>JAUMIR010000004.1:107475000-117280000 GCA_030847615.1 Gambelia wislizenii
GAAAACTGAAGCAAAAGAAAGAAAAACCAGGCAAAGATGAAAGCGTAATTTATATTCTGGGATTTGTAATCGTATTCTTGTCTTAAAGGGAGGATATATGTCATTGCTTTAAGGAACAGGGACATGCAGGCGATCTCTGGCGTGCCTCAGGGCTCAGAGAGGCCTGATCAGGTGTGTGGAGCCTGCTTCATTACACAACTCAGTGGGGTCTCCAGACACACAGTCGCTGTCATGCTGGACACTGGAAACTGGATGAATCCCCACCACCATACTCTGCAGCATCATTAGAAACTCAGAGAGGCAATCAGGGTTATATATATATATATATATATATATATATATATATATAACATTTGTCCTCAACCAACACAGTGGTTAATCAACACCCTGGCTGTTTTTAATTCCTCACCTTGTAATCATGTTTAGTTTTTAGTTCTGCCTCTCTCATAAATTCCATCTATTTTCTACATAAAAGCAATGGCAACTCAAATATGTCATTACAAAGAAATGTATAGAATTTTACATAGTATTTCCTGCCACTTCTTGAAACCCTTATATTTTAGAAATATGTCCCCTCTCTGGATATGTATGTGGTCACACCTAAACACACACACACACACACACACACACACTCCATAAAACACAATTTTATTAATTACTTATAATAAATCTCCTATTCCAGCCAGATTTTGTTTCTCCATAAGCAGATACAATTCAAATATGATAATTCAAGGTAATTATAGCCCAGCTTAAACATGATAGCTTGTTCATTTGCCTTGGCATATATAAATGCATGTTTGTACAATAACTGTATCTGTCAAAATTTCTTTATGCTCCAAGCTTCGTTTTTCATTAAAGAAGGATTAATTTAAATTAAGCACCACCAGCTCTTTATTACTACAGTAATCAACTGCAAATAATTAGTGTGTGTTTGTATATATGTAAATATATATTTCTCTTTCAGGATCAATGTTTTCCATTGGAACAATTTGCACATACTTAAACTGTCTGAAATGCTCCCGAAATTACATTTGCAGCGCAGTTGTTTGGCTGAGCTCTGCGGGAGTCTAGTATGGAGTCATTGATGCATCTACTATGACTATATAAAATGTGTTTAATTGGCATGAAAAGGCACTAACACTGTGCTAGTGGGGCTTCCATTATCTGGGAGGACATCTTATTTACTTTAGTGGGTCTGGAGAACAGTATGAATGGCTTTGATACTGACAGGGAGTAGACTGTGAGGCTTAACATTAAGCAGGCCATCATAAAAGGCTACCTAGGCTTTGTGTAACAATGTTTTGCACTTCTATATCCCCGAGAGGCAGGTTTGGAAAATGTTTTCCTAATTATAATTTTGCTGATTTATGTTTATCACGGTTTGCCAGTTGTGAAATTGGCACTGAGGATAATGCAGTTTGACAAGCATTTCATATTAAAAGAATCATTTATAGAGCATACTTCCTTGTGAGTCAGTCACCTTCAAGTGAAAGAGCTATTTTGAAGTGGAGATACACTCTTCACCACCAGACTATGGAATCACTTGCTTAAACTGCATTTCATATAGGGAAGTAGCCCATATTAGAGAAGGATATCATACAGTATATTATGGGTCATTTGCATTTTAGTAAGCCTCTGAGATGCCAACTCCCTGCTGAGTGCACACTCATGTCAATATTCTTGTTAATTGTTGCATTACATATTAATATATTCCCATGGGGGGAGTTTGCATTCATTCCTGCCATGGAATGAACAACACCTAGACACAGTGCTATGAGTTGTCCATAGATCCTGGGAATTTGCTTTTTTGCAAACCTGATTTGTTCAGCACAACAAAACACGTAGCCTGTGGCATTTAAAAAACAGATTCACCTCTCTCACATCATTCATGTCTCACTGGGCAATAAGGGCCCAACTCATTCACTGTGAATGGTGGTAACTCTGGTGATATTTTAGCATATGTCTTAGGACTTTTTCGGACAAACCAAAAATAACGCTAGCAGCCTCGCCAGGTTGCGAGGCTGCAGCGCTAGAGGGCGTCCGTTTCGCATGACGCTCCTTCCCAGCGGTACTGTTGCAGTACCGCTGGGACATTTGACCGTCATATTTTGGATTTGACCGTCATATTTTACTCACGATTTTACTCCTGGGAAGGAGCGTTATGCAAAACGGACGCCCTCTAGCGCTGCAGCCTCGCAACCTGGCGAGGCTGCTAGCATTATTTTTGGTTTGTCTGAAAAAGTCCTTAGTTTCATATGCAGGTTGGCACATGCAAAAGGCTTGGGACTGGTGTTGGGACTCTATAGGAACTGCATGGACTACCTAAAGTGCAATCCCCCCCTTTAAAAAAAAACACCCCAAAAGAAGTGGTCAGAAGTCTACTTCTGATTTTGAAAAAAAAGCATTTTTTTAATAGCCCAAGAAATCCTTTAAAAGAATTTGAAAGATGAAAGGCACTCCAACAGGGCTTCAATGACAGGCAATTCTTTATGCCACACCCGTTTTTTGGGGGTAGGAAAAGGCCATTCCAGAGAGTCTGGAAGAATCAAGGGCCACGGAAACAGCTTGGGAAGGGGCACACTTTGCCCAACTCTGATTTAGTAAATAATCATACATGTATGCTACGATTCTCATCTTGAACCCTAGTCATATTCCAAGGAATACATTCCCAAGCAAAGCTTTAGCTTTCCAGCAACAAATACAGCTAAATACATTGAGACAGCTATGGGAAGCTTTCCAAAAAATGAGCAAAAGCCCATGGCAGCTATATTTGCTTCTGCATCCATGGGCAAGCAAAAAATGCATGCGTTCCAGCAACCCATGGAGGGACACCTGGGTGGGAATATGGCAGGCATTGGAAGCCTGTTGTGCCAAACATAAGGCTCCATGAGCCTGGCTTTTGCTTTAGGTATCCCATAAAAGGGCTTCATTGATAGGCTGTCAATGATTCTTGCTCTGACCAATAGTGCTGGCCAACACAGTGACTGTAAGCAGTGGCCAAGACCAGTATTTACAGAAGAACAGTTTTCGATGGTCTACATGCAAGGCAAATATGGACAGTACATAAAAATGAAATAAGACTGACTACAATATAATGGTTTATGAATTATGTAGTGCCAGCATGCCTTGTCATCCAGCATGGCTTCACATTGGCCCTTCCTCCATTGCATGCTATTGCAAACAGGCATTTTTGGCAACAAGCAAGAGAAAATGGAAGTTGGAAAGGTGTTCCATATATAAGTTGGAAATCAAGTTGGAATGGTGCTCCCTTTTCAGTCTGAGATCTAGTATTATTCAGATTGTTTGAATCCACTGGGATTTTCTGGTTATAATGTCTGTTTGTCTCAGTGCCTGGTGTTCACACACAGGACTTTATCAGATGCAGCCCTTTAAAATGTTCTTTCACCAGCATAAAAAACCCACAATTTTTATGCTGGCAAAAGACACCCTCCCCCCCGCACTCACCTTGTAATCCGGCAAAGGCTCCCGGCAATAAAGTTTAAAACAATGGGATTTGGACTGTTTTTAAACGTGAAAGCACAATGTCATCTGATCTACGCACCCTTTCGTGGTTATGTGGCATCATTATGGCACTGTATTTTGAGTGTTTGATAAAGTCCACAGACTCAAGGCTCAGTTCCCCCCATGAGTTGCAATCCCTCTCTTCATCTCCTCTTTGGAAGCCTGTGATGCTTGTAAAGACTTAAGGATCTGGAGAAAGATGACAAATTTCTTCTTAGCAATGTTGGACGAGTCTCTCCTAATCAAAGATTTGGCTTATAGACTCTGCACATGGGAAAGAAAGGCAGTCAGATTATAGTATCTCTCTGTGGTGGAAGGTCATAGAGAAGTCTGATGTGCTCCTTCCACTCTCCTCTCTAGATGAGTGAATTTTGCAATTTTGAGTAATCGATTGTTCAGTCTTTATGCAAATACACCCTTTTGTGTACCAGTATTTAAGAACTAGCTTATTTTGAGCCAGCGTTCAGCCCCAACTGGAAATTATATTGAGTACAATGCCTCTGAATCTGTACAAAGTACATTTTTCCTCATCACTGTGTAGCCATGGCTCATGTCAATGCTTCTATGGATAGTTTATACAGATCTAGGCCAGAAGGTGTTTCTTGTTCCTATGAAAGCTCCCGTGCCTCTTGTAAAAACTAATTAATTCACTCAAATGGCCCAAGGATAAGAATGGACAAATCTGTACTTTTCTCTTCCTTCTACATTTAATTTTTTAAAGTTCTTTTTACTGCACTTATGAAGAAACATGTGAATATATCTAAGTTCTTTATAAAACTGAACTAAAACATATGTTCTCAACTATTTGCACTGGCCAGATTCAATTAGGTACAGCATGGAGACCTCAGATTGTATTTTCTCTTTATTAACATGGCTGGGAATTGAGACCTTTGCTGAGAAGGCTACTTCTCTTGACCCCACCATCCTCAGAGCCAGTTTGATGAGGATGTTCTCAGGTTCTGGAATTCCTTTCCCAGGAAGGACAATCTGGGAAAGTACAACTTCCTATTGTTCTCTTTCCACTGGCAGTCAAAGACTTTTCTATTCAGGTGTGCTGAATAGATATGTATTGTTTTAGATGGGGCATAAAAGGCTATTCACTAAAGCTGTTCCCCCAGGCAGCTGTCAAGCCCTGGAGGCACCATCTTGTTGTTGTTGTTGTTGATGATGATGATGATGATGTGTGTCTTCAAGTCATTTCCAACTTACAGGGACCCTAATATTTGTTACCCTAATTGCTCTGGGGCCTTGGGCCCCCTCAAAATAACAACATTAATCTGGGGAATTAATGTACTCGCTTTATTAGGAAAAATAATAACCATAGTCATGCACATATTCAAGCATCAAGCATTCATGCAAGACTAGCAAACTAAAGTAGGAAAGAATTGGATAGAGGAATAGCAAAGGGAGTTCAGTGGGCGATACAACCCCTTTTTCTGAAGAGATGAGGTCACAGAAAGAACCAGCAGGGCAGGGGTTCCGATGTGGAACAGCTGCACAATGTAACATGGAGTAGGTAGGAAGGTGAACGGTCAGCACTAGAGTTGCAATATCAAAGGGTGTTTATAGGAAATATTTGCCTTCTGGGATGTGATTCTGAGTGGAAGACAATAACTTAAGCTGTTGCTCAGAGAACAACAAAGACATTCTGGATATGCTAGTGTCATCTGATGAGTTTATATTTTGTGAATCAAAGAGAAGAAGCAATGTTCCTTTATTTAGGTGAGGTACAGGGATAGAGGGTTGTTGGCAAGTTTTGGTTGTGCTAGCCTTAGAAAATAGAATTAGCCCTGGGCTTTGGCAAGATGTTGGCTTCAGTTGATTTGCAAATTAACATTTCTTTGGAATTTAGCCCTCCCTTAGTGCATACCTGACTTAATCAACATGCCTTTGGGTTTTACATTAATGGCTACTCTATGTGGAAGACTGTGTGTTTGACCATATTATTAAATATTGCCAATTATTATGAGGGGACCCCCAAAGGAAAGGGGAGGGGGTGTCATGGCTAGTAAGAGGCATTGGGTTTTCTTGGCAAGATTTGTTCAGAGGGGGTTGGCCTTTGCCTTCTTCAGAAGCTGAGTGACTTGCCCAAGGTCACCCTGTGGGTTTCCATGGCATAGTGGGGATTCAAATCCTGGTTTCCAGAGTCATAGTCCAATGCTCAAACCACTCCACCATACCTGAGGCACCTTTACAGCTGTTTAAGAGCCATGGGGGAGGGGAGAGGAGGTAGCAACCCACTGGAATTGCCTCCCAACCCTGCTGGAGGCCATTAGAGAGAAAGGAACAAGAATGACAACCTTGTATAACTGCCATAGCAGTACCTTTTGGGGCTTGGAAGCTGCTGGTGGGAAGAGAGGTGCAGAACTGCAGGCACACAGTGTTATGCTCTGTACCATGATGCAGGATTTGGATGTGTGTTTTTCATTTTCATTTTCATCTTTTAAAAAATCAGGTAGTGTGCTGCCTATAAATAAGCAAAATTTACTTGCCTGCCCTGTAACTGTCAAAAATTAGGAGTCTGTCAGAGGTAGGGATGTAAATTCTCAATTATTTCATCCTCGTATGCCAGGATGAATTACTGTAGTTTTCTCTCTGTTGAGGAAAAATACCTATTTATCTGTCTGTCTATCATCTATTTATTTATTTATGATCTCCCAGGATATGTCTGTACTGTTTTCCGCCTGAATTTGAATGCCCCAAAGTGTTTTGCAGGATTTTTATGCACAGAAAAATACTTGACAAAACCCCTTCACAGTTTATGTCTAGAAAATGTGTTTTTTTAAAAAAAGGAAACATTTTATGAGAAGAAAAAGTGTTTTTTGCATATAATCCCCCCCCCCGTGCATCTTTCTGCACAGAAAAATCCTCAGAACACTTCAAGATGTTTGACTACAGAGAGAAAACTGCACAAAAGTTGCACAGTTCCACTATTCTTCCTGACATGGTTTCCCAATTGTTGGGAAATCCATTTTTTTTTAATGTCAAATGAAAAATAGAATATTCTTTCTATCCCTAGTCAGGGAACAAAGGAGAGGAAGCAACCCTCATTCAGTGTCACAAAAAAATGGATGAATACACAATGGTCCAAAGACTTAAATCCTTTGGCTAGATGGGCAAATCTCTCCTCTCATACTTACATGGGAGAGGCGGGAAAGTGCTGGCCAATCGGCCAGGGGCTGCCTGGCCCTGATTGGCTGGCCAGCTCTCAGGGGGAGGGACATCCAGCCAGGTAGCGGCGCAGCCGGATGATGCGGGTAATGCTGTGACAGAGCTAATATAAGGCAGCTCTGTTGCAGTCACCACGCATTCTGGCTCCTAGGAGCCAAAGACCCGCCCACCCTCCCTTTTAGAGTGTTACAATTATCCTTGTCGCAGTTTGGGAGGCGGATGTCATGGGTCATGATAATGGAGGGAGGAACAGGGGGTCTCCAACAAGCTCAGGTTCTAGCACAATGTCAAGTTCAAGTTGAAGTTCAAGTTCAAGGGATATCCCACCTCCAGTTGCTAACGCTTCCTTGTTTGCAGGGGAGGAGAGAGAGTCGAGCGGATCGGATTGGCTATCATCTCTCTCCTCCAGGCGAGTCGGGATTGACTGACAGACAGCCGTTGATCCACATTGGTGGAGCCTATGAGAGATAACAACCCATGCCATTATTGCCAACCATTTAGTTTGCAAATTGCAGCCATTTATTGCCAACAATGTCTTTACTAACCTGTATTTAACCATGTTTTCTGAATATGTAATCAATACAATTATGACTAGAAATAAGCATAGTGTGTGAGTGTTCTTTAGGAGGGTGGAGGGGTTGTATGGTCTGGGTCCGCAAGTCACACTCATACACACATACACAGAAGCAAACAAAACCATGCAACATTCTTACTCATTTCTACCTACAAAGTACAATGGCCAAGATCCTATTCTCTTATTGTGTGGTAAAAAAAAATATGCAATTATAATAATGCTGACGTATCGATTCTGCCACCCAAAATAGCATACGGACTAATTATATGCCCCATCATATCAGCATCAAACTATTTTATACAGGGGCATGTATGTAGAAATGTTTGATTTTAAAGGAGTCTTAGAGGCTTAGGAGATTTTCAGACGATCCTTGCTGCGCAAGGATCGTCTGGGACAGTTTTGTCTCAGCAGCGCGGCAAGTGGTCAATTTCTTTTTTTTTTTTAAATACTTTTTATTATTATGTGTACAACATAGAATTGGGGTACAGAAATAAGGGGGGATAATCACATTCCCCTCTCCCCTTTTCCTGCCCCTTAAGCTTAATAAGACAGCTTTAAATTAATTTAAATTAAAAACTATGACTTCCTTCGTACAAATATCTCAAAGAGTTTATTTTCTCTGAAATGTTTTACATCCTCCTTACTGCTCACTACACCTCCACTTTATCTTGTTAGTTTCAAGATATACATTTGCGTTAATCTCTTCCCATCCCTTTTTCTTCTGTTATCTATCATCCCCAATTTTTTCTCTTCCTTTTCTTGCTTCTTATGTTCACATTCACCTTACCTATACCTTTGTATATCTATAGTCTTTCTGTTACTCTTCCTAAATTTCTATATCTCCCAATGTGTTCCACCTTTTCCTACAATACTTGGTTACTGGTAACCATTCTGCTTCTATTTTCTGTACTGGTTTTTGATTTAGTATGCATGTTAATTTATCATTATCTTTCATGTCTTGTATCTTATTGAGCCATTCTTTTATTATTGGCTCTTCTTTACTCTTCCATTTTGCAGCAATGAGCAA
Source organism: Gambelia wislizenii (assembly GCA_030847615.1). NCBI lineage: Eukaryota > Metazoa > Chordata > Lepidosauria > Squamata > Crotaphytidae > Gambelia > Gambelia wislizenii. Next base: position 107,483,295 of record JAUMIR010000004.1, read on the forward strand.
ACGAGCCACTGTGCAAAGATATAGCAGTATTCGCCAATATTCTTTTTTTTACTTCTTTTGTTAACACTGCTGTGATATTTAAAAGATAGAATTTCTGGTCCAATTCGAATTCTATATTGAATATTTTTTGAATAATATTATGTATCTTCACCCAGAATTTATGTATCAATGGGCAAGTCCACCACATATGTTTTAATGTTCCTGTTACTTTTCCGCATTTCCAGCAGTTCTTATCTTTTGCTCCGAAAATTTTATTCAACTTTGATGGGGTTAAGTACCACCTATTGCTAATTTTAAAAAAGTTCTCTTTTAGGGTTTGACACGCCGTAAACTTTTTTGTTTTCCTCCAAGCATTTTCCCAGTCTTCTAATTTGATCACCTCTCCAATATCTCTCGCCCATTTAATCATTGTATCTCTGACTGTTTCTTCTTCTAATTGTCTAGAATTGAGAATTTTATACAATCTTGCAATTTTCTTTTTGTTATCATCCCATGTTATTTTTTCTATCTCTGTTTCCTCATCCGGAAAGCCTGGTTCTTCTTTATCTTTATTAAACCTGCTGTGTATTTGTTGGTAGGAAAACCAGTTGAATTTCCATCCCTCATCTTCCAGCTCCTCTTTCGATTTTAATTCCATCTTTCTGTCTCCCTTCTTTTTACACAAGTCGTGTATCAGGTTTGCCCAAATGTCCCCATCTTCCATTGAAGGCCTCTACCAGAGATATCCATTTTGGTAGTTTCTCAAATTGTTGTTTCTGTATCTTTTTCCAGCTCTGAAATAATGCTTTTCTTATAATATTGTTATTGAAAACTTTATGTATTGTAGCTTTGTCGTAACCTAAATACGCATGCCACCCAAACCTCAGTCCCGCTCCTTCTAACAGCAACAACCTTGGATCTTTCAGTTTGATCCATTCTTCTAGCCACACTAAACTACATGCTCTATAATAATTTTGCAGATTTGGTAGGTCCAGTCCTCCCCTTTCTGGCCATTCAATTAGAGTTCCCCATTTTATTCTTGCCTTTCTTCCGTTCCATATAAAGTCACCAAGATCTTTTTTCCAACTTTTTTCCAGCTTTTCAATGGTTTGTCATTTGTGATGATTGGTAGATTCTGGAACAAGAACATTATTTTTGGAAGGACGGACATCTTGATAGCTGCAAGCTTCCCTGATAATGAGAGATTCAATTTTGACCAAACTATTAGGTCACCTTTTATTATTTCCCATGTTTTCTTGTAATTATTTTCATATACGTCCAAATTTCCATTTGAGAGCCAGATGCCTAAATATCTCACTTTTTTTTTCCAATTTACATTCTGATTTTACTTTTAATATATCCTGTTCTTTTTTTTTTCTTTTTTTGATGTGTTCTTTGTTAAGATTATGGTTTTATCTTTATTGATCTTGAGTCCGGCGCATTTCCCAAACTCTGGAATTATTTCCATTAAGTAGCATACATTATCTGTGGGATCTTCTAATACTATGGCCAGGTCATCCGCAAATGTTCTTACTTTGTACTCTTGGTTCTTAATTTTCAATCCTTGTACCCTCTTATCTCCTCTTATTTTGTTCATTAAGATTTCAAATACTGCTATAAAAAGTAACGGGGACAAAGGACAGCTCTGTCTAGTTCCTTTCTGAATTAGGATTTCTTGTGACTTTTCCTCATTAATAATAATCGAAGCTTTTTGTTCTGCTTTCCATGTGTCTGGCGTACCTTCTAAATGTATCAAATTAATCACTTCCAGTAGGGGTCTTGATATTTCTCTTTCAAAGGTTTTATAAAAAATTTCTGTAAACCCGTCTGGACCTGGTGCTTTCCCTCTTTTTAAACTTTGTATCACTTTAGTAATTTCTTCTGTTGCAAAGGGTTTAGATAAGTTTGTCCTGTGATCGTCTGTTAATACTGTAAATTTATTCTCCTTTATATAGTTATTCATCTTATCCTCCCAATCATCTTCCTGCATTTGTTCTTTATATAAGGAAGAATAATAGTCTATGAATTCTTTTTTTATGTCCTGTTGAGATGTCAGGAACTTCCCATTTGATTTAATTTTGGTTATCATCCTTTTCTCCTTTAATTTTTTCAATCTGTAAGAAAGCCATCTGCCTGACTTATTGGCCTGCTCGAATGATCTCTGTTTTATCTTCTTCAATTTTGCTCCTATCTCTTCTAGCATTGTAGCATTAATTGATCTTTTTAACAGTTCTATTTCCTTAATTATCACTTTACTTTGAGGTTTCTTTCTCAATGCTTCCACTATTTCCTTCAATTTTTGTAAACATGCCTGGTTTCTCTCTCTCCTTGTTTTAGCGTTTTCAGCTCCTTTTTGTAACAGAAAAGTTTTCATTGTGGCTTTGAATGCGTCCCATATTGTCTTCATTTTTGTGTCCAACTTTCTATTTTCTTTAAAATACTGATTAATTTTACCTTTCATTTTTTGCACAAAGCACTCTTCCTTAATAAATCATCACTCAGTCTCCAGATATATCCTCTCTTGGGGAGCATCATTTTCAAGTTTATCGGGTTGTGAGCTGATATGATTTTCGGCAGTATTTCCATTTCTTTTATTCTCGGGATTAAAGCTGACGATGTCCAGAACATGTCAATTCTTGACATTGTCTTGTGGACCTCAGAAAGGAACGTATACCCTTTCTCCTCTCGATATTTTGTTGTGCAGAGATCCTTTAAGTGAAACTCTTCCATTAAATCCAAACAAATTCTAGGAAGTCTGCCCTGATTTTCTTTGGTATCACCCGACCGGTCTTTTTTCCCATCTAAGACACCATTAAAGTCACCAGTGAGTATTATTGTCCCTTTTTCTAGCTTTGTCATCTCCAGGCTTAAATCTTTATAAAAGTGTTTTTTTTTTCAAATGGGCTGTAGACCGCAATTATATATATCTTTTCATTTAAGAGATTAATCTCTACACTGATCAGATGACCCTCGTCCTTTAGAATTTGTCTTGCTTCATATTTTTAACATATATTACCATTCGCTTTTTCTTTTTTGATGACAAAGAAACAAACTCTTGACCAAGTTTTAAATTTTTAAGGTACTTACTCTTGTTTTGCCATATCCTGACTTCGTGAAGACAAGTGACCTCTGCTTTATTCTTTTCTAAGTAATGATACACTCTTCTTCTCTTGATCGAAGTGTTTAGACCTTTGACATTCCACGATATTATGTTCATAGTCTTAGTATATTAGTTATCTTCGTCCTCTTCTCCTTCTCCTCCTTCTGCTCTATCTTTCTTCCCTTCTTCTTCTTCTTCTCCTTCTCCTTCTTGAACTCTTCCTCTTGCAGTACCTCTTCTTCTTCTTCTGAATTTTTGTTACTCTCATCTCTTTCCTCGACATCCTGTCCACCTTTGTCCATTGGTTGATTCTTTCCCCCTCGCCCATCTTTCTTTCTCCTCCTTTTGTGTTCATCTTTCTGTTCATCTTCTTTAAGTTTTCTCAAAATTTCTTTCGCTTTATCAACTGCATTTATTTTATATCTTTTTTGTCGATATGTATAGGATATCCCCTCTATTCATTCCCATATAAAATTTACTCCCATTCTTGTAAGTTTTTGCATAAGTTGTTTATAATCCTGGCGCTTCCTAAGGACTTCCGTTGGGATATCCTTAAATATTTGAATCTCTTTCCCCTCCATTGTCAATTTCTGTGTATAGTTCCTTTGAATTATTCTATCTCTATATTTAGATCTTGTAAAGGAGATCACGATATCTCTAGGTTTTTAGTCTCTTGCTATTGCCAAACTTGCTCTAAACACTTTGTCGATTTCCTTTTCTATATTCTCTTCTGTATCTTCTATATAGCCTGCTAAGGCTGGTATTATTCTTTCCTGGAGGTTCTCGTATAGCTTTTCTGGAAGGCCTCTCAACTTCAAACACTTCTCTCTATATCTGATTTCTTGGAATAAATTTGTCTGTTTCTCTTTCTCTAGATCGTTCGTAGTGGCCACAAATTGATTTTCTAAATTAGCTGTTCTTTTCTTTACTCTGTCCACTTCTCCTTTTATCTCCTTCATCTCCGTTGACATTTTATCTAATCTTTTCTCTATCTTTTCAAAATCTTGTTTCATGTCTTTCTTAAGATTCCGTATTTCATCCTTTATCTCTCTCTTGAAGGATTTGAGTTCCTCCAGAAATTGAATATTAATATCCAGTTCTTTAGGCGGCATTTCCGTCGAACCCCTCCTTGAGGCTGGTACTTGAGATGTGGTATACGCTCTAGGTCTCAAACCAGAGGCCATCAATTTGTATAGCAATGAAATTATCAACTAATGTTCCCTGGAGTGGTTTCATAAGTAAGTGTATAAATGTGTATATTGTAGAATGTATATACGTATAGTTACCTCCGGCCTCAGTCTAAGAGAACAAAAAAATTTCCAGAAAAATTCTCCCCCAGATGTCTATTTCACCCTTACACCTATATTGATTTGGGTGGGGAAGTAATGTATAATGCCTACTCCTCTTAACTATTATATCTATAAGGCTTCTTTTTTCCCCTTCTTCCTTCCCTTCTCTTTTTTCCCCTGTCTCCAATTGGTTTTATTTATTTATTTATTGTTATTGTTAATTTATTTATTTACTTCTCCCACTTTTGCCGGTCAATGTTCATTAATTCCCACTTCGTATGGGCTCCCGTGAATTCCACTTGTCCTCTTTACGGCTTGGCTTCTCTGTCTCCCTCAATATTACTCCCTTCCAAGGAATGTCCTCTGCCTATCTCTCTCCTTCAGCTCTGACCCTATTATAGCCATGTACGCCTCCGTCTGCTCTTTTCTCGTTTGACCTCTGTCAATTCAATCTGTCAAGGCCCTCCACTGCTCATGCTATTTCCTCAGCTCTCCGCCTTCTTGCCACACTCCCATCACTGTCTGCTTGTCTGCCCATCTACTTCCACCCGTCTGTCCATCCATGTCTCCCTCTCACACACGTTCCCGACTTCGTCTGCTTGTCTCTGTCACTTCGTCACTCCGTCACTATCCGCCCGTCTGTCCCTCCACATCTCCCTCTCACACATGCTCCCATCTCCGTCTGCTTGTCTCCATCACTCCGTCACTCCATCACTGTCTGCCCGTCTGCCCGTCCTTGTCTCCCTCTCACCCATGCTCCCGTCTCCGTCTGCTTATCTCCATCACTCCGTCACTATCCGCCCATCTGTCCATCCACTTCTCTCTCTGCTTGCCCCTCCGTCTGCTCCCCCGGTCTATCTATGGCACTCCGCACTCTCTCTCTGCCCTTTAGTCGTGATCTCACCTCTGCCTCAATCTGTTCGTCTCTCTGTCTCTCCATCCACCCTCCTCAGTATGTCTCTATTTCGCTGCCTCTCCACTTTATAATCCACCACTCTCCACTCTTTCTCTGCCCCCAATCCACTTTAATGTTGTATTTTTAAGTCCAGTTCATTCCATCTTATGTAATCGAGACCATAGATTGTATCCGTTTCTGGTCTTGCCTGCCCAGCTTCCTTTTCTCTCTCTCACTCCCTTGCTTCTGCTCCTCCCAACTCCTCCCCCACGGCTTAAACTGCGGCTGAATTTCCAACTGCGTAGTTGATTATCCAAGAAGTCACCATGCAGTTTAAAATCAGATGCTTTGTCAATCTATTTAGGGAGTTTTAACTGTTTGTTTTGTTCCTTTAGGGGCTGTGCCCCTTGCCTCTTTTTAGTTCAAAATAAGTAGAAAACGTCTTAAAGAGAGAAAATAAAACAATCTCAACTATTCACCTCTCCATACCAAGATGAAGAGCTCTCTCATGAATGTTACTGGATGAGATATCCCTGTTGGAGGTATTCCTGCACTCTTTGAGTTATTTTTATTTAATATTGGAATAGTTAGTATAATTTCTTGATTAAAAGTAGGGGGGAATGAGAACCCTGTGCCCAAAGGCTCTAGGAAAAGCAATGGCTGCTCAGTCTGTCACCTTGAACTGCGGGAAGAAGCCTTCCTATATCCCCCCAAGCCTAAATATAGACAGCTATTGTGAGCCCCAGTCTTTCTTTACCTTCCCAGGTATAAAGTTGGGGTGGTCCTCTACACAAATCCCCCTTTTGCTGCTCCTAGACAACAGGTCCCCACAAAGCCCCGTTAGATCCTGTCCTTCATCCTCATGCCCCCTGCTGGAGGTCGGCAGGGGGTCAATTTCAGACGATGCCGTCACTGCTGTGAGATCGTTGTTCCCTCTCGCGCTAAGGCTTGGAGCCTGCTGTGCTATATTCGCCAAGATTTTATTCACGGACAACCTCCATGAATAAAATCTTGGTGAATATAGTGTGGCAGGCTCCAAGCCTTAGCGTGAGAGGGAACGACGATCTTGCAGCAGCGACAGTGTTGTCCGAAATCAACCCCCTGCCGTGCTGCTGTGACGAAACTGTCCTGGATGATCCTTGCACGGCAAGGATCTTCTGAAAATCTCCTTAGTGTATCAGCTGGTACAGTCAACAGTAGCTCACAGATCTGAGCTTAGTATGAAGCTATAAATAGTTTATTTGCATCATCATTTGGAGATGACCCCATCCTTTAAGAGGGATTCACTTTACCAATAAACAAACTAAGTCTAGAACCCAACAAGGTGATGTAAGGAAGAATGCGGCTGGGGGGACACTGGCAAGAAGGAGGGATGGGATAAGCAAGGAAAAACACAGTGGACACATCTTTGAGATCAGTAAGCCACACAGCAAAGTCTGGACAGGTTGAATTTCACAGTACTTCATGAAGCAGACCAATCAACAAAGTACTGAATTTTCCCAGGCTTTATACTCTTCATTCCATCAAATATTGATAGTATGTAATTTATCTGACAGGTAGAGAAAGGTAGATTCACCCTGTAGCAACATTTGTAAAGAGATAAAGCTCCTAGTTTATGGTTTGCCTGAAATACTCTGCAGTTCTTCTGTACTTCACTGTAGGCTGTGGTACATAAGCAAGAACAGTGATATTAAAAACCTGCAATTGTGTTTGCCTGTTCTTTTAAGGTATGACTCTAATAAATCATTGTAGCTGTTTGTTGTTGTTATTGTGTGCTTTCAAGTTATTTCTGATCTAGCATGGTTTTTTCTTAGTAAGATTTGTTCAAAGGAGGTTTGCCTCTGCCCACCTTTGTGGTTGAGAGAGTGTGACTTGCCCAAAGTCACCCAGTGGGTTTCCATGGCTGAGTAGCAATTTGAGCCCTACTGTGTGGATTTCCATGCTATAGCAGCCAGCTAGAAAAGACTTTCCTTCTTTAAGAATTAGTCATTTGATGTGTTTTAATTTCAGTTATTCCAATGTTTGGTTGTATTTTAGTGCAACACAGCCAACAGAATGCACTAGAACTTAGCCTGACATTTTAACTGTCCTATGATAGTATGATTCATCTCAGTTAATTTTCTTCTAAAATAGAATCCAGAAGAAAGGTTGCCTGGGATCCACTCATTGGACTCACCTAATGCAGAGGTGCTCAAAGTGTAGGCTGTGGGGTCATATGTGAGCCCCAAAAGCCATTTTTAAGTCTGCTTTAAGGAACAGTATAGAGCTTGACGTGCAAGTAAGAGTTTGGTTATTATGAATTAATATCCAGAGCTGGACCAAGACACGATACTGCCTGAGGTGAAGAACAAGATGGTACCTTCTCCCATTACATGAAGTACCATCTTGGTGGAATTTTGACTAAGCATGGGGGAGACCACTTAGCATACTTTCTTCCAACATCTTCCTGCCACCCCTTAGCATCTGATTCTTGATGTGAATACTTTATTTAATGATAGGACAAGCCCTTTTGCTACCATTCCAGGTGTCAAACAGAGCTGGACTATTTTCAAGGGGTTTTTTTTGTGTGTGTGTGTGTATGGCTTATCTATACGAGCCCAAAAAAACCAAAGTGCCCCACAGTAAAGACAAGTTGTAGCAGCTGCTACTTGTCTTAATGGTTTTACAGCCCCCATAAACTTCGAATGCCCTCTAGGCACATGGGGAGGGGGGAGAGAGCCTTCCTCCCTTACTTGGTCCTCACGGTGGTGGCGACAGCGGCACAGGGGACCATGTAAGGGAGGAGGGCTCTCTTGCTGTCTTCTCCCTCCTCCCTCACCGGTCCTGGCAGCAGCAGCCACGATGATAACAGTGGCATGGGGTGGGGAGACCAGGTAAGGTAGGAGGGGTCTCTTGCCCTGTTCCCCCTTCCTGGTCCTGGCAGAAGTGACAACAGCATGGGGAGGGAACTGGTTAACAGAGAAGTGGATGAGACTGCCCTCCTCTTTTACCCGGTCTCTGGTGGAAAAAAAATGGTTGGTATGGGCACTTGCCCCATTAGCAAGCCCCACCCCAATGCTCATCTGGCCAATCAGCTTACGCTGTCTCATCACAGCAACACAAATGCAACTGTCTAAATGACTGGACATTTGCATCACCTATGGAGCTTTTTAAAAGCTCCAATAAAAGCTCCAAAGGCTTCCCTTCAGAGCTTTATGGTGAATTTGCCTGCCCCCCTTCCAAATGAGACACATGGATATCCGTTTAGATATCCGTTTAGACAGATCGCCTTCCATGCAATTTCTATGAGGATTATTTTCACCATTTAGACAACCCCATATATTTGTTAAATAAAAAAGATATTACAATTCATTGACATGATTTAAAAATCCAAGTGAATTCATCAAAATCCACACATTGGTTCCAATAACTTGAATAGCTTGCCCACCATAGGAGAAGCAAAGTTCAAGCCACAGGAAAGCAGCTCACCTCCTTCCCCTCTACACACCTTTCTCCCTTGCAGAGCTATCCTTATATACTGGAGGGCATCTTCAAAAATAATAATCTATTCTGGTAGGATTTGCAGCTAGATAAGAGAATGAACCAAAATTGTTGCCTGAATTACATGAACAAATGACAGCTATAGTGTTAAACACAATTTTTAGAAAACATCTGTACATCTTTGGTGGCTCCCTTTCTATTTTATGTTTGTTCACATATTGGATAAACTGTTCCAAATGCATTGCTTTGGTCAATGTTTTCTGCTTTCTGTTCTCAAAATCTGTTCTTTTAAAGAATTCCTTTTTGGCTAGGGCCAACTGAAGACTGTTCAGATGCTTGGTTGAGAAGACAGTGAACATCATTCAAAATACTGCAGAGTATCAATGTCTAATTTGGGGAGTAGTGTATTAAGTCATGTCATTTTGCAGTTTGCATTTTTCTGTTTCAAATATCCACCTCCGCTTTTCTTTTAAGCCCCTCTCTGTGACCACTGCAACATGGATTTCATCTCATTCTCAATTACATGGACAGCTTCCGTGCATAGAGGAAGCTATCTGCTTTCAGAAAATTGCTCTCCACATGAGGAGAGCATCAGAAATGTGCAAAGGAGCAGGACTTGTTGCACTTGTGGCTATCTGTAGTAAAAAGTGATTGGGACAGTACAATCTAGACTACAATAGTATAACCCAGAGCACAGGGTTAATGTTTGACATATCAATAATCTAGGTCACTATAATATGCTGGTGACTGAAGATTTTCTGACCTGACACACTCTTGCTTTTTAGGTTCAGTTCTCATTTTTAGCTGTGTGTGCATCTCCCAGAGTCTCCCTAGGGCAAAGATGGAGCTAAGACGGGGGAGGGAGATGGAGTAGAGCCCTTTACAGCATTAAAAAAAAAAACCCACAGTAAAATGCATTCAAGATGGCCCAAAATGGATTGGGCTCCATGTTCTGGCATGCAAGCCCATTGCTGCAGCTTCCCTCTGACTTGCTCTTCTGTAACCAGGAACGGGGCCCACAAGGGGGCCTTGCTCACATGCTGCAGGCCTGCTTCCTAATGTAAGAGTGGGAGGGCGGAAGGCAGTGGCAGTGATGTGGAGGCCAGCGGCAGCAGATGCAGGGCTGGGCTGGTGTGCTCGTCTGGATTCTGGCTCATTTCATGCTGGTAATGGCGGAGGAATGGGCCAGATCCACATGAGGAATACACCAGCAGGGAGCCGGCATATGCTGGCCCATGTAGATGAGCCCTAAGACTGAATGTGCTTGCCTAAGATCACCCAGTGAGATTCCATGGATGAATGGGGCTTTGAATCTACTTGGTCACTGAAACCATATCATTGTGAAACTGTGCTTTTTCAGGAGCCGACAAACAAGCACCAAGGCATTGGCAGTAGAAACCAGCAATAATGTCACAATACCAACAGTCTCTTCCCTGTCAGTGTTCTTGGCAATGTCCACCTCTCACAATCACTGTAGGGGCTCCATGGAGAATGCAATGCATTGTAATGACCAAAGGAGCCTCTAACATCACATACTATAAACACCTAATCCACTCCCATTTCATATATCCACAGAGAGAGAGGGAGGGAGGGAGAGAAAGCATACAACTCAGCTGTCAGGACAAGCAATGGACCAGTGGATAGGTAGGCAGCAATTGATTCTAATCCCCTGGCATCTCAAACACAAGTAACAAGAGGCTGCCACAAGTTTTTGGTTGTGAGAAAAGCAGGGCCAAGGGAGAAGCAGTGCTGTACCATCAGAACCACCAGCCAGTTCCATATCCTAGTGTGTCAGAGGAGATGACTACAGGTGACACAGCTACCAGGAGAAGGCCTTTAATCCTGATTTGTTACTAATGGAGCTGCAGAATAGTACAGTACATACACAAAATACGTATTGGTGTCTATGGCTGCATCTGCACTGCAGAAATAATCCAGTTTGACAGCGCTTTAACTGCCATGGCTCCATGCTATGGAATCCTACCATTTGTAATTTGTTGTGGCACCAGAGGTCTCTGACAGAGAAAGCTAAATATCTCACAAAACTACAAACCCCAGAATTCTATAGCATTGAGCCATGGCAAGCAAAGCAATGTCAAACTGGATTATTTCTGCAGGCAGATGCAGCCTAAGTGAAATGAATGTGCATTTTCCAAAGGAAAAGATCATTTACATAAGGGGGGGGGGAGGAGAGAACACTACACTGGGACCTGCCAAATAGCCGAGTGAGATAGTAGAAGGTATGAAGTTGAATTGTGCCCTATGGAAAACCTAAGGGGACATCTACAATACAAACCTTACTCTTTGAGACTGCTGCAAATAATGTTAGACACAAAATAAAAGCAGAACACCAAAATCACAACCTTCTTCATAATGTAACTTCACAGCCATGCAGATGCTAGATAAGAAATTAAGAAGATACTGGTATATTCAAAAATGGAGCTCTCTTAGAGTCCAAAGGACCCAAGGTGTGAGTGACAGACCTAATACATGGAACACAACCAAGGAACACAACCATTTAGGTCAGGGATCAAGTTCTTCAATGTGGGGTGTCATGAAATAAGTGTTGGTACAGCATAAAAAGGGCCACAAATCCAGTCCCTACATGTGTTCCCACCACATAAAGGACTGAAAAAAATCCTGGCAGATATGAGGCAGTGCACTGATATGGCCAATCAGAGAAGGCATGGGAGGACCAATGGATTAATTTAAATAACTTTCTACCTCATGTCTGTCCCAGAGTCCCATCAGTTTGGTTCATCCTGCTTTGTCCTTTCTGGGATGAAGAGACACTCTGTAGCCAGGTGTGTTACGTTTACCTTTTTTCCCCTTGGGATGCTGGGATGGGTGGAGGATAATTTGAAGAGTGTTTTAATTTATGTCACATCTTTTTCTGGCAAGGGTTGACTGTTCTGAATGAGCTTAGGCTTCTCATCCCTCACAGCGCACCAAACATAGTGTGCTTTTCCTCTTTCTCTAGCGAGAAACCACTGGTATAGCCATTGTGCTGTTGCAGCCATAAGGGATTTAGTAGTGACCCTATTTCTACCCAGCAAGCATGACTTGGCCATAACGTTAAACATCCTTTGAGAAAGCCTTCATCTTTGGACATCTAATTCTAACCATCTTGGATGCCAACAGTTCAAGAGGTCAACTTTGAACACACTGTGTTCTCTGTATAGTAAGTCAGTATTTCTAGCAGACACAGAACTTTCTGCTTGAAGAGTTCATTGACACTTTGCTTACCCTGTTATGTTGTCCCTCTGCTCCTGTGTGATCTCCGATATAGTGAAACAATAATATATCACTAGGGCTGACCCTTTGCCCTTTATGAATTATCTGTTTTAGAAAGATGTGAAACCACCTTTTATATCCCACATAATAGATATTTAGACATTGTGGATCAATACTGAACAAGTTTGCTACTTATAGCTAATAGGTGCCAAAGGGGCATTCTGACAGTGACCTCTGACTCTTTGGTTGACAAGAAATCTATATACAGAAGGGGGGAGAATAGGTAAGGCAACCAGTTTTTAAAGTTTATGAATATAGATTTGTACCAAACAACAGTGATTTCTATCAGACAGAATTTTTTCATTCTATATACACTAGATGGTCCCTTTTTCCCTCTGAACATTTTTACTCTGGCCAATGTAAAATTAATAAATGGACTGGTGTGATGAATGGAAAACAAGTATTGTGTTGTGTGACATGTTTTCCCATTTTTTACGTCTATGATATTACTTCACTGTCAACCAAGGCTCCCCCCGTTATAAAATGGACTGTCATTTATAATTGTACCAATGCCCAAGCAAGGATGTCTCTGGGAGGCAATGCATACTCCTTGCACTCAGAATCAACAAACAGAGTGGTTTTCTTTTCAAGAAAGCCCAATTGTTTTAAAAGAACCTTTAAAGAAATGTGCATTCTAAAAATACATTTGAGAATTCTACTTTTCAGGATGATCTGATTGTACATGTTCAGGAGGACCTATAAAATACAATAAAAACATTTTCATACTGGAATAACTTCAATATTTTATTGACAGAGCTTTTTTAAACCTATCAAATGCCATTAATGTAAAATGTAAAGCAATGAATTGATAAGAATAACAATGACTTCTAATGAAGAAGCCAGTTACTTCATCCTATTAGTTAAGTGTATTAGCATATCAAAGCAATGGTGATGTTCCTTAGTTCATGATATCACAAAACAGAGCCACCTTTGAGTGTCCTGTTTTAGAAAGCAATACAGTTTATTTTGGTAACAAAATTAGCTACAGTATGTCACGATGAAATGGAATCTGTATAAAAGATGAAGCAAGGGAAAGGGAGGTGAAAGAACATTCTTTCCAAAGAATACACCAAACAGTGTGGGCTCTGTATTATCATGTCACACTTCAGTAGCATTGCAGAGAAGTCGGTGGCATTCCTGCTGTTAAGCACCATTGAAAACACATTTCTCCTGACTTTTCTTTTCTTTCAACCTCCACCCCCCTCCCCATTCCTCATCTGAGTCAAGATGAATCACTACTGGATCCACACTGCCTCTGAGGGCAGAGTCAGGTCTTGAAGCGGCAACCTACCTCCTATGGCTCAAATATTTTAATTAATTTTAACACTAATGCACAACCTAGAGTTAATGACTCTGCCACAATGCTCTCTAATTTACCAAGTTTATTCATTGAAACTTTCCCTCCTGAACTCAGATTGAATGTCATGCTTTTTAAAAATAGCCCTCTCCAACAGCCCCAGGGGTTGTTGGGGTTCTCTTCCATCCCTTTCCTTAAACAGAGATCTTAGGCAAGGGCTTTTAAAAAATTCCACACACTTGTATTTGTTTTACAGGGACAAACAAGAATAGTTGGTGGGTGAGTGATTAAGGGATAATGAGTTTAAACAATCTGTGAAGTCAGCTCAGCACAAACAATGCTTTAAAAACACACACGCACACAAGCCACTGTGGGAAAACAAACAAAAAGCAGTTAAGTACAACACCCTTTTGAAGTTGGAAATATTTATCTCTGAATATGACACTCTCCAACATTTCACAGATGAAAACTGGGAGAGGTGTGGCCAAGCAATCTGAAAATGTGGTCAAGGACTTTATCACATGAGGCTGAAATTGCAGAATTACACCAGGATAGTAGCTGTAATGGCTTACCTTTATCACACAATGTTGTCATTATACCATAGTTGGTGTGCACTCTACTTTCACACACCTTTCCATGCACTGGCAAAAGCTGTGAATAGCTGTCAATAGCATTCTTTTCCCAGTATTGATGAGTGTGCGATAATTCAGTCCCGCTGTAGTTCCGATATTATGGCATGAGTGGGTGTTCCTCCCTCTTTCCCCCTCCACATTCCCAACAAGAACACATAATTCAACTTCTGGTGAGAAGCATGAAGAGGACCTCCATGATGCTCTTTTAATGAATGCCTTCTCTCAGTACATTTTTTAATTTCTGAAATTGTTAATTTGTTTATTATTTCTTTGTTTTTGGTTTGTTTAATTGAAGTTATGTGTTCTCATGATAACAGCTGAAACAAAACAGCTCTTGCAAAATCACGGAAGTAGGAGATCTTTTTTATAGGCACATGTATGAGCCATCTTGAAGCAGCAATGCAGCACTATTCCAACACAATACAAAAACAAGTGTTACAATAGTGCCAGCTTCAATCCTGTTCTTAAAACACTAGTAGGTGATCATGCAATGTTCCATTAGCGGTAGTGTTGCACGATTGTGGCAAAGTGCAAAAATTAATGTGATCATGCCACTATGTTTCCACTTTCCACAATTGCGAAATTACAGCATTTATAGACGCTCATATGATAAAGTCCCAAGATCGCAAAAGCTACTGATGAGGAACAACATACATTGTTATTACCTTTAAAGCCCTACATGGCTTGGGACCAGAATACTTAAAGGATTGCCTTCTTCTGTATTGTCTATCTCTCACACTAAGGTCCTCAGGGAAGAACCTACTTCAGCCAAAAAAATCTAGGTGAACATTGGTGAGCCAGAGGACCTACTCTACTGCTGCTTCAAAATTGTGGAATGACCTGCCGGAGGAGATCCGTCACATCTCTACTCTTACAGCCTTTAAAAAGGCTTGTAAGATAGATCTCTTCCGGCAGGACTTTCCAACTTAACTCCTCTCCCCGCCCAAGGTGATCTACGTCGCTCTGTCCACCAATTATCTCCCTTTTTAAACTTTTGTATTCTTGTTTTTAAACTGTGTTTATTTAATTGTAATTTTAGTATTGGGTTGGGGGTGTTGGGAAGGGACTAATTTTGAATTTTATTGTGTTCCATGTGTTTTTATTGTTGTAACCTGCCCAGATTCCTTGCGATTTGGAGAGCTATAAATAAATTTAATTAATTTATTATACAAGCTATGAGAGGCTGCAGCAGTTTGCTTTTTCTTGAGCCTATTGGAAAGGGCAAGACATTGACCCTTCCTCTCCTCTCCGCCTTGCTGAGTTAACTGAGTACAAACTACTTTTGTACTTTGAACTCAATTTGCAGCAATTGAAGTAAGCTGATGACAAAGGTAGAAAGTGGCAGATGGAGAAACTGGGACATTTTAAAAGGAGCAGAATAAATGGGACAACAGAACCTTATTCAGGACTGCCAATTCCAGACAATTGGAGGGTATGGAAATGCTGCGAAAGTCCAGCTGAGAGGAAATAGTCACAGTACAAAAACATTTACATACAGCATCAAAAAAGACAACATGAGCTCTGTTGGGTCAGAGGAAGGCTTGGATCCTATTGGTTGTCCCACCTAATATTGACCCACTGAACTAATTGCTGAATGGTGAGTCAACAGTTATGTAGATTCTATTCATTCATTCTATTCACTCTAGGACTACCACCAGGATTCAGGCCTACAGGCCCGTCTCAAAACTTGGAAGTAACTACTAACAAACATCATTACTTCAAATCATCCTCATATTTTCTTTTAATTGGTCAAAATACCATATTAAAACATTTAAAATAAAGTTTTAAAATATATTTAAAAGTCATCTTAAAATACTTTAGAAGAAAGATATCTTTTTTTATTATTATTTTTATTATACTCTTAAGACAACCAAAACAAAAACATATATACACATGATCACATAACATACATATAATCACATGACTTTCGTATTGTTACTACATAGCGAAGTATGTACATCCACAAATAAAACTAAATCTGCATCAGACTTCCTATATGTTTGGTGCTGTTGGAACAACAATATCTCTTTCACTCTATACCAATAAAAGACCTTCTATTAATAGTCTTCTTTCTGTTCGCTATTGCCTTATCTATTATGTCATTATGATTCTCTATCTGTCTGTCGACTTTTTTAAATTCTTTTAATCTATTCTTCTATCCCATCAGTTTCAAATATTCAATATCGTAGATCAAGCCCCTTTTCCCCCATTGTTTTAGTACTGGAAACCATTTTTCTAAAGATTTTCCTTTTGGTATATTATGTATTTTCGCCGTTAAAATATCTAATTCTATCATTTCCTGTGATTTTTCCATCCATTCATCTATAGTGGGTGCATTTAAGGATTTCCACCTCTGCGCTATTACCAATCTTGCTGCCGTAATTAGATAGAGAATAATTCTCCAATTTTTACCTTCCTCTTCCTTTTTGATTATGTCAGTTATGTTCAGCAGTTATAGTTCGGGCTTCACTTCAAAATTAATTTGCAACATATCTTCCAAAAGTTTATGCACCTTACCCTAAATTTTTTTAATCACCTTACAGCTCCACCACATGTGAAGCAAAGTACCCCTGTTGCTCTGACACCTCCAACACTTATTACTGACAGATTTATTCATTGTGTTCAATCTAGTAGGCATAAAATACCACCTATGAGTAATTTTCATATAATTTTCTTTCAAATTTTGACATATGGAAAACTTGTTGGTTTTACTTCTTGCCCTTTCCCACGCTTCTAGTTCTATGGGGTGACCCAAATCTGCTGCCCATCTAAGCATGCAATCCTTAATATTGTCCATTTCTAGTTTCCTTTGCAATAATAATTTGTATAACTTACTGACCATTTTCTTCTTTTGTCCATGCCATAGAATTTTGTCTAATTCATTTTCCTCACATTCTATATCTTCTGTTTTTACATCCTCTACAAATCTGGTTTTTAGTTGATAGTAGGTAAACCAGTTAATTTTACATATTTCTTCTAATTGCTCTTTAGATTTCAGCATTATTTTCCCTTCTCCACTTACACTTATTATGCCTTTATATCTTAACCAATTTGTGGATGTTTTCCATCTATTTTGAAAAGCCTCCTGTGGTGAGGTCCAATATGGTAGCTTATTGTAGAACATCTTTTTAATTTTCATCCAAACTAGTAAAAGAGCCCTTCTGACATAATGATTATTAAATTCTTTGTTAATTTTATCTCTACCATAACAGAGATAGGCATGCCACCCAAACCTATTATTGTGGCCCTCTAGATTTAATATATTATCATTGTTCAATCTCACCCAATTTTGTATCCATGTAAGGGCGGCCGAATAATAGTATGATTTTAGATCAGGCATGTCCCATCCTCCTCTCATCTTATCATCTATGATATATTTCCACTTAATTCTAGATCTCTTGTCATTCTAAATGAAGTTTTAGAAATCTCTTTCCCATTCATCCCAACATTTTTCGTTTATTATAATTGGTGCATTTTGAAATAAAAATAACATTTTTGGCAATATTATCATTTTGCAGGCTGCTATTTTCCCTAGTATTGACAGATTCAGTTTTCCCCATCTCTTCATTTCATTTTAATTTCCTTCCATGTTTTAATGTAGTTATTTTTAAATAAATCCGACTTTCTCTTTGTTATCCATAACCCTAGATATCTCACTTTATTTTCAACTTTACATCCAGATTTTTCCATTAATATTTTTTCCTCTTGTTTGTTCATATTTTTTGTTATCAATGTTGATTTTTCTTTATTGATCTTAAATCCTGCCTGTTGCCCAAATTCGGTTATGGTACTTAGTAGATGTCCTATATTTTCTATCGGATTCTCTGAGAAAAATACTAAATCGTCAGCAAATGCACGGAGCTTCAAGTTGTTGCCTCTTATTCTAACTCCTGGAAGTTTGGTGTTATTTTTTATGCTTCTATTCAGAACCTCTAAAACTAAAATGAATAATAAGGGCGATAGCAGGCACCCCTGTCTGGTGCCCTTATTTACATTAATTACTTCCGATCTTTCCCCATTAATAATTAGCTGTGCACTTTGTTTATGGTATATCTTCCCCACTTTCTTTATAAACTTGTCACCCAAATCCATCCTCTTCATTACTTCAAATAAGAAGTTCCACCTCACATTGTCACAGGCCTTCTCTGCATCAACAAATAACAATGCTAATTTTTTCTCATTGTTTGCCTCAAAATATTCTATAATATCCAGAATTATTCTCGTGTTGTTATTTATCTGTCTACCTGGGAGGAAGCCGTTTTGGTCTTCATGTATTGTTTCAGATAATACTTTTTTCAGTCTTCCTGCAAGAATTGTAGTAAATATTTTGTAGTCTGTGTTTAACAGAGAGATAGGTCTATAATTTGCAACCTCTTTCTTATGTTTACCATCTTTTGGTATTAGAGCTACATTTGCCAAAGTCCATGAATCTGGAATACCTTTCTCCTCTACGTCTCTGAAGGTTTCATATAATGGAATGATTATTTCGTCTTCCATCAGCTTATAGAAGAGAGCCGAAAATCCATCAGGACCCGGTGCTTTATTTGATTTTAATGGTCTAATTGCTGTTGAGATCTCTGCAATCAAAATGGGGTCATTTAATTTCTTCCTTTGTTCTATAGATATCTTGGGTATATTTTGTTGTTCCAAATATTTTTTCATCTGCTCTTCTTCTTCCTTACTGAACTTTCCCCCCTCAAATAATTGCTTATAATATTCTTGGAAAGCCTCTACTATTTCTTTTTGATTAGTTACTGTCCTCTCATTCCTATTGATTTGTACAATAAGTTTCTTTTCCAGTTCTTTTTTCAGTTTATATGACAGCTATTTTCCTGTTTTATTGAATGTTCAAAAGTTCTCTGCTTCGTTCTTTTCATTTTCCTTTCAATTAATGTCAAATCTTCCATATTCATTTGTTTTTGTATTAGCTTAATTTGTTTCATTATATTTTTCTTATTTGGATGTTCTCTTAATTCTTTCTCTTTGATTTCTAGCTGTTTGACATCTTTCTGATTTCATTTTTCTAACTTCAGCACCTTTCTTAATCAGAAGCCCTCGAATAACTGCCTTACTGGCATCCCAAACTGTTCTTGTTTGACATTCTTCTGTCATATTTTCTTTAAAATAAAGCTTTAATTCTTTTTTTAAAATGTTTTTATGAACTTCTCATCTGTTAATAACTGTTAATTCATTCTCCAATGAAATTTTTTTGTAGGTTTCTATTGATATCTGAATTGGATTGTGATCTGATAATGTTTTGGTCAATATTTCCATCTTTAAAATAGATGGTAAAATATTTCTTGAAGCTAAAATCAGATCTATTCTAGACATAGTTTTGAATCTGTCTGAGAAAAAGGTAAACCCTTTTTCTTTCCCTTGTTTAATTGTCCAAACATCTTCCAGATTCAGTTGAATCTTCATCTCAAAGAAACTCTCTGGAAGTTTCCCTTGGAATCTTGACTCTTTCTTTGTGGTTCTATCCATATTTGGGTCTATCACTCCATTAAAGTCTCCTATGATTATGATATTCTCCTTGTCATATCTTTCTATCCTTTTATGAAGTTCTTTAAAAATGTTTTTTTTATTATTGTTTGGTGCATAGACTCCCACTATGACTATTTTTCTCTCCTGGAGTGTTACTTCAATTCCAATCATTCGCCCATCTTCGTCTTTGAACAATTCTTTGGATTTATGTCTACTGTTCACATACAGAGCTACTCCCCTCTTTTTTATTATTTATTGCTGAATGGAAAAGATTTCCTAACTTTGAATTCCTCAGAAATCTAATATCTTCATTTTTAATTTTGGTTTCCTGTATACAGACTATGTCCGATTTTAGTCTTTCCAAATGGTGCATTATCTGTCTTCACTTGTATTCAGAATTAAGACCTTTTATATTCCATGATGTTATTTTAATGGTCATCTTCTTCTGAGGTATTGTACTTCTCTTCTTGTTTAGGGTCTTCTAATTCTTCTTCCTCCTCGTTACTTTCTTTTTCTATGTCCTTTCCTATCAATTCTTCTTCTTCTTGTTCACTTTCCTGTTCTCCCAAATTTGCTTCTTATGTTCTTTCCTCTGTTTCTGATTCTATGTCCTTTTCTTTTAGCTGTTTCTTTCTCACCTTTTCTTTCTCGGGCTCCTTTCCAAATTTTTTTACAAAAATTTAGCTTTTGTTAATGTATTAATTCTATATCGTTTTTGTTTATAAGTGAAGGAAATACCCTCAATGCACTCCCATTTATAATTAATACCCTTTCTCATTAGTAATTGAGTGATAAATCTGTAATCTTGGCACTTCTTCGTTATAGTAGATGGAATGTCTTTGAAGATCTTAACTTCATCTCCATTTTTAGTTAACTTATTTTTATAGCTTTGCTGTATTATCATATCCCTTGTCCTTGTTCTAGTAAACGAGATAATAATATCTCTAGGAAACTTTTTATCCCTTGCTATTGATGATTTAATCCTGAACAGTTTATCAAATTCTGCCTCGAGATTTTCTTCGGTCTAACCAATGAACTTTGCCAATGGAGCCATTAATCTTTCCACTAAATCCCCCTTGTTGTGGGAGAGAGGCTTGCGTACCCTAATGATGTTTTGAGCTATGCTGGCGGTGGCATAATAGCCACTGGTAGGGTCTCCCATGCCAGACAGGTCAAAACCCAAGGGTCTGACAAAGAGCGCCAAAGGGCAGGATGGGCTCTCTAGCCTTGTGGCAACCGTCCTAGGAGAAGGAAAACTCTAATCCCAAACCCGGGCAGATGGTGCTCGTCCAACCCTGTAAGGTCAACCATCTAAGAGAAGGAAACTCTAATCAAACCTACGGCCCGAGGACCTCACTGCCACGTCCATGCTTGCAAGGCCACGGCAGATGAATCTCTGGTTTAAAGGGTGAGGCCAGTTCTGTGCACGCTGTGCTCCACCAGAAAAATCCATTGCACAGGCTCGAAGGACAAATCCATTTCCAAAAAAGCCCTGTAGCGACTGGCGAGGGACGAAACCGGCAGGTGTAAAGATGCACTGGAAGCCGCAGCCCCAACCCTGCATGCAGGCGGTTCAGGACATTGGTCGCTCAAGCCTGACCCGGGAGATGACAGTCTTGTTCGGCAGCATCCTGAACGACCAAGCAGCCTTTTTTAAGGAGAGCACCGCTTGCTCCATATGGAGAGGGGCCTAGAAAAGGTGGCCTAACGAAAGCTCATCCCCAACTACCTGGTTGGCTAGCCGCGGCCAACGGGAATCTTCTGATGCGGTCAAACCAAGGCAAAGAAACAAAGGCACACACCGGCCTCCAAAGGTGTAAATAAACTGACACTTGCATGCTGGAACATCAGAACCATGCAAGACTCTGAAGATAGTGGATGGCCTGAGCGTCGTTCTGCCCTAATAGCCCTTGAACTATCACGGCTTAATATTGACATCGCTGCTCTTAGTGAAGTTCGCTTCCATGAGGAAGGCAGCCTTAAAGAACATGGCGCCGGCTACACACTTTACTGGTCTGGCAAACCCAAAACTGAAAAACATCTTTCAGGAGTAGGCTTTATGATTAAAAACTCCATTGCCTCCAAACTCAAAACCTTGCCAACAGGCCACTCTGATCGCATTATTTCCTTACGCCTCCCACATGTAGTTCTCTTTAGTATATATGCCCCAACTATGCAAGCCGACCCTGTAGAGAAAGACAAATTCTACACAGACCTACGCCAACTCATACAAAAAGTCCCTGTAGAAGATAAAATTATTATCCTTGGTGACTTCAATGCCAGAGTAGGAAAAAACTCCGAAGCCTGGAAAGGTGTCTTAGGCAAGCATGGTGTTGGAAATTGCAATGATAACGGACGCCTCCTGCTAGAGTTCTGTGCAGAACAACAGCTATTACAAACACAATCTTTCAGCAGAAAGATAGCTTGAAGACAACCTGGCTGCATCCCCGATCCAAACATTGGCACCTCATTGACTACGTTCTAGTCCGTCAGAGAGACATTCGTGATGTCCGTCATACACGAGTGATGCCCAGTGCAGAATGCCAAACAGATCATCGCCTCGTCAGATGTAAACTAAATCTTCATCTTAAGTTCAAACCTAAGAGGGGTGGCATCTTAAAGAAGAGACTCCAAGTCAACAATCTTCAACAAGCTACCATGAGAGACAACTTCCAGGCAAATCTACAAACGAAACTTGAAGACCATCCTACAGATCCTTCTCCTACAGTGCTTTGGCAACATATCAAAAACAGCATCCTCCAGTCTGCAGAAGAATCCCTCGGGTTCTCCCACAAGAAAAACCAAGACTGGTTTGATGAAAACAACCAAGAGATCCAGGAGCTGTTGGCAAGGAAGAGAGCTGCTCACCAGGCATACCTTGCCCAGCAACCTGTCATGTAAGAAAAGCAGCTTTCCGCCTCACATGTAGCAAACTACAACAAAAACTCCGAGACATGCAGAACAAGTGGTGGATCAATATAGCAGAAAAGACACAACGCTGTGCAGATCTGGGTGATCATAGAGGATTTTATGAAGCTCTTAAAGCAGTGTTTGGACCTACTTATCAGGTCCAAAGCTCCTTATACAGTACAGATGGTCAAACATTAATTACTGATAAAGCCTCCATCCTAAATCGTTGGGCTGAACATTTTCAAAGTCTCTTTAGCGCCAACCGAGTAGTCCAAGCCTCAGCTATCCAATATATGATACAAAAACCAATGAAAAATGAATTGGACATAGCTCCCACTTTGGAAGAGACCCTTAAGGCCATACAGCAGATGAAAAACGGCAAGGCAGCTGGGATTGATGGAATCCCACCTGAAGTTTGGAAACACGGAGGTCATGCACTCCACGAAAAATTCCACGAATTCCTTGTGAATTGCTGGGAAAAAGGGGAACTGCCATCAGACCTCCGAGATGCAGTCATCATCACCCTGTACAAGAAAAAAGGAGCAAAATCCGATTGCTCAAACTATCGAGGCATAACACTGCTCTCTATTGCTGGAAAAAAACTTGCAAGGATACTCCTGAACAGATTAGTTCCTGCTATTGCAGAAGAACTTCTCCCTGAAAGCCAATCTGGCTTCAGAGCCAATAGGAGTACTACAGACATGGTATTTGCCCTTAGGCAACTGCAAGAAAAATGTAGGGAGCAGAACAAGAGACTCTATGTAACATTTGTCAACCTCACCAAAGCCTTTGACACTGTAAGTAGAAAAGGTCTGTGGCAGATCCTGGAAAGACTAGGATGTCCCCCCAAATTCCTTAAAATGATTATCTTGCTACACGAGGGACAGCGTGGTCAAGTCAGATATGGCGATGCTCTTTCAGAGCCCTTTCTAATAACTAATGGAGTGAAGCAAGGTTGTGTTCTTGCACCAACTTTATTTACAATCTTCTTTAGCACGATGCTCCAAAGGGCTATGGCAGAGCTTGAAGAAGACGACGGCATCTATATACGCTACCGTACTGATGGTAGCTTGTTTAACTTAAGCCGTCTGAGGGCTCACACTAAGACTCTAAACTATCTAGTCCGTGAGCTGCTCTTCGCCGATGATGCTGCCCTTGTTGCCCACACAGAAGCAGCTCTGCAGCGCCTAACATCCTGCTTTGCAACAGCTGCAGAGCTGTTTGGGCTAGAAGTCAACCTGAAGAAAACAGAAGTTCTTTACCAGCCTGCACCACAGGACGAACACCACCATCCCCACATTGCCGTCGGCAAATCTGTGCTCAAGTCCGTTCAGCAGTTCACCTACCTGGGAAGCATCATCTCCTCAGATGCCAAGATTGACAAAGAGATCGATCACAGATTAGCAAAGGCGTATAGTGCATTTGGAAGACTTCACAAAAGAGTCTGGAGCAATAAACACCTGAGGCAAAGCACAAAAATCAGTGTGTATAGAGCCATCATACTGTCTGTCCTCCTTTATGGATCTGAAACATGGGTCACCTATCGCCACCACCTACGACTCCTCGAGCGCTTTCATCAGCGCTGTCTACGCACAATCCTAAATATACACTGGACTGACTATGTGACGAATGTTGCTGTCCTTGAGCAAGCAGGGATCACCAGCATTGAGGCCATGATATTGAGAACACAGCTGCGCTGGGCAGGGCACGTTTCTAGGATGGAGGACCATCGCCTCCCAAAAATACTACTCTACGGTGAACTCGCCACGGGTCAGCGTAAGAGGGGCGCTCCAAAAAAGCGATACAAAGACTCCCTGAAACAACATCTCAGGCTTGGCCAAATTGATCACCAACAGTGGTCCACCCTGGCCTCAAATCGGGAGGCATGGAGACGCACTATCCACAATGCTGCAGCCCTATTTGAGAACTCACGACGAACAAGTCTTGAAGAGAAACGACAATGCAGAAAGAATCACAACCCAAAAACATCACCCAAGGAGACCTTCTGCTGTGCTTTTTGCAACCGGACTTGTTTATCTCGGATTGGCCTTTTTAGTCATCAGCGCGCTTGCAGAAAGCGCGGGATGAGTCCTTCCTGAATCTTCGTTTGCGAAGAAAAGCCAGAGGAGAAATCTTCATTTAGTCTTTTTGAAATTCCTCTTAATTTGATACATTTTCCCCTGCATCTTAGCTCTTGATTCAAAATTTGTAGCTCTTCTGCTTGCTGTTTATCTTTCAATTTTTTTACAGTTTCATCTGTCTTATTTGTTGTATCTTTCAATGTATTAATTTCTCCTTTAATTTCCTCTATTTCCTTGTGAATCTTATCTATTTTTTCCCAATATTTCTGTTTCCTTTTTATTGTCCATTTTAATTTCTTTCCTCTATTCTTTAAGTTCTGCCCTTATCTCTTGTTTAAAATTCTTTAATTCAGTTTTCAAATATTCAAGTATCAGGGAATGTAATTCAGATATTTTCATAGAACCTCTATCGAACCTCTTCTAGTAATAACCTGTGTTTGGGTTACCCCTTTTCTAGTTCCTGAGGCCATTTTTAATCTTTAATTCAACTATTACTTTGTGTACCAATTGTTACTTTATTTATCAATACTGATATGTACCAAATATTAAATAACCGAGTGAAGTGGAAATTCTAATTGATTTTCCCCCCTTTTCAGGGACTCCAAATATTTATTTCTAAAACTCAAATTCACAAATGCCAATTTTATTATGAAATCTCAATTTTCCCAGACTCTCAAATTAGATTTCCTAATCCTCAATGCATTTCCTCAGGTTACCATCCACTATATCAAATTAATTGTGGTTGACCCCCCCTTTTTTATTTATTTTCTAGGAGGGGAGGAGATTCTAAAAATACAGAGTAGTGATAACTAAAGCTTGAAGGAGCATAGAAAACTATAGAGAACTCTTTTCTTTATTTTTCTTCTTTTTTCTTCTCTTTTCCTTCTCTCTCCCCACTCTTCCCTGTTAGTTCTTCATGTAATTCCTTCCTCCTTCTTTTAATTTTCTCTTCTTTATATATATATATATATATATATATATATATAGACTCAATATTCAGTTTTTCCTATCCCTCCCTCTTCAACCTTTTCCCTCCCCACTTGCTTTTTGTCTCAAACTACTAATGAATTTGACATTTACTTTACAAAAACAATATAAGATGTAATTCAATTTACTTTTCAAAACCAATATAGTACGTAGTTTAAATCAAAGCAAATAATCCTCAACCAGTTCTAGTGTATATCGTTGTGTTCCTAACTCACTCAACAATAAACGTTCTCTTTTGAGTCCTTCCTTAAATCAGTATGGATGCCTGCAGTTTAACAGCTGCACAAAAGAGTAAATATGACTTACTTGTAATTGTTAAATTAACAAATCTCCGAGCCAAGAGTCTCTCAAAGTGTTCAGAATTTGTACTTCCCAATCTCAATTTTCTTATGTTTTCTCAGTTCACAGTTCTCAGTTCGCAATTCACAGTTCTCAATTCCTCAATCCTCAATACTGTTAAGTTTTCAATTTTGTCTAACATAAAGTAATGAAGTAAATGAAGCTCCTTCTCCAGAACACACCCCTTCTCTCCGCAGCCGCAAAGTCGAGAAACAGTAGAAGCAAATAAAAAATAAAAGGATTCTAAGAAGGGTTTTTAGAGGAAGTTCTTCCTCTAAAACTGTCACAAATAATTAACCTGCTGTACTGTAGTATCTAGCTCTGCTCAAATGATATCAAGCTTTACTTGAAAACTTGAATACTTGAATACAATCCAAAACCCAAGAAGCAAAAAGGGTGACCACATGGAAAGTTCAGCCTTAACTTGAAGAATCGACACAACTCACTCATTCTTCTCCTCCTCCTTTCCTCTTACAACAGAGCAGTCATCCGTCGAAGTATAAAACCAACGTTGTTAGTTCCAAAAGTCCTTCCAGGTTCTTCTCTTTGTGCAGGGAAGAACCCTTACCTTCGATAGGATTACAATGTTGGGATCTCTCTTGCCATTCAGGTGATAGCTCGTATCTCCTTGTCTTTTGGAGATTTCTAAAGTGGCGCGGGTAAACTCTTTGCTCCGTCGGCTACCACGTTTCAAAACCTCCGTTTTGAAATGTCGAAGCCGAACCTAGGAGCCACTCTGATTTCTTCCTTACCCCCTCTTCTCCCAAAGTAGGGGTTTCTCTGATAGCCAGGAGAACAAAAACACCACTTTAGCAAGTCGTTCGAGGCGCTACTCCTTCCTCAAATGCCCGTCGCCTCACTGAGCGGAAACCGGAAGCCATCCATTCGCAGATATCTCTTAAAATGCATATTAATGTTGAACTTTGCCCACATGGAAAAGGAATGTGTAATGGTATGGATGAGGGAACAATACAGACTATGGAAATAACCAATTACTTTTAATTAGTTCTCTTTTTTCAATAGCAAAGGTATAATTGCACTAAATTGCAATTGCAACCCAACTAGGGAAAACTTCATTCCTTTTGCAGTGTATCCTTAGGTTACTTATATAATTAATGTCATGGCCTCACTAAATGGTGGAGGAGAAATATCACATGAAGTACTCTTTCATGCTGTGAGATACATTCAGTGTTTCTGAACAAAAACAGAGGTGTTTTCTCCCCCAAAGTAAACATTTTCATGATGTTCAAGAAGTAGGGAAATAAAGAGTAAGACAAATCCCAAATTCAGAATTGAACTGACCCAGTTTGGGTCAATTCAGCAGGTTGAACTGGCCTAGTTTGGCTAGAGAGTATATTAGCCTGATCTGAATGAATTCAGATTTAGGACATTATCAGACTAGCATCTAAATATGCTGTAATTCTGCAAATGAAGATAGTGGAAACGTTGTGGCATTATAACATTTATTATTGCACATCACTATAATCACCTGAAAGAACCACCACAGAATTATCACATGCTGACCACTAGTGCTTTAAGAACGGGAGTTTACTTCTGCAATTTAGCATGGCTTAGAAATCGGTGGTTTTCACAAGAAGATGCGAGTGTGCTTAATAATCCAATAACACTTTAATTAACAAAGTACTGTAAATGAACACAGAAGCACTGAAACACACAAAAAAATCATTGAAACTAAATGGGACAGTTCATAAAAAGAGTGTCCTGTCATTCGCTTTTGCATTCTCACCTGGACGTTTTCTCGCTGAGGACTGCCCATTCATGCTGTAATCTCACGATTACAATGGGACGTGGTTTTGCATGCCATCAATACTGAGAAAAATGTCCTGTTGATGATCTATTCACAGCTTTTCCCATGAATTAGAAATAATACCTTTTTTTGCAGCTGGAGCATGGAATAACCACATAAAGACAATGTTGTGCGATAGCAGGGCACATTCAGGCTAACATGATGTTGTAATCCCACAATTTTTACCACATCTAATAATGTCGTTATGATTCTATGATTTTACAGATGAAAACCAGGGCATGTGTGGCCAAACAACATCAGAGTGTGGTCAAGATGGCAAAAGTTTTTAATGAGGACACACAAGCTAGGAGATGCTGCAGCAGTTTGCTTTTGAGTTAACCTACCAAGAAGGACAAGATTCCTCCCCTTGCTTTCCACTCTCTCCCACTGGGTTAACTGAGTGCAGACTCCTTTTGCACTTTGAGCTCACTCAGTTTGCACCAATGGAAAGTAAGCTGAGTCCAAAGTGGGAAAGGGGAAGGAGGAGAGAATCTGGGACATTTTAAAAGTAGCTGAAAAAGTAGGATGGCAGAGGATTAATTGTGACTATCACTGCCAAATCAGGACTGTTGGAGGGCATGAGGAAAGGAGAGCTGGACTTCGCTCACTGACGGCATGAGCTTCCATTCCACAGCAAGAATCACACCTGTACTCTCCAGTCATGGCGCTGGTGGGGATGGGATGAGATCACTGAACTGTATGTACAGTATGACCCTATATCAACTGAGAATACATTCCCGAACTTCCCATGAAAATGTGAAACCATGGATAATAGTGAACTTTATTGATATGAATGACTCCTGGCCCAACTTCTGGTGGAAGCATACCATAGAATCATGCTAGAGGACCTAGAAAATGCCCAGAGAGGACATTTTCATAGATATCGGTGTCATACTGAATTTAGTCCTCTTGTACAGGTGTGCATTTTTTAAAGATAGACTTAGCTGGTAAAAGGAGATCTCAGACTGCCTGCTCACCCAGTGCCCACTATGTTGCCTCTTAGTGTCGAACTTCACTCTATTTTTTATATCTGGTCTTTATCTAGGCTGTTCAGTGCAACTATACTTGAACTGTGGACTTTAGGACACTTGGGGGGGTGTGCATTGCTCTATAATACCAAAACGTTGGTGTCCACATGGAAAGTGTACCTTACTTTTTCCTTTTTCTATTTTTTAGTCTAGATGGTGAAATAAATCCGCTTAGAATTTGGGGGGAAATCTCATGTGTCCAAATGGGATCCCACAGTGGTCCATTGTTTTTGGAGGGAGGGGTACCAAAATTCAGGAAAACTACACAGGAAAAGCCTTTGTGGCTTTTTCTGAAGTTTTCTTAAAACGTCAATGGAAATACGCAGCCCTGCCCATTGGGACAACTGATCTCATCAAATCGCATTCCCAGATAAGAGTATCACAGGAAGTACATGAGAACAGAGAAGGTCGATCACACATGTGCAAATTTGATTGACAGGTTTGTTTTTTTTTTAAAAATAGCCTACAGCCCATCAGGACAGTAAACACAACGTAGTACTTACCCTTTGTCTTCATCTTGATTCACATCCTACTCCATTTAGACAAGAAAAAGATGGGTCACCTCAGTTTCCCACAAGTGGTCCAAAAATACCATTGAGACACTTGAGCTCTGCTGCACATTTGCAATAATGCATGTGGATCAGAATATAATCCCTCGTGTAGACCAACCCTTAGTTCCCCTCACTTCTTTGCTTGTACTATAAGTAATAGCACTTGAATACCACTTTAACTTCCATGGCTCCATCCATCCTAGGACTGGTAATTTTGTGATGTATTTAGAATTCTCTTCCACAGAACTCTAGCGCCTCCACTAACTGCACTTTCCAAAATTCCATAGGATGCAGCCATGTCTGTATCAGAGCGGTGTCACTGAGTAGTGTGAAAGAGAACATAGTTCTCTTAATGCACAAACTGCAGACAAACATAGTCACTAGAGTGAAGGAAGTAGTATAAACTGGCACTAGACTGACATCCAAGCATTTGGCATCTATGAAGCAATCAACCTTACATAGCAAACACTGGAGTTCCATCTGCTGGCACTGCAGCTGGCAGGACCCGTTTAAGGAATTTTGGGGGGGCCTGCAATGCTTTATTTGGGGGGGTATGTTTATCTTAGGTCAATGTAACTTAAGCTATTCACAGTACAGGATATTCAGATTATTACTAATAATGTTTTTGCATGAGGAGGGTTACTACTATGGGGGCCCCCACAAGGATGGGGCCCCCTGCAGATGCTGATGCTGCAGGTGCCTTAAACCGGCCCTGGCAGCTGGCATAGCACTGCTCATCCTTCTCTTCATCCACCTGGGCTGATGCTGAGGAGCAGAATTAAGTTTTTACCTTGTGAAAAGGCTGGGTTGCTATCACAAGAGTTGCTGGCATTTGCACTTTCCATGAGATTTTTGTGTCTGTGTGTGAAATCTCACAGAAACACTGAGAACATGTGAGAGTCCTCCTCTCACAAAACTTGAGGCTGCCTCATGGGTTTCATATTGCTTTGTAGAAAGATGGGTAACTGTACCTGTACCAGTTGGAAAACACATGGCCCATAACTAAGTAAATTGACCTCTCTGATTGAACAGGGGAAGGGCTGGGCGGGGGAGTTGACAAGGTACAGTGGGCCCTTGGTATCTGCTGGGTTTGGTTCCTGGACTCCCTGTGGATACCAAAATCCGTGGATGCTCAAGTCTCATTATATACAATAGCATAGTAAAATGGTGTCCCCTAGATATAATGGAAAAATCAAGGTTTGCTCCTTGGGATTTATTTATGTATTTATGAATATTTTCAGGCCGTGGATGGTGGAATCCATGGGTGCCAAATCCGTGGATACAGAGGGCTGACTGTATTCCACTCACAGTTATCATCATCATAATGGGAAGATACCAGAGAGTGTCTTCAAGCATTTTTCAATGGCATAATAATAACAGTAATGGCCACATGTTAGTAATAAGTAATCCAGTAAGTTACTTTCTGGACAGTAGTAACCATAACAAGTAAGGATGTATTGGCTGATTAGAGTAATAGACTAATATGTCAGATAATTAGAATGATTACAGTAACTAGTTCCTTTGAAAAAAGGAAAATTCCAGGCTCTAATCTTTAATGACAGAACACAGATAATAAAATCAGGACACTGGAGGTAAAAGAGGCAGGAGAATCCAGCTTGTGAATACAGAACTGTGTTCTTACACAGGATCAGACTGACTGAATCAGGAAGAGCGTATTTTTAACTATCTATAAAAAGCAATCATATAAAGGCATAGCCTAATGTTATGTGTCTGAGAAAATATATTTGCAATGTGTTTGTTAATCTAATTATTTTTAGAATCAATATTGCAAGGAGAAAGATAGATACACAATTTAGCCTATTAATTGCTATAACTAAAATCTGGAATTTATTGTTTCAACAGGAATTCTTTACTTCAAATTAACTCAAGCACAATGCAGACTTTATCTCTGTAATTAATGTGACTGGATATTAGGTAACAAAATCCACATCTCTTTGATGAAGTCTGCAGTCAAAAAGGCCTGATATTCAATTATGTATTTAATTGTAATTTCCTTTTGACTATTTTAGATAGCTGTAATCTACCAGCTACTGAACAAAAAAAAAGCATCTTCAACTTTTGAAGGTCAGTTTGTACACAATGCAGTTTGCAGTACAGATTAAGGCTGCTAACACACTGCAGAAAGAAAGCAGTTTGACACTGCTTTAACTGTCATGGCTCAATGCTATGGAATTCTGGGATTTGTAGTTTTGTGAGATATTTAGCCTTCTCTGTCAGAGAGCTCTGGTGCCACAACAAATGCTACGAATCCCAGGATTCCATAGGGTGAAGCCATAATAGTTGAAGCGGTGTCAAACTGCATTCTTTCTGCAGTGTGTCAGCAGCCTAAGATATATTTTACCAAACTACAATTCTGCAGAGCCAGGTTTGTGACTCTTAACTATTTCCAGCTGCTTTTTTAAAAATCCAGGTTTGAAAAGCACACTACTATATAGGCTTTTTAAAAAAATGTCATTAAAACACTAGAACTTTCCACAAGTATAGATAGATCATCTTCTGTCTGGAATAAAAGAAAAGAAAAGGAATGTTAGTGCTGTACAATATAACAGAACAAAGCAAAAACAAAGAAACCCAGGATTTATTCATCTGATACTGTATCAGGTATATCTTCTATCTGAAGGTACTTATTCATTGATAGATATTTTTGTATTTTGAAGTTACTTTAACATCCCAGTTGAATATTTACAACTCCCCCAAAAAACACTGGTATCAAAACATGTTGGGAAATTTACATATCTGTATTCTTACACTTTGGGATCTTGATACTCGAGGAAGAAGAGTCTTTCTTTCTCCATAGACATCTGCCTAGCCCTTGAAACCTGCCAGGGAGGTCTCCTCTGTATCTCACCACTTGGAATGATACATTGTGTGGAGATGTGGAAGAGGGCTTTCTCTGCTTTGGGTGCCCCAGTTTTAGAATGCTCTCCTTGTGGAAGCTTAATTGGTTCTAATACAGGTTTCATTTTGTGCCAAATTAAAATGGAGGCCTTCAGTCAAGCTTTTGAAACCTCTCAACCATGATTTGGCTCTCACCTACTTGGTTGTGGGTTTCTGTATATTACTTTACATTGCTTTGTTGTCTGTATTCTTCCATAAGATCCCTATAGATAGGGTAGGATATAAATATTTTAACAAAATAATTATAACACCATTAAATAATACTGTGATTATTTTCGAATGCCTATTTGAAGATCCAGTCATCCTTTAAATTATTTACTAAATCAAACAGATCTGCAATTGCAGAAGTCCCCAAAGGGACATCAATACAAGATGGAACAGAATCGTGAACAGGATGGAGCTGTACCTTCTGGAATTTTGTTTTCTTTTGTTTTTCAAAAGTTCCTGCTTAATGCTTTTCAAAAGGCTTGTCTCAGCTGTGGAAAAGTCTGGCCCCAATTAAGTAAATCTACATGACCATAGTGGTGGGATTGTTTGCTCCTGTGAGGCAAGAGGCTATGCTGCTGGTAGTAGTGCTGCTGGTGGGGTCTCCCATGTCAGACAAGCTTTTGCTGAGGAGCCAGACTAAGGACTTTTTCAGACGCCCCTTACCACGCAAGAAGCCTCTCTAACAGCAACAAAGCTGCTGTGCGGCAGGGGCTCCGTTTTGGACAACGCCGTCCCCCTCTTGGCATCGTCCGTGACTGTTCCGGGTAGGATTGAGGGTGGCTGCATCATTTTTTATTCACGTACAACTTCTGTGAATAAAAAATGGCATGGTTGCCCTCAATCCTACCCAGAATAGTCACAGATGACGCCAAGAGAGGGACGGCGTCATCTGAAACGGACCCCCTGCCACACAGCAGCTTCCTTGCTGTTACGGAGGCTTTTTGTATGGAATGGGGCATCTGAAAAAGTCCTAAATGTCCCAAAAAGCTACTGGGCAACAGCAGTAGTGAAGGGTGACACTGACAGAGGATCTCAGCGACAACAGCAATGGTACCATAGCTGATACTTATTAGTATTGTGCAGAGGGAGGCATGGAACCCTCCTTTTGACAAAAACCCTATGATGAGACAATGCAAAATGAAACAAGAGATAGTGCCAGAAGATGAAACTCTCAGGTCAGATAGCACTCAGCAAGCTACTGGGATACAGCAAACAACTTCAAGTAGACTGTGCTGTGGCTGAAGAATCAACTGGACTCAATCCGAAAGGATGTGTAGCTGTTGATGTGCTTAGAGGCGAAAGGAAAGTCCAAAGCTGCACAACACATATTATAGGAACATGGAATGTGAGAGGCATGAATCAGGGGAAACTACATATAGTAAAAGAAGAAATGGAGTGTATAAATATTATAATATGTGGGGTGAGCAAGCTAAAGTGGGCAGGAATGGAACATTTTGACTCAGATAATTACAGTGTTTTACTCAGAGAATGAAAATCTAAGAAGAAATGGGTGGCATTAAAAGTGAGGAGAGATGCAGCAAAAGCAGTCAAAGGATATAATGCAAATTCTGACCAAATCATGTCATTAAAACTTCAGGTAAAACCCATCTATAGCACCTTAATCCAGGTTTATACTCCAACTACAGAGGCAGAAGTAGCAGAAACAGAAATATTATGAGCTGGAGTCCAGGAAGAAATTGATTACACACCAAAACAGGACTTCTTGTTAATCATAGGTGAGTAAAATGCAAAAAAATAGGAAACAGAGTAAAATCAAAGATTGTAGAAAAAAATTGGCCTGGGAAATGAAGCAGGAGATTGATTTGTCTGAATTTTGTGAACCGAACCCCAAGTTCTCCATTAACCTGTCTGTTCATTGCAAACACATTCTTCAAGCAACTCCAGAAGCAACTGTATATATCACCTGATGGCCAATATAGAAATCAAATAGACTATATAATTGGAGTCAGAAGATGGAGAAAATCCATTCACTTTGCAAAAACAAGACCAGGAGCAGATGAAAAATGTTGTATCAGCATGGAGGGAGGATGGAGTAAGCACGCCGAGTGATATCAAGACCCGCTCCCGGTACAGTGATGCTGTTCTCGCGAGCAACTTTGGGGTTTTTTTTCAAGCATCTGATAATCTCCTAAGTATGGTTGTGAAAGATGAATAGTGAAGAAAGCTGATAGGAAGAAAATCAACTCGTTTGAAATGTGGTGCTGAAGAAGAGTTCTACAGACACTATGGACTGCTAAAAAGACAAATAAATGGGTCCAGCAACCTCCTTACAGGCTAGTAAAGGTGTGTGTCAGGGATCAGCTATTTAGGCTTAAAGGACCTGACTTTTGGAAAAGCAAACAAATCACTCTTCTCATTTTCCATTCCTGGCATGGACTCCATTTTATTCTTCTTCATTCTTTCTCAATTGCTTCCCAAATGAATGAGTTAATTAGCTAGTTATTTCCAAGCTCTGAGTATCTATTGTTACATTTAACATGTTACTTATAAACATTGTGTTCACCCAACTGCCATATGGAAAATATTACTTGACTAAATACAGCACAGTGTGGTGGTCTCTGGAAGGTACTGTGTTTAGATGATCTTGGATGGCCTCTTGAAAGTTATTTAGTTTCAACTGAATTACTACAGAACAATTTAATTTGACTATCTGAGGATTCATTTTACCTTCATCTGAACAAAATAATTTTAAAAATTGTATTAACTTGTAGTTGCAGTTGTGTCTAAGCAGGTTTAGTTTACAGGCAAGCAAAAAAAAAAAGTAAACAAAGGGGGACCAAAGGTTATAATCTTAAACCCAGTTACTTGGACATAAGCCCATTTAAATCAGTGGGACTTGTTTCTAAGTAAATATGTATAGAATTGGACTGTAAATCTACCCAAAACATGATTGGTTATTATTCATTCCATGAATTCTAGTCATTATTTAAGTAGGGGAAATTGACGAAAGAGTTATTAGGATAATATACTTAATTTAATTTAATAAAATTATTAAAAGATTCTCCATTAACCTGCATTTGCTCATAATGCCAGAGGGGTGATTAGTCAGAATGGCATAGTATAATACCTGCTATTCCTATCAGAACCACTTTTCAGCCAATTAAGCCTTCCTGGAATATCAGAAATCCTGACATTCATAAAGTACAGAGTACATTGCATGCATGATTAAATGTTATTTAAGCCTTGAATTATATCCACATGCATTGCTCAGAGCAGGGAAACATATTTGTCAATAAAACTGATCAGATATTTTATGAGACATTTCAAAACTATAATTAAGGAATACTAAAATAGGTAAAACGATATCTTTTATTGGACCAACTTCCGTTGTTGTTTGGAGAGTACAGGATTTCTAATTATGCAGAAGTACTCATTAGACAGAAGTATCTCTAAGGACCAACACAGAAAGTTATCATTAACACTTTTGTTTTATCTGTTCAGAGTACAGATTATGATTCTGCTTCTGACTGAAATAGCTGAATCAAACAATCTGCCCTGATCCAGCAGGGAATCCAGTGCACCTATCTAAAAAGAAGAGCAAAATACTTTATCATAGCTCATGAAATACGCTGTTCTTTTCACTTAAGGAAGGAGATGGTGATCTTATGAAGAAAATGATATGTATATCTTTGGATCCAAGGGAGGTTATTTATACTGTAGTCCCACTGGCTGCATCGGCACTGCAGAAATTATCCAGTTTGGCACTGCTTTAACTGCCATGGCTCAATGCTATGGAATACTGGGATTTGTAGTTTTGTGAGATATTTAGTCTTTATCAGAGAGCTCTGGTGCCACAACAAACTACAAATCCCTAGTGAAAGCATCAAGCAGCAGATGCTCAAAAAGACTCCCTGCTTCCCCAAAGCTCTTGAGAATCTTTGCCATTAGACCAGGGACTTCACCTGCCCTATTATCTAGGCTACTCGATACCTGTGCAGCATACTTCCTATTGCCAATGGAGTCAGAAGTTTCAAGAAGTCACTTCCAGTTTTGGGAAAAGTGGCCTGGGAGCTTTAAGAAAAGTGCAGTGCACCTGCACTTAGTTTTAGCTGAAAGCTAGAGGATCCCAGAAACAAATTTTCCACCCCCAACTATTTTTAGATGGGGGGAGGTCTCAGGTGAGTTCTGGGTGTGTACGTATATGGTTCTCAGTGAGCTACATGCAGCCCAAAGGCCACACGCTTGAAGTACATAATATTGGGTTAGGAGGACCAATATACTGACCTGGCATAAGGAATTTCTTACCTTTCCAGCATAGTACGCATGAGTTTGCATAGATTGCCTTAAGGCTGGGCAACTGCTAGGATTTGAGGCACTGTATCAGCACCATGGAGGGCTCAGGAAGGCCACCCCCTCAATCTTTGTTCGTACCACTCAATGTTGGGAGAAGAGAGAATGTTTCCCAAACTGAAAACTTGAGACAGCTCCTGTAGCTTTAGTGTTGGAAATATAGCATTCTTCCTGCACCCCCCTTACTAAGGAAGTATGCATGCTTAAGTTCCTCCCCTCCTCCTCAAAACTATCTTAGCCATTTTGTATCTATGGGGTGACCGTTTAAATATTTTATTATTCTTTGTCTGTTCTGTTTTTAGAGGAGCCTTAACACAAGGCTCTTTCACTTCCACCATCTTCTCTCTTTCCATGCACCTCACTAAGCATGCATGAAGAAGAGAGTTTAAGCTCTCCCTTACCCGTATTCACCTTTTTCTGAAGAATAAAGAAATATGGATACTTAGTGGAAATAATACTAGGGAAACCTGATTTGTTTATCCTATCCTAACCTGAATCCTTTGGATTGGGTGAGTTTTACCCTGAAGTCCTTTAGCTAGTTAAATATGCTACTTTTGTCTTTTGAATATGTAGATTGCAAGACTTGTTAGTAAATGCATTGGTATTCTCTTTAAAGCAAAGTTTTTCTTGTCTTTATTTTGTTTGAGTGGCTTTAATGACAGAGAGATTTAGAGTACTTACCAATGCAAACTGAGTCTGGTTCACTTTGTGTCTTTGCCTAACTCTGCTTAGTAAACTGAAACTTTTCTCAAGAAGATATTCCCAAAGGGCTTGCTCCCTGGGATCTTTAATAATTTTTTATTTTTTTATGCTCATATACCCCAACATTTAGTGGCTGTATAGAAAAGGGAATTGCAGCAGAATTTGCTTGTTATCTGGTTACATTGAAAGTAACACCTGCTGGAAACCCCTCTTCCATACAACTTTAACTGTTAAAGTTACAGGACCTGTCTCCAGTTTTCAATCTGACAACCTGGGGGGTGTCAATTTCCTCCAAAAACTGGCCAATCACACATCTAAGCAAGTGGGAGGACAGTGTGATTGGCCATTTCCACACACCCCTTCACCTGTTCCAGGCCCATATAGGACTTTTTTCAAACAGGAAATGACCAGCTACCACTTCCTGTTTGGAAAAAAACACATCCAGGAGAGTATCAGACGGACCCAAAATTCCGTGGCAGGAATGGAACATGATCGAGAAAGGCTTTCCCTTTCACACAACGTCGTTGCGTTCCTGTGTTGCTCCTGTTCTGCCCCTGTTCTGCTCCAGTGATATTACAAAAATGGGGAAACATCATTAATAGACCACCCGTTCCATTTCTGTAATGGAAACCTGGGTGGTCTGAACGATGCCCCGTTCCTGTTTTGTTATGCTGGCGTGATGCCAGCCACGGGGGGAGGTCCATGCCGGACAATTCCAGGTGTGATAGGGGCAACAAGGTAAGTTAAACCCCCCCACACAGGTAGCTAGTATGTTTTTAAATGGGGTTTTGTGCTTTGGTTACTTGTTTTGATGTTTGGGGAGGGTTTCTTTTTAAATTTGCCACCCGGCTGTTCTCTTGTGAGAATGGCCGGGATTTCAGTTCCTGGTCGTAAAAGCAGCCTTACAATAGCTGCATTTATGACCAGGCAGTAAAGGGAGTGGGAGCCCATTCCTGCCACAGAACGAAGGTAGGTGTCTGAAAACTTTTTAATTATTCCGCGGCAGGAATGGGAGTGGGGCGTTAGTGGACAGAAACAGGCTACAAGGGCCTGTCCGATAATCTCCCCAGGCCTAAAGAAGGCAAGTTCCCAAATGCTGCAAAATGGCCAATATTACTTCCAGAGGTTTTGAGGGAATTATCAGCCAATTTTTTGGGGGAAAATTAATTCCCAATTTTAGGGGTGAGTGGAAAGACTCCTGGGGTGTATGCAGAAATGGCCTTGGTTCTGCATGCTGCCAATTTACCACACTTTTCCCAGCCATGACTTAGCTGTGTATATTTTTACCTCAACTTCTTCTTTTACTTCTCATATCATCAACATGAGAATAGCAATAATGACATATCTTCTAAGAGTAGCTGTTAAGGATCAATGAGATAATCCATGTGAAACTCATTGAACACTCAGTAAATAATATCTACATACTTGGGATGATAGGGATCTTGTAACATCTTTGAGTCTAACTGAGAGAAAGAAGTTGTAGCATAAGCTTTCATAGACTTGGGACTTTATCAGACTAATCTCCAATAATGTTTCTTTTCCACTGTATTTTTCTGAGTAATTGTCCTGGCAAAATAACCTTTCTATCCGACCTTACCTTCAGTAGCGTTAAAAGGAAGCCCCAGCATTAATGGAGCACGAATGGAGCTCTGTTTACTTCTGCATTTGTGATCTTGGCGATTCTCGAGAGAAGACATGAGAGAGGTAAAATTAAAAAATACACCAAAATCAATACACCAAATGTACACACATGCATAGAAGTACACTTTAAAACTTCCAACTAAACTGGGGAGGTTCATAAAAAGAGAGTCCCATACCTGGTTTTCACAATCTCACCAAAAAGTGTTCTGCCCATTGACATTGTATTCATGTGAGCACAATGGCATGAGGCTTCAAACACCAGCAAAACTGCAAAAAAAGCATCACGGCAAATCTATTGATGGCTTGGGCCATCAATAAAAAGGAACACCTTATTCATGTCTTACAATTGCCATAGTTCAACGTCGTGCAGTATAGGCGCCCTTTCATGTTAATAAGGTATCGTTATGATGCTGTATTTGCAACATCTAATAAAGTCCTTGGTCTACTTCCTCAGTGAACTAGTGCCTGGAACAGACCTTCATAGAATCATGGAATCATAGAATCATAGAACTGTAGAGTTGGAAGAGACCACAAGGGCCATCCAGTCCAGCCCCCTGCCACACAGGAAATACACAGGCTGTTGAATAGTCATAGAAATGCAAAACATATGGGTGTGGTGATGCGGTGACAAGTTCAGTTTAACAATGGTCATTGAAGGTGAAATGAAAAGATGTTGCCTAAGGTCAGGTTGGGTGAATGACCATATGAATGATGGAGGGAGTTTTTGGAATGTAGTGTGATGCTAGTTGGGAACCAGAAAGAGGATGTGATAATCTGGCCAAGAGTGGAACCATTTTCTTTGTTCAACACACTGTTGATGGACTGGAATTTGTGGATATATTACAATTCAGCTGTTTCTCTTTCCAATCTTCCTTTGTAGTTTTTTGTTCAGGTATGGCTGTCCTGAGGTCAGAGATAGAATGTCCAGGAAGACTGAAGTGTTCTGCAACCAGTTTTTGTGTATTTCCATTCCTAAAGTCTGATTTGTGTCTGTTTATCCTCTGGTGCAGAGATTGGTGTGTTTACCCAATGCAGTTTATCCAATACATTGGACAAACAGGCCAGTTTCTGTGCAAATCAGGGGATACAAATCAGATATAAATCTGATTTATAAATCAGATATTAGGAATATCATAGAATGTAAATATTGTAACAAACATTAGGCCAATATTAGTTACTGAGATTTTGTAAATACAGTAGTATCCCTGTATCCTCAGGGGATTGGTTCCAGGCCCCACTGTGGATAACGAAATCCACGGATAATAGCAAACACCATTGAAAATAATGGGACTTCCTGTTTTAAATACCATAGAGTTGCCTTGAAGGACCTAGAAAATGGCTAGAGAGGACACATTTTCTAGGGAGACTCTATGGTAGCTGTGCTGAAACTGAAAACCGTGGATAACTGAATCAGTGGATAATGAATCAGTGGATATGGGGTCCTGATGTAATAAGTACCATTTAACATTCAGAGCCAGCATGGTATAGTGGTTTGAGTGTTGGATTAGGGCTCAGGGAGACCAGGGTTTAAATCTCCACTTGGCCATGGAAACCCCCTCCGCGTCTTTGGGCAATTTACACTCAGCCTCAGAAGAAGGCCATGACAAACCACCTCTAAACAAGACCAGCCAAGAAAACCTATGTTAGCTTTGCCTTAGGGTTTCCATATGTCAGAAATGACTTGAAGGCACACAACAGAACAACTATGAACATTTACTCATTTGTGCAGAAATGTTACTTTTTGTAGGGACTGGGCAGGATGGCCATAGGGGGTGTTTAATGAATTTAGAGTTTAAAACATAAATTTAATGAATTAAATAATGTTGACAGTAAACACATTATGTTATATATTACCAGTAAGTAACAGATTTGCTCACAAAAATCAATGGCTAACAAACTATGCATTGCTTTATGAAGTAACAATTAAGCTTCATCTAGCATCAGGTAGAACATTTACAGATCTTGACACTGCACATGGCTTCTTCTCTGTTGGCTGTCATTCTTGCCCATGTCTATGCAATAATTATTATTTAGGATGCAAAAGAACAACAGTTTAAAAAGCTATGAGTACCAAAAATACGAAAAGAGCTCTGGGAAAATTTCTCTGCACACATGCGCCAGCAGAGGTTGCTGCTCACCTCATTAAAAAATACATGCCAGCTAATAATTTAATTTACTGGGACAAGTCAAAGGAGAAGTGAGAGCCACCTGAAGAGATGAACACTTTGTTAGTTTATCTAGTTGATAGCATGCTCTTAAACCCATTTCTATTACTGGTTGAAATTAATGTACTTCATTGACTTCAATATCAAATCAGTTTGGTTTCATGAATAGAGATCTTCAGCTACACTGAATTTTGTGTTTTCAATATAAGCTTGCTTTTCTTTTTAATAAAAAGCAGAACTGTATTTGGCTATGCTTATGCATATCTTTTGGCTTCTTTTGGGCTCTTCTCAAACAGCAGAGCTTTGTCTGCAATTAATAGTGCCATCTTTAATAAGTTTGTTACAACTTTATTTGGAAGCAAGCACTACTAAGTTTGTATTGACACAGGTATGTGTGCAAGGAATCACAACATAAAATCTATTTCTCCCATTAAATATCCAAGGTACACACGATTAATTGTAACATGCATGATTCAAATCATTATTTTCATATCCTAAGGAAATACCCTGTGGAAATCTAAACCCAAATCCAGAATCCTAGGTTTCATCATTCACTTTTTGAAAAATGTAGTGTTACAGTTAACTGGTTACAAAATCTATCTTAATGTGTCCACAAGATATGAATCAAGTTGACACAACCTTAGTCCTTTATTTAATAAATTGTGTGTTCCATCATGCTTTATCAGTAACAGTGGTAGTGATGGTTATCTTTTATAACAAATTGAAGCTTAATTGAGGCAAATCGGAGACTTTCCTGAGCAGTTGAAAGGCAGGCCAGGGAACATGTATTCTGCCTGTGTTGGCTAAAATTACACTCCCCCTGAAATATCAGGCTCTTAATTTGGGTGCACTCCTGGACTCAACATCGACCCTTGCTTGATGCCCAGGTTTCAGCAGTGGCCAAGAGTGCATTTGCATAGTTAAAACTAGTGTATCAGCTGTGTCCATTCCTGGAGAGGTCAGATAGGAGCATCACCATATCTGACTTGACCATGCTGGCCCTTGTGTAGCAAGATAATCATTTTAAGGAATTTGTGGGGACATCCTAGTCTTTCCAGGATCTGCCACAGACCTTTTCTACTCACAGTGTCAAAGGCTTTGGTGAGGTCAACAAATGTTACATAGAGACCCTTGTTCTGCTCTCTACATTTCTTTTGCAGTTGTCTAAGGGCAAATACCATATCTGTAGTACTCCTATTGGCTCTGAAGCCACTTTGGCTTTCAGGAAGAAGTTCTTCTGCAATAGCAGGAACTAATCTGTTCAGGAGTATCCTTGCAAGGATTTTTCCAGCAATAGAGTGCCTCAATACTGTAGTTTGAGCAATTGGATCAGGACTAGGGTAAATTGCTAAGTTTCAAGAACCCTGTACAGAATAAGATGAGAAAGGCATGCATGTTGGATTCTGCCCCACCACCCAGGCTAGCTCTTCCACACTGGAAAAACAGATTTCCTCTAGATGTTGTGTTTCACCCTTGTCTTAAACTCATCAGATGCTCCAGGTTTTCAAAAGCTTCCATCAAGTCACTAACATACGCTTGCACTAAGTTATCATGTTGGTGTTACAGATCTTGCCTGTTTTGATAAACCTGATTGAAATTCTTTCCTTTGATTCCCAGAGTGCAATTTGGTGGGCTGAACACCAACACAAGATGCTTTGTAAGTAGATCTGCCAAAGTTCTTTTCTATTTCAGTGTCTGTGCCTCTGCCAAACTTCAAAAGTGTGATGTACTTCCAGCAAGTACTGATTCCCAATTCTTGTCACTGAGAAGTTCAGCCATGTGGATTAATCCAACTACAAAACCAAAACCTTTTGCTCCAGACATAATACTGAATGTGACTACTGGAGATGCCCATGTTGGTGCAGTATTCCATCTCTTCTCAGTAGACCCATATATGAATGCAGGCCTTAGACAAGAGAATACATTACATTAGTAATGTTTTCAAAGAGATAGCCATGTTATTCTGCTTCAGCATAAAATGGAAAAAGGGACATGAAGGAATCAAGCAGCATATTTCAGAATTAATTGTTTATTTCTGCTTTAGCTTTTGCAGATATCAATCCACTTCTACAGATGCACTGATAGAGCTGGAATTTGCCACCAGTACAATTGAAGCTGCAAAGTGTGCCTCCCCTAGAGAACTGAACAAATTTCTCTGTAGCAATGCTGTATCCTTTCATAACCCCTTCCTTTGTTTTTCCCATCCTCTTCATTAAAATATTGTCCTTAGAATCCTTAGAAGTTTACTCCTCCTTCAGTGCTGAAAGCGTAACTCCCCTCCACTTGATTCATATTATGCTTCTGATTGTGACATTGCACTGGAAACAATTGAAACATGCATTAGTGGGGAGAAAAGAGGTAGGGACAGATGAAGAAAGAAGGGGGCAATAGTATTTGAGGAACATAGAGCTACAGCTGCCAAGACAAACACAGATGGACATAGGATGGGGAGTACACAGACATTGTGTGCATTCAGACTGATTTAAAAGACCAGAAAGTCTCAGATTTTCCTGTACTTTCCAATTTTATTTTGGAAATCCATACACATTTTATTTATCCCAGAATATTTTCTGTCAGTTTCTAGTATGATCAGAGACTTTTACAATACCTCCTCAGGACAGTTTATTTTAACCCAGTATAAAATCAGAAAGAACAGGAACAAAGTCTGGGACCTTTCAATCAGTTTGGATGACCTATAGAAAAGAGATATGGTTCAGATGAGGGTTTCACCTGATCTGGGTCTGATCTAGTTATGTGTGGCGCTAGTGCAAAACCCAGGGGTCGTTTGCACGGGCAAATATTCCCCTAAATATACCACTAAGATAGCTCATAGTTCCCATGGATCGCAGCACAGCATCACCTCATTCAGAAGGGGGGAAGGTAAAACACCCAAATATAGTGTGGCAGGGCATGTCGCTATTTTTGCAGGAATATTTGCAATGTAGTGCTTTATTGGCAGTGTAAACTAGCATTCTGCTAAGGGTTAAAGCACAGCTACATTGTGATTGGTTGATGATGCAGGGGTGGGCTTAAAAGAGGGGCAGGGAGGAGGCAAAGACAGTAGCCATTAGAGAAGAAACTTGCAAAAATCCTGTCTGCTATTTTGCGAGCCAGTTTGCAAAAAAAAAAAAAAAAAAAAAGGATTCCCAACTTCTTTCATTACTTCTCATCCTCTCTGCTGTTTTGAAAGTATGTAAAGCTCGTTCGTCACTTTTATCCTGTGCACGGGGGAGGGAGAGAAACCATTTCACAAAGGGCTGTAGCAAGCTGAACTGCTATTTCCCCCCTCTCTCTCTCTCTGCGCTTGGGGGAAGGAGGGAGGGGGAAATAGAGAGACAGAGAGAGCAGCTGGAAAAACTTGCGATCCACGGCATGGTCTTTTAGCAGAGAGATTACCCTCCCTCTGCTTTATGGAGTGAGTTCATTTACAGGCAGATTTACAGAGCC
Organism: Gambelia wislizenii; assembly: GCA_030847615.1. Taxonomy (NCBI): domain Eukaryota; kingdom Metazoa; phylum Chordata; class Lepidosauria; order Squamata; family Crotaphytidae; genus Gambelia; species Gambelia wislizenii. The sequence continues at coordinate 107,527,621 of JAUMIR010000004.1, forward strand.
ACACAGAGCCACACCCCCCACACTTATTCAAGTCTGAACTTCAAAGTGACATAATTAGAAAAAATACCTGACTGGCACAGCTGCGGAAAATAATTAAACCGCAAGTTGCCGCAATAAATCTGCTGTGTAAACCGGCCCCCAGTGATGGCCTCATAACATAGCCTGCCTCTGGCACCAGACCCATTACCACCAGCTATTTAGGAAAGGCCTTTCCAAGTGGGGCCTGTGCCCCCAAAGTCCAATCGGTATAAGTCAAAATCTGATTTTCTTTGCACATATTGTGATAATACTGTTGTTGCTGTGTGTCTGCAAGTGATTTCTAACTTATGGCAGCCTTAAGGCGACCCTATCATAGGGTTTTCTTGGCAGAATTTGTTCTGGGGTGGGGTTTGCCTTTGTCTTCCTCTGAGGCAGAGAGTGTGACTTGCTCAAGGCCACTCAGTACATTTCCATGGCTGAGTAGGAATACGAGTCATAGTCTGCAGAGTCATAGTCTGCAGAGTAAATACTGAAGTCACTACACCAAGCTGGCTCAGAATATCTTTATTGCGCCAACCAAAAGGAAGTGCACAAAGAAGGAGAAGGGTTATATACTTTGTAATTTTCCAATCAAAATGTTGGCTGGTGTTTTTTGTTTTTTTAAAATAGAGTACAGGCTAGTCACTGCTCATGTCAACAAAGTCATCTACAGCAAGGCCTATGCAATACCTGAGGAGAGTGGGTTGGATTAGTGCTAAGACTTCTGCTCAAGGGCTAAGAATTAAATGATTTTTTATTGTCTGAAGACTTCCTCCCCCCATATAGTTTCCTAACACTTTCACTGAAAATGGAAAGGGGAAAAAAGGAATGGCGATTTGCATAAAACAAAGTACTTTAATGAATTGCAAATAGACCACAAGTGACTATAGAATGAATCTGATGGTGTGAACAAAGTATATAAAAAGCCTGCGTGCACATACTGTTTATAAATCAAGTTCTTACCCAACACACTTTGAATAGACATCCAAAGGAACATATCAAATTACATGAAAGGTCAGTGAATGTAAAATACTTGTAGAGACTGTTATGGGATCATTTTTTAATCTTTTTTTCATCACCTTAAAACTTGGGAGGGAGAAATTATATTTAAATACATCGGAAGAACTAATGAGAGTTTTTTGGATTATAATACCAAAGGCAGGAGACATTTTTTTATCCTAAATACCTAGCACTTGCTAAAATTTTATCCAATTACTGAAGACATTTTGGTGGAATTAACATTCCACCTGAATTTTTTATGGACTGTCAGCTTTTTCCCATCTCTCCCCCCCTTCCTTTTATATGAAATGAAAGTTTTCAAGAGTTTTTTCAAGTGAGCAAAACCACATAGCTCTTTTCCTTCTTAAAGAGCTCTACAAACTGTTCCGGTCTTATTAACAAAGCAGTATCTTCATTGAAATAACAATGACACATGATAAACTAAGGAAAGAGTACTAGTGTATTATGTATTAATATATAGATGTCCAAAATGTAGTAAAGGTTTGCCAATATATATTTTAATGAACATGCACATCCATTCTTAGGGACTCTGAAAAAGTCACATTGCTGCAACATCATGGTAATTGGAAGAAGTGTGTAATTGCAGCGGATGTTTTGTGAAGAGTTGTGTTCAATGTGAAGTCGAATTTTCCTTGGTTTTTTTTTTCCAGGCTGTGAGGCTGTGTTCTGGAATAGTTTCTTTCTGATGTTTCACCTGCATCTGTGGCTGGCATCTTCAGAGAATGGTTGGGTAGGAGTGTGTGTGGAGTTTATATATTGTGAACCCCTGTAGGGGAGTATATGTAAATTTGTGTAATTGAATGGTTAGTTTCTGGGTATAGAAATGCAGGGCTCGTTAGTGTCTGTTTGGCTGATGGTTGGTTGATGGGCCATTATCTGCTGGAAATCCCAGTGTCCCTGGGTGGAATTCCTTTGTAAGTGTTGAGTTTTGATTCCATTGTTTTTCAAAACTGGAAGCCAGATTTTGTTTACTTATAGGGTTTCTTCTTTCCTGTTGAAGTTTCCTGTTGAAGTTGAAAAAGCTATTGAAATCCACAAACACCTGGGCAACTATGGATTACTGTAGTAATGTGCAGTAGTTAATTTTCAACTTGAGAAGGAATTAGGTTCTCTTTTGAATGTACTTGAATCTATTTACTTCAAAGCAGTTATAGAAACGCTAACATGACTTCTGCTAAAATGTATCTAACAAATAAATATTGAGCCAGCATGGTGAGTGTTGGACTATATGACTCTAGAAACCAGGGTTCAAATCCCCACTCAGCCATGAAAACCCACTGGGTGGGTAACTTTAGGCAAGTCACTCTCTCTCAGACTCGGAGGAAGCCAAGGGAAAAACCCCTCTGAACAAATCTAGCCAATAAAACCCTGTGATAGGTTTGCCTTAGGGTTGCCATAAGTCAGAATGACTTGAAGGCACACCACAACAAATAAATAAGCCATATTTTAGGTAGTGGTTATTGTCAAACTACTCTTAAAGTAGTTAATGCCCAATAGCAGAGTATTTTATGTTTAAATGATTCAACTTCCTTTCTGTGGAGCTGAAGCCTAGCTTTTAAGTAGGGGGAACATTTAAGCATACCATTCCTAGTCTCAAGCTGCCCAAGCGAGATCTACAAAAATCAGTGGGAGCTTTGTCCATACTGGAACATGATCATATACATGTCTATCCAGAAATAAGTCCTCTGAAATCTAGTCGACTTTACTGCCAAGTAAGTGATCACAGGTTTTCAGCCTTAGTCCTGCACATTTCTTGAGAAAACGTGGGACACTTTCCTGTTTGTTTTCAAATGCATAATACTGTGTAAATTTCTAATATAGTACCACAGAAAATGAAACTTTTTCAGTGTCTCAAAGTGGTTTTGTAATCTGTACAGAAGGATAACAATACTTATGTAGATGTAAGTTATTTGTGTACAGAGAAAAGTGCACAGCTCAAATTTTTTTATTTGTCTTAAAAGGCAGATGAACTTTTCAATAAGCTCACAATGCACTGGGAACCTCTACCAGGTATCCTCCACTGGGGGGAAAAGGGAGCTGCAGGAGTCCATCTTAGTACTCTTGAATGTCTCTAATTAATTTCAGTGGAGTTTATGTAGGAGAACATGTTGGCTGATTGCACTCAAAGATGTTGAGGGGACCTGTCAAGCACCCCTCATTCAATGCTAAGAGAATTTACTTGCTCCAATGAGGAATTCTTAGCCAGTTAATTTGCTGCTCACCTTTATATTTCCCTAACTGAGAGGATGTAGCTAGTCTTTAACATTTCCTGTCCCTTTGACTCAACCACTCTGTGACATGTTGATGGATCTTAAGCAACATAAATGACCTGAGCAGATGTGCCTTATCACAAACCTGATATGTCGTCCCCCAGAGACATGACAAAATGAGAAGGCATGGCTTTGTGACACACTGTGGTGGAAAATGAAAATAGTTTTTGGAAACAACAGTGCTTTAAAAAGAAAATCCAGGCCTGAAGTGGAACACACAGTGATTGAGTATGACAATATCCTTTGTTGGTCCTCTGTCTGGAGTGAAGATGGAACTAGAGGATAATCTTGATGCAGTCACCTTACGAATTTCAGGTGACAGAAGGTAAAAGACATAGGTCTAGCAACTGAGTACTGATTCTAATCTTTAGTAGCTCTACCAACAGCACCAGTATTTCACTTTGTGCGGGTTAAAACATCTACAGATGATAGGGAAAAATGTTACTTACTGACATACATACAAGATTATGATTCACTATTGATGAATACTCATTAATTAATCAGAAAGTAATAGCCCAACCTTTCATGCTCTCAATCATCTCAGCCTAATAATGGTAGCATCACAAAAGCATCACAAAAGTACTACCTCTGCTAGCACAAGGAGTCAAGACCTAGACACTAAAGGAACTGAAGGTTCCAGTGGCAGCGGAGGACAGAGAGAGGGACAACACTCTTCTCCATTGTAGTCTCCACATGCACCCCTTAAACCTGTTTTGGCATTCTGAGAAACTCTCTGGAGGTAAAACAAAAATCCAGAATCCACAAAAAAGTGTTACCTTTATTGGTCAACCAAAAAATGCAAAACACATGATGCAAGCTTACGAAGCTCTACTGGCTTCTTCAGGCAAAAGATGTTTTAAAAAAAGAAAGAAAAGTTTCTAGGATGGTCCTCCATCCTAGAAACGTGCCCTGCCCAGTGCAGCTGTGTTCTCAATATCATGGCCTCAATGCTGGTGATCCCTGCTTGCTCAAGGACAGAAACATTTGTCACATAGTCAGTCCAGTGTATCTTTAGGATTGTGTGTAAACAGCGCTGATGAAAGCGTTCAAGGAGTTGTAAGTGTTGGCGATAGGTGACCCATGTTTCAGATATTGATATTGATAGGAAGGAGGACCATCACCTCCCAAAAATAGTACTCTGCGGTGAACTTGCCACGGGTCAGCATAAGAGGGGCGCTTCAAGAAAGCGATACAAGGACTCCCTGAAACAACATCTCAGGCTCGGTCAATCACCAACAATGGTCCGCCCTGGCCTCACATCGGGAGGCATGGAGATGCACTATCCACAATGCTGCAGCCTTATTTGAGAACTCACGCTGAACAAGTCTTGAAGAGAAACGACAACGCAAAAAGAATTTCAACCTGGAAACATCACCCAAGGAGACCTTCTGCTGTGCTTTCTGCAACTGGACTTGTTTATCTCAGATTGGCCTTTTTAGTCATCAGCGCACTTGCAGAAAGCACGGGATGAGTCCTTCCTGAATCTTCGTTTGAGAAGAAAAGCCAGAGAGAGAGAGAGAATGAGAGAGAGACACACAAACAGAGAGAGATCTTTAAAAATTGTCCAACTGAAAGTATTTTTGGTTGCTATACTAAATCAGCAGTACCTGGTAAACAATCTCTCTCTGGGCTTTTCTTCGCAAACGAAGATTCAGGAAGGACTCATCCCGCGCTTTCTGCAAGCGCGCTGATGACTAAAAAGGCCAATCCGAGATAAACAAGTCCGGTTGCAAAAAGCACAGCAGAAGGTCTCGTTGGGTGATGTTTTTGGGTTGTGATTCTTTCTGCGTTGTCGTTTCTCTTCAAGACTTGTTCGGCATGAGTTCTCAAATAAGGCTGCAGCATTGTGGATAGTGCGTCTCCATGCCTCCCGATGTGAGGCCAGGGCGGACCACTGTTGGTGATCAATTTGGCCAAGCCTGAGATGTTGTTTCAGGGAGTCTTTGTATCGCTTTTTTGGAGCGCCCCTCTTACGCTGACCCGTGGCGAGTTCACCGTAGAGTACAATAAAGCAACCGTAATATTGGACATTGAACATTATCAGACTAGGGTCTAAAAAGCTTGTAATTCCATTAGTGAAGATAGCAGGAATATCACGGCATCATAATATTTGCGTGCTGGAGTGAGACCGATCCCCGCCAGTTACCTGACCTTCCCACTGCCCCCCCAAATGATGACACTACAACAACATGGAATTTGCACAAAAGTACATTGATACAAGTGAGATAGAAGTGACAGAAATGGCCACAACTTGTAGATGGTGGTTGCCTGGTTGGCGTATGAGCATGGGGGGTAACCGGAAATGCCCAGCCAGCAAGCTGGTACCGAATGCCCAGTCAGCTCCCCCAGCTGACCGGAAGCACGTAACTGGAAGCACGTGACCGGAAGCACGTGACTGGAAGCACGTGATCAGGTCCCAAAAAATGTTCCTGAGAGGGGAGGGATGGAGCAATCTCTCCCTCCCCCTGAAGGCGGGGTCAAAGGGCCCAAGATAGCCAAGGCTTGGAGGCCAAGCCCCCCCCCATGACCCCTGACAGAATCCTACCCCCATGCTCACCGCCAACCCGTACAAGTTCTGACAGGAATACAATAACAACAGGCATGCAAAGATCTGACTAATACAATAAACATCCTAACTAGGGAGTGTGGGGTGGGTCTTCGGCTCCTTGGAGCCAACTGCCTGGGTCTGGCTCGGGGCTGGGAATAAATCCCCAGCCACCGGACCAGAAGGAAGACTGCCAAGCGCAGTCTCCGCCCCCTCAGCCAATCAGAGAGCCGGGAAGCTTTGCTCTCTGATTGGTTGAGGTGATCCACCAACAGCCAGTCGGGGAAGAGCAGCCTCCTCCTGATTGGCTGCTTCACGATCTCTCTTCCAGCCAGCTGGGGCCGGTTGGAAGAGGGCTACCGGAGGAAGATGGCGGCGCCCATGCCGCCATGTGGTCGGTGCTGCGGCGGGGGCTCCCCCCTGCCGCAAATCAAGCCGCGGGGTAAGTCCCGCAGCTTCAATTATTATCACATGTAGCTGTAATCACGCGGAAGAAACACCACAGAATTATTGTATGACGACCACTGCACTTTAAGAATGGGAGTTTACTTCCATGATTTGGCATGGGTGAGATTTTGGTGGTTCTCATGACAAGATGTGAGCATGCTTTAAACTCCAAAAACCCCTTAAAGTAAATGAACATACAAGCACTGAAACAAACCTAAAAATGTGCAAACTAAATGGGACAGTTCATAAAAAGAGCATTCTGTGCTTCATTTTTGCATTTTCACCTGGAGGTTTTCTTGTTGGGAGGGGGGAAAGAGGACCACCTTTTATGCTGTAATCTTGCGATTACAACAGGATGTGATTTTGCACACCATCAATAGTGTGGGAAAAGCGCTATTGACAACTTCTCCCGTGAATTATAAATAATGCTTTTTTGCAGTTGGAGAAAGGTATAAGAACACAAAGACGATGATGTCATGCGATAGCAGGGCCCATTTGCACTACCCTGACATCATAATCTTGTGATTTTTGCCACTTCTGATAATGTCCTATGGCCTGATTCCAGTGATATGGCCGCCTCCACTTCTTCCCTCTATAGTATCCAAACTTACCTCCAGAGAAACTCTGCAGTTCTAAACTCTCCAAAGTTTCTACCTCCAAGAAGGTAAAACTTCTCTTTTGGACTATACAGTAGGACCCCCATATCCACTGATTCATTACTCACAGATTCAATTATCCATGGGACACAAAGCAGCACACCTACCATAGAGTCTTCCTAGAAAATGTGTCCTCTCTAGCCATTTTCTAGATCCTCCAAGGCAACTCTGTGGTATTTTAAATCGGAAGTCTTATTTTTTTCAATGGCTTTCACTCTTATCCACGGTTTTTGGTATCCACGCCCCCCCCCCCAAGAACCAATCCCCAGAGGATACCGGGTTCCTACTATTAATTGACTAGTTTTACCCATGTGGCACCTAAAAGTTGTTTCCAGATACAGCAGTACAGAGACTTCTTGAAAAATCCAATGATCTCTACCTAACAAAGGAGCCCATGGCTTCACAAAGGGACAGTAGGAATGGCCTCTGCCTGCATAAGATCCCTCACCTGAACAACAACACAAGAAATATCTGAAATATGTAGGCTTGCGACTTCAACACTTGTTTATCTCAGATTGGCCTTTTTAGTCATCAGCGCACTTGCAGAAAGCATAGGATGAGTCCTTCCTGAATCTTCGTTTGTGAAGAAAAGCCACAGAGAGAGATTCCTGATAAAGATAGGCCGCATTCACCCCAGCTCAAACCTCCCCTCAGATGCAGTGGATAGCTACAGTCAAGGTCTTCTCCGGAGAAGCCCATCTGAGAATGTGACAACTACGGTATATACAGCTGGGAAGCTGGGTGGGTCTGGGAACCTTCAGTGTTACAAGCTGTGTCATATGCTGACCAGGCACTGGAAACAACACTCATCCTGGTGAATCTCTGCTTGCAGGCTTCTGTAGCTGTTTAATTTTTAAAAAAATTTTATTTAGTTATTTATACCCCGCTCTTCAGCCACAAGGCTATCAGAGCGGCTTACAAATTGTTTTAAGCAATAGCTATTTACACATCTACACTGCATTAAACAGTTTCCAATGTGTGTTAGCTAATTGCCCCCACAAGCTGGGTACTCAGTTTACTGACGTACGAAAGGATGGAAGGCTGAGTGAACCTTGGAGCCTGCTGGAATCGAACTTGCAATGTGGTGGCTTGCAGTACTGGCATTTAACCACTGTGCCACCAGGGCTCCCAGTGGGTTTCTCCAGTGGGTTTATTATTCTTGGATTGTTTTACAGCTGTGCTTACTGCCGAAACCTTGGATCTCAGACCCAGCTCCCAAGCTCAGGTTTTTATTGGCTCACCATCTGTTTCCTGAGAGACAGTGTGGCGTAGTAGTTTGAATGTTGGATTCTGGAGACCAGGGTTCAAATCTCCACTCAGCCATTAATACCCATTGGGTGGCCTTGGACAAGTCACACTTTCTCAGCCTCAGAGGAAGGCAAGGACAAACCCCCTCTGAACAAATCTTGCCAAGAAAACCCCATGATAGGTTCTTCTTTGGGTTGCCATAGTCAGAAATGACTTGAAGGCACACAACAACAACAACAACAACAACACTCTGCTCTCTTCTTTGAATAAGTCTCCATGACTTCCTGGTAACAAACTTGACTTCCCTGAACCATGGCTCATACACCCAGACCCAGACCTGCTGCACTTCACTGTATTTACAGTAACAGCAGGGCAGTGAATTGGCTTTAAATTGCTCAAAAACTCTTCTAGAAGGGTTCTGTAGAGTAAGAAGTGTGGAAAATATTACAGAGCGCATGTGTAGCTGGAGCTCAATGGGGTGGTGGATCCACGCTGAATTTTAATATGAACTTTAACGGAGCTGTCCAAAGTGCGGAAGCTATTTTGGGGATTGGGTCCAGCACCATAGATAGTTCTTTAAAGTGCAGGTGAACATGCGTGGAAGCCACCAACCACCAGTTCTGTGTTCCCTCATGGGAACACAGCTGCAGTGTTGGGAAATACGATGGCTGTGAAATGAGACAACTGGACAAATGACAACATGCCCACAATAGAGAGGACAACTGACTTAGCATGCCTGGATAACTCATCCTCAGCATGCTAATAATCTGAATGGAGGTGGCCAGAGAAATGCAAAAAATATTTCTGGTTGGCAAATTATATAGTTTCCTAAAAATGTGTTTGCTTTATTGAGGGTGGGGGAAAGGAATGCTCTGATGTTTATCTAAGCAAGCTATCCCCCTCCTCCAAGGAGTTGTTGTTCCATGTACTGAGAGCCAGCTAACTTCTGCCTCTTGTCATTTTATTGTTGTTGTGTCTTGGAAAAAGTTCCTGTAAATGGGAGGTCTATTTTGGAGGCCTGTGACATGGCTTGAGCTTACAAATCTCTGCTGAAATCTGTTTCTCTAGGCAAGCACTGCTATCTTTTCTTTTCCTTTAAAATGGGGCAGGAATTGCACATTCCTCCAGATACTGATGAACTAAATCTTCCAGCAGTCCTCAACACCATAGCTCATTGTAAGGAATGCTAGGAATTGTGATCCATCAATATCTACAAGGCCATTCTCACCCCTGGCATAGCCCTGATGACGGCTAGCTTGTCTTGTTTTTTAATAAGGAATGACCAGCACAATGCTCTTGCATCTTTAAATGCTAGGCAAGAATGAGAATTTCAAAAGACGTAGCTTGCATGAGCCCTGTCTTCCTTGTTAGTCAGCCACCCCATATTAGCAACCTGGTACCTCACTAAGCTCTCTGTCAAAAACTTGTTAGTGAGGGCTCATCCACATGTGGCTGTTTACATGCACATTTTTGTCCATGTGCAGCGAAGTTGATTTGTATTCCCTGCCTATTAACATCCATTCACATTCATTCAAATTGAGCGGGCACATATGCTCATAAAGGGCAGTTGAGCAAAAATGGAATGCAAATTTGGACAGCCCATGTCTAAAAATGTACACATTTTCCAGGAAGCTTTGGGAAAAACCAAGAATCTGCTTACTGTGGAGTTTTTGGTTCCTCTCTCTCCGAATACTGCAAATCCCCTTCAGATCTCATTCAGACAGAACTTACTCTCTGCAAATTCTGTGAAGAGTGTTTTCATCATGTAGACAAGCCCTGAGTTGCTACAGGCTTGTCTATACAAGCTGCCCACCCCAATGGAGTGCCTCACAGTAAAGGCATTTTGCAGCAGCTGTGACTTGTCCTAAATTTGTTTTGCCCCCAAAGCTTCACATGCCCACAGTGACCACCAGTGAATTACTCACATTTCGGCAGCTGCCCAACTGAAAAAAAAAACAACTCCAAAAACTATTTGCCTTGTGCTCTAGAGCAGTATTTTGCATTTGCAAAAAAAAAATAAAAATAAAAAATAAAAAAGATAAAGAAGCAATACCCTGTTTTCTCGCCTTAGCACTCACTCACTAAGGTATATCAACATGGCAACACTGGGGCTTGCCCTGTTAGCAAGCACTGCCTCCACGCTCATCCAGCCAATCAGCTTTGCACTTCCTCTCCTGTGGATAAGCGATTCAAAGTGAATCACTTGTCCCAATGAGCTGGAATGCACATTCCCCTTGCCGTTTTTAAAAAGCTCTGGGAAAAGCTGCAAAGGTTTTTTCCTTGGAGGTTTTGATGTTTTTGGCCCCCCTCCTTCTGGATACAGAGATACAATGTGAGATCCCATTAAGACAAGTAGGATTCTCCTCATATTCTGTGAGGAGTATTTTTACCATTTAGACAGCCCTACATTTCCTTTAGTTAACACACATTGGAAACTGTTTAATGCAGTGTAGATGTGTAAATAGCTATTGCTTAAAACAATTTGTAAGCCACTCTGATAGCCTTGTGGCTGAAGAGTGGGGTATAACTAACTAAATAAATAAAAAAATTAATAGTATATTCTTTGGATGATAGTAGACTCCTGTGGTTGCCTACCAATCCCTAAAAAACATATGGGCTATTTTGAAGGCTTTGGCTAGCTTCTACCTGTGACCAGCTGCTGACTGTATTAATTCATCCAAATTTTTACTGGCTCCCAGCCATAAAACCCTTCCTTTCCCAGCAAAGAATCCTATTTCTAATCCCATCTGTAGCAGTTAATAAAGTCTCTATAGATTTTTAAAATTTTTATTTTTTACACTTAGCACCTGCTGGTAGTCCCAAAACTCCACTGCCCTTGTCACTCTTGAGCCTTCCAATCTTCTTGGCAAAATGGTGTTTTGCTTAGCAGGAACTTCTGATCTAGTCCCAATTGTTTCAGTTTTATTGAGGAATTCTTCCTGAGCAGTTATTTTCCTTGATAGCATTTTTTAACCACACCAGCAGCCACGGTCATTTCAAGCTCAGTTATCCCAGTGCAAAATGATCTGCGGCTTCCTAAGGTTCAGTAGCAGTAAAGTTTTTAATGCTATCTTACCAGAGTCCCATGGGTCTGCCAGAGGTTTCTTCTCTTAATATTCCATTATGTCTGACATGCTCTTGCCAGCCATGCAGAGAGATTGGATCTTGCACTCTGGCCCTGTAGGTTATCATATGAGCTCCCCCTCCACCCCTCTGGACTTTTTCAGCTCAGATTTGGTGCTGCAAAAATCTCTTATTCCACTCAGTAGCTCATAACAAACAAGGGTGCAACAAAAATTGGCCAGCAACTATACTGCAAGCCGGACTAGGGAGATGAGAGAGGAAGGGCATTGGGATGGGGTCATTTTTCAAATAGGTCAAATCAAATAGGATGCCCCAAAGCCCAGAGAAGTGCAAAGTAAAAGCCATGTCAGTGTAACAATGAATCCACTTTGGGCTTTAGTCTGAATTTTAAGGGCACTATCCAAGTTGCTGAACCCTCTACTCTACCTTAGGTCCTATGCTGGGGGAAAAGGCAAGAAAACAGATAGATAGCTTGGAGAAGACTGAGAAGTGGCATGATTGATATCTTTAAATATCTGAAGGGATGTCATGAAGAGAAAGGAGCAAGCTTGCTTTCTGCTGCTCCAGAAACTTGAACACAAACCAGTGGATTCAAATTACAAGAAAGAGATTCTACCTAAATATTAGGAAAAACTTTTACTGTAAGAGCTGTTCAGCAATGGGATGGTCTGCCTTGGAAGGTTTATTCCTCTTTTATTCCTCTTTGGAGGTCTTCCTTCCTGCTCTTAACATTCTGTGATTCTCTTATTCTACAAGAATCCCAAACATGTTCAATGCATTGTATAGTTCTTTTAAAGTTTGGGTTAACATCTGAGAATGGATTTACCACCCAACACAAGAGTCACCTATGCCACTTGCTTCCACTAAGCCTTCCATGTTTGGAACTTTCCTAGAGGTGTGGCTGAGATATTTGCATTCTTCTTGCTATTCTCCCAAATGCAAGGCAGTGTGGGAGGGGGATTTATTAACACACACAACAGAACAAGGATATATCAGACAGGGAATGCCTCAAGAGCAAAGCCCTGTGAAAAAAAACCCGAGACAGAGTATCACAAAAACAGACCAGTCGAGAAACAAGGACCAGGACCGGATAATGAAATGGAACTCTGTTGGGGTGTGTGTGTGTGTGTGTGGAATCCAAACTGAACAAGACCAGGTGAAGAAGTCAGGACATTAGTGAGACAATATGAGCAATATGACAGTAGCAATGCTAGGAAATATGCAGTAAGGGTGAATAAGCTATGGTCCAGCTATAGTATCATTATTATGTTCCCATCTGTATTGGTGATTGGTATCATCCCTTTGATGTTTAATTTTCTTTCAGTGTTCTAGAGCAGTGGTTCTAAACCTTTTCTTTACCAGGGACCCCCTTTAAATATGTTTTGTGGCCACGGACCCTCCAAGACTTAACTCAAGATTTAAAACAACAACAACAACAGCAACAATAATACCTGATAATGATAATAATACAATTACACCATCCATTAAATTTTCCCTCAGAGGCACTGGAGAGGGAGGGAAGGCATTTCACCTGCTTCTTCCTCCAAGTTTGTGGCTGGAGTGGATTGAATGGCAGCGTGCAGGCCAAGCCAGCCTTTGCCTTGGCTCCTGTCATGTGGCCACTCCACTGCAGGGAGGAGGTGCCCCAAGCGGACCCCCTGTGAGGACATGGCAGACCCCTGGGGGTCTAGGGATGACAGGTTAAGAACTACTGCTATATAGCTACTGCTCAGCTTTTAAGAAATGTTTTCATTGATAATAACTATCTTTTTGGATAATACAATATGCAAGCTTTTACGATAAATTATTGCTCAGTTTTTAGAAAATTCCATGTTCTGAAAAGTTTGAATTTTTGAAGATCCTCTTCTCATAAAACACTTATTGACTGTGGGGGGAGACATGTGGCCTTCTGCATATTGTTGTACTTTAACTCCCAACAGCTATTGGTAACATTGGCAGTAGAGAAGGAAGATGGGATTTGCAATCCAAAAATATCTGAAAAGCAACAAACTGCTCATCCTTGGCATAAGTATTTCATCTGTTGGTAAATCCATAGTCATAATACAGCTAAAGTTATGTATTTTAAATCCTATAACTATCAACATGGCTGATACAAGCATATTTAAAATCTTTGCATTGGGTCAATGGGACTTAAAAGTGATTAATATTTGCTGGACAGTGTCCACAAGGTGTGCATTAAAACTCTTCTACTGCATGTTAGAATAAGTTATCTGTTTCTTTGAAAAAGTATAGCATTGTAACAAATCCACCATACCATGCTGTATTCAGACAACAAAATATCTGGTTCTTGGCTCACTGTAAGGATCAGTTTCATTGAAAGCTATCTAGGCAACTATAAAATTTCTAAAATGCCACCAAACCACACCTATGGCAGGAAATGATAGTGCTGACGGTGTAGATTCAGATAAAGTAACTATGGAGTGCAATTTGTATGCAAATGAAATGCTAATCTTCTTTATAAGAGTAAAATTCAATAAAATAAGCTTGTGCCGAATAAAGATCTTTTGGACATCAAGCCATTCTTTGACTTTGACTTTGGTGACTTTTTTTTCTTCTGGATCAGTTTTCCAACAGTGCAAAGTTCAAAAGATTTCACTCGAGTCTTCTTTTCAGAAGACGTTGACCCTTTTCCTTGTCTCCCTCGTCCCTATTCTACATTTCCCCATGATATTTTCATCACGGGGAAACATCGTTTTTGGACCACCCGTTCTGTTGAAGTAAAAGAATAATGGGTGGTCTGAAAGGTGTCCTGTTCCTCTCCTGTGATGACAGCTGTGGGGGGGGGGGAGGTCCATTCTGGACACTTCTGGGCATGAACGGGACACCCAGGTAAGTGGCACCCTTCCCCCCCTCCCTGAGTTACTTGTTTTTTTTAATGCGTTTTTGTGCTTAGTGTACTATATTGACATTGAGGGGTATTTTTAAATTTCCCATACAGCTGTTCTTTCACGAGAATGAGCGGGATTTCAGTTGCTGGTTGTAAAGGCAGCCTTATGACGGCTGCATTTATGACCGGCCAGATTGGGGAGAGGGAGGACGTTCCTGCCGCAAAATGAAGGTAAGTGTTTGAACATTTTCCCTTCATTCCTTGGCAGGAACGAGATTGGGACTTTCGGGGCAGGAACCGGGCATTTGCCCCGTCTGAAAAAATCCTTAAACTTAGGGGGAAGTTCCTGAGTAAATATGATAGGATTGTGTGGCAAAAGCTGTGAAAATTTTGATTCAATTTTTCTTTTCATTATACAGTCACGAAATATAAATTATGCACTTTGGGTAACAGCGCTTTGCTAAATGCAGTGAATCAGGATGGTTTTGGAGTGCACTTTCATCTTTGAAGTTATAGGGTACTTGCTGTTATCTATAAAAGTTCATACAGGCTGGTGTTCTGTTAGTGACTTATTGAAGCATAAGTTTAATTTATGCCCCTGTAAGTCATTTTTTGTTGTTGCTACTGCAGAGGTCAGAATTTTCCACTGACTTTGCACAATGGCCAAACTCTGCTCCCTATATAGCTCTTGGCTGCTGCAGCTGCCCCAACATTTACTGGCTGGTGGAGAGTAGGGTGTGTGGTAGGCTGAGACGTATCCAGCTATGTTCCTGTAGCTGGGTGCACAGCAATGATGTCTTCCTCCAGGACTTCCCAGGGGTCCTCTATAGGTCCCAAAGGATATCATTGCTGTGTGTCCAACTATAGCAGTGTTTTCCAAACTCAGGTCTTCCAGATGCTTTGGACTTCAGCTCCCAGAATTTCTGACTGTTGGCTAAGCTAGATAAAAAGAAAACATAAAAGAAAAATAGATAAACATGTACAATTTCCAACCTTCTCTTCATATACATATAACACTCTCTAACAAACTGGATTAGACACTTCTTCTGATAGTTAATTCTTACTAATTCTCAAAACCCATAGTTATTATGTCATTTTCTTCTTTCCTCAAAAATTCTAACAGAGGTTGCCAATCTTTTTTAAAAGTCTCTATCTTTCTCTAATCAAATGAGATTGATCATCCATTTCAATTAACTCCTTTGGTTTTAGCAACCATTCTTCTACCATAGGAATTTCTAAGTTCTTCCATTTATGGACATTTAACAGTCTCACAGCTGTGATCATATATTAAAGTATTCTCTCATGGTTCTTTGCCAATTGTTCCTCCATAAGTCCAGAAAGGAATATGTTGCTTTAACTGTATGTTACGTCTTTAACAAACCCTGGATCAAAGAATGAATTTGAACCCAAAACGTTTTGGTCTTCTCACATGTCAACGACATATGATAAAATGTCTCTTCTTGTTGTTCACATTTCCAACACACATTTCAAATTCCTTGATACATGCTAGACAGCTTTTTTGGGGTCATATACCAATGGTACATCATTTTATAAAAATTATCCTTAAGATTGTGGCACAATGTAAATTTCATCCCCTTTGAGGCATAGCAGTTAAAATGGAATCACAGTACTATAAATGTGTAGGGTGAAAGGACCCATGATCTCATCAAGATTCTCTTATGAACAGATTTAATCAATGCACGTAAGGACTGGTGTACGTTAGTGACCTGCAAGAAAAGGAAAAAGTGGCAACAAACTGCACATGAGCCAATTCCAAAATTAATTTGAGAAACAAAAACATCCTGGCTTTTTATTCAAGTCTTGTCTTCAAGTGGCATGAACCTATCTGAAAGGTTGAACAGAAGTTTAACCTCCTTTGCAACCTGAGTTGGGTGGGAGGCATGATGCAGGCCTTAAAAAGTTATTTCTATGAAAGAATGAAGGGGTAGTTTGTTGTAGTCAACAATCAGTACACACACACAAATGAACAAAATATACAGGTTGTCCCCCATATCTTGCCCTGTAGATACATTCCCAGACATACCACAAATACACAAAACTGCCATAGAATACCATAGAATTATGCTGGAGGACTTAGAAGATGCCTAGAGAGGACACCTCTCTAGGCATCTGGGGCAACTCTATGGTCAACTTCCACTGGAAGTTAACCATAGAATCATGCTGGAGGACCTCCCAATGCCTAGAGAGACCACCTCCAATGCATCTCTATGGTTCTCCAAATGCCTGCAGAGAACTCCCCCCCCCCCCGACTGTGGGAAAGTGAAACCACAGGTACCAATCCTGCATGAACGGGTGAACCTGTATGGCTTTCTTCAAAAACAACATGAAATAATATTCAAAAAACATGCTGTCTTGAAGACCTACAGCATGGTGCTAACTGGCCAAGATATCCAAGGGCTAACTGAATGTACATGTGCAATTAGCTGTGAAGGGTTAGAGTGAGGCATGAGCCTGATCTGCTATCAGAAATCTGTTTCTACCAGCAGAAATAGTCCTCTGTTTTCAGAGATCTGGTAACAGAGCAAACTGATGGCAGAACTGGGCCACTGGCTATGATCTGATGGATGAAGAGTCAAGAAAAAGATAGAAGAGAAGGGGTGGCAGGAGGGAAGAGCTGAGTTACACCAAGGATGCCCTGCACAAATTTAGTCCAGGGTGAGGGTCATCCTAAGTAATTCCTTTGAGTGGCTGGAAGGAAGATTGGATTCAGCATAGCTTGAACTGGCCACCTTAACTGGCCCTTGGTCATCTTGGCCAGTTAAGACTGTGATCTAGCCCAATATAAGCTGTGCTGAAGTCAAACCTCTCCCTGCCAAGGGGCATTGAATATTCCTCAGGACCACCCTTGCCCTAGTTTTGCTTTGGGCTGGCATTGTGGCTGTGTGTCCCTGGACTGGGGGAGCTTGGGTCTGGTGTAACTTAGCTTCTCCATCATCTCAAGTTGTAATAGAGTGCTGCCAGTATTGGACTCTAATTCAGCATTAGAATATGTCCTGTTGGAGCAGCTGTGAGAAGAGTACTATCCCAATTTGACATGGGCAGTCCTGGGTAATCTTCAGCTATCCCACTTTCTCAGTTGTCTTTTAAAATGGCACCATCTCACTCTCATCCTCCTACTTCCTGTCATCCTCAGCTTACTTCAGTTGCTGCAAAGAGAGTTTAAAGTACAAAAGCAGTTTGCAGTCAGTTAACTCAAGCAGGAGGGATTGGAGTGGACAGGGAAGAGTCTTCCCTTTCCTAAACTCAGTAAGTTCCAGGGTTTCTGTAGTTAAAATAGTAGTTTTGTGTGTTCTTCCTCATTAATAACTTTTGCTTCTTGTTACCTGCCCACATCCTTTTGATTACACTTTGTTGTTGCTCAGCCTTGTGTCCCAATTTTTATTTATGCAAATTGCTGGAGGCTATGCAAGAGGCTGTACCTCTTTCAGTTAGGATTACACAATGAATGGATGGCCAGAAACCTGTTGGGGATTTACATGTGTGTAAGCACTGTTGTTACAGTGCTATGCAGTGAATCTCATCCCAGTTGCCCCCACCAGCCCCCATTTATTGGGATGCATCCACTGTGATCACTGTCAACCAGTAAGCAGCTGACTGATGGTCCCACTCAAGAGGGATGGAAACACTCCCACTCAAATGATCTCTGGTGCAACAGCCAGAAGCAGGGACCCTGTCACAATTTCCCCTCACATTGGACACTGCTCATGCAGGGTGTGTGTGTGTGACCATCAGCCAGCTGATTTCTGATAATGGGGAACAGATCCCAATGATTGCAGCAGCTGCTTCCCAGTAAGCAGAGACTGGAAGATTGGGGGATTCACCGTTTCTATGTGCCCCCTGAATTAGGGGCTATGTTAATACAAAACAGTCACAAGTGTATAACTCTAAGGACATTATCAGACGTGGCAAAAATAACAGGATTACGACATCAAGGTAGCATGAATGGGCCCCGCTACCACACAATGTCATTGACTTCGCGTTCTTACACTGTTCTCCAGCCACAAAAAAAGGCATTGCTTACAATTCATGGGACAAGTTATCAATAGATCATCAATAGTGCTTTTTTCATGCTATTGATGGTGTGTGAAATCACATCATTTTGTGACATCGAGATTGCATTGTGAATAGGCGGTCCTCTTTTCCTCCTCCCCATACCTAGCAAGAAAACGTCTGGGTGAGAACATGAAAATGAAGCATGGGGCACTCTTTTTATGAACTGTCCCATTTAGTTTGTATGTTTTTAGGTTTGTTTCAGTGCTTGTGTGTTCATTTACTTTGTTAATTAAGTTTTTTTTTTGGAGTTTAAAGCTTGCGAGAACCACCGAAATCTTGCCCATGCCAAATCAGAGAAGTAAACTCATTTTCATAAAGCGCTAGTGGTTGTTGTGAGATAATTCTATGGTGTTTCTTTCATGTGATTACAGCTATGTGTGATAAGTGTTATAATGCTGCAATGTTCCCATTATCTTCATTTGTTTTTAGACACTAGTCTGATAATGTTCTAGATTTCACATTTGTAACTGTCCAACAGGATACCAGTTGATGTATCATATATTCCAGGACATCACAGCAGGGAAAATCTCACCCTGCAGATGCCACTGGATTTTAACCTACATCTGGTCAATTGTGAGTTGATGGTTGTGGCCATTCATCAACAAAGAGAAGACCACCAGTTCCCCAAGGCCTGAAGGTACAGATTTTTAAACACTACACCCTCAGTTGGTCATTGAGGTCTCTTGCATTATTGAACAGCTTGACCTCTGATGTCCTGTTTATATCTGTACTTCAGATAGTGATAGAAAATTGTTTGTGGCTGGATTATCAGAGCATTTATTTGTGCTCCTAAAAGACCTCATCAGGCATTAGCCTCCTTCCCAATATAGAAGACAGTGAATATGTGTACATACACACACACACAGAGCCTCCCCCCACACCCAAATTTATGGTCTATGTTCTAGAGAGGACCTGACAGCTGGATAAACCTGATAAATGGAGCAGGTGAGAGGATGAAATAACAAAACCAACACTTCTAGTAGAAAATATATAAGTATAATCTCACATCTGCAGATATCACATCACATAGAAGCTTCCAGGAAACGAAAAGAACAAGATGCCAAATTAAACTAGCCCTTGTAGTTTCTTAATATATTTAACTATAGAAAATCCTCTCTGCTTTGGTAGTATTATAGGATTTGGATGTAAGTTCCAGCCAAGCAGGTGGGAGGTGAAGAGCACATATGTCTTTATTCATAGAATCATAGAATTGTAGAGTTGGAAGAGACCACGAGGGCCATCCAGTCCAACCCCCTGCCACGCAGGAATACACAATCAAATCATTCCTGACAGATGGCCATCCAGCCTCTGTTTAAAGACCTCCAAGGAAGGAGACCCCACCACGCTCTGAGGGAGTGTGTTCCACTGCTGAACAGCTCTTACTGTCAAAAAGTTCCTCCCAGTGTTGAGGTGGAATCTTCGTTCCTGGAGCTTGCATCCATTGTTCCGTGTTCTAGTCTCTGGGGCAGCAGAAAATAAGCTTGCTCCATTCTCAATATGATACCCCTTCAAATACTTAAACAGGGCTATCATATCACCCCTTAACTGTCTTTTTTTCCAGGCTAAACATACCCAGCTCCCTAAGTCTCTCCTCATAAGGCATGGTTTCCAGACCTTTCACCATTTTAGTTGCCCTTCTCTGGACACGCTCCAATTTGTCAATATCCTTTTTGAATTGTGGTGCCCAGAACTGGACACAGTATTCTAGGTGAGGCCTGACCAAGGCAGAATAGAGCGGCACTATTACTTCCCTTGATCTAGACACTATACTTCTATTGATGCAGCCCAAAATCGCATTGGCCTTTTTAGCTGCCACATCACACTGTTGACTCATGTTCAACTTGTGGTCTACTAGGACTCCTAGATCCCTTTCACTCGTAGTCTCATTCAGCCAGGTCTCCCCCATCCTGTATCTATGCATTTTGTTTTTCCGCCATAATTGCAGCACCTTACATTTCTCCGTATTGAATTTCATTTTGTTAGCTTTGGCCCAGCTCTCCAGTCTATCCAGGTCATTTTGAATTTTGATCCTGTCCTCTAGGGTATTAGCTACTCCTCCTAATTTGGTGTCATCTGCAAATTTGATAAGTATGCCCCTAATTCCCTCATCCAAGTCATTGATAAAGATGTTGAATAGCACTGGGCCCAGGACAGAACCCTGTGGCACCCCACTGGTCACATCTTTCCAAGACGAAGAGGAGCCACTGCAGAGCACCCTTTGGGTTCAACTGGTTACCAATTACAAATCCATTTAACAGTTAACCCGTCTAGCCCACATTCCACAAGCCTGCCCGCAAGAATGTCACGGTGGACCCCATCAAAGGCCCCACTGAAATCAAGGCATGCGACATCCACAGCATTCCCCTCATCCACCAAGCTGCTAACTTTGTTCAATCTGGATTTTAATATAGTAGGCCCTCTATATCCACAGGCTCTAGATCTGCAAGTTCAACCAACTGTGGGTTGAAAATAATTTTTTAAAAATCAAAATTTCAACCCCCCCAATACAGTCACACACACACACACACACACACACACACAGTGCAGGTTATCTCATCTCTCTCCACCCCACTTGATGGCCTTGTGAGAAGATGCTGATGGAAGCTGTTCTGCAGTGGTCCACTGTTGAGCACGAGATTTATATAAAGTCCCTTTATACAAGGGACTTGAGCATCTGCATTTTTGGTATTTCCCGCAGTGGGGTCCTGGAACCAATCCCCTGTGGATACATAGGTCTGACTGTAATTTTGAACTTGAAAACAAAACTTCTAATTTTGAACTTGAAAACAAAAAAGTTATCCTTTAAAATATATATTTCTCTGAATTTTTAATTGAATTTTCTAAATTTGTATAGGAGACCATGCACACAAAAATAGATTTATTAGTGAAAATATTGTTCAAAAAGAAAAAAATATAAACATTAGGAAATGCAAAAATGTGAGTATTAAACCAAATTGCACGCAAAAAAACATGTATTATGAGAAACACATACAAAAATTTATAGGAATTTTAATATAAACTTTTTCAAAAATTCTCAGGGTTTGGGATGAATTGAACTAAAGATTGATAAACAAGACAATGAAAGTGAGAAACCCAAACTGAAAAAAGCCATCCCTTCCTATAATCTATTCAAGTGTAATGTTTGCTTTTAATTTTCAAAGTATATATCCTTCCAACATAACCATTCCAACATATTGGCAAATGGCTTCCTGGCCAGTCATTATTGTACAAGGCAAATAAAGGTTCTCTGAGCATTACACACAGTTGCAACCATGCCTTCAAAGTACCATGTGTCCTTGCTATGACAAAGCAGAAGTCCACCTGCCGCTACAGCTTCATCCCCTCTGGAATGTCCCTAACATCCTATTCCACTGGTTCTTAACTGGTCCGGGGACACCCAGGGGGTCACAATGTTCTCACAGGGGGTCTGCAAAGGCTTGAAGGCTGCTCAGCCCACCTCCTCCCCACAGTGGAGTGGACACATGACAGAAGCCAAGGCGGGAGCCAGCTGGCTGGTTTGGCCTGAACATTGCCATTCAATCTGCTCCAGCCAAAACTTGCAGGAGAAAAGTCTTCCCTCCCCCTCCAGTGCCTCTGAGGGAAGATTTAATGGATGGTGTAATTGTGTTGTTGTTGTTGTTGTTGTTGTTGTTATGGTTTTAAATGTTGAGTTAAGTCTTGGTGGTCCACAGCAATGAAATATATTTAAATGGGGTCCCTGGTAAAGAAAAGCTTAAGAGCCACACTGTGGCATTTTCTTATGATTTCAGCACAATCCTTTGAATGTTTACTTGACAATAAGTTTCATTATGTTCTCACAGGGAAGACTGCACTTGGTTTTAGTAGAACACATTGGTACATAAAGCCATGCCAACCATTTTAAAATGTCTTTCGAGCCTGTGCAATGGATTTTTCTGGTGGAGCACAGCGTGCACAGAGCTGGCCTCACCCTTTAAACCAAAGGTTCATCTGCTGTGGCCTTGCAAGCATGGACAGTAGCAGCGAGGTCCTCGGGTCGTAGGTTTGATTAGAGTTTCTTTCTCTTAGATGGTTGACCTTACAGGGTTGGATGAGCACCATCTGCCCGGGTTTAGGATTAGAGTTTTCCTTCTCCTAGGATGGTTGCCATATGGCTAGAGAACCCGTCCTGCCCTTTGACGCTCTTTGTCAGACCCTTCGGTTTTCGAGGAGTCAATGGAGAGGATTTTAAAAATATGGAAACTAGAAAACAATACCCCTCCCAACCAGAGAGTCTCTGGCTTTTCTTTGCAAACGAAGATTCAGGAAGGACTCATCCCGCGCTTACTGCAAGTGCGCTGATGACTAAAAAGGCCAATCCGAGATAAACAAGTCTGGTTGCAGAAAGCACAGCAGAAGGTCTCCTTGGGTGATGTTTTTGGGTTGTGATTCTTTCTGCGTGGTTGTTTCTCTTCAAGACTTGTTCAGCGAGAGTTCTCAAATAAGGCTGCAGCATTGTGGATAGTGTGTCTCCATGCCTCCCAATGTGAGGCCAGGGCAGACCATTGTTGGTGATCAATTTGGCCAAGTCTATATGCAATGACATAGCAAAATGGTGTCCCTTATATAAGATGGCAAAATCAAGGTTTGCTTTTTGGATAATTATTTTTTAAAGACTATTTTCAAGCTGTGAATACTTAAATCTGTGAATATGGAGGGACAACTGTAAAATGTTTGGGGGTGGCATTGGTGGAAACAGACTAATAAATAAAAACATCCACCTTGTGGCAGTGAGAGAAAAGAGTTCCAGGGAGGGAATAAGTGAAGCATTGTAAAGCACTGCAGGCACACTTTTGGACCAATTTCATTCGCCATCATGAGAGAGGGCTAGTCCAGTCTGTGACAAAGCCCCACTAAACTCAATGGGACTTAACTTCTGAATAGGCATTTTTCTAGGGTTTCACTGTAAGAGAAATGGGAACTTTCTGATCCAGTTTTCACAGTAAAATTTTCTACTCAAAGGTATTGCACAAGGACCCAAACCTCTTTGTTTAGTCCAAACTAAAGGTGACCCAATTGAATCAATTGTTGACTGTTGAGTCAACATATGGTTAAATCCCCTTGAATCAGTGGGTCTGCTCTGGTCAGGACTAACAAAAGGGTTCTGGCCAAGAAGTATTTATGAATGTATTCAGCACCTCTGTAAACCCAGTCCTTACTTACCGGTAAGCAGTTATGTTTGGAGCACTACACTGATTGTTCTATTCCTATTATTATTTTTCTAAATCCACAAGGCTTAAATGACAATGCATTTTGCAACTGTTGGATCCTACCAGTTTTGTGTTTGTTTGTGGAATTTGCACTGTAGTCTCGAAAGCACTCTGCCTACACAAATCCTATGTATCTCATTGGGATTTATGGCCAGTATGAATCATCATCATCTACACGCAGTACCAGTCACAGGAACTTCTGATAAAAGACAGGGATGCACACAGCCATGTTTTATAATGCATTCATGGTATCTTTTCCAGCAGTTGTTGAGATCTGCATGAATTTGCTCTGGTTTAGAAAGCACATATTTTTTTCCCATTCTGTACAAGATACTGATATATGTAGTACAGGTAGGTATGTGTGTGTGTGTGTGTGTGTGTGTGTGTGTAGGAGAGAGTGATGTCTCCATTCATCTTAACAAGGAGTTGGGGCAGGGGCTACATGTTTTGTAAAGATAAGGGCCAGTACTGTGTATCAGGTACTTAGTTAAATATACCGGTCGTCCCCCGTATGCATGGGACCAGTACCCACGGTTTCAATTTTCCTTTGTCTGAAAAATATGGTCTCTCTAGGCATTTCCTAGATCCTCCAGCTTGATTCTATGGGCTTTGCTCTTACCTGCAGTTTCAAATATTTGTAATAAATCTGGGAACATATCCCCAATGCATACGGGAGGCTACCTGTACATGATTGTGTGATTGTGAATATGGAATAGTTGCCTAGATTTACTCATCCATAAGTGTTCTGTATTCACAATTGCTACTTATTCATGGGACTTTTTCAGACCGGGGGTGGGGGACCCCAAGGAGGTCAGGAGGGCTGTTGTGCTTACAGAGCTCCTCCCATGCTGACAGCACCACTTTTTATTGATGGAGAACCTCCGTCAATAAAAAGTGGCGCTTGCAGCATGTGGGAAGGTGAGGAGGAGGTTGCAAGGAGGGCAGAGGAGGACAGGGCTGTATGAAACAGGGCTCTGTAAGCACAACAGCCCCATTCTTTTCCCAGCCTCCTTGGGGTTCCCCCCCTCATCTGAAAAAGTCCATGGTTGTGTCACTATTGCCACGCCCTACTCCCCCACTCCAGGCTACTTTACTGGGCATCAGCTGCATGGGGAAAAGGAGGCCAGCCATTCTGCCAGCCATGGAAGAACAAGTAAATGACATTTCCATCAGGTTTGGGGGTGGGGTTAGGCCACTAAGTAGATGATATAGAATACTGGCCATTATTTGTAGCAGTGTTTGATAGAGAAGTTCATATGTGATGATTCTGGTCTGATGATGATCATTTTTTTGAATGAGCTTTTGAATCCATGTCTGATTGATACCTGCTTGAGCGCATCATTTTCTGTCTTCTCCCCTGGTTTTTCACAATCTTGAACATATGCACCACTTTAAAAGTATTGTGTTAGACCGAGATGATGTGAGGTATTATGAAAACTTTATCCCTGGTAAAAAAAAGTTTTTATTTTTATTTGTTTAATGTATATCCCTCCTTTTTCCCAGTACAGAATCAAAAGCAGCATATAAGAAGTTAAACAAAGTTAAGCTAAAATCTTATTTTACAGAAGTTAAAACAATTGTATTTAAAATGCACATGGTTAAAACAATTCAAAGGGCATTTACTGCATAATTTAAAAGATATAAGATAAAAGCACAACTTGCCACATCAAAAATACTCTTCTGCCACAATAAGAGGGTTGGGGGGGGGGGACTTATAAACCTTAAAAAAAAAACATTTTGGTAGATTTAAACTTGGGCGGGGGTGGGGGATTCAACAGGTTCGTTTACATCAAAACCAATATAAGACTAAATCAGAAAAATTAAGTAGCAAAATGCACTTCAGATGTTATGACCACTAGCTTAAATAATAATTGTTCTTTAAAAAGTGCTCTTTTAAAGCAAGTTGTTTAGGTTGAATTTATATTAATTGGAGAATTTGTTTCTGGATGGCATTTCTTTCACTATAAAATAAAGTCATTAAAAAGAAGCAACTGACCCTGGATGCTGGCCTAACAATGAACAACTGCCAATAAACTATTAATGTTAAGATACTTAAATTCAAATAGTCATCATTGTTCTAGTAAGTGGTTTGGAAAATAGTAATAGCCAGACTGTAAAAAAGAAAAAGAAAAAAGAAAGAATAATCAATTTTAAAAAACAGGAATGTTTTTTAAGTCCATGGTTTAAACCAACCTGGTATAAACCAACCAACCCTGCACAATAATAACAAAAGGCCTTCCGAAAAACAAAAAGACTGCAACAGAAAGAAAGGAGCAATGGAGAGGGGAATCAACCACACCTCTTGTGGTGGGGAGTTACACAGTCTGAGAGCAAATACTTAGAAGTGTGTGCTCACCAAATGTACAGTACCTGTGATGGTAGATTAAAAGTGTAATGACTAGTTCATACATCATGCAACTCATCACATGGTTTGGCAGCTGTTGAGAGATGAGCGTGCCTGTGTGCACACACCTTGAGCCTGCTTTGCAATCCTATGCTCACTCATTTGGAAGTGAGTCTCCTAAAAATCAATAGTTCTTATTTAAAAGTAAACATGCATAGATTTGTGCTACATGTCTTTGCCACAATGCCCTAAATTACACAAGCACATTCCAAAAGGTCAGTGTGGTTTCTGTTCCACACTTCCTCACCAAATGCGACTAAGTTTTTTCTTTTCTTCCCAGCCCCCTTGAGTGACCGGTCCCTCAGTAAACAACATCTAGGAAATTGAAACTGACATGATGAAGAAAAACTATACTCCCTAATTCTCTTGATAGCCAGAACATGCCTCTTTGCTCTTTCCAGACCCAAAGGAGAACATTTCTATGTTATAGCTGTGGTATACCCAGGTCCCCCAAACGATTTCCAACTAATCTGCATTGCAGTGTCCACAGCAGCGGCAGCAACCATCACTGCTCCAGTTGCATATTTACTTAATGTTAATGCCTCATTATCTTGATGGGCCCAGCACACCCAACCGTACATGGAATTACAGTTAATTCCCCCATTTGGAGTGGAGCCGGGGGAGGTCAGGCATCCCTGGCTATGAATTCTTTTTCATATTTCTTTCCTGTTTGGTGATTCTCAATCGCAGTTTTCTAATAACAGATCATTTCTTTTTGTCTAACTTTAATCTGGTCCCGCTTGACAAGCACCATTCTTTTCATTGAAGGGTAAGACCACTTAAAGAAAGGCCAATAAGCCCTTGCACTGCGCCAGCTGACGAGGGTGATTTGTCACCCTGTGCGGTGGTGGTCACACCAATGGATTTATCTCAAGGTAAATGGAGATGCTGAGACCTGGGACCCGGAGCTTTGATTAAGGCCCCCTTTTTGTAGTGTTGATAGATGTTGCTTGTGTTTATCTATTTGAAATGCCACTAAATCTGTGAATACAATGGGAAAAGAGAGTACTTTGCAGCTGAAAACATATTAGTGATTTATGTTTCGCTAAGCAGCACAATAAAGAGACAGAGGCTATTAAGGAGAGCTATTTTCATGAGAGATCGTACCACTCTCACACATTATCAACCACACCTTGATGAAGACCTACATGCATGCATAATGGTGTTTACTTATCCCTTTGGTGTGGCATTCTATAGATGGAGAATGCTGAGCCCCCCAATTATTTAATAAGCTGGGAGTCAGTGTCTTGGCCAGCCAAATGCATAGGAATAGAGTACTTTGCATGTTAATCTCTTTTCAGGAGACAAGGAGAAACATAATGCAATGACCCAGGACCCTTATCTGTGCTTTGTAGCCCTTAAAAAGAGTTTCAAATCCTCCTGACCATCCTTGCCAGCTTTTATTTGCCCCGTTTTCTCAGGGATAAACCAGTGGGGGTTTACACGCAACGATTATAATGCATTGATATCACTTATAGCATGAATCAATGTCAACAGGACGCACCCATTTAAATGAATAGGGTCAGATGAGAGTGCTGTATCACCCTGACTTGTGTGACAGTTACAAATGCATAACCTAGTATGCATAATAGGAGTGTACAAACCAGTAGAGATTTGTAAACTTGGTTCTTTTCAAGCAGAACTGACCCCACGGGAAGAGGAAAAGAAAAGAGGCAGCTGAGCTGTCTAAAAATAAGTTATTCTTCCATTTACAGTGCAACACACACACAGAGAGAGTGTGTAATAAGGGCCCGTCCTCTCATGCTTGACTATAGAACACAATCCCCCCAAAATGTCATTAGGAAAGCTGAGACACACTTTGCCCGTGACATTCAATTAAAAGTACAAGAAATACGTTTGATGAAAAACACATTCCTGTGTGCAAATACAAATGCAAAAAAAAAAAAAAAACCAAACCACCAGATAATAAAAATCACCACTTTCTGTGCTAGTGGTTACTCCCTCTGCCCACACCATTTTCTGAGATGTATATAGCCCTGTTGCAATTACTCGGCTGGAATTAAGTGCACTGGCTTGTGATACATTGAATTGTTTTCAATAGAAGATTTTTCATCCCAAGCCGTAGCGAAAAATGATAGACCTCTTTTTCCCCTTCTTGCTGTTGTTGCTTAGGCCAAGGCAAGCTATACACCATGTGGGCACCTGGAGATGCAAAGTTAGCCCACCAGGTTCTGTACCAGGAGGATGATCTGCTCGCCAGCAAGGCTTGGCACAGTAGTGGCATGCTTCTCCTGACACCCTTGTGAAAGCCTCTAAAATCTGGACAACACCTGCACCTCATTTGCTTTGCTGAAGCATCATGACCTGACTGCTGATGGTGAGGTTTTCCCTTTCATCCTCTGGATTATGACAAGTTATTAATTGCCACCATTAGCTGCAGCAGCCTGCCTGTGATCTCTGCTGCTCCCTGGAGGTGAGAGGCTCTGTGCAGGCGGATGCCGAGCAAAGAGATGGGAAGTGCCGGGGCAAACAGAGCAACAATCTGCCCAAAAGGGATCATGAAAGATGGTGAATAATTTATTAGAAAACATTTTTCTTTGTCCTTCTCACAGACCCACAAATCCTCCCTAAGCGCTCTTTAGCAGTCTTGCAGATAATGTACTTACACATCTCAGAGCTTGCTAAATAGACTGGAGAGGCCACCGACTTCACCCTTAACACTGCCTTGCATGGATGAAATGTTCTCATTCTCTCTCTCTCTCTCTCTCTCTCTCTCTCTCTCTGGTTCCTGGAAGCATTCCTGCTAGAATTTTTATGTCACAGTGGAAGGATGTGAGAGCAAAAAATGACAGTTACATACCAAAGACACACATTTGTTTGGTTGTTTGTTGGCTGCCTTCTATGCAATTCCATAGTTCCCCCTTCCAACCTTTCCCAGCAGCTCAAGATACAGCCAAGGGGAATATCTTAAGTATACTACTGTAACCTAACTCTCTTGTTGTGTGTTTCAAGTCATTTCTCACTGAAGAGGTAAACATGTTTCTGGGATGCACCAATATTGAGCTTGGGTTAATTTGGGGGGGGGGACTACAACTCCCAGAATCCCACTGGCCGTGCTAGCTGGAGAATTTTGTGAGTTGTAGTCTAATAAAGTAACTTTTCCAAGCTTAACCACCACATCAGACTGCAGGTGATTAAGCATTCCTCCAGTTTAAAACAGCCATCTACATTGGTCGTTGCATGCAAAAAACAAGAATCGTTCTCCCTGACATTTCGCTTTCTAGGTAGAGAGAATATTAGGTATGGAATAATGTTGAAAAATGTTTTCCCTGATCTGCAGTCTGAAATGGTACAGCCAAGACACAATTTTACCTCATTTGTAAGATCTAGGTCTCTCTTTTCTATGCAATGTATGCTGCTATCTTTTATAGCAATTATGCATGGAATAGTTGCAATCTACACCGAGGGTGGGAGTGCCTACATTAATGAAATTTCAGATCTGCAAGATATTCAGTCCATGGGAAGTCCTGGAACCAAACCCACCAGAACCCAAGGGCTCACTGTATATTCACGCGATATCCTGAATCACTAAAAATCCATTTCACAGATGAGATTACAAGCAAGGGGCGAAAGCAAGAGAAGGGTTTAGTGTGTAGTGGATGAGAAATGGGGTTTTCAAAAACTCTTGTATCTGTTTCCTTTTCTCCCAAGCTTAAAACACAGATGGGGAGGGTGAGAGAGTACAAGCATAGATGGCATTTTTCAGCTTCATTTCTAGGGCCTTTAGTTTAGGCATTTAATTGAAATTTAGATGGCGATCAACATGATTTTTCCCCTTTTTTCAATATAAGTGTAATTGAATTAGAATTTTTGGTGTTAAGTTAGGGTTAATTTAATGTACGATGTCTGTCTATTAAATAATGAGACTGTGTTTCTACCTTTCAGACAAATCAGGGAGAACTGATTGTGAACACTTGATTGGTGACCTTGAACATATCTGAACCTGGATGACAAACATCAGCACTCACTGCCATTCATTTAATTGTCAGTCATCGTTTAAAGCAACTGTATTGTCTGTTGTGTGCTGGAAAAATGCGAAGTTTAAAAGTCGACCAATGTATCAATTTGAACTTTTTAGTAAAATTGAACAAAACACCAACATAATCTTTTCAAATGCTTACTGAGACCTTCAGGGAAGATGGTGTGTCTCATGCGCATATGTTTGGGTGGCACAAAAGATTCAGAGAAGGACACAAGAATGTGGAAGACAATGAATGCCCTGGACGACCTTCCACTTCAAGAACCGAAGAAATTGTGGGGAAAAACAGCCAGGTTGTTTGAGGAGACCACCGTCTCAGAGTCTGAGGACTTTTTCAGATGCCCTAAAATCCATCAGGGGAGGGCGGGAGAGGTGCGCTGTTATCCTGCTGCAGGGCGTCCGTTTTGGACAGCGCCATCCCCCTCCCGTTGTCGTCTGTGTTACTTCCATGTTCGATCTATTGCAAAGGCACCACTTTTTACTCATGAAAAACTT
Organism: Gambelia wislizenii; assembly: GCA_030847615.1. Lineage (NCBI taxonomy): Eukaryota > Metazoa > Chordata > Lepidosauria > Squamata > Crotaphytidae > Gambelia > Gambelia wislizenii. The sequence continues at coordinate 107,557,958 of JAUMIR010000004.1, forward strand.
CCGTGAGTAAAAAATGGTGCCTTTGCAATAGATCAAACATGGAAGTAACACAGACAATGATGGGAAGGGGACAGGATCGTCAAAAACTGACCCCCTGCCGCAGGATAGCCGCGTACCTCTCCCGCCCTCCCCTGATGGGTTTTAGGGCATCTGAAAAAATCCTCTATGATAGCTGAAGCCATGAACATTGACAAGGACGCTGCATGCAAAATTTTGCATGAGGATCTCAACATGAGTAAAGTTTATGCCAAGATGGTCCCTAGGGTTATCACACCAGAGCAAAAAAAGTGCCACAAGGAAATTTGCACTGACATTCTGCAGCAACGTGAGGTGGACTCAAACCTTTTTCAAAAAATCATCACTTGTGATGAAAGCTAGATCTTCCAGTATGATCCTAAGGCAAAACTACAGTCAATGCACTGGAAAATACCATCACCAAGAATGAAAAAAAAGCACATCAAAACAAGTCCACATTTGAAGCCATGCTCATTGGGTTTTTTAACATCAAGGGCGTAATTTTGGCAGAATGGGTTCCAGAAGGCAGAACAGTGAACCAGCATTATTATAAGGAAGTTTTGACAAAGCTGAGAGAAAGAGTCAGGGAAAAAAAGGGCCAGAACTGTGGGGAAATGGTTTCATTCTTCATCAACACAAGAAGCCTGCTCATGCAGCACTTTCTGAGAAGCCGTTTTTGACCAATAAACACATTACTACACTTGGACATCCTCCATATTTGCCAGATTTGCACCATGTGATTTTTTTTTCTTTTCCCTAAAGTGCAATCGGTGCTTAAAGGAACACGTTTTGAGTCAACTGATGCAGTAAAGAAGAAAATGGCAGATGTGTTGAAACAGCTGACAGAATCTGATCTGCTCCATGCCTTCAACCTGTGGAAAACAAGACTGCATTGGTGTGTGAATGTGAATGGGGAGTATATTGATGGGGACAAGCATTACAATTGTAATACATATAAATAAAGACATGTTATAGTATCAGTCTTGTTATTTAATAGACAGCCCTCATATTCTTTTGTACTTTTGTACAAATGTTCCTATTTCTGCTTGCAGTGTTATGCGCAAAGTGGAGAACCATGAAGACCTCCACAAATACCACATATCCCTGGCTTCCAATCACCCAAGCATGGGCCCAAGCTATCTCAGGGACTGCCTTCTCCCTTATAATCCTCCCCGCGCTCTCCGGTCCTGTGGGAGGAATTTGTTGCAGCCACAAAGACCTAGGCTGGCGACCACCTCCCAGAGGGCTTTCTCGGCTGTCCCCCCCAAATTGTGGAACGGCCTGCCGGATGAGATCCGCCTATTGACATCATTACACAGCTTTAAAAAGGCTGTCAAGACGGTTCTCTTCAGGCAGGCTTTTCCAGAGTAGCTAACCCAGGCCTCAGGAACCCCCTGTGGAGGTTGCTTCTGGACCTCCAAACTGATGCTGCTTGCTCGAAAGGGTTTTTAATAAATTGTATTATATACTGATTTTAATTTGTATTAATTTAATAATGTTTTAAGGGGGGAAGGGATTTTGAGCTGTTTTTACTGTGTACTATTTTATTGTTGTAAGCCGCCCCGATTGCTCGCCGAGGGGCGGGATATAAATAAATTTTATTATTATTTATTATTATTATTTACCTGTAGTTGCAGTCAAATAATGGCAACTGGCATCTTCAGCATGTGTGCATAAGTAGATGCATCCAGACTGTTCAGTAGGGTTTGCATCAACACTGAACATTCATCAAAGCTTCTATCTCAGTATCAGCTATATATATGGAAAGCTATTTTACTATGTGAATCTATCTTGCTGGACTAGTAAATTTAGTTTTACATACCCACTTCTGTGCCCCTTTTGCAGAAGTGAGAAAGCATACATGAGTCAAAAGATATTGTTATCTGGCTGGATTTTTAAAACCAGAAGTGAGGTGGGGTTAAACCATCTGAAAAACAACAATGAAATACAGCCTTGCAGTCACATTAAATACAAGGTCAGTATGCAAAGTGTAAAAGGCTCCCATCTTCTGTGAATGTAAAGGTTAAAAGAAAACATTGCTTCAGACGCTAAGACAGCAGGTCCTCTACAAAGCCAAGTTTGCCTTTGGTCTTCTTGGGGCTTTGATAGTAAGACAGGGCATTACTGTCTTCAAAAGACACCATCTCAGTGGTTACGTGTGTGGGACAAGCTGTGTACACACACAAGGTATGTTTGTCTCTGAGGGAATGAATGGAGTCCCTATGAAGAGAAGAGTGTTATTTTAACACCTATTTTCCCTTTGAGCCTGTAGCAAGTTCACATGAAGCTGTCTTTCTGCAAATAGGTAAATCCATCTGTATTTTCTGACTTGCAGGTGTTGAACATCCTCCTCCCCACCTCCACCTTTTAATTAAAAGTGCTAACTAATATGTTGGTATTTGGTAAAGGAATGTGAATTATAGCAGAGACCAACCATGAATGGTAATGAGAAGCAATCTGATGTAGGATCAGCCTGCTTTTGGTGATTAGCAATATAACACAAATGGCAAAATCATGAAAAATATGTTTGTTGTGCATGCAAACTAGATATAAACACTTCTCTGTAATCTATACCTGGAGATCCAAACATTTTAAGAGGATCCAACCTGGTAGAGATAACAGTTTGATGAAGGTGACAGTGGGCAAGGACACCTTCAGGCTGACTATTCTACTTAAAAGGTGTTTTATTCAACTCCACTTCCTATAATACAAGTCCAGCTTGCTACATGTCATTATGAATACAACTAAAAATAAAAAGTATGGTTCACAGAGCATCTTTGGTCAGAGGTTATCTATGAAGTGGGATATGGATGCAGGCATTAGTTTTGCATGTATTATCTATGCAGAGCTGGTCCTACCATTAAGCAAAATGAGCCATTCACCTCATGCAGAAGATGCTGGGGCCCATTCCACAGCAATCTTTGTGAGATGAATAGCCTGTTCTGATCTCTTAAACCAGGGGTGGACAACTGGTCAGGGGATAGAAGCCACTTCCCCCTACCCTCACCCAGTGGTCTGCACCAGTGTGTTTTGGCATGCTGAAGCAAAACAATGTCACTTCTATATACAATAGAATTAAAACTCAACGCTTACAAAGGAATTCCACCCAGGGACATGGGGATTCCCAGCAGATAATGGCCCATCAACCAACCATAAGCCAAACAGACACTAACAAGCCTTGTATTTCTATACCCAGAAACTAACCATTCAATTACACAAATTTACATATACTCCCCTATAGGGGTTCACAGCATATAAACCCCAGACACACTCCTACCCAACCATTCTCTGAGGATGCCAGCCACAGATGCAGGCGAAATGTCAGAAAGAAACTATTCCAGAACACGGCCTCACAGCCCGGAAAAAAACCCAAGGAAAATCTATGGATGCCAGCCGTGAAAACTTTCAACTTCACAATGTCATTTCTGTTCACCATTTTGGCTGATTATTTTTTCTCTGGGCAGTTTAGGGGCTCGGGGCGGGGGTGTTAGAGGAGAAAAACTCCAGCATTTCCAGGTGGTTTTGGAAGCTTTTGAGTAGCTTTCAGGCAAAAATTGCCCCCAAATCTCCCCAATATTAAACATTTGGAAGATCTGGGCAGTTTCAGGGCACTTCAGAGGCTATACTTAGGGGTCCCCAAGGGTCACATGTTGCCCACAGGCTGCACTTCACCCACCCTAACCTAAACCATCTCAGCCCTCACATGCAGTGGGAAAGGTTGTCCCAAACCAACATAGAAGTATGATTCAACCAGCAGTACAGTCTACTTCTGCATATGGAATGGAGAAGAGGCATCTTCCTGTTTCTCACCATGGGCAACAAAGTATCTTGTGCAAACCCTAAGACTGAATGAATGTGTCTGTATGGATATGCCCAGCTAATATAAATCACCCATTCCCTTTTACAGTGGATATAGCATTCAAATGCTCAAATCAGTACAATTGGATCCCCGTATCCATGAGAGTTTAGTTCACAGACTTACTGCATATCCTGGAATCTGTGGATAATTGCAAACCCTATTTAAATAAAGGCCCTCTAGTAAATTCTAAGTATCTCACTTTCTTTCCCATTTTACATCCTGATTTTTTTGGATAATGCCTGTTCTTCATAATCTTTCATATTTTTCGTTAGAATGGTCGTCTTTTCTTTATTCATTTTGAAACCTGCGTGATGTCCAAATTCCGTAATTGTCCTTACCAGTTCTTCTATGTTTTCGATTGGGTTTTCCAGAAATAGAACAAGATCATCAGCAAATGCTCGCAACTTGAACAAATGTCCTTTTATTTTAACCCCAGGTATATTTTTGTTATCTCTTATATTCCTGTTCAAAACCTCTAATACCTCTAATACCAAGACGAAGAGTAATGGTGACAGGGGACACCCCTGTCTGGTTCCCTTATTCACTTTAAAAACAAATCAAATTTGTGTATTATTTTTACTCTAGAATTCACATTTAGGAATATGTGTGTTCCTCAAACTTGATATTTACACTCAGGTTGACATCTCAAACATTTCTATGAATGTGTTGGAATGTTTGAGAAAAATAGTAGAGCTCTTAAGCAGAGTAAGCAACTGCCAAGGCAGAAGCTAAACAACAAACAATCCTACACCCCATATGCACACACCATGTCCAGCAGAGATAAGAAATAATCTTAGTCATCGGGGGGGGGGAATAAAATAGCTCTACTTTCAAATTACTTGTTCATAGTCAAACACAGGGTCTAATGGAGGACAGAGTGAGAAATGAACATGAATTCAAGAAGAGAGAGGGTGTGGGAGAAAAAAATGCCAATGAACAGGAAGTTACCATCAATATATGCTGGCCAGAATCCTGTATCAGCTACCTAGTTAAGTATACTAAGTAACCTCTCCTGGCCTGACACCTCCCCAAACCTGTAAGAGAGATCATTTGCCCATGCTCCAGTCACTGGCAGAAAGGATTTCCTTCTTCCCATGCAGGTGATGCCTGGCCGGTGTCACAATCATGTCTAAGTAGTGATTGTGAATACAGAACAGTGACCTAGATTTACTTATCCATAACTGTTCTGTAAGAGCCAGTGTGGTGTGATTTGAGCATTGGACTAAGACTTTGGAGACCCAGGTTCCAATCCCTGCTCAGCCATGAACACCCACTGGGTGACCTTGGGTGCATCAAACACTCTCATCCTCAGAGGAAAGCAATGACAAAACCCCTCTGACCAAATCTTGCAAAAAAACACAAAAAACAGCAAAAACCATGATAGGTTCACCTTAGGGTTGCCATAAGTTGGAAATGACTTGAAGGCACACAACAACAACCACTATTCTGTATTCATAATTGTTACTTATTCAAGATTGTCCCTTGCAACCTACTTTACCAGGCATCAGCTGCATCAGAAGGAGGTCAATTCTGCTGCCAGTGATTGGAGCATGGGTAAATGACATTTTCATCAGGTTGTGTGTGTGTGGGGGGGGAGCTGTCAGGTTAGGAGAGGTTACTTCGTTAAGTATATTTAAGTAGCTGATACAGGATTCTGGCCACTGTACCTAAACTTCTAGTCCAGTGGCTCTTAACCTTTTCTTTACCAGGGACCCCCTTTAAATATATTTTGTTGCGAGATATTGATATATTGAGATATTGAGATATCCACTCCACTGTGGGACAGAGGTGGGCTGAGCAGACTTCAAAGCCTTCGTAGACCCCCTGTGAGGACACTGTGGCCCCCTGGGGATTCCCAGACCACAGGTTAAGAAACGCTGTTCTATAAAATAACATGCAAGGTAGCAATCCGTGATTATAGGGACATGCAAAGGTTGCTAACTCTAACAGAAAGCTGGGGCCCAATTTAGAAAACCACTGATTACGGCCCATTGTGCATGGGACTTGTTATGAAACAAATTTTAAGGGTTTAGATCATGCAACTCAAACATTTTCTTCATTTAAATCATAAGGAAAAATCATCAACATCAATCTGGACAATGCCATGTAAATACACTATGTGTGTGGGGTGAGTGGTATTTCTTACACCCTCCACTTGACTGGTTTGAAATTGAGCAGACATGTCAAAATATGCAGCAGACATCATTTGTGACAAAGGGGAAACCCAGTCTGCATTCAGGGATGTCAATTGAGAATTCACCTGTGAATAGAAACCTTCCCTATAAAGAATCTCCGTTAGCCATTTCTTCAATAAATGGAAAATAACAATAAATGAAAAATAAAACCATGAGGTTCCTGCCCATTCATGCTAGTAAATGTGATATATAAAAATAACCATTGTTCTCATTGTTAACTGCCATCCAGCCAACTTTGACTTATGGTGATCCTATGGATGAGAGACCTCCAAGTCACCCTATGCTCAACAGCCCTGCTCAGGTCTTGCAGACTCAAGGCCATGGCTTCCTTGATTGAGTCTATCGATCTGGAATGCGGTCTTTCTCTTTTCTTACTGCCTTCTACCTTACCAACCATTCTTGTCTTTTCTAGTGAGTCATGTCACCTCATGATATGACCAGAGTACAACTATCTCAGTTTAGTCTTCTTGGTTTCTAGTGAGACTTCAGGCTTGATTTGCTCTAGGAGCCAATGATTTGTCTTTTTAGCAGTCCATGGTATCCATATAACTCTTCTCTAGCAGCTCATTCCAAATGGGTTGATTTTATTCCTATCAGCTTTCTTCACTGTCCAGCTTTCACAAGAAATATGATGGCATGGACAATCCTAACTTAGTATTCAATGATATATCCTGACACTTCAGGATCTTGTCTAGTTCCATCATAACTGCCCTTCCAAGTCCTAGGACTTTTTCGGACGTGAACTTACTGCGCAAGAAGGCTTGTAACAGGTGCGACGCTGCTGCACAGCAGGGGGCCTGTTTCGTATGACGCCGTCCCCCTGCCAAAATCAACTGTGTCAGTTCCGCGAGAGACTGGAGGCAGCCACACCATATTTGGCCATTTTTTATTCACGGGCAACTTCTGTGAATAAAAAATGGCCAAATATGGTGCAGCTGCCTCCAGTCTCTCGCGGAACTGACACAGTTGATTTCAGCAGGGGGACGGCGTCGTACGAAACAGGCCCCCTGCTGTGCAGCAGCATCACGCCTGTTACAAGCCTTCTTACGCAGTAAGTTCACATCCGAAAAAGTCCCTAGTCTTCTTCTGATTTCTTGCTTGCACTCTCCATACTGACATAATGACTGAGAAGGTATTTAAAATCTTGAACTATTTCAGTGTCTTCATCATCTACATTGAAGTTACATAAATCATCTGTGGTCCTTATTTTTGCTTTCTTAATGTTCAACTGTAAGAACTTTATCAGATGCACCAAATACGGTGTCATAACAATGCCACATAAATGCAAAAGGGTGTATGTACCACATGATGTCGCCCTTTTGCGTTTATGTCCTGGGAAAAACCTATATGCTTTAATTGACAGCTGAAGCCATCAATTGATCCCATGTGGCACTTTAGTGCCAGCATTGCCGGCTTGTGAAACCTCACACCATTTTACTCACGTGAATATGGCGTGAATGGCTGGTCTGGCCTGAACACTTCCAGGTGAGATTGCGACAGCCAGGTAAGAGATGCACTTTTATGGCACCCCACATGGGTTACTTGGAAGTTTTTTAGTGTGTTTAGGTGCTTGCTGTAACTTTTTAAATGTTCTTTTTGTTTGTTTTTTGAATTTTCCGCATGAGCATCTGCTTGAGAGAATCTGCAGGATTTTGAAGGAGGAAGTGAACAGAGCTCCGTTCACTTCTTCTTTCATTGCTGAGGAAGCCTTTGCTGGGAGAGAAGGTAAGTGTGGTGGGAAGCATTCTTTTGCTGGCATAAAAATTGATTATTTTTTTTTATGCCAGCAAAAGAATGTTTAATGGGGCTTGTCTGATAAAGTCCTAAGCCTTGCTTTGCACTTTCTTCCTTGAATTTCTTCAGTAATTGTTTCAAGTCTTTGCTATTTTCTGCCAGTAGTATGGTGTCATCTACATGTCTTAAATTTCTCAGATCTTGTGGAGGAGATCTTTTGTTCCCCCTTTTTTGTTGTCATCTTCCATTTCTCTGCATTGATTATTATAGTAGTTCCCTTTGTCCCTGTGCACAGGTCATCGAACAGTCGCATTCAGCGTTCTGACCCTGTTTCTGTCACCTTTTACTTTTGCTTCATGTCTGTTCTTAACTGCTTGAATTATTTCTTCTGTCATCCATTGAGGCTTCTCTTTCTTTTTGGCAACAGATAGTGTCTTTTTGCATTCTTCTCTGACAATGTCCCTGACTTCAATCTAGAGTTCTTCTGGCTTCCAGTCAACTGGGCTTAATATAGCGCAAATCTATTTTTCACATTATTTTAAAATTCTATAGGGATGTTCTTCAGGTTCTATTTCATCATGATTGTTGATTTAGTGTTCTTCTTTAGCTTTACTCTAAATTGTTATACTAGTAGTTCATGGTCTGTGCCACAATGTGCTCCTGGTCTTGTTTTTGCAGAGAGAATGGAGCTTCTATATCTTCTGCTTCCAATTATGTAGTCTATTGCTTTCTATACTGGCCATCAGGTGATGTCCATGTATACAGTCACTTCTTGGGTTGCTTGAAGAATGTGTTTGCAATTAACATAATGTTGGCCTGGCAAAATTAAATCAGACAGTGTCCTGCTTCATTTCTTAATCCTAGGAGAACTTTTCCTACAATCTTTGATTCCACTCTGTTTCCTAATTTTGCATGCCAATCACCTATGATTTTTTAAAAGTCCTGTTTTGGTGTGTGGTTAATATCCTTCTTTACTCCAGCATAGAATCTTTCAATTTCTTCTTCTGCCTCTGTAGCTCGAGCATACATTTGGATTATGGTTATATTGATAGATTTTCTTTCAAGTTCTATTGATATTATTTGGTTTCTTAGATTTTCCATTTCCTGAATTAAACACTGTGTTATTATCTGACTAAAAATGTCCCATCCTGTCCACTTTAGCTTGCTCACCCCAAGTATTGCAATGTTTATACATTCCATTTGTTGTTTTACTCTGGACTTTATCAGACCACCAGCCCCCTAACGTTCTTTTGCTGGCATAAATTGTGTCATATTTATGCCAGCAAAAGACCCCTCTCCAACCAGACACTGTATTCATGTGAGTACAATGGTGCAAGGATTCAAATGCCAGAAATCCCAGCAACAAATTGCCACAGGAGATCAATTGACAGCTTGGGCTGTCAATAAAATAAGAAGGCTTTTTAACAATACATGATCATGAATGAGTGACATCATCTGGTATGCACGCCCTTTCAAGATCATTAGGCATCCTTATGATACCATATTTGCCTGGTCTGATAAAGTCCTTTGAGTGTTCAACTCTTCAAAGTCTGGCTTTGAATCCCTGCTATTCAACCATTTTAGTGCTGAAGTCAGGTTGCCAGTTTGTTTTTCTGATGTGCTCCTCATACTTTATTCTTACATAGAATACAGGTACAACATGGGCCTTCCCATGCTGGAAATAACCTTTTCTATTGAATTTGGGGAGAAAAGTATTTGAAGTTTTAAAAAATTGAATTTGGAGAAAGTTAAACAGATTTTCCTATCACCATTTGCAGCTGCAAGCATTTTTTACAATGGTGCCACAGGAAACTGTAAGGTTTGTTAGATTGACTTAAAAATTCAAAATAGCTGCTGCTTCAAGTTTGTATGCTATTTTACATAGAATACATCTATATTTCTAGATAGCTAAGGAGATGGGGGGAAAACCAAACTAAATATGTCAACAAGCTGGACTTAGGAGATTATCAGACTATCTCTGGTCCCTGTAACATGTTTTTTTTATTCCAGACCTACCTTAATAGCACTCCAAAAATTGCTCCCCTCCCCTCCAGCAGCCCAGGAGCTGCATTCACTTCATGGAAAGGAAATCCCAACCGTTCTCACAAGAGGACGATTGCATGGAAAATTTAAACAGAAAAAGAAAAGGTAAAAAGTGACAGTAAGCACAAAAACATATTTTAAAAAGCCCAAGTAACTGGGGGAGGGTAAAAAAAAGTGTGTCACTTACCTCAGTGTCCCGATCTCAACCGGAAGTGTTTGGCAGGGACCTCCCACTGCAGCTGGCATTGCGCCAGCATAACAGGGCACTTTTTCGCTCACCCGGCGTTCCATTACAGAAATGGAACAACAGGTCAATTCACAGTTTAGCCTATGAATAAAAAGGAGCATGTGGGGAACAGAAGAGGCACGGAAGCATAACGACACAGGGACAACATGATATGAAAGGGAAGCCCTTTCGCGATCTCCTGTTGTCCCTGTGGTGGGATATTTAGATCATCTGATAATCTCCTTAGAATAGTCCTAAACTCTCTATCAAGCCAAATGAAGGAATTATGGTGTTGTTATCTAGTTTAAAGGTGAAATTATTTAGCAGATGTTCCTTGTCAACTCTTAGGAAATCACAATGATATACAACCAAAATTGTTGTGAGCCATCTGCAGAGATGTTTAAAAATATGGAATATAAATTTAAGTAAGTAAATAAAAGAGAAGGCAGGATTGAAGGAAGGAAGGAAGATGGATCATCATCAAGATGTTAATGTTTTAAGCAAAGCGTTTAGGTTTAAACTATTCTTCAGACCCAGAAAGGACCTGAGCCTAAAAGGATGACACAAGCTTCTCTGTGGTGACTCATCCATGTCCCAACAGTAGTGACCTCAGATACTCAGTACATGGATTTGTGTTATTGTGCTGTGAGTCACTATGCTTCTACTCCACATTCCTAAAATGACTTGCCCTGCTGCCATGACATGTGGTCCTGCTCAACATTTCTGACCAGAGACCATTTTGGGTTTGAATCTAGTAATCTTTAAGAAACCAGCTGTTCAGAGTATTGGTTCTTTGCCTACCTCTGTTGTCTTAGCAGGGTCAGTCCTACAATTAAGTAGGCAGCCATATGCTGACATCCCCAGCTGTTCCTTACAAACGTCACATGCATTTTCTTTGAGAACAGAGCTGTGTGTGTCACACAGCCTGTCCTATACCTCCTAAGTACCTTGCTATCTTCAGGTGCAGTGGAAGACCAATTCCCAATGACAGTGCTAAAGTAAATTTGAGTCCCAGTCCACTTGGCTTCTGTACATGGAACAGAGTGGATTCTGCCTTCTCAGGGATCAAATGTCTTGCACCCATCCTGTTATAATATTCCATTTCATTGACACATGGGAGACAATAATCTGGTTTCCATCTATAAACCGCTGAAACACCCAGTGTAGATTCTTTGGCATGTTATAAGTATACTCGCCATATCAAACTAGGTCTTAGAAGCTGCACAAAGTTCTTAATGGGGGGGAAAGCAAGTTGGAAAATTTAAAAATGGATACATGCATGCAGATAATGCCCTAGGATACTAGGTGCTGAACTGGATATTGTATAGGTTCTAACGTTTGTAGAATGTGCTAAGATCTAACATAGGATCTAGCATTGAAAACTGTCCAAATAAAACTGGCCCCATAGTAGCAAAAAGCAATAGGTTACTTAAGAATCCTAGTTTTAGCTGTAGTGAGAGAAGCATCATTTCCTGTGTATGTGTTCACAGTAACAATATATCACAGATCATAATGAATGGATAGTGATTGTAAGGTTAAATTTCCATCAAGGGGCTGATGAGTCATTAAGCCCCTCAAGCTTTCTTCTCACAGTTTATTGCCTCATCATCATCACAACTCTGTGATAGAATTATAGCCTTTTAATTAGCACAAACGCATTCATTATCTCCTAGCTTATTGAACACAGAAAGAAGGAAAGAAACAGCTAAAAATATAAGGCCCTTATTGCTTATGTAGGACTTGCGTACTTGTATTATAGGAAATTATTAGTAAGGAATTTAAGATGTGGTCTTCATCATAGAATCATAGAATCATAGAATTGCAGAGTTGGAAGAGACCACGAGGGCCATCCAGTCCAACCCCCTGCCATGCAGGAAATCACGATCAAAGCATCCCTGATGCTACAACTCATTTCACTACTATTTAAGAGTGCTACTCACAATGCCTACACAATGATCTCCTAGGTCAAAAGCAGAATGCTTCAAGATGATCAGCTTCTATGACATGCATCTTTCAGCCTTGATCAAAATCCTTAAGGTCTAGCAATTTAAGCAAACATGGAAGATAAAGGTTTTACAGACACCTAAGAGGTGTGTATTCCTAAGTGTACAGTTTGTGAGGAGAAAAAACAACAACACAGAATGATTCTCCTAGCAATGAAATTAATTGGATATGCAACAATTACCATTTTTTTTATTTTTAATATGACTATGCCATAGTCCAGAAAAAAGTGTGTGTTTTTGCATGGAAGAACCATAATTGTATTGCTCCTCTTTTATAGCACCATCATGGCCATAGGGGAAATGGGCTTCTTTTATAGTCCCCACAAACCCTTCGCCCATGACCATCTCTAAGGAACATGCAAAAGTTTAATATGAACGCTGTCATCTTTGTCCCCATTCCCCTGGCTTTCCTGCATGCTTTCTAAAAACTAACTTTGCTAAGTAAAGAAGCCTGTGAAATTTCAAAAACTAACATGAAGAACTTTGTGCCATTTGGGTTGGCCTCATAAAGGTACAGTTTGAGTTTCTCTTATCCAGAATTCTGAAATCCAAAATACTTCAAAATCCAAAATTGTCCACATGGGTGGCTGAGATAGTGACACCTTTGCTTTCTGATGGTTCAATGTACAAACTTTGTTTCATGCATAAATTATTTAAAAATATTATATATAAAATTATCTTCAGGTTATGTGTATAAGGTATATATAAAACAAATGAATTTTGTGTTCAAACTTGGGTCCCATCTCTAAGATATCTCATTATGTATATGCAAATATTCCAAAATCCAAAATATTCCAAAATCCAAAATACCTCTGGTCCCAAGCATTTCGGATAAGGGAGGCTCAGCCTGTACAACTATAATATGGGCTTTGGAATAGGTCTAATGATCAACATGGCTGATAGCTCTGGTTATGTGACTATAGATATCTCTGCAGACTGCATACGTCATGCTGATTTACTGACAACTGTGCAGGGGTATAGCTAAGGGGTGGGGCAAAATGAGGACATTGTCCCCCAAATAAGAATTATGTCCCCTCAAATGAGATTTTCCTTCAGCCCCCCAAATTTCTAGCATTGCAGTAACTTAAAACTTCAGCTGAGAATTTAGAAATATGATTCAGGCACCCAAAGAAAAGGGGCAGTCAAAGTTACCAAGGGTGAACACAACAAATAGTTCTAGGTGTGAAGGTTTTGCAGTGTCCAACAGGAATTCTGATTATTTGTTGGACATGCCAACTTCTGCCTTTGACACAAGAACATTTGGCAGTAGCAGTCATCTTGCAGTAACAGTCATTTGTTTGTCAAATTCAATATCAGAGTCCAAATTTCAAATTCAGTTGTAATTCAAAGGTTTATGAAATTATATTTCAGCTTAAGTGTTTCTGAATGCTTCAAATCAGTTGCAAATTGTTGCAGATGTACAGTGTTGCTCTTATGGAATGCACACATATGAAGATCAAGTAGAACTTGTGGATGGTTCCATCTCTGCTAGTTCCATATTAATGTAGCTTTAAAACTGACCTTTCACTGAGGCTATGGAATTACTATAGGAAGTGTATTAGCAGAAAACTGTCGTTTGAACATACACTCAACTTCAAACAACATCAAGGTGCACATAATATCAAAATCTATGTGATTTGTGTATCCATCAGAAGAAATGGGCAAATAGTATGGAAATGTGGGGAAATAATGCTACATTTATCCTGGGGGCGGGATTTATTGGCTGGTCTGCAACTGCAAAAGTAAAGATAAGCTGTTATATAAAAGAAGTCTGGCCCAGTGTTTAAGTGGAATGAGGGGTGATGATGGGAAAGAGATAAAAATGGTGGTTCCCCTGAACCCTGTTCATATTACCTCTTTTACAATAAGTAAGCTATAGTGAAGATATGAAAATGAATCCATAAAATAGGAGCCCTGGTGGCACAGTGGTTAAATGCCAGTACTGCAAGTCACCACGTTGCAAGTTCGATTCCAGAGGGCTCCAGGGTTCACTCAGCCTTCCATCCTTTCGTAGGTCAGTAAAACGAGGACCTGGCTTGTGGGGGCAATTAGCTAACACACATTGGAAACTGTTTAATGCAGTGTAGATGTGTAAATTGCTATTGCTTAAAAACAATTTGTAAGCCGCTCTGATAGCTTTGTGGCTGAAGAGTGGGGTATAAATAAATAAATACACAAATAAATAAAATACAGATCTAGGTAGATACAAATATGAGCCTGTCTGGTGTAGTGGTCTAAGTGTTGGACCGGGACTCTGGGAGACCAGGGTCCATATCCCTGCTCAGCCATGGAAATCCAGTGGGTGGCCTTCGGTAAGTCACATTCTCTCAGCCCAAGAAGGCTGCAAAGGGAAACCTTTTCTGGATAAATCTTGCCAAGACAATTGTGTTAGGGTTGACATAAGTTGGAATCAACTTGAAGGCATGCAACAACAATGCAGGTATAAATAGGTCTCCCAGAGATAATCTTTCCCACACACACTCTCACTCTCTTTCACTCACACATACACCCCAGTTATTTACCCCATACTCATGAAATGTAATACATAGGTATATCACACACAAAAACATAGGCATGCATATGTATTTGGGGCTTTATGCTTGTGTAACTAGCCAGTTGCATAAGTAGTTGTATGTTTTACTAGCAGGCAGAAGGTCTCCAAGACTTCCTTATGCAAGCATCCCTCCAGGTGGCACAAGAGTCCTCAGAGTTCCTGGAATTACATATGGGCACAGCACAGACTGACAGCCTCAGTTCCCTCCATAACCTCATAGTACTATGCCAGCAGAGTATTGTCCTGTACTAGCTCTCAACAGGATTTCAATCTCTATGCTGTCTTTGTTGGATCAGTGGATTCCTGGGGTGTTGGTCCCTTTTCTGAGAAAGAAGACTGGTTCAATTAAGACTCAGCCTCCTTTCACAGAGTTCACAAGGAGAAAGTGCTGAATCTTTGGGTCTCTCTGAGACTGGTTTTAGCAAAATAAGGTGAACAGGCGGTATGCAAGTTTCATAGCTAATAACTTTACTAATTACATTTGAAGGTACATGCAAACATATTTACATGCAGTGCCTAAGCCTTGGTTAACTACAGGAAAGTTTCAAAAAGAGGAGCAACTCAGCAGAGCCTGCACTCATCATCTTGAAAGAGGAGGGACAGAGAGAGAGGGATTGTGCTTGCAAACACACCTGGAAGGTTTTCTGGTCTCATGGTGTGGTTGCTTAGATACATCCGAATCCAACTGTTGGGTGCATCCACCCATCCAACATACATCCAACAGTTTTCTACTCATTCTCCTATGCATAAAAGCATACAAAAGGAAGAAAGTTGTACAAAACCAACTAGTGTACCTAGAAGACAGGGCTATCAAAATTCTGACACAGTTGACCCCTGTATCCACAGATTCACTTATCCATGTCCGAAAAAAAATATGTTCTCTCTAGGCATTCTAGGGGCTTGTCTATACAAAGTAATACAATGTGGATTGGTGCACAGTAATGCCAATTCACAGCAGCTTCTAGTTGTCTTAACAGAGGTGGGTTTTTTTGAAGACTGCAGGCATGTGAAGCTATCTGCTTTCACTGTTCCAACAGGCATGCCTGCGAATCAAGATGGCAGGCATGAGTGAATTAGTTATGGGGTTTTTTTACCTCGAGTTGCTGCTGCCAAACATTTTTTTTTAAAAAAAAATACTACATCCAAGGTGCAATCTTCTGCTTTAATAAAGAAGCGAACTAAGAGAATATGATTGGTTGACATATAAAGATGAGATGAAGAAGTAATCTGGGAAATGGAGGATTAAGGAAAAACAAGAATTAGAAAAAGAAAGTATTAATCTGCACTGGCTAAATTATTTGCAATTAAAATCAAGAATTAAAGAGGATGTTAAAAGTTGGCGATATGATGGACAAGTTTCTGAACTAGAGGAGATTTTAATTTTGGAAGAAACACAGGTGATTAGTAAAATTAGTAAAATATATAAAATATTACTGAAATTCAAAACAGAAGAGGAGCAAATCAAAAATTGTATGATAAATTGGGCAAGGAAAATAGGATACAATATTGTTATGAAACAATGGGAATTTAGTTGGAACAAAGGATTAAAATTTATGTGTTTCTATAATCTCAAATTATTATAAAATGATGCATGATTGGTATTTAAATCCAGAGAAATTAGCTAACATGTTCAAAAATGTCTCAAATATATGCTGGAAATGCAAGGAGCAAATAGGAACAACATTCAATTTATGGTGGAGTTGCAAGAAAGCTCAAAGATATTGGTAAAAAATTAATTAAAAATGGAAAGAATATTAGGGTTTAAGTTAAAAATGAGGCCAGAATTATGCTTGTTAAATACGGTTGATCTAGAGAATAAAAAGAAAAAGAGGCACAGCAGGTTAATACTGTGTTTAATAACAGCAGCAAGACTAGTTTACTCAAGGTACTGGAAAATTAAAAAAAACACCAATGTGTCTGGAATGGATGGAAAAAGCTATGGACATAGCACAGATGGATAAACTAGCATGTTTAATAAGAGTAAATTTATTGTGGAAATTTGTGGAAATTTGTGATCCTTTCATGAGATATATAAAACAGTTTCGAGGGGTTACATATAGAGAGAGGTTCAACAGTTAAAGAATACCGAAAATAATAATGGAAATTTGTTTTTTCTTTTTGGGAAAAAATAGTGTAATTTTAATAGGAATGTAAATGGTTATTATAGTAAGAAATAGAGTGATAGTGATAGGGTAAAGGAAGATGAGGGAAAATATTAAGTTAAGGTAGAAGTTATTCAAGGAGATGTGGGAAGTTTTGTTGTCTTTTATGTATAGGGAAGGGATGGTATGTCTTTGTGGAATGTCAAATAGATTACATGTATTAGGTTATGTATGTGTGGGTGGGTGTTTTAAGATAATTGTACTGTTTGGTGTTATATGTTTATTTTAAATGTTAAAACTTAATAAAAATCATTTTAATGTAATAAAGAAGCGAACCAAAACAAAGGCTATTTTGTTGCCTTAGCACATGATCACTACAGTGAAAATCCAACATAGTGGCTTCAGGCACTTGCCTTGTTAGAAAGCTCTGCCTGCTGCACACGTTTGACCAATCGGCTGTCCTCTCTGAGAATGTGCAGTGATGTGAATAGGTTGTCCTAATGAGCAATAGTGTTCATTCTCATGCATTATTTTAAAAAATATGGGGAAAAGCCATGAAAACTTTTCCCGTGTAGTATATGGAGTATTTGTCCCCCTCCTTTCAATTACAGTGGATTGATGTGGGATCCCATTAAGACAAATCATATTCTCCCCAAATTCTATGAGGAATATTTTCACCATTTAGATAATCCCTGGGTCCTCCAATCCCTGGCCTTTTTAGTCATAAGCGCGCTTACCGGGGGGGGGGGGGTCCTCCAATGTGATTCTATGGTCAACCTCCAGCATTCGTCTCATTGAAAATAATAAGGTTTCCTATTATCCAGTTTCAGGAATCCATGGGGGGTCTTGGAATGTATCCCCCATGGATATGGGGGTCAACCTGTATTAAAGAGAAAGGTTGTGTAACCCTATTTTTAGCCTTGCTGGTCTTATGTATTTGCATCTCTAACAGTAATATTATCCACATTTTGACATTTACTGAATTCAGTGTTGGTGGGGGGAATAGAAAACCAGGGAAGAGGAGGAATGGAATGGAATGGAATGTTGTTTGAACAAATCACTCCACACTACAAAATGTTGTTGCAGGATTCCAGTTGTAATCTCATAATTTTCATTACCAGTTCAGTGTCCTGGATGATCTTTAATGTTTATGTAATGCTGTTTTTGCTACATTTAGACATTTTTAAGTAATTATTTATTTGTCTTTAAGGAAACAGCCCTCAGCTAATAAAATTGTATACACAGTGATTCTGAAAACAAATTGATAAAATCTTGCCAATAGGTACACAGCTGAATTAATATATCATACAGAAAATAACAGAAAATTAGTTAAGCACGCAGTTCATTAGTTGGAAGGTCACACTTTGATTCAAACACATTCTAATTGAAATTGAATGTAACAGTCACAAAATAAATAGGATCACTGTGTGGGAGTTTACTAACCCACTTGAAATTACAGGGCTGGATTTGTCCCTGAAACAAATTTCCACACATTAATTGGTTCTTGTAGCTCAGGAGTCAGGAATTTCTGTCCTTCTAGATAGTGCTAGAGTATAGTTCCAATTCTCACTGATCCTGAGCCATGCTTGTCGGGGCTAATGGAAAGCTGGAATCCAACAACTAACTGCTGGAGAGTCACATATTTCCCACTCCTGTTGTATCTCTACAAATGTCTTGCTCTATGTGGATTCTACAAATTTTGTGTCAATTTACCACTGGTTGACAGAACAGGTACATATGCAGAGAGTTCATTTCCCAATAGTGTGAATCAGAATACCATGCCAAGTAAAAGCAGAAGCACATTGTATGTGATATCAGAAATTTCCAGAATTGGCCTCCTTGAATTTGTAGTAGTTTATAAAGGAGAATTATAGACGGGGGGGGGGGATTACTACCGTATATTCCAGTGTATAAGATGACTGGGCGTATAAGACAGCCCCCCAATTTTTAAGTTAAAATATAGAATTTGCCCCCCCCCCTGTCCAGCCAGCCACCCAGCTGGAAAGCCTGCCCCTCACCAGCCAGCCAGATCAGTGGCTGTAGATGATGGAATAGTCTGTGAAATTAAAGGACTGAGAACAGCTAAAAAAGCATGGGATACTTTGAAAAATCTCTGTGGTGTTCAATCTTTGGGAAGTAAGGTTGCATTAATAATTAAGTTGGTTAATATGAAGCTACCAAATCGCAAATGTTTGAATGAGCACATTAATGATTTTAGAGCCACACTGGCAGACTTGCAAACTCCTGGAAAGGAAATCCCCAAAGCTATACAAATAGGAATCTTCCTGGCAAGTTTACCAAAATACAATCCCATAATAAATACCTTGCAATTAAAGAATGATTTAACTCTGCCAAAAGCTTTTATTCAGATAAGAGAATTTCACCATAGACAAAACTTGATGCAAAATGATAAGTTTGAATCCAGAAATTCTAATTTTAGGCTAACATCATTTTAAACGGACTGCTTTTCTTCTCTCCTGAGCTAAATGGAGGGCAATTTAACACTTCAAAGGCGAGGCAGTCATTCTCACAGCAAGGGGGAAGGATCTGCTGGGAAAACTGCCCAGGCAATTTAACACTTCAAAGACAAGGCAGTCATTCTCACAGCAGGGGAAAGATCTGCTGGGTGTATAAGACGACCCCCCCCCACTTTTGAGGAGATTTTCAAGTGTTAAAAAGCAGTCTTATACGTTGGAACATATGGTAACTGCTGAAGCACAGGAGCAGAACGCGATGAGCATGACATTGTGTGAAACTGGGTCCCATTTTGCAGGACAGGAACATCATCCTGGGATCTCATAAAGTACTTTTTGCTGTGTCTGATAATCTCCTTTAGAAGCCATTCTATCATGTAGAATGTAGAGACTAGGAATTTGGAAAACCAGATGTAAGGAGCATTGAAGGGTAAACAGAGAAATCCTCCCCTGTAACTAAGGTGGTATAGTTTCACAATGAGTCCTAGCCCCTATGAATGACATCAATAGCTGATTGGCCATGGACTAACCTGAATACTATGGGCTTGGGAGTGGGGGATACACTTGCATGTTACCAAAAAAAAGAGGCCCAGGGATGGAAAGGGACCAAAGATAACATATACAGGTCACTTCCTGTATTCATGTGGGTTCAGTTCCCAGATTTACCTCAGATACCAGAAACCGCAGATAATAGCGAACCCTATTAAAATAAAGGACTTCCGATACAAACATACCATAGAGTCGCATTGGAGGACCTAGCGATTTCTAGAGAGGACACTTCTCTAGACATTCTCCAGTGTGATTCTATGGTATGTGTCCCTATTTTTTCAGCCCTGGTTAACTGGAACTGCAGCTATTGGTTCTGCAGATACAGAGAGTGACCTGTACATAAACTAATGTAAATCTACAGGTGTAAATTTAGAAATAACCATTATAATTTAAATAAAAATACAATGCATTTCAATGCACTGTGGAATATTGTGAAAAGGTGACCTGTGTCCCTATTCAGGCTTCTGCCACACTGCAGAAATAATTCAGTTTGATACCACTGTAACTATCATGGCTCCATCCTATGGAATTCTGGGATTTGTAGTTTGTTGTGGCACCAGAGCTCTCTTAACAGAGAAGGCTAAATATGTTGCAAAATTATAAATCCCAGAATCCCACAGCATCGAGCCATGATAGTCAAAGTGGTGTCAAACTGCATTATTTCTCCAGTGTGGCAGCAGCCTCAGTCTGCTATCCAAGGGTTAACTGTTGATGGGTCACTTCAAGGCCTCTGCTCACCTTCCATGTGATTCTTTAAACTAGAACTGACTGAGCAACCCTTCAAATGATGACACCTTCATATAGAGGGTACCTTCAAGGGGATTACTCTCAGACAGCTTTTCAAATAGAGGACTGTCATTATTCAGTCCTCTATTTGAAGAGCTGCCAGAGGGTAGTCTTCCCTTTGAAGGTGTCTTCTATTTGAAAAAGTCATCCATCTTTTGTTCTGGAATATCCGCCTCTGTGTGGTGGAAGATGGAAGGATTTATGTCTGAATTTCTTTAATAGCCAACGAAACATTACATTGTGAGGCTGCTCTCTTTCACATAGGGATTTAGGGAGCTCTGACTGTTGAGAACCCTGGAGGCAGAGAAAACTGGAGGGAATAATTATTATGCACACATTAAATGAAGAGATACCACTTGCTTTCTTCCCTGTTCATTGATCTCCCCTCATCAGGCTTCTTCACAATTACTTTCCCTTCCTCTTCACCATCCCAGCTCCTAAGCAAAATTAGCTATGTAGACAGAAGGATGAAGGCCAAAGATTCCTCCACCTCTAGATGTGCTCTAGACATACTTTCTCTCCCTACTGCCTTAGGAACCTTGGTACAAGTCACCACACCCCCATTTAGGCAGATCGGTACCCACAGTTTAACTTAACTGAGGTTGGGGGGGGGAGGTCTCTTTAGGCATCTAGAGGACCATAGAGTCATGATGGAGGTGGTCCCCCTAGGCATCAGGACACCCTTCAGCATGACTCTATGGTGAACTTCCACCAGAAGTTGACCATAGAGATGCCAAGCATCCTCTCTAGGCATTTCCTAGGGCTTCCATAGTGATTCTATGGTATTCTATGGGGGTTCACTATTATACACAGTTTCGCATATCTGCAGTAAGTCTGGAAACATATCTCCTGCAGATATGGGGACAGGGGGAGACCTGTAATTGTAGATAACACTAGGGCTTCTTATAATGGGACTTCTCTCCTATGGTGAATGTAGTGTGCATCTTTAGCATCACAGCTTTAACCACTGCAATATCTGCATGCTTTTTTTTGTTGTTATTTGCCGTCAAGGCAGCTTTGATTTATGGTGATCCTAGGAATGAGAGATCACTAAAACATTCTGTTATTAACAGCTCTGCTCAGGTCTTGCAAGCTCAAGGCCATGTCTGCCTTTATTGAATATCAAATCTTCTGTAATGTGGTCTTCCTCTTCTCCTACTGCCCTCCACTTTACCAAGCACTAGAATCTTTTCCAATGAATGGCTTGCCTAACAAAACCCTGTGAAATTCATGGGGTCTCCCTAAGTTGGCAGGCAACTTGAAGGTGTGTGCACACAGCCATACACACATTGGACTTTATCAGACCAGTCAAATATGGCATCATAATAACAACTAATGAACGCAAAAGGGTGCACATATTATATGACATTGTCCTTTCACAATCTTGTCCTGTCAAAAAGCTATTCCTTTTTATTGATGGGCCAAGCGGTCAATAGATCTACTGTGGCGCTTCTTTGCCAACATTGCCAGCATTTGAAACCTCATGCCATTTTTCTCTCACAAATACAGCGTAAATGACAGAACATTTCCCAGTAAGATTGTGACAGCCAGGTAGGGGACACTCTTTTTATGAACCTCCCTGGTTCACTTGGGACTTTCTAAGTGTGTTTTTGTGCTTTGGTGTAAGTTTTGTAAGTCCCCCCCCCAAAAAAATTATCACACTCATGTCTTCTTGCAAGAATCACCGAGATTTGGAATCTGGAAGTAAATGGAGCTCTGTTCATGCTCCATTACTGCCGGGGCTGCCTTTCTGATGCTGCTGGCTGTAGGTCTGGTAGGAGGGTTTTCTTTTGCTGGCATAAAAATGTTTCAAAACACGCCAGCAAAAGAACGTTTGTGGAGGGTGGTCTGATAAAGTCCATTGTCTCATGGTATGACCAAAATATAGTCATTATCTTTAATCATTTTGGATTCTAGGGAGAGCTCAGTCTTGATTTGCTCTAGAACCCATTTATTTGTCCTGGGAGTCCATGGTCTTTGGAGAACTCTCCTCCAGCACCACTTTTCAAATGAGTTGATTCTCTTCCTGTCAGCTTTCTCCACTATCCAGCTTTCACAACCATACACAGAACTAATATGGCACAGATAATTCCGACTTTGGCATTTAACGATTTTTACATTTGAATCTACGTGGACAAGTTTTACATATTTCTGTCCCAGCCTTTTACAGATGAGGAAAAGGCTTTATACCAGTTTATACATCACAGCCCCAGGCTGGTATACTTATTCCTATCTGTAGAGAAGGTAATAGTAATAATAACTGGGAAGACTTGAAGTGGGGGGGGGGTTGGCACATGGAAACTCAATAACAAAAATAGCAAAGTAAGGAGAAAGCTAAATTCTTCATTTAACTGCCACCACCCCAATTTGATACAAATGAGATCTCATTAAATTTCAAAGAAATCTCCCTCCTGAATGCTTTGAAAAGGTTAAAATGCAATTTTCTGAAACTAAGTTATTAGACAGAGGAATATTAACCTTTGAGCCCCACAGATTTTTACTCTCTCCTTTATTTGATCTCCTTTTCATTTTTGTTTGTACGCCTGTTCATTCCCCCCCACCTCACCCCGTGATCACCACCATGTTGCTAGGTAACAGCTGTTTTGTTCACAAGCATGTTAGTCTCTCTGTCTCTTAGCGTTGTCAGCCTGGCCCTGGGTACCCACCTCCCTAGCGCTTGCTGACGGCAATACAGTCTCTTGCCAAAAGAAAAAAAAGAGCATTTATCATGGCACAGTACTCGTAATGGCCACTCAGTGGAGGGGAAATTGAGCTGACCTGAAGGCCAAAGCTGTTAGGGAGACTGGTGGGAAGGGTAAAAGGGTCACAGCACCCTTTTCCCACCCACTTAGTGGGCAGTAAGCAGTGGCCCTGTTTTCACTAACACATTTCAAGGCTTGGAGCCTGAAATAAATGTTTATTTGACATTATCTATAAAAGGGGAAAAATGGTTTCAACACAGAAGCCAGTTATGTATTTATACTCCAATCCTGTGCATGGTGAGTCTGACCTGCCTGGGATTTTAAGCTTCATAACAACAAAGGAGACTGCAATCTAACAAAGCCTCTCTATGGACTTTTATCAGCCAAGCTTCTAAAAATGTTCTTTTGCCACCACATTTTACACCAATTGTGTGCTGGCAAAAGAACCCTTTTAATCAAATGTCACTGTAATAATGTGAAAAAGGAGCCCAGTACTTCCGTGTTCACTGGGGCGCCTGATCTCGGCGGTTCTCGCAAGAAGACGCAAGCATGCTTAAAAGTTTTTTAAAACAGCTAAATTAAGAAACAAAACAGACACACAAGGACTGAAACACACTGAAAAACTTTCAAGTAAACCAGGGAGGTCCATAAAAAGATTGTCCCATGGCTAGTTTTCGCGTTCCCACCCGGAAGTGTTCCGGATGGGACCGGCTGTTGACGCTGAAATCACACCAGCAGAACAGGGCCCAGTTTCACACACTTGCAATCACAGCAAAAAAAAAAAAAAAAAAGCCATGGCAGCTTTTTGACAGCTTGGCTCATCAATAAAAAAAAGAGCTCTTTATTGACCACACAAAATCATGAAAGCACGATGTTGTGTGGTGTTGGTGCCCTTTTACGTTCATTAGGTGTCATTATGACACCGTATTTGTTGTGTCTGATAAAGTCCTATGTTTTCAACTACAATGTAATTCCTATACTCAGAATGCCAAAAGGAAATAAGGATAAGTTGTTCCTTTGGCACCACCTCTTATTTATAGACAATAAGGAAACCAAAGTAACCGTTCTGTGTTTCCTATCCAGTTAAAACCACCCTTTTCAGTAAGTGCCTTGGCCAAAAAAAAAAAAAAAGTATTCATTTATTTTACAAGTTCTTCAAAGAAGAATTCCAAATATCAGCATTTCTCAATTTTATTTATATCTTCAAGTTATTGTTGACAGTCTTTTTTTTTCTTCTATAGTCAAGCACACATTAAAAATCATATTGAAACTGTCAGGCTATTTAAATTTTATATCTGAGAAAAATACCCCCGAAATGTGGTTCTACCTGAGTTTCAAATGTCCAGGCATATCAGAAGAAATTTGTGGAGAACATGGTAGAGAAAAGGATGCAAGTCTGGTGGCTGAACTTTTAACTCTGGCAAACTATATTTTAAATATGAAAGCTTTTAAAGTCATGCTCTTTCCCTGTTAATATGAACACCTTAATAACAGTGTGCATTATTATTATTATTATTATTATTTAAAAGTAAAATAAAAATAGTTAAATGAAAGTTCCATATATCAGTGCTATAAATTATCAAATGATATCATGTATATTACATTAATCTAATTCATTGGTGGGCTTAGGTCTGTACCCATTCAGAAATGAAAAGAACCGTTCACCCAGTAGAGGTAAAGGGATAGATATTTATAAACTGTGTACCTATCAACATAATTACATTGTGAGTCCTCCCCTGGTCAATTGTCTTTTGAGTCTGCCATTAGGCCTGTGGGTTGGCTAGCATGTGTGCAGATGATATCTGTGATTGTGCAAACCAGCTTCTTAATGCAGGTGGAATATATGCAATTATCTCAAAGATAGTGGCAGATCCAAAGGGTGCCGCACTATGGGCTTATATGCAGCACATGAATGAATGCAATATTTCTTGCAAACAATGGTTAGAATCCTATTAGTGACATATTCCCTGCATGCCCTAATGCAAGAATATAGCCTGCTGGGTAGTGCTGAACAGGGCCAGCCTTAGGCATTAGGCAGACTGAGGCAGCTGTCTTAGACAGCAGGAACTGGTGTTATAGGTAGCAACTTTAGCATGCCTATAATCAGCGGTTCATAGTTTGCTTGTCTTTCTAAAAATCTAGGCATGCCATGTATTTCAGTCATCGCCTGTTTGTTGATATTAACTGTACCCTTTTCCTTCTTCCTGCATCAATTAGTCTTGAGTTTGCTTGTATTCCATTTTATAGTCTATAGTTCTCTCTCTTTCCCCCAGGTCTGAAGAGCATATGTTACAGAGCCTCTCACCATGAGGTTTTATGAAAGCTTTAGCATTTGTAAGTGAGCCTACTTCATATTTTTTTACAAAGAAGACTAAGCCTGTTTCATTTCCAAGCTAGACCCTGTGGGTGGTGGGTGTGAGTAGCTGTTGTTCACATTATGCTTTTTAATACTAATTACTCTGCTTGTGAGAGACACTACTATTTTTCACATTCCCCAACATCTGGATAGGTGAATGCTGACAAGAAGGGAGGACACAGCTCTGTCCTATTGGATCTGCCTGGTATATACCAAACTGCATGCCCTGAGCACATAAACTAATCTGCTGGCTTCAAAAGTGATTGAAGAAGTAATTCTGTTGCCATAACTGAAATAAGTTTCAAGCACTAATGCATTAGATTTCTGCATATGGAATAGGAAGAATGCACCTTGTCCTTCAATTCATGCAGCAGTGTCTTGGGACAGTCCTTATCCATAGGGCAGGGATGCCTCATGTGTGAACCCCTTAATTTTTCACCATTGCTGTTCATATTTTTGGTCAATTCTCTGATTTGTCTCCATGTGCATTATATAGAGGGAAGAAAACTGGCAACTCCATGACCCCTTATGGGATACTTTATGACAGTAAACAGCATCTCCGTGAATCTGCCATTCCAGCAACAATGAACCACCATCAAGGCAGACTTCCACAGATTTAAGTCAGGGCCAGGATCCTTCAACAGAATTAGGAAGAAATTCTCCCTTCCCCTGCAGCTCCCTGTGCATCCTGAAAACTTGTTTTGGCATGCTGGGAAACTCTAAGGTTTTCTGGCACCATGGAGGCATACAGAAGGAAAGTGAAGAGAGGCCAGTTGGACTACTGGATAGTTTGTTACCTGAACATATCGGATCCATGTGCATGACACCAAAATTATGATATTAATTTGGGGGATTTTAATTAGCTCAAAGGTATGGCTGTGAGAGGCCGGGTAGCTTGCAGGACCTTTGCACTTGTATATACCAGTACTCACTGCAGGAACTCTAAGTTTAAAGTAAATAAAATGTTTTTATTGGGAAATAAACAGGAAGGCATTCACACATACACTCACACTCACAGGAGACCACACAAAGCTAATGAGGAATTAAGACAGAAAGATTTTGATAGAGGAATAGATTCGGGGTAGCCTGGGTGATATTTATCAGTCTGGAAGACCCAAGGTTCATTCAGCAAAGGAGACTCAAGTGTGAATTTGAGGGTGTCACAACAAACTGGTAGAATGATGATGTCAGAAGAACTGTGCACACATGGCTATTGTCTGGGGACTAATACTTATACCCAATTTCATATCCTGAAGGGGTATTTTGAGTGTACAACAATACTTGGATGGGTTTCCCACACTTAAACAAAGGAAACCCCAGCTTCGCTAATTGCCACTAATGTCTGAGATATTAAGGTTTATGGGTTTGTGGCAGCCTCCTTATTGTGGGAGAGGAAAGGTGCAAGGGAAGACATTTGCAAGGATAATGGGTGTTCCAGTCACTGTTTGCGACTATGACTCACTACCAGGAGCATCCAAGAGGGGATTAGCACATTCCACCTTGATGACTCTGATTCTAAGGGGCTCTGTTTAATTCCATCTTGGGTGTGTTTGTTGGGAATTTCTAAGACATCTTTGTTGGGTCCTGGGTGACTCCAACTTGAACCCAATTTTGGTTTGCCCTGGTCTACCTAGGCCTTGTAAAATGTCCAACTTATGAATTATTGGAGGGAGGGGCTGTAAGGCCAGGTAACAAGCTGCTGGTATGACAATAAACAGTTTGCCCTCTACATTCGCTGGGGATAGGGACACAAAATCCCTGCAAAAGTGGAAAAACCATGAATTACCTCTAGGCTCCCCAAACCATAATTAATCCACAGATTCGACCCACCTCAGATGACTTCAAGGCAGCAGGGCTCCTTCCCAAGGCAGAAGTGGGTGGCTGGCAGGCTTTCTGCTACCTCCACTGCTGCCCTGCACCATTTTTACTGGGGACTTACAAGCCTTGCCACATGTCCACAGTTTCTCATTCTCATGAGGCTTGCACTCCCTATTAAAAATGGCATAGGGCAGCAGTGGCGGTGGCAGCAAATAATCTGCAGATAATCAAATCTGCAAAACTTAAACCCGCAAATGTGGAGGGCTGGCTATATTTAAGTGACCTTGAGCAAGATAGATAGATAGATAGATAGATAGATAGATAGATGCACACACAAACCAAATTCATCATAATCATGTGAATCAGTTATAATTATTGCTTTTTGTTTTTAGTGCCATGTAACAAAATAAATGCAGTATATTAATATGAACTCAATAAGGCTGCATAACACCCATGAAACCCAAAATTGCCCCAGTGTGTTTCAGAAAGGATAGTACATATATAGTGACTGTTCATCAACTCATTAGCTGCTTTATACATATGCATATTAATTTATATACATGCATTCATACTAGTGCCAATAAGAATTCCTTTTATACTTGAACAACAATATTTAAGCAACAAAATAAGAGGCTGAGTCAATCTCAGTTTTAGTGAATCCCCAAGAAAGTCATCAAATAAGAACGTGAACTTTAAAATTGATAAGGATTAATTTCACTGACACTGTATCATAACATATCTCTCATTGGAGACTCATTTGTTGAGCAGCAGATGCAAAGAAAGTAAGAAAAGAAATAAATCAGAATACAAGAAGGCAATTAGATTTTTGCCATTGATAAAATACTAAAGATGCCTAATTTATCAAAGCATTGACAAACAGAAGTAACACATGGTTTTAGAAAACAAATTTCTTGGATTTCCAAAAAAAAAATTAAAAAATAAGCTAGAGACCATGTTATTGATAAATTTAACAGCACAATCGCAGACATTTCAACAAGAGAGGTTATTTCATTTGCTAATTTTGTGAGCCCTGTAGCAAAAAAACGATCCATCATGAGCATACTGACTGGATAAAAATGCTTATTATAATACTTATGGAAAATTCCTTTACATAGTCACCTAGATTTAAAAATGTATTTTTAGATAATAGATAATTGCAAATCTAAATATGTATAGAATACAGAAAAAAGTCTTCACCATAATTACAAGGAAGATTCAGTTAGAACACTATTCTAACTAAAAAAACTGGGGGTGGGCAGTTTGTCCAAGGAAATGCTGGCAAGTTACATTACTGTTTCCTATTTAAGTTAACTAAAGGTAGAATATATATAATTTCATAATTAACTTGCTAGAAAGAAATACATTGAAACTGCCCATGCTCTGTGTTTGGGTATCCTTTGGGTCCTAGCCATCTTGCTAGGGTTTTGTATATTTTTTTTATAAAATACACTCCAGTTTGGTTTAATCTAATTTTGTAGTTTTCTTGAACACCTATATAATTTTTTTAAAAGTACTTTCATACACACACACACACACACACTATTGCTACTAGGTGCAAACTTAATTGTCATTGTTCTGTTGGCAATTCGTATTGCATGACTTGGTCCTGAGAGATGTTAATTAAAGACCTACTACACTCACAAAAGTGAAAGTAACTATGGGCTAGTCTAAATGAGGGAATAGAATGTGGATTGGTGCACACTTAGGACTTTTTCAGACACCCCTTACTGTGCAAGAAGCCTCTGTGACAGTAACTAAGCTGCTGCGTGGCAGGGGGTCTGTTTTGGATGATGCCATCCCTCTCTCGGTGTCGTCTTTGACTGTTCCGGGTAGGATTGAGGGCGGCTGCACCATTTTTTACTCATGGAAGCTGCTATTGGCCATGGATGGTTACATCCCCCCCCCCCAAAAAATCATACTAGTACATAGATTCCCCCCCCCCCGGGGTAGGAAAAGTGTGACCCTCCAGGTCCTGTTGGATACAATGTGGAGCACACATTGACCATGGGAGGACAATAATGTCGGCTATAATGAGAACCTGTTTACAGTACTGTCACACCCCCATCTGATAATGCCCTAATTCAGAGTAAGTTGTCTGAGCTCTGTATCGAACACGGTATCAAAAACTTGCTCTAGTGAGGCTGTGGGGTATGAGACTGAGGAGAAAAGTTCCAGTTCAGGTTTGTCTGTTATTAAGTCATCAATCACAGATCTCCATGAAACTCTAGTCAGATGTGTTAGAAGAAACACTTCAGATTTGTCATTAAGCTGAGAGGTTATTCTTTTGACATTTGCTGACTTGTTCAGAGGACCCAGCCAGTTTGATCTGACCCCACAAGTCACAAAACATGGAGAAAACAGAATTTTAAGTAGTTTTCATGCATTTTATCATTTATTTCATATATTTCCACAGCCTGACATAAAATGAAACCTAATATTAAGCTCCACATGTAAATTATTGTGAGCCCAGCACCCGTGATCTAACTTTAAATGAATATTTTAGGCCAGCTGGCTGTGAAGAAGGGCTTCAAGGCACTTTCCATGAGTTATCAAGCAGGAAATAAAATGCCTAGTTATCCTTTCAGCTAAATAGATTAGTCTTTTGTCCAATTAAGGCCACCATTGTGCTATCAGTGATTACAAAGCCTGCCTGGGAGTGCAGTGTATATCTATAGCATCCCAAGAATGACAAATTTAAACACACACACACACATATATGCACAAAGCCTAGGCTTTGGAAAAGTTACTTTTGGCCTACAAATCTCTGCATCTCCGTTCCAAAAAGTAATCAGACATCACAAGAGCAGCCAGACCCAGAAAAAAACACAGGAACGAAGAAGAAAAACAGCCACCCAACCAAAGGGAAAGTATTTTTACCATACATCAAAGAAGTCACAGACAGAACAGGGAAACTGATGAGGAAACACAACCTCCAAACAATCTACAGACCAACCAAGAAAATCCAAGAAATGCTATGCTCAGCAAAGGACAAAAGAGACCTTCTCACAGCTGCAGGAGTTTACCGCACACCATGCAGCTGTGGACAAGGTTACATAGGGAACGCGGTGTGCAAACTTGAATCAAGGAACATGAGAGACACTGCAGACTGGGCCAGGCAGAAAAATCAGCAGTAGCAGAATATGTTATAAACCAACCAGGACACAAAATGTTATTTAAAAACACCAAAATTCTGGACCAGGCCAGCAACTATCATGTCAGAATGCACAGAGAAGCTATTGAAATCCACAAACACCTGGACAACTTCAACAGGAAAGAAGAAACCCTAAAAGTAAACAAAATTTGGCTTCCAATTTTGAAAAACAATAGAATCAAAACTCACCACTTAAATTCCACCCAGGGACAGGAGGATTTCCAGCAGATAATGGCCCATCAACCAACTATTAGCCAAACAGATACTAATGAGCCTTGCATTTCTATACCCAGAAACTAACCATTCAAATACACAAATTTACATTTACTCCCCAACAGGGGTTCACAGTGTATATAAACTCCACATACACCCAACCATTCTCTGAAGATGCCAGCCACAGATACAGGTGAAACGTCAGAAGTAAACTCTTCGAGAACATGGCCTCACAGCCCGGAAAAAAACCAAGGAAAACTTTAAAGTCAGTTTGCTGCAACTGAAGTAAGCTAAGGGTGAAGGGGAAAGTAGATGGAGGAGAGAAAACTGGGACATTTTAAAAGCACCTGAAAAAGTGGGATGACAGAGGATTAATTGAGACTGTCCCTGCCAAAGTGGGACAGTTGGAGGTTATGTAAAAGCAGCCTCCAAAATATTTACATACATCCACAGGCTTCTTTTTATTTTATTTATTTAATGCATTTATCTATCACCTCTCAGATCTCAGCCTCGCCCTCTGTCTTTGTATTGCTCCCATTTCTGCAGACAAGAAAAACTGTGAAATAGTACTCCCATATCCTGGTAAGCATTCCATCTTTGTCCTTTCTGTAGCCTGCATGATGGCCAATCAGTAACAATGCAAGCTGAAGTATCTTCAGTAAGGATTACCCATAGCCAACATGGTTTACCTTTCTGCAAAGCAGTAATCCCAACCTTTGCTTTTCCAGTTGATTTAGGCTTCAGCTGATCCTTCAGCATTGACCATACTGGCTGGAGGTTCTGGGAGTTGGAGTCCAACAATATCTGAAGAGCCAAAGGTCTGGAATCACGGCAGTAAAGAACGTTCCTTCTTCTAGAGCACTGTTTATGAACCAAGCCAAGCTTCACACCACTTTGGAGGACTGAAAGCAACACTGATCTTGATAGAAACCAAACTATGGGAAGCAGTGGCAATGAGGGCCTCTTTGGAAACATTGTGCTGACTGCAAGGTGGTTTAGCCAATCATTTGTCTTATGATAGTTATTTAAAACCATATCACCTCAGTGTGGTTCTTTTTAAAAAAAGTACACTGTAGTAGAGAAACAGCTTGTAGTACACAGTTGGCAATATCCATATTGCATAGTTCATTCAAGAGGAGGCAATATTTCCAGAGAACTGGTGACAGAAGCTGAGGAAACACTGGCAATTTTTTTCTTCCATAACGTTAGTTAATGCTAGAAAAATACAGCTGTCAATTCTCACATAACAGCTGAGATTTGGTAGTTTCTAATGAAATACAAGCTGTGTTAAACGGGAGGCATTTTAAAACTGTTGCTTCAAATACATGTTGCTAAAAGAGTCAAGTCGTAAGCTTCATATGCCTAATAGGCTGTTTACAGAGTTGCATACCAGAAGTCCCAATTAATGGGAACAAAAACTGAAACTAAAGAATGAATGATATCCTTTTGATGTGCCCTATATTCATGCTTGCTGTTTATAGCAGCTAAGATATTTTTCTTGCAGGAGATTAATGATAAACCATAGAATGTTTCCCTTAACATTTGCCACTACTTTCAGCCCTGATGGAAATGAATGATGGGAAATGAGATGATTAAAAAAAGTTTTAATTCAATGATATATCATTATGTAAGAGAGCCAGTGTGGTGTAGTGGTTTGAGTGTTGGATTAGGACTCCCGGGAACCAGGGTTTGAATCCCGCCTCAGCCATGGAAACCCACTGGGTGACTTTGGACAAGTCGCACCCTTTCAACCTCAGAGGAAGGGCATGACAAACTCCCTCTGAAAAAACCTTTCCAAGAAAAACTTGTGAACTTTCCAAGAAAAACTTTGGTTGCCATAAGTTGGAAACAACCTGAAGGGACACAACAACAACAACAAATAATGATGTTCCATGAAGTTCTTAAACTGCTGGGCAATGCTACCCTTTACCCAGTATTCTCTTCCTAGTTCTATATTGGGTAAATTAATTACAAGACAAGCCTTGGGAATGAAGTGTATTTTAAGTTCCGAGGCATCTGTATAGCGTCTTCTAATACTGCTGATTCCTTTAGAAATGTACTTGTAGTGTAAGTGATATAATTGGTTTCAGTTTTACTTGCCCTACCAAGGGCATCAACAAACACTATGGATATTCTTCATGCCATTCTTGTTTTCTGAACTGGAATTATTTAAATACAAGCTAACACATTATAAAAAGGATTTTGCTTTTTGTCTTGACTCAAGCACAGAGAAATGCATTTTCTCTAAACAAAATGTAATGAGCAAGTGCAACATCATAAACTTGTTGAAGAATTACATAAGGATATCATTGCAATAATGCATTTTGTCTGGAATTTGAATGAAATTAAATGAGATTAAAATACTAAAATACACGATTAAGCCAGATAGTGAAAACAAACATACCAAGGAGACTATATGTTTATAGATAATATTTTTAACATGTTTTTCCTCCATAGAACCCAGGATGGCATATCTCAATATTATTATGAAGAAGTTCCATCAGGGAGCTAGTCATTTACTCAAGGCAATCCACAGTAAGCTTGGGCTGCAATCCTATCACCACATTGTTGTTGTTGTTGTTGTGTGCCTTCAAGTAATTTCTGACATATGGTGACCCTAAGGCCATGGAGTTTTCTTGGAATAATTTGTTCAAAGCAGGTTTGTCCTTGCCTTCCTCTGAGGCTGAGAGAGTGTGACTTGCCCAAGGTCACCTAGTGGGTTTTCATGGCTGAGTAGTTATTTGAACCCTGATCTCCAGAGTCATAGTCCAACACTCAATCCACTACACCACACTGGCTCCCTACCTGAGTGTAAACTGCCGATTGAGCTCTGGAAGACAGGTCTGAATACATATTTATAGAGAGTTGCACTGTTAATAGCTTAGGAGATATTTTATCCAATTCATCCAATCCAGTACTAAATGATCATGGTAACCAGGATAATAATCAAGCATTTGTATAGTACTAGAACCTGGCCTTTATAGCATAGGCATGGAGAAATGTATTGTAGGAAATTGGCTACATCCCATGAGCACAGTAGAGAAGTTAACTGGCTCTTGTTTTCTGATAGTGGATTTGATCTAGATTTAGGCATGTGCAATTGACCTGGTAGAAGTGGATTTCCTACTTCCTAAGGTAATCCATAACTTCCTAAAAATGCTACACAACAGGCTGGAGGATCCTGCTGAATGAGGTAACTTGTGGTATAAAGAGAAAGGAGTGCTCCAAAATGAAGGCAGCAGCTTTGAGTGTAGCCATCCAACAAGAAAGTCAGCTCTTCAATCCAAACCAGTGGACAATTTAATTCAAAACTACAATGGTCCCCTTAAAGGGCGGGGGGAGAGGCATTTACCACCTGTCCTCTTGGATAATGATGCTAATGGAGGTGGGTTGCCCATAGACTATTCTATTCTAGTGTAACTATTCTAATGGTAGTTACTACATAATTAGGTGGTCCTGTGCTGACAGCACATTGAAATATGCATGCTCAGTAAATTTCCCTATACAGTCTGTTCATATTCCACAAAGACCCCATCAGGCAGAAATACCATGGCATCATTCATTTTTAAAACCCTGTTCATCCATGTTCTTCCTTAGAGCAAAAATCTCCTGAATTTGGGGGTAGTGATTGGGGAATGTTAGCAGACACTTTGGTGGTGAAATTGCTATGCCTATGAAAGACATTCTGACCATGTGGAATATTAATCTAAGGGCGGGGATGTAAATTGTATCGACACATTTTTATCGCATTTTTCAACAATGCAATAAAGCTGTAGCCCAAGTATGTCTGTAATTTTGGAACCACCTTGAAGATAGATTAAATTGATCATTTTTTCGTAGACGTACTGCACTTCGGGCTCATTTTGCTTTGTAATTAAGAAGAAAGCCAGAAACATCATTTGGACATTAAGAATTTAATAGATATATTTTTCTAGCTTTATGCATTAGCACAGGACAGCCTATTAATGAAATAAGTCTTCCTTCAGGGTCAATTTAGATGGGCTGTAATCTTCTGCAAATATATTGCAAATGAGGATCATTTAATGATCTTAAAACTAACTGCCAGAAAAGGATTGGCATGATTCTCCAGACAACAAAAAAGAGAGGTTGACATGACTTGTACACCCTATATAATTAACAAATACTATTTAATGTTGACTCTACTGTATTATATAATTGCAAATATTATCTTCTTGTTTAGGTCAGTCTCTGTCTTTTTGACCTGTGAGGTTAATTCTGACTAAGGAAAAGCTGAGGGTTGAATTAGATAGTCAATAAATAATAGCTAGGTTTTAATTTGTAAAGCTGGCTGGCTTAGTGGTCTCAAATGCTGAAACTGCAAAGAAGGCCTGAGGTCCAGAGGTCCAGCCTGGCTTATGATAGCCCCTAAGGGCTATAGAGGAAAACAAAGAGTCTTGCAGGTTCTTGAAGGTGGACAACTTTATTAGGGTATAGGCTTTTGCAGACTACTATCCTAATAAATTACGACACTGCAAGACTCTTAGGACTTTATCAGACGCAGCAAAAATAATGGGATTACGATGTCATGGTAGCGCGTACAGGCCCCGCTATCACATGACGTTGTTGTTCTCGCGTTGTTATTATGTGTTCCAGCTATGAAACACCAGTTGCTTTTAACTGACAGGTTAGCTTTCCCTGACTTTTCTCATTGGGTTAGGGGGCACACTGTATTATGAATATTTAATAATATTTCATCCCATACAGGGACATTACTGTATTGGATTTTTGGAATGTTTTAAACATGTTAAAAAGGTAAAGTGTCATTTCCAGTGACTTGTGTGATGATCTTCCTTTGTTCCTGCCATAATACTGCATTAGCCAGTAGCAAAGCATTGCTTAATAATTTATGGGAGCAAAATCAGGCTAACGTGAAATATACTTCCTTATTAATCTCACTTAGAGCCTGGTTTTAATAGTCAGAATTGGGAATCTATAGGAGAAAAAACAGAAGAGCTGCCTATGCACTCACTGTGAGAAAACAAAAACAGCCATTCTGCATTTCACACATGTACGGTAAGTCATTAAACCTCAAAATTATTTCTTTGTAGGAATTCTTACAGTTTTTCTTAAACCAATGAGAACTTCTTTGTACATTATAGTCTCCTAAACAGACATATGTGTGATAATATCTATGGTATTATGTCATGTGTAAATGCTATACAAATGTTCTACAAGTTGGTTGTTGAGCATTTTCAAGGGCAGCATGACCAAGATCGCTTTTGCACTATACAATTATAGCAGTTTGATAGCAACTTTGCTGCCATGGCTGAATCTGATGGCATCCTGGGATTTGTAGTTTTATGAAGTATTTAGCATTAGGGGCCTGTCGACACAGCAGAAATACAGCAGTTTGACACCACTTTATCCACCATAGTTTTAACCTATGGGATCCTGATATTTGTAGTTTTGTAAGGTATTTAGCCTTTTCTATCAGAGAACTCTGGTGCCACACCAAACTACAAAGACCAAGGTTCCATAGGATAGAACTACAGTGGATAAAGTGGTGTCAAACTGCTATATTTTTGCAGTATCAACAGGCCCTTAAGTCAATAAGCTTTAGTGCTTCACCAAACTACAAACCCTGGATTCCATAGGATGCAGCCGTGGCAGTCAAATTGCCATCAAACTGCTATTATTGTTTAGTGTAAGTGAGACCCAAGAGTAATATTTGAAAAGACTCTTATTAGACAGCAAGCATCTTTGAATTCACTGGGAAATACTTCCAAGCAAGCATGGATACTGTAAGAGGTGCTATCAACTATGGAGTCTTCTATTTATCTACTCAAATAGTTTATACATGTCTGCTCCCCTAGCAGATTACTGCCGATGATCTGGAGGAGAGTCCCAACTATGGAGAAGATTGACTGGAATGACAATGAAGGCCTTCTTAGTGGCTGTACCCTAAACTGTGGACTGTTTTGTCCCATGAAATTTGGTCACCCCCATTGTTGTCTTCTGCTGATAATAAACACTTTTTTAAAAAAAACATCCAATTGGCTTTTGTCTTGAGGACTTAAATCATTTTGTCTCTGATGTCTGTTTCTATTTTATGGTCTGCTGTTAGTTCTTTTCCTCTGACAGTATTTTGACTTGATGTTCATTTGTGGCAAGCCACCTTCATTGATGCACACTCATTACAAAGAGGAATTTAAAAAATATTAAAGAAATTAAAAAATAAAACCCAAAGTGCATTGCATGTTGGTCACTCCCATGTAAGTACAGGATGGCATATATTGTTGTTGTTGCTGTATGTCTTCAAGTCATTTCTGACTTATGATGACCCTACGGTGAACTTATTACAGGGTTTTCTTGGCAAGATTTGTTCAGAAGTTTGCCTTTGCCTTCCTCTGAGGCAGAGAGAGTGTGACTTGCCCATGGTCACCCAGTGGGTTTCCATGGGTGAACACATTTTGAACCCTAGTCTCCAGAGTCATAATCCAATGCTCAAACCACTATACCATGCTGGCTCTTGGCTGGATATATAATAAACATATAAATAAGTGCCTCTAGTTTCAGTCTTGTGCATTGGCCTTTTAATAAGGGGAAGCATTTATATTATGTATGATTGCATACATACATACATACATACATACATAATATATATGCTTCCTCTTATTAAAAGACTTGACTGAAACATGACTGAAACTAAGGACACTTATTTATATGTTTGTTTATTTATAATTATGCTTTTTAAAAGTTCCTGTGCTACCTCTTCAACATAGCTCCTGGGGCAATGTACAAAAACAAGAACTCCCATTAGCAAAAAGCAAATGTTCATGTTCATAAGTGAGTGCAGATCTCTGAATATGAAAGAATAATGTAGGTACTGGCCCTAACTC
Source organism: Gambelia wislizenii (assembly GCA_030847615.1). Classification (NCBI taxonomy): domain Eukaryota; kingdom Metazoa; phylum Chordata; class Lepidosauria; order Squamata; family Crotaphytidae; genus Gambelia; species Gambelia wislizenii. Next base: position 107,595,598 of record JAUMIR010000004.1, read on the forward strand.
TTTTAATTTAATTTCATTTAAATTTGTAAAACACCACGAAATATTAAACTACAAAAGTAGTCCCTTCAAAAGTCAGCCATTCTAGCAAGAACCATTTACTGGTGTGTCATTGTTTTTCTTCACTGGTTGGCCTTACTTCCCTTGTGGCCATCATCTAATAAAGAGCACCTTTAAAAGAAGTTCCAGACACAGACCACATTGTTCCCATCAATTGAACTACTTAAAGATGAAATCTTTGAGGTTCACTGGAGGCGCTTTGCACTTCCCTCTGTTTTATGGCACAACCTTAGACACAATAGTGTAAAAAGGTCAAGACATCATGTAGGCTTTTGCATTAGATAGCAGAACACTAATTAGTTTTAGAGACAATGACTTCTTCTGTATGTATTCTAATATTTTGATGGTTGAGTTTTGCTTGAAAATGAAGTTTTGTGCAACTTAGACAAAGCATCTTCTATTCATGCCTTTCTGTTGTCCTTTTCCTAGTCATACTTTCAAAGCTCATCACAGATTTTTCACTTTAGTGTTAAGCATCTTTCTGATCCTTTCGTTGTAAGTCAGTTGTACTGCTAAAGTAAAAAAGAAAAAAAAGAAAGCTAAGATGATACAGTCTATTGATCTAGTGATATACTTACTTAGAAGTGGTGTAAAAAAGGTTTGTTAACATTTCTTTTAATAGTCACAAAATTTACTTATAGGCCAGGGTCTTGATCCAACATGGATTTAAGCATGCGTAACCCCCTTAAGATCAGGGATTTATACATTTTTACTTTTATGCTGGACTATGGTCCTGATGTTGAGTGCTATGTTAAACCTGAACATTTTATTTTATGAGTGGAATGTCGTTTAATGCTATTCCAGTGACTGACATTAGTAATTACTATACTAATTTTTCTTATATATGGGCTGCAAAACATATCAATAAGTGGATGGCAAAACTTCCATTGAATACATAATAAGTTTAAGCTTCACCCTAATGTTAATGTCAGTTAGAGCTAAAGATTAAGTAGTATTGTGTATTACGTAGTTTTCAGGGGAGTCCAGATCCTACATACCATAACAGATAATTCCTTCTAACACCAGTTCAAGTTTTGTTATAGAGATGTAGCCAAAACCTTACATATAGAAGGGAGGAATCAGCTGACTTAAGCTTAAGCCTGAGCTCTGCATGGCTATGAAACATCTTACAGGTAAAATTAAGGTGAGCGACCAAAAAAACCCAAAACCAGTGATAACTCAGTGGCACAGAATATTGACAAAGTGACATGGGGAAAACCAACAATTTGGTGGAAGGGGTGATGAAATTAAGTATCTGAACAAGGGGAGGAGAGACTCACAGAAAAGTGTAGGCAAAATTGTCCTGTTTTCTGGACAAGCCATTTCCTTCTTCTCCCAGAGAAGTGTCCCAAGACCAAAGTGAGAACTGCTTATCTACATCAATGAAGAAATCAGTGGAAGGGCGAAAATGGTAGGGTCTGGAACCTTGAACAGAAGCACTCCACAACATTTTGTTGCAGGGCCCAATTTAGACTCATGGGTTATTTACTTGTAACATATAACTTCATTTTTCTTTTTCTTTTTGGATGGAACCCCCATTGGTGGTGTGTGTGTGTGTGTTTGCCTTCAAGTCACCTGCTGACTTATGGCAACCCCGTTAAATTCATAGTGTTTTCTTAGCCAAGGAATACTCAGAGGTAGTTTTGCCAGTTCCTTCCTCTCAAATATAGCCTGGTATTTGTTGGTGGTCTCCCATCCAAATACCTGACCCTGCTTAGCTTCCAAAATCATACAGGATCTGATGTCTTACACATGTGTAAATTAGCCTATAGAAGCACTTAGACATTTTTATCTGATGTGGAATCTATACAAGAGCCAGTGTGGTATAATGGTTTGACTCTATGGGCTTTATCAGACCACCCTCCTTTCCTGTTCTTTTGCCAGCATATTTTGTGGTGTTTTATGGAAGCAAAACAACCCTCTTTACCACACTTAGTTGCAATCCTGTCAAAAGGCAGCCAGGGCATTGATAGAGGAGTGAACGGAGCTCCATTCTGTGAAGTCAAAGTCTGGCTCCCAGTTTTGAAACACAGTAGAATCAAAACTCAATACTTACAAAATAATTCCACCCAGGGACAGGGGGGTTCCCAACAGATAATGGCCCATCAACCATTAGCCAAACAGACACTAATGAGCCTTGCATTTCTATACCCAGAAACTAACCATTCAATTGCACAAATTTACATATACTCCCCAACAGGGGTTCACAGCATATAAACTCCACATAAATTCCTACCCAACCATTCTCTGAAGATGCCAGCCACAGATGCAGGCAAAACGTCAGAAAGAAACTATTCCAGAAAACGGCCTCACAGCCCGGAAAAAAACCAAGGAAAATCTATGGAGCTCCATTCACTTCGTGGATTGAAATCACTCTGATTCTCATGAAAGGATGCAAGTGCTGCAAATTCAAAAAATAAAGCAAAAAAATAAAATAGAAAAAGTACACACAAGAATAGAAACACACTAAAAAAATTAAACGTAAACAGGGGAGGTTCATAAAAAGAGTGTCTCCTACCTGGCTTTCACAATCTCACCCAGAAGAGTTCTGGCCGGACCAGCTATTCGTGATGTGCAGTTGTCCCTTCATATTCACTGGGGTTTGGTTCAAGGACCCCCGTGGATACCAAAATCCATGAATACTCAAGTCCCATTATATGCAATGGCATAGCAAAATGGTGTTCCTTATATAAGATGGCAAAATCAAGGTTTGCTTTTTGGATTATTATTTTTTAAGAGTATTTTCAAGCTATGAATACTTAAATCCATGGATACAAAATCCATGGATACAGAGGGACAACTCTAATTATGAGGGGGGGAAAGGTGTGAGGGTTCAAACACTGGCAATACTGGCAAAAAAGTGCCACAGCTGATCTATTGACTGCCTGTTCCGTCAATAAAATAGAATGCCTTATTTACATAAATGTGAAAGGATGATGTTGTCTGATATGCACGCCCTTTTGTGTTTATGTGGCATCATTATGACACCATATTTGCTGTATCTGATAAAGCCCTATGAGTCTGGAGACCAGAGTTTGAATCCCTACTTGGCCATGGAAACCCTCTGGGTGACCTTGGGCAAGCCACACTCTCTCAGCCTCAGAGGAAGACAAAGGCAACCCCCCCCCGAACAAATCTTGCCAAGAAAGTCTTGTGCTAGGTTCACCTTAGGTTCGTTGTAAGTCAGAAATGAAGGCACATAACAATGGAATAGCTTCATTCAGTCGGCTGCAGAAAGCAAATTGTACATGCAGTGCCATTGTTCATGAACATTCATTTGTGCATTTGGCTGTGAATTCATTTACACATTCAGATATGCATTCAATTTCACAGCACAATAAATGCATAACTCTACATGCGGATAGCTATACTGTACTATGCAACCCAGATATTGAGAACACAGCTGCGCTGGGCAGGGCACGTTTCTAGGATGGAGGACCATCGCCTCCCAAAAATACTACTCTACGGTGAACTCGCCACGGGTCAGCGTAAGAGGGGCGCTCCAAAAAAGCGATACAAAGACTCCCTGAAACAACATCTCAGGCTTGGCCAAATTGATCACCAACAGTGGTCCGCCCTGGCCTCACATCGGGAGGCATGGAGACGCAATATCCACAATGCTGCAGCCTTATTTGAGAACTCACGACGAACAAGTCTTGAAGAGAAACGACAACGCAGAAAGAATCACAACCCAAAAACATCACCCAAGGAGACCTTCTGCTGCGCTTTTTGCAACCGGACTTGTTTATCTCGGATTGGCCTTTTTAGTCATCAGCGCGCTTGCAGAAGGCGCGGGATGAGTCCTTCCTGAATCTTCGTTTGCGAAGAAAAGCCAGAGAGAGAGAGAGAGACTATGCAACCCTGATGTGGGATCTTGGTCATAACTGGAAAGTTGCAATTAAAGACTGGTCTAGGTGTTATGGTTTCAACCTGGCTAGGGATTAAACTATGGCATATTGCAGCTCCCATCCTATGTTTTACGTGGTAGAAAGGCACACTGTATGGATTGGGTGCTTTTTTCCATTGGCTTTTCAAAGTTTGCAATGATGTGGTGTCAGGTCAGCCCAGACCCAGACCCGGAACTTGAAATCATGGAAGGTGTAATGGAGCAGTGGAAGTAGTTCTAAACCCTCCTGGAGGTCAATTAGCTTCAGGCTTTATACCTTCTGCCCCTTCGGGACAAGGCAATGGGAACACTTCAAACAATTTTCATCCTGCCTTCCTGCCTGCAAAAGCCTGGTGAAATGAGAAAAAGTAATACTCATGTTCTAAAAGTAAACACAGAAATGGCTCAATCAACACTATAAAAGTGCCATGACTTAAAAAGCCCTTCCCCTCACACATGAAGATGATGCACGTCCACATGTAATACTAGATGCAAGAATCCAAGCCCACCATACCTGGTATGTGAAATAGATGTTGGACCTTTGAGGAATGTATCCTCAGTTGAAACTTTACTAAATCCAGTTGCACCTCTGAATTACGTCTCTCATACTGCAACTCCTTCTCATTTAATACCTGAAAATAAAGTGTGAGAACAAGAACAAATGTTTCTATCTTTATACTGTTCTAGGTGAGTTATGCAGTGTATGAGCACACTTTCTGAGAAAGAGAAAAGTTTGATCTCGTATGAAGGTGCCTGCTGTCATCCCCCCCTGAAGTAGGAAACTATCAGACGCGGCAAATATGGTATGACAATGACGTCAGGATACTGCAAAAGGCCTCCCCTACTGCACAACGTCATCCTCTCACGTTCTGCTGCTGTCAAAAATGCATTCTTTTTAATTAGCAGGCCAAAGCCACCAATTGATATTCCATGGCGGTTTTTTCATGATATTGCTTGTGTGTGAAGCTGCTCACCATTCTGCTGGCGTAATTACATTGTCAATGTGTGGTCCCCACCAGAAAACGTCCAGGTGAGAACATGAAAACTAGGTACAGGATGCTCTTTTTATGAACCTCCCCTTTTGCTGGCAAGTTTTGAAGTGTGTTTCAGTGCTTGTATGTTGGGTTTGTTTGTTAATTTAGGGACTTTATCAGATGCTCTTTAAAAAACCCTGCAGAGGTCAGGAGGAGGACACCACTGTCCCTCTTCCAGTGGTCAATACCACACACCCTGTCCTTCTCCCATCCTTCCTCCATCCTTCCTCCATGCTGGAGGGACAGAAGTGGTGCCACTTTTCATTGACAGAAGTTTCCGTCAATAAAAAGCGGTGCCTTTTTCATCCTTCCAGCATGGAGGGAGAATGAATGAAAGACAAGAGGCGGACGGTGTCATGCAGTATCGTCAGCCTGTAACAGTACAGCAGCAGCGTCCTCCCAGCCTCCCTGGGGGGGAGGGTGCATCTGATAATCTCCTTTGTGTTTTTAGACTTTCTAGCATGCTTATGTCTTCTTGCGAGAACTGTCAAAGTCTTACCCATGCAAAAACATGGAAGTAAGCAGTGTGAGCGGTCATGTTGCCGAAATTCTGGTCGGCTCTTTCTTGTGGTTACAGCAACATGTGAGAAGAAGTGTTATTATGCCAGGATACTTAACACTTTTATAAATAGTGAGACAAAAGCATTATTAGAAGCTCATCTGATAATCTCCCTAGTTGCTACCACTGCATCTAGTTCAAAGAATGACTAGGGTAAAGAAATTTCTTTCCACACATTACCTTGGCAAACAGGACACAGGAACTTCGACTTCTCAGAGCCAAAAGCAACACTCCATCTGGTCATATGTATTCAGGGTCTGCTGCCACTGAATAATAATGCTTTCTGGGACTGTCTTCCTCCATTACTGCACATGTCAAGTACAGAAATGGAGAGACTGTTGGACACATCTCATGCTTTGTGCTCCTTTGTATATTTGCTTATCCAACTGCACTTGGAAATTGCTTCCCTCTCCCTCCTCCCCATCTCTTTTGGTCTCCAGTTTACATTTTCTGTTTGTTTGTATCCACTGTATGTTTTAGAGAATGATACAGTAGATGATTTCTAAAGAACGTAGTCACTAGTGCATCACAATGCACTACGTGTCTTGTTAGCTAACTCAATATTTTTAATTACTTGCCTTTATTATCGGTGAGACAAAATGTAGAGTCAAGTTTCAAGTAATACCTTTTATTGGGCTAAAGCTGGAATATTGACAGTCAAGCTTTAGGGATATAGAAAACCCCCCTCCAGGTCAGAATAGGATTGACTGTGAAAAATGGATTCCTATATCCAGAAAGCTCATTTGTCGATACTCTATGTTTAGTCCAATAATAGTAGTCTTTCAAACTTGGCTCTGAAATTTGTCTATAAAGAAAATGTTTCAGTTTCTAATGGATTCAATGCTTATGACATGTATTGGGTGCCTAATTTGTTATGGGGCATCTCATATTTGAAATTTTATCTTTACATCATGGTGTCAGGGTCAACTGTTGTATCTGATTACACAAGCTAAAATGCTCCAATTACAGGAGTCTATCTTTGTTAAACAGTGTGACCAAAATGCTAAATTTGGTCTTTTCTTGAACTAAACCTTTATATATCTATGTATATATGATAGTAAGACACAAGGAACCATTCATTTCAAACGCCTCCATTTATTTTAATCCTGTATCACATCTATTTCATTCTGAGAACACACAGAAATGTTAGTAAATGGAAAGAAACATCTGAGGACATTATCAGAGGCATCAAAAATTACGGGATTACGACATCAGGGTAGCACAAATGGACCCCGCTTTCACACAACATCATCGTCTTCCTGTTATTACTCCATGCTCCAGCTGCAAAAAAGTCCTCAGTTCTAACTGACAAGACAAGCTGTCAATAAATCATCAACAGTGCTTTTTTGCGCTATTGACTGAGTGTGAAGACACATCCCGTTATAATCTGTGAGATTACAGAGTGAATGGGTGGTCCTCAGCAAGAAAACTTCTGGGTGAGAAGAAGAAAACAAAGCACAGGACACTCTTTTTATGAACTGTCCCATTTAGTTTGCACATTTTTAGATTTGTTTCAGTGCTTGTGTGTTCATTTACTTTGTTAATTAAGGGGTTTTGGAGATTTAAGGGCGCTTGCATCTTCTTGCAAGAACCACTGAAATCTCGCCCATGCCAAATTGTGGAAGTAAACTCCTTTTCTTAAAGTCCAGTGGTGATCATGCAAAAATTCCATGACATTTCTTTTGCATGATTACAGCAACATGCAATAAAAAGTATTACAATGCCACAGTGTTTCAGCTATCTTCATTCGCAGAATTACAGTGTTTTTAGGCGCTAGTCTGATAACGTCCTGACACTTACTTTGTTTGTTTTTTGGCTAGAGCAGAACCACATATCTGCAAATCTGAAAGAGAATAAATAATATGGCAAATCAGAAATGGAAATGAGTTGACTGAACAGGCTTGAATGGAGGAGTTATCAGTCCAGATATTGCAAATATGTTTCTTCCTTCAATCGGTCATATCATTCAGTGTAGCATTTGCTTCAGACTGCAAGGAAATCTTTTCATTGTTCCAAATACAAAGCAACATAACAGTGTTCATAGAACAAGGCGGGCATGGACAAAAGATATTTAGTGATACTCTGTACATCCATTTGTTCCCAGGTAAGTAGGTAAGGCCTAATTTCACTGTCAATAACCCTATGTACAGTTTTAAAATTGAAATAACCCTAATATCAATGTGCCTTCGGTGTACATAATTCAGCACTAGATTGCTATCCCTGTGTGTCATTTTGAAAGATTTCAAGGCAAAGCATTTCTGTTGCCTTTTAATTCAAGTCCTAAATAAACAAGGGCTGTTAAGCATTTCAGAAGCTTGTGGGGCCCCCTGCGGATGCTGACCAGGTGCCTTAAACCAGCCCTGGCTACAATGAGTAGTGCAAGAGAAAAGAATGATGGATCAAACTAAAGACCCATTTACTGCAGTCTAACGTCCTGCTTCCACAGTGGCTCCAAGAAACAGCAGGTAAGGAGGAAAATTCTCCTGCTGTCAGAGCTAATCCAAGACATTTTGCTGCCTGATGCAAAGAACAAGATGGTTCCAACTTCCCAGTCCAAGTAAAGAACCTGACTGGACTGGCACTTGCCTCCTAACTTGAACACTGGCAATGTGATAGCATTGTCCACCACACCCAAATTTGCAAGCTACTTAACAAGGCCCATGACAAAATGCACAGGCCTGTCGTCCCATGGAGGGAAATGTTGGGGAGCTTATGTGGAACAGCCCAGGAGGCTAGTCATGCTGCCCCACAGCAACTGGTTCCTGGGGTGGTTGCTGTTCATGGTAGGATCGGCCATTCTTACTGGTCCTGCCTGGCAATTAGAATTCACTGATAAGTGTTTATGAATCTGGAGCTTTGTATATCCATTATAACTGATAGACTTATTTTCCATGGATTACATTTCCACTGGTAGTTCCATTTAGAATAAACCTATACATGTGATTTACTTAAATATCAATAAGCTGGAATTTAAAAAGTCTGGAAACCAAGTCCTATGAGGAATATCTCAGTGAGCTTAACCAAGGCGCCATTTACACGATGAAAATGTAGTGAGATGAATTCGTGTTGATCTCTGGTTGTTTACACGTACAGCGTGACGGTCTCGAGCTTTTCAGAAGGAGGGGCCACCTTTTATCCCTCAACCAGCAGGACTTTCTGTCCCGTGGTTTGTCACGGTTTTTAAAAAAGTCACCAGGGGATTCAGAAAATCGGAAATGTAAACAGCCCGGGACAAGATATCTCGGTACTAGGTGATGACCGGAAATTGTTGAGGGCAGGGGTGGGCTCAAAGATCAGAGAAGGAGGGCTCAGCCACCCATTCAATAGATTTAGCCTCACCAGCTGAAAACAAAGGCTTCCCTTCCAGCTGCACGTAGGTTTGTGTGTGTATGTGTGTGTACTAAGTCACCCTGTTCAATGGATTTTTACACTGCAAACCCTTCAGCTTTAACCTCTCCCTCCCCTGCATGGTGGAATTAAATATTAGAGAGAGAGTAAAACTGCCAGCATCTGGGCGGACGATCGCTCATTCATCCCACCCCCAGTAGCATCCCCTCCATGGTGGGTTTAAAGAGAGAGTAAAAATTGCAAGCTTCTGGGCGGACGATTGCACCAACTGAGGTTTGTCTTTTAAAATGCCTTGTGTGTCTGTACTGGCATTCTCCTTTTACATGGATTTTAACATTTTTTGGGCATTTACCCATCAGGGTTTTTTTTTTAATCAAATTGTGCAGAGGGGGTTGTCTTCGCCCTCCTTCTCTGACCAATGCAGAAGCTTGAACAAACATTTGTGCCAGGCAATAGCATCGCTCGTGGCGGGAAACTCTAAAGGAATTAGATCACCGAGGTTGTGGAAAAAATGAGTAATCACATCCTTGATTGACAGCTAAAAAAAAATAATCCCAGGATCATAAAGGCGTGTAAACAACAAAAAAACATGGGATAGTATATAGTGGGAGAGGAGACATAACACGGGACGTGATGACATGTAAACAATGATCCCGGAATCTTGTGTAAACAGTGGGGGACAAATACAGGATCAAGATGTCCCGGGATGCCCCATGACAATAACTAGTGTCTAACTGAAACCCAGAAGCTTGTTTAGTCTGGAGAAAAGAGAACAGAGAGGTAACATGATAGCTATCTTTAAACATTTGAGGGGATGTCATACAGAAGATAGATCAAGCTTGTTTTCTGCTGGTCTAGAGACTAGAGGGTTGTCTGCACTGACCAGAATACAATGCCTTCTTGTCTTATTCTAGCCCTGGAGCTGGCCCAGATTCCCTCCCCCATTAACACAATGAAATGGTCAGAAATCCACATGTACACACCAGCCAGTATCAGTGGTGCCTCCACTGCTGTCAATCATCATACTGTCTGAAGCCAGGAAGAATGTCCTCAGCATGTGGTCAAGGTTGGTCACATGCGGGGGCCTTGATCACATGCTGGGTGCCTCCTTCTCAGCTTCAGAGTGACACCAGTGGTGGCAGTCTCTGGCGATACAGCCCAACATACAGGTACAGACCCTGTGTTCCCACGCTGGACCCACCCAGGTTTTCCCAGTGGGGCAGGGTTTAATATATTTTTAAAGGGTTCATCATGGCTTCCCCCCGGCTTTGCCTCGGATGTTGTCAGGACTGTCCAGAGGCAAATTGTAGTAAGAGCCCTACGTCATTTGGACTTCAACACAGAGGGAAGCTGGGCTAAATTGCCTGTCCAGACAAGCCCTTCAACGTGAACCAATGAACTCATGTTGCAAGAAAAGAGATTCCATTTAAATACCAGGAAGAATTTCCTGACAGTAAGAGCTGTTCACAGTGGAATGGACTGCCTTAAAAGGTGGTGGACTTTCCTTCTCTGGACGTCTTTAAACAGAGCTTGGATGGTCATCTCTCAGGGGTGCTTTAGCTATCTAGTTGTGTTGGACAAGACGGCCTGTGTGGTCCCTTCCAACTCTGTGATTCTAAAACTTAACATTCAGCTGTTCATTCCATGGGTCTGCTCTAGCAGAGACTAGCAGTTGGCTTGAGAATCACTGGATTTTTCTAATATCCTTTTAAAGTCCACATTGAATTATGTGTTGTGTAAAGAAGTACTTTTCACTAATACAGAGTGAAGTGCCCTTAAAGTCACTGAGGGATATTGTATTAACTGCCCCAAATTTTGTGCTGGTTTGTGTTTTGACCAAGAGCTTGTTCTAGTCCAGGGTTTTCAGATGCTGTTAACCTTGCTACGTTGAAAAACATTTTCCCTCTTCCCACTATGGCAGAATGAGGCAGCTGTCGTAGTTACAGCAACTATCACTATAAAGTATATTATTTTCTTAATGTGATACATTGCAAGATGGAAAATAGTGGCCTAAATCCTACTGTTAGTCCCAACTATAGTAAACCCATTGAATCAATTGGATTACCTATAGTCTGATCTGATTTAAGTTGATTTTGTATGTTACAGCCATTAGGAAGTAAAAAAGTTCAATTCAATTCAATGAAACTGAAATTAGAAGAAAAGAGATTCCAGCACTAAGACTCTATGATTCTATGATTTTTCTCTGAGGGAGCATGTTAGGAGCATACTGCTCGAAAGGAAAATGGATAACATTTTGCAGTTCAAACTGCAGAGGATGATAAAATCCTTCTGACTCAACATCAGCATTTTCATGTGACTAAATAAAGCCTCAAAATACAAGTAGCCTACTTAATGGAGTAACGATTTGCACATATGCTTTAAAATGAAATGCACTGGGACTTTGTGAGTCAGTCCATAGTAGGCACAAAATTTAGAATAACTCTGTTTATCTGTGCAAACTTTCCTTAACTTGTTGCAACTTCAAATGTCTTTACTGTTATGCATGGGTGTTTGGTAGAATATCCCAAGTAAAAGTTGACAAAGACTTATTTTTCCCCCTGCCTACAAAGGACTCCAAATCTTTATTATTCAGCACAGCTGCCTTGAATAGAAAAACACTGGAGCTTTTGTCCAGTGAGTCAAACTGAGTGGGAGTGAATACTACTAACCCTTTAAACATAATTATCTTATTCTTTTGATTTCACTGCACATTATAACATGGTTGAGGCCATATTTGGAACATATCCGGCTTGGTCTAGAAGGACAGAGGAATAATAGATATCATTCAGATCATAATTAGCTCTGTTCTTGTAATAGCGGGATGTAAAGCAAAGGGGAAAACACTAAAAATGTTGTGTTTTTGGACTGTGACAAAGAGCTTTTTAAATGTGTTGAGGCATGTTTATCCCCTGACTCATGTCTGGAGTTCTCCACTCTCCAGAATACTTTTGCTCTTGTATCTTCTTAAATGCATTTCTGTCTTTGACAATGACAATCACATCCTCCAGACTCTACTGCCTTCAAGGATAGATTGCTGTTCATTGTTTTCTATTGCTGGGGACATGACCAAATATTAAGTGCAGGGTTTTTGTTTTAGTTATTAAGTCTGCTAAGGAAATCTGAGCAAATAATGTGTCAACATGTTTTATGTTTAATGAGTTTTTTTTTTTTAAAGTACATCTTACTTTTTCAGTTTTGGTCCATTTGTCTTCTACCTGCTGGGATATAAGTGACCAAAAAATTGGCAAATGATTCTATTTGCTTTAAAACCTCTAAATTTCGTGTGCATTCATATTTTTTTAAAAAATTGATTATTATGGGAAATGCTAAAAAGAATTCTTGAAAGGGGCCCTACAGAGAGGGGTGTGTGAGAGAGATACACACAAAATAATAAAGAAAAGCACTGCTAAATACTAAAAACAATAACATAAGTAGGCACCTCAAAGCTATTTCAAAGTAATCTTTATCACAAAAAGGAAGAAACTTATTTTCCACACACACACACACACACAAAACATTTCTGTGACTATCTTTGTCAGGTTTGCACAAATTCCTTGGGTTTGGGGCCATATTGGACTTCTCAGAACCCATTGGAAGTTTCACCATCATCATATCTGCCACAGCTACTGCTGAAATTTGGGAGAAATTGCAGCAGCTCTCACTGTATAAGAGGGTGCCAGCATTACTTCCCACAACATATATTTCCATAAGATTATTTGTGCAACATTGTAAACTACTTTATAAACAGCATGCAGCATTGTAAACTACTTTGGAACTGCTCACATTCAGTGTTGTTTCCACAGATACAAAACTTGCCTTGAAAGGAAGCTGGAGCACTGGAAGATCCGGATTGTACTATTTCTAGTATAATAAATGGAAAGAAGATGTGATGGTTGCTTTGAAAACTGTAGAAAATCTGTATAGGGGTTCAGTGCTAAGCATACTTATATTGAAAAATGAGTCCCATTGAACTTCATGGGAGTTCATTCAAATAAAATGTGTACCTTGACCAGCGCAATAAAGCTGCTGCAGGGAGGATGCGCATTTTGATTGATCTCCATGAGAAAAGACTAGGAGGATTTGTATCTGGTGCAGGGAACCAAAATGCAGCACATGAAGGGGGTGTGTTTATGGGCTATTTAAGCCAAAGTCCTTCCCTCACCTGCCTCTTTCACCTGGATCATGCAGTAGCAAGTGGTTAAGGCTGATATTTCATCGCCAAGTTATGCTGCTACCTCCATGTGGTGTGGATGATTTGGTGCTATGTGCAGTCTTGTCTTGGCACCTGTGTGATTTTGGCATTGTTTGCTGCAATGTTTGTGTGTGTTCTTAGTTGATGTGGAGCAGCCTAGTTGTCTGTATATCTGAGAGATTTTAGCCTTTTATTTACAGTAATGTGTGTGCATTGATCAGCTTGACTGGGCATTTGAGTGATTTTGGCCTTTTATTTACTGTAGGGCATGTGCACGCTGATTGGCTGGGAGGGCTCTGTGGTGTGTTGGAGTCCTCCTCCTCCACTGGTGTTTCTTTGGTCTTTCCCACTCAGGCCCAACAATGTTGGGCTTTTTTCCTCTGGGGTTTGGCAGCATGCCTGATTCGGCACACTGTCCCCTGATGCTCCTTGTAATTTAATTCACCCTTCATTGTTGGATTGTGGTCTCCTTCAGCTTCTATCCCCCACCCTCATTCATTGTTTGATTGTAGTGTGAAACAGCGCTCCATTCTGCTGATTTGGGCCACTTTCCTACACATCCTAATATGTATTTTCATTGACCAGAGTTCTATAGGGCTGATGGCATTCACCTGTCAGAGGAAGGCAATTTGATTTTCCTGGGAAAACTGAAACAAGGGGTAAGCCTCATATTGGCTGGCCTGGTGGGAGAAAGGGACTAAGCAGATGTTTGTCCCTTGTCCATGGTAGGTAGTGGGGGGAGAATTTAAGAGCTTAATGTACGCCTTGGCACTCTTTTGGTGAAGGGTACAGCTCTGGAATGGCCTCCATAGGTCCTGATACTTGGGGGTAGGGAAGGAGTCTACCCTTGAGGCGGACCTCGGGGGGGGGTTGCTCTCACTTTTAAGGTTCTGGGACTTGGGTAGGAGTACCCTGGGTTTACCTTTCAGTAAGTGTCTGGCTGGGGAGCAACCCAGATATTGACCCTCAAAGAACTCCATTACTCCCATTTCCTCCTGTTCTCTTGGCATCATGGAGACAACAGAGAAACAGCACTATTTACCCCCCAATAATCATTTGCAGCCACCTCTTGACAACATAGGCTGGAATTCATGATTATGGTTACAAATGTGTTACCTAGATATACACATTCATAACTGATTCATATTTGTGCAAATATCCTAGGGAATATATGGGGATCGTAAAAGTCCCTCAGTCCTGACTTACTGGACAGCAGCCACTGCAAGTGATGGGAGTCTGGTCTGTTGGCTGAGCTGCAGCAGCTGGATGTTTCCACCCCCCTCCCACCAGCAATCTCTAGTGCAAGGAGGAATTATGACAAGGATCCTGTTTCTGACAGTTGTACTGGAGATCACTTGCAGGACGGGGGTGGAAACATCAGTCTGTGGTGCTATGCTTGATAGGAGAACAGACCTCCATTACTTGTAGCAGCTGCTGCCCAGTAAGTCAGAATTGGGGAGAGAGGAGGAATCAGGTCAGGAGGTGCTACTTAGCTACATATCTAAGGTAGTTATGTAGTTAAGTAGTGCATGTAGAATTCCAGTCATTATCTCTAGAACTGGCATTGCAGTGGAACAATCTATATAAACTAGCATCATGGTATACCCACAATACATAATTATAGCACTGTGATGCCACTTTAACTACTATGACTCCATCCAATGAAATCCTGGGATTTGTAGTTTGATGAGGGACTTTGAATTCTGTGCCAGGGAACTCACACGCTCCCATTCAAGGAAGTGAATTAGTACTGGCTAGCAGAGGATTAAAAAAAAAAACCACAGGACTCTATAGAATAGAGCTATTATGGCAGATAAAATGAGAGCAAACTGCTACAACTGTGCACTGCAGATACACCCATTAAAAATAGTTTCTAAGAACTTTCACTGGAAAGTAATTCCATTTTCTAATTTTCAAAAAGGTAGCTATATTAGGACTTTATCAGATGCAGCAAAAATGGCATCAGAAGGACACCAAATTAACTGAAAAGGGTGCACATACCAGATGACGTTGTGCTTTTGGGTTTTCGTCTGGTCAAAAAGCCATTCTTTTTTATTGATGGGTCAAGCTGTCAATAGATCTGCCATGGCATTTTGTTCCCAGTATTGCCAACATTTGAAACCGTGCACATTTTTTCTGTTGTGATTGCAGCATCAATGGGCAAAACACTTCCAGTTGAAAATGTGAAAGCCAGGTAGAGGATGCTGTTTTTATGAACCTCCCCAGTTTACTTTGAACACTTTAAGTGTGTTTCTGTGCTTGTGTGTACTTTTTGTGTGTTTATTTTGCTGTATTTTTAATTTAAACCATGCTTGCATCTTTTTGTGAGAATTGCCGATATCCATGAATGCAGAAGTAAACAGAGTTAGCGTTCACGCTCCAGTAATGCTGGGTCTGCTTTTTCTTGCAATTACAGGTCAGTTTGATGAAAGAGTTATTGTGCCAGGACAAGTATGCTGCAAAATATGGTGCTAAAGAGACTTTTTTCAGGTTCATCTGATAAAGTCCTAAGTCTCTTACAGGAGGAGGAGGGGAGGGAGAACACACACACACAGACAGAAGGAATGTAGTAGCACCTTTAAGACTAACTGGTTTTTATTTCTGCATATTTTCATGGATGTATACCCACTCCTTCAGATGCAGTACTTTCAGATAAACTTTCTGAAAGACCTGTATCACTTTATGCAGCCCTTTAAAAAGTTTAAGGCAAGGGACATGATTTGCATCCTTTTGGGTCCTATTACATTCCATTCCACTCCCCCAACCATGTAAATATGCTTTATACCTGAGCATTTATTATCACTCTGTACTGTAGCCAAAGAAATGGGTTATATCCACAAAAGCTCACGCAAAAATAAAATCAACTTAGGACTTTATCAGACTGTTCTCCATAAACGTTCTTTTGCTGGCATATTTTGAAACATTTTTATGCTGGCAAAAGAACCCCACCTCCCAGGCCTACCTTTAACAGTGTTAAAGAGGCAACCCCGACAGTAACAGAGCACGAATGGAGCTCTGTTTACTTCTGCGTTCCAAATCTTGGCAGTTCATGTGAGGAGATGCAAGCGTGGCCAATTTGAAAAAAGAAAAGAAAAACAAATTCATAAAAACATACAGCAAAGCAGAAACACACACTTTAAAAGTCCCAAGTGAACCAGAGGAGGTGGGGTTAATAAAAGGAGTGTACGGTATCTGGCTGTTGCAATCTCACCCGGAAGTATTCTGTCATTGACGCTATATTCCCATAATCACAATGGCACGAAGTTTCAAATGCTGGCAATGCCAGCAAAAAAGCACCATGGCAGATCTAATGATGGCTTGGACCATCAATAAATGGAATGGCATTTTGACAGGACAAGATTGTGAAAGGACAACATCATATGATATGCGTGCCCTTTCGCATTCATTAGGTGTCATTATGATGCCATATTTGCCTAGTCTGATAAAGACCTTAGTTTTTAGTTTTAAAGGTGCTTTACATCCTCTTCTTTCCCCCACCTCCTCCCTTCCTCCTTTTCTCCACTTCCAAATGTAATTCTTCAGAACATGAAATGAGGGATACAAAAGAGTACAAGACTTTGGCTCCTTGCACAGGTGCATCAAAGATGGAATTGGGACAAACACAGCTAAGCCTAGCAGGTTGAAAAAAAGCTGTGTCTGCCTCAATTTTTCTTTTTGAGGTACAGGACTCTTGCAATCATTTGCATATGATCACAAAGGAATATTGATGACCAGCCATGGAATAACGAGTTAAATAACAGAAGACTGGGTTAAAAAGGGCCACGATTTTTACTTATATCCTACGTAAGTTAGTTGAACCTGAGAGGAGCAAGTTGATGTGGGGCCAGCTGAGGCCAGGCATCTACCCTAGACTACCTCTTCAGCCTTCCCTTGGGCAAGACACCTGAGGCCAGAGGGCATGGAGGGTCTCAGAAAATATAACATCTGAAGTTATATTTTCCTATTCCGAAAGAGAGAAATAGCCACATATGAGTATTTCCAAAGCTTCAAGAACATATGGCAATTTGCTTCATAGACGTTCATTCCCAAAATTCAAGTGAGGGAAATGGAAAGATACAAATAGGCATAAGTGACTGGGACTTACTGGTACATACAAAGAACATGTATTTTGTATGACAAAAACTATGTAACATTTCTAAACAGTTATCACTATCAGTTATTTATATTACACCATCAACAAGTTGCCTAAATAGACAGCTAGAGTTTTTGTTTTAATAACCGGAAACTGAAGATGATATAAGTTGATATAAAAATGAGAAATTATCTGTGCGTCCAATAATAATGAATTATGGATGTTGCAGCCCAAAGTGTCTGGAGGGCACCAGGTTAAAGAAGGCGGTTCTAGACAAATAATCCATAGAAATACATTCTGTCTTCTGTGACTGAAAACAACAGGTCTTTCCCCAGGTTTACTACTTGAGATCCTTCAATTAAAAATACAAGGAATTGAATATGGGCCTTTTCATCTATTATCAGATTGTTAAAGGCCACATAATAAACACCCTTCCAATAACCTAGTG
Source organism: Gambelia wislizenii (assembly GCA_030847615.1). Classification (NCBI taxonomy): domain Eukaryota; kingdom Metazoa; phylum Chordata; class Lepidosauria; order Squamata; family Crotaphytidae; genus Gambelia; species Gambelia wislizenii. Next base: position 107,613,215 of record JAUMIR010000004.1, read on the forward strand.
CTGAAAAATGGCTTGTATTTTTAATTAATAAACAGATAAACCTGGTTGTGATTGAGAAGGACTGAACAGGGCTTGTCTATACAGTGAAAATACTCCTCATAGAATCTGAAGATAATATATTTTGTCTAAATGAGATCCCGCAACAATCCACCATATTTGGAAGGAGGGGGGCCAAAAATGCCAAATACTCCACAGGAAAAGCCTCCCGTATTAAAAAAAAACCCTCCAAAGGAAATGCACATTCCTACTCATTGGGACAACCAATTCACTTTGCTGTACATTCCCGATAAGAGTGGAAATGGAAAGCTGATTGGTCAGACATGTGCAGGGGGTGGAGCTTGCTGGCAAGGCAAGTGCCCAGAACCACCATGTTGGATTTTCACCATAGCGATCCTGTACTGAGGCAACAAAACAGCCTTTTTCCCCCCTGTTTATTTAAATGGAATATTGCACTTCTGCACCTTGAATATGCTTTTTTTTTAAAAAAAAATACTGTTTGGTGGCAGCAACTGGTGACAATAAAAACGCAATTCACTCGCGCCTGCTACTTTCACAACCATCCCTTCTGAAAAATCAGGTGCACCCATCTTTCAATTTCAGCCAAGTCAAAATATCTTCTCAGCCTCTGTACAAATCACAATGCCAATGGCAGAGACCATTGCAGAAGCTCACCTAGACTTATGATGGTGAGACACTAAGATTCTTGGTACAAAATCAGAATCTTTCAGATAGAATAAATTGGATCTGACTATCATTGTGTAGTTGCAGGATGAAGCTGGCAAGAGTGATTAAGCAAAGGCAAGGTGAGGAATGGCTAAATGTTCCATCAGACAAGAAAAAAAATACCATAATGGCTTTCTTTCCCAAATGTATGCTTGGCTAAAATATCCAAAGTATGCAAACAAATAATTAGGAATATCAAGGAGGGTGTACAAATGGTAACCCAAGATCAGGTTTGTGGTCATCGTTTGAGCAGGAAATAGGTATAGTAAAATCAGAGAACATATTAAAGTAATATATATATAATCAAAGGAATATGCTATTATTTTAGTACACTGGTTTTGTTTGTTAAATAATAATAATAATAATAATAGTATTTATTGGTTTCTTTGGTGGTTTGTTTTGCATATTTATGTCCTGCCTTCCCAAGGGAATAGTTCTCATACTGGCTAACAATAAAAATAAACTTAAGATACTAAAGCATTTTTTAAAAATCCCATAATAGCCATATACATTGTAGTTGATGATGTTGTTGCCTTCAAGTAATTTCTGGTGACCCTAAGGTGAACCTATCATGGGTTGGTTTGTTTTTTGCAGACTTTGCTCAGAGGGCTTTGCCCTTGCCTTCCTCTGAGGCTGAGAGAGTGTGACATGCCCAAGGTTACCTAGTGGGTTTCCATGGCCATGCGGGACCATGAACCCTGATCTCCTAGTGTCCTAGTCCAACACTCAAACTACTACAACATACTGGCTCTCAGCCATATACATGGTCATCTGGTTTTCTCATATTGGTTCTTAGATTAATTCTCCTGTGTAACTCTTCTGAAGTTTAGCCCTCCATTCTTCAGCCAAACTCTTAGTCTTGAGTTTTAGGGATCATCTACACTGGCATCTTAATCTGGGGACAGTCCAGGGCCTGGATTCAACACAATGGTGGCCACACACACACAGGGTGAATCCATGTTGAAGTCCAGATGGGCCACATGGGCCAACACCGCATTAGCCCCACTGGCCTGTCCCCTTGTCCCTGGTCCTGCTGCCTCACTAACAACGGCGGCTCTGAAGAGGATCCATCCCCTTCCCTGTGCTGCTCAGCACATGGTAAGGGAGATGGCACTGTGTCTGTATGTGGACAATTGGATTGGGCTGAATCAAAACCATTCCAGCTGTCCAGACCTCAAAAGAACTGGAGGCGCTCTGGAGTTTCCTGGAAGCTTTGGATTTTCCTGAGGTTTCTCTTAAACCAGATTAATGGCTTAATAAAGTGGATTCATTGAGTGCATCGTCTGGACACATCACACCTGGTCTGGGTTACATTCCTTAGTGTAGATAAGCCCATAGTCTAGTCCTATAGATGCCTATTCAAAAGTAAGTCTTACTGAAATCAATGCAGTCTACCTACCAGCTAAATGTACCTAGGATTTTAGTGTTAATTTTATCCTGTTTTTTTAAGAGCAACATGAATTAACTGATCCAACTCCAAATGAAGCAGTCCTCGTGAAGTCAATGTTCAAAAATTATACAAGGTATATAAAATACCAATAATTTTGTTCCCCATTAAGCTAGTGCATGTACTGTACATTAAAAACTCTGTGCATGTGTTCTCTTCGATCACAGGAGAGGAACTGGATGAAATGGGAGGGCAAGATGAAGAGGGGAAACCTATTACATGTTACAATGTCAAGACAAAATGAAGAAAGGTATAATAAAACTTACTTTCCAGATTGCAAAAGCACTGGATAGGGAAACAAACAGCTGCTCTTCTGAGAACAAATGAAGCTAGTGTAAGAAAAGCAGCCCCAGGACAGGAAGAATCCAATGAAAATTAATGAATTAACTCAAGCCGTGTTGCAAAGGGATTACCACAGAGAAAGAATGCACTAAGAAAGAGAATGAGTGTAGTAAGAGTAGGTCAACAATGGGCTAGTATGTGTAGAACCTAATGTAAAATCTCTGATACAGAGCTTCACATTGATAGGCTCTCTGGGAAAAATTCTTTCCCACTTGAATTTGTATTAGAGGGCCTATATCTTATTTTTAATTCCAGAGGTTTAGTTATTATTAGTTTCACTATGTGGTTGGGGGTTTTAATTTGACCAGCATTGTCTACTATTTATTTAATGTTAAAAATGTTTAAAATGTTTACACTCCATCTTATTTATATTTATGCTCCATCCTGTCTCAGAGGAATCCATACAGTTAAAACTATCCTTTCAATTTATGATATAACATGAAATGTTTAAAAAGCAGCAGAAAATGATATGGCAACATAACTTTTTTTCAAAATTTAAAACATTTGCAATATTTACAAAATAGACACCAATTAAAACTGCAAATTAAAGTGAGAGATTGAATGCCTTTCTGAAACCAAGACAGTTAAAGTTCTGGAAACCAAGCCCTATGAGGAACAGTTTAGGAAGCTGGGTATGTTTACCATATTTGAATTTTCATAAATTCCTAACAAAAATATTTCTGGTAAATGAAAATATGAAAATAAAAAGATTATTATAGCATATGTGTACTACTACCAGAATAGTATACGCTAGATATTGGAGAAAAGAGAATATTCCAGCAGAGGAGGAATGGTTGGATAAATTATTTGAGGTGGCTAAAATGGACAAGTTCACTTATATGTTAGAGAACAAACAAGCTAAATCATTCTTAGAAGGGTGGAATCCATTGATGGAATACTTGAAAGGAAAGGAAGATTAGTTATATGGAGAAAGAATGAGAAGAAAGAGGTAGGAATAGTAAGGAGAGGGAGGAAATAAAAGCAGACCAACAGGTATAGAATGGTTGATGTTTGGAGATACATAAAAATAATATAAAGGGAAGTGGAACATAGAAATATCGGAATGAATTGCGGAAATGATATGATAAAACATATATAAGATAAGAGCATGTATTGGACTAATTAAGAGGATGGATATAAGGAAGGAATAAAGAAAGGAAGAGAAAAAGAAATACAGTAACTAATGGTAAAATTTCTTTTTTTGCCTTTCTAAGAATGAGCGTAATTGATAAAATAGTTAATTATAAAATACATGAGAAATTGTAAGATAATATAATGAGGAAAGAGGAAATCAAGGGATGGATTTTGGCTCAAATTTGAACTGGAGTTTGCTAGAGGGGAAGTCGTATAATGTATATAAGAATTAAAAAGAATATTGTGATAAGTTGAATTTAATTTTATTCAAAATTAATGTACGAAGATGATATTATGAGTAATGGAAATGGAAGGAATGATATATGGCATATGGAGTATATTACATTGTTAATTTGTATTTTGTTTAATAAAAAATATAATTTTAAATAAAGGAAGCTGGGTATGTTTAGCTTAGAGGAGAGAAGATGGAGAGGTGATATGATAGCCATCTTCAAATATTTGTGGATATATAATGTACAAGGTGGAACAAGCTTGTTTTCTGTTGCTCAAGAGACCAGAACCAATGGTTTCAAATTACAAGAAAAGAGATCCAACCTAAATGTCAGAAAGAACTTCCTAATGGAAAGATCTGATTGACAGTGGAATGGACTGCCTTGGAGGTGGTGGACTCTCTGTCTTTGGATATCTTTATACAGAGGTTGGATGGCCATTTCTCAGGAGTACTTTAGCTGTGCACTCTTGTATGGCAGGAGACTAGTCTAGATGGCCTTTGTAGTGTCTTCCAACTTTCCATGATTGACAGAGCAACTATCTTGACTTTACAAGCTCCCAAGTTCATACCCTGATCTTTCCAATAAGAGACAGGTAGCAGAGCTTGTGTATGACACAGACAGTGCTGTGAAATTAGCTACTGACATCACTTTTTCATAAGGCTATTCCTTTAAGGAGCAAGAGAATACAAAATAAAGTCTCTACGTAGGATTAAAAAGGCTGCCATGAGCCTTTATAAGGTTTCCTTCCCTTGCCATCCTTAGAGATACTCTGGTCATCAGGGATGTGTTTGTTAGCATTCACTTTCACTATCCTTTTAAATTCTATGAAAGAAGTACGGTATATAATTGCATTTCCCCACATCATGTAAAACTGAACTTGCAGAAAATCAGTTTTCACAAAAAGGTGAGGCCCAGTTTTCCCTCAGAAGTGAGACAGAGGGAGAAAAAAGATGCATTGACCTAAACGTGTCACCTTTTCACTCCAGAAAGAATAGACAAAGGCAGTAGGAAGAAAGGCCTGAGAAGGCCAACACAGTCAGCAACCACAATGGCTGAGAACAGGATTGTTGCAGAATTTTTAAAATGATATCCGTTATATTGGGAAGCATTGCCCTTTACAAAACAATACCATTGGATCTATGATTCTTCTTATCCATTATCCAATGCTGTTGATCAAGGACTTTATCAGACTAGTGTCTAAAAACTCTGTAATTCCATGAATACGGAAAGTGGAAACATAGTGGCATTATTACACTTATTACCACACGTTGCTGTAATCACACAAAAGAACCACTACAGAATTATCACACGACCACCATTAGCACTTTAAGAATAGGACTTTACTTCCATGATTTAGCATTGGCAAGATTTCAGCAGTTCTCACAAGAAGATGTGAGTGCGCTTAAAAACACCAAAAACCCAACACTTAAAGAAACCTTAAAAATGTGCAAACAAACAGTGACAGTTCATAAAAAGAGTGTCCTGTGGAAAGTTTTCACATTCTCACCTGGATGTCTTCTCTCCTGAAACAGGAAGGGGGGAAAGAGGACCAACCATTCATGCTGTAATATCACAATTAAAGCAGGATGTTTTTTCACACACTCTTCAATACCGCAAAAGAAGCAATATTGAGGGCTATTGACACCTTGTCCCACCAATTAAAAGCAACACCTTATTCACGGCTGGAGCACAGTTTGACCACACAAACATGACAACGTTGTGTGATAGTGGGAACCATTCACACTACTGTGACGTTGTAATCATGCAATTTTTGCTGTGTCAATTCCCAAATCAAGTCCCAAGTTGACCACAATATACAGAATACCTCTTTTGGGTTATGCATCCCTAGATGCTTCAAATTCTAGTGATTATGATCTGTCCCTGGGTGTGATTATGTATTACACTTTTTGCCACATCTGCTGGTTCAGAAATGACTCCACATTTGCAAACACATGCAAATATATACCATAGGATTTTGAGGAAAAGCAAAGCCTGCATTACAATTAGGCTGTGACCATTGCTGGAAAATAGCACTAGCAGCCTCCTGGTTGTTCCTTCTGAACTCTCTAAATGTTTCCCTCTGTTGGAGGACAGAGCTGTGCCTGCTACGCTGGCAGTTTCTCCTGGGTCACCAAAAGTAACCTGCTACCTCAGTGGTGAAAACACTACTTGGTGGAAGACACTATTTTATCACCAAAGAGTCAACTATCAATTTAATCAGCTTCTGTACATGGATTGGGAAGAGGGAACCATTAGGCAGTAAAATGTTTTGGGCCACCTTGAAGAATGGACTCAGCTCAATGGTTCCAGTTTCAATCCCTGGCATCTTCAAGTTGAGTTGGAAAAGACCCTTCTTTGGAACCCTAGAAACTCTCTGCCAATCAATATGAACATTCCTCTACTAGATGGACCCATGGCCAGCATATTATGGCTCCAGATCTGGCCCGTTCTCCCCCACCCCCTGTTACCTAGACAAAATGGGATGAAGTCCACATGGACAGGCCAGCCAGCATCAGTGGACACCTCCCCTGTTTTTTCATGTTGCTCCCTCTAAAGCCAGGATGAAGGTCCTCAGCATGTGATCAAGGCTGTCCACATGCAGGGGGCCTTGGTCATGTGCTGGGGGACTCCTTTCTGACTGCAGAGCAACTTCAGCAACAGTGGCGGCTAGCCATACGGAGGTTTTCCCACATGAAGCAGGTTTTCCCAGGTGTTTAATTAGAACATTTTAATGGGCCTTACCTGGCTTCCCCCCACCCCAGCTTTGTCATCAGGACTGCCCAGAAACTAAATGGGGCAAGAGCCCTGCATCATTTGGACTGCAGGGCTCCAAGACAGGGGGAAGCCCGTCTAGACAAGCCCTGAGTTATGTGCACACTTCAGAATACAGTTTACCCTGCACAGTGGCTACTGTGCAATTAATTCTGAGTGTCCAAGATGTTTAAAAATAATTTGGTTGGAGCCACAGAATGGTTTCACTCATTCTTGAGGAAGGTAGGGAATTGTTTTTCCTCTGTCCTCTGCCAAACCTTTGTGCCTTCAGAAAAATTGCACAGGAGGACTGGGAGACCCCACAGAAAAGCATGAAAGGAGATGTGGAATGGCTGCAGGGGAAGAAGGCAGTGGTGGTTGGTGCTTTCCCTGTCAATCAGGTAGTACATTCATTTCTGTAATGGAGCTATTCCACGTTGCTGAACCAATTTTCAGACTAGAGTTCAGCATTTTGGATGGCTCCTTTACAGTTCAGACTAAATCCTAAATCCTAGAGCAGATTCAACACTTCACTGACATGAAAGCCACCATGGAAGATGAAATAATTGAAAGTTGCCTCCTTGCCCCCTCATTCTCCAGTGGGGAGCCTCTATTGAATTCCCATGCTTTCAGTGAATGGAAGGAACTCTTCAGTTGATGGACTTGTCAGTCCAGAGCCAACTCATAATTACCTCTATTGGCTTCCTTCATAGCCATAATATTCATCTGGCATATGAGGCATGTATGAGCCCAATAACATCTTTTATCAATATGGCAAATCAATATCAAAATGCTATGAAGAGTACACATACAGGTGAATGAAAAGAGAAAACAAAAGGTAACAGAAATTAATGTCAAATTTTAAAAGATGTGCTTTCTAGCTTAAAGGTCAGAAGTAAGAAAATTAATCTCAGATAGAAAGTGGCTTCCCCATTAGTGAGCTATCTCCATGATACCTCAGGACTACAGGATTGCTCAAAACATCACTGGTAATAAGGTTAATGCTAGCCGGTACTACTTAACATATCAAGAGTTATATGGGCGTAATGGTCAGAGAGCAAAAGGCAGTTAACTGGAATCTGCAGGAGATGATTCTACCTTGAAGCAAGGAATATTAATGGTAATGGAGCCATCTCTAGCAGAACAGAGAGCAGGTGAAGATAAAGGAATATTGGAAAGCAGTTGCCTTCCAGACAAAGGGCTGGAGGTATACACAAAAAAACCCACAATTTAAAAGTCACTTGGTTACCTCCCCTCCCTATTCTTCATTCACAACCCCATTAGCTTCCATTCTCGCACAGTACACTGTGTACAGCAGTCCATCACATGGACTGGGAAATTTTTACTCATGCCACCATAAAGCTCTGTAAGGGAAGATCTCTTTTGGCATGGAGAAAAGTGCCTAGTCCATGCACAGAAGGTAATTCACAGGGGAAAATATTATATTACAAGGGAGTCAATAATAATCCAAAATTATGCACTGCCCTCAGAAAATTAGGTTAATTTTATCAATTAGATGAATTCAAAATAAGATTATTATAAACATCCCTGAGATATAAAACAAGTAGAGTCAGAACTCTGTATCCACAGGGATTTTGTTCCCAGACTTACCATGGATACTGGAAGCCGTGGATAACAGTGAACCCTAGTAAAATAATTAGACTTCTGGTTAAAAACACCATAGAGTTGTGTTGGAGGACCTAGAAGATGTCTAGAGAAGATGCCTCTCTAGGCATTTTCTAGGAAGACTCTATGATATGTGTTCTTGTTTTGTGTCCTGCAGATAACTGAAACCATGGATATTGGTTCCATGGATACAGGGGACCAGATGTACTAACATTATGTAATAATGCCTCCACCATTAGTATAGAAAGCTGGTCAGGCATTTACCTGGATCAGACCAGATCTATATCCCAACTTATTACATGCTGAAAACCCCTGGAAATATCCTACTTCCCAGTGAAATGGAGAGGGAACCACAGAGGACATTTCTTAATAATATGCAAGTTAGGTTTCAAGGAAAAGGCAGGTTACTTTTTGAGAGGAGAATGCTAGGAACTGAACATCTGCCCAGTATTTGCCATAGATCAATTGGGGGGGGGGTGTACTTTGTACATAGTCCCCAATACAGATAGTAAGTACTCTTCAGGAAATTCTTCATTAAGACAAAACTATCCTCCAGTGAGAGATCTTTTCAATCACTGAAATCCAGAGCTCTTGACTATACCAAACCTCCAAGGAGAAGAAACAAAGGAGCAAGGAAGTAGAGTGAAAAGTCGGTATTGCAGGCACAACCACCAGGTGGTTGGGCAGTGTATGACATATGGGCAGCTTAGAAGAAGTTCAAATGCCAAAAGGAATGATTGAGTAGATGCCAGCAGGGAAGAGGCCACATGAAAGACCAAATCCAAGAAATTGAGTCAATGTATCCAAAGCTCTAGGTGACAAAGTTAGAGCAATGTGATAAATGAATTAGTTCTCAGACTATCAATGATGATGGATAGAGCCCGTCAGATTAGTAGCCAGCAGAGCTGAAAAGCTTTAAGGACAAAAATCCAGAAATTCTATTTCTTTTTAAACTTATTTTTCCCCTGCATATAGAGATTTTGTTTTTAGGAGTATAAATAAATATATTCTAACCAAGGTCTGAGCAGCAGCCTCCAAATAGACTTCCAATAATAGGATCATTATTTCATTTTCAAAGAAATTGTTCCAGGTATAGAGTCACAATATCACCATTATTCCAAAGTCACCCCAGTATAAGGATAGCTACTAAATTAATCTGTCTCATTGCTCTCTGATTCTCAGTCCTTAGCCCTGGCTTCCTGAAGTATTGTCTAACCTGAACAACCACACGAGAAATGAGGGGATAGGCATTTAGATATAGTGATGCTATATGTAGCAACTGTAAGCAACAAGAGAATACAATCACTGCCTTTCTGTATGAATGGGATGGCCTTCCCTGTTTATTTGGCCCTGTTTGTTTATTTAATATTTTATGCCACTTATTCCACCTCAATGACCCTCAAAGTGACTCACCATCAAAAATAAAAATAAAACCATACATTAATTAAACTTAATTTGAAAAATTACACATACCTCATTAGAGAAACCCTTCCACACAACCAAATAATCGCCAAATGCCTGTTCAGGTAAAAAGGCCTTTATCTGCCTGTCAAAGTAGAGAAGAAAACAGACTAGACTCCCATGGGAGGAGATTCCACAGCCCAGGAACAACCACCAACAAGGCCCTTATGCCAAATAAAATGTGTTAAGTTTTTAAGGCTCCTCAAGACTCTTTGTAGTTCTGGCTGCAACAGACTAAGACGGACTAATGGTTTAGTTATTAAACATGTATCATTTCTCATGTTCTATGCTATGTTATCCATTTGTACATGTTAAAGAAAAAGCACATTCCACAACACTAATGACAAAAAACACGTGCACACCATATAACATGAATTACATTAATGACAAAAAGAAAGGAAACCATTATTCTGAATATCACTCACTGTGTAATCCAGGCTTTTGGCTAATGTTTTATTTCAGCCAGCTGGTAACTAGAGCCAACAGCAAAGGATCAAGGAATCAGATCTAAAATAATATGTTGCTATTGCTCTAAAAGCAACATTTATAAAGAGGAAAGGACATGTTCTTTAACTGTGCAAAATATGCAGCCATTTCAACCTTCTCCATGCAACCTTTTTTGATTTCAATGTAGAATAACGAATCAATGAATTTTACCCAGGAAACCTAAACAGGGGGCACCATGGTTGACACAAATCAATGGTTCTCCAGACGGCAGGGGAATGTTTCAGTATCTTTGTTCCATATCCATTGTGTTCTTCCAGTTGCCCAAACAGCCAAATCTCGATTTCATTTAATCTGACACTCTCCTTGCCCTCCTGCATAATATAACATTTCCATATTTAAACTCACCTTCGGTGTAACTCATTAAATTTGCACTTGAGATATCATTGATGAAGCAAGGAAATTCCCTTTTGCGCCATAGACAGTAGAAGGGACAGATGTTAACCAAACACTAATATTGGGCTTTATGTCTTGCAAATGTTCACAGATTTATAAACAAATTAGCAAATGGATGAGGAGGTGAGGGTCTGAACTGGGACACACTTAAACATGCTGGGAAGGCAGATTCAAGAAGCAGCTGATGTGTCCCAAAATGCTGTAATATAAAAAGCCATTTGGCATGAATCTCAAAAAAAGCATCCAAGATTAACTTTAGGCACCTGGTATTCACGTGTACAAAGCATGCAATGGATGAGGGGGGTGCGGATGCATATGCGTGAAGCTCCTCTCACCCATCAAATGGTTAATATGTAAAGTTACCCATCCAAGGCACAGAAAATGAAGGTCCTCGCTTTGATGGACAACAGCTCAGAGATCCCTGATGTCCCAAAATATTAGGTTTCTCTTCTAATAATGTTGGAAATATTGCCTACTGTCATGATTAATCTTAGCAGCCACATGGCCTGATTGCATGCGACGCAGTCACAGTGTAGCGCCTGTGTTGGTTTCCACACCCCGTCAAATCTGCTACACATGCAAGGGTGAAGGGGAAAGAACTGTGATACCAGGTTTTCCAGTGGCTAATAGATTGTGACACGAGAGAAGGAAACCTTTATTTTAAATCAAAAAACAAAAGCCAAATAGCAAAACTTATGTACCTGCTTAACTTCTCTTCCTTGTCTTCCTACTCCACACACACACACACACACACACACACACACTGCTTTCTTATTTTTCTTCTTCTTCTCTCTTTCTCAAGTGGCAAACATTCAAATGTGAACAAATCTTGGCTGGCATCAAGGGAAAATGGAGGTATTTGCAGAAGTGGAGGAAGGCATAGAAAACATTTTTCAAATCAAAGGCTTGAATTATTGCATGGGCTTCAAGAGGTTTCACTGGCAATGTAGACACACCATTGTGTGCGGCCTGGAACAAGCAGCTCCTTCTTTGAGAAAGCGGCAAGAGGGAACAACTCAACGTTTCTTACAATCCAATCTGTATGTATCAGAGAACTATCTATATTTTGAAATTCTTTGCATTGTCTGGGGTACGGGTGTGCTGTTTTGGCCCAACAATGGCAACATTGATTTTAGAATTTTAGAATTTTGGTGAACAGAACAAACTGCCGAACAAAAACCGCCTGCTCTCAGTAGCACAACAACAGTGCTCTTATATAAACTTGCCTCTCCTCGCCATTTTTTCCATATGCAGGGATCAATATGCCTCATTCATTTGCCATTATTAAAGCTATTTATTTGCCATCCCCTCCCCACTCCCTTTTGGGGGGGCTGTTAATAGAAAGCATTTTGCTGACAAGATTATGTCATCTTCCGCTCATTCAGCAGCAGCAGCAGATAATTAGCTTTGTTGTTCCCTTGCAACAATTGAGCCTTGTTTATGAACTTACATTTATTAAGTGAAAGTATTTGGAAACGGGTTGTACATTGAAGTTTGGTTGCCATGGGCAATGATCATCCTCAAAAAGCCGTGACCTCCCTGTTATGCAGCTAGTAACTAATTGAAATGATACAAATTACTCCGATTCTCCGTCTGCCAGTTTAGAGGCTGGTTGTGGTCAAGGGTCAAATGTGTTCCTATTCATGAAGCTATGTTTGAAGTGGCTGCTGCCATAGCGAAGGATTCGGCAAAGAGGCTGTGACTCCTCTGGATGCTACCACATACTGTGGAAAAGAGTGTTGTGGTGTTAGTAAGACAATAAGGCCTGCAAGGCTACCTTTATTCAGCACATCAAAAGCTCTGCCTTGTCAGTCAGCTTGAGCTCCTTGGAGGCAGTCCTAGATGTGGTTTATGGGCTCAAGATAAAAATTGCATTCATGTACCTTTGGTCTGAGACAATCCCTTCTTGTAGATTAAATTGGTTATCTAGCACACTGCAACTTAAATATAACATGTAGAGGCAGAACTCTTTTCTTCATACAACCTGATAATTTTAATAACAATTCTCTGCTTAGAATATAAGTTCAAGAAAAGTAGCCAAATAAGGTATTTCAGTCATGACCAAAAGTGTCAACAACTGGATGTATTCTATCATTTGTGCTCTCTCTGCAAAGTCTAAAATGCAACGAGGACATGAGAGATGTACAGATAATTGCACTGTCTTCAGATATACATACAGTTGCATATCTCCTCTTCCAATATTATTGTGGAAATGCAAAAGGAAGAAGTGTGAGGCATTCACATGTTGGCCTGACAGTTCTTTTTGTAATGGCCAAACCTTTCTTTCAAGCACACTACGTGAAGCATTAAAGACTAGGATACAAGTGAGCAAAAGCTCTTTTGCATCAAACCAAAGGCCTACATAATCCCACAATCTGTTTCCCAAAGTGATCAACCAGATATCCAAGAAGCCCAGAAGGAAGTTATGAAGGTAACAGCCCTTTCCTAATATTGCCCCACAGCAACTAGGATTCAATGGCTTGTTGCCTTTGATACTTGTGGTAGCATAGAACCACTATGACCAGCAGCTACACCAGTGTTGGCATTATCATCCATGGAGTGAATGTGGTTTTCAAATAATCTATGCCAATAATAACATTGTCATGGCATCTTTCCCATACCCAGTCTCGTGCTTTAGTGCTGAAAGAACAGTACATATAAATTTGTCCCCCAAAGTGATAATGGACTAATTCAAATGGCAACATAGAATCAAAGAATCATAGAATCATAGAATTGCATATTTTGGAATATGCAGTCACTTGCAATTGGATAATCTTTCACTGAACATACACCAAGCAGACAGTCAAGGGTTCAAAAAAAGTCAACAAGACACATATTGTGCAGGGATATGTTGTATGTGTACAGAATGTCCTACACAGAGATCTACTCACTGAAGCATTGCTGCATGAACTTATATTAACAATACAGTATACTACTTCATCAAAGGCATGAAGTTACTCATGAAAAGCCAAGACACAACACAGGTTCCATCTTGCTATTATGCTACTTTATTGTTTTAAATACAAGATAAGCAAAAGGTCACCAACATATATAGTGCATCTTCCTTTTTTAAAAAAAAAAAATCTCAATGGCTTGTCAGTTCAAGAGTAATGGTGTTAAATGTTAATCTAAATGAATCTGGAGAAGACGGCAATAAAAGTTAATAATTTACAGAGAATCTGTCCTTTAGGAAATCTTGAGTGAATGCAGGGAATTCTGCTTACAGGCATATTAAACATGTGCTAAATGCAGCAGTTTACAAGTTGCAACATTCTCTCTGGCTTTGCTTCGCAATTACAAAGGCACTAAATATATATCTTTTTCCTTTGTTTAAGCACTTACAGCTTTAAAATGTCTATATCTATCAATGTTGTGATAGTAGCTACTAGACCACACGAACAAGTAAAACTTCTGAGATAATGAAGTTTAACATTTTCTGGCTTTCTGCATTACTGTCTGAAAGATTTGCCCACCAAGTTTTATGGGTTGCATGTTCTAATACCAGAGAGTGCTTTTGGAAAAATTAACCTATCTCCTCAGTTATGGAGAAGTCGTGCCTACATGGGGAAGATGCATTCTATCATCACTAGTTTTTATGTATTAAAGGAGAAAGAGAGAGAGAGAGAGAGAGAGAGAGACTTAAAATAAGAAAGATCTGAACAAATTTCTCAAGACTTTTATAAGCAGTTTGATACCAATTTAACTGTCGTGGCTCAGACCTATGGAATCCTGGGATTTGTAGTTTTGTGAGGCATTTAGATTTCTGTGTCAAAGAATGTTAGTGCTTCACCAAACTATGCATTCCAGAATTCCATAGGCTAAGCACATGTGAGCAAAAATAATACCCAACTGCTGTAACTACATAGTGTAAAAGACACCACGTAAACAATGCACCAATCTTTCTAGATATAATAGGACTTGTAAAAGTGAAAAATATCAAATTTAAAGTGCCAAAAATGTAAGAAATGAAATGGCAAATAAAGCAATATATAAATAAAATGGTTTGATAAATAGCAAAGCATGTCTTAATCTTGAGGGGACTGAACTTACTTTTTGTTAATTTTCCAGCACTTATTAATGTCAAACATCTCAGTGATCACTAAGAGTAAATTATATGATGGGAGAGTCAGTTGTATGCTTGGTGCTAATCACAAGGCTTATGAGTTGTAGATAGTCAGGGCAAAATATTATTTTCATCCAATCCTGAATCCATTTTCTTTTGGAGAAATAAATCACACTTATTGGCAATATATGTGTTTAATTATGAATTGCTGTTAAAGAGCAATACATTTGTAAATAAATCAACAGAAATTAATTTTATGTAACAGAGATTATAATACACCCTACAGTGTCAAACTGTACATCAGAAGTGTATCATATTTGGAATGGGTCTTACTCCCATATACAATTGTTGCCTATGGGTCTAAAATAAAATCACACTTGTTTTTGTCTGCCCGCTACCTATACAGTACTTTAGCTGAAGAATCTTACTCTTTCCTACCCAAAGAGTAGTTGCAAACTATGCTAGAGCTACTATATTGTCCACACAATAGTATGTCCTCATATACTGAGGCCATAGGTTATTATTTACCAAGCAGTAACTTATCTCATGATAAACAGAAAACCCCACTCTATGGTATGACTCTATTCAATAACTTACTGCAATGACCAAATGGCTACAGGGGGTTTTATATAGATTATATTATAGCAGATCTATCCCTGTGGTGAAAATTTGGCTACATTTCCAATTCCTCTGAATTCTAACCATGACTTGAGGAGGGTGTGCTAAAACTGTCTTCATCATCCAGAAGTATGGACCATGTTTCTCTATGGAGCTACATAGTTACTCTTTCATAAATATATAATATTGTAGAAAATTCAGTGAAAATTCATGCAATAAATAACAATTTGGTGCCTTTTCATGGAACCCAAAATTAACTGTCTGAAGTAACAACCTTGTGACTCTATTTTTATTCCCCTCTGGTTTTACTGTATTCATATCAATGATTTGTTCAGGAACAAACCACTTGCAGACACAGAGGAGATTATCACAAAGGGTCCTAAAACCTGACCCTGTCCCGGCACCACTAATCCTGCCCCACTTCCACCCCTGTACCATTTTTTTTTTAAAAAATCAGACCTACCTTTGAGCCACGACAGAAATGGCTCCCCCTCCCTCCGGCAGTCAAGGAACTGAATACAACTTGCATGGAGCTGTATTCACTTCCTTATTTGAAATCCCAGGCCATTCTCACAAGAGAACAAATGTGCGGGAAATTTTTTTAAAAAGGGAACGAAAGGAAAAAAAAGTGACAGCAAGCACAAAAATAAAATTAAAAAATTACAAGTAACCCGGGGAGGGGGGAAAAGGGGCTGTTACTTACCTCCTCGTACCGCTCGCACCCGGAAGTGTTCAGGAGGGACCTGCCACCATGGCTGTCATAGCAGGGCACCTTTTCATATGCCCATGATTCTGTCACAGAGACAGAGCAGGTGCCTTATTAATGATTTAAATCATTAATAAGAGGATGCGGGGGGGGGGGGGAACAGGAGCAGAATGGGATCACCACAAGATAGGGACAACGTCTTGTAAAAGGAAAGCCTTTTAGCGATCTCTGGTCATCCCTGTCCTGGGATATTTGAGCCGTCTGATAATCTCCAGAGAGATTAATCTTGGTAGATACACTTATTGGTGTTACTTATTAACTACACTTATATCCCACCTTCACTCCATGATGGAACACAAGGTGGTGCAGAGGTTGCCATGAAATCTCCCATGCTTTTCTCTAGCTTTTTCTTTCTGAAAACAACCAAGTGCATCACATCTGCATTAGACAGATATAACACTTTAATGCCACTTTAATTGCCATGGCTCCATCCTACAGTATCCTAGGATTTGTAGCTTGGTAGAATTCTCTGTAGTTCAGAGGCGTAATCCTATGCTGTAAAGGGAAGAGGAACTAATCAAATAAGACTGGGGAGGAAAAGTAGGAATGGTGAAAATAATAATAACTTGAAAATAATGGGCTTGTCTACACCGGGCAGAATACGCCACTTTCTGGTTGGTGTATTCTGACCTTGGAATTGGTGTGGATCCCTCCCATTATTGTAACAAAATGCGCAGAAGTCCGCATGCACACACATGTGGTATCACCAGGTGCCTCCCCTTCTGTTGTGCTTCATGCTCTTTGAAGCCAGGAAGAGGCCCACAGCATGTGATCAAGGCTGGTTACATAGAGGGGGGCTTTGATCTCATGCTGGGGGGCCTCCTTCCCAACTGCTGAGTGACACCGGCAGTGGCATCTGGTGATATAGCCCAGCGTGCAGGTACAGACTCTGATTTCCTGCACCAGATCCATCTGGATTTTCCCACACAATGTGGGTTTTCCTGTTTTGATTTTTTTAAAGTCATAAATGAGTTTATCCTAGCTTCCCCCTAGCTTTGCCTCAGATGTCGTCAGTACTGTCCAGAGGCGAATTGGGGCAAGAGCCTTGCATTGTTTGGACTGCAGGATTCCAAGATGGGGGAAAGACGGGGTAAACTGCTCATCTAAACAAGCCCAATAATAGCCATGTTCTCTGTTTCATGAATGGCAAGATAACGTATTTCCACAAATCACAAAACTGGGCCAAATTAGCCCAGGGAGGTTTCTCAGTTGATTTTGTTACCGGATCCAAATGGCACAATCACTAAGAATGGCACAATTCTGCTGTCAAAAGGATGTGGGAGAATAAATCAAGTGTCTGTGATGTGTAATACTTTTCTTTGTCCAGTCATCCAACTGCACCACAGAATTACCAAGGATCAACTGTTTTCATGTGTCATAAAACTGGCCATGACTTAGAAGCAACAATGACTGATAGATAAAAGTCCTGCAAGAGCACAGGAGCTGAGACAATGAATACGAAACCCTAAATAAATAGCTGTTCAGTGGAGTAGTCATAAGAGCCTCAAGAACAATGAACAATGTTCTGTACAATTCTCTGACCACCATGAAAAATACTGCTGTTCTGTTTCTGTATGGGTGCAGTGGGGGAGTGGGGAAATCCCCAAGCTGACATTTGCTCATGAAAAGAAATTGACTTTATATTGGTTTTGGAATTTGTTGTAAACTTCATTTTTTCTGAGAAACCTGCCTGAGGCTGAGAGAGTGTGACTATTAAACAAAGGATGTGTTATGAAAAGAGAAGGGGAGATATTGGATCTGAAGGGGAAGCCATTACAGTTGTACAGGGCAGAAGGAAATACAGAAAGGGAAGATAGTTACATTTTAATCGAAGGGACAGGAACAGGGTGCTAGTTGTCCCTAAACTGTCCTCCAGCTCAACCTGGATAGTCTTGGCAACAGAATCCCTGGGTTGAAAATCCTGATGGTGAATGCCAGGTCAGTGAATTAGAAGACGGCTACCATTCAGGACTTTGTCATGGATAAGCATGGTAACCTGGCATGTATTACAGAGACCTGGGGCTCAGTTACACGGCAGTTTTTATTGCTATAGTTTGTGCATTTGCGTACCAGTGCCACATAGTTTACATGATTTAGTGTGAAATTGGTTGATCCGGTGAGTTTTTGGGTTTGTAGTTCACCCAGACAAAGGTGTGGGGTGTAGCCTCCCAAGCACATCTGGGGGAAGATAAGATGCTGGGAAGCTGGGAGGAAGGGAGGGAAAGAGAGAGAGAAAGAGTGCTGACACCTTTCCTCTCCTCTTCTTCCAAAGGCGAGAAGGGGAGGGAGGGAGGGAAGGAGGGAGGCCGTGCCTGCTGTTACCGAGCCAGGGAGAGCAGCCACCGCTGAGACAGCCATCCTGCCCCCTCCCTATCCCTCCACCCTCCTCCTTTTGCCAGCGTGGAGTAAATCATGCAAAGGAGGGGGAAGCTTTGCTAGGGGAGCAGCTGGGCCCAGAGGAGTCTCTCATGGAGCGCTGCAGCTGGGTGAGGGGCTGAGTTGGGTCATTCGTTCAGTCACCCTCTGACCGCGTGGCAACATTGCCTCATTCCTTTGTGAGGAGCCAGTAGCTGCCTTGACACGAGGCAGCTGAGCTCCCTTCTCCAGCCAATGGAGGGGACTGCTGGCTGGATCTTTTCGTCTGAGGTTCCTCGCGTCGCTTGAAAGTCTGCCCCTCCGCAGTCAGTCCAACCAATCATGGCTCAGCTCTGCTGTGGCTATTTTGGGAAAACTGCTGGTAGCTCCCACAACCTTTTGCACATCGGTAGTTCACACAACCAATTGTGCACATTTTTGTGAACTTTATAAAAAAAAAAAGCCAGGAAAAGTTCCAGAAGCCTTTATTATGCTACTTGTGGGTTTTTGAGCCCCCCTCCTTCTGAACGAGGTGACTTTGTTGCACAACGTGTGGGAACTATTAGGAATCTTGGCAAATTCTTCCTGGATTTATTTTGCCATGTAATCGACCCCCTAGTCAGATGAGGCAGGGGGGTGTTAGTCTCTCTCAGCTTTGTCCAATAGGGTTCTCTGTTCAGCAGCAGGTGGGACCTGGGGGGCAGGGAGGTGGAGTTGCAGTAGTCTATCAAAATTCCAATCCCGTGACCAGCTGCCCTATCCCACAGTTTTCTGGGTTTGAGTGTGTTTACCTGAAGCTGGGTGGTTGGGACAGATTAGGGATTCTGTTGGTGTACCACCCACCCCGTCTGCTCAACAGTCAAACAGTCTTTCCTGAGTTAGCTGGGGTGGTGTTGGAATCCCCCCATCTTGTAGTGCTGGGGGATTTCAGTATCCATGCTGAGACTGTCCCGTTGGGAGTGACTCAGGACTTCTTATCTGCCACAACAACCATGGGGCTGTCCCAAGTTGTCTGGCTCTACACATGCTGCTGGGCACACTTTGGACCTTGTTTTTTTTTTTTTTTTGTAGTGGGTAGGGTAAATGTGATCTGGGAGTGGAGGAACCGTATATATAATTCCATTGTCACAGACAGATCTCCACATGACAGGAGTTTAGACTTGCTGGGAGGAAGAACCTCTGCAGCGGTGGCTCTTGGGGAGTTTCCTGCTGCCTTGGCAAGCAATCCTGTCAAAGTCTTGGCTGATCTCTGGAATGGAAAAATGACCAGGGTAGTGGAAACAATCATTCCTGAGCACACCCTCTCATGGAATGGAGCTGAACTGGGCCCCTGTTTTCCAGGGACCTGGTGGTAATGAAACTAGTGAAGACAAGGCAACTAGAATGCTGACCTGGTAGAAAGCTCATTGTGGGTCTGATTGAACACAGGCGAAAGCTTATCTGGGGGCCTACTCTGGGGCAATACAGACAGAAAAGGCAAATTTCTTCTCTGCCTCTATTCTGTCTGGAAGGAGCTGGCCAGCGGACTTGTTTTGAGTGGTCAGGGGCCTTTTACACCCAAGCCCAAGAGAGGAAAATCCAGACCATTCAACAGCCCACTGTGAACAGCTTGCCCAGTGCTTTGCAGATAAAATTGCTCAGATCCTCTCTGATTTAGATGTTATAATTGATACAGATCCAGTGGATGTAACTCTGGCCCCTGCTTGTTCAGTGACAATGGGCACTTCAATTTGTGCAACCCAAGGATTTGGACAGTATCCTTGGAGAGGAGAGAGCTACCAGGTATAGGTTAGATCCTTGCCCTTCCTGGCTTATTAAAAAAGCTAGAGAGGGACTGGCTGAGTGGGAGTAGTTAATCCCTTACTAAAACAAGGTGGAACCCCAGCTTGCCTGAAGGAAACTGTTATAAAAGCATTATTTAAAAAGCCCTCATTGGATCCTACTACCGTATTCTGGATAATTATCAGCCAGTCTCTAGCATTCCATTTTCAGGCAAGGTTTTGGAGCAAGTGGTGGCCTCCAGGATGAGAGAGATTTCTGGATGAGGCAGATTATTTAGATCCATTTCAGTCTGGTTACAGGCCTCATTATGGGACAGAGACAGCTTTGGTCGCCTTGATGGATGGCCTGCTCTGGGAACTAGACAAGAGTGTGTCCCTGTTGGTTCTGCTGGACCTCTTGGTGGCTTTTGATACCATCAGCCATGGAATCCTTCTGGGTCGCCTTGCTGTGATGGGATTTGGGGGCACTGTTTTACAGTGGCTCCATTCGTTTCTGGAGGAGCAAACCCAGACTCTTGCCCAACCACTGGCTGTGGTGTCCCTCAGGGCTCACTTCTGTCCCTTATGCTATTTAAAATACACATGAAACCACTGAAAAAGGTCCAGAGTTTTGGAGTCAGATGTCATCAATATGCTGATGATACCCAGCTCTATTACTCCTTTCCACCACAAGCCAAGAAAGCTGTTTTGGTCCTAAACTGGTGCCTGTCATCAGTAATGGAGTAGATGAGGGTGAGCAAATTGAAACTTAATCCAGACAAGACAGTAGTGCTCCTGGTCAGTTGAAAGACAGATCAGGGAATAGGGATTCAGCCTGTGCTGGATAGGGTTACACTCCCCCTGCAAGACTCCAATTCTGCAGCTTGGGTGTGCTCCTGGAGTCAACTCTGAACCTGGAAGCTCAGGTTTCAGCAGTGGCTACGAGTGCATTTGTACAGTTAAAGCTTGTGCGGCAGCTGTGCTCATTCCTCGAGATGTCAGATCTGGCCACGGTGAGACACACCTTCCTCTCCGTTGATGCCCCCTTGCCATGGGAGAGAGGCTTGCGTACCCTAATGACGTTTTGAGTATGCTGGCGGTGGCATAATAGCCACTGGTAGGGTCTCCCATGCCAGACAGGTCAAAACCGAAGGGTCTGACAAAGAGCGTCAAAAGGCAGGATGAGTTCTCTAGCTTTATGGCAACTGTCCTAGGAGAAGGAAAACTCTAATCCCAAACCCGGGCAGATGGTGCTCATCCAACCCTGTAAGGTCAACCATCTAAGAGAAGGAAACTCTAATCAAACCTACGGCCCGAGGTCCATGCTTGCAAGGCCACGGCAGATGAACCTCTGGTTTAAAGGGTGAGGCCAGTTCTGTGCACGCTGCACTCCACCAGAAAAATCCATTGCACAGGCTCGAAGGACAAATCCAATTCCAAAAAAAAAAAAAAAGCCCCGTAGCGATAGGCGAGGGATGAAACCGGCAGGTGTAAAGATGCACTGGAAGCCGGAGACCCAACCCTGCATGCAGCCGGTTCAGGACTTTGGTCACCTGAGGCTGACCCAGGAGATGACAGTCTTGTTCAGCAGCATCCTGAATGACCAAGCAGCCTTTTTTTAAGGAGAGCACTGCTTGCTCCATATGGAGAGGGGCCTAGAAAAGGTGGCCTAATGAAAGCTCATCCCCAACCACCTGGTTGGCTAGCCGCGGCCAACGGGAATCTTCTGATGCAGTCAAACCAAGGCAAAGAAACAAAGGCACACACCGGCCTCCAAAGGTGTAAATAAACTGACGCTTGCATGCTGGAACATCAGAACCATGCGAGACTCTGAAAATAGTAGACGGCCTGAGCGTCGTTCTGCTCTTATAGCCCATGAACTATCACGGCTTAATATTGACATCACTGCTCTTAGTGAAGTTCATCTCCATGAGGAAGGCAGCCTTAAAGAACATGGCGCCGGCTACACACTTTACTGGTCTGGCAAACCCAAAACCAAAAAACATCTTTCAGGGGTAGGCTTCATGATTAAAAACTCCATTGCCTCCAAACTTGAAACCTTGCCAACAGGACACTCTGATCGCATTATTTCCTTATACCTCCCACATGTTGTTCTCTTTAGTATATATGCCCCAAGTATGCAAGCCGACCCTGTAGAGAAAGAAAAATTCTACACAGACCTACGCCAACTCATACAAAAAGTCCCTGTAGAAGATAAAATTATTATCCTTGGTGACTTCAATGCCAGAGTAGGAAAGAACTCCGAAGCCTGGAAAGGTGTCTTAGGCAAGCATGGTGTTGGAAATTGCAATGATAACGAACGCCTCCTGCTAGAGTTCTATGCAGAACATCAGCTGACTATTACAAACACTATGTTTCAGCAGAAAGATAGCTTGAAGACAACCTGGATGCATCCCCGATCCAAACATTACCACCTCATTGACTATGTTTTAGTCCGTCAGAGAAACATTCGTGATGTCCGTCATACTCAAGTGATGCCCAGTGCAGAATGCCAGACAGATCATCGCCTTGTCAGATGTAAACTAAATCTTCATCTTAAGTTCAAACCTAAGAGGGGTGGCATCTTACAGAGGAGACTCCAAGTCAACAATCTTCAACAAGCTACCATGAGAGACAACTTCCAGGCAAACCTGCAAACAAAACTTGAAGACCGTCCTACAGATCCTTCTCCTACAGTGCTTTGGCAACATATCAAAAACAGTATCCTCCAGTCTGCGGAAGAATCCCTCGGGTTCTCCCACAAGAAAAACCAAGACTGGTTTGATGAAAACAACCAAGAGATCCAGGAGCTGTTGGCAAAGAAGAGAACTGCTCACCAGGCATACCTCGCCCAGCCAACTTGCCACGTAAGAAAAGCAGCTTGCCATCTCACATGTAGTAAACTTCAACAAAAACTCCGAGACATGCAGAACAAGTGGTAGATCAATATAGCAGAAAAGACACAACACTGTGCAGATCTGGGTGATTCTAGAGGATTCTATGAAGCTCTTAAGGCAGTGTTTGGACCTACTTATCAGGTCCAAAGCTCCTTATACAGTACAGATGGTCAAACATTAATTACTGATAAAGCTTCCATCCTGAATCGATGGGCTGAACACTTTCAAAGTCTCTTTAGTGCCAACCGAGTAGTCCAAGACTCAGCTATCCAACATATGATACAAAAACCGATGAAAAATGAACTGGACATAGCTCCCACTTTGGAAGAGACCCTTAAGGCCATACAGCAGTTGAAAAACGGCAAGGTAGCTGGGATTGATGGAATCCCACCTGAAGTTTGGAAACACGGAGGTCATGTACTCCATGTTAAATTCCACGAACTCCTTGTGAATTGCTGGGGAAAAGGGGAACTGCCATCTGATCTCCAAGATGCAGTCATCATCACCCTGTACAAGAAAAAAGGAGCAAAATCCGATTGCTCAAACTATTGAGGCATAACACTGCTCTCTATTGCTGGAAAAATCCTTGCAAGGATACTCCTGAACAGATTAGTTCCTGCCATTGCCGAAGAACTTCTTCCTGAAAGCCAATGTGGGTTCAGAGCGAATAGGAGTACTACACACATGGTATTTGCCCTTAGGCAACTGCAAGAGAAATGTAGAGAGCAGAACAAGGGACTCTATGTAACATTTGTTGACCTCACCAAAGCCTTCGACACCGTGAGTAAGAAAGGTCTGTGGCAGATCCTGGAAAGACTAGTATGTCCCCCCAAATTCCTTAAAATGATTATCTTGCTACACGAGGGCCAGCGTGGTCAAGTCAGATATGGTGATGCTCTTTCAGAGCCCTTTCTGATAACTAATGGAGTGAAGCAAGGTTGTGTTCTTGCGCCAACTTTATTTACAATCTTCTTCAGCATGATGCTCCAAAGGGCTACGGCAGAGCTCGAAGAGGACGACGGCATCTATATACGTTACAGTACTGATGGTAGCTTGTTTAACTTAAGCCATCTGAGGGCTCACAATAAGACTCTAAACTATCTAGTCCATGAGCTGCTCTTTGCTGATGATGCTGCCCTTGTTGCCCACATAGAAGTAGCTCTGCAGCGCGCAACATCCTGCTTCGCAACAGCTGCAGAGCTGTTTGGGCTGGAAGGCAACCTTAAGAAACGGAAGTTCTTTACCAGCCTGCACCACAAGACGAACACCACCATCCCCACATTGCTGTTGGCAATTCTGTGCTTAAGTCCATTCAGCAGTTCACCTATCTGGGAAGCATCATCTCCACAGATGCCAAGATTGACAAAGAGATCGATCACAGATTAGCAAAGGCACATAGCGCATTTGGAAGACTTTACAAAAGAGTCTGGAGTAATAAACACCTGAGGCAAAACACAAAAATCAGTGTGTATAGAGCCATTGTACTGTCTATTCTCCTTTATGGGTCTGAAACATGGGTCACCTATCGCCATCACTTACGACTCCTCGAACACTTCCACCAGCGCTGTTTACACACAATCCTAAATATACACTGGACTGACTATGTGACGAATGTTTCTGTCCTTGAGCAAGCAGGGATCACCAGCATTGAGGCCATGATATTGAGAACACAGCTGTGCTGGGCAGGGCATGTGTCTAGGATGGAGGACCATCGCCTCCCCAAAATAGTACTCTACGGTGAACTCACCACGGGTCAGTGTAAGAGGGGCGCTCCAAACAAGCGATACAAGGACTCCCTGAAACAACATCTCAGGCTCGGCCAAATTGATCATCAACAATGGTCCGCCCTGGCCTCACATCGGGAGCCATGGAGACACACTATCCACAATGCTGCAGCCTTATTTGAAAACTCACGCTGAACAAATCTTGAAGAGAAACGGCAACACAGAAAGAATCACAACCCGGTAACATCACCTGAGGAAATCTTCTGCTGTGCTTTATGCAACCGGACTTGTCTATCTCAGATTGGCCTTTTTAGTCATCAGCGCGCTTGCAGAAATCGCGGGATGAGTCCTTCCTGAATCTTCGTTTGCGAAGAAAAGCCAGAGAGAGAGACACACACCTTAGTTATATCCTGGTTGAATTTCTATACCACACTCTAAACAGGGATGCATTTGAAGAGTGTTTGGAATCTTCATCTGGTCAAAAAAGCTGCAGCCAGATTGCTAAGTGGGGCTAGCTACAGGGAACACAGAACTCCCTTGTTGCAACAGCTTCACTGGCTGCCAGTCTGTTTCCAGGCACAATTCAAAGTGCTGGTTTTGAGCTATAAACCCCTAAGTGGCTCAGGTCCAGGTTATTTGAAGCACTGTATTTTCCCTTAGGAACGAGCCCATGCTTTGAGATATTCTGGGGAGGCCCTTTTCTCTGTTCCACCACCTTCACAGGTACTGGTGGGAACCCTGGAGAGGGTTAGAGAGGTCTTCTCCGTGGGTTCTCCCAGGTTCTGGAACTCCATTGCCAGAGAACTTTGACTGGTACCCTTCCTACTTTGCAGACAAGTTTAGATAGGCATTGACTATCTAAACCCCCTGTCCCACAAAAATAATGCACCAGATCTTGCTAATTGTTGTGCTAGTGTGCATTTCAATGGTATATGTTTTAATCTGGTTTTAATTTTTTTATTGTCTAATCTCATTTTAACTTTTGTAGCTTGTGAATTTTTAACAATTTTTTTTAAATGTTGTAAGCCATTTTTAGTCCCAAACTGGAGAAAAGGCAGAATAGAAATAAATATTATAATAAATAATGATAATTTTGTTGGGCTTTTAGGGCAATAGTTCTAGCCTGAAAAGAGATTACACAGGGGAAAGTAATGATATCTCCATCTCAGAAACAGCTCTAGGTACTCCAGTCTAGGATACTGCTTCACTTGAGTTCAAAGTGCAAAACTACTTTGTGTTAACTCAGCGGGTGGGGAGGGGGAACTTGCCCTTCCTAGTAGGCCCAGGCAAAAGCAAACCACTGTAGTCTTTCCTAGATTGTGTATTTTTCTTCATTAATAATTTTGCCATCTTGATCACATTCTGAAGTTGCTTGGCCAACTTGTCCTGGTTTTCATCTGTGAAATACTATTCAGACTAGACTAGATGGAGAACTTGGTAGTGTTGCCTTTTTGGACTACAACTCCAGAATTTCTCAGCTACCATGGCTATGTTGGCTCAAGAACTGAGTTGCAGCCCAAAAATTGCCATATCTAAGCTCTGGCTTAGATAGACTAAAGGAATGACTTGCTACAAGACAACATCTTAACAGTTTCACCATTAGGTTTCCTGCCACGCCAACATCAGTGAACAGGTCACAAATAACACTTCTTGATTCATTAACAGATGTTAACTTGTCATAATAGACCTGACATATGTACAAAGACATTAATATCCAACCCTGTCTCTCCATCATGCCACTCTAATAGAATATTTAGAATACCAGAAATATTTAAAATCTATGTTGGTGGTGGTGGTGGTGGAGTTAGTGATGTTATAATTGTATTACATTTTTCAGTATCCTATATCCAATTAGTATGTTTAAGCATAAGTTTGCCTCTACAGGAGCCAGTGTGGCATAGTGGTTTGAGCATTGGACTTTGGACTTTTTCAAATGGGGAATAAAAACCCCATCGAGGTTGGGAGGAGGATGGCATTGTCTTGCTTACAGCTCTGTGTTTCATACAACTTCGTCCTCCTCCCCACCTTCCCCCATGCTTCCTCCTTGCCAGGGGAGAGAGAAACGTGCCACTTTTTATTGACGGGGGTTCTCTGTTAATAAAAGCAGCATGTTTATCCCACCCTCAGCACGGGGGAAGGTCGGGAGGAGGGCGGTGTCATATGAAATGGAGCACTTTAAGCGAGACAACACTGTCATCCTCCCAACATCGACAGGAGTTTTATTCCCCATTTGAAAAAGTCCTATAACTCTGGAGACCATAATTCAAATCCCTTCCCAGCCAGACTATGGACAAGTCACACTCTCTCAGCCTCAGAGGAAGGCAAAAGCAAACTCCCTCTGAACAAATCTTGCCAAGAAGCCCCCATGATAGGTTCACCTTAGGGTCACTATAAGTGGTCACATAAGTCAGAACAACTTGAAAGTGCACAACAACAGCAACAACAACACAACAACATTGCATTATACAGGTAAATGTGTTTGCTGCAAATGGATGGGAAGAAATTAGATTCTGCATATTCGCTTTCATCAAGATTCAGGCATGTAGTTCAGTATTCAGCACTGGCAGAATTGGAATTTTCTTGCCCCTACACTTCCTGCTGCAGCATTCAGTGGACAACAAAAACAAAGAAACCCAAGCATGTTTATAGGATACAGAAGGTGGTACTGTAGGAGAAAAGGGGGTTGCCAATTCTAGCAGAAGCAATGGGATTAATTGGAAGTACACCTTTGTGTCCTGTATTACTGCTAAGTGATATTAGTCTAGGTTATGTATATTCTACTTTTACATGCCTCCTTTTGTAAACATTTCAAGAAGCAATGCACTTAAAGCATTTAAAACTAAATTAGAACATTACTGTTCTTAATCCAACAGCATAACATCAGACTGTAATTTGCATACTTATGGGTAACAGTCTTTATATATATATATATATATATATATATATATATATATATGGTATATAAAATAAACATCCCTAGATGAACAAAATCAATGCAGCTTCTGTACAATCCAAAGGAGAGGCAGCAGGCCTCAGCCTGAAAGGTGCACTGGCTTCCTCCTTAATTGAGCAGCATTAACTTGTTAACTACTTGCTAACTAGCTAACATGCAAACAGAAAACACAAAAAATAAAATAGCTCTGTGGAAAAGGAAGCAGTAAGACAAATTAAAGTTCTTCTCATAAGGACACTTATCTGCTACTCTAGTGGAGGATTTTCCAGTCTGAATTGTCCCAGGAGGAGTGTAGAAGCAACCTACACTTTCAACATTACCCTCTTAATATATTTTATCAAATAGACAATAAACTCTTTAAAGAAAAAATGATGGTCCATGGAGTTCCTGATCTTCTTTCCTCCTCAATACAGTACCTAGGTGTCTAATCTGCAATTTAAAGAGACCATAGGCATATATTTACACAATAAAACAGCAACCATCTGAAAGAGCCATTACTGTCTATTGTGTTCTGTGTCAACTAATTTTTCCTCTTCCCCTCCCTCCTGAGCAGCTCTTCTTCATCTCTCTTGGAGACCCTCTTTTCATTTTCATTCTACAGTCAGTTTCCTACTCCCCCTCTTCGCTCCAACCTTTCCTTCACATTGTTATTATGCCCTCCAGGACAAAAGAGAGAGGGGATTCTCCAGCTTAATGACTGGGCATGCAAACAACCTGGATCTAAAGATGAATTTAAATCAACATGAAGTAGTGCTCTTGGAAGAAGTGTGGCTTATAACTCTGAGCACCTCTTGAAAGCCCATTGTTTCTAACTGCAACCTAGCCAATTTGTTTTGTATACATCTGCTTGTGATCAAGAGGGAAAGAAGTGTGAGGTATTGCATTCTTAAATCCATGAAAATAAAGTGTGGTTTCGGTTTGCGGCAGGAGAAAAGGGAGAAGCATCTCCTGCCCTGCAGAACTCATTTATTGATCTTTTGCTTTTCCCCACACAGCCTAACCCTCCATATGTTTTGGAATAAAATGCTCCTAATACCTTGAAGCTTCTAGGCCTTCAAAACACCTGCAAGGCCAATGTTTCCTCATTCATAGCACAGACCAAAGGTGGAGAAAGTGGGGCTTTCCATGTGCTGCCTATGTGCCTAGATGGCCATTTTTGAGGTCCCCAAAGGCCTCTTACTACCTCCAGCTTGGGGGAAGGGAATAGTTTTTTACTCAAAATATTCCCCACATCCTCTAGTATGGGTGCAACTATTTGTCCTGTGGGATTTTTTTAGGCCTGAGAGAGACCTTGTTTTGAACGCAGGGAATAAAAATTGGGAAAAGTTTACTTTCTGTTTTTTTAAAAGGGCTTCTTCCCAATCTTGAACAGCTCAATGTTCAAATGGATATTCAATTCAAGGTCCAACATAGGAAGCAGTCATTTATCCAAGATACCTATTCTTCAAACAAGATATGAGTATGGTCTCGTGGAGCCCAATCAGTTTTATTTTGGCTGAACACATTTAAACAGGTAATTTTTTAATAAGGTTTTATCAGGCCCTACACTGTTTTCTCCCCTGTCTTAGGAGCCCCATCTTTGACCTGGGGGTCATGAGGACTGCTGGGGGGGGGGAACAGGGCAAAAGTCCTGCATTGTCAGGACTACAAGGCTCCAAGACAGGGGCAAGACAGGGTAAATTGCCCGTGTAGATAGCCCCAAGGTCTTCCATGGAGTCCACAGTACAGTACTACATTTATAAGTGCCCACCTGCCTGTCCATCTTCTTTCCCTGAATCACGTTAATAATCTCAGTGGGTGTGGTACAGTTAGCTTGCAAGGAAAAAAAATCAAGTTTGGTCTTCCTGTAACCTTTTCATTGGTGAAAAATTCCCACAAATACCTTTTCCTCACAACAATTACAAAAGTAGCTTAAAATGCCTTTTCAAATACAGTTGTAATAGGCTCTTTCCACTTCTAATTTGGCCAGTTACAACTTTAGCACAAATTGGACTTACAATGGCCAAAAGGCCAAAGGGAGAGAGCACATTAGGTTGTGTGTGAACACACACACAGACACACATAGTGTTTCATAAATATTTCTGTCATAATAATAAAGGCGTCACAAGACTCTGTCTTGTCTTTGCTGCTGTAGATTAATACAAGTACCCCTCAAAGCTATCCTTTTTGCTCCTGTTTAAGGCTCATCAATAGCAATAACATATTAATTTATGTTGTTATCTGAATCTGTCAATGAAGACTCTTACCTTGATTAGCTGAGCTGATTCATGAATATTCAGATTTTTCAGGGATCAAAGCTGTCAGAATGTTTGTAATTAACTTCTCTGAGGAAAGGAAAGTTGTGTGCTTCTCTGGGGTTAAAACCTCACACAGACGCTAGGGATCAGAGTAGTTTTATGTGGGAGGTTGAGGGCAAAGATTATAACATAACAGATAGAATGAAGGAACAGACATGAATGTGGGTATATAAGATGAACAAGAAGAAGCACAGATAATGTCTGGGCACAAGACTGGGAAAAGTGACATCTCACACACTGATTTGTAGAGTTACTAAGTATAAAATATGTGGCTTACAATGAGAAATGTACCTGTGTATATTATTTCTGCTGCTCCCTTTCCTTTACAGAAACAGTAACTATGGGCTCATCTACATGGGACAGGATATACCTGCTCCCTGCCAGTGTATCCTGCCCATGGATCAGGCCCATTCCTCCCCCATTACCTCCACAAAATGGTCTGGAGTCCAGACGGGCTCCAGTCTGATCTGTGTGCCCCTTCACATTTATGTTGTGTTGTTGTGACACCGTATTTAGTGCATCTGATAAAGTCCTAAGAGTGTATCCACAGTACACAGTTATAACACATTGCAACCACTTTACCTGCCATGTCTCCATCCTATGGAATCCTGGGATTTGTAGGTTTGGTGAGGTGTTTGAATTCTCTGCTAGAATGATCTAATGCTGCAGTCCTGGGACAAGGCTTCTAGCAGAGAATTCTAAGTCCCTCACTAAACTACAAATCACAGCATGGAGCCATTACAATTAAAGTGGGAAGAAACTGCTATAATTGTGCAGTGTGGATACGCCCTAAGAAAAAGTGTCAAATTGAGGGAAGCAGGGACAGGGTCTCTAAGCATTATCTAAGCCTTAGATCTCCTTCCTTCCAAACAGTGATCCCACCCAAGATAGCCAGGATGGGACAAGATTGGGTGGGGAGCAGAAGCAGAGCTGTTCATGAAGATTGCTGATTCCCTGTTGATAACAAAAGCAGAGAAAGGACAAACTATTCCTCCTCGCCCAGCTGAGGGATGATCAGCAGAGTTTGAGGGAAATAATGGATGATGTCACCCCCACAACCACCACCACAGGAGGCCCCGCAGATCATTCTTGTGTTGCCTCCATGTGATCTAAAAAGTGCCCTTTCTAAGGCCAGCTCGTAGACATATCATCAATATTTTAATAAGCATGATATTAACCTGCTATTTTAGGTGCTTTGATGTATAAACACAAATCTGACACTAACAGGTTGTCTAAACAGCAAAAATATTTCTCACGGAATATGAGGAAAATACAACCTGTCTTAATGGCAGCCTGCGTTGTGTGACGTACTCAGAAAGAGGGGGGTTAAATATGCCATATACTCCACTGGCTTTTCCCAGGGTCTTTTAAAAACTCTGGGGGGGATGCACATTCCTGCTCGTAGGGACGAGCAATCAAATTGATTCACTTTCCCAAAGGAGCAGGAGCTTGAAGCTGATTGGCTGGATGAGCATGGTGGGGCAGGGTTTGCTAACAAGGCAAGCACCCGGAACTGCCGTGGGGTTTTTTCGCCTTAGTGAGTGAGTGCTAATGCACTCAAATGGGGAGTTGTGGGAGGTTGTTTTTCTATTAAGGTGAAATATTGCACTTTTGTACCTTAGATATGCTTTAAAAAAAAAAAATACTGTTGAGCAGCAGCAACTGGTGAGAATAAAAAGTGCAAGTAATTCACTCGCAGCCACCATCTTGATTTGCAGGCATGCCCATTTGCACATCAAATGCGGTTAGCTTTGCATGCCTGCGATTTACCTAAATACCCCCAGCCCCCAAAAAACATTAAGACAAATGGCAGCTGCTGCAAGTTGCCTTTATTTAGGAGCAATCCACTTCTTTTTGCCTCCTATAGACAACCCCTAAATTTCCAAACAACTGATCTCACCTCTGCTGGAGAAACAAACAAACAGGAATACTGTAACAGAATCACAGGACTTTTTCAGACCTCGATTTACGGTGCAAGAAGGCTCGTAACACTCGTGAGGCTGCTGCTCAGCAGGGGGCCCATTTCGTACGACGCTGTCCCCCTGCTGAAACCAACAGTTTCCGTTCCGGGAGAGATCGGAGGCAGCTGTGTCATATTTGGCCGTTTTTTTAATCACAGGCAACTTACGTGATTTAAAAATGGCCAAATATGGTGCGGCTGCCTCCGATCTCTTGTGGCAGGGGGACAGCGTCATACAAAACAGCCCCCCTGCCGTGTGGCAGCCTTGCGAGTGTTAAGAGCCTTCGTGCGCCGTAAATCGACGTCTGAAAAAGTCCATAGAGTTGGAGGAAACCTCTGGGATTGTGTATGGGGGAGGGGGAGGGGGACACAAGCAATGAATCATCTGGCATTGATGTATGCTTTCTGGGTTTCTGTTTGTAAAATCAGTTTCTACTTACTAGGCGTGATGATATTGGCATCTTTTCATATGGGCCCATCTGGGGTTTTGGACCTTTTATGTCTGAGCATTGGCACTGTAAGCCTATTTCTGTTCAAAAAGGAAGCTCTTGGTGGTCTGAAATGCAAAGTCCCAAACTAATTTTTTTTTCTGGTTCTCTATTAATTAAAGTATTCCTGCAAAAATCAGTGAGCATTGGAAAGGGAGGAGAATTAAGAAGCAGGGAGGAAAATTAAGAAACAAAGAGACACCCAGTCACACCTCCCAACAAATAATAATGGTGTGTTTATGCTGCATTACTCTTGTCTAATCTTCACATCTACTATAATTATTAACTACTAGTCCTAAAATCTATAGAGTTATCATTATTGTTATTATTATGAAACTCAATCCCATTTTCATGTCATAAAGATAAACCAAATCTCATTTCAATTAGTTGCAGCAGGAGGGAATGAACTTTAAACAGACATTTAATTTCTGAAAAAAAATTAGGAAGTTCTTCATGGAAATGTTATGGCATTTTGAAACAGATTAATAGTTCAGTATGAACACATCTACCCTGCAGCGATATGATGGCTGTACTGTGATCAGAAGACAGGTTAAATGAGCAAAGCCAGTTGATACCACTGAGTTGGATCTAATCAAATAGTGTTCAGATTTTTTACAACTTTTATCTATACTGTTTTCTTATTCCAGGTACAATTTAGAATTGTTACAGTGGGTGAGTTGATTTGTGGCTGTGATCTATTGGCTTAATTGGATAACTGGTATATAAGGATGTTTTCGTGTTAACCAAGAGGTTAGTGCCATTATATTACCTATACCAGGAGCATTTGTCTAACAATTCAAGGAGAGCCTGGCTGTCGGATATAGTACACAGTCTATTTTGCTGAAGCAGGAAAAGCAGTCAGAGGCCATGCCCACAAAACAGACACTCTATCACAGTCAGTTAAAATAGGTGCACACGGTAGCTTCCTCCATGAAACAGCCACTTTATTGGGTCTGACCATGTTGGGTCAAATTCTGTTGTAACAGTACCAGTAACAGCTAATGTTTAAAAACCAGGACAATGCTATTTTTCATGACTGAACTACAGCAATATCTGCATACATCTTGGGCTCATCTACACAAGCCAGGATACGATGGCTTCCCACTGGCATACTCTGGCCATGGATAAAGCCTGTTGTTCCTCCATTACCTCAACAAGATGGGCCAGAGTCCAGACAGGAACGCCAGCCTGTCACTGCAGCTGCCACCGCTGCCATTTTCCTTGCCCTCCTGGCATCGAGGAAGCTGACCACAACATGTGACCAAAGGCTTCCCTGCATGTCACCAGACTTGGTCACATGTTACAGGACCCATTCCAGAGTAGTCCAAAATATAGCCAGTCCAAGGTCATGAAGACATAGGAACCCAAGAGAGTACAGATAAGAGAGTTGTCAGCACTAAGGCTGAGTGAGAGCATCTGGGATCTTCATGGGCATCTCCTTCAAGGCCACAGGTGCTTAGTGAGTGCCTAATTAGTCAGTGTCTATGATTTAACTGGCACTTGGCTTGGCATTTCTCCCTCCTTTGCTCAATGAAGGATGGGAGCTTACCAGCTTCAGTGTCTGCAACCTCTGCCAATTCCTGCTGGGGAGCAGGAGGGTCTCAGTCCCCATCTCTTCGGACTCAGAGAGAGTTCCACCATCAGGAGTTACAGCTTCCTGACACTCTGCTGCCACCTCCTCCTCCTCCTCCCCACCTTAGTCATCCAGGGGGTGTTGTGACAGGGTTGCCACACTGGATACAAGTTGGAGGTTCTGTAACTGTAATCTTTCAACAGATTGTGGAGCAGGAGAAGGTACCACAAAGCTCTGTTAATCAGGGCTTCCCCACCTTCCAAACCCAACTTTTAGCCACAGCCATCCCTTCCCAACAGCTCTGTTGCCTCAAAACAAGCAGGAGAATGAGGAGGTGACACAAAAGAGTGACAAAAACAAGCTAGATGCTCCTCCTTGCCCCTTTCTTCCATCTCCACCAGGGAGGCAATAGACACATTGGGAGGAGATGGCTGTGCTGTATACAACCTGGCAACCTTATCAATGGATCTATTCTAGATGAAATTAACAATCCGATTCAGGCCAAAGAAGACAAGCTGCCCTTACTACAGTACTGATTTTAAATTCTGTAATCCTTGGAATTAACAAAGGGCTTATCTACACTAGCCAGGATACACTGGCTTCCTGCTGCTGTATCTTGGCTAAAGAGGTAGCCCATTGTTCCCCCATTACCTAAAGAAAATGTGCCAGACCCCACACAGGAGCACCAGTCAATTGCTGCAGCTGCCACCGCTGCCATTTCCCCTGCTCTGCCAGGTCTGGGCAACTGGTTGCATCATGGGACAAGCCCCCTTCATGTGACCAGCCTTGGTCACATGCTTCAGCCCTGCTGCCCAAACCTGGTAGAGCAAGGGGGACCACCAGCAGCAACAGCAGCAGTGAGGGCCAGCCTGCTGGGACAGGCTCTCATGGACACACAGGCCTGATGAGTCCCTTCCCGGCAGGAATGCATTAAACTAGGTATTTTTAAAAAAAAAAACATGGTAAAGGGCCCTGTCCCAGCTTGCCCCATTCCAGACCCCCAGGCTGAGCACTGTTCCCCCTTTGGGAGAAGACTGAAGCAAAGAAGGTGTTAAGTAGTTCTGCCTTTTCTCTGTCCCCTGTTAGCCTTTCGCCATTTTCTCCACACTGCAGACCTACTATTTCCTTGTTCTTCCTTTTGCTACAGACATATCCAAAAAAGCCCTTTTCATTGTTTTTATTGTTTTAACCTCTCTAGCAAACCTGAGCTCCATCTGTACTTTAGCTTTTCTGACTTTCCCCCTATGTGATCTGGCTATTTGTTTGAATTCTTCTTTGGTAATTTCCCCCTCTTTCCATTTCTTGTTTTTAAAGTTTTAGCTCAGTTGAGAGTTCTTTTGATGTCCATACTGGTTTCTGTATACATCTCCCCTTTTTCCTCCTCACTGGAACTGTTTGAAATTGTGCCTTCAATATCTCACTTTTAAGAAACTCCCATCCATCATGTACTCCCTTCTTTTTAGTATTCCTGACCATGGGATCACCCCCAGTAATTCTCTAAGTTGCCTGAAATCAGCTTTCTTAAAGTCTAGAATCCATGTCTGACTATGCTTGGCTTCCCCTTTCCTCTGTATAACAAACACCAGGAGAACATGATCACTCCCCCCTAAGTATCCCATCACTTCCACACCATTAACTAGGTCATCCCAAATGGTTAGGATCAGATCTAAAATAGCTGATCTCCTTGTTGCCTCTTCCACCTTCTGGACAATAAAATTGTCTGCAAGGCAAGTGAGGAATTTGTTGGATCTTAAATTCTTGGCAGAGTTGGTTTTCCAACAAATATCAAGATAGTTGAAATCCCCCATTACTACTGCATCTCTCCTTTCTGAATGTGCGGTCATCTGATCTAGGAAGGCATCATCCAATTTCTTAGTTTGGCTTGGAGGTCTGTAGTAGACCCCCACAATGACATCCCTGCTGTTTCTCTCCCCCTTTATTTTTACCCAGATGCTCTCAACCTGGCTCCCAGGATTTAAGTCATGGATCTGGTCACAGGTGTACACATTCTTAACATATAATGCTACTCCACCACCCTTCCTGTTTGGTCTATTTTTCTGAAATAGGTTATACTCTATTAGTACATTCCAATCATGAGACTTATCCCACCAGGTTTCAGTGATGCCTATTATATCATATTTGCTTTGCTGTGCTAAGAGCTCAAGTTCATCCTGTTTATTTCCCATGCTCTGTGCATTAGGATAGAGACATCTAAGACTATGGGCCATTTCCCCTATCTGCCTTTTAAAGGATTTATTCCTCCCATTGTTGGGTTATTTGCCTTGTTCTCTGTACAACATTTGGGCTATTATCTCTAGCACTCGATGATCTCCTGCCTTCAAGAGTACCGTCCCCTTTCCCATACAACTCAGTTTAAAGCCCTCCTGATAAGTTCTTTCAGACTCTTAACAAAAACATTCCTGCCAGCTGCTGTGAGGTGCAACTCACCCCTTGCCAGAAGTCCAACTTTCTGAAACTACATCCCATGGTCCAGGAAACCAAATTGTTCCCAGTGGCACCATCTGTACAGCCAGTTGTTCACTTCCACTATTCTTCTCTTCCTTCCTGGGCCATGCCCTTCCACTAGAAGGACAGACGAAATTACTATCTGTGTGTCCATATTCTTCAGCTTCCTACCCAAAGCCTCATAATCCCTTGTGATCTTCTGAAGGCTATGCCTTGCACTATCATTGGTTCCCACATGGACCAAAAGGAAGGGATAACAGTCAAAAGGCTTGATGAGTCTTGTCAGCCTCTCTGTTACATCTTGAATTTTTGCCCCAGGGAGACATTTTGTCAGGCCTACAAACTACTGCTTCTGTTCCTTGCAGCAGGGAATCCCCTACCACCACCACCCTCCTCCTTTGAGTCTTGGCAGAGGCCATTTCATGTGCTAGATATACCAAGGTTTCCTGTATGTTTCCTAAGGCCTGGCACTGCTGCTCTTCCTCTCCTCTGGAAAGAGAGAGAGCTTCAAATTGATTATGTAGTTTCAAGCTGGCTGAATGAGCCCTGGCCCTTCTACTTCTCTGTGTCACATTCCACCAAGTGTTCATTTCCTGTGTATGGGAAATGGCCTCCTCTGCAGACACCTCCCCAGTGTGTTCTGCATCTAGGATAGTCTTCTCCACTCTGTCCAAGAAAACCTCTCACTCCCTAATATTCAGAAGAGTAGATACCCTGTCCTCAAGATGCTTAATCTTCTCTTCCAGCAGGGCCACCAACTTGCACTTGCTGAAGATATAGCTTCCCACATCCTCTGGCAAGAAGGCAAACATCCCACAAGTGTTGCAGATGACTGCAGCAGCTCCCACACTGCCCATATAATCCAGGCCTGTATCACTTCAGGGTTTGGTCACAATTTGGAATGTTGCTGCTGTTGAGTTGTGTCTCCGGAATGCTGCATCTTTTTACACAATCCTCCATGTATCAATATCACATCACACATATAATATCACATCATGGATAGGACTATGCTCAATCCTTCTACACAATCGATTAATTTACTGAACAAAGGGAATTGCTTTTACTGAAATTTAATAATTTGTTTTGATTCTGTTTCAATAAAAGCATGCAGAGAGAGAGAATTTTTCACTTGGGAGATTATTCAGACAAATGACATATTGGCCCCTCAGAAGAATGGGTAGTACAATCCATAATTTTTTCCACCTCTTTCTGCATATATAAATAAGGTGCACACAACAAAGCCTGTGAATTCTTGGTTGACAATGAAAGCCTATATCCTTGTGTGAAATATCTCCCACTGCTGGTTGCTTTACAAAGTGCAGGTGATGGTGGTGCATCTGAAGAGTTGTGGGACAGTGTCAGTGTCTGTCAGTTTTGGTTTTCTTGCATTTCTCAGAATCTTCCAAGCATTCTCATCCTGTTCATGCTTTTCCACAGGCCCTGAGTTTTTTTTCCTCCCTTCCTCCATGGCAATTCATCTTGTCTGCCATTCCTAATATAAGCAATTGTTAACACAGTTTTTCTCAATGTTTGCTTTTTTAAATGCACCCACACACAGAGAGACACAAAAGTGTGTTCTAGAGCTTATCCACATGGGCCAAATAGCCTGGCTTGCCCCCATTCCAAAGCCCTGCAGTCCAAATGATACAGGGCATTTGCCTCGATCTGCCCCCAGGCAGTCCAAATGACCCCCAGGGCAGATACGGGGCTGGTATGGGGGCAAGCCAGGTTAGAGCCCTTTACAGTGATATAAGATAATAGCCAGTTTAATCTGGTACCGCCAAATCGGGTCCTACATATCCGCAGGAGCCCATCCTAGAGTGCCATTCTCACTGCTGCTTCCAAGGCTGGTCACATGTAGGGGATTTGTCACATGATGAGGCTGGCTGCCCAGAACCAGCAGAGCAGAGAAAATGGTGGCAGCGTCTGCAGCAACAGACTGGTGTTCCTATGTGGACTCTAGCCCATTTTCTTCAGGTAACGGGGCAAAATGGGCCACCTCCACAGCCAGGATACACCAGTGGGGAACTGGCCTATCCTGGCTAATGGAGATAAGCCCATAGTTTCATAGACATTTTTCAAACATACACATCATTAGTTCTGCACATTTCCCTGCAAATACTTGCATTTACTGCCATACAAATTTGGGGGTGTGGGGAGGAACAATCTGATTTTGACTGTTTCCTCTCAATGATGGGAACCTAAAAGTTAAATGTGAGCCTTTCTTAATAATTTCAGAAGCGATATACAGGTAATGAATAAATTTGGTTTCTTCTTCAGTTAACAGAAATTTCTTTTCCCACCTCTAGTTTTTATCAGACTTGGGAAAACACAGCAAAAACCATTTCCAAAAAGATATACCCTCATATAATATTTCTATTATAATATAATATATTATACAGATTATATAGAATATTATGAGTGGATGGTAGAAGATCAAGAATACTGAAAGAAAAGGCCATAATGAAGTGATTAATGTTTTGAAATAAACAACTTGGCTTTAATAGGACTAGGAAGTCATATAGTTTAGAATTGGTTTTTGTATTTGTTATAGGAACTACATTTCATGTTCCTTTTTTGTTTTTTCTCTTATAGGTTCATCTTATTACTAGTTTTATGCATGATTAAGAAGACATGGAAGATGTAAACATTGGATAATATACTATATTTTTTCTGTGTATTTTATTTTTTCTATGTTATTTTATATTGTTAAATGAAATGTTTGAATAAAAATAATTAATTTTTTTTTAAAAACTGTATCCCAAACTGCGTCAGAAGAACACAGTGATAACAGAAAGGGTGACATTATCAGATGCCTGCGTCCTCAGCTGTTCCCGGGACGTAGCACTGGAGTGGACAAGTCTTCACTTTTTTATTGACAGAGCTAAGCCATCAATAAAAAGGGAGACCTTATTCATGCCTGTGCTATGCCCCCAGGAAGCTGAAGGATGATGTCGCCTGATAACGTCACCTGTTTCTGTTATTGTTGCTTTCTTCTGATGCATTTTTTGCATCTGATAATCTCCTCTGTTTTGAATAAAGGCATATACAAGCTGAGAAAGAGTGAAGATACACCCCTAACTGAAGCAACATGGCCAATAGCATCCCATGTAGGCTTTGGGAAATATTATTTATCTTTCCCTCTCTCTCATTCACACACACACTTTTCAGCTTTGGGGCTGAAAAAAGAACCATGGGGCCTCCTGTGAACTTCAGGTTTCACTTTACTCAGCCTTGTTTTAATATAGTTTGCCACGAAAATAACAATAGAAGAACTACATAAGAGAACAAGCAATGATTTGTACAAAAGTTTCCATGATGGTAGTGCTGTCATTTACAAGTCTTCCTTCAGTAAAATGTCAACTGCAACAGTACATCCCAAGTCAGCAGTTATTCTCTTGTACTTTGTGAAAGTGGATACCAGGGAACCATCACAGGTATTGCTCTACTTTTTAAATTGTTCTCATCTTCATTCCTTTTCCATGACACTAATGCTTGCATTTATTGAACTATTTGCTCACTGAAACTGGCTACAAGCTTCTTCAACAGAAATATATAGTGGTTCTTCTGCAGGAACTAGGAACTTGGTTAGACTTTCCAGGTCTGTTGATTGTAGAACCAGATTGCTCCAGCAGACATCAGGTTGGATTGTGTCTCTGGGCTTGTCTATATGAGGCAAAATGAAGCTGATTGCTTCACAGTAAAGGCAACTCACAGCAGTTGTGATTTGTTTTAATGGGTTTTTTTTGGGAGGGTGGGACTGGTAGATCACAGGCATGCAAAGCTATCCACATTTGCTGTGCCTTAACAGTAAAGCAAAAAAACAACAACCCCCAAACCCTGTTTTATTGCATTCATGCTCACTCGCTAAGGTGAAAAAAACATGGTGGTTCCAGAGGCTTGCCTTGTTAGCAAGCCTTGCCCCCCCCCCCCCCGTGCTCATCTGGCCAATCAGTTTTCAGCTTCTGCTCATATGGGAAAGCAAATCAAAGCAAATTGCTTGTCCCAGGGAGCAAGAATATGCATTCGCCCTGCTATTTTTAAAAAACTCTGGGGGCCCGTCTAAACGGTGAAAATACCCCTCATGGAATTCACTGGGAACCCTACCTGTCTAAACAGGATCCAGTGCCAATCCACACTATTTGGAAGGGGGGGGGCAAAATGGCAAAAACAACAGGGTAAAAGCCTTCACAGATTTCCCTGTACTTTTTCACAAACCACAAGGCGGGTGCACATTTTTGCTCATTTGGACTATAGAACAATAAAAAACTCAAAGGGAAGCACAAAGCTGATTGGCTGGGCTAGAGCAGGGTGGGGCTTGCTGGGAAGGCAAGAACCTGCTGCCGCAATGTTGGATCATTCGCTAAGGCGATAAAAAGGATCAATATTTTCTGTTTTGCTTTCTTATAAAATTTCTCATAAAACTGGAGAATCGTTCTATCGCACCAGTGCACTTTGGGATAATTAAAAAAAAAAAACTGGCAGCAGTGAAGAACTAATGCAAGTAAATCACTCATGGCCACCATTGGGAATGTGAGGTTTATGGGGGCTTCCAAGTCCAGAAAAACCATTTAGACATGTCACTGTTGCTGTGAGATGCCAATACTATGAGGTATTTTAGATTTGTTCCCTCATGTAGATGGGCCCCGGGGAAAAGCAGCTAAGGCTTTTCTTGCAGAGTATATGGCATATTTAGCCCTCCTCCTTCTTAATACTGTGATACGATGCAGGATGCCATTAAGACAGTTTGTATTCTCCTTGCACTCCATGAGGAGTATTTTCGCCATTTAGACAACCGCTTAGTGCCTGGACACCACAAGCCGATACACTCTCAAGCAGTGAACAAGACAAAGGCACCAGAAGTTGTGATGCATACTAGAAGTTCATTGAACACTATAATGATACACTTGGTTTATTTTAATTTGTGAAAGACTGCAGACCACTATCTGAAAAGATCCTTCACGCATGTTCAGAGATATTACGATGGAAGGAGGGCTGCCTCCTCTTCTGACTTGGGGGCAGCGATCCCCTTCTCTAGGGGCAGAGGCTCCCTTGGCTCTTTCACCTGAGGGAAATGGCTTTCCCGCTGGAATGGTTGCTTCTACACTTCCTCTGGCCCACAAGGCTCAGGTTCATCTTTGGAAGAGACTCACTCCAGTGACACGTCAGCCTAAGACCAGTTCGTAGCTCCAAATAGAGCAAACCCATTGACTCAATGAGACCTTGATAAGCCAACACTTCTGTAAATTCCATTGATCCAATAGATCTACTCTAGCTGAGACTAACAAATGTATTTAGGCCATAGTTCCCTCTGAAATCATGTTAGTGAACCTCTTCGACTGTCAGTTCATTTCATTAATCTACCTTTAAAAAGAACAAACAAAAGAAAGAAAGATCATAACACATATGTTGGATATCTCCCTGATCCTTTTTCTGCTGGGCAGGGGAAAAAAAGAGTTTTATGATACTTACAAACCCCTCCAGCTCTAGTCACAGCAAATTGTGATTTACTGTAGTTGTTCAAATAAAATGGAAAGAGAAAGTGTTATAGGCCTTGGAAACTACAGAGAACTGCCATTTAAGCTCCATGAAGTTTCAAGAGTGGGGGGAGGATTCTCACAGGATGTGTGAAGGAACTTCTCTACCGAGAGTAACAATGCCAAAGTGGCTATTATATAGAGGGAGATTACAAATCTCCCCAAAAGAGAAAATGCATCAACAAAAATGATAAACATAATGGCCAAGATCATACATGTGCATGTAGCTCTGTACACACAATTTTGTGTTCTCACACCACCTGGCAGCTATCAAGCAGAGGTGTGTGTGCTGTTGCTGTCATTTCCCAGTGGGAAGCGAAAGAGGGGGGAGCTGATTCAGACAACAGAGAAGCAGCAGGTTACAGCTCCTTTAGAGCAGAGGGAGCGAATTGAAAATTGTCTTTCAAATGAGTGCAACTGACTTTTTCTTTCCCCAAGGAGCTCAGAGCAGCCAGGTCTTCATGGTATGAATCATTTAGGCCACAGAAACCAAATGCACACTTATAGGATGGGGGATACCTGGCTCAGCAGTACTACATAGGAAAAGGACCTTGGGATTATTGTTTATTTTCCTGAGAACACGAGACAGCAGTGTGATGCTGCAGCAAAGAAGGTGAAAGCTATTTTAGCTTGCATTAATAGAAGCATCACTTTCAA
The DNA here is from genome assembly GCA_030847615.1 of Gambelia wislizenii. Classification (NCBI taxonomy): domain Eukaryota; kingdom Metazoa; phylum Chordata; class Lepidosauria; order Squamata; family Crotaphytidae; genus Gambelia; species Gambelia wislizenii. The sequence continues at coordinate 107,655,946 of JAUMIR010000004.1, forward strand.
GCTGAGGGAAGTAAGAGTCTCATATTCTGTGCTGATCAGGCCTTATCTGGAATACTGCATTCAGTTCTGGGTGCCTCGTTTATTTATTTATATATATATAATTTACATTCAAAAGGAATCTCAGTTACATACAATAATGTTCCAGTATAACAAAAGCAGGAAAATAAAAGCACAAAACATTTATTACAGTAAACATGAAAACGCTGTGAGGAAGGAAAGTAAAGACAATGCACAGTAAAACAGCAATCCTAAATGAGTAACCCTATGTATACATATATGTACCTTCAAGTCACATCTAGACTTATGGTGACCCCATGAATTTCATAGGCTATACGATCATAAAAAAATCCGTATGGGGGGCAAAAAATACGAACAGCCTGTCGTTCGTATGCATACGAACTGGCTATACGATTTTTAAGCCCCCTAAGCTCCGTATGACTCCCTCTTCCCAAAGCTGGCTGGAGCGAGCAAGCCAAGCGAAAGTTTTAAATCTCCCGCCGCTTTTTTTTTTTTAAAGGTTCCTGATTGGCGGACAGTCGGTTTTCCGTATTTACAATATAAAATAAAAATAAATAAACATATACATTCACGGACTTACCGGACACTCGCTAGCCGGGAAACCAACATGGCGGCCGCTCCCAATTCCCCTCCGTGCTAGCCCCACCCCCTCTACTCAGCCAGCCAATTAGATTACCCTGCCTGTTCATATGTGTGCGAACGGACCGTACAGACCCGTCAGCCATCCGAACAGCATACAGATTTCTCTTCGCGATCCGCTTTCCCTCCCGAATACCGCGTGTGCATATTTCAGGGTGGAAAACCGGGCCCCCCCTCTTTTGCATTCGTGTGCATCCGAACAGCCGTTTGTACCGAAGTGCGAACCTCCGCATGCCGTACGTATTATTTAAATCGTGTAGACAGGACCTTAGATAAGGAATATTTAGAGGTGGTTTTGTCAGCCCCTTCCTCTGAAATATAGCCTACAGCACCTAGTGTTCATTGGCATCTCCCATCCATGTACTAACTAGAGCTGGTCCTGCTTAGATTCCAAGATTAGATGGGATCTGGTGCATTTAAGGTATTAGGCCAGCTTCAGCCTTCCTAAAATCTAAGTTAGTAGAGAAAGTAGACTTACCTTAGGGTCCCTTGCTGGTGTTCTCTAGAGCAGTCCTTCTTAAGCTATCTCATGTGGCAGAACAGAGTTTTCCCCCAATATGCCAGTGACTGGTACAACATCTGTACCAGTTGGCTACAACACTTTCTTTACTTTCTTTACTTTCTTTCTTTCTTAGAAACTTGCTGTAGACCTGCAGTGATCCGTGGATTACCAGCTCTGAGTAGCACTGCTGTTGAGTGTCTTATCTTATTCAGAGATGGATGGAGAAGACCAACTTCTGCTCTTTGATCAGGACATGGCTGTGGTCGATAGGTGCAAAGAGAGAGAGAGAGAGAGAATAGGCAGTTTTCACATAGGCAGAAGATGTCCAAGGAAAAAAGATAATCACTACTAGGATTTACCTCATGAATGTGGGAACAGGGCATGGAAATGGGTAATTGTGTCCTGCCAAATTGTTTTGTGTTATCCGAATGGTAGGGGTGGGACATGACAGGAAGCAATACACCTCCAGTTCTAGCTATTGTTGGGAAAGTCAGGGGTTGTACTTTACCAGGTTTTTGGGCTATCAAACTGTTGCCAACCAATAGTTTGTACTAACCAGAGGTAGCCAAGTCTAGCCATAACAGCAGTGGTGGCTTCCACATCAGCATGGCAGTGAATGCATGGTAGTCCAACATAAATTTAGTCCTAACTTTAAAGAAAACATCCAAGAGGCTGACTTCTATCCTCAAAATAGATTCTGTGTCATAGATAGCTCCTTTGAAATTCAGACTGAAATGAGGAGTGAATTTACCACCCCACTGACACAGAAACAACCAGATGCTTTTGTATTATAAAGTGTATAATCAGTGCACTCTAACTCCATGATAGTAGCTGGAGTGTTGGACTGGAACTTGGAAGAGCCAGCTTCTAGTCCCTGTTGAGCCAGGAAACTCACTGGCTATTCTTGAGCTCCCTGTCTCTCAGTCAGTCTTTCAGCCTTGTGGGGTTATTTTGAAGACAGATAGAGAGCCAGATATACCACTTTGACTTCATTGGAGGAAAATGGAATAAATAAAAGAAAGCAAATGGTTTTTATATGTTTTGTACAGCCACACATGGATGATGAAAGAAAAGGAGAGAATACAGAAGTATCACTAAAATTTGTTCATGTAATTCTATAGTTTAGTATAGTGTTCTGAAAGGGCTTAATATTTTCCCTTATAAGAGTTCAAGATAAGGAAGAACTCATTTTGGGGGGTTTTCCTCATTCACACAACACTCTCAAGGATGAAGGGCTCATCTACAGTGACAGGAAAATCCAGCTTAATTTCGGATTACCTTGCTCTGCAGCAATCACAGGCTTGTCTACACAATCGCTACACACACCAAGGTGAATTCAGGAGCACTGTCCACACAGTTCTCCCTCCCAAACTCACCCCATTTGATGAATCATAGTAGGCATGGCCACACAGCCATGGTCACTCTGTTTTCTCCTCCTTCCCCATGCATGAGGATGTACGTACGTGAGGATGTACTTATGTCCGCATCGCCACTGTCTCTTTTCCCACCGCTTGGAGGGGTTTTGGACATCCTATTAAGCAGAAGTACACACAGCAAACAATATGGATATGCTGTTATGCACTTCTCCAAACAACTGCCGTGTATACAAAATAAATGGCAATGAAGGAACCATGAAAAAGTGAAAATGGAACAGGGAAGGAAAGTTCAACTGATCACCTGGCCCAGAGAGCCTCCTCTGGACCTCTTCCACTCACCCACCAAAACTCCTCTCCCTGGCTCCACACTGGCATCACTATGGAAAGAGTCCACATGCACATGAATATCTGGATTTTCCACTCAAACCTTTTCGGTCTGGATGCAAGCCCTGAGGCACTGAAAGGACCCAGATTCAGCCTGTACATCATCTGGATGGCTCACTGTGAAAACAAGGTGAAATTATTTTATTTGGCCCATGCAAACAAGCCCAAAGCTACCTTGTCAGACCTTTGATGTCTTCTGCAGAGTTCTGAGTCAAAGCACAGCAACCCATTTCTTGTGTAACCTCCCCACCCCACCCTCTGCCCCCATCAACAATGGAGCAGAAATTACCCTGGAAAGATTGCTGCCTTATTAAATACTTAGTGGTGGTGGTAGTAGATGTAGTAATAGTAGTATCCTGCCTTTCTCCCAAAATAGGGACTCAAGGTGACATACAATTTAAAAAGAACAATACCATCAAAATCGTACAAAAAGCAATGCCATTATGGCAATCACAGATTCAGCAGCTAAGGGAGGAAGTGTACATGGAGATGTACTCTTAGGGGTCGTACAAATGGCAAAAATACTCCACACTGAATGCAAGAAGAACATGGCCTGTCTTAATGGCATCCTGTATTGTATCACCGTATTCGAAAGAAGCGGGGGCTAAATACGCCATACAGTCTGCAGGAAAAGCCTTTGTGGCTTTTGCCAGAGTTTTTAAACAACAGCAAGGGGAATGTGCATTCCTGCTTGTTGGGACAAGTGATTCTATTAGATTCGCTTTCCCATATGAGCAGAAGCTGAAAGCTGATTGGCCAGATGAGCATGGGGGCGGGGCTTGCTAACAAGGCTAGCACTTGGATCCACCATGTGGGTTGGGGTTGTTGTTGTTTTTGCTTTAGCAAGCAAGTACTAATGCGATTAAATGGGTATTTGGGGTGATTGCTTTTCTGTTAAGGCAAAATATCACTCTATCACACTTTGGGAATAGTTTTTTTTTAAAAAAAATACTGTTCTGCAGTGGCAAATTGGTGTGTAATTCATTGAGTAATTCATTCACAACCACCATCTTGATTCACAAGCATGCCCATTTGCACAGCATGCCTGCAATCTACCTTTTAAAAAAAACCAATAATCCATTAAGACAAATCGCCGCTACTGCGAGTTGCTTTTACTGCGGAGCAACCAGCTTCTTTTGCCTCATATAGACAAGCCCTTGGCCCTCTGTTGACTTTTTGTCTGTTTTACAGCTTTCAAGAATGGCCCTCCAGATTTATTCCTCACTATTGGCTATGTCAGCTAAGACTGGTGGGAGTTGTAGTCTAACAACATCTGGACAGCCTCACTTTGTCCACCTCTGTCCTAAAGGCTAAAATTAGAGGCCTAGGCTGACATAGGCCTCTATTCACTTACTTAGGAGAAAGCCCCACTGAACTAAATGAGATTTACTCTTCTGTAGACATGACTAAGGCTGCTGACACACTGCAGAAATAATGCAGGTTGACACTGATTTAACTATCATGGGTCCATCCTATGGAATCCTGGAACTTGTAGTGTGTTGTGGCACCAGAGCTCTCTGACAGAGAAGGCTAAAGATCTCACAAAACTATAAATCCCAGAAGTCCGTAGCATTGAGCCATGGCAGTTAAAGTGGTGTCAAACTATATTATTTCTGCAGTGTGTCAGCAGCCAAGGACTGCACTGAGAGTCTCTCTGAGTAAATACACTGGCAGCCATAGTCCCAGAAAATCCAGCTTCATTCTATTTATTTAGTAGAATGGTTATTAGGCAAAACAAATTACAGTTTTATGGTGTAAAACAGAATATTTGTTTGCGTTAAATTATGCTTAAATGGGCTTGATTTACATGTAACAAGATTAAATGCCAATTGATTATAAAAATATGTTTGTTAAAGTGTAATAACTGACATCGTTATATTTCAGTAACATTTTTACTAATCAATTGGCCCCTAATTATCCTATAATAACTCTTATTAATTGAAAATTAAATCTGTACTAGAGTCACTTAATTTAAACTGACTGCGACAAAAGAGACACTGTTTCAATGTTAGGGTAAACAAATCATTCTAACAACTGTTTACTGTGCATTAGGCTGAAATGGTGCTGGGCACAATCCACTACAAGTTCTCCTCTGAGAGTTTGATAGGAAGGGTACATTCATATTCTTATACTGGTGCTATCCATTCTGATGGAGCTTAATGGGAGTTTTCTTAACCCAAGGAGTGTCTGTTATACATTTAGTTGTCTATTATTATTATTATTATTATTATTATTATATCCAGAGCCATTTTTGAGCATTTGAATATTCTGGCACAAAGAAGAATCTTGGTGGTTGTCCAAACGGTGAAAAAACTCTTCACAGAATGCAAGGAGAATCCTACCTGTCCAAATGGCACCCCATGTGATTTCACTGCATTGTGAAGGAGGGGGGCAAATAAGGCCAAATCCTCACCAGAAAAGCTTTTGCGGCTTTCCCCATTTTTAAAAAAAACAACAAGGGGGTGCACGTTTCTGCTCATTAGGACAAGCGACTAGATCTGATTCGCTTGCCCAAATGAGAGGAAGCACAAATTGGATTGGCTGGATGAGCGCAGGGGATGGGGCTTGCTAAGAAGGAAAGTGCCCACTGCCACCATGTTGGATTTTCGCCTTAGCAGGCAAGTGCTAAGGCGAGAAAACAGGGTGTTGAGGTTTTTTTTACTTTTATGTTCAAGTGAGAAATCACTCAATCATACCTTGGGCATCATTTAAAAAAAAAAAGGTTGGGGGCAGCAAATCAAGCTAAGTGAAAATGTGAGTAAATCACTCGCAGCCACCATGTTTACTAGTGGGTATGCAAAGCTTATGGGGGCAAAAATAACCATTAGGACAGGTCGCAGCAGCTGCAAAATGTCATTACTGTAAGGGACTCCTTTTTTATGGGCTCTTATAGACAAGCACTTAATATGTCAGATGGGCAAATGGTTATCACTGGTGGAAAAGAGGTTAAGATAATAAAAACTGCATATTTAGGGCCGTTTCAGACTACACCATTACAGCACTATGATTCCACTTTAACTGATATGGCAATAGTCTATGGAATCCTGGGGTTTGTAGTTTGGTGAGGCACTAGAGCTCTTTGGCTGACAATTCTAAATAGCCCTCCTTAGACTGCAAATAAGAGAGCCAGTGTGGTGTAGTGGTTTGAGTGTTGGACTATGACTCTGAAGACCAGTGATTCAAAGCCCCTCTCAGCCATGGAAGCCCACTGGGTGACCTTGGGCAAGTCACAGCACTCTCAGCCTCAGAGGAAGGCAAAGGCAAACCTCCTCTAAACAAATTTTGCCAAGCAAACCTTGTGATAGGTTTTCCTTAGGGTTGCCATAATTTGGAAATAACTTGAAGGCACACACCAACACCAACACCAACAACAGAACTGCAAATCCCAGGATTCCATGGGATGTTGCCATGGCAGCTAAACTGGAACCATAGTGCTTTAATTAAGTAGAGTGAAAGAGCCCCAGGATTCCATAGAATGGAACTATGGCAGTTACAGTAGAGCCATAATGCTATGAATTTATTGTGTGAAAGTGCCCTCAGTCTGCCAAGTGATTCAGACTGCCAAGGATAATGTTGCCAGCACTTTGAAAAGTTAGCCTTTGGACAGTGACCCCAGTCATATTGGCTGCTGGGTGCTGGGAATATGGCTGGAGATTCTGGGAGTTTTAGTCCAAAGAAGAGCAGTCCCCCCCCCCGCCCAATATCTCAATATTATTTACTTTCAGGACCAGCTCCCATGGGTAAAAAGGTTGTACATTTGCCAGAGCCAGGTCCTGCTACCCAACTATATCATTGTTCTGAATTTCCACCAAATATTCAAAGGGATCAGTAAAAGCCTAAGAGTATTCTGAAGTCTGTAGATCCTACTCTTCCACGTTAAGAGTGCCCATTGAGAGTGCTGTGTCCACAGTCCCAGTCTGAAAGCCTGGAGTTAACATTGACCATTTTTCTATTCCTAGTGATTTCTGATAAGGTGTGGAAGTACAGTAAAATTCTCAACACCACTAAATAGAATTACACAAATTTACCAATGATTGTCTTCACAGGCAGAGAGAAGTATATAAATGATCAGCCTTTATCTGACAGCAAAATAAACTTTTCATCAATTTCTCATACTCATACTGCAGCTGAACAAAAGCCTAACAAATCAAATGGGTTCCAAATAGATGTCAACCCCTTAAAATGAAACACTCTTAACATCCACCCATCTCTCCCCTAGTTTACACTTACAGTTTGTACAGAAGGTGCAAAATGAAGGTGAAGCACTTACAGACAAGATACTCTTCTTTACAAGAAGATATTTACTCACAAGGGCAGGCAGAGTTGAACAGCCAGTACCCCTTATTTCCTGCAACAGCCTAGAATTGAATTGTATGGAGCTGTTTTTTAACTTAATTTTCTTGTATTTTATTTTCCTGCCTTTCTTCCAGTGTAGGCCCCAAGGTGGTTTGCCACATAAATGAAAACAAAATATGATTAAAACCAATTAGTTATAACACTAGAGAACAGTTTTTTTTAAAAAAGCTATCGTATTTCAACCAAGTACTAAATTGAGCCAGTTTAAAACCATTTAAGATAGAAGTGAGGAGGAAAGTACAGCACATTCCATCACGCTGTTAAAAATTCTTCTGCAGCAGCCAGTTAATGGCCCAATGTCTGTCTAAATAAAACTGATTTGCCTGCAGGTGGAACAGGGTATAAATAAATATTATTATTATTATTATTATTATTATTATTATTATTATGGGCGTGGGTGGTGTTTAGGGATTTTTATCTGTATTGTATTTTAAATTTTGTAAGCCGCCCCGATTGTTTTAACAGAGGGGCGGGGTATAAATAAATAAATATTATTATTATTATTATTATTATTGGGGTGGGTGGTGTTTAGGGATTTTTATCTGTATTGTATTTTAAATTTTGTAAGCCGCCCCGATTGTTTTAACAGAGAAGCAGGGTATAAATAAATATTATTATTATTATTATTATTATTATTATGGGGGTGGGTGGTGTTTAGGGATTTTTATCTGTATTGTATTTTAAATTTTGTAAGCCGCCCTGATTGTTTTAACAGAGGGGCGGGGTATAAATAAATAAATAAATAAATAAAGGAGAGTAAACAGAGAAGACCAGACCAATAATATCACATTGGAGGGAGCTCAACAGCCTGGGAGCAGCCACTGGAAAGGCCTTCTCTTATAGCCTCAGCAAACATGCCTGTGAGGGTAGTAGAACAGAGACCAAGATCTCAAACATCAGCTAGGTTTATATGTGGAAATGCCATCTTTCAGACAGACTGGTCCCCAGTCATAAAAACCATGTATCCAAGCACAGAGGGAGAAGAGGAGCAGTGGAAGCATGGGGGAATAGTATTGGGGAGGACTCTCAACAAGCAAAGAAAAATATGTAAAAGGTACCTTATTATCAGATGTCATGCCCCGTGAGTCTGATGAGGATATGGAATTAGAGGAGGAGGAGGAGGACATGGCAGGGAACAGCCCTATGGACCCTGGCATAGGTTTATCTACACCTGTGCCAGCAGGGAACCTTGCCAACCTGGAGGCTCAGGCAGAGGAAAAGCCTGGCCCTAGTGGGTTGGCATCAGTTCCAGCAGAGAGTCCTGCCCATTCAAATAAGGATGATGAAGAAGAAACAAATTTGCCTTCACCATCATACAGCCAACAACGATCTCAAAAGGAAGCTCAAATCGCTGAGACTTTATGAGAAACACCTGCTTGTCAAGAAGCACCTGGCAAAGCCTTGATTGCTATACAGTTGTCCCTCTGCATCCACAGTTTTGGTATCCACAGATTTAAGTATTCACAGCTTGAAAATATTCTTTAAAAAAAATCTAAAAAGCAAACCTTGATTTTGACATCTTACATAAGAGACACTATTTTGCTATGCCATTGCATATAATGGGACCTGAGTATTCACAGATTTTTGTATCCACGGGGGGTCCTGAAACCAAACCCCAGTGAATATGAAGGGACAATTGTATATGCACTTTGGAGAAATGTGGAGGCTTTGTCAGGAGTTAGAGACTGAACTCCATGGGAAATGGCCAAACAACTGCCAAGTCTTGCTAGCCTTGAGTCCACAACTGCACAAGAAGGTTACTGGAGGGCATAGCATCAGGTTAGAGTCTGGAGTACAAAATCTGATGTAATGCACCCATGTGGTTGAGGGAACCAATACCCTGTAAATCTGTATAAAAGAAGGCTCAGTCCTGAGCATTTTTTCTCTTGAAATACCTTGATGTCTTGTGAAGCAGTTTGTCTGCTGTATATATCTGTACATATTGCAATTGCCTTGAGCTTGAAGATAAAGTGCCTCCTGTTTGTTTGGACAACAAACACTCTGTGTGTGAGTATTCTTGGGAATGGGTTGTTGCTAAGTCTGGTGAGATATTTTTTGCTTCTGCTGGGGATTGGGTGTCCTATCATCCCCCAAAAGGCTTTGTCAGAGATCAACTGATCTTCCTGGAGAGAGCTTTGTGTCTGATATCTCTGACTCCATGCCTTGATTCCTGTTGCCTTGACTCATGTTTAGACCTTGGACTGTTCCTGACTACACTGTTGCCTGATCCTGCTGACCCACAGACCTACTTCTTGACTATGCTGCCTTCTGTAAGCCTTGACATTTGGACTGTATTCTGGACTCTTCTCTGTGTGCCTTCTTGCCTGTATTGCTGCTTCTCCAAGAAACAGAATCTTGCTTGTTCTGAACTTTATCTGGCTCCCCTTAATTGACTTTGCTATCACTGGGAGTTGGCTGCTTCCTCAGACCTTGTTTATCTGGTCACCGGCATTTTGGGGCTACTTTCTCGGACATCAGATCTCCAGAGGTAACAGGGTTCAGTTGTGGGGAGTACTGTAGACTACTCATCTGGAAATGCACACACACATGTTGATATTGGCTGTATAAGAGAGGGAGTAATTTCTTTGTGATGACTTCTGGGGAGGCATCCCCATGCATAGTGCGCCAGTAACTATATCATATGTGGTTCTCTCTATCTGTAATTAATGTATGCACATACATACACAATGCCTAAATCATATACCTTTCTCTCTCCACCCTTCTCCAAATGTTCCTCCATACTTGATTGTTTTCAAAACTAAAAATCCCCTAAGGTCATAAACTTTCTGATAGGGGAGATCCTTTCAGCTGCCATTTTGTCCACTCCATCCAAATGGACAAGATCCTTGGGGGATCTGGGAGTGGGGGAGAGATCTAGAGTCTTGTAAGTTTGAGAGCAGCCTAGCTTTGTTTATAGGTCTGTATCTTTTGCCAATATCCTTTTGGTTTCCCTTCTCAGTGATGCCCAAGATGGCCTTTGCTTTTTGCACAACAGCCAGAGTCTGTGGTGGCACCAGTAGAAAGAGTAAAACTAGGTGCTTATCTACGCCAGCCAGGATACACCGGCTCCCTGTTGGTGTATCCTGGCTGCAGAGGTGGCCCATTCTGGCTCCATTACCTGGAGAAAATGGACCAAAGTCCACACAGGTACGCCAGCCCATCCTTGCAACTGCCACCACTTTCTGTGCTATCTGGGAAGTCAGGAAGGGGGCTAGCAACATATGACTGAAGGCCCCCTGCATGTGACCAGCCTTGGCCACATGCTGCAGGACCGCTGCCTAGCTTCCAGGAGAGCCAGGGAACTGGCGGTGGCAGCAAGGGCCAACGTGACGGATGGGCTCCCCTGGACACAGGGGACCCAATCTGGGTTTGGGCCAGCGGTACTGGATTAAACTAGGTGTTATCATGTAACACTTTATCGGTCCTGACTCTGGCTTTCCCCTGTCTCAGCCCTCTATCTGCCCTGGAGGGTGTCAAGGAATGCCCTGTGTCATATTGACTGCAGGGCTCTGGAATGGGGGCAAGTTGGGGTATTTAGCTTGTGTAGATAAACCCTAAATCAAGATAGTTATCTTTTGCCTAATCTGGGAGTAAGAAAAGAGTGATCCAGAGGCAAGATATAACCCCAAAGCCCACTTTTGTAGCCCCCAGTCTCCTCCCCCCCCATTTTTTTCTTTAGAGTGATTTTTAGGCAATTTTCCACCCAAAAATTGCTCAAAATTGCCTTAGTGTCCTAAGTGCTCAAAGAGCTTCAAATGGATTTTCTCAGGGTAATCCTTGCCACCATTCATGAAATAGACAAGAATTATTACACTCCCATTACAGAGGGAGGAAGGGGTGTAACTAAGACAGCAATGTGTGTAAATTCAGTATAAGAACAAGAAGCTTGAAACAATCTCTGAAAAGGAAAAAATCCCTCTCCCCCACACGTCAGTTTGGGCCCTCTTGGCATTACCTGCTCATTTGTCCAGATTGCAGGTTTTATTTTCAAACTCATTTTTTGCAAGTTGAAATGGAGAGGAGGAGATCCCAGGAAATAAGAAGGGTCTTTGCTTTTGCAGTGCCACCATTTCCTTCCTCTCCAAAGTTGTGAATTGTGTGTGATGTCAAATTAAATTCCCCATGCCTCATGAGATACAAAGGCAAACTTTAATTCTTTCTCCATTGCACTTGTCCCTCTGCACACAGCTTTAGTAAATCATGCCACAGCTAGGCTGTGTCCCAGTATTACCACAACTGGTCTAAGTGCCTGCCCTTCACCATTTTTACATCATGATTCATATACTCTGCCTGCACTTTTGGACTGCTTGCAATTGCACTTGACAAATGGCTCTTCGGTGTACTCTCTGCTTTACCTTTTCAAACTGTTGCCATGGTTCAGAGATAAGTCAGCTAGTGTACATTCTGCTGCCTTATGGGAAGTAAATCCCCAAAGATACACAAAGAAATAGATCTGGACTTACTTCTTTGCCCATGTTCACAAAGCCTGCTTAGAGATGGACCAAGATGCTCGGGGAAATCCACATGGTGCCTCAATAGGAGCAAAACCTTAGTAAAACCTTATTAAACAGGTGCTAATTTACTTCTTGAGAGCCAGTGAGCTGTAGTGGTTAGAGTGTTGGACTCCGACTCTGGAGACCAAGGTTCAAATCTCTACTTGACCATGGAAACCCACTGAGTGAACCTGGGTAAATCACACTCTCTCAGCCTCAAAGGAAGGCAAAGACAAACCCCCTCTGAACAAATCTCACAAGGAAAACCCTGGATTAGGTTCTGCTTTGCATCACCATATATCAGAAATAACTTGAAGGCACACAAAAACAACAAACAACAATTTCTTAAAACTGTTTGAATCCCCATTACACAAATAATCCAGTTTGAAAGTGGATTATATGCCATGGCGCCTTCCTATGGAATCCTGAAATTTGTTGTTTTTCAAGGTCTTTAGCCTTCTCTGCCAAAGAGTGCTGGTGTTTCACCAAACTGCAAACCCCAGGATTCCATAGGAAGGAGCCATAGCAAATAATTCAGTTTCAATCTGGATTATTTGTGCAGTGGATGCAGCCAATAACCCCCAAATCTGCCATGCCATTATGCCATTTCACCTTGCCTAAGGACAGGGCTGGCCTTAGATCTGTTTCCCATTTGGTCCAACTTTCTTTTCTTACTCACTTGTATAAGTATTGTACACTTGTATTCTTTTCTTATTCACTTGTATTAAGTGTGACACACTCCACCATGTTCCCAGGAAATGTCAATGGGATTCAAAGACCCATTACATACACACATACATCCAACCATGAGATGGCACCAACAGGACCATGCGCACTTTCCCTCATAAGCCAAGGTGGCCATCCCAAATATCTGTATGTTGAGCATGTTGTTTACAGGAGGGGTTTATGCACAGATGTGTATATATGTATTATGCACATATAGCTTCTCCAATCAATTAGAAATCCTGTGCCACCAGAGTTCACCGATGGGAGAGAGCTTATATAATACATGTAGAATCCCTTTGCAGATACTTCAATGAACATGCAGACATAGAAAGGCAAAAGGAGTAGCCCAAGTCCTTTTGCTTCCTGAGACAGAACAGCATTAAAACATTTAAGAGAGCTACTTTCAATGTGGAAAAACACAGTGTGTTGGAAAACCTTGGGACCTTAAGGTTTTGTCTGATGGCAGTTTAGGAGTAGTTGGTTCCTTAGAACTGTGTCTTCAAGTCATGGCATTAGTAATTTTCTTTTCTCCCTTGAACATAGTGGGGAAATGGGTCTCTACTGGTTCCATGTTTTGCTCTGTTTATGATTTGACCCTGGTGACTTACACCTTTTTGATGAACTTTGATCAGGCAGGCTAGACTTCTACAATTAATCAAACTCATATTGCAGTTCCTTGGGGATCTAGTCCTACATTTAATCACTTGTGCCAATTGAGATGGTGCATTCATCTTACCTGCATGCTTTGGATTGGCATCTGTTTAAATTAGATGGCATTATCGCCACAATATTTGCATTGAATAAGCCTACTGCATGTCCCATCTGCTACTTCTATCAATCACTTCGCTGGTCCAATTTAACCATTATGCTGACATCCCGTATCAAGAATGATAACCTTATACTATGGTGATGGGTGAGATATTTATTTTAGACTCCATGCAATTCTGATGGGTTTTATTCATATCTAGTAAATTTTAGGGAAAGCTTAAGTCCTTGCCACATAGACACAGTTTCAGACAAACAATTTTAGCAATGGAGCAATATCAAAGTTGAGCGCCATCTCCATAAAATCCACAATGGAGCATTTCAACTGGTTCTTAACTGGACAAAATAAGTTTTGCCAATGCAGCTAGACACAAAAGAATGTTCTGCAATAGGCAGAACACAAGTGGAGGATATCACTGTTTATATTTTTACATGGTGCTGAGAATGATTTGTGGTTATCATTTTATTAGTCTGTTTCTCATGTTACAAACGGGGAATGTAAAACCTGCTCTGTTGAGAATGTATGTTCAATGCCAAAGCAGTTCTCTTCTGCCAGGGTAGGGTTGTTAGGTAAAATAAAGGATGAAACTCCTGTGCTTTTAACAGTTGCGTAGAAGAGGGATTTTCAGCAGATGTTCCTCTACACAACCATTAAAGGGACAGGAGCCCTGTCCCTTATTCACCTGGCAACCCTAGCTCAGGGTCAGCACCAGCAGTGGGCATCATAGGGCACCAGTTAAGAACCACAATCCAGCAAGAGTGGCCCTTGCTAATTCCCCAAAGTATCTTTGCCCTTGTTTCTCCTTCCTTCTGGTTACCTGTTCAGCAGCTCCCACCATAGAAGTGGCAAGAACAAAGGAGATTTTCAGACAGGAAAATTATTCCCCAGGGAGATTGGGACAGAATTGTTTCTGTCCCGGAAGCTATGCCACATTTCGCACGCCCACTTCCCTCTCCCAATCTTCCGTCGGCCTGACGCTGTCCTTGTTCTATTTCTTTTTATTAATGATGAAGTGTCATTAGTAAAATATTGCGGAAGGGACTGGCAGGGAAATAGAACAAGCACAGCGTCAGGACGACGGGAGATCGGGAGAGGGAAGTGGGTGTGCGAAACGCGGTGCTGCTTCCAGGACAGAAACAATTCTGTCCTGATCTCCCCAGGGAATAATTTCCCCATGAGAAAATCTCCAAAGAGAGGAAGGAGTGGACTTTCCTTTCCTTCCTGCTACTCCTGGGTGGTAGTGCAGATTGGGGCCAATTTCACACTCCACAAATATTCCAGTTTGAAACTGGATTATTTGCCATGGCTATTTCCTATAGAATCCTGGAATTTGTAGTTTTACAAGGTCTTTAGCCTTCTCTGCCTCACCAAACTACAAATCCCAGGATTCCACAAGAAGGAGCCATGACAAATAAACCAGTTTCAAACTGGATTATTTCTGTTGTGTGGATTTGGCCGAGGCCTATAGGAATGGGGAAAGCAAACAGCCCATTGTCACAGTAAGAAGGAACATGTCACTCAAAGGCAGGAGCCACTGTGAGCATCTTGCCCCACAAAATCTGGAGTGGACACTGCTTCCAGTTTCTACTCGTTGTGGACATGTTGAACACAAAGAATGCTTCAACTGAAGCTCAAAGGTTATTTTCATCCTGATGTTAAAATGGCCCATATTATGTGGACCAGGAGTAAAATATGCACTTGGCTCCATCCAGTGACTTCCTTGCTGTAGCCAAAAGTCACTACAAAGATGAGGCAAACTTTCAGTTGGTCTCTCTAGCTATTTAGGTGGAGAGCTTGCTGACATTTTTCAAATAAAGCCTTCTGCATTTATTTAATGCAAAATGCTATTTTCATTTTTAGTTGAGAAAAAAAACCAGTCAGCATTCCAATATATCCCTTTTATGGTATTCATGGATGTGATGAACTTCTTAATCCCTTCACTAAACAAACAAACAAACAAACAAAAACAATAAGGCAGTTGTTTTCAGAATAAACATGGTTTCAGTTTTTATTTTATTTTTTTACAAACATTGTGTGTAGCACTGGAGAAAATCCAGCTCCCCAAAAGGAAGAGAGATTCCCCCTCACATTTGAAGCAATTGGAAATTTTCAAAAAGATAATCAACTTCCTGCTTTTCAAACACCAGCTGCAATTTTCAGAATGATCCAAACAGTGGTAAATTGTTCAGAGATGACAGCATCAACCTGTAAACTTGCCTATGACCATACCAACTGGGTCTTTGTTTATTGGATAACTGCATAGGACAGGTTTTAACACTGGCCAAAACATCCTGAACTCAGCCAGACCAAAAAAGTGTTCTTCTGGATTCTCCCACCAGTTTTTCTCCTGAATGGTCAAACAAGGATGGGAATATTCAAAACAAATACATCTCCACTTTTAACCCAATCCTAGCCATGTTTACTTGGAATTGCATCCTGTAGAATTCACTAGGATATTCTTCCAAATACGTCAATTTAGGATTACTGCCAGCATCTCTTCTTGATAACACATCTATCAGAGTCTGGTGCTTTCCTTCCACCCCACCCCCAAGCTCAGAGCTGGATGAGTTTACAAAGTGCCTTTGGCGTTGTAAGGAAAGCCTATGGCAGAAAGATACATTGATGTTCCTGGCCACAGTGTCACCTCATGTTCATGTGTGGTCCTTTGGCCTGACTTTATTCATGCCCATCTGTTTATAAGGCACAGTTCCTACAAGCTGGTTAATTCACTGGCCAGACTAGGCAGGGTTTACATGGGCAGTCTCTGTATCATTGAAAATGACATCTGCTCTTTAAGAAAAGATCCTCTCTGCTACTGATGGTAAGCTGTGTCGTATCTCAACTGCATATCTTCTGTGCATCAGGGGAAAAGGGGGAATGGAATAAAGCAGAAAAAAGATAGGTATTTGTGTCAGGCAGTGTACCACAGCTCTTGTGAAACTTAATATCATTTTGACTTTTGTGCTGAACTCAAGTCAGCAGATACAAGAGGAGGCAGGTGGTTGGCATGTAGGAGCTGTTGAGTAGTCAGTCCAGTCCGGGTTAGTTACGTGTTAGTCATGGGTTATCTGAGCAAGATGAAGGGGAAAGCACAAGGGTAGTCAATACCCAGTCCAGAAGTCATATCAGCAGATCAGAAGTCAAGACACACAAGCCAGCAAAGAGTAAACAGAGTAGTCCAAAATATAGCCAGTCCAAGGTCATGAAAAACAGGAATGCAAGAAAGTATGGCCAGTCAACCAGATAAGACAGTTGTCAGCGCTAAAGCTGAGACAGAACTACCAGGATATTTATGGGAAGTTCCTTCAAGGCCACAGATGTCTAATTAGTGCCTAATTAAGTCAGTGTTTATTACTTAATTGGTGCTGGCCTTGGTGTTTCTCCCTCCATTGCTCAACCCAAGGATGGGGGCATGTTGTCTCCAGCATCTACAGCCTCTGCCAATTCCTGATGGGGACCACAGTCCCCTACTGCCCCAGCCCCCATCACCTCAGACTCAGAGTTCCACTATCAGGAGCTGCAGCTTCCTAGCAATCTGCTGCTGCCTCCTCCACCACCACCACCTCTTCACCTGAGCCATCCAGGGGGTGAGTTATGATAACTTTATAGGAAGTGATGATGCAACCACACTTGGAATACTGTCATTGGTCATTGCACCTGAAAAGGCATATTGTATAGATGGGGAAGGTGACACAAAGGACAACCAGCGATCAAGAAACTAGAGCAACTCCTCAATGAGAAAGGTTGCAAGCTTGGAGCTTCTTAGCCTGGAACAAAAAAAATGAGTAAAGCAGGGTATGATAGAGCTGGATAATTTGGGATTATCAAAGGGGATTACTTTTTCACAATATGCATAGTTAAACTATAGGAATTTACTTACACAAAATGTACTAATGGGCATCAACTTGAACGGCTTTAACAAGGACTAGAAGAGGGCTGAGCAACTGTGGGTTGGTGTAGAACAATGTTCACCCCACCCCTCCAATAGCCTGCAAAGTCACATTTTTAGCAGAAAACTGGCAAGATACCATATATTCCAGCGTATAAGACGATTTTTAAACCCCCCAAAAATCTTAAAAGTCTGGGGTCATCTTATATGCCAGTTATGCTGGGTGGGGAGAAACCTCCATGCTTCCCCAACTCGCAATGGGCCCATCGCAGGTTGGGGAGACCTGGGAGGTGGCTGCAAAGCCTCCCCCTCTGTGATTCCCCAACCCATGATGAGGCTGGCCAGCTTCATCGTGCATTGGGGAATCGTGGGAGGTGGCTGGCTGAGTGGGGAATCGTGGGACTGGGGAATCTCCCCAGCCAACCAGCCACCTCCTGCCTTTCCCAAAGCCATGATCGGGAGCCCGTGTGGCTTTGGGAAGGGCGGGTGGTGGCTGACAAGCCTGCCCCCCAGCCAGCCACCCTTCCACCCTCCCCACGCCTCAATTGGGCTCCTGATTGCAGCTTCAGGGAGGGCAGGTCATGGCTGGAAAGCCCCCCCCCCCCGCCAGCCACCCTTCCACCCTCCCCGAAGCCACGATCAGGATCCTGATCATGGCTTCAGGGAGGGCAGGTGGTGGCTGGAAAGTCCCCCCCCCAGCCAGACACCCTTCCACCCTCCCCGAAACCATGATCAGTCCCCTGATTGTGGCTTCAGGGAGGGAGGGTGGTGTCTGGAAAGCCACCCCTCCAGCCAGCCACCCCTCCGCCTTTACTGAACCCAAGATGGGGCACAAGCAAGGTTTGGTAAATGCAGAGGGGTGGCTGGCTGGGGGCGGAAGCTTCCTAGCCAGCTCTCGGACTGGGGAAGGATGGGAGCTGGCTAGGAAGCTTTCCCCCCAGTCAGCCACGCCTCCAAGGTGGCTAGGAAACTTCCCCCTCAGCCAGCCAGCTCTCCTCCTTCCTGAGTCCAAGATGGGGCTGCCAGCCCCATCTCGGACTGGGGATGGATGGGAGCTGGCTAGGAAGCTTTCCCCCCCCCAGCCAGCCACCACTCCAAGGTGGCTAGGAAGCTTCCTACCACCTCGGAGGGGTGGCTGGCTGGAGGATGGGGAGGCACAGGAGGTGGCTGGCAGACTGGGGAATCACGGGACTGGGGAATCTCCCCAGCCAGCCAGCCAGCCATCTCCCACAATTCCCCAACCAGCATGCGGGCTCCCAATCGTGGCTCCGGGGAGGGTCGAAGGGTGGCTGGCTGGCTTTCCAGCCACCACCCACCCTCCCCAAAGCCGTGATTGCGAGCCCGGTCATGGCTTCAGGGACGGCGGGTGGTGGGGCTAGTCTTATATGGCAAGTATATCCCAAACTCTTTATTTTAACTTAAAAAATGGGGGGGGTCATCTTATTCGCCCAGTCATCTTATACGCCAGAATATACGGTATATTATTTTTAACTTTCTGGATTTGGGGTAATTTTTCATCTGCTTTTAAAAATGTTTTGGAGAGTGGGAGTCATGAGATATAGAAAATAGTAAACTACTGCATTTGGGGCAGGTTGGTGGTGTCTAGGACAACTTTGGGATGGTTTTTCTCTTTCTTCCTCCCCAGTTCCACCCCCCTGCGCTCCTGCCTCCCCACCCCCTTTGAATTGAGTGCAACCTACTTATGCACTTTGAACTCAGTTTGTAGCAGCTGAAGGAAGTTGAGGGGAAAGTGGAATGAAAAGAGAAAAACTGGATGTTTTAAGAGCAGGTTAAAAAGTGAGATGACAGAACGACTGTCCCTGCCAAACTGGGACAGTTTGGGGGTATGAAATTGCACTAGACTAACTAATCTATTCATTTGATCCATTAGGGCTCTTCCTGTGTTCTTACCTCTCCCAAAGGCATACTCAGACACATGGTTGCTGGCTCTGCCACACTGAGCACTCCCTGACTTACCAGAGAGACAGAGTAAGACCAAGGCAGTTTTCTCCACTGATGAAGCCTTCACCTTCCTAGAAGTCTGTGCAGTTTCCCAAGCTCTAGGGAAAGGTGGAAAAACCTGCCAGTCAGGGCCTTCCTGTTGGCTTGTGGGTGAGACTGGAGGAGTTGAAGCAGGGACTTGAATCCAGTCTGCAATCTGGCTAGGAGCTGGTCTCCCTGGCTACCCTCAACATTCAGCACACAGCTTTGTCCACCGTCCCTTTTTCTGTATTCCTGTTCAGGGTTTCTTTGGTAGTATATGTGAACCTGTATAGTACATTTAATTTTGTCACAACTTTGCATGGTTTTTAGCCTGGGACCCAGATCCAGTTGGGTGTAGATGAGGCATGGACACCTGTTAGACCCAGTTGAGTGTCTTGTAATAGGACCAACAAATGCAGCTTGTCTCATTGTTGCTAACTGGAGCCTCAATCATCGCTGAACCTGCAATATGCAACATTTTCTGGCAGATTGGATAAGAGGAGTAGTGAGTGCTTCTCTACAGCAAGGCAGGCTTCCAGCTTGCCTAAAAGAAGCTGTGATGAGGCCACTACTGAAAAAATCCTCCCTGGATCCCACCAGACTGGAGAACTATCAGCTAGTATCCAATGTCCCCTTTTGGGGCAAGGTGATGGAGTGTGTGTGGTGGCCTCCCAGCTCCAGGCCTTCCTGGATGAAACAGATTATCTAGATCCATTTCAGTCTGGCTTCAGCCCTGGCTATGGACAGTAAAAGCTTTGGTTGCCTTGGTGGATGACCTATGCAGGGAACTGTACACGAGTGTGTCCCTGTTGGTTCCACTAGACCTCTCACTGGCTTTTGATACCATCAACCATGGTATCCTTCTGGATCACCTTGCTGGGATGGGGCTTGGGGGCACTGTTTTACAGTGGCTCCAGTCCTTCTTGGAGGGGTGGACCCAGAAGGTGGTGCTGGGGGATGCCTGTTTGACATCCTGGCCATTATCCTGCGGTGTCCCTCAGGGCTCAGTTTTGTCCCCCATGCTGTTTAATATCTACATGAAACCACTGGGATAAAAGGATATTATGAAGCTAATCAATTGAGATATATTATAGAAGGAATTGTAGGACAGAGGGTTTTAGAATGGTTAGAGATAGAAACAGGGAGAATAGAAAAGAAAATATGGAACATTTTTTTTATAATTTTACAAAAAAGGAAATTAAAGGAATTGAGAACCCATTTCTGCAAAATATATGGGAAATATGGTATAAATATAAGAGAGAATTTTTGCCTATTGATTCAGTATTAACACTGGTTATAATGGAAGAAAAATTCCCAAATAATTTGAAGGAAAAAATGGGAAAGGAATTAAAGAAAAGAGGACTAGATAAAATAGAGGGATGGATAGGATGGATGAATGAAAAAGGGAGTATAAGAGAGAAATTATGTGGAACGAAAATTTCATGGTTTAATTGTATACAGTTAGAACAATGGATTAAAAATTGGAAAAAGAATCATAAAGAAACAAGGGAATTTACAAAATTTGAAAATTTGGTAAAAAAGGTGAAAAGAGGGATGATAATGAAAGTTTGAAAGGTATTACAAGTGAATTATATAAAATATTGATAAAAAGTAAGGATAAAAAGACAAAGGGGAATATTTAAGGAGAATATGGGAGGAAGATTTGAAACAAAAAATTGGAGATCATGAATGGGATAAAATATGGAAACAAAGACATCTAAAAAATATGTTGATACGGATAAAAGAAAATTATTATAAAATAATATGGAGATGGTATTTGACACCAACAAGATTGCATAATATAGATATGAATAACTCTAAATATTGTTGGAGAGCTTGTCAAGAAATAGGTACATATATGCATATGTGGCAGAATTGTAAATTTGTACAGCAGTTTTGGGAAATGGTTTTTATAGAAAGGAAACCGAGCATAGCATTGATGTCAATTTATAATGGAGAGAATGGGAACCAAGCAGAAAAGGATTTAATAACAAATTTATTAATGGCAGCAAGATTAATTATAGCAAGACATTGGAAAATGCAAATAAATGTACAAGTGGAGGAGTGATATAAAGAAGTTTGGAAGATGGCAATAAATGAGAAGTTAACATGTAGAATTAAAGTAAGAAGAGGAAGTTGGAAAGAAAGTGATTTTGATAAAATTTGGAAAGTATTTGTTAAAAAAGTATTACAGACAAAAGATGGGAGGTTACCTCCACGAGAAGAAATGAGATTCTGGAAAGATTAGGTAAAGGATAATGGCTCTGGTGAAGGGGAGCACTGAGGTGGGGGTAGGGGGTAGGGGAACTAATACTTTTGAATAGAATTATAGTAAAGAATCTATGTTAACCTTTGAAATTAATTAATAGAAAAAGTGCGATGTTTATAGTAATTTTATGTGTTATACCAACTAAGTATTGATTGGATAATATAATGTATGATTATAAAATTAATAAAAATATATTTTAAAAAAAGAAACCACTGGGAGAGGTCATCTGGAATTTTGGGGTATACTGATGACAGACACCTCTATCTCTCGTTTCCATTTGATTCCAAGGAAGCTGTTTTTGTACTAAACCAATGTCTGCTCTCAGTAATGGATTGGATGAGGGTGAACAAATTGAAACTTAATCCAGACAATACAGAGGTGCTCCTGGTCAGTCAAAAGGCAGATCGGGGAATAGGGATTCAGCCTGTGCTGGATGGGGTCACACTCCCCCTGAAATCTCAGGTTCGCAGCTTGGGTGTGCTTCTGTACTCAGATCTGAGCCTCGATTCTCAGGTTCCAGCTGTGGCCAGGAGTGAATTTGCATAGTTAAAACAATGTGCCAGTTGCGCCTATTCCTTGACAGGTCGGATCTAGCTGCAGTGACACATGCCTTGATTACATGCCATTTGGACTACTGTAACACACTCTGTGTGGGCCTGCCTTTGGAAACTGTTCAGAAACTTCAGCAGGGCCAAAATGCTGCATCCAGGCTGTTGACTGGGTCTAGCTATCCGGATCATGTGACCAGGGTCATTGACTTCTCAATTTCTGGGGGGTGGGCATGGGGCTAAACCTGGGCAAGGGGGCTATGCTTATTTGTTTACATTTATGTATGTATATATTTCTATTTCTAGAAACCATCCTTCATCAATAGATCCTAGTTCAAAGTCATATTAAAACACCAAGTACTCAAAAATATTACATTTTAATTATAATATTATGATAGTTTATACACCACACCATCATCCAAAGGCCCGTGCAATATACCATCCACGTTTAACCCCAAGATAAAAATCAACAAGCTCTGTTTATGGATTTAAATAAATTTATTATAAGTAACCAGAAGGAGCACTCGAGGGTAGGTAACTAAACAAGCACAAAGCAAAAGAAATACCGGTACATTCAGGATATGCACTTCTAGGATTCTTCCACACTGAGTGTATTTCTTCTGATTGGTGCTGCCTGGATGAACTCATTAGCTATGATGTTCTGATCCATCTCCAAACTGATCCCTATATGCCCATGTAGAACACCCATGTGACTGAGCCTGGTTTGCCCCATGCTTGACCACAGAAAGGTCTTTATTCTATGAAGGCATAAGAATGATCTTTCTGATGAGCATGATAAAACTGGTATTGTAAGGATGATTTTAATCAGCTTTGTCAATTCTGGTAGTAGGTGCAGCAAATATTTGCCTTGTGTCCCACTCAGAAGATCAACCACATCCTGAAGAGCTGAAACTTTAATATTCCTCGTCCTTGCAACATCAAGCAGCATGTCACGATGAAGCTGTAATCTAGAAGAATCCATGTCAGTTGTATAAAAGCCTGCAATGGTTGTGCTATCAATCTCTCCAACGACAAACTTTTCAATTTTGCTCATATGTTTGCACACATCTGAGGAAAAGCAATTGTGTAAACTGCTGCTGGCATTATCAATCACATCATAAAATATTTTCCTGTAGAGTCCCTCAGGAGACTCAAGCTGGTGAGGCTCACACCCAGGATCAATGTATCATGGAGGCTAGGGAAGGTAGGGCTCCCTAAATCAAAGGACTCAGACCACCCCCTAAAGACATTCTTTTGCCAGCATAAAAAAATCAATTCTTATGCCGGCAAAAGAATGTCTCCCACCACACTTACCTTACTCTCCCGGAAAAGGCTTCCCCAGCACTGAAGGAGGAAGTGAACGAAGCCCCGTTCACTGCCTCCTTTGAAATCCCATGTGATTTCATCATATGGGAAATTCAAAAGTAAAACAAAAATAAACATCAAAAATTCACACCAAGCACTTAAACACACTTTAAAACTTACAAGTAAACCAGGGAAAAAATTTAAAAGTTTGTCACCTACTTGGATGTCCCAATCTCACCCGGAAGTGTTCTGGTTGGTCCGGCCATTGTCAGGGTAAGTATGAGGGGGGTAAATGTAATGTTCCATATACCAGCAATGCCAGTGCAAAAGTGCCATGGGGGATCTATTGATGGCCTAAGCCATTAATAGAAAGGTACAGGTTTGGGGCAGAATATAACCACGAAAGGGTGCCGTTGTCTGATCAGCACGCCCTTTCGCAGTTATGTGGCATCATTATGACACTGTATTTGACTCAGCTGATAAAGTCCTAAGTCTTTTGCTGTCATTGTGATCTTTGTCCCAAACTCTTCAAAGTTGTTCCTCAGCTGCTTTATACTCTCCTTGGCAGATACCAAAAGAAGTTCTGCTTGATGGAACTGTAGGTTACCTGTTTGAAGTGTTGTATTTAGCCTATCCAAATGGACAAATGCAAACATCAAGAGCTGCAGCATGAAGAAAAAAGCAAATTTCTGCAAGTGTGCATATATCCATCTGCTTTTGCCCGAGCATCTCCACTTTCCTCAGATGCCACATCCTCAAAGAAATCAATGAGCTGTCTGTAATTAAGGGCAACTAACTGTAAGGAAGCTGCTCTAACAGTCCATCTTGTGGGGTAAAATGATTTCAGATGTATGTTCTCTTCCCCTTGAAATTTTTTAAACTAAGCAAAACGTTTGGGTGAACTTCTGACAAAAGGAATAAGGTCAGGTACTTCACTCAAAAAGTTTCTACTCATGCCAACATTTCCTGATACCTCCTGCACCACTAAATTAACAGCATGGGCCTCACAGTGCACATAGAGTGCTCTTGGTTCTTCTTCCTTCACAAGAGCCTGCAGTCCACTAATGATTGTAAGCTTGAGGTCAGGGAACTGTTTTGTTGTTCTTTTTCTTGTAAAGCACCATGTACATTGATGGTGCTATAGAAATAAAAGATGGTGGTGGTGGTGGTGGTGGTGATGATGATGATGATGATGATGTGACCAGCTACATTTGATGGTATGCATTGGCCACGACACCTATCAAGAGGAAGGTTAAGCAGGAGACTATGTCTTTCAAAATAGTAAAAAGGCTTTTAGAAGTTAAAGCATCAGTGTCACAAAAACCAAAAAATAATTCCTCCACAGACATTTGCTTTATGGCAATGTGAAAGGAAAATGAAACCTGCTCCTTTGTAGTGATATCTGTAGTCTCACCCACAATTATACTGTAGTAAACAGCTGCTTCAATCTCTCTCACTAATGTACCTAGAACATTGTAAGCCATGGTCTTAAGAAACTCATTCACAATAGCTGGTGAAATCCATTTATAATTTGTATGATCCAGCCATGATCTCAGCTGAGGAACAACATCAGCGCAAAGCAGCAAGAGTTGATTAAGGTTTGATCCTTCCTCAATGTGGCCACGAAGTACAAGGCCTTGACAGACAAGATATCTTACAGAGAATAAAATTTTCAGCAGGGCCTTTCTAGCTTCTTGCATTTGCTTCTGTTTTCCTTCTGAGCAAATGACATGAACATTTACACCACCTTCAACAGCAGCCATAACTTGAATAGCTGCATGGTGAAAATTTGAGTGTTGGTGGCTATGGAATCTTTCTACAGCTTTCTTCCAGTTTGAGAAGGCTTTCTTAACAAAAGCTTCCTAATCATCCCTGTCTCTTGAGTTCTGGGAAGAGGAGCACTCATTTCACTTGCTGTGTGACAGATATTGCAATATGTTTTGCCCATTTCATAAGAGAGCCAATCAAAGGTTCTCTTCCAAGTCTCCTTGTACTGGTGTCCTGCTGGCTTTTTTTTCACACCAAGAACACTAATATCTGAGGGCATGTCTTCGGAAGGTAATGCTTCTTCAGCCTGGTTGTGGAACTTATCTTCTGTATTAAGGCCAGAGGAGGTGCCAGTGGAACTTTCACCAATGCCAATCGCAACATATATTTTCTTCTTTTTCGCAAGAAATCTCTTCATAGTGGTGACTGTGGCAAGTACTTCAACCAAGGAAACAGGATTCTGCAGGAGAATAGAAAACATGTTTTATAATCCAGCTGGTTCAAAGAGCAGCATGCAGATTGTTGACCTAGCCGGGTTACAGGGAGCATGCAACTCCCCTGTTAAAACAGCTCCATTGGCTTCCATTCTATTTCAAAGTGCTGATTATGACCAAGCCCTACATGGCTCAGTTCCAGGTTATTTGAAAGACTGTATTCTCCCTTATGAGTCTGCCCGTGCCTTGAGATCTTCTGGGGAAGCCCTTCTTTCAGTCCCACCATCTTCACAGGTGTGCCTGGTGGGAACACAAGAGAGCACCTTCTTGGTGCTCCAGTGCTCTGGGATTCTCTTCCCAGGGAAACTAGACTGACTCCTTCCTTAATGTGCTTTTGGAAGCAGGCAAAACTCCCTCTGTTCTGGGAGGACTTTGATGAATAATCTGAGCCTACATCTATGCTTTTAAGAACTTGTAAAACTGTAATGTATTTTAAATGTTTAGTGTTTAAATATTGGAATATATTTATTTTACTTAATTTTAAATTTTTATATCTTTTCTTTTCCTAGGTTTTAAAATGTATATGTTTTAAATTCTGTAAGGCCAACTTGAGGCTCAGTATTGGGCAAAAGGCGGGATACAAATAAATATATTATCATCATTCTTTCATTCATTCATAATTAATAACTAAATAAATATTCATTTTGTGTATAAAAACCTATTTCTCTCTCCCACATACACACACACTCAAATAGGTAGTTACAGGGCCCATCTACACGGTAAAAAAAATATGTATGGTGTTCAGAAGATCGATCATGTGTACACATGGCCATTCGGATGCATACGTGTCATTCAGAAGGGGGGCTAGCGAATCCCCCGTAAACTACATGGATTCGGCATTCGGGAGGATTAACGAATCTCCAGCTAAAATCCGTACAGCTGTTCGTATTGTTGATGGTCTGTACCCCCCATTCGCACACATACGAACAGGCAGTGTAATCTGATTGGCTGGCCGAGCACAGGGGGTGGGACTAGCAAAGAGGGGAATTGGGAGCGGCCACCATGTTGGATTCCCGGCTAAGCGAGAGACCGGTAAGTCCATGATTTTTACATTTATTCCTTTTTATTTTATATTGTAAATATGGAAAACCGACTGTCCGCATAACAGGCACCTTTTTAAATAAAAAAAAAAAAGACAGGAGATTTCAAACCACCACTTGGATCACTTACACCAGCCAGCTGGGCAAGGGGGGATCATACGGAGTTTAGGGGGGGTAAAAATTGTGTAGGCGGATCGTACACATACACACGGCTGCCTTTTCAGATTTTTTACCCCTCAAATGGATTTTTTTTAATCGTGTAGATGGGGCTGCATACACACAGAAAGAGAGAGGCTCCCTCCCACATGGCTAAATATAAAATAGAGATGGGATGAAAGTGTTTGTTTCCTTAAAACAGGGCCTAAGGGAACAGAATTCCTTTTTGCAACAATATTGGAATTACTACCACCCCAGCTGTCTAGCCAACCCATTATTCACTCTCCCACTTCTTTACTTATCCAGAGTGGTGGTGTTTCAGGGGCACTAGAAAAAATCCTTCTCTCCAATTTTTCTGCTAGCACTAGCAGGAAAGAACTGCTGCTCCTGCCACAGGGCAGGTCTTCTGGAGCCCAGGCCTCAGTGGTGGATGGAGTTCGACAACAGCTGTTTTCCCCGCCCTCCAGGCAATTCTCACCCTCCATGGTTTCTTCATACAGATTTTCCCCATGAAATCTTTGGCCCCTTCCCTTCTTATCTATGCATAAACAAGCAAACAAACCCTTCCTCTTCAGTCGCCTAGGATATTTTTTTACAAGACAAAAGTCACTCTTCTTTTGTGTCAGGTTCAGCCTTCCCTGGATTCATTCCCTTCTACCCCCTCAGGCCTTGTAGGACAAAAGGTTTCCCATTTTAAAACTACAGTGGGGGAAGGGTATCCTTAATCTCTTTTACTCAGAGACACTGAGTTATAATTATATAATTCTTTTTAACTTTTGTAACTTTTGTAATGTTTAAGTTGTATTTTTAAAATTATTCTAAGCTGCCTTGAATCCCATCGTGGAAGAAAGGCAGGATGTAAATCAAATAAATAAATAAATAAATAAATAAATAAATAAATATCATCTGCAAGTTCACCACAGTCTTAGCCAGAGCAGATAAAGTAATCCATATTTTTTTAAAAAAATAATTGGGAGACATGTTGTGGCCTAGGTTAATCAAAAGGAGGAGGAGTTTATCTCTGTGTGTGTGTGTGTGTGTGTTTGTGTAATGCTTTGTCTTTTGTTGATTTTTATGGTGACACTGCTGAGATACTTACTTGACAATTTGCAGAAGCAGGAGCAGGGTTGTAGGTGAATGGTCTTTTTGCCTGGGAAGCTTCATTTGTATCTATACAGTTATTGCAGTTTCATATCACTTTAATTGTCATTGCTACATCCTATGGAATCCTACAGTTTAGAGTTTAATGAGGTACTTAGATTTGTCAGCTAGAGACCTCTATTCCACTTCCCTGTTGTTGTTGTTGTTGTTGTTGTTGTTGTTACACAGCCGGCCTGCCATATCCATGGATTCTATATTCATATATTCCACCATCCACAGCTTGAAAATATTCCACGCCCCCCCAAAAAAAAATCCAAAGCAAACCTTGATTTTGCCATTTTATATACACCATTATACACCATTTTACTTCACCACTGTATATAATGGGACTTGAGCATTCACGATTTTGATATCCACAGGGGGGGTGTCCTGGAACCACCCCCCTGTGGATATCAAGTGTCCACTGTATAATTATTGTTGTTGTATTATTTGTATTCTGCCTTGTTCCCCAGAACCAGGACTCACCCCAGACCTTCCACTATACTGCTCTAGCACCACAAACAGAACTTGTTCCCATGATTTTTTCTGTTATGTGCTAGATTCACTGTGGGCTATTTTGCTTGTAGAAGAGCTAGAAGCATCCATTTGAATAGGTGGGCAATATAAACCTTTTACCTAATCAGGCCAGGTTTTCCTGTCCAGAGAGACAGAGCCACTGGTAGCCAGAAGCAAATCCAACAGCCTCCACTTAGGTTGCAAATGTTGCCATGCTGGGAAACCATCCAATATGAAAAAGAGGTTTCAAATATATATCACTCAGCAACACAAATGAAAAGCAAACCCTGGCAGTGGTAGTGTACGTAAGGCCTTGTTTATGCCAATCATGGCTGCAGATCCAGCACTGATCATAAGCACAACAAATGGTCTCTTCTCCTGATTCATATGGGCTGAGGATAGATGGAGGCCAAAGTGACAGAGGCCATTACTTGCATTTGAATTTCAAAACAGAAGAGCAGAAAGGACCCAGTCTTATGTGCACATAAAGGACATTTTTAAGGTCGCTTGTGTGCCAATTCCAAATTTCCTTGCTGAAACAACGGCATCTTACTGTTTTTCTTTAAATAATTTTTTTAATAAGTTGTGTAAATAGGAACCAATATGTAAGTTGTGTAAAGGCGGTTTAGAAGCCACCTAACGTTATGGCCCTTCACTCATTTTTCCATCCATGTTGTTAAGTCCAGAATACATCAGCAGTGCACAAAGCAAAACCATGCAATAAAGTTATCCTCTGTAACAAATAAACACTTCTTAAAAAACCCAGCATATTTATATTTCATGCCCAGTAATGTGAGTTATTTTCCACTCAGCTTAGACTTAAAAAAAAAACTCCTTTCATTTCCCCCTGATTTTTACAGTTCAATAAATATTTTCCCAAGCTCCACTTGTCAAACAAAAGAGTTTAGCCTCAGTGTTACTCCTCTGACAAATATCCTTATGGTGTTGCCCATGTGAGCCATTGATAAACAAATTAAAATTCTGTCCCAGCACAGAGCTCAGCTGGCCCATTTCATCTTGTGGTATGGTTTTGTAAAGGTCTGGGTGTCTGTCATCCTCCCCTAACCTTGTCTTTGTCAAAGGGATACAAAAGCCTGTACGCTCGGGGCCTTACGATACTGATTAGTGTGAGTGACAAAGTAGGGCAGCAACTCCACTCAGCCTTTCATAATAAATCTATCAAAGAGTAATAGAATTCCATCAATCCTGCATCATCCCCAAGGGTTGCTATGCTGGGATGGAAAGTGTGTTCCGTTGGGATTGTACAACTGTTATTATTCAATTACACTCTTTTCTTCCTAGTTAAAGACCATGATATCATTATCACTTAATGAATACATATAATTGGATCTGGACTCTATGTTTGGCTGATGAATACCATTCACTATTCATTCAGTCTCAGCTCATCTTCTGACCATTTATTATAGACTTTTGGCTGAAAACCACGATGACAAAGGGAATTTGAAATTAGCTGAGGTTTCATTCAGGGTTCAGTTAGACACAAAGGCAAAATACAATCCCGATCTCTAAATGAAGCTGAGGCCACATGGAGAAGTTTTGTCTAACTTAATAGCCAATCATTTAAAGAAGATAGACACATACACTTAACCATGTGGAGATTGTTGACTTTTCCCCCCTTCCCCCTCCCTTGCCCAGGAATCCCTTAACTTTGCAAAACAGACAGCCTGAGAATGTTTTCAACATCTCATCATACACCTCTGGGAAAATAATGGCAATGATCCAAAAACTAATTGGGGTGTTCATATATTTTTTAAAAATTACTGTATATTCACAGCTATGTGAACAACAGTAGCGACAGCAATCCAGTAAATGTTAATTCAGATCTCAAAAATGACTTGCTATCCCAAACACTGTTTTATGGCACAACAGTGTTTCAATTGGACAGAGCAGAAGAGCTTTCAACACAGTATATTTATTACACCTTCTCACAAGACCATCATTAAGTTTCATCAAACAGTGTGCCCCCAAAGGAAACTCGCCCTCCTCTTCATATTGTTGAGAGTAAATGTAGCATACCTCCCTTGGATCACTGGTGAACAGGCCACCTCATTAATCCTAGTTAGTAGATGCTGCTGGGCATGTGGAGCAGCCAAATCCAGATGCTACCCACAGAGGCTCTCTAGGCAGTTAGGGAATCACAGAGTATCACCTCAAGCCTTCCATACATCACTTCAAATTAAATTTACATTAAGTGCTACTCCATCAGAGCTGAGAGAACCTGACATCTTTGGAAAATGCAGATGATAATCCATTAAATCCTATTATATACATGTCTTCTAATTTTACTTAAACTCGCAGATACCGAACTGTGAGTTTATGTTAAAAATTAAAGACCCTTTTACTAGAACAAAAGACTTTATGAACTGTTGACTTTGAGAAGGTTTATTATAGGACCAAGCTATTCTGTCAAGACAAGTAGACTCTTTCCTTCCTTCCTTCTTTCTTTCTTTCTTTCTTTCTTCTCTCTCTTTCTCTCCTTCATTTATTCTTTCCTGCCGTAAAAAATTCTGGTTAATCATTTGTTCCAGGGATCTGCTTTCTAACCCATAATGTGTCCACTTCAAGCTCTTTGTTCTCTAATGTAAGAATGAAGCCTCCTCAAGTTAATCAAATGTTATGAATGAAACAGTGGGACACGTATTGTCTCTTTTTGCAATTAAGAAAATATTTACTGGCATCTTCCAAACTGGCAAGCTTAAGAAGATGCTATAAAATCATTACAGTGAAAATGCTAAGGATTTAATTACCCCATTAGCACATATGTTAATCCCTTTTTATTTTCATAGTCTTTAGTCGCAGTTCCTTTTACTTTGATGAGTCTTTCACTTCACAGCCCTAATTTTATAATTTTTGTGATTTGCAGCACTTACAGTTTTACATTTAATTACTCTATTTTACATCCATGTTTTCTGTCTAATGTACTTGCAACCAAATTGGGAAATACCCTGAATTTAAATTAAGGTGATAATTCATTCAGGTATTAAGCAATAAGTATTATAATGAACACAAAACTTCTGCCCATATACAACACACTGGCACAAACACAGATCATTAATTGGAGAATACAGTTAGATCAGCACTTTTAACTTTTGCTCAGTTCCTTAGTTCTCTGCAGCAGTTAAAATTAAAGTCAGTGATCCAAAATGTTTATTTTTATTCCTGTATTAGGTAGGAACACGATTGGTGGACCATGAGTATTTACTTGCTTGATTAAAGAAGTCACAGCTTAAGCTGGGGGACATTTAAAATCAGTAGTTATAGTAGTCTTTGTGCCAGCTAGGGTCCCACCATTTAATGATTCCCTCAGAATCAACAGTGATGAAGATAGTGATGAAGGTGAGGACCAGCCAACTGCTTCCTGACCACAACCATCATCTCTCATCTGAGCAGTGATTGGCCAGTGCACTCACTGGTACTGGTCCTCAACACCTGGAGGGAATGATGGAGTTGGATGAGGGCCAAAAAGAAGCAGCACCAGAAGCAGCAACGAGGCTGGCAAAAGCAAGGCTGGAGGACAATGAGCAGGAAGGTAAAATCAACCTGCCTGTCTTATGTTAACTGCCCCCATTGAAAGCACCTTGTGTGTGGCTCATCCCAGAAACCTGGAGTCAACACCTGTTTAGATTGTTGTGCATGTGACATAATTTGACCATTCCTAGAGAAACTATATTCGCACTGGCCTTCTGTAAAACCTCCAGGAAGTTTTACAAACTTTTTTAAAAATTAACATGATGTGGGTGCAAAAGCACACTGTGAAATCACTGACGAACATTTATTAAAGAAATGTAATTGCATTTTTTTTAAATGAACATTTCAAATCATAGAAATATAGAATTGGAAGAGACCACAAGGGCCATCCAGCCCAGTCTCCTGCCATGCAGGAATCCACAATCAAAACACCCCTGAGATATTCTCATCCAGCCTTTGTTTGAAAACCTCAAGAGAAGGAAACTCCACCACGCACTCCACTGTCGAACAGCTTTTACTGTCAGGAAGTTCTTCCTAATGTTTTGGTGGAATCTCTTTTCCTGTAGTTTGAACCCATTGCTCCATGTTCTAGTCTCTGGAGCAGCAGAAAACAAGCTGCTCCCTCATCGATATGACAGCCTTTCAAATATTTAAATATGGCAATCATGTCACCTCTTAACCTTTTCTTCTCCAGATTAAGCATACCCAGCTCCCTAATTCATAGGACATGGTTTCCAGACCTTTCATCATTTTGGTTGCACTCCTCTGGACACATTCTAATATCCTTTGTCAATATCCTTCTTGAATTGTGATGCCCAGAATTGGGCACAGTATTCCAGGTGAGGGCTGACCAAAGCAGACTGGAGTGGTAATATTACTTCCCTCAATCTAGACACTATACTCCTATTATGCAGCCTAGAATCACATTGGCTTTTTTAGCTGCCACATCACACTGTTGACTCATGTCCAGCTAGTTGTCTACTAAGACCCCTAGCTCCCTTTCATATGTACTGTTGTCAAGCCAAGTGTCACCCATCCTATATCTGTGCATTTCATTCTTACTGCTCAAGTGTAGTATCCTACATTTCTCCCTGTTGAAATTCACTTTGTTAGTTTTGGCCCAGCTTTCTAATCTGTTAAAGTCATTTTGAATTCTGATCCTGTCCTCTGGTGTATTAGCTACCCCTTCTAATTTGGTGTAATCTGCAAATTTGATAAGCATGCCCTCTATTCCACCATCCAAGTCATTTATAAAGATGTTGAATAGCACTGGACCCACGACAGAACCCACTAGTCACTCCTCTCCAGGATGAAGAGGAGCCATTGGTGAGCACCCTTTGGGTTCAGCTGGTCAACCAATTACAAATCCACTTAACAGTAGTATTGTCTAGCCCACATTTTACTAACTTGTTTGCGAGAGTATCATGGGAGACCTTGGAGATTTTCAGACACGATTTTCGGGTCTATATATTCCAAAACAGCTCTGTTGCTGCAGCGCAGCAGGGGAGCAGTTTTGGACGACGCTGTTCCTCTGCCGAACCTCTCTGTGTCACTTCCGTGACAGAATGGAGGGAGCCACGTCATATTTCACTCACGATTGTTGCCCATGAGTGAAACATGATGCGGCTTCCTCCATTCTGTCATGGAAGTGACATGGAGGGGTTCGGCAGAGGAACGGCATTGTCCAAAACTGCTCCTGTGCCGCGCGGCAGCTATGGAGCTGTTTTGGAATATATAGACCTGAAAATCGTGTCTGAAAATCTCCAAGGTCTCCCTTGTCAAAGGCCTTACTGAAATCAAGTAATACACTCCATCCATAGAATTCCCTTCATCTAAAATTGCATCTAAAATTGCATCTGGGCATGAAGGAAGTGTTGGATCCTCCAACACAACAGAAATCACAACAGTTGTATAAAGGCACTTCAGAATAGCAGTTTTAGGAGATTTTCAGACTACACTATTATAGTGTTACTATTCCACTTTAATTGCTCTGGCTTACTGCTGTGGAATTCTGGGGTTTGTAGTTTAGTGAGGCCTAAGATCTCTCTGGCTGAGAGTTGTAAATGCCCTCCCTAAGCTGCAAATCCCAGGATTCAACAGCAGGCAGCCATAGCAAATAAAGTGGAATAATAACGCTATAACAGTGTTGTCTGAAAATCTAGTTAATCTCAGTCCCTTTCCTGGTGACCCCAAGGCAGAATTTGTTTTGTTGCCCTAACAGCCACACAGTGGGTCAAGGTTTCTTATTGATCTATTCTGTACAGGACCCAAGATGTCTTCTTTGGTCAGTCACTGACAGCTGAGAGCCCATCAGCATTCATGAAAATGTAATACCCTTCCAGATTGACTCTCCTATTCACACTGACCATTGGATCTTTCTGGGCAGATAGGAATATAAAAGACTTCCAGTTCCAGAAGTGCATTGCTTCTTTGATCCAGATTCCTAGCTTGTTCTCCAGTACTTTCTCCTCTTCATTTTTGATCTTCAGCAACCTATACACCTGGTTCGCAGCTCCTGGCTCACCCCAGACTACTGCCTATGACCCAGCCCTAACACAGAGTATGAGATTACTATGGTGTGAGTTCTTGCTGAAGGACTAAGAGATTCTCCTCTTCTTCACTTTAGGATGTCATTTATTACCTGCTAATCTCATCATTTATTACGTTTATTGCTAAACCAGTGTGGTTTAGTGGTTTGAGAGTTGGACTAGGACTCTGGAGGTCAGGGTTCAAATCTCTGCTCAACCATGGAAACCCATTAGGTGACCTTGGGTAAGTCACACTCTCTCAGCCTCAAAGAAAGGCAATGACAAACCACCCTGAACACATGTTGCCAAGAAAGCCCTGTGTAGCTTCATGGTAGGGTTGCCATAGGTCAGAAATGACTTGAAGTCAGACAACAATAAAAGCAACAGCAAGTGCTTCATGTTATCTTCAAGAAGAAAATGTTGTTCGCCAAACTTATTTCCTGTCATATAATGATCAGTTAAGCAGGACCATCTATTCCCACCCTTTCTATACATGCACCCCCTCTCAATCAGTTGTGTGTCCAGGGGTGAGTCCCAATCTGCATAAATAACACACCAACACACATGATATAGGAAAGTGGAAGGAGTAGGACACAACTATTGTTTGTTAGAGCTGTAGACAGGGTTGACACAAGCATGGCGCTGGATCCAGGCATCAGCCAACCTGCATGTTGATCGGTGAGCACAATTCTCCAGTCCGCTGCTGGGACCTTTGGGAAGACAAAAAAGGATCCACCTGGGCAGGTGCCCCAGCATGATGCCTCTGCCACCAGGGGCTGCAGGAAAGCTGGGCAAGACTGTCTCTGCCCCACACACCCCAAGTCCCTTGTTACTAATGCCAGAAAGACGCTGGTAATCAATATCCCAGATCCAGGACCCATGCCAACAGCCACAAAAGGTGGGCTCAGTGGGGGGAACCACTCTCCAGCTTGCCTTCTACCAACCCACTGCAGCTGCAGTCTATGAAAAAAGTTACCAGGAGTCAGAACCGCCTCCTGTACCATGCCTGCTGCAATCCACAAAGAGGAGGGGGCCCCTACACAGGGTACTCAAAACAAAGTCCCCCAAAAATCCATTCCAGTATGTGGCACTGGTGCAACTTCATCATGGCCAAACACTCCTTGCCATGATGCCATTCTTCAAGTTCCATTTCCGCATCTGCAGTCCTGCCACTTCCAGTCAATCCTGATCGCTGCCTCCTCTGGGAACCAGAGCAACCTCTCTGAGTCTCAGCCTTGCATGTTCCCCACTGCTGTACCTTTCTCCAGGTTGTGTCTGCAACTGAATAAAGGGGATCTTATCAAGTGTCCAACTACAGCCCCGGCCAAATGTGTTGAATTTCAGGTAGCAACCTAACATGCTGGATTGTTTACTGTTAAAGAAGGTTAGGTTGAATGTAACACAGATACTGAGGTAAATTTCCTGTTGTAACAAGAGAGTTTTACAATGTGCCTTCCGGAAAGGAGTTTTCCTTTAAATCCTTTGTCTGGAAGCCATGTTTCTCTCTCTCGCCTTTTGACACTCCCAGAGGCAACATGCCTCAGAGAGGGGCTCCTGCATATTTTGCTTTAGAGATGTAGCAATCAACATATATTTTCTTACTCCTGCTTATCTTCAAGTCTTCTACCTGTGTACTGAAGTATTACACATGATGTTCGTGAGTAAAGTATATTTTATATGTTTTTAAGAAGTCTGTGAAGTCCTTTCTTTGTTTGCTATACACGGTGAGGAAAGGGGGTAGCAAAAGGGTTGGATGGCTGTTAATTGTCTGTGTGTTTGGAACTGCTTCGCTTTGCTGTGCATATTTAAACAGATACTCTGCTAACTTTGCTTATTTTTACTATTGAGGAGAATATAACCAAGCGTTCTTGGTGCCATTTTTAAACATTCTCCATTAAAATGTACCCTGCATAAGCTGTGGATTTCCACTCCCGCAACCATTTGATGGATTCCACCAGAAGCCTGCTTGCTGTGGCCACTATAGCAGCCCCAAGTCAATCCATGGAAGCTGTCTTAGTTCTGTCACCAGTGCCTGTCATCACTAATGGACTGGATGAGGCTGAAAAAAGTAAAACTGAATCCAGACAAGAGGATCTTGTAGCACCTTTGAGACCGAGAGAGAGAAAATTATAGCATAAGCTTTCATAGACTTAGGAGTTGTCTAAATCAAAGCTTTTTAAACTGTGGGTCACAACCCTATATGGGATCATGTAACTGAATGTGGGGGTCGCAAAAAAAATTGGCAACAGTACATTTGGTTTGTATACCTACTTTATATACCTATATACCCAGGGTCACTTAAACGTTTCTCAGGTGAAAGGGGGTAGCGAGTGGGGAAAATTTAAGAAACCCTGGTCTAGACAAAAATACGTAATGCTGATTCCTGAGCATTAATGCAAATTCTCAGCATCATTCATTTGTCTCCACAGTCATTTGGAAAAAGCACTGGCATACAAAGCTATCCATGTTTGAAGTGCACATGCAGGCCTGCCTGCCAATCAAGATGGTGGCTGAGAGCACTATTATTCTCCACAAGTTGTCACTGCTGCACAGTATTTATTTTGTAAAACTGTACATCAAAAGTGCACAAGTGCGACCTTCTGCTTAAAAACCTGTTTGGTCACCTCAGCACAACAAAAAAAAGGTAATGCAAAATTCCAAAATGGCACTTCCAGCCACTTCATTGCTGAAAAGCCACCCCCCCCCTGTGCACATCCAACCAATCAGCTTTACACTTTTACAAAAAAATACAATGTGTGAGCAGTTTGCTATAAGTCTGAAGCAAGGAACAAGCTGATTCAAAATAACTAGAAACTTGTAAATACCATCTTTTCCAATAGTGAAGTTATAACTACATTACAACAGTAACTTTATAAGGGATAACTTCACTTCTTTTCAGTAGAACTGTAACTTTTACCTTTTATAGTTATGGAATGTGAGCTTGATAATTGCTAATCGGTGGAGAAGGAATATCACATGGTTCAAGTGCTGACTTATGCTGTGCTGCTGCCTTGCACTCTGTTATGGGTGTTGAGGTGACAACAAAGTAGGAGAGTGCGATTTTACCACAACCCAAAGACTAGCAGCATTCAGGTTTTAATAGTTCAACTAACTATTGAAACTATAGTTTAGTTACTTTTATAAATGGGTAGTAAAGAGTTGCTAAAGTTGTAATTATAATGGTAAGAAATTGGACAGCTTGGAACTATAATCTTAGCTAATACAAGTCTCTGCTCCCCCATATCCATGGGGATTTGGTTCCCAGGCTTTACTGTGGATACTGGAAACTGCAGATAACAGTGAACTCTATTACAATAAAGGACTACTGCTACAAACATACCATAGAGTTGCATTGGAGGACCTAGTGATTCCTAGATAGGACAGCTCTTTAGGTATTTTCCAGTCTGATTCTATGGTATGTGCCCCTATTTTTTCAGCTGCAGATAACTGAAACTGCAGATATTGGTTCCACTGATACAGTGGTAGGCCTGTAATAACTTTCTGAGCTCTGGCCAGTTCTTTTAATTCATCTGTGCTGTTTCCCTTCACCCCACATTACTGATACTCATGTGCAAATGCTGATAAACAATCCAACAACAAACAGGTATCCTATAGTCAATTCTCTCCCGATTCTTTTTGTGAGACATTTTACCAGAGAGCATAACTCTCTGAGCATACAATAAAACACCATCACCATCCAAAAAATGACTTGAAGTAGATGTAGACAATCAGAGCTAGACCAAAACATTTTCCATTCTAAGGCAAAGAACAAAATAGTGACCTGGACACTCAGCTGCATGTTTCTTCAACTCTCAAGACAGGACAGTGTCCTCCATCATATTTGAAAGCATCATACTTTCAAAATCCAAAATCCACCAAAAAGTGATACCTTTATTGGTCAAGCAAAATGCAAAACACATGATGCAAGCTTTCAAAGCTCTATTGGCTTCTTCACTAGGTAAAATATGAAGAAAAGTGACAATGTTGGAGTCACAGGACTACATGTTGTTTCAGGTGTTACTTGTGTTGTGTTCAGGTGAAGGATCTCATGTAGGCAGAGGCCACTCCTGCTTCTTGACCATGTGGGGCTCAGACAAAAGACAGTAAAATTTAAATCCTTTTGCAACAGTGAGGCAATTTCTCTGGTATAAAGGATGTTCCTGTTCCTTTGTGAAGCCATGGGCTCCTTTGTTAAGAAATTATCAGAAAGGAACGAGAAAAGCGTTCTTGTCTCACAAGCTCCTCTCCCACCCCTGTCCCATCCATGTCCTGGCACAAGAACTAAAAGTTTCAGACCTACCTTTGGAGCATCTTCAGGGCAGCCCAGGAGTGAAATCCCACCTGTTCTCGCGAGAAGACACAAGAGCAGGAAATTCAAACTTCAAAAGAAAAATATACATCAAAAAGTGACTCTTTCTCTCTGGCTTTTCTTCGCAAACGAAGATTCAGGAAGGACTCATCCCGCGCTTTCTGCAAGCGCGCTGATGACTAAAAAGGCCAATCCGAGATAAACAAGTCCGGTTGCAAAAAGCACAGCAGAAGGTCTCCTTGGGTGATGTTTTTGGGTTGTGATTCTTTCTGCGTTGTCGTTTCTCTTCAAGACTTGTTTGGCGTGAGTTCTCAAATAAGGCTGCAGCATTGTGGATAGTGCGTCTCCATGCCTCCCGATGTGAGGCCAGGGCGGACCACTGTTGGTGATCAATTTGGCCGAGCCTGAGATGTTGTTTCAGGGAGTCTTTGTATCGCTTTTTTGGAGCGCCCCTCTTACGCTGACCCGTGGCGAGTTCACCGTAGAGTAGTATTTTTGGGAGGCAATGGTCCTCCATCCTAGAAATGTGCCCTGCCCAGCGCAGCTGCGTTCTCAATATCATGGCCTCAATGCTGGTGATCCCTGCTTGCTCAAGGACAGCAACATTCATCACATAGTCAGTCCAGTGTATATTTAGGATTGTGCGTAGACAGCGCTGATGAAAGCGCTCGAGGAGTCGTAGGTGGTGGCGATAGGTGACCCATGTTTCAGATCCATAAAGGAGGATAGACAGTACAATGGCTCTATACACACTGATTTTTGTGCTTTGCCTCAGGTGTTTATTGCTCCAGACTCGCAAAAACACACTTTAAAACTTCCAAGTAAACCAGGGAAGTTTTTAAAAAGTGTGTCACTTACCTTGATGTCCTGATCTCACCCGGAAGTGTTCTGGCAGGGACCTCCCATTGATGCTTGGATCTCACCAGCGAAATGGGGCATCTTTTCAATCGCACGAACATCAGTGATAGAAACAGAATGGGGATCCATTGATGGCTTCTCCCATCAATAAAAAGCAGCATCGGTGGAATGGCAGCAGAACAGGTACATTACGAGAAGGGAACAACATTGTCTGAAAATGGAGCCCTTTAGCGATCTCCTGGTGTCGTTATAATGCTGTATTTAGTACATCTGATAATCTGATAATTTAGTACATCTGATAATGTCAGAGATCATTGGATTTTTCAAGAAGTCTCTGTACTGCTGCATCTGGAAGCAACTTTTAGGTGCTGTATAGGTGTAAGTGGCTATAGAGTACACCACACAACATACATGGCTCTGTCCTCCTATTGACCTTTTGTGCCTCACAGCATCTGCTGCCCAAGTTGGCTGCCTCACCCCTGCTCACAGTAAGACCATGCCTGACCATGATCACATTAAAAATGGCTTCCTTGCAATGTTTTTTCAAGGCATGAGCCAATAGGTTGGAGGGAGCAAAAAAAAAAGCAAACACAGACTGAACAAACTGAAATTCAAGTTAAACAGAAATTCATAATTCCTGAGATGCAAGGCAGAGCAAACCCATGGAAACATCAGGGAGCCCTGGTGGCACAGTGGTTAAATGCCAGTACTGCAAGTCACCACGTTGCAAGTTCGATTCTAGAGGGCTCCAAGGTTCACTCAGCCTTCCATCCTTTCATAGGTCTGTAAAATGAGTACCCGGCTTGTGGGAGCAATTAGCTAACACACATTGGAAGCTGCTTCTTGCAGTGTAGATGTGTAAATTGCTATTGCTTAAAACAATTTGTAAGCCACTCTGATAGCCTTGTGGC
Source organism: Gambelia wislizenii (assembly GCA_030847615.1). NCBI lineage: Eukaryota > Metazoa > Chordata > Lepidosauria > Squamata > Crotaphytidae > Gambelia > Gambelia wislizenii. The sequence goes on from JAUMIR010000004.1 coordinate 107,696,408, forward strand.
TGAAGAGTGGGGTATAAATAACTAAAAAAAAAAAAAAGAATAGGATGGTAGAAGTGCTCTCATTCTCAGATTTTATTATCCCAGCCAGCACAGGGGAATGATTTGAGTGTTAGACTATGACTCTGCAAGATTTGGGTTCAAATACCCACTCAGACGTGGAAACCCAGAGTCATTTTGAGCAAGTCGCTCTCTCTCGGCCCATGAGAAAGGCAACAGTTCACCTTAGGGTTGCCGTAAGTTGGGAACAACTTGAAGGCACACAACAACAAGATTCCAAATATACTACTGAGGAACGTGCTCTTATGTACTCGGGAAGAGTTTGAATAAATTGCATTGAGCTGTTGGAAGTGAAGAAATGCACAAGTATTAATATATAAGTATCATGTGCCTCCAGAGTACAATAGAAGTAGAGGAAACAGGTAGTTAGGGTTCACCGCTGTATTCCTCTTTGTATAGTCTGTTCAGTTGCTTCTTTACATATAGACTAATATTTTCAGGTTATTCTCTCTCTCTCTTAGGGCTTGTCTGCATCGGCAATTTACCTCATCTTGCCCCTATCTTTGAGCCTGCAGACCAGATGATGCAGGGCTTTTGCACCATTTTGTCCCTGGGCAGTCCGCATGCCCCCCCCCAGGGCAAAGATGGGACTAAGATGGGGGGAAGACAGGGTAGGGCCCAATAAAACTTTTTTTAAAAGCATACCCAGGAAAAACTACTTCCTCCAACAACAACAACAACAAAACAGATTGGGCCCCAGGTGACCTCAGAAACCCATTCTGGCACTCTGGCCCATCACTGCAGTTGCCCTCTGCCATTACTCTCCTGCAGCAGCAAGCAGGCCCACAGGGGCCTTGGTCATATGTTGCGGGCCAGCTTCCTGGCTTCAGAGAGAATAAGGGAAATGACAGCAGCAGCAGTGGCAGGCTAGCGTGCCTGTCTGGACTTCCTCCTGTTCTGTGTAGGTAACAGGGAAGGAATGGGCCAGAACTGCAGGTAGGATATGCGTCCTGCCCCATGTAGGTCATAGAATCACAGAATTGTAGAGTTGGAAGAGACCACGAGCGCCATCCAGTCCAACCCCCTACCATGCAGGAAATCACGATCAAGCATCCCCGACAGATGGCCATCCAGCCTCTGTTTAAAGACCTCCAAGGAAGGAGACCCTGAGCCCCTTGTCTTAGCCAATGGTAAGAGATCCCATCTTTCCTTCTCTCCCAAATATGTATTTTTTTCTAGTAAAACTCCTCTTCATTATAGATGTTCTTTTGCAGACAATTTCAAACACCAGCTTCCACACAGGCTAACAGATTGTGTGGTAATATTAAAGGTAGCAAAGCATAAAGGAACCATCCAGCTACAGAGAAAAAAACTCCTCTGCTGAGTAACAAGCGTTTGGAGTGATATGAGAAACAGAAAATAAGAGGTTAACTTTGTGCCACCCTTTTTTGTATTGTCTTCACAGAACAAGGCAGGGAAAGTGAAATACTGGTCTATAATACTGAACAAGATTCCATGTAAATTTTCCTAATGAGTGTTGGATCAGTATTTATATGGACATAAAAAGTTATTTATTTCCTTGTCTCCATGAATGATTTATGCGCTTCTCTCTCTTTTTATTATTATTTTAAAAGGACCCATTTGGGGATCTGAGTTACACAGGGCATACATTCTGCCTGCTTTTTATTATTATTTTACAAATTTTAAGCAAGAAAGATGTGGTGGTGAGAGAGAAATATGATTATTAGAAGTGTTTTGTTCATTCCTCCTGTATCTTAACATATTCTTATCTGAATTCTGCCAGATTTATCCACAATGGTTATTTGATTTATCCACAATGGCTCATCTTCAGCTATCCCCTTTAGCTTTCCCCCCCCACCACCATTAAGTTCATTTTGTACTTCATCCTTTAGTGCCAGTGGAACCTTCCAAAGTGCATGAATTACTGGTGCTACCTGTAGATTTATTTTTTTATTGAGCACTGAGGCCTTGAAGCACATGGTGCAATCACTATAAGCATCTCATTGATCTTCTGGGTCTGTTTCTATTAAATTAATTCTTTGTACCAAATTTAAATTAGTCATGGTCCTTGGACCCAGTACAGCTTATACTTCCAAATCTATTACCTCGGATTCCACCTGAGTTGCTTTGTCTTTATCCCTGCAATTTAGACTACATGTATCAAAAATAGGCAGTCTTTTATCCCCAAAATACATTCCTTAACTAGGATTCGAATCCTAGAGTAGTTCAGCTTGCATCGCTTGGTAAGTCACTGAAGTCATTTCACGTACTAATATGGCAGCACTACAGTTTCCTTGCTGATCCATGACATTCATTGGGAACACAGAGTTCTGCACATACCTCCATCCCCAAACTGGATTCACTTCTAAATGGAATATGACTGCCTTTTGTTCTGAAAACCATGGAGAAAACAGCAGACACAGCAACACCACTACATTTTATGTGCATGCACTTAGGGACTCTAGACTAACTGAGCACCAGACCACCAAATAAACTTTTTTAAAACCTGAGACAAACACCTAAGCAACAGGACAAGTTTCATGTTTTCTTAGAAGAAAGCTGTTCTTCTGCCGATCACCTTCCAACCTAGCCATGTGACCTGACACAGAACGCACATATTCCTTTTGCAATCTGTAAAGTTTGAGGCACTTTTGACCCAGTTAAGTTGTTCCCTCCAGCGTAATTATCATCCCTGCGATAATCGCAGCAATAATTTTCAAATTACAGACTAATAAAACCTTTTAATTTGTTAGGATTCATTGAGGTCAGTTTTATAGGTTCCTTACGGTACTAAGAGTGTAACGGTAATTTATTTTTAAATGTTATAATTACTTTAGCTGGTTATAAATGTACATAAATAGGTATGCCTTTATTAAAGATTCGATTAAAGAACCCTGTTAGTCAAAGAAGATAGTTAAGAGTCAAGACATAGTTATGAGAATTCTAGTTTAGAGATCCGTTGTTAGGATTTTGCACATATCTGTCTCCATTAACTTCATGCATAGCTTCTAGATAGATTTCTTATCCTCTCTCCAGTATTGTCATTAAAATATTTTTAATAGTCATGCTTTTAACAACATTTAACTCTATTGGTATTTTAATTACTATATTTTTAACTTCTGTCTGATGTGAACTTTTAGCTGAATCTGTTTTAATATTTGTAATGAGAATGGGAGAAGAGGGAAAATATATAAATAACTTTAATAAATAAATATATTTCTCTCAACAACAAATCCAGTATGAAACCAAATGTGGACCTTTTTCCTCATGGAATTACTTGTTGTTTTTTCAAGTATAGCCTCCAACCCTTGTATTTTGAAAAGGTGATTTAGGCCTATCTCAAAAAGATGAGATGGATGGGAAAGTAAAACAACTTCCATTCAAAACAAGAAAGATTTTGTGATGCAGGGAGAAATGATATTCTGAAAGATGATTGTAGAATGAATAGCAGGCTGGGGGACCAAAGTGAACACTTACACTTTTAATGTCTGCAAAGGGTTTTGTAATCCATATAGCCTACTTTTTCTTGACAGAGAATGGGGTAGAACAGAATAGCATTTCATTGTATATAGACAAATTCTGTCTCTAGAGTGCACATGTCCAATAATGTGTAGGCAGTATGTCAACACATTTCACTTGGGGAATTTGCATTGACTTTGAGGCTTACCACATGCCAAAGTAAAGCAGCAGTGCAGCAGGAAGGTTCTGTTCCGTCTTCTGTGCTGCCTTACTGCATGATGTCATCATTCTTCCGTTCCGGTCCTGTGGGAGACCGAGGTAAAACCACATCTTTTTGATAACTAGAAAAAAAATTAGCAAAACAAAAACAAAACAAAACAAAACAAAACAAAACAAAACCCAATACCCTATTCTGTATTCTGAGCTTCTTTTAAAATGTTTATACTGTGGCTTCTCAGATGCTTCCTGTGTGCCCATAAACCATGCTACTGGGTACCATATTTGTGTCTGTTGGCTACAACTGTGCCTTTCTTTCCTGGAAAACCACTTGTGGACCAGCAGCCAATGGGTCATGCAGCAGCAGCAGTCCAGGACTACTACAATGAGTACCACTGTTTTACACAAATTCTCACAAAAGCAGAGATGGACCAAGTTTCATTAAGTACCATGGTTTATGGGCACAAAGGAAGCATCTGAGAAGCCACAGTATAAACATTTTAGAAGAAGCTCAGAATACAGAATAGGGTATTGGGTTTTGTTTTGTTTTGTTTTGTTTTGTTTTGTTTTGTTGTGCAGGAGGGGAAAGGCCATAGTTTTAGAGCATATCATTCACTAACTTCTCATTGGTAGATGAGGTCTCTTTGCAGAAGACCTTACAGAGTCCTTGCCAGTCAGAAAAGATTATACCTGGCTATATGTTCCAATGATCTGTGTAAAATAGTTTCAAATGTTCAAGCAAAGAAGACTCCTAGTATACAGACTATATAATACAGCACAACGTACAGCGCAATACTGCACTGTACAGCCCAGACTGGATGTGCACATTCTAAGAGCTAACTCCAAGTCAAGTACAAAGACAGTGGGTGGGGTGATCTAGTTATACAGTACAGTCACGGGTTATACAGTTAGTGGTTCCCGCACACATTTTCCCATACAAAGAAGACTTCAGTAGTCACATTTCCTTCCCACGGCTGTCTCTCAGACATTATCTAAATATGCTAGCCAGTTGCATTTAGCCTGCTCACTGCTGGCCCCTACAGACTGTAGCACATTATAGCATGCCAGCTCTTTACAGTATAAATTTCCAGTGATTGTATATCCCATCACCTTGACAGTAGTGTTGTCCATACAGAGTTCCCCCTTCACAACTCTCTGGATCACAACCCAAGGTTGCTTTATTTTTTAAATAAACTATCCAGAGCTTTGGAGATTCTTTTTTGGCATGGCCAGTGGCTACATTGTTTGGGAGATTCTGAACACTGTTGTTCAAAAAAGTAAATTTCCCACGCTCTGAAATTATCTATTTAACTTTAATATACTGTTACTGAGAAAATTCAGCCCTCACCTCAAATACTATGAGGACTGCAGCTTAGTGCTGGGAGCAAGGAAGACCAGGGGCATGGGGCGGGGGTCAGATACCACTGACATTGCCAGTGCTTGGTAAATTTTGGACTACAACTCCAAGAATTCTATATCCATTATGGCCAGTGGTGATGCTGGCATCAGGCCTCTAGAAGTTGTTTTCCAAAAAAGGAACTTTTTCAAGCTTTGATTGTTCTTGCTCATCAAAATATCTCAAAATTTCAAGCCAATGAGCCTTGTTTCTCTGAAATTTTGTTCTTAAGGTGTCCAGAGTATATCCCAGTAATGACAGGGAAGAAGCAGTCTCACTTTGTCCATTTTCTATATCTTCTAGTTTTTTTATGTGTTAGCTGCTTGCAACTTAACAAGAACACACCAGACCACTCCCTTTTGTCTGATGACATCCCCTCTAACCCATGAGTCTTCCATCCTAATAAATATCTTATAATGTATTGTACTGTGAGACCCTTAAATTCTACTGACAAAAAGTACTATGTATTTGCAATATAGTTGGTATCTGACCCCAGATAAATTAGATAAAATATACAAAAAAATTGAGATAATAAATGTTGGGAGTGCCAAGATGGAAAAGAACCTTTCTGGTGGCTATGCAAAAGAGCCAAGATTCAAGTACATCAAATAACAGTGAAAATATTAAATGCTAAAATGAAAATGGATCCCAAGATGTTTCTATTAGGTATCATAGATGAAAAAAAAATTGGGGTGGGGGGACATGGCAAATGTTATTTTATATGATAATAGCTGCAAGACTTTTTTAAGCTAAAAATTGGAAGGTAGATAAAATACCAAATATGACAGAATGGTTGCTTAAAGTATGCGATTATATGGAAATAGACAAATTAACATGCTTAATCAAAGGTGGAACTATTGACAGCTTCAAAAGAAATTGTTATTATATTAAAAACAACTCTGGGGTGAGACAGCTATAATAGGAATGGAAGAGTAGATGAAAGTGAAAAAGAATGAAGAAGCAGGCTTAGTAAACAATAACAAAGATGAAACATGTATACCATATTTTCCGGCGTATAAGACGACTAGGCGTATATGACCCCCAATTTTTCCAGTTAAAATTTAGAGTTTGGGATATACTCGCCGTATAAGACTACCCCTCTTCCAACACACACCAAATAAAAAATTTGGCCTCACAAAATTCAATCACTCGCTCTTCAGCTGCATTTCTTGATCCTAAGCCAAATTTTCCTGCAATCTTTGATTCTGCTCTGTTTCCTACTTTTGCATTCCAATCACCTATTATTCATAAGTAATCCTGTTTTGGTATGTGGCCTAATGCTCAAAAACAATAAATCTCTTTTATAACATTTCAGAATTCAAGTCAGACACTCATGTCATTCAGTGTGCAGATATCTCTGTTTTGTACTGGCAAACCAGCTTCCTGTGTGCAGAAAAAAAATTAGAGAAAGGATGATTGCATTGTTTGAGCTGCATACTACCACCCACCACATGGTATTTTCTGGAAAGCATTTTACCATATCTGCTATTTTTGAAAAGTAGAACCTCTCTTTAGATAGCTTTGACAGGCTATGGTAAACATGGGTTGAATAAACTGGAGCATCTGTCAAGCAATTGCATCTGGATTCCCTCAGTGTTGGCTTCTGTTTATCCTGAGACACCACATTACACTGCCAGCTAACATCAGTGCCTTGGCTGGCATTGGGGATGGCATTTAGGGAGTGTGTACTGACATACACATTATAGGATGGGGTAGTGAGAGAAGAAGGTGTATCTCCAGCAAAGGTAAGCAAATGTTATTCTTACAGAACAAGAAAGTGACTTCTGTGATCTTTGAAATGTAGTTGAATTGCAACTCCTATCACCCCTAGCCAGTATAGACAATCAGACGGATGATGGGTGTTGTGGTCCAGCAACATCTGGAGAGCTGCTCATTACCCACACTCGCTCTAGGAAGATCTATGTGCTTGGACTAATGCAAGCCAGCCTGCAAAGGTAGCTGAAAATGGCAACACACTGGGTCTTTTTGCTTATTACTTCAAAACTGTGTATCAAGTGGTGAAAATGTGGTGCTCCAGATGTTGTTGGTGTGTAACTCCAACCTACCCTAGCCAGCATACCCAAAGGAAAGGCAGTACTTTCCCAACCCTGCTCTATAGACTGTAGATCTTTCAAACCACAATCTCAGCATGCCATTTCATCTCCTAAACTGGCTTCAAGAGAAAAAAGTATGAAAAACAATGGTGGAAATTTAAAAATTTCATTGGCTTGCTCCCCTTAATTAGTGTGGTTTAATACATACATTGGGTATTCATCTGCAGGTGATGTCATATTTTAATAATTATGCAGAGAGAGAAAAATCACTCCTATTTGATCCAGAAAATCTATAGAAACTATATTGTTCTCACAAACCTTGGGGAAAATGCTAGCAGTACAATGCATTTGCTCTGGTTGTCAATCCAAACTTTAAATGAACTATCCAAGGTGTCAAATCCTATCCCTAAAAAGGTTCAGAACCTTGGGTAGATCCTTTAACATTCAGACTAAAACCTGGCCCATATTCATTGCCCCTCTGACATGGACACCATTAGCCACCACTTCCCTCAAGGCCACCACTTTTAAACCATGTGATATATTCTGTACCCTATCCTTACCCACTTTCTCTTTGCCTGTTTATGTTAACAGCTGATCATCCAACATCATGCTATAAACCATTATTAAATTGGCTTGAATATTAAGCTTTTCACCAACATTTATCCAGGATAGGAAAATTAAATCATTTTTGCATGTAACCAATGGCATGTAATTAAAAACAACAAATAAGAGTCACATTCCATCAGAGCATAATTATATTCATGTGGGATGGTTGTAATTGAAAGACAGAAGATGTTTCATTCTGTATTAAAGGAGAATTTCTTTCAGAGGGCTTCCTGCAGCTCATTAGCTATTCCCAGGATGGTTCTCCTAAGTAATTAGATTTTAACAGGATTTTCAACAGATCAGAGCAATCTCAGTGGGTGCCAATAGGATACACTCCCTCTGGCCTTACTAGAAGCGCAACATGGATAACATCCAGGCTGGGAGTTAATAGGGACCATTACTGGTCTCTTTTAAATGAGTTACATTAATGCACTTAAGCTAAATGGCTCGGCATATGATTAAATATTAACATCTGCAAAATAGGAAACCATGGTATGCAATCAAGTTTTGTTGTTTTAATTTCCCCCAACATAGGGTTCTTTTTCGGCTGCATATGTAAATGTTCGATGGATGAGATGCGTTAAACTTTCAAAACCCAAATGCACCATCTTGGCCAATTGTATTTTTGAGTCTGCTTAGTTACAGCATCTGAAAGAGTAAAGAAGAACAAAGTTACATTTTTAGAATGCCTTCACCACTGTGAGGGATTGGAACATATCCTCCCCTCCCTGCCCCCCCCCCCGGGCAGGCTCTAATAAGAGAAGCCTGCCACTACTGTAAATTAGATTCTATCACTGCCCTGATACAAGGCAGTGATAGAATCACTGCCCAGTAAATTAATAATGTTTCTGAGTATATATTGGAAAACTTCATTTAACGATTTCACTAATCCCTCACTGTACTGGCCTGATTATACAATGGGCTGGCTAGACTGGCCTAAAGATTTTATATTGTAATATGGAAATGGGCCTCAATTCAATCAGCTGTCTAAGCATACAAAGTTAAAGTGCCAAAGCCCTGTGAGACTAAAGCATGTGACTAAATTCAACATGTATTTAAGTGGACCACTGAATTGGATCTCAAACTGGCTTGGATACATTTACATGAGTGAAAAACTGTGGGACACAGAGTTTTTTGTGCAGGTTTGATGTGTGGTTCTGTGTATTGTTCATTTTGGGAGTGAGCAGTGTGCATCCTTGTTGGACTGCAACCCCCATTATCACTCACTATGGACTACACTGGCTAGGGTTGTTGGAAGCTGCTATTCAAAAAAATATGGAGAGGTCACATATTTCCCACCTCTGGTTTATTCCATGTGGTATGGGCTTATCTTTCTGAGGGCCTTACCACATCACTCAATTATACCATGATATTCTGTTTGAAATCCGCTCCAGTCACTTTTGTGAATGTAGCTGAATGTTAACTATCTCTATCACATGCTTGCTGCACTTCCACCTTAACAGCATAATTTATGCAATTTAGACACTTCTTTCTTCCATGGTAATGGCATCATTGCTGCCTTCAGTACCCTGTCATTCACTTCACTACTGGTTTGTTAATTTAAAACAATGGGTAGCCCTAATAGTACAATAGCATCATAGCACTGTAACCTGGGCATACCCACACCACACCCATTAATGGATCTTTTGCAGAAGAAAGCACTATGGGACATCTGCAACCAATCTGGTTATTGACTTGTAGCAGGAAAGAGGGTCATTAACAGATTATTTCCAGCATCAAAAAAAACCCCACATTTACAATGACCCTACAATGCAACAACACCTGGAGAACAGCAACGTCATGTGGTAAGACTGAGGCAATAGTGAGACTAATGCATCACTATGACACTATGGACTTTTTCAAATGGGGGGAAAACCCCACAGAGGTCAGGAGGAAGATGGCGCTGTCCCACTTACAGCATTCCGTTTTGGACGATGCCGTCCTCCTCCTGACCTTCCCCCGTGCTTCCTCTGTGCTGCAGGCATGAGAAGCATGCCACTTTTTATTGACAGGGGTTTTCCATTAATAAAAGCGGTGCATTTCTTGTGCCTGCAGCACATAGGAAGCACAGGGGAAGGTCGGGAGGAAGATGTTGTAATCCAAAACAGAGTGCTGTAAGCGGGACAGCACCGTTCTCCTCCCAACCTCTGTGGGGGGGGGGGTTCCCCTGTTTGAAAAAGTCCTGTAACACAGTGGTGTGATTTTTTAAAAAAAGCTCTGAGTCTTGACTAAAGTAAACCTGCTGAATAAATGGAACTTACTTATGTGTTGACTCATCAGTCAACGATTGATTCAGGACCTTTCAACACTATGGAGATTATCACACGTGCTAAATGTGGTGTTATCATGACCCCAGGAGATTGCTAAAGAGCTTCCTTTTCAGATGACATCATTCACCCCTCATTATGCACCCGTTCTGCTGCTGTTCCACCAGTGCTGCTTTTTATTGACAGGAGAAGCCATCAATATATCCCCTGTTCCATTTCTGTCATGGATGTTTGTGTGACTGAAAAGGTGCCCCGTTATGATGGCGAGATCCCAGCACCAATGGGAGGTCCCTGCCAGAACACTTCCTGTTGAGATCGAAACATCAAGTGGTTTACTTGGAAGTTTTAAAGTGTGTTTTTGTGCTTGCTGTCATTTTTTCACTGTATTTTCCTTTTTATTTTTGAGTTTCCCACACTCGTGTCTTCTCATGAGAACCTGCAGGATTTTACTCCTGGGCTGCCCTGTGGACGTGATAGAAGGTAGGTCTGAAAAGTTTTGATGTTTTTGTGGTACAGGGAAGAGCCAGGGGCTGGAGAGGAGATTGTGGGACAAGAATGCTTTTTTCATTCCTGTCTGATGATCTCCTACACCATTATAGCACTTTGAATTCACATGAACTGCCATGGCTGTAACCTGTGGAACCATGGAATTTGTAGTCTAGTGGGACAGTAGACTCTGCCAGAGAACTATAGCTACAAATGCCAGGACTGCATAGGATGAAGCCATGACAATTAAAATGAAATCAAAGTGCTATAACTGTATAGTGTGGATGGGCCCTCAGAGGTTCTCCTCTAGTTGTGACTAACCAATAGGATTCAAGCTTGCTAAAGATTAAGGTGGTGGCACTGAGGGATTTCTGTAGAACCTACCATGAGATACCCAAGATATATTCATTCTTAGATGCTCTTGACTAGTAATCTTGATGTCATAAAAGGAACTGCAATATGTGTTACCTGTTCCAAAGTCATGCCTTGATTTACAACATAATTCTACAGATGTCTGCTAAGAAGATGTCTAATCAAGAAGCTATTCCCAAACCATACAGAATTTGGTGAAGCTTACTTCTGAGCCAACATGCATTGGATAGATGTGTTAAGGTGTTGAGTCACATTTACTTATAAACTTCACAGCAGCTTGTTGCATGGAATTAATACTGAGTTGGAAAATAAACTATATTTGGGTAGTCAGTACAGAAATGTTGAGAATTTTTTTCATGGTAATCACCTTAGAAGATTGGCAGGAAGATTATGCAGATGCTAAAACTTAATGAAAAGGAAGGTAGAAGGTAACTCAGAGAGTAACTACAGTGGTATCCATTGGGGTTTGGTTCCAGAACCCTCCCCCACCCCCACCGTGGATACGAAAATCCGTGGATGCTCAAGTGTCAGTATATACAGTGGTTTAGTAAAATGATGTCCCTTATATAAAATGACAAAGGTTTGCTTCTTGAAATTTATTTATTTATTTATTGAATAATTTCAAACCATTGATTGTGGAATCCATGGATGCCAAATCCATGGATACAGAGGGCAGACTTTAATTGAAAAAGCAGCAACATCTTTAACTCTTAAGCTCACCACACACAAAAAACCTTTAGGCCATCAATGATCCATCTTTCATAAGACTACAAGAGACAAACAAAAGGAATGACATCAGAGGGGCTAGAAATTTACATTGCTGAGAATGTAGAAATTACACAGACATTGTGAAATTGTCAGTCATGAGAATTTTAAATCCATTTTCCGTATTTCAGCTTAATAAAGGAGCGAGTATCTTGAAAACAGGAGTTCCAAGACTTTGAAAGATACTCAACATCTCAGAATACTAATTGAAGCATAGTGCAGTAAAATAAAGACATTACATTATAATAAACAAGAACAGTAAAACAAGACATCCTTAAAGGACAACAACAATGGTAACAAATCAGCTTCAAAAGGCAGCAATACTAAAGCGCCATCATGAACATAATAAAACAGCCTCCTAAATCCAATTGTCAGTCCCAACTAGAGAAGAGTCATTAAATCAATTGGATTTACCTTTGCTTTAACTAACCCTTCAACAATCATTTGAATGGGTCAACCAACAGGATTCCAGCCAGTGAGTACTGATTTCAAGTTTACTTTTTAAAAGTAATTTTGAAAAGGTAATACGTCTATGAAAAGATAAGGAGACAACAAGTCTGATGGACAGAGTTCCACCTTTGTGGTGTGACCCATAAAAAGGGTCTTGTGCCCTTTCACACTACACAGTCATAGCCGTACAGTCGCCCTCTGTATATATGGATTTGGCATCCATGGATTCCACCATTCATGGCTTGAAAAATATTCCCCAAAAAATAAACTCCAGGAAGCAAACCTCGATTTTGCCATTTTATATAAGGGACACCATTTTACTATGCCATTGTATATAATGGGACTTGAGCATCCAGGAATATTGGCATCCACAGGGGATCCTGGAACCAACCCCCAGTGGATACCAAGGGTCCACTATATATTGCCCTTGAACTGTTGTGGTTCCATCCTATAGAAACCAGGATTTGCAGTTGGGAGAGGGTGTTTAGAATTCTTAGCCAGAGACCTTGAGTGCCTCTCCATACGATAAATCCCAATTGCAGCAACCATGGGAGCTGAAGTGGAATCACACTGCTACAAATGTGTAGTATGAAAGGGTCCCTTGTCCCCATAGGGACAGGCAGAGTTTGATCTACTCAGCTAGGGGACTATGGGATTTCTATACTTCCAGAAAAGATGAACTTTTCTGACCTCTGGAAGCAGACACAATCAGATCACCAAGCTGGAAAATATGTTCTGGACCACAGCTACAACTTGAGAATGCCATCTCAGTTCAGGGTCCCGGAGCCATCTCCCATCAGACTGTGGACCATGCAGTTCCTCTAGAGCAGACAACCAGTTTTGTTGTTTCTTGCTACCTTCACTTCAGTTTCATTGGGACTAAATTTCTGAACTACATTTTAGCCTAAACTTAAAAGGAGCTATCCTTTTGATGAATTCTATCCCCCAATAGGTTGAATCCTATCCCCCAATAGGTTCAACACCCTAGATAACTCCTTCAAAGTTTTGACTGAAACACAGAGTGGATTCACTGTCCCAATCTACATCTTGCCCATAGAAATATTGTACATGATTTTAAATTATACATTGTTTTAAATGGTTGTGAGGCGCCTTGAATCCTGTGTCTGGAGAAAGGCAGGAAATTAATTAATTAATTAATTAATTACTTGTGGCAGGGATAAGCTCAGAGTATAACCCTTCAGTGGGTGTTAGACTTTGCTGTGTCTTACTAAATCAGCAGCAGCTACAGATATTCTGAACACATGACTTAACACATGTGCCTATCCCTGCAGTACACAGTACTGATTTCAGTGCTCTGAAATGAGTGTGAACTGATTCACAACCTGCTGAAAAGCAAAACAACAAAAAAGTGGCTCATTAGCACTTGCAGTTGATACATTCACCATGGTACTGGTCATGCTGGTTCTGGAATTCTGGCAGTTGTAGTCCAAAGAAGTAACATTTCCAAGATCTGGAAAAGTTGTACCATTCTAAAATTCAGATTTCAGAAATAGTGCCATGCAGGGAGAAAGTCAGGAAATAATTAATAGTGATAAATACCTCTCCACTCCCTTGTAAGCATATTTCATGATTAAATATATATAGACATGATCTTCCCATTACTCCCAGTGTTTACTGGGCCATCTTACACATTTTGCCTTACGTATAGACAATAGACATTTCCATTAACCTGTTGAAAATTCCCTACAAATGATTCATGGTTATTCATGATTTAGCATGATATGGTGGAATTAAAGAGGGGGGTCCATATCATCCGTAAAACACTTTCTCACCATCGCTGCACCTGTTGTCTAGAATCCAATTGGGTGACACACACAGGCATATCTTGCATTACACATGCAGTGATTTATTTAGATAAGATGGAACAGACATATCCAGCTAATGTTGGCAGAAGCAGGATCCCACATTGCAAATGCAAAATATTGCAACCAGAGTAGGGTGTTTGTTCGTATTGCACATTGCCTCTGCCCATTTCATATTTTGTACTGTGGATTATACAATGAGGTGATAGTGCCGCACATTTAATGTTTCTCTTACTTTGAAATACCAGTATAGTGATTGCTTAATACTAGCTTAGTACTAACTCTGCTGGTTGATATTTATACTAGGCTGAGAAATGCAGGGTCTCAGCTAATTTTCTGCAAATATGTTTTCCATTTCCCTGTTCTTAATCATAAATCTGATCTTTCTCTGAGTGTTTTCTGCTGGTCCAATCAGGGTGGCTGGTAGTCACAATAAAAGTCCAGTCTGTATAGTGATTGCAATATTAGGGACAGGGACTTGGGAAATCCACTTTCTTTTTTAAAAATTATTTTTACAGTTTTTTTATAAAATAAACATCTTACATTTGATCATGTCATATTCTTAAACTTGTATACCACATAAATCATCATTATTACTCATTTGACAACATTATTATTTCTTCCATTTATGTTGTAACACAAAACTTAACTATGACTTCCTACTTTTGTACTTTTGACAATTATCAGACTAATAATAAAGCATGAAAAGTATAAGCGACTTCGATTAATTTTATACTATTTACTCATGTGTCTTGCCTCTTCTTTTTACTATGTTGGGGATCTTTAAATTCTTATATCGTTTTACTATCTTGTAGTTCATCCTTTTTTATCCAGTATTCCAAAATCGGTTTCCATTCTTCTTTCCATTTACTCTCTTTCCTATTACGTAATTTGTTTGTCAATATATCCAATTCAAGCATGTCTATCAACCTATTTTTCCATTCATTTTTTGTCGGGTGATCTCTCAGTTTCTACTTTTTGGCTATGACTAACCTAGCCGCTGTAATCATGTAAAGTATTATCCTCCAGTAACTGTTTCTTTTCTTTTCCTCTACCCTTTCTATAATATTTAGTAAATACATCTTGGGGAAGAAATCTAGATTAATTTGTAAAATTTCTTTGATAGTCTTATGAACTTGCCTCCAGAATTTTTTAATCTTAGAGCAGTGCCACTACATGGGCATCAGAGTTCCCTGATTTCTCTCACATTTCCAACAGTTGCTTAAAATACTTTTATTCATCTTATTTAATCTTGTTAGCATGTAGTACCATCTAAGAGCTATTTTGATGTAATTTTCCTTTAAATTTTGGGATGCAGTGAAAGCAAATGATATTTTCCTTGCTTTTTCCCATTCATCTAAAGAGATAGTATTACCTATGTCTAATGCCCATTTTGTCATATACTCTTTTATGCACTCCTTTTCTGTATATCTAGACAACAATAACCTGTAAAATTTTGTGATGGCTTTTTTACAACTTTCTTCCAGCAGCAACCTGTCTAAATCATTGCCTTCTTTCTCAAACCCATCTTTCTTCTGGTCTTCCCCAAACCTTTCCTTTAACTGCATATAAGCAAACCAATTTAGGTTATATTTTTCCTGTAGTATTTCCCTTTTTTCTATTCTCAATAAGTTGTCCTCCCCTTTCCTTCCAATGTCTGAATATCTCAACCAAAAATCCATTTTGGACCACCTTGACATGAAGGCCTCTTGAGGAGATATCCATAATGGAATTTTAAACTAAAATATCTCTTTCGATTTTTTCCCCCATACCTTCAACAGACCTTTTCTTATGCAATGGTTAGTAAATCCTCTAATTTACTATTTATTTGGCTTTTTCTTTTCCATAAAACAGGTAAGCATGTCAACCAAATCTGGCATCATGACCCTCCAGCTTCAATAACCGCCTGTTGTTTAGATTCACCCACTCCTTGATCCATACTAATGCAGATGCTTGATAATATATTTTTAAATCTGGAAGGTCACAACCTCCTCTTAAGTTCGTGTCTGTCAAGTAGGACCATTTAAATCTTGCTTTCTTCTTCCCCCATAAAATGTTTGTATATCTTTTCCCCATATTTTGAATACTTTATCACTGTTTAAGATTGGTAAATTTTGGAAGAGATATAAAACTCTAGGAAGTATGGTCATTTTTATTGCTGATATGTTTCCCTACAGCAATAAGCCTAGCTTGCTCCATCTTTCCAGTTCCTTTTTTATTTCTGACCAGGTATTTTTAATAATTATTTTCAAATAAATCCACATTTCGTTTAGTCAGCCGTATTCCTAGATATTTTGCTTTCTTGCTAGTTCTGCACTCTGTCATTTCCATAAGATCTTTCTCTTCTTGTTTGCTCATATTTTTAGTTAATATGGTTGTTTTCTCTTTATTTATTTTGAATCCCGAAAATTCACCAAACTCTTTCATAGTATTCAAACATTCTTCTATTTGTCCTTTTGGATTTTCCATAAATATAATCATGCCATCGGCAAATGCCCTTAATTTATATGTGAATCCTCTTATCTTTATGCCTGGGATTCTTTCGTTTTCTCTTATTCTTCTATTCAAGACTTCCGGTACTAAAATAAACAAAAGAGGTGATATTGGACAGCCTTGCCTGGTACCTTTTTGAATTTTGAATGATCCTGTCCTTTCGCCATTGACAATGATTTGGGCTGTTTGTTCTGTATATATTGTTTCTATTCTCTTACAAAATTTATCTCCCAATCCTGATCTTTTTATTACTTCTAACATGAAATCCCAATATATGCTGTCAAAGGCTTTTTCGGCATCAACCATCATCAGCCCTACCTTTTTTTCGTTATGGACATCATAGTATTCTAACATATCTAAAACTATTCTTATGTTATCACTTATTCTTCTGCCTGGTATAAACCCATTTTGGTCCTTGTTCACAGTGTCAGGTATTATCCCTTTTAATCTATTTGCCAATATCATGGTATATATTTTATAATCCAAGTTCAGGAGCGAAATGGGCCTGTAATTACCAATTTCTTTTCCGTCTTTTCCTTCTTTTAAGATTACTGATATATTTGCATTCTTCCATATCTCAGTATCCAATTCACTTCTATGTCATGTAATGTTCTATGTAGAGGAACTGCTAACTCATTTTCAAATTTTTTACAGAATATTGCCGTAAAGCCATCCGGTCCAGGGGCCTTGTTCATTTTCAAATCATGTATAACCTTTGATATTTCTGCCATTGTAATTGACATGTTTAGTTTTTCCATCTGTTTTTTCTTTAATTTCTGAAAATCTTGTTTCTCTAGATATTTTAACATTCTTTGCCGTCCTTCTTTCCTCATTTTACGACTGAACAGATTACTGTAATACATTCTAAATGCTTCACTTATTTCATCTTGTTTTGTTATCAAATTTTCTCAGTACTTAATTTCTGTTATCAGTTTTTTTCTATTTCTTTTCTTAATCTATACACCAGCCATTTACTTGATTTGTTGGCATATTCAAAATTTGCTTGGCGTGCTTTTTTCAATTGCCTTCCCAATGTAGACATGGTTTCTAAATTTAATTGAGTCTGAATAAGCTTGACCTGTCTTAACAATTTTTTTATGGATCTTCTCTTAATTTTTCTTCTTTCTCCTTTAATTCTTTGATTAGATATTTATATCTGGCAGAAATCTGTTTTTTAATCTCCACACCTCTTTTTATTAACTGACCTCTAAAGATCGCTTTCGTGGCATCCCAGACAGTTTTCATCAGGCACTGATTATTGTCATTTTCTTTAAAGTATAATGTTATTTCTTGTTTGAATTTTTCTACAAATCATTCATCTTTTAATGGATGTTCATTCAGCCTCCAACTTGTTGTCTTTCTCTCTGCGTTCAACTCTAGTTTAATTGGGAAGTGGTCAGATATGATTTTAGGAAGAATCTCCAGGTCCAGAATTACCAGTATGAGACTCTTTGATAGTAAAAACATGTCAATTCTGGACATGGATTTATATTTTTCTGAGTAAAATGTGAAACCTTTATCTTCCCCATATTTCTTTGTCCATACATCTTCAAGTGCGTATTCTTCTTTTATGTCGAAAAAGCTACTTGGTAATTTCTTTTGTGACCGTTTTCTTTTTATTTGATTTGTTCTTGGGTCCAAAACTTCGTTAAAGTCTCCCAGTATGATTACCTTTCCACTTACATATTTTCCTGTCTGCTCATGCAGTTTCTCATAAAAATTTTCTTGTTTATCATTGGGAGCATACACCCACACTATCACAACTTTTATTTTTGGAAAAACAACTTCTACACCTATATATTCCCCATCATTATCTTTAAAAAGCTCTTTTGTAGGGTATTTCTGGTTTATATATAATGCTATCCCCCTCTTATTCTTATGGGGGTTTGCTGCATAGAAAACCTGTCCAAGTTTCAAATTTTTCAAGAACCTAATGTTATGTTGTTTTATCTTCGTTTCCTGTATACAAGTGACGCCTGCTTTTTATTTTACCAAATAATGAAAAACTTGCCTTCTTTTGTACTCAGAGTTTAGGCCTTTCACTTTCCATGAAATGGTTTTAATTGTCATTTTCATCTAATTCTCCACCTTCTTATTCTTTCTCACTTTCTGACTCTTCTCCACTTCCTAACTCCTCTTTTCCCTCCATATCTGCCGTTAGTACCATTTCAGGTTCTTCTTCTCTTCTTCTGTTTCTCTCACTTCCTTTTCTTCTTTCGCGTCCTCCTTTTTTTTCTCTTCTCCTCATAGACATTTCCCCTTCTTCTTCTCCTTTTCCTTTATTTTCACTGAAGTCTTTGTGTTGCTTTTTCTTGTTGAATCTTTTGCAAAATTCTGAGGCTTTCTGAACAGTCTATTTTATATCTTTTTTGTTTATATGTAAATGAGATGCCTTCTATTTTATTCCACCTGTAGTTCACTCCACTTTTTATTAAGAATTGCATTATGGATCTGTAGTCTTGCTTTTTTTTAATGTAGTTGTTGGAACATCTTTGAAAATTTTTATTTCCTCATCTCCTATTTTAAATGGCCCTTTATAAGTCTGCTGTAGTACTCTTTCCTTTATTTTCATCTTGGTAAATTACATGACTATATCCCTTGGCAACTTCCTTTCTTTTGCTATTACTGTGTTAATCCTGACTAGTGTCTCAGTTTTTTCTTCAAGATAATTTTCTGGGTAATCTGCAAATTTTGCTAGATCCAGGATTATCCTTTTAAATAAATTTTCATTTATTCTTTCTGATAGACCTCTTATTTTCAGGCACTTCTCCCTGTATTGTAGTTCTTGATTCAACAATAACACTTCTCCTTTATTTTGAGTTTCTTGTATTTTCTATGTCACTTTTTCTGCTTCTTGAGTCTTATCTGTCAATGTTTCTATTTCTTTTTTCATACCTTCTACTTCCTTATTTATTTTATCCAATTTTTTGCTCAGTATCTCTGTTTCTTTTTTGTAATCTTGCTTGATCTCTTTCCTAATATCCTTTAGTTCCTTTCTTATTTCTTGCTTAAAAGTCCTAAGTTCTGACCTCAACTCTTCCAATATTAAATTGTGCACCTCTGGAGGCTTTGATAATTCTTGTGAAGCCCTTCTCATCATTACCATTTGGGATTGAAGTTGAGCTGTTGTTTTCCTTGTGCTGTATGCCATTAGTCCACTCCTTTCCCTATTTATGTATTTATGTCACTTTACTTCTTATCTAAGGTTTTAATTTAATTTTAGTTGTTGCTTTCACCTTTCCTTCTCCTCCTTGCACTCTTCCTATGTCTTTTAGTTCTAAACTTTCTGTATCTATATTCCCTCTCAATTTTCCCTTAAATAATTCTATTTTTCCCCATCCACTTTTCTATGGCTCAAAAAAGAAACTATACAATTTCCAAATAAATTTATACAGTTTGGAAGAGATATCTCCAACCTGATTTCTTCAAACTTAATTCATTAATCATTAAGTTCATTAATTTCATCAGAATTTACAGATTAGAATTATGACAGTTCAACTATTTCATCAAGATGACAATATATATGTGCCCACTTCTCTTATGAACAATTCATTGAATTTATGTCAGCAATTCATTAAATGTATGTCAGATTATATTACGGTAGTTATATCTACTTTGAATTCATTACAACCTCCAAAAAAATTATTTAAATTGAATACTGTTAGCGGTTACCTTAATTTAACAAAACTTTTATGTCAAAATTCATAACAATTTGTTACAACTAATTTATAACCATCAATTTATAACTATTGATTCATATTTAATCCCCAAGTCATTCAACTTTTTTTCCCAGATTTCCCCCTGCAATCAATTTAAATCCAGTTTACCCCAATTAATATCCATATGCTGACTTAATATAAGTAGATACTTATAGGTAATATATATATATATATATATATATGTTTGTGTGTGTAGTATTATTCTCCTTATCAACTATACCGTTTCCCTCCGATGTTCTCTGTTGTTTTTCTTCTTACTGTTTCCTATATACTTTCTTTCTCCTTCTTTCTTTCTTTCACCTTCACTCCTGCCTTCCCTTTTATCCTCCTACTTAAGCTCCAACCTCAAGTGTCTATTCAGTTCGGTTCACGTTTAAACTCTTTGTGGTTTCCTTCTTTAAGTTGTCTCTTTTACTCTTAATGTTATCAAGAAGTTCTATAGCATTTTACTGTCCGCTTCTATTGCTTTCTTTTTACTAGTTCTTGAACTTCAGGCTTTCAGGCTTTCCCCACCTATTCAGCTGTGCCTTGTTGTTTAATCTGCTCCACTGCCACACCCACAAAAACTCAGAAGCCAAACACTCGAGCACAAACCGAATAGTCACTTCTTTGGAGAAGGGAACAGCAACCCAAAAAGAACTCAAAAATTAAATTGATCCTTTTCCATTACCATAAGCATAAAGCATAAAGTGTTAATAAAGCATATCCACAATTATCCCAACTGAAGAATCTCTCACCCGTTCACTTTCTCTTGTTCTTTCCGCCAACAGCTTTCCTTCTCTTTCCTCTGCACCTTCTTTTGTTTCTTTTCTTTATATTTTCCTTCAAATTGATCTCATTAAAGCCTCTTGAGCTTCAAAGTATCGTTTCTTAGTCTTACTCTGTCAAAATAATTAAGTTGAAGCATAACAGCTTTCAGCTTCTCTATCCCTTGGTCTGGGTATAGAGGCTGCTCCCCTCCTGTGAGCTGAAGCAAAATGGCTCCGGTCTCTTAAAGGAATCTTCTGCGGTGGAGGGAATCCTTTCGCTCTGCACCATCCAAGTGAAGAGAAACCTTCATTTCTCCCCCACCCCTTTGAGGTCCATCTGAAGCCACCACGGGTCTCACTAGCTTCCCTTCCCGGGGGGGGGGGAATACCTTCCTTGAGTCTTGTTTGAAGGTTTTTTTCCACCGCAGTTGAACGGACTATAGCGGAGCTGAACTCTTCTGTGTCCGTCACCTCCCACTCTCAACCGGAAATCCACTTTCAAATCCCCACTGAACCATGAAACTCACAGGGTGACCTTGGTCTGGTCCGCTCACTCTCTGTCACACATTGACCTACCTCACAAGGTTGCTGTGAGAATAAAGTGCAAAGGAGATCCACATAGATTGCCTTGAACTCACTGAAGGAAAGGTAGCATATAAATGCAACAAATAAATAATTTTGTCAGACTAAGGACATTATCACACAAGCATGTATAAGTGCTGTAATTCCTCAGCTGAAGAAACCAGAAACATAACGGCATGATTACATTCATTTTTACACTTTGCTGAAATCGCACAATACCGCTAACAGAATATCGCATTATCATCTAATGGTTTAAGAATGGGATTGAAACTTGCACTATTGTAACACTTGTCTTCACATTGGAGATTTTCACAAAGGGGCCAAATGCCCCATTTCTGCTCTGCAAGGCCTTCTCCCATACCGACTACGGGATTAAGGAAAATGTTCGCACACTTACCTTAATCCCACAGCAGGAAGGTCCTCCTTCTCCCCTCGGCTTCACTGCTGTAAATGCAGCTGCCATAAAGCTGCTTTTACAGCAGTGAAGCCAAATCCTGCTCGTTCTTGAGAGAGAACAGGTAGGAGGGAAATTTAAAAATAACCCTCCCAAATGTCAAAACAGTACACAAAGCATGAAAACACATACAAAAACATAAAGGTAACCCGGGGAGAAGGGTGCCACTTACTTGGGCATCCCGTTCCTGCCTGGAAATGTCCAGAATGGACCTCCCTCCACAGTTGTCATTGTGGGAGAGGAACAGGACACCTTTCAAACCACTTGTGATTCCATGACAGAAACGGAACAGGTGGTTATTAACGACTTCTCCCCGTGATTGAAATATCACAGGAGACAACAGAACAGTCATGTTGAGGGCACGGAATTGGGTGGACATCATCTGAAAGAAAAATCTTTCAGTGACCCTGTTCCGTCCCTGCAACGGAACATATCGCTGGTGTGAAAATCTCCATTGTGTTGGAATAGCACTGCATTGTCGCTTAAAGATGGCCAATGCATGCACATTTAAAAAAATGTTCTCCTCCTTCCATGATTTCACAAGCACACAGTTTCTGCCATTATCACAATAAGATGCCACTTCAATTAAACAAACAAAAAACAAAGAAATTAACAATTAAACAAACAATAAAATGTACCGAGAAAAGACGGTGGTTCATTAAATGGGCATCATGGAGATCCTCTTCACACTGTCCACCAGAAGTTGAATTATGTGTTCTCATTGGGAAAGAGGGAAGAATGCCCACTCACACCATAATATCACAACTACAGCAGGACTGAATTATTGCACACTTGTTAATACTGGGAAAACAGCAATATTGACAGCTATTCAGGGGTTTTGCCCATGAATGCAAAGGTACATCACAGTAATGGAGTGCTCACCAACCATGGTATAAAGCCAACGTCATGCGATAACAGGAAGCCATTACTGCTACTATCCCAGTGTAATTCCACCATTTCAGCTTCATGTGATAAAGTCCTAAGGCTGTTGCCACATTGCAGAAATAAGGCAGTTTGGTGCCACTTTAACTATCATGGCTCCATCCTATAGAATCCTGGGGTTTGTAGTTTGTTGTGGCACCAGAGCTCTCTGACAGAGGAAACTAAATATCTCACAAAACTACAAATCCCAGAATTCCATAGCATTGAGCCATGGCAGTTAAAGTGGTGTCAAACTATTATTTCTGCGGTGTGGCAGTAGCCTAAGGTCTCATCTACACGGGCCAGAATATGCCAGCTCCTCACTGGCGTATTCTGCCCATGGATCTGACCCATTACTCCCTGTTACTTGCTTGGAACAGAGATCAGATCAGAATGCCATCTAGTCTCTGCAGCTGCCACTGCAGCTACCCACATCACTCTCTCTGAAGCCAGGAAGCTGGCCTGTAGCATGTGAGCAAGGCTTCCTGCATGTGACCAGCCTTGGTCACATGCTGCGGGACTCCTTCCTAGCTTTGGAAGAGTGAGGCAGATATTAGCTGCAGCAGTGGACCATTGTGGTGGTCTGGGCTCCTGCAGTCACATGGGGGCCAATCCATTTTATTTTGGCTGGAGCCAATTTTACCAGGGGTTTTTTAATGGTGTAATGGACCTTAACACTTCTTCCCCCATTCTGGCCTTGTCTTGGCCCCAACAGTCATGAGGACTTCCTAGGGGCTAAACAGGGCAAAAGCCCTGTGTCATCTGGACTGCAGGGCTCTAAGACTGGGGCAAGATGGGATAAACAAGCCCTAAGACTTTTTTTTTTTAATTCAGGCAGGCCTCTGGTTGAAAATCTATGTAACAGAAAGGGTTTGTGACAGGGTTTTATTTGGGAGGTTTTAAATTATGACCAGTGTTATATATTGTTTTAATCTTGTTTTAATGGTACTCTCTATTCTCCTTTACAGGTCTGAAACATGGATCACCTATCACCACCACTTACGACTCCTCGAACGCTTTCATCAGCGCTGTATATGTACAATCCTAAATATACACTGGACTGACTATGTGACGAATGTTGCTGTCCTTGAGCAAGCAGGGATCACCAGTATTGAGGCCATGATACTGAGGACACAGCTGCGCTGGGCAGGGCACGTTTCTAGGATGGAGGACCATTGCCTCCCCAAAATAGTACTCTATGGTGAACTCGCCACGGGTCAGCGTAAGAAGGGCACTCCAAAAAAAGCGATACAAGGACTCCCTGAAACAACACCTCAGGCTCGGCCAAATTGATCACCAACAGTGGTCCACCCTGGCCTCACATCGGGAAGCATGGAGATGCACTATCCACAATGCTGCAGCCTTATTTGAGAACTCACACCGAACAAGTCTTGAAGAGAAACGATAATGCAGAAAGAATCACAACCCAGAAACATCACCCAAGGAGACCTTCTGCTGTGCTTTCTGCAACCGGACTTGTTTATCTCGGATTGGCCTTTTTAGTCATCAGCGCGCTTGCAGAAAGCACAGGATGAGTCCTTCCTGAATCTTCGTTTGCAAAGAAAAGCCAGAGAGAGAGAGAGACAGAGAGAGAGAGAGAATGGTACTGTTATTTAATTCTTTTTTAACTTTGGAACAAATAACGTTTTAACTACATCTTGTTTTTTAAATGCTGTAGGCCAATGAGGTGAGTGGTTTGACTAGGACTCTGGGAGAGCAGGGTTCAAATACCTGCTCAACCATCGAAACCCATTGGGTGACCTTGGGGAAATCATACTCTCTCAGCCTCAGAGAAAGGCTAAGGCAAAGCGCTTCTGAAAAAATCTTGCCAAGAAAACCCTCTGATAGGGTTATCATAAGTCACAAATGACTTGAAGGCACACAACAGCAAGGCCACCTTGGATCATGTATAAGGAGAAAGGTTGGATATAAATCAAATAAATAAATAAATAACTTTTTGGTATTATTTTATTAACTAAGCAAATGTGTACACAGCATTACATCTAGTTTATCTAGTCACAGAAAATGATAAACTGCTTGGAGTAAAGAATTTGAAGGGGACATTATAGGTGAAAAAAATGAGGCTGCAATTCTATACTCATCGATGTGAGTGTAGGATTGTGAACTCAGTGTGACAATAGATGTACATATTCTTCCTTTCCTTGAATACATCTTGTACACACATTATAGCAGAATGAAATTTGCCCCAAACTCTGTCTTAATAGGAGAGCTATTTCCGAGAATCACCATTTTCACTGTGTCAGTTTTATTAGTAACACACCTTCTCTCCTGTCATTTATGATAAATAATGTTTATCGATGTTCGCTTCCATCAGTGAAATAAAGTGTCAAACAGCACATCAGTAGTTACCCATTTTCTTTGCACATTTCACGTGATGTGCTTTTTATGTTACATGCCTGATTAAAAATTTAAACATTGTCACCATCAGTGTTAAAATATCCAGCCAGCATATCTCTAATTATGCTTATTCTGTCTGCTCCAAGCAGGGACTGACATTTCTGGGGCAGGATTTGGCTGATGATAGGCAATGCAGGAAGGATGCAGACACCACTTCTGAGAAAGACGGGTTTCTTACTTTTGCCAAATCTTACTCAATGTATAAAACAGAGCATGGAAACAGTACTTCATAGGATTGCAACCTCCAGAATCCCCCAGCCAGTTCTTATGCTGGCTGTGCACTTCTGGGAGCTGTATTCCAAAAATCTAACTTTTCCAAGCTCTTATACAGAATAGTATCAGATGTTATAGAAATATGGGCATCTTTGTTTTATAATCCTTGGACAACAGATATATATTTTGTTTAACCTAGACACATAAAAGCTTAAGAGTTGCATTTCTGGATCACAACAAAATCCATTTCCCCTATAGACTCAACAATAAGCTATTCAAAGGTATACTGCTTTTATCTGAGGAGGTTTTATTCAGGTTGATCACTGGCTACTTAGCTGTGATTAGTATCCTACTTATATCTATCATGTCATTTGTTCAGCACATTAACCCATATATTAATCCTCATTTCTCCACAAAATGAGAACAAGTAAATGTTTCTGCAGACAGCTTGAGTCAGAAGTCTTCCAGTCCACCTACTGTATATGAGGCTTTCACCTTTAATTCAAGGCCGCCTTCTGTCATCATCTTTAAAATTATGTCAGCTACTCTGGCTCAGTTAATTGTCCATTGGGAAAAAATATACTGAATTCCAATAGGAAAGTAAAGAACTGCCAGTTCCCATCAACCTTATTTGAGTGAATCCAGAAGAATGACAAAAGGATCACCATCCAGGAGTTGTAGAGAAAATATTAAGGTTGCAAAACTATGCACACTTACTAGGGAGTAAGTCTCACCGACTTATTTCTGAATAAATACTTGCATGATAGTGGTTTGAGCATTGGACTATGACTGGAGAACAGGGTTCAAACCCATGGAAACCCACTGGGTGACCTGAGCAAATCACACTCTCTCAGCCTCACAGGAAAATATAGTCAAAACCTCTCTGAACAAAATGTGCCAAGAAAACCCTGTGATAGGTTCCCCTTGAAGGAGCACAACAAGAAGAACAATAGAAAATAACCCAAAGGCTCCAGATCCCATCTGATCTTGGAAGCTAAGAATTTGGACAGGAGACTGCCAAGGAATATCAGATGCTATAGGCAAAATTTCAGAGGAAGGCAATGGCAAACCACCTCTGAGTATTCCTTGCACAAGGAAATGTTATGAAGATGGCAACAGGTGACTTGAAGGCACAGACACACGCGTGCGCACACGCACACACATGCTTAGCATTGTACTGTATATATGAAAGATGAGCCCTAGCATTTAATCCCATAGAACAAGGAAGGGAATCATAGAATCATAGAGCTGGAATAGATTACAAGGGCCATCCAGTCCAACACTCTGCCATGCAGGAATACACAATAAAAGCAGATGGCTATCCAGCCTCTGCTTAAAAACCTCCAAGGAAGGAGAATCTACCACACCCTAAGGCAGTGCATTCCACTGTGGAACAGCTCTTACAATCAGTAAGATCTTCCTAATGTTTAGGTGAAATCTCTTTTCCTGTGGTTTGAATCCACTGAGCTCTTCCAAATGTCTGGGTGAAATCTCTTTTCCTGTTGTTTGAATCCATTTCTCTGTGTCCTAGTCTTTGAAGCAGCAGAAAACAAGCTTGCTCCATCGTCGATATGACATCCCTTCAAATATTTCAACATGGCCATCATATAACCTCTTAACCTTTTATTTTCCTCCAGGTTAAACATACCCAGCTCCCTAAGCCACTCCTCATGGTTTCCAGACCTTTCACCATTTCGGTCACCCTCCTCTGGACATAGGTTCCAGCTTGTCAATATCCTTCTTGAATTGTGGTGCCCAGAACTGGACACAGTATTTCAGGTGAGGTCCAACCAAAGCAGAATAGAGTGGTACTATTACTTCCCTCGATCTAGACACTATACTCCTACTGATGCAGACTAGAATTGCATTGGTTTTTTAACTCCCACATCACACTGTTGACTCATGTTCAGCTGGTGGTCTACTAAGACTCCTAGACCCCTTTCACATGTACTGTTGTCAAGCCAAGTGTCACCCATCCAATATCTATGTATTTCATTTTTTTTCTGCCTAAGGACTTTATCAGACACAAATATGGCATCATGATGACACCACATTACTGTGAAAGGGTGCACATATCAGATGATATTGCCCTTTTGCAGTTATATGCCCACCAAAACCTGTAGATTTTTATTGATGGCTGAAACAAGCACCAGTCCAGCGCAAACACTTCCAAGTAAGATCATGACATCCAGGTAAGTGACACACTTTTTATGACCCTCCCTGGGTTACTTGGAATTTTTAAGTGTGTTTAGGTGCTTGATGTAACCTTTTAATGTTATGTCTTGTTTTATTTTTGAATCTCCCATGCTATGTATTCTCATGAGAATACATGGGATTGTGAATGAGGAAGTGAACGGAGCTCCGTTTGATTCCTCTTTCATTGCCAGGGAAGCCTTTGCCAGGATTAGAGGTAAGTGTGGTGGGGGCATTCTTCTGCTGGCATAAAAATTGATATTTTTTTTATGCCAGCAAAAGAACGCTTTTAAGGGGCTCATCTGATAAAGTCCTAAATGTAGCACCTTACATTTCTTCTTGCTGAAATTCATTTTGTTAGTTTTGGCCCAGCTCTCCAATCCGTTAAGGTCATTTTAAATTCTAATCCTATCCCCTGGGGTATTAGCTACCCTTCTAATTTGGTGTCATTTGCAAATTTGATAAGCATGCCCTCTATTCCATCATCCAAGTCATTGATAAAGATGTTGAATAGCACTAGGCCCAGGACAGAACCCACTAGTCACTTCTCTCCAGGATAAAAAGGAGCCATTGGTGAGCACACTTTGAGTTCTGCAAGTCAACCAATTACAAATCCATCTAACTATTATTGTCTAGCCACATTACTAGCTTTTTACAAGAATATCATGGGGGAACTTGTCAAAGGCTTTACTGAAATCAAGGTATGCTACATCCACAGCATTCCCTTCATCTACTAAGCTTGTAACTCTATCAAAGAAGAGATAAGATTAGTCTGGCATCATTTGTTTTTGAGAAACCCATCTTGACTTCAGTGATCAGAGCATTCCTTCCTAAGTGCTTACAGACTGACTGTTTCATGATCTGCTCTAGAATATTTCATTCTCACATTCCTTTCTACTGGATATGCTGGCAAGAATTGCTGGGAGCTGTAGTTCAACAACATCTGGAGGGGAACATAATTTCTATCCTCATGATTGACCTAGGGCAAGGGACCTGTGGCCATTGGCCATGTTGGCTGACATGATGGGAGTCAGAATGCAACCATTTCTGAAGAACCACAGGTTCTCCAACCCTGCCTTAGACATAGACAAATATAGTGATTAGTAATAGCAAGGCTGTTTTTGGAACAGTGGCCCTAAATGTTAATTCAAAGGGGGGGGGTAGAGTGAAAGTCAAGATATACAGTATGTGCCTGACACTAATGGACACTATTTATGTCATTCTTCTTTTTTTCTTTTTTGGTAAATTGTTCCCACAGTTCATCCATGTAAAAACTGTAATTCTATCAAGGTCAGAGAGACACAGAGATTTCCTGAGATATCACCTTCATTTCAGCAGGTAAATAAAGACTCATTTTTCATGGCATCCTAAGTAGGCATTCCACAGAACAGTTAAATTATGAATACACTGCATATGTTCCATATCATATCATTTACAGCACATTTTAGCATCAAAAGCATACTTAGGAAGAAACGGCAGTATCATTCACTAAATGCATTTCAATAACGTAATTTAGTTCATTAAAGTCGAGGCATTTACAGTAAATCAAAGTCATCACAGGGATTGAAGAGAGTATACAGTTGTTTGTTTGAATAGTTAAGCTAGGAGAATCAATTTCTCCTGAAGGTCAAGGACAGCATTGTTTCTAGTTTCTGTTATAAAAAAAATGATACAGCCAGTATCATAAGATAATATAACATCATCTCAACATGATCAAACATCTCCCCTACTCTCCACCCCCCAAACTCTGCCTTCCCATTCTCTGATAGGTTATGTTATAAAACTGTCTTGTATAAAATATACTTAAAATTTAAAAACTATTTATATTGCACCTTCTCAATTTGAGCCTTTTCCTCCCAATAAAGTACACAGAATAGTGATTTTAGAAGGATTTGTTTCTGCAATTTCACACTCTGTAGTAAGGATATAGGTTGCTCCTTAGTTTTACAACCAATTGCTCAGCCCATGGAAATATTGTTGTAAAGGTGGAATATTTTCTTTACGTTTGTAAAAGATTCATTCTTCCTTTTTCTACTGTAGGTGCATGGTGAGGACATGTGTTAACAACTTAATACTGTTGTCATTACTCATATGACTCTGCTACAGTTCTAAAATCCTTATAGTCATTGATGTTTTAGAACAGGCAGGAACAGGCAACTTGCAGCCCTAGGCTAAATGTTTAAAGCCTTCTGCATATCAGTGAATTATGGTGTGGAGGGGGGGCAATCTTGCCATAGCAAAGTGAGCTCCCCCCAAAAAAAACTTCACTGATACCCCCAATACTTCACTGATGGGCCACCACCTCTCCTGCAAGTGATTGGTTCCGGCCTCTGGCAAATCTGTCCCTCCCCAAAGCATGCTAAGAAAGGAGAAAAGAGGGGGCAGGGAGAGAGGGAAGAGTGGCACAAAGAAAAAGAAGAGGATGGCTGATAGAAACATAGAGAGAAAATATGACAAAAATGGAAGAAAAATAAAGGGACTGGTCCTGCCCACTTTTGGCTCTGGGCCCACCCACTACTCTCAGGTTTCTTTTTATTTTTCTTTCATCATCACCTCAGGATGAACCATAGGCACAGCTCTACTACTGTCCATTGTTTTTATTGATTGTCATTATTTTCACTCTTCCTTGGGTCAGTGTGGTCCCCCTCCTCTATCTTTTTATCCTGACAAGGATGAAGAGTGACAGCTTGTGATGGGCCATCCAAAGTCACACAATGCCCATCATACTTTATTTAGGACTCAAACACAGATTTTGCTAGTCCAATGCTCTAACCACTGGGCTACAATCAGGGCTTTCCCCTTCATGGTTTCCCCAGTTAGAACTTCCTCAGTTATAGCATGCTATTTGCTCATGAAACACAGATGCTGTCTAGAGTTTTAAGGTTTCTCCATGGAGTAAATAGTAACTGCAGGGGGAAATTCATTGACAAAACAAAGGAGGAGAAAGGGTTAACCTTTTTCTCCCTGGTGCCACTGTCCTAATCCAAACAGCGTCCCTCACACTGCCTGCAATCAATCAATCAGTTTTCAGCAATGTTAGATCCTCATCCTAGACTTCCAATTTGTTATATGTATATCCTTCCTTTCTTTCATAAGTTCAAGGGAATGTACATAGTTCCTCTCCTCTACCTTATATCTTCACAACAACCCTATAAGATAGATCATGTTTTGAGAGACTAACTGGTTCGAAGTCACCCAATGACTTTCACCTCTCAGTGAGGACAGAAACTGGTGCAACACTAACCCAGGGCTGGGCAACTGTGGCAGGTCCAGGCACTACTTTTGCACCCTAGGACTCTTTGAATCCACCATGTGGACTACTGAAAAATGAAACAAACAAACAAAATCCAAAGTAGCTGGAAGTCCACTTCTAATTCTCAAAAATTAGTATATTTTGATGTTAAACAGTACAGGGAAGCCCTTCAATGCAGTTAAAGGGCAAATGGTTGCACCTGGAGGCTTCCAGGAACAGCAATTCATCTTTCTTTCTTTCTTTCTTTCTTTCTTTCTTTCTTTCTTTCTTTCTTTCTTTCTTTTTCTTTTTTTTTCTTTTTTTTTCTTTTTTTTCTTTTTTTTTTTTTGGCAAAAAAAAAAGTCCAGTCTCTGAATCTGGAGATTTTGGGGGCCACAAAAACATCCATGGGGTCTGCATGTGGCCCTAGGGCTGTATTTTGCCTACCACTTCTCTAACCACTCCACAGGTATGGGTGTGTGTATATGCCTTCAAGTCACCTTCAAGTCAACTGCCAGCTTATGGCAACCCCATGAATTTTATAGGGTTTTCTTAGGCAAAGGAATACTCAAAGGTGGTTTTCCTAGTTTCTTCCTTTGAAATACAGCCTAGAGCACCTGGTTTTCATTGGCAGTTTCCCATCTAAGTACTAACCAAGGCAGACCCTGCTTAGCTTCCAAATTCAGAAAGGATCTGGTGCCTTTAGGGTACAGAGTCCCAGTCACAGGTATAGTAAAATTCAAAATCTCACAACAATGTAATCTAGGGGCCATTTGCTCCTGACAGCCAACTTGGTTTCCACCAAGCAGAAGTGTTTCATAGCTAGTTGCATAAGGTAGTCTCACTTGTTACACAGCAGAACAAGGGATTCTAAGAAAACACAGACTCGTGGATCTCACTCTTGTTAAGAACTGTAAGTAAAGATCCTATCGGCTCATAGATTTTGCTGTATGTAAGAAACAGTGAAAGAGAATTCTGTACAGAACGGAGTGTCAACAGAAACTAGTTATGGTAGACAAGGTGCAATGTACATCTTCTGAGCTTTTCCATCTGCCTGGATATGGACAGAGAAGCTATCCATCATCTCTTACTGTCTAATGCAGCCTATCTCAGCCTTTTTATCTTGGAGGAACACTTGAAATAATTTTCAGGTTTCAAGGAACCCCTGAATAAACATTATTCTATATACTGCTATTGCTTCCCCCCCCACACACACACACACACACAATCACAATCTCTTGAGGAACCCCTAGCAACCTCTTGGGGAACCCTAGGATTCCAGGGAACCCTGGTTGAGAAACACTGGCATGTACTGGTACTCAGTAGAGAGATCATAATCACCTTTCCCAGTTGTTAGCAATGCCCGCATTGTATTAGTCAAAGTTTATTAAGAGATTCAGCAAGAGCCACGCCTAGGTGTAGTTACACAAACAGATCTTGGAAAAATTACTTTTTTGGACTACAGTTCTCAGAATGGCCCAGGCAGAATGACCAGCGGCAGGAAGTTAGGAAGAAAAAATTAACATTGTGCAGTGAAAAAATGGGGTGGGGGAGGTTTGGGCATTAATCCCTAAAAAAGATGTTGCAGGGGGGGGGAGTTTTCATCCAAAAATAACAAAACAATATTTCTACATGCAAAACAGTTGTTCAGACTAACGACTTTTTCGGACAAGTAAAATGCAACGGAAGCAGCCTCGCCACGTTGTGAGACTGCTGCACTGCAGGGCGTCCCTTTCGGATGACGCCCGTCCCTGCCGGTACTGTTGCGGTACCGCAGGGACATTTGAGTGTAATATTTTGGCGATTTTTACTCACAAAAGTTGATTGTGAGTAAAAATCAACAAAATATTACACTCAAATGTCCCTGCGGTACCGCAACAGTACCGGCAGGGACGGGCGTCATCCGAAAGGGACACCCTGCGGCGCAGCAGCCTCGCAATGTGGCGAGGCTGCTTCCGTTGCATTTTACTTGTCTGAAAAAGTCCTATATAACAGTGACTAGGAAGTAAATGCATATTGCACAAGTCATCCCGCTATAATGATCTGAACTGTTAGTGAAGTCTAATGAGCTGTTATTTCTCTGCAAACCTGTGGAGAAACTGTCCACTTGAAATTCTGTCAAATTTGTCTATTGTCCATTTAATTTGTCTACAGTCTATTGTCTATTTAATCAATATTTTAAAGCCAAGATTCTACCATATCCTTTTCTTTCCGTTCCTAAACTATATTTCTAAATGCTCAACTAAAATGTTAGAAATTTGATGACTGGAGGGGAAAATCATTTGGTGAGGCAGAATTCTTATTTGAGTGGGCAATGATACATGCCTGGCCAGTGTTCATCCTGGCTGGTGGGTTTGGGAGCTGTAGCCCAAAAAGTCACTTTTCTATGTTCTGCTCTTATTTCTGCAATGTACAAAACAGGGGGAGACGTTCCCCTGCATTCTCCTTCCTCCACTTACACAAGATTTCCTCCATCAGCCTTTGAAGGTGGGGGGGGGGAGAGGGAAGGAGCAGAGCAAAGTGGAGCACATAATATCAGTAACCCAGAGTAGGACTAGTAAAAGAGCTTGGCTTGTGGAGAATCCAGAAGTCTGAACATCCACGTTTTGCCCTGGGTCCAGAGGTTCCCTTGCCCTGATTTAATAAATGGATTAATGTCTTCCTTTTGTACTCAAGCTTCACTTTCTCCCCTAAAATATAGTATTGTATTCACAATACTGAAGCTTTTAAACAATGTTTGTCACCTACCACACACTGTCTTTCTTTGAAAATGACAAATGCTTTGAAGTTTTAGCAAATTCTTTTAAAAAAAGAAATATGATATGGGATGCCTTTGGGAAGGAAATGTTTCCGTAGGCAAAGAGGCATTCCCTGTCACTGCAAGGGACATCCCTTTCTGCTCAGACAATGCAGTAGTTATTCTCTGATCAAACAGTGAACAGCTTTTCTTTCATGGGTTTGAATTTATTTCTCCTCATTAGACAAGTACCTCACCAGTGCTAATTAAGTTGCTTAGCACAATGTCCCTGAATAACGTGAAAAGGGGAAATATGGGTTTGACCACTTGATTTTTTAAAAATTCAAATCGTGGACATACAGCTAATCATAGGCTAGTACCTCTTTCTGACTTGATTTCCCATTTATAAAACTTGAATAATTGTGGCTTGCTTCCCTCACAGGATGTTTGCGAAAAGGATCAGAGACTGATTATCAAGCATGGACATTGGAGTTATGAATGCTGTTTCATTTGTGTCTGAAATAAATCGGACAGAATATTCCAAACCAACTGTGGGGAACCTTTAGTTGCTTGGACTTAAACTCCCAGAAACCTCAGCTAGCATGATCAGTGTTAAGAGGGTTATGGAAACTGTAATCCAAAATATTTGAGGGTCAAATGTTCCCAGCCCAGCCCTCACTTAGATTTTTACTATAAACAAACTTCCCTTCCTTCTTGAAGTGGCAGTAGTGTACTTCACAGAATAAACCGGGCTAACTGGGCTGCCAAAAAGAGTATACTTCCTGACATTCCCCTATTTCCAAAGAGGTGGTGAAGGAAGCCATTTGCATTCAAAATGATCCAGGCAGCTGCCCTCAAAGCAGTTTACCCTGCATTGACACCACTGAAGAGGTGCTAATCGATAATCCTTTTCACACATTGTGGACACTTAGTCAGGAACTGGTCGGCTTTAAGAGTTGCATAGCAGAACCCTACAAAGGTTTGCTCATGGTAATGATATTGTTGACACTTCCCTACTTTTCAGAGGTTGTTGTTTCTGCAGACCACACATGTCCCTGAGTGTGATCCAAAACAATGCAATCTATACTCAACCTGCTGTGACTGCATTGACTCCAGCAATTAGCAGCTCTGTTTCCTTAAATAGCAAGATATAGAGGATATTACTGTTATGTGTAAAAGCACCAAATCCACAGAGCTGTTGCTTCCCATCCATTTCAGTGGGGCTTGGGCAGGAGATCTTCCTTGAGTAAGATCAGTGGCCACCAAAGTCTTGTTACTAATACTGATTTTTGGTGGCAAAGGTTGGGGTAAAATGTTTATAACGCACTGTTATCCATCCTGAGGTCTTGGAATGGGATGGGCCATAAATTCAGTCCATCTATCTGTCCCTCAGTGCTTGCACTGGTATTCTTTTTAAACAACTGAATAGTTGTGTGTGTGTGTGTGTGTGCGCGCGCGCGCGCACGGTGAGTTGCCTGTTGACTTAAATTGACCCCATGAATTTCATAGGGTTTTCTTAGGCAAGGAACATTCAGAGGTGCTTTTGCCAGTTCCTTTATAACCTATAGCATCTCGTATGCATTGGTGATCTCCCATCCAGGGCTGACCCTGCTTAGCTTCCAAGATCAGATGGGATCTGGTGCCTTTAGGGTATTTAGGCAGTAGTTTGCATAGCCTAAAATAAATGTATTACATATTTATTTATTTTTGTTTATTTCTTAAAGTTATATCTCATCTTTTTCCCCATGCTTAAGATACAAAACAGCTTCCAATGCAATTCAAATAGCAACTACAGTACCTGTAAAAACACAAAGATACGCATATATGAAAAACAAATTAAAGCCTTCGACTTCACAAATTAAAGCGCTCATAGTATTAAAACACAAAGTTCAGTTTAAAACTCCTCTGTAATAATAATTATTATTATTATTATTAATAATAATAAAATTAAAATATTCAGAAATCCTGTTCATCCACACATTTTACCTTCTTAGTTGTACTGTACATCTTCCACTACTTTTTAAAAACATGCCAGGCTTGGGCTTTGGCAAAAGTAATCTCTAAGACCTGATGTTCAATTTAGAGTTTTTAAAACTTACTGTTTTGGAGTAGAACTCCCAGTATCCTCCAGCTATAGTCTATGTTGGCTGGCTTGAGGATTCTGGGACCTGTTGTCCAAAATTGTAACTTTCCCAAGTACTGGTTCAGTTATTCTAAAATTCTGCACACTGTGACATGCTGGAACAAATGGCACTTATCCAAAACTGCTATGAAGTGTTTGGCCTTCAACCTGGGCTCATTTCTTGGCTCAGCTCAGAACCCACAATACATCAATATTTTGCAATCCTCTAGTCCAGTGGTTCTTAACCTGTGGTCCAAGGACCCCCAGGGGGCCACAGTGTCCTCACAGGGGTTCCACAAAGGCTTAAAAGCTAGTCAGCCCACCTCCTCCCCACAGTGGAATGGCCACGTGACAGGAGCCAAGGCAAAGGCTGGCTGGCAGGCTTGGCCTGCGCATTGCCATTCAGTCTGCTCCAGCCACAAACTTGCAGGAAGAAGCAAGAGAAAAGACTTCCCTCCCCCTCCAGTGCCTCAGAGGAAAGGTTGTAATTATATTGTTATTATTTATCAGGTTTTAAATCTTGAGTGAAATCTTGGGGGTCTGCAGCAACAAAATATATTTAAAGGGGGTCCCTGGTAAATAGAAAGTTAAGAGCCACCACTTTAGTCTGTAGATTTATAAGCATTATCATCACAGGACTGCTGAAAGCACCAATAAGGTAAACATAAAATGCTTTAGCAAGTGAAAGTACTAAGCAAAGTATTAATAAAGGTAATCATTGTAATCACTTTATGTTATAGTTTTTAAAAAGCAAGTTATTCCTTTGACTAGACTGCAACAAAATCTAGAATTCACAAGCAGTGATATCTTTATTGGGCCAACTCCAAAGCATGAAATACATTGTGCAAGCTTTCAAAGCTTTACTGGCTTCTCCATCAGGCAAAGATGTTACAAATCCTACAGGAGAAAAATGGTGATGATGTTAGAGTCACAGGCCTACATTCTGTCGGAGGACTTTTTCAGACACCCCATACTGCGCAAGAAGCCTCCGTAACAGCAACGAAGCTGCTGCGCGGCAGGGGGTCGGCATCGTCCGTGACTGTTCCAGGTAGGACTGAGGGCGGCCGTGCCATTTTTTATCCACGGACAACTTCTGTGAGTAAAAAATGGTGCGGCCGCCCTCAATCCTACCCGGAACAGTCATGGATGATGCTGAGAGAGGGACAGCATCGTCCGAAACAGACCCCCTGCCGCGCAGCAGCTTCGTTGCTGTTGCGGAGGCTTCTTGCGCAGTAAAGGGGCTTCTGAAAAAGTCCTGAGATGTTGTCCATTAAGCTGGTGCTGAGGGATCTCAATGCAGGCAGAGGCCACTCCCCTTATTGGCCATGTGAGGACTAGGGACAAAGAGCTATAAAAGATGAGTAATAAAATTTCAACTCCATTAGCAACAGAAAAGTAACTTCCCTTGAGATCCAGCTGTCCCTGTCCTGTACAAAGCTAACTGCTCTGTTCTCTGGGGGAGAACATTGGATTTCTCAAGGAGATTTTGTACTGGTGTATCAGGAAAAACGTTTCGGTGCTATATAGGTAAAACTTGCCAAATTGTAGTCCCAAATTGTAGCCTAATAAAAGAATTTTACTTTTGTTGAAGGTAGAAAACCTCAAAGAGTTAAGTCCCCAACCCATTGTTCCCTCTTGTTTAGGATTCCCCTATTGCAGCTAAATTTGGTATCTTGAAATCCAGGGGACAATATATTCAGGGGTAGCCATGTTGGCCATGCAGCAAAATGACTAGACTGTGATGGGAAATGCCCTAGTGAACACAAACAGAAGGAAACACACTTGAAAGCAATAAGCTTCCCCATCTTCCAGGGTGTGGGCATGGTGTGTGTGTGTGTGTGTGTCAGTGAGAGAGAGAGAGAGAGAGAGAGAGAGAGAGAGGCAGGCTCTGGGCATGCACAAAAGACACAGATGGCAGCTAAAACTCTTTGTAAATAGACACTCTGGCCACAGCTGTCCTGGGATTGACAGCTTGCAAGGAAATGGTCCTGGTACAGATGATCTGGAAACCAGTGACATCCTGGCAGTGCTACCAAGGCAGAA
The DNA here is from genome assembly GCA_030847615.1 of Gambelia wislizenii. Lineage (NCBI taxonomy): Eukaryota > Metazoa > Chordata > Lepidosauria > Squamata > Crotaphytidae > Gambelia > Gambelia wislizenii. Next base: position 107,734,196 of record JAUMIR010000004.1, read on the forward strand.
ATGCCAGAGTTTTAAAAAGGCTAGACTGTTTGCCAGGGGCAAAAGATCACGCTGGGGGAATGACTAAGGAGCTGAAGGAAGACAATGCCCTGCAGGATTCCAAGGCTAATGACCAGAACTACTTGTGCAGGAAAACCAGAAGAGGGAAGAAGATACCAAAAGTTACAAAACAGAAAGAAGGTACAAAACTCCCCTGAACTTGCTCATCTTGAGCCAGACTCAGGGCTTCTCTAGAGGAGAGGATATAATGCTGATTCCTGCACATTATTTCAAATTCACAGCAACATTCTTTTGTCTCCACAGTCTTTTGGCAAAAACAACAGTATGTGAAGCTATCTGTGTTTGAAGTGCACATGCCTGCAAATTAAGATGGCGGCTGAGTAAATTAGTGTGTTGTTATTCTCCATACATTGCCATCGCTGCACAGTATTTTTTTTTTAACTTGAAAGTAAAGGTGCGCAAGTGCAACTTTCTGCTTTAAAAAGTTATTTGGGCCAGAGCCAGCATATTCTGGCAGGTCTAGACAAGCCCTATGTGAATGGCATTGTGGGAAATGGAAATAGAACTCAGCTGCCCAGTGACACTTGGAGTCCCTGGCAGGGGCAAATGTTTATGGGAGGGTTCGGGGCAAGTATTACTGGTGGAATGTGCAATTGCCCATGGATGTCAGGTTGTAGCACACCTGCATAAACTCTTCGATCCATGGATATGCACACCCTGCACTCCTTTCCATTGACACCCCAGGCTTGCTCAAGCTCTGTGTTTTTAAGGAGGTTTTGGCAGCCATCTAGTCCTTCTAGACTTCACCAGACACCCTTCCTCACAGACAAACACATACACATATGCATACACAAACTGTCCAAAAAGGGTAATTGCTGCTCTTGGAAGGCTCCAAAACTGGCATTTCTCTTTTCGGATACAGTGCACATTTCCCATATTAACATTTCCCAGATGAAAACTGAGACACCTGTGACCAAGCAATATCAGAGTATGGCCAAAAGGGCCAGGCAACAAGAGGGCAAAAGTTATTAAGATGGAGGAACTCACAAAACTATAATTATAAGCAGAGAAACCCTGCAATTTATTTATTGGGTTTATGAAAGCCAGTGGTTTTTTTTTAAAAAAAAAGGAAAATCAAATGAGTCCACTAGGAAGGATAAGATTCCACCCTCCTCTTCCTCCTGCTGAGTCAATTGTGCACAAACATTTGCACTTTGAATTCAGTTTGCAGCAATTGAAGCAAGCAGGGACAAAGGAGGAACATGGGAGGAAGAGAGAGAAACCAGGGAATTTTAAGTTGGTGAGAAAGTGGGACAGTAGAGGATTAATTGGGTTTGTTCTTGCCAAACCAGCACAGTTGCACAGTCTCCCATCCAGTGCCTTGTAAAGCTTTTAAAATAGCAGCAATTGTTCAAAACTGGAAGTGGACTTTTGACCACTTCTGAATACTTTTGGAGGGGAGTTTCTATGTGGCCCCTAGCAGGTACCTGCACCTTGCTCACCCCTAACTTGCAGTTTGGAATATCATTAAATATCACAGAGGAAAAGGGAATGGCCATTGTACTTGACTGATGTTGTGCTTGTCACAGATCAGGTGTATTTCTTTCTGCAGTGAATACATTGTGAATCGTCACCCAAATGAGTGCTTAATAAAGCAATAACCATGTTCAAGAAATAAATTAGCTGTACTCCAAGGTTATGCTTTGAGTCTCTCTATCCTAGAGAAAAGGAACTTAGTCATTAGATTTTTACACAATGTGGATAACCGTGTAACATAAAAATTTAAGCAATTAGTGATCCTAATTCTCAGGAAGAAGTGCCTACTAGTGTATATTACTGTGGATTTTGCTCAATTAAAATACTTCACAGTCAGCAAAAACAATTTCTGCTCTGTAATGACATAATGAAATAATTATATGCAAGGGAGGACTTCTGATCTTTTTAATTATTCTATTCCTCATTTTTAAAGGGGCTATTTGAAAACGCACTCTTATAATTGATTGCTATAAATCAGTCAAAGGCATTCTAAGGATCATAAATATTCTAACTTTTAAAAGACAAAGAAATGCTAAATATTCAATGAAATCCTTCAACATTCAGAAAATGTAATCTAGGATAAAAGGATAGAGTGCTCTTTTGAAAATAAAAAGTAAATTTGTTGTCCTGTGAAAAATGAAATATCTTGAATGTCAGTAACAGAAATTGAATTAACAAGAGATCTTTTTATTGTTTTTTAAGGTCATTAGGCTGTGAATTCTATAATTATGGAAATTGTCAGTCCAGTTCTGTAGAATGTTTGCTCCCATCCATAAGGTATTGGAATGTTCAATCAGTCTCTCTCGTGGGAAAGTTAGGTCATAACTGTAAGTGTACCAGCAAAATTGAATTAAGCAAAGAGATTTCATTAGTATTTATAGCCAGAAGGCATCTGTAAAAGTACAGGGCAAAGAAGTTATGTGGAAGTCAAAGGAGGGGAGGAATGAGTTTCTAGTGACAAAGGCAAATCTGAAAGAGATATAAGTGTATAATGAATAAAGGCTATTGAACGCTGTTCTGAAGAAGGAGTTGCAAAGATGTCAAATATTGATTTTCTCAAGTATGCCTTTGGACTACATATGTAATTGTTTGGATTTGCTGTCCTCATGATACAACAATATTTGTTGTCGAAGGTTAAAAAGCAGGGTGGGAAACAACTCAAAAAGTCAGGAATTGCTGGAGAATTATAATCACTTCACAACAAAGATTTCAGGAAGGTAAACTTATTCCTTTTCCTTGGAAATAAATATTTTTAGAATAACATAAACCTTTGAGGGGGGATTAAACTGCCATATCAAACAGCATGGCAGCAGCTGTTGTATGACCTTGATACTGAAGAATATCAACATACCCTTATTTGATTCTAAATGCCAATTCACACACAACAGATTTATGCTGGTTTTATAGCATATGCATTCCCATAGAAACATTTTGAACATGGGATTTGTGTTTGAACATCAGATAATGTTAGAACATATGAAATGCCTAATAAATACATTACCTAGATATTATGTATGTATTGCATATATACTGTAGGCACTATGTTACATTTATGATAGTACATTACATTAGATTCCATTATGCAGACATTAACATTATAATTAATAACTCCATAACTTTTAAGGGGAAAATCAAGTTCAATAGGGTTATACACACAAGAATTATTAAATTCTTCTGTACTGGACCATCGACCACAAGTGTTGCTCTAGAACAGCCTTCACTGATCCAATGTCCTCCAGACAGAATACTCATGGCTAGGGAGGATGGGAGTTATAGTCAAAACATCTGAATGGCACTGGCTCTAGAACTCATACTATGCCTCTGCTAGTTACATTGTTTTCAAGAGTACTTTAAAATTGTGGGCTCAGTTAGACAGGAGAACTAATTGCGGAAAAGAGCACATTACCTCACTATTGCAGCAGTGTTCATTTGTCCCCACAATTCATTTGCAAGATCGTGGGAAGCCGAATTTGAAGTTCACACGGAGCATGCTCACGAGAAAAGATGGTGGCTACAAGTGAATTACCTGCCTCCAAAAACTCCCTCCATCCCCCCCCCTTCTTTTTGCTTTGCTAAATGAGAGATGCGAAAGAGCAACCATCAGCTTAAAAACATTTTTTTTCTTGCTCTGCTGCTTGAAAAAAGAACTGGATTGTTCCCCCCACCAAAACAAAAACAAAAACAATGGCAGCTCCAGCCACTTCATCACTGGCAAGCCTGCCCCCGCGCACATCCAACCAATCGTGTTTGACTTCCCAGTTCAAATAGGTTGTTTGGAGAGGTGGTTATGCACTTTTTGAAAAAGATCATGAGAAACAGCAAAAGCTGTTATCGTGAACTACTTGGAGTTTCCAGCCCCCCCTCCTTCCCAGTATGGGGAATCCTGGCAGAAGCTCATCTGGACAAAAGGTATTCTGCCCACATCCTTTTAGGATTTTTTTTCATCACCTAAACAACTCCTGTGTCACTTGTTCTCAAAAGATGTGGCAATATGTCACAGGTGTATAACATTATGCATGGTACAGTATGACCACCATATCCATGGGAGATACATTCCTGGACATACCATGGAAATGTGAAACCATGGATAACAGTGAACCCTATTGAAATGAATGACTTCTGGCCCAAGTATACCATGGAGTCATGCTGGAGGACCTAGAAATTCCTAGAGAAGGCACCTTTCTAGGCACTTTTTAGGTCCTCCAGTAAAACTCTATGGTCAACTTCCAGAAGAAGCATATGGTAGAATCATGCTAGAGAACCTAGAAAATACAACTGAACAGTAGGAGATTCAGAACAGAGCAAAGAAAGAGCTTCTTCACACAGCACAAGTTATTGATAGCCACCAACTTGGGCCGCTTTAAAAATGGCATTAAACAAATTCATAGAGGATATGACTCACCACAATGGCTATTTATTATCTCCAGTAGCACAGTCACGATTCCTCTCAGTGCCAATTCCCATGAAATTTGAGTGAATATGGATATTATATGCCTTGAATCCCAATTTCTGCAAAAGGGCAAGAACAGAGGAGGAGGAGGAGGACCAGCACCAGCACCAGCACCAGCATCACCAGTAGCACCAGAACCAGCTGCTGCTGCTGCTGCTTATGTCCTGCTTGTGGTCTTTTCATAAGCATCTATTTAGCAACTATGTGAATGGGATGCTAGACTAAATAGACTTTCAGAGATCTTCTTGTGCAGTCACTAAATGAGTTATGGTAAGACCTATATTCCACAACTGGATGATGAGGGGAAAATGTTTGTCAAATATCATCTCCACACCCTGAGCCTTTCCATTTCAAAAGGGACCCAGGGACTATACAGGAAATAATAGGCAAGTTTAGGAATCTAAAAACTATTTAGGAAACTATAGGTCACCTAGATTAAAACCTGTTCTAGATAAACTGGTGGAAAGTGTTTTTAAGCGGAAAAAAAATCATCATACATATAGAAGGGCAGGCCATACTGAAGAGGAATTAGCATGGCTTCTGAAAAGATAAGTTTTGTCTCACTGAGCTGGTAGAATTCTTTGAAAGTGTGAATAAGCATGTGGACAGGAGTGACCTGGTAGACACTGGACTTTATCAGACCGGCGGCTAATAATGCCATAATTCTGTGAATGAGGAAAGTGGAAACATATTGACATTATTACACTTATTATCGCATGTCACTGTAATTGCATGATTCAAATGCAACAGAATTATTGCACAATGACCATTAGCACTTTAAGAAAGGGAGTTTACTTCTGTGATTTAGCATGGGTGAGATTTTGTTAGTTTTCACGAGAAGACATGAGTGTACTTAAAAAACACCAAAAAAAAAACCCTTTTATTAACAAAGTTAATCAAGACAAACACACCTTAAAATGTGCAAACAAAGAGTTCATACAAAGAGCGTGTTGTGGATAGTTTCACGTTCTCACCTGGAAGTTTTCTCACTGGGAACAGGGAGGGGGGAAAGAGGACCACCCATTCATGCTGTAATCTCACAATTACAGCAGGATGTTTTGCACGCTCTTCAAAACTGCAAAATAAAGTGATATTGAGAGCTACTGATGGCTTGCCCCATCAATGGAAAGCAACGCCTTATTCATGGCTGGAGCACAGAGTAAGCACGGGAGGACTATGACGCCATGCAATAGTGGGACCCATTAGCACTATTATGGCGTCATAATCGTGATTTTTTCCCTGTCTGATAAAGTCCGTTGTCTCCTTGAACTTCCCAGAAATGTTTAATAAAGCCCCATACCAAAGTCTACTCAGCAAACCTAGCAGTCATGGAATACGATGAGTCTTCTTGTGTATCAAAAACATGTTAAAGAGCAGGAAGCAGAGAGCAGGAATAGTCAATTCTCACACTCCTGCTTTACAGGGAAAGAATGGTGAGTTTCACCTGCTTGCTCAGTGAAAATGTCAAGACATTTCCATTGTGACTCCTTTCAGTTTGACCATTTCATTTGCAAAATTAGCAGAGCGCAAGAAACAGGCTTCCCCCATCATTTATATTATGTAGACCAAGGTCTAAATTAGGAGTAGAAATAATGCAGCTCTCCAGGTGTTGTTGAATAACTCCGGTGTTCCTCACCATTGTCAATGCTGGCTCAGTCTGCTGGGAGTTATAGTGCAACTACATCGGGAGAGCCACAAAATTCACACCCCTGGTCCTAATGCATGGGTAGTCAAGTTCTTTAGGCCTGGAAGCCTTATTACAACCCCTCCCAAGCTTCCAGCATGGTGTAGTGGTTTGAGTGTTGGACTAGGGAGATTTTCACACTACACTGGTATAGTGTTACTATTCCAGTTTATTTGTTTTGGCTGCCTCCTCATGAATCCTGAGATTTGCAGTTTAGGGAAGGGCATTTACAACTCTCAGCCAGGGAGCTCTAAGGCCTCACTAAACTACAAACCCCAGGATTCCACAGGAGGCAGCCAGAGCAGTTAAAGTGGAATAGGAACACTTATAACAGTGTAGTGTGAAAATCTCCTAGGACTGTTGGAGACCAGGGCTCAAATCTCTTCTTAGCCATAGAAACCCACTGGATTACTTTGGGCAAATCATTCTCTCTCAGCCTTAGATGTGGGCAATGGCAAAGTTCCTCTGAACAAATCTTGCCAAGAAAACCCTGTGACAGTTGCCATACACTGGAGTCAACTTGAAAGCATACAAAAACAATAACAACAACAACAACCACTAAACAAGCAAACAACAGCTACAGCAATAATGGGTTGTGCCTGGCCACTGTTGCAGAATTGTTACAGCTGCCAAGCCTAACCCTTTCTTTCCCCTTTCTTTCTTTTCAGCTTAAAACAAGCTCCATACATTTTCCAAAAGCTAACAGCACTCCTGGAAGCCTTCTGCTACTCTGCTAGTGTTAGTAGCCTTGTTCAATCTTGAAAAGACAGTTAGCCTTTGTCACCCCAGTAGCCATTTCATCACATTGGTCATGGTAGCCTTTGGGATCTCATGCAGGCAGAGGTCAGTCCTTCTTCTTGGTCACATGGAGCTGAGACAATCTGCCTGCGTGAGATTCCCTCACCTGAACAACAACTCATGAAACATCTGAAGCAACATGTAGCCCTGTGACTCCAACATTGGCACTTCTCTTTATTTTTTAACATCTTTTGCCTGATGAAAAAGCCAATTGAGCTTCGAAAGCTCGCATCATGTGTTTTGCATTTTGGTTGGCCAATAAAGGTATCGCTTTTTTGTGGATTCTGGACATTGTAGTTAGAGTAAGCCCAGTTAAACTCAATGGAACTTGATTCAGAACAGACACAGAATTGGGTTGCACGTGGATTGTCAAGTATGAGTTTGTTCTGCAAACTTCTTAAAGGAACTTCAACTGCGGAGAGTCTTGCACTACCTTAGAGACAAACACACATTTCTTTACCCACTGTCAGGCAATATGTTTATTATTATTAACTTTTATTAAAATTCCACATTTCTTCAAATTTCCTACAAGTCTTCTGCATGTTATATGGCATAAAATTGAGGAGGGATGATATTTTATTTTTATTCCACATTTTATAGAATTTTGTTTTATCATAGTAAAGGCATTGCCTGCTTATGGGTTTTGCTTTAGTTGCACTTTCAAGGACCAACCTTGAAAGCTAACATGGAGCTAAGAGCCACTGTCTGCCCCACCGGGGGTGGTGGACCTATTAGAATGGTCCGCCCTCAAAGGCTAATGGAACCAATTAGATTCCAGAAAGCCTTGGAGGGTTTAATGGTTGGTAACGCCGGTGATTCTGTTGAAGCTTTGGTTAATATTTGGAACACCGACCTCACCAGGGCTATCGACACAATCGCTCCCAAACATCCTTTCCAGCCTGCTCCTAACCATAAGCCCTGGTATTCAGAGGAGCTTAGGAAGATGAAGTGGGCTGGACAATGACTAAAGCACACCTGGTGGAAGACTCGACTCTTATCCGACAAGACTCATCATAGGAATTTCCTTGATTCTTATCCAGAGGCAATACGAGCAGTGCAGAAGTCTTTCTCCGCTGCACGTATTGCGTCTGCAGAGTCCTGTCCAGCAGAACTGTTTAGGGTGATGGGGGAGCTGACACAGATTCCACCTGCGCAGAACCCCTTACTCAACCAGACAATGGCCTGCTGTGATGTGTTTAACATACACTTTGCAGATAAAATCTCTCGGATAAGAGACGACCTAGATGCCAGTGTTATGACAGAATCTATAGACAAGGTGTCCAGCAACTCCGTTGATGAAATTTTATTGGGTCAGCTTCAATCTGTGAGTACCGATGACGTGGACAAGCTCCTTGGTAGAGTGAGGAAGATGACCTGTCCCCTCGATCCCTGTCCATCTTGGCTGGCCACCCAAGGGGGTGACGCATTGAGAGTACTCCTTAGGGATATCATCAATGTGTCCTTCAGTGAGGGGTCCGTTCCACCCTGTCTGAAGGAAGCGGCGGTTAAGCCGCTCCTGAAAAAGCCTTCCCTGGACCCCTTGGACAGGAACAACTATAGGCCAGTCTCCTTGCTGCCTTTTGTAAGCAAGGTGATCGAGAGGGCGGTTGCTTCCCAACTCCAAGCTGTCTTGGATGAAACCGATTATCTAGATCCATTTCAAACTGGCTTTAGGACGGGATATGGAGTGGAGACTGCCATGGTTGCTCTGGCTAATGACCTCCGCTTGGGTATCGACAGGGGTAGTGTGACCCTGTTGGTGCTCTTGGACCTCTCAGCAGCCTTCAGTACAATAGATCATTCCATCCTCTTGGATCGCCTGAGGGGGTTAGGAATTGGAGGCACTGCTTTGCCTTGCAGTGGTTCCGTTCCTTCCTCTTGGGCAGATCGCAGAGGGTGAGGCTCGGGGACAGTTGCTCTACCAGAATAGAGCTTAACTGTGGCATTCCTCAGGGTGCCATTCTGTCCCTGATGCTATTTAACATCTATATGAAGCCGCTGGGAGAGATCATTCGGAGGTATGGAGTGCGTTGTCATCAGTATGCTGATGACACCCAGATATACTTCTCCATGTCTTGGTCATCAGCTTCGACTTCAGATGGCATCTCTCCTCTCAATGATTGTCTTAAAGCAGTAATGGACTGGATGAGGAAAAACAAATTGAGACTGAATCCAGACAAAATGGAGGTACTAACAGTTACAGGCCCGAAACCAGGTCTGGGAATACAACTTCCAATCCTGGATGGAACTACACTCTCCTCCAAGGATTGTGTTTGCAGTCTGGGGGTGCTCCTGGACCCGTCGCTCCAGATGACTAATCAGGTAAATGCAACGGTCAGGAGTGCCTGTTATCAACTTCGGCTGATATACCAGCTGCGCCCTTTCCTGGAAACTAGGGACCTCGAAACTGTGGTAGATGCACTGGTAACCTCCCGTCTGGATTTCTGTATTGCGCTCTACATGGGGCTACCCTTGTGATTGACTCGGAAACTTCAACTAGTTCAGAACATGGCAGCCAGGTTGATTTCTGGTGTTTCCAGAAGAGAGCATATAACACCTGTGCTAAAATCTCTCCACTGGCTGCCTATTAGTTTCCGGGCGCAGTACAAGGTGTTGGTTATGACCTTTAAAGCCCTACATGGCTTGGGTCCAACTTATCTCTGGGACCGCCTCCTTCTGTATGACCCTCCCCGTGCACTTCGGTCCTCTGGGAGGAATCTGTTACAGCCTATGAAAACAAGGTTGTTGGTGACCTCCCAGAGGGCCTTCTCTGCTGCCGCCTCGAGATTATGGAATGGCCTGCCGGATGAGATCCGTCTTACTACCACCTTAGACAGCTTTTAAAAAGCTGTCAAGATGGATCTTTTCCGGCAGGCCTTTCCTGAATAACTATCCCAGCCCAGGACTCATCTGTCCTTTCCCTCTGAGCTGTAATTGGATTTTTTTTTAATGATTGTATGTTTTAATTTTTTTTCTAAATTAATATATTTTTAATTATTGTATGGTTTTAATCCTTTATAATTTAATGTTATTTTAAGGGGTGGGTGGGGTAGGGTATTGTAATTATGGAGTTTTTATATTGTAAGCCGCCCCGATTGCATTGCAGAGGGGTGGGATAGAAATAATTTTTTATTATTTTATTATTATTACAGCCTGGCTATACTTGTTTATACATTTATTTCTGGTCAACCCTTGTAGTACTTGGATGAGAGACCACCAATACCCTAAGGAAGCCTAAATACCCTAAAGGCACCAGATCCTGTCTGATCTTGGAAACTAAGCTGGGTCAGCCCTGGTTAGTACTTGGATGGGAGGTCACCAAGGAATACCAGGTGCTGTAGGCTATATTTCAGAGGAAGGAACCTGGCAAAACCACCTCTGAGTATTTCTTGCCTAAGAAAACACTAAGAAATTCATGAGATCACCAGAAGTCCACAGGTGACTTGAAGGCACATACACCAGAAGCAGGCAATTGTGACCCTCTAGATGTTTTTGAACAGCAATTCCTGTTTTTCTAGCCTATGGTACAGGAGGCTGCTGGAAGCTGCAGTCACAACATCTGCAAGTTGTCCTCCTTCATCCATGAAGGGTTATTCTCAGTTGGCTGGTTTACCCACAGCTACACACCCACCCACACACACACACACACACAGAGAGAGAGAGAGAAGATTCTGTTGTTTTTGCTACAAAAGACTAAGTACTCGTTTAGAAATACATAAAAGTTGACAAAGACCAGTCCCCCTCAAACATCCTGGTAGTTTCCCCCTCCCTCCAAGAGAAAATGGCTTTAAAAGGAACAAACATCTCCCATGTGCTCAGCGTGATCCATTGAAGTGAGAAGTTGCAACAGACTAACACAGCCATCAGATCACTGTGCATTACAATCCTCCACATTCCAAGAGCCTGCTAATCTTTCCTGCTTGTTCTGCTAGAACTAAAGAGCCTGGAAGTTTTTGGAGCCCTGCTGGCAGAAGACAATGTTGCCTAAGCAAGCATTAAGAGATTATGGTAATGATAGGTATGCTTTTCCCTAAATATAAGGTTCCATTAATCACACCCTATTGAGATAAACCTGTCAGTGGACAGAGGAAACCAGAAATCAAATACTGTGAAAGTTCTGACAGAGTGTTAAATAGAAACCCTTTAAAATGGAATTTAATTTACTGTGATATTATAGATATTTATGCATCAATAGGCAAGTGCAAATTGAGTTCAGGGGTCAGCTGTGGTGCTTGAAAAATAAAAGCCTGGAATGAAACAAAAGGTGACAGTTACTTCTGACAGAAATTAGAGTTTACTAACCCAAATATCAATCTCCAGACTGATTAGTACTGTGGGAGGCACAAAACCACCTTGTAAATCAGGGCAGCAGAATGGATAACACAGTTGGGGAAACTGTACCAAAGGACTTTCCATTCTTTTAAAAATCAAAGTTGTGAATATACTTTTAAGTGAGGGGAAAGGAATACATCCTACCCAAAAAGAAAGGAAAATGACAATCATATGGTACATTTCAGGCTAACAAATTTCTTAGAGCAGGATCTTTCATACAGGTAAAGAAAGCATGATCTTCAAAGAGCAGGTACATATACGGTGCACTTGATCAGGGTGGGATGTTGATACATCTGTGGAAGTAGACTGTGATCATAAAAACTCGTGCTATAATAAACCTAAAGGTGCCATGTAACTCTTTGCAGTAGTGCTACAACAGACTAACACAGCTTACCCCCCCTTTTTTTTTTAGAAGTGACAGAAAGAAACCTATTTCCCTTCTTACATATGATTTTTATCTCAGACATGATGCAGGCAGAGAGGGCAGATGTGAGTGAGGCAAAGTGAGGTAGGTACCTCAGGCAACAGATGCTGGATGATAGATAGGGATGGCAAGATATTGGAAGACAACATCTTGCCCTCTTGGAGGGAAAACGGATGTAGCCCTGTGGTAGAGCAGCTGCTTTCTGTGTGGAGGGATCTGGTTCAAGCCTCCAGGTAGGTCTGGAGAAGCTACTCTGGCGAGCCACCCAGTCAATCTTGTCAGTACCAATGGAACTAATGGAGAATCTTTAAACTTGGTGCCAATGGAACGGTTGGCTCTTTTCTCCTCAGTCCTATTGGTAAGCAAAATTAGCAGCGTCTCTGTTTAAAAATACACAGCAAAGTGTAGCGATTCCAGACACACAGACAATGAACAGCCATCCAACCCTATTGACCCCCTTTCCACACTGTGTCTAGCTTAAACAAAGTAAATACTTCCACAAACCTTTAAAAGTATATTAAAACAACTTTACTCACAAACATCATATGTACTGTATTTCCAAAGTACACAGGCAGAAGACTTGAAGATAGGCAGGAATAAAAAAAATATACACGGATTGCTACGTCTCTAAGATAAAAATACGTAGGAGCCCCTTCTAAGGTATGTTCAAGGAGTTCTTAATGGTGACTCAGCATTGTGTCTTCCAGACAAAGGAAACTTAAGGAACCTCCTTCTTCCGGAAGACTCACAGTAAAAATCTCATGTTACAACAGGAAATTATCTAAGCCTCTGTGATGCATTCAACCTAACTCTAACAGTAAACAATCCAGCATGTTAGATTGCCACTATATTCCAACAAGTACAAGGCTAAATAGACTAATCTGAATCAGTATCTAGAGTTATGTGTCCCATGGGGCTTGTCCAACACCCCCTAAGCTAGACTGATGTCATGAGGTGCAAAAGAATATCCTGGCCTATCACCAGCTCTTCAGAACAGCTTCTGTACATGGACTGGGAGAGGGAAACATCTTGCCCTTCACCTTAGGTAGCAAAATGTTTTATGCCAGCCCTAGACATAATAATAAAAATTAGGGAGTTTCATTTAATCATGACAGTAAACTCTGGCTCTTACGATAAGGATGAGCAGACTTCTAAGATCTGCTTTTTCACTAGAACCTTGTGTTCTGACCCTTCAAATGAGTTGCTTGGTGCTAGAGCCAATACAGTGGGCCCTCCATATCCACAGGCTCTAGATCCACAGGTTCAACCAACCGTATATTGAAAATAATAATTAAGAAATTCAAATTTCTTATTAAAATTCAAATTTCAACCACCAGGAGCCCTGGTGGCACAGTGGTTAAATGCCAGTGCTGCAAGTCACCACATTGCAAGTTTGATCCCAGAGGGCTTCAAGGTTCACTCAGCCTTCCATCCTTTCGTAGGTCGGTAAACCGAGTACCCAGCTTGTGGGGGCAATTAGCTAACAAACATTGGAAACTGCTTAATGCAGTGTAGATGTGTAAATTGTTATTGCTTAACAATTTGTAAGCCACTCTGATAGCCTTGTGGCTGAAAAGTGGGGTATAAATAAATAAGGGGGGAAAAGAAATATTTTAAAATAATTAAAATACAGTATTTTTTTAAAAAAAGCAGTGAAGGACATTTCATCCCTCCCCCCATCCCACCCAGTGGCCTTGAGAGAAGACCCTGGCAGAAGCTGTTCTGTGGTGCTCCTTTGCTGAGATCAAAGAACCTGCTGAAGAATGCGGGGGGGGGGGGAGAGAGAGTGAGAGGGCGGAAGAGAGGGAACTGGTTGTCAAGGGAGGGGAGGGGAGGGAAGGGAAGGTGGGGCTCATGCGCATTGCCTTTGGGATGTACAGGGGGGGTAGTGGGGTGGGAGAGATCAAGTGGCACTTGAATTTTATATAAGGTCCTTTTTTATATAAGGAACTTGTGTATCCCTGTCTTTTGGCATCCACGGGGGTCCTGCCTGGAACCAATCCCCCACAAACATTGGAGGGAGGGCTAACTATCTGCTGCATTCCATTGTGGTTGCCCTGTAAATATCAGTAGAAATCTATATCTGAGTTTGTAGTTTATAGGCAACAATCACTGAGGCTGAGAAATGTGCTTCTTAGAGGAAGAGTAGCATATAGCTGTGATCAAGCTTACATCTGTTACAATAGAATCTCCATTTTGCTTGATTTGATATTAGAACTTAGTATCCAGTTATCAGGTAAGGATTGTACATGGGTGAACCAGATCTTTATTCCTACAATTTATTACATTTCCATCCCTCATATTTGCTAATTAGTGATTTGTATTATAATTTATTGCATACATGTTCAGATTACACTCTTTTCCATTCTTGTATCTTCTGTTCTTTTTCATTCACTGTGAGATTGATGCAAAACTTGCATGAGATACTGAATTGATTGATTACCAGGTTACTTGACTGATCTGAAAATGAAACAATGGCATTTTTATCTATGAAAGCTAACTTTTCCCTAAAGAACTTAACTACTTCTCAAAACCGCTGCACCAATAAGCTGTTTTCTGCCAAATCCAGTCAAGAGACACAAAGCATACCACAGTTTAAGAATGATCAAAATGGAAATAGCCCCTGGAGACTGGCCTATAAAGCCTCATGTGCAGGTAGGGAATAAAATGTGGTTTCATGTGCAGACTGATTGCCTGGCATTTCTACATATCAGTCAATTATAGGCAAACAGACATAAATCATATCATATTGACTTGACGAATCTATATTTAATGTGACTACTTAAATCTAGATAAGCTGAAACATTTGTACGATTCTTTTTCTTCCATAGATCAGTTTCATTGTGAAAGAAAGTTTATTATAAATGGAACTGCAGCTTTGCCTGTGCATCACACTAAACCCAATTAGGGTCTTGTTCACATTACTGATGTTGCATTCTAGCAACCAGGTGGTGACAGACACAGATGTACATAACTCAGGATTTCACACATGTATGTTTTGCTTCAAGAGCCAACATGAGTGCTGGCTCTGAGTGCTGGACTAGGACACCGGGAAACCAGGGTTCAAATCCCCACTCAGCCATGGAGACCCACTGGGTGACCTTGGGCAAGTCATGCTCTCTCAGCCTCAGAGAAAGACAAAGGCAACTCCCCCCTCTGAACATATTCTGCCAAGAAAACCCCATGATGGGTTCAGCTTTGGGTCTCCATGAGTCACAAATGACTTGAAGGTACACAACAACAAAAACAACATTTTGCTTTGGACATTGTGGAAGGAGCTATTCACTATTCCTCCTGCAACATCCAAAATCTCTCCTGCCACCCACCCACCCTGGAAGCTGTCAAGGCCCAGTAGAAGTGTTACTGTGCCCATCTACTGGCTGGAGGTGGGGAGCTGACTAGGCCGCATCTAACTCCGCTGCAGTTGCAACTGGGGAAGAGAAATGAACTCACTATCCTGGATCTCTGGTACAGCATTTCTCTTTCCCACCAATCACCTCCCCCACACACCCGGGCAGTAAACAGCCATGTTGGAAGATTTTGCAGATGGACAACTGCCTTGAGGAGAAGAGCTGCATGCAGCTATGTTTCATAACAATACAGCCCACATGCCCCAGCCAAAACGTGTTTTAACAGAATGGCTGAGATGGTTTATTACAGCTTTCCTCCAGTTTCATGCTCTCCTGACTACAATACATAGCCAACATGATCTATACTCTGTGGCTGGGGATGATGGGAGTTGTAGTCCAACACATCTGGGGGGCATCAGGTTGTGGGAAGGCTATTCTATTATTGTATTAAAAGTAACTCATAGCAATATGACTGTATTTTTTTTAAAAAATAGCTCATAGTAATAACTCCAACAACTAAAGGATTCAGTCATCCAATACACTTCATATTCACTCTTGTGATCAATACTGAAACCCATCTCATGTGTTTCTTACATTATATCCTTTCTACTCCTCAAAAAAGTATGAAAAAAATCCTAGATTATGCTTCCTAATATTTATCACTAAAAAGACCTTCATCCGTCAAATGTCTGTTAAAATGAGTGTTCCTGTGTTGAAAAGTAGCAGCTCAGTGGTACATTGTACATAAACATTTCAACGGTAAATTCCTTGTATCTCCATACACTGTAAGGAAATTACAAATCCCAGAATTCCATAGTTTAATATACAGGTTGACCCCTGTATCTATGGATTCAGTTTCCACAATTTCACTTATCCACGTCCAAAAAAATATGTTCTCTCTAGACATTTCTAGGTTCACCAATGTGATTCTGTGGTCAACTTCTGGCATTTATCTCATTGAAAATAATAGGGTTGCTTATTATCCATAGTTTCAGGTATCCATGGGGTGGTTTTGGAATGTATCCTCCATGGATAGAGTGGTCAACCTGTACCTTTAGACTTTGGCTATTTGAACATTCCCCATATTGATGTCCTACGAATGTTTTGGCTGATTCCCATGATGCCTAACCAACTTAACCAATTGTCAGAAATAGAGGGAGTTGTAGTACACAACATCTGTTGGAGGAAGCCTGTCTTGATTAACAGACTTATACAACAGTCATGCTTCAACCTAGAAGTGTAATTAACAGTGGGATCCCATCCCCTGCCTCTGTGCAGTAGGACTCACTCCCAGGTAAATGGATAAAGGACTGTAGCCTTATGTTTTTTTCCCCTTTATCCAGTGTTGGCTGCACCATGTTTGTGCTTCATTGTGTAGTATTAGTTTGTGTACACTAGGGAAGAGATACTAGCTTCTTGCTTTAGAGTTGAACATTTTAAAATGCAATAAATGTATGCAAGGTTATGAAAGCCCAAGAATTACAGGATTTAAGAATTAAATTTAAGTCAAGAAAAAGCAGCCATAAAGGGGTAGTTCAGATAGGTAAGAAATGCACATATTGAAATGATCGTCAAGCTTAGAGATGGTTTGCATGGAGATCATTTAATAACTGCAACATCAGGTCATAACTTCTAACAGATTTCTGACCCAGTAGTAGCTGATGGCTTCTGGGTCAGTGGGCCAGTGAACCTGTAAAGGGGGTATCCAAGGTGCTGAAGTCTTTCTCTCAAATAAGTCAATTGTCTTGGATAGCTAGGAGCCAGCATGGCGTAGTGGGTTGAGTGTTGGACTACAACTCTGGAGACCAGGGTTTGAATCCCCACTCAGCCATGAAAATCCACTGGGTGACCTTGGGCAAGTCACACACTCTCAGCCTCAGAAAACCCCACAGCCTTAGCGTCACCATAAATTAGAAACTACTTGAAGACACATAACAACAAAAAACTGGATAGCTGTTTGAAAATTTGGACTAAAATCTGGAATGCATTTACTGCCCTGCTGACATGGGATCCACAAGCTACCATTGCTTTGCTCTATGCCATTTAACACTACAGATTACTGTCATACTTCCCAGTGTGACTTCATACACTGTTGTCCAATAGAGCTGGTTCACAAATCCAGGTGGAAGCCATTAATGCTGCACTATATATTTTTACACACATACTTAAGAGGAAGGATCCATGATGTGGTAGAATGTACAGGTCTTCATAGACACATACAGGATTTCATTGTCCTCCTACGTATGTGGATTAATGGAGTAGCGAGGAATTTTAATTAAATCTGTCATGATGTAGAAACCTACTAAGAAGCATGTTCTCATTTGAATTTTTATTAAATGTGGTTAGCTTGCAATTGTCTGATCCTCCTATACCAAAGAGAAATACAGTTGTCCTTCCATATCCATGGATTTGGTATCCACAGAATTTAAGTATTCATGGCTTGAAAATATTCTTTAAAAAATAATAATCCAAAAAGCAAACCTTTTGCTATCTTATATAAGGGACACCATTTTGCTATGTCATTGCATATAATGGGACTTGAGTATTCACGGATTTTGGTATCCATGGGGGGGGGGGCCTGGAACCAAACCCCAGTGAATATGAAGGGACAACTGTATTCCAGATGGAGTCCTAGAGCTCAAGCTTCTATACAAAGGGATGGGGGAGGTGTGGCTACCCAGAGATTTCCCACCAGCCTTTGCCAACATAGCCAATGGCAAGAAATGGAGGGTTTCAGCCAAGGGCACCTAAAGAGACACCTTTTCCTATTGTATAAAGTCTTGTGCCTGGCTGCCCAGTTTCTAGGATGGTCATTGTCATCAGCTTAAAATATGTAAGCACCTATTTAACAGAGATTATTGTTCCAGTTCAATGTACAAAAAGCCAGTCCCAACCAAGAGGCAGGAACCAGACAATGAAGCAGTGTCACTAAAACATAAAACAAGCCACAAACCAAGATAAATTAAAATGGAAACAGCAATAAACCAGTAAGTGAGAACCCAGCCTTTACACTCATTCAGAACATGTCAGCTTGAGGGCATTTTGACAATTTGGCTTCTCTTACCTGGCCAGGAATGCAAATTTGTACCACTCCACTCTTGCTCCTACTTATGGGACATGATATAATACAACAGCTGGTCTGTTTTGAACTACCATCCCTTAATGTTTTTAACAAACTGAAAATGAGCTATCACCCATCATCCCTCCTTGTAACAGGACCCTGTGCCTTGATTCCATGAGTTACAGCTGTCACAAAGAGCTCTTGCTCCATTTTGCTATCAAAACCAACTAACACAACAAATCCGGAATCAACCCTACCATTAGATAGAATGAAACAGCTGCCTTGGGCAGCAGAGTCTTCATGTTATAAAAGGGCAACAAAGAAACTGATATGTATTTAATGTATCATTAATATATTTTTAAACTTAGCTGGCTTTAGATATTAGGCATCTTAACTGGGTTGGAAGACTATACTCTGACTCAGGCAGCAAACTCTGACTACTCTGACATAGGCAGCAAAATGTTTTGGCACAGAATAATTTAATCACCTCAGCAGCTGACCCTTCTTCACCTCTGTGATCCAGAAATAGTCAACAACTTCCCTTGAAAGAGTAACCTCCCTCCCATTATGGCTTCAGCAAACTTCCCACCCAGTTAAGGTTTTGAATCATTCATCCACCATGCATCTGAGGAAGTAGACCAAGTCTACAAAAGCTTGTGCTACAATTTATTCTCTCAGTTAGTCTCAAAGGTGCTACAAGATCCCTTTGCTTGCTGATATTCCAGACTAACATGGCTATGTCTTTGAATTCTCATCCAAAGAGGTGGTGTTGATGGGTCTGCTTCACTGCTTACTTTCAATAGCTCTTGGGTACTACAAAGCTTCTCTATCTATGGCCATCCCTACCCTTAGGCAAAGTGAGATTTGCCAATAGGCAAAGTGTAGTAAGGTAGCAAGTGTGTACCTCTTAAACTAGTTTGCCACCTACAGGTGTGGGTAGAAGATATTGTCCCATAATCTGTGTTGGAAGAAAGATTCCAATGCCAGTATATGGAATGGGAGAAGACACCATCTTATACTTTCCTTCAGGAAGCAAAATATCTTGGGCCAGCCCTGAAACCATTAGTGGTTCCACCACAGCTGCTGAATTCATTTTCACATCTTATGGTCACATAATCCTAAGCCTAGACATGTTCTGGATATAACATATTATCTGCAGGGAACGCATAATGAGGAATAAGCAAAATTTGGCAATGTAGGTAATTGGTTCAAATCCATGCTCAGTTAGAAAGCTCACTAGGACTGCAATTCAATACTCACTTCCCAGGGAGGCAGTCGCCATGCATGAGACTGAATCAAATGTGTCTATGGGAAACTCACTGAGCAACTTTACAGGTTTATTGTAACTTAGCTCTTGATTTCTATAGGACTTTAAGTGCAACTGACATTTTTCCAGACTGGCTCCTAAAGCAGACACTAAAAGTCACTGTTCTGTACCTACCTCCTTAGAAGGAAGCTACCATTTCATGGAAGGGAACAGTTCTGAGCACACATGTATCAGTCCAGACTACATATTTGTCCAAGGCTTTGTTAGGAGGGCTTATAAGATAACCTTGGAGCTGAAGTTGCGTGTATAGAAATCTTTTACCCAGAATGAATTAATATTGACAATACTAGGCGTCCTTTTCTTGTGTGTTTGTATGTTCAGAATCCTTCTATTTATGGAATTAGCTTTTCAACCCATCTTCTGTTCCGAGTAATAAAAGAAACCAAGGATGTTGTCTGTGTGGCATGGCTACAGGCCTGAAAAATGTATTTGGAAAATTGTACACAAAGCTGCCATTGACTCCCATGGAAACAAGGGAACATGTGAAAGGGCAAAAATGGAACGTTGGCCTGCCACTCCCACAGCACTGTGAAAGAAAGGCCAGTGAAGATAGGGTGGGGATACAGAAAGACATTAAAGCCAGCTAAAACCAATCTGCAAATCTCATCAGGATATCTGAGCATCAAAGTTAATTTCTGTGTCAGTGCTCAAGCCTATCCAATGCCTTAAATATTTCGGTGAGGGAATAAAGGTTTTGATGCCCCTCCCTGCCTGTGCTTTTTTCTGATATAAATCCCCCTTCATGCAAGCACACATACACAAATATCACAAAGTGTCATTTAATTCAGAAAAAGACACTGATGTTGAGTCCCACACATTTCCATGCACATAGGGATCTGCCCTGCTGTGATGGCTGTTCATTTCCATGTCAGTAGGGGAAGTAGTCCACTTTGAGTACTAGCCAGAACTTTAAAGTAGACATCTAAGATGCTGGACTCTATTTCCCCAATTAAATTCAGCACCTTGGATAGCTTTCTTAAAATTTGGGACTGAAATCCAAATCAGGTTCACCCACCCTACTGAGATGGAAACTACCAGCTACCACTGTTGTCCTGCCAGATCAGGATCAGGGCTGTGCCAAAACTCTTTGCTGCCTGAGGCAAAGGACAAGATTCTCTTCCTCTTCTCAGTTCCATATGGTGGTCTGGCCATTGAATCTTACTGTTGAAAAAAAGGCAGCATTCTCCACCACAAGTGAGGCAACAATTTTATTCTATTCTACTTTTCTTCTATTCACTTTGATGTATATCCTCCTTTTCTCCCAAAACCAGGACGTAAGGCAGTTTGCAACAAAATTAGAATCAGATTTTTCTTTAAAACAAATAAAACAAGTTCAGATAAAAACAAAGTTACAGAGTTAAAGCTCAATTAAACAAATTATAGGATTGAAACACAATTTAATTCTAAAAGCTATTTCAACTAAAGAGGCATAGGGCTGACTGTTTAGCACACCATGCTCTGTCCTCCAACAGAGCTACAGCTTTGTGCATACATACACACACCATCAGCTGTCTGAGGTGGTTGTAGACCATGGTCCATCCAATGCAGTCTGTCTACTCTGACCAGCTGGTTTTCCAGTTGACTAGAAACCTTTCCTATCACCTGTTACCAGATTTTTCCACTTTTTTTTTCTTTTCTTTTTTAAGTGGAAATGCTAGTGATTGTAATTTCTGCATTCAAAGTCTTCTGCCTGTAAACTGCTGTCCCCATCCATGAGACATACTCTCCTGCCAGATGTGTAGTTATCCCTTTACTGCAATGTGAAATTTCAACATATAAGTAGTTGCCTCCTAATCTTATAAATTGACAGCATGTGGTGCAGATTGTTGCCGTGTGAATTGTGATCCGAGAAAACATTGGTTCAAATGTCACAGAGTTATTATTTTGTCAGCTTTACAATGCACATGAATATGCATGTAGTGGGGCAATAACAGTGGTCTAATATACCAAATTGCATTAAGAATTACTTGGTTTTACATATGTGACGTGATTGGAAATGTATGCATGCCATACATTGCGGCTAAGCTGTGCCACACACATAAAAGCCATACCCAGAAGCCAGAACACTTTTTAAATATGTATCTTTCTTGATGAAGCTCTAATTAGCTTACATGAAGGACTTTGCATGCAGGCTCACCCGCTTAAAGCAGTGTAGACTGCTCCAAAAATAGTAAACTATATTCTGGAAAACAGTGGCATTCAAACCTTGGAAAAACTGGTGAGTAGTGACTGCTGATGGCTACAGTGTCAGTGGGGCAGTGAATCCACTCTTTCAATCTGAACTTTGAAAGAACTGTCCAAAGTGGTGATACTATTTTGGAGATTCAGCACCTTGGATTGCTCCTTTGAAGTTCAAAATAAAAGCCAAAGTGGATTTACCACCCCCATAGACATGTGAACCATCAGTCACCACTGCTTTGGGGATTGGCCATCCTGGCCTAGGGATTCTGAGATATGCATCTAAAAATGTAATTTTTTCTTGATAATTTGTGCCAAAGGGTCAAAGTATAGGCTATTACTGAGTTCTTGTCTTTCCCCATTTTGTTACAGTATATCATTTAAAAGCAATACTTTTTGCTGCATTTCTCTTTAAACAGACACGGATGCCACGTGTGCACACTGTTGGTATAATCTTTCTGTCAGTTTCATACTGAAATTCAAGGAGAATTTCCATGTCTGCCAAATTTTACCTTATCCATTCAAAAGCTGAAGAAGTGTCCAGTATTTGCCCAAAAGCATATGTGATCATCCTTAGACTTTCAGTCATTGCTGCATCACAGACAGTGCAATCCTATGCATGTTTGCATAGACAACATAAGTTCAACAGGACTTACTCTGACTTAAGTATGCATAGAATCATAGAGTTGGAAGAGACCACAAGGGCCATCTAGTCCAACTCCCTGCATGCAGGCAAAGTAGGATTGCAGGCTAAGTGGGACTGTAATTAAAACAGGGAAAGAGAACATGTGACCATCCATATATTGTTGTGAAGAGTAATTCCCATCATCCGTCATCCTTGGCTGTGCTCACTGTGGTTGATTAGAGGTGCAATCCAACAACATGTGGAAGGTCCCATGTTCCCGATCCTGATATTAAAGTGATATCCCTTTCCTGCTTTAGACCAGTCTTGACATATTAGTCATATACCATGTTTTTTGAAAGGAAAAGTTTCTCCAATCATTCTCAGCCACCCCTTCATCCTTAACAGAGACATCAGTTCCATACCTGTAATACTTTGCACCTTCTTGGATGAGAACCTAGTATAAAAATAAATACTGCTGGCATCCTCCATGCCTGCTATTAATTTGACCTACTTTGATGTGGATCTAGTGTTTAAAAAAACAACACTGCTGTTACCCTCAACAAAGCAGGAGGGAGGAAATTGTCATCTATGGTCAGGAGGAACCTCTTCTTCTATAACTGGCTCACCCTGCTGCATCTGAGTCTGGACTGACAATGGGAAGGTTTTTTTTTTAAAGATCAAGCTTGTCCTTGTTTGAACCACTTCAGATTGCAAGTACCATTGAACATAAGGATGTGTGAAGATATCTCATTAGAGCAGATCCACTGAATCAATAGTATTTATATAGATATTAATTTACCAAGTTCCCATTGACTGAATGGGTCTGCTCTAACTGGATTGACCAATCAGACTTAGATGTAGCCATGATACATACAAGAAACACTCCAGTTCTAACAAGTAGCCTTGTTTTTGATATGCAAGATTGCTTGGTGTAATGATATTTATTTTGGCAATGGTGGTGCTTAACAATGTGACATCCACCACCACCAAGTGGTGAAAGTTGTACAATCCAGGAACAGATTTGCCATCTGATTTCCAGTTTCTGTGGACCAGGCTATTTTGGTTAAAGTTGTTGTGCAATATGAAATACCTCTACTCTCAAGAATGCATAGCAACATCTGTAGAGCATCTGTATTCAGATGATAGCAGCATATTTATTCTCAGCTTCCTCCAAGATTCTGTTGGATGTGGCTTACTCCCAGGTAAGTTAGTATATACAATCACAGCCTGAGTTGTTCACTCTAATATGGAGTGACATCTGCCTGCTTTATTTATGAATGCGTGGTCACATACCACGATTTCAGTTAGAGGAGATCAAATAGATTACAGCAAATAATTTAATTGTTTCTGTGCCTAGTGGCTCTTTCATCTCTTTGCAGCAGACACCACATCCTTGCAAACTAGCTTTATTATTTTTTTCATGAATTACTCTATGAGCCCTGCAAATTGATCTGTAGTATTCAGATATGAACTATGTGCACTTTTGTGATCACTCAGTCATTGTTATGACCTCAGCACTGATGAAGCAGCAGCAGTTGAGAGGGGTCCTGCAGGTAAAGGAATTCAAGTGGTGCTGTTGGCCTACAGAAATGGGAAAATACCTGGTTATGAGGTAAAAGAAGCACAGTACAGTGACTGCAAAGTCACAGAGGCTGGAAAAGATACTACAACTTCCAAAATCTCCCAGAAAACATGGCTACTTGCTATGCTCATAAGGAAGTACAGGAACTGTAATCCCAAAGAGTAACATGCCCAGCCTCTGAGAGTCAGGTGGGAAACAGACACCAGTCATGAATAGCTATGTTACCAGGAGTTGGTCTGCTGCTGCATGTTGTAGTGTACCTTCAAGTGGTTTCCAATTTATGACAACCCTATCATGGGATCTGCTTGGCAGGATTGTTCACAAGGGGTTTGTCACTGTCTTTCCCTGAGAGAGTGTGACTTGCCCAGGGTCACCCAGTGGGTTTCCATGGCTGGGTAGGAATTTGAACCCTCCTCTTCAGTGTCATGGCGGGCAGCCTGCTCAATAAATTGGTGCGCCCCGGAGGGTGGAGAGAAAAGGGCATGCCTGTGATAGCAACTGGCCTCCTTTCCCCTCTGAGGTGCTCTGAAGCAGTGGCCCTTACCCTTTTCTTTCCCAGGGACCCCTTTTAAATATCTTTTGTTGCCATGGACCCCCCAAGACTTAACTCAAGATTTAAAACCCTAACAATAATAACACCTGATGATAATAAAAACAAAAATACAATTACACCACCCATTAACCATCCCCTCAGAGGTCCTAGAAGGGGAGGGAAGACTTTTCCCCTGTTTCTCCCTGCAAGTTTGTGGCTGGAGTGGATTGAATGGCAATGTGCAGGCCAAGCCAACTTTCACCTTGGCTCCTGCCATGAAGCGGTGGGCCAATAGATTGTAAGCCTGAGGGCAGGGAACTGTTAAATTAACCATTCCTATGCCGCTCTGATAGCCTTTGTGGCTGAAGAGAGGGATATAAATAAATAAATTAAATTGAAAATAAATTAAGCAGCCTTTAAGCTTTCCCCTAAGAGTACATCGCAGACCTCAGGTTTAGAACCACTGCTCTGAGGGGCTTGGAAAGGTGTGCGTCTTCTCTTGCCTTTCTCTATCCGGTTCCTCGGATGAGAAGAAGAAAGGCTGCCCGCTCTCTTTCCGTCGAGGTGGAGGGTGGCCTCCCGTGCCCCCCAACCCGAACCTGGTTCCCTCGTAGCAAAAATGGGACTGGGGAACATTTAGCCCCCATGAAAAGAAACCGGCCCTTCTCCCTGAGCAGGTGCTGTCGCTGCCCTGGTTTCCTTCTGCACCACCACCACCACTACCCTTTTAAAGCCCTTTGGGTTACCAGAGTGAAAAGTAGAGAGGGCTCCTGCGCCCTTTAAGGGTCGTGTAGAAAAGGGAATTTCAGCAAGTGTTGCTTGTCGTGCAGCCAGGTAACAAGCAACCCCTGATGACATTCCCTTTTCTCTGTGTGTGCCTCCCTTCAACCCCCTGTTGACTTATGGCATCCCGTGAATTTTATAGAATTTTTTAAAAGCAAGTAATCCTCAGAGATGGTTTTGCCAGTTCCTTCCTCTGAAATACATCCCGCACCACCTGTCTCCCATCCAAGTACTAACCAGGGCTGACCCTACTTAGCTTCCAAGATCAGACAGGATCTGATGCCTTTAGGCCCACCTTTTCTTCTTTTTCTTTTTTACCCAAGCATTAAAGATTGGTGCCAAAAAGAACTAGAGCTGGGTGTCGGGATATGAAAATGTAGACGCCTTGAATTCACAGTTCAGGTCTTCTCACTCACCTTGAAGTAAGAGGGTTGGGAAACAAGAAAAACAGAACAAGGAGAGGGTGTGTCAGCTCCATCATAGATTTAATACTGGTTTGATTTTGAATTACTACCACTCTTATTTCTTTACTCCTAATCTAGAACGCCTCTTAAAATCCCCCAAATGACCCATAACCAAGCACTAAACGCGGGTTAGGGTGGGAAAAATACCTATCTTGTTTGCCTATTTTAGGTATTTTAGAGCTGACTGTTACAAGCTGGAAAGAAGAACATTAAAGGCAAGGCAGCCAACCTGGAGTAGTAAATAAATACATTCTATTGAGTAGGCTCCCACAGAAAGACGCAGGAGGAAAGATGTTAGTCCTGCACCTGTTTAAAGTGCAACCACACAAACACGTTGAACAAATGACAAAAGCGGACAGGGAGGTAGAGCATCCTAAACTTTGTTCCAAAGAGGTGGTTGTGTTCAGCTGCTGCTATCCACACCATTTGGAACTCGACTCGAACGGAAACAAATGTCACACAGCTGAAAGAAAAAGAGAAGACAAAAGCTCCCGGTATGTAGTCCCACAAGCTAAAATAAAACGAGCAAAGTGGAGTGCTTAAGTGTAAAGAAGTGGGAAAGCGATAGACAACTACAAGCTAACACCTCTGGATCCCCTCCTCTTCCCCCCATCCTAAACGAGGCCGAATTGTGAGAACGTCACTGCAAAGGAAGGTGGAATCATGGCAGATTGGAATCCCCAAACCACATCGAAGAATATTCGGATCTTCGATCGGAAGCGCTTCTTTTTGCTTTGAAAATGGGATTCCTCTTTCTTTCCGGGAATGAGCCGCAGAGTTTCCCCGATGCCCTAATACCCGAGAAGTCGTGGAAGGTCGCTTTGGAGAGGGTCGCCCGGCTCCTTGCGGAGAGATCCGCTTCAGAGGCAATCCACCTGGTGGGAGTAGAGAGAAAATAGCCCAGTGTGAGGAGGAGGGGGAGATGATGATGATGATGATGGGCAGCCACTTTTACTGTGAATCCATGGTGGGATACTCAGGACAAAAGGGAAGGGGGTGAGAATGCATCTATGCATGTGCGTGGTTTGGTTTCTTTACATGAATCTGAACCTGCCTTCCACGCTTGTTTGTTCCAATAGGATCGCAGAAGCACCCCCAATTTTGATGCTTTTTGTACTTTCTGGAGAAGTCCAAGTCCCTTTCCACCCGATGCTCATAGGGGAATAGCTATATATCTCATGAGTTGTTGCTGTAATTCTACAGCCAAAAGGAATTGGATTTACCTAGCGGGGAAGAGACAGCATACTGTTGACCAGTAATCTTTGTCTCTTTCTTCTGCCTTCAGAGACAGCTAGGCTGCTTCTTAGCTGAGCAACTGCCAGGACAGATCCCGAATCTCCCAAAATGTTAAACTTGTAACTGAGAAAAAAGAGCAGCCGCTCTACTACTGCGAAATAACTACCACCCTTACTCCCGGGACTCACGTTTGCAAACAGCATCCACATCACTCAGGAACTGAAGAATGTGGAGAATGATATATAATCTACCTTTTAGTCGCCTCTTAATCTCGTATTTAATCCCTCTGCTGCTTTATGCCTAAAGTCTCATATGTATACAGAACTTTTAAAGCACCATCTACAGTCACGGTTACACATTTTGATTAGAATCGCCATCGCAAGGGTAAGGAAATAAATCCCAACTATTCAGAACTCTTTCCAAAAAAATAAAATAAAACAGAAGTCCATGTGGATATTCTGTTAGATCTCTGATTTGCAGTAGATATGTAAGGATTTCGGACTCACTATGAACCAAGCAGCAGTATAATGACGTGGCTCCCTCGACCCCCTACCCTATATACAGATGAAATGACGAAAACCTAAGATTACTGCAAGTGGATGTGTGTGTATATGGAAGGGACCGTGAGAGAACCTGTCAGAATTCTTTCATTCCAAGCGAAGGTCTTTTTTTGCCCCAGGCTTCCGTAGGTGGCTCTCTGGGATCTAGTTAACAAACAAAACAGCATTAAAAAACATAAAGAAATGCAGCATTACCTTTGATACTAATTAAACGGACTGTAGCCCACCAAAGGTGTTGCTGGAAATGTATTTTCCCCAGTTATGTTAAAACAGATTAAATCGCTGTCTCTTTGAGTTCGAAAACAAAAGCGTATAGATCTCGTGAGCCTGAGATCCTGCTCTGAAGCCCAACCTTCCTTATAAAGTTGATACAATCCGAGAAAGTTTGAGATCCTAAAACATCGCCTGCTTCCATGGAAGCGATCGCCATTGAAATCTCCCGGTCGGCTTTTGCAAACCAGTGAGTTCAAGTTCTGGATGTTAGTCTAAATAATCAATCAACCAACCAATCTAAATTTAAACGAGAGGCACTGGGGTCGCTCCAAAAATACACAACAGCTGCCCTGATCCTTAACCTCCTCTTAACCGGGGCGAAAAACAAGTTCTCCAAAGTTTAGCTCTAAAGGGTGAGAGGAGGTCAGACCAGGTCACCCACACAGGGCATGAACTGGGCTGGAGATGCTCCCACGAAAAGGTTTACTGCTGGAAAGGACATCTACCGCCTTTCTCTCTCGAGCAACCTGGGGCCGGTGAGGAGACCAGCCGGGCGTGGATTAGCCGGAAACTCTGGAAGCTACAAGAGCTCTCCAAGGTACTGAACCAACTTTGGGGATTAGGCTTCAACGCCTCGAGAGGTTCCTTTAAAGTTCAGACTGCAGCCCAGAGCGGAGCCACAGCCCCACTGATATTTGGGGGGACCCCACCCCCGAGTAACTGAGGGCTGAGTAACTGGAGGGAGAGAAGCCTTACATTGCGATCCTATTGACATGTACTCATAAGTACCTCTGGGATAATGGGGCTTCCTCTCGTTGTGTAAGTGTGTATAGGATTGCTGCCTTAAATCTGACTGCAGTCCACTTTACCTGAGAGTAAGTCCCATTGACCCTGCATGGGTTTGCTCTGGAAAAGACCTGAAGGAGATAGGTTTATTAGAGCAGATAGGGAATCAGCCATACCTTATATTTTGTAGGCTGAAGAGTGGGATGCAGGAAAAGGAAGAGGCGGTGGCAAAAAGATTCTTTAAGAATCAACAACATCCTAAGAAGCAATCTCCTGGTGTTTATTGCCGTAGTCTGCGGTTCTATACCCATGTTCGTAAGAGGAAACGGCAATGAGCTCAGTAGGACTTGCTTTGAGTAGGCATGGAGAGGATTACAGGGGCAAAGTCTGCAAGTGTAATGGGAGTGGTGGATAAAACCACGAAGGAATTGATTGCTGTGGACTAGGAGGATTAGTTCTTACTGACCTGTTTCTGGCCGTACTACCTCACTTTGCAGGCTGAGGCTCCTGAGACTGAAATGTTCGTCCATTAAAAGAAAAGAAAATGGGGTGAACGTCCCCTCTCCACCAGCAGCAGGAAAGTAACGCTTCAGGTGCAAGACAAGGGCCTTCTTTGTGGTGACGCCCCAGTTGTGGCATCTTTTCTCGCCCTTTCGCTGCCAGACAGAGCTTTAACTGCAACTCGAAATCGGCTGAGTTGTTTTCATAATGGTGTAACTTTTAGCTTATTTTTAAAATGTGCCTGTAATATATTTCATTTATGTTTTAATTCTTTTTTGTTAGCTGCTCTGGAATGGGACGGTCTCAACTGGGTTTCAATTGGGGTGGGGGAGACAGTATATTAAACCTTATAACTAAATTGAAAAGTAGTTTATAGACTTATAAAAGGTTGTAAATAGACAACCTGCTCCCCGACATGCGGATCGTCTGTTTCATTCCTTCATTCTTTCATTCAGTATGGACCAGCCCGCATCTTCCACCTGAACTGGTAGAGCCAAACAGGTATTTACAGCCTCGTTTTAAAGCCTCTGAGCTTTAAGTCTCGGTTTTCAGCCGCTAGGGGCTTTACGTCCAGCCCTATACATGCACTTTCTTTCCCCCTTACACATTCTATCCAATCTGCTCATAGGTTTATAGTTTATTTATTCGTTTGTTTAATTTATATCCCCTTTTTTCCCAGCAAGGGATCCAAAGCGATTTACAGTAAGGTAAAACCAAAAATTCAACTAAAATCTTGTTTTACAAAATTAAAAAAAAAACAATTAAACAACAAATCTATTTTAAAAGAACATTATTAAAACGCTTTCAAATACGTAGGAGCAATAGTTTAAAAGCTTCCATCACTATTACTATTAAGAGCTTGGAGACGTTGCTTTTCGGGACTCCCAGAATCCCTAGCCAACATGACTTTCAAGTAGTCCGAAACACTAACAATTGCCAGCTCTGGTACCATTACTGTCCGGTACTACTACTGGTCCTACTCTAGTAGTATTTGTATAGGATTTTGGTGTTGGGAGCGCTTCCTGTGCAATATCTTGTTGTTTATCTCTAACAACAATCCTAAAAAGTAGGACAGTATGCTTGCCGTCCCCATACTGTAAACGGGGAGTGGGTGGTACTGAGGCTCCAGAAATTAATGACTTCCCTAACGCGATCCTGGCAACAACACCATTGGAACCGAGGATTTCCTAATTCGTTGTTCCTCCTTTTAGGCCATAATCCTATGCACACATACGCCGGGAGAAGATCTCACTAAACACAGTGGGACTTACTCTCAAGTCAGCCTTTTCAGAGGTTTGAACTGTGGGGCCACAATCCTTTAAAATGCATTCTGAAAAGAAAGTCCCAAAGAAAAAGTGAGTTGGATTTACTTCTCCGGAGGCAAGTTAAGGAGCGCTTCCGTAGCTCTTTCCTAATACAGATGGCCCTCCGTATCCACGGATTCCACCATCCACGACTTGAAAACATCACACACACACCAAGAAACGAATTCCAAAAAGCAAACCCTGATTTTGCCATTTTATATAAGGGACACAATTTTACTATGCCATTGTGTCCAATGGGACTTGAGCATCCACGGGTTTTGGTATCCACGGGGGTCCTGCCACCCAAGCCCAGCGGATATGAAGGCCCCACTCTACCAAGAAGCCCCGGAGACGCTGGGGCCGCTACTAAGGGGCTGGCCTTTCTAGTGATGTGCCCTACCCTTTCCAGCCCCGGTGTTGCCACCTGAGAACCGGAGAAGGCAGAGGAGCCAAGCCTCGAGCCAAGGTCCGCCGCACGATCGAGGCGAGCCATACATCCCTGGGGCCAGTCCGGCTGCAGATCAGCTCGGCGGCGGGGGTCACCACGAGGGACAAGTTCAGGGCTTTGTATATATTTTGCGAGCGTTGAGAAGGAGTTGGGGAGGGGGAAGGTTGTAAAACGGGACAGATAAAAACGAGCAGGGACATCATGTTTGACAGAGGGATCCGAGATGATAAAACGCCTGCTCCAAACGGGGGGCGGGCGGCGTGGGTGCGGGGACGAATGCGTGGAAATGGTGAATCCCTCCATAAATAATAAGGATAATAAGGATAGGAATAGGAGTACCCTATACTTTCCCCCCGCCTCCCCTTTTCCAGCCTGGAGGGGATCAGCGGGGAGTGACAGAAGTCGAGGCAGGATCTCATCCAAGGCGCTTCTTTCAATGGGGAAGTCATTTGTTTTGCGATCAAGACAGCTCCGGCCTGCGATTCTCCAGCTTACTCCCCCCCCTTTCTCTCTCCCCCCACCTTTCCCGCCCCACCGCCCCCTCTCGCCTTCTCCCCCCCCCCCACTGCTCTCCTCTTTTCTTTTCCTGACGGCGGATGGAAAGCACAATTTTCGAGAGAAAGACTCGTTTTGATTAAATCTGACGTGCCGCTGATAACTCCATGCTAATGTGAAATAATTAACATAATAGCCATAATTAAAAGCACGCTAACAATGCCATAAATTTATCACACCATTTTACTAGCTTTCTGCCCCCTAACTGCTCTCTCATCGTTAATTAAACGTGTTGCCTTTTTGCAGAATGGATGTTTGTACATTTCCAGGACAAATAAGATCCGTTTTGGAAACATGAGGAAACTAATTTTTTGTTTGTTTGCCGGTCCAAACCATCACCACCACCAACAACACACACACACATCTCTGTCTCCTTCGTTCGCTTTCTGGCTTTTTAGGTTGTGGTGTAGCATCTTGATCTCATATATATATATATATATATACGCGATTTATGATCGTTTCTTGTCGAGGTTGTCGCTTTAATTGTAACCTAAGCTTCTTTGGTTTTTAGGGTGAAAGAGTGGCGTTGTGTCTGTGTGTGTGAACGAGAGAGTCTAAGTAGCTCGCGTTGGAGAAAAGCTCAAGCTGCTTGGATCCCCCCAGGTCGTTTCTGCGGCCGTGACAATGGCTGGGGATGGGGCAGGTGTAAAAGTGAGGATCGCATCCCTTTTAAAGGATCCTCTCCTTCCCCCATCTCTAGAAAGCTGGTTCCAACCCCCCCCCCAAAAAAAACCCCAACCCGTCAAGAAGAGGCCAACGATAGATTCCCCTCCACGTTCTAACGCCTGGCCAATTTCGTTATAGCAACGAAATCCTTCTTCTTTTCCCATATTTCTGGTCGATTTGCATCCATTTATTTATTTTGGTTTAAATAAAGATTTCTACCTCTTGGCCGTCCCCAATTTTCCTGGGTAGGCGTTAAAGGTAGAACCAGAACACAACGCACTGTCTCGATTTTTTTGGTTTGGGTTTTTTTTTTTCTTTATTAGCACAAAAAGCACAATAGCCACCCACCTACATACTATTATTATACAGGCCTGGCCTGCGATTTATATAATAACTAATTAGTGAAAGTAAGAGGGTTAAGTCGAGGAAAGAGGACACCTTCGATGCCTCCCTTCTCCTTAAAACGATTACAGAGAGAAGAAGGGTCTTAGCCCAGCAGCCTGGCCATTGCCTCCCCCCACCCCCGCCAGCCCGGTTCCTTCTCCAATCCCACCTAGTCTCCGGATTCATTTTTAACCCGCTTCCCCGGCCAGACACTCGCTTGGTCACATTAGAACCAAAGTGAGCTGTAATTAATTTCCCCTCTTCCATCATAAGTTGTTCCAGCTTCTCCCTCATCCACCCCCCCTCCCGCCACCTCTTGGATGCTAGTTATGTCTCTATCTGACTCCATATCGATCTAGACTCTACAGTTTTCTTGTCGCCTTGTGCATGTGTATCACACATACACACAAGCGCACCCGCAACCTCTTCCCTGCTTTCCTCCACTCGCGTTTACTTTTACCTCCCCAAAGGTGAGGGTGTCTCCTTCCACCACCCGCCCTCCCCTTCCACCAATATCTATATATCTCCTCGGGGAGGGGGCCAGAAACTCTCCTACATGAGGGGGTTTTCAGCATCCCCTCTGCGAAAGTTTGCTTATTATTATAAAAGGCTTTTCCCCCTCCCCTCCCCACGACATCCTCGCTAAGCTTAGCGCTGATGATTGAAGACTTGTGGGTTTTAAGAGCAAACTTCAATTAGGCTTAAAACAGGATTTACTTAACACGCAAGCACTGTCAGAGAGACTGGGCCATAGCTGAGCTCCATCTTTTTTCTGATGATTCCCTTCCTTTCCCTTTCCCCCTCCCCTCCTCTTTCTCCACCCCTCCTCCATGCCCAAACCAACCCCCCCCCACATACAAAACATGCCATTCCTTCCCCGTATTTTTGGACATATTTTGGACTTTTTGCCATGTCGTTGTTATTTTTAGAGAGGAATGGGGGAGCATTCTAGAATAAATCGTGTGGGTTTTTCTCCCGGTATACAAGACCAGGATGGAAAAGCCAGGGAGCTCTAGCAGCAGATGTGGGCACCCCCTCGGGCCCAGGGGGCAAGGGCATGGGCCCGAGAACAAGGGGGCTCCAGGTCCCTCCAAGGCCAGGGAGGGTCTGAGTCCTCCTCCTGAAATGACCAGGTACCAAGGATCAGGACCACCAAGCCTCCTGTGTAGGTGAGGAATTACTAAGCAGAAGTGGCCCTAGTTTACAGACATCTTTGCATTCTCTTAATAGGGTCTTCTCTCTTTGCCCTTTCTTGGATATATTACTTTTACTCTTTAAGCCATCTGATAACATTTCATTTATTGTTCAGGCATCATCTTTAAGGTAGACTGCTTTAGTTGGTGGTGGTGGATTATGATTATTATTATTTGGTATTCTGTGCTTTTCCTACTTTGTAAAAACATGCAAGCAAATACGCAAAATTCAAAATGACCGATCGGCCATTCTTGGGGTGTGTGTGTGTGTGTCCCGTCCCACTGCAAAGAGAGCCCCGGGGTCTCTGGGCAAGTGTAATCCAACCCCCTCGAGGGCCCATCGCCCTGGGCTGTGCAGCTCAGACGTGGACAAGGCGACAGCCTGCAATGGGGAGCCCCCAACTCTGTGCCTGGACAGTATCTCTCTCTCTCTCTCACACACACACACACACACACACACAGACATACACATTTCCCAGCCCCACACCCACCGCCCCACACCTCACTCTCGCCTTCTCTTGTTCCCTCCCTGTCTCAGATGGCAACCTTGACTGAACAAGAGGTTCCCACAAAAGACCCCTAATCGAGGGGAAACGTTTCTTTTCACGCTAAGCACCGTAATTAATAGTATGAATCAATTAATTTGACTTTTATTGTGTTGAAAGGGGGGAGAGAGAAAGGGAGGGGAAGGCGCCACGGATGAAAGGGAGGCTGTGGGTGGGCGCGCAAGAGTGGGTTTTTCCTTTTCTCTTTCCCCACCCCATTACATTCCCTCCCGAGATTTCGGAGAAACGCCCGAAGATCCCGGCCTATCTGCCACCCGGGACGAGAGACGCGAAGATTCCAACTTTTGCAAGGGAGAGGCAATGATTCCAGCTCTTGCAAGGGGTCCCCTGGGTTTGGCTTTAGTAAAACATCAATAAGAAGAATATCCTTTTTTTTTTTTTTTTGGCGAGGGAAGGGATTGAATTATTTAAAATCTACTGTCTTGTGGCTCTCCGTGTATGAGTGTACACTCCTCCTTGCACACGCGTGTGCCTATACGTATGTAAAGAACTCTCTGGGATCTAGCTAGACGAGTTGAGGAGGGTCATTTGGAAGGGAAATTAGAAGAAAAGGCTCGAGGTAGCGAAACTCAACAAAACACGGACAGAACATGAAGGAAAGCAGGCGGAAGGGTCAAGCAAAAATGGAGTCCTACCATGACCTGCAGGAGTTTGGGACAGAAGGAATGTCTATCAAAGTGAGCGTGTACGGGGGGGGGGTCATTGATCCCAACCCGCCCCTGCCCCGTGGATTTCCCCCAAACAAGCCTCTCGTGACACCCCTAAGCCTGCCCAACATCTTAGCCTTAAGGAAAAGGGGGAGACTTCTCCCCTCCTGTGATGGATATTTAGGAACACTCGAATCTCCTTTTCTGCTGCGTCCCGTCCTTTGCCTCCACGCCTCTTTTGGGATGGGAAAGGGAGGCCTTAGGGAAGGGGGGTTGCATCTAGACCCTGGGCAGGGAATGCCCTTCCGAGCACAGGCAACCATTGGGTGGGGGGAGAGCCTAAAAAGCAGCAGCAAGCAAAGAAAGGAAAATAAAAAAGGAAAGCATTCTTTTTCTGGAGGTCTAGCTTTGCTTGGTTTCCCACATCCCTCTTCCTACGACAAGTCTGGTTACAAGTTGAGATGGCTGGAGATGATCTTGCAACAGGCTAATCGTCCTCATGCCTCACCAGGGTGGAAGGATGGGAGGAAGGAAGGAACCGAAGAGATGCCGGAGTCTCCCAAGAGGTACCACTGGAATGACAAACCCTCTCGGGGGGAAAGCAGTTCCGATCTAACATCTACACAGAG
This sequence comes from Gambelia wislizenii, assembly GCA_030847615.1. Lineage (NCBI taxonomy): Eukaryota > Metazoa > Chordata > Lepidosauria > Squamata > Crotaphytidae > Gambelia > Gambelia wislizenii. The sequence continues at coordinate 107,769,510 of JAUMIR010000004.1, forward strand.
AGCCAGACGGAGTTCCCCGCCTTTCTTCCTTCTTCCCCTCCCTCTTAGGCAGAGAATAAATCACCCTCCTCTTCCCCCTTGTATACTTATTCCCCCAATTTCTTTATCCATCGCGAGCTTTCCCCCAACCCTTCTCTCCTTATCTATTTCCTCCCGCCACCCTTTTCTTTCCCTTTTTTTAGAATTAAAACAACAACAACCCTGCAATATTTTTGCAACATTTTTTTAAAAAGGTGGTTGGATTTTGGTCTGTAGATTTGAAAATGCCCTCTCTCTTATTTGGCATGGGGTGAAATCAATCTCAGAAAACAGAAAACTAGACCGTGAGTCTTTCCTTTTCTTTCGTGCGGTGGCGAGCAGGACCGGTTTAAGGAATTTTGGGGGCCCTTATGTTTATCTCAGGTCAATGTAACCTAATTCAACCTAAGCTATTCACAGTACAGGATATTCAGATTATTACTAATAATGTTTTTGCAGGAGGAGGGTTACTATGGGGAGTCCCCCACAATGATGGGGCCCCCTGCAATGCTTTATTTTGGGGGGCCCATATGTTTATCTCAGGTCAAAACTCAACCTAAGCTATTCACAGTACAGGATGGTCATATTATTACTAATAATGTTTTTGCAGGAGGGTTACTATGGGGGGGTTCTCCAAAATGATGCCCCCCCTGTGGATGCTGACGCCGCTGGTGCCTTAAACCGGCTCTGGTGGCGAGACGGTTTGACCACGTCTTGGCCCTACAGAAGTCCGAAGTCAGGGGGGCCTCTGTCCTGACGACCAACGTCACTCCGAAATCACAAGCGGTCGTTATTACAACAATACCCAGGATGGGCGAGTAGAAAAACAAAACCACCCACTGAGCAAACCGTCTCCTACCCCAGCCTCCAAGTTATTATTGTTCTCCCTGGAAATCGATTCTTTTGACAATTCAAGAGGAAAAAGGAATTCGCCACCAACTTGTGACAACTCCCTCCCCCATCCTTCTTTTTTAAAAAATGGAAAAAAGGGGGTCCCTCTTTTTTAATATGGGGGGGTCCTTCGGACTTGGTTTGCCTTCAACCGAGGTGAACAGTGCCTTCACTTTCACATTGAACCCCCCCTCCCCGATTTCCTTCATTTTAACGTGTTAATGTCAGAGTATTAACACCCCTACGAAGTCACACCAGTCATAACAAAAAGCCAGCCAGCTCAAGCTTTCTTCTTTTGGCTCTCTTCTCTCCTCCTTGCCCGAGTTTTGGGATTGAACTCTCTCCTTTTCGCTTTCTCTCTCTTTCCCTTTTTGTTGTTTTAAAGCCTTTTTTGTTTTGATCTCTTTCTGCAAAAAGAGCTAATAGATGAATCGATTGCCATTTTCTGATCTCCGCTTCCCAGCTGATGCTGTCGTTCTGGGACATGGGGACACCGGGGGGGGGGAGGAAGAGGAGGAGGAAGAAAATAGGGAAAACAAGAGGAAAGGAGTTTGGGGGTGTCATCCCAAGTTGCTGGAGGTTTTTTGTTGCTGTTGTTCGGCTGGAGGGGGGGATCCCTAGTAGAAGGTGACGGATTCCCCCTGGCTCTTGGGGGTCCCCGCGGTGGGGAGAAGAACTGGATTAGCTGAGGCTCCAGTTCTTCTCCCCATCGCGGGGACCCCCAAGAGCCAGGGGGAATCCGTCAAATTCTCTTCTTCTCAGTCCAGGTCACACTCCCTCTCGCAACCCAGACCCAAAACCTAGGAGGAACTTTGAAAAGAGAGCACAGGCCAGCGCCTTCTCTGCCCAGAGTTCTCGTTACATTGCGTTCTCTGGGGCGTGTGCCATCCGTTCCTTGGAACGGCGTTGGCAACTTGGTGTGGGGGGGGATGTGAACCCAAAGAATTGTTTTTGTTTTCGTTTTAAAAAAACAAAAGCCCCCCACCTCCACCCTTCAAGGGTTTCAGGGAGCAACAGGGCTTGGTATTATTATTATTATTAATATTAATATCATTATTATTATTAATATTATTATTAATATTATTATTTTAAAATAGTCTTTCCAAAGAGAAAAAGCGAAAGTGCTGAGAGGCTGGCTGGGCTCCGATCCCCAGGAGGAGGAGGAGGCAGCAAAGTCCCGGGTATCTCTTTGTCGACCCTTCCTTTCCCGCAACAACTTGAGTTTTGCCCGGTTGACCAGCGGGGCGCTGACGTCAGGCCGTCACGTGGCCCCGCCTCCCGGTATATCTGGCACCGGAAAGTAATCGATCAGGCAGCCTCTGGGAAAGGGGGCTTCCGAAGGGGCCACCCCGTGCCCGGCAAAGGCCCGCGGGTTTCTCGGCTGCAAGGCAGAGTCGCCCTTCGCGTCCTCCTCCCCCCCCCCCCAACCAAAGCCCCACTTTCTGGAAAAGAAGAAAAGTCGACCGAGAGAGAGAGAAAGAGGGGAGAAAATAATGACAGAGGAAGGGGGGGGAGAAGGGGTGCCTGTTTTGCCGAGGTTTGAAAGAGGGGAGGCGGCCCCTTGAGGGAGGCCTGAAAGACGACGCGGAGGGCGCTTCCCAGGGACGGGATGGCAAGAGCGGGTCGAAAGCGGGCTAACCTGCGGCGGCCGTTCCGATGAGCTGGGAGCGGAGGTCCTTCCTTGCTGGCGGTGCCGTCCAAGCCCGGCGGGCGGTTCCAGGCGCTCTAAGGGGGGCTCTCCTCCCTTTCCTCCTCCCCCCTCCCTCCCTCCCTCCCTCCCCCCGCGATCCGAGGCGGAGTTGTGAAGGGACCTCACCGGGGAGCCAGTCGAGGCTTCCTCGGAGCCGCCATCCCCCGCCCGCCCCGTCGCTGCTGTGGCTGCGCCTGCCTCGCCCGCCGCTTTTCCCGAGGTGAGCTGAGGGGGCGAGTGGCGGGGGCGGCGAGGGGGAGGAGGAGGAGGAGGAGGAGAGAGGGGGAGCCCCCGGCCCTCCCCGCCCCCCGAGCCCCCTCCCCTGCTCCCCGCCCGCCAGCTCCCGCCAAGAGAGGAGAGGAGAGCCCGGCCCAGCCCAGCCGAGCGGGACAGCCCCCCGACGCCCCGACGACGACGACGACGACGACGAGCCCAGCCCCCGGTCCGCTCCCAGATGCCGGCGCGGGGAGAAGAGGGGGCCGAAGCCGGCAGCTAGAGGAAGAAGGAAGGAAGGAAGGAAGGAAGGAAGGAAGGAAGGAAGGAAAGCAAGGGGCGAGGAAGGGAGAAGGGACGGGGCGGCCTCTTCCCACCCAGCCCGGCTACCTGTTGGAGAGGGGGAGGCTGCCTCGGCTGCCCGGCGTCTGTCTCCTCGCCCGCCCCACTCCCGTCCGCTCGGCCCTCCCCCCTTTTTTGACATTCACTATTATTATTATTGTTATTATTACTGATACTGCTAATCTTCTTCTGAGACTCCTTCTCCCTCGCCGGGCGCTGGGATGACCCTGTCCGGCAGCCTGAGCGCCAGCGACATGTCCGGCCAGACGGTGCTGACGGTGGCCGAAGATGTGGACATCGACGTGGTGGGCGAGGGCGACGACGCCTTGGACGAGGCCGAGGGAGGGGGCGGCCGCGGGGCCGAGGCCGAAGCCCCCGCCGGCAAGAGTCCCGGAGCCCTGGCGGCCGCGGCGGGGGTGCTGCCGGCGCAGCTGGCTTGCCTGGACGAGGCGGCGGCCGAGCTGCTGATGGCCAAGGAGGCCGGGGCCGAGGCGGGCTCGGGCGGCGGCGGCGGCGGCGGCGGCGGCGGGGGCTGCAGCCCGGTGGAAGCGGAGAAGGCGGGCGGCGAGGAGGGCTCGGCGGGCTCGGGCGCGCCGTCCGGGCCGGGCTGTGCCGCCGCTGCCGGTGCCGGTGCCGGTGCTGCTGCCTCCAGCGGCGGGAAGCCCAAGAGCAGCCTGGTGAAGCCGCCCTACTCGTACATCGCCCTGATCACCATGGCCATCCTGCAGAGCCCCCAGAAGAAGCTGACGCTGAGCGGGATCTGCGAGTTCATCAGCAACCGCTTCCCCTACTACCGGGAGAAGTTCCCGGCCTGGCAGAACTCCATCCGCCACAACCTCTCGCTCAACGACTGCTTCGTCAAGATCCCCCGCGAGCCGGGCAACCCGGGCAAGGGCAACTACTGGACGCTGGACCCCCAGTCGGAGGACATGTTCGACAACGGCTCCTTCCTGCGCCGGCGGAAGCGCTTCAAGCGGCACCAGCAGGAGCAGCTGCGCGAACAGACGGCGCTCATGATGCACAGCTTCGGCGCCTACAGCCTGGCCGCCGCCGCCGCCGCCTCCGCCGCTGCCGCCGCCGCCGCCGGGGGGCCCTACGGACGGGCGTACGGCCTGCCCCACGGCCCCTACCCGCACCCGGCCGCCGCCGCCCTCCAGTACCCCTACATCCCGCCCGTCGGGCCCATGCTCCCGCCGGCCGTGCCGCTCCTGCCCTCCAGCGAGCTCAGCCGCAAGGCCTTCAACGCCCAGCTCAGCCCCGGCCTCCAGCTCCAGCTCGGCGGCGGAGGAGGAGGCGGAGGAGGCGGCGGCGGCGGATCGGGCCCCGGGCTCGGCGGCGTCAAAGCCGAGCCCCCCAGCAGCCGCCCCTCCTTCAGCATCGAGAACATCATCGGCGGCGTCGGGGTCGGGGGCTCCGCGGTTGCCGTCGCCGCCGCTGCCGCCGCCGCCGCGGCCAGCTCGTCCGGGTCCAGCGGGCAGACTTTCCTCCGGCCGCCCGTCACCGTGCAGTCGGGCCTCCTGGGCCACCAGCCCCTCGCCCTGGCCAGGAGTACGGCGGCCATCGCACCCATCCTCAGCGTGCCTACGAACATCATCTCGGGGCAGTTCTTGCAGCCCGCCGCCTCCGCCACGCCGGTGCAAGCCAAGTGGCCGGCCCAATAGGCCCGGGACTGCGGGACGGGACGGGACGGGAGCCCCCCGCCCTCCCCTCCGCCTTGGGTTTCTTCGCAAGAAAGGCCAGGGTGGGAAAGGAGCGGGAGGGTTTCATGCCCGGCCCCCGAGACTCCTCCGCGCAGGGACAGCCGCCCCCTTGGGACTTCTCCGGCCCTTCCCCACCGAGTCCCCAGCCCCTTTCTTGGGGCTCCCGCCAGGACGGATCCCAATGAACCGGGGCTTCTGAGACCCCAAATTTGCTCTCACATCGCGCCTACAACACACACACACACACACACACACACACGGAATGCTCTCTGCCTCTGTACAGGTAAACTGAATGCTCAGCCCCGGGCAACCCAAATGGCCCTCTTTGGATGGGGAGGGCGAAGGGAAAACAATGGACTTTCCTTTCCGCTTTTTATTTTTTTAAGACGGTTCACATTTGGAGAAACGACAGAAAGCAAGAAAAAGGGAGGAAGGGAAATACCACCCCCCTTAAAAACCCCAGAGTGTACGACGGCAAGATTTAGGAACCCCGAACTTTCACTTTTGTTGAAGGTTCTTAATCTCTTCTGTAGTTTTCATCCAAATGCATTTAAAAAACACACACAGCAACAACAGCGATTTGAAATAGGGGGCAATTGATTAAAAAAAAGGAGAGGAAGAAAGAAATGGGAGAAGGGAAAAAATATCCCTGTCGTTCTATTACAGAAGTCTGTTTATATATGAATGAATATATGTGTTCTAAATGTTATTCCTCCGTATTGTACACAGCTTTGTAAATAAATTTTTAAAATGGTGCTTTTGGTGTTGACTTGCTAATTACGGGATGGTTTGAAAACGACCTTAGGAAGGAGGCCGAGGCGGTGAAAACAGGCGAGCTGGATCGGGTCGAATCCATTCGGTCGATGTGTCGGGAATATTTTTCTATTTGAAATCGGTGGGATTTACTTCCATAGCAAATGTCGGTTCCAAAAACCTGGATTTAAAAGCCAACAAGAAACCAACCATTAAGGTGGACCCAACATTCCAATACTGGAATCCCTTAACCTAACCTAAGTGGAAGTAGATCTCGCCAAATCAATTGGAAAAATCGTCCTAACCCAATATTCTTCCTTCTTTTAATAAATAAATAAATAAATCCAATAGTAGATTCCTCTCTCCCACTCTTTAAATGCCTATAACATTTGCCAACCCCCGAGTAATAATCTACAAAGGAGTGATTTGTGGGTATGTTATAGATTTTAAAAGATTTCAGACTGGCAAAGTGCCTTGGTTAATAAAGAAACATGATCTGAGATGGAGGCTGAGGCCAAACGATTGCGCCTCCTCGGAGGTAAAAGCAACCAACCCATTCTGGTCTGGGAGCGAGACGAAACTGAGTTAACGCAGAATGTAGAAAAATAATAATAATCATGCTTTCACCCTCAACCTCACCCGGTTCCAAATAAGTAACAAACTTTAATTGTCAGCTGTATAGGATTTTTTTTTTAAATACCAAAATAGACCTTCTTATCCAAGGTAAAACATTCTGATTTCCCTGCCTGTAACTTACATATTTTTGTGCTATGTTTGTACAGTATGTTAGGATGGTATTTGTCTAAGGTTAGACTTCTGATTTAAGGCTTCATTTCGTTTGAAGGGGAAAGAAAGAAAGGTACGCAGGCCACAAGACAGCAAAGAACGGCCACTAAAACGGGAGGCGATGGTTTTTAACGGCCACGGCTGCGATCACGAAGCGATCTCGAAACTAATGTGCTGTTTACTAAATGCACGTCGAGGGAAAGGGTATTGTGAGGAAAGGCGTTTAACTAAACCTTCTTTTTTGGGGGGGGGGTGTTGTCGGCTGTTTTGAGGCCTGAGAGGGCCGAAATCTCTCTCTGGATATCTATTCCTGTATAGCACTTGCTCTGCCGATAGAGATGTGGGGCTAGAGAAATGGGGGTGCGTGCAGGTATGCGGGGATCCTCTCTGAGGCCTGGCGAAATGAAGGGCTCCTGGGTTTGAAACTAGGGGACCCAGCCAGTGGTTTTAGGGAAACCCTATCCTGAGACGTTGTGTCCATTTTTAATCTTGCTTTCCTTTTTTTTTTTTTCAAAAAATAAAATACCAGGGGAGATGGGGGAGAGCAAAGGACAAGAAAAACGGTGATGTGCTTTTTGAGAGAAGATCTAAACTAATCCCCACCCCTTCCAGCCTCTCCCCGTGGGGCAAAATGTGTACAGAGGGCTAGATCCAGCCCTTTAGAGCCGGCCGGCCGGGAGGCGCCTGGGAGGAGGCGGAGGGAGGCGTCCTGGCCGGGCGGCCGCCCTTGGTTGTCCAGCTAACCCGTCAATATTATTCCACCCTAAGTAAACATTTATACCTCCGGATATGCGGACGAAAATAAAGTAAGCTGCCTGGTGACCGGGCAGGGGCGGGAGAGAGCGAAGGAGAGCGGCTGAACTTTCGAAATAAGGACCTGCTAATCATTTGACACTGGCCAAGCAAGCAGGCAGCCCGGCCAAGGCGGAGATCAGGTGTCAGCCCCGGGCTTTCCCCGCAGCTCAGGGCACCGCCGCCACCTTCTTCTCTCTCGGCCCCCTTCGCCTTCCCGGGCCCCATCCCCCTGCCTTCGCCTCCCCAGTCCCTTTTCGCCCCCTATCTATCATATGGGGAGCCCCGATGGGGAGGGGGACGCCAAGCGCTGTCAGACTTGCGGGTTTCGTGCCCCCGTTGCTGCTGCCACCGCCGCCTTCTTCTACTACTATACTATTACTACTACTACTTCATCGTTTCCTTTTCCTTTTTCTTCTTCCTCTTTTTCTTCCTCTTCCTCCTCCTTTTCCTTTTCTTCTTCCTCTTCCTCCTCTTATTCTACTATTTCTTCATCTCCCTCCTACTTCTTCCTCCTCCTCTTCCTCTTCCTCCTTCTCCTCTTCTTTTTTCTTCCTCCTCCTCCTCTTCATCTTTTTCTTCCTCCTCTTCTTCCTCCTTTTCCTCCTCCTCTTCCTCTTATTCCTCCTCCTCCTCTTGTTTTTCTTCTTCTTCCGCCTCCTCTTCTTCTTTTTCTTCCTCCTCCTCTTCTTCCTCCTCCTTTTCCTCCTCCTGCTCTTCCTCTTCTTCCTCCTTCTCCTCCTCCTCTTCTTTTTCTTCTTCCTCCTTCTCCTCCTCTTCTTTTTCTTCTTCCTCCTCCTCTTCTTCTTTTTCTTCCTCCTCTTCCTCCTTTTCCTCCTCCTCTTCCTCTTATTCCTCCTTCTCCTCCTCTTGTTTTTCTTCTTCCTCCTCTTCCTCTTCTGCTTCCTCCTCTTCTTCCTCCTCCTTTTCCTCTTCCTCCTCCTCTTCTTCTTCTTTTTCTTCCTCCTCTTCCTCCTCCTCCGCTTCCTCTTCTTCTTCCTCCTCCTCCGGCGCTATAAAAGTGCCCCCGTTCTTTCTCTCACAGTTGTGCCTGGCTAATCGGTTTTTACACAAACAGCAAATGGCCCGTGGGGGTGGCGTGCGGCGGGGGGGGGGGGGAGAAGAAAAAGAAACAGGCCGGAGAGGCTGAGCCGCGCCGGGCCTTCTATATTTAGTTGATACCCCTGGGAAAAGAGGCAGGCGGGGGGGGGGAAATCTTCTTCTTGGATCCACTTCTGGGGCTGGTGCCGGGGCTTGGGGGAGGCGGGGGGCCTTGGCCCTGACATGGGATAACAGGGGGCTCATTCCAGCCCTGAGCCTTGGTGACTTATAAAATTACGCCCCTCATATTTCCCTACATAGCTCCGATGCCTCCCGCGGCCAGGCTTGCTTGTGTGTGTGTGTGTCTGTGTGACTGTGTGTGGCTTTCGGGTCAGCAGCAGCCGCTGCAAGGCGGAAAGGTGCCCCCAGCCCAAAACAACACCCTTTGGGTTTTTGAAGCTAGCTCTCAAGACCCCGTTAGGAAGTGTATAGAAGGTGGAGAAGAGAGAGAAAAGAGACGTCAACTTTCTGCCCAATTGGCTCTCTTTGAGTGGGTGTTGGTGGAGGGGAATCCAAGTCTCCGTCCTCCTTTTGTCTTATTTTGTCCGCCTTGCAAAGGAGGGTGGGAGCCAAACGCGACCGAGGGCACGGCTAAGACTTCCCCCAACGAGTGAGAGAGGTTTCCCGGCTCGGCAGGGATATACACTTGCGTGTACGCTCACGTGTGTAATACAGTGTCTATGCATACACAGAGACGCCCGTATACACCCAGAAATATATGTGGGTGTATCTCTCTTTCTGTGTGTGTGTTTATAATTTATTCTATGTATGTGTCTATTGTGTGTACATGAAATGTACACCGACAGTGGGAAGGGTGGCCTTATAGCATCAGAGAACAAATTAGGGAGGGTTCCAGTCTCGGCAGGAATATAAAATTGTGGGTATGCTCATCTATATAATACATTTATTATGCGCGCACACACCACATATATCCACAGAGAGAAAGATGTGTGTATCTCTGTGTGTGTGTGTGTGTGTGTGCGCGCGCGCGCGTGCATATGATTTATTGTGTGTGTAATACACACGCAGGCGCAGACTTATGGTTGTGTATATATTTCTGTGCGCATTCACTATGTATACAGAGAGAGAAAGCGAGAGAGCTGTATGGCAGGATTACACGTGCTCTTTCCAGTGCAGGCTCACACATTATTACTCAGCATGTGTATAAAAGCGCCGGAGAGCGTCTAGATTTGGATGCCCAGCTCTTCCCATGCCAAGGTTTCATGGCGTCTAACAATAAACCGAAGGCTATGTACAGGTACACACGCCGCACTCGCCAGGCTTGATGTGTTGGTCAACGGCTGGGAGACCTCAGGATGGAAAGAGTTGGGTAGAGAAATGAAAAATTCATCAAGAATTCGTCTGAGTGCTTATTCTGTCTTTCTAGTCTCTTTATAATGGAGCAAGGTGCGGAGTGAGGGTTCGGGGGAGGGAGGGCAGGAAAGAATGGGGTTATCCGTAGCACAATGTTTTTAAAAGCCCTTTCTGCAAAATTCTTTAAAGAAAAGAAAAAGAACACAATCATCATGACCACTCAAGCACAAAAGGCCACCGGGTAATTCACATCCACTGGGCTTTGTTCCGACTTGTCCAGCGCTTCAAAGGCGTCTTTTTTTGCACGAAGTGAGGAGCGTTTGGGTGTTAACCCGTGTTGGAAACGGGTTATAAGCTCTGTCACGTCATTCAGGTACGAGGTAAATAAAAATAAAGAAATTGCCCATGGTTTCTCTTACAGGTCATATGAAAATGTACTCCAAATTATTCTTGGGCGCATTGTTGAAAAAGGAGAGGTAACTTTGGGAGAGCGAAAGGCTATTAATGTCCAGGACAAGAAACCGAGCAGTGAAGTCAAAACCACAGGCCGGTGAAAGCAGGCAGCATTGCAGGGACCTGTAGGGGGCGTACAGCGCCTGGGGCCAGTTTTCGGACTCGCTTGGATCGACCGCTCTCGGTACTATACTGCGCCTTTCCATCTGGAGGCCCATTGAACGAGAGCTGGGAAGGGAAGAGATGAACGCCTAACTCATTCCAGCATCTTGGCATAAACACCAAGTGTGGCACCTCATCCAGAGAGATCAGGTCTAGAGCAGTGGTTTAGTCCTGATCCTCTAGATGTTTTGGACTTCAAGAAGCCCTGGTCACTGACCAGGTTGACTGAGGCTTCTAGGAGGTGAAGTCCAAAATATCTGGAGGGCGTAGACCAAGAAACCATTGGTCTAGGGATTTAAAAAAATATATATTCTGAGGACATCAACATGAAAATGCCCACCATTAAACTCTGGACCCATGCTTCTTACTGTATCCGGTCCATGGACCACACTTTGTGTACGCTGTTCTAAATCAAAGTGGTGGGCCCTAGCAAGTTTCTGGGAAAGAAAAAAATGTGAAGTTGAAGGCTTTCACGGCCTGCATCCATAGATTTTCCTTGGGTTTTTTTTCTGGGCTGTGAGGCTGTGTTCTGGAAGAGTTTATTTCTGATGTTTTGCTTGCATCTGTGGCTGACATCTTCAGAGAATGGTTGGGTATAAACCCCACACACACTCCTACCCAACCATTCTCTGAAGATGCCAGCAAGTTAGAAGGAAACTCTTCCAGAACATGGCCTCACAGCCCGGGGCGGGGGGGGGGAGGGAACCAAGGAAAATCTAAGAAAAAAATGATTGTTCTCAATGGGAAAAAATTGAGTGTAGATTGGGGAAAAAATTGTGGGTCCTCCACATCCGTTAGCTTGAATAGCACTGCTCTAATAACCTCCTTCTTCGTTTCTGGCTTACAGCAACCCTAAAGTGAACCTGTTATGAGGTTTTCTTGGCAAGATTTGTTCAGAGGGGTTTTGCCTTTGCCTTTGTTTGACAGGATGTGACTTGCTCACAGTAACCCAGTGGGCTTCCATAGTCAAGTGGGGATTTGAACCCTGCACCTCAGAGTCATAATACAAGTTTGAAGCTGGATTATTTGCCATGGCCCCTTCCTATTGACTCCTGGTATTTGTAATTTTACAAGGTATTTGGCCTTCTCTGCCAAAAAGTGTTGGTGCCTCACCAAAATACAAATCCAAGGATTCAGTAGGAAGAAGCCATGGCAAATAATCCAGTTTCAAATAATCCCATAGTCCCAGAAACAACATGCTTCCAAACACTGCTTAAATTTCTACTTGGCTTTGATCCAGGAGTATTGAGAGCCTTAGGTGAATAGGTGTCATTCCTTAGAGAGACAGTAAACTGTATCTAAAAGACTACTTACAAGGTATGTGACTATATCAGTGATTGCTGTGCTATACACTTAAATGGGAGGTGTGCAAGACATAACCTTAAGTAATAGCAGGATTCTGTTTGAAGAGAAGTCCACAAATAGGGTGCCACAACTGAAAAGACCTTTTCTCCACACACCTGTATAGCCTCCAAAGGTGGGGACACTCAGAGAAGGATCTCAGCTGGCATAAATATTTCACATTCATTTGTAAATATGCGGTAATTGTTGTTGTTAACCTATCAACCTACGGCGACCTCAAGACTCCAAGTCACCCTGTCATCAACAGCCCTGCTCAGGTCTTGCAAACTCAGGGATGTGGCTTCCTTGATAGAGGACATTTTCAGACGATCCTTGCGGGAGAGTTTCGTAGCAGCAGCGTGGCAGGGGGTCAATTTCGGACGCCGCCATCCCTGCTGCGAAATTGTCCATATCTCTTCTGTTTAGGGTTGGAGCCTGCCGTGCTATATTCGGCCAGATTTTATTAACGGACAACATCCTTGCGCTGCAAGGATCGTCTGAAAATGTCCTGAGTCTGTCCATCTGTAATGCTGCCTTCCTCTTTTCCTACTGCCTTCTACCTTACCAGGTATTATTGTCTTTTCTAGTGAGTCATGTATTCTCAGGACATAGCCAAAGTACAACAGTGTCAGTTTAGTTACCTTGGCTTCTAGGGAGAGTTCAGGCTTAATTTGCTCTAGGATGCATTTATTTGTCTTTTTAGCAGTCCACAGTATATGTAGAACTCTTCTCCAGCACCACATTTCAAATGAGTTGATTTTCTTCCTATCAGCTTTCTTCACTGTCCTGCTTTCATAACCATACATAAAAATGGAAAATACGATGGCATGGATGATACTAATTTCAGTATTCAATGATATATCTTTACACTTCAAGATCTTGCCTAGTTCCTTCATAGTTGCCCTTACAAGTCCTAGACATCTTCTGATTTCTTGACTGCAGTTTCCATTGTCATTAATGTCTGAGACAAGGTACTGAAAATCTTAAACTACATATTTCAGGGTCTTTATCATCTATTTTAAAGTTATGTAAATCATCTGTGGTCATTATTTTTGTTTTCCTAATGTTCAGCTGTAAACCTGCCCTTGCAGTTTTTCCCTTGACTGTCTTGAATAATCGCTCCAAGTCTTTGCTATTTTTTTGCTAGTAGTATGATGTCATCTGCATATCTTAAATTGTTTTTGTTTCTTCCTCCAGTCTCCACACCTCCTTCCTCTAAGTCTAATCTTGTTTTATGTATGATATGTTCAGTGTACAGGTTAAATCAATAGGGTAATAAAATGCAACCTTGCCGAACCTCCTTGCTAATTGAAAACTATTCCGTTTCTCTGTATTCAGTCCTGATGGTAACCTCTTGTCCTGAGTACAGATTACGTATCAAGATAATCAAATGTAGAACACCCATTTCTTTAAGAGAGATCCATAGTTTTTAATGATTTACACATTCAAGGACTTCACTATAATCTATAAAGCGTAAGCTGATTTTCTTCTGAAGTTCCTTAGTGTGTTCCATTATCCAACATATGTTTGCAATATGATCCCTAGTGTCTCTTCCTTTCCTGGACCCGGTTTGTACATCTGGAGTTTCTTGCTCCATATAGGGCAGAAGACTCTGTTGTAGAATTTTGAGCATCACTTTGCTTGCATTAGAGATTAATGTAATGGTCCTGTGGCTACTGCAATCCCTGGTGTTCCCTTTCTTGGGGACTGGAATGTATAGTTAGCATTTTCCATCTGTTGTTTTGTTTTCCATATTTGTTGACAGATTTTAATTAGAACTTGAGTAGATTCTGTCTCTGTAGCTTGAAGCAGCTCTATTGGTATGCCATCTGTTCCTGGTGATTTTTTTCTCCCAAGAGCTCTGAGTGATCTTCCACTTCACTTTCTAAAACTGGAAGTTCATCTTCAAATGGTTCATCCTAGAATGAATCTGTTATTCTTTAATCTCTTTTATATAGTTCTCAATAGTATATTGTTTCCATCATCTTTTCATTTCTTCTTACTCATATAATGTATTCCCCTGCTGGTCATATAGCATCCCACTCTTGGTTTAAATTTCCTGTTGATTTCTCAGATCTTGTGGAAGAAATCTCTTACTCTTCCTACTTTGATATATATTTTCCCTGCATTGATTATTATAGTAGCTCTATTTGTCCCTTGCAAAACATTTGCATTCAGGTTCTGACTCTATTTCTGTTACCTTTTACTTTTGCTTTTCATTTGTTCTTAACTGCTTGAAGAGTTTCATCTGACATCAGTTGAAGCTTCTCTTTCTTTTTTTCTGCAGATAGTGTCCTTTTTGCATTCCTCCCTGACAATGTCCTTGTCTTCAATCCAGAGTTCCCCTGGTTCCTGGTAAATTAGGCATAATCATGCAAATCTATTTTTTTTGTTATCTTTAAATTCTACAGGGAAGTTCTTCAGGTTATATTTTGGCACAATGTTTGGTTTAGTGTTCTTCTTTAGCTTTATTCTCATTTTTGGTATTAGCAGTTCATAGTCTGTGCCACAAGCTGCTCCTGCTCTTGTTTTTGCAGAGAGAATTGGAGCTTCTCCATCTTCTGCTTCCTATCATGTACTCTATTCAATTTCTACATTGGCCATGAGATGATGTCCATGTATATAGTTCCCCCTTTGGTTGCTTGAGGAATGTGTTTGCAATGAACAAATTGTTGGCCTTATAAAATTCAATCAATCACTCTCCTGGTTCATTTCTTGATCCTAGGCCAAATTCTCCTACATTCTTTGGTTGTGTCCTATTTTTGCATGCCAGTAGCCTATGCTTATCTACATGTCCTGTTTTGGTGTCTGATCAATTTCCTCCAGGACTCAGCATAGAATCTTTCAGTTGCTTCTCCTCCTCCTCCTCCTCCTCCTCCTCCTTCTGCCTCTGTAGTTGGAGTATAAACTTGGATTATAGTTATACTGATGAGTTTTCCCTGAAATCTTTGCAGTGTATCCTTTGTCTGCTTTTGCTACATTTCTCCTCACTCTTAATGCCATCCCATTTCTTTTTAGATTTTCATTTTCTGAGTAAAAACACAGTGTAATTATCTGATTCAAAATGTCCCACTTCTGTCAACACTAGGTCACTCACCCCAAGTATTGCAATGTTTATATGTTTCATTTCTTGTTTTACTATGGCTGCTGCTGCACTGCAGAAATAATATAGTTTGCAGGTTGAACTCAGTTGGCAGCAAGGGGAGGAAGCTGAGGAGAAAGGGGGAAAGGGAAGGAGTGGGGAGAAACCAGGACGCATTAAGAGCAGCTGGAAAGATGGGCTGGAGGGGATCTATGTGGAAAGAAAGAAAGAAAGAAAGAAAGATGGAAGGAGAGAGAAAGAGACAAAAAGTCAGAAAGAAGGAAGGCAAAGAAAGAAGGAAGGAAGGGAGAAACAGGGGGGATAAAAACTGAGAAAGAAGGGAGGAAGAAAGAAAGAAAGAGAGAAAGAAAGAAAGAAGCCCTTTCTGAAGAGAGAACAGGAAAGAAAGAGAAGGAAAGAGATGCTTCCCCCTACACACACACACTCACCCCTCTCTGACACACACCTGGCTGGCTTGCCTTTTGACGATCCTGGGAGCAGCAAACTCTCTCCAGAATCAGCCATACAAAGAAAGCTCCGTCTTTCTCTTTCTCTTTCTAGTTTGGGAGATGCTGGGTTGTTGTTTTTTAAGCCAGCAGGAGGTTTTTTCAGGAGGAGGGTTAGGATATTTGGGGTGGGGCCCTCTGGCTGTGTGAGGCCCCCCGCATATGCTGATTTGCGGTATAGTTAAGACAGCCCCGCCCAGACTTATAAAGAAATAAATCCAAACCTCACATGTACACATGCAGTGACTTGGGGTTAAATATGGCTCGCACAATGACCCCATGTGCCACAGCTATGAAAAAGGCTAAATGCTTGCACATGATCTTTAGGAAAGGCAAAAGAAAAAACAACGGAATATACTAAAAAGAGTCTTATTCAAA
Organism: Gambelia wislizenii; assembly: GCA_030847615.1. NCBI lineage: Eukaryota > Metazoa > Chordata > Lepidosauria > Squamata > Crotaphytidae > Gambelia > Gambelia wislizenii. The sequence goes on from JAUMIR010000004.1 coordinate 107,785,032, forward strand.
TCTACAGTGTGGTTACATCAGAAACACTGTGTATAGTCAGTCTCTTTCAAATATTATAGTCCTGGAAAAGATGTAGAAAAGGAAAACCAGAATGTTCAAGGGTGTTAGAAATGGTTCACTCAGAGGAAAGGTTGGGGTCTTTTAATTTTTTTAAACAAAGATTTGAATTAATTTAAAAATTAAAAGGTGAGTAAGAAGAACTTGAGAAAAAATTATAAAAAAAATATTCCCAGTGGAAGAAAAGTGTATATAAGGAATCCCATCCACACTCATCCCCACTCTCATAATATTAGAACTTGGGGTTATACAACGAAATGGGTTGTTGCTAGATTCTGGACAGGCCTGGAAAAAATTTTTTGGAAACAACAATTCCCAGAATTTACCCCAGATAGCATAGATGATATCATCACCATTCCTTTTCTTCAGGGTACACAAAACAGTGTACAAGGATTTCCCTCCTCAATTTATCCTTGTGAGGAACTGTGTGCCTAACCAGCGGGAAGGACATATACACTATTCCTGTTTCTTGTCTCTCTGCATATCACAATAACCCTGTGAGGTGGGTTGGGCTGACAGAGAGAAAGAAAGAAAGAAAGAAAGAAAGAAAGAACATACACCAGGCTCAGGGACACCCAGAGAGTTTCATGATTCTTTGGGCACATTAACCTGGATCTTTAAAGCCCCAGTCTAACCACTATACTGCAGTGACTCTGTAATTTCTAGTAATGCAGAGGACAGCATGGCTGACTATTGTGAATACAGTTGTCCCTCTGTATTCACGGATTTGGTATTCATGGATTTAGTTATTCACAGCTTGAAAATATTCTTTAAAAAATAATAATCCTAAAAGCAAACCTTGATTTTGCCGTCTTATATAAGAGACACCATTTTGCTATGCCATTGCATATAATGGGACTTTCATATTCACAGATTTTGGTATCCACGGGGGGTCCTGGAACCAAACCCCAGTGAATATGAAGGGACAGCTGTACTGTTAGAAACACTTCTGTGGGGTGGCAAGGATATACTGCAATATTTTGTGGGGTGTCCCATGTGTCAGTGCATGCTAGTCAAGAAAACTGTATAGAAATTTCCAATATGCCATTGAATATGAGTGGTTGATAGCATCCTTACTTTAATTAACTTTGATTTTGGGCTTCCTGGAGGCATCTGACTGGCCAATCTGGGAAATAGGATATTCAGCAGTGTTCTTACATATATAGGCATGACATTACCTTGAAAAAATACCCTTTGCATTTCCTGTATCTATATTTTGAGGAAAACCTATGTTAGATTGGACATGCATTCAGTTTAAAATGGCTCTCTTCCACTTTGTAGCCACGGTTTAAGATGTATGTACCCAGAGCCACGGTGCCAAAAGTTATATAATACATCAGGCCATTTTGCTGACGTGCAAAATGGTTGGTCAGTTTTTGAAGAAAAGATTGCTTGCAGGTCCTTTCCATTACCTTCTGTCCCATTATGGAAGAAAAGTGGGGTATAAATGTAATCAATATATAAATGTAATCAATAAAAATACTGTATGGATACTTAATTGCATGACGATCATTTATAAACTATTTTACTTCAGTTATTTTTTGGGGGGAGAGGGGTTAAGAAAAGACTGATCTAGGCAATCAGTGAGTAACAATGAAGAAGTAATGGAAGAAGAAAAATTAGAAAAGGGATAAAGACCTCAAGAAGGAAGGCATTATCCTCACATTATCTGGTAGAAGAAATTTAACAGCCAATTCTATCTAATTTCAGGATGTGCTGTGTGCTACTATGGCTCAGCGGAACTGGTTAATGGCACCTACAGCAAAGGAACATGTGGCCCTCCAAATGTTGCTAGATTGCAGTTACCACCAGTTGTAGCCTTAGTTTTCACTGTTGTATCTCCTACATCTGTCTCTCCAGAAATAAGTGATCTATGATTCTATGATTCTATGATTCTAAGTCCCACTAAATTCAGTGGGACTTACTTCAAGGTTAGCGAGGAGAAAACTGCTGCTGAAAACTCTCATAATTAATACAGTAGGACCCCCTTATCCACTGGGGATTGGTTCTGGGGGGATTGTGGATACTGAAAACCATGGATAATAGTGAATGCCATTGAAAATAATAGGACTTTCATTTTAAAATACCATAGTGTTGCCTTGGAGGACCTAGAAAATGGCTAAAGAGAACACATTCTCTAGGAAGACTCTATGGTAGGTGTGCTGTTTTGTGTCCCGTGGATAATTGAATCAGTGGATAATGAATCAGTGGACACAGGGGTCCGACTGTATATTGACAAACATGAGGCAACCCTAAGTTATAGTTTTATCTCTAAATCATTCTTATTAGATTTTCTGCAACTGGAAACAAAGAATTCAGGCCTGCAAGATGTATTCTAACTTCATGTTGTTGTTTTTGTTAGAGTACTGAGGCCCACTAATGACACTCTGGCACAAAAGGCACACACTTTAAAACACTTTGAGGATTTTTGCTTTGTATACCAGGACTGATGGAGCTGAGAGTCCTTCCATATCCCCCTCCCCCAAATAAACAGCACTCCCAATTATCCCAAAGCCTCCCACCTCATAAATACAACTGAAAATGAAGTATGTGTGGCTACAGGGACCAGATATTCTTACAGGTCTACTGCAGATCACACCAGAGATTTACAGGTAGACCCCAACCAGCCTTTTGCTCCCCTCTTTCTTACTAGATTAGATACTCCAGAGAAACCTACCTTGTCACTAGATTTTCCTTGGGTTTTTTCTAGGCTGTGAGGCCATGTTCTGGAAGAGTTTCTTTCTGATGTTTCACCTGTATCTGTGACTGGCATCTTCAGAGATCTTCAGCATGTTTTTCTAAAGATGCCAGCCACAGATGCAGGTGAAATGTCAGAAATAAACTCTTCCAGAACACGGCCTCACAGCCCGGAAAAAAAACAAGGAAAATCTATGGATGCTGGCCATAAAAGCCTTCGACTCCATCTAGTCACTGTTTATACTCCAGATAAAGGTGCCCCACTTCTAATGGGAGAACAGTTTATGCTGAGAAATCTTATATTTTATCTGCACTATAGAGTCTGGAGCAGTTTGATACCACTAGCACTGTCCTGGCTTCATCCTGTCAAATCCTGAGATTGTAGTTTGATTGTAGTACTTGGAGCTCTCTGCTAGAGATAGCTAATCCACTGCTCCGAACTCTCCATCCAGAACTAGAGCTCTAGCAGGAAGCTCTAAATACTTCTATGTTTCATGGCCTTCAAGTCAACTCTGACTTATTACAACCCTGCTCTAGGGTTTTCTTGGCAAGATTCATTTGGAGTCCAAGATTTATTATCACTTTCCTCTAAGGCTGAAGGAATGTGACTTTCTCAAGGTCACCCGGTGGATGTCTATGGCCGAGGGGGCATTTGAACCCTTGGCTCCCACAACTCTCAAACCACTACACCACACCAGCTCACACATACCTCACTAAACTACAAATCCCAGGATTCCTCATAATGATAATTAAAGTAGAAACAAACTTCTATAACTGCATAGCTCTTGTGATTGTTGGTATGGTTGATCAGGCCCAGCTCTGTTGGTAACCACACCACAAATCTGGTAGGAGCTCGTCTTCTTGGAGCTCGCTCCTCGGTCCCTTCCAAGCATAGTGTGCATCACTTGCCTGAGCCACAGACACTGCCCATGTTGAGTCTCCAAGTGTTTGACTTTTCCACACTCTAATCAGTGGTTGAGAGAAGCAGAAAGAAGGAGACCTTGGCCCATCCAAGGCAGGCATAGGATAGAAATGAGTCATAACTGTGCTTAGCCAGGCAGCTGCTGTAACCCTTTGGGGTGCGATGGGGGGCTTGGCTAGGCATAGTTGAACCACTTGCTCCCAGGCCAGCCAGTGCAATGGATAGAGACTTCTGCATGTCTTAGGAAGGAATAACATAATCTGGAATGAAAAATAACCAAGCACAGAAGGATTTTTTTCTGAACCCAGTGGAAGAAAGGTGGGTGTGAAAAGGATGTGCAGAAAATGTAATGTTTAGTATCCTCCTGAATTTAGAGTGTGTCTATGTAGTGAAACCGGAGAACAAAATAAAAATAGAGGTGCCTGCCTCCCATTTGAGCTTTCTATAGGTTTGCCATTTTAGCGGGGGTGGGTGGGGGTGGATTAGCAAATGCTGTTAGGCTGAAAGAAAGAGGTACGTCTTAACTCTAAAATATTATTTATCTGGAAGAAGTGACCATGTGGGTGTGAATGGGGATTTCTTCCATGGGGAAGTTCCTGACATGGAGGAAACTAGAAAACATGAAATCCTTGACAATGTCTGAAAAGACCAGCCAAATGGATCACTTTGGCCATTCAGTCCAGCCTGGTTGATGAATCGACCATTTAGGTAATACAATGAAATAAATATATTTAATGTCATGTGACTAGTCATGACTAATGCTTTCAGTGGGACTTTGTCACTAATTTACTTTTGCGGAACTGTAGCTCTAAAACATATATGTCTGAAAAGCACATTATTTAAAAGCCAATACTAGAGCCTGGATTTTACAAGATGAGGAAATTCAACTGAACTGTCATTAGACCCCTGCTGCAAATGGGAGAACTGAAGAATTCACAGGACAGAAATACACTGAGGCCAATCCTATGCATGTTTATTTAGATGTAATTCCCATTGAATTCAATGGGACTTCCTCCTAGGTAATTGTATAAGGAGCAAGTGCTATTGAAAAGAATGGGATTTTAGGGTGCAATCTTATAGATAACCTTGGGTGTCTCATTGAACACAATAGCACTTACTTTTGAGTAAGCATGTGTAGGACTTTGCCATTAATTCTCTGTAAGCGTGCATAGGATTATAGCTTCAGGATATGATAGTGTGCAAATCAAGCCTATAAAACAAATCTGATAATTAACGTTTGTCTATTAATGTATTATTTGTGTGTGTGTACATATCTAAAATAAACTCTCAAGCAGTCTGACCAATTACTGTTGCCCAAGTGTGAAAATCTTGTCATGTTTAGGAAAGATGTGTAGGGTGAATTTACACATCTTGGGTCATCGCTGGTAGACTGTATGATTAAGTTGTGAATTGTATGGTTTCACATGCCATAGCCCAATCAGGCTTCCCTATGACAGCTGACAATGCTCATTCCAGATGAAGCAGTTCTGATCTATAGTTGCTCAAACCATGCCTGGAGCTGGCTTTTTGCAATGGCTCTTCCTGAAGCCAGTGTTTGGATGACATTGTACCATGGTTATAGGGTGACAATCGTGTGCTAGATAGATTGATTCACTCAGATTCAAAGACCACTTTGGTGCAAACTCATGTCTTGCCATCCTGGTTTGTGTGAAAGGGAGCAGTGGGTTAACATGTTGAGTAGTAATCAATCCTTCCTGCAAGGCAGTTCAATCCCTAAGTAATAGTAGTAGTAGTAGTAGTAGTAGTAGAAGCCTGAACAGGGCACTCCTATGGAAGGATACTCAAAAGTAATCCCCATGTAAGTATAGGGAGATTTTCAGATGGGGAGGAAATAACCTCCGCGGAAGTCGAGAGAGAAACGGGGCTGTTCGGCTTCCAGAGCTGCGTTTCACACGTCCTCATCCTTCTCCCAATTTCCATTTGTTCTCCCTCCATCCTGCTTTCATTTTCCTTCCGCTATTTTTTACTAATGGAAGTTTCCGTTAATAAAAAATAGCAGAAAATAGTGGAAGGAAAATGAAAGCAGGATGGAGGGAGAACAAATGGAAATTGGGAGAAGGATGAGGACATGTGAAACGCAGCTCTGGAAGCCGAACAGCCCCGTTTCTCTCTTGACTTCCGCGGAGGTTATTTTTCCCGTCTGAAAATCTCCTAGGTCTTATTTCTCCTTATGCGTGGATAGGATTGCAGTGCAAGGATTTTTGTTTTATGGTTAGGTAGGTGTGTGTTTTTCTGTAGCATCTGTCTTTTTGGTTTTCTGTGATAGGATACTGCTTTAAGTATAATCCTATATATTACATGACTACTCAAAAAGAAGACCCTCTCCATTGATGCCCCCTTGTCGTGGGAGAGAGGCTTGCGTACCCTAATGATGTTTTGAGCTATGCTGGCGGTGGCATAATAGCCACTGGTAGGGTCTCCCATGCCAGACAGGTCAAAACCGAAGGGTCTGACAAAGAGCGTCAAAGGGCAGGATGGGCTCTCTAGCCTTGTGGCAACTGTCCTAGGAGAAGGAAAACTCCAATCCCAAACCCGGGCAGATGGTGCTCGTCCAACCCTGTAAGGTCAACCATCTAAGAGAAGGAAACTCTAATCAAACCTACGGCCCGAGGACCTCACTGCCACGTCCATGCTTGCAAGGCCACGGCAGATGAATCTCTGGTTTAAAGGGTGAGGCCAGTTCTGTGCACGCTGCGCTCCACCAGAAAAATCCATTGCACAGGCTCGAAGGACAAATCCATTTCCAAAAAAGCCCTGTAGCGACTGGCGAGGGACGAAATGGCAGGTGTAAAGATGCACTGGAAGCCGCAGCCCCAACCCTGCATGCAGGCGGTTCAGGACATTGGTCGCTCAAGCCTGACCCGGGAGATGACAGTCTTGTTCGGCAGCATTCTGAACGACCAAGCAGCCTTTTTTAAGGAGAGCACAGCTTGCTCCATATGGAGAGGGGCCTAGAAAAGGTGGCCTAAAGAAAGCTCATCCCCAACTACCTGGTTGGCTAGCCGCGGCCAACGGGAATCTTCTGATGCGGTCAAACCAAGGCAAAGAAACAAAGGCACACACCGGCCTCCAAAGGTGTAAATAAACTGACACTTGCATGCTGGAACATCAGAACCATGCAAGACTCTGAAGATAGTGGACGGCCTGAGCGTCGTTCTGCCCTAATAGCCCTTGAACTATCACGGCTTAATATTGACATCGCTGCTCTTAGTGAAGTTCGCTTCCATGAGGAAGGCAGCCTTAAAGAACATGGCGCCGGCTACACACTTTACTGGTCTGGCAAACCCAAAACCGAAAAACATCTTTCAGGAGTAGGCTTTATGATTAAAAACTCCATTGCCTCCAAACTCGAAACCTTGCCAACAGGACACTCTGATCGCATTATTTCCTTACGCCTCCCACATGTTGTTCTCTTTAGTATATATGCCCCAACTATGCAAGCCGACCCTGTAGAGAAAGACAAATTCTACACAGACCTACGCCAACTCATACAAAAAGTCCCTGTAGAAGATAAAATTATTATCCTTGGTGACTTCAATGCCAGAGTAGGAAAGAACTCCGAAGCCTGGAAAGGTGTCTTAGGCAAGCATGGTGTTGGAAATTGCAATGATAACGGACGCCTCCTGCTAGAGTTCTGTGCAGAACAACAGCTGACTATTACAAACACAATCTTTCAGCAGAAAGATAGCCTGAAGACAACCTGGATGCATCCCCGATCCAAACATTGGCACCTCATTGACTACGTTCTAGTCCGTCAGAGAGACATTCGTGATGTCCGTCATACACGAGTGATGCCCAGTGCAGAATGCCAAACAGATCATCGCCTTGTCAGATGTAAACTAAATCTTCATCTTAAGTTCAAACCTAAGAGGGGTGGCATCTTAAAGAAGAGACTCCAAGTCAACAATCTTCAACAAGCTACCATGAGAGACAACTTCCAGGCAAATCTACAAACGAAACTTGAAGACCATCCTACAGATCCTTCTCCTACAGTGCTTTGGCAACATATCAAAAACAGTATCCTCCAGTCTGCAGAAGAATCCCTTGGCTTCTCCCACAAGAAAAATCAAGACTGGTTTGATGAAAACAACCAAGAGATCCAGGAGCTGTTGGCAAGGAAGAGAGCTGCTCACCAGGCATACCTCGCCCAGCCAACCTGTCATGTAAGAAAAGCAGCTTTCCGCCTCACATGTAGCAAACTACAACAAAAACTCCGAGACATGCAGAACAAGTGGTGGATCAATATAGCAGAAAAGACACAATGCTGTGCAGATCTGGGTGATCATAGAGGATTTTATGAAGCTCTTAAAGCAGTGTTTGGACCTACTTATCAGGTCCAAAGCTCCTTATACAGTACAGATGGTCAAACATTAATTACTGATAAAGCCTCCATCCTAAATCGTTGGGCTGAACATTTTCAAAGTCTCTTTAGCGCCAACCGAGTAGTCCAAGCCTCAGCTATCCAATATATGATACAAAAACCAATGAAAAATGAATTGGACATAACTCCCACTTTGGAAGAGACCCTTAAGGCCATACAGCAGATGAAAAACGGCAAGGCAGCTGGGATTGATGGAATCCCACCTGAAGTTTGGAAACACGGAGGTCATGCACTCCACGAAAAATTCCACGAATTCCTTGTGAATTGCTGGGAAAAAGGGGAACTGCCATCAGACCTCCGAGATGCAGTCATCATCACCCTGTACAAGAAAAAAGGAGCAAAATCCGATTGCTCAAACTATCGAGGCATAACACTGCTCTCTATTGCTGGAAAAATCCTTGCAAGGATACTCCTGAACAGGTTAGTTCCTGCTATTGCAGAAGAACTTCTCCCTGAAAGCCAATGTGGCTTCAGAGCCAATAGGAGCACTACAGACATGGTATTTGCCCTTAGGCAACTGCAAGAAAAATGTAGGGAGCAGAACAAGGGTCTCTATGTAACATTTGTCGACCTCACCAAAGCCTTTGACACTGTAAGTAGAAAAGGTCTGTGGCAGATCCTGGAAAGACTAGGATGTCCCCCCAAATTCCTTAAAATGATTATCTTGCTACACGAGGGCCAGCGTGGTCAAGTCAGATATGGCGATGCTCTTTCAGAGCCCTTTCTAATAACTAATGGAGTGAAGCAAGGTTGTGTTCTTGCACCAACTTTATTTACAATCTTCTTTAGCACGATGCTCCAAAGGGCTATGGCAGAGCTTGAAGAAGACGACGGCATCTATATACGCTACCGTACTGATGGTAGCTTGTTTAACTTAAGCCGTCTGAGGGCTCACACTAAGACTCTAAACTATCTAGTCCGTGAGCTGCTCTTCGCCGATGCTGCTGCCCTTGTTGCCCACACAGAAGCAGCTCTGCAGTGCCTAACATCCTGCTTTGCAACAGCTGCAGAGCTGTTTGGGCTAGAAGTCAACCTGAAGAAAACAGAAGTTCTTTACCAGCCTGCACCACAGGACGAACACCACCATCCCCACATTGCCGTCGGCAAATCAGTGCTCAAGTCCGTTCAGCAGTTCACCTACCCGGGAAGCATCATCTCCTCAGATGCCAAGATTGACAAAGAGATCGATCACAGATTAGCAAAGGCATATAGTGCATTTGGAAGACTTCACAAAAGAGTCTGGAGCAATAAACACCTGAGGCAAAGCACAAAAATCAGTGTGTATAGAGCCATCGTACTGTCTATCCTCCTTTATGGATCTGAAACATGGGTCACCTATCGCCACCACCTACGACTCCTCGAGCGCTTTCATCAGCGCTGTCTACGCACAATCCTAAATATACACTGGACTGACTATGTGACGAATGTTGCTGTCCTTGAGCAAGCAGGGATCACCAGCATTGAGGCCATGATATTGAGAACACAGCTGCGCTGGGCAGGGCACGTTTCTAGGATGGAGGACCATCGCCTCCCAAAAATACTACTCTACGGTGAACTCACCACGGGTCAGCATAAGAGGGGCGCTCCAAAAAAGCGATACAAAGACTCCCTGAAACAACATCTCAGGCTTGGCCAAATTGATCACCAACAGTGGTCCGCCCTGGCCTCACATCGGGAGGCATGGAGACGCACTATCCACAATGCTGCAGCCTTATTTGAGAACTCACGACAAACAAGTCTTGAAGAGAAACGACAACGCAGAAAGAATCACAACCCAAAAACATCACCCAAGGAGACCTTCTGCTGTGCTTTTTGCAACCGGACTTGTTTATCTCGGATTGGCCTTTTTAGTCATCAGCGCGCTTGCAGAAAGCGCGGGATGAGTCCTTCCTGAATCTTCGTTTGCGAAGAAAAGCCAGAGAGAGAGATAATCCTATATATTACATGACTACTCAAAAAGAAGACCCACTTCCTTTCAAAGAAATAGCCATGTTAATCTGAGTCAAATGAGACATTCCCCCTTCATGCACTTTTGTTACTTCGTAACAAAACAGGTTGGTAAATGAGTTAAAACATGATGTCTTGATCAAAGCTTGGAAACTCAGTGGTCATGCTGGCTGGGGGGCAGGGGATTTGTGGAATTTGGGGAGGTGTAATCACAGAAATAACCTTTCCAAAAGCTATACTTAACTGAAACAAGCTGAATACATTTCTTTCCCTTGCTTCTCTGGATCACCCTCCCCCTGTCTTTTTAGTAAAAAGAAGGATTTAATTGAATCTTAAATTCAAAATCACTCTCCTTCCCTATATAAGTAAAGTGTGCAGGTTGTTTCTGCTTTGATTATCAAATTTTGCTGAGTTAAACTAGTTTACTTAAGTTGTTTGAATATCAACAGGGAAATGAGACAGGCTTTACCATACTGACCTATTTTTAAATTTTTTTATTTCTGATTTAAGAAAAAGAAGAGAGAGGGGAAAGCTGGATTAGCATGGATATTGCATTTCCAAGGACCTTGCCACTATTAAATAGATTGTTAAGTGCATTTTATGGCTTGGGAAGGCTGTTCCCACTTCTGTCTGGAAAGGCGTGCTAAGTTCATGTCTACCTGCTACATTACACACTCACTGACTAAAATACTTCCTGTGGATATAATACCAATGCTCTGTATCTTTTTAGTACATAACGCTAACTGTTTTAGTGCTAGTAAAACCTAACTCCATAAAAAGTCCTGCTAACTTAAGTGTTGTCTCTAGGGGGGAAAAATAATCTGTGTGGTTTAGATTAAGACAAAGATGTGCATCCTGTGTTCAGTTTCACACATTTCACATCACCCAAACTAGCTTTGCCATCCACTGGGAGGCCACAAACAAAACCAGTTCTCTGATAGATACGATTTATGAGTATGTTTAGAAACACCTGTTGCCATATTCACACATTCAGTGTGTAATGAGAGGGCTGGAGAGAAAGTTATCCACATGGTGAAAATACTCCTCACAGAATTCAATCAGAAAACGAGCTGTCTTAATGGGATCCCACATTGTCTCATCGTTTTGTGAAGGGGGAGGGGCAAAAAGAGGAAAAATTATGCGTAAAAAGCCTTGGTGGCTTTTCCTGACTTTTTAAAAAAACCTCCAGTGATATGTGCATTTTCACTTTTTAAGACAATTTGACATGAATCACTTCCCCATGCAGTATACAGTGCAAATCTGATTGGCTGGATGAGCACAGGGGGCAGGGCTGGGTTACAGGGCAAGTGCCCGCTGCCACCATGTTGGATTTTTGCTTTAGCGAGTGATCACTAAGGAAATCAAATGAAGGTTTGTGCTATCTTTTTTCTCTCTTTCTTTTTGGGAAAGGTGGAATATTGCTTGTGCACATCATAAAAATAGGGTTTTTTTTTTAAAGTTAGCCACTGGCAGATTTAAAAACATGAGTAATCCACTCGCTGTGAAACCATTAAGACAGATCACAGCTGCTGCAACTTGCTATTACTGTGGAGCAGTCTGTGTTTTTTTCCCTTGCTCATCACAGCTAAAGCAGACGCAATTGATGAAGGGTAAGTTAACACTTATGTAACTTTCATTTATTCAGTAAGCACATTTGAGACACCAACATCTGATTAAGGGGTTGTCTATACAGTGAAAATATTCCTCATAGAATTTGAGGAGAATACGGTTTGTCTAAATGCCATCTGCAATATTCAGAAGGAGTGGGGCCAAATCCAGCAAAACTACAAAGGGAAAGCCTTCGTGGCTTTTCCCGAAGTTTTTAAAAAGCTCCATGGGGAACACACATTCCCGCTAGTTGGGGTAATCTGATTCACATTCCCAATAAGAGCAGTAGTGAAAGCTGATTGGTTGGACATGCACAGGGGGCAGAGCTTGCTAACAAGGCAAGCACAAGGAACTGTTATGTTGAATTTTCGCCTTAGCAATCATGTGCTGAGGTGACGAAAGAGCCTTTTCCCTCCTTTTTAAAATTAGGTGGAATATTGCACTACACGATTTTTACCCCCCAAAACTCCATATGACCCCCCCTTGAGCAGCTGGCTGGAGCGAGAGATCCGAGCAGTGGTTTTAAATCTCCTGCCAGTTTTATTTTATTTAAAAAGGTGCCTGTTATGCAGACAGTCGGTTTTCCATATTTACAAAATAAAATAAAAAGGAATAAATGTAAAATTCATGGACTTACTGGACTCTTGCTTAGCCAGGAATCCAATATGGTGACCACTCCCAATTCCCCTCTTTGCTAGCCCCGCCCCCTGTGCTCGGCTAGCCAATCAGATTACACTGCCTGTTCATATGTGTGCGAACAGGGTGTATAGACCATTGACAATACAAAGGGCTGTACAGATTTTAGGACAAGATTTGCTAATCCTCCCAAGCGCCAAATCCACGGAGTTTACAGGGGATTCACTAGCCCCCCTTCTGAATGACACGTATGCATCCGAACGGCCGTGTGTACAGATGATCTATCTTCCGAACAGCGTACATATTTTTTTTACCATGTAGACGGGCCCTAAGAAAGTTTATGCTACAATGTTCTGTTTCTCAGTCTTAAAGGTGCTACAAGATCCCCTTGCTAACTGACATTACTGACTAACACGGCTATGTCTTTGAATTCCATTTATTCAGTTAGTCTACTGACAATTGGATTTAGGATTTACAATGAATAATCAGAGCCATGAAGACTGCTTTTGAGAGCTGGTACAGGTAAAAGAATGAGCTGTGATTTGAAAAGCTTAGAAGTTTCAAGTCATCACAGCTATCAGTAGCTAGCTGGGAGGCTGCACCTAACCCACCCAGCTGTTAGAGAATTATATTAGCCTCCCTTATAGGACTGTTGTAAGGATTACTCTTATGCTGTATGTGAAATGATATTGCTGTTTTATTATCAATGTACATGGTATCATACATAGTATGATATAACAGCTTCAAGGAGTCTGCCATCCACAATTTCACACAGGAGCTGGAGAGGAGGGGCAAAAGCAGAGAGGCAAATGAGAAGCAGCCTTGCCTAGTGGTTAGTACTAGGCTTAAACTAGTTCCCACTCAGCAATGAGGCACACTGAGTGATCCTGGATCAGTCACTCTTCCTCCTCTCAGACCAACCCACTTCACAGGGTTGATGAAGCAGATGAACCATGTATGTAAATAATGAGAGGCAAGTATAAAGGACAAGATATGGTTTTCCCACTTTGGAACCTTGATATCAGCTTGATTGCAGTGTACTTTGGGATCTAGAGGGATATATGAAAGGTTTTCATGAAAAAGGTGTCTTTGAAGAGGAATTTGAATGAAGCTAACATTATGGAAAAGTTTTGGGAGCCTGTTCCCAGAACAAAAGAAAGAAAGGGATACAGGAAGGGGGTGGGGAAGTGGCAAAGGGTGGAGAAGCAAGAATGAATAGGCATATACTGTAAGAGTAGAGAAATTAAAGTAGGGAGAGAACAGGGCTGCAGATGGACTTTTGATGGTAAGAACAAGGAATTTGTGCAGACTGGAAGAATACACAAAAAACTACTGTAAAACTATGGAGCCAAGATTTCTGAACAAAGGGGAATAAGGGAGAGAAGGAATCCAAAAAGAAAACCAAGAATATTGTGCCTTTTATATTCTCATTCCTCATGTAGTTATATGGTTGATCTGGTTTAGAAATATTCTAATTGTTTGGAATACCTAAGACCCTGTGAATGTCCAATATGTTTGCTGGGAGTGCACTAAGACACATATTTTCAGTCCAAATATAGGCAGAAAGCAATACCAGGCATTGTTTGGTATATCTGCCATTGATATGTATTAACACATTCTCACTTTCAAGGATCATAGAATCATGTATAGAATATTTTGAAGAATCATGGCATTTTAGAGTTGGAAGGGGTTTCAAGAGCCATCAAGTCCAAACAAATGCTATGTAGGGATACACAATTACAGCACTCTTGAAAGATGCCCCATCCAATAAAAAGCAGCGCTGGTGGAACGGAAGCAGCACGGGTGTATGACGACATGGCAATGACGTCATGTGAAAGGGAAGCCCTTTAGCGATTTCCTGGCATCGGTATCACACCATATTTAGCCTGTCTGAAAATCTCCTTTAACAGGAGCGCTGCTTTTTATTCATGGGCTAAGTAGTGAATTGATCCCCCATTCTGTTTCTGTAACAAAATGACATGCGATTGAAATGGTACCCCGTTATGCTGGAGGGATGCCAGCGTCAGTGGGAGGTCCCTGCCACTTCTGGGTGAGATCAGGACATCAAGGTAAGTGACAAACTTTTTTGTACCCTCCCCTGGTTACTTGTAAAGTTTAAAATGTGTTTAGGTGCTTTGTGTAACTTTTAAAAGTGTATTTTCCTTTTACAGTTTGAATTTCCCACGCTCTCGTCTTTTCGTGAGAGCAGCTGGGATTTCAAACCAGGAAGTGAAAGGGGCTCTGTTCGAGTTCCTTTCACTCCTGGGCTGCCCTGCCGAGGGAAAGACGTGGGAAGAAGGTAGGTCTGAAAACTTTTTTCCCATCGTTACAGGGGCGGGAGAGGAGATTGCAAGAGGGGAATGCTTTTTTTGTTGCCCTCTGAAAATATCCTACATTCAAAGGAGAGTTCACCACTCTCTGAGGCAGTCTATTTCACAGCTGAACAGTTCTTGCAGTAAAAAAAAAAAATCTTCTTAAAGTTTAGATGGAATATCTTTTCTTATAATTTGAACCAATTGATTCATGTTCTAGTGTTTGAAGCAGCAGAAAAAATGCTTGCTCCATGTCCTACATGTCATCCTTTCAGATATTTAAAGATAGCTATCATGTCACTTCTCAGTCTTCTCTTCTCCAAGCTAAACATACCCAGACTCCCTAAGTAATTCCTAATAAGACTGGTTTCCAGACCTCTGATTGTCTTGGTCACCCTTCTCTGGTCACATTCCAACATGTTAATATCCTTCTTGAACTGTGGTGCCCAGAACTGGATACAATATTTCAGAGTGGCAGTACTACTTCTCTTGATCAGGACACTGTACTCCTACTGATGCAGCCTAGAATCAAATTAGCTTTTTTGGCTGCTGTGTCACACTGTAGATTCATGTCTAGTTTGTGGTCTACCAAGTCCTCTAGATCCTTTTCACATGTACTACTTTCAAGCCATGTGTCACCCATCCTATATCTGTGCATTTCCTTTTTCTTCCCTAGGAGTAGTACCTTACATTTATCTCTGCTGAAATTCATTTTGTTAGTTCTGGCCCAGCTCTCCAATCTGTCAAGGTCATTTTGAATTCTGATCTTGTCCTTGCTCCCCTTCTCCCCAAATTTGGTATCGTCAGCAAATTTGATAAGCATGCCTTCTATTTCATCATCCAAGTCATTTATAAAGAAGTTGAAAACTCTGGGCCCAGGACAGGACCCAGAGGCACCGCACCATTTCTCTCCAGGATGAAGAGCAACCATTGGTGAGCTTTCTCTGGGTTTGGTCATTCAACCAGTTATGAATACCCAACAGTAGCACTGCCAAGCACACTGTCCACCAGCTTGCCTGCAAAAAATATAATGTAAGACCTTGCCAAAAGCCTTACAGTAGGACCTCCATATCCACTGGGGATTGGTTCTGGAAGGGCCCTGTGGATACCAACAAATGTAGATAATAACAAACACAATTGAAAATAGTGTGACGTCCAGTTTAAAATACCATAGAGTTGCCTTGGAGGACCTAGAAAATGGCTAGAGAGGAGACAGTTTCTAGGAAGACTCTATGGTAGGTGTGCTGTTTTGTGTCCCGTGGATAATTGAATCGGTGGATAACGAATAAGTGGATACAGGGGTCCTACTGTACTGAAATCCATTTATACTACATCCACAGCACTCCCCTGATCTCTCTCAATCTCTCTCTCTCTCTCTCTCTCTCTCTCTCTCTCTCTCTCTCTGGTTTTTCTTTGCAAATGAAGGAAGGACTCACCCTGTGCCTTCAGCAAGCACGCTGATGACTAAAAAGGCCAATCCGAGATAAACAAGTCCGCTGCAGAAAGCACAGCAGAAGGTCTCCTTGGGCGATGTTTCTGGGTTGTGATTCTTTCTGCGTTGTTGTTTCTCTTCAAGACTTGTTCGGCGTGAGTTCTCAAATAAGGCTGCATCATTGTGGATAGTGCGTCTCCATGCCTCCCAATGTGAGGCCAGGGCAGACCATTGTTGGTGACCAATTTGGCTGAGCCTGAGATGTTGTTGCAGGGAGTACTTGTATTGCTTTTTTGGAGCGCCCCTCTTATGCTGACCCGTGGCGAGTTCACCATAGAGTACTATTTTTGGGAGGCGATGGTCCTCCATCCTAGAAACATGCCCTGCCCAGCGCAGCTGTGTTCTCAATATCATGGCCTCAATGCTGGTGATCCCTGCTTGCTCAAGGGCAGCAACATTCGTCACATAGTCAGTCCAGTGTATATTTAGGATTGTGTGTATACAGCACTGATGAAAGCGTTCGAGGAGTCATAAGTGGTGGCGATAGGTAACCCATGTTTCAGATCCATAAAGGAGGATAGACAGTACAATGGCTCTATACACACTGATTTTTGTGTTTCGCCTCAGGTGTTTATTACTCCAGACTCTTTTGTGAAGTCTTCCAAATGTACTATATGCCTTTGCTAATCTGTGATTGATCTCTTTGTCAATCTTGGCATCTGAGGAGATGATGCTTCCCAGGTAGGTGAACTGCTGAACGGACTTGAGCACAGATTTGCTGATGGCAATGTGGGGATGGTGGTGTTCGTCCTGTGGTGCAGGCTGGTAAAGAACTTCCATTTTCTTCAGGTTGACTTCCAGCCCAAACAGCTCTGCAGCTGTTGCAAAGCCAGATGTTAGGCGCTGCAGAGCTGCTTCTGTGTAGCCAACGAGGGCAGCATCATCAGCGACGAGCAGCTCATGGACTAGATACTGGTAGTTTAGAGTCTTACTAGATTTTCACACTACACTATTATAGTATTACTATTCCACTTTATTTTCTATGGCTGCCTCCTGTGGAATCCTGGGATTTGTAGTTTAGGGAGGGGCATTTAGCATTCTCAGCCAGAGAGCTCTTAGGCCTCACTAAACTCCAAAGCCTAGAATTCCACAGGAGGCAGCTGGAGGAGTTAAAGTGGAATACTAACACTATAACAGTGTAGTGTGAAAATCTCCAAAGTGTGAGCCCTCAGACGGCTTAACTTAAACAAGCTACCATCAGTACGGTAACATATATAGATGCTGTCATCTTCTTCAAGTTCTGCCATAGCCCTTTGGAGCATCATGCTGAAGAAGATTGTAAATAAAGTTGGAGCAAGAGCACAACCTTGCTTCACTCCATTAGTTATTAGAAAGGACTCTGAAAGAGCATCGCTAATCATTTTAAGGAATTTGGGGGGACATCCTAGTCTTTCCAGGATCTGCCACAGACCTTTTCTACTCACAGTGTTGAAGGCTTTGGTGAGGTCAACAAATGTTACACAGAGACCCTTGTTCTGTTTCCTACATGTTTCTTGCAGTTGTCTAAGGGCAAATACCATATCTGTAGGACTCCTAATGGCTCTGAAGCCACATTGGCTTTCAGGGAGAAGTTCTTCTGCAATAGCAGGAACTAATATGTTCAGGAGTATCCTTGCAAGGATTTTCCAGCAATAGAGAGCAGTGTTATGCCTCGATAGTTTGAACAATCAGATTTTGCTCCTTTTTTCTTGTACAGGGTGATGATGGCTGCATCTCGGAGATCTGATGGCAGTTCCCCTTTTCCCCAGCAATTCACAAGGAGTTCGTGGAATTTATCATGGAGTGCATGACTTCCATGTTTCCAACCTTCAGGTGGGATTCCATCAATCCCAGCTGCCTTGCAGTTTTTCAACTGCTGTATGGCCTTAAGGGTCTCTTCCAAAGTGGGAGCTATGTCCAATTCATTTTTCATTGGTTTTTGTATCATATGTTGGATAGCAGAGCCTTGGACTACTCGGTCGGCACTAAAGAGACTTTGAAAATGTTCAGCCAATCAATTCAGGATGGAGGCTTTATCAGTAATTAATGTTTGACCATCTGTACTGTATAAGGAGCTTTGGACTTGATAAGTAGGTCCAAACACTGCTTTAAGAGCTTCATAAAATCCTCTAAGATCACCCAGATCTGCACAGCATTGTGTCTTTTCTGCTATATTGATCTACCACTTGTTCTGCATGCCTCGTAGTTTTTGTTGAAGTTTACTACATGTGAGATGGAAAGCTGCTTTTTTTACATGGCAAGTTGGCTGGGAAAGGTATGTCTGGTGAGCAGTTCTCTTCTTTGCCAACAGCTCCGGGATCTCTTGGTTGTTTTCATCAAACCAGTCTTGGTTTTTCTTGTGGGAGAACCCAAGGGATTCTTCTGCAGACTGGACGACACTGTTTTTGATATGTTGCCAAAGCACTGTAGGAGAAGGATATGTAGGATGGTCTTCAAGTTTTGTTTGCAGATTTGCCTGAAAGTTGTCTCTCATGGAATCTTGTTGAAGATTGTTGACTTGGTGTCTCCTCTTTAAGATGCCACCCCTCTTAGGTTTGAACTTAAGATGAAGATTTAGTTTACATCTGACGAGGCGATGATCTGTTTGGCATTCTGCACTGGGCATCACTTGGGTATGACGGACATCACAAATGTCTCTCTGATGGACTAGAACATAGTCAATGAGGTGCCAATGACTGGATCGAGGATGCATCCAGGTTGTCTTCAAGCTATCTTTCTGCTGAAAGATTGTGTTTGTAATAGTCAGCTGTTGTTCTGCACAGAACTCTAGCAGGAGGTGTCCGTTATCATTGCAATTTCCAACACCATGCTTGCCTAAGACACCTTTCCATGCTTCAGAGTTCTTTCCTACTCTGGCATTGAAGTCACCAAGGATAATAATTTTATCTTCTACAGGGACATTTTGTATGAGTTGGCGTAGGTCTGTGTAGAATTTGTTTTCTCTACAGGGTCGGCTTGCATAGTTGGGGCATATATACGAAAGAGAACAACATGTGGGAGGTGTAAGGAAATAATGCGATCAGAGTGTCCTGTTGGCAAGGTTTCGAATTTGGAGGCAATGGAATTTTTAATCATAAAGCCTACTCCTGAAAGATGTTTTTCGGTTTTGGGTTTGCCAGACCAGTAAAGTGTGTAGCCGGCGCCGTGTTCTTTAAGGTTGCCTTCCTCATGGAGACGAACTTCACTAAGAGCAGTGATGTCAATATTAAGTCGTGATACTCTTCATGGGCTATTAGAGCAGAATGACGCTCAGGCCATTCACCATCTGTAGAGTCTCGCATGGTTCTGATTTTCCAGCATGCAAGCGTCAATTTATTTACACCTTTGGAGGCTGGTGTGTGCCTTCGTTTCTTTGCCTTGGTTTGACCGCATATGCCCCTGATATGCCAAGCTTGTAACTCTGTGAAAGAAATCAATTTAGCATGACTCATTTCTGAGAAATGCATGCTGGCTCTTAGTAATCACAGCATTCCTCTAAGTGTGCACAGAGTAACTGTTCAATTATCTGTTCTAGAACTTTTCTTGATATCATCAAGCTGACTGGCCTGTAGTTGCTTGGCTGCTCTTTTTTGCCTTCCTCTTCTGAGATCTATCCTTCATCTAAGAATTCTCAAAGATTATTGACAAAAGCTCTGAGATTACATCTGCCCATTCCTTTAGTATTCTTGGATGCAGTTTATCTGACCCATTTAAAGTTGCTCAGTATTCCTTCAGTATTTCTTTATCTATTTTGAGCTGCATTTCCCTTACAGCATAATTTGATCTGTTTTAACCAGGCAGAGCACTGTTTTCTTTTTGGGAGAAGACTGAGGCAAAGGAAGTACTGTATAGAACAGTTCAGGCTTCTCGCTGTCCCATTAGCCTTTCACCACCTTCTCTACACAGTGACGCTAGCACTTCCTTTTTCCTTCTCTTGCACCAAACATAGCTAACCCCTCCTTTTAAATTATTTTGTAACATCTGTAGCAAGCCTGAGCTCATTCTGAGCTTTAGTCTGACTTTTGCCGTAGAACTACTATTTGTTTGCATTCCTCTTTGCCAGTTTCCCCCTTGTTCCATTTCTTATACATGTCTCTTTTAAATTTCAGCTCACCTGAAAGTTCTTTGTATGTACACCCACCCTGGTTTTCTTAGACACCTCCCATTTTTCTTCCTAATTGGAACTGTTTGCAACTGTGTGCAATGTCTCACCTTTAAGAACCACACCACGCATCATGCACTTCCATCCCTTTGAGCAGTGGTTCTCAACCTGTGGGTTCCCAGATGTTGTTGGACTACAGTTCCCAGGACCACTTTGAGGTCTCACCTTGACAGCCCGGTGGTCCCCCAAGTCATTAGTGAAGCTGTAGGATTGAACTCACAGCCTCACTAATGACTGGGAGGACCACCTGGCTGTCAAGGTGAGATCTCAGAGGGCTCCTGGGAACTGTAGTCCAACAACATCTGGGGGCCCACAGGTTGAGAACCACTGCCTTTGAGCATTTCTGACCATTTCTGACCCACTATTCCCCTAAGCTTACTGACATCTGCTTTCTTGAAGTAAAGAATGCATGTCTATGTTTAGCTTTCCCTTTCCCCTGTATAGGAAATCCCAAGCAAACACGGTCATTCCCAAGGACCCCACTACCTCAATTCCATCAAGCTTATTTATGGTTAGGCTTAGTGGGGGAAAGTACTAAGGCTAAAGAGACCGTCCCTCTTGATTGTTTCCACAGCAAAGGAGGCTTGTGGAAATCTTTGATTTTTAAACTAGAACATTAAGATTAATCAAAGAGGGCCTGATGTTAAACACTGGCTGGGGAGATGAAACAATATAATTACTGCATCTGTCACCATCCATGAGCCACATACTGGGAAAACCAATAGAGGTGACACTGAGAAAAAGGTGTGTTCCCTAGGCTGGTTTGACATCCCTAATGCCTGGAACTGGTTTCCAGAATACCCTAAGGGGACCATATTTTTACTTTCTCTTAAATCCTTCCAGAAAATTCTCCATTTCCACGAATCCTTCGTATTCTTCTGAAGTATGTGTAACTGAAATGATCGTTTTTGCTTCTCCCTCCCTGTGTTGTTTCCCTCTTGTTTGTTTCCTTAGTTTGGGTAAGGACAACTAATAACTAATTGTAAAAGAACATGTACATATGTGAAGTTGAAGGCTTTCACAGCCAGCATCCATAGATTTTCCTTGGTTTTTTTCCGGGCTGTGAGGCCGTGTTCTGGAATAGTTTCTTTCTGATGTTTCACCTGCATCTGTGGCTGCCATCTTCAGAGAAAGGCATCTCTGAAGATGCCAGCCACAGATGCAGGCGAAACGTCATAAAGAAACTATTCCAGAACACAGCCTCACAACCCAGAAAAAAACCAAGGAAAATCTAAACATGTACATAGATTGATTGATAATGTTTATTCTGCTTGACTTCTGGAAAAAATGCTCATATCAATTATTTTAAAAATATGTTTGGTGCTTAAGAGATTTACTCTAAAAATAAGGAGACAATAAAATTCACATGGAGCTCTATCGTCATTTATTCAACAGGCATAGGCCACCCTAGTTCTGTACAGGATCATCCCACTAGGAGGATGTGTCTTCTTATATGCCTTGGGACAGTGGTTCTTAACCTGAGGTCCATGGACCCCCAGTGGTGCACAATGTCCTCACAGGGAGTCCACGAAGGCTTGAAGGCTGCTTGGCCCACCTCCTCCCTACAGCGGAGTGGCCATGTGACATGAGCAAAGGCTGGCTGGCTTGGCCTGCGCATTGCCATTCAAGCCGCTCCAGCCATAAACTTGCACGAAGAAGCAGGAGAAAAGTCTTCCTTTTCCCTCCAGTGCTTTTTGAGGGAAGGTTTGATGGATGGTGTAATTGTATTATTATTATTATTATTATTATTATTATCATCATCTGCTGGATGGTGTAATTGTATTATTTTTGCTGTTGTTGTTATCAGGTATTATTGTTATGATTACGATTTTAAATTTTGAATTAAATCTTTGGGGGGCTGTGGCAACAAAAGATATTTACAGGAGGTCCCTGGTAAAGAAAAGTTTAAGAACCACTGCCGTGGGACATATTTCCAGGTATGTGGTTTTCCGGGGTGGGTGTGGTAGAATAGAAAGCCTTGTATTTTAAGGAAGCAAACATCCACCCAGGACTGCCTGAGCGCCCGGGAAATATGGGAGGAGGTGGCCCGGGTCCTGGATTGGCCAGATTTGGCTCAACAGGCTTGGGAGACAGTGCTTTCGGGGACCAAACCTCCCGAGGGTATCAGGGGACCCAGAAAGTCAGTGGGCCAAAAGAGGAAGAGGAAGGAGTCTGGTTCTGTGGCTGAGAATTTTTGGAAAGTGCCCTGGTCCACGGTGCGCCTGGTGGTAAACCTCTATGTGATGTTAGGGTTATTTTTCCAAAGACAAAGGGAGGTAAAGAGTCAAAATCTGCAAGATGTAAAAGGCACTGCTTATTATGTGAAGAACATAATTGAAAATTTAGCTCTGAGTGAAAAAGAGAAATTGCCAAACTATCGTTGGAAAAAGTTTTGGCCGTGGTTTAATGAGACAACCCCAGCAAAAATATAAAAATATATTTTCAATAAATATTTTATTATTATTATTATTATTATTATTATTGCATTATTTTGTATTATTATTTTTATTAATCTTTAATTGATTTTTTTCTCTTTTCCAAATAGGTATAATTGTAATGTGTAAATATCATGTCCATTGGAAAAGAAACAAGAGTGATTATAGTGTATTTAGATTAAGAGGAAACATGAATTAGCGTTAGGATAGATAGTTTTATTTTTGTATTAGTAAGAAAAAGAGGGAAACAATTATTATTATTTTTGCGTTATTGTTATGGCCTTTTGCGGTCGGGTGTATTTTTCAGTAGAATGGTTTTATTCCAATAAAAAAATTCCACACTCAGCGATAGGAAACAAGAAGCAACAAACACGTCACGGTCGCTTTGCTTGCGCGCGCACTCACACACATCCCCCTTGGTCGGCCCAACCTATTGCGCATGCTCCGGGGCCAAAGGAGGCGGGTCTGGGAAGCAGGACGAGCGCGGGCGCGTCCATTCAGCTCTCTTTTCGCTCCTGTCAGTCTTGGTAAGTTCGAAGAGTGTGTCCGAGGCCGGGTGGGAGGGGGGGGCAAGGCAGGGAGGGCTGGTGAGCTTGGCTGGGAAGAGGAGTAGAGCGGGAGCGCGCTTCGGAGGGGAGCCGGGGCGGTAGAGCTCGGCGTCGTTGTTTTCCTGGCGGGGTTGAGGGATTTTAGGTCTTGGGGTGAAGGGCGCTGTAATGGAGAGGGAAGCTGCAGGTGTCAACAGAGGGCTGGGGGTCTTAAAAGTTATACACTTGTCCCTTCATATTCACTGGGGTTTGGTTCCAGGACCTCCCCCCGTGGATACCAAAACCCGTGGATACACAAGTCCCATTGTATGCAATGGCATAGCAAAATGGAGTCCCTTCTATAAGACTGCAAAATCAAGGTTTGCTTTTGGGATTATTATTTTTTTAAAGAATATTTTCAAGCCATGAATAATAATAATAATAATAATATACTTAAATCCGTGGATACCAAATCCGTGGATATGGAGGGACAACTGTATTTCTTCTCCCCCTCAGCTTCACAATGAGGAGGACAGGAGTAAAGGGTTACTTCCCGCCTTAAATTGAAAGTTTCCTGGTATGGAAGGAAGGGTTCATTTTGGGGTTTTTTTTTGGAGCTAGGGTTAACTGTACTCAAGAGCCCTTCCTTTGGAGTGTATTTAATAATAATAATAATTATTATTATTATTATAAAATTTATTTATATACCTCCCTTTGGTAATCCAATCAGGGTGGTTCACAACATTAAAAAAGCGTACAGTAAAACAATATACTCCCTTTCCCCCCTTAAAAAGTTATTAAACCAATTACAAATTAAAACAATTAAAACATTTGATAAAAACACATACCTACATTTATGGACTGAGGTCCCTCATATCATTTTACTGGGTATCGTGGCATAGGTACAGTTCTTGAACCCGTTTTGAATGGTAGGGTTCGGACCAGTATAATACTAATCCACACAATACAAATAGTCCAGTTTGAAACTGGGTTGTTTGCCATGGCTCCTTACCATGGAATCCTGGGGTTTGTAGTTTTACAAGATCTCTAGCCTTCTTTACCAAAGAGTGCTGGTGTCTCCCCAGACTACAAATCCCAGGATTCTATGGGAGGAGCCATGGTAGATAATCCAGTTTCAAACTGGATTATTTCTGTAGTGTGGATTTGGTTCTTGGGCGCATGCAGAGTTTATTTAGTTTCTTTACTAAGACACTGAACATTCTTCCTCTTCAACACAAACACCTGGGAGTAGGAGACAGAATTTGTGGGAGTCAATGTGCCATTTGAATCACCTTACTTCCCTTTTTAATCAATTATTGGGGATAGCCATTCTTACACATGGGTTTTAAAAATTTCTATCTGGCAGTTCCACAGAACAGACATTGCAGATCTGCCTTGCATTGTATGCTTGATAATTTGGTGCCCTTTCACACGGCTCAGTTATAGTGCTATGATTCCACTTTAATTATGGTTCCATCATATGAAATTCTGCGATTTGCAGTTTAGGGAGGAGTTTTTACAATTCTCAGGCAGAGGAATGTGCCACACTAAACTGCAAACCCCAAGATGTCATAGGATGTTGCCATGGCTATTGAAGTGGAATATAGCTCTTTAATTGTGAAGTATGAAAGGGCTCTTAGTCTGGCAACTCTGTTGTCAAGTGTTTTTCTTTGATTAAAAAAAGTGCCCTTTTAACTCATTACTGTTTTGTAATATATTGTCTTCTAATTCTTAGTCATCTTAGAGCTATTTTACACACTATGTGAAAGCAAGTTTTTGTTTACCAGTGAGTGTACAATCAGCTAAGCAGCTGCATCATGTATCATGTCCCCTTGCATACCTGTATGATACTTTTTCAAAAAGGCAGCTATGTTTCAGCATAAACAATGGAGTCCTGCAGTACTTTAAAAACTAGCACATTTATTATAGCATAACTATACTGTAATATGATGTTTAAGGACTGTAGCCAGTGTCATCAAACCTATGGAGCATTATGCAGAATTTCAGGTATAGGACACACAACACATGCTTGAGAGTGCGAGTGTAAACAGTGATGACAAAGGGAATTTATATGCAGAATGTGTGTGTGTATTCTTAGGCAAAGGAATACTCAGAGGTGGTTTGGCCAGTTCCTTCCTTTGAAATACAGTATATGCTATAGAACCTGGTATTCATTAGTGGTCTCTCATCCGAGTATTAATCAGGCCTATCCCTGCTTAGCTTCCAAGAACATAACAGATCAACTAAATATCAACTGTTGCTTGTAATAAACTTCCTAACATTAGGTAAGTCAACACATGTGTGACAAGAAAACTTTATCCCTGATTCAGATCTTAAGTGATAGTGTGGAATTATCTAAAAATTTGTAATGCAACTGTTTCCTGACTGTCCCTTTGAAGTTTCTTTGCACCACAAGAGCTACTTTAAATGCCAGTGTCAAGAGTGTCCCAGGAGGCTGAAGTATCCTCCCACTGGTTTTGAACATTGCTATTCCTTTTGTCAATTGTGTCTCCATGTATTCTTCTCTATAGTGATTGGTCTGTTTGCCCCATGTAGAATGCATATTCTAACATCACATTGGAATATAAGCAAGAGAATTAATGCTGGTGACATTAGTAGCACTTCTAATAGTGTTGCAAGAATGGGTTTGGAAACAGAGATGGCATTTGGGCTTGTAGCAGGATCTCGCCCCATGTTACTTGCGTCACTTATATTCTTAGTGAGTACTGTAGTTGTTTAAGGTTGGGAGTTTTGCTGTAAGCAAGAAGACGTCTACCACCCAACTAGAAACAATTACACAAGGAAACAACAAACAACAAACGCAGATGCCAGCGGTGTCCCCATATTTTTTCTGATATGTTATAGCCCATCCTATAATAATTTTGTTGCTCTTTTGGTCACAGCATGGCTCTGTCATTTTATATGATAATGTGTTTACAAATATGTGCTTGTCACTTTTGTGGATTACATTTTTGGATGTATACTGATGTGTCTTAAAAGTGTGCTTTTAACACATAAAAAACATAGGATTTCAGAGAATAAAATAAATTATTTTGCCAGTTTCAGTATTCTCTTAAGTGGTTTTACCTGCCCCATAACCAAAGAGGTAAATACTAGCTCACTCTTTTTTTGTTTTGGGGTTTATCCACCACAGTGTATGTAAACTAGTTATGTAAACTTTAGGGACAAACGCCTGAATTGTGTGGAATCATTGTTTCTGTTCTTGTTTCAAGGTGCCTTCTGATGTAGTGTGAAGAGCAGCTATGGAAAAATGGAGCTTAATGACAATTGCTGTGTTATTAGGACTTATCGTCCGTTGGACTGTGTCCCTTGGTTCTTATTCAGGTACTTCATATTCAGAATGTGTCTGAAATTGTGCTAGGGGATATTTTTTTGTGTGGCAGTTCCAATTATGAAATATAGCTGAATGGGGAATGTGTGGTTCTCCATATTACAGTTGTAGCACTGAAATCCCAGTCATTATAGCCAATATGTAGGGACTTTAGTAGCTCCAGTCCAGCAGTATTGGGAGGGACACATATTTTCCATCCCCAATCTACAAAATGGTTTACCCTCAGTGGCTGCCTCTAGGCTCTGGAACTTCCTTCTCAGAGGAGTTAGACTGGCACCCTCCCTACCTTCTTTTCACAGACAAATAAAGATTTTTCTGTTTAGATAGGCATTTGATGGTGGACTATATAAGGCCCATCAGACCAAAATAATGTGCTGGGTCCTGATTTGTTGTGCTTGTGTTTGTGTATGTGTTTAATGTTATGCTTTAATCTGGTTTTAATTTTTTGATTGTTTAATTTTGTTTTAACTTTTGTATCTTTTTAATTTGTTTTGAGCTGCTTTTAGTCCCAAATTGGCAAAAAGTTGGTATAGAAATAATAATAATAATAATTTATTATATTAATAATAATTTAATAAAAGATATACTATATTATATCTAAATTATATAAATTAATAAAAATAATAATTTAATAAAAGATATACTATAATATTCATATCCTGGGCCATGAACAACCTTATTCTCTTGACAGGAATACAGATATCAGAAGCACTGTTAGCATAAACATGTTTGTCTTAGATGTTGTCTAGACAGTGAAAACTCCTCATAGAATTTGAGGAGAATAACTTCTGTTTCCCATGGTGATTTGCCGCATTTGGAAGGGGTGTGTGTCAAAAAACTACACGGAAGAAGCCTTTGCAGCTTCTCCTTGGGTTTTAAAAAAATGCGTGGGAAATGCACATCCCTGCTCATTACGACAACCAAATCACAGCAAAGTGTATTCCTGGATAAGAGCGGAAGTGGAAGCTTGATTGGTTGGACATGCGCAAGGGGTGGGCTTGCTGGCTATGAACTGGCCGGAAGCGCAATTTAGGAGTTTTTTCTGTATCAATTGTGCACTTTTTTGCTGCACTGAGGCAACCAAACAGCTTGTTTAACAGAAGGTCGCACTTGTGCATCTTCTGTCTGGCTTTTCTTCACAAACGAAGATTCAGGAAGGACTCATCCTGCGCTTTCTGCAAGCGCGCTGATGACTAAAAAGGCCAATCCAGGATAAACAAGTCCGGTTGCAGAAAGCACAGCAGAAGGTCTCCTTGGGTGATGTTTCCGCGTTGTGATTATTTCTGCGTTGTCATTTCTCTTCAAGACTTGTTTGGTGTGAGTTCTCAAATAAGGCTGCAGCATTGTGGATAGTGCGTCTCCATGTCTCCCGATGTGAGGCCAGGGCAGATCATTTTTGGTGATCAATTTGGCCGAGCCTGAGATGTTGTTTCAGGGAGTCCTTGTATTGCTTTTTTGGAGCACCCCTCTTACGCTGACCCGTGGCAAGTTCACCGTAGAGTACTATTTTTGGGAGGCGATGATCCTCCATCCTAGAAACATGCCCTGCCCAGCGCAGCTGTGTTCTCAATATCATGGCCTCAATGCTGGTGATCCCTGCTTGCTCAAGGACAGCAACATTTGTCACATAGTCCAGTGTATATTTAGGATTGTGTGTATACAGCGCTGATGAAGATTTACAGTTAAAAAAAAAATACTGTGCAGCAGCAGCAACTTATGGAGAATAATAATGTGAGTAATTCACTCCCAGACACCATCTTGATTCACAGGTATGCTTCCAAGTGAACTTCAAACACGGAAAACTTCACATACCAGTTATTTTGCCAAAAAACATTGGACATAAATGAATGCTGGTGCAAATTTGCACTAATGTGCAGCAATCCACATTATATTTTCTCATCTAGACAAGCCCTTAATTTCCTTTCTCCCATTTTGTCACATCATACTCATAGGTATTTTTCTAACATTTCATATTTAGTATCAGTTTTAGGAAAGTGAAGTTGAATCATAGTGAAACTAAACATCTAGGGTAGATGAAGAAAACAAACAGAAGGCATGGCACTTGTGTTGTCCTTTAAGAGTTGTATACGTATGAGCAGACTTGCATGTGTATTCAAGATTAAGTCCTTGGGTACTTTTCAAGCATTACACCTTGTGTTAAACAACAGCTGAGTTCTACTTCTTGGCTTTTTGTGGGATTACAATTGTGTAAGTGCAAGAGTCAAGCCACCCTTCTTGGCCCCTTCCCCATTGTCATCCCCACCCTACTGCTGTTCACATATGGGAGGGGAATGCCCGAAGGGGACAGATTGCTCTATGTGTATAAGCTTCCCATGCATGATCATGCTTCTAAATTTTATGAGAAACCTATATTCATAGACCTGGATCCCTTCTTTACAACTTCCCTTCCAGCGCTGATAGTGGAAAGCAGAGCCAACAAGGACCTGACAGTCTGGGATAGGATCAGTGATGATGATCCTCCTCTCCTGTTCCATTTGATTGTTTTTGTATGTATTGAGGGCCATAGTATGACTGTGCTGTTCCACAGCTGCAACCCATTTTATGGCAGTGATTAAAATGGATCATTTTAGAACTACTATTGCATTTTGTTCATCTTTAAAAACATTAATTCTCTTAAGGGCTGGTCCAACAAAGAACTCACCACATGCTAACGTGCAAACTCCCACTTTGTTTAGTATTATAACTGTTAAGAACTTCGTGATTTGAAAGGGCCTAGCTGAGAATGATTCCAGTCTTACTATGTCAGTGTTGTAGTGACATTAAGTAGATTATAACAAACTGCTTCTAGAAAGAACCATCACTGGTACTTTTGCAGCTATTTGAGTCCTACCACCATCACATGCTGAATTGCTGGTGAGTGGAAATAGACCTCTAGTAGTGATCAAAGACCAAGAGATCCATTTGGGTCCTATTGCTTTGTATGGATTCATTGGGACCCATGTGCAAAAGGTTCTTGAGCTTCTGATGGTGCCTTATATAGCTTGCTTGGGAGCATGGATACCTATCCTGTTAATAGTTTCATTTCCATTTGCTATTTCTTTCCCCAAGCGACCACTGAGAATGTTTGTGTTCATAAGGGAACGGATCTTATTTGAACCCTTATATCTGAAGAAAGACAAAAATATTTTGCTACATGAGGTAGAAAACCAAATGGCAAATGCTTTGCTCAACATTTGTAATAGCTAAAGCCAGCCAAGTTGTTTTGGCACATGAAGCAAAACAATCTCATGTGCATCTCTTCACAATCCTGGTAGTAAAAATACAATAATAAGAAATTAAATAATAAATATTAGCTGCCCTTTTGTAACACCCAAAATCCGCTGCCTGGGACACTTGGCTCACTCTGCCTAACTGTAGGACTATCCCTGTCTCTGAATGCCCTTTCTTGTAGAAAAGATATGCTCTCAGTTCTACCAAGGGACAAATTATATTCTTCTCTGCTGCTTGTCTGAATTGTTCAAACATAGATCATATCCAAGAATTATAGATGGCTTTCCTATATTTAAAAGAAACTCTTCAATCTCCATGAAGTTAGAGTCAATACCTTAGGAGAAACAAGTATGTGCTTTCAATAGCTAATCAGAGGAGACAGGAGGTGAATAATTTGTATGCCTAGGCTTTTAATGTGATACTACCACAATTGGATTGTTCTGTAAAATACTCATTTAAGAAACTCATGAAAGCTTTGTGTTATTTAACCCCCCCCCCCACAACTATAAGAACTTCTGACAAGAGAGTAACTGGGAAAAGGAATGGGGACTCATTATTCATCATTTAGAAATAATGGCTGAGAGGGAAGAGTAAAGTAGAAAACAAAAATTCCAGTTACCCAAAGTGAAGTGCAGTTCTGGTAACTAAATATTAGACTGAACTGCAGTTTCAAACCAGAATAAGAAAGAGGGACTTGGAAAAGAAATCTATAACATTACAAATAAGAAAAACAGCTGTTTATAGAAAGACTAAATGAGAAGAAAACACTTAACTATCAGTGCACAAGACAGAAAGATAATTGGGAATGTACAGGGGCCCCTCCAGAATGTCTTGGGCTTTTTTCTGGGACCCAGTGCGGATGCTAAATAATGCAGACTGTCAAGCCTCATATAATTCAATGGCAGCAATGTGAACATGCATGTTTCAGTGTGTTCATGTTCAGATCACCACCACTGAATAATATGGAGGTCACCAATCCGCAGTTCAGGAGCCTGCTGACACAGAGGGCCCACTCTATAACATTGCACTGTACAGTATGTCTAAGGAAACCAGATAGAACGGTTTGAGGCAAGCTTGAATGAAGTTCTGGTTCATGCTACAGGGGTTTTCATATTCTTCTCTTGTGGCATTCAGAAATGTGCTCTCGAATGTTAGAAGACTGAAATTGAATGACTGCATGACCTTCATCAGACAACTGGGATTGGTAAGATGAGGCATGCATGAAGCACCTTGCAATCCAACTTTGTGCAGTTAATACTGTTCTGGGCCCATTCACACTACACAATTATAGCACTGACATGCCACTTTAACTGACATGGCAACATACTATGGAATCCTGGGATTTGCTGAGGCACTAGACCTCTAACTGACTATTCTAAGTACCACTCCCTAAACTGCAAATCCCAGGATTCCATAGGCTGGAACCACAACAATTAGAGTGGAATCATAAATAATTATGTAGTGTGACAGGGCCCTTTATATCTGTTTTTTGAGCAAATGAAGCAGAATATTTCTAAAAGAAGCCTTTAGGAAACAAATACAGTTGTCCCTTCATATTTGCTGGGGTTTGGTTCCAGGACCCCCCGTGAATATCAAAATCCGTGAATACTCAAGTCCCTTTATATGCAATGGCATAGCAAAATGGTGTCCCTTGTATAAGATGGCAAAATTAAGGTTTGCTTTTTAGATTACTGTACTATTTTTTAAAGAATATTTTCAAGCCGTGGATACCAAATCCATGGATACGGAGGGACAACTGTATCCTAATGCCACAGTGAAATATTTTCTGCCCTGAAGAAAATTATTACTGTGAAAAAACCTTTAATTGTAAATATTGGATGAACAATATCATATTGATTTGCAAGCAAACTGTTAAAGACATTAGTAGAGTTCACAACAATCACAATGAATAAGCGAATACATACACTAATTAGTAACAAATTATGCAGTTTTACATCTCCCCCCCTCTTTTTTTTTAGGTGCAGGAAAGCCACCTATGTATGGGGACTATGAAGCTCAAAGGCACTGGCAAGAAGTTACCTACAATCTGCCAGTCAAACATTGGTATGTCTGATTTTGAAATATTTCTTTCCCCTTATATAAGGAAAACCTATAATCTTGGACTGCATATATAGGAAATCTAATACTACAACTCTGTGCAAGTTTACTCAGAAATAAGCATCACAGCACCCAATTGACTTATTTGAAGGCATGTGTGCATAGGTTTGTAGCTATTGTTTTTCTTTCCTATTATGCCATTATAATTAATAAATTTAAATTTGGTAGATATATCTAGATAGGAAACTTTGTGCACCATAATAAAAGAGATGAAAAGTCGTATAAAATTTTTCTGTGTCTTTGTGTCTTAAAAATAATAATGTGATCTACTGCCATTGAAGTTTAGCATACATATAACAAAATGGATATTTGAAAAAGATATCCCAGTTTTCCCAGTTAAACAACCTTTTACAATTATTTGTACAGTGGGTCCTTGGTATCCTCTGGGGTTTGGTTCCAGGACCTCCTGTAGATACCAAAATCTGTGGATGCTCAAGTCCCATTATACACAATGGCCTAGTAAAATGGTGTCCCTAATATAAAATGGCACAATCAAGGTTTGCTGTTTGGAAATTTTATTTTTGGAATATTTTCAAGCCATGAATGAGGGAATCTGTGGATATAGAGGGCCAACTGTACAGACTGATACAAATATGTTCTCTCTGAAATCTGGAGTTAATGCCAACGCAGTAATTTCTGATTTTCATGTGTCCAGTGTGGCATTTTATGTATCTTTGTGCCAAATACTTGGATAGGAACCCTGATCCCCTTTGCATCATTGTTTCACTTGAGCAGACTTGGAGGTCTGATTGTACCCTTGGAAGCAAGAGAAGATGGCTGACCATTGGTATTTCACAGCCCTGTTGACTGATTAGTGAGCAAGAGCACAAAAGGAAAAACAAAGCATGGAAGAAACTTTACAGGGGAAACTGGTACTTAGGATGTACTGAAATATTTAAAATGCAAAATGGCTCAGTTCAGGATGGAAGACAGAAAGTACAGCATGACTGCTGTGGAATTAACAATGGTGGGACAAGGAGACCTGGGAAGTGGAATACTAATGGAAGAGGCTGCCTTAGGAGGGAGAGACCTTTTTGCCATAGCATCTTCTCATCCTCCAGCTGTAATAAATCACCTAGCTTGATAAACAAGCTGTGGTACAGAAGAGTTTCTCTAGCCACTGTTGCCCCCTGCCCCAACATGGCCAGGTTTTAACTGATCTTCGAATAGGAGGTTGTGTGGTTTCTGCCTATCCCATCACTGCCAACAAATCTGGGAGTTCTGCCTATTCCTTTGCTGCCACCAACTATGAGGACTTCTACTTACCCAACCACTGCCATTAACTGTGAGCGTTTTTCCCTTCTCCCCACCCTGCCACCAATGTGAGAACCTCCTCCTATCCTACCATTGTGGTCACCAACTGTGGAGACCTCTTAGATGCCCTCGTATTTCCTGTATGAGATTTTATTTATCTTCTGTCCCCACCGGACACCACCACTACTTATTATCTGCTGCCACCACAAACAGCATGTCTGAACTCAGCTTTCCAATAGGTTGCGTTCCCAATGGCAAACACATATAATATGAAAATAATGATTTATTAAACAGAATGTGAATATAACATCACAGATAATACATCTAAATCACATCTCACACACTCTCTCAAAACTCATTTCATAGCTAACTCTGACCATGACACTAACTCTTCTAACCACTCAAAATGCTAACTCCACTAATTAATTCCTAATCCAGACAGACTACTAATCCTAATCGTGACTAATCCTCACTCTGATTAACTGCCCTACATACCCACCTTTTAAAAATTCCTCCAGACAGCCAAACAGTCACCAGTCACTCTCGACATTCCGGTCTTTCACCCCCTCCCAACAGATCCTTACCTTATAACATTTAATACACAGTGCAAACCCCATTTTAAATTAATTATCTAATAAATGAAACCATTTCCCTTGAAAAGCCCAGAACATCACAGGGACCCATAGGTAGAGCAGATGAAATCCCTGGTTTACTTATTGGCCTCTCCACTTAAAAGCAAAAGGCAATGGCAAGGATGGAATAGGCCTACTCCTGAGATGCTGAAATTCTTGCCTATAGTTAATACTGGTTAGTCCTAAATACTTTAAAGGCACCAGATCCTATCTGATCTTGGAAGCTAAGCAGGGTCAGCCCTGGTTAATACTTGCATGGGAGACCACCAACAAACACCAGGTGCTGTTGGCTGCATTTCAGAGGGATGCAATGGCAAACCACCTCTGAGTATTTCTTGCCTAAGAAAACCCTATGAAATTCATGGGGTCGCCATAAATTGACAGGTGACTTGAAGGCACACAGACACACACAGAGATGAACTAATGGCCTGTCTCAGTATAATGCAGTTTGATATACTGATGGTAAAAATTTGTATGTAAATTTATTTATTTTCATTAATAAAGAATGCAGATATTTAAGCCATGACCACATTGCAGGAATGTATTTCTGTTGTCCAAATATTTTGGTAATATGGATGAGGAAGAGGGAACGACTACTTAAGAATATCTTGGTTGTGAAAGATTAATAAAGAATTAGAACTTAGAAGCAAGAGAACAAAAACTAAAGACTATATGATATAGAACCAAAGACTGCAGTCAAAAAATATATATTCTAGTTTAATTTTAAAACATTTATAATTTGTATAAATTACTGAATGACAGCGTGGAAAGTGTAACTGGAAGTAATTTAATCACAGTTTGATTTTGGTGCAGCAGCAGACAAA
Source organism: Gambelia wislizenii (assembly GCA_030847615.1). Taxonomy (NCBI): domain Eukaryota; kingdom Metazoa; phylum Chordata; class Lepidosauria; order Squamata; family Crotaphytidae; genus Gambelia; species Gambelia wislizenii. The sequence continues at coordinate 107,819,619 of JAUMIR010000004.1, forward strand.
TTTGTGTTCCACTCTATAGTGTAGCGGATATCATACTTAGATAGTTTGTCTTTGAAGAGGCTGCAGCATTAAGAATTGTTCAGATATGCTCAAATGATATTGCCATGTTTTTCACACTCATTTGCTTTGTTCAGAAGCAAGGTATACTAAAAAGGTAGGCAGTAAACTAGAAATATGATTTGTATGTAGTTCCCCCACATGTGATTTTTTTCTGTGCCAGAGGCACAGATTTAAATCTTTCTGCATTCCCTATCTTTCTTTGAAGCCCATGCATATATTTATCAAAGACAATCTTGACAGCATCTTTCCTTCATATATTGCTAGTTAGAAATGGGGCAGCCATTGCCCTTTACCCTCATCAGCATATGCAAATCTTTTCTATGGAATCTAAGACTCAATAAGAGCACAGTGCATGATGAAGCATGTGGGGTGTTAATTAGCAAATTGCAGGGTATTAGAATCCTAGAGTTAAAATATTTTGGCATGAGAAATCTTGAATGGTAAGGTAGGAGGCAGAGATGCAGCTTTAAGAAATATGATTTATCATGAATTGTTCATAAGATACTTCAGGCTGCTCATAAGGTATTCAAGAAATATCATTTATTGTAGTAAATGTCAAAAATTGGCTGCATTTGAGTGGATAGACTGGAAAAGCTAAGGACTTGCTCCCAGCAATTATAAAATAGTAGTCACTCTGCTTCACAGAGATTTAAAGGTTCTGATGTCTTATTTTTGTAACTTTTATTTTCATTGAATAAAACCTGCTTTCAACTTGAAGATATGCCTAAATTCTGACTGCTCTCCACAGAAACAGAAGAGTTGTATGAATGAAATTTTGCTTGTGCACATTCATATTGTCCTGCAGACATTACTTTCTTTAGCAAATTTAGAGGGCTAGTTGAAGTTATTACAAATACTTCTGATTAGGTTCATGATCTTGGTCACCTATTTTGTTCATTGACACCCATTGTGTCAACAACTTAGTTACTTCTGCTTTAAAGGTACATTTAATTTTTAGAAACTCCTGTTCATTTTCCAAACCAGCAGTGCCATATGGATATGCTTGATATGGAACAGTCCCCCCGCCCCAAGCATACCAGTTTATGCTTGCTGACAATAACAGCCAGTGTTTGAGCTCTGTGTTTTTGGATCTGGAGAGATGGGATTAATCTTAGATTCCCTTGGGTAAGTGGCAACACGAGGTGAACACTTCGACATGCATTAAAATCTAATCTTGTATTACTTCACTAGGAGTACCCCCTATTCAACTGAATATATATGTAGATGTTGTACTATGAGGGAATTTAAAGGTAACTTTTAGAGAGCCAGCATGGTGTAATGGTTGGGGTGTTGGACTAGGATCCTGGACAATCGAATCGAATCCCTGCTTAGCCATGGAAACCCACTGTGTGACTTACACATAGCCTCAGAGGAAAGCAATGGCAGAACCCCCTCTGGACAAATCTTGCCAAGAAAACTGTGATAGGCTCACCAGAGTGTCGCCTTTAGTCAGAAATGACTTAAAGGGACACAACAACCATTTTTTGTTGTATATAACAATAGTTAAAGAACTATAAAAACATACGTGTGCTTAATATAACACAACTCATTCGTTAATAGTTGCAGAACTAGTTCATTAGTAGGTGCTCACAAATCTGAACCAAACTTTAAGAAAATGTTCCCTATAGACAAAGCTGCTTGAATACATCTTCAATCATTTTTGTTTTGTTCTCCCAAATTCTCTCTTTCTCTTTTCTCTTGCATCAATTTCTAAAGTATATCATGCACTTATTATGAAGGCAGATCTCCAGATTGGAAAGGCATCAAACCAGAGCCAGCCAAAGTATAGGGTACTGTTTATATAGTGCAAGGTTACTGTGGAAGTCTTCAGGACAGAGCCTAGTCAGAATGAGGGAAGGGGACCAAAGAATGTACAGTTGCCTAAAAGAGAGCTTTTTGTCCTTGGAGCCAATAATAAACAAACAAAGCAAACACATTAATATGAATCATTTGGGTTAGATTTTTGTGAATAATGCTGTTTGGAGCAAAAAGTACTACCATCCTTTCTTAGCCCATTAGATTTTGAAATATTCTAGTCCATTTTTCTAAAAATGAATATTCGTTTTCTAGAGCAATTTCACTGGTCATATACACACATTTAATATTTTCATGAATCATACTGCCTCCTCTTTCACTTTACACAGATGCCAGCAATTGCATCCAAGGTAACTATAGATTGGTTCTTTCTGATATTTTTTAAAAAGAAAGAAATCTACAATAAAAATGGAAGAATATTTTGAAAAATCTTTACCTTTATACTGAAGTTCTCCATATTACCAGCAGAGTTGCATATGAAACCAAAAACAACACTGTCTTTAAAGGATGTAGGCTTATATTTATTTCATTGTTTCAATTTGTTTTTCAGGTACTTCAACACCAGTGATAATAATTTGCAATATTGGGGCCTTGACTACCCACCTCTTACTGCTTATCACAGTCTTTTGTGTGCTTATGTGTAAGTTAATTATGTAACATTTTTCTAACCTTGTTTCCTAACTCAAAGAGAAAAATATGGCTGATCCACAGGCTCTTTGCATGCACTGGGGATGTGATGTACCCACAGAGATTTCCTGTCCATGATAGGAATTGTTGGGAAATGTGACAATTAGTAGTGTTTCACACAAGCAGTTATTAATATTTGCAAGTAGAAAGTGAGCAACAACCAGTTCCACACATCCACGCTGTCTCAGAAGCTTAGTCTTCTTTGTAAAGCAGGGTTAGTCTTCTTTGTAAAGACATGTGAAGTAGGTTTACTTACAGGTGCTAAAAGTTTCAGAACATCTCATGGTGAGAAACTCTGTAGGATGTGTTCTTCAAACATTGTGAGGACAGATACTGCAGACTACAAAATGGAGGATGAGCTAACTCAGATTAACTGCATCCTAATTGATTCAGGAAGAGAGAGGATATGGCAAGACAAGCAAAAAGAAAATGAGATGAATATGCTGTGCCTAAACTTTTAGAGAGATATATGAACTAACATCTAAAGAGTATAGGTAAGCTAAGGTTGCTTCCTCATAACAGGAATATCTCTGCACCTACGTCTCCTTCAGTTATGCGATGAATAGGGAGGATCATGCTAGCTGCAAGTTCTATATACCGTTCTTATGTGAAGTCACTTTTAATTGTATTTTGCCAGAATGTGCATTTGGTGTGGCAAACCTAGGCTCTGTGTTAAATTTCAGAACACTTTCAAAGGGATTCCCATATTATGCTCTGCAATAGTAAAGCATTAGATACCACCAAAGCACTGATGTGACATGTCTTAGAAGGAATGGCTGGCATCCTAAAATTCATTGACAGACATTGGATGTAGTGGGAATATCCATAAGTAAACCTGGATTTAAAAACAATCATCAGGCAGTGAATCTGGTCTTTAATGGGCAATCCTTAAGTTCTGAATGTTCCAGTGAACTACTGCCCTAATTTATACACTGAAAAGCATAGTGTATGTCTTGGAAACTATGGGAGCATTAATTCTTCATTTGTATTCTGAATAATCCAGTGTTTTGCAGCTCCCTATCTTTCCCTATCTTTGGTACAATGTTATAAAATCACAGATTCCAAAAGGCTGTGATAAGAAGCATAGACCTTAATCTAGCAAGATTAAGGAAGAGAGGCACTTGTTTTGAACTTTGGTAGAAGGAACACTATGTCCTCACAAATTCCAGCTGTATAGTCTAGCAATGGGTGACATATATGGGCATGGAACTTTTGCTTGAAGACACTGTTTCTTAATTTGTGGAACTACTGAACAGAAAGATTCCCCCATTACATCATTTGAAGTAGAAAGAAATCCTGTCTTATCAGAAGAGCATTGAGGATGTGTTTTTTGAGGTGTTTGGTATATTGGAACAAGGCAGTCTTTTTCTAATTTAAAAATAATAGTGGCTTACTGGGAGTGATCAATTGTGCTGGTATACACTGCTCAATTGCTCTTACTTGGCTCCTCCTTCCAGTGGGAGTGGATAAACAAGCTATTTGTGGGTTTTTAGTATGTCATCTAAACTGGGAACTCTTACAAGTCATAAGCCAAGAACAAACTCTGCCAGAATACTTTGGTTTTCTATGATAGGTAAACTGAGCCATTGTTAAAAGTTGTTGTTGTTTTTTTTTTAAATACTACAGTATAGCTATATTCAATTGGGATGATGGGAAGTTTTGCTTATAATCTGTTGGTTTCAGCATCTTTCTTTATATTTTAACAAATCCCAAATGGATTACAATGTTTAGGAATTATTTTCTGTTTTCTTTGTTGGTAATTTGTGTTTAATTTTGAATGAAGCAGAATTATGAAGAACTTTGATTCAATCTATGTTACCTGTATTATTAATAATACACTACTGAATTATGAGCTGTGAGAACTGTATAACTTTGAGTGGTCTTACACTTTGTTTTACAGGGCACAGTTAATAGATCCAAGTTGGATTGCTCTCCACACATCTCGTGGATATGAGAGTCAACCACACAAGTTATTCATGCGTGCAACAGGTAGAAACATTTCTCCCCCGCCCAACATAAATTCAAAAGCTATGGATTGATTGATTGATTGACCAATTGCATTTATATGCTGCCTTTCTTCCAGTGTGGGACCCAGTGTGGCTCACAAACAATAAAATGAAATTAACTAAAAACATGATAAAATTAAAACACAATTAAAAGATTACCATTTTTAAAATCATAAATTAAACAATATAAAAGCATTAAAACATACAAAAATTAATCTGATTTTATTCTTTAATGTGATCTTATTGTATTAAATGTAGATGATATGTTGCAAGGGGTGTTTTCAGGGTGTAAACATTAAAAAAAAGAGACAAATTATAATCTGGAGTATCATCGACTCCCTAATACTAATGTTAAGAGGAATTATTCATGGTGTGGAGTTAGGCTACATGACTCTGAATATGTTGCTAGGCCACTTTTCCTGTTAAGTTATAGTGAACTTTCCTGTTAAGTTGAAGTATGGGCTCAGCATCAAGATCAAGCACAAAACACAGAACCTACTCTGTGGTGGCTTTATAGCTATAGAACTCCCTCCCAAGGAATGTGTGCTGGACCTTATCAGAAGAGTCTTTTAAACAGACTTCAAAAACCCATGTATTTCAGGCTGCTGCTTTTAGTTAATATGCATGGCTGGATTTTAAAATATGTAATGACTTATCATGCTGCTGGCTTTAAGATATTACATTTTTTTTATCACAGAGTGTGCTGATTAATTATTTTAACTTATCAATTTTAAGAAATTGTGTTATTATATTATGGGATATGCTTTATTTTTACATTTTTTTCTGGGTTGCCTTGTATGGGCATTTCCCTAAAAGATGGCATGGAAGGAATTAGTTAAATAAATGCAACTTGATAACAGCTTGAATATTTCACATAGTGGTTTTGCTAATTCCTACTGTGCAATGCTCAGTTTGTCCTATTGCGCTTTATCAGTTATCAGCTATGAAGGTTTACTTGTCCAGAAAATGTGGATAATGTTACAAGGGGTAGAAATTTGGAATGATCAGGTTAAATTCCATTAAGATTCTTTTTAGAACAAGTAGGTGGGCATTGAAAATGTATTTGCAAGTATTCCCAGCTTTCAGGAAATAGCGAACTTAGGCTTTGAATAGATTGATGAAGGGACTTATAGTTTGAGGATTATTTTTTACTAGATTTTAAATACAATAGGACCCCTGTATCCATGGGGGATTGGTTCCGGGGGGCTCTGCGGATACCGAAAACTGTGGATAATAGCAAGCGCCATTGAAAATAATGGCACTTCTGTTTTAAAATACCACAGAGATGCATTGGAGGACCCAGAAAAAATCTAGAGAGGATGCCTCTCTAGATATTTTCTAGGAATACTATATGGTAGGTGTGCTGTTTTGTGTCCCATGGAGAACTGAAACCACGGATATTGGTTCTGCAGATATTGGGGTTCTGACTGTATAATGGTTTGATTGGGTGCATAATGAATGCTTGTAGTACTGAAGTAATGAAGCTTAGGGTTTAATTCAGAGTACTACTTAAGGAGTTCCACCTGCAATAAGAGAAGAGAGTGGGGAGGTGATCTCTGTGATACCTCCATCTTCCTACAGCCCTTTTGCCTCTTGAAAATCAGCTTGAAGGGCTGGAGAACCTTTTAGAACAGTGTGAGAGGTGATTTGGGGCTGTAGGGAGACTATGCAGAAATGGCCTCTCATCCCCATCCTCCAGCGGGAACTGATTGCTATATCTAGTTTGGTGAACAGAAGGAGTCCTTCTGTTTACAAAATGTCCAATCTCAGTCCAGACCATTTTTAAACAGTCCCTGGATGAAGTTGATGCCAATATAAGATTTCTATGAACTGTGGACAAGTATTTTCATTATTATTCAATACCTTTTTCTAACTATCAAAAACATTCTAGTGTTATACAGCCATGATAAAAATGATCATGGTGCTCATTTTTCTTTGCAGTTAAACCAAATTTAAAAAGTAGGTTATCGTTTTATAAGTGTATTAACTGATGATTAATAATTTGATATTCATGAAGGAGAGGGAAAAAAAACCCACCAGTGTTGCGAGAGTTATTTAACAGACAGCCTAAACCACACATTTATTAGTTTATGTTCAGTCATCCTCTGCTTCATAGGACTGAGTGGAGTCCTGAATGATGTGTCAACATCTTCCTTATTGCTGATTATCCTGGGGAGAATCAGACACTCCTCCACACCACCTCTTACGTTGGCCACAAACATTTCCATCTGGTCTCCAGTAATTGATTACATTTTAAAAATCATTAGAACCAAATTACCCTTGAAATGGTCTTTAATAATGTTCAGATCAACACGCTTGACAAACCATTGATGTACAAACTAAGAAAATGGATAGACATTCTTTTAACAATAGCCATTAAACTAGTGCATCAAGGTTACAAAATCCAATACAGTTAAATGTTGACCATTAGTTTTATACATTTTAGAAAATTCTCTTTCTGTGGAGTGTACACACAGATGATAAACTCAGTCAAAGAAATGTTAAAAAATAGGAGGCGTACAGATGATTCAGACACAATGGTTTGATGTTACATAAATGGGCCCTGAGGCGTGGAAATGAGCCTCAGGATTGCACCCTCCTTCATCTGCTCCTGTTCTGTACTTCCTTTATGTACTGTATTTTATTGTTTTGTCCAGTCCGGGGAAACTGTCACTTGACCAGATCATCATTTGCCCACAAATCAACATAGTTTGTTGTTTTGTCTAAGCAATATTTTGTCTTGGTCCTTTCAAAATGAATCATACTGAACAGCTTTCAGCAACCTGATACAACTCATATATGTTGGTTTGTACGTCTTATCATTCCCACCCAGTGCTGGTACCATGCCTGTTGAGGTCTAGGAGAAGTTTATAACACACATGGGGGCGCCAAACTGGGGTGGTTCTTAAGTGGAGTGGTTCTTAAGTGGTTCTTAAACTGTGGTCAGCAGACCCTCAGGGGACCGCAGTTTCCTCACAGGGGGTGCGCATAGGCTTGAAAGGCTGCTCAGCCCATGTGACAGGAGCCAAGGCAAAGGCTAGCTGGCTGGCTTGACCTGCGCATTGCTCTTCAATCTGCTCCAACCACAGATTTGCAGGAAGAAGTAGGAGAATAGTCTTCCCTCCTCTCCAGTGGCTCTGAGGGAAGGGTTAATGGATGGTGTCAGTGTATTATTATTATTATTATTATTATTAGGTATTATTGTTGTTGTTCTTAAGGTTTTACATCTTGAGTTAAATCTTGGGGGTCCACGGCAGCAAAAGATATTTAAAGGGGATCCCTGGTAAAGAAATGGTTAAGAGGCATTGGTTTAAAGCTGCCTTTCTCAACCTTTTTACCCCGGAGGAACCCTTGAAATAATTTCAATAATGAAATAAACCCCTACGTAAAAATTATACCTGCAGCTCCCTTAAAAAAAAAAGTTAGAGAAACAGTGAAAAAAATAGATGCTTATTATAGTCCACATTGCCAGCAATACATATTTGATATTGAAAGTAACAGGCCTGAAACAGCATACTGGCAGAGAAGTATATATAGTGTACATCAAAATACTGACAAAATATCCTATGAAGATGCCATAAGAGGTAATCTATAATAAAATTAAATTAAATGAAAAACAAATTGTGAAACCTGATTAAAAACCTGAAAAATGTCATATGAAAATACCCAAAAAAGACTAATACAAATATATTTGATGAAAAACAAATATATTTATTCTGATAACATTATTAATATGAAAAACCCTCATTTTGCATTTGTACCTTGAAATCAGTTTTATGCAAACCAGCATCTTCTTTTGGCCTCAGTTCTGGCAAACGATAAGGGTCCGTGGCTGCTTGCAGGAGGCAAACTCAATCACACACACACTCGTTCCTAGCCTCCTGCCTTTTTGACATGAGGAGCTTCATTAGTACATCAAAAGCTGAAAGGGAGAGCAGGGTATTCAGCACATAAACATCCTTTTCTTGACCCATAAGAGGCCCTTTTGCAGGTTCTGTTAGTGTGAAACCATTCACACACACACTCATTCCTTCCTGGCTTTCTCTGTTGTGGAGGGGAGAGAGAAGCCTTTTCAGCTCACCACTTCTCTGTGATTTATTATTATAGTTGTCCCTTCACGTTCACTGGGGTTTGGTTCCAGGACCCCCATGAGTGAATACTCAAGTCCCATTATATGCAGTGGCATAGCAAAATGGTATCCTTTACATAAGATGGCAAAATCAAGCTTTGCTTTTTGGATTATCTTTTAAAGAATATGTTCAAGCTGTGAATACTTAAATCCATGAATGCCAAATCTGTGAATATGGAGGGACAACTGTATTTTCTTGTGGAACCCCTGGCTATCTCTGGAGGAATCCTGGGGTGCTGCAGAACCCCAGTTGAGAAACGCTGGTTTAGAGCATAGGAGGCAAGGCAATACCTCTTACTGGATGAACCTTCTCCTGCAAAGATTTGTACTGTAATAAGGGACGCAAATTTTCATTTAATTCATTCTTCCCACTGAATAAAACTACAAGAGTTTTTGTTCATTTTTTAATGTTTTCAAATTTTCAGGAAATGTTTGTGAAAATTTAATGTCATTCAATGAAAACAGTGTATTTTATACAAAACATTTTTCTGTGCAAAAATGTTGGACTTTTGTATAGAGATTTTTTTTTGCACACAAAACAGTGGGTTTTGTGTAAAAGCAATGTTTTTTCAACAAACAATTTTTTTGCCACAAATTCCAAAATGTGAGAACTCTTGTGGCAGTGATCATTCCCCCCCCCCCCCCCCAGAAGAAGATTTGATGGGTTAAGTCACCCTGTCTAACTCAGGATGAGAAAATTTAAACGTGGTGTTTATATTTCTAATGGAGGCGCATGTTATTTTATTGCTCAGAAATTACCTGGAATTAGAGTTGAGCAGTGAGATGACGAAGTTAACTGCTGAGAATTATCTAGGAAGGTAAAAACAAAAGGAGATTATCAACAGCTTCAAAAGGAACTTTATGCTGTTTTCTGGTGTTTGGACGAAGACAGTGACTGGACTGGGAAGGAGTATTGAATTCGTGGTGGATAGGTTGATGTTTTGCTCAACCTAATGTGTGGTTACTATGAAAAAGACAAATTCCATGTTGGGAATAATTAGGAAAATAATATAAATAAAACTGCCTACATCACAATACAGATATGCACATCTGTAGTATGACAGCACTATGAAATTATAAAAATTGGTTTTTTTAGAAAATAAAGCGGGGGAGGACATAGTAGAGTTATATAAGATTATCACTGCAGAGAAAAAGGATAAGGAGTAGTTTTAATCCCTCTCTCATAATACTCTGGTTTATCTGATGAAGCATGAGATCCATCTGAACAGTGTGCTTCCACCAGATCTTGTGGTTGCTGCCTCCTGGACACTTTTAAAAGGGAACTAGATGATAGCCGTGATGGTTACCGATTTCCTCCAGTATCAAAGCCTCTGCGTACCATTTGCTGTGGAACAAGAGTGGGGAGATGTTGTTGCACTCATTTCTTTGTTTGTTGGCTTCCCATAGGCATTTGGTTGATCACTGTGGGAATATATTGTTCCCAGATCAATAGGCTTTTGATATGATCTGGAAAGGCAGTTAATTTATAACTCAGATAGCCTTGTCTCCATTTAAATATAGCAGTGTTTCAGAGAACTCTCAGTACCACTAGATGAATACCAGCTGACCTGTTGTGTTGATTTTTTAAAAATCCCTTTTTTACTTCTGTACCTAAAAAAGAGAGTTCTTTGTCAGCTGGCTATCTTTCAGCATATTGAACATAATTGTGCCAATAAGAGTTACCATTTTTGTTTCTTTGTAACTTAAAGAAATTGCAGTTTTATCTTCTGTCACTTTGAAGGAATTTTGGCCTTCAGTTCTGAAAAAGTATTGCCATTTGAGCTCCAATCCTGTGTAAATCCACCCAAACTGTCTTCTGTTTATTTGTTTTTCTTGATTGATCTCTTTGGAAAGAGACTGGTTTGAGATTTTAATAATAATAATAATAATGTCAAGTTCCACTTGACAGCAAAAAAGACGTGTCAATAATAATAATAATAATAATAATAATAATAGACATGTCTTTTTTGCTGTCAAGTGGAACTTCAAGTTTTATTGTTACTCCTTTACAGCTTTTTGTGTGTGTGTGTGTGGTTAATTGGGAATCCTAGGTCAATTGAGGGTGGTACCTGACAAGCCTAAACTGAATGTCTACAGACATATCCTTCCTCACATACCATCTGAAGACAGCATATAGATATCTGACTGCTAACAACATTTATCCCCATCTCTTTTCACCTGTTTTTTAAAACTGTTTTTCTTGATGAAGAAAACTTTGGTTTTGAAAACTAGAAACCAACTTCTGGGTTTGTTTGGTTATTCATCTTTAATCCAATTGACTAAGTGGCCTTTATGCAAGATTTGGTTTTAAACCTGTGAAGGATTTATACACATTTGAATTTTGAATGTACAGGAAATGATTTGGTTTATCTTTTTAAGTAACTGAAGGAGTGAATAAAGCAAAAAAGCTGCCCTGAAAGTAGTTCATTATGTTTCAGTTCATGTACTGTACTCATGTATGTATTACTATTGTAAACATGTTACAAAACTGTTAAACTGATGTCCATTAAGAGAGTGTCACTGAGTTAATCTTCTTCCAATTATACATCATTTTGTGAGAAATTTCTGTATGGAAATGCAGTGATCATGTATGATTACAGTGCTAACCCTATGATGTTCTTGGATCCAGTTTTGTAGTTTTCTTAGCCATCACACTATCCACTCTCTGATATTACCATATCAGCAAGTTTATGACTTATGTTTAAAATAGTCATCTTATAAATTCTTTATAGTTTATGTACAAGATATGTACATTTTAAAAAATCTGCTTGTAAGGCAGTTCCTTATACTACAAAGCATTGTCACATAACAATTAAGTTTGTCAGTGGCTCTCCTGCAGATAATGCCTAGATGCTATGCTCAAGCTCTTGAACAGGTAGAGAGGGCTGCATTGTTCCCCCTTATCAGAAACTTTACTTGCCTTGTTCCCTGCTTACTGTAGCAGGAGTCCACATTTGCTTCTCTGCAAGGTGGAAAAAGGAACCACTGCAGCAACAGAGTGGGATGCTGCACCCTTTTCATACATACTCACACCCAGAACATTTAAAAGTACTATATAGGTATCATCTCTAGTTGAAGATCTGGTAAGCTTAATAAATAACAATATCTGTGTTCTCTTGAGAGCTCAAGATGTCTTGGAAGGATAGTATTATCAAGGCCTGCTGTTCTGGATGTACAGAATCAGGCTTACATTTCTGAGTGTATGAGTCATCGAAGATTTGTGCCTGACTTGAAGACTATGCCCAAGACATAAAAGACTTCTATAGTTTTTGTATTTTAAATAATTCAAATGTGTTGAAAACTCAAAACTATAAAGGGACAATATAGTGAATAACATGTTGACAGGTGACAAGATAGGAAGCAAAATAAGCGAAAAAGTATACTGATAAAAAAACAAACACCAGCTTGATTTTTATGAATAACCTGTTTTGCAGTTCTTGTTGCTGATTTGCTGATTTATATACCTGCGGTAATCTTATACTGCTGTTATTTAAAGGACACGTCAAACAAGAAAAAGGTTGGTAGTTCCCCTCACCCACCCACCCCCAATTGCAAGTAAAATTGCTTCCTTTTGGGTGAATATCAGAAGTGCACTTTTAGCTAAAGCTATAGTATCAAAAATATTTCCTAATGACATAATATGGATAAGAGTGAGTATTAATTCATTTGTGTTAACAGCAATTATTGAACTGCCTAAACGAAACAAAATACACTACTAAAATATAGCTGTTGAGGCAAATTATATATTATAAACAAATAAGAATTGTAAAAGCATATGTAGCACAAGTCCAGCTGTGTTTACTCAGACTAAGTTTAGTACTACTTAAATTAATGATAATTTACTCCCATGTAAATTTGCATAGTATTGCAGCATTTTTGTGCTTATCATAAATATGTTTAACGTCAGTAATGATTTAATTTAACTAATTTAAATATAATTTAATCACACTTTGGCAAGTAGCAAAACCAAAACTTGTTCAGTGATATGCTTGACTTTAGTGTTACCTTCCTACTTTTCAAGAGGCAAAGTGTGTTGTGTACTAGCAGTTATGTACCCATCCTAGGGCATAATAAGTTAATAAAAACTAGCCTTTTACACATTTTTCATTGTCCTTTTTCTTTCTTTCCCAGATTTCTAGTGCTCTCTGCATACTGCTTTATCCAGGCCTCATTTTGATTGATTATGGACATTTTCAGTATCCTTGCATATTCTGTAAAACAGGATCATTATATTTTTACCAGTTTAGTTTTACCAGTTCAACTCTCTCTAACCCAGGTTGGGGAGGGGCAATGATAAACTATTGTTTGGGGGATATTTTTAGGCTTTTATTTTCCTTGGTGTTTGGAGGTGGGTTGGTGTAGACTTGGGAGTGCAACGAAGGGGTTGGGGTTCACACTCTTGGTCTAACCCAACACTATAGAGCAGTACGAGATGTAAATTGTATGGAAAAAAGTATATCAGGGTAGGTAATATGTGATCCACTAGATGCTGTTGAACTGAAACTCCCATAACCACTCATCATTAGCTCTGCTGGCTAGGGCTCCTTGAAATTGCAGTCCAACAATATTTGGAGGGTTAGATTCCCCACCCCTGAAGAATGTAAACAGGAGCAAGTTTATTTTGTAACCTATTTGAAAAATGTTCATAAGATCAATGAAAGGTACATCCTAATCATATCTGCTCAGAAGTAAGTTCTGTTGAGTCCAGGGACGTTCACTCCCAATTAAGTGGTATAGAACTGCAGCCTTAGGTTACGCACAAGGCTTAACCTTTTGTATACACTGACATGGGAATAAGCCCTCCTGGAACATAGTGCATCTTACTTTTGCGTAACATGCATTGTGCTATTAGGTGTAGAGAAATGGATTATTTTAAAGTTGTATTCTTTGTTGCACAGAATGGGTTATTAAAATGTTTGCTCAAACAGATAAGCCGTTGGTATAAATATGTATCTGAAGGTGAATTTACATGTTTAGATGATAGAAGCACAAATCGTGTGTGTGAAAGAGCCATCAAAGATTTAGCACAGGAGATCAAAGATTTGGTATCTCCCAACATTGCCACAAAATACAAGTCAATGGAGGCAATTTTTAGGATCTTGTACATATAGTATTTTGTGGATATTATAGTGATCTGTGGAACATTAGCCAAACTGTGCACCATCATGGTGGGTGTAGCTAGATACAGGTAAACCATGGATTTGCGGGGGGGGGGGGATTATGTCACCTGAACAGTGTAGAAGCTGCTCTGTTGGCATTGCTTCCCTTTGGGGTGCAGTAATGTCAGAACAGCACACATCCTGTGGGATGGATGGTGCAATAGCTTCATGCTGTTCCGTGCTGGTGTTTGAACATGCAGAGTATAATGCAGTCAAAATCAAGCATTTTGATGTTACATTGATTTTGTTTTAAGTTTGAAAATTTAGCATTGCTAAATTTGTTCAGAGCCAGAAGACCATCTGAAGTATTCTCTTAATGCTTGATAATTTTTTAAATAACCAAGTGATTAACACATTTTGTCCTTAACATAAAAAAAACATGTATAATTCTGTGAGCCTTGGCTTTGCTTTGTGGGGAGTGCTTTTCCTCTCATATGATTTGGACGTTTGGGGTTCTATAGCATTTTGCTTAGCCCTTAACTACAAACAAATGGAGCTCTACCACTCTCTGCCCTTCTTCTGCTATCTCTTGGGAAAGTGCTTCAAAAAAGGTCTGATGGGGAAGGGGTGAGTGTCTTTAAAATCTGACATCCAGAAAATGGTCCTGGAATGTATTTAGGCAGCTTTGCCTTGGGAATTTGTGCATGTCTTCCATTTTTCGATTAAGCTTTTAGAGAAGGGATTAATGTCATTATAATTCTTTACTCCTCTCTCCCCCATAGAGCAGGTTTCTCCTAAGTCATTAAATAACATACTAAATAGTTTAAAGAGTGTCCATAGTGTATCAAAATACACACAACTATCTTTTCTCTTCAACACCTGTCATTACTTAAGCACAGGTCACAAATGGGCTCCCAGATTTAGAAGATAAGTTTAGCATATCTTTTATTTAAAACAAAAACAAAAAACATTTCTTGATATCCTCTGTTGGTAGATTTCCATTTTAGGTTATCTACTTTATATTTATATTTAAGTCACCCCTAATTATGAAGTACAAACTTATATTATCCTATTCCTTCTTATTTTTCACTTCTATTTCTCCTTCAGGGCTTGGATAAATTTATTCTTTTTCTTACAGGTTATTATTGTTAATGAAACTGGGATTTACCGTAGTTGTTTCCTTTGCTTTCTGTTGGCTCCCATTTTGCACAGACGTCAAACAAATTTTGCAAGTGCTCAAAAGGCTCTTTCCAGTTGATCGAGGTTTGTTTGAGGTATGCCTCATGGCCCCCCTCCTTTCCAAGCTTCTTGTAAATGTTTTATATTTTTAGCTCCCTTGAGAAACCTTCACTTTGACCCTTAGGGATTTAATGTGGAAGATACACCAGAAGGCCAGTAATATGATCTGGCTTCTCTTACCGTCATTTCTTGCCAGTTATTTAATCCAGCATTTAACCCCTAGCTCAGCTGGCATCTTCCAGGATATTACACAAATAGGCAACATTTATCCCATCGTCAGATCTGTAGTTCAGATGTACATATTTCCATTCCAGTAGATTCCATAGTAATTAACAATGTCCTTGCAGAATATTATCTATGGGATCTTAAAAAAAGAATTAAATCCATTCTAGGTTTCCTGTTTTACTTTTCAAAATAACCATTGGATTTCTGTTCAAATGCTTCATGTTTTAAAATGCATTAAAAAGTCCAGATTTGCTGTAAGGAAAAGTTGCAACTTACATTGCTGAGCAAAGCCTAAAGGTATTGAGCATAAAGTAGATGGTTTTATTACAGAGATGACATCTATTAACTGGTTTCCACCAGAGAGAGAGAGAGAGAGAGAGAAATAGTATTACAACTGTACAGCAGCCTGGCTTCTGAAAACCATTAACATCCACAGCAGTGATGCTGGCACCTTGGGAGAAAAATTTAGGAACTTATTCCCCAGTCGTATGTTGAGATGTTACACAAAGTGTGAAGTATATGGAAATTCATAAGCCAAAGAACTATCAACAAATTTGATTTGTTTACATGTGCATTTTTATGGGATTTTAAAAACATATTGCTAAGTTTTACTGAGATATGCTATAAGAAAGAATCTTCACACAGTTTATCCAGGATAGCTCAGGAATCTTGGTCTAATGTTAGCTGAAATATTTTTGGAGCTGGCAAATGAATGACTGATTTGGATATTTATCTGGATAAACTGAGAAACTGTCTACGTAAGCAATGCACAGTAAGTTTATACTGGGATGCCTGTGACAGGTTCTTTGAATTGGTTCCCATTTGCAGAGATGCCTACAAATGCTGATAGTTGTAAAGCGTTGCTGGCTATTAAGCAGGCATCTTATATGTTTGTGGGTGCTGCCAAGCACTTGTCACCTTCAGCAATTTTGCAGTGTGTGTTCTGTATGCTTGTAAGTGAACAAGGAGGGTTGGCTCAGTTGTTGGTAGTAGCTTTCTTGCTGTTATGTCTACACAGCTGTGATTCAAGCAGCTGTTTAGGGATGAGTTTCATGAGCATGCTAGCTGTGTGGTTACAAATTTAATTTGGAAAATGATCCTAGCACAACTGCTAATGTCTTTAGACTTCTTGATTTATTATAGGTTAACTCTGTCATTGCTAGTAACTAGCAAGAAGAGCTAAATATGATCTAATTACAAAATGTGGCAAAATATACTGGTTTTTTTTAATGGTAAATGTCCAATTATAGGTTATTTTATTATATTCACAACCCATGAGCTCTGGTATTCAAGATTGTACAGTTGTCCCTTCATATTCGCTGGGGTTTGGCTCCAGGATCCCCCGTGGATACCAAAATCCGTGAATACTCAAGTCCCACTATATGCAGTGGCATAGCAAAATGGTGTGCCTTATATAAGATGGCAAAATCAAGGTTTGCTTTTTGGATTATTATTTTTTAAAGAATGTTTTCAAGCCGTGAATACTTAAATCCGTGGATACCAAATCCATAGATATGAAGGGACAAATGTAGTTACGTTCGTTAATATTTGTTTTAGTAAAATGATTTTGTCCAGGGTAACACAGATGCATTTAATCTCAGCACCAGAGATTTATCTGTGCAGAAAGGCTCTGCTATTCAACATGTAAATAATGCGCACTAACAAAAATATTAATGCAAAATGTTAAATATATTTTCAGGATAAAGTAGCCAATATTTGGTGTACCATAAGTGTCTTTTTCAAAATAAAGACAGCTCTGTCAGCAGATACTCAATTTAAACTCAGGTAAGTAAGAACAGAAGTCCTGAGCTACTTTCAGTATTAATGGAACTTTTGGAAAAATAGTAAGAGACGTATTTTAACATAATGCAGTAATCTAAGATCATGATACCCATCCGGCCACTTGTATACAAATAGAGCTTTTCAAGAATTTGTAGTTTCATGCTATTGCTTTTGGCTTGTTTTAAAACTAACTTAAGAATGTACATATAAGGAAATTGGCTATAGGAATCTTATTGCTTATTTCTCTTCAGTAAGTATAAAAGTTGAACTATACCAAAATGATCTAAGTAAGTAATTCAGGTCTGATTCATGATTTAAACATGATTTAAACTGAAATCAACATTTTAACATGATACAATTGTTATTTTACTTTTAGCTTTGCTTTAACATTCCTGACCATACTTCCCAGTTGCATAAAATTAACTCTGCAGCCTTCCCTCAAAGGATTTAAATACAGTTTGGTAAGTGTATGACAAAGCTCGTATATTTAAATATAACCTTTGTAGGTTTTATAATACAGAGGGCATTCATATACTTCTCCTTTGCCATCCTTACTTTGCTTAAATAGAGGAAGAGTTGAAGATAAAGAGAAGAGCAGTTCCTCTTGTAGTTGTTGTTGTGTCCCTTCAAGTCATTTCCAACTTATGGTGAAGCTATCACATGGTTTTCTGAGGCTGAGACTGACTCGCTCAAGGTCAAAGGCAGCTCAAAGCATTAATAATTATTGCAGGCTCAGAAATGTGAACTGTATGACAAGAAAGACTTCTTTCTTATCTGCTATACACCACTTTTACCTTTGTAGATTACTCTACAAAGTTCATGAAAGTCAGTGTGGTGTAGTGGTTTCAGTGTTGGATTACAGCTCGGATCCCCCACTCAGCCATGGAAACCTGCTGGGTGACCTTGGGCAAGTCACACTCTCAGCCTCAAAAGAAGGCAAAGGCAAATCTCCTTTGAATAAATCCTTCAAGAAAACCCTGATATGTTCGCCTTCTTACAAGAAAACCCTGATATGTTCGCTGTAATTTAAAGGCACACAACAGTAACTATACAGTTCTCCAACTAGTGCTCCTGATAGTGTTTAGGTTTTCACTTTGGTAGAATGATCCATAATACATGATCTCTTAAACAAAGTAACTCAAAGGCTCATCATCTTCCAAGTAGCCACAGGTCCTCTTATTTCAGAATGGACCACTCTGGCTGCTTGTTATTCCTGCCTGTACACTAAAATGTGTTGGACTTGAAACAATTGTGTTGTGCCCTCAAAGTGGATAGTTAGAATCCTTTTATCATAATTCTAAGGTCTAAGCACCATCTAATGACCACTCTGAGTGCCTTTTTTTTTTACCTCACAGAAGAATCTAAGGTACAATCATGTGTGATCTCTTAGGGTTTTATGAAGCAAGGTCTTCACAATAGAATTGCATGCCTTTATCTCCAGTCTCGGGAAAGCGCTCTTTGGATTGCAGACCAAGTGACTAAGAACTGGCCACTTTTCACTATCCATCTGCAAAACTCCATCTTTGTCTAAAGAATTAGAATGCAGAACTCAGAAAATGTCATTCCCATTACTACAGGCATTCAAACTGTGGTACCAACTGCTTCAGTACTGTTGACTTGCTTGAGTCTGACATCCACTTTGGTTTCACCACCATCAATGAAGGCAGCATCACATCACCAGTCTATGCAACAGTCCAGCTGACAGAGCCAGACACAGCCCAAGCAGATCTCTCTTGCTGTGTAAGGAGAAAGACAAGAAGTCAGCATCAAGGCAGCTTTCTTCAGGTGTTGTAAAGGAAGTTATTCCAAAGAAAAAGAAAAGAGATAAAAAGTATGAAAAGTATGAATGTCCTTCTCAGGCCCATGAGGAATACAATGCACATTTATCCACTTCCTCAGCTACAATCTTAGGCAGGCTCAGATTAGCAAAAGCCCCTGCCTGAGGCTTCTGTGTCAGTTGTACTGCTAAGTGCTCTGCTTGATTTTCTCAACTGATCCCTGGAGTGATTTGCTGTGGAAATTGAACATCACTTTTCTGGGGAGATGCTTTGCATAGGTTCATTTTTGGAAGGCTAAACCATGGTTAAATATCAAGTCTGGGACTACAGCCCATCTCCTTGCTTAAACAAGAAGAGATCTCCCAGAATGAATACCTTGGAGGCTATAGATACTAGTGAGAACCTACTGGAAGAGATCATCCTCCAACCATTTATTTTGGTCCCCTTAAATCTTATCAAGACTTAAGATTACCATCACCGGTCACTGAATATGACAGTCTCCTGCTATCAAGTGTCGTCTTTGACTTGATTGTCACACAGGCAACACTGGAGCTAATACAATATTTCATGTTACTGTTTCTGTCATAGCCACACTCTGCATCTATACTGATGTGATCGGCTTCAGTAATGGCTGGTGGCAACTGTATGAAGGCACTACCTTGACATACTGGGGACAAGTGAGCAATGTAATCTCTGTTTGGACCCAGCTTACCTACTGTTCCATTATAATAAGGTAGTGCTTCATCTTGACATCTCATTCCTACTGGAAGTTGTTTTTGTGTTTCACTTGGGACAGAATATAGTGTGACCTAAAAACAGCTCTTGCTTTCTCTATTTATCATATTGGCCCTTCTGTCAGGCTCACAGGCTCATGGTCTGCTATGGTGGTCCTAAGCAAGGAAATTTTGTCCCAGCACAGAACTTCTCTAAATGGTCTGTGGAGATTGTAGCACACCGTATAAGCTATGTTACCTTTTCCTTTGAATCTGTGGTTACACTCAACAAGAGCGATGGAGACTTCAGCTACATTTATAGACAACTTGCCCCTAGATTTCTGCAGAGCTGCCGCTTAGTCCCACCTTCATCAGCCACTTCAGTCTTGATGCTCAGGATATGGTAGATGCTATCATTTGAAGAACAGAATCACAGAATCATAGAGTTGGAAGAGACCTCAAGGGCCATTCAGTCCAACCCCCTGCCATGCAGGAATACACAATCAAATCATTCCCAACAGATGGCCGTCCGGCCTCTGTTTAAAAACCTCCAAAAAGGAGACCCCACCACACTGCAAGGCAGTATATTCCACTTCCGAAAGGCTCTTACTGTCAGGAAGTTCTTCCTAATGTTTAGGTGGAATCTCTTTTCCTGTAGTTTGAACCCATTTCTCTGTGTCCTAGTCTCTGGAGCAGCAAAAAACAAGCCTACTCCATCCTCAGTATGACATCCCTTCAAATATTTAAACATGGCTATCATCCCCTCTCAACCTTCTCTTCTCCAACTAAACATGCCTAGCTCCCTAAGCCACTCCTCATATGGAATGGCTTCCAGACCACCCACCATCCTGGTCGCCCTCCTCTGGACACGCTCCAGCTTGTCAATATCCTTCTTGAATTGTGGTGCCCAGAACTAGACACAGTATTCCAGGTGAGGTCTGACCAAAGCAGAATACAGTGGCACTATTACTTCCCTTGATCTAGACACTATACTAGACACTTAATGCAGCCTAGAATCACATTGGCTTTTTTAGCTGCTGCATCACACTGCTGACTCATGTTCAGCTTGTGGTCCACTAAGACCCCTAGATCCTTTTTGTATGTACTGCCCTCAAGCCAGGTGTCACCCATCCTATATCTGTGCATTTCATTTTTAGTGCCCATGTGTAGTATCCTACATTTCTCCCTGTTGAAATTCATTTTATTAATATTGGCCCAGTTTTCTAATCTGTTGAGGTCATTTTGGATTCTGATCCTGTCCTCTGGGTATTAGCTACCCCTCCTAATTTGGTGTCATCTTCAAATTTGATAAGCATACCCTCTATTCCCTCAACCAAGTCATTGATAAAGATGTTGAATAGCACTGGGCCCAGGACAGAACCCTGTGGCACCCCACTAGTCACTTCTCTCCAGGATGAAGTGGAGCCATTGGTGATTACCCTTTGGGTTTGGTCAGTCAACCAATTACAAATCCACCTAACAGTTGCATTGTCTAGCCCACAGGTTACTAACTTTTTGGCAAGAATATCATGGGGGACCTTGTCAAAAGCCTTACTGAAATCAAGATACATTACATCCACTGTGTTCCCTTCATCTATCAAATTTGTCACTATCAAAAAAAGAGATGAGATTAGTATGGCATGACTTGTTTTTGAGAAATCCATGTTGACTTTTTGTGATCACAGCATTCCTTTCTAAGTGGTTACAGACTGTCTGTTTAATGATCTGCTCTAGAATCTTTCCTAGTATTGATGTCAGGCTGACTGAGCGGTAATTATTTGGGTCTTCTTCCTCCCCCCTTTTAAAGATGGGTACATTTGCTCTCCTCCAGTCTGTTGGGACCTCTCCTGTGCTCCAGGAATTCTCAAAGATTGTTGACAGTGGTTCTGAGATTACTTCTGCCAGTTCTTTTAATACCCTTGGATGAAGTTCATCTGGCACTGGAGACTTCAACTCATTTATACTGGCAAGGTATTCCTGAACTAGCTCTTTACCAGTTCTGTACTGTAATTCCCCTACTGCATCATCTGCTCCATCTTCCCCAGGTTGAGCACTGTTCCCCCTTTGGGAGAAGACTGAAGCAAAGAGGGTGTTAAGTAGTTCTGCCTTTTCTCTGTCCCTTGTTAGCCTTTTGCCATCTTCTCCCTGCAGTGGCCCTACCATTTCCTTGTTCTTCCTTTCGCTACGGACATACCCCCCCAAAAGCCCTTTTTATTGTTCTTAACCTCTCTAGCAAGCCTGAGCTCCAGCTGAGCTTTGGCTTTTCTGACTTTCCCCCTACATGAGCTGGCTATTTGTTTGAATTCTTCTTTGGTGATTTCCACTTTTTCCATTTCTTGTACATGTCCTTCTTATGTTTTAGCTCAGTTGAGAGTTCTTTCGACATCCATCCTGGTTTCTTTAGACATCTCCCCTTTTTCCTCCTCATTGGAAATGTTTAAGTACTATACGGGTCAGTGTAAGAGGGGCGCTCCAAAAAAGCGATACAAAGATTCCCTGAAACAACATCTCAGGCTTGGCCAAATAGATCACCAACAATGGTCCGCCCTGGCTTCACATCAGGACGCATGGAGACCCACTATACACAATGCTGCAGCTTCATTTGAGAACTCACGCCAAACAAGTCTTGAAGAGAAATGACAACTCAGAAAGAATCACAACCTGGAAACATCACCCAAGGAGACCCTCTGCTGTGCTTTCTGCAACCGGACTTGTTTATCTCGGATTGGCCTTTTTAGTCATCAGCACGGGATGAGTCGAATCTTCATTTGCAAAGAAAAGCCGGTGGGGGGAGGGGATGTCTGAAGTTGTGCCTTTAATATCTTACTTTTTAGAAATTCCCATCCTTCATGAACTCCTTTAACTTTTAGTATTTCTGACCATGGGATCACCCCCAGTAATTCCCTAAGTTTTCTGAAATCAGCTTAAGACCAAAAGGAAGGGATAATGATCAGAAGGCTTGATGAGTCTTGTCAGCCTCTCTGTTCCTTCACCCAATTTTCAAGTCTCCTTCCTTTGAGTCTAATCCTGCTTTATGTATGATGTGTTCAGCATACAAGTCAAGAGAACTAGAAGAGTACTAGAACAGGCAGATGTGAAGGGACTAGACAAGACCCTGAAGTGCAAAGATACATCACTGAATACTAAAGTTAGGATTGTCCATGCCATACTACAGTATATACAGGTGTGAGACCTGGACAGAGAAGAAAGCTGATGCAAGATATTAGCCATTATTTTTGTATTCTGTGCCACTTACAAATGAAACACAAACAGAGCAGTTTAGTAATCCTTCAGGAGTCAGTCTGTAAGCGGATTTTTTCATACTATCTCTTTTACACCTTCCTGTAAATACATAAAATTTTGGGCAAGAGAAATCTATATATATAATTCTCTTGGGTATGTTGCCGTTCCCAGTGTGCTGATTGGCCACTTAGGAAACATAACCAATTGTAGTGCTCTTTTGGCCGGCCAATCAGCAGCTTGATGGTATTTTTGAGCACCACCTCCTTGGCCTACAGCCACATTTTTGCCTGTTGAGCTGCAGTAAGTAAATACTCAGCCTGCTCCCCTTGCTGTCTTAATATGCATGCATGGGGGAAACTAATGCTGCTTTCTATGTGTCCCCCACCCTCTTCTTTCTTCTTTTCTCTCCTGTCCTACCTTTCTGTGCTACCTGGGGCCTTTGTGTGCTGCCTGGGGCTTTTCTGTGTTGCCTTGTGCTGCCTGGCATCTTGGGTCTCTTGGGCCCTGGGCTCTGTCTGTAGCTGAGCTCTGGGCCTTCTGTGCTGTCTGTAGCAGTTGCTTCCTCTTGGGCCTTAGGGTGGAAACATGTGGAAAACTTAAAGTCCTTTCTAAACATGGCGGTGGAGGGGCTCTCACTTCCTGCCATGTGTGTGTTCTGTGTGTGTAGTGCGTGTGTAACGTGGGGTGTTTGTGTGTTTGCATGGTGGCGGCAGAGGGGCTCTCATGTCCTGGCATGTGTGGTGTGTGTGTGTGTAGTGTGGTGTGTGTAGTGTGGTTGCATGCCAGTGGCGGAGGGGCTCTTGCATCCTGCTCCACATGGTGTATGTGTGTAGCATGGTGTGTGTATATGTTTAGTGTGGTGTTTGTGTATGTATGATTGCATAGCAGTGGCAGAGCTCTCATGTCCTGGTGCATGTGGTGTGTGTACGTGTGGTTGCATGGCAGTAGTGGAGGGGCTCTCATGTCCTGGTGCACATGGTGTGTATATGTTGTGTGGTGTGTGTTGCGTGGTGTGTGTGTACGTGTGGTTGCATGGTGATGGTGCTCTCGCATCCTGGCGTGCATGGTGTGTGTCTGTGCTGTGTGTATGCGCGGTTGCATGGCGGTGGCAGAGGGACTCGGCATGAAATTATCCATCATAGTTTATTTGAAAGGTTATATATTAATGCATCAAGTGATTGTACTCTTGACACATTTCCTAAGTAGCCAATCAGCAGAACAGGAATTGAAACACAGAATCATACCAAAGCATTTTATATATACAGATAACGAACGATGTATGTTACACAGGATATAGCTAGTAATTTTAATTTTGCGATTTTCCTCCGATGAGTCTCTTCACAGAAAAAGCTTCATTTGGATGAAGGCTTTCTAGTCTCTTGTGTTTGTTGCCAGAACACTACTGCTTTCTTTTTAATGTGATTAGCTGCCCAATCTAGTAAATTTTTCAGAAGAACTTGTTTCAAAAAGGAGTTACAGAGTAATATAAGTAGTTTCAAATTCAGTTGGAAAGAAAGTGGCCAAAAACACAGTGAAATTTCAAGCAGAATTCTGTGATGCTCCAGTAAGTATATTTATATGGATATGCACAAAAGCTACTCCATTTTCTTAAATTTTAGGGAATATTCCACTGTGGTTCACCCTGAGAAACCATTAGGTTGGACAAATATCATTAAGCTTAAATTTCTCAAGATTTGGAAGTTACTTCTGCAGTAATTTTTCCGAAGTGAACAACTAAAAGATTCTTTTTGAACTATAGTGTGTGTTCAATAACTGTATACTGGTTTTAACATGCTAGTCAATTAGTAGTTAATGATTAAAATTTCAGCTGGTAATTTTTTAAATAGCAATATGATAATGACTTTTTCAGATCAACAAGAATTTGAATAATGAATGTTCCCAGCGGATTCCCAACACTGTTTACATTTCCTGACAAATGTTTCGGGTCAAAATATATTGGACAGCAACACATTAAGAAATGATGTGATTTTTTTTGTACTCCTGGAAACTGTTATTTTACTATTATGGTTTTACAGTACTGCTGATTCAGTTTTTAGTATACTGCTTTCTCACATCCATGTAAATTTCTGCTACATGGGAGGTGTCCAGGTGACACTGTAATTGTTCTTAAGAAAGATAATGTGTACAATACTGTTCAGTCACATAGTATATTCACATCTTAAGCTGTGCCTAGAAATGCCTGCTCTTTGCACTGTTTGCAGAGTAAATAAATGTAGCTCTGAATTGTGTCACTTCTTGAAATGCTGTAGTCTGTACTTTTGAGAACTAGTACTTCCTTGCCTTTTGTATGTTTAAGATGCATCCAAGTCTGAAGATTTCACATACTACTATGTAAAGTGATTGAAATATATAATTGAAATCTGAAAATAATGATCATGGTAATTGCATTCAGCAGGTGAGAACTCTAAAGGATTTAGAAATCAATACTCAGCTAAAAGTTTCGCTTCTTATATTTTTAAAAAATGGCATGACCCACCTTTGGGCTTTGATATATAGTAGGAATCATTGGCTTCAAATAATTACTGACCTTGTTAGCCAAACATCTGGAATGTACTTTTACTTTAAGAGCAACACAGTTTATATACTCTCACCGTTTTCCTTTTACAGTAGAGGCACAGTATGACCACTGTAGTTGTAGTAGTTGACCACTGTAGACCACATGGTCCTACAATGGGAAATATACAGTTCTTGTCGTATCATATATTAACACTTGTTAATTTTCTTTTTAAAAGGTTAGCTGTGCATTATCCTTCTTTCTGTTTTCATTCCAAGTGCACGAAAAGTCTATTCTTCTAGTATCAATGTAAGTGATATTTCATACTCGGATGACATTTGCACCCATCTGGAAGCAGCAGCGCCGATCCAATAGGTCATGGGAATTCATCCAGAATGAGGCTTAAGTCCCTGTGCAGGGATGCATTTTGCACTGGACTAGTAGATTCTTAAGTCTTGCAGTAGTCTTACCTTTTTTACACCAATAATGTGAAAGCAGCCTAACAAATAGCAAAGTACTGGCTTTTCTTAATTCAAGAGAATATGGAACAAATAAAGCAAAATGTGTTCAGGAATGACCAGGTTCCTGTATCATAGTGCTGAAATTGTAGGATTTACTTCATGCACAGGCAGTTTTTGACTCAATGTATTACTGTAGATCTGCATGATGTAAGGTTTAAGTCAAGACCTCAAATAATTAGTTTCAGCTCTTCATTTGCATAAGCCTGAAAAAATTGCTGCTATATCGTGAGAACATGTCTAAGTAATAGCAATAAGTGGTATCTCACCTAAAGATTTTTTTTTAAACTCCTGCATGTCTTGGCATTCCCCCAAGTTTTCCAATACCTTCCTCTTGTGATTCATTGTCCCCATACTGGCTGTACATCAGATGGCACTCACCAGCTGGTCACTACTACCAACAGAAACTGAGTTTTGTTACCACTTTATTTAGCAATAGCCCTTACCCATTCTAGTGAGAGTGTGATGCAGCAGGTTTTTTTTTTTTAAAAAAAAGTCTTGTTAAACTATTGCTTGTATTTTTTCTCTATCTCTCTATAGACCAGTCTGCTTACTTATAAATGAAATTCCTTTCATGTCTGCATGGTTTTTGCTTGTTTCAACCTTCAGGTAAGTTAAAATGTTAATACAGGTTCAGCATCTCTTATCTGGAATTCCAAAACCCAAAATTGTCCACATGGGTGGCTGAGATAGTGACACTTTTCCTTTCTGATGGTTCAGTGTACACAGACTTTGTTCCATGCACAAAATATTTAAAAATATAGTATAAAACTACCTTCAGGCTATGTGTATAAGGTGTATATGAAATAAATGAATTTTGTATTTAGGCTTGGGCCCCATCTCCCAAGATACCTCATTATGTACGTATATACAAATAAAGGTATTCCAAAATATGAAAAAATCCAAAAACACTTCTGATCCCAAGCATTTTGGATAAGGGATACTCAACCTGTATCATTCTTCCAAGCTGAGTTTACTGAAGAATTTTTAAGACCTGTTCTCATCACAAGTTGTTGGATATGTCACCTTGAAAGAAAGTACAGTAGGACCCCCATATCCGCAGAGGTTTGGTTTCAGGCCCTATTGCGGATAACAGAATCTGCAGACAATAGCCAACGCCACCACTGGAAGCCCCACGGAGAAGGGACGTGAGCTTTCTTCCTCCCCTTCCTCATCCATCCACCGCCATCCATGGATAATTGAATCAGTGGATACGGGGGGTGCTACCGTGCATTAATTTTTGTATTTCTCTCAACAGCATGCTGCCACTTCTCCTGAAGGATGGCCTGCTCTTGTCTTACATTGTGACAACACTGGCTTTTCTCACAGTGTGTGAAGCTTCTTTTTCAATACTTGAAAAGACTTCTGAAGAGGATCTGCAGCTAAAAATGCTTTCCATTTCTGTTAGAAGATTCATCCCTTGGTTTAAGACATTCCCAAAGATTATGACGTATTTAGTGAGTAACTCTTTGAAGAATGTTGTCCTATGTGCCTTAATTTTGCTAAGGGATAAAAAACACACACTTTATTTTTTTTTATTTAATTAAACATAAGCTGAAGTTGTTGAAGTCTTGCCACCTCCCATACCATATCTACATACTCCTGCCTCAATGGAAAAGGTAGGTACAAGGAAACAACCTAACTGAATTATATTCACAAACTCCCATCCTTTAGCAGAGGTATGAACAAAGACAATGGCTTCATGCCACACTACATGTATTAATACAAGAGTCTTCACTAATGCCCATATAACAAAAGGAATCTTCTCAGAGTTTTGAACCCAGGGAAACTGACTTTTGGTAAGCAGATGTATTGTTTTCACACATCAACATTAACTGTCCACTGTAAAGATCTGAAAGACCTGTATCGCCTCTCCCAGCCCTTTGAAAGTTTAGGGCAAGCGATAGGATTTGCACCTTCCTGAATCCTGTTACATTCTACCCCACTGCTACAACTGTATAAATATGCTTTATAACCTAAGGCTTTAATACCACTCTGTACAGCACCTGAAGAAGTGGGTTTATATCCATGAAAGCTCATGTAAAAATAAAAATTTGTTAGTCCTAAAGGTGCTATCACATTTCTTTATTTCTCCTCCCTTCCTCCGTTTATGCTGCAAGAGGCTAACACAACTACTTCTTTGAAAACTAAAAAAAAGCTTGTATGTTTTTAAGTAAGAATGTAGCTAAGAGCCAGGCAGTAAAGGAGTTAAACAGGGCATTAAAAGGCAGATTAGAAGATAAGATTAATAAATGGAGAGACCTTGAAAAGCTCTGTCAGTGACAGAAAAAAACCCGCAACAAGATAAGGAATCAACAGAAGGAAAAGGTCTCATGACTATTCCCTCTCACAACAGTTCCAGGGACTCCCTGCTCTGCCAGCGGAAGTGAGGGCAAAGATCCTGGCTTAACCGGAAGTCCCAGAACTAGACGCTCTGCCAGACTTATGTTGTTTTGGCTTACAGATCTCCAGCACAAAGTGTCTAATAGGGGAGGATGAAACATTTGCAACTAGAGTCTTAGGACATTTTCAGACGCAAAAAAGTCATCCTGAGGGCTCGGGAGAGGTACGCGCCTGTTTAGCGGCAGGGGCCCAGTTTCTGACAACGTCCCTCTCACGTTACCCTCTGTGTTCCTTCCGTGTTGCATGGAAGGAAAAGGCGCCACTTTTTTTACTCACGGAAGTTCTTGTGAATAAAAAGTGCCGCCTTTTCCTTCTATGCAACACGGAAGGAACACGGAAGGTAATGTGAGAGGGATGGCATCGTCAGAAACTGGCCCCCTGCCGCAGAACAGCTGCGTACCTCTCCCAATCCCTCAGGATTACTTTTTTGTGTCTGAAAATGTCCTTAGAGTTACACTCTAACTCCAAGACTCTAGTCGCAAATGTTTCATCCTCAGGAGCAGCAAATATTTCATCCTCAGCTACTGCACTTGGCCGTGCAGGAGCTGAGGATGAAACATCCTTCTTGGCATGCGGCCGCCTCAGCAGCCGCGTGTCATCAAAAATGGCTGTGCGTGGCAGGGCTGACACACGTGTCATAGGTTTGCCATCACTGGTATAGCCCAAAGGATTATGCATTGATCTTCTGTACCATCCAGAGAATTGCTGGGAAAGCAGTTTTTCTGGGCAGCGCCTAACACTTGAGAATTGTAACCATTCAAGTTTAACGATAAAATTGAGTCCACTATCAATGTACTTCAGTATCTACTGTAACATAATAGTTATGAGGTTTGCCAATAGAAATTATTTTTCTTTTTGAAATTCTTCTGCTATTTAGTATGACTGTGTTTACATCAACCTTGGCAACTGATACGTAAGATATCATGCTTAGAGACACATTGTATTTACTGAAATATCTTCCATCAACATGATGAAAATGGAGGGCTTAACAATGAAACTACTCATTGGACCTTGTAAATCAGTAGTAACTGTGTACCTTTCTCTCCCCTCTTTGTAGTTCCTTGTCTCAATAACTATGATGGGCATCCTGACTTTAATGAGTGCTACATTGGATCCTCCACAGAAGCTGCCAGATTTATTTCCTCTAGCTGTCTCTGCTGTATCCTGCTTGCACTTCCTATTCTTCTTGCTATATTTTAATGTCATTGCATTATGGGAATCAAAAAATAGCCCAAATCAGAAAAAAACCAGTTAGTTTAAAGTGCCAACTTACAAAACTAATGTTATATTGTACATAACTGGAAGTGTTAAGTTGCTTCCTTATTTCACATATTTTCAGTGGAAACCCAGACAAAAATGTTTACATTTATTTCAGTTTGTGCTGTTTTGGGAGTGCAAATAGTCACACTTCAAAAGGGTTATAAATGAGCTCTTTATAGTCTGTATGCAATAAAAAAGTAATAAATGATTTGTTCAACATGAAAAGGCTACTTGTATCTTTTACATAAAATAACAGAGAAACAACTTCTCAACCTGTTCCAGTTTGTTTTAAGCAACATTTCTAAATTAATCTAAAGTGTTTCAGTATATACTTTTAAAAAAAGAAAAGTGTTGGATACAGAACTATATGTTACAGTAATCACTCATGTCTGTTGCCACTAAACGCTATTTCTTACAGCCTGTTTGATTACATGCATTAAGCTGCCTTGTACAATATTTCATTATCCTTCATATGATATGCTTAAAATCATCAAGGTCATTGCACTAATATTCATGATTCAGTGTTATGGTTCATGCTTACATGACAGTCTTATTTCAGCATTAACCTCTATACTAGCTGAAGTCCATAACAAGAGTTCCAAGGTGCTGTCATGACTAACATTTTTTATATGTATGAATACATAAGCTTTACTGTGATGGAAATCTGCAAATTTTATAGCCAGAACAACATTGTCTACCTTCATACATAGATACATATTTCCAGCACTTACATCAAAAAGGAATACAGAATCACCAAAAGGAACTCAAATCCTCAAGTCAGTCTGTTTACCACCCTTAGACAATACTTCTGAAATTTCATATAATTAAAACATACCTTTTTTTAAAATGAAGTTATTGCTAAACAACTGTTTCATCTGGAATTCTTTGGCATCTTAGTTTTCTCTATAGCAGTATGTCCCACAGAATTGCCTTTAAAATGCATACACAATGTAAAAAACAAAAACAAAAAAACAAATCCTTACAGCTGCTTATGAATTAGTTGACATGATCTCTTCATAAGGCACATGAATGAGTAACTAATTGTTTCTACCCAAAGGTTCATGTTTAATACAACTTCCCTTTTTTTATGCAGTAATTTTATAACATTCAGCTACCTTTTACCAATTGGGTCGTGGCTGATTTGTTGCCACATTATAGCACAGTATTAAGCATTAAGGTTATTAACACTTTGTTCAGTATAGGCAGGGCAGCTCCACACAGTGTATTACTTTCTGCTGGTTTGAAAATATATGTAGTGATAATTTAAAAAATACAGTCATGTGAGTGGGTATAAATGTAAAATTGCAAGGGCATAGTTTATTTTGCTGCCATACACAATGCAGCTCAATCTCAATGTAGCTCATTGCAAAGTATAGAGTATTTGGTATCCCAAGCTTGGAAAATCCAACATTCTGCATGCAGGATGTCATAAACCATTATACAAGCAATTTATTCCTTTCCCTCTACTTTGCCCTGAAAATATTGTTATTTAAAAAAGCAAATTGTGAGTACAAACGTGTATCACAGGGACTTGATATTCAGAATGCTGGTTTGGGGTATGCAAACTACTGAAAGTAAAGTTGCCATAGAACATACATATTTAATTTCTTGCATTAAATTGAAGGACATTCTACACCAATTAAATGTGAATTACTCATCAAGGAACTTTTCAATCTGCATGGATACAAAGCTGCATGCCATGTACAGTCCAATTTACTTTGAATATGTATTTTCAGTCTGCACACTTATCTTGTCTACCAGTAAAGCAAAAGTGAAGAGTTCCAATGGATTATGAACTCTTGTATATAAAAGGTTGCTGCCTATTTAGTTCCGAATACTAGATGTCTATATCTAGCACTCACAGTTCCCAATATTTGATCTGAGACTATGCACACTATGCCAAGCAGATGGTTGGCACTGTCAGCTTTCCCTGTGCTATCACCTCTTTATTGGGTGTGGCCTGAATCCAGCCAAACTATGCTCAGCATTGACCATCTGTTCAATGGCTAGTTGTTGCACTCAGATTTGTGTGTAAGAGTACATACAGTTGTCTCTAGATGGAGCGCCAGCATTCCTACAAAATAAGGATTTATTCTTAAATCCTGGTATGTATTGAATGTACCATATTGTAACATGTAGTAAAGAGAACTTGATCCTAAGCAATGGGCTAAATCTAGAGGTGTCTTACGAGAATGGGTAGGCAACAAGGCATGATTGTCATTGATGCCCAAACTCTTTTTTAAAAAAACAAAAGCTTAACAGCTTTTCTGTGAATAGATACTAATATATTCATTTCAGTGAGAATATCTTCAAAAGTCACAAGCATCTTCATTTCAATTTGTATGTACTTCAATAAAACAGAACTATGATGAAAAAACCTTTTTCAATATTGTAGCTGTTTTTAATGCATTTTTGGGTGCTGAATTAAAAAACACACACAACAGAAATGTACCACACAGTTCTTTCACAAATTTCATTACTGATTTCAATATTAATTTCATTCAGTCACATATTACAACATAAAAACATCAAAGCAAGTTGTGCAAAAAACATACATGATGGAGCAAATCTGAGGTCATTTTTAGATTTAGAACACAAAATTCCTAGAAGACTAACATTTAAAAAAGTTTTTATAACCCTCAGTTTTGTAGACCTGTGTCGTTGGCATCCAGTTAATGGAATATGCAGTCTAAGTTAACCCATAGGCCTGTGTACGTCTTGTTGTTGTGGTGGTGGTGGTGGTGGAGGCTGGCGTTTTCCACTTGCCTCTGCAAATGACCAAAGCCGCCCCCCCCACTTACTACACAGCCACTTGCAGCCCCTCCCCAGCCATTCCATGCCTGTTGGAGAAAGGGGGGGGTGTAAAAAAGTGTCCCTGTTGCCTGATGTAAAATGATTACATCATCTTCTGAGAGCTCTGGAGGATCCTGGTAGACATTAAGCAGTTGATGTAATTTTGTGTGAGAGGTTACAGTGGCTTTGCAGTAAATCCAAGAGGAAATGGATAGCTAGATGCAGCACAGTTCGCACACAGAACTACTATGCTACACTGAATTCCACCTCACAGGCTACACATGCAGGATTCTGGCTAATGAGTTTTTCATAGATCTGACCAGAATCCTGATAACTATCCCCCAGTTACTTTATATTTGTTCATAAGCATGCAACATCTACGTTTTATTTCTATCGCTCCATTCATGGCACCCATCCCTGCTATTCTATCGCACTACCTACCTAGTGATAAGAATCTCAAAACATCAGCTCAGTTAAAGGATGCTGCAGCACAAAGGAATGGAAGGAAACCCATTTTGAAGTGGCTTTCTGGCTCCAAACCTTGGTGCTTTATTGATTAAGACTTAAAAGGGTGTGTATGAGTGAAACAATCTTTGTTTGACTATGACTCCAAGGCTTTAATCTACCATTTGCTGAAAGGCCACATCTGAAAGCCCTACTTTCCATATATATCATATTCTCTCTCTCTCTCTGGCTTTTCTTCGCAAACGAAGATTCAAGAAGGACTCATCCCGCGCTTTCTGCAAGCGCGCTGATGACTAAAAAGGCCAATCCAAGATAAACAAGTCCGGTTGCAGAAAGCACAACAGAAGGTCTCCTTGGGTGATGTTTCCGGGTTGTGATTCTTTCTGCGTTGTCGTTTCTCTTCAAGACTTGTTCGGTGTGAGTTCTCAAATAAGGCTGCAGCGTTGTGGATAGTGCGTCTCCATGCATCCCGATGTGAGGCCAGGGCAGATCATTGTTGGTGATCAATTTGGCCATGCCTGAGATGTTGTTTTATGGAGTCCTTGTACCACTTTTTTGGAGCGCCCCTCTTATGCTGACCAGTGGCGAGTTCACCATAGAGTACTATTTTTGGGAGGCGATGGTCCTCCATCCTAGAAACGTGCCCTGCCCAGTGCAGCTGTGTTCTCAGTATCATGGCCTTAATGCTGGTGATCCCTGCTTGCTCAAGGACAGCAACATTCGTCACATAGTCAATCCTGTAGCAAACCTAACTCTGCTCTCCTCCTGTGCTTTCGACTCTCCCTCAAGAGGGTAGTCACGAGTCCAGATAAGCAGCTATTTTGACTTGATCAAGACCTCACTTTACTTCTGGTCACTCAGGGCTATAGCTACAGATGGAAAGAGCCACCAATTCTATCATACCTGCAAGCACATTTTTAGTCTGTGAGGTGGAATTCATTACAGAGAAGCCTTCGTACTGCACCATTTTAGTCTTGGAGTGGACATTAACTGCAGAGAAATTCAATTAAATATCTCTTAAGAAGCCAAAGCATTGCAAGAATCTTTCAAGAGAAGGAATGAGTGGGACAGAGCAATGGTCTCACATTTCCACTAGCCCTTTCCCCCCATGTAGTAATCAGAAGACCAGAGCAAGTGTTCCCTAACATATAAAAACATTAGTTTTATGTGTATCTCTCTTCTTTGTCCTTCAGATGGCCTTCAAGGGTGCTAAAGTGAGAGTCATATGATCCACCTTATCTTGAACTAGGAAACAGTTCTTAACAGACCCAGCTGTTTTCAAAAAGGGAAAAAGCTTAATACAAGTGGCCCAGAAGCAATAACTACTTTAATAGCCTTAGACTGCAAACTTACAACAGTATGTGCCTCGTGGAAATCAGTGAGACTTACTTATGCTCAAACACATTTAGAATTAAACTATAAAGCATACAAACAAATGAAAAGGAAATCCTGTCATCACTTACAGTGGGATAGTCATCTTAAACTCATTGGAAATACATTGGTTTAAATGACCAGTACTTACCTCTGAAGAACTCTTCCCCTCCCACCCACCTCCAGCCTTTCTTCTTTTGAAGAACATTTCTGAATATACTTAGCTGGAAGCATCTAGCTCTGATTGCTTTGAATTGTAACCTAAACCTTGTATCTTTGACACTGAAATGCCAATGTGAAAAATGAGCCCGTTCAATAACTCTGAAATGTAAAATTATCCTTCTACTGTTTTACTGCATTAAAACAACAGTTGTGGCCTTCTGCAAGCAATAACTTGGTTAAAACAAGCAGATGACTTTCCCCACAGAATCAAAAGATTGCTATCTGTTTGGTTTCACACAGCCACTTGGGAGAGCAGAATGCACCTTTGCTCCTCCAGTTTCTTTCCGCTTGCCTACATTCTCATGGTAATTAAGTTATTCCACTGATTTCTCTCAGGAGTGGCTTTTAGGGGAATTCAAATAGTTGGAGAGCAGAGAGTGGGGCAATCCCCTCCCCCATGTAATTTAACTCTACTCACAATTTTGCAGTTAAAAGTTATGATAAAGAAAGACATATATGCAAGAAAGAAAAGTGCTACTCAGCACCACCTGCTTTTACTACTTCAAGTGCCACTCTGCTTATTCTTAAACAGTTAAGCTACCTTTTTAGTGTCAACCATTTGGAAAAGGGCCATGCTTTTTACACAGGTAAAAAGAAAATATCTTCACTACCTGAACTCCCCACTGAAAACAATCTTTATATTGAAAAACGTGCTCAAGATGTACTGCATCCTCTTAATGTCCAAGATACATCACATTTATTTAGACTGAAATGTGAGATCATTTGTGGATCTCAGTATGTTCTGGGAGTAGTTTTACTGATTTCAGGGCCTGGAGGTAGTATTGCACACAAATGTTAATTTTTATTGGAATGAATTTTAAAACATTTAGTAATATGAATTCAAACATCACAAAGTAGAGAAGGAATACCATATATTTTCACTAGCAGTAAAAAAAAAGAAAAAGAATTCTGAGCTATTTTTTAAAGAAACCACAGTAACTAAAAGGGCATTTGCAAATGCTACATTGCCAATGCCTTTGAGAGCAAAAGGACTGCACTGACATAAATGGCAAATTTGCTTGCTTTGGGGTGTGTAGACAGTTGCATAAACAATGCACCACAAATTGGCAAGCAGTCTTTGTTATTTATGGTAAAGCTGGCACTCCTTCAGAGAAAGCTTGGAGCATATCATCACTGTGAAATTTAGTCTGTTTGAAGCCCTGGGAAATAATGTCCATCCTTAAGTGCAACCCTTCTTCCCAAACATTAGGAAAAGCTCACTACCTTATTTTACTGAAGTTAGGCAAGTGTAGTGCTTAGAACTACACAGAAGTAATACAACTTGGATGTTTTCACATTTGCATAAAAGAGCTATCGCAAAGTGTATTATTTACTTTGAGATTATCTGCTTGTGCAGATTGTAAAGTTTAAATTAGATGCTAGAAACTGTATCTAGATGTGCACCTGCCTAGTGCACTGAGCAATCCTTAGCTGGTATTTGCTGGAGAGATAGATTTACAAGCGTTTCTTTTCAACCTTTTAAGTAGACAGTTGTAGATCCTGCAAGCAAGCTGAATATATTCTTCAAATAACCTGTGAGGGTTAAAAAAAATGCTTAAAATAAACAGCAAACAGGCATCATGGTTCACCAATAATAACATACTTGGCTCTTGCTTTATTCTATCTGCACAACACAAAAAGAGGTTTCTTTTTAAAGTATGATAGTGTATTGGACATTACAAACACTCCCCAGGACTATTTTAGTTCACAATTTAACACAAGGAAAGGTCAGGCATTACCTTAATATTTCAAGACAGCAAAGTTGGGCATTTTAAATGAAAACCACAAAATCTGGTTTTAAAATCTGGTCTTTTCCATGTTCTTTTTTGCTTTTAAATTGCCACCAATTAGAAGTCCTTCAGCTTTGAAACTGACGGTTATACTTGACATGCATTAAAAAAAGTTGTATAATATCCTTGGGTTTGTTTATGATCTGTGATTGCCTTTCAGCAAACTTAGCCTTCTTTTTATGACTAATTTGGAATAAAAGGAAGCAATATTCTTGTTTTCAAAGAGCATTATCCTTTGCTGACTAAATAAAAACTAGAGGAAGATATAACAGAGCAACTTTTCAAACAGGGCTGAGTATTTAACCATTTGTGGTATAATTTGTCTTACACGTAAGTGATACTTTATCAATTGATTAGGCTAGGTGGTGCTGGCCACAAGTTTTTGCATGGATTAGTAGAACAGGAACAACCAACTAGTATTCCAAAGAGAATTCTGGCTTTCATCAACCAAATGTTGAGGCTTCAGTTGGCTTTGCTGGCACAAATATCCTAGAGCGCTCTAGGATATTTGTGCCAGCACAGCCAACTGAAGCCTCAACATTTGGTTGATGAAAGCCAGAATTCTCTTTGGAATACTAGTTGGTTGTTCCTGTTTGAAAACAAGTACCCATTAACAAGTATCAAAAGTAGACCTGGCTTCAGACATAGCAGGCAGATGTGCATGGATCACAGAGCAGGGAAGGGAATAGATTCTAAATGTAACTGCAACTTAATTTTAGATGCTTATGGCAGACATCACAGCTTTGCCTGCTATGTGTAGAGACCCACTGGTTTCAAAGAAAGAGCCATCAAAGCATTAATGTAAAGGTATGTGTGACGAACCCGCCAGCCAAGTTTGCCTCAACCTCACAGCCTGGCTGCCTGTCACTGCTACCTTACTTCAGTTCCCCTTTTAAATCCCTTAACTGGACTGGGGCTGAGTCTCCAGGTGACCCTTCCTGTGGACAGATTAGGTGTTAGTGTGATTTTTCTTCGTTAGCATGGCTGTCACCTTTTCTAGTGAGTGTAATAAAGCACAATGAGGCTGTGAACAATTAACAAAACAAACTGGTTGGTTTATTATCTTCAAGATTACAAACTTCAACTGTTCAATACTCTGTATATAACATTGTTCCTTTTCTTCATTTTACTTACTGTAACTCTTTAGTGACAGACTATTTCTATAACCAAACATGTTAATATATCTTTTGACTAAGTTAACCAAATTGCCTTCATACATGACACTCTCATTATCTCTCAGACAGACTCATCCACATTTCCTCTCACAACTCTGAACTTCAACTCAAATTAAATTGTCACTCTTAACTGACATTCACTCAGATCACACTCCCAGAACCCATTCACATCACAGTTTCCTGCACTGGGATTGGCTCCCACATTCTCTCATTTCATTCACTCAGAGGCCCCTCCATCACAGCTCCTTGTGTTGGGATTGGTTCCCTGATTCCTTCTTTTACAGTACATGCTTTCCAGCTCTAGTTCTCCACAGTATGGCTCTCCACATTTTTGCCTCACTCCCTGCCATGGTCCCTGTAGCCAAATTTTCCACTGAGGAGTAAGGTGCAAGAAGGGCTACTATAAACCTGCTGTCTAGACTGCTCCTGATCCAAATAAGACTGTGGCAATGTCAACCACTGGACCTCTCTGAAAGTCATCTCTGTGAGTGTGGCTTACACAGATACCTGTCACTGGTCCAGTAACCTGGGGTGAACTAGAATTAAGAATTCTTCCAGCAGCAACTACTGGATTCTTCTATTGGCTGTGTCTTGATCTGCTCTCTCAAACCTGCTTGGCCTCTGAAAATCACAAACCAAGCTGGCTAATGGAAACAAATGGCACTTTCAGAAACCAAAATGCACAGACTTAATAAGCAGGCGGGTGAAGAAAAGACAACCTGGGGAAAGGAAGTGGGCAAGAAGAATGCCCAGTGATGAATAAAGTCAGAATCAGAATGAGTCTTGTTGGTGGGGCTTCACTGGTATAATGATAATATTTTATGCACACTCTCTCACCACGACAGTCTTTATTCTTGCAGTTTTCATCTCTACAGGCATAGGCCTTTTCTAGAGACACACCCTTAAATACTTTGGATTACAACAAGGATAGCTAATAACAAGAATGCATGGTTGCCAGGAAAATTCATTTCTCCTCCAGCTACTGTGGGGATTACAGTTACATTGAAGACAGGGGAGACCAAGACAGTGGGGTAGCAGACAAAGTCATAGCCCTTATAAATTAGAAATAGTCCCAGGGTTTCAATCATGTAGACCTCAGCTCCACTACAACACTAGAATGGTGAGGAAGAAAAAGAAAAGACAGACAAGAGAGAAGCCCATGCGCATGAATGTAAAGACGATTAATACCATAGTGATTAAAACATACACACACAGCCAAATCTGAAGCCAAACTCCTTATCTTCATACAGCATGTAACACTACATTTATGCAATTATTTAACTGCATAACTATTAATTAAAAACTATTTCAAAAAGACAGCCTGCCTTGAAAGGTAAACCAGGATATTCAACTGCATTGCCATTATAAGTATATCTATGCATAATTACATCCTATTGAGTTCAATGCCCAGGTAAGCATGCACAGAATGTGAGTCTGCCAATGAAATCCAAATGTTTGTTCAGAGGTAGGCCTAATTTTGTTCAATGGGATTTACATCCACATACATGTGAATGGGATTTTAACTTAAACCTACTACATCATTTGACTCTTCATGAGGTCTTGAAGCTATTTTGAAGTGATGTCATCAAAGTTAAGCATGTGGAATGGGCATGTGGAAT
Source organism: Gambelia wislizenii (assembly GCA_030847615.1). Classification (NCBI taxonomy): domain Eukaryota; kingdom Metazoa; phylum Chordata; class Lepidosauria; order Squamata; family Crotaphytidae; genus Gambelia; species Gambelia wislizenii. Next base: position 107,858,526 of record JAUMIR010000004.1, read on the forward strand.
GGACAAAGGCTGTTGCCTTTGAGAGTACTGGGTATCAGTTCAAAAATAAAATTTAAATGAGCCATGTATAGTTTTTACCACAGCTGTGAAAAATCAGTTTTATATATTAAGAAAACCCTGTCAGCATAGTAAGGATCTGTGAACTTAAAAAGGAGAGGTATACATTTTTATACATTTGTCATTTTCCTTGACTAAACTTTGCTTAGGGTATCTGGATGACACATTTGACAGACTCAGTGGACTTAATGTTTGCCTATAAGGCAAGAACTGTGGTATCTTCATTATGCTTTAGAAAGTACAGTGCAGAAATTTTTTTTAAAAAATGCCAGGGAGTGTCTCTAAGCAGGAGGAAAAACTCATGCTTATTTATGGACAGTTATCTTATAGAATGCAGAATATACCTACAATAGGGGAATGGAACCATTATGTTTGTTTATGTTCCCATACCACACTGACCGAGTCAACACAATGCTGAAAAGAGGTCTAATAAGGACCTCCAGGGCTCATTCTATGCAGTCTTTACTTCTCAAAAAGAGGGATGGGAGCAGGAGATGACATCTATATGGACCTATCCACATTGGTATGGTGCATAAACACCACTGCATCATATCCAACTCATGGATATGAGGTTGGCCTTAGAAGACAGGGAGCTCTGGTGGCGCAGTGGTTAAATGCCAGTACTGCAAGTCACCACGTTGCAAGTTCGATTCCAGCGGGCTCCAAGGTTCACTCAGCCTTCCATCCTTTCGTAGGTCGGTAAAATGAGGACCCGGCTTGTGGGGGCAATTAGCTAACACACATTGGAAACTGTTTAATGCAGTGTAGATGTGTAAATAGCTATTGCTTGAAACAATTTGTAAGCCGCTGTGATAGCCTTGTGGCTGAAGAGTGGGGTATAAATAAATAAATAAATAAATAATAAAAAAAAGAAGATGGACTGATACAGATCTCACTCTGCATAGAGTCTTTACTTGTTGTGAGGGAACAGTGAACAGGGCTTTGGAGGTCCTTAAGCTGCCATCCTATAACTCCCGGCCTAGGAGTAAACCCAATAAAACCAATGAATTTACTTCTATGTAGACATGCAAAAGACTGCACTGCCAAAGTGAAAATTTTAATTCATGGGCATTTGTTCCAACTTGGAAATTCAGCACATATATCCCTGAAGAACTGGCAAGTAAACATGATTTTACAGAAGTCAAAAAGGTAAACATGGCTCTGAAATAACAATCTGATCGAAGTTGGAAATAATACTGTTCAGATAACAAATTTAAGATTACATACTGAGCTCTTAAGAAAACTAGAATTTCCAAAGTTGGCAGAACAAAGGGATACAATACTTGCAAACTTTGCTTTGATACATTTCCAAAAAGAGAGAAAAAAAGAAGGCACTTCATGTGGTACCATCTCAATAAATATTTGCATATATGAATGAAAACACAAACAAAAAGCCTTTTTAAAAAGCAAGTGTTCCATTTGAAGAATGCAAACATGGAATTTTATTCTGACAAAGACCTACAAACAGATAAAAGAAACAAAACCAATATATTGACTATGATACATTTGGAGAGAGGGTATAAGAACCATCACTTTCAATGCAAATATTGATGAGGAGGATGAGGATAATGAAATCTTGAATTGCTTCCCCATTTTCAACACTCAAGAGTCACATAAAGTGAGTCCTCGTGAAAATAGTTCTCTTTCCCATTATCAGTTATGATAAAATCGAAGGACTGTAGAGCTGGAAGGTCACCCCAAGGGTTATCTAGTCCCCCCACTCCACCCATGCAAGAATCAGATCAAAGAACAAATTTATCTCCACAAATCTGCAATTCTTCAAAAAGCAGGTTTTAATTACATGTTTAATTACAAATTTCAGACTCATTTGTTCAAACAGGAATGTATCCTCACCTTAATCAATGAGGGATTTAAGGAACGCAAAGCTGTTGAGAGGCCTGTGATATTCTGGAGAACAAAAAAAAAAAACTTTTTCACTAAACAAGAAAATTGGTGTAATTCTATACTTTAGTTTATACTTAACAGAATAGAAAGTACAAAGGATGGCATTAGGAAGAAAATCACTAGCCACAGTCAATATAGCTAGGCCCACAGACTTCAGTGGAATGTGACTACTTTCTATTGCAGAATACAAATTGTTTTGAAGAACAAATAATTGCAAGCGCTGAAGATTTTACTTTTAACTATTAACAATGGCCAAACTGTATATTTATCCATAGTTTTAAAGTGTGCAGTAGTGCTTCATATTCTTGAGACAAGGTGAGTTTAAAAAAGAAAGAAAGAAAGCTATAAGGAAACACATACCAAGTCTACTGCCAGTTTAACCATGCATTTATTGTCACTAAGCATCTTGTCCTGTGTTTATTATGGCCACAACACACTATCAGGCCTGTATGTCTCCCAACTGGGTTTGTTATCATTGTACCTCACCTTTCCACCAAGGACCAGCAGCTCAGAGTTGATCTGGAATCTACTGTGGCGCTGTCCAAAAGGCCTCAACCGACAGTGCCACTCAGCTTCAAGTCTTTGTAGAAAACTAACCTAATCCGCTTGTGTGAAGTAGAGAACCTCACCAGCACAATAAGAGGTCATGATCTAGCGGAAAGTTTACTCTGTTTTGTGCATGTGTGTGCAAGTTTGAATGCTTTTAAACCCCGTAAAGCTCTAAACTGGAGAGGGAGAGAGGGAAAAATGTCTGGTGATATAAAACCAATCTTCTCTTAAACGTGCCAGAATAATTTTTCTCCACCTCAACCACAGTTAAAGCCTTCAGTCTATTCATTACTGTCCTTTTATAGTATTTTTATTTAATAAAACCTATTAAGACTACCATACAAATCTCTTTACTTATGCTTTTATCTTTTAACTGATCAATTTTTATATTGCTGACATCCCGTCTTCACCATTTGCTCATTTAAAAATTCATAGTACATGAGCGATGTCTCTGGAGAAAATGTCTATAAAATTTGTTACAGCTGGCAAATGTGTATGAGTCAGTGATAGCACATGACTAAATGCTTCACAGAAAATAAAACTTGTTTCTGTAGTAAGCAGAACTGTTTAAATGTTATTTATTTTTATGTTTCAAAGAAAATATATTGTGAAGTGCTGCATTGATTTAATACGCAACAGTGTCTGTGTACACGCTGTACAAGGAAAATTTATGAAACCTTTGCACAACTCCTTTAATTGAATTTTCCAAATCTCTCACCACACACAAATAATCAATATCTTCTGCAGAGAAAACCAGTCAGAATTATTACAGTCTTTCTTTTCAATTTTGTTGTCATCAGCACATACAGAGCACCTGGATATTTGTAATGTCTGGATGCCAAGTTATTTACACCTCTTAAAATGTAATTGCTATTAAGTGAGACCAAACTAATGTGCCTTCCTTTTTTTTATTTAAAATAACTATTATACATCTCAAAGAGGAAATAGGTATTTTGGACTATTTATAGTTAGGTATGAGTTACCATATATAGCACTGATACAATTAGTAACAGTTTAAGTTCTCATTTCATTTTCACCTTTGTGTGCTATTGTAAAGCATCCTATGAGAACAGAGACCTACAAGAGAAGTAAGGTGTTAAGACAAATGTATCAAAGTACATGATACATAATGTTGGTAGAATCTCACACAAAGAATGCAGTTTGACAGGTCAATATGTATATGGGTGTGTACGTATGGTCAGTTGTGTGTATGTCTCAAGCCTTACAGCCATATGTCTCATATGCATTTGTATGTCTGCCACCAAAGTTAATAGCTTAATATTTCATCTACATAGCATAGGATATTAAATCACAGCAGAGGTTTGTGGTTTGCCTCCTAAATATCTATCATAAGGGTAGCCTCGGCCTGCAATGCTGCACACATTGAAGGCTGTATTTTAAAATTCACACCCTAATTACAGCTGTGCCAAGTATTAAGACAAGTGTCTCGTGGGAAACAAAGTGTTCTTTCATATAATGAATGGGGGAAAAGAGATCGAACCACTCAGTATTTATAGGTCAAAAGAATAACTGAGTACCAACCATTTTTCTTCCTGTTAAGTAGCATCCCTCTACTAGACAGATTAAAGTCTCACCTGAAGCAAAAATCTGGGGGGTGGGGGAAGCTCTACAAAAATCAATACAGCCAAAACTTTGCCTCTTACAAAATAATCTTAAGAATGTCACAGCTTTCAAATGAACTGAAGCTGTAGACCTATACATGTTTACCTGGGGTGGGGGGAAGTTCCATGGAATTCCAGTGTGGCTGGATTTGCAAATATTTTTTTAAAGTGGCCTAATACGCTGATATCTAGTAAAAATGTGAGGATCATTAAACAAAAAATCAAGCACTTTCCCCCTTACTGGGTGGATTTATGAAATGGCTTACCAAGTGCATCTTAGGCAGTAAACAACCTTGAACTTAGGAAGGGGGCACACACTCTAGTCTTAATGATACAGGGAAAACTGGGCACCACTTATGCCAACAAGTTGTTCAAGAGCAGCAAGAAGAGGATACTTCTCTATGTAGACTCAGCTGGTTAACAAAGCAGGGAAGCATTGCTTTCACTACTTTATATAATAAAATTCAGAATACATTTCTTTATTTGTTAGAATCAGGTATGAGCAACTGTGGCAATCCAGATGTCTTTAAACTGTAACTCCTGTAGTCCCTCACCATTTGCTATGATGAGTTGATCTGCTGGAAGCTGTAGGACTAAAAAAAATTTTTGGAGGGCCACAGCTGCCCACCCCTACAGCAAATGATGAAATGCCATCTCTCATCTCTACTAGGACAGCAAAATTGCTCCCAACTCTGGCTCCAATGAAGTAGTACCTATTCTTCTTTTTTTCCACAAGTGCACCACTCAAGGGTGTTTGAATGACCTTAAAATGGGAACCCTCCAGCAATCTGTGGGTGATCTACTAGTCAAGATTGACAGCCCAGACCTACTATTTTTCCCCAACACACCTTTTTAAAAAAATGTGACAAAGGTTTTACAAGATAGATGAGACAGACAAAGATGTTGCTTTACCATCCAGTTGCGTTGCAACAAGAGTATCAGAACTTTAGAACAGTCATGTGGTCAGGGCAAGCATAGCCATAGCTCAGTGGTAGAGTACCAGGTCTTCAGGCAGAAAGTTTGAGACTCAGTACTTCCAGGTAGGGTTGGGAGAGCCTTCTATCAAAAACTCACAGCCAGTGTCAACCATAGGTAAGACCTATAAATGTTTTGGAGCACAGTCCTCATCATCCCAGAGCAGTGGTCCTGCTGGATGGACCTGATGGGAATTATAGCTTAAAACATCCGAAGGGCACCAGTTGCCTAACTTCAGTGTAAACAGTACTAAGCTAGATGAATCAACAGTCTGACTCAACAGGGCAGCTTCCTCTTTCACAAAAGGGCCCCAAACACTACGAGTGAAGAGAAAGAGAAAGATGAGATTAAGGACTTTTTGGTGTTGTCTCTGGTCTTAAATATCCAGCACAGGCCACATCTACTTCCCTACTGCCACCCAACATTTCTTTTCCCCATGAAAAATCTGCTCTCTTTCTCGCCTTAATTTATTTATTTCATCTAGGACATTTCTATCCTGTCATTCTTCCATCACGGACTTGAAGGAGTGTGACAAGTATGTGATTCCCAGGTTGTCTTTCAATCAGGCAAAGGTTTGACATAGAATCATAGAATTGCAGTGTTGGAAGAGACCATGAGGGCCATCCAGTCCAACCCCCTGCCATGCAGGAAATCACAATCAAAGTATTCCCGACAGATGGCCATCCAGCCTCTGTTTAAAGACCTCCAAGGAAGGAGACCCCACCATGCTCCGAGGGAGTGTGTTCCACTGCCGAACAGCTCTTACTGTCAAAAAGTTCCTCCTAATGTTGAGGTGGAATCTCTGTTCCTGGAGCTTGCACCCATTGCTCCGTGTTCCAGTCTCTGGAGCAGCAGAAAACAAGCCTGCTCCATCCTCAACGTGACACCCCTTCAAATACTTAAACAGGGCTATCATATCGCCTCTTAACCGTCTTTTTTCCAGGCTAAACATACCCAGCTCTCTAAGTCTCTTCTCATAAGGCATGGTTTCCAGACCTTTCACCATTTTAGTCGCCCTTCTTTGGACACGCTCCAATTTGTCAATATCCTTTTTGAATTGTGGTGCCCAGAACTGGACACAGTATTCTAGGTGAGGTCTGACCAAGGCAGAATAGAGCGGCACTATTACTTCTCTTGATTTGGACACTATACTTCTATTGATGCAGCCCAAAATCGCATTGGCTTTTTTGCTACCGCATCACACTGTTGACTCATGTTCAACTTGTGGTCTACTAGGACTCCTAGATCCCTTTCGCAGGTAGTCTCATTCAGCCAGGTCTCCCCCATCCTATATCTATGCATTTCATTTTTACGCCCTAAGTGCAGTACCTTACATTTCTCCGTATTGAATTTCATTTTGTTAGCTTTGGCACAGCTCTCCAGTCTATCCAGGTCATTTTGAATTTTGATCCTGTCCTCTAGGGTATTAGCTACTCCTCCTAATTTGGTGTCATCTGCAAATTTGATAAGTATGCCCCTAATTCCCTCATCCAAGTCATTGATAAAGATGTTGAATAGCACTGGGCCCAGGACCGATCCTTGTGGCACCCCACTGGTCACATCTTTCCAAGAGGAAGAGGAGCCACTGCTGAGCACCCTTTGGGTTCGGCCGGTCAACCATTTACAAATCCGTTGAAGAGTTAACTTGTCTAGCCCACCTTTTACAAGCTTGTTTGCAAGAATGTCATGGGGAACCTTGTCAAAGGGCTTACTGAAATCAAGGTATACGATTTGCGTTATTAATTTCATCAGGCAGTGCTTTGGTACAGTATATTTACTCCTCCCCTCCAAAACCCAACACAAACTCTAGAACAGATTATTTTGGCCACAAATCTTTCAGCTTCTATGAAACAGATTTGAAAAAAAAAATCTACTGTACTTTTCCCAAGACTAAGAAGGCTATGAAGACTATTGGGTGTAGTTATGGAGGAAGGAAAAGGAGCTGAGTGGGCAGAGAATCCCCATTAACTGAATTACTAGAAGTGTTAACTTCTTGTAGTCCCAACCTGCTGTGGCAGCAAAGATTTCACTAGGTCCTCCTTACATATTCATTCTGCAGCCATCATGAATAAAGACCATTGTTGTTTTACTTACATGCTGAAATTTTCAAGAAGCCAAATTATATGTTTGACATTAGATTCTGTAGAGAAGTAAAATGCAATTATATGAATGAGATAGGGTATAAAAGTTCAGGTTCTGAGAAAGTGTGTGGGAGCAGAATCAATTACCTCAAGCTTTGCAGCCATACCCTGGTTTTGAAAGAGAGCATCTACTGGCTGGTCAAATAAAACATACTGACACCTTTTGAGCAAGTTGTGAATATAAAATGCGGCCTAAGCTGCCTACCTACCGGATGGTAGATCCCACCTATTCCAAGGAAGAACAAGAAGGCAGGGTACACCTCTAGCGTGTTCTGGTGACATAGATCTGCTTAGCTTCAGCAAAATGGCTGTATTATGCAAGTGAATCACTATGTAGTTGCAAGAGACTAGGTACAAAATTGCTGTTGGGTCAAATATGTCTGCTGGCCTCCCAATGCTCCATGCTGTTTCAAGACAGGAAATCTGATTAGACTGACAAAATCAGACTGTATGCAGTACAACAAAACTGCATAACAGAGAGGACAGTACTCATCTAAAAGTCTGAAAAACTGGCATGTTGTCTTGCCTACCACAAACACATTGGTAAACAGATATTTTAATCCTGATTGATTAGGAAATTGTCTAGCATGTAAAGCATCACTTTTAGATCTTGCACGAGGGAAGAATATTCAAATATGTCCTAAGAGTCAGTGGGATGAAGGTTTGTTTTGTTTCTGCTTAGTCCTCCAAAATGCCAAAACTGTTGAAGCTCCCCTTTGAAATATGCAGAGAGCAACCTACACATCCAGAAAGCATGCTTTGGACGGCAGCAACCCAGCAAGATTTCATCTTCTGGCAGCTGTTCTTGACTTTGCTTACATTCTCTTCAAAAACATTTTTGTTTACTGTAAATGCTAGCCATGGACAAACAATGGTGCTATTTTTTATGCTGCTAATGCAAAATGATAAACTAAGATCTACATAATGCTGCCCATTGATGAAAGAATGTTCTGAATTAAGTTGTTTTAAGTAGAGGCTGTTTATGTAAAGTAAATAAATTTCATGCCTCACCATGTGATGATAATGTGACATTCCATCTGTATCAAGCCAAAGAATAGTCATAGATTTTATGTCCTGAGCGTAGCTAATTAAAAATAATGATGGAAAGCCACATCCAAGACTCAAAAGCAAAATAAGAGACTATGTTCTTTCTCCCTCCCCATCCCCCAGCCTCCTCCTCCCCCCCCCCGCCTTTATGCATTTACTTCTGTCCCTTTCTGATTAGGACAGCAAAATGGATCTAAGTCCCCATCACAGCAATGTTTATGCTGTGCTGTTAAAATTTAAAAGTATCATTTTGACTCCTACGCAGTTCCATACATCACACTAAACTATGCTTTATGAGCTGATAAGGCATTTAGCATTAAAAGAGTGAAGAAAACTGAAGAAAACATCATGACCTAGAATGTTTAATGAACACTGCAGCTATAGTAGCTACAGAGAAGATATCTCAAAATGAGGCTAAGGATACTATGGTGGTGGTTCTACGTCGGCTTCATTAGCTAAGATAAAGCTGGGCCAATTTTTAAGGATAACACTAATTTCCCAGTAGAGAAGAATTCTGTCAAATGAAAAATCTTAAACTTCAACCCACTCCTCTCTTCTATTATGACACCTGCAGTCTTGGGAGCTGCACCCAATTTCCTATGCTTGCAGCTGCAAAGTAGTCATATATGGGACCCAAAGTCTGACCACAAACTGACCAGTTTGATTTTGGTTATAGATACTGTAGTGGTATCCTTCTCCTGCAGGTATCAAGTATGACAGTATAGTATATGTCTATTTTCTCTAATGATCAAATACTCCTTTGATGGTAAGGAGAAGCAAGGGGCAAAAGAGAAGAAGAAACTCAATTTACACAAGGGATCATGCTTCAAGGCTTGCATGTATTCTCCTCACTGCTCACTCGCTCGCTTGTTTGCTTGCTTCCTTCCTTCCTTCCACCCTCCCTCAGCATAACTAACACCAAAACAAATCTTGGAAGGCTACTTTTGAGACAGTTTATCATGTAATTCATTGTGAAGTCCATCTCTCCCTCAAGTAATGTTTTGCCTTCAATGTTAGCAAAAGGGGTGATGTCTTTGTTATATAACCTTACATAACAATAGACTTGTTAATGTTACTGCCTTAAAAAACAAACAAAAAAAACCACCTTTAGGATTGTTAAGAAGATAGCATAAAACTTGAAAAATGTTATGCAAAATACTTCTACAATGCCTAAAAATGCCCTTTAAAGAAAAATTACTCATTTCACCCACAAAAAAAACATTGTTCTATTTGTTATGTTATTTTTGAAGTTATGCCTTCATTATTCAAAACAAAGTCAGCTTGTTACAGATAACTATATTAATTGCAACAATTCTGGTTCTTCCAAACCAAACTGGAAACCATAATTTCAACTGGGTTTTCAGTTCTTGCTGTCCTCCAGCTGCGTGACCAAGGCAATTTCAGTTCCAAACTAGCTTGGAGACCAGATCAAAATGGACCTAGATAAACAGTGTCAACCAAAAGCTGTGACTCCACAACGCCCCTGAATCCACACCATCAGGCTGCAATAACCAAAATTAATCCAAGCAAAAGCAACCAGGCATCCTGTAACTGAACAAAAATTAAACCAAAACTTAAGCAGAGACAGTGACAAGCAATTTTAAAATAAGTAAGAGAAATTCCCGATGCTTCTCTTAGGGTGGGAGTAGTTCTATGAAATTCTTGGAACAGGTTTACTGAACACCTCTACCAAAGTGTGAAGTTGGTAGAAGAGTCCTGCTTCTCCTAGAGGTGGATAGACTCAATCAAGGAAACCACAACCCCGAATTTGCAAGACCAGAGCAGGGCTGTCGAGAACAGTGATTTAGAGGTCTCCCATTCATAGGGTCTCCACAATTTGAAGCTGACTTGACAGCAATTAAACAACAACTGCTACTACTTCTCTATCATCATTACATTATATGCTCATGCACGAGGTCTGTCTACTAGATAAGGAGACTGTATTTCTACCTTTCAGACAAATCAGGGAGAACTGACTGTGAACTGACTGTTGAACATGTCTGAACACCAACACTCTTGGCCGTTCAGTTAATTGTCAGTCGTTGCTTATAGCAGGTGTGTTGCCTGTTGTGTGCAGGAAAAATGCTAAATTTAGAAGTCGAGCAACATGACATTCTGCAGCAACTTGAGGTGGACCCAAACCTTTTTCAAAAAAATCATCACTTGTGATGAAACTTGGATCTTCCAGTATGATCCTAAGACAAAACAACAGTCAATGCACTGGAAAACACCATCATCACCAAGAATGAAAAAAGCACATCAAAACAAGTCCATATTCAAAGCCATGCTCGTTGTTGTTATTTTTGAAATCGTGGGTGTAATTTTGGCAGAATGGGTTCCAGAAGGCAGAACAGTGAAGCAACATTATTATAAGGAAGTTTTGACAAAGCTGAGAGAAAGAGTCAATTAAAAAAAGACCAGAACTGTGGGGAAATGGTTTCATTCTTCATCAAGACAATGTGCCTGCTCACACAGTACTTTCTGTGAAGCAGTTTTTGGTCAATAAACACATTACTACACTTGAACATCCTCCATATTTGCCAGATTTGGCACCATGCAATGTTTTTTTTCTTTTCCCTAAAGTAAAATTGGTGTTTAAAGGAGAATGTTTTGAGTCAACTGATGCAGTAAAGAAGAAAATGGCAGATGTGTTGAAAGAGCTGACAGAAACTGATCTGCTCCACGCCTTCGACCAGTAGAAAACAAGACTGCAACGGTGTGTGAATATGAATGGGGAATATACTGAAGGGGGCAAGCATTAGAATTGTAATACATATAAATAAAGATGGGCTATTGTATCAGTCTCATTATTTAATAGACAGAACTCGTAGGCCCTTCTTAGGCCAGGTTTATATACAAAGGCCCCATCCCAATGTTCTGTTCGGTTTTTAAATATCAGACAAGACATGTGATGTGAGTCTGTTAGGCTAGGGTAGGGTTAATGTGCTTCTTTTCCTCTACCAAACATAGACCCCTGAATTGGGAGTGGGGAGAACTGTGGGCCCTCCAGATGCTGCTAAACTGCCATTCTCAGCAGCCCTAGCCAACATAGCCAAGTGCCCCAATAGCTGGATCTTTGTCATCTCCAGCCTACAGAGAAGTACCAATTGCTTCAGTGTTGGTCTTATTGTCCAAGCTTTCTTTTAAAAAAGAAAACACACTAAAAAAAAAAAAAGTATGTAATGCACCCAAACCAGAAAAAGCTCTCTGTTCAAGAATCCTATCATCAGATAGGAAACAAATATAAAATAAGTAGTAAGAGGGAAAAACAACATGAAAAGAATGCCATTTGTTCACAACATGTTAAAAATAAAGAATGAGAAAACACCACTCAACACATCTGACACTAGGCAAGCTAAGTTAAAATGTCCTTTATTCTGTTTCTTTTAAAAACTAAATCATAACCACAAGAGAAAATTAATCTATTTGATCAAGATGTGTGGCTGCCTCTCTGGCACCAAGAACACACTGCTGAGCTAAAGAGATTTCAGATCTTATCGATATAAATGCTAAATGACTCTAAGCTTAGAAGGAAGGAAGTATTGCCTTGAGTTTAAGGCACAGAACCAGGAGTCAGCTGTCCTCTCAATTCACACTTAACACAGGCAGCCAGACAAGCCACTCATCTTCATAGCCTTTAACTGTGAGTTTGTCATAGAAGACACACATGGTCTTTCCCCCCACTCCCTGTATGAGTTGGTGCCATTCCTCCAAGGTGCTTAACCCAGCAACCTCAGTGACAGGTGTGTTATTTTGGTACCAACTTCTTAGTTTCTGTGATAGCCATTTCCAAACATTTGGGGAATCTTTGCTACATGGAAACATTTTGGGAAACTTTGCCTGACTTGCTCACACAGGAGGACAAATGATTCCTTTCAACAAGCAGCTGACCCAAGCCACTGCTCAAGACAACCTGTAAATACGGACACAACTGGATGATGTCCAGTTTGAAAGAGGAAAAACTTGTTTACAAGACTGGTCCATGACACGAAGCATCGCATATGACATTTATCTGCTTAAAAAGTATTTTCTTTTTAATCTCTCAAGATTTAAGAATAAAAGTCTCAGGGCACCTTAAACACTAATGGGTTCTACTCAGCCTATGTTTTTGTGGACTCTAGCTCATTCATCAGATGAATATAAATTCAGTTTGAATCTATCCACTTTTAGACCATCTTTGCAAAAGAAAGTGGACAAGCATCTGCCAGGCCATCAAAATTGTATTATTCTAGGCAGCTTGAGATTTTTAAAATTGCTTTCAAAGAATGCTGTGTTAGTCTATGTACACACCGGAGGGGGCATTGCTTGGGAGCCCCAGGGGGCAGAAGAGCAATTAATAAATACAGTGGGCCCTCTGGATCTGCAGGAATTCAGTTCCTGGACCCCCCGCAGATGACAAAAAAAGAGGAAAAGATTATCACATCCCATATTATTAAATAGCAGCGATGTACGCGTGCATGCTTCAGAACATCTGTGTTCACATTGCTGCCATTGTAAGTATAGCACATGATGATCTGTGGATGCCCAAAATTGCAGCTCTTGAACCCACGGATCAGGAGGCCCTAATGTACTGTTTATGAATGAATGAATAAGAAGTATTCCACAAGACATTATGAAAGCAGCTCATTTATTTAACCCACTCATCAGCTCACGATGAGCCACTCAGCTGCACAACACAAAACTATGAATGCACCTTTTTACAGAAAGAATATGCTTAAACCTTGAATTGGGCCCCAACTCAGAGAAGCAATGACGTCAACGATGTACCTCATGTGCTTAATGCAAGACATGTTCTCAAGCACTTTGCTGAGATGTGACTTGGTAAAATAGAGATCATATGTCTCTGGGATATGGCAAGGCTGTATTCATAAATGTTTGTAAAGTGCTCTCAGGTCTTCCAGTAATAGACACTAGAGAAATATTATTATCATTATTAAAGCCTTGAGATGCACCAAGGCTTTACTGTTAACTGAAAAACCTGAACATAAGACAAGGTGATATGGATAAGAAGGAAAAGGTAAAAAAGTTACAAACAGGGGCAGTCTACCACATATATCCAGAGAATTAAAATAAGTATTCTGGTCAAACTTGTACAGTTATAAGTAGAATCCTATGCCAAGCTATCTGAGACAGTAAAATTTAGAAGTGAGCGTGCAACAAAGTGGATTCTCCTCACCAATAATGCCCTTTCACATGATTATTTTCCTACATAGAAATTACTTCTTTTTCACTCATTGAAAAACTGTATCTACACCTTAACATGGCAAATGCTACTGCTTATTTCCTGCTCAGTCATGGAAATGCACTTGGTGTCCTCGGGCAAGTCACGCTCAGCCTCAGAGGAAGGCAGAGGCAAACCCTCTGAACAAATCTTGTCAAGAAAACACCATGATAGCTGCCTTAGGGTTGCCATAAGTAGGAAACAACTTGAAGGCACACAAAAACAAAAACAAGTAGATAAACCATAGTTGCTAATTACGACCACAACTACCCCACCAAGTGTGTGTCACACATTATGGTATACATCTGACTTTCCCCTTAGGTGGCAGAGCATAGGAAAACAATTTCAAGGATGACCAATTTTTCTTATTCTCCACTTCATTACAGTTCCCTACACACCAGGTTTTTGCTGAATGTCCATCCCCAACCACCAGGAAGCATTTCCTGGCAGAAAGTACCGCATGGCACTGCTGCAGTTGGTACTTCTCTTGATGCCTAGCTTTGCTCTCTTTCACCTTCATCATCCAGATGGTGCTTCAGAAGCCAATTGACCCCTGTGGTGGGGACCAAGATTTCTCCTCAGGCACCAGCTAGGCATACCTGACTTTGCTTTTGCTTCACCTTCCCTGCCCAGAAGCAAACTGACAGAGTCACAGCTGTCACCCTCACAACCCCTTCCTTTGGGAAGGCTTCAGGGTGAGGCCTTGTCCTGGTGCACACACCTATAGATAGGGCTGGCCTAACTAATCTCCTCTAACTAATGCATTTACAGAAGCGTTTCAGCAATATGATCAGGTTATGACACACAGCATACTCCAGAAGGTAAAAGCAGCTGTCCGCGAAGTACAAATCGTTATAGTAGCTTTTCACAATATGGTGACATCCACAAGTGATCAGCTCTATCTTTCATCATTCCCAGTGAGCAAGTAGATTAGGGCGAGAATGGCTTACAGTGAAAAAATAAAGAGGGGCCTCAGCTTCCACACATTGCTAAATCAGCTTGACTGTCCCCTCTTCCCTGGATTTCTTAAATACATGCTTACAAGGAGTTCAATTCACCATTTCAATTCACCATTTCCAGTTCAAGCCTTCTATTACTAAGAGAGGGATTCCACATCTGCTCTACACAGTCAGTCTCCTCATGTATATTTTACATGTGAACAGGACAAGCAATGGTGAGGGCACTAACCCCACCCTTCTTGCGATGTGTATGGAGAAAGCATATTTTACTGTCTGTAAAGCAGAGCTCCTCTATCCTCAGAGGTCAGATTTCAGACTCCTGACTTTCCAGATTATTACCAATCTAGGGCCTCCACAGATGATTACAAAATTTCAGGGACCGCTCCCACAGTCAGAAGACATTCTCCCTGAAGCCAGTCACACAGAAAAGAGCAATGGGAAGAGTGAAGGAAGGACACACTAGCATGCTTCCCCCTACTTTCCCCTCCTTGCATGTAGAGCTTATATGTGAGGTAAATGCTGAATAATCCTACGTAGTTGTAGATTCCTCCTATCCCTTCTCAGGTCTAGCAATAGAATTCAAAGACATAGCTGTGTTAGTTTGAAAGATATGCAAAAGGATATATTGTAGCACCTTTGAGACTGAGAGAAAGAAGCCGTAGCAAGAGCTTTTGTAGATTTAGCCTACTTCCTCAGATGCATCTAGCAATCAAATGAACTCAGCAGAGTGTGAAGTACAGAACAAAAATTCTAATGAACATTTTAATTTGATTGGAAATGAAATCAATGTCAGACACATGTAGCCTGTTGCCTCTCAACACATGCATAATCACCACTAACACCAAGCAGAACCAAGCCATCTTCTGACATTCAGGAATCCAGTACGAAATCATAACACATGGGTTAACAGTGGTGATGCAACATTCCTCCATGGTATAATCTTCTGTATGAGGATAAATGAATGTACAGCTATATGCATATAAGATTGCTTTGTACATACATTTGCTGCATAGGCTCCCATACAGTAAGACCCCCTTATCCGCAGGTTCATTTTCTGTAGTTTCAGTTATCCACAGTCAACCACAGTGAGAAAATATTACATAGTTCCCCTCTTAGCCACCGTTTCGTTTTCTGTGGTTTCACTTACCTGTGGTCAACTGCAGTTTGAAAATACAGTATTACTGGTATAACGGCTCGATAGTGCTGTATGTTCCGGTGTATAAGACGGCTTTTAAACCCTGTAAAATCTCCTGAAAAGTCAGGGGTTGTCTTATACGCTGGGTATACAGGGGTGGGGGGAGAGAGAGAAGCCTTGCTGGGCAGGAGGGGATCTTCTCCATGACTCTGAGTCACGGAGAAGATTCCCACCCCCACCCAGCGAGGCTGCATGGGGGGAAAGCCTCACTGGGCGGGAGGGGGGTCTTCTCCATGACTCTGAGTCACGGAGAAGATCCCCCCTGCCCAGCGAGGCTGCATGGGGGGGAAGCCCAACTGAGTGGGAGGGGCTGAGCCTCTCTCCAGCCAGCCAGCCAGCCAGCCACCCACCCACCTCCCGCGATTCCCCAACTCGTGAGGAGGCTGGTCAACCTCCTCACGGGTTGGGGAATTGCGGGAGGTGGGTGGCTGACTGGGGAGATTCCCCAGTCCCGTGATTCCCCAGTCAGCCAGCTTTGGGGAGCCTTCGGGGAGGGTGGAAGGGTGGCTGGCTGGAGGGGGAGAAGCTTTCCAGCCACCACCCCGCCCTCCCCGAAGCAGCAATTGGGAGCCATATCATGGCTTCGGGGAGGGCGGGTGGTGGGCATAGTCTTATACGGCGAGTATATCCCAAACTCTATATTTTAACTTAAAAATTAGGGGGGCATTATTGGACTCCTGCATGTGTGTATCAGGTTCTATTTTTACCACATTTTTGCTTAGTTCAGTTGGGCACTTTTGCAGCCTGAAAACAAAAAACGAACAGGTGTCTTTTTCATGTCAAACAGTTTAAGCGTTACATAACCAAAGAGAGCCCCCTGCCCTTATCCACACACGCACATGTACACAAGCTATATTTTGCTACAAGGAAAACAAATCTGTTCTGGTCTCTTGCAAAAGAGCATGTCAAACTCTTCAGAGGACACTCAGTAAATGGAATGCCCTGGTAACCATTTGCCATCAAAATACGTACTATGCTTTTTAAAGGAAAAGTGTAATTACCTTGGGTAGGAAATCTTACGTCGCTCTTTCTCAGCAGCTTTTGCTTTCTAGCTTCCTCTACTATGGAACAAAATATTTAAACAGTATGAAATCTCTACTCGTGATTTTCATGTATAAGAGCAGTAAAAATGTATTTCTTCCTCTTCAGTATCCGGAGAAAATTGATTTTCAAATTCTGGACTGAATTCAGAGTTCTAATATCCAATTCCAAGCGGATCACCAACCACCCTTTCCCCAGCTGCCCTTTGGAAGTGCATCAAATACTTGGAGGGCTGCAGGTGAAAAGTAAAATCTGCAAAAACATTTCCCTCCCACAAATATACTTATTCAAGAAAACCTTTGCTAGATCCAAGCTTCTATGTCTACATGGCTAGCAATAGGTGCTTAGGGCAAAATGCAATAATTAAAACTCTAGCCCTAGCCTGCCCCAAGATCTCAGAGGTACTATGTCTAGCACCTTCCTTTCCAAATGTCCCATCCTACTTCTTTCAGTGGCTTATCAACAATAATTTTTTTAATATTATTTTAAGCTATGTTGCAATTTGGGGAAAAAACTTGTGGAACTATTAGGAAATAATTGTGTAGAAGAAATCTTCAATCTCAAGAAAAACTTGACATTTTCCCCCATCTGTTCCCAAAGGGATATCCACTCGTGAATGTGAGGGAAAGCTAACATTACTCAAGACAACTAAATTTTAAACACTGGCATTGTAATCTTACTAAAATAAATTGTTTTGAAACAGATAGAGCCACTGACCCTTAACTAGAAGACCCATCTATTTATCTTTATTAATCATTACATTTATGACCAACCACTAGCCTGAAGGGACTTTCATCTCCACATCCATGTTGCAACCCCCATCCAAAAACCATATCCAGAGGATTTCCAGGATTCTGCAGCAGGTTTGGGGAGCATCCAAGTGACTGCAGGATGGATTTTCCCTTCCCAGTTCTGTTGATGGAAGCACTTCTTTCAACAGAAAAACCCTACTGGATCCTGACCAATGTATTCCTCTCTAGACACAGTGGGGAGCCAACTGGATATATCAAGGGCTATACACTTAGAAAATGTTTTACACATAACCTTCCAAATATTGGTATCTGTTATATGGAAATTGAAAATAATAACTATAATAACAATAACAGTAACAGTAATAATAATAATAATAATAATAAACTTTATTTTTGTAACCCACCTTTTGCCTATTAGGCAATCAAGGTGGCTCACAACAATTGGATATAAAACAAACAAATCCATAACAATAGTAATAATTTAAAACAATTTACTCCCCTTAAAAATAACTGGCAAATTCACCAGTGGCATAAAATAGCTACCCTAAGACTTTAAAACGATAATATCAAAACATAAAAACATAAGAACATAAACATAAAAACATAAAAAGAGGGAGAAGCATCCATTAAAAATGGTCTGTTCTATTCAAGGAAGGCCTGCCGGAAGAGATCTGTTTTGATGGCTTTTTTTGAAATTCTCCAAGCTGGTTGCCTGACGGATCTCCTCCGGCAGGGCATTCCATAGTCTGGGAGTAGCGATAGAAAAAGATTTCCGGGAGGTTGTTGTTAATCTAGATCTCATTGGTTGCAATAAACCCCTCCCAGAAGATCTAAGGGTGTGGGCCGGATTATATGGGAGGAGGCAATCCCTTATGTAGGTTGGACCTAGGCCATGTCGGGCTTTATAGGTCGTTACCAACACCTTATACTGTGCTCGGAAACTGATAGGCAGCCAGTGAAGGGATTTCAAAATTGGAGTGATATGCTCCCTTCTCGATTTCCCAGTGACTAACCTGACTGCCATATTTTGCACCAGTTGAAGTTTCCGAACTAGGTATAAGGGTAGCCCCATGTAGAGAGCATTGCAGAAATTGAGTCGTGAGGTTACCAGTGCATGCACTACAGTTTCTAGGTCCTTTGTCTCAAGGTAAGGGCGCAGTTGGCGTATCTGCCAAAGCTGATAACAGGCGCTCTTAACTGTTGCATTCACCTGAGCACTCATGTGAAGCGACAGGTCTAGGAGCACCCCCAAACTGTGAACACAGTCCTTAGCAGAGAGCGTAACCCTGCCCCAGGACTGGCAGTTGCAACCCAATACCAGGTTTAGGGGCTCCCACTGTAAGCATCTCAATTTTCTCTGGATTCAGTTTGAGTCGATTTTCCCTCATCCAGTCCATTACCGCTACAAGACAGTGACTGAGGGGAGAAATACCATCTGTCGTCATGGCTGATGACCGAGACATGGAGAAAATATATTTGGGTGTCATCAGTGTACTGCTAACACCCCACCCCGTGTCTCCAGATAATTTCTCCCAGCAGCTTCATATAAATATTAAAAAGCATCAGGGACAGGATGGTCCCTGAGGGACACCACAATTAAGCTCTGTTTTTGATGAGCAACTGTCCCCGAGCATCACCCTCTGGAATCTACCTGAGAGGAAGTAATGGAACCACTGAAGTGCAGTGCTTCCAATCCCCAACTCTTCCAAGTGTTCCAAGAGGATGCCATGATCTATCATATCGAAAGCTGCTGAGAGATCCAAAAGCACCAACTGGGTCACGCTTCCCCTGTTGATGTTTTGGCAAAGGTCATCTACTAGAGCAACCATGGCAGTCTCCACCCCAAATCCCAGTCTGAAGCCAGTTTGAAATGGATCTAGAAAATCGGTTTCATCCAAGATTACTTGGAGTTGAGAAACAATGTCCTGCTCGATCACCTTGCTCAAAAATGGCAGATGGGAAACCGGTCTATAATTGTTCAAGTCCAGAGGGTCCAGGGAAGGTTTCTTTAGGAGTGGTCTCACAACTGCTTCCTTTAAACAAGATGGCATAACTCCCTCCTTAAGGGACACATTGATGGTCTCCTTAAGAAAGGCCATCAATGCATCACCCCCCTGGACAACCAGCCATGATGAGCAAGGATCAAGAGGGCATGTCATCTTCCTCACTTTTCTAAGGATCTTGTCCACGTCATCAGTACTCATCGGCTCAAACTGATCCAGTCTAATCTCAGAAACGGGTTTACTGGACACCTCATCAGTCGACTCTGCTATAAACCCAGCATCCAAGTCGGCTCTTATCTGAGAGATTTTATCTGCAATGTAGTTATTAAACACATCACAGCAGGCTGCTGTCGGGTTCAGTAGAGGGTTCTGTACAGGTGGAGCCTGTGTGAGTTCCCTTACTACCCTGCTGGACAGGACTCTGCAGACGCAATACGTGCAGAGCAGAAAGATCTCTGCACTGCACGTATTGCCTCTTGATAGGAATAAAGAAAATTCCTATGAAGAGTCTTGTCAGATAAGAGTCAAGTTTTCCGCCATGGATTTATTTTATTTATTTGTTGGATTTATATCCCATCTTTCTCCTAAGGTGGGATTTATCAGAGTGTGAATGGCTTTATGAATTGTAGAAGATAGCTTAGAAGGCCAACTTATAAATTGCATTCAACAACTAATCCATGCAATTCAACCTGAGGTTCCTGCACAGAGAACCATAATCTAAGGCTGCAGTCCTATATACACTGACCTGACAATAAGCCTCAATGAATTTAAATGGATTTACTTTTGGTGATACACACATAGGGTTGTACTGTAAAATACGTTGAGTATTACCTACTGTGATCTGTAATCTTGCTTAAATGCTTAATTACTTTTCTATAGAACCTTCTGGGTTGTATTATAGTATGAGACAAATAAATTGTGAGCAATCTGTATTGTATTATGCAGCGTTTCAATATCTGTTATGGATGCTTAGGCGAAATGTAAACTTTAATCATGTGAAAGAATATATATATATATATAATTTCCTACAGAAAGGAAAAACAAGGAAAGTCTTTCTTACTTAGTTTCCTGGTTTTTCTTACTTCTTCTTTTAAATTACCAGAGTTCTCTGAAACATGGACAATATTCTCCAGCTCTCTGCTGCCCTCTAAAGCCTGAAAGAAGAATTTAATGTAAGAAAAGAATGACATTCCTATTACTGTATTACTAGTTTTGCTTCTTTAGTTTAAATGGCTAAAAAGACAGGACTGCTAATGTCTGACATTTGAAATGAAATGTTTGTGTGCATGCACAGTTCTGTCTGTGCTGTGAAGTTCAAAGTCATGTCATGCCTCTGCAGTATGAACAAGTTATTTAGCAAGGAAAAACAAATTGCTGTCCCATCATATTTCTGGACTGTTTACTCACCTGAATGCCAACCTCATGAGCTGGTTCTCAGTTTACCCAACCCCTCTGTATCCTGACATGCAAATTCTCCAAGTCAAAAGAACTATGACACTGGCTGGAGCATACATTTCATCCCAGTCCAACAACTCTTCTTTCCTTCCTTGCTATTGAAATCAGACCTTGCCAATACTCAAATTCTATTTATGTATTATTTATTTATTGCATTTATATGCTGCCTTTCTCACAGTGTGGGACCCAAGGCAGTATGCAGTGGCTAGCAAAATAAGTTTACAATATTTGGGCTATAAGAAATAGAACTTATAAAGCTTACTTTTTTGGACTATGACTCCCAGAATTCCCATGTTGGCTGGGAGTTTCTGGAAATTATTGTTCAAAAAAAGTAACTGTAAAAAGTAAAAAGCTCTGGTAATATGCTACAAGCAGTGAGGCAGGTAATCTAGATAGTACTCTCTGCTGAGCAGAGTATTTTTTTAAGACAGAAGAGATGTGGATGCCAAATCAACCTTATAAAGTAATTCCTGTCATTTAGTTGTCAGAGCTCAATGTATCAACAAGCTCCTGAAAGCAGTGAACAATTTGTTTGATTACAAATTTTGCAGGACACTGAGTAGCAAAACATGTAAGTGAAACAAACCAACAAATGGCTATGATTTACAGTGATATATTTCCCTCACTGTTGTAATTTGCCTTCCAGCTCCAGCTCTGTAAAGACAATTCCCCAAAACTTCATTTCAGAGGAACTGGCTAAAACTGCACCAGATCAGTTTCTGTGCATCACAGCCCAGGAGTACTTTGCAAAAATGACAACTTGGAGCACTAGACACAACTCTGGAAAGGAACATATCAAGGATATTTGCAGGTTTCAGGCCAGAGTGGGGGCATTTTTAGAGAAGTGAGGACCCAATTGGCTCCTTAGATTGTTATTATTACATACAAGCATCATATTGGGGGTCTGGAAAGGGATTGATTCAATATGAAGACCTTCTCCAGGAAGTTCTTCATCTCTTATCAAACTGGTCCTTGAATGATCCTTTCCCTCTATAGGGGAAGCAACAGATGACATTCTGAAAAGAGGCACAACCAGAGCAACCTGAGAAGCCCTCAATAATATATGTTGTAATTTGTTAAAAATCACCTATTTTCTCTTTAGAGAAGTACTTAAAAAAAGTTTAAATTGTGCACTTAAGAAAAGATCTCTCTGGAATTTGGTCTCTCAAAGGACTTCTTTATTAACATCTTTTATAGGCACAGCTTGCCTATCATATTAAAAAAGCAAAAAGTACACTGCGTTCGTCTTATCAACAGTCCTTTTTTAAACTGAAGAAGATATAAAATACATGGCAGATTTGTTATTTTAAACCAGCTGCTTCATCAGATAGAATCACAGAATCATAGAGTTGAAAGAGACCACAAGGGCCATCTAGTCCAACCCCCTGCCATGCAGGAATACAATCAAAGCACACACAACAGGTGGGCATCCAGCCCTTTAAAAACCTCTGAAGAAGGAAACTCCACCACACTCCAAGGCAGCAGCTTCCACTGTCAGACAGCTCTTACCATCAGGAAGTTCTTCCTAATGTTTAGGTGGAATCTCTTTTCCTGTAGGTTTGAGCCCACTGCTCTGTGTCCTACTGCACTGCTCTGTTTCTGTTTTGCCCCCCTGCCACCCCCCCTCCATTTGTTTTGCCCCTTGGCCCCCACCCCCTGTACTCCAGCACAGGCTACATCCACCCCCATGGTACTCACACTCCCTCTCCAGCGGCCATGTTTGGAATCTACATGGTCCCACCCCCAGTGTACTGACTGGCTGCCCAACAGACCTGTGATTGGCTGGTCAGGTCCCTAAGCAGCCAATCAGTACACTGGAAACAGCAACATACCTAAGAGAATTATATATATATATGGATATCAAGCTGCAAGACAAGAAATATCTCCATAAAAATTACTCAGTTAAATGGAATTGGGGAAAATAGCAAGAAAGACCTGTAAATTGGTTAGGTTTTGTCTGATACGCATGAATCCCTCCAGGGAATCTTCAACTGCAGACTGAAGCTCTAAAAGTCTAAATAAAAGAAGAGAACCATTATTTATATTAATTGCATCATTTCTAAATACAAGAGCAAAACAACCAAACAAAAAAGCAGACAGACATACAAGTCAACATGTGCTTTGGGATCTCCCGGGGAGGCCCTTTTCTCTGTCCCACCACCCTCATAGGTACATCTGTACATCAGTGGCTGCCCTCAGGCTCAGTAATGATTTTCCCAGAGAATTTAGACTGATACCCTCCCTACTTTTTTTTCCAAGACAAGACTTTTCTGTTTAGACAGGC
Source organism: Gambelia wislizenii (assembly GCA_030847615.1). Lineage (NCBI taxonomy): Eukaryota > Metazoa > Chordata > Lepidosauria > Squamata > Crotaphytidae > Gambelia > Gambelia wislizenii. Next base: position 107,881,732 of record JAUMIR010000004.1, read on the forward strand.
ATTTGATAACTGACTATAGAAGGTCTTTTATCTGGACCAAGATAATGAGCTGGATATTGCTAACTGTTGTGCTGGTGTGTGTGTGTGTGCGTGCATGTGTGCGTGCGCGCACACACACATTTAATGATATATGTTTTAAACTGGTTTTAATTTTTTATTATTTAATTTCATTTTACGTTTTTAAATTTTTATTTATTGGAGTATTTATGCCCGGCTCCTCAGCCACAAAGGCTCTCAGAGCGGCTTACAAATTGTTTAGCAATAGCACTTACACATCTACACTGCTTTATAGCACACTAGGTGCCCTCTAAGCAGTTTACAATGTGCGTTAGCTAATTGCCCCCACAAGCTGGGTACTTTTGTAGTCTGTGGATTTTTAATGATATGCTTTTTTCATTTAAGCTGTTTTGAGTCCCAAATTGGGGAAAAGTGGGATAGAACTCCTGATCCAGAACTCCTGGCAATACTCTTACAGGTGAAATCTGACATTCATGAAAGAATATAACTACTTACATTGTGACATCCCTCTGGAAAATATTCCTAGGTTTTACCATTCTTCCTTCTTGTATGCACAAACCTCTTGTCACTACTGAAATGCATAGGTTTAAAATTTACATCTAGCCATACTAATCTCCTATCACTGCCTTAACTCATATCAAGTGGTAGAGCAACTGCGCCAACACTGTCTTCTCTGGATTGTGTGGCTGCCCAAGGATTCCTACATATGGGACCTCTAGAGTGAAAAGTGAAAGAAAGGGGGAGGCAGACAAAACAAGAGTGGAAACAGAAACATGGAGAAACCAGTAGCATCCAAAAGGCCTTCACAGAGTGCCCAGCCTCAACATAAGCTCAACGATGCACAAAAAAACCAAACAAAAAAACTTCCATAATAAAGGAAAAATATGACAAGAGCTCAAGCCATCTCACTTTCCTTCTCATAGGGCAGCACTTTTACTGGAGAGGTGTAAGGCCCTGCTTGAGAGCAACTGAAACAACTGAAGCAGTGCTACAGAATCTGAAAGCTTGTTGTACAGCAAAAACCACGCATCACAATGGCAAATTATGAGATCTGTCTATTAAATAATGAGACTGTGTTTCTATCTTTCAGACAAATCAGGGAGAACTGATTGTGAACAAGGCAATGCGCCTGCTCACACAGCACTTTCTGGGAAACAGTATTTGGCCAATAAATGCATTATTACACTTGAACAGCCTCCATATTTGCAAGATTTGGCACCATGTGACTTTTTTCTTTTCCCTAAAGTGAAATTGGTGCTTAAAGGAACACATTTTGAGTCAATGATGCAGTAAAGAAGAGAATAGCAAAAATGTTTCAACAAAACGTTGAAACAGCTGACAGAAACTGATCTGCTCCATGCCTTCGACCAGTGGAAAACAAGACTGCATCGATGTGTGAGTGTGAATGGGGAGTATACTGAAGGGACAAGCATTAAAACTGTAATACATATAAATAATTATGTGTTATTGTATCTGTGTCGTTATAACAGACAGACCTCGTACATATAAATGAGAGTGATTTCATAAATAAGGTTTGAAAAATGGAACATACTCTTTTTTTCTTCAATACCTAAAGATCCTGAAGGTCTATAGGTGGGGTAGGCAGTGTTTGTGGTCAATTCTCCATCCCTGCTCCCTCCAATGCTCACCAAAATGTGGAGGGTCAGCAGCAGCTGCAGCAGCAGCAGCAGCAACAACAACAACAACACCACTGTGGTTGGAAGTTCTTCCTCTTTAAAATAAAGCACCTGGAGAGATTGTTTCTGTGAAAATGGACCTCCTTTAAAACAGTATGTTTGTTCAACTGTACACACTGCTGTAAAGGAAATGTTATTCAAAATGCACTCTTGGGGCCTGAACCAAAATTCAGCAGTGGAGGGGCACATGTTTGCCCACCTATAGCATGACTTTTTTTTAAAAAAAAAAATCTTGTTTTTAATTTTTTAAAAAATCTGTCTCTATGGTGGTATTCTGAGCATTTTTACACTTTTATAGTTTCCCCCTTCTAACCTGAACTTCCTTCTACTGTCCTGCCAGTGACATTGCACTGAAAAAAGAGAACTCTGTCTATACAGAAGCTTCATATCATACTATGAATGCAATCCATGGAAATGCTGGTATGCTTTAACATCTCACTGAAGGGAAAAGTGATGCTTTGTAGCACTTTCACCTACCCCTGCCAAGTCTCCTGAGATGATGTAACTAATAAGCTACAGGTGATCTATCCAGCTCAAGTCACCTTTGCATCCATTACCAGATATATAGTTTATACAATGCTCAGTAACAAAAGCTCCAACTTCTCAATTGCTAATATATTTACAATGGAATGTACAGTACGATTGATTTTGCTTGGTTTTTTTCTGGGCTGTGAGGCCATGTTCTTGGAATAGTTTCTTTCTGATGTTTCGCCTGCATCTGTGGATGGCATCTTCAGAGAATAGTTGGGTAGGAGTATATGTGGAGTTTATATACTGTGAACCCCTGTTGGGGAATATATGTAAATTTATGTAATGGAATGGTTAGTTTCTGGGTTTAGAAATGCAAGGCTTGTTAGTGTCTGTTTGGCTAATGGTTGGTTGATGGGCCATTATCTGCTGGGAATCCCCCTGTCCCTGGGTGGAATACCTTTCTAAGTGTTGCATTTTGATTCTATTGTTCTTCAAACTGAGAGCCAGATTTTGTTTACTTTTAAGGTTTCTTCTTTCCTGTTGGTTGTGGATTTCAATAGCTTCTCTGGACATTCTGACATGATGATTGTTGGCCTGGTCCAGAATTTCTGTGTTTTTAAATAGCATTTTGTGTCCCAGTTGGTTTATAACGTGTTCTGCTACTGCTGTTGAAATCCACAAACACCTGGACAACTTCAACAGGGAAGAAGAAACCTTAAAAGTAAACAAAATCTGGTTCCCAGTTTTGAAGAACAATAGAATCAAAACTCAACACTTACATAGGAATTCCACCCAGGGACAGGGGGAGTTCCAGCAGATAATGGCCCATCAACCAACCATTAGCCAAACAGACACTAATGAGCCTTGCATTTCTATACCCAGAAACTAACTATTCAATTACACAAATTTACATATACTCCTCAACAGGAGTTCACAGCATATAAATTCCACATACACTCTTACCCAACCATTCTCTGAAGATGCCATTCACAGATGCAGGCGAAATGTCAGAAAGAAACTATTCCAGAACATGACCTCACAGCCCGGAAAAAAACCCAAGGAAAATCTATGGATGCCAGCCGTGAAAGCCTTCGACTTCATATAGTACGATTGTTAAGAATGTACATTTGGGGGTTCAAATTAGAAGCCACACAAAACATAAGTGAATGGCTCACATGATGTTTTTATTTTTACTCTAAAGCAAATGTAGGGGGCAACAAATTTTAACCCATTATTTTAATCAACTTTTGACCAAGCAGCAATGCTAATGAAATGTGGGCATAAGCTTTGGCACAAACTACTTATCTCAACATAACATGTCTCTGATATTGCTATTGCTCATGTAACAGAGCCAACGCTCTAATTAATACTCCCTCCATTTGATTTACACTAGTAAAAAACAGGGAAAATATGGTCATAGATCTCATACCACTGCCCTCAACATGACAATCAATATAGGACCTTACTTGTCATTCTCTTTCACACTAGGTTTCCCCTTCCTGGATAACCTAATCTTGTCACTTGCTTCCATTTCAGGTTCCGCTTTTCTCAATGATCTGATCGACAAGCCTTTGGGTTCACCTTGGCTCTCTAGGAATAAGACATTAAAGAAACAGAAACAGATAGATTATTTCCTTTCTGCATGAAACTGCGATTAAAAAAATATTTAGAAGCGTCCTATCTTGTATGCAAGGCAAATATACATATTCATTAGAAAAACGTTTTCTTTTTCACTAAGTGAAAGCACCACTGCCTTATATTTGATTATAGCTTGAAAAGATTTAGTTAGAATAGAAAGAAAGAGTACTGAAAAGAGAAAAATAAGACACAAAAATAATAACTAAGAGGAGATAAAAAATTCTAGAGGCCAGATATGTGTGGCCTAGTACTAATGCTACGGTACTGGCATAAGAAACAAGAGAACCACAGAAATGAAGATTAGATAGTAAATGCCAGAATTAAAGACGAATCAGAGGTGACAACTTCATGTTCTGGTAACAGATTATTTTGCTAGAGCAAAGGAAAATGAAGAATTAACCGTTATCCTCCATCTGTAATTCCATCCATAACTTGTTCTGCCCCCTGCCTCTAGAATGCAGAGCCTGTAATCCACAGTATGTCATCAATTGCCAGGAATCAGAAGATTCCCCAGCTCAATGGAAAGGCCGCTTTTGTGGACTGGAATCCTTACCTTCAACTAGACCTTGAAGCAACTGGCACCTCCTGCACTCTTCTCCATAGGGAAGGGCCTGGAAGCTGGACAGGGCTTGGAAAACTTAGGTTTCTGAACTTCATTTCCCAGAATGCCCCATTTAGCATGGCCCTTGATATGATCAAAATGCAGAACTCAGGGAAGTTATTTACATCTCCTAGAAATCCCCAGCCAAGATGGCCATTAGTCTGTGTCATCATTTTATCAAATATACTTACTTGTATCCATAACAGTTTAATTGTACAAAAGGTTTTGCTTGAAAATAAGTATACTTAATTCAGTTGTCCCTTTTGAATTCGCGGCTTTGACACTCGTGGTTTTGATTATTCGCGGTTTTCCCTCAGCCACTGCCTGTCTCCTGGGTCTTCCCTTCTCTTAAAACTTCTCCTCTGCTGAGCTTTAGCTGCCTTTTCAGGGAGGGCGAAAGCCAAGCAGACAGCCGGTTTGAGAGAGAAAGGAGAGCCAGGGAAGCCTAGGGAGTGAGGGATTTTCAGGGAGGGCGAAAGCCAAACAGACAGCCAGTTTGAGAGAGAAATCTGTCTATTTGGCTTTCGCCCTCCCTGAAAAGGCAGCCAAAGCTCAGCAGAGGAGCAGCTTGAGAGATTCTCCCTCACTCCCTAGGCTTCCCTGGCTCTCCTTCCCAGAAAAGGCAGCTAAAGCTCAGCAGAGGAGCGGTTTTAAGAAGTTTTGCCTCACCCTCTTCATTCCCTTTGAGAGAGAAAGGAGAGCCAGGGAAGCCTAGGGAGTGAGGGAAAATCTCTCAAACTGCTCCTCTGCTGAGCTCTGGCTGCCTTTTCAGGGAGGGTGAAAGTCCAGCAGACAGCAGGTTTGAGAGATTTTCCCTCACTCCCTGGGCTTCCCTGGATCTTCACAAAGGCAAGGAAAAGCCAGGAAAGGGGGGGGGGGAGGCAAAACCTCCTTAAACCAGGGAGGGCGAAAGCCCAGCAGATAGCTGATAGCCGGTTTGAGAGATTTTCCCTCACTCCCTGGGGTGAGGGAAAACTGTATACACATTGAAATGTGCATCTGCATATACACACAATATATATATACAAAATTTGGAAAAACAGATGAGTAAGGAATAGGGATGTAATTCTTCACTAATTTTCTTCTCAAAGAAAGCAACAAATAGTTTTAGCAATTTTTTTTCCTGTAAGAAAGTCTTCAAGAACTATAGTTTTCGACAATGATTTGCAGTTCAGGACTTATTCTGAACAAAATCTGCATGTGTACAGAAAATGCAGTTTTCTGCACAAAACCACCATGTGCAATTTTTGTGCAGAAAAAGTGCCTAACTACAACATTTTCTGTGTGGAAAAAAATATTTCTGGGAAGTGCTGTTTCCTGTTTAAAACGACGACATACAAATTTTGTGTAGAGTAAGTCCCAAAATGCAAAGATCCTCAACTGCCCAGAACTCTTATCAGGAATTCTTGACATTCAAGAAACATGTTCTTTTACCATTTTTTCCCCAATATTTTCAAATATACTCTCCAACTCTAGCAAGGATTACAAAGACATAGTTCTATGTTAGTTAAGTTTATGAAAGTATGTGGGACACCGAGCAAGAAGGCACAGAAAGAAACAATTACCTCATGATCAATACACATTGAGTTTGTGGGGTCATTATAAAATATCCAGTCTCTCTCAAAAAAAAAAAGAAAGAAAGAAAGAAAGAAAAGCTCTCTATAGGTGAGGTGCATCCGTATTTTTTAATTTTATTTTTTTCATATAGCAATATTACAAACTCCATAGTATGTATCATAAATTTTCAGCAAATATTTGACTCATACATTTCAAACTGCATACTGTTCTTTCTTAAACAAGAGAAATTAAACTAGTTTTACATAAAAATTCATGTAGTCCTGTTTCTTACACATTTAACTGTTACTTTTTACAGTATATGATGTATCCTGACCCCTAAAAGAGGAAGAAGAAGGAGCCTGGTTCCATGGCTGAGAGTTTTTGGAAAGTGCCCTGGTCCACGGTGCGCCTGGTCAACCTCTATGTGATGTTAGGGTTATTTTTCCAAAGACAAAGGGAGCTGAAAAGTCAAAATCTGCAGGATGTAAAAGGCACTGCTTATAATGTGAAGAACGTAATTGAAAATTTAGCTCTGAGTGAAAAAGAGAAATTGCCAAACCATCGTTGGAAAAAGTTTTGGCCGTGGTTTAGTGAGACAACCCCAGCAATAACTTTAAAGGATATTTTAAATAAATAAATATTTTATTATTATTATTGTATTTTTGTATATTTTTGTATTATTTTTAAATTAATCTTTTAATTAATCTTTTATTATTATTTTCTTTTCCAAATAAGTATAATTGTATTGTGTAAATATAATGTGATTATAGTGCATTTAGATTAAGAGGAAAAATGTATTAGTGTTAGAATAGATAGTTTTATTTTTGTATTAGTAAGAAAAGAGGAAAACAATATTATTTTTGTGTTATTGTTATGGCCTTTTGCGGTCGGGTGTATTTTTCAGTAGAATGGTCTTATTCCAATAAAAAATCCTAACCCCTTAAAATTCCTAAATTGTATCTGTCACTGATTAACGACCATAGTTGCATCAGGCTCTCATTCTATTTATATCAGAGAACCAACCACCTTTTCTATTATATAAATTTAGTCATATCCTTCACCTCTTAATCCCCATTTCTTCCTTTCATAAATCCATCTCGTTTGTACCTATCTTAACTTATTCTTTTCTGGTCCAAATCCTAATAAGATGTAACTGGTGACCAGTCTCTTTCGATTTGATCTGTCATTTTAAAATCCAGCCAAGAAGTTAATTTATCTAACTCAAGCATATCTATGACCTTAAATTTCCAATCATCTATATTCAGGACTTCATGTTTTTTCCATTCTTCTGCAATTATTAATCTGGAGGCCGAGATCAAATAAAGCAAAATTTTCTTATATTTCTTCTCCATCTTTTTAATCAACACAGAGGTCATGTTCAACAAGTAGAGTTCAGGAGTCATTGCAAAATTTTCATTTAGCATCTCCAGAATTGTTCTATGGATTTTCTTCCAGAACCTCTTAATTTTGGGGCAATTCCACCAGACCTGAATAAAAGAGCCTACTTCACTTTGACACTTCCAACAATTATTATCACCAGTTTTGTATATTTTGTCAATTTTAGCTGGGGTCGGATACCAATGATTTTGAGGTGCATCCGTATAAAGAGAATACTATTTGGTGCTCTTTGGATTCAGGTGACATAATAATAATTTTCATTTGATCTAGAGGTAATGCTAAATATCTGGTAGTTTAGCTATTTTGACCCCAAGACAGTGGCTTTCAAATTATGGAGTGTCTCCCACTCCCACAAAATACCTTGAAAGTATAACTCTAACAGGTAAATCCAAATATCCTATTGTTTCTACAGCCATCAAAACCACTACACTTAGAATACAGGATACAAAGAACATCAGAAAGTCAGGCCACAGCAATTCCTCTTTTCTGCTTGCTAGTCTGGGTGACTGGCTTTGGGATTTAGTCTGACAGGGCCTAGCGATGACATCTCTTGCAATGTCAGGCTTGAATCAGTACTCCTGATCTGCAAATTTTATATGCATGCAAGAATTCTTAATGCCTTTTAAGATGATGAGGCTGCTACCAGTAAGTTGCTGGGAGACTCAACAAGGAGCTGAGAGATGAGCCCAAGTTTAAAAAGCTGATAAATACCGTCTTAAGCTCCATCTTGTACACAAGATGTTTACAAATGTCCTGACAAAGGATGTGCTGATCAAGCTGTCATGGCAAATAAACTACCAGAAAATTAAGTGGATGGCAGCTTGTTTTTTATCTGTTCACGTCAATTGAATCATTTGTTGCGAAGAGTTGCCACTGAACAGTATCTACAAAAATAAAATTCCATCACTTTTCCAGTCCTCAAGCTACAAGAATGTGGTAGAGGGGCAGAAACCACACCTGACCTTTTGCTCTAGCCAGCTTAGTCAGGGCCATATCACTAGACACCTTCCAAGACCCTCACCGCTGAAGAAGATCAACTGTCAACAATTAGAGCATCATGTCTCAGTAGCCCACTGTTTATCTACCATAAGGGAGGAAGGAGAGAAGCAAAGAGGAAAAGGCAATTGCCTTTGTATACCATGTCACTTTCCTCTAGATGATATAGATTTGGCCTAGAAGGAGGTAAATTGAGTACGCAATGGAAACAACAATGAGGAGTAAGTGAGCACACTCACAAAGAGAATGGCTCACAGAGAGCAACTTGTTCAAGGACCCCATGGAACCAACACTCATTCTAGGTACTTCTTTTGAAACCTAAGTGGGAAGGGATGGACTATTTATTTATTTATTTATTACATCTATATCCCTCACTGAGCTCAACGTAGTATACTTGGTTTTCTTCCTCCTCACTTTCACAGCTCAGCAGAGAAAAGAATTTGGATCTCTCAAATCCCAATCCAGCACTCAAACCAAAACAAAAGACTTAAATTCAAGGGGGTGGAGGATGGAGCCTGTGAATTTGATTAAGCCCTCCCCTATGTTTTCCTTCTCACTTTGAGCATTGTACAGCCTTCTATTGATTACATTCAATTTATAGCCCCCAGCCTGACCAACAAAAATCTACTTGACAAAAACAGCTTGTTTGGCTTTGCTGATAAACCCTGATCTTGGGTAAGTTACTTGTAAAATATGCAGGCTGTTCTGCTGAGCAATACTCAGCAAGGTTATTTTCAGGTTTGAGAGTTCTTGGGCACAGTGCCCTTTGGCCTTTCCTCTGCCAAGGGGCCCAGGTGGTCTTACCTAGCAGTGTTGGCAGGCAGAGCATTCAAGGAGAACAAATTGGCTGAAAGCTGCTATATTTATTTTTCCAAAAATAACATGCAAAACAGGCATAATCTATAGCCTAGAAAAAACCAAGTGTATGTGTGCAGTGTTTCAATTCTGTTCTTGGACTGTGTCCAAACATACCCTTTTCTGTGGAACTAACATCTTTTGCTCATGGACACTTTACCAAGCATTCATCTGACACAAATTGTTGCAGCACAGTGTTCTCTGGTGTTGCCTCTCCTGTGAGTTTTGAAACTGGGATTATTTTCTAATAAGATGCAACATCATACTGGCCACTGAAGAGAAGAAAATTCCAACATGGCCTTTTCTGAATACAATACCTTCAATTAAACAGTCTTTTGGAAAGCTTATACTATTTTATTGCTTCTCACTGCTTCTGGCTGGGGGAATAAAAAAGGAGGAAGGGAGGGCGACGGGGGAGAATGTGGCAGTATCTTTAAGACTAAGTGGTTTTTATAGTGTGGTAGCCATTTGCATTCTAATGTATATTTGCTGAATGCTGTAATCTTACAATCACTATTTGGGGTCAGACTAGATAGCCCATGAGACTCTGGGACTCTGCAAAGTCTTTTTCCTTTAACTCTCAGGCCTAGTCAATGTTCCTTACTAATCAACTCTATGTTCCATAAACATATGATATGCTGATGTAAACAATTCTTTCTCTAATAATGCTCAAACTGTACCCAAGTGTTCCTAAGGTATCTTGCCTTGTACTTTCTGAACTATCAACAATTGTCACAGAGAAATTGTTGACACCAAAGAGAAGGAGGAGGGAATTGTTTTTTGCATACTGTCATTATACGGTATAAAGGTATTCTGTAGTCATAGCTCGGGGCTCTGACTCTTTGGAAGATATTCCAGTCAGGCCCACCGGTGTAATAAAATTCACTTTCCAATCCGTGGGTCTGCTGTTCCATGATTTCTGCAACAATAGATTTTTCATGGGGTTTTTTCTGGGCTGTGAGGTCTAAAGGGCTAACAAAAGGAAGGGACATTGCCATTCTTGGATGTCCTAGTCATCCGCAAACCAAACTAATGGTTGGGTCACAAGGTATACAGAAAACCCCCACACAGAGACAGATACCTACACAAGAATTACAGTCATCACCGAGGAGAAAAAAGTATCCTGACTCCCTAAAAACATGAATTTCGGTGTTTCTAGACCAGGCCAACAAGTATCATGTCAGAATGCACAGAGAAGCTACTGAAATCCACAAACACCTGGACAACTTCAACAGGAAAGAAGAAACCCTTAAAGTAAACCAAAAGTTTGGCTACCAGTCCTGAAAAACAGCAAAATAAAAACTCAACACATGCAAATGAACTCCACCCAGGGACAGGGGGATTTCCAGCAGATAATGGGCCATTAGCCAAACAGACACTAATCCTCCTTGCATATCTCCCCCCAGAAACTACCCATTCAAATACACAAATTTACATATCCTCTCCAACAGGGACTCACAGTATATAACCCCAGACACACACACTCCTATCCAACCATTCTCTGAAGATGCCAGCCACAGCTGCAGGCAAAACATCAGGAATAAACTCTTCCAGAACACAGCCTCACAACCCGAAAAAACCCCCACAGAAAACCTATAGAACTTGAAAGCCTTCGAGTTCACATATCCCTGTTATAATCCAAACAATTTGGGATGTCTTGGTCTCGAGTGGTCAAGTTCTCACCTGCTTGTGGCAGAAATGAAAACTGCTACAAATTTTATAGGCAAAGTTTTGGACTCTCAGGAGGAGGGAGTAGTTCTAGTGACTGCACTTCAAAATGTACCACTACGCCACTGGGGTTTCCTGTACAGTTGTCCCTTCACATTCGCAGGGGTTACGGCCGCCAGACCCCCGCAAATGTGAAAAAACCGTAAATAACAATCACCCCAGGGAGTGAGGGAAAATCTCTCAAACCAGCTATCAGCTATCTGCTGGGCTTTCGCCCTCACTGGTTTAAGGAGGTTTTGCCTCGCTCCCCCCTCCTTTCCTGGCTTTTCCTTGCCTTTGTGAAGATCCAGGGAAGCCCAGGGAGTGAGGGAAAATCTCTCAAACCGGCTGTCTGCTGGGCTTTCACCCTCCCTGAAAAGGCAGCCAGAGCTCAGCAGAGGAGCAGTTTGAGAGATTTTCCCTCACTCCCTAGGCTTCCCTGGCTCTCCTTTCTCTCTCAAAGGGAACGAAGAGCCAAAGAGCCGGGTGAGGCAAAACTTCTTAAAACCGCTCCTCTGCTGAGCTTTAGCTGCCTTTTCGGGGAGGGCGAAAGCCAAGCAGACAGCCAGTTTGAGAGAGAAAGGAGAGCCAGGGAAGCCTAGGGAGTGAGGGAATCTCTCAGCCTGCTCCTCTGCTGAGCTTTGGCTGCCTTTTCAGGGAGGGCGAAAGCCAAATAGACAGATTTCTCTCTCAAACTGGCTGTCTGTTTGGCTTTCGCCCTCCCTGAAAATCCCTCACTCCCTAGGCTTCCCTGGCTCTCCTTTCTCTCTCAAACCAGCTGTCTGTTTGGCTTTCGCCCTCCCTGAAAAGGCAGCCAAAGCTCAGCAGAGGAGTGGTTTGATAGATTTTCCCTCACTCCCTAGGCTTCCCTGGCTCTCCTTTCTCTCTCAAACCGGCTGTCTGCTTGGCTTTCGCCCTCCCTGAAAAGGCAGCTAAAGCTCAGCAGAGGAGAGGTTTTAAGAAGTTTTGCCTCACCCCCGTGCTTTCCTGGCTCTTCGTTCCCTTTGTGAAGAGAAAGGAAGACCCAGGAGACAAGCAGTGGGTGAGGGAAAACCGCAAATAATCAAAACCGCGAGTGTCAAAGCCGCGAATGCAAAGGGACAACTGTATTAACGAATTATCAGTACTACCACTGACAAATATGATAAGGCATGAAGGTTTTCCAGGACTTCAGGCTCAGCCAAATTGATCACCAACAGTGGTCCGCCCTGGCCTCACATCGGGAGGCATGGAGACGCACTATCCACAATGCTGCAGCCTTATTTAAGAACTCACGCCGAACAAGTCTTGAAGAGAAACGACAACACAGAAAGAATCACAACCCAAAAACATCACCCAAGGAGACCTTCTGCTGTGCTTTTTGCAACCGGACTTGTTTATCTCGGATTGGCCTTTTTAGTCATCAGCGTGCTTGCAGAAAGCGCGGGATGAGTCCTTCCTGAATCTTCGTATGCGAAGAAAAGCCAGAGAGAGAGAGAGACAAAAATGTGATCTGGAAGTAAAATCTTATGCCATTTAAGAAATTGCACACTCTGGCTAACTGAGATCTCTTTCTAGAACTGTTTGATTCACAATCCATTGCAGGGAGATAGACAATAGGCAAATTCTGATCCTCTTTGGCAGTCATTATTTTCTAAATATTTTACACACAGTCACTAAAATGATTTCCTTAATTAAGCTCAACAAAAACTTTAAAAGCTCAAAACTTCCAAATTCAAACACTCAAAGCTTCTGTTACCTATTACAACAGAAGTTGGTTGCTGAGTCCAAGAAGTGAGTTTATCACATCATGAACTATTTAACATGCATGGTACATAAAAGAATCTGATCAGTAAATACTATACTTTTAATGAAAATGTAGAATAAAAGATTTGTATTGAAAGTTTACCCAGTTGTAATGTGAAGACTCAATGCCACATAAAATGAGAAAATGAGAAAGAATGTGTTGGCACTCCACATTCACTGGGGTTAGGGGTGCAGGACCCCTGTGAAAGTGGAAAAACCATGGAACTCTCTACCCCCCCCCCAAAAAAAACATATTTAACACACAAAAAAGTATGATCCATGGATTCAACCCACAACATATGCCTTCAAGGTGGAGGGGTTCCTTCGCAGGGCAGAAGCAGGTGATTGGCAGGGCTTACCACCACCTCTGTTGCTGTCCTACACCATTTTATTAGGGACTTAGAAGCCTTCACAGTCTCTCTCATTCTCATGAGGCTTGCTGTCCCTATTAAGAATGGCATCGGGCAGCAGTGGAGGCAACAGCAAATAATATGTGAATAATCAAATCTGTAAAAGTTAAACCCACAAACATGGAGGGCCAACGGTAAATGGGACACACCTTCAGATATTTTTTTTAAAAAAATAATAATGTTTCAATGTAAACTTCCTACTATCGCACCTTTATTATAATAAAAAACACAACTGATATAACTGCATTCATATCTATATCAGTAACAAATTAATCCTAACATTTAATTGTGTGACAAGAAAAACAACTTAATATTGAAATATATATAGGAGAAAAGAGGGGTCTTTCTAGGGAGAATTTGGAATCTGAGTCCTTGCCACCATTTTGTAGCTTCATGAAACTAGAAAAGGAAAGCTATTGCTACTTTGTACTTTGCTGAATAATTATCCATCTAAATGTCAGCTGCAAACACGTGATCTTTCTTTTTATGTGCAAAAGGACTGTTCCCTTATGCCCATATTTAATTACAATATGGAAATATACCACACACTCACCTTTGCCTTTGACATCACATCCCAATACACAGCCATTTCACTCCTCCAGGCATTTCCCCCTTTTTTGTCAGAAATAAGACAAGTGAAAAAATTCCCAACACTGCAGTCTCTCTTACACACATATCTGCACACTGCACATACCACACTAATTGAAATTCACGCATGAGTAGTGAAAGCAAAATCCCTATGATCTTGGTCATAGATTACTGGTTAAAGAAAAATCAAAAGATGCATATCCACCAACTGCAGCATTTGGAGATTTAAAAGTTGCATATTACATTATTTTAAGTGCTAAACAGAATTATTATCAGTTTTCAGCTGAACAGAACAGGATCAACTGACCAAAGGTACACCTTCATAAATTCCTAATTTATCACAGAAGTTAGAGGTAGTTTGTACTGTGGTTTATGATGTGTAGCCAGTATCATCCTTATCTTTAACTGATCCAAGTTAGTAACACGAATACCTAACTTAGTTCCCATTCTTGACTTCTACAACAATTCCTTGCTCACATCATCAAACAAATGAAACAGAATGTATGCTCATCCTAAAAAATAAGGCAGCTGGGGCATAAATAGTTCTTGGCTACTACTGGAATGTAGCTAGTTCTGGGCCAAGTTGCATAATGACGTTTAAACCTCTGTCTAGAGAAAGCCAATTGCAATGACATCATGTCAAAATAAATGTGCATCTCAAATAATTTAAAATTATTATTATTATTATTATTAATAATAATAATAATAATTAAATAAAAATTATCTGCATACATGTTTCAGGAACTGTTATGCCAGCAATACTGAACAGGAACCTAGAGCAAAACCTCCTTTTCAGAAGGCCCTTTTGTGTCTGTTCAGACTCCTTTTTACTCATCATCCTCTGTCTAGTTGAAAGGTCTAGCACTGGGAAGTCTAGCACTGGGAGGATGGTGAAGGATGGTGGAGAAACACAAGCTTTCATTGAGGGTTGCAGCAGTGTGTCCATAGTAAACAATGCAATAAAGCTTGAGCTGAGAAACATCAGGATTCTACGCTAGCAGTTCCTACCGTAGCTATATTTGCCTGCCTACAACAGGCAAAGTAAATATCAGTTGACTCCAGAATCCCTTACTGAGCACCAGGTCTGTACGTTTGAAAATCGTAAGAAAAGCAGAAGCTGGATAAATTTTGGAAGAAGCCTTCAAGTGTTTTTGTTTACCTAAACTAGGCCTACCTGACCTGGTTGTTTCACTTCATATATGCTGTGAAGGGCTAAACCTGGGCTGACTCCCCTAGACCCCAGGTTAGCTTCCCTGTAGAGGTAATCCTGAGTAGCCTCACTCCAGGATGCTCCCTACAGACCCCCCTCCAAAAAAAAACAAGTGGCCGCCATCACCCACTGAGTTAAACTGGGGGGTTCCTGCCCCTTGGGACCCCCACTTTTTCACACACAATGCAGTGGGAAATTGTGCGTAGTCTCTGATAACTAGTAGCGCTCTTTGCCACTATAGAATCAACTAACTTCTTCCTCTTAATCCCAGAGAAAGGTTCAAAGTAGCATGGTCAAGAGATATAGGCACATGTAAGCATCAGTTATAGGAAGATTAATACGTTTACTTTATTCAAGTGAAGTCAGTCATGCAATCTCACATGAGGCAGGATTCTCTCATACCTCAGGCAGGCTTAAAATCGTAACAATCACAGAGTATTCAAATCAAAGCATTCAGTTATTCAAGGTACATTCAGTTATTAATTTAACTACATCTAACCAAAGTAAAGAAATTAAGAAGAATTCCCTAACGCAACTAAACATGCCCTAATTCCTACACAATACTTGCAGTTTGTTGCCTTCAGATGTTTTCCAGGCTAGCCAGGAGCCCAAGCCAGATGGGGAATGGCTTTTTGCTCTACCAGCCATATCAGTCCTTGTTCAAAGCCACATGGTCAGTCTTGTTCTCACACAATGGCTACACACAAAAGTAGTTATATCTTCACCAGAGTTCCCAGGTCTAGAGCTATGATTGGTCAGTCCAGGTCAGGTGGTATCATGTCCTTGATGTCATCTCATTAGCTTCTGTGGAGGTGGTGTTTTAGACCCTCCCTTCCATTAACCCCTTCCCTACCTGATACTATGCTGGCAAGGCAATATATTTACATACAGGGAGTTATAGTTCTCTGGCAGAATGATGGGAATTGCCATCAACCGTGAGGCAACATGATGGGACTCCATCATGACATATGCATATTGCTGCTTTTGAATTAAAAAAACCTTACTGAAATATGTCCTACTACTCTTCTTTTTGTGATGTACAAATTTATTCCTATTTTTCCCAAAGTTTTTTTTTTTTTTTTTGGTACCAAATGTTCTGTTAAAGAAGTAATGTACAGAAATACATCTACTTTGTTAACTGAGGCATACCTGTACTGTTGCTGAAAAAATTAACCCCAACCCCATCTACAATGAGAGTTTCAACCAAGCTCAGAAAGAACAGGAAAGTCTGAAGGGGCAAGCAGATGACGTCATGATCTGTGCTAATCAAACGTTCTTGGCTTTGCTACACCACAGATTGGATGCAGTGAAATGTTTTGTCTCCTCCCTTGATCATCAGTCCTTGTCATTCTAGAGGTTTACTCATGCTAAATATCATATATAGGATACATAAAGAAAGTGTAGTTCCTTCTACCAACTCAAGGACAACTGAAGAAATCTAGCTTGTATATGAAATGTTCCACATCCCAGCAGACTCCCATCTGAGTTTTCCCAGTTAGAAGACAAGGAATCTAAGTAATTGCTTGTGGACAAAGCGTGACCATATGACAGAGTGTCCAGATTAGAACATTTAAGCTTCTGCATCCACAACAGCAAGTTATTTCTTTAAAAATACATACTTTCTCAATCTTATCCGTGTCCCGCCGATCACTCTCTCAAAGAATCCCGGTCCTAACATGATAAAGCCCACTTTTTCAGAGAACAACATTTGTTTGCAGGCACGGTTATTACTTTTATCATTTATGTTAATATTTAAGGACATAAAAAGTGCAGTAGTAATGGTGGGCATACACAGAAAAAAACCTAAAATAATATTCCATTGTTTGTGCAAAACTGTAATAATGCTGTTGAGCATGAATTTTATTGGGACAGTAACTATACAACATAAAAAATATAAATAAAAATGCTGTAGCATTATTGGACATTCCTTTTTTTCCTACAATTAAAATACTTGTGTCCCACTGTTGGTACATATAGCACAGGTTGAGAACAACTGCTTTAGAGCTCCACCAATACTAAGTTTCCATTCAATTAAGGATATGAAAGTAAATAAGCACATTTTCTAAAAATGTTTCTACCAAGCAATCAAGTGAAGCCTTTAATGCACTTTCCAGACAAGTAAAGACACAGTGATGGGGGGGAGGAGGTGAAAACCTGAATTAAATTTTGATTATTACATCTTGTTGAATGCTAAGGTGATGCATAGAAGACAACATTAAAATTCTTTCTACACAATTCTGTGCCACAATATAGTGTAACTTCATTGGAAAGAACTTGCATAAACCTGGCAAAAATTATGCATATATAATGATACAGACCTTCCATGAAAGGTTACATGATTTACACAAGCCCAGTAACAGATGTGCCAATAAATTAATGCAGTGCTGGACATTATTAAAATATGACTTGACATCATTACAGAGCAGCATACTCCTCCTTTAATTTAAGAAATGCCAACATTTAACTTGTTAGATAGGATCAAATTGCAGATAGTAAGAACAAGAAGCTCCACAAAAGTGTCTGAACCAGCAAACTCTGACCACAATTTATTTATTTTTTTGGGCGGGGGGTTGAATTAGTCTTTTTCAATTAAGTCTTTAATTCTCTGGTGAGCAAAAGAAAGTAAAACCATTCCAGGAAGAGTTGTCTAAATATGTCTTCCTATCTTTGACTTCCTCATAAAGATCCAAATTCACATTCTGGGGGAGGGGGAGCCCTACCACCTAACACATACATTACAGATCAAGAATTTGACTTGGTCAATAACCAGAAAAATTCTGCAGTAAGTAGAAGAGAATGTTCAACTAACCATTTGATAGGCCATTTCTGTGCTCTTGTACATTATTGCTCCTGGGACTTGAAAATGGACTCATTAGACACGTTCCTGTTGTTGGTGAATAAGGCCGGAGATTTTTCTTGCTGCTCACTGATGGTGTTGCTGGCACCTAAGTTATATTAAAAAAACCACCAAATCAAGATATATTTTCAAAAATAATGCTGTGACACACACCTTCATATTCTCTCCCTCAGTTGTGACCATTCATACTGCTATCCGTACTTTCTCAAACAATCTCCTAAAAGAAAAAAAATCAGTATCACGTCTGTCTTGATGCACTTTCAGGTACCCTTCAAAGTCTGGATTAATGTCTGTTTCTACCCCTCATGGTGGTAATATGGGCCTAATTTAAAATACTGCAGCCAAGAAAAAACAATACCGTAATAAGTTTTTTAATTCCACCCATTTATTCCAAAGGATTAAAAGGTGTCATCTTTGAAAGTTTAATAATTTCTGATTAAGAAAAATACAATCATAGATGTGAAGAAATCTGTTACAGGTGAGAATTTTGTTTCACCTTACACATGGGGAAAAGCAGGACTGATTTTGTCCATCCCTACTTATCACATTAGTGAAAATCAGTAGCATATTAAAACAAGCAAACTACTTTTAGCCCTCTCATTCACTTAAAGAAACTGAAGCTTTCTAAACAGCCCAAGGTTTATGAAACAGCAAATATAGTGCAGATTTCTCCAGCACAGATGTATGGGCCTGCCAAGTGGAGCACAATTTAAATGAAAAAGACTGAACGACGATTATTTTTTCTGTATGTCATCCTCTCCAACACAAATGTGTTCCTGTCAGCCCACCAAACCATTATTGCCAACAGGGTAGAATTCAAAGACATTATTGCCAAAGTTTGGAGTTTAAATTGGGGTGGGCAATTGTCAGGACCCAGCCTCAGGAACTCCTGGCCTCTTTTAGTTTTGCTGGCTATCGATTTTTTAAAATGTGATTTTAGATTAGCTGTTTTTTTTTATTTTATACTGGTTTAATATCTTTTTATGGGGAAAGGTGGGGGTGGGTGGTGTTTAGGGATTTTAATCTGCATTTGTATTTTAATTGTTGTAAGCCGCCCCGATTGTTTTTAACAGAGGGGTGGGGTAAAAATAAATAAATAAATAAATAAATAAATTATTATTATTATTATTATTATTATTACTCAATATACTGCTATGGTCTGTCCACCACTATCGGAACTGGGAGGAGGGAATTTTGCCCTTATATGCCTCCTAATGCCCCTAAGAGACACGTGAAGCCTTTGTCACATTTTGTCTTATGTGGGACTTTTTAAGACCAGGAAAAGCCTTTTTCCCCAACAGGAAGTAACCATGAGGTCATTCAGGTGACTTCCTCTTGAAAAAAGGCTTCTCTTGGGGCTAAAATGGCCTGGGGGGCAAAAAGTGGCAAAACTGCTCCCCACACTTGTGAGGGAGCATTTAGGAGCCAATAAATAAATAAATAAATAAATCACAAGCTACACTTCCCTCACCCTAAGTTTAAATGGAAAAGACCAAATATAGAAAGCCTCATTTAAATTCTGCACTTCTGCTGCTGCCCAGAAGAAGGCTAATGGGATTTCATAATGCAGAGAGGATTTAAATCTTCCTATCCTTGTACACTAAGATGGGAGGGGGGGGGAGAGAGAGAGATTGAGAGAGAGCATGGCAGAGCATATATGTGTGAGAAAAACAGAGAGGGAAGGGGATGCCACCTTGGTCACAGCCACTGTTCCAGGACCCAACTTACTGCCACAATTGGTTTTGCTCCTGCACCTCATCAGTATGCAGGCCCTGATTCTCCATTAACTACTGTATATGCCCTTAAGAGGCAAAATATGCCCATTCCTGTCCTTGTTGTTGCTGCGTGCCTTCAAATCTTTCTGACTGATGGTGACCCTAAGGTGACTTCTATCATGGGGTTTTCTTGGCAATATTTGTTCAGAGGGGGTTTGCTGTCCTCTGAGGTGGAGAGTGTGTGACTTACCCAAAGTCACCCAGGGCGTTTCCATGGCTAAGTGGGGATTTGAACCCTGGTCTCAAGTCATAGTCCAATGATCAAACCACTAGGCCATACTGGCTCCTACCCTACAGGGAAACAATCCTAAACAGAACCAAACTATGATTATTTTGATAAAGTTCCTGTTATTATTCCAGCTTTAAAAGAAACATTTTCATGTTTCTGAAAACAAAATCATGCTTACTGTGGGATTGGGATATAAAAAACCAAGCTTCAACAACTGATGAGTTTTACCAATCTACAAGTTATATATAATACAGCCACTCAGCTGAGTGGCCTGTGGCATATTTGGGCTAATCCACAAATGAAGGTCCATAATAAACATTACCAGTGTGTCTCATTTCTGGTTCTAGTGGATCCCACGTGGCATCAGTAATGACTGGATGAAAGAATCATACGGAACTAGCCATATCAGCCCTGCCAGCCCCCAGAGAGATACAAAATTGATGTGCTGGTTTCACACATGATCCCTTCATCAATAGGATCCCTTCATTCAACTGTCATTGGTGTGGTATGGAATCCAGCCAATGTGCTTCATGTGAAGAATGCTGAATGGCTATGCTGAATGATTTACTGATTTTTATCTAGGTTAGTTATATTATGACTCTCAAACTAGTTTTCCAAAGAGCCTTAAGTTATAAGAAACATGTAATAAAACAAGTAGAATCATGCATCAAAAATATTGGAACGAAGTGCACAGCATGGGATCTCCAAGCTAGTACAGTATGGCCAGTAGCCATGCTGGCTGAGATATAATGACAGTTGGCATCTAAAAATTAATTTTTCCAAGCTCATTTTATAAAGCGTGGGACACACCTGGCCAGAATACTACATTTCTGCTGTCTACTGGCCCTCTTAGTTTTCTTCCCAACAGTGAATATACCATGGCCACTGAGCATGTGCAGTTTTCATCAGGTTGTTTGGGGGCCTTACCCCCCCACACACAAACTTTTTTCCCCCTCTAAAGATTTTTGTATTTCTGCAAACCTGGGGTTTCCTCCTTCTGATACCTCCCTCTTGCACTTGGATAATGCCATTTCATACATATGACTAACATTCAGGGAATTAAGCTATTAGCATATATCAGTAATGCCCATACATGGGTCCCCAGCTGCCAGTGGACCAGCTTCCAGAAACCCAGTCAGCATAGGTAACACGCAGAGATGTTTTAGAAACCACTGATATATATGATCAAATATATTATTAAAACATTTGGGTATACAGAAGTGCCGTTGGAACAACTGAAGGAATAATTAACAGTGCAATCCTTCACTCATTTAACTTCCTAGTGAGTATGTACAATTACACTACCCATCATTTCCAATTTTAATACAATGTCTTCTACATCTTTGAAACACTTTGTTCTTTTTCTTTATGACTCCAAATATTCCATATCAAGTACTAAAATGTGGTTCCAGGTCCAAATTCTGAACCTGCAACACATTTGCAAAACAGCTAATATAAAAACCCAAGCAGATTAATTGCATAATGTGTATAAAACTGTCTTTTTTATTATTATTTTAAAAGGGCAACCTAAGACATATGGATAAACTTTGTACTGCAAAACAAAAACAAAAACAGTCATACTGTTTATGTTCACTGGCTTTCACTCTTTATTGTATGGCTTCCACAAATCATATATCTGATTAATAGGTCATCACCCGGTTAAGGCTGCAATTCTAAACACACCTTAGAATAAGCTCCAGTGAATATCACAGAATATGTATGTATGTAAATCAGCATACATTTGCATAGGAATAAATTATACTCCTAAAGAGAAAAAACCTACTTGTTATTTGCATATCTGTTGCAGCAGATACGATCTCAGAAGAGGCATCTCATATGGAAGAGAAGAGAGAATGCTTCTTTTAAAATGGTAACAGCTCTCTCTCATTTTTAAGCTATTGTAAGGAATTAGCATTTAAAAATTGTGTGAGATTGGAGTTCGCTTTTTGTTCAAACATTTTTAGTCCAGTAATGTAAATGACTATCATAAGCACTAAATATTAGAGCCCTCCTGATTACCAGAAAATTCCACATCTGTCCTCTGTATTTTCTGTTTATGAAAATCTAGGTTCCATAAATTTTAAGAAACTGCAGTGATGCTCAAGAAGTTGAAAACAATGGAGTTGAAAACTCTTCCTGTCATTTTCAAATGTTATCTTATTATTAATGTAGGAAGCACTTATGTCTTTTTTTACCAAGCACTGAACAAAGTTTTTTAAAACAAACGAACAAGACAGGCATACAGTTGCAGAGAGTTGGCACAAAGGGGAAAAAGATGGAGATGGAAGAAGAAACTAACAAAATAAGATAACAATTCTAAATGTTACAACTGCAAGTTTCTACTCCTCTTGACTTTACCTACGCTTTCCCTGTTTGCATGCTTTCTTACTGACATTTTCAAAACTATTCAAGTGAAACCACCTCTGGGCAATATACCTGCATATTAAACAAACCTGCAACTTTTTATCCCCCCCCCCGCCTTTTCCCAACTATCTCAATTGTCTTAAATGTCTTTATCTAGCATTTTCCAAAAAGCAAAAGGATGATCCCCGCAGTTTAGAAACAGCACTAGTGATCAATACTGTCATAGAATTTTTGAAAACCTAACAAAACTGCAAGCTTTCAGTAGAGCTATTTTGACACTGCAAATATCCTAAGCAGTATTCTCAAAACATGCTTTTTTTGCTCCTTTTTAATTTTCATTTCAGGAGGAAAAAACAGCTTTAGGTGAGAACAGAATAATTTCAAAGCTGCAACACTCGCCCCCAGAAATGTTACTCTGACCAAGGAAGCAGATGCAAAATTACAGTCACAGCTGTATTCAGAGCACAACAAGGTGGGTAATGGAAAACTAAATTGCTAATTAAATTGCTAATGATTTTTGTTAGTGCCACTACTGTATTTTGTCACCTTTGTTTAAATACAAACAACAGAGAATCTTTTTTAACACTGCCAAGTTTCTAATTTTACTAAATAACACGGAGACCTCTAAAGGCTACCTACCATCTATAAAGAAACCACTGGTGTGTGCAAACAAAACTGGAGATCATTTTATTTACCAGCTATTTAGGTATACATGCTTCCCCACCAATTTTATTTCCTTGAAGATTACCTATTTCCCCAACTCCTCTACATTAGTGTTCATGGTAACACCCACAGTTGGTACTGGAAGATAATAAATTGGCATACGTTGTGACATCATGCACTGAAAATATGTGATAGCCACATTTTACAAAAAGAGAGAGAAATTGGAGCAACAATCAATTTTATTTTTATTGTGATAACTATAGAGGAAATTTATTGCAGTGTTAGTATTTTATCGTTTCATTATGCCAGATTAGCTGAGAGAGGTAATTACAGTCTCAGCATAAAATGTCTTTAATGTTTTCATTTCAATTTTGCAGTTTATAATATGCAGATTATAGCATCATCATAATCCTATATTGTTAGATGTACAGTGAGAGGGCAGTGCATTTGCTTCACCAATTACAGAACTGATTTCTAATAAATGATTTCGGAAAGATCCCTAACGTATTCAGTAATTGAGAGAGGTGTGTACATAATTATAGATTTTTTTAAACAAAAAAACCCAGAACACCACACTGCAGGTCTCTCAGTTATAGCAAGTTGTGTCATGCTAGTGAAATTAGAATAGTATAAATATATAAGAATAGTTTTTCTCCCCGAATGTCTGGCAATTAATTTTGCTTCATATTCAGGTGTGCTGTATTGCAGACTGTCAAGTTATAGTATTTTGATGAACTACTGATCCTATACATATATGCATATATCCTAGAAAATTATTTGATTGTAGGAATGACCCACATACACTCACAGACTTACTTTTTCTATGATAGGTTTATCCAGCTTCAGAGCTCTCTTGGCACTAGAAGAGAAAGATGAGAAAAACCTGTTTCATTATCCTGCAAAAGAAAATGTTCTAATAAGAAGACCCCACATCAGTGGTTACCTATCCACATATAGGCAACTTATGTTTAGGGTTTTTATTACTCTACAGAAAGTAATCTCAGACAGGGCAAATATATTAACCAGTTTGTGAACGCTGCTTTGAAAACTGAATCACACCATTCTTGGTTTCCAACCCCAATCCACACTTCTACAATTATTACTGGGAGGAAACAGTTCAGCTGGCATACCAATGTCACGCTACAAAAAACAATTACTTAAAACATATTCTGTTTCCTATAAAATATTAATAATGAATATAATTGCACATACATTCTCAATAACTTACCTTCTGTGTACATGTTGCAATTACTGTGCCAGTCACACACACACAAAATGTACTAGGCATTTAAACACTAGTACATTCAAGGTGAAAAAAGTAGTTCTCATCATTTTAGCTCTTAACATGATTCAATGCTGCTAGACTATGACTTAACTAGGGAACAGATGCTCTATGCCTTTACAGGTCCCCAAACCATAAGAAACTATTTTCTCGTGTTCTTCACTATACTGATTCAGGAACATGCCAGGCTTCCTCTGTAAAATCTGTTCTGCTGAACTGGATGCCCAGCTGTTAATGGCAACACTAGGAATGGAAAGCTGAATATTTATAATACTTTACACCATACAGCTGTCTTCTAAAGAGCAGTCATCAAAATTTTATTGAATGCAGGCTAAATACTCAAAGGAAAGAAAGGTCAACATAAATTAAGACTATTTTTCCCAGAGACAACTCCAACTTTCCCAGCACATTCTTAAATCTTAAACAACAGTTAAAGACTTTCTTTTATATAAAGCAACTAAAAACCTTTAAAATCATCCTATAAAAGCTTCAGAAGATTATTTTAGATTAAACAAGGTTTGCAGAAGCATTTCATTACAAAATAGAAGGGCTCAGGCACCATGTTGGAAACAGGCCATTTTGATTTGGTAACCAATGCTGAAAATGTTCAGAAGGCTTAGCAAACATCAGCTTCTACAGACAGGAATGGCCAAACGTTCAAGCCAGACCAGAGCCTGAACCAACCTTACAACAGAGAGAGAAAGTTTAAGAGCATCTTTAAAAGATCACTTTTTAAATACTAATTTCAATTTAAAACCTTTATGTTGAAAAGAGATCACTCAAAACATTTTTGTCTTAAAAAACAGACAAGATGTAACTATGTGAGATGTATTTATTTATTTTTAATATTAAGGTCACCACCTTCTTGCCAAGGGACGATCAAAGCCGAAAGAGTTTGACAAAATTCTTAACAGCATGTTTCTTTTAAAATATAGTGCCTCGTACTGCTTAAGGAATGCAGACTCCATTACATCTTTCACCCCAATGGCAGCAAAAAAGCATTTTATACGTTAATACATTCACTCTGCAAAGGTGCTCTAGGGGACCATGTATTTGCATGCTACACTAAGGCATGTTATGATGGAAGTTTTTATGACTGACTTCAAAGGAAGCTGGAAGCCAAAGTACAGCTGAATCTGGACTCAAGGTAGCTTTATGATTAGGATAAATGAAAAGCTACATGAAAATCCCATTAAATTATAGCAACCTAGAAAAAAAATCTTGTCAAAAATGGCAGAGTGGTCAAGCACTGTGCTATTTAAAATCTGTCAGTGACTCTGGGAGTTAGTGTGCCTCCATTTGCCCGTGGAGACACTGTAAACACCAAAATGACTAGTTACTATTATTATTATTTTATTTATTTATATCACACCTTTTTCCCAACAATGAGACTCAAGGCAGCTAACAACATCTTTAAAATGATACAAAAGTAAAAATAACTGTGTAAATATAATTTTTAAAAAATTTTTTTAACAAATTATAAATTAAAAACATTAAACATTGAAAATGTTAAAAAGCATTTTAAAAACCCTCTATAAAGATTCTTAAAAATCTTTAAAACGATACTGCACAGCCTTAAAAACCTAGCCCTTGCCGGTGTGTAAAAACCTGGCAGCACAAAAATGTTTTAACCTGCCGTCAGAAGGAGCACGGATGAGGCCATCCAGACTTCACTGGTGAGAGAGCTCCAAAGTCTGGGAGCAGCCACCAATAAGGCCCTCTCCCTTGTTCCCACCAATAGAGTCTGAGAAGGCAGAAGAACAGAGAGAAGGGCTTCTCCAGATGATCTTAGGTGCTCTACTGGGCTCATACAGGGAGTTACAGTCCTTCAAATAACCTGGACCCAAGCCGTGTAGGGCTTTATAGGTCAAAACTAGCACTTAGAATTTTGCAGAAACAGACTGGCATCCAGTGGAGCTGTTGCAACAAGGGAAACATGTGCTTCCTGTAGCTAGCCCCAGTTAACAACCTGGCTGCAACTCTTTGAGCCAATTGTAGTTTCTGAGCACTTCCAAAGGCAGTCCCACATAAAGCACATTACAATAATCCAAAGAAGATGTAACCAAAGCATATACCACTGTGGCCAGATTTAACTTCTCCAGGAACAGGCACAGTTAGCACATTAGCTTTAACTGTGTGGAAAATCACGCCTCGTCACTGCTGAAACCTGGGCGTCCGGGCTCAGACCTGAATCCAGGAGTACCCCCAAACTGCAAACCTGTATTTTCAGGGAGAATGTAACCCCATCTAATACAGGCTGAATCCCTATTCCTAGATCTGTTTTACAACTGACCAGGAGCACCTCTGTCTTATCTGGATTAAGTTTCAATTTGTTTGCCTTCATCTAGTTCATTACAGCTGCCAGGCACCAGTGTAGCACAGGGATGGGTTCCTTGGAATTAGGTAGAAAGGAGTAATAGAGCTGGGTATCATCAGCATATTGGTGACACCTGACACCAAAACTCCAGACAACCTCTCCTAGCTGTTTCATATAAATGTTGAATAGCATAGGGGACAAGATTGAATGCTGAAAGACAAGGGTTGAACAGGAATCCCCCAACACCACCCTCTGAGAGTGCCCCTCCAGGAAAGAGTGGAGCCATTGTAGAACAATACCTCCAAGCCCCATTTCAGAGACGAGACTCAGGATACCATGGATGATGGTATCAAAAGCTGCCGAGAGGTCCAGCAGAACCAACAGGGACACACTCCCCCTGTCCAGTTCCCTGATAGCAACCAAAGCTATCTCTGACCCATAATGAAATGGATCTAGATAACTGCCTCATCCAGGAACCCCTGAAGTTGAGAAGCTACCACACACTCTAGTACCTTGCCCAAAAATAGAAGATTGGAGACTGGCCTAAAGTTATCTAGTCTAGTAGAATACATGGGAAGTTGTTTTTTGGAAGAGGCCTTACTACAACCTCCTCCAGGAGTGTTGTGACCCTGCCTTGTGAGGAGGCATTAATCACTTCCCTTACCCACTCAGCCAGTCCTCCTCTGGCCTGGACAAGCAGATATCAAGGTTACATCCACTGGAACTGTATCAACTCTAGCATATAAGTCAGATTGAATCTGGGCGATTTTATCTGTGAAATGGTGGACAAATTCTTCACATCAGGCTATTGAGTGGTCTGCATTCCTCTTTGGGCCAAACAGTAAAAGAACCAACCAACCATTCATATTACAAGAAAGAACTACTTTAGCAATAGAGGCAAGATCATTGTTGTCTATGTATTTGGTGATCTTCGGGTTGCCTCATCTGTACTACAGAAATTATTTCAGGTGTGTAGTTGCTCAGTTACTAGAAACAGACCCCTTTAAAGATTTAAGAATAGAGCAAAGATAGGGCTAGGCCTTTATTCAAAAATCTTATAACTGCAAGGGGGAAAAGGCTTACGTAGGAAGTATACATTATACTTATTTTGTATTAACTTTTCTATTTTATCACATATCAATTTTATTTAAGCCGGACTGGGTAGTTATTCTAACCAGCAAGCCAAATGTGAAAGTGAATAAATGAAAATAAGATAAAAATACCAGGAGTTCTGGCTGTCACCAACTCTGATTTTGACACAAACTAACAACAACAATCATATGCACATCTACTCTGCAGTAAATCCTCTTGCGCTCACTATAAGTTCTATCACTCACTTCAGCTGAACTTACTTCCCACAATAATCAGTAGGACTTAAAATGCTTGATTAGCTAGTCCCATAAAATTCAATAGGACCTACATTCACTAAATTCTATACACATCTACTCAGAAGGAAGTGCTACTAAATTCACTGGGATTTTATTTCCAGGTGATGATTGTGGCATTACTCTGGATCCAACTTCTGTTTTCTGAGCGTAAGCAGTAATAACACTTCCTTTTGAGAAACCTTGGGGCAATCCAAGAGTATGGAAAAACAGAAGACATGGTCACAAGAATTGGCCCAATGACCAAGGTAGGATTCATATAAGCCTGCTCACATACTCTTAAGCTGATTCTACAACTTTCTACCACATATTCTATTTTGGTTTCTTAGCATTTGACAGCATATTAGGATATGTGTCACGGTGATACAGGCTACTTGGATCACTTAGGGATAATCCTCCTTAGATTAGCAGCAGCCAGTTCTACTGGGTCAGACAATAGTTCCATCTAAGGTCAATTTTGTGTAGAACAACTTTGCAAATTCAATACCCTCCAGATGTTCATTACTTTAAATCCCAACAGCTGCAGCTTGCAAAGTCAGGAATAACATGTTTTGTAGTCCAAACTATCTAGAGGACATAAAGTTTAGAAAGCCCAATCTACAATGTCTGACTTTGTTTCTCCAGGATTTTAGATAGCAGTTTTTCCAAACCCTATGTGGAGATGCCAGGATCTGAATAGTTAACCTTCTGCTTCCGAACCTTAGGGTCTGTTGCTAAGCTGCCGACCCACCTCTGCTGGATCTTGGTGTTCAGGTACCTCTCTCTGCAAACAGTATCAACAATGGACCTTTTAAAAAATAGGTTCATTCACTTTCTTTGCAATAGGTTCACTCACTTTCTCTACAAATACCTATTACTTTATACTAGAGTTAAACCCCTTGGAACTTGGAAAGCAAGTAGAGCTCCAGAACAGAGAAAGAATGGCAACCTAAAGCTTATAAACAACAGAAATTTTCCCCATTTTCCCATGGGGATAAAATATAATTGATCACCAAGTTTCTTCCAGTTTATATATATTGAACCAAAAATACAAATGCCCTCTTTGCATTTGAATTAGTGAAGGACAGGCGACAGCAGAGTAAATGAATATAGGAGAATACTGAGAGATGGAATTCTCAAACATTGATGCTATATGAGGTGTCCAGTACATGTCCTTTCTTCATGTTTCTATAGCCAGAAACCATGTTTCTATATTAACTTTAAAACTTTGCTGTATATAAAATAAATAGGACCCAAAAATATTTCAGTGGGAAGTGCTCCTGTTGAGAATTCCATTCCAGCCAGACAACTACACCCATCTCCATGATGCTTTATTCCAAGGGAGGAGAAAGTGTAGACCACATGAATTCCCGGAACCTACTTTTGTGCCCCTGAACCTCGCTGATATTTTTAAAAATCCAGTGTTCTTCATCACAAAACTACCAAAATCCTCACACAGGGGCAAGTTTGCCTTTTCTCCCACCAACCCCCTTATTTGGCTGAAAATGGCAACCATAAATGTTATGGTGCACTGGTATCGCCTGGGGGGCAGGGAAACTACCCTTCCTCCCAGTGCAATTGCCCACCCCAACTCTATGTTATCCTCCTTCCTCCCTCTACCCATTCTTTTCTTAAAAACTACTTCTTCAGACTTTCCCC
Source organism: Gambelia wislizenii (assembly GCA_030847615.1). Lineage (NCBI taxonomy): Eukaryota > Metazoa > Chordata > Lepidosauria > Squamata > Crotaphytidae > Gambelia > Gambelia wislizenii. The sequence goes on from JAUMIR010000004.1 coordinate 107,911,173, forward strand.
TCACTGCTCACACTTTTTTCTTGTGTGTAAATGCTGTTTTTTCTGGTATATTGAGAAACAGATCTCTCTCCTTCATATTTCTTGTGTCAACTATAGCAAACATTAATGGAACACCAGAGCATCTCAGCTGTCACATGAACCATATGGTAGTCCTTTCAGCATGGCTGCCTCTACCTTAGAGGCACAGATAATGCTATAGCCACTATCAGGTGCCTATTTGTTTGATTGTGGCTTGTGAGCAAATTTCAGATAGAGAGTTCATAAGGGCAAGCATAATACATTTACCATCTATTGGATGAAACACTTTGGCCAACTTGCATACAGCAAATAAGCAACTATACCACACAAATGGCATATGACAATATACATGTTTCCATGTATAAGGAAATTATTTCTATGTAGCAAAACGTAAAGTATGAAAGGAACATTAACATAGGAACTTTAGCATTTTGGCACTATATCAATCTTAATATTGTCTGTGCTATGTCTTTTAAACAGAATAAATGAACCAGGTGGCAGTTTTCCATACCCTATTTATATATTAAAAATTCTTATAAAGCATCTACTTTATCTCACAAGCTCAGGCATATAAATATACCTGACTATATTTTTATACCTGAGCTGCTTGGTATATAAATATATCTGAGTACCAAGGAAGCTCAGACTATAAAGCATGCAAACGCCTAATAATGTAGCCTTGCATTAATAAAAACAGAGAACCCTTACTTCAGGGGCACACTCTATTCTAGGAAGGCATCACAGAGCTGTTAACAGGACATCTAGTGGTCAATGGGAAACTTTCCACAAAGTGGGAGGAATGCATTTGGCCAACTAATATCAGAGCTGCTATACAGTGCAGCCACCATGCAAGTGCTGTGCTTCTATGTGGAAAAAATTTAATATGGAAAGTTTATTACATGGAAGCATGTAATGAAGTGGGACTTTACTTGGGTAGATATGAAAAAAGAAAACTCAAAAGAAAGTATCCATAGGATGAGGTTGTAAATGCATTCAACAGTTAAATAAAAGGGAAAGTAATTGTTCTTTCTTCCTATCCCTCCTCTCTCCCGTTGGCTTGCTCACTACTAAAATTAGGCGGTAAATTCCTCTAGCCAATGATCTTTTTTCTTGCCTCCTGTAAAGCACCACTTTGGACTGATGGTGTATATCACTTCAATTAGCACCAAGGAGCAGTATAACGTGAAAAAATGCATATTCAAATATATGGTATAAAAAAATCTCAAAATTGTAGCAGGTTTTTTTCCTTCTAATTCTTTGTACCTAATTCTTTATTTTTAAGCCTTATTACTTATATCTTAAGGCTGAAAACATTGAAAACAAATATTCATTGGAAAGTAAATCCTGGTGGATTCCATGGGGAGCAGGCAAGTAGATAGAGATACCTTTAAAATAAGAGAGCTGCCTAAGATGCACCTCGTTTCATCTGAAAACCAGATCCTTTAACAATTCCACACACTGGGATTGACTATATGATGAAAAAAAAATCCTCTAAGATTGGTCCTCACGGAGGATGGCCCATATTTGACACATTCAGAAGGAGGGGGTCTGAAAACTCCAAATGGATCGCTATAACAGCATTCGCTGTTTCTAGCAAACCTTTTTTAAAACTGCGCAAAGAAGCACACAATTGGTTGTCTTATCAACCAATTTGAAAAGGGGCACATAGCAGAGCTTAAATCAGATTGGGTGGACCTCAGAGGGGGCAGGCTCATAAAGGAAGGCTTGCAATGAGGGAGCCACCATTGTTGTTTTTTCCCTCCATCCCCCCTCCTTCCCTCCCAACGGGGATTATGGGTATCTGACCTGCGTTGCGCACCATGATTATGAAGATGATTGGGTTGATAGATGGGGACCTCAGAGCTCTCCAAGAGCTCCTCCATCTGTGTGTGTGTGTGTGTGTCTCCCCCTCTCCCCCTCCATCGCCTCACCATTCTTAGGGGAAATACTCCATGTGAACTACAAACTCAGGTAATTTTCCCATCACCGATCTTGCGAATGCATCGTGGGCACAAATGGGCACTGGCACACAAGGGAGGTAAGGCGATATTTTCCGGAATTAATTCTCCCATCTAGCTGACCCCACTGTGATGTTTACTACCTGGTAGAAGAAACACACTCTGCACCTGCTCAACAGCGAGGTTATGACGATTGTCTCTTCTTAACCATTCCATGGCATAGTTCTAATATCCCATCTATAAAAAGCTACATGGGGGCCAATGCAATTCAAATGTAAGCCAGGTATATTTGAATAGAGCAGTGGTTCTTAACTGGGGGTCCTTGGACCCACAAGGGTTCGTGATGTCTTCACAGGGGGGTTGCGACGGCTTGAAGGCTGCTTGGCCCACCTCCACCCTGCAGTGGAGCAACCATGTGACAGGAGCCAAGGCTGACTTGGCCTGTGTATTGCCATTCAATCCACTCCAGCCACAAACTTGCAGTAAGAAGCAGGAGAAAAGTCTTTCCTTCCCCTCCAGTGCCTCTAAGGGAAGGGTTAATGGTGATGTCATTGTATTATTATTTATCAGGTATTATTATTACTGTTAGGGTTTTACATGTTGATAAAAGTCTTAACTCCTCCTCCAGTGCCTCTGAGGGAAGCTTTAATAGATAGTATAATTGTTGTTGTTAGGCACTATTATTATAGTTTTAAACCTTGAGTTAAGTCTTGGTGGTCCACGGCAACAAAAGATGTTTAAAAGGGGTCCCTGGTAAAGAAAAGGTTAAGAGCCTCAACCACTCCAAGGCTTTATAATCAAAATATATAGCCATTGAACTTCTTAAACATGTAGCTCTATGTAGCTGGGCAGATTTGTAGAGCTAAAGTTGTGGTCTTGTGATTCCAACACTGTCTTGCCATAAATAAAATGTGAAATGTGAAAGTCCCGGCACTTAACATACTAATATTGCCTTTCTTTAATTCCCTCATCTATCACAGAGAGATAGTACATGATACAAACATTGTCATTAGCATCAACAAATTTAGTCCTAACATCCCATCTCTCAAAAGCTACACGGGAGTCAATGCCATTCAAATGTAAGCCAGGTAAAGTTGAATAGAGCACAGTTGTCCCTTCATATTTGCCGGGGTTTGGTTCCGGGACCCCCCCTCCGTGGATACCAAAATCCGTGAATACTCAAGTCCCATTCTATGCAATGGCATAGCAAAATGGTGTCCCTTATACAAGATGGCAAAAATCAAGGTTTGCTTTTTGGATTATTACTTTTTGAAGAATATTTTCAAGCCATGAATACTTAAATCCGTGGATACCAAAACCGTGGATACGGAGGGACAACTTCGGAGACAGGAAGGAGAGGACTGAGGAGGGGCTCCATCGCACTCCGTCTACCGCCATCGCTTCACACACACGGTCCAGTACATGCCCCCCTCCTCCCCCGTCCCCTGGGTCCGGTACTTACGGCATGGCGAGCACCCGAGGAAAGGCTACACTCAGACCGCTCCCTCACTCGCCCTCGGTGGAAACCAATCCAAGACTCCCGCCCAGAGCCCAGGCGGTGCACCGTTCAAAGTCAGCCGGCCAGAAACGCCGACCCGCGCGGGCTGCCTCTAAACAGGGCGGCAGAAGCTCCTCTGGCGGCGAGGCGAAGCCAAGCGGGTTACTAGGCGACAGCAACAAAGGAAAGCGGAGAGGAAGCAAAGGCCCCGAAACGCCGATAGCCAGGTCGGATTTGCTTCCCTTTCGCTTTGCTATGCTCTTTGCCACGCTTTCCTTCTTACAGTTGTCCCCTCATATTCGCTGGCGTTTGGTTCCAGGACCCCCCCGCCTCTCCGTGGATACCAAAATCCGTGAATACTCAAGTCCCATGATATGCAATGGCATAGCAAAATGGTGTCCCTTATATAAGATGGCAAAATCAAGGTTTGCTTTTTGGATTATTGTTTTTTTAAAGAATATTTTCAAGCCGTGAATACTTAAATCTGTGGATACCAAATCTGTGGATACGGAGGGACAACTGTGTTTTTAAACGTCATCATTGGCCCTTTCTCTTGATCACGTTATTAATTGCTCTGCTTATTTCAAGATTGGAGTCATATAGTGGCTCTTAACCTTTTCTTTACCAGGGACCCCCTTTAAATATCTTTTTGTTGCTGTGGTCCCCCAAGACTTAACTCAAGATTTAAAACCTAACAACAACAATAATAAATACAGTTACACCATCCATTATTAAACCTTCCCTAAGAGGCACTGGAGAAGAAGACTTTTCTTCTGTTTCTTCCTGCAGATTTTTAGCTGGAATGTATTGAATGACAATGCACAGGCCAAGCCAGCCAGCCTTTGCCTTGGCTCCTGCCACATGGCCACACCACTGCAGGGAGGAGGTGGGCCAAGCAGCCTTCAAGCCTTCGCGGACCCCCTGTGAGGACACCACAGACCCCTGGGGGTCCCGGACCACAGTTAAGAACCACTGTAGTTGTGCATGTCAAGAATGAAAAGGGAGGAATTGGCTTCGAGCCATGAAATTCCATTTTAAAATTTGGGAAAGTCAAAAAGAGATGGTTACAGTCATCTGGGTTTTTTTCTTCCCCCCTAAGTACTTAAATTCAAGCAGGAGAAGTACTGCCAGGGTTCAAACTTGCCTGGAATTACCTGCCCTTTCTTATCCCGTTCAGTGTTTCCCAGGTAAAAAATAAGGAGGCATGAATACTTATCACATGCTCATTTCTGCCTGGTATTTCAAAAGGCTTTAATCCTGTACACCCTTTACCTTGGAGTAAATCTCAATGAACTTGATACTTTAGAACAGGCGTGTATAGGATTGCCAGAATTTTGGAAGTGAGTGAGACATCTTAGCTTTTTAATGCAACAAGTAAAGTTGTGTGCATGTGATTGTTTCTTTTAATCATGGGAGGTAGCCTGGGATCCTATACCTTCTTTCTCCAACAAGATTGTTTATCTTCACCCCAAAGGTATACAAGAAGTGCAAAAGTAAAACTGCCCACAACTTCCTAGAGTGCCAAGAGGTTCCCATTAACACAGAGAATGAGGAGAGGGGGTTTATATTGCTCTAATCACTGTGTGTGCACGCACCTTCAAGTTGCTTGTCGACTTACAGCGACCCCATGAATTCATAGGTTTACTTAGGCATGGAGTACTCAGAGGTGGTTTGCCAGTTCCTTCCTCTGAAATGTAGCCTACAGCACTTGGTATTCATTGGCATTCCCCATCCAAGTACTAATGAGGGCTGACCCTGCTTAACTTCCAGGATCAGACAGCATCTGGTGCTTTTAGGGCAAGACCCTTATTTTCAAATTGAAAACAAAACAAAATGCACACCCCGCCCTTCTTAAGTAAAAGTATGCTATGAAAATAACGTAAGGAGCTACTTCCAGAACGCAAGACATACCAAGTTTTGTGGATTGCACTATAAGACTAGAAGACTGGATCAGTGCTACTCAAAGAGGTGGTCCCTGGATTAGTGCCAGTCCTTGAGCCATTGGCTGGCAGTCCCTTGCAAGTTTCCAAGAAAGAGAGAAAGAATTGTACCTAATGGTCCCAAATTTAGTGCCAGTCCCTGGCACAATGGAAAATAATTGCTATTCCCCTACATCAGATAGCCTAAGAAGCACTGGACTAGATGATGGTATAATTCTGCTGCTGTCAACTATAGCAACATCTAGGATTTGATTGCTTTTGGTTACTTACAGATCAAAAAACCCTATTGCTTCAAATAAAAAAGACATTGAGTAGTTATTCATTTCCTCTCAATATATTTTTGCTTCCAAGTGAGCCTTTTATGGTGCAGTTACCCTATCTCTTTTATGAAATGTTATTGGGGGGCGGCAGGGTCCAGATGACATCTTCCACTGCATTCCAAACATAAATGCATTATGTTTCTGCATTTTCACCTGGTTCTGTTTTGTTTTTTTGTTTTTCTTTTACCACCACGCCCGTCCCCCTCCATCTTGTAAGATGTAATAGCTGCACAGTGTCTTGTGATTGGTAGCAATAGAAACCATTCATCAGGAAGACCCTTTGATCGTAAGAAACAGTGGTAGACAAACATGGGAAGGATACAAATGAAAGATGATATTTGGGCACCCAGTAAAATTCTATATTTGAACAATGGCAGTTGTACACTAAAAGTCATGATCAGAAGCATCTTACATCAACATTGGAGAAAGTATTATCCATCCCTTTCCTCCACTGAGCAATAATAAAACAAATGTTTTAAACCCATCATGCACAATTATCTGGAAGACAAATTGGGGCAGTGATTTATCAAGGGAGATGTGAGAAAACATCCCAGGTACCAGTAAATAGAAAATGTATACACTCGTAATTTCAGACGTCTTGAGGATCGCTTTGCTGATTCAGAAATGAGGAGAAAAAGCTTTCTGCACATTGCATATCTAGATGTATTTTTGCTTTGGTTTACTTTGCAGGGTCTCAACCTAAACCTTGAGATTGATTCTAGAGTTGAAGATTAAATAGTATTTTCTACATAAGAAGAAGTGTTGTGGCACTGGAGAGACTAGTTGTTTGATTGTAGCCACTGGGTCTTGATAACAGGTTTTGATGAAAAGTACTGTAAACCTGGCAAGGAAAAAAAACAGAAGATGTATTCTGTAGGTTTAGATGGCAGGAACAATCCGTGAGTATTGGGAACCTAGGACCGCCCAGCTCGAGCAGGAAGTAGCGCAAAGCCTCTTGGGAGATTTCAGTTCTTTGTTCTCAGTCCTCCTCTCCCACGAGGCCAGTTCTACTTCCTGCTCAGCCCAGCGAAGCAGGTTTTCCCAACTCCTCCGGATTGGTATCGCCATTTTTATTCACTTTTGACCTTTTTTCCTCTCTCTACACACTCCAACCCTACCCTCCCCCTCTGCCTACTACTATTGCCCTTTAAAAAAAAAAAAAAAAAAATTCCTCCCACTTTTCTCTGCCTTACCCTCACCTCAGCCGACCTTTAGCCCGCCCGGCAATCACTCTCTGCCCCGGCGGCGCCCTCCCCCGCTCGGTCTCCCCCCCCCCTCACCCACTGGAGCCGTGCCGAGTGCCCGTTCCTCCGAGTCCCCGTTCCTCCTCTCGCCAGCCAGGCGATCCCCTCTCTCCCCCCGGCGGTGCTTCTCCCGTTCGTCCTCTCCACCCCCCCTTCTCCCCAGCGGAGTCCTCTCCCCCCCCCGGGCATCTCTCCCGGCCCGCGCAGTTCCTCGCGGCCGCCTCCTCCAACCCCCTCGCGGCCCGCGCGGCTCCTCGCGACCACTTCCACCCCCCTCAGCTGCGATCGCGCCGCGCTCAGCGGCGCCCGCACGCTACCGCCGCACGCGCCTTCGCGCGCCTCTCTTCCTGGCCACGAGCCAGACGAGCGGCAGCCGCACGCGACTCTCCTGGCCCCAGGCACACCAGTTACGTCGCGGCCGCGGTCCCCGCACTCGTTGGAGTCAGGGGAGATGGGAGGCATCAGCGGGCCTGCAGAAAGCGCCAAACAGGGCGCCAAGAGGCAGCAGAAAAAAGGGGCCGAAGGGCGCTCTGGCACCCACAGTGGCGACCATGAGCTCCCATCCACGAGCGCTGCCGCCGCCCTCATTCCGGCCCTGGTTCCCCAACGACGGGCAGCACAGGCGGCAGAGAAGGCCCTGGCCAGCGGCCGCCCTCCGAGCGCGCCCAGAGCCCTAATCCAGTGGTGGCAAAGGGACGGAAGGCACCACGAGGGCCAGGGGACCGCGGGGGCCGAGGTCTCTTCCCTGCCCCCCCGGAACTCCCATAAATACCCCGACCTGCAAGATGAGACCCAGGAGAAGACGCAGGACAAGGTAGGAGGAGCGGCGATTTCTAGGTCCAGGCTTCTCCTGGACACTTTGGAATTTTCTAGCGAAGGGGAGGGGGATGAGTACTGGGACACCCCAGACAAAGGGGAAGAGCCCGTTCAGCCTGATGATCCAGATGTCATCGGGAACCCTAAGGATCTAGTCACCCAGGAGGGGGAGGAGGGAGACCCAGAGCGGGGGAAGAGCAAGGAGAACGAGGCCAAGGCTAAGAAACAGTCCATCAAAATAGCCCTGGCAATGTTGTCCGAAGCACTCCTGTCTGACCAGGAGGAGGAACAGGAGCCACTCCCGAGCTTAGCAGAGTTACTGAGGAAGCGTAAGGAAAGGGGTAAAACACCCATCCCAAGGAAAAGCAAGCTCCCCCCCCCTAGTCGGCCGACCGGGAAGGGCAAGGGGAAGCAACGGGAAACCCCTGCAGCTCCCCCCACAGGTAAAAAGAGAAAGGAGCCACCCTCGAGGCACTCATCCGAGGAGTCGGATGGAGCCTCAGAAGGGGAGGACCTCCTCACGCACGTCATCCCAGATCTGGATGACACTGCGGACGACGATGGGGCAAGGACTCCTGACAGGGAGGAGGGGGAATTGTCAGACTCTGATAACTCAGACAACGAGGCAGCGGACAGAATATTCCAAGGGGATAAGTTCTCATACCTTCTCAGCAGGGCCTTGTCAGCATTGGGGATCTGCCCCCCTACTGTCAAAGAAGACACAGCCGAAGACCCTCATGCTCCCAAGAGCGAGAAGGCGGCAGCACTGATGCCGTCAAGCAAGTCGAAGAGGCCACTCTTCCCTTTCCCAAGATCCTTCTGGAACTTGGTGGCAGAGGAGTGGGACAAGCCAGCCTTGGGGAGGCGGGGCATGTCAGCTGCTCAGAAGTTCTACAACTTCCCCAAGGAGACACTCGACAAACTAAGGACCCCAGTGGTCGACCGGCCGGTCGTATCCATGGTGTCCAACTCGCTAGCGCCCAGGGAAGGAGACGGCGCCCTTAAGGACTCAGACGAGAAAAGGGCCGATATTGCCCTGAGGAGATCGTTCGATGCATCTGCCCTCGGTATTAGATCCACACTGGCAACAGCCCTGATCTCCCGGGCCGCCATAATATGGCTGCAAGAGATTATGGAAGCAGAAGAACTAGACACGGGCGCTCTGGACAAGGCCTTCAGCAGAATCCGTCTAGCACTCCATTTTATTGCCGACGCATCTCAGGACTCACTAACATACGCGGCCAGGGCCTCAGGGGCAGCCAACCTGGCAAGACGGTCACTATGGGTGAAACAATGGGATGCGGACGGCAAGTCTAGAAACGCCTTGGCCACAGCACCTTTCAAAGGGACAAAACTGTTTGGCGAGGAGGCCCTCAAGGATATCCTAGTAGAGACGAAGGACAAGAAGCAGGCCATGCCCTCGTCGGGCCGAAAGCAAATTAAGAAGCCTTTTCGACGGCCACATTCATTTAACTCTTCCTTTCGTCACTACAGGGGAAATGGAAGAAGAACAGACTACAGGTCCACTAGACCAGCATGGGCCAAAACCAACTATGTCATTCGTCACACACCCTTCGTCAGCCATCCCCCTAGCCGCAGGGGGGGGGGAACCCAGCCGCAGCGGGGTTCCTCTCGACAACAAGCCTGACTCGGAAACATCTCCAGTGGGGGGAAGGCTGTCAAGGTTCCTGGACGTCTGGCTAGACACAACATCGGACAGGTGGGTGCAGGAAACGATCGCCCACGGTTACAAAATAGAGTTCAACGCAAGACCCAGGAACAGATTCCTACCCGCACCCGTCCCCTCCAACCACCAGAAGGCGCGGAACTTGAGAACAGCAATAAACCACCTACTGGAGATACAAGCCATAGAAGAAGTACCAGGCACGCAACGTTTCTTAGGGGTGTACTCTTACTTCTTCACAGTACCAAAAAAGATGGAAGCCTAAGGTCTGTACTAGACCTCAAGTTTACAAACTCCTTCATTACTTACAAGCGTTTCAAGATGGAAACGCTATCGTCCATAAGGGAGGCGGTGCAGGAAGGAGACTTCCTGGCCTCCCTCGACTTATCGGAAGCATACCTACACATTCAGATGCACCCAGAAAGCAGACGATTCCTCAGATTCGCGTTCGGAGACCAACACTACCAGTTCCGGGCACTCCCCTTCGGACTCGCGACAGCACCAAGGGTATTCACCAAGGTGATGGTGGTGATAATCGCCCACCTGCGGACCAAAGGGATACACCTGTACCCTTACCTGGACGACATCCTCTTAAGAGCGCCATCCAGGGACAGGGCCCTCAGAGACCTGGAGATAACCATAAGGTGTCTTCAGAATCACGGGTTCATGATAAACTTCAGAAAGAGCACCCTAACGCCAGCCCAATCCATAGTCCACTTAGGAGTTCAGATAGATACAGTGACCTGCTCCGTCGCCCTGTCCACGGAAAGACAGTCGGCCATCAGGAAGGAAGCCACAATAGCAAGAGGAAGGCGGAAGGCCCAGATCGCGTCGCTAGCACGACTCTTCGGGCTCATGATATCGGCCATACAGGTGGTCCCATGGGCGAGGTTCCACTCCAGACCTCTCCAGGCTCTACTACTCCCCCACCAGGAAAGCATATCCTGCAAAGAGACGATCACCATAGACATCCCACCCACAGTGAGACACTCCCTCACTTGGTGGACACGGACAGAAAACATATCCAAAGGTTCCCCGCTGTCAGTACCACAGCAAGTAGTGGTGACATCAGATGCCAGCCTCCGAGGATGGGGGGCACACTGTCAGGACATGGCAGTGCAAGGCCTATGGTCAAGAGCCGAACAGGAACACAGCATCAACTGGCTGGAGCTCAGGGCAGCCAGACTGGCCCTGGAATACTTCTCCGACACACTGAGGGGACAGCATGTGCTGCTGCTCACAGACAACACAACGACGCGATCGTACATAGCAAGGCAAGGCGGATCCAGATCCAGGTCACTACACTCGGAGGCAGTAACACTGCTACTCTGGGCGGAAAGGACAGTACTGTCCCTGACGGCCCAACACCTACAAGGGGAAGTCAACACTCAAGCGGACTTCCTGAGCAGACACACGGTTCTCCCGGGAGAGTGGGAACTGAACCAAGAGACCTTCAATCACATCCAAGCGAGGTTCGGGGAAATGTCAGTGGACATGTTCGCGTCTCACCTCAACGCCAAACTAAACCGATTCTTCACCAGATTCTTCCACCCGGGAGCGGAGGGAACCGACGCTCTTCGGTCCCGGTGGCCAGTAGGCCTCCTGTACCTGTTCCCCCCATTTCCCCTCATAGGGAAAACGTGCAGGAAAATCCGGGCGGAAAGAGCACAAGTGGTCCTGATCGCTCCACACTGGCCACGGCGACCATGGTTCTCCGACCTGACAGAGATGTCGGTCGAGACACCAGTGAGGCTTTTCCCACGACAGGATCTCCTCTTACAGGGCCCGGTGGCACATCCCGACGTGTCGTGGCTCCAGCTGACAGCCTGGAGATTGAGCGGAGAGCACTGAGGGCCTGCGGATACGAAGACAACGTAATACAGACCCTCCTGGCCTCACGCAGACCATCAACGAGGAGGATATACCAAGCGACCTGGAAAGTGTTCGCACAATGGTGCACAGCCGCACAGATAAACCCTCTGCAAGCTTCGACAAAACACGTCCTAGAATTCTTGCAAGGAGGCCTCGAAAAGGGCCTCCGACCCAACACGCTGAAGAGACAGGTAGCCGCACTGGCAGCATTCATACAGTGCCCACAGGGAAACAGAATCTCAACACACCCACACATCAGGAGGTTCCTGAGAGGGGCGACCCTCATATCCCCACCGGTGCGCCACAGATTCCCGTCGTGGAACCTATCACTGGTGCTCCGTCAATTAACCAAAAGCCCCTTCGAGCCCCTGAGAAGGGTCCCTCTAAGAGTAATGACAATTAAGGTGGCCTTCCTAGTGGCAATCACGTCAGCCCGGAGAGTATCAGAGCTCACGGCGCTGTCTATCAGAGAGCACCTGTGCTCTTTCGAAGAGGACGCGGTGTACCTCAGACCCGACCCATCCTTCAAACCGAAGGTGATCTCCGACTTCCACGTATCGCAACAAATAATCTTGCCCTCCTTCTGCCCCAGGCCATCTCACCCTACAGAGAAACTGTGGCACAAGTTGGACGTCAGGAGGGCCCTGAGGATCTACATTAAACGCACGGCGGAATTCAGACGCTGCGACTCACTGTTCGTGTCATTCACACCCGCATCAATGGGTGCGAAGGTGTCTAGACAGACCCTGGCAACATGGATCAAGGCATGCATTTTCCTGGCCTACGACACCGCGAACATACCACGCCCATCCGGGGTGATGGCACACTCCACCAGGTCAGCAGCAACGTCGGCAGTTTTCTCAACGAATGCGCCCATTGACGAAATCTGCAGGGCCGCGACATGGGCTACCCCATCCACCTTTATCCGCCACTACAAGGTGGACAAATTCAAGTCGCCAGATGCCATCTTCGGGAGAAGAGTCCTCCACGAGGTGGCACACCAGCACGGAAACTCGGGATCAGTCACTCCCACCCACGGGAGATAAGGGGCTTGGGTACGTCCCAATACTCACGGATTGTTCCTGCCATCTAAACCTACAGAATGTTACATTGGGTACTTACCGTGAAGGTACTTTCTGTAGGATAGATGGCAGGAACAATCCGGCCCGCCCCGTGACTGACATACGAGCCTATGAAGGGGGTACAAGGGGGCACTAACCATGAATGTGTCATGTATCATTCTCTCAACAAGGAGGAGTCTTTTCTACCTTTCTTACAGGGCTATGCTAGTCAGAGAACTGGCCTCGTGGGAGAGGAGGACTGAGAACAAAGAACTGAAATCTCCCAAGAGGCTTTGCGCTACTTCCTGCTCGAGCTGGGCGGTCCTAGGTTCCCAATACTCACGGATTGTTCCTGCCATCTATCCTACAGAAAGTACCTTCACGGTAAGTACCCAATGTAACATTTTACCGTACTTTAAAATACAATTGCTTTCTATCTGATTGAATATATCTCAGTTGTTCTTAACTTGGGGTCCATGGACCCCCCAGAGGTCCACAATGCCCTCACAGGGGAACTTGAAAGCGAAGGCTTGAAAGTTGCTTGGCCTACCTCCTCCATGCGGTAGAATGGCAATGTCACAGAAGTCAAGGCAAAGGCTGGCTGGCTGGCTTGGCTTGCACATTGCCATTCAGTGCACTCCAACCACAAACTTGCAGGAAGAAGCAGGAGAAAAGTCTTCCCCTCCAGTTCCTCTGAGGGAAGGTTTAATGGATGGTGTATTATTATTATTATTAGGTATTATTATTATAAATCTTGAGTTAAGTCTTGGGCATCCATGGCAAGAAAAGATTTTTAAAGGGGGTCCCTGGTAAAGAAAAGTCTTTCCAAGGACACTGTCAAATCTTGAACTAGTTTGCACATGAAAATTATACAATGCAAGCTGGTGGCAGGGACAGGACAGGAGACATGATCTACTTTTTATTCCACCTTAAGACAGTTTACAAAATTAAAATAAATTGCAATATGGATATGATCATACAAAAAACCTACAGTATTGAACTATGTGTAAGCTTCCCCCCCCCCAATACTAGGGTTTTCTTTGATGAAAAGGTGGTGTAATTACAATACGACAACATGAAAACAAGTTTACCAGTTTAGCACAAAGCCATAGCAAACAACAAAAAGTATTGCAATACAATAAAACCCAATAAAATTCCCATAGTAAGTTCATATACATATATCCATATACAGTATATTCAAACATTATATTAACACAATAAAAACAACAACACATTATAAACTTGATCAATAATTAATAATTCTGTTTCTAATAAAAGAAAACCCAAACTGAAATAACTAGTTTAGTTGTCAGTTTTGTTGGCTTGCACAAATTTACACTCTGACTTTGACTTAGACTTTACAACCAAAGTAGCAAACCTTGCCATTCAGAGGGTGATAAATTTATCACTGTCTTATAAGAACAGTACTACTTTGTCACAATATGTTCTTCCTGGTTCTTTTAAAATAAGCTGCAAAAAAAAATCCTACTTCACAAAAAATCTAGGACACCAAAGTATCACATCCACCAAGTGCTCACCAAACTTGTGATCACAAAGACAAGCTCTTTCGTTTTAAGAAGTCCCATTATAAGTCTTCTAGTTTGGCAAGAGGCACTATGTTCCAGCAAGCATTTCAAGGCATATCTGTGATCAAAGCTTGTAATGTAGGAACTGAGTGAGCCTCTCTGAGGAAGGCATTCCACAGATGGGGTGCCACCACTGAAAAGGCCCACTTCCTCATTCCATGTATTGAACAACTACAGTATACCCATTGAGTGAAGTGGATCAGATTTTGCACATCTGATCAGAGCCCATGGCTGCAATCTTGCGCATACATGTCCAGAGTAAATCATTAGCCACTATTAGCAGCACTGTGGCTATTATGATGCAAGCCAAAAGGATGTTCAGCTGTTGACATCCTCAGAGACAAAAGGAAAGTCCAAAACTGCTCAGCACATATTATTGGGACATGTAATGTGAGAAACATGAATCGGGGAAGCTAGACATAGTAAAACAAGAAACGTTGAATTCTTACATCTGATTAAATAGGCATAGAATTGATCTCTAAGAGTCTTTCCAGAATATTCATCCACCCCGCCACAGGATTACAACATAGTCCAAGCAATGTTTTTCTTAGATGTAGTCAGTTATATGTTATCGCAGCTGAAATGAGTTGCTGGGGGGAAAGGTATTTTTCTTCTTCAGCAAACATCAGGTGAGTGTTCAGTTGTTCTCCTGGTAATAAATGCAACATAGTGTGGTACCTTTCCCCTTAAATATATCCCAATACAGCCACTGTGCCTTCTGTCGTATTTCTCAGCTCATCCCGAGGCCTACTGTTCTTTTATTTATTTATGCTATTTACAAATATATGCAAATATACATATTTGTATTGAAAATTTGTGTTGTAATTGAAAACTAATTCAGAGGAAATGTTCTCATTATTTGTCAGATTAGTGTGGAAGGGGGCATATAGTCAGTAGTGGAAAAAAGATCATAGCAGAATATGGAAGGTTTTGCTTACCATTCCTTGATGTCAGCTGTGTAGAAAATAAATAAATAAATCCCTCCCTGAACCTGGTTTGTCTCAGGTGTGTAGTCAGGACAGATAGGGGAACTGGCAAACTTTCTCTTTGTTGGAACTGGATGTACTGCATTCATACTTTTCAATCCCATAAAGAACTTCATGTGAACATACTTGAAAGTACATCCAGTATAAACTGATGTATACATTCTGTGCCTCAGGAGAATAATGGGGGTTGGGATGGTGTATTTTAAATAAACAATGAAAAAGTGTGTGCATGAGATTTTTCTTTTCATTTATTTTGTGCTGAAGTAAAAGAATGAAAATTTGAAAATCCAGTCAGATGATCCACATCCACATATTTTAGATTCTGCAGAATTCTTCTCTATATTTTTCTAGTGAACTATCAGTACAGCCATTATTTTAATAACCTTAGCAAGAGAGATTTCTTCTCCCAAATAATTTCTTGCATGCTATGCTTTGAGTAACATATTGGAAACATCTCTGTGCTGCACAATTGCCCAAATAAGGAATAGCTAAGTAATGAGAGCTGAGGAGCATAAACAAGTGTTCATATTTGATAAAACTGGTTACTGGAAAATTAACATTTATTCTCTTTTTCCCTCATTGGCTAGAACTCACTTTCCTTTGTGTGTGCTAACAGTGGTGCTTAATTATTATAGTGACACCCGTTCGCAGTAACTGGACTGTATCCCTGTGGGGTCCTTCTTATGCCACTGTAATATGAAACTGTCAGGCAAGGCGGTCTGTGTATTATAAATAGGGTACTTCATCCATGATAAGCGATTATTATCTTTCTTTCCCAAGTGTAAAAGGCCTATATAACTCAGGAAGGTACGAGTGATTTAGGTCTCCAGAGTAAGGCTCCAATGGGTCTTGAAGGGGACCCTACCTATGTTGTTGTGTTGTTATTGAACTTGAAATATTCAATTTATTATACTAGAATATATTTTTGGAAGTCAGCACTGGATAAAATAATGTTGCAGGTGGTTAGACCAACAGTACAACACGATTTAATGCTTCTCTATGATGGCCTTCTGAAAACCCTCATCACCTTTGGTAAAAAAGAAAATTACTGTTGACGTTTACTAACCACACGTGAGGAAAAAGCTGTGCTGAATTATTTAAAAAGAAAATGCATTTCTGCAGGCCTTTCTTTCAGGTGAGTTCAGTTTTATTCTGTTGTACTACTAGGGTCTTCATCCCCAGTCCACAAACCTGCAGAATACTTAGGTTTAAATCCACTTGGCCCTCTTGAAATAACTGCAGTGAAGACAATCAGACTGTCATACTCATGCTTGGGATGCTTTCACTTGGCAAAAAATACAGTTAATTTCAGTGAATCAGAAGCCCATTTATTAGAAAGCAAATCCCATTCATTTCAGTGGGGCATTTCTGATTAAATGCACATTGAATCAGACTGATTGCCACTCAGAATGAAAGTGAAGTTCAAGCATCTGCACCACAGCGGTTACAATTGTATAAGTGGAAATGGTGTTAATCCTTTTCCTCCCAAAACCATTTTCCCAATGTAATTACCCCGCCTAAACCCTAAGCTGCTTTTAGCCCAGTGGAAGAAATATGACCAATTAGCAGGAACAATCCCACCAATGGCACTAGTTTTCCATGGTAGTAGGATTGCGTGCTCCTGTGAGACAAGAGGCTATGCTGACTGCAGCAGCGTTGCTGGTAGGGTCTCCCATGGCAGATAGGCTTTTGTTGAGGAGCCAGACCAAATATGCCAAACAACTACTGGGAAGGAGCAGTAGTGGAGGGTAACACTGGCGGAGGATCTGACAGAGACAACAGCAGTGGCACCATAGCTAATGCTTGTTAGTACTGTAAAGAGGGAGGCACAGTAAACTTCCTTTTGAACATCTTTTACCACAAAAAGCCAAGGATGAGATAATCCAATATGTAACACGAGATAGTGCCAGGAGATGAAACTCCCAGGACCACCCAACATGCTAAAATACAGCCTGAAGAACATCCTCATAGAATTTAAGGATAATGGAAAAAATAGATTTGCAGTATTAAGACTCATTGACCTGGACCCAAAAGAACTCTGGATTTGAAGCCAGGGACATTGTCAGGGAAGAATGCAAAAAGACACTATTTGTAGTCAAAAAGAAAAAGAAGCGTCAGTGGCTGGCAGATGAAATTCTTCAAGTAGTTAAGTACAGTCAAGAAGCAAAAGTAAAAGGGGACAGAAATAGAGTCAGAACCATTACTGCAGCCGTTCAGTGACTTGTGCACAGCGACAAAGAGAACTACTGTAATAATAAATGCAGAGAAATAGAAAATGGCAACAGAAAAGAAAGAACAAGAGACCTCTTCCACAAGATCTGAAAAATCAAAGGGAAATTTGGAAGAGTGGGGATGCTATACAACCAGCAGGGGAATACATTATATGACCAAGTATAAATAAAAAGGTTATGGAAACAATACATGGAAGAACTATATAAAAGAGATGAAAGGACAACAGATTCATTCAAGGAAGAAATATTTGAAGATGAACCTTCAATTGTAGAAAGTGAAGTACTGTAGAAGCTGCAGTCAGGACACTTGTGAGAAATAAATTACAGTCCCTTCACATTCGCGGGGGTTAGGGTCTTGAGACCCCAGCGAATGTGGAAAAACCGCAAATAAAAAATGCTGCTCCCACGACCCCACCCCCGAGGGAGGGAGTCAGCGGGAGGGTGTCTGGCCAACCTGGCCGGCCTCTCCGTGGCCTTGCTGAGGGGACTCTGGGCCTTAGAAGCCTCGGAGCCCACTGAGGAAGGCTGGGGAAGGCAGCGGGCAGGTGGGCGGGAGGCTGCCTTGCCTCTCCCCAGCCTTCCTGAGCAGACTCCGGGGCTTAGAAGCCCCGGAGCCTGCTTAGGAAGGCTGGGGAAGGCAGCAGGCGGGAAGGAGGCTGCCTTGCCTCTCCCCGGCCTTCCTGAGTAGACTGCAGGGCTTAGAAGCCCCAGAGTCCACTTAGGAAGGCCGGGGAAGGCAGCGGGTGGGCGGGCGGCCGCCCTGCCTCTCCTTGGCCTTCCTCAGCGGACTCCGGGGCTTTGAAGCCCCGGAGCCCGCTGAGTAAGGCCAGGGAAGGCAGTGGGTGGGTGGGCAGGAGGCTGCCCTGCCTCTCCCTGGCCTTCCTGAGCAGACTAGGGGGCTTAGAAGCCCCGGAGCCACCTCTGGAAGGCCGGGGAATGCGCAGGCAGGAGATTGCCCCACCTCTCGCCAGCCTTCCCGAAGGGGCTCAGGGCTAAACCGTGAATAATCAAAACCGCGAGTGTGAAAGCCGCGAATGTGGAGGGGCAACTGTACCAGGAACAGATGGCATACCCATAGAGTGGCTTCAACCTACAGAGACAAATCTCCTCTAGTTCTAACTAAAATCTCTCAACAAATACGGAAATCAAAACAATGGCCCACAGACTGGAAATGCTCAATATACATCCCAATCCCCAAGAAAGGGAAGACCACCGATTGCAGTAAGACCATTGCATTAATTTCCTATGCAAGCAAAATGACGTTAAAAATTTTACAACAAAGACTTTTACCATATATGGAGTGATAAATGCCAGCTGTCCAAGCTGGGTTCAAGAAAGAAAGGGGCACTAGGGATCATATTGCAAACATATGTTGAATAATGGAGTACACCAAAGAATTTCAAGAAAATCAGGATGTGTTTCATAGATTACAGCAAAGTCTTTGATTGTATAAAACATGAAAAACTATTGGTTGTTTATAACGAAATGGGTGTGCCACCATTTTTGATTCTCTTGATGCATAACCTGTACTCAGGACAAAAGGAATTATTTCAAATTGGCAAGGGGGTCAGGCAAGGCTGCATTTTATCACCCTATCTGTTTTAAATCACACACTGAACATATCAAACGTGAAACAGGATTAGACTCAAAGGAAGGAGATGTGAAAATTGGAGGAAGGAGCACTAGCAATTGAAGATTTACAAATGACACCATACTACTAGCAGAAAATAGCAAAGATTTGGCATGACTATTGAACAGAGTTAAGGAACAACATGCAAAGGTAGATTTACAGTTAAATATTAAGAAAACAAAAATAATGACCACAGATGATTTACATTACTTTAAAAGAGACAATGAAGACATTGAAATAGCTCAAGATTTTCCATACATTGGCTCAATCATTAATCAGAATGCAGTCAAGAAATCAGTAAAAGCCTAGGACTTAGAAGGGCATCTATGAAAGAACTAGACAAGATTCTGAAGCGTCAAGATATATCGTTGAAAGCTAAAGTTAGCATTGTCCATGCTATCACATTTCCCATTTCTATGTATGGTTGTGAATGTTGGACAGTGAAGAAAGCTGGTAAGAAGAAAATCAACTCATTTGAAATCTGGTGCTGGAGAAGAGCTTTGCGGATACCGTAAACTGCTAAAAGACCAGTAAATGTAACCTAGAGTAGATCAAGCCTGAACTCCTCCTAGAAGCCAAGATGACTAAACTGTGACTGCCATACTTTGGCCATATCATAAGACATGACTCACCGGAAAAGACAATAATGCTTGGTAAGGTAGAAGACAATAGGAAAAGAGGAAGGCTGCATAACAAATGGGTAGACTCAATTAAGGAAGCCATGTCCCTGAGTCTGTAAGACCTAAGCACAGCTGTTGACAATAGGGTGACTTGGAGGCCTCTCATTCATAGGGTTGCCATAAGTCAAAGTCAACTTGACAGCAGTTAACAACAGGATGGAACAATGGTCTGGCTCAGCTTTGAACAGTTACTTTTTAGACCATAGCTTCCAAAATCCCCCAGTCAGCATGGCCAGAGGGGAATCCAAGGGGATTCAGGAGTTTTAGTCCAAAAAAAGTTACTTTTTCAAGCTCTGGTATGGCTCTTTGCAAGGTAGAATCATATGTTTCTTCAGCTGACCCCTTTTTGTGAGTCTCCTGCTTGACTTGAATCCCATTTACTGGTAGTCCGTCTTTTCTCTTTGCTTGTTAATCTTTTCTCCCTGGTGTTCTCTACATTTTGTTTACATGCCTCAGTGTTTTGCTGCTTATATTCCTAATATCTCCATGTCCTAGATTATTAATTTTCAAACTTGTGTCCCCAAAAGATTTTGAACTTCAGTTTTCAGAAACCATAGGCAGTGATGCCAGTGGTCAAGGATTCTTGGAGCTATAGCCCATCAACAACTCAGGACACAAGTTTGGGTACCACTGTTCTAGCTGCTGTAGTATAGATATAAATCTAGGGGAAGGTGTTTGAATCTAAGGGCAAAAGATTGCTTCTACACATTACCTTCAAAATCTTTTACACACATGCTCTTGTGCATCATAAAATCTCAACCTTTTATTTTCAAACTGTGTCCAGGAGTATCTGTGAGTTTCCTTGAAAACTCACTATATGCTATAGATCAGTGTTTCTTAAACTATCTGATGTGAGGGACTGGTAATTTTCCCCCTAGTATGCCAGGGGCTGGTATCATATTTGTGCCTGTTAACTACAATTGTATCTTTCTTTACTTGGAAACTCTCTAGGTATTGGCAGCTTCTGTCGTGGACTAGCACTGGTCCAGGGACCACCACTTTGAATAGCACTATTGAAGATTAAAAGATCAGTTACTGTAATCTGCTGGCCACTGCCTCCCACAAACAGCAAGTGTTGGGAAGTGTTGAGGATGTTCTAAGACAGTGGTTCTTAACCTGGGGTCCGCGGACACCCAGGAAGCCGCAATGTCCTCACAGGGGGTCTACAAAGGCTTTCAAGTTGCTTGACCCACCTCCTCCCTGCAGTGGAGTGGCCATGTGACAGGAACCAAGGCAAAGGCTGGCTGGCTGGCTGGTTAGGCCTTCACATTGCCATTCAATCTGATCAGGCCACCAACTTGCAGGAAGAAGCAGGAGAAAAGTCTTCCCTCCCCTTCCAGTGCCTCTGATGGATAGTATAATTGTATTATTGTTATTATTATGAGTTATTATTATTAAGTGTTGTTGTTTTAAATCTTGAGTTAAGTCTTGGGGGTCCATGGCAACAAAAGATATTCAAAGGGGATCCCTGGTAAAGAAAGGGTTGAGAGCCACTGTTCTAAGACATAATTCATGAGGCCATGGTAGGGTAAACAGGTATATCTGTGCTTTGTGTAAACTGAGCTAGCTCTAGAAGGAGCCTGTTCCAAGATCTCTAATGCAAGTGGTTCAGTGACAGAGTTTCAAGACTTCTTTATCAGACAACTTAGTGTGAAAGATGTACTTGGAAGGTCAAATATTTGGAAATCACTGTCTTTTAAACTTGCAGGCTTTGTGGCCTTAGGATGTGCCTTGAGGAAAATTTGTCTTTTGTTGCTGACAAAAATTCCCATACATCTCATCAAAGCTGGGATTTGAGCTTAATCAAATTCATTTCAATAGGATGAACAGCCTCTTCGCATAACAGTCCAGCATATACTGGCTGCTTGCCCATGGGCAGCTGGTCAACTGCACCTGTCAGCCACATTCAAGATTCATCTTTCAACACGCTATGGTGGAAGCTGGAAAAATGGCATCTTCAGTGGTATGCCAAAAGTTGAATCTGGTGGGTGGCAGCACACCATGTGCAATTTAGGAAGCTCACATGTACAAGAATTTCTGGTATTTATTATGCAACTACCATGCTCCAATAATCAGTCCCATGAGTTAGCCTTGAGAGGGATTAAAATGAGCAAGGTAATAAGAATACTTGGTTGTACAGTATGTACTGGGTCATACTAATGATATGTACTATATAACTGTCATGGCCCATTCTCTAATCCAACTGCTACGTTGTAATGATATGTAAATGCCAAGTAATGATAATGACAGGATTTCTGATTCCTCTAAAAGAGCTGTATATTATCATTATTATTCAAGTCTAGTCATTATTATAAGAAAGCCCATTCACTGTAATAATTCATTATAAGAAAAAAGTCACTCACTCTCAGCCAGTACTACAACAGGGCTATTATGAGGATAAAGTGTGGAGGATGAAATACATGCATGCTGCTCACTGGAGCAAAGGCAGGATGTAAATGTAACAAATAAATACATGTTGTGGCATGTCTGGCTCTATGGATCAAATCCAGAGAACTGGTATTCTTACAGATATTAGAAATTCTATTGCAACTGAAATCTGACTTTCATGTCAGAAAAGTATTATGTTGCACTTATGACCTTTCAGAAGAGTTGCGTGTATATTTTCCACACTTAGAGAACATGAAACAGTAATTGTTAAAGACTGAGCCCTATTGATTTACAGGAAGGGGGTACAGTTCTCCCTTCACATTCACTGGGGTTTGGTTCCAGGACCTCCCATGAATACCCAAATCCGCGAATACTTAAGTACCACTATATGCAATGGCATAGCAAAATGGCGTCCCTTACATAAGATGGCAAAATCAAGGTTTGCTTTTTGAATTATTATTTTTAAAAGAATATTTTCAAACAATGAATACTTAAATCCGTGAATGTCAAATCCATAAATCTGGAGGGACAACTGTAGTTTTAAATCAGTGTGATCAGAAAGTGATTAACCTTATCTGGGTTGAACCAGAATTGTGTAGGTGGTATAAACAAGTGTCCATGCATATATTTGAGATTAAAGCCATCTTAGGTTTTTATATGTGCAAGAGACAACCTAAACAGGCATGCACAGATCTCTGTCTAATCTTATATCAAGAGCAACAGCAGTAATGGCAACAAGAATGCCAAGCACACTGGGGAAGACATGCTAAAGAACATTTTCCCCACCCACCTGTCCTTGATCTCTGTTTGCCTCCATTAACACCAGCATGAAAACTAGGAAAGATGTTGCTATATCACTGTTTCCCAACACTCATTTCCACAGAAAGTTCTAAGAGTTGGGAGCCACTGTTATCTGATATCAGAACAGCAGTAGTGGTGGACTAAGGATAGGTGTCTGCAAAACAAGCATCCCCCTGTGGCCCTGTTTGCATCCACCCCATCTGGGAGGAACAGAGTATGTAAGCACACGATACTATCATTTCATGTCACTGGGATACTACCTGTCTTGTCATATAATCAGCCTACGAATATGCTTTGTTATTGTCAACTGCCTTGAGATAGTTAAGAAATACAAATATAGAACTTAAAAAGCAAGTAGTCATGCATGTCAAACCATATTTGTAAATTCTCCCCTTCCCCCACCCCCCCCTTTTTTTTGGCAGAAGCAGAAGTACACAGAGAACATTACTTCCCACCTGAGAGGGTGGACAGATGGTGATCCGATACTGAAGTATGCAAATAAAAGAAAGAGTCTCTAAATATGTTTGCATTATTCACAGGATGGCTGGCAGTGAGAAGAGCAATGCATCCCCATTTAGTGAAGAAATAGCACCCTTAGAAAGTTCTCATTCAGAGAGATCCCAGAATTATGAAGAGGAAATGTTTTATAAGAACTGCCGAGCAGCCTATCTAGCTGTCTTTAAAAGCAGCTTAGAAAACATTAAATCCAAAGAGCAGCTGTGTTTGGGTAAGTTATTTTAAACTTCGGGATATGGGGAGGGGGGATCTGTTGGGATGTGAACGATATATTACATCTTTAATATTTCTTGTGCATTTTAGCTATTTCAGGGAATCTGGGTAACTTTGGTTTGTCTTGTGCTTCACATTCCTAAGCCTCTGTGGCCAAACTGTGGTCATCAGGCTGCTCATTAAAGTACATCAGGGAGTGCCTGCCTAGGTATCTTTATACCTTAGCCTCAGAGAACCAAGTAGGGGGGGGGGGAGGACAAGCATCCCACAGTGTGCTGAATAAGTCCATGCAGCTAATGTTCTCCAGTCTCTTTCCTTTGGAGGAGTGGCAAAAGTAAGAGCCACTTTGCACACTTTTCCAAAGGGGCACTGCCTTATCCCTTCTCCACACACACAGCAATGTACAAAGTTATCCTGTAGAATCCAGTGCAGCTTTATTGTTAATTTTAATCAAAAAATTGTAAATTAATTTTATACCAGAGGATGTGTTGATTTTTAATTTTCTATGGCATGTTCTATTATTGTTGTGGTTCCTATTATTATTATTACTTATATGCCTCCTTTCCCCCAATTACTGGGGGACTCACAGCAGCTTACAAAAATTAAAACAAATACAGTTAAAAGCACTTACGAAGACAGAAGTAAAAACATACTAAGAATATGGTCAAAATGCAATTAAACAGTCCATAGAATTGAAACTCTCTAAAATGAATCTACTAAAAGAAAAAACCTCAGCAAAATAGCACTCCAATAAAAGCCCTTGCAGTCAATTTCTGAAAGCCTGTTGAAATAGAAATGTTTTCACTCCCTGTTACAAGGACAGCAAGAAGGAAGCCATCTTAGCCTCTGTAGGGAGAGTTCCAAAGCCTGGAGCTACCAGCAAAAAGGCTCTCTCTTGTGTTCCTAATAAATGTGCTTTGAATGTAGTCAGACTGAGAGGATTTTTCCTAAAGATCTTAGAACCTCAACAGAATCATATGGGAAGACAGGCCTTAAAACAGACTTGAGCTATATAGTGCTTTATAGGTTAGAATCAACACTTTGAATTATGCCCAGAAATGGACTGCAGACCAGTGGAGCTGTTGCAATAAAGCAGCTGTATGCTCTCCGTAGCCAGCCCCAGTTAAATCTTTGGGCCAAACTAATAGTAATTTGGGCAGCTCTATGGACCAGCTGATGTTTCTGAACACTTTCAGAGGTAGCCCCATGAAGAGCATGTTACAGTAGTCCAGATAGGATTTCACCAAGGCATATGTCACTATGGTCAGAGCAGACATTTCCAGGAACCATTTCAAGCTTGGGGTGCTGAGAAGGTAACATACATTTAGAACAGGGCTAGGCAATGTATAGTCCTTCAGACGTTGTTGGGGTACAATTAGGCCTACCCACCAAAGTCAGTGATGGGGGGTTCCCCATCCCCAACAACATCTGAATGCCCACAAGCTGCCCATTCCTGGTTTAGAATGAGGAGTAGGAGTTTTAACAGCTTGAGAAATGCTGTTCCACGGTAGAGGTCCTAACACTGTAGCTGCTGCTATTTGTTTACTTAAATCTATAGCTACAAAGGTTCATGAAAGGACAACTGTAATGTATAATCTCCTACATATATAGTTGGACAGTCCAAATTTTTTTACAGTATCCTTGCAAGGTGTGTAACTCTATTAGATTTTCAGAACTGCTGCTTGTAAAATCTCAGTGTTACTTTTTATTAATCAGGATGTTAAATATGAATGGTGTGAACAAATGCTTTCTCTCTGTTCCATGCTAGTTCTTTCATCTGTGTCCATATGTCACTTGCTTAAACGGCAAATGTTTGGCCATATCTATTTCAAGGTCAGCTTAGGAAAGACAAAAGTTCAAGACCATTTTATTTCTAGAGATCTGTGGAACGGTTTAAAAACAAACAAACAAGAACATATATTTTATCCCATGACATACTTGAAATTCAATTTTGACAAGGAATCAGAGTGACATTGTTATGACTTATAATATATTTAATTAATATCACAAGTTCAGCACTGCAATTTACAACCTGCTTCTTCAAATCCTTGTTTCTATGACGTGCACTTGTTTGCTGAAATGTAACACACTGTCCTAAACTAAAATGTCCCTATAGGCACTTATCAGAATCCAAGTGTTTTTTAAAAATGTACATTTAAAGGGTAAGGTAGCAGAACTTCCTTAAAAGTAGTCTGAAGAGACTAGTTAGCAGGTCACAGAAAGTACTGATTTCCCAGTATGGATAAATAATATACCAAGCAGCAGAATTTTACAGTCTGTCTCTAAGGAGGTGGAGTGATTGTTTTTCTTTTAAGAACATGAACACAAGGTTAAAGTAGGATGCCAGGTTGTCCCCTCAGGAAGCTAAAATATTCACATAACAAGCCTTACAAGCATTTACCATGATCCAGTGACTCACATGACTAGATTCAAATGTCCATCAGTTTACTTTTTTAAACCAATTATGGCAAATTATGTTAGAAACTTGGTAGATTTTTAAAAGGAGTTTGTGACTAGGGATATGGGGTTGCTGTTTAAAGAAAAAACGCAAATGTTTCATTAGTCTACTAGAGGTCACTACAGAACATCAAAAGCAACTTTCTGGATTGTGATTAATGTTTCAACAGATAAATTTGAAATGTAAATAACCCATCAGTTAAGAAGAAAGGCTTTTCATTTTCCCTGGACTGTGTTGTTGTACTCTGATTTAAAAGTACTTTTAGGGAACAAACATCAAAAATTTCCATACTAATCTACTCCATAACACTTTATCAGTTAGCAACAGATGTTGCCCTCGTTATACCTGTGTATTAGGAATCTACCTATGTATTCAAGGCATGGACTGAGGCCTACAGGGCAGAGTTGCTTACACCTTCAAGCAAAATACAAGAACTATAGTTTCCCAAGAAGAGTCAAAGAGCTCGCTTCCAAGAATAAGTGGAAAATGTAGACGATAAGCCAAGAGAATTCTTATCTGCTAGTGAGTGAATGAGTGAGCGAATACTAGTTGTTGAAGATTTTCTGGCATTGAGTGACTGGGCCTTTGCTAGTCCCCAAGATTGAATGAGTCCCTGCACTCAGAAAGAAGTCTTCAACTATTTTGACAAAGCTATGATCAGTATCAATACACGCTAATGTTTTGTTTTATTATGCAGTACTTCAGCAAGCGGGAAGAAATCCATCTCAGAAAACAATTGATAAATATTGGACTCCCCAGACTACCACGCTGAATTTTGATGATTTTTGTTTCATCTTAAAACAAGAAGAACCTGTTAAGAACACAGAGCTACTTAAAGCATTTGCAAAAATAGATGCAAATAATGATGGTTGTCTTCTCCATAGTGAACTTTCTAAAATCCTTACAACCGTAAGTGACCCAGGGAGATATTTAGAAAAGCTGAGTTGGTATAATTCCTAATACTTTTAGCAGTTCAAGTATACTTCAGATTAAATGCTTTCAGCATTTATTAACTATTGGGTTTTTTCTGTATAATAATATACTGATACATGCTTTATCAGTAACTTTAAGTGACATTGTTTTGCAGAGAGGTGAAAAAATGACTCTTAATGAAGTTAATGCAATTCTTGAATTGGCTGAAGTGAACAGTGATGGCAAGTTTGACTATTACAAGGTATAGTTGTTAGTTTGTTTATTGAAATATTTATATCATGTCCTATATCTGAAGATCTCAGGGTGGTTTACAATAAAATCAGTGTAAAACAATAAATAACAATATTTTTAAAAGATTAAAATATATTAAATCACGTATCAGTTAAAACCAAGACAATTTAAAACCAGGAAAAACAATTTAATATAGTGTCAATCCTGCTACATGTGCAAACTAGATAAAATCAGTTAGGCCAGTGGTTCTTAACCTGTGGTCTGAGGACCCCCAGGGGGCTGCAGTATCTTCACAGGGGGTCCATGGAGGCATGAAGTCTGCTCGGCCCACCTCCTCCCTTCAGTGGAGTGGCTACTTGACAGGAGCCAAGGCAAAAGCTGGCTGGCTGGCGGCTTGGCCTGCACATTGCCATTCAATCCGCTCCAGCCACAAACTTGCAGGAAGAAGCAGGAGAAAAGTCTTCCCTCCCCCTTCAGTGCCTCTGAGGGAAGGTTTAATTAATGGTGTAATTGTATTGTTGTTGTTGTTGTTAGGTATTATTGTTCAGGTTTTAAATCTTGAGTTAAGTCTTGGGGGTCTGCAGCAACAACAGCTATTTAAAGGGGGTCCTTAGTAAACAAAATGTTAAGAGCCACTGAATTAGGCCCTAAGGCTTTAACAAAAGCCATGTTTTAACTTGGCAACAAAGTGGTACCAGCATTGATGCCAATTGGTCTTCCAAGGAGAGGGTATTCCACAACTAGGGTGCCACTGCAGAGAGGGCCCTCTCCCATGTTCTCTCACAATGTATTAACCCTACTAGTGGTACTCAGAGGAGGACCCCTCCAGTAGACCTCAGTTCTTAGGTAGACATACTGTATATACAGATAAGCAGGTATTGAGGCTCCAGTCATTTAGGACTTTAAATGTTATTACCAGCACCATAAATTGAGACTGAAAGCATATTGGCAGCTAGTGCAGTTCCATTAAAACTGATGTTATATGGTTTCTGAATGGTATTATAGTGAGCAGTCTAGCTGCTGCATTTTGTACTAGTTGTCTTCAAGGGCAGCCCCATGTAGAGTCTATTCCAGTAGTCTAATTGGGAAGTTACCAGTGGACGGACTTCTGTGGCTAAGTTATCCCTGTCCAGGACAGGTCATAGCTGGCATACCAGTTGAAGCTGCCCCAAGCACTTCAAACAACAGAGTCTTCCCGGGCCCCTAGCAGCAATCATGGATCTAGGAGTACTCCCAAGTCTTCTAGTTGTTCCAAATCTTTGCTATTTTCTGCTAGTAGTATGGTGTCATCTGCCTGTCTTCAATTGTTGATGTTCCTTTCTCCAATTTTCATTATCCTTCCTCCTCATCTGATCCTGTTTTATGTATGGTATGTTAAAGAGATAGGATGATAAAATGCAGCCTGGCCTGACCTCCTTGCCAATTGGAACCATCCCATTTCTCCACATTCTGTCCTAATAGTAGCCTTTCAACTCAGTACAGGTGACACATTGTTGTAGAATTTTGAGCATCACTTTGCTTGCATGGGAAATTACTACAGTGGTCCTTTGATTACTGCAATCCCTGGTGTTCCCTTTCTTGGGGATTGGAGTGTATATGAGGCATTTCTAATCTGTGGGCCATTGTTTTGTTTTCCATATTTGTTGAGAGATTTTAGTTAGAGCTAGAGTAGATTAGTATGCCAGCTGTTCCTGGTGATTTATTTTTCCTGAGTGTTCTGAGTGCAGCTTCCACTTCTCCTCAGCAAAATCCTGTCTGACATGGGAGACCCTGCCAGCAGCACTGCTGCCATCAGCATAGCCTCTTCCCCCACATGAGCATGTAATCTCACCACCACAGAAAGGGAGAGCCATTGGTGGAGATAATGTAGTTGTTACTTATAAATGTGTCACAAGCTGTGTCTTGGATATAACGTACTGTGAGTGGAAGGAGAAATGAACAGAACAGCTCTGTGGACTTTTGAGTAACTTAATTGAAGATTTCTCACAGGAAGTACCATAGTGTCATCAGCGGTGGTGTTACCATATGAGTAACATGACAAATACAAGAGACGTAAGGCCCTTTCACTCTATGCTGCTAGAGCACTGTGATTTCACTTTAACTGCCATGGTTCTATCTTGTAGGTTCTTAGGCTGGTGAAGGTCTCTGGTTAAAAATTTTAAATGCCCCTGCCTAAATGCAAATCCCAAAATTCTATAGGATGGAACCAGGGCAGTTAAAGTGGAATCATAGCACTATAGTTGTGTGGTGTTTAAGGACCTGCGTATGCATTTTAGAGGGTGTATGCATTTTAGAGGGCTATTAAAAAAGACATAGGGAAGAACTTGTTCAATATTTTTCACAAAATGTACATAAAATTGAAGAGCCTTGTCATAAAGAAGCCTTCCACTAGCAGAAGAGTTCTTTTATCTGAGCCTCCATGTATTCACCTGCCCGCTTGCCTTCCTTTCTCTATTTATTAATGTATTTAGTGTCTTGCCTTTCTCCTAGCATGGAAGTCCAAGTGGTTTACAAAATAGATTAACCAACGTACGCCTAAGAATTGAATAATAAAAAGGTTTAAAACAATTAAATAAACAATACTATTAAAAAACACTAATGTAAAACAGTGTAAATCACATTTAAAATGTACTAAAGACAAAAGTGCGGTGCAGCTCTTTAAAAGACACTTCTGCCACAACCAGTTAACAGCCAAAGGTCTACCGAAATAAAAAGGTCTTTGCAAAAAGCAGTCAAAGAGGGAGCCAACCAAGACTCCCATGGGTGGTAGTTCCATAGTCTGGGAGCAGCCGCCAAGAATATTCTCTCCTGTGTCTTCACAAAATGTGCTTGTGAGAGTGGTAGGATCTAGACGCTCATGGCATATTGCAAGATGAATACTTAGGGCTTGTCTATACTGTGAAAATAATCCAAATGGCAATCGCATGGAAGGCGATCTGTACAAATGGACATTTGCATAAATATGTCTCATTCAGAAGGGGGGCAGCCAAATCCACCTTAAACTCCTTCCAGGAAGCTTTTGGAGCTTTTCTCTGAGGTCCCATCTACACAAAGGGTAAAAAATCCATGCAGGGGGTAAAAAAATTCAAAAAGGCAGCCATTCAAATGCATACAATCTGCCTATGTGACTAAACTCCCCCCGTACGACCCCCTAGCCAGCTGGCCACAGTGAGCAATCTACCTGGCGGTTTTAAATCTCCCGTCACCTTTTTCTTTTATTTAAAAAGTTCCCGTTGATGCGGACAGTTGTTACTACGTCTTTACAACATAAAATAAAATGAAAAAATGTTAAAATCGCCATTTGACAGACTTACTGGACCCTTGTGTAGCAGGGAATCCAACATGCTGGCCGCTGCCAATTCCCCTCTTTGCTAGCCCCACCTCCTCTGTTCAGCCAGCCAATCAGATTACATTTCCTGTTCGTATCTGTTTGAACGGGGGTGTACAAACAATCGCTCGTTCAATAATCATACAGATTTTTCCGTGAGATCCGGATGAAGCCCCGAATCTGCCACTCACAGACTTTAGGGTGAGTTTTGCCATCCCCCCCTCTGAATGACTCATGTGTGTTTGGACAGCCATGTGTACAGAACATTGTTCTTTCAAACGCTATTCGGAATTTTTGTTGTTGTATAGACAGCACCTGAGTTTTTAAAAGCTCCGTAGGACATGCGAATGTGCAATTGTTTGGACAGTCACATTCGCGTTGCTGTGACCAGGCAGCGTAAGCTGATTGGCTGGATGAGCATGGGGACAGGGCTAAGGAACAGGGAAAGCGCTTCCTGCCACCATGTTGGATTTTCGGCTAAGCAGGTGTCCAGTAAGTTGATAAAATGGCAATGTTTTACTCTCTTTTATTCTTTTCTTTCTTTTGTACATGCAAAGTATTGCATGTGCACACCATGGTAAACTGTTTAAAAAAGCGAGTAAATCACTCACAGCTGCCATCTTGGCTAGGGGTCATGCAAAGTTTAGGAGGGTTCTTTTGACCATTAAGACAGGTCACAGTACTGTGAATGGCTGCTTTTTCAGAAGAGATCATATATTTTCCCCTTCGTGTAGACAGGACCTTCGAAAGAGAATGAATGCAGCCGTACAGCAGGTTATGGGCAATGCACAAACCTCTAGATGCTGTCGTTCTGTGACTCCATCATCCCTCACCTTGGCTACACTATCTGGGATGATGGGAGTTGCAGTCAAGCAATGTCTGGAGGACCACATTTTGTCCTTCGCTGCAACGGAGAGTTTACTAACAGAAATAATATTCCATCAAAGCCATACTGTCACAGTCTTTTGCTTGAAGAATTAAAAGTGTAGATATAGGGGCACTCCCTTTATAACAAAGAGAAGTGGGAGAAGTAGCAAGTGCTGTATGAGAGATGCTTAAAGGCTCTTTGTTAGAAATATTTTTCACTGTATGTAGAGCCAGCTATCACAATATTATCTTTGTGGCTATAAATAAAGCAGTATATTTTTTTAAAAAAATATAACTGTTCATTCTCTATGAGTCTTTGGTTTGTTTATTTTATCTCAGGGTTTTATCTTGTCTATACAGTGACTACATTGTTCATTAAAAAGCTTCCCATTTAGATCCATAGAAAAGGGAAGAAAAATCTTTCTCCATTAAAAATTAGACATAAAAAGCCAGTCTATCCACAAATGTGTCTGGTAGACAGTATAAATCTTATCTTGGGGTAACTTTTTGTTTTTATTTTCTCTCAGATGTGTGATCTCCTCATTGAATCATGGCTCCATTTTACTGTGTCACTGGAGAGTGGTCAGTGTGATTCATGAAAATAAAATGAGGATGGTGCTTCCAGAGGAAATATTCTTTACCTATTGATCTTTTTCCTGCTTAGTCATGCCTGTGTTTATTTTTCTTCTAGAATACTTGAGAGACCAAGGTGTATGTCTGTTTTTGTTTACAGTTTTGTAAACTGTATATGACAGTCAATGAACAGTGTCTGAAGAACGCATTAGAGAAACTGGAGGCTGACAGTAAACTGAAGCGTCAGCAGTTTGGAAGCCAGCTTGAGAGCTCATCAGAAATGGCAAAATCACCAGTTTCAAAACCATTACCAAAACCTACAAGGAAAATAGAAGCTGGACCAATATATAAAAAAGGTATTTATTTTTAAACACAAAAAGTCCTCTCTGTAGATTTCCCTTCAACATCTTGATCAGAGTAGGTTTTCCATTTCTGAAATGATCAGCTAAGTAATAACTTTTGTTTTGCTAATGTCGTTATTTCCGTAGCCCTAGGTTCAAAATAAGTTTGGGTGCATTTCTTGTTTTCCCTTGTGTAATATCACGTGATTTATTATGATTGTGTCCAAAAGCAGAAGAGAAAAGTAATATATAGTATAGCATATAATTGAGAGCCAATATAGTGTGATGGTTTGTGCGTTGCACTAGGACTCTGGAGATCAGGGTTCGAATTCTCACTCAGCCATGTATACCCACAGGGTGACCTTGGGCAAGTCACACTCTCCCAGCTTCAGAGGACAGCAAAGGCAAACCCAGGTTATTTGAAGGACTGTATTGTCCCATTTTAGCCAGCCCAGGCTCTCCAATCTGCTAGAAAGGCCCTTTTCTCTGTTCCACCACCCTCACAGGTACATCTGATGAGAACTTGGGAGAGGGCCTTCTCAGTGACTGCCCCCAGGCTCTGGAATGCTCTACCCAGAGAAGTCAGATTGGCACCATCCCTGCCATCCTCCCAGAGCCAAGTAAAAACTCCTGTTTTGGCAGACCTTTTCCAGTCTTTGCTAATGGCAGTGCTAGGGTATATGTTAGTGTTGTTTATGTGTGGGTGGGTGTTTTTAGAGTTTTAGCTGTTTTTAACTTTTTAGTTGTTAATAATTGTGTTTTAACTTTAGTATTTTGCTGATTTTAGCAATGTCTTTTTATTGTATGCCACTTTGAGTCCCAAATTGGGGAAAAAAGTGGGATAGAAATAAAGATGATAACATCAACAACAAAACGAAAAAACCTTGTGAAGTTCACAGCCAATGCACCTTTCATGAAAGATCTATGCAGTTTGAAAGTTTGCATGGTAGCTAATCAAGAAAACTTGGTTTAGTGAAGATGTTTCATTCCATACTTTGTGTCTTGGCAAATGAGCTTTCTCCTCTGTTATGAGTCACTGGGTCTCTTTTTCTGAAAGCAGGCAGGATGCCCATTAGAATTCAGTAAAGGAAGTGCATAATACAGTTCCACTCCAGAACATTTTGGAATCATTTGTATAATCATTCTGCATTTTTGTAGTCATTATACTAATCTCTGGTTTAAAAATGAAAAGTGATGCATAATCATGGTGTAGTGGTTTGAATGTTGGACTAGGATTCTGGAAGACCAGGGTTTGAATCCCCACTTGGCAATGGAAACCCACTGGGTGGCCTTGGGCAAGTCACACTCTCTCAGACTCAGAGGATGGCAATGGCATATCCCCTTTGAATAAATCGTCTCAAAAAAACCCTATATAAGTTGGTACATAAGTTGGGATTCTTTTGAAGGTATGTAATAACAACAGATGTAAACATGTAAACAAAATTATTGTACACTTTATGCTTTCATACAATTGCACAAATTGAAATGAATCCACATATATGGCCAGAAAAATGCACCCATTCCCCATGAAATTTTGATCAGAATTAGTGGGAAATATTTCAGATGAGAAACCTTAATCTTGTTAAGATTTTGCACAAAGATATGACACTTTTGAGATTTAGTGGATTCTGACATTTGAGTTAATAGATAAGATGGATTCTCTACTTTCTGAGTGCAAATGTCGCTTGGCAGATGCATTGTTGGAGGTTTGTTACAAGTGGACTTAGCAGGTTCAATACAAATCAAAGTAGATACTAACCTGCTTTTCTGCCTCTGCAGATTTAGCCTTTGGCTCAAGAGAACACAAAGCTGACTAACTAATTATAAGAGAAGCTCTTTTTCCTTTTTTTTAGTCTGGCTTATCATTTCCACATTTTATGAAATGAATATAATCAGACGCCAAGTAAATAAAACTCTTGTTACAGGTGGGCAATCCTCTTCAATTCCAAGATACAAAACATGTGTTTCTTCCACTATCAATATGGGTGCC
Source organism: Gambelia wislizenii (assembly GCA_030847615.1). Lineage (NCBI taxonomy): Eukaryota > Metazoa > Chordata > Lepidosauria > Squamata > Crotaphytidae > Gambelia > Gambelia wislizenii. The sequence goes on from JAUMIR010000004.1 coordinate 107,945,336, forward strand.
AGCTACAACAAAAATTCAATGCTGATTGAAGCAAACGCAACAAAGGTAGACTTTGTCTGTTAATTCAGTTTGACTTGTGCTCCCCCTCACCAGGTGTTGATGGTGCATTGTAAATAGAAAACAATTTTTCTTTCTCTTGTAGCTTATAGTTATTAACTGCTTGTCAAGGGCAGCAATATAGCACACAGACATTACTGGTTGCAAAACACTATAAACATTTTTATATTATGTTGGTTTTGCTGACATCCAGTTATTTAGGATCATTTTTCAGGTGTGAAGGTTTGCTAGAACAAACCATGTTTTCCATAAAGAAAATCAGTCTTTCATAAAATTGTTAATGACTGGGTGAGAAATGCAAAATTGAATAATTTATTAGTACTTTAAATGCTTAAGTAGCCTGAAAGATTATGTATCACTACTCTCTATAGGAAGGGTAATTGGAAATTAATATCTTCAAACCTAGCCAGATCAGGAGACATTAATTGGAAAATATATGCTACAGCCTGGAAATATTGACTATTATTTACACTAATAAGTTTTACAAGTAATTTCTTTTAAATAAGTCATTCATTCAATATCCATTCCTGTGGGAGAAAGACAACAAAGTCACTTTGCTAAGTCAATATTTGTAGAGTGTTAATATTGATCTTTTTCCCTTTGTTTTCCCTTTCCTGATTCAACCTTTACTAGTTTTCTTTCAACAGAAAATAATAGCTTGAGAAATATAAAACATTAGCTGGAAACTACTAAGATACATTAAAAATGTGCACCACGAGACCTTTGTGTGAGGGAGAAAGAATGGTTATGACCACATAATGTAACTGCAGTAGAAGACTGAACTGATTGTTCTCTTGAGTTACATTTTTGTTTCAAATAACAACTCTGTATTTGTTATTGAACTCTGAAGTCCTTTATATCTTCAACATTGCTAGACAGTGACATTTGTTCTATATTAAAATTTTAAAACATCCTCTCTGAGGATTGGTGTGTGTATGTGTGTTTAGGTATCTGAACCCCGGTGCAATTTAGCGTGTAATTCCAGTATGTTCAAAGGTGATATGTTGTGTGCGAAAATATATAGTTTTCGTCTAGTACTAACTAGTTCTTTTTTTCTTTTTTTGGGGGGGTGGCCTAATAAATTTGTAATGAGAAGTACCTTTCTATGCTATTATTAGCAAACAATCAGATTGGTAAATAATTTGTGTTCTTTCCTTTCCTGATATTAATTAGGTAGCAACACTACACTACACTACACCAATGAATTATATGGTATGTTGCAGAAGTAAATCTGCACCAGTGGAGCAGTACTTTTGCACCCAGAAGAGCTTCTGTTATACCAGCAGAAAGTTCTGCTAGTTAGCAGAGAGTGGGGGACATGGCTTCCCTTCATAGCACCATAGAAAACTATAGTTCTTCGTGAAACTATAGAGGTAGCCACCTTTTTGGCTGTAAAATGTCCCTGCAAGTAACTGAGCATCATTCCTTCTCTATACTTTTGCAGCACCATTTTTTGCCATGTTCATCAACAGGCACACACTTTCTAATCATTTTAAGTGGTACTTAGCTAAGAAAGAAAGAAAGGCATCCCTTGATCTGACTGTGTCTTTTTCTATGACATTTCTTATTTTCACCAAATTTTTAAATAACATTTGCAAAGTAAATACAGAAATGAAATGGAGTTTGACTTATCTGTCCATCCTTAATATAAAGCACTTTTTGTACAGCTTTTCCATTTACTATCCTTTATAAGGTTTGGCAGTGTGTAATAAATGTTTTTTTAAATAATCTGAAATCTGACTGAAAGTTCTCCAGTCTGCTGTGCTTCACTAAAGATAGAGAACAACAGAATTATACAATATAAAAGAGCAACAGAATTTGTGATCTCCTGTTTTGTAGTCATCTGCAAATAGACTTTAAATGGCAGCATAAAGAAGGTGAAGATAGGAATAAATTCTTATCAAACAAATCTAAATCAAGAGATAAGAAAATATGTCTACAATATTATAAACTAGAAAAGCAATTCAATGCAGCTGAACTTAACTACTGCAGTTGCACTCAAATGTGTGGCAAACATTACTAGAAGCCAACGTCTTATTTGTCGCTTGGTTTAATTTTTTTCTTTGGATTTCAGCATAGATAATTGTACTTTTCTCAACACAACCATTTCCACAATGATTTAGATTAAGCAAGGCACTGTGCATTAAAATCCTATGCATTTGGTGGGTCTTACCTGCAATAAGCATGGGTAAGATTGTAGCTGCAGTTTCAAAATTCATTTCAACAGAGCCTGTATTCCAGGCAAGATAAAGGGTAGTTGCGCTGATGCTTGCACCCAAAGCTGAAAGCCATGGTCATATCACAAACATACTTTCACTGCTTGATGTTACATCACTGAAACACTGTTACTTCATTACATCTATTTGATGTTTTTATAAGTTTGTGTATTTTTTCCTTATAATTTCAAATTTTCCTATTTCTCCATATCATGCATCTTGCTACAAGCTGAGAAAAACTTACACAGTGTACAAACATCAGTTGGAAAAGCACTAGAATCTCTAGGTCTTACAAGTGGATTCAGAGGCTGCAGCACCACCTTATGCTTTCTAAGAGCATAACAGGCAAGAGATTGGCTTTTCTGGAGCTTCTTGTGGCTTTCTACAACTAGGAAATTATTGCAACCATCCCCACCACCACCACATTTTCAAGTATGGTAAAAGCCCTCTAGTAATCCCACAAGCAATTACTTGTTATACCTTAAGTTTTAAACTGTATATTTAAAAACTGAAAACCTATACGTTGTAGTCACAAAGAAGGTACACTCTTAGATGGGATGTTTCTGGCTGAAATACTATCTTAGCTGCAAAGACACCAGGCAGCCTTAGCAAGCTGCTGTTTTTTCAGTTACCATCTGGAAGGGGGAGTAAGTAATACCCACTTGCATTAAAGATTTGTGGTAAAGTGAGATAACAGACATGAAATATTCTCAGTGTTTAGAAAACACTATATAGACCTAGTCACTCTAATCCTGCTTCAAAGATGTGTCAGCTGTAGGGGTTAGGATTGGGCACAAGCATCTTCTGTTAGCAGAAATGCTCTTCCGCTGGAAGTACTCTCTTCTTTCAGCTGACCTCAGAGATCTAGCACCAGATTAAGCTGCCACCAGAACCTTTCTGCTGGCTAAGATCTGCCTAGGATGGGTGGGGTGTGTGGATTCAGTGTCATCTTGGGTGGTCCTTGGCTCCATTGACCAATGAGAATTGTGCTCTAAAATCTTGTTGTCTCTGAGGTCATTGTAGGATTTCATCTTCCAAAGGCAGAATAAGAGACTTGTCCTTGGATGGAGATACTAGAGTTCCCATGTGTCTTCTTAGAACTTGTTGAAAGGTCCAGAGCTGGTACTTCTGAAGGAGTTGCTCACTGAGGGTGTCAGAAGAGACTGTGGATCTGCAGGCTTCAAAGTATCCCATATCCTCAACATAAACCCAGGAAGAGGCATACGGTAGTTTTTGGAAATACTGGGAGGGGAAAGTTAGTTTTAAAAAAGGAAAGAAAATGCCCTAATCTATTGAGAATAAGCAACCAAATAAAAAGGGGGAAAGTACACCAAGGAGATTTTCAGACTACACTGTTATAGTGTCACTATTCCGCTTTAATTGCTCTGGGTTCCAGCTGTGGAATTCTGGGGTTTGTAGTTTAGTGAGGCCTAAGAGCTCTCTGGCTGAGAGATGTAAATGCCCCTCCCTAAACTGCAAATCCCAGGATTCAACAGGAGGCAGCCATAGCAAATAAAGTGGAATAGGAACACTATAACAGTGTTCTCTGAAAATCTAGCAACACACACACACCTACCTTCCACCTAGCAGATACACCCTAGTAGGGTTCTCTTGCCTCAGTTTCTCTTCTCCCTCCCACATAGGGTTGCTCTGTCAGTATTAGTAGTAGTAGTAGCAGTAGCAACAGCACTTTGCTTAGTTGTAGCATCAAAGTAGGGTTTCAATTGCTCTGACATTTTATTTAATTTTCAAGAGAGATTTTGTTTTTGTTTTTGTTCCTTGTGTTTTGTAAATTTAAAAATCATGCAATGTAGTTTCTCATGTTCTAAACTAGACAGTCATGTGTAATAACTATCTTCCAGATGCCTGTCTGGAAATTTGATGTGTAACCAGTGTTCATGATGCTTTTATGTGTAAAAAAGAAGGGCCTAGTCAATGGGATAACTTCTAATGAAAATACTTAAGATATATTTTCCAATTCTGTGTGCATACTTAGAGTTGTATCCTGAGACTGAAATCCTCTACATTCTTACCCGAGAGTAAATCCATAAATTAAGTGGGATTTACTCTCAGGCAGATGCACGTAAGTGAGATTTACTCAAAGATTGTGTGATTTTACAGAGACATTTATCATAGGTACAATGTACAGACTAAAAGCATGAGGAGAAATGTTAAAGAAAAACCAAAGAAACTGATTTATGAAGTGGGTATAAACAAGCATATCAGGCTATAGAGGTTTTGAAATTGACTTTATAGGATAATAGATAGCCTTTGAGAGAATAAATAGTGAATCTCATTTTCAGTGTAGAAGAAACTTTGATGTATGGAGAATTAGTGAAAATTTTGAATTTGTTTAGAAAGAAAAGTGGAACTTTTAGGAGGGGGGATAGTTGCAGGCAAGTTCAAGATGCTTACATTAGATGGGGCTTATTCCCAATTGTTGAAAGGCTACCGTAATTAGCATCAGAACTTGGAAATGTTAATTTGTATGAGAACTCCCAGTATCACCCAGCCACCATAGGCTGGGATAATGGAAGTTGTAGTTCCGAAAGTAACTTTTCCAAACTTTGATTAACTTTTATAAAATAATGTATATAAAAAGCCAGTTTAGCAAATACAGCTCTAGAAAAGGAGGAAGTACTACTATTACAACACCAGCAGAAGCATTTGGCCAGTATACCACAGGCATGGCTACCTAAGTCATTGCCTAAAAGTGTTAACATCTCTTGTACTGTTTATTTGTTTTGTTTCTAGGAATGGCATTGTGCACAGTCCAAAGGATGCTTCTTCTTACAGGACAATGGAGAGATAATTAGTCATAAATACAAGTTGTTCTTACCCCAGACATCTACAGTATGTATCACCATTAAGCCTGCAAAGCTTGGCCAAATGGAAGGTAAGAATAGTTTGCTTTTACCAAATAGATGGCCTTGTAGTTTTCTAGATTTGCAAATGAGATGGGCACAGGGTGCCCTTCTTCCCAGGAGCAGTAACTGTTTTAGATGCTTTTGAGAAACATGAAAATGCTAACACTATTTTATTTTATTTGCCTTCAAACTATTGCTAATTACTTGTTAAAATTAACTTTGCAAGCTTTTTTCCAGCTGCTTTGAAAGGAGGGATATAAATGAATAAACAAATAAATACTGTAAAGCTCTGATTTGATCACTTTTTGTAGAGAAATATTCACCATGGTTAGCGGTGGACTCAACTTTGTATATATTTACGGGCAGTGAAACAGAAGAGAACTTACAGCTTGTGAGCTTCACTGAGCTACGCGATAAAGAGGTCAGAAACATTTTAAGTCTCTTATATTGAAAAGAGTAACTGTTTCAATGTATGTAGCAATAACAACAATAATGCCAGGCTGCCTGGTCTTAAAATAAGGGATAGAGCAGAATAAATGCATTTAAGCAAGTTTGGAAATTCTTTCGGTCAAGAAAGTGGCAAAATCAATATTAAAGTAGTCAGAGAAGTGCTAAGCCCTTTCTTTTAGGTGTCATTCAAGACTAGACATACAAGATCCAGACTTATATTCTTATATAGAGCTACTTTACCTTTTGCATACAAGTCCTAGACAGTAAAGATGAAAAGTGTCATGAAAATATCCACACCTCCAGACTTGCAGAGGACAGATGCCAAACAACATGTCTAGCTACAGCGAACACTGATGTCCACAGGCTGCCATAAGAAAGATGAAGTAGCACTGAGTCACAGTTTGGACCCAGGCTTTCAATTTCTAATCCCAATATTCAGTTCAGTGTAATGCATTGACCCTTCTTTTATTACCTTTGATTCTGATTCTTTTTAGACTCTTCATGCATGGAATGATTTCAGTGCCTGAACTTCTGAAATACTTCTCAAGTAATGGTGGTGCCTTTAGAAAACCAGAATATCCCACATTTAATTTTTTTTCTTTATGATAGGTGTTTGGTTGGAGAGGGGAACTTGGTGCTGGTGTCTATTGGTTAATCCCTTTTACCACTGGCTGTAGATTCAAAAAAGTGAAAAAGGAAACTAGAGGAGAAGCCAAACTTGTTTACAGAGATGGCAGTGGAAAGATGGCACTTACTGAGGAGTTCAAGTAAGGCAAGCAAACTTTTGTGATAATTTCCACTCTTGTTCTCCATACTCTTCATATTTATTGCCCATTTGTATTGACGAGTTCCACAAATGAAATTACAAGGAAGGCAGATGATCTATTGAACTCTTTTGCCTCCCTGTCCTTTCAGAGCTGTCTTATCAGAAATATTTGAAATGATTGATTTGGATGGAAATAGCCTCCTCAGCCTGGAAGAATACAACTTCTTCGAAATGAGAGCTAGTGGTGAGAAGTGTGACGAAGACACTTGGGCCATATGCAAAGGTAAATTTGTAATTTATCTGTATATAGATACTTCCTCTTTTCACACAACCATAGCTTCATTTAGCTGAATGACTGTGGTTGAATATGCAAATAATATTTAGATGACCAGATATTTGATTAAGCAGAAATGCTGATTACCTGGCATCTTAGTATATTAACAAGAGGCGGTGTGGAAGGAAGAAGACACAGACATTCATAATTTAATTTTCAATTAACTGCTTATGTGGTTTGAACATATTCAGTACACCATATAATATTTAATTAAAATGTATCAACTGTATCATACATGTATGTATCAATGTAACTCAATATCTCAAGCTGTATGTGGCAAATACTCCTGAAAGTACGTACAATTGCTTTGTGCTATTGTTACTACTACTTTTTTATTTCTTGATAAATTCATTTGTTTTCCCTCTGTCATTAGATTCCACCTCTGTAGTATCAAGGCAGCTCTTTCAGTCCACTGGCTATCATTTTCATTCTCTCCTCCAGCCCTTCCATTTCCTTTTGCTTTATTTTGCAAGTGCCTGAGGTCAGTCTGTCAGATGCCCTTAATAGGGTGTTGTGTTAGAGGATAACAAAAAAAAGGGCGGGGGAGATCAGACCCTCCATTGCTTTATCTTCTCAATGGGCTTGCCCTTGCAGTTTCTGTCTCATATTAGATGTGGGTAGCATTTTATATTGCCATTCTATTCCACAATAAACATATAGTTGTATTCATTTAGTGTAGGGGATCTAAATGCCATTGTCTTATAGTAAGGTTTCTTTTTCATTTTCCTAAGATTCAAGCAGCAGACCTTTGTTAATAAAACAAAATGTGATTCTGCCCCCCACCTCACCCCCAGCTAATATATCTTTTACCATTTGGAATGCCTTGTGGAATTTGCTTTTGTATCATGGGAAATTGTCCAATGTCCATGACTTCAACAGTGGTGATTACTATGTCTCCCTTCTCTCTTCCTGAAATTTTGGGAAGACTCATTTGCGGGGGGGGGGCTTAATTACTTCTGAGTTCATATACAGGCAGATATACAGCAGGGGTGAATGCATATAGTCTTTCAAAATGACAAGGCAGTGGGAAAGCCTACCAAAGGAAAGAAAAGCTACATTCTTCTCCACAGCAATTCCTTGCTTTTTGGTATTACCTCTTATTCATTTGTTAAAATACTCAGTGCATAACTTCCCCTTTCTTAACAGGAAGGCACAGCAAACAGACTGCATCCCTAATCCATTGGGCTTTCGGCACAGTCTTTTTTGAAAGGATCCCATGTCACCTAGTTGAGTTGTTTTCTTTAAAGGGATCTTCTGAAGTAGTTATTCCTTCAGAAAAAAATGAATGCATCACTGTTCTTTAAATGTAGATTTCTGAGGTTTCATGTAACTCCCTATAAAACTAACAGTACATACATAACTAATTGTGGTTTGTGGTCTGAGTATGGGAGCATCTTGTTGCACAGGGTGAGTCCTCCTCTCCTTCAATCTGGCGAGGCCATGAACAATCAGTATGTGCCCCATCCAACGACATTGCTCAAATGTATCACTTTCCTTCTCTAATGTTAGGAATATGGTTTGGCATGAAAGTGAATTTGCTGACACGAAAGGAATGAGCTAGCTCTTACTCATGCACAGGTTTGTAACACACATTATAAACCTATAACCAGTCATGCCTTCTGAGACTTTAATCAAACCATACACATACATATACATCATCTACAGACATAATACTTTGAGTCTTTTGGGGGAGCCGGAAGAAAGATGAGGTATAAATTTAAGCAATTAAATAAATCATATTGCCCCTCTTTGTTTGGCCTTCAGTAGCACAAATTAGGGAAAGCATGGTACTAATACATTTTCACCTATCTTGATATCATGCAGACACGTTCATTAGCTTTTAAATATTGCAAGAAACTTCCTTATTACAGCACGTAAAAATGGAACCAACAATTTGGACAGGACTGCAACAGCTTAACTAGACATTTAAAGAGCTGCAATTCTGGCTAAAATATTCACTATGTGATAGATCTTGTTCCATATTGCTCTGAAAAATCTTCAGGACTTCTCATGCTTTCATTAACAAGCACAAAAGCAGACACCTTTAATATATTGGCCTGTATCCAAAGAATAGCATGACTAATTCTCTGCACCTCAGGAAGAATGAAATTGAGGAGAGTTCCAAAAGCAGTTGTGCTATGGCAAAAGCAGTTATGCTATGGCTGTTGTTTAAATGGGGTGAAGCCAAACTCCCTCTGGAAATGCCCAAGTTCTTATTTTCATCTTGGCTTTACATCTTGTACAAGAGTGAAAATACACGTCTTTCTCCTTTGTTTCAATTGTTCTAGAACAAACACAACAACAGTCACAATACATTTGTATGCTTGTCAAAAGGAAGCAACTGAGAAAGCTGTGGATGGATTACATGGCAATTAATCAGCTGGAAGGTTCAAATGGACATCATAAATCTTCAGAAGAAAGTTCCAGCAGTTTGTAGTAGGCCCTGAACCTTTAAATGTATAAATTGGTAATCTCTTCTTAAATAACTTATAGCAACAATTTAGCATTGGTATGGAAATGAGAAAACCATCTTTAAAATTCTGTGTAACATGAATGTTTCAATTGCTTACTGAAACCAGCACACTTTGTTAGCTGCAATGGTGACATCTGAGCATTATTAGAAGTATATCACTTTTCACAAATTGTACTTTTCTAAGTTGTATGGCCAAAAGGTTTTCTCAACATAAAAGGAGTTAGACTGTGACAGTGATGAAACTGGATTTTATACTCTTTAGTATTTCATAGATAAAACTAGGGGCACATTTGTAACACCTCAACTTTCATACCAAGGACCACTGCTTGAGAACTGCCCATCCACCATTACACACTGCTCTTTAGCCTTCCATGCTGTGTTCCTTTCTTTTTCATTACCCTTGTTTTCCACTGATTTGTTTAAAAGAAGGATATTAGTTCTTAAGGAGAAACTAGAAAAAAACTGAATTATTCTGTAACAGGTTAATACTGGCTTGAAATGTTATCTACAACTGCAGTATATGAATTGGCCAGCTGCATACTGTATAGTGCTTTAGCTTTCATTGGCATGCGCTGACACCATGTATCTACTTCTTAGCCCATGCCTTCTTAAGACCCTTGAACAGGAGTGAGCAACTTGCAGGCCACATACAACCACACAAAAGCACCTGTTTTTGCAGTTTTCACAATCAAAGGTTTTGCTATAATCTATAAAACACAGACTCATTTTCTTTTGAATTTTTTTGGTACATTCCATTATCCAACATATGCTTGCAATATGATCCCTAGTGCCTCTTCCTTTCCTGAATCCAGCTTGAACATCTGGCATTTCTCACTTCACTTATGGTAAAAGTCTTTGTTACAGAATTTTGAGCATCATTTAGCTTGCATAAGAATTTTCTGGTCCTATGGTTGCTGTAATCCCTGGTATCCCCTTCCTTGGGGATTGGAATGTATATTGAGTGTTTCCAGTCTGTGGGCCATTTTGTTTTCCATATGGGTTGAGAAATTTACTTAGTAGATTCTGTCTCTGTAGCTTGAAGCAGCTATATTGGTATGTCATCTGTTTCTGGATGGCACTTATTTCTTCCAAGTGTTCTGAGGGCAGCATCCACTTCACTTTCTAAAATTGGAGGTTCAAGTTCAAATGGTTCTTCATTGAATAAATCTGTCATCCTTTATCCCTTGTATATAGTTCTTCAGTGTATTGTTTCCATTGGCTTTTTATTTCTATTTGGTCATGTAATGTGTTCCCCTGCTAGTCACAGAACATCCTCAGACCTGAGATCTTGTGGAAGAGGTCTCCTTTTCTTCCCTTTTTGTTGTCACCTTCTGTTTCTCTGCATTGATTGTTATAATAATTCTCCTTGTCCCCACACTGAAGTCACTGAACAGTTGCATTCAGGGCTCTGTCTCTATTTCTGTCACCTTACTTTTATTTCTCATCTGTCCTTAACTGCTTGAAGAGTTTCATCTATCATCCACTGAGGCTTCTTTTTCCTTTTGGCTACAGATACAGTCTTTTTGCATTCCTCCCTAACAATGTCACTAGCTTCATTCCAGAGCTCCTCTGGCTTCCGATCAATTAGGCTTAATACTAGGAATCTTTTTTTTTTAACATTATCTGTAAACTCTACAGAGATTTTCTTCAGATTGTATTTGAGTACAAATATTGGTTTAGTGTTCTTCTGTAGCTTTAGTCTAATTTTTTATATTACCACTTCATGGTCTGTGCCACAATCTGCTCCTAATTTTTGCAGAGAGAATAAAGTTTTCTCATCTTCTGCTTCCAATTATGTAGTCTGTTTGATTTCTGTATTGGTCATCAGGTAATGTCCATGTATACAGTTGCCTCTTTGGTTGCTTGAAAAATATGTTTGTGATGAACATACTATTAGCCTATTGGTCATCAGGTGATGTCCATGTATACAGTTGCCTCTTTGGTTGCTTGAAGAATATGTTTGCGATGAACAAACTGTTGGCCTTGTAAAATTCTCCTGCTTCATTTCTTGATCCTAGGCCAAATTTTCCTACAATCTTTATTTCTGCTCTATTTCCTACTTTTGCATTCCAGTGGTTAACCAGTCCTGTTTTGGTGTTTGGCCCATTTATGGACTCCAGCATAGTATCTTTCAATTTCTTCTTCTGCTTCTGTAATTGCAACATAACCTTGGTTATATTGATGGGTTTTCCCTCAAGCCTTATTGATATGATTCATTTACATTATATCCTTTGATTGCTTTTGCTACATCTCTCCTCACTATTAATGCCACCCCATTTCTTAGATTTTCCTGTTTACTTTGGCTTGCTCACTCCAACTATTTCAATCGTTATACATTCAACTTCTTGTTTTACTATGTCTAGCTTCCTTTAATTCATGCTTCTCACATTCCATGTTCCTATAATATGTGTTGTACAGCTTCAGACTTTCATTTCACCTCTGAGCTCATCATCAGCTAAACATCCTTTTGGCTTGAGTCCAGTTGTGTCATCAGCCACAGTGCTATTCATAGTTGTCCTCTGCTGTACCCCAGTAGCTTATTGAGTGTCATCCAACCCGGGGCTTTCATCTATTGGCAATACCTCTTGTTTCATTTTGGATTGTCTCATCATAGGATTTTTGTGGTAAAAGACATTCAAAGGGGGTTTACCATGCCTCCTTCTGTACAGTAGTAACAAGTGCTAGCTGTGGTGCCACTGCTGTTGTCTTTGACAGATCCTCTGCCAGCATTATCCCCACAGCTGCTGCTATCCAGTAGAGGCTTGGCACATCTGGTTTAGCTTCTTAGCAAAAGGCTACCTGACATGGGTCACCTTTCTAGCAGCACTGCTGCCATCAGCAGGGCTTATCTTTCATAATAGAATTTCCGAAACCTGTGAATAGAAAGTATAATCTTATCATTATAAAATTTTATATTATTTATATACTAACAGTCAAAGTACATATGCTTTTCAGAATTTCACAAATCAAAAGGACAGGGCCCTACAGTTAAGGAGCTTAAGATCTAAATTTTGACACAGCAAAAAGAAAAGGGAGAAGGTGACAAAGAGAAGGAAGGTGAGAGGAATAGGAAGGACTGTTTAGTCTAGAGGAAAGGTGTGATAATGGGATGCGTGGACCACATCTCCCATTATCTGCAAGCTCAGCAATCAGGTAAACAAACAGTTAACTTTAGGGTTAATATCATCATCAGGATGTCACAGATCACCAGAGACAGAACTGACCAATTAGGACTGTGAGAGTGGCAATTTGAAAAAGTTATAAATGCTGGCTCGAGGCAAGTGAGACAAAGAAACCATGAGATGAAAGTAACATTGCATCTCAGATAAAGTAATAACAGTGGTGTCCTGAGATGTAGACCCATCGCATCTCAGGCAGAGATGAACAGAGGTAAGGACCATGATTCCTTCATATTGAGTGAGTAGGATAGGAGAATGTATTAGTTAGCTGCATTAGAAATTATATTTTATTTTTCTTGGCTGAATGTAGTTGAATGCTAATTCTACCTGTAACTTTTAAGACTATGGCTGGGAAGGGAGAGCCTTTTCCATGAGATTATCTGCATGTTTCTAAGTTCCGTTAGAATAAATAGCTTTTCTGATCTTTCTATCAGCGGATGTGTCATGTGCCTGTTTTCGCTCGGTCATTGTCTCCTTGGGGAAAGAGGGAGGGAAGGTACATCTCTGCAAGTGGCAGGGAGTAACAAAGAACTAGAAATCCCACAGCCTCTCTTTGGCTGTATTGAAGGGATAGGAAAATCAAAGGGTGGCGGTAGCATACCTCTATTGAGGGATTTCCCAGACAGAGGAATTCCAAGATTGCATCTCATAGAAGGGCAGCTTAGGGGTTCTCAGGCTTGAAGAACACCCCAAGCTGATTACATGGTGGCAGCCCCTCAAGCTTGTGCGTGTGTGTGAGCGTGCACTGCTAGCTACCCATTACAAAAGGTGAGTATGGGGAGACAGGATAAAGGTAAAATTATACATAGATTTAAAAATTTGGCCTCCTTGAGTCTCAATTTTGGGAAGAAGGTGGGGGGGGGAGGAGGAGGAGGAACATTTCTTCCACTATTGTAACCCAGGGTTATCAACTGAAACTGAATAGGGTGAGGTTCAAGATTTCTACACATGGCACATAGTTAAACTGGGGAATTTACTGTCACAAGAAGTGGTAATACCCGGTAGCTTGGTCAGTTTTAAAAGCTATCTAGATAAACCTGTGGGAGTTGGGGCTATCAGTGACTACTGATCGGAATAGCAGTATATAATTCCTAATAACAGAAGTGTATTCCTCTATATATCAGTTGAGAGATATATAGAGAGATATATGCTGGAGAGCCTGAGATGAAGGGTGCAATTGTACTCATATTCTGCTAACAGGCTTCCATGGGCAACTGACTGACCACTATGAAAACAAACTGCAGCACTAGATGGGCCTTTGGTCCTGACGAACATAACTCTTTTTATTTTCTTATGGGGTAATATTTGTCTTTTCTTTAGTAAAGGTCACTTCTGCTCATTTCCATTGTTGCCACAAACTTTGTATTTGTCTCTTTTTAAATTAAACAGAGAATTTTGAAATGAAGAACAATGAACTCACAAAACAAGGATTTATGGATCTGAATCTTATGGAAGCCAGTGAACAAGGTGGGGAATGTAATAGCCTCTGGAAGACTTTGCTCTCAATGGGCTACAGTACAGCAATGGAGTTGACTGAGGTATGACAGATAATTGTGAAAAACAGTTACCAGAATTTTCAGTTGTAATATTATTCCTGTGTTGTTTAAGTTGATATTTCTTTTGATTCAGTGAACCAGTATGTAGTCAAAGTGTAAGAATAGAAGAGCATGCCTCTCTATATGCACTTTAGGGGAGGCATATTTGTTTTTGAGTAAATTATTTTTTCACAGCTTGGTATGTAATATATTTGACATATCATGTATTTGTGCTCAAAGTATAAAGGTATCACATCTGTAGTACTAAGGGAAAGCAATAGGAGAAGAAAGCCTTTACAGGACTGCCACTGTGTGATAAAATCCACAAACTTCATTCTGTGCTTGCAGAAAATAACTGCTTGTGATGTTTTGGTGATTATTTCTGCTGCAGCTGTTCCCTTAGCCAAAAAGATGACCGTCTGTTCAGCTGAGGCAAAACATAAAAACCTGAATGTATGAAAAACAGGTTTTTCTTCATGCACAGATCACCTCTTAAAATCTTGTTCAAAACCTAATAAGGATAAATAGAGTTTGGAAGTAACTCATTTCAAATAATTAGTTACTTGCAATCAATTCTTTTTCCTAGCAACAAACGGGACTCTGTGTGTGTGTGTGTGTGTGTGTGTGTGTGTGCACCTTCAATTTACCTGTTGACTTACAGTGGCCCCATGAATTTCATAGGGTTTTCTTAGGCAGGGAATACTCAAAGGTGGTTTTATATGCTTCTGTATTCAGAACCATCTAGCAAGCTCCTTCCTCCACCCCTGAGTAGCATTAACTGTAGTGTAGCACTGCATCTTCATTGTCATAACCATGGTTAATATTGGTCAGGGAAAGAAGAATATGTTTGTGTCTATATTGCAATTGGGGTTCACCAAATCAACTGCAATTGTCATTTCCCCCTTCCCATTAGTTTCATTAGATGGTATCAAATGTTTGTAAATAATTTTTGGAGTAATAGACAAAGGTAGGCACAGGTAATTCCTAAACAACAGTAACAATAAAGTGATGATGGATATAAGGAATTATTTTCCGCGTTTTTTCCTATAGGCATGCCCTCTTTCTATTCAGATCTATGCAGAAAAATGCAAGCCCCATGTTAAGCCAGTTTGTCTGGAAACAGGTGGAGAACAGCTTAAGAGTGCCATCTGTGTGAGTGTGGTTAATAAAGGAGATGCCAAGCCAATGGATTGCCATGGAAATATAATTATCCACACGTACAAAAGTGATACACGGATCACAGCTGTTATTGAAAACAAGGTATTGTATGATAGCTATAATGGGATCAGGTTTTGCCAAGCTTTTCTTCATATATAGTCTACAAGTACCACTTGAGCATTTCTTTGCCTTTTCCAGTGCAGCCACAGTTGTGCTGGAAACTTTCAGATCTTCAGAAGGGCCTAGAACTTTGAATTACAATGAGGATTGCTAATCAGGCTATTGTGTGATGATTGCTGACCTAGAAAAAGTAGGCATGAACTGTTTTCACATCCACATCTTCCTTTGACATTTAGCTCCCAAATCAATCCTTGACAATGCTGTTCTTCAGCTATTGGGTTGTCAACCAGTGTGTTACTTCAGGCCATGAGGGTGCCATAAGTAATATAGAAAGCAGCTCTGTTATACTAGGGATACTCAGAGGCAGGGCCCAAGACAGTGCAAGTTCAGACCAGTCCAAAAGTGGGTAAGTCAGATAAGGACATCCAGAAGCAGAATGCAAAGCAGCCCACGCTCCGGACATCACCAGGAGCGAAGGACAGCCATCGTGACAAGAGCTGGCATTAGCTCTTGTTTCCAGCATCCTTCCCTGCCCAGCACTATGGGGTCGTCTAGACGGTGAAAAAACTCATAGAATGCGAGGAGAATATATTTTGTCCTATGAGATCCTGCCTTGATTCCCCATTTTCAGAAGGAGGCAGCCCAAAAACTGCATGAGAAAAGCCTTTGCTGCTTCTCCCAAAGTTTTTTCTAAAATGTGCAGAAATGCACATTACCGCCCATTTGGACAATCAATTCGCAGAAGTTGAAAGTTGATTGGTCAGAGGATGGGGGTGAGGATGGGCTTGCCAGCAACAAAGTGGCTGGAACTGCCATTTTTTAATTTCACGGTAGCAATCATGTGCAATTTTGCAGCAGTAAGGTAACCAAGTTTTTTAAGCAGAAAGTCACACTTCCGCATCTTAAATTTAAAGTTTTTTAAAAAAAACAAAAAAAAACTGTGCAGTGGTGACAACTTGTGGAATAATAATGCGAGTAATTTACTCCCAGCCACCATCTTGATTCACAGGCATGCCTCCGTGTGAACTTCAAACACAGATAACTTCGCATACCAGCGATCTTGCCAAAAAAACCACAGAGACAATACTGCTGTGATTTTGTGTTAACGTGCACCAATCCACATTATATCGCCTCATCTAGATAAGCCCTATGAGACTCATAAGGCAGAACTCTCTGGCCCCATCCAGGGCTCAGCCATAGGTAATGTGTTAAAAGGTCTCTTACAGAAGAGAGCCCTACTTCTGAAGATACTTGCTAGCAGATGGGTGCTCTGTTAGATAGCCACCGGTCTCACACGTGCCTTCAGGCTGGCAAAGCATTCTGCCTCATGCTCTAACTCTGAAGTAGAACTTCCTCCTTTGTAGGATGCAGCTTCTATCTTTACCTCTGGGGACCTGGGTATATGGGAGTATCTGACTCGTTGGTATCCCTGCATCAGGCAGCTAACTCATCCTCCCTGGAAGACTCTTAGCAGGGATACAAAGGGTAGACCCCAGACCTTACTGTTCTATAGCAAAACTTCTGTAACTATGATCTTTCCAAGAGATAGCCATTCGTTATTGCTCTCACTTCTTCATGTGCTGTCATTAAAATGTATCAAATATAAATTGCACTAACAGCCATTTCTATAAATTGATGCTAATACTGCTTTTCTCTCAACAGTCTGAAAGCAAAACAATCATTCACTTAAACAGTGAGCAAAGTAAGAACTGCGTAAATAATAGAGGACTCAATACTTTTGCTGTTGAAGTGGCACCCAAATCCATGATGGTAATTGTGTTTATTTTTAAAAAATAAATTTGTTTAATATGCTTATATTTCACCTTTTGATCTGTCAGGATGCAAAAAACAGCTTATAACAGAACTTTGAAAATATATATCCTAAATGAACCAACAATGGATGCTTTTAAAAGCTATTTATGAAATATAAGATCTAAACAAAAAGTCCCTATTTATCATGAACAGTAAATAGACAGACGGGGGAGGGTGAGAGAGGCAGACAGAAAACATTTCCTCCCCTATTATTTACATTTGGAGGATATTTTTTTGAAATGTTGTTAGTGCAAGTTGCTCAACTTGTCATTTCTTCAGAGTTTAGGTTTTTCACAGTGATTCTAGAATTTAAATTGCTTTGTGGCAATGAATTAATCTTATCTGCAGAGCACATCAGTTTACATGTATGCATATGACACCAATGTGCCATGCAGCTCACAGCCTACCGTTCTACATGTGGAAGATGGTTGTTGTTAGTTGCCATCGAGTCAGCTTTAACTTAGGTTGACCATTTCATGAGACCTCCAAGCCACCCTGTCATCACTCTGCTCAGGTCCTGCGAACTCAGGGTTCCTTGATTGAGTCTGTTCACCTACAGTGCAGTATTCTTCTTTTCCTACTGCCTCCCACTTTGCCAAGCATTCATGTTTTTCTAATAAGTCGTTTTGTCTCATGATGTGATCAAAGTACGATAGTGCCAATTTCATCATTTTGACTTTTAGGGAGAGTTCAAGATTTATTTTGCTGTAATACCCATTTATTGGTCATTTTGGCAGTCCATGGTATCCATAGAAATCGTTCATCCCATGCTGGAGATGTTTTCCTAGTATATTGTTAACCAAAGGAATACATCAGTGGGCTTTTAAAGCAGTGGATGACAGAACATTGCAGAGCAAACCAATACAGCAAACAGGAGATGGGAAGTATCAGCAATGTGTAGTAGTAATGAAAAAGATTTCTGAACCTGCTCACCAATTTGTTTTTATAGGGAAAGATGTAGGTCAGTGGGGTTTGGCCCATCATTATTAATTTAGACATGGCATTTATACCCCACGCAAAAGACTCTCAAAGAGACTAACAGGGTGGGGTGGGGGGCAAGACATCCACTCACTCTCTGACTTAAAGTATAAAAAAGTGACATAATGGGGGAAAGGGGTGGGGAGGGAAAATAAAAAGAAGAAAGGTTCTATTCATATTGTTATGAGTTCCAAAATCCATACTGTGGAAGTATTTTTATTAGGCCAACCTGAAAGGCACAAAAATCTCTACTCAAGCTTTTGAAACCAGTTTCTTTAAAAATCATGCAGGGGGAGATGGTGACAGTATGAGTTATGTAGTTTGTGTGTTGTATTCAGCTGGTTTGGGAGGAAAGGATTGCAAACAAGCAAATTAGGGCACAGCCCCAGGCCCCTCCAAGCAGTAAAAGCAGAACACTAAAATATGATTCTCCAGTGACAGTTTTGAGGCTTCAAGGGGGTCCTCTGCATGCTCAAATGGATAACCAAATTTTATTGTTTTGCTTTTATTGCTTTCTTGTACGTAGTATGCCCAGGGCCATTGGAGGTGTCCCTCATTTGATAGTCTGTAGTCCCTTCCCAGCCAAACCTTCTGGACACAGTTTGCAGGCTACGTGACTCTAAAAATGTCATTCCCCACCCCTCGACCCTTTCCCCCTGCATACTTTTTAAAAGAACTACATACTTTGCCTGGTGAAAAAACTTTGGTTCCAGAAGCTTGCACAAAGATTTCCATGTCTTTCTGGTTGGGCTAATAACAACATTGTCACAATATGAACTTTGTCTTATGGTCAACATAGTCACCCCTGCATTTATTCTGAGGAAGTTCATCAGCCTGGTGGGATGTCGGCTAGATTACAATTGGGGGAAAAGCAAAGCCCACTATTGTTGGCTTCTCAGGAAGACTGGTGGTAGCCCTGCTTTCTTTCTCTCCTTCTTGAGCCTGGTGGTAATCTTTAGTATATGTAAGAACTAGGATGTTAACAAGTACTGTACTTCCTTTGTTTTAGCTGTGGAATGTTGTAAGGTATGTTATTAGCAATGCTCTCAACAAATTCACAAGTAAATATGAACGGACCAGTAGTAGCAGCATGCCACTGTAAAGGGGACTTCTTTCCTTCACACTGACACCAAGTTATTATACTATATATCTATATAGATTTTATAAAGTGTTATAATTAGTCTGAGTCCAGGAAAGAGTGTGGGATAATAGCTGAAATCCAGAAAAATAAAGGAATTTCACAATTAAGATATGCCAGTTTGGAGGTGTGGAAAATGTAACATTCTTCTTGCACCCCTGCTTAGTAAGTTTAGGAAATTCCTTGCATGCTTAAGTTCCTACCCCCCTTCTCATCTCAAGCTATCTTAGCTATTTGGAGCTATGGGGTGACCATTGAGTCATTCATCACATGGCCTCCTAATTTAAATGTTTTATGATTCTTTGTCTCTTCTTGGGGTTTTGCAGCCTCAACACGAGGTACCTTCATTCCCTTTTCTTCCCTTCCTACCATGCCTCTGACCTCCATACATGAAGAAGAGAGATGAGCTCTCATTTAGCTTCCTTTTTTTCTGAGGAAATATGAATGTTACTCCTGTAATACTTAGAAACTTCTGACTTGATTATCCTAACCTGAACCTCCCAAGATTGGGTGAGTTTTCTACCCTGAACTGTAATCCTCTTAGTTAAGGACCTAGACTTGTTTTCAATATGTTAATTGCTATACCTTCAGTAAATGTTTTGATATGCATTTTTGAGCAAACGTATTTATTGTCCTTAATTTGTCTGCTTGGCTTTAATGACTGGGTGATTCAGAACAGATACAAATGCAAATTGAGCTTGGTCAGTCTTCCCTAGGCTAACTCTGCTTACTTTAAAAGAAACTTTTCTTAAGAAGATATTCCTAAAGGGCTTGCTCCCTGGAATCTTTAATAAATTTTTAATTTTTATACTCATACACCCCAACAGGAGGGTTAAGTGATTCACATTTTACAAGAATTAAGACTGAAATAGTTATTTTTTTGTTCTTTTCTGTCTTTTATATGTAGGTCTGTCAGCATGTAATGCCACAGAATGATAAAGAAGAATGGATATACAGCTGTGTTTATTCTGTCTTGTCTTAAGTTACCATGGTTAGCAAGTGGCATTCTCCTGGATCTTGCTTCAGCCATTGCTTCTCCAATACGTGGATGGCTTGACTCATCTCATCATTTCTGAAACAGAAGCACTCTTCCTTAATTCCTCATAATTGTCACAATTCCTGATTCCTGTTAGCTTTTCATGCTTTGACATCACCTGCTTCTTGTTTTTCCATTTCTGGACAGCTTTGTATATAAGCAAGTTTAAAGTTCTTAAGTTCCTAAACATTCAAGCAGGGACCCTAAGGCTGTTTTTAAGGTGGGGGTAGCTGAAGACTGAAAAGCAAGACATTACTAGTTTTGCCTGTTTGCAGTTGTATAAAACAGTGAAAATAGAGACTCCATTGCATTGTCTTCATTGTATAACAACTGAACCAGTTAACACATGGACTACTGTGAACACAATGACACAATAATCAACGATATACAGTCAGACTCCTGTATCCACGGGAGTTCAGTTCCCAGACTTACTCGGATACCAGAAACTGTGGATAACAGCGAACCCTATTAAAAGTAATGTGCTTCCGATAAAAAATCCCATAGAGTTGCTTTGGAGGACCTAGAAGCTGTCTAGAGAGGATGCTTCTCTAGGCATTTTCTAGGATGTCTCTTTGGTATGTCAGGGTATGGGCTATGCAATCCCTGGAAATTCATACTATAAACAGACAGTCTGACTTTAGAGGGCAGGCTGATAGGCCTGTGAAGGGCACAAGTACATCAACAAGCTAGCAGATGGCAAAAGTGTTTTGAGAACTGTTATCAGTGTGTGAAGCAAAGCGATTTCATGCCTACTAATCTCGCTGTGCTCAGACAGAGCAGCTCAGAGCTCAGTCTGTGAGTGTGTTTGCTCTCTATCTGTCTGTATCCTTGCTAGCTGCATTTGTCACAGAGAGGATTGTTTTATTTTCTGTAAATATTGCTTTTATGACTTAATAAATCGTAGTTAGTATTATCTATGTGTTCCTTTGCCTATTATTACGGGAGGATATGCTGGGAAGTACATGGGCCGACTTCTGCTACTCTGCTGCAGTTTTTGCCTGCCTGGATCTCTGAGCATGTACAGAGTTCCAATGGGGCTATATAGCGCATCATGGTATGTGTCCATGTTTTAGGTCCTGCGGATAGGGGGGGGGGTAAGACTATACTATGAAATTGATTAAAGTATAAAATTAAGATATCGAACAAAGGGAAAAATTAAAATAATGTGTACCTAACTGTACAGGCTTTTGACACATCTTCTCTACCAGCACATTAAGTGCTAAAACTGTGAAATCAAGTTAGCATGTAGAACAAAGGTGACAACTACATGAAGATGTGGAGAGGGGCCAACCCCCTGCTAATCCCATGCCTCCTCTTATCACCTGTATAGTGGCCAAATGGCCACCAGAAGTGACACGTTAGTTCTGGTTGGCCAGTCTCCGTATATGTAGTTAAACTGTGGAATTCACAGCCACAGGATGTAGTGATGGCTGCCAACCTGAACAACTTTAAAAAGGGATTGGATTGATTCATGGAAACTAGGGTCATCAGTGGCATTTAGGATGGTTATATCACTACCAGAATTGCAGACAATATGCCTATATAACAATTTCTGGGGGTGGTGAGGTGGAAAGTGCAACTGTATGAGTTTCCTATAGGCAACTGGTTGGCTGCTATGTGAACAAAATGTTGCACTAGATAGCTCTGATCCTATCCAGCATAACTTTGTTTATGTTCTTAAATCTGCTCACAGTCTGAAGTATCAAGAACATTTTCCTGTGAGGCTTCAACATAATTCTAAATACTAATAGAACTCATTAAAAAAATCAAGAATATAGGGGAAATGCAGCTTTTGCAGAAGCACTGGTTTGGAAGAGTAAAGGCCGCCTCCTGAGGCTTACTCCTCTTTTCTGGGAGAAGTCCTGCATTTGCTAACTAAAACCAAAAAGGAAATATGTTAAGAAGAATAAAAGGGACTTAAAATCCCTATACTATTCAAAGTTTTCTTGCTGTTTCTTTTGTTCTTTCTTACTGGTGCTGTTATATAGAAGATGGCTTCTATTTTCATCATGCTGTTACTATGATGGGGAAAAAATGAATTTTAATTTTTGGAGAGAGCCTATGGTCATATGCCAAACGTATTAATATACAAATATATTCTTCTGTTACTTACATCATTTATAAGAAGAGTACAGTATTCACATCTGAGACATTAGCACAAAAATCTAGAGTATCCAAAGAAACTAGCTTCAGAGCACATGCAGAATGTAAAGTAAAATTGCAGAAAAAAAATATAACATTTTGTGGCGGTTACTCACTCAGGGATGACTTGAGTTATGTTGCTGTAGTAGGTCTTTCCTTCTGGGATTTTTTTCTAGCACATAGAGTAAAAATATCTGCTGCTGGCTGTCCCCCTGCTTATCTAATAAACTCACCCTTAGCTCAGTGAAACAACTATTAAACAGTATAGATTTATTTATAATTTTATTTTATTTATATGCCATCTTTCTCCTGGAGTGGGACCCAGGGTGTTATCCGAATTGCGTAGGGTCCATGGGGACCCACCTGCATCATTCAAATTAAGATATATATATTGGGAATTTTAACTAGCTCAAATTAGGCTGTGAGAGACCAGGTAACTATGGGTGTTTACACCTGTGTATACTAGTATTCGTTGACAAGAATCCAAGCCAAAAAGTAAAATAAACATTTTTTTTAAATATTCACGGAACCACTCACACCTCAAGCGATCATACAAGGCTAGTAAAGAATTAGGAGGAAGTATTGGTATAGCAGAATAGATTCAGGGGATGATGGGCTATACTTCACTTGATCGAAGAGCAGAGGTTCATGCAGCAAAGTACGGCTATGCTTACTGGGTGACACAGCAAACCAACAGAGTAATGGTGTCTGGAAGACTGTGCACACTTTGGCTGTGTTTTGGAGTGATATTTATATCCCGTATTGTACCCTTAAGGGGTATTTTGAGTGGAGAACAATGTTTGAGTGAGTTTCCCAGAGTGAAACAATGGAAGCTCTGGCTTTGTTGATTACTGTTAATGCTTGGAACATTAAGACTGATAGGTTTAAGGCAACCTTGTTTTGTTGGATAGGAAAGGTGTGAATGGAAATATTTGAAAAATAATGGGTTTTCCAATCTCTTGTTTGTATTGGAGTATGACTTATTGCCAGGTGCGTCCAGGGTGGATTAGCACATTCCTCTCTTATGACTTGTCTAAGGGGGCTCTGCATAACCAGTCCTGGGCGTATCTGTATTTTTTGGAATTTTACGAGACAACTTCATTTAGATCTCTGTTGACCTCTGCATGAACCCTTCTATGGATGGCCTGGTCTACTGGACCTACATGAACAGTCAGTAATGGCCAATATATGAATTATTGCCAATTAATAATTATTGTATGGAAGGAGGCGTAAGAGCATGTAACAAAGGAAGCTCAAAAAAAGAAATCAATTAAAACTGAAGAATTCAATTTCAAAAACAATTACAATCATCACATTTAAAACAATATAAAATTATTTTAAAAGCACAAAGTTTTCAAAAAATAAAGCACACACCCAATAAGATGCCTCCCTGCAAGTGATTAAATATTAAAAGTCTGCTTAAACAAAAAAGGTCTTTGTCTGCTGGTGAAAGGAGAGCAGAAAGGGAGACAGTCTAGCCTCCTGCAGAAGGGAATTTCAGACGGTGGGAGCAGCCACTGAGAAGGCTCTCTCCCATGTCCTTACCAAATGAGCCTGTGACAGTAGAGGGATCGAAAGAAATCCCTCCTCTATAGATCTTAAGATTCTGGCAGGTTCATGTAGAGAGATACAGTCTTTCAGATAGTCTGGATCTAAGCCATATAGGGCTTTATAAGTCATGGCAAGCAGTTTGAATTGTGGCTAGAAATGAACTGGTAGCCTGTGAACCTGTTTTAAGAAGGGAGTTACATGCTCCCTGTAACTGGCCCCAGTCAGCATTCTGGCCATAGCATTTTGGTTCTGCTGAACTTTCCAAACAGTTTCCAAAGGCAACCCCACATAGAGTGTGTTACAGTAGTCCAAAAGGGATGTAATCAAGGTATGTATCACCATAGCCAGATCTGCTGTGTCAAGGAATGGGTGCAGCTGGTGCACTAGCTTTAATTGTGCAAATGCATTCCTGGCCATTGCCAAAACCTGGGCATCCAAGCTCAGAGTTGAGTCCAAGAGAACACCCAAGCTGTGAGCCTGAGATTCCAGTGTGAATGTAATCCCATCCAGCACAGGTAGACTCTCTATTCCCTGATTTGCCTTTCAACCAAACAGGAACACCTGTCTTGTCTGGATTAAGATTCAAACACATAGCTGTGTTAGTCTGGATCAGTATACAAAGGGATATTGTGGCACTTTTGAGATTGAGAGGAAGATGTTTGTCTACAAGAGCTTATACTATAAACTTCTTTTAGTTAGGACTTTATCACACAAGGGTTGTCTGGAAAGCAACTAGTTACCAGCAAAGTATAAACAGCACTAGTCTGGGAAGGTAGCCAACTGTTAATTAGCTCACAGGAATGCAAACACAGTCAAAGATTTAGTCCAGTAAGACAGTCCAAAAGGTCAGAGGCTTATGGCAGTCAATCAGTGTGGGTCCAAAACAGTTCAGGGGTCAATAGGAATAGACAGCAGAGTAGTCAGGGACAGTCCAAGGTCTACGCATGAGTCAAAGTAACAGAAGTCAAGATAACTGGAATCCAGGCACTGAAGTCAGCAGGAAGCTGTCAGCAGGAAGATCAGCTGATCTCTGACAAAAGCCTCTATTGCCTTTCCCAGCATATATAAAGCAATTAAGGTTTTGTCAGGTGTTCCTTAATGAGCAGGCTTTTCTCATAAAGTCTCAGAGATTTCCTTTGAGCTTCCTTTTTAGCTCGCTGCTGGGTATATGATGGTGGGGGTAAGTCTATGTCTTCTTTTTTTGCCCTTATCTGAATTGGCAGGACTCTCTGCTGAGACTGATGCCAACCCACTTGGACCAGGCTCTTCCTCTGCTGAAGCCTCTAGGTTGGCAGGGTTCCCTGCTGGCACAGGTGTAGATAAACCTGTGCCAGGGTCCCTAGGGCCGTTCCCTGCCATGTCCTCCTCCTCCTCTGATTCTATACCCTCATCAAGCTCACAGGGCATAACAAGGGTGGTAAATCAAAATTAAAGCTGGATGAAAGCGTCTTTGACTGGTACTTATCACATGATGTTGTGTCTGTCCTGTTGCTGTTTTTTCTTTCAAAGTTCGGCAAGAAGTATTTCAAAATTAGTGTCATTATCAATCAATCCAGCATTTTGCAAGTTTGAGAAGGATAAATTGTTCCTAACAATTGACCCTTCTTTAATTCCTAAGTCTCTAGCTACGAAATCTGGGCATTAGTCACTAGAATTACCAACATTCTGCCCAAATCTGGTTCATCCTCTAGAAAAGCGATGACATTCACTAGATGTGGGAAGAGGAGTGAACATTAATTTGCAGAGACTGAAAGCCATTCACCACACTGAGACATTATTTATCTCCTTTCACCCAAGGCCACCAGGTTAGGGCATCAAAGCAAATGCTGCCTAGGTGGATAAAAAGCTGCATACAAAAAATGCCAAGCCTCAGCAGGTCTATGCACATTCCACAAGATCTATGGCAACAACTGCACCCTTCAGAGAACACAGTGGCTCCCAAACTTTTGCCTTCCAGATGTTTTGGACATCAGCTCCCAGAATCCCTGAGCTGGTTGGGGACTTCTGGGAACTGAAATCCAAATCATCTGGATGATCACCACTAGGTAATCACTGGAATAAGATCTCAATAGAGGAGGTATGTAGGGCTGCAGGATGGAAAGAACCACCAACTTTCATTAAACTCTCTCTCTCTCTCTCTCTCTCTCTCTCTCTCTCTGGCTTTTCTTCACAAAAGAAGATTCAGGAAGGACTCATCCCACACTTTCTGCAAGCGCGCTGATAACTAAAAAGGCCAATCCGAGATAAACAAGTCCGGTTGCACAGCAGAAGGTCTCCTTGGGTGATGTTTCCGGGTTGTGATTCTTTCTGCGTTGTCATTTCTCTTCAAGACTTGTTTGGTGTGAGTTCTCAAATAAAGCTGCAGCATTGTGGATAGTGCGTCTCCATGCCTCCCGATGTGAGGCCAGGGCAGACCATTGTTGGTGATCAATTTGGCTGAGCCTGAGATGTTGTTTCAGGGAGTCCTTGTATCATTTTTTTGGAGTGCCCCTCTTACGCTGACCCGTGGCGAGTTCAACGTAGAGTACTATTTTTGGGAAGCGATGGTCCTCCATCCTAGAAATGTGCCCTGCCCAACGCAGCTGTGTTCTCAATATCATGGCCTCAATGCTGGTGATCCCTGCTTGCTCAAGGACAGCAACATTCGTCACATAGTCAGTCCAGTGTATATTTAGGATTGTGCGTAGACAGCGCTGATGAAAGCGTTCGAGGAGTCATAGGTGGTGGCATAGGTGACCCATGTTTCAGATCCATAAAGGAGAATAGACAGTACAATGGCTCTATACACACTGATTTTTGTGCTTCACCTCAGGTGTTTATCACTCCAGACTCTTTTGTGAAGTCTTCCAAATGCACTATATGCCTTTGCTAATCTGTGATTGATCTCTGTGTCAATCTTGGCATCTGAGGAGATGATGCTTCCCAGGTAGGTGAACTGCTGAATGGACCTGAGCACACATTTGCCGATGGCAATGTGGGGATGGTGGTGTTCGTCCTGTGGTGCAGGCTGGTAAAGAACTTCCGTTTTCTTCAGATTGACTTCCAGCCCAAGCAGCTCTGCAGCTGTTGCGAAGCAGGATGTTAGGTGCTGCAGAGCTGCTTCTGTGTGGGCAACAAGGGCAGCATCATCAGTGAAGAGCAGCTCACAGACTAAATAGTTTAGAGTCTTCATGTGAGCCCTCAGACAGCTTGTTAAACGAGCTACCATCAGTAGGGTAATGTATATTGATGCCATCATCTTCTTCAAGCTCTGCCGTAGCCCTTTGGAGCATCATGCTGAAGAAGATTGTAAATAAAATTGGTGCAAGAACACAACCTTGCTTCACTCCATTAGTTATTAGAAAGGGCTCTGAAAGAGCATCGCTATATCTGACTTGACCGCGCTGGCCCTCATGTAGCAAGATAATCATTTTAAGGAATTTGGGGGGGAACATCCTAGTCTTTCCAGGATCTGCCACAGACCTTTTCTACTCACAGTGTTGAAGGCTTTGGTGAGGTCGACAAATGTTACATAGAGACCCTTGTTCTGCTCCCTACATTTTTCTTGCAGTTGTCTAAGAGCAAATACCATATCTGTAGTATTCCTATTGGCTATGAAGACACATTGGCTTTCAGGGAGAAAAACTGTAAGATAAGATTCAATCAGGACAAGCAGCATTCAGAAGGTCTGTTCTGCAGTCAGTTGTGCAAGAGGAAAGCAGCCATTCTCGCCCTTGAGGTGGAGCTTGGGTATATCCCACTAGTTGCAGATTTCTCCTTTAGCCAGCCTGAGAATGAGAGATTGACGCTTGCCATGAATGATCATTCTAGGAGGGCTGAAGGAGCAATCCACCCCCACCCAGGGGCTGCAAAAAGAAAAAAAAGAGCCTCCTTCTCTCTGTACTTTACTCTAAACTATTTTCTAATAGTGAACAAGGCTATACAATTGGGGGGGAGATGAAAGTAAACAAACCAAACAGATTTAGGACTTTGGGTGTCCTGACTTGACCTGTTGGCAGGAGGGAATAACCCACTACTTGAGGATTGCTTCTTCAGCCCTCCCAGAATGATCATTCATGGGTCAACCTCTCAATCTGTCTCATTCAGAAACCCCCTGGAGCTGGGAGGCCACCACATGTTCCAGAACCTTCCACAAAAAATGGAATATTAGAGACTGACCAATCAAGAATGGTGGGATACAGGGAGGGCTTTTTTAGTAACAGCCTCACTCTTTTAAGCAGGATGGAAATTTCCTTTGCTGTAGTGAGGCATTTGCCACTCCCCTTGCCCACTTGGCCAGTCCCTTCTAGGTGCTTTCTGGAGCCAGGAAGGACAAGAATCCAGTACACATGTGGTGGCTCTCACTTCTCCAAGGATCCTGTTCACATCTTTTGGCTGCACAAATTGAATTGTGTCCAATAATACAGGATAAGCAGGTATCAAGATTACATCCACTGGACCTCTCTCAGCTACAGCCTGGAAGTCAGGTTGGATCTGAGTAGTTTGCAAAGTCTTGCAAATTTTTCACAGGGGCTGTCAAATCATAGAATCATAGAATTGCAGAGTTGGAAGAGACCATGAGGGCCATCCAGTCCAACACCCTGCCATGCAGGAAATCACAATCAGAGCATCCCCGACAGATGGCCATCCAGCCTCTGTTTAAAGACTTCCAAGGAAGGAGACCCCACCACGCTCTGAGGGAGTGTGTTCTACTGCCGAACAGCTCTTACTGTCAAAAAGTTCCTCCTAATGTTGAGGTGGAATCTCTGTTCCTGGAGCTTGCATCCATTGCTCCGTGTTCCAATCTCTGGAGCAGCAGAAAACAAGCTTGCTCCATCCTCAACATGACACCCCTTCAAATACCTAAACAGGGCTATCATATCGCCTCTTAACCGTCATTTTTCCAGGCTAAACATACCCAGCTCCCTAAGTGTCTCCTCATAAGGCATCGTTTCCAGACCTTTCACCATTTTAGTCGCCCTTCTTTCCACACGCTCCAATTTGTCCATATCATTTTTGAATTGTGGTGCCCAGAACTGGTATTCTAGGTGAGGTCTGACCAAGGCAGAATAGAGCGGCACTATTACTTCCCTTGATCTGGACACTATACTTCTATTGATGCAGCCCAAAATCGCATTGGCCTTTTCAGCTGCTGCATCACACTGTGGACTCATGTTCAACTTGTGGTCTACTAGGACTCCTAGATCCCTTTCACATGTAGTCTCATTCAGCCAGGTCTCCCCCATCCTATATCTATGCATTTCATTTTTTTCACCCTAAGTGCAGTACCTTACATTTTCTCCATATTGAATTTCATTTTGTTAGCTTTGGCCCAGCTCTCCAGTTTATCCAGGTCATTTTGAATTTTGACCCTGTCCTCCAGGGTATTAGCTACTCCTCCTAATTTGGTGTCATCTGCAAATTTGGTAAGTATGCCCCTAATTCCCTCAACCAAGTCATTGATAAAGATGTTGAATAGCACTGGGCCCAGGACAGAACCCCGTGGCACCCCACTGGTCACAACTTTCCAAGATGAAGAGGAGCCATTTCTGAGCACCCTTTGGGTTCGGCCGGTCAACCAATTACAAATCCATTGAACAGTTAACTTGTCTAGACCACATTTTACAAGCTTGCTTGCAAGAATGTCATGGGGAACCTTGTCAAAGGCCTTACTGAAATCAAGGTATGCGATATCCACAGTGTTCCCTTCATCTACCAAGCTGGTAATTTTATCAAAAAAAGAGATCAGATTAGTCTGGCATGACATGTTACTCTGAAACCCATGTTGACTTTTTGTGATTATGGCATTGCCTTCTAAATGTTCACAGACTCTCTGTTTAATGATCTGCTCTAGAATCTTCCCTGGTATAGGTGTCAGACTAACTGGACGATAATTGTTGGGATCTTCTTTTTTCCCCTTTTTGAAGATGGGGACAACGTTTGCCCTCCTCCAGTCTGCTGGGACTTCTCCTGTTCTCCAGGAGTTCTCAAATATTATTGCCAATGGCTCTGAGATTATATTTGCCAGCTCTTTTAATACTCTTGGATGTAGTTCATCTGGTCCTGGAGATTTAAATTCATTTAGATTAAGAAGGTATTCCTGTACTACCTCTTTGCTTATTCTGTGCTGGATTTCCCCTATTGTGTCCTCTGTTCCTTTATCCTCAGGTTGGTCCCCCTTTTCCTTCTCTGAAAACACTGAGGCAAAGAAGGTGTTGAGTAATTCTGCCTTTTCTCTGTCCCCTGTTAGCATTTTGCCATCTTCTCTGCGTAGTGGCCCTACCATTTCCTTCTTCCTCCTTTTGCTGCGGACATACCCAACCCCCCCTTTTTTATTGTTCATAACCTCTCTAGCAAGCCTGAGCTCATTCTGCACTTCAGCTTTTCTGACTATACTCCTACACGTGTTCGCTATTTGATTGAATTCTTCTTTGGCGATTTCCCCCTTTTTCCATTTCCTATACATGTTCCGTTTAAAACTTAGCTCTGTTGAAATTTCTTTAGTCATCCATTCTGGTTTCTTGAGACATATCCCATTTTTCTTCCTCAATGGTACTGTTTGAAATTGTGCCTTCAGTATCTCCCTTTTGAGAAAGTCCCATCCATCTTGAGGTCTCTTCTCTTTTAGTATTCCTGACCATGGGATCACCCCCAGTATTTCCCTGAGTTTATTGAAATCAGCTCTCCTAAAGTCAGGAATGCATGTCTGACTATGCCTGGCTGCTCCTTTCCATTCTATAACAAATTCCAGGAGAACATGATCATTCTCACCTAAGGATCCCACCACTTGCACCCCATTAACCAGGTCATCCCTGTTGGTTAGGATCAGATCTAAAATAGCTGACTCCCTTGTTGCCTCTTCCACCTTTTGGACCATGAAATTGTCTTCCAGGCATGTAAGGAATTTGCTAGACCTTGAAGTTTTGGTTGAGTTAGATTGCCAGCAAATATCAGGATAGTTGAAGTCACCCATCACTACTACATCTCTCCTTTCTGTGTGTGTGTTCATCTGTTCTAGAAAGGCATCATCCAATTCCTCCGTCTGACTTGGGGGTCTGTAGTAGAGTCCCACAATAACATCCCTGTTGTTTCACTCCCCTTTAATTTTTATGCAGATGCTCTCCACCTGGCTTCCAGTATTGATGTCATGGGTCTCTTCACTGGTGTAAATATTCCTGACATATAATGCTATTCCTCCTCCTCTCTTGTTTGGCCTGTTTCTCTTATAAAGGTTATACCCCTCTATTCCTACATTCCAATCATGAGACTCATTCCACCAGGTTTCAGTAATGCCTATTATATCATACTTGCTTTGTAGTGCTAGGAGCTCAAGTTCACCTTGCTTATTTCCCATGCTCTGTGCATTAGTGTAGAGACATCTAAGACCATGTGTTCCCTTTACTTGCTGCCTGTGCAAGTTTTTTTGCCTCCCACTGTTGCATCCTTGTGCTGGTTGGTTTGTTCCCTCTATGACAGCTTGACTATTTTCTCCAGCTCTTTTGCCTTCCAGAATGCTGTCTCCCTCCCCCATATGACTCAGTTTAAAGCCCTCCTGATCAAATTCTTGAGACTGTAGGCAAAAACGTTTCTGCCAACTGGTGTGAGATGCACCCCATCTCTTGCCAGAAGTCCCCCCTCATGAAAGCGCAGCCCATGATCCAAGAATCCAAATTGTTCTCGGCGACATGATCTACGGAGCCAGTTGTTTACGTCGGCTATTTTCCTCTCCCTTCCTGGATCATGCCCTTCAACTGGCAAAAGAGACGAGATTACAACCTGCGCATCCATTTCTTTCAGCTTCCTCCCCAGAGCCTCATAATCTCTTCTGATTTTGGGAAAGCTGTGCCTTGCAGTATCATTGGTTCCCACATGGACCAAAAGGAAGGGGTAATGATCCTTAGGCTTGACAAGTCTTGTTAGCCTCTCCGTCACATCATGGATCTTTGCCCCAGGGAGACAACACACCTCCCGAGACATCTTGTCAGGCCCACAAACCACTGCTTCTGTACCCTGCAGCAAGGAGTCTCCCACCACCACCACACGCCTCCCCGAGGCTTTGCAGCTGCTGTTCCTTGCAGTGGTACTCTCAAGGTCCCCTGCTCTGCCCCTGAAGTCTGTCCATGCTGTTCTTTCTCATTGTCCTTGATTAGGGAGAGGGCTTCAAATCGATTCTGTAGCTGCAAGCTGCTCGAAGTATCCCTGGATTTTCTTGTTCTGTGTGTGACATTCTTCCAGCTGTCTACCTCCTGTGTTTGTGGAGTGACTCTCTCCTCCCCAGCCAGTTCCTCTGTGTGGTCCCCGTCCAAGACTGTTTGTTCTGTTCTGTCCAGGAAAACCTCTTGCTCACGAATCTTTTGAAGTGTAGCTACCCGTGTCTCCAGCTGCTGGACTTTCTCCTCCAAGAGGGCTACCAACTTGCACTTGGTGCATGTGAAGTTCCCCACGACTGTAGACAAGAAGACAAACATCCCACAAGCATTGCAGGTGACTGCAGCAGTCCCCTCAGTGTCCATGGTGAGAGCTTTTAGGTAATCTAAGAACTCTTAGTTAATCCTGAAAACTCTATGCTGTGCTTTTAAGTATGCTGTATTTTTTAATTTTTTTTGGCTTGGCCACTCAAACTCAAACTTTAAAAAAATTCAAACTCACAGAAGCCCCACCCCTCTGCATCAAGCAGCCTCTCCCAAGAGTTTAAAAAAATTCAAGCTCCTTTAAAAAATTCAAACTCCTTATCTTTTGTTTTCTTCTTGTGGGCCAGAGTGTAAAAGGCCCCTGACTACTCAAGACAGTGCTTCTGGATGACATGGTGCAGATGCAACAGTAACAGAGATATGGATAGGCGATGGTCCACTTTTGCTTAATTGGGGGGGGGGGCTTGTAAACCATGCCCCAGTCTTAAGGGGGGGCTCGACCCCCCCATCATTTTTATTCCAGGGTCCATAATTTCATATCAGTTTTTTTTACCTCCAGTTTAAAACTGGAGTGCTGTCATTGTACACCATGGCTGAGATCCCGTTAGTTAGTCCCAATTAGGGTAAACCTATTCAATCAATTGTTAAATGTGAGTCAACATGTAGATAAATCCCATTGATTGAATGGGTGCACTTTAGTCAGGACTAACAACAGGATTTTGGCCTTAGTTTTTTAAGGAGCTGTCTCTGGCCTTTTCTCTGAGATTCAAGCCTATCAGTGGTTATTTATGTCTTCATAATTCTGAACATTTTACTATTGCTGTGTGGTCCATGTATCATTGATCTTGAATACTGTGCAGAGACTGCATATGATGTATAATTCAGGGGTCCACCCCATTTTCAGTCTTTAGAATGATGAATCACCAGAAACAAATGATATCAGTGCTCCATTTTCTACCAACTTCATAAAGGTGCTGCCCTTGAACTACAAAGTGCTGGAATAATTTCCGAAAGATGATTTCCTCTCTGTATCACATCACATTATCTAAGATATACCAGCTTATTACAAGTATGTGCTGAGTACACAGAATGAAGTTAACAGAGCTATACCCTAAACAGCTCGTCTACAAGAATGGACTTAATTTTGCAAAGACTTGAAGACCAGAAGTAATTTTTGGGAAGCAATGTGCAAACATTTTATTTGGGTTGGCTTTGGGTCGTGAAGAGTCACTTACTATTAAGCAATATTTAGCATAATTATTTTTATTGTAGTCCTCTTTTATATTTTATATCTAGAAGAGTTGAAGTAATGCTATTTTCCCTAAATCTTTAGGGTAAAAGATGCCTACAGCTGAATAAAATATGGGTTTCAAGGGTATTGTTGTGAGGATTGTAAATCAGCATCTACCGGTACTTGCTCACCTGAGCTGAAATAAGCAAATGTACATCTACTTTCATCCATTTTTCTGCCACACTGAAGAACATATACTGTAAAAGATCTTTATCAAGAACTAAGCACTGAACTACTGCAGGCAAAATTTTAATTGTCACAACCTGATAAACACAAGGCAACCTAGTAGCTATGGCAGTCCCTGGCTATTTCCTGTTTGCCCCCTAAAACCAATGGGACTCTACCTGCTTTCCCACTCAGACCAGCAGACCAGCTGCCCTGGGGGTAGAGATGGCTGTTTTTTGGTTTCTCTGATTACTGTTCACCCACTCGTTGGCCACTTTCAGACTACACAGTTATAGCACTATGATTCTGTGGGTGCATCCTCTGGAATCCTCAGGTGTGCAGTTTGGCGAGGCATTAGCTCTCTCTGGCTGAGAATTTTAAATGTCCCTCCTTTAACTTCTAATTCTACAATTCTTTAGCATGGAACCATAGCAGTTAAAGTGGAACCATAGTGGTATAATTGTATAGAGAACAAGCATGGCATCGTGGTTTAACTGTTGGACCAGAACTCTGGGAGATCAAGGTTCAGATCCCTGTTCAGCCATGGAAATCCACTGAGTGACCTTGGGCAAGCCACACTCTTCAGCCAAAGAAGGCAAAGGCAAGCCTCCTCTGAATAAATCTTACCAAGAAAACCCTGTGATAGGGTCGCCGTAAGCCTGACATGACTTGAAGGCACACAACAACAACAAAAATAATAATTGTGTAGTGCGAAAGGGCCATTTAGTAGCAGCTGTGAGATTGCTCATAAATGGCAGTGCACTGAGATGGGGTGGGTGTGCATTAGGACCTTTCTCTCTCTCTCTCTCTCTCTCTGGCTTTTCTTCACAAACAAAGATTCAGGAAGGACTCTAAAAAGGCCAATCCGAGATAAACAAGTCCGGTATGCATGAATGTATGGCCCTTGCTGCATACTCTCCAACTTTTCACATGTGAAAACTGGAGCATGTGTGGCCAAGCAACATCAGAGTGTGGTCAAAATGGCAAATGTTATTAATGATGAGAACCCAAGCTAGGAGAGGCTGCAACAGTTTTCTTTGGCCTGATCCTACAAGGAGGAACAGGATTCCATGTCCTCCTCTCCCCTCTGATGAGTTAATTGAATGCAAACTACCTATGATCAACAATAACCCCAAGGTCCTTTTCATGCATAGTATTGCTGAGCTATCTATCCCCCATTCTATACAGGAAGCCCCCTCCCAACTTATCTGACAGATTAGGGACTGCAGCAGTGTCAGAAACCAGAATTGGTCAAAAAGCAGAACCCATGTAGGGAACATGAGGGAATGACTGTGCATCGCTTTGGACTGCCTGTGCACACCCACCACTTGCAAAGTCTCTCAGTCAGCTTGGTGACTTCTCCCCTCCCCTTAGCTTGCTTTGCAAGCACCATGCATGTGTGTGCACGGTCAGTCCCAAGCAAGCCTCTGTAGACAAGAGCTGTCAAAAGAATGGATTCCTTGTCAAATGAA
This sequence comes from Gambelia wislizenii, assembly GCA_030847615.1. NCBI lineage: Eukaryota > Metazoa > Chordata > Lepidosauria > Squamata > Crotaphytidae > Gambelia > Gambelia wislizenii. The sequence goes on from JAUMIR010000004.1 coordinate 107,980,466, forward strand.
TGAAACTTGTTCTTAATTTTCAAGCATTAAAAGAGAGAGTCATCATATAACAAGCCATCAAAAGGCAGGGGCTTCCTTTATGTGAATTTGGCTTCTGTGACCTAAATGTAGACATTTGCATTTGTCTCTACTGAATTTCATTTTATTAATTTTGCCCAATTTTCTAGTTTATCTAGGTCCTTTTGAATTCTGTTCCTATCTTGCAATATGTTAGCCACCCCTCCCAGTTTTGTATCATCTGCAAACTTGTAAAGGATTATCTCTACCCCATCATCAAAGTCATTGATAAAAATGCTGAAGGGTTCTAGGACACTCCACTTGAGACCTTCTTCTAGTTTGAAGCATAGCCATTGATGATGATTCTTTGAACGCAGTTTGCCAACCAATTATGGATCCATCTGACACTCTTCCCATCTGTTCCACATTTAATCAGTTTGCTAATTAAAATATTATTATAAGGGGACCTTATCAAATGCTTTGCTGAAATCCAGATAAATGACATCCACAGCATTCCCAACATCTATTAAATTAGTGACCTGATAGAAAAAAGATATAAGATTAATTTGGCAGGATTTGGTCTTAACAAACTCATGCTGACTCCTACTGATCCCTGAATTGTCATCAAGATATTTGCAGAAAAGACTTTTGTATTATCTGTTCTAAGTTTTCACCCCCCTGGTATCGAGGTCAGGCTGACTAGCCAGTAGTTTCCTGGATCTTCTTTTTTGAACCAAGGGACAATGTTTGCCCTTCTTTGGTCCTTTGGCACCTCACCTGTTCTCCAAGATTTCTCAAAAATGATGGCAAGTAGTTCAGAGATTACATCAGCAAGTTTCTTCAGTACTTTGGGATGCAATTCATCTGGTCCTGCAGATTTGAATTCATTTAGGTTAGCTAGGTGATTCCTGACTAACGCCCTATCAATCTCGATTTGCAAGGTCGACCTTGCAAAAAGAGACCTCCCATGCCAAGGTCTCTGCTGCTTCATGGAAGCACACAGCTCTCTTTTTTTGGTGGGGCGGGGGGCTGGAGCAAAATAAGTATTGAGTATTTCTGCCATTTTCTTGTTATCTGTTAGCATTTTGCCATTCTTATTGAACGGTGGCCCCACTGTCTCCTTGGTCATTCTCCTGCCTCAAATGTATCGGAAAAAACTCTTATTTAATGATTTGTCCTTCCTTGCATTCTATATACATACTCCTTTTTTTCCTCTTCCTCTGTGAGTTTGCTGTGCAGCCACAATGGCTTTTTCAGATGTTTACCATTTTTCTTCTTCCATGGGATTGTTTGTGATTGTACTTTTTGCAACTCCTTCTTCAAGAACTCACATGATTTCTGGGTGTCTTTTTCCTTTAGCATGCCTAGCCATAGGATTCCACCCAGTAATTTCCTGAACTTGTTAAAATCAGCTTTCTTGAAATCCAAGATCCATATCTGACTGTACACTTCTTTGCCCTGTCCTACAATAGCGACAGCATTACATGGTCACTTCCACCTACAGTACTGACTACTTTGATTCCAGTGATCAACTCCTCCCTATTGGTTAGGATCAAGTCCAGGACTGCTGATCCCCTTGTTCCTTCCTCTACCTTTTGGAATAAGAAATTATCTGCAAGGTACATCAGGAATTTGTTGGAGAACCTATACTTGGTAGACTTAGTCTCCCAGCAGATATCTGAGTAATGTAAGTCCCCATAACTACTAATTCTTGCATCTTTGAGATTTCTGAGAGTTGTTTCTGAAAAGCATCATCCACCACCTCTTCTTGGTTTGCTGGTCTGTTGTAAACTCCTACCACAATGTTGCATTTATTTATTTCTCTATTTATTTTTACCCAAATGCTCTCAACTGATCCACTCTGATTACTCTCACAGATTTCTGTACAACTGAATTTGTCTTTGACATATAATGCTACTCCCCCCCACCTTTTCTGCCGTATCTATTATTTTGGACAAAGTTAGACCCTTCAATTGTAATATTGCAATCATGGGAACCATCCCACCAGATCACCATTATGACTATAAAGTCATATTTACCTTCCTGTACTATAACATCAAGCTCATCTTGTTTGTTTCCCAAATTTTGTGCTTTTGCGTAAAGACATTTGAAACTTTCTTTGTTCTCATCTATTAATTTACTGTCAGTTTTTCTGTGTATCCCATTATGTCCTTCAGCTTCTTCTCTAGAATCCACATCCTTGTGTTTAGAGCTTGCCTTTGGGCTGATATTTGAGCTATCACATCAACACACAACCCCGGGTTTATTTTGGAACCCTCTTGATCAGACTTGCTATTCTACCACCAAAGACATTCTTTCCAGTCTTCATGAGGTGCAGCCCATCTGTGGCCAGTAGTACTCAGTCTAAGAAGTGGAGACCGTGGTCCCAGAAGCCAGATCTGAGACATGTGCCTGCCAGACTTCTTGCTGTGTTCCATGTTCCCTCTCTTCGGCATTATTTCAAACCAGAGGGAGGAAAACAGGAAAGAGTAGGGGAAATCTTTGGCATTCAAGCTGATTTAAAAACTGTAGCATTAACATGTGGTTTGAGCGTTTCAACTTGCAATGCAAACTATTTATTATTGCTGTAAAATAAAATGCAAGTGAAAAGCTAAACAGTCTTTTTTTTTTTAATCCACTGCAGTGAGGATACTTTGCACGTTGGACATTTCACTAGTTCATCTTAATATTTCAGTTTAAAGATTGGTAGTACTACCTACCACCTACTAAAAACAGGCTTATAATTTAACTCATATATCAGTTTATATGACCTTGTCTAAGAAAGTGCAAGAAGTCTTAAAAGCTATATTTATCTCATAGTCACTCTTGTACTCTGCCTTCTCCTACTGTAACAGGATGCCGGGCAAGTAAATGTCAGTTCTAAAATTAAAATCATGCTTAATAAAAGTGCAGAGTCTGCCTGTGTAAGCCTGGCTGAAAATGTTCTTATTGGTGCTTGGCTTTGGTGTATGTGTATATCTACCCATATGTATCTCTCCACACAAACACACAATTAATATTAAATATTAAACCATTTGTAATTTAAGGGTGAGTTTTGGCCTTTGGGGCGACCTCAATTCCCTGCTACAACAGGGTATCTACAAATTAGTCTTCTCCCATTTCAGCTTACCTAAGATCTTTGTTCTTTTTCTGTGGCCCCGCTCTGTATCTTTCTACCATCAGATGTTCTTCATGTGGAAATGACAGACAGGGGCACTTCAGCTGTGGCACTTAGAATGGGGGGGGGGGAACCTACCAGAGAGTTATACCTGGTCATGCCACTACTCTTTAGTCAGTGGTGAAGATACTGTTATCCCCATGGGCATTTTCAGGATATTGTTTTTATCTGAATTTTACTGAGTCCTGACTTCTAAGTTTTGACTTACAGCAACCCTAACCCAATCCGGCTCAGGCCCCCCATCACCCCACGTGGAGAGGCATGGCCACTGCCATGCTGTCTTCATTGTCCTGTCTGGTCTCAGGCTGGCCAGGTGAAGGATTGTGTGGCAGCCAATCAGAGAACAGCATGGCTGGCTCTGCCTGGCTGGGGGGAGTTTGTTTCAGCCAATAGGAACAGAGCGTTTAGCTCAAACCTGATTGGCTGAAAGAAAAGGGAATGCAGCCTTCAGTTGCAGGCTTCCCTCTAGTCCGGCGGCCAGGTATAAATTCCTGGCTGCCTGGCAGACCAATCGGTAGCTCTTCACGAGCTGAAGAGGACGGATCGAGCTGAACTCACGAAGAGCAGAACTCATGAAGAAGGTCAACCCTGATCTTCAGACTCCTAGTCCAGCACCCAAACCACTTCAGCATACTGTTCTACAGGATGTTAAATGTTATTTTAGTAAGCAGTAATAACATTTATAAATGCATTTAATCAATATGTTAATATGCTTAATATTTGACTAGATCAAGCCATCATCACATCTCTGTTTGCAAAAGATAGCATCGTGCAGGGGACCTGCATAACTTCAGACGATGAAACTTTCTCTAACTTTTGATCATGAACCTTTATACAAGATACTAGGGTGGTTATTTTTTTCCTGAATACTTGTCTACTTGCCTTGGTTAGGCCAATCACTCACTCTGCATAGGCCAAATGTTTCCCACTTGAGAGCTGAAAGTTGGCCTTCGGAGTTCATAGCTAGGAGCAGAAGTAGAAATGCACAGGCTTCTGTCTCAATTGCCTCAGTTGTCTTCAGGTCTCAATTGCCTTTTTCCAAGTCATCATCTTCTAAGATGGCCTGTCATCCCTGGTAGGCCATTGACAATTAGGAGTTACTTTCTTTCAATGATGGACTCCCGATTCTCCTCAGAGTTCTTTTTGTCTTTATTTCTTCAAAAAGTGTTAACTATGAAACAGAAAATGATTTCAATGGATGCTAGTTGGATCTGACTGAAAATTTATTACATATCCATTACAGTGTAGAAATTGGGAATAAACAATACAATACATTATAAGTATTTCAGATTCTCAAGGGGATGAGGGGAGACAGTATAGAGAAAGAAGAGGAAATCACCCCATGTTAAAGTTTTGGATGAGCTGCTAAAGTTGCAGGTAGTTTTTCTCCCATATTTTCTTCTTTCTACAAAATGTGTGGGTGTGGGGACAACACTTTCCTCTATGGTAGTGTTTTGTGTTAAATCATAACGCCCACCCCCCACTACTTCTCCTCTACCTGCAGAGGTGCAAAGACACAGGTACACACATCTTTTTGTCCAATCACATCTTATCTCCTGCAAAGAAAAGTGACTGGAAGAGTGTAACTTTAGTAGAAAAACTGCCTAAGGTGGAAAGGATAAAAACTGGTCTTGCTGGGTCAGATTAAGCAGATTAAACTTGTATTCTGTTATCAGCAGTTGCCATTATTATTATTTTTTTAAGGAATCTGGTTGGGGAAAAAACTAGTTTTCTTTTCAAATCATACACTTTGAGTTCTGCAGTTTTAATTAACAGCTAGTTTTTCTTTTTAAACCCTTCTGAGGGAGAAAACTTTCTTCACTCACTCTGGACTAAACTACGCAATGCATTCAATAGGTACCATGAAGCTACTTCCAAGTAATCACACATAGCACTGATCCATACATGTGTTTAAGCCTCATTCCTCCCACACATTTGTTTTCCTGGATTTTCTCACCCCTGCCATGTAGGAGTTAAAATGAATATGCCTTATCAATGTCTAGGGAGGAGGCCATCCTTTCTCTCCTTCTAGAATGATCCTGCATATGCAGGAGAGAAGGAGTTGGGAGGGGGGTATATTCTTCCACTTCTGGTGCACAGTGGTTCTCATCTGGAATGGGACTGCATGCACTTGTAGAAAAAATAACATATGGTACTCCACAAAGTGATAGAAGCAGGCAGTGCAACACTTACAGCGGACCAGACCCCCCATGGATACCAGAATCCAGGGATGCTGAAGTCCCATTATATATGGGACTTCACGTGGGTGTGTGTACACACACACATACAACACCCAATAGTGTAGTACAATGGTGTTCCTTATATAAAATGGCAAAATAAAGGTTTTCTTTTTTGGATTTAAAAATATATATTTTCAAGCCACGAATAGTTAAATGCATGGATGCCCAGGGACAACTGTATTTTTGAGAGGGTGGGGAGCAACACATTCACAATGCAACATTCACCAGCATTTTAAAATGTATTGACTTGTTAAAATATTTTTATCCCACACTTTTATCATGCAATGTCAGGGTAGCAAATAGATAAAACAATATAAACTATTGAAGCAATTCCAGATAATCCAATAATGAATTTAAACAAGATAAAAACATATTAAACAATTCAAATATATTTAGAAAGCTTTAAAAGGCTAAAAAAGTTTAAAATCATATGCATGGTTAAAAGTAAATTGAGCCCCAGAGGCTTTAATAAAAAGGCATGTTTTGACCTGACACTGAAAAGAAACCAATGTTGGCACCAGTTGGGCCCCCAAGGGAAGGCCATTCCACAAGTGGGGTGCCACAGCTGAGAAGACCCTTTCCCATGTCCTGTCCCATCATATTTCCTGCAGTGCTGGGACATAAAGGAGGGCGCTTCTGACAAACCTCAATCCTTGGGCAGACATATAAAGGGAGAAGCACTTCTTCAAGATCAAGATCCTAAGCTGTTCAAGGATTCCAACATCATCACCAACATCTTGAATTCAAATTGGCAGCTAGTACAGTTCCTTTAACACAGGACTTAGGATCATAGAGTTGTAAGAGATCATGAGGGCCATCTAGTCCAACCGCCTGCCATGCAGAAATACCCAATCAAAGCACTCCCAACAGATGGCCATCCAGCCTTTGTTTGAAAACCTCCAAAGAAGGAGACTCCACCACTTAAATGTTGCCTGTATTATGTGTTGTCTGTTTGGGGGCAGTTGCACCATATGCCTTACTGTAAACATTCAAATAAATTAAAGAGTAAGTTGCACCTTCTTTCCAATCACCCTCAGGAAGTTAAGCTTGGGTGCTGGGTCACACTGCAACAGTAGCAATTGAGGAGCATGAGGTACAAATCTACTCAGAACAAGAGGCTTGGAGATAGGAACCACTCTTTCCTTTTACAAATTAAAGAGCAGTCTAGTTGCTATAGGGGCTCTGAGAACTAAACTGTCCTCATACTGAACATTTGAAACAGATAATTGATTAATTTGCTGTAAAGATTCTATGCTGCAAGTCCTTTTGGCTGAATTTGCAGATAAGGTTCTTATTTTTCCTGTTGAAACCATCTAGCATACTGGCTTAACATAGTTGCAAAAGACTAAAAAGAGCTAGGAGAGGCTTTCTGTTGGCAGTTGCTGGTTGGAGCCTGTATTACTACACACTCTATTTCCGGATATACTGCAGCACACCTAAGTTGCTGCCCCTTGCTGGATTAATTAAACCTTACAATGCTCTCTGATTTCTGCCCAATTTTGCTTCCTGGAAGGGACCACTACACATTGGATGAATCTTTGGAGATTTTCAGACACGGAAAAATCGTCCCTTGCTGCGCGAGCAGCCTCCCGAAACTGCTGCGCGGCAAGGGTCTTTTTCGGACCGCGCTGTGCCTGTGGCGAAACCGTCCGTGTCACTTCCGTGAAGCTTGGGACGGCTCCGCGTCATATTTCAAGCACGGGCAGCCTCCGTGATTGAAATATGGCGCGGAGCCGTCCCAAGCTTCACGGAAGTGACACGGACGGTTTCGCCACAGGCACAGCGCGGTCCGAAAAAGACCCTTGCCGCGCAGCAGTTTCGGGAGGCTGCTCGCGCGGCAAGGGGAGATTTTTGCCTGTCTGAAAATCTCCTTTGACTTAACTGTGAATAAGGCCAAAGGACACAGACTGGTCAACACATCTGGCCCTGAGGGAGCAGTGGCACTTTTGGACTTGGGGACTTTTTGGAGTTTTGAGTACATCGCTAGCTGCTGTGTATCAGCTTTAACAAATATTGTTGCTTCTCCGTATCTTGTGGGAGGGGAACGGGGAACAGTGTGACTCAGACATTCAAACTGGCATGTTACCTGAATTACGTGGGTGTCCATGAGGATCCCACTAGTATCCTCATTACCCTTACAGAAGGAGAGGTGAAAGGGCTCATGTTTTAGGGTGCAGAAGGGGTGAAGGACTGTACTCAGAACTGGGGGGGGGGCAAAAACTCCAAATACTCTGTGGGGAAAGCCTTTGCAACTTTTTCCACATTTAAAAAAAACAACCTCTGAAGGAAATGCACATCCCCACTCATTGTGACAATTGATTCACTTTGCTGTGCATTCCTGATAAGAGTGTAGTTCAAAGATTCCTCCTGGTTAAAAGTTGTATATTACCAACAAGCCCATATGATTTTAATAGAAATTCATATACCCAACGTAACATACGCCGGTGGTGCATTAACAGTCAGTTGCTCTATTGCTCTGCCACCACTGCCACCTGTTGACTGCCTGGGTTCCATCGCAGTAGCAGCAGGGGTGGTGGGGCAATGATGTGACCTCCTGGGCACCCGGGCAATGTCTCTCTCTCTCTCCCTCTGGCTTCTCTTCACAAACGAAGATTCAGGAAGGACTCACCCTGCGCCTTCAGCAAGCGTGCTGATGACTAAAAAGGCCAATTTGAGATAAACAAGTCCGGTTGCAAAAAGCACAGCAGAAGGTCTCCGTGGGTGATGTTTTTGGGTTGTGATTCTTTCTGCGTTGTCGTTTCTCTTCAAGACTTGTTCGTCGTGAGTTCTCAAATAAGGCTGCAGCATTGTGAATAGTGTGTCTCCATGCCTCCCGATGTGAGGCCAGGGTGGACCATTGTAGGTGATCAATTTGGCCGAGCCTGAGGTGTTGTTTCAGGGAGTCCTTGTATCGCTTTTTTGGAGCGCCCCTCTTACGCTGACCCATGACGAGTTCACCGTAGAATACTATTTTGGGGAGGCGATGGTCCTCCATCCTAGAAACATGCCCTGCCCAGCGCAGCTGTGTTCTCAATATCATGGCCTCAATGCTGGTGATCCCTGCTTGCTCAAGGACAGCAACATTCGTCACATAGTCAGTCCAGTGTATATTTAGGATTGTGCGTAAACAGCGCTGATGGAAGCGTTCGAGGAGTCGTAAGTGGTGGCAATAGGTGACCCATGTTTCAGACCCATAAAGGAGAATAGACAGTACAATGTCTCTATACACACTGATTTTTGTGCTTCGCCTCAGGTGTTTATTACTCCAGACTCTTTTGTAAATATATACATATTATATATATATAATGTGTGTGTGTGTGTGTGTGTGTGTATTTATAAAATGGTTTGGGTATGTTTCCTTTCCCAGTATGCTGATTGACAGCTTAGGAAACACACCCAACCAATCCCCTCACTCCCTCAGGCAATCACCACCCACATGCAAATTTCCTGTCCACCTCATCAACCACTTCTGCCACTCAATCTGCATCCCCAGCCTCACAAGGACCCCTCCCTCCTCTCACTCCCTCAGCCAATCACCACCCACATGTAAAAAAATGCAATATTTTTTCCCTAAAATAATACCATGTAGCTGAACCATGTGAAAGGAACACTGCCACTCCAAGCTCCACACTGCAACCACCGCTTGAAACCCCAGCAAGGCACATAATGGTGTATGCTACACCAGGCACACCTATACTTATACTAATACGATTACAATTATGCCAGTGGCTCTTAACCTTTTCTTTACCAGGGACCCACTTTAAATATCTTTTGTTGCCATGGGCCCCCAAGATTTAACTCAAGATTTAAAACCCTAACAATAATAACAATAATACCTGATAACAACAATAATAATACAATTACAACGATGCTTCTTAACCTTTTCTATACCAGTGGCCTCTTTATCTTTTGTTGCCATGGGACCCCAAGACTTTAGATTTAAAACAGCAACAATAATACAATTACACCATCCACGAAATCTTCCCTCAGAAGGCACTGGAGTGGGAAGGAAGACTTTTCTCCTGCTTCTTCCGGCAAGTTTGTGGCTGGAGTGGATTGAATGGCAATGCGCAGGCCAAGCCAGCCAGCCTTTGCCTTGGCTCTTGCCACATGACCACTCCACTGCAGCCAGGAGGTGGTCTGAGCAGGCTTCAAGCCTTCGTGGACCCCCTGTGAGGACATCAAGGACCCCTGGGGGTCCCCAGACCCAAGGTTAAGAACCACTAGTCTAGATACTTGGTGAAAGTAGCATGCAAAAGCTCTGCCTCGTGTAGAGAAGAGGGGGTCAAGGGACCCTTGTTTACCGCTTGTTAAAATAGAAATGAATAGAAAAGGGAGCAAAGGAGTCTCTCCAGCAAGGGGTGGAATGGTCACCTCTAACTTTCTCATGAGTCTTTGGGCTCACCTTTGCCCCATCCACAGACTGCAGAGCCTCAACCTCCCGCTCCAACATCAGCTGCCCTTCAAGACCAGCATGCTGGATTCCCATTGGGGGGAGGCTGTCAGCCAATGAGAGCCCACTTTGATCCATTCTATTCCCCCTCCTTCGCCGGCTTTGGCTCCTCCCACTGGCCGGAGGGTTTTTTTAGCAGGCAGCAGCCCATCCAATGCAGAATTTGCAAAGACAGCCTTTTTCCCCATGGGAAGCTGAGTCAGGAGTGACCAAAGGACCCCAAGGGGTACCCCAAGGAGGAAAAAGAGGGCCTGGAACTCCAGGACAGCCTCCCACCTCCTTCCCACCCCTTTCCAGGTTTTTTGTTTTGCAGCCTTAAGTTCCTCAGGGCAGAAAGTGTCCACTCTGCATAGGCTCACTGAGAGGCATCAGGCACAGCCTGGAGACAAACTTGCCCAGGAGTAGCCAAAACAGCAGAACTGCACAGCAGAAAGGGCACAAAAACAAAGGCTTCAGCTAGCAGCTGTTCCACAGCTTCAAACCACTTTCACACAAAAAAAACTTACAGACTGCAAGGTTCATCCAAAAATATCTGGAGGTCTTTATCTTCAGTTTCAGTATAAACAAACACAGTATATACACAGCAAAGCTCATTAACAAAACCAACAGCAACACTCCTCTTTCTCCACAGCACCCCCCCCCCCACACACACAATGAACTGTGTGCTTTGGCTATATAGGAGTGTTTGCTAGTCATCCCTTTGCCTAGCCACAGCTGCGAACAAACCCACTTCAGCTGTGCTAGTCTGTGGTCTGTTGCTCCAACATTTTTTCCTTTTGCACTTAAAGCAATATTACCCTGACAGAAGGAGAGGGGAATGGGCTCATGTTTTAGGGTGCAGAAGGGGTGAAGAGCAGAGGAAGGGAAAAAAACCTACCCTTTAAGGTAGGACAGGAGGAAAAAGAAGAAAGAGGCTGGGGGATGCATAGAAAGCAACATTATTTGCCCCATGCATGCATATTAAGACAGCAAGGGGAGCAGGCTGAGTATTTAGTTACTGCAGCTCAACAGGCAAAGATGTGGCTATAGGCCAGGGAGGTGGTGCTGAAAAAATGCCCTGAAGCTGCTGATTGGCTGGCCAACAGCGTACTACAGTTGGTTAGGTATGTTTCCAAAGTGGCCAGTCAGCACACTGGGAATGGCAACATACCCAAGAGAATTATATATAGAATATATGTTTTGGTCTCAGTCTTTTTTTAATCAAATTTTTAAACATAATTTATTAAGCTGTTTTTAAAATGCATTTATATGTAATTAATTATATCCTGCTGCTCTATTTTAACATAGGTTGTTTATATTACTTATGTATAGAATGTATATAATTATTTATTTTTTTATAGAATGTATAAGATTATTTTATTGCCTCTTGGTTTGTTGACCATAATAAAGGCTTGGTGGTGGTGGTGGTGGTGATGATGATAGTGGAAGTGGAAAGCTGATTGGTCGGATGTGTGCAGGGGGTGAAACATGTTAACAAGGCAAGCTCCTGGAACTGCCATTTTAGATTTTTGCTGTAGTGATCATGTGCTGAGGCGGCAAAACAACCTTTTCCTCCCCTTTTTTCCTGTTTATTTAAGTGGAAAATCACACTTCCACTCACTGGATTTGCTTTTGAAAAAATACTGTTCAGCGGTGTCAACTGGTGGCAACAAAAACGTGAGTAGTTCACTTGTGCCCACCATCTTGATTTGCAGACATACCCGTTTGAACGACAAACACATATGGCTTTGCATGCCTGCGATCTTGAAAAAAACCTGTGGAGACAAATGAAAGCTGCTATAAATTGGCATAAGTGAGCATCAATCCACATTTTATTGCCTCGTATAGATGAGCCCAAGCACCTCAAAGCAGCAAAAAGCTATATAAACTCAGTAGCATGGGAGAGGGAATGCTTGGGATTCCCTGACAGAGGTGTCAGGAAGGGAGGAACAACTGTGGTGTCACTGGGATCCAGAAAGTACAAGCCCATCCCTGACTTCTGACACTGAGCACAGAAGATTGTAGGACACACCAGGAGGAAGCACAACCTAGGACATCAGCAGGTACCCACTCCTTGTCCTGTGAGCTTGTCAGAAAATTTCCCTTTTCTTTTTGGAAGAATAAGGGTTCTTCAGGGGAAAATGTATCCCTAATGCACCCCCTCATTACCAACATTTTGTTCTGATTTTCCTGTGACTCAGGGGCTGGAAGGAGTCTCATCCTGTAGTTTATCTCCACCCCCCACCTTGGTTTGGACCATGAACCAAGTCCACTGAATCTTGGAATGCTTTAAACATTTTTTTTAAAACTACGTTCCTGCCTCTGCAAGCTAATTTAAGAAAATAAATTATTACTACTAAAAAAGAACAACTATTTATATAGTTTAATTTATACATCTCTGTCACAGAGAACTTTTAGACATAGGACAATCAACTGAGGGAAAATGGAAACTAGGGTAAACGGAGAAACAATATACAAGTTGACTCGGGATTGTGGTGCAGTAGTTCAAACACTACACAAATCATAGGCAAACAAACTACTTCTTCAATAGAGGCTGGACTGGTAACCTGGACGTTGTTGTTGTTGTGTGCCCTAAAGCCATTTCTGACGTATGGCGACCCTAAGGTGAAACTATCATGGGATTTTCTTGGCAAGATTAGCTCAGAGAGGTTGCCTTTGCCTTCCTCTGAGGCTGAGAGAGTGTAACTTGTGTAATGTCACCCAGTGGGTTTCCACAGCTGAGCAGGGATTTGAATCCTGGGGCCCATCTAAACAGTAAAAATACCCCTCATGGAATTTGCTGGGAATGTACATGTTTAAACAGGATCCAGCACCAATCCACATGATTCAGAAGGAGGGGGGCCCAAAATGGCAAAAACAATGGGGTAAAAGACTTCACAGATTTCCCCATACTTTTTAACAAACCGTGAGGTGGGTGTGCATTTTGCTCGTTTGGACTATTGAACCCTAAAACACTCATAGGGAAGCACAAAGCTGATTGGCTGGGCAAGAGCAGGGGTGGGGCTTGCCAAGAGGGCAAGTGCCTGCTGCCGCCATGTTAGATTTTCACCTTAGCGATCAATCACTAAGGCGATAAAAAGGATCAATATTATCTGTTTTGCTTTTTTATACAATTGGAGAATTGCTCTATCGCACGAGCACACCTTGGGATGACTTTAAAAAATGGCGGCAGTGAAGAACTAACGAGAATAAATCACTCACGGCGGCCATCAGGAATACGAGGCTTATGGGGCTCCCGAGGCTAGAAAAACCGTTTAGGCATGTTGCTGCTGCTGTGAGGTGCCAATACTACAAGGTATTAGGGATTTTTTCCCCTCGTGTAGATGGGCCTCTGGTCTCCAGAGTCAGAATACAACACTCAAAACTACTACACCAAACTGGGTTTTATAGAAACTGGCTTTTACTGCAGGATTTGATGTTTTGCAAGCCTTATTGTTTCCATTCAAGAGAAACAAGTTAGTAACCCTGTGGTGTTTTTTTTAAGCAGTTTAAAGCAAGCAAATCCAGGAAGCAAAACAATACAAGCAGAGGAGTAAAGTGAGAAATTTTCAGAGACCATAGGTTTGGGGTCCATTGAAAGTGAACCTGTATATACCCAAACTAGTTAATGGCCTTCTGTTTGTTAAAGGCTCTGAGATCCAAAAAGTAAGGTAGCAGAGAAAGAAAGGCTTGGACTTTGTCCGTGATTATTTACCATCTGACTTAATGATTAATATATTACTACAATCTAGGCCTTTAGGTCCACATAGGTTGCTACCCTTTATTAGACCTCACTTACTATAGTCAGCGAAGAGCAGCTCATGGACTAGATAGTTTAGAGTCTTAGTGCAAGCCCTCAGACGGCTTAAGTGCTCTGCAGCGCCTAACATCCTGTTTTGCAACAGCTGCAGAACTGTTTGGGCTGGAAGTCAAACTGAAGATAACGTAAGTTCTCTACCAGTCTGCACCACAGAACGAACACCACCATCCCCACATTTGCATAGGCAAATCTGTGCTTAATTCCGTTCAGCAGTTCACCTACCGGGGAAGCATCATCTCCTCAGATGCCAAGATTGACAAAGAGATTGATCAGATTAGCAAAGGCATATAGCGCATTTGGAAGACTTTACAAAAGAGTCTGGAGTAACAAATACCTGAGGCGAAGCACAAAAATCTGTGTGTATAGAGCCATTGTACTGTCTATTCTCCTTTACGGGTCTGAAACATGGGGCATCTATCACCAATACTTACGACTCATCAAACGTTTTCATCAGCGCTGTCTACGCACAATCCTAAATATACACTGGACTGACTATGTGACGAATGTTGCTGTCCTTGAGCAAGCAGGGATCACTAGCATTGAGGCCATGATATCGAGAACACACCTGTGCTGGGCAGGGCATGTTTCTAGGATGGAGGACCATCGCCTCCCAAAAATAGTACTCTACGGTGAACTTGCCGTGGGTTAGTGTAAGAGGAGCACTCCAAGAAAGCGATACAAGGACTCCCTGAAACAACATCTCAGGGTTGGCAAAATTGATCACCAACAATGGTCTGCCCTGGCCTCACATCGGGAAGCATGGAGACGCACTATCCACAATGCTGCAGTTTTATTTGAGAACTCATGCCAAACAAGTCTTGAAGAGAAACAACAACGCAGAAAGAATCACAACCCGGAAAAAACACCCAAGGAGACCCTCTGTTGTGCTTTCTGCAACCAGACTTGTTTATCTCGGATTGGCCTTTTTAGCGTGCTTGCAGAAAGTGCAGGATGAGTCCTTCCTGAATCTTCATTTGCGAAGAAAAGCCAGAGAGAGACTATAGTAGAATTGTTTGTTAGAACAGAGATGACACACCTTACATAGCCAAGCAAATCATTGGGTGTCAGATTAATTCTTCTGGCACTATGTTTCTGAGGAGACAATTGTGGTAAGGCAGTTAAAAACAGCAGTGCCATCGATCATTGCTTGTATTAAGTTCATAGTTCTTTAGTCCTATTATACTATCTAGGAAACAAGTTTTGCAGTTTTTTTAAAGCCTGCTACCTGCTTTTCAAAAGTTGATAGCAGGTTAGAAATATTGGCTGCCCTTTGTGATAACAAAGCTATGGTTTTGCAGTTTTCTCTAATTGTTTAACTCATGGTAGGGAGCGTATGTCTCAATGTTTTGAAATTAACATTACAGTATCATGGAACTTTTACCTAAATACCCTAAAGGCACCAGATCCTGTCTGATCTTGGAAGCTAAGCAGGGTCAGCCCTGGTTACTACTTGGATGTGAGACTGACAACAAATACCAGGTGCTGTAGGCTATATTTCAGAGGAAGAAACTGGCATAATGACCTCTGAGTATTCCTTGCCTAAGGAAACCGTATGAAATTAATTGGATGGATTGCCATAGGTTGACAGGCAACTTGAAGGTGCATACACGCACACACACATCACACACACAACTTAATGGGCTGTACTTCAATAGGTTGCTGATAATTCAGATCACAACTTTCGAGTAGGAAACTTATGTATCTTGTTCGTAACATGCTACTTCTTCGGCTTTCTCTTTGTTATGGCATCAAATCGATTTATTCTCTGGTCTGGCGGTTCTTAACCTGTGGTCTGCAGACCCCCAGAGGGCTGCAATGTCCTCACAGAAGGTCCACAAAGGCTTGAAGGCTGCTCAGCCTACATGACAGGAGTCAAGGCAAAACCCAGCTGGCTTGGCCTGCACATTGCTCTTCGATCCACTCTAGCCACAAATTTGCAGGAAGAAGCAGGAGAAAAGTCTCCCCTCCCCTCCAGTGCCTCTGAGGGAAGGGTTAATGGATGGTGTAACTGTAATTGTATTTGTGTTGTTGTTGTTTTAAATCTTAAGTCTCAGGGGTCAGTGGCAACAAAATATATTTAAAGGGGGTCCCTGGTAAAGAAAAAGTTAAGAGCCATTGCTCTGGTCCATGAATCTTGTTGAACCACTAGTGGGAGGAGCACTGGCCCAAGCTCTCCTGCATCAGAGGAGAAGCACTGTTGCTGTTGCCACCACAGCATCACAGCCACTCCCCTGAATTGTCTCCTGCTGCCCACCTCTAAGGACCCTTTCACAGTACACAATTGTGTGTGTGTGTTTGTGCCTTTAAGTCACCTGTCAACTTATGGTGACCCCATGAACTTCATAGTTTCTTATATATAATGGCACATGAGCACCCACAGATTTTGGTGTCTATGGGGTGTGTGTGTCCTGGAATCAAATCCCAGATAATAAGGGCCCACTGTACTGACTGTGATCAAGCCTTCAATGTGTGTTTATGTGGAAGGATGTCAGATTGAACAAAGTGGAGGTTAAGCCTGTTCAAATATGCCTACAAGCAATCTATACCTTTCCATTGTCCATGGAAACACTGCTATCTTATATAGGCATATACAGTTAGGTCTGGAAATAAGTGAACGCTGACACAATTTTCATAATTTTGGCTCTGTACACCACCATAATGGATTTGAAATGAAACAACTGAGATGAAGTACAGACTTTCAGCTTTAATTCAAGGTGTTGAACAAAAATATCATATGAAATGTTTAGGAGATGCAACCATTTTCATACACACTCCCCTTATTTCAGGTGGAAAAGGAATTGGACAAATTAACACAATCATAAATAAAATGTTCATTTTTAATACTTTGTCAAGAATCCTTTGCAGGCAATGACTGTTTGAAGTCTGGAACACATAGACATCACCAAATGCTGGGTTTCCTACTTTGTGATGTTTTCCCAGACCTTTATTTTTGTTTGTGGATCTTTCTGCCTTAAGTTTTATCTTCAACAAGTGAAATGCATGCTCGATTAGGTTGAGATCAGGTGATGGACTTGGCCATTGCAGAATATTTCATTTCTTTGCCTTAAAAAACTCCTGGGTTGCTTTCGCAGTATGCTTTCAGTCATTGTCCATCTGTAAAGTGAAGCACCGCCCAATCAACTTTGCTGAATTTGATTGAGCCTGACCAGACAATATATACCTATGTACTTCAGAATTCATCCGGCTGCTTCTGTCTTCTGTCACATCATCAATAAACACTAGTGACCCAGTGCCATTGGAAGCCATGCATCCCTTGCCATCACAATGCCTCCACCATGTTTTACAGATAGAATCATAGAACCAGATGTGGTATGTGTCAGATCACAAGCCGTTCCAAGCCCTCGCCATACTTTTTTCTTCCCCCCCATTCTGGCACAGGTTAATCTTAGTTTCATCTGTCCAAAGAATGCTGTTCCAGAAATGGGCTGGCTTTTTAAGATATTTTTTGGAAAAGTCTAATCTGGCCTTTCTATTATTGATGCTTATAAATGGTTTGCACCTTGTGGTGAACCCTCTGTATTTGCTCTCGTGAAGTCTTCTCTTTATGGTAGACTTGGATAATGATATGCCCAACTCCTGGAGAGTATTCTTCACTTGGCTGGATGTTGTGAAGGGTTTTTTTTTTTTTTTACCATGGAAAAGATCCTACATTCATCCACCGCTGTTGTCTTCTGTGGATGTCCAGGCCTTGTTGTGTTGCAGAACTCACCAGTGTATTCTTCTTCTTCTTAGAATGTACCAAACTGTTGATTTGGCCACTTCTAATGTTCCTGCTATCTTTCTGATAGATTTTTTTTTTTTTGGCATCCTAACGATAGTCTTTTTCACTTGCCGCATGTTGTGGGTTCACAGTAACAGCTTCCAAATGCAAATGCCACACCTGGAATCAACTCCAGACCTTTTACCTGCTTAACTGATGAAGAAATAATTAAGGAATAGCCCACACCCGTCCATGAAACAGCTTTTGAGTCAATTGTCCTATTACTTTTGGTCCCTTGAGAGGACTACATATTAAAGAGCTGTAATTCCTAAGCCCTTCCTCCAGTTTGGATGTGAATGCCCCCAAACTAAGGCTGAGAGACTGCACTTTAAGCCCATATTCATTATTTAACTGTAACTTGAATTTATTTTAGTAAACAGCCAAAATAACAAAACTTGTGCCAGTGTCCAATTATTTCTGGACCTAGCTGTATTATTAAGGATAAGTTCTGCTGAAATACATGGGGCTTCTTTGAGCTTGACTACATATGGCATTAGCACCTATATGAAGCTGTTTAACTTTGCCAGTTTTATTTTAACTGGAGAGTAAATAATCAAACAGTAAAGAAAACAGCAATTTCTCCCTCCTTTCCTCTGAAGAAAAAAGAGAAAAAATGTCCAGCCGTGGCCTGTTCGCATTACAGAATTATAGTGCTATGATTCTACTTTAAACTGACATGATTCCATCCTATGTAATCCTGGGGTTTGTACTTTGGTGAGGCATTGGGATGCTCTGGCTGAGAATTTTAAATGCCCCTCCCTAAAGTGGAAGTCTTGGGATTCCATAGCATGGAGGCATGGCAGTTAAAGTGGAATAGTAGTGCTACAATTCTGTAGTGTGACTGGGCCCCAGGAAGCTCTCTTCCTACTCATAGTGACAACTCCTCTAAATTCTGCTGCTTCTAGCAAGACTGCATGCCAGCTACTGCCTCACCTCTGTTGCTCACCCTTCTCTGGGAAGAAATTAAGCCCATAACACTGTGTAGTGGCAGTGTGAGCAGCCAGCAACCTTTGCCTGCTCTTTTAGTCTCTCTCCTTCTTGTGCATAGCAGTACTCTATAGGTTAGTCATCCTCTCAGTCACTCACCTGCATTCTCCCACTGAGTGGTATCATGTTGGGAAGTAGATCCAGGCAGCCCCACCCTCAAAACTTCCCAAATGTGAGACGGCAATTGAGTGGACAGAAGTATCAACAGCTCTTCTAAGGAGCAGCATTCCCTTCCCTCTGTATTTCTATAGATGATACTTGCTCTCATCACTTGCTTACTATCAGAATGGCCAGATGGGATGTCCCCAGCTGCTGGGCCCTGGAGGTCAAGGCCTATCTGCTCCAATGGGGAAACCAGGGGCTTGTATATACAAGCCATTAAAAAATGGAGTCCCTTGCAGTAACGACATTTTGCAGCAGCTGTGACCTGTCCTAATGGGGTTTTTTTGCTCCCATAAGCTTCACATGCCAGCTAGTAAACATGGCAGCCACGAGTGATTTACTCGCATTTGCACTTACCTCAATTTGCCAACGACAACCTTATTCTTTTTAAATTATGTCCAAGGTGTGACTGAGCAATTTTTCACTGGAACACAAAAGCAAAAAAAACCCAAGAGTTCCCTCGCCTTAGCACTTGCCCACTAAAGCGAAAATCCAACATGGCGGCAGTGGGCACTTGCCTTGTTAGCAAGCTCCACTCCCTGCCCTCATCTAGCCAATCAGATTTGCACTTCCTCTCGTTTGGGCAAATGAATCAAATCAACTCACTTGTCTTAACAAACAGGAATGTGCACCCCCCTCACTGTTTCTAAAAAGACTTTGGGAAACCTATGAAGGCTTTTCTGGTGACGTTTTTGGCCTTTTTCGCTCCTCTCCTTCACAATATGGTGAAGTCACATGGAATGCCATTAGTACAGGTAGGATTCTCCTTGCTTTCTGTGAGGAGATTTTTCACCATATGGACAACCCCCAGGTGATCAGCGGAAGAGTTAACCATAATTCCCCCTTTTTCTTCCTGTAAAGAGAAGGAAAAGGTGGGTGATTGCTCATACCCTCTAACTGTCCTGATTTGGCCGAAAGAGTCCTGGTTAATCTTCTGTCATCCCACTTTTTCAGCTACTCTGATAATGTCCAAGTTTCTCTCTCCTCTTCCCCCTTTGCTCTCAGCTTACTTCAGTTGCTGCAAAATAAGTTTGTATTCAATTAACTCAGCAGAGGTAGAGAAGAAGATCCCTTAAAAGGGGCAGAGGGATATTGCCCTTCCCAGTAGGCTCAGTCAAAATAAAGTACAGTCGTCCCTTCACATTTGCGGGGGTTAGGGCTGCAAGACCCCTGCGAATTTTTTTCCTCAGAGAGAAAAAAATGCTAATAACGATCAGCGCTCTTCCGGGCCTTCCATTCCCCCCCGAAGGGAGCGAAAGCCCAGCAGAGGGGCAATTTTACAGGCTTCGCCTCACCCCCTGCGCTCTCCTGAGTCTTCACTCCCTTTGGGTGGGAAGCAAAGACCCAGGAGAGGGGTGGCAGGTGAGGCAAATCCCTAAAATCGTCCCTCTCCTCAGTCTTCACTTCCCCCGCCAAACGAGCGAAAGCCCAGGAGCAAGGCGATTTTAGAGGCTTCACCCCACACACACACACTGCTCCAGGCCAGAGGAGGTATCACTCCTTAGGCAGCTGGAGTTCCCTGGCCCCCCAGACCTCCCTCTCCCTGCCTCCACTGCCTCTTCTTCTTCCTTCTCCTCCTCCCCGTCTGGACCACAGCAGCACTGCCAATGCCTCCAAGTGGAAGAGGCAACTAAAGCGGCGGCTGCTGCTCCTCTTACAGAACCCTCATTGCTGCAGTCCCCAGGGAGGGGGAGGAGAGTAAGGAAAAACTGCAAACAATTAAAACAAAAGTCAAAGCCTCAAATGTGAAGGAACGACTGTACTGCAACCTCTCCTAGCTTATGTGTTCTTCCTCATTAATAATTTTTGCTATCTTGACCACACTCAGATGTTGCTTGCCCACACATGCCCTAGTTTTCATTTGTGAAATATTGGCATGGATTGTCTGGAGGCAGCATCTGCACAGACCTCCTTGTAAGAAGTAGCTACTACTTCCTCTCCCCCTGGGTGACAAGCATGGAGGGACAGAAGCCAACTTTGCTCCAGCCACCATTTCTCATCTTCATGACAGAGCCTCATGGGCCCATGGTGCTGCCTAGATCATAATTGCAAATATCCATCTCTGCCCTGGGTCTCATCCTCAGTCTCTAGGGATCAGATTGGTTGTAGCTGGGGTTCCCACATCCTTTCCTCCTTTGCTCCCCTGAAATCTATCTCTGAGCAGCACAGTGGTGACAATTCTGCCTTGCAAACCAAACTGTCTGTGATGTGCCACCCAAAGAGATAGGAAGAGTAACTGAGAGAGAAGATGGCAGCTGCTTTCTGCAGGAATGGCTGCAGACTCCACATAAGTCCTCCATCTTTCTCTTGGCACCAAGGACTGAAAATACTTGCCACTAGCTCTGACTGCTCACCACCACCACCTCCCAAAATGTTGTTGTGTGCCTTCAAGTCATTTCTGACTTATGGTGATCCTACCCACCAGCCATTCTTTTTCTCTGAGCAATGCATTGGGAAGAACTTAGTGGTGGGACTTCTGGAACGATGGTGATGGGATTCTCTCTTCCTCTGAGCATCTGAATGGAGTGGGGATAATGGCACAAGAAAGCACAGCCATATGCTTCAAAAGAGGTAAAAAGCCAGGTGTATCTGAAAGGCTGCTTCTCCTGCCTACAGACAGGACCAACATTGGTGTAGAGGGCTTGCCCAATCCTCACCAGTCAGAGGGAGAGTGAGCAACAAACAGCCTTTCCTTCATGGGCTAGTTATGCTTTGCCCCCTAAACAGCACTGTGGGCCCATGTCATGTTGCCACATGATTAAGAGAGGATAAGGAACACAGAAATGGCAATGCCCCCTACCTTCACTTGCTTGTGCACTTCCCTGTAGGGTGTGTTATTGGACAGCATGAGGCAGCTACCTCAGGCAGCATGAAAGAGCAGGCCGTCCTTCAGAGGGTGCTTCTGGGATATCTCTTACCTGCCAACCTTAGCTGACTCTCTAGGTCAGTGGTTCTTCACCTGGGGCCCGGGGACCCCCAGGGGTCCGCAATGCCCTCACAGGGGTCTGCCAAGGCTTTAAAGTTGCTTGGCCCACCTCTTCCCTGCAGTGGAGTGGCCATATGACAGGAGCTAAGGAGCTGGCTGGCTGGCTGGCTTGGCCTGTGCATTGCCATTCAATCCACTCCAACCACAAACTTGCAGGAAGAAGCAGAAGAAAAGTCTTCCCTCCCCCTCCAGTGCCTCTGAGGGAAGGTTTAATGTATGGTGTAATTGTATTATATTATTATCAGGTATTATTGTTGTTGTTGTTGTTTTAAAGTGGCACAGTGGTTAAATGCCAGTACTGTAGCCACAATGTTGCAAGTTTGATCCCAAGGGCTCCAAGGTTCACTTAGCCTTCCATCCTTTCATAGGTTAGTAAAATGGCTACCTGGTTTGTGGGGGAAATTAGCTAACACACATTGAGAACTGCAAGCTTAATGCGGTGCAGATGTGAAAAGTGCTATTGTTTAACCATTTATATTGCTTAACAATTTGTAAACCTTTGTGGCTGAAGAGTGGGGTATAAATACCTAAAATAAATAAATAAATAAATAAATAAAATCTGGAGTTAAGTCTTGGGGGTTTGTTTAGACCCTCCCTTCCATTAACCCTTTCCTTACCTGATGCTATGCTGGCAAGACAATATTGTATACACATAAAGGGATTTGTAGTTTTCTGGTAAAATGATGGGAGTTGCAATCAACCTTGAAGCAGCACGATGGGAACTCCATCATGACAAAGGGGGCCCCTGGTAAAGAAAAGCTTAAGAGCCCCTGCTCTAGGTACTGTGCCCCTTGACCTGAATGGGAACAGGTGAGGCACCCTGTTCTTTCTAGCTTTGCCTCAGGCAACAGAACATCTTGGGCCGCTCGGGTCTCTCCCAGCAGTGGTGGCAAAGGTGACTTGGGGAGGCAGGCACCTGAGGGCCTCCTGACAGAGAAGGGGCGCCTGTGCGCCTGAGCTATATCCTTTCCCGCCTCTTCTGACCTGCCTCGTCTTCCCTCCGACCTCTGCAGCTTTAAGAGGGAGGGGAGGGGAGGGCCGGTCGGGGCGACCGTGACAGCAGCAAGCCCGGCCCAAGAGGCTGCTTGCTACTAGAGGCGGAGAAGGAGGAAGGGAAAAGAAGGCGAAGCCAGTCTTCAGTCAGCCCCGCGCCTCCAACCTCCCCGCCGCCGGCGACCGTCCCAGCCAGCCAGCCTCCCCGGCACCATGGTGAAGATCGTGACCGTCAAAACCAAAGCCTACCCGGACCAGAAGCCCGGCACCAGCGGCCTCCGCAAGCGGGTCAAGGTCTTCCAGGGCAGCGCCAACTACGCCGAGAATTTCATCCAGAGCATTCTCTCGACCATCGAGCCGGGCCAGAGGCAAGAGGCCACCGTGGTGGTGGGGGGAGACGGGCGCTTTTACATGAAGGAGGCCATCCAGCTCATCATCCGCATCGCCGCCGCCAACGGGGTAAGCCAGCTCCAGCAGGAGGAGGAGGAGCAGGACCGGGTTAAAGAATTTTGGGGGGCCCAGCCATGCTTTATTTTGGGGGGCCCATATGTTTATCTCAGGTCAGTGTAACCTAACTCAACCTAAGCTATCCACAGTACAGGATATTCAGATTATTACTAATAATGTTTTTGCAGGAGGAGGGTTACTACGGGGCCTTAAACCGGCCCTGAGGAGGAGGAAGGGGCGCCCGGGTGGCTTCCCCGCGCCTCCACCTCTCCTCTCGCCCACCTTTCGGCCTCGCCTGCTGCGTGTTTGCAAACACGTCGTCTGGAAACTGTTCCGCCGAGGGCTCCTGTTAACTCCTGGTGTGCCAGGCGTCGCTCGGATGGCTCGAGTACTTTTGCCTCTCGACTCCTAGGGTGCATCCACACAACACCAATAACCCAGTTTGAAACTGGATTATCTGCCGTGGCTCCTTCTTATGGGATCCTGAGATTGGTCCTTTGGACCTACAAATCCCAGGATGCCATAGGAAGGAGCCATAGTTTGAAACGGGGTTGTTTGCCTAGGGTGGATTCTCCCCGAATTTCGCTGGTCTTCTCCTCACCTGACCTCCTTACCCCCCCTCCCGCCCCAAGTCCTTATCCATGCACACGAGCGGATTTTGACACGCGTCAGTTCGTTGTCTGAGGAAAATGAGATGGGGTCACTTCGGGGAAAGGGAGGAGGCAGAGCTTGAGAGGAACCGTTTAAGCCACCGTCCTTCCTTGCTGGTCATACTTTGGCCTGTTTCACTAGACATTTGGCTGAGTTCTGTGGCAACTGATGTGCTCTGTAAACGCCCAGACTCTGAGGGAATAATTACATGACTTAATTTTAACTAATTTTCCTGGCTCATACATTCCCTCCTGACCCAGACTTGATGTGGTTGAGTTTGAGGGTGTTCTACTGAAAGCAAAGGGGATAAATTGAGGAATCTTTACCCTGTTGTGTCACTAACCTTAATCTGGATTCCACACCAGAAATTGAAATCCCAGTTTTAAAAAGGAGAGAAGTAAAACAAAGGCAATCCTTATTCTTGTATTTGTGAGTCATAGTTGAAACTTTGATTCCACACCAGAAGTTGAAATCCCAGTTTTAAAAAGGAGAGAAATAAAACAAAGGCAATCCTTATTCTTCTATTTGTGAGTCATAGGAAGGGGCCTCTGTAGGTGCATTTTGTATTTTTTAAATATTTCTTTCAAATTCTGTTTGTTTTAGTAAATTTTTCAAAGACAACCCCGGGACAGGGTCACCCTAGGTCAGAGTGGAATTGGAGGCACACCTCACAACAAAGATGCTCACAAGTGATAAATGTTCAAGGTAAAAGAGGTTCTTAGGCTTTGTGATTGAGGAAAAGACCCGTTAATAAAATGGGAACACCAGTGAAGTTAGGGCAAGTTGGGATTGAGGTATGGATTAGGTAAGTTAATTATTTTTACACATAGGTTCATTGCCATCAGAGCGGGTGTTTGTGATGGCGCTCCTCTTGCCTGCTGTGAATCTTTGACATTTAAGTTAACCTTTCAGGCATTAGAGATATGGTTTCTCCTGCTTTGCTGCAGGGATTCGTGCAGCTCTTATGGTGTCAGGCCAATGGTTACTCTTAATTTAAAATAAAACAGGATTATTTTTTTTTTGTAACTTTGAGAAGTGGCCATCACTTCAATATCTTTTTTTATAGCAGAAACCCTTCCAACTAAAACCTCTATGCATATTTGTGGAACTGCAACCATTTGCACAGACCTCAATTTTTCAAAAGGCTGCAATTAGGTCTCTACTCGGATTGGCCTTTTTAGTCATCAGCGCGCTTGCAGAAGGCGCGGGATGAGTCCTTCCTGAATCTTCGTTTGCGAAGAAAAGCCAGAGAGAGAGATAGTTAAAAGTGCAGATCTCAAGTTTCTTGTGAACTTGCCACATTTCCCCCTTCTTCTTTTATTTTAACAGCATCTTTGCCAACTTCATTGCTAGGCCTGTTGGCATGGTTATACAAACTACTTGCTTCCTCAGTAGAAAATTCCTGGCATCTTGCCAGCTAGGAACTCAAATAATGATTAGCATTAATTCAAAATAACTCCCCCTTCAGGTGTGTATTTTATACAAGGGCTAACAGGCCAGGAGCAAAATCTAGATGGGGTTTTCTGTCCCTGCAACTGACAGTGAACAGAATTTGTGAAACCTGAAGATGAAACCTCCTTCAAAGGGAAGAGCAGAAGCTTAAGATATCTTGCTATTTGGCTTTCTTACACTGCAGAAATACTGCAGCTTGACACCACTTCATCCGCCATAGTTCTGTCTTGTGGAATCCTTGTACAGGTATTTATGGTTTGGTGAGGCACCAGAGTTCTTCAATAGGAAAGGCTAAATACCTTACAAAACTACAAATACCAGGATTCCACTGTTTAGGACTATGGTGGATAAAGTGGTGAAAAATACCAGTTTGTACACAGTGTACCACCTATGTATTACAGCAAGAGCTTGGAAAGAAAATTCCTCTTGTGAACTACAGTTTGCAACAAAGAAACTTTTCCAAGCTCTGATAGTAGCCTCCAAGTCTTGACTATTCTGGCTTCCGCCCACTGGTTCCAAACTGCTTCATTGAGTGCCTGATACCTGCAGGTACCCTGTCTGCAAAGTTGATGAGCCATGGATTGCGCAGGCCAAGTCTTATGTGACTGAGCATTTTAATTTCCTATCCAAGGATTGTTAGGTTTATAACCAGCCTGTGATACATGATCATTATTAGTGTTTGTATGGCATCTTCAAGTGTTCAGCATGCTTTCATGTGCATTATCTAGTTGTATAACCAAGAAGTCAGTTATTGTTTTGCCACATGCTAAAAATACAAGAACTGTGGCTGAGATACAGCCTTGTCAAAAACTGCCTACTGAGTTTATTGCAGAAGGAAGATTTGAACTAGGGGCTTCCTGATTTATAGCTTACTTTTTTCTTAGCAACTATGCCATGCCTGCTGTCATAATGTCTCTATGTAGCTTTCAGCCTCTTCTAAATTTGGAATTATTGATAGCTTGTAATGGAATTGTGCATAAACACCATGGAGCCAATCCTATCAGAAAGGAATCCCAAGGGTGGAGCACTCTGTTCTATCCAAGACCTTGTTTTCATGGTGGGGTGGGGTAGTTTAAATGTTCCACCATGTTAGGAGCATGATTAGAGACTGAGAAGACTTTGGATCCTTCTTGGTGGCTGAAACTATTGGGATATATGAACATTCAGCAATGTTCACCCACTGCACTTCACCGAGAGCACCTTACAAAATAGGCTGCTATAGAACCAGATAGCATTTAACCCTCTTCAGATGTACAGTAAATTAGCAGAGTTTAACTGTTTAAACACACTTGCAGCAGTTTGCATGTATGATTCCAGCATGTAAACTTAGATAACCACACCCTTGTTTTCCCCAAGTTACACTTCTAGAATAATAAGGACTCAGAAACACTTAAAAGTAGTTTAAAAGTACAAAAACTACATTTACTCACAAACTCAGAGCATCTCTTACAGAAGTTCAGCAGCATCATATTGAAAGTAGTCTATAAGTACAAAAAATGACTAAAACACTACATGATTACAAACAAAAATATGCAGGACCCCTGCTAGGTAGGTCCTCCCTCTAGAAAAATATCATGGCATCTGTGAGCCTCATGGCTAGCTTCTAGACAAAGAGAGGCACTTGGACACACCTCTTTCCCTAGAAGCCCAATCACAATTCACTAGGAAGTTACATCAGACATTCTGTTTACTTCTATCAGTTAACTCTTTAGCCGTAAAAGCATCTCAACTTATTGGGTTGCAAACTATATATCCCAACAGGAACTCCCTTCCAAGGGAGGCCTGGCTGTCCCTCTCCCTATGGTCCTTGCTATTCAGGTGGGCTTTGAGCAAAGCTGATCAGAATAAATTATTTAATGGATGAGTGTTTACTTTTTAGTTTTTCATATATTTTAATGTGCTTTTCAGACTGTTTTTAACTCAGTTGTGAGTATATTATAACTTATTCTGTGTTTTATTTGTATGTTTTTAATCATGTTGTGAGTAAAACTGGGGGTGCATCCACACTACACAAATGATCCAGTTTGAAATTGGATTATTTGCCATGGCTCCTTCCTATGGAATCCTGTGGTTTATAGTTTGGTGAGGTATCTGCACTCTTTGGCAGAGAAGGCTAAAGACTATATAAAACTGAAAATTCCAGGATTCAATAGGAAGGAGCCATGACAAATAATCCAGTTTCAAACTGGATTATTTGTGTTGTATAGATTAGGTCCTGATCCCACTTCTGGGGAAAAGGTGGGATATGAATCAAATTCCAAGAACATCCAGAAGAAGCCATGTCATCTTCCTCCCACCCACTCTCCATTGTCTTTCTCCCCTTCCCCAATGTGGTCAGAGTTCTTATCCCATAGAGGCACCCGCTACAGATACCTTTGCGATGTCTGCGATGAACCAAGAAGGAGCCCTTGCAAGGTCAGAGCTTTGCCTAAGATAGGAATAGGCAACTACTCACACACCCCAATGGGCCCACACAGATGCCAAAAATAAAGCTAAAGCTAAAGCCACACACTCTTCACTTCAGCCCATGGACCTTGAACAGAGAGGGCAGAGGGAGCTTGAACTCTCCCTAAGGCTAGACTGGGGTGCTGAGCACCACCTGGAATAATCAGGCAAAATTGGATTATTAAGATAAAGCCCCATGAGAAATTATCAACCAAAAGTGTACTAAATGAATAAAAACTATGTAGGTAGGTAGGACTTGGAAGGGCAACTATGAAGGAACTAGATAAGATCCTGAAGTGTCAAGATATACAATTGAATACTAAAGTTAGGATTGTCCATGGTATTATATTTCCCATTTGTATGTATGGTTGTGAAAGCTGAAAAAAAGCAGATAGGCAGAAAATCAACTCATTTGAAATGTGGTGCTGGAGAAAAGCTCTACAAAAACTGTGGACTGCTAAAAATGCCAATCAATGGGTCCTAGAATAAATCAAGCCTGAACTCTCCCTAGAAGCCAAGATGACTAAACTGAGACTGTTATACTTTGGCTATACCATAAGAAGACATGACTCACTAGGAAAGACAATAATGCTTAATAAAGTAAAATGCAGCAGAAAAAGAAGACTGCATTTCAGATGGTTAGACTCAATCAAGGAAGCACAGCCCTGAGTCTGCAAGACCTGAGGAGGGTGGTTGAAGATAGGGAGACTTGGAGGTCTCTCCTTAATTGAGTTGCCATAAGTCAAAGTCGACTTGATGGCAGTTAACAACAACCAAGGCAGATTTCAATGTTTTCTGTGTTTTCATCTTGTAAAAATATATCTGTAGGGGGGCAAAAATAATAATGACCTGTCTGCCAGTGTTGACCCTCCCCACCATAAAAACAATTCTGAGGTTGCTGCTTTGGCCCATTTGTTTGCATTTTTGTTTCTTTTTGGAGGGTTGAAGGGGACAAATATAGCCCAGCATTTTTATGCTTTTTTTTTTTTTTTTTTGGCAGGAGCTTCGGCAGCTGGAGGCAATTTTTCATTACCCCCATTTTTTTCCTAACAACAACAACAACAACAAAACATTTTGCTGCCTAAGGGTTTGTGGCACTTTGCAGGAGATGCAGAGTTGCATGTGGCTCAAAGGTTGCACTTTCTTCACTGGTCTCAAGGGGTTTCCACTCTTTCCTATGGATCTTAGAATACTATTTCCAGGACCAAGGTTGTTCTATAAATGCTTGGCTTTCAAACAGGATTGCTGGCTGTAATCTGAAGCAACGTAACATACCACATCCTCTAGTGCAAGGACTGGGAATCTGTGGCCCTCTTCATGCTGTTTATTTCCTATCAATCCACTGAAAATGGCAAAGGTGGATCATACAGGTGCACTTGGCAAGAAACTCCCTCTTGAGAGAGTGTTCTGGATAGCAAACCTCAGTTAGGTTTTGGGTACAGTGGTTTGCTTTCTGTTCAGGTATACAGCCTCATAAAATGGTATCAGGTTTCCCATTCCACAGAATATGCACATACTCGCCCAAAAGATAAGGTATCCTTGTAAACAAATACATGTTTATGTGTGATGGCATTATGTGGGTCACCATGCAACATCTGCAGTGGTGATAAGAAAGTTGACAAAAGATTCATGCGCTTTGGATCATGTCTCAGGTAAAGCAAAGTGGAGTCTTGGGGTTGTATGTACCCCAGCCTATTTTTGCAGCCACTGTTTCCCCAGCACCCCCCTCCCCAGTCTGCCCTTTTTATGGGGGAAATAGAGATGAATTGCTGGCTTGGAAACCTCAGGGGCAGGGATTCACCTTTTCAATTGTCACAGACCCGCCCCAGTTTTAACCACTAAAAATATTCTATTTTTGCACTAACTCAGAGTCATTCACACTACACAATTTGCTCTGAACAAATCTGAAATGTTTTATCGGAGGGGTTTGCCATTGGATTACTCTGATGGTGAGAGAGTGTGACATGGCCAACGTCACCCAATGGGGTTCCACAGCTGAGTGGAGATTTGAACCCCGTTCTCCCAGAAATCTAGTCCTATATTTAAAAATGTTTGTTTTTAACTTCATAAAATTATTTAATTGTCTTTTAAACAACTTTTTATATTAATATTTTTGTTATACTTTTTGTGTAGCTTTTAATCTGTATTGTTTTTAAATATGTGTAAGTCCCATTATTGGGATAAAAATGGGATATAAATGAATAAAATAAATAACAACAACTTCAAACCATTATACCATGCTAACAGAGACAACTCTATTAAGATGAGTGAGATAATACTTAGATAGTAGTGGCTTCATTGCTATTATTGATTCATTGCCAATACAAGTGGGATAATAGTGAGATAGTAGTGGCTATATTGCCAGAGAAATAATGGGAAAATAAGGGCACACTTGCGTGCACACACCCTTTTTTTTTAACAAGAGTGCTGATGTCTAACAACACCTGGGGCTTCCACATTTGATAACTTCTACTGTAAAGGGTCATTTCATAGATTAAACAAACCTCTGTTCATCACCCATTGTTGTGCTCTTCAGTGGACTCAGATGGAAGCAATGGCTAATTATAAATAGGGTTTCCCCAATCTTCTACTAGTTTCCAGCTAGGATGGCAACGATCACTAGATTCTAATGCCAGGGATGGAGAACCTATGATCCCTCCAAAGATTACTGGACTACAGCTCCCACCATCCCTCCTTGGACAAAATTAGGTGTCATACAACACAGTGCTATACATGTTTACTCATCAAGTAAGGCTTGCTAAACTCAATGAGGTTTACTATTGGGCATTGGGGTACAGCAACCTTTATTTACAGAGAAATTAAATGGAAGCCAACATCCCTTAACCATGGCTCCTATACTTTGGTCTTCCAGATGTTTTGAATTTCTAGCTTCTAGAATCCCTGACCATTGGTGTGGGCTTCTGGATCTGCAGTCCAAAACATCTGAAGGACCAAGGGCTGAGAATTATTCCCCTTGTGAAACATGACCTGAATAGGTTGAATATAAATTACCAAGTAAAAAGACTGCACTGTGTCAAGTTGAAGCAACGTTATGTTTCATGACTTCTGGTGCACTAAACTGCTCTGGTCAGCATTCCAACACATGTACAATACAAACTTTATCACGTCCAAATTCAGACTTTTCAGTATTTACAAAAGTGACAAAGTACACAGCCTGGAGGATATATAGGTCTGTTCAGTAAAGTAAAATCTACAGGAAATCCCCGTTAGCTAACCAAAAACTGAAATTAGCTTTCAATTATGCATAACTGAGAAGGTGTAGATCTCAGTAAACATGAGGCAAAAAAAATTACTTAGCTTTGTTAAAGCAGAATCCTTTTTTATTCCCTAAACTCAGAGATATCTCTTCTGCATATACAGAAATAAGCAGCACAAGCCTAAGCACATTTACTCAGAAGCTAGTCTTATTGTGTTCAAAGAGTCTTACTCCCTAATAAGTACATTTAGGACTTCAGTCCTAGTATTTATTAGGAACAGAAGTTATGCCAATGCAACATTAAAGAAGTAGACAGCTAGGAGTCTTTGGTGGCCCAGTTTCTTACTTCTTCATTGCTTGGCGTTGCATCTGAGCGTTCTGCTCAGATGCAAGCGGAAACATTGCCCTTGCAGTGCTGCTTGGCCTGCTGGAGATTTGCCGTGTTCCATTGAGATCCTCTGGGTTCCTTTCCAAAAATCTACACAAACTAGCCTTTATATTTAGTTGAAGCTGACCTCACTAGTTGCCTGTTTGTATACTCCCTGCAAAGAGGAGCAATCTGTATAAATGCTTATCCATTTCTGAATGCTGGAAATTAGGGCTGCGAGCAATATTCTACTTGCACCCTAAATTCTTTTTTAGATTCACTTTATTCCACAGTTCTTATTCTGGAAGGCTTCTGTGGTTAAATTAAAAAAAAAAGCAACTTACCTGTTAAGATCACTAAAAGGATGCTCATTTCATTTTGGTGCTGCAACTTCTCAGCAAAGTGCAACTGATTTTGACCACACAATGATCTACACTATCTGCTTTTTTTCAAATGTCATTCTCTTTAAGCAAGCTGCTCACATTTGGTGAGCCATGAAGCATGTATCTAGTTCTTGACAAGGTATTTGTCATGTTCTGTATGCAAGTTCTGTGGGGTAACCTAGAGGATATGATTTTATGAATTTCTGGAACAGTCCCACGCTTTTTACTTGGGGCTGTTCCACACTAGACAGTTATAGCAGTATGATTCCACTTTAGACACATCAAATGGAATCCTGAGACTTATAATTTGGAGAGGCACTAGAACTGTCTGGCTAAAAATTCTCAATATCCTTTCCTAAACTGCAGATCCTAGGATTCCATAGGATGGGACCACTGGACCTTTCACACTACACAATAACAGTACTATAATTCCACCTTAGTTGCCATAAGTTAGAAAAAAAACTTGAAGGCACACAAACAATGACACTATTTTCTCATCCCTGTACACCACCTACATGTAGAATGGGTCGTTCCTGTCTACAAATTATGAAGATTTTAGAACACTTAACTTACCTTTAGGTTTAAACTCTGCACTTTAAAAATCCCTTATTCTTATGTCTCCATCACCATGTGAAATGTCAACATTCTCCTTCCTTAGCTGG
The DNA here is from genome assembly GCA_030847615.1 of Gambelia wislizenii. Taxonomy (NCBI): domain Eukaryota; kingdom Metazoa; phylum Chordata; class Lepidosauria; order Squamata; family Crotaphytidae; genus Gambelia; species Gambelia wislizenii. The sequence continues at coordinate 108,012,666 of JAUMIR010000004.1, forward strand.
TTTTAGGCATGGGGAAAACACCACAGAAGTTTCAGTGCTTAAAACCAACTATAATGAATGTATTGTAAATTATATAACTTTAATAAAAGGTATTAGAAAATATGTGATGTAAAGACCCAGCTTGGTGTGGTGCTAGACTCTGACCCTGGAGACCTGGGTTTGAATCCCTGCTTGGTGACCTTGGACAAGTCACATACTCTCAGCCCTCAGAAAAGGCTGTGATAGGTTCTAGGGTCACTTTAATGAGAAACCACTTGAAGGCACACCACAGCAACAACAATGTTATTGTTGCTTTTGGTAGATCAACTCGGTCAAGAACTGGTCCCTCTTCCTAACCAGCTTTTACCCTCAGTGCTGCAGTTAATTCATTGACTGACCTAAAGCAGTTCTCCTCACTGACCCAGGAGAACTAAGGTGACTGTTCTCTCATGGCTTGAATGCACAAAGAATACCTCTCCAGATCATTTGTTCATTTCTCCAGTCTTCCCTTTGGCCCAGCACCTTCTGTTGCCTCAGGTTCACTGCCTTCGGCTGGCACTTTGACCATAGCTCCCTCTTTGTTTAAGGCAGAGAAGGAAAATTTCTAATCTGACCTGCAAAAGTTTCTAGGGGAAACCCCTACCCACCCAAGGATTTAATCCCCACCCTCATTTAATCCCAGTTAGGAAGGCCAACAGCATGCAGGGGCATCATTGCTGTTGGCTTTGATTTCAGATCAGAGTGGTAACAGTGTGGTAACTTCTTTCCCCCCCAAGAAAGGAAACCATGGGGTAGGCAAAGCTATCAAGAGCCCAGCACTGGATTCAGGAGCATTCCTGCAGCCTGCACTGCCATTTTTTTCACCCACCCTGTGCTTCCCCATATGAGAGAAAGCACGGTGGCTAGCAGAACTCCTTAGATGCCAACATTGGCTATAGGAGTTCCAGCAGCTTGCACTTGAGTCTACAGGCAACAAAGCCTGTTTCCCTGCTGCAGTGGTGTCTCCAGCACTGTGACTGAGAGTCTCTGATGTCAGATGAGATGGCCATGGTGTGATGTTGAGGTGTTGCCATGCCCCAGATGTCATCTGGCCCGACTTCCATATGCTCAGGAGTGGGGATTTGGCCAGATACCCCTCCTTAATTAAAGGTCTCCTCTGGAGTTTTTCTTTTCCCACACACAGATCTTCTCCAGCTGTTCTCTTGCCTTGCACTCTTCTGTCTCTTGCCTTGCCTTGGGAGTTGTTTACACTGCATAAAAAATTCCTCAACTAATTTGCCCAGAATCTTAAATATTCCCATGCATTTTGGGCCAATATCACCATATTCAGAAGGAGGGGGGCCAAAATACCCACGAGATGCATGATATAAGCTTTCACTATTTTCCCTGACTTTTTAAAAAAGTTTCATAAAGTTGCGCACTATTGGCTGTGTGATCTACCAGCAACCTTCCTGAAACAGGGGCTCACAGCAGAGCTGAGCTGTGATTGGTCGGACCTCGGAGGGGGTGGGCTTGCAAGGGATGCGTTGCAATGCAGGATGCCCCGTTGTTCTTATGACATATCAAGCAACCCCAGTGCTCTCCCCGTCCCCAATCGCCGAATGCAGTGGTGGAGAGATAGGCCTCCAGAGGCCCATCTCTCCGCCGCTGCAGCCTGTACACCCCTGTGCCCGCCCCGTCCCAGATCGCCAGCTGTGGTGGCAGAGAGATGGGCCTCTGGGACTGTTATTCCCAGAGGCCCATCTCTCCACTGCTGCAGCCCATACCACCCTGTGCCCTGGAGGCCATGCCCCCCTAGCTGTGTGAACTGCAAAGATGCTGATTTATCACATCAACCAATTTCAGCTGAAATTGTGTAAACAAAGGAGCATTGAAGCAAAAGGAAGGTAAAGCAGCATTTTTCGCACTTAATTCTCCCATTTAACCAACCCCTTGCACTCTTCTGTTAGGACTTATCTTCAACTGCTACTGGTATGGAGTGTTCAGGCTTTTCCTAGGCTCTATTTTCCACTACAGACTTCTTTAGCGACTGCTAAGAGCCTGCTCTGACTGGCTGTATATATCTCCAGCTGGAAACTCCCAGCCAATAAAATTATTTCTTTGTAGAATTAATCACCCTTTGTTTTCCATCCAAAGGATAATCAATCAGACTTCATTCATTCAGATTCCTTTTCTAAGCAGAATCTTCTTTCATAATGTCTTTTGTAGCATAAGGTGTAAAAGTTTAACTGCTATTTGCCAGCCTGACCTTTAAACATTGTAACGCCCTCTGGGACTTTATACTGTACTTCTAGTGTAACAAGAAAACTTAGTAACATATGCTCGCCTCACCCTACATATATACAGTGCCATTTGAGTTGTAATCTGATGCGTGCTTTCCTGTGAACAAGATAATGAGATTTGTTTCTGAGCGTATGTGTGGAAGATTACATTATTAGGATACATGGTTTTTGGGGGGGCTTGGTAAATGAAAGTACAGTTGCTTCTTTAATTGTGATTTGCTAAATGTTTTTTGTTTTCTTAAAAGTATGATATCTTTGTGTTTGTACTCATCAAATTATTATTTGAAATGATCACGTGAGACTTTAAAACTAAAAACAATGGAAATGGCTGTCTTCAAAATTGTTTTTAGACTTTTATTGTGATTGATTTAAAGATAATATTGTATTGCACTACCATATTATCATTTAGCTCAGTTGTTATGTTACAGTCAACCAGATTTTACAAGCAAAAACAGAAAGTGGCTCAGGGGAAGAAGATTTCCTGGTTTTAAGAAAAAGGGCTTTTCTACAACTTTTAAAGATGCCCTGGAGATATTATGCAGATGAACAGTGCATTCCTATGCATATTTCCTCAGAATAAGGGCTTGTCTACACCATCAAATACCCTGAATCCCCATACGAATTACCCCGAATCTGCTGTGATCAGGCCACACACAACATGGCCTTTCTCCCAAATTTGGGGCTATCCAGCCACACATGGCATGGCCCAGATTTGCAGCATTTCAGGGTTTTACCAGGATATGCAGTATGTGGGATTTGGGGTATTCTGCAGAGCTTTGTCCACCACTGCAGCCACCACCTTTACCACCACCACATCCAATATTAAAGCTCTGGAGCCAATTCCTGTCAGAAGGGAGAGGTTTTATCCCTTCCCCTGGCTCAGCAGCACTGCCTCCACTCGCTCTCCCTCTTGCCCATCACAGGAAGAGGCACTTGAAGAAAGCAATGGAAGCACTTCAAGGAAGCGATGGGAGAGCGGGTGAAGGCAGTGCTGCTGAGCCAGGCGAAGGAGAAAATCTCTCCCTTCCACTGGGTTCTGGCTCCAGAGCTTTAAAAATGGTGGCGGCGGCGGTGGTGGTGTCAGACAAAACTGCAGGGCCAATGAAGACATGGCCCTGCTGAGTATAATAATGTGCACAGTTTGGGGGGGGGGACAAAATTCAGGGGCATTTGGGCAAAACTATTCAGAGTTTTTGCCCCATGTGTAGACAAGCCCTTAACCTCACTAGGTGCAGTGGGACTTATTCCTAGTAAGTACATACTACAGTAATTTTAGTCAGTGAAAACAAGCCAAGATCAAACCATAGTTCCCTTAAACTGACTTGTTTTTATTAACTTGTTTGAAAGAAACTACAGTACTGTGAGTATGGATGTCACAAGGGACTGTGGTTTGTATAAAACTGGAAGTAAAAACTCTCTGCAGGTATGAAAGAGGAGGAGAGGGAAAGAGTTACTGTATGAGTTGGTGGCTTGACACAGTTCCTTCACATAAATTAGAAACTATGGCTTGTCATTACACCTAAACTGGGCCATTGTCATTCACAATGAGTGTGAAAAACTATCCCCCTGTGTTTCATAGTAGCTCAGGGTAGCAAATATGCACTTACTATGTTTAATTTTCACAGAACTCAGGAAAGGTAAGTTAGGCAGAGTCCATCCATTGGGCATCATGGCTGAGCCAGGATTTGAATCTAAAGTATCTGAAGCCAAGTGCAATTCAGGCTCCTGACACACTGCAGAAATAATGCAGTTTGACACTGCCTTAACTGCCATGGCTCAATGCTATGGAATCTTGGGATTTGTAGTTTTGTGAGATATTTAGCCTTCTCTGTCAGAGAGCTCTGGTGCCACAACAAACTATGATAGTTAAAGTGGTGTCAAGCTGTATTATTTCTGCAATGTGTCAGCACTCTCAGTCTCCTATACCTCAAACTGTATGTTTGCATATTACAGTAAGAGCCGCTCTTATGTGTTAGACAGCTATCTACAGTTTCAGTTACCCACTACTGGAAGTGTTCGTGGGCCTGTTTAAGTCCTCTAGTGCAATTCTATGGTATACTTGGGGCGGACGTTGACCCGAAGTTGTTGTGTAAGTGGCTTTTGAGGACCCAGAAAGGAAAGAGAGAAGGGAAAGAGAAGAAAGTTGGGAGCAGATTGGTTCCTTTGTCCTCTGCAGGGCAACAGGTGAGTGGGTGGGTGGGGACTCCTCCCAGCCACGGGAGGCAAAACTATAGGGTTTGCTATTATCTTTGGTTTTGAGTATTCATGGAATATCCTGGGATGTATCCCTTGCAGATAAAGGGGTTACTTACCTCCCTTCTGTTGCTGATCTATGCAGTAGAGGAATAGTGTTTAAAATACTCTGTGTGGCTCATTAGGCTGTAAAGTGTAAAAATGTTTCATGCCCATATAGTCTGATGCAGCATTTTGTTCTTTTGTGTCAATCAGTGGTGGCTGTGATAGTAGGGTGTAAGTGGGGTTTTAAGAAAGTTAATTATAGCATACTCCCACACCACCCACAGCCCCTCAAAAGAATGGAACTATTCTGTTGATCAAGTTGTGAAGGAAGACTGATGACAGTGGAGCCTGAAGCTAGTATTTGGTGCATGAGTTCATACTCTTTGTTTATAAATGAAAGTTAAAAAGCATAGGTGTTTATGGACAGTTGGTGTTCCTGGCCCTTTGACACACACCCCTCATCCAAGTTTTTATGGAACCACATGGGGCTACTGTAAATGCATAGTAATGAGAACTTCATACAGAATGGCCAAGAAGAGGAACCAGATCTCCAACAGCAGCTTCAAAACCCTATGGCAGGTGAGGTCTCTGAGTGCTTATCTATATGAGTTGGGGGAAATGGATTGCTCCAGAGTAGTATGAAATTTGGATTACTCTGGGCCAGATTTAAGCACCACACCTTCCCTGTATTCAGATTTTAACCCCCTTTGAGCTGCAGGTCTGGCACCACCACTAGCCAGTCTCCTCCATGTGTTACTACTGCTGGCGTGAGCCAGAAGAGTGACAGGGCTATGCCTTTTCAGTGCATAATCGCCTGCTCTGAGATCAGCCAGCTCCACCATTGTGAGGCTAGTCCTTCCTTCTGACCTCAGAGAGAGCAACTAGCACCATGGATCTGATTTTCTGGTGTACAGTCGCCTGCTCTAAGGTCAGAATGACAAGTCAGCCCTGCCATCATGAGGCCGGCCACCCCTTCTGACTTCAGAGGGAGCAACTAGCACCGGGGCTCTGCTTTCACAGAGCTCAGAGAGTGCAATTGTGCTGCATGAAAGCAGAGCCCCAGCACTAGTCACTCTCTGTGAAGTCAGCCCCCTTGAATCCAGTGTGGATGGCTTGTTCACACTACAATTTTCTCCAGTGTTTCAAGCAAACTCAAGAGAAAACTATACGTTTTCTGTACCTAGATTAAGGTGGTATTCCCCAAGTCTGGTGCGAATAGGGCCATACGTTGTATGGCATTATCTCACCAGATTCAGGGAAAACGCCATACACCATGTGACATTATCATACCAGATTTGGGAGTGATTCAGGAATTTTCACTGGTGTAAACAAGCCCTATGTGAAGCAGCCCTGGGACCTGAGAGTCTGGATGGTGTAGTAATTTAAGTGTTGGACTAGGATTTCCTGCTCAGCCATGAAAACCCACTGGGGAAAAAGCAAAGCACCAGTGGTAGCCACCCAGTCTGGCTTCAGGGGGGCAAGAACAGCTGAGGTTTTGCTTTTCCCAAAGCTCAGAGGGGTTATTGTGCACTGGAAAATCAAAGCGCCAGCAGTAGTTGCCTCTCTGAAGCCAGATCGGGTGGCTAGCCTGGTGATGGTGGGATGAGTATCCGATCTGGCTTCAGAGAGGGCAATAACCACTGGTGCTTTGTTCACAGTTGGCGCTCTGAGCTCTGGGAAAAGCAAAGCACCAGTGGTAGCCACCTCTCTGAAGCCAGATCAGGCAGCTACCACTGGGTCTTTGATTTTTCTGGCACACAAAAGTGGAGGCATTCTTTACTTCCAAGCTCCAGGAAAGTCAAAGCCTCCAGATCTGGCTTCAGAGCTTGGATAGGTGATTGTGTGCTGGAAAAGCAAAGCACTAGCAGTAGTCACCCTCTCTGAAGCCAGTACAGGTGGCTAGCCTCACAATGTCAGGGCTTGCTAGGGGTTCAGAAAGAGCAACTGCATTTTCCCCCATTAAGTTATTGGTGAAAAAGCAAAGTTGTGTGTTTTTTGAAAAATTGTTATCTTGTGACTGTGCTTATTGTGGAAAAGACCCATTATCCTGGCATTAATTCTTTTAATAGTAAAGACAAAACTATGGACTGGTGAAAGTTCATCTGTTTCTCCCCAGTTATAGTAAATATTTGTGGGAAATGGCAGACTTTCTGAGTTATTATATTGTAACTATAGTCCATATCTTCAACAAAGCTTTCCACTTAAATTCTTGTTGTTCCATTTGAGGTTTAGCTTAATTTTCAATGTGGAGAAGAAATACAGGCTGGGTGCACTGAGCTGGGTCACTGGGGAGAATTGCAGATACTTCTTCTGTTTTCTCACAGTCTGGGGGCAGGTGAATTGCAAAATCAATTTAAAGAGGAAAAAAAGAGAAATGCTAGGGTAGTCACTCAAAATACCTAGACAGGAGTACACTGTATGGTAAACCAATTTCATTTTTTTTTTTAAATGAAGGGATTGCAAAACATACCCAGAGTGATTGGACAGTGAACACTTATAATACATACTGTGAAATGCATACTACTTCCACTAATGAGAGATCCCCTCTTACAGTTTCTGACAATGAGGAATGCAATCAATTGGGTAATGAACCCCAATTTTACAATCCTTTTCTCATATTAGCCACCCTACCATTTAAAAAAGTTCAGCCAGTCTCAGAGACGAGCAGGTGTAATGCTACGTGACAGTATGGAAAGCTGTTGTAGAAGAAGAGTTTTTACTCAAAACAAATTGGGCTGCAGTATTGCTGTTCCCTAGCAAATGTTGGATTTCTGCTTCTGTTTCTTCCCATCATTGCAGGTCTCCTTCACCTTTCAGCTTTTTTGAGAGAGAGAAAAAGCTTGTTACAATAATTTGGGGTGCCCCGGTGACAATAGAAAATAGTATGGGGAAATATTTTTTCCCAAGTTTGACTTCAGCTCTACTGAAAGTTTTACATATAAATCCCATTCTACCATACCAGAAGGCAATCTTGTTACATGCCAGAAATGTACATAAGTTTTCCTGTGGGATGTGCATTTGCACTATAAACCACAAGAGGGAAGCCTATACCTATGAACTGAGCCACACTACAAAGTGCATATAGTCCAGGATTTTTGTGAAAGACAGGATTTTACATAGTACTGTATACTGTACTGCTTTCTTCTTATGTCATTGTTGCTTTCTGTGCCAGCTATTTTTTCAGAGATGAGACAACAGAGAGAAAATATATACATACAGTCATCCCTTCACATTGGCTGGGGTTTGGTTCCAGGATCCCCCATGAATACCCGAATCCATGAATACTCAAGTCCCATTATATGCAATGGCATAGCAAAATGGTGTCCCTTATATAAGATGGCAAAATCAAGGTTTGCTTTTTGGATTATTATTTTTAAAATAATATTTTCAAGCCGTGAATACGTAAATCCGTGAATGTGGAGGAACAACTGTACATTGCTATCCTGTGAATACCATTACTGACTTACATGCATATGCCAAATGGAGAAAAGAGGGTAAAATCCATATACAGGTATTCTTCAGGTAATGGAAATAGATATGTTCCTGGGTGTTACTTCTTTAACAAAAAAATTGATACCAGAGTGGGAAAATGTCAGGAGTTAGTGACTGAACTCCATTTTAAAATGAACAAACAACTGCAGAAACCATACTGAGTCATAATGGCTGACTCCATGAACTGCCTAGTCTCCCTTAGCTACAGGAGGAGGGTTCTTATTAGTGTGTAAGATCATGTGATTGAGTAAGCCAATGCCCTGTGACTGTGTATATGGGAGGGCTCAGAACAGAGCTCACCCTTCTTCCTGTGAATGCTGAGGCCTGGTGAAGCAGTTTCTCCATGGATTGTAAATATTTGTATATATTGCAACTGTTTGAGTTTGAAGATAAAAGTGCCTCCTGCTTATTTGGACGTCAAACACTCTGTGTGTGAGTATTCTTGGGAAAGGGTTGCTGCTGAGTCTATTGAGACAGTTCTTGGGCTTCTGCTGGGGATTGCATGTCCTATTATCCCCTGACAGAAAAAAGCATGGACAGGATAGGAATAGGTTCCTATATCACAAAAAGGAAGAGAAAATAAACATGTTTAAGCAAATGTTTTCTTCAAAACTAACAACATACTCATGTGAAATGAAATGATCAGGTCTGGTAAGCCTTGCATAGGTAAACACATTTTGAACCTTCTAGAGATCACTTGTAGGCTTCTCCTAACATACATCCAGGAATGTCTTTTTTTCTTTCACCAGCCTCTGCATTCCTTCTGATTTACATTTAGGTGACCAGACATGTAGATTGATCCTTTAAAAAAATGCTGAAGGTTTAAAAACATGTTGAAGATGGGGGAAGCTTATCTGATTGCCCTTTCCCCATTTTCCTGTTCACTCATGCTCAGTAAGGGAGCATTCTTTACCATGCCTGTTGTAAGAAGCACACACAGCTACAGTAGAATTGGCTACAGTAGGATCTCATTCTTCCTCAACTCAGGCTCTGTTGCAATGTTTACTACAGAGACATGGTTGCAACCTGACATTGTAAGTCTGTGAGCCTTACCACACTCCGAAGAAAAGCAGCAAAGCAGCAGGAATATTCCGTCTTTCCTGCTGCCTTATCGCATGATGTTGGCATTCTTTCATTCTGGTCCCATGTGGGGACTGAGGTAAAATTGTGTCTTTTTGCTAATCAGAAAAATCATTTTGCAAAAAGATGTGTTTTTACCTCAGCTCCTCAGGACCGGAACAAAAGACCGCCAGAAGAAGGCCGATGCCATGTGGTAAGGTAGCAGGAAAGATGGAACGTTCCTGCTGATTTGCCGCTTTTCTTCGGAGTGTGGTAAAGCTCTGTGTTTCTCCAGCCCTCTTTCACCATCTTCCCAATGCCAACGCTGGAGCCGGGAAGTCCAGCTAGACAGAGGATAAAGAGGAAAAAGGAAGCTGAGTAGTGTAGAAAACCTTTTTAAAAAGGATCTTCATTGTCAGAAACTTTGTTAACTGAGGTAGACCTGTATTAAAAGCTGTGGCAAAATAGAACAGATTTAGATTCAAATCATGCTGTAACTTATATCTACTTTGGGTGTGCCATGGGTGTATGGCACTGTGTAGCTTTTTACAGTGACCATCACAGTCACTTTAATCTGGTTTTAGCAGAGAATGGTTTTAGAGGCCATATCCAGTCTTTCTCCCACCTCTGTTTAATCTTGCCTGTTTTGTTTTCCATGTTCCTTAGTCCCTCCCTCTGCAAAAGAAGATCTGTACTGTCACACATGAATTCCAAGCTACACATTTGGGGAAATCCAGTAACAGGTAGTGGAATCCAGACATTCTTAAATCACCCCAAACAAAGCTCTCATCATTTTCACTGCAATATATTTTGTAGGCATTTAAATGGCATTTGAAATAAACTTGGAAATGAGAGGAATTGTACTGTGTTGCATCCAAATGAAGCTGTAAATTAGGAGAAAAACATGACATTGCCTGTTAGTTCTTCTGATTGTCATACTATATACCTCATTTACAGTCAGCATTATAGCACTTTGGCAGACACACACTTTCTGGTTATTAAAATAACAGAAGGAGAAGGAAACTGTAGGTAACTGAGAAGTCCTGACTTCCATTTTAAGAATGACCTTTAACTTGCTAGACTCCACAAAATAACTTTAGCGTGGCATTGCCACATTTCCAACAGGGCTTACCTTCTCAGCATCACTGAGGAGCACGTAAAACATTGAGAGCCACGGGTGGAAATCATTCATTTTATAAACCTGCTTATCTGACTAAAACCACCCTAGCTTTGAATTTATTTGGAGAGCTCAGCCTGTTGGCAACAAATCAATCAATCCATGCTTCTAACCGAGGGATTGACCTACTACAACAGTCCTCTTTACCTAGCTCCTCCACCGAATGAAGAATACGAGGTAGAGTTTCACTGCTGTTGAATCCCATTGGTGGCGACTCAGGAATCACCGAGCTCTGCTGCTGTGGTGATCAAAAGGCTTTAAAGACCTTCAGATTATTCATTTTCCTAACGGATCGCAAGGTGGATTTGTATATATTCTCTTTGACAGTGATCTTTCCAAGCAAGTGCAAGAAAAGTTCTACAGTTACAGAAACCACATTCAGCTGAAGGTTCAAGGAGCTATTTTAGGGTACAGAACTGCTTCACTGAACCTCCAACCAGGCTCTGCTATTGCCAGTTATCCAGGCTGATTTTTAACAAATATTATTTTTACGGTTGTTGTCTGTTTTATTTAATATATTTATATTTAATGTGTTTATACAAGAAGGATCATGGAAGATAGTCCACTGCCAATACTGACTTTGCCAACAGCACCTTATTATGACCAGAAACCAGGAACTAGTGGATTACGGAAGAAGACATACATTTTTCAGACCAGGCTAAACTACCTGCACAATTTTATCCAGAGTATATTTTTTTCCATAGACCTAAGAGATCGACAAGGATCTACCATGGTGGTTGGAGGAGATGGGAGATATTTTAATAAGCTTGCAATAAAACTGATAGTTCAGATGGCTGCTGCCAATGGGGTTGGTATATCAAATATGATTACATCACTAATACCTAATGCATCTCTGATGGGCTCCTTAGCATGTCAGAAGGTCTCTGAAATTTGTAATGCACTAATACACATTTTTGCGAGGATGCTGTTAGTTGACTAGTAAGAATTAAAGTGGAAAGAGACTTCAGAGGGGAAAATTGACATAGTGGTGTTGAAAACAATTGTCATTTAATGTTTTCTGTGGTCTAGCTTTGAGAAGAAGCTGAATGATGGTGAAGGTATTTACAGATGTAGAAATATTTCTAGTTACTGTTTTATGTTGCCTGCAGGAGGTGATTGGTTGCTATGCAAATTTTAGATTAATGTGTTCAAATACTGTGGTAGTTTTCAAAGAAATAACTGTGTTAGTCTCTTGCAGCATAAAAAAAAAAAGAATGAAGGGGAAGGGGGGAAACCCCACTCTGTACTGCATCCAAATAAGTGGGTTTATCTTTATGAAAATTCATGCAAACATAAAATCCAGTTAGTCTTAAAGGTGCTGCCACATTCCCCCCTTCCTTCCTCCTTTTTATGTTCAAGTACAGAAATATGATGTAGTTAGAAAGTACAAGATAGAGAGAAGTCGTGATTTTTTTTCTTGGCTCTGCTCTGAAAAACTCAAAATTCTTTCATTATCCATCTGAGACATTTAGTAGCTGAACTGACAAAGCATATTTTTAGTTTCTCAATGGATATAAATAACTATGCCATGAGAATTACTAGAGTGCTTGAAAACAGTGGTGTTGGTTAAGTTAGAGTGATATATAGTCCCTTTTAGTTGACAAGCTTCTGTTCTGGCTCTATTCCATAAGTTAAGAATTATTTCTTATCATTCCATAACAATCAGTTAAAATTACTGTATATTTTTCAACCTCTGTAAACTTTTAGAAGATAGTATTTGAAAAGTCTAGTTGAGCCTTTTTTTGCATGCTATTTGTGCCATCTATGAATATTGTTAATGTAGAAATGAAATCATAAATACACTCTACCCAATGTAGTTTTTAAAATTTCTGCCAACTTCCATTGGTTGTTCAATTAGTTCATTGGCAAATTGGAGGGATCAACCATTTATTTGAGAATGAGGGACCAATATAAGATAATAGCTGTGGTCAGGCATCACAAAAAGCTGTGTATCATCACAAGAACAAGTCACAATGAGCCTTGTGCTCACATGCCCCCATCCCCACCCTCCTCTAATGTCATGGAATAACAAGGAGTATTTGCATTAGATTTAGATTTACTGTCATTCAGTGTCTTATCAGAACCCGAAACTATGATTAATGTTAACTGTGCTTTATTTAAACAACACAGTTTCATAACTCATTGCTTACAGTTAGCTTACTTCAAACAAATCATAGTTAATATGAACCATTATTTCTTGTGTCTAAACTCTTTATGGTTGCTCCAGAGGAAGAGCCGGGAAGGGAAATATGGGAGCCCAGGTCAAATCATTCAGTTGATTCTGAACAAGGCCAATTTATTTAGAATGGAGAAAGTAAAATCAGCCAGCCTTTCCCAGCTTGGTAGACTGCCACTCACATAACTCTGGAAAGGACTGTTGTTGTTGTTCTTGTGTGTCTTTGGGTCGTTTCTGACTTATGGTCTTAAAGCAGTAATGGGCTGGATGAGGAAAAACAGATTGAGATTAAATCCGGACAAAACGGAGGTGCTCATGGTAGTGGCCCCGAAACCAGGAGTTGGGCTGCAACCTCCAGTTCTGGATGGGGTCATGCTGTCCGTTAAGGACTGTGTTTGCAGTCTGGGGGTGCTCCTTCATTCATTGCTTCAGATGACGAGTCAGGTGAATGCGACGGTCAGGAGCGCTTGTTATCAGCTTCGGCTGATACGCCAGCTGCACCCTTTCCTGGAAGTAAGGGACCTCGAGACTGTGGTGCACGTGCTGGTAACCTCTTGTCTAGATTTCTGTAGTGTGCTCTACATGGGGCTACCCTCGTGCTTGGTCCAGAAACTTCAGTTGGTACAAAATATGGCAGCCAGAGTGGTCTCGGGAACATCTCGGAGAGACCATATAACTCCAGTATTAAAATCTCTCCACTGGCTGCCTATCAGTTTCCGGGCCCAGTGTAAGGTGTTGCTTATTACCTTTAAAGCCCTAAATGGCTTGGGTCCAACTTATCTTCAGAACCGCCTCCTCCCATACAATCCTCCCCGCGCACCCTGGTCCTCTGGGAGGAATTTGCTTCAGCCACAAAAATCTAGGCTGTCTGCAACCTCCCAGAGGGCCTTTTTGGTAATCGCCCCCAATTTATGGAATGGCCTGCTGAACGAGATCCATCAGATGATGACCTTAAGTAGCTTCAAAAAAGCACTAAAGATGTATCTCTTTTGGCAGGCCTTTCCTGATTAGATCCCGGCCTCAGGAGCTACATCTCCTGGCCTTTTTTAGTCATGTTATATTTGTTTTTTAATGTGATTTTAGTTAGGTGGTTTTAATTTTATATTGTTTATTTTTTTTTATGGGGGAGGGTGGGTGTGGGTGGTGCTTTTAGTCAGTATTGTAGTGTTTTAATTGTTGGAAGCCTCTCCAATTGTTTTAGCAGAGGGGCGGGGTAATAATAATAATAATAATAATAATAATAATGGCAACTCTAAGGTGACCCTATCACAGGGTTTTCTTGGCAAGATTTGTGCAGAGGGGGTTGAGAGTGTGTGACTTGCCCAAGATCACCCAGTGGGTTTCTATGTCCAACCCTCAACCTCTAAACCATGCTGGCTCTCATGGTAAGGAGTATTGCTTTGTGTAAATGCCTTTTTGCACACTCCAGAGCCAGGGGAAGATTATCTCATATACAGTTATATTCTGCCTGCTACAAAGCTTAGTATAAAATGAGAACCCTTCCTTCTCAACCTAAACACAGAAGAGGAAAGGGAAGAGGCTGCATTGCAGTGAGGCAGTTTCTAGTACAAAGTGTTTTGGCACATGTTGAAGACTTGAGGAATGATAGTATCAGAAGCGGCCACCACTGGCTGTCTAATAAGCTACCTAAAAAATGAATGGGCACCTTATGATTTAAGAGCATAAGGATAGCCCTACTAGATCTCTTATCTTGACCAGTATCCAGTTTTCAGTAATCAGCCCAAAGCCACTGGCAGGGATAGGGAACATTTGTCTCTCCAGATATTATTGGGCTACAATGTCCATCATCTATCAACTCTGGCTGGGACTAATGGGAGCTGAAATCCAGCAATATCTGGAAGACTCCTGGGGATGCTTTGATCGTGATTTCCTGCATGGCAGGGGGTTGGACTGGATGGCCCTCGTGGTCTCTTCCAACTCTGCAGTTCTATGATTCTATGATATCAGAAGCCCAGAAGTAGAATGTGAGGACAATAGATGTCTGCTGCTGTGGTTGCCCCTGAACCTGGAGTTAGCATATATCTACGCTAATCAGTATTCACTGATAGCTGTATCTGCTGTGGATTAATTTCATCCCCCTTTAAAGCTATTCTGGCGTCATTATCAATTTTTATCAGTGACTAGAAAAGTGACTTTTTGGACTGGAAGTCCAAGAATCTCTATACTTTCTCTCCTGGCTAAGGGTTCTGGGAGTTTTAAACCAAAATTATTTTTCCAGGATTATGTGTAACTGATAAAAGAAGTGGGGAGTATCTATTCCAAATTAGTAAAGCTGATCTTGTGTTCTTCACATTGTCCAAATGATCTTTGGATTAAGACATTTTCAAGTATGTTACTGAAGTGTGGTTCTTCAAGGCAACTTCTCAGTGGGTTAAATGCTGACATTCTTAAATGCACAGTAAAACAGATTAGAGAACAGAGAACGGACTCTCTTCTGTCTAAGGTTGTATTGCTACAAAGTTCAACAGCATGAATAACTATAACTGTTTCCCCTTGATGCAAAAACATGAAGAGAGATAAAATGAATTATGTGGGTAGACTTCCCCTTTTACAGTACAGATACACAGATTGTGAACATCTCTAGTGCCTCTGCATCTTGATCACCTAATATGCTCTGTCATGGAATAAAGATGGGGTGCTGTTAATGCACCTTGATAGTAAAACCGTCAAACAGATTACATTTTTTTTACATTTCCAGAAGGAGGATAACTTCCTGTAAAGAAAAAATTCTGTGTAATGGATGCAATTCTATACCACAACCCCAACATAAACTTAAGCATGCTTAGGGTTGTTCTGATCAATAGACTGAAGCAGGAGTTGGCAAGGTGCAGGGATAGGACTGGCACGGTGCTACCACCCCAGTCTGGTTTAATGACCCTGGACTGCTCCAAACCACTTTTATCTGGAGAGAGAGGGAAAAGAAAAGAGAAGAGAAGGAATCTTTGCCTTTCCTGGAAGCTTCCAGGAATGGCAATTGACCTTTTAAATATATTAGAACCCCCATGGACTGTTTAACAGTAAAATAATTACTATCCCTCCCCCCAAAAAAACCCTAAATGTTTTATCTTTGTTTTTTGTTTTGTTTAATTTTTTTGACAATCCGTGCAGCCTCTGGAGGATCTGAAGGACAAAAAAAATCTCCTTCCAACCATCTGTAGTTGCCCACATCTGGACTGAAGTGTGTTCAGAGCTTGAAAGGACAGTTTGGCCTGGATGCAAAAGAATAAATGGACACAAATGAGATTTTTTTTAAAAAAAAGGTAGCACAAAGCTGTTCTTTAGTGAAGCATTACAGTTCTCCAGGGACTTTTGTAGATGAGAAGATATAATGTGGATTGCTGTGCATTAATGCTAATGTGGATTGCTGTGCATTAATGCAAATTCACAGCAGTGTTCATTTGTCTCCACAGTCCTTTTGCAAAATCGCTGATATGCAGTGCCACCCATGTTTGAAGTGCACACGCAGCCATGCCTGCAAATCAAGATGGTGACCAAGAGTGAATTGTTCATGTTATTACTCTCCACAAGCTGTCGCCTCTGCACAGTATTTTTTAAAAACTGTAAATCAAAGGTGTACAAATGTGACCTTCCACTTAAAAAAGCTGTTTGGTCACCTCAGTGCAGCAAACAAAAGTGCACGATCAATAATGCAAAATGCCAAAATGGCACTTCCAGCCACTTCATTGCTAGCAAACCCACCCCCTGTGCATATCCAACCAATCAACTTTCCACTTCTGCCCTCGCTGAGAATGTGCTGCAATGTAAATTGGATGTCCAAATGAGTCATAATGTACATTTCCACACATTATTTAAAACACCTTGGGAAAAGTCATGAAGGCTTTTCCAGTATAGTACAGTAAATTGAGCTTTTGTTCCCTCCTGAAATCTGTACATCTTCTGAAATCTGTGAATCTTGGTCAGATCTCATTGGGACAAAATGTATCCCCTGCAAATTCTATTAGGATTATTTTCACCATCTAGATAACCCCCAGGATATCCTGTATCAGATCTTAAAGCAGGGATGGGGAATACATTGTTCTCCAGAGGTTGTTGGATTATAATTCCCATCTTCCTTCTCACTAGCTATAGTCTAGCAACATCTGGAAGACCACATCTTCCACTTCCTTTAAAGTCACTATACTCAAACAACATCCTGGTAATGGGTAGTTTATCACTCTGTATGCAGATACTTGGTTTACACTCCAAAATATTGCAAATCAGAGCAGGCAAATTCTATTCGTCACACTAATAGAATTTGAATGTTATATCCTTTGGAGTATATTCCTTATTCATCCTTGCTTTGTGTAGAACTGTGAGCTGTTACTACTACCACCATGTCTTCATTATTTATTAATATATTTGTTTACAATTTGCCATCTAAATTTGGGTTATATTCAGTTTCCTACTTTGGCCACTTGAAAAGCTTATTCTATTTTAAATGTGTCAGTCTTCAGGATGTACAAGGATTCTTTGTTGGTTTTCTGTATCTGACTAAGATACCTACCCTTCTGGAGCATGCAATTAGAGTTTTGAAATATGTTTGACATCCATGGAGCTGTAGAATTCTAAATCCTGTCAGATGAATCCTACCAGAGCTCAGAAAAGCTACCTTTTTTCTTTTGCTTACAGCTTCCAGAATTCCTGGGTGGCATGGTGGGAGAGTCCTGTGAGTTGTTGTCCAAAATGTTCCAAACTCTGCCTCTAATGGTACCCTTCTATACATGGCAATTCCTCCCGCACTTTTGAAGGTGTCTGAGCTAATGTGGCCTCTGCTAATAGAAGGAAGAGGCAGGGTTGTTTTTTGTTTTTGTTTTGCTAACTGCCTTGTCTTCTTTCAAGTCCTCCACATCAGTTGCATAGTCTTCCATCATGTGAAAGCAGGCAGTGGTGATAGTGGTGGAGTTTTCAGGCATCTGTGCGAGAGGCTGGAATTGGCAAAATTGTTATTCTTCCATTTCTCTTACTAGGCTCTCAGTGTACCCTTTCCGTGCATGAAACTCTCCATCTCATCAAGCTAAAACAAACAAATAAAAAGCAGGACCTCTCAACCAAATGATAACCATACTTGGATCTAGTTACAGAATCTTTGTAGGTTATTGACAATCTGAAGAGATTCTGTGTGAGTAACCTGCCATACAATTGCCACCCTAGTGGTTTTAATTCTGGAATGCTTTTAAAAACCCGGATATTTGGCAGTCCTGCTTGGTAACAGTTTAGGTAACTGGAGTTTAAGAAAAACAGTAACCCTTATTATTTCTTTGCAAGTGTTCTTGTGATCTGCCGTTCGAGTATATTCTACCCAAATATGATTTTATTAAATGATTGCATTCCCTGTGAAGTGTGTTTCACAACATCTGAGAATCTACTTATGGCCTCCAGTCATCAGTAGCTGTGTGGAATACAAGGTATGCTTCTGAGAAAATCTGTAAATATAAATGATGAGGCTAATGTATCACATCATAGGTATGAATAGCAGTTCTACAAGTATGCAGGCAGGTGCAGCTACTCCTTCAAGAATGATGAATCCAGAGGCACACCAAATAAGACCATACATACTTTGGAAAGCATGGGATACCTTTCAGATAGTTTGTTTCTTCTTATGGGATTATACTAGCATAAGTGACTGGTCAGTCCATTAATGCATATTCCATTTTGTACATGATTTATTTTAATCAAGGGAAAATTAATAATGCTGGTAGCTCCTTGACTTGACATGCCTAGAGAGTGATACCTATAATTAGAGATGCAATTATAGCATGGTTAAAGCACTGTTGAAGCCACATTTAAAATGCTGATCTGTAGTTCCGGTTCCCTTCCTGTTGGATAGACTCTCTAAAGAAGATGGCACTGCAAGTGGCAGCTAACTTGATTAGGGAATCTGATCTTTGGTATTTAAAGCTCCCAGGAGCCAATACTACAGCTGGAAAGGCAAATGAGAGAAATATATAGACATACGTTTTACCAAGAATGTCCATCAAAGCTGTATCACTATTCTAAATGGGAATCTCACATAATCCAATTTCTTTTTCCTTTTTAGGAAATAGCTAATGAAATATACTTTGCTTATGCCCTCTCCAACCTGGTATGTGCCAGCCATGTTGGACTACGACTGTGTTATCAGCTCCCCAGCTAATGGCCTGTAGGGGTGATGAAAATTATAATCCCAACATATGTATTTGATTTATATCCTGCCTTTCTCCCAATATGGGACCCAAAGCAGCTTACAATGTAGGTTAAAATAAAATAACTAAAACAGCATGGAGTACAATTTTTAAAGCATTAAACAACAATCTAAAAAATTATTTTTTTCAAAAATTTAAAAATATATTACATATTAAAAACAGAACATCCATAGCATATCCTTCTACCCTAACCAGTTAGAGGTTGAAGGCCTGTTTAAATGAGAAGGTCTTTGTCTGCCGGTGAAAAGAGAGCAGAGAGGAGGTCAACTAAGCCTCTATTGGAAAGGATTTCCATAGCATAGGAGCAGCCACTGAGAAGGCTCTGCCCTGTGTTGTCACCAGACTCCCCTGTGATGGTGGTGGGACAGAGAGAAAGCCCATCCCTGAAGATCATAAGGGCTGGGTAATAATAATAATAATAATAATAATAATATTTATTTATACCCCGCCCCTCTGCTAAAAACAATCGGGGCGGCTTCCAACAATTAAAACATTATAATAATGACTAAAAACACCACCCACCCCCACCCTCCCACATAAAAAGACATTAAACACAATAAGATTAAAACCTTCTAGCTAAAAAAACACATTAAAAACAAATATATACATAATTTTTAAAAAGCCAGGAGACTGAGTTCCTGAGGCCGGGATCTAATCAGGAAAGGCCTATGGGGAGATACAGATTTTCAGATAGTCTGGACCTAAACAGTTTAGGGCTACCTGGAGAGCACTTGGTTGGGGAAGATTGCGTTACTTAAACATTTTTCCCTTGTCTTACAAAAAATTCTTGTTAGAAGGCTAAAATTGGGATAATGTAGATTTGTCTATAATAGTGTTTCAAACATGCCTGTCTCTCTGTGTGTGTGTGCTTGTTTGTGTATTCTTAGCTTTACAGTTCAAAAGATCTATAATTTCACAATTTCCAAGGCTGTGTTCTGCTAAGGAACTTTTTTCACCTTTTGGGATATACAGAGAACTGTTCGAATAGCTGGAGGAAATGGAGTGGTGATATGCACATCTAAAGTCTGAGTTGTAATTTACACCAATTTCCGTTCGTGCTCTCTCTTGCTGACATGTGTTCTTTCTCCCCTCTCCACTCACTCAAACCTAATCCTAACTGAGAAAGTTCCTATTAACCTACAGTGTCACAACAAGCTATCACTGTACACTATCCTTTACAGATTGCTCCCTGAATATGGCTAGCTGAGTCAAAGTCCACATAACTCTCTCCCCAAGGGGGCAGGACAGAGGCATGAAGCTCTTTTTAACTCTGATAGGAAAGAACCCAGCTAACTAAGTGGGAGACAAGTCAGCTTTGTTACTCTAATTTGTTTTAAATGCAGGTCAGAAACATCTGAATGTTGAGCCTGATCTGAGACTAAAGATTGCAAACTAACAAAAACCCATCAACTGTGTACTCTGAATAGGCCAAGATTGCTCTTTGGTTATTATTACTGAATGTGCGATTGTAAAATCTGGGAATTTTTGTTTGGAAGGGGTCCAAATAAGAGTGCTGTCCTCATTGTTTTGGAGACACAGTGGAGAGTGAGTGTACTGTAGTGCTGGGCTGTGACTTGGGAGATCAGGGTCTAGTTCCTACTGACCCATGAAAATTGCTAGGTGAACCTGGGCCACTCACTCCCAGCTAAGGTTGTTGCTGTAAGGAGAAAGTGGGGCCCAGTAGTGCCATGTATAACATTCATTGGAGGAAAGATGGGGTATAAATATAACACATTAATAAATATTAATTAATCCTCAATTCAGGTTAGGAATAGATAAATGCTATCCATGGCATGTATGCAGTATTTGATAGTTGCCTTAAAGACATGTCAGCAGCACCAGAATTTCATTTGAGGTCATGATCCAAGAAGTTGCCTAGGATCCTAAGAATCTAAGAAAGGATTGGTACTAGAATAACTTTCTAAAAATGTTGAAATGCTATATTTTCTTGTACTTTGCTATATTTTTCTTGTAGGAGCTCCTTTGAATTTTCTCTTCAATTTTATTCTTAGATTGGTCGCCTAGTAATTGGACAGAATGGAATTCTTTCTACCCCAGCCGTCTCCTGTATTATTCGAAAAATAAAAGCGATTGGTGGTATCATTTTGACAGCAAGTCACAACCCTGGTGGACCTAATGGAGATTTTGGTATTAAATATAACATTTCAAATGGAGGTATGAACCTGTACCCTGCTTCTCACCTGTGACCACTTCTCTGGCTTTTGGCCAGTACAGTAGGACCTCTGTGTCCAATGTTTCATTATCCACAAATTCAGTTATCCATGGGACACAAAACAGCACACCTACCCTAGAGTCTTTCTAGAAAATGCATCCTCTCTAGCCTCCAAGGCAACTCTATGGTATTTTAAACTGGAAGTCCCGTTATTTTTAATGGCATTAACTGTTATCTGTGGGTTTTGGTATCCATGGGGGGCCCTGGATCCAATTCCCAGCGGATATGGGAGTCCTACTGTACTTGCTAGTTACAGTATCTATTGCTACCTGTAGTATGTTTGGCCTGAGTTGCAGGTGTCAGAGCATGCAACAGGCCTGCCTAAAGCTGTCAGTCTAACTTGGCTGGTGGGAACAGAGCAGAATTTGAGGACAAGAACAAGGTGGAGAAGGAATATGAAGAGAAACAAGGAAAGAAGGACATAAAATATGATTCAGGGATGTGTGACTCTCGATGTTGCTTGATTTCAGTTCCCCATCTGGAGAAAGCATAGGCAATGAGGAGGCATTTATAGGAGTCAAAGTTCACTAACATCTGCAGGGCCACACATTACCCAGCTCTCACATAAATGAATGCAGTACAATTAGTATACTATATTTGTTCCTGAAGATCTACTAATATCACTCAAGATTGTTGCCGGTACTCTCAGTAATCATCTACTTACAGCCCTATTACATCTTTAGTTATTAGGATGTTTGTTGATTTGTATGCTTATTTTAGAGTGGTTAGTTAATTTGTAGGTTTATTCCTTCTCAGAAGCATCAGTGTGAGTGATGTTCCACTCCAGTCCATGTACACTTAGCTTCAGCTGTGCCACATCAAGACAGTTTCCTTGTTTAGCCAGGCACTTGTTGAGTGAGTTAAAACAAACAAACACGCTCTATACATGTTATCCAGGTATAAACAGGTTAGGATTTCTGTATTTTTAATAATAGTATCAAAGAAGAATTTCAGGAGGTTAGTAGCTTTTCAAAGAAGATGACCTACCACAGTTCCCTCTCCTGCACAACTGTTAAAAATTCAGAAGCCCCAACCTATTTTGTGGCTAGCTCTCTGATGCCATAAATATACACATATGTTTAGATGTATACATGTATATTGCTCACATGTATTTCTCCAGTGCAAAAGCTGGTGATTTAGAAACCTACAATGACAGTAAATGAAATTATTGCGGTATTTCATATAATTGGAAAATTCTGGGAGTTGTAGTCCAGAAAAGTATTTTTTTCTAAATCTTGTCCTCATGACATGTAAGTGATGATTCAAAAGTGAACTGTCTACTTGTGATTCCAAGGTGTCTGTGTGCCTCCACCCACACATATGCATGTGAGTGCATGCGCGCACAAATTTGTATCATGGGATTTTGCAGATTTCATTTACTGCAGCTGCACTTGTCTTGGTGCAAACAGTTTTGTATTAAGATCACAAGTACCTGTATCAAATCTCCTCCTTTCTAGTGTTCATTACAGAGGAACACAATAATTGTTCACCTTTTAAAGCTAACTCTACCGCAGGTGGTTGTGTTGTTAAGATCTGGATTTTTTTCCTTATTAGGGCCTGCTCCAGAAGGTATTACAGACAAAATTTTCCAGATAAGCAAAACTATTGAAGAGTATGCTATATGCCCAGATTTAAATGTAGACCTCAGTACCATTGGAAAACAGCAGTTTGACTTAGAAAACAAGTTTAAACCATTTACAGGTAAGTAAAATCTGTTTTCTTTTTCTTATTAATTGTAGTAGCTCTTTCCTATTCCTTACTACAACAATAATCCTCTTATTGCAACAGCTAGCAATTCAGATATTGTGGCAGGACGGCCAGTTGCCAAAGCAGACAGGAAGCTTTTAACAATTACAAGGACACTTGTGTGACAAACTGCTAAAATTCCTTTAATAGCAAAACTATTAAAGGTGCAAGAATATTCCTTTTATGCCTGTTTGTTTCCACTTTTAAATATCAATTGATCTACAAATGTTTGTCAGTCATGTTGTTCCTTACTCAATTGAAATTATAAATGACCTCGCTAAAGATCAATAAGACCATCCCCTTTTCCTTTCTTATTAGATTGTAAGCTTGAGAGCAAGGAACTGTTTTGATGTTTGTTTATTAGTAAAGCGCCATGTATAGTGATGGTGCAATTATTATTGTTATTGTTGTTGTTGAACAGTTTGCGTAAATAAAATCACCTTTTTGTCTTATGGTTATATTTTACATTTACATTTATTTTCTATTACGGTTTTATTAGCAATTAACAACTTTGAAGATCTGGAGGAAGGGTGATGTTTAATTCTTGAAGTTGCCCATCTTTTGTAGGTGTTCTTTTATGCTACAAAAAATAAAAAAGAAAGTAGTAGGTGGCAGATAGCAGAATCCAAAATGAGTGCCATGTATAAAGGGAAAATCATTTCCTTTGTTACTCTTTTCAAAAGATGGCCAGGGCACATCCTTGTATTAGCTGCTTTTGTTTAATCATGGTGTTATTTTTTTAAAAAAATATTTTTAAAAAATAACATCTAGTTGTTCAGATAGTGATTTCTTTCCTTTTTCTTTTCTAGTTGAAATTGTGGACTCAGTGGAAGCTTATGCCAACATGTTGAGAAATATTTTTGATTTTAGTGCACTAAAGGAGCTACTCTCAGGTCAAAACCATCTTAAGATTCGGATAGATGCTATGCATGGAGGTATGCAAGATAAATTAAGACACGCAACTACTGTACTTTGAATTTGTTTAATTATATGTTTGCTATTTTAACAAGAAAAGGATTTAGACTACAATACTATTTCTGCTTACCTGGAAGTAAATCCCACAGAATCCAGTGGGGTGTTGTAAGATTCATGTCCTTATTACTATACAGTACAACTCCTGTATCAACAGGACCAGTAAACATCTGAAAAAAATATGGTCTCTCTAGGCATTTTCTAGGTCCTCCATAGTGATTCTATGGTATGCTTCTGCTGGAAGTTGACCATAGAGTTGGGCTGGAAGACCTAGAAAATGCCAAGAGAGGTATTCTACCTAGGAATCTCTAGGTCTTCCAGTGTGACTCTATGGTAGCTTAGACTGGAAGTCATTTGTTTCAATAGGGTTCACTATTATCTGTTGTTTTGCATTTCCATAGTATGTCCAGGAACATATCCCCTGCAGATATGGGGGTTGTAGTGTAACGGGTTGAACATATCCCCCACAGATAAGGGGATTGTATCCCTTGAATTGCAATACTGTTGAGCTCTTTTTCTCCTATCAACATGAGGCTTTAACACTTAAATGCATATTGAAACAGTTGTGAGAAACCTATTGATAACCTCTTGGCTTTATGCCTTCATAAAAAGGTATAAAACAGAATTCCTAAATGATCACAGGTATTTTCCAGCAAAAACCATAAACTATTTGTGATTTATTTATTTTTTTAAATGTCAGTAATTTACACCTATCTGTTCCTTTGCCCATGCCTTGCTGAATCAGTTGTTGGCCCTTATGTAAAAAAGATCCTCTGTGAAGAGCTTGGGGCCCCAGCAAATTCAGCTGTGAACTGTGTACCTCTTGAGGACTTTGGTGGTCACCATCCCGATCCAAACTTAACATATGCTGCTGATCTTGTCCAGACTATGAAGACAGGAGAATATGATTTTGGAGCAGCCTTTGATGGAGATGGGGTATGTTTCACTATCCCCCAGTCCCCTCCCTTTTTTAAATGAAAGCACTATTCCTGCTGACATGTGGAACTTTAAACAGTTGATGCATTCATAAATAGTTGGACTAGACCTACCCTTGATAGAAACAAACTGAATTTACATTGAAATTTTCAGAGTTGTGAAGGAAGTATATTCAGTGGTGATTGACACTTCAGAAAAACTATTCTAGGCTCTAGAGAGTTGTAGTTTGTATGTTTTTTGGAACAAAACTGGAAAGAAAGATGATCAACATGCTTCAAGTTATGGCAGGTATTCTCCTATTAGCTTAAGGCTTCCACTCATCAGTGGCAAGGGCAGAGGTCCTCTGGCCTTCCAGATGTTTTGGACGTCATCTCCCAGTAACATTAGCCCCCATGGCTAATGTTAAAAATAATGAAGGTTATAGTCAAAAACATCTGGACAGCCAAAAGTTTCCTAACCCAATCAAAGGTGACCACGATGTTAAACAAAAGGTCAGGGCATCTCAACTCAACAAAATGTGGTCTAGAAAGATAGAGTTTTAAAGAGCGAGCTGAGATTCTTAAGCACCCAGTGAAATACAAGTTCGTGTATAGATTTATATGTCTTGTTGGATGTTCTCCATTTCCTTGAGGGAGAGTAATATCAACCATGCACTATGCAAAATAACCAATATAACATGAATCCTTTAGATGCTTGTATTGGATGTTCTTCTCCTAATAATGTTGCAAGTGCTATTGTGTTTGGATCTGGTCCAAATTCTGTCAGTTGAAACAGCTTGCCAATGGAAACAGATTTCCTTACACCAAGGCATTACAGCTGTTGAGTTTTCTTCTTCCATTTTTTTCTTTTTAAAAATAATTTTTAATTAAGAATTTCTCATTACATTAAAAGTTATACATAATAAAGAAAGAGACAGGAAAAAAAGAAAGAAAGTAAAAGCAAGAACATGGTTAAAGACAAAGTCAAGAAAAATTATATTCTTTACAGTGGTTCTACATCTAAATATGTAAAATCAAACTTCTTCAACTAAAAAAAAGTACTCATACACATCTGCCACTAATTCAAACCTAATTATCAAAACTTATAGTTATCATATCATTCTCCTTTCCCTGCAAAAAGATGATCAAGGGTTCCCAGCCTTTTTAAAATGTCGCCAATGATTTTTCTCTGGTCAAGGTGGATAATTTGTCCATTTCAGCTAAGTCATTTAACTTTAACAGCCAGCCCTCTTTTGTTGGTACTAATTCACTCTTCCATTTTTTTGTGTATAGTAATTTTCCATAGTCCATTACTATGCATAATGATTTTAAAGTTGGATATTGTTAGAATTTCTGTTTTCTTTTTTTTTAATAGACCAGAATACCAAGATATTTGAGAAAATATATAAATATTGCATAATGGCTGGATGCAAAAGAGGACTGTAGTTGCAAAGAAAGCCACACTTGCTGAAATTCCCTTTTCTGTATAAATATTAAATGTGCAGAAGCCCTGTTTTCCTTTTCCATCTGCTACCCTCCATCATTGTATGATAGTACTGAATTAAATTACACTTGTATCAGTCCTAGAACTATACCATTCAGTGTTTCCTCAAAAGCAAGTCCCAATGATTTCAACTTGCAGATTCAATGTATTGTTGTTGGGGTTTTTTAATAGAATTTTTGAGAGGTATACAGTTAACATTTTCTTTTGCCTAGCCATGATGCCAAGCTAAAAAAACATTTTTTAACCTCTGTTTTCATTAGGATCGCAACATGATTCTTGGAAAACATGGATTCTTTGTGAATCCTTCAGATTCCGTAGCTGTTATTGCTGCAAATATTTTTAGTATTCCTTACTTTCAACAAACAGGAGTTCGAGGGTTTGCCCGAAGCATGCCTACGAGTGGTGCAATTGACAGGTAGGAATTAAAAGATGGAATGTTTTTCTTTTTGAGTTTTGGACTTTGATCAAATGTCCTCTTGGTCTATTGATAATGAATTAGGGGTGTGCCAAAGGGATATATATTCTCTTATACCCTCATACCATTTCCAGTGTGGGTATGGGGGATATCTCTAGGAACTAGACAGTGGAATAACAAAAATCAAGGTAATCTTTGTTCAGACAAGTAAATTGGTTTCATAATATTCCAAAATTTAAAGTGCTATTCATTGTATAGGATAGGACTAGGAATCATATGGTCCTCCTGATGTTGTTGTACAACATCACCTCTTGGCCCTTGCCAACATAGTCAGGAGTAAGGGATACTGGGGGCAAGCCAACGCATCTGGCAAACTACAGTTGTCCATCCCAGATCTACAAATTTTTAAAACACTGTATTATACAACCTATTAATGTTGAATAGAACTAAGACTTGAAACTCTGTAGTCTGAAGCAGAAAGGGAAGACAGATATATGGATGTATGAGAGAGAAAACCATTTGGAGGAGCACAGTTTGTATTTGAGGGTCCAATACCCTCATCCTACCTCTCACACACCCCACCCTTTACCCCTGTATTGCAACAGGATGATGGCATTGGCCCCTGAAATACAAATTCTGCTCCTCCAAGTGAAATTTTGTTTCAGTCCCCAAACTTCTAGCATTCCAGAGAATTAGGTACTATAAAAAATTTTCATGCTGAGAACTCTTATATCTGAGACATTTGCATTCTCTTGGTAATTTTTCCTCACCCTTTTCTTTGGGTGCCTAAACTGTATTTCTAAATGCTTAGATGAAATTTTAAGTTGCTGCAATGCTAGAAATGTAGGGACTGAAAGAAAATGTCATAGGTAAGGATGAACTCGTACTTGGGGGTTGGGGAATGCTCTCTTCCTTATATGCTTGGGAGCCCTACTGAAGTACAGCATGTGGTTTCCCTCTTGATGCCATCCCATCTATGGAATTCAATGTCTGTGGTGATTTGGCTGACCAGCTCACTACTTAGATTTAGTTGGACAGTTACAACCTTCCTTTTCTAAGGTGATCCCCTCCCCCTTGGAACGAGATCTGTGTGTATGTGTTTTAACAGCTGCCTGGAGTTTTTTTAGTCTGTACTTTAAATGTTTGGTGCGCTAACTTATTTTCATTAGTTCTATTGTAATTCATATGTATAAGCCATGTCAGGGGCCAATTTGTTGACTGAGGAGGAAGAGGATGTAAATGTAAATATATACCTTTATAAGAAAGTTGAAAAATATGTTTACAAATTAATTCGTAACAGGCTAAATATTGTAAAGCATAGCAGCTTGGACCCAAGAGCCTGGACATGCCTAATGAAATTCTGTTTTTTCCCCCTCTTCTTGCCAAACAAAACAGCTTTTGAGATTCTTCTCCAGTTTCAGAAGTGGCCTGTCATACAACATGAGTGGCTTTTACTCAGGAAACAAAGTCCAAAGAGCCTCTTTTTAGCCCATAGATCAGGTTGCGTAGTCCTGTGGGACCTGGCCTTGCTGGGCAGTGTTCTCCAAAATGTTGAAATCTGATTACTTTAGTTCACCACCCCTCCTTAGAAGATGGCTGGAATCCAGTAAATGTGCACTCATAAAAGGGGTAACGTCTGAAATGTTTATTAAAACTCTGCTCCCATTTCAAAATATCCATTGATTTATCAAAGTCTGCCAGTCATATTGTTGGTGATTTTATTAAAAATATGAATGGTCATTTCTCCCCACTGCTATCCCCTTGAAAGGTAAAACCACATTGAATATTGAGAGAGAGAAAAGGCAGAAAGGAAGGATATAAATTCAGTAACTAAATAAATACATGTGGGTAACTGAGAAAGGTTGCCATTTGGTGTTACACTGGAAGACCACTAATGGGTAAAAAGATTAGGTAGGTTCACAGAGCACCAAGTAATAAGGTCAAGGACGTTATTTTCTACTAAGGTCATATTAGCACTGACATGTTTTTCCAGTAATTCATGGGTTGGTTACACTGACTTTGTTTTTTGCAGGGTGGCCAAAGCTACAAAGATTGCATTATATGAAACTCCAACAGGTTGGAAGTTCTTTGGAAATCTCATGGATGCAAACAAACTTTCTCTGTGTGGGGAGGAGAGTTTTGGTACTGGTAAGGAAACATTCTTCATATCTAATGATTTACATTTCATTCATACCACATTTTTACTTCCAAAAAGACAATAATCTACCAAATTAAATACAACACTTAACACTATTAAGAAAGCAATCAAGTACAGTCGACGCTCTGTATCCATGGATTCAACCTTCCACAGCTTGAAAATATTCAAATAAAATAATAATTCCAAAAGCAAATCTTGCTGTTCACCATTTTATATAAGGGACACCATTTTACTGTGCCATTGTGTATAATGGGACTTGAGCATCCACAGATTTTAGTATCCAAGTAAGGTCCTGGAACCAAACTCCGGCAGATACCAAGGGCCCACTGTAGTATAAAAAATGTATGCCATGTCAAGAGATTTGGACCTCAGACTTTTTTTGCCTAAGCTCCCATTGATTACAGTGGCCAGGCTTCCTTGGGGATTCTGGGAGTTGTAGTCTAAAAGCACTTTTTCAAGCTCTGAGAATGCCTAAAACAATTATACTCTGAAAACCACTTATGTCACATCTCTCACTACAGGTAAACAGTGGAGTCCTTGGTTTTCCCACAAGTGTAAACCAAAGGGATATCCTGCTGGAGGCAACAACCTCTGGCAGTAACTGTGACTTTATAGCTCAGGCCAGAGTGCATTCACACAACATGAATGGCACATTTTTTTTCATTTAGAGTATTAATACCCCGCTTTTTAGCCACAAAGGCTCATAGTGGCTTGCAACTTGTTAGCAATAACACAGACAACTTCTACACCACTTTATAGCTCTAGGCACTCTCTAAGCGGTTTACAAAGTGTTAGCTAATTGCCTCCATAAGCTGGGTATTCATTTGACTGACCTACAAAAGGAGGGTAGGCTGAGTCAACCTTGGAGCCCTGCAGGATTAAACTCACAACATTGTGGCTGCAGTACTGGCATTTAACTACTGTGCCACCAGGGCTTCCTTCTGGGTATTAAAATGCATTCTTAACTTGAATAACTTAATAATAATAATAACTTGTTGCCATTCTTGTCATCATAATAGTTTGGTCCCTATCACAGGTCTCCTTAGGAGTACAGTGTCACAGGAGGAAGACAAAGGTCAGGGGAGGGGGCTTCAAGATGATAGTATGGTGATCCATGGCTTCACTCTTCTTCAGGGATACTTACAATGTTACAAAAAAAAAAAAAAGGCAAAAAACTCAGCTATTAAGAAAATCTAAAGGTCCACATAAAGTGATGTTTCCTTCCTCTGGGATATAGCTGGCCCAGTATACCCCGCTTCATTCTCTTTGTTAGTAACCTAGACTGGCTGGTTTTGTAGGAAATATAAAGGTTCAGCTCAGGGCATTATCAGTGTAGTTTCCATAGATGGAGGAATTCCCATAGGATGGAGAGAATGGCATGCTGGTAATAAGAGTTTAAACTAAAATGCTCTGGTATCTTGGGTCCCATGCTTTGGACTTTCACTTCACCCCCACTGGAGCGTGGTTCCCACATGATTCTCTGAAATAGATTTTGGCCCTTATACTGAAAGAGGTGGGTAAATGGGTGGGTTTTAACAGGCATTCAATATACAAAACTTACCTGTTCCTCCTCTACTCCAGCCCCCTATCAGCTTGGTCTCAAAATACAAGCTTGGTGTTCAGCGAATTAGAGTAACTTATTAGTATTACTCATTGCTAATTATTAAAAGGAATTATGCATTGCTAATTAGCATAAGGATAATATATTACAAAACTTTATTTATAGTTAGTTTTTATTTTCTTTTTTAAAATACACATACAAATGCTCCCCAGTATCTCAAACAATCTCTTCAAAAATGCCCCCCATCAATATTTTAGGAGTACTGTATAATGCTCTAGAGGGTCTGATTCATTTAAGCCTTGCTAAATTTTGTTTCAAAGGATACACTGAAGACTAAGCTTCTCAGAGTATAAGTTATAGCTTTATTGATGGCAAATAGTTGCGGGGAAAGGATATAGAAACAGACAAAGAAAGTATCATAATATCCCTTTGGCTGATCGCTGAAGTGCGAATGGTTCCTACACTGCTGGACATTATATTGTTCTAGTTCCAAATGGGCCTTCAAGTTCTCAGCAAGGCACAGGCAAAGGGGAAAAAACTCATAAGTATGGCAAACTTGGCTTTCTAGAAGTTTTGAGATGATGCTAGTTCCCTCTCCTACTTCTATTGACAATGAGAGAGGAGGAAGATGCTCACAGAGCACCTTCTTAGCAGTATATTATTTCACAGTTACATCTCTGTTTAAATAAACGCCTCCTTAGAGGGTACATGAAACTCAAGCAAAGTACAACTAAGCTGACTAATGAGCTTTTGTTCCATCAAGCTCTTTTTTCCCCCTCTTGGAAGAATAGTGGTTCAATGATAGGATTTTTCTGTGTATGTGTCTGCTGCAGGGTCTGATCACATCCGTGAAAAAGATGGACTCTGGGCTGTCTTGGCATGGCTCTCCATCATAGCTGTCCGGAAACAGAGCGTGGAGGAGATCCTGAAAGACCACTGGCAAAAATATGGGCGGAACTTCTTCACAAGGTATAGATCATAAGAATGAAAGTTCATGCTTTATATGTGAACACAGTGAATAGAACAGAATTAACAAAGTTCGACAGTCATTTTCTGGAAAGAAATGGCTATGAAGATGATGGTGGTGTTTGTGGTAGGGCTGTTGATTTGAAAATGCAAACTGTGTACCAGTTTTTAAATCCCATGATGCAAACTATGTACAGTTTGTCTCCTCTGATCCCTTATCTCCTTTGTATAGTCAGGAAAAATAATCACCTTATCTAATTTGCACTATAACTCTCTCCTTTTCCTTGCAATTTGAAGCAGAGAATCTCTAGTAGCCACATGGAGAAATTGAACAAAAACTGAAGTAGAATCAAACCGTTGTTTAACATTGGGAACTCAACAGACTTTCTCAATTTTTATCTGAAAATCAGAAGTCAAAGCCAATAATTCACATAGAAATTTATCCATACTTTCAGTTAGGTGAACACCATCTTCCAAGTCTCTCAGGCCTGTGAGAGCCTGAGAGTTAGGCCAGTTAGCACATTAGGTGAGAATCTCTAGCTGAGAAATCCAGGCGGATAAAAGGCTGTGGGAAGCATTTATAGCTATTTCATGAGCTGTAACTCTCTCTTTTAGAGCCTTGGTCTTCAGTTCGGTGCTCTGTATACAGGTTACCAATGCACTCACTGAATCTTGAAAACAGAAGCAACCAAAGGCTGCATCGATAGCATAAAAGTAGTTTCAGCTCACTAAGTTGTGTGGCCATACCTTGTAGCATAGTGAACATCTCGTCCATGTCCATGTCAGCTACACTCTTTGGATTCTTTGCAGGAAGAGGTTTGGGAGGAGTTGGTGTAAATGAGTTTCCTTTCACTTTTCCCACTATGTCCAAGCATAATTCTGTAAAGCAACTCTGAAATCTGATTGAGCAAAAACTCTGGAACTGAAAGTATGCTCCCAGATAAAGAGGTTATTAAAAATCCAATTAGGGTGACAATCTCTAAGGAATTTTGTTATTAAAAAAAAACTTATCCCATTAAGTTTATACAAAACAAACATCCATCTTTGTCTTACTAAAGTCTTCCTGGCTGTTATTTCTAGATATGACTATGAAGAGGTGGATGCTGATGGTGCTAACAAGATGATGAAGGATCTAGAGACAATGTTCTTTGACCGTTCCTTTGTTGGGAAGCAACTATCAGCAGGTGATAAATCATATACTGTGGAGAAAGCAGATAACTTTGAGTACAGTGATCCTGTGGATGGAAGCATCTCAAGGAACCAGGTAGGAAAATGATGGGACTCACTGTAGATGGAAGTGGTCAGAAAGATGTGTTCCAATGTTACCGGTGGTTGTTATGATGCCACTGATACAATTAAAGTCCATTTAATGATGATGTTCTTAGACACATACACAGTTTCTTTTTTAAGTGTAACTTTTTTAATTTAATCCCATTGTATCATGATGCAACCAAACGCTATGCCACTTCAGGCCCATAGCTCTGGTGACCCAATGAAAAGTATAGAAGCTTTGCAGTCTTTCTTGTCTGTTCTTCCCATGGCCATAAAAGAGTGTTTGGCTAAGCTGTAATGGTTTTTTGGAAGCCAAATTTAAGTGCCATAAGACCCTTTTTCTGTTAACACTCCATTACCTGAGAGTCTTTCTGTAATATGTAAAATGAAGGGAACACAGATGGTTGGAGTCACGTGAAGAGCTTGGGTGTCTGTGGAGCTGATACAGATCACTATAACCTCATCTCCGCACAGGGTGAAGGCAAATGCACTTTAAAACTTACCTGAAAAAAACAGTTAGTTTCAGCAGAGAACCCAGTTAGTTTCAGTATCCTAAAGGCATTGCTCCTGTGGAAACTACAGAAATCTCTGTCCTATTGGCTCTCAGTTGAGCTCATTTGGGAATGATATAATGATCCTGCTTCCATTGGTTCAGCCTCCAAACGTGTTGTTGTGTGCTCCGAGTAATTTCCAACTTATGGTGAGCCAGAGGTGAACCTATGCCAGGGTTTTTTTGTTTTTTTTTTGGCAAGATTTGTTTTGGGGGTGGGAGGGTTGGATTTCCTTTGCCTTCCTCTGAGGCTGAGAGAACATGACTTGCCCAAAGTTTTCATGCCCCGGTTTTCATGCCCAAGCGGGGGTTTAAACTCTCGTCTCCAGAGTCCTAGTCCAATACCCAACACACTATGCCACACTGGCTCTCATGTGTAGCCTTTCTACAAGGAAAGAGCAAGAAGCTGCTAGCAAGGTCTTTGATGGTTTTTTCAAGCTCTTTGGTTGTGCCATATCTGGGAACTTTATCCCTCAGTTCCCCCATTGTTCTCTTTTTCATATTTTCCTCCTTGCCCTGCTTTGTCTTATCTCGGGCTTTTTTTGCCCTTAATGTTGTCCAGATCTGTTTATGTATAGCCTTTTCCCAACATTTTCTGACTTGAAATAAACTCATCTTTTCAGTTCTTGTCCCACCCACAGGCTAGGGGCTTGTCTATAGGAGACAATAAAATGTGGATTGATGCGTACTAACACCAATTTGCAGCAGCTTCCATTTGTCTCCATGGTTTTTTTTCAAGATCACAGGCATGCAAAGCCATATATGCCTTTGATGTTCAAACAGACACGCCTATGAATCAAGATGGCAGGCACAAGTGAATTACTCATGTTTGTCACCAGTTGCCACCGCCAACTGTATTTTTAAAGCA
Organism: Gambelia wislizenii; assembly: GCA_030847615.1. Classification (NCBI taxonomy): domain Eukaryota; kingdom Metazoa; phylum Chordata; class Lepidosauria; order Squamata; family Crotaphytidae; genus Gambelia; species Gambelia wislizenii. Next base: position 108,046,431 of record JAUMIR010000004.1, read on the forward strand.
TATCCATGGTGCAGAAGTGCGATCTTCTGCTTAAATAAACAGAAAAAAAGAAGAAAGGCTGTTTCATTGCCTCAGTGCACAATCACTATGATGAAAATCCAACATGGCGGTTCCAGGTGCTACCTTGCTGGCAAGCTCCACCCCCTGCACACATCTGACCAATCAGCTTTTCACTTTGCTCTTATTGGGAATGTGCAGCAAAGCAAATCAGTTGTCCCAACGTGTAGGAATGTGCATTTCTTTGGAGTTTTAAAAAAACAAACAGGAAAAGTCATGAAGGCTTTTCCAGCAGAGTATTTGGAGTTTTTGTTTCCCCTCCCCTCTTCTGAAAATGGTGAAATGATGCAGGATTTCATTGGGACAAAAGGTATTCTTCTTGAATTCTATGAGAAGTATTTTTGCCATATATACACACACGAGCAGCAGATTAGGCTCCACTGACATTTAATAGTGTTTCCCTTATTTGTCACACATGACCTCAGGGCCAGCCTAGCAGGTTCTGCCTCTGGAAACAGAGCCACACACCCTACAACCACTGTCAGAGTTAAAGCACATAGCTTCCTCAGTTGGTCAACATATTTTCACGTTTAAAAAAAAAAACACCAATAATATAAAAAATATTACAAGACCCTCCTTCTTGGCAGTAAGAAATTATAAAATAAATTTTACAGTTAATAATTTGGTGCCCTTCATGACTCCTACATCAGCTATCTCAGGCAGCTGCTTCACTATACTGTTGGTAGGGGCCCAGCCCTCTCTGCAACATTTGTTTGATTGTCTAAAGTCAGAATGGCAAGTCTTCGGTCTTTTCATTTTTTTAATTTATAGCTATAGAATAGTGGCAGCAAGACCATTTGTTTTTGTATCCTACTGGAAACCATCTGTCTCACAGCTATTCTGCCTGTCCATAAGTTCAGGCAGGACACCATCCTGTTAAACTGCAAATTGGCAGCACCTGATAACTGACTTTCCCATTTTTAAAAGAAATTAATAACTAGATTTGTTAACTATGTCTTGCAGTGGAATTATCCAGTCCATTTATATACACTGAATTATCTGTAGGCACCAAGTTCAGGGAAGACTTAAGAAACAGAAGCAAAGAGTTGTCTCAGTTATGACTTTGGCTCTGTTGTTTAGGTTAAATAAAGCCAGTCCAGATTTGGGTGTATGCTTGGTTTATTTCTCCTCAAATTATATTCCCAGCCGAATTATATCTACCCCTATTAGAATCCAGAGCTTGGTGCAGAATTCTGAGCAAAATATATAAACTAACCTGAGAAGTTTATTGGACTGGAAAAGAAACTATGAACAAGGTGTATAACTTCAGAAATGGTTTTAAGTCATACCTATTCTGGAGTACCTATAGCTCTATCCAGTAAAATGAGGATTTGGAACTCATGTTCCCCAGTCAGGGATATTAATCAAGATTACCAAATGGTAGTTAGAGAGTCCCCCTCACCAAAGGCTACTGGGTTAATTTTGACTATTTCTTGTGTGCATGTTCAGAAAGGTTTAGTGAGGAGTAACCTTTCAGGAAATCTGTACATTGGCTGTACACATATTCTTTTCAGGGTCTGAGGCTCATCTTTGCTGACGGTTCTCGTATCATCTTCCGACTAAGTGGCACAGGAAGTGCTGGAGCAACAGTACGACTGTATATTGATAGCTATGAAAAGGATGCACCCAAAATATATGAAGACCCTCAGGTAGGTTTCTGCTGCTGAACTCTATATCTCATTCTTTTCCATTCTCCTTGAGGATCTTTTTCTCAATGGAAATGAGACTGAAGTTCCATATGCTACAGAAGGCAAAGAATTTAGTTGTCAAAGTAAAATTGTAAAAGGGCCCTCTGGAAGGGCATTTTGAAAGTTGAACCCCATCCTTCTGTAGTAAATCCAGAATTGTCTTAATACATCCTTGGTATATTAGATACTACACTTACAATATAATATGCATTGCCTACTGATGGTATCTTTTTCTTTAAAAAAAAAAACCCTGTTACTCAGTTTGACATCTTTAATAAAAATAAATTGAAAAAAATGGACTTAATATTCAGATTGATTTGCATTACAGACTCTGAAAAGGAAAAAAAAGTAGTGCATAGTATTCTTGACGGGGAAAGGAAAAGACAGCCATGCTTCATATTTCTTTATGAAAGGCTTAGGTGACATTATTGTGAAGCATACAAAATACTAAAATTGTTCTTTCTCACTCTGGAGCTTCAAGTAGATTCTTATCTAATCTGTGTTTTCAGCTTTCAAGAGTTTATTTTATTGTATAACTGGGGGTGTTAGAAACTTGAGTGTTTCACAAAGTCTTTGCTTCCATGATTTCTACATGTTACTACATAGATTTTGCATTGTGATTATAGTTCTTCAAGGTTCTAGATTTCTAGTCATAGCAATCTGCACAGGGCTAATGACCAAATCTTGAATATATTAGAATAATAAACATTAAAAAAAACTGTTTCTAGGAATTTTGACCAGTATGTTCTTGATTCTCCTCAGTTTTTGCCTCTTCTTCACTTTGTTGCAGGTCATGTTGGCTCCTCTCATCTCCATTGCTTTGAAGCTTTCACAGCTTCATGAGAGAACTGGCCGCACTGGCCCCACCGTCATCACATAAATATGGAACTTGAAGCCATTTGAATATATGTTGCCAAGTGACTGGCCATTGTCAATTGGAATCAGCTAGCCTTCCTTTCTGTTACCATTTTTAACCCCTAAAATGCTAACACTGTATTTAAAAACAAGTGATAAAAGGATATATGTGACATTTTAAAGAGTTTACACTATGTGTATGCTGATATACATTGTCTCACTAATGTCATCTTATTACCTTTCTAATATGTGCATAATACTTATTTAATATATGCTGCCTTTTGCTTTTGCAGTTCTGAAATAGAGTTAATCCTCAGGAGTTTCTCTGAGTTGCTTCTGCACAAAGGCTTTTTTGGGAGGGCAATGGGTAGACTTCCTTTTAAGCTTTGTGCCACAAATGTACAATCACTGTGAATGATGATCTCTCCCCAATGACTGTGAATGTCTCTGTCAGTTGGACTCTGTGCCATAATCTCTGTACAAAGACCCCACTGCCATTCTTGCACAGAATTCACCCCAAACACAAGCATCACAAGACATTAAAATGAAATGAAATGACATCCCTGCAGAATTATGTTGTTTTTAATTCTAGATAATATATATACAGCATTCATTGAGATCTAGTACAAAACTATGTATCCATGCTGCAAGTGGAGGGGAAAAATGAGATAAAGGTCTTCTGTTTATTTCCCCATGTATTTCCATTTCATGTTTGTTGGAGTGTTCCTTCCACTAGTTGAAGGCCCAGCCCAGGGGTGGGAATCAGTCAGCACTTCATATGTTCTTGAGCTGGATCTCCTCACCATTGGCTATGCTGGTTGGAGCTCTTGGGAGCTGTGGTCCAACAACATCTTGAGGCCTGCCCAACACTCATCCCCGCGTTAGGCAGAATGAGGCAATCACTTCATATGGAAAATACTGAGGAACAGGAGCAGAAGATCCCAACCGTTGCCCTGCTGTTGGAGGATAGAGTTGTTGTGCATGCCACAGATTCTTTCCTATGCCCCTTATGTTAGCCTTATGCCTTCAGTTGGGTGCAGTGAAGGAACATGTCCTGTTACCACCTGGCAGTCTAGTGAGCTTCTGTACATCTAATGGTTGAGGGGTGGAAACATCTTTTCTTTCACCTCAAGCAGTAAACCCTCTTGGACCATCCTCGACCACTTATTGAAGTCATCTTTTTTGTTGGGGATGCTTTCTTTGATCAAGATTTCCTGCGTGGCAGTGGGTTGGACTGGATGGCCCTCGTGGTCTCTTCCAACTCTACAATTCTATGATTCTATGATCTTCATCACCCTGTTATTTATATAAAGTGGCCTCTACTATGCACTAGTTGGTTACAGAAGAAATACTACTTAGTGCTATGTAATGGAAGCTAGAAAAGTTCCTGTCTACAGTTTCACAACCGTGGTGGCTCTGTTTTGCTGGATGAAAGACTGATTTTCAGCTGTGTTCACTTTTTTTTGTTTTGTCTGGGTGACAGTCACTGATTATTATTCTTGATGCCACGTGGCTCAACACTCCCGAGCTGTAGTGGTATTGAGAAGGAACAAGTAGAGTCCCAGAACACGTCTATGGTGCTGCTTGCTCTCCACTAGTGAGGAAGGCCTACTGATCAGGCAGTACCATTTGCAATGTCCTTCAGATAATTACTACTGCTACTTCAGAGCTGGGAACAATAGGCCATTCCTCTCTGTGCTTCCAAATGTTTTGTTTTTGTTGCTCTTTCTGACATTTCAATGAACTTTTGTAGACAGAATACGCTCCCAGTGTCCCAATTTGGCAAGGACAGTACTGATTAATCCTCTGTCATCCCATTTCCCACCCAACCCCCCATACTTTTAAAATGACTCAGTTTTAATCTCATCCTCCCAGTTTTCTTTCCCTTTTGTCCTCAGATTATTTCAGTTGCTGCAAACTGAGTTCAAAGTGTGCCGTGCAAACTGAGGTCAAAAGTAGTTTGCACTTAATTATTTCAGTAAGGGAAATGGAAAGGAGGGAACAGAATCTTGCCATCCCTGCAAACTCAGGCAAAAGTTTCCGGGCACAGTACAAGGTGTTGGTTATGACCTTTAAAGCCCTACATGGCTTGGGTCCAACTTACCTCCGGGACCGCCTCCTTCCATACGACCCTCCCCGCACACTTCGGTCCTCTGGGAGGAATCTGTTACAGCCTATGAAAACAAGGCTGTCGGTGACCTCCCAGAGGGCCTTCTCTGCTGCTGCTCCCAGATTATGGAATGGCCTGCCGGACGAGAGCCGTCTTATTACCACCTTAGACAGCTTTAAAAAAGCTGTCAAGACGGATCTTTTCTGGCAGGCCTTTCCTGAATAATTATCCCGGCCCAAGACTCGGCTGCCCTTTATAGGCTACGATTGTATGTTTTTAATTTTTTTTCTTCTAATTTATATATATTTTAATTAATGCATGTTTTTAATCCTTTGCAATTTAATATTATTTTAAGGGGTGGGTGGGCTAGGGTATTGTGAGTATGGGGTTTTTATATTGTAAGCCGCCCCGATTGCGTTGCAGAGGGGCGGGATATAAATAAAATTTTATTATTACTATTATTATTATAAAAGGAAATTATAGCAGCCTCTCTAAGCTTGTGCATTCTTCCCTTTGATATCTAAACTACACTTGTTTCTTGGCCACATGTGTCCTAATGCAGTGTAGATGTGTAAATTGCTATTACTTAAAACAATTTGTAAGCCGCTCTGATAGCCTTGTGGCTGCAGAGCGGGGAATAAATAAATAGTTTTCATCTGTGAAATGTTGGTGGGTATGAGAGAGGTTCTGTAGCTATACTCTCCTGCTGGTGAAAAAGCACTTGCAAGGCTAGGCTGAGAGATCATGGCTAGGGATGGAGGGCCCCAGTAACTGCCAGGCAGTGACAGTATGCAAGAGGCTTCTTGCAGTATGTAACAGCATCTTCACTTGGAAGTAATTCCCATACATCCAAAAAAATCAATACAAGAAACTTAGTATTGAGACGGGTTGGGAGAGCAAACCAACCAGCTTGCATAGCTTTTCCCTTAGACAATTTCATCTTAGTTGGAAATGCAGTTCAGGTTGTAATATTTTGAAATTAAAAATAAATGGCTCTTCTTTGACTAGCCCAGTTTCATTTGTTCTAATAGAAGAGTTAATACAAACCACATAATGCCTAAAATATGGCAAAGTTTTCTCAAGGTTTTCTTCAGAGATTTTGGCTTGGAAGAAGAACCACAAAAAACATGACCAGACCCAGAATTTGGAAATATTACCTCTTTGGACTAAACTCCCAAAATAGCCAGCTGGGCTAGTGGCCATAACATTAACATTTCTAAGATAGACTAGACTCCAACACCATTTTTATTTGTATAGCATATGTGTCTTTTAGGAGGTGGAGGTTATTTTTTCATGTTTGAAATAATAATAATGATAATAATAGCAACAACAACAACAACAACTCAAAGAGGCTCACAATTTAAAAGAGCAATACAATTAAAGACCTACAAAAAGAGAACATTAAAAGAGAATTAAACTATTTGCAATTCACATTTCAGTAAAAGGATAAAATGCAATTTAAAAGATAAAAAAGATGTTTAAAACAGTTCAATTAAAACAGTACAGCACTCCCAGTCCATTTGAAAAAAAATGACCTATCCTGGGATTAAAACAGACCATGGGGGAAAACATGGTGAAATTCTTTCTACCCTTGAAGCTCTAGTATTTTGAGGCACTGGGCAGGGGTTGAAGCACTCCTAGGTCTGATCTGGGGTGTATCCAGCTTCTGGACCTCAGACAGTTCCCTAACCTCTTCAGGTCTTGACATGCCCCTTCCGTGAGAGGGCAGAACACGACTTTGACAATGTATCTGTTTATTTCCTAGTTTGAGCCAGACAGACCCTTTATCAGTTCCTCACTTCAAATGCATTAAGGCAGTGGTTCTTAACCTATGGTCTGAGGACCCCCAAGGGTCCGTAATGTCCTCACAGGGGGTCCTCGAAGTCTGCTTGGCCCACTGACGTACCACTCCCTGCAGTGGAGTGGCCACATGACAGGAGCCAAGGCAAAGGCTGTCTGTCTGTCTTGGCCTGCGCATTGCCATTAAATCCACTCCAGCCACAAACTCGCAGAAAGAAGCAACAGAAAAGTCTTCCCTCCCCCTCCAGTGCCTCTGAGGGAAGGTTTAAGGGATGGTGTCCTTGTATCATTATTATTATTATTATTATTAGGTATTATTATTATGGTTTTAAATCTTGAGTTAAGTCTTGGGGGGGTCTGCGGTAACAAAATATATTTAAAGGGGCTTCCTGGTGAAGAAAAGTTTAAGAGCCACTGCATTACGGTCCTTAATGATTAAATTGTATACAAAGCATATGAAAGCCCTAAAAGTGTTGTCATTACATTAGGCATTTTCCAGTATTTCTAGTTATGCTTCAGCTGGACTAAATTTTATCCACTGTCCTTTTTTATTTTTATTTTTGTATATTTTATCCATTGTACTTTCCACACACTGCCTTTTCTTTTGCTTACTTTCATTATCAGCCTGAACCAAATGTAAGTGAAGTGAATGAGTGGCAATAATAGACTGTGTCATTCCTCTAAGGCAGGAGTGCTGCTGTTTTTGTGTCTCCAAGGACCCCTGGGGTCATTTTTTTTTCATTAAAAAAAATTTCCCCTCCAAAATATCTTGTGGTGTGTGTGACATTTCCACCAGGTTTGGAGGCCCACTAGGCTACCTTGGGATCAAAACATTTCATGGTTTCCCCCCCCCAAAAAAAAGTCCCTAAATGCCCTCTGAGAGCACGGGGACATTTCCATCCCCCCCACCTCACCGAACAATACAGACACTGAAGAAGTCTTTTTTTAAAAAAACAGGAAGTGACTTCTGTTCATTTCCTATTGTTGAAAAGACCTCTTCTGGGCCCAAAATGGTCTAAGAAGGCCCCATACCTTGGTGAAAATGTCCCCATCCCTCCTAGAGGGCATTTGGGAACAAAAAAAAAAAACTTCTGGGTTGGTTTGTGGGGGTTTTTTTGGAAGAAGAAGTGGGCATGGTGGGTGCCAGCCCTCCAAGGTCTCTTCGGGGACCAGTAAAGCCCCCTAGCCTTCCATTGTTGTCCATCCCTGCTCTAAGGCACCAGTTCTCAACTTCTAATCCTCCAAATGGTTTAAATTTAAAGTCCCAGAAGTCCCACTCAGCATGATCTGGGTTTATGGGCGTGTGTATGTCCAAAACATTTGAGGGACCAAAGTTGTGAACCACTGCTCTAAGGCTTCTAGTTAGCTACGTAGTCAACGTACCAGCACTTTCTCACTAACAAGAGTCCAATAAACTACAATGTACTATTTTTCTACAAATGTCAGGAACCATTAAAGAAAAGCATGACTGTGACTTTTCCAAAACCAATCATGCTGCAAGCACAATTCCCATTGTCAAAGGAATCCAGATGGAGCATGTAATCAAGCCTTTAAATTCCTCTTGGATGTCTCCTTCTTCCGGTTATCCTTTTAATGTGAAAACTCAACTCATAATTGTGCATGACAGATTCTAAATACCAGGTCCCTTGAAGGAGAGAAATAGTTGCTCTTCCTTCTGTGCCATGACAAAATTTAAAATCTTAATAGTAAATGATAAAATATCTCATTTTCACCTCAAATATCAGCAGTCAGAACTGCAATTTGTTCATTATAACAATAAAAAAGCCCTAGTCTAGATTGTAGCAGTGAGTGACACCAAAAAATGTCCTTTCTAAAGGTATGCTGAGCCTACTGGAGTCAAAACATGTCTGTCTGGGTGCTTCATTCCTGCTCTGGGTCAACTATAAACTTGTAAGTCACCTATAAACCTGTTTCCTCAGAAGTAAGCCCTGCTAAAGTCAATGAAACTTCCCAGTAACAACACATAAATCATATCCTTTCAGAACTGGGAAATCCAATTCTCTGTATGTATGTTTGGAAGAAAGTTCCACTAAAATTTAATGGGTTGTTTAGTTATATCTGTGTAGCATTTTTATTCATAAATCATTCTCTAGTTGGATCAAAAGGTGCCAGATTATAAATGTGCCAAATATTTCACTAAGCACTGATGTTTACATTTGCAATTTTCAAACTTTGTTTAGAACATTGTGTGCTAAATAAGTATCTGGATAGTTCACAGTTAAATCATTGTGAGGTCCTTCCACACTATATAAATATAGCACTTTTTGTGTGTATGTGTGCATTCAAGACAATTTATGGCAATCCCATGAATTTCATAGGAGTTTCTTAGGCAAGGAATACTCAGAGGTGATTTTGCCATTCCTTCCTCTAAAATATAGCCTACAGCATCTGGTATGAATTGGCAATTTCTCATCCAAGTACTAACCGGGGCTTACTCTGTTTAGCTTCCAAGATCAAACAAGATCTGGTACTTTTGGGGTATTTAGCCACTTTAACTCCATTTTAACTGCCATTGCTGCATCCTATGGAATCATGAGGTTTGTAGTTTGGTGATGCACTAGAGCTCTCTGGCTGAGAATTTTAAACACCCCTCCCTAAACAGCAAACCCTAAGATTCCACAGGATGGATCCATGGCAGTTAAAGTGGAATCATAGTGCTATAATTGTGTAGTATGAAAATGAACAGTATGTAAAGCTCTTGAACAAGATCAGCATTTGTTTGAACAAAAACAGTAGAGCAAAATTTCAGTTAAGAACCACTCCCTTTCCTCCAGCGAGTATGAAAAAATTAATAGGTCCTGTGGAAAATAAATGTACAGTATTTGGTGCAGAAGCAGTTCTTGGCCTGTAGAGGCCACTGTGATCCCTGCAAAACTGCCTTTATGCCATAGGTTTGATGTTTTGATGATTAAACAGGCCAGGCGACCTAAACTGCAATCCTTACCTGGGAGTAAGATCCACTGAAATGGAAGCTGAATTCTGAGTAGACACATATAGGAAACCATTGTTAGCCAAGTGAGTCCTTGCCACAAATTGTTGCAAGTTCCAAGTGGCAGAGGGGAATTTTGGGGACATCTGGGATTGGCCAGTGGACAAAATTTGAGTAAAGAACCTAACTGCATCATTATGCCAAACCAAATTATGAGACTCTTGTAGAACTGTCACCAGTTAAGTAAATACTGTATCAGCAAACATGCATTTGTAATACAGAGGCAAATTCTACTATGGGGACATGGAGAGGAAAGAAATTTTGGGCAAGGAAGTTTCAAATGGGGAAAAGCTAAGCAATCCCCCTTTGGGGATCTCAACTGCTACACTAGGAGAAGTGTTTCCACTTTCAAAAGTGTCATCCAGGTAAGAATAAAAGGCTCTCTGCCTGTAATTTCTCACATCAACCTCAGTCATCATTGAAAAAGTCACTTAGTAGAAAGTGTAACCACATTAAAAGTGTGTCTGATGTCAACACTTGTTTCTAGAGAAGGCTAGATAAGCCATCCATGCAATCTGCTGTTTGTCATTTGAACCCAGAGTGTGTCTGGCTGTATCTAACCTTAAAGAACAAAGAAAAGGCAAAACCTATTCTTTCAGTCACAGTTTAGCCACCACATACAAGTCACATACCCATCTGGACCCTTGGGGCTACAGCTGTTCCAGTTATTGTGGGTATATGAGTGGCATTATGCCACACAACAGCTCCTTTGGCAAAGTGGAACAGTAGAAGATTGTATGCTTGTGTACTGACAAAGTGTGCTTGTGTTACTGCTGAATTCATTGCTTTGTTGTCAGTACTTATCTCCAGTCTAAAAGGGCTCATCATGATACAAACCAACAGACAAACAATTTAGAAAATTAGATTACCCTGCAATAAAGAATAAAAGAAAATGTAACATGTGCTTTCTGGAAACAAAATGTTCCATGGTTACAAAAAGTATTCCACTTTTGTTCATCAGCTTCCTTTTATAAAAGTGCCTTTTGGCGAATTGTAGATACTTTCCCTATAAATTTAATTTTCCTATAGCCTTAGTCTATACACTATTTCCAGAAAGGTAGCTCTGTTGTACATAGGGCGACCAACTTTCAGGAATGAATTTGAGGGATCTTTATTGTTAATGAAATATAATGGAAGAAATAGAAGGTCAATATGGCAGCCAGGAGGATCCAGTTTTTTTAGCTCTAATACGGGAGTTCCCGGGAAATACGGGATAGTTGGTCAGTCTAGTTGGAGAGCTGGGTTGTAAGCTGGGGTGGGCATTCTTTGGGGGCAGGACAACGTGCCATTACTACCAATTTTGCTATCAAAATTCAGTGATGCAAGAACAAAAAACAGGGGGACGACTTTTTACTTTAAGTTCAAAATAATTGAATTTCATTAAATGGAAAATGTGCCATATTTCATTTTAAATAGATTCAACACACTCTTCAAGTGTTGGGGGGCCATGTGCATATTATGCCAGTCTTTAAAGAAGTATACTAGCTGCTAATATGTTTCTGGTCTGAATTCAAGGTGCTTGTGATGACATTTAAAGCCGTAAACAGTTTGATACTTGAGGAAGCACCTCTCCCCATATGTGCCTGCCTAAGTACAGTTTTAAATACTGTAGGACCCCCGTATATACTGATTCATTATCCACTGATTCAGCACACAAAGCAGCACACTTACCATAGAGTCTTCCTAGAAAGTGCCTAGAGAGGCATCCTCTCTAGATGTTTTCTAGGTCCTCCAAGGCAACTCTATAATATTTTGAACCAGAAGTCCCATTATTTTCAATGGCATTCACTGTTATCCATGGTTTTCTGTATACATGGGGGGCCTCCAGAACCAATCCTCCACAGATACTGGGGTCCTACTGTAGTTTAAAAAAAATTTAAATCTGTTTTTAGCTTATTACTGTTTAATATGTGTTAGCTTATTTAATTATTTTATTGTTTTAAACTATTTAACTTGTTTTAGTGCTATCTGTGAGCTGTCCTGAGAGCTTTGATATAGGGTGGGGTATAAATATTTTAAATGATGATGATGATGATGATGATGATGCAGTCTTCAGTAATAATAATGTTAATAAATAACATGTAATGATTACATGTTACATACTATGAGTTCATGGGTCATGCCATTGGGGGAAGGGGTGACACCAGCCTTAGTGACGTCACAGATTCAACACTCAAACAACTACTCCATGCTAACTCTTCTGTTGCATTTTCTATGTCAATAATGCCAACGCCAAACCTCTTTCAGACAGAATATTAATTTGTTTTGAATGATTTTAAAAAATAGGTCTTTTTGGTTTTCCACTATTTGGCAGTGTTGATCTATGAACGTAGTATGTCCGATCTAGACTAGGACTACACTCTTATGCACCTTTTCTAGGGACTTAGACCAACTGATTATGCAAGACCAAGGGTGGGAATCGTACAGGCCTATAGATGTTGTTGGACTGCGACTCCCAGTTCTGTTCAGCATAGTCAATGATATGGAATGCTGGGAGCTGTAGTCCACAACTTCTGGAAAGGTCCCTGATTCCCACTAAATTTCAATTGATTTCAAAGGGACTTAAATCATGTCTGATCTTTCCTATTTATATTCATGCATCCCAAGTAAGTACACCTAACTTAAGTCTGGCCCAGCCCAAATTTCATGAGAGGCCCAAATATACTTCTGGTATCCTCAACTGGGCTCTTAGACTTGTCACCCAAAAATATGTTGCTGCTGTTTATTTGGTTGCTGAGAAGCTTTTACTTGCTTCCCCACTCTACTTTGCCATTCACATCATACCATTATTAAGGCAAAAACTGAACATGACACATGTCCACTCTCCTCATGACACAAGGAAGGAGGGGGATAGAGCAAAACAATCTATCATTTGTGTTTTGACTGACTGTGGCTATTGAGGTCAGTCCGTCTGGATGCCTGAAGAGGGGAAGAAAAAATACCATGGGCAGAAGTGAATGTTTTTAGAATTTGTATGTAGGCTTTGCGTTGATCACACATCACATGAGCCTTTGAAATGCTTTTCCACAACTTGATGCCATTCTCTTTTATGCTGATTCAGGTAGTAGAGTATCTTTCTGACTCAATACCGTTTGCAAGTTGACCTCAGATTTTTGTTCTAAATCTGTTGCAAATGCTACTGGGCCCATTTCCACTACACAGTTATAGGCTATAAACACTGTGACATGTGTGGCCAAGGAACATCAGAGTATGGTTATATCTGCCCCTTCCTCTCCCCTCCCCTCTGCTGAGTTAACTGACTGAAAACTACTTTTGCATTTTGAACTCCGTTTTCAGCAGTTAAAGTAGGCTGAAGACAAAGGGGAAAGGTGGGAGGAGGTGAGAGAAGCTAGGACATTTTTAAAGCAGCTGGAAAAATGAATAACCTAGGATTAATCAGGATTGACTCTTCCAAATCAGGACAGTTGGAGGGTATAGAATGATTCCACATTAACTACCATGGCAACATCCTGTGGGATCCTAGCGTTTGTAGTTTGGTGAGGCTCTAGAGCAATCTGGCATAGAAGTCTAAATACCCCTCTCTAAACTTGTGTAGTGTGAGTGGTTCCACAGTAGTAACCCTGAAGATGTACAGTGAGAAGCCTGTCTGAATGGCTCCCAAGGTTAATGCCCAATCAAGATAATGTGGGTTATAACAGTATTACAGTACACTCTAGCAATAAAATACTCGCTTGGCATTGCAGGACTGCCAAAGTTACTTTTTGTGGTTACAAATCCAAGAAACTCCAGCCACTTGTAACAACGCTGCTGGGAAATATTGGGGATGATAATCCCCCCTTACCATGATTTGGCTTGCCACCCAATAGCCATTTTGTGCTAGAGCAGTAGCATATATTTAGATCTGCAGTCTTTCCAACCTGGTGCACTCCGAGATATATTGGATTATAATTTCCATCACCCCTGGCCAGTATGGATTGGAATGTGGATGCCACGTTGTCATGATGGTATCAGTAATGGTCATACTACCTTGGAAGCATGATACAGCTATGTGTACATTAAAATTGGGCAGAAAGTCCCCTTAGAACTCCCAGCGGTGATATTAGAAGACCCAGTTGAAAATATCCCAAAACTGATGGAAATATTAAAGAAATTTGGAGAATTCTCTGGCTTCAAACTAAACAAAGAAAAAACAGTAATGATAACTAAAAATTTGTCAAGAGAAGAAGATGAAGTACTTCAATGTAAGTCGGGATGTAAAATAATGAAGAAAGTAAAATATTTAGGAATATGGTTGGGAGAGAGGATTATTGACCTCTATGAAAATAACTATGGAAAACTATGGCTTGAAATTAAGAAAGATATACAAAGATGGGAGAAACTGAATTTGTCTTTATTAGGAAAAATAAATGCTATAAAAATGAACATCTTACCCAAATTCCTATTCCTATTTCAAAATTTACCTATTCTCCTAAACGACAAGATAATCCAACAGTGGACTTTTGAATGAAGCAAATTCATTTGGGGCGGGAGAAAACCGCAGATTAAGCGACAGATTATGACTGCAAACAAGAAGTCGGGTGGTGCCGCGGTGCCAAATTTACATTTGTACTATTTAGCGTGTGGAACATGCTGGCTGATAGATTGGGTAAAATTAAACAACGACCAACTTTTATCACTGGAAGGCTACGCTTTAAGATATGGATGGCATGCATACCTGATCTATGGAAAAGCTAGTGTCAACAGAGATTTTGAGAATCATATAATACGAAGAGCGTTGATGAGAATTTAGAAAAAATTGGAAGGAAAATTTTATAACAAAATTCCTATTTGGACTTCCCCACATGAGGCCTTGCTAGGAAGATGGAAAACAACAAAGACATGGTATAGGTATAAAGATTTACTTGATTTAAAAGAATGGAAGGATGGGAAAGGTATAAAATTGAAAACTTGAGAAGAATTGGATTCAATGGGGCTACATATGAACTGGTTTAAATTTTTGCAATTCCAAAATAAATTCTTAGAAGATAGTAAAAAATATGGATTTGAAATGACAGAAACTGAACTGGACAAGATACTTTGGCAAAGTGAGAGAGGGCAAATAACAAAAATATACAATTTGCTCCTAAAAAGAAAGATGGAAAAAGAGGCAGTGACAGAAGCAATGACCAAATGGGCAACAGATACTGGAAATATAATAGCATACGAAGAGTGGAAGAAGGCTTGGGAAGATACAAATGCGTTCACAGCGTGCCTTGCGCTGAAGGAGAATCACTTTAAGACTGTAAATCAATGGTACATGACTCCTGTAAAAGTAAGTAAAATCTACAAAACTAAAGAAAATCACTGCTGGAGATGTGAAAAAGAAGTGGGTTCTCTTTACCACATGTAGTGGTCTTATCCAAAGATTAAAAGATTCTGGATAAAAATCCACATGAGAATACAAGAAATATTCGAGACTCAATATGAGATGAGCCCCAAGTTGTATTTGTTAAATATATTAACACCTATTGAAAAAACATTTACAAAACAATACTGGAGGACAATACTATATTTGTTGATAGCAGCAAGGTTGGTCATCGCCAGAAAATGGAGAAGTAAGGAAACCCCATGAATAACAGATTGGCTACTTAAAATTAGAGAAATGTGGGAAAATGATAAATTAACTGGCTTCCTAAGGAAGGGGAATCATGTTAAAACTATAGAGGAGTGGAAACCAGTGCAAGAATTCTGGAAGAAGTTATGGAATATAGATGAAAAACTTTGGTAGACAAGAAATTAAATCTAACGCCGGGTGGGAAAGAGATACTTTGGCACTTGGAACAAGGGTGATAGAGAGAGAATTAATAGGATAAAGAAAACGATACCATAGAAGGGAGATAAAAGCATGACTTTGATTAAATAAAAGCAGAGAATAATTTACTTAAGGAGTTAAAATTTGTACTGATATTTATATTGAGTATTGAATATTTGGTATAATTGGTAAATTACAGAAATTTGTACTTGATAATTGATAAAAGACTGGAAAAACTCAGATGGAATAGAGGAAAAAAGGAGAAATATTCATATAAAAATGATTTAACCAGAGATGAATGTAAACAGGAAGTTATGATATGGGTTAAGAGAGATGGAAGTTTACGAAAGGATAAATAATGGAACACGTGTAATGGGAAGTACTGGATAGTTATGAAGAGGATAAAGTATGTGATTAGAGGGTCTGAGTAAGTGTTTGAAAGAATTAAAAAGGAGTGGAAAGAATGAGTGAAGTAGAGTAGAGTAGTCAGAATTGAAAGAGGGAAAAAGAGAAGAAGAAAGAAAGAAAGCATAGGAAGTAAAGTACAGAAAAGATAAGAGAGGGATCTTTTAGAACTACATATAGAAATATCTGTTTCTTCTCTTTGCTGGTGTGTATCGATTGATGTGAGATATGAGATAAACATGTATGTCAATTTGCCTATATTTGTTTATGTATGAGGAAATTATGAATAAACATATTTAAAAAAAGAACTCCCAGCGTTCATTCCTATTGACTGTGCTGACTAGGGCTGATGGGACTTGCAGTCAAACAACATCTGGAGGGTTCTCTGCTTTAAAGCTAAGCATTCCCAAAAGCTCTGAACCAATACTTTCAGTCATGGAAAGAATGAGCAGATCTATAGCAGCTGGATGACAACAGCATATTGGCCTTTTAAAGAAGATACATTGCACAACTGTTACCTCTGCCTTAGGAAACAGCTCACAAGGCACAGAATGGAAGGCAGTCAACCAGTGGTCTGATTTGAAGCTCAGTTTATTTTAATTTGGCCAAATGGGTGCCGAAAGGAGTTTGGGATAAAGGGGTAAATGCTTTGGCAAGAACTTTTAAAGTTTTGGCTGAATTCATAACATAGATAAGGACCAATCAGTGCATTTTACACATCCCCTTTTGGAACGCCCCGGAACGCCCACCTCTAAAAGTGTGCATACTTAGAGAATGGCCTGACCTATTTGTGTACTGGTCTCTTGGAACATCTTATGTTCCAACACATAGTCAGATTGAAACCAGCCTATGCTTCCTGCCATTTTATGCAGTTAAGCTAGCTACTTTCTCTTGCAGCTTAGCAAAATGTCTGGTGTTTTGCCTTGTGGTTACAGTTCTGCAGAGAAAGACACATTTAAACTTGACACCTTGTTGAAAGGAGGGGGAGAGAAAGAGCGAGAAAGAACTTTTCATATCATCAGAGTGTTTGAAGGTACCCTGAGAGGACATTTAGTCCAACCCCGAATAAAGTGTTTGAAACCCAGTGTTGGAGGCAGCAGAGCTGGGAATCTTTAAGGATATCTTTCTTGTTCCTGCCTCCACCTTACACAACCACTCCATCTGGAATTTCCCGCATGGAAATGTGCCATGGCCTGGCCAGTTTTTGCTGTGGTGCTCATGTGGTGTCACTGAATGGTGATAAGAGGAAGAACAGCTGATGTAGGAAGAGTGCCTCCAGTGCCCAGTTGTGCTTGTGCCGGTCTGTAGACGTTTTGTGTTAAATATTCATAGGTGTGGTTGGTGAATAGCATAGCACTCTTAGTCTTTAGTTTATGGAATAATTTAATCCCATTTTGGATCAGAGATAGCAATAAATATTTTCACAGAGGCCTAATATCCTTCAGGCAATGTTGTGAGCAATTCCTCCCACACTTTTTCTTCCTCACCAGCTATTGCGCACATCCCCAAAGAATCCAATTAAATCCAGATGTTTTGTAATGTGTGTTTGTATTCCTCTCCCCACTCTTCACAGCTTTACCTAATGCCTCTTTGCAGTTCAAATGGTGACATGACCCTGAGGCTTCATCTGTGAAAAACCTTTTGCATGGAGAACACATTGAACTATGTCTTTTCCTTTACAAAGGTCCCATCTACACAGGCCAGAATACATGGATCTGGCCTGTTCCTTCCCTGTTACCTGTACAGAATGGGCTGGAGTCCAGATGAGCTTGCTGGCCTGGACCTGCAGCCGCCGCCACTGTCCTCTATGTTGCACTCTCTCGTTTATTTATTTTATTTATTCGATTATTTATACCTCGCTCTTCAGCCACAAAAGCTCTCAGAGCAGCTTACAAGTTATTTAGCAATAGCACTTACTCTATAGTGCACTAGGCACTCTCTAAGTGGTTTACAATGTGTGTTAGGTAATGTCAAGAAGCAGTCCGGCAGCACATGAGCAAGGCCCCCTGCATGTGACTAGCCTTGGTCATATGCTATAGGTTCCCTTCCTGGCTATGGAAGAGTGAGGCAGAGGGCAACTGCAGCAACAGGCCAATGTGCTGGAACAGGCTCCTGCAGTCACATGGGGCTGCAGTCTTAAGTGACTCAGAGGTGTGGCTAAGGGGTGGGGGGGTGGGGGCAAAATGAGAGCACTGCCCTTCCAAATTAGAATTCCAAACCCAAACTTCACCCCCCCAACTTCTAGGATTGCAGTAAATAAGAATGTCAGTTGAACATTTAGGCATCCAAAGAAAAGGAGCAGGCAAAGTAACCAAGGGAATGTGAACTTGGCAAGTTTAGGAGTTCTAGGTATGAAACACATTTTCAGTGACTTACTCTGTGCAATGCTTGAAACTGGGGAACTATGAAAAAGTTAATGTGGGGGCAAAATTCTGATTTGGAAGGGCAATGACCTCATCCTTCCCCTTGTAGCTGTAATCTGGCCTCCTGACTAAACATGCAGAGGACTGTTATTATCAAAGCTCCCACTCCAGATTGCCTGTAGGTTCAGGTTCTCTAGACTTTGGACTTTATCAGATGTGGCAAATATGGTGCCATAAGGGTGCCTAGTGATCACAAAAGGGGGCACATGCTAGACAACGTCACCCTTTTGCAATCATGTGCTGTCAATAGGCCCAAGCTGTCAATAGATCAGCCATGGCGCTTTGTTGTCAGCATTGCCGGCATTGGAAACTTTGCACCATTGCGCTCAGTGATTGCAGTATCAGTGGGCAGAACATTTCCGGGTGAGATTGGGACAGCCAGGTAGGGGACTCTCTCTCTCTCTCTTTTTTTTTTTTAACCAAAGTACTTGGGACTTTGTAAGTGTGTTTCTGTGCTTGTGTGTACTTTTTGTGGTTTTTTTTAAAAGTATTTTTGAATTTGTCACGTTAGTATCTTCGGTGAGATTTGGAACCCGGAAGTAAATGGAGCTCCAGTCATGCTCTGTTACTGCCGGGGCTGCCTTTCTGCCATGACTCAAGGTAAGTCTGGTTGGAGGTTCTTTTGCCAGCATAAAAACATTTCAAAATATGCTAGCAAAAGAATGTTTATGGGGGGTAGTGTGATAAAGTCCTTTGGATACACTGGTGTCCATGTTGGGGTATGTGTGATACAGCAACATTGGTCACTTGAGGTTGCCTTTTGCTCACAGGCAGAACAATAGGACTGTGCATTCCACCCGCCCTGGCTTTCTGCCAACGTGTATCATATTGAAAAAGACAGTGAAGTGGCTCCTATGTAAATGCTACAGATATTTCATACATATGTTTTCCCTGAGATAAAACAGAGCAAATCAGGAGACAGTGACTACAAATTTACACCCATTTTCACATGCTGTAATGATAAAAGTATTATGCTGCTCTTTAATTATAGGGCCTCAAAGAAGAAAAACTTTATAATGGCAGTTTTTAATCTCTAGGCTATTAAAATCCATGGCACAAAATGAAAGAACAAGCTTCTAAACAACTCTTGAGCTTCTAATTCTGCTTGCTAGCAGTAGGAAAGAACTTGTTTGGAACTGGGCTGAAGTGGTTGAAAGATACAAACATTTGGGGCAACAACCGTAAATATTTTTGCTACTCTGCTGCTATAAAGCCTGCAACGCTTGTATTTAAATTTTAGTGACATATTTCATTAAACTGCAGAACAGCTGCAATTCTAAAGGCTGGGAATTTATAAAATAGAACTCCCATTTGTTTAATCTAGCTAGTTTGTGGTACTTAAATGCTACTTCCCATTTTCACAGGAAGGATGTCTCCGGACACATTTTAATCATCCCAAATGACTTTCCTTGTGTTCTATTTTGAAATCTTCCACATAAACAAACCAAGCTGACTGTTCACCTAAACCAACTGCTATCTCAATCTAATTGTTGTACAGAAGAAATTACTGTAAAACATTTGTAGTTAAAATGAGGGTTCTTTCATTTCCTTTCAGAATAAATGTGCAAACAAAAGACAGATTAAAAAGCATAATTTTCTCTATGCTGGTTTATAGTTTGCTTTGTTTTATATAATTGTCATTTAAAAATATTTTATTATTTGGGATGTTTATATACTTTAGGAATGGGAAATCTTCAACACTCCAGATGGTGAACTACTACTAGCACCTTATTTTCCTACTTGCCAGCCTGACTACAGCGGATGAGGAGTGGAATTCAACATTTTGGAGGGTCACAGTTTTCCCAACACCATAATCTCCAGCAATTCACAGATGAAAACTGGAATATATGAGGCTAAGCAATGAGTGTGGTCCAGATGGCAAAAGTGATTAATGAGGAAGAACACAGAAGCGAGGAGAGGCTGCAGCACTTTGCTTTTGCCTGAGTCTACTGGGAAAGAGAACATTCTGCTCCCTCCTCTCCTGTTCCCCATGCTGAGTGAACTGTGTGCAAACTAGTTTAGCAGTTTGAACTCAGTTTGCAGACACTGAAGTAAGCTGAAGACAATGGGAGAAAGTAGAAGGAAGAGAGAGAAACTGGGACATTATAAAAGGAGCTGGAAAAGCAGGTCAACTTGTAACCTGCCCACCTTTTCAATAACTCATAAATTGGCTAAATTTAATCTATTTTGGCTTATAATTGGCACTCCACATAGTTAAATGTAGACCACGGACCCCCAAACCAGGAGCCAAGGTTTGCTCAGAAAACCAAAGGAGGTAGCCTGCTAAAATTCCTAAAAAGAAACAGCCAGGTGAGAATTATGTGGAATCCCCTAGAACTGATTAGTTAGGGAGAAATTAGCTAATTCCTCCTGGGCAAGCTCTGGAAGTAGGTCATTCAATAATCCCATTAATGTGGCTGAGCGCTCTTTGATTGCAAAACTGGTTTATCCTCACACCTGGTCCTAAGACAATATAGGTTTGCCTGAGATCAAACAGTTTTAATGTTCTAACCATTAGCTATCATTAACACATCCAGATAATGGATTGTCCAACCTTGGGAAACTCCAGCAAATATTGTATTCCACTCAAATACAACCCTTCAGGGGGAAATTTAACTATGAGTATCACCCTAAAACACAGCCAAAGTGTGTGCAGATTCCCTTCCTCCTGTCACTCTGTCTGTCTGTCTGTGTCACTACTGGCTGCAGCTTCTACATGAACCTCTGATCTTCAGATAGGTATAGTATAACCCATCATCCTGAACTCTATTCCTCTGTCCCAATACTTCCTACTTTCTTCATTAGCCTTGTGTGACAGCTTGAAGCCCGAGTGTATGCATATGTGTGTTCCCTTGATTAGTTTTCAGTAAAAAGCATTTTTATTTCATCCATTGGGTTAGAGTCTCCTCAGTTACTACCGGCATACATAGGCCAAAAGATCCCGCAGTTACCTGACCTCTCGCTGCCATTTTGAGCTAATTAAAATTCCCCATATTAGAATTTGGACACTAGTGGGATCCTCGTGGACCCCACACAATTTGGGTAACAAACTAAGGATTAATTGGGATTGCCCCTTCCAAAATTTCACAATTGGAGGTTATGCAACCTTTAGCTAATGTTGGCATTTTTTATTTAACACTAAAACTTCTTAAGTAATCATGAAGATTCAGAACTTTATTTAGTGATCATATCTGAATACTTCTGTATGTCATATTGAAATTTATTAAGTCTACCTTTTCACCTAGAAGCCAAGGGGGGAAAACCCTCTTGCGTCCCATTTAGTGGACCAATAAGAAGAAAGCAGCATTTTTACAATGAACCATATAACCCCACAGATGGAATCTGCTTCAGATGGGGCAGGAAATGGAGGCAGATGTAAATTGTGTTTACAATGCACAATTTTGGATTTTGGAATCTTCTCCTATCTGTTTCTTTCCCCCAATTGCCAAGTTGTGCTAGAAGTAAGCATGTGGGGAAAAAAT
Source organism: Gambelia wislizenii (assembly GCA_030847615.1). Taxonomy (NCBI): domain Eukaryota; kingdom Metazoa; phylum Chordata; class Lepidosauria; order Squamata; family Crotaphytidae; genus Gambelia; species Gambelia wislizenii. The sequence goes on from JAUMIR010000004.1 coordinate 108,068,013, forward strand.
GAAATTACTGTATTATCTACCTATTGGCACAATGCCCTAAATGAATGTTTGCTCTAATATAGAAAGAAACTGTGCAAACTAGTTGAATGAAGTTTTATAGATTTCCCAAAAGAGATTCCCATGTGGGACAATCAATAAGAGAGAAGAGAAAATAATGAAACCTGGGTTGAGATAAAATCAAAGGTTGAGAGAGGAGCTACCCTTTCTTCTTGAAAGCTGACCTTGGGTTCTTGCAAACTGGCTTAAAGAAACATAACTTCTTGCAATACAGCACAGTTGTCCCTCTGTATCCATGGATTTAAGTATTCACAGCTTGTAAATATTCTTTAAAAATAATAATCCAAAAAGCAAACCTTGATTTTGCCATCTTATATCAGGGACACCATTTTGCTTTGCCATTGCATATAATGGGACTTGAGTAGTCATGGATTTTGGTATCCACGGGGGGTCCTGGAACCAAACCCCAGCAATATGAAGGGACAACTGTATACCTATTTCTTGGATCAATGCTAAGGCTTCTCCAAAGTTTTTTGTTTTTTTTAATTACGGGCATATTTTTGCTGAAATGATCCTATGGTTTGAAAGGCCAATTTTCTCCTTTCTTTCTTTCTTTCTTTCTTTCTTTCTTTCTTTCTTTTTAATGTTTTCTTAAGAGTTATAGTGTTATAGTGCTAAAGTGCCATTTCATAGATCCTCCAATACAATATAACTGAGAAAGAAGAGAAGGATATCTATGTTGCAGCTGGTTCTGGAAATTGCCAGAAAATAACCTGGGACAACAGAACTATCATTTGGATTTTGAAAAACAACAGCCAAGAGCTACAGCAAAAATTAACACAACCTCCAGACACACTTGTCCCATTTAGAGGCGCGCCTGGTCTATCTCTGCCTTTCAAATCATTTCTATACTGTACTACATTTAATTGTTTTTAAATTCCAAAGTGGTCCACAGATGCAGTTAAATACTAGATAAAAGAAAATAATAAAACAGTACAATCCATTATACAAATATTAATTAAAAACCATTGCTAGAGATAGCATTCATACAATTATAAGAAAAATAATTGGGTAAGCAGATGGTTTTGCTTCACTTGATGATGAGAACACCACAGGCTGGAAACCTGCACAGTTTTAACATGGAGACCTATTCTATGTCTACATCACTGATACTTGGGTGAGGGATTTAGTGGGTAGGTATTCAGTGCAGCATAGGCTAGAGAGTCAGGGAGGTATAGTTGCTGTGGCTGGTCTGGGTAGGTACCTGTTTGGGAATGTTTATACCTCATGTCACATCTCTTCAGGCACTTGGGACAGACCTGGAAGGTTGCTGGATGTGTGTACTGCCTTCCCTGCTCCTTAGCTGCCTAACCCACCTAGGCTGAGAAAGCTGAACTTGGATTTTGTGTTCAAGATTCCCAGGATGTCTTGGAATAAGTCAGTGTCCATGCCAGGACTGCTTTTTCTGGGGTGTCTCAGGACTTCTCAGCTACCACAACAACCATGAGGTGCTAATTGGTCCAGCAGATGAATTAGGACACACTCTAGGTCTAGTTTGCTTATACATATAGACAAATTAAGTGTTAACCTGAAGGTGTTTTTAAAAAAATAATTTTATTCAGTAATTACACACATAAACATAGACACACAGTAATAAAGACAAATATTCATGCATGGGATTGATATCACAATATTCCCTTTCTCCCTCCCCCAATAATGGAAGGTGGGTTTTTCAAACACCTGTGCACCTTGTCATAATCAGATGACTTCCTGTTATGGTTTGACTGCTGGTGGCTTTGCCCTTCTGCAAAGGGGAAGGGCCTATTTAACTTATCTATCCCTGAACATAAACTGTTTTGATGAACTCCTGATGGCTCTTGAGAATTTCTGGCTGGTTTGGTTGGCCTGTCAAACCCCCTTATTGCTCACTGGAATAGACACAGGATTTGATAGTTGATATGAACTCTCCAAGATGCCTTCTCATCTGTTGGGGATGCTTTGATCGTGATTTCCTGTGTGGCAGGGGGTTGAACTGGATGGCCCTTGGGGTCTCTTCCAACTCTACAATTCTATGATTCTGCTGAACAGGGCCCATGTGGCTCCTTGGCATACACCTGACATGAGAGTAATGAAAGAAATAGGAAGAGTCACATAAGAAACTCAAGTGAAGAAAAACTCAGGATGAGTCCACTCGCGTACAAGTGAGACGTTGTTACTGGGCTTACTTTGTAGTGGGGGTGACAAAGTCAAAGAAACAGTTCATCTATACTGTTGCATCTTTTCAATGTCAACCAGCACATCTTGTCTGAGTAAGCAAAGGGATCGTGTAGCACCTTTGAGACTGAGAGAAAGAAAATTGTAGCATAAGTTTTCATAGACTTAATCTGTGGACATAGACTAAGTCTATGAAAGCTTATGCTACAATTTTCTCTCTCTCAGTTAGCCTCAAAGGTGCTACACAATCCCTTTGCTTATTGATATTCCAGACTAACACAACTATATCTTTGAATTCTATCACTGTGGAAGGCTTGTGTGAGTGTTAGGAGGACTTTTGGAATCTGATCCAGAAGATGTAGGAGAACTCTCAGTAGCACGTCATGGTGCATTTTTTAGACTCTTTGTGGGTTAAGTAATTTATATCCATTATGATTTGAACACCCAAATATATATATGTGGTAACTGTTCAGAGCACCACATGGTTCAGTTTTGATCACTGATGATAAATTTGGAGCTCAAAGATCTGGTCAAGGAGCTAGTTCAAATCTGGGTGACTATTTGCATGGTTGATCCACTCCTTTGTGATTTATTAAGTATAGCAGGAAGAGAACAATAACAGGAAGGGATTAACAAGAGAGGGGCCAGGATAAAAAAACAGTCTGCCTCCCCGCTCCAAATCCCTGATTTTTGTTCATTGTTTACAAATCCTTAGTGCTGCACACCAGATGACTATCTCACCACAGTAAAGCCAACTTTATGTTTCAGTGGTATTTCATATGGTCACATTGGTTACAAAAATTCCAAGCCCCCAGGATTACACACTTCTTCCATTGTTTCTTCATGATGCAAGTTTCCCCTCCTTCCCTTTTCCTTTCTTTAAATGAAGCTTCCTTTTTATTCCCATAAACTTCAGTAAGGGGTTGATGGCTCCCCCATTTCTGAATGGATGACCCAGTGAGCTTGTACTTTCCATCTTTCTTCATAAAATGAAATGCAGACCACAGTCACTGTGTGTGAATGCCTGTGTTTGGCTTCAAGTTACTTATCAACTTATGGTGACCCAATGAATTTCCTAGTGTTTTCTTAGGCAAGGAATCATCAGAGGTAGTTTTGGAAGTTTCCTCCAGTGTCATGCCCCGTGGGTTGGATGAGGGTATGGAATCAGAGGAGAAGGAGGACATGGCAGGGAATGGCCCTATGGACCCTGGCACAGGTTTATCTACACCTGTGCCAGCAGGGAACCCTGCCAACCTGGAAGCTCAAGCAGAAGAAGAACCTGGCCCTAGTGGGTTGGCACCAGTCCCAGCAGAGAATCCTACCAATTCAGATGAGGATGAAGAAGAGACAGACGTACCTCCACCATCACACACCCAGCAGCGAGCTCAAAAGGTAGCTTGAAGGAAATCTCTGAGAATTTATGAGAAAAACCTGCTCATCAAGAAGCACCTGACAAAGCCTTGAGATATATATATATATATATATATATATGCATGCTGGGGAAGCGATGGAGGCTTTGTCAGAGATCAACTGATCTTCCTGGAGAAAGCTTCCTGCTGACTTCATTGCCTTGATCCTTGCTACTTTGACTTGTGCTTAAACCTTGGACTGTTCCTGATTACTTTGCTGCCTGCTCCTGTTGACCCACGGACTTGTTTTGGACCCATGCTGACTGACTGCCGTAAGCCCCTGACTTTTTGGACTGTGTTACTGGACTAAATCTTTGCTTGACACTGTGCGTTCCTGTGAGCTAATTAACAGTTGGCTACCTTCCCAGACTTTGCTGTTTATACTTTTCTGGTATATAGCTTTTCTGGACATCCTCTGAAATATAGCCTACAGCACTGGATGTTAATCTGTGGTCTGCAGACCCCTAAGGGGCTGCAATGTCCTCACAGGGAGTCCATGAAGGCTTGAAGGCTGCTCGGCCCAAGTCCTCCCTGCAGTGGAGTGGCCACATGATAGGAGCCAAGGCAAAGGCTGACTGACTGGCTTGGCCTACTATTCAATCCACTTCAACCACAAACTTGCAGGAAGAAGCAGAAGAAAAGTCTTCCCTTCCCCTCCTGTGCCTTTGAGGGAAGGTTTAATAGATGGTGTAATTGTATCATCATCATCATCATCATCAGGTATCATCATCATCTTTATATATAATTCTCTTGGGTATGTTGCCATTCCCACTGTGCTGATTGGCCACTTGGGAAACATAACCAACCAATCATAATGCTCTCTTGGCTGGCCAATCGGCAGCTTGATGGTGTTTTTGAGCACCACCTCCTTGGCCTACAGCCACATCTTTGCCTGTTGAGCTGCAGTAAGTAAATACTCAGCCTGCTCCCCTTGCTGTCTTAATATGTATGCGTGGGGGAAACTAATGCTGCTTTCTATGTGTCCCCCACCCTCTTCTTTCCCCTCCTGTCCTACTTTCTGTGCTGCCTGGGGCCTAGGGCCTTTTTGTGTAGGCTGGGGCTTAGGGCCTTTCTGTACTGCCTGCGGCCTTTTTGTGCTACATGGGGCCTTTCTGTGCTGCCAGGGACCTGGGACCTTGGGCCTTTCTGTCCTGCCTGGGGCCTTTCGACTTACTGTGCTGTCTAGGGCCTTTCTGTGTGGCCTGGGACCTTTCTGGGCAGCCTGGGACCTGAGGCCTTTCTCTGCTACCTGGGGACTTTCTGTGCTGTTTGGGGACTGAGTCATTTCTGTGCTGTCTGGGGCCTTTCTGTGCTGCTTTGGGCTTTTCTGTGCTGCCTGGCCCCTTGGGCCCTGGGCACTGTCTGTAGCTGAGCTCTGGGCCTTCTGTGCTGTCTGTAGCAGTTCCTTCCTCTTGGCCCTTGGGGTGGAAACATGTGGAAAACTTCAAGTGCTTTCTAAACATGGCGGTGGAGGGGTCTCGCATCCTGCCACATGTGGGTTGTGTGTGTGTGTGTGTGTGTGTAGCATGCGTATGAGTATGTTGTGTGTGTGTGTAGTGTAGGGTGTGTGTAGTGTGGGGTGTTTGTGGGTTTGTGAAATTGCATGCTGGGGGCAGAGGGACTCTCGTGTCCTGGCATGCGTAGTGTGTGTGTAGTGTGGTGTGTGTATGTGCCGTTACATGTTGGTGGCAGAGGGGCTCTCACATCCTGCTGTGCATGGTGTGTGTATGTGTTTAGTGTGGTGTTTGTGTGTGTATGTGCAATTGCATGGCAGTGGCGGAGGAGCTCTCATGTCCTGGTGCACATGGTGTGTGTGTGCAGTGTGGTGTGTGTGTGTGTGTTGCGTGGTATATGTGTATGTACGTGCAGTTGCATGGTGATGGTGGGGCCTGCGCATCCTGGCATGCATGGTGTGTCTCTACCATTGTGTGTGTGTCTGTGTGTATGTGGAGTTGCATGGTAGTGGCGGAGGGACTCTCGGGATTAGATTAGCCATAATAACCATTTGAAAGGTTATATATTAATGCATCAAATGATCGTGCTCTTGTAAATAAAGAATAATATGGGGGGGGGGGAAATGATCATGCTCTTGACATGTTTCCTAAGTGGCCGATCAGCAGAATGGGAATGGAAACACAGAATCATACCGAAGCGTTTTATATATGCAGATAACGGTGCATGTTACACCAGGTATAGCTAGGTTATAGTTTTAAATCTTGAGTTAAGTCTTGGGGATCAGAGGCAACGAAAGATATTTAAAGGTGGTCCCTGGTAAAAGAAAAGGTTAAGAGTCACTGGCCTATAGCACCTGGTATTTATTGGCAGTCTCTCATCCAAGTACTAATCAGAGTTGATCCTGCTTAGCTTCCAGTACCAAATAGGTCCTGTCCTTTCATCCTGAAAACAGGGACATTTCTAAGGGCTTCAAACAAGGCAGGGAGCACAGCTTTCATGCCTTGTGGAAATCAAATAGCATGCCTGTGTTGATATCTTCATCTCCTTTTAATTTATTCCATCAGATATTTCTGGACTGGAGATGAAATGGAGAACCTCTTTCTTTCCTAAAAACAAAAACAAAAACAAACAAACCTTTTGAAAGAATGTTATTATCTCTTATTTTCTCTTGTATATCAATCACCCAACTATAGAACAATGATGTAACTATTCTCTGAATCTACAAAATAAATATTGTGGGTTGTATACAAGGGCCATAATATATGTGTCTAAATGTTGTAACTTTGCATTTTTAAAAGAAGGTAGCTCATTGGGTGTCCTTGAGATAGTCACCATTTTGCAGAAATTATGGTGATCTACTTTACAATATTATTTGGTCATGTTGAATGTTATAAAGATGTTGAGGGGATTGGTTCTTAAGGGTAAAGTGTACCATACACTTTTCTAGTTCTTAGAGGAGGACAATCTGTGGTGAATTGCATCTTTAAACCATTATATTCATTATTTTTTACTATTTTAAGCACCGACTATTACTATGTAGTAATACCAGTAGCATTTATTATTTATGAATATTCATAAAAACTATATATCTCAAGATTTCAAAGTTGGTGTCTGACAGTAAAAAAGAAACACGCTTATTAAACAATAAATAAGAAAAAAGATGCAACATTTATACCATTAAAAATACAGTAAGTTGTTAAGGGTGAAACTATACCAAGAAGGCTTTCCTTCATAAGTAAAATGTCTCAAGCAGGCCCTGGATGCAGTCACAATGCAGAGCTTGGAAAATTTATTATTATTTTCAGCTACAGCTATTCATAAGGTCACCATTAAGTCGACAGGCGACTTAAAGGAACATGCACAAACACACACACAGCTCCCAGAAACTCCCAGCCAGCTTGAGAGGTTTCTAAGTGCTTTCAGAATAACTGCTACTTTTAAACACACAATTTGGATTTCCAAGGAGATTATCAGACACACTAAATATGGCGTTACATGAATGCCAGGAGATTGCTAAAGGGTTTCCCTTCCAGACAACGTCGTTCCCATGTCGTCATGCTCCCGTTCGGTTGTTGTTACGCCGGTGCTGCTGTTTATTGATGGGGTAAGCTGTCAATGGATCCCCCGTTCCTTTTCTGTAACGGAATGCTGTGCTTCTGAAAAGGTGCCCTGTTATGCTAGCGTGATGCTGGCGTCAATGGGAGGTCCCTGCCAGAACACTTCCAGGTGAGATCGGGACATTGGGGTAAGTGACCCATTTTTTGTACCCTCCCCAGGTTACTTGTAATAATTTAAGTGTGTTTAGGTGCTTGCTGTCACTTTTTGATGTGTATTTTTATTTTTATTTTTGAATTTCCCATGCTCTTGTCTTCTCTCGAGAGCAGCCGGGATTTCAATCCAGGAAGTGAAAGGAGCTCCATTTGAGCTCCTTTCACTCCTGGGCTGCCCTGCTGAGGGAATGGGGCACGAAAAAGGTAGGTCTGAAAAGTTTAGGGTTTTTTTTGGCATGACAGGGATGGGAGAGGAGATTGCGAGAGGGAATGCTTTTTTTGTTCCCGTCTGATAATCTCCCAAGTTGAGTCCCAATTTCCAGTTTCTTTCTTCTTCTCCCACATTCCCCAGGTTGTCCTCCTTCCTCTAGCATACTTCAATTGCTGCAAACTGAGTTCAAAGTGCATAAGTACTTTGCACTCAATTAACACAGCAGGGGGAGACAAGGGGTGGGTGGAATCTTGCTCTTTTTAGTAGGCAAAAGCAACCTGCTGCAGTCTCTTCTAGTTTGTGTGTTCTTCCTCATTAATCATTCCAGCCATCTCGACCACACTCTGATGTTGCATGGTCACGTGTATCCCAGTTTTCATTTGTAAAATGTTGAGGGGGACTATGCTTTGAAGAGCAAACATTATGGAAATACTACAGGACTACCTAATGTTATATCCTGGGGCCACAAAGTGTTGCCCTCCAAATGTGGCTTAAATGCATCTCTCAGCATTCTTTGATCTTGGCTATTCTGGCTAGGTCTGATGGGATTTGAAGTTTAGCTGGCCTCTCAAGATGGCAGTGTAGCCAGACATGCTCTTCTACCACTCACTGTTTTGTTTTATTTGCTTTTCTTGTTTTATCTTTTGTTTTAATTGAAATAGAGTTGGGGAGGAGTGAATGTTGCCACATGTTAGCAACATCTGAAGAGCTGCTTTACCCATCTTTTTTTTTACACACATACACAGAAAAGAGCTCTGTCAGTTTAAAAAACAAACAAAACAAATGGTACTTTATGAGGGAATTTAGAATGAAGTCGCAACCAGGGAAGAAGAAATGGAGCCCTCCCCCATTTTTTTGCCTTTCATGTTTTCTTTGCTCTCAGTCTCTTCCATGCCTTTCTGCCCACCCCAGTTTCAAAAGTATGCTTGACAGAGAATGAGGAATATTATTCCCCAATGTTTGAAACTTGTTAATAAAATATAATATTTATTAGTATAATTAGAAAACATGAACTGGAAAGCATATTTTGGATAGGAAATACAGGCATTCCTGCAATGTGGCTATGCAAATGAACTCATGAGCACAACCAATGTGTCACAGATTTGAAGCTAAGTGCTTACATTACAACATTTTTTCTTTCACATCATTGCATTCACTTGCAAATTATTCCCAGTCAGCAGAGTTCATAGTTATTGTTACATTAAAAAATATGTTGTGTAATAACACATTAATTTTCCTTCTAGAATTACTATTGTATGGATACTGGCTACAAGTTGTTGTTGCATAGTAATGCTGGAACATACAAAGCCAGGATTGTTCCTGCATACGATAGTACTTTTGATAATTTTATCAGATCTAGGTAGAATCTAGTGGGTTCTGTTAGAAAAACTTAATTACTATACCTGGATCTGCCTTTGTACTCCTAGATTTAGTTACTCTTTATTATTACCATTAAGGATACCTGGAGTGTGGTTTATTTATTTGTAGGTGTGCATGTGTGTATGTACCTTCAAGTCGCCTGTCCACTTATGGCAACCTCATGAATTTCATAAGGTTTTCTTAGACAAGCAATGCTCAGAGGTGGTTTCGCCAGTTCCTTGGTAGCCTGCTGTTTTTCTTCTTTTCCCTCCTTTATCACCCCTGCTTCTTTTTCTCTTTCCAGTGCAGCACACCACTAGCTCCCGGCTGTTAAGAGTTAAAGGGAAAATAGCAAAAATATTTGTGTTGACTTCAGAATGCTGCAGATCAAGAGCAGATGTATTCCCCAAAGCATGTGTTTTAACTTTCATTGATGTATTCTGAAGAGTGGTCTCTAGGACAGGAAGCATACTGCATTTGCTAATTGTGGGTAGTTTGGCAGCAGATGGGAGCTAAAAATAATGTTTTTATATTTTATTGCTGTAAATTATTTTGTTCCTTTCTCAATCTAAATATATATGGTGCAATTAATATATAGATCAGTTTTACATATACTTTTTCTATACTTTACAACAGAGCAGTCTTCAAGGTTTCAGTCTGCTTGCTGAGTTAAAACAAGGGATAGCATATTTTGTTATTGTCTGTTGTCCTGAGAAAAGGATTATAAAAGTTTAGGTGGCTGCAACTTTGGCTCCTGCTTGTCCAGTGTTGATGGATACTTTTCAATTTATGCAGCCTAAGGATGTGGACAGGATCCTTGGAGAGGTGAGAGTCACCACATGTGTATCAGACCCTTGACCTTCATGGCTTATTAAACAGACCAGAGGAGGACTGACTGAGTGGATAAGGGGATGATTAATGCCTCTTTATGACAAGGTAGGGTCCCAACTTGCCTGAAGGAAGTATAAGACCTCTCTTTTTGGGGGGAAAAAACTTTGCTGGATCCTACAGTACTGGATAATTGTAGGCCAGTCTCCAACAGCCTATTTTGGGGCACGGTACTGGAGTGTGCGGTGGCTTTGCCACTCTAGGAGTTCCTGGATGAGATGGATTAGCTAGACTATTTCAGTTCATTTTCAGGTCTGTTTATAGGATGGAGACAGCTTTAGTCACCTTGGTGGATGACCTATGCTAGGAACTGGACAGGGGGAGTGTGTTCCCTGTTGGTTTGGCTGGACCTCTAAGTAGCTTTTCATCCCATCAACCATGGTATCCTTCTGAGTTGCCTTGCTGGGATGGGGCTTGGAGGTACTGTTTTTCAGTGGCTCTGCTCTTTCCTAGAGGGGTGCTTTCAGAGGGTGGTGCTGGGGGATTCTTGTTCAACTCCTTGGCTGTTGGTCAATGGAGTCCCTCAGGGTTCTGTCTTGTTTTGTCCCCTATTCTAATTAACATCTACGTGAAACTACTGTACTTGGAAAGTTGGGGGTTAGATGATACCCAGCTCTATTACTCCTTTCCACCTAATTCCAAGGAAGCTGCTCCTATGCTAAACTGATGTCTGGCAGCTGTAATGGACTGGATGAGGGTGAACAAATTGAAGCTTAATCCAGATAAGACAGGTGCCCCTGGTCAGTTGAAAGACAGATCTGGAAATAGGGATTCAACCTGTGTTAGATGGAGTTACACTCCCTCTGAAAATGCAGGTTCACATTTTGGGGGTACTCCTGGATTTAGCCCTGAGCCCAGAAGCCCGGGTTTCAGCAGCTACCAGGAGTACATTTTCATAGCTAAAATGAGTGTGCCAACTGCACCCATTTCTGGAGAAGTCAGATCTGGCCACAGTAACATGTACCTTGGTTACATCCTATTTGGACTGTTGTAATGCACTCTACATGGGGCTGCCCTTGAAAAGTGCTCAGAAACTTCAATTTGTCCAAAGATCTGCAGCCAGTTTGCTAGCTGAGGCTGGCTACAGAGACCACACAACTCCTCTGATGCAGCAGCTCCACTGGCTGCTGGTCCATTTCCAGGCACAATTCAAGGTGCTGGTTTTGACCTATAAACCCAATACAGTTTGAGTTCAGGCTATTTGAAGGACCGTCTCTTCCTTTATGAGTCCATTAGAGCTCTAAGATTGTCTGGAAAGGCTCTTCTCTTTGTCCCACTATCTTCTCAGGTGGGAACAAGGGAGAGGGCCTTCTCAGTGGCTACTCCCAGTCTTTGGAACTTCCTCCCTAGGGAGGCCAGGATGGTTCTTTCCTTGCTCTCCTATCCGCAACTTGAAAAACATTCTTGTGCAACCAGGCTTTTAGAAACTTAATGGGATGGCTTTTAATGATGTGCTGTGCAGTTTTATGGTTTGTATAATCTTTTAATGTCTTCAGTGTTTAATGTTTTGACTTTATAAATTGTTTAATTGCTTTTTTAACTTTTATATTTATACTTTAATCGAAATTTTTGTATAGTTCCCCCCCCCAATCTGTATTTTTTAAAAAATATTAGCTGCCTTGAGTCTCATTATTGGGATAAAGGCAGGGTATAAATGAATAAAACATAATAATAATAAAAGTAGCACTTCATTGCCTACTTTTTATTTATGATTTCTTAGGTTTAAGGACATTTTCTTGCAGCAATCATGGACTGAATACTGCATCTCTCCAAATAGCTGTCCTCCATACATTCAGACCTTTCCCTTTCTTGCCACACAGCTGTGCAAAGTGGTCCCTAAAGATAAGTCTGACTTGGCTCCCTAGTTTAATCCCCTGCCTTATTAAATTTTAGAGAAGAGACTCACCCAGTATTAAAAAGATCTTTGGTCAGCAGTCTTAAATTTGTGTTTCTATATCAAGAATAACCTCAACCTGATATGGATGTGTAAACTTCATAAGCTTATAGATATTTAAATCTGGACAGGAAATGCTTTTCTTGTTGAGATCCACATTAGCTTAACTAAAAATCAGCCAGAGCTTGAAATTAGGCCAAAGCCCATGTGAAACTAGAACAAGATCTGCACACAGTTCTCAGGCTGCAGGTTCCCAACCCATTATTTAAAGTATTACTGGGCGCAGCCAGGAAGGACACTTAAAGGAAGCAAACTTAGGAAAAGGTTTATAATTCTACATTTTCCCCATTCATACCTTTCAGGATGCTGAAACAAAATGTGAATGAGAATCAGTGGAGGTTGGTGGCTTCCATATTGGTGGAGCAGAGAATCTACTTTGGACTTTAGTCAAAACTTTAAGCTAACCAAGGTGCTGAAGCCTAATTCCCAAATAGGTTTAATACCTTGGCTTTTCCTTTAAAGTTCAGACTAAAACCCAGAGTGGATTTACCATCCCACTAAGTCAGCCCTCCATATCCGTGGGTTCTGCACCCACAGATTTAACCAACCACGACTTGAAAATATTTGGGGAGCAGGAGTTCAAAAAACCCCCAAACCTTGTTGTTTGTCATTTTATATAAGGGACACCCTTTTACTACGCCATTGTATATAATGGGATTTGAGCATCCACAGATTTTGGTATCTGTGGTGGCTCCTGGAACCCAACCCAAGTGGATACTGAGGGCCCACTGGAACCCAACCCAAGTGGATACTGAGGGCCAACTACACTGTACTGTAGTTACCATATCCATCTTGTTTCATAATAAAATGAAATTCATATTTGAATTTAAATGAAAATTTAAAAGCAGTGAATTCTAAAACTATTCCACATCAGTGTGTTTTACACACAAGCATTGTCTCTAAACCTGTTTTCTTGAGGACATGTTACACTAATTCAGAGTTCACCCCCAATTAATGTACCTTATTTAGGATTGTGATCATACCATCACAAAGTTCTGGAACATATGAGAGCTATTATTATTATTATTATTATTATTTATTTATTTTCTAAAATTCTATAACACTTATCAGTGCCAAAGCACTAAGCTTTGCCCAGATGTAATTCTACAAACAAAGTATAGTTGTACCAAGCTCTGTTTTTCAAGCTGGAGGTAGTAAAACAAGCAGACTAGCACAGAAACTTTAATTTCTAACTTTTGAAAACAAGGCTAAAAACATCCTAAAAGTCATGCCTTCTAACCTGAAAGTCCCTCCCATGTATCTCAGATGTGTAGACACCAGTTTACTTAACAGCAAGATAAAATGGGAAATACTATCAAAGTCAGTATCTTCTTTGCTAAATCAATAACACCATTCAATTAACATAATAAAATATAAGAGGACATTATATTCTTATATTTTATTATGTTAAATGTTCAAGTGGTCAAGATCCTTTCCAAAGCTACTCTCTGGCTTTTCTTCGCAAACGAAGATTCAGGAAGGACTCATCCTGCGCTTACTGCAAGCGCGTTGATGACTAAAAAGGCCAATTCGAGATAAACAAGTCCGGTTGCAGAAAGCACAGCAGAAGGTCTCCTTGGGTAATGTTTCTGGGTTGCAATTCTTTCTGCGTTGTCATTTCTCTTCAAGACTTGTTCGGCATGAGTTCTCAAATAAGGCTGCAGCATTGTGGATAGTGCGTCTCCATGTCTCCCGATATGAGGCCAGGGCAGACCATTGTTGGTGATCAATTTGGCCGAGCCTGAGATGTTGTTTCAGGGAGTCCTTGTATTGCTTTTTTGGAGCGCCCAGCTAGGTGAATGTAAACCAGTAAATAATTAAATGTAGAAAGCCAGTTCTGGAAGTCACCCCTTCCATCTGCTGGCGGTGGTAGAACTGTCTCTGGTCTACACAAACTCATGCTACAATAAACCTGTTAGTCTCTAAAAGGCCAAAATAATTTTATTGTTGTTTTTTAATGGAATTCCTGCTCTGAAGGTACTCCTGATATGTGAGCAGAAGGTGGTTATGGTTTTCCAATAGAGACACAGTGTACAGTGTAAGTTTATCATAATTTTTGATATGTAAGCAGATTTATGAAGCCCTCTTACTTGATGTCTTGCAATAAATCTTTACTAGTATGGGTGGGATCCCAACTGGCTGTTTTACAAATGGAAGTGCTCTGCCTGTTTGTGGAATGAATCAAGATTCAGTGGATACTCTGGTAAGATCCATTTTTATGAACTCCTACTCAACTCTCCCCAATCCCCACTTATCACACATCTCTTTATGTTGTTCTAGAGGGCTCTCCAAACCATATGAATGGGGCCACTGAAGGCTGCAGAGGCCAGGAGGAAGAAGGAATCATCTTAAGCAAGTGTAACTTTCCCTTTCTTCCAGCACAAGTGGATCTGTGCCAATCAGTTCTTGCTTCCACACTTCCATGAAACTAATAGGGCTGGAAATATTTATAACAAGGTACATATAGCATCACAGGTGCCAAAAACCAAACACAAGGGGGATTCTAGGTATATAAATATAATGTATATAAAGAGATATAGCTGGAAGAAGAAACCAGTATACAAATAACAGGGATAATGATGAATACAAAGTGATATCAAAATCAGAACAAAGACATCAACACAAAGGAATGTTTATGACAAGCAACAATAATTGAAATAACATGAGACAAGTCTTCCTCAGATTACAATGAATATACAGGTTGGCCCCTGTATCTGCGGGATATATGCTCCAAGACCTGCCATGGATACCTGAAACCATGGATAATAGTGAACCTTATTATTTTCAATGAGACCAACACTGGAAGTTGACCCTAGAGTCACACTGGAGGACCTAGAAATGCCTAGAGAGAACATATTTTTTTCAACGTGAATAAGTGAAACTGTGGATACCAAATCTGTGGATATGGGGGTCGACCTGTATACCAAACCAACCCCACAACCAACCCCACCAAAACCAAAAACCCAGTTATAAGAACAAGCCTTCATCCTAAAGATACGTAAACCTCCCCTATTCACTCTACAAGAGCAAATGTTTCACAAGCAAGGCTGTTACAGACAGATAACACAGTAACTGAATAGTGAGAAAATACAAGTGATATTAAACAAATCCCTAGTTGCTTATAGGCCAACATTCAGGCACATGGGAGACCAAGGTTTGAATCTCCACTTAGCTATGGAAACTCCCAGGTGAATTGGGGAAGGCACACTCTCTCAGCCTTGGAGGAGAACAATGGCAACCCCCCTTTGAACAAATCTTGCCAAGAAAACCCTAGGATAGGGTCACCATAAATTGGAGCAGACTTGAAGGCACATAACGACAATACAATAAGAACTTTAAATGCAATATGGTGGTCTTTTTGGTCCCACTCCTTTGCTCTATACACCACTGCAACATGTCCCCCCTCAAGAACTACTCTGAAATTGAATTCTGCCTGAGGTATGAAAGACATTATCTACATGATATTCTATTTGACAGAAACTCGTGAGTAACAGTCTGCTTGAGCTCCCAACGAAACCTAAGCTACTCACCCAAACTCCTCAACAGGCATTGATTTCCTTTCTTTTTCTTACTTTCTTTCATAAAACCACCATTTTAATGGGGTTTTAAAACAAAGAAACACTATTTAGGTCAGTATTGTTTCCTTTGTTCCCACACCTCTAAATTAGTCGTTCTTAACCTGTGGTCTGGGATTCCAAGGGGTCCGTGATGTCCTCACAGGGGGTCTGCAAAGGCTTGAAGGCTGCTTGGCCCACCTCTTCTCTGCAGTGGAGTGGCCACATGACAGGAACCAAGGCAAAGGCTGGCTGGCTGGCATGGCCTACACATTGACATTCAATTCGCTCTAGCCCCAAACTTGCAGGAAGAAGCATAAGAAAAAAATTCCCTCTCCCTCCAGTGCCTCTGAGGGAAGGTTTAATGGATGGTGTAATTTGTATTATTATTATCATTATTGTCATCATCATCATCATGTTGTATTGTTATTATTATTTTATTAGAGTTTTAAATCTTGAGTTAAGTATTGGGAGTACACAGCAACAAAAGATATTTAAAGGGTGTCTTGGAACAGCTTCTCCCTGTAGAGACGTTCAATGTGAAGTTGAAGAATTTTCACGGCCAGCATCCATAGATTTTCCTTGGTTTTTTTCCAGGCGGTGAGGATGTGCTCTGGAAGAGTTTCTGATGTTTCGCCTGCATCTGTGGCTGACATCCTCAGAGAAACGTCAGAAGTAAACTCTTCCAGAACATGGCCTCACAGCCTGGAAAAAAAAAAAAAAACCAAGGAAAATTTATATTTAAAGGGGTTCCCTGGTAAAGAAAAGGTTAAGAGCCACTGCTCTAAGTAAGTTATCCATTTCCCAAAGTGTAAAGAATAAAATGAGCCAGCAACATGCCACAAAACATTTCCTCCCTCACACAACAGAGGTTCCCCCCCACCAATAACATAAAAGGACATTTTAAATAAATATTTTATTATTATTATTATTGCATTTTTGTATTATTTTGTATTATTATTTTAATTAATCTTTTATTGATTTTTTTTCTCTTTTCCAAATAGGTATAATTGTAATGTGTAAATAGAATGTTCATTGGAAAAGAAAAAAAAAGAGTGATTATAGTGTGTTTAGATTAAGAGGAACCATGTATTAGTGTTAGGATAGCTAGTTTTATTTTTGTATTAGTAAGAAAAGAGGAAAACAATTATTATTGTGAAGTCGAAGGCTTTCACAGCCAATGTGTAAATATAATGTTCATTGGAAAAGAAAAAAAGAGTGATTATAGTGTGTTTAGATTAAGAGGAAACATGTATTAGTGTCAGAATAGCTAGTTTTATTTTTATATTAGTAAGAAAAGAGGAAAACAATTATTATTGTGAAGTTGAATGCTTTCACAGCCAATATGTAAATATAATGTTCATTGGAAAAGAAAAAAAGAGTGATTATACAGTAGTGTGTTTAGACTAAGAGGAAACATGTATTAGTGCTAGACTAGATAGTTTTATTTTTGTATTGGTAAAAAAAGAGGAAAACAATTATTATTGTGAAGTCGAAGGCTTTCACAACCGGCATCCATAGATTTTACTTGGTTTTTAAAAACTCAGCACTTACAAAGGAATTCCACCCAGGGACAGGAGAATTCCCAGCAGATAATGGCCCATCAACCAACCATCAGCCAAACAAGACACTGAGGAGCCTTGCATTTCTATACACAGAAACTAACCATTCAGTTACACAAATTTACATATTTTCCCCAACAGGGGTTCACAGCATATAAACTCCACACACACTCCTACCCAACCATTCTCTGAGGATGCCAGCCACAGATGCAGGCGAAACGTCAGGAAGAAACTCTTCCAGAACATGGCCTCAGAGCCCGGAAAAACCCAAGTAAAATCTATATAACTATTATTAATTATTATTATTATTACTACTACTACTGCGTTATTGTTAGGCCTTTTGCGGTCGGGTGTATTTTTTAGTAGAATGAATGGTCTTATTCCAATAAAGAATTCCTAACTCCCCAAAATTCCTGACTCCCAGCAGGGAGCGCTAGTGAGCCAAGCCAAGGCTGCTGGTTTTGGCGGGGCGCGGGGCGGGGGCGCCTCAGTCAGTGGGGCTGCCCTGCCCGCCTCAGCCCGGGCTGAGGAGCTTCGAGTCTGGCGCGGCGGCGCTTGGGGAAAGTGACAAGCGAGCCAGCCGGCGGCGGAGCGGAGCGAGAGCGCGCTTTGGGAAGACGAAGAAGAGGCGGGAGGAAGACCACAGGAGTGAAGGCAGCCGCCGCCGCCGCCTGGAGGCCAGCTCGGGGCCGGCACAGCGAAGGCAAGGCGCCGGGGCCGGTCCCAAACCCCACTTCCAGCGGCTCTGGGTTCCTGGATGTGGGAGTAGCCACGCGGAGCTAGCTCCGGCCATGCGGCGGCAGCTCCGGCCGGGCGGCTGGGAGAGGAGCCCTTTCCTGCTCCAGCTGCTCTTGTGGCTGCACACGCCGAGCTTGGCGGGACCCGCCGCAGCCCAAGGTAAGCCCGGCAGGGGACCCAGTGTAGAATTTGGTGGTGGGTTTTTGGTTTGGTTTTGTCCGGCGAAAGGAAGCTTGGCTGGAGTCAGGATCCGTGGGGAGCAGCCTCCTTTTCTCCATCCCTCCCTCCGGGGGTTGGGGAGAGACCTTTCCTTGTGAGGGGAGTCTTCCTGCCCGCGTTGGTCTTAAGCCCCTTGGAGGTTTGTGTGGTGAACTTCCCAAGGAAGGATGCTCAGCCGTGGCCGAGGAGAAAGAGGACAAAGTGCCTCTGAGCACGTGCAGAGGGCACTTCCGCCCTCACGGAGGAATCGTAGCGCCCCTCTCCTCTCCCCTTGAAATTGGGACTAGGCGGCCTGGCTGGTAGGGCAGGATTTAGTCTATGGTACCGCCTTGAACAAAGCAGGTTATCTGACATTGTAAAAATGCATGAGTATAGTTCGGGTTTTTTCTTCTTTTCTTTCTTGCATGAGACACACAATCCCTCTTTTTGCAACAGGTTCCTTCTGTCAAGAGAAGTCTCCGCCGTTGGGTTGCTGGTGCTGCCTGCCTGCTCCAATGCCACTATTATCAGCCTCCTACACTAGAGCAATCATCCAGGTTGAGACGGGATTATTTGCATGGCTCCTTTCCCTGTGGTTTCCTGGGATTTGTAGTTTGTTGAGGCACCAGCCCGCTTTGCCAGAGAAGGCGAAAGAGCTTGTGGAACTACAAATCCCAGGACTCCATAGGGAAGGAGCCGTGCAAATAATCCAGTTTCAAACTGGATGGTTTGTGTCTTGTGGATTCCCCCTGGCCGCCGAATCTGACGGGAGTTGTCTGAGGGTTTAGTTGGCAAAATGAACGGGGCCTGGGGCTTGCTTTGGGTGCCAGCCGTGCTTTTGCTTTGAAACCCTATTCCGCCCCCCCCCTACATGCCAGCTCTAGATGGGTTTCTTTGGTTGTGGTTATGCAGTGATGGTGATACTCTGCACATGCTCAGAGTAACCCTTGAGTGACTTCCTGCCTTAAAGCGAATAGCCTCCTAGATGAGAATCCGAGGTGAAGAACCTTGCTAGGGATTGGCAATCTGGTGGAGAAGATTATGCAAAGTTGCTCCTGTTCTGGTTTCCCTCCACTTTTCCCGCCACATCCCATTTCTGTGCCTGTTTTGCTGGGTCTCCTGCAGGAATTTTTGAGTGTTCCCATGTTTCTGCTCCACCTTCTTTTGTGCGCTTGTGTTTGTTGCTTGCTTTGCAAGTATTTGCATGTGGTGTTGGCCTTCCATGCGTGAATCTGATAAACAAAAGACTCCCAACTCCTTAAGTGTTGACTCCATCGCCTCCAGGTTTTCACAGCATTTTAGCGGGGGCCCAATCCCATTTTACACACACACACACACACACACAATGTGTCTGCTACAACCTTACTGTATCTGCAGAACTTGGTGGCAAACTGTTTTGCAGAATTTGGAAAAGTTACTCTTTTGGACTATACCTCCCACTGGCTAGGGGATTCTGGGAGTTGCCCAAAATGTGATTTTTCAAGCTCAGCTGTTCAGCTAGGCTGTTAAATGGAGGAGTCCCAAACAATACCCAAAAAGATTTCTTGAAAACACTAACCCTAAAACAGAAGGGAAAAAACACAAATCCACAATGGCAACATTGATGAAAAAAGAGTGCTCTGGCACTTTAAAGACTAACAGACTTTATTTGGCACAGATTTTCTCTAGCAGTCTGCCAATTGTGCCCAATGAAGTGGGATGCAGCAATCTGGGAAAGCTTATGCCAAACGTTAAGTTTTTAAAGTGCCACAACAATTGATTGGCTTTGTTGAAACAGACTAAGCTAACACACATGCACTGGAGTGGGAGGGGGAAGAGCAACATTTTAATGTCGAGCTAATAAGGGAAATAATTGACTTCCCGTAATTTCCCCCACCCCCTGTGTTCAAGCATGTTGAAATGGAAGAAGAGATGCTCCCATAGGTTCAGTTCAATTGTTCTTCCAGAAGGGTGGATGCGTACGTGAAAGGTTGATTGATGTGACTGAGTTGGGGAATGGCAAGATGACCAAAGAAAGCAAGAGGGAACAGGCAGTTGGACTCCTTGGGAAGGCGGTGACAGCTTTTTCTTCTTTGCATCCCACTTTCCCCCAAAATTGGGACTTAACGTGGCTTTATATTTATATTGTGTGCGTTCTCTGAAGGTCTGTAAAGGAGTTAATAAGAATCCTGGAAAGGTGATGATTTAAAATGGCTGAATCTCTCTCTCTCTCTCTCTCTCTCTCTCTCTGTGTGTGTGTGTGTGTAATTCTACACAATGGCAGTATAGTAGATCGCTATTTTTTTAAAAAATTGGTGCGTACAGTAGGACCCCCGTATCCACTGATTCAATTATCGACGGGACACAAAACAGTACCCCCATCATAGAGTCTTCCTAGAGAATGTGTCCTCCTAGCCATTTTCTAGGTCCTCCAAGGCAACTCTATGGTATTTTAAACCAGAAGTCCCATTACTGTATTTTCAATGGCGTTTGCTATTATCCTTGGTTTTCAGTATCCACGTCCCCCCTGAACCAATCTCCAGAGAATACGGTGGTCCTATTGTACTCAAGATAAGTTGAAGTGTAATCCTGTATGTCTTGTTGTGTGCCTTCAACTCATTTCTGACTTGTGGCAATCCTAAGGGAAACCTATCACAGGGCTTCCTTGACAAGATTTGTTCAGAAGGGGTTTGCCATTTCCTTTCTCTGATGGTGAGAGAGTGTGACCTGCCCAGGGTTTACATGGCTGAGTAGAGATTTGAACTGTGATTTCCAGAGTCATAGTCCAGCATTCAAAATACACCGGCTCTGTGCGTGTCTACTCAGAAGTAAGTCTCAGGTTAATTCGGTGCGACTTACTCCCAGGCAAATGTGCATAGAACTGGAGCTTCTTCCCAGTCTTCATCAGAAGTGCTCAGGGAACCCAGATAGTGTTACACTGTTGAAGTGAAATGGTTGTGGTCTGATGAATTCCCTGCATGGGAGATGATTGGGAATCCCATATAAACTATTGCCAACCTCAGTTTTTCCTGTAAGTATGGAAACATGAAAAACAAATAAATAAAATTATTTATGATTTGTAAATTTGAAATATTTGTATACTACTCTTCATCCACATAGACTCCAGGTTATTAATCAGCAAATGGATCATTTAAAAAATCAATGCAAAATAGAACTTTAACATTAATAATAAAATAAGGTTGCAGTTAAAAACATACCTAAAAACTTGCCAAGGCATATTTCAAATTAGAATAAAAATGGCTTATCTTAGAACTCGAAAGAACATAGACTAGGTACCAGACATACCTCTTTAGAAAGGGTATTCTTCAACTGGAGGCCAGCATTGAGAAGCCATCTTCTTTGTTGTTGTGTACCATACTTGCAATAAGGAAGACACTATTTCTGTTTCAGGGCAACCCCTGTATCTGTGTGACGGTACCTGTGATTTCACTTACCCTCATCTAAAAAAAAAAAAAAATCTCTCTAGGCATTTTCTAGGTCCTCCAGTGCAACTCTATGGTATGTTTGGTCTGGAAGTCATTCATTTCAATAGGGTTTGCTGTTATCTGCAGTTTTGTATTTCCATGCTAAGTACAGGAATGTATGGTATCCCCTGTGGATAAGGGGGTCATACTGTATTTGTATCTCCCCTTTCAGTGAGTGGCCCAGTCAACCAGTGAGTTTCATAGTTCAGTGGGGACTTGAACCTAGATCTCCCAGGTCCTAACCCAGTGCCCTAACCCAGAGGCAGTAATCAGTTGCTCTCCGGATGGTATTGTGCTGAAACAAGTACGTCAGGGGAAGGCAAATTATCCCACAAGCTGCATACAACTCCTAATGCCACTTTGCAGCTCCATGTGGTCCCTGGCCCTCCAATTGGTGAGGGAAATCTTTTTTTGTCAAGATGGCAAACCTCTGAGACTGCTATGTACCCCACTTTTTTTTTTTTTTTAAAAAAAGGCCTCTATGGGTGCAAGCTATACAGACCTTTTTTCAGAACAGGTAATGACTGGAAAAGGAAGACTTATCACTTCCTGGTTTGGAAAAAAAAAAAAGGCCTGTAGAGGCCTGAACAGTGGCAAGGACAGGCCAAAGCCATGTGAAAATGAGATGAACTTGTCAGTAATGTTTCTTCCAGAGGATCTGTGCTATTGGCCATATTGAGGCCAAACAATACTTTTTCAGTTCTCTAAATTTGATGGAGGTAGAGGCATTAGGATAACAATACAGTGTGTGTCCCTTCAGGGTTCTTTGGGGTGGCAGTATATCCCCAGCCCCTGGCAGTTGCTCAGCCCTACATTAAGCCTAATGTTATTTCATAAGTACCATAGGCACTCGGTATTTAATTTTTTTTATCCAAAATCTAATAATACTAAAAGATAAACAGTATTATCATTTACACTGGGCTCATATAATTTATTTATCATTCTTGTATCCCATACTTCTTCCAGTGGTCTTGTAAACTGCCCCTTTGGGATAGGATTTTTGAGGTGGAGTGGAGAGAATCTGAAGGACCCAGACATGTCTCATCTCATGTATACTATCATTCATTACAACTGTGTTTCCCTCACATGTCCCAAGTGTCAGCAATAATGGGGCGGCACTGAAAGCATTCTTCATATGTGGACCATCAGCCCAAAACTACATGGGGGATGAAGTAATAGAAAAAATAGAGAGAGAAGCTAAAATGCCCAGGGCATGGGTGAAGCATGTCTGGCCCTCTAGATGTTTTTGCTGCAACTTTCGTCAGTCTTAACCAGTACGGCAAAGGGCTGGAGCCTCTCTCCCCCTATGTGCTTGGGAGAGAATCAGTGTCTGGAGCCACTGTTGGACCTCCACATGTCTTGCTCAATTTCCCATGGGGAAGTCCCTGTGTTTCCCATGTTTTTGCTTGTACTCTTAAATGCAAGTTATTAATCATTGCTGAGTTGGCTTCCACACAAACACCTAGGAATGTTTAAAATTGTGCAAATTGCAGTTAATGCTCCAAACCACTGTCATGTCAGTTGATACCAGGAGGCTTACTTCCTGGTTCCAGACTAAATTTACAGGCTGCAATTCTAAACTTGCTTGTAAATCTTTCTGAATTTTAGAGTATAATATATTTAGGAATCATTTGCCAACACATTCATTTGGACCGAGATTATGCTGAAAGCATTTGGTGTGTATAATTTATTTGTCATTCTTATATCCCATACTTTTCCTGAGGTAGTCAAAGAGCATTTGGGAAGGCACTATGATGGCCTCTGGATATTTGAACTACAACTCTCATGAATCTAAGCTACCATGGCCAGGATTTGAGGTTATGGGAGTTATAGTCCAAGTCATCTTTGGGCCAAGCCATTTGCTTAGCCTGGAACCTGTCCAGAACTACCCAGCAGTGTTGCATGTAAACATCAAAGTAAATCTGGGTATAAAAGTATTGGCTACATCCACTTTTCAATTCCAGCTAAAGTATACCCATTGAGTCAATGGGATCTGTGTAAGTAGTGACTTAATATGGTCTGTTTATTTAGTGGGTCTGCTCTAGTTCAGACAAAACTGGATTTAGCCTGAAGTCTACACTTTATGTAAAATGACAACCACAATGCATGTATTTGAGAACTAGGTCCCTTTCACGCATCACAGTTATGGCACCATGATTCTACTTTAACTGCTGTGGCTGTATCCTGTAGAATTCTGGGATTTGTGCTTTTGTCAAAGGCACTATAGCTTCCATTTTGATGAGTCTTCTAAATGCCCCTCCCTCAACTCTAAACCCCAGGATTCCATACAATATTGCAGTGAGTGGAATCATAGCACCATAATCACACAGAGTGAAAAGGCCTCTAGTGTCTTGCATTCACATTTTAAATATTTAGGTCTACACTGCCCTCAGGGATCCTGGCTCACTATAAATTTAAACCTGTGCTTCCCATCCACAAGCCCACTGTTTTAAGGTGCTATGGTACCTTGCTTTTATTTTTATGTGGTAAGTTTAAAGACCAGGCTGTAGGTCACAGTAGTTGGAATGTTAGCCCAGAGTCTGGAGAAATACATACAGTTCCCAGTATATCTCACCTAGCATAGCCCGTTAAAGGAGAGGAACACCTATTCTGGGAATAAGAATTCATGGCATAGAAGGCCACATGAGTACTCATCTGATTATTTTATTATGTTCTTTTGAAACGAATTGATGATTTAAATATCACTTTGTGTTTTTTTTGAGGGGGGGAATACCTAGAAGCAGCAAAAATGTAAATGGGTTTTATCTTCTTCTTAGGAATGTCTTCTCTGGAATTTCAAGTCTATAATTTATCTGTCTGAAGGTTTAAACATTTAATCCAGTATTTAGATAATATTCTGATGGATTTTTACAGTTCACATTACTATCACTTTTCTTGCAAAATGTTGTAACCAGGCTGTCTCTTAGCAGACAAATTTGGATTACTTCCCCAATTCCAAAAATTCCTACATATTTCTTTTGTAGTTACTTTGTAAAACATCTTTCCAAGATGTGCATTCTTTCAATAATTGATCAGAGCAGGAGCCAGAAGTAATATTGTCGATAATTAGTTGCCTCTACTCTGGCTGCATGCCTTTATGTTATGAATGTGACATTCAAGCCCAAAAGAAATTGCAGTGGGTATTTTAAATGTAATTACTTAATTTTAATCTATTTATGAATTTTAACCATTTAAATATAGTTTCTGAAGTCCAGTTTTTAAAAATAATTCATAATTGCCTGGATTGAAAATGTGGTACAATATCTAATTGTTGTTGTTGTGTGTCTTCAAGTCATTTCTGAATAATTGCGATGGAAGGCAAACGTATCACATGATTATCTGATGCTGAGAGTGTGTGACTTTCCCAAGGTCACCCAGTGGGTTTTCATAGCTGATTGGGATTCAAACCCTGGTCTCCAGAGATCTAGTCCAGCACTCAAACCACTATGCCATGCTGGCTGTCACAATATCTAATACTGCAAGATTTTAATTTTCAGTTGTTAGCCACTTTTGACAATTAAACTGGGCTAGTACAGTGATAAGCATAAAAGTAAAACTAGGTGATTCCTTTGTAAAACAAGACTGATACATGCATTAAGTGGACCTGTAGGAGCAACTATGGGGTTGTATAAACAGCAAAAATACTCCTCATGGAATGTGAGGAGAATATGACCTGTCTTAATGGCATCCCACATCATATTGCCATATTCAGAAGGAGTGGGGCTAAATACGCCATATACGCCACAGGAAAAGCCTTCACAGCTTTTCCTGGAGTTTTTTTTTTTTTAAAGCAGGATGTGTATGCATTCTTCCTCATTGAAACAAGCAACGTGAATTGATTTGCTTTTCCAAAAGAGCAGAAGCTGAAAGCTGAATGGCTGGGGGAGGGGGAGCTTGCTAACAAGGAAAGCACCTGGAACTTCAATGCTTTTTTCACCTTAGTGAGTGAGCACTAATGTGGAAAAATGGGGGGTTGGGGGGTTGCTTTTCTGTGAAGTTGAAATATCACACTTTTGCACCATCCTTTCATAAACCCACCATTTTAGTGGCATTTTAAAACAAAGAAACACTATTTAGTTCAGTATCATTTCCCACACTTCTTTGTGCCCACACCTCTAAATCAGTGATTCTTAACCTGTGGTCTGGGGATTCCCAGGGGGCCGCAATGTCCTCACAGGGGGTCCACAAAGGCTTGAAGGCTGTTTGGCCCACCTCTTCCCTGCAGTAGAGTGGCCACATGACGGGAGCCAAGGCAAAAGCTGGCTGGCTGGGCCTTCACATTGCCATTCAACCTGCATTTATTTTTGGTCCCCCTTTTGGGGCTGGCAAACCTTGTTAGGCAACTTGCAGGATTATAAATCACACAAAAATACAGTTTCAGGTATCTTGGAGGCCTTGTGAATGACCAGCTGGTGAAACAGCTGATCTTCAACACCATAGCACCTGGGAAGCACAGTGGAGATGATGATAACACTAATGCTAATCCTTACCCTGGCTTCCCCAGTATTTGAAAACATTACCTTTTGGGCCATGCTGGCTGGGGAAGTCTGGGAGTTGTAATCCAAATTTTAACATTTCCACATCTTGAAATCTTGTGATGCACCATCTGCTGCACTTGTTCCATGCCCTTTCTCAAGATTCAGCAGCCCTACATTGGAAGCTCTTGGTTCTTTGTGGGAACTTCTACAGTAGCTAGGTCTTGCTTCTATTATCCTTTGCCATGGCAGTGATTGGGAATCTCAAAAAAGTGATGGCAAAGTGAACAATCCTCCCGCCCCAGCAGCTGTTCAGTGGCAAGGTGATATTCTTTGACCCTGCTGTAATTGGCTGTTGCCAGGTGATAGTTGGAGGAAGGAGTAGCTGCAGAAGATAGGTTCTCAGCAGATCTTAAAAGGATGCTGCGCTCCTTTACTGAGGATCTTTTCCCCTCACTTAAATTTAATCCCCTTAGCTTTGGGCCATGATCCATGGGCATGCAGCAGTCAGTTGCTTGCTTGGTCTGAAATGTGGCCCCAGGCACTGCAGAAGTTGTCCACCCCTGCTTTATTCCCTCTACTAAATCCTGATGTAATGTAATGTAATGTAATGAGTACCCGGCTTGTGGGGGCAATTAGCTAACACACATTGGAAACTGTTTAATGCAGTATAGATGTGTAAATTGCTATTGCTTAAAACAATTTGTAAGCTGCTCTGATAGCCTTGTGGCTGAAGAGCGGGGTATAAATAAATAAATAAATAAAAATAATTTTGAAGGTGTGATGTTGTTAAATATGACATTTTCATTTTCATTAGGGTGAACGTATGTCCTTGTGTTGGCCTGGGAGCTGATTGGCTCAGGACCCTGGAATTGTTAGGTAGGGTATTAATGGCCCTTGATAAAAAGTTCTGGAACATAGAAAGTATAGGCATATTTGGACACCACTCCACCTTTAAAATGATAATGCAGCACACTATCATACTATGTGTACATGTAGTTGCTATGACTGTTTCTCCAACATATTAATTCACAAATGTGATAATAAACTGTCAGTCTGTGAATGCCTAAACTAAAAGTGCTTTTTCATGAGGTACAGCTTGATGTGCATCTTTTGTGAGGTCATTTCTTGGTTCTGTATTCTGAAATCACCCTATTTTCCCTCAGCGGCTTTGTAGAAATCCTTTCTGTTTGCCAGATGCAGATACCTATCTGTCAGTGTTTCAGAATGCCAGGTGGATTTGTATGGTTTTGGTTGACCTAGAAATCTCCCAGTTAAATCCTCTCTTTCCCTGACCCCAAAGTTGTCACCCTTTGACCCATGCTGAAGGGTAAAGCTAATAAAACTAGATGGTATTTTAATAGTTCTGCTAATTCATAGCACATTTGTAAAGTGTCTGTTAATGATGAAAACCTAAAGCCACTTCAAAGCACTAGTGGCAAATGCTAGTTCAAGACTTTGTTCTGATAGATGGTATTTTAATGTTAATTTAAATATACCCTTTTACAAACCTTCCTTTCTCTTAATCCAGGGGAGGGCCTTCGTTTAAATAGAGACTCTATTAAACCAATTGTGGCACTAATTAAGGGTCCAAGCTGCTAGTTTTTCCAACTACCTGTCGTGATCAAAAAGCTATCCTTCAGCATACACTATAGTGTTCAAGTATGTGCTGCGCAAAGCCATCTTTCTCTCTAGTTCCCATTGGTAGTTCCATATAGCACATTGCAGGTTTCTGAACTTGTCTTCTGATTGGAGGTTTATTTGTCCAGTTCTCTCTCTCCCGATAGTACTGTATGCACAGGTATACCTCAGTTAATAAAGTAGATGTGTTCCTGGGTATTGCTTTAACAGAAAATTTGATACTAGAGGCAGAAATAACAAAGAAGGAATAGGGATAGATTCATTCATACACCCAAATAAAGAAAAGCAGTTGAACATGTTTCAGCAAACTTTGGATTCAAAACGTAACAACATGGACATTTGAAATGGAACAACCAGGTCAGGTGAGCCGTGTAAAGTAAACAAAATCATTTTGAACTTAAACTAGGCACCATTTAATGGCTTCTTCCAAAATGCATCTGGGGATGACTTTTTCTTTCATCAGCCTCCAATTTTTTATTATTCACTTTTGGTGGCCAAACTTCTACTTCTATGGTTTTTTAAACAGGCTTGGAATAGATGGTAAGATAGGCTTATCTGCTCTCCACCTTTTTCTTGTTTTGCTTTTCACACATGTAAAATAAGTGATTCTGGAAGCAGCTGCTGTTTACCTTTTTGTTGTAGGCAGCCACACACAGTTACAATAGGATTAGCTAGAGAAGAATCCTATTCCTTCCCAGGTAAGGCTTTGATTATTGCATTGTTTATTCCAAACATGCTGCTGCAATTCAGAAATGAAAGTCTGTTTCTCCACCCCTCCTTCACCATCTCCTCAATACTGATGTTGCTAAAAAATTCTAGCTA
Source organism: Gambelia wislizenii (assembly GCA_030847615.1). Taxonomy (NCBI): domain Eukaryota; kingdom Metazoa; phylum Chordata; class Lepidosauria; order Squamata; family Crotaphytidae; genus Gambelia; species Gambelia wislizenii. Next base: position 108,096,224 of record JAUMIR010000004.1, read on the forward strand.
GTCAGAGGATGAGGAAGAAAAGGAGGACAGGCTGCCAGGAATAAAAAACCCCTCTGTAATAAAGTGCTTCCCTTTCAGAGGTTTTGTTAGCTGGGGTATGTCTGTATATCTCCCTTTGTAACCACAAAGGGCAGCTGACGGAAGTCATTATACGAGAGCGGATAGGTAACATGGAGGCAAATCCTAAATTCTGTGACCGATAGATTCTCTTTGTCTCTGTCTCGCTCTCTCTCTGGAGTGTTAATAGCCTTCATCTAAATTTATTACACGTAAAAATATAATTGCCGACTGACAGACTGAAAAAAATGGCATGGCATGGAGAGGAAGCCATTTTAGATGACAAATTTTGTCCACCCTTAATGGTGGCAAAATCAGTGAAAGTCCAACCATAGTCATAGCCATGATCCATCATAAATTTCTTTTCTGCGTGCTGTAGAGATGGGGAGATTGGGATTTTCAACCTTGGACACAGTGGCTGCTCATAGACTGAGCAAGCAGAAGGAAGATACCTTACCCAGAAATGACAGCAAGAGCCCATGGTTCATGAGAAACCTTGTCCTTGGGCTGCAGAATCCTTTGGTTCATACCCTTAGCCCTACATTAACCAGAACACACTTTATATTTAACTTACTGGATTTTTACCTCACATTTCTTCCCAAATGGAATAGTAACTGTTTCTGACGAAATCTTATCTTCACATGTTACTTTAATAAATGTCCTTTTGAAAGTATGTGTGTTGATTTATGTACTCATGAAAAAGTCTGGGTAACTTAAGTTAAACTTTTCTAAGCAAGAGCAAGACATTTGAAGATTGCTTGTGAGTACATAAGCATGGATGAAAAAAGCCTTCCCTGAGGTGTGACATGGATACCTTTCTTAAGAGACAGGCAGAGAAATGCAATAGCCATTTGAGACTCTGAAAATCTTACAGTTGAAAATCCTTCAAAACCCTTAACTAAAAGCAGGTGTTTGTTGAACAGATGTTATCTTGCATACCAAGAATATCTATAAAGCTGCTTAATGCAAAATAAAAACAAACAGCTGTGTTAAATTGTTCAAATAAAAACCCATCTCTTGTCACAGTTATCAGAGTCACACATGTTAGTGGTCTGTGACCCGTGAAAGCTTATGCCATCATATATTTGTTAGTTTTTAAGGTGTCATAAGACACTGTTGTTTTTGCTTCGATAGACCGACACAGCTACCCCTCTGGAAAGTTGGTTAAGTGGGCACCCAAAAGCTTGCTTGTTGAAGCATGTTGAATATCCATATAAGGCCACTTCTAAATTTTCTGATTTTATAAGCAATTGGAATAGAAAGTGTTTACAGTAATTCACCTTGTTCAATAGTACAGACAGAACCATTAAGATTATCAGGAATGTGTCAGACAAGCTAGACGTTTCCACACCTTTTGAAACAGCCTCATAAAATATATCCAGTATTATTATATGTGGCTCAATGAGTCAGAATAGAATACTAGTGTATTCACTGGCAAGCAGTTCATAGTGTGTGTGTGTGTGTGTGTGTATTCTCCCATTTTTTGTTCATTGAACTCTATTAATTACAGCCACTGTGTTGTTACATTTTGCAGCATTCAAGCAGCTTACTCCTTCTGCCTAGCTAGCATGTGCATTGCAGTAGGACTATGGCTCCTTGAGTGTCACATGCACCTGCTGCTGAAAGTCATTGCTCACCCCTTCTGACCCCTCTTCTTCTGATGTTGGACCCAAGAGGTATGAGTGATATGCCTCATGCCATCATATGGCAGTCATGCTGGTTAGATCAAAGTTCTCACTGTGTGCCACGGAAACCCATTTGTCCTGTTTATTTCCAAGCTGTTCTGTCTGAATCCATTATGGCATAATTTGACACTGGCCCTGTGCTAATATTTATTTATTCATTGAATTGAATTCTATACCACTCACGTCTAATGATATTTGAAAGCATTGTGCAACAAATTTATACCAATGTAAATACATACAGGTTGAGTATCCCTTATTCAAAATGCTTGGGACCAGAAATATTTTTGATTTTTGATTATTTCAGATTTTGGAATATTTGCATATGTACTGTATAATGAGATATCTTAGAGATTGGACCCAAGTGTACAAAGGTATTCCACCTAGGGACAGGGGGAGTTCCAGCAAATAATGGCCCATCAACCAACCATTAGCCAAACAGACCCACTAACAAGCCTTGCGTTTCTATATCCAGAAACTAACCATTCAATTACACGAATTTACATATACTCCCCAACAGGAGTTCACAATAAATAAACTCCACACACACTCCTACCCAACTATTCTCTGAAGATGCCAGCCGCAGATGCAGGCAAAACGTCAGAGAGAAACTGTTCCAGAACATGGCCTCACAGCCAGGAAAAAAAACCCAAGGAAAATCTATGGATGCTGGCCATGAAAGCCTTCGACTTCACAAACAATATTGTGTCCTTCTTTTGATTATTAAAAACATTGTGAAGTTGTTGTACTGGAAGGGTTGTTAATGTCCCAGTGACCTGCTTTAGAACAGTTTTTGTGCAGTGGTGCATGGGTCCTTTTGATTGGTGAAATGGTCTGTGAAACAGCCAAGCTCCGTGTTGTCAGTGGCCTTAGGGCTTTGCAGAAACAAGCAGTTTCTTCAACCTTAAACAGATTGTTTTTGTTACCTCTTTACTTTCATTCCCAAAGTTTTTGTTGTGAAATCATATACATTGGATAATAATTTGCTAATAGAAACCAGTCTGCATGCAGCATTTTTATGTAAATAGTAACATGTTATAGAATTGCTAATCACTGGAATCTCAGATGTTGCAGGCATCTGGATACACCCTGGATAAATTAAACCCTGGCTAAGCAAATCCCCATGGGGTTAAGTACAGTGCATTCCAGTCTTAATTTTTTTCCTGTCCACTGCAACAACTTTGGTGTGTATGTGTGAGGCTTAGCATGTCATATCAGCTTTAACATTGTTTTTAAATCTTCTGCCTTGCATCAGAGATACAAAATGTACACCAGCAGATCCTAAAGGGACAAAGCTCTTAGTATCTTTAACTTGCAGTCAGTGGATTTTCAAATTCCAGAGTTTGGATTCCCCCCATTCCCATGAATACACCTTTGGCCATACAGCATTTGTAATAATTGTGTGCTCTAGTTTTGACTCTTGGTGTTGTGGGAACCTGTAGGCCCATTGCCTATTTTGCAAGCAACCTAGGGTTTTCCAGACTTTTGATTACTGTGGATCAGATTTTTCCCCCTCCTGAGTTAAAATTTGGGGATGCATGTGCATCTTCTTCTTGGGCTCCTACTACAGAGGCTAGGCAGCTTCTTCAAAATAACCCACTGTCCTACTGCCCTAGAGGTCTTTGAGGGACACTTGGGGGCAAAATATTGATTTAGTTTTTGTAGGAGCAGGTGCGGTGGGGGTCTGGCCCTCCAAGGTCTTCTGGAGAGCTAATATAGCCCCCCAGTCTTCCACAGTTTTCCACCTCTGGTTTAAGGCCTGGAATTACTCACAGAATAAGCCTACATTGATTCTGGCTGGGGGATTCTGGGAGCTGTAGTCGAAACAAATAGCATTTTCAAGCTCTTTTTAAAGAAAAGGAGCTGAATAAAAACAAAAAGCAGAGATCCGTAATACCTTTTATCAGGACTATTAAAGTATTATAAAAATGGCACATAAATTATGCCACTTGGAATAAAACTACACAGTGGGTAATACTGTACTTTCTTGGGAGAATTTTAACCCTTGTGCCATTTATATACCAACATGTAACATGTTAGTGGTCCTAATAACAAGTATTGTATTACCCAACTCTAATTTTTGTTTTTCCAACCTGTGAAACTGTTAATGCAGTTGTCAGTTCTTCTTGTGTAAATATGTCTGAACTCTGTATTCATTTGGAGTATTCTGTTCAATTTCTGGTCATCATTTTATTATGATATGTAGCAGGCCTGTTGTCTAGCTGTGGATAAAAAAATTAACTGAATGTTGAGTGTCCAGGACAAAAGATTTCCAAAAAATGCCCACTTCCATTTTAAATCTTCCTTCACTATCCTATCTTAGGGGCACCGTAGACCATATTAAACCTGAATGATGCTTAATATTGTACCACCCTTGCATAGGAACCTCACCTGATAATTCAGGAAGAAAGATGTTATGTTTAAAAGCAACTGAAAGTTAAGAATTGGCAACTTCAAAGAGAATACTTTTGTCTTTTTCTTTGGCTGATGTGAAAAGGTGAGCTTTGTGCTTCCTTTGATCACCTCCTGTTTCCCCCCTGCAGTTTCTAAGCAACTATTATCCGGAGCTAGTTACAGAGTAAAGCTCTTGAGATTGGTTCACATGGTGCTAGAAGACCTTTTTGGCATTTTTGGAGCCAAATCAAATCAAATGCTTGAAATGAGACTGCAGTGTTTCAGTAAGCGAATTTGCAACAAATACTGTTCCTACATTGTATCTCATATTTGGTTAGTTATTGCCAAGTATGTAAAAGAGTTTCTTTTACAAAGCATGGTTCATTGTCAGTTCTGCTGTTTCTTGAGTGATTTCAGATAATCCTGTAAAATGCTAAAAAAGGCCTAAGGGTAACAATCCTGTCTTTCTAAATAAGGGGATTAAGTGTGTATCTATTAAATGTAATTAGTTAGGAGGTCTACTTACACATGTTACTTGTCAAAGGTCCTGCATGAAACATCCAGATCATGAAGAGGATACATGTGTAACACCCATGAAGCACTTATTATGGTTTTGCTTTCAGATAAAATGAACTGACCCTTTAAAGGACAATGCTGAAACAGGAAATTGCTGATGTTCTTATTTAATAGATATTTACGTAGACTGGTATGTGTACGTTACCTTTGGGACAGAAGCCCTTCCAAAGTGGCTCACATAAAAGCTGAAACATAAATAGAACTAATATCAATACATTTAAGATTTCAAATGTAAAATAGCAGTCTAAAACATTATAGCCCAGCAGAACAAAATCAAATAGAAGAAGTTAAAACAGAGACGGGAGCAGTATAAATAGTTTTCTTAAAAAATTATAAAAATCCAGCATTGCATCTTACTTAAAGGCAGAATGGAACAAAATATAGTTTCAGTGCATAAAGAAATGTATATACCTTGGGAGAGACTTCCACTGATATGGGGCTACCACTGAAAAAGTCCTGTATTCTCTGAAATGAGTATGTGATATTAACTTACCATGAATTTCTGCCTACCAGTTAATGAGGAAAGGATCACAAGTTATTCTTTTCACAACAGAAATTTAATTCCACCATCATTACCTTGTATTACAAGAAAATGAGAATTTGATTTAAAAAAAAACTGGGGAAATTCAGTTGTTTGTATGGTGTGTTATTTTGATAAGGGAACTAGCTTCCATTCTTTCTTTGGTGTTTAGATTAATATTTTGAATGTAGCAGATTCCAGATCTCTTCAGTGGTGCATGGAGAAGTCAGGATTGTTGTAAGGCTAGCTGCACAGTCCTTTGCATATCTATTCAGAAATATGTTCAGTTTATGAAATATGTTCATAAAATGGGGATATGATTTCTGTTCTGAAATAACAGCTATTAGAGTCTCTGGGTGTGTAAGGATGGAATGGAAATATAAGAAGTAGCACAGCTATATGTAATGTAATGTTTTTTGGGGGGGGGGTTATTTAAAGGAGAGGGAATGTTGTCTACTGTAAGCCTGAGCTGATCAATCCATTGTACTAATATTGTCATTTTCTTACTGGCCAGGTTGACATCAGCTGCAACCAGGCAAAAATCGGCCTATAATAGTGTGACTGGAGTAGCACTTTATCTGTGCAAGAGAACGACAGATATTGTTGTTTTGAACCTGCAGAGTTAACAGCCAGCCACAGCTTGTAGACTGATCTCTCTCTCTCTCTCTCTCTCTCTCTGTGTGTGTGTGTGTGTGCGCGCGCTCACGTGGATGGTGGTGGTGCGATTTTTAATTTATTTTATTTATGTGCTGCCTTTTTCCCAGCAAAGGGTAGAAGATGACTTACAAAGACTAAAAACAAGATAAAACACATTTTGAAGTTAAAACACAATTAAACAATCATCATATTAAAACACCATTAAATTTTAAAAAGTATGAATGATTTTTTAAAAACATAACAATAAAGTTGTTATGTTACAGCACATACAACACATAAAAGGCTCCCTGCCAGCAATTTTAATCAGTAAAAATCCTGTTTGAATAAAAAGTTCATTGTGTGCTGGTAAAAGGAGAGCAGAGAGGGGACCAGTCTAGCTTCTCATGGAAGGGAATTCCACAGGCTGGGGGCAATTGCTGAAAAGTCTTTCTTCTGTGTCCTCAGAAGATGGAGCTGTAATGGTGGATGGACTGAGACAAAGCTCTCCCCTAAGGATGTTAAGACTATGGCCTTGACTATACTGGGACAAAAATCTGTATGAAATTTGGGCTACTTTGGCCCAGAGTTGCGGCACATGACATTTGGACTAATCTGGCCCAGATTTAAGTGCCACACCTGTCAAAGCACGGACCTGCATTTGGATTTTTACTTGGCTTCATTTCAAAGCTGTTACTGATGCTTGGCTTTGAACTCCAGGAAAAGCAAAGCCCCAGTGGTAGTCGCTCTCTCTGAGGTCAGAACACCAGGTGAACCCCACCATTGTGAGGCTAAATCACCCGTTCTGACTTCACAGAGAGAGGCTACCACTGGGGCTTTGCCTTTTCTGCAGATCAGAGAGGCGATTATGTGTGGTAAAAACAAAGCCTTAGCAGTAGTCCCTCTCTCCGAAGCCAAAATTGATGGCAGGGCTCACCTGGCATTTTGACCTCAGAGTTACTACCACTGGGACTGTGCCTTTGGAATGCGCCATGGGGAAAAATGGTGGCGCCTCAGAAAGCACTTATCCTTCCTCTCTTCCTCCTCCACCGCCGAATCCAGTGCAGATGGATTGTTCACATGGCAGTTTTCTCTGGAGTTTCAAGCAAACTCTAGAGAAAACTGAGTTTTCTAAAACCCAAATTAAGGTAGTATTCCCTGAGTCTGGTGCAAATATTATCAGGCCAGATTCATAGGGTGGGTGGGTTTTGGGGTTTTTCACTGGTGTAGACAAACCCTTTGGCAGTGTTGCAATGTAACAGATCCTGGGACGCTGCCTTAAGGGGGAACTATATTTACCACCTCTGCTATACCTAAGCATAACAACAACAACAAAAAACACAAACCCCTTATGTGTCACTGCTGTCTCATATTGGGGGCAAGAAACAATTGCCAGCATAGCTGTGCTTGTGCCTGGGACTGGCACCAGGTCCAGTGTAATGAGATTTCAACCATAGCATACTGGCTCAGAGAACTTTGTGTCTGTCCTGACTGAAATCTGAATACTATTGAGTATAGTAGGACCCCTATATCTAGTGGGGACTGGTTCCAGGCCCCACCGCGGATAGTGAACTCCACAGATAATAGTGAATGCATTTTGGGGGGAGTTTTTTAAACAGCATATGGTATGTCAGGTCCAGCTGGTTTTATTTTATTACACTATATTACAGTAGGGAAATGTTGTCTATGATCAGAAGAAGCATGGGCAGGCACAGTCATCAATGAGAAAAAGAAAAAGTTGTAGGAAAGGACTAGAGATGGTCCAGTTTCTTCAGAGTTACCCCTACTTCTGTGGTGTAGTTAAATTTCTTCCAAGTGTGATTTTTTTGTGTGCACTAAATAGGAGTGAGTGTACATTAAGCACAAACGTGGTGTTCAAGACTCTCTTCTGAGATGTGCTCTTCTCTCATAAGAACAGCTGACCCAATCACTGGGTGACTGGTCTTTTAAGTGCTGTGTAATTTGGATTTTTAAGGTTCATATATAATTTTTAATATGTTTTGATATTTTTAAGGTTTAATGTTTTTAACTGCATAAATGGTTTAATTCATTTTTAAATTTTATATTTATACTTTTAATGCTTTTGTATTGTTTTTTTAAAAAAATTGTATCATTTTAAATTCATCTTTAGCTGCCTTGAGTCCCTATGTTGGGAGAAAGGTGGGATATAAAATAAATAAATAAATAAATAAATAAAATCACTTGGAACCAACCTTTCCCCATGGGGTTCCTATCCAGATCTGTTGGACTAGAGGCCTCATCCATATAGCATAGCCAGTAGTCACTCTAGTTGAAGATTATAGGAGCTGTAGATCAACATGTCTAGATGGCACCAGATAAGGGGAAAGGTGGTCTAACCCTAAGACTTGAAAGTCTTGTTTTAAACTTGCTTGTTCAAGACAGGAGGTATGTTGGTCATAATATATTGAAATGATATATAACAATATTTTCTGTAAAAACTGAAATATATATATATATATATATATATATAAATAAAGGCTTGAACCTCTCCAGGTCTATTATATGCTAAATACTCACAAAGGAACAAGTGGATAGTGTTCTGCACATTTTTCTTTTTTATTCTTTAGATAGAAAAAAATGATAGGAAAACCATATTCTAAGTTATTTTTCTTTAGTTGAGGGAATTTGCTCTCCTGAATGGGAAATGATTGCTTATTTTGGTTGTCTGTGTGGCCTTTCTGTTTATACTGGCTAGCTTGCAGTTTGCTCAATGAAAAGATCCATTTTAATCCACAAAAATTGTTTGTTGACTATGGCCTTGCGGTTATTTCTGCATCCTTTTGAGTTTTCATGATTTTGTTCAAAGCAAAATGGCTTTATTGTGTTTCAGAATTATGATTATTCATATATTGTTTGATTCATGGGTAGTCACTGTCTGAGAAACATATTGTCTTGTGAAACTAGCTGGTTTGGATCAAACATTAAGCAGCACTTCACTGATTCATCTAACATCTTCATGTTTTTCAGTTTGTCAGGCTTTAGAGAAATACTGTAGTTAAGACACTGTGTGAAGTCCAGTGGGAGGAGACATGACGGAATCTTTGATGGGATGTTCTGATAAGTTGTTTTGGTCAGTATTTAGGTCAATGTTAGCTTTTTGGCCTCCAGTGTTCATTAGACCAAACAAATCACTGCAAGAATCAGACAGACATGACCTCACAACTTAGTTAGTAAATTATTTTCTAATAGAAGTTCACTGGTATGGTATGGTTTATGCTTATCAGTTGACAATGTAGGGAGAGTAATAGGTGTGAGCCAATTTAATGTGATGTCTTGAAGGTTTGAATCCTTACTGTAATTTTAATTTACAAGATTTTTTAATTACAGTACAGTAAAATCTAGATCTGGGGTGGAGAACCTTTGGCCCTCTAGATGTTTGGAACTACTTGGCATTGGACATACTGGGTGGCACTGATGGGAGTTGTAGGCCAAAATATTAGTGGGACAAATGATACCATTGCATCTAGTATGAGTATTCTTTTCCACCATAGTCTTTGCAATTAAGGTATCCTAATGTGGCTGAAATTGAAATTCTAGGTACACTTACCTGGGAGTAAGCCTTGCTGACATATAAGGACTTGTTTCTGAGTAAATATGTGCAGGATCATGTTGCAAGTCTCTGCTTTTCTTGCAGATTTTGATATGTTGCTGTTGCTAGTGAAAATGGTGAATGCAATAATGGAAACACATTATGCTGAGGGCTGAGGCTCACTGAAATAGCTGCTTAAGTTATCTTTAAGATCTGGTAAATCCCTACAGCGTTTGTAACTGAATAGCCCTTCTCCTTGTGTCATATCATAACGTTGCAAGTCCAGCAGCAATGCTTGGAGGGGTGGCAGTTGGCAGGGATGGACACAGACACCCTTATGTGGTAATGTTAAAGGCCACAGCTCAATTGGTTATAGCTACAGAGGCTAGGCCCTGCATGAGGTCAGATCCAGACATCAGATAATCTGCCCATGTCCTAATAGCCCCAAATCTTCCCTGGAGTGACAGAAGTGGGATTCTATGTTAGTGAAAGCCTCTATGTGTATCTACTACTAGTGAGGTGTGTGTGAGAGAGATTGGTCCACCTGCTCCCAAGCTGGACATGATCCTTGTCAACTACACACCCAAAATACTATAAGAGGATCTTCATCTGGATATGACGGGCACACAGACCTCCCCCAACAAATTGGATCTGGTCCTCATGCAAAGCCTCCCAAAGTTGTGACAAAAGAAAACATTGCTTTATTTATTTATTTATTTATTTATATCCTGCTCTTCAGCCACAAGGCTATCAGAGTGGTTTACAAATTGTTTTAAGCAATAGCAATTTACACATCTACACTGCATTAAGCAGTTTCCAATGTGTGTTAGCTAATTGCTCCCACAAGCTGGGTACTCATTTTACTGACCTACGAAAGGATGGAAGGCTGAGTGAACCTTGGAGCCTGCTGGAATCAGACTTGCAACGTGGTGACTTGCAGTACTGACATTTAACCACTGCACCACCAGGGCTCCTGGTTCTAATGGCCTAGAACCACAATTCCATAGTTTTAGGGGAAGGTGGGAGGGAAGAAGAGTAGAGCATGGAGATGGGGATGTATTTATGCTTTCCAGGTGGACCTGACTGAAAGTGTTGGTCTGCTTAGAGAGCTGGCCCCTCTGCAAAAACCAAGCTATCTCCTGTATGGTAGTTGCACTATCCCAAGGAGTCTCTGAAAACAGCACAGGCTTCTGGGATAAAGACACCAGTGCATGCGACATGATGGCAACTCTTGCCTTCCCCCTCCCCAAATCTGGTTCCAAGGTGAGTCTGTAGCCATTTCTTTCTATACTGTAACTATTTTACCAAATTCATCTTCATTTAACTGGCATACATTTCAGGTTGGAATGTTATCTAAGTCAGCGTGACTTTTGTTGCTGTGTCCAAGTGACTGTTTTCATGCCAATGATTTGTATATTAAGCTGTGGTGAATGAGTAATGGCGGCAGCTTTCATCTTCTTGTGTGAAGCATCTAAATCTGTAACATGCTGTAAGCAGATGAGCACTGATCCTTGGCCAGGATTTTGTTTTGTTTTTGCTTTGAAAGCTTTATTTCCTTTACAAGGGGTGAAAAGTTACACAGTCTTTAGTAAACAGAGTAGTTCTCTCTTTCACATACAATGACTACAGCTGCAAGGCTGGAGGGCCTGAATGTCTGAGGAGATGCAAACTGGACCATGCTACACACTTTTATTGTCTACTACCCTTGCTTAGTCACAGTACACATTACACTAAAGTTGTAATGTGAAGCTGATCCTCTCAGGGTTTTGTTTTTACTCTGAAGGAAGTGTATGGGGCCCTGATCTAGGCTGTGACCAGCATGCCTGAAGCAGGGAGGTTTAAATCCAGGGTTGGTGCCAAAGGGGGCCTTCTTTTTCTCTTTTGAACTAGATTTCAAGATGTTGTTGAGGAAGATTTGAACTTCTCCTTGGTGCTTATGTTGATTCTAGTCCAGATTAGGGCCCTGTGTGAGGAGAGGGGATGGGGAACAAAGTTATTTCAGCTGGCGCTTCCAGGAACCAGCTGAGTCCTGATTGAGAATCCCTCCTGTTTATCACTGGGCATAGAGATTTTGCCTATCACTGGTCAGAAATAGTGGGGGCTCTTGTCTCTATTGTCTATGGGGCAATGTGTCCAATTTTCATTGAATCTTCCCTCACCAGCACTCTCCTGCACTCTATGCCATATTGTTCAAGACAGGTTCTCCAATCACCCATAGAGTATTTAAGCGTGTCTTACAGGAGAGCAGATCTGGGAAACATTCCTTCTGTGAATTTCCTTCTGTGAATCTCTCTCAAAATCTTGACTAGTATCTGAAATGAGACAGTCCAGAGCAGAGGCTGGAAATTTTTCCATCTTTGGACTAAACTCCCAGAATCCACCAGCCAAACCCCCATATTTGTGCTGTCGGGGGTTTCTGGGAACTACAGTCTCAAAAATGAAGTTTCCAATTTCTGTACCAGACATAGATTGTGCATCTAATTGGAGAACTGTTTATATTTTTTGTATTCCACAACTGTGTCATGGCAAGAAGTAAGCTGGCAGCATAAATGTGTGAGTGGCTGCATTCTCACCATTACTGGTGTTGGATTTGGTTTTCCATGGGAGGAGGGGCACTAGCTTCAGTAACTCATAGGATCAAGATGTCAGATCTGCTAAGCTGAACTCTATGCTAACTCATGAATGCCTAACTCCCAACTCCCTGTTATCGTCAGAATACTGCTTTCTGCTCCCAGGGCTGTCAGTGGCTCTCCATGTGACCTTGCTTAAGTTGCTTGCTTCCTACTTTGTAAAACGGGCACTAATAATATTTATCCACCTGTGTAACACCCATTCATGTCCTTGAATCAATGAAAGGTGCTACTGTATAGAAACACAGGATAGTTGTAATGAATAATTTCACACGGAACAAACACTTCAGACTCTTTCGGGCAGGGTAATGCTTTCATTCAAATATTGGCAGGAGAACAGCATGATTCCTGATAGCAATCTACTTCTAGAAAGGTAAAGTAAAAAAATTATTTTGTGCAAATAGTGAATGAAAAATGACAGGAATTCAGTTACTTGTTATGCTTTTTTAAAATTTTACTATTTATTTCACATGATTTAATGACTGCATCCTAGGTTTCTTCCTAATGCATAAAACAGAAGGTTTGATTTTGCCAGTCCCCTCTCCCTCACTGTATATCCCACAATTTCCAAGGATCCCCAACCTTTGGGACATAGTTTTGGGATAGGGTCTACATGCAGGAGACTGCAGAAGAAAGCAGAGGTGAAGAATACATGTTCCATGAACATGGATTCTGCTCTATGCATGGAAGGAACGTTGGCATCTGTGATTGTGTTTGTGTCCACAAACACAGCTACACATACACAGGTACCCATACACAGAATGATTAATGGCCTAAACAAAGCTGGGGTAAATTGTGTGGCATATTGGCTCTGCCTAGTACCTTATGGCTATATTTGCATTGGCAGTTTATCTCTGTTGGAACTGTTACTGGACCTGCTCTTATTTCTGTAAGATTTATATTCATTCTGAAGGCACTGGGTGTTAAATTTGTGCTGGGACGTTTAGCGGTAACACAGTGCTGCAATGTTTGAAAGAGGCAGTGTCTGATGCTTTGGGGAATAGCATGTAACCTTTTATTTTTCTGGGCTGAAATAGCTGGATAAAATGTGATATGCTTTCTCATACAGTGAAGGAGAACGTTGTAGCTTTCTTTTCAGTTTAAGGAACAAAGTGAAGAACAGTGGTAGTAGTAATCCCTAGAGCTGCAATCCATTAAAATAAATTTGAACTGATCAAACATATGAATTTTAGTTTCTTAACATATCTGTTGCATTTGCATGTGGATAAAAATGATGGCCTAAAGCCAGCCCCAACTATGGTCACCCATAGACTTGAATTAAATGATTAGTGTCAACCAAAGGAGACCCATGGAATCAATGGAATTTATATAAGTGTTGACTTAGATTCATGTTTGGGCTGGAAGTTAACCTGAAGAAAATGGAAGTTCTTTACCAGCCTGCACCACAGGACGAACACCATCATCCCCACATTGCCGTTGGCAAATCTGTGCTTAAGTCCGTTCAGCAGTTCACCAACCTGGGAAGCATCATCTCCTCAGATGCCAAAATTGACAAAGAGATTGATCACAGATTAGCAAAGGCATATAGCGCATTTGGAAGACTTTACAAAAAGAGTCTGGAGTAATAAACACCTGAGGCAAAGCACAAAAATCAGTGTGTATAGAGCCATTGTATTGTCTATTCTCCTTTATGGGTCTGTCGCCACCTATCGCCACCACTTACGACTCCTCAAATGCTTTCATCAGTGCTGTATATGTACAATCCTAAATATACACTGGACTGACTATGTGACGGATGTTGCTGTCCTTGAGCAAGCAGGGATCACCAGCATTGAGGCCATGATATTGAGAACACAGCTGCGCTGGGCAGGGCACGTTTCTAGGATGGAGGACCATCGCTTCCCAAAAATAGTACTCTATGGTAAACTCGCCATGGGTCAGTGTAAGAGGGGCGCTCCAAAAAAAACGATACAAGGACTCCCTGAAACAACATCTCAGACTTGGCCAAATTGATCTCCAACAATGGTCTGCCCTGGCCTCACATCGGGAGGCATGGAGACACACTATTCACAATGCTGTAGCCTTATTTGAGAACTCATGCGGAACAAGTCTTGAAGAGAAACAACAATGCAGAAATAATCACAACCCGGAAACATCACCCAAGGAGACCTTCTGTTGTGCTTTCTGCAACCGGACATGTTTATCTAGGATTGGCCTTTTTAGTCATCAGCGTGCTTGCAGAAAGAGTGGGATGAGTCCTTCGTGAATCTTTGTTTGTGAAGAAAAGCCAGAGAGAGAGGGGGGGGGGTAAATTTCCATTGATTTGTTGGGTTTGCTGTGATTAGAAGTAGCAATTGGTTTTTAGCCAGGGACAGAAAATGGGTGGCTGTCCAGATGTTGTTGGACTGCAGCTCTGATCTGCCCTAGCTAACATAGTCAATGCAGTCCACTAGCATCTTGATGGCAGTGCAATTCCCACTATTGACTAAGCCACTGTATCAGTGGTAAATTGATACAGTTATTTCAGTTAACAGTTATGCAATTGTTTTGATTCAGTGGACTGGGACTAATAAATAGTCTTTGGCCATTATTTCTGGAGTAAGAAGCATAGTTACTTTGTTTTGAGATAATAACACATGTATCATATTATGTATCTTGTGAGAAGATTATTTTGTTTTACATAACAGGAACAAGGGAAGGCCTCATTTTAGATTATGCTCTCCATCTGTAGTTCTAAGTACCAAAAGAAGAAGAAAATAATGCATTGTCCAATGAATTGAGGACACATTTTAAGTTAATGTAATTAACTAACCTAATATAATTAACTTAGCTAACCTAATTTGTTGATCGATGAAAACATTTCAGTCCTCAGTGATTTCAATCTGAAGTTTGGATATGGTTATCATAAATGTAACTACAGTTGACTCAGTTGCTGTTCTAAAAGTCTGGTATGGGTATGTATGTGTATACACACACACACACACACACACACAAAGCTACATAGCTAGTTGCTTATTATGGTAAGTACAGATTGACCCCCCCCATCCACTGATTCGGTATCCATGGTTTCACTTATCCATGTCTGAAAAATATGTTCTCTCTAGGCATTTCTAAGTACTCCAATGTGATTCTGTGGTCAACCTCTGGCATTTGTCTAATTGAAAATAATAGGTTCCCTATTATCCATGGTTTCAGGTATCCATGGGGTATCTTGGAATGAGGATACAGGGGTTGACCTGTACTGCATGCTCTTAGAATTTTATAGAAAGGAAGCCTTCTGTCAACCAGAAGGTATTAAATGGTTTACAGTGAAGAGTTTTCCAACTCCTGAAGCTTTTATTTTCATGCAACAGAGAAGATTAAAATTATGATTTTATTTTTATGGTGAGACAGCACAGATGTAAAAGATATATGGAAATGCATCTCCACTTTGAGGCTATGTAGGCTTAGTTGGGAGGCTATGTAGGCTAAGTTTTGCTGTGTTGAATAGAATTTACTCCTTATCCTAGGAAAGAGTACCAAGCTATGTTCCTAGTTTGAAAAAATGGAAAATATGATTGAAGGCGATAAACTGAAAGCAGGAGATGGTGACTATACAGTGGGCCCTTGGTATCCATAGTGGTTTGGTTCTGGGACCCTCTGCGTATACCCAAAAATGTGGATGCTCAGGTCAGTACAGGTATTTAAAATGTAAAATTACCGTATCTGCAGTTGATTGCAGCCAGGGTAAGAAGCGATCGCAGGGTAGTAGCAGAGTCTGGCATGCAGGAAGAAAATTAGCCTGGCCATCAGAGATTGCCCCTCCCACCCAGCTTGTCTGATAGAAGTCAGTCCCATCAAGAGGTTAGCAGGGGAGGCAGAAGCGGTAAGCTCCTGGCCCTCTGAGATTGCTGCTGTCACCTCCCACCCCCTTGGCTGATGGAAGTCAATCCTAGCAGGGGTTTACCAAAGAGGAGAGAAAGGCACCAGCAGGAAGAAAAAAAGCTTTCATTCAGAGTACAAGTCCCCATCCATCGCTGCACTGTGGAAAGTTGGTGGGAGAGGTGCCTAATGTCCTCTAAAACAAGATGCATAGGAGATTGGGTTGCAGTTTTTTAGGGGGCAGCCTCACATTCTTCCTGCTTCCTGTACGCCAGCCACAGCTACTGCCCTGGGACTGCCCTCGATTGCTGGTAAATTTTTTAAAATTATTTTTTCATTTCAATCCACAGTTGCCCAGATCCATGGATACTGAACCTGTAAATATCAAGGGCCCACTGTACTTAATAGTTTTTGTTAGTTGCACTTAGAAGGTTTTAGTTTTATTATTTTATTCATATCTTATTATATGAAGGTACGCGTTGTGGCATAAATGCCATATATTTAATATGTCTGCCTCCAGTGTTAGAAAAGATCACTCTGTGTATCATGTTAGTTTTTCAGCAAATATCCTGTCTGTGCCTTCAAGTCGCCTGTCATCTTATGGCAACCCCATGAATTTCATAGGGTTTTCTTGGGCAAGAAATAATCAAAGGTAGTTTTGCCAGTTTCTTCCTCTGAAATATAGTCTACAGCACCTGGTATTCATTGGTGGTCTCTATCCAAGTACTAACCAGGGCTAACCCTGCCTAGCTTCTAGGATCAGATGGAATTGTTTGTACCATGTATTTATTCATGAATGCAGACATAATTGATGTAGGAAGTGTCCTGTCTTAGTGTGATGCACAATGTATAAGAGTGATTTAGGGTGATCATGCTTTTTGTTCCATTCAAATTTTCCTATATCTTCATATTGCTTAAATACTGTTTTGGAAAGCTCATGTTTGACCACCATAAATTGGTTTATATTTCCAGCAAGGCAGTTATTTAATTTCCTGTTGGAAGTCTACTAATGTTGAGGCTGTTTACAATTTGGCAGGATCCCAGAAGAGTCTACAGTATCATTAGCTTGTTATACTGTGTTGGTGGCTTTATGTAAGAAGAGTTCGATCAGTACTAAGTAGTGAATCTTATGAAGTTCTCCTAAAGAGAAAGGAGTCAATGTAAAGACAATGTCTCTCCCCCACACTTTTTTTTTTTGAGGTTGAAAAATATACTTCTGCTAAGTTCTGATGTCATTCTTAATCTTTATGGGATTTTCCTTCCAATAAAATATAAATGCTACAAGGGCCAGACTCTAGACTTTCTAGACTCTAGATGCCAAAATTTCACTTTAGTCATTTTCAGGATGTTTTAGTCAAAGGTCAGAAACTTTACTTTTTAAAAGTATAGCTTCTAGAATATATGTTAGAATTTTCCATGTTGGGTTAGGGTTTCCGGGAGCAGCAGTCCAAAAAAGTATCTCCCCCCGCTCAAAATCTAGTTTTAGTATTCACTTGTGTCTGTGATACTATTCTCGCAAGGGCTTCTTATGCATGCCCTGTCTGCAGAGTTACAGAGCTCACTGCCCTGAGAATGTTAGACTGCTGTTCACTGGTAAGATCTACCACGTGGACAGTCTACCTTAGGCAGTGAGGTGGTACTCCCACTGCTTTTGCTGCTAAACATCACACACTTCATGATGGTGTGAGTCTGATTCACTGAATGGAGAATGGGAACCGGGGCTATCTCTTGGACGGATGCCAAGCATTCATAAATTTCTTTACCTCCATCATGTTAAACCTGCATCAGCAAGTGATAAGGAGATTCATGAATGTCTGTGTCTTGCCATTGTGGAGCTGACTCGAGCTTGTAACAGTGACATCGAACTAAAAAAGAAACTGACCTTTGAAAACACAAGTTCATGAGCCAAAGTCCGTTGAGGACTGGATTTGACCCAATGGCTTTGACTTGCTGAGTATCATAATGCACTGCACATGAGGCTGCCTTAGAAGAGTCTTTGGAAGCCGTGATTGAGTCTGAATACGGCACTAGCAAAGATGTTGGAGGGCAGTGGAAGGATATTACCATCTTGCCACGGCTGCATTAGTTGTAAACTTGCTTCTAGGTACCATGGGATGGGATCTATCCCCTGCCTCAGGTAGCAGAGTGTGAGGGGTGGTGTCTCATGATCCTGTCACAGGGGAGACCTCTGTGGCTGCCTCAGTGGATTAAGTAAGGCACCAGGGCCCTGCTTTTGAGTTTCAACGAACAGCATGACAGGAGAGCACACAATCCAACTCCCAGAAATCAGCAAATCAGAAAGTGGTTATCTAAATGGCGAAATTACTCCACATAGAATTCGAGGAGAATATGATTTGTCTAAATGCCATCCTGCATCAACCCACCATATTCAGAAGGAGCGGGGCCAAATCCATCAAAAACTCTGTAGGAAAAGCCTTCTGTGGCTTTCCCCAAAGTTTTTAAAAAGCTCTTGAGATTGGTTCACATGTTCATTCCTGCTTGTTCGGACAATCTGATTCACATTCCTGATAAGAGCAGAAGTGGGAAGCTGATTGGTTGGATGTGCACAGGGGGTGGAGGTAGGTAACAAGGCAAGCGCCCAAAACTGACATATTGAATATTCGCCTTAGCGATCGTATGCTGTGGAGGCAAACAGCTTTTTCTTCTTTTTTTCTATTTATTTTGGCAGAATATTACCCTTTTGCACCTTAGATATGCTTTTTTAAAAATACCGTTCAGTGATGGCAACTGCTGAGAATAAAAGCATGAGTAATTCACTTGCACCAGCCGTCTTGACTCACAGGCATGGGGTTGGAACAGCAAAAGTGGATAGCTTTGCATGCCTGTGAAATATTCTGTAGGTACTGTTTCATTCTTTCCAATGTGAAGTCATAAGAATCTTTTGTTTTTCAACTTGTAGCTGAATTGGAGAAGCTGCACACAGATATACTTACAACTTAGGTACTTATGTGTTCTGTGCTGCCTTACCACATGACATTGTCATTCTTTTGTTCTGGTCCCGTGAGGGACCAAGGTAAAACCATGGGAAAAAATCCATTAGCAAAAAGACATGGTTTTACCTTAGGACCCACAGGACCGGAATGAAAGAATGACAGTGTCGTGCAGTAAGGCAGCATGGAACATGGAACATTCCTGCTGCACTGCCGCGTTTCTTTGGAGTGCAGTAACCCCCTTAAGGTTATTCAAAATCTTGGTAAATATTTTAGACCTAAAGCCATGCCACTAGCAGAGTAAAAGAACTAGATTCTTTTTTTTGGTCTATTTTATTTTCTATTATTCTGTACCTGCTGGAATAAATTACAACATGCTCTATGTAACTGCAGTTTGTTGGAATATATTTGCAAGGGGTGTAAGAACAGAGTTCACTAAAGCAGTTTTCTTTGGATTTAAGTATGTAGGAATCATACATGAATATAAATTGTAAGTTAACCACACTAAATTAAATACAAATGATATCAATTCACCTGAGATTAAATCTCATCCAAAACATTTATTAAATGAATTGTCTTCTTATGAAGTCATGAATGCTTGAATTTATAGTATACCAATCCATTTTTGGATGAAATATAATAAAATTGTTGAAAGAGGAAAAATATGGAATTACACATGGAAATTATTAATCTTTCTATGTGTGTGAATATGTGTGTGTGTGTGTTCTGGTGGAAGCAAGAAAGGAGAATGCTGTAGGAGAAGGCATTGTAGAAAGATGTACCGTACCTAGCCACAAGGAAAAGTAAACAACCATCTCTGTAGACTTAGAAGGAAGATGAATGAGGAACATGATGGAAAATATGGCTTGGAAAAACCATGATAATTGTCCACCATTTTAAAATAGTGTCTTTCTGACCATTCAGGGACTGAATGAATGACTCATCAAGAATAATAACGACTTGACAGTCTTGGTTTCTTTCCCCCCAATGATTTGGAGAGTACAGTACAGAAAAGGCAACATGACATGGGGAAAAAATCCCTGCCTGTTCAGTTCTTGAAGCCTCTAAGAGTGAAGTTTCTTTTTGTAAAAGCTTTTGGGCTCATATGGCTAGACGTGTGTTCCCTCCCACTCTTCTCCCTCTGTGGAAGAGAAGAGCCACCCAGTGGTTCCAGTGCAATGTAGTTATAGTTGTGAATCATTTAGTGTGAATCATTCAGACACAAGACTCTCTTTAAGTTGTTAAAAAAGGTTTACCAGAACTAAAACATATTTACAACTCTGTCCATTGAAAAAGAGAGTGGCACAGTAGGGGATTCCAAAAACCTCCTTCCATCTTAGTAATAGCAATAGCAATAGCACTTCTATTTCTATACTGCTTATCCATGCCAAAGCACTCCCTAAGTGGTTTACAACGTGTAGCTAATTGCCCCCAGCAAGCTGGATACTCATTTTACTGACCTACAGAAGGATGGAAGGCTGAGTCAACCTTGGAGCCCTCTGGGATGGAACTTAGGCCCCGTCTACATGATGAAAAAAATTCGTACAGTGTTGGAAAGTTTGATAATGTGTACATACGGCCATTTGGATACATTCGTGTCTTTCAGAAGGGGGGCCACCAAATCCCCTGTAAAGTCTGTGAATTCGGAGTTCAGGAGGAATAGTGGATCTTGGCAAATAATCCATACAACCATTCGAATTTGCGAACATTTGTACACTCCGTTCGCACACATGTGAACAGGCAGTGTAATCTGATTGGCTGGCCAAGCACAGAGGGCAGGGCTAGCAAAGAGGGGAATTGGGAGTGGCCGCCATGTTGGATTCCCGGCTAAGTGAGAGTCCGTAAGTCCATGAAATTGAGATTTTTACATTTATTCATTTTTATTTTATATTGTAAATATAGAAAACTGACTGTCTGCATAACAGGCACCTTTTTAAATTAAAAAAAAAGCGGTGGGAGATTTAAAACCACCACTTGGATTTGCTCGCTCCAGCCAACTGGGCAAGGGGGGTCATATGGAGTTTGGGAGGGTAAAAATTGTGTAGGCAGATCGTACACATTTGAATGGCTGCCTTTTTGAATTTTTTACCCCCCCAAATGGATTTTTTTCATCATGTAGACAGGGCCTTACAACGTTGTGACTGCAGTACTGGCATATAACCACTGCTCCACCAGGGTATAGGTATAAGATATAGGTTAACTCTTTGTGTTCAGGTTTTTCGTGAGTAACCCTGAGTCCTTCAACAGAAGCTTCAGAGGACTGTGCTCATTGAGATTTTGCTAAAAGAAAGAAAAAAGTAAAGCAGAATTAGGGAAGAATCCTTCAAGTGGACTGTAGAAGATTCAAAATGTTTTTGTTTACTTAGGTAAGGCTACCCTAGCTTGGGTGTTCCATTTCACATGTGGCCCTCTCCATGTTGTTGAACCTTGAATTCCATTAACCCTGACAGGCATGACTGGTGGTCCAGGAACAGAGAATCAGTCTAGATCTAGAGGTTTTCCATTATAGTGTAACTTCTAGATAGTCTATGCACCTTTTGGTATCCCTAGTGAAGAATGGTTAGGCACAATTGTACTTTTTTCTGATATCAAGTACCCCACACCTCTACTGCAAGAAGGTTTCTTTTCTGAAGAAAGGTAAATGTTAAGGCTGGTGATGGTTCTAGATGCTTCTGCTTCTGACTTGGACTCAGGGAGAGAAATATTCAATTTTAGTGCAAAACTATGTTATGATGGAAAACTGGGAGGAAGCATGAGATGGAAGATTGATAGAACAAGGTCAGCAAATAATTGCAAGGCTGCCTGTTAATTCTTCTTCACAAATGCTTTTGTGTGTACATAGGTTTTTGAACATTTCTTCTGTCCTCACAAAAGAGCCCCAGAGGAAGGCAAAGGCAAAACCACAACCCAGAAGCATCACCCAAGGAGACCTTCTGTGGTGCTTTCTGCAACTGGACTTGCTTATCTCGGATTGGCCTTTTTAGTCATCAGCGCGCTTGCAGAAAGCACGGGATGAGTCCTTCCTGAATCTTCGTTTGCGAAGTAAAGCCAGAGAGAGAGATTATACTTAGAATATCAGACAAGTGTGGTCCTAGACCAATACTTTGTCCTTTTATAGCCCTGTGAGTTGGTTAGTGGTGGTTGGCTGAGACACAAATCTGTAGTGAAAAATCTTCTAGGGCTGCAAGGTATTCATAGCAGACCACCTATGTTAGAAGCCTGCTGGTATTCCTGCCAAGATATAATTTGAAATGGTGTTAATTCAGCATTGCAGTTTATAAAACTCAGTGAAAGATTTATTATTGTGTTTTGTTTGTTTGTTTTATGTTGTAACTCTGGAATGCAAACAAATTAGATGGAACTCCATGGAAGATGTTAAACGGAAACTAAATGTTACACAGTAAATGTAGTAATGTGCTCTCAAGATTATATATTGCAGGATAACAAATATGTAATAAATTTGCTGTTAAAAATGTGAATGCTGTCTGTGCTCCAGTTGACCAAACTCTTCAGCACTAAACCAGTGGCTATTTAATATTTCCGGTACCATAATTGACTTTTAGATGCTCTGGGATTTAATAGTTATGTCTAGAGTTGCTCAAGGATTTTGCTTGGTCCACTTCTTTTAGTAACCCAGGCTGAGGGAACATAGACCGATTAAATACTCCCAGATTTTGTTCTTCTTCTTTTAATCCTGTTCTGATTTTGAAGAACCATATACATTTTGTTTATCCCAGAATATTTTCTGTCAGGTCCCAGTACATTCAGAGACCTTTTATACCAGCTTCCCAGCTATAAAAGAAAGAACAGGAACAAAATCTGGGACTTTTCTTTTAGTCTGGATGCACCCTGAAATGTAAATGTAAAACACAGGCAGACTTCAGTTTCTGTAGTTGTCAAAATACCATTTCAGGTCTCTGCTCAGAAACTCTGTTAAATTGTGTGTATGTATATGTGTCATTGTATGTGTGTATACTGTATATAGTTATGTTTTAGGATGGAATGCTTACAAAGTACATATTACTGAAATGTATGCAAAAATGCCTATTTTATGGGGGAGAGTGTTTTCTTTTTTAAAAAAGCAAGTTGATTTCAGGTTGCATGTTGGAACAGATACATGTATGAACACGCATAAAACTGACATAGTTATACTGTTATCCATCCATGTCTAGCTCTGTCTATGGCAGAGAAACCAGAAGAGACCCCAAAGCTTGTTACAAATACAATCTACTGCATAAGTGTAATAAGCAAATACAATCTACTGCATTCAGTGAGAGCCATACAACTCTGGAGACGAGGGTTAAACTCCCTGCTTGGCCATGGAAACCCATTGGTTGACCCAGGGCAGCTCACACTCTCTCAGCCCCAGAGGAAGGCAAAGGCAAAAGCACTCCGAACAAATCTTGCCAAGAAAACCTCGTGATAGGTTCATTTTAGGGCTAGCATAAGTTGGAAACACCTTGAAGGCACACAGCAATGGCATTCAGTAGCATATTGTAGCTTAATTTTATAGTAGAATGTTTGTTAAAAATAGAATGCTTGCTAGTCTAACATTCTGTTCACACAGAGTCTAAAGAGTTGCCTACAGGAAACCCCGTACAAAACATGAGTTGAATAGTTTCTTCCTGCTCATGCTCCTTCTTGTTGTTTAAGCATTTTTACTTATGGCAATCGCAAGGCATCCTATCATGGGGTTTTCTTGGCAAGATTTGTTTAGGTTTGTTATAAGCCTCGCCGCACGTTTGCAGTTTCTCTCAGTCTTGCGAGGCTTTCAGTCCCTATTAAAAATGGTATACGGCAGCAGCGGAAGCAGCAGCAAATAATCTACAAATAATCAGAGCTGAAAAAGTTAAATGTATAAATGTGGACAGCCAACTATACTAGATTGGAGAGGAGGAAATTGCAAACAGTGTGGAAGATGGAGTGCAGAAGATAGGTACAGTAGTTCATTATCATATTAGATGTAGCCATTCACAAAACAGTTGTTGCATGCTATTACAACTGTCTTCTATTTGTGAGCTGATTAACACATATAGGCTGACATCCTGATGGTTAATCCCAATCAGAGTAGATTTAATCAATCAACTGTTGACTGTTGTTGAGTCAACACATAGATAAAATCCCATTGAACAAGTCTTCTTTATCCAGGACTAATAACATGATTTGGGGTATAATGTGATGGGAGATGGAGTTGAATCTCTTGCTGAATTCAGCTGCTTCATGTTGCAGTCTGTTTTTGGAGTTCTTTTTTTTTTTAATGTCCACTTTAAGGTCTGAGATGAAATATCCTGAGAAGTCTGACTTGTAACTCATTAAACATTTTATGCAGTGATAAATTTGGCGTAAATCCAATTATTAGTTCAAACTAGAGTAGCCCATTGAATCAACAGATTATATAAGTATTGATTCCCATTGATTTAGTAGGTTTACTCTAGTTTGGACTAACAGTTGGATTTAGGGTATCAATTGGATTAAATGATTAGGCTAAGTTAACAGTTGGGTTTAAGTTACCACAAGATTTATTGTTGTTGCATTTTTGCAGGGTCCAGTTTACTTTTTAACTGACTGCAAGATGCAGATGAGGAGTGCTAATCTCTATTTGGTCATAATCTCTAGAAGCAGGGTAGAAATATGGAAATGCCAGTTTTGTCATAAAGACTCTTAGAGCCGAAAAACTTTTAGAGCCGAAAAACCTTTAAGTCAATATAATGTCAATTATTTTGTCCTATATGGTGAAAACAGATGATATTCTCAAGTTTAGCACAGGCTTCTAGAAGTTAGAGGTCCACGGGAATCAGCTTATATGTAAGTAAATACAAAAGTATTAGAAGTGAGGAATGGTTCTGTGCTTGAAAAATAAGTTAGACTTGTACTTACATAGAAAAACAAATATGCTCGTATCTCTAGGGGTAAAAGAGGAATGTTGAGGTGAAAGCCAAGAAACAGAGTGATGCCATTATCTAGTAACCAAAACAATGAAGAAAAAAACACTTTTAAAACTCATTCAGAATTGGATAGTATCCAACTCAGATCCTAAACCTGATTATTTTGGAATCAAGTGCAACTAAATGGTACTGATTTGATATAAGTATGTTTATGATTACAATATAAAATTGTATGAATGATTTAGCAAGCCTGAGGCTATCATATGAGGTGATGCTAAAACAGCTTTTTTGTCTCTTACGTTTTGTTTGAAATTGTGAATAAAGTTAATATAGTATGTAAGGCAGGAAATTGTCATTGGTTATTAGGCCCACTGAGATACAGAGGCTGATAGAACCTCAACAGGTATCAGATGATAATCCACCTGACTTTCAAGGAAGTCAGTCTATCTCTGCTTGACCTCATACTTTAAAGGAACTACTGTAGGGGCTATTGCCAATGTAAAAAACACATCCCTACAGATTGGTGATCTCCAGTGCATTCATTTATCAAGGAAAATATTTATATTCCTTTATTAAATACTGTATGAAAAGTCTATTTTAGTGAGCTGCACCAGGGACATATTTTTAAACAGAAGGATGCACATATGTTCCAGAAAATGCTGGGACCCACCAGCAACATGACTGTCTTTTTGTGTTTCCCCAATGTTTGTGCCACGTACTTAATAAATGATGAACAGTTTTAAGTTGGAATCCAGTGTTTGTTGACCATGGCTGTGAGGATTTAGCTCCAAAATAGTATTTCAGGTTCTGCAGTCCTTAAAGCTCTGAGTGGCTGGAGGATTCTGGGAGTTGTAATCCAAGAAAGTAATGTATCCAAGAGAATCTGTTATGTTATCCTTAACCTTTCCAGAGTACCCTGTTACATTGTACACATTTAGCCAATGGCATGACCAGAAACCCACTCTTCTAGTTCCAAGGCTAAGTTGTAGACAACGGACCACCCTTGAAATGAATACACATGATTTTCATTATGTGGTATATTATGCACAGATGCCCTGATTAAGCTCTCTCTGGAAGGTACAGTTGATATTGCTACCTGGCTATTTGTCTCTTGTTCTTGATTGACAGAGATATAGCCACCATTCCTTCTTCCTCACAGGCATTTCTTTCATTTCCGTTTCCTATTTTGCATAAATTTCCCTATGAAGAGCTTTAGGTCATCTGTAATGTGGAATTTTCCTGTGGGAACCACTCATAATAGACAAAATGGTAGCTGACTTCCAAGACCAGCTTAAGGAATTTTTTGGGGGGGCTGCAATGCTTTATTTTGGGGGCCCCATATGTTTATCTCAGGTCAATGTAACCTAACCTAACCTAACCTAGCCTATTCATAGTATAGGATATTCAGATTATTACTAATAATATTTTTGCAAGAAGAGGGTTATGACGCCCCCCCCCAATGATGGGGCTCCCTGTGGCTGCAGGTGCTGCAGGGCCCTTAAACCGGCCCTGTGACTTTCTGTGTGTCATGAATATTGTTCTGCTGACCTTGCCATCCATCACTGTTTTATACGATACAGCTTAGCCACATATTGTGATCATTGAGGAATATGACCATATGTGTTTGTGAGCTTTTCTTCATGTACAGCTCATAAAAGTTTGTTTTGTTTTGTTATTACTGCATCTTAGCTCTTTCCAGGTGAAAATTAATTAATCAAAACAATCAAAACTTGACCAAACAACTAATTTAAGGGTTATGGTATATTTTAGGGACAGAAAAATTGCTGCAATTTTGTTGGGCAAAGTGAAAAGGAGTTAAGAGAAGCTCAAAATGATCAGATCTTAGGATGGAGGTAGACATTACAGCTATAGATTCATAGCTGCCTCTGAAAGGAGAGCTTGGTGTCTTTTTTTTCTTCCTCCTATTCCCTCTTAATAACTGTCAAGTTAAAGAAAAATGGATGATAGTACTTGCTGAGTTTTCTGTCCTCATTTAACTTCATTGATTATTACTTGGCAGGTGATAAAACTTAAAAGTGAGATGATGGTTATGTCACAGTGTCTTCCAGAAGTCAGGCTCAGGCCCAAAAGGAGTTTAGATCTTGGGAATGAGAATACTTTATGGAAGAGGGGAGATAGGAAAAGGTGAGTGCTTATACATGTGATCTAGACTTCCTCCACAATGTCTGCATTGTGTTTTTGTGTGTGTGATTTGTGTGTGTGCGTGTGTGTTGTTGTTGTTGTTGTTTTGAGGATTCACAGTGTTTGAAGGGATGCAAGAGGCTGGATATATTATCAGACCTCTGTGGAATCATATGGAATTGGGTCCACATAGGCGAGATAGTATATCCAGCCTCTTGCACAAATGTGTATGCCAGGCTGGAAAGGGGAAATTTAGACCTCATACAAGCCCTATTCAGATATTTAGGATAGGGTTAGCTGAACATGTGTGGAATGAGAACAGGCTAGCTACACTCCATTGTTGCTCTCTCTGGAGAACAATAGTCAGAAGAGGAAAACACACACTCTACTCAAGTTGCCTTTCCTTGCAGTTGTAAACTTGGGGGTCGTTTACACGGGCAAATATTCCTCTAAATATACCGCTAAGATAGCTCATAGTTCCCACGGATCGCACCACAACATCGCCTCATTCAGAGGGGGGGAAGGTAAAACACCCAAATATAGCGTGGCAAGGGATGTCGTTACTTTTGCCGGTATATTTGCAATGTAGCACATTATTGGCAGTGTAAACTACCATTCCGCTAAGGGCTACAGCAGAGCTGTATTGTGATTGGTTGCTATGATGCAGGGGTGGGCTTAAAAGAGGGGGAGGGAGGGGGAGAGAGAGAGAGAGAGAGAGAAACCATTTCACTAAGGGCTGCAGCAGAGCTGCATTGTGATTGGGGGAGGGAGGGGGACTGAGGGAGGGAGAGTCAAAAATCCTCTGCTATTTTGCAAGTCTGTGAACCCTGACTAAACAAATCGTGCTGAAAAAAACTTGTGATAGGTTCACCGTAGGATCCAGGCATGGCAGCAAGGTCTTTCAGCAGAGATGCCAGGGCAGACAGGGAGATTGCTGTGTCTCTGCTTCCTGGAGTGACTGAGTTCATTTACAGGCAGATTTAGAGAGATACAGAGACAGAGCCACTTCTTTGATCTCCCCCCCCCTGCTATTTGGGCAGTCTGTGAGTCTTTCTTTAGCTCGAAAATGCAGGGCTTCAAATTCTTTCACTCACGATCTAGCCTCTTCCCCATAAAGCCTTTGTCTGCTTGGGAGGCCACGCCCCCCGCACTTTTTCAAGTCTGAATGAAAAAGCAGCATAATTCGAAAAAAAACCCTGACTGGCATAGCTGCGGAAAAGAATTAAAGCGCAAGTTGCCGCAATAAATCTGCCATGAAAACCAGCCCCCAGATTTTTCAGGATTCTGATTTGCCTGGAGAGCGTCTGCTTGTAGTTGGTGTCTCCTTGTCAGATTATCACTCTCCACATAAATAAGGCAACACCAGAGTGGAACAGGGCTATCTTATTCCCTCTGTTCACATGTTCAGATTAGCCATATCCTAAATACCTGATTAAGGCTTAATCCTAGTGCAACCACAGTCCAGCCCAGCCCAGGGATAAGTATGCCAGGTGAGAACTGGCATGATCAAGTACCTACCCAGGGTCTGGCAGGTTAAACAGCCTGACAGAGTTCCTTCAGGAACTATCCTTTCCATTTCTTTGTACCCCGCATTCATCCTGTCCTCCTTGCCTAAATAAAATTATAGGGTTCCAGAAAAGTGCTAGAATTCAAGGTTCTTTATGAAATTTTTTATTTACCAATATAGGATAGGTTCAGGGTTTGCAACAGGATATAATGCTTTAGTTCAGTTTCTAGCAGCTGGCTGGAGCAGGTTGTATGCCTTGGAACTCTGTCTTACTGTCAAAAAGTTCCTCCTAATGTTGAGGTGGAATCTCTGTTCTTGGAGCTTGCATCCATTGCTCCGTGTTCCAGTCTCTGGAGCAGCAGAAAACAAGCCTGCTCCATCCTCAACGTGACCCCCCTTCAAATACTTAAACAGGACTATCATAGCACCTCTTAACTGTCTTTTTTCCAGGCTAAACATACCCAACTCCCTAAGTCTTTCCTCTTAAGGCATGGTTTCCAGAACTTTCACCATTTTAGTTGCCCTTCTCTGGACACGCTCCAATTTGTCAGTATCCTTTTTGAATTGTGGTGCCCAGAACTGGACACAGTATTCTAAGTGAGGTCTGACCAAGGTAGAATAGAGTGGCACTATTATTTCCCGTGATCTAGACACTATACTTATATTGATGCAGCCCAAAATCGCATTGGCCTTTTTAGCTGCCACATCACATTGTTGACTCACGTTCAACCTGTGGTCTACTAGGACCCCCATCCTATATCTATGCATTTCATTTTTTTCATCCTAAGTGCAGTACCTTACCTTTCTCCGTATTGAATTTCATTTTGTTAGCTTTGGCCCAGCTCTCCAGTCTATCCAGGTCATTTTGAATTTTGATCCTGTCCTCTAGGGTATTAGCTACTCCTCCTAATTTGGTGTCATCTGCAAATTTGATAAATATGCCCCTAATTCCCTCATCCAAGTCATTGATACAGATGTTGAATAGCACTGGGCCCAGGACAGAACCCTGTGGCACCCCACTGGTCACATCTTTCCAAGAGGAAGAGGAGCCACTGCTGAGCATCCTTTGGGTTCGGCTGGTCAACCAATTACAAATCCACTTAACAGTTAACTTGTCTAGCCCACATTTTACAAGCTTGTTTGCAAGAATGTCATGGGGAACCTTGTCAAAGGCCTTACTGAAATCAAGGTATGCGATATCCACAGTGTTCCCTTCATCTACCAAGCTGGTAATTTTATCAAAAAAAGAGATCAGATTAGTCTGGCATGACTTGTTTCTCTGAAACCCATGTTGACTTTTTGTGATTATGGCATTGCCTTCTAAATGTTCACAGACTCTCTGTTTAATGATCTGCTCTAGAATCTTCCCTGGTATTGATGTCAGACTAACTGGACGATAATTGTTGGGATCATCTTTTTTTCCCTTTTTGAAGATGGGGATGTTTGCCCTCCTTCAGTCTGCTGGGACTTCTCCTGTTCTCAGGAGTTCTCAAAGATTATTGCCAATGCCTCTGAGATTACATTTGCCAGCTCTTTTAATACTCTTGGGTGTAGTTCATCTGGTCCTGGAGATTTAAATTCATTTCTTTTCTGAAAACACTGAGGCAAAGAAGGTGTTGAGTAATTCTGCCTTTTCTCTGTCCCCTGTTAGCATTTTGCCATCTTCTCTGCGTAGTGGCCCTACCATTTTCTTCCTCCTCCTTTTGTTGCGGACATACCTGAAAAAACCCTTTTTATTGTTCTTAACCTCTCTAGCACGCCTAAGCTCATTCTGCACTTTAGTTTTTCTGACTTTACTCCTACACGTGTTCGTTATCTGTTTGAATTCTTCTTTGGTGATTTCCCCCTTTTTCCATTTCCTATACATGTTCCGTTTAAAACTTAGCTCCATTGAAAGTTCTTTAGTCATCCATCCTGGTTTCTTGAGACATCTCCCATTTTTCTTCCTCACTGGTAGTGTTTGAAATTGTGCCTTCAGTATCTCCCTTTTGAGAAAGTCCCATTCGTCTTGAGGTCTCTTATCTTTTAGTATTCCTGACCATGGGATCACCCCCAGTATTTCCCTGAGTTTATTGAAATCAGCTCTCCTAAAGTCAAGAATGAGTGTCTGACGATGCCTCGCTTCTCCTTTCCATTGTATAACAAACTCCAGGAGAACATGATCACTCTCACCTAAGGATCCCACCACTTGCACCCTATTAACCAGGTCATCTCTGTTGGTTAGGATCAGATCTAAAATAGGTGACCCCCTTGTTGCCTCTTCCACCTTTTGGACCATGAAATTGTCTTCCAGGCATGTAAGGAATTTGCTAGACCTTGAAGTTTTGGTTGAGTTAGATTGCCAGCACATATCAGGATAGTTGAAGTCACCCATCACTACTACATCTCTTCTTTCTGCACGTGTGTTCATCTGTTCTAGAAAGGCATCATCCAATTCCTCCGTCTGACTTGGGGGTCTGTAGTTTTCCCAGTCTTCCCAGTAAAGGTCATGAGAAGAACTGAGTACCATTTATGTATTTGTCTGTTTTCAGTGTGTGTTCTTTCTCTTTGTGTGTGATACGTGTGTACAATATTCAAGGGAAGGGGGAACTAAAAATTAATCCCTTTTTCTTTCATCTACCATATTCTGGGAGCTGTCTGGGCTTGAAGGCGAAGCATTCTGATGATGCAGGCACTTTTCTCTCAGGCAGACTCCCAATTGTAGCAATAAGCTGATTTTGAGAAACGAGGCAATATGGTTGTGTGAAGTAAGGTGTTGAAGGGAAGAATGGTTTGACTTCCCTCCGCCCAAACTTTCTTTTTGATTTAAAAATCTGATTTCCTTGCCTGACTTTCTGTGTTAATAGGACAGCAGTGTAGTTCTTGCCAAGTGATCTAGCATGACTGAGTCTCAACATAAGAACTGAGATGTTGATCCCATATTCCCGTCAGCTCCAGCCAGGGATTATTTGCTGCTGCTGTTATGCACCTTTAATTTGTTTCTGACTTACAATACGATGACAGTAAGCATTTTCTTGGCAACATTTATTCAGATGGGGGTTACCTTTACCTTCCTCAGAGGCTGAGAGAGTGTGACTTGTCTAAGATCACCCAGTGGATTTCCATGGCTGAGTGGGGATTTGGTCTCCAGGGTTGTAGTTCAATTATTTATTAAATTTATTTATTACAATAGTTATATCCCAACATACATAGAATCATAGAATTGTAGAGTTGGAAGAGACCACGAGGGCCATCCAGTCCAACCCCCTGCCGCACAGGAAATCATGATCAAAGCATCCCTGACAGATGGCCATCCAGTCTCTTTTAAAGACCTCCAAGGAAGGAGACTCCACCACACTCCGAGGGAGTGTGTTCCACTGCCGAACAGCTTTTTTTTAATGTTGAAATGGAATCTCTGTTCCTGGCTCTTACATCCATTGCTCCGTGTTCCAGTCTCTGGAGCAGCAGAAAACAAGCTTGCTCCATCCTCAATGTGACACCCCTTCAAATACTTAAACAGGGACATCATATCGCCCCTTAACCATCTTTTTTTCCAGTCTAAACATACATACTGTATATCAAAAGATGTCCAGACAGCCTAAAATAATAATAATAATAATAATAATAATAAATTTATTTATACCCCGCCCCTCTGCTAAAAACAATCGGGGTGGCTTCCAACAATTAAAACATTATAATAAAGACTAAAAACACCACCCTCCCAAACCCTCCCCCATAAAAAAACATTAAACACTATGAAATTAAAACCTTCTAACTAAAAACACATTAAAACCAATATATACATAAATTTTTAAAAGCCAGGAGACTGAGCTCCTGAGGCCGGGATCTAATCAGGAAAGGCCTGGCGAAAGAGATCCGTCTTTAGTGCTTTTTTAAAGCTACTCACACTTGTCAACTGACGGATCTCGTTCGGCAGGTCATTCCACAATTTGGGGGCGATTACCGAAAAGGCCCTCTGGGAGGTTGCAGACAGCCTAGATTTTTGTGGCTGAATCAGATTCCTCCCAGAGGACCGGAGTGCACGGGGAGGATTGTATGGGAGGAGGCGGTTCCGGAGATAAGTTGGACCCAAGCATTTAGGGCTTTAAAGGTGATAACCAACACCTTATACTGGGCCTGGAAAAATCAGTTTAAACAATTTAACTGATAAAATCAGATAAACAAATTTAAAACAAATTTTACAAAATCAAAGCAGTAAAAGTCTAAAACATATTAAAGAGTACA
The DNA here is from genome assembly GCA_030847615.1 of Gambelia wislizenii. NCBI lineage: Eukaryota > Metazoa > Chordata > Lepidosauria > Squamata > Crotaphytidae > Gambelia > Gambelia wislizenii. The sequence continues at coordinate 108,128,797 of JAUMIR010000004.1, forward strand.
GCGATTTAAAAATAGTTTATAGCCATTTACATATATGAATTTAATAAAATCATTAAATCCCAAAGGATTTAGTTGATTTTTAGTTGATGTTCACATGAAGACACCATGCGCAAGAGAAAAGTCTGTCCCTCTCCACCCATGGGTGGTACCCAGAGGAGGAGCTTTTCAGTGGACCTCAGTATTCAGGCAGGCTTATTTGTATAGGGAAAGGTACTCCTTCAAGTATCAAGGTCCGAAGGTGTTTAGGGGTTCAGATATCATCACTGAATAATTTGATGAGTACCAGGTTGCCACCTGAATTGACATGAATTGTTGGAAATATGCCAACGTTCATTTGAGTTGTCTGAAATATGCAAGTTAGCTAATATGTCTCATGAATTCACGTAATTTTACATGTTGGTGGCTATATTAATACTGGCATTAATACAGTGGGCACTTGGTATCCATTGTGGTTTGGTTCCAGGACATCCCATGGATACCAAAATCTGTTGATGCTCAAGTTCCATTATATATAACGGCATAATAAAATGGTCTTGTTACCATAAGAGGTGGGGGCTGCTTTAGAGCTCCACCCGTGATGCCAAAATCTCTATTATTATTTGGGGAAATTATTAGCTCACATGGCTGGTCTGTGAGAACAGGGTAACTGTAGAGGAGGCTTCAGTCGAGGTAAATTAAAGTATTCTATTAGAAAATGTTGACTAACACACAATAATCTACACTCTTATGAACCATATAAGACTATCAGAAAAGGAAGCAGGAAGGGCTGGAGATAGAGGTCTGGGTAAGATGGAAATAATTACTGTTCCTGGGAGAAGAAAGTTCCGTGTAGCGAAACAACTCAGACTTGTGTCTGAGGGGTAGCATGGTAGAGCCCCGATCTTTGATGTGTCAAGAAAGAGAGTGGCTGTGTCCCTCTGCGACACACTTTGCTATGGTGGGGGGGGTGTAATAATTATAACCCATTTCATGCCTTGAAGGCATGTTCTGGCTTTAAAAATGGCTAGACGGCTCTTCCGAGGGAGAGACAAAGGAAAACAAAACTCAACTGATTGCTTTACTTGCTGGGAGATAGAAATTAAGCAGTTTATGACAACCTTGCAAGTCGGGACAGGAGGGGGGTATAAGGAAAGATTTCAATTGGAATAGATTTGGCAATGAATCATAGAATCATAGAATTACAGAGTTGGAAGAGACCACGAGGGCCATCCAGTCCAACCCCCACGCAGGAAATCACAATCAAAGCATCCCCGACAGATGGCCATCCAGCCTCTGTTTAAAGACCTCCAAGGAAGGAGACCCCACCACGCTCCGAGGGAGTGTGTTCCACTGCCGAACAGCTCTTACTGTCAAAAAGTTCCTCCTCATGTTGAGGTGGAATCTCTGTTCCTGGAGCTTGCACCCATTGCTCCGTGTTCCAGTCTCTGGAGCAGCAGAAAACAAGCCTGCTCCATCCTCAGCGTGACATCCCTTCAAATACTTAAACAGGGCTATCATATCGCCTCTTAACCATCTTTTTTCCAGGCTAAACATACCCAGCTCCCTAAGTCTCTCCTCATAAGGCATCATTTCCAGACCTTTCACCATTTTAGTTGCCCTTCTCTGGACACGCTCCAATTTGTCAATATCCTTTTTTAATTGTGGTGCCCAGAACTGGACACAGTATTCCAGGTGAGGCCTGATCAAGGCAGAATAGAGCAGCACTATTACTTCCCTTGATCTAGACACTATACTTCTATTGATACAGCCCAAAATCGCATTGGCCTTTTTAGCTGCCGCATCGCACTGTTGGCTCATGTTTAACTTGTGGTCTACTAGGACTCCTAGATTCCTTTCGCACGTAGTCTCATTCAGCCAAGTCTCTCCCATCCTATATTTATGCATTTCATTTTTCCGCCCTAAATGCAGTACTTTACATTTCTCCGTATTGAATTTCATTTTGTTAGCTTTGGCCCAGCTCTCCAGTCTATCCAGGTCATTCTGAATTTTGATCCAATGGTTACTTAGTTGATTGATTGAATGAATTATTGCTGAGGAACCCAGGGCTGGAAGAAAGAATTAGTACATATCTCCTCAACGATTGTGTTTACTAAGGAACTTCCATGCAATCCTAAATTTGGGTTTTCCTACCATCATATTTCTAAAACACATCCTACGTCTTTGTGACCTCCTATTGACCTTTGGGTTTGCCCCAGTCATCCTGATCCCTAAAATTTTCAGATATTTCCAATTATGAGATACCGTGGGGAGGGGGCAGTAGGGCATACTAACAATGTCCCTTATATAAAATGGCAAAATCAAGATTTGCTGTTTGGAATTTTTAATTTTTGAATACAGTAGGACCTCTGTATCCACTGATTCAATTATCCACAGGACACAAAACAGCACACCTACCATAGAGTCTTCCTAGAAAATGTGTCCTCTCTAGCCATTTTCTTGGTCCTCCAAGGCAACTCTATGGTATTTTAAACTGGAAGTTCTATTATTTTCACTGGCGTTTGCTATTATCCATGGTTTTCAGCAACCACGCCCCCCCAGAACTAATCCCCAGTGGATACGGGGGGCTTACTGTATTTTCAAGCCATGGGTGGTAGAATCTGTGGATATAGAATCTGTGGATACCAAGAGCCAACTTTAATGGGACACTACTCTGACAAGTAACAGTGGAGATTATCACACTAGACTGTTATAGCACTATTATTCCACTTTAACTGCTGTGGCTGCCTCCTGTGGAAACCTGGGATTTGCAATTTAGGGAGGGGCATTTAGCCTTCTCAGCCAGAGAGCTCTTAGGCTCCTGCTGAAATTCCCACTTCTATGCAACCATTAAAGAAACAGAGGAGTTGTATCCAGTTTTTACTCTTGACAACACTGAGTTGTATTTGAGGTTCAGTTCATACCTGAAGGATCCCTATATTGCTTATGTGAAGGAAATAATACATACACAAATAATGAAAAAAATATAGAGTAAATCACATAAGCAAGCGGATGTAAAATAACCTCTACTAAAAGTTACAGAATGTTCTAGCTGAAAAATTATCATGGATGAACTCAATGCAGCTCAATGTTTCAATGTTAAATGCCTTTTCATTTTCCTAATCAGATGTTTTTACTGTAGGGTTTAAAGAAATTGTAGAAATATTCAGTGAGAACAAACCCACTCAGACTATTAGCTATCTGTAAAATGTGTTCTCAACATTTATCTTATTACCTTTGTAATTACATTTGTGTATGTGTTTGTGAACATGCATGTATATATATATGTATGCATTTCAAGTGGAACTTCTCTTTAAAACCTCCTTGGTTTTTTTTTTCTTATTCATTCTCTTTATTGTTTATTGGTTTTATAGACTTTGCAATTTGCTTTAACATACTTGAAAGTAATTTGGACCTTGCTGGTGGTCTTGGAGAAGACCCAGAAATAGATTTGTCTGATATCGTGTAATGTGAATACAATTAGTGCTCTTCTTTCTGCTTTGAGCAAAGAGATTTGCAGGAAAATAATGTGTGATAAATTTGACAGAACAAGAAAGGATATAAAATTGTTGATCACTAAACTGTAGAGAAAGATTCATACTTGTATTTGATTATAAGTAAAATGCCATAACAGGATATTAACTATGTGAAAAAAATAATTTAAAAAATATCCTACTTTGCCTCTACTACTTATACAGGTATGCACATGAAGGAGCTGGTAGTCACAATAGGCCTAAGATGTCAATGGTATTCTGAATGGGGCTCAACTTGGTGCTCCTTTTCTAACCAAAACTGAGTTTTTATTGTAGTACCCTATTTTGTAAGCTTCCTTTAGCCTCAGTTATGGAAAAAGATGGTGTATACATGAAATGATGGATGGATGATTCCTATAATGACTTATTTGAGTTGTGAGTAAAGCCTAGCTGCAACCAGTTTGCAAATCTATTTCAGAGCTGCAGAGCCGCAACTGAGGGTTGACCTCCCCTCCCATGACTGATCATTTCACCTCTTTTCCTGCAGAAACAGTTTAAAAGACTTGAAGTTGGTGTTCTTTCACACATATGCAAATCCTTTTCCTGTGACTACATACAATTTTTTTTATTGTATTGTACATTATTTATGTATTGAGTTATTAAATTTATATTTACATCTTTCTTGCTGGATGGAGCTCATGTTGGCAAAGCTGCAAGTCCCAGGTGATCTCTCATCCAAGTAATAACTAGAGCAAGTTCCAATTACCTTTGGCAAGATGAATGCATTATATTATATGGTCTCAGCCCATGCCCTGCTGTTCTTGCTGTTCATTCTGTTGTTGCAACCAGCATGAACTGTTTCACTTGTTATATTATGCAGGAGCAGGTAAATCTCAATTTTTCATATCTTGGGTATCTATCTGTCTTGGTTTATGACAACAGTCTTAGACCAAATACACTTAAAAGACAAGTTGCAGTGATACCTTTTTGTAAAAGCTTTTGAGCAGGATGTTTCCTCTTCCAATGCTGGAAGAAGAAACATTGGTCTTACCTGTGAGATGTTTCTTTTCAGCAGTGGAGGCAGAAACATCCTCCCTGCCCAGAACTGAGGGGGCATTTTTTCCTCAGTAAAGTTGTGGGTGGTTAAAGAAATCCTTGGTGTTTTTCTCTTTGTTCTCTTGGAGTTCTTTCTGTAACTTATTTTCTATTTGAAGTGATATGTTACTTGTGGCTATTCCTCATCTGTAACACGGACTGAGTGAGTGTCGGGGGTTGCTCCTGCTGGTGGTGGCTCCCTCAAAGTCTATTTCCTGCCTACCAGAGCAATGAGGAGAAGCAACTCATGGTAGGATGTTTCCGCCCCCGCTGCTGAAAAGAAACATCTCACAAGACCAATATTCCTACTTTAGTCGTATCATCATGCATTTCTGTATTCAGTAAGCCAGTCTTCTAATTTGTGCAACAATCACAACAGTTATGTGGAAAACTCTAGGAGTGTCAATAATGAATATTCCTTACATAGCAGTATTCAATGTAGTACTATCTGCAGAGTAAACACAAATGAGTACATCCTGGTCTTAAAGATACAGAGGTATCATATTACATGCAAAGAATGCTACCATTTGAATGTGTAATCCTAGACTTGTCTATTCAAAAGTAAGGCTCACTGGGTTCAATGAGTCTTTCTTCTATGTGAATTGAGGACAGCAAGCTAAATATGTCAAAACTGTAAATAGGGATGCCCAAGCTGGCTATGGGTGCTAGAACCATGTAGCTTTGATGGGTATTTTAAAAAAGATTATCATGCTATTAGCACAGTTGTGGTTATTGCCTTGAAAGAAATGGTTAACACAACATGATTAAATCTCTCTACTTAGAGCACCCTTTCAGCTTATAGCTTGAACTGAATATTTCTGCATTACAAAGGAGTTTAACAGTGATAACACTTGAAAAGTCTCCCCGCAGGGAGACTGGCCTGGCTTGAGGGAAACAGCAGGGTGCTAATAGAGCTTTTTTGCTCCACTCTAAACAGGCTAGTCAAGCATCTTAACTCCCCACAGAGCCCTCTTACCTTTTGTACTCTTAATTCCAGACTTCTGTGATGCTGTCTTCTGTGAAAAGAAGAGAGCAAAAGCATTTCAGAAATGTACAGTATCTGTCCATGTTTAGCATCACAACTATACCAACATCCACCATGCTTTCCATAGTTTTCTTTTCTTATTGGGAACAGTGGATTTCTGAAGATACTCACTAATTTACAGAGTACAATGACAGCACATATAAAAAGGAATCCCCAAATATTTATATACAGCAGCCTTTTAAAATAATCCTTTTGCATGCTGAGTAAATAACTCCTGAATCAGATTCTGGCACCTGTAGTGGCAGTACATATGTGTAAAGGCAGATATTTGTAACAGTGTAATTCTTTATCCAAACATTTGTGCTGACATCCCTGCCTGTGGCAGGATATAGCTATGTACTGTTCCAAATGCTTATGTGCATTTTCTCAGTTCCCTGTATGTACTGGACCAGCTAATCTTATCAGAGGGCTGTAAACAGTCTCTGAAGAAAGTGGAGCTACTCTGTAGCAGATTGGTGTTTTAAGAATCACTGCTAAAATGTGTTCTGCTGAATAATAACAATGGCCTAAATGGAATTGTTAGGAGATTTTCACACTAAACTTTTATATTGTACTGTCTATTCTCCTTTACGGGTCTGAAACATGGGTCACCTATCGCCAACACTTACGACTCCTCGAACGCTTTCATCAGCGCTGTACAGTATATGTACAATCCTAAATATACACTGGACTGACTATGTGATGAATGTTGCTGTCCTTGAGCAAGCAGGGATCACCAGCATTGAGGCCATGATATTGAGAACACAGCTGTGCTAGGCAGTTTCTAGGATGGAGGACCATTGCCTCCCCAAAATAGTACTCTACGGTGAACTCACCATGGGTCAGCATAAGAGGGGCACTCCAAAAAAGTGATACAAGGACTCCCTGAAACAACATCTCAGGCTCGGCCAAATTGATCCCCAACAATGGTCCACCCTGGCCTCACATTGGGAGGCTTGGAGACGCACTATCCACAATACTGCAGCCTTATTTGAAAGCTCACGCTGAACAAGCCTTGAAGAGAAACGACAACTCAGAAAGAATCACAACCCGGAAACATCACCCAAGGAGATCTTCTGCTGTGTTTTCTGCAACTGGACATGTTTATCTTGGATTGGCCTTTTCAGTCATCAGCGTGCTTGCAGAAAGTGTGGGACAAGTCCTTCCTGAATCTTCGTTTGCGAAGAAAAGCCAGAGAGAGAGAAAGATTCCACTTTAACTGCTCTGGCTTCCTCCTGTGGAATTCTGGGGTTTGTAGTTTAGTGAGGCCTAAGAGCTCTCTGGCTGAGAGTTTTAAATGCCCCTCCCTAAACTGCAAATCCCAGGATTCCACAGGAGGCAGCCATAGCAAATAAAGTGGAATAGTAACACTATAAAAGTATAGTGTGAAAATCTCCAGATTCTTGACTTAGGTGAATTCCATGAATTGAATTGCCCTACCCAAATTGGGACTAGTAATTGGATTTAAATCAAAGTGTGCCCTGAAAAGGGATTACAAATTTATGAAGCACATTGTTGATTTTAAGAAAGTAAACCCTGCTCCAAATAGGATGTAGATATTTGAAGCCATGGATACACCTTCAAGAAAAGACAATCATGTTTCTTTGAGAGCACATGGGAAGACCAATAAAAATAGTCCATAACATTTGTTGTGTTTGGATCATCTGAGTACAGTTGTCCCTTCACATTCGCTGGGGTTTGGTTCCAGGACCCCCTGTGAATACCCAAATCCGTGAATACTCAAGTCCCATGATATGCAGTGGCATAGCATAATGGTGTCCCTTATGTAAGATGGCAAAATCAAGGTTTGCTTTTTGGATTATTATTTTTTAAAGAATATTTTCAAGCTGTGAATACTTAAATCTGTGAATGCCAAATCCGTGAATGTGGAGGGGACAACTGTAGTACTTGACCCATTGCAGATACTTTTTTGTAATCAAAGCAAGGGTATCTGACAGAAACAGGTCAGCCTTGCCCCAGCTTTGCTATGTGATTCCTCATTCAGACTCGTCTGGAAAAGCTGTGTCGATGGAAGTAACTGGAAGTTGTTGGGTAAGACATCATTTACTGTGGTGGAAGCAGGGGAAGGTCATTTTGTCCTGAAGAACTTAAAGCGTTCTTGATCTACAAACTTGTTTGAAAGGAACAGCTGAAGCAGAAAGCCCCAGAGGGTTAAGTGGAGGCAGGTATTCCACAGACATGATAAGCTATCTACAGCTTGGCAAGTTTCCTGTTTCTGCTTTAGAATGAAAGAGAGGATTTTTTTAATATATCTTAGTGTCTAAATTCTTTTAAAAGGCCGATTAGGTTTCTCTGGGACTGCTTGTAATAATGTGAACTGCAGGAAGAAAACAAAATGAAAGCAAAACCAACCACCAGCAACAAATACTCTCTATATAGGTGAAAACTATTGTAGTTAAAAGTAAGTATAGGTATATCTCGGTTAATGAAGTAGAAGCGTTCATGAGTTTTAGTTCTGTAACAGAAACTTTGGTACCTGAGGTAGAAATAACATGGAAAGAATAGAGAGAGGTTCCTCCTTTACCAAAAAAATAAGTACTGTAGTTCAACATGCTCCAGTGAACTTTTATTCAAAACTAACATGCACACGTAAAATGAAACAAGTAGGCCAGGTAAGCCTTGCATAAGTAAACAAAAACGTTTTGAATCTTCCAGAGATCATTTGAAATCTTCTTCTAAAATGCACCCCAGGATGATTTTTTCTTTCAATAGCCACTACTTTTCTTATGATTTCTATTTTGGTGACAAAACGTATAGATCTATGCTTTTCCAACATAACAGGATAGCTGGTGAAGCAGGCAACTCTCCTTTCCCCTTTTCTTTCTGTTTTGGTCTTCACACATAGCCAGTAAGTGATTCTGGGGCAGGTGTTTATCTTTCCTGTTTTACATAAGTAAACACAGCTACAGTAGGATCACCTAGAGTAGAATCTCATTCTTTCCCAAGCTTCAGTTACACGACAGTTTTTATTGCGGTAATTTGCGCTGTATCGCTGTTTTGCACCAGTACTGCATCGTTCACATGAATTATTGCTTTATTGGTCTATCAATTTAGTTTTCAGCTGTTTTCCACTTTGATATTCACACACAGACTGAGACGGGGGCGTGGCCTCCCAAGCACATCCTCTGATTACCACAGGAATGCCTGAGACGAACATTCACACACACACAAGAGAGACTGGAAAAGGCCTGCTTAATTCTTCAGATCGCAGCAGCTGGGCACAAGATAGCATGGAGGGAGGGAGAGAAGGAAACACACACACACACACAAGGCTAGCACTCCAGTCTTTTTCGTGGCTAAGCACAAGACAGGGGAGGGGAAGGGACGTGATCTCAGGAGGGGAGACAACGATCATTCACACACTGAAAGTAGCAAGGTGGGAGGGAGAGAAGGAAAGACACACACACACACACAAGGCTAGCACTCACAGTCTTTTTCGTGGCTGGAAACAACATGGATCTTTTCTCCATCCCCTCCTTGTCCAAACCCCTCCCTGGAGAGTTCAACCAATCATGGCAAAGCTCTGCTGTGATGTATCGAAAGATTGCTGGTAATTCACACAGCACGTAGTGTAATGCTTGTTCAGACTATTGAAAATGCGCTACTTTTCAAAAAAGTCAGGAAAAGTCCTGAAATCCTTTCTTGCGTTACTAATGGGTTTTTGTGCCCCACTCCTTCTGAAAGAGGCGACTTTGTGGCGCAATGCGTGTAAACAATTAGGAATCTTGGTGAATTCTTCACGGGTTTTTTTTCACCGTGTAACCAAGCCCCCAGGTTAAGCTTTATTGCGTTGTTTACTGTAGGCACACTGCTGAGACCAACATGGGAAGTCTGTCTTTCTCTGGCCCTCCTTCACCATCCTCCCATTGCCAATGCTACAAAAACAAAAACAAAAAACCTTCCAGCTAAACAGAAGTGAAGAAAAGCAGAGACTGAGCTAGGCCCCTGTAAAAGACTTTGTAAAAAAGAGCTTCTTTGTTGTCAGAGGCTTTGTTTAATGAGGTATGCCTCTAGTAGGAAGGAGAGGCAAGGGCATAGTCCACTTAAGTAGTGAGAGCCATTTATAAAAGTAGAGAATCCCCCAAAGAGTCCTACACAGGACAGTCACTTGGTGCCATTTATAGGCTGGTTGCTCCATTTCCTGCTTCTCATTTTAATCCAGTTTAACTCATTATATGTGTTAAGCATTGTGAAGCTTTTCCTTGGGTTTTTCTGGGGCTGTGAGGTTGTGTTCTGGAAGAGTTTACTTCTGACGTTTCACCTGCATCTGTGGCTGGCATCTTCAGGGAATGGTTCGGTAGGCATGTGTGTGGGATTTATATATGGTGAACCCCTTTTGGGGAGGATATGTAAATTTGTGTGTTTGAAAGGGTAGTTTCTGGGTGGAGCTATGCAAGGAGTATTAGTGTCTGTTTGGCTAATTGTTGGCTAATGGCCCATTATCTGCTGGAAATCCCCCTGTCCCTTGGTGGAGTTCAGTTGCAAGTGTTGTGTTTTGATTTTAGTGTCTTTCAGGACTGGCAGCCAGATCTTGTTTACTTTTAGGGTTTCTTCTTTCCTGTTGAAGTTGTCCAGGTGTTTGTGGATTTCAGTAGCTTCTCTGTGCATTCTGACATGATAGTTGTTGGCCTGGTCCAGAATTTCTGTGTTTTTAACTAACATTTTGTGTCCACGTTGGTTTATAACATGTTCTGCTACAGCTGATTTTTCTGGCTGGCCCAGTCTGCAGTGTCTGTAGTGAACTCCACCCAGGGACAGGGGGATTTGCAGCAGATAATGGGCCATTAGCCAAGCATTAGCCAACTAAGACACTAATCCTCCTTGCATATCTCCACCCAGAACCTAGCCTTTCAAATAGACAATTTTACATATCCTCCCCAACAGGGTTCACAGTATTTAAATCCCACACACACTTCTACCCAACCATTCTCTGAAGATGCCAGACATAGATGCAGGCAAAACATCAGAAGTAAACTCTTCCAGAACATGGCCTCACAGCCTGGAAAAAAAAAACCCCAAGGAAAATCTATGGATGCTGGCCGTGAAAGCCTTCGACTTCACATTGTGAAGCTGTTTCGCTTGTATTCTTTAGGTGACCAAAAATTGTAGGAATCTTGAGTATGATAACATGTAGAGTTGTTTGATGAACTAGTGTTGTTTAGTACATCCAAATAACCCATTTCTTAAAAAAAAAAAAAAAAAAAGAGTTTCGTTACCTGTGCTGAAACATACAGTTGACCCTCTGTATCCATGGATTTGGCATTCATGGATTCCACCATCTACAGCTTGAAAATATTTTTTTTAAAAATCCAGGAAGTAAACCTTGATTTTGCCCTTTCATATAAGGGACACCATTTTACTATGCCATTCTATATAATTGAGCATCCACAGATTTTGATATCCACGGGGGTCCTGGAACCAAACCCCTGCGGATACTAAGGGCCCACTGTAGTAAACAAGAACAGCATTTTGCTGAAACATGAAAATTAGGAGGAACTTTAAAGGCTTTTAAAGCATTATGAGAATACTGTAGAGTGATAGCAATGGTAATAGGTTGCATTTTATGGTGAAAGCTTTGCCTTAGCTTACCACTAATCTTGCTTCTATGTTTTTGGCTTGTTTCTGTTTCACGCCTTCTGTTTGTCAGGCTAGTGCTCCTTTGCTTGTGTGGCAAACTGGCCCTGGGGCAGTGGTTTGGAGAGGGAGAGCTTGCTCTGGCACACAAAATATCAAAGCCTTTTTCCTGCCTCTCTTTCTGGTTGTGTTTCAAATGGTGCACTCCCCCTGTTTGGCTTCAAGTAGCAGATATAGGCTTCAGTTCTCTTCTCATCTCAAAGAAAGCCTTCTTGATCTGTTGTAGCACCACCTCTTGCAGCCTGTTCTGTGTTTTCAAAAATATTCTTTATTATAAGTACTTTGCTTCCTTTCAGCTAAGTTGGCAGTCTGTTTCTTAACTGATTGTCTCAGCTCCCAAGACCCATTGCAGGAAAATGTCAGAAAAGGAGATGAAAGTAAAACCAACAAATGCAGCTTCCTGTAGTGTCAGGGAAAAGCCAAGTATTGGGAGGAATTAAATATTTTGTGCCACTTGATGTTTAACAGCTTGTTTCTAGTATTTACCCCAGTGTTCTTTTAGATCTCCCAGCAAGTCTTCCTTCAGAGTACCAGGTTATCTGGAGTGGAGCGAGATGGATGGCTGCAAGACAGAGAGGGCTGTCTTGGTGGTCCCCTCCTCCTTGTAACACCTGCTTTCCAAGGAAGTCTAGCAGACCAACTTTGCTATCTTTTAGTAAGCTGTCAAAGATGGAATTTCAGAGGAGAAGGATAACTGTGTTAGTCTGTTGTAGCAAAAACAACCAAAAGTCTTGTGGCAACTTAAAGACTAACAAATATGGAGGCATCTGCTGAAGTGGGCTCTAGTCCATGCAAGTGTATGTGAAATAAAACTTCTCATGGTTTAATTTACCATAAGATGCTTCTATGTTGAAGACTGATATTTTTTAGATAGGGATTTGGTCTGGGCCCCAGTGGATGCTGCTTGTGGGTTGCCTTCCCTGCCCCCATTTGGCTTTTTTGTTGTGATGCTGATTGTCTTTTTAAAAATTGTCATTTGCTCTATGTTTAAGCTGCCTTGAAAGCTCTCTGGGGTGTATAAAACAACATAGGCAAATGTTCAAATGAAGTTGAGTAACTTTTTAGAATTGCACTGGTACTGGATATCTTTTCTAATCCCTTATTGCTCCAGAAATGTTGCAACTTGGCATTGATTTATTCATATTATTCATACCATGTCATCTTATTTATATCATTATCTACATGAAGTTCAGCCTGGCAAAAAGTTCTGTGCTACTTAAATGATTAATCATCTCTTAAACTGAGGTAATGAAAAACATCACTTTAATTATTGCTCATCTCTCTTGCTGTGAGACCAGCAGCTTGGCAACATGCACACAAAGGGATTGCTCCCTGGTCCTGGTCCACCATTTTGTAAATGTTATGTGCAACATTTGTCTACAGTAACATCAGTAGCTGCTCATTCCTTGGAAGTCTTTAAACAGAGGCTGGATGGCCATCTGTCGGGGATGCTTTGATCGTGATTTCCTGCATGGCAGGGGGTTGGACTGGATGGCCCTTGTGGTCTCTTCCAACTCTGCAATTCTATGATTCTATGATTTGCCCTCATAGTCACATCTTGGAGTCAGGTGTCCTCCCACACTTGCATGCAGTGTGCTGGGCCAGACCTGCTATTAGTCAGAGTGAGGTAACTGCCTCAGATTGCAGATGCTGGAAGTGGCAGGGGTTGCCCGTCCCTTGTCTATTTCCCTCTTATAGAGAGTATGTGTGCATGCCATGTAGCCTATGTCCTCATTATACTAGTCTGTTGTTCTCAGGTGTGGTGAAAGATTTCACCCCCTTGCCAGTGTTGAAGTCAGCTCCAGCTTCCAACCTAGTTAGCTATTGTATATGAGCTGGAACGAGGAGCACTCCATCTTGTCCTTTGCCACAGACAGAAAAAAACATTTTGCACCAGCCCTACAGTAGTCACGTGATATGAGTGTTGCACCTTTATGTCCTTCTCATGTAACACTTCCAATCCTGCCTTTCATGCCTGGTTGATTGCATGTATCAGTGTATTCACTTTGGCCAAGATGACAAAATTGCATTGTATTTGAGTGGGTACACAGACTCAGGTTTATCACACATCTATGTAAAGTTTACACACTTTGTGTTGAGAGGATTGGGGTGTGTTTGCCTCATTCAGTATCCCAGATCTGACTCAGTGGCACAACTGAGTGGTAGGCTCTATGAATTTATATGTAGCAGCAGTGAAGCATATTATATTCTACATATAATGCCATTATTTCTTTATGATATACAAGTTTCAGGGCTGGCGTTTTTTAGGGCCACTTATCTTCTGAGGAGCAGGGGATTATTATATCTAGTAGCAGTTACAAATGTAGCTGTTAAGCAGGGAAGAAGAGAATAGGTCAGGGATAGGAAATGTAGAGCCCTTCAGATCAGAAGCTTATTTTAGTTTATTTTAAGAAAAATGAATATGGTGTGCTAAAGCCACCTATAACTGAGCTGTGGGTCGAACCAAACAAAACAGGAGAATTCCCATAACTAATGCCTGTTTTCCAGAAATCTAATGATGGGTAGGGGAGAGCAGTCTTACAGGTTTGAATGTTCACAGATAAGCAAAAGAAGTTGCATTGTCTTTTCTGATTAGATACACAAACAACAATAATGTTGGCATGGAGATAGGACACATTCCTGATGTTTGTGAGGAGTGGGTGAAAACATCTGTTGAATGAATCAGTTATTGCTTGGTGTGCTGATTCACAGTCACATTCATTTTGAGATATATAGATCTGATAACTTCAAAAGATGACTTGGAAGGCTTGGTTCAAGAACCATGTTCTTCATGCATGAGCTCCATTCATTTTGAAGTATAAAATGTGTGATTTTCATTCCCTTGGCCATATGGAGACTTCTCAGTTTTTAAAACATTGCTTGCTAGACGTTTTTGTAATACAAAGCTGCATGCTTAAAAGTACACACTAGCACTAGTACAAAATGAATTGCTTTTCAGTAAAGGAAGCACCAGTTGGTCAGTAGGACAATGGGCCCTTGATATCCACTAGGGTTTGGTTCCAGGACCCCCCGTGGATACCAAAATCCATGGATGATCAAGTCCCATTATATACAGTGGCGCAGTAAAATGGTGTCCCTTATATAAAATGGCAAAATCAAGGTTTACATTTTGGATTATTATTTTTTTTTTGCAGGGTGGGGGAGAGATATTTTCAAGTTGTGAATGGTTGAATCCATGGATGCAAACATTTCTAAAGACATTTTTTTTCTCCAGACTTTAATACAACCTTTATAGCTAATTAAGGCCTTGCTCATAGGTTGCTCAAAGGGCATGGGGATTTTGTGTAGATTTCTCCTTGCATTATTTTTGATCAGAACATTACACCAGGAGTACAGAAATTTCAGTTTCTGATCTCTCATGTTAAAAACAAGAATCTGTGGTTCTTTTCACTATCTTTATTACAGTGTATGTTAAGAGGTTAGTGGCAAGTTACTTTTTATGTTTTTATTGTTTTGATATGGTCAACTGACTAATCAATCAAATAGAACTATAAAAAGTTACTTTTTATGAGGCATGACACAATTCTGTGGCACTTTAAAAACTAGCAAGTTTTTGGTATAAGTATTTGTAGACTGCAGCTTGTGGGGTCTTTTTATTTTATCAGGTAGACATTTATTTCTGTACAGCTCCTTTAGCTATAACAGACACACTTAATTTCAGAATGCTTTAGCTCATTGTACTTCCTGAAACAGATACTTAAATCCCTGTGGGGTTTTAACTTTCTTTAACTTTTTGATGGTTTTCATCACAGTTAGATTCTAGACCTGTGTGTTCAGTTTTCATGATGAAGAGAAGGAGGTATGAGGAAAGAGATCTGTTATTAAACAAAGAGAGATAATGAAATAGCAAAGACGTGTTTTAACAGCTTTTATAGATGTTCATAATTTTAGTAGTGAAAATGCTTTCACCACTATTTGGATGCACATCTTTTCCTTCCAGACTGAGCTCAGGTAAACCTGTGGATATATGTAGTACTGGTTGGCTGTTCTATGGGTTATTTAGAAAGCTAAATTCCTCCTTCTTTGGACTGTGGCTCTGCATAGCATTAATTGTGACTCAAGTCATGCTGGTGAAATCTCTTTTGCTGAATCATAGTTTGAACTCAGTTAAGGGCACGTGTGCTGCCCTTTGAAGACTTACATGGCTGGGAAGCAGGGGCCTTTCAGAACATCTGCTCCCACATCAGTCTGCTTGTATCCTGAGGGCATTACCTTGACTGGTGGTAACTGGAATGAGTGGTTGTGGGAAAAGGACATTTTTATGGTTCTGATGTCCTGTTTAGGAACTTTGGCCAAAGGAGACTCATTATCTTTTGGGAACCAGGCAGAGACCTCCTTATTCTGAGGTCAGGCCTTAAAATTTTGATCCCCTCCCAACCCTGATGTACATTAGTACACCTGGCCACCACAGAAACCTAGGCCTCCAGGCTCACGACTGAGCCCAGGAATATATGCACACAGTTAACCTGTATCTTCATGGGAGTGTAATCCTATCCTGCACATGCTTAATCCCTATTCTCTGAGCTGCCTTTGGACTGACTAAGAGTACCTCTGTCTTGTGTGTGTTAAGCTTCAGTTTGTTTGCCCTCATGCTGTGTATTACTGCCAACAGTCAGCATTTTAGCACAGAAACAGCATTTTGGCATAGAAGCAGCTTTCTTGAAATTAGGTGAAAAGGAAAACTAGAGATCGGTACTTGACCCCAAACTCTGGACAACCTCCCCCTGCAGTTTCATGTATGTTAAAAAGCGCGACTGAAATATATCTAGATAATTTGTCTCATCGAGGAACTCCTGGGGAGATCACCACACATTTCCCAAAAATGGAATATTGTAAACTAGTTATCCAACATGATGGGATCCAGGGATGTTTTTTTTCAACAGAGGTATCCTTCAGCATTAGTCACACCCATAACCCACTCAGCCAATCCCCCCACCCTGTTAAATAAGCCACGAGGGGCAAGAATTTAGAACACATAGGTTGGTTTTCTCATCTCTGTAAGGATCATGTCAACATCCTCAGGCTGCACAATTTTAACAGTATCCATTATAACTATAATTTAAGAGACCCCTAATAATTTGAAACAGCTCTGCTGGACAGCTCTGCTTGAAGGTGCAACAGTGGCAGTGATTTGGGGGATTTTTTGTTGCCTGCACTGCCACAACATAGACCTCCAAAGAGGATCTACACGATGTTTACTCATACTTGCTCTAAGCTTTCTTTCAGTGTTGCGCTGGCAGTATATCATTCATTTCATTGCTGCTGTCTCCCTAGGGAACCAGGACGCTGGTTTAGCTCCACTCTGTGGGAGGACTCTCAGGAACAAGTGTGTCCACAGCCCTGATCAGTTCCCCATTCCAGAGATCAACTAGGGCTTCAACAGATTAATCTGCTGAGTTGACAGAAAAAGAGCCATCGGTAAACTATCCAGATTCATCAGCCTCCTTGAGCTGACCATCCTCCACTCCTGCAGAGGCTTCTAGTCCCAGCAAGTCTAAATCTCATTCAGTAGGGATCTGTTTGTAACAACAAACTATAGAAAGTTCTTCCATTCCCATATTACCACCATCTTTCCAGCTCAGAACAGAAGATCTAGAGCATGCCTAGCAGCATGAGTAGCACCAGATATAATTTGGGACAGATCAATGGTTGTCATGATAGTCATGCACCACTCCCAATAGGACAGTCTCAGCATGGATGTTGATGTCTCCCAGTACCACCCTCAAGTCTACTGTGGTTGGTTCAAACAGCTGAGACTGTTGACACTGGCTGGTTCAGGAAGGGAGAACCAGCTTCTTGTGGAGTCTTGAAATGACTCCCCAAGAAGTGACCTCACCTTTGATATCATCCTCTTTGGTGGAAACCATGCCAGCGGTGGGGCCACCACTGCAGCAATTCCGTTTGTATTCCCCAGCCCAGGTAGCTGACCCAGTACAGCTAGGGAGTCTGCTAGAGAAGGCCAGCTGGACTCGTCTTTCACAGCAGCACACACACATAGCTACAGGAAACTGGTCCAGACTGAAGAATAAGTAGGAGAGTTATGTAAACTTTTGATTAACTCTGTGAACAAAAATAACTCTAAAGAAACAAACTGAAATTGTGTTCTGTGTTGAGAGCCAGCATGGTATAGTGGTTTGAGTGTTGGACTATGCCTCTGGAGAACAGGGTTTGAATCCTGGATCAGATATGAAAACCCACTAGGTGACTTTGGGCAAGTCACACTCTCTCAGCCTCAGAGGAAGGCAATGGCAAACCTCCTGTGAACAAATATTGCCAAGAAAACCTTTAGGGTTGCCATAAGTTGGAAATGATTTGACAACAACAATGCTCCTTTTAACCGTCATTGAGATACTTTTCTAATTAGCAGGAGAAGGTATGGAGATCATTTGTTACCAATTGTTTTAATGTTTTTAAAAATGAAAAATTCATAGCAAAGCTATAATTTATCTTAATAAGGTTGTAAACAGGTGGAAATAACTACTTTTCACTGTTTTATCCGCACCCCCTTTTAGTTCTTGCTGTTCTTACTTACTGTTCTTACTGTTTAGTTCTTACTGTTCTTGCTGTTATTTTGGAGAGGGAAGGAATTCAAAGTTTAAGGCTACTGAGTACTATTCAAGTACTATGTTAGTGGCTTTATGACTGTATCCTGAAACAGTAGCTAATTGATAACTGGCTGACCTGGCAAATTTTGTTAGTATCTCATTAACGCTCTTTTAAACAAAGAAGATAATTGTACTAGAGATGAATCTGCTTCTGTTCTGTGCACTAAGAGTGCACAGCAATGAACTCAAAAGGAATGAAAGAAATCTGTGAATGCTTCACTTATCCAAATATATTTGGAAATCTCTGCTTAAAAGAAAAAAAGAAGCTCCGGCTAGTTATTGGCATTGCATTTTTTAAAATGGCAAAGTTTCCCATGACGTCCTCTTTATCTAGAAACATGTTTTAATTATTTCAACAGCCTCGGGTTGAATACCAGATGCCCTTCAGTTCACAGAAATGTTAGGCCACGGCTAGTGTGCTCTGGGTGGAAGTATGAAACTCGGTCAAAAGATACTCTTCCATTGGCATGATTATGTAGAAGCTTAATCATGAGAATGGCTGTAGGCCCTATCTGTTACAATGCTGTTTGAGCACTTGTGGAATGACATGTGGAGAAGTTACATTGTTGACTGTAACTCTCAGGATCCCACTTTAAGTGGTGCTTTCAGCTGTTCCCCGTCCACTCATGATTTATTGTGTCTAACCCACCGTCTTTCCGTAATGTCCTGATAAACTTAATAAGGTGTGTTGAAGCATAATGTCCATACTTGAAGACATCTTTTTAATAACAACGTGCAACCAAGTTTCACTTTTTAAAAAATGTCCCATTGGTTTTTACATAAGGTAAGTACAAGGTCTGTCTATTAAATAATGAGACTGATGCAGTAACACATCTTTATTTATATGTATTACAATTCTAATGCTTGTCCCCTTCTATACTTCCCGTTCACACTCACACACTGATACAGTCTTGTTTTCCTCTGGAACAGATCAATTTCTGACAGCTGTTTCAACAAATCTGTTTTCTTCTTTCCTGCATCAATTGACTCAAAATGTATTCTTTTAAGCACCTATTTCACTTTAGGGGAAAGAAAAAAGTTACATAGTGCCAAATCGGATGAATATGGAGGATGTTCAAGTGTAGTAATGTGTTTTGTTGGCCAAAAACTGCTTCACAGAAAGTGCTGTGTGAGCAGGTGCATTGTCTTGATGAAAAATGAACCCATTGTTCCACAGTTCTGGCCTTTTTTTCCTGACCCTTTCTCTCAGCTTTGTCAAAACTTCCTTATAATAATGTTGGTTCACTGTTCTGCCTTCTGGAACCCATTCTGCCAAAATTATACCCTTGATGTAAAAAAAAAAAAATGCCCAATGAGCATGTCTTTGAATGTGGACTTGCTTTGACATGTTTTTTTCATTCTTGGTGATGATGGGGTTTTCCAATATACCGCATATTCCGGCGTATAAGACGATGGGGCATATAAGACGACCCCCCCCCATTTTTGAATTAAAATACAGAGTTTGGGATATACTCACCGTATGAGACTATCCCCCACTAACCCTCACCACCTGCCCTCCCCGAAGCCACGATCAGTCTCCTGATCGCGGCTTCGGGGAGGGTGGCTGGTGGCTGGAAAGCCTTCTCCCCTCCAGCCAGCCACCCACCCTTCCACCCCCCCCCCAAAGCCATGATCGGGAGCCCACATGCTGGTTGGGGATCGCGGGAGATGACAGGCTGTGGAGATTCCCCAGCCCCTCAATTCTCCAGTCTCCCAGCCACCTCCTGTGCCTCCCCATCCCACGATGGGTCGTGAAGGACGGGCACTGGTTAGAAAGCTTCCCTTCCCCTGCCAGCCACCCCTCCAAGGTGGCTAGGAAGCTTCCTAGCCACCGTGGAGGGGTGGCTGGCTGGGAGGGGGAGCTTTCTAGCCAGCTCCCATCATTCTCAACACGTGAGAAGCCCATCGCGAGTTGGAAAAGCGCAGCCAGCCAAACCTCTGTGTTTCCCCTGCTTTGCCAGGGGAAACGCGGAGGTTTGGCTGGCTGGCCTCACCCCCCACCCAATCTCCTGCGTCTTTGCTCCCTTTGCAAAGGGAGCAAAGACACAGGAGATGGGCGGCTTATATGCCCGAATATACAGTATTGACCGTCATTTTGTCTGAGAATCATACTGGAAAATCATTCTCCCTGATTTGTCTGAAATGTAGAAATGAAATCTTGTTATTTAATAGACAGACCTCGTATATGGGGGGCGGGGAACAAGTTTCTTGTATCTTTAATGGTTCGGCATTCACAACAAGCCATATCTAACAAAATGCTTATTAGTATATAATTAGGTTCTTATATAACATCATAAACACTTCCTCTATGAAAGGGGCAGGAACCCTCTGAATCTCTCCCCCCCACACACACATTCTCCCATGTTTAGTGATCTTACCGTTGGAGCTTTAGGTGGTCCATCATGCATGGATATATATTTTTCTGCTTGTGAACATCCCAGAGATATCTGGCCAATGCCAGGAGGCAGAACATAGTGAGAAGAAACATTACTCTGGTTTAGAATGGGAAGTGGTTCTTTTCCTTGCTGTACACTGAGAAATAAGAAAGCATTAGAAACATTTCTACCTGGGTACTTGGAGGAAAATATAGAAACATTAGTTTCACATTGGTAGGCTATGACTCTTTGCACATTTTTTTTTTGAACTAAGAGAAATTTTACCCACAGTTTGTGGTGTTCTGAAAAGCTTTTTCTGGGAATACATTTGTCCCTAGCATCTTTATCAATGACTTGGATGAGGGAATTAGGGGCATACTTATCAAATTTGCAGATGACACCAAATTAGGAGGAGTAGCTAATACCCTAGAGGACAGGATCAAAATTCAGAATGACCTGGATAGACTGGAGAGCTGGGCCAAAACTAACAAAATGAAATTCAATACGGAGAAATGTAAACTACTGCACTTAGGGCGGAAAAACGTAATGCATAGATACAGGATGGGGGAGACCTGGCTGAACGAGACTATGTGTGAAAGGGATCTAGGAGTCCTAGTAGACCACAAGTTGAACATGAGTCAACAGTGGGGTCAATGCAATTTTGGGCTGTATCAATAGAAGTATAGTGTCTAGATCAAGGGAAGTAATAGTGCCACTATTCTGCCTTGGTCAGACCTCACCTAGAATACTGTGTCCAGTTCTGGGCACCACAATTCAAAAAGGATATTGACAAATTGGAGTGTGTCCAGAGAAGGGCAACTAAAATGGTGAAAGTTCTGGAAACCATGCCTTATGAGGAAAGACTTAGGGAGTTGGGTATGTTTAGCCTGGAAAAAAGATGGTTAAGAGGCGATATGATAGCCCTGTTTAAGTATTTGAAGGGATGTCACACTGAGGATGGAGCAGGCTTGTTTTCTGCTGCTCCAGAGACTGGGACACGGAGCAATGGATGCAAGCTTCAGGAACAGAGATTCCACCTCAACATTAGGAGGAACTTTTTGACTGTTCGGCAGTGGAACACATTCCCTCGGAGCGTGGTGGGGTCTCCTTCGTTAGAGGTCTTTAAACAGAGGCTGGATTGCCATCTGTCGGGGATGCTTTGAGCAAGATTTCCTGCGTGGCAGGGGGTTGGACTGGATGACCCTCGTGGTCTCTTCCAACTCTACAATTCTATGATTCTATGAGTACTTGAAAAAACTGTAAAATGTCTGTAATATGTAGATTCCCTGCCTGTTTATGTGACCATATTATTTGATTATATTTATGAGAACTATAATTCCCTTCTGTTCATAACCATGTTAATTAATTATTCAGTATACCGGTAACTGTTATTCATGTTAAGATCTGATTCCCCCCACCATAGTAAGAATATTTTACAGGTTTTTCCCAGGTAACATTAAGCAACACTCTTTGAAAAAGATGGGGAAATGCTGTTTTTAACAGCATTTGCAAAACCCTAATGTATAATTAGCATCTCAGTGTTATTTTGTAACAGACACAATATTAGTTGTACAGCATGGGTCAATATTTTCCAGTCTGAAAGGGAGCACCATTTTGTATATGGTGAAATAAATTGCTGCAAAGCATTTTTGCATGATTAACCCTTTCTTCTGAATGCTTTAATGGACATAGGTTGTGACTTGCTATACCCTGCCTGAAACCACTTTTCCAACAGTTTCTTAGAAGTCATAATCTGTATGCATGCTTGAACATTCATGAGTGGTTCAGCACAGTAAATTCATCACATGTGGATTGAACCATTAAAAAAAAAAAGTTCAGAGAGTTCCAGCTTTTTTTTTAAATGCAATACCATCTTTTCATTTCAACTTTTTCTACTTCCTCACTAAGGCAAAGTGAGAGTCATTGCTGAGTGTTTCCATATGTCTCTTTCGGTGTTCAGAACTGCACAATGACTTTAGTATCCCTCATTTATGATAGAAAAAGGCAGGCGTGAGCAACTCGCTGAAAATTATGAACTCTGTGAAGTTAAAATTGCAGAGAGAAGGCTCTCTAACTACTACCATAACTGTCTTTTTCTTTAAGCCACACAAATGTTAGCAACTGAAAATTCCTCAAGGGGATTAAAATTGGGATATTTAGGAGGTCACATCACATTTGAAGGAAATAATAACACAGGGTTTAAATGTAAGTAAGTGCTACATTCAGTTATTTTGAAATGTAGTTGAGGCCTGCTTTTTACTGTCTCCACCTCATAAGATTTCTGTGCCCTCAGATCCACTCAGATGTGGGCTTTGAGAACTCAGATGTGGGCTTTGAGAACTTGATTAAATTGTTTTTAAGTTCCAGTGACTAGTGGTCATATTGGCTATATGCAACTCCAAGATCAGAAGCACCATATCTTGAAAACGACTTGCTTAGGAACAGCAACAGAAGGAGGCTTCTGTGCTCATATCTTGTTATTGAGGTTGGTATCGATGGAATCTTCCCCCCTCCGCCCACTCTCTTAAACCCTCTTGCACAGGAGAGCAAACACAAAGAAGGAAACACTCAAGAAGTTAGAATAATATGCCCCTTCCCTGCATGTAATGGCTCTAATATGGATGAGAGGTCTATGTGCTTATTGTAAAGTAGATAACCAAGAGGGTCAGCTGCATGCTATGTAATGAACATAGGGATAAATCAGGGGTGGGCAAAGTATGGCCTTCCAAGTGTTATTGGACTACAAGTCCCAGCATTCTTCATTATTGGCTCTGCTGATTAAGGCTAATGAGAGTTGCATTCTAACAATATCTGGAGGACTGCACTTTGCTCACATCTGAACTAAATTCAGTTGTTAATCACAAATTAAGTAGGCTCTTTGAATAATTGAGACTAGTTAAGTGAACACTTATTGGATTTGATTGGATTTGGCCCATAGTATATAGCTGACCATAAGATATATAGCTATCATACTTGTAAGATACATGTGAAAAATTAGAATACCCACAGCAAAACAAGACATTTTTCATGGTTGCTTCCCAGGTCTGTAATACATCCTTAAAGTTTCCCAAAGCTTATGTCTGGACACTTCCCAGACATGGATAAACCTTAATTGCTAGCTTGAATATGAGTTGTATGATTCTGTGTTTTATATTGGTTTTTGATTTCATTATCACTATTCCTTTATGTTCTACAGGATTATCTGTCATGTTTTAATAAGATTAAACTATATTACATAACAGTGATGTATAGCTTCTGCCAGTGACTTCAGAGAAATCTTTACACAAGGAATGATGTAGTCAGACAAGAAATAGAGTGAGGAAAAGTATAGCCACCAGAACCAGCTGTGATCGCATGGTAGTTTCTTTTTAGTCTGTCATCTGACTATATCCATAGAAAAGAAGAACAGAGTTGGTTGGCTGGACAGTTCTGGGAGTTGTAGTGCAACAAAGTAATTTTTACAAGCTCTGAGAAGACATGTGGATTAAGAACCTGAATTCAGTTCTTTGCATGGCGAAGAACGAACTACATATTACCCTGGAGACATGTGTAACAAAGATGTTGTAAAATGTTATCAAAGAGAATGGAGAGGAGTGTAGTCCTCTTGCTGGCTAAGTTTTCCCCTTTTCACATACACACACACACTTTTTAAGATTTTTTTTTTAGAAATAGGGCTCAGGTTCTTCCTAACGCTTAGGTGGAACCTCTTTTCCTGTAGTTGAATTCTTTGCTCTAGACCCTAGTCTCTGACACAGCAGAAAACACACTTGCTTCATCTTCAGTATGACACCCTTTCAAGTGTTTAAACATGGCTATCATGTCACCTCTTAACCTTCTGTTCTCCAGACTAAACATACCCAGCTCCCTGAGCTGCTTCTCAAAGGGCATAGTTTCCAGACCTTTCACCATTTTGGTCACCGTCCTCTGGACATGTTCCATCTTGTCATTTTCCTTCTTGAATTGTGGTGCCCAGACCTGGACACAGTATTCCAGGTGAGGTCTGACCAAAGCAGAACAGAGTGGCACTATTACTTTCCTCGATCTAGGCACTATGCTCCTATTGATGCAGCCCAGAATCACATTGGCGTTTTTAGCCGCTGAATCACATTGTTGACTCATGTTTAGCTAGTATTTATTTATTTATTTATACCCCACTCTTCAGCCACAAGGCTATCAGAGCGGCTTACAGTTTGTTTTAAGCAATAGCAATTTACACATATACACTGTGTTAAGCAGTTTCCAATGTGTGTTAGTTAATTGCCCCCACAAGCTGGGTACTCATTTTACTGAGTACTTAGTCTACTACTACTACTACTATACTACTAATATTCTACTACTAGTCTACTACTAAGTCTCCTGGATCCCTTTCACATGTACTGTTTTCAAGCCTATATCTCTGCATTTCATTCATACCCTGGTCTCTAGAGTCATAGTTCAATGCTCAAACCACTACACCATGCTGGCTTTCCAGTAATTGTTTGTTGTGGTATATAATTATTCTGATATTGGACATGATCTATAGTCATCTTGGCTAACAGCCATTGATGGCCCTAACCACTTGGTATATTTCTCATTACTTTTGAAAAACATCCAAATTGGGAACCATCACTAATTCTTGTGGCAGTGAATTTTTCAGTTTAATTGTGCATTGTGTCTATAATAAGAATGAGGATGTTAACGATTAGCAGGCCAGTGGAGCCTTTTAGATGTTAACTAAAAGGCTCCACTGGCCACTCCCCAGTGCCCTTGAAGGTTGAGTTGAAGGAATTTATATGGTTTAACAGAGATCCTTTACATCTATGCCAAATGTCTAGCTAAACTTGTGGGGGGATGAGAGTGCTGAAGCTCTTAGTATACAGAGCAAAACACCTCATTTAGAATCTCTGTTTTCCTACTGAAGAAGCTGAAGAGTTAAAAATGTATAGTGTCATAGATCAGGAGATGAGGCTGTGAGTTCCAAAACCCAGGGCCTCAAACACTCACATACTTTATGTCAAATTATTATCACTTTCCTTTAAGATGTGTTCAGACCAGGGGAAAATCCTGTTTATTTTAATTGAATAAATTTATTTATTTAAAGTTTCAGTCAAAAAGTCTTGCAAAGTGGCACTACATGCTATCTTAAAAGAAAGTGTAGCCTCAAGCTGGTAGACATTTTCCCTTGTCATTCTAACTTAGCACAGTAAAATATTTTTCTTTCTCATCAAATAGCTGTATGTGTTATACCTGACCTGTTTTAACATGGCTGGTTTTACTTAGCACTGGAAAGGAAGAAATGCTTTTCATCAACTGGTGCCATTTGCAGGCATGAAAATTGGTTGAAGAAGGGGAAGAAGAAAAAAAAATCCAAGAACGATTCCCCTCGTCTCCACTCAAATAGAAGATGCCTGGAATGATGACTAGAATTTTGGAACAGTGATTGCTTAAATACGTTATTGTAAGAAGTTTTGCACCAATACTAAAGAGGGTCTTTCCTGGGAGTGACCTCCCACCTCTTGCATGGTTGAATTTCCCAAGAAGGACCTTTTCTGCTCAGAGTCTAGAAAGCCACATTCTCAATTAGTAAAACTCAGAACAGGTAATAGATCACATGCCTTCAAATTAAGTCCCAAAAGGTTCCAAAAAGACACTCCTGTCACCAGGGTGCAAAAGAATGAATTACATATTTATTTATTATTTATTTTGGGTATTTATACCACGCTCTTTAGCCACAAAGGATCTCAGAGCGGCTTACAAATTGTTAAGCAATAGCACTTTACACATCTGCACTGCATTAAGCGTTTACCAGTGTGTGTTAGCTAATTGCTGCCACAAGCTGAGTACTCATTTTATTGACCTATGAAAGGATGGAAGGCTGAGTGCACCTTGGAGCTCTTGGGATGGAACTTGCAAAATTGTGGTTGCAGTACTGGCATTTAACCACTGCATCAACAGGGCTCCCTATGTAAGCAGAGAAGGGAATAGTGTGGACTGAGCACATCATTTAGCCTAAGTGGGGGTGCCTTGCAGTGCTTGAGCCTCTGTAAGCCCTCACTCAACTCCCACCCTGAAATTAGTTTTTTGAAAATTCAGCCAAAAATGTGATTTTGGGCCAAAGAATAAGAGTATGTTTTATGATTTTGGCACTGTTTTGGTGCCCTCCACCAAAAATAGTTCCCTAGATCACACATAAGTGACTCTTGATTCCTGGAATGTGATTAACCAGTTCTGAAAAATATGGTGGCAACCCTCAGAGGATTGGAGGAGTCAGAGATACCCCTGTGATCATCAGAACATGCCCACCTCTGATTTAAAGGATGCACCAGGTAAATTGGCTACTCTAGGCTCATGGAGCTTGCTTTAAGTGCAAATTGGGATCTTGGGAGCAATGTTTTCTTACTTATCTAGATGGCTCACATTTTAACTTACCATATAGAAGTGTGGAAATATTAAAAAACAAAACAGAACACTGGGAGTTTGTGCCCTTTTAGGGTATGAGACAAATTGAAATTACTTATTTATTGTGATTTGTTGATCTGCATTCCTAGTTTGTCTACAGTTGGTTGATTTTAATGTACCCTGTAATTATATTAAAGGCTTAAACTAGTTACTGTTTTGCATTCTTATTTTAACCAGGCACATGCAAGCTTCAATTTCCGTTAGTATAATCCTAAACTGCACTGTTCCAGGAATATCTTTCCTAAATAGTCTTGCTGTCATAGTGTTTATAATGGAAGTACTCTAGCCGAGTGTCTGCATAATTTCAAACTTTGCTGGTCACAGCTTTGTAAGCGGATACACACACAGTGATTCTTTGTTTCTCTTAAAAACCTTTCTCCCTTGTTAGAAGATACTCCAAAATAATGAAAAAGATACTCATAGCATAATATCCAATAAAAATAAAACAGATAAATTGGACAACATTGAAAAGAAGTGCAATTCCAACTTGATCAATTCCATCAACATGGAATCAAGCTATCAACAATATTTTAAAACTATTAAACTGTTTAAGGTTGATCTCAGGGGCCATTGAAGGTTGATCTCAAAGGCTCATCATCTGCCTCAAAATTGATCATAATAGCATGAATACTTTTCAGGCTAGTGTGAATTTAGCACTGGAAGCCTTAAGAGTTTGGGAACTGACTGTCTGATCATGCACTCCTTCCGTCTGCCTCTATTTTGGAAACTGAATCTACCCCCTCCATTTCCGTTGCTGTTCTTAACGCCTGTTATGCATTATGTTACCATCACCACTAACACTTAACTAATGAAGTTGAATAGAAAACCTCATTTAATAGGATATCACATGAGTTTTTTAAAGTAGTTTCAGGGTGGGGGATCAATCCCTTAATATTAATAAGTGCTAACTTCATAAGTATTTTTATCCTAAATGCTCTTGCTCGAAAACCAGAAAGAAGGCAACAGACCTACCTTCCTTCCTTCCTTCCTTCCTTCCTTCCTTCCTTCCTTCTATACTAATATTGGAAGCTTCTAATTTAACTTGAGTCACAACTTGAGGCTGTGTTTAGATAATCTTACCCAGGCTTAATAAACAGAGATATGAACAGGACTTCTGTCTACAAATTCAGCACTCTTCCTCCTCTTTTGTTAGTGCCAGAAGCCCTTCCATTAAAATGATTTTTCATTTTGTCCAGACCAGGAGAGTATAGTTATTGTAGTATAAGAATTTGGCTGAGCTTGGGAACAATATTTTCAAGATTCAAACAAAATGGTAACTACAATTTATTGAAAACTTCCTGGCTTATTCTAATGCAATGAGGTGGGGAGGCAAAGCATGCAGATGGAATGTTGGGCTGAATTGGGCCCTTTTTTAATGGGTCAAGAAAGAGTATTGCTTAGATTGTTTTCTTGTTGCTGTTGGCACTAGTTTTAAAGTATTTTTAATCAATAAATATTTAAAAGCAGGATGAGTAAAATGCAGCCCCCAAATTTGTTTCAGCATCTCCCCATTCCTGGATTTTTTTTATTTTTTTATTTTTTTTGCCAAAAAAGGATTTACTCCAGGGACAATGATTAACTTTGGCCTCATTTTGAAGGGTCCAAACTACAGACTTGTATTGAAGGGTGGGTTTTTAGTATCAAGAAGGGGAAACCTGGTGAGGTTCAGCTGTAAAGTGAGATCTATCCCCCCTGTTTTCTTCCTTGCAGCCCCTATATGTTAAGACTGGGGACATCTATTAATGGACAGAATATGTACCTTTCTGTGTGGGTTAGCAGGGAGAGTGGGGCATATTAATTAGGACAGGGAGGGGATTGGAGTAGGAAAGCCCAGGAAATTCCTCTGGGAGGAATTTGCTTCAGCCACAAAAATCTAGGCTGTCTGCAACCTCCCAGAGGGCCTTTTCAGTAATCGCCCCCAAATTGTGGAATGGCCTGCCGAATGAGATCCGTCAGCTGACGAGCTTGAGTATCTTTAAAAAAGCACTAAACACAGATCTCTTTCGGCAGGCCTTTCCTGATTAGATCCCGGCCTCAGGAACTCAGTCTCCTGGCTTTTTAAAAATTATGTATATATTTGTTTTTAATGTGTTTTTTAGTTAGAAGGTTTTAATCTTATTGTGTTTAATGTCTTTTTATGGGGGAGGGTGGGGGTGGGTGGTGTTTTTAATCATTATTATAATGTTTTAATTGTTGGAAGCCACCCCGATTGTTTTTAGCAGAGGGGCGGGGTATAAATAAATTTTATTATTATTATTATTATTATTATTATTATTAAGTGAGGAAGCAGTTTAAGGCAACATTG
Organism: Gambelia wislizenii; assembly: GCA_030847615.1. Lineage (NCBI taxonomy): Eukaryota > Metazoa > Chordata > Lepidosauria > Squamata > Crotaphytidae > Gambelia > Gambelia wislizenii. The sequence goes on from JAUMIR010000004.1 coordinate 108,157,764, forward strand.
ACACAAGAGTACCCTGTTCCATTTGGACTAGTTAAAGTGATTGATCCTGTCCTCTTCCTCACCAAATGTGTACTTGCCAAGGTGGATTCCAGGTTACTGGGGAGCTGCCTCCTCCTCCTTCCCCATCCAGTAAGTCCTGTAAAGTTGGCTGAAGATCCTCCTTTTAACTTTATTTATTTTATATTTTATTTATTTAAGGTATTTATACCCCGCTCTTCAGCCATGAAGGCTCTCAGAGTGGCTTACAAATTGTTACGCAATAGCACCTACACATCTACATTGCTTTTATATTGCACTAGGCACCCTCCAAGTGGTTTCCAATGTGTGTTAGCTAATTGCCCCCACAAGCTGGGTACTTATTTTATGGACGTACAGAAGGATGGAAGGCTGAGTCAACCTTGGAGCCCTCTGGGATAGAACTTGCAATGTTGTGGCTGCAGTACTGGCATTTAACCACTGCTCCACCAGGGCTTCCTAAATTTTGCCAAGAGAGCATGGTGGAATCAGGTGGAAGGGGATGGGATCAGCTGGAAGGGGCTTAATGGGGATTCATAAGTTTTGCCTGTAAGCCCAGACCCACTGAGGCCACCATTGTAAGAGCAGCTGCCGCATCCCCTTCTTGCTACCCTTGCCCTCCTACTGCCACAGCTTCCATCACATCCACTTGTTCCATCTCTCTCCACCTCCCCTGCCCGTATCCTGGTCCTTCTGTCCATCCCGGACACCTACACACCACCTGCCCTCCCTCCTTCCCTCTCTCCCTTTTCTCCCATCTCCCTCCCTGTGCTGAGTCCAAAAGTTTTACCCTTGATTTATCCATGGGTCATATCAAAATCCATAATTGGGCCCTTGACTTATACATGAGGTCAGCTTATACACGGGTATATACAGTAGGTCTCATTCCTTCTCGACACTACCATATGGTCCCTGTATACACAGGACTAGTCTATGCGGTTTCACTTACCTACGATCCATAGCTGCTGCTGGCCACAATCTTTACTCAACTTTTCCTCAGGTGAGGTGATAAGAAAGGGGGAGAGAGAGCGAGGGAGGGAAGCAGAGGCACCACCTTCCTTCCTTTCTTCCTTCCTTCTCAGCGAGGCTCAGCAAGCTCCCCATATGCCCCTCTCCATTCTTGCAGGTCCCAGGATGAGGAGGACAGGGTGCTACCCCCTCACTGTTGCCACCCCCTGCTTTGTGCGGCAGTTGGTCAGCCAGCAGCATCTGCTTCAGCCACATCTGGGTCACCTCCTTCTCCTTCATGGCCTTTGGTTTGTGCTTCTGTGCCGCCTTGGCTGAGAAAGGAAACGGACACTCCTTCCTCGGCCGAGAGAGGCACAGGGACTCCAGCTGCATGGAGGCATGCACTCTCATGTGCTAGAACAGTGGTGGCAGCAGCCCAGGCCTGTTCCTCCCTCTTGCCCATGCTGGCCTTCTGGCAAAAGGAAGGAAGCAGGCTGCCTGGCTGCTTGGTTGCTGCTCCCAAGGTGGCTGGATCCAAAGGAATGGACTGGGTGGGAAGCAAAAGTGGCGGCACTGGTGTCAACATTAGCACTCCTCCTGACCCTTCCTGTACTGTACTGTATTTAACATTTTTTAAAGCACTGTTTTTCAAAACAAAAAGTGATGTCAGACATTTTTGGTTGGCTTTATTTTTATTTTGGGGTCATTTTTGTCAGTCCTTGGGGCACTGGAGGGTTAGACCTGCCTAAGTTGCCTACTCCTGCTTTAAAGTTAGAGCCAATTCATAGGAGTAATAATTTCATTACTATGAAATGAAATGAACAGGAGTTTTCAGGCAATATTTCTGTTAGTGTTAAGTTGACCAATCTCTGTGGAAGGGAAATTGTTTACATCAAATTCAGTATCCTAAATTGAATGTTTAAGTTATTAACTTTTGAATAAATTCCCTATCTAGAGTGCTATTTAAATGTTAAATTAGACATTTATAAATGTGCTGTGGTTATTATTCTGTGTGGATGTGCCTTCAAGTCAACTTATAACAACCCCAGGTGTTTCATATGATTTTCTTAGGCAAGGAATTCTCAGAGGTAGTTTTGCCAGTTCCTTCCTCTGAAATATAGCCCACAGCACTCGGTATTCACTGATGGCCTCCCATCCAAATACTAACCAGGGCTGATCCTGCTTAGCTTCCAAGATCAGACAGGATCCGGTGCCGTTAGGGTATTTATTCTACCAAGTGCAAAATCAATTTTCAAGCAACTATTATGCTAACATAAAATTTCATTTTAGTTTTCTTATGGAATTAAACGTTGCTATTCCTCTTTAATTTGTGAATGAAGAAAATGATTTCCAAATCCTCTACAGTATTTCCTATCCTAGCCTAACATGATTATTTGCAGAGGATAGCTGCTATAAAGTGTGTGAATTAAATGTGTGAATGATTAAACATTCAAGCCTCTTTTCTAGATCTCTTATTCATCAGGTAGACAGAAACCCTGTAGGACTTTCCCCAAACAATTATAGTGTAGTATTTTAAGGTAATGCACAGAACTGGTTTGATAATCCTTTCCTGAATCATATTTCCAGATTTTACTTTGCATTCCTCATGGGAGCAACATTTCTCTTGTTGCTTTTTACATTGGTAGATCTCTTGTATATTTTACTTCCTGTTTTTCATTCCTTCCTTTCCCTTTTCTCTCTGAACTTTAAAATCATTTTGAATTTCAGCTATATAGCTTTGACCTAAAAGTGAGCCTAAAAAGCTTTAAAATAACATAGAAATAGATGTACAAATTAAAATTGAAAATGGATTCCAAGTATTTGTATTTCAAGGAAATAGGCTTTTCAAAATGTTCTCATCCTTTTTTCCACTTAGAGGTTTCATATGTACAGTTAGAAACAACAGAGAGTGATATTCTTTGCTAAGCAGCCATGCCTACAATCCTAGTTTTTAGGATCTGGAGCATAGTATGGGCAGTAGTACAATATGCACAACCTAGGTGTAGGGATTATTGTATTTGATGAGACTTACTTCTGAGCAGATATGCTTGGATTGCAGTGGAAAAGGTGTGAGTGTTTAAAGTTTTTTGGCTAGTTAAAAGTCTGACTCTCGATTCAGAGAATATATAGCAAGTCATTCAATTAGGCTGTTACCCAGCCATATTTGTGTGTGAATGAATAAAATGTGCATCACTGCCAGCAAAGTTTGGCTTGTGTCAGGCAGTTCCTGACTGATCCAGAAATTTAATGTGAAATGGCTGGTTCTACTGGCATATGCTGTCAAAGATTCTAGCCCATGCGATGTATAACAGTGTTAAACTTCATGTCAGTAGTACCTAAATTCCGATACCCAGAGACCTCAGCCCATGAAAATTCCAAAACTCCAGCCAAGTGTTTGCTTTTTAATAGATCAGTCTTAATGTTTATTCTGGATTGTATATATTTAGTAACTCCCAAGATTCGTCTGTGATGCAGAAGCCAGCATCAGCAAAGCCAGTGTGACAAATTCAGGAGACACAGGGCTGTCTGCATCTTATCTGTTTCTACTGTTGTTATTTTTTACAAGATTTGTGGAGATGTTTTTTCTTCAGTGACCTGAATAAATTGGAAGAATATCACCTTTGTGTATTTGATTCCGCTCTTAGCAGTGCAGGTGTAGAAACCTTTCTTTCTCTTGTAAGAACAGATCTACAATGCCTTGCCCTAGTGATTGATTTTATAAGATCCTGAGTGATTTATGGGGTATGTGTGCCCTGGCAGTAAAAGAAGCCTGATGCTGAGCACCTGTGTGTCTAAGTACAACTTGTCAAGCCTAAATAATTTAAATCTATCCAACTGTTTTTAATCTCTTTTTTGTTAATTAAAAAAAACTTTCATGACATCCCTATCCTAGATAGTAGAGAAAGTGATAGAATTAGGACTTTTTCAGATGAGTGTTTATAATGCTAGCAGCCTCGTCCCTGTTGCGAGGCTGCAGCGCTGCAGGGTGTCCCTTTCGGATGATGCTCTGCCCTGCTGATCCTCTGCCAGTACTGTTGCGTAACCACGGGGACGCAGCAGCATTATATTTGGCGGTTTTCTAATCATGAAAGTTGATTGTGATTAGAAAACCGCCAAATATAACGCTGCTGCGTCCCCACGGTTACGCAACAGTACCGGCAGAGGATCAGCAGGGCAGAGCGTCATCCGAAAGGGATGCCCTGCAGCGCTGCAGCCTCGCAACGGGGACGAGGCTGCAAGCGTTATAAACCCTCATCCGAAAAAGTCCTTTGTCCAGATACCATGTACTTAAATTATCAGCTGAAAAACTTTAGAGCATGGCAGTGAAGCCGAAATATCTTGGTTATGAGCAGGGGTGTAACTATGGGAGTGGGTAAAATGAGGACATTACTCACCCAATAATAATTCTCCCCTCCCCTCAAATATTCCTTCTTTCCCCAGATTTCTAGCATTGATGTAACTAGAACTTCAGGTGAACATTTAGAGATACAGTTAGGCATCCCAAGGAAAGGGGCAGCCAAAGTTACCAGGGAAATGCAAACACAGTAAACAAACATTTGAGGTGTGAATGATTTTTCTCTCTCTGAAATGTTAGAAATTTAGGGTTGTTGTGTGCATTTCAAGTCATGTCAGATCTATGGAAACCCTGAGGCAACCCTGAGGCAAATCTATCATGGAGTTTTCATGGCAAGATTTGTTCAGAGGAAGTTTGCTGTTGCCATCTTCTGAGGTTGTGAGATGAGATGTTCTCTAGGTTTCATATGGCTGAGTGGGGATTTGAACCATCATCTACCAGTGGTCACTCAGTCCACAACATCAACCTGGCTCTAGGGATTGAAATTTGAGGACTGTAGGAAAATTTCATAGGAGGGGCAGAATTCTTATTTTGGGGGCAAAGCTCTTATCATAGCTACACTCCTGGTAATGGGGGCCTGTACTTCCCCCTGCCTCTGAGCTCAGTCCTCTGCTTGCTTGCATGAGTATGAGATTTTAAAATGCTGATTAATAAACAAAATATATCTGTGTCCTCCAAACAGTAACTTACCCCCAAAATTAGAGTGTACGAATTTTTGTCTATGTGGGAATCAGTAACAACTAGGAGCTACTGTTGCTGCTCAAAATCAGAAAAAAAAACCTTCAGGAAAAATATGCCTTGGTCAACAAGCCAACAAAATAAAATGAAATGTCTGTCAAAGGGAAATTAGCAAGCCAATGGAAATGTGCATGTTCAGCCCTATTTTCAATAGGGAAAAATGGAGGTGGAAAGATGGGGTAATGGCAATAATATTTCAATCTATAAGAAATTAGGCCATGTAAATATAAAGAGGCTAGTTAATACATGTTACCTGAGTTGCTAACTTTTATGATATAAAACAAGGTTGCACAACTTGCTGCCCACCCACTTCTACCACTGCTATCCAATTTTGGCAGTGTGGTGGCAGAAAAAAAGAGAGAGGGCAGCAATTTAACTTTAAAAGAAAGTGCACACTACTATAAAGTGAAGTTGTAAAGATGTTTGCTATAGTACCACTAAAATCTGCAGCAGTGGGAGAGTGCACTCTACCCATAAGTTTGGGGTGGGAACCTGCCGTCCACCTGTGGAAGTTGCCCACCCTTTTGCAAATCTTGCAAGTGGAACATTAATCACAACAGGGCAGAATGGAGATGCAGACTCCACCAGCTGTAGGCGTTCATACAGAAAGACACATCACAGATCAGGAAAATCTGCGCTAAAATGCCAGCTCAGCCTTGAACTCATTGGGTGGCCTTTGCCAAGACATTAAATCAAAGATCAATGATCAGGGCATGCTTAAATAAATAAGTACGATAAAAGGAACTGGTATGCTAATCAATAAAAGTCTCTTACAAGTTCTGTTGATGATAATACCGCTGTTGATGTGCACATTCCAGGAGCACAAAACATGCCTAGGCACTACATATAAGTCAAACCTGCATGATTCTTTACATCAAGAAAGAAACTATATTGTGTGCTGATTGTGCTTTCCAATTCCCTGTTTGATGCAAGCATTTATTCCCATGTCCATTTTGATAGGAGCTCCTTATTCTTAAAGTCTGATGCCTGCATGTGGGGTTTATGGCTCCTGGAAAAGATGAAACTGGTAATCTCCTGAGGGAGTTGTGGTGCAACTTTTACTACAATCCTTAGAACAGTGATTGCAGGTAGAGATTAGATGTTGGTGCCTTTTAATTAAAAGGTCGGATGGGGAGCTGAAAACTTGTCTGGCTGCCATCCTGAGTGGTGCTGCTAAGAAATAAAAGCAGGATGAGTTGGCACCACCGGCAGGTGTCTGCCTATACAAACACTGGCAGGTAAGGTTTCTACCTCATAAAAGTTTTAATTGCTAGTGACTGACAATGATGTGGCATTTTCCTCCTTGTCTTCAGTTGTCATGTGGATTTCTTCGTTTCTTGCTTGGCCAAGTGCAACAAAAGACAAAGTGACTTTGTTTTGTTATTACATCCCTCTCATTTTGTGCGGCTATGGAATGATCTTTGATCATTTAGCAGGAGCTAACATATTCATACATTCTGTTATCTTCCATATCCTATGTTTAACATTACAGTCTTGGATTAATTCAGCTTGTAGTGTATCTCCTCTGATCTAGTGATTGAGAGTGTGATGAGCAGTTAAGGCCGCAAAAATTGAAAGACATAAATCTTACCAGGTGAGATGATTGTGGGGAAAAGGTCTGAACTGAGATGTCGTGATTGCTTGGATAATGTTGCATTATAATAAAGCACTGATTTAATGTTAAAACTCCAGTATTATCGCATTTTTGTTCTTTGAATAAATGTGCAGAAAGAGTAAATAAGGCAATAAATATGCCTGACTAGAGATTTATGGCATTGCAAGTTCTGACCAATGTTGTACCAGAGTAATGTGGAATTGTGAAATGCGGTAATATTAGGCTGTGCTTTAACCAGAATCACTGGAAGTTAGTTAAGGGAAATACAACTTGTAGAACAGTATGGGCCTTATCGCACAAAGGAAGTGAAACGTAAGTGAAGCCCGAGAGTAGCGCGTCTCACCTTACTTTATTGCACGGTGCTGGTGTGTTTCAGCTGTTCTCCCATTCTGGTCTGGTGGGAGACAGTTGTAAATGTGGGTCTTTTTACTAATGGATTGTTCCAAGTAGCAAAAGACTCGCATTTACCACCATCTCCCATGGGACTGGAATGGAAAAACAATTGAAACATGCTGATGTCATGTGATAAGGCAAGGCAGGTGGCATTATTATCGGGGTGCACTGCCGCTTTCTTCTCTTGTGTGATAAGCCCACATATGGTGGTGAATCTTCAAGTAGTCAGGAAGGCAAGCAAGGAGTCAGGAAATCCATTTCAACCCATTCAAGTGATATATCTGTGCTAAGACGTAACTTTCCAGACTTGCCTAGGTTCCTGTTTGCTGATGAGAAGAGTGGTTGCCATTTTGTGGTGGTGGCAGCAGTAGCTTCTCTGTTCTGCTCCTCTGAAAGATACAGTGGTTCTAAATAAAAGCCAGGAAGAGAAAAGCATTTACATCCATCAATATAATTACATACATGTTTGGCTTCCAAGGCCCTCACTTTCTTTCAAATGGTTTTATTAAGATAGCACATAGTGATTTACACCTCTTGAGAGATGAAGCTGTTATCAAAGAATGTAACTTGGCTCTGATATAAAACAAACACTGGTGAGTCCTGTGCACAGCTTGGTCTCTGTGTTTTGGAGGGGTGCAGTCTTAACAGAAAAATATGGTCTTTAACACTTTTGTACGTGCACTAGCAGGAACACATATGGAAACTTTCTTTTTCAGAGAGCCCAAAAGGGAGAAATGTGCATTTTGTACAAACGATAACAAAGCCATTAACTTGCTTTACCCTTGATATGCTTATTAAAGGGCAAAGTAAGTAAGTCATGACATGCGTGTATTCCTTAATTGAAAGATAACTGGCATGAACATGTTCCTTTTCTTGTTCCACTTTTTTCTGTAAACATGTGCGTGATTTATGTAAGAGTAAGGTACTTTCTCCTATATACTGTGAAAGTACCTCAGGTGGTTTGCTCCTGAGTTACATCATGATTCGTGACTTCACTGTTCGTATTGTTTCTAAACAAAGATAGTATAGAGCAGTGGTTCTTAACCTTTGGTCCATGGACCCCCAGGGGTCTGCAGTGTCCTCACAGGGGGTCTGTGAAGGCTTGAAAGTTGCTTGGCCCACCTCCTCCTTGTAGTGGAGCAGCCACATGACCAGAAGCCAAAGCAAAGGCAGGAGCTGGCTGGTTGGCTTGGGCTGCGCATTGCCATTCAAACCATTCTAGCCAACTTGCAGGAGGAAGCAGGAAAAAAGTCTTCCGTCCTTTTCCAGATATTTATAGGGGGTCCCTGGTAAAGAAAATGTTACAAGCCACTGGTATAGAAAACATATACCTGTAGTAAATTCTTACATCTGCAATACAGAATGGGAAGTGGAGGAAGTGAGCAAACTGGAAAATATCCGTTCCGAATTAGTACAGAATACCAGAATTGCTTCATGCAGCTTGGCCCCTGTAATTGCCAAGATTGGTTTGAACATAGGTTGCTGAAAGACCAAGGTAGGCACACTTAGGTAGGTGTTAACGTTGGATGCAAGTCTGACCCCTTTCAAAATAGCTGTACATGACTGACAGATAGGACTGGAAAACAAAATCCAGAATCCACAAGAAAGTGATATCTTTACTGACCAACCGAAATACAAAACACATGATGCAAGCTTTTGAAGCTCTACCAGCTTCTTCATCAAGCAAAAGATGTTTAAAAAGAAAGAAAAGTGATGATGTTGGAGTCACAGGCTTACGTCTTGTTTCAGATGTTCCTTGTGTTGCTGTTCAGGTGAGGGATCTCCTGCAGGCAGAAGCCACTCCTACCTCTTGGCCATGTGGAGTTGGGACAAAAGACAGTAAAATGTAAAACCTTTTGCAGCAGTGAGGCAACTCCTCTTGGTATCCAGGATGTCTCTGTCCCTTTGTGAAGCCAGGGTTCCTTTGTTAAGCAGAGATCTCAAGAAGTGTCTGTACTGCTACATCTGGAAAAAACTTTTAGGTTTTAGTTAGGTAAAACTTAGCCAATTATAGTCCAAAAGAGTAGTTTTACCTTTGTTAGAGGTAGAAACCTCTGAGAGTTTAGTCCAGTCCATATTTCCCTCTTGTTTAGGATTCCCCTTGTTGCAGCAAAATGAGGTATCTTCAGATTCAGGAAAAAACATTCAAGGGTAGCCATATTGGCCATGCAGCAAAACAAAATCCAGAATCCAATAAAAAGATACCTTTATGGGGAAACCAAAGTGCAAAACATATGATGCAAGCTTTCAAAGCTCTACTGGCTTCTTCATGTTTTTAACATCTTTTGTCACACCCCTCACTGTACACAAAAATAAATCATTTCTGCTCCCAGTGCCCTTCAGATACCCATCTAACGGACATGAGGGCATGTTTATGGGCATTTCTGCCCCCTCTAGAGGGTATTTTAGGCAAAAAAAAAAAGTTTGCCAAATTTTGTTTTGATCTCTAGAGGCTCCAAGGCTGTGGGGGGTGGGGACTCCAGAGGTGGTGATAATGCCCTCCACGCTCCCTACAAATATTTAGGGCATTTCACAGCATTTTTTTTTAAAAAAAATTAGCATTGAGGGCTCTGGGGGCAACAAATATGGTACTGAGGGTCGCATGTAGCCTGTGGGCTGCACTTTGTTCACTCCTGGTGTAGAGGAAGCCTTGCAATAAAAACTTGTTCTGTTTTTTGCTGAAGCACTGCTTGAACATGTTTTATATGAGGAAATTATGAGATCCTGGCCACACACTTATAGAAAAAAACAGGACATACATGCCTAAATGACTTTATTTTCTGTGAAATGACCCAGTAGTGAGGTTTGCAGAAAGGCTAAGGTAGGAGGCTCTGTATAGCTTTTATTCTTAGTTTTAAAGTAATATATTAAATGGTTTTAATTTTGTTGTTAGTTTAATATGGATTTAATCTCAACTTTTTGTATGTTTTTAACCATATTTGTTTTTATCATATTTTGTTTTCTAAACCATCTTGATTCTCAGTTTGGGGGGAAAGGAAGGTATAAGTAAAGGACTTGTCTATGAGGCAATAAAGTGTGGATTGATGTGCAGGAGCTTTCATTTGTCTGCACTTTTTTTTCAAGATCGTAGGCATGCGAAGTCATATGCATTTATTGTTCAGATGGGCATGCCTGTGAATCAAGATGGTGGGTGTGGGTGAAGTACTCGCATTTGTATTGTCACCAGTTGCTGCCGCTGAAAAGTATTTTTTTTTTAAAAAAAAAAGCATAGCTAAGGTGCGGAAGTACGATATTTCACTTAAATAAACAGAAAAAAAAGAAAAAAGGCTGTTTTGTTGCCTCAGTGCATGATTGCTACATGGCAGTTTTGGGCGCTTGACTTGTTAGCAAGCTCTGCCCCTGCTCGCGTCTGACCAATCAGCTTTCCACTTCTGTTCTTATCGGGAATGTGCCACAAAGCAAATTGAGTGTCCCAATGAATGGGAATACACATTTCCATCAGAGCTTTTTTTAAAAAAAAAAAACATACAGGAAAAGCCACGAAGGCTTTTCCTACATAGTTTTTGGTGTTTTTGGCCCCCCTCCTTCCAAATACAGCAGATTGATGTGATCCCATTTAGATAAAACAAATTCTCTTCAAATTCTTATCAGGAGTATTTTTGCTGTTTAGAGAGAGCCCAAAGTGATGGATGAGTGATGGATGGGTGTAAGTCAAACATGTTCTGAAATTCTATCACACCATGTCAGTGGATCTTTGCATTTATCCGAAACCTTTGAGGTGGGATGGTGCACAGTGTTCCACTACCTGAGGCAGAAGGACACAGCACCCCCTCTCTGCGTGTGATCTTTCCCCACTCTTAGAATCATAGAATCAGAGTTGGAAGATACCTCAAGGGCCATCTAGTCCAACCCCTACCATGCACAATACACAATCAAATCTTGGTGTTCACTCTCCCTATAACTCAGGGCTAGTCTAGATAGGCTATTTACCCTATTTTGCCCCCATCTTAGAGTCCTGCAGTCCATATGACATAGTGCTTTTGCCCTATTTTGCCCCTGGGTTCCCCCCTCACTCTCCTCCACAGGCTGTTGAGACCGGGAGAGGCCACCAGGCCCCAGATCCCTTGCTCCTAGAGCCTTTCCTGAGAGCAAGGCATTATGGGTGGTGTGGCCATGCAGACAGTTTGTACCACTTATTATTTTACTCATAAGCTACACAGTAAAATCTATAATAAATCCAGTGCCATCGTTTTAATACAAAAGAAAGCATGAAAGCAGAAACAGGCACAACAGTACAGGTACTTTAAAAACAGAAATAAACACCAAGGCTTCATAGAAAGGGACAGTTTTAAAGAGGTGCTTTGAAGCTTGCAATTAGGAGTAAAGTAAGTCAAAAACTATCTAAAAAGCCTGCATGAAGAAATAGTACTTTCCTGATGTGAGGAAATCAGCAAAGGTGGTAGACCTCTCTAGGCTGCTTATTCCACAGTTTGGGAGCCACCACAAAGCAGTCCTGTCACAAGTAGCCACCCACCAAATCTCAGTATGTGAGAACCTCAGGTGAGTTTTCTCAAGATACAGAAAGCAGCATACAGGAAGGCATGGTCCTTCATACAGCCCAAGCCATGAAGGTCTTTACAGGTTTAAAACAGGGGTTTTCTACTTGTTCAAGCTAAAACTTCCAGATCTTGCTCATTGTGATAGCTAGAGGATACATTACAATTCAGTGAAATAAAAATTTACTTTGTCACTTCATTGTTGTTATGTGCCATCAAGTCAACTCTGCCTTTTGGTGACTCTATCCTAGTATTTTCTCAGAAAGATTTAGTCAGAGGAGGCTTGCCATCAACTTCCTCTCAGACTGAGAGAGTGCCTGACATGTCCAAGGTCATCCAGTGGGTTTCTATGGCTGAGTGGGGATTTGAACCCTGGTCTCCTGGAGTCCTGGTCCAAAATTCAAACTACTACACTGGCTCTTCATGAGAATATATTATCTGTTCTTTGTACTTTCTAGGTTTAGAAACAAAACAATGAAGTCCCATGAGCAGACCATATAAGAGACATTTATAGTAAGTACAGTTGAACCCCTGAATCCACAGAACCAATATCTGCCTTTTCAGTTACCCATTGTTGAAAAAATAGGGACACATACTGTACCATAGAGTCACACTGAAAAATGTCTAGAGAGGAATCCTCTCTAGGAATCACTAGGTCCTCCAATGCAACTCTGTGGTATGCATGTACTAGAAGTCCTTTATTTTAATAGGGTTCACTATTATCTGTGGTTTCTGGTATCCGTGGTAAATCTGGGAGCTAAACCCCTGCAGATACAAAGGTCTGGCTGTATCTTATTATTTGCAAGTCATATATTCAACAATACATATATTTGAGGAAGGGGGAACAAGAAAAGGAATATGTTCATATTGCTACATATCCATTTGTAGCTATAGATCTTAAAACAGAAGGAAAGATTCAAAAGCCTCTAACTGACTTTGACAGGACAATCTGTTGTGTCCCCTGCCACCCTGGGAGACCATGTTGGTGAGGACATGACATATGGCTATCTCAGTGGCATCACCTCAGTTGTGGAACTTCCTATGAAGGGAAGGCAGACTGGTTCCATCCCTTTTAAACCATCAACCACACTGGTTTATATGGCTTTTATTTCTACAACCAGGTTTGGCTTTGTAGGCTGTTTTAATTGTGTGTGTTTTTGAAAACTTTTTCTCAAGTTTTAATTTGTTTATAAATGATGTTTTATCTGCTTTTGATCTATTGTTCATTGCCTTGAGGGTACAAATGGTTTGAAAGGTGAAAAAGAAATATTTAAATGAACAAATGCTTCAAATTCTGACAACAGAGGTTCTACAGCAGTGATTTCCAAGTCACAACCAGGCTTGCTGTGTTCATTGGAGACTGTGAACCTCAAGGAGAGGAAGGCATCAAAGCAAAATTCCATTCCTATATCCTGGTAGTAAATGGCAACATTTATGATTTGGATTGACACAGATGAATCATAGTTAAAGGAGGAGGGAAGTTGGAGAGTGTTTTTATGAGCCATGGGTGTGTTCACTGTTACATGCTCAAGGGTGCATTTCAGTCTTAATGGAAAGACATGAGGCAATGCTAGGATGAAGAGAGTAAATGTGTGTGCAGGAAAAACTGCACTGCTCATCAAAAGAGAGTAAGCAAGTGCATAAAAACAGGATGAAATTCCAATTCTGGAGAAGTCAGAGGTAGAGCTCAGGATCTCACACCTTGTGTTCTTGGCTCTACATTGAATTGCTCAAGATATTAAAGAGTAGATTCCAAGTGGGAGAAAAAAAGCTAGAATGTGGATATGGTTGGCTAGGGTTTTTATGGGCTGTCTCAAGTGCTGTTCTGGAAAAGCGCAGATTTTGTCCTCAGTCTATATATTGTTTTTTTTAGCTTTCAAGAGTTATCCACGTATATGTTTGTAGCCAGCCAGTGTCTAACATCTCTACTCATTTGCTTGTTGATGGTGCTATGGATGGGAAGGTTCAGGTTGTCTAGGCTCATATGTCCGAAATTTTAATCAGTATGGCATTTCCTTTTCCTGCAGGCAAGAAGTAACACCTGTGTTTTTCTTTGAGTGCTACGGAGAGACAGTTAGTAGAAGCCATTGTTTCTGAGAAACTCATGACTCCTCAGTTCAGAGGGGAAATGAATTTGAAAGTTCATCTGCATAGATTTTCTTCAAAGGGTGCACAGAACACTTTTGCAAACTATTTCAACAAATTAAAGACTGAGACCCTCTGTGACAAAGCTAATAAGATGTTTGGAAAATGCTTTGACAAAGCATCCAGCTCTTATTGGAGACCTGAGGGTTTGTAGTAAAGGTCAGGGAGGGTTGGCATGACTCAATTTTTAAAGCATTTCTTAATCATCCTGCATGATTTAATGTGTCAGGGACATCCCTTTCACTTCAAAGGATGTTCTCAATTTAAAATTTCATCAAAGTATGCATGCATGTATGTATCTTTCTCTCTGTGCATGACTTGATCAGTACACAGAATATACATAGTATTAGAGATGTGAATACAAGAAACAACGTATTATTTGGAAAAATCGTCCTAAATGCTTTGCAAGAAATAGTGAATTAATTCTTTAGAACAGTGCCATCAGCTCACAAGTCATGAATGTGTTATTAGTGAATTGTAAGATTAATTTATCCATTTACTTGTCTAATGCTCCAGTCCCATTTCATGTGCTTCGAAATGACAGATGTTGCTTCCTTGCCCTTTCATCCAAGAACAGGCAACTCTTCTGTTCTGATCACAGCTGCTTACACAGCTCTTCTCTTTGATCACTGTTTGGGCTACATCCTCCTTTGACTTTATCTATGTCAGGATAACTTCATAGAGCCTGCAATTGCACTGAATGGTTTTGTAAAAAGAGTACCGGTACTGGAAACCATATGCTTTACGAATTGTAAAATTTAAACTTATCATTTCTCTTTATCTAGTGCCTTTTTAAAAATTTTCAGAACCTAATAATTATCCTTTACCATCCTCTTTAAAATAGTTCTGCCTTCAGAACTGAAACTGAATGTATTTATTCTGCTTTCCCAAGCTAATTACATTGGTTTTCAGTCCTGTGGCAATCAGTAATAAATACAAGAAGAGGGGCAAGTTTATTCTGCGGAATATGAAGAATGCATTTTGATTTAAAAACTTCTCTAGAGACCTTTTCAGCGAAAGGATCCACAGAGAGTTATTTGATGAAAAAGAATGTCAAAATGCATTGTTTTAACATCTAGCAAGATTTCCAATTGAAAACTACTAGTATTCCCTTCTTTTTATTGCACACAACTAGATATTTGCTTTTAAAACACTTTTGGTTTCTTTTGATGCTCCTCTTTCTTTTGCTTTACTTCTGATTTGTTTGCAACTCTGCCATTTCCAGGCTGATTTAATTATTCTTGATTTGCAAATGGCTTCATCCTACCCACAGTTTATACTGGGGAAATAATGGTGAGAGTGTTCTCATGTTTGCATCCAGTGCCTCTTTCCCACCCCACCCATCCCATTCCTCTGATACACTGCAAAGGGAATCTTTTTAATAAGGTAGAAACACAGAGACACAATTGAAGTGAAAAGGTCTTGTCTTGATATATTTTTGTGCGTGTAACCCACATTCCAAGTATGTAATTGCCAACCAAATTTAGCTTTGGCAGTACTAATTGTATACATTTTTTTTGAAAGAGAAAGCAGAGAGGGAGACTGGAAGAACTCCCATATAAAGAAGTGATCAGTGCTGGCATCTGGTAGGGGCTGTGCTCATGAATCACACTCAACTAGGATGTGTTCAGTTCAGAAACATCGTGTTTGCCCTCATCCAGTACACATAGGACTCAGTTCAGTAACGGCATCCATGCATAGAAGTTCATTTTCATGTTGAGTTCAGAAAAGTTATATTTTTGGAGCTGTAGTCTTGAAAGTAACTTTTCCAAACTCTCCTCAAGGGCTGCCACAGAGAGAAGGGGGCAGGTCTGTTATCTGCTGCCCCAGAAGGTAGGACCAGGTCTAATGATTCAAAGTTACGGGAGGAAAAATTTTGATTGAACATCAGAAGGAACTTCTTGGCAGAGATAGCAGTTCGGCAATGGAACTAGTGGCCTAGAGAGGTAGGCAACTAGTTCTCTGAACATCTTCACAAAGAGACCGGACAGGTACCTTCTGGGGATGCTTTATCTGGAGGTCCTGCCTGAGCAGGGGGTTGGACTCGATGCCCCTGAGGTCACTTCAAGCTCTATGATACCTTTTATGCACATCTGTCCTGTAATGGGACAAAGATGAATAGTCTTTGGTAACAGAGATAAAGATTTTTCATTTCTATATCGACTATAATTGCTCTGCTTCAAGTGACAAATACTTCTTAGACAGTGTTTCTAATAAACTAGGGGCCCTTTCACATTTATAACATTGTGATTCCACTTTAATACCCATAATTCCATCCTGTGGAATCCTGGGATTTGTAGTTTGTGGAAGGTTATTTAGAATTCTTTCCCAGATTGCTCCAGTGCCTCACAAAACTACAAACCCTAGGATTTCATAGGATGCAGCCATGGCACTTGAAGTGGAATCATAGTGCTATAATTATTTGGTGTGAAAGAACCCTAGGCCTCTAACATGGCATGTGTTTTCACAGTAATAACTTCTGCTTTGGGCCACTGGTCTGTTCTGCTTATTTCCAGAGAGAAAATGCTATGATACCTTGCAAATGTGTTATTCTATCCTGAAAATAACTGTATGATAAACATAAGGTAGGTTTTTAACCACCAAAATGAGATCAGCTTAAGACTGGCAACCCCTGTATAAAATTGTCTGCTGTCCAAAATAGTGAGATCAGCTTTAAAGAGTGTGGCTTTTTAAAAGCTCTTTGTAAGCTGCCATTTAGTTCTCAGCCTTCAGGGCAGGCTTGTGTTGTGTTGTGCTGTGCTTTGCAACTACGTGGGTTAGAGATTACCCTCTGTTTTAATTAGATCAGCATTTTTCTCATAATCACGTGGCTCCAGAAAGTTTCATTTTTATTTGAGTTGAGAAGGGTAAGCATCAATTATATGATTAGAAACGAGGCAACTCAAATTTTGTCTTCATCATTACTATTTACAAAAGCACTTAACTTACCTAATCCTTGGCTAATACTTTAAAGAAGTATATTACAAATCTACATTGTCATCTTGATTAATTGACCAGAAACAAATCATGATTGTTTGTACACAATCTCAAGAACAATACTTGGACTGTTATTTAAAAGGATTTGTTTTGTTTTGTTTTGTTCAGAATTTGGAACATTTACTTTCTTAAACTAGTTACATTTTGTTTCATTATGTTAAACAGACTATTGAAGGGCTTGATGTAGTTCTCTATGCAATTCCCTGCATGCCCGGTAAATTCGCAGGTTGCTGAAGTGTTATTAATACAGTTGTCCTTCCATACCCACAGATTTGGTATCCATGGATTTAAGTATTCACAGCTTGAAAATATTCTTTAAAAAATAATAATCCACAAAGCAAACCTTGATTTTGCCATCTTATATAAGGGACACCATTTTGCTATGCCATTGCATATAATGGGACTTGAGTATTCACAGATTTTGGTATCCACGGGGGGTCCTGGAACCAAACCCCAGCGAATATGAAGGGACAACTGCAATGCTTACTAATAACAGATTTAAGATCCAATGTAAAGATCACAGAGAAGTATCAAGCCAATGATCCTGAATTTTTGAGACTCCCTCTTTTCCACTCAGAACTCCTAACAGTAATAGTGCATTGATTAGTCTATTGCTTGCTAAGTGGCTTGCTGAGTGGATAAACTGAATTTTAGAGGAAAGACTATGGACTTTGTATTTGAATGCTTTTTCCTACAATTGCCTGCTGCTTGTTACAACCCATCCCATGCTCTCCCCTTGCAACTGAAAGAGTATAGTGCTAGACAATTGAGAACTAGAGAGTACTGAGAACAATCAGCATTAGCCAGTATTGGAAACGTTTCAGGGAAAATCAAGGAACCAAGCCACAAGTCAGCATATAGAAGTCAGATGAGGGAGCTGATGATTTTGGGAAGGACCTCTCTACAAGGACTGTATAAAGGCATTCCCCATTGAAGTGCATAGCACTGGACTAGCTGGAGAAGTAGTTTGAAGTGGTATAAGGCAGTTCTCTGTGATCTCCATTGTGTTGTGAAATGGAATCAAAGACATTCATCACAGGCTTTGTAGTAATAGGCCCATTCGCCAGCCACTGACTTCGGTGAAGCCAAGGTAGCCTAGTTCTTTCTCAATAGCAACTTCCATTGCCCCCTTTATCAGATGGCAATGGACTTTTTAACATGAAGAAATTTAAAAAGCGACTTCTGGTATAGATTTTCCTTGTGGTTTTTTTTCCAGGCTGTGAGGCCGTGTTCTGGAATAGTTTCTTTCTGACATGTTGCCTGCATCTGTGGCTGGCATCTTCAGAGAATGGTTGGGTAGGAGTGTGTGTGGAGTTTAGATATTGTGAACCCCTGTTGGGGAGTATATGTAAATTTGTGTAATTGAATGTTTAGTTTCTGGGTATAGAAATGCAGGGCTCGTTAGTGTCTGTTTGGCTGATGGTTGGTTGATGGGCCATTATCTGCTGGAAATCCCCTTGTCCCTGGGTGGAATTCCTTTGTAAGTGTTGAATTTTGTATCTATTGTTTTTCAAAACTAGAAGCCAGATTTTGTTTACTTTTAGGGTTTCTTCTTTCCTGTTGAAGTTATCCAGGTGTTTGTGGATTTCAATAGCTTCTCTGTGCTCTGTGACTTCTGGTATCATTATGGAACCAGCAACCAGCAAATTCAGTGGGGCTAGTTACTATGAGTAACCCTAAGCAGCTTTCTAAATATGGATCCAAGTGTGAGAGCCAGCATGGTATAGCAGTTTGAGTTGAGGGGATTCTCCCCAACACCTGGTAACTCTAGGAGAAGTTACAAGACCAGGCCTGGTGAATCAAGGATCCAACTTTATTTAGGGAAAGAAATGCAGATCTGTCTGTCAAACCAGAATCTGAAGAGAATTGAAGCCCTGAGCCATGAGTTCATATACTCTAAAGTAGTTTACCAACCTTGTCAAGTCACTACTGCAAAGTGCATGTGCTGGGAAAATTCCATTAAGATAACAAATTCAGTAGAGGTTTGGTGTCAGTTGGTCATATCCAGCCTCATTTAAGGTAAACAACCATTCCCCAGTCTTTGCTACATAACCCATGTCCCTTGGCTTCCTAGGCAAGGAGATATACCATGTAAGCTTCACAGCGTCCGCTTGTTCTTCTGGAGGAAGACCAAGGCAATGCAAAAGCATTTTGCTGGGTTAGCCCATGCAAAGCCCTGCTAGTTTCCCCTTCAGAATGTTGGTCCTGGACTCTAGGAGGCCAAGGTTCAAATCCCTCCTCAGCCATGGAAGCCCACTGGGTGACCTTGAATAAGTCATAGTCTCTCAGTCTCAGAGGAAGGCAATAAATCCTCTGAATAAATCTTACTAAAAAACCCTAGGATAGGGTTACCATAAGTCAGAGTCCATTGGAAGGGACATAACAACAATGACAACAACAACAACAAAAAATCAAAGTGTGGTGATTAAGCTAACAGGAAATGGAATTTCAGGTCAAGATCCTCTGATTTAGTTTTGGGATAACACATTTGTTCCCTCCTCTCACCCCAACATTATTGACCAGAAGTTATAGTGCAAGTCTTGACTTCAAATATATTGTCCCATTGGTGGTTCACAGATGCTAGAATTCAGAAGGCAAGTGTAACAGAATCGTACTGTAAACTTGTGTGTACGAGTACTCTACCTTAGCTACAGTGCTTACTATTTAAATATATATATACACAGACACACATGGAACACATCTATGGTGTGAATTATATACACTAACATTAATTTTCTTTTTTTCTTTTTTTTAAAAGAAAGAGATATAGAACAAAAATATATCATACATATTCATAACCATACATACATGAAATGAGAAGAGAGCTCAAGGCAATCAGAGAATCCTTAGATAAAGTGGCAGAGGACTAAAAAAAAATTAAATGAAAAAGTAAATACATTGAACTTTAAAGTGGAAAGTTTGGAGAAAAGGGCAGACTCCCTAGAAGAAAGTAAAGAGAAAGAATTGGATGAACAAGCGCTCCGAGAGTTGAAGTGGAGAGAAAACTGTCTTAAGAGGACTAAAAGAACAACCAGAGGAAGATCTTTATAAATTGCTGATACTGAAATTGGCTAAATTCATCAGAAAGACAAAAACTCAATTTGAGCAAGAAATTGATAAAATATACAGAATTCCCTCAAAAATAGCCAAGCAAAAGAAACTACTGAGAGACATAGTAGTATATTTTGTAAGAAAAAGAATAAGAGACTGATTTCTACCAAAAAAAAAGAGCAAAAATTTGAAATTGAAGGCAGCAATATCATACTATTCAAGGATATTCCCACAAGGATTCTTAAGAAAAGAAGACCATACAGACCTCTAGTGAAACAAATCAGACAAAACGGTATTAGATTCAAATGGGATAAACTTGTGGGAATTTCCTTTAGGTTCAAGCAAAGGTCTTTCAGAATCAATTCTGAAGCAAAAATAGAAGATTTTCTGAGTAAATATAAGAAAGACCTCAGACAAACCCATAGTGATGATCAAGAACCAAATGGACAAAGAAAAGAAACAGAAGACTTAAACCTTGAAGCGGGAGGTGATCAGGGAGGAGAGGAAGAAGAAGAAGAAGAAGAAGGAGAACTGGAGAGAGAATTACAGCAGGAAGGAAAAGAAGAGGAAGAGCAGCAGGAGGAGGAATTATAAAGTATTAAAGAAGGGAGAAATATAAAAGAAAACAACAACAATTTCCAGTAAGCATCCACATTCGAGATAAAAAATTCTCATACAAAAAGTAAAATGAAGTCTAAAATTTTAACTTGGAACGTGAAGGGGTTAAATTCCCTGGAAAAAAGGAAAAAGATATTCCATTTCCTGAGCAAAAACAAATATGAGGTAATTTGCCTACAGGAAACACATAACAAAAAACAAAATACAAACCTTTTAAGAAATAAGAAATTAGGCAATGAATATGTCTCAGCCAATAAAAACAAGAAAAGAGGTGTAGTGATCTATGTAAACAACAGATTACATGCAAAGGAATTATATAATGACCCAGAGGGACGATTTCTGATAATTGAAACGAACATACAAAATAAAAAAAACCCTGATTCTTGGTCTTTATGCGCCTTTAGGAGAGAAAAGTATTTTCTATAAAACGATATTGGAGAAGATCTTGGAATGTGACCATGAAAGAATGATATTGTGTGGTGACTGGAATGGGGTAATTTCGCCGTCACTTGACAGGAAATCCTTGAAGAAGATAAAAGAAGGGCAAGGGAAATTACCCAAGTCTTTTGATTCCTTAATGAATAATTTATCTTTGGTTGAGGCATGGCGTCTGAAATATAATGATGCAAGGGACTACACCTTTTACTCAGAGAGCCACAAATCCTTTTCAAGAATTGACTTTTTCCTGATTTCAAAGAACATTGCAAATACAATCCATAAAGTTGAAACTTTACCTAAGATCTGGTCAGACCACAACCCGGTTTTATTGGAATTGAAAGATAGAAATAAACTAGAATTATTTTGGTGATTAAACGACAACTTACTACAAAAAGAAGAAATCCTACAGAAAGCAAGGAAAGAAATTAAATGGTATTTTGAAACAAATATGAATTCTGAGACAGATGTGAATATGATATGGGACTCCTTCAAAGCAGTAATGAGGGGTTTCTTTATACAACAGAATGCAATCTTACGAAGAAAGAAACAAGAAAGATTAGAAAAGCTTAAAGATGAAATTAGACACAGAGAAATCAAACTACAACAGGATTTGGCAAACAAGGACTTACTACGAGAATTAAAAATCCTTCAGGAACAAATGACAGCAATTACAATGGACGAGATTAAGTTGAAATTGCAGTATATAAAACAGAAAAATTTTGAGCAATCGAATGAACCGGGAAAATGGCTTGCATATCAGTTGAGAAAACAAAAAGAAAAGAATTTCATTTCCAGAGTTAAACTAGGAGATCAAATACATTCAGATCAAAATACAATAAAAAGGATTTTCAAGGAATATTACACATCCTTAAATCAAAGTCAGAAGAAGAGCCAAATAGGTGTCCAATTGTTTCTGGGAAATAAACTACTTCCAGAATGTTCAGAGCGTCAAAAAGAAATATTAAACCATCCGATAACAGTGGCAGAAATCAGCGATGCTATCAGAAAATTAAAGGACGGAAAGGTGCCTGGCCCAGATGGCTTCACTACTAAATTCTATAAAAAAAATGGAAGACCAAATAATTCTACCATTCAAAAAAACGCTGGACACTATCAATGTGGGCTTATATCCAAAATCATGGGAAGAGGCGAACATCATACTTATACCCAAGGAAGGTAAAGATCTGTTGGAACCTAAAAATTATCGCCCTATATCTCTACTAAATGTAGACTACAAAATCTTTGCGGCCATATTGGCAGACAGATTGAAAAAAGTCCTTAAAGATTGGATAAGCGAAGACCAACGGGTCTTCTCCCTCACAGATATATGAAGGACAATATTAGACACATCTTAAACCTAATTGATTACCACGAAAGACACAAAGATAAAGGTCTGGCCTTAATATTCATTGATCTAGAAAAGGCATTTGACAACATAAAATGGACTACGTTAATGGAAATTCTGAAGAAGATAGGAGCTGGCCAAGCATTTACTTATTGGATTGAATACATATATTAAAGGCAAAATGCTAAAATAGTAATTAATGGAGAAAAAACTGAAGAAATACAAATACTGAAGGGTACGAGGCAAGGTTGCCTTCTTTCGCCGTTGCTGTTTCTACTTGTTATGGAACTACTAAGCATAAAGATAAACCAAGAAGATAAGATTAAGGGAATCAGAATTTAAAAAATACAGATTTAAGCTAAAGATGTATGCAGATGACTTAGTAATATCACTGGGTGACCCAGAAGAAGAGGTTTCATATATGATGGACATATTTAAAAATTTTGAGAATTTGACTGGGTTGAAAATCAATAAAGAGAAAACGATGATTTTGACAAAAAACATGTCAAAAAAAAGAAGAAGCTCTTTTGGGATCTGAAACAGGATTTAAATTAGTGAGCCAGGTATTAATCTTACGAATAGAAACTCAAACCTTTTTGAAAATAATTACAAAAAAAATTGGATGCAAGTGAAAAAAGACATGGCTAACTGGCAGAATTTACATCTGTCTCTGTTGGGACAAATTAGTGCTATTAAAATGAATATTCTGCCAAGACTAATATTTCTGTTCCAATCAATCCCAATAATCCTGTCACAAAAGGTGTTTAAAGACTGGCAGTCTGACCTATCTAAATTCATCTGGTCAGGGGAAAAACCCAGAATAAAAATGAAAGTATTACAGGATGCCAAAGAAAGAGGAGGCTTAGGATTGCCTAACTTAAGGTTATACCATGAAGCCTCATGTCTAACATGGATTCGAGAATGGATGATGTTAGAAAATGAGAAACTCTTGACGATTGAGGGCGAGGGCAATCATTATGGCTGGCATGCATATCTCTTTTACAACAAAGATAAAATAAATAAAGAGTTTCATGACAACTGTCTTAGAAGTGTGTTGCTTAAAAGTTGGAAGAAAGTACAGAACAGAACAGATTATTCCCTCAAATTCCTACATGGGCCTCACCACACGAAGCGTTTTTTTTAACAAAGAAGGGATATTAACACACCAGTGGTTAAGATACTACGATATTTTAAACATAAGGGACGACTATCATGTAATGAAGTCACAGGAGGAGATGAAAAGCAACAATCTTGAATGCCATTGGTACCTATATAGACAGTTGAAAAATGTATTTTCGTTGGTATCTTTCACCTCATAAATTGGCAATGATGTATAAAGGCGCTAATGGCTCCTGTTGGAAATGTGGAGGAAAAAAAATGGAATGTTCTACCATACATGGTGGAACTGCAAAGAAGCTGCAAAATTTTGGAAAAATGTTAAATACATTATCGACGAAATCGTCCAGATTGAGATCCCATGGAAACCCGAGACGTTCCTACTAGGTATGGTGGACGGAAGGATAGAAAAGGATCATGGAAAACCCCTTTTCTATATGATAGTGACAGCCAGGCTAACGTTTGCTAAGGTTTGGAAACAGAAAGACTGCCCCACAGTGGAAGATTGGTTAACAAAACTTTATGAAATCATGCATATGGACCAATTAACTATGAGACTAAAAGAGAAAACAATGGAGAATTATATAAAAGACGGGTCAGCAGTATCATCATATTTTGCAAATAAATGGGGCAGTATGGCAAGATTGCAACAAATTTGAGGAAAACAGAAGACAAAAAAAATAATAAATCAAAGTATAAACTCCCTGATTTCCTGGGGCTAGGATTAAACCTGTTTATTCAGGGGAATCAGTAGTCAGAATATGGAGTGATTCTGACTACATTTTAAATATGAGACAATAGCTCTGATAAGCTAGGGTGGAAGCCTGACTAAAATTTAAAACTAAGCAAAAAAAAAAAATCTAATCTTTTTCTTCTAATTTTTTGATTTATACTTTTAACTCTTTAAAGTTGAATATAAATTTCTGATGTGTATTGTGACTAACATTAATTTTCTAAGATGTTTCTGGTATTGTATGTTGTGTATTAATTCAGCTTACAGTCGTGCCTCCGTAGCCACAGAACTAATATCTGTGTTTTCAGTTATCTACGGGACACAAAATAGGGGACACATACCATAGAGTCACACTGGAAAATGCCTAGAGAGGTGTGCTCTCTAGGCATCTTCTAGGTCCTCCTATGCAATTCTTTGATATGTTTTTACCAGAAGTCTTTTATTTTAATAGGGTTCGCTGTTATCTGCGGTTCCCAGTATCCATGGGAAGTCTGGGAACCAAACCCCCACAGATACAGAGGTCCGACCATATATGTAACTTATCACATCTTAAACATAACATGATGATTAAAGACAAGGAAGTGAATGTGATGAAGGACATCCCAGCCACTGTATAATTCTTGAAGCTCCTCAGGGAGGCAAATGAGATTATGACAAAATAACGGAGACTTGCACAAGGCCACCAGCTTAATTTCTGGGAAGAACAGTAGGACAAAGCCACTACTGGTTCCACTACATGACTATAGCGCTCTTCATGCCTTTTGTCCAAGCACAGGGAGGCTAAATGGATGTAAGGGGCAGGTGCACATGCACAGCCAATCTCTAGACATAGGTGTGCAAGCTCTTCAAAAGCCCTTCTTGCTAGGTCATGAACTAAGAATGGATTGGCATGGATATCTATGGTATGGGAAAATGAAAGTAAATGCAGAATTCAAAAATTGTATTATTAAAAGATCATTAATAAGAACCTGGCAGAAATATAAAGAAAAGATACATTTGAAAATTCCAAGCTGGCTTTCATCCCAGGAAGCTTTTTGCAAATGAGAATTAAAAAATAATAATTGGTTAACCTACAAGGACATAATGGTAAAAAAATTGAGAAAATGGGTGATTAAAGAAAGGCAAGAGTTAGAAAAAGAAGGTATTAATCTGCATTGGTTAGCATATCTGCAATTGAAATCTAGAAGTAAAGATCTAAAAAATCTGGCAATATGATGGACAAATATCAGAACTGGAGAAAATTTTATATTTAGATGAAAATCATCTAATTAGTAAATTATATAGAATATTGTTCAAATTCAGTACGGAAGAACAAATTAAATAATGCATGATTAAAACGGCAACAAAAGTAGGACATAATATTTATATGAACCAATGAGAATATAGTTGGAATAAAGGGCTAAAATTTACCTGTTCCTATAATTTAAAAGATTTTTTTTTATAAAATGATGTATAATTGGTACTTAACTCCTGAAAAATTAGCTAAAATGTTTAAAAATTGTTCAAATTTATGCTGGAAATGTAAGGGTAATGTAGGCACATCCTTCCACTTATGGTGGAAGTGTACAAAGATACAAAGATTTTGGTCCAAAATCAATTTAAAAATGAAGAAAATATTAGGGTTGAGAATAAAACAAAGACCAGAAGTATACTTATTAAATATGTTAGATCTAGATAATAGAAATGAAACGAAGCATGGTAAATTAATAATTTATTTAGTAACTGCGGCAAGATTGGTCTATGCAAGGCAATGGAAATCCCCAAAAATACCAACATGTATGGACTGGATTGAGAAAGTAATGGAAGTGGCACAAATGGATAAAATAACAAACCTAATAAGAGGAAGTTCTATGGAAAACTTCATGAAAACTTTGGAGCCATTTATAAAGTATTTAAAATGTATAAGAGGGGATATGTATACATTAGGATTTAACAGTTAAGGAATATTGTTATTATTAGGCATATTTTTACCCTTTTTATTCTATAACTTAGGTAGGAAGGTGATAAATAGATGGACTGTGTGAAATGGTAAATATAGAAGAGGTGTGGAAGCTTAGATCATTTAAATATAGGAGCAATTTAGGAACATGTGGGATGTCTTTTTGTTTTAAGGGGAGGGTAGGGTTTTTGTCTAATTATATGTTATATGTTTAAGTATTTAAGTTTAAGCTTTGTTTGTTGTTGTTTTATTCCGAGGTGTTTTGAATTGCTGGTATAAGGAGGTTAAATGCGTTTATGATATCTATATGTTTAATTTTATATGGCAAAAGACTTAATAAAAATGATTTTAAATAAAGCTCTTCTTGCTAATCTTGGATGAATGCACCTTGAAGCCTTGGCACAGTCAGAACCCCAACAAGACACTTATCACCTCTCCACCTTTAGTCCTCATATATATATGTGCATTAAGTGGAGGCTGGACAAACTGACAATATTGCTGAAAGGGGAGCATATAGATAATTTTATTAAAAATTGTCAACCATTTTTAATGTATATTAAAGAAATTTAAAAAGGAATATCTCCCATTGGTTTTGATAATTATTAAGTAAGATGTCTGAATTAGATATGTAAATATTATTATTTTAAAGATATGATAATAGTGGCATAAATTTAAGTAATTGATAGGTAAGAGAGTTAGTAAATAATAGGCATTGGTTATAAACTATTGAATGAGATATGTTCTCTGGGAAGCAAGCAGGAAGTCTTTTTAATGTATTTTATGTGATGTTATATGGTTCTTTTGTTATATTTAACATACAATAGGACCCTTGTATCCACTGATTCATTATCCACTGATTCAATTATTCATGGGACACAAAACAGCAAACCTACCATAGAGTCTTCCTAGAGAATGTGTCCTCTCTAGCCATTTTCTAGTCTTCCAAGGCAAATCTATGGTATTTTAAACCAGAAGTTCCGTTATTTTAAATGGTGTTAGTTATTATCTACGGCTTTTGGTATTCATGCCCCTCCCCCCAGAATCAATCCCCAGTGATTCCTACTGTATATATAACATATATACTAACCAATTTTGGATGTTGTTTGTTAAGTGGTAGATACCATCGTTTAAGATAAATGGCTTAGGATAAATTTTTACTTTATGGAGGATTGTTGTTGTTTGTGTTATGTTTATTTATGTTTTGTTAGATAAGTTATGTTTTCTCTTGAATCGTTATATAGTGTGTAATGTTTATTAAATGTTAATCAAGTTATTTTTTTAAATTCAAACAAGTGGATGCTAGTGTCTTCCATGTCAGTGGGACGGTGAATCCAGAGGTTTAGTATGACATATAAAGCAGCCATCCAGAGTATCGAACTCTATCCCTAAAATAGTTTCATTGTCTTGAATGGCTCTGTTAAAGTTCGAATTAAAACCTGGAGCATATTTACTTCCCCCACTAATTTGGGAAGCAGCACTGCCCATATAGGGCTTCTGTCTCAGTAGCACACCTCTGGCAACCTATTCATTTGAAGTAGAAATTAGTTCTACATTTTATGATGGAGAATAGGGATGCAGGGAGATTACACAACTTTTTTTTTCGAGCATTCACAAATTACTTTGCTAGTGCAGTGTGCATTATCAAATCTGACACTATTGAGTCCAAGTCTTTCAAACAAACTCTAGCTGGAATATTCTTGTATCATAGTGGAATCACTAGCTAGTTTCATTGTACAATAGGACCCCTGTATCCACTAATTCAGTTATCTGCAGTTGGCAGCTGGGGGTCTGAACCCGTGGTTCCCAAGCCTGCTCCGGCCTGGTTTCCTCCCCTCTCACCTGCCTTACCCCATGGCACCAGGCCTGCTCATGGAAAGCACAGAAGGTGAAGAGCGAGGCCAGGTAGACATGGGGCCCCGATGCCTCACAGCCACCCCAACGACGGCAGCCTGGGAACCCTGGTGGGCCAAGCCCAGGTGTCCGCAGCTCAGTCAGGCCAACCCCACGGCTCTGCAGTGGTGGCAGCAGCAGAGGAGGAGGAAGAGGCCTGGGTTCCGACGGCGGCTGTGGAGGAGGAGGAGGAGGAGGAGGAGGACGAAGACAATGCAATGTACCTGCTCACACAGCACTTTCTATGAAGCAGTTTTTGGCTGATAAACACATTACTATACTTGAACATCCTCCAAATTCACCAGATTTGGCACCATGCAACTTTTTTCTTTTCCCTAAAGTGAAATCGGTCTTAAAGGAACATGTTTTGAATCAATTGATGCAGTAAAGAAGAAAATGGCAGATGTATTGAAACAGCTGATAGAAACTGATCTGCTCCATGCCTTCAGTCAATGGAAAACAAGACTGCATCAGTGTGTGAGTGTGAATGGGGATTATATTGAAGGGGAGAAGCATTAGAATTGTAATACATATAAATAAAGGTGGGTTATTGTATCAGTCTCGTTATTTAATAGATAGACCTCCTATGCTATATGTTCATCTTCATGCACTTGTGAATGGAAAGGACATGGAAGTCTGAGCATCCTTTCTCTATGCTTGACATCTTGTAATGCTTTCAGAAGGAATCATGGAAGGCAAGTATGGTTTAAACATTCTTTCAGAACAATTTTTTTTAAAAAAAAAATTAAAGCCAGTTTTAAAAATCAAAGGCCATGCAGGTAAGTACAGTTTTATCTGCCCACTGAAGCTCAGCAAAGATGGATCCAACCTAGCATTCCTTGGGAGAGAGTTCTACAACTGAAATGCTGCTACAAAGAAAGCCCTGTCTCATGCACTCACCAACATAACCTCTCAAGGTGGTGGCATATTCAGTATGGCCTCTGTTGAAGACCTCACATTTATGGGAGACTAATACAAAAGGTGATACCCTTTAAAATATCCTGGCTGCAATTCACTTAAGGTTCTCTAGGTCAAAACAAAACCTTGAATTGATCTTGGAAACAAATTGGAGGCCAGGAGAGTTGTTTCAGGACTAGGATTTATGGTCTCCAAAGGATATGCTACATATAAGAAAGAAAAAACTGTCCAATAAAACAGAGAGAAAATATCAGAATGACAGTGGAGATTTTCACACGAGGCCAAAATGCCCTGTTACTGCCCTGCCACCTCCTCTCCTGTTCCTGCCACGGAATAACATAAATCTTTCACACACTTACCTTAATTCTGCAGAAGGAACGGGCTCCCCCTCCCCTCGCTGGCCGGCCATAAATGCAGCCGTCGTAAGGCTGCTTTTACAACCGGCCATCTGAAAAGTTATCACGTTATTGCGTGATAATGGCTGAGTGGTAAATTTAAAAAATAAAACTCCCCCAAACATAAAATCAGTTCACCAAGGACAAAACACACTTTAAATCACACAATCAAAACAGGGAGAGTAAAATAAAGGGTGCCACTTACCTGGATGTCAAGATTGTATAATTAGCTAACACACATTGGAAACTGTTTAATGCAGTGTAGATGTGTAAATAGCTATTGCTTAAAAATTGCTTAATTTGTAAGCCGCTCTGATAGCCTTGTGGCTGAAGAGCGGGGTATAAATAAATAAATAAATAAATAAATAAATAAAAAATAAAAAGTATCAGGAAGTGCTCGGAATGGACCTCCTCTCCGTGGCTGTCATTTTGGAACAGGAACGGGGCTCCTGTTCACACACCCATGATTGCATGATTACATTGTTCCGGAACAGTCACGGGAGCAGGATGGATGCAGGACAGAATGAGGTCAACGTCATCTGTAAGGGAAAACCTTTCCCGATCCTGTCCTGTTCCTGCCACGGGATATATAGCCCATGTGAAAATCTCCAGTCTGTTTTCTCTGGTGTTGTTTTCTAAGTTAAATTAATCTCAGACAACTCAGAGTAGGAAAGTTAATATGAAAGTAACAACTTGTAGTTCAAAATGGAATACTTTTTTTTTGTGCCAATGGACCTGATCCCTGCAAGCTACAAGGGGACTGTGTTTTTCATCTGGCATTAATGCAAATGCCAGAGTGAGGACATGAGGCATTGGTAGCGACTCTAAAACTTTGCTATTATGTGGCAAATTCTTCCTTGGAGAATGGGGGATACAGTAGTTAACAAGAATAAACTGTCCTTTTCTGGTTAGCAGTGCAGCAGGAAACCAGCTGTGTGGAAAACTGCTGCCTGGACAAGCCCTAAGATAAAATCCCTTAATCATTCTGTGTGAGTGCAGCTTTTGTACTAGAGAGGCAGTGAGAATGCGACTGACAGTAAATTTGGTTTTTAATGCAAGGCTAGCTATTCTCTAAGCTTCTTGTGCAATGTTTTTGCCAGACAAACTGAAAGGAACCAGGGTTATTGAAATGCTGGGAAGGAGAGGGTGGTCTGCTAATAGTTCAGGGAATGAAAAGGGTGCATTTATTTGGATTAATGAAGATTAGCCATGTAAAAACGAATGGCTGCAATTTTTGGAAGTCAGAAGTTTAATTTTTTTAGTGCTATAAACTCAAAAAAATCACTTTGGATTAATGAAGGAAACTGACATGTATTTTGTGTGTCTTATACAGGGTGTATTTTATACAGTCACCTGTGGTCAAGTTTAATTTTTTGTAAAGCTATAAAATCAAAAAATCACTTTGGATTAATGAAGGAAGAATAATTTCAGGCCTTTTGGACTTTGCAAAGGATCTTTCCTTCTATGCTAGATCTTTCATCCTCCATTAGATCTTGTGGATTTTTCTCTGGGGCATAGAGACTGTACAACTAAAGGTTGGAAACTAGGTATCTGGGCCTTTGCCTCAATAAAATGTCCTTCACAGAGGCTTTATGGGTGGGATATGGTTAATAATTGTATTATCAAACTGATAACCATGGTATGACTGAGGTCAGAAGTGCTTTAGAAAAAAAAAACATTTGCCAATTCTGCATTGCTTGGCTCACATGCAGAGTCATCTCAACTACTTTTTCTTGGTTCAGTCTGCCTTCTCTGGCTTTGATTTTATTTTGGTTTATCATCAAAGACATGCATCAGACATCGTGAGATGTTGTCCTGGCTTGGAGGAGAAATGGACCTTGCCTGCTGAGTATATATGCCTTCTTGTGCCCTTTTCAGTGAAAAGTATCCATGTATTTCTTTTTTAAATGATCACCAAATATTTCTGCAAAGGCCTGTTTCTGTGGGCCTGTTTCTGTTTCAATATTTCCATTCTTAGTGTTTTTAAGAAAAATTGGTTGGTTGTTGCATTTTTACAACCCTGAGTATTACTGCCATCTGATTTTTGATACAACAGAGCAGAACAGGAACAGAATAGAAACATGTTGTTGTTGTTGTTGTTGTTGTTGTTGTTGTGTGCTTTCAAGTCATTTCCAAATTATGACAACTAATGCAAATCTATCACAGTGTTTTCTTGGCAAGATTTGTTCAGAGAGGGTTTGCCTTTGCCCTCCTCTTAGGCTGAAAGAATGTGACTTGCCCAAGGTCACCCGGTGGGTTTTCATGGCTGAGCAGGGATTCAAACCCTGTTCTTGAACCGAATGCTTGTGACACAGTCTAGTGCAGTGGTTCCAAATATGGATGCCCAGATATTGTTGGACTACAACTCCCAGAATTCCTTGAACATTAGATGTACTGTGTGGGACAAGGATATAACTGCAAAATTTAATTTAAACATCCTACCTATGTACTTTCATTTTTGGTATAGTAAATCTGGATAGGGTAGCCAAATATCAAGGAGATTATCAGACACCCTTATTATGACATGGCAACGACGCCAGGAGATTGCAAAAGGGCTTGATTTTCAGACGATGTTGTTACCATCTTGTTATGCTCCCATGCTGGTCCCATTCTGCCATCGTTTCTTTTAATTCATGGGCTGAGACGTGAATAGATCACCTGTTCCGTATCTATGACGGAATTATGGGTGAGTGTACAGGTGCAAATACTGCCTTTTAAGATCTGTGTCAGTGTGTGGACAGTGAAGATAGGAGGTTTTTTTATGATTGCATTATGATCCAGTTTACAATAATGTGTTTCTAATGATTTTTAAGGGATAATTTATTTGCCTTTCTGCTCTTGCTGCTGCTTGTAACATTGTTTTGTGATTTGTTAATAATTTATTTTGTTAATGTTAATGCTAGATGTTAAGGGATTTTTTTTAAAAAAAGTTAAGTGGCTGGGAAACTTTTGCTGAGAAACTTACAGGGAGATGGGATAGCAGTCTTTTCACATGAACAATAAACATTAAAACTCCAGTATTGTTGCATTTTTGTTCATTGAATAAGTCAATAAATATGTCTGACTGGAGATTTACGGCATTGCAAGTTCTGGCCAATGTTTTACCAGAATAATGAAAAATTGTGAAATAATAGCATTGTGGCCAGTAGGCTGTGTTTTAACCAGAATTACTTCAAGTTATTTAAGAGAAATTCAACATGCAGTACAGTATATGGTGGTGAATCTTCAAGAAGGCAGGAAGTGAAAGAAGAAGTCAGGAAATCCATTTCAACTCATTGTTATTATGTGCCTTCAAGTCATTTCTGACTTATGAAGACCCTAAGGTGAACCTATAGCAGGAGTTTCTTGGCAAGATTTGTTTGGGGGAGGGAGTTGCTTTTGCCTTCTTCTGAGGCTGAGAGAATGTGACTTGCCCAAGGTAACTCGGTGGATTTCCATGGTTGGTGGGGATTCGAACCCTGGTCTCCAGTCATAGTCCAACACTCACAATGCTACACCATGGTGGCTTTCATGCAAGTGATATGTCTGTGATAAGGCACAATGTCTCAGCCTTACTTAGGTCCTTGTTCGCTGTCCTGGAACCAGAGGAGGAGATGAGGATGGTGGGTGCCATTTTTGTGGTGATGTCAGCAGTGGCTTCTCAGTTCTGTTCCTCTGAGGGTTGTGGGGAGGAGTCAGAAAAGCCTGAGCAGTTTTCATGGATTTGGCACACCCAGCAAATGAGGAACTGACGTGCCAATGTGCCACGGGCATGGCATCACAGGTAGACTGCAGTATAAAGGGAGCCTGTTGGAGCTCCTGCCATCAGTCAGCACCCAGTGTTTGCAACCCACCCTCACTTGGAACAATTCATTTTAAGTCAGGAAATCTTTACTGGAGTTAGGTTACACTGCTTTTGCATATCCTAGTTTTGTTTGACACATAGGCATAGGGATGATTCCTGCCAGGAGGATATGAGGCCTGTGTGCCCATTTCCTCAGGTTGAAGACCCCTTAGGGGGTCTTGGGGTGAAGCTGGGCAGGGCAGGCAGGGGCCTGTAGCAAGGCCAGCCTTGTAGGTGGCTGGGTGTGTCTTATACAGTAGTCTGTGCTCAAGTGAACCCATATTTTCTTGTCAGTTCTGCAGTTCCCCAGCAGGTGGGCTGGAGTGAGTGGGCTGTTTTCATCAGTGGACAGATGGATTAACTGATGGCAGAAAAGCTGTTACCAATATAGTTGTGACCATGTTTTTATGCCAATATATCATACATATGGTTTTGTTTGGGACTCTAGCCACTGAGTTATCAAACATCTGGAAGTTCTGATCCACTGACATGTATTTTGATTATGATGACAGTTGTTCCTATTAGATGCAGTGCTTGCACAAAAGAAGCTGGGTTATCACTGAGTAGAAGAATAGGATGGTTAACTTGTGTGCCTTCAAGTTGCTCCCAACTGATGGCAACCCTAAGGCGAACCTATCAGGGTATTTTCTTGACAAGAACTTTTCAGAGGAGGATTGCCTTTGCCTTCCTCTGAAGCTGAGGGAGTGTGACTTGTCCAAGGTCACCCAGTCCTGAGCAAGGATTTGAATCCTGGTTTCCAGAGTCATAGTCCAATGCTCAAACCACGATACCATGCTAGCTCAATTAACGCAAACCAACAGAAGAAATAAGTACATTATCTGTGTGAAAAGATGGCAATTCTAGTCTGCTGTAGCCATGTTATTTGATTTTTTACACTTGATGTAAAGTGTGGAGTTTGAATGTTTACTTGTAATGTCTTTAAATGACTCTGGGGTCCAATTAAAGTTATATGGTCAGTTAAAATATCATGAAAAAATGGAGAAAGTAGAATTTCTTCTGCTGTCCCCATTTCTTGATAATTCTTAAACCGGCTCTTTGGAATGGATATTGTTCTTATCTCTTACAAATCTTGGAAAAGTTACTGTTTGGACTAAAAGTTCCATAATTTCCCCAGCCAGCATGGCCACCAATCCATTAATTTTTCTGTTTGGAAGAAGGATTCTACTTAAAAACCACAAAGGGTACAGCTGACTTACTGAAAAAATTATTTCCTTTGAATCTTTTTTAAAAAGCTGTTGCTTCAGATAAAGGCAAAATAAAATAGTTGGAAAAATGTTTGTATTCTCCAGTCTCTAAATATTTTTGATTCATAAATGGAGCACAGTAGATAAACTTCTAAGATAGTTTCCTGGTGAATTTTTAAAGAAATCATGCAAACTATAGGGTGAGTGTCTCCCTTTAGCAGTTTGTCCTTGAAGTACAAAGCCATATGTTTTTAAAAAAGGTTAAGTATTCAACAAGCTGTGTGTTTAACCCTTCAGGGACAATTCTGATGGCCTACAGGGTAGGTAAATTTGCTGCAATGGTGAAAGAATGCTGAAATGGCTGATACAGGTGCCCTTTGGATAGAGTTACATATATAAAGCTTTACTGGTAGCACAGTTAACTTCATTTCCTTCACAAAAACCTAACTCCCAAATTAAGGTCCCATCTGCAAAATTATTTGTGTTTCAGTTCACACGCTGGGCAATCACACAGGAGACCTATCAGAGTATGTTGAAATGAGTCTTTCCCTATGCAGGACTCACTTCAAATATATACAAGGGCATTTTTGACAGAAATTTAAAGACATCCAGACCTAAATAAGCATGTGGTATCTCAAATCCTTCAACTATATATTTCAACCTGCTTTTCCCACCCAGTCAGAATGGGTTTCCTGAAGTCTTGTTTATGTATGCAGATTATACCATCGTCAGTTAGATGGAAACACCATCATTTGGAGGCAGGCATAAGAATGCTGAGCTCTCCACATGATTGAGAAATCTGATTTTCCATGTATGGAGACTGAGAGCTTCCATGAATATAGAAGAATCCCTGTTGCAGAGGTTTTCCATCATCGAGGAGAGGGCTACAAGGATGGTTACAGCAGGGGAGTGGGAAAAGCTAACAATCTCATGCCTGCTTTCCTTCCTGGCATGTATAATTTTAATGTGTGAATTAGAACTTCAGACTCTTCCCATTTCCTGTCACTGCTTACAACCCGGTTTATGAAACCAGAGGCCAGGGTCCTTCTACTCAGCCTTTGCTTCAACTATGGACTTAGAACTCTCATGCACTTGGCAAAACTTCAGTCAGAATGTCTCTTAAGTCAAGAGTTATTGGAACCTTTACTAAACTTTGGCTCCATTCATACTTTATGATAAGCCATGAATTTTGTTGTTATGCAACCATAGTCTATTTACTCCAGTTTCATTCAAGTAAACAAATTAGAGCTATAAAAATGGCTACCTTAAGTAGTCTCTTGCCCACTTTGAGGCTGTGGAGAAGAGCTGAGACCTTTCTTTGGCTTGCAGTAGCATCCTCTTCTAATCCAAGAGTCTCGAAAGAGAATATGAAGTAAGGAGAAAGTAGGTAGGTACAGCAGCAGTTTCTACTACAAGTAGGATGAGACGTTTGCAAGGAAATAAAGAGCCAACTCCCAGCGAGCACTTCTTCCTCATACCCTGAGGGAGGATCATGTAGCCTGTCACCCGCCAGATATTGGACTATAACTCCCAGCAGTCCTAGCTGACAGTGAAGAATACTGGGAGTTTCAGCCCAATAACATATGGAGGACTACATGAGTCTCACCCTGTCCTACATAGAGTTAAAGAAGGAAGAGAAAATACCCTTACGGAAAGCTGGAAGCAATGTCATGGCACGTGACACAGAGCAGCATTCATCCCAAGTTCTGAAAATAGTTACCCCAACACTTTTCCTTGTTTTTAAAATGCCTGTTTGATTGTTACAGCAAAACCATTGTCTGTACTATTTTTTAAAAAATCATACAATGAAGGGGGTTCCCTTCCCCTTTGCTGCCTTGCTTAGGTGCTACAAATTTTAATTTTCCTATGCAGTGCCATGTAGGATCACTGTTTTAATTCTGCTTTCAGCTGGTGGTGCGGAGATGAGAGTCATGATGTCCTTCAGATGGTGCTGGATTGCACCTGCCAGTATCTCTTACCTTTGCATATGTTTGCAGTCCATCAGCATCTAGAGGACCTCATGATTCCTACCCATCTGAAGGTGGAGCAGCAGCATCTCAGCAACATTAAAAGTCTCTCATGTGGATGCAGTCAAGGACCACAGCTAATTGGTAAGACACGGAATGTTTGTCCTGCTCACACTACTCAGCAGCCTCTCAGAATTTCCAGTAGTTCATATCATGAGAATATTTTTTATCACATGACAGAGTAATTGTGGCATAGGCTCATTTTGTGGACATGTAGACTCCAGTAGCTTTACTTGCAAGCAGTAGATATCAGATCTGAGTCTTATATGTCTTTGTATATATGTAGACAGTGCATTTTATAACCTGATGATTAAAGTACAGGGCCTTAGGAAACAGCCAATATGACTTAGTGGTGAAAAGTATGGGGTGCATCCAACATGTCACAAGCAGCGTTCTGTGACTTGGTGTAGTAGGACATGCCCTTCCTCTCACATGCATCCCTGCTAACTCCTATACACGTCATATCTGCTCTAGCAGCTCCTGGCAGTGAAGAAAACATTTATTCCACTGTGAAGGACACTGTTGTCCTTCTGCTGATGGAAAATGGTATTTGGCTGTCAACTGTGAACAATCACCTAGAAAATTCTGGTTAATATCCCAGTTTAGTCAAGAGGTAAGTTCCTGTTTTTAAAAGTTCCTTATTCCCATATTGCATAAGGGAATCTAGAATTGCTGCCCTATTTTCTAGAGCTCTTGCACTGTGTGCTGTGCTTACTGATATGAATTACTCAGAGCACTCACGAAAAATACATTATGGACAATGTTTTGTGTGGCTGTTGGCACATAAAACAGTATGATTAAGGAGCAGAGATGTGTGGGGCCCAGAATGTGGTTTAACATAGAGGTCTCATAACCCTTGTAATCCAGCCTTGGACAGTGAAAGTAATTTTTGGCCCTTGAAAATATTTGGGAAAGAATTTAAAAGTAAATTATTCCAGAGTACTGTTCTTTTATTAAGCATACACATTGGAAAATTGTGTGGTTGAGTGTGTGTTTTGAAGGAGAAGAAAACCACTACAGAAAATATTTGATCCAATTATTTACTTATTAGCCCTTTTCAACAACAAAAAAGTATTAAAAGTGCCCCCAAGTAGCTAAGAACAGTCTATGATTCTGTCATCACCATCTCTATCTTTGGTGTTTCTATTCAGTCTTTGCAGAAGTCTTGCAATGCTAAGCTATCAAGTCTGTTTGGCCAAGAGCTAGGAAAAGTGTAAGAATAAATTAAATATAGAGGACCATTTGAGTGGCAAACTTGTAGCATACGGCTTTCATTTTAATGGGCTTTCTCAAACAATATAGTTTATAGATTTTCCATTGTTTTTTTCTGGGCTGTGAGGCTGTGTTCTGGAA
The DNA here is from genome assembly GCA_030847615.1 of Gambelia wislizenii. Taxonomy (NCBI): domain Eukaryota; kingdom Metazoa; phylum Chordata; class Lepidosauria; order Squamata; family Crotaphytidae; genus Gambelia; species Gambelia wislizenii. The sequence goes on from JAUMIR010000004.1 coordinate 108,195,338, forward strand.
GAGTTTATTTCTGATGTTTCACTTGCATCTGTGGCTGGCATCTTCAGAGAAGATGCCAGCCACAGATGCAGGTGAAATGTCAGAAATAAACTCTTCCAGAACGGCCAAGTGACAGGCGCCAAGGCAAAGGCTGGCTGGCTGGCTGGCTGACTGGCTGGGTTGGCCTGCACAGTGCCATTCAATCCAGCCACGAACTTGCAGGAAGAAACAAGAGAAAAGTCTTCCCTCCCCCTCCTCCACCACCATCATCGTTTTAAATCGTTTTAAATCTTGAGTTAAGTCTTGGGTGTCTGTGGCAACAAAAGATATTTAAAGGGGGTCCCTGATAAAGAGAGGGCTAAGAGCCACTGCTCAGGGGCATTTGACACTGCTGTCACTGATAGAATGTTCTCTCTTATTGAGGTAGGAGACAATATTCATTCACCAAGAGAACTGGGACATTTGATATCAGGGTGGGGGTGGAGGAGAGGAAGCATGAACAAGTTTGTACTTCCTGTTCTCACTCTTCCTTACATATTGTATGGTGGAACTTGAATATTTTGCTTTTTGGAATATTTTTGCATCTGCATCTGGATGCACCTTTTCCCTGCATCTGGAATGTAAGCCCTCTTGTTTGGACATTTAACTGAAAAAGGAAATCTAAACCCACTTGTACTTATTTTCCCCTGCCTGTTGGATGTTCAGTTAGTCCAAGACAAAGTAGAGTTGAGGTGCCTCTGCTATACTGAACTGTCAAGAGAAGCCTTGGGGGTTGTGGGGTAGGGGTTGTGGTGGTGGGGGAGACAAGAGAGGACCTAACATTTTTTGAAGATGATTATTCCACTAGTTAGCTATTTTTTTAAAAAAATCTTCAGACCAAATTTTAAGGCAGATGTGAGGGCGCCTGCTGTTAGCAGTCAGATATGTACAGCTATTTCATCCTTTCCTCAATGGATTTATTGTGAAAAGTTGGAAGAAGTAAAGGGGAAACATGGGAGGATTACAAATGGAAAGTGAATGTGCCTAGAACATCTATAAAATTTAGAAAGTATTGAGGAATTCAAGATAGATCAAGGTACAGGAGGTCTTACTCAAAATATGTGCATACTAGAGAAGCATCTAATAATGACAACACTCTTTTTGGGTATGTGAAACAGAATAAACTATCCCATGTGTATATGTATGAAAATATAAACATTCAGGATTTTCTCATTATCTTGCACAGGTCAAATAGAAAATGATCCCAGATAAACTCCCCTCCATGTGTATGTGTATATGTATATGTACACTGTATATGTATATGTATACTCTCTCTCTCTCTCTCTGTGTGTGTGTGTGTGTGTGTGTGTGTGTGTGTCAGGGCGGGAAGAGAGAATAGGAAGCACATTTTCTGTACTATTAAAGACAGGCCCTCCTCTTGTTACAAACCACCTGTAAATTTGCATTCCACTAAAACTCTGATAACTTTCGACAGCCCTGACTTGAATAGGTCAAAAGGTGAGGAAAATATCCAAAACAGCTTAAAAATCAGCCGTGCCTAGTGCCCCAGTGCCTACTAGCGATTCTCACCATTAATTCTCAGAAGGGTTCCATGAGTGATTGTAATTATGGAAAGTTAGAAGTTCTGTTAGTGAATAGAATTCAGAGACATAGCCGTGTTAGTCTGGAATATCAGTAAGCAAAGGCATCTTGTAGCACCTCTGAGACTGAGAGAAAAAATTGTAGCATAAGCTTTTGTAGACGTAGTCCAAATCCACACTATACAAATAATCCAGTTTGAAACTGGATTATTTGCCATGGCTCCTTCCTATGGAATCCTGGGATTTGTAATTTGGTGAGGCACCAACAGTCTTTGTCAGAGAAGGCTAAATAACTTGTAAAACTACAAATCCCAAGATGAGGAGCCATAGCAAACTCCAATTTCAAACTGGATTAATTGTGTAGTGTGGATTTGACCTTAGTCTCAGATGCTGAGAAAGTAGACTAAGTCTATAAAAGTTTATGCTACAGTTTTCTCTCAGTCTCAAAGGTGATCTGTTTGCTTACTGTTAGTGAATAGGAGAAGGTGATTCTGGTCAAAAGGGGATGCCTATGCTTAATCTCTGCTTTTCTTCTACAGCTCCCTTCCACTACCACCAGCAGAGAGCTGCTTTCCAGATATGGGCGAAATAGATAATAGACACATAGGTAAAGATGACCAAAAGAGTTCATATGAGGTAGTTCTCTTTCAGGGGAAAACAAGATTTTATTTGTGAAATCTTTTTGCTATTTTGTCTGTATAAGGCATAATTTGTTGGACATTGTGTAACTGTAACCTGCATCGTCCCTTGGCCTTTTGGTTTTGCTAGCCAACCTATTTGCAAAATGACAGTCTTGTTCACCAAATGACAATTTGACCCTCAAACTCAGTTGGTAATACAATAGCCAAAGCCAGGCCCAAACTGCTAAAATGCTGATTCGATAGCCTTGTGCTAAAAATGTTATCAGCCAAATGATCTTTGACCAAAAACACTGAGAGTGCCACCAATTTCTCCATCCCTGATGTATTGTGTCATTTTGCACACTCCTCTCTTTTTGTGTGAGGCCTTAAAACTCATGCTAGAAAAAGTACAAACCAAAGGAAATTAAACTGTAATATTATTTTTCCTTGCTCTTTTAAAAAGTCTGCATCTTAATTTCTGTTCTGCAAATTGGGCAGTCTAAAAGGTAGTTTTTAATAGCCTAAAAAAAGTAGTTTTTAAGCCTAGGTATCTACTGATAAAAGTGAAAAAAGTCAGAAATCCCATTCACCTGTTGTGTTAACATTGGTAAGTGTTTACAATGTCTTCACATACCACAATTACTAAAGTAATAATGGTAGTTGTGTGGTTTAAAAACTAGTTACATTATTGTGCTGATAATATACCGTAACTTCTGCATCTCTGAAGTAGCAGGGAGCTCTAGAAGAAGCCGCAAATAGCTAGCCTGTGAATGTTTATATGATCAGGAAGAATGATTGCCACTGGTACTTACCTCTCCTGGTTTTTGGCTGTATAGATAGGGGCCCTTTCTGGTGTTGTTTCAATGAAAGATTTGTGAACTCTCTCTGACCCTTCCTTCACAGTGATATTTGAAACTAGCCCCCATTTCATCTCATGTAATGGTGAAATGTCTTTCTTTTCCCTTTTCCCTCTTGGCCTGAAATTTGTCAGTGATCCAAGTACAGTGTTACTTGATCATCATTTGGAGGATATTCTGAGTAGTTTGCCAAAAGCACAATTAGTGTTAATAACAGATTAGCAAAAAGGCATAAAAAGAATTTGACATTTCTGTTAACTAGGTAGGTTTGCGTAGATGATATCTTCTGTTGCTAACTGATTTGTGAGAGGGAATGGTAAAGGCATCAGTGAAGCCCAGCTTCAAATAATGATGGATACCCACATTCTGATCCAGCACAGCTGGACAGATTAAGAAAAGGAACTCAGCAAAAACTCTAGTGCTAATTTAGGCTTTGCAGCCATTCAGTTAAATTAATCTAAAACCTTTCATTTTACTAGAAGGAGCTTCCTCTATTTAATTAAGCAGAAGTATTCTTAAAAATGAAATGTTTGCGTATAGGAGCTGAGGGGAAAAAATTGTGAGTAGCAGGCACACCTTTATAAACCATGTTAGTTTATTATTCCTCAACAGAGAATGCTTCTCCTAAAGCAACTAATTTGGACCCTGTATACACCACTGAAATATAACTGTTTCTGTATTGGCATGCAAATATATACAGAATAAATTAGTTGATGAACCTATTAATTAGTTGAAACTCACACCTAGAAACAAAGAAGTTTTATTTAATCATATGAGAAAGCCAGTTCATCCATAGATTCTACATATTGTGTGTGTATGTGCCTTCAAGTCACCTGTCAGCTTATGATGACACCATAAATTTCATATGGTTTTCTTAGGCAAGGAATACTCAGAAGTGGTTTTGCCATTCTTTCCTCTGAAATATAACCTACCAGCCACACTCACTCCCATATTCACTTTCATTTTACGCTCCTGTCATCATGATCTGTACCACTTAACTAAGCAAATACGGAAAAACTATGAACTATATAGCCTGAAATAGGCCATAAAAACATGTTTTAATCAAAACTACAAATACCTTATAGAACAACTAGTAGTGCAAGGCACAAAGAATTTTTCCCTGAGTTAAGTCAATAATCCTTTCCCAAAAGGAGTGTGAAAAACTAGATAGCAAAGTCTAACCCTAACAAAAGGGGAGCAAAATAGACTGTATCTATAGAAATGCTAAACATTATTCATCAAGTTTTAAACTCCTATAGATAAGTTGTTTCTATTTGGAAATCAGCATGGACCATCAGCTAACCAATATCTCCTATACTGTCAAATTTCAGATAGATATGTCTACCTGTTTTTTAAGCAATAGACTGTACTTTCCAAAATTTTGGGGTATAACAGCAGAATGCATATTAATTAGCCCACTCTTAATATATGACTGTGACTACTCTCTATAATGACCTGAACAGCATAATGGTAACAAATGAGAATACCACTGTTAGACTCTCACTTACATTAACATATTAGATGAGCTTAGACAAACATATCTCATCCTCTGTTCCTACATCTAACTACATAATGGAAGACAATACAAGACATAGGTGGGATTTGTGAAGCCCTCCAGATTATGCTAAATTGTACCTCCCATCAGCACCAATGCCAGTGATGTATTCAGGTCTTTTACTTCAAGTCAAGTCTGTACCTTCAAGTGTCAAGTTCAGTCTCAAGTCCTTGCAAGATACTTTCAAGTCAAGTCTCAAGTTGAGACTCAAGTCTGGGAGGCAACTTTAAGAGGAAAAAAGGAGGTGGTGATGGTGTGGCGGGGTATGAAACTTCAATAACTAAAAAATCAAGAAGACATGCAAAAAGTTAGGTTAAAAAAATTATCAACAGATGTGTTAAGCAATGAGCTTGAGGTGGGGCTTGAGGTCTGCTTAGCAGCCTCTCCCCACTGCACATTGGAGGAGCCTGCTAAAGCATTTTAAAAACTTTAGAAGGATCCTTCTGCCTCAAGCCAATTGCTTAATGCATTTGCTGTTACCGCTCCATCATGTGACTGACCGGTAGGCAAAAAACAGTGAGATCATGGAAGCATTGTTCAAAGGAGGAAAACCGGTTTCCATTCCGTAACGTTTCAGGATGAATGCATTATGTTACTAAATCAAGGCCAGCAAGTTGGTTGATAAAAATATAGAAGTCACAAGTCGAGTCAAGTCACTGCACCATTTATTGTCAAGCTGAGTCCAAATCGAGTCATTGAAGTGACTTGAGTCCGAGTCAATCAACTTGAGTCTACATCACTGGCCAGTGGTGAAGAATGCAGGGAACTGTAGTTCAACCACTATAATTACAACCAAACAACACATGTGAAGTACTCTAAATACTTCAAAGTGTTATATAAATGTTAAGTTTTATGACAGTTACTTTTGGGCTGCTTTACAATTAACTAGTCTCCAGTTTCAGAAAAGTTTTAATGACAAATCTTACAGCTGTATTGTCATTTACTGTTGTCAAGTTGACTTCAACCTATGGCAATCCTATGAGTGAGAGATCTCCAAGTCACCATATCCTTAACAGCCCTGCTCAGGTCTTGCAGACTCAGGGCCGTGGCTTCCTTGGTTAAGTCTATCCATCTGGAATGTGATCTTCCTTTTTTCCTACTGCCTTCTACATTACCAAGCATTATTGTCTTTTCTAGTGAGTCATGCCTTCTCATGATATGTCCAAAGTACAACAGTCTCAGTTTAGTTATCTTAGATTCTAGGGAGAGATCAGGCTTGATTAGCTCTAGGGCCCATTGATTTGTCATTTTAGCAGTCCATGGTATCCGTAGAATTCTTCTCCAGCACCACATTTTAAATGAGTTGATTTTCTTCCTATCAGCTTTCTTCACTGTCCAGCTTTCACAACCATACATAGAAATGGGAAATACGACGGCATGTACAATCCTAACATTAATATTCAATAATATATCTTGACACTTCAGGATCTTGTCTAATTTCCTCATACCTGCCCTTCCAAGTCCTAGTCTTCTTCTAATTTATTGACTGCAGCTTCTGTTCTGATTAATGACTGAGCCAAGGTATGGAAAATCTTATACTGTTTCTATATCTACATCAGCTACTTTAAAGTTATGCAAACCTTCTGTGATAATTATTTTTGTTTTCTTAATGTTCAGTTGTAAGCCTGCCTTTGCACTTTCTTCTTTGACTTTCTTAAGTAATCATTCCAAGTCTTTGCTATTTTCTGCTAGTGGTATAGTGTCATCTGCATATCTTCAATTGTTGATGCTCCTTCCTCCAATTTCCATGCCTCCTTCCTCCATGTCTCACCCTGATTTGTGTACGATATGTTCAGTATACAAGTTAAGCAGATAGGATGATTAAATGCAGCCTTGTCTAACTCTGTTGCCAATTGGAAACAATTCTGTTTCTCTGTATTCTATTCTGACTGTACCCTTTTGTCCTGAGTACAGGTTACAGCATCAGGACAATCAAATGTTATGGCACACCCATTTCTTTAAGAGTGAGCCATAGTTTTATTCATAGTTTTATGTATAGCTGTATACAATGTGATATTTCTTACTGGAAGGAGCTTGCATTAGAAAAAGGAGAAACACGCATATAAGGCAGTTCTCACATTTCTTAATCAAATGGAACTTGCTGACTAGGAAATCAGCATCAAAGGCACATAGCTCAAAGACAGGACAGAATGGAACTATGTTCATATATTTTCATTCTAATAGATAGATAGATAGATAGATAGATGAAAATCTAAAATACTGGGCAGTGAATGGTGGTTAATAAATAAACCTCTTACTTTTTAATATGCATTTGTATACAGATTTAGGTATTGTGTAAATATGGATTATTTTACTGTAAATCTGATCAGTTGCATTAAGCTCCCACTCCCCTTTGAACCTCTAGCTTCCTGTCCGAAAGCAACTTCCAAATTGCCAGCAAGTTAAACAAGAGCTGGGAAAGCAGCCAAGCTCCAGTGATAATTAATTAGGAAGAGCAAGCAAAGTCCTGTTTCGTGGAGAGGCAGCAATACAGGCAAAAGGCACACAGAGACGAGTCCAGAATACAGGCCAAAGGTCAAGGCTTACAGAGGGCAGCGTAGTCCAGGAGTCAGTAGGATCAGGCAACAGAGTCGTCAGGAACAGTCCAAGGTCAAGGAACATGGCAAGGCAGCAAGGATTCAGGAAGCTTTCTCCACGGAGGTCAGTTGATCTCTGACAAAGTGTCCATTGCCTCTCCCAGCCTATATAAAACAATTAAGGCTTTGCCAGGTGTTTCTTAATTAGCATGTTCCGATTTCCTTTGAGCCTGCTTTTGTGCTCAATGCTGTGTATACAACAGTCTCGCTCTTCTTCTTTGTCCTTATCCAAGTGGGCAGGACTCTCTGCAGGGACTGATGCCAACCCACTCGGACCAGGCTCTTCCACTGCTTGAGCCTCTAGGTTGGCAGGGTTCCCTGCTGGCACGGTGTAGATAAACCTGTGCCAGGGTCCCTAGGGCTGTTCCCTGCCATGTCCTCCTCCTCTGACTCTACAGCCTCATCAGGCTCTTGGGACATGACACTTCCTGGCTGTTGTTATGCATGGTTTTTCACCCCTTCCAACAGTTGGCTGCTACATCCATTTGATTGAATAGGAAGTGTGAATTCTGGCAGTTTTAATTCTTGGTAGCAGGTTGCATGGGAAAACTTATGACACTCAGTCTCTTATACTACTGCACCTTCTCATCTACTCAAAAAACACTGTTGCTTATTCTGTTATGAGCATAAGAAGCAGGAAAGTAGTGGTAAGTTAAATTTAGCTTTTGTTCCTTTCTTTCTTACTTGTAGGAATCAACTTCTAGCTAAGGGTGAGATTCACTAGACTTAGTGCCTTAGGTCTTGTTTATATGGTCAAAATAATCCGAACAGCATGCAAATGTACAGCAATCCATTCATATGAACATGTGCATAAATACGTGTCATTCAGAAGGGGGGCAGCCAAATCCACTGCAAAGTCTGTGTGTGTTGCATCTGGGGCTTTGTCCAGATTTAAAAAAAATCTCCATACAACATGCAAATGTGCTTTCATTTGAAAACTCACATTCACACAGATTCAAAAAGGCAGTACAGTTGTCCCTTGACATTCGCGGGGGTTAGGTTCCACGGACCCCCGCAAATGTCAAAAAAATGCGAATATTGATTGCCCTCCCCCCACCCTCCCCAGGCCTTCACGGAGCCTTCCAAGGCTCCGTGAAGGCCTCCCCCCACCCTCCACCCTCCCTCCCCAGGGCCTTCACGGAGCCTTCGAAGGCTCCATGAAGGTCCCCGCGGCCTCCCCCCACCCTCCCCCCTCCCTCCCCGGGGCCTTCACGGAGCCTTCCAAGGCTCCGTGAAGGCCTCCGCGGCCTCCCCCCACCCTCCCCAGGCCTTCACGGAGCCTTCCAAGGCTCCGTGAAGGCCTCCCCCCATCCTCCCCCCTCCCTCTCCGGGGCCTCTGCAACCCTCCACCCTCCCTCCCCAGGGCCTTCACGGAGCCTTCCAAGGCTCCGTGAAGGCCTCCGCGGCCTCCCCCCACCCTCCCCAGGCCTTCACGGAGCCTTCCAAGGCTCCGTGAAGGCCTCCCCCCCATCCTCCCCCCTCCCTCCCCGGGGCCTTCACGGAGCCTTTCAAGGCTCCGTGAAGGCCTCCGCGGCCTCCCCCCACCCTCCCCAGGCCTTCACGGAGCCTTCCAAGGCTCCGTGAAGGCCTCCCCCCATCCTCCCCCCTCCCTCTCCGGGGCCTCTGCAACCCTCCCCCCTCCCTCCCCAGGGCCTTCACGGAGCCTTCCAAGGCTCCGTGAAGGCCTCCGCGGCCTCCCCCCACCCTCCCCAGGCCTTCACGGAGCCTTCCAAGGCTCCATGAAGGCCTCTGCAACCCTCCACCCTCCCTCCCCAGGGCCCCAGGCCTTCACGGAGCCTTCCAAGGCTCCGTGAAGGCCTCCCCCCACCCTCCCTCCCCGGGGCCTTCACGGAGCCTTTCAAGGCTCCGTGAAGGCCTCCGCGGCCTCCCCCCACCCGCCCCAGGCCTTCACGGGGCCTCTGGAGGGTCTCCAAAAGCCCCGTGAACGCCTCCCCGGCCCTCCCCGCTCCTTCCCAGGGCTTTCAAGGGGCCTCCGGAGGCCCCTTTTCACGGTTTTGGGGGGGCCCGGGGGGGCCCTCCCAAAACCGCAAATAATTAAAACCGCGAATGCTGAGTTCGCGAATGTGGAGGGACAACTGTATAATTTGATTGGCTGGACGAGCATGGGGGCGGGGCTAGCAAATACTGGGGAAAATATTTGCTAGTCTCCCACATCAGATAGCTTAAAAAGCACTACTCTAGAAATGAATGGTTTATCTTCTTGTCATTCATTACAGGCATCCATAAATGCTGCTTATATTTTGCCAGTAAACTATAAACCTCCATTTATTGGAATATTGCTCACTCTGAAGGCACTAGTTTGATACATGTTGCTGATTCAGAGAACAGTCACTTCCTAACCTCCTAGATGAAGTGTTTTGATGATGCTGTCATTTTAGTAATTAAACCCAAAGATCTTTGGTCACTGAATGTGCAAACTGAAACCTTCCCTAGTGTCAAATACAATTTGTGTTACATCAGTCACCCCAGGTTATTTCGGTCATATGGAGCCAGGTCCACCGTGACAGGATTGGATGTGACAACCAGAGCCAAGCCAATCACGTTGCTTGTTAAAAAGTGGTATGGCACTTCTGAGGTGATTAGCTTGTGTTTGGAGGAAAGGATGAAAATATACACACATTCAGACAAAATTGGCCATGAAATTTCAGGTTGAATTGTGTGTGACATTTCAGCCTCATTCCTTGTCTGGTGTACAAAGAGAAGTGTTTTTACTTCTTAAAAAAAAAGAAGAAGATTGGAATCTAGTTACTAGAAATGAAATATCTAAGGATGTGGCACCTTGTGGAGCTAAGTTAATTTAAAAATTATATCAAAAAGCCAATCTTTTTTATTGGCAGTTATTCCCTCTTTAATACAATATACTCTCTGGAAGTTCTGTGGCTGGAATGGTTCTCAGCACACACAGCTAGACCAAGCAATCTCGTCTGTAGATTGCAGATATGCATTTTTAACTGTATAAACAAATGAGAGAACAAGCATGAGAAAATTCAGCCTATTGTGTTTAGTGGTTTGCTGAGCTTTAGGTTCAGCCTCATTATGTATAGCAGCCATTGTTATATAGCAGGTGCTATGGCACTTATGTAGGCCTAAGTATGGTGAAGGCACCAGATCTTGTCTGATCTCAGAAGCAGGATCAAACCTTGAAAGGAAGACTGCCAGGGAATACCTGTGTGTTGTAGGCTATATCCAGAAAAAGGCAATGGCAAACTTCCTCAGATTAAGTCTTGCCAAAAAACTAAAACAAAATCCTATAATAGGGTTGCCATGAGTCAGGATTGACTTGAAAGCACCTGATAACAACAAATTGCATCTGGTTGGTCACTGTGGGAACATAGTGCTGGACATGATAGCCCCTTTGCCTACTCTGATTCATCATGTTGGTTCTTGTGTTCATGTGCACATTTCATTTTGAGTGACAGCGATGGACATATGTATCTTGGAATCTCTGCCAGGCACCACCTTCCCACTGTGGTGAGATTACATGCTTGTGTGAGGCAGGAGGCTGTGCTAATGGCAGCAGGGCTGCTGGTAGGGCCTGTCATGTTACACAGGCTTTTACTGAGGAGCCAGACTAAATGTGCCCAACAGCTACTGGGCAGCAGTAGTAGTGGGGAGTGACAATGGCCGAGGATCTCTCTGAAACAACAACAGTGGCACCATAGCTAAGACTTGTTAGTACTGCACAGGAGGAGGCATGGTAAACCCCTTTTGAATGTCCTTTACCACGAAAATGGTAATGATGAGATAATCCAAAATGAAACAAGAGATAGTGCCAGAAAATGAAACTCACACGCTGGATGGCACTCAATGAGCTACTGGGGGACAGAGAGGACAACTACAAGTAGTGCTATGGCTAATGATTCAACTGGACTCAAGCCAAAAGAATATTCAGCTGTTGACGTGCTTAGAGGAAAAAGAAAAGTCTGAAGCTGTACGATAAATGTTATAGGGATAGGGAATGTAAGACGCATGAATTAGGAGAAGCTAGACATAGTAAAACAAGAGATGGAACATATTAACATTATAATACTTAGGGTGAGCTGGCTAAAGTGGATAGGAATGGGACATTTTGAGTCAGATAATGATAGAGTTTTACTCAGGAAATGAAAATCTAACAAGAAATGGAATGGCATTAATAGTGAGGAGAGAGGTAACAAAAGCAGTCATAGGATATAATACAAAGTCTGACTGAATAATAATAATAAGAGTTAACGGGAGACCCATAAATAGAACCATATAGAGGTAGAAGAAAAAGAATTTGAAGGATTTTATGCTGGAGTCCAGGAGGAAATTGATCACAAACCAAAATAGGACTTCTTGTTAATCATAGGCAATTGGAATGCCAAAGTAGGCAACAGAACAGAATAAAAGAGTGAAGGAAAATTTGGCCTAGGATGAAGAAATGAAGCCAGAAAATGACTGGCTGAATTTTGCCAGGCCAACAGTTTCTTCATCATAAACACACTTTTCAAACAACCCAAGAGGTGACCGTATACATGGACATCACCTAATGGTCAATATAGAAATCAACCCTTGTATCCACAGACTTGGTAACACAGTTTCACTTATCCACGTATGAAAAAAAATAGGTTCTCTCTAGGCATTTCTAGGTCCTCCAATGCAATTCTATGGTCAACTTCCAGTGTTCATCTCATCGAAAATAATAGGGTTTCACAGTTTCAGGTATTCAGGGGGGATGTATTGGAATGTATCCCTGCAGATATGTGGGTTGACCTGTAGACTACATAATCGGAAACAGAAGATGGAGAATTTCTGTTCTTTCTGCAAAAACAAAACCAGGAGCAGACTGTGAAACAGACCATGAACTGCTAATATGAAAAATTAGAGTAAAGCTAAAGAGGAACACGAAACCAACCATCATGCCTAAATACAACCTGAAGAACATACCCTTAGCATTTAAAGATAATGTGAACAATAGATCTGCATTATTAAGCCTAATTAACCAGTAGCCAGAAACACTCTGGACAGCCAGGGATATAGTCAGGGAGGAATATAAAAAGACACTATCTACAGCCAAAAAGAAAGAGATACCTCAATGGATGATAGATGAAACTCTTCAAGAAGTTAAGGACAGACGAGAAGAAAAAGTACAAAGTAACCAAAATAGTCAGAACCCTGAATGCAACAAGAACTACTATAATAATCAATGTAGAGGAATAGAAGATGACAAAAAGGAAAGAAAAAGAGACTTCTTCCACAAGATCTGAGAAATCAAAGGGGAATTTTAACCAAGTGTGGTGATACTCTATAACCAACAGGGGAACACATTATATGACCAGGTAGAAATAAAAAGACAATGGAGACAATACACTGAAGAGCTGTATAAAAGAGATGAAAGGATGACAGATTCATTTGAGGAAGAACTATATGAAGATGAACCTCAAATTTTAGAAAGTAAAGTGGAAGCTGCACTTGGGAGAAATGAATCACCAGGAACAGCTGGCATACCAATAGAGTTGCTTCAAGCTACAATTCTAACTAAACTCTTTCATCAAATATTGAAAACAAAATAGTGGCCCACAGATTGGAAATGCTCAATATTCATTCTAATCTCCAAGAAAGGGATCACCAGGGATTGCAGCTACCACAGGACCATTAAATTCTCAAGCAAGCCAAGAGATGATCAGAATTCTATAACAAAGACTTTTGACGTATATAGAGTGAGAAATATTAGATATCCAAGCTGGGTTCCAGAAAGGAGGAGACACTAAGGATCATATTACAAAATATGTTGGATAATGGAGCACAAAAAGAATTTCAAAAGAAAATCAGCCTGTGCTGTGTTGATTATAACAAAGCCTTTGATTGTGTAGATCATGAAATCTATGAATCGCTCTTAAAGAAATGGGTGTGTCACAACATTTTAGTGTCCTGATGATACATAACAAATAGTAAGGGAAGAAGGCTACTGTCAGGACAAAATATGGAGAAACAAAATCGTTTCCAAATGGCAAGATGGTCAGGCAAGGCTGTGTTTTATCACCCTATCTGTTTAACTTGTATGCTGAACATATCATGTAAAGCAGGATTAGACTTGGCGTGAAAACTGGGGGAAGAAACATCAACAATTGAAGATATGCAGATGACAGCATACTACTAGCAGAAAATAGCAAAGACTTAGAATGATTACTAAAGAAAGTCAAGGAAGAAAGTGCAAAGGCAGGCTTACAGTTGAACATTAAGAAAACAGAAATAATGACTATAGATGATTTATTTAACTTTAAAGTAGCTGATGAAGACATAGAAATAACACAAAGTTTTCCATACCTTGACTAAGTCATTAATCAGAATGGAGACTGCAGTCAGGAAATCATAAGAACAGTAGAACTTGGAAGGGCAGATATGAAGGAACTAGACACGACTCTTAAGTGTCAAGATATATCATTGAATACTAAAGTTAGGATTGTCTATGCCATCATATTTCCCATTTCTATGTATGGTTGTGAAAGCTGGAAGGTGAAGAAAGCTGTTAGGAATAAAATGAACTCATATGAAATGTGGTGCTGGAGAAGAGTTCTAAAAATTGCTAAAAAGACAAATAAATGGGTCCTAGAGCAAATCAAGCCTGATCTCTCCCTAAAATCCAAGTTAGCTAACAGAGACTGTTGTACTTTGGACATATCATGAGAAGGCATGACTCACTAGAAAACATAATAATGCAAGGAAAGATAGAAGGCAGTAGGAAAAGCAGAAGACCATATTCCAGATGGATAGACTCAATCACGGAATACATGGCTCTGAGTCTGCAAGACCTGAGCAGGGCTGTTGATGACAGGGACTTGGAGGTATCTCATTCATAGGGTTACCATAACTCAAAGTTGACTTGATGTCACTTAACAACAGCAAATCTTTTTCCCCTCCACCTCACCTAAAAAATAAAAGGAGTCTGAATTCACCATAAGGATATCACAGTAGTGGATTGAAGGTTGACAATATCTAGAATAAGTTTAGCTTTGGAAGCCAATATATTTTAAAAATATTTTAATGGGTATGGTATGGTTAACTTTTGGATCTCTAAAGTTTCAGATGCTTGGTAGAGAATATTAAAATTTCTGATTAATTTTTTAAAAAAGAAGTACACTGATAGCCTTAGCTTTACTGGAGTTGGTTCTGAATGTTGTAGAACAAACCCCAGCTTAAACCTGTTTCATACAGAGCATAGAACTATAGAGAGGGCAGATATGCAAGTGTACAAGTAATTTCTGCTATAGTATAAAAAGTGGGTCTTGAGAGCCCTTGTGGCACAGACATTAAATGTCTGTGCTGCAGCCACAACATTGCAAGTTGAATCCCAAGGGCTCCAAGACTGACTCAGCCTTACATCCTTTCATAGGTCGGTAAAATGAGTACCCAGCTTGTGGGGGCAGTTAGCTAACACACATTGGAAACTGCTCAGAGAATACCTAGTGTGCTAGAAAAGTGGTATAGATGTGTAAGTGCTGTGGCTTAACAATCTAAGCTGCTCTGAGAGCGTTTATGGCTGAAGAGCGGGGTATAAATACCTAAATAAATAAAATAATTACACAGTAATATGTGAAGCTTATAGATCTCTCATTCTAGAGGTGATCTAGAAGTCCCAGTTCAGATGCTGAAGCCAATATGGAAAGATGATGGCTTGCTTCAGTGTAATATTTAAAGATGGTCCTGATTGAATCCCATATGATGATATCTGCACCATAAAGTATGTATGACCCGAGGAACTAAGAGCCCATCTAAATAGTGAAAATACCCCTCATGAAATTCACTGGGAAGTTAACCTATCTAAATAAGATCCAGCACCAGTCCACGCTATTTGGAAGGAGGGGGGGGGGTCCAAAAAGGCAAAAACAACGGAGTAAAAGCCCTCACAGATTTTCCTGTAATTTTTGAAAAATCACATGGGGAGTGTGCATTCCTGCTCATTTGGACTATCTAACAACAAAAAATTCAAAGGGAAGCACAAAGCTGATTGGCTGGGCAAGAGTGGGGTCGGGGCTTGCTAGCAGGGCAGGTCCCTGCTGCTGCCATGTTAAATTTTCACCTTAGCAATTGCTCACTAAGGCAACAAAACAGGATGACTATTTTCTGTTTTGCTGTCCTATAAGATTGTAAAATTGCCCTATTGCACTGCACACCTTGTGACAACTTTTTTTAAAAAAAAAGCAGCAGTGAAGAACTAACACGAGTAAATCACTCACAGTTGCCATCAGGAATACAAGGCTTATGGGGGCTTCCAAGGCCAGAAAAACTGTTTAGACATGTCGCTGCTGCTGTGAGATGCCAATACAGTCGTCCCTTCACATTCACGGGGGTTAGGTTCCACAGACCCCCGCGAATATGAACATTCCGCGAATAATGACTGCCCCCCTCCCCTGCCAAAGTGACCATGGGGCCTCCAGAGGCCCCATAGTCTCTTCCCCCCGCCTCCCCCTGCCTTCCAAGACCTTCACAGGGCCTCTGGAGACCCTCCTGAGGCCCCATGGAGGCCTCCCTGGCCCAACCCCCTCCCCCCAAGGCCTTCACGGGGCTTCCCCGGGCCTCCCCCCTCCCTCCCAAGGCCTTCGCGCGGCCTCCAGAGGTCTTGTGTTGCTGCTTTTGGGAGGGGGGGGCCTTCCCAAAACCGCGAATATGCAAAACCGCGAATGCTAAGTTCGTGAATGTGGAGGGGCAACTGTACTACAAGGTACTTTGGATTTTTTTCCCCTTGTGTAGATGGGCCCTAAGAAAGGGAAATAGAACTCTACAACTTTCACACTTTTCCCTGAAATTTTAGGTATTTCTCTTGTTATACTGTGGTTTAATAAAAGAGGAAATTCTTGCTTCTGTGTGCCACTCTTCTTTTATTATTTTGATAATAAATCTTCCTTAGCCTTTTACTTGTCCTCTTAGGAAAACGGTTTATAAGCTAGTGTTCAGTTGAAGGTCATTGTGAGGACAAACATATTACCTCAGCCTCCTACTAATACAATGGTATGTAACTTTGGTTTAATTTTATATGTTGAGCTGTTAATTGGTTACTGGAGACTGCTAACTTTATAGTGCTGTAAAGTTGCCACAGCCAAGCTGAGCATACTCTTTTCATAGTGGCTCAGGAAAAAAAATATCCCTTTAGGCCTCTGTTTCATTTTGGGGAGATAAAAACAAGGCTTTGATATAATTTAATAAGCTTCTGCACTTTCCCCCCAGTTCCTTTCTGTTGCTGAGAAAAATGTAGACTCTAGTTACTGTATACTGCTGTAAATTGCCCAGCCCCCAGCCTTTGCTGGCTTATCCTGGTTTACTATGAGCAAGTAGCATCCTGGTTCATGCATCTATCGCTCTCATTCCCCACCCTCTTTTGCACAATTGAACAAAACAAACAGAAACTGAAAACTTTGTGTAATGTCCCAATGTGAACTTCTTGATTGTTACTCTTGCCAAAAGGTAGCCTCTTGGACCAGGCATAATACCAGGGTTTATTGTTGGCTTCTGAATCCTGGATTATTGTGTGAAGGGAAGTGTGCAGTAGTAGTGAAGAAACTGAGTGTATCTGCATGCTGCTCATAACTCAGTAATTCTGGCGTATTGTGATGCACAAGGCTTCTCCATCTAAATATATGAGGGCATTTCCAGATTTTGAGAACTGAGCATGATCCATTCATTCCTCAGATACAGTACCTGTGTGTCTACAATACAGATGATGCTCATATGTCCAACCCATCTATTCCCTTTTCTTACTATGTGTGGATAGTCTAAAAAAGTAGCAGATTTTGAGGTGGTATGGCAGCCATTTTTAAATATATGGAGCACTGTCATGTGGAAGCTGGAGCAAGCTTGTTTTCTTCCACTCTAGAGGATAAGATTGAAACCAGTACATTAAGACCCCTGTATTCTTTGTGGATTGGTTGGGGGGGGGCGCTGTGGATACAGAAAACTATGGATAATAGCAGACGCCATTGAAAATAATGGGACTGCCAGTAAAATACCATAGAGTTGCCTTGGAGGACCTAGAAAATGGCTAGAGAGGACACATTTTCTAGAAAGACTCTATGGTAGGTGTGCTGTTTTGTGTCCTGTGGATAATTGAATTAGTAGATACTGGGGTCCTACTGTAGGTTCAAATTATAAAAAAGGTGATTCTGACCAAGCATTAGGAAGAACCTCCAGGCATTAAATAGTGTTCAACAGTGGGAAAGACTAGGCTTGGAAGGAAGTGGAGTCTCTTTTGTCAAAGCTTTTAAAATAAAGCTTAGAGATCTACCCCCTAGCTTTAGCTGTCTTTTCCTGCACTAGCAGGGCATTGGACTAGATGGTGCTTGGCGTCCTTTCCATCTCTATGGTTCTATGATTTTGTGATTCTGTGATGTACAGTGGGCCTTCTATATACACAGGGGTTCAATTCTGGATGACCACCACCCCGCGAACAGCAAAAACTGTGGATGGTTGAGTCCCATATTCGTTAATGGGTGCTGCCATTTTAGTTATGGGCGCCACCATTTTAGGTATGCAGCAGCACCATTCAGTTATGGGCACCATTGTTTTAGTTATGGTCATCGCCATTTTAGGTATGGGTGGCACCATTTTAGGTATGTGGCATGACAGTTTGTGGATGTTTGAATCCATGGATACTGAACCCGCAGATACTGAGAGCCCATTGTATATACAGGCAATTAGGAGAAATGGTATTACATGGCTATGTATACCTCCCATGTCATATCTAGCTCATTTGTCTCTTATAGATTATTCATGCTGCAGGTAAGATTAAGGTCTTATCTATACAAGGGGGAAAATACGAACATGTCCGAAAAAGCAATGATGCAACCTGTCTTCATGGTCAAAAGAGCCCCCCTAAACTCTGCATGATCCCCCTAGCCAAGATGGCAGCCACAAGTGATTTACTTGCAATTTTAAATCTGCTGCCACCAATTTTTTTTAAAAGTTCCCTATGGTGCACACAAGCGATAGTCCATATTTACAAAAAAATAAAAAAGAGTATAAGATCACCATTTTATTGACTTACCGGATGGACCCTTGCTTAGCCAAAAATCTATCATGGTAGCCACAGGAGCTTTCCCTGTTTGCTAGCCCCACTCCCCATGCTCATCCAGCCAATCAGATTATGCTGCTTTTCCGTATTTGTGCAAATGTGAGTGTTCAAACGATTGCACATTTGCATGTCATATGGAGCTTTTTTAAAAATCTGGATGAAGCCCTGAATGTGATGCACATGGACTTTGTGGTGGATTTGGCTGCCCCACTTCTGAATGACATGTATTTATGCACATGCCCATATGAATGGATTGCCATATGTTTGCATGCTGTTAGGATTATAGACATTATAGGTTGTTGTCTGGGTGATTGTGTCCTGTATCTTTATACTTTATTTTTTTTAAAAAAATATTTCCTTTTGTTAAAGATCTGACAAATTAAACTACACCCCACCTTTGATTTATAAACAGCGTTCCCTGCCTTGAAAAAGGTGACACCATTATCTCAAAAGACATGCATCCTGGAAATACAAGTACCATAGTTGTTCAAAGAAATTGTACTAGACCCAGATAAACTGTTAGACTGTCATGAATACAGTCCTTCATTATTATTATTTTTAAACATTAGATGCCTCAAGGACAAGATATATCATTCCGAAGATGTTTAAGTAGTGTTAAGAGTATATAAATCTAGTGAAAGGCCTCAAGGGACTGTTGTTCTGAGCTTACCCAGATCCATATAGGTATTACTAAAAGCAATAAACCACACCAAGAGGTTGGTGGACTTTGTCTCATCTTAGATTTTGTGTGTGGATCCCCCCCTCCCTTAAGAATGATCTACTACCTGAAGTAGAAGACAAGAAACATTCCATCCTCTTATTTCAAAAGTCTGCATAAGTGCTCTACTGGTAGCAATCTGTGAGTGCTCACTGTCAGGTGTCTAGCTTAGATGTTTATTATACAGATTTCAAGTGTTAATGGGTTTGAATAGTGGGCTTCTATTTGAAAGTCTGAAATGATGGATAATTTCTAATATCTAAAAACAAACAAAGAAAAATTGACTCTACATTTGTTGGCTGATGAAACAGGTCTCTTAAATAAACTTGAGATAAGATGGCGTAATGCCACATCTCTAAATTCCAGCTTCAGGCACCATCGCTGCCACTACATGAATATCTTGCCTACATTAAATCACAGATGGCTATTTAATTTGTCAGGAATCAAAATATGAAAAAAAAAAAGGCTGTACCTGGATTCTGCATTTCATGTCATTATTGGGCTGGCTGGCTGCAACTTCAATCTTCACCCTAAGCTCTGCTGACTAGGGCTCTTGGGAGGTGTAGTGCAACAACATCTCGAAGGCCAGATGTTTCTCCAAGGCTACTTCCCTGGTCAAATTGACAGCTCTACCTTATTTGTTATTTTATGCTTTCCAGTTGACTTCTGTTTATGGGAACCCCTATCATAAGATTACTTGTCAAGATTTATTCAGAGACTTGCCATTTCCTTATTCTAAAGTTAAGAGCCCGAAGTCAGCCAGTTTTCATTGCTGAGAGGGGATCAAACCCTGATCTCTCAGAGTTCTAGTCCAGCACTCAAACCACTATACCACGCTGGGTCTGCATAGGTTTTTTTAAAAAATACCTGTGCATTTTTTTAAAAAAAGATGAGACAGATTCTTTTCACAGTTTCCACTTATTCTTAGTTCTCTAGTTGATCCCTTATAGTGGAATGTATAATGAAATATAGGTATACAGTACTTAACAAAGTAAATGTGTTCCTGAACAATCCTTTTTTTAACAGAAACTTTGGTACCAGAGGCAGGAATAATGTGGAGAGAGTAGGGATAGGTTCCTATACCACAAAAGGGCAGTTGGACATATTCCAGAAAACTTTCTATTCAGAACTAAAGATATGCACATGTAAAATGAAACAACTAGGTCAGTTACCCTTGCATGAGTAAACAAAAACATTGGGAATCTTCTAGAGGCCAGTTGAAGACTTCTTCCAAAATCCATCCTGGGATGATTTTTTTTTCTTTCACCAGCCTCCACATTTCTTATGATTTCCATTTAGGTGGCCAAACTTGGGTATTGTCATATGATGGCGGGGGGGGGATGTGGATTGATGTGCACTAATGCCAATTCAAAGCAGCTTTGATTTGTCTTAACATTTCTTGTGGCAAAATTGCAGGCATGTGAAGTTATCCACTTTTGTTGCCCCAGTGAGCATGCCTGTGAATCAAGATGGCGGGTGTGGGTGAATTACTCACATTTTTATTCTTACCAGTTGCTGCCACCAAACAGTATTTTTTTTAAAAAAAAGCATATCTAAGGTGTGAAAGTGTGACATTCCACTTAAACAAAAAGAAAGAGAGAAAGGCTGTTTTGTCACCTCAACACACAATCACTAAGGTGAAAATCCAGCATGGTGGTGCCAGGTACTTGCCTTGTTAACAAGCTCCACCCCAACACACATCCAACCAATCATCTTCCCGCTTCCACACTTATTGGGAACGTGAATGAATGTGAATTGGTTGTCCCAATTAGCGTAAATTTGCATTCCCCACAGAACTTTTTAAAAACTTTGGGTGTGGAGTTTTTGGTGGTTTTGGCCCTCCCTCCTTCTGAATACAGTGGATTGATGCAGGATGCCATTTAGACAAATCATAGTCTCCTCAAATTCTATCAGGAGTATTTTCACCATTTAGACCCTCCCCGGCCCTCTTTTAACATACTGTGGGGAGCTGGTGAGGCTTATTTGCTTTCCACCTTTTTCTCTGTTTTGCTGCTCATGCATGCTCCACTAAGGGATTCCAAAGGCAGCTGCTGTTTACCTTGCTTGTTCTAGGCAGTTACACATGGCTATAGTAGAATTGGTAAGAGCAGAGTCCCATTTTTGCCCAGCTCAGACTTTATTGCATTGTTTACTACAGATATTCGTTTGCAACCCAACACTCAGAGTTTGTGTTTATCTTGCTCTCCTCCATCATTCATCTAATGCTGATGCTGCTAAAAAATCCAACTAGACAGAGGACAAGGAAGAAAGGGAGCCCCTTTCTGGGCAGGCATTTAAAAACTTGGTAAGAAGGTGCTTCTTTGTCAGAGGCTTTGTTAACTGAGGTATGCCTGTATTATGTCTTTGTGGTTTGCTAGCAATAAGGAACGGGTACTGTACGAACTAGAAGAAATCACAATGAAAGTGACACTAAAGATTCATTCCTAAATGTTCTTTTAAATTAATTGTAACCATTTACAGTGCTTTGAGATTTATGCTGTAATTGTGTTACAGGCTTCAGTCATGTTTAAAAAGAAAAACTGGCAAGAAGCCTGTAATTAGCAAGGAATCTGTATGTAGTGCAAGACTGTACATAGCCAGGCCTCAAAATTCTCATGTTCACAAGCAGGGGAAGAGGCAGTTCTTCATTTACAAGAACTTGCTTTCTTTTGACTGAATGTTAGTCTTAAGAAGTCTTGAGCATATTTATTGTGTTCACCAAACCTACAGAAATAGTTAAGGAGTTTACCGCTGGAACATAAAGAACAGCATAATCCAATAATGGTGGTGCTGACAATAGAAGAGTAATAGATACACTGTCTCCTGTGTAGCTGTCTGGAACAGTCGAACTGAGCCATCATAATTCCTTTCTTCTTTAGATGATCTCTGGAGCATTCAAGAATAATCTGGAATGCTGAGAGAAAAGAAGTGAGAAATCACACCAGTGAGATTTCTGACTTACCTTGAGCTTTTGTCTTAAATTAGCCGCCTGTTATTTCCATCAATGAAAAGATTGCTCCATAACTATATCTTCATTACTATGTTGTCAATCACTTCCAATGGCTATTGTTTCCATCTGGATTGGGAATTCAAGTCTCACTTCTGATATGGGCTCCTACTGGGATATACCTTGTAGTTTAGCCATATGATAAATCTTGTATCTCTCTGTATCTATATGTATCAGCCAGCCCAGTGTATTTTTAATTGGGGATGCTGAATGGTAAATTGTCATCAGTTGTAGAAGCTCTGAATTCTAGTAAATTCTGAACAAATTTATGTCCCACATTGTTCCTTTGGACCCCAATTGCCTGTAATAACAAACCAGGGTCAGTCTTCCTGATCCCATCCATGGAAGGACTGGAGGTGGGAGTCCACCATCTCACTGGTGGGGGGGGGGACTAAATTCCTGCCTTCTGAGTATATTCTGACAAGCTAAGCATATTGGATGAAGTGTCTCTTCAGATCTGGGGGACAGCTGCAATGAATGTGGGGGGGCCAATTTTCAACCTCAGAGACCCTCCAGGGACCGCACAGATTTCTGGGGGGAAAAAAACCTAAAATAATTGGCAGGAAGTCCATGTCTGGTTTTAATAATATTATTTGATGTTTAAACAGCTTCAGGAGATCCTGCAATCAATTTTGAAAGTGAATTGCCTCTCCTGGGGGTTGTTTAGATGACCAAAAAAAAATCCATAAAGAATATGGGCAGAATACTTTTTGTTCATATGAGCTCCTGCCGGGATTCACCATATTGGGAAGGAGGGGGACTGAAAATTCCAAATAGATTGCGATAACAGCATTAATTGTTTCTCATGATTTTTTTAATTATGCAAAAATGTGCATAATTGTACATCTGAACAACCAATTTGAATGGGGCACATTGGAGAACTCAAACATGATTGGTCGGACCTCGGCGGGGAGGGGGCTTGCAAGGGAGGAAGCGGCCGGAGCAGCTTTTTTTTTTTTTTTGCTGGGTTTGCGTGATTGTTCAAATGGCAGAGCAAACAAACAAACAAAAAAATAAGTGGAAAATCATTCTTCTGCATCTGTCACTTAAGAACAAAAAAGGGGGGGATGGAGGGAATTTTTTTGCAGGCAATTCACTTGCGGCTGCCATCTTTTCTCGGAACATGCTCCGTATGAACTGCAAACTTGGCTAATTTTCCATGCTAGCGATCTTGCGAATGAGTCGTGGGCACAAATAAACACTGCAGCAGTAGGGAGGTAAGGTGCTATTTTTTGCTATTAATTCTCCCATCTAGCTGAGCCCCTGAAAACTTCGTTGTTGTTTTTTAAAAAGCCTCTGGAGGCATGAAGAAGCCACACTTTGTGCACCTCTACTTGAAGTGCTATGTGGAATAGGCATCTTAAGAGATGCCACTCTCTCTGCCTTCTGATAATGCTGTTTCTCCTACACTTTGAAAATGGAGCCCCTGTTTCCTTTTCTTGGGCTTGTCTAGACAAGAAGATGTAATACTGGCTGTTTCACATTAACAGAAATTCACAGCAGTGTTCATTTGTCTCCACGGCCCTTTGGCAAAATTGGTGATATGTGAAGCTATCCATGTCTGAAGTGCACATGCAGCCATGCCTGCAAATCAAGATGGTGGCTGAGAGTGAATTACTCATGTTGTTATTTTCCACAAGTTGTTGTTGCTGCACATTTTAACTGCAAATGAAAGGTGTGCAAGTGGGACCTTCCACTTAAAAAATCTGTTTGATCGCCTTAGTGCAGCAAAAAAGTGCATGATTGATAATGCGAAACTCCAGAATGGCACCTCTGGCCACTTCATTAGTGGCAAGCCCACCCCTGAGCACATCTGTCCAATCAGCTTTCTACTTCTGACCTCACCAAGAATGTACTGTAGTGTGAATTGGATGTCCAAGTGAGAGGTAATGCTCATTTCCATGCATTATTCAGAAAAACTTGGGAAAAGCCATGAAGGCTATACCTGTGTAGTAAATGGAGTTTTGGGGCCCTCTGCTTCTGAAAACCACGAATCTCAGACAGATCTTGTTGGGAAAAAAGATATTCTCTATGAATTCTATTAGGATTATTTTCACTGTCTAGACAATCCCCTTGTTTCACACCAGCCACTGAGGGGCTCAAAACCTTGCATTCAAAGAATGACTTGGAGTTAATTGTGTTTAAAAAACCGTGTGTGTGTGTGTGTGTGTGTGTGTGCCTTCAAGTCACCTGTCAACTTATGGTGACTCCATAAGTTTCATAGGGTTTTTTTAGGCTGGAACCAAGTCTAACACGAGGAAGTTGCAGAAGTATCTCCATACACTAAATGATAAAACAGTGCTAAAAGGGAGTAGGCATTAAGTCATCGTGTGTGGAGTGATGAAACAGGCTCCGCATGTTAGGCTCAGAAGCTTTTTCAGTACCATCCATGGGGAAGAGGTGACATGAAGAAATATTATGAAAAACAAGGCAGCTTCAATTTAACTTTATATATGTGCAGCATCAGAAGAAAAGAGGAAAGGTTTTCTAAAAATGGGTAAAGAGAAGTAAAAGCAAGAGGTTATGGCGATATCATAAAATATAAGCATTGGATGGACAAATCAATGCCCATGTGAATCTCACAGTGATAATTTGACACTTAAAAAAACACAACCTTCTGCATCCCCGCATAAGATATAGGCCTGCTTTCCAACAACAGAAAGGCATTCACCTCTGCTGTTAAAAGTGCAGCTTTGCTAAATGTCTTGCAGATAGTTTTTGTGGAGGAGGCGAATCATAGTTCTAAAATACCATAAATGGAAGAGAATGCTTCAAATCTTTGAAACGAATTAATTAGTAGAATTGTCAATAGTGGCATTTAAATTGTGTCAGTTTTATCAGAAAGGCTCTATCTATTTGAAATTGTATCTGTTCGCTTTGTTTTGAAGACAGGAAAAAGTCGAATTCAGGGAAGAGGTTTCCATAACATGTGAATATGAGTAATTTACAAACAGTAAATTTTTGTACTGTTTGTGTGTGTTTAAATAATAAACTGAAAAACTGTGGCTAGTTCTTAACACATAGCACTTAATGTCATCACCAGGGGCCATCCCTAACTGTCAGGGTTTGACCTATAAAACTCAGGGACTGGGACGCTCCTGAAATGAAAACTGTACTGTTCTACATTTCTACTATTTGGGCTCGCACCAGAGGGGTAGAGTCAAGTTTGGTTCTGGAAAAACTACTTAACAGTAAATTGTTTTGAGCAGTGCTTCCCCATCTCTCTGTTAGTTGTTAGCACTGCAGCCATCTCTGTCTTAAACCTGGAAAATGTTATTAAAGCAGCTTAGACAGTTTTTGTAATACTGCAGAAGTCCACGCAGATTCTCTAATGAGGCATATTGTGGCTGTGACCATCCTGTTTATACTACACTGTTTGTTTTGTCTCTCCAGTTTTGTTTGCTTTGCATCTCCTCTGTCTCAACTGTTAGGAGAGATGCTCAGTTGTGGGTGGTGGTGCTGGATTTGATTATCTGATAATATCAGCAATAGGGGATCTTTCTGTATAAATCAGTTAATGCATAAAGGAAGTTTATTTGTGTGGTTCTTTGGAAAGCTGGATGTGTGTTCTAAGGATTTAGTCCTTTGGAGCAGAAGTGCCACATTGTTGGTATTAATTGGCTTCTGTTTGTCATATTCTGGTGATTGAAAAATGTGATATATATGCATAGGCTGTTGTGGTATCCCAAAATGAGGGAGTTTTCAAAAAATAATTTAGCAAAAGTAAAATGAACTTCAGTGAACAAGTCCCATTTATTTCATTGGTTCTGAAATTAATTATAATCACAGAAAACATAGAGATATAAATTTATTATATGCACTTCTGTTATCTGACTAGATAAATACTAAGGGTGCTTTCATACTATATGACAAAATTATAACACTATTATTACACTTTAGCTCCCCTGGCAACATCTTCGAATTTACAGTTTAGGGAGGGACATTTAGAATTCTTAGCCAGAGAGCCCTAGTTCCTCATCAAACTACAAACCCAGGATTCCATTATATGCAGCCAAGGCAGTTTAAGTGGCATCATAGTGCTTTAATTGTCCAGTGTGAAAAAGGCTAAGGCATTTGAAAGAAAAATTGACAAAGCAAAGACCTGCTTGAAGCATGAATTTGGACTGGGAGGCAAGGAAGAAGAGGCAATCCGCGTTAAATTTGCAGGCTGTGTATTTGAAGAGTTGAAAGTGAAGAAATATGGAGCTCACCTTGCCTCAGAAAAGCCTGGCAGAGTTTATCATTAAAACTATGGTTCTATTTTAGATCGAGTCCCCCCACACCCATGTTTAAATATTTGTTTACATATATAATTATATATTTTTACATATATGTCCACAGCCACTTCAGGAGATTGGCTAAACACGTGAAGGCTGCAAATGGATAAAGAAATGGGATATGAGGAAAGTACCTCACCTAAGCTTCAGATCTGTGCAGGTACCTCCTCCCATATCTGAAGGGACGTTGAAGATGTTCTAGATCTCATTCATTTATACATGATTAGGAAACTCCACATGGTCAGAGCCCCTGATTTGTTAGAGTACTTGATAGCATAAAATGTTTTACACACATTCACTTGAATACCACTAACAGAGCAAGATGTGGAGGGGACTCAAACTGCAAAGGGATAAAAGAGGTGGGACCAATGTTTGCAGCCATCTCTCCTTGCACATGTGTAGCCCTCGTGCTTTCAGGCAAGCATCTTAATATCAAAACTTATTCAATCAATACAAAATAACCCATATGAAAAGAACATTGTCTACTTTTGTTTCCTCTCTGATTTTTTATTTTGTTGTTTAAACTTTGGTTAGCTGGCCAACACTGAATCTGTATCATGAGAAGCACATGTTTTATATCGGGACATGAGTATCACATAAATCTTGGTTCTTTGCCATCTGGTTTGGTCCAAAGTCTACAGGAGGTGTCTACTCACAAAATTTTTGAAGAAGCCTGTTTGTCCACACACATATTATTTGGTCATTTGAAGTCTTTAAAAAAACCCACACAACTCTACTAGCCTTGAGGTTAATCATACTTGTCATGGACTACATACAAACTTGGTGTATCTGTACTCCCGTATATATATTTTGGAGTGGGGGACATTAAGATTCAATCTCATACTGATTCTGTGGTATATGTCCCCTGTCTCCCATATGTCTCTTTTGATTTCTTTGTACAGTGTCTATAGCTCTCAACATAGCATACTTTCTGCTACAGTTTTTGGTATTATTATTGCAAAAAAACCTTCCTGGCATTCTATGCTCTTCATAAAGTGATGCTGTGGAAATATAACAATATATTGGACAGACTTCAGTTGGTTTAGATGAAATTATTATAGGGTTGGAATTCTTAGCATTATAAACGTATGGTAGGAATTATCTATAATTGAAAAAACATTTTTAAAGTAGGCAGTTGATGTGCAATTTGACTGATATTATTTTATCCCCAAATTCCTTCAGTTAGTGAGCTCATTATTAAAAAAATATATATTTGTGGCAAAACTGAGATAACATTAATTAACATGTATTCTTTTAAAGTTTTGCTGGTATGAAAGAAACTTTAGGTATCCACATACTTGTCAGAGTTTAGAAAATCCACCTTTCAGGACTACATATCTCACAAACTCCCTGGCAACATAATCAGTGCCCGTGCTGGTTGGATTCTGAATTATAATTTCAAGAAGTATTATTCCAGACCTGGTGCTTTCCCCCTTGGTGTCATCCATGCCAAAACTACAAGAACAGAATAGCTGGCTGGATTTCTTTAGTTTTAAATGAAAACACCAACCAGTAGCCCATAGTACAGGTCTCTGTACAGGAGGGTACCTTATCCAGAGTGGACCATTGTGATCATACTGTTCACTTTTTGGTTCCTCTGTGTTCCAAAGCTGTTCACCAAGGCTTCAGTTACACGACAGTTTTTATTGCGGTAATTTGCGCTGTATCGCTGTTTCGCACCAGTACTGCATCGTTCACATGAATTATTGCTTTATTGGTCTATCAATTTAGTTTTCAGCTGTTTTCCACTTTGATATTCACACACAGACTGAGGCGGGGGCGTGGCCTCCCAAGCACATCCTCTGATTACCACAGGAATGCCTGAGACTAACATTCACACACAGAGAGACTGGAAAAGGCTAGCTTGGAATTCTTCAGATGGCAGAAGCTAAGCACGAAGATACCAAGGATGGAGGGAGAGAAGGAAAGATACACACACACACAAGGCTAGCACTCACAGTCTTTTCTGTGGCTGGAAACTACAGAGGATGGATCTTTCTTCCATCCCCTCCTTGTCCAAACCCCTCCCTGGTGAGTTCAACCAATCATGGCAAAGCTCTGCTATGAATGTATCGGAAAGATTGCTGGTAATTCACACAGCACTTAGTGTAATGGTTGATCACACTATCGAAAATGCGCTACTTTTCAAAAAAGCCAGGAAAAGTCCCGAAATCCTTTCTTGCGTTACTAATGGGTTTTTGTGCCCCGCTCCTTCTGAAAGAGGTGACTGCGTGGTGCAATGCATGTAAACAATTAGGAATCTTGGTGAATTCTTCAGTTTTTTTTTCATCGTGTAACCAAGCCCCAAGAGATTTGTTGGCAGATGGAGCTGAGGGATATATGGATAAGACAGTGGTGTCAGGAGGAAGTATTTGCATTTATTAAGTTTTGCAGAATTTAGGAAAAGGGTAGGCAATTTGTGATGCTCCAGATGTTGTAGGTCTGCAGTCCAATAATCAGTCACCATTGGTTATGTTGATTAAGGCTGATGGGAGGTGCCATCCAACAATATCTGGATGTTCACAAGATAAATCACCCCTGGTTTTGGCAAGCTGTCTTTTTGAAAAGTCATGGGGGAACTCACCTTGATCTAAAATAGAACCATAGTTTAATGCTTAACATATGGAATTAAAAAGTAGAATTCACTACCACAGTACAGTGGTAATTGCTACCAATTTAGATGTCTTTTAAAAAAACAAAAAGGATTAGACAAATTAATGGAGGATAATTCTATTGGTGGCTGCTAGTTGTGATGGTTATATGCCATCTCCATGTTCAAAGTAAACATACCTCTGAATATCATTTTTGGGGAAATCAAGAGGAGACCTTGGGCTAGGCCACCTTGGATCCTGTACAGAGAAGGGTGGGAAATAAATAAAATAAATCAAATAAATAGGACTAGATAGGCCTTTGCTCTGATCCAGTAAGGTGTATGTGCTCTGAAACTGAATATGCAGTTTCTTTTGTGGAGAGAAAGATGAGGAAAATGCCAAGTTTGCTTTGAGACATAATAATTTCAATAAGATGTTGCCCATATATGCCAATTGCAACCAGCAATGTACTGTACCCATAAAGAGTTACTATTTTGTGCTTGTCTTCCAACTTCAGAAAAGAACATTTTGTTCTGCCTGCTTTAGGATTATAAATGATACTGTGGTCATGTTATTAGTTTAAACCTCCACTCCTAAATATATACAAAACCTGAGATCTATAAAATAAGCATGGACACATACACATTTCTTTAAAAAAGTTCAATTTTAATTCTCTAACTGTGAACAACTCGTTATAGCTGAATGTTTTAATTCACAAATTCACTTTGTTACTTAGCATTTCCAACTAGAATGAAAGAAGCATGATTTTTGTCAAAATCATCTATTTCACCATCCTTCTGTCCCCAAAATTATTTTTTTCTGTGTTTGCAAAGCTAAGAGCATTTATTTAATCTAAAAATTAAATCTGGCTCTTAAAAAAAAAAAGACAATGAGTTTATTTGCAGATAGGAGAACTTTCTGAGACTCCATTGTTCCTACCAGGACAGTATGTTGTAGGTCGCTATCACATTTCAGTGTTATTAAACATTTGTCAGCCCTCCCTTCTTTGAAATCCTCTGAACAAGCTTGTGCCCCTCTGTCGTCTGCATTTATTAGATCCTGATGAGAAATGTGTAGCCGAATGAATGCTCCTTTTGTATTCTTTTCCATTGGGATAGGGTTGGTACTTGGGAATCTAAAAATGAAGGATCATTTTGCCTGAACAAGTTATTGCTCATTCTGTTAATCTGTGGTTTATTATAATCCACACAATCAGCATATTCTTTTGTGTTATATTCACATTTGACGTTTATGATCTTCTATGATATATCTAGGATAGAATTTTATTTTTGTCTGCCTATTCTGATTTATGAACCTTATAATTATTACTTTTTAATGTCTGTTCACAAATTATTTCCATAGGAATATTAATAAGGAATATTAATAATCTTCTATTTAGAGACATTTGAGAAGAAAGTGAACCCTGTTTTAAATCAGTGCTCATTTTTGTTTGATAATTTTTAAATTGTTGGTTTGAGATCCCTTAGCTCCATATTTTGTTGGAAATATGTCAAACCTTATAAGGCTTAATTTAAGAGAGTATATCTTCAAATCTGGCGAAAATATTCAGATTCAGTGACCTGGGGGGGTGGTGTTGGATGATGGTGAGTAGAAAAAAATATATTATTCTGAAATGGCGGCGGGGGGGGGCGGTATATATATTTGCATCTCAAATTTTTGTTTTCCTAACTTGTCTGGCTGGTAGTTAGTAGTCAGTTTCCTGCTCTTATTCCTTCTCCTCCAGATGTAAAAAAAAATGTTACAATGATTAGCAACCATTTAACAATAATTAACAGTTTTGTGATTCTTCTAAAAGAACATTGTTGTTTAAATAGCTCTGTCACTGCTTTTATAGTCAGAGGTGCAGCATCAGATTAACTGTTTACTCTTGGCGCCCATTCACCCAGGTCTTGGATCCTGTAGTACTCCTGCATTTGAGTAAAAAGATACCTGTAACCTGATTAGATGTTCACACAGAGCTGGAAGCCTTCAAGGCTTTGATGGGCTGAGTCAATCATGTGAAAGTTGTCCACTGCCACCCACCATGTCCTGACATAGGCCTAGATTTTATGTTTGTATGTTCTCATAGTACCATTTATGCTCATATGCCAGTGCCATTTATATTCATATGGGGAGATGTAGTAAAACAGTATGGCTTCTGGTTTTGAAGTTATCATTTAGTCTCTTAGGGTTTGGTATGGCCTCTCCTATCTCGCAATCTCAGTCCTCAACCATTCCCTATGGGAGGTTTGAATTGAGGCAAGTGACCGCTGGACTGCAAACTGTTTTTCTCCCCAACATCCATTCTGAACCATCAGTGTACCAGCCCTTCTATTGGGTAAAGTTTAGGTAGCACAACAGACAAACTTAGGCTGCATTTGGACTTCACAGATTTGCAGTACAGGTTGAGTCTCCCTTACCAGGGGTATTTTGGATTTTGGAATATTTAGGATTTTGGAATATTTGCATATACATAATAAGATGGGAGTCTAAACACGAAATTCATTTGTGTTTCACATACACCTTATACAAATAGCCTGGAGGTAATTGTATACACAATATTTTAAATAATTTTGTGCATGAAACAAAGTTTGTGTACACTGAACCATCAGAAAGCTAAGGTGTCACTATCTTAGCTACCCATGTGGACAGTTTCAGATTCTGAATATTTTGGATTCTGGATAAGGGAGACTCAGCCTGTAGCTGGTGTGCATGAGGAGGATAAGACAGTAGTTCCTGCTCTGCTCCTTCTACCTATTAGCTTCTTCTGGAAATTGCAGCCATAACAAAACCCAGAATATTTGAGTAACTTTTGCTCAATGCCACAGAAGACAGTAGGGACCAGTCCTTGCACTTACTCTGGGCCTCACCGTGGCTTTTTCCATTCTCTTGCTACTTGTTTGGCTGCCAGAAGGAGGCAGACACTTGCCAGTTCTTATTATCTTAGATGTGGTAATGTCATATGTCACCAAGGAAGATGATTGCTGGAATGGAACTTACCCTCTTTCTTCTTCTGTGTTGTGCTGGGCAGTATGAGACATCTTTCACTCATAGAAGTTTGTTAATCTGGAAATGGATGAATCCACAGTTGGTTTTACAGCAGCTCCTCCGTCAGCTGCTCTAGGTCGTATAAGAGCCATCCAGGTCCTGGACCCTGTTCCTGACAGAAGTTTGGCATTGAGAAAGCTCCCATACAATCCAGAGCAGCTGTAGAATTGAGAACGGACTTAGAGCTTGTCTACATATGGAACAAAAACCCTGAATGGAGTTTTGCCTACATGCCCCCACATTCTGCCTGAAGCCCTGTACATTATTATACTCCTCGGGGATGTGTCTTCAGTGTCCCTGTGGAGTTTCATCTGCCAGCGCCGCCACAACCAATTTTAACACTCCAGAGTCAGTTCCCAATGGAAGGGGGAGGTTTTTCTCCCTTCCCTTGGCTCAACAGTGCTGCCTCTGCCTGTTCTCCTGCTTGCCTGTCGCTTCCTTGAAGTGTTTCCCTCACTTTCTTCAAACACCTCTTCCTGCAAGCAGGAGAATGGGTGGAGGCAGCACTGCCAAGCCAGGGGAAGGGAGAAAACCTCTCCCTTCTTCTGGGAACTGGCTCCAGAACTTTAAAATTGGAGGTGTGGTGGTGACAGAAAACCCAGAATCCCACATACTGCGCATCCTGGTAGGATACCTTGAAATGCTGTGAATCTGGGCCATACCACATGAGGCCAGATAGCCCCAGATTTGGGGAAAGGCCATGCCACATGTGGCCTGGTCACAGCAGATTCGGGGGCATTCACAAGGGGATTTGGGGCATTTGATGGTATAGACAAGCCCTTACTGATTGTGTGATAACAGATCTGTCAGCCACACTTGCTTCTGTTGATCAGGAGATAAGGAATCTGACTAGATCACCTCCTTCTCTCCTTCCACCATGTAAAAGTGAGATATAATTGCACAGTTCATAGTCACACAGTATCTGGGCTATGCTGCAGTAAGAGATGGCAGAAAGGGATCCAGACATGGTGGCTTCCATGTGGAGAGGGCAGTGAAGCTACTCTGAGACTTAGTCCAGACTTTAAAAGAGCTACTTAACTCATTATCAGCAAGTGGTTCAGTACCTTGGATAGCCCCCTTAAAGTCTGGATTATAACCTGGAGCACATTCACTGCCCCATTGAAAACAAAGCAGTCAAGCAGCTCTGGATTCAGTTGGGCAATGTCCTTCCTTCTTTCTTTCCATTCTTTGTTCTTTTCTTTGTTCCTTCTTCCTCTGTGGGCCAGAGACAAGAGGAAAGTCAGATCAGTAACCACTGTTTGGCCTGATACTCAAGAGAGTACATGACAAGTAGAAAGAGAGATCACAGCAATAGGAAAATATTTCTCTTTTGAGAAGAAAGGCAGTTGCAGTTACAGAACTGATGCTGCTAGGCTAAAACCACCTAGATACTCTTCTGCAGCACATGGGCATTTCAGGTATCCTTTACCTGCAGCCAGGACAGA
Organism: Gambelia wislizenii; assembly: GCA_030847615.1. Taxonomy (NCBI): domain Eukaryota; kingdom Metazoa; phylum Chordata; class Lepidosauria; order Squamata; family Crotaphytidae; genus Gambelia; species Gambelia wislizenii. The sequence continues at coordinate 108,228,659 of JAUMIR010000004.1, forward strand.
AATTTCCTTAATAGCAGGGAAAGTAATTTCTGCCTTTGATCCTTCAGCCCAGCTGCTACTTTTCCTGCAGAAATTTACTTTGTGGTTTGATACTTTTGCTTATGTTCCTCAGCCAGGGAGCTCCTGGAATGATTCAAATTAGTGAGGGAGTAATCTACTATAGTTTTAAAACACTCCAGGGAGTACTGTATAGCAGTAAATGTGGAAAGGCACCCAAAATAAAACCATTTCCAACATGAAATTAACTACTGTAAAAAAAAAAGTAGCCTGAAGGTTGACTTAAACATGATGGCTTTCACATGGAGCTCACCAAAAATACTTTCCATTGATGGCATTCCCGTGATGGTTGCAATGATTTAAAAGGCCTTTGACAACTTGTGCATGCCCATCATGTGCACAGTCTGTTTAGAAGGTTTATAGGACTAGGAAGCTGAGGTGCAGTTGATACAAATATTAAGGCCAGCACAGATAGTATCTGGTAGCCCTGCTGTGAGTGCAAGTAGGGGAAATCCACTCTGGGCTATAATCCAAACTGTAAAGGAGCTATCTGAGGTGCTGAACCTGCTTTTGGTATAGGGTTCAGCATCTTGGATTGGTCTTTTAAAATTTAAACTAAAACCCAGACCAGATTAACACGGAGCCATCAGCCATCATTCAATATATGGATATTGATTGGCCCCTTCATGGTGTGGAGATTGTGCTATTTAAATTCTCTCTTAGAGTGATAGTCATTTGTGTCTGTGAATGTCTGCATACAACAAAATAAGCAGTATTCTGTCTCTGTCTCATTTATTGTTCTCTGTCTCATTTATTTATTAGCAGAATACACAGAAAATATTTGTATTTTCTCTCCTTATCCCCTTTCCTTTTGTGATTTTTAAAAAAAGATTGTTAGCCTGAGAGCAGGATTCTTTTTTTAAAAAAAAAATGATATTATAAGCCACTCTGAGAGCTTTTCTGTAGAGCAGAGTATAAATGCTTTCTACCTTAGATACAAACAAATGTATCTGAGTAAAAAGAACAGGAATACCTTGCCTTGGTATAATGACAGTGCACTCTTTGGCCTTGAAAAGAACCCATGACTGAACAGGTCCCTGACTGACATCTTCTGTCCAGCCCTTGAAAACAGAGATCTATGGATCAAAAAGGACCTGGGGGCATGGAGGCTTGAACCTGTCTTATTGACATTGCTGGTATAGGAGGCACAGCTGTATGTCTCTCAAGCATGTTGACAATTTAAAGGGCAGTTAGCCCAACCTTCATAGTTAAATTTAAAAAGAAAATTTCAAAGGGTAAGGAGGGAGCTAAGAAATAATTTATTGGTGTACACAGAGTGCTCATTAATTTTAAAGGTTTCTCTCTTCTTCTTCTTCTTCTTCTTCTTCTTCTTCTTCTTCTTCTTCTTCTTTAAAAATGGAAATAGTTTCACCAGTGAGCTCAGGGTCCAGGGGGGAAATGCCCCATAGCTCTTGGGATGACAAGAGGCCCCTTGACCTAAAGATCAAAGGGCAGATGGGTTGACAGCCTTTCCCATAAAACACAACTACCTCCATACTATAACATGTTACAATACAGTAGCAGACAAAAGTGCATGTACTAGCTTATACCTGGAGTGGAGAACACAATTCCAAGGGTCAAGTACACCTAGTTTTTGGAAGAGTGTAATATCTCTACTATTTTATCTTAGCATAAGCTTCAGTGCAGCTCTGGCCATTTTAATTTTGCTCATAGATTTGCTATGTTTAGAGTCATAAGTATTCTATCCCCCCCCCCAACACTTCTAAAGTAACATACGTCTAAATTTGAAATTTTACACTATATATTCAACATATGATAAAAATTTATACATCTGAGCCTTGTTTCAGGGTAATGTGCAACCTCCACACCAGAGCACAGTGCATAGCAAAAGCCAGATCCTAAACAATGTAATATTCCCCCCCTCCACTGTTTAGTGATGCCACAACTCTTTAACTGTAAAAATACAGATTGCCCCCTCCATATATCCACAGAACCAATATCCACAGTTTCAGTTATCCATGGATGAAAAATAGGGACACATACTATAGAGTCACGCTGGAAAATGCCACCTCACTAGGAATTGCTAAGTCCTCCAACACAGCTCTATGGTATGTTTGCGCCAGAAGTCCTTTATCTTTATTTTTATTCTAATATGGTTCACTATTATCCATGGTTTCTGGTATCCATAGTAAGTCTGGGGACTGAGCCCCCATGGATAAGCTGGGGGGGGGGTGGCGACCTGTAACCAAAAACTGCAAATGCATGGCAAAAGGAGTAAAGTTACCTCTCATTAATGTATGCTAATAGTGTGATGTAATTATACCTTTGGACAGAATTAAAGCAACTAGTTAATTGCTACTAGTTCTTCCAAGCTTTGTAATTAACCAGGGACAACGAGAATTACAGCAGCATTGGTCATCTGTAAAGACTGGGTCATAGCCAGTGGTCTGATGTGGGCCAGGCACCGTGGAACAAAACCAATAGCCAACACCAAAGAACAAACCAGGAAATAGGCCAAACAAGTTAGGAATCTGTAATGAAGGACAAAGAAGGATACAGGAATGTGCTGGAGCTCGATGCTATAATTGTGTAGTGTGAAAGACCCAACAGACTTTCCTTTGCACCTCAAAGTCCAGGGATGCATCCTCTGTGTAGCTTCTTTTTCTCCACATCTACAAAGGAGTATGGAACTGTGCAACCAATCACTGGCCCTTTAGAGGACTGGGGACAGCATTTCCAAGGTGGGAAATGGCATGGAGCCACTTGAAGTTAATCCTGTTTAGGGCTTTAGATTACTGCAGTCCTTCCCTGAGACAACACCTTACTACAGCACAGAGCTCTGCCTAGCACCCTGGAGCCTGCTTAGCAGAACATGCTGTGACTAACTTGCTGTGTTGTAACCTGTTGGGCTTCAACTTGATTCCCTTCAGCCTGAAACTGCTCAGCTTAGCTTGCCTCTTCTATTATGGAAGCTAATAGTAACCAGGTTAGCTGCACAATTAAAGTAATATCTATTTTGTTTCTCACATCTTTAAAACTAAGGTGTTTAGTGCGGTGCATCTTTGTCCTGCTTGGAAGTAGTCCTCATATATATTAATGTCTGTCATATATAATATGGAACCTGTATAAGGAGAAAGGCAGGATATAAATTAAACAAACAAACTTTTCTTGTGTGATGGATCTCTCTCTCTCCCTCCCTCCCTCTCTCCCTCTCTCTCTCTCTCTCTCTCACACACACAGCATTCAGAATAAGGATGGTAAAGTGTTCTGTTTTCTTCAAAGATTGAAATACATATTTTGGTTTACTCTGAGCCATAATTGGACTCCCATCAACTCCATCATCATTCTGTCCTGCAGCAGGCTCTGAATCTTTCCCCCAACCCTTTGTGAATTCCCAAACCTACTTATCTAGCTTTAGAAACATTGGTAGGAGTTGTGGCAGGTGAAAGAAGGAGAGAGCTCTCTGAATCCTTCTCTCTATCTCTCTCCCTCCAACCCCACACTTCCTTTGTGCTGGAAACTCTTCCTCTACAGCCACATTATAAATGCTGGGGAAGGAAGAAAAGAGCAAATCTTCCTTGCCCAATTCCCCCAGTGGGGGAGGGGGTAGGAGTGGAAGTGGCATGTTCACAATTGTATTACCATTCAAGTATCAACTGTGGGGGGAAATGGCAGACCTTATATAGCCGTTTTTAGAATGGCAAAAATAAAATGCAGTGTTGTAAATAAACAGGTGTGCATCAAATTGAGTGCCTTTGATCCATTATATACAGTATTTGGAGGTGGTTTTAGGTAGTTGTTCAATGGAAAAAAATAGATCTCTTCATGGTTTGTTGCTTGTTGTGATTTCAACCCATTTTTTTTAAAAAAATGATTATTCTATTATACTGCTTTTTAAGGATATATGATTTTGTGTCATTATTTTTTGTCCTGAGAAGAATTTCTGTAGGGTGATTAATAAATCAGATGTATAAATGAATAAAAGCTTGAGGTATTTGGCTAGTCTGTTAAAAAGGAAGGGAATGTAATATATTAAATGGGGGGGGGAGAGGGATTTCCATATGTAATTTTCTATAATGCTTTCTGCCTCATGAGCCATCTGCCCTTAACTCTGCTGTATCTCATTAAAGAATCACTGAGCTCAGCACTTTGGAGGGAGCATCGTGAAATACCATGCATAGTCATGGAGACTTGTCCAAAACTCACTGATGATTATCATCCAGTGATCATATAACTCCGTTCATAAATCCTTAGTGCCAAATATGTTGAATCTGTTTTATTCCCTTTCCTCTCCTATAATATAGGTGTGTGTTCTTTCCTGGGAATATTATATGGCCCTATAAATCCTGCATTGGACCTAACTGTTCAGACTGAGGGCCAGGAAGAAATCTGTTTCTCGAGGACAGTCTATGTGTTTGTTATTATTGCAGTGCACTTTCAATTTTACTGTCAAAAAATCAGACTGTGGTAGGATTTCCTTTACTGTGAACACAGAGAGTCTGTTTTAAAGAATGGGCTGGAATTCTGCCCCCCGCTGGAATCTAGGCTGGAAACACAGCTTGTGGAGAGGCTGGTGGAAATCTTCTGGAGATGACCCAGACAGTGCTTTCTGAAGTGGTGGGTTTCAAGTTTCCCCAAGAAGTTAGCAACAGCGTCTGAGGCAGGGAAGGGAAGCTGTGGGGATGCAGAATTGAGTTCTAGCTCGTTCAGCCCAGAGAGACTTCTGGACAGTGCTAGGCCATTAATAAGGTGCAATAAAACATCAAGGAACCCAAATCCACTTGCCTGGTTATATAATGCCAGTATTGAGGGTCAGGCTTTGAACTAAAATGTTTCTGTTATCTCTGTCTCTCTCTCTCTGCCTATCCATCCATCTATCCACCCACCCATCCATCATTTATCCATCATTGTATACCATTGTATGCCATGATGGTATGCCTACCTAATGCATATTTTTTTCTGATAATGAACTAGACAATGGAAGGTCCCAAATGATACCTTCGTCTTTGTGTGTCTGACTGTAGGGATATAGCCAGGTACTTTTTGGCCCTTCATTACCAAGCATAATTGGCTCTTCTAATGAGTCATGTCTTCTCCTGATATGTCCAAAGTACAACAGTTTCAGCTTAGTCATCTTGCCTTCTAGGGCAGTGATGGGCAACCTTTTGAGTCAAACGTCGCCAAAAAACTAAGAATAACTCAGGTGGTGTGTCACTTTGAGGAAAAAACATTATTTCGCGATATTTATTGTTTAATCAACAATATTATTAATTGTTTATTAATAATTAATGAGTTGTCACAACTCATGTGACTAATGAATAATCAAAATGTACAGTAGTCCCTTCACATTCATGGGGGTTAGGTTCCGAAGATCCCTGCGAATGTGAAAAATCCATGAATAATAACAGCCCCCCCACCCCGCTTCGCGAAAGTGGCAACGGGGTGTCCGGAGGCCCCGTCGCTACTTTCCCCCCACCTCCCCCGGCCTCCCTCTGACCCATGGGTTTATTTGGGAGTGGGATACCTCACCCACGAGTGAAGCAGGGAAAGATATAAAAGAGGTGGACTTACCTGCTGGAGGTAGAGGAAGGCTGGGGGGCATGTTAGCGAGTGTGGGAACAAGGCGGAGTTGGAGATGAGGAGGCAGACTGAGTTAACCATGGAGCAGAGCATGTGTTGCCGGCTAGCCTAGGAGCGATTATGCAGGCAGCATGTCGGCTCCCAGACCCTCGGCTTCATCCCTTCACAGCACCATTCCCCTTCCCCACAATGCCACGCATGTGCACATGCACATTTTTCCCCCTTCCTCTTTTGGCAGCGCCCCTGTGCGGAGCTATTTAGGAGGGCTCCATTGGAGAAGCTGTGTGCGGTGCCCTGGGCTCAAACAAGAGGCCCACCTGCCTGCCACCTTCCCTGGCCTTTCCAAGGCAGCTCCAAGGCTTCAAAGCCTCGGAGCCCCTTCAGTAAGGCCGGGGAGAGGCCGGACGGCGACCCTCCTGCTAGCCCGCTATCTTCCCCGGCCTTTCCAAGGTGGCTCCATGGCTTCAAAGCCATAGAGCCCCCTTGGGAAGGCCAGGGAGAGGCTGGGCAGCCACTCTCCCACTCACCTGTCATCTTCCCCGGCCTTTCTGAGGCGGCTCTGAGGCTTGGAGCCACCTTGGGGAAAGTCCAGGTGGCCACCCTCCCTCTTGCCCACCATCTTCCCCTGCCTTTCCGAGGCGGCTCCGAGGCCACCCTACCACTCACCCGCCGTCTTCCCTGGCCTTTCTAAGGTGGCTCCGAGGCTTTGGAGGCACCTCGGGAAGGCCGGGGAGAGGCCGGGTGGCCACCCTTCCACTCACCCGCTGCCTTCCCCAGCAGAGTCCCGCCCGCCGGCCACCTTACCCGGCCTTTCCGAAGCGGCTCCGGGGAAGCACAGCAAGCCTCGGGTGGTGGTGGCCAGGTGGGGGGGGAGGCTCCACCCCCACCTCCCTAAAGTGGTGATTGGGGCCCTGCCCACCACTTTCCTCCACACTCCGTAAAGTGGCAATCGGGGTTTCATAGCCCCGCCTGCCACTTTCCTCTCCCCCTCCCTAAAGTCAGACTTTGAAGCCCAGATCACCACTTTAGGGAGGGTGGTGAGGTTGCAGGCGGGGGCGGGGAGGTAGGAGGCCTACAGCCATGTATCACCACAAATGGCTACGTGTGTCAGTGCTGACACGCGCGTCATAGGTTTGCCATCACTGTTCTAGGGAATGTTCAGGCTTGATTTGCTCTAAGACCCATTTATTCGCTTGGCTGTCAACCAAGGAGCCAGCATGGTATAGTGGTTTGAGTGTTGAACTATGACTCTGGAGACCAGGGTTCAAATCCCCATTCAGCCATGAAAATCTACTGAGTGACCTTGGGCAAGTCACACACTCTCAGCCTCAGGAAACCACCTTAGGGTTGTCATAAGTTGGATATCAGGGAATTTTGTGCTAGGAGCCAAAGTATCTTTGTTTGTCCTTTGCAGGTGTTTCTAATTGAATTAAAAGCAGCTATTTCTTATGTATTTGTTTGAGTATAGGAGCTGTTGCTGCACTTAGTCTTTCTTGCCACAGTCTTGTGGGTGGCTGACAAGACAGTCCCTAAAAATAAGTGTTACCATAAATGGGGAAAGTTGGGGTGTTTCTGATTGAATAATTTAACAATGAAATAAATAACGGTTTGGAATATTTGTGCAATTAAAAGACAATACAGGTCCCCCCTGCATCTGTGGAACCAATATCCATGGTTTCAATTATCCAAGGGATACAAAATAGGGGACATGTACTATAGAGTTGCACTGGAAAATGCCTAGAGAGGTGTCCCCTCTAGGCATCATCTAGGTCCTCCAGTGCAACCCTATTGTATGTTTGTATAGGAAGTCCTTTATTTTATTAGGGTTTGTTATTATCTGCAGTTTCACTTATACATGGTAACTTCAGGAATGTACCTCACGTGGATACGGGGGCAGGGGGAGTGCGATCTATAGTGTGGATCTGACATTTCTACACTAGGCCAGAAAGAAATTAGCAGGAATGTCTTAGACCAGCATTGTGCTAATACGTGTATATTAAATCAGGCAGAAAACCCCTTGCCATGAGCTAGGGCAGTGGGCATAACAGCTCTGTTACATTGTTTAAAATTGATAATTCTCTGTTTGGTGGGCAGGAGTGAGTGGGCAGTAGAGGCAGTCTTGTTCTTCCTTCTTGCTTATATGGCAATTTCCAGCAATCTCTAGAAACGAATGTATGCTAGAAACCTAGGACTCCTTCCCACTACAGAGTTATAATTCCCTTTGACTGGCATGAGTCCCATTTTATGGAATCCTGGGATTTGAAGTTTAGGAGGGAGCATTTTGTATTCTCAGCCACAGTGCTCCAGTGCTTCACCAAACTACTAACCCCAGGATTCCATAGGAAAATCATAGCTAAATTGCTATAGTGTGAAAGGCCCCCGGCTTCTGTGAACAAATTTGGTTAATACATAAGAATGTACACCACTGCATTACAAGTAGCTGGATATACCTGTTTTGCTATATGATATGTAAACACAGAAGGGAGTTGCTGTGGACTTCAGGATTATACCTTTAATGTGTAATGTGTGAAGAGAGATTTCTGTTCTATTTCTCATTTTTAAAGAAGGAAATTGACATTTGACAAGCAAAACAAGTAGATATAAAATCCCATCTTTTAGGCAAAGCTACTGGGTGTGCTATATGCAGTTTGTTATGAGCACTGTTCCAGGCACTTCTATCTCCAATAAACTGCCAGAATATTGCAGGGAAATCTTCCATGTCCGGACGTCAGTTGCCTAAATTTTCTACGTACACTGTTTTTGGAACATTTTTTCCAGTGTAACTCTGTGCTAATATTGGTTGTTTACCCGTACACCTTTGAACGTCCCTGAGCTCACTTTGATAAATGAAGCCATGCCACAGAACTGCTACTTAATGTTAGCTCTTTGTTACAGTAGTGTGGAGCAACATTTATTCTACAGTATTTTCATCCATGGAATTCCATTTTTGTGGTTGTCACTGTGATTTATATGCAAAAATAGAACAAAAACTTGGCAGATGTGATGACTGTACAGTACATGCATGCTTAAAGAAACATAATCTTCTGATATCATTAAGTGCTTCTATGACAAACCATGTTGTTCCAGATTTCTAGTCTCATTATATTCCTTTTCTTTAAAAGAAAAGTCTGGTCCACTCACAAAACCAATCATGTAATACAGAAGACTTGCAACGATCACATGAAATCTTTTGGTACATTTCTTTTGGTCCCTTGCAGCTGACACAGCAAGTGTGCTATATCACAGTATTTCCCCTTCATACTTCTTTTGATGTTGGCCATTAGCGTCTGGATGAAGTTCCATTGTAAAGAATACTTTTGGACTGGTTATAACATCATTACATTTTTAGACTTGTGACTTAGCATCTTTGTCTCATTGGATAAACTAGAATGCATATTTGGTACATGTATCTTGTGTTGTTCTTTTGAGGGGCAGTTTGAGGAACATCTGCATCACAACCGTCTGTGACTTTTTGGAGAAAGTAAAGACTGACACCCTTGTCTGCTGGCATATTTTAAGATGTGAGTAAAGAGAAACAATAACGCAGAAAGAATCACAACCCAAAAACATCACCCAAGGAGACCTTCTGCTGTGCTTTCTGCAACCAGACTTGTTTATCTCGGATTGGCCTTTGTAGTCTTCAGCGCGCTTGTAGAAAGCGCGGGATGAGTCCTTCCTGAATCTTTGTTTGCGAAGAAAAGCCAGAGAGAGAGACAGAAATATAATATATGAACCAGACCTCCTCATCTACAAAAACATCTTGAAGCCCTGAGGCTAATCCTAAATCTTCTTTATGTTCTCCTGTAAATTTGCAAAGACTTTGCATTAATTACCTGACAGGACTGAAGCCTTTATATCAACATGCAACTAAGGTTGGAATGACATTTTACAGAAACAAATGACTGCTGCCAAAATGTGTAAAACATGTGTGACGTGGTATCATCCTGGTTTTCTGGCCCCCCTCAACCATCACACTGAAGAGGAGGGGGAGAAAGATGGTGATATTACATCGTACATTTTGTAACATCACACATTGTTGAACAAGGAAGCCTAATTTGTGTGTGTGGCTCTTCTTTCTGATCAAGGTGCATGTTCTAAATAACATATATAGATATGACCTGATAATTTTTGTTAAGTTTGTGTCCAGTAAGCTCAGATAGTTCATGGTCTTTTGGGATTAGATCAGTAATAAATACAGTTGGCCCTCCATATTGACAGATTCAACTGAAAATATTTTAAAAAGTAAATTCCAAAAAGCAAACCTTGATTTTGCCATTTTATATAAGGGACACCATTTTACTATGCCGTTGCATATAAGTGACACCATTTTACTATGCCATTGCATATAATGGGACTTGAGCATCCACAGATTTTAGTATCCAGGGGTGTGTGGAACCGAACCACAGTGGATACCAAGGGCCCACTATAATTCTAAAACCTGTCTTTTAAGACACAGACTTCAAGAAAGTGTTAAATATATTCTATGGAGGCAAATATTTTTCTCACAACTGTGAAACAGGTGAAATTCATTGTAACACTCTAGAAATTAAAAAAACGTTTCCCACCTTTGTGGGAGAGGGTACTAATCAAGAATTACTTATTTGTTAATGTTTTTGCTTTTATTACTGAGTATTTTATTAACATTTTACAGTCTTGTAGGGTAATAAAATACGACTTGTCAGAAACGGCTTCTGAGGACTTTTGAGAGTTGTGCTATCGCTAGGCTATCTTGTCAGCTTTCATGTTACCGAATGCAGAGTCTTATTGCCCAAATCTCTTTCTTTAACCCAAGAGGATTACTGCAATGTTTTGATGAATTTGTAGCTACTTTAACAATGCTCATCACTGTATTCTGAAGTGCTGGCATTCACCATTCTTTGATACCAGGTGACAGGAGAATTGGAAGGAAGGCATTTGACTCAAAGAGTATTATCATTTTATAAAGATTACTAATTCCTAATGAAATACGGTGGCTGAAATCCTGCATAGGAGCTCTGTCAATGCAGCTACTTCTGCCAATGCCACATCACACACACACACAAAAACTATTAGGCCAAGCAGTGCCTTGGCTGAAGGATTTGTGAAATGATGGAGATCAGGATGCTGTGAGATGATGACTGCAATGCTCTCCTGGTCACAGGGCACATTAGAGCAGGCAACTGGAGAGATCCCTCAAGGTCCTGCTATAGCTGCACTCATCATTTCCCAGCACCCTGATCTACAGAGGCTCAGAAACTCTGCAGTTGACAGTGCTTGTGTTAAGATGTAGGTTTGGGAGTAGGGTCACATTTGGTCATAAATGGCCACAAACATGAATCCCAAAAGTTACACGATTGTAAGTCCAGTTTATGGTCTTGTAAATATTGAACAGGATGCCAGCCTATATGTTTCAATTTTTTAAAAATATATCTCTGCATTTTTGTTTTCTTTCCCATCCATAATCCTAGAGAGATTTGGGAAGAGAAGTTAGTGTAGCCTATTAATATAGCCAAGTGATGGTAATTGTCCATGTGATGTGCTAGTTTAGAGTGCCAATGCAGGAAGTTCCACCAATGAAGCAGCAGCTTGGCAGCTTTTCTTATTGCAGATGTAAGTGTCCAATGGGAACAGTATTACTTCATGATGTAACATTGATCCAAGGTTGGGGGAGATGGGGAGAAGGTGCCCTCCTCACCCTGTCTTTCAGCAGAAAAGAAATAAAATAGGACTTCACCTACACCGCCTCTCTTTTCTGAGTAGGCTAAAGGGTTCAGATTATTTTGGACACATAAACAGTTTGGCCTTCAAATGTTGTGTGGCTTTACTTAGTGAAATAGACCATGATCTAAATCCATTTGTTAGTCCCAACTAGAATGTACCCATTGAATCAAAGGTACTTATTTTTAATTTGTGTTAATTTACTTATTTCCACATTGTGATCAGGCTTTTCCACAAAAGATTTCTGTGTTTTGCAGAAGGGAGAAGGGCCTACCACTTCCACATCCTACCCTTCATCCTATGCACTGTTCCATGTGTGTTTATCAAGCGCATGGTGATGGTGGCTTTTTGGCCTCAACAACAGGACATTGCTCTCTTTCCGTATATCAACAACTGGCTTCTAGTTGTGCACACTTGTAAGTACCTACTTATGGATCTACGCCTCACACTTCAGCTTCTACATTGTCTAAGCTTTGTAGTGAACCAGGAGAAATCTCACCTAGAACCATCTCAGCAGGTGTGGTTCATAGGAGCCTTGCTGGATCCTCAGGCTCAGACTGCTTTCCTTTCTAAGGACAAGAAATTCATTCTTCAGAGGACTACCCTTCAGTGTCTCCACATGAGACAAATTTGCACCCAAGATGTTCGGGTCCTTCTCTGTCTGATGTCCTAGACAACTTTGCTAACATCTTACGTGAGACTAAGAATGAGTCCTCTGCAAGCATGGTTCCTGTCACATTTTGACCTTCTTACCAATTCTCAGTACAAAATGACGACTATTCCTCAAATTGTACATCGCTCTCTGAAGAGGTGAATTGACTCTTGTAATGTGCAATAGCAGGCACGCTGTTCCTACCTTGGTAGCCATCAGTAGTGGTCACCACCAACATGTCCCTGGAGGTCTGGGGAGCGCACTCAGAGGAATTGACAGTCAATTTTTTAAAGCAAAAAATAGGCCAGAAAGACAGGATGTGACAAACCAGAAGTAAACTTCCAGTCACTTTCATGTGATTTACTTAAAGAATTGTTTATTGCCTCCCAACTGACCAGCACCCCGCAAGATGATATATAACAGATAAAAACATTTAAAACATTAAATAAATAAAAACATGTAAAAACAGATAGTTAAAACATCCAGAGCAGCCATTTCAGGTTTCAAAGAACAAAGGTGAAGTGAAACAGCGCAGTCTTAGATGCAGTCTTAGAAACTCAAATGGGGTGGAACCAGACAGACGCTCTTTGGGAGGGAGTTCCACAGCTGGGGTGGGGGCTGCTACAGCTGGGGTGGGGGCTGCCTTGTCACATGTACCCACCAACATAGCCTATTGGTTGGTAGGACACATAACAGGGCCTCCACTGAGGATGTTAAAAGTTTAGGAAGGCTCATATGGGTGGAGGCAGTCTTTCAGATATCCTGACCTTAAACCATTTAGGACTTGTTCAGTCAAAAGCAGCACCTTGAGCTGAACTCAGAAGCCAGTGCAGTGGTATATGGTCTATAAAGCAGGGTATTGGACAATTAATCTTGACCATTTCAGTGTGGCTGTTTCAGTGTTGCTGTTAGACAGAGGGTTTCCTACTGAGCACAGAACTTTCAATTTTTATGGATTGAATCTAGATTTATTCAATCATTTCCATTTCTTCACTGCATCCAGACAACAATTTGGGACTTCTACAGCCTCCTTGCAATCAGCTGTAAACAAGAAACAACGCTGATGACTGATGATACCTGATCCCCAAAATCCAGATGATTTTCCCCAGCCGCTTCATGTAGATGTTGGAAAACATATGGGGTCAGTCTTGACACCTGTGGAATCCCTTAGGCTATCAGCACGGAGGCTGAACAACAATCCATCAGCATCACCTTCTGGGAACATTCAGCCAAAAAAGAATGAGAACCACTGTTGAACAGTGCCTTCAAATCCCATATGTATCAAAGAGCCCAGAAGGACATCGTAATTGATGGTATTGAATGCTGTTGAGAGATCCAGCAGAACCAATAGGGATGCACTCCCCAGTCTACTGCTCACTTCTGAGAGTAAGTAAAGGCTAGAAAATAGAGGACAGACAAAATGCTTGTATTTGGAGAAGCCAAATACATAGGGTTTTTTTTTTTAAAGGGTTCCTAAATCTGTTTGCGATTTCCACTCTTTCTCTGCCTGACATGTTATCAAGCAAGGTTTACTCTCCCCAACCCTTGACGGAAATGAGGCTCTTGCAGAAAAGGATGCCGTTAATAAAACTTGAGCCTAGTTTGGTCATGTTGGATGTTGAATCCTTTGTGCCTGTTTTATCTGTTTAGCCTATAAACTTCTTGCAAGCAAAAGATCTGTTTTAGCTTTTATCAGAGGGGGTGCTTAGATGTCCGGTGGGTGTTTGATAAATGATTGCTTGTATATTCACATGCACAGTCTGCAGTGAATACTTCACACAAAGCCAAGAATATCAATTTTCCAGCAAAAATAGCTGCTGTAGGAATTGGCAAAAGATCAGATTAAATCTAATGGTGTAACTGAAGTCAAACCTGATGATTAAAACATCTCCTTGTTGCAAGGTCATCTTGATCCTGACCCAAGCCTTGCAATTTGAACCTATTTCTTTGAACACTATTTTCTCTAATTAGAGTTGCAAGGGATTAAAAGGCAACTTTAACCAATTCCTACCAAAGGCATTATAATTCCATCACCTCTACTCAATCATTGCAGTCAAGGACAAAGCATGCATTAAGCAGAGAGCAGATACATGGGTCCTTATATAGTCACCTGACCACCCAAACTAGTAGATTAAACTGCATGCTACAGGAAGACCATTTTGGGATTCCTAGGCAGATTGGGACCTGTGAGATTTCCTTCTGTATCCAAAATATAGCAGTTTATCAAATTCTAGAGCACCAAGGTTGGATGGCATTACTTTGTGCCATGCAACGTTACTGTCCTTTGCTATGGTAGCTCTGTTTTTCCAGAGGAAATAGTACAAAAAGTTTCCTTTGTGTTCAGCTGAAATACCAGAATTGTACTGATAATTTAGAAATTGGAAAATGTTCATAACCAGATTGTTGGAGAAACTTAATCTCCATTTTTGTTGTTATTTGCTGTCAAATCAGCTTTGATTTATAACAGCCTTCTGAATGAAAGATCTTGTTATCAACAGCCCTGCTCAAGTATTGCAAATTCAGGGCCATGGCTTCCTTGGCTCAGTTAATCCACCTGTAATGTGGCTATCCTCTTTTTCTACCGCCTTCAACATTACTGAGCACCAGCTTTAATTTTGCTAGGATTCATATATAAAAATTGTACTGAGCTTTGTTTTAAGTCCTTGCCTGTCTCATCTGTTTCCCCCCAGTCATGAATGGCATTTTCTCTTGTTTGTTCTTACAAAATCTCAAGTAATAACATAGTGTTTGTTAAGCAATCAACTTTTTTTTTAAATGGCCCTTTTATCTGTCTTCACCACAGTCCCCCCCCCTTTCATGCAAAACAATGAATGGTAAAATGCAGAACAAAAGAGAAGTGCAATAGGAAAGGCAACTGGGAAAGCTAGGTCCTCAGGGGTGCTAAACCACAAAAATGTTCCCCCAAACCCAGTTGACTTGATAAAGAGGCCATGTGGGGAACGTTCCCAGCCTGAGGCAAGGGCCTGATAGCAAGGATTCTTAATCATCACATCATCATGTTAGTCAGAATGCCACTATTTAACTCAGGCCAGGGTTTTTTTTTTTCTTTTTGTGCTGCTGTGGATACTATCTATGTATTCCTGGAACAGTAATTTCCTTTTTGACCTCCATGGATATTACTTATAGAAAGTGCAGCCATAAAACAATTCCTAAAATGTCAAGGAAAATAGCTTCTAATGGGACATGCGAGCCAAGGAAAGCATACTTGAGTTTTGAAGTGTTCCCACCAAATCTCTGTAATCCTAAATCTGCTAATAAGTTGTGCATCACTGCTTGCATAGTTCACCATGACATTTAATAAAGTATAACTCGTATACCGGCTTTACTGAAATCACAATATTCATCAATGCACGGGGGGAGCGGGGAGAGCCAGAAATAAAGTGCAGGCAATAATATGATTCATTCTACAAATGCTTGCCTTCAAGGTAAAACGTTGAGAGCCTGATATTCTTCTCAAGTATAAATTATTGGGTTGACTTGCAGGATTTGCATGAAGGGCAGTGTATAATTCAAAGTATGGGTTTTGTGTATTTCTCATTAGTTGAACACACAGTCCCATTGAGATATCTAAGCAGAAATATCTGGGGGGAGGATTATAAAGGAGTCCTGTAGCACAGTGGTTCTTAACCTGTGGTCTGGGGTCCTTAGGGGGCCACCATGTCCTCACAGGGGGTCCACCAAGGCAAAGGCTGGCTTGGCCTGCACATTGACATTCAATCCGCTCCAGCCACAGACTTGCAGCAAGAAGCAGGAGAAAAGTCTTCCCCCCCCCTCTAGTGCCTCTGAGAGATGGTTTAATGGATGGTGTAATTGTATTATTATGATGATTATCAGGTATTATTATTATTATTATTATAGTTTTAAATCTTGAGTTGAGTCTTGGGCGTCTGAAAGAAAAAAGGTATTTAATGGGTATCCATGCTAAGGAAAAGGTTAAGAGCGACTGCTGTAGCACCTTTAAGACTAACAGAAAAAGAAATGTTTAGCATTGGGTTTCATGGACTCCAGACCATTTCATCAGATACATCAGAAGTTGTCTGGAGTCCCTGAAAGCCTACACTAGATATCTTTGAACAGTACACTGGGGGAAAAATTGGTTAGGCAGAACTTGATAAGAGTGGTCAACGGGACAATAAACAGATACAGGTGATTATATCAGCAATGCTGTAATGTTCTGTTGGTTAATCAAGCCAGTTAATAAATTTAAAACCTTTTTTGACTAAAAAGATGTCCCTGATTTAACTAACTAACTAACTAACTACAGTTACTTGGCATGAGATCTTCTGGCAGAGGCATGCATTTTTTCTTTGCACAGGAAGGAAGTGGTGACTCTTTTAAGGTGATGCATGTTATGGCAAATGAACAAAGTCTTGAACAGCAAACATTTACCGGTACCTAACTCTGTTGGATATCCTTATCACCGCTCAGTGCTTGTTCAGCCACTGCCATTAAGATCACCACTGGCTGCTTTCTCTTGTATTTCCATTCTTTCTCATCTCATCATGTGTATAAGTATCTACCAATTGGAACTACACTCCACATATCTGACCAAGTGGGATGAAGTTCACTAAAGTTTGTGCCATATTAAACTTCTTAGTTTTAAGACACCACAATACTCTTGTTGTTTTATCTAAAAATGAAGTATGTTTCGTGCTTCAGAAACAGTTTTATTCATTTGTTGTTGAATAAAATAACATTGCCTCCAAGTTGTTTCTGACTTTTAGCAACCCTAAAGGGAACCTATCATGGGGTTTTCTTGGCAAGATTTGTTCAAGGGGTGGGGTTGCTTTTGCCTTCCTCTGAGGCTGAGAGAGTGTGACTTGCCTAAGGTCACCCAATGGGTTTCCATGACTGAGTGGGGATTCAAACCCTGGTCTCTATAGTGGTAGTGCAGTGTTCAAATCACTACACCATGGTGGCTTTCTTGGGTTTTATTCACATGCAGATCTAATCATTTGACTAAAACATCTGATTTCCATAGTGTTTTAGTCAACTGATCATGTGCCTGATAATGATTACTATGATTAGTGGGGAGTCCTTGGGATTACAGAAGCATTGCTATGGGCTGATACCTGGGCCATACAGGAGAGGTAATCAAATGGTGAAAATTAAAGTGTTGATAGTAACAGATGTGAGAACCATTGTGATATAGTGGTTTGAGCATTGGTCTAGGACTCCAGGAGACCACAGTTCAATTTTCTGCTCACCCATGGATACCCACTGGGTGACCTTAGGCAAGTCTCATTCCCTCAGCTTAAGAGGAAGGCAATAGCAAGTCTCCTTGAATAATTCTTATCAAGAAAACCCTATCAGAGGGTTGCAATAAGTAGGAGTCAACTTGATGACAGATAACAACAGTTAAAATTTAACAGTTGACACCTATGTTAAAGATTTGTCTTTTAGATTTTTGTTTCAGTTAGTATCTTTTTAAAAAATGTGAACTTAAAAATGTGACATTAAAAAAATATTTTTAACAATTTATTTTTTTAAATGGCAAGACATTTGGAGGGCGAATTTCTGTGCAGTGTTGTTTCTGAAGCTTCCCTGTTTTCTGTCCCCCCCCCCGTATTTAACTTAGCGTCTTCTTAGGACTACGTAGAGACACTGGAAATTGATTGGAGAAGATGGTTGAAAGTTGTCCATGTGTGTGTTAATTTTTCATTGCTAGAAAGATCAGGATTTTTTCCCCTGGTTCTTCTCTTCTAGACCTGCTTGTATGTTTGTGTGTGATTTTTCTCATTTTTCTTTAGGTTTAATTTAATTTAAACATTCTGCAGCTGCTTACATGCATGCATTTGTGAGATCAGAATGGCGTTAGTCTTAAGCAAGCATTGATTCTACAACCTTTCCCATTAGTCTGGGGTCTACTCTTTTTGTTAATTGAGAAATCTAATCAGTAAAGATAATTAATTTGCAATCCTAGATTAACATATAGTCCAGAAAGACAGATGCAGATGTTTATTTGCTGTAACAGAACACAGTTGCATTAATTTGCATCAATTGGCATGCTTTTGCCAGTCAACAATTTTCTATTTTTCAAATCAACTGAGATTTAAAGGTTAAAAAGCTGCCCAACATGAAAGCTTCTGCAATCTAGTAATGTTAATCTGCTCTTCAGGATCTGCTGTGCCTTCAAGTTTCATCCAGATGTGTGAAGAAACAAAAGAGTTATAGCTGTTCAGATTTCCCAAGAGAAGTGAATAGAAGCATTCCTGAGCTGCACCCCAGATCAGGACTCTGAATCCAATAGAATCAGATTTAGATGAGTCTGAACCACATTCTAGAGTGGCATAATCTAAATCAGCAGAGCATGCTCTGTATTTTATCTGGAGGGACCATGCGCACCCCAGTGTTTAGCTGTTGTAGTGTCTTGTCTCACAGAATCCAAAATATCAACAGTAATCAGTAGTGGGATTGAAACTTCTCCCTTGGTATGTTGAGGGCAAACTTCTCAAACAGAGACCCCTTCTACTCATGGAGACTTTTAGCACAATGCAGGTCTATAATTTCTACATCATTTGGAGAGTCTCCACAAGAAAGAACAGACTGTCCACATCAGATGTGTTTCCTTAACACAATGAGGGCCATGAGAACAGGGGTGAGAGGGACAGGTCTATTGATTGATTGATTGATTTGAAGCACTGTATTTCTGTATTGTCTCATCGCCGAGAGGGTTCCCAAGGCGATGAACAAATAAAAACCCATTAAAACAATACAAAGATGTAAAAACATCTTAAAAACACAGTAAAATACTCTTTAAAAACTCCTAAAGGCAGTATAAAAACAATCCTAGAATCCAGTTTTAAAACAGTTAAAACAGCAATTTCTATCACTGAATGCCATGTGGAACAGCACTGTTTTGGCTGCCTGCTGGAAGCATAAAAGAGATGGGGCCAGACTAACTTCTTTGGGTAGGGAGTTCCACAGTTGAAGTGCTGCCACAGAGGAAGCCCTGTTACATGTACTCACCATCCTAACTTTATGAGGTGTTGGAACATGGAACAGGACCTCCTCTAAGGATTGCAATTTCTGGCAGGCTCATATGGGAGGAGGCAGTCTTTCAGATACCCTGGCTCCAAGTTGTTTAGGCCTTTGTAGGTCAACACCAGCAGCCTGAATTGAGCCCAGGAGTAAATTGGAAGCCACTACAGTTCTTACAAGACCGGTGTCATATGGACTCTAAAATGCACATCTGACACCAGTCTGGCTGCTGCATTTGCACAAGCTGTAGCTTCTGAACACTTTTCAAGGGCAGCTGCATGTAGAATACATTACGATAGTCTAATCAGGGGGTAACTAACTACAGCTTAAACCACTGTGGCCAGATCTGCCTTCCCCAAGAAACAGGGCAGTTGGCACACCAGCCTAAACTGGACAAAGGTGATCCTGGCCACTGTATCAACCTGGCTTTCCAGGAGCAGCACAGGGTCCAAGATCACCTCCAAGCTATGAACCTGATCTTTCAAAGAAAGTTCAACCCCATTCAAAACTACAAAAATTCAGTACTACCACAGCCTCCTTGGCATCAGTTGTAAAGGAGAAATAGCACTGGGTGTAATCAGCATACTGATGACACCCAACCCTGAAGCTGCAGATGACCTCTCCTAGTAGCTTCATGTAGATGTTAAAAAGCATAGGGGAAAGTATTGACACCTGTTGAACCCCATAGGCTAGTTAGCTAAACTAAGGCCTGTGTTGAAAGTTAGTGGTCAACCAGCAATTTCAAAGAATTGTTTGATGCTTGTAGCTTTGTTGCAGATAAATTATGGTTATATTATCATTGAGTCAAAGCTGAAGGTTCAATTTTCTGAGGGTAGGAACCTGTCTCCTTGTTGCTCTATAACAGTGATGGGCAACCTTTTGAGCTTGGTGTGTCAAACTTCGCCAAAAAACTGAGCATAATTCGGGTGGTGTGTCACTTTGAGGAAAAAACATTATCTCTGCCAGCGGAAGTGAGGACAAAGATCCTAGCTTAACCGGAAATCCCAGAACTAGACGCTCTGTGCCGGACTTCTGTTGTTTTGGCCTACAGACCTCTGGCACAGAGTGCCTAATAGGGGAGGATGAAACATTTGGGACTACAGTTGTTCCTCCACACTCGCGGGTTTCACATTTGTGGTTCTGCATATTCGCGGATTCCCACTTTGGGGAGGATGGGAGGAGGGAGGAAAGTGGGACCAGGGTTTCGAAGCCCCAATCACCACTTTAGAGAGGGTGGGAGGGGGGAGGAAAGTGGTGACCGGGGCTTTGAAGCCCCGATCGCCAATTTAGGGAGGGTGGGGGGCTGGAGGAAAGTGGCGACTGGGGCTTTGAAGCCCCAATCGCCACTTTAGGGAGGGTGGTGAGCTTGCTGGAGCGGGGGGGGGGAGGCCCACAGCCACGTGTCATCAGAAATGGTTACGCGTGTCAGTGCTGACACGCGTGTCATAGGTTCGCCATCACTGCTCTATAAAGTGTAATGTGCATTGATGCATTTAAAATGTTTCCAACAGCAAAAGGTTCTGTAATAAAGGATCAGCTTGATTTTGGCTTAGCTGATGACTTGCTTATTTACTGCTCCTCCTCATAGCATAGGCTGGGCCTTTCTCAATAAAATTCTAGAAAGATTGTGTGTTGTATGAGAACAGCAACAAAAGAACTTCAAAGACAGCCTTGACAAATCCTTTCATAGACAGACGAACTAGTATTTTGTTTCAGATGACTGAAATTTTTGTTTCCTTTTCTGAGCCAATAACTTGTCTTTCTCTTAAATACTGACGTTAATCTCCTTATTTGGAAGCAAAGCAAGCTCCTGTATTTGTAATCCTCCCAAATAGCATATAGTTCAGATCAGTTTACATGACTAGACACTATCACTTTCATACTCGCGCACACACACAGACAGACACTCAAAACCCAACAATGCATCCCAAAGACATGTTCTCTTACTCAGTATTCAGGCATTTCCCACCTCACCTACTGTAGTCAAAGTTCTCTTCAGAGAAGCTTAGGTACTTCAGATGTCTTACATTATAAAGTCCTGATTTTCTTTGTAGTGCTTCCTGAAAGTCAATGTGGCTTCACAGCCAATAGGAGTACTACAGATATGGTATTTGCCTTTAGACAACTGCAAGAGAAATGTAGAGAGCAGAACAAGGGTCTCTACGTAACGTTTGTTGACCTCACCAAAGCCTTCGACACCGTGAGTAGGAAAGGTATGTGGCAGATCCTGGAAAGACTAGGATGTCCCCCCAAAATCCTTAAAATGATTATCTTGCTACACGCGGGCCAGTGGGGTCAAATCAGATATGGCGATGCTCTTTCAGAGCCCTTTCTAATAACTAATAATAATAATAATAATAATAATAATAAATTTTTATTTTTAACCCGCCCCTCTGCTCGGCAACCGGGGCGGCTTACAGCAAGATTAAAACAACATCAAGTTAAAACAGTCCTTCCCCATCCTACCCTCCCACCCCTTAAAACTAAATTAAACTAATGGAGAGTTAAAACAAAGATAAAATACAATAAATAAATAAATAAATAAATAAATAAATAAAAGCAACGACGGCGAGGGGGTGGGTAGTAATGATGGAGTGAAGCAAGGTTGTGTTCTTGCACCAACTTTATTTACAATCTTCTTCACCATGATCATAGAATCATAGAATTGCAGAGTTGGAAGAGACCACGAGGGCCATCCAGTCCAACCCCCTGCCATGCAGGAAATCACGATCAAAGCATCCCTGACAGATGGTCATCCAGCCTCTGTTTAAAGACCTCCAAGGAAGGAGACCCCACCACACTCCGAGGGAGTGCGTTCCACTGCCGAACAGCTCTTACTGTAAAAAAAGTTCCTCCTAATGTTGAGGGGGAATCTCTGCTCCTGGAGCTTGCATCCATTGCTCAGTGTTCTGATCTCTGGAGCAGCAGAAAACAAGCTTGCTCCATCCTCAACGTGACACCCCTTCAAATACTTAAACAGGGCTATCATATCGCCTCTTAACCGTCTTTTTTCCAGGCTAAACATACCCAGCTCCCTAAGTCTCTCCTCATAAGGCATGGTTTCCAGACCTTTCACCATTTTAGTCGCCCTCCTCTGGACACGCTCCAATTTGTCAATATCCTTTTTGAATTGTGGTGCCCAGAACTGGACACACAGAAGCAACTCTGCAGCGCCTAACATCCTGCTTCGCAACATCTGCAGAGCTGTTTAGGCTGGAAGTCAACCTGAAGAAAACAGAAGTTCTTTACCAGCCTGCACCACAGGACAAACATCACCATCCCCACATTGCTGCCGGCAACTCTGTGTTTAAGTCCGTTCAGCAGTTCACCTACCTGGGAAGCATCATCTCCTCAGATGCCAAGATTGACAAAGAGATTGATCACAGATTAGCAAAGGCACATAGTGCATTTGGAAGACTTTACAAAAGAGTCTGGAGTAATAAACACATGAGGCGAAGCACAAAAATCAGTGTGTATAGAGCCATTGTACTGTCTATTCTCCTTTATGGATCTGAAACATGGGTTACCTATCGCCACCACTTATGACTCCTCGAATGCTTCCATCCACGCTGTTTACGCACAATCCTAAATATACACTGGACTATGTGACAAATGTTGCTGTCCTTGAGCAAGCAGGGATCACCAGCATTGAGGCCATGATATTGAGAACACAGCTGCGCTGGGCAGGGCATGTTTCTAGGATGGAGGACCATCACCTCCCCAAAATAGTATTCTACGGTGAACTCGCCACGGGTCAGCGTAAGAGGAGCGCTCCAAAAAAGCGATACACTCCCTAAAACAACATCTCAGGTTCAGCCAAATTGATCACCAACAATGGTCCGCCCTGGCCTCACATCAGGAGGCATGGAGACACACTATCCACAATGCTGCAGCCTTGTTTGAGAACTCACACCAAACAAGTCTTGAAGAGAAATGACAACGCAGAAAAAATCACAACCCGGAAACATCACCCAAGGAAACCTTCTGCTGTGCTTTCTGCAACCGGGCTTGTCTATCTCGGATTGGCCTTTTTAGTCATCAGTGCGCTTGCAGAAAGCGCGGGATAAGTCCTTCCTGAATCTTCATTTGCGAAGAGAAGCCAGAGAGAGAGGCTTGCTCTTAAAAATCATTAGGTTAAGAGTTAGAGTTTACAAGTATACTCCTCCTCTTCTTCTTCCTCCCTCCTTTAATGAAGGAAACCTTACATATCAAATAACAAAATCCATAGCTGGATAACAAAATCAAAAGCATTGTGGGTATATCTGTTTGTGCGTACTCAGGGTCTGTGTTTACATATTCAGCACCCCTACCCTTCCTACTGATTCTGCAAACAGCAGTTTACATTTCTCTTGCCTGAAAGGGTTGAAGCTGACTTAAGGCCCCATCTAAACGATGGGGGGGGGAATCCGTTTTGGGGGTAAAAAATCCGAAAAGGCAGCCGTTCGTATGCATATGATCTGCCTACATGATTTTTTACCCCCCTCAAGTCCGTATGACCTCCCCCCTTGCCCAGCTGCAATCCAAGTGATGTTTTTAAATCTCCTGGTGCTTTTTTATTTTATTTTAAAAGGTGCCTGTTATGTAGACAGTCAGTTTTCCCTATTTACAATGTAAAATAAAAATGAATATATGTAAAAATTTCCATTTCATGGACTTACTGGACTCTCGCTTAGCTGGGAATCCAACATGGCAACCGCTCCCAATTCCCCTCTTTGCTAGCCCCACCCCCTGTACTTGGCCAGCCAATCAGATTACACTGCCTGTTCGTATGTGTATGAATGGGGTGTACAGACTGTCGACAATACAAATAGCTGTATGGATTTTAGCTCAAGATTCGCTAATCCTCCTGAAAGCCAAATCCACATAGTTTACGGGGGATTTCTTAACCCCCCTTCTGAAAGACACATATGCATCTGAACGACTGTGTGTACACATGATCGATCTTCCGAACACCGTACATATTTTTTTTTACCGTGTAGACAGCCCCTGAGAAAACTATTGCATCTGGAGAAAGGCAGTACCCCAAGGAGAGCCAGCATGGTGTAGTGGTTTGAGTGTTGGACTATGACTCTGGAGACCAGGGTTCGAATCCCCATTCAGCCATGGAAACCCAGTGCATGACCTTGGGCATGCCACACTCTCTCAGCCTCAGAGAAAGGCCATGGCAAACCCCTTCTGAACAAATCTTGCCAAGAAAACCTCGTGATAGGGTCACCTTAGGGTCTCCATAGGTCAGAAATGACTTGAAGGTGCACAGTAACAAACTCACAGACAACAAGCTCCTGTATACATAAACGCTGAGTGATTGTACTAAATGGTTAGAATACATTGTTTCTTGCAAGCATATGCTACAATTTATTATGCCTAAATTAATTAGTTAGATGTTTATATCATTTCTTCCTAAAATTTCAATCAAGAAGATAAACATAAGCTAACTCTTCATTTTTAAGCATAAAGACTTCTTTTTTAACCTTAATTTCCAGAGTAACACCCTTGATTGACTTTTATCATCATTGTTCTTAAGCTAGTTCTCTCTTCCATAAATTAGCTATTTCCTTTAACCTGTCTTTAGGCAACTTGTGTTCTAGCCAGTTGATCTTGGTCAGTTTTCAGACATGAGAAAGTAGTCCCAGCATGGTTCCAGTAGACCAGTGCTCCCAAGCTAATAGATGAATACCTCTCCCTTATGATATTGGTAATGACTAAGTGATTAAAGTAATTTCAGTGTTGCATAGATTGGATACATCCATTTACCCTCAAGACTGTTTTACAGCAAATCTGTATTTGGGCAACTGGGAAGCTGTTTGGATTAAATACTAAGTTCTTTTGTTTGGAACGCCATACTTCTATCTGTGCACTTCAGTTATAGTTTGATGTACTAATGCACTTCCTGGTGGTTACAGTTTGCTTCAGCACACAACTCAAGATAATTTCAGGAACTATGAAGGTGCGACACTCAAAAACTGACAACTACACATTGAATGCCAAGATAAAGGTGTTGGTTATCCGAGGGGACCAGGTCATGATTGATGATCAATCAAGAAATCTCCTTTTTAGAATATATTGTATTATATTCCTAAAATATTTAATTGGTTTTAAGCTTTGTAAAACACCCAGGCAGCACGCAAAAGCCATGTTTGACAGGGTATACATTGTAGAACATTTTTTTTTAAAGCTGAAACCTAGATGTTATTTTTCCTTGTACATTTTGCCAATCCAATTTAGAAATTGTGTAGCATTCTCTTATTAGATCTACAGCAATATTGGAAAAATCCTTGGATGCTGAAATTGTTAAATATACACAAATGGTGCCACTGTGTCCTTAACCTGTGCCAAAGCAAATTTCTTAGAATTATGTAATTCTTCTCTGAGCACATGAATTAAGTCAAATGTTCTCTGTGTGTTATGTTTTGCTAAAAGAGAAGCCTTCTGTACAGAGGACTGGTGTATATCAAAGTTTTGGTGGCAGATGCCAGGGCATCAGATTTCATAAACTCTTTCACATGGGTATATGGGACTTTGAGTTGTACTCTTTGTCATATTAGTGTAATGCTCTTGCTTATCGCTACGCGTTGGTTTTTTTTGCTTCCAGCTTCTAAAAATACAGTCTACGCTATCTGAAATGCACTGTCTCACTGGGGTCACCCGATGTACTGAAAGGAAAGGCCAAAGGAAATGAACATTGTGCTCTTGAACATTCTTCAGAGCACCCACTTGCTGACAATGCTTTGAAGATCTCTGCCCTTAATTGTCCCACTTCTAATTTTATCATATTTTAATGTAGAATATCTCCTGATGACTGGAATTTATAGAATATGTTCTTTCTGAACCCCATCAATGTAAACTTGGTGATTTCTAACAAAACCTTATTTTAATAACCCTAAAACTAAAACCTGAATTCTGTCATGTAGTTCAGGACTCATATTTGGTTTTGGTATTCTGCAGTAGCCACAGTCTTTGTCAGATGCTAGGCGTATTATCAGGGAATTATCATCATTGTTCACAGTCATCACAGTCTAACACTACCATGCATAATCTCACTGAAGAAATAAACTAACTCTCTGGTAGATCATGGTTAATTTTAAAATGTTATCAGATACCTAATTAAAACACAGTAATGACACAAAGTCTTTGCTTGCTTACTTGGGACTATTCTCATAGTGTCCACTGTGGCTTAATCTCTAGAAAGTACTGTATGTTTATGATTGCTGCCTTCCTCATCAAAAGAGGAGATAACAATGTTTAAGGGCAACCAGTCTTCCCTGGGTACATTCCTTTGCTTAGTTCTTCTATCCACTATAATGTGGATCATTCCACAATCTAGCACTACCACAGAAAAGGTTCCCTTCCTTGAGGTCACATGTTATACAGTATGACCCCCATATCAGCGGATTAATTTACCCATGTTCAAAAAAAATATGGTCTTTCTAAGCATGTTCTACGTCCTCCAGAATAATTCTATGGTATGCTTCCTCTGGAAGCTGACCATAGAGTCACATTGGAGGACCTAGAACATGCCTAGAAAACCATACTCTCTAGGCATCTTCTAGGTCCTCCAGTGCAACTATGGTATGCTTAGGCAGGAAGTCATTCATTTTAATAGGCCTCACTATTTCCACTGGTATATAGATGCTTCTTAAAAGTATTTTAAGAATGATTGTCTTAAAGCAGTAATGGACTGGATGAGGAAAAACAAATTGAGACTGAATCCAGACAAAATGGAGGTACTAACAGTTACAGGCCCGAAACCAGGTCTGGGAATACAACTTCCAATCCTGGATGGAACTACACTCTCCTCCAAGGATTGTGTTCGCAGTCTGGGGGTGCTCCTGGACCCGTCGCTCCAGATGACTAATCAGGTTAATGCGACGGTCAGGAGTGTCTGTTATCAACTTAGGCTGATACGCCAGCTGCGCCCTTTCCTTGAAACTAGGGACCTTGAAACTGTGGTACATGCACTGGTAACCTCCGTCTGGATTTCTGTAATGTGCTCTACATGGGGCTACCCTTGTGCTTGACTCGGAAACTTCAACTAGTCCAGAACATGGCAGCCAGGTTGATTTCTGGCGTTTGTAGAAGACAGCATATAACACCTGTGCTAAAATCTCTCCACTGGCTGCCTATTAGTTTCCGGGCACAGTACAAGGTGTTGGTTATGACCTTTAAAGCCCTACGTGGCTTGGGTCCAACTTACCTCCGGGACCGCCTCCTTCCGTACGACCCTCCCCGCGCACTTCGGTCCTCTGGGAGGAATATGTTACAGCCTATGCAAACAAGGCTGTTGGTGACCTCCCAGAGGGCCTTCTCTGCTGCTGCTCCAAGATTATGGAATGGCCTGCCGGACGAGATACGTCTTATTACCACCTTAGACAGCTTTAAAAAAGATGTCAAGACGGATCTTTTCCAGCAGGCCTTTCCTGAATAATTATCCCGGCCCAAGACTCGGCTGTCCTTTCTGGCTGTGATTGTATGTTTTAATTTTTCTTCTTCTAACTTACATATTTTTAATTATTGTATGTTTTTAATCCTTCATAATTTAATATTATATTAAGGGGTGGGCGGGCTAGGGTACTGTGTCTATGGAGTTTTCTATTGTAAGCCGCCCCGATTGCGTTGCAAAGGGGCGGGATAGAAATAAAAATTTATTATTATTATTATTATTATTATTATTATTATAATATTTAGGTCCCAAGTCATTTAAGGCTTTTCAGGTACACACTAGCTTGAGTGCACTATTATTAGGCATGGAAAAGTTTCAGTCTTGTTTTTAGGTGGGTCACTCTAACAGCTCATATGGACTAGCTATCTTGTGAGAACATTTGAAAAAGTGTTGTTTACAGAGGTGACACTCAGAAAGCAGAGCAGGATTTATAAATCCATACAGAAATAAATGAAATTAGTACCCCACTGGAAAGCTAACTTGGAATTGTTCTGCATTTGATTCCATATGCAATTTTTCTCAACTGTAGTGAGAGAGGCAAGCTAAGTCTTTCTCCCAGAGTGTCTTGTTTACACTGATGGAATGTGTTTTTGATCTTAAACTGATACCTGACCTTAACTAAAAGACCAAGTTGCTAAAAATAGCTAAAATAAATCATGAGGTGTGCATTCCCCTGAAGAAAAGCTGCTTAAATGTGTATCAAGATTCATTTGCCCTCAGAGCACCACTGCTCCCACACCATCCATGTAAAACAACTGTCTTTCTCATCATGTTAGACAACAAGAACATACCCTAATCAGTAATCACTGAAAGTTGCCTTAAAGACCTAAACGACCAAGGAAAACTCCCAGAGCAAATACTATTGGAGCCATATTGCCTTTGTTGGGATGCAATGAGCTTTTACATTTTGTCAGTGAAACAAATTTTTCTCAGGTCTTTTGCCACTGACACCATAAATTGAGAACCATATGAGAACACAGGCCTGCAAAAGATTAAATCTGTGTACTCTGAATCCTCTGGTTTCCTGCAGGTTTTTTTTTTAAGTGTTGAACCTTGATAGTCAATCTGTGATGTATTATCATCAACAAGTTCCACACCTCATTCATCACACTCAGGAGCTTTAGGCATTCCTGCTACAAGAGGACAGTCCAGAGATATCACTGGCTGCATACTTGAAAGTGAAAGCCCTAGTGGCAAAGATAAAACATTAGCTTTCACTTGAAGTATCATAGTGGTCAGTTGTCCACTTTTGTTTTAAACACTGGGAATTTATAGTGAAATCTGAACCCTCAGATCCGCTGTCTGGATTAGTTTAGGATGGTTTTGAGAGGAGTCTACTGCATTGGAGACACACAGCCTGCTCATGGACAGCTCTGTGGACACATTTCCATGACCACCAGGGCTTTCACCAATGGTGACTAGCACAAGGCCCTTAAATGGGGCAGTCTGGGAGCAAGGAGGAGGCATTATTGGATCTGTTATGTCTAAGACCTCTTCAATTATTAGAGAGCTGGAAGCTGGTGCAATAAATTTACCTCATTTAAATAAATGGTGGGGGGTGGAGTTTGTAGAACTGAAGAAACAAAGATCCACATAGTATTGTTGTTTAAGGATAGACCCTCTTCATCTCCTTATCCTTTGAAAGTGTAGGGGGATCTGTCCCATGGCTTCCCTTTTCCAATACTACTTAGGATTGTTTCTGTAGGTAGTTGCAGTTCAGATTAACAGTACTGGAAGTTTGCAATATGTAGCTAAAGGTCATGTTCTTATTCAGAGGTGGACAAATTCTCAATATTTGGGGGGTGGCCATACTCTTCTAGACCTAGGAGGACTGTGCCATTGACGCCCCATTGCCAGATTTCTATCATAAAAAGCCCTGTGTATACTCAAGATGCTACAGGAATAATACTGCCATGGGAGGGACAGGGACTTGTTTTAGGCCTTTTTCCCCCAAGCAGGAAATAACCCCATTGGTTTAAAAGGTCAGAGTGGCTTTTAAAGTAAAAATAGAATAAAATAAAATTGGGTAGTAGAGGTGTAGGGACATGGGCTTGGTGGATAAATTCTATAAATTTTATAGAATTTGTCTGACGTGCACATACTGCATACAGTGGTTAGAATCCACCCAAACATTAGTGTTTTGGTGGATTCTAACCACTGTATGCAGTACTTGCACTTCAGACAAATTCTATAAAATACTGTAAAGAGAAACAGTAAAATTAAACTGAAATAACTGAGAGAAAATAATTACAGCGGGCCCTACATGTCGGCAGGCTCCCAATACATGAATTGGACTGTTTGAGGATCATCACACCCTATATTATTCAACGCAGACATGCTGGCTGCTACAAAAGAGCCATGTGCATTTGCAACTTTGTTCTTTGAATCCTTGCTGGAATCAATGATAGTATTAATGAAATTACAGCCGAAATTTTCAGTAGCCTAGACAGTCAAATTGCAGATTATGACGTCAGTTTGTGTGCCAGTTTATTTGAAAGTTTGTTTTGCAATTCATATTGCAGATTTTAACAACAGTTTCTATACTAGATTATATGATTGGATGTTTTAAACCTATTATCCATAAAACTGCTGCAATATTTTTATTTTATTTTATTGTTTGGGATCATTTACTGGTCCTCCTTGATTCAGTGCAAATTGCCTTTAATCTTTGCTACCTCTCTATTTCCCCTGGTCTTATAAAAATTCCTCGTTGGCTCAGGGATAGATAACTTTCCTAATGTACCATTTTGCAATCACTGATCCAGACAATGTGATTTGATCCAAATAATCTGTGGCAATTGTATTGTTTCAGACTCATCTTATTCCAACCATGTGTGAGGATCAGACATATTTGGCTACTATGTGGTTTCACATAATGTTTTATTTATTTATTTTAAAAATTTATATGCCACCTTTACAGGTAAAATCCTCTCAAAGCTCCATCCACAGAATAAATATTCAAATTACAATAATAATAAACCTCAGTATAATAAAACTATTAATCAAAACCATGGTAAAATCATAACACTTAAATCCGCCAGCTCAAACATTCTAAAAGACACCAACCAGCTTTTTTTTTAAAAAAATCCCCTCTTTTATAAAAATGGTAAAGAAAGATGTATTTAAGGTATTTTGAAACTGCCTTTAGACAGAGTAAGACAGACTCCTCAGGCAGCAACTTCTGGATGGCACAAAAAAGCAATAGTTTTTAAAAGTATTATTGTATTTTTACTACCAGGAAAGGAAGAGGTAACTGTAGAGTTTTCTGTGTCGGGGCCAAAAAAAATTGGTGACTTTGACAGAGCATTAAAATATTATTTTTATAATAGCAATGATGATGATGATGATGATAATTCATTACTCATTTTTTCTTTTTCTTTTTCTGTTTAAAATAAGCTGTTAACATTCTTTAAGATTAAAAGAAACACTGCTACCACTTAATTATTTTTAGTATATTTTAGGGGGAAAAAAAACCCTTTAAAATGCAAAAATGTCCCAAAATCAATGCCCCCAAAATTACATTTTAGGACTAACACATAAAGATTCTTTAATGATATTTTTGACACCCATATGTGGTAGTTTGACACCTGCATTGAATTTTGAAACTCTTAGAGCTGAGCCCATCTTTTGGTAAAAAACCCAAGCCCCCTGCATTGCATGTGTGCAACCATTCTTCTTAGTTCTTTTTTGTCCACTACAGTTGTTTCACATATAATTAGGCCCTTTTTACCGCCTGAAGTAACCAGTTCCAGGTAACATTTCTTTGCTCTTTGTAAAGTTCTGGACTTTTGGTACTAAGCACCATGACTTGTATGAGTAGTGGGAAATGCCATCTGCTGCTTGTCCTCAGGGAGCAAAATGTTTAGGACCAGCCTTTCTGACACACCAACCCAGCTGGAAGTATATTACACCAGTGTGGATATTTGTTGAAAAATCCTTTTTTTATAATCTCTCCTTCCTGTAAACTAGACATGTATGTTGATTTCATGAACTGGAACAGAGGTGGGAATCATGCAGCCCTCAGGTTTTACAGGTAGGAATCAGCAGCCCTCCAGATTTTGTACGAGTGCAACTCCCATCATTATTTACTATGGTATTTGGCTCTTCTGGCTAGAGCTGTTGAGAGCTGCAGTCTAAATACATCTGGATGGCTGCTTCATTCTGCTCTAAACAATACACATTGACCCCCATATCTGTAGGGGGTATGTTCCAAGACACCCCTCCTCCACCATGAATACCTGAAATCTGGATAATGGGAACCCTATTATTTTCAATGAGACAAACATCAGAAGTTGACTGTAGAATCACATTGGAGGACCTAGAAGTTCCTAGAGAGAACTTTTTTTGGACATGGATAAATGAAACCATGGATAGCAAATCCGTGGATATTGAGATCAACTTGTACACTATGGAAACAGACATGAAGCAATTAAGTCAACTTGGTAAAACTTAACAAGCCAACTTGACTTTTGCCTATTTAAAATGGTCAGTCCCTTTAATGCTTAAGGGTAACAAGTACAAGGATTCTTTAGGAGTACTTTAAGGCCTTTTAAAAAAGGTGTTAAAGTGGGTCTTTAAAGAGAAAAGATTCTAGGGAGTACATTTGTGCAGGTAAGAATGATCTTTTAGCATTGTGTTCAAACAAGAGGTTCCATAGCCTTGGCCTCATTAAAGTCAATGGCCCAATGTAGAAATAATCATTTCAAGTCTTTGATGAGATAATCTCATTCACAAGTGTTACGTTTTGTAAATGGTATGCAATTTGTATAAGAGACAGATCCCTCACAAAAAGACTAGCATGAATATAATTTTATGCACCATTATATAAAGAATGTCTGCCAAACATCTTAAGATTTCTTTCAACATCTAAAGGGTGTGCTGGGGAAGACTGGATAAATGACATTTTCAAAGAGTGTATTTTGGAATTTAAATTCACAGGGAACAGACAGTGAAACAAAGAGAGTACAGAAATACAGTATAGCTAAATTACATATGACTAAGGAAAAAAAACAAGAATGATCAAAAGTATGTGCAGTAAAAACAGCTGGCAAGTTTTTTGCTGGGGAATCCCTCATCCTTTTATTGTAGAGGATACAGTGAAAATGAAAAGGGAGATGGCAAATAGGATTAAGGACTGGTTAGGGTGCACCCACAACTCCTATTTACCCAGGCAGAATACAATGTTAACATTTTAATTGCAGTTCATGCTAGCTAAAGAAGAGTGTTTTGTTGTAATGTGCCTTCAAGTCAGCTCCCACTGATGGCATCCCTATCCTTGGATATTCTTGACAAGATTTATTCAGAGGAGGTTTGTTATTGCCTTCCTCTTAGGCTGAGAGAGTGTGACTTGCCCAAGGTTACTCAGTGGAGTTCCATGGCTGAGAAGGGATACAAACCCTGGAGTCCTTGTCCAACACTCAGACCACTACACCACACTGGCTTGGACAACATCTTACAGCTGTTTTTTACAGTCTTTTTTTTTTTTTTATCCACTAGACTAGTGGATATAAGACTTTTATGTCTATGGACATTATCAGACACGGAATAAAATCATGGGATTATGACATCAGGATAGAAGACAAACTCTAGCTGTAGCCAAATTTCTTTCAGAAGCTGTCAAGATTAGATTAGAACTCTTTTTGTACAAAGAAATGGCCAGAGTGCAATTTAGAAATTTTATATGTTTCCGTCATACACAGGATTTATTGTTGATTGTTCTTACTGTTTGTATGTGTAAACTTTGGGTCTATCGACCACAGTAAATGGTAACTGACTGACATCAGGGTAGCACGAGCAGGCCCTGCTATTGCAGAACGTTGTCGTCTTTGCGTTCTTACATTGTTCTCCCACAGTAATAAAGGTGTTATTTACAATTCATGGGACAAGCCATCAATAGATCATCAATAGCACCTTTTTCATGCTATTGATGGTGTGCAAAATCATATCCTGTTGTAATAACGAGGGGTTAGTCCCCAAAATCAGTCAAACCTGGGTCCAGTCATGATAGAAGGAAAGGGACTACTTTCTTCTGAGATGAACACTTGTTTGTAGTGGATGTCTCCTGCCCCCCCTTACCAAGCAGAGGGGTTCTAAAATCTTTTGTTAACTTCATGGCCAAACATTAAGAACTGTCCAGTGGCTGTTATTTATGCTGTAGCCTGGCAGTTTGAAGCTACTGAGATGGCTTGGGAAAGAGCAGGAAAGAGTAAATCTTCCTGTCAACAACTTACTTAGTTAGGTTAGCAAGTGGTTTATGGTTGCGAGTTCAGTTTTCTTTGTTTGATTCTCCTAGAACTAGATTCATCTTCTAGTTGCTTCACCCAGGGTTTATGTATGTGCACCCAGCCTGGTGCACATGTTAATCTAGTCACACTGAGTTCACCCTGGAATGGTCTGCATCAAATTCATTTGTTTAGAGGCATACTGTTGCTATGAGGGGATGCTCGAACCCCTCCGCTAAAGAGTTGTTGTGTTTTCCTGTGCTATAGACCACTCTCTGCATCAGTTCAGCACCAATAAAACCTGACATTTTTCAATATCAAATGAAGTCTTGGGAAGACCTGGAATTTCTGCCAATTCCAATTCAGACAACAGGCAGTCTACTAATATATTTATAATTTACTGTACATTTTAAGGACATAATAATTGCAAAAATACTTGCAAGATGGTAAACACAAAGAAACAAAAATAATTCTATTAGTAGTACAAGCACAGTGGATAATCCCTGGAAGAAGGTACCATGGAAATGACATTCACTGGGGAATTAGGGGAAACACCAAGTGTTCAGCGTTATTACTAGCATGCCAAAAAGTCATGGATTCATGGTGGTTGGCTCAGTAGGAGACAACACATCATATTTTCAGGATGACATGGGGATAGAGGAGAACAAATTCTTGGTAGTGGTAATAAAAATACCAAACTACTTTTGCATCCTCCATGTACTACTGGTTGAGAGAACCCCTATACTGGACCACAGATGTAATGACACTCCAGGGTCCTATGCCATTACAGAAGTATAATGTTCATTCCTTATTCCAAATAATGGCTTCCATTGGCATTCCTGTAAGTCAGGGATAATAATCATGTTGTTCTAAACCTCTTTGACATTTTGGCATATCTGCTCAGAGCTGTATGTCAGCAGAAGCCATATCTGCCCTGAAAATGCAGTCTCTAGCTTGCCAGCGCCTGTTACGGGCAGAAAATCTGGATTCCTGAAGTGGCACATTTGCTGTGGGGTGCCATTTGGGGCATGAGAGAGATTCCAATTAATGAACTTCAACAGGGAGCTGATGGACTGAGCAAGTGGTTTTATAGGCTACATATTGAACACTTCATATTGGGCAGTCAAACAACAATGCATCTTTGTTATTTGTGTGAATTTATAAGCCATAGCTACATGTCTAAAATGTGTGTCTTGTTCTTTTTCCACACTCTCTGTATATGCATAACTTGTAATGGCTAAAAAACTTGAAAAAGATGCTATCCAAGCCAGCTGATGGACAAATGATGACCATAACTGCTCTTCGTTTCACACTGTTTTAATATCCTTCTAACCTTTCTGTATAACTCCATGTGGAAAGGTGACCTTTCCAAGACATATTATATGATTTATCTCGTATAGATCCACTTCTCATGTCCTTTTGAAGGCTATTCAAAGAGAAATAGAGGGTTTTTTAAAAATAAAAATAAAAAATAAAAATTCCCTGGCTCAGCCTGTGAAAAATAAGCTTAAGATTTTGACCTGTGTCTTGTATTTAACAATTGTTGTAAGATCTCTATTTAAAGCAATAGCTAACCTATTTTTTTTAAGAACACAATTTTGATCAGGCCCAACAGTGTTCTTGAACTTGTAAATGTTTTTATTTTAGAGACTATATCAGGTTGAACATGGGAACTTCATGCTGTACACATCCAGTAAATTAATAAAGTTAGATATTGGCCAACTTGCCTTTGGAAGTATATTTGAGTATGACTTAGTTGGATTACTGCCAAGTTGTATTTAATTATGGTTGTGTCTCATTAGTCAAGAGTAATTTTTCTTTGTATATTTCATTAAATATGTATAAAGTAGGTATTTGGCTGAGTTTCAAAGGACCATGCAGCTAGTTCCAAGCTCCCAATGAGTACAGGGATTATGGTTGCCTTTTGTTTCTTTTAAAACTACGGTTAGTGTCTGGTGTTCGAAGAGCTCAAAAAAATTCCATAGTCACAAGCCTTTAAGATTGCCTAAGTATTTATTTAAAAGATTTTATATTTCACTTTTTAAAAATTTAACAACAGTTTCCAATGGAATGGTACTAAGTAGCTCTTTGTACCCTGTGGTTTTCTGGGAAAGACAAATTTATTTATTTTTACTTTGACTTAGAAGTATATTACATACTTCTAAACGGAGATAGATGTCAAGAGTTAATAGTTCCCCAGATGGATTATTTCAGTTCATGCTGCTTTTGAACTGCCAAATTGCTCCTCCTGTTTAAAATAGTTGGAAATCAAGTTCGAATATAAAATGAAAGGAGTTGTTTATATTGTATATTAATCTCAAACTTTTAAAATAGGTGGAACAAGTAGTCTATGCCAGCCTATGTGTACAGATCTGGCCAATGTTGGCTTTTTAAAAATATTTTCTCAAGGAATCTAGGAATTGTAGTCTGGAATTATTTTTCCCAAGCCCATGTTGAAGTCTTGCCTAGGCCACCATGGTCATTTCCCTGGCATTGTCTATCTCTTGCCACTACTCGGAGGCCCTTTTGGGAGTGGAGTATCTGTCAGCCAGACCCCAACATGCTTATCCAGCAGTGGCAGCACTGTAACAGGCTGGAACAGGCGTGGGCAACTGCACTGAGTCCAGGGAGTGATTTTCAGCCTTTGTAGCCTCATGGGGCTATATGGCTTGCCAAAACTGTCCCTTGCTGAAGTGCAAACCAGAGGTGGGTAGATGGCTGTTCCATGTTTTCAAAAGCATGAGGGATTCAAAAGTATTTTTAAAAAATGTTAAATAGCACAGGGAATTCTTGCAAAACTAAAAGGTGCTTTTTAAAAATAAAAAGGGGGGGGGGCTTCTAGGAAAGGCAGTTCTCTTTTTGACCAGGAGAAGGGCAATTTGAGGACTCTGGAGGGCCATAAAAACATCTTTGCAGCACCCTTGAGGAGTCCAAATGGTAGTGGATAAGGCAGGTTGCAAGGGTATAGCTACTGGGGTGGGGTGAGGGTAATGTAGACGTTGCCCCCACTAAGAATTTTGCCCCTCTGATGAAATTTTTATTCAGTCCTCAAATTTCTAGCATTGCAGAAAGTGAAACATGATTCATCCCTAGAATTCTTATATTTTCTATATTCACATTCCCTTGGTAACTTTGCCACCTCCTTTTCTGTGGATGCCTAAACTATAATTCTAAATATTCAGCTGAAGCTTTACATTATTGCAATGCTAGAAATTTTGGGAATAAAGAAAAAATTCATTCAGGGCACAGTTCTCATTGAGGGGAGCAATGTCTTCATTTTGTCCTCTCCAGCCCAGCTACATCCCTGCCAGACAGTACTGGAGGGCAGTACCATACTGAGGTCTCACTCAAACCTGGTGATGGTTCTGAGTGGAAAGCCATCTCCGTATAGTATTATGCTGAATATTATTTTTGTATCAAATTTGTTTAATCTGTAAATATATAACTGCACTCATGAGGTTGCGGAGAGATGAACTATCTAAATAAGTATCAATTCCCTCGGAGCGTGATGGGGTCTCCTTCTTTGGAGGTCTTTAAACAGAGGCTGGATTGCCATCTGTTGGGGATGCTTTGATCAAGATTTCCTGCGTGGCAGGGGGTTGGACTGGATGGCCCTCGTGGTCTCTTCCAACTCGGCAGTTCTATGATTCTATGAATTGTTATACACATTAATTAACTTGTTTCAGACATATTTTAGATGACACTCTACAGAGGGACTTCACAGTTTATATAAAAGTTCTTTTTCTGAATGTATTTAGTGAAGGGTGGAAACTATCATTTAGATTTGCTAACAAGATTAAATGTCAAGAATGGGACTTTTACTGTTTTCATTTTTAAAAATGCTTAAATAGCTAAGGCGCCTGCAGCCAAAACCATCTTAACTGCAAATCAGGCAAGAACAAGAGGTGGCTTTGGTGTGATAGGAAGAACAGGTTTGCCCTGAAGTACTTTTGACCAAGTTTCCATGTATGACTCACTCACCTCCCACCACTGGAAACTGCCTTGGCTGGCACACAGGTTTCTGTTTTTGGCTGAAGAATGAACTATCCAGGTGGAACATCAGTTTTCTCACCATAACTTCCCTGAATTCTGTATATTGGCATGGTTCTCCCCTGTTCCTTGAATGCTATTACAGCTGTCCTCTTCTTTGCCTGTCCCAATTATATCCAATATTTTGAGCAAGAAAATTAGTTAAGTTTTAAGAGAGATGCTGGGATTGTTAAATTTTAAACTGTTTTTGGCCTCAAAGTCATGAACAGTATAACAAAATATTGTTGAAATTATTTATTTTGAGTTTTATTTAAAATATTTTAGACAACCTTGTGGGATAAAAACCTTCCCAAGGCAGCTGCCAGTAGAGATAAAGATACAATACACTGACAATACATTTCTGAAACAGTAGAATCACCATTCTAGAATTAATAATTACTTAAAAACCAGCCAGAACACAAAAACATCTGGGCCTAGTAACATAGTACAATTACATAAAGAATAAGTCTCTAACTCCCCCCACCCCCATATATACCTATCCATCCAGAAATCCTATGAGTCTTTTGGGGGAGGGGAGAGAAGCAGTAGAAAATAAGTGATATTTTTTGATATTTTAGGTTATTTTTAAAACATTACAGTTATGGCACCTTACACATCCCTGTTGGCACAACATACTACAAATATGCCAAGAAAGGCTTCCATCTTGTGTTTTCGAGCCTATATTTTCTTGCAAGTGTATATAGAACTAAATCCAACTTTTAGTCCAAATTAAAGAAGGCCCACTGAATCAACTGGAACTTGATAAGTCAAAACTTGTGTACATTCCATTGAGTCAATAAACCTATTCTGGTTGAGACTAACAGTTGTATTTAGGCCACAGTAAGGGGTTGTCTAAACTGTGAAAATAACCCTCATGGAATTCGCTGGGAATATGATCTGTCTAAATGGGGTCCTGCATCAATCCATTGTATTCGGAAGGAGGGGGGCCAAAATAGCAAAAACACAGAGGTTTTTTTAAAAACAGTGAGAGGAGAGCATGTTCCTGTTCATTGGGACTTCCATAGGAGAGGAAGTGTAAAACTGATTGGCCAGGTAAGCGTGGGGGTGGGACTTGCTAACAGGGCAAGTGCCCACTTCTGCCATGTTGGATTTTCGCCCTAGCGAGTGATCGCTAAGGGGATAAAACGGGGTGTTTTGGTTTGTTTGTTTGTTTGTTTTGCTTTCCTGTTAAATTGAAAAATCACTCTAGCACACCTTGGACATAATGGGTTTTTTTTAAAAAAAAAGGTTCAGCAGTGGCAAAGTACAAATGTGAGTAAATCCCTTGCAGCTGCCATCTTGCATGGCATCTTGGGGACAAAAACACCATTAAGACAAGTTGCTGCCGCTGCAAAATACTATTCCTGCAAGGCACTCCAGGGTTTTTTTTGTCTCGTATAGCCAGGCCCTAAGACAGTGCTTTAGATGCATTTCTCAGGCAGGTTGGTATGTTGAAGGCTGTCACAATTCTTGATTATCAATTAAGGAAACGATAAAATAAAACAGCAAAGCTGCAGAATCGAAGATAAAAATGGTGATGTCATTTATCAGAAAAAGCAGTATAGAAAATAATCATCTTTACTGACTGTCAAAGAGAAGAAGAAGAAGAGAGAGAAGTGGTAAAATGTACTTCTCAAACAACAGAGTTCTAGAACCATAGTACCATGGCGGAAATGGTTCTGTTTCATGTTCTCAACAACTTTAGTTCCTATCTTTCAACGGAGATTGTCACACTACACTGTGGTCACACTACACTGTGATAGTGTTCCTATTCCACTTTATTTGCTATGGCTGCCTCCTGTGGAATCCTGGGATTTGCAGTTTAGGGAGGGGCATTTCCAACTCTCAGCCAGAGAGTTCTTAGGCCTCACTAAACTACAAACCCCAGAGTTCCACAGGACGAAGCCAGAGCAGTTAAAGTGGAATAGTAACACTGTAACAGTGTAGTGTGAACATCTCCAACAACTCTGTCAAATACAATCTTGGCAGGGATATTATACTTAGGGGGGACAAAATCAAAGTTTGCTCCCCTTAGAGCTATAGTTCACAACTTTTGACTCTCCAGATATTTTGAACTTACCGGTAAGCTTCCAGGCTCCCTGGCTGGGACTTCTAAGATGTGAAGCCCAGAACAATTTGGAGAACCAAAGGTTAGAAACCACTTGCTTACTGTTTGAGTTCTCTGAATCTAGAGAGCTTAGATTGAAACCTATGAACACTTGTGGAAAGTGAAAAGATCCAACCAGGGATCAAGCCTATAACTCATGACCTCTGACCTCAAAGTACTCTTTTATTTTATTTTTCCTTATTCATGAATTAATGAATGGGACTGTACCCAATTTTAATCATTTATTTCTCTGGCATTACACCCAATACCTATTCCTGTTACTGGAAAAACATCTCAAACTTATGCCCAGTTGAATTTAGTTGCAAATTCACACTTGCAGCTAATTTGACGCTTGATCCAGTTGGTTCTCATTTCCCAGCTCATTCCAGTTCTACAAAATGTGTGAAATTGCTGCTATCCAGATGTTCTGACCATTGCCTCTCATCTCCAGCTAGCTGGGGGTCATAGTTCAGAACATCTGGATCATATCAGGTTGGGAAAGACTGGTTTACCCTATTGAAGCATGGGAGTCAAACTAAAGTTGTAGATGTACCATCATATTTGTGTACCGGTACATAAGGAAAAGGCCTTGAATTATATATCCACATATTATTATTTCTCAGGGGCACTTAAAGCTGTTGGCATCTGACTGGTTCTGTCTTCATGTTTACTATGTTAGAAACAATTAAACTTAAATAAAACAATTAAATTAAATATTTTATATTGCACTGAAGAAAACCAAATGTTGGGGTTGTATCCAGTCACAGGGGTTCCTCTACATCTCCATTCCCAGTCTAATCCAAAGTGTTGCCAAACCTTCCAGAGCAGAAAGGTTAAAGGGTACAGAGGATCGAAGTGGTGAAGAAGGGAAAAGGAGAAGGGAAAATTCTGTTGTTTGAGTAGCAATCCTCTTTCACAGTGCTGGCTATCATGCTTTGGCTTTTGAATTACTGGTGTTTTGTTAATATACATGCTTATTTGAAACCAATTATCTGCTAAATTCCCCAAGCAATGTATGTGTGTTTAAAAGATTTAGCTGTCATCTCCTGGTGGCATATGATATTTTAACATTCTTTGTTCTGAGGAGTAACAGAGAGTAAGTCTCAAATCCTACTGCAAATACCTTTGAAACAACAGTTCTACTTTGAAGTCCTTCTCTTGTTTTAGAAATTCAAGAGGTTCCTTGCCTCAGGCAGCACTAGGAGGAAGTGTTGCTGTGCTAGATCACACATTCTTACAAGGACTTAAAGGATATGACACAAACATGGACTTGTTCCACTTTCTGCTAAAAAATGTGAGTGTGTATGTGCCTTCAAGTCACCTGGTGATGCCTGAATTTCATAGGGTTTCCTTAGGAAAGGAATACTCAGAGGTGGCATTGCCAGATCCTTCCTCTGAAATATATCCTAAAACACATTGGTGGGACTCCATCCAAGTGCTAACCAGGGCTGACCCTGCTTAACTTCCAAGATCAGACAGAGCAGAAAAAAAATCTTTTTTAGAAGTCACCTTTTGAAAGGTTGATGTTGAGCATTTGAGCCTTCTATGTCCATTTGAGCATTTTATATCCAAGCCAGTGTGGTGTAGTGGTTTGAGTGTTAGATTCTGGAAAACTGTGGTTTGGCTTATTGTTTAGCTATGGAAACCCACTTGGGCAAGGCACACACTCTCAGACACATATTGTCTCAAGTTTGCAATGTCAAAATTCCTTTGAATAAACCTTGCCAAGAAATCCCTATGACAGAGTCACCGTGAGTTGGAGTCAACTTGAAGGCATATAACAACAAGAGCAAATTTTCTATTCCGTTTTTGACACCTGACAGAAATTAATACTTGGTATATAATGTTTGATATTTGACAGTATCTAATAACCATTAGTATTTTGCTTTTAATCTGTTTAGCAGCTGATAGTCTGTCTTTTTCTACCAGTAATTTTGAGATTCTGCATCAAGGATGGGCAACTGCTCTGGAGGCAAGGGTATTTTTCCCCCCACTACACCTCTGGCAGGCCAAACCTCACTGCTAGACTGAGACTGAAAGTGATGTGATGTCATTTCTGGTTTCATTTGGGGCCATTGTAGAGGGTGGGAGAAGTGAAGAGAGTATTCCTTTTCATTTTGAGGTAGTTTTGACCCCGACCTATGGACTGCTGTTCTGGATACAGTCTATCCACTTGAGAGAATGCTATGAAAAGGTAATGTCCATGTGTATCATCTGGTAGGAGAGGAATTCTCCAGTTGTGTGCATGAGCTAGTCAACTCCAATAGTATCAGTCACCAATCAATTGAAAAGTAAACAGAGAAGACTTAAGTCACCTGTCTACTTGCCTGACTTCCCGCCCCTCCCTGCCTCCCTCCCTCCTTCAAAGTGGTCAGCATTGTCAACCACAACCTTGTGGGGGGGGGGCTCACTTAATGATGAGATTGAAAGTCAGTGTGGTATATTGGTTTGAGCGTTGGACTAGGACTCTGGAGAACAGGGTTCAAATACCGCTCAGCCATGGAAACCCACTGGGTGACCTTGGGTAAGTCACACTCTCTCAGGAAGGCAAAAGCAGACCTTTGCTGAACAAATCTTACCCAAAAAAAAACCTGTGATAGGTTCATCTTCAGGTCACCAAAAGTTGGAAACAACTTGAAGGAACACAACAGTGATGATGATGATGATGATGATGATGAATGAAC
Organism: Gambelia wislizenii; assembly: GCA_030847615.1. Taxonomy (NCBI): domain Eukaryota; kingdom Metazoa; phylum Chordata; class Lepidosauria; order Squamata; family Crotaphytidae; genus Gambelia; species Gambelia wislizenii. The sequence goes on from JAUMIR010000004.1 coordinate 108,271,089, forward strand.
ATTGTGGGTGTTTCACAAGAGGCAGCCTTTTAGCTTTCATATATATCAAAGTGTATGGTGCATGTAGCCCTCCAGATATGGTCTGACTACAACTGCTATCAGCTATAGCCAGTGTTGAAGGGTAATGGGAGTTGCAGTTCAACAGCACCTGGAGGGCCACAAGTTCTTCATTCATGTTCTATATTTTCTCATTTTATTACTTAGTAGATTTTTCTTCAGTGGTACTTTAAAACCCAGAAATAAAATTGAATTTAACCTGAAACACTTAAATGTTGAGTGTGACACAACTGGCTCTAAAACTTGCATTCTTTAAAAGCCATGGCTAAGTATCCCCACCCCCACCCCATCAAAGAGAGGTGGAAGCCATAACTGTGGGAGACACAAGGCAAGCATAAATATAGCACAAATATATACCACTTGTATTCTGAGACCTGCTTGCTTAATATCCCATCTGGCCATTTTTAATATCTTCACACCTGATGCGGATTAAGGAAATGGCAGTGAGGTTTTAAAACCAATACTGTGTTGCCAAGTTCCTCTTCATTCTCTCTTTTCTTACTCTCTTTTTCAAGAATGAGTGACCGACAATAGTTCATCTGGTTAGCAAATCCCCAAGCTTACTTCCATTTTGAGGGGGCTTGTATGCTTTGAAAGCCCCACTGATTTCTGTGTGTTCTCATTCTTGGGTTAAAAATTCCAGTCTGCAACAAAAGTCTAAGCAAAATGTAACCTTATTGTGCACATTCATCATAGATGGTGAAAACCCTGATGTGATTTGGTTGTGTATTCCTGCATGGCAGGGGGTTGGATTGGATGGCTCTTGTGGTCTCTTCCAACTCTAGAATTCTGTGATTCTGTAATTAAAGATAGGTTTGTTTCTGCTTTAGGCCTAAGTGACCAAATTCTGATTCTGTTTTATCAGAATTTAGACAAGTTACTTATTGGGATTACAACTCCCACATATTCATAGCACTAGCACTGGCCGTATTAGGAAGTTTTGGCCCAAGAAGGTAACTATGGTCAGAATTTGTAGGCCAAAAAATTACTTTCTAAACTCAGGTAGATAGATAGATAGATAGATAGATAGATAGATAGATCTCTCAATCTCTCTCTCTCTCTCTCTCTCTGGCTTTTCTTCGCAAACGAAGATTCAGGAAGGACTCATCCCGTGCTTTCTGCAAGTGCGCTGATGACTAAAAAGGCCAATCCGAGAAAAACAAGTCCGGTTGCAGAAAGCACAGCAGAAGGCCTCCTTGGGTGATGTTTCTGGGTTGTGATTCTTTCTGGGTTGTCGTTTCTCTTCAAGACTTGTTCGGCATGAGTTCTCAAATAAGGCTGCAACATTGTGGATAGTGCATCTCCATGCCTCCCGATGTGAGGCCAGGATGGACCATTGTTGGTGATCAATTTGGCCAAGCCTGATATGTTGTTTCAGGGAGTCCTTGTATCGTTCTTTTTTGGAGCACCCCTCTTACACTGACCCATGGCGAGTTCAGCATAAAGTACTATTTTTGGGAGGCGATGGTCCTCCATCCTAGAAACGTGCCCTGCCCAGCACAGCTGTGTTCTCAATATCATGGCCTCAATGCTGGTGATCCCTGCTTGCTCAAGGACAGCAACATTAGTCACATAGTCAGTCCAGTGTATATTTAGGATTGTGCATAGATAGCGCTGATGAAAGCATTTGAGGAGTCGTAGGTGGTGGCGAGGTGACCCATGTTTCAGATCCATAAAGGAGAACAGACAGTACAATGGCTCTATACACACTGATTTTTGTGCTTCGCCTCAGGTGTTTGTTACTCCAGCCTCTTTTGTAAAGTCTTCCAAATGTGCTACATGCCTTTGCTAATCTGTGATCGATCTCTTTGTCAATCTTGGCATCTGAGGAGATGATGCTTCCCAGGTAGGTGAACAGATATATAGATTGATAGAAAGGACTCTGAAGGGATTTGAGTTATGCATAGATCAGATCTTCATTATTTCTTCCTCATCTCCCTGACCTTATTGGGAAATGCTTTTTAAACAAATGGAAGTTGGGCATTATGCTAGGGCAGACATAGCTTTCACATGTCCTTGCTTTTGTGGTAGGTAGATCAGTGTCTGTGTGGTGGAAGCATTCAATGGACCAACTAAAGATGGTTCCAAAACCTTCCTCGCCTTTTGAAAATGATGCCATGATTACTGTGGACATATTGAGGGGAAAGGAAGAACAAGAGGCTTGGGGGTAGTGGTGGGGGGAAAGCATTAAGGGGATACTCTATGAAGAGCCAGTGGTGGACAGATTTCCCTCTTTTCTCTCCTCCTAAAGATACCTATCTCATTCAAGGCCATTGATTTTTTTTTATGAAGTGTAGCTCTGTCTTCGCTTCTTCATAAAACAAAGATACCAAGGTCTCAAAACAAAGATCAATAAACTCCTTTTGTTTGTCTCTCCAGAAGAATAATCTTCTTTATGTCTCAGAGATATGACTCATGAATGGCTTATCTAGTGCTGGGTGATGAAAGGGCACCACTTTTGTTTTCATTAATGTTAGGGCTCCAACTGAGTTATCCCTTACTGACAATTATAGTCACTACAGGAAAACCAGACTTTGGCTAAAAAAGCCAGAGTAACATACACATACCGTTTGATATAGCAAATGTCATTGTTGTTTTTGTTACTACTAAAAAAAGAGACACTCTCAGAAAGAAGGAAAGAAAGGAAGAAAGGAAGGAAGGAAGGAAGGAAGGAAGGAAGGAAGGAAGGAAGGGTATATATGTAATACATAAAAGTACAATGTACAAAAATGGAAATAGTACAGTATCCCCTATGGTGCAGTATTTACCCATGGATTTACACATGTATTAACATCAGTCAATAATAAGATGTTAATGCACCAAAAGGCAATGTAAATAAACACATTAAAATTTCCTCAACATATTGTAAATACAATGTATATATAAAGTTGAAAATCATTCAATAGGATTGCCAACCTTGTAGGCTTTTTGACTGACCTAAAATACTAAAATTTAATGGGGCAATTTTCATTATTAAGCATTACTACAAAAAATGTTTCAGGTTGGAAGCATTAAATGTAAGGATTAAATAAATAGCAGAAGGAATAAGTCAAAGTGTGCTATATACAGAATTCGAAAAGGGCTTTACTGAAGAAAAGCTGTACAAACCATATGACATAGAAGTGTTTTTCTTTAAAACATATTTCTGTCCTACTAATACTGTACTAATAAGCCAGGCAATAGCCTGAAACCTGTGGAATGCAATGTCAGTTGCAGATAAGTTAGGCTGGAAGGAGAACTGAACCCTTCTTTTGTCTCAATTAATACATCGTTTCTTCTAGCTCAGTGATAGGGAATGAGTGGGCCTGCAGACGCAGTTGGACTGCAGCTCCTATCATCTTTAACCATGCTGACTGTGGCTAATGGGAATTAATGTTCCAACTAAACCTAGAGACCACCCATACCCCATTCTTGCTCTAGCTGAAAACTGAAGCAGAATTCTGTTTCCATTCCCATTTACTTTTTCTAATACTAGTATACTAGTATAGTGCAGTTACAATACCATCTTGCAGCTGGACCATAGATAGGTGCTCACTGCACTGCTACAAAAGGGATGTTAACTTACCAATGCATCATTTATGGGAGGACAAACTGGAAATCCATATTCACAGAAGCAAACCATCATCAAATTTCTTGATCTCAAATGAACTATAGTGGATGCACAGAGCTTTCCTTGAGGCCATCTGAGCATTTTTTTTAAAATGCATTTTATTGCATATATTGATTAAACTCTCTGGACAGCTGAAAAAAAATAGAAGTCAAAATGATAGAATTATGTGTCATAACTCTACAGAATAAAACCAACAGCAGACGATAACAGCAGTGCAAACAATACAGGGAGAACAATTGTATAACCCCACCCACTTCAGATCAGCTAGCTAGTAAAGACTTGAGTAGAGCAGAGGTGTCCCTCTACCACTGTTGAGCAGAAGAACACATCCACCCTGTAGAGCCCAGTGATACTGGCAAACATCTCCATAGGTAAACCTAGCACCAGCAGAAGACCCTGAAACAAAGCATTGATGATGGGAGCAGGGCAGAGACAGTACTGGATCTATGATATACAAACTGTCTCCCAGACTCATCTGATGAGGACACAGAAGAGCACCTTCTTGGTGGCTGCTCTTAGGCTGTGGAATTCCCACTCAAGCGAGTCCCAGTTGGCCTCCTCTCCAATCTCTTTTTGCCAACAGGTAAAGATTGTCCTATTTAAACAGGCCATCAGCCCTCTAACTGGTTGGAGTAGAAAGATATGCAATGGGTGTGTTGTTTTTTTAAAAAAAATATGTAATATGTGTTTTAAATTTGGTAATATTTTAAAAGTAATGATGTTACTAGATTGCTTGATGACTGTGTTTTAAACATTTGTGCCACATACTGTATTAGCTATTTGTTTTAACTTATACTATAAGCTGTTTTAGGTCCTCTTTTGGGGGAAGATGGACTATAAATTAAATAAATAAATAAATAAATTCCCCATCCTTCTAAAAGTCCCCAAGTTAGACTCCTTAACCACACACACACACACACACACACACACAGACACATTTACTTCTACAATGTATGCCCTGTTTTTCTGATACAGTTTTAAGCCACTGAATGAGATTGTGACAACATAAATCTTTTCCTGTCTCCAAAAACTATTAAATGACCTGAGTAGTCCCCTGAAATTTTGTAGTGCTGGTGTTCTTTTCATTTTAGTTAGTATCGAATCTCATATGCATCATGACTCACCCCTTTTCAACAGAATAACTTTATACTTAAGAACATTCCTGGCATTCAAGAACACTCTAACTATTACAGAATGAGGAGGGGGTCAGTCCTGTTGACACCTCCCCAATTTAAATTTTCTTTTAAGGGTAATACTTTTCTTATCCCACCCCGAAAATGCAACAAAACAACATGCAAGCTTTTGGCATTGCTGTAAGGCAAGGCGCTGGAAAAAGCACAGGTGGAAAGGGATAAAGAAAGAAGGACCCCCCCCAAAAAAAAGACATTGAGCTTGTCTATACGAAGCTATTAAATGTGAATTGATGTGCACTAATGCCAATTCATAGCAGCTTCACCATTTTTTGGCAAGATCACAGGAATGCAAAGCTATCCATGTTTCTTGTTCAAACGGGCAAGTCTGTGAATCAAGATGGTGGGTGCGAGTGAATTATGTTTTTATTCCTACCAGTTGCCGCTGCCAAATTTTAAAAGCATATCCAAGGTGCAGAAATGCAATATTCTGCTTAAATAAACAGAAAAAAAGGGGTGAAGGCTGTCTTGTCGCTTCAGTGTATGATTGCTACAGCGAAAATCCAACATGGCGGTTCAGGACAATTGCCTTGCAAGCAAGCTCCACCCCTGCACACATCTGACCAATCAGCTTTCTACTTCTGCTCTTATCGGGAATGTGCATCAAACTGAATTGGTTTTCCCAATGCGCCTTTCCTTCAGAGGTTGTTTTTTTTTTTTAAGGCTAAGGCTTTTCGCATGGAATATTTGGCAGTTTTGGCCTCCCTCCTTCTGAATATGGTAATAATAATAATAATAATAATAATAAAATTTTATTTATATCCCGCCCCTCTGCAACGCAATCGGGGCGGCTTACAATATAAAAACTCGATAATCACAATACCCTAGCCCACCCACCCCTTAAAATAATATTAAATTATGATGGATTAAAACAGACAATAATTAAAAATATATATAAATTAGAAGAAAAAATTACAACATACAATCACAGCCTATAAAGGACAGCTGAGTCTTGGGCCAGGATAATTATTCAGGATAGGCCTGCCAGAAAAGATCCGTCTTGACAGCTTTTTTAAAGCTGTTTAAGGTGGTAATAAGACGGATCTCATCCGGCAGGCCATTCCATAAACTGGGAGCAGCAGCAGAGAAGGCCCTCTGGGAGGTCACCGACAGCCTTGTTTTCATAGGTTGTAACAGATTCCTCCCAGAGGACCGAAGTGTGCGGGGAGGGTTGTACGGAAGGAGGTGGTCCCGGAGGTAAGTTGGACCCAAGCCATGTGGGGCTTTAAAGGTCATAACCAACACCTTGTACTGTGACCGGAAACTAATAGGCAGCCAGTGGAGAGCTTTTAGCACAGGTGTTATATGCTCTCTTATGGAAATGCCAGAAATCAACCTGGCTGCCATGTTCTGGACTAGTTGAAGTTTCCGAGTCAAGCACAACGGTAGCCCCATGTAGAGCGCATTACAGAAATCCAGACGGAGGTTACCAGTGCATGTACCACAGTTTCGAGGTCCCTAGTTTCCAGGAAAGGGCGCAGCTGGCATATCAGCCGAAGTTGATAACAGGCACTCCTGACCGTTGCATTTACCTGATTAGTCATCTGGAGCAACGGGCCCAGGAGCACCCCAAGACTGCGAACACAATCCTTGGAGGAGAGTGTAGTTCCATCCAGGATTGGAAGTTGTATTCCCAGACCTGGTTTCGGGCCTGTAACTGTTAGTACCTCCGTTTTGTCTGGATTCAGTCTCAATTTGTTTTTCCTCATCCAGTCCATTACTGCTTTAAGGCAATCATTGAGAGGAGAGACGCCATCTGAAGTCGAAGCCGATGACCGAGACATGGAGAAGTATATCTGGGTGTCATCAGCATACTGATGACACCGCACCCCATGCCTCCGAATGACCTCTCCCAGCGGCTTCATATAGATGTTAAATAGCATCGGGGACAGGATGGCACCCTGAGGAACGCCACAGTTAAGCTCTATTCTAGTAGAGCAACTGTCCCCGAGCCTCACCCTCTGGGATCTGCCCGAGAGGAAGGAACGGAACCACTGCAAGGCAGTGCCTCCGATTCCTAACTCCCTCAGGCGATCCAAGAGGATGGGATGGTCTATTGTATCAAAGGCCGCTGAGAGGTCCAAGAGCACCAACAGGGTCACACTACCCCTGTCGATACCCAAGCGGAGGTCATCAGCCAGAGCAACCATGGCAGTCTCCACTCCATATCCCGTCCTAAAGCCAGTTTGAAATGGATCTAGATAATTGGTTTCATCCAAGACAGCTTGGAGTTGGGAAGCGACTGCCCTTTCAATCACTTTGCTTAGAAAAGGCAGCAAAGAGACTGGCCTATAGTTGTTCCTGTCCAAGGGGTCCAGGGAAGGCTTTTTCAGGAGCAGCTTAACCACTGCTTCCTTCAGACAAGGTGGAACAGACCCCTCCCTGAAGGACGCATTGATAATATCCCTAAGGAGTACTCTCGATGTGTCACCCCCTTGGGTGGCCAGCCAAGATGGTGGATTGATGCAGGATCCCATTTACACAAATTGTATTCTCAAATTCTATGAAGAGTATTTTCACTGTATAGACAACCCCGTGTGTGTGTGTGTGTGTGTGTGTGTGTGTCCTCTTGCCCCCAATCTTTTGCAAACCATGCCTGATGGACAGGTTTGATACACATACCCAAATCTTGCATGCTATTTTGTGGATTCCTTTTTTGGTTGGTCTAATAAAGGTATTCTCCTAATATAGCTTTTGGATGTTGATAATACAGAGTGCTCAGACGATCTTAATAACTAGCAGTTTCCAAAACACCATCACTCACTCACATCCTGTCAGAAATACCTTTGTACTCTCATATTACCTAAACTATAGGCTGCCTGTATATTAACTCTTTCTTTCTCCTCCCCACCCCCTTCTTTTCATTTATCCACTTAGGAACAAACATGTCTGTTGTGGCTGCTGCTGCTGATTTAATGCCTACACCATCATGGAACATGTCAAGCGAACTAGAGAAAGGTAAATGAAGAAATGTACCATTCTGGTACACTATTATGACTTCTTTCTTTGGTAATTGGTCATCTTAAGAACTGCTTTAAAGTTTGAGGAGGGAGGTGTTAAGGCCAGCTTTGCCTCCAAAGGCTACCATTTGATATTCAGTCTGTGATTTCTGAAGAATGTGGGGACTCCCCTTTTTACTTCAGGTAACACATTCCACATGTGTTGTGTTTTTTTTTAATGTCAAGATGTGAATTATAGCAGTTTATGACCTACTTGACATTTCATCTTGTGGCTCTTGGAATCTGGATTCAATATTCGTACACTTTAGTCTGAGTTGCTTTGCCTGAACATTTTTGCTATGAAATTTGGAGGCAAGAAGTTTTTGTTTGGGGAGAGGAATGAAAAATGTTTTAACATATGCGATAGCAGTCATATAGGACACTGAATATTCTTGCTCTCGCTCGCTCATTCATACACACACACACACACACACACACACGTGGCTGTGTTGCTCTGAAACCTCACATGCATCAAGGAAGAAGTATTTTGTGCATGTACTCTTAGTTGTTGCAGTTGTAGCTGCCCATGTCAGATCTCCCTGTGTTCAGACTGCTGGAACCTTGTGTGGTTGATCTTTAATGTTTCTCTGGTGCACTGATAGCATAACGCTTAGGATAATGTGTCAATTAGACTGTAAGTTCTGGGCCTAGAACGTTCTTTCCTTCTTTTTATAGTAAAAATCTGACAGTAAGATTTTGATGGCCGATTTCACAATTTCTAACAATCAGCACTTAGTACAAATGCAAAAGGTAGGGAGAGAATGGTTTGGAAAGAAGATGTCTTCTAAGATCAGAATGTGTTAGAAGGATCCTCTCATTGGCCACTGTTGTGTGCACTCTCTCTCTAAGATGTAACATCAAGCCAAAAACAGCCCATTGGGTATGTGTAACAATCATACATGCTCCAAAACACCTCCTGGTTTTGTGGCTTTTTAAGGAGTGCAAAATCAGATTAGGTCAGAGAGTTTGTGAAATCCCTAACAAGGAAAAGTAAATAAGTGGTGGGTTATATTCACCTTGATGGAATGTTTGTTGTGCCTGACCTGCTGGAATGTTTTAGCTGAAGTTTGGTTTCTTAGCACTGAAGGAGAGCATAGGAGTAACATTAGGCCAAACTAGACTTTGTGTGAGAGAGCCAGCGTGGTGTAGTGGTTTGAGCATCGGACTACGATTCTGGAGACCCGGGTTCAAAACCTCGCTCGGACATGAAACCCCACTGGGTGGCTTTGGGCAAGTTACACTCTCTCAGCCTCAGAGGAAGACAATGGCAAACCTCCTCTGAACAAATCTTGCCAAGAAAACCCTGTGATAGGTTGGCCTTAGGGTCATTGTAAGTTGGAAATGACTTGAAGGCACACAGCAACAAAGACTTTGCATGGGAGATCTGTGGTGTTCTAGTGCTGAAATACAGTTGGGTGAGTTTGGGTTAGGGATGGAGGACTGGTTTATCAGATTATCTGGCGCAGTATCATTAGCTCAGCCTGGCTTTAGGCTCTCTAGAGGTTTCAGGCAGGATTCTTTCCTAATTGCTATGTGGTGATCCTGGTATGACCTGGTGGTCTTCTGTCCAGAGTATTAACCAGGACTAACCCTGCTTACTTTCAGAATCAGACACACAGATGTGATTTCTGTGTTCTGAGTAAACTAGAAGGCATGACTAACTTTCTTGTCAGGGAAAAGGTTTATCTAATGGTATAGGAAGATGTGAATCTGGGAAGATGGCATGACTATCAAGCTCAGTATTGTCTCTGTTTTGGACCAGAGAGGTTGGTGCTGCTGCTGTTGTGTGCCTTCAAGCTGACTCTTACTTATGGTGGCCCTATCAGAGTTTTCTTGGCATGATTTAATTGGAAGAGGGTTGTCATTGTCTTCCTCTTGGGTTGAGAGAGTGTGACTTGCTCAGGGTCACCCAGAGGATTTCCATAGCTGAGCAGTGATTTGAACCCTGGGCTTCCAGAGTCCTAGTCCAACATTCAGAACACTATAATGGATTCTCAGTATCTGCTGCGATTTGGTTCCAGGACACGGACACACACCCCATGTGGATACCAACATCTGTAGATGTTCAAGTCTCATTATATACAGTGGCATAGTATATAAAACTGAACACCAAGGTTTGCTTTTTGGATTTATTATTCTGAATATTTTTGAGCTGTGGTTTGTTGAATCCATGGATGCAGAACCTGTAGATATGGAGTGCCGACTGTATATCACACTGGCTCTCACCTAATCCTTTTTGGAAAATGCCAAGGATTGAATCTTGTGCAGAAAGAGCATGTGTTTTTATCACTCAGCCATAGTGTATCTTTTGATAGACTTGATAGACCTTTGATTCTAGTGCATCATATAGTCAGTTCCCTTCTCAGCTATGGAAGTCCACCGTGTGGCCTTGGGCAAGTCACATTCTCTCAGCCTCAGAGCAATGGCAAACCTCTTCCAAATAAATCTCGCCAAGAAAACCATATGATAGGTTTGCCTTAGGGTTGCCATTATGTTGGTAATGACTTGAGGGGGCACAAGAACAAAATGGGGTTTCCAGTCACTTGTTGACCTTTTAACCACTAGATGACATGAATCTTGAATTTAGTGTGTAATGTCAAGGTCATCAAGTGCAGCCACATATCTTTCAAAAATGCTTTGAGAAATGTGCAGGTCATAGAAAAATACAGCTTAAAGAAATCAACTTCCACCTGTTTTTCCCAAGAGCTGGCATGCGGTCTCAGAAGCATCCATATAAATGGGGTTTTAAAGCTTGTTAAATGCCTCATGTGAAGTTGGTTCCCAGCCAGCTCTCCCAATTAAGCAGATGTCCCTATTCTGTGGCCTTCACAGTTCCTGCCACTCTTCAACAATTACCCCATGAACATTCTTCAGTATTTCATTAGATATATTTTTCATGTTCTTATTAAAATATCATAAAACTGGATGGATTTGTTTTTTACTGTTTATCTACCCACTCTCCCCCAAGTACTTCTCCAGTGACTGTCTACCAACTGAGACTCATTTAACTTTTCATTTTTATTAAATAAACTAAATTGGCAGCATTAAACAGTTGCCTGTTTATCCTTTCTAACAGGAAATGAAATTTAAAAGAGACGCAACCACCCGTGAAGACCTGTTGAAAGCAGCAATTGATGGGGAAGGGAGGTGGCAGTTTCTCACCAAAACTTGAAAAAGAAACAAACACTGCATTAAAAAAAATTAAGATCACTTTTTAAATGCTTCTCTGCATTTCATATCATTGTATTATCATCTTTCTTTCTTTCTTTCTTTTTTTCTTTGCTTTTTAGCAAAAGTTTGTTTTTTGCTGTTAGAAGTCTTAATTGAGAGAGAAGCTTGATTCCACAATTTTTTCAATAAAAAAGAGTCATGAAGAAGCTGTATAATTCAGAGGTTTGGTAAGAGGATATAAGGAGTCTTGACTGTAGATCAGTGGCTCAGTTCTATTGTAGGCTGGAGTGGGCAACTTTTGTACCTCCAGGTGTGATTGGACTGTAGGATTTCATGGGCCTTTACCCCTTGCTGGCCAAGCTGGCTAGGACTCATAAGAGTTAAAATCCATCAAGGATCACAAATTGACCACCCTTTCTCCAAACTGGCAACCTCCACATTTGTTCACCTACAATTCCCATTGTCTTCAGCAAGGAGCTCTATTGGCTAAGGATTGTGGGAGCTGCAACCCAACATATCTGGAACGCACCAGGCAGGGAAGTGGTACGCATAGATTAGTAGTGGCTAGAGGTTGCATCACTTGAAGGTTCTGTAGCTCACTGTGATAAACAGCTGGGTAACTTCCTTAACATTGTTATTTATACAGTACTCCCTCAACATTCGCAGCCTCCACACTCGCGGTTCCGCATATTCACGGTTTGTGGCAAGGGAAGGCTGAGGAAAGTGGCGACGGGGCTTCTGAGGCCCTATCGCCACTTTCAGGAGGGTGTGGGGAGGTGACCACAGGGCCTCTGGAGAGCCTCCGGAGGCCCCGTGGTGGCCTGGGGAGGGCATGGGGAGGTGGGTTGAGGCGATCACGGGGGCTCCGGAGGCCCCGTGGTGGCCTGGGGAGGCGACTACAGGGGCCGGAGGGCCTCCAGAGGCCCCGTGGTGGCCTGTGGAGGGTGTGGGGAGGGCATGGGGAGGTGACTACGGGGCCTCCGGAGGGCCTCTTGAGGCCCCGTGGTCACCTGGGGAGGGAGTGGGGAGGCATGGGGAGGTGACTACGGGGCCTCGGGAGGCCCTGTGGTCACTTCGGGAGGGAGAGGGAGGGCAGCCTTTATTTGCGGAATTTTCACATTTGCGGATGTCTGTGGAACCTAACCCCTGCAAATGTGAAGGGACGACTGTAGTATTATATTATTGTTATTATGTATATACCACACAACATGAGCATGCACACAGATTTTCAGAGTAACATCACCAAAAAAGATGTACATGGAAATGGTGTAGAAATTACAGGACCATGCTCCATAGGAGAAGTGAGCCACAAAAGTTCTCAGCTTTAAGGACAGGCTTTGGTTCTTTGGTAATAGCACTACTGATCAGTAGACGTGTGCAAATAACTCTCACCTCAGAAACCATACAGGTTTTGTAAGCATTCCTGGGAAATACTCATAAAGCACTGAAGACTTTTTTGAGTAATATTCACATGGACTTCTTGCAAAGCCTCAAAGAGTTTTCATAAGCTTATCCTACTCCCTTTCACAGTTTGTTTTTTGTAAAACTCAAACCTTCTAATCATAGAAGCCAGTGTATAACCAGTGCTATGAGGTCTTCCTACTTATAGGCACTAACAACTCCACACTTTGAAACGAGTAACATTACCTATTGGGATCCTGCGATATCTAGTTCAAACTCAGCAGGAAAAGACTCTGTTTAGCAAGCAGATGCTGTCAAATTAATTGTTCCTCTTGCAGTTGGTTTCTCTCCTTTGGCAAAGGTAAGAGGTTTTTCCAGTAATAAGGTGGTGAAGAAGTGACATTGTGATGTTTTCCTTTAAAAGATCAAGTATTTTGGTGACCAAGGCTGCTTGAAATAAAATAAATAAAATAAATTTGACACTGCTTTAACTGCCATGGCTGAATGCTATGGAATTATGGGATTTGTAGTTGTTTTGTGAGATATTTAGCCTTCTCTGTCAGAGAGCTCTGGTGCCATAGCAAATACCAGGATTTCATAGGATGGAGCCATGATAGTTAAAGTGGTGTCAAACTGCATTATTTCTGTAGTGTGTCAGCAGCCCAAGGATTCTTTAAAAAGAGGCTTTATATTTTACTACTCATACAATAGAATAGTAAAATTTAGTTCATATTTTCTGCTCCTTTTTCCTGAAAGACTGAAATTCTGTGCACTTAGCTGAGGATAATCCTTATTATTTAGTAATCCTCTTTCATTAGTCATGCAATAGGATCATGTCTTAACTGTTTTAACTGGTCTAAGGCTCTAATTCTATGCATATTACCTGGAAGGAGCTCCACTGTACACAGTGGAAAAAGTTCTTCATGAAGATGCATAGGATTGTTCTCTTAGAGTTAAGCTTAGACATTAAAGGGAATGCATGTTCTCTGTGATAAACTCATTTTCCCTCACACAATAGAATTTCTTTAGATCCACATTCCTCAGCAATCAGACTTGTAACTCAAGGTCCCTGTTTACCATCTAATGATCAGTTACAAAGCAGTGTACATTAAATACAGGATATGTAGGTAAGGATAATCATGAGCTGTGACAAACAGACATTTTTCACCACTTGAGGGAGCACCTCTTCAAAATAACTAGAGCATATTGTCTAGTTTGGCCATCAGTATTTGACTGGACAAAGGTATGGATCTCAGTAAAGTGGCCCCTCAGTATTCGCTGAGGTTTGGTTATAGGACACACATACACACACACATGGATACAAAAAGTGTGGATGCTCAAGTCCCATTATATACAATGGCATAGTAAAATATATTTATAGAAAATGGCAAACAGCAAGGTTGCTTTTTGGATTCCCTCCCTCCAATATTTTTGAGCTATGGTTTGTTGAATCTGTGGATGCAGAACCCTTGGATATGGAGGGATGACTGTATTCAGGGTCTGTAAAAATCTTTTAAGTAAGAATCTAGTGCCTTTAGCCTCGTATTCAGTGGTGGCATCTAGATTTTCCTAGATTCTCCTCATAAAATCTTTAAATGTGAAATTGATTCATGTAGTGAAAGGAGGTAGAATTACAGTGTTCATATTCATGCACAATTTACCTTTTCAGTTTCTCTTGCTGTCCAGGGATATTCAGTAAATCAAGTGCCCCTTATGGGACTAGGAATTCCATCCCCACCCCCCCAAAAAAATCTTATTTGTGCGGTCCCATGAGTAGTTGAAGCAGTAAATTACTCTGACTTTGTTTGAAAATTTTTTTAGTTACAGCACATTAGCTCTTTTGTTTGCTTTTCCACTGATAGAGTATGTGTTTTTATTTGAGAATTTGTGTTTCTTGAATGTCTCATTTATGAGTAATATAGGGTGTTAAATGAGAAGGTTGTACAACAAAAGCTACTAAAGAAATGGACAGTCCACCAGGCTGCTAAACTGTTTCAGAAAATGTGTAACTTATTCTGGACTTTGATTGGGATTCCCCTTCCCACCTCCACCCCACCCTGCTTTAAATCCCGATGAGGATAATGAACGTCAGACTGTAACACACAAGGTAACTATACATAATAACCTTTTCCTGGAGCATCCAGCTATCTTACTTTATTTGAAAGATTAATAGATCAGTAGACCAAGGGACGTGTTTTATTGTACATTTCTGTTCCAGATTTCCTGACATTTTTGGTTTAAAACATAGACCTTTAAAAAGCAAAGGAAGGGCTAATAAGAAGCAGATCCTAAAGTGACTGTGTGTCAAAATGTCAAAAATAACTGTAGATCTTTGACTTCACAGCATTAATCTTCAGCCATTAAATTCTGCACACACATAACAACACTACCATTTACATATATTCATAGACAAAAATGTTGGGGGTTTGTGCATTCCAGATTAGTATAATATTGGTTTCTAATGTCAACACAACCCTTCATGTTGAGAAACATGATTCATGATTTCATATACAGCAGTTTGTATCCTAGTATACACATCAATGTATGGAGCCATTATTATTATTATTATTATTATTATTATTATTTCATGCAGGCATTTAAAACTGTGTATCTGTTATTTATTGTGTATTTTAATTACTTTATACTATTGTATATGTATTTCATTCTTCCACTTCTCCCCTAACCTCATTGATTGTGACACATTAAGTAGTTCTACACCTGTGTTTTTGAGCCATTTGGGGAAAGCAACTGATATAGTATTTAAAAAACAAACAGTAGCCTCCTATTTACTCTGCAAAGCAGATAAGAAAATTTTCATTTTATATCCATGATTTTCAGTTTAAACATTCTTTGCAATTTTTGAATGAATTCAGAAAACAAAACAGTTGAAAAAAATTAATATGCATAATCAGGTACAGTAATCTGCAGAAACGCCTGAATTAAAGATTCTTTCACCCAGACAATTCTGAGGAGGGACGGAGGGAGGAAGATGACTTCTTCCTTCCACCTGTTAGGAGTCTGTTCTGAAGGAAGAGTGGTCATTTGGTCAGCAAGGTGCAGGTTTGAATATGCAGAATTTCCTTGTAAAGTTAATACGCATTATCACTTGTTTTAATCCCAACTATTGATTCTTGATGTTTTGTTGCTGACTCTGGTTTCAATAAAACAGAACATTCAGATTGGCTCTAGAATTGTATCCCCCAAATAGGTTGACACCTTGGATATCACCTTTAAACATGGAATGGATTCACTACTATTGAGCTGGGAGCTGTCAACTGTCATGGGCTCTCAGTGATGCACCATTCCATTTCACACACATGGGCTGCATTGAGTTAATACCTCATATTTGCAGCACCTACAATTAATTCCTGTTCTTAGTGAGAGAGGTTGCCAAAAGATGCCAAATGAAGCTCAGATGCAGGGAAGAATTACCGTTTGGATAGTAGGCACATTAAGGCTTGATACTAAGTTAGCAATCTGGAAGCTCTCAGACCAGTTCTGCATCTACAATTAAACATTCAGGGGTGTTTTGTTTGATGCCTTGAAATCTTTTAACCTACAGTGACTTTTAGGCTGAATGATGCAGTCTGCTTTGTTGAAATGTTATATAATCAGGCCACTTGCAAAATTACTTAGGCTGAATCTACACTACACAAATAATCCAGTTTGACACTGGATTATTTGCCATGGCTCCAGGGCTCGTTTAAGGAATTTTGGCGGCCCCCTGCAAAACTTTATTTTGGGGGGCCCATATGTTTATCTCAGGTCAATGTAACCTAACCTATTCGCAGTACAGGATATTCAGATTACTACTAATAATGTTTTTCCAGAAGGAGGGTTACTACAGGGTCCCCCACAATGATGGGGCCCCTTTGCCTACAGGTGCTGCAGGGCCCTTAAACCGGCCCTGCGGGAGTCCTACTGTACTATGGCTGCCTCCTGTGGAATTCTGGGGTTTGTAGTTTAGTGAGGCCTAAAAGCCCTCTGACTGAGAGTTCTAAATGCCCCTCATTAAACTGCAAATCCCAGGAATAGTGGGAAAGCGGAATAGTAGCGCCATAACAGCGTAGTGTGATAATCTCCTCCAGTTGGAAGAGACCACAAGGGCCATCTAGTTCAACCTCCAGCCCGGCAAGAAGACCCAATCCCAAAGAACCCTGTCCCCTGAGCTCTAAACCAAAGCCCTTTTGAGTATGCTCAGAGGCACACTTGCCAGAAATGGGCTCTGGAGCGAGGCAAAGCATCTTCCCCGAGCCACCCTTGTCCATCGGCTTGGAGCTTGAGCCGGAGCTTGCTGGCTCAGGCTCTCCATCTCCCGGGCCAAGTTCTGCCCAAGCGAGGGGAGGTCTCCTGCCTCGGCCTGGCTGCTCCCTCCCTGCTCCCTCCCTCCCTCCCCCCCATGACCTGGCCAGTCTCCTTCCCCACCCTACCGACCACCTCCATCGGGCTTTTCCCTACTGCACCTTTGCGCGCTCTCTGGCCGACCATGACCGGGAGGCAGTGGCGGTGGTTTGAGAAGAAGGGAGCCAGCTGAGCTGGGGAGCAGAGGGAAGGTGTGAGGAGGAGGAGGCTCTGGCCTCAGCTCCACTTGGTGGTGCTGGTTGCTGGTGGCAGGCTGAGGAATACCTAACTCATAGGCGGGGAGGGAAGAAAGGAAGGGCCAGGTGAAACCCTCCTTCCATCCTTTCGTAGGTCGGTAAAATGAGTACCCAGCTTGTGGGGGGCAATTAGCTAACACACATTGGAAGCTGCTTAACGCAGTGTAGATGTGTAAATAGCTATTACTTAAAACAATGTGTAAGCCGCTCTGATAGCCTTGAGGCCGAAGAGCGGGGTATAAATAAATAAATAAATAAATACCACCGCCTCCTCCTCTCTCCTCCTCCTCAGGGGCTGCCTGAGCCGATGGTGGGAGTGGAGGCAGCACCGACGCTTTGTGTCCGAGGTCTGCCCCAATCCCTGCTGGCTCCCTCAAGCGTGGCCTCTCATTTCAACCAAGCCGAAGCCATGAATCTCTGCCTCATTGCCAAAATGTGAGGGGGAGTGTTGTGTGAGGGGGCATGTGCTAAAGGAAAGCAGGAAAGGCCGCAAAAGCGAGGCCGCCCCTTCTTCTTCTACTACTACTACTCCCAGCCGAGTGGTGCCCGGGGAAGACCCAACACCTTCTCCTCAGCCACTCAAGGGAGGGGCCAGCCAGGTGGCCGGCCAGCATGGAGCCTGCCTCCTCCTCCACCACTAGGCCCAAGCGCCTTTGCCAAGGCGGGTGGACAGAGGAGGAGTTGCTGAGGAAGAGGAGGAGACCGAGGGGGTCCTCCGGACAGGGGGCGGAGCAAGCCATGCCGCCTTGGGCTGGCCAGGGGGGGCCCTGGAGCAGCCTCAGGGAGGGTCGGCCAGCCAGCGGGTCAGGCAAAGTAGGTGTGTTTTTGCACATGGGTTTCCCTCGGTGGGGAGGTTTGGGGGGCAGATTTGCTTGGGGAGGGTCGCCATCCTCCCTTCCACAGGACGTTTTTGGCTTGCTCCCTCTCTCTGTTTCCTATTCTTGCAGGAAGAGGGTTAAGACAGGGCCCCCTGTGGCTCTGGGCCCCCCACAGATGCGGATTTGGTGGTACACTTAAACCGGCCCTGCATGGCTCCTTCCTTTGGAATTCTGGGATTTGTAGTTTGGTGAAGCATCAGCACTCTTCAGTGGAGAAGGCTAAAGACTTAGTAAAACTACAAACCTCAGGATTTCATAGGAAGGAGCTGTGGCAACTGGATCATTTGTTTAGTGTAGACTTGGCCTTAGTTACTTTACAAAGCACTGAAAGTATGTTTCTGGGGGTGGGGAGGTTTTTCTTTTTAACTTAATACTTGTGCCATGCTTTTCCTGCTGCTTTTAGAATTCTGCATAGTAAGTATACTGACGGTTGGAGTCCATACTTTTCTCACAATAAATATTTTCTAGCTTAGGATGCACACTCATGCTGTTGTACTATTGAGCTTTAATACTTAATCTGCATAGTGGCCTTGAACTCTTAATAAAATGGAGTTATTCATGAATGAATACATTTAGGAATGCAATCTGTATGGAATGAACTCTTAAAATACCTTTTGCTCTGGCTTTATTGCCTTTTGCATTCAGTGTGGTTCAGGGCGTAAACCTCCTTATAATCTGATCCTGCCCCCTTTTTATTTTTCAAATATTGTCATGTATTTGTTTATTTTTTAAAAAATGAACCTGCATTTCAGCATAAAATATCTAATGCAGCTAATAGCGAAATTCAAAATGTTATTAGCTTAATTGTGTGTGCATATGCATGCACTCACACAAAAGCAACAGTCAGCAGGAAATGTAGCATTAAAATTTCCCTGTAAATCTTGGGGAAAAGAAGCTGCTTTTCCCAGACACTTAAAAGCTCTTCTGTTTAGACACCAACCAAATTTCTAAGGTGATGATTCCACTACTGTGGTGCCACTGCTGAGAAGATCTATCCTGGGATTCTGCCTTCCTACTGTCTTAATAAGGTGGCTGTGTCATTCTTTGCAAAGGACATTTCTGAAAGTAACATCTGTTTTAAGCTGCCATCTGTTCGAACAGCTCTCCAGTTCAAAGGTTTTTAATAGTGATTTTTAAAAATTAAAAAGGAAAACAGTGTATTTGAAGTTGCCTAGTAAACAGCACTTGTACAGTCAGCCCTCCATACTTGCAGATTCTGCATCCACGGATTCCACCATTCATGGCTTGAAAATGTTTTTCCCCACCCCACCCCCAAAAATCCAAAATGGAAATGCTGATTTTCTTTTTTTTAAACAAGGGACACCATTTTACTATGCCATAGCATATAGTGGGCCTTGAGCATCCACAGATTTTGGTACCGTATATTCTGGCATATAAGACGACTGGGCATATAAGACGACCCCCCAATTTTCAACTAAAAATCTAGGGTTTGGCATATATTTGCCATATAAGACCACCACCCCAAATTTGGCTGGCTGGCTGGCTGGCTGGCTGGGGGAGCCTTGCCAGCTGATCCTCTTTGTTTCCCAACTCAGGGTGATCTCCTCATGAGTTGGAAAAGTGAATAGGATCAGCTGGCAGGACTCTCCCAGCCAGCCAGCCAGCCACAACAATCACCCCTCTCTTCCACCTTCGGTTGCTCCCCAAAGGGGGTGAAGGCAGAGGAGGGGGCCGAATGACCCTGGTTTGCCTCGACCACTACCCATTCCCTCTGTCTTCGTTCCCTTTGCAAAGGGAATGAAGACGGAGGGAATGGGCAGAAGGGTGGCTGGAGGGGGGGTCTTCCCAGGTACCCACCCCCTCCCTGAAGCCACGATTGGGAGCTTGATCACGGCATCATCATCATCATCATCATTATTATTATTATTTGTATCCCACCTCTCCCATCAGGATCGGGACGGCAAACATACAAACATCAGAACAGTCCCATACAAATATTAAAACAGCACCATTAAAACAATTTCTATTATTATAAATAACTTCACACTTTAAATACTTTAAATATAATACAAATGTTAAAAACCTAAATAAAAAAAAGATCATAGAATTACTTTTGCCGTACAGTAGGACCCTGTATCTTCGTTTGCGAAGAAAAGCCAGAGAGAGAGAGAGAGAGAGAGTAGGACCCCTGTATCCACTGATTCAATTATCCACAGGACACAAAATGGCACACCTACCATAGAGTATCCCTAGAAAATGTGTCCTCTCTAGCCATTTTCTACATCCTCCAAGGCAACTCTATGGTATTTTAAACTGGAAGCCCCATTATTTGCAAAGGTCAGGTTAAAAAAAATAATATTCAAAACAACATTTTTGTAAAAATTACCTTAGCTTACCAATTAAGCAGGGCATGGGTTTAGTCAATTGGACAAAAAGTTGATCAGTTGAAAAAAATATTGATTTTTATCTTTTCTTTCTTCCAATGAACTCAAGGGAATATACTATATGTAGCTCTCCTGTTTATTACATTACACTGTTATAGTGCTATTATTCCACTTTAACTACTATGGCTGCCTCCTGTGGAATCTTGGGATTTGCAGTTTAGGGAGGGACAATTAGAACTGTCAGCCAGAAAGCTCTTAGGCCTCACTGAACTACAAACCCCAGAATTCCACAGGAGGAAGCCATAGCAATTAAAGTGGAATGATAGCACTATAACAGTATAGTGTGATAAAGTCCAGGTGACCTTGGGCAAGTCACATTCTCTCAGCCTCAGAGGAAGACAAAGTTAAACCCCCTCTGAACAAATCTTGCCCCCCCAAAAAAACCCATGATCTGGAGCCGGATCACAGCTTTGGGGAGGGGGTGAGTGGCTGGAGGGAGGGGGTTTTGGGGAGGGTGGAAGGATGGCTGTAGGGAGGGGGCTTCTCAGCCACCCACCCCCTCCCCGAAGCTGCAATCAGGAGCTGGATTGCGGCTTTGGGGAGGGGGGGTGGCTGGAGGGAGGGGGCTTCTCAGCCACCCACCCTCTCCCCGAAGCCACGATCAGGAGCCCAATCGCGGTTTTGGGGAGGGGGTGGGTGGAAGGGAGGACTGGAGGGAGGGGGCTTCACGGGGGGTGGTGGAAGGGTGGCTGGGGGGCTTTCCAGCAACATTCGGCCCCCTCCTCTGTCTTTGGTTGCTCCCTAAAGGGGGAGAGGGCAGAGGAGGGGGGCAAATGAACCGTAAGCACTTTGCCTCACCCCCCCCACCTGATCTCCTGCCTCTTCGAAAGGGAACAAAGAGGCAGGAGTTCAGACGGCAGGGGTGAAGCAAAGTGTATCCGCCGTATAAGACGACCCGTGATTTTGGAGCCTATTTTTCAGGGCTCAAACCTCGTTTTATACGCCGGAATATACGGTATATACGGATGGTCTGGGAACCAAGTCCCAGCGGATGCTAAGGGTCCACTGTACTGAAGACTGAGCAATCAGTATAAGTCACCTGGACTTCCTCACAATGGTGACATTTTTTAAAAAATGATGATAATTTTTTGTAAATTTGTGTCCATGAATACCCCACTCTCTTTTTGTTCTCTTTTTTACCTGGTGTGTTTTACCTTTTTTTGGCAAAGTAGCCATTATTCCTCTGAAGGTGTTGATGGTTGTGTGGGCACCTCTAAGAAAGATGTTGACATATGAGCAAGTTCATATGGAAGCAAGCAGGGCTTTCAGACATTGTGCAGGTAGTGTGGTTAGAAAAATTATAGTCAGGTTGCCAGAGGAAATTTGTTTTCTCTCACTTAACTGTGTAGTTTGTGGGGTAAACTTGGATAAAAGCATAGAAGAAGAAGGTTGTAATGCCATCCTGTTTTTCTAGGTGAAAGGATGGGATAAAAATGAGTAAGTAAACATAGCATGCTGATCATTTACTCATTCATCATTTGAAAGCACTGCTTTTTTACTCAAGAGAGATGAATGGCATGCTAACATGACTTGTCTTGGTTCTCTGGAGTTGCAACTGTAAGATGTGACTTTAGAAATTGAGGCTAGAGTAATCATACAAAGATTAAATTCATTAGCCAGTATTTGATGGTTGTACTTTGAAACACACCTGGACACCACTTAAAGTAGTAAATACTCTGAAAGTTTCCTGTTTAACAATGTCAGGACATTACTGTAAAAATATGTGCATATTTAGACTTCCAAAAAAACATTTTGTGCTTGCAGAATGTAAACTTCTGTGTGTATTAAAGCACAGCTGCAACTATTTCATGACACAAAAAATCAGGAAAAAAGTTACAAAATAAAAGATGTCTAATATTTAGATTTTACATTCTGTGTCTCCAATTTATACTCTTGGGCTCATAAGGGTGACTTATGATGTGCAGTGTTTACATTGGCAATGGGTCAAAACCAGAAACATATTTAAGGCCAAGTTTTCCTGATATTATCTCAAGTAATTTAAAAGTTCATTATAGAGTACCCACTAGGCTTGCTACAGTAAGGGTCTGTCAGCATTTTTCAGTGGTTATAACTCAGGCATAAAGAAGAGGGGGGGAGAAATCCTGTGTCTTAAAACCTGGTATTCAGAATTTAAAACTGGGAGCAAATTGTTTTAACAAATTAAAAAGTAAAATTGACTGTTATTACATTATATATGGTCTAAATTTTTAAATGTTGCTGATTTCAACTTGTTTTCTGAAATTCCCTTTATTATAAAGTAGTAGCTGGTATCAAATGAAGGCCAATAGTGTATAAAAGCTAAGAAAATACTAATTCAGATTTATGGTGCAGTCCTTAAATACTCTTATTATTGAAGTTTCATTGACATAAATGGGTATCTATCATCCGGTGTAAGGGGCCTGAGCACCAGAACCTTAAAGAGTATATAAATATTCAAGATATGATTTGACCCAAGACTTATTTTGTAACTTGCTTTAAATGCTAAAGTTCATGTCTAGAATATATGAAGCTGTTAGATTTAATAATCTATGTATGAACCATAAAATTCCAACCTAAATGAATGTTCTCTGCTTTTACTATTCCCAGTCTTGTAACGATTTACAATAGACAACCATTATATATTGACTATTAATGGTATAGTACAACCATTGCTACTATAACAGAGGTTGACAAAGTGTGGACTGCAATTCCCAGCATTCCTCAGCTGTGGCTGTGCTGCCAACAGTGGATGGGAGTTGTAGGACAATATCTGGATGGCCACATTTGCCCATCTCTGCACTATAATAAAGGATGATACTTATGGGGGTCTGTGTGGACATTACATTCCTTCCTATATCTCTGCCCACAGGGAGATAGGGAATAGAATACTGTGCATTCTGCCCTGTGCTTCTCTTTCTCACACCCAACTCACAACTCTCACCTATCATCCTGGAAAGGGAGTATCCTAGTGAACTAGGGGATTCTGCTTTTATCTGGACCTCCTTGTGACTGTGATCTACACCAGATGTTTTTGGACTTCAGTTCCCATTTATAGTCGGCCCTCTGTATCCACATATTTGGCATCCATAGATTCCACCATCCAGTGCTTGAAAATATTTTTTAAAAAAACCCAAGGAGGAAACTTTGATTTTACCATTTTATATAAGGAACACAATTTTACTATGACATTGTATATAATGGGACTTAAGCATCCATGGATTTTGGTATCCACAGGGGGTCCTGGAACCAAACCCCAGCAGATACCAAGGTTCCACTGTAGTCATATTGAGTGTAGTTTATGAATAGTGATAGTGGGCGTTCTTGTTTTGCAACATCTGGAGAGCCACAGGTTGTTCATCCCAGACCAGAATTTTCTACAAAAGTGCCAGGAAAGCATAGGTTTTTCTGCACCAGGCAAACATGGCTGGCCTCTTGGAAGTATATACATACTTACAAAGACATTAATTGTATTCTGTGACAATGCAAGCATGTTATAACAGTATATATTATTAAATTTCCCTTTGATATATTCATCATTTCTTATGTGTCAAAAAATACATCAGCACTCTCAATTAATTGTACCTCACAGGTGCTTTACTTCTTTTGAATTCTCATATGTATAGCATAGCTTTTCAATACCCTTGTCAGCACAACAATCACAGAGAAAAGATTAATATTACCCTCTTCAGTAGTATTATACTGTGCTATCTTTGAAGTATAATCAAGTTCAGCATAGTAAAGAAATCTAATACTAAAAATTTGAATGTGGCTTCTCAAAAGCTTGCACTATTAGTTTGATATTATTAAATGCAGATTTCTGTGGGAATTCAAGAACTTGTGATCCAACGTAGACTGTGAATTTCCTTGCCCTTTTAATGTTAACTGTTCAGTGCACAGTGTCAGATTATTGGAGGCCTAAATAAGTGGTGAATCCATTGTCCTCTGCTTATTTGTAAAATCATAGTCAGATCATAGAGCTAGCATGGTGTGGTTTGAGTGTTGAGCTAGGATTCAGGAGACCAGGGTTTGAATCCCCAATTGGCCATGGAAACCCACCAGGTGACCTTGGGCAAGTCACACTCTCTCAGCCTCAGAGAAAGGCAAAGGCAAACCCCCTCTGAACAAATCTAGTCAAGAAAACCCCATGATAGCTCACTTTCAGGGTACCATAAGTCAGAAACAATTTGAAGGCACATAATAACAACCTCAATTCATGGCAGGTCAGCCCTGCCATTACTGAGTGAGCCCAACATTTTAGGGAGCAAGCACTGTAGGGGTGGCCAGATTAGCCCGGTGTCTCAAGATCAGTTGCATGAGGCATTGCAAGTTTTCAAGCAGAATTCAACTGGGAGTCGCAGTAAGCTTCTGTACATGAATTGGGAGTGGGGGAGTCATCTTGCTATTCATATCATGGGGCAAAATGTTATAAATCAGCTCTGATTCATTGCTTTGATATCATTTTCAATAAAATTGGGGGGGTATATCCCTTTTGTCTGTTTGCTGCAGTATTTGTGCAATCACAGCAGACTGAGTTCTGTCATGTTGATATAAATGTTTTCAAAGATAAATGTTTGGACCAAAGTATACATGGACAAAACTGGTTTTGAGTATGAAAGTGCTGTGTAATGTAGTCTACTATTTAATTGCCTTCCTTTGCTCCCCCAAAGACAGTTCTCAGGAGTTCTGTTGTGGAAAGCTGCATGCATCTTTACAAAGCTGTATTGTAAAATATGATTGTAAATGCTTTGGATTATAAGCAATGCTTGGAAGAAATGGACAGAAACGATTCTGTCTCTTCTGTCTCCTGCTTATGGGAGCAATAAATATATGGAAACTTGGGAGGATTAAAGTTCAAACTTAAAGATTTAAATAATTGACCTAGTGGCCCTTTAGTGCCCAACTCTGTTGTCTGGTCTCATCTTTTCCTAGTTGGTAACCAACATGGGAGGATGGATTTCTCTTCTGTGGCATCTTAGTTGTGGAATGTCCTGCTCTCAGAGGCCTGAATGATATCAGTCTTCATTTTGATATCAAGCTAAAATGTGGGTCTTCACCAAAGCATTTGAAGATCTAAAGATCTAGGTTTAATTTGTATAACCATATGGTTTGGGATTGTTTCCAACTTCTGCTGGAAGTTGACCATAGAGCTGGGGCAAATGCTTAGAGAGGCATCCTCTCTAGGCATTTTCCAGGTCCTCCAGTGTGAGTCTATGGTATTCATGGCAGTTCATTGCTATACGAGGTTTCAGGTACTTGCAGTAAGTCCGGGAATGTATATCCCCTGAGGATATGGGGGGCAACCAGTATTTAAAATATTTCTGTATCACCTCCCAGCCCACAAGGTGGCTACCTTAGCTTAACTCACTTCTTTGTATATGTTTTTGACAGATTATTTCTTGAATCTTGATGAGCCTATGAACAATATCACCACTACACTAGGTCAAACAGCAGAACTGCACTGTAAGGTGTCTGGCAATCCTTCTCCAACTGTCCGTTGGCTGAAAAATGATGCTCCTGTTGTACAAGAACCCAGAAGGATATCTTTCCGTGCAACAAGCTATGGGTCTCGATTACGAATAAGAAACCTTGATACCACAGACACTGGCTACTTTCAGTGTGTGGCAACAAATGGCAGGAAAACTGTGTCTACAACTGGGGTCCTCTTTGTGAAATTTGGTAAGCCTTTATTGAGAAAGCTGCTGATTCTGAGAAATAGTGGATAAAACTGTGTCATTGTTTATTGGATAAATATTGGCTCAAACTATGTCATTGTTTGGATAAAACTATGTCATTGGATAAAACTATGTCAGACAAAACCTTGTCATTGATAAACCAGAGTGTCACACAAGGCACTTGTTCAGACTAACAAAGCAGTTGGATTTCCTAGTTTGTTTAGTTATTTACTTTTCAGGTAACTTCTAATAGATGAAATATTTTAATATTGTCATCATATTGAAGAATTATGGAATATTTGTTTATCATTGTTCCTAGAATGTATTTTTTCAGTTCTTACCTGAAAAAGAGCAAAATCTATACTTATTGATAGCATCCTGACTTAAGCTATGTAATAGTACCTTTGAGTCTTTTATTAGAATCTCAGAACAGTATGAGATAATGTATTATTCAGCACAGAGAAAAAGAATCTAGAACATCCTTCTTAAAACTCTTCTCCCCCCACCCCCAAATCTCTTTTTCCAGGTCCTCCTCCAACAGCCAGCCCAGGAACATCGTGAGTTCTTTGATACTTACTATATTAATTAAATATGTACTTCAGTCTTTTTAAAATTAGTTTTGTAAAAACTGTGTATTTTGCTCTAGATTATAGATGTTTAATCATTACTAAATGGATGTGGGTATTGAAGTAACTGACGTTAACACACTATTGTCTTTATATTTATGAGCATTTTAATCAGTGTAGCTCCAGTCCAGTTTGTTGCTTCCAAACAGCTAGGAATTGGAACAAACCTTGGTTTCACATGTGAATCGTTAAGCAGCTGACAAACCTGCTTCAGAAGTTTTACTATTCTCTGGTGGTAGAAGAAGCCTAGCAGGAATGTTCAAGCAAACAATGGCTACTTATGAACGATGAGCCAGAATTCTCCACAATTCTGATATGAGTGAGAAGGCAATCATTTTGTCAGTCTAGGGAAGATTGTGTAGCCACAAACTAAAACTATTATGTTTTTGGCTGGAAAGCACTTTCAATAAAGCTATTGTCGAAAAAGAAAGGGATATTTTCAGCAGCAGTTTCTACAACCAGTGTGGTTTGGCTTGTGATATCTTGTCAATTATAATTTGAGTTATACACTCAGACTAATTTTAGAATGGTAATCCTGCCTGGGAAATTTAAAGAAAAGAAGAAATGGGCTAATTGTGGGATTTATATGTTAGAAGAATAGATAGGGCCAGAGCAAGAATTTTTCAGTAGTGTGGTCTACATATCATTTATGCTCTAGTACAGTATGGCAGTATTTACTATTAGAACACCTTTGTACAGTTGTCTCTCGACATTCACGGATTTGGCATTCACGGATTTAAGTATCCACAGCTTGAAAATATTCTTTTAAAAATAATAATCCAAAAAGCAAACCTTGATTTTGCCATCTTATATAAGGGACACCATTTTGCTATGCCATTGCATATAATGGGACTTGAGTTTTCACAGATTTGGGTATTCACGGGGGGTCCTAGAACCAAACCCCAGCGAATGTGAAGGGACAACTTTATTTTGGTATATGTCTGTCGGTTCTGAGTGCCTCAAACAGTCTACTGCAGTGGTTCTTAACACTGGGGTCTGCAGTGTCCTCACTGGGAGTTGATGAAGGCTAGAAGGCTGCTTGGCCCACCTCCTCCCTGCAGTGGAGCGGCCACGTGGCAGGAGCCAAGACAAAGGCTGGCTGGCATGGCCTGTGCATTGCCATTCAATCCGCTCCAACCACAAACTTGCAGGAAGAAACAGAAAAATGTCTTCCCTCCCCCTCCAGTGCCTCTGAGGAAAGTTTTAAGGGATGGTGTAATATCATCATCATCATCATCATCATCATATATTATTGTTATTATTAGGGTTATAATAATAATATAATAATAAAATTTTATTTATATCCCGCCCCTCTGCAACGCAATCGGGGCGGCTTACAATATAAAAACCCCATACTCACAATACCCTAGCCCACCCACCCCTTAAAATAATATTAAATTACAAAGGATTAAAAACATGCATTAATTAAAATATATATAAATTAGAAGAAAATTTTTTTAAAACATACTATCATAGCCTAGAAAGGGCAGCTGAGTCTTGGGCCGGGATAATTATTCAGGAAAGGCCTGCCGGAAAAGATCCATCTTGACAGCTTTTTTAAAGCTGTCTAAGGTGGTAATAAGACGGATCTCGTCCGGCAGGCCATTCCATAATCTGGGAGCGGCAGCAGAGAAGGCCCTCTGGGAGGTCACCGACAGCCTAGTTTTCATAGGCTGTAACAGATTCCTCCCAGAGGACCGAAGTGTTTTAAATCTTGAGTTAAGATTTGGTTAAGTTAAGGTTTTAAATCTTGAGTTAAGATTTGGGGGTCCATGGCAATAAAAGATATTTAAAGGGGGTCCCTGGTAAAGAAAAGTTTAAGCATCACTGGTCTACTGTATTACAGAAACTGAGACCAGTAAGAATAGTTTGTAAAGTTTGTAGGAAGGCACTAAATTTACCCTTAGTAATAAGTGGAACAAAGGATTAGATTATGCTGGTGAAACCTGATCCAGGGAAGAATAGGAGCATTGTCTTCTGCTTCTACATATAGATCTTCTTTTCTGCATCAGTATGTTACTGTTTGGGTGTCTGCTTGCACAAACGTGTTCATGACAGACATTGGAATCAAGGCATTTATATTAATTATGATAACTGAATTGTTTTTAATTAGAATATAAAGTACATATTTTCTCAGCAAAATTGAAAGCAGTTTCCTGCATATGAGAAAGGGCATAGCCTTTTTGTTTGCAACTTTATTCCCACCACCACTATGACCTGCCTTGCTCTCCTCATCAGAGTTTTGCACTCTGATGGGCAGTGGTAGCTGCATGTGACATGACAGAGAGCAACAAAGAATAGGAGCAAGGAGGAGGAGCAGGAAGAGGAAGCCTGCAGTGCTTTTCTTCTCCCTGACCCTGTGAATGTGTTGGTTATGATCAGCTGTTTAATTCTGTTTAGGGATCAGCTGTTTGTTGACTGGTCTTTGGTAGCTCCTTAGCCTCCTATGTCTCTTGGCTTGCTGGCCTCTGTTTTTTTTATCTTTGACCCTCTTTGATTTCATTACCTGTTTTTTACCTCACCACTAGTTAGTGGTTTGTAGGCAACTTTTTACCCTCCTGTTTTTCTCCATGCTATCCTGCCAATTCCCCCTTGCGTTTTCAGGATTTTTCCATCCCTTTCTGGGAGCAGTGCAGTGTTTGTAATTTGAGCTCCGAAGGGAGGAGGTGGTTTGTGAGTGTGTGTATATTTGTGTGTATGCGGATAATTTATTTCCTCTCAACCTATCTAGTCCCCCAAGGCAATATACAACAAATTAAATCCTTATTTAAAACATTAAACAGATAAACAGAAAAAATATTATTTTTCTAAAACAAAGACTAAAACAGTTTCTTAAAAAACAGTTAAAACACATATGTAGATAAAGCTGCCAGAACTATGATCAGAATCAGAAGGAATCATGGAAGTCGAGTGTAATTTAAACATTCTTTCAGAACAGATGCAGAACAATTTTGAAAGCCCTATGGAATACTATAGTTTAGTTGTCCGCTGAAGCTCAGCAAGATGGAGCCAGTTTGAGCCTCCCTTGGGAGGGAGATGCTCAATTGAACTGTTCTACAGGAAAAGTGCTGTCTCATGTATTCACCATCCTAGGCCCTGTCTACATGACGGGGGGGAAATCCGTTTTGGGGGTAAAAAATTCAAAAAGGCAGCCATTCGAATACATACAATCTGCCTACAGGATTTTTTACCCCCAAACTCCGTATGACCCCCCACTTGCCCAGGTGGCTGGAGTGAGTGATCCAAGTGGCAGTTTTAAATCTCCCGCCACTTTTTAAAAAAATTAAAAAGCTCCCTATGATGCAGACAGTCATTTTTCCGTATTTACAACATGAAATAGAAAAAAAGAAATGTAAAAATGTCAGTTTTATGGACTTACCGGACTCTTGCTTAGCCGGGAATCCAACATGGCAGCTGCTCCCAATTCCCCTCTTTGCTAGCCCCACCCCCTCTTCTTGGCCAGCCAATCAGATTACACTGCCAATTCATATGTGTGCGAATGGGGGTGTACAAACGATCGAACATTCAAATTATTGTACGTATTTTCCCCGAGATCCGCTCTGTCTCCTAAACTCCGAATTCACGGACTTTACGGGGGATTTCCTAGTGCCCCCTTCCAAAAGACACTAATATATCCAAATAGCCGTATGTACACATTATCCATCTTTTGAACGCTGTATGGATTTTTTTCATTCTGTAGACGGGGCTCCAGTTTCATGAGCTAGTGGGACATGCAACAGGGATCTCTGCTGAGGATTTCAAATTTTAGGAAAGTTCATGTGGAGGGGAGGCAGTATTCTTTCTGCTTGCCATGCTTCTATTTAGTGTATACTACTTGGTTGAAGCCTTTTGTTTGTTCACTCAGTCATGCCACAGAACAGTTATCTATAGGTTTGCCAATACCATCCAATGCCCCAAATCACCATGCAAATGCCTCCAGATCTGCTGCAATCAGGCCGCACATGGCATGGCCTTTCCCCCAAATCTGGAGCTATCCGGCCACAAGTGGCATGGCCCAGATTCGCAGCAATTTGGGGTACAGCATGTGGGATTTGGGGTTTTCTGTGGATTTTTGTCAGCTACTGCCACCACCACCACTGACACTTACTGCAACCTACCAGAGGCATTTCTCAGCTGAAGGAAGAGGTTCCTCCCTTCCCCAGCTTAGCAGCACTGCCTCCTCTGCCTGTTCTCTCATCTGTTGCTTTAAGAAAGAAAGTTTTCTTAAAGTGAGGGAAGCACTCAGGAAGGGATGGGCAAGAGAGTGGGTGGAGTAAGCAGTGCTGCTGAGGTGGGGAAGGGAGGAAACCTTTCTCCTCAGCTGGGAAATGCCTCCAGAGCCTTAAAATTGGTCATAGCAAGTGGCGGTGGCTGAAACTCCACAGGGACAGTGAAGACACATCCCTGTGGAGTATAATGACGTACAGGACTTGGGAGGCGGGGAATGTGTCGACAAGTAGACATGTAGACAAGCCTTATATAAAACTCTTGGGGCTCTGTAAGTATTAGATTGATAGCAAGGAAGGAGATTGGATCATTGTGATTAGGGATGCTGTTCTTCACATTTTGTAGGTTAGCTGGAAACTTACATTGACATTACAAATTGTTGGGGGGTTCCTGGTAAAGAAAAGTTTAAGCACCACTGGTCTGCTGTATTACAGAAACTGAGACCAGTAAGAATAGAAGAATACCCTCCTGTTTTTCTCCATGCTATCCTGCCAATTCCCCTTGCATTTTCAGGATTTTTCTATCCCTTTCTGGGAGCAGTGCAGTGTTTGTAATTATAGCTGTTATTTGGTTTTATCCTCTATTAATTGTATTTTCCTGTTTCTGCTTCATTTAGTGCTTTCATGCTCACCAAGAACATGTTTGTTTCCTGCATCTTTCTCATTTGTAAACAAGCATAGATAGGATTATTTTCACCTTTATTGCAGCATGGTTTTTAGTGCAGTGATATAATGTAAATTTAAACAGCAAATTAGAATCCATGTACGGTAACTGTAACAAAATGCTCCCTTTTCAATAATCAATATAATTTTGAGCTTTTTTTTTTTTTAGCGTAAGCATAATGCAACAACACCTTTTCATTTACTTTCCTAACTCCATTAATGCACAATGATTTCAGCTTTCACTGAGATTGGGTGAAGGAATTGTAGAAATGTTTCCAATAATGGGATTAAAGTAAAAAGGAGCAGGAGTGAAAAATAAAAGGAATAGGTTTGAGTTGTTAATATTTTCACTGCAGTTCGTAGTCCTTCTCTGAAGCATCTAACAAACAACAGTGGGAAAACATCGTGACCTTCCAGGACACACTGTTCCGGGCCTTACAGCATCCATTCTTGAACAAAGGAACTTCAAAGGGAGACCAGCATGATAACAAGTCTTTACCCCTACTACGGATGTTAATTTAACTTAGCATTGCCAAAAGATTGGTGTTATCATCAGCATTGCTTTGTGAATTATCACTGCATTTATCTTACATGCGTTTTAGGACTAACATAATTATCAGGGTTACTATTTTATTTTTATTTCTTGCATTGAATTTCCTTTTGACTTTGTTATTTATATTTTTCTCTGCACATATATATTTACATATATGTACCTGCCAACTGCAGTCCAAACTGCACATTATATGAACTACATAGAGCACAGCTCCTTTCCCTTCTTTTGTTTACTCCAAAGTAATCCAGAGCTTGGAACACTAGGTTTGAAAATTCATTAGATACTATTAAACATTAGAAATATGGAGAGTAATTCAGTGCCACTAACACTAATAACTGAAATAATTTAATTAGGTTTATTGGCCTTAATTGATTCATTATTTAAAGCATTAGTTTTCAAAACAGACCACAGGATTTACTGCGAATGGCATGAACACTGTCATTGTTGACCTATAGGTGTATATTTTGTTATTGTCACCTTCAGTAGTGCTCTTTTTCGTCATTTTAAAGTTGTTTTCCCCTCCCATATTAATTTTGCCCAGATGGACTAGAAAATCCATAACACGATCAGTGCCTGGGGATGGTGGAAGTCAACATGTCTGGAAATTCTCAGGTTAAGAAAGTGGTCCTAAAGTGGAGGTTCTCATCTACTAACCTGTTCAGTTTTGTCACTGATCTGCATAGCTCTTCTTTCTATCCACCCCCACCCTCACTAACATGTACACTGTTTGCTTCAACTTTAACCACCTTATTGTTAAAACTTAATAAGGAGTGATGGTAAACATTCATTAATAATGATGCGTTTATTTCCGCTAGAGCAGTCCTACATAAAGTGATGGTCCAGGGACCAGCGGCAGTCTGCAAGCCATTGGGTGAGAATCCACACTGGTTTCCAAGAAAGAAAAGAAACAGTTATAACTAATGGACACGGATATGGTACTGGTCCCTGGCACATTATATTAATTAATTAATTAATAATATGATGCTGTTCCCCCAAATCAGGTAGCCTGAAAATTGCTAGCCTGAGAAGCACTCAGCTGGAAGACGCTGATCTACAGTAGGGCCCCTATATCCATGGGGGATTGGTTCTGGATCCCATCGTGGATAATGAAATCTGTGGATAATAGTGAACACCATTGAAAATAATGGGACTTCTGGTTTAAAATACTATAGAGTTGCCTTCGAGGACCTATAAAATGGCTGGAGAGGACACATTTTCTAGGAAGACTCTATGGTAGCTATGCTGAAACTGAAACCATAGATAACTGAATCAGTGGATATGGGGGCCCTGCTGTATTGCAAGTTGAGCAGTAAGTGGCTGGCTATACAACCAGTCAGTGGTTCAAGGGTGGAGAATTCTTAATCAGAAATGTTTTGATTACCTCTGAAGATATGCAGAATGCTTTTCCGTACAACTGAGTCACTGTATTCTTTCTACTACTAGTCAAGAAGCAAAGATCAGTGGCACGGCACATGTTTTTCATGCCGAATGCAGGGATCCCAAGTTCAAAGGCCCACTATTCTTTACAAGCATCTGACCTCAATACTTTTTTAAAAAATCTCCTGGCCTGCTACTATCAGTCTAATTAAATAAAGTGATGTTCACACTATTAGTTTTGTAGTCTGTCCGGCTTTCATATGATGTATATGAAATGTTCACTGCAAAGGAAGGAATCAAAGTAGCCAGGGATTGATATGCATTAAACATCCCCAGATATCTACTCTGACATTGTCCTCTGTGACCAAACCCTAAAACTTCTTCTCCCCTTGCTCTTGTCAGCTAAGAAACATGAGTTTAATAGCTTCAACCAAACCACTCAAAGCATCTGACTCACTGAAACAGCAGGTGGATGGAAAAAAGAATAGGGGAGGGAGAGAGAGAGAAACCAAGAGAGAATAAAATGTGTGAAATGTGTATTGTGTATGACAAGAACACTCCACTTAATTATCTTATGACTATAAGAGCAATAATAAAAACTCTAAAGGATTACAAAGGGGTTCATTAGAGCTCACCCCTCCCCCAAATAATGATGTACAACATTGGACTTCTATAATAATAAACAGTAGAAACTAGAATAAAATCAAGAGATGAACAGAATTTAAGAGAACCCCCTGAAAGATTCCTACAACTTCTTTGCAGGCCAGTAGGGTCTGAGATTCTAAAAGGGCTGTGTCTGCTTGAAGGCTAAGCAAACACATTTCTGCCTTTACCTCATTGCAGCTTCCATTCCAGGATATGATACACTTCCTGCCCCTTCTTTTCTGTTTTTTCATAATTCCATGTCCCAGCTCTTCACTTGCCTCCCAATTCTTCTTCTGCTCCTACATGCCAGAGTTCTCTCTGCCTCCTCTCAAAGAAAGCCATCATACAGAAGGAAGAACCATGTAATAAATTTCATCCAATTCTAATCCTCCTTCTCTTAAAGCCTTACTGTTTTACCTAATCTAGCAGAGATAGTAGCACCTCCTAAGGAATTTGATGACCTGAAATAATTAACTCATTAATTTATAGGATTAACTTCACCACTAATCTGGAAATCTAATAGTTAAATTGCACTAAGATTAAATTGAACTAATGATTTACCAAGTTAATGAACTCTTTGTTTTTAAAATCTGATTGTGGCTGTTTGGGGCAGCAATAAGAACTTTAATCCCTTTTTCTCCAGCTGGTTCCTTACCAAATTCCCCCCATAGAAATACTTTTAAAGACTTAGTTGGTATTGAGGCTTTCACTTTTTCTTTTTATTAAATGCCATGTCAGGGGATTTGTGAAGGAAAGGATACATTTTCCTTCCCCATGTGTGCCATCACACATGTCCCGAACAGGGATTCACATGTTCGCTTTGGAATGAACAAAAAGAAGAGAGAGTGCTGCTCAATATAGCCTAAATACTATTCACAGTTGCAACTAGAGTAGACCCATGGAATAAAGGGTTTTACTTATATATTGGCTCACCGTTTAACAATTGCTTTAATGGGTCTATTCTAGCTGGGACTACTCATAGGATTCAGGCCACAATTAATATAATGTATAAGTTTGTCTGAGGATAACACATCATGCACCTGTTGACATGGACTTTAACCAATAAAATGTGCCACAGTAAACTTCTTAGTATTCAATGTGCTGCAAAATCCTGTTTTTTGTTTTTGTTGTTTTTTGTTTGTTTGTTTTTTGCTGTCACAGACCAGCTCAGCTACACTTCTGGAAAGTATTACAAAAATGAAAATTACAGTAAAATGTCATTTGGTATTTAAAATATAAACACAAAGCCAATAGTTTTTTTAAAAAACACCCTAAATAACACCTTGTTATTAAGATACAATACAGAAGAGGAACAAATTAAAAAGTGTATGGTGGAATGGGCACAGAATGTGGGATATCAATTAAATCTAGAACATTGGGAATATGTTTGGATTAAAGGATTAAAATTTACATGTTCAAACAATATTAAAGAAAATTATTATAAAATGATGTATAAATGGTACATAACCCTGCAAACATTGGCAAAGATTTATAAAAACAGCTCAAACAAATGTTGGAAGTGTCAGAAACAAATAGGCTCATTCTATCACATATGACAGAGCGAAGAAGTATTGGTTCAGAGTCAAAAAGTGGATAGAGAAAATACTAAAAGCTGAAATAAACAAGAGGCCTGAGTTATATCTTTTAAATATGTTAGATTTAAGAAATAGCATAGAGCAAAAATATAGCATATTAATTAGTTATATGATTACGGCTGCAAGGGTAATATATGCAAGGAAATGGAAAACTAATGAGGTTCCAACATATGGGGAATGGATGGAAAAAATCTTGGAATTTGCATTACTAGATAAATTAACAAACTTGATAAAAAATAAGACAAATGAGAATTTTATGAAAAATTGGGAACCACTAATAGAGTATTATAAAAAAAACTATGGAGATGTTAATATTTTGGGGTTTAGAATGTGAATATTAGTAATGTAATTAATAGTTAAGTATTATTTAGTGATAAATAAGAGAAATGATTGAAATTAATTAATTAATATTATATTTGGAAGATTTGTATATTGAAATGTGATTAACAATAGATGATATAAATATAATTCTAGGAGTTATTGTTGAGAGGATACTTAGAAAAAAACTTAGAAAAGTAGTTAGAGAGATACGGGAAGTCTACTTTTAAATGGGGGAGGGGGTTGTTCTATGTCTTTGTATGTGATTTGTCTGTTATAAGTGTTTATATGTATGTTTGAAACTTTTCTGAAAAAAAACACCCTAAAATTACAAAAAGTAAAATAAATATAACATAATTTAACAGAAAAAAGCATAGAAGAAATATAAAAGCTTTGCAGATCTTTTTTCCTACAGTAAGTTTAGCCGAATAGTAGTTTCATTAGTACTAAAGCCACAGAAGAGAGATCCAAATGAAAAAGCTCATTATATTATGGCACATATTTATTTATTAAATTTATACTCTGCCTTTCTCTTGAGAGGGGATTCAAGGTGGCTTATAAAAATATAAGGAGGAATAAAGGGAGACAAAACTCCACATGCTATATGATGGTCACAAACTTTTATTTCTTAAAAAGCCAAATGCATTTCGGCCTTGATGTCAATCGGCCTTCTTCAGGGACTACAGTTGTCCCTTCATGTTCGCTGGGGTTGGATTCCAGGACCCTCTGTAGATACCAAAATCTGTGAATACTCAAGTTCCATTATATGCAATAGCATAGCAAAATGATGTCCCTTATATAAGATGGCAAAATCAAGGTTTGCTTTTTCGATTATTATTTTTTAAAAAATATTTTTAAGCCATGAATATTTAGATCGATCACAGATTAGCAAAGGCATATAGTGCATTTGGAAGACTTCACAAAAGAGTCTGGAGCAATAAACACCTGAGGCAAAGCACAAAAATCAGTATGTATAGAGCCATCGTACTGTCTATCCTCCTTTATGGATCTGAAACATGGGTCACCTATCGCCACCACCTACGACTCCTCGAGCGCTTTCATCAGCGCTGTCTACGCACAATCCTAAATATACACTGGACTGACTATGTGACGAATGTTGCTGTCCTTGAGCAAGCAGGGATCACCAGCATTGAGGCCATGATATTGAGAACACAGCTGCGCTGGGCAGGGCACGTTTCTAGGATGGAGGACCATCGCCTCCCAAAAATACTACTCTACGGTGAACTTGCCACGGGTCAGCGTAAGAGGGGCGCTCCAAAAAAGCGATACAAAGACTCCCTGAAACAACATCTCAGGCTTGGCCAAATTGATCACCAACAGTGGTCCGCCCTGGCCTCACATCGGGAGGCATGGAGACGCACTATCCACAATGCTGCAGCCTTATTTGAGAACTCACGAAGAACAAGTCTTGAAGAGAAACGACAACGCAGAAAGAATCACAACCCAAAAACATCACCCAAGGAGACCTTCTGCTGTGCTTTTTGCAACCGGACCTGTTTATCTCGGATTGGCCTTTTTAGTCATCAGCGTGCTTGCAGAAAGCGCGGGATGAGTCCTTCCTGAATCTTCGTTTGTGAAGAAAAGCCAGAGAGA
Organism: Gambelia wislizenii; assembly: GCA_030847615.1. Lineage (NCBI taxonomy): Eukaryota > Metazoa > Chordata > Lepidosauria > Squamata > Crotaphytidae > Gambelia > Gambelia wislizenii. Next base: position 108,308,666 of record JAUMIR010000004.1, read on the forward strand.
GAGATTTAAATCCGTGGATACCAAAGCCATGCATATGGAGGGACAACTGTATTCTAAAAACAAACAGAATAGCCCCTGAAGAAGGCCAATTGGTGTTAAGGCCAAAATGTGTTGGGCTTTTTAAGAAATAAACATTTGTGACCATCATATAGCACATGGAGGTTTGTCTCTTTTTATTCTTCCAGTTTGATTACATGCTTTCCAGTTCTTTGTTTTGTTCTTACAAAAATATAAAACAATAATATATTAAAAATCCTATTGTACTAAAGTTAGAAAAGAATTAACTGCAAATGTTATTAAGCCATGATTAAACCAGTTAAAACATATTTAAAACACAACTAAAAAAAATTAAAAATAATAAAATACAGCACACCATGTCACACATACTACTTACTGTTAACACAATTCACATCTCAAAGGCCTGCCTAAACAAAAAGAAGAAAAGAGAGCAGGGAGAGGGCCAAACTAATTCCAAAGGAATTTTCCAGCTATTGAGAACCATTTTGGGAAATGCACTGCAGTGGAGAAAGACGTTGGTCCGCACTCTCTGTTCAGCTGTATCAAGTTGTTCTGCCAGTAGAATGCCATGGTAGGATGTGTATATTCAGGATAGACAGATACTGTGGATGGGCTGATGGATGTATTGCATAGATGTAGGTTAAAAACGAACGTTGGAAAAATAAGTAAATACTGTAGGTAGGTATGATGGATAGATGTGTGGATGGATGGATAGATGTGTGGATGGATAGATGGATGCAAATATCAAACTAGGGGATCGTCTATATGAGGCAATAAAATGTGGTTTGTTGTGCATTAACACCAATTTGCAGCAGCTTTCATTTGTCTCCATGGTTGTTGTTTTTCAAATCTCAGGCATGCAAAGCCATATGCATTTGTTGTTTAAACAGGCATGCTTACAAATCAAGATGGCAGGCATGAGTGAATTACTTGCGTTTTTATTGTCACCAGTTTCTACTGCAGAACAGTATTTTTTAAAAAAACACAAGCAAATCCAAGGTGCAGAAGTGTGATCTTCAACTTAAATAAACAGAAAAAGCAGGGGGAGGCTGTTTCATCTCTTCAGTGCATGAGTGCTTTGGTGAAAATCCAACATGGTGGTTCTGGGCACTACCTTGCCAGCAAGCTCTGCCCCCTGCGCATGTCTGACTAATCAGCTTTCCACTTCCACTCTTATCAGGAAAGTGTACCAAAGCAAATTGGTTGTCCCAATGAGCAGGAATGTTAATTTCCTTCAGAGTCTTTTTTTTTTAAGTCGGGAAAAATGGCTAAGGCTTTCCCCATGGAATATTTGGATTTTTTTCTCCCCACTCCTTCCAAATATGGCAAAATGATGCAGGATCCCATTTAGACAAAACCTGCTACCAAATTCTTTGAGGAGGATTTTTGCCATATAGAGAAGTCCTAGATAAGTTAGTCGTATGAACTGAGACTGTATTTCTGGAACTATTACAACAAATCAAGCCAAAGAAGTCTGGCAACCACCAAAGAAGTCTGGCAACTTCTGTGGCTGCTTTCTGTTGTGCTTCTCAGCTGTACAGTCAAAATTATGGTTATAGAAGTGGATTGGAGGGGAAACGGTTCAGATTTTTGCTCAACATGTGGGGGTTGGCAGGTGGAATGGGCAGGATGGTCATGCTACCTTTCTTCCATTTACTCACTGGAGAGATCTTTGACTTACTCAGATAATGCATTACATTGGGCCCATCTATATGAGGGGGGAAATGTGAATTGATTTGTACCCACGCAAATTCAAAGCAGGATCAGCTTGTCCTAATGGTGTTTGGCAAAATCATAGGCATATGAGGCTAGCCGTTTTTGCTGTCCCAACAAGCCTGCCTGCGATTCAAGATGGTGGACATGTGAGGTGCAAAAATGTGATAGTGTAATATTCTGCCTAAATAAATTTTAAAATGAAAAGAAAAAGGCTGTTTCATCACATGATTGCTTGCTGGCTAAAGCAAATATCCAAGATGGTGGTTCTGGAGTGCTTGCCTTCTTATCAAGCCCCGCCCCCTATTCCCATCAGGCCAATCAGCTTTCTACTTCCATTTTTCTGGGGTATGTGAATAAATGTGATCACCTGTCCTAATGATCAACAATACACATTCTCTACGGTATGTGGGGTTGTTTTTTTGTTTTTTTGTTTTTTGTTTGTTTTTTTTTTTTAGCTTTGGGGAAAGCCCCGGAGGCTTTCCCTGAGGAGTTTTGGGTGGCTTTAGCCCCCATCCTTCCGAATACAGAAGAATTATGTAGGATCCAATTAAGACAGGTTTCATTCTCTTCTAATTCTATGAGGAGTATTTTCACCATTTAGACAGCCCCGTTGTTTATTTGCTGAAGACATTTTGCAGCATGTCCCTTTTCCTTTTATGACACTGGTATCTCTGCCATGGGGCACTTTCCCTCAGTTCTCCTTTCAGATTGTGATGGGTCAACATTTGGATGACACATTTGTAAGGTATTACAATATGTTGAATATCACCAGTCAGAATGGTGGATGAGGATGGAGGAAGCTTGTTTTCTGCTGCTCCAGAGATGAGGACATGAAACAATGGACTCAAACTACAGGAAAAGAGATTCCACCTAAACATTAGGAAGAACTTCTTGATGGTAAGAGCTGTTGGGCAGCAGAATACACTGCCTGGGAGTGTGGTGGAGTCTCCTTCTTTGGAGGTTTTTAAATAGAGGCTGGATGGCCATCTGTTGGGAATGTTTTGATTGTGTATTGTTGCAGGGCAGGGGGGTTGGACTAGAGGCCCTTGTGGTCTCTTCCAAGTTGATGATTCTGTAATTTGGTTACAGATTCTGCAGCCACTTACTTAGAAGTAACCATCATTGAGCTTAGTAATACTTTGTGCAGACATGTACAGGGCTGCATTGTAAATGAACCATTGATCTACTGCACTGTAAGGCAGTCCCCCACTAGCAAACACTTATTATTCTTGATTTTTTTAGAAAGTTCTCCCCAAGCAGTTATCCATTATTTGCCACATATTGAAATCTGAGATAATTGCCATGACGTATGCAGAACCAATTCTTTTAATGGCCTTAGAGCTGCTTTATTTCCTTAATCTTTGAGCTCTTTGGCTGCTACCATGATGGATCAGCAGTCAGAGAAGAGATAGAACAGTCTGCTGCAGCCACACCAGCAATTGCTGCAGACATGGCATAGCAGATTCCAAGAGATAAGGGGATTTCTTAAAAGGGGAGAAATACTTTTAGCCTGGGAAAATGGCTGAAACCCTAGCCTTTTCCATCTTCATGTCATTTCCCCCTCCTTTTCCACTTCTTATATCATTATCCTAGACTCAATGGTGCACTTACACCGGCATAAATCAGATGTAAGCTTGCTGAAAGCTTTGAAAGAATTTATGTTGCAGTAGCTGAGAGAAAACACAGACTTGCAGAATCATCTGGATATAAATTTTCAACTAAGTGGGAGGCAAATTATTATTCTTTAATTAAAAACACATGCAAAACATTTCATTATGAGCTAAAATCTAATGTTAATTCTTCTTGGAATGGACTCATTGAAATGAGTGGATCCAACGTTAGTTGAGATTAATAATCCCCATTCATTTCAACGTGTTTGCTCCAGGTCAAGGGTGAGCAACTGCAACAGGTCTTGGGGCCAATTTTCTGCCTCTGTGCACCTCTGGAGGCCACATGGACAGCCAAAAGCTGAAAAAATAAAAATGAAAAATGGTAGTGGCCCAAAGTCTACTTGTGGGGCTCTTTCACACTACACAATTATAATGTTATTATTCCACACTGACTGTCATGGTAATATCCTATGGAATTCTGGGATTGGCAGTTTAGGAAGGGACATTTGAAATTGTCGGCCAAAGGGCTCCAGTGCCTCAACAAACTACGAACTCCAGGATTCCATAGCATGGAACCATGGTAGTTAAAAGGGAACACAGTGCTGTAATTGTGTGCGTGTGTGCACGCGTGTGTGTGTGTGTGTGTGAAGATGTTCATGTTTATGGCCAGAAAAGGGCACTACGAGGACTCTGGAGAAGCCATGGGCCGCAAAACAGCCTTGGCGGCCAAATGCAGCCCCAGAGCCACACTTTTGCCCACACTGCACTAGGTAAAACTAAAGTCATGCTTCATTAAAAACTACTTATCTAGTATCTGTTCCTCATGCTCATACACAAACCTGGAAAAATTTATAAAAAGCTATTTCCATTAAAACCTTTTCCAGTGTAACAAACCTAATAAATAAGACCTTAGCATGTCTCGGGGAAAACATTCTTATTTCAGTCTTGAACTCCATCTGCAGTAGCAATAGGGGGAAAATAATGTTATGAGATTGTTGCAAAGAGTACCATGTTAAGGAAGTCCCCTTCCTATGAATCATGTGTACCTCCTGGCTGTATCTTCAAGCTTTGCATGTTGGTTGAAGAGCTGCAAGAGAGCCTGTGTAAGGGAGAGCCTCCAAAAATCCAGTCAGTTCCTTCTTCAGACTTTCATTTAACATGTTTGAGCTGGAGGATGGGTGTGAACAAAGCAATTGGTCTTCTGGCCCTGCTTCCATTTACTCACTTCGTGAGATTTACACACAGATTTTGAACTGATTTGAATCTTGAAATGAATCCCACAGTGTATGAGCCATTACATACATACATGTGTGGGGGCGCTGGCTGTGGAACTCTTTTCTAAGGGAGGCCTGGCTGGTCCCCTCCCTGTCCTTCTACCACCAGGCAAATGCTTTTCTGTTCAAGTGAGGTCTAGACAACTGACTGTGGTTGCTGATGAGACAGCTTTTAATGGGTGGATTTCCTTACTGCTGTTCTTTTAATGGATTTTAATTTAATTATATTATAATATTATAATTTATGTAGTTGCCTCTTAACGTTGTGTTGCTGTTGTTGTTACTGCTGTTGTTATGCCATCACCATCACTGTACATGGCACTTTACAAGTAAAAGAACAACAAAACAGTTCCCTGCCCTCAGGCTTAAAATCTAATTAACACATGACACTAAAGGAAAAGGAATGGCAGTGTGAGAGGGGATTAAGTCCAGCAGATACTGCAGGTTCTTTTCTCCCTCAGAGTCCACAGAAGTGGGAGAGCCTTGATGTGCTTCTGAAATTATATAGATTGAGTCTCTCTTATCCGGAATTCCAAAATCTGAAATATTCCAAAACCAAAATTGTCCGTGTGGATGCTGAGATAGTGACACTTTGCTTTCTGATAATTCAATGTTCACAAACTTTGTTTCATTCACAAAATTATAAAAAATATTGTGTATGAATTTACCTTCAGGCTATATGTATAAAGTGTATATGACACACAAATTAATTTTGTATTTAGATTTGGGTCCCATCTCCAAGGTATCTCATTATGTATATGGAAGTATTCCAAAATCCAGAATATTCCAAAATACCTTTGGTCCCAAGCATTTTGGATAAGGGAGACTCAACCTGTATCCAGGGCCAGTTTAAGGAATTTTGGGGGCCCCTGCAATGCTTTATTTTGTGGAGGCCATATGTTTATCTCAGGTCAGTGTAACCTAACTTATTCAAGGTACAGGATGTTCATATTACAGTAGGAGCCCCATATCCACGGATTCATTATCCATGGGACACAAAACAGCATACCTACCATAGAATCTTCCTAGAAAATTTGTCCTCTCTAGACATTTTCTAGGTCCTCCAAGGCAACACTATGGTATTTTAAACCAGAAGTCCCATTATTTTCAATGGTGTTCACTATTATCCATGGTTTTCAGGATCCACGCCCCCCCGAACCAATCCCCAGTGAATAAGGGGGGCCTACTGTATTACATAATTTGCCACCAGTAATTTAGTTTAAAAACCATATTATAGGCACTAACATAATATTTTTTTGTTTATTATCAATTAACGTAATGATGTAGATTTCCTCAAAGAAAAGAAAGAGTGGACTACAAGCTTAACATGAGTTAGCAGTGTGATGCAGCAGCAAAAAAAGCCAATGCGATTCTAGGCTGCATTAATAGGAGTATAGTGTCTAGATCAAGAGAAGTAATAGTACCACTCCATTCTGCTTTGGTCAGACCTCACTTGGAATACTGTTTCCAGTCCTGGACACCACAATTCAAGAAGGATACTTAGAAGGATGGTGGGAGGTCTGGAAGCCATGCCCTCTGAGGAGTGGTTTAGGGAGCTTGGTATGTTTAGCCTGGAGAAGAGAAGGTTAAGAGATGATGTGATAGTCATGTTTAAATATTTGAAGGGATGTCATACTGAGGAAGGAGCAAGCTTGTTTTCTGCTGCTCCAGAGACTAGGACACGGAGCAATGGGTTCAAACTACAGGAAAAGAGATTCCACCTAAACATTAGGAAGAACTTCCTGACAGTAAGAGCTGTTTGGAAGTGGAATACACTGCCTCGGAGTATGGTGGAGTCTCCTTCTTTGGAGGTTTTTAAACAGAGGCTGGATGGCCATCTGTTGGGAATGTTTTGATTGTGTATTCCTGCAGGGCAGGGGATTGGACTGGATGGCCCTTGAGGTCTCTTCCAACTCTATGATTCTATGATTAAGATAGGATGGAAAGGATGAGGAGGACAAAATTTAAGTAACGGCAATGTGAGAGTGTTTTGCCACTGTAGTAATTACATCTCCATGTGTGCAGAGAAAAAATGTTTCTGCTTATCTGAACATATATTAAATGAGAAATATAATCCAAACTCACTAACTGATGCAATGAAAAGGTGCTGACATGGTAAGAGAAACTGAAACATTTACAGCCTTTACCTGAAGGCTATGATGTGTGTGAGTTCTGTGTTCACTTTTCAACTTTGCAAAACAGTCTAGAAGATGTCCACTTCATGCTACAATGCTATTTAGTGCAGCTGATTTTGCTTTAGGGTTATGCTGCAAGTAACAATACATAAGGGAGATCATGAAGAACATGTATGAACTAGCCACTGTCTAATTAAGCAGAGGAACATACCACTTATGGAGGAATTATATCAACACTACTTCTCAATGAATTTAGTGTCCTGAATAAACACCCACATCTCATTTTTCTTTTTGGAGTACATGGGGTTGCCATAAGTCAAAAGGCAACTTGAAGGCACATGCGCACCCACACAAAAATCCCGGTGAGTTATACCTCCCATCTCTCATTCTCTGTGCCTAAGACAAAGTGGTCTCCCTCTCCTTCTCCCTTCGTACTCCTCTCAGCTCGTGCAGGCACCATCTCCAAACTCCAGTAGGCTCCTGCTCCCTCCAACTCAGTACCAAGCCTCTGCAACAAGCGACTGCAAGGAGCCCAGCCACTCCATCTCCAGCAGCTTAAATAACCACCCCTACCCCACCGTGCATGTCAGCCCCCTCCGCATTACCCCCGTGGCCCCCCTCTCTCTCCGTCTCCCTTCCTTCTCCTCCCAGCTTGTGCAGGCACCGTTTCCAAGCTCCAGTATTCCTGTAGAATCTCTCCCCTCTTCCCAGCTCGTACAGGCAATGGCAAGCAAGTCCCTCTGTCTCCACCAGCAGTTTCCAACTCAGTGCTACTGCCCCGCCCCCATCTGAGGAGGGAGGAGGGGCCTGCACGACAGGCCACCCGCACCAATGCCCCCCCACCTTTGTGGATCTTGCGGGTGCTTTAAACCGGCCCTGCCTGTATCTGCACTTTTTAAAGTTAGATTTTTTTTTCTGAGCCACTGTGAGTTCCAGTTTTGAGAGAATGTCAGGATGTAAATTAAATTAATCAAGTATTTATTTATCATATTTATTATCAGTCCTTTAACCAAACTGTTCAGGGTCATGAACAAGTTTCTCTATCCTTTTTTTTTATCCTCACAACCTGGTGTGCAGTGGTTAAATGCCAGTACTGCCAGTCACCACGTTGCAAGTTCGATTCCAGCGGGCTCCAAGGTTCACTCAGCCTTCCATCCTTTCGTAGGTCGGTAAAATGAGTACCCGGCTTGTGGGGGCAATTAGCTAACACACATTGGAAATTGCTTAATGCAGTGTAGATGTGTAAATGTGCTATTGCTTAAAACAATTTGTAAGCCGCTCTGATAGCCTTGTAGCTGAAGAGCGGGGTATAAAAAATAAAAAAAAAAAGTGGGATCATTAGGCTGCAGGATAGTGACTAAGCTCATCTGGGGAACATAAGGTCAAATAGTGAACTTCATGGCTGAGGGGATTTGAACCTGGATGTCTGGTGTAGGTGCTTGCCAAGTGTGTTTTCATAGCTCTAGGAAGACAGTGAAAATGGAAGGTTTATTAGACTTCTTAATACTTGACTGATGGGCTGCTTTTGACATGATGTATCATAAGAGAACTGAGCTGTTTAAATCTAAAGGAATATATACAGTATACTGTTACCCTTATGTATACCTGCGTAACATGCCTGGATTAAAATAAAAATCCACCATGAATTTTCAAAGAAAATATATGTATGGAGAAAGGTGCAATATGAATTAAATCAACCAATAAATAAAATAAGGGAAACGTAATTTCCTGTTATAATTTCTTTCTCTCTCTTCTGAAGTACATCCCCTAGAAATGATAAAATTCCAGGCCAAAACGTTCTCCTGTGGTAACAGTATTTTGTTTTGTATTTTCATGTATGTAAGTATCTAGCATGTACTTGTGACTGTAGCATATTTTAAGATTTGGTCATACAAATCTGTAGCCCGTGTAACTCTAATTGATACTATAATGGTTCACTTGTAGAACCTCTCCCAAAAATATATGCAATCTGTCAAAACCACAGGCTTCCTTTATTTTACAAACTTGCAGGAGCAGGACAGGAATTAAGTGCAAATAAAAGGTGATTGTTCTGCTCCAGCTACATATTTTGATTTGGTAAAGTAGGCTTTGTCAGCACTCTGAAAGCACAGTCTTAATGATATTATAGAGTTTATACTTTGTAAGTGTCTTCGGATTGAGAGACAATTTAGAAATAGCAAAATAAATAAACACACCCTATCCAGATACAGGGTGTAAGTGCATACCAGCAGATGGAGAAACAGCTTGACTGTATGAGTAGAGCCCTCTTTTAGATGTGGAATTCTGGTAATCAGGTGTTCAGAAGGTGTAAGAGGAACAAACTGAGGGTTCTACTATAAACTAAGCAACCTATAAGACACTGTTACACTTTGCTGTTTATAAATAGGTATTGTATTGTAAACATATAAATATAATGTTTATCTTTTAATCCAATATGCAAATGTAAGAGACAGTAATGCAATATAACAATAAAGATTATTACAATTATTCAATTCATGTATCTATTTTCTTTACAATTTGGTATAATGTATCTGTCATTTAACAAAAATAATAAAGCCAGTATAGCTGAACCGATTCTCTTGCAAAATATTAATTAGTAACAATTTTCTTCAAAGTTACTAATACTATTCCAAATTTTGGGTCATGTACTTGAAAAATACCAAACAAACTCTTAATCAACTGTGCTATTTCTCAAAGTCAGGGCGTCCTGTCAAAATAAGTTTCCCATTCTTAAAAACTGTGCTGTTACTCAAAGTCAAGGTGTCTTGTCAGCATATGTATGCAATGGCACGTCCAGACCTTTTTCAGACCGTTTCGGCCAGATGCCTTCTTCAGGTAATATAATATGCTTTTAGTAAAAAAATATCGTAGGTGAAAGTTATTTTTTTAATTTTCTAAGGCATAGTTGTCTCTGGTATTTTTCAAGTACATGACCCAAAATTTTGGAATAGTATTAGTGACTTTGAAAAATCTTTATTGTTATATTGCATTGCTATCTCTTACAGTTGTGTATTGGATTATAAGATAAACATTACATTTGTATGTTTACAATACAATACCCATTTATGCACAGCAAAATGTAACAGTGTCTTGTAGGTTGCTTAGTTCAGAAGGTGTAACCTGAATCTGGATTGGGGGCACATCCATTTTTCATGTGTACCCATTTTTGTGCACATTTTTCATCACTGAAATGCAGATTTCTGTTCGAAGATGCTAAATGCAGTTTATCTTGCTTCCAGTCTTGGAAGATGTGAAGTAGATACTTTGATAGGAAAACGCTAACCCACTGAATGTCTTTTCTGTCTCTGCTTAATTTCCTTGTCCTTCCTGTTGATCACTTTAGTTTTAGCATTTTTTAAAAGGGCTATGTGTACATAGCCCCTAATGTACCATGTATTCTTTATTGGTTTAAGCTGATAGAAGGTTGATCGCTCCAAAGTGCAGACAGAGTTTCCTGTACAAAAGTGTGAATCTTGTGTGCAGGTGCAATAGATACATGTGAACACAGAATGTTTGACCTCATCAGAGAAAACAAAGCCACTGTTTTCAAGCAGTGGGGTTTTGAATTTTACCCACTGTCATTATTTGGCATACTAGAGCTGAAAGTACCAAGGCACAAAGTGTAGTTACTTGAGATGAGTTATTTCTGGGATGGAGGGGCAGGTGTAAGATTTCTGGAAATGTTGAAGCCATGCAGAAGACTTGTATTTGGGGCAGGGGGAGGAAGGTTTGTTGAAATTTTTGGAAAAATTGAAAAATGTAATATTAGTACCCTTTACATATTGAAAGTCATTTTGCTACATTACATATAATTGGGTAAAAGGGTATCATACTTAATGTATTAAAAGTACACTTTGTACAGAACTATAAACTGAACTTTTTAAATTTATTTTTTTTATTTTTTTATTTTTTTATTTTTGTTGTTGCAAATGAAAGTACAAGGCCCTGAATTGTAAGGAACACTATAAGAAGCCTCTTTGGTTTTTCCAGTTTGAAGAACACGCAAAAAAAAAAAAGAAAAAAAAAGATAAAAACAAGAAACCATTGACATTAGTAAAATAAAGACAATTATTTTGTCTCAATTAGTTCTTCATAGTGTTTAGCTTGTAACTCATGCATTCTCATAAAAAGAACTGAGAAAAGGAAATTACACTGTTATAGCACTATTATTCCACTTTAACTTCTATGGCTGCCTCCTGTGGAATTCTGGGGTTTGTGGTTTAGTGAAGCTCAAGAGCTCTCTGGAGGAGAATGCTAAATGGACCTTCCCTAAACTGCAAATCCCAGAATTCCGCAGGAGACAGCCACAGCACTTAAAGTGGAATAATAGTGCTATAACAATGTAATGCGATATCACACTAAGACCAGGAATTGTAATGTAGATATTTTACACAAAAGTCTTCCTCCCTAAACTGCAATTCCCAGGATTCTGCAGAAGGCAACAACAGCAGTTAAAGTGGAATAATAGTGCTATAACAGTGTAGTGTGATATCACACTAAGATCAGGAATTGTAATGATCTGATGCTGTACATAGTCTTACACAAAAGTCTTCCTCTTACATAATTTTTAGAAATGATTTGGAGGCAGTAAATATGCAGACAACATGTCTTAAACATTTTATTTATCTTTCTAAAAGAAAATATATTTTACTTCATTTTTCCAGGGGAGGGGAGGAGAGGCTTTGATGAATATTGGGAGGAAATCTTCCCTCCCCCAACCCCCAAAATATATTTTTCTACGTTTTTTTCATCTCTAGGTCGGGGTAACAAGGGTGTAGCAAAGTAACATTTCAAAAGTAGCATCAAGAGTGGGATCAGAGCCACTCTGTTGGTGTAATGTAGGAGTGACTTTTTAAAAATGCCCCCTTTTCAAAAACAGAAGTGGATTTCCAAACACAGCTGGCTTGGGTTCAGAGGATTTTTAGCATTTCTTTGTCTTCCACAGAGCTCTGGAGTATGCTCAGACTGTCTTCAGTTTCCTACCAAACTAATGTGAACAGGTCAACCCCTATATCCACAGGGGATACGTTCCAAGACACCTTTTGAATACCTGAAACTGTGGATAATAGGGAAGCCTATTTTCAATGAGACAGATGCCAAGATTGACCATAGAATCTCATTGGAGGACCTAGAAATACCTACAAAAAACATATTTTTTTCAGATGTGGCTAAGTGAAACCATGGATTCCGAATTTTGCTGTATAACCTAAAAAGTTGCATGTCTATGGCCAAAGTGGGGGTTTTCCCCTCATAAAACATCAGTACTTTTCCAAACTACCAGTTCAATTTGTCATTGTTTTTGTGAGCAGATCAGTTGTGTCTCTCAAGTTACATCTGATTAACATATTTACATATATCTGTATTCCCCAGTTACTTCACTGGTGATATTCTTAACAGAAATTGTTATTTATAAGCTTACATTTTGGTTTTTCAAAAACAGAAATGGACTTCTTGCCACCTCTGGGTTGTTTTTTCTTTCAGTTTATTGGCAGTTTTGGAGATCTGTACGTCCCTGAGGTGATCTCCTTCACAGTTACCCCCCATTTCTGGTGTAACAAGTTGTTGGCTTCAAGTTGTTGCTGACTTATGGAAACTATTACAGGATTTTCTCAGCAAAATTTGTTCAGAGAGGGTTTCCCATTGCCTTCCTCATAGGCTGAGAGAATGTGACTTGCCCAAGGCGCATTGCTGTAGCTGAGCAGGGATTCAAGCCCTGGTCCCACTCACTCAAAGCACTATACCACACCCACTCTAACATGTAACAGGTATCATAGAATCATAAAATCCAAGATTTGTAGAGTTGGAAGAGACCACGAGGGCCATCCAGTCCAACCCCCTGCCATGCAGGAATACACAATCAAAGCATCCCTGACAGATGGCCATCCAGCCTCTGTTTAAAGACCTCCAAGGAAGGAGACCCCCACCACACTCCGAGGGAGTGTGTTCCACTGCCGAACAGCTCTTACTGTCAAAAAGTTCCTCCTAATGTTAAGGTGGAATCTCTGTCCCTGGAGCTTGCACCCATTGCTCCGTGTTCCAGTCTCTGGAGCAGTAGAAAACAAGCTTGCTCCATCCTTAATGTGACACCCCTTCAAATACTTAAACAGGGCTATCATATCGTCCCTTAACCGTCTTTTTTCCAGGCTAAACATACCCAGCTCCCTAAGTCTTTCCTCATAAGGCATGGTTTCCAGACCTTTCAGCATTTTAGTTGCCCTTCTCTGGAAACGCTCCAATTTGTCAATATCCTTTTTGAATTGTGGTGCCCAGAACTGGACACACTATTCTAGGTGAGGCCTGACCAAGGCAGAATAGAGTGGCACTATTACTTTCCTTGATCTAGACACTATACTTCTATTGATGCAGCCCAAAATCGCATTGGCCTTTTTAGCTGCCGCATCACACTGTTGGCTCATGTTCAACTTGTGGTCTACTAGGACTCCTAGATCCCTTTCGCATGTAGTCTCATTCAGCCAGGCCTCCCTCATCCTATATCTATGCATTTCGTTTTTCTTCCCTAAGTGCAGTACCTTACATTTCTCCGTATTGAATTTCATTTTGCTAGCTTTGGCCCAGCTCTCCAGTTTATCCAGGTCATTTTGAATTTTAATCATGCCCTCTAGGGTATAAACTACTCCTCCTAATTTGGTGTCATCTGCAAATTTGATAAGTATGCCCCTAATTCCCTCATCCAAGTCATTGATAAAGATGTTGAATAGCACTGGACCCAGGACAGAACCCTGTGGCACTCCACTGGTCACATCTTTCCAAGAGGAAGAGGAGCCACTGCTGAGCACCCTTTGGGTTCGGCTGGTCAACCAATTACAAATCCACTTAACAGTTAACTTGTCTAGCCCACATTTTACAAGCTTGTTTGCAAGAATGTCATGGGGAACCTTGTCAAAGGCCTTACTGAAACCAAGGTATGCAATATCCACAGCGTTCCCTTCATCTACCAAGGTAGATGAGTTTAAATTACCTTTAAAGGGAATATTGACAAGGATTTTTCAAGTCTTATGCCATTCTTTTATTGGGCCAAGGGGGTTTTTAAAAAATGAAAAAGTAACAGCAGAGCGAAGTCAAAGGCTTTTATGGCCGGCATCCATATATTTTCCTTGTTTGTTTTTTTTTGTTGTTTTTTTTTATGGGCTGTGAGGCCGTGTTCTGATACAGTTTCTTTCTGACATTTCTCCTGCGTCTGTGGCTGGCTTCTTCAGAGAATGGTTGGGTAGGAGTGTGTGTGGCATTTATATATTGTGAACCCCTGTTGGGGAGTATATGTACATTTGTGTAATTGAATGGTTAGTTTCTGGGTATAGAAATGCAAGGATGATTAGTGTCTGTTTGGCTAATGGTTGGTGGATGGGCTATTATCTGCTGGAAATCCCCTTGTCCCTGGGTGGAATTCCTTTGTAAGTGTTGAGTTTTGATTCTATTGTTTTTCAAAACTGGAAGCCAGATTTTGTTTACTTATAGGGTTTCTTCTTTCCTGTTGAAGTTGTCCAGGTGTTTGTGGATTTCAATAGCTTCTCTGTGCATTCTGACATGATAGTTGCTGGCCTGGTCCAGAATTTCTGTGTTTTTAAATAACATTTTGTGTCCAGGTTGGTTTATAACACATTCTGCTACTGCTGATTTTTCTGGCTGGCAAAGTGATCGCAACTAACACAGTGAGTTGTTTTATGAACATCATAATAGAAACCTGACATTATCATATTTTTTTAAAAAATCTAACAATATTAGTTCAGTCATTCATTAATTAGGGGCAAATGAGTGTTCAGCCACTTATTAGGGGTAAATAAGTGTAGGATGAAAATGAAGTGTGGTATAACTTTTTTAAAACACAAAAAATCTAGTTTTGTTTTAGAGAAAATGGGGGCTTGAGCATTTAAATAGGAAATAAAAATAAGAAATAAAAAGGAATAAGGACAACTTGTAATGCAGTAACTATAGGAAGCCGGAGGCCATCTGTGACTTAAAGGGGCTCATAATACCCGTATATTCCGGCGTATAAGACGACCAGGCATATAAGACGCCCCCCCCCCAATTTTTAAGTTAAAATATAGAGCTTGCCCCAGCCAGCCAACTCAGTGGCTGTAGCTGATGGAATAGTCTATGAAATTAAAGGACTGAGAACAGCTAAAAAAGCATGGGATACTTTGAAAAATCTCTGTGATGTTCAACCTTTGGAAAGTAAGGTTGCATAAATAATTAAGTTGCTTAATATGAAGCTGGTTAATATGAAGCTATCAAATCCCAAATTTTTGAATGAGCAATTAATGATTTTAGAGCCACTTGCAAACTCCTGGAGAGGAAATTCCCCAAAGCTATGCAAATGAGAATCTTCCTGGCAAGTTTAGCAAAATACGATCCCATAATAAATAACTTGCAATTAAAGAATGATTTAACTCTGCCAGAAGCTTTTATTCAGATAAGAGAATTTCACCATAGACAAAACTTGATGCAAAATGATAAGTTTGAATCCAGAAATTCTAATTTTAGGCTAACATCATTTTAATGGACTGTTTTTCTTCTCTCTTGAGCTAAATGGAGGGCAATTTAACACTTCAAAGGCAAAGCAATCATTCTCACAGCAGGGGGAAGAATCTGCTGGGGAAACTGCCCAGGGAATTTAACACTTCAAAGACAAGGCAGTCATTCGCACAGCAGGGGAAAAGATCTGCTGGGCCTATAAGTCGACCTCCCACTTTTGAGGAGATTTTCAAGTGTTAAAAAGCAGTCTTATACGCCAGAATATACACTAATTCTCCAGTTTACTATGGGGTTGTCTAGACGAGTAGATATAATGCTGACTACTGTGCATTAACGCAAACTTCCAGCAGTACTCGTTTGTCTCCACAGTCCTTTGGAAAAATCTATTGTATGTGAAGCTATCAGCATTTGAAGTGCACATGCAGCCATGCCTGCGAATCAAGATGGTGGCCAAATAAATTACAGCATGTTATTATTCTCCACACGTTGTCGCTGATGCACAATATTTTTGTAAAACTGTAAATCAAAGGTGTGCAAGTGCGACTTTCTGCTTAAAAAAATCTGTTTGGTCACCTCAGTGCAGCAAAAAGCACACAATCAATAATGCAAAACTCCAAAATATTCCTTCCAGCTACTTCCTTGCTGGCAAGCCCCTCCACACACAAACATCCAACCAATCCACTGTCCATTTCTGCCCTCAGTGAGAATGTACAGCATCCTGAATTGGATGTCCAGCTGTGCAATAATGCACAAGCCTGAGCATTATTTGAAAAACCTCAGGGAAAACTGTGCAGGCTTTTCCCACACAGTAGACGGATTGGGGGGGGGGGCTTCCTTCCGAATACCACCAATCTTGTTCACAGTGTTTTGGGAGAAAAGGTATTCTCATTTCTATGAGGAGTATTGTCTTCATGTAGACAAATCCCTGTGTATTTATTTAATAGATTTAATACCTTATTGTTTATATATATGTCAGTTGATTTTGTGTATGATATTGTTTATATCATTATGTCAGTTGATAGTTTACAATAAACAATTTAATCCAATGTTGGTGTGTGTTTTTGTATTTGGGAGGATGCTAATATGCTATACTCCCTTTTGTAATCCGGGCTGTTAAATACTGCTTCAAATACTGTAATATGTATTATGCACTATCATCACCACTCTTCATACATATCTGGTCACTCTCAGTGGCTACAATGAGCCACAGGAAAAAATTTCCACACAAAATACATCTGGGGTACATAAAGTTCTGGCTATATCGCTACCTCCATGTAGTCCCAGCAGATTCATCCCAAACCCATATTAATGGGTTGTACACCATTCATTTTGTTACCAATGTACATACCCGTATGCCTATATAGCAACTTATATTAATTATACTGAATCAGTAATTTAGACACAGCCATACACCCATGTGCACATATAAAAGGAAATATTCTTGTGGGAGAAAATGAAGCAGTGTGAAAGTTGTCGATGAAGTCTGTCACTGACAGAAACCATGTTGCATTTTGCCAACATTATGTCATCTTGCTTTTTTAAAAAAAAAAAAAAATCCCCCCACAGCCATGCCAGGTTATCTTTCAGCTTGTGCGTGTAACAGTTACATAAATTATACATTCCCAGGTGTTGGCCTGGGTGTTGTCAACCTAAGCTGCAGAAGCTGGAGACAGCCTGTGGAGTTCTCAGTTGGTTTTTGAAGTTGGATTTTTAGAATCCAACTTTTAATTTGGGTTTATTAGTTGTAGCTTCTTAGTTCTGAAAAGTAAGAATGAGCCAAGTTTCAGTGCTAGAAACCCTCCCAAGTACTTTCAAAGCTGAACTGTACAACCAATCTAGATAACTCAGTATACATAGTCACAAAAGCTTTTTGTATCCCAATGTGAATAACCAGTAAATATAATGCTAATTTCTAGGGTGATGTGTTTGATGTGTGCATTTGTGCCTTCAAGTGGCTTGTCAACTTAAGGTGACCCCATGAATTTCATAGGGTTTCCTTAGGCAAGGAATACTCAGAGGTGGTTTTGCCAGTTTCATCCTCTGAAATACAGCCTAGAGCAACTGATATTATTGATGGTCTCTCATCCAAGTACTAACCAGGACTGACCCTGCTTAGCTTCCAAAATCAGATAAGGCCTGGTGCCTTTAGGGTATTAGGTAGATAGGCATATGTGGAAGAGTAGGATTCACCAGAGGCACCACTTGTTCCCGGCAACCTGGCCTCAGGAGGAAAGGAGCTACTGGACTCAGTTAAAGCCTCTGCAGTGCGGTGTGACAAGGAAACCAATAAAAGGACACTGAATAGCTGCGAGGAGAAGGAACTGGAAGAGAGATGGGCTAAAATTGTCTCCTTTAGTCGGTGAGTTCTGAGGGGATGAAGAGAAGTGTAAAAAAAACTTTAATCTTTTAACAGCTGGACTGAGGCCTTTCTTGGCTGCCTGATTGGCGAGGACATCCAAGAGATTTGGGAACCCAACAAGATTTGGAGGGAGCTAGGAATAACCTTTCTACAAATGGGAAAGACAGACAAGGTGGCCAGATAAACAGTGGACTTGCGTAGTGGAAGTGAAACACCCTTTGTGTCTTAGCGGATACAGTCTTGTTATTTGTTTGAGTGTGGCTTTGCTTGTTCCTTGAGTCTGTAACACACCCAACCTATCCTTGCCTGGGTGGTTTATCCTGTAACCACTTGCCAGAATCCTACCAAGTCCTGTATCCTGAAGCCACTTACTGAAGCTTGTGCCGTAGCCATTTTCCTGAGCGGAGGTTGCTTTAACATTAAAATAAAGATCATCCCCTTTATTTCTGTACCCTTAGTTTATAATGAACATGAACTTGTAATTTTAATAAAAATATTTTTTTTAAAAAAAAAATAAAGATCTTTCTCCATATCTGAGGCTCTGGGTGTGCTTGAGAGGTCATGCAAGTGGGGTGTTTGATGTACCCCTTCCCATGGAGAATACAGCCTCTGTGACAGCATAGTTAAATTATAGAAAGACCAAGGCAATGGGATAAGAAGTAGTAGATAAAAGGTAGAAAGAAGTTATTTGGTAGGAAAAGATATTCATTGGTAGGAAGAATAATTTGAATTTTAAAGGATGTGAAAAAGAAAGGGAAATGTGGACGTTGAAGCAAAGTGACAGGGAAAGGGGTGATTTCAGAGGCAGGAGTTGTATTCCAGAAAAGTAACTGTCCCAAATTCTGCATAAAACTTGCATAAAGGTGTGGTAGGGAGCTGGGAGGATGGAATATTTATGCATTTACACTTTTAGCTTAACACTTCTAGCTATAGGGAAATGTAGATTTAGTGAAGATCAGGGGTGGGAAATCATGTAGCCTTCCAGGTATTGTTGAACTACTGTTCCCAGCATTCCTTGTCTTTGGCTATGCTGACTAGGACTGGGAGAGTGTGGAAGGGCAAGAAAGCAGGATGCTAAGAAAATTGGCTATCCTTACTTCTACCCCTAAAGAATTTCGTTTTGCATGGCTCTTTTTGCCAATATAACTATGATCAAACCTCAGTGTTGGACAAGAAGAGCAGTTAATGAGTCTTTCTATTATGTTATATTGGCCTGTGAAGGGAACTGATCATAGATTAACTACTTTACTATGCTTTCGTATGAGCTGAATTACCTATGTAATTACACCATGCACCAGAAAGTGCTGTGGTTGTAGCAGAAATAATGTACTGAGGTGTCATGTCCAATGGCAATAAGTTAATTACGATTTGGTTATACTGTTATATACTGTATAATTGTATAATATATTACATTTTGACACATGCAGGCTTAATTAGAAGCAGGTTTTCATAAGGTGAATCAGGATCAACTCAGAAACACATGCAAAGAAGTGTGCTTCTCTACACATGCCCTGTTTCCACCAACCAGGGGCTCATCTACATGGTAAAAAAAATCTGTGAACAATCCAGGAAAATGCCAGTGGTCCTCACAGAGCCATGGCAAGATTCGCCATATTCAGAAGGAGGAGTGCTGAAAACTCCAAATTGATTGTTATAACAGCTTTCGATATTTCTAGCAATCTTTTTTTTTAATTGCAGTGGAAAGCGCATAATTGGTCATGTGATTAACCAATTTGAAAAGGGGCACACAGCAGGGCTGAAACCTGATTGGTCAGACCTCGGAGGGGGCGGGCTTGCAAGGGAGGGCTTACAATGCCAGAGCCATCATTGTTGTTCTGTGGTTTTTGCCGGCATGATTATTCAAGCGGCAGAGCAAAAGTATGAATGTTTCTTTTAGCAGAAAATAGGCTTTCTGTATCTGTTTTTTTTTTTTTTTAAAAAGGGGGGGGAGATTTGGGATGCAACTCATTTGCGGCCACCACTTTTTTCCTGCTGCTCCATGTGAACTTCAAAATTGCTACTTTTCATTTCAAGCTGTCTTTCGAATGAGTCGCAGGCACAAATGGATTCTGCAGCGATAGGGAAGTAAGTTGCTATTTTTCAAAACAAATGCTCCCACCTAGCTGAGCCCCAAGTGTCAAGTACATGGGCTTTTAAGAAAACTTTCTAGAATGGTGCTACTCAAAATGGACCATACTGGCCCCCAAGCCATTGACTGCCAATCCCTGGCAAGTTTCTAAGGAAGAAAGAAACAATTGTACCCATTGAGAAAGAATATAGTGCCAGTCCCTGGCACATTAGGAAAAAAATAGTTGCTGGTCCCCCATATCAGATAGTTTAGAACTTTGTTTCTCATGATATCTAACATAAATTAGATGTTCTAATTTTCATAACTTGCATCATGGGGATATGTGCGTGCATGTGCGTGTGTAATATATATATATATATATATATATATATATATATTACACACGCACATGCACGCACATATATATATATATATATGTTTGAATATGGTTCAATGGTCAATCAGTTCACCAAAATAGTTTTCTTACAGAAAGTGAAGGAAGTTAGAGTGTTTAAGAGAATGCTGTTTTCTTATGAGGAGCATGAAGCATAAATTGAAGTTAGTAGATAACTAAGTAAATATGGCAATCAGGAGGGGAAAGGAGGTATTCGTTTTGTTTTTCCCAACTGAAATTTACTTGAAACATTAGGGATGTTAAATTATATGTTTGAAAACTGGATTTGTAGCTCATGAAAGGGGAAATGACAGGCATATTAGGGCCTGAAGCTTTATGAGACTCTTGTTAAGTCTTGTTTACCCAATACAATGGATAATAGTGAATGGCAACTTCAGATTCTCATAATGTTACAGGCTCAAGTATCTTATTCTAATCTCTGAATTCTGGACTTCTCAGAACCTTGAAACCAGATATTTTGCACACACCTTTAGTTGCCACTCAAAATGGCCCCATGACCCTTGACTGATTGACGCACAAAGTGGAGGTGAAAGGTTAGATTTTCATTTCTTTTAAGGAATTGCAGCTAAGACCTTTAAAAACCAGAGGCCTGCATCAGCTATGTTTATATAAACACTTTGAGGAAATCCTGAAATTGTACATTTGACACATGTATTAAAGAAGGTTAGCCATTTGTATTTCCCCTCTGTTAGAATGAAATGAGGAAAATTCGTCATGGAGCTTTATAGGGAGGCCTTGACATAAAAGTGTTCAAAATATAAATAGTCCAATTGCATCTTTTTGTCTACTCTCCATCTATTTCAGTATTATTCAATTGCTGGAAAAATTGCTTAACAATAACTGGCCAAAACCAGCTAAACCTGGAACTTCCAGGGAATCATAATGCAGTTATTGCGTTAGAGTTGGCAGAACTGATACATGCATGAACACTGTAGACTGCAAGGTTGAATGCCATTAATAATATTGGGGAGGGGCAGGAAATAATAAACTGAGCAATTTTGGGTGTTTTCTTCTAGAAGGGTGTTCTGTTCATATAATGACACATATTCCCAAAACTCCAGAGGCAGCAAAGAAAACCAGAGGGTTGGGCAGCAGAAACTGAATGTGTCAGTCTGCCTGGTTTTTCCATTACAGCAAAATTCAGCCATTAATGTTGCCAACGTTGGATAGATTGACTTTTCAAGGGCTGGTCGTGTTGATGGGTCGAGCTGTTGCATGCTGTTGCGTTTTTGTAACTTATGATAAACGGATAAAAACCAAATGTTAATCTCTTCTTGCCTACCTGGAATGGTGTAGAAGGGGCTGTAAATGGATCTCTTCACAGCCCATAAAGCTTCAAAAGTGTTGCAGGAGGGTGGGGTGGGGAGATTTTAAAAAATAACCAACAACAAAGCCCAACCCATTGGGGAGGGGTGTTAATCTGCAAGGTGGATTTTGTAAGGTCAGCCAAAATTATGAGAGAGACACTTTCTGTGCCAGAAATCGTGCTAATCCTGCTCTGTCATGCACGTACCACGGGCTTGAAAGATTAACATAATTCAATCTTGAGTTGCCAGACTGTACTGAATCTTCAAAAAGATTGCAGACTCATTCCAGTTCAGGCAGAGGTTGAGCCTGGCTCTTTTATTCTGGGATTGCGTGTGATGTACCCAGGGGCTGTTCTGGTGAAGCCACACACTTCACACTCCATACCACAGGAATTTCAGGTTTATTTCCAAGGGAGAAAAGCTTAACTTGTCCTTCCCAATCTGGCTTCTTGCTGAATTGTATGTCTTCCATGATGGCTCCCAGAAACCGTAAACAATCATTATACAAGAATCAACATTTTGCAGCTTAGTGCAGGATAACTTTATAGTAGAGTGTGAAATTCTATAGACGTCTAGTGAGGAAGATGACATGAAACCCAATATGAAGCCAGTAAGAGCAGATTCATTTATTGCTTTCAATGGAAAAGAGCACATTGGAAGCTATGTGGCTCATACTAGTTCCATTTAAAGGTAACAAAGCTGCCCATTGTTGTAAAGAAGTGTCAATCTTGCAAGCCTCAGCTTAAACAAGTTTACCCTGCGCTTTGGAGTAGCCAGTGGTCTCAATCTTTGGGAATGTGTTTATTCAGTCTAGTAAAAACACTAAAAAGGGAAATAAATCTCTGGTGACCTAAACTGCTTTGCACTGCCACTATAAACCATAGAACATTTAGAAAGGACTTTTAGAGGTAAAGATAATATAGTTTGCATAGCCAATGTGTACATAATGGTCTTGAGTGGTAGTTACAGAGGTCGGTTGCAACTTATATTACTTCATCACAAAATCATTAAGGACATGGAAGAAAGATTATAATGTGTTACATCATTTATTCTGATAATTAAAACCATGCGCACGGCTACAGAGTTAGCTGTATTAAAGAAGTGGAGTGATGGACATGTAATGGTAGACGTTCAATTGGTGCAAAAATGGGTTAAACATTGACTTCACAATGTGTCAGGTTTATTGATCTTGTTAACAGTAACAACAAAAATGTGCATGCTTATTTCTGTGGGAAAGAAAAACATTTATCTGCCTTGTTATCCTTTATATGTTTCTGTTTCTGAGTCAGCTAAGGCACATGCATCTAGTTTTTTCATTTTATTACATGCTGTTGTGTTGGTATGTAATAATACATTTGTTCTTTTAATATCCTGTCACTTGTCCTGTTTCAAAAGATTTTAGTGAGAATGCAGAGTGGTAAGAGGTCTTTTTATATGTCCAAACTTGGATCCTTGAACTATATCAGAAACAGCTTATTAAAGAGACAACAGTGGACCTGCAGTTTGCAAACAAGGATTCACTCTGACACAGTAATATGTACATTATTAGATGATGCTCTTGCCTTGTCTGGACTTAAACTTAAATTATTGTTGTGACAGCATAGCATCTACATCATTTGGAATTGTTCCATGTTTGTGTTAATTTAGATACATTTAATGATAACAGTTCCTCTGATACGAGAACAGCCTGATACTAGCCATGCCAAAATCCAATCTAACTGTCCATTAATGGAGCCAATGATGCAGAAAAAGCAAGATATGTTTTGAGTCACATCTAAAGCATCTTTCCCATTAACTTAACATTGCTTCATTTTTTTGGTAGCATATATTTTCTAAAATGTTTTCTAAAATAATACTTGGCTGAAGCTGCAGTTGTC
Organism: Gambelia wislizenii; assembly: GCA_030847615.1. NCBI lineage: Eukaryota > Metazoa > Chordata > Lepidosauria > Squamata > Crotaphytidae > Gambelia > Gambelia wislizenii. Next base: position 108,331,938 of record JAUMIR010000004.1, read on the forward strand.
GTTTTTTTTAAATGCACTTGTAAAATACATGTTTTCTATTACTAGGCCACACGATAAGAGTTTCCTTGATATAAACCAGCTTTCTTTCCACCATTAAACTTCAGCTTTTGGACTTGATAAAGTACAACAGCACAAAAATGCCATAGTAGAGTTCATTAAAACAGGGATTTCCTAAAGAGACGGCTTCTTTGAAGCATCTTTGTAACCTCAGGTAATAATTTTTCCAGCAATAAGCCAGATAAATGGAATGATTTAATGCACACAGGTTTATCTGTAGCAATTAACATTGTTAAGAATATCATAAAATTGACCTTGTCATGGCACTTCTTACAGAAAAGCATCAACCTCATTGTTTACTATATGTATGATGGATGGTGTACCTCTCGCTTTAAACAAAGGGGAAATCTTAAATATCAGAATGATAAGCAAGAAGCAAAAAAATAAAATATTGTGCTTAAAGCTTCTGCATAAATTATATTAGGGGCAAGGTTTTTTATTTGCTTAAAACCATTACTGGTATTTTAAAAAAAAACTTTAAACTAAATATTTTTATTCAAGTAATTATTTTTCCAGTGTTTTCCCGGCCCTCTGGAGGATATGGAGGGGGGCATGCAGAGGGTTCTCAGTTCTGCTGACAAAAGCATTATCATCAATAGAACCACCAGGCTGGGTCATGGCCCATGATGGCAGAGATCCAAATATCCCTAATGCTCCTTTGTAGCTTGAGGTATCATCTGAGGGAAGAGGATACTGAAAGAAGTGCTAAAAATGTGTTTGATAGGATTTATGCATATCCAAAGACTAGGAAGAAAATGTGGCGTATAGAATCCCTGCCATAGTTTATTCTCTTTCTTTCCCTTGTAATACTCTTCTAGCAATAGAGGGACAACTGGCTATGTGGGGATAACGAATTACAGAACACGGCCTCACAACTCGGGAAAAAACCAAGGAAAATCTATGGATGCCGGCCGTGAAAGCCTTTGACTCCACATTGAATTACTGCACCAAAATTTGTGCAAGTTGCTAGTCTTGGTACTAGTCCAGTGTTGTGTAGCACACTTTCTCCCCATGTTGCTATCTCTATTCTGTTATCCAATAAGATGACTGTATGCGAACAAAAATGGGTAGATACAAACCTACATTTTGGTAGGGTATTCTGGGTTTGTCTTCACCATTGTATATTTCAAGGTTATATTTGAAGCCTTAGTAGTGACAGTTCACCTTTTATATAGATTGCAGCCCTTGTCCTATCCTGTTTAACTTGAAAAAAAAATCACTGTTTTTCAAAACTATAAGTGGGCTTCCAGTTGTGTGGCCTATAGAGGTTTCCATAGCCCCTGGAAAAAAATCATAATTGGTTTTGAGAGCAAATCACTAGGGTCCCTCAGGTTCAGTTCAATCAGCATATTCACATATATCTATATTTTCGAACTATTTCACTGATTGTGTTTTTAACATGAATTGTGATCTGTAAGGCTTGGATTTAGATTCATTTTCTTGGGGTACCATTGATGTATAAGAGCTCTTCCTAGGAACTGTGCATTCATTTTTAGAGGGATAGTTTACCCTTGATTACTTCCTTTCCTCTATTGACTCATATCATCTAAAAACAAAACAAAACCCTTAATGGTAATACTATTTTTCACCAGAAGCTATGAGGCAGAAGACAGGCCTTAATTCAATTATTAATCCCACTAAGCGTAGATCCATTCAATCAACTGGAGCTTGGTAGTCCTTACAACTGCACATAAAACTAAAGGAATCTTTTCAAAGAAGGTTTTGACCACAAGGAACTTTTTATAAGCAGATTTATTTACTATCTCATATGAATTAAAGGCTACTTGAAAGACTACTACCAGTCATTTGAAAGACCTGTATTCTGTTTTCAGAAAAGAAAAAGGAGGACCAACCTGAGGAGAATGGAACAGAGGACACAATAGGGGAAATCCAGCTCAAAATAAGTAAAGAGGTAGTACAGGAATACCTTCTTAATCTAAATGAATTTAAATCTCCAGGACCAGATGAACTACATCCAAGAGTATTAAAAGAGCTGGCAAATATAATCTCAGAGCCATTGGCAATAATATTTGAGAACTCCTGGAGAACAGGAGAAGTCCCAGCAGACTGGAGGAGGGCAAACGTTGTTCCCATCTTCAAAAAGGGGAAAAAAGAGGATCCCAACAATTATCGTCCAGTTAGTCTGACATCAATACCAGGGAAGATTCTAGAACAGATCATTAAACAGAGAGTCTGTGAACATTTAGAAGGCAATGCCATAATCACAAAAAGTCAACATGGGTTTCAGAGAAACAAGTCATGCCAGACTAATCTGCTCTCTTTTTTTGATAAAGTTACCAGCTTGGTAGATGAAGGGAATGCTGTGGACATCGCATACCTTGATTTCAGTAAGGCCTTTGACAAGGTTCCCCATGACATTCTTGCAAACAAGCTTGTAGAATGTGGGCTAGACAAGTTAACTGTTCAATGGATTTGTAATTGGTTGACCGGCCGAACCCAAAGGGTGCTCAGCAGTGGCTCCTCTTCGTCTTGGAAAGATGTGACCAGTGGGGTGCCACAGGGTTCTGTCCTGGGCCCAGTGCTATTCAACATCTTTATCAATGACTTAGATGAGGGAATTAGGGGCATACTTATCAAATTTGCAGATGACACCAAATTGGGAGGAGTAGCTAATACCCTAGAGGACAGGATCAAAATTCAGAATGACCTGGATAAACTGGAGAGCTGAGCCAAAGCTAACAAAATGAAATTCAATACGTAGAAATGTAAAGTACTGCATTTAGGGCGGAAAAATGAAATGCATAAATATAGGATGGGAGAGACCTGGCTGAATGAGACTACGTGCGAAAGGGATCTAGGAGTCCTAGTAGACCACAAGTTGAACATGAGCCAACAGTGTGATGCGGCAGCTAAAAAGGCCAATGCGATTTTGGGCTGTATCAATAGAAGTATAGTGTCTAGATCAAGGGAAGTAATAGTGCCACTCTATTCTGCCTTGGTCAGACCTCACTTAGAATACTGTGTCCAGTTCTGGGCACCACAATTCAGAAAGGATATTGACAAATTGGAGCGTGTCCAGAGAAGGGCAACTAAAATGGTGAAAGGTCTGGAAACGATGCCTTATGAGGAGAGACTTAGGGAGCTGGGTATGTTTAGCCTGGAAAAAAGACGGTTAAGAGGCGATATGATAGCCCTGTTTAAGTATTTGAAGGGGTGTCACGTTGAGGATGGAGCAGGCTTGTTTTCTGCTGCTCCAGACACTGGAACACGGAGCAATGGATGCAAGCTCCAGGAACAGAGATTCCACCTCAACATGAGGAGGAACTTTTTGACAGTAAGAGCTGTTCGGCAGTGGAACACACTCCCTCGGAGCGTGGTGGGGTCTCCTTCCTTGGAGGTCTTTAAACATAGGCTGGATGGCCATCTGTCGGGGATGCTTTGATCAAGATTTCCTGCGTGGCAGGGGGGTTGGACTGGATGGCTCTCGTGGTCTCTTCCAACTCTGCAATTCTATGATTCTATGATTCTATCTCATACAGCTCTTTGAACATTTATGGCCAGTGTCACAATATGTATCCTACTACAGTCTATCCCACTCCTACAATGATGCAATTATATTTTTAAAACTGTGGCTTTAATATCAGGGCATCAGAAGAAGTGGATTTATATCCACAAAGGTCATGCTAAAATAGATCACAGTCTTAAAGTACAGCTAGTTTCCATTGATTCAGTTCCATTGTTGGGTCAACTTTACCTTGGAGTAAAATAAAAGTGACTGGAATTAGTATTAGCTTCTGCCCATAGTCTCTGGGAAAGCATTCAGGGCCCAAACACACACACACACACACACACACACACACATATATATATATATATATATATATATATATATATGATTTTAAAATACATAGGAGCTGAGAGCAGGGGCGGAGGGGAGGGTTCTGTTCTGGAGGAATGTCTCTTCAGGCTAAGTATCATCACCCTAAGTCCATCCTCATCTGTAGGGTTTCCAAATATTAATTTCCCCCCTTACTGATGAAACTGAAAGACCTTTGAACCAATGGCCAAGAGCAAATATTATTTGCTAAGAAGCCTTGGACCCACAGCCAAAATACTTTTCAACTGTGTACACTAGTGGCTGTCTGTGATGGGTTGTGGTCTTTTCTTTCCCCAGGCACAGCGATCACAGCATTCTTTCCCCTTTTCTCACTCTCTTTCTTCCTGAACTCACTGGTTGAAATATAATTTGGTAGTTTTGAAGAAAACACATGAATACCCTTGGCTCTGAGTCAGTTCCATTTGTGAATGCAGAGGCAGGTCTTAATTTTCACCAAAGCATATGTTCATAGCTGTTTGTTGCCTTAGGAATCAATTTCTTATCTCAAGAGCAATCTCACTTTTTCTGACTCCAGTTTAATATAGCTCATGAGATTCTTAAAGCTGACCAATTATTCCCCAATGAATAGCTTCTATTTATACGTGTCTATCAGGAGTGGAATTTATGAAAGACACATAAGTTATGTGACGTTCTAATGTTTTCACAGTTGTTAAACCACTCCATCTATTTTAACGAAGAGAAACTGCATATAATATGTTGGACTCAACAGCTGCCCAAAATAATGTTAGAAAACCAAGGCTCTAATCCAAACAAACCTCAGATAATTTAGTGGAAGGAGCCAAAAGTTGACTTTTTCTACTTTACATCATAATATATAGCGAGAGAGGGGAGGGAGGGAGGGAGGGAGAGAGTGAAAAAGATCATTTGAATTATTTTAATATTTAATAAATTTAATAAATAAACTTTTAATAAATTTTAAAGAAAGAGAAGTTTCATGTCAGCAGGGTGGTGAATTTGTCCTGGATTTTAGTCTGAACTTTAAAGGAGACATCTGCCATGGTGACCTGTACCCTAAAACAGGTCCAGCACCTTGGAAAGTTCCTTTAAAATTAAGACTAAAACTTGGAGCAGATGTACCACTTCACTGACATGACAACTTTGTTTCTTCCATTTGCAGTAACATTATTGAATAGCCTGATTATCTATAGCCTTTTTAGCCATAACTATGTTGTCTTGCTTTTCTAGAGATAATGTTGTAGGGCACATGTGTATATATGTGTGTACATGTGCACACGGCAGAAATAGAGCAAGCTGTCTTTTACCAGCTCAGACAAGAGTTTATCCTAAATCTGTATTTTTATGGATAGTAAAAAGTGGTGTGTTATCAGAAACTGAGGCAGCCTCAAAACTCAATATGCCTTACTTGGAAAGGCTAGATATTAAATCTGATACTCCAGTGTGCAATACATATGTTCTGTCTTTGAGCTATATTCCCCTCTGCCTCTAGCAAGTTGCATATTCTTGTATAGATTTTTAGTTCATATTTGCATATTTAAAAGGTGGAGGTTTGAATAAAACATGTATGACTGACAGAATACTGTGCATATGTCCATTACTCAAATATCCAGTGCTCAGGTATGGCATTAACAGAACATATTTGCACAAGGGGGTTAATATAGTAATATAGTGTTAGTTATGAGGCAATGACATTTCAGAGAGCTGAAAGCAATATACAATTTTGTTCTTTCTAGATTACAATTTCGTTTTTAACAGATTCCTATAGTACTTCAGGCAGTACCTGGGAAAGCTCAAATTTAACTTCCAGCTGTAATAACTATACTGCTGCACATGGTGTATTCATATTTAGTTTGATTGTCACAAGCATATTTTGAATTGTGGCCACAATACTTTCTATGTCCATAGAAAGAATAGCACATTGAAAGGTGGGCCTCTCAACTACGGTACCTATCCTCCCCTGTGTTGTTGCTATTTTCTGACTTATAGTGATACTAAAGCAAATCTATCATGGAGGTTTCTTGGAAAGATTCATTCAGAAGGAGTATGCCATTGTGAAGTCGAAGGCTTTCACGGCTGGCATCCATAGATTTTCCTTGGGTTTTTTTCCGGGCTGTGAGACTGTGTTCTGGAAGAGTCTACTTCTGACATTTCGCCTGCATCTGTTGCTGGCATCTTCAGAGAAATACAGAGAATTTAAAGGGGTTGCCTTTTCCCTTCAGAGAATTTCTATATAGTCAGACATCTGTATCCACGGATTTGGCATCCACAGATTCCATCATCTACATCTTGAAAATATTTATTTAAAACTTCCAAGAAGCAAACCTTGATTTTATATAAGGGGCACCATTAATTATTTTACCATGGTGATGAATGGGGAAAATAAAGATTGCTTCCTCACTGCCTCAAAATGTAGGATATGTGTGTGGTCAGAAATGTAATTACATGTTTTTAGAATGCTGACAATTTGGTCTGATGTGTCGTTGCAATATAAGATTTATCCCTTGCAGCCTGCCCAGTTGATGACAATAAATATTTTAAAACTGGGTAAGGATGGAAAGATTGCTACATTGAACAGGACTAAAAGAGATTAGTCTTTATTTCCTACATAATATACTGGATCTTGGAATGGTCAAATACAGGTGGTCCATCTGCAGTGGAAAAAAACAGAGTGTGTATCATAACTGGCAGTAGGTTGGATCCATAGTGGTTGTTACACGAACAGCACCAGGACCCAGGGGTTCTCCCTGCTGGTGGAAAGGCACTAGGGAATTCATTGATACTGGCTTCGCTTTCAACCCTCAAGCTTTGTTTGTTACACCACTTCAGGGTTCTTCCTCTGCTTTCCAGAACAGATATTATATTCCACAATGAGATGTTTTGTTGTAACTGTGATTGATACCTGAAATCAAAGACCCAGATCCATTTGAGCAGATCTGGTTGTGGAACTGCTTCTGTTTGCACAGTCGAAAGCATGGTGACCTTCTGTCTCCTCCGCAGTTCTCCATGCACCTCAAAAATCTGCTCCAGAAACCTGGGAAACTTTCCAGAGTTTTTTTTTTTTCAACACTGAGGGCTGCAGTGGGGAGGAGAAGGGAAGAAACTTCCATCAAGCTGACATTGAAGTACCAGTTCAACACTGATTCTAGACCAAAACAGTACGGTAATACCTTTTCAGGATTGTTAGTACAATAGCACAATAATCAGTTCCAAAACATATAATGTCTCTTCTCAGGTTGGTTGTTGTTAAAGTGAGTGAATATTTTTTTTCCTGAAGTCTTCTCTGACAATTTTCCATCATTCAGTCACCATATACCCAATTCATTTTATTTATTTATTTATTTTTGTGTCTGTAACAGGTCAAAGCATTTCTTTGCAACCTGGCTGTCTCCTGACTGATAATTCTCCAACCAAAATGGAGCCAAAATTTCTGAAAACTTCTCCTGCTCTGTATAGGGAGACAGGTTGTTACACAAGAAAGTTATCTATTATGCTACAACCAGTTACATAGAAAATCTTGGCACCGAGAGCATGCTTTGAACTCTCTTATTATATTTTATCTTTGTGTACCCTAAGAGTATTTTTCTAGTAGGCTGTCACTATGATTCTTTTTATGGCAATTAGTGATATGTCTTGAGCTAAAAGCCAGGAAGCATTTACATATCTTTAAATTTTGTCAATTAATGTAATACACTTTTCATTCAATTGTCAGATTTAGTCAGTCTGCTTTTCAGCATACTCAAATCCATAATATTGGCTCACCAAGAGTAGTATTTATTGAAACATATAACCATAATCATGTGTTGTTAATATTGCCTTTTTAAAAGGCATGGCAATAGTGATGCTGATGAAAAGGTAGATAGATGATCTTTACAAGAGATGAAACCACTGATTTCATTCCATGTTCTGCTAATCAGATATTCACATCAGAAAATAAGCCATATCATTTAGGAGTAGTGCACAGGCTCTTTTTGGCAAGAACAGAGGAAAGTCTAGCAACACAAAGGTACATTTACTTTTAGAGGCTTGGTTTCCATGGATAACCTGCCTTTGTTTGTAAAATACATGATTTGGGGTTTCTTTAGGGGGAAAATGGGAGGGCACCATTATAGTAACACATGTGCTCTCACTCTGATGAAACATAAATGAAAACAAATATATATCTCTTTACCTTTAAGAGATTAGGAGCACTGTGTCTGGAATCAGAATACTTTTATCTGTTTTGAGGCTCCCTGTTTTCAAACAAGGCAAACCTAGACAAGTCCTATTGAGGCATTATTAAAACAGGCAAAATTCAAGTGAGGTAGAACAGGACTGTGCTGGGTAGCCCTGTCTATGACAGTGTGTCACTGTGTATCTGTACTTCCTTACCCCATCCCACACATCCTATAGAGAGAGCCAATACCTGCAGTAACTTCTACACAATTCAGAACCTTCCATGGTTGGAGTTCTGAATTGTGTGGAAGCATTTGTGTGTATGCTGTATGCAAGGGTCTTTCTGCCACAGGCATTCATTCTGTATACATGCATGACCGAGAGTGGAGGGGTGATCCTCTGTCCAGGAAAGGTAATATTCCCTCTGTTCAGTGTCTCAAAGTGTTCTAGGATTTAGACTACCCACCAAATGTGCAGCTCTCATTGGCCTGGTCTTCGTTACCTGGGAGAGGAGGGGAGCCAGGGAGGGAAGGGGAAGACAAGGTCTGCTTAGGCTGCTGCTCTACTGCTGAAGGGGTGATGATGCAAGTGGCTTGCCCATCCCTGGATTCCCCCCCCCCCATGCCACTGGCACCACCCCCTCAGAAAAGCCCCATTTTAAACCCATTCAGCTGGCCACCGCAAGGAGAGAAGGAGGGAAAGAGGTGAAGACTCTGGAGCCGAAGGAAAAAAAAATCCAAACACCAAGGGAAGGAGGGGTGGTGGCCAGAATGGGTTAAAAAGGGGGCTTTTCAGTGACAGACAACTGGCTTGCAGTGGCCAGCTGAATGGGTTTAAAATGGGGCTTTTCTGAGGGGGTGGTGCCAGTGGCATGGGGGGGGGGGAATCCAGGGATGGGCAAGCCACTTGCATCGTCACCCCTTTGTACAGTAGAGCAGCAGCGTGAGTGGACCTCTTCTCCTCTTCCTTCCCTCCCTCCCTCCCTGCCGGAATCTGTTTGAAAGGGGCTTTTGTGTTATTTGCGTTTTTCTCACATTTGCGGGTGGCTTGGGAACTTAACCCCCGTGAATGTGGAGGGATGACTGTATAGGAAGATTATTAAGTTTACTTTATTCAAGTGAAGTCAGTCATGCAACCTCACATGAGGCAGGATTCTCCCATACCTCAGGCAGGCTTAAAGTTATAGCAAAGTATATTTAGTTACTAATTTAACTACATCCAACCAAAATGAAGAAATTAAAAAGAATTCCCTAATGCAACTAAACGAGCCCTAATTCCTATACAATACTTGCAATTTGTTGCATTCAGATGGTATCCAGGCAAGCTGGGAGCCAAAGCCAGATGGGGAATGGCTTGCTCTACCAGCCATAATTCAGTTCTTTTTCAAGCCATGGTCAAATGGCTGAAAGAATGTAACTGGGTGACTTTGGACCAGTAACATTCTTTCAGCCACAGAGGAAGGCAAAGGCAAACCTCCTCTGAACAAATCTTACTCAGAAAACCTCATGATAGGGTTGCCATAAGTTGGAAACGAGTTGAAGGCACACAACAACAACAATGTTGAGGTGAGCACACAGATAGACAGGCTTACAGACTTACTGCCACAGGCAGTGGAAGCAATGAAAAGGAAGAGCAGCTGCTGCCATTTATGCTGCCAACCTCTCCATCTGGGCACACAGAACAGTGATTGTACCCGCTCCTTTTCTGCCTTCACCAGTCTTGTTCTCTCTCAAATGACCAGTCTTATTCTCTCTCAAAATGGCTTCACACAAAAGCAGTTATATCTTAGTCAGAGTTCCCTGTTCTAGAGTTGTGATTGGCTATTCCAGGTCAGGTGGTGTGATGTCCTTGATGTCATCTCATTAACTTCTGTGGAGGGGGAGTTTTAGACCCTCCCTTTCATTAACCCTTTTCTTACCTGATACTATGCTGGCAAGACAATCTGTTTACATATAAAGGGAGTTGTAGTTCTCTGACAGAATGATGGGAGTTACAATCACCCTTGAGGCAGCATGATAGGCTCCATCATACAGCATACCCTCTATTCCCTCATCCAAGTCATTGATAAAGATGTTGAATAGCACTGGGCCCAGGACAGAAGCCTGTGACACCTCACTGGTCACTTCTCTCCAGGATGAAGAGAAGCCATTGGTGACTACCCTTGGGTTCGGCCAGTCAACCAATTACAAATCCACGTAACAGTTGCATTGTCTAGCCCACAGGTTACTAACTTTTTTGCAAGAATATCATGGGGGACCTTGTCAAAAGTTTGATTGATCTCCTTCCTTTCCTCAGAAGTGGAATTAAAGGCAGTTTCCAAAAATTAAAACAGACACAAATAAAAGTACATATCAGTAAAAACACAAAAAAAATTGAATTAAAATTAAACTGTCAATATTAGTAAAGACTTTCTATTTATGTAAGGCATCTGTCTACTGCCTCTCAGCCTACTAGGAGCCCTGAAGTGATGTACAACTGGTAGAACATTTAAAGCATTAAATACATAAATAAAAATATTTTAAAACAATACAAACTCTTCTTTAAAAAATAGATTTAAAACCACAGACAGTTTAAAACACCCAGACCAGCCACCCCTAATTTTAAGAGCTGCAAGCCAAACAAAATAACACAGCCTCAGCTGCCTGCCAGAAACTGTGAAGAGATAAAGCCAGCTAAATATCTCTTGGGAGGGAGTCCCACAGCCAAGGGGCTGATATAGAGAAAGCCCTGTCACATATACCCATCAGTATAATCTTACAGGGTGGTGGGACATGCAATAGGGCCTCGGCTGAGGATCTTACATTCCACACAGGTTCATATGAGAAGAGGCAAGCTTTGAGATATCCTGGTCTTAAGCTATTTAGAAGATACCCATTAAAATGACATTGCACACTTTTAAAAGCCCTTTCCACATAATTGGCCAGTTCTCAAAAGTCTGTTGAAATAAATAAGCCTTCACCTGCTGACAGAAGGACAAGGTGAGAGGCAGTCTGGCTAGGTTTCATATCTGCATGAAGTAAGACAGTCACGTATATACAGGAATTTTGGCATCTGTGAACTTTTATCTTGGTTGAGTTTTGAAGGGAGAAGGGTTCATTGCTTTTTGTTTTTGCTTGCTGTTTCTGTTTTTGTCTTGTTTTTATGACTGATCAATGATGCTATTATCTTTAAACAGAGGCTGGATGGCCATCTGTCAGGGATGCTTTGATCAAGATTTCCTACGTGGCAGGGGATTGGATTGGATGGCCCTTGTGGTCTCTTCCAACTGTACAATTCTATGATTCTGTGACAAAGTGCACCCCTCCACAACTGTTTTTATGGCCCCCAAAGCTCCCCAGGAGTCAAAAATATTTTTTATATACAGTCGGACCCCTGTATCCATGGAACAAATATGTGCAGCTTCAGTAATCCACAGGAAACAAAATAGGGACACACACCATAGAGTCATGTAGGAAAATGCCTAGAGTTGTATCCTCTCTAGGCATCTTCTAGGTCTTCCACTGCAACTCTATGGTATGTTTTACCAGAAATCTTTTCTTTTAATAGGGTTCACTGTTATCAATGATTTCTGGTAAATCCAGTAACTGAAACCCCGTGGATATGGGGGGGTCTGACTGTATAGCAAAATAAAATAAAATAAAATGTTTACTCCAGAATGCCCCAGATACACTCTATGGGTGGGGTGGCATTTATCCTGGGGCCTCCAGGGATAAAAAAAATTGTATATTCTGAAATGGTCCAAACATCTATTGGGGATGTGGGGTATCTTTCCACCACATTTTTATGGGCCCCTTGGAGCAATTTAGGCCCAGGAGAGGCCTTTTTTGAAACCTAAAACATGGTGAAAATGCCCCCATAATCCCTACAGGCATTTAGAAGCTTCATCTGGTTTCTTTCTCTTTTTTTGTCAGGAGCATGTATGGTGCTTCAGTGTCTCTCAGGGGGTTAATGTGGCCCCCAGCCTTCGACAGTTGCCCACCCTTGCTATATATGATTCAAAGCTTGCTAAGGAAAAGCTGTTGGAGGGAGATGGGATCTTTAAAAAAAAAAAATACAAGATGAGTTTCGTATTATGACACTTGTAGATCACCTGGCTCGCCCATGAATAGAGAGGCTGTTCATATATGCCAAGTTGGCCTCGTTAATGTCAGCAGTACAGGCAATATTTAAAGTTATAACTAGCCCATTACACATATGGAACTAGGGGAACAGAATAGTAAGTCAGATTTTGTATATAAAGGACTACTGTCTAAAGATTGTATAGGATCTAAGTAGGTACTTTGGGATTTGGTACAATGTGTATGTTCATGTAGATCATTCGAGGGAATTGGAAGAGGGAAGAGGTATCCCGTTCTCTCCCTCATAAGCTAAAGAATGTTCAAGGCTCATACTCTGTTGAAGTGTGCATATAATGATCCCTGCTTATGGCAAAGAATATACATATGTGGCTTTTCTCTGGAGGATATCTGCTTCCTGATCCAATGTGTCAGATAAATATATTGTGTATGTGGGAAAACATAGAAATGTTTTTACAAAGGAGGACCTTGGGTACTTTTAGACCTACATTACTCATGCTAAGAAAGCTAAAACAAAAGCCAGAAAAGGTGGCTGTCTGGGTGGCCTGTGAAGATACAACCATTTGATTGTGAACTTGTTGCACTTCATCACTGTTAATAAAGCTCATGTTAAAAAGGTATCAGGTGTCAGCTAAAAGGGAATTTCTTAGAGCAGTGTTTTTAAAATAACCCAAGGGCTAAAACATAGCTGGTTCCAGAAGGGAAGTTCTTTTGTCTCAGCTTTCAATTTAATTGGGACTTCGTGGGCTGAAAAACTGAGTGTGAGTGTCCTGTACACTCTGATAAGTAATACCAATGCCAGCTGTATTTAAAATACATGCATTGTAAAATCAGTGATCACTAACTATATGGATGGCATCATTACTTATTGCTAATAGGAAGAGGGATAGTGTTCAGCCTGGGTAAAAACTAGAAAAGAAAGTATGATATTTGTTAAGCAGAAACAGAATTTTAATTAATACTTAAATAAAGTCACCTAAAACTGTAGAGATCAACAGAGCTTTAATAAATGGATAAATTAATCCACAAAGGCAATCCTAATTTTGCATGTTGAGTAAATTAAGCAAAAAATAAAAATAAATTTGTGGATATTGATTTTTGTTGCATAATCTCAGTTTCGTCAGTCAGGGAGCTGTTGTAGTTCAGTGTCTCTTGGTTTTCTGAGATTTCTCCAGGTGCTGTTATGGGCCATCATAAGCAAGGCTGGGTGGGGGTGGGGGGTATCAGCCACAAATTATTGTGCCTGGTAGTCCAGAAGAGGGATCCCCAGGATCTGACCATGTTGCATTATGTGTTTCTCTTTCTCAGTATAATTGTTTTACAATTGTTTTTGATATCCATTATATAATAGATGAATTTCAATGAAAATAATAATGACACACAAACTTTTGCATTACCAATAGCCAATCCATCTTTCCTGTAAGAGAGAGCAGGACTGGGACAGGAAGCCACAGGTGAACAAAGGGACACACTGGCACCAGGAGGTGAGGGGAGGAAGAGCATGATAGGGACAAGTGGGCAGGTGGCAATGGAAAAAGCCACAGGTAAAATGCAGGAGCAAGTGCAGCAGTGCCTCCATCTCCACGGCCCAGACAGGTAGCTCTCCCAATTCTTCACCAGCTCCTCTGCCTCAGAGAGAAGCTCTGAATTCCTGGTGTTGGAAAATTCCAACATTCTCTCTCTCATCCACCTTCCTGTTAGACCAATTGGGGTTTAGATAGCATAGAATTTCCTGCATGTGAGACCCTTCTGTTTTTCTCATTTAAGTCCTCCCGATTTGCTCTTCCCAGCCATTGAAATGCATGGTCATAAATTCCTTTTGTGTATCCAAGTAACTAGAGCATGTGACCCATGAACCGTCCTATGGACATCAGTCATATAAAGACTCTCCCCGCCTTCTCAGTCTCTATCTCTCTTCAATTTCCAATCTCTCTTCTTCCTCTCCTCTCCTTCAGCCATGCTTCAATTCTCCATCAACAAGATAGTGAACTGAGTATGAAGTTTATCTAATCTTTTCATTAGCCAGTTAGAATGTAGGCTCTCTATGCTTATATAAATGTAAAAGCCATCAGTAAACTTTTTCTAATTTTGTAATTTGAAATTGCCTGCCTTGTTTATTTCAAGTCAGTATCAGTATCAGTTCAGGGAAGCAACGCAAGATTGAGGCACGCTTGTCTGCTACTCTGCTAAAAGAAAGCTTTCATATCCCCCCCCCTCCCAAAAGGGCTAAAACCCTGAAAAACTCTAAATTCCCCAAACCTGGCTGGTCTGGATTGGCCTCCAAGGAGTATGTGACATGGGAGGGGGAATCATATGAGTGTGTATCAAAGAGCAATGTTTGACAGGTGAGGAAGGGTGCTGATTATGTGTGGCAGTGACTGTGTGTTTTCCCCACCCTAGAAAGGTATGAGGGACTGTGAGGGGATGAACAAACTTCTTTTGGGACTGAATTTTCACTAGGGCCTAAAGTCTGCTCTCAGCAGCCTTGATTATAAGAATTGGGAACTTTTCAGTTTCATTTCTAGCTTTTATTGAGCATTTGATTTGATTTGATTTGATTTATGTTGTTAATGAAAGGATATAACATTTTGCACCAGAACATCTAATTCCATGTGCACATGGTGCTTCCACAGGTACATGAGATAGAATAGGTAATGTGCTAGTTATGTTGTCTGTATGTCTGTCCTTCCTTATCTTAACATTGCAAAGCTAGCCAGCCTCCAAGATAAACCCAAATAGCTCTATCAAACAGAACATGAGTTGTAAGAGTTTCCTGCCTTTTTCATAACTGTAAACATATGAATTGTAGCTCACATTGAAAAATGATGGAAGAAAGCTGCCAAGAAAGATCCAAGCAGGATTACCAGCACTGTTTCATAACCAGTCACAGCTGCTGTTGATCTGACTGCAGCTACCATGGTTTTGCTTCTCCTCCATACAGAGCTGAGTTTCTAAAGAGGAAGTCATTATGGCAAACCCTTTAATCTACAAATATGGAGGTTATTTCAGAGGGCTAGTTTTGGCCTATTTTCACTCTCAGACCTGAGTTTATATTCTCTTGTTGGCAGCATGGCAGTTGGGTGGTGGTTAGATGTTGGTATTTAGTGTGCAAAAATCTGGAGTACAGATGTTTCATACACATGTATCTCCATCTTTCTTTCACTGAACCCATACATCCAGAAGTGAATTTTTCTGTGCAGCATTTTAGTTTCCTGAAATGAAGGATATACCGTATGCATTTAAAATAGCAAAGGGTGGCAAGGTAAAACTTGCAGTAATTGCTAAGTATGTCTCTGCCAAGAGATTAATGTCATAAGCAATGAATTTTTATTTGGCTCACAAAATCATTTAGCCTACTCTGTTATCCACACTTTCACTACCAAGAAAAGGATCAAAATGCATCAGTGATATTTGTCTTTGCAGAATCCTTTCTTCTTTCTGACTAGAAAATGTCAAGTTACACTTTCTGGACATTGCTAAAGCCCTTGTAATGCATCCTAATTAGGCTGCTGTCATCCAGTACATTAGAAATTTTAAAGTCACAATTATTATTGAATACTTAATTATTTCAAATTTCAACTTCAGGTTACAGTCCTTAAAACATTTATCTGTGAGTAATCATCCAAAAATATTTTGGAGAATAAACTGTTCAGGCTCAGTATAAAAAAATTGGAGTCTTCATATGAAGTCTTCCTAAGTATCATATGAAAAATTTCATCATGTCTACATAGCATTATTTTAGTTCTTTTACTGTATTCCTTTGCTTCTTGCCTCAGATCACTGACATGAAACTGCCTACATGTTCATTTGTGTCGAACCCGAAGTTAGAAGAGTTACTTTTTTTGGATTACAACTCTGAGAGGATTTGGGGAATCATATGAGTTATTGCCAAGAAGTAACTTCTTCCAAGCTCTGGATAGCCTCAGTTACTAAGGGGGGGAATCCTTGTACTGTAAATCCTTGCGGAGCTATCCCCAGCGCATTAGCTTTTGTAGCAACTATAGATTAAGTAAACTACTTTTTGCAGGGTTCCCGGGTGACTCTGGAATCTACCTTTTAATGTATCCAGGCTACAAGTGGCCAGATTGTGTTAGTGACATATGCACACATAGTGTGGCTTATTCATGTATATTATTTCCTTTTTGGACAGTGCACAGGAACCTATTCACTAGCCCTTTGAACCCAGTCCAAAACCTGCCCCCCAGCAGGTTTCAATCTCTGCTGTTTACTGCTGGGCAAGGGATAGCGGGAAGGGAGGGAATTCATATGATGAAGATGCTGCTTGTCTGGACTCCAAGGGGAAGTAAAAGGAGATTGTACTACATACTTGAGTGCATTCCTCTTGTCTTTTGCCCTCTCAGCCAAAACCACCTAATTTTTCAATATCTGAATTGTCTTCCCTTTATGCCCTCTCCTCTGTGGTAAGGGACAGTATGCTTCCTGGAGCAACAGGAGGGCATGGAACTCCATGGGCAGAGTGCTGGTATGCACCACCTGCTTGATGTAAGATCTTGGGCAAGACAGTCTGCTCTTTTTTTTTTTTGCCTCTTTGACATAGCTCCATGCTGATCATTGAGTTTTTACTTTCTGATGACCAGGATGGAGAAATACCCGCGTTAGCAGCACTCCACCTTATGTTATACATATGCAAGTGACTTTTTAATTATATAGAATATATAGTCTCTGAGATCATTTTCGCTCTCCCCTTCCAAAATGATATATAAGCTGAGTTTACTTTCCCCAGCCCCACCTCACATGAAACAGAATCAGTACAGGTACCTTAGTTAATGAAGTAGATGTGCTCCTGAACATTTCTTCTTTAACAGAAAATTTGGTACCAGAGGCAGAAATAACATGGAGAGAATAGGGATCAGATCCTACAACACAAAAAAGCAGTTCAACATATAAGTAAATAAAAACATTTTGAACCTTCTAGAGACCACATAAAAGCTTTTTCCACAATGCATGCAGGGATTTTCTTATGATTTCCATTATTTGTGGCCAGACTTCTAAATCTCTGCTTCTTCTTTCTGTTTTAATTTACTGGGAATAACTTGATATGCCATGCTTGCCTGCTTGCCCCTTTCCTGTTTTGCTGTTCACCTGTACTCAGTAAGAGGTGCCTGTCTATTGTAGGCAGGCAGACAAGTAACAGCAGGATTTATTTATTTATTTGATTTATATCCAGCAGGATGGACTAGAGTAGAATCCCATTCTTTCCCAGTTCAAGCTTTATTGTGTTGTTTACTACAGATACACTGCTATGTTTCACCATCCCTCCTTGACCATCCTTCCAAATGAATCAAGAAAAAAAATGGGGGGTGGGGCTGGGTAAGCAGAAAAAGACTTTGTAAAAAGGAGCTTCTTTGTCAGAGGCTTTTTTAACTGAGGTCTTGAGTTGGATACAAGTAAGTATTTTGTACTTCTTTGGAACATATGAGAGAATATTATTTATCCATTTGGATTGAGAATTTCTTGCCAAGCAAACCTTTTATATCTTCCTCCACATAGAAGATGACAAATAGTTTGTTAAGAACATGAAAATAAATCCTGCTGTTTAAATATCTCTGTGTTGGTATGTTCTGCTGCATACAATAATAAAAAGGCCTAGCTCAATACACATGAAATAAATTACCCAATTTAACAGAAAAAGTTGTTATCTTCCATTTGTCACTTCCAGCTGCTTTCATTGGATCAGTGGAACATATTTCTGTAGCCACATTTGAGTGAAATTATATGTGACAATCTAGGGCCACCTGTTCATGTGTATGCATTTTGGAAAAAATGTACTTTGATTTCATAGGCAAACTTTCCTCTGGATTTATGGTGTAAACAGATGGAGTATCCCTTATCCAAAATGCTTAGGACCAGAAGTATTTTGGATTTTTTTCAGATTTTGGCATAGTTGCATATGCATAATAAGATATCTTGGAGATGGGACCCAAGTATAAACAAGGAATTCATTTATGTTTCATATACACCTTATACGCATAGCCTGAAGGTAATTTTATACACAATATTTTTAATAATTTTGTGCATGAAACAAAGTTTGTGCATATTGAACCACCAGAAATCAAAGGTGTCACTGTCTCAGCCAGCCGTGTGGACAATTTTGGATTTTGGAGCATTTCAGTTTTCTGGATAAGGAATACTCAACCTGTATAATTCCAGAAAAGGAAGTTGTTTGGATGAAGCTTATTACAATCAAGCCTTGAAACAAATGGGGGCCAATATTAAAGCAGATGTTAATATGTTTGTCAACACTGAAACATTAGTGTAACCATCATTTTAGACTACAGCTGTCAGAATCACCTAGCCCCCCCATATCTGATGCTGGCAGGCTGATTCTGGAAGCTGTAGTCTACAAAAAAGAAACCTTTCTGGGCTTTGATTGTAACTAACTTTCTCTACATTGGGGCCTCTTCTCCCACGGGAAGTTTGATGTGCTTATTATAGCAATAAAATCCCATGTAACTAAATATCCACTAAACCATAATTTTAAAACATTGAGCAATATACACCCAATTTATATTATGAGAACCTGGGCCCCCAATTTTATACCAGGAAAATATAAAATATTGTTCCTTTCTTTATTCAGTACTGCAAATTCTGTCACAATTCATTATCTCTGCAAAAGGTCTCTTTGCTAGGAGCAAGTCCGATATCTATCCCATCAGTTGTGGCATTAGACTGGTTGTAGAAGAGCATTTGCTGCTGACCCTGGGAGTTGCAATAGCACAACACTGATTAATATAATTAGGCTTTCATTAATTGGGTCTGCCTACTTTGATATGCAAGGAGGACAAAAACCTGTTGAATTCTTCTTCATTACTGAATATTTTCAAAAGCGTCTTGTTTCAGTTCATTCTGTGGATTCATCACATAAGCCTAAGTATTAAATGTATTAAATTCAGTTCCAAGACTTTCAGCATCTGTAATTTGAAGCAACGGAGGGTCATTCTAGCTTTGACAGTTATTGTTTACATACACTACATATTTCCTCCCCCAGTCCTAAAATTTGCATTATAGCTTGCTTCTTCACTACAAAGGAGCATTAGGAGAAGAGGTTCAGAGCAGAGCTGAAATATGAAGTGGCTTAAGGTTTCCTCTGATATTTTCCTACTAAGCCATTTTGCAAGGCTTGGGCCTTGCCAAGGGAAATGAGAGTTGCTCGGTTTAATCCAGTATCTAGTAGGAGAAGAATGGAATCATTATAGAAATGGGGGGGGGGAACACAGTTGGTAAAAAGATCCTGCTGCTTTGAATGAACTGAAAGATGTCTCTGCCCAGAATAGTCATGTGACATGAAGATTGTGCTCACTAATCCACATTGCTCATTGCACAACTGTGAACAAATTCCTACAATTCTATAAGTTTGCTTTAAGTAATTATGCACAATGCAAAGCAGTATAGCAGTTCTGATTGGCCGCTCATGATCACCAACTCTGAATTTATCCTTCTAGATTGCATATAGTATATGTTATAATTCTATAAATGATAATAGCACAGTAACAATAATGTACTATATTATATATTGTGCATATTTGGTTTTAGTGATGAATATGAAGAAGATGGATTTTGCCAGCCATACAGAGGAATTGCATGTGCAAGGTTTATTGGAAATCGAACCATTTATATGGAGTCTCTTCATATGCAGGGTGAAATAGAAAATCAGATTACTGGTAAGTAAATAATTTTTCTTCCTTTGGTTTTAATCTAGATAGTGGTCATTTTGGGCTTTTGCCTCATTTAGAGTATAACAAGTTCACTCTAAATTTAATATGCTTAATGTATTCTCAGTCTTGCCATCTCATGTTCTATAGAACTTACACTTAGCTGTATATAGATATATTCTGAAGAGAAAGAAATATGTATGGCTTTACAAATTTTCAAAAAGCTACCATGAACAGATCAAGCCCGAACTCTCACTAGTAATGACTAAATTGAAGTTGTCATACTTCAGACATATCATGAGAAGAAACGACTCACTAGAAAAGTCAATAATGCTAGGAAAGGTGGAGAGAAAATGAAAGAGAGGAAGACCGCACACTAGATGGATAGACTCAATCAAGGAGGCCACAAGCCTGAATCTGCAGGACCTGAGTAGGGCAGTTGAGGACAGGCGGTCTTGGAGATGTCTCCTCCATGGTGTCACCATGAGTCAAAGTCAATTCAAAGGCAGTTAACAACAATAACCATGAACATGAAATTGTACAATTTGTGTTTCAGCAAGTTAGATTAAATCCTTGTGGACCACAGACCATACATTTTGGTCTGCAAGTACTTAACAACTCTCTGGTTCTTTTAGTTCCACACAGAAATCCAAAACACAAGGGAGTCCCTGATAGGTTGCATTCAGTATGGCAAGTTCCAAGCTTGTCAAACTTTGGCTTAAAATGGTTTTTGAATATTTATTTATTTATTTATTTTATTATGGTCACAGGGATAGAGGAAGAACCATTTTTCTTTCCAAGAAAATGAATTTTGTATTTGTTTGTAAGTGGTGAATTTCCTTCTCTCCTGTGGCACCCCATTTATGGAATGCCCTCCCCTTGGAGGCCCAGGTGGCACCAGCATGTTAAAACCTGGCTTTTCTTAAAAGCCTTTGGGGTTTAATCATATTACATTTTTGAGTATACAAGTACAGAGTTTTAACTATTGTAGCTTTTTCTGCTGTTTTAATCTTGTAATTTACTTAATGTGTTTTGATCCTATTTAAATTATTATCTGTAATTTAAAAAACTATATTGTTTTAATTGTATACTGCTCTGAGATCTCATAAGAGAGGGTAGGAGATATACATATATGTATACATATACATATACATATTGATTGTTAGGACATGTGCAAGTATGATGGTACTGCATTTACCACTAGATTTCACATTGTCCAAACTCCTTGGTGTGTATATTGCAGCTGCCTTCACTATGATTGGAACCTCCAGTCATTTATCTGATAAGTGTTCCCAGTTTGCTATTCCTTCTCTGTGCCACTACGCTTTTCCGTATTGTGATGAGACCTCTTCAGTTGCAAAGCCACGAGATCTGTGCCGTGATGAATGTGAGATACTAGAAAACGTCCTTTGCCAAACTGAATACATCTTTGCAAGATCCAACCCAATGATTCTGATGCGTTTAAAGCTGCCTAATTGTGAAGATCTTCCACAACCTGATAGCCCTGAAGCTGTAAACTGTATTCGCATTGGCATTCCCATGGCAGACCCAATCAATAAGAGTAAGTGTCTTGGTGTTGACTTGGTGTCTTGCGTATGAAATATCTGTTCCATCAGAACGTGTTTGGTACAACTTCTAAATCTCAAGAAGAATTGGCTATACACTTTGTAAACTCTAAAGCTCATATTTTCAAGTTACTCACTTGGTAGGAAGCTGAACATACTTTTCCAAAATCCATCTTCCAAACACAGTTTTCCATTTTTGTCTCAATTTAGTTTGCTGACAGTATATTTAGTATACCAGCAGTATATTCCCAAGCAGGCTATTATTGCAAGCCTTACTGATTAAACTATCCACTAGCAGTTCCTTTAACGTAAATGGTACTAATTATAAGTAAAGATTTCTTGAAAGGCCAGAGGTCACTATGCACTGTCTGCATGTTCAGAGACTGATTAGAGTGAATGTAATATTGAATGGCTTTATTTCCAAGATAGTTCAATAACAGTTGAGTTTCATAGTTGTCCTTCACTTTCATGCCAGAGTAAGGGATTCATTTCAAAGTTTCCAGGGCAGATTTGAGTTTTTATTTGTATTTTATTCTAAAAAATATTTAGAATAAGTTGGTTTTTGTTGTTAAAACCTAACCTTAAAATCTTCTCAGCAATATGAATAAATAGCAAGGTCTGCGAACTGAGAAGACGAATTAAATTTCAGGATATAAGCCAGTATAAATATGCCATGCCTTATTGAGTATGTTTCATGTTCTGGTACCAGTCAGTCACCAGAATACACAGAGCCCGCCTGATTCCTCATAATTAACTACTCTCTTCTTTTATAGACCACAAATGTTATAACAGCACAGGAGCAGACTACCGAGGGACCGTGAGTGTCACAAAATCTGGACGACAGTGTCAGCCGTGGAATTCCCAGTATCCACACACGCACACCTTCACTGCTGTCAGATATCCAGAGCTGAATGGGGGCCATTCTTACTGCCGTAATCCAGGCAATCAGAAAGAGGCTCCATGGTGCTTCACCTTAGATGAAAATTTTAAATCGGAGCTTTGTGACATCCCAGCCTGTGGTAAATATAAAACTAACCAATACAAGATGGAAGGGTTTCAAATGCAAGAACTCATAAAAGTGTGCCATCTTGAAAGGAGATTCATTTTGTCATACTTGCTTTGCACTGTGCTCCGTCCTAGAGCAAGGGTGGGGAAACAGCTTTCAGGCTGAGTACAGGGCCCCCCGCCTTCCAACAGCTCGTTATCTAATGACTCCCTCTTTTGACACTTGCAAACTTAGGACAAGTTCCATTTGTTCAACAAGGAATCCACTGTTTTGGCAGTTCTTGCCTACAGAGGCTTGCTTGGGACTGATTGTGCACACGCATGCTTCTTGCAAAGTGAACTGAGAGGAGGGAAAAGTCATCAAGCTGACTGAGAGACTTTGCGAGTAGTGTATGGGTGCAGGCAGTCCCAAGGGAGCCACTGTAATTCCCTCATGTTCCCTACAGGAGTTCTGCTGTTTAACCAATTCCAGTTTCTGACACTGTTGCAGTCCCTAATCTGTCATATAAGTGGCAGGTTTCCTGTACCAAATTCAATTTTACAACCATTCTCAAGGATGTCTTCCACTACTTGGGAAGGCCAAAGGCAAAAAGGCAGGACCAAAAATACCAGCATGTCTTTGCTTAAAGCGATTACTACCAATAACTAAGATTTAGGATAAGCTTTCTAACTTTTTAGAATGGAGTGGGAGGTGGGGCAGTGCAAAAGCTGAAAGGACCCAGATCTATGGGGAAGGGAGTATGGCTATTAGAGAAATGCCAGAGGGACAAGTTCAGCAGTGGGAGGAAAACAGAAGACCAGATTTGGTCATTTGGTCCCAGGATATGAGGTTCTCTAATCCTGCTATATAGACTGTAAGTCAAACTACCGTACCTGTAACATTACTTGTGTGTCTAATCTGCCAGAGTTTGTTTTAGAGGGGAAAAAAGTATCTGTAAGGTTCAGATCTGGAATCTGTTCCTCATCCAGCCTCGAGCCCCTTTCTGAAAATGCCCCCCTGCTTGCCTGGTTTTTGCCTTTGGAAGTGCTGTTAGCTAGAAATCGAGGGGGGCAAAAAGCAGCTAGGAGATCTCTGCCAGGAGGAAAAAATAGACATACATAGGCTTAGGGTTAACTTACGTGTGCCTATGGCACTATTGGATGCCAGCCGTATCGTGTTATGTGTAATTTGAACTCCCAAATGCCCATTGTTTTGACTGAGGAAAAAATTACAGCTAAAATGCCTCTTGTGAAGTCCTTAGAGAATTAACAGCAAAAAAAAAAAAAAATTTTAATAGTATTTATGCACCTTGCCTACCTTTCTGTAGATTATTAAAAGGAGCAATTAAACATCAATCCAGTATTACACAAGTACTGTCTAGTGAATTCAGTGTCAATATGTTAGATTTTATTAAAATGTGTATGGGCAGTTTCTATATACTGTGCATTGAAAAATATACATGGCATTCCTAGTTAAGGAGAAAGCATGTGAGGTAGAATGGGAGCAAGAAAATACTGAAGGGAAGGAACATACCTGGAAAGTAGTTCAAAGTATTGGGAAGATATGCCTAATAAATTAGTTTACCCAAGCCATTACAAGGGATTTTGGCCCACAGCAAAAATGAACTGGATGTAGGGAAATGAGTATTTTATACATAGTACAGCAGAATAGTGTTATGACTGTAAAACTGGAATAATGCTTCTGGATGCTCACAATAAGGTAAAAAGGAAAGGATACATCCATTTCAGGAACTCCATTGAAATATGGTATGTGAGAAAAACACTGGACTTGGCTATAGGAGCCCCTAATGCTGGATTATATGCATGGGTCACCATTATGGAGAGAAGACTCTATGGCCTAATCCACACTACACAAATAATGCAGTTTGAAACTAGATTATTTGCCATGGCTCCTTCCTATTGAATCCTGGGATTTGTAGTTTTACACAGACCTTCTCTGTCAGAGAGCGCTGGTGCCTCACCAAACTACAAATGCCAGGATTCCATAGGAAGGAGCCATGGCAAATTTTTCAAATTTCAAACTGCATTATTTGTGTAATGTGGATACACCCCATGTGTAACTAGCCCTCGCTAAGAAGGGGATAGGAAAAAATACTGTCTTCTGAAAGGAAAGGGAAAATAAACTTGAGAGTAGCAGTATACATATCAAATGAGTGGTTACTTAAGTAAAATTAAGAAGGGACAAGTGTCTAAGCTCACCTGTGCAGCCATCAGTTCCAAATGGTTCAAGTTATTAGCTATATCATTTATATTTTTGTTTCCCACATTAGTAATTGTGAAAGATCACATCAGGCTACTGATCAGAGCCTCACACACATCCAAAGAAATGTCTTTGCAATTTGTGGTGGTTCTAATTATATTTACTTTCTGCAGTTGCCCATGAACAGAATTAAAATTATCTCTTGTGGCTTGCGAATTAATGCGTTCCCTTTCCGCATACACACACATACAGCATACAGTCATTTCGTCATCTTTCTGTCAGTTTCCTATTGGTTCTATGTTGCATGTGTCTGACTTTCAATATCGTTTTTTTCCTGCTGTGATGTTACTGAAAAGTTTTTTTCTCAAAATTAAATGCAAAATTGTCCTGTTTCTTCTTTGGCTTAGAACACAGGGTAAGTATGTTACTGCTTCCCAAACTACACATTATTTAAATTAATGGTCACATTAATTGGCATTTTGAAAAGAACGCAGTGCTACTGAAGTGTGAAATATTCACAATTCAGTTCTTAGGGCTGCACTCTTTTTGAAGTACAGAATACTCTGAATGTGTGGCATGCTGAATTGAGAAAGTGGTTTAATTGCAACACATTTAAAGCTAACGAGGTTTTACGTGTTAGCTCCAACTTTAGACAAATGTTAATTCCACTTAATTGGTGATGAATTGTACATGGAATTAGCCCTGAGGCCTCCATGTAGATTTCAGTGTAGGATTAGAAACCATTCTAGTAATATCATTGGGCACCCTTTCTGGCAGATGCAGTGGTAAAATGCATTCAGCAGTAATTAAGCTGAAACTCTGTGTAGAGGTAGGAGTGCAAAGTATTTGAAAGAATACGATGGGAAAGAATTCTGAGCTTATTGAATCCTGCAGGTTGCTTCAGGATAAAGGGTAGTAATAAGTTCAAGCCTGATGGAACAGTGGAGACTTCTGAGACATAATGAAAGGGATAAGAAATAGGTTTTGATTCTAGATGTGTGGTCTTAATTTTTAATGACACTTTCTGTTGTCAGTGGACAACCATATAGTAGTTAAAGGGAGAGGGTAATCCTATGTTTATTGTCTGGATAGTTTTGTGCTCCTCAATAGTTCCAAACAGACTGAGGTACAATCTTACAGGTATAATATTTGCTAAGCTTCTTGTTGCCATTGACTAATATATAGGAATATAAGGAATATTTTTTAAAAAGAAAAGGTGAAGATCAAACAAAAAGGTGGGACTATATGGACTGAATTTTGTCAAATGAACACATACCTAGATACAACTATACATTAGCTAGGCTTAGCATGCAACTGTGGTGTCATCTGATGTGGTTTGGCCTCTTTGTACACACACCCAGTGCCACCACTGGCATGTAAATGTAGTTTTGCCTGTAACTGGCAACTTTGCGTTTGGTTTAAGTAAACCAAATAAATAAATAGACTGATAAAGGCCAATTAGTTAAATATCTGAACATCTGTAAGATGAAAGACAGAACAAGCTTTTTTGTTTTGTTATTTTAAAAAAAATTAACAGTGTTAGGAAGAACTTGAGAGCCAGTATGGTGTAATGACTTGAGTGCTGAACTACAACTCTGGAGACCAGGGTTTGAATCCCTACTCACCCATGGAAATCCACTGGGTAACCTTGGGTAAGTCACCTTCTCTCAGCCTTAGAAGAAGGCAAAGTCAAATCCCCTCTGAACAAATCCTGCCGAGAAAGCCCTGTGATAGATTCGCCTTAGGATCTCCATGAGTTGTAAATTTGGAGGCACACAACAACAGCATAGGAAGAACTTCCCAATAGTAAGAGCTTCCTAATAGTGAGACTAGATAAATGTAGATTTTTAAACAGAAGTTGAAAGGCTACCTGTCAGGGGTACTTTAGCTGTTGATTTCAGTACTGACAACATTTTGAACTAGAAGATCCCAGAAATATCCATACATTAATAAAAACTACCCTCATAGACAACAGCACACATATTGTACAAATAAAAAACAAATTAAACACAAAACAACCAATTTACATTTCCACTTCCTACTCATTCCCTACACCTGGATCCATTCCAACTGTTTGATTCTATGACTGATAATGGCCCAGTTCAGACATTATGTTCCCAGTCCAACAAATTGTGGCTTGTTGTAGGGAGGATAAACAGGACGATTAAGTGCTGAACCTCTCCTTCCTTGTGTACTTGACCATGGAAGAGATTTAGTGAATAGTTAAATTGCTGTTTCCCATATAATTGAGAACCATATAATTAGAAAAGTGTTCTTGAGAATATGGAATAGAATCAAAACACAGTTCTATAGCAAAATGCCAATTTGGATCTCTCCACAAGAGGCTTTTTTGGGGAGATGGGACTCCTCCAATAGTTGGATGAGATATACAGATTTAATAACAACCAAGACAGCTGAGGAAGAGATACATTTACGGACAGGAGATGAGTTGGAGGAAGCTGGATTTAAACTGAACTGGTTTACCTATCTACAATTTAAAAATAGATACACAGAAGACAGGAAGAAATATGATATAGACAGAAAGGAAAATGTTCTGGACAAAATAATTTGGGATAAGGATAAGAAAAAGATATCTAAACTATATAATTTTTTTGGAAAGAAACTTAGAAAAGGAAAGGATTACTGACGCGATGATTAAATGACAACAGAAATTGGTGAAGTAATTGAAGTAGAGGAATGGGAGAGAACTTGGTGTAAGACACGTACATTTACAGCATGTCAAACATTAAAAGAAAACCATTTAAAGATAGTCAATAGATGATATCTCACACCTCTTAGAATAAGTAAAATATATAAATTAAAGGAGAATAAATGCTGGAGGTGTAACACATGTGGTGGAACTGCCCAGAGATAAAGAAATACTGGGTGAAAATTCATCAGATTATTCAGAAAATATACAAGATACAATTTACAATGGATCCAAAACTTTAACTCCTGAACATTACTACAATTCTGGGGGGAAAGACTGAAAAAGCTCATTGGCAAACAATTTTATATTTGATCACAGCAGCAAGAATTAATATAGCACTGAATTGGAAAAGGAAAGAAATGCCACCGGTTGAAGACTGGTTAGTCAAACTAAAAGAGATGATGGACAATGACAGATTAACACATATTTTAAATAAAAGGAGTTAGATGAAGAATGGTTACCAATAATAAACTATTGGAAAGAAAGATGGGAGATAAAAGGAGATTGGTTGATGGAAAATGAAATTAAGAGATAAAAAAATAAACTAAATTCTGGAATCAAGAGGACAGTGATTAGGGTTCTTTAGAAAATAACTGAATTTATAAGGTGAAGGGAGATTGATCAGATAAAAGCAAATGGTACAGAAAAGATTTAATTTACAGGATGTAAGGGAATAGAAGTGGGGAATATGAGAAAAGAGAAAACACTTTTGGGGAGCATAACGAGGGAAGTTAGAATATGTTAATGAAGAATAATTAATTATATGTAATAGAATAAGGATTAATGAGATTTATGTACATGAAGATGAATAATTGTGAGAAATCTTATTACTCATTTACTATTTATTATCACTGTGAATTATATAAACAAATTTTTTTAAAAAAAATGCAGTTTCCCACAATAATTGAAGTAGGGAGTTGGTTTAAGTGCTTTGTATAGGCCAGGATTTAAAACCAGGATTTATAAGCAGCAAGTAAGCCAGAGATTCTTCGTTCATGCATAACAGCAAGCTGTAATTCAGTCAATCAGGAAGCCACACATATAAGTGGGGAAGGCTGGCAGGATGCATTCAGATGCATGTCTTATATCCACTACAGCAAAATATAGTTTGTTTCACCAAGAATATTGTATCTAAACTGGGCCAGTGGCTATGGAAAATGTTAATCTACAATATATTCACCTGAGCCAATGACGATTAGCTAAATGTTGACTTTGTTGTTGTTATGTACCTTCAAGTCAACTTCAATATATGGCAACCTTATTCTAGTATTTTCTGGGCAATATTTATCCATTGCTTTAGTCCTTAGGCTAAGAGAATGTGTCTTGCCCAAGGTCACTTATTGGGTTTTCATGGCTCAGCAGATATTTGATTCCTGCTCTCCCAAAGTCTTAGTCCTACAGTCAAACAACACTGGCTGAATTGCCATTCAGCAATAATTTGATGATTTTGCTTTAGTTGGGAGTATCGACTGAATTTAGAATTCTAATTTCTCCACTAAAAAAATCTTACTCCTTAAAGCTGACCTGAAAGTATATTTAAAATGTTGAGCTACTCAAAGATCATTGGGGATCATGAAACCATAAAATAGGGCAGGACTAGATAAAGGGAAATGCTAAATATAGCTACAAAGTTAGAATATAAAAGCTTTTGACAAATCAGTTTCTTCTGACATATTTTTTCCCTCTTTATTGGAAGAGATGCCAAAAAAGGCATACAAGTATTACTGCAAAGTTTCCAAAAGCTTTTCATATCCATGGGAATGCATCAAGAGGTTGTGATGCTTCTGTCCTTTCTCATCTCTTTCATCACTTTGCCATATATATATATATATATAACTGCTAGTTTATATCTGCTCTTACTGCTTGTTTGACTACATGTCAAAATGTCTTAGGCTAAGGTTCTAGCTTCCACTTCCATCTTTTGATATTGGGTGGACTGAACCAAAACTCAGTTACCTGAATGAACCCCCCTGCCCAGGTTTAACAGAACATAGAAGGTTTAACAGAACATGGAAGTTAGCCTTAATGGCCTTGACATATGATCTAAAATTACAAATGGAATTCAGACTTTTATACTGTCTGGTACCCTTTTATTGACTTTTTCCCTCCCAGCTTTTCTCCTCTTTCTCCTCCTAGCAGTTTCTTCTCCTAGCTCTCATACTGATTTATAGAAAGATGTTATTACTTAAGTTTTTATACCCTAAGGGCTTTTACTGGTTGAGTTGTTTATGTTACTAGTTTACTCCACTACAATCTTCATTCTTGAAGATACATTATTGCTCATGTCTCCAATGTTGGGTTGTTCTTTATTTTGTAGCTAACCTCTTATTTCTTTGGATTCGTTCCTGTAAGTATAATAATACTGTAATAATATTGTCTTTCATAAAGTTGTCCAAAATGCAAAAAGGAAAAAAAGAGAAGAAAATACAGGACAACAGAAAGGAAAAATACACACATACCCCAATAGAATTACTAGTTAAGAGAAGGAGAGAATTAAATGATGGTTTCTCATTGGAGGAACAGCAAAACCCAACAGAAGCAGTAAGGATGTGATCTCTCCTTCCTACTGCAACCCTCACATGCCCCCTAAAAATGCACTCTGAAACACTGAGAAACTTGCAAGGGCCATTTTTTTCAGGCATTTCCAAGGGCTGGGGGGGGGGGACAAAGACAGTTCTGTCCCACTGGTTCTTAATTTCCTCATTGGATACTCCTTAAATTTACAGAATATTTTTCTTTGAGTTTGTCTTAGTAAAGCAGAGTTGGTTATATGATGGATTTGTGATCCACCCTGAGGAATGAATCTCTAACTTTGGCAAGAGTTTGGATGTGTACATTATGCTATTGAGTATGCCAGCTTTTTATTATGATAGTACCTTAATGATTCTACCTTTTCTACCTGCTATCATGACAGCACCAGGGTGCTCTCTTTTCCATCTGAGTCTCAAGTGTGGTGTACAGGGCTTAAGTCAGCAATTATTACCAACAGTAGATGTAAGAAATAAAGAGTGTTTGCATAGGAGTGAAGATAGAAGAGACTGACTTATGCAAGAAGGGCTTGGGGGCTTACCAGGAGAGAGCATAGAATTATCACCTACAACAGCAGGCTGAACTTTTGACATAAATTCTGCACTCTTTTTGCCCTATTTCTGTACTAGTCTCATTTTCATTTGTTTTTTTAAAGACAGTTCAGTTTTATTGTGCTAAACCATTAATGTCCTCTGAAATTTGTTTAGGATCTTGTTTCGTGCTTTAGATGTTTCCTTTTAAAAATATATATATCAGTAGTGAGGGGAGAAAGTAAAACAGGCATATAAAGAAAGTCTGTGTGTTCTTCTTTGTGGTCTCTATGTCACACACAAATCGATCTCACACCTGCACAGATCTGACTCACAGAATGTTCCATTGCTGAGTAGCTTTCGGCGGTAACTGCCCATTTGGGCACCAGTGAAAATACCACCGAGAGCTACTCCCCTCAGTTCTTTTCCGTCCATCATGTGATTCACTTCAGGATCTTCAGACATTGAGTAGCTTCTCTTTCAAACACCTTTTCTTTTGTCCTACTCTATATTGGATTTTTTCCCCATATCCCTTTTCTGCAATATATTTTTTAAAAATCTATTTTTTTCACTACCTGTGATCCCCTCCTGTCTTTCCCCTTCTCCTCAGCCTCTGACCTTTGTCAGTGGGTTGGACGTGGTATATGGCCTCCAACACCTTGTTTAAGAACTGCACTTTGTGTGGAGAGAAAATCCCACACTCAGCTACACAGAGTGTTTATTCTGTTTCATGGAAGGGGCTCCATGTAAACTCATGCTAAATTTGACAAGGCTTCACGAATTAAGGCCCTAAAGAACTGGATTTCTCTGCTCTAAACATAAGTATGTGAGCAATCCTTCAAAGCAGGCACAAAGAACTATCCTCTTGCACTGCTTTTACATATATCGGTAATGTGCTTGGTTGTGTCAGTTTTAGAGGGCCCTTCTACTTCACCAT
This sequence comes from Gambelia wislizenii, assembly GCA_030847615.1. Taxonomy (NCBI): domain Eukaryota; kingdom Metazoa; phylum Chordata; class Lepidosauria; order Squamata; family Crotaphytidae; genus Gambelia; species Gambelia wislizenii. The sequence goes on from JAUMIR010000004.1 coordinate 108,363,189, forward strand.
TGCCTGTGGCCTCTCCATCAACACCAGAGGCCTGCCCAACTCCCTCTATGCCACCCACGAATTCACAAAGTGTTCCTGAGGTGATTGCAGCCCCTCAGTTTCTTCAACTACTGCGTTCTTCTTAGGAACTACTACTTAGTTCTTACATATCATGATTAAATATGATTAGTTGAAACAAGCCAGATTCATGAAACTATGCTACACCATGTTAAACTATGATAAGCTAAAGAAAATATATATACTACACTACACGTGCTAATTTCAAACCATAACTGAGATAAACTACAGTTTGTCCATGTCCAGACATCACAACAAGCTGCAGTTAGTCTAAAACAGAAACAAAAACTCCTGAACTCATCTTCATGCCGGAGGAGTAAAAGGGGAACAAGTAAAAACCTTCTTGTAATGCTGAAGTAAAAAGAGGCCATGGACTACCACATGACTGCAGTAAGAAACAGACTTAAGTGAATCAAAGAAACCAAAAAAGATTAAGAGTTGTAATTCTGCCCACACTTGGAGCAGCACAATTAGATTCACAATTAAAAGAATCTGAGAACTAGTCCGCACTTGAATGTTAGAAATAAAGGCGTTCAAGGAGTGTCATAGTAAGATACTACATAATGCACAGTCTCACATTCAAAATGCCATTGGCTCTCTAGAATATTATACATTATCAGTGTAGCTTTTACCAAAAAGATATGAAAAACATTCCACCCAATATGGTTTGGCCAAGGTACTGTATGCCTGTCTGCTTTCCCAAATGTGTTGGCAACTCTCCAGCACAATCAAAACATTTCAGCCAAGCTTAACATGTGTAAGGGATTTATAGGCAACTAGCTGCTTATGGGTTGCACCACTGGCAAAAACAATTGGTATTTATCCTTCCATCCCAAACCCAAGTAAGGCACTTGCAAAACTCATGTCAAAAGATAGTATTAGACAAACAATTAACTCTACATTTAGTGCTCAAAGGTCCTTGTTTCTCAGTGCTTAACCACTCTTACTGTAAAGTAGCAGTTTGAGTGGAGGGGCATGTGTGTATCTTTTTCACTTTTTCATCTCAAATCTTACTCAACTACTGTCAAGTCTTCAGTACAGAAACACCCAGCAAGGTCTCTGGCATGAGTCAGACCATGTGAAGATAAATGAAATCAACCCTAAAGTGAAGATAATTATTTGTTGGGTGCTCCTCAGAGTTCACTGCATACCCTGTAGCTATTGAATAAATTCATATATAGTCTGATGGAAATTGTTTGGTTTGGTTTCTGTTTAGTTTTTACCAAAGATAATGTGTGACAACCCTCTAGGAAGCCCAAACAACATCCAACTGAACTTAGCTCAGATTTTAATAACGTAGAGCTATTCAGTCACTGTAGACCCTGTATTATTATGCCTCAGTCAAAAATATGATGGTGAACAGGAAAAGTTGATGTGAACCACAACATCTGATTCAGAAAACATTCCATAAATCATTATCATTTGCACAAGAATGTATGTTTTGCATGTGAGTTTATGCTTTTCTTCCTGTTTTTCCCCTTCTCTCTCTTTTTTTTAATTAGACACAAAGGACTCCAAGGAAAAGAATAAAATGGAAATTCTCTATATATTGGTGCCAAGTGTTACTATTCCCCTGGCTATTGCCTTGCTGTTTTTCTTTATCTGCATGTGTCGTAACAACCAGAAATCTTCCTCCCCTCCAGTCCAAAGACAGCCTAAGCATGTCCGAGGGCAGAATGTAGAGATGTCTATGCTAAATGCATACAAACCAAAGGTAAGTGGATGACGTTTCTTTTGTATGCAGTGTTGCAGAGTCAAATGCTACAATGCCTAGTTTCAAACAAGAAACATTTCCAATTAAGTTTTTTAGTTCAAAAAGGCTTGATGTTTTGGTTACTCCCAGCTTGTAGAGTTTTCCTAATGGTAGGTTTGCCAGTTGTGTGGCTACATTTCAGTTTTATCAAAATGGGTGTCTGCTATTTTTTATACAATATCATAGGACCCCTGATGTTTATGTAAATAAGGGCACATACTCGGTATTCAGTTTTTTAAAAAAACCTGTTTTTCTGTATAGGTAACTTAGGGCTTATCTACATTAGCCAGGATACCCTGGCTCCCTGCTGGTGTATCCTGGCTCTGGATCTGGCTCATCCTGCCCTCATTACCTGGAGAAAACGAACCAGTGCCAGCCCATCACTGCAGCTACCACCGCCATTTTCTCCACTGATGCAGAAGCCAGGAAGGGGGCCCACAACATGTGACTGTAGGCCCCCTGCATGCAAACAGCCTTGGTCACATGCTGAGGGACCCCTGCCTGGCTTTTGGGAGAACCAGGGAGTTGGTGGTGTCAGCGAGGGACGGCATGCTGGACAGGCTGCCACAGACACGTGGGGCCCAATTCGGTGGTACTGGAGTAAAGTGGGCATTTTCTTATATCACTATAAAGGGCCCTTTCCCAGTTTGCCCCCATTCCAGCCCCATATCTTCCCTGGGGGTTGTAAGAACTGCCCTGGAGAAGATCAAGGTAAATGCCCTGTATCACCTGGACTGCAGGGCTCTGGAATGCAAGCCGGGGTATTTGGCCCATGCAGATAACCCCTTAGCCTGCCATCCTATACCCAGTTATCTGTCAGTAATGAATTCAATGAGGCTTACATCTGAGTAGACATTAAATAGGATTTCATGGTTAAGCTGCCTTACTTACTCACTAGGGTGTAACCCCTAATTTAAGGCAGTTATTAGATGCTTAGGATAGGGTTATTAATTACCTTGTTGCACAATGACATAAATTAAGCTCACATCACCATCCATCTATAATAGAAGCAACTGATAGAGAAAGAGTGTCCCTGCTGGATTCCCTTTGTACTTTGTTTGCTTTGGCAGGATGCCCCATTTTTGTTTTACACTTCTTTGCATTTTGTACACCACTGTATGACAAATACCTGTCAAACAAAAACTAAGCAGATTTATAACTGCTTAACTCAAAATGAACCCTCTCCTGCCAAAACTTTTATGACTTCATTTTCTTTCATAGTTTTCCACTGGCTTGGTTAAAACAGACAACCCCCCATGAGGTCAGACAGAGGTCATTTCACTTTCATTACTAAAATATAATTTACAATATGCCAGACCTAAACAAGTTTTAGCCTAAAGGATTTGTATAATATAAACCATCTGTTTCTAAACAATACAGCTAATTTCCTGCCATCACTGCACAGTCAACTGCTGCCTGTTTAAATGCCTCTGTGATATATTAATTCACACAGTATTTATCTAAAATTTGTAAATGGTCAGGGAAATTGGAATTCAGTTCTGAGAGTTACTTTGAAATGATAATAAAGCACACTGAGGTTCCCCCCCCCCATTTTATTTCTTTTTACAGTATTTTGTTTTGATTGCCATGCTCCTTTGGCAATATTGGAGTACTTGAGACAAGAATCCCAAGTAAGTGACCACTTCATTTCCTAACAGCACCAACAATGGAGTGTCTCTTACTTCTGGCATTCACATAGGTTAGAATACTGTTCTTTTAAAAATATCCCTTGGATCAGATTGTCCCAACCCTTTAGATATGTTGGAATACAACTCCCATGATTCCCAGCTAACCCAGCCACCAGCTGCACTAGCTGGAGGTAGTAGGAATTGTATTCCTGTGCATGTGGAATACCCCAGTTTGTAGAAGACTGCTGTATATAAACTGAAGCAAGTAACATGTACACTGTAAATGGCAGCAAATGAGAGACACAATCTGTCAACTTTTCCAGTTGTAGATTAAGAACTACAGTAGTACAAGACAGAATTATGGCCTCACACTCCTTTTGACATGTCCTATCTTCTTTCCAACAGAGCAAAGCTAAAGAGCTACCTCTTTCTGCTGTCCGTTTTATGGAAGAGTTGGGTGAATGCACTTTTGGCAAAGTCTACAAAGGACATCTTTATCTGCCAGGCATGGACCATGCTCAGCTGGTGGCAATAAAGACACTGAAGGACTGCAGCAATCCACAGCAATGGGCAGAGTTCCAGCAGGAAGCTTCTTTGATGGCAGAGCTGCATCATCCTAACATTGTTTGCCTCCTTGGTGTTGTGACTCAGGAGCAACCAGTCTGCATGCTTTTTGAGTACATGAACCAGGGGGACCTGCATGAATTTCTTATCATGCGATCACCACATTCAGATGTTGGATGTAGCAGTGATGAAGATGGTACTGTGAAATCCATTTTAGATCATGGAGATTTCCTGCACATAGCCGTCCAGATTGCAGCAGGGATGGAATATTTATCGAGTCATTTTTTTGTTCATAAAGATCTGGCTGCTCGCAACATTTTAATTGGAGAACAGCTCCATGTAAAGATTTCTGATTTGGGATTGTCAAGAGAAATATATTCAGCAGACTATTACAGAGTTCAAAATAAGTCCCTTTTGCCCATACGTTGGATGCCCCCAGAGGCGATTTTGTATGGCAAGTTCTCTTCTGATTCAGACATCTGGTCCTTTGGCGTTGTCCTCTGGGAGATTTTCAGCTTTGGTCTCCAGCCCTATTATGGATTTAGTAACCAAGAAGTCATAGAAATGATTAGGAAACGACAACTCCTGCCATGTTCTGAAGACTGCCCTCCTAGAATGTACAGCCTAATGACAGAGTGTTGGCATGAGCTACCCTCTCGGAGGCCAAGATTTAAAGACATCCATGTCAGGCTGCGCTCTTGGGAGGGGCTGTCAAGCCACACTAGCTCTACTACGCCTTCTGGTGGAAATGCTACCACTCAAACAACTTCTCTCAGTGCAAGCCCAGTTAGTAACCTAAGTAACCCTAGGTACCCTAACTACATGTTCCCAGCACAGGGTATACCACAAGGCCAAATTGCAGGATTCATTGGTCCACCAATACCTCAAAACCAGCGATTTATTCCTATTAATGGATATCCAATTCCTCCTGGATATGCTGCTTTTCCTGCTGCCCACTATCAACCTGCAGGCCCACCAAGGGTAATCCAACACTGTCCTCCACCAAAGAGCCGTTCACCAAGCAGCGCAAGTGGATCAACTAGCACCGGTCATGTGACTAGTTTGCCATCTTCTGGATCCAATCAGGATGCAAATATTCCTTTGCTGTCTCACATGTCAATGCCAAACCATCCAAGTGGGATTAGTATAACTGTTTTTGGAAACAAAACTCAGAAACCCTACAAAATTGACTCCAAACAGGCATCTTTATTAGGAGATTCCAATATTCATGGGCATAATGAGACTGTGATTTCAGCAGAAATCTAAATAAATGAACACTTTGTAAATAAAACTATTTACAATATGGATTAGAACAATTTAGATGAGATTTATGTTCAAATATTTTATTGGAGATTCTTCTGGCTGTATAAAGAGATATTTGCAGTAAGTATCTTCTGTGAAGTTTATATGTGCTTAACAAGATAAATAGGTGCGAACCAGAGTTTTTTTCAAGTAGCCAACACTCAACATCTTGGATGTGCATTTATTTTACAGATCTTATGGAGAGAGAAACTGTGTGTGTGTGTGTGTGTGTGTGGTTTATTTTTATTTTTTTAAAGAAACTTAACTGTGAGACATTTCATTTAATCACAGTTCTTTAAAACAAGTAATTTGTCTCAGCAACATTATTTTCTTTGGATAACTTTTTTTTAGCACCGTATTTGTCATTCTCATGAGAAGTAAATACTCTTATGCAGAATGGAAGTTTCCCTCTTGATTAGTCTTATGTGTTATGGCAGCATCACAAAACAGAGGCAAATACAAGCACTGATCTGTTAAGCTAGCACATGGATGAATGTGCTTTTACCATGTTCTGATGGCACACATTGGGCATTGACTTGCTTGTTCCCTATTCTCCTCTAAATAAACATCCACATAATCAGAAAGTGGATGTGTAATATCAAATCAGAATGAAACATTTGTATCCCTTTCAGACAAAAATCCAAATATGTTCTGGCATACCATCTTTTAACCTTTTATAGGTAGATAAATTATTTTAAACAAACATAATGATAGGCCTGCATTCATGCATACGCTCAAAACACATGATTTTGTGTTAAGGCAAAAATGTACTAAGGCCAGAGCAGTAAAAGTAAAGAACACCTAGATTATAAGAACCATTAAAGAATGGCATATAAATGTGTAAAAAATGAAATGATAAATGAGTTTTAAAAATTGTTTCTTGCTTTTATATCTGTAGTTGCAATAGAATTTGTATCTTTTTGTTGCTATGCAACCCTTTAATTAAAGAAAGCTCTAAATTCTTATGTTTTAATAAACAGACAATCAGTTTTTCCAAGAATATTTATTATTTCCGATAAAAGTAATATCTTTTGTAGTGATGACCCTGAAGCAGGAAGTCTACATTCCAGGAAATATACCCAATACTTTTCTAGGTATTTTCTATGATAACTTTTATATGTCATTTCAAATAATGTGAATTAGAATTAACTTTTTACTAGGAAGTATGGCAACTGTATTACTTAAATTTTATTCAGATATAATCTGTCTGGATTATTTTGAAACCACTGTAATGTTTTTTAAAACTGTGTAAAGTACAACTTCTCAGAATCTTTTTTAATTAAATTTGTTTTTGTATGGAGTATACACAACAAATCTTTCAGACACTTGACAGTAATTTTTTTCAAACTCTTTTGCACAAAAAATGTTTTCATTTTTGTATAGCTGAATTGAAAAATACATCCTGCTTTGTATTTCTTGGTCTGTTTCTAATTTTTCAAGTAGATGGGGATGTCATGAAAATATATGGTGATATTGGGTCATTGTTTCAATACATATTTGGTTGTTTCACTGCATGCATTTCATTACTGTATTATATTATTAATTAGCTCATTAAGGCTGTTGCACTAAGGTAAGCACAGAACTGTATTAACAAAGGCTATTTTATACAGAAGCTGAGTGCATTTTTGTATTTTAGAAACCAGAGTAATATTAAACACTGATTATTATACACTGCTGGTTATCAAATCATGGTTTTAAGGTGCTACATAATTTCTATATAAATAATTTCTCAATCATGATATAGATAAGTGTACTGAGAATCTCAGCTGGATTAAAAGCTACATCCTAATCACCTTCTTCACACATACACATCATCTGAGACTATCATCAGTTGCTTACTTTTTATCAGGGTAACAGAAATATTTTTGTAACATTTGACATTTCAGGCATTTGAGAAGAATATTGAAATGACAGGGATAGCTGACTGAAACATTAAATGTTCACTAAAATCATTCTCAAAATTTGGAAAAACATGGCTTGGGCATTCTGGGAGCTCTAGTCCAAAAAAGTAACATTTCCAAGCCCTGGCCATATTAAGATGATGATGGTTATTTGGAGACCCTCCAGATGTGAGGGATTCCCCTTGTGGGAATGGCAGTTGCAGGAGAGAGAGGTGGCAGCAGCACCATGGTTTCTTGCAGGTGGCTGTGAATCAGTTGGTATTTTAGTTACCTGCAGTTTTGCTGAAGTAGCCATGCTGTTGAACCTGATGGGCAATTTAAAATGATGCCTTTGTCAGAGGATGACAGGACACTCAATCCCTGGCAGAAGCCAAAAACTATCTCAGCAGACTTAGTAGCAACCCATTCCCAAGAATACTCACACACAAATAAGCAGGAGGCACTTTTATCTTCAAAGTCAAACAGTTGCAATATGTATATACAAATATTTACAATTGAAGGAGAAACTGCTTCACCAGGCATCAGCATTCACAAGAAGAGAGTGAGCTTTGGACTAGCTCAGACACACACACACACACACACACACATATATATATATATGACATTGCCCTCTCGTGGCCTGACTAGGCATGACTTGGTAGTTCATGCAGTCAGCCATTATGACTCAGCATGATTCTGCAGTTGTTCGGCTATTTTATAATGGAGTTCAGTCTCTAACTCCTGACAGTCCCCTCCAAAATGGTCAAACTACTGCGCAGGACATGTGTTATCATCACAACATAACACCATTAACATACATTGTTGGACATCAATCGTCTGTCGGTTGACCTTTCCTTTGACACCTTTCACTTTACACACTAGTGACAAGGCCCAGCCTCTTTGCCATCCCCTCATGGCTTCCTGCTGGAAGGGCTTTTGTGAGCAGGTCTGCAAGATTGTCTTCAGATGAACAGTACCTCAGACACGAGACACCTTCTTGTATTAACTGCCTCACATTTTGGTAGTGTACTTTGTCCTGTATTTCAGATTTTCTGCTTCTGCTATAGCTATGCAGGCTTGTGAGTCTTCGTGCACCTCAACAGGCATTTGGCATGGCTCCCCAAGGTCTGCAAGCATCTGCCTTTCCCATTGTACTTCACTTACCATCTCAGACAAGGCTGCGAATTCAGCTTCAGTGGTATTAGTGGCTACACAGTTCTGTTTCCTTGAGCTCCACACTATGGGGCTCTCTGCATACCTAACCACCAACCCGGTCACTGACTTCCTTTCTGAAGTCTCAGCAGCAAAAGAGCTGTCCACATAGCACTCCACGGTCACCTGACTTTCTGTCAGCTTCAAGCTCATGTCCCTGGTTCCCTTGAGAAATGTAACTACTCTCTTCAGGGCTTCCCAATCCGCCCTCCTTGGCTTGGAGACTCTTCTGCTGAGTACCCCAACTGCAAAACTGATGTCAGGCCTTGTGTTGTTTGCAATAAACAACAGACCGCCTACCACTGAGTGGTACAGATCTGCCTTTCAAACTCCTGTTCTGCCTCCAAATTCACAAAATCAGTGGTCATTGGTGTCCTGACCACTTTTGCCTCACTAAGCCCACACTTGGCCACAAGACTGTCAATTTGCTTCTTCTGACTTAGGAAAAATTCTCCAAGACCGGTTCTTTCTACCTCTCCTCCTAGATAACATCTCAGTCTGCCTAAGTCCTTTAACTTGAACTGGCTTTCTAACTCCACCTGCACTTTCTTAACATCATTGGCACTCTTTGCCACCACACAAAAGTCATCCACATTGATGTCAAGCATGACAGCACTATCACCTGCCCCCTTGGTGTACACACAGGCATCTGCGAAGCTCCTTGTGTAACCTAGTGACACCAAGACTTGGTGTATGCACTTGTTCCAGCAATGTGTGCTTTGTTTCAAGACGTAGAGTGCTTTGCATAACAAATACACCTTGCTCTCACCTGCACTGTCATACTCTGGGGCCTGTTCCATGAACACTGTCTCTTTAACATCAGCATTCAGGTATGCTGTTTCAAAGTCAAAGTGTTGCACAACCACCTGCCTCTTGGCTGCTACAGCTAATACTAACCTAAGACTTTCTGGCTTTGCTGTGGACAAAAAGGTTTTGTCAAAATTGGTGTAGCGCTCCTGCGAAAAGCCTTTTGCAACTAAGCATGCCTTACACTTTTGTGTCCCATCAGGCATGTCCTTAAGCTTGTACACCCACCTACAACCAACACCTTTGGGTCTTTGGGCCTCTCAACTACCTGGAACACTTTCCTCTCTACTAGTGACTCGAACTCAGAGTCCATGGCTGAATTCCAATTCTCCTGCTCTTCCTGGGGAAGTTTTAGGAGATCCTGAAAACTTGCAGGCTCCTCTGCTATGACATTGCATAGCCTGGCTTCCTGGACAACAAATCTGTCAGGAGCCTTTCTGACCCTCATTGACCTTCTGGGAATGAGCACCGTAGTTCTGCCTGACTCATCTTCGCTTGTACTGCTGCTATCTCACACTATGTCAGGCTCAATGCTTGTTTGTGGTGGTGTGTGTGTTGCCGTGGCGTGGAAAGTGTCAGGCTTTTCTTCCTCTGCCTCCCCTTCATCATCTTCCGGCTCAACCACCCCTCCATTTGTGGGACTTTTGGAAGTTGTTGACACATCCCTCCCCAAGGGAACAAAAACTTCCTGATTGCAGTGCAATCTATCCCACCCTGAGTGCATTTCAAAATTGTCATTCCTGGAGAACACCACCTTTCCAGGATGAAGAGAAAACATGTACTTATTACTCTCATAGCCTAGGAAACGCAGCATCCTAGTTTTAGGCTGCCCAGACTTCCTTAGGCTCAGGTGAATCAGTACATTTGCATACTGTCCCAAAACCCTCAGGTGCTTGAGGTTTGGTGCTCTACCATACAATAGACAGTATGGGGTCTGGTTGACACCAGACGTCCACACTCTATTTAAATGGTAAGCAGCAGTCTTCATTGCCTCCCCCCACAGCCCAGCTTGGGCTTGTGCGTCTTCCACCACGCACTTCAACATCCCAGTTTTCTTTTCTGCAAGCCCATCCTTCCCTGGAGACACTGGGTTTGTGGTCTTGTGTCTAATGCCCCTCCTACACATCCAGGTCTTCAGACTGTTGGATAAGAATTCCCCTCCCCTATCTGTCACCAGACTGGAAACCTTATGATAAGGAAATTTGCGTTCCACTGCATTCACCCACTCACGGAACCTGTCTGCAGCCTGACTTTTCTCCTTCAGTAAGTATACGTAGGTGTACCTAGTGTGTCTATCCACAATTACAAATAAATAGCGGTTACCCCCTTCAGTGGGCTTATAGGGGCCTGCCAAATCAGCATGGACAACTTCAGTGGGTCTCTTGGTGACACAATGGGTCTTTTTTGGCAATAGGGAAAGCCTTTACCTTAACTTTCCTGCACACAGCAGGAATCTAAGAATCTTGGGCAGTGTTTCATGCTTAAACCAGGGCACACTTTTGCTAGCTCCTTTAACCCTTTGTAACTAGCATGGCCCATTAGCCTGTGGTAGTAATGAACACACTTATCATGTAGGGGTACATTGTCTTCAGGGTTCACATTTGCCACCTTCCCTTTAGGCAACATGTAATACAACCCATGTTTCTTTATCCCTTTTGCACAGACATTATTCATGTTATGCTTTTCTGTTATTGTACATTGTTCCCCCTCAAATCTCACTTTATGTAGTCATTTGGGATACATTCAATATACAATTCTGTTTGCTGACACAACACATTTTCAAAATCTTTGCCAAAAGATGACACATATGCAGTGCCCATTTTCTGCATCTTTGCCCATTTTCTGCATCTTGCTGGGAGCACCATCTGCAAGGGTAATATTGGTTATGGAAGCATTTTTAACATTGCTTAACAACTGTAAATCATTAACCATGTTGTGTGTCATCCCACTATCAAGTAACCAGATTCTTCCCTCAGTACCATCAGGATGGTGCTTTGCTATGAAGGCATGGTTTGCAGCCTGAGAGGGTGCACCCCTCCTTTGCCCTGTAGCTGTGCCACTCCTTCTGTCTGGTGCAGGCATCTTACAGTCCTTCTGAAAATGTCCAGGCTTTTTGCACCTGAAACAGCATTTCACATAGCTGCAGGCTCCCTCCTCCACATCAGATGCCTCTGGGTTTGTTTCAGTGCTCTCCCAATTGCGTCTGGTAATTTGTGGCTATTTATTCCCCTCTGTCTGGGAATCAAATTGTTTGCATTTGACCTCTTCCAGAATACACCCAGCTACCCAGGTCTACAGACAAATCACGCTCCCTGGTAGTCTGCAGACTATACATTAGGAAATCCCATTCCTTTGGCAAACTGCCCAATAAAAGAAAACACTTATGGGCTTCTGGAATGTCCACCCCTCTATTGGACACCTCTTGAAAAAGCTGCCTCATTTTGTCCAAATGGGCTTTCACACAGCCTCCAGTAGATAGCTTTGTGTATAAAGTCTCTTAGTCCATATCATCTTGGAGAGGCAGGATGAATTCTGATGAACTGTTTTCAAAGCTGTCCAAAGCTGAAAGGCTGTCTTTGCTAGGGTCATGTGTATTAACTGGGAGGGGCTGAGTGATAAGAGAATTGCAGCTCTAGCCTTCTGGTCTGCTAGCCTGAGCGCTGCTATTTCATCTTTTGAACCCTCTGGGACCACACTTTCATTTTCCAAAACATGCCACAAATTGTCCTTAATTAATAAAGCCTCCATGTACAAACTCCATGCTGAATAATTTCCATCAGCCAGCTTTTCAAAGAGGACAAAACTATTATCTGCCATTCTGCTGATTGAGTCAACCATTCTCCAGCTATGAAACACAAACAGCTGGCAGCTATACAAGGCTGCTTGAAGAGAGCTCTAACACAGAGCCTGGCTGAAACTTAACTGTTTCACAGCCAACTAGCCAAAAACACTCAAAACAAAAAAGATTCTGGGAACTTTTCAGGCTGCACCTTATCTAACCTGAGATCAGTCAGCTGGGCCCATAACCACTGTCAGGGGATGATAGGACACTCAATCCCCAGCAGAAGCTGAAAACTATCTCAGCAGACTTAGTAGCAACCCATTCCCAAGAATACTCACACAGAGAGTGTTTGACATTCAAATAAGCAGGAGGCACTTTTATCTTCAAAGTCAAACAGTTGCAATATATATATGTGTATATATATATATATATATATATATATATATACACACACAAATATTTACAACTGAAGGAGAAACTGCTTCACCAGGCATCAGCGTTCACAAGAAGAGAGTGAGCTTTGGACTAGCTCAGATAGATAGATAGATAGCACATTGCCCTCTAGTGGCCTGACTAGGCATGACTTTGTAGTTCATGGAGTCAGCCATTATGATTCAGCATGATTCTGCAGTTGTTCAGCCATTTTATAATGGAGCTCAGTCTCTAACTCCTGACAGCCTTACCAGCTTTCTTCTCACTTGCCTCTTAGCAAGTCTTGGACCAGGGTGGAGGGCAGGCAAGTTGGTTCAAAGCAGGCATCCATACTGCAGGGACTGAGGTGGTTGCCTAACATCTGGCCAAAGATGCTGGGTGCTAACGCTAGACTGGGTATAGCATTTGATTTTTCTGAATGGGTATCTTCCTTGTTAAGTGTTATGCAGCATAATGGGATACTGCATGAAAAATCTATAAAATTTAGATTTTTTTAAGGAAATTAAATGCATGTACAAGGTGCCTTATGAACTGCTCCCATTTGCCTCTGGTAGAATTCAGTTTAATTGTAAGAGGTATAGTGTGTAGTTTCTTATACATGGAGCAGAAGCAACCGGAGTGCATCCCACATTGGGCCAGTATCACAGTCAGCATTAAGTGAAGGTATTTGCCTTCCTCTGCTATGAGCCAGAATCCTGATTCTCACATTCAATTTTCTTAAAAACGCCAAGTCTCTAGGTTTTGTGTAAGACAAGGCAAGGCAGAAAAACAGGCTGCCACTAGTTGCTGCTGATTATCAAATCTTCCTTTATTTTGTAAGTAACTAGCCTGTAGACACCTGAGTGCTTTCAACTAGTCACAGCAATGACTGCTGCACATACTGTCAAGAAGAAACTTTCAGATTCACTGTAAAAACTCCTTCCCAACCTTTTTCCCCTGGTGGAAAGTGATTGATGCTCCATCAAAAAAATAAAAACCTGATATCCAGGATGTTAGCATAGTTGTGATTGTGCATTAATGTGTCTGTTGCAGAGCCTGGGGAAATCATTGTGTTACTCCATCAGAGGTTTACTCATTAGATTTTCCTCCAATGTGTCCGAAATTCATAGATTTCCTAATTAACATAGTAGTTGTTACTACACTTTAACAAATGAGTTATTTTAGGTCATTAGAATTCCTTATGTGGTGGAGTGTCGCTCACTTTACCATATACTGTAAAACAGAGGAGAATTATTAGGGTTGGAGAAAATGCATCATATCACTCTGTGCTGATTACATGATTCTAATCTGCGTGCTGTCTCATAGATTTTAGAAGGAAAATGGGAAGAAAGAGAAATTGTGAACTCCTGCCTAGAATGCAGCAAAATAAGTTGCTTGCTTGACCAAAAGCCCTCAGGCAGCAAAGGCCCTTTCAGAATGGCAGGCCCTTTAATGCTGAAGGCTGTTGTTCCCTTCTACCACTTTTTTAGCTTATATGGAAGTTATTGAGAGTCTTTTTGGATGTGGTGAAGGACATTCACTTTTTACTGATGTTATTTTCTGGTTTCCATTGTATATTATTACATGAGGTGAAATGCAATGAAACCTTGTGTATTCCTTTAGTGTGTTTATTATTGCTTATGTAATGCTAGGCAAATGGATAACAGAAACAAAAGTTTTCCTACTTCACCCCCATTCCACCTCCTTTGGATTCTCCCACCTTTTACCCATCCCTTTCGTCTTATCACCAGTCCCCTGCTTCACTAAGTCAAACACTTTGAGGAGTTTGGTAAGGCTAGAGGTATTTTGGAGGCTAAATCCATAACCTTCCCCATAAACATTTTTTATAAGTCTATCCAAGGTAAGTTTGGTCAGACCTAGGGCCTGTCTACAGTGTAGAAATATAGCATTTTTACACCACTTTATGCACAATGGAATCCTGGTGTTTATAGTTTACTGAGGCACAAGAGTGCTCTGATATATATGGCTCAAAGGTATATATGGTTAAATACCTCACAAAATTACCAGGATTCCATAAGATAGAACTATGGTGAATAAAGTGGTTTCAGACTGCTGTACTTCTGCCATGTAGACAGGCCCTTAGTCTCAAGTAAGTGGTATAGGACTGCTGCATCCATTTCTAGTAAGCTGGTTTTTCTTAGATAATAAGAGGGGGGAATCAAAGGTTTTAGGGCCTGACCACAGAAGACCAATAAGCTCAGGCTGCCAGAGTATAATGGCAAGATTGATAGATTGCAAGAAAAAGCTCCATTTTTTCCAGGGGTGTGGTTGGCTAGTTTTGGTTCCTTTTCCCTCTATTCTAGATGGGAGGCAGAGCACAGGGCATTTATGTTAGAACAATAAGATGTTTTTTCCAGAGCCAACAGTGAACAAAGACACAAAAGAGATCTCTCATTGGCCAATTGTCTATAACATTATAAAATCTGAATGTGTATTGGTCAAATTGCTTTACCCAACTCCCTCCCTCTTCCCCTTCACAGCTGGAGGGTCCATGTGGATTGAAAATGCTTTTCTAGGAAGTCCCAATGGGTGAGACATGTAGTTTGGACACACCCAAGGATTAGGGGCAACCTAGGGCTCAGCTAGACAGGAGAATGCATTGCTGAAAATAGTGCATTAATCTCACCAGACAGCAGCATTCATTTGTCTCCACAATCCATTTGCAAGATCACTGGCATGGGAAGCTATCAGTGTTTGAAATTCACACGGAGCATGCCCATGAGTAAAGATGCTGGCTCCGAGTGTATTACCCATATAAGAACACTTTGAACATTCTAAAGGCTACTTGAAAACTTCTTCTAAAATGCATCCAGGTATGATATCTGATTTCACCAGCCTCTGCTTTTCTCATGATTCCATTTCAGTGGCCACACTTGCAGATTTGTGCTTTTTTTTTTTAACATGCAGGGGTGAGGAAGGCTTATCTGCTGTTCCTTTCTTTTGTTTTCCTGTTCACACTTGCTCAGTAAAGGATTCTGGAGGCAGCTGCTGTCTGCCTTGCCTATTGTAGGCATGCACATATGAGGTCTGTCTATTAAATAACAAGACTGATACAATAACCCATCTTTATTTAAATGTATTACAATTCTAATGCTTGTCCCCTTCAACATACTGCCCATTCACACACACTGATGCAGTCTTGTTTTCTTCTGGTCGAAGGAGCAGATCAGTTTCTGTCAACTGTTCCAACACATCTGCAGTTTTCTTCTTTACTGCATCAATTGACTCAAAACGTGTTCCTTTAAGCACCAGTTTCACTTTAGAGAAAAAGAAAAAGTCGTATGGTGCCAAATCTGGCGAATATGGAGGATGTTCAGTGTAGCAGTGCATTTATCAGCCAAAAACTGCTTCATAGAAAGTGCTGTGTGAGCAGGTGCATTGTCTTGATGAAGAATGAACCCATTGTTCCACAGTTCTGGCCTTTTTCCCCCTGACTCTTTCTCTCAGCTTTGTCAAAACTTCCTTATAATAATACTGGTTCACTGTTCTGCCTTCTGGAACCCATTCTGCCCAAATTACACCCTTGATGTAAAAAAACAAACCCAATGAACATGGCTTTGAATGTAGACTTGCTTTGACGTGTTTCTTTCATTCTTGGTGATGATGGTGATTTCCAGTGCATTGACTATCATTTTGTCTCAGAATCACACTGGAAGATCCAGGTTTCATCTAGATCACACTGGAAGATCCAGGTTTCATCTAGATCACACTGGAAGATCCAGGTTTCATCTAGATCTAGACCACTCTAGATTTTTTGAAAAAGGTTTGGGTCCGCTTCAAGTTGCTACAGAATGTTAGTGTAAATTTCCTTGTGGCACTCTTTTTGCTAGGGTATGAGAATCCTAGGGACCATCTTGGCACACATTTTCTCTGTTGAGATCTTCGTGCACAATTTTCTACACAGTGTCTTTGTCAATGTTCACAGCTTCAGCTATCATTCGGAAACTGAGTCAGCAGTCTCCTCAAACAATCTGGCTGATTTTTTCCCACAATTTCTTCGGTTCTTGAAATGGAAGGTCATCCAGAGTGTTTGTCATCTTCCACATTTTCACATCCTTCTCTGAATTTTTTGTGCCACTCAAACACATGTGCACGAGACATGCAGTCTTCCCCATAGGCCTCAGTAAGCATTTGAAAAGATTCCATTGTTATTTTGTTCAATTTCACTAAAAATTTCAAATTGACACATTGCTTGACTTTTAAACTTAGCATTTTTCTGACACAACAGACAACACAACTGCTTTAAATGACAACTGACAATTAACTGAATGGCCAAGAGTGTTGATGTTTGTCATGCAGGTTCAGACATGTTCAAGGTCATCACTCAAGTGTTCACAGTCAGTTCTCCCTGATTTGTCTAAAAGGTAGAAACACAGTCTTGTTATTTAATAGACAGACCTCATACAGCTATAGTAAGATTGGCTAGAGCAGAACCCCCTTCTTCACAAGCTTAGGTTTTATTGCATTTTCCCCTGAAGACACAAAACTGCAACCTGATTCTGAAAAATCTATATTTCACAAAGATGTTTGCCATGCAACATGGTGATCAAGCTGCTGTTTGAGAAAAAAAAAAGCAGAAGGCTTCTTGGGTTCACACTTCTTTAAATTCTGGTCGCTGTTGGTAAACAAATAAAAAAAATGTATGAGATGCATTCTGGATGAAAGGCCAAACTGTATAGATTTGGACTGGTGATTGTTTAGCTTATTATTTCTTTGTTTAAATAAAGGTTTAGGCACTTGGCTGTCAAAACCATGGTCTGGTCCTCAACTAACAAAAATAAAAATGGGCTGCAGTAAAACCAGATGGCTTATGGCTGTTTTTGAGGCTTCTGCCACTAAAAGAAAATCTAACCCATACATGTGGTTCTAATGTTTTTGGCTTTGACATCATCATATACTTTGTAGAGAACGTTCAGAAAACTGTACATTTCTGTAAGATGTAAAATGCAGGCAATGCATTAAGTATTCCTACTCTCACAAATATGCCATGGCGGTAGCCTTTTCCAAAGGAAGTATCACCATGAAACTGCAAATTGACATGCAATGAGTTCAAGACTGAAAATATAAATGGCAAAGAATATGAGAACTTGTGTGCATACAGTAGGACCCCTATATCCGCAGAAGCAATATCTGCGGTTTCACTTATCCACAGGACACAAAACAGAAGACATAGCATAGAGTCTTCCTAGAAAATGCCTAGAGAGGCATCCTCTCTAGACATTTTCTAGGTCCTCCAAGGCAACTCTGTGGTAATTTAAACCAGAAGTCCCATTATTTTCAATGGTGTTCACTGTTATCTGCGATTTCCGGTATCTGTGGTAAGTCCAGGTACCAAACCCCCACAGATATGGGAGATCTACTGTATTGCAGAAGATACAATAAAAAATTGAAGTATGATAAAACAGTTACTGAAAGTAACATTAAGAACTACCTTGAAGATAAAAATATTCCAAAAATTGGAGAAGAGCAAAAAGAATTTTTTAAAAATAATGGTGTCAGAAATTTTGGATGCAATACAGTGAAGTAAATTGGGTAAGACTCCTGGTCCAGATGAATATACGATGAAATGTTATAAAAAATTTAAAGACCAATTAGTGTTATCCCTTCAAAAAGTAATGAATGGAATTTTGGAAGGAAAAATACCCAAACATGGAATCACACAAATGTAACTTTGGTACCAAAACAAGGTAAAGTGGTCATGCCCCATGAGTCTGACAAGGGTATAGAATCAGAGGAGGAGGAGGACATGGCAGGGAATGGTCTATGGACCCGGGCACAGATTTATCTACACCTGTGCCAGCAGCGAGGTCTGCCAACCTGGAGGTGCAAACAGAAGAAGATCCTGGTCCTAGTGGGTTGGCACCAGTCCCAGCAGAGAGCCCTGCCAGTTCAGATAAGGGTGAAGAAGAAAAGAGGGACTTACCTCCACCACCATTCAGCCAGCAGCGATCCCAAAAGGAAGATCCAAGAAGATCGCTGAGGCTTTATCAGAAGCACATGCTCATCAATGAGCACCTGACAAAGGCTTGATTACTATATATACGCTTCGGGAAGCTATGGGGTCTTTGACAGAGATCAACTGATCTTCCTGACAAAAGCTTCCTGTTGGTGATCTTCGACTCTGTGTTCCTGCTATCTTGTCTCTTGCTTAGACCTTGGACCAACCTTGAGTATGCTATTGCCTGACCCTGTGGACCCATGGACCTATTTCTGGATTATGCTGCCTTCCATAAGCTTTAACCCTTGGACTGTATTCTGGACTCTTCTCTGTGTGCCTTCCTGCTTGTTTTGCTGCTGCTCAAGAAACTGAACCTTGCTTTTTCCAAACTTTATTTGGCTCCACTTAATTGACTTTGCTATCACTGAGAGTAGGCCACTTTTCTGGTCTTTTGAGTTTTATCTTGGTCAAACTCCTAAACTGTGTATTAATTGCCGGTAACTGGCTGCTTTCCCAGACATAAAGATACTTTAGATCCCAAAAACTACAGGCCTATTTCTTTGTTAAATACGGACTATAAACTCTTTACTTCAGTTTTGGCTAATAAGCTGAAAAGGGTTTTAACAGAATGTATTTATGAAGACCAACAGGGTTTCCTACCAGGAAAAATGTTAAAAAGCAATAATAGAATTATACTGGATATCATAGAAGTACATGACAAAAATATTTAAAAGATTGGCTTTAATATTCATCAACGCAGAAAAAGCATTGATAATGTAAATTGGAAATTTATGAAGGAAATACTGAAAAAATGGAACTTGGAGAAAATTTTGAGAAATGGACTGGATCAATATATAATTTACAAAATGCAAGTATAATAGTGAATGGAGCAAAACCAAGAGTTGCTGTATACAAAAAGGGACATGGCAAGGATGCCCTCTTTCACTGTTATTATTTTTGACCACTCTAGAAGTTCTAAATAGAAATATTGCAGAGAATAAGAAGATAGAAAGAGTGAAAATCAAAGAAAGTGAATTCAAGTTAAGAGCTTTTGCAGATGATGTGGTGCTTACCCTTGCAAACCCTTTGGAAAGTATAAATCAGCTTATATATACTTTGAGCCAATACCGTGAAGTGTCACACCTTCAAGTGCATAAGGATAAAACAGCGATTATGACAATGAATCCACCTCAACAGGAAAAAGAAGAATTTGAAACAAAAACACATTTCCGAATACAAAATAAAGTTAAGTATTTGGGTATAATGTTATCAATAAAAAATGCATATTTATTTAAGAATAATTATACAAAAGTATGGCAAGAAATCAAAATGGATTTGAAAAGATGGGACAAGTTAGGATTTCATCAATTAAAATGAATGTACTGCCCCAAATCCTTTTTCTCTTTCAATCAATCCCAATTATCACAAACGATAGACCATTTAAAAATTGGCACAAAAATATATCCACATTTATATGGGCAGGAAGAAAACCACACATAAAAATGAAGATACTTCCAGATGAAAGTGACAGAGGTTGAGTGGTGTTACCAAATCTAAAAATTTATGCCTGCTGTTTTGACTGGATCATGAAATGGATAAAACTTGATGATAAAAGGCTATTGCAACTAGGAGTCAACAACAGATTTGGATGGTATGCTTACCTGTTTTATGATAAATTAAAGCCCAATAAAGATTTCAAAGATCACGCTATATAAGAAAATCCTTAATAAGAAATTGGATGAAATACAAAATAAAATTATGTAGATGTATTCCAAAATGGACATCAGTTAATGAAGCGCTATACAGAAGAGAAGAAATAATAAAAGGAAGATGGGCAACTTATGAAAACCTCACAAAAAGAGAAAATAACAAATTAAGAATGAAAACTCAAGAGGAGCTGAAAGAGGAAGGTTATAAAACCAATTGGTTTTTATATAGACAATTAAAAGACAGATTTCTAATGGACTTGAAAACATCTGGAATTGATACGGCAGATGCTAATTTGGAGAAGATAATAAGTTCAGGCCATGACCATATAATTTCAAAATTTTACAAACTTTTATTGGGGTTAGAAATGGAAGATGAAGTAATAAAAGAAACAATGGTGAAATGGTGCCAAGATCTACAACAAAATATAGATTTAGAACAAATGCAGGAAAAACTTGGACCAAATGACTAAAATACACTACTAGAAAATGTAGATAAAATGCAATACAGATGGTATCTCACACCATACAAATTAGCAAAAATGAAAAAAATAAAAATAATAAATGTTGGAAATGTGCTAAGGAAGTGGGCACATTTCATCATTTATAGTGGACTTCCAAACTGGCCAAACAATACTGGAAACAGATACATAAACTAGTTAATAAAATTATAAATGTTGAATTGAATTTGGATCCAAAATTATATCTTTTAGGGATGAACATGGATGAAGATATCAAAAAGAAATATGGCAAGCTTACTTTTACATGTCAACTGCTACCTATGTTTTATACACTTACAAGTGGAAGAGGAAAGAATGTCTTACTATACACGAATGGTTGTTTAAACTATATGATTATATGGGATTAGATAAATTGATGAGAATGTTAAAAAGTAAATCTTGTGAGAAATTTAAGAATGAATGGGAACCATTGAACAAAAAAAAACCCATTTTTTTGCAGAAAGAACGGGGAAATGATGCTATACTTGGTTTGACATAGAGAGTTAAAATATTTCAGATGATATAGATAGCTATAGAGATATTCGTACATACTAATAATAATAATAATAATAATAATAAAATTTATTTATACCCCGCCCCTCTGTTAAAACAATCGGGGCGGCTTACAGAATTTAAAATACAATACAAATAAAATCCCTAAACACCCCCACTCCCACCCTCCCCCATAAAAAAACATTAAACAAATATAAATTAAAAACAACTAATCTAAAATCACATTTAAAACTATAAATACAATAAAATATAATAAATGGCCAGCAGCCTAGAAGAGGCCAGGATCCCCTGAGGCCGGGATCTAATTAGGAAAGGCCTGCCGAAAGAGATCCGTCTTTAGTGCTTTTTTAAAGCCACTCAGGCTCGTTATCTGACGGATCTCATTCGGCAGGTCATTCCACAATTTGGGGGCGACTACCGAAAAGGCCCTCTGGGAGGTTGCAGACAGCCTAGATTTTTGTGGCTGAAGCAAATTCCTCCCAGAGGACCGGAGTGCACGGGGAGGATTGTATGGGAGGAGGCGGTTCCGGAGATAAGTTGGACCCAAGCCATTTAGGGCTTTAAAGGTAATAACCAACACCTTATACTGGGCCCGGAAACTGATTGGCAGCCAGTGGAGAGATTTTAGTACTGGAGTTATATGGTCTCTCCGAGATGTTCCTGAGACCACTCTGGCTGCCATATTTTGTACCAACTGAAGTTTCCGGACCAAGCATGAGGGCAGCCCCATGTAGAGCGCATTGCAGAAATCTAGACGGGAGGTTACCAGCGCGTGCACCACAGTCTCGAGGTCCCTTACTTCCAGGAAATGGCGCAGCTGGCGTATCAGCCGAAGCTGATAACAGGCGCTCCTGACTGTCGCATTCACTTGACTCGTCATCTGAAGCGATGAATCAAGGAGCACCCCCAGACTGCGAACACAGTCCTTAACGGAGAGTGTGACCCCGTCCAGGACTGGAGGTTGCAACCCAACTCCTGGTTTGGGGGCCGCTACCGTGAGCACCTCCGTTTTATCTGGATTTAATCTCAATCTGTTTTTCCTCATCCAGCCCATTACTGCTTTAAGACAATCATTAAGAGGAGAGACGCCATCGGAATTCGAGGCCGATGATCGGGGCAAGGAGAAATAGATCTGGGTGTCATCAGCGTACTGATACTGATACACATATTTATATTAATAATGATATAAATAACAAATGATATCAATATTAAAAATTACTTATATTTAAAAAGTGTGTAAAGTAGGTATAAGAAATATTAGAATAAGAATATGAAGAAGTATGATAACATGAGATATCAGACAGAAAAGAGTCTTGGAAGTCAATAATTATTAATGTAATCATGTTTGTTTTTAATGCTTAATCAAGTTGTATTAATGTATTTTTTATGTATAGTGTTAAGGATATTTCTTTGTGTTGGTTTGT
Source organism: Gambelia wislizenii (assembly GCA_030847615.1). Classification (NCBI taxonomy): domain Eukaryota; kingdom Metazoa; phylum Chordata; class Lepidosauria; order Squamata; family Crotaphytidae; genus Gambelia; species Gambelia wislizenii. Next base: position 108,385,687 of record JAUMIR010000004.1, read on the forward strand.
CTGAAATTTGGTTGACTTATGGTTAGGTTTATGGCTTAGTAATTGTCTGTGTGGTATGTGTAACGAATTTTAAATAAATCTATAAAAAATTAAAGTATGATTTTACTTTAATTTTTTAATGATTTTATGAGACAGACAGCATGGAGTAGTGGATGGTGCATTGGACTACCACTGTAGAGACCAGGGTTTGATCTCCTGTTCAGCAATGGAAACCCACTGAATGACTTTGGGCAGGTCACACTCTGTCAACCTCAGAGGAAGGCAAAGGGAAAATCCCCTCTGAAAAATCTTGTCAAGAAAATCCTGTAATAGGTTTGCCTTAGGGTCACCATAAATTGGAAATTACTTGAAGGCACACAGCAACAATGATGTTTATCGCTGTGATGAAGTCATTTGAAGATTTGCAGCATAGTGTAGTGGTTTGAGTGTACACCCAGTGTAGTGCAGTGGTTCGAATGTTGGACTGGACTCCAGGAGACTAGAATTCGAATCACCACTTGGCCATGGAAATCCACTTGGTGACCCTTCAGCCTCAGGCAAAGGTATACCCCCTCTGAACAAATCTTGCCAAGAAAACCCTGTGATAAAGTTGTCTTAGGATTGCCATAAGGCATAAATGGGTTGAAGGCATGCAACAACAACATCCAGTACTGAGCCAGGAGCTGCAACGCATATGCTGAGTTATAATGCTTCTGAGGGTTCCACTCACTTTGGAGGAAAGACCAGTACAAGTGAATGCATGTAAGGCACTTTGAACACTCTAAGGGGTTGTATAAAATGCTAACTATTAATACCTTAGCTCTGTGGCATTCCAGTTTGTTCAGCTTTGATGTGCCTGTTCAAAAAAGGTGTCAGAACCCATTAAATGCAACATTTCAAAAGTATATCTAGAAAATACATAATACACAGAGCTAGAGAAAAATAAATAAAACACTACCCCCCACTTCCATCTGTTCTGAATATTTTCCTCTGTCAACAGGAAATAAAGTTGCCAAATTCTCTTCTCCTGTTGCACATGTAAAACACCGCTTTTTCAGGAAGGTTTAATGATGCTGGAGATCGGTGATATAGCTCTTACTTAAACAAACCACATCCATTGATCTTTGATCTCTTGAAGAGGTCTGTCTCCTGGCTGGATCTTCCATCACCCGCATCATCACTCAGCACAACTTCAGTCCCTCTGTGGGCCTACAAAACCCTTGATTCCACAATGTGGCACCAATTTTAAAAACTTTGTCTTTTTATGGAACATGATGATACAGCCTTGTTTCTTCCCTTTTGATCTGGAAAGCATAAGAACATTTATATTGCCAATATAATAGCAAATATTAAAAACCCAGACATAACATTGTGTGCATATACCAAATTGATCTCTGTGGGAATGGAGGACCTAGAATTATTAAAAGCAACTGCACAGTACATAGTGGGACAAGCTGATTTTCAGGTAAACCTATCATTCCATTCCATTAAGTACTAAAAATCCTAAGAAGACCCTTGCCTAAATACCCTAAAGGCAAGAGATCCCATCTGATCTTCAAAGTGAAGCAGGGTCAACTCTGGCTTGTACTTGGATGGGAGAACACCAAGGAATACCCGGTGCTGTAGGCTATATTTCAGAGGAAGCAACTGGCAAAACCACCTCTGAGTATTCCTTGCCTAAGAAAACTCCGTACAGTGGGCCCTTGGTATCTGCTGGGGTTTGGTTTAAGGACCCCCTGTGGATACCAAAATCTGGATGTTCAAATCCCATTGCACACAATGGCATAGTAAAATGGTGTCCCTTATATTAAATGTCAAAATCAAGGTTTGCTTCTTGGAATTTATTTTTTAAAAAATATTTTTTCAAGCCGTGGATGGTGGAATCCATTGATCCATGGATACAGAGGGCCAACTGTAATTCATGGGGTTGCCGTAAGCCAATAGGCGACTTAAAGACACATACACATACATCCCAAGAAGCAAGATTCTGAGTATTCTGGCACTCCAAAATGAAGTTTATGGGGTGTGCATTCAGTTTGAGACAAACAGAAATGGAATAACTTGAGGCCCATTCCAACCAATTCCCATTCAAACCAAACAAATGTTCAATGGCTCCAGTGTGAAAGAATGGGAGTTCCATTCAAGGCTTCCATTCACAGGGGTAGAAGATGACATGCCCTTTTTGGCTGCATAGCAGACATCTGCTTCTGACAACCACTGCTTTTCCCAGAATGCCCTGGCAGCATGATTCCAAAGCATTTGGGGAGATAAGATGGCAGTTGCAAAAGTGATTGCAATCCCCATTAAGAACCATTATTTCCCCCTCTCAAATTGCTCTGGAATTATACTGCATGGAGGCGTTCATGGAGTGGGCAATGGAGCCCACTAACAATAAATGCCAAAGTCCGTTTCCACTGACTCATGGAAGTAATGTTTATTAAAATGTAAAAAAGGTTGGAAAATGCATGCATACAACATGCATGCATACAGCAAATGAAAAATGAATTAATGAAAAAAATTCAAAACAAATGTAAAACAAAAACAAACTGCAGTCCCCAAATGAGAAGATCTTGGGGATTCCTACTAAGGACTGGTGAGACAAAATGTTATTTTATATATGCGAGAGAACGAAGTACCTATATGTGAATTAACAAGAGATCTCTAAGTTAGAGGTATCCAACAGAACAATTTATATTCCTGTTGGAATCCCAAGAGACTATTAGAGGAACAAGTGTGGAAGTCCTGGGATATGAAATGGTCAGAAAACACGTCATTTTCCTTTCTTCTTTCTTGTTCTGCTTAAAAGGCAAGGATAATATGCAGGATTTGGTCCCTAAACTGGAAAGATCTGAGAATTTAACTGCTGTGCCACCATGTACAATATATACTCAACACAGCTCTTCCCAAAGTATGTTATAACCAGAATGTTGCTATTACATGACTTTCTTGAAAAACTGTCCAGATTGATTGCCGCCATATGGGACTGAAGCACCCAAAATCATGTTCTAGTGTTGCATTTGTTTTTGTTAGGAACATTGGCTGGAATCCTATTAGGCAGTTATGTGTGTGTAATTGCCGTAGTTGCAGAGTTACACAGTGAATTACAGCCCAAGCCCTTCCCCAATCCCCACTTACTGGGTAGTAGCTGTGATGGATGGCTGGATGAGCCAATGGGAGTGGTGTGTTCCAGGAGCCAATCCTATGGCAGGAAACTGAAAGGGGAGGGGCTTCTGGATGTTTTTAGTATGCATGACAGTTGATGAGAGTCAGTTAAATGTCAGTTAAGCAGGAGTTAAGAACAGAGTCAGTTGATGACCAGAGGCTGGAGCAGAAGGCTCCGTGTGAGTGTGTGCTGTATGAGAAGTTTGGATGAGGTAAAATGGTGTGCAGAGGTTACTATTATTTATTTATTTATTTATTTTTATTTAGTTATTTATAGCCCGCTCTTCAGCCACAAGGCTATCAGAGCAGCTTACAAATTCTTTTTAAGCAATAGCTATTTACACATCTACACTGCATTAAACTCATTTGGAATAGAGGAGTGAGTGGACAAAGAGCGAATGAAGCTGGGAAATAAGGAATGAGATAAGATATAATACTGGTTAAAACAAAAGATTCCACCTTGAAGTATGTTTGTTCCCTTTAATAAAGTTGTCCTTTGTTGTTAATACAAATAGAGACTCTGGCTCATTCCTACTGAATAAAGATAATTAAAGGCAAACTACCATAACACACTACCCACACATTTAGGTTAAAGGTATGCCCTTGGTTAGAAAGAGGAACTAAGGGAACATTATAAGAATTTAGGTGGGAGGAACAGAGAGTAAAGAGGCGGCCAGGCTGAACTCTGAGGTAAAGTGGGGCTGGCGCTTTGACATTGCCCTTGACCACCTGGTTGCTGTGAGTTGTCACATATTTGGTGGCAGCGTCACATATTTGGTGGCAGTGGTGGGATTTGAAAGGCCCTGCATCACAATAGCCACTGCAATCGATGGGAGTCCATTCCCCTGTGACTTGGGAAGCAGCTGACTGGCATTCCCACCTCCTCTTGTGAGCAATCACCAGTGTGATAGGCAGAAGCGGGGGTCCTTGTCATAATTCCTCCTTGCTTGTGTGTGTGAGGATGTCAGTCAGCTTGTTACCCTAACAGGTGGGGGTATGTTAGAGTCCCACCCATGATACCAAAAGCTCCTTTAGCATTTGTGGGAATTATTAGCTCAGGTGGAGGCCAGCAAGAAGAGGGTAACTTCAGGGATCTTTTCACCTATGTATACCAGTACTAACTGTAGAGGAGGCTCCAGTTAAAGTAAGTGATGAGGGAACTAACCCCCATTGATCACAGCGGCTGCTTCCTGGTAAGTGGAGATTGGGGGACTTTCACAGTCCCTAGGTATCTCCTAAAATAGAGTCTATATAGGGATCTTGAATACCACACGGTTACAAATGCACAATTCCAGGGTTGTTGTTGTTGTTGTTGTTGTTGTGTGCCTTCAAGTCATTCCCAACTTATGACAACCCTAAGGTTAACCTATCATAGGGTTTTCTGAAGCTGAGAGAGTGTGACTTGCCCAAGGTCACCCAGTGGGTTTCCATGACTGAGTAGAAATTCGAACCCTGGTCTCCAGAGTCATAGTCCAACACTCGAGCCACTATGCCACGCTGGTTCCAAACTTCATGTTATGTATTTATAACTCCCCAACAGAATTCTGGCCATTGTTTTTAAGAATGTGACTGCCATACACTTACTTTAATTACTTTAATTGATGGGCAATAGAATGAGTTAAAGAAGCATACCTTACAGAAGTAGTTTTATGTTGTTTAATGACTAATGCTACCTCCTCTTTAGGGTAAAGATGACATACGTGCATCCAAACTTATCATTCGACACAGAAGTGATGATGTGTACTGACAGAAAAAATGCAGCCATTCATAGCCATGCTCAGTCCTGCAGTGATTTCAGGGAAGGCATGGAACAACATCTTTTCCTCAAGTCAGAGTGCACAAAAAATTATAAAGTGTGAGGGGCTGAGGCACCTCCACTTTTTGACATTACGAGATATTTTCTGCCTGAATGCTCAGCCAATGTGAACTTTCTTATAAGCCCTTACTGGGAATCTGTGCCTTTATATGTTCTGAGGCACTAAAATTGGTACTGATATACAGTCAGATCCCTGTATACTGGAAACCACAGATACTGGTATACTGGAAACCAGATACTGGAAACCACGGATAATAGCAAACCTTACTAAAATAGAGGACATTCAGTAAAAACATACCATAGAGTTACATTGGAGGATCTAGAAGACGCATAGAGAGGATGCCCTCTAGGCATTTTCCAGCATGACTCTATGGTATGTGCCCCCTATTTTGTATCCTGCGGATAACTGAAATCACAGATATTGGTCCCATGGATACAGGGGTCTGGCTGTACTGCTATTTGACCAGTCTTATCCTCCCTCTGAGTTGCCAGCAATGCTTTTGGCCTAAAGGAGGGTTTAGAGCAGAATACGCAAGGGAAGTGGTAAAAGGATGGGAAGAGATGCTCAGCTGTTCCAGTTTTTCTCAGAGTCCCACCTGTTATATCATTAAAACTAAGAGGCAGGCAAAGAACAGCACTTGGGCTCCATGCATCCCTCCCACCACAACTGCTTTTGCAGCATTTGCCCTTCCAGATTCACCTGACCACCATTCCCCCCCCCCGCAAAAAAAAGTGAATTGCCTCTCCTGGAAGCATCAAGGAGCATCAATTTTCAACTTTTAAGTAAGTTATGGGGGGGGGGGCTGAACTGTTCTGCATGAAAAGATTTTTATTTCTCAAAACTCACTTCCAGCTATTTTTGGTTTCACTTGTGGTTGGTGGGGGGTTGTTTGTTCTTAGGGCATTTTTGGCAATACTTGTAGAGTCCTGGGAGCAAAGAACTGGAGATTCCGAACTGGCTCCTAGACTATCTACATTTGCTTTTTCTTGGTTTAATTATATAGACATCATTTTAGACAAGGACTTGGCAGCCGTGCCTAGTTGTGTAAATTTAAGCGTTTTGTTCTCATTGCCATATATAGGACTTTTCTGAGAGTCATGTAATGCAAATCTTAGTCATCACATTCATCTGATCAGTTATCCAATATATCAATATATGCAGCAAGTTGTGATTAGGAAGATTAATTCAATTCACACCCAGCACTTCCGCCTAAGAATTCAAGGCAGCTATGCTGTAGGAATAGCCAAGAGACGGGAGGTATGGTTAAGAGGCGATATGATAGCCCTGTTTAAGTATTTGAAGGGGTGTCACGTTGAGGATGGAGCAGGCTTGTTTTCTTCTGCTCCAGAGACTGGAACACGGAGCAATGGATGCAAGCTCCAGGAACAGAGATTCCACCTCAACATTAGGAGGAACTTTTTGACAGTAAGAGCTGTTCGGCAGTGGAACACACTCCCTCGGAGCGTGGTGGGGTGTCCTTCCTTGGAGGTCTTTAAAGAGAGGCTGGATTGCCATCTGTCGGGGATGCTTTGATTGTGATGTCCTGCATGGCAGGGGGTTGGACTGGATGGCTGTGATTTTGAGGAGCCACCCCTGGAAGACCGGGCTTTGAAAAAGATCATTGGGGAATCTATTTCAGGCATTACAGCATTTGTTACCTGAAGCCATTTCTAATGTTGATTTTACAACAAAGTACCAAGTACTGAAAACTTTTGAATTTTTTAAAATTACATACAGCAGTGGTTCTTAACCTGGGGTTTGGGGACCCCCAGGGGTCTGCAGTGTCCTCACAGGCAGTCTGCAGAGGGTTGAAAGTTACTTGCCACACCTCCTCCCTGCATGGAGCAGCCACGTAACAGAAGCCAAGGCAAAGGCTGGCTGGCTTGGCCTGTGTATTGCCATTCAATCCGCTCCAGCCACAAACTTGCGGGAAGAAGCAGGAGAAAAATCTTCCTCCCCCTCCAGTGCCTTTGAGGGAAGGCTTCATGGATGGTGCAATTGTATTATTGTTGTTGTTGTTGGACTTTATTTGATGCGGTAAATATGGTGTCATAACAATATGTGATGAATGCGAAAGGGCGCGCGTACCAGACAATGTCATGCTTTTAAAATTAAACCGCATTCACATCTTCTTGTGAGAACCTCTGAGATCACAAACGTGGAAGTAAACAGCACTAGCATTCATGCTACAGTAATGCTGGGGCTGTCTTTTAACACTGTTACAGGTAGGTCTGATAAAAAGAGTTATTTTGCCAGCAGAAAAATGGTGCAAAATATGGTGGCAAAAGATTGTTTGTAGAGGCTTGTCTGATAAAATCCATTGTTTTAAATCTTGAGTTAAATCTTGAGGGACTGTGGCAACAAAAGATATTTAAAGGGGGGCCCTGGCAAGGAAAAGGTTAAGAACCACTGGTATACAGGATGAGAAAATAATAGGACACACCAAGTGACCCCTTTCCCCAAAATGAGAATCACAGGATCCATGCCACCTTTCACAACCTGCTTATCCTGAGTCAATTTTCTCCTCCTCCTTTGCTTTTTCATGACCACCAGCGGTCCCTTGTTCCAGCCAAAATCTGATGTTCTTCAACAGTCAGAGGTGACTCCTTAGGTATCCCATGCCCACCCCTCCTGGCTGCTTAAGTCAAACAAGCAGACAAACCAAAGAGGGAAGATAAATGAAGTTTAATTGGCTTTTCTGAACAGTCCCTAGTTATTGAAGCCCCTCTTTCTGTAACCTGATCTTTGCAGAAACTGAGAATCCTGGATGAAAAACAACTTCTAATTGGATGAGCACAAAGGGAGTAAAAAAAAGACCTGTATCGATTGGTTGAGAGAGCTGCATTCCGACCACTAAATTGTATTCACAGCCGGGAGAAAAACCTCCTGTCGCTAGGTTACATTTTGTACACAGAGTATTGCCTAGTTCTTGGTTTGCTTTTCCTAGGGATGCTGCAGCTGTGTCTCCACCGCTGTATACCAGCAAACAATGGATTAAAGTTGACCTCTTTGCTTTTCTTCACATATGACTACCTAAAAGCCTAGAGTTTGTGTGTTTCAGATCTTCAGCTTCAGGACTGAATTGTGAAGGTAATATTCTATTTACTAGTAATGCATTTGCCTTAGAATCCTAGAATCATAGAGTTGGAAAAGACCTCAAGGGCCATCCAGTCCAACCCCCTGCCCTGCAGGAAAACACAATCAAAGCACTCCTAGGAGATGGCCATCCAGCCTCTGTTTAAAAACCTCCAAAGAAGGAGACTCCACCACAATCCTAGTCAGCCTATTCCATTTCCCAACAGCTCGTACTGTCAGGAAGTTCTTCCTAATGTTTAGGTGGCATCGCTTTTCCTGTAGTTTGAACCCATTGGTCCATGTCCTAGGAGATTTTCACATGGGCTATATATCCTGTGACAGGAACAGAACAGGGTCGGGAAAGGTTTTCCCTTTCGGATGACGTTGACCCCATTCTGTCCTGCATCCATCCTGCTCCTGTGACTGTTCCGGAACAATGTAATCGTGATTTTTCATCGTGAATAGACCTCCTGTTCCGTCACTATCACGCAATCACGGGTGTGCGAACAGGAGCCCCGTTCCTGTTCCGAAATGATAGCCATGGAGGGGAGGTCTGTTCCGAGCACTTCCTGGTATGATCTGGACATCCAGGTAAGTGGCACCCTTTATTTTACCCTCCCTGTTTTGATTGTGTGATTTAAAGTGTGTTTTTGTGCTTGGTGAACTGATTTTATGTTTGGGGGAGTTTTATTTTTTAAATTTACCACCCAGCCGTATGTTATAACGTGATAACGTTTCAGACAGCCGGTCGTAAAAGCCGCCTGATGACGGCTGCATTTATGGCCGGCCAGCAAGGGGAGGGGGAGCCCATTCCTGCTGCAGAATTAAGGCAAGTGTGTGAAAGATTTACCTTATTCCGCGGCAGGAATGGGAGAGGAGGTGACGGGGCAGTAACGGGGCACTTTTGGCCCTGTGTGAAAATCTCCCTAGTCTCTGGAGCAACAGAAAACAAGCTTGCTTCATCTGCAGTATGACATCCCTTCAAATATTTCAACATGGCTATCACATGACCTCTTAACCTTCTCTTCTTCAAGCTAACCATATACCCAGCTCCCTAAGCCACTCTTCTTAAGGCATGGCTTCCAGACCTCCCACCATTTTTGTTGCTCTCCTCTGGACACATTCCAGCTTGTCAGTATCCTGGGCACAGTATTCCAGGGTGAGGTCTGACCAAGCAGAATAGAGTGGCACTATTACTTCCCTTGATCTTGACGCAAAACTCCTATTGATGCAGCCTAGAATTGCTTTTTTAGCTGCTGTATCACGCTGCTGGCTCATGCACATATACAAGTTAGTTTGGTTTACCAGTTTGAAGAAAATAACTTTTATCACCCTTTCCCCCCTGAACTTTAGGACAAATTCTGTCGGATAAAACAAGAAGTTAAAATAACATGAGCAAGATTTCCACAATGAAGATGCACACAAGAGCTTACTTACTGCTGGAAAAAGAGTTTATGGAGCATGAACAGGCTAACATCTTTGTGAGTACAGTTGGATTCCACCCAGTTTGTTTCTAATGGACAAGATTGCTAGTTGTTATCCCCGTATTATTAATAAATATAATAGAACTGCAATTCTCTCTCTCTCTCCCTCCCTCCCTCTCTCCCCCCTTCTCTTTTCTTTGTTCCATAAATGTAGAATTACTGAAACAACCCCTGACTGGATAGAGAGCTTTTGTTTAAAGTTTTCAAATAAATAAGAGTGGGAGAAAAGTATTATCTTTCTTAAACTATTTAAATTAAACAAATAACTCCCCACCCTCTTCCGCCCCAAGGAAAAACAAAAGTTGCTATTTGAGTTTGCCAGGAACTAATCTGCTGCCACCTCAAAAACTGCTAATGCATTTTATTAATATTTACGATGCTATATAAGATGGCAGCAGCCCTTCCTTCATTCCATATCTGACAATAAGGTTGCCATCTTTTAAACCATCATAACTGGTAGAAACCTTACAGAGCAGCTTTCTTCAGCTTGGCAGTGCTGTTTTGGTTACCTCCCCACCCACCCCCACCCCCGTTCACAAACAGACCAGTCACTACACAAAAGAATAGACGGACACAATATGCCATTAGAAATAGCACTACAAGTTACCTTGGTATCCATGGAACCAAAATCCACGGTTTCAGTTTTTCACAGCTGAAAAAATAGGAACACATACCATAGAGTTATGCTGGAAAATGTCTAGAGAGGTATGCTTTCTAGGAATCACTAGGTTCTCCAATGCAACTCTATGGTATGTTTGTACTGGAAATCCTTTATTTTAATAGGGTTGTTAATATCCGTGGTTTCACTTATAAATGATAAGTCTGGGAATATATCCCCCACAGATATGGGGGGTACCTGTATTCAAATAACAGTGGGAGACCCAGATTCCTAGGACAAACTGGGCCTGTCTATATGAGGCCAAAAAACATGGATTGCTCCACAGTAATGGCAAATCACAGCAGCTGTAATTTGTCTTAATGGTTTTTTTGGCTCCCAAAAGCTTCCCATGCCCACTAGTCAAGATGGTGACCACAAGTAAATTACTTGCATTTTAACTTACCTGAAAATTTTTTTAAAAAAATCCTATGTGCGATAGAGCGATATTTCACCTTTACTAAAAAAAAAAAAAAAAAAACCACCCCATTTTATCACCTTAGGGCTTGTTTGCTAAGGCAAAAATCCAAAAGGGCAGCTCCAGGCACTGGCCCTGTTAGCAAGCCCTGACCCCACACTCGTCCAGCCAATCAGCTTTGTGCTTCCATTCGTATGGGGAAGTGATTCAAAGTGAATCGCTTGTCCCAATGAGCAGGAATGTGCATTCTCCTCATGTTTTTTTAAAAAACTCCAGAGCTTCAGTTACACTGCAGTTTTTATTGCAGTAATTTGCGCTGTACCACTGTTTCGCAGCAGTGCTGCCTCATTCACATGAATTATTGCTTAATGGGTCTATCAGTTTAGTTTTCCGCTTTTTTTCCGCTTTGAAATTCACACACAGACTAAGGCGGGGGCGGGGCCTCCCAAGCACATCCTCTGACTACCACAGGAATGCCTAGTTTCTATTCCTATAGCATGGAGTGTGGACGAACACACACACACACACACACACACACACACAGAGGCTAGTTTGGGATTCTTCAGCTGGCTGCAGCCAAGCATGAAGATACCAAGGAGGGAGGGAAGGAAGGAAAGAGAGAAATGGGATTTTAGCAGGGCAAAGGAGACCAACAAACATACACACACACACACAGAGTGGGAAAGGCTAGCTTGGAATTCTTCAAGATGGCAGCAGCTAAGCACGAAGATACCAAGGAGGGAGGGAGGGAAGGAAAGAGAGAAACGGGATCTTAGGAAGGAGACGAACGAACATACACACAGACTGGAAAAGGCTAGCACTCACAGTCTTTTCCGTGGCTGGAAACAACAGTGGATGGATCTTTTCTCCATCCCCTCCTTGTCCAAACCCCTCCCTGGTGAGTTCAACCAATCATGGCAAAGTTCTACTGTGAATGTATCAGAAAGATTGCTGGTAATTTACACAGCACTTAGTGTAATGGTTGTGCACACAATCGAAGTGCGCTAAGTCGCGCTACTTTTTTAAAAAGTTGGGAAAAGTTCTGAAATTCTTTCTTGCGTTACTAATGGGTTTTTATGCCCCCCTCCTTCTGAAAGAGGTGACTTTGTGGAGCAATGCACGTAAACAATTAGGAATCTTGATGAATTCTTCACAGTTTTTTTTCATCGTGTAACCAAGCCCCTGGAAAAGCTGTGAAGCCTTTTCCTTTGGAGTTTTTGACATTTTTGGCCCCCCTCGTTCCAAATATGGCATAACAATGTGGGATCCCATTAAGATAGGTCGGATTCTCCTCACATTGTATATAGAGCATTTTCACCACTGAGACAGCCCCTCTGTCACTGAATGTAAAGAAGCTGATGTGGACATTAGAGACAGAAACTAGTTCAGTGGGAAGTTCTGACATCTCATTCACCAGAGATTTGATCATTATCACACATGGGCCAAGATCTTGGTTTGGGAGATGGATTGTAAAGTTCCACAGAGCTGGAGTGACATCTCACTCACATCACAACCAAAAACAACCTTTCAGCTGTTGCCACTACTTTACTGGCCAGTGGAGAGCAGGGGAGTGGCAGAAAAGTGTCCAGCTGGTTCCTACAGCTGGACACCCAGTGATAAGGCGTCTTCCGGGACATCTCGGGGGTCCTCACAAGGTCCTGGAGGATGATGCCAACGCTGTGCATACAGCTATGGGAACATAGTTAGGCGCTTCTCTGCTGCTTCCCCACTCTCCACCAGCTGTGGGGAGAGAGCAGCAGCAGCTAAAAGGTGGGTTTGTGGGGGAGTTCAGTCATTGTGCAAGGTTGGTAGAGAATTCCCACCTCTGCAATGACCAAAACTGTAATTAGATCAAACAAGCCAGGATTAAACTAACAAAGTTAATGCCTGCTAGCTATTGTTGGGTATCCAGTTCCCAAAGTTCAGATTCTTATGAGTAACTGTGGTTTAAAATCAGATGCATAACAATCTCCTATGGCTTATGAAAGAGGAGGGGAGAGGATTCCTATTAAGGATGAATCAGGCCATTATATTGAAGAGAACTATATTAGTCAAGCCATTTTCTCCCTTCTTTAGGGTATTTCTATTACTCCTGTTGAAGACAACTTGATGGAATGGATAGCTGAAATAGAAGGACTGAAAGATTCCCTATGGGAAGGTAGCTATCTTATGTCCCAGGCCTTTGTACTACAGTATGATATTATACTGCCAAAACAATTACGGATGCAATATTTTCATCTTGCATTATTACTTTTGATATAGCCTTTTTACAAAATGCATTGCAATCTATGTTGTCATAAACTCCACAGTTGGATGATGCTTTATTTTTTCTTTATCAGGACCAACAAAATGTGCACAGAATTGTAGGCAAGCTTTTGAGGACTCCGGGTTTCTTTATGGGGAAATAGATTACAAAAAGCAGGAGGGGGGAGAGTGGAGCATGTAGAACAGTAACTTAATGTTAAAACCATGAAGATTCTGTGGCCAAAGTCTTTAGATAGATTAGAGCAAGGGGTGCTATTGTTATGTGGGTTTCAGTCACGCCTAGGACTATTGGAGCAAACAGACATCAGAAACCCGTGGTCCAAGGTGAAATGAGCATTATCCACAATGGTAGGATGGCGCACACACCCCAGACCCCATTGCAAACTAGTATATTGAAGCCCACATTTTTTGAAAACATATAAGCCAGCTGTTACTCAGGTTTGTACAAGTACCTGGTAAGCTGATAACAAAAGTAAAAGGATCATAGCAGTTTTCAAATTGGCAAATCTAACAGGAAATATAAATTGAGTTGTTTCTTTAATCACCTTGCAAGATACTAAGAAATTACATTAACTTGCTCAACAAGTGCAGAGACCTTGTAGGATATTGAAAGATAGTATTAATTTGCCACTTCTTGTGCCTTTTTTATTCTAAAGCAGTTCTGTTGTCCTTGTTATTTGCTATCAAGTCAGCTTCAACTGATAGTGGCTCTATGTATGAGAAACCTCCAACAGGTACTGCTATTAACCACCTAGTTTAGGTCTTGCAAACTTGGGGCCCTAGCATCCTTTACTGAGTCACCCAATAAAATATTATTTAGTCTTCTTTTAAGAAACATTACTAAATTTATTTTTAAAAGTTGCCCAGTAGATAATACCAGCTCAATTGTATTATATAATATTATACCATAATCTAATACTGTAATATTATATATATAATTCTCATGGGTATGTTGCCGTTTCCAGTGTGCTGATTAGCTGCTTAAGAAATTGACCAACCAATCAAAGCTTGATTGGGCAGCCAATCAGCACACTGGGGATGGGAACATGTGGACCTTTACAGCAAAGGAGGTGTGAGTAGCATATGTGTGTGTGTGTGCGCGCAGGGGGGAGGGCGGCATGGGGTGCAGGGATCGGCATGGGGAGGGCAGTGCATGGGGAGGGCAGCAGTAGTGGGGGGTGCAGGCACAGGGGCAGCATGGGGGTGAGGGAATTCAGGGAGGGCGGCACGGGGGTGGGGGGGCACGAGGGTGGCACAGGTTTGGGGAGGGCATGGGGGAATGTGGGGATGGCAGTGCAGAGAGGGTGCAGAGGGTGCGGGGGGTAGGTGGCATGAGGGCAGCGTGGACGTGGGAATGCGGGGAGGGTGGCATGGGGAGGGTGTGGGGAACACAGGGAGGGCGGTGCAGGGCGCAAGGGGGCTGCACAGGTGTCGGTGAACACGGGGAGGGAGGCAGTGTGAGGGTGGGGCAGGCATGGGGAGGGCATGGGAGAACATGGGGAAGGTGGCGTGGGGAGGGTGGCGGAGGGGTGGTGTGAGGGCAGCACTGGCACAGGGGAACGTGGGAAGGGCAGCGCAGGAACAGGCATGGGGCAGCGCAGGCGTGGGTGCAGGGGAACACGGGGAGGGTGGCACAGTCATGGGGGTGGCACAAGGGCAGTGTGGGGGAACGCAAGGAGGGCAGTGCGGGCATGGGGGGGTGGCACAGGGTGGGACATGGGGGCAGCATGGAGGAGCAGTGTGTGTATTGCCGGGAGGGGGTGTAGTGTGTGAGGGGGAACAACATATGTTACACCAAGCATAGCTAGTTGTAATATAATACAATACAATAATATGGTATTATATAATTGTATCATATATTATTTATATTTCAGCCCATTAAAGCCCATATAGAAGTCAAACACTTGTAAGATAATAATTCTCAGCTACTTGAGTAGTCACAGCCATTCTTCTTGCTGCCATTTTTCCGCTTTCATGGGGATCCTGAACCCCTAACCTCTATGAGAGATGAGAGCAGACTGTATTATGTTGGAACTTTTGTCATCAGCTTCCTAAAATTTTGATATATCGGTATGATGAAATGTTTCCTGCACTGAATAGAATTGTGGGGGGTGGGGGTGTCCAAGGGAGGATTGCTGTAATATTTGCAAATGTATAGACATTTATTTATATAGATTTGCAAATGCCTGAAAGTAGAATTTTCATGGTTACCAAGTATTAACATAGTGAATACTAATCTGCTCTCCTACTTACTAATTAAGAGTGCAATGGGCCCTTGGTATCCTCTGGGGTTTGGTTCCAGGACCTCCCAGGGATACCAAAATCCATGGATGCTCAAGTCCCATTATATACAATGGTGTGGTCAAATGGTGTGTCCCTTATATAAAATGGCAAAATCAAGATTTGCTTTTGGATTATTTATTTATTTGTGTGGAATATTTTCAAGCTGTGGATGGTGGAATCCATGAATACAGAATCCGTAGATACGGAGGGCCAACTGTACTCATCATTTAAAAATAAAAACTCTAGATCATGAATAATAAGAAGAAGAAGGAAGGAAGGATGTGTACACCTGTGAACAGATCCCTGACTTAAATCCTGGGAGCCAGGTTGAGAGCATCTGAGTAAAAATTAAGGGAGAGAGAAATAGCAGGAATATTATTCTGGGGGTCTACTACACACCTCCAAGCCAAACTGAGGACTTGGATGATGCCTCCTTGGAACAGATGACCACACATTCAGAAAGGAGAGATGTAGTAGTAATGGGAGATTTCAACTATTCTGATATTTGTTGGAAGTCCAACTCTGCCAAGAATATAAGGTCCAACAAATTCCTCACTTGCCTTGCAGACAATTTCATTGTCCAGAAGGTGGAAGAGGCAACACGGAGATCAGCTATTTTAGATCTGATCCTACCCAATGGGGATGACCTGGTTAATGGTGTGGAAGTGGCGGGAGCTTTATGGGGGAGTGATCATGTTCTCCTTGAGTCTGTTATACAGAGGAAAGGGGAAGCCAGGCATAGTCAGACATGCATTCTAGACTTTAAGAAAGCTGATTTCAGAAAACTTAGGGAATTACTGGGGTTGAACCCATGGTTAGAAATACTAAAAGGTAAAGGAGTTCATGAAGGATGGGAATTTCTTGTGAAATATTGTGAAAGGCACAACTTCAAACAGTTCCAATGAGGAAGAAAAATGGCAGGTGCCTAAAGAAACCAGGATGGATGTCGAAAGAACTCTCAACTGAGCTAAAACTTAAAAAGGACATGTACAAGAAATGGAAAAAGGGAGAAATCACCAAAGAAGAATTCAAACAAATAGCCAGCTCATGTAGGGGGAAAGTCAGAAAAGCCAAAGCTCAGATAGAGTTTAGGCTTGCTAGAGAGGTTAAAAACAATAAAAAGGGCTATTGGGGGTATGTCCATAGCAAAAGGAAGAACAAGGAAATGGTAGGACCGCTGTGTGGAGAAGATGGCAAAAGGTTAACCGGGGAGAGAGAAAAGGCAGAACTACTTAACATCTTCTTTGCTTCAGTCTTCTCCCAAAGAGGGAACAGTGCTCAACCTGGGGAAGATGGAGCAGATGATGCAGTAGGGGAAATACAGCACAGAATTGGTAAAGAGCTAGTTCAGGAATACCTGGCCAGTATAAATGAATTCAAGTCTCCAGGGCCAGATGAACTTCATCCAAGAGTATTAAAAGAACTGGCAGAAATAATCTCAGAACCACTGGCAATAATCTTTGAGAATTCCTGGAGAACAGGAGAAGTCCCAGCAGACTGAAAGAGAGCAAATGTTGTCCCCATCTTTAAAAAGGGGGGAAAGAAGAGCCAAATAATTACCGCCCAGTCAGCCTGACATCAATACTAGGAAAGATTCTAGAGCAGATCATTAAACAGATGACTGTCTGCAACCACTTAGAAACGAATGCTGTGATCTTGTGGGGGCAATTAGCTAACACACATTGGAAACTGCTTAATGCAGTATAGATGTGTAAATTGGTATTGCTTAAAACAATTTGTAAGCCGCTCTGATAGCCTTGTGGCTGAAGAGCGGGTTATAAATAAATAAATAAATAAAATAAAACATGGATTTCTCAAAAACAAGTCATGCCAGACTAATCTTATCTCTTTTTTTGATAGAGTTACAAACTTGATAGATGAATGGAATCCAGTGGATGTACTGTATCTTGATTTCAGTAAGGCTTTTGACAAGATGTCCAACAAAGTGAATGGCAGGTGTCTATTTGAAAAGTTAATGCAATACTGATAGTTAACAATTACAGTTGCCCCTCCACATTCGTGACTTTCACATTTGCGGTTTTGATTATTCGCGGAAAGCTGCCTGCCCCCCCTCTCCACCCCGTCCCTTCCCAAGGCAGCTAAGGGTTTCTCGCAAAGCCCATCGCTGCCTTGGGAAGGGGGATGGAAAGCCTCCCTCTCTCCACCCCAGTCCCTTCCCAAGGCAGTGAGGGGCCAACGTCACCATTTTGGGAAGGGCGGGGGGTGAGAGAGAGTGGCGATGGGGGCTTCAGAAGCCCCCCTCGACACTTTGGGAAGGGTGGGGAGGGTGGGAGTGAGTGGCGATGGAGGCTTCAGAAGCCCCCCTCGCCACTTAGGGAAGGGTGGGAGTGAGTGGCGATGGGGTGGGTTTTTGAAGGCGGGTGGGGGGAGGACTATTATTATTCACGGTTTTTTCACACTTGCGGGGGTCTTCCCGCAAATGTGAAGGGACGACTGTACATATGATATAGAATCATACGGTGCGGCTATACGATCATAAAAAATTCCGTATGGGGGGCAAAAAATACGAACAGCCTGTCGTTCGTATGCATACGAACCGGCTATACGATTTTTAAGCCCCCTAAACTCCGTATGACTCCCTCTTCCCGAAGCTGGCTGGAGCGAGCAAGCCAAGCGGCAATTTTAAATCTCCCGCTGCTTTTTTTTTTTTTTTTAAAGGTTCCTGGTTTGTGGACATTTGGTTTTCTGTATTTACATTATGAAATAAAAATAAATAAACATATAAATTCATGGACTTACCAGACGCTCGCTAGCCAGGAAACCAAAATGGCGGCCGCTCCCAATTCCCCTCCGTGCTAGCCCCGCCCCCTCTACTCGGCCAGCCAATCAGATTACCCTGCCTGTTCATATGTGTGCGAACAGACCGTACAGACCCATCAGCCATCCGAACGGCGTACGGATTTCTCTTCGCTATCCACTTTCCTTCCCGAATGCTGTGTGTGCGTATTTCAGGGTGGAAAACCGGGGCCCCCCTCTTTTGCATTTGTGTGCATCCGAACGGCCATTTGTACGGAAGTGCGAACTTTCGCACGCCGTACGTATTATTTAAATCGTGTAGACGGGACCATAGAATCATAGAATTGTAGAGTTGGAAGAGACCACGAGGGCCATCTAGTCCAACCCCCTGCCACGCAGGACATCACTATCAAAGCATCCCCGACAGATGGTCATCCAGCCTCTGTTTAAAGACCTCCAAGGAAGGACACCCCACCACGCTCCAAGGGAGTGTGTTCCACTGCCGAACAGCTCTTACTGTCAAAAAGTTCATCCTAATGTTGAGGTAGAATCTCTGTTCCTGGAGCTTGCATCCATTGCTCCGTGTTCCAGTCTCTGGAGCAGCAGAAAACAAGCCTGCTCCATCCTCAACGTGACACCCCTTCAAATACTTAAACAGGGCTATCATATCGCCCCTTAACCATCTTTTTTCCAGGCTAAACATACCCAGCTCCCTAAGTCTTTCCTCATAAGGCATGGTTTCCAGACCTTTCACCATTTTAGTTGCCCTTCTCTGGACACGCTCCAATTTGTCAATATCCTTTTTGAATTGTGGTGCCCAGAACTGGACACAGTATCCTAGGTGAGGTCTGACCAAGGCAGAATAGAGCAGCATTATGACTTCCCTTGATCTAGACACTATACTTCTATTGATGCAGCCCAAAATCGCATTGGCCTTTTTAGCTGCCGCATCACACTGTTGACTCATGTTCAACTTGTGGTCTACTAGGACTCCTAGATCCCTTTTGCACGTAGTCTCGTTCAGCCAGGTCTCCCCCATCCTATCTCTATGCATTTCATTTTTCTGCCCTAAAAGCAGTACCTTACATTTCTTCATATTGAATTTCATTTTGTTAGCTTTGGCCCAGCTCTCCAGTCTATCCAGGTCATTTTGAATTTTGATCCTGTCCTCTAGGGTATTAGCTACTCCTCCTAATTTGGTGTCATCTGCAAATTTGATAAGTATTTATCAATTCCCTCATCCAAGTAATTGATAAAGATGTTGAATAGCACTGGGCCCAGGACAGAACCCTGTGGCACCCCACTAGTCACATCATATAATTTTATAATTTTTCCAGAAACCATTAAATTATTACTTTCAACAAGGTCCCCCATGATATTCTTGCATAAAATTTAGTAACATGTGGGCTAGACAATGCAGCTGTTAGGTGGATTTGTAATTGATTGACTGACCAAACCCAAAGGGTAGTTACCAGTGGCTCCTCTTCATCCTGGAGGGAAATGACCAGTGGGGTGCCACAGGGTTCTGGCCTGGGCCCAGTGCTATTCAACATCTTTATCAATTTCTTGGATGAGGGAATAGAGGGTATGCTTATCAAGTTTTCAGATGACACCAAATTAGGAGGGCTAGCTAATATTCCAGAGGACAGGATCAGAATCCAAAATTACCTCAACAAATTAGAAAGCTGGGCCAAAACTAACAAAATGAATTTCAACAGGGGGAATGTAGGATACTACACTTGGGCAGTAAAAATGAAACACACAGATATAGGAAGGGTGACACATGGCTTGAGGGCAGTACATACAAAAAGGATCTAGGAGTCTTAGTGGACCACAAGCTGAATATACGCCAGCAGTGTGATGCAGCAGCTAAAAAGCCAATATGATTCTAGGCTGCATCAATAGGAGTATAGTGTCTAGATCAAGGGAAGTAATAGTGCCACTCTATTCTGTTCTGGTCAGACCTCACCTGGAATAGTGTGTCCAGTTCTGGGCACCACAATTCAGGAAGGATATTGACAATTTGGAACGTGTCCAGAAGAAGGTGACCAGGATGGTGGGTGGTCTGGAAGCTATGCCCTATGAGGAGCCGCTTAGGGAGCTGGGCATATTTAGCCTGGAGAAGTGGATAAGAGAGGACATGATAGTCATGTTTAAATATTTGAAGGGATGTCATACTGAGGATGGAGCAAGCTTGTTTTCTGCTGCTCCAGAGACTAGGACACAGAGCAATGGGTACAGACTACAGGAAAAGAGATTCCACGTAAACATTAGGGAGAACTTCCTGACAGTAAGAGCTGTTTGGAAGTGGAATACACTACCTCATGGTGTGGTGGAGTCTCCTTCTTTGGAGATTTTTAAACAGAAGCTGGACGGCCATCTGTCTGGAATGATTTGATTGTGTATTCCTGCATGGCAGGCGATTGGACTGGATGGCCCTTGAGGTCTCTTCCAACTCTATGATTCTATGATTCTAAAAAAGTGTGTGCATATGCACCTGTCTGTCTGTGGCAGCCTTCATTCATTGGAATATTGTGTCGCAACATTTGTCAGTGTTTTTGGTTGTTCTCAAAGTTGCTGTGCCAAGTTTCATGTAAAAATTCCAAATGGGGAGTCACTAGAAGCAGAGAATGGTGGCCTGCTATAATTCATCTGGACATTGTGGTAGAAGCTTCAAAATGGGTAAGACTGTTTTGATCATTGCTCACGTTGCAGTGGGCATTTTAAATAGTCCCAACAGCATGCTTCCTGAAAGCAGGGGAGGGGGGCTGCCAAAATTCATCAGGAAATTTTTAAGGGCTAGAAAACAGAAGAGAGCTAGCTGTCTGGGGCACTGCTGCGATGACCCCCTTGGCAGGGGGGAAAGGAAGGAAAACAGGAGAGGACTAAAACTCTGCTGCTAAGATACTTAAGGTTTTAAAAGATTGGAGAAATGGAGACAGTTAACAGAGATTTACTCTAAGTAAGATTTCTGATGTAACAAAGGTGGGGGCAGGAACACAGGAAGCTTCATGCCCTTCCTTGGGGTTATTAGATATGCACCTAGGCAGTGCCAGGTACCTTCAGCTGGTAATGGTATGAACTGGGCAGTTAATCTCAAAGCCCAGACAATCCATATCCTGTTTACCTAGTCTAGATATTTTCTGTGCTCATCCTTTTTGGTCCTGTCATGTGCCTTCTTTTATCATCTGTTGTATGACATACAGTGGACCCTTAGTATCCACTGGGGCTTGGTTCCATGACCCACTGTGGATACCAAAATCCATGGATGCTCGAGTCCCATTATATACAAAGGCATAGTAAAATAGTATTTCCTATATAAAATGGCAAAATCAAGGTTTGCTTCTTGGAATTTTTTATTGGCGGGGGGGGGGGATATTTTCAAGTTGTGGATGGTGGAATCTGTGGATACCAAACCTGTGGATATAGAGGGCCAACTGTACATAAAACTCTAAAACCAGAAGAGATTTGACAACTAAAGCTGCTGTCAGAATTTAAAATAGCACTAAAGACCTATCTCTTCTGGCAGGTCTACCCAGCTGATTTTAAATTGGTATTTTAAGTTTATGATTGATTTTAATGCTTGTTTTTATCCTATGTGTTCTATGTGTTCAAATAATTTTATGCCATATATTGCATTTTAATTTATGTTGTATCCTGCCTCGAGCCTTGGGGAGAGGCATGTAAGAAATAAAATTTATTGTTGTTGTTGTTGTTACATGAAGTCCTGTTTACCATGGCAGATAAAGGAAGGAGTTGATAGGAAGCACGTAATGCGAAAGGTGCAAGGAACTATAGTTGCGTGTCTCCAGCTGTTAGAGAGAATGAAAGGAATGAACTCAGGGTCCATGTAACAAAATGCCATGATTAACCCTAGTCTAAAGATCTACTGTTGTTTATTAATATCCTGCCTTTTGCCCAGCTTTGGAAATGAAGGCATCTACAAGACTGATATATAAGACTGCAATCTATACCCACTTTCTTGGGAGTAAGACTTAAATTCTGCAGGACATAACTTCCAAGTAAAGGCAATAATATTTGGTTTGTATCTATAGTATCACATATTATATATGTTATATGTGATTTTTTTTTCTGTATTAGGAGCTGAACTCCAACTATCACTGCAGTACAATGAAAATTACAACAACACCCCTCCACAAGTTAATTTCAACACCATTCCTTTTCATCCCAATGGTAAGGATGTTATTGATTGTAATGCATTCCACTAGTGGTTGATTGGCAGCAACCCCCCTTTTACTTCTAGATTTCAGACAGTGATTCTACTTCAGAATGTACTTCAGCAACTGAAAGTAGTTTAATCATTACAATCTTTTCTCAGCAGTAGTCATTGCAACCTTTTCTTCCCAGATTTAGCTGATACATTTTTGCAAGGAATTCAAGACTGTGTTTTAGTCTCACAGTAACCCAGAGAGGTTGCCTAGGTTGAGAGTGGGAAAGCAACCGAACAAAAGGAGTGGATGAACCATTTGGAGCCAGCTCTAATCATTGCATCTGTCCTGACTTTCAAAAATAATCTGCTCAATAGCTAAACGTGCAGTGTTTTAAGGTGTTCTGAACATGTACACCAAGATGGTTTTGATATTCAAAAGACATTTTGGTATTGTAAAAATTGTGTGTGTGTGTGTGTGTGTGTGTGTGTGAATAATTTCCTTATCCAAGCAGAGAGGCAGCACACTCTTCTTTCAATCTCTGTGAACCTCCTTAATTTCCTACGTACTCTACATGAGGTTTGATGCATGATCACCAAGAGCAGTTCCTTTTCAGTAGCAGCTCCAACTGTGGAAATCCTTCCACAGAGACCTGCCCAACGAAGCTGTCTGCTGTCAGATTCCAGATAGAACCTTAACTCTAAGGAGGCCATTGTGACGTTAACTCTGTTCTCATTTTTCTTTGTGTATGGATTACATTCTGTTTGGGTTGTTTATAAGCTTTTGCTAATATGATTAAAACTGTTCAGTTTTTATTCTGTTTCTGCTTTTGTGATTATTTTGCTTTTTTAATTGTAATTTGTTCAATGTTTCTACATTTGGGGGTTGCTCCATTATTATACACCAGAGTATTATTATTTTTACTAAAAAACCCTAAATAATATTTCATATTGCTATTAATTTAGGCATTTGTAAATCTTTGTTTCACTATTCTATATATAGAATAGAACTGGTTCCAACCTTTCCAAAAGAATATTTATACATAGTTTGAACCATATGATTGCCATGTAAGTGTGCCGTTTTAAAATTGTGATGTTTTTGTTCCCCATCCAAGTGGATCCACAATCTGGGAGAATTTGTGTGGATTTTCTAGATGACCCTACCAAGTGGGATCCTAAATTTACAATGACTAGTATACTACTTAGTATCCAGGTAAAGAAAGAACTTACAAACAATAATTTATGTACTTTTTCTGTTTTTAATGAGAGAATTAAAATTAGCTTTGCATTTAGAAGAATCTCAACAGCTACTTAAAGTGCATGCAGGGGACCTAGTCCTGTGGAATTTCTACTTCTTCTTCATTGTATTGTTGTCCTTTCCCTCTTCCATATCATAGCTCCTCTCCATTTCTAGTGCATATATCTTGACAGTTTTGGTTGACAGGGAAGAAACAGCTGTTGCTTTAAATGCATCCAATGGCTAAATCATGAGGGCTGATGCTCCAGCAAATAACCCAGAGACACTTGCAATTTTGGGGTAGAAAAGCTGGCCAGAATGTTTATTGGTTACAGCTGTAGAAAGCTTGGCCCAGATGGGATTGGATCCAGGCATGGGCCAACCCAATTGTTGCCCAATGAATCATACACCCAGCCTGAATGCTTGGTAACCCCTGGAATGATAGCAGGTGGGATGCCACGTGGGTGTAAACCTCTGTGTGGATCCCCTGTCACCTGGATATGAAGCTGGCCATGATCTGTGTTGCCATCACACCCAAGGCCCCCTAATGGAACCATCACTGGATATGACAGGCACACAGGCCTTGTCTACCCACAAAAACTAGATCTGATTTGACTGAAGCTGGGTCAGCAGGAGCCATGATTTTATGCATCCCTGCCATCCCAGAATGAAAACTTTGCCTTCAACGGCTGAAGGCCCAACCTGGGAAACGACTCCAGTCCTACAGTTTCCCTCCATTGCTGAGGGCCTGCCAAAACTGTGCAGGATTCTGGGAAGAAGAGACATATCAGTTGGCCAGCATGGGACAAGCCCATTGTCTTTCCCTCCCTAGTAGGTAAAATGGCCTCCTGAGTGAGTCTGGGTCCATCTCTTTCATACTGTCTTGTTTCTCTGGCTCTGTCTTTCAACTAAGCTATGAAATATGCAGCTTCATTCCTTACAGTTCATTTCATTCTTGTGTTTATTATACTTCTTACTAGCCTGCTTTGATACCATTTCAACAAGACTATTGTTATAGTAATGTAAAAGAGAAGAAGTAGACTATCTGTAAAAGCAGAAGCAGTAATTTGGAAATTATGTTTCTGAGATACACTTTAGTGTATCTGAAGTGGATGGAAAGCTCCTTTGGATGCCATAGTTATGTTTAGAATCAGCCACTGTTTCATTGCTGATCTGCAAAGTCTGCATAGCTTTGCAGGGGATGATTGTGGAGAGTGTAAATAAGCTGACTAAGGAGATTTTCAGACAGGCAAAAATCGCCCCTTGCCGCGCGAGCAGCCTCCCGAAACTGCTGCGCGGCAAGGGTCTTTTTCGGACGACGCTGTGCCTCTAGCGAAGCCGTCCGTGTCACTTCCGTGAAGCTTGGGACGGCTCCGCGTCATATTTCAATCACGGGCAGCCTCCGTGCTTGAAATATGGCGCGGAGCCGTCCCAAGCTTCACGGAAGTGACACGGACGGCTTCGCTAGAGGCACAGCGTCGTCCGAAAAAGACCCTTGCCGCGCAGCAGTTTCGGGAGGCTGCTCGCGCGGCAAGGGGCGATTTTTGCCTGTCTGAAAATCTCCTAACTTTCTGTCATGGTACACCATGGCAAAAAATGCCTGTGTTTCAGTTCAAGGGTAGTGCAACCTATAAGACACTGTAACTTTAAATTGTATACAAGATATATTTGGAACATGTAATATAATATTTACCTATTAATCCACTATACAATTATGAAAACCAACAAAACAGTGTTACAATAAAGACTTTGTATTACAATAAATTACAGTGTTACAATAAAGACCTTACAGAAAAGACATTTTGATTTAGTATAGTTGGTTTGGAGTTTGCTGGTAACATCCATCACAGTACTGAATCTTTTGTTACTTATGTAATAACATAGTTAAAACAATTGTGAAGTAACACAATACTTGTAATAACCTTTATTAACAAAAGTCTTTATTGTAACACTGTTTTGTTGGTTTTCATAATTGTATAGTGGATTATAGGTAAATATTATATTTCATGTTCCAAATATATCTTGTATAAAATTTAAAGTTACAGTGTCTTGTAGGTTGCACTAACTTTAAGTAGAGTCCTCTGTTTAGCTTTGGTATCAGTTCAAGGGTCCCCAGATGAGTGCTGTCAGCTGGATGAATCCTAACCAACCAAGCTGTGGGTGAGCTCCTTCCTTCTGTTTCCATTAGGCAGGGCACAGGGGCTCTTGCCATTCCAGGGACACAGCAGCGTTTAGGCCTACTGCTACATGGCACCTAAGGTTCCTTGTTCTTCCATCAGGATAGGAAGCATTCAAGAACCCACATGCATGTGCTGTATGTGCTAGGAGCAAGAGTTAACACTATGGGTAGTCCAGACGGCGAAAAAAAATCTCTTAGAATCTGCGGGGAACCCCATGTGTCCAAATAGGATCCCGTAGCATTCTGTTCTTTTCGGAGGGAAGGGGAGCAAAAGTTGGGGAAAGTCTGCAGCAGAAGCCTCTGGGATTTTTCCTGGGTTTTTAAAAAACCCAGATGGAAATCACACCCTCACCCATTAGGACTACCGAATTGTATTGCATCACATTGCTGAAGAGGAGAGCGGATTGGACAGATGTCCGCAGGAGGTGGAGCTTGCCAAAACGGCAGATTGTGGAACCACCATATTGGATTGTTGCCATAGCAATCGTGGTCTGAGGCAATTAAAACAGGCTTTCTTTCCTCCTCCTCCCTCCTCCTCCTTCTTTTTTTCCTTTTTTTTTTTTTTTTGGTTCTTTCAGCAGAAGATCGCTCTTCCACACCTTGGAATTAGGTTTTTTTTTTTTTAATTATTGTTTGGGGGGGGGGCAAGTTGGGGAATACAAAACCGCACATAATTCACTCACGCCTGCCATCAAGATTCACTGGCATGCCGTCATGTGAACAGCAAACACAGATAGCTTTGCACACCATTGATCTTGCCAAAAAAATAATTGAGACAGATGACAGCTGCTGTGAACTGGAGTTTCTGCGCACCAATTCACATTTTATTTCCTTGTCTAGATGGGTCCTATGTCACTACATCATGTAGTTTAGGATGGTAGCTCTCTGTGAACGAATGTAACCGCTGAGAAGGAATAGACTGATCTGCCTCACAATGCTTACCACACTGCTTGCCCTTATCTGTGCTCATCCATGGCATCCTATTTGAATGTGCCCATTGAGAAAGACAGAGTAGAAAGAGAGCAATGCAGTTTGATTACACACCTCTTTTTAAACACTATACATGGACAGAGCAGGATTTGTGCCACAGGCATGTCTAAAGAAACCTTTTGAATTGTAACTTATTATGCATGCATAAATCCAGTTTTACATTCTGGTTGAATCTGATTATGAATAAAACTTTTCAGACTGGTATGTACATGTATCTTTACACAGGTTTTGCTGTCTAATCCAATCTTGAAAAATGCGGTGAACCTGGAGGCAGCTAAAATGCTGCAGAACAATTATCCCCTGTATAGACAAAGAGTTATACAGTGTGTCAAAGCTAGCCAGCACCTAGAAGGTAATAAACCTCTATGCTTTATGCTATTAGTCATAAATATATTCTTTGAGCACCACAGGGAGTTTTAGAAGAAACCATTTAAATCATTAAAAAAAAAACCCTTCTATTTTACACTGAGCAGTAAATTTTAATTTTTTGTGATTGGCAGCGTAACTTGAGTCTGGGCTCTACAGGCAGATCTCTGATCTCACAAAGCACATTTACCAGACAATGTTCAGAGGTGATGCAAAGGTCATGAGTTTGAAAATGAGACAGGAGTAACTCTGCTGTTAGACAAGTTTACATCAATGATTCCTTCAGATGCCATATTTATCCTGGCATCACCCATACTAAGAAGTATGTACAGATCAGTACCTGGGCTCAAACCATAACCAAAGTGCTTGCCATTGTGGTTTGAGCCTAAATAAATATTGACACAACTTTGCAATTGTATTTAGATATAATCTGCATCTTCCATGCACTTTGATTTCATCTAAAGAGATCAGAAGTGTGTCTGAATTATATCCAATCAGAGTATGGATAGTTCTGAAACTTTTCCACTAATTGTGAGCCTTCCTATGTATGGCCAAACTTGTGTGACCATTCCTTATTTTAGATTATATTATACGAGTTTCCCACCTCATTTGTCTGCTCTGGGTTCATCATGGATTCTATAAAGGATCAAAAAAAGTCAGGCTTGTAAGCTCCTATTACTGCTCTTCTGCAAGCCCTTGCTTCCATTACAAGCAGAATCTTCAGAGGCTGTATTTTAAAAACTTCTTCTCTTTTGTAGATATTGTTGATAGTTTAGAAACAGATCCTAATGCAACCAAGTTTCTGTCTGCACCTGAAGAAAGTTGGGATCATGGCCAAATGAGGTAATAAATTAAGTCCAGACCACAAAGAGTCCCAAAGATTACAAGCCAATTATGGTAGCTATACCAATTAACTTTTTTTTTTTGTATATGTTCAAATAATTTTTTAAAGAGAAAATTATTATGATGCCATCCTTAGCTAAAAATTCCCAGGGTAGCAAGCAATAAAATGACAGAAAGGCCAAAGATTTAAAGTTGCTTTGAGATCAAATGGCAAAGGCAGCATAAAAACAAAAGCACAGATTTTTAACAGAATGGGAAACTCCATAATAAAAACCAGTTGTTCTGTATGCTAGGGGTGGGCAACTGTGGAAGAGTAGGGGACCACATTATCCCTCCAGGAGACCTTGGAAGGCTGCAATCCCCCTTGTACCTGCCCCCACAAAAGAAAATCATCAAATTTCTGCCTCCAAAGCCCTGCAGGGGACATGGGGGGCATGTCTGGGGGACTTCCTGTGCACCTAGAGGGCACTTTTAGGCATTTTGAGGCCAAAATATTTGAAAAAATTAGCAAAATTTCATTTTGACCTTCGGGGGAAGGTCCAGTGGGGTTCAAAATATTGTGGAAATGCCCTTCACTCCATCTACAGATCATTTGGGGACATTTTAGAGCATTTTTTAACCTTGGGGGGCTGTGGAGGCCAAAAAATGCCCCTGGGGACTGTGTGCATCCTGTGGGCTACACTCTGCCCACCCTATATATTGAGATACAGCAGGACCCCCGTATCCACTGATTCATTATCCACTGATTCAATTATCCACGGTTTCAGTTTTCAGCACAATTACCGTGGAGTCCTCCTAGAAAATGCCTCCTCTCTAGCCATTTTCTAGGTCCTCCAAGGCAACCGTGTGGTATAATAAAGTTCCATTATTTTCAATGGCATTTGCTATTATCTGCAGATTTCAGTATCCGCGGTGGGGAAGGGCACAACCATTCTCCCACAGATACAGGGATGCTACTGTACCAGAAAAATGAAAAGTTCTCTGTCCGGCACCAAAGTCTGAACCAAGCTAGGAAAGTTATTGCACAGCTGTGACGACTATGACTTAAAAATCCCTCACTCTTTGGTCAATGTCTCACTAACATTAGACAACAAGAGATACGCCGGAAGGAACCTAATGATGCAGAGTTGGAGTATAATTCAAAGACATAGCTGTATTAGTCTGGATAAATATGCAAAGGGAGATGTTCAACAAAATCAAAGGTATTACAAGAACCTTGTGTAAACATGGGTGTGTTTGTGAAACATAAGGTTAGCTAAGTCTCAAGCTGCTTAGGGCCTTATAAATTATCCAGGATATTGACTTCTGCCTCAAACAGCCGGTGTAGTTGTTTAGAACTGGCAAGCTATGATCTATGTACTGTAGCTAGTCCCAGTTAGTGATCATTTTGTACTACAGTAGACTCTCCAGATCTGTGTGGGTTTGGTTCCTGGACCCCCACAAATGGCAATATAATGTGGATGGTTGCACCCCATATTATTAAATGGTGGGATGTGGATGTGTCAGTGCGGATGCATACAGGTTGCTGCCATTTTAGGTATGGGATGTAATGATCCGTGGGCAATTGAAACTGTGGATTGGGAAAGCCCACTGTATTTGATGTTTCTAGGAAGTCTTCAGTAAAATAAATGAAGAAGTTCAATAAATAATATCTTCTAGCTCATATAAGACACAAGCCTGCATAGATAAAGGGAACCTTCTTCTTTTTAAACAGCAGGTTATATCTCCATTCTAAGACAGCTCTCAACAGTGTCACCAATGATATTAACACCTCAAACCATGATAATTCCTGTAGATCTTTTCCCAATATAGAAGTAACTATTTCTGACATTATAATTAGTTTGTACTATATAGTATGTACAGTTCATATAAACAGTGAGACTTTATTTTTAAAGGTCTCTCCCTCTCTCTCTCTCTCTCTCTTTGTAATAATGCAATGCAAACACAAATCTTTTTGCTGGGGTGTTTCTAGAAATCCAAACCTAGCTGCAGAACCACTAGTACCAATTTCTTATATTGCAGAATCTGAAACATTAGGCTTTCATTGTAAGTAGCAGCTATATTATAAAATAGCATAGCAGTATGTGAACAGGGAGACCAAAAAATTTTAAGTGATCTGAATATTAGGAGAGGTGTCAGGTTTACTTTCAGTGGCTGAAAACCACTTCATGAATTAACAATTTTAAAATATAAAGCTTTTGAAGATAAGCTGCTGACATTTAACAAGAAAGCAGATGCAAAAGAAATAGAAAGAGCAGGAGAACAACATGGGTGTATTAAAAATAATGATAACCGATGAACCTTGTTGATTCATAAAACAGTGTCTTACTAATTTCCTTTAGAAGTTCATGGGACAGCAGTAAGTCCATCTGGGAGGAAATTGGAGCTCCTATTCACTGTCTCTGGAATATTTATAAAACTAAGTTGTCTTGTATTATTTTCAATTACTGTACTTCATTATTTTGATTCACTGATAAGCTTATTGTACTAATATGAGTCCGGGGTCAGCAAAATCAGCTCTGAGAACTCTAAGGGCTAAATGTAAAAAGGCAGCTTTGCTTGCTTTCATGTAGTCTCCTCTGACATGCACACTCCCCTTGATTTTTGCAGGTCTTATAAAAGATTGTTGCCATTCATGGGAATTATGTACCCTTTCTTGCTGAAGTCATCTCAAGAGGCAAGATTATACTTGTCCTAAGTCTTGCTTGAGGGTTTGGAGCAATGCTAAAAGAAACCTGCACACCGATTCTATAGGCAATAAGACCAGCACTTGGAAAAATTACCTTTGGGGACAACAACTCTGAGAATTTCCAATAGCCATGCCGACTAGGGCATTCTGAGAACATTAGTCCAAACAAGTAATTTTTCCAAGCTCTGAGAGATCCTATGCTTTCTTCATCAGTTGCACAGCAAAGGAGGAGGCATAAATAACCCTTTGCCACTTCACAGATGAAAGTTGATTGGTGCATTTTCTCCATGTGGTCTCTTCCATGGATGAGAGCATGTCAAGGTACAGCAATGTGAAGCAGATTGGGCCAAAATGTTGCCACACTGCAAACAGACAAATCCATTCACAATTGCAGGAAAGGTTTCTATCTATATCAGCTCTATTCACCATAGGTATATGAATTGCATATAGGAATCAAAACATTCTTGTTTACATGGAATGAATTCATTGTAATATGGGTTAAGTGTGGTTTCTTTTCTGTAGCAAGCCACAGCAACTCCTTGCATTTTAGTATGATGATTTTATAAAGGGAAACAGCTTTAAAAATAATAATAATGGATCAAAGCATTGATCCAATGCTAGGAATTTGGGAGAGATCTGGCTTTCACACACTAGAAATATGAAGGCAGGACTCTGGTTTCTTTAAATTCCCAATGCTTGCCTTCACTGGTGTGGAAGGTGAGTATTGAGTCATATGCCCCTTGAAACCTCTGGTTTTTTGTTCATTTCACTGCTTTGTGAAACATTCTGTCGGGAAACCTGTGTCAAATAACTAATTGTATAATCCTCCCTGAAAACTCATCCTTTGTTCCAAATGTATGTTTTCAGAAAGATTACAGCCATATCATATGAAGATTATTATTTGACATGGTTTAAAATTGCCACATCAAAAGCAGCTCAAAATTTTAAAACCCCAGGTAAGCTGATACTTTGGTTTAACAAAATTAAACATAGCAAGCCTGATTCTGATCTTGTGCTGGGTTTGAATAAGTGTAAGGGCTCATTCTCATGACCTCCCAGTATGATAGCTTCAGTTTTAAGTCAAGCCATACAGACTTCCAGGAATGCTATCCTGCACTGAGGAAGTTGTTGAACAAAACTACACTCATGGTTCTCTGACATTTTTGTAGGTTCAATTAAAAATATTACAAGAATGTAGCTTTTGGATTCCCCCCTCCCACCTTATGGATTAACACAGCTATCTTCAGCTTTTTATTTTTTTTATTTTTACAAGGTTTTGTTTCTAGTTTATATATCTCATGTAAACCAATCATGGATATTTTTCATCCAACACAAACTCTTGAAAAGCTGTTGTCATGACAGTAAAAAAAAAAAAAAAAGACTGGTGTGTATATATAGTGGAATAACTGGAATTCTGTTCAAATAACTAAAAACCACAGTGTCTGCAAGTTAAGAATGATGTGAAGATGGTCCCTGCCTGCCTTTCATTTTGTTGGAAAAAGATAAATGTCTAGAATATACAAATTGATCATTTGTGGCATAAGGCTGGATTCATGTTGTGGCACTCTACGTGTGTGAAAACCATTGCACAAGTGGTTGCAGTTTCTGAGGAGTTGTATACATGAAGTCCCTGGTGCAACAAGACATTCTACAAGAGTATACATAGCCTTCTTTCTCTCTTTTGATTTTGTGGGTGGGAAGCTATTTGCCCATTGTGCAGCAGGTGAGACCAGTGCTATAGCACCCATTACAGTTAGGACTTTATCTGACCACCCCCCGTAAAAGTTCTTTTGCTGGCATAAATTGTGGTGTTTTCTGCCAGAAAAGAACTCCCCCCACCAGACCTTATCTTGCTCGCACAACAGGGGGATTTCCAACAGATAATGGGCCACTAGCCAAACAGAGACTAATCCTCCTTGCATATCTCCCCCCAGGAACTACCCATTCAAATACACAAATTTACATATCCTCTCCAACAGGGGCTCACAGTATATAAACCCCACACACATTCCTACCCAAACATTCTCAGAGGATGCCAGCCACAAATGCAGGCAAAATGTCAGAAACAAACTCTTTCAGAACATGGCCTCACAGCCTAGAAAAAAACAAGGAAAATCTAATACTCAAAGCAGTATACATAAAAGAGAAAAATGTATCAGTGATAAAAAGCAGCAAGGACAATTAATAAGATCTTCTAACACTTAAAATGGAGACAAACAATATGAGTACATGTTGCCCCCCTTATTTGCGGCAGATACATTTCCGGACTTACCTCAGGTACCTGAAACCATGTATAATAGTGAACCGCTGTGAATACCATAGAATTGCACTGGAGGACCTAGAAAATGCCTAGAAGAAGTTTCTCTAGGTATCTGGCGTGACTCTGTGGTCAACTTCCAACAACCTTCAGTGTGACTCTATGGTCCTCCCGATGCCTAAAGAGACCCCCCCCCAATATCAGGTAAGTGAAACCCGAGATACTTATCCCACATAGGCGGGGGGGGGGACCTATGTTATGTTAGAGCTTAAAGGAGCAGCAACAAAACAATGACTCACAGAAGCTACCAGATAGTAATAAAAAATCT
The DNA here is from genome assembly GCA_030847615.1 of Gambelia wislizenii. Taxonomy (NCBI): domain Eukaryota; kingdom Metazoa; phylum Chordata; class Lepidosauria; order Squamata; family Crotaphytidae; genus Gambelia; species Gambelia wislizenii. Next base: position 108,418,639 of record JAUMIR010000004.1, read on the forward strand.
CTGCCAATAAATAAATTATTTCAATGGACATCCTAAATAATAAATGGATTAGCCTTCCTTTTCTCACCAAGGAAGGGCATTCCAGTAGTGAGGACTAAGCATTGAGAAGATCCTTTGCCTGATTGCCAATTGCCTAATCTCCCCTGACAGAAGCACTCAAACCAAAGCTCCTGAAGGGCCCTTGAACTATTTTTGTATTAAAATTATTTTATACCAGTGCCTATGGTATTCATGCTGCTCACTGGAGGGTTCTTTTTTAGCCTCCTTCACCTTTGATACTATGAGAGAAGGCATAAACAGTTTACTGGCTTGTTGTTCTGATAATATTTTCATTCTCATATCATCATTCTTTGTATGGATCCTTCTAGTGTTTGATGACCCAGACTTCATAGGAAACTGCTATGACTGGATGGCAGTGAATGTGAGCAAAGGAGAATGGGATGCAAATATGTAAGTATGTTACGAAGATTCAAAACACACCTGTGGGAGCAGTGGCTCAGCAAGCATAATAGCATATTGAAGGTCTTACTATTGTAGTGATAAAGTTAAAATAGTGTTAAGTTGTGGATCGAAATACTTAGTCACAAGATAAATCACAGCGAATTTTGTACAGCATAACAAGCTGCCAGTCTGCATCAAATACAATTTACACAGAATGCACCCTTTTGTTTCCTTGGATTTTCCTGTCTTTGGATCATTATGGTTTCATAGCCATACCTTTTCCAAAGACGGACTATTAAAGATGGAGATATCCAAAAGTTCATAATTACATTATTCAGAATACTAATTTGCCTTGGTTATAGTGCTTAGGTGTGTTATAAAAATGGAGAGTCATTCACTGCAAAGTCTTCTCTGGCTCAGAATATAAAAAGAGATCATGCGTATATGTTCAGCTACTCATCAACACTTTATCTATTTGTTGTTGCAGTCCTGAACACTAGTAGAGTTCAGGAAGAGCAGGAAAAATAGACCAAAAGCTTCACCTTTGAGAGCAAAGCAGCTCTGCCATCTCTGAATATGTCTGACCAAGTTCAAGGAAGCTACCCAAATGAGCAAAACCTGGCCAAGTTCCTTTATGTATTCTCTTCCCTCTACATTTATCCTACTTAGACTCTAAAAGTAACTGGGGGAACTCTTAATTTTGAGAAGCAGTAAAGAGCTCACTGAAATAGTGGTATCTTTGATAATAACAAAAGTTAAAATACAATTAGAAAGCCATTTCAATTCACCCCTGGTATTAGAGACAATGGTTTTGATTTTTCTTGGGAATGTGTTGTTTCTGTGTCCCATGTAGATTTAAACCCTCTATTCTTCCTGGGTGTGTTTGCTTGTGTGTGGTGGAGCTGTGGAGCGGGAGGGGGGTTGAACTTCCAGGTGGTGTTCTGCCCTGGCTAGTTCTGGGAAGTGCAGTTCCCATGGGGCATATGATAAGGCTCCTCAGTGACATGCATAAACATTTCAAGCCAAGAGATAAACTTTCTGGAAACAAACAAGCATTTTCTGAGAATTCTCCAAGGCAGTTTATAATTACTGAGGTGATTCTGAGGGAAGGCACTTCTCTAACTTCATTCTTTGGAGCACATCTTGATAACCTTTGTCTGGGCACACACCTTTCTCCATAATTCCAATCAGGGTGCACACCTCTCTCCAGCTGTCTCAGACCTATTAGGAAAGTATTCAGGAGCCATGAGTGGAGACAGAATTCTTTCACTTGAGAATCATAAATTATATGAGGTGCCCCATTGCAGAAAAATATCCAAAGTAAATCTCATGCTAACTTTGCAGTCCTGGTGGTGAGTTGTTCTATTTGCTCAGGCAAGTTTTAGTTGCTCTGTTTGTCTTACTGTATTACCTGCTTTTCAATTGCTTTGCAAATTGCAAGTTCTCATTTTATTCAATTTCATGTTGATATGGTTATTTGTAAGTCATACTTATTATACATACCATGCTATTCTGTGAAGAGAACCAGTGTGGGATAGTGGTTTGAGAGTTGGCCTAGGACACTGGGGAACCAGGGCTCAAATTCTGGCTCAGCCATGGAAACCCACTAGGTGATCTTTGGCAAGTCACACTCTCTCAGGCTCAATGGAAGGTAAAGGTAAACCCACTCTGAAGAAATTCTGCCAAGAGAACAAGCGATAGGGTCACTTTAGGCTCACCATAAGAAATGACTTCAAGGCACACAACAACAGCTATCTGTAGGAGTGAAGGGTGGTTTATGAATTCTGGTAACATATACATTAATAATAATTCATCCATGGTTGAGTGAGACTTAGAGGTTCATAGAATCATAGAATCATAGAGTTGGAAGAGACCACAAGGGCCATCCAGTTCAACCCCCTGCCCTGCAGGAATATAAGATCAAATCATTCCAGACAGATGGCTGTCCAGCCTGTTTAAAAACCTCCAAAGAAGGAGACTCCACCACACTATGAGACAGTGTATTCCACTTCCAAACAGCTCTTACTGTCAGGAAGTTCTTCCTAATGTTTAGGTGGAATCTCTTTTCCTGTAGTTTGAGTCCACTGCTCTGTGTCCTAGTCTCTGGACCAGCAGAAAGGACCAAGCTTGCTCCATCCTCAATATGACATCCCTTCAAATATTTAAACATGACTATCATGTCCCCTCTTAACCTACTCTTCTCCAGGCTAAATATGCCCAGCTCCCTAAGCCACTCCTCATAGAGCATGGCTTTCAGACTTCCCACCATGCTGGTTGCCCTCCTCCGGACACATTCCAGCCTATCAATATCCTTCCTGAATTGTGGTGCCCAGAACTGATCGCAGTATTCCAGGTGAGGTCTGACTAAAGCAGAATACAGTGGCACTATTACTTCCCTTGATCTAGACACTATACTCCTATTAATGCAGCCTAGAATCACATTGGCTTTTTTAGCTGCTGCATCACACTGCTGACTCATGTTCAGCTTGTGGTCCACTAAGACTCCTAGATGCCTTTCGCATGTACTGCCCTCAAGCCATGTGTCACCCTTCCTATATCTGTGTGTTTCATTTTTACTGCCCAAGTGTAGTATCCTACATTCCCCCTGTTGAAATTCATTTTGTTAGTTTTGGCCCAGCTTTCTAATTTGTTGAGGTAATTTTGGATTCTGATCCTGTCCTCTGGAGTATTAGCTAGCCCTCCTAATTTGGTGTCATCTGCAAACTTGATAAGCATACACTCTATTCCTTCATCCCAGTATTGATGTTAGGCTGATTGGGCAATAATTATTTAGGTCTTCTTCCCCCCCTTTTTTTAAAGACGGGGACAACATTTGCCCTCCTCCAGTCTGCTGGGACCTCTCCTGTTCTCCAGGATCTCTCAAAGATTATTGCCAGTGGTTCTGAGATTACTTCTGCCAGTTCTTTTAGTACCTTTGGATGAAATTCATCTTGACTTGGAGACTTGAATTCATTTATACTGGCCAGGTATTCCTGAATAACCTCATTACCTATTCTATGCTGTATTTCCCCTTCTGCATCATCTGCTCCATTTTCTCCAGGTTGAGCGCCGTTCTCCTTTTGGGAGAAGACTGAGGCAAATAAGGTGTTGAGTAGCTCTGCCTTTTCTCTGTCCCTTGTTAGCATTTTGCAAACTTCTCCCTGCAACGGTCCTACCATTTCCTTGTTCTTTCTTTTGCTACGGACATATCCAAAAAAGCCCTTTTTGTTGTTTTTAACCTCTCTAGTAAGCCTGAGCTCCATCTGTGCTTTTGCTTTTCTGATTTTCCCCCTACATGAGCTGGCTATTTGTTTGAATTCTTCTTTGGTGATTTCTCCCTTTTTCTATTTCTTGTACATGTTCCTTTTAAGTCTTAGCTCAGTTGAAAGTTCTTTAGACATTCATACTGGTTTCTTTAGACACCTGCCATTTTTCTTTTCCATTGGAACTGTTTGAAGTTGTGCCTTCAATATTTCACCTTTTAGAAACTCCCATCCATCATGTACTCCCTTCTCTTTTAGTATTCCTGACCATGGGATCACCCCCAGTAATTCCCTAAGTTTTCTGAAGTTGTCTATACAAGCCACAAAAAACCAGAGTGATCTGCAGTAAGACAATTCACAGCAGCTGCAACTTGTCTAAATGGTTTTACAACCCCCATAAAGTTTACATGCCCTCTAGCCAAGATGGCAATTATCAAGGTATAACACAGCTCTCTATTGCTGGAAAAATCCTTGCAAGGATACTCCTGAACAGATTAGTTCCTGCTATTGCAGAAGAACTTCTTCCTGAAAGCCAATGTGGCTTCAGAGCCAAAAAGAGTACTACAGGTATGGTATTTGCCCTTAGACAACTGCAAGAGAAATGTAGAGAGCAGAACAAGGGACTTTATGTAACATTTGTCGACCTCACCAAAGCCTTCGACACTGTGAGTAGAACGGGAAAGACTAGGATGTCCCCCCCACCCCAATTCCTTAAAATTATTATCTTGCTACATGAGGGCCAGCACAGTCAAGTCAGATATGGCGATGCTCTTTCAGAGCCCTTTCTAATAACTAATGGAGTGAAACAAGGTTGTGTTCTTATTCCAATTTTATTTACAATCTTCTTCAGCATGATGCTTCAAAGGGCTACGGCAGAGCTTGAAGAAGAAGACGACATCTATATATGTTACCATACCAATGGTAGCTTGTTTAACTTAAGCTGTCTGAGGGCTCACACTAAGACTCTAAACTGTCTAGTCCGTGAGCTGCTCTTTGCTGATGCTGCTGCCCTTTTTGCCCACACAGAAGCAGCTCTGCAGCACCTAATATCCCTCTTCGCAACAGCTGCAGAGCTGTTTGGGCTGGAAGTCAACCTGAAGAAAACGGAAGTTCTTTACCAGCCTGCACCACAGGATGAACACCACCATCCCCACATTGCCGTAGGCAAATCTGTGCTTAAGTCCATTCAGCAGTTCACCTACCTGGGAAACATCATCTCCTCAGATGCCAAGATTGACAAAGAGATCAATCACAGATTAGCAAAGGCATATAGTGCATTTGGAAGACTTTACAAAAGAGTCTGGAGTAATAAGCACCTGAGGCGAAGCACAAAAATCAGTGTGTATAGAGCTATTGTACTGTCTATTCTCCTTTATGGGTCTGAAACATGAGTCACCTATTGCCACCACTTACAACTCCTTGAATGCTTTCATCAGCACTGTATACGCACAATCCTAAATATACACTGGACTGACTATGTGACGAATGTTGCTGTCCTTGAGCAAGCAGGGATCACCAGCATTGAGGCCATGATATTGAGAACACAGCTGTGCTAGGCAGGGCACATTTCTAGGATGGAGGACCATCACCTTCCAAAAATAGTACTCTATGGTGAACTTGCCACAAGTCAGCGTAAGAGGGGTTCTCCAAAAAAGCGATACAAGGACTCCCTGAAACAATATCTCAGGCTCGGCCAAATTGATCACCAACAATGGTCCGCCCTGGCCTCACATCGGGAGGCATGGAGACGCACTATCCACAATGCTGCAGCCTTATTTGAGAACTCACACCGAACAAGTCTTGAAGAGAAACGACAACGCAGAAAGAATCACAACCCAAAAACATCACCCAAGGAGACCTTCTGCTGTGCTTTTTGCAACCGGACTTGTTTATCTCGGATTGGCCTTTTCAGTCATCAGCGCGCTTGCAGAAAGCGTGGGATGAGTCCTTCCTGAATCTTCGTTTGCGAAGAAAAGCTAGAGACAACACCCATAAAGTTTACATGCCCTCTAGCCAAGATGGTAGCCACCAATGAATTACTTGCATTTTTAAATCTTCCACCAAACATTTTTTTATTAAAAAACCACCCTGTTTCCATGGTGTGCATAAGCAGTATTCTGCCTTTACACAGAAAAAGGAAAAAAATAGAAAGAACAACACCCTGTTTTCTCACCTTAGTGATTGCTCGCTAAGGCAAAAATCCAACATGGTGGCTCTGGGCATCTGACCTGTTAGCAAGCCCTGTCTCATGCTCATCCAGCCAATCAGCTTGTGCTTCCTCTCCTATGGGAAAGCGATTCAAGTTGAATTGCTTATCCCAACAAGCAGGAATGTGCATTTCCTTTGGAGTTTATTTTAAAACTCCAGGAAAAACTGTGAAGGCTTTCCCCTTGCAGTTTTTGACATTTTTGACACCCCTTCTTCTGAATATGGCGAAATGATGCAGTATGCTATTAAGAGAGCCCATATTCTCTTCACATTCTGTGAGGAGTATTTTTGCCATTTAAACAACCCCTCAGTTTCACAAGTTCCCACCTCCCCCCACCCCGGTCACCAGAGAAGAGAACTTTAGGAGCTTTCACTCCCAATTTTAGTGACTCGCAATTTGCTGTGTTGTCCAGATTCAGAACTGTGGTTAAAACTATGATTAGTTTCAACAAATCAGATTCAAAAACCACAGTTGAAGTTGACTTCTTTGAAACTGGCCATTGGTAGTGGTCAGCCACAAGTTGTCATGCCAGACATAGCAGCAAACCACATTTCATTAAAATTGAGCGTTCACTAAAAGCTTCTAAAGTCCACCTCCTGCCCATTCTTGGGGGAGGGGGCTTGCTGGACATGAGTCCGAGTCTCATTTGGCCATATTCATGCTTCTGCACATCATGTAACACTATGGTTTAGTGTAAGGTACAAACATGAGCAGTTTGTTTATACTAACTGAGGGAAAGAGGCAATGACAGAGAATTGTGTGCTTCTTTAGCTAGTTCTTTCCTGTTATTACTCCCTTTTTCCTCCAGTCTACATAGCCAATAATTCTTTTATCCTGTCTTTTTCTGAACTTGAATATTACACATATAAAGAAGACTATTTCTGGGTTGTGAGGAGAGTTATTTTCTCATCCTGACCATGACCATTTGTATTTGGGGCTTCCTCTGAGAAAAGAAGAATGCGTGCATGTACTTCTACACCTTTGACCTCAGAATTATTAGGAAGTCTAAAGGTTATGCAATATGGATTACAGCCTCATGGAATCTATTTTGTATGGCTCAAGCTATGTATTTAGTTTTTTTGAACTTTCTTTTAAAAGATTGCAACTAATTGTTTCATACATATGCTTACATGTATTTTGGGGAAAGGCACTTCATCTGATTTGCAACAAGCTCTTAGAAACCCTAAGATCTAATTTGGGGTTCAAACTGAAAGAAAGCAAACTGTGGACTAAATTAGTTTATTTTTCTTTCTGAAGAAACTCCTATACCTTAGGGTTAATTTTTCTTTGACACAACTTCCTTGTTTTATTTCCCTTAACAGAAGTTCTTTGTTTTATGTATTTGATAATTGCTTCATTATGTAGTACCACAGGATCCTCCGTGACCCAAGACAACATTCCAAAAAACTAGGAAGATATTTTTTGACCCATATGTCCACACACACACACACACACACACACTAGCATGAACAGGCTGGGGCTGTTTGAATATGCAGCCTTTGCAATGAATCAGAGCAGCTTTTTCATATTAATTTCATAGGAGCATGAAAGGAAATTGCTATGATTTTTCCACCATCATTGCCCCCAGTTTTACTTCCTCTGGATGTAATGGCCACCATTCACTGCCATCTGGTGGTAGAAGACAAGATGTGTTTGAAATTGTTCTTTTGACCAGTTGCTTGGTTTGACTTACAAAGGCTTGATTTCCCACATTATTGTGTGCGACGATGAACGCTGCAGCAATGCAAGTTGTGGCTTTGCTTGCTGCCTGCAGGGCCAGCCCTGCTGCTCAGCATGACAAAGTGACTTGCTTCAGGTTAAGACGGTTAAGAGGCGATATGATAGCCCTGTTTAAGTATTTGAAGGGGTGTCATGCTGAGGATGGATCAGGCTTGTTTTCTGCTGCTCCAGAGACTGGAACACGGAGCAATGGATGCAAGCTCCAGGAACAGAGATTCCACCTCAACATTAGGAGGAACTTTTTGACAGTAAGAGCTGTTCGGCAGTGGAACACACTCCCTTGGATCGTGGTGGGGTCTCCTTCCTTGGAGGTCTTTAAACAGAGGCTGGATGGCCATCTGTCGGGGATGCTTTGATCGTGATTTCCTGCGTGGCAGGGGGCTGGACTGGATGGCCCTCATGGTTTCTTCCAACTCTACAATTCTATGATTCTATGATTCTATAGGTGGCATGATGGAAAATGGGAGGCAGTGGAAATCAGGGATAAGTCTTTGAATGGTGCAGCAACTTTAGAAGCTTTTTAAAAGGTAGACTGTAGTAAAGCAGGTGCCATTTGTGTGCTTCAGGAAGCAAAAGGCAACACTTATTGTCCGAGCACTTATTACCATGAGTGTGGATTGGCACTACTGGCTTGTCTACATGTGCAAAAAGCCTGTACTCACCCTGTAGTTGTGGCACAGTTGCATCTTCATTAGGGTTTCCACAGGAAAATCTGGGTCTAAAAGATTTGTGGTTTGCTCTGCATTTCAGGGGAAATCCCAGATTATTGGCCATGTGGCAGCTATGGATTGGCTTTGGCACACTTTTTATTTTTTATTTTTTTATTCTATGCATATTGCATAATCATATCTCCACTTTTTCAGTAATGCAGCACTCTGGGACAATATATATGCAAGCATATTTGCAAGCATAAGCAAACAGAAAAAAAACCTAGAAACAGCCCAGGGGGTCGTTTACACGGGCAGATATTCCTCTAAATATACTGCTAAGATAGCTCTTGGTTCCCATGGATCACAGCACAGCATTGCCTCATTCAGAAGGGGGGAAGGTAAAACACCCAAATATAGCGTGGCAAGGGATGTCACTACTTTTGCCGGTATATTTGCAATGTAGCGCATTATTAGCAGTGTAAACAACCATTCTGCTAAGGGCTACAGCAGAGCTGCACTATGATTGGTTGCTATGATGCAGGGGTGGGCTTAAAAGAGGGGGAGGGAGGGAAGGAGGGAGAGACAGTAGTGATTAGAGAAAACTTTGAAAAATCCTCTCTGCTATTTTGCAAGTCTGCCAAGAAAAAGGATTCCCAAGACCTTTCAGTCATAAAATTCCCATCTGTCAGCTCCGCTTGGGGGAGGGAGAGAGAGAGAGAGAGAGAGAGAGAGAGAGAGAGAGAAACCATTTCACTAAGGGCTGCAGCAGAGCTGCATTGTGATTGGGGGAGGGAGGGGGACTGAGGGAGGGAGAGTAAAAAATCCTCTGCTATTTTGCAAGTCTGTGAACCCTGACAAAACAAATCGTGCTGAAAAAACTTGTGATAGGATCACCTTAGGATCCATGGCATGGCAGCAAGGTCTTTCGGCAGAGATGCCAGGGCAGATGGGGAGATTGCTGTGTCTCTGCTTCAGGGAGTGACTGAGTTCATTTACAGGCAGATTTAGAGAGATACAGAGACAGAGCCACTTCTTTTATCTTCCCCCCCCCCTGCTATTTGGGCAGTCTGTGAGTCTTTCTTTAAGCTCGAAAATGCAGGGCTTCAAATTCTTTCACTCACGATCTAGCCTCTTCCCCATAAAGCCTTCGTCTGCTTGGGAGGCCACACCCCCCGCACTTTTCCAAGTCTGAACGAAAAAGCAGCATAATTAGAAAAAAACCCTGACTGGCACAGCTGCAGAAAAGAATTAAAATGCAAGTTGCCACAATAAATCTGCCGTGTAAACGAACCCCTGGCCATGTGGTCAGAAATAATGTGATGTACAGGATCATTGGACCATGCTTTTTACATCACTGCAAGTTCACCTATGATTACAGTGTGGTGGAATGCTCCAGAGAAGCCTGGTGAGTGTGGCATTTACAGGGCAACTGCGGATCAAAAACATCCATGGTGGCTACAAGGCTGGTTTGGGGTTTCCCACCAGTGTAGACAAGCCCTAAGTGCCAAGAAGTCCTAATTCAGCTCAAACTTGCAATCAGACTGTGATCAAGGTGAAACACTCAAACATACATTTCTAATGTCAATATGTTGAATGTATTCATTTTTATGTTGATTGTTAACTGTATAACATGCAAGATATTATCTTAGAAATTTATATTTTAAAAACCCACTGCCAATTAATATTCCAGGTTAACATGCCAAAATGGTAATCTAATTTTTTCTGAAGACAAGTTTATGTATGTGGTACTGGATATGATTGAATCTGAATAATCAATCTAGAATTTCCCCTGTGGCAGACAATACATGTTCTAACATTTACAGTTTCTCTTTTAACATGTAAATTTGGGTAGAAATAAAAGAAAAGCCTGACAGTCATAATTTCAGCTATACACTAGATATAATTTTATCACAGTGATTAAAGCTAAATGCATAAAACACTTTAAAATAGATTGCAAGGCAATTTCCTTTTATGTAGCATTTGTTCCTATAAACTGTGTTGCAGAAGTGAACCACTAATTTTGTGGCTGCCACATCAAACTCCCCCTGTACCAGCTTGAACCAAGTAAATAACTGGTTTTCTGGTGGTTCTACCAAACTTTGAGCTGGGCATTCCCATGGTGGACTTCCCATAGTCATGGAAAGTGAAGAAGAGATGGCAGGGCTATAGCATTCAGATTACTCTGTTACTAGAGCCTACAGAATGCTGTTCCTCAATATAATTATAATTGCCATGGGATGTGTTTTAAGTTGTTGACCATACATTAAACAGTTATCTGTTTTTGCACTGTGACATGCCATAAAGTACTTAATGCTTATTTCTGAACTGGTCTCTGTTGGTGCATGTTTGTGAGTGTTGTGTTTACAGAGTTCTTCTGAACTCTTGACAGAAACGGTGTTATTTGAAGATAAAAAGCTTTCAGCCAGTCACTACCTCTCACTTGTCTCATTAAAAGCTACATATTTCTGACATTGTCTCTCCCATTTCCTGGACCTAATAAACAGTGTTATGGACCAAAATGCTATATCGTTATTCCACTTACATACAGACAGTTACTGATTGATACTAAACATTTGTTATTTCTGGTATATCTCCTGCAACATCTGGATAATATCACTCAAATGCCAACATGTTGTCATGTATTTTGACATGCTGCAGGTGCATCAATTAATGTTCCTCATCATTAGTGATTCTGGCAGGTTGAGGACATCCTATAACAAAAGCCTAGATTTTACATAAGGAAACATGAAGTACATAAAAACTAATTCTTTGATTCAGCCTCTTTATCACAAGATGACATCAAAATCCTGGGATGAGGCTATAGAGAGAGATGGGTTCATTTTTCATAGGCTGCTTTTGAGTTGCATGGGACTAAATAAATTATTAGTTGTTGAAAATGCTGCAAGCAAGGGGTCATACAATCATAGAATCATAGAGTTGTGGAAGAGACCACAAGGACCATCCAGTCCAACCCCCTGCCATGCAGGAATACAAAATCAAATCATTCCAGACAGATGGCTGTCCAGCCTGTTTAAAAACCTCCAAAGAAGGAGACTCCACCACACTATGAGGGAGTGTATTCCACTTCCAAACAGCTCTTACTGTTAGGAAGTTCTTCCTAATGTTTAGGTGGAATCTCTTTTCCTGTAGTTTGAACCCATTGCTCCATGTCCTAGTCTCTGGACCAGCAGAAAGGACCAAGCTTGCCCCATCCTCAGTATGAACTCCCTTCAAATAGTTAAGCATGGCTAGCATGTCACCTCTCAACCTTCTCCAGATTAAACATGCTCAGTTCCCTAAGCCACTCCTCATAGGGCATGGCTTTCAGACCTCCCACCATGCTGGTTGCCCTCCTCCGGACACATTCCAGCCTGTCAATATCCTTCCTGAATTGTGGTGCCCAGAACTGGTCACAGTATTCCAGGTGAGGTCTGACTAAAGCAGAATACAGTGGCACTATTACTTCCCTTGATCTAGACACTATACTCCTATTAATGCAGCCTAGAATCACATTGGCTTTTTTAGCTGCTGCATCACACTGCTGACTCATGTTCAGCTTGTGGTCCACTAAGACTCCTAGATCCCTTTCGCATGTACTGCCCTCAAGCCATGTGTCACCCTTCCTATATCTGTGCATTTCATTTTTACTGCCCAAGTGTAGTATCCTACATTTCTCCCTGTTGAAATTCATTTTGTTAGTTTTGGCCCAGCTTTCTAATCTGTTCAGGTCATTTTGAATTCTGATCCTGTCCTCTGGGGTATTAGCTATCCTTCCTAATTTGATATCATCTGCAAACTTGACAGGGTCAGGGTAACCTTTTTCAACATTGTAGTTTCCAGTGTTTGGGATAGAGGGCATGTTTCCTCCATAGTTTCCTGATTCTGGCTAGATCAAGGGGATTTTAAAACATTAGTGTAGACTTGAAATCTTCATTTCAAACTTGGATAATGGAAATGAACATTGATTTTGGAATATTAGCCAGAACAATTTCTATAGTGGTTTTTTGTCCAACTTTAAACTTTTCCCCTTTTTGTTTTTTCCACTTTCTTAGTGATGATGATATTTTCCAGTGTGCTGGCCTAAGCTTTAAAACTAACAGAACTGACCTTTGTTGGTGTAGTGGTTTGAGCATTGGACTATGGACTTTATCACACTACAGTCCTCCCTCCACATTCGCGGCCTCCACACTTGTGGTTCTGCATATTCACGGTTTGCCATGAGGGGAGGCGGGAGGAAGTGGTGATCGGGCCTCTGAAGGCCCTATCGCCACTTTTAGGAGGAAGGGGAAGTTCGGGGAATGTGGCGACCTGGCCTCTGAAGGCCCCGTTGCCACTTTCGGAAGTGCAGGGGGGCTGTTATTATTAGCGGATTTTTCACATTTGCAGGGGTCTTCTGAACCTAACCCCCGCGAATGTGAAGGGACGACTGTACACTGTTATAGCACTGTTATTCCACTTTAACTGCTCTGGCTGCCTCCTGTGAAATTTTGGTGTTTGTAGTTTAGTGAGGCCTAAGAGCTCTCTGGCTGAGAGTTCTAAATGCCTCTCCCTAGACTGCAAATCCCAGGATTCCACAGAAGGCAGCCATAGCAGTTAAAGTGGAATAGTAGTGCTATAACAGTGTAGTGTGATATTGCTCTATGATTCTGGAGAACAGTGTTCAAATCCCCACTCAGGCATGGAAACCCATTGGGTTATCTTGGGCAACTCACATTCTCTTAGCCTCAGAAGGAGACATAAACAAACCCCCTTTGAACAAATCTTACCAAGAAAACCCTATGATAGGTTCACCTTGTGGATGTGGATGTGCTTTTTATGTGTACTAGGCAATAGAGTTTGAAACTATTTATACAAGACAGCAGTTTCAAAAAACAATGAGTGCATATGATGATAGATATAAATAGATTAAAATGTTTGTTGGGAAAGGAATTTCTGAATCCATGAAATAGTATGAGGTAGTACTATCCCCTCCCCATGATATCTCATAATTGGAAAAATTGGACACTTTTTGGGGTCAAGTTGACTGGGACGAACAAGAGTCAGTTGGAGGTCACAATGACCTGGGATGTGTTTGAGAAATATTATGGCAAGAAAGCCCAAATTAGGAATGTGCAGAAGCCCCTTAATAAACACAGTCATTAAGGAGGTATGTGCCAGTCCTTTCTTCCAGTGCTGTGCATCTCAACAATGATTCATTCAAACAAACACTTAAGTGACCATTCCCAAACCTAGTCCTATGAAAGTCTCTCCTATACTCCCTCCTGTCCAACCTTGCAAGGTTGTCATAAACCCATCCATTTCTATCTCCCAGCCATCAATGCCATCAGTTGAGTTCCAGTTTCCTTTGTCTATCCCCATGGGAAAGCCATCCAGGCTTTGTCCTAAGCACAGTACCCCCTTCAGGATATGAAATAGGGTATAAATATTTGTCCCCCAACAATAGAAAGGTGTGCCACGGTGGGCGAACCTGGCCACTCTCTTTCACAGCACGATCCTGGATCGGAACCTCCTATGCCACCCTCTGCCGCCTGTCTTAGTATCTTTGCTGCACAAAACTCTACTCTTCAAGACTGGTAACTATTACCCTATATTCCCAAATCTCTCCTTCTATCCAGTCTTTCTGCCTTGCTCCTCGATAGCCTTGTATGTTTTTTAGAAACATGTGTGAGTTCACTTTGTGTTACTTCCAATCAAAATACTTTATTTCACTGTAAACTGGAGTGCTCTCTACAGTTAGTACTGGTATACATAGGTGAAAAAATCCCCCCAAGTTACCCACCTCTTGCAGGCTCCTGTTTGAGCTAATAATTCCTGCAGATAATTTTGGCATCATGGGTGGGTCTCTAAGGCACCCCCCCACACACACTTTTAGGGTAACATAGGGAGATTTTAGTGATGCATGAGTATTCCTTGTCTAAGAAAATACTGCGAAATTCATGAGGTCACAATAAGTCAGGCAACTTGAAGACACATACACAAACACACATTGTTCAATGAAGACTTTTAAGTGCACATGGTACATTTTTAAGGAAGGAACACTGCAATTCTTTTAGATATCTGAACCATTTATGCCCCCATGTGGCTGAAAGAAGAATAACCAAATTAAATGTACAGTACATGTAATTGAAAGTACAGTACATTTCTGCTGTAATGGGAATCAAGAGTTTATACAGGCTGTTTGTTTTGGGGGGAGATCAAGTGACATTCCATTGCCCCAGACCACTGAGTTGACTTTTCTCCCAGTAATGCTTTGCCCAGAAGGAGAAACTGGGATTGGGTAGCAGTCCAACTCAAACCACAGATAAAGTTGGCCAATCCAGATGCTCTTTCCCCTTTCAATTAAAGTATGCAACCAAATTATAGTTGCAAAATAATTATATGCATAAAATTTGTGACTGTCATTTATCTATAGCCATATTTTTTACAGTATCAGTTGTACCACTAACAATCCAAGACTTAATTCCTTCTGTAAGCCTTCACAGTATTTGTATTTTTAAAAGATTATAGAAAATGTTTTGGGGCTAGATAGACAAGGTCTGATACACATGGCCACAACAGCAGTAATGTGGCCCATTTAAAGAAGAAGAAAATTCAAGTCTAACCCTTCCCCACCATAGCATTACCCTTGCAATGTTTCTTCCTGTTGTTTCTTGAAGTGTCTCCTTTTGTCCAGCACTGGAGAGTACCTAATCACATCTCCTAATAAAAAAGAATGCACAGACTTCAAGAATGGGGTCAGCTAAATATGTACTATTGATCTGAATTAGCTCTAATTGTGGTACAGTTGACAGCCACATGAATCCATCAACATTATGTGGGTAGGCAAAAATTTACATGAACTGAAAGACTCACCTTAGGAAATCTGTTACGTGTTTCCCTAATGTCTTTTACAGAACATAAAGCTAACCCAAAGAAGGGAAGGGTCCTGAACTGGATCAAGGCTACAAAATAGGAAGAGTATGGCTTCACACTTTCCCCTTTGATATTTACTCTAAAATCTCACTGTTCCAAAATACTACTCATAGCAGTTTGAGGGTGGGGGTAGATTTGCAAAACAGCAAGAGGAAAAAAGGCAAACACTTTATTGCCTAAATCTGGACCACTTAGTTGGAGTTGGTTTCCTATATGTACCTCCAAGAGCTATCTTTTTACCCAACATTGCCTAGACCACTTGTGTTATGCTTCACCAAGTGATTTGCAGAAAGGAAGGGACAGGGTTATTCACCTGTGCCTAACAGGGTGTCCCTTCTCGGGGCTTACTCATCTCTTAGCCAAATCCATAGAACAGTGGGTGGTAATAAGAAGGGCTGCTGACACACTGCAGAAATAATGCAGTTTGACACCACTTTAACTGCCATGGCAATATGCTGAAATTCTGGGATTTGTAGTTTTGTGAGATATTTAGCCTCAGTCAATGAGCTATGGTGTCACAGCAAACTACAAATCCCAGGATTCCATAGGTAGTTAAAGTGTGGCAGCAGCCAAGGAGAGGCTGAAACGTATGTGGTACAACCCAAAGATCTGTCTGGAAGATTTAACGTTGGGAAAGGTTCCCTATGATGATCACATGTATGCTTAAGACTATAGGTATCCTGCCAAGGCTTCCTGGTCCTTCAAAGGGTCTGTCTTAAAATGTAAGTAACTGATAGAAATCTCTTTTGTTATTTTGCCAAATGGTGTCCAAAGCGGTGAGTATGGTTCAGGCCAAGGCCCCAGTTGATTCAATCTTATGTGCTGAAATGCAGTCGGACCCCCATATCCACGGAACCAATATCTGCAGTTTCAGTTACCTGAAGGACCTTAAACATGGATACATAACATAGAGTCATCCTAGAAAATGCCTACAGAGACATCTTCTAAGTCCTCCACAAGGCCACTCTATGGGGTTTTTTTTAGCAGACGTCCATTACTTTTAATAGAGTTCGCTGTTATCTGTGGTTTCCAGTATCCACGGTAAGTTCAGGAACCAAACCTCTGTGGATACGGGGATCCGACTGTACCTTTTTCAGGTGAGAATTAACTGTAATCCATCACAATGCCCTAATCATAACCTTTTTTCATGCTAAGACAAGCTGAAAATTAGTGAGTCTTCTCTATAAACTCTACTTCTAACGTTACAGTAAATAGTCCCATTTTTAAATTTTTACCCTGAGTTGTGCTGGGCAATATTCATTTTCTTGGGGCTGAGGTTATGTTTTGTTTTGTTTTCCCATTTCAGACATAAACTTATTATCTCTGGAGTTATTGAAAAATTTAAGAAACAGAAATTGATAGAAAGCCGGACAGGCAGTCATCGTGTCCCAAGCCCAACTCCTGGTAAGACAGGAACATTTATGAGCTTTATAGTGTGTAATAAAAGTGTCATTGTTTCTTATTTGTTGAACAGTTGTTTCGTATCATTCCTCAAGGCTGTGTTTCTTATGGTGAGCTTGTCCCCTGTAAGAAATGTTGGTTATGTTTTCACACATAAGACTGCATATTTTTAAAACTCAGAGTCTGCTTTCAGCAAGCTCCTATGACATCTGTCTCATGTCAAGACCCCCAAGGGAGATTTCCAACACACCTTCTAAGATTAACAACACAGCCAGTGCAGCAATGGTTTAAACAGAGTTTCTTTTAGAGCATTAGAACAGAATAAAGAAAATAGCTATCGTGGTATGTTGCAATCAAGTTTAAAACAGTTATACCTAATGCTATTGACATTCAATATGCCCCTTTTCTCTTGGAATTTAATACCACATTTGGTTGCTTCACAAATTCCAGATTCTCACTGATTAGCCCCCCCCCATCAGTTTTTGTTCAAAATTGCTCTGCTACAGTGATTCATGTGCCTGCTATGAGTGCCTTGTACATTGGGAGACTGCAATTGAAGCCTTCCAGGTGTGGCTTAATGCTCTGAGGATACATACCCTGGCTAAAACAGTAGGCAATTAGAAAAGTGATCTGTAGATCTCTTGTACTGAAGAGGCTTTAGGGTCCATCCTTGGCAAAACCTGATTAGTCTTCTTCTGACACCTCCAGAGCAGTGGCTCTTAACCTTTTCTTTACCAGGGCCCCCCTTTAAATATCTTTTGTTGCCGTGGCCCCCTAAGACTTAACTCAAGAACTAAAACAACACCAACACAATTACACCATCTGTTAAAACTTTCCTCAGTGGAGAGGGAGGGAAGACTTTTCTCCTGCTTCCTTCTCCAAATTTGTGGCTGGAACAGATTGAATGGCAATATACAGGCCAAGCCAGCCATCCTTTGCCTAGGCTCCTGTCACGTGGCCACTCTACTGCAGGCAGGAGGTGGGCCGAGTAGCCTTCAAGCCTTCATGGACCCCCTGTGAGGACATTGTGGCCCCCTGGGCTACAAGTTAAGAACCACTGCTCTAGAGTACGGTTACACATTTGCCTTAGGCAATTACTGTAGTTCTATTGCCCAGTAATGGAAAACAGGATTGCCCCCTCATACTCAGCCTAAATAATTTCTGTCTCCCTATCTCTTCTACTTAATGTGAGTGGCAAAGGTAAATCTCACTCTTTCCTATGATGGCCTTTTTACTATATGGACAATGTCACTGCCTTTTGCTTTGTTCATGCTTGCTGTGGCATAAATGTCTTTGCTTTTCTCTTTTTCTTTTTTTAATAAATTTTATTAACATTTAATAAACATACTATATAAGAATTCAAGACAACATACAACTTATCTAACAATACATACATATTCGCTACATGAACAACACAAACAACAACAATCCTCCATAAAATAAAAAATTATCCTAAATTTATCCTGAACAATTTATTCTAAACAGTACTACCTACCACTTAACAAGCAACATCCAAAGTTGATTTCTATTTACGTTATATTACATTATATAGGAACCCCGTATCAGCAGGAGACTGGTTCTGCCCCTCCATGGATACAGAAAACTGCAGATAACAGCGAACACCATTGAAAATAATGGGACTTCCAGTTTAAAATACCATAGAGTTGCCTTGAAGGACCTAGAAAAGGATGCCTTTCTAGGCATTTTCTAGGAAGACTCTATGGTAGGTGTGCTGTTTTGCATCACGCGGATAACTGAATCAGTGGATAATGAATCAGCAGATATGGGGGTCCTACTGTATATGTTAAATATAACTAAACAATCATATAACATATAACATACATTTATTTGTTAATAAAGATTTTATTAGACAACAATATTAACAAATAACAAAACATACAACAACGATAACAGTGTAAACAAAAATAATTGACATACTAAAAGAGAAGAAAAAATATAGAGACACAGTTATCCCTATCCCCTGCTCGCCACCCCCACCTCAAAACTGAAAATAACAACAACAAAAACCCAGAACAAACAGACAAAACCCAGACAACATATATATAAAAAATGTACTGCTTATTCTCTTCCTGCCCTATAGTTTCTTATGTTGTTACATCTCCTCCAAATATATACTTTTAAACATATTTAATTCCATACTAACATAACTGATACTAATTAGCGTTTCTTTCATTATCAAATCACTCCATGTCCATTGTAAATAACTTCTATCTATATACAATTCTATCACTATCTCTTGAAGTAGTTCCTCAAACAATTACGTAACATACAAATGTCTAATTATTAATTAAATAAATAATTTAACAATGGATATCCAATACAAAAGAGAGAAATTTAAATAATTACCTTCATTTACCTAACTGCAAAATCCAGTTATACTAATATCCCCTCCTTTTTGTTTTATATATTCTATAAATGGCTCCCATGTTTTTAAATAATTCTCCATTTATTTTCTTCTCACCAAGTTTGTTAATTTATCTAATTGTGCCAGTTGTATTACCTTTTCTCTCCATTCCATTTTTGTTGGAGTTTCTTTAGTCTTCCACCTTTTTGCCAAAACCACTTGCACTACCGTAATTAAATAGGTTAACCAGGTTCTATGCTTCCTTTCTTTTCTATTCTCTACATTTAACATATTTAATAAATATAGTTCTGGCCTCAGATATGACATATAACATACATTTAAAAGACTTCCCGCTAGCTTCCAAGAGAATATATCTCATTCAACAGTTTATAACCAATGCCTATTATTTAATTACTCTAAACTACCTCACCTATCAATTATTTAAACTTATGCAACTATTATCCCATATTGAAAATAATCATGTTTCTATATCTAATTTAAACATCTTACTTAATCATTATCAAAACCAATGGGAAGTAGCTTTTCTATATTTCAACTACATAGTTGATAGATATGTTTTAAATTTTATTTTGTATATTTTTAAAATGCCTAAGTAACACCTTCATCCTAAGAAAACGCATTAAGATTATATAAAAACAATTTAATTTTTTTAATATTTAAAGTCCAATTTATAACTGTTTTGAATATGCGCGGTTCATGAGAGGCAATGTGTATAAATATAGTAGTATGCATACCTAAGACAAATAAATACTAACCAGAAGGGCTAGAATCCTGTTAGGGAGTTACAAATGTATAACTATGTGGTATTCACAACTCCTACATAGCCCCCAGTTTAGGGTACACGTAGAGAGTGTGAAAGTCCCACAGTCTCCACTTACCGGGCAGCAGCCACTGTGATGGACAGAGCTCTGTTCCTGTTGCTTGGGAAGCTCACCACACTCACACACACACGAGTGAGCGTTGCTGTGAGGGGGAACTGGGACAGGGAACCTGCTTCTGCCTGTTGCAACAGAGATTGCTCACCCTACAGGGTGTGGGAACATCAGTAAGCTGCACCCCGAATGACAGGGGAACAGACCTCCATCTATGATAACAGCTGCTTCTTGGTAAGTAGGAATTGGGGAGGTTGGCCTGGAATTCACTGCGTAGCTCTGTAACTATGATAGTTATGCATTCGTAACTGCCCAATAGGATTCAATCCATGTTATCATTTTAAGACTAGATGGGGGGGGGGCATTATTGTACTGCAAATCCATCAGCCCTAGCCAGTGTAGCCAATGGGAAAAGATTATAGGAGTTAAAGTCTAAACATCTGGTGTGCCATATATTTCTGACTCCTATCTTAAGTTATATCCCCATACACAAATAACTACCATACATATTCATGTATAAGTTAAAAGCAGGTTTTGGGGTCAAAATTATGATATGACCTGTGGATAAGTCGAGGGCCATTCGGCAGAAAGAGGAAAGCACCAGCACCGACTTGGGCAGCCCCTGGCCACTGCCACCACTATTTCCCCACCCAGGCATTCAAAAAGGTCTGTTGCCACTCAGAGAAGGGGATGGTTCCTTTTTTGATTAAAGTCAAGGTACAGTATTAACTCACATAAAAGAGGGAACCATTCCCTTCTCTGAGTAGAGTGGTGAAAGGCAAGCTTAGTTCATCCCACGGGAACCTAGAAGAATCACCCACCCCGTCTACTCTCTCAGTGCTCTTTTGAGAGGAAGCGTCAGAGCTGCCACCACCATTTTCCTGCCCAACCCGTCCAAAAGGCCAGAAGCAGCACCACGGTGGAGACAGTAGAGTGGTCAGTGCTTCTTTTAGGTTTTCCCAGGATTAACTAAGTTCTCACCTTTCACCACTCAACTCAGAGAAGGGGATGGTTCCTTTTTTGATAAAAGTTAAGGCACAGTACTTACATTGGCCTATAGATAAGTCGACTCAGATTTTTGGGGTCGATTTTTTTGACTACAGTTTCCAGACTTATGCATATACAGTGTATGCATGTATTTCTCACATTGTTCATATACTAAAGCATGGAAGACCAGTTTCACTTAACTGCAGTTGTCTCATCTAAAATACCATCTTTGAAATATATGACAAATTTAAAATATACTCTTTTTGTTTCTTTTTTCATAATTCTTACAATGGAAGCAACTGTATCTCAAATAACTTCACAACTTAGTAAGGAAGACAGAAGCCAAAGCAGAAGCCAAGATAAAGAGCAATGGGAAAAGGAAGCAGAAGATCTAGTACTATGGTCTGCAAGTCTTGATCAAAGAAAATTGGACTGAAGTGTGATCAACAGTGTAATTCGTCTTTAAGCAAAATTCTTTTTCATTAACGCATTAGGACCATATTCATGTTAATCAGGAGGACCCCTATACAGTTTAATAAATTGGTGATTGTCAGAAAGCTGACATTGTCTCTTGGGATGGGCAACATCCAGAGGTCTTGGGTCAGACAAACTGACACTTTATTTTGGTCACTGACTAATAAAAATACAATCAGTAAAACAAACAACAAAATTAATCTCTAACATCAGAGACTATTAGTGACCATTTGTGGGTGACACACATAATATAACAGAATTTTGCTACTTTTAAAGAGATAGTTTTATTCTGATTACCCAGCAAATAATGTACATAAAAATAATCAGAATGTCCCTTTAAATAATACAAGGGTAAGAGGTCTTGGGTCAGCACACATTTTCTCCAGGTTGTCATTTTTGCCATTTTTGTTTTTGCTTTGTTTTTAACTTGAGAAGCTCCTTTGTAACCTCTCTGGGCTCAGGGGGATGTTTTGCCATGTTTGGGAAAGTATTGCTTTTTTAAGCCGAGAGGTGAATGCTTTTTTTAAAACCAAGAGTGACTTTTTTTAAAAAAATCCCCTCTCCCAGCATAAAACAATTCTGAGAGAGCCCAAAACATGGCATGATTGTCTTCTGTGCTCCCCAGATGACAAGAGGGCCTTTTAAAGTAAAATAAAAATAGGGCATAAAGGGACAGGGGGCGGGGCTGCACTGAAAGTCCTAGGAGGCTGCATGTGGACATGAGCCACACTGCCCACCCCTAGTCTGAGTCCCTAGAGTTTATGAACCACAATCCTTAGAATTATTTCCTGTTGGAAACAGGAATTTCCATAGGCACACAAGCATATAGAAATAAGTATCCTTCATCATTCAGACAAATTTAGGTAGACTTCTGCTGCCACTAAATGTGAAGACTACCACTAATCTCACCCCCTGCCACCAAATATGAGGGCATTCCCTTATCCCCACCTCTGCCATCAATGTAAGGACCTCCTCTTGTCCCTTACATTGACTACCATGACTACCAACTGTGGGAACCTCCTAGATGCCCTTGTTCTCATGTAAGATATTATTTATCTACTATATCCATTGGGCACCACCCATCTTTATTAGCTGCTGCCACCGCAGACACCATGTCTGAACCTAAGCTTTCTAATATATAACATATCTGGTGGCCAAAAGCATGTAACATAAAGATAGCACTTTATTAACAGAATTTGAACATAACAAGAAATACATTATTTAATACATTTAGAACACATCTCTCATGTGTTTTTTCTGGCATGCAGGCTCTCTCACTCTCATTTCCTAGCTAACTCAAACCCTCTTGGACTCTCCTAACCACTCAAACTCTTAAACCCCACTCACTGACTAAACCAGACAGACTAGTTACTCTAACAAACCCAGACAGATTACCTTCTTCATTTCTTCTCACCAATTGACATTCTACAGCCTTATTCAAATTCCTTCAGACATTTCATCAGTCACCACTCACTCCCAACATTCCATTTTCTCACTCCCTTCTGACAAATTCTTACCTTATTACCTCTAATAAATGAAACACATTTCACCCTGAACAATCCATAACATCATAACTTTATATAAAAAGTTTCATTCATTGTGAAGAAAGGCAACAGATTTTTTTCATCATTTTTGTGCATATTGATTGTTACTTATTATGTATGTAGAATGGTGTGCAGGGTGCTTTCTGAAAGTCTGAAATGACAGTTCCCTGCCTAGAGGAATTTACAAATTATCAATCAACACAGTGGAGGCTATAGAAAAAGAGGAGGGAACTGGAAGCAGATGCAAAAAAGGGAAGAATATGTGCTTATTTCAGTTACACATATTTAAGCTTCATTATAATGCATATTATTATTATTACCCCTGTGCTATACTGGGGAGACCTTTAAAATTGGCGCCAAGAAAACGGTTGGCTTTAATCCCCTTTGAAAGCACACTTAGTAGCGTTACTATTTAAAGATAAATGTGCAGGAAAAGCGTACTGATTCCAAACACACAGGTTTTAAATAGCCATTCACCCAGTTCGCCCTGCCCCCCCCCCACTTTCCACACTCTAGCTTAAAAGAATCAAAGTAGTCATATGTAGCTGATAAAACAGAAAAATACTTTACTCACGACTTTCATATGCATCTCAAGGTCACAGCAGTAATAACTTGAAAGTAGAAGGAATAACAAAATACAGCTTGAAAGCTACATTTCTAAAAACAAAACATGCAGGAGCATGTCCATGAGGCTCCTGCCTCTAGGACATCATCATGGCATCTTTTCTCCTCGTGGTGTCTTCCAGAACAAAGAGAGATTTAAGACATACCGCTTTTTCTCTGGAAGGCACTCACATTACAACAGGAAGTTATCTCATCCATTCTGTATACATTTACCATTTAACCCTTTCAGCAGTTAAACAAGTCAGCATATTGGATTGCAACTATATGTCCCAACACATTACAGATGTGTGGACTATTGAATATGGAGACTAGACTTATAGAGACTGGGAGGGGGTTGTCTGGATGGGCAATTTACCTCAGGAAGATGGGTAAGGCCCATTAGACAATTGAAAAATAATACCCGGCAAAATCCTCTCCAGCCAAAATAAAATGGATCAGGCCCTATGTGACCACAGGAGCCCAGACCACCACACTGGCCTGTCACTGCAACTGCCATCTGCCTCACTCTTCCATAGCCAGCAGGAGTCCTGCAGCAGGTGACCAAGGCTGGTCACATGCAGAAGGCTTTGCGCACGAGCTGTAGGCCGGCTTCTTAGCTGTGGAGAGTGGAATATGGGCAGCAGCAGCATCGGCAGCAGCTGCAGAGACCAGCTGTTATGCCGGCCTAGACTCCATCCTGTTCCATGCAGGTAATCGGGGATCAATGAGTCAGATTTGCGAGAAGAATACACCAGTGGGGAGCTGCCGTATTCTGCCAGTGTAAATGAGGCCTAGGAGGCAGAGGCAGCTCCATTGTTTTGGGGTGGTGAATCTATGCTGGCTTTTACAGGAGCTACTCTGGATTTTATGGAAGTTATCTGAGGTGCTGAACCCTATTCCCATAATATCTGGGGTAGCTCCTATAATCCAGTTGGATGCACTGCGCTAGCATAACAGAGTCACTGATTGCCTTTGCTAGGAGAGATGTCCCAAAGGCTTCGTGGCAAAGATGGGTTTTGAGAATTGATTTGCTGAAAGTGAGAGGTGGCATCACATAGGTGTGGTTGGGAGAATCTCAGGCATAAGAAGCAAAAAGAGCAGAATCATTGAGGTTGCAGGAGCTATGCGAGTATAGTATATAAGTACATGAGTAAGTTTTCCATAACATTTTAATCCATAGGTAATAAAATGGATTAGGTCTATTTACCTGAGTCAAGCTTCCAATAACACATCCTAGGCCCCAGGAATCCAAAATGTTGGGATTCCTGGACCATAATCTTCTTGATGCCATACAGTGGCATAACTCGGAGTTTTGCCAGTGTGTGCCACTTTATGGAAGGAGGGGGAAAGGTATTTACTACACAGACATGTTTTTGTTTTACTTCCCTATTCTGTATTTTTTTTTTCCTTTTGAGAGCTGCATAATTCTAGAGGAGTACTGATTGTTAACTTTTTTTCCTCACTGAGCCTTCAGAGTTTGAATTATGGTGCCTTATATTTTGAACCAACATAGAAAATAAAAGGAGAAGGGGAAAGACAAGCAGAAAAATCAGTCTGCCCCAGTATTTGGAGGCATCAAACTCTGGGACAGAAAAAAAAAATCATGCTCACCTCATACCCAGTGCTGCTGGAACACAAAATGTTATTGAGGATTTAGATTTAATATGGTTCTTTTACACACCTGGGGGCTTAAATCCAATTTTTAAAAAACAACATTTTATCCCGCATTTTTATCTGCATTTATTTTACATGTGCCCTGCAGTCCAAGTTGACTTTGGTGTGGAGTTGAGGGGGTGACAGTTTTGGTGGAAGTTAGAGTTTGGTGGGAGGTTACCTGGGACAGGAGGTCATTTGGCTGGTACAATAAATTCACACACTCACACTCAGGGTGAGGAAGGCAACTTCCCCAGGGAGACAGTCATCCCTTACAGCCATGTAGTGGTCACAGGAGATGGAGGGACCTTGGAGCAGTGGCCCATTGCAGTTTTGCTGCTTGGTCATGAGACAAGGGTCATGTCCAAATGGTGAAAATAATTCTAATGGAATTCGAATGAAAGGTGATCTGTATTTGCATCAATACATCTCATTCAGAAGCGGGGCAACCAAATCTACCTGAAACTCCATCAGCGAAGCTAAAATCTCCATAGGGGATGCAAATGTGCAATCGTTAAGACACTCGCATTCACATTGCTATGCCAAGGCAATGCAAGCTGATTGGCCAGATGAGCATGGGGGCGGGGCTTGCAAACAGGTCAAGAGCCTGCTGCCACCATGTTGGATTTTTGGCAGTGTGAGAGGTCAGTAAGTCAATAAAACAGTGATCTTTTGCTCTCTTTTTTATACTTTTTTCTTTTGTAAATACAAAGTATCACTTATGCGCACC
This sequence comes from Gambelia wislizenii, assembly GCA_030847615.1. NCBI lineage: Eukaryota > Metazoa > Chordata > Lepidosauria > Squamata > Crotaphytidae > Gambelia > Gambelia wislizenii. Next base: position 108,444,504 of record JAUMIR010000004.1, read on the forward strand.
ATGGTGAACTTTTTATCAGAAAAATTTCAGCAGCTGCAGATTTACTCGTGGCTGCCATCTTGACTAGGGGGCATGCGAAGTTTAGGGGGGCTATTAACCATCAAGACAGGTTCCAGTACTGGAAATTGCTATTTCTTCGGAGGAAATCGTATTTCCCCCCTCATATAGATGGGGCCAAGGTATCACTTTCACAGATCTCAACTGTGTATGTGTGTACTCACTTCACAAGCACCTCCACCCTCTTCCCAATCATTACAGAGCCATGACCCACCAGGGATGCTGTTTTGTGCAAGATTGAAAATTGGAAGTTGCATTCTGTCAGCTACACGTAGAATCCCAGTCATGGATTCCTATCACACTTGTGGTTTTTAGTGACCTGAAGGAAGCTCCATCTTATGCCAATGTCAGCCACAGATCAGTTCTTATTAATAAGATACACATATGAGTATTTGAATGTGATTGTGTGTGTGTATAAGAGAGAGAGAGAGAGAGAGAGAGAGAGAGAGAGAATTGGGTGTGTGCAATCACATTAAGGTTATTTACTTATTGTTGATGTGTGGCTCCTAGAAACTATTTAGCCTTTGGGTTGAAAGAGATTGCCCATCCCTGCTTCAGGCTATATCTAAGAACATATTTAAGTCTTTTATTATAGCCTTTGCTGTCTTTGTCCTTGTCTATTGTTGACTATATCATTACTTCAGAAAGCTATTTCTTGCCTAGCCATGTCTATGGTCTTGTCTATACAATGGGGGGAAAATATGAACATGTTTGGAAAGGCAGGTATTCTCAATGATGCAAACTGCCTACACAGCCAAAAGAACCCCCCTAAACTCCGCATGACCCCCTAGCCAGCTGGTGGCCGTGAGTGATTTACTTGTAGTTTTTAATCTGTTGCCGCCATTAAAAAAGAAGTTTCCCAGGGTGTGCACAAGCAACACTTCGTATTTACAAAGACAGAAGGAATTTAAAAAGAGTATAAAAGAGTATAAAATTGGCATTTCATTGACTTACTAGACCCTCACTTAGCTGAAAATCCAACATGGCGGCTGCAGCTGCTTTCCCTCTTTGCTAGCCCCACTCCCATCCTCATCCAACCAGTCAGACTACACTGCCTGTTCATATTTGCGTGAATGTGAGTGCTCAAACAATCGCACATGTCGTACGGAGCTTTTAAAAAAATCCGTATGAAGCACATGCACTTTGTGGTGGATTTTGCTGCCCCCCTTCTGAATGACACGCATTTGTGCAAATGGCCATTTGAATGGATCGCCATACATTCATATTTTTTTGACCATATAGACAGGACCTGTGTTTCCTGTCCTCTGTAATAGTCTAGTCCTGAATCAGAGCCTTTTTCCTGCCTTCACCACCAATTTGATCCTCGTATGTCTATAGCATGTGGAAAGAGGGTTGTGTACCACATCTACTAGCAAAATACATAAGTCAAGCCCCAAACACAGAATACCTATCCATCTTTCCCATCCATATTTCCCACCCAGCAGCCAATCATGAGACTAGGTTTCATAGCTCCTCTTGACATCCTACCCACATCCACTTTGTGTGTGTTAGCAGTGTAATTTGCATTTCTTTAAAGCCTGTGATTATTTGCCTTTTATTTGTCCAGCTCTTGCTCATTTGGATGAGAAGGTACAGAAAGGCATTCAGGTGAACTGTGCTCAGCAGTTGGTGCCTGAGATCCTATCACAAAAGCCATGAGGAAGGAGACAAAAGTGCAGGGTGGAGACATGCAAAATGCAAGACAGTGTGCCATTAGCAATGTTAAATGTTAGTAATCACATGTGGACAAGAAGACCACTGAAGTAAGCTTCTCCCTTGGGATGTTTGTATGCTACTTCTACATGAGAAAGAATGGCATATTTTCTTCTGAGGCCAAATCCACATTACACCAATAATCCAGTTTGGCATGGTGCCTTCCTATTGAATCCTGAGGTTTGTAGTTTTATAAGATCTCTAGCCTTCTTTGCCAAGGGGTGTTGGTGCTTCACCAAACTACAAATCCCAGTATTACATAGGAAGGAGCCATGGCAAATAATCCAATTTCAAACTGGATTATTGGTGTAGTGTGGATTTGGCTGTTGTCATGTTATTCACAGTCAGTTCTGACTATCCTTTTGCTCCCTGTATGCAACAAGGATGGAAAAGCTCAACAGCAGGTCATGAGTGGACAAACATAGTCACGCCACCCCCACCCAACTATCTGGGTGGTGGAAAGCTTTCCAATTCTGTTCCTGTAGGCAGCTATTCTTTTGCAGCAAATTCTGTCTCTTGCCATGTGTTTGCCTAATGCCTAGTATGGGTGGGCTGTGATCTCGGCCAAGATCACCAGAAACGATTGGTATTTTTAACATGACAGTTTACTCAGGCCTCCATTCATCCCAGTGTTTTGCCCATCACCAGGCTTTTTGAGCGATGCTTCCACTGGGACAAATGCCTTGAAGTTCAACTGTTCAAAGTTTTAGAAGATAGCATTATCACAGTTTTCTCAGTTCAAAGTAATACAGACATCACGAGCTCTTAGTCATCACTTGGCTTTATACAAATGATCATTAACTCTATGAGCAGAACCAGGCTTTTCCATTCAGTGCATTTTTATAGGCACTGTTTTACCACAGGCTCTTTTTAAGAGTTCTAGGATCATGAGGCTTAAAGAGGGGACATAGCCAGGATTTGAATGTGGGAGGAACAATGTGGCAAGCTGAGCAAAGCTCCACATGGACATCTGGGACCATTTAGCAAGCATGCTGGTTGTTTTCAGAGTACAGTACTTCATCTGACTGCAGGCTAGCAGCAGCTTTGCTGAATGAAATCCAGCAATGCAAATGTGAAAAGAAAATGTTACTGGAAAACTTATTCTTTTTTGTGACCTTTTGATTGGCCTAATAAAGATATTCATGCTAAAATATGGATGTGGCTTTTGTTTGTTTATTTTTATTCCTCAATAGTGGCTGTACTGTGCTGAGTTGTACTAAGGACACTAGCATTGGAAGAGTGTTAGCAAGTGCTGTAGATCATGCTGCATTTCACTAATTTCAGTATGGTCAGTCTCTCCAGCAGGTGATGTTTCAGGCTGTAACTTTATCAGCAAACATTAGGCATTGCCAGGCTCAACTTTGAAAGGGCTCCTACTTCTTGTATCGATTAATATCATCCAATGTGTTGTTTTTAATTATATCCTCGCTGTGTGAGAGTTGTGTTTGAATAGGATATGTCTGCTAATTCATGTCAGCTGCTTTGCTACAACCAACACTGACAGCATTGTATTAAAAGACATGCAGCCCATGGATTTGAACCATATCCCACTCTTCCCCTATGCTAAATTCCTTCCTGTTTTAACTCAAAGTTTATCTTCCTAAATGCAAGTCAGGCTAAAATACACACTGTTCTATTCCTCGTGCTTTATAATAAATCAGTATTTACGGACTTTAGCAGACTCGGCACAAACCATGTCAGAAGAATGCTATGAGAACAGAAATGGGCAACATCATCAGACATCATAGTCCTTCAGCCATTCTGGGCATAGTACAGGCATGAATAAGGTGTCCCTTCTTATTTTAGCTCATCAATAAAAAAGGGACGCTTTATTCACACCTGTGCTATTCCCCCCAGAATGGCTGAGGACGCAGATGTTTGATAAAGTCGCCCTTTTTGTTCTTGTAGCATTCTTCTGATGTTGCTTGGGACGTGCTTTTGTGTCATGCTTCCTTGCATCTGATAAAGTCCCATGATTCCTCACAACTTAGAACATGGACCTTATCTTCCTTCAATATGTCATGAGGATACTCCCTGTGTCCTTTTTACATGAACAACCCTGCTCTATACTCTAACCAACAAGACTAATTGTTAAAGACAAAAGGATGGGAGAGACCTGGCTGAATGAGACTACGTGCGAAAGGGATCTAGGAGTCCTAGTAGACCAGAAGTTGAACATGAGCCAACAGTGTGATGCGGCAGCTAAAAAGGCCAATGCAATTTTGGGCTGTATCAATAGAAGTATAGTGTCTAGATCAAGGGAAGTAATAGTGCCACTCTATTCTGCCTTGGTCAGACCTCACTTAGAATACTGTGTCCAGTTCTGGGCACCACAATTCAGAAAAGATATTGACAAATTGGAGCGTGTCCAGAGAAGGGCAACTAAAATGGTGAAAGGTCTGGAAACAATGCCTTATGAGGAGAGACTTAGGGAGCTGGGTATGTTTAGCCTGGAAAAAAGACGGTTAAGAGGCGATATGATAGCCCTGTTTAAGTATTTGAAGGGATGTCACGCTGAGGATGGAGCAGGCTTGTTTTCTGCTGCTCCAGAGACTGGAACACGGAGAAATGGGTGCAAGCTCCAGGAACAGAGATTCCACCTCAACATGAGGAGGAACTTTTTGACAGTAAGAGCTGTTCAGCAGTGGAACACACTCCCTCGGAGTGTGGTGGGGTCTCCTTCCTTGGAGGTCTTTAAACAGAGGCTGGATGGCCATCTGTCGGGGATGCTTTGATTGTGATTTCCTGCGTGGCAGGGGGGTTGGACTGGATGGCCCTCGTGGTCTCTTCCAACTCTGCAATTCTATGATTCTATGATTTTGGTACATGGATTGCAGTGGGAAATTTTTGTGTGGATAAATAATGGTAAGAAATCCACAGTTCCTTTCGAAGAAGAAATACATTCAAGTCTATTAGTTTTATCACATCTCTGAGTTTGTATTTCACTGCAATGAGAACTGGATTGCATTGGAGTGTTTTGAGCTCAGTATCCTCTAGAAGGCACTGTATCACTGCCATATTGACAGAAAGAAGCTCTTCCTGTGCTATGACTCTGTTATTGTTTGATCTGAAGCCAAACTACTCAGTGGACTTTCCTCGTTTTAGTTGTGTATAAAGGATTATATTTTTCACATTTTAAATGCAATACAGTGCACCCCCTTGTGGGAATTCAGTATGTTAGAATTTGTCTGAGCAGAAGCTTAATCAAACATGTTTATAAAGACATCTAAAAATGCATATTAAAATGTTATTCTGTGAAGCGCTCTGGCATCTAAACCTCTGGAGAAATTGTGCATTATTTAAAAGTTCTTTGAAATAAATGTTTTTAAGTGCATAGCATATACTTTAAAGGACAACCACTGTGAAAGTTGCAGGGGAAAAGAAAAGGTACCACAGTGATAAAGATCGTATGGAATTGTTGAATGGCATACATTTTAATCTTGAAATAACGGTGAAAATGATACATATGTCTTATTACGTAGTATCAGTCCAAGAAAAAAAAAATCAGTATGAAATCTTATTGGCTGCCTTTCTCCCCATAAAGGCAATCCTGACATGAGTCGCTGGTAAAAAAATTACTGTATCTTGATCTCAGCAGTTCATGATTTTATCCTGTGCCTACATAGTCTACGGAGAAAACAGCAGACTTACATCTTAGAAACTGAAAATCCCATTAGTGGAAATACTTGGGCCACTATGCTAAGCCAGCAAAGGTTTAGTGGCCAGTGAAATAAGCACACTTGACTCTATGTTGGATTGTGCACCCAGAAATTGTATCAAGAACTTGGAAGTAAATAATTACAAATAATATGTTCCTTGTAATTAATTTTTCTGTGCAATGACTAAGGCATAATTAAGCTAGGATATGTTTTTAATTTAACAAAGAATAGGCGCTGTAGGCTATGGACTTTTTCAAATGGGGGGGGACTCCGAGGAGATTGGGAGAAGAATGGAACTTTTGCGCTTACAGAGCTCCATTTCAGGACCTTCCTCCATGCTGTGGGCACTGCTTTTTATTGATGGAAAACCTCCATCAATAAAAAGTGGCACCCGCAGCACAGGGGAAGGTCAGGAGGAGGACGGAGGAGGACCGGTCTGTTTGAAATGGGGCTCTGTAAGCGCAACAGCCCCTTCGCCCAACCTCCTGGGGGGAGTCCCCCCATTTGAAAAAGTCCTATATTTACAAATACACCTCTGAGTATTCCCTGCCTAAGAAAATCCTATGAGATTCATGAAGCAACTTGAAGGCACATATGCACAATGCAATGGGGAGGGGAGAGACTGTAAGGAGATAAGGGAAATATCCCTTCTGTTAAAGCAACACTGAGACCAACACAGAGATTCACTCAAATAAATAGTTAAATATACAAGGAAGAATGGGACTAGTTTGGGAAAGGATTTTAGGAAGGGAGGACTGAAAGCTAGATATTGGCACAATGAAAAGAGAAAGACAACCTAACAGGAAACCAGTCTCCAGCAAAGCTCTTTCCAAATCACTCCCACTACTAACAGACAACTAGAAGAACAGCATGGAGAAGGGAAGCAATTGTATAGTTTTCACCATTACTTTCCCACAAGCAGTGAGACTGCGGAGTGCTGATGAGATCCTAACCCTGCATTGGAAACTAGAGCTGTCAATGAGCAAAGTCCAGCTCCTCTCCCACCTCCCTCCCTTACTTGGCATTTTCCTTAAATGGTGCTGTTTTGGAGACCAAACACTTTACAAACACATTCTGGCTTTCTTTTGTAGGTGTATAGGTTGACCCCCATATCCGTAGGGGATACATTCCAAGACCACCACCCCCTTCAATACATGAAACCATGGATAATAAGGAACCCTATTATTTTCAATGAGGCAAATGCCAGAAGTTGACCATAGAATCACATTGGAGGACGTAGAAATGCCTAGAGAGAACATATATTTTTGGACGTGGATAAGTGAAACCATGGATACTGAATTCATAGATACAAGGGTCAACCTGTATGTGCCTTCAAGTCACCTGTTGACTTATGGTAACTCAATGAATTTCATAGAGTTTTCTTATGCAAGGAATCCTCAGAGGTGGTTTTGCCAGTTCCTTCCTCTGAAATACGGCCTAGTATTCCTTGGTGGTCTCCTATCCAAGTATTAACCAGGGCTTAGCTTCCAAAATCAGTTAGGATCTGGTGCTTTTAGAGTATTTAGGAACTTGTTATGGCTTTCTTTTACTTGGGTCTAATATTCAGATAATTTAATCCAGGGGTGGGCAACTGTCAAGAGTTGGAGGGGCAGGAGACCTTGGAGGGCTGTACTCTACCACTGCACCCCCTACAAAAAAAATTCAAAATAATGTTTTTAAGTTCACTACTTGTTTTTTTAAAAAAGGCTTCTCTGGGGCCTAAAATAGCCAACTGGATCCAAAAACATGGCAAAATTGCTCCCAGGATCCCTAGATGGCATTTGGGAGCAAAGAAAATGGCCCTGGGAGTTTCCTGTGGCCCACATGCCACAATTTGCCTATCCTTTTTTATTGGTCCAAATTACTTTGGGCTGGTCTTATTAAGAATCAGCTGCACTTAACAAAAGGAGGGTTCCTAACTGTAATGCACCACAAAAAGGAGAAACTCAAAACTAAATGTATGTTGTAAATCAAATGCTATATTCAATGAGAATGAGTTTATTTATTGTTATATATCAAACAAATATATAACCATGATGTGGAATAACAGATTCTTATGACTGTTCAATGAAAAGTCCAAGGTGCCATGTGAGGTAATGTAATAATCCAAGATAATCCAAATATAATAGTCCAAATATAATAGGGTGCTAGGAAGAAGAAAAAAGAAAAGCTTTATGCTGGTTTGAATTTATGCCAGGTTTGATGTAATTAAGTTATCCATAATTACCGCTGGAGAAGAAATATGTTGAAACAGATCTAGAATTTACCGGTCCAATCCGTACAGTAACTGGATTTAATCTACTCCGTATTCACATAGGGAGAATAAGAAAAGGACTACTATATTTGGATTATCTTGGATTATTACATTACCTCAGCTGGCACCTTGGACTTTTCATTGAACAGTCATAAGAATCTGTTATTCCACATCATGGTTATGTATTTGTTTGATACATAACAATCCAAAAACTCATTCTCATTGAATATAGCATTTGATTTACAACATACATTTAGTTTTGAGTTTCTCCTTTTTGTGGTGGCTTATTCAGAATCAGCCTGATTCAGTTTGGGGTTCAGCTGAATCAGTTGCACAACTACATAAGTGCATTTGGTACCTCAGACCAGCAAGATATAACATTCTAATATTTTAAACATGACCCCTGCAAATCCCAGTTAGTTACTTTAGAATAGTGCAAAAGATTTTATAAAGTTGTTAATTATTATGGTAACAAACAAAATTTGCTGGAGAGAGGCTTAGAACTAGTAAATGTCACTATTTTGTAAAGTCACTGTCCAATTTCTGGTTCCTCTATTGGTTGGTTAATGCCAGTACTGCAAGCCACCACGTTGCAAGTTCGATTCCAGCGGGCTCCAAGGTTCACTCAGCCTTCCATCCTTTCGTAGGTCGGTAAAATGAGTACCCAGCTTGTGGGGGACAATTAGCTAACACACATTGGAAACTGTTTAATGCAGAGTAGATGTGCAAATAGCTATTGCATAAAAACAATTTGTAAGCCGCTCTGATAGCCTTGTGGCTGAAGAGCGGGGTATAAATAACTAAATAAATATAAATAAATTTCTCCCTCTCACTTCCCCAAAAAGTCTTGTTGGACTAATAACCCTCTGAAGTAGACTGGGTCAGGGAGAAGAAAACAAAGGAATAGTTATTTTGCGCAAGCAGAAGTCTGCTTGTGAAATCTTGGTACTCACCACAGGTACCCATCCCTTTCTGCAAGACAAATGCTCTCCAAAAAACAGCAGCAGAGTCAGTAGCCATTTTCTGAGATTACTATGGTGCTGTTGCCAGATTTAGTGAACTGCAAAGCTGCCTCCTTTGATCTTCCCACCCCTACTCTACATTTATGAGGGTCTTTCTCTTTTGACATGGTAATAATGACCTGATGAAAAGAGGCATACTGTGAAGATTAGGACAATTTGATAAGATGTGACTAATGATGGTGGCAGAGGAATGCTGGCAGGTTTATGGAAGAAAACCTAAGTACCTTGGTCAAAGTGCTGTGTACTGTAAAGGGGGTCCAGGAAGGTGCGCACACACAGCACAAGAAGGAGGCATAAAGAAGGCTCTGACAATTCCTTAGCTAGATCACTGGGCAATAAAACTAGATCCAGTGTGAGATGCAAAGGAAAAAGTAGGAACCGTTGGAAAAGGAATGAAACAGTAGTGCGAACCAAGAAAGAAAGAGCAATGTAACTACTTATAAGACTGAGCTACACTATTGCAGCCCTTCCTGTGTGATTGATTTGTGATTTTAAAAAACATGAGCTTTTAGTTAAGGATGTTTAGAGCAGCTGGTATTCTATTTTTAACCAAGTGCATAATCATAATAATTTCCATATACCTTTACAATGGCAAGGTTCCATTTGCATGGTACACTTTACTCCACCCTGCCTGATAACAAACAGAAAGAACTACATTTTTATCCTCTGTTATGTCAGCATTTTCAGTTTGGAATAACTCAGCTAGAATCAGAAAATGTATGACTATAGGCTATCTCTTCTTGCTAGGTGACTTATCAGACATGTCCAAAAAGTACCTTAGCAAAATGCCAGGATGACATTTCTGTCCCACAAATGGGACCCGGTTCCTAGACGTCCTTGTCGCATTCTGCTCCTGTGTTTCAGCCATTAGTAAGGCATCACTTTTCATTGACAGGGAGGTCCCATCAATGAAATGTGATGCCTTATTAATGGCTGCAGCACAGGAGCAGAATGTGATGAGGATGACATCATTTGAAACAGGATCCCATTTGCGGGACAGTAACGTCATCCTGGTGTTCTGCTAAGGTACTTTTTGCTGCATCTGATAATCTCCTAGGACACAGAGCAATGGACTCAGACTACAGAAAGAGATTCCACCTAAACATTAGGGAGAACTTCCTGATGGTAAGATGTGTTTGACAGTTGAATACACTGCCTCAGTGGAGTCTCCTTCTTTGGAGGTTTTTAAACAGAGGACTTTTTCAAACGGGGTTAAAAAAGCCCAGAGGAGGTCAGGAGAAGAATAGAGCTGTTGCACTTACAGAGCCCCGTTTCAGACAGCCTGTCCTCCTCCGTCCTCCTCCTGACCTCCTCCCAACCTTCCCCCGTGCTGTGGGTGCCACTTTTATTGATGGAGTTTTTCTGTCAATAAAACGTAGCACCCACAGCACAGAAGAAGCACGGGAAAAGGTTAGGAGGAGGGCAGAGGACTGCGTTGTTTGAAATGGGGTGCCGTAAGCGCTACCGCCCCATTCTTCTCCCAACCTCCTCGGGGTTTTTTTGTTTTTGTTTTTTTTTACCTCATTTGAAAAAGTCCAGAGGCTGGATGGCCATCTGTTGGGAGTGCTTTGATCATGTATTCCTGCAGGTCAGGGAGCTGGACTACATGGTCCTTGTGGTCTCTTCCAACTGTATGATTCTATGATTCTTCCTCAAAAACATGAACTAAAAACACAGAAGTGGGTTTTTTTTAATTGCCTCAAAGCTTTCAGGTATGTAAAAGATCTGCTTTCCAACTGGATTGGGAAGAACGTTGTGTGATATGCCAGGATTGAGACTGAGATGAAGATGGATTACTTTTCCTGTGTAGATTCAGCCTTAGTTTCTGTACCACAGTGGATGTAACTTCTTTTTAATTAGTTTAAAACAACTCATGACCAAAGCCAGTGTCAGTACCTATGTCTCTCTCTCTGGCTTTTCTTCGCAAACAAAAATTCAGGAAGGACTCATCCCATGCTTTCTGCAAGCTCACTGATTACTAAAAAGGCCAATCCGAGATAAACAAGTCCGGTTGCAGAAAGCACAGCAGAAGGTCTCCTTGGGTGATGTTTCTGGGTTGTGATTCTTTCTGCGTTGTCGTTTCTCTTCAAGACTTGTTCGGCGTGAGTTCTCAAATAAGGCTGCAGCATTGTGGATAGTGCGTCTCCACACCTCCCGATGTGAGGCCAGGGCAGACCATTGTTGGTGATCAATTTGGCTGAGCCTGAGATGTTGTTTCAAGGAGTCCTTGTATTGCTTTTTTGGAGCACCCCTCTTACGCTGACCCGTGGCGAGTTCACCATAGAGTACTATTTTTGGGAGGCAATGGTCCTCCATCCTAGAAACGTGCCCTGCCCAGCGCAGCTGTGTTCTCAATATCATGGCCTCAATGCTGGTGATCCCTGCTTGCTCAAGGACAGCAACATTCATCACGTAGTCAGTCCAGTGTATATTTAGGATTCTGCGTAGACAGCGCTGATGAAAGCAAAAGAGTCTGGAGTAATAAACACCTGGGGCGAAGCACAAAAATCAGTGTGTATAGAGCCATTGTACTGTCTATTCTCCTTTATGGATCTGAAACATGGGTCACCTATCACCACCATCTACGACTCCTCGAATGCTTTCATCAGTACCTATCTACCTCACTGTATATGTACACATCAGTCCAGAATCACACAGTTTGGTACCTTGTTTTCCCATCATGCTATGATAAAGTGTGCAGTTGGCTCTTACTTTGTTTATAATCAGAGACTGTTCAGTTTTGAGTTTTAAAATGACCTATGGGAATCCTATGCAAGTCCAGTCCAAATCACCTGCTGTCTGAGACAATGGACAGAATCCCTGACCAATCTAACTTGATGCACAGAAGTTGCCTAGACTGGCAGTTGAAACTTACTTTAATATTGGCAATTTCATCCCATTGGCAATGGGTTGAAATCCCACACCATATCTGAAGAGATTAGATTAGTTTAGGGGATGCAGGACATGCTGTGTGGGAACGTAGCCATTTCCCCAAAGAGAGAAAACTGGCCTGGCAGTCTGGAGGGAAAGTTAGAGGGTTGCCAATGCTGTCCTCACTGCATTTAGTACCTCAGGAGCTTGTTTGACTCTGCCTAATTGTGGACTGGCCCTTATCCTAAGCATCATTAATGACATCAGGCGCAGGACAAGAGTAATAGCACTTCTTCTAGGAAACTCTTCCAATTAACATTTTACTTGGAGGATGTATACAGCAGCAAAATAATTCAGCTGCAATATGCAGCATTCTTCCCTGGATTCACCCTGAATTCATCCCATTAACACCACACCTACTCCAAACACAGCTGCACTGAGCAGGGCACGTTTCTAGGATAGAGGACCATCGCCTCCCCAAAATAGTACTCTACGATGAACTCGCCACGGGTCAGCGTAAGAGGGGTGCTCCAAAAAAGCGATACAAGGACTCCCTGAAACAACATCTCAGACTCAGCCAAATTGATCACCAACAATGGTCCACCCTGACCTCACATCAGGAGGCATGGAGACGCACTATCCACAATGCTGCAGCCTTATTTGAGAACTCATGCCAAACAAGTCTTGAAGAGAAACGACACCGCAGAAAGAATCACAACCCAGAACCATCACCCAAGGAGACCTTCTGCTGTGCTTTCTGCAACCAGACTTGTTTATCTTGGATTGGCCTTTTAAGTCATCAGCGGGCTTGCAGAAAGCATGGGATGAATCCTTTCTGAATTTGCGAAGAAAAGCCAGAGAAACTCTAAATAAACCAGACTCCAACTGTATTAATAGCCATACGTTTCCCATCCCAAATTCAAATTGGTTCAAAAGGACTGAGCTTTTTTTCCTTTCCAGCATGCATAAACCTATCAACCAATAGCCTTTATTGTTTACCTGTCAATTTAACGACCCACCTTGCACTCTCATTGATGCCTCCCCCATCAAATCCCCTTTCCCTCTTTACACCCCAGTGAGTGATCATCAGTAAGGGAGGGAACTTTAAATGCCTTCCACACACACACAGGGGAGGGAGAAAGATAAAAAGAAAATGTTTCTTTCTCCGTCTTCTCTGGGCTGCCGCCACCATATCCCTGGCTGAGCCCAGCCATGAGATCAAGGGTGTGGGGTATAATTTTATGAATAAAATAATAACTACAGTCATACCCCAATATCTGCAGGGCTTCGGTTACCAGACTTACTGTGGATACTAGAAATCGTGGATAACAGTGAACCCTAATAAATAAAGGACTTCTGGTAAAAACATTCCATAGAGTTGCACTGGAGGACCTAGAAAATGCCTAAAGAGAATGCTGCTCTAAACATTTTCCAGTGTGACTCTATGGTATGTGTCCCTATTTTGTGTCCTGCTGATAACTGAAACCATAGATATTGGTTCCACAGATATGGGGGTCCAACTATATTTAATAAAATGAGGGTCCCAAAGAGGTTTACTTTGTGTCCACTTTTTTTATTAAAAAAAACTTTAGTGAATGTATGTATACATCTCTCCGTGTGAGTGAGTGGTAGATTGGGGGGAAGCGTGCTCCCTCCCTCTGACTGATCCACCTACCCCCATCAGCCATTCACTTGAGAAGGTGGTAAGGAAGAGGGAGGGCATGTGTTTCCCCTCATCAGCCACTCATTTGGGCAGAGATACTGTATGCATACATACATTCACTGAAGTAAAAAAAAAAGTAGAAACAAGGTAAACTCCTCTGGGACCCTTCCCACCATGATCTTTGACCACTTCCCACCCATACATACACATGTTAGTTCTGAAAGGGAGGCCTCCATTTCAGAAGCCCTGGTAGCCTTTGGTGATATGCACTGAATGTAAAAAAAAAATGGTGACCAACACCAAGATTGCTGGACTAATAGTAACCACCCATTAACCCGTCATGCCCTCCAGTTAACTCACCTAGTCCCGCTTCCACCCTGACCCTACACAGATGTAAAAAATCCAGTTTTTCCTAAAACTGAGGAATAAAAAGTGAGGTTGTTAAAATTGCATTAATGCCTTAAAAAAGTGCTTTCACTGTGAAACTGATCACTGTGTGTTCCAACAGTGCTCGAAACAAAATGAGTATGGGTTTTTTTGCCTGTGGAAACCCACTAGAGGGAGGAAAAGTGGAGGCAAAGCACACCACTTTAGCAGGCTATCTGAACACCAAATAGCTCCATAATTTACCAACTAAGAAACAGAACAAGACAGAGAAAATAAAATCTCTCTAATACTTGAACAGATTAAAAGGATGGGGGCACTCTTAATCTTATTGTGCTTATACTTAGAGTCATGGCCAGAGGATACGTCTTTTTTCAATTTAAAAATATACCAGAGAAATTGAATAGCATTATATTATGTTACTATACTTGACACTTCAAAACTAATCTTATCAGTGGCAGCAAAAAAATGCCAGATTGCTGAGTGCTAAATTCTCTCTTAGTATTCAAATTTATGCATTTCTATGCAGTGGGTTACCTATCTGCTAGAATGGCAACAAGGTGTACACGCTTATCATATCTGAAGATGGTGTTGCAGGATCTCTTTAAATGGAGGCAGTGATTTATTAAAGACAGATACCAGAAAATAGGCATCATTGCTGCTGGTTTTTAAAGCAGAACAAAATAAACTGACTCTGAGGAAATTTTCTTCAGAATTTTTTCCCACACTGAACCTTTTTCACAGATTGAATGGTGTTGGTTTTTTTAAAAAAGTTGCAGGTGGTCACTATTTGAATCAGAATTTAAACTTTAAATCAGGTTAACTGTCTGGGTCTAGGGGGTCACACTGACCACCAGAAGACCTGGGTGGATACCTCCTTCTACTGCCCCTAGTACATTTTTCCTGGGGGGGTTTGCACCAAAATGTCCTCTGCAGGGGCTAGGGCAGTGATGGTGAACCTATGACACACGTGTCAGCACTGACACGCGTAGCCATTTGTGCTGACATGCGGCTGTAGGCTGCACAGGGGAGCTGCCAAAAGAGGGAGGGAGGGAGAATGCATGTGTGTGTGCACGTGGTGTTGTGGGGAGGGGGAGTAAGTGCTGTCAAAGTAAGAAGCCAAGGGTCTGGGAGCTGAGGAGCTGCCCGCGTAATCGCTCCTAGGCTAACCGGCATCACATGCTCTGCTCCATGGCTAACTCAGGCTGCCTCCTCATCTCCAACTCCGCCTTGCTCCCACACTCGCTACCGTGCCCCCCAGCCTTCCTCTACCTCCAGCAGGTAAGTCCACCTCTTTTATATCCTTCCCTGCTTCACTCATGGGTGAAGTATCCCCCCAAAAATAAACCCATGGGTCAGAGGGAGGCTGGGGGAAGTGGAGGGAAAGTAGCAACAGGGCCTCTGAAGGCCCCGTCGCCACTTTCAGTAGGCCGGGGGAGGTTGGGGGGAAAGTTGCGACGGGGCCTCCGAAGGCCCCATCGCCACTTTAGAAGGGCCGGGGGGGGGGCTGTTGTTATTCGTCGATTTTTCACATTTGCGGGGGTTTTTGGAATCTAACCCCCACGAATGTGAAGGGACAACTGTACATTTTGATTACTCAGTTGTCACATGAGTTGTGACAACCCATTAATTATTAATAAGCAATTAATAATATTGTTGATCAAACAATATATATCGCAAAATAATGTTTTTTCCTCAAAGTGACACACCACCCAAGTTATGCTCAGTTTTTTGGCGACGTTTGACACACCAAGCTCAAAAGGTTGCCCATCACTGGGCTAGGGCAATTTTGCCACATTTTGGCTCTCTAGGCCTATTTTAGACCCAGGAAAGGCCTTTTTTGACAGGAAGTGTCTGATAGGGAAATTTCTGAGTCACTTCTTGTTGGAAAAAAGGTCTATCCTACAATGGGTCAGGGCAGCAAAATGTCCTGAAAAATACCCCACACCTCCTAAGGAATGTTCAGGGCCATTTGGGGACAAAAAATGAGGGTGCTAGGAAGCCTAGGCACCACAAATATGGACTTGGGACTACATGTGGTCCACGGCCTGCACTCCCCCCACTCCTACTTTAAATGGTGAAGTTGAAATTTAATGTGTTTTAGGGCCCTGAAAATTACACTTTGGAGGCAATGTAATGGTGAAAAGCAGACTAAACATCTTTGAAATAAATAAATAGAATTTTGGGGCAGGGCTGTAAGCACAGTTCCATTACTGGTTCCTGTTCAAAAATTTACTTTTTTGGACTACAGTTCTAAAAACCCTCCAGCCAGCATGGCCAGTGGCTGGAGAATTCTGGGAATTGTCATCCAAAATGTAAGTTTTCTGATCCCTTTTACTGTTTCCAGGATTAAAGGCAGGATATTTCTGAATACCAGTTGCTGGGAAACAAGAGTGGGAAAATGCTATTGCTGTAAGGCTCCCCATAGGTTTCTGTTTGCCACAATGACTGCAGAATGCTGAACTAGACAGTCCTCTGGCTCAAACACTCAAGACCTTTCTTATGTTCTTACAAAATGCCTGTCCACAGATTTGATTATGTGAACAAGACTACACATTATGTTATACATATGATGAGAAGAAGGCCTGTGAACATGTCCAACTCACAAACAGATTTGAAGTCAACATCATCTTCGTAAAGCTTAGATTAAGTTCAATAGGAGCATTTGTCTTTCTTGTATCTGGCAAATATTCCCCCTTTCACAATTGTGCCTCTCTAGGCTCCTGATTTTAGATAGGCTTGGAAGCAAAACTTCTTTTTATTTTGATGTGCTCCTATGCAAAAGGGACAGCTTGTGGCAGGGTGCGGAAGGGGGAGGGGGAGAATTGCATACATTATACTCTCCATTCATATTTATTTTCACTTAAAAGCACCTTTCATCACAGTGATCTAAAGCCAGTTTTATATAAGAAGTACTATTAAAGTAAAAGGGGAAGATGTCTGAGAGGGAGAAGAGAGAGAGAGAAAGGCAAGCAAATGAGACATTTTCTGTGCCACTTCTTACAAACATTTGATTCAACAAGTAATAAAGGCCAGCTGCTTTGTCTGAAGTGTCACAGCAGGGTAGAAAACTAATGCTGAAGAGGAGAGAGCTCCTGGCAAACAGAGGAGCTCTGGCAACTCTGCCAGGGTTATTATTAAATGATTAACTTTTCACAAGAGGAAGAAAGGCTGTCTGCAGCAGCCTGGATGGCTGCAGGATAAATAACTCAAAACTTCACCAAGCAGCAAGTAATGAAGAAGGGGCTCTCCCTCATTCAAGGGAGAAGGGAGGTTAAGCTAAAATCAGAATCTGCAGAAAATATTATTTGGCTATATTCATATCTCAGTTCCACACCACCTACTTTAGAGCACATGGCAATAATGCCATGGCATGAATATTATTATTCTTATTGTTGTTGTTGTTGTTTCTATCCCACTTTTTTCCCAATTTGCGACTTAAAGTTAATTTTCACATTCCCCCCCAAGTAATTAGTTACATTACAGTTGCACCCTCTTTTAGATTGTTACCATTATACTTAGAAGTTTAAAGTCGCTCTTAACTTTCTCATTATGCAAATATAACTAAAATTGTTACTTGTAATCACTTTTAAAAACACACACCCACAATACTAGAAGCTACTGGCATGGGCTGCAAACTGCCTAACTATAGAAGTAAATAAAAACAAGAGGGATACCACAAAAGGAGTGATATAACTTAGTTATGCCTTAGTTGTTGCAAAAAGGAATAAATTACAAGTAGCTTATTATTTGCAATGTTGGCTAGATCCTGCAATGATCGAGATGTAGTTACATCTTGCAATGCTAGCCTCCAAAACCTACCTTTTAAGCAGCACAGCCCCCTTGACATGGCCATTTCTGTGTTTCCAGAGAGTAAAGGGATGAGCAGAGACATGCCCAGCTCTTTTCCTGTACTTTGACATGTCCTCATTCATCATCCACTCTCTGGCAACATGGAAATGGCCATATAGGGGAGGAGCTGCACTGTTTAAAAGGTAGGTTTGGGGGAAACTATCCCACAGCAAGTGAATTGGGATGGTGTTAGTCATACTTACGCCATTGTAATTCATGAACAGGATGTCAGCTATAAGTGATGCATTGTGAAAAAGAGAAATGCTCATCTATACTTGTTGGGGATGCTTTAAATGGTATTCTCAAACATGTATCATTAAGTGGATCAACATGTCTGCCAATAGGTATCTCCTTTTTTCACACAACATTGTTGCAAACTATCCCTCAAGCAAGATTTCCAGTTAATGATTTACATCAGTGTTGTGGCATGGACACAATCCAACTGCAGTACATCTTGCTTGTTTGTCTTTGTAAACCATAAGAAGAATTTGTTTTCTGCTATTTCCTTTATTCTTCTTAGGAACTCTGCATCACTTCAAATATGTATGGGAGATAAAGCTGAGGCCCAAGTGTTAATCTGATTACATACATAACTTTATTACAGTGGTAGACCAGCCTTTGTAGTTAGAAAATAAGCAAGTACAAAATGAACACGTACAGATTAAAGTCTAGGAAAATTCCAACATTTGTGCATACAATGACAGAAACATAAATGTTTTCCATAAGGAGCCAAGTGGAGCCTGGCTACTACTGATTAAAAAAGGTTTAATCAGCTAATTCCTAGAAGAAGCTAGAACATGATTTTTTTGCCACCTGAAATGTGATTTTATTAATGTAGCTGTAATAAAAATTATCTGCCTGGCAATGCTGCTAAAACTGAGGTAAAAAGTACTAAACAGATTAGTATTAGATCAGATTAAGATGTCCCTTATTTTGGATAATCTTTCCGTACTTCCTACAGTAGCTCCATAAAACATAAACATAAACATTCCATGTATTCCATGGAATATATCACAGTGTTTTTATGCTCTGATGTTTTGTTCAACAAACCCAGTCCTGCCAATATAAGATTTCTATGTAGCTTGGGAAGGTTAGTTTTTAGACTGCAACTCTCAGAATTTCCCAACCAGTAGTTTTTAAAAAAAAATACACACATTTTTTTCAAGGTCTGGTATGAATCTATAGCACCAGAGGCATACAGAATATAGCCATAAACAAATAAACTAAGTAAAACAAAACAAAACAAAATCTGAACTCATTGTTTCTGCTTTTCATATGAACTTAACTAAAACCTTCTGTGTTAAGAAACATTTTGCCAACGTTAAAAAATGTAAAACAATTGCTTTTAAGAAAAGTAGTAAATCTACTGAGTACTTTTTAATCTTAAAATAGACAACATATTGTAAGTCAGTGTTTTATTTTTATTTTTATTGTTATGTTTGAATTTCAATCATACTACAGGCTGATTTAGAGACTTGAAAGCCTAAATTATAAACCCTACACTATTTTTAAAACTTACATTTTAAAAAATCATCATATTACAAAAGATTCTTATAAATCTCAGCTAAACTTGCTCCTGATACCCTTATCCTCAGTTAAAGAAAGTGAGATTTTCCATAAATCCAAGAAAGGGGTTGTGTAAATGGCAAAAATACTCCTTATGGAATGCGAGGAAAGATGACCTGTCTTAATGGCAATCTGAGTTGTTTTGCCATATTGTGAAGAAGGGGGGCAAAAAAACCAGCAAAAATCTCCACAGGCAAACTTCACAGCTTTCTCTTGAGTTTTTAAAAAACAGCGAGGGGAACGCACATTCCCACTTGTTAGGACAAGCAATTTGATATTAATCACTTTCACATACAAAGTGAAATGCAAACCTGATTGGCTGGATTAGCACTGAGGGTGGGGCTTGCTAACAGGGGAAGCACCCACTACTGCCATATTGGATTTTCACCTTAGAGAGAGATTGCTAAGGCAATAAAATGGGATGTTGTTTTTTTCTCTTTTTCTTTTTGTAAAGATGAAATATCGCTTATGTGCACCAGGAAAATACGGTTTTAAAAAATAGTTTGGTGGCAGCAGATTTTAAAATGTGAGTACAGTTGTCCCTTCACATTCGCGGGGGTTAGGTTCCATAGACCCCCGCGAATGTGAAAATTCCGCGAATAATGGCAGCCCTCCACCCGCCCTCCCCAAGCGACCCGAGGCCTCCGGAGGCCTCGCGTCGCTCTTCTCTGCCGCCCCTGCCCTCCCCAAGCGACCCCCGAGGCCTCCGGAGGCCTCGCGGTCGCTCTTCCCTGCCGCCCCCCGCCCTCCCCGAGCGACCCCCGAGGCCTCCGGAGGCCTCGCGGTCGCTCTTCCCTGCCGCCCCCCGCCCTCCCCGAGCGACCCCCGAGGCCTCCGAAGGCCTCGCGTCGCTCTTCCCTGCCGCCCCCCGCCCTCCCCGAGCGACCCCCGAGGCCTCCGGAGGCCTCGCGGTCGCTCTTCCCTGCCGCCCCCCGCCCTCCCCGAGCGACCCCCGAGGCCTCCGGAGGCCTCGCGGTCGCTCTTCCCTGCCGCCCCCCGCCCTCCCCGAGCGACCCCCGAGGCCTCCGGAGGCCTCGCGGTCGCTCTTCCCTGCCGCCCCCCGCCCTCCCCGAGCGACCCCCGAGGCCTCCGGAGGCCTCGCGGTCGCTCTTCCCTGCCGCCCCCCGCCCTCCCCGAGCGACCCCCGAGGCCTCCGGAGGCCTCGCGGTCGCTCTTCCCTGCCGCCCCCCGCTCTCCCCGAGCGACCCCCGAGGCCTCCGGAGGCCTCGCGGTCGCTCTTCCCTGCCGCCCCCCGCCCTCCCCGAGCGACCCCCGAGGCCTCCGGAGGCCTCGCGGTCGCTCTTCCCTGCCGCCCCCCGCCCTCCCCGAGCGACCCCCGAGGCCTCCGGAGGCCTCGCGGTCGCTCTTCCCTGCCACCCCCTGCCCTCCCCGAGCGACCCCCGAGGCCTCCGGAGGCCCCGTTGTCGCTCCCCTCGCCACTTTCCCTGGACTCCCCTCGCCTCCCCGGCCGTCCCCACTCCCTCCTCAGGCCTTCATGGGGCCTCCGGAGCGCCTCCGGGGGCCCCGTGAAGGCCTCCCCAGCCCTCCCCACCCCCTCCCCAGGCTTTCATGGGGCCTCTGGAGCGCCTCCGGGGGTCCCTTGAAGGCCTCCCCAGCCCCTCCCAGGGCTTTCACGGGGCCTCAGGAGGCCCCCTGTCGTGGTTTTGGGGGGGCCCGCGGGGGCTCTCCCAAAACCGCGAATAAGCAAAACCGCGAATGTTAAGTTCGCGAAAGTGGAGGGACAACTGTAATTCATTCATGGCCACCATCTTGAATAGAGGGCATGCAAAGTTTATGGGGGCTGTAAGACCATTAAGACAAGCCGCAGCTGCAGTGACATATCTTTACTGCAGGCCACTCTGGGTTTTTGGAGCTTGTATAGATAGGCCCAAAGCCATGGAAACATTCAGTTTTCTGAATTCCAGACAATTACCGGTAGCTATGTTGGCTGGAGCCAGTGTGGCATAGTGGTTTGAGTGTTGGACTACGACTCTGGAGACCAGGGTTTGAATCCCTGCTCAGCCATGAAAACCCACTGGGTGACCTTGGGTAAGTCATACACTCTCTACCTCATAAAACCCTGTGACAGAGTCACCTTAGGGTCACCATAAATCAGAAACAACAACAACAAAGCTATGCAGGTTATGAGATTCTTGGAGCTGTAGTTTAAAGCAGTAATATTCCCAACCTCTGGACAGCAGCTCAAGAGCTCAAAAAACCCAAGCTCTATCTTTTTTTCAGTCTAATGTTGATTGAAACTGCCATCTATTGTCCTTTACACAGAGACCTAGATTACATAATCCCTATTAAGTGGAAGGAGAAGAGGCACATCACTTTTTAGATGGAGTCCAGCAGATAATTAAAAAACCTTTTTCTAAAAAAAAAATTCCAGTAAGCCTTTGTTTTATTCAGCAAACAATGTACAAAAGCTGGGTAGAAAAAACAAAGGCAGGATTTAAAAAAACATGCCAGATAGATAGATAGATAATAAATTCAGTTGGTGCAGCAGCTACACCCCTTCCTAGGAAAGATGGATATGGCCACATTGGTTCATGGCTTAATTATCATGCAATTAGACTATAGCAATGTGCTTTATGTGTGGCTGCCCTTGCAAAGAGTTCCGAAGCTACAGCTAGTATAAAATGTGATGGCCAGAGTGTTGTTGTCTAGTGTGTGCTTTGAGACCATATATCTGGTTTAGTACCAATTATAATGGCTCCAAGTTTGCTTTGAAACTCAGTTCAAGGTATAATGTTGAACAACAAAGCTCTTAATGGCTTGGGGCCAAGACAGCTGAAAGGCAGTGAAAAACCTCATAGAATGCAAGGAGAATACCTATTTTCCCAATAGGATCCCGCGGTGATTCAATGTATATTGTGAAGGGGGGGGGACTCAAAATAACATATTTTTTAAACAACTCCAAAGGAAATGAGCATTCCTGTTCGTTCGGACACCAATGTGATTTGTTGTGCAATCTGGAGAGGGCGGAACTCTTCATCTCATTTGGTCAGATGTGCGCAGGCGCGGGCTTGCTGTCAAGTGCCCGGAAGCGCTAGTGATTGTGCACTTTTAAAAACGTATTTTTAAAAAACTGTCAAAAGAGAACCACAGCACCCAGAGATGATGAAGAGGGCAGTCACTGTGAGGAAGAGGAGGAGAGACTGAGCCACCCACCCTTCACCCATCTCTGTGGCAGCCTTTGATTTGGCTGCAAAGTGACGGGAGGAGCCGCCTGGCCAGCTGCTGGGAGAAGGAAGAGGAGGACAGATCTTTGCTGCTCTGGCCTTCCTGGGCTGCTCTTTCTCTCATGCCTGGCCCTCAGGGGATTCCAGGGCAAGAAAATCGGCCTTCAGGTCTGCCATTGTTACCCACCCCTGGGTTAAATCAAGAGAGATAGTGAAGCTGTTCTGCATGGACAAACATTCAGATCTATGCTTCTCACTGTTCTTAAGCAGAATATTGGTATAGTTTCTGAGCCTTGAGGCTTGTCTACACTTGCCAGAATCCTCCACATCCTGGCTGGAGTATTCCTGCTCCAGGCCTGAGGTGTTGCCCCCACCATTACCTACCCTTCTGTTGTGGCTATGGAGGGGTTTCCACACACCTGTGGCCCATGTGCAAACTGGCACTTCTCTTCCCTGTGTCAGTCACATCTTCCAAGGCCAGGAAGGAGGTGCCCAACCATGGTCACATAGCTGGACACCTCGCGGTGACCTCAGCAGCTGTGACATGCAACACCTGGCCAGGAAATGGCTGTGCCAGACACTAGATGGGCCAAACTGTGAGGGTTTTTTTTTTACCATGTGTCCACTTCATTTTAAGGGGTATTTGCCCCAGATTCTAATCAGAACTGCCTGGACATAGTCTGGACAGTTTGGACTAGAAACAGGGCCCAAACCCTGCATCATCTGGACATCTTGGCATGGGAATGGCGGGGGGGGGGCATTTCATTTAGCAGACAAGACCCAACTTTCTCCTTCATATGTTTTTGCTTGTCAAAGACATATCAGTGAAATTTGCGGCTAAAATGGGGCTTTGACAAATATATATTGTGAGGAGATCCAACACTCAGTTGATGCAGGAACATAAGTTCTCATTGATGTATTTTGTATATAGACCAACCCAAGATCTTTTGCTGTCTGAGGTGAAAGACAAGACAGCATGCTTCACATATTCAAGTACAGAAGACAACTGGACTCACAGTTGAACCTTACTTAGACAATGAATATCAGAGGCCCCCAACATTCAGGAGGCTAGTTTAGGGGGCACAAGAAATGCTGTGAGGCACATATGGCTCTGTCTTTCAAGAGAGGGAACTAGCCAGGGGCTTGGGAGAAATGGATGGCAGGCAACCACTGCTTTGCCAGAACATCTGCCACCCAAGGTAGTTGCCTCACTCTAATTATTGGGGCTGATCCTGCTAGCTGATGTCCAAGACTCATGAAGTGAGCATTTTTGGCCATTTAGTGTTGAAAGAGGGCATCACATTTTTAAACCACATTTTAAAAAATATATATTGTAGGTGACAGCTTGCAGCCTCATCAGTCCTGAACAATCCTGAGGCTATTTCCACACACAATGAAATGAGCACTACTTCTTTCATAATGTTCTGTCATTTCAGTCTGAATACATAATTCGGCAATAAGTGTCTTACAGAATCACTATGTCCCTTACTCTCCTCACAGTATACGTGATTTCAGGACACAAGTTATTTATTGAGGCCTACTGACTAATTTCTCTTTTTGTAAAGGCAGAAAGTAAGGGAGTCTGGCAAATTATTGATGCCTCCCCTCAAGTATTACATGCCTAATAGCCCTTCCAGTTCTGGGAATTGATTCAAAGCTACCTAACTAAGCAGAACTCCTGTCAACAGCAACCCAGCTTTAGATGTGTCTGTAGGGGGGTCTTTGTCTGCCAGTAAAAGGAAAATGGGGTTGGGTGAGTGAGGAGACTAGCCTCCCTTGGCAGGAAAAGCCTGACAGCAGCCACTGAGAAAACTATCTCTATATAGTCCCTTCCCTATAGTTCCAAAAAATAGAAAAAATAGATGCACTTCAATGGTTGAGAAAATCTCACACACAGAAGTGATATACTGTAGTATATGTCTGAAAGCAGTGCAGAACAAACACACACTACACAAATAATCCAGTTTCAAACTGGATTATTTGCCATGGCTCCTTCCTATGGAATCCTAGGATTTGTAGATTGGTAAGGCACCAGCACTCTGTGGCAGAGAAAGCTAAAGACCTTGTAAAACTAAGATTCAATAGAAAGGAGCCGTGGCAAATAATCCAGTTTCAAACTGGATTGTTTATGTAATGTGGATTTGTCCCTGAGGCAGAGAAAGAAAATGATGGGCACAATCCTACAAATGTTGCTATCCTTGAGCAAGCAGTGATCACCAGCATTGAGGCCATGATATTGAGAACACAGCTGCACTGGGCAGGGCATATTTCTAGGATGGAGGACCATCGCCTCCCAAAAATAGTACTCTACGGTGAACTCGCCACAGGCAGTGTAAGAAGGGTGCTCCAAAAAAGCGACACAAGGACTCCCTGAAACAACATCTCATAGAATAAAGGGGTCTGGGGTAAAAAAAATGTCTCAGGCAAAAAAAAAATGTCCTGGGTACTCATGTTTCCAGCTTTGCCACATTTGAGAATGAGGCAAGGGCCTATTTAGGGGTGCCATTTGACTTCATATAAAGATACCAGATGTTGACTGATCCATAATTGAATCCTTCAAATACACTCATGACTGACATATGTAGCACTGAGATTTATGACATTCTTTGAAGATGGAAGAAAGCTAATTAATTCCATTTTCATGTATCTTTGATTATCATGCTTCTATGAATGTGTTATATCCTGTGTGGTGGAAAGTGTATAGTTCCCTGGTCTAAGATGTGGCATGGAATACTAATTATGGGATCTTGCACATGTGTCCAAAGCTGCTAAACGTGGTTTGAATCATCAGTGTCACTGTCAGCAAATAAGAAGCTTTGTCAGTCAAAATATATTTTTGTTTTCTTAAGCATACCCTAGAGCGGGGGTGGGCAACTGTGGAAGGGTAGAGGGCCACATTGGCACCCAGGAGACCTTGGAGGCCACATGCCCTGTTGCATCCACAAACACCCAACTTTTTTTTCCTCCAAATGTTCTCTTGAGGGAATGGGGAGGGGCATTTTCACCATGTTTTTCATCCTTCCTGGGCCCTTCTAGGCCCAAGAGAGGTATTTTCTTAACAACAGGAAGTGAATAGGAAGTCACTTCCTGTTTAAAAAAAAAGTCTTTCTTGAGATGGGCCCAAAATGTGGTGGAAATGCCCCCACACCCACTAGAAGGTATTTTGTAGCAAAAAAATTGAATTTTTTTTGCAAACATTTTGTAAAACATTTGTTTTAATCCCTGGGAGGGAAGGGGGCATCAAAACACTTTGGAAAGGCCCTCCGTAGCCCCCCAAGGGCCTTTGAGGACATTGTGGAGCAAAATAGACCCCTGGGGGCCCAAAGGCCACAAAAGTGGCCCGTGGTGCTGTATACGGCCATGGACTGCATCTTGTCCATCACTACCCTGGAGACCTAACTGGTGGCTTCAGGATATATATAGCTACATCAGTAACATTCTAAACTGTATCTTCAAAAAGATATTCAGGAAAGAGACTTGCTGTGTTTTTAAATGTATTCCAATATGCAATACTGGAGAAGCCCCAAAAGTAGCTTAACTTATGGCAAGCTAATTTCCTTCTTGAGGTTATTTTCACATCTCTTAAATCAGGAATGTACAAATCAGACCCAAGATTATGTTGGCCCCATAGCATTAAACTGTTAGTAGGTCTCTTTCCACTTTTTGCCTACCTAAAGAATACTACATCCAAGGAGATGCAAAATGCATTTCCCTCCTCACAATGGAGGGACTGAGAAACAGGTTTTCCAGAGAAAGTGATGACATTCCCAAGGCGATGAGCCCTGGAACCTCCACCTCTCTTGTTAGAAATCAGTCTCTTCAGAGAGCCTTTTACTTTCCAGTCTGTTTGCCTCACAGGCAAGTCAAGCAGGGAAGGACCACTAGCAAGCCTTGTTACTTATTAATATCCTGCTTTTCAGATAAATATTGTTTCTCCAAGAATTTTATATGAATTTAAAAATGAGAGACAGGCTATGCCCTCAGGCTTACAAACTAAAAAAAAAGGAGGGGCAAGACACACAAGGGGAGGGAAGAGGCAGAGGAGGGAAATCAGTTTGCAAGTCCCAAAACAAGTGATGGGTTGTAAACCAGCTAAGCTCTGGTTGACTTTCCCTTGCTTGTGGTGCCTGGACCTCTCCATTGACTACTACTCTATTACTATACTATATTACTATATTACTACTCTACGGTGAACTCGCCACGGGTCAGCGTAAGAGGGGCGCTCCAAAAAAGCGATACAAAGACTCCCTGAAACAACATCTCAGGCTTGGCCAAATTGATCACCAACAGTGGTCCGCCCTGGCCTCACATCGGGAGGCATGGAGACGCAATATCCACAATGCTGCAGCCTTATTTGAGAACTCACGACGAATAAGTCTTGAAGAGAAACGACAACGCAGAAAGAATCACAACCCAAAAACATCACCCAAGGAGACCTTCTGCTGCGCTTTTTGCAACCGGACTTGTTTATCTCGGATTGGCCTTTTTAGTCATCAGCGCGCTTGCAGAAGGCGCGGGATGAGTCCTTCCTGAATCTTCGTTTGCGAAGAAAAGCCAGAGAGAGGGGGTGCCTGGATAAAAGCGATGCAGCTGTCAGATGGCCCCTAAATCACTGCCTGATGTCAGAGGTTGGATGAACACCTCCACAGGGTTTACACTCTCAAGGCAGGGTTGGTTTTTCTTTGGCAGAGGAGCAGCAGGCGCCTTGTAATGCTCCTGCTCTGGACAACCAGTGGGACTAAGTTACTGCTCCTCTTTCCATCATGTGTTTTTACTGAGAGAGAGAGGATGCAACCACCCATTGTTGCTTCATCTTCTGAAACAGCCATTATCCCCTGACTTTAGTTGGCAACTCAAAAGGGGTTCCTCCTTGGGAAGCAGATTTGACCAAGTATCCACTGGTTGCTGGGCCTTTCAGGGCTCAATGGTGAAATTTTTGACTATAGACTGCTTCCAGAATCTGTAGGATTCTGGAAATTGTAGTCCAAAATAGGGATTTTGCAAGCTCTGCCTTTTGCAGATTTTGCTAATGTGAATCTTCTCCCAAATTCAGCCCAGTTAAATTTCCCTTCCCATCTGGCTTCCCTGGAGGTAAGTTATTTAGGATTTAAAATTAAAAACAGGTGGGGTTACAGATGGAGGATGGGGAAGAAACAGAAGGAGATTTCGCTTCTTATCATTGCCCCCCAGTAGAGTCTGTTCCTGGTTTATCTTCCTGCTTGTAGAGAAGAGTTGTCATCTCTTATTATTCTGATAGCTGACCAGATACTGAAACAGAGCTGGGGTTAGGTTCAAGGATACATGTTGAGGTGGAGCCAGTGGTTTTAGCCAGCTCCAGAACAGAGCCTCATATTTAATGTTTATTTAAAACATGTCAATAATGCATTAGATCTAATTGCCCCCCCCCACCCTTATACCTCTTTGGCCATTGCATATCACACACACAAACACACACATTTATCTGGCTGTGCAGCTTTTAAAAATAGCTTAGGCAGTGGGAGAAAAAACATCCTTTTCTGGCAACTGGCCTGAAAGCAAAATAATACAGCCAGGCCAATTGTTTTCTGGTTGGCTGTCAGCCCTATTGGCAAGAGGCAACAGCCTAGGCTGCACTAATTAAAACTTTGTGTCTGTGAAGACTCTTCCCTCCTTCCTTTGAGACTAGAGTCCTGGGTGGCCAAGAACCTGAAGCCAATCAAGCAGCCTCAAGAGATGATCTAAGAGGCCCCATTCTCTGTTGTATACATTCAGTAAGCCCAGGGGAACATGGTGTCTTCATGATAGTGGTTGTGGCTAAATGTCACTGCATAAAAATCCAGCACGAATGTAAAATCTTGCATCCACTACTGAGTCACCATATAACTCCATGTTCCAAATACACTTACCCCTCCACCATTTCCCCAGGGTAGTGGGAGCATGCTTGTCAAATACATAGATCACAAATACAACTTTAGTTGGGCACTGGTGCAGTTAATCACTTTATACTTCATGCTTGTGATATATTTGACAGCCCTCTTACTCATTTTGCTAAGGGGAGGCCTGGGCTTTTGTCCCAAAGTCCTTCTATGATGACACCATAGTCTTTAGCTGCTTAACAGGGGACCATGGTCCTTGACTGACAGGACTGACAAACAAGTGTTTTACTACGCCATCATAGAATCATAGGATTGCAGAGTTGGAAGAGTGCTGACCTGTACCCTGAATTTTACAGAAGTTCCAGAAGATAGCTTCTTCTATTTGAAGCCACCTCCCAGTGTGTATTTTCCCACCATTTTCTTCTGTTTTTTTTTTCTTCCTATAATAATAAAAACAAATCTGCTAAGAAAAAGGGGGAAATAGTTGTACCTGTACAATGCATTTTGGGCAATAGTGCTAAGACATCTTCATCCAACAATATTTTTGTTCCATTTATCTTCCCCCTTTTCTCTGAGGCCCTGAAGGCATCCTACATAGTTCTTTCCCCCCATCTTTAGTCACAACATCTCTCTGAGGTAGGTTAGGCTGAAGGATAAAAGCCCTGGCCCGAGGTCACCTGGTAAGCCTCATGGCCAAATAGAGATTTGAATCTAGGGACCCCTCCACACTACACAATTAGAGCACTTTGATTCCACTAACAGCCATGACTGCCTTCTATGGAATCCGAGGGGTTGTAGTTTGGTGAGGCACTAGAGTTCACTAGCTGAACATTCTAAATGCTTCTCCCTAAACTGCAAACCCCAGGATTCCATCAGATGGAACCATAGCATTTAAAGTGGAATCAAGGAGCCTGTCTATACTGAGGGGGAAAATAATGTGCACTAACGCAAATTCAAAGCAGCTTCTATTTGTCTTAACAGTTTTCTGGCAAAATCGCAGGCATGCGAAGTGATTTACTTTTGCTGTCCCAATGGGTATGCCTGCAAATCAAGATAGTGGGTGTGAGTGAATCACTTGTGCTTTTTTTTGTCACCAGTTGCCATCGCTGAACAGGTGTTTTTTTTTTAAGTATATCTAAGGTGTGAAAGTGTGATATTCCGCCTAAATAAATTTTTAAAAGAAAATAAAAAGGCTGTTTCATCACCTGAGCACATAATCACTAAAGCGAAAATCCAATATCTAACGCTCCACCCCCTGCCCATGTCTGACCAATCAGCTTCCATTTCCATTCTTTCGCAAATGTGAATTAATGCAAATCTGATTGTCCAAACAAGCAACAATGTGCATTCTCTACAGAGCTTTTTAAAAAATATGGGGAAAGCTACGAAAGCTTTCCTGGTGGTGTTTACGGTGGATTCGGCCCCCCTCCTTCTGAATCCCGCAATCTGATGCAGAATGCCATCAGGACAGGTAAGATTTCAAGCAAATTCTATGAGGATTATTCTGACCATTAAGACAATCCCATAGTGTTATCACTGGTTAGTGTGAAAGTCACACCAATCCTATTCCAGTGCTCTAATTGCTACATCCCACTGTCTTCACCTCACTCTTATTCTTTTTTGGTGTGTCTATGGCTGAAAGGCATATGCTTACTCACTGTAAGTTTTTTCTTTGGTAAAGTGGAATGAAACAGAGGCCTCTGTTGGCAGAACTGGAAGCATGTGTATGTGTGTATGTGAAGAAAGCCCCCAGAAATGCTGTGCCACAAGCACGCCATGACACTGAGACTGATTCTAAAGCATGGGCTGCTCTAAATGGGTGGGTGGCTTGTCATTAGCAGTAGTGTGGCAGCATCCAGCTGCGTGAAGTAAATCAGAGAAGCTGGAGCTGATCAGAAATGCATGAGTCAGGGCTTGTCTACACTGTATGATAGTAAATCTCGATATATTACCAGTGACAAAGCCACCTGTCAAGCAGCTATTATAGACTTGGAATCATGTAGCTGAGCTGATCCAAGGTCTGTACAGCAGACTCTATAAAAATGAGGATAGTAAGGTTCAACACGTAGTATATAAGACCTAAGGATGTATGCTAGAGATGTATCTATGTCTGGTTATAGTCAGGGCCGGTTTAACCTGTCTGCCAAATCAGCATTGGCAGGGGGCCCCGAGGTCAAGAGAGGGCCCCGTGTTGGCCTCCTTAATCTGACTAAGGAGACAGCCGGGAGGAGCCCCCTCTTACCCTCCTCCTCCAAAAACCTCCTGCTGGCTTTTTTAAAAAAAAAACAAACAAAACAGCCTCTCCAAAACTAAAGAGAAAGAGAAAGAGAAAGAAACAGCAGCCCTCTGTGGCAGAAGCTGGAGGGAGAGGCACATCGGAGAGGGTGAGTGTGTGTGTGTGTGAGAGAGAGAGAGAGGGAATTTGAGGGTTGTCTCCCTCAGAAAGGGCTTCTTTCTTTCTTTCTTTCTTGCCCATGTGCCTTCAAGTCATATGGGGGCCCCAAAGTAAAGCATTGCAGGGGGCCCCAAAATTCCTTAAACCGGCCCTGGTTATAGTGATGCCTTTAAGATACCCTGGGAACTTCACTGTGTACTAAATGTGGCTAGATTAAGGATGAGACCATTATAAGGCTGCAGAAACCTGGGTTAGATGAACTACATTCCACCATTTTAACTGTAAATTGGTGGCAGGCGGTCGTTCCACAGCATTCAGTCAGAAAACAGCTGAGATTGAGATGAAACTTGTGCAGTATAAAAAGAGTTGTTCTGCAGTTGGTCTATTTCAATACTGAGGTTTTAAAAAGTTCCTTTTTTGAAACTGGTTATTTGTGTAGGTTTAACATTTTACAAGTGAGCTTCAGTACTTTGACAGGCCTGTCTGTTGTTGTTTTCTTCATAGTCTTTTTCTGGGGTTCAATTTTATTGGCTGTTTTTTCCATTTGTCTTTTGGGACATGGTTTGGCTATCTTACAGTAGGAGGAAGGCCTAATCAAAATTCAAAATGACCTGGATAGACTGGAGAGCCGTGTCAAAGCTAACAAAATGAAATTCGGTACGGAGAAATGTAAGGTACTGCACTTAGGATGGAAAAATGAAATGCATAGATATAGGATGGGGAGAGACCTGGCTGAATGAGACTACGTGCGAAAGGGATCTAGAAGTCTTAGTAGACCACAAGTGGAACATGAGTCAACAGTGGCAGCTAAAAAGGCTAATGCGATTTTGGGCTGCATCAATAGAAGTATAGTGTCTAGATCAAGGGAAGTAATAGTGCCACTCTATTCTGCTTTGATCAGGCCTCACCTGAATACTGTGTCCAGTTCTGGGCACCACAATTCAAAAAGGATATTGACAAATTGGAGCGTGTCCAGAGGAGGGTGACTAAAATGGTGAAAGGTCTGGAAACCATGCCTTATGAGGAAAGACTTAGGGAGCTGGGTATGTTTAGCCTGGTAAAAACATGGTTAAGGGGCGATATGATAGCCCTGTTTAAGTATTTGAAGAGGTGTCACATTGAGGATAGAGCAAGCTTGTCTTCTCTGCTCCAGAGACTAGAACACAGAACAATGGATGCAAGCTCCAGGAACAGAGATTCCACCTCAACATTAGGAGGAACTTTCTGACAGTAAGAGCTGTTCGGCAGCGGAACACACTCCCTCGGAGCGTGGTGGGGTCTCCTTCCTTGGAGGTCTTTAAACAGAGGCTGGATGGGCATCTGTCAGGGATGCTTTGATCGTGATTCCTGTGTGGCAGGGGGTTGGACTGGATGGCCCTCGTGGTCTCTTCCAACTCTACAATTCTATGATTCTAATACACATCTTACCCTAGTAGTAGAGTAACATACCATCCAACTGTCCCAGTTTAGCAGGGACAGTCCCAATTAATCCTCTGTCATCCTATTATTTTAAAATGTTTTAAAAACATTTAAAAACATTGTTTGAATATTTTTAAAATGAGTTTTTAAATGTTCCAATGTCTTTCTCCTCCTCCTTCCACCTCACTTGCTATAAACTAAATTCTAAGTGCAAAAGTACTTTGCCTTCAATTAACTAAGGGGGTGAGGAGAAAGAGAGGAATGGGAAAAATCTTGCCCTTCCCTAAAGACTTAGGCAAAAGCACACTGCTGCAGCCTCTTCTGGTTTGTGTGTTCCTCTTCACTAGTAACTTTTACAATCTTGACTACATTCTGACATTGCTTGGCAACATGTGCCCCAGTTTTCATCTGTGAAATGGTGGAGGGTATGTAGGTTTTATGTAAAATATTATTTGTTTGCATATTATAGGCTATGGAGCTCATAATGTCTTTCAGTAAGCATGTTCAAAACAATCCTGTATTTTGCTTATCTAGAGAACCCAAGAGGGAGGGGATATCATGGTAATGAGCATGTTTAGGTTATGAGGGAGCTGAGAGATTCCAAAGGAATTGGGAATTGTCAGCTGAAGTAAACATTTTGGAGGTGAGAAAGGAGCTGCAGTCTTTATTCTGTTTTAAACATATCATTTTAAAAAATGCTGTAGTTCTTACTGTACTTCAGTGTACATTCCAACTGTCTTGATGTGATAAGAACAGTCCTGATTAATCATCCGATCTCCCACTTTTTGAGCTGCTTACACAACATCCCAGTTTCTCTCTCCTCCTCCTGCTTTACCCCTTTATCCTCAGCTTACTTCAGTTGCTGCAAAGTGTGTTCAAAGTCCTCAATTAACTTGGGGAGGGGATAGAGGAGAGGAGGGGGCAGAATCTTGCTCTTCCCTGTAGGTTCAGGCAAAAGCAAAGTGCTGCAGCCTCTCCTAGCTTGTCTGTTCTTCCTCATAATAACTTTTGCCAGCTTGACCACACTCTGATGTTGCTTGGCCACATGTATCCCACTTTCCAC
The DNA here is from genome assembly GCA_030847615.1 of Gambelia wislizenii. Taxonomy (NCBI): domain Eukaryota; kingdom Metazoa; phylum Chordata; class Lepidosauria; order Squamata; family Crotaphytidae; genus Gambelia; species Gambelia wislizenii. Next base: position 108,477,462 of record JAUMIR010000004.1, read on the forward strand.
CTGTGAATTGTTGAAGGGTATGCTTTGAGGTGAACAACTTTTTTTTTAGCATGAATGTTAAAGTTAATTGGAAAATTCCATGAGGAGCAGGGACACATATCAGCATGGGTGGGGCCACATCACCCCACAGTTGATATGTGGCCTGTCTAGTGCACTGGCCTACACAAACACTTAGGATGCATCTACACTGTAGAAATAATGCCGTTTGATACCACTTTAACTGTCACGCAGGGCCGGTTTAAGGAATTTTGGGGCCCCCTGCAATGCTTTACTTTGGGGCCCCCATATGACTTGAAGGCACATGGGCAAGAAAGAAAGAAAGAAAGAAGCCCTTTCTGAGGGAGACAACCCTCAAATTCCCTCTCTCTCTCTCTCACACACACACACACTCACCCTCTCCGATGTGCCTCTCCCTCCAGCTTCTGCCACAGAGGGCTGCTGTTTCTTTCTCTTTCTCTTTCTCTTTAGTTTTGGAGAGGCTGTTTTGTTTGTTTTTTTAAAAAAAAGCCAGCAGGAGGTTTTTGGAGGAGGAGGGTAAGAGGGGGCTCCTCCCGGCTGTCTCCTTAGTCAGATTAAGGAGGCCAACACGGGGCCCTCTCTTGACCTCGGGGCCCCCTGCCAATGCTGATTTGGCAGACAGGTTAAACCGGCCCTGCTGTCACGGCTTCATCCTACAGAATCCTGGGATTTGTAGCTTTGTGAGGCACAAGCACTCTTTGGCAGAGAAGGCTAAAGACCTTGTAAAACTACAAATCCCGGGATTCCATAGGATAAAGCTACAGCACTTAAATTGGTGTCAAACTGCATTATCTCTGCAGTGTAGATGCACCCTTATATACAGCAACACAAACACCTGTGATGTCAATGATTCCTTTCCAGGCTGCACTTCTCACCCACTTTCTTAATATGGGGAGGAGGATCGAAGCCATCTACATTCTTGGATAGGTAGTGGCTGACTCCTAATTGGCTTAAGGCTCATCTAGCATATTCAAGTGCTATGTGTAAGTGCCCAAATGTGATTTGTTCCCCTTCTTCCTTGCCTGCAAAAGGAAGAGAGAGGAAGAGCTAAGCTGGGTCTTTATCTGAAGTGCCAAGTGAAAAGGTTTCACCTGATGCTTCAGTTGGGGACTTATTGATATCAGGGTCATGACTACAACCCCCCACATTATCCAGCCTGCAGAGAACTGGACCAAAAGATTCTGGTTCCATACCTGTTTCTTATTTTCTACCCTGGACCTATAAAACCCTGAACTGAGACCTTCTCTGAAGGGCTATATTGGATTCACTGTTCTGAGTCTGCTTGAATTTTAACATCTTTGGGTGAGTTCCTTTTCTGTATCCATTCCATCCCATCCTTGGGAGCCCAGACTTAAGAGACGACTTTATCAGTGGCTTCTCCCAGACCTTGCAACTCTGCCAAGAAAAGACAGGAAGGTCTCATCTTTGTTGCTCTCCTGCTGACAGGCAAGAAACTTTTTGTTCAGATAGGTTTTTGGTCACTAATATGGGCTTTTTAAAAAAGGAGTTCTAATTGGTTAAATCTGTTCTTAAGTTTTCCCGTAACTGCATATTTTTAATTTGACAGTTCATTGCTGTTAACTGCCTTGAATGTCATTTTGTGACAGAAATGTAGGATATACATGTAATTAAGAAATGAATGCATAATAGATCAAAGCTGTGTTAAAATTATGCATTTTTCCAACTGCCTTCTATGGACAACAGTCACTGTCTACAAGCCACTAAAATTTCTACCAGGGAAGCGATGGTATCGAACTGAACCAGGACACGTCTTTTGCAGAAAATGGTTATGTTACTCTATAATTTTTGAATCTTTCAGAATGCCTGAATGTTATATTGCTGTGACTTCACTCATCATGCAGAAACACTGAAAAGCAAAGGCAGTTTTCTTAGAACATGACTGGGCAGAAATTTCTGTAGTTTTTCCTTGGGCTCATCTACACAAGCCAGGATATGCCAGCTCCTCACTGGCAGATCCCCTTCAATCTGGCCTGTTCTTCTGCCATTCCTGCCTCCAAACAGGAGGAAGACCAGATCTACACACCTGCCCATCACTGCAGCAGTCACCACCACGAGTGTCTCCCTCACTCTCCCTGAAGCAGCCAGCCCGCAACATGTGGCCAGCCTTGGTCACATGCTGCGGGAACCCTTCCTGCTTTGGAGAAAGCAAGGCCGACTGGCAGCTGCAGCAGTGAGCCAGCCTGCTGGGATGGGTTCCTGGGGTTTTGTGAGTCACAATCTGTTTCTCCCAGCTGGAACAGATTAAACCAGGTATTTATTTTTTTTTACAATGCTTTAGTGTGCCCTACCCTGTCTTAGCTCCATCTTTGCCCTGGGGGTTATTAGGACTGCCCGGAGATAGAAGGGGGCAAAAGCGCTGCATCATCAAGACCTCAGGGCTCCAAGATGGGGGCAAGATGAGGTAAATAGGCCCGTGTTGACAAGTCCCTTGTATCTTGACCCTATTAAATACTAAAGACTTGCTTTTAAAAATGAGATCGTAAATGTAGGAAAGGTAAAGGGGCAAAGAGGCTTAGGATGGCATGGATTGCATCCATGTGAAACCAGGCCAAAAGGACAATATAGCTGCTTAGCTCTTTGGCTATTGGCATTCCTTCCTGTATAACTGCTTTAACAGTATAAAAGAATGATGTAGCACTTTTCATTTTGCATGTGATGAACTGGATTGGAGTCCACGAAAACTTATGCTAGAAGTTTCCTGTTCTCAGTTAGTCTCAAAGGTGCTACAGGATTCCTTTATACTTTTTTAAAATGATCAAACAGACTAATGCAACTATGTCACTGAATACTCCTTTTTAAGAAAAAAAAGTTTGTGTAGGAGCTGCAAAATTGGCCAGCTGAAACCATAAACCAAATTCAGATTCAAACAAGTGGGGAAATCAACAAGCCATTTATCAGATTTACCAGGCAGTAGGAAGAAATTAATCCAGGAATTCTTATGACAGACCAAAGTACCAATAAGAATAATTTCTTAATATTAACATCACACTGGTTGATAACAAGGACTGATAAATGATGGTAAAGACTGATTTTTTAATCTTACTATGTGGTCTTAATTTCACTTGATGGAAAATGAAACAGGTTAGAAGATAACATGTAACAGAAAAATAATGAGCAGGTATGTATCTCTCTCCCACCAATGACACTATCTTTCCGTGGTGGTGGGACACTATCTTTCCATGGTGGTAGGATTGTGTGCTCCTGTGAGGCAAGAGGCTATGCTGATGGCACCATGTCAGACAGGCTTTTGATGAGGAGCCAGAGTAATTGTGCTAATCTACTACTGAGAAGCAGCAGCAGCGGGGGAGTAGGAACAATGGCAGAGGATCTCTCAGAGGCAAAGGTAGTGGCAGCATAGCAAATACTTGTTAGTACTGCTTTTATTAGTTGTTAATACTTGTTAGAGGGAGGCATAGAAAACTTCCTTTTGAATATTTTTTTCCACAAAAACCCTATGACTAGGCAATCCAAAATTAAACAAGACATAGCACCAAAAGATGAAACTCTCAGGTCAGATGGCACTCAAGAAGCTACTGAGGTATAGCTGAGGACAAGGACAAGTAGCACTGTGGCTACTAACACAACTGGACTCAAGCCAAAAGGAAGTTCAGCTGTTGACGTGCTCAGGGGCGAAAGGAAAGCCCAAAGCTGCAAAACAAATATTATAGGAACATGAAATGTGACAAGCATGAATCAGGGGAAGCTACACGTAGTAAAACAAGAAATGGGACATATAAACATTGCAATACTTAGGATGAGTGAACTGAAGTTTTTAGTGTGCCCTACTACCCGCTTCCCATGATATCACATAATTGGAAATATTGGACACTTTTCAGGGTCCTGTAGCTAGGAGCTTAGGCAGACTGGAGGTCAGTCTAAGGTCATGATAACCTGAGATGTGCCTAGAAATATAATGATGGGAAAGCCCAAGTTAGGGTTATGCGGAAAGCCCCTTAGTAAACACAGCAGTTAAGGAGATATGTACTAATCCTTTCTCCCAGCCTTGGGCATTTCAGCAATAATTCAATCCTGCAAACAAGTGACCCAATCAGTTGATTTTCATTCCCTTTGTCTATCCAGTGGGAAAGCCATCCAGACTTTGTCATAACCAGAGTACCCCTTCAGGATATGAAATAGGGTATAAATATCCAGCCTAAACCGCAGCTAAGTATGCTGCAGACTGACAGCCCCCTCTGCTCTGCAGGATTCCTCTGTGCCACCCTCAGGCACTGTCTGAGTCCCTCTTTCTCTGAGACTGGTAACTATCTCCTGTCCACCCTGACCTTTCTTTATCCAACCCTTCACTCCTTACTTTCCAGTAGCCTTGTATCAGTTCTTAAGAGTGTATGTTCTTGTATGTTAGCCTATCCTCCATGTTAATTCCAATAAAATGCTTTGTTTGACTTTAACTGGAGTGCTCTCTACAGTTAGTACTGGCATAAATAGGTGAAAAGATCCCCAAAGTTACCCTCCTCTCACACGCCTCCTTTTGAGCTAATCATTCCCCACACTTTAAGGAGACAATGGCAAACCAGAAAATGTGGAGGGCCAACTGTACATACATTTTTCAAAGCAGCACAGCCCCCCTAAGATTCCTACTCCTCACCAAGAGGACTGGAGAATGATAGCCAGGGAACCCTTTCAACATTTCAGCACCAGCAGCAGAACAAGAAACACAGCATGAGTTAGTACTAGAACCATGTAACACTCCTGCTATGCCATTCTGTGAGTCCAGACCCCTGTAACTATTAAACTAATTAAAAGTTATAGTTATACTGGGAAAGGAGCATTTTTATACTATACAAGTTACAGTTATAATGTGTTGTAGCTATACTGTATCTTTTGGGGAAAGCATTAATTACAAGTAGCTAGTTATCTGTAAGTAGTTGTTTCCAAACTCTGGCTCAGTGAGACCTAGAATTTGGATTCTCTAAGTTCCAGTCCAAAGCACCAACCAGCACATACTTATTAATATGTATATTCTACACTGTGTATATTCCACAAGTTCCCAGTGGTCTCTAGTTGAGATTACTCTCTAGCTAGTACTCACTATTCCAGTAATGCTGCAGCAATGAGTGCTCGTAGATTACACTCCAGGCCTCTACCTTGAGCTTTTTTCAAGAAAAGTGTTCATAAATGCTTTAATTAAATAAATAAGAAAAGTACAATTGCAAACTCCCATTTTACAACATTTCCAGAGTCTTTCCTGTGAGATGCCTTTTCTGTAGAAAAAACAAAACCAGTCATAATCCTTAAAGGAAGACAGTAAAAACATTGAAACTCAGATATGAGAACTTTTAATATTAATCATACTCACAGATCCTTGACATTGCTAGGAGGAAAATACATTAAACTGGGATGCTACCACATGCTGAGGTGATTCAAAGGCAAGTGTTTAATAGTTTGAGGGCTGTACACTCCTCCCCCTCCCCTGTGTGATTGTGTTAAATGCGCGCGTGCACACACACACACACACACAAATATTCTCAGATAATCCCATATTATTTGGTAGTAAACTTTGTTGCATTGTACAGCCTTCTTCTGTTTTTTTTCAGCTTCTCACAAAGACCCTAAACATGACAAATATAAATGTAATAGAGCCAGAGAGGATTAATTATTTTATCATGGTCACATTGGACTTCAGAGTGTCACAACTAAAAAGCTGAGGTAAATTGAATTTAATGCCACTTTCACAGTGGGCTGTGTCCAAAGCAGCTCATCATAATCATCAGCTCATAAAAAGACAAGAAGTTTGGGGGAGGCATCTACCAGAGATACCAATAAATGTAAGAAAAACAAAAACAATAAACATCCGATAAATTCAATATTGCAGTGAAACATTCTACACCTAATACATAACAAGTACAAAGCAGAAACAATACTGACAGGCCCTGTCAGTAGCCCAGCAGTACATTTCAGAGAAGGTGCAGTCTTCTCATCAGGCGAGATGATCTGGGGAATGGCGGGATTGGCGGGATATAAAACAAACAAACAAACAAACAATTTGCAACTGGCTCCCTTGTTTCTCCTTTAAAGAAAGTCTACAGCAGCAACACTGAGGATTCCTAATGGTAGTGAAATCTTCCTCCACAGCTTTCCAGTTGTTTTGAACTCTACTTTTGCTGCATGAACTGTTCCTTCATTTTGCACTCATACTTCCACTTTGTCTTTGAAAAAGTCTAGAGTTATGACGCCAGTGCAGCCTTCCTTTTTTTGAAAAAAGACAAAACCCAATCTGAGGTTAATAGGACGTTTCTCATTACCACATCCTCATTCCTTGCTCATGTACTCAGAAAAGAAGCCTTTGTTCTTCTCTACCTTTTTATGAAACATGGGGAGAGGGAGTAGTTAATGTGCATGTCGAGAGGAGGCCAGCAGAGGGGGTACACACCTGCATTTATTCTTCTTGCATTCATATTGCAATTGGTTTAATAAAACCAACAGCTTTTAATAAGAGATTCTTCACTTCCATTATTGTTCTTCCTGCTACTCACTTCAGTTAAGTTCCTATGGGTTCTGTATCAACAGATTCAACCAACCATGGCTTGAAAATATTCAGGATGTGGGGTAACTCCCCAAAACAAACTTGCTATTCACCATTTTATATAAGGGATACCATTTTACTATGCCATTGTACATAATGGGACTTGAACATTCATGGATTTTGGTATCCACAGGGGTGGGGTGGGGCTGGAACCAAACCCCAGAGGATACTGAGGGCCCACTGTATTAGTGCCAAATTAAAATATGTGCAGAACCATATTCTGGATGCTAATGCTATCCTTACCTATCCTATTGGACAGTTTCTATTTTTCCTGTGGCATCTCAGACATAGGTAGGGAGGAAGAGCATTCCAGATGTTCCTAAAATCAGCTACAACTTACATGCTTACATTTTGTTGGGCTCAACAATTGCTGCCAAGTTTTCCATTTTAAAGAAATGTTTATTATCTACCTTGATTCCCCCCCCAATTTAAAATAATTAACCCAAACACTTATAACTTATTATGTTGCTTTTTGTTAAGGAAGGAAGGAAGGAAGGAAGGAAGGAAGGAAAGTGGGTGGGGATTCTGCTGTCCCAACAGCAGTGCTAGGGAAGCATTTATTACCTGTTTATAAAGAAATGGACTCCTAATTCCCAATGCAGTTCAAGAGACTGCATTGGGGAAACATACATGTATCACATAGCTATGTCTCCCAATGCTACCCCCCTATACACCTGTTTTGTAACCAGTGAAGCCCCTATTCCACCAACATGGCCATTTCTGTGTTGCTGGAGAGCAAGGGGATGAGTGTTCATGCATCCAGATATTTCCACACAGGTAGATATACTGCAAGGACTTCATCTACAGAGAACTCACTGGAACTCTGGAAGTCTCTGCAGATGCCTGTGAGAGAGCATCCTCCTACAGGAAAATAGCAGTGTCACTTGCTGTCCCTGGCAACATGGTAATGGCTGAAAATGGTTGTGATGCTTACAAGGTGGGTTTGGTGGGAGATTTTAGCTGTGGTCAGAGTCCTGTTCTGTAACAACCAAAAACATGAGTTATGGTGGTATAAGTCTGACTTACACCATTGTAATTTGCTGACAGAATGCCAGCCCGTGTCTTCAGCTTAGGTTATTAGTGAGAAGTTGTCAACATGAACAAGAGTGGTTTATGCAATAGAGCCCAACAAAGCTATTGTATTAGGCCACTCTTGTACACTCCTCTGATTCTAAGACACAAGTGTAGTTCCTTTCTCTCAATTTATGACAGTGGAAAAGAGTTATATAAAATATTTGTTGTCTATATGAGTACTATGTATATAACACATCTTGGTAGAGGTATTATCCATTTTGGTATTATACATCTAAGTACAGGAGCCAACGTGGTGGTGTTAACCAAATTACTGGGGGGTCGTAGGAACCCCACTCACATCAGATATTAATATGAAGAATTAATATTAAATTAATTACAGTTAAATACAGTTATCTCTTCATATTCACTGGGGTTTGATTCCAGGACCGCCCGTGGATACCAAAATCCATGAATACTCAAGTCCCATTATTTGCAATGGCATAGCAAAATGGTGTCCCTTATGTAAGATGGCAAAATCAAGGTTTGTTTTTTGGATTATTATTATTTTAAGAATACTTTCAAGCCGTGAATACTTAAATTCGTGGATTTAAATATCATCATAACTACAGTGTTTATGTATACTTAGGGACCATAGAGGATTCCAGCCCTCATATTTTGAAATTTTCCTTAATGTTTATAATTTCTGTAAATAAAAATAAGTAGATTTTGTAATGTTACCAGAAATGTTTCTGCTGGGCATTATGGATAAAAAATTGGACAGTAAATATGGATTACTTCTTTGATACATGATAACAGCAGGAAGAATATTGTTTGCTCAAACTTGGAAATGGACAAAAGGACAGACGATGGAAGAATGGATTATTAAGGTTGTGGAAGTAGGCCAAATGGCCAAATTAACTTGGTTCTAAAGGATAAGCCAATTGAAGACTTTTTAAAAGACTGAAAACCGTTTATGGACTTCTTCAGCAACAAGAAATCTAAGGATATAATAATGTGTGATTATGGTTATTAGTGATTAGTAGGACTACCTAGTTGGATCTCTAATGGTAAAGTAATATTTTTATTCCCCTCTTTTTATTTTTGTTTTCATTACTATTAGGATGGGGGGGAGAGTCAGAGCCCTACTATGTTTTACTTATATGTTTTCCCCCCTTTCCCCCTTTTTCTTCGTTTTCTCTTTGCTTTTCTCTTGTTTTCATCTCTCTGTTTCTTTACCTTCTGATCAGATCTCTATTACTTACTTATACTACTTTGTTCATAAATTAGATTGCTAGTGTTAAAAAATTAACAAAAAAGAAATAAACAAAGATGGCACATCTTAAAATTATTTATAATTGTTTAGTCTGCTAATGGGATCAGCAAGCATTTTTACATTTACTGACTTTTTATTTTTACAATTAATTTTACAGTTAATAACATTTTGCACTCCTGTAACATTTCACTGGAGGACAATCTTTCATGAATGTGAGCTAATTGAGCCATACAATATACTCCACCTGTCAGGCTGGATTAGATAAAAAGAATGTTATAAAATCTCCACCAGTACTGTAATGCCACCCAGTTTGGGATGGAACACAGCTGTTGTCTGATACTCCCAGATCAGTCAACAGCAGTCAATGTCATCAGGTGAAGGAAGCACTCCTGTGCAGAATGGATCTTTCAGCAGTTGTTACAATACAGCCTAAAGCAAGTTGACTTCCAGTGTTAGCATTGTTTCGGGTAAGCAGTGCTGATCGAGCCCTTCCTGCTGCTACAGAAGAGCTTTAACAACCTGCTCTCACCTACTGTGGTGTTCAACTCATGAAAAAATAAACTGATATTTTATATCTGGCCTGTGTTACTTATGGCCACTAAACCAAACAAAATCCCACCAGTTATTTACAGTTGCCCATTTTTGTTGTATGCCTTTAAGTAACTTCTGAATTATGGTAACCCTAAGGCAAACCTATCATATTTTCTTGGCAAAATTTGTTCAGAGGGGGGTTGCCTTTGCCTTCCTCTGATGCTGAGAGAATGCAACTTGACCAAGACCACCCAATGGGTTTCCATGGCCGTGTGGGGATTCATACCCTGGTCTCCAGAGTCATAGTCCAGTGCTCAAACCAGTACACCACTCTGACTCACGTTAGGGTACCACTACCTCTCACATTTCTCTCCTAAGTAAGATGGAAGAAGGCTGGAATTGTCAAGACACAATACTTAGGAAATGGGCTGGATGTGATTTGTGGGGCTTGTAGATTTATGCCTTGAGGGTCCCTTCCTGCTTCTTGCTGAGCAGGAGTGGGATTCCTTAAGACCATCTACACTGCCACCACCCACTGATTTAAGTCCCTATGACCAGTAATTCAGTGGGAAATTACTAGGGACTCACTTGCATTTTCCACTTTGTGACTGCAGAGATTTTGGACTTTATCCAACACATAAAATGTGGTGTCATAACAATACCACATATCAGATGACATCACTCTTTTGTGGTTATGTCCCCGCCAAAACCTGTAGTTTTCATTGACGACTGAAGCTGTCAATAGAGTCCCCATGGTGCTTTTGAGCCAGCATTGCCATCATGTGAAACATCGCAACATTGTACTCACGTCAATGTAGAATCAAGGGCCAGTCCGGCGCGAACACTTCCAGGTGAAATTGTGACAGCTAGGTAAGTGATGCACTTTTTATGACCCTCCCTGGGTTACTTGGGACTTTTAAAGTGGTTGTATGTGCTTTTAAAAAGTTTTTCTGTCTTATTTTTGTTTTTGAATTTCCCACGCAATAAAGTCGCACGATAATCCATGAGATTTCAAAGGAAGAAGAAAATGGAGCTCCGTTCACTTCCTCTTTCATTGCCAGGATTAGAGGCAAGCCTTTGCCAGGATTAGAGGCAAGTATGAGAGGGGGTGTACTTTCCTGACATGAAAATAGATTTTTTAGGTTAGCAAAAGAACACGTTTAAGGGGCTCACCTGATAAAAGTCCTTTGTCTCCCACTTTCTGGGTAGATGAACATTCAAACCAAGCCAGGCACGTGAAAAGAGTGTGGAGGAAAGGAGAACTTTAAAGGAAGTTTTATTCTAAGCAGGAATCTACATAGCTCAAAGAGTATCTCTTTACATGAAGACCCCTCCCTTTAGGTAATTCTTAGAAGTTACACTGTCTAAGTCATTCCAGCCAATTTTAAAAGAACATAATTTTCCTAACACAATAAGCTAAACATTTCCCTATTCACTCATGACATAGATGTGCTTGGATCTGAGATGTAGGAAATAGGAAGCAGAGCAGAGTCAAAGACTGTAGGAAAAATTGGCCTAGGATCAAGAAATGAAGCAGGAGAGCAACTAATGGATTTCTGTGAGACAAACAATCTGTTCATCACGAACACATTCTTCAAACAAAGAAACAACTGTATACATGGACATCACCAGCCGATATAGAAATCAGGTAAATTACATAATTGGAAGCAGAAGATGGAGAAGTTCCATTTTCACTGCAAAACTGAGACCAGGAGCATGGTGTGGCACAGACCATGCACTATTAATATCAAAATTTAGAAAAAGCTACAGAACACTAAACCAACCATCATGCCAAAACACAACCTTAGGAACATCTCTGTAGAATTTAAAGATAATGTGAAAAATAGATTTGCACTGCTAAGCTTAAGTGACCAGGAGCCAAAAGAACTCTGGACTGAAGCCAGGGACATTATCAGGGAGGAACGCAAAAAGACACTATCTGCAGCCAAAAGGAAAGAGAAGCCTCAATAGATGTCAGATGAAACTCTTCAAACAGTTAAGGACAGAAGAGAAGCAAAAGTAAAAGGTGGTAGAAATAGGATCAGAACCCTGAATGCAACTGCTCAGTGACTAGCAGAGACTAGGGACAAAAAGAACTACTATAACAATCAATGCAGAGAAATAGAAGCTGACAGCAAAAAAGGAGAACAAGACACCTCTTCCACAAGATCTGGGAGATCAAAGGGAAATTTAAGAGTGTCATGCCCCATGAGTCTGATGAGGGTATGGAATCAGAGGAGGATGAGGATATGAGGATATGGAATCAGAGGAGGATAAGGGAATGGCCCTATGGGCCCTGGCACAGGCCAGCAGTGAACCCTGCCAACTTGGAGGCTCAAGCAGAAGAGCCTGGTCCTAGTGGGTTGGCACCAGTCCCAGCAGAGAGCCCTGCCAATTCAGATATGGAAGAGGAGATGGACTTACCTCCACCATCATTCAGCCAGCACAGTTCTGAAAAGGAAGTTCAAAGAAAATCACTGAGGCTTTATCAGAAACACCAGCTCATCAAGGAGCACCTGACAAAGCCTTGATTGCTATATATACACCTTGGGGAGCTATGGAGGCTTTGTCAGAGATCAACTGATCTCCTTGGCAAAAGCTTTCTGCTGGTTGTCTTGCTTCCTGTTGCCTTGATTCTGGTTGCCTTGATTCGTGATTCGTGTTGGACAGTTCCTGACTACGCTGTTGCCTGATCCTGTTGACCCACTGGCTTGTTTTGACCTATGCTGACTGCCATAAACCCCTGACTTTTTGGACTGTGTTACTGGACTAAATCTTTGCAAGACTGTGTTTCCATTCCATTGTACTAATTAACAGTTGGCTACCTTCCCAGATGTTGCTGTTAGTTATACTTTGCCAGCATCTAGCTGCTTTCTCAGACAAAGAGTAGGGGTGCTCTATGACTAGCATGGGAATACAATACAAGACCAAGATTAAATAAAAAGATGATTGAAAAGTATATGGAAGAACTATATAAAAGAGATGAAAGGATGGAAGATTCATTTGAAGATGAGCAATACAAAGACAGTCTCCAATTTCAGAAAGCAAAGTGAAAGATGCAATCAGAGCACTGGAGAAGAGTAAATCACCAGGAACAAATGGCATACCAATAGAACTGTTTCAGTCTACAGAGATAGAATCCACTCTAGTTCTAACCAAAATCTGCCAACAAATATGGAAAACAAAACAATATCCCACAGACTGGTAATGTTCAACATACATTCCAATCCCCCAAAACAGGAGACACAAAAGATTGCAGTAACCACAGAACATTGCATTAATCTCTCATGCAAGTAAAGCCATGCTCAAACTTCTACAGCAAAGACTTCTACCATATATGGAGAGAGAAATGCCAGATGACCAAGCTGGGTTCAGAAAATGAAAAGGCAATAGGGATCACATTGCAAATATGTTGGATAATGGAGCACACAAAAGAAATCCAAAGTAAAATCAGCATGTGCTTTATAGATTACAGCAAAGTCTTTGATTGTATAGATCATGTGTGGACTGCTCTTAAAAAAATGGGCATGCCACAACATTTGATTGTCCTGATGCCTAACCTGTCCTCAGGCTAATAGGCTACAGTTTGAACAGAATACTAAGAAACAGAATGGTTTCCAATTGGAAAAGGGGTAAGGCAAGCTTCATTCTATCACCATATCTTTTCCACTTGTATGCCAAAAATATCATATGCAAAACAACATTAGACTTTGAGATAAGAGGTGTGAAAATTGGAGAAAGGAACATCAACCATTTAAGATATGCAGATGATACCATACTACTAGCAGAAAATAGCAAAGCCTCGAACAATTACTAAAGAAAGTCAAGGAGGAAAGTGCTAAGACAGATTTCATGCTGAACATTAAAAAAACAAAAATAATGACCATGGATGATCTACATAATATTAGACAATGAAGAAAATGAAATAGTTAAAGATTTTCCATATTTCAGATCAATAATTAATCAGAATTGAGACTACAGTCAAGAAATCAAGAAAAGACTAGGGTTTGGAAGAGCAGCTATGAAAGAACTAGACAAGATCTTGAAGTGAAAAGATATTTCACTGATTATTAAAGTGAGGATTATCCATGCCATTGTATTTCCTATCACTATATATGAATGCGAGAGCTGGAGGATGAAGAAAGCTGATAAGAAAAAAGTCAATTCATTTGAGAAGTGGTGTTGAGTTGCTTAAAAGACAAATAAATGGGTCCTAGAACAAATCAAGCCTGAAATCTCCCTAGAAGCCAAAATTACTTAAACTGAGACCATCTTACTTTGGTTATATCATCAGAAGGCATGGCTCACTAGAAAAAAAATAATGCTAAGTAAGGCATAAGACAGCAGGAAAATAGGAAGATTGAATCACATATGGATAGACTCAATCAAGGAAACCATGGCTCTGAGTCTGCAAGACCTGAACAGGGCTGTTGAGGAGAAGGTGTCTTGGAGATGTCTCATTCATGGCGTCACCATAAATCAAAGTTGATTTGAAGGCAGTTAACACACATTTACCATGTTGCACAGTTGACATTATATATTAATTAAATGTATATCCCTCTTCTTTGCTAAAAATAGAATTCTAGGTGATGAACAGTAAAATTCATGTAAAATTCAAGTAAAAAAGAAATAAAATTAAAAGGATAAAATGTGACTAAACCATAACAATCCAAAATAGTACCGCAAATAGCAGTGTCCTAGCTTTTAAAATTTCCTCCAGCAGCAAACCAGCTTAACCACCAAAGGTGTGTTTCGATAAAAATAACTGCCTGATGCTGGAAGTCAAACAGTCAAAAGTCAACCTAGTCTCCTTTGGCAGAGCCTTTGCGTACCCCATTTTCCATCCTTATCAAATGTGCCTCTGAAGGTGCTAGGAGGGAGACAAGAGATTAAGTGGGGAAGAGTTGCTGGGAAACCCCTGTTGGGGATGTAGAATTCTGCTCATTGGACTTTGGGTTCAATCCATTGATTCCCATCCTCAAAGAGGACACTGTCATTGAACCATTCCCCTGAGGCAGTGCTGTCTCAGTTTTGGCAAGGGGAGTGTTAAAATGGATCGTGAAAGAATATAACAGGCAAAATGAAATATAAAATACATAATCTCGTCATTTCATATGTTATATTAATAAACACAGCATACTTTATAGTTGTAATCCAAACCCCTTCTTCATGTTTGTTTATTACTAGAGCATATCCACCCATCCATGGATTCCACTTTTGATGTTTCTTCTGGATAAGCAAAATTACAACCATCTGCAAAATTCCCTATTCTATAAATTAACATAGATGAAATGTCAAGTCGTTAATTATATCTGAGATTTTATTTTCCCATTGCTTGGGTTGTCTTGTTCTTTCCCCAAATTCCACAAGCAAAATCATTGCAGCTGCCAAATAAATATATATTCATTTCACTTCATATTTAAATCTGAGCTTTTTCATATTGCCTAATACAGCTTTTGCTGGTTTCATTGGCATGGTTCTACCAATAATCTCTGCTATCATTTAGAATATTTGTTTTTCACTTAACTAAATCCTGGAGCATTGCCATCATACGTATATATTGTTGGCCACAGTTGCATTGCAACAGTAAAATTTTGATTATACATGATTACACATTTCCTCATTGTCCACAGCAGGTCTCTCAAACTGGGTGCCCTCCTCCATGTGTTGGCAACATGGCTATGGCCAGGTTGGCTGGGGATGATGGGGCAGATTGGACTCCAATGCCTCTGGGGGGGGCACTCAGTTTGTGATGGTTTTTCCAAAGTGTTAACAGCTAATAAGCAAACATTTTAACTCTGTTCTCATTGCGGTTAACACAAGGTAGCCAAACAGAACATTTTCTCTCTCTCTCATATATATATATATATATATATATATATATATATATATATATGAGATAGAGAGTATATATATGAGAGAGAAAATGTTCTGTTTGGCTACCTTGTGTTAACCGCAATGAGAAAATAAAATATCCATTTATTTTCATCCATATTTTATTTTTGAAGCCTTAACAATGTGCTCCTTATCTCATCCAGTTTGTAAGATTCTGATGGAGATATTTTAATCTCTATTAATTTATTTCAGTTTCTCCTTTAATTTATTCCAGTTAGGCCTCTAAAGGAACAATCAGCTTTTGCTATCGGGCAGATTCAATTTAGTCCAAATATGCACAACCACTTTCACTATAGCATTACTACAGTTATATATTATTACTATACAATTACATTTACTGCCCATTTTGCTTACCCAATGTAAATATTTCTGGGGGATTTTAATAGTCTTACTGTTCAAATTATAACTGTGTCCTTATGTTATCTAGTCTTGTCCACTCTAATAAACCTAATAGCAATATAACAGTTGTTGCCAAAAGGCTAATTCACCATCCTACTAACATTTTATGTGTTTGCCATTTACCAAATGACATTTTTGGATTCTTGCTGACATAATATGGAATTAAAATAGAACTTTGGGGACTGTATACATTTTAATGAAATAAATCTTTCCAAGCCAATATAATTTATTTTCTTTCCCTGTCTATATTTGATTATGATTGTAAACTCTTGAAGTATCAAATTTGAGGGAGTAATGCACCTAAATATCAGATCAGTTGCATTTTCTAGACATTATTAATTGTCACTCATGTTTTCTTTCACTGATAAGTTGTTGGACAACAATCCCCCAAGGAAACAGCCGAAAACAGATCTTTCTCCATAGGTATACTAGCCTTTTTCAGGTACCCGTATATTCCGGCGTATAAGACGACCAGGCATATAAGATGCCACCCCCAATTTTTAAGTTAAAATATAGAGTTTGCCACCCCTCCAGCCGGCTCAGTGGCTGAGATGATGGAATAGTCTGTGAAATTAAAGGTCTGAGAACAGCTAAAAAAGCATGTGATACTTTGAAAAATCTCTGTGGTGTTCAATCTTTGGAAACTAAGGTTGCATAAATAATTAAGTTGGTTAATATGAAGCTGGTTAATATGAAGCTATCAAATCCCAAATTTTTGAATGAGCACATTAATACTTTTAGAGCCACTTGCAAACTCCTGGAGAGGAAATCCCCCAAAGCTATGCAAATGGGAATCTTCCTGGCAAGTTTACCAAAATACAATCCCATAATAAATACCTTGCAATTAAAGAATGATTTCACTCTGCCAGAAGCTTTTATTCAGATAAGAGAATTTCACCATAGACAAAACTTGATGCAAAATGATAAGTTTGAATCCAGAAATTCTAATTTTAGGCTAACATCATTTTAATAGACTGTTTTTCTTCTCTCCTGAGCTAAATGGAGGGCAATTTAACACTTCAAAGGCAAAGCAGCCATTCTCACAGCAGGGGGAAGAATCTGCTGGGGAAACTGCCCAGGGAATTTAACACTTCAAAGAGAAGGCAGTCATTCTCACAGCAGGGGAAAAGATCTGCTGGGCCTATAAGACGACCCCCCACTTTTGAGGAGATTTTCAAGTGTTAAAAAGAATATACAGTAGATCCTCTGGAAATGAGGGGTAGTTTATGGGGAGTAGTCCAATCGTCTCCAGTTCTAGGGAGCTGAAATAAGGTAAGATGCTAATTTAACAGCATTTAGGAGATTATCAGACAGGAATGAAAAAAACATTCCTGTCCCACAATCTCCTTTCTCGCCCCTCTCCCGGCATAAGTACAAAACTTTTCATACCTAACTTTTTCATGTCTTTAGGGCAGCCCAGGAGTGAATGGAGCTCTAACAGAGCTCCGTTCACTTCCTGGAATGAAATCCTGCCCATTCTCGCGAGAAGATGAGACTGCAGGAAATTCAAAAATAAAAAGGAAAACACAAGACAAAAAGCGACAGCAGGCACAAAAACACACTTTAAAACTTCCAAGTAAACCAAGGAAGTTTTTAAAAAGTGTGTCACTTACCTAGATGTTCCAATCTCACCAGGAAGTGTTCTGGCAGGGACCTCCACAGCAACAGAATGTATTGGGGATGTATTGACGGCTTTTCCCATCAATAAAAAGCAGTGCCAGTGAAACGGCAGCGAATGGGTACATTACAAGAGGGGAATGACATCGTCTGAAAAGGTACCCTTTAGTGATCCCCTGGTGTCATGATAACGCCATATTTAGCATGTTTGATAATCTCCTTAGTGTGAGCAAGGCTATGAGTCAGAGGATACTAAGAGTATTTCTTTCAAGACAGATGTTCCAATATGCTAAAGAAGTTCTCCAACTATGTTTTTTTGTAAGGTTGGAGGCATTGTTTGTCTAATGCAGGCATACACCACCAAGATAAAAGAACAGTAAGTATCTACATACTTATTATGGGGTCATCTACACAAGGAAAAAAAAAACATAACTACCTCAATTTTGGTGCTATGGGAACACACGATGTAAGGCCCTTTTCACAGTGAAAGTGCTTCTTTTAGCTTTTGATGCTATTTAAAAAACCCACACCTCTTGCTCTGCTGTTTCCAGGAAAACCCTGTTTTTACTGGGTATTTGTATGTGTGGCCATCTGGATTGGGGTGGCATCAGATTTTTGGATGGCAAGCATCACCATTTTTTGTTAGATGCCCAGTGGTAGTTGCTGAGGTCGTTTAGCAGTAATGATCCAGGGCCACGAAAAAATAAATGTCACCTTCTCCCCGTGTCCACTACTGCTGCCTTCCAGGCCAATGACTTCTGTGGCACAGCCCGCTGGCACTCAGTCGCTTGCTCTGAAGTCAGAACAAACTGCTCAGCCATGAGATCAACAGTGATGGGTTGATCGAGCTATCCCCACTCTGTTGATCTCATGGCGAGGCACCTGTTTCTGACCTCTGAGCAAGTGACTGTGTGCCAGCAAGGCTCTGCCATGAGGTGCTTGTCTGGGAAGGCAGTGGCAGTGGCAGTGAACCCAAGGAGAAGGGAACAGCAACAAAGTGGTGTGGATTTGGGCTTTGGCCCTGTGGACATGTGTGGACATCAATATGATGTTACTTTTGCATAAACCAAGTAAGTGTGGCACTAACAGGGTGAATCCAGGGTGGATCCAGGCCAGAGTAGTCTGAATTCCATCTGGATTTTTGCCCTCAGTATAGACATAACTTTTGTAAGTGAGACCTTCATCTGCTCCCAAAACACCCATTTCAAACAAGTGAATTCCAAACCAAAAGAAGCAAGCCAAAGAAACGAAATTGATGGTTCTTCATCTCCTGAAGCTGTGGGTGTGTACATGTTTCTCCCATTTTGTCCCTATGAATTCAGACCTAGAAATGACTTGCATATCTAAAATGGGTCAAAAGGATAATCCCCTCCCCATCCTTTGCATCTATTGGCTTCTTCATCAGGGGAAGGGTGTTTAAAAATAAGGAAAGAAAAGTAACAGTGTTTTAGGACTTTATCAGATGGAGACTTTTATTATTTATTTATTTATTTATTTATAGCCCGCTCTTCAGCCACAGGCTATCAGAGCGGCTTACAAATTGTTTTAAGCAATAGCTATTTACACATCTACACATTTTACCCCGTTTCTGCCTTGCTACCCATCCTCCTGTCCTACCCCCATCCCTGCAACAAAATAAAGTAAAAAGTTTACCTACTTTTCCCCAAAATAGAAACTGCTCCCCCTCCCCTCAGCTTACCGGGAGTAAATGCAGCCATCGTAAAGCTGCATTTACAACCGGGAAAGCAAATCCTGCCCATTTTTGCGAGAGAACGATTGTGCAGGAAATTTAAAAATAAAAGTTTTTTAAAAGGGTAAAAAGTACACCATGCACAAAAACACATTCTTAAAAATCCCAAGTAATTTGGGGAGGGGGGAAAAAGGTACCACTTAAAGGGTACCTTGATGTCCCGATCTTGACCGGAAGTCTTCGGCAGAGACCTCCACCCACAGCTGGCATCGCGCCAGCATAACGGGAGAAGAATGGGGCGCCTTTCAGACCACCCATGATTCCATGACAGAAACAGAACGGGTGGCCTATTCACGTCTTTTCCTTGTGAATAAAATAAAACAGAAGCAGCACAGGGTCAGCACAGGATGGGGACGATAACGTCTGAAAGGGAAATCCTTTCACAATACTGTGGCGTCTCTGTCCCAGTTTATTAGGCTCGTTTGATAATCTCCGTAGTCACAGGCCTACATTTTGTTTAGGAGATTATCAGATGCATCAAAATCGGTGTTATAACGACACCATGAGATCTCAAAAGGGCTTCCTTATCAGACAAAATTGTGCCCCAGCGTTATGCAAGCATTCTGCTGCCATGATCAGGGAGTTCTTTTTTATTGACAGGAAGAAGTCATGAATTGATCTCCCATAGCGTTTGTGTTCTGGATTTTAGTATGCCTGACAAGGCACCCCATTCTGCTGGTGTGATTCCAGTGTCAATGGGCAGCCCCACCAGAACACTTCTAGGTGCAATCGGGAAAACCAGGTGTCGTATAAATAATAATAATAATAACAATAATAATATTTATTTATATCCCGCCCCTCTGCGAGCAATCGGGGTGGCTTACAACAATAAAATAGTATACAGTATAAAACAACTCAAAATCCCTTCCTCCCCTTAAAACATTATTAAATTAATACAAATTAAAATCAGTATATAATACAATTTATTAAAAACCCTTCTGAGCGAGCAGCATCAGTTTGGAGGTCCAGAAGCAACCTCCAGAGGGGGTTCCTGAGGCCGGGGTTAGCTATTCCAGAAAAGCCTGCCTGAAGAGAACCATCTTGACAGCCTTTTTAAAGCTGTCTAATGATGTCAATAGGCAGATCTCATCCGGCAGGCCGTTCCACAATTTGGGGGCGACAGCCGAGAAAGCCCTCTGGGAGGTCGTTGCCAGCCTAGGTCTTTGTGGCTGCAACAAATTCCTCCCAGAGGACCGGAGAGCACGGGGAGGATTATAAGGGAGAAGACAGTCCCTGAGATAGCTTGGGCCCAAGCCATTTAGGGCTTTAAAGGTGATAACCAACACCTTGTACTGGGCCCGGAAGCTGATAGGCAGCCAGTGGAGGGATATGCTCTGTCAAGGGTATGCTCTTTTCATGAACCTTCCCGTCTTGCTTGTACGTTTCTGAATGTGTATCTGTGCTTTTCTGAATGTTTTCTTTATTAATTTTGGCATTTGGTTTTTTTTTTAACACACTCGCATCTTCTTGCAAGATGCACTGAAATCACATTCATGGAGAAACGCGGAAGTAAAGTGGCACAAGCGCTCATATTACCAGATTCTTGGGGCAATTCTGCATCATCATAGCAGCATGTGAAAAAGTATGCCATTGTGCCGGAACATGAACACTGTAAAATATAATGCCATAATAACATTTTTAGGCACTCATCTGATAATCTCCTTAGATGTTGTTTGTGTCGTTGTTCAGTTGAAGAATCTCATGTAGCTAGAGGCCACTCCCGCCTTTTTGGCCATTTGGAGACTGAGACAAAGGGCAGTAAAATTTAACTCCTTTACAGGAGTAAGGCAACCCCTCTTGGAATCTAGGATGTCCCAGTCCTATTGTGAAGCCACAGGGTCCTAGGCAGAGATCATTGAATTTTTCAAGAAGTCTCTGTATTTTCACACCTGCAAAAAACTTTTAGGCACTGTATAGGTAAAACGTAGCCGATTATAGTCCAAAAGAGAAGTTTTACCTTTCCTGGAGGTACAAACCTCAGAGAGTTAAGTCCTAGGGCTTGTCTACATGGGCAATAAAATCCATACTCACCCTGTATTCACAGTACAGTTGACACACAACATTATTGAGGATGCACATTTTCTCCAGGGTTTCTGCAGAAACTCCCAGATCTGAAAGAATCATGGTTTGCTCCACTTTCGAGGGGGAAACTCAGATTTTTGGCTGTGTGGCGGCCCAGGATTGGCTTTGGAGGAAAGCTGCGGTGGGATTTCTGGAGAACAGGACTATGTTCTGGTGCCTTTAAAAAACTTTTATTTTTAAATTAAATAAACAACTGTTTATTTTTCAATTGTGTGCATATATGAATAAACACATCTCTACTTATCCAATAATATAGTACTCTGGGACTGTGCATTTTGTTTATTTGCATGTATGAATGAACAAAAAAAACACCCAGAGCAGCCCCAGCCCTGTAGCCAGAAATAGTGCAATGCATAGGACACATGATCAACATAGGGCAGCCCTCTTACACCAACACAATCGGATGAGCCCCAGTGTGTGTGTAGCATTTATGGGGCTGATGCAGATCAAAGAATCCACCACAGCTATGAGGTAGTTGCAGGGTTTCCCACCCATGTAAACAAGCCCTCAGCCCATAGTTCCCTCTTGTTCAGGATTCCCCTGTTGTGGCAAAATGCAGCATCTTCAGATCCAGGAAACATATTCAGGGGTAGCTGTGTTGGCCATGCAGCAAAACAATGTTACCACAACTAGAAGTATTTGCCTCAAGGAACATGTTTTCACATAATATGTGTTGAAGATAAAATGAATTGTTCTCTCACAACTCCAAAGTATGCAGTTTGCATTTAAAAGGACCAATGAAACATTCTTTAAGTTCCCCAAAAGAATATGAAGAAATTCCTAATTCTTTTTAACATTTGTAAAGTAAGATTTTAACTGAATTTTTTAAAAATCATTGTAAGCTGCTTTGGGTTCCATCTCAGGAGAACAATGGGGTATAAATGTAATCAATCGATCAAGATATACAAGAGGTGATCTGCTGATAATTAGCCATTTTCTTTGGACTGACATTATTTATTCCATCAGTTACTACAGAGACTAGTAGGGAACCCTTTAGTGTGACCTTTTTAATGTTATGTTCCCAAAACGGGGAAGGAACCAAATCTATAGGGGCAAACTGGCACCCAGAAACCATCTTCTACAACAGATACCAATGAAATGCCATTAGTTGTTATCAAAAGTTAGTTAATTTAGACAGGGCAAATAAAATAATTTAAATAATTTTAAATTAACATTTTAATATCGTAAGGGATCATTTAAACAATCTAAAAATAATCTGTTAAACCATTTAACAGTTTAAAAAATTAAAAACATTTGAAAACCATGTACCGTACTTCACATTTTTAATTTAATTAAATTAGGTATTTATACCCTGCTCTTCAGCCACAAAGACTATCAAATTGTTAAGCAATAGCAATTTTACACATCTACACTGCATTAAGCAGTTTCCCGTGTGTATTAGCTAATTGCCTCCACAAGTTGGGTTACTCATTTTACCGACCTACGAAAGGATAGAAGGCTGAGTGAATCTTGGAGTCCTCTGGAATCCAACTTGCAATGTGGTGACTTGCAGTACTGGCATTAACCACTGTGCCACCAGGGCTCCCTGTACATGTACATATCTGGGCAGAGTTGCCACATCCTAAGGGCTTTAATAAAAAGCCATGTTTTAACTTGGTGCTTGAATGAAGTCAGAGTCGACATTGATTACCGAAAACCAGTGAAACATATCATCAACAGTCTATAGCCAGGCATGGGCAATTACACTACTCTCAAATAGGCACTTCTCTCAGAGTGGCTACATAGTGCCTCCTGACACAACCCCCCCAATCCCCACTTAAAAGGCAAGAAGGCACTGTGATCAATGAGGGTCTGTTCCCCTGTTGACTAGTAAGCAGCTGGCTGACATTCCCATCTCCCCTCCTGCAAGCGATCTCCACAAAGCAGGGTCCCCATCGCAATTCTCCCTTGCAATGGAGATCGCTCGTGCACAAGGGGGTAGAAATGTCAGCCAGCTGCTTCCCAATTGACAGGGGAACAGATCACCATCAATCCCAATGGTAGCTGCCTAGTAAATAGAGATTCTATACAGTACATATCCCCTAAACTAGGAAATATGTAGGGATTATAAACAATGAACCACTCGCTCTTGGTTAAGCATTCATAGTTGCCTTAGTGCAGTAGCTCTCTACCAGGGACCCCCTTTAAATATATTTTGTTGCCATGGACCCCCAAGACTTAACTCAAGATTTAGAACTCTAACAACAACAACAACAATAAAATTACACCCTCCATTAACCCTTCCCTCAGAGGCACTGGAGGGGAGGGAAGACTTTTTTCCTGCTTCTTCCTGCAAATGTATGGCTGAAGCATATTGATCAGCAATGCACAGGCCAAACCAGTCAGCCAGCTTTTTCATTGGCTCCTGTCATGTGGGTTGAGCAGCCTTCAAGCCTTCACAGACCCCCTGTGAGGATATCATAGCCCCCCTGGAGTTCACTGACCGCAGGTTACAAACCACTGCCTTAGTGAATTCCAGTCTCTCTTCCCATGTCTATTCTGTTAACATTATGACAAGACCTGATAATGTAATCCACAACATAATGGTTGAGATCCTACATCAAACAAGCATTGTGCAAAGCTCCACCTATGAAGTTCCATGTCCTTTCCCATCCTGTTAGCTATCAAGTCCCAGGAGGGACTGCTGTGGCTGTGCCTTACAAATGGAGAAGGAGAGGCAGATGCTTCAGATGAGGATCATACAGCTGGTCTGCACTGAACGGAGGAAGAAATGGGGGTGCACTATCAGAGGAAGCGGATCATCCTTTTCCTTCCTCTTGGGAAGAAGACAAGCTGCTGCTGCTTCCTCTTAATTGCCTTCCCTCCCCACTGGAAGAAGCAACAGCAGCAGCTCATCCCAGGGCTTGACAGCTGTGGAAGAAGTATTTTGAACGATTTGCAAAGGCCAAGAGAATGCCTTGTCCAAAAAGAGACATATATGCACATAAGCCACCCTTATGCATCCCTAAGCTGCAAACAGGATTCTGCCTCAGAGGTTCATCCATCTGCTCATTCTACAATGTGATATGTGCCATCATTGGTCAAGGAATACTGTATTGCATTTTACATAAGAAAAATAGGTCAGCCTCTACAGAAAGGAATAACAGAACAGAAAACAGTAATAAAAAAAGGGCAATATTAAAAAAAATACAGTGGGGGAACACTTCAATAGAAATAGCACTGATATTTCTATACTTCTTATCAGTGCCAAAGCACTCCCTAAGCCATTAACAGTTTGTTAGCTAATTGTCTCCAACAAAGTGGGTACTAATTTTACTGTCCTACAGAAGGATGGAAGTCTAAGTCAACCTAGGAGCCCTCTGGGATCAAACTCATAACGTTGTGGCTTGCAGTACTGGCATTTAACCACTGTACCACCAGGGCTCCCAGAATTGTCTATCTCTGACTTAAGGTGAGCATCTTTGAACAAAGAACTTCAGGGATAAGTTCCAAAGGAAAACAGTTAAACAGGAATCCATCAAGCATTTCAACTTTTATTTCCTGCAGGCTGAAAAGACTTTTATCTCACTACATGAGCTCATCTATGTAGGAATATCTGTAGAGTATTAGCTCCTTTCTTTTTGTTACATGACTACTGTGTAGGCAATTTTCAATGCCTGTAATTGTTGGGTTTTTCCCCCCTCCAACCCTTCTGAGTATATGCCCTCACCTACTAGAGTTCACTGATGGTCTAGAGATTAAATTCTACTTCTTGTGCTTGGATCAGACAAAGGTATCACCATACTTGCATTAATCTGCTTATCTATGCTAGGATTTCCTTCTTACCTCTCAACCTTTGTTTGTTAATGACTACTGATAAAAAAAGTCATCAACATTTTAAACATTTATAAACATTTATACATTTTAAACATTTATAAACATTTAAGTTTCTATTCTTCTACATCCCGCTCCCACTCTAGCATGTATATAAATATTGTATGCTGAGGCTACACTTCATGTGTCTGATGAAATGAACTACAGTTAACAATAAAACTTGTTAGTCTTCAAGCCACCACAAAATCAACAAATTAATATAGCTTCTCCCTAAAAAATTCTTAATTTCACAATGCATGTCCAATCAAGAGTTGTGAAGGAGAACATGAGGCTTGTTTGGGACCTGGGTGGCTTCATACCTGATGATGAGGGTGAAGGGATAGGAAGAAATTATTAGGTATGAATATGGGCCTATGCAGGCACAAAAAAAGAGAGGGGGGAAGAACATCATTAGTACATATATGAGAATATGTACTAATTTTCTTCTCCCCCTCCCCTTTGCTTGCCTATTTTACATAGAGCCATAGGACTATAAGAATTTTAAAATAGCATTCAAAAGCAGTATGTTACTTTGGGCTTGTCTAGACAGGCAATTTACCCCATCTTGCCATTGTCTTAGAGTCCTGCAGTCCTAAAACCACAGAGATTTTTGCCCCATTTTGCTCCTGGGCAGTCCTCACAACCCCCAGAGCAAGGATGGGGGAAAGCCAGGGAAAGGCCCGTTACCCCATTGTTGTTGTTTTAAACTGTTTAAATCTGCTGTAGCATGCAAAAAACAGATTGAGTTACATGTGACTGCAGGAGCCCTGCATCCTGGCCCTTCACTGCAGCTGCCTTATGCCACACTCTTCCATAGCCAGGAAGCAGGCCCACAGCATGTGACCAAGGCTGGCCACATGCAGGAAGCCTTAGTCACATGTTGCGGGCTGGCTTTCTGGCTTCAGAGAGTGAGATGTGGGCGGCAGTGGTTGCAGAGACTGGCAACCTGGACTCCATCCCGTTCCATGCAGGTAACAGAGGGGAGCAATGGGCCAGACCCAAGGGCAGAATATGCCAGTGGGGAGCCGGCATTCTGCCAGCGTACATGAGTCCTTTGATGGGCCAGCATATCTTTAAAATGTAAATGCCTGCCAGGCTTGTAGAATATGCATTGTAGAAAAGCTGGAAAAGATTATTGAGGCAGCTTCATCGTTTACTGCTGTTTCAGTCCAGATCTAGAAGTTGGCTGTTGCCTGTCTTGAACTTTTCCTGGTCTCCCTTATCTGTATAAATACTTTGGACATCTTTTTATCTGAGCCAGATGGTGTCATAATAGTTGCCTATCTTCATTCCTTTGCTCTTTTTATTTCAATCCAAACAATTTCTGCCCTGCTTGCCAAACTATATATTGTATGACATTCCTTCCTTCTTGCAGACATGGTGTCTCAATATTGGCAATATGCCATCTGCCCTGTTGTGTCTATCCCTTCTATAAACGTTCTGTTTCAGAATGGTCTTATCCCATCTGTTTTTACTTTGATCCTGTTCCCTGTTAATCCTGTTACATAATATATTGATTAGTCATAAAGCAACAAAGATGAATTCCACAGATTCCACTAGAAAGAAACATGCAATAAGGAGATCGTATCTTCTGTGCTTTCCCTCCATGAAATTGTAAATATGCCTTATTCTTAGAAGCATGCTAATGTCTCATTCTTAGGAGCATTTTAATACCAATCTTTACTGAGTAAGATTTCAGGATGGTATACAACATATGCAAACCATACTGGATATATTGGCTGGGGGATTCTAGGAGTGGTTATCCAAAAAAAGGGGCTTTCCCAACAAAGCTACAAATCTTAATACAATAAAAGGGTAACATGAAGCATTATGAGTAGGGGGGAAAAGATAAGAAAGAGAAATAATAACACCAAGATACACCATTTAAAATACCTGGGATAAATAACAGTATTTTAATATGGTTCCTGCAAGTTTATAAAGAAAAGAAGAAGGTACCAGATACAAGGAAAAGTATAATTCAAAGCTAGGGCTCCACCTCTGAAGAAGCCATACCCTTCAAAGCTGTACCACAGACTTCCAATAAAGAAGGCATACAAAGCAGAGTCTCCAAGATCAACATGATGGTGATGGAGATTGCAGCCATCCTAATCTATTGAATTTATATCTCACCCATCCTCATGAGGACTCAGAGCTGATATGTAAATAGAAAAGAGAATTAAATATCACACATTACACATATGTACCATTACAAATATAATGCCTAAATACCCTAAAGGCACCAGGTCCCAAAGCCATCTGGGAAGCTAACCAGGGTCAGCTCTGGTTAGTACTTGGGTGGGAGATCACCAAAAACGAATACCAGGTGCTGTAGGTATATTTTAGAGGTGGCAAAACCACCTCTAAGTATTCCTTGCCTAAGAAAACCCCATTAAATTCATGGCATCATCATAAATCAACATGTGACTTGGAGGCGCATAAATGCACACACCATTACAAATGTCTAAAATCAGAAATTATGCAAGTGGGCTAAAATACAATACAAACCAATAGTAAAGACAAATTATACTGGCCAATCCCTGAAAACTTATACAGATAGATATGTTTTAAACTGGCATCTGAAAGGCAAAGATGTGAAGCACAACAGGCTCTCTGATGGAAGATAATTCCATAACTGGGGTGTTACCACTAAGAAGACCTGTCATGTGTGGTAGCCCTATGGGTCACACTAGATACTATTTCTTATAACAACCCTGTGAGATCACTTGGGTTAAGATATAGGCCATGTCCCCACTGGCCACTTAATCCAGGGCCAGTCTGGAGCATTATATCTGGACATGTGATCAACAAGGAGGGCTTTTTTCACCATCTGGACTACCCCTCAATCAAGTCATGAGATGAGGAAATGCAGATATTCAGAAGCAAAAGACTATTTGTATGCATATACCAAACTCTATGTTGCTTCCCCTTCATTTACATCACATGCTACAATTTTTAAAGCATTTAACAACAATACCTGCAGCATATCACTTTATTGCCCTAACAAAGCCATAGCAGTGGAGGGTTTTACCGGTAGCATACTTACTATTTACTGGTAGCATCATTAATTCTCATGACTCACGTTATACTTGCCATGCTTAAAACATTTATTTGTGCAGTATTTTGTCCATTGTTTGTCATTTTGGTATGTTTTTTACTGTATTGTTAAAAACTAATTATAATGTAGCAATAAATGGTGTCAGCAAGTTACTATTTTAAAAAGTAACAAAAGGCTACAAAACATTCTAAGCTCTGATATATTGAAACTGAAAGAAATTTGAAATAATAATAAAAAATGGAACACCTTTAAAAATATATAGGACAAAAAAATACAAGTACTTTTAAGTCCTATGGATTTCAGCAGGAGAGGTAAGTGTACCGTATATAATTCTTTCTTACTTAAAGCAATAGGATTTTAGATATGTGTCCTTGATTCATATCCTACAGCACATTTCAAAAGTAGCACATTATGTGTTCTTCACATCAGCCCCAAACCTAGCACAAAGAATACAGAATAGTCCCTTTATGGCTTCCTTCCTTTTATTGCTTTTTGCCTGGAATCTTTAACCTAATTGGAATTCATATTCAGTACTAAACTAAAGGATGAGCAGAGGGTGTCCCCCCCCCCAAATAATTCTTTCTCTCCAATATTATTTTCTTTGTGTTTTTTTTTCCTAGGAAGAGATATGGCATCTCAATCTAACTTAAAAAGTGCTTTAATGACAATAACAGCCAATAGGAGCCTGACTGGCCAGCTCCCAGCAATTCTAAACAATGGTTATGATTAGTGGCCCATTGTAGCTGTTTGAATAAATTAATTCCTGGTTGAACAGTCAAAAACAAATTGTATACTGTTGAGTGTACAGTACTGGCCAATAAATCTTTGAACAAACTAAAATAACTTTCCAGGACATTAAAAGAATATGGAGAGAGACACAACATGTAGGTTTTTATATGCTGTAGCTAGGATCCTTGGGAAGACAGAGAAGATAGTGGAATTGGAGCATCTCATACTAAGAAACAATATAAATATGTTAGGTGTTTCAGAAATTGGATCCATCCACCCATTCATTTATGGTTTAAAGTATAAAACTGCTTTGGGAAGTAGGAGAGAGCACTCTGGTAACATCATAGCAGACCAGCCAATTAGCAGCAGGCAGAGTTAGAGCAGCCTTCTAACTTGCAAGCCCCCTTTTCCTCTCCAGAACTTGGCCCCAGGGAGGCAATAGGAGAGTGTAGCTGTTGAGGGGAAAAAAAATCTGAAAATTAAAAACAGAACTTGGTTGTGTGTGATGCTAACTGGGCGTCCTGCTTTAAGATCATCTCCCATAATCACTGCAGCAATTTTACACTTGGAGGTAGGGGGGGAAATAGTATATTTTCCAGGGATCTGTGTCCAATCTACCTTAACCACCTTGTGTTGTAGATTCTTCAGCAGATTCTAGAAAAGTTATGTTTGGACTACAAATCCCAAATTTGGGGAGTTATATTCCCCAAAAATAGTGTTTTCAAGCTCTTATCTTCAGCTTTGTATATATTTAGTCAGTCTCTCTCTCTCAGTGCTTTCCTCATGTTTTCTTCCTTTTCAGCTACAAAGGAGAAGGATGACATCCCAGAATTTAAAAATATTTAAATATATAGCTTATTTAATATATTTTTATATATAGATTGTTTAAATATATAGCTGCTTCTGCATGCAGCATCTGAAAGCTCCACTAGTCATTCACCTTTAATATAGATGGGTATGTGGAAGTGGGGAAATAATTAATTTATGTTCTCATTAACTGATGAAGCTAAAAATCTGTGATACGGATCTGAACTGTAGAGTAGGGCTGATAAGTATTCTAATCCTATTTGTGGGAGGAGGAAAGGAAAGCCATCTGGGAATTTATCCATCCACATTTGCAACTCTTTGTTGTTTTAATTAAGTCTAAAAGACTCCATCTTATACAGGTTAAAAATCTGTTGAAATACATATATAATTGCAGTTTTAATTTCTTGGCAATAAAATTTCAAATAGTTAAGTGAGAGACTTCACCAAACATAGTCTGTAGCAGAGGAAAAGGTCACACAGAAATGCATTCATTGTTAATGGAAGATGAACGTACCTTTAATGCATATATAAGATGGCCCCTATTTTTAGAAATAGTATGTTCTAAGCAGTGACTGGTATGGATCTCCCGGAATGGCAATTCTATCTGGAAGCAAAGGAATAAGGTTTCAGTTTTTCCTGGCACAAAACTACTTACAACATAATCCTGAGTTATACCCCCTGGGTGAGGATAGGATCACCTCCTAAATCCCCCTGTACAGTAAAGGTAGAAGCTATGCAGACATAGTGAATCTGTGTTGGCATAGTGACACATTTGTGCTGGTAAAAGCACAACATACTGCCCAGAAGAGGGGCAGTGTAAGTAAAAACACTCTTATTAAATTAATGAAGAACCCCAAAGGACTGCTACACACACACACACACACACACACACACACACACGGCTTTTCCTGCCACAATGGAAGACAGGCTTCTGATTAATTCCTCAGCTAATCACATTGCACCATCATAAATGCACAAGACCTGAGAAGTGACAGGACACAGATCTCATCTTTCAAGACCCTGAACATGTGGTTACATCACTCTGTTGGGGTCTTGGGTAGTGCAGTACTCAGCACAAAGGCAATATGGTACACCAGGAATTTTTTTAATTAGGATTTTTTTTTATTGGAATAAGACCATTCTACTGAAAAATACACCCAACCGCAAAAGGCCATAAATGTAATAATAATAATAATAATAATAATAATAATAATAGTTTTCCTCTTGTTTTCTTACTAATACAAAAATAAAACTATCTATCCTAATACTAATACATTTTCCTCTTAATCTCTCTCTCTCTCTGGCTTTACTTTGCAAACAAAGATTCAGGAAGGACTCATCCCGTGCTTTCTGCAAGTGCACTGATGACTAAAAAGGCGAATCTGAGATAAACAAGTCCGGTTGCAGAAAGCACAGCAGAAGGTCTCTTTGGGTGATGTTTCCTAAACACACTATAATCACACTGTTTTCTTTTCCAACAAACATTATATTTACACATTACAATTATACCTATTTGGAAAAGAAAAAATTAATAAAAGATTAATAAAAATAATAGTACAAAATAATACAAAAATACAAGAATAATAATAATAAAATATTTATTTAAAGACATCCTTTTAAGTTATTGCTGGGGTTGTCTCATTAAACCATGGCCAAAACTTTTTCCAACGATGGTTTGGCAATTTCTCTTTTTCACTCTGAGCTAAATTTTCAATTAAGTTCTTCACAAAATAAGCAGTGCCTTTTACATCCTACAGATTTTGACTCTTTACCTCCCTAACATCACATAGAGGTTTACCAATTCCACCGTGGACCAGGGCACTGTCCAAAAACTCACAGCTGGGGAACCAGACTCCTTTCTCTTTCTCTTTTGGCCCACTGACTTTCTGGGTCCCCTGACACCCTCCGGAGGTTCAGTCCCCAAAAGCACTGTCTCCCAAGCCTATTGTGACAAATCTGGCCAATCCAGCACCCGGGCCACCTCCTCCCATGTTTCCCAGGCACTCGGGCAGTCCTGGGCAAAATGTCTGATTGTCTCCTTTTGTGCCACGCCACTCATAATCTTAACCTTTTTACATTTCAGATGAGGACAAGTCTGCTCATCCTCTGTGGTCCATGGTCTCCTTCCCCTCAGATTAAGAACCTGATGGTAGAGCCTCCACCTCAAGTCCCACAACGTTTTGGGGACCCTTTTGTCCATGAAATACTCAGTTGGGCTAGTCTGGTGATTTAGGTATTCTGATAAATCTGGTTTTGCCTGACGTTTTTGCAAACACGGGTTAACGTAAATCTCCTCCACTATTTTCCTGTACAAAACTCTCTTGATGCTCTGACCTGGTCTGTCTTCTCCCTTCAACTCATCAGCATGAATTCTATATTTCTTTATGTAAAAAACAAAGTCTCTCAAATAATCTGGTGCTTTCAATTTTTCAGGCAAAGAAAACCTAAAACTTAATGAGCCTTCCTCCTACCAAGTCTTTCCCCATCTAGTCCCCATCCAGCATTCACAAAACAAAACTAGCCAAGCCTGAGGTTGAATCTGACTCTTTTGCAATAGAGAAATGTTCCCAAAGTTTTGGGCAGAAAAGATGGTGATGAACTTAGGTCCAAGGGCTGGGAAGTCCAGGCCCCCTTGTTCTACCTTCCCATAAGCCACTGCTCTTGCTAGGGGGAACGTGGCCATTCCCTAAAGAAACTTGAGGAGAACTCAATCAGCTTCTTTAATCACTGAATCTGTAGGCGAGAAAACAGCTGCCAAGTTGGCTGCCATCAGAAGCAGGTAAGTATTTACAAAAGCGGCTCTCTGGTCAGCTTCCATCTCTGTTAGAGGGCCACCCTCTCCTTCACTTTTTCCAACCAGCGATACCAATTTTCTTTCCATCCCTCAGGAGCCACTGCAAAATTCAGCCCCAGGATCTTCATCCTATCTGTCTTTGCCTCCTGCTCTGCTTGCCACCCTTCCTTTCCTTCAACCATGTCCTTTAGAGGAACAGCTGTCATCTTGCCCTCTGCAGCAAAAATCCTAATCAAAAACTTTTTTCCATGTTAAGTTGAGCACCTGAAACTCGACCATAGGCCTCAAAAGCATCTTTAATCTTTCTAACTTCCATCCTGTCCTTAACCACGAGGGACACATCATCAGCATGGGCCACATATTTAACAGATTCAGACCGAACCAACCACAAACTGTCCAATGGATGTAGGATTTGGATCCCTGGGATGCTCTTGTCTAAACTAATCTTACACAGGATAGCATCCAAAGCAATAACATACAAGAGAGGGCTCAGTGGACAACCTTGTCTCACCCCAGAATTTAACTTAATCCTCTTTTCTCTATGACCATTGACTTGCAAAACCACCTCTGCATCCCTATAAAACAATTTAACTAAAGCAATGCATCTGTTTGGCACTCCTTTCCACTTGAGGGCTTCCCATAGGAACATATGATCTACATTGTCAAGAGCTTTCATCTGGTCAACCTGTAGGATTTGACCAATAATACACCAGGGGCAGGCAACTTCTTTGGGGGATCACTTCTTTCCCCCACTGGCGGCCACTCCCCACTCTTGTTATGCTGCCCCATTTGCTGGCTCCAACTCCAGCTCCTGAAATTTCCCTTTAAAACAAAGCATAAAGGGAATGTGCACTTTGGTTTTATGCTGAATTATATTTTCAAGAAGCTTGTTCTTGGAGCTACACTTTAGTTTTAAAAGATAATGCAAGGTGGGTTTTCAGTAAATTTGATAGTGAGGAAGGTAGTTGCAAAAATGAGTGTGTGGGGGGGAATACCCATACCCTATGGCCACATGCTGCCTGCCCCTGCTTTACATAAACACATACCAGATTGCCAAGGAGAAAAGAGCACAGCTAAAGATTAATTTAGTAATTCACATTTTTAAAATACTTACAAGTGATTTCCCTCAGAACTCCCATGCAAAGCCACTCATCAAGAGTCTCAGTTCCATATGAGCTGGTAGAGTGCTCATAGGGTGTCAGTCAGAGTGGTGAGTTCATTCTGGATTTCACTCCAAACTTTAAAGGAGCTACCCAAGGTTCTGAACCTGTTTAGGGAATAGGGTTCAACTATTCAGCTAACTTGAATAGTTCTTTTAAAGTTTTTATGGTGGGCCCTTGGAATCCACTGAGGTTTGGTTCCAGGACTCTGCCCCCATGGATACCAAAATTCATGGATGCTCAAGTCCCATTATATACA
The DNA here is from genome assembly GCA_030847615.1 of Gambelia wislizenii. Taxonomy (NCBI): domain Eukaryota; kingdom Metazoa; phylum Chordata; class Lepidosauria; order Squamata; family Crotaphytidae; genus Gambelia; species Gambelia wislizenii. The sequence continues at coordinate 108,511,223 of JAUMIR010000004.1, forward strand.
ATGGTGTAGTAAAATAGTGTCTTTTATATAAAATGGCAAAATCAAGATTTGCTTTTTGGAATTTTATTATTTATTTTTGGAATATTTTCAAGCTGTGGATGGTGAAACTGTGGATACAGAGGGTCAACTGTACTAAACCCCAGAATGGATTCACTAGATAGAAATCACCAGCTGCCGCTGCATGTCATTAACTGCAGTAACCCTAAAACATCCTACACAACCAAGCCAGACAGAGACCACTCAGGAATAGGGCACCTCCACATCTTCCCTCTGTCCAAGCTCCCAGGAAAAGAGATAAGAGTGTAGAGCATTCAGCCATACTTGAAGGCCTCCTCTTCATGCCTTGCATACAGTGCTGTCCCAGTACAAAACACAGCCCAAATGGTGTTTTCTCCACTCCTTTAGGGTGACACTTGAAAGCATTTTCTTCTTACTTTTACCAGGAAGGGATCAGTAAAATTAATCACCACAGTATCCCACTGAGGAGAAAAATGCCTGGCTCCTGAAATATCTGCCTCCCACCCCCATCCATCTCCATTACAAAGAGGTTGCTTTGTCACTTACTTCATGCATCTCTCAGACAGGGGTGACAGTTCCCCTTGATGGCTTCTGTCTGTCAGTAACAGATAATGTTCACACCTTCTGCCCCACCCACCGGACTTCTTCCAAGGTGTCAATAGCCCACTTACACCAGTTGCTCTGTGAATGGGCCTGGAACACCATTTTTTGAAACAAGAACAAGAAACACAACTTTTTGGTCCATGGTCATATTTCCCAGAACATGGTTGAGTAATACCTTTATTGGGCTACTGAAATGTCATTAAAAAGGCTTTTGATTGCTTGCTGAAGACTGGTTATCAGGATGGGCCTTGGGGCTGGGTGAGAACAGAAGAGTCAAAACAACCATGCTGACTGGATGCTGAAGCTACAAGATCTGATGTTACAGCAAAGTCCCAAGATGGAGTCTATAAACCTAAAGTGCTTTGGCATCAGGTTTTACCTCTGGGGAATGTGGGAACAATCCCCCCTCCCATCTCTCTGTGGGTCATGGTTGAAAAGTGTGTAGCCTTCCAAATGTTTTTGGACAGCTAGTCCCAGCAGCCCTAGCCAGTTGATGAGGAATGTTGGGAGTTATAGTCCAAGAATATATGTAGAGCTGAACAATTTCTACCCTAGCTCTAGATGTAGGGCTGCCAGTCATTCTCTGTTGCATGTATTTGGAAGTCTATAGCTCCTGTGCTAGCAAAGAGTTGGAATTCAAGGAAGCATAGCAATCCTCATATCAGAGATGCTTCCCAAATGTTTCTCAAGTGTAACATAAAATATCTATCAAGAAAAACTGGGGACATCTGCTTGGTAGATTTTGTTCTGCTCTGCCACCTTTTATTCTCTGAAATTCCAGGAATACAGATTTTTTTGGGGGGGGTGGCAGGGGGAGTGTTATTCTATACATTTGGTCATCTGGTCTATTCTAGTAGTTTACAAGTAATGGGTGGATTAATTCTTTAGAACTGCAAAGTGCAGTTTAAGAGCCTTATGGTGTTGTGATTTGAATGTTGGACTAGGATTCCAGGAGACGGGGTTTGAATCCCCACTCAGGCATGGAAACCCAGTAGGTGACCTTAGGCAAATCACACTTTCTCAGCCTCAGAAGGCGGCCATGGCAAAACTCTTCTGAATAAATCTTACCAAAAAAAACTCTGATAGGGTCACCATAAGGTGGAGTCAACTTGAAGGCACACAACAACAACAACAACGCATATTATTTAGGGCATAGTGTTGCAGATGCTTCTGGATGGATCTCCCCTCTTGCTTGGCTGACTATGAAGAGCCTGGGCTGGTGGGGTGGGTGGGGTAGGCTAAACTCTGCTTAGCAGTGACGGGAAAGTTTTAGCTGGTAGGTGCCTCTTATCAGGTGGAACCTGCAGACTGTCTATGATGGAAAAATGTGCTGCACACTGCCCAAGCACAGAGATGTTGGGAAGTCACAAGTGTTCTGTTCTCCATACTCTGAAAGACTGCAAGGCATCTTGGCCACAAACTTTATTATGTATGCAGCTGCTATACCACTTTCCACATCTAACTATTTTTCATTAGACAGACTTACCATGGGTGGAGCAGTACAGGGTGGGAATTACTTCTTAGACTATGACTCTTATAACCTTGTCCCCCAGTGAGCATAGTCAACTTTTTCAAGCTCTAGGTAATGGGTACATGCCTCCAACTGCCCCGATTGAGCAGGGAAAGACCCGATTAATCCGCTCTCATGGTGCTTTTCCAGCTCCTCTTAAAATGTCCCAGTTTCTTTCTCTTGCTCCTAATTTCCCCCTTTGACATCAGTTTACTTCAGTTGCTGCAAACTCAGTACAAAGTATAAATGTAGTTTAGGCTCAATTCCCTTAGCAGGGGTGGGGGAGAAGAGAGTGGAATCTGAATTATAATTTAAGGCAGTGTCTCACAGTCTGTGTTCCAGAGAACCCTGACTTCCAATGGTTTATCAGACTTCTTCTTCAGCAGTTTATCAGAATCCTTAACTTGTTCCTTTGCATTATTTGTCTGTTGTCTGTTGTTGTTGTTTGCTTTCAAGTCATTTCTGACTTATGGTGACCCTAAAGCAACACATGGTTTTCTTGGCAAGATGTGATGTTGATTCTTTTTTATTTGTTTATACTGTCATTATTGAAGAGGTGAGGAACCTCAGCTCTGTTCCTAACCATTCTTCAGTTAGAAGATCAATAGTGGCACTAGTCTGAAAGAAATAGTTACATTTCCATCATGATAGGCATTTCCTTACAATGTGAAGCCATAGACAAATCTTGGATTAGCTCATATATAGGGCAAGACCCTCACTTCACCCAGAGTTACAGTAATGGCCCCATCAGCTCTGGCCAGCATCCTGTGGAATCAGTATATAGCCTAGACGATATCTCAGAATCCTTGGCAAAGGTCATAGTTTCTACTACAGAAACACACAGGCATTCTTTGGCAGATTAAAGAATAAATGTGGCAAAGGTCCTGTGGAAGTAAATAGGGTGCCTTATGTAGGGATAGGAGCAGTGGTAAACGCTGAAATAGAGGCCCTCACCAGGAGAATCTCTACAGCAACAGGAGAATTTAAAAAATGTTGGTAGCTGTGTGACCTTAAAAGGGGCATGGGAATCATGTGGTCCTGGTGTTGTTAGACTGCAAGTGGTCACACTGCAATTCCTAGCATGCTTCCCTATTGGCTATGGTGCCTGGGGCTTCTGAGAGCTGAAGTCCAGCAACAGCTTGAGGGCTGTATGATCCTCACCCTGATTTAAAACAATTTCTAGCAGTTTTGATCTCTACCAGCAACAGATTAAAACAAAATGTAAAAACATGTGTCCTGGTAGCTCAAGACCAAGCCAATGAAAAATAGCTTGTATTACAACAATACTTTGTTTATAGGAAAACCAATTTCCCTTCCAGCTACTCCAGGCACAGCAGCTAACCTTACAGTCATGGGGTAAAGCAGATGGTGTGCATAGTCCCTGCTAGTCAAAACATTCTGAGACTTTGGGGCTGTCTAAATGGTGCAAATACTGTACCCCTCATGGAATGCGAGGAGAATACAATGTGTCTAAATGTGATCCCACATTGTTTTGCTGTATTTGGACGGAGGGAGGCAAAAAATGCCATATACTCCACAGGAAAGCCTTCACAGCTTTTCCCGGGAGTTTGAAAAAAACAGCAGGGGGAATGCCCATTTCTGCTCATTGGGACAAGCAACACAGATTTATTCACTTTACTATATGAGCAGAAGCTGAAAGCTGATTGGCTGGACGAACGTGGGTGGGGGCTGGGCTTGCTAACATGGCAAGCACCCGGAACTGCCATGTTGGATTTTTGCCTTAGCCAGCAAGTCAGTAAAATGTTTTTTGAGGGTTTTTTTTTTTCTGGTTAAGGCAAAATATCCCACCTTGGGTATCATTTAAAAAAAAAAAACTGTTCAGCAGCAACAAATTGGTAAGGGAAAACATGAGTCATTTCCCTTTCGCAGCCACCATCTTGATTTGCAGGCATGCTCGTTGGCATAGCATACACAGATACCTTCGCCTGCAATCTGCCCCAAAATTGTGGAGACAAATGAAAGCTGCTGCAAATTGGTGTTACTGTGCATCAGTCCTCATTTTATTGCCTTGTACAGACAAGCCCTTTGACCCTGAAATCTCTGTTTCCACTACAACATCAAATAGGGGGTTGTATGTCACTTTCCAAAGCTGCAGTCTCATTGACACATAACTAAACATTAAATCCCATTCAACCTCATAGAGTTTAGTTCTGAATTAACTTGCATATGGTGGCACTGTGATCCTTCTTATATCTTGTATCCCTATAAGTAGACACATTTACACTGTAGCACACAAAACGTGGGCATCTAACCAGATCCCAAAGTACATCAGTGAAACTGAGCAGAAGTGTAGACATAATGTTGTGTGTGCGTGTATGGGCTTGTCTACATGGGCAATAAAACCCATACTCACTCCATATAGTAATTAAAACACTTTTAAAACCATCTTAATAAATACAAGGTGTTTCCAAAACATGTATACACCCTTTAACAGCTAATAGCAGCTGTGGAGATTATTTGAAGGCTAAAAGTAAATGCACTTATACTGAAGAATAAATGTTACAATGATTTAAATCAGAATTCCATCTTAAATTACAATTTTATGTAAGGTGTTTAAATTGTTGTCCCTGAACAGCAATGCACTGCTCACATTGTCAAAGCACAGAGTTGCAAACCTTACTTAAGGTTTCTATTGTAAATTTGCGACACTTCTCTAATGTTGTAATCTTTAAACCTGTTAAGAGTCTACATACAGTATTTTTTTAAAAATTGCAAAAACACACACACAAAACAATCCAGAATTATAAGCTGTTAAGGGTGCATACATTTTTATAGACACATTGTAGATTAAAACATTGACCATACATGTCCATTCAGACCACTTTGAAGGCCTGCCTCAGTAAAGACCCACCTAAATAAAAAGGTCTTTGCCTGCTGGTGGAAGGACAACAGAGAGGCAGACAGCATAGTCTCTTGGGAAGACCATTCTGTATATCCACCAACATTTCACAGATGAAAAACCAGACAAGCTGGCTAAGCAACATCACAGTGTGATCAAGATGGCAAAAGTTCTTAATGAGGAAGAACATACAAGCTAGGAGAGGCTGCAGTAGTTTGCTTTTGCCTGAGTCTACTGGGAAGGGCAAGATCCGGCCCCTCCTCTCCATTTTCTGCATCTGAGTTAATTCAGTGAAACTACTTTTGTGCTGTAAATGTGGGGCTTGTCTAGATAAGAAGCTATAATGTGGATAGCTGTGGATTAATGCAAATTCTCAGCAGTGTTCAATTGTCTCCATGGTCCTTTGGCGAAATCTCTGGTATACTTTGAAGTGCACACACAGTCATGCCCGCAAATCAACATGGTACCAAGACTGAATTACTCTCATAATCATTCTCAACAAGTTGTCATTAATGCACAGTAATTTTTAAACTGTAAATAAAAGGTGTGCAAGTGCAACCTTCTGCTTAAAAAAAGCTGTTTGGTCACCTCAACACAGCAAAAAAGTGCACAGTCAATAATGCAAAACTCCAAAATGGTGCTTTTGGCCACTTCATAGCTGCCACCCCCACCCCCCGTGCACATCCAACCAATCAGCTTTCCACTTCTGCTCTCACCGAGGATGCGTTGTGATGCAAACCAGTTGTCCAAACAAGCGGTAATGCGCATTTCCATACATTATTTTTAAAACTCTGGGGAAAGCTGCAAAAGCTTTTCCTGTGCAGTAAATGGAGTTTTTGAAACCCCCTTCTGAAAACCATAAATCTTGGTCAGATGTCATGGGGACAAAAGATATTCTCTGCTAATTCTATTAGGATTATTTACAATCTAGACAACTCCTTGGTTTGCAGCAGTTGAAGTAAGCTGAGGACAAAGAGGGAAATTAGTAGGAAGAGAAAAAAAGTGGGCATTTTAAGAGGAGTTGAAAAAGCAGTATGACAGGATTAATTGGGACTGTCCTTGCCAAATTGGGACAGTTGAATTGTGTGAGGATTCTATAATCTAGGACAGGCTGTTGAGAAGGCCCTTTCCCATGTCTCCAACAAACGTACCTCTGAATGTGGTAGGATTGAAAGTTCTCATAGTCTTAAAAAAGCAAAGAAATCATGCCAGTAGAGTCAAACCATCTTGAAGCCTCTAACTGTACAACAGGGTACCACAGATATATTGAAATATGATGCTTAGCAATTACATAACAGTGTGGTTCTCATTAGAAATAAAGTTTAGCAATGCATTGTTCAACGGAAAGAATGTTCTCCAGTTCACAGCTGCAGGCAAGTTTCCTCTCACTGCCATGCCCATTTCTGCATGATAAACACTGGCCACAATCTAGCCAAAGTTAGTAGTGATTAAACTCTCATAGAAACCAATGGAAAAAGTTAAACTAATTCAGATTTTATAGCTTTCATTGAGGTAAAGTAATACAGTATATCATAATTAACTTCTGGTTTGGGGGTCCAAATATCAACTAAAGCTTAGAGACTGAAGATTGATAATAAACCAAAATATTATATAAAACATGAAACAATTAAATCTATTATACTAAACTTACTTTGAGCAAGGTTGTACAAAATAGAGCATAGCAGAGAGCCTTTGGAGATAAAAGATAATGACACAATAAAGTAATAATAATCATAAAGAGTGAGCAGTATTTACAAAGTGTATTCCATCTAGCAGAGTTACTGGGGACCTGATTTTTATTACTAGCACTACCTTTCTGTGGTGGTGAGATTGTGTGCTCCTGTGAGGAAAGAGGCAATGCTGATGGTTAACAGTGCTGCTGGTAGGGTCTCCCATGTCTGACAGGCTTTTGTTGAGGAGCCAAACTAAATGTGCCAAACAGCTACTGGGTAGCAGCAATGTGTGTGTGTGTGTGTGTGTGTGTGTGTGTAGGCTTGACACTGGCAGAGGATCTGTCAGAGACAAAGACAGTGGCACCATAGATAACACTTGTTAATACTGTGCAGAAGGAGGCACTGTAAACCCTTTTGAATGTCTTTTGCCATGAAAACCCTATGATGAGGCAATCCAAAATGAAACAAGAGATAGTGCCAGAAGATGAAACTCCCAAGTCGGAAGGCACTCAACAAGCTACTAGGATATAGCAGAAGACGACTATAAATAGCACTGTGGCTAATGACACAACTGAACTCAAGATGAAAGGATGTTCAGTTATTGACATAGTCAGAGGTGAAAGGAAAGCCCAAAGCTGTACAACACATGTTATAGGAACATGGAAAGTAAAAAAAAGCACAAATCAGAGAAAGCTAGACATAGTAAAACAAGAAATGGAACGTATAAACATTGCAATACTTGGGATGAGTGAGCTAAAGTGGACAGGAACGGGCCACTTTGAGTCAGATAAGTATAGTGTTTTACTCAGGAAATGACAATCTAAGAAGAAATGGGGCAGCACTAATAGTAAGGAGAGATGCAGCAAAAGCAGGCAAAGGATATACTGTAGGAACCCCATATCCACTGATTCATTATCTACTGATTCAGTTATCCACGAGACACAAAACAGCACACTTACCATAGAGTCTTCCTAGAAAATGTGTCCTTTCTAGCCATTTTCTAGGTCCTCCAAGGCAACTCTTATGGTATTTTAAACTAGAAGTCCCATAATTTTCAATAGTGTTCTCTATTATCCATGGTTTTTGTTATCCACAGGGGCCCCCAGAACCAATCCCCAGCAGATATGGGGGTCCTACTCTAATGCAAAGTCTGACTGATTCAGGGAAAACCCATCAATATAACCATAATCCAAGTTCATGCTTCAACTATAGAGGCAGGACAAGAAGAAATGGAAAGATTCTGTGCTGGAACCCAGGAAGAAATTGATCACACAACAGGACTTGTTGCTAACCATAGATGATTGGAATGCAAAAGTAGGAGAGAGAGCAGAACCAAAGACTGTAGGGAAATTTGGCCTAGGATCAAAAAGAGAAACAGGAAAATTTTGCAAGGCCAACATTTTGTTCATTGTAAGCACATTCTTCAAACAACCAAAGAGGCAACTGTATACATGGACATCATCTGATGGCCAATACTGAAATCAAATAGACTATATAATTGGAAGCAGAAGATAGAGACGCTCCATTCTCTCTGCAAAAGACCAGGAACAAATTGAGGCATAGACCATGAACTATAGATATCAAAAATTAGAGTAAAGCTACAGAAGAACACTAAACCAACCATTGTGCCAAAATGCAACCTGAAGAATATCCTCATAGAATTTAAAGAGAAGGTAAAAAATAGGTTTGCACTATTAAGCCTAACTGACCAGGAACCAGAAGAAATCTGAACTGAAGCCAGGGACATTGTCAGAGAGATATGCAAAAATACACTATCCAAAGCCAAAAAGAAGCCTCAATGGATGACAGATGAAACTCTTCTAGCAGTTAAAGACAGACGAGAAGCAAAAGGTAAAGGTGACAGAAGTAAAGTCAGAAACCTGGATGCAACTGTTCAACTATTTGTGCTCAGGGACACGGGGAACTACTATAATAATAAATGAGGAGAAATAGAAGGTGACAACAAAAAAGGAAAAACAAGAACCTCTTCCACAAGACCTGGGAAATCAAAGGGATATTTAAACCAAGAGTGGGGATGCTCTGTGACCAGCAGGGGAACACATGACCAAACAGAAATAAACAGATGATGGAAACAATACATGGAAAACGATATAAAAGAGATGAAAGGATGACAGAGTCATGTAAGGAAGAACCGTTTGAAGATAAACATCCAATTTTAAAAAGTGAAGTGGAAGCTGCACTCAGAATACTTAGGAGAAATAAAACACCAGGAACAGATGGTATACCACTGGAGCTCTTCAGTCTATAGAGACAGAATCTACTGTAGACAAGATCTTGGGGAGTAAAGGTATATAGTATATCACTGAATACTAAAATTAGGATTGTCCATGCCATTATATTTCCCACTTCTATGTATGGTTGAGAAAGCTGCACAGTGAAAAGCTGATAGGAAGAAAATCAACTCATTTGAAACTGGGTGCTAGAAAAGAGTTCTATGGGTACTCTGGACTGCTAAAAAGAGAAATAAATGGGTTCTAGAGCAAATCAAGTCTGAACTCTTCCTAGAAGCCAAGAGGACTAAACTGATACTGTTGTACTTTGGACATATCATGAGAAGACATGACTCACTAGAAAACCCAATAATTCTTGGTAAGTTAGCAGGCAGTAGGAAAAGAGGGAGGCTGCATTCCAGATGGAGAGACTCAATCAAGGAAGCCATGGTCCTGAGTGTGCAAGAGCTGAACACTGATGATAGGGTGACTTGAGGTCCTTCATTCATAGGCCTGCCAGAGGTTGAAGTGGACTTGGCAGTTAACAACAACAATGGCTTTAAAATTTGTTATATAAATATTACTTTGGTTGTTAAGGATTTTAATTCCATTATTTACAATTGCAATGGGAAGATAATATATATCTAAAGAGTTAAAGCATCTTTTTTGTATTACTTCCAATTATTTTGTTTTGCTTCCCAGGAGAATGCTTTACCACTTGGATGTCAAAGAGGTATTCTTCCCACAATTTTTGGCCTATCATATTTTCTTTCTTTTATGTTGGGTGTCCCAGGATGGAAGCTGTCAGTGCCTGTTGCCAAATCATTTAGACTTTTACATGCAGTTCTCTATTTTTTTTTCTGGGGCTTTGTAAATGTTTTCTCAAGCGTAGGCTGCCTCTTGTGAAAATGCATTGGACATCAGAAAACGTTCACCTTTTAAATATGAAACATGCTTATGGAATATTAAATACTTCAGTGCAGTATTCAAGACTGCAGTTTAGAGGTCAGTTCTTTATAAATAAAGAATATAATAGTTTTAAATGGATGATAGATATATTTAGTTATCATTCAGTGGTGGGCAGTAGTGACAGTTCTGTTTGTTGCCTTTCTGCTGCCAGGCAAATACCTTTTTATTCAGAAAGGCCTTTGGCAACTGACCTCACGTTCGGCTGAAGAGTCTATTAACTCCCTGGGTTCTGATTTTTTTGTTTTATTGGTGTGCTTTAGAAATTGTATTTAAATTTGTTATGTTCTGCTCATTTTACCTATCTATGGTGTTTTATTGCAGGCTGCCTGGAGTCCTATTTCTGGGAGAAAGGTGGGGAATGCATCAAATGACTTTTTAAAAATGTTTTAGCATTTTCTACTGTTTTAACCTGGTGATATGCTTTTTATCCTAAATTGTTCTGTTTTCTGGAACTGTTTTAAATTGTTGATGTTGTTTTTACTATATCGTGACATCTCATGATAGAGGCTGGGACAGTAATATTTTAATTAATGAATAAATAACCAAACAACCAACCATTTTTTATCACCAGGCTGTGAGATGTGTAGCCCTTAGGCTGTAGCTGGACTACAGTTCTCATCATCCCAGCCAGCATAGCCTGTGATAAGGGATGATGAGAACTGCAGTCCAATAACATCTGAAGGCCAACCCATTTCTTGTCCCTGGTTCATTATGTTTACTGCTTCAGGGTATATATTTATTCTGATAGAAGGATCAGTTCATCTCTACCTTTGGGGCGGGGGTGGCAGTAGGACCAGCCCTACCATTAGACAGAATGAGGAGTCTGCCTGAGTTGGCAAGTGCTTATGTGTCTTGGGTGGTCTGGATAGCTCTTGTGACCATTTCTCTTGAGTCATCTGTCTCCCCTTTCCTCACTGGAGGACAACACTGTGTATCATACGATTGCTCTGCACTTCCCATGCTAGTCTACTGCCTCAGACACAGTGAAAAATGTCTCATGGTCACTGCAAGCTGAAGAAAGATTCTGTTTCAAGTCTTAGCTTTCTAAATGTGGCAAGGTGCAGGAAGAAGATCTTTTCTTTCACCTCAGGAAGCAAAATATCTTGGGCTGGCCCTAGGCTAGCAGGTCCTACATAGTGAAATCTTGCATAGTGATTGTCTATGAACAGAACTTATCCAGGCTTTCCAGTTTCTTCATAGCTCATGGAGGAATCTGGATCAAAGTTTCCTGTACTCTCCACTCTAGCTACTGCTCTGCCATGGACCTTCCCACTGTTGTGGCATCCCATCTGCACATAACCTTTATTCACGTGACAGCTTTCTAGCAAAACAACATCCTATTTCAGCTAAATCTTAAATACGGTAGATCACGTAATTTTCTACTTATAGCTTCTAGTGTTTGAAGTCTACCCTTTTGCATCGTTCTAGCACAGCGGTCTCAGACAAGTGTTTCCAAAATGCGTCCAGGGATAATTTTTTCTTTCACCAGTTTCCACTTTATCAATAATGCCTATTTTGGTGGCCAAAGTTATATATAGAGCTATGCTTTTTCAAACATGTTGTGGAAGTTGGTGAGGCTTATCTTCTCTCCCCTTATCTCTCTGTTTTTCTGTTCATGCATGCTCAGTAAAGGATCGCAAAGGCAGTTGCTGTTTACCATGACTGTTATAAGGAGGCCCACAGGGCTACAGTTGGATTTATTGATTTACTTATATTTATTACAGTATTTATTATTTATTACTGTAATACTGTATTTACAGTAATACACCCCATTCTTCAGTCACAAAGGCTCTCAGAGCGTCTTACAAATTCTTAAGCAACAGCACTTACATCTACACAGCTTTATAGTGCACTAGGCACTTTCTAAGTGGTTTACAATGTGTGTTAGCTAATTGCCCCCACAAGCTGGATTCACTAGAATAGAATAAGGGAACCCTGGTGGTGCAGTGGTTAAATGCCAGTACTGCACGTCACCATGTTGCACGTTCAATTCCAGAGGGCTCCAAGGTTCACTCAGCCTTCTATCCTTTTGTAGGTCAGTAAAATAAAACTGCTTAATGTAGTGTAGATGTGTATATTGCTATTACTTAAAAACAATTTGTAAGCTGCTCTGATAGTCTTGTGGCTGAAGAGCGGGATATAAATAAATAAATAAATAAATAGAATCCTACTCAAGCTTTACTGCATTACTACAGACGTGCTTCAGCAACCCAAAACTGAAAGTTTTGTTTCTCCAGACCTCTTTTGCCATCCTCCCAATATTGCTAAAGAACTTTTAGCTAGACCGAGGAGAAGAAAGAAAGGGGAAAAGGGCAAGTATAAAAAAGACTTTGTAAAAAGAAGCTTCTTTCTCAGAGGCTTTGTTAACTGAGGTAAGCCTATATTACAAGCATCTGATGTGCTCAAGTATTTCATATGCTGGTCAATATTCCTAGGGTTATGCATTTTAAAATGTTATAAAATGGCGGATTCTGTAGTGTGTGCATGAGTTGGGCCTGGTGTTCATTTATCTTTATTTATTAGTTAGGTTTACAGTATATCCCACCTTTCCTTTGAGCTGAGCTCAAGGCAATGGACATAGTTCTTTTTTTTTTTTAATTTAGTTAGTTATACCCACTCTTCAGTCACAGTTCTCCTTCCCTTCCTCACTTTATCCTGAGAACAACCCTGTGAGGTATTCTGAGCTAAGAAAGAGTGACTAACCCAAGGTAATACAATGAATTTGATGGTTCATTGGGGACTTGAACCTGGATCCTTCAGGTCTCAGCCCAAGGTTCTAATCCAGCTTTTCTCAACCTTTTTTTTTTACCCTGGAGGAATCCTTCCAAATAATTTTCAGGGAACTCCTGCATAAAAATTATTCTATCTACAGTAAAAAAAATGTTTATTTTTTCCTTAATCATGATCTCTCACAGGGACCCTAGTGACCACTCATGGTACCCTGTGGTTCCAGGGAACCCCGAGAAACCCTGCTTTAATCAACACAGTGTTTTGTTCTGGCTTCTTAATAGAGTTCTTTGGTTCGTAATAGTGTTCTTTTAATTTAACTTGGGCTGCTGACACACTGCAGAAATAAAGCAGTTTGACACAGCTTTAGCAGCCATAGCTCAATGCTATGGGATTCTGGGCTTTGTAGTTTTGTGAGATATTTAGCCTTCGCTGTCAGAAAGCTCTGGTGCCACAACAGAGTACAAATCCCAGGATTCCATAGTACGGAGCCATGATAGTTAAAGCAGTGTCAAATTGCATTACAGGTCAATCCCCATATCCATGAATTCAGTACCTATGATTTCACTTATTAACATGCGAAAAAAAATGTTCTCTCTAGGCATTTCTAGGTCCTCCAATATTATTCTATGGTCAACTTCTGGCATTCATCTCATTGAAAATAATAGGGTTCTCTATTAACCACGGTTTCAGGTATCCATGAGGGTCTTGGAATGTATCCCCTGTGGCAGCAGCCTTAGCAATGTGATGCAGAACTTACCAAATGGGACCCAGATGGAATTTATGCAAGCATGGATTCATAGACCATAAGGCTACTTATAGCTAGCAGCGGTAATGGCTATAGATTACCTCCAGTACTAGAGTAGTTCTCCACTTCTCTCAGTTGTTGGAAAATATGGGCAAAGGGTTTTCTTGCTTGGGGGTTTTCACAGGAATCTAGTCAGCCACTGTGGGAACAGAATGCGTTGGGTCTGATCCTCTGCTGCTGATCTTACATTCGCACGAAAGAAATGCATTACAGTATTTTAGAATATTTCCCTTGTAGGCAAAACTCCTGGATTCATAGAAAACGGCTGGACACAAAAGGAGTTGTAGTAGCAGAGTGCTGGAGCACTACAAAGATCAACACATTTATTCTAGCCTAACCTTCACTTGCATGATACACTTGCATGATTTATTTAACTCAGGGTTTCTCAACCAGGGTTCCCTGAAACTCTAGGGTTCCATGAGAGATCACTAGGGGTTCTGTGAGAGATCATGATGGGGGGGGGGGAACCCACATTTTAAAAAACCTGCAGATATTTTATAATTTTTATGCCAGGTTTCCCTGAGACCTGAGAATTATTTCAAGGGTTGCTCCAGGGAAGAAAACTTGAGAAAGGCTGATTTACAGTAGGGCCCCTGTATCTGCTGGGGATTGGGGGTGTTTTGGGGGGGGAGGCATGGATACTGAAAACCATGGATAATAGTGAACACTATTGAAAATAATGTGACATCTGGTTTAAAATACCATAGAGTTGCCCTGGAGGACTTAGAAAATGGCTAGAGAGGATGCATTTTCTAGGAAGACTCTATGGTAGGTGTGCTGTTTTGTGTCCTGTGGATAACTGAATCAATGGATAATGAATCAGTGGATATGGGGGCCCTATTGTAATCAGATACAGGAAACTATCTTAAACTGGGAGCTAAACCCATGTGTACTCACAGAGGTCTGACAAGTTCTCTTTTTTTGGCTGGGGGATTGTGGGCATTGTTTGGTGGTAGGGGATTTGGGGCTCTCTAGCTCTCCAAAGTAAAATTTGTCAAAGGGCCAAACGGTGAGGCTTAAAAGAGAAATGCATTTTAATAGTGAAGTGAGGTAAAACGCGCCGTCCAACAGGTGAAGGAAGGCGCGGGTGGGCCTCACTTTCTGCCGAAACCGGAGGCGAGGCGGGCTGGCTCTGCTCGCAGGAAAAGTTTCTGAACCCGCCTCAGGAGCGGGAAAGGAGGCCGCAGGAGCGCCGAGAACGCGCGCCAGAGAGCGAGGGAGAGGCTTTGCTTTTCTTCCCTTCTCCTCCACTCATTGTTGTGGAGAAGAGCCGAGGCGCAGCTTGGTGGCACCAGACACCGCCTCCCTTTCTCTCTCCCCCCCCCCACCAACCCGCCGCTCCTCTCGCTTGGTGACTCCCATCCCGGCCCTGCCTCCTCTCTCTCTCTCTCTCTCTCTGCCTTAGCTCTGCCTTCGCTCTCTCTGCCTTCGCTGGAGCCGGAGGAGCGCGAGAGGCAAGTTTGCTGCGGCCGCCGCCTCACCTGGAACCTCCGCCGGCGCCTCGGCTCGGCTGGGCTGCCTGGAGCCGGAGAAGCTCCGCGGCCGCCTTGGGCCGCCTCTGCCTGGGGGGGGGGGGTCGGCCGCTGGGCTCCGGAGCCCCTCGCCTTCACCTCCTCCTCTTCCTTCCTTCCTTTCTTTCTTTCCTCCTCCTCCTTCTTCCCCTCACGCTGAAGTTTGGGAGGCGCTCGGGAAAGTTTGCCCGGCGGCGCGCTCTGCCACTCGGAGGGGGGCCCCCAAGTCTCCCTCACGGCAGCATCATGGCGAGCAGGCCGGCAGCGCTCGAGGAGGCCGCCCAGCCCGGGGGACTTGGCCGCTCCTCCGGCCGCCCGGCTCTCCCTTGGAAAAGGGGCGGCAGGGGACGGCCGCCCCTGTGGGTCGTCGCTTTGGCGCTGCTGTGGAGGCTCAGCGCCGCCGCCGACTCCGAGTTTTCCATTTTGGATGAGGCGCAAGTTTTAGCCACTCAGATGAGGAAACTGGCCGCCGAGGAGTTGGGGGTTGTCACCATGCAGGTAAGCCGCCCCTTCCTTCTTACTCCCCCCCCCTTTTCTTCCTGGGATTCTTTCTTCCCTTCTCCATCCTTTCTTTTTGTTTTTCTCCCACTTTTTCTCTGCCCCCCCTTCCCAAATCAAGAACCTCTCCCGTACTTTTAAAAAAATCTTCTCGCTTCCCTAGTGTGGGACTGATTTTTTTTTTTAAATAAATCAATTCCCAAATTGATTGAAAAGAGCATCCCGCCTTGCGACCCTCGCCCTAACTGCATGCAGGGAACCAAAATCGAGCCCTCTTGGTGGCGTCTCTTCCCCCAGATCTACACAGCGGGGCACCCCCTTGATATCTGGGGGGCAGGGAGAGGGTTTCCAGGCAGCAGGAGGCTGTGTTTCCTCACCGCTGGGCTGACTTGTGATCAGAGCCTGAATGGTTTCGGAGAAGAGCATTGATGAATGCTGAAACATGATCCCTTCCTTTCAGGCGGTGGCCTCCGGGGCAGAGGGATACTTTGCGGTGGGGTGGGAAGGCTTGGAAGCTGGGGTATCTATCTCCTTTTTACTTTTTGTCATCTCCCCCCACCCCCCAAAAAAGGACCTACATCAGTTCGAAAGGGTTATGGAAAAACTCTTATTGTTGACAAAGGGAAATCTCTCAGACCTGGAAAAAAAAAGTTCCAGTGGGTGTAACCTCTGAACTTTAGATGGTAATGGATAGACAAAATCAGAAACAAGTGGAGTGAGATTTTATTGTTGGGGAACATGATGCTCTCTTGGAACTGTTTCAACCCTGAAGGATTTTTATTAAAATAATAGGACGTTTCTGTATTTGGAAATGACATCAAATCCAACGTGGGGGGCTTACTTACCCCCATGAAAGTGAGCACAGGATTGCATCCTGCAAATAAGCATGAATGTGTTTTTGTGTCCAGTTGATGAGTGGCTTAATTATCACCAAATATTAAAATACTTAAACTGAACACTCTGTGCTGGCTGGCTGGCCTCGTTTGGTTCAGATTGGCAGTGTTTGATATGTTAAGATTTAACCCCCCTCCCCAATTTTAAGTAAGGGCCTAAATACCCTAAAGGCAGCCGATACCATCTGACCTTGAATGCTAAGCAAGACCAGCACTGGTTAGTATTTGGATGGGAGACCAACGAATACCAGGTGTTGTAGGCTACATTTCAGAAGAAGGAACTGGCAAAACCACCTTGGAGGATTCCTTGCCTAAGAAAATCATTTGAAATTCATGGCATTGCCGTAAGTCGATGGACGACTTGAAGACACACACACACACACACATTTTAAGTAAGCAAGAAACTAGAGGCACAGGGTGGGATACAAAGAGGAAGTTCACAAACATTAGATTTATAAATGGACACCTGCAGAGGATAGTCATAATGCACTTTGGTTAATTTGAAAATGCAGTTTAATAAGTTGATTGTTTAATTCCACAAACTCATTTTCTGGCGAAGAATAATTTGCCCCAGTTCAGAGGGAAGTGAGATGATTTGTAATAACAGTCTGTTGCTGCTTTTGTGGTTACATATTAATGCCAGTTGGACTATGAAGGAGGCTAATAGCTGTGTTACAGCGGCCAACGGCAGCTTCCCTTGACAAATAAATAAAGAAAGAAAGAAAAATGAAATTGGATCCCAAACACTGCAAATGCAAGGTAGGGTCAGTGGCAAAGGCAGGTTTTAAAGCCTCCCAGATTGAAAAGGAGACTTCTATGGAAGCAGCAGGGGTCTGTGCCCAAATGGCCCTTTATCTTCTTCAAACCCGCTCCCTTCCACTATCTTTTGAAATATTGTTTCGGCTCCCTCCTAGGGCTCTGGCTTTGTCAGGGCTTCTCTTCCCGTCCTTGATAGTAAGAAGCCATGCATTAAAATGACTTTGCTTAACAAGGTAGATAGTAGTAAATTATTGATATACTGAACATGGAGTATTCAGAAGTCACTTCCTTTCTCCCACATGAGCTAATGGGACATTCCCTCTGCCCCCACAATCCAAGAAACCTGTGTGTTATCTGTAGGTTGTGGAAATTCAGTTCAGGGAATTATGACTATTCTTCTATATACTGTACAATTAAAATGGATCCCTCTTTTACCTTGTTAGTATATCTGCACTTATTATGTGTGCATGAGGTAATTCTTTTAAAAATCAGGACACATTTGTCATGTTAATTCTTAGCATATTTGTCTGACAGTGTATTTCTCCCTGAGAATTGTACTTTTAAAGATTGATTGGCTTCAGGAAGATGCAGATGATACATATAACTTGTTATTGTTAGTTGGCAAAGGTGAAACCAGATGTCATAAGTACAAATAAAGTTGGTTATTTCAATATTTATATTGTGCTTAGTGCTGCTTTAAAAGAAGTTGTTTGTTTTACATCTGTTTCTGCTTGAAATGAATGAAGGTAAACAAGCTCTGATTTTTAAAGTTACATTGTAAATGCTTAATTTAGGTTTTACATTTTGGAAAGTGGTAATGTATCTCTCTCTCCATTTTTGAAATAGTATGTTAACTTAGGTATGGGTTGTTTTTCTATGGTAGTCAAATGTGTTATAGTTGAATATCTATACGTGTAAAGATAATGTAATATAGGATTGCTTTGCAGTCTTAAGTCTTGAAGGGTATGGTCATTTCTTTCATACAACTGGAATATATCAAAAAGAAAACAGAAGATATAGAACAGAAGACCTTTATATAGCCTATTTATGAGTCTGTTCCTAAGAGTGGGGGAAGAATGGAAGAAGGCCTAACATTTAGAGACATGCTTAAAGGAAATAATGAGGACAAAGTCTAGAAGAGTGAGTGGTGGTGTAGGGAATGTAGAAATAAATGAGGACCAGATTGCAAGGAGCTTAAAGGTAAAAACCAGTGTGGCTGTTTCAAATGCAGGGAATAATGGTCAAGACGATGGAGGGAGAATGAAATGTTGTTTGTGACCAATCAGTAACAGCTGAATTGATAGCAGAAGTCAAGGTAGATGCTTACTGAAAATGGAACTGTTCACAGGATGGTGTATAGGATGGTGCTTGGAGTAAAGTGGATGTAACTGAAAAAGTAGAAGGATGTGATGCAACCAGGATAGCATAAAAATGGGAAAGTGGGTAGACACTCCCAGGTTCATGGGACCAATGATGAGAGAATGGAAGTGGTTGTCTGTGCTGCAGTTGATTTGAAGGACATAAGTGCTTTATTTCCTTTCTGAGGGCTCGCCATCATTTTGGCTGTATTGTGGGGTCTTGGGTATTGAGATTAAAATTAAGAAGGTTTTGTGATAGTGCATTGAGAAGTTGACTTGGATGAAAATTCTTGGGAATTATTTAAGATTCTCTGCCACCCCCCTCCCCGCCAAGAAAGAGTCCAAAATCTCCCTCCAAAAGGAGGAGATAGGATGAAGCAGAACCTCTAAACCTCTTACTGAAGGAGCATCTGGAAAGGTGAGAAAGAAAACCAAGGAAATAATTAACTTGAGAAAACCCTCCAGTGGTTGTAATTGAGATTTGTGATTTTTTTGTTTTTGTTAGGAACAGCTACATTTTCAGAATACTCTTGCTACGGTTCCTAGAATATAGCTGTCAGCTGGTAGATTTGTTTCTTTATGTTTAATGTATTACAGTATTATAGTTCTGATATCCAAGATATGAAGTGTCAGATTCTTAGTTCTTGAATAGTTCTTCCAAAGTGTCTCTGCTAGGGAGATACATACTTTATGTGGTAAAGAAATACACATCTGTTGCACAGAGAATGAGGATAATACATACTGAGATGGAAGTGCAACTCCTTTTTGTCTTGCACAGCTCACAGTATTAAAGCCTCACACTGTATAGTTAATAGTTTTTACCCGTAGATAGTGTATTGCTTTGCAGTTAGTGTACTGATTATATGACTGTATGGCTACTTTTATAATTACTCAGCTTGTGTCTAATGCAATATTTTTGATCAAAGTTAAGTAAAACAATAAATGCATATTAAACCATGCACCCATTTGGATGGTATGAATGTTACATAAAGTGTATAAGTACTCTGGATTTTGTTAGCTAGATGCTATTTACATAGTCCATAATAAGAGCCTGGTTGATTTTGTAGTCATAGTATCTGAAGTATTTAATAGAAAAATAGGTGATGTGCTAACTTATTCTCTTAAGGCTGTGGTGAGGTTCATAAAGAATAAGTATAGGTCTTTGTAGTATAATAATACTAATTAGGGAGACAACTCAATATATAAGCATTGTCTTATACAAATGTAATGCTGGTGCCAGGAGTATTTGATACTTCTTTTGTCAAGCCATAGTGCTCTGGTTCTGAACTGTTTGATACGTGTGTCTAGGAAAGTGAAATTTGTTTGAAGTTCTGGGTATAACATCCTGGTTTAAGTGACTGTTGATATCATTATTGGGAATTTGTTTCTTGACAGAGTAACAAAGAAAGCTTACCAGAATTAGGATGCAGCTCTTACACATACTTTCCAGTGGTTGAGTCTCATTAAAATTAACTGAGATTGATAGATTTTCCTTGGGGTTTTTTTCCGGACGGTGAGGCTGTGTTCTGGAATAGTTTCCTTCTGACTTTTCGCCCGCATCTGTGGCTGGCATCTTCAGATAATGGTTGTGTAGGAGTGTATGTGGAGTGTATATGCTGTGAACCCCTGTTGGGGAGTACTGTATATGTAAATTTGTGTAATTGAATGGTTATTTTCTGGGTATAGAAATGCAAGGCTTGTTAGTGTTTGTTTGGGTGATGGTTGGTTGATGGGCCATTATCTGCTGGGAATCCCCCTGTCCCTGGGTGGAATTCCTTTGTAAGTGTTGAGTTTTGATTCTATTGTTCTTCAAAACTGGGAGCCAGATTTTGTTTACTTTAAGGTTTCTTCTTTCCTTTTGAAGTTGTCCAGGTATTTGTGGATTTCAACAGCTTCTCTGTGCGAAAATTCTGACAGGATATTGTTGGCCTGGTCCAGAATTTCTTGTGTAGCATTTTGTGTCCAGGTTGGTTTATAACATGTTCTGCTACTGCAGAACTGCATCAAAGAACATGAGAGACACTGCAGACTGGGCCATCCAGAAAAATCATCAATAGCAGAACATGTTATAAACCAACCTGGACACAAAATGTTGTTTAAAAACACCGACATTCTGGGCCAGGCCAACAACTATCATGTCAGAATGCACAGAGAAGCTATTGAAATCCACGAACACCTTGACAACTTCAACAGGAAAGAAGAAACCTTAAAAGTAAACAAAATCTGGCTCCCAGTTTTGAAGAACAATAGAATAAAAACCCAACACTTACAAAGGAATTCCACCCAGGGACAGGGGGGTTCCCAGCAGATAATGGCCCATCAACCAACCATCACCCAAACAAACACTAACAAGCCTTGCATTTCTATACCCAGAAACTAACCATTCAATTACACACATTTACATATACTCCCCAACAGAGGTTCACAGCATATATGCTCCACATACACTCCTACCCAACCATTCTCTGAGGATGCCAGCCACAGATGCAGGCGAAACATCAGGAAGAAACTTTTCCAGAACACAGCATCACAGCCCGGAAAAAAACCAAGGAAAACCTATGGATGCCAGCAGTGAAAGCCTTCTACTTCACATTTAACTGAGATTAACTTTGTAGGAAATATGCATGTACTGTAGTCAGTGACCATCTATTGCTATTATTTAATTGTTTGGAGAAGAAAATAGGCTGATTCAACACATGCACATACATTGTTTGATGAGGGGTCATTTATTTTATGCCTGAGACTCTCAAACAGGTGTGAATGCATGTGTGTTGTACGAGAGAGATCTGAAAAATAATTGTGTGGTATCAGGTGATAGCTCATTCATGTATGTGAGCCATGTATATGTACTCCCATAGTAGGGATCACGTGAAATTTACATGAGGGATGTGTGTGACCTGAATCTTTAACAAGAATAATGAAAAGTAGCTGCAGGAGGTTGCTAGCTTGGTTTGAAGAACAGTAGGAAGGGGCTACTTTTTCCAGTCCTGTCTGTTTTCTGCTTAAAATGTGACCAGTTTTTCCACCAGTTTGAAAGTAACAGAAAAATAATTGTTCCTCCCTCTCTCATTTTTGAGTGGAAAATGGCCAGAGAAGCCCCTTCCTCTCCTTCCTCTGATCAAACTGGTAATCTCTGACAACTGTTTTTCATTACTGTTCTATGTATTTTCTGGGTAACATCTAGTTTGTTTTTAAGATAATTCAGTTCACTGGAGGAAGAGTGCATGGAACTCGTATAAAAATTATCCATGACATTATGGTGGCCTGTTGCCTGAGTAAATGCTCTTCCTTACAGCTGCTGTATGGAATCCTTATCATGCAGATGTGTTAATGTAAAAATAGGTCATTAGTTTACAGCTAACCACAGTATGCAGAGTCTAATGCTCTGGAATAGCATGTTTATTCCATTGGTACTACTAAGGAGCAAGTGGCATAAAGATAATATGGCTTCTTTTTGGGAAAAGTCATACTTTCATCACTCAAAAGCTACATGTGCCTAATAAAATAATCAGTGTGACCCATACATTCTTGTGAGACTCCTGAAAATGCCAGTATTTCTGGACTGTGCCTTTTTTTTTTTTTTTTTTACCAGCACATAAGGTTTCATGGTATGGGACATTGTGTTGAAAATGGTTATAATATATTAAAATCTAAGAAATGTGTATTTGTTGTATTTCTAGGTATTTATATATGTTGCACTATCTATTGGGAGTAGAGGAACAAAATTTCATTGAGGCCCAAACTTTACATGTCAGTTGTGTCTTGCCTAGATATGCAAATGTGAAGAGATGATGTGCCATGTGCCAGAGACATACATGCAAAATGCAGTGGCCAAAAACTGCTGTCTATGTGTGTTGTCCACTCTTTGGAGATGTATCTTTTTCACATGTTTAACATGTATAAGTGGTAAAATATCAATGCATGTGGTGGGTCTTATCCCTATATTATAATTTCTGCCCAAATAATCTTGATTATTAAAGCTGTGCTACTCTGTTGGTGCTATGTATTTTTGCTGGTGGAAAAGACTTGTAGTAGTAAGTAAATGTGGGTACTGTGAATGACATGAGCAGAGGCAACTCTGTTTTTTGCAAGAAGAGAGATTTACATCTATTGCGGACTCTTCAGAAATATCCTTACTTGGAGCTGTCAGAAGACACTGAAGAGAGTATTGTATCTCGGAACCTAATCAGAATCTTATTAGTGCAAAGATGTTTCTGTGACCTGATAATTATATAGGTTGAGTATCCCTTATCCACAATTCTGAAATCCGAAATACTCCAAACTCCAAGGCTGAGATAGTGGCACCTTTGCTTTCTGATGGTTCCATGTACACAAACTGTGGCTATTGGCACACTAAAAAATAATGCAGTTTGATACCACTTTAACTATCGTGGCTCCATCCTATGGAATCCTGGGCTTTGTAGTTGGTTGTGGCACCAAAATGCAAAATGCAAAAAGAGAAGGCTAAAATACCTCACAAAATTACAAATTCCAGAATTCCATAGCATTGAGCCATGACAGCGGTGTCAAACTATTATTTCTGCAGTGTGTCAGCAGCCTGAGTTTCATGCACAAAATTATGAAAAATATTGTGTATATAAAATTATCTTCAGGGTATATGTATAAAGTGTGTATGAAGCATAAATGAATTTTATGTTTGTGAGTCCCATCTCCAGGATATCTCATTATGTATATGCAAGTATTCCAAAATCTGAAAAAATCCAAAATACAGAACACTTCTGGTGCCAAGCATTTGGGATAAAGAATACTCAATCTGTATTAGCAAAAGTGATGGCATTGTATTTAGTATATGTCTTGGTGGTCTGTCAGATCTGTTGTTACTGTTTAGCTTCATATCTGGTGAGATGGCTCCTGAGTAAATTTAGCAAATGTGAGATTAGAGAGTGGGTCCTCTTATGGATTGGTAGCAGACTAAAGAAGCAGAGAGTAGGATTAAATAGACAATTCTCACAATGAAGAGCTGTTAACACTTGTGGGTCACACAAGGATCTCTTGGCACCTGCACTTTTCATCTTGTTCACTAATGGTCTGGTGAGCAAGTGAGGTGGCTGTGCTTCAAATGACAACAAATATTACACATGGTAGAAAAACCAAGAAGGGGTTCTGGAGAGCTCCCAAAGGACCTAAAGCAATTGGTTGGGGACCCCCCCCCCCAAAGACTATGTGGTTCAGTGTGAATAAATGTAAAATGATAGACATTGTGGGAGGGACAACTATATATATCCCTACTATAACAATGACTTCCACTTTCCTGGTCAAATACATCCAGCTCTGACTTCATCAGTGTATATGTGTGTATACTGGTCACTGATTAATTCAGAGCTGGATGTATTTGAGCAGGAAAGTGGAAGTCATTGTTATAGTAGGGATGTGAAACTACGTTTGTCTCATTCTTGTATGTGATTACAAGAAATTGTGACTTTCTTGTGAGTAGAATCCTCTAGTAAAATATGGGAAAAGCCTCCTTTACCTTTAATAGTTAGCAGATCCTGGGTCAGGACAACAGAGTGTTCTGTCAGGCAGAACTGTGCTCATGCAACACCCTAAATGGCTATTTACAGGTTGCTGGAAAATCAGTTGTGGTGGTGAAAACTGAAGGTATTGTGCATCCAGCTCCAGGATCAGAACCTGGATGCTTTACCACTGCCTCCCCACTTTCCACAAGCCAGCAAATAACCATGTTAAGCAAGGGGACTGCATTGGATTTTGTGGGATGAGGGAGGAGACACACTTGTAGCTCCACCTGACAGAATTTTATGATAAGTATTTGTCATCCAGAATCTGCTAACTACTAAAGGTGTAGGAGTTCCGTATTCACCCTGGCTACCCTAGCTGTCAAGACAGTCAGTGTCATAATGGCTCTATGTTCTGTGTTCACATTTTGCATACTCTATATCGTTGTAGTTGCTTTATCTGAGAAAGCACATTGTAAAGCCAGAAAAGATGCAGAAAAGGGGCAAGCAAAATGATTGCAGGCAAAAGCAACTTCCATATAAGAACAGGTTACTGTGTTTGGGGCTATTTAATTTAAAAGAAAAGGTAGAGAGCATGGTACAGTGTATAAAAATGATGCATAATTTGTAAAAAGTGCATGGAGAGATTCTTATCCCCATCTCATAGAACCAGAATCAAGTTTGATCCCGTGAAAACAAATGGTGTATAAACCAGGACAAGCAAGAGGAAGTACTTCATAGAGTACAAATAGAATTTGTACTCTATGTACAAACTAAAGAATTTAAATATGGTGATGCCCACCAGCCTAAAGACTTTAAAGATGAATTAGACAAATTCATGGAGGACAATGCTCTCAATGACCATTGATTGTATTAACCATTTGCTGTCTCTAGGATCAAAAGTAGAAAATGGGCAGCAGGTTTTTTTGGAAAATAATAGTGACAATCCTGCTTGTGGGCTTCCTATAGGCATCCTGTGGAAAACAGATTGGCTTCTGTGGAAACAGGATGCTGGGCTAAATAAATAGTTCTTTGGCCCAATCTTGTAGAGCTTTTCTTATAGTAGCCTAGTTAACTATTTTGAGTATGACTGTTGCATCATTGTTCCAGAATATCCACAAATAGTATTTCATTGCACTTGTGTAAGTTAATATCATATAATTAAATAGGGTAGATAGGTGCCTCTTCCCAGCTTAAGTTAAATAAGTTTCTGGTGTTTCGTAGACCAGAGCTGAGAGGGAAGTGCCAAAGTGATATCCTGGGCCTGTCGTGTGCTTCATATTTTGTATTTAACGAAGAAAAGCAAACTTAAAACATGAAAGGGTCAGCAGATCACTTCAACATTGGAAGTACTTAATAATTCAATGAAGCATTTTATTGGCTAGAGACTTAACATATGATGAACAGCTGTGGTTGCCAAGCTGAAAAATTCCCAACTCATTGAAACACAGTAGTCCTTGTACAACAGTGAATGTGCCTTACATCATATACTTGTTGCACTTTTGTCTAGAAAGGCTTCTGCATTCCTACTTATTACGATATTTATACACGTTGAAATTGCTAGAGCTGAAAGACATATGAGGGGGAAATTTTGTCTTTCTTCTGGCTTTCTTTGTGTTTTTGGCAGTGCTTTGGTCTAAATTATCTATTGGCATAACTTTGTCTACAGAGAATTAAGCTGCTCATATAAAAAGAAATGCTCTAGTTCTGCTAGACACTTTGACTTCATCTGTGGTATAAGATAGGATGGTAGACGATGATCAAATAAATGTGAGTGTAGTCCTACAACAATTGATAAAAGGATTCCCAGTTAGGTATAGGCCAAACAAAACAAAACAAAACCAAAAACCAAACCCTACTCCAAATTATATAATAATTTCAGAATTACTGATTAGGTTAATTTGACTTAAATTTGACAGAAACTCCTTATTTGTTCAAAAACAATGTAAATATGTAATTTAGTATCATAGCCTGCGAAGCGCTGATCTAGTCGAGTATATATGGGATCCATGCTGCCAGCCGCTCAGCCAACTGATAGATTCTGTTTGCAGTTGATACATGGGTGGCTATTTCATTAGCCAAATCATAAACTTTGTTGAATGTAGACAAAACTGAAGAGATTTACAGCCAGTTGCAAATCAAATAACACAGATGGCATTAGTATTGCCCAATGACTTCTCCTACACAGTGCTAAAGTATGCACAACTCAGAAAATGAACATGGAATTGCAACTGACGGGAGTGAGATCACTTATTTTTATATGAGCCAGCTGGTTCCTCTTAAAAATTACAAGAAATTCCACTTAGGTGCCTCCTCTTGTCCCCAGATCAATGGGAATGGATTGGCCTTGATATTGTGACATTTCTTTTCATGATATTGCTTCTAAAATAGTGGATGGATTCTAGTACAGAAATGGATTTTATTTGTAAAAACATAAAGTGATCTGCTCACTGTGTTTTATGTTTTACTAATGTCTTGATCTGATTTACCCACTTATGAGATGTTTATAAGATGCTTGAGGCAGTCTAAGAAAGGTTAAAGATTAAATAATGAAGCTCAGTAACTATTATTGTTTTGTGGGTGTTATAATTTGTTGCCTAACAGCATGTAACTTCATAGAGCTGTTCAGTTTGGTGTGTGTGTGTGTGTGTGTGGTTTTTGTTTTGTTTTTGAGAGCTTTGGCTCTGCTTAGAAATTTTTATACAAACCCACATTTCATACAATGAATTAAGTCCCCAAAAGAGTGCAAGCAATGATAAAAATGTCCACTTTGGCAGAGCTGATCATTTCAGTGTTGCAGGTTGTTTCCTTTATGGAACTGTTTTGAAAAACTTAAGAGATTGTACATAATGGTGGTATTTTCTTTTAAAAACTAACTGTATCACATGATATGGGAGTTAATATTTAAATCACATTTTAGTAATGCTTATTTTTTAAAATAAATAGTTGAAAATAAATATATTATTGTTTGTTTCTAAATTGCCTTTCGTTGTGTCTTTTGAAATTGAAGTGAATAATACCAAAAGACTATGCATGTTTTAATAATGGCCAGTGACACCACTTTGGGGAAAGGGAGCACAAAATGACTTATCCCTGTAAAGTGATTGCACAACTTCTATCAACATCTAAGGGCTTGTCTACACAAGCGAAAAATTTCTTCTTCAAATCACATTTTCCTGGTCTGTAGTGACTCTCGCATACATCTTGTAAAGCGAAGTGAGAGTGACATTACCAGCTACACATTTCCCCTAGGCGAGCTCACTTCGGTGTAAAGGAGTGGTTCTGCTATGACCACATGTCCTGTACTTCGTATTGCACATAGCTGTGGCCGCTCCACTTTTTTTTCTTCCTGTCATGCATGCAAATATGTGAATATGCCAGATAGGCAGAGATGCGCTAATAATATTGTATCTGAACAAATGTCCCTTCAAAAAATAATAGTGACTTCACACTGGCAAATTATAAATACAAACAGAGGAAGTAGCTGTTCCTGACGAGAATGATCAGGTGACCCAAAACCTCACACTCAAACACACCATTGAGATCCAGGCTAACTCTGTCCTGTGCAGAGCAGAGCTGACTGAAGTTACTTTGCTGCTGCTAATGGATTTCAAATGTTATTGCCTGTCATTTACTGCTCTTTGTCTCCAGTCCCCAAATGGCCAAGAAGGGGAGTGGTCTCTGCCTGCATTTGATACCCCTCTACATCATCTTAACTGACTAAAGAAGTAATAGCTGAGACAAAATGTAGGTTTCCGTCTCATCACGTTTCTTCTCCTGTGTGATTTTTTTACTGTCTTTGTCTAATGAGAAAGCCGGTGAAACTTAGGGCTTGTCTAGACAGGCTATTTACACCATCTTGACTCACTCTTTGAACCCTGCAGTCCAGACAACACAGGGCATTTGCCTTGTTTTGCCCCTGGGCAGTTCTTACGACCCTCGAGGCAAAGATGGGGCCAAGATGGGGTAAAGCCTGTTACATTGTTTTAAAATAATACCTGTGAAAAACTGCTTCAGCCAAAATAAAATGGATTAGGCTCCACATGGCTGCAGGAGTCCAGACTGCCACCTATCTGCCTTTGCTCTTCTGCAGCCAGGAAGCAGGCCCACAGTATGTGACCAGGCTGATCACATGCAGAGGGCCTTGCTCACATGCTGCAGGCTGGCTTCCTAGCGACAGACTGACTTGGTGATCTCAACTCCCTCCCATTTCATGCCAGTAGTGGGGGAGGAATGGGCCTGATCCGTGGGTCTGTGTAGATGAGCAAGATGTATTTTCTGCTTTTTAATCGGCCCAATAAAAGTATAAATGTTTTGTGGATTTTGAATTTTTTGTATTGTACAAGACCCTGAAATTATTCACAAAAGGATAATTGAAGACAGGTTGTTGAGGTGAAAGTTGCAGGACCTAGAAAATGGCTAGAGATTACACATTTTCTAGGAAGACTCTATGGTAGGTATGCTGCTTTGTGTCCTGTGGATAATTAAATTAATGGATAATGAATTAGTGGATACGAGGGTTGTACCGTACCATTTTATTTGAGCCATGTTAAAGCAGTTTGTATATGTTAGTATGGACCAAGAACACAGCAGAAATGTGCTTTTGAGAACCTGATGTTCAGCTGACTCATGATGAGTCTCTGTAGTATCGGTAAGGCTGGTGTCACCCCTTTGACCAATGGTGCCACCTGATGTGGGTTTAGCCCCTCTGCAACCCCCTCATGCCACCACTTATGAGTCTGAATCATAATTTGAATGTCAGTCAGTTCCCCAGATCTGAGAAGCAGCTCATTCTCCTCTCCATTATCCAGCATATATGTGTGGCAATCAAGGTACAGTAGGTACCATTCAATGAAAGTGAAATTTTTGTTGCCTTCAGTCTTGCATCTGCAAAGGTGCTGAACATTTTTCAGCATCATGCCACCTTTTAGTGTTACCTGTTTGAGCCTACATGAACGTTGGGTGCATACAGTTTCTCCTGTGTAGCCTGGAGGATGTTGGAACTTCTGCTTTTCTTTGCTTAGTTGTGGTTAATCATTTTGTCTAGCATGCTACAAGTTACTGTTACTGTGTTTTGTCTGAAACAAATACAGGAACTTCAAATCATGGGACTGATACAGTACCCAAAATATTGAGGAAGCACATCAGAGAGAGATCTCCAGACTGTTTTATTAAAAAGAGCTGGGAGAACATTGATGAAGAGAAGATTTTTAGTATGCTACAAGTTACTGTGATTTGTTTGAAACAACCTAACTTCAAACCATGGGATACATCATCCTAAATATTGAGGAAGCAAACAGACAGACAAACCAGGAAGAGATCTCCAGGCTGTGTTATTAAAAAGAGCCGGGAGAATATTGACAAAGGGAGGAATTTTACCTGCTTGGAACTTTGCTGTAGACTTTTATTACATGCATAAAACTGGTAATACCTCTGTAGCAGAATGTGTGCTATTGTACACAGCCATACATTCTTTTTTCTTTAATAAAAGGCATTCAGTATTAAATGCTAGGGATGGACAATTGACAAAACATGGACAGTTATTAAAACTTTTGTTCCACATTAATTTTTCAGTCTTTTAAATTAGTCTTTACTTTAATAACAATTCACTGTGTATTTGGGATGTAATAATTTTCAAGGTCTAGTTTGAATTAAAATGGATGTGCTTAATAATTCACCTCTATTTTTGCTTTTAGGTTTCTGGTTCATTTAGACTTTTTGAATACTGATAGAAATTGGAACAAAAAAATGTTGAGACTGACAAATGCTTTATGAGGCCATTTCCCATTCAAAAATGGGGTACACTACAATAATTAGAGTGGAAGGCAGTGAAGTAAAATCTCATCTGTTTTAAATGATTGTGTGCTGGTTTGGTTCCAACCATAACAGTCTTTTAAAAGGCTCTATGAATACCCAAGATTACAGCAGTTTTTCATCCTCTATTCCTATTCCACTTTAAAAAAATGTTTTTGGGGAGTGGGAGGAGAAAGATATAACAAGGCCCTGGTGGAAAAGCAGTTAATATTGTCATGCTTAGGAGAACAAATCTGAATTTTTAATTAGGCTTTAGTTATTTCTTCAAAGTGTTAAGGCATCATTAGTGATGTAAGTCTTGTTGCATTAGCAGAGACTGACATTTCACTTCAAACATGGAAAATGCAGCTGTCCTGTGCAGATAAAAGTTGCCAAATGTGGTGCAGCAAGGTGGATTCATAGATAATTAGCTGTCCCATTTTACTGCTGTGTTGAAGAGCCCTGCCAGTCATGTAGGGAAAAAGAGAAAGTAGGAATTGTTAGCTGGGAAAAATCCAAATAAGCCATAAAGCACATTTGGAATCACTTCAGCTGTGGCAGGGCTGATAAGATGTATGTTAAGGAAGCGCATAAAATTAGTACCATATATGTTAGGTAAGTGTTGCCACTTTTAAAAAAAAATAATTTAGCTGACTGGAAATAGCACAGGCTGTAATGATCCCATACTATATAGCAAAAGAATTGTGATGGCCTCATCAGTGTCAACAAACCCTGGTAGAAAGCAGTGTAACAACATTTTTGAATGAAAGGTATTGCTTACATAGATTAGCTGCCCTCTCAAGTCTCATAATAGCCTAGGAAGAACCTTTGCTGGATCAGACCAAAGGTCCAGCTACAATCCAGCATCCTGATTCCCCCTGTAGGTTAAACAAATGCTTATTATGCCTCATCTACATGGGCAGATCAGCCCATTGCTTCTGTATGAAATGGGATGGAGTCCATACTTTCATGGTGGCCTGTCTCTGCAGCATGCCATTCCATCTCCATCACATTCTCTGGAGCCAGGAAAGGGGCCAGCAGCACATGATCAAGGCCCCCTATGTTTGTGACCAGCCTTGGTCACATGCTGTGGGCCTGCTTCCTGGCTGCAGAGAATGCAATGTGGATGGAAGTGGTGGCAGCTGCAGAGACAGGTTGGTGTGGCACTTTGGTTTCCTATCGTCCCGCAGGTTCCGATCCATTTTTTCTAGAACGAGGCATTTCCTCCCGGGTATTTTGCTGAAACATTTAAATGGGCTTTATCCTGTCTACCCCCCCCCCGCCAAGTAGTGTTTGCCCTTGGTGTTGTTTGGACCGCCCGGGGGGGGCAAAGTGGGGCAGGAGCCCTGAGTCATTTGGACTGCAGAGCTCTAAGACAGGTTAAAGAGCCTATGTAGACAAGTCCTTAGAAGCCTACAAGCCAAGCAAGAAAACAGGAGTATTTCTTTACTGCTGCTTCTCAGCTGCTGTTGTTCAAGAATAAACATCCTCTTGAGTTTTCCAAAGGCGGGATATAAATAAAGTGATTGATTGATTAACATTGCTAGACCTATTTTTCTATCTTCATTGAAAGCTTTTGTGGACCAGCAGATACATAAGCCATTTTAAGTCTCCACCCCACTCCTGTCCCTGCATGGCCTTCAAGCTGCCAACGTTTTAATGTTTTTAACATAGCCTATGGCTTATGGGAGTCAAACTTGCTCTGCCTGGAGCCTTCTATTTATCAGTAAGATATTTCATTATACAGATTGTGTTTGACATTTAATACCCAGGAGATTGCCAGTGGAGTGGAGTGGTCTGAGTGCTGGACTGGATTTAAATCCATGCTCAGCTATGAAAACCCATCGGGTAACCTGGGGGCAAATCCTATCTCTCAGCCTAAGAGGAAGGTAAATCTTGCCAAGAAAACTCTATGGTAAGTCAGAATTAACTTGAAGGTAAACAATAAATCTCCCAAGAAACAAATATAATTCTAAAATGTATTTTACTAGTTTTGTTATACTGGAACGCTATTGTATGTAACTGAGATCTCTTTTGAATGTAAATAAATTTACGTATTTTTTTTTTTAAAAAGAGAACGGTTCCATCAGGGACAACTTTCTTTCAGCATGTATTCTCTCTATAATTGGTCCACTTCTCTTCCTCCCTTTTGCATATTAGGGTTCAGTTGATCACAGAATCCACTCTCCCATAGACATCTGCACTACCTTTGTGGGTCATTGGTGTTCTGTAGATCACAGGTTGGGACCATTGGTCTAACCCTCTTTGGAAGCTCTCTTAAGTTTGTAAATGTCACTCCATGTTATAGTAGAGTGTCATAAGTTAATTATCACTCTTTGTTACCACTGAACTGTTGTAAATGTTTGTGGAATATAAGCCCACTGGTCTCTTGATTTGCCGTAGTTTTTCGTAAACTTCCATGATTGCCTGTGAATGCATCCATAGTCTCTCTCCCTCCAGTTTTTATGCTGACCAGATAATATTTACATACAACTGTTTCTTTCATAGGTGTAGATTTCCTATTCTTCTCTAAGAACAATGTATAAGAATGCAATCTGCATGCTGTTTGTCTTCAGGGGTACCTTATGTGATTCACTGCTAGGTCATGGTTAGAGATGTGAAGGCCTAGAAAAAAACTGGAGAAATTCAGAAAAAAAACATTCCTCCCATTTTTTTCCTGAAGCCTTTTTTGTTTTGTTTTTTCTGAAAAATGGAAAAATGAAAGAAAATCGATTATGGAATATTTTATTTTAGCATGATGAATAAAATCTTTTAAGATAAGGTGTTCATATATAATTGTTTGAATTTAATAATTGGTTGAATACACTGTATTTTTAATATACCAATTGTGATAATTTTATTCCCAATCAAATTGTACATAGTCATATTTTATGTTCCTAAAGTAACAGGGTGACTTTCAATCTGTAACAAGTGCTAATGTTGCATTTTTTCATTTTTTTCTGAAAATTTCCATTTTTTCTGAAAAAAACTGGAAAACACTAGGTGTTTGCCATGGCTTCAAAATTTCCAGAAATTTTACATCTCTAGTCATGGCACAGTACTGTGGGCCACATATTTTGTTTACATTCAGACGTGGTAGAAGAGGATGAGAACATACTGAATGGTAGAGTTGCCAGGAAGACTAATGGATTCCAGGTCTGAAAAAGTTAAAAGGCTGCTATAGAGCATTGGCCAGGTATCATAAACAATGAGAAAAGTGGATGGATTTGCAACTATCAGTTTCACTAAAAGTAGGGAACACTGAAATTATTCTACACAGCCCTAGTTTTAATGGCTATTGCTCCTTAGGTGAAGGTGGAATCTACTTTGTTTTTCCCTCCAGTTTCCAACCAAAGAGACCCAGGTGCAAAACAGTGGCTTGTGATGATGCTGGTTATAGTTAGGTGTACAATACAAACAGTTTAAGGAAGTGGAGCTTGTTATGTAGCAGCTCAAACTAGAGAGCAGGATGACAGGCACATACAAATCTATATCCGACCAGTAGACCAAGGGCTGTAACAGAGCTCTATTATGCTTATTTATAAATAGTGTTTATACAGTCATGCAAGTGCTTAGATGATAAAGTAATGTCTGCAGTTGCCATATTTTCCTTTTCTTTTGTAAAACTGTCTAAT
This sequence comes from Gambelia wislizenii, assembly GCA_030847615.1. Taxonomy (NCBI): domain Eukaryota; kingdom Metazoa; phylum Chordata; class Lepidosauria; order Squamata; family Crotaphytidae; genus Gambelia; species Gambelia wislizenii. Next base: position 108,544,543 of record JAUMIR010000004.1, read on the forward strand.
TATATAAGGCTTACTTTTGATCTGTTCTGTGGATTTATTTACATTTTGAAACATATCAAGCCTTGCCTTGGAATATAAAAAAAATGCATAGGATATAAGGACTAGTATATCCCCTTACTTAGAAAAACAAAACAGAGTTGGAATGTAAAGAGGAGAAATCATAACATAAAATCTAGTCTTAAAATGCCACTTCCCTTTGCTAAACCTTAAAAATTAATGTGTAGACAATAGACTATCAAGCTGTCTTTTGAGACAGAATGTTAGCTCAGACCAATTGATGGCCCTCAGGTCAATTCTGACTTTCACTTGGACCCTCCAGTGGCCAACCTGAAGTAAAGGAGAGGTAAATGTTTGTTGTAAGAGGCTTTTTCAGTAGATAGGTGAGCCTGTAGGGCTTGTCACGTTTTCTTCAAAATGGCCTTGTAGCAAAACTGGTTGCTGACTTGGCTGTTATGTAGATCCTAGAAAAAAAATGTTCGCAGTCTTGAGACAAGTCTCTGGAGTTCTGTGTTTAGTTTAGGAGCATGTCATAACATTAATGAAATTTCAAACAAATGTTATTTTTTCATTGAAAGCAAATTCCAGCAGAGTTATCTAAGGGGAAAAAAGGACAGAAAACTTTTCCTCACTGTATTGTCCCTCATTTTTAAAAAAGAAGCTTCTGTATTATTAGGATACAGATGACTTGAAGATATCTTGCTGTAGATGTTCCTATATTCAAATAAAGAGAGGCTTCGCTGATTTGATCATGCTTACACATGGTTTGCTGTTAATTGGATTTGAAACCAGAATTTGGAGCTAATTTCAGCAGTTAGATTAATGGGAAGCCTGCACTAACTTTGGCCATTGGTTAGCCCAGTGCAAACATAAACTAAATGTGGATAAGCGTGGTTATAACAGGGAATGGAGAATTTGGGTCAGAGAAAAGTGGCATGTATAATATGAGCCTATCGTGCTGTGGCCTACTTGTAATCATTATATCTTCACAGATAGACCCTTTCTATGACATTGTTGATAACACTGGTGTTTTTTGTAGTAAACACATAAGAACTAGATCAGCATAATAAACTTGATTTAATAAACCATACCTTATTAAATCAAGAGTAAGGTCTTGTCTATACTGTCAAAATAATAAGAATGGGATGCGAACATATGGCAATCCGTTCATATGGCCGTTTGGACAAATACATGTCATTTGGAAGGGGGGCAGCCAAATCTACCGCAAAGTCTGTGTGCATTGCATCTGGGGCTTCATCCAGATTTTTTTTAAAAGCTCCGTGTGATGAACTCTGGCAACAGCTAATCACAGGACAGAGGGGCAAGATGGTGACGGACTAACAACTTCTGAATTGTTCTCCCACTAACATCTGGCATTACCACCTACATATACATCAAAAATGCCACCCAAAGGCAAGAAGAGAAATCAGACCAGCCCTAACAACAATGCCAACCAGGAATCCTCCAAAGCAGAAAAATAGATGAGGATTGACTCACTCTTCCCGGCGGCAGAGACAACACAGCTCGTGAGTAGCAGATCTGTAACAACAGCTCCTTCTTTACTCCCTAAGCCATCACAGACACTTGAACTAAACAAACCAGCCTCCTCAATTCCTCAAAGTGTAAATATAAATTACGGGCCAGAGCAAGTTAATAACAAAGTCAAACTCCCGGAGCTTGGCAGCATTCCCTACAATAACAGCGCTCAGCTCTTTTATGATTTCTGCAAACGGTCCATAGAGACGTTGATTCTTATTTTGCAAACATTAAATGACATTACAAACAAGCTTTCCCAACAAGCTATTCAAAGGCAAAAATCATATGGTACACAGGGGGTTAAACATGTACCGTATATTCCGGCGTATAAGACGACTTTTGAGCACTCAAAAGTGCCCTCCAAAATTGACAGTCGTTTATACGCCGGATATACTTTGCTTCGCCTGCCTGCCTATCTCCTGCCTCTTCGCAAACTGAGCGAAGAGCCAGGAGATGGGGTAGGGGGGTAAAGCAAAGTGTTTTGAAGTTCATTCGCTCCCCTCCTCTGTCTTCTCCCCCTTTGGGGAGCAACGGAGACAGAGGAGGGGGGCGAACGTTGCGGTTTGCTGCGGCCGCGGCGTGATCGTCTCTGCAGCTGCCGAGGCAAACCGCTAGATTCACCCTTTTCCCCCACCTTCCTTGAAGGTGGAGGAAAAGGGCGAAAATGCCCCATTTTGCTCCGCGACCCCATCCCTCCTTCTGGGCTCCCTTCCGAAGGACGCCCAGGAGGAGGACGTGGGCCGTGGGCCAAACCCCGGGATTCGCCCGCTCCTCCCTGCCACCCGCCCACCTGCCGTCCATCCACCCCCCTTCCCCAAAGGTGTGGAATCACGCCTTTGGGGAGCGGGGTGGCTGGGAAGCCCCCTCTTCCCTGCCAACCGCCCACCCTCTGTCCATCCACCCCACTTCCCCAAAGGTGCGGAATCGCGCCTTTGGGGAGGGGTGGTGGTGGGGGAGCCCCCTCCCCCCAGCCACCCCCCTTCCCCAAAGCCTCGCTTTGGAGATGGCGGGTGGCTGCGAAGCCCCCTCCCCCCACCTACCCATCCACCCTCCGCCCAGTCACCCCCCTTCCCCAAAGCCTCGCTTTGGAGAGGGGGGGTGGCTGTGAAGCCCCCTCCCCCCACCCACCCAGCCACCCTCCGCCCAGCCACCCCCTTCCCCAAAGCCTCGCTTTGGAGAGGGGGTGTGGCTGCGAAGCCCCCTCCCCCCAGCCACCCATCCACCCTCCGCCCAGCCACCCCCCTTCCCCAAAGCTGCACTTTGGAGAGGGCGGTGGCTGCGAAGCCCCCTCCCTCCACCCCCTCCAGCCAGCTGGCCATCCTCCTGTGGGTTGGGGAATCGCCGGAGGAGTGAGCCCAGAAGGAGGGATCGGGGCTGTGGAGTTAAATCCCTAGATTCGCTCCCTCTCCCTTGACGGTGGGGAGAGGGGGCGAATCCCGGGGTTTGGCTCCATGGCCCTGCGTCCTCCCTATGGAGCCAAACGGGGCATGTTCGCCCCTTCTCCCCACCTTCCTTGAAGGTGGGGAGAGGGGGCAAATCTAGGGGTTTGCTGCGGCTGCCCCCGCTTCCCCCGCGTTGGTCCCCTTCGGAAGAGCCAAGACGGTGGGAAGGGGGCTGCTGAGGCAAACTGGGCATTTTCGCCCCTTTCCTCCACCTTTGAGTCCAGTTTGACTGGAAGGTTGAAGAGAGGGGCGAATGTTGCCCTGCCAGCTGATCCTGTTCGCTTTCCCAACTCACGAGGCGATCCTCATGAGTTGGGAAAGAAAGAGGATCAGCTGGCAAGGCTCCCCCAGCCAGCCAAATTGGGGGTGGGGGTGGTCTTATCTGGCGAATATATGCCTAAGCCTAGATTTTTGGCTGGAAATTGGGTGGTGGTGGTCTTATACGCCCAGTCGTCTTATACGCCGGAATATACGGTAATAGATTTGGAGGAAGCATGCCCTGCCACGTCACAAGATGCAGTTAATCACTGCAGAGTGTTACAGAAAAATCAGCTCCTGCTACAAATACATTACAATGCCCATATTTGGAACAGCCGCAAGTCAATTGTGAGATACCTTTCCCAACTTTGAAACATGCACAGCAGAACAATTGATTTACTAGACTGCCACTTTTTACCCAGCTCAAGAGCTACTAAACGATTTTTTTTTTTACCTTTAACCAGGCAAATATTCCTAACAGGCTGTTACAGAAAAGAAATTTCCACTGGAATGCACATTATATAGAAATTCTCAGAGTTTTTAAGGATAACATAGTCCTTGACTTCATCAAAGGGAAAACAGCAACAATAGCACAAAGAAGCAATAATTCTGCACACCAAGAGGGAGAACCTAAACACACCTCAAAGGAAGAAGCTCAGGCTATAAATCAAGAAGTAATTAAACTGAGAGAAAAACTCACAGAAATTTGGGAACACACTCCCACAATACAGCTGATGAAAGATACCATCCTGAGTCAATCTAACAACAATCCAGCCCCATTGAAATCAGCCCCCTCTCACAGAAAGTTGTCAATGCATTTTTCCGATTTTTCTGACAATGAAAACGAAAGTGTTGACTCTCTACTTACAATCAAGGAAGCCTTGAAATCCCGAGTTGTAGCCAACACCCCTTCAAAAATGCAATATACTGCAGATGCACCCCCATCTACAATTAAACTTCAGGGGTCTCAAACATCCCTATGCAACTCTAGTTCAAGGGAAAAACAGTCTTCACTGCCACCTATCTCATCTCCTAAGCCAAAGAATGCCCTCTCACTAAAGAGATGGGATCCTTGCTTGCTTGTGATCCTCATTTCGCTTCCCATGCTGCATTGGTTCTTCCAATCTCCCTTCCAGAACAGGCAGGGCAGGAAGAACAGGAATGTGATCCACTACTCCTCCATTCAGAGAGAAGGACACAGCCACAGTCAACCCAGTCATTTAACCAACTGCCATCAGATGAATTACCCATCCAGCCTGTGGCCTGCAGTGCAACTGCCTGACTTCCAACAGACCAGCACAAGGTTACCCTTATGACCTGGAACATCGCTGGGTGGCCGACGGCCCACAGAGATCCTTGTCCTAGTGACTTCCTCACCCAATATGACATTATACTGATCCAGGAAACATGGACTAATAAGGATCTGCTATTAAATGGCTTTCACGCATTCTCAATTCCGGCAGACCAGGGAAAAGCATGGAAGAGCTAGAGGCGGCCTGGGCATTCTGGTTTCCACCACCCTACGTGCCATAACAAGGCCTCTTTCCACTTTTAAAACATATGCCATGGCAGTGCTAATTCAATTTAACCACTGCACTTTGCTGATAATAAATGTCTAAATGCCTCCAATGAAGAAGAAATCCCAAATCAGAGGCCTGTGGGCTGAACTGGAATCATACACTGCTAATCTCATGTTGCAGAACCCAAATGCATTTGTAATTTTTGGGGGTGATTTGAATGCCAGACTGGCCCCCAACAATCATACCCTATATGCCCAGCACAAATGCCCTCCTCCTGATTTTGAAGATGATGGAACCCACCCCATCTGATGCTCAAAGGACAAGAAATCAAATTTTGCAGGACTTTGTCTGAATCAAACAGTATTCAGGCTGGACCTTCAAATCCTAAATGGTGCCCTGAAAAATGACTGCCCAGCTGAATTCACTTATCTCTCTGGGTCCAGAATGAGTGGCATAGATTACATAATCATTTCTAGGAACCTTCTTCCATATCCCAAGGAATTAGAAATTATGCCCAGATTTGAAAGTGATCATTTCCCAATTCGGCTACACTTTAGTGACTTCACTCAGGAGACACACACCAGGGAGTGCTATCACCTTTCTGTGACACCATCAGGAAGGACCTATCACCAAGCTAAATGGACCCCCCAGCTAAACCAAACAATAAGTGAGGTATTGGCGTCAGACCAACATCAGCGTCTTAAGACTGCCCTGATATCAGCTGAGTCCCCTGATGAAATCTTGGAAAATTACAATACACTTACCCAAGCTCTACACCAATATTTAATCCATCAAAATAGTGTACATCAGTGGAAACAACAACAGCACCACTCCAAACCATGGTTTGACAAGGAATGTGTTAATGCTAAAAAAGCCCTCATTGATACTTAATCAAGGTTACCTATCTAATAACATCCCAGATGCTGAACCAATACTGCTCCAGAAGAAAAGAGACTACAAAAAGCTGCTGATGAACAGGAAAAAAGAAGCCATAAAGAATGACGACACAGCTTATCCAGGCAGTCAGATCCAACAACACAGCCCTATTCTGGCATATTACATCAAGTTCCCAGAGAAATGGGCCAGCCACAGTGGACTGTCACATCCCTCCAGGGATATGGGAGGATCACTTTCAAGCACTTTATAAGGACTACATTGAAAGTGGATGCACTAGCCAAAATATAGAAAATATCCAAGGGTGGCCACCAGTGACAGAGATCAAGAACCTTGTAGCCCAGCTGAGAATGGGGAAGGCTCTAGGGGAAGACTTAATACCTGCAGAAGCCATTAAAAACAACCTTGAATTTTGGGCGCCTATCCTGGCCTCACTGTATCGACAAATATGGTCGAGCACCCAAGGATTGGGGCCTTGCAATCATAGTCCCCATATATAAAAAAGGAAGCAAGGATGATCCTGTCAACTACAGACCAATTAGTCTCCTCAGTACAATCAGCAAACTCTATGCAAGACACTTACAGTGGAAATTTCAGACCTGGTTGGAACAAGAAAACATACTTGCAGAAGAACAAGCTGGCTTCAGGGAAGGCCACCATAGATCAGTGCCTTGTACTCCACCACCTTATTGAAAAATACTCCACCTGCAGCACAGTTTCTCTCTATGACTTTCATAGACTTTAAAGCAGCTTTTGACTCTATATCCTGAACCAAACTGTGGAAAAAACTGGAGGCTTCTTCGATCGACCAACGTTCACTCCGTCTAATTCATATGCTGCATGAAGGGACCTCATTAAAAGTAAGATGTAACCCCCAGGGACATCTCACCAATGACATTGTCACTGAGAAGGGTGTCAAGCAAGGCTGCATTCTAGCTCCACTCCTGTTTAACTTTTACATCAATGATTTGGTGGATCACCTCAATAACACTAACTTCCATCCCCAAAATTAGAGGGAAGGCATATCTCAACGCTACTTTATGCGGATGATGCAGCAGTACTTTCAAGAACTCCCATTGGACTAAAAAGAGCCCTAAGAGCACTAACACAATATTGCAGAGTGGAGCAGCTAGAACTCAACTATCAAAAAACTAAAATCATAGCATTCGCTAAAAGGCCTAAGAACTACAACTGGAATACAGATGGCCACAAGATTGAGCAGGTCTCTTGCTTCAAATACCTGGGGGTAATTTTTCAAGCCACTGGTAGTAGGAAAGCGCATGGGGAGTATGCTGCTTGCAATGCGCAGAGGAGTACAACAGCCATTATCAAATTTCTTAAGACAAGAGGAGGCCACTATTTACCTGCAGCGTTCAAACTCTTTGAAGCCAAACCAGTAGCACAACTGCCTTATGGATCCCAATTGGGATCCTTCCCCAACCCTGCTCCATTAGAACTTGTCCAATCCAAATTTTTAAGATCAGCTTTCCAAACTCCAAAATGTGTCTCTAACACAGCTCTGAGACTGGAGTCAGGATTTATGAAAGTGGAGGCCAGAGTGTGGGTGACCATACTCAGCTACTGGCTCAGGCTGTCCCTCTTTCCCACTGGCCTTGCTCCACTAACCTTAAGGGATGATTTCCAATCCAGCTGGGAACAGACAGTGATGACTAAAATTTCAATGCTGGGCCTTTCTCCAGATCTTCTGATTAGCCTGGGCTATGATAGGGCAAAAGCTACTATCAAACAACGGGTAGCAGATATAGAGCGACAACTGGATCTAGCCAGCAATCCAATCTTCATTGCTAGTGACTCCAATAGATATCTGGCCTCTCCTTTGGCCTATTTAGCAACACTTGAAATACCTAAACATCGAAGGGCCTTTACTCTTGCACGGTGTTGTACCCTCCCTTCAGCTGTCCTTGAAGGCCAATACAAGAAGATCCCCTTCTCAGACAGACTGTGCCCCTGCAACTCAGGCCAAATAGAAACAGCAGAGCATGTATTACTCCAGTGTTTATACTACAGGGACATACATCTCAGCCTTATTTCACCCCTGTTGCAAAAATACCAAGGGCACACTGGACAATTCTACATAAACTTGTTGCTTTCAGACACCAACCCAGGAACAACTTATAATGTTGCCAGATTCTGCGCAGCTGAGGTTAAAATTCGACAGAAAATGTCCTCCACAGTAGTATAGTATCAACTTAGTCTTGTTATACTGGAGCTATGGAATCCGAAGGAACATTTTAATTACTACTTTTAGCCTGTTTTTATCCTGTGTTTTTACCTTTATTCTGTATCCCTTTTTACCTGTGCTGGTCTATGACCGTAATAAAGATTCTATTCTATTCTAATTACAGGACACAAGCTTCAAAGAACAGCAGCTTTATTATAAGGACTTAGTTTTGACCAGTAACATAGCAAAGCCGACTCTTGAGAGGCTTGGCGCCAAAACCTCCTTGTTAATACAGAATGCAAGTTTCATTTCTCACTAATACCTGGCTAATTGCTATTATCACTGTGAAGCAATCCTCCCTAAAGTTTCACAGCAGAACGACCTTGGGGTAGCTTTCCGCCAGTGCATACCATTCCTTCTCCCATTCATGTCAGGTCACTGGTGCAGATGCCAAGAGAGGCCTACTCATGCTAACATAACCACATAACTACATAACCCATAGTCTAAGGCACCAGTGCATGACATACCACCACCCCCAAAGCCAAACCTCCCACCCAGCAAAAGAAAAGCAGCAGAAGTAAACTATTGATAATAACAAGAGCAAATAATCAGGAGAACACAATGAAACAGAACGCAAAACAGATCAAACTGGTTTGTCAGGAAAACACTTATAGAACTTGGACACCAGGTGGGGAGCATGGACATGACAGTCATCAACCCACTCTGCGTGTCCCAATGGCAGATGTTTCCATTGGACTAAATATTGTGAAGTTCCCTTATGCCTTCTAGAGTCCAGAATGTCTGAGATCTCAAAGTGTTCATTTTCATCCACCATTGGGGTGGTGGGGGCCGAGATGGCTCCTCCGGAGCAGGGTGCCAGGTACTGAAAGGAGGAGCAGGTTTGAGAAGACTGAAATGGATGACAGGGTGCACATTACGATACAATTTAGGCAATTCAAGTTCATATGCCACAGGGTTAATTGCTCTGGTCACTTTAAATGCCCCAATGTATTTCAGGCCAAGTTTTTTTGATAGTTGGGGACTCTTAAGAAATTTGGTGGATAGGTACACATGGTCCCCCACTTCGTAGGCAGGGTTAGGGCTCCTCTTTGCATCCGCATGTTTCTTATACACAGCAAAGTCTAACACAGCCACTACTTTGGGCCACACCTCCTTAATAGCATTACTCCATTGTTTCAGGGGAACAGGGGCCTGCTTGTCCACCTCGCTTAGTGGCAATGGTTCAAAGTCCTGTCCATAGAGCACTTTGAATGGGGAATGGCATGTGCTTTGATGCACAGCGTTGTTATAGGCCACCTCTGCAAATGGCAATAAGTCTACCAAGTCATTCTGTTGGAAATTGATGTAACAATGCAAATACTGTTCCAGGATTCCGTTTATTCTCTCAGTTTTTTCATCACTTTGTGGATGATGGGTACTACTCATCCCCAACTAAATATCCAGCAGTTTTGTAAAAGCCTTCCAAAACTGTGAAGTAAATTGAGTGCTGCGGTCTGAGATAATTTTGGAAGGCACACCATGCAGTCTATAAATGTGTTGGACAAACAGTTTAGCTAGCTGCTGGGCTGTAGGAATACTCTTGCAAGCTATGAAATGGGTCAACCACTACCCAAATGACAGTCTTTTTCTTGCTCTCAGGAAGTTCCATGATGAAGTCCATACTTATGACCTCCCACGGTCTAGATGGAGTGGGTAGTGGTTGCAATAGTCCCTTGAGTTTACCAGTGCCCCATTTTGCCATGGCACAAATGAGGCACCCTTTTACAGAGTCCTCCGCCTTATTTTGGGCCACCAAAATTGTCTGCAAACCAAATGTAACATTTTGACATACCCAAAATGACCAGCACTTTTCACATCATGACCCTGTTTCAAGATTGTGGTCTTAGGTCACTGGGTACATATATCTTGTCCCCCTTCCAGGCTAAGCCTTTTTTCATAGCCATCTCCCCCTGGTTTGCCTTAAACCACTCATCTTGACTTAAAGCTTTCTCAATCAGACCCCTCCACCCTGCGCCCAGTTCAATTTCCTTCTTGTCAATTGGCTGTCCCTCCTCGACTGCTGGAGGAGGTTGCGGTTCAGGTTTGGATTGAAGGTCTGGGAGGGGTACCTCTTTTTGCTTAGCTTTTGTTTGGCTCTGTGTTAACACCACTAGCCCAAACTGAGACGGAGCAAACACGGTATCCACCACTTCCTTCTGCTTAATTTCATGTTGCAGTAGTTTTTATAAGGTGTCCGCTAGGAAATTTTTCTTGCCCGGGAGAAACTTTAACGTGAAGTTAAACTTATATGATATGCGAATGTGCGATCATTTGAACATTCACACAGATATGAACAGGCAGCATAATCTGATTGGCTGGACAAGCATGGGGGGCAGGGCTAGCAAACAGGGAAAGCACCCGCTGCCAGTATGTTGGATTTTTGGCTAAGCGAGGGTCTGGTAAGTAGATAACATGGTGATCTTATACTCTTTCTTTCTTTCTTTCTTTCTTTCTTTCTTTCTTTCTTTCTTTCTTTTGTAAATATGAACTATCACTTGTGTGCACCATGGGGAACTGGTTTTTTTTTTTTTTAAAAAAACTGGCAGCTGCAGATTTAAAATCGCGAGTAAATCACTTGCTGCCCCCATCTTGGCTAGGTGGTCATGCAGAGTTTAGGGATGCTCTTTTGACCGTGAAGACAGGTTGCATCATTGCAAATGCCTGCTTTTTTGGACGTGTTCACATTTCCTCCTCTCGTATAGATGAGACCTCAGTATTGGGATTAATGTGCTCCTGTTACCCCACATCCAATTTTATATCCTGGCCAATAAGATAACATGAAACTTGGTTTGGTGAGAAATGGTGGTTTAATAAAAGTATCTGAGCAGGTGTATGAGGGGAGAAGGTGATGCAAGTGATAAGTGTGAGGTCTTAATGTTTGTTTTAGGTTTAGTAAGTGATGGTTTACGAAGATGAGCTCCTGATTTCTGAACCAGTCTTAAAGTGTAAAGGAGATGCACAAACATAGTGAGCAGATACTAAGTTATAGTTCCCTAGCGCGTGTGATCCTGAACATTTAAAAACATACTCCTCCCTTTATACCTTCTATTTTTACTGTGCCAAACTGTACTTACAGAGCTATATAAAGTATGAATGGTTCTACAGCAGATCTGTACACCATGACCTAAATCCACTTTTTAGTCCTGTTGAATCAGTTGAAAGTGTCCATTTAACAAATTCTGATTGATTCAGTGGATCTGCTCTAGCTAGGATTAACAGTTGGATTTTAGGCACATGTTTCCTGGCATTTATGATTGGGGGTGGTTGGAGACTGGTTTTTAATCCCATGAATTAGTGTGTGACCTTTTCATAACTGCTAACAGTTGAAGCCTTTTAAACAAATTTTTGTTGAACTGAGAAATTCCTTTTCTGGAAAGTTGCAAATTGCTTGGGATTAGTTATCATTTTTACTGTAATGTAATGGAACATAGTATTGGGTTTTGGAACCCAGAAGGCAGAGGAGATGAATATAGGAACAGATATTCCCAAAGATATGTTTGGCCTAGACAATATAGAACTTTTAATAGTTCTAAGTAGCATATTCAAGTGAACTTGAAAAAGTACTGAGTACATTGTAAAAAATTGGAAGTGTGCATGTGTTGTCAGACAACTCATGGCATGATACAGTTCTATGTATTCATTTATTTCTTCATTGAAAATTTGGATTTGGATTAAATTCTATACACATTCAATGAGTTGTGAGGTGTTTTTTTTTCATAAATGGTTCAAACTTTCATGCCTTAATTTGAATTAAAGATTTGTAAAACTTGCAATTGCTTGTGCAATAATTTTAAGCAGGGCATATGCATGTTAATACTAAGGCTTGGGGAAGTAATTCAAGATTATGGGCATGTAGTCATGTAAAATAAAGAAGCCATGTCTGAACACTATATGGTGCTTTTAAGTATTACACAGGCATTTTCATATGTCTAACTATGAGGGATGGAAGCTTGCTTGTCTAAAATTAAAATTGAAATTCTCAAATTCTAATTTGAAATATCAACTGAGTGAAGAATTTCAGAGGAACCCAAACTCTAATAACATGTTTTTGGAGCTTCTGGTTTAAGATACACATTCCAGGCATGCTACAGAAATTGTCCTGTCCACACACACATACACATAGTGATTAGGTGAGGAATTACTTTTAAAAATCCAAACATCCAGTTTGTATTAAACACTTTGGTTACAACACAGGAACATGAAGTAACTGGGATTTTGAATGTATCTGTAATAAACAGACTTGAAGCAATTTGGAACATCTGTTGAGTGCAGCAAAACAGTAAACAGCCCAGTTGCTGTCTTGTAGTATGTACAAAATTGTATGTGTTGTAGCCAACCCCAACCCTAGTATTGAAACTGAAATCTGAATACAATAATTTGAGTGATTGAGTGTGGGAGTTTGCTCTTCCTAATCTCGTTATCAAATCTGTGCACATTAAAGGGATGTTTTTAATAGAAGTATGGCCTGGATGAAAGAATGCTTTGTAGACGTTAGCTATTGTCCATTTCTGGATCTCTCTTCAGTTCTTGTGGAGCTTCCCAAGTCCCTCTGACTCAGAGGAGGAAAAAAGTTCTAATTTTAAGCTTGAATAGAGAATAAGCGGTGGTGGAGGAGAGAGGGAAAAAGAGAGATGTGGAAGTGGGAAGGGGGTTGGTAATGTTCACTGCAGGGAGGATTGGTATTGGGATTTGTGACGTGAGCATTTAATAAATTTTCCTTTATCTAGAAATGGAGCATTTATTTACATGTGTAGTGAAGTCCATTCTGATTGTGAAGTGAAACTGAATTTCTTTTGCCATTCAGTTCTTGTGAGAGAGATATAACGCAGCACATGTGCATTGGTTCATATCCTGCCTCGCCTCTCAGGCCCCTCAAGTCTCGCCCTCTCACGCCTTCAAGGTTCCAGCCTACCTGGTGCCAGCCAACCAGGCCCTGGTCTATCATGGCACAAGGGACAACCTAAGTGGTATCTCCTCCTCCCACTCCTCCAGTGGGGAGTAATCAGAGGTGGATTGGGCCTGAAGGGATGCAGGCGAGCCGAGTCGGCCTGCTCCTACATTGCAGGGTCGTCATAAGAAGCGTAAGGGAGCCATCATGGCAGCCCTACAACTCCTCTTCAGCGCCCTACTATCAGATGAGGATTCATCTGAAGGCCCTAGCACCAGTGCCTCTGCATCAGGTCTGCCACCTTCAGACTCGACTACCTGAGTGCAGTCGTGTCCCCAGGACCAATGCAAAGGGAAGGCAAAATCCAAGTTGGCTCGTAAGCCGACAAAGGATGCTTCATCTAAGACAACCCTATACTCCAAGAAGAGGAAAAATCCTCCCTCTAACCACTCGTCCGTGGAATCCCTTGCAGATTCTGAGGACAAACGTCATCTCATTGATGCCTTCAGGGGATCTGGGGCCGCAGACGACGTATTGGACAAGGAAGAAGGGGAGATTTCTGATTCCGAGGCATCAGAACAGGAAACCTCGGATAGACTGTTTCAAGGGAAGTGGTACACCCATTTACTCACCAAAATGATGGCCACTCTGGAAATCCCCTCTTCCAATCAGGAGCAGACACCTTCAACTTCCTTGACCAACGAAAAGGTGGTGGCTGATATGCACACCTCTCGCCCGAAGAAGCCAGAGCTTCCTTTTCCCAAAGCCTTCTGGAACCTGATACCTGAAGAGTGGAACATGCCTTCCCTAGGACGGAGGGGTACCACTGTAGCCCCCAAATATTACAACGTCAGCTAGCGACACCTAGAGTGCTTGAAGCCCCCAGTGGTCAACAATGCAGTTGCCTCACTGGTTTCTAATTTTCTGGCTCCCAAGGAGGGCGAGGGCTCTCTCAGGGACCCAGATGAGAAAAGGGCTTGTGCGGCCATCAGAAAAGCCCCTGAGTCCGTGGCCTGCGGGGTAAGGGCTAATCTTGCCATATCCCTCTTTTCTCAGGCATCAGTGGTTTGGCTCCAGGAACTCATGGAGATCCAGGATCTCAACCCAAGAGTACTTCACAAGATGCTCCTGAGATTTCTACGCACCCTCTTTTTCATGGCGGACGCTATTGGCGCCCTGACGCTGGCCAGAAGGTCTATATGGCTGAAATACTGCCAGGTGGATGCCCCCACCCTGGCCTCATCCGCCTTTAAAGGGCTCAAGCTTTTTCCGGGCACAGTACAAGGTGTTGGTTTTAACCTTTAAAGCCCTACATGGCTTGGGTCCATCTTATCTCCTGGACCGCCTCATCCCATATGATCTCCCCCGTGCACTTCGGTCCTCTGGGAGGAACCTGCTGCAGCCTATGAAAACTAGGTTGTTGCAGACCTCCAGAGGGCCTTCTCTTCTATGGCTCCCAGGCTGTGGAATGGCCTGCTGGACGAGATCCATCTTATCACTACTCTTGATAGCTTCAAGAAAGTGCTAAAGATGGATCTCTTCCGGCAGGCCTTCCCGGAATAATTTCCCATTGCTTACCCGTTCCCCTGCCACTATTGCCATTTTTATTTATTTATTTATATATTGTATTGTATTGTATCTTTGTTTTAATTCTCTATTAGCTTAATTTAGTTTTAAGGGGTGGGAGGGTTAGGACTGGGAAGGATTGTTTTAACTTGCTGTGTTTTAATCTTCTTGTACGCCGCCCTGGTTGCTGAGCAGAGGGGTGGGTTAAAAATAAAAAAATATTATTATTTATTATTATCAAGCTATTTGGAGAAGAGGCCCTTAAGGGCATCCTCGTAGAAACCAAGGATAAGAAGATGGCAATGCCATCCACATTCAAGAAGTTGGACAAGAAAAGTGGGAGGCGATCCTTTCACTCCTTTAACTCCTTTCATTCATCAAGGGGTTTTGGAAAACAGTGAAACTACAACTCATTTCATCCCTCCTGGGTCAAACTGAACTATGTCATCAGACAGACACAGGGGTCACAGCAAAACACCAACAGACGGGGAACCTCCAATCTGCACAGGGGTGGTTCCCGCCAGCAATCCTGACTCGAAGTCGCCCCCTGTGGGCGGCCGGCTCCATCTGTTCCTCGTGTCTTGGTCAAACTCGACAGCAGACAAGTGGGATGTCAACACAATTACCCACGGATATCGAATCGAGTTTGACACAAGACCAAGGGGCAGATTCATTCCAGCCCCAATCCCTAAGAACCCCAACAAAGCGAGGGCCCTCGCAGAAGCTATTACACACCTACGAGACATCGTTGGCATAGATGTTCCAGACTCGCAGTTCTAGACTCGCAGTGTTACTCAGGGGTATACTCCTTCTTCATGGTTCCAAAGAAGGATGGCAGCCTCCGGTCTATCCTAGACCTAAAGTACACCAATTCATGCGTCACCTTCAAGAGGTTCCGGATGGAAACCTTCACGTCCATCAGAGAGGCCCTGCAGCCGGGAGACTTCGTGGCCTCTCTCGACCTTTCGGAAGCGTATCTGCACATCATGATTCACGAGGACAGCAGGTAGTACCTCCACTTCGCCTTTGAGGAATAGCACTTCCAGTTCCGAGCCCTTCCCTTCGGTCTGGTTTCGGCACCAAGAGTGTTCATCAAGATCCTAGTAGTTCTCATTGCCAACCTGAGGTCCCAGGGAATCCACCTGTACCCCTACCTGGACGACATCTTACTTCGAGCCTCATCACTAGAGAAAGCCCAGAGAGATCTACGGTCCACAATTCGCTACCTTTAGGACCATAGTTTTCTGGTGAATTTCAAGAAGAGCAGCCTGTCCCCAGCGTGTACCATCATTCACCTGGGAGTGCAGACCGACACTCTGTGTTCCTAGGTCACCCTCTCATGGTAACGGCAGGAGGTACTCCGTCGGGAAGCCCGTGCAGCCAGGTCACTGAAGACGGTCCTACTGTCCTTACTGGCCAGGCTTCTAGGCCTCATGATCTCAGCAATTGGGGTGGTTCCCTGGACGTGCTTCCACTCCAGACCACTACAAGCCTTCTTAATGCCATACCAGAAGGAGATCACGCTCAGGATATCCATTCTCCTTATCCTCTCACAGCAGGTAAAGAACTCATTGATCTGGTGGTCTCAGGGGAAATCGGTAAGCAAGGGCTCCCTGCTCACGGTCACACATCTTCTGGTCACCACAGATGCGAATCTACAGGGCTGGGGAATGCAGTGCCAGGGGCAGGTGACACAAGGCCTCTGGAGCCTGCAGGAGCAATCACACAGCATCAATTGGCTGGCACTGAGGGCAGCTCACCTAGCCGTACAGCACTTCATGTCGATTCTAAAGAACCGACATGTCATGGTAAAGACAGACAACACCACAGCACGATCATACATAGTGAAACAGGGTGGATCGAGATCCAGGTCCTTACATCAGGAAGCGGACCTCCTGTTCAAGTGGGCGGAGTGGACGGTGTTGTCACTCACCACCCAATACCTTCAAGGGGACCTCAACCAGCAAGCAGACTACCTGAGCAGGAATCTGATCCTACCAGGGGAATGGGAACTGAACCAGGAGGTCTTCCTCTGGAATCAGCCTAGATTCTGTCCACTAGAAGTAGACATGTTTGCGACCTGGTCCAATTCCAAGCTGTACAGGTTCTTCTCCAGGTTCCCACATCCCAGTGCCGAGGGGACAGATGCCCTTTGGTCCAAGTGGCCGTTAGGCCTTCTCTACCTCTTAGGGAAGGTTTGCCGAAAGATTCGCAGGAGGAAACGCAAGTGGTGATGGTGGCCCCTCGTTGGCTGAGAAGACCCTGGTTCTCCGACCTGATGGAAATAGTGATCAAGGATCCCTGGTGTCTTCCCCAAAGACCAGACCTGCTGCACCATTGGATCTTCATCCGGATCCAAACTGGCTACAGTTGACAGCATGGAGGTTGAACGGCAGCCCCTGAGAGACCATGCCTACAAAGACTCAGTCATCAATACCCTACTCTCCTCAAGACACATCGCCACCAGAAGGATCTACGAAGCTACATGGCGGGCCTTCAGGAGATGGTGTGCCTCCCGCAAGCTAGACCACCAAGAGGCGTCAGTGAGGCATGTCCTTGCCTTTCTACAGAAGGGTCTGGAAGGCGGGCTCCGCCCCAACACCCTAAAACGGCAGGTGGCAGCCCTTTCCGCCTTCCTCACGCGGCAGAACGGCACCTGTCTGTCCTCTCATCTGCATATCAGGCAATTCCTGAGGGGGGCTTCGATAATCTTACCCCCAGTTCGACACAGATTCCCATCATGATATCTCTCACTGGTTCTAAGGCATGTGATGAAGCCTCCATTCGAGCCTCTCTGAAAGGTGACACTCAGGACACTCACCATTAAGGTGGCTTTCCTAGTGGCTGTCACTTCAGCGCGAAGGGTCTCAGAACTAGCTGCCCTGTCCATGACAGAACACCTCTGCTCCTTCAGCAAGGATATGGTGACTCTTCATCCTGACCCCTCATTCAGACCCAAGGTCATCTCTGAGTTCCATACCTCACAACCAGTTGTCCTGCCTTCCTTTTGCCCATCTCCTTCTCACCTGAACGAAAAACTCTGGCACAAGCTGGATGTCAGGAGGGCCCTGAGGATCTACACCAAGCGCATGGCCCCCTTCCAGCGCTGCAATGTCCTATTTGTTTCCTTCTCTCAGTCGTCACTGGGAACCAAGGCTTAGCAGAAAACCATCACTACTTGGATTAAAGCCTGCATTTTTGTGGCTTACGATGCTGCCGAGCTCCCCAGGCCATCGGGAGTTACGGCTTACTCAAGCAGATCAGTGGCAACTTCTGCCGTGTTTTCCACCAACGCCTCCCTAGTAGAAATCTGCAGGACGGCAACCTGGAGTACTCCGTCCACCTACATCAGGTACTATAAGGTGGACAAATTTCGATCAGCAGAGGCAACCTTCGATCACAGAGTACTCCAGGCGGTGATCAAGGTTTAAAGTTCTTCCCTAGCAGTCACTCCCACCCTTTCAGTAGTAGGGTAGCTTGGGCATGTCGCACAGATGATGGACCTGTATCACCCCCTCCCTCAGAGAATGCCACATTGGTCGCTTACCATGAAGGTGCATTCTTCGTGGTAAGGGTGATATGGGTCCTTCCCCCACCCAGTGACTGCATCCTTACATGCATCCTGAGCTGGAATTGACTTCGGGGTGTTTTTTTCTGTTCAAATGTTGTTCGATTTTCCTTTGTCTTTTAGGGGTTTGTTAGTCAGTTAACTAAGCCTCGTGGCCTCAGATGGAGGAGACAAAGAAATCTAAATCACAAAGGACTGATGTAACTTCCTGCTCCACCTGGACGGTGACTGACTGACTGACTGACTGACGTAACCCACAGATGAAGGACCCGTATCACCCATTCCTCAAAAATGCACCTTCACAGTAAGTGACTAATGTGGTATTTTGCCTTTTAAAAATGGATTTGTTTTATTTTTAAATTCTGTAGACAGTTTAATCAGATTGTGACAATCACTTTTCATATTTTTTTTTACTTGTGTGTTCCCAGGTGTTTTTATCTGTATTTGTTTTAATTTTTGTAAGCTGCCTTGAGCCCCAGTTTTTTTTTTGGGGGGGGGAACAGGATATAAGATAATGATAACAAAATAGTAGTAGTAGTGCACCTGAGACAAAGTTTAAGCACGACAGACTTTGTAGAAGTAGAACTACAGGGACCTGAGAGTCAATTGACCTTGAGAAAGAGATTGTGGGTGGAATACGCAGCTGCATGCTAGACTTTTGGTTCTCAAAGGCTCCACCAAGAGAATCCCAGATGCATGGGCAACTGAGACTTTGTTTTATGTAGCTGTGAAAGACTGCTGGCCCTCTTCATTCTTATGCAGTTCTGCTCAGACCTCAGTCAGCTTCACTGTGTTTGTTGAAACTTACCCCAGGGAGTGCATTCAGGATTGCAGTTTAAAGAGAGACAGAAGATATGGGTTGTATTGCTCCCCATACAGCTACATAATTTTCCTCTCAGGTTCTCTCTCAAGTCTGCTGCTCCTCGCTCCTCCACCTTTCCCAGCAAACAGGGAGGTGGCAAATGGCAATACTAAAATAGTTCCTCCTTTTCCACAGACTGGGTATACAAGAACAGAATCCCTTGTTTCCTTCAAATCAAGTCTTGTTCCCAAATACCCACCCTGATACTAAATAAATTCACTTAAAAGATTTGTTGGTCTCAGTTGCACTTATGCTGAGGATCAAGTAATCCAAATTTTTTGAAACCGACCTATTATTTCCATTGGTAAATTTCTGAAGTAGTTTTGTGTCAGATAGAAAACTGAAGGCATGTTGCCTATCAACATCTATCAGACATATGTTAGGAAAACTAAGGAAAAAAGGCCAGCATTATTTTATGTTGCTTGTATAATTGAGGTCATTTATTTATTTGATCGATTGATAGCCCATTTATTTATATGGTTGGGATCTATCCCATTTACATCTCCCAAAATGGATGCTGAACAGTTCACAGCATGATTAAAAACAGGTACGAATAAAAACTCAGTTAAGTTATAATATTAAATTGAGATGAATTGTAATATTAATGGATCCGTAATAATATCTAGTATCTTGAAGCCTTTTGCTTTATACCTATTATATGGTTTGTGGAGGGTTTTAAAAACATGTTATTTAGCTGAAAATTGATACCTTTCCATTGAATGATGCTCAGTATTTTGTACAAATTATGACAATAGAAATAAACAAATCCAAACTGTTTCTCTCTCTCTCTGTTTCCCTTTGTCTATGCTTCTGCCTCTTTGGATGATGGATGGAGCTGAGCTGTCTGGCTTATTTCAGAGCTTTTTTCCTTCAGTTTTGTAGTCCCAGGGAACCTGGCAGAAGTTTTTGGCAGAAAGATGGTAGTCCACTTAACTGCAGGTTCTGCTCCTCAGCCTAGTGTATGGGCCAGGCTAGTCCTCCATGATATTCTTCACAGTAGTTCAGTGTCATAGGCCATCCTCACAATAGTTCAATGTCATAGGCCAAATCAGGGTCACACTTTACTCCATTTCACAAATGAAAGGTCCCCATTTAAAGAGCTGCCTTTAACTAATGTATGATTTGTGGTGGCTGTGATGACTCTCTCTAGACAATCTGCTGGTTGGAACAAGATTTGTCTTAGCCAAACCGTATTCTGAATGTTCTGATAGCTTGAAATATATACAATTGCATTTAATCGTCATGTTATAATACAGTGCTTTCTGTGAGAAGCTGATTTTACAGCCACAAGGTTGATCCATAATTGGTATGAAACATTGTATGTACTTGAATTCTTCTTGCTGTATGTTTTATCTATGTATCACAGTGTGTTAGCTTGAAAAAAATGAAATATTAGATTAATGTTATAGTATTGTTTAATATTATATTTTGGTTTTGCTTCTTTGTGCACACCAAATGATGGAATACCAATGAACTGGCAGTATATTTTATTTATTTACTGTGTGGCAAAACAATTGGAACAGGAAACGACCTTAGCTACAGTTTCCATGACACCCTTCAGTTGTATCCAGTTTTTTAAGAAGATGAAAGGCTAAAGCTAGCTTTTGATAGTGAGCAACTAATTGGATGGCTGAAAGTGGGAGAGATCTAATGAAAAAAGATAATAAAACAGAGGAAAAGTGGAGCAGCTGTGTTTTTGTATACACCTCAGTGACAACATTCCAAGGACAAGGTGACCCAACAGACCCTAGAACACATTTAGAATCCTGTCACCTCTAAAAGCACAGGCTACTTTTAAAAAAAGAAAGAAAAAGGACATTGCATGTTTATCCAGACTTAAGTGATCTCTGATCATAAAATACTTGAATAACATTTCTCTATCTAAGTGAACTTTCGCTGTCCAAAACCAATTTTAATTTGAATTTCTAAATTGCTTGTTGTTGTTGTTGTGTGCCTTCAAGTCATTTCTGACTTTTGCTGACCCGAAGGCAAACCTATCACAGGTTTTTCTGAAGGTGAGAGTGTGTGACTTGCCCAGGGTCACCCAGTCGGTTTTCATGGCTGAGCAGGAATTCGAACCCAGATCTCCAGAATCATAGTCCAACACAAACCGCTGTGTCAAGACTATGCTCTAGTTCTAAACCAATTCCTTGCTAGTAAATCAGACATAGTAAAACTATTTTTTAAAAATTAAATTACCTTAGTGTATTCTGAGTAAAGCAAGACTGTGTATTCATAACTAAAGAAGAGTTAAATGTATTTCTAATGCATCAGAGGTGTGTGTGTGTGTGCGCACATGCATGCGTGCTGAACACAAACTTTTGTCTGATTTGTAGTATTTTTCCTTATTTTTCATTGAGAAGTGACACTTCATATTCAACACAGTTCTCAAAAGAAGATACATTTGTCATTCGATATCCATGGGTTCGATATCCTCAGATTTGAGCAACTGTGGATGGAGCCTCACAGCAGGAGAAGGTGTGGTGGGGCGTGGTGGGGTCTCCTTCCTTGGAGGTCTTTAAACAGAGGCTGGATGGCCATCTGTCAGGGATGCTTTGATTGTGTGTTCCTGCATGGCAGAGGGTTGGACTGGATGGCCCTCGTGGTCTCTTCCAACTCTATAATTCTGTGTTTCTAAGGAACAGGAGCAGACCCTGCATGTCACCACAGCCTCAGTTAGCTCGCCAGTCCCTGGCCTGCAGGAGTCTGCTCCTCCTCTTCCTCCTCCTGTGTGTCTTTGTTTCACCCAGGTAACTGGCAGCAACATCTCACCCTCCTTTCCTCAGTTTCCTCCATGCTTCAGTTCCCCCTTGCCCTCGCCTGCCTCCCTCCACCATCCTCTTCTTCTAACTGCCCAAGTTTGCCCAACTCCGGCACCACCCTCTCCTGTGCGCAAGTGGTGGCTCCAGGTTGAGACTCCTCTAGGAAGGAAGTAGCAAAGGGGCAGGGCTTTGCTGTCACTTCCTCCATGTCCCGTAGCTGCTGCTGCCTGGGGCAATTTACCAGAGCTGCTACTTTTGCCCCAGCTGCAAGCACCCCAGCCCGAGTGAAAGAGGCACACACAGGTTGCAGGAGGAAGAAGAAGAGAAGGAGCAGGCCCCTGCAGAAAAATTCTGCAACTGCTATTAATTTGCCATAGTAACATAGTAAGAAAGCATGAGGCAAACGTAAGGACTGTTCATGTCTATTATGGATACTTTGCACTTGGTACCTTTCTGATATAGGTACATGGGGAAATTACAGACATATATATTGACACGCATATGTTGCACCAAGTATTGATTTGTTGAAATGATAGAATGTAGAGAATGTACAGATGATAGAATGTATGCACTGTATGGACACACAATAAACTAGACACATATGCAGATATTACATCAAGCCCTCGGTTCATCATTCTTGTCTAATTCGTTTAGCTGGTGGCTGCCTAAATTGCTAGAAATGATGCACAGAATGAAAATAGTTTGTATACTTTTCTTTTTAGACAGAGTGTCATAATCTAAACAGAGAGTGATCTATATATGGAAGTAAAATGCCACAGGTATGTCTCTCATGTGAGAAACTCTAGTTTTGACTGCATACACAAAAATGCAAACAACATTTTTGCCAGTGAGGTATCGAACCGAACATAATAAGCATGTTATCAGTACTATATATTATAGACTGTGATATACATTTTTTTTCATAGTTTCCCTTGGGAGTCTTTTTATGTGACATTTTCTTAATTTTAATTTTTTTAAACAAACCTCTCCTACTTCTTCTTCTTCTTCTTTTTTTACCATGGTGAGAGAAAAAAAGTTACTATACTTTCCAAGCGGAACATTCGGAGTACCCCTGCGAGTGGGAAGACTGAATATAGGCCTGCTATTTAATTTTTTTACCTGTGAGAACACTTTTCTAGGCATTTGTAGGTCCTCCAACACAATTTTGTGGTATGCTTCTGCTGAAAGTTGACCATAGAGTTGCTCCGGAGGATCTAGAGATTCCTAGGGAGAACTCTTCTCTAGGTATTTGTAAGTCCCAGCACAATTCTATGGTCAACTTCTGGTAGAAGCAGCAGCAAGCCCTGGCAGCGAGGTGTACAATCTTTGGAGTGGCTGCTGTACCATTCCTGCTTGTTTGTTCACCAGGCAGAAGTGGGTGGCTGGCAGGCTCCACAGAGATCTGTACAGAGACACAAGGCTAGAGAGATAAACAAGACTGGAGAGTAGCACAAGGATCTGTGAAATGGCTGGAGTTGTGGCTTTTCACCAAGCACTACAAAGCACTACACATGGATTCCCACCATTTCACAGATCATCAGTTTCTCTCTAGCTTCTCATCTTTCTCCAGCCTTGCATATACAGTACATACTATGCTACTTGTATTCCAAAATCCAAAAAAGTCTTAAATCTTCAGATAAGGGATACTGAGCCTGTACCTCAGTAGTCTCCCAAGAAAGGCAATGAACAAATAGTTGGCACACTAGATTCCTGGAAGCTGTGGGGGTTTACATTTTGTTTGGATAACTAGCTCAGGTCTGTATTCCTGTACACAAGTGGTTTTTATTTCTCTGAGGAAATCAAATGAAATTTATTTAAAGTTTTTATATCCCTAGAAAGATGACCACAGGAATATCAGATGCTTTAGGATATATTTAGAGGAAGTCAAGGGCAAACCACCTCAGAGTAGTCATTGCCTAAGAAAACCCTATGAAATTCCTGAGGTAACCCTAAGTTGACAGGTGACTTGAAGTCACATACTACTACAGGTTGTCCCCCCTCCCAATCTGCGGAACCAGTATCTGTGGTTTCAGTTATCAGAGGGACACAAAATAAGGGGCACATACCATAGAGTTACACTGGAAAATGCCTAGAGAGATGTCCTCTCTAGGATTCACTAGGTCCCCCAATGCAACTCTATTGGTATGTTTGTACAGGAAGTCCTTTATTTTAATAGGGTTTGCTGTTATCGGCAGTTTCCACCTACACATAGTAAGTCCAGGATTGTTCCCCCTGTGGATACTGGGGGGGGGGAGGGGACCTGTGCTTCTCTTAAATCAGGAAGGCTTCCAGAACTGCATATATATTAATAAAAACAAGACAAGTCTGGTCCTCTGGCTTAAAATCTGGGGGGAAAAAACATGGCGCAGAAAGGGGAAAGGGGATGGGGAGGGGAATAGAAACAAGAATTTAGATACCAAATGTAAATTTAATCAATGTGAGTAGGATTTCCAAAAGTACAGATTGCAACTGTACCATATGTTGTTGCTATGGCCAGTTTTTCACCTGGTGACCATCTTGGTTCTGAACTTCTTCAAACTTAACTAGCATGGTTCCTAGATGATAGACATCTAATTCATTTGTGAAGCTGTATCTGAAGTTTCACTGGCCTGGTAGAACCTGCCAGACCTTGGGTTTCAATGGCATAGCCTTGTACTGTTCCTATTAAAAAACAAAAACAGCTGGGCTAGAAATGGGCTGTTCACAGTTGGTGCCACAGCTGGATGTTGTTGGTATTGCAGGATGGGTGATTGACCTCCTGACTTTTTGTTATTTCCACAAATGTAGATAAAAATGTAAAGTTGATGGTATCAGCTGACCCCTTCCCCCTGCCCCCAAACAGCAGATAGCTTTTTCTTACAGTTCAGTTGGTTCCAGTGGCCTCTCTGAGGGAGGAGGAACCCCCTGTGTGTATGTGTATGCTTTCAAGTTGACTGTTGATTTATGGCGACCCTGTCAATTTCATAGGTCTTTCTTAGGTAAGGAAGACTCAGGGGTGGGGTGGTTTTACCAATTCCTTTCTCTGAAATATAGCCTACAACACCTTAGTATTCATTGGCGGTCTCCTATGCAAGTACTAACCAGGGCTGACCCTGCTTAGCTTCCAAGATCAGATGGGATCTGATGCCTTTAGGGTTTTTATGCCCTTAAGAAGAACTGTATCCCATTGGAAAAATCTCCAGTGAGTGGTGATGATAGTTTCCCAGTCTGTATATTATTGTGTTCTATAGAGGAAATAGTGCATGTCATGCTAGACAAGCTCAGACGTGAGCAGTACCCAGGAAGAGTATGAAATTCAGTAGCTCAGGACATGATTTACTGAACAATATCTTCTAGAAGAGCCAGTGCAAACCATTATATAATGGCATTTTCCCTTCTCTTTTGATTTTGTGTTTTGTCTAGTATTTGTGTAGCTATTGACATGCTGAGTGCCAAAAGCAAAGTATTCTTTTCTTCTTTTCACCTTGGTTCCATTGAAGAGGCATCTTTGTACCCATCTCCTCTAATCACAAACTTAATGGATGAGCAACTCTAATTGCAAAATTAGTGTATGAACAAAGGCTTGTCATCTGACAGTATGAAAACAGGTCATGTGAAGTGATGTGCCAAAATTGCACTAAAACACCCATTCTGTGTTAGGGCTATGCAGCCTGATGGTTATCAGATTGTTTGAATGGAATTTAACTCATATAAGCCCCAGCCAATATGGACAGTGGCCAGAGATTATGGTAGTTGTAGGCCAAAATCTATGGAGAGTACTGGGTTACCCAGTCCTGTTTTGCAGAATATGTTTGCAGTAGATATGTAAGTCATTTTTTTGGGGGGGGGGTTTAAACACTAACTCCTACTGTAGTCTTCAGAATCTAGATTATTTTACTTAGAAGTCCCATATGTAGTCTTTGGTATAAATCTTGTAAAGACTCAAGATTGCATGCCAGAGGTTTTGCATGTGACTCACCAAGCTACTGCTTTTGGATATAATAGGCAGTATTGCAGGTGGGATCCAGTGCTGTCTTGGGGCTGACAGAACTGACTGCCTCTTCCCACTGCATACCTTCAAAACTTGTCCTCCAAAAAACTCTCCAAAACAGGTTTTGGAGAAGCAAAGGGGGGGTAGTTTGTCCCTATGTAGGACTCAGAGAAGATGGCCTGCCATTTCAAGCTAAGAAGGTAAAATTAATAGGTGGGTTCTGAGGTGAAACAAAATTCATTTTGTAGTTTCCCTGAAAACACCTGCTACAAACAATCCTGTGTGTTCCTTCTGTACATTCAGAAGAGGCATTATCGGCATAAGCTTTGACTTGTTAGACTTGGGAAGGATGGGTTGATTGCCTACAGGAGTTCTTGATTCAAATTCTAGCTTTATCTATTTATCTGCGACCTGTAATCCCAGGAGAACTATTTTATTTTATATTTCATGAGCATTGTTTTTAAACTATCCAAAGAGAATGGCAGGTTAGGGAAATAAATGATTTCAAATGGTGGATTCAAATAGAAAAATAAAACTGCATTATGCTTAGGAATTTGTAAAGGCAAATTAAAATACTAGATTTGCTATTGCAACCTTTTTTGCAACATTCTCATTTATAATTCAGTAAGGATTTCTGCCCCATAAATTCTGTCAACTGTTCTAATGGTGGTAGCTGTAGTTGAAGTCCTGGGTTCTGAAAATGCAGAATATATTAAACATCTCTGTCCTACCATTTCACTGCATTTATTTACATGTAACAGCATCTGCCAAGCTGCAGCAAAAAGGCTGATGGCAGAATGGCTAACTTTATCTTGAGACTGGAACTGTTTGCATAAAAGCTAGCAAGTCTTATGCAACTCATTATTTTAAGAGGAAAGAATGTAAGTCGTCGGTTGCAAAGGACAAAAACGTGCAAAAGAATGTTTCCCCAGGGTTTTCAAAGAAAGCATTTTATATATCTCAGATTGTGGCATTGCTCATAAGATCCCAATTTGTGATCTGTCAATCAAAGCTGTCCTTCCTTGCATGTGGGAATCATACCTGCTGTTGAGGATAGAAAGTCCCATCTCTTTAGGATTTATCTCAAATATTAAATGCAGAGTTTTACAATGTTATCTACTGCGTTATTTGTTTATGCATTTTTTTGTTGTTGATTTTATTTATACAAAACGTCATATCCTACCTTTCTCTGAGGGAGGGGTGATACGGCTCCTTCATCTGTGGGTTTAGTCAGTCACCGCCCAGGTGCAGCAGGAAATTACATCAAGCCTTTAGATATTCAAATTTCTTTGTCTTTGTCTCCTCCATCCTGGAGCCACGAGGCCAGTTCTAATTTCCTGCTTCGCCCAGCCGGCAGTAGAGAAACCTCCTCCATCTACTTTGTTCTTTGTTTGCTACCTTTTCCCATTTTTCTCTATTTTTCTTTACCTTTTCTCCATTTCTTCTCATTCCTGTGCCTCCTCTCCATTTCGAATCTCCCGCCTTTAAAAAAAAAAACAAAAAAAAACCTGCCTTTTCTCTCTTGCGGCTGCTCAGTCTAGCCTACTCCCTGTGCCTTCCCCCCCACCTTTTTTCCTCTTCCACTTTCCTGGCTCTCCTGAGTATGCAGGCCCAGGAGACACAGCGGACGGCGGGGGAAGACTCTGGAGTGGCCGGGGATGCGATCCTCGACCGCGGCCACTCCGAGAGCTCCGCAAATGCCGCCACGGGAGCCGCGGTCGCCATTGCAGCCGCCGCCGGCTCCCACCAGGGGGTCCCGCAACGGGACGCGGCCCGCAAAGCCCACCAGGCCATAGCGGCTGGTAGGGCCCAGGAAGGCTCCGCACCCCTGAAGCCGCGGAAGAGGCCGCCCCAGGCCAAGAAGAAGGCGGCCTCCGAGGACTCCTCCGGGGCAGCGATCGACCCTCCGCCCCTTTGGAGCTCCTGGCACATCCCAGGGCCCTGCTGCCAGTCATGGACGGGGGCAGGAGCCCCCGGTAAGGTACAGGGGGCCCCCGGGGGGAGCGGGGACGAACTGGCCCTTCCCCCGCGCATTGTCCCCTCCTTGCTTCTGGGGACCTCGGGAATCCTCCCCCCCTGGAAACCGGATGGGGCCTCTAACAACAAGGGGGGGAGCGGGGACCCATCCACCCCCATGGAGGCCACCCCAACCCCGGACGCCTCCAGCAGAGCACCCAGGGGGGACGAGCCACCCCCGGAACGGGACCCACCAGCCACCGGTACCCCGCAGGCCCCCAGGCCCCAATCCCCGGTGCTGGCAGATCCTTCTGGGGTTCATGGCCAGACCCAGCCTTCCCAAACAACCCAGGTACCGGACACGGGGGCGCAGGCCCCGCAGGCCCAGGCCACACAACCCCCCCCCACTTCAGCCTACATCCATCCCGGCCACAGTGCCTCTGGCCTTGGGGCCCCAACAAGTGCCACCACAGGCCATGCCCATACAGGCCCCAATTCAACAACAGGCCATGGCTTTCCAGACCTTTCAAACCCAGCCACTGCCTCTACAGGCCTCACTCCCACAGGCCATAGGCTTCGGGAACCAGGCCCCGGCCTACCTCCCTCTGGTCTACCAGGCACAGGCCGCACAGACCACAGGGCTACAATTCCCAGTTTACCAGACTCCAGCACTCCAGGTTCAGGCATACCAGGCCCCCCCAGGCCATAACGCCCCTAATAACCAGGGCATTCACGTGCCCCTCCATCTGTCCAGCGGGGAGGAGTCTGACATTGAATGGGTTCCCGCACCAGCAGGCCAACCCAATCAGAATGCACCTACCAAGCAGGGCCAGCGCACGAAACGCAAAGGGGCCATCAAGGCGGCCCTACAACTGCTCTCTAAGGCACTCCTCTCAGACGAGGAACCGTCTGAGGAGCCGAGCACCAGTGCCTCGGCCCTGGGGACCCTACCCAAGGATCGGGCGGACAACGCACAACCGCCCCAATCCAAAGGACCGGGGAAGGCGAAGGCCAAATCTTCGGGCAGGGGCGCTACGATCGCAACTCCAGGCATGAGCACACTGTCCAGGAAGAGGAAAGACCCCCCTTCCAATCACTCCTCAGAGGAATCCCAGGCAGGCTCAGACGAGGAATGCCCCCCCCCGGGCATGGGAGGGGGCGCAGAACCCCATGACGAAGGGGAACACTCCGACAAGGAGGAGGGTGAAATATCTGATTCCGAGACGGTGGAACAAGAATACACGGACCGTTTATTCCAGGGGGAGTGGTACGTCCCGCTCCTAACCAAGATGATGTCAACCCAGGAAATTTCGTCTTCAGACTCAGACCAAACCCCTTCGACTTCGTCCTCCAGCGAGAAGGTGGCGGCAGTGATGCGTACTTCTCGTCCTAAGAAGCCCGAGCTACCCTTCCCAGAAGCATTCTGGTCCTTGGTGACCGCCGAATGGGATAAGCCGTCTATGGGAAGGAGGGGTACCACTGTGGCCCAAAAATACTACAACACCAGTCAGCGCTTTTTGGACCTGCTGAAGCCTCCGGTGGTCGACAATCCAGTCGCCTCCCTTGTATCCAACTGTCTCGCTCCGAAGGAGGGAGACGGGTCCCTCCGGGATCCAGACGAGAAGAGAGCTGATGCGGCTATCAAAAAGGCTCATGACTCCTCGGCGTGCGGAGTCAAGTCCACTCTTGCCATATCACTATTCTCCCGAGCGGCGATTGTCTGGCTCCAGGAACTCATGGAGATCCAGGAGCTTGACCCAAAGGAACTCCATAAGTCCCTCAGGAGATTCTTACGCACATTCTCCTTTATAGCGGATGCCGCACAGGACGCCATGATTTTCTCGGCACGCACGATCGGGTCCCTGACACTTGCCAGGAGATCAATATGGCTTAAGTACTGGCAAGTGGATGCCCCTACTAGAGCCGCACTGGCGTCCTCCCCCTTTAAAGGTCAGAAGCTTTTCGGGGAAGAGGCCCTTAAGGGCATCCTTGTAGAGACTAAGGACAAGAAGATGGCAATGCCCTCTACTTTGAAGAAACCAGACAAAAAGAGCAGCAAACGCCCCTTTCAGCCATTTCGATCCTTTCGTCCATTCAGAGGATTCGGGAAACAACGGAACTACAACTCCTTTCGTCCAGCCTGGGTCAAGCCGAACTACGTCATCAGGCAACCAGCTGGATCTCAGCCCAATAACAACAGAAGAGGGACCGCCCAACAGCAACGGGGGCCCCCTCGCCAACAATCTTGACTCACGGTCGCCCCCCGTGGGCGGCCGACTCAGTCTGTTCCTTGCGACCTGGTTGAACTCGACGAACGACAGGTGGGTGATATCGACCATCTCCCACGGGTACCAAATCGAGTTCGACACGAGACCAAGGGGCAGATTCCTCCCAGCCCCCGTTCCCAAGGACCCAAACAAGGCAAGGGACCTCCTAGAAGCCATAGATAATCTACGGGACATCGCCGCCATAGAAGACGTCCCAGCCTCTCAGCGCTTCTCAGGCGTGTACTCCTTCTTCACGGTACCAAAGAAGGACGGCAGCCTGAGGTCCATCTAAGACCTGAAACATACGAACCAATGCGTTACCTACAAGAGGTTTCGAATGGAGACACTCTCATCGATCAGGGAGGCCCTACAACCCAGGGACTTCTTAGCCTCACTCGACCTGTCGGATGCATACATGCACATCATGATCCACGAGAACAGCAGGCAGTACCTCCGCTTTGCCTCTGGGGACCAACATTTCCAGTTCAGGGCCTTACCGTTTGGCCTAGCCTCGGCACCGAGGGTGTTCACAAAGGTCCTGGTCATTCTGGTCGCCAACCTGAGGGCCCAGGGCATACACCTGTATCCCTACTTAGACGATATTCTGCTTCGGGCCTCCTCCCTAGAGAAGGCGCAGAGGGACCTCCAGATCACGATCCGCTACCTGCAGTCTCACGGTTTCCTGGTGAACTTCAAGAAGAGTACTCTGGTCCCCTCCCGCTCCATCGTCCATCTGGGAGTGGAGCTAGACACATTACACTCCAGGATCACCCTCTCACAGGAACGACAACAGGTCCTCCGACGGGAGACGCGAAAAGTTCTCGCACTGAGGAGGGTTCCCCTCTCCTTGCTGGCCAGACTTCTGGGGCTTATGATCTCGGCCTTCGGAGTGGTCCCCTGGGCCCGATTCCACTCCAGGCCCCTGCAGCTCTTCCTAATGCCTTATCAAAAGGAGATCGCAATGAAGAAGTCCCCGCTTCTGTGCCTTCCCCAACAAGTGAGGGGCTCCCTGTCCTGGTGGACGCAGGGGACTTCAACGAGCAAGGGCTCCCCGTTCACCATATCACAGCCGATCTTAGTCACCTCAGATGCGAGCCTTCGAGGATGGGGAGCGCACTGCCAGGGACAAGTGACACAAGGGCTCTGGAGCCCTCAGGAAAAAGCGCACAGCATCAACTGGCTCGAACTGCGGGCAGCCCGCCTGGCACTCCAACACTTCTCCCCGATTCTCGAGGGGCAACATGTCATGGTAATGACAGACAACACCACTGCTCGCTCGTACATAGCGAAACAAGGGGGATCAAGATCCAGATCCCTCCAACAGGAAGCGGACCTCATCTTTCTCTGGGCAGAAAAGACGGTGCGGTCGCTCACAGCGCAGTATCTCCAAGGGGATCTCAACCGGCAAGCAGACTTCCTGAGCAGACACTCAGTCCACCCGGGAGAATGGGAACTGAACAACGAAGTGTTCCATCAAATCCAGTTCAGGTTCGGACCAATGGTCGTGGACATGTTCGCGACACAGGCAAACTCAAAGCTGAACAGATTCTTCACCAGATTCCACCATCACAAAGCAGAAGGGACAGACTCCCTCCGCTCCCCTTGGCCGACGGGCCTCCTGTACCTGTTCCCTCCACTTCCCCTCATAGGGAAGGTGTGTCGGAAGATTCGCCAGGAGAGGGCACAAGCGGTGTTGGTGGCCCCCCACTGGCCATGAAGACCCTGGTTCTCCGACCTGATGGACATGAGCACGCGAGATCCGTGGCGTCTACCTCAGAGAACAGACCTTCTCCACCAGGTTCCGATTCTCCATCCAGACCCAAGCTGGCTCCAGCTGACAGCCTGGAGATTGAGCGGCGGGCCCTAAGAAGCCATGGTTACGACGAATCTGTCATCGCTACCCTACTCTCATCGAGACGCGCATCAACCAGAAGGATATATGAAGCCACTTGGAGGGCCTTCAAAAGATGGTGTGCATTCCGCCACCTGGACGGCGAGAAAGCCGCCGTAAAGCACGTGCTCGCCTTCCTACAGACAGGTCTCGAATCAGGCCTACGCCCAAATACACTAAAAAGGCAGGTGGCCGCGCTCTCGGCCTTCATCATAGCACAAGACGGGGCGCGACTGTCCTCACACCCGCACATTAGGCGTTTCCTGCGAGGCGCGTTAATCGTGTCACCTCCGGTACACCACAGGTTCCCTTCTTGGAATCTGTCCTTAGTTCTCAGACAGCTGATGAAACCTCCGTTCGAGCCATTACGAAAGATACCGCTCAGAACTCTCTCCATTAAAGTTGCCTTCCTAGTCGCCATTACTTCGGCGCGAAGGGTGTCAGAACTGGCATCCCTGTCAGTGAGGGAGCACCTCTGCTCCTTCGGTGAAGACGTGGTGACTCTTCACCCAGACCCGTCTTTCAGAACTAAGGTGATCTCTGAGTTCCACGTATCGCAACCTGTGATCCTGCCCTCCTTCTGTCCCAACCCTTCACACCCAAGGGAGAAGCTTTGGCACAAACTAGATGTCAGGAGGGCCCTCAAAATCTACATAAACCGAACGGCCTCCATCAGGCGCTGTGATGCTTTGTTCGTGTCATTCTCCCAGGCATCCCTAGGGTCCAGGGTTTCGCAGAAAACCATCGCCACCTGGATCAAGACATGCATCTTTACAGCCTACGACTCTGCCAAAATTCCCAGACCCTCGGGGGTTACTGCGCACTCTACCAGGTCGGCGGCCACTTCCGCCGTATTCTCTACTAATGCATCCCTAGCAGAGATCTGCAGGGCAGCAACCTGGAGCACCCCATCCACCTTCATCAGACACTATAAGGTGGATAAGTTTCGATCAGCTGAAGCTACCTTCGGCCGGAGAGTGCTCCAGGAGGTTCTCAAGGACTGATGCCTTTAACAATGCAGTCACTCCCACCCTAACGATTTAAGCTTGGGCACGTCCCACAGATGAAGGAGCCGTATCACCCCTCCCTCAGAGAATGCCACATTGGTTACTTACCGTGAAGGTGCATTCTTGAGGGATAGGGGTGATACGGCTCCTTCCCCCACCCCGTGACTGCACATAGAGTTCCTGTATTGGGGTGGTTTATTAATTGGTTTCTTTAGCCTTTGCAGGGCTTTGCTGTTCAACGAACTGGCCTCGTGGCTCCAGGATGGAGGAGACAAAGACAAAGAAATTTGAATATCTAAAGGCTTGATGTAATTTCCTGCTGCACCTGGGCGGTGACTGACTAAACCCACAGATGAAGGAGCCGTATCACCCCTATCCCTCAAGAATGCACCTTCACGGTAAGTAACCAATGTGGCATTCTAGTGCTTAAACAATACCTAGGGCAGTTAGCAGCTGTTAAAAAAAACAATAATAAAATACAATAAAATTACAAAAGGATATAATAAAAACATATCATTATAATCAATGTAGAGGAATGTTGGATTCAGAACCAGCATGGTATAGTGGTTTAAGCACTGGACTACAACTTTGGAGACCAGTGTTCAAACTCCTGCTCAGCCATGTAAACCCACTGGATGACTTAAGGTGAGTCACACTCTCTCAGCCTCAGTGGAAGATAAAGGCAAACCCTCTCTGAAAAAAAACTTGCCAAGAAAAAGCCATGAGTCAGGAACAACTGGAAGGCACATATCAACAACCATGTTGCATTTCAGAATCCTGTTCTATCATGGTGCCAGTTCACTTGGGCCTTTCTTATGTGAAACTTCTTCCATTGTGGAAATAAATGGGACAAATTGTACAGGGAAGAGCTGTTCATATGCTATCTGACTGACAGTGTGATTAAGAGACTTTATAGATGGCAATAGCGCTTATACTGCTTAAGCACCCTCTAAGCGGTTTACAATATGTTAGCTAATTGCCTCCAACAAGCTGGGTACTCATTTTACTGACCTACTGAAGGATGGAAGGCTGAGTCAACCTGAAGCCCTGCAGGATTGAACTCACAACATTGTGGCTGCAGTAGTGGCATTTAACCACTGCACCACCAGGGCTTTATGATACAGTTGGAGCAAATTCTCTAGGGGTCTCAGTGGCAAGGGGTTCCATATTCCTTGTTGGCACATACACAAGCTTCTACTACTGTGATACTGTCAAGAGAGAAATGCTCTTTGGAACACACCCGCCCCCATTGTCCTCAAGGTTGACAGCACTGATCACACACCCAGGCTCCATTTCCTTGTTTGGAGCAAATGAAATAGTGGGTGACACATTAGGACAGCTATTTGGTAAACATGCAGAGGAGATATGCAGAGCCGCACTATTCCTAAGGCCTGAAAGGGACTAATACCTACCTAGGGAGGGCTCCTTTTGCCTTGGCAGCACTGCTATGCCTGATTTGCTGCACCCTGAAGCCAGCAAACCAACAGGGTTGCTCTCACACATGAACAAAGGGTCCCCAGTTTTTGAAACAAGGCTGTAGTCACCTTAATCTTGCCATGATTCCTTCTTTCACACAGGCATGTAAAACAAACCAGAAAGCAGTGGTAGTTTATTGTGTTGCAAAACTTGGGCCAAGATCTTGTTTGCTATCATAACTGTGCCAATGGTTATAGGCATGAAAGCACTGGCATGGCAGCAGAGAAGAAGGGTGCTGTGATGATGGAGGGACATAACAGCAGAAAACATATCCATCAGGAGTAAAGTTGACCAGCTGATTCCCAAACAGTCTGGAAACTTATAGGGCAGCTTTATCTCTGGATGGGCACAGCTTTCACTGTCGCTCCTGTGCATCCCAGTTTCTTTTAAAAAGACTTAGCTTGCATAAGAAACCCCTGTGTTGGCGTAAGTCACCAACATATGAGCTGGCACAGGTGGAATGGATGTGTGTGTGAAGGCTCTTTGCCTCCCAAGGTCCTCCATTTGTTCCTCCTCCTTCCAGACATTCCAGATCTCCTGAGTACTATTGGCTTAGCTTATTGCCCTTCTCATGCACAGGTGTTTTATTTGGTCAAAAAAGAGGAGGGGCTCAAGTGAGGAGGGGGGAATGAAGGTTTGGGGTGTTGTTTTTTAAATTTATTAGTTATATATACCCCGCTCTTCAGCCACAAGGCTATCAGAGCAGCTTACAAACTGTTTTAAGCAATAGCAATTTACACATCTGCACTGCATTAAGCAGTTTCCAATTGTGTGTTAGCTAATTGCTCCCACAAGCTGGGTTTTATGCATAGGCCTGGGAGGTGAGTGATGGTGGTGGTCTGAACAGTTGTTAGGTGGCTTAAGAATCATATGTAAGAATGTGTATCTGTCTATCTGAAAGATGGGGGGAGTTGTTATGAGGATAAACTGGGGAGCTCGACACCTACCTGCTGGGGATGCTTTAGCTGGAGATCCTGCATTGAGCAGGGTGTTGGAATTGAAGGCCAATGAGGCCCCTTCAGACTCTGTAATTCTATGATCCCATAACAGGATTCCAGCCGTGGTTTGCTGCTCCAAAGCCAGCTAGGAAGCTTGGCTTTTTTTGAGGGGTCAAACTATGATCCTGGTATGATTGTCACCATAAGATACTGCTTCCTGGTTAGATTTACCTGCTTGTGTGAAGGGACAATTGAAATGGGAGCAAATGGAATACCATTCAGGAGCACACTGCTGTTTTTATGGTAAGCCATTAATTCTAGCTTATGTTTTTGTGCGAATTGGTCTAGAAGGATCCAGTTGCCTAGAGAAAGCCAATGTTGGGAGAGTTCAATCAGATTATTACCACATTTTACTTATCTTCCATACTGATCTGTATCCCAAAACTGGTACTTATTAACACAAATGGAATAAAGTGTTTCAAAAATCATAATGGGTTATCTCAGGGTTGGTTACTGTGTGGCTCCCCAAATGTTGTTGGACTGCAGCTGCTAGTAGCAGTAGCCACCACAGCCCATGGTGCGGATTGTTGAGAGTTTCACTTCAACAACATCTGGAAGGCCACACAATATTCACCACTGGGTTATTTGTTATATTTTGGTTTCATATACATGGTTTCTGTTTGTAAGGTTGCTTTCAATTTGTATTCCTAAATATTGACCATGTGAATCAGAAGTAGACAATGTGTTACACCCCAGATGTTGCTGGTCTGCAACCCCCAGCATCCCTAGCCAGTATAATCAGTGGTGAGAGGCCGTAAGAACTGCAGTTAAACTATGGCCCCATCTACACAATAAGAAAAAAATCAGTGCAAATTCAAATGATTGATCATTCGAATTCTCGATAGCCTGTACAAATTCTCTCTCTGGCTTTTCTTCGCAAAGGAAGATTCAGGAAGGACTCATCCCGTGCTTTCTGCAAGCGCGCTGATGACTAAAAAGGCCAATCTGAGATAAACAAGTCCGGTTGCAAAAAGCACAGCAGAAGGTCTCATTGGGTGATGTTTTTGGGTTGTGATTCTTTCTGCGTTGTCGTTTCTCTTCAAGACTTGTTCGGCGTGAGTTCTCAAATAAGGCTGCAGCATTGTGGATAGTGAGTCTCCATGCCTCCTGATGTGAGGCCAGGGCGGACCACTGTTGGTGATCAATTTGGCCAAGCCTGAGATGTTGTTTCAGGGAGTCTTTGTATCGCTTCTTTGGAGCGCCCCTCTTACGCTGACCTGTGGTGAGTTCACCATAGAGTAGTATTTTTGGGAGGCAATGGTCCTCCATCCTAGAAACATGCCCTGCCCAGCGCAGCTGCGTTCTCAATATCATGGCCTCAATGCTGGTGATCCCTGCTTGCTCAAGGACAGCAACATTCGTCACATAGTCAGTCCAGTGTATATTTAGGATTGTGCGTATACAGCGCTGATGAAAGCATTCGAGGAGTCGTAGGTGGTGGTGATAGGTGACCCATGTTTCAGACCCATAAAGGAGAATAGACAGTATAATGGCTGCAGCTGTTGCGAAGCAGGATATTAGGCACTGCAGAGCTGCTTCTGTGTGGGCAAAAAGAGCAGCATCATCAGAGAAGAGCAGCTCATGGACTAGATAGTTTAGAGTCTTAGTGCGAGCCCTCCGACGGCTTAAGTTAATCAAGCAACCATCAGTACGGTAATGTATATAGATGCTGTCTTCTTCTTCGTGCTCTGCTGTAGCCCTTTGAAGCATCATGCTAAAGAAGATTGTAAATAAAGTTGGAGGAAGAACACAACCTTACTTCACTCCATAAGTTATTAGAAAGGGCTCTGAAAGAGCATCGCCATATCTGACTTGAACGCACTGGCCCTTGTGTAGCAAGATAATCATTTTCAGGAATTTGGGGGGACATCGTAGTCTTTCCAGGATCTGCCAAAGACCTTTTCTACACAGTGTCGAAGGCTTTGGTGAGGTCAACAAATGTTACATAGAGACCCTTGTTTTGCTCTCTACATTTCTCTTGCAGTTGTCTAAGAGCAAATACCATATCTGTAGTACTCTTTTTGGCTCTGAAGCCACATTGGCTTTCAGGAAGAAGTTCTTCTGCAATAGCAGGAACTAATCTGTTCAGGAGTATCCTTGCAAGGATTTTTCCAGCAATAGAGAGCAGTGTTATGCCTTGATAGTTTGAGCAATTGGATTTTGCTCCTTTTTTCTTGTACAGGGCGAGGTTGATTGCATCTTAGAGATCTGATGGCTGTTCCCCTTTTCCCCAGCAATTCACAAGGAGTTCGTGGAATTTATTGTGGAGTGCAAGACCTCCGTGTTTCCAAACTTCAGGTGGGATTCCATAAATCCCAGCTGCCTTGCTCTTTTTCATCTGCTGTATAGCCTTAAGAGTCTCTTCCAAAGTGGGAGCTATGTCCAATTCATTTTTCATCAGTTGTTGTATCATATGTTGGATAGCTGAGCCTTGGACTACTCGGTTGGTGCTAAAGAGACTTTGAACATGTTCAGCCCATCGATTCAGGATGGAGGCTTTATCAGTAATTAATGTTTGACCATCTGTACTGTATAAGGAGCTTTGGACCTGATAAGTAGGTCCAAACACTGCTTTTAAGAACTTCATAAAATCCTCTAAGATCACCCAGATCTGCACAGCGTTGTGTCTTTTCTGCTATATTGATCCACCACTTGTTCTGTATGTCTCGGAGTTTTTGTTGAAGTTTACTACATGTGAGATGGAAAGCTGCTTTTCTTGTATGGCAAGTTGGCTGGGCAAGGTATGCCTGGTGAGCAGCTCTCTTCCTTGCCAACAGCTCCTGGATCTCTTGGTTGTTTTCATCAAACCAGTCTTGATTTTTCTTGTGGGAGAACCCAAGGGATTCTTCCACAGACTGGAGGATACTGTTTGTGATATGTTGCTACA
This sequence comes from Gambelia wislizenii, assembly GCA_030847615.1. Classification (NCBI taxonomy): domain Eukaryota; kingdom Metazoa; phylum Chordata; class Lepidosauria; order Squamata; family Crotaphytidae; genus Gambelia; species Gambelia wislizenii. Next base: position 108,582,530 of record JAUMIR010000004.1, read on the forward strand.
GCACTGTAGGAGAATGATTTGTAGGATGGTGTTCAAGTTTTGTTTGCAGATTTGCCTGGAAGTTGTCTCTCATGGTAGCTTGTTGAAGATTGTTGACTTGGAGTCTCCTCTTTAAGATGCCACCCCTCTTAGGTTTGAAGTTAAGATGAAGATTTAGTTTACATTTTACGAGGCGATGATCTGTTTGGCATTCTGCACTGGGCATCACTTGAGTATGACGGACATCGTGAATGTTTCTCTGATGGACTAGAACTTAAGTCAATGAGGTGCCAATGTTTGGATCGGGGATGCATCCAGGTTGGCTTCGAGCTATCTTTCTGCTGAAAGATAGTGTTTGTAATAGTCAGCTGTTGTTCTGCACAGAACTCTAGCAGGAGGCGTCCGTTATCATTGCAGTTTCCAACACCATGCTTGCCTAAGACACCTTTCCAGACTTGGGAGTTCTTTCCTACTCTGGCATCGAAGTCACCAAGGATAATAATTTTATCTTCTACAAGGGACTTTTTGTTTGAGGTGGCATAGGTCTGTGTAGAATTTGTCTTTCTCTACAGGGTCGGCTTGCATAGTTGGGGCATATATACTAAAGAGAACAACATGTGGGAGGCGTAAGGAAATAATGCAATAGGAGTGTCCTGTTGGCAATGTTTCGAGTTTGGAGGCAATGGAGTTTTTAATTATAAAGCCTACTCCTGAAAGATGTTTTTTGGTTTTGGGTTTGCCAGACCAATAAAGTGTGTAGCTGGCACCGTGTTCTTCCTCATGGAGACAGACTTCACTAAGAGCAGCTATGTCAATATTAAGTCATGATAATTCATGGGCTATTAGAGCAGAATGACACTCAGGCCGTCCAGTATCTGCAGAGTCTCTCATAGTTCTGATGTTCCAGCATGCAAGTGTCAGTTTATTTACACCTTTGGAGGCTGGTGTGTGCCTTTGTTTCTTTGCCTTGGTTTCACTGCATCAGAAGATGCCCATTGGCCGCAGCTAGCCAACCAGGTAGATGGGTCTCAGCTTTCATTAGGCCACCTTTTCTAGGCCCCTGTCCATATGGAGCAAGCAGTGCTCTCCTTAAAAAAGGCTGCTTGGTCGTTCAGGATGCTGCCGAACAAGACTGTCATCTCCCAGGTCAGCCTCGAGCGACCAAAGTCCTGAACCGCCTGCATGCAGGGTTGGGTCTGCGGCTTCCAGTGCATCTTTACACCTGCCGTTTCATCCCTCGCCTATTGCTACAGGGCTTTTTCGGAATTGGATTTGTCATTCGAGCCTGTGCAATGGATTTTTCTGGTGGAGTGCAGCGTGCAGAGAACTGCCCTCACCCTTTAAACCAAAGGTTCATCTGCTAAATACCTTCAGGGTATTTAGGTTTGCTTTTAAACTGCAAAGGTTGCTAATATTGAATTTCTCGATTTCTGAAAAAATTCTGGTCTCCCCCTTTAAAAAAATGGGGTGGAGGGAAAAGGTTTCCAGAAATTTCCAAAAGTTTTACATTTCTACTTAGTGCAAGACCCTTTGCTAAATTTGTTGCGACTGTATATCTATATTGCTACATTTCTCACACTCTTATTTCAAATGTGAATCGCCACTATGTTATCAAAAGCAAACATACAGACAGACAAAAACAACTGAACAAAAAGGGGAGTAAGGCTAGCTTAAACTGCCAGGACACTTGAGTATTTTAAAGTCTTTAGTCTCTCTCTCTGGCTTTTCTTCGCAAACGAAGATTCAGGAAGGACTCATCCCGTGCTTTCTGCAAGCGCGCTGATGTCTTTAGTAACTATTAACTAATACTATGGCCTTATATAAATTGGCTAAGTACCCTAATTTGCCCCTGACTGTGAGCCCTGAAGTCCAAATGACTGAGGCCATTTGCCCTGTTCTGCCCCCAGCAGTCCTTTCGATACCCGGCACAGAAATGGGACTCAGATGGGGCAAGATGGACTAGGGCCTTGCCATGGTTTAAAATAATACCTGCTTTAAACAGTTTCCATCAGGATAGGACAGGACAGGTCCCGCATGTCCACAGGAGCCTGTCCCAGCAGTCTGGCTCTTGCTGTAACTGGTGGTCACCCTCACTCTTCCAGGTCCAGGCAGTAGGCCTACAGCATGTGATCAAAGCTGGTCACATGTAGGGGGCTTGCCACATGGTGCAGCCAGCTTCCTCTGGACCCAGCAAAATGAGGAAAATGGCAGTGGCAGCAGCAGCTACAGTGATGGGCTAGTGTTCTGTTTGGACTCTGGCCTGTTTTCTCCAGGTAACAGTCAGAATGGTCCGCCTTTGCAGCTAGTATATACCGCGAAGAGCTGGCATATTCTGGCTGGTGTAGATAAGCCCTATGTTAGTGTTTCTATTCCCTATTGGTATATAGAGAATACAGTTGCCCCTTCATATTCGCTGGGGTTTTCCAGCCCCCCCCCATGGATACCCAAATCCATGAATACATAAGTCCCATTATATGCAGTGGCATAGCAAAATGGTGTCCCTTATATAAGATGGCAAAATCAAGGTTTGCTTTTGGGATTATTATTTTTTTAAGAATATTTTCAAGATGTGAATACTTAAATCCATGAATACCAAGTCCATGGATACACAGGGACAACTGGATCTGCTTTTCTAAATTTGGGATTCTCATTAGAATGCCTGGAGAAAATGTGTCAGTATTTAAAGAAAGCCATCCTCCCAGGGCTGGTTTAAGGAATTTTGGGCCCCCCTGCAATGCTTTACTTTGGGGCCCCCATATGTTTATCTCAGGTCAATGTAACCTAACCAATTCACTGTACAGGATGTTCAGGTAAGACCCCCTTATCCATGGATTCATTATCCATGGGACACAAAACAGCACACCTACCATAGAATCTTCCTAGAAAATGTGTCTTCCCTAGCCCTTTTCTAGGCCCTCTAAGGCAACTCTATGGTATTTTAAACCAGATGTCCCATTATTTTCAATGGTGTTCACTATTATTCATGGTTTTCAGAATCCACGCCCCCCCCAACCAATCCCCAGTGGATAAGAGGGGCCTACTATATTACATAATTTGCCACCAATAATTTAGTTTAAAAACTATATTATAGGCACTAACATAACATTTTTTGTTTATTAGCAATTAAAGTAATGGTGTAGATTTCCTCAAAGAAAATAAAGAGTAGACTACAAGCTAAACATGAGTTAGCAGTGTGATGCAGCAGCAAAAAATGCCAGTACGTTCTAGGCTGCATTAATAGGGGTAGTGTATAGATCAACGGAAGTAATAGTATCACTCCGTTCTGCATTGGTCAGACCTCACCTGGAATACCATTTCCAATTCTGGGCACAACAATTCAAGAAAGATACTGAGAGGGATGGTGAGAGGTCTGGAAACCATTACGCCCTATGAGGAACGGCTTAGGGAGCTGGGTATGTTTAGCCTGGAGAAGAGAAGGTTGAGAGGTGATGTGATAGCCATGTTTAAATATTTGATGGTATGTCATACTGAGGAAGGAGCATGGGTTCAAACTCCAGGAAAAGAGATTCCACCTGAATATTGGGAAGAACCTCCTGTTTGGAAGTGGAATACACTGCCTTGGAGTGTGGTGGAGTCTCCTTCTGTGGGTTTTTTTAAACATAGGTTGGATGACCATCTGTCAGGAATGCTTGGATTGTGTGTTCCTGCAGGGCAGAAGCCGATTGGATGGGATGGCTGTTGGGGTCCCTTCCAGCCCTATGATTCTATGATTTTAGGCTGCATTTAGAGCCTGGGAAAGTTACTCTTGGATTACACCTCCCAGAATCCTCTTGCCAGCACCCTTCTCAAGGTCTGGTTGCATTGTTCCTTTTCCAACATTCTCTAGCCCAGTGGTTCTTAACTTGGGGTCCACGATGTTCCCACAGGGGGTCCTCAAAGGCTTGAAGACTGCTTGGCCCACATCCTCCCTGTAGTGGAGCAGCCACATTACATGAACCAAGACAAAGGCTGGCTGGCTTGGCCTGCACATTGCTATTCAATCCACTCCAGCCACAAACTTGCAAGAAGAAGCAGGAGTGCCTCTGAGGGAAAGTTTAATGAATGGTGTAATTGTATTGTTGTTGTTGTTAGCTATTATTATTAGCTATTATTATTAGGGTTTTAAATCTTGTGTTAAGTCTTGGTACAACAAAAGATATTTAAAGGGGGTTCCTGGTAAAGAAAAGGTTAAGAACCACTGCTCTAGGCCAATGCCTCTCACATAACACTAATGGGATACTGGTGTTTTAGTGACAACAATAAAACCATTGTTCCCAGTAATATTACTCCAAATTTTAATTTATATTCTTTATATTCTTCTGTTAAAAGAGCTAGTGTGTTGTAGAAGTTTCAGCATTGCCCTATGACTATGGAGACCAGGGTTTGAATCCTTACTCAGCCATGAATACCCACTGGCTGACCTTGTGCAAGTCACATTATCTCAGCCTCGAAGAAAGTCAAAGGCAGACTCCCTTTGAACAAACCTTCCCTAGAAAACCCCATGGTAGGTTGGCCTGACTCAGACATGACTTGAAGGCACATAGGCAAACACACACACATTTCTTTTGCAGGCTGAACTCAGTTGGCAGCAAGGGAAGGAAGCTGAAGAAGACCAAGGGGGAAAGGGAGGGGAGAGGAACCAAGACATGTTAAAAGCAGCTGGAAAGATGGGCTGGAGGGGATCTATGTGCAAGGAAGGAAAGGGAAGAAAGAAAGAAAGAAAGAAAGAAAGAAAGAAAGAGGCCCTTTTTGTGAGAGACAACCCTCAAATTCCCTGTCTCTCTCTCATACACACACTCACCTTCTCAGACGTGCCTCTCCCTCCAGCTTCTGCCACGGAGGCCTGCTGTTTCTTTTTCTCTTTCACTTTAGTTTTGGAGAGGCTGTTTTTTTTTTTTTAAGCCAGCAGGAGGTTTTGGGAGGAGGAGGGCTCCTCCCGGGGGCTCCTCCCGGCTGTTTCCCGGCTGTCTCCTTTGGCAGATTAAGGAGGCCAACACGGGGGCCCCTCTTGACCTCGGGAGGCCCTGCCAATGCTGATTTGGCAGACAGGTTAAACCGGCCCTGCATCCTCCAAAGATTGTGTTTGTATATGAGAGAGAGAAGACCTAAATACCATAAATGCACCAGATTGCGTCTGATCTTTGAAGCTAAGCAGGGTCCGTCCTGCTTAGTCTTGGATGCGAGCCCATCAAAGAGAGAGGGAGAAGGATGTTGCAGGGAAAGCAATATGGACTCTTCTTTCTGATTGGCCTACTTGCACCAAGGCATTTCTTCTTTACTCTGATAATTGAAATTTGGGAAAGCGTGCCTTAATATGAACCTTCTGTGTATTCCTGACTTGAAACTGTGAAGTGCTTTTCCTGGCCAGATCATTTAAAGGAATAGCTATTGCAATGTTTGTTGTGCAGTAACAGCATGGGTTGGGGGGGGGGCTCACAACAATTTCTTATTGAGCTCTTTAATTTGTAATTTTTCTTGAATATAACCTTGCAAGTAGTCGTTGCATTCTACCTGTCAACTTCTCTGAAATGAGAAAATTGGATAACAGAAGATACTGGCAATTTAAAAATATCCTCATAAACCTTTGGAAGGCGTTCGTTTTGGAATTAGAAATTGAATATGGTTGGGGTGTTGTTTGTTGGGGATGATGTTTGTTTAATATGTTGCTATAGTAACTACCTGTTTTTCATCTGTGCATATCATGACCACCATTCTTTTCACTTGGTAATGATAGCTTACTAAGACCTCATGTCATGTCCCTAACCTCATGGCAATTTTCATGATTTTATTACTTGTTGACTTCTTCTTGGAGTGGAGAATCTAAAAAACCATCTACTGACACCCTGTGTTTTCAGATAATTGAGGTAAACCAGAAATTTCCTTTTTCAGATTCTTACCCTGGTGGAAGGCAGCTCAAATAATTTGAGGAAAGGGAAATTTAGTGGTAATTCTTTTCAGGGTTTGTGCACCTTTGAGGCATTTTCCCCCAGTTGAATTTTTCTGCAGAGTAGTTCCTAATTGATACCCATGATGGTTTGGTCTCTCTGACAACGAATTTATCTGTTGGCATGTTCAAACAATTAATCTCCAACATGAAGTTTAGTCTTCTCTTAAGTTATATACAGCTTTTCTGCATGTAAGCACTCTGCCCGAAGCAGCTATGATTAACATCAAATAAAAATTAAAAATAGATTGTAAACTATTTCATCAACTGCAAATAAAGCAAAGTTAACAATTAAACAATGGTGGCTGATATCCTGCTAGTAAGTTATGATGCTGTAAGTCTGCCTTATGACATTCTTCAAAGAAAAAATGCACAAGCCCTAAAGAGAACTGGCACTGAATTGGCACTGTCGTAAGTCTGCCTTATGACATGTAACTCACTTTTTCAGTCATTGTGTAGGTTGGAATTTCCTTCTGATCATGCAGTGACCAAAAGCCTGCCCCAGACCTCCTTTGTGATCATCACAACCTTGTCCCATGGTTGTTTCTGGATTGTTGGAGAGCAAGGGGATCGGTGGCAACACATCCAGCTATTTTAGCTTTAGCTGGAGGCACTGCATTCTGGGACCCCCAAAGTTTCTACCAGTGCCTGTTGCAGCACATTCACCTAAGGGAAAATAGCTGGATGCATCCTAGCTAATCCCCTGCTTTCTGACATCAAGGAAGTTGCTGGTTTTGGGGAAGGCTGCACTGCTTATAAGGGGACGGAAGCATCAGGAGACATAACTGCATGAGCTACATATGTGTCCTGATGCAGGGTAATGGCCTATATGATAGACTAATGAAAATGATAAAATCTGCTAATTGGTTTAGACTGAATTGATGGATCATCATCATCAATCTTCTACAAAAGTAAGGTTGATATAAAAATTGATCCACCCCTCACTGTTAGTGATATTCTTATTGCCCCTCGAGATAGAAGTTTTCAGTTTCAGATTATGGGGGCTGGATCATCTTACCAGGTTTAGAACTGGCCTTCTAATTGCTCTTCTAAGGAGGCTCTGATAGCAGCAAAATGGAAATGCTGAGTAGTACCAGTAGCGTTAAATCCTCATATCTATAACAATAACAATAACAATATTTATATCCCGCCCCTCTACAAAATGCAATTAGGGCGGCTTACAACATTAAAATCTACATACAACCCCTCCATCCCACCCACCCCTTAAAATACAATTAAATAATTAAACATTTAAAACACAATAAATACTAAAAATGCTTCCAAGTATTCTGGCATCTAATGCTGGTCTTGCTGTACTGTACTCTGTAATATGAACAATGCTATCTTTGAAAAATTCCATCAATTCATTTAATAGCAGTGGCAAAACCCCACAAAACCTCACAGCTAAAAAAAACCAAAAAACCAACAACAAAAAACCCAAATACAGAATAGAGAGTAAATGTGGATGCACATTAATTCACACCCAACCTAACACTTAGAACAAGCGAGGTAGTCATACATTTTGAAGTGCAGGCTCTCATCATGGGAGACCCTATAGTGACAGTGCCAAAGACAATTCCAAAATGCAGGTCACTGTGTTGATCTGTATAAACAGAACCCAGGCGGCTGACACACTGCAGAAATAATCCAGTTTGACACTGCTTTAACTGCCATGGCTCAATGTTATGGGATTCTGGGATTTGTAGTTTTGTGAGATATTTAGCCTTCTCTGTTAGAGAGCTCTGGTGCCACAACAAACGACAAATCGCAGGATTCCATAGGATGGAGCCATGATAGTTAAAGCGGTGTCAAACTGCATTATTTTTGCAGTGTGGCACCAGCCCGATTTGTAGCGTTTTTAGCTACTGGGTCTTTCCCACTCAAGACCTAGCTGTCCTGAAACCCTTTGATAGGCCACAATAACAACACATTGGAATAGGCCACAATAGGAATAGGCCACAATAACAACATATTGTTGGGAAAATCTCTTACCTCTTTACCTGTGGTGAAGTAAACTCAAGCATTTACGATGGTAGATAATGTTTATACTGTCTGCTAATCAAAAGATTTGAAGGTGGGGTGAGGTCTGGGAAGGCTTCAGTTCTACAAGCATTGGTACTACTGTGCCATTGCTTAGAACACAGAAGGCAACAAGTTTGTCTGCAAGACAGGCCCTCCCTTCCTCTTGTTCCATCCCTGCTCTCCAAAAAGTCTAGAGAGCAGTGTTCTGCCCTGCCCTCCATCTCCTCCGCTGCATCGTGCCGTGTCCTCCAACCAGTGTTGTCTTCCAAAAATTGGTTACACAGAGAGCTCCAAGGGGCCAAATGGAAGATGCATGTCACCAGTAATGGTAATTGTATTGGCAGCTGCATGCAGTTGGAAACAACATATGATTTTTAATAAGCTACAGTGAACAAAACATCTTTGCACTTTGTGTCATTGCAACTTAATTTCCAGTACTATCTGATTTTGTTTCTCACCTTACATATGTAAGGGAAGAACTTTTCCAGGAGCCCTTAAAAGTGTATCCTTCCTGGTCAAGTTCAGCTACCCAGTGTCTTAATTTTCCTCAGTTTTATGTACTGGACATAAAGAAGATTCAAGGGTTAACTGTTCCACAGGCTGGAAGAAATAAATTGTTCATGCGTGCGTGCACACACACACTTGTGGAAGGAACTGGGAACTGGCAAAACCACCCCTGGGCACTCCTTAGCTAAGAAAACAGCTGTGAAATTCATGGGGTTGCCACAAGTTGACAGATGCCTTGAAGGAACACACACACACAAACACATAAAAGTAATTATTGAATGATGAAGTAGTCACCTGACATTGTGGTGTTAATCAGTAAGCCATATTGTGTGCAAATAACAATTGACACTACAATCTGTTCTGGTAGACAGTTAAACTGACTTGCTCCTTTTTTCATACTTCTTCCTCCACTCCATTGGAACTCTGGTTTTCCTTTGCCCACTCCCTTGGAAGGATTTTAAAAGCCATATTCAGTTCCTGATTCTTGATTGGTTTCTGGAGATGTTAGCTAGTTAAAGGAGTCACATATATGTAACCTTTTGGTAGTATTAAAATTTGATTAATATAAGGATAGTGATTAGATATTTTGGGGAATCTGCAGGAATGCTGACTTACTGATTCTGCCCAATTATTTCGTCTTTCATCAGGTGAACTCTGTAGTTTGTTTCGTCATATCATCTGACTCTTGCAGCAGCCAGCATTTTGTTTTGCTTTTCTTCTAAGAAACAACAATGAGGATCCATGGTTTGTTTTATATTTCTTTCTCGCTGTTGTTGTTGTTGTTGAACAAGCCGTAACAAGAGGTGGCTGCTGATGGGTCTGAACCAGGTTTGTCTGAATGTGGTCAATAAGCCAGGTGCAGCTAAAATATGGACTAGATGTCTAGGATATTGTAGGCAAAATAATTTCAGCTGTCTTTTTCTTGGGGCTAGGAGTATTCTGTGCTCAGAAAATGGGGCCTAGAAGCAAAACCCTACATTGAGATTAAATTAATGAATTGTGCTTATTTTAAAATTATTTGAATATTTTTTCTTACTATGGCTAACATTAAGTGATTGGATTAATTATCTATCAAGCACTGCTGTTGAAAAGCTGGTAAAGTCCTATGTTATGTATGATCAATTTTACAAGACAAAACATGCCATAACTATAGTTTTTGATGTTTGTTCATTGAGCAGATAAAACTTTGTTGTCAAGAACATTGAAATACTCTGTAGTTTAAGGTGTTGTTATTTGCAGATTCTCACTTGAAGCTATAAAACGTTAATTAAAACAATTCCTTCTTACTAATCTGGCAGGGAGGGGGTGCACGTGCTGATCTCTCTGTATGTTGCGAGCGCACTGAGGATACCTTGAAGCTGGAAACTATGACCTGGGTCAAATCCACATTACACAAATAATCCAGTTTGAAAATAAACTGTTTGTCATAGCTCCTTCCTATGGAATCCTGGGATTTGTAGTTTGGTGAGGCACTAGCACTCTGGCAGGCTAAAGAACTTGTAAAACTACAAATCCCATGATTCATGAGGAAGGAATCATGGCAAATATTCCAGTTTCAAACTGGATTATTTGTGTAGTGTAGATTTGGCCCTGGTGAGCCAGATGACCAAATTAGAGAAGTCTGCAACAGTGATACAAAAATATTTATGTGTGGCTTTATAAACTTTACTTTCCATCTTCTCAAACAAGTAGTTATTACAAGTGTTTGATTTTTATAAAAAGAGCCTTGAGCCTCAGTGTCTGTCTCAGCCTTGTCCAATCTGCGCTCTCCAAATGTATTTGGATTGGAACACCCATCATCTCCAGCTACATTGACTGGTCTGTTAGGAAACAGTCACCTCTGGTCCAGACGGGGAATCCTTGTAATTCTAGATGTGGTGGAGAGTCTCTGTTGTTACTCAGTGATAAAGGAAATTTATTTTTGCATTTGTGTGAATTTACCTCATCTGTTGCATTGAGAACATACTGGGTATAAGCCCTGTTCTGCAGTGGTATAAATTAAGCCCTAGAGGAACCATTTGCAAAATCCTTGTGGCCAAATCAGGGACAGCTCAGGCAAGAGCCCAAGCAGGTTGTCTCCCACAATTCTTTTTTTCATATTTCACAGTTTCTACTTTCTTTTAAAGGTTATTAGCTCTTTTCATGAGCAGACATTTCCTGAGGTGTGCTGGCTCTGCTGTTACATACCAGGCACAATCTCTCTCCATTATGGTGCAGATGAGGTGGTATACTTTCTGTGTCTTCAGGGAGGAAATTGCTGTCTGTCACTAGTAAGGGCTTGTTTGTGGTCATGTTTCCAACCCAGTCAGATCTTGAGGTTTGTTACTTGCTGTGCAAGGATGTGGTTATTGCTGTGGGTTTTTGAATAATGGCAAACTCGGAGGTGAGCTTTCCCAACATATCTTCTGAATCTCAGTTTTAGCAACAGCAGAGAAAGTCTTCTAAATCTTCCTGGAATTTTCTTCTCCTGTGTGATTTTTAAAAACATCATTTGCCTGATGAAGAAGCCAGTGGAGTTTTGAAAGCATGCATGAAGTGTTTTGTGCATTTTGGTGGGCCAATAAAGTTAGCACTCCTTTGTGGGATTTGTTTTATTTTGCTAAATGGCCAACACGGTCACCCCGTATACGTTTCCTGGAATGGTGTTTGATTTCACATTTACTGTAGTTTGAACACTCTATACCTTTCCTTGTGTGTCTTGCATTCATTTATCAAAATCCTGATATGCTCCAAACCCTAGTGGGCTCACTGTACTACTATTACTAATTGTATTACTCATAGGTATTTGTTTGGGATTCTTACCAAAATCTGGTACAGTTAGTTTCTTTTGTGTCTGAAAACACGTGGATCAGTTTTACATCAAAAGAGCACTGGATTAGACCCACAGCAATAACCATATCCTTGCATTTAGAACTATATCCTTCATTTAGAACTTGCAGTCAATTTAAAAAAAAACACCAACCTGAAATATTCCTTTTGGAATCCATTACTATAATCCCACAAAGAAATGCTGAGGAACATATGCAGAAAAGTCCTCAGACTGCCTTTCCAAACCCTAAACGTCAAATACATTAACCTAGAAAAAACAATAACAAATAAGTGTGGGAAGGATGGTTTTAAATACAGCAAATGAAGAAGCTAACCAGATTTTGGGAAGGTAGTGGTCCAAAGCTGGCATAATAAAAGGGATGGAGACAAAAGGGGGTAATTCTGAGTTTAATAAGACTCAGTTTTTCTTCTATTAGCAAAGCTGGCATAATAAAAGGGATGGAGACAAGAAGGGGATAATTCTGAGTTTAACATGACTCAGTTTTTCTTCTTTTGGCCAAGTACAGAACAATCTGTACTATCAACTCATCAATAAAATGCATAGTAAAATAGGATAGAAAAACTACTAATAATTTGACTTTCCTTTAAGAAATCATACTCAGTTCTTTCCAAATCTCTCCTCCTCTGCAATTAGCTTTGATGTCACCAGGAACAGCTTACATTGTGTTGAATGTACTTCAGAGATGACAAAAGTGAGAGACTGACAGATAATTTTAAATACAATGAAAACTTAAATTGAGAGGAAGGCTGACATTTTAGCATTCCATTTTCAAAAACCTTCTGACTGATAAATAATGTATGTGTCATGAGCCATCCTAAAAAATTAAATATGAATAAGGAAACCTTGCTCTGCTATTGTACATTGAAGTTTTCAGATTTCTGAAGTAAATTCTGGAGTATTGTGGGTCTGAATTCTTTTAAATTAAGGTGACATATTTGTGATCAGCATGTGTATATATCATAAATAATGAAGACAATATTGAATTAGGATGCTTGAAAGTAAATTGCATCAGTGGTTTATTGTGAGTAAACAGGAGAAATGTTTTCTCCTGAGAGTCATAAGCTTCCTCTTTTTGTTATTTCAATTCACCAGACAGGCAAACTGGCAAGTAAAACAAATCCCGCCCCCCCCCATTTGTAGTAGAAATTGTTTAATTGTAACAATTTGTCAAAAGCAGCAGCTTTTATGTAATTGAAGGTAGCTAACTGAGAGAAAGCGGCTGGATATAATTGATAATTACTGGAAAAAGTTTTCACAGGCATTCACTTTCTCATTTAGAAATTTAACAAATATCTCTTCCCACCACTCTTGGAGGTTTCATACAATCTTTCAATCTGGGCCAGGAATGCTTTCTGTTCCTCTTTGTTTTAAGCTGCATAGATTAACTTTACAGATGAAACAGACTCTAAAACCCATAGAAATGTGGGAGAAGTATGGAAATTCCAAAATTTGGGATTTAACCTAGTTAAAATAAGTCCAAGGATGGAGACTATGGGCTGCATGAGTGTGACAGTATCACATGACCCCAAGCAGTACCTACCTGCTGGAATGAAGACAAAATTATGTAGCCCCATTTCTGGAAAAACAAGACTGGTAGCAACTTAGAAAACCAATTCTTACCTTAGATGAAAAGCCTTTCCCTTCTAAGTGGGTAATGTGTGTCTTACTTTGTGCCATCCTCTTGGCTTGGGATGTGGTTTTGCATTTTTAGGATTGTTCCCTTAGTTGTTGTGGTAGTGGTGGTGATAAAGATGGTGGTGCTGATGATGTTGTAATTGTCTTCGAGTTGCCTGTTGATTTGTGGTGACTCCATGAATTTCATTTGGGGCTTGTCTACTACACTGACCAGCATATGACACTTTCTGGATAGAGTATTGTGACCCCTGAGCTAATCAAGATCTCCCCCCATTACTGTAACGAAATGGGCAGAGGTCCACACGGACATGCTGGCTGGTATTGGCAGGTGCCTCCACAGCTGTTGTGGAGTCTCTGAAGCTGGGAAGGAGGGCCTCAGCAAGTGATCAATGCTGGTCACATGCAGGGGGCCTTGATCATGTGCTGGGTGCTTCCGTCCCAAATTCAAAGCAACACTTGTGGTAGCACTGGCCAACAATACAACCCGGTGTGCAGGTACAGACTCCTGTATTCCTATGTTGGATCCATCTGGGTTTTTCCGCATGCTGCTGGTTTTCCCTGGGGTTATCTTGAAACATTTTTAAAGGGTTTACCCTGGCTTCGCTTCCAATGTCATCAGGACTATCTGGAGGCAAACTGGGGCAGGAGCCCTACATTGTTTGGGCTGTAGGGCTCCAATATGAGGGGAAGCCAGGGTAAATTGTTCGTCTAGACAAGCCCAAGATTTCTTAGACAAGGAATAGTCAAAGGTGATTTATCATTGCCTTCCCCTGAAATATAACTTTCAGTACCTGGTATTCCCTGGTGATCTCCCTTCCAAATACTAACCTGGCCTGACACTGCTTAGCTTCCAAGATCATATAGGATTTGATGCCTGCAGGGTATTTAGGCAATACCTTAGTTGTTACAGCCAGCTGATATTTCTAAATATCACCATAAATAATAACTTTGGGGTTGGGTGAAAGAGTTAAAAAGGTGTAAAGTAGCCCAGATAGCTGCTTTATAATCATTCAGTATGAGCAATAGAAGAATTAGGATGACCCAGTAAATAATCTGTTCTTAGAGTAAAGCTGTTGAATTGATGGCTTTCACTACTAAGCCACAGGAATTTGACCACATGCTGAAGGATTTGTATTTGATTTCTTTTCTACATGAATGGAGATAAAGTATCTCAACGGCCATGTGAATATATTGCTTATGCGAGAAAAATGCAAATATCTTGTGGATATTTTTTTTTTCTTATACTACTACTTTTCCACTGCTTGTTGAAATATATATGGTTCTGTATATCATGCTTTACTGGGGATCTTTTTTTTTATTTTACTGTACATGTTTAGCTTCTAGGCAGCAGATTGATGGTTCCAGAGCCTGCCAGGCAGCAATCTGTTCTGCCTGCCCATCCATCCCCGAATCCATGGCAGATTCATTGTTCACACTATAGTTTTTTCCGGAGTTTCCTGCAAACTCTGCAGAAAAATGTGAGTTTTTAAAACCTGGGTCAAAGGTGATATAACCCAAATTTGGTACGATGCGTCATGTGTCCTTATTGCACCAGATTTCAGGGATAAGGCTGCATGTCATGGTGCCTTATCACACCATATTCAGATGAGAGGGTGGTTTTTCCCTCATTTTGTAGACAGGCCCCTTACTGAAGAGAAATTCAGCATGTTTCCAAGTTTCAAGCCTGCCATGCAAGTTGCTGATTCTGAAATGGAATTCAGCATTGTTTGCTGTCACCACACAATTAATACCCTACAGGTTCCTTTTATAGATGTATAAACAGTCTGCTGTGTTCTGATTGTTGTGTTGATTTGGTAGCTATATAGTGAAGCTTAAAAGTATATAACTTTGTCTGGCTTGTTTCCAAAGTTAGCATTAGCCTGTTCAGTATTGGTTACTTATGTTTAAAGTTTTTGTTTTGTTTTATCTAATTATTGAATAAATGTGTATCAAAAGCTTCAATAATTGTTTCCTGAACAGTTCACATTTTATTTATAAAATTAATAAATTCATAAGAATATTAATGTGAAAACTAAATACTTCTAGCTTTGACAATCTTGACTAGATTTATGGTACACACTGCTCACATTTGGTAGATGTACTTTTTGCTGGAGTTTAAAGTTACACAGTTCTAGCTGGAATATTCTGTGCCATCAGAAGAAAGTGTGTGTGTGTGTGTGTGTGTGCGCGCGCTCTTGCTGCCTTGCATATGATTGAACTGGAAAGTAGAAAAACACAGCACCAAAATGAAACTCTCTTGGCAGGAACCAAGATTCATTCTGAGACCAGCATTTAATTGATTCTGGTAGGGTTTTCCTGTTTTTTAATAAAACTTCATGAATTGCAAAACTGAAATCTGGAGTTGTATTAGAACGGCTTCCCATAGGATGAAATGTAAGAGCAGGTTTGTACTTTAAGAACAGTAGAAATCTAACCTAGCACTGGTGTAACATGCAGAGTTAAGGTTGGAACCTAGCAGTTACTGCTTGGTGGTGGTGGAGCTGAAGTACTTGCATATCATTGGCTTACATCCGTGGTAGTTTCTGAGAACAGTTGCACAGGCAATACAGCTCCTGTGCTTTCCGACCTCCAGTGCTATGAGTGGTAATGGCACATATGTAACTGAGACTCTTCCTTCCTTGGCTGTCAGTCTCTGTTGGCCAGTGAGTAGGCTGTGCTGTGTAGTAGCCTCCTGTTGTGTTCATTGTTACTGCCATAAACACAAGAAACTGAGGGTTTCTTCTCAGAACAATTTTAGCATCAGTAATATTTTCCAAAAATAAGTAGCAAATGTTACTTGTCACAGTGGTAACAAAAACATACCGCATGCCTTGGTTGCTTCACAAAACAGGCATTCTTAAGTATTTGTTAACCTCCACAGCTAATGCATTACAGGTAACTTCATCTGTAATGCATTACTTCCAAGCTTTGCTGTAGTGTAAGGTTGTGATAGAGGGAGATAATTGAAATAGGACCATTATGCCAGTGTCCGGGGTGGAAATTGCATTGCCCCTCAGCTGTTGGATTGCAACTCCCAGCAGACCTACCCAGCATAGCCAAAGGTGAGAAATGATAGGTGTTGTGGTCTAACAACATCTGGAGTGCCATATGAGTCCCACCTCTGAGCTATTTTAAGAAGCCACTTCCATCAAGTCTCTTTTGTTCTTCAACTGTTAGGTGTCACCCAGCCATTCTGTCTGTTTCATCAGAGTATATTTGAGAGAGAAAGAGAGAGAGAGAGAGAGAGAAGGAGAGAAGGAAGCAATGTCATGCTTTGAGCTCAGCAGAAAGGCCATCAGCTTTGTGTTCCTGTTGTCACACGATCCATTCTTTATCACAGATCTGTCTTTAATCAGAATACAATAGTTAACTTGTCCATTTCAGCAA
This sequence comes from Gambelia wislizenii, assembly GCA_030847615.1. Lineage (NCBI taxonomy): Eukaryota > Metazoa > Chordata > Lepidosauria > Squamata > Crotaphytidae > Gambelia > Gambelia wislizenii. Next base: position 108,598,834 of record JAUMIR010000004.1, read on the forward strand.
GATGAAATAACTTAATCAGCCAATCCTCTTGTGTTGGTATCATAGAGTCCTTCCATTTCCGTGCATATAAAAGTGAAGCTGCTGTTTTCATGTATTGTAAAATTCTTCCATATTTCTTTCCCAAATTCTCATCCAACATTCCCAGCAAGAAAAACTCTTGTTTCAGCTGAATCTTAATTTTCAAAAATGGCCTCCATTGTCTTATGAATTTGAACTCAATAATGTTTTGCCTTATCACTTAATCATAACATGTAATAAAATGTTCCAGTTTTATCGATACATTTCCAACACTGGCTTGAGGACCCCTTATACATTTTTGAAAATCTCTCAGAGTTGAGTACTTTAGAATTTTTATTTAACATGTCAGACTTCTCCAATGCTCCTTTGAAGCCCCACAAATCAGATCATGGAAGTGAATGAATGATCCCTATTTATAATTTTTGTGCATTCCTAGGATTGGTGTGGCCCCAGCAGATGCTGGAAGCACAGATTTGATCCAGAGGTGCAGCAGAGTTGCCTAGTCCTGTTTTAGAGTGATCTTTCTGATCTCTCCTGTTCAAAGCCTGGCTGCCAGGCTCAGACTGTCTGCACTACTGTCTGCACTGTACAAATGCCCTGCACAGAACTGAGATGTGGTTTTCAGGCAGCAAAACTGTTATGCTGTGGCATAATAATGGAGTAGGCATGCGTATAATTAAGCAGTGCTTTGTAGCCTTGGTGAGAAAATGTCCCAACTGAGAATTATCCTTGACCTTGCTGGTTTTACATTGCTCTTCTCCACTCTGACTCCTATCCTTGCCCACTACTGGAATGTGGTCCTTGAGACCTTTCTCAAACTGAAATTGGACCCATGAGCAGAAATGGGCTCCCCGCATTAGATTGTTAAAACTGAGGGCAGCAACTATCTTACTATTGTAAGCTGCTCAGTGAACTTCTTTTTAACCCAAAGACTGTGGTAATGGTCTTTAAACAAATAATTTTGGTGGCATTCCAAAAACTGAATTCAGTGACAGTGAATGCATAGCATTGGTTTACCACTTATCAAAGGTTAGAGCAGATGGGAATTCATATAGGCTTATCTTTCCCTCAAAGTCATTCTGGGCTGCCAAATAATGAAATATTCATGTGAGGCGGCATTTCCCCCCACCCAATTATTTAGGTATATTAAATGCAGAAGTGAAATGTGTTGGTCACTCATATTATGCATCTGGTTTTTTTAATATCTTCTTGTGAACTTGAGTCCTAGTTTTGAGAGAAATGTGGGTTAGGTAAATAGAAATACAGTGGGCCCTAGGTATCCACTTTGATTTGGTTCCAGGAGCCCCTGTGGATACCAAAATCTGTGGATGCTCAAGTCCCATTATATACTATGGTATAGTAAAATGGTGTCCTTTATATAAAATGGCAAAATCAAGGTTTTCTTTTTGGATTCTTTTTTTTTGGGGGGGGGATACTTTCAAGCTGTGGATGGATCTGACTGTAACATATATCCTTCTGATGTGTGTGTGTATGTGCGTGCGTGTGTCTGCATGTGTGTGCCTTCAAGTTGCCTTTCGATTTATTACAACCCCGTGAATTTCATAGGGTTTTCTTAGGTAAGGAATATTCAAAGGTGGTTTTGCCAGTTCCTCTAAAATGTAGGTGATCTCCCATCCAAGTACCAACCAGGGCTGACCCTTCTTAGCTTCCAAGATCAGATGGGATCTGGTGCCTTTAGGGTATTTAGGCCCTAGAAGGGTCCAATCAGAATATTAGGATCCTTTTATTAATTCATGATTCATCATAATTCATTTTAATTATGCATAAGCAACAATTTTAAAACTATTTTTGTACTAGAAGTATGTGTCTCTATCTATTTGCAATCAAATTATTTGGATTCTGCAACCCCTGACATTGTGTTTTTGGGGCTATGAATGGATGTGGCTCTTCCTTTTCTTTCTTGTGACATTCTCCTAGCTTCTCCTGTGAATGTATGAATCCTGCTGGAGAATTATTTACCATTTTACTGGAGATAAATTGCCCTTGTCCTCAACTCCCAGACTTAAGATGAAGAAAAATAATAGTAGGTAGTGCATGGAGATTTGTTTCCACCATCTGTTTTATATTTTGAAGTTGCATAACATCAGCTTTAGTTTGCTATGCACATTGTCACGAGTAAAACGTTAGTCAAATTACATAGACTAAATGTTGAACCATTTTAACATGTGGAACTAATTTTCTAGTATTTCTCCCTCCCTTCTTTGGCTTTATAAAAAAAGGAGCTTGATGACATTTTTGGTACTTTTCCAGCTCTTCTTTGCTGAGGGTAAACAGGGGTTCCTAAAAGGTTATGTCTAGAAAAATAGGCTCCCTATTGGGGCTTCCCTCTAGTATTTATGGTCTCAGTCTAGACATCTTTCAGAGTGACTGACTATAGCTCAGAGAAATTACTCTTATCTCTTCTGTTGACTTTTTTAAGAAAAGGAAAGCACTTATAACTACAGAGAGACTCTTAACAGCTCAGATTCTTTAATAATAGCCTAGGTGGCAGAAGCTTTCAATATTTTAATCTGTTGTGGTAACACTAATTTGATTTTCTCTGCTGCTCCCATGTTTTAAAAACACTTCAGGGAAAGAAGAAAAGAAAAAGGTTGGTCACAAATCCTTCCAGCCCCATAAACCTCTTTGTTCCTTGGGTTTCACAGAAATGGTATCTAGAGCTTGGGAGAGTTACTTTTTTGGACTACTCCTCCCAGAACCTCTAGCCAGCATGGCCATTCCAAAAGGGCAGCCCTTCTAATCTCTGATCAAAGCACCTTGTCTTACCTTTTGAAACCTTCAATTTGATGCAAGAAGAGTTTTGTTTAAATGTTTCAGATAACACTGAGATGGTTTCTTTGAAAGAGAACCATTGCATGTCAGTCCTGCTGCTTCCCCTCCCTGTTGTAGTTAGACTCCAGTTTGCAGATTGAGATACTGCCTGGTTTTGTCATAGAATCATAGAATCATAGAATTGTAGAGTTGGAAGAGACCACGAGGGCCATCCAGTCCAACCCCCTGCCATGCAGGAAATCACAATAAAAGCATCGCCGACAGATGGCCATCCAGCCTCTGTTTAAAGACCTCCAAGGAAGGAGACCCCACCACGCTCCGAGGGAGTGTGTTCCACTGCTGAACAGCTCTTACTGTCAAAAAGTGTGTTCCACTGCTGAACAGCTCTTACTGTCAAAAGGTTCCTCCTAATGTTGAGGTGGAATCTCTGTTCCTGGAGCTTGCATCCATTGCTCCATGTTCTAGTCTCTGGAGCAGCAGAAAACAAGCCTGCTCCATCCTCAACGTGACACCCCTTCAAATACTTGAACAGGGCTATCATATCGCCTCTTAACCGTCTTTTTTCCAGGCTAAACATACCCAGCTCCCTAAGTCTCTCCTTATAAGGCATGGTTTCCAGACCTTTCACCATTTTAGTCACCCTTCTCTGGAATGCTCCAGTTTGTCAATATCCTTTTTGAATTGTGGTGCCCAGAACTGGACACAGTATTCCAGGTGAGGTCTGACCAAGGCAGAATAGAGCGGCACCATTACTTCCCTTGATTTAGACACTATACTTCTATTGATGCAGCCCAAAATCGCATTGGCCTTTTTAGCTGCTGCATCACACTGTTGATTCATGTTCAATTTGTGGTCTACTAGGACTCCTAGATCCTTTTCGCATGTAGTCTCATTCAGACAGGTCTCTCCCATCCTATATCTATGCATTTCATTTTTCTGCTCTAAGTGCAGTACCTTACATTTTTCTGTATTGAATTTCATTTTGTTAGCTTTGGCCCAGCTCTCCAGTCTATCCAGGTCATTTTGAATTTTGATCCTGTCCTCTAGGGTGTTAGCTACTCTCCTAATTTGGTGTCATCTGCAAATTTAATAAGTATGCCCCTAATTCCCTCATCCAAGTCATTGATAAAGATGTTGAATAGCACTGGGCCCAGACAGAACCCTGTGGCACTTCACTGGTCACATCTTTCCAAGACGAAGAGGACCCACTGCTGAGCACCCTTTGGGTTTGGCCGGTCATCCAATTACAAATCCATTTAACTTCTGCCTGTTTCCCAGTAGATAGGCTATGGACATCTTCTGTAGCCTGGGGAAGCTCCTTCCACCTGCTTTTGGTAGGCAGGGACAAAAAAGGAAGGTCCATAAATGTCACACGTGGAAACAAGTGTAGCATGTGAAATTGCTGGGTGTTACTATACTTGTTCATTTCAAACACTTTGGCCTGCTTTTTTATACAATGAAAACAATGTTACAAGATGTGCAAGTTACATACATTAGCTCAAGGCGGCATTAATAAACAACAGAACTAATTAAACCAAAGTCACAGAGAACAGATGAGTTGTAACTAACATCATTATAAGCGCCAAGAAACATCATTCTTTGGAGAATTATCCACACGGTATGATGTTGGGACAAAATAGAGGGCCTTCTTGCTGGCTGCACCTAAATTGTGGAACTTCTTTCAGACCGTGCTTGTTAATTTCAGTAGGCCTTATGTGTGAGTCATGTGGTTTTGCCTCCTCACTTTTCAGTTTGATATCTTGTCTTTATGGTTATGGTTTCTTAGGGTTTACAGTTGGAATCTGATAGTGAAAGCTTAAAATTGTTAATAAAGGAAGGTTTTATAGGTAATGTCTTCCATTAATACACACATATCTACTCAGAGGTGTCTCTCTGATTTCAATCTGATCTTATTCCCAGGTAAGGGAGTGTAGTTTTGCATCCTTAGTAACCAAATAGGACATCATTAGTATTCTGATTTTTCATGCCCATAACTACAATCATTTATTTTTAATGTGTCTTCACAGAGCCATGAACAAAGCTCAGGTGAAGGGCCAGCTTTGTACTATGGATAGAAACCTGCATTTAGCTCAGGGAGTATTTCTATTTTTCTTTTGATGTCCAAAAAATAATAATAATCCAGCAATCTATGAGTAGAAAAAGAAAATGTAATGCATTTTGCACCAAAATGACCCTTTAATGTATTTCCTTCTGATGCTGAATTATCTTCTCATCTTAATGGGGATAGCATGGGGGGAAGATGTTCACAGTCTTAGTAACTGATCAGAGCTTTCAATAAAGGTATAGAATGAAAATGCTTTACAGTGTTGGCCTTCTTTGGAGTAGTTGTATTTTGCCTTTTTAATCCTTCTAGGCTCACTGGGACTTGTAAACTGAAAAGATTTACTGCTGCCCTCTCAAGGGGTGGCCATAGAATTAAGAGTTCAAATTTCTTAAATTCCTGAATTCCCCAAGAGGGAAAGGAATAAGGGAAAGTGACAGTCATAAACTCAGTGGAACAAAATGTAAGATTATTGCACAGTGTAGTGTGTGACTACAGATATGTCTTCTCTGAATAATGGCTTCAGGAGTGCTGGGATAAGAATTTGACTTGCCCATCTTATATCTTCATTTGATTAGGTGCTGAATGTAGCTTGCACACACGTGCACACACACAAAGGTACATACATACACATATAAATTGCTCCCTTGGCTCAAGGGTAGTTATATTGTATGTACACAAAAGGTCAGTGGATTAAATTAGGCCCCAAAATTAATTTATTGTTGCATTTTCTGGATAAGTTGCTTAAATTGTCACACTTAAACATATATTTTGTTTTGTTTTTCAGTTAGAAACCTGAAAGTTGTTCTGTTGGTTTGGTCTTTTAAATGTCCCTTTAAACATTCCCCACCACTGGTCTTCCATTCTACATTATAAAAACAAAAAAACAAAACTCCTTGCTAGTTTTCCCTGCATGCCTGTGATTTAAATGTATTTTTGAAATGGTGATTCAAATCATGTTTGTCATTTTATCATATACATTTCCTGAGGAAGAGTAAATAATTTCTGTTTAATGGATCTTGCCTTTCTGGTAAGTGAAGTTTTTATTATGCTGCCAGGAGAACAATCAAATTCTCTGGTTATGCAACCCAGATCTTTTGCACTAAACAAAAAGCTTAGAGGCTAAGGCAGTAGGTGGAAAGATAATGAAATTAAAGTTGTTGAGTAAAGTTATTGAGGTCCGAGATTGCTTAAGGCAATGGGCCCAGTCTTTGTTCCCAGTAGCACTGTGGAACAATTTCCCCGTGATGTAGAAAATGAATGTTCATGCTGTTCATCTTATAATTGTAAATATTCATGATCTGAGCATTTAATAAGCTGAACACAGTACATAACGGTATGCATTATGCTTGACCTCAGAAGTGAAATATTTTCCCTTTTGTGATTTTGTGTGATTGTGAACAGAAAAGGAGGTCTTAATTCAGATTGTTTAACAGAGAGTCATTGAGTTAATCTTAAGAGTTGTATGTAGATTTTTATATTAGAATTAAGTGCAAGTATGATTTTAAACTTGTACTCTAATTTAGGCATTGTAACAATAATTTCAGCTCGAGGATTTGAAAGAGGGGAGTCAGAATTGCTTTTCTCACTGGAACAAATGTGGATGTTATGAGTAAGCTTCACATATACATATGTATTAGAAAAACTGTAAGAATTCAAATGTCTTGTCTATTTTTTTATATGTATAATAAATGTCTAATTGATGCTATTCCTCCATTTTGTCTTGTTAGTATGTGCCAGTTTGTTTTCTTGATCAATTCATGGGGAAAATGAAAAATGCTCACCAAGAAGTAAAGGTCCATTTTCTTTAGCAATTGGTTCACAGGCTACATTGACTCCCAAGGCCTTCCTACCTTAAAATTGACCCCACCCTCCACACACACTCAAAATGTCCCTTATACCATCTGGGACCATAGAAGCAATTTTGTTATGTTTTCACCCCAGGCCAAGGAAAGGTCTTTTTAAAAATCAGAAAGTAAACAGGAAGTAAATTAACTTTGGTTTGAACAATTTAAAAAAGCGGAAGATGCAGAGGTAGTGCAACCCTCTAAGGTCCACTGAGGGGCCATGTAGATTTCCTGCATATCAGGTAGCTACAGAACCCTGGGGTAGGATGGATTGGCTTCAGGGAAGTGTCAGATCTGCTGTATCCTTCTATTGAATGGAAGATAACCGTTTCCTGATGATAGGGAACGGACAACCATCATTCTTGTGAAGGACAGCAGGGGGCTTGGGCTGAAGAAACGATGTTTGTAAGCTCTCTGTTCTGCCTATGCCATGCCTTATTAAGAACTTTAGGAGCATGGATAAATTGAGTGATGGCCAGAATCTGGCTTCTAAGTGGCTTACGTCAAGGGAGGAATAGACCTCCTCCTGTCAGCTCAAAGCAAGCCATGCTGAAATTATGGATATAGATAACCCACCACTAAATGTCATTGGTAAAGCTTCCTCACTCTTCTTGTCCCAGCTGTTGGAAATAGAGGGGGAAAGAAGAGCAGCTGGGGTTTGATTAGGAAACAAAAGGGTGTCTATGTATCTGTCAGTGTTCACGAGTGCCTCTGAGCAGAAGAGGAGAATTCTTTTTCCTGTTCCCTTCATCAGCTTGTGTAATGCATTTGGACATCTGTGGGCATGTATGTAAGAGCCAGCGTGTTGTGATAGTTTGAGTGTTCTACTACGACTCTGGAGATTAGGGTTCAAATCCCCACTTGGCAAATGGAAACCCATTGGGTTACCTTGGGCGAGTCACAATTTCTTAGCCTCAGAGGGCAAAGGCAACCCCCCCCCGAAACAAATCTTGACAAGAAAACCCAGTGATACATTCACCTTAAGGTTGCTGTAAGTTGGAACACAACCTATGTATTCGTACATGCTGGGAGTCTGGAAGTATACACCCATCCTTCTGTTCCTTTCCCACTACTTGTAGATGTTCATGGGGCCCCACCTCTGCATACTAAATAAAACAAATAGAGTAGAAGTAAAATCTATACAGATTCAAAATAAATTAAAGGCAAAAAAAAAAAAAAAGCAAACAAAAGCCCTTGACATTTAAGGTGCATTTTTTAAAAAAAGAGCTGTATTGCATTAAGAGTATGTTATATGTCAACAAATTAAATGTATTTAGAGAACACCAGATTTCAAATCTGAAGCATATCTATCTTCAATGTCTACCACTTGGATTCTATGGCAGGCACCTCTGGATGCAATATCCTATACTTTCCACAAAACTCAAACATCTGTTCAATTTAATTATGGAAGCATATGTGAATTTAATGAAACTGCTGTGGTTTTTCAGTCTCCATTATCATAATCTTTTAATCTTTAATCTGTTGTCTATTACCTATTCTGTGTAAGGCTGTTTTTTCTTTGCAAATACACACTGTCCTTATTGGTTTGCCTCTGTTTCTAAGAAGTCTTTTTAAAACTTTTTTTTCAGCGGATATTCAACTCCTTTGTGTACACAGAAAAAATTTCAAATGGTGAAAGTGAAGTTCAACAGGTAGGAGATATTTTCCCAATTGCTTATATGATTTTAATACCGTGGCAATAATACCCTTAATTTCACTATCGTTTTTTTAATAGCTGGAATTTCTGGAATTTCTGTCCCATATATGTCCCTCTTTTGTTCACTTCTCCATGTTTCTTTCCTTTATTGTTCTCATGATGTAGGAGTTCGGATTGAATATATTGTGGCAAGGGCAGGTTTTACCAGTACTTGCTATCTCACAAATAGTATGATTTTTTAAAAGTGTCTTTACTTAATTGGGAAGCTTTTGGGTTAGCTGTCATGCTACTTTTTTCTCCTCTTCAATGCCTTTTAGATGGCTACTTTCATAGTAGGCCCGGGTTCTCTAGTCATGCTTCTCTCAGTCAAGAGTACAACCTGAAGTGTAAATAAGGCAAAACAAAACAAAGACAGTTCATCTGGAAGCACTTTCACTTGTCCTTTGCCTGGTGGTGGTGGAGTAGATCAAAGAATGATGGAGTGAACAGAGCCAGAGTGAACATGTGGGTCCTCATAGAAGGACCATTTGGAAGTAAAAAGTCTGTAGAGGAAACAAAAAGACACAACTGTGCCAGTTATCCCCAAGGTTAATGATAAACACAAGAGGTGGGTTACATGGCCTTTTGTATTGTACTAACTAAAACGGTAATGATGGCCTTCTATATTGCACTGATTAAGATGGCTACTTGCATGCTCTGCTTTCTGAAGCACTTGTGGAAGGAACACAGGTCTTTTCTCTGTGTGGCACCATACGCTAAATAAGGGGCTGTCTATATGGTGAAAATACTCCTCATAGATTTTGAGGAGAATACTATTTGTCTTAATGAGATCCCACATCAATCCACCGTATTCAGAAGGAGGGGGACCAAAAAGTACTCAGGAGAAGCCTTCGTGGCTTTTCCTGAAGTTTTAAAAAAGCTCCATGGGGAATGTGCATTCTTGCTCATTGGGACAACTGATTTGCTTTGATAAGCATTCCCAATAAGAGAGGAAGTGGAAAGCTGATTGGTCGGACGTGCACAAGCAGAGGAGCTTGCTAACAAGGCAAGCACCCAAAACCACTATGTTGGATTTTCGCCATAGTGATCATGTGCTGAGGCAACAAAACAGCCTTTTCTCTCCCCCCCCTTATTTATTTATTCCATACCTTGGATATGCTTTAAAAAAATACTGTTTGGCGGCATCAACTGGTGACAATAAAAATGCAAGTACTGTAATTCACACCCACCCACCATCTTGATTCATAGGCATGCCCATTTGAACAATGAACATGGATAGCTTTGCCTGCCTGCGATCATGCCAAAAAATTGTGAAGACAAATGAAAGCTGCTGTGAATCGGCATTAGTGCACATTAATCCACATTTTGTAGCCTCAAATAGAAAAGCCCCAAGGCTTATTTGTTGTTGTGTGCCTTCAAGTCATTTCCGACTTATGGCTAGGCTAGGATGTACATTCACTTGACTTCACATCTCTGACTCTGCTGGGTTTGAGTGTGTCGACATCTGTGAGCTCCGTGTTCCTAGAAGACTGAGTACTTTCTCTCAGATATATGTTAACAGCGTGGAGATGATTGAGAACTTTACTGTCATCCCCCTCCCCCATGGCCATTTTTACTGGTCTTCTCATAGAGGAAACATCCTAAGGTGCTGTGTAACCTCAGAGTCTCTTAGAGTGTACAGTATTTAGAAATTCACTGAAGCTTGTGGAATGGAAAATGAAGATCCCATGCGTTCCATGACAACTGTGTATTCCCTTCCTCTCCCCCAAGAGAGGAAGAGAGCTATAGCTGACTGTACTGAGGACTCTTTTCTGTTTATTTTGCCATCTAAAGCATGAGGTGATGAAGACATTTATTGCACAGTAATTTCCTCTGCTTCCTAAAAAGGAACAAGGTGTATTTTTTATTTGGAAGGGAGCATAAATTGAATCTGTCATCCTAACCAACCATAGAGTAAGGGCAATATTTGTAGCAATTCAGCAGCAACAAGATGCTGTTGCTCAGATCATTTGCATCTGGATTAGCAGACAGAATCTTAATCTAAAGCCTTCCTTCCATATCAGGTTGATGTGGTGATACCTCATGTCATTTGTCACTTAATATTTAATTGGTAGCATAAATGAAGGTGTTATTTATCTAGTACATTTGTTGAGAAAAATGCAATGTCCGTTCCCACTCTGCTTAGCCAAGCAGTGAGATTTGTTTCAGAGTTTGCAGCCAAAAACGTGGGCTTTAGGCAAAACTTGCATACCTCTGGTAAAAGAATTTAATAAAGGCTATAAAAATTTCTTTCATAGCGTTTATTGTAAGGAAAAGGGTAACAAGTCAAAAATAACGTACAGAAAGCATTCATCCCTGCTTCTGTATCCTCCAAGGCTTCTTGAGAACTAACAGAAGAAAAATGGAGCCACAAGCGCCTGGCACCAAAATCCCTCCCTACTTATATATTAAAATTCTTTTAACCTCCTTAAAGATAGCCAACTGCTTTTGTTTCTGCTTTTCTAACCTTGGGAGCAAGAACAGAAACTAAAACATCGAGACAGATTTATGGCCCCAACAAGACTAGTTGGTGCCTTTTTGCCTGGTGATTAAAATTACCCAAAGGGGGGCATAGATTTCTGATCACAACACTTATTTTCCCTGACAACATTTTCTCCCATCTGTCTTCCAAGGAACTCCGATTTTGCACATGGTTCTCCTTGCTCTCCCCTTTATCTTCACAGTTGTATAGTGTGGATCTAACCATTTTATCCTTGCAGGCTAGAACAAATAATTATAGTAATTTTATCCCTGCCGTGGGAGAGAACAAATATTCATCCACAATATTCTCCCCACATTAGAATATTATTCTGAAGAGAAAAACACAGTGGAGTTATACCCGTTTTTTTGCACAGAAAACATTTCTTGTAATGAAAACCCGTTTTCTGCACACACATACAGAAATTTTCTTGTTTAAAAAACCATGTGGTTTTCATGTCAGAACAATTCATATGCAATATTTTGAGATGTTGAATGACTAGAGGAAATTGCACAGAATTCTCTCTAGTTTATTATTTTTCCTGATAGGTTTCCAGACTGTTGGGAAACTCATATTTCCCCTTTAGAATGAATAATTATCAACATTCTTGCCATCCCTAATGGGGATTTTCTCAGTACTGCCACCAAATGTAGTAAAAAAATTGGTGTGGGTTATTTGGCATATGCTTCTCTGTATTAAAATATTGAAACTTGGGTTCTGTGTGTATGTGTTTAGGGGTGGGGAAACCTTTGTAGCCACAAAATGGCAATGGGGCATAGTCAAGCTAAATGCAGCCATTGTGGCATTTTTGTGATTCCCAAAGGCCCCATACCCTGAAAAACAATTCTGAATTTTTTTTGAAATGAAAATGCTCCCTGGCCTCCTTTAGGGGACAAGGGGGGCAGTTTAGCCATAGTTTTGCACCCCCATCCAACTTGTGCTGTTTTATGCTAGGCAAGACTTTTTTTCAAAACCCGACTGATTTTCAGTTCACTTTCTGATTCAGAAAAGGCCTTTCTTGGTCCCAAAACTGCTTGTGGATTTTCTGTGCTACTTCTCCCTGAATGCCTTTAGTTCTGAGGGCCCCCTTAGAAGCCAGACATTTTGGAAAAAGCTGCTTAGAATTGGCAGTTTTTTCCTACCATGGCCATCTCCTCTGTCAGGAAGCAGGGTGAAAGTATACTACATTAGTGTAACAGACTGTTATGCTAGCATAATGTACCAACAAGAATCTAAGTGGACTGAATCGCTGGTAGGCATGAAGGTATTGGATTATAACTAGCAATGTATACTGACGAAAAGTAGTGAGTTTTCATTTCCGAAGACACAAAGTTGACTGCATTTCATATTTGTAGACTTGGGTGGAAGAGACTTGGCTGAGGCTTACCTTAACACTGAAAGTAATTGCCCCTGTTTGGGTGTTTATGTACACTATTCATCTTACTTTGCCAATCAAAGTACGATTGTTCTATTCTTGTGTGTGCGCACACATGTGCGTGTTTGTGGCAGTGATGCCTGTTTCATGCCATGCTTGCCTCCTGTTTTTATTTTGTAATTCCATCACATGTGGAACACTTTCTTTGAGGCATATGTGCCGGTTGATATAGAGAATTGATATAGAGAATTGGATTGAGGTCCACAGAAGCTTCAAGACATGTAGTTTTTATAGTGCCATAGGATTCTCTCAGGTTCTGTACTGAGTCTGGCAAGATCAGGAGCTACAATGCAGACTGGGTGTTAAACAGCTATTGCTAATTAGAACTTCTTGTCCTATCAAAATAGAAAGTGGCAAGAGGATGCAGTTAATAGATGCCACCAGCAACTATACCAGGTCATATTAATTGATTATAACTAAATGTTGACAAATTCACTTTAATCAACAGGTTTATCACCTTGGCTTCCATTGCTGGGTAAGTGGCAGTGAGCTCCGATAACATGATAATTGATAATAATTGTCAGAGGATCAAGTTATTACAGTATATCCTTCAAGAAGTGCACTGTGCATAGCCAAGTACAGCAGAGTCCATTTTCATTAGTTACTCTTGGATTCATGTTATTGTTCATAGTTCCCCGTGTTTGATTTCTATGGCTTATCAAAGCAGTATTTGAGGATGAAGATAAGATGGGAGTTTAAAAGATAAGGCTTCAGTACTTTGTAGGGATTTTAAATGTTAAGGTATATCTATCTCATTTAAGAAAATCCTACATATATTTGTGTGGTGAGTCTTTTAAGTTACTGTTGACTTATTCCTATTGTTGATCCTGGAAGTTGTATAGGAGGCTGTTTTCTGGTTTCTGGAGAGCTAGTTTTTATTACCTCTTAGTGTAAGCATTAAAAAAAGAGTTAGGCAGACTGTATGTACATCCCATTGTCTTAATAAAATAGTGGCACAGCTTCATTGCATGGGTAATCTTTTGGGTACAGCATAAGATTAAGAGTTGCTGTTCTGGAGCTTTATCTGTGTAAGTGGCTGGGATCTTGTGCTGTCTAAGTACAGAAAGAGCAGGGGGGAGGGAAGAGGCTTCCACAGCTATTCTATTATTAAACACCAGCAGTAGCATCCAAAGTTCTAATTGTATTATCTAGTATAACAATTGACAGAGGTTTTGTCATTTTAATATTTGTTGGTTCTTAGCCTTTCTGTATTGTTATTTTGATTAATAATTTCATTTGTTGATGTTTGTTTTTAATGTAAATTGGTGCTATGCTTTTTGTCATGTCTAGAAGAGCTTGATTGGCTCACACATAATAAATTTCAGTTTTAAACACCTGGGGGTCATTTACACGGGCAAATATTCCTCTAAATATACCGCTAAGATAGCTCATAGTTCCCACGGATCGCAGCACAGCATCGCCTCATTCAGAAGGGGGGGGGAAGGTAAAACACCCAAATATAGTGTGCCAGGGGATGTCGCTACTTTTGCTGGTATATTTGCAATGTAGCGCTTTATTGGCAGTGTAAACTATCATTCCGTTAAGGGCTTCCGCAGATCTTTACTGTGATTGGTTGCTATGATGTAAGGGGTGGGCTTAAAAGAGAGGGACTGCGTTTCCAGTAGCATCAGGAAACTTTGAAAAATCCTCTCTGCTATTTTGCAGAAGGTCTGCCAAGCAAAAGGATTCCCAAGACCTTTCAGTCATAAAGTTCCCATCTGTCAGCTCTGCTTGGGGGAGGGAGAGAGAGGGGGGAGGGGGTGACTGAGGGACGGAAAGTCAAAAATCCTCTGCTATTTTGCAAGTCTGTGAACCCTGACTAAACAAATCGTGCTGGAAAAACTTGTGATAGGTTCACCTTAGGATCCACGGCATGGCAGCAAGGTCTTTCCCTCTGCTTCAGGGAGTAAGTTCATTTAGAGGCTGATTTAGAGAAGAGACAGAGCCACTTCTTTGATCTTCCCCCTGCTATTTTGGCAGTCTCGGAAATGCAAGGCTTCAAAGGAGGGTCTATGCCCTTCTCCATAAAGCCTTTGTCTGCTTGGGAGGCCACATCCCCACACTTTTCAAGTCTGAACAAAAAAGCGGCATAATTAGAAAAAAAAACTGATTGGCACAGATGCGGAAAAGAATTAAAGCGCAAGTTGCCACAATAAATCTTCTGTGTAAACTAGCCCCAACTGCAGCATCCAGAGTATCAGTCACCTTTTAGACTACAGCTACTATAATCCCCAGACAACATGAACATGCTACTGGGTGAATGGGGATTCCAACAATGTCTTCATGCTACTTATGCAGCATTATCTGGCAAAGCATAAAATTCAGGTCCATCAGATTTCCAAACATAAAACATCATGAAGTGAATTGATAGTGTGTGAACAATAGCACCAAGGGACCCATGAGAGGGATTTAAAAACCTGATCTTGAGATCTTTGATGTTGGTAGCCACCATTGCCTCCCATGTGGCAATTCTACTATTACAAGACACCACCCTCTATGCCCAGTCTGGGGAGAGGTAAAATTGTAAAGCAGAGGGAAGAGTTTGGATGGGGGAAGTAGCCAATGAGAGTGCCAGCTGGTAAGACTGACTGGTAAACAACAAGGCTATAGGTTGACAGGTTTCAGTATGCTGGGAAGGAAAAAAAAGATTCCTTCTGTACAGATTTGCATTTGGATAGGGGAATATGTGGCACTAACGGGGTTAATCCAGAGAATAATACTCTGCACTGGAGCTGGTATAGACATGACTGAAGTATGTTGTTGTTAACCATCATCAAGTCGATTTGGACTTGTGGTGACCCCATGAATGAGAGACCCCCAAGTCACCCTGTCATCAACAGCCCTGCCCAGATCTTGCAGACTCAGAGCTGTGGCTTCCTTGATTGAGTCTATCCATCTGGAATATGATCCTCCTCTTTTCCTGCTGCCTTCTACCTTACCAGGCATTATTGTCTTTTCTAGTGAATCATGACTTCATATGATATGGCCTAAGGACAACAGTCTCAGTTTCATCATCTTGGCTTCTAGGGAGGATTCAGGCTTGATTTGTTCTAGGACTCATTTACTATATTTGTCTTTTTAGGAGTCCACTGTCTCCGTAGAACTCTTTTCCAGGACTACATTTCAAATGAGTTGATTTTCTTCTCACCAGCTTTCCTCACTGTCCAGCTGTCACAATCATACATAGAAATTGGAAATATGAAGGCCTGGACAGTCCTAACTTTAGTATTCCATATATATTGTTACACTTGAGGATCTCGTCTAGTTCCTTCCTAGCTGCCCTTCTAAGCCCTAGTCTTCTTCTGATTTCTTGAATGCAATCTCCATTCTGATTAATAACTGAGCCAAGGTATTAAATTTTGAACTAACTTTGATTTCCAGGATCTTGTGGAGGAGGTATCTTGTTCTCCCTTTTTTGTTGTCACCTTCTTTTCTCTGCATTGTTTATTATAGTAGTTCTCCTTGTCCCTGCGCACAAATTGTTGACTAGTTTCATTCAGGTTTCTGACTCTATTTTTCACCATTTCCTTTTGCTTCTCATCTGTCCTTAACTGCTTGAAGAGTTTCTTTTGTCATCCATTGAGGCTTCTCTTTCCTTTTGGCTATAGATAGTATGTTTTTGCATTCCTTCCTAACAGTGTCACTGGCTTCAGTCCAGAGTTCTTCTGGCTCATGGTCAATTAGGCTTAATAGTGCAAATCTATTTTTCACATTATCTTTAAATTCTTGGGTTGCTTGAAGAATATGTTTGCAATCAACAAACTGTTGGCCTTGCAAAATTCAGTCAGTCCATCTTCTACTTCATTTCTTGATCCTTGGACAAATTTTCCTGCAATCTTTGGTTCTGCTCTGTTTCCTACTTTTGCAGTCCAATCACCTATGATTAATAAGAAGTCCTGTTTTGCTCTGTGATCAATTTCCTCCTGGACTTCAACATAGAATCTTTCAGTTTCTTCTTCTTCTGCCTTGGTAGTTGAAGCATAAATTTTAGATTAAGGTTTTATGGATGGGTTTTCCCTGAAGTCTTATTAACATGATTCAGTCAGACTTTGCATTTTATCTTTTGACTGCTTTTGCTACATCTCTCCTCACTATAAGCACCACTCCCATTTCTTCTTCGATTTTTGTTTCCTGAGTAAAACACTGTGTAATTAGCTGACTTAAAGTGTCCCATTCCTGTCCACTTTAGCTCACTCAGCCCATATATTGCAATGTTTATACATTCCAATTCCTGTAATATGTGTTGTGCAGCTTTGGACTTTCCTTTCACCTCTGAGCACATCAACAGCTGAACATTCTTTTGGCTTAAGGCCAGTTGTGTCATTAGCCACAGCACTACTCATAGTTGTTCTCTGCTTTATCCCGGTAACTTGTTGAGTGTCATCTGACCTGAGAGTTTTATCTTCTGGCACTATCTCTTGTTTCATTTTGGATTGTTTCATCATAAGGTTTTTGTGGTAAAAGATCTTCAAAAGGAGGTTTACCATTCCTCCCTCTGCACAGTACTAACAATGTTAGCTATTGTGCCACTGCCATTGCCTTTGCATCATCCTCTGCCAGTGTCACCCTCCACTACTGTTGCTGCTCAGCTGTGTGTTTGACAAATTTAGGGCCTTACAGCACTCTAAAGAAAAGCGGCAAAGAGCAGGAACTGCTTTCCTGCTATCCTACCGCATGACGTTGGCATTATTTCATTCCAGCCCCGTGGGGTACTGAGATAAAACCGTGTCTTTTTGCTAACCAGAAAAATCTGTTTGCAAAAAGACATGGTTTTACCTCGGTCGCCTATGGGACCGAAACAAAAAAAAAAAATGCTGAAAGAAAGCCAACACCATGTGGTAAGGCAGCAAGAAAGATGGAACGTTCCTGCTGCTTTATCGCTTTTCTTCGGAGTGCAGTAATACCCTTACTCTGGCTCCTCAACAAAACTCTTGTCTGACATGAAGATGCTACCAGTAGCCATCAACATAGCCTCTTGCCTTACACAAGTGCGCAATCCCACCACCATGGAAAGTGAGTGCCATAGGTGGGGAATGAAGTATAAACCCTGAGAAATACATGATCCAACACCTTGTCTTCAGTTATATTTTAATTGTGTTTGTTACAATCAGTATAAAAGTGCAAGGCTTTTCAGATTGCCACGAAAAGCCGAAATGGTGGTTAAAAGTTTAATACTAATAGAGGTAATAGTTGTAAACATTTGAAATAATGTTAAGTTTTGCCCCATTTATTTTTTTTAAATTAACACATGTGAAAAATTGCAAATCGTAAACACAAGTCCTCATTTTCAGCTGTAACTTGAGTAGACAAGATATAGGCAGCCTCCCTGCTGCCTGAGGCCTCTTCAAATCATAGATAGAATCATAGAGTTGGAAGAGACCTCAAGGGCCATCCAGTCCAACCCCCTGCCATTCAGGAATACATAATCAAATCATTCCTGACAGATGGCCATCCAGCCTCTGTTTAAAAACCTCCAAAGAAGGAGACTACACCACACTCCAGGGCAGCGTATTCCACTTCCAAACAGCTCTTACTATCAGGAAGTTCTTCCTAATATTTAGGTGGAATCTCTTTTGCTGTAATTTGAACCCATTGCTCCGTGTCCTAGTCTCTGGAGCAGCAGAAAACAAGGTTGCCCCATCCTCAGTATGACATACTTTCAAATATTTAAACATGTCTATCATGTCCCCTCTCAACCTTCTCTTCTCCAGACTAAACATGACCAGCTCCCTCAGCCTCTCCTCATACGGCATCATGGCTTCCAGACCACCCACCATCCTGGTCACCCTCCTCTGGACACATTCTAGCTTCTCAATATCCTTCCTGAATTGTGGTGGCCAGAACTGGACACAGTATTCCAGGTGAGACAGGCAGACAGCTCCTCTAGTGACTTCTCAGACAGCTTCTCAGGCAGACAGCTCTTCTAGTGCCTCACCAAACCACAAACCATAGGATTCCATAGGATACAGCCCTGGCAGCCGAAGAGGACTCAGCACTGCAATTATGTAGTGTGAAAGAGCCTCATATTTGGACATTCCATTTTATTTGGACACAAGCATTCAGGTCTAAATGTGTCAGGAACTGAGGCATACCCTGACTCCTCCCATATGATGGGCCAGTTGAATATCACCTAATCTGAACCCCTACAGACTATCCATTTTCTATCTATTTTCAAGATATATCCTGGTTTTCAGAATGGCCATTGGGAAGGCCCTTGTTCAAAATGTATTCAGCATTTTTAATGAACTTCGGTTTTGAATGTTTTAATAAAGTTAAAATATTACACAATTTTCATTTGGAGTTTTTCCTTTGACATGTTTATATGACAGCTATAACAGCTATACTGAATGTATTTGAGTGATGTATAGTAATAAATTGTTATAATGTAGTAGGAGGCCTATTGTTAGAGAGCAACTTTTTGTAGTTCTGCTATTTCCTCACTGTACCTTCTGTGACTTTTATGTATCATGAAAGCAATCAAAATAGAAATCATCTTGTTTTTCAATAAATAAGGTCTTTTGTGCAAGCTTTATTCATAAACACTAAAAGAAAACCACTTGGATACTTCAGTGACATGGGTTCATAGTGAAGCAGCATGTTAATAAAATCTGATTTTCAATAGAATTCTAAACGTAATTAATAAACAGATATGTGCGATAATAACAAAAGGTCAATGTCTCTCAGTCTGAATACTTCAACAGAATGGCTTTATTTATTTATTTATTTATTTAAAATCCACATTGTAAAATCTGACCTGAAAAAGGTGTTTTTGCTGCTGCTGTTACTCCATATTAATTACATGTTTACTCCAGCTTTAGATTTGTTCACATCTGAATGCTTCCCCACCCCACACTAAACAATATGATAACTGTTTATCATATGCGTGGCAGGGGGTTGGACTGGATGACCCTTGTGGTCTCTTCCAACTCTACAATTCTATGATTCTATAAGGCATTGTTTTTTAAATAAATGGGCAGCTCCCCATCAGCAAGCCAACCATGCAAAAGGAAAGCACTGATAAGTGATTGTAGAGGAAAGATTCTGGACTACCGGCCACCACATCTCTTTTAATGAACCGAAAATGCACACACAAAGGAGATACTGCTGCAGCAGATGCCACCAGCTCACTCACTTCTGGTATATTATTGCCTACAGTTACCTTGGTAAATCAAGCTTCTTCTAATCTATCTAAACAATATGTTGTGCCAGAGATTTCCATACTTCTGGGCAAGGGCTACAACTGAAGAGAGTGCCTCCAATAAGGTTTTCCCAATATCCTGTGATACCGCTGGTAACAGTAAAATGTCACCCACCTCTTTTCCTTTACTAAAGCTTAGCCTGCAGGCTTTGCCATTGCTAGTTCTCCCTTTTCTGAAGTTTTATTCTTTTTTTTATTTAAAAATAAAATTTGAAAAAAGATATAGGGATGGGAAAGCTGCTTTTCTTTCTCTCTGTGACAGAAACAAGGCAAACATATTCTTTTATGACTAACTTAATACCTTTCACCCTGCTACACAAGAATGCACATTGTAGTCAAGACAACCTTTGCTATGGGCTGAATTTGTGTGTGTGTGTGTGAAAGAGAGAGAGAGAATTTGTGTGAAATTGAGAGCTAAAAGGACTTATTGTCAAAGTAACTATAAAATCTAGGCCTTTGGGAACCATCTTGATCATTTCAAAGACAGTTTCATTGGCTTTATTCAAAGGATAATACTTTTCCCTACCATTTTCTGGGTGGTCTGTACACCACTTAAAATCATATGGGTTAAATTATACAACAGCTTTTAGAAGAAGGGTTGGGAAAGATATGGGGTGGGGGTTCTGGTAAAGCTTCCAATAGTTATTGCTTACACCATAACCCTAGATGCATACATTAACCCTTAACTAGATATAAATAAATGTCTAAACATTCTAAGTATTGTGATTAATACTTAGCTGTCAGAGAAGATAGATGGGGCTCCCCATAGACATACTACCATGGTTAAAAGCTCAGGGCTGAAAAGATCAAAAGAGTAAGTGAGCACTTCTGTCCTAATTATAACTTGGTCTTTAACTTTTAGTACTAACGAATCACAAATGCTGGAGTTTTATGTGTAAGAGTAATATATACAAATTGATCATATTAAAACAAAAGCAGACAAATTGTAAGCAAACCTAATCCCCTGTCAGCCCTTCCTCTTCTTGTCATTCATTAGCATCCTCTTAACTGTCATCCTAAAAACCTTTGTTGCTAGTTCATCAGCGGAGAATGTTTTCTGCCTACCAATCCATTATTATGTTTTAAGCATGTCAACTTTCTACAAACCAAGGAAGTGGGAAAATGCAGTTTGGCTTTGTGTGAAAATAGTTATTATATTTGGTTTCATGGCTCCTGAGTGTTAAACTTGGCACATAATTCTCAAAAATATAGAATTCACTGTCATTTGGAACACTGTCATTTGGAAAAACCCTGTAGATTTTTTTCTGCTGAAATTCTAGGAAATAAATTTAATAAATAATAAATAAATCTAGGGAATAAATCTTAAGAAATAACTGTGAGGGTTTTGTTTTTTGGTTTTGTTGGTAAATTGTGGCAGAGGAAAGAGTACTATAACCAAGTTGGGTTTTACAGCGTAATCTAACCAGGAAACAAATTTCATTGACAACATTTTTAAAAAGCAGTTGTGATATATTTTGCTTCAGATGGACTATGTTTTGATGATATGATATGATGAGGTGAGAAAGATTTAGGTAAGCTGACCCTCCTGCTCCAGTAAACAGCAGTAGAGCTGTGTAATTAATCTCCACTCTTCAAAACCCTAAAGAAGTTCATGAAAATCATCTTGATTTGTTCTCCACCAGTTAAGATGCCCTTCACGTTGACTTTCTTCCCCACCCTCACCCCATAAATAGTTATGCAAATATGTCTTATACCTATGTACCAAGTTTGGAAACGTCAGTTGGTTCAAAACATAGCAGCCAGATTAGTCATTGGTTCATCCAGGAATGATTGTATCACACCTATATTAAAATCGCTCCACTGGCTGCCATTTCCAGGCAAGTTACAAAGTGTTCATTATAACCTTAAAAGTGTTGATTATTACCTACATGGTTTGGGTCCAGTTAACCTATGGGATTGCCTTCTCCCATATAATCCACCCCATACACTTAGGTCCTTTGGGGGACATTTACTTCAGTCAGCCAGGACTAGGTTGGTAACTGTCACTGTCACCCAGATTACTTTTTCTTTAGTCGCCCCTAGATTGTGGAACAGCGTGCCGGAAGAGATACGATAGCTGAATATACTGTCTAAATTTAAAGCAGCATTAAAGACTATTAAATTGTGAATTTTAAATTGTGTATTGATTGTTTTAAAATGTCTTGGTTTTTCTTATTCTTTTAAATTTATATATATATTTAACTGATATGTGTTTTTAACCATCATTATCTTTATACAGTATGTTAATTTCTTGTTCCCCACCTCGATCCATAGGGATAGGTGGGTAAGAAATAATAACAATAACAATTATTATTATTATTATTATTATTATTATGAATTGCTGTTTTCTACAGTCTGGCATGATACATTCTCATGGTTTCAGGTGGCCTTCAGTTGGCTTAAGATGCAGACTGGATTATGTCTCTTCAATACGAAGTTATTCTGCAGGACATTGTTAAATATGCAACTACATCTTTTTAAAAAAATACACAAGTTCATCTGTTTGTTGAAGATTTGCTAGGATATGCTAGCAGAGATAACTGATAGGGTCATCCTCTTTGATATCTATTACAGAAGTAGTTCCTGGAATTTTACATGCAGCAACCTGAATAAGTTTGCTTGTGAAAAGGGTCAGGAAGTGTCACCACTGTGTAAACAAATCACGTTTGCAGGCTTAACTATAGCTCTAAGGAAGGTGTTAGCATTGTATCATATGGAAAGAAACAGCTGATAGATAGCAGGCATTCCTATAGATCTCCTGTTTGTAATTCAACCTGTCATCAGATAGGGGATGAGCCTGACTCCTAAATCCAGCTATAAGTTAAAGAGATGATATCGGATACAGCTTGGCAATGGAACATACAAAATAGTTCTACAGAGGATATGATAAGATCACTGTAGATATAGCAAACACCCAAGTTTGAATTATGTGAGACAATAGCTAGTGATTATCAGGCCATGTGAGAAGCAACAAGTGACCATAGATAGGACAGATTTGTTAAAACATATTTGTGTAGCCATATTGTTGTGCATAATGCAGGAGTGTAGGTGGGCATTATTCTGTTAAATTCCTTCCAGTTCTCATAAGATTGCTTCACTGAAGGACTAAAATTCTGTATGTTCTTCTTGGGACCATGCCATTTGTTATATCAAGAATAATTAAATATATGTTGGTATAATTGAGGCATATTTTGAATACAGTTTTATAAGATTAAAATTTTATGACTGGCATTAATAAAGTATATTCTGAAGCATTTATTCCTTCTGCACCAGTGAGGGGACAAAGAGTTGAGGGAGGGAGGGAACATCAGAGAGTTTAGCAATGAAAGGAACATTTAAAGCTCAAGGGGTATATGCAAATGAGTAAGCTGTCTCTGAGGAAACTGAGAAATGCATTGATGTTATGATGAAATATTGAAAATACGAGTAGTAGCATTTTAAGGGCTTTTACATATGGACATAAATAATATGCAAACAGGAGTGTATGCATAGCAGTCACACTGTATGGTCTATATTCTGGCTGTCCCCAAAAAGAAACTGAAAGCTATTGTATTGTTCTGCATAGTTCTAATTTTATTTTATTTTTAAAAAGCTAAACCACCATTTTCTGTTTCTTTCTTCATTGTTTTCAGTATCTCTTAGAACTAAAACTAAAATTTGGTCATGTACAAGTTGGAGACAAGTCCTAGGAGGTGGAAGTGGCAGTATGCTGCCAATTCTTGTGCAAGACTTATCAGCCTCCTGAGCAGAAATATTTCAGATAAATGATTCTTTTGGGACCAAAGGAGCAGAAATGAAGAGAAAAGAACTTTCCTAATCCCTTGTACCAGCATTTTAAAAGGGGGTGGGTGGGTTCAAAGCTCTAGCCATAAAGTTCAGAGCTCTAGTTACAGTGGCCACATTTGTATGTAACACTACATCTATAGTGTATTGGGTTATGAACAAGCTTTCAGATTGGGGCCCTTCAAACAAATCATAGGTAACATTAACCAGTGTATTGATTCAGATGAAAGCACAAACTGGTTAAAAAAATAGAACCACAAGCTGCATTGGAAGTAGAAAGGGGAAGGTGCATGATCTCGGATCGTGTAGACTCTGTCATATCAAACTAAACTATGGTTTAAATTCTAATATGTAAACTAAACTGTTATGGTTTAGTATAACATCCAAATGGGCAGTAGCTCCTATATGAGTTAGCACAGCTAATTTATGTGATATGAAATCCAAGTTGACATATTTATATGTATATATCTCTATCTCTATCTATACCTCTCTTTCTTTCTCTCTCTCTCTCTCTCTGTGTGTCAGTGTTTGTCTTGTTTGCATTTATCCATATTGAGGAAAACGCCTTTGAGCTCCTTTTGTAACACTTGTATTTTAGAAGTCTTATTTGTATATTACTATTTTTCAAGCATGTAAAGACAAGGTATTTTAGCTTTATATTTCTGAACTGATACAGTATAATTCAGAAAAATTATTGCTTTGGATGGGGAAGAACAGACAACCTATTCAGCTATATCATAACAAATGGAAACAGTTTAATGGTATTGGACTCACAGCTTAGTTGGGACAATTAGCAGTCCTCTGGTGTGTTAGTAATAAATCATTCTACAATACCAATTAAGTATAATTCCTCAAGTCATTTCATTGGAACAACATTTTGCTAAAAACTATGTCCCTTGGAAACCTGTAATTGAGCTGTACTATTTGATGGAAACAATTGAGGCAAAGTCTCCACTCTTATCAGTGTTGGCCTCATTATTCACGTAAGAAGCTAAATCATGATGAAATGACCTGTTATTAATAGTTAGGAAGGACATTTGTCAGTCTCAGAGACTAATGAATAGATCAATTACATATTTCAGTACACAAATTGAGTTGTATTTTCAGGTTGTTCCTTGAGGTAGATTGTATGTGTGAGTGAGTAAGGGACCACTGATTGGAGAGTGTTGAAAGCCAGCCAGTTAGACATTACTAATTAAAGAATTTTATCTGTCTCTGAAGGCAGAATGCATTAAACTGTGATATTGAACATTTCGCTGTGAGCTGTAAATTGTTAAAAGATTATTCTCTTTCTTCATTTGGGCAGCAAGTTGTAGGAAGCTTCTTGTAAGAATTTTGAGAAAGACTTTGAAATGGACTAAGCATAATTAGAGGCTTTCATGGGTTGGGTTCTGAAAGCAATGCAATAATCGGGTTAGATAATAGTTGGCCAGGACACATGGAGCTGTAAAAACTAGTTGTGTCTTATGCAGCTGGTTGGAAAACAGGATGTACCAACGGAAGCACCCAGAGAAAAGGACAAGCCATGTTGTAGGGGTAAAGAGCCACACTATCCATTTTGGCACAACAGTAGCTGTGCCAGCCATGCTGATCATGCTAGTTCATATGTACTAGCAGTAGTCCTCATTCTAAAGTGGTTTTGCATAGGTAACAAGTGATCTGGGTCATCTGTAACACACCACCTGGAAAATATATATACAGTTCAAACTTGTGCATCTGGGAAGGGTAATACATGGGACTCATGTTTTCTTCACACACACACACACACACACACCTCATCAGGGTTCCCACCACCTTGTTGCTGAATTTGGTGCCATGGCAAAGTCAGAACCCTTTGCACTGCAAACAAAGTACACTGGGCTTGTTTTAAAACTTTGTGTTTCCTAGAAGCTTTTGAGAGTGCAATCCAATAGTAAAGCAAGATATGTAGGCCCCACACACCGACTTTACATTGCAAACAATTGTGATTGTGCTGTTGCCACCACCACAGTAGATTCAGAGGGCGAAATATGGGGTGGCTGTGACAATAATGCAGGGGGTTCTGTGACCCCTGCTCCCTGGAAGTTCCCCACCCTACTATACATGTCTCTTCTCAATGAGTTCAGTTGGATTTCAGTAGAGTTAGGATTAGGCTGTATATAGCACTAGATGGGAGATCTGGCATATAGTCTATGGCAGAAAAAATATCTTCACAACTAAAGCCTAGACAGATGGAAGAAACGTATTAAACATAGTATGTCTCCTCTTCTGAAGTGCTTTTATGCCCCCCTCCTTGACAAGTGTGCCAAAATGTCTTTTATTCATTAAGGCTACATGTACATACTTAGGAAAATAAACACTTTTTCACAGTAGATATATGTTGTTTTTTGTGGCTTTTAAAAGCTATGTATTTATTATGGTTCACACAGTGTAGAATGCACATGCTGAAAAACATATTTCAATATATTTCTTTTCTTTAAATTTCTAGCTAGCAAAAAAAATTCGGGAAAAGTTTAACCGTTATTTGGATGTGGTAAATCGAAACAAGCATGTGGTTGAAGCTTCGTATACTGCTCATTTGACATCACCCTTGACTGCAATTCAAGACTGCTGCACCATTCCACCATCTATGATGGAGTAAGTATTCCCAGTGGTTGTTGCCTTGTTGTTGTGTGCCTTCAAGTTGTTGTTGTTGTTTTACTTAAAAGACGATTATGCTAGGCTCATCTTGATATGATTTTGGGTGAGAATAGCTTGTACAAGGGTTTGGAGTAACAGACTATTTGGGGTTGTCACAAGATGAACGATGACTTCATGGAAGTCATGGAGATACAATGTTGTTTTACTGTGAGCTCATCCTTCAAGTTTCTCGAACATTATATGGCTGATCCAGTTTTTCTCTGTTTCTGGGACAATGTAAATAGCAATATATCTGGTATGAAGCACATATACAGGAATTACAGTATCAGATAAGAGTTTAGGCATAATATGTGGAAAGCTTAGCTATTTTAGTATGGTACCGTATTTGGTTTTGTGAATTTGGTTAATGTGTTTTGTGAGTTTGGTTAATGTGCTGTAAAAAATTTAAAAAGCATCCTATTGTAAGGGTATTACAAGAGGAAAAATTAAAATGCAAAACTTTTAAAACTCATACATGAAAGGACTGTTTGAGAAACACAATTAATGCTTCCGCTTTAAAAAATACTATTATTGTAAAGGTGGAAAAAACTGTCTGTTTTAGTGCTGTATATAAAGTCTCTTGATTGGCTGATCAAGATAATTGACTAATATACATTTCTGTAAACAGATAACAAAAATGCATTATATGAGAAAGATAACTAAATTCAGAGAAATTGCTTGCATTTCTGCTCTATCTTTGTGAAAGAGAGATGACTTGGTCCAGATACGTAAATAAACAATGGGATT
The DNA here is from genome assembly GCA_030847615.1 of Gambelia wislizenii. Lineage (NCBI taxonomy): Eukaryota > Metazoa > Chordata > Lepidosauria > Squamata > Crotaphytidae > Gambelia > Gambelia wislizenii. Next base: position 108,625,550 of record JAUMIR010000004.1, read on the forward strand.
TGTTTGTCCCTTGTTGCAATTATATATTGTAAATAATTGCAGCTGTCCCTCACCTTTAGATGCCTTGCTTTTCGATGACCCACTCTTTCAACCATTCTAAATTACTACCCAGTACCGTATATTCGATGTGCGGCCATGTGTCAAAGTCAATGGGTTCCAGTGACATATAATTTAAAAGTGTTGAAAGAGCGGTTCGGCGGTTATAGCTACTACTCATTCAGTATTCACTGAATGAAAAGATGGTTCTTTGCACAATGCTTTTGTGGCCATGTGCTGATTTTTATTTTTATTTATTTATTTTTTTGGACTCTGCGCCATCTTTCATTCAGTCTGTGTACTGTACAGTACCATGAACCTTGCAGCTTCCTCCTTCGATGCTGGGGAGGATGGTTGGAAGGGGCATTTGGCCACCCTCAGAAGTGCTTGGTAAAGTTTGGAAGCAACTTTTAATGAGCACGTGGAGCGTCCTGACCCACTCTGCTGAGGAGCCCATGGGATGGGGAAGGGGGAAGATCAGTGGGGCAAAGGAGAAAGCAAGGTGTGGAGTAGGCATTGGACATGAACACGTTTGTTCCCCATGGCTCTAGAAGGCATGGAAGGATTGAGGTGAGCCTGGCACAAAAGGGTTGTGTAGAGACAATGGTGTGTGTGTGTGTGTGTGTGTGTCAAGGGAAAGAAATTGCAGAAAGGTGGCGGAGATGGGAGAGGTGACGGGGAGGCATCTGCTTATAGGTAGCAACATTTATGTACAGGAGTCATTGAATGTGGGTACTCCCTGCCCTAATTAATTCTTTCCTCTCAGCACAGGTGTTACCCACTTACTTGGCAGGTTAGGGACCAGAACACTATAGGTTCTGCATTTCAATGTTTTCCACTTTTTGACAGGAGGGCAGTTGCTCTTCAACTCCAAGTGGTCTTGGATGAAACTGATTATCTAGACCCATTTCAAACTGGCTTCAGGACGGGATTTGGAGTTGAGACTGCCATGGTTGCCTTGACCGACGACCTGCGTCTAAGCATCGACAAGGGTAGTGTGACTCTGTTGGTGCTTTTGGACCTCTCAGCGGCTTTCGATACGATAGATCATAGCATCCTCTTGGATCACCTGAGTGGGTTAGGAATCGGAGGCACTGCGCTCCAGTGTTTCCGATCCTTCCTCTCAGGCAGGTTCCAGAGGGTGCTGTTCGGGGACAGCTGCTCCAGCAGAAAGGAGCTTATTTGTGGTGTTCCGCAGGGCGCCATCCTGTCCCCAATGCTGTTTAACATCTATATGAAGCTGCTGGGTGAGATTATTTGGAGTTATGGGGCTGGGTGTTATCAGTACACTGATGACGCCCAGATCTATTTCTCCTTGTCCCGATCATCGGCCTCGAATTCCAATGGCATCTCTCCTCTTAATGACTGTCTTAAAGCAGTAATGGGCTGGATGAGGAAAAACAGATTGAGATTCAATCCAGACAAAACGGAGGTGCTCACGGTAGTGGCCCTGAAACCAGGAGTTGGGCTGCAACCTCCAGTCCTGGACAGGGTCACACTCTCCGTTAAGGACTGTGTTCGCAGTCTGGGGGTGCTCCTTGATTCATCGCTTCAGATGACGAGTCAAGTGAATGCGACGGTCAGGAGCGCTTGTTATCAGCTTCGGCTGATACACCAGCTGCACCCTTTCCTGGAAGTAAGGGACCTTGAGACTGTGGCGCACGCGCTGGTAACCTCTCATCTAGATTTCTGCAATGCGCTCTACATGGGTCTACCCTCGTGCTTGGTCTGGAAACTTCAGTTGGTACAAAATATGGCAGCCAGAGTGGTCTCGGGAACATCTCGGAGAGATTATATAACTCCAGTATTAAAATCTCTCCACTGGCTGCCTATCAGTTTCCGGGCCCAGTATAAGGTGTTGGTTATTACCTTTAAAGTCCTAAATGGCTTGGGTCCAACTTATCTTTGGAATTGCCTCCTCCCGTACAATCCTCCCCATGCATTCTGGTCCTCTGGGAGGAATTTGCTTCAGCTACAATAAATCTAGGCTGTCTGCAATCTCCCAGAGGGCCTTTTTTGTAATCGCCCCCAAATTATGGAATGGCCTGCCAGATGAGATCCATCAGATGACGAGCTTAAAGAGCTTTAAAAAAGCACTACAGACGGATCTCTTTCGGCAGGCCTTTCCTGATTAGATCCCGGCCTCAGGAGCTGCGTCTCCTGGCCTTTTTTTAGTCTTGTTTATATTTGTTTTTTAATGTGATTTTAGTTAGGTCGTTTTAATTTTATATTGTTTAATGTTTTTTTATGGGGGAGGGTGGTGGTGGGTGGTGCTTTTATTCGGTATTGTAGTGTTTTAATTGTTGGAAGCTGCCCCGATTGTTTTTAGCAGAAGGGTGGGGTATAAATAATAATTATTGTTATTATTATTATTATTATTATTATTGACAGTGCCATGGTCCTTAACCTGTTGAATAAATGGGGGAATGCCTGTATCAGGAGTCTAAATGAATGTCTGCCAACCTCTGTGAGCAAGTTTGCTGTGCACAGATGATCTTTATATGGTCCTGTAAAAACATACCTCTGTTTAATAGCTGAAGACTTCCTGAATTACACTGATAAAGCAATTGTTGGAACATGGCTACAAATTTAGTGATAAATTCCTTCTTTGTGTTACTTTTCATTTTTAATGGAATCATTTTTATAGTGTGGTTTTGAGAAGATCAGCATGCATTTTCTTCCTTTACCAACCTCACTCTTTCCAACCTATTTTAAGATAACCTAGAAATAGCAGGGGCTGTTTCTTATAGGAGCTGCTATTCAGCTGTGTGACCATACAGTGTGTACTGGAAACATTGAAATGGTTATGCATTTATTTCTGAATGTGCTTAAGTTCAACACTGTGTAGACATACATTGAGTTCTAGCTCAACAGAAGTATGATGAAGAGCAGCAGTTTGAGTATAAACTCACACACACGCACACACAAACTGAAAATTGACTGAAAAAACTAAAATTGAAAAACAGAAGTGGAGTTCTGTTCACTTGCAGGTCTGATTTTCAGTCAAAAACCTGTCAGTGTAGCCTGCTGTGGGGGCAACCACTGATGTAAAGTAAATCACAGTATAAAGAGTTGACATGTGCATGTGCAGAGTAAATTTCCATCAGTGCTGTTGCCTTGTCTGACATCTTATAGAGTAAGGGTAAGGAAGTTTGCCAGGGCAAGGGATCAAACCTTTTGCTCTAGCACTGGCTGAAAGCCTCACTAAGCAAATGAAATAAAATGATCTGCAAATCTTTTTAAGAGAAGAAAAAGTAGAAAGAAACCAGAAGTTACCACGGGACAACTTTAGGTTCCAGTTTTTGGGTTTTGGGGAGTGAGTTTGGGGTTATGTTGATCCCTGCTGTCACTAAATCAGAATCCACTTGTCTTGGGTATCATAACCCCACTTTTGCCCCCTCGTTTTTTTTTCTGGCACTGTGTGGAACTGTGCGAAGGCGTTATGAAAATGACCTGGGTCCTTGCCAGATAACAGAGCATCAAGGACCATTTTTTAAAAAAGCCTGCCAGGGTGGAGGTGATGAGGTACACGAAGTTCTCCAGAAAGCAGAATGCAAACTACCGTATATTCCGGCGTATAAGACGACTGGGCGTATAAGACCACCCCCAATTTTTAAGCTAAAATATAGAGTTTGGGATATACTCGCCGTATAAGACGACTCCTTTCTCTTATATGGCAGGTATATCCCAAACTCCCCCCTCCAGCCTCCTTTTATGCACATTTGTGCACCAGTGGTTGTTAACCTGTGATCTGTGGGGGTCTGTGAAGACTTGAAGGCTGCTTGGCTCACCTCCTCCCTGCAGTGACAGGAGCCAAGGCAAAGGTTGACTGGTTGACTTCTCTCTTCCTCCAGTGCCTCTGAGGGAAGGTTGAATGGATGGTGTAATGGTATATTATTATTATTATTATTATTAGGGCTTTAAATCTTGAGTTAAGTCTTGAGGGACCCCAGCAACAAAAGATTTTCAAAGGCGGTCCTGGTAAAGAAAAGGTGAAGAGCCCCTGCTCTACCCCACAGCTGCACAGGGAGGGAGGGATTCTCCGTGGCTGCCAGTCACAGAGGAGACCCCCCCACCCCATGCAGCTGAAGGAGAAGGGGGGAAGCCGTGAGGGGAGGGAGGGCTTCTCCGTGGCTGCCAGTCACGGAGGAGACCCCCCCACCCTGCACAGCTGAAGGAGAAGGGGGGGAAGCCGCACGGGGAGGGAGGGCTTCTCCATGGCTGCCAGTCACGGAGAAGACCCCCCCACCCCGCACAGCTGAAGGAGAAGGCGGGAAGCCGCAAGGGGAGGGAGGGCTTCTCCGTGGCTGCCAGTCACGGAGAAGACACCCCCACCCCGCGCAGCTGAAAGAGAAGGGGGGAAGCCGCACAGGGAGGGAGGGCTTCTCCGTGGCTACCAGTCACGGAGGAGACCCCCCCACTCCGCGCAGCTGAAGGAGAAGGGGGGAAGCCGCACGGGGAGGGAGGGCTTTGCCATGCCTGCCAGTCACGGAGAAGCGTCTCCCGCCCCGCATGGCTCCAGAGGCAGTGGGGGGAGCTGCCGGGTCTGGCTGGGTCAGGGCCGCCGCCGCTTCACTTTGCCTCACCCCCACCCGATCTCCTGCATCTTTGCTCCCTTTGCAAAGGGAGCGAAGAGGCAGGAGATTGGGTGGCCGGTGAGGCAAAGCACGTACCCGGCGTATAAGACGACCCCTGACTTTGGAGTCTATTTTCCAGGCTTCAAAAGTCATCTTATACGCCGGAATATACGGTAGCCTAATGTGTGATTGAGGATTAGATATATAGGAAATGCAGTGTAGAGTATAGCTAGACGGAATGAAGACAAAGCAGGCTTATAAATATCAAAAGATGTTTGCAAGAAAGAATTGTGTACAGTTGTCCCTGTGTATCCATGGATTCTGCACCCACGGATTCAACCAATCACAATTTGAAAATAGTAGAAAAAAATTACAGTTGCCCCTCCACATTCGCGAATTTAGTATTCGCGGTTTTGAGTATTTGTGGTTTTGGGAGGGCCTCGCCCCGTGCTCCCGAAAGCAGCACTGGGCTGTAGAAGCCCCGTGGCCACTTCTGGGGGGATGAAAGAGAAGTGGCAAGGGGGCCTTCCAAGGCCCCCTCGCCACTTTGGCAGGCCAGGTGGGGCAGGGTGGGGTAGAGGGACAACTGCAATTCCAAAAAGTAAACCTTGATTTTTGCTGTTGTATATACAGTAGGACCTCCAAATCCATGGGGGATTGGGCCCAGTCCCCCCCCCCACGGATAACAAAACCCGCAGATAATAACAAATGCCCCCGTCACCATTTCTGCCCCAGGAGTGATCCTGGGGGCAAAGGATGAGGGAGTCAGATATCTCCTTCCCTCCCTTTGCCCCCGCGTTGCCATTTCCGCCCCGGGAGTGATCCTGGGCAGCGATCCCAGGGGCAAAGGAAGGAGGGAGGCAGATCTCTCCTCCCCTCCCTTCGCCCCTGCGTCATCATTTCGGCCCAGGAGCAAAATCCCAGGGAGCGATCCTGGGGGAAAGGGGAGGAGGGAGTTGAGATCTCTCCTCCTCCCCTCCCTCCCCCATCCACCCCCCCCCACTGTCAGCGTCCGCAGATAATTGAATCCATGGATGGCGAATCAGCAGGTGCCAGGTTGCTACTGTAAAGGGATGCCATTTTACTACGTCATTGTATATAATGGGACTTGAGCACCCACAGATTTTGAGACTTGAGAACCCATGGATTCTGCACCTTGCATGGGAGATCCTGGATCCAAGCCCCAGCCCACTGTACTTGCCTTCATTAATTAACTCCAGAGAGTTAACACAAGTGACCAGAAATATGTAGGAAATGTGTATTTGTAAAGATCAGGTAGCAGGTGATAGCCTACTTTCTTTGAGAGGCTTTGCTCCCTTAAGAACTGGTCAGCTACCCACAATGCCATGGCCTCTAGATGTGTTGGGCTATAACTCCCATAATTGATGGCCAGCATTGAGGCAGTGTGAGTTGGGGAAAGTTGGGGAAGTAGTATTGGGATTAGAAGGACAAATATAAAGCAGCTAACCTGATACAAAGCAGCTTCATATTTTAAATGGGAGTTGCCCTCCCAGCCTCTCTGAAGAAAAGTACTTTACACTGTAGCATTCAAGGTAATAGTAATAATACTACTGTAGCTGGTACTGTAGAATTTGCCTCAGCTGGCGCTTGGAAAATTTGTTTTTGTGAACTATAGCTCCCTGAACCCCCTAGCCAGCAAAATCACTGGCCATGCGGGCTAGGGGATTTGGAGAAGTGTGATCAAAAAGTAACTTTTTCAAGCTCGAGGCTGAGCATGCCGAGGATCCCAGTTATCAGCATCTTCAGAAACTAAACGGACAGGGAGAATTCAGCAGCATTGGATTGCAAAACTCAAGATAAAGATGAAATCTGGGATGCTGTCTTAAATGTCAGGCTCAGATCGATGACTGTGCCAATAGTCTTGTCATATTTCATAGTTATTTACTGCACATTAACATTTAATATAATCATCATCATCATCATCATCATCTTTTATTTTTAACCCGCCCCTCTGCTCGGCAACCGGGGCGGCGTACAGCAAGATTAAAACAACATCAAGTTAAAACAATCCTTCCCCATCCTAACCCTCCCACCCCTTAAAACTAAATTAAACTAATGGAGAGTTAAAACAAAGATAAAATACAATAAAGGCAACGATGGCAAGGGGGTGGGTAGCAATCAGTCCACTTGAACCAGGAAGTTATTTGAGCTGTATTTGCTCAAAAAAAGCAGAAGTGACAAATACTGTCAATATGTCAAATGGATTTCATTTTCATCTTGCCGTTGTCTTATTTGAGATTATGTCTCTACAAAAATTAAAATATTCCAACACTGAAAAGCCATAGTTGAAAATTGTGGTTTCCACCATCACGTAACTGAATACACACAGATAGTTTTTTGAGGTAAAATTACTAAACATCTTGAGTTTATTTAATGAAAAATATGGATCAGATTTCACACTCAGGGGACTTTGCTTACATGGGTTTGCACTTTTAGATTAGAAAAAGGCAGAACATGTGGAGGTAAGTGTACATAATGTGTAACATTATGTGTGGTGTGTAGAAAATAAACAGAGAACAGGTTTTTCTTTTTCTTTTTGTTTTTCTTTTGCTATTTCCCTTTTTACAATCTGGGGTTATCCAGTAAAGCTGAATGATAAGAGATCCAGGACAGATGAAAGGAACATACAGTGCCTAGTTAATCTATGGAATTTGCTACCACATGTATAGTTTAAATGACTTTGAAATGGAGATTAGACAGATTAATTGATGACAAAGCTATGTACTACCTTACTACCAGAAGGATGACATTGTATACCAGTTGTAGGGAACAACAGTGGGGAAGGGCTGTTGTGAACCATTGTACACTTGCTTGTAACTGAGTATATAAGATTGGCACTCTGCTTTCTGGAGGCAGAGAGCTCCATCAAACATAAATCCACCTAACCCATTTTGGTAAGTCGTTTGGATTTCCATGATAGTCCTCATGTTCAGCTAGTAGATTTCCAATAGGGGTATGATTGGCTAGTGTACAAAACAGGATGTTGAACAAGATGAGCATTTGGTCTGGCCCAGAATAATCCATTTACTGTGTGTTTCTATCTTCTGTATTCGATTTTTAACCCCCCTAAACTCCGTATGACTCCCTCTTCCCAAAGCTGGCTGGAGCGAGCAAGCCAAGCGGCAGTTTTAAATCTCCTGCCGCTTTTTTTTTTTTAAAGGTTCCTAGTTTGCGGACAGTCGGTTTTCCCTATTTACAATATAAAATAAAAATAAATAAATGTATAATTCACGGACTTACCGGATGCTTGCTAGCCGGGAAACCAACATGGTGGCCGCTCCCAATTCCCCTCCATGCTAGCCCCGCCCCCTCTACTCGGCCAGCCAATCAGATTACTCTGCCTGTTCGTATATGTGCGAATGGACCCTACAGACCCGTAAGCCATCCGAACGGCATACAGATTTCTCTTCGCGATCCGCTTTCCCTCCCGAACTCCGCGTGTGCGTATTTCAGGGTGGAAAACTGCCCCCCTCTTTTGCATTCATGTGCATCCGAACGGCCGTTTGTACCAAAGCGTGAATTTCCGCACGCCGTACGTATTATTTAAATCGTGTAGACGGGACCTGAGTATGATTGCAACTTTAACCGTGCTTGTCCATTTCAGAGAGGGAACCCAAGGCCTAAATCATATTGGTAGTCTCAACTAGAATAGACACATGAAATCAGTTAATAAATGGTGAGTCAATACTTCTGTAAATGCTATGGGATTCAAGCTTGAGTGTTAATACACTTATGAGAACCCAAGAGGACCCCTGCTAGATATTAACCAAAGGATAATTTTGTCCAGCATCCTGTTTCCAATGCTTTTGGGAAGACCAGGTCATGACTCCAGTGGCAATTCATTCCAGTACTAGCATACTGCCTCTGAACCTAGAAAAATCTATTTAACTATGATTGCTGGTTGTACAAATTACCTAGTCCACCATTAAAGTCATCTAACTCATTTCGTCTATTAAGAATCTGCAAGCCAGCATGACCAGAAAGAAGGAGGGGACAAATCCCTACTTCCTCCATGCAGAGTGTAGGAAATGGATAATTTTATAAACTAAGAACTGAAATATAAATTATGCATCATGAACACATAGAAATTGCAAAACTAAGAATGAGTACTTGTTTGACACTATGAAAAAAACATTAGTATGTGATCCTTAGTTATTTAACTATAATTTAGGACTAAAAGATGACCCCTGGAGCTTTATTCCAGGTTTCATCATAGGAACAACATATGGTTCCTTTTTTATGATTTGAAATTATTACACTGTGAGTGTGGCTTGCCTTTACTCATTGTCTTCACACTGTATCCTTATTCATCTTTTAAGTCTGCATTAGCATAAATTGGATAAAAGACAGAAAGCAGGAGAAGCAGTATATACCATAACCATAGTAGCAACTTGGTGCAAGTATGGGTTTGGCCTCTGGTGGACCCAGCAACTGTCTTTCTCCCTGCCCCGCATCACTACTTATAAGAAAGAATTGATTATATTTCTGTATTAGGTGTTCTTTAAATGTTATTTTTGTCTCCTTGTGTATTTTTTTTGTCCCCTAATTGATTCTTCTGGATTAAAAAAAACCTTTTAAGGAATGCTTTTGCCTACTTGGTGAAAAAGCTACACAGGAAATTCTTATCACTGTAACATATTACTTGACAACTCTACCATAGATTCATTAATGTAATATTTACATGAGTAAACCCACAGATCTATTTTTGAAGATCATTTACTTTAAGAATGTGATAACTCCTTTAGAAGTGGTCTGGCTCACCTTTTTTAAATGGCTGCTCAAATATTTGCTATTGAAGCTTAGCTTTATCACTGCTTTTCTTTTGTTTACTTGCCCTCTCATGGGTTGTTAAGTTGAGAGATAAGGGGATTCCCATCCTGATTTTTCAGATTGCTTGTGGAGCTGCATTTGCAAGAATACTAAACTGGTTTGGTGTCAGCCTAATGGAATTTCAAGAGTACACCCAAAAAAAAAAAATGTGGATGGTCTGATAAACTAGTTAAGTCTTGGATGTATGAATATTGTACAAACAAAAATGAGTTAGAAACTAGCTGTTAATTTGTAGGTAAATCCTTGTATGGCATGGACTAGAGAAAATCCGACACTACCACTGCAAGGACATATAATGCCAGAGAGCTTTTTAAAATCAATTTTCATAGGTATCGGGGGAGATGAAGTCAAAAGGGTACTTCAGAAGCATGTGGAAGGGTGTTTTAAAAACTTCACTTTTAAACTTTTAAACACACAATTATTTAACTATAGAAACATAATGAATCTTTTTTCTGCTTTCAGCAAGTAGATACTGTTCTGCCTGAAACTTCATACCTTTATTTCATTTGCAGAAACTCACTTAAGAGTTTCTTCCCTATTACACATGGAAGACCTGATTTTTAACATCACATCTTCTTTTTCTTCCACACTCTCCCCCATTTGAAACTTTTGGCCTGAATTTTATCTATATATTAATTGAAACATTTTATATTCTGGCCATTTGGCTGTGCCCTTGTGGCAGTTCACAAATATAAAAATAAAAGAAATCAACATAATCACAAATTTGACAGTAAAAACCAACTGAAACAGAATCAAGATTTTAAAACATAGAAGTGTTAAGGTATTAGAATGATGGTGAGATTTTAAGAGCTAGCAGGACAGTAAAGCCACTACAGTTGTCCCTGTGTATCTACGGATTTGGTATCCATGGATTTAAGTATTCACGGCTTGAAAATATTCTTTAAAAAATAATAATCCAAAAAGCAAACCTTGATTTTGCCATCTTATGTAAGGGACACCATTTTGCTATGCCACTGCATATAATAGGACTTGAATATTCATGGATTTTGGTATCCACAGGGGAGGGGGTTCCTGGAACCAAACCCTAGCGAATATGAAGGGACAACTGTATTAAACTTATTTAAACTGGAAAGCATTGTACAGGGGCAAAACACTGTAAAGGTAATAAGAAGCATTGACAAAGTAATCTCTCTGGGAACAGGCTTAGAACAAACCAATTCTACTCTCTCTCCAACCCCATCCTTCAGTAGCCTAAAAATAGTCTGTTCTACCAATTCTACTTTCAGTTCAGTCCTGCACAGTGCACTCAGAGGTAAGCATGTACAGGACTGCAGATCAAAGAAAATTGAAAACATGTATATCTATCAGGCTTGAAGTATAGAGGATCTCTGTCTGCATGTCAGCCCACAAAGGATAAAGAATCAAGAAAATGTCTTAAAAGTTTTAAAGAGAACTCTAAAATAAAATAATTGTTCCCCGAAGTTATAAGTATGCACACTAACCAAAATGATTATCAAAATAGCGAAAGGAATTCAGGATTCAAGGTTAGTAATGATCAGCATAGAAATCCCCCCCCACACACACACATCTGAGATGAATTTTCTGCCCCACCCGAAAACCAAAAGAAAATCTGTAGCAGGAGGAGGAATGGAGAGCTCCCCCCACCTTTCTGGGGTATCTTAAGTTTTGGTAGTCTTTTTTTATATTACCCTTTGAGTGGCCAATAGGGGCCCCCAGTAACCTCTGTGTTACTGGTCAATTTGATGGGATTGGAGGCATTTTGAACCCTAGCCTACCTGAAATGCCTCCTCACCAATTCCCAGTGGGCTCTGCTTCTCAGCAGAAGTGACCAGACAGTCACTTCTTTGGGTAAAAAACTCTGTCCAGGACTAAAAAAAGATTAGGGGAGCACAAGCCCCCCCTAAACCCTCCAAATGACCAGTAACAGTACCCAAAGCTTTACTGGGCACTATTGCCTGTATCTGGGTGAAAAAAATTAACCTAACACCAGTTGGGGGGCATGGAGGCCTTGAGGCACACACAACCCACAGTCCATACTCTCTCACCCCTGATGTAAAAGTATAGGGAAAGGGAATGCTAACTTTCAAGAACTTAGAAATAAATAAAGTCAACCCATTTATTCCCTATTTGTGATTGGATCAAAATTACAGGTTCAGCATCCCTTACCCAGAATTCCAATACTCCAAAATCCAAAACGGTCCACATGGGTGAGATAGTGACACCTTTACTTTCTAGATAGTTCAATGTACACAAACTTTGCTTCATGGACAAAATTATTTAAAATATTGTATAAAATTACCTTCAGGCTAGGTGTTACAAAGTGTATATGAAACATAAGTGAATTTTGTGTTTAGACTTGGGTCTCATCTCCAAGATATCTCATTCTGTATGTATAAGCGAATACAGCTATTCCAAAATCCGAAATAATCCAAAACACTTTGGTCCCAAGCATTTCAGATAAGGGATACTCAAACCTGTATAACATTGTTGCATGAGAAAAGCCATAAGTCAATAAAGGAAATAATAAAATGCAAAGTTACATGTATTTAACAAAAGATATTTTAAAAATGATTTGTTGATTCTGCCTTGCTTGTGCTGTATTCTTCCATAGGCGGAGAAGTACAGTCCATAGACAAGCTCTTACTGTCAAAGTTTAATTTAATTAGGAAGACTCTTGAGGCGCCATGTTATGTTCAGGCTTCAGCCAGGCTGAACGGAGTATATCACACTTGGCACCAATATTTTATGGCACTGGGACCTGTCTTTTGGTGTTTCCTGCCTTCCGTGCTCAAGAACACATCTTCAGTCTCTCCATGTATCCAGCAAAGCTGAAGAAATCCATCAAGATGTTCATGAATTAAGGGAGAACACAAAACAGCATCTAAATCTGCATTTCCTTTTCCACAGATTTCCAGATGTTAAGCCAGGGCCAAGCAGAACACGGGGGGGGGGGATGTTGCGTTCACTGGTGGGAGATTCAATAGTGTGTGGGAATTTTCCACAATGCATTAGGCATGTTACCCTGCAGTGGAGAATTATTTTACCACTCCTCCATTTCTTGAGATAAACTGGATTCATTCATTTACTGTGTATTTAGAGCCCTGATAATATGCCCAGATCCTCCAGTTATGTGTGATCCTCCTGGTTATTCTTTCTATTAAAAATATCACAATAACAATATTGTTTATAAGAATAGGTTATTAATTTTTATAAATAAGAAATGGTTGAGCTTCTATTTACCCCATACCAGTCAATCCTGTGAACTGCCATTTTTATCCAAATTTATGGATTAGCCAGCCTCTAGTTTAATAAAACAGATCATGGCTTCTTGTTCTTATAGGCAAACAAAACTATTTTTGAATCAGACCTTCATTATTAATTTGTATTAAGAATCCACTGGAACTTTAAAAATATGTTCTTTTTGCTTTTAACATTTCAGTGCTGCAGTATGTAAATAAAATATTGATTATAAGAATATGCTTTGCATTAATAAATCATACAAATGTTAGCATTTTAAAGACATTGTGAATTTAAATTACATTATTAGGTAGTTGTAATTATGTTTATCTAAATGGAAGAGAACATCTTTATAGACATTTAAACAAAGAGTATAAAAACAAGGATGGGCCTTAATGCCATAACCAAACCTCAGCTGAGGAGTGTCATTTTTATATACCCATTCTGTCTCCCTCTTTTTCATTTTTTCCAAAACTGAAACCACATAGAAGAAGTTGATTTACTTTGTGAATAGAAGCTGGATGAAATCCAATTGGAGCTAACTTGAACACTGTTTTGATGTAAGATTCAAAGCTTCTGCAAATTTATTTTATCTTCTACATTTGCTGATCTTCTGCTTGTAAATCCTGTTGAAGGAGAATAAAAATGACTGCTGCCTGATGGGAATTAAATGTCTGAAGTTCAAAGCAGTTTGCACATCAGAGCAAACGTCAATCAAATGAACATCTTGCAAGCTAGGCAGGGAGCGAATTTCTCCATGGGGAAGAGATCAAAGTGGGAGTCACAGTTCTGTTTTCTCCCTTGGGATGCAGTTTCGATCAGTTGTTCATTAAAGTGAATCCAGAAGGAAGGGTTTTCATATAATATAGAAGGGGAAAGGGGGAAAGAAGAAGGTTGAAGCGGGTGGAAATGTATGTTACATTCTCTTGGAGTTTCGATCTTTTCTAATTGCAGAACCACATTTTCCGGAGCGATATGTTGACCTACTGGAATTGTTATTAGAGATCATGTTCTGAAACTTGCGTGATTACCTACATTTTTTTATGAAGATGGAAGAGCTAGTTAAAACACATTCCCTTTATTTGCTGGATTGCCTTAAATGTACTGTTTGTTTGGACAATTCATTTTACATTTTTGAAATGTGTGCTGTAATAATTAGGGTACTATCAGGTATTATTTATTAGATCTTTTTCAGGGGGTAGGAAAGGTAGGTAAAATAAACCCACAAGGAGTGGGAAAGCTCCAGTCCTTGTCCCCTGCCGTGTTGCTCTCTGCACATGAACAACCTTCTGATGAAGAGAAAACCAGTGTTCCAGATTGTGTGGAGAGACTGCAAATTGAAGTCTCTCTTCACAATATCTCTTTTTGCACATGAGAGGAATGCTAGAGGTGGGACAGGTCAGAAAGCTCCACTCATCTCATGTGTTTATTTCAGCTAAATATACATTTGAAAGCCTAAAGTGTGCATATGATGGGGTAAAGATTCAAAACCTACAGGTGCTGAGCAATCGTTAGAAGCAGCAGTAATAAAGATAAAGATGTTGGAAGCAGTACCCACAAGGCAATGGACACATTCTGCATTTGTTATTATGAGGGCATTTATTGGCATGCAGTAGCTTAAATACCCTAAAGGCAGCAGATCCTAGCTGATCTTGGAAGCTAAGCAGGGTCACCTCTGGTTAGTACTTGGATGGGAGATCATCAATGAACACTAGGTGCTGTAGCCTATACAGTCGGACCCCCATATCTGCAGAACTAATATCCGTGGTTTCAGTTATCCACAGGACACAAAAACAGGAGTACATACTATAGAAACTTCCTAGAAAATGCCTAGAGAGGTACTATCCTCCAAGGCAACATTTTGCTATTTTAAACTGGAAATTCCATTATTTTCAATGGAGCTTACTGTTATCCATTGTTTCAGGTATCTGCAGACAGTTCAGGAACCAAACCCCTGCAGGTAAGGGGGTCTGACTGTATTTCAAAGGAAGGGACTGGCAAAACCACCTCTGAATATTCCTAGCCTAAGAAAACCCTATGAAATTCATGGGGTTGCCATAAGTTGACAGGTGACTTGAAGGCACATAAGTTGACAGGTGACTTGAAGATCTTCAACTATATCTGAAGCATTTTACTTTTTAATTGGTAATAGAAAATCTGTGTTAAGAGATGAACTCAGTGGGACTTACCTCTGAGCAGGCATGATTATTATTTCAGTTATCATATCAATTATACACTGGCTTTCTCTTACTCATGGTGTGTTACAAAATTTAATATAGAAGTTAGAGAAAAAGCACATTACAAAACTTAAAAAAACTGTTAAACAACACTACTATTAAAAACAGATTGTTAAAACAGTTTAAAATACATTTTAAAAATGCTGTAATTAAAAACAGTATGTTTTATACTGCTGTCCCCGGCGCCCGCTTCGGAAGCCCGGGGACGGCGGCGGGCGGGTGGGGAGGAGGCTGCGCTGCCTCTCCCCGGCCTTCCTGAGGGGACTCCGGATCTTAGAAGCCTCAGAGTCCCTTTAGGAAGGCCGGGAAAAGTGGAGGGAAGGAGGCTGCCCGCTCCACCCCCCGGCCTTCCTGAGCAGACTCCGGGGCTTGGAAGGCTGGAGAAGGTGCAGGCAGGAGGTTGCCCTGCCTCTCGGCAGTCTTCCCTAAGGGGCTGGGGCTAAACTGCGAATAATCAAAACTGTGAGTGTGAAAGCCACGAATGTCGAGGGGCAACTGTAGTTTCATTTGGGATCCTAGAAGAACAAATAATAGAAGAGGATTAGAAACTACTTAGATATATTTGTACTTCAGACTTGAACCAAAAATGATTGAATGTTGAGGTTTGCTGTTAAATGTGATGTTTTTATATGCGGTATGTTTTATCTATATCTATCTTATCTAACAGTATATACTCTTGACACGCAATGTTTTCAAGATGCAATGAAATAATGTGTATTGGGTTTTCCCCTGATTGCATTCTTAGTCTGGCATAGTTTATAACTAATTTCACTGGGCCACTGAAAAACACTGAGAAAATTCAGAGGATTTCCTGTTGCAAATTGCAGGCATGCCATTCCTGAGCTAGACAGGGATCGTAAAATTAAAGCCCCCTAGCCTTTATGCCAGCCATGGTCCCAAAACCTTCTTCCTATTAAAATGCATCAGAGGGGAAATCCTCTCATTTGAGCAAATTGAATTTAGTCAATGCAGATTGTGCTCAAGAAGGGAGGAGTGATCAGAACCAAAACAAAGGGGAGGGACAAAAGTTTAACCCCCCCCCATGATTGGTTTGATCCTTGTTTCTGCAATTTGCTGCATATCCATACTATTTGGGTTGAAGCTGGGGAAGGAGAGGTGTGGGGACAGGTGGCAATCATCCAGAGGCTACACTATCCCTACTTTAGAATATTAATATTTAGTGCAGTCTTTTTTAAAAATGATATATATGATAGAACTTTAGTACCAGAAATTATTTTGTTGCTTAAAGGTTGGCTTTAATACATTTTAGTGGTAAAAGCATACCTCTCAAATACTTCCATTTATTTGTGCTAACTACTGTGTAATTGGCTGAGCTGCCTGCCCATCTGGAAGTGACTGACTAAGCTTTCCTGTTGTTTTATGGTGGCCCTAAGGCGAATCTATCATAGAGTTTTCTGAGGCTGAGTATGTGACTTGCCCAGGGGCTGAGCAGGAATTCGAACCCTGGTCTCCAGAGTCATAGTCCGGCACTCAAACCACTACACCATGCTACCTCCATAGACTTGCTTGTACTTGGGGCTAATGAGAAGAACAAAAGTAACACTGTCTTCCCCTATTGAAGTTGAGGAGTCTATGCTTAAAAGGCAGAAACAGCTTTATGTATCTTATTCATCTGCCTTTTGTGTTTGTTTCAGGTTTGATGGAAACTTTAATACCAATGTATCTAGAACAATTAGCTGTGATAGATTGTCTACTACTGTGAATAGCAGAGCATTCAATCCTGGCCGGGACTTAAACTCTGGTAAGTAATACACCTATTTTGTGTAAGTTGCTGCATTTTGCCACAGAGAATCAGGTATCATAGCAACTGAATTTTATGCCTTCTTGAAGCTGCTGCATAATTTGTAATTTGAGGTTTAATGACAGACAGATGATTTCCTAGGATAATGATTTTATCTAGGTACTTATTTATTCCAGCATGCCATGTAAAAGTCTGTTGTGGTTTATAGCAACTTCCATTTGTTTTCTTTATATCTTGTCTGTCCTGCCATCAGCTATGTCAGTTTTCAGTAGTGATAGTCTAAGCTGCCTCTTTGATCTTTGAATTCATCTAATGTGCATGTTCTTCTGCAGCAATCAGCATTAACTGATATGTGACTAAGCCCTGAAATATTTCATTCCTTTGATGTGCCTTGGAGTTTCTGTCTTGAGAACTGACCCATTTGCTTGGCACATTTTAAAACTTGGAGGCGTGGTTACTGTCTGTGGCTGTTAAGACTTTCTGCAAGATATTCATTCTTTGGTCAGTTAATACAAGCTTGGCTTTAAACATCACATTCAAATGAAAATAAATTGGCTTTAAAGTATAAATGGAAGGCACTCTTTAAAAAAATCTAATAGTATCTAAGCAGTTTTTTTTAAAAATACTGTATGACTTTGATTTGACTCCTTCTCATTCACTTATCCTTCTTTGCTTAAACAAAAGAACTGTAGATTTAAGATGAAGTTTATTTGAGCTAGAATGGAGCAGGAAGAGCATGGTCCATGGACTACATGCCCCAGGGGTTCCATTGCACACCCCATCACATCCTCTCCCCCCCCCCGCAGCCCCCCTTGTCCTCTAGGGCCTGTATGGAAGATTTTGCCATATTTCCATTCTCACCCCAGCCTGTATCAAGGCCTTTTCCTCAGCTGACTTCTGGCTGATTCCTTTTTTGGGGGAAATGGTGTCCCTTAGCTGGGTCACACAAAACGTGTAAGAAATGCTTATCAGTAGAGGGTTTGAAGCAGAGGCACACAACTTGGCTGTTTCCTGTGAGACTCCTGACATTAATGAGGCCCTCTCAACCTTTCACAGAAGTTCAGCTGAGGTGAAGGGAAAACTCACCTGGTTTCAAAGAGTGCTGTTTCCCTCCTATTGCTAGTTAGTAGCATCAGGAAATGTGGGGCCACACACTATAGAACTATAGCACTATTATTCCATTTTACTATTTCATCCTATGGACTCCTGGTGTTTGTTGTTCAGGGGCGTGCTAGAATGCACTGGAATTCTAAATGCCCTTTCCTAAACTGCCAATCCCAGGATTCCATAGGATGGAACCATGGCAGTTAAAGTGGAATAATAGCACTATAATTGTGTGGTGTGGATGAGCCCCAGGAGAATGTGTGCAGGGAAGGGGAAAGCAGAATCTGAATTTGGCCATTAACAAGCCAAAAAGAATCTGCTTTGAATCCTTGTTTTGCTTCTTGTCTTTTTTGACCCTTAGTATGTTGCCCATTGTATGGAGGTATTAGTTAGCTAGGTAAAGTGGTTCACTTTACTGACAAAGCCTCTCTTCCCCAGCTCAGCTCTTGCCAGTTTTGTTGCTTACAGTCAGTGGAGAGTCAAAGCTGTTCTTACTACTATTAGTATAAGTTTTATTTACCTGTTGTTGGTTTAACATGTTAGGAAAGAAGATGAGGAAGCGTACAATGTTTCAGAGTGCTTTTCAGCTATCCCCAGAGGCCCCTGCTATGCTATAGCTTAGGACTGAAAAGATATCTGGATGATAATACAGTTGTCCCGCCGTATCCACGGATTTGGTATTCACGGATTTAAGTGTTCACGGCTTGAAAATATTCTTTAAAAAATAATAATCCAAAAAGCAAACCTTGATTTTGCCATCTTATATAAAGGACACCATTTTGCTATGCTATAGCATATAATGGGACTTGAGTATTCATGGATTTTGGTATGGGGGGGGGCGGTGTCCTGGAACCAAACCCCAGCGAATATGACGGGACAAATGTAAACACAAAAGGCAAATCTTCGTGTGTGTGTGTGTGTGTGCATGTGTGTGTATGCATGTGTATTTTCTCTCTCTCTCTCTCTCTCTCTCTCTCTCTCTCTCTCTCTCTCTCTGGCTTTTCTTCTCAAACAAAGATTCAGGAAGGACTCATCCTGCGCTTTCTGCAAGTGTGCTGATGACTAAAAAGGCCAATCCAAGATAAACAGGTCCGGTTGCAGAAAGCACAGCAGAAGGTCTCCTTGGGTGATGTTTCTGGGTTGTGATTCTTTCTGAGTTGTCGTTTCTCTTCAAGGCTTGTTCAGCGTGAGTTCTCAAATAAGGCTGCAGCATTGTGGATAGTGCGTCTCCATGCCTCCCGATGTGAGGCCAGGGTGGACCATTGTTGGTGATCAATTTGGCCAAGCCTGAGATGTTGTTTCAGGGAGTCCTTGTATCGCTTTTTTGGAGCACCCCTCTTACGCTGACCCGTGGCGAATTCACTGTAGAGTACTATTTTTGGGAGGCAATGGTCCTCCATCCTAGAAATGTGCCCTGCCCAGCGCAGCTGTGTTCTCAATATCGTGGCCTCAATGCTGGTGATCCCTGCTTGCTCAAGGACAGCAACATTTGCCACATAGTCAGTCCAGTGTATATTTAGGATTGTGCATAGATAGCACTGATGAAAGCGTTCGAGGAGTCATAGGTGGTGGCGATAGGTGACCCATGTTTTAGACCCATAAAGGAGAATAGACAGTACAATGGCTCTATACACACTGATTTTTGTGCTTCGATTCAGGTGTTTATTACTCCAGACTCTTTTATAAAGTCTTCCAAATGCGCTATATGCCTTTGCTAATCTGTGATTGGTCTCTTCGTCAATCTTGGCATCTGAGGAGATTATGCTTCCCAGGTAGATGAACTGCTGAACGGGCTTAAGCACAGATTTACCAATGGCAATGTGGGGATGGTGATGTTCATCCTGTGGTGCAGGCTCGTAAAGAACTAGTTGCTTGATTTATTCATAAAAGGGCATTTCTTTTACAAAAAAAAGTTAATTGTTTTCATAAACGTTTCATAATACTGTTGCTTTGTGTGCCTTCAAGTCACTTCTGAATTATGGTGACCCTAAAGTGAACCTGTCATGGGGTTTCTTGGCAAGATTTGTTCAGAGAAGGTTTGCCATTGCCCTTCTCTGGGGCTGTGAGACTGTGGCTTTCCATGGCCGAGCGGAGATCCGAACCCTGATCTCCAGAGTCCTTGTCCAATGCTTAAACCACTACACCATGCTGGTTCATAATATGCCAGAAGTGACATCATCTAAATTTTTAGATTTTAAATTTATATTCCTCATGTTCTTTAGGAAATTCCATTATAGTAAATAAATTTGAGTAAAGTATCAAATGGGGGCCTTATTATCTTAGGCACATTTGTTTATAGGCATTGAGAATGGCACACATATTTTGTGTTTATTGAGGATTGGAATATATTCCTTTTTTTTTTTTGCACTCTAGTCTCATGGAAGGGGGAAAGGAAGCACTACACTTTTCCTGACATTAAAACACCACAACACCACTCATCATTCCTAAACTGTTTTGTTAAGAGATCAGTTGGTGGAAACCTTGGTGTAACCCTTAAATACTGTGGTCTTTCCAAACAGATAGATTGTTCCTGAAATTTAAACAGGTTTGCACAATTGATTGCAGGCCCAATACCTTTCTTCCTTATCTCTAGAACGTTCCAATTTTCTCCCTTCAGCTAGTTAGTTCATTTTGCCTTCCCTAGGGAGAACTGCCAATTTTGCCATAACCCTGTGCTTATTTTTCTATGACCACAAAGTACAGTCTTCTGTGAGATAAGCAGAGACTACTTCAGCTGCAAAAATAAGCTTTTTTCCTCCTTCAGGTGCACTTTTAGTTTCCATCTACTCAAGCTGCTAGAATTCCCCACAGGGATGTCTTACTTTCTTCCTTGCTACAAACCCTAAGAGATGTGCTTTGGGGGCTTTATTTTCTCCTCATTCCAAGGTTTTTAATCTCTAAAATGCTTTTCTGTACTTTAATATGCTCTCATGTCTATGGCAAAACCAGTATGGGGACAAGTTTCATAGTCACAAGAGACTGACTGAAGACGTTGCAGGGTAACTGCCTTTCAACTTAAAGCTGCATTTATCAAGCTGCCTTTTAATTCAAGAATCATAAGCTAACTGGTGTCAGTATAAAACTGTGCTGAACTTTTCAGTTGTAATTTTATGCCAGGTGCAGTACAGACCTTGCTAAGATGGCAGTCATTGTGGATATCCTAACATTTAGATTAATCAAGCAGATTTTGTCATCTGTTCATTTTTATACAGCAACATGATCCAATTATTATAAATAATAATAATAATAATAATAATAATAAAATTTATTTATACCCCACCCCTCTGCTAAAGAGGGGAATTGGCAGCGGCCGCCATGTTGGATTCCTGGCTAAGCAAGAGTCCGGTAAGTCCATGAAATGGAGATTTTTACATACCATATATTCATTTTTATTTTACATTGTAAATAGGGAAAACCGACTGTCCACATAACAGGTACCTTTTTAAATTAAAAAAAAAATTCAGCGGGAGATTTAAAACCGCCGCTTGGATCGCTCGCTCCAGTCAGCTGGGCAAGGGAGGGGTCATATGGAGTTTGGGGGGGGGGTAAAAATGGTGTAGGCAGATCGTACGTATACAAACGGCTACCTTTTCAGGTTTTTAACCCCCCAAATGGATTTTTTTCCCATCGTGTAGACAGGCAACAGTGTTAGTAACAGTGTTACTGTTGTTGTTTTTTATAGTATTGCTCACTCAGGGTCCAGTCTTGACATTCCAAAGAGGATGAAGCTGAAGTCATCCCTTTTAAGTACAGGACATCCAACAGCCTTTCAGCTTTAGACTTGGGTGTGAATGTGTGAGAGGTAGATACTGACTGACTTAGGTAGCTTTGGTGCAGTGCTGTCAAAACCATGGAAGGGAGATAAAGATTTACAAAATCCTATACAAAAGCTCTATTATTTCATGCTGATTACAAATTACCTTACAGGCATGAAGGACAGAACAGAAGTCAAACCCTTTATGAAGAGAGTCTTATAAAACTTCAAAGGGAATGTGAAAATGATAACGTTTAGCACTTATGGATAACATTTGCGAGATATAAAGCATATTGGAATCATTAACTAACTAATCTTCAAAGTATAGTATATACATGTAGTAAAAATGGAACATAATTACTCATTATGCAACAGCTACTTTAATGAGTCACATCTTGAATATTAAAGTTGAATGCCTTAGGTTGGAGAGAGTGGAATGCCTTTTCCATATCACGTGGCAATGATCTTTTGTAGACAATAAAAATAAAACTAGTTCTCCTAGGAGAGTGGAACTGATAGCACTAACAACAAATTTGTGATGTAGGTATCAATGGATTGTTTATTTATTTATTTATTAGATTTATATCCCACCTTTCTCCCAAGAAGGGACTCAAGGCAGCTTACAACAATTAAAAAATACAGCTAAAATAACAATTTACAAAAATTTAAAAAGTACTAAATTAATTTCACATAATTAAAAACAAAACACAAATTAAAAACATAAAATCAATAAAAAATACAACATTAAAAACAATAAAAAAGCAATTCACTTCTCAAACGCCTGCCTAAATAAAAACATCTTCAACTGCCAACGAAAAGAGAGCAGGGAGGGGGCCAGCCGGACTTCCCGTGGAAGAGAGTTCCACTGTGTGGGAGCAGCCATGGAGGAGGCTTTCTCCCAAGTCATCACCAACCACACCTGTGAAGGTGGTGGGACTGACAGAAAGCCCTTCCCTGCCAACCTTAACACTTGGGCTGGCTTGTATATGTTTTTTTCTGTACAGCCTGTCTGTATTTATTTTGACAAAGTTTTACTGTCTTTTGCAAATCAAACCACATTGGAATGGAATGGATTTCAAATATAAGAAGACTCTGTTGTTGTACATTCTAATTGCTCTTCAGTGGCATTGTTGCCCATCTTAGCCCCACTCTTCATCATGACTTTAAAAAGTTACTTTTGGGCTACATGCTGGCTAGGGAGCTTGGGGAGCTGTAGTCCAAAAACATTATTTCAGAGTTCTGAGCATCATCATTATATATATATATAAAGGTAATAAATAAAAGCCCAGTTTAGAATGAAACCAGTCCAGCTGAGTGTCCAGCTGTTGTTGTACTTTCCAGTTATTGTAAGAATGGTGCTCCAGAACAGCAAGGAACAGATCAGCAGCTCATTCTTACTTCATGTTCTCTGATGACACAGAGAGTATAATGCCTGAGCACTGCTACCAGAGTGTCTGGCATAATATGGCTGCTGCCTTATCAAACTAAGGTTCAGTACCACAAAATCCTGTTGCAGGAGCAGAATATAAAACTCTATTCATGAGGGTAACAAATCATAAATGTACTGTACTTTTTAGACATTATTCAGTGAAGGAAACATGTATGTGTACTCATCAGCTTGATCATATTACAATGGTGTCATGTAATCATTCCAAATTGGCAACAAGATACTGTCAGAAAGCTGGTTCAGATGGGGGGCAACCATTTCAGCCTCGGATCTGTATAAGTGGAGGGATACTTACACGTGGAGCTTCTGCCATTAGGCCACTGTATCTGGCAGTGGGAGCTAAATGTATGGTTCCCATTTGTTGGATTGGTACCAGTCCATCAGTCTCAGAGTCTGGACATGTTACATTTGGGGAGAATATACGCTACCCTAAAGGTACCAGATCTGATCTTGGATGCAAAGCAAAGTTAGCTCTGGTTAGTACTTGGATGTGAGACCACCACAAATACCAGGCTATATTTCGGAGGAAGGAACTGACAAAATCACCTGTGAGTATTCCTTGCCTAAGAAAACCCTATTAAATGCATGGGGTTGCCATAAGTCAGCAGTAAACTCGAAGTCACAAATACATACACTTAGCTAGAAATGTGAAGGTTCCAGAAAATTTGAAGTTAAAATGGTAGGGGATGATGACGACCACCTAATCCTCCTCCTCCTCCTCCTCTTCTTCTTCCTTCATCTGGAAAGATAGGGGACAAGTTTTTGTGGGGGAACTGAAGTACAAGGATACCTCAGTTAACAAAGCTTTGACAAAGATGCTCCTTTTTACAAAGTCTTTTTATCGCCACCCAGCTCCCTTTTTCCTCCTTGCCCTCTGTCCAGCTAAATGTTTTTAGCAGCATCTGCAGGATGGTGACAGAGGGCTGGAGAAAGACAGATTTTCAATATTGATTTGCTGCATCATGCTTGCAGTAAACAATGCAATCAAGCTTCAGCTAGGAAAGAGCAGGATTCTACATTAGCTGACCCTACCATACCAATGTGCACATGCTTGCAACAGGAAAGGTGAGCAGCAGCTGCCTCCAGAATCCCTTACTGAACATAAATGAACAGCAAAAGAGAGAGAAAAGGGGAGAGCAGATAAGCCTGCCTCACCAGCTATCCTCAATATTTTTTTAAAAAAAAGAATAGATCCATAGATTTTGCTACCAAAATGAAAAATCATAAGGAAAGTGGAAGCTGGTGGGAAAAAAAGTTTATTTATTTATTTTTAATTATTTAGGTATTTATACCTCACTCTTCAGCCACAAAGTCTTCCAGAGCAGCTTACAAATTGTTTAAGCAATAGCAGTTTACTTATCTTCACCGCATTCGGTGGTTTCCAATGTGTGTTAGCTAATTGTCCCCACAAGCCAGGTACTCATTTTACCAACCAGCGAAAGAATGGAAGGCTGACTGAACCTTTGAGCCCTCTGGGATTGATCTTGCCACCTGGTGGCTTGCCTTGGATGCGTTTTGGATGAAGCTTCAGGTAGTCTCTAGAAGGTTCAAAACATTTTTGTTTACTTATGCATGGTTTGTCTGACCTGATTGTTTCGTTTCACATGTGCATATTATTAATTTGAATAAAAGATGTTGAAACATGTTGCTGAAACATGTTGAACTACTTTTCTTTTTGTGGTTCAGGAACCTATCTCTGTTCTTTGTATGTTATTTATGTCTCTGTTACCAAAGTTTCTATTAAAGAAGGCATGCCAAAGAACACGTCTACTTCATTAACCAAGATATACCTGTATAAGCAGTACCTTTTCCCTCTCAAACTTAGTCTTATTCTACTGTTTTAATAACACAAAATGCCTCATTCATAACATATTTAGCAAATAAAATTGTGCTACTTGGTAAAGCATTAATTTTGCATGGGAAAAAATATAGCCTATACTAAAGAGAGACCTGCATTGGCTGCATCCTTAAGCATTATTTTTGCCACCCGAGAAGAAGGGAAAATGAAAAGAGAAACCTCAATTTTTGTAATAGACAAAATAAAATGTATTATTTATATACAAACAGCCACAGTCTTCAGTATATCTGGATGTACATTTTAATTCAACATTGGAAATATGGTACTCTTCGGTAGCATGTTACTACAAGCAGTGAAGTCTCCCAGTATTCTCCACTCATAAAGATGACACACCTCAAGTGCAAAAATTTATCTTGGGGCTTGTCTATAAAAGGCAAAAAAACAAAAACAGAGTGCCTCACAATAATGGCATTTCACAGCATCTCCGACTTAATGGTGGTTTTGCCCCCCTCAAGCTTCACATGCAAGATAGCAGCTGTGAGTCATTTACTTGCATTTGTACTTACCTCAATTTGCCACTGCCAAACTTTTTTTAAAAAGAACAATGGCCAAGGTGTGATACAGCGATTTTTCAAATTTAACAGAAAAGAAAAAACAAAAAACAAAACCAAAAACAAACCCCACCCAAATTAGCACTAAGGCAAAAATCCAACATGACAGCAGTGAATGCTTGCCTTGTTAACAAGCCCCATCCTTTGTGCTCACCAAGTCAATCAGGTTTGCACTTCTGCGACAGTTCCGGGAGGAGAAGGTGGGGTATTATTTTGTTTGTTTGTTTGTTTGTTTTGTTTTGTTTGTGAGTCGGAGGGAGTAAGTGGAGAGATACAGGGAGAAAGATAAGCACGATAGGGTTAGAGGCGGGGGGGGTCTATAAGAAAAAAGTTAAAAGGGTAAATACAATCTGGGGGAGTTGGGATACCTGCCTTGCTGTGCTCAGCAGGAAGTAGAACTGGCCTCGTGGGAGAGGAGGACTAGAGAACAAAGAGCTAAAATCTCCCAAGAGGCTTTGTTCTACTTCCTGCTTGAGCTGGGCGGTCCTAGGTTCCCAATACTTCCGGATTGTTCCTGCCATCTATCCTACAGAAAGTACCTTCGCGGTAAATACCCAATGTAACATTCTGCTCATATAGGAAAGCAAATAAATACAATCCGCTTGTCCCAACTAGCAGGAATGTGCATTCCCCTTGCTGTTTTTAAAAAACTCAGGGAAAAGCTGCAAAAGCTTTTCCTGCAGAATTTTTGACATTTTGGGACCCCTCCTTCCCACTACAGCGAAATGATGCAGAATGCCATTAAGATGGTAGGCTTCTCCTCGCATTCCATGAGGAGTATTTTTGCCATTTAGACAACCCCTTGGATTTAAGTGTCATATATGTCTAAGATATGGAAACCAAGCCTGTTAAGAAATGGTTGAAGTAATTGACCATGTTTTAGCCTGGAGAAGAGAAGACAGAGATATTCTTAGTAAACAAAAGGGAAAATACTTCATATTTTTCTGTGTTCCCCATAGTTTTCCATTTTTCTAGTGGAAAATTGAAAAATTGTCCTTTGGGGGAAACGGGGGGGGGAGGCTGTTTTTTTCCTGACCTCCCCCCATTTTTTCTTGACGGTTACACCTCTATCTAAAGTTCTCAAATTACTCCAGACAGCTTGGTCATGCTGGCTGTGGGGAATGGGCTTTGTAGCCTAAAAAGTTACTTTTTCAAGTTCAGTCAGATGGTTGTTTCTGGTGTTATTGACAGAATGCAGTGCTCACTCTTTATTTAAATGATCACTGTTTTCAAAGTGGGCAGCCTAGATTGACTGGTCAGTGCGTGTGGGTATATATCTTTGAATTGTTCTGTTTTATATTTGTGTTTTAAAAAACAATACCTTGGAATTCTTACCATTCTTTTAAGAGAGTTGTGGAATTTGTATTAGAGCCACTTGGCATACTTTATCTTTTCTTTCCCTAATAATATCTGTTCAGTAATGAGAATTTTGAGTCCGTAACTATTGTTTGTTTAACTATCTCTGGGAATAGCTTTATTGGGAGGTACTACAATTTTTTTTGTTTCTCAGTATTAAAAAAACTGACATGGAGCTTGTATTCTTACTGTTTTGCTAAAATGTGTCTAACAGCTGTTTCTTTTTGAGCTTGAAATATCACTTAAAAATTTCAGGTCTCACTCCATAAATTAAAAATCCATAGTTGAAAAGATATTTGAATAATTAAGAAAACACAGTTGTAGGAGAGTGAGTGAGCATGGACTAGTAACTTGAACTTAGATCTTGGAGCAGATTCCCCAGGGCTTATATTACTTGGTTGGCTGCTTCACTCAGTTTGAGCCTTTGGATAAGTTACTGCATTTCTGTGTACACAGCTCTGTATTTGTAAGATGAGAACAATGCTACTCCATCTGTGCAGGTTATACTTTATGAAACTGCTTTGAATTGAAGGAAAAGGAAGCCTGGTATTGTTCCATATAGCATTAATCCTAGTGGGAAGAGTACAATACCTATAGTACTTCTGTAAGGGTTTTTTAATCGTTTTTATAGGAAAGGACATTTAGTATTTGTAGTTGCCTTGAAGTTGAAGATGTTTCTCTTTCTCAAGCAGAAAAGTCTTATGACCACAGAGCTCAAGGCATCATGCTTATCAATGGGAGTAGCTGTACTAGGAAGTACCGTCTCCATGGATTTTGGCTGAAATTGTGTTGGCGCACTACACAGGAGTAACTGTGCCAGCGTAGGAGGTGGCAAGGAAGGAAAAGGCTGTAGCCACAAGGCAAAGAGAATCACTGTTGTCACCATTAGGATTCGTCTGTTGTAGCTTTGCTTGGCTGCTGGGTGAGTCCTTGAAGCAGCACATTCTGGGAAAGCTGACCTGGAAACTGCCTTTCCTGAAGAGAACTTGCAAGCTAGGCATTGCCCAGGCAGGATGCTCAGAACCAGCGGCATTTCCTTCCTGACAATGTTGACCGTTTTCTCTGCTTTTTTTATGCAGCAACCCTGCAAAAAGTACAACCAACATTAATGTAGTGCCTCAACAGGATTGTGGCCTTGGACATAGGGAAATAGTGAGGAAAAAATAAGATGTGGTGAAGGCGAGACCACACACAGTATAAATAGCCAGATGTTGCTGTCAGTGTAGGTTCTGGAATGACATTATGAATTCTGCTATTTAAAATCAAGGGTCCCATTTTTACCATTCAGGAAAGTGAGGAAGGTTAGGGATAATTGCAACAAGTACTTCCTGCAAACATTAGATCCTCATGTTCTAACGAGGTTGCTCTTGTTCAGAATACTGGCTGGAACTTGCAAAAGTTCCTCTTTTGGATAACTAGACCCAATAATTCTTCTGCTATCATCATTACTGACCTTGCTAACTGTGGGATTCTGTGAGTTGTAGTCCATAAAATCACTTTTCTAAGCCCTGGTTTCAGGTAACTACGCCTTCTCCCCATGCACTATAAGTTGTTAATAGCTCAAATAAGCCCCTTTCCTTCTCACAAAAGCAGCTTTCCATTTCTGTTTTCCAAGTGATTCTCAAGATGCCATGGCTCCTGGTAATGCTAACTGGGCAATGGGGTGGGGGTGGAGTTATCACTTTTTGGTGTGTAGCATTTGTTCTTTTCAGATTTCTGTAATTCAACAGACCTCAGGTTTTCAATGAGGTGTCCATTTGAGAGAGCCATTGTAGTGTAGTGGTTTGAGCATTGGACTATGACTCTGAAGACCAGGGTTTGAATTCCCTCTCAGCCATCGAAACTCACTGGGTGACATTGGGCAAGTCATACTCTCTCAGCCTCAGATGAAGGCAATGGTGGCAAACCCCCTCTGAGCAAATCTTGCCAAGAAAACCCCATGATAGAAACAGCAGCAACAGCAAGACCATTTGTGACCCTATTTCTGCTTGCATGGGAACATTTTGTCTGTTTTGTGGCCTAAATCCAATTGTCAATCCTAAGAAGGATGGAACTATTGTATCAGTAGAATTTACTTAAAGTGTTGACTTACCAGATTCTCACTGTTTCAGTGGAATCTAGTTGGAACTAATAGTTGGATTTAATTCTACAGCTTTAGTTATGTTTTGTATAAGTTTAGCTTTGTTCTTTGCTGCTGGTTTTATTTCAGTTTTATATTTTGTTCTCTTTGGTCAGTGCTTTATTGTAGTATTGTTGTGTGATTTTATTTTGTATTTTAACCAACACTTCACTGTCCAAAGAATTTTGGTTAGTGGGGTAATTTAAAAGAGCAAACAGTCAACCAATCAATAATACAGGGAATTATTACATTCAGACGAAGCATCATTTATGTACCCACTGGAAAGAGTAACTCTGTAACAGCCAATACTGACTGTTGTAATGATGGGGGAACTGCTCAGGACCCCCTCCCCCACAATCTCATTGTTTCCCAGTTTCTTCTAAAGTATTTCTGACTGCACAACTGCTGACTCCTCCATGTCAACCAGACTCAAACTTCTGCAGTATTCCACACAGCTGCCTGTTTGCTAGAGCTGTCAAAATTTGGGGCACTGCCACACAAAAAATAAACTAACCTGTTTTATTGATCGATTTAGAATACTGTACTTATACACTGTCTTATGCTCTCCAGGGACTCTCAGAGCAACTTGGAACAAGTTCTTAAAATAAAATCATACTAAAAGCTAGTACAAAATTGTAAATTCTATGGCAGCTTTAAGGAAGCAGAATTATTCAGACAGGATTGCCTGCCCTCAAGCTTGTTCTTCCCTGGGGCCCATTCACATCACACAATTATAGTGCTCTTGTCCACTTTAAGTTACATGGTTCCATCCTATGGAATCCTGGGGTTCATTATCTGGCGAGGCACAAGAGCTCTCTGGCTGAAAATTCAAAGGACCTTATCACACTAGACTGTTACAGCACTAGAATTCCACGTTAACTGCTATGGCTGCCTCCTGTGGGATCCTGGGATTTGCAGTTTAGGGAGGGGCATTTAGAATTATCAGCCAGAAAGCTCTTAGGCTTCACTAAACTACAAACCCTAGAATTCCACGGGAGGTAGCCGGAGCAGTTAAAGTAGAATAATAGCACCATAACAGGATAGTTCGATAAGGCTCTAAATGTTTCTCCCTAAACTGCAGATCCCAGGATTGTATAGGATTGAACTATGGCAGTTAAAGTGGAATAATAGTGCTATAATTCTGCAGTTTGGATGGGCTGGTGTCACCCCCACCCAGAAGCTGAAAAATAGGGGGTTTGGACTACAAATTCCAAAATTCTGGATTAAAACTGCCAGAATTGTTGTCCAAAACCTGTACTTTTCCAACTTCTGCGGCTCCCAGCAGCTCCCACAGAATTACAACCACCACCACATCCACTGCCATCAACAAACGCCTTCTGTCTCAAAGGTGTGAGGCTGAGCAGTTGGACCTCACTTAGTCCATAATGGGAACAGCTTCTCTTCTTGAGTCTCTGTCTCTGTCTCTGTCTCTGTCTCTCTCTCTCTCTCTCTCTCTCTCTGGGGTTATCTATATGGCAAAAATACTCCTCATAGAATTTGAGGAGAATATGATTTGTCTAAATGGCATCCCTTATCAATCCACCATATTCAGAAGCAGTGGGACCAAAACCATGAAAGCCTTTGTGGCTTTTCCTGTATTTTTTTTTTTAAAGTTCAGCATGTAATGTGCATTCCTGCTCATTGGGACAACTGATTTGCTTTGATGCTCATTCCTGAGAAGAACAGAAGTGGAAAGCTGATTGGTCAGGTGTGTGCAGGGGGCAGAACTTCATAACAAGGCAAACGCCCGGAACCACCATGTTGGATTTTCATTGTAGTGATTGTGTGCTGAGGCGAAGAAACAGACCTCCCCCCTTTTCTATTTATTTAGGTGGCATGGCATACTTTCGCACCTTAGATATGCTTTTTTTTTTTTAACTGTTTGGCAGAGGCAACTAGTGACAATAAAAGAAGAAGGCAGTGAAGAACTAATGTGAGTAAATCACTCACAGCCACCATCTGACATGCGAAGCTTATGGAGGCTTCTGAGACCAAAAAAACCATTAAGACATGTTGTTGCTGCTGCGAAATGTCATTGCTGTGAGCTACTCCATTCCCTCCTCTCATGTAGATGGGTCCTTAGTCTACTTCCTCCAGGTATCTGAGGAAGTAGACTAAGGGGTTTTCTACACAGGCAATATACCCCATCTTGCCCTTGCCCCATATGCCATCCATATGATGTAGGACTTTTGCCCCATTCTGCCCTCAGGCAGTCCTCACCACCCTTGGGGCAAAGATGGGGAAGATGAGGTAGAACCCAACAAAACATTGTAAAATAATACCTGCTTTAATCCATTCCCACCAAGAAGATATGGATCGGGCCCTGCGTGTCCCCAGGAACCTTTCCCAGCAGGCCACCCTGTCACTGCCACTGCCGGTCTGTCTTGCTCTTCCAGATCCAGGTAGGAGTCCCACAGGATGTGGCCAAGGCTGGTCACATGCAGGGGGCCTTGGTCACGTGTTGAGGGCTGGCTTCCTTGCTTCTGGGAGAGCAATGGAGAGGGCAACAGCAGCTGCAGTAAAGGGCCGGGGTGCTTGTCTGGACTCTGGCCCATTTCATAGAAGTAATGGGGGAGGAATGGGTCTGATCCATAAGCAGGATATGCTAGTGGGGAGCCAGCATATCCTGGCCTGTGTAGATGAGCCCTAAGTCTACAAATGTTTGTCAGGGTATGCAGCCTCTCTGAGCATTCTGTTCAGAGGGAACAAATTGTAGAAACAGCAGAAGCATGAGGATTATATGCCCTTCTGCATACCTACGTGTGTAGATGCATGGAGATATGGAGACAGACGAAAAATATCC
Source organism: Gambelia wislizenii (assembly GCA_030847615.1). Taxonomy (NCBI): domain Eukaryota; kingdom Metazoa; phylum Chordata; class Lepidosauria; order Squamata; family Crotaphytidae; genus Gambelia; species Gambelia wislizenii. The sequence goes on from JAUMIR010000004.1 coordinate 108,657,224, forward strand.
TTTACCAGTTTTATTTAAAGGTCTATAAAAGTACTGTATATTCCGGCGTATAAGACAACCGGGCATATAAGACGCCCCCCCAATTTTCAAGTTAAAATATATAGTTTGCCCCCGCTCCAGCCAGCCAGCTCAGTGGCTGTAGATGATGGAATAGTCTGTGAAATTAAAGGACTGAGAACAGCTAAAAAAGCATGTGATACTTTGAAAAATCTCTATGGTGTTCAATCTTTGGAAAGTAAGGTTGCATAAATAATTAAGTTGGTTAATATGAAGCTGGTTAATATGAAGCTATCAAGTCCCAAATTTTTGAATGAGCACATTAATTATTTTAGAGCCACTTGCAAACTCCTGGAGAGGAAATCCCCCAAAGCCATGCAAATGGGAATCTTCCTGGCAAGTTTTCCAAAATACAATCCCATAATTAATACCTTGCAATTAAAGAATGATTTAACTCTGCCAGAAGCTTTTATTTAATTAAGAGAATTTCACCATAGACAAAACTTGATGCAAAATGATAAGTTTGAATCCAGAAATTCTAATTTTAGGCTAACATCATTTTTTTTTACATTTTATTTTTTATTAACCATTTTAACAAACATACATTTCCTCTTATTTTATACATGATTTCCATAAAACATTTTTTTTACATCGCGCCTCTTGAATAAAAATCTCATCAGCTATTCCCAAAATTCTTTTCATGGTTTTTTTTCAGAATTGATTACATCCAGAAGGCAATTCCAACAATTGTTTATACAGACTATCTTCTCATTTTCTTCTTCTCTGACTTCGTATTTTGTATCATTTTCATATAGGAAGATAAAAACCGTTTATCACCATTATTTTTTTGACTTTTCTTTGGTTACCTAACCTCTTATTCATCTTTGTCCTGTTTTATACTTTCCAATGCTTCCCTATAATCTATTCCCCTGGGGTTTTCTATGTTCTAAAAAAGTAAACTAGCTTGTATTTCCCAATTTTTTCCCCAATAATCTGTAACCTGCTTCCATTCTTGTTTCAATTTCGTTTGTTTCCTATTTTGTAATTTATTCGTAAATATATCAAGCTCCATCGTATCAATTACTTTATCTTTCGACTCTTCAATACTAGGACATTCTTTCCTTTTCCATTTTCTGGCTATGACAAGTCTAGAAGCTGTAATCAGATACAAAGTAATTCTCCAATTCTTGTTTCCCTTTCTCTCCTCATAACATTTGATAATATTTAACAGATACAATTCTGGAGTGAATTCTAATTCCACTTGTAAAATTTGCTTCATTATTAGATGTACTTGATTTCAGAATTTTTAAATCTTTTTACAACGCCACCACATATGGATAAGCGTGCCCTGATTTTCCCCACATTTCCAGCATGTACTTGGTATTGTTTTGTTCATCTTGTTCAATCTTTTTGAACGTCTACATTCACAGCATGTCAGCTGTTAAAAGAAAATTATGTAAAGGTGGCGTTAAGGTGGGACTTCACGCCACCTTTACATAATTTTCGTTTAACAGCTGACATGCTGTGAATGTAGACGTTCTTTTTCTAGCTATCTCCCAGTCATCTAAGGCAATAGATCTCCCTATGTCCCCTGCCCACTTTAACATGTATTCTTTTACAAGTTCCTGTTCTGTTTGTCTCTTCAACAATATTTTATACATAATTCCAATGGCTTTTTGCCTGTTTTCCACTCTGAGGACCTTATCCAATTCATTTTCTACAGGTTCGAAGCCTATCCTTTTTTGATCTTCTATAAAACGTTCTTTTAATTGTAAGTACGCAAACCAATTTATATTATTTCTTTCTTGTAATTTTTCTTTTGCTTCTAGTGTTACCAAAATATCTCCTCCTTTCTTTATTAGCTCTGTGTATCTTATCCACTCATCCACCTTATACCACCTGGACAAAAAGGCCTCCTGGGGTGAGACCCATAATGGAATTTTGAAATAAAATACTTTTTTCACTTTTTCCCATACCCTCAATAATCCTTTTCTTATGCAATGGTTCCCAAATCCTTTGTTGACTTTCTCTTTGTCATAAAACAGATAAGCATGCCAACTGTATCTGTTGTCGTGACTTTCCAGATTCAGTAGTTTTTTGTTCTTTAAGTTTATCCACTCTTTAATCCAAACTAATGTAGATGCCTGATAATATAATTTAAGATCTGGAAGGTCACAACCACCCCTAAGTCTTGTATCTGTTAAGTATGTCCATTTGAACCTAGGCCGCTTTTCCCCCCATATAAACTTTCTTAGATCTTTATTCCAGTTATCAAATAACTTGTCATTATTCACTATAGGTAAGTTGTGAAAAAGAAATATAATTTTTGGGAGTATGGCCATTTTTATTGCAGCTATTTTCCCCAGCAATGACAAATTTAACTTATTCCATCTTATTTATTTCTATCCATGTTTTTGTAGTTATTGTCAAACAGATCAACATTCCCTTTTGTGAGCCATATTCGTAGGTATCGCCTTATTACCTATGTTACAGCCTGACTTATCCCTCAATTCTTGCTCTTCTTTTTCAGTCGTATTTTTCATGATTATAATTGTTTTGTCTTTATTGATTTTGAAACCAGAGTGTTCTCCAAATTCATTTATCAGATTTAAACATTTTTTAATTTGATTTTGTGGTTCTTCCATAAATATAATGATATCATCCGCAAACGTTTTTAGTTTGTAAGTAAACCCTTTGATTTTTATGCCTGGGAACTCCTTACAATTTTTTAATCTTCTAATTAACACCTCCAGTACAAAAACGAACAGCAAGGGTGAGATGGAACAGCCCTGTCTTGTACCTTTATTTATTCTAAATGTATCAGAGCTCTTCCTATTAATGATAAGTTGTGCCATTTGCTCTGTGTATATTCTTTCTATTCTCTTACAAAATCTTATTCCTAGTCCAGATCTTCTCAATGTCTCCGTCATAAAGTTCCAGTCTACACTATCAAAAGCTTTTTCAGCGTCTACCATCACCAAGCCTAATTTTTTTCACTATGTACTTCATAATATTCCAATATATTTATAACAGTTCTTATGTTATCATTTATTCTTTTCCCAGGTATGAAGCCATTTCACTTACTATTTCAGCAATTGTTTGCTTTAACCTATTGGCTAAAATCATAGTATAGATTTTGTAATCTATATTTAATAGTGAGATAGGTCAGTAATTACCAACTTCTCTACCATCCTTCCCTTCATTCAATATTAAAGAAATATTTGCATTCTTCCAAGTGTTGGGAATTCCTTCAACTTCAATCTGATTAAACAATTTGTATAACGGCATATCAAGCTCATTTTCAAATTTTTTTGTAGAACCATGCTGGAAAGCCATCTGGTCCTGGAACTTTATTCTGTTTCAGCTCTTGGATTACTTCTGAGATTTCAGCTATTGCAATTGTCTTATTCAAATTTTGCAAATGTTCTTTTTTCCGCTTCTGGAAGTCTTGTTTATCTAAATATGCTTTTATATTCTGCAGTTCCTGTTTGCTCTTTACCTTACTACTAAATAGTTTATTATAGTATTTTTTGAAATCTTCTTTGATCTCATGCTGTTTTATTATAATTTGTTCCCTGCGTCTTATCTCTGTAATTAATTTTTTCTCTGATTCTCTCCTTAATCTATGTGCAAGCCACTTACTTGGCTTATTTGCATATTCAAAATTGGTTTGCCATATTCCTCTCAAGTGTTGACCACGTTTCCATGTTTAATTGTGTCTGAATTAGTTTGATTTGGCGTACTGTTTTTTCTTTGGTAGGATCTTCTCTCAGTTCTTCTTCTTTCTTTTTCAACTCCCTAATCAAAAAATCATGTCTCTCCGTATTTTGTTTCTTGACTTCTGCACCTCTTTTGATCAATAACCCTCTGAAAACTGCTTTGCCAGCGTCCCAGATAGTTTTCCATTTGCACTCTTTATTATCATTTTTGTTAAAATATAGAGTAATCTTCTTTAATTTTTAACATAATCTTAATCTTTTATTAGATTCTCATTCAATCTCCAGTTCTTGGTTATTTTAACTGTTCTCATTATCAGCTTAATTGGGTTATGATCTGAAGTTGTCCTTGCCATGATTTCCATGTCCAGAATAGTAGGCGTCAAATTCTTGGATGTTAAAAACATGCCAATTCTGGACATGGATTTATGTCTATCCGAGTAAAACGTAAAACCCTTTTCTTTATTGTGTATTTTAGTCCATGCATCTTCTAAACTGTACTCCTTTTTGATCTCAAAAAAACTTATTGGTAGCTTCTTCTGGACTCCTGTTTTCTTTTTATAAGACCTGTCTATTTTTGGGTCAAGGACTCCATTAAAGTCCCCTAATAAAATCATGGATCCTTTCACATGCTTCTCGATTTGTTGGTGTAATTTTTTATAGAATTTTTCTTGTTCCAATCTGGTGCATAGATGCCCACTATTGCTACTTTCAGACTCTGAAAGACTACTTCTACTCCTATGAATTCCCCTTCCTCATCTTTAAATAGTTCTTTAGCAGAATATTTATGATTTATGTATAGCACTATCCCTCTTTTTTTTCTTTTTTCTGTTGGCCGAGTAGAATAGTTATATTTGCCTTCTTTTATATTCTGAATTTAAACCTTTTACGTTCCAGGAACATATTTTAATTACCATTTTAAATTATCCTCCTTTACACTTGTTCTTCCTCGCTTTGTCTATTTTCTTCTAGGACCTCTTCTTCGTCTTCCTTTTCTGGTTCTACGTTCAAATCCTCTTCCTCTGTATGATCTTCTTCCTCTCCTTCTTCCCTCCCGTACACCTCTGGTTCCTGCTGTTTTCTCTCAATTAAATGTTTTTCGAATTCCTCTCTTGTTTCCTCTTCTTCCTGGTCTGACTTTCCTGGCTGTTTTTTATATTTCTTTTCCTTTTCAATTTTTTTACTAAATTCTTCTGCCTTTATTGTTGAATCTATTTTATATTTCTTTTGTCTGTACGTGAAGGACATCCCTTCTATTTTGTTCCATTTATAGTAAATTCCCTATTTAGTAAGTAACTGGGCGATCCTTTTATAATCTTGTCTCCTTCAAAATACCAGTTGGGATATCCTTAAATATTTTTAATTCTTCCCCTCCTACTTTTAATGTATCTCTGAAACCTTGTTGTATTATTTTATCTCTTATTTTAATTTTGTCTATAATTGAATCACTATATCCCTTGGTAATTTCTTTTCCTTAGCAATCACAGAATTTATCTGAAACATTTTTTCAGTCTCTTCCTCCAAATACTCTTCATCTAATTCCACAAATTTGGCTAAATCTGGGATCACTCTCAAATAAATTTTCATTTACCTTCTCTGATAAGCCTCTTAATTTTAGGCATTTTTCTCTACATCGTATTTCTTGTTTTCCAGCACAGAGGGGAGGCAGTCCTTCAGACTGGGTATTGGCTCTGCCTCCAGGCTTAACAGGCAGGGCAGATCTACAGATCAGAAACAAGCAACACAACCCGTCGAAGGAGGAGCTTTTGTTGCTCCGCTTTGCGTAGAACAAAGAATCCATCATGGCGACCGGCAGAGTCGCCCACTTGCGCGGAGGCGATCTTTCCTCTGAGGAGGACTTCAGCCAGGAGGCTGCTAAGCACTCCCAGATGGGAGACGGGGAGCTCCGTGCCCCCTTAAAGGGCCGCACGTTGAGCTCGGTGTCGGAGGACACCTCCGACCGGCAGCGTGATGGGGCCTCCGGCAGCGAGGCAGACCACGCGGACTGCGCTGGGTCACTCCCCGTTGGGAATGGAGGGGACTCGGCCGAGCACCCGAATGGGACGGAGGAGGCGACCAAGGACCCAGATGATCTCCCGCCGCTTGTTCTGTCCAGTAAGGAGCTTCCGCCACAGCTTGCTTCCTGGATCGCCTTGATCGTGAGGAAAGCTGTGGCGGCAAGCGGCTCCCAAGGGGCAGGGGGCGGGGAGATGGATTCCCCCAAAAGGGATGCGCCGAAGCCCACAGCGCCCGTTCGGGGGGATGCGAGAGATGGAAAGGCCGCAGCGAAGAGGGGACTACAGGCAACCCCAGGGGGGAGATCGCAGAGCCATAGCCCCACACCCAGCATGTCGACGGGCAGCATGGGTGCCCCCCCTCGCAAGAAGTCTCGTAAGGAAGGCGACCTCCAGGCCCCAGTTTGGGAGGAGGAGGTGGACGATGGGGACGAGGGCTGTTCTCACAGGGAGGAGGGAGAGCTCTCGTCGGAGGGGGAGGAGGAGCTGGGCGAAGAGCAGTCTTCACCCAGGCTTTTTGAGGCGCCTTTTTTGCAGTGCTGCTCAGGAAAGCCCTCTGGGCTTTGGGTTTGGAGGCACCGGGGGCCCTGGTGGAGGGCGGTTCCCAGGGGGTGCCGGAATTAAGAGTGACAGTAAAAGGGGCTCAAAACATGCTTCCTTTCCCTGAATTGTTTAGAGATGTGGTTATGAATGAATGGGCACAGCCTGGGTTGGCTAGATCGCAACCAGCCTACGCTAAGTCTATGTATGCATTTGCTTCTGAGGTTATGGAATTGTTTAAACTCCCCGCCATCGATGTGCTGGTGGCAGGTCTTGTTTCCGGATCGCTCTTCCCTTGTGATGGTGATGAGAATCTCAAATCCCCTGAGGAGAAGTGCATTGAGTCCTTTCTACGCAGATCTCATGAGGCTTCAGCACTGGCCATCAGAGCAGCTTCTGCTGCCTCCATTTTTGCCAGGGCCACCATCAGGTGGACTAAGGATCTTCTGGAGCTAGTGGCTGATGATGAAATTAAATTCAGACAAATGATCAACAAGATGGCTAAGGCCTCGGCCTTCATGGCTGATGCGAGTTTGGACGCGATACGTTTCTCATCCAGGGTGGTAGGTGCTAATGTGGCGGCGAGGCGCCAGCTGTCGTTGCGAAACTGGCATGCAGATAACAAGGCGAAGGCTAACTTGTCAGTATGTGCCTTCAAAGGTGGCAAGTTGTTTGGTGAGACTCTAGAGGAGGTCTTGGTGGAAACCAAAGACAAAAAGAAGGTGCTGCCTTCCTTTTCCAGAAAGGAGGAGCGCAAGCCCTTTCGACCTACGGGTCAGGGGTTCAAGGGCTTCAAGTCTGGATACCAGAAACGCCCTTGGCAGCATAAAGGAAATTGGGGTTCATACAAACAGTTCAATAAGTCCAAACCAGGATCCTCCCCTAAAGCAGTGGTGCTTCAGTCGTCCAAGCAGGGACCAAAGCCTGGGCAGTCTCTTTGACAAAGCCGGGCTTCCAGTGGGGGGCAGGCTGGCCACCTTTGCATCGATGTGGGCAAGTACGTCCTCAGGTTCGTGCAATCCTGCTGATCACAGGATTTGGAAAAGCAGAAGCTGATGGAGACAGCTGTCAGGAATCTGTTAGACATCAACACCATAGAGCGGGTTCCCCAGTCAGAGAGGTTCCTGGGAACTTACTCTCTGTTGTTTCTGGTCCCCAAGAAGAACAAGTCTTGGAGGGCGATTCTGAATCTTCGAGGTGTCAACCATTGGGTGGCAAGGCGCAAATTCAGGATGGAGATGCTGAAGTCTATCCTGGAAGGTGTCCAAAAAGGGGATTTTCTGTCATCTCTAGATCTACAGGATGCCTACCTGCACATTCTGATTCACCCAGCTCACAGACTTTACCTGAGGTTCGCCTTCAGGGAGGAGCACTTCCAATACAGGGCGTTGCCGTTCGGTCTATCGTCATCTCCAAGGGTCTTCACCAAGATTTTGGTGGTACTGATTGCACATTTGAGAGCCCAGGGGGTACATCTCTACCCATACCTGGACGACATCCTGATTCGTGCTCCGACGCTGGAGAGGGCGATCAGGGACTGAAGACTCATGGTTTTTTGATCAACAAGGAAAAGAGCCAGCTATTTCCAGTACAGAGGATTCAGCACTTGGGAAACATGCTGGATACGAAATTGTACAAGGTGTTTCTTACAGAGGAGAGGAAGCAGAAGCTGCTGGATCTGGTGCAGCTAGCCTTATGTCGGGAGAAAATGCCTCTGATGGCCTTGGTCAGGCTACTAGGGTTGATGGTAGCTTGTTTAGACGCAGTCCCCTGGGCCAGGGTTCACCTAAGGAGACTACAATGGTTCTCACTTCCCTATCAGGACCTGATAGCAAGGAAGGCGTGCAAGTTTTTGCAGATTCCCCCGGAACTGAAGGCATCACTTCAGTGGTGGCTTTCGGATTGTCTGTACACGGGGAAGGAGATACAGGAATCACGAAGAGTAGTGGTGACCACGGATGCGTCCTTGATGGGTTGGAGGCCTGTGGAGAACAGATAGCTCAGGGTCTTTGGTCAAAACCTGAACAGAGCTTCAGCATCAACATTCTGGAACTCAGGGCAGTGAGGTTAGCCCTGTTGGAGTTTTGGGAAGTAGTACAGGACAAGCATGTGTTGATCCGGACGGACAACATATCCACAAGGGCCCACATAAACAGACAGGGGGGGACACGTTCAGAGTCCCTGATGGAGGAGTCTCTGCTGTTGTTTCAATGGGCGGAAGTCCATTTGTTGTCGATCAGAGCAGAATACCTACAAGGAAAATTGAACTCTCAGGCAGATTGGTTGAGCAGACACACTCTGGCTCACAGCGAGTGGGAGTTGAGCAACTTGATTTTTCAGATGATAGTTTTCCGATTCGGAGAGCCGTGGGTAGACCTCTTTGCATTGGAAGAGAATCACAAACTTCCGAGATTCATATCCAGGTTTTGGACAAAGGGGGTGTTGGCTTACAATGCGCTCACAATGGCATGGCCCCCGGTATTGTGCTATGCATTTCCACCAGTGGCCCTGTTGGGTCGGGTCTTGAAGAAGATCAGACAGGAGAGGGCCGAGGGAATCCTCATAGCTCCCCGTTGGCCAAGGAGACTTTGGTTCCCAGACCTTATTCTGCTTCAGGTTCAGGAGCCTTGGCCACTGCTGCCGTGGCCAGACCTGTTGATGCAGTGTGGGATGCTTCATCCAGACCCAAGTCGGTTACAGTTAAACGCCTGGAGGTTGAGCGGAAAAGGCTTCTGAAGAAAGGTTATGAGCCAGGTGTGGTTGAGACTATGATTGCGGCCAGAAGACCATCCACCATATGATTGTATGAAGTCACTTGGAGAGCCTTTTGCAGGTGGTGTAAGACGAAAGGGGTGCTGCCTACCAGAGCTTTGGTATGTACAGTGTTGGCCTTCCTTCAGTCGGGTTTGAAGAAAGGCTTGTCTACTAGCACCTTACGTAGACATGTGGCAGCACTAGGTTCCATCTTGAAGGGAGATGGTAGGAGTATGTTGGCGTCTCATCCACATGTCAGGAGTTTCCTGAAGGGAGTAGCGGCGTTGCGGCCGCCAGTAGTGCACAGGTTTCTGTTGTGGAGATTGAATGTGGTCCTTAAGGCGCTTACGGGGGCTCCCTTTGAGCCGTTGGCTTCAATAGATTTGGGGCTCTTGTCTTTTAAGGTGGCTTTTCTGGTGGCGATCACGTCGGCTCAGCGTGTTTCGGAGTTGGGAGCCTTATCCATTCGTCAGGAGTTATGTATTTTTAAGAAGGACTCCGTGACACTGAGGTTAGATCCTTCGTTTGTGCCTAAGGTGAATTCAGCTTTTCACCGAGCTCAGGAGTTGATTTTACCTTCCTTCTGTCCACATCCAGGTTCAGAGTTAGAACGGTTGTGGCACATGCTGGACGTGTGTAGAGCGTTGAAGTTGTATGTGAGAAGGACGGAGGAGTTCCATAGATCTGACGCTCTGTTTGTAGCTTTTGCGGGTAGAGCAAGAGGTCAGAAAGTTTCTTCTTCCACCATAGCTAGATGGATCAGGAATTGCATAGAACAGGCGTACATTGCCTGTGGAGAGCCGGTGCCGGTTGGCATCCAGGCTCACTCGACTAGAAGTGCTTCTAATTCGGCAGCGTTAGGTGTCTCGCAGTCTATTGTGGAGACTTGTAGGGCTGCTACCTGGGCGTCTGAGTCAACGTTCACCAGACACTATAGGATTGATTCTTACGCCTCAGCAGATGCGGCCTTTGGTAGTTGGGTGCTGCAGCAAGTTATTCGTTAGTTTCTGGTTGTTCCCGCCCTTGGTGGACCGCTTTGTCAGGTCCCAGTCTGAAGGACTGCCTCCCCTCTCTGCTGGAAAATGGAACATTGGTACTTACCGTGAAGGTTCCTTTTCAGCAGAAGAGGGAAGGGAGCCCTTACCCTCCCTAAATATTAAAAAAAACATGAATAAAATTAGAGAGGAGGTAGAGTAGGAAGGTTAAGTTTTGTGTGTTGCTATCATTTTTGCCTTAGTCTGTATAGTTTTCATTTGTGGTGACTGTTTTTTCCTCGTTGTTGGAGCTGTGCGAACTTTTCTGGGGTTGAATGGGTGGCTCCTCCTCCGAGGGATTGTGTTGCTTGTTTCTGATTTGTAGATCTGCCCTGCCTGTTAAGCCTGGAGGCAGAGCCAATACCCAGTCTGAAGGACACCCTCCTCTCTTCTGCTGAAAAGGAACCTTCACGGTAAGTACCAATGTTCCGATTTAACAAATACTCTTCCCCTTTATTTTGTTTCTCTTGAATCTTTGCCGAAATCCTTTCCGCTTCTTGGGATTTTTCCTTCAATGTTTCTATTTCTTTCTTCATTCCTTCAATTTCTTTGTTTATTTTATCTAGTTTTTTTCCTAATATCTGTTTCTTTTTTATAATCATGTTTAATTTCTCTTCGCATGTCTTTTATAACACAATCAGCCCACGACAACCCAATCAATTACATTCCAGTTCCCAATTGCCAATTTCCCCTTATAAATTTCTTAATGAATTAAATATTTATATTCTGTTAATATATTTTTATCAATTTGTTTAAATATTTATATATCTATGTATGTTTCTATATGTACTTTATAGATATTTGTATTATCCTATATATATAAATACATGTATTTTTTTACATATGTGTGTATCTTCATATATTGTTCATATATTTATATACCATATAATACCTTTTACTTAAATTGTCTGGGAAAGTCTTAAATCTTCAATATGTAATCTTCAACATTTAATCAAACAAAACAAACTATAATTAATTCTTTGTCTATTCACTCAATAATTAACTGTTGCCTATATATTCAGTCACTGTATTTCCTTCATACCTAATTCACAAGCATGAATCAGTTTCAATACAAATAATTTTAAAAAATTGTTTTTTTCCTTCGGTCCTCTTACCTATACTCAGATTAACTCAAAATACTCTATACCCTTTTTTCCCTTTTACATATATCTCAGAGCAGATTAAGGATTTACTACAAATAGTTCTGTTAATTCAAATTATAATGATGTTAGTAGCTACCTTTACTGTTCAGTTAAGTGCACTTTACACTGCTTTCTTCTCCTTTTTTCCCAATTTTCTTTTCTGTTTAAAGTTTATCAGGGTGTGTGCCACACTGGTTTCTTCCCTCTCTTTCTTCTCTTGACTTATACTCATTCAGCTGTTCTTGTTCTCCAAACTTGGTCTCCAGACTTTACGTTCCCCAGTCTTCACCAGCTGTTCCTCAGTAAACTGTTACACCTCACACACTCTCACTAAACCCAGTTCACCAAGAAGAACTTAATTCTTACTCTTATAAGTAATTCTACACAGGGTGCTTAAGTCCCAATTAAGTCTTGATTTCTCAACTTAATTTTAAACTCCCCTTTGTATGACAAAAAAAGCTTAGTCTTTGTGTTTAAGAGAAAAAGAAGCTTAGTCTTTATATTTAAGAGAAACAAAAATCTGGAGGGTTTTCTCATTCCCTTTCTTTCTGCTTTCCTCCCAGCTGGGTCTTCTTTCCAGTCTCTGCTTTCGATTTCACCTCTAATTCCACCTTCTTTCCAAACCTTTCTCTCCACCTCGTTCCTCACAACCTGAGGTAATTTCTATTTTAGTTTCTTTCAGGACCACTCTGTTGTTAAAGTAATATATTTAAATCTTCTCTCACCAAAACAAAGCACAACGTCTTAATCCACTTCACTCCAGCTTCTTCTTCCTTCCTTTGAGGTTTTAGGAATGTTTGGGAAGCTGTTCCGTTTCTTGAAATTGGAGTACGGAACAGCTAATGTCCTTGAAGGACTCTACCGCGTTGCCAGGATACCCTATAATGCCACGACTTCCCCAGAGACAGAGGGAAGCCTCCGCTCCCCTGTACCTTAGGAGGGTTGACAGCAAATGCGGTGGGTTCCCTTGCTCCTATAGCCTTCCCAGGAGCTTCTTGGGTGTTTGCAAGTTGGCAAAATGCTGTAGAACAGAGTGCTGGAGCAGAACCCTGCTCTCCCACGACCGCCTTTGCCGCCCTCTCAATTGGAAGTCCAGACTAACATCATTTTAATGGACTGTTTTTTTCTCTCCTGTGCTAAATGGAGGACAATTTAACACTTCAAAGGCAAAGCAGTCATTCTCACAGCAGAGGAAAGGATCTGCTGGGGAAACTGCCCAGGGAATTTAACACTTCAAAGATGAGGCAGTCATTCTGACAGCAGGGAAAAAGATCTGTTGGGTCTATAAGATGACCCCCCACTTTTGAGGAGATTTTCAAGTGTTAAAAAGCAGTCTTATATGCCAGAATATATGTCACTACAAAACAAACTACATTCTGGCTGCTTGAAATGATGCAGCCTTCTCTTCACTAGAAAGCAAAGAACAGCTCTCTCTGACTACAAACAGCATCTCAGTGTCTTCTCATAGTTGCAATAGCACATACAGATAAGATAGGACCAAACACAGGAACTCACTTTCTCAGCAGCTAGTACTTCAAAACACAGGCTGGTTCCCAGGAAAGAAAAGACGTGCAGCTGTGCTCCACAATGAGCTAATTGTTTGTTTTAACTGACTGTCTTTGAGGCCTGCTTTTAATTGAAAGTCAAGCCGGCCTGTATTTCTTGCCCACAGTGAGAATTTATTGTTAGGATTCTGGGACTGTATGTTCCATTATCCTTGGCACCCCTCTAAATTTATCACTTGGACAAATGTATTTTACATATCAGAAATTACACCTATGTTTGTTACATAGGTAGCAATGCTTGGTAGGACCCAGAGCCTTGGTGAACAGGTCAGCAATATTTTCTTCACTTGGGCAATATGTTAATTTTACCAACCCATTTTGAACAGCTTCCCTGACATTCTTAAACTTAACAGCAATATGTTTGGTTCTGGATTTAACCCCCTCAGAGCACGCCATTTGAATGCAAGCTTGTGAATCTTCAAAAACTTCTACAGGCTCCTGTATTGGAATGCCCAGGTCAGTGAACACTTGGTTCACCCAGATCAATTCACAGATCAGATTAGATAAAGATGCATATTCAGCTTCAGCAGAACTTAAAGCAACAGTTGTTTGTTTCCTGGATTTCCAATAAATAGGACTACTTGCATACATGATGACCATCCCAGTGGTGGATTTTCTGTCATTGACCTCACTGGCAAAAGCTGCATCAGTGTAGCACTTTAATTCATGGCATCCTTGTGAACTGATCGTCACATCATGATGTAAACTGCCCTGTAAATATCTAAGTATTTTTTTTAAAGCCTTGCCAGTCATGTTGGGTTGGCTTTGACACCTTCCTGGACAGAACACTAACAGTGAATTCTATATCAGGCCTAGTCTATATTGCAATGTACAGCAAACTCCCTATTACTGAATGAAAGAGTTCAGGACATTCAAACAATCTGTCATCAGTTACATTGATAAAATCTGTACACATGGGGGTCTTAACACTTTTGCAATCAGACATGTTAAAGGTAGACAACAACTTCTCAATTTTCTGGGTTTGGTTCATTTTGAAACCATCATTTTCAAGCCTTTGGAAATCTACCCCCAGATAGTGTTGTATTTCACCAAGATCTTTGAGTCTAAGTCTTGATGTCAGTTCCTCTTTAAACTTTTTTACTTGATTTTCAGTTTTTGTGATCAAACACATATTGTCCACAAAAGCTATCAAGATTTTAACTCTGGTTGGTACCTCTTCTGTACAAACATGGATCAGCAATGCTGTTTTCAAAACCAATACTCTTCAGCTGTTCAAACAGAGATACCAGCACCTGCCACTCTGTTTTAAACCATACAGAGCCTTTTTAAGTTTGTACACAAGGTTTGGCCCATCATTATGAAATCCAGGAGCCTGCTCTACGTAAATGCACTCATCAAGACTGGCATTTAGATAGGCAGTTTCCACATCAAAATGATTAACTTTGAACCTCTGCAAACTTGCAACAGACAAAGCAATCTTAATACTTTGGGCCCAGGCAGTGGGTGGAAACACTTGATCATAGTTCAGATACTTTATTTGTGAATAATCCTTTACCACCAAACGTGTTTTATACTTGACATAACCATTGTGCATTTGTTTCTTTTTGTACACCCAATGGCACCCAACAGCTTTCTGCCCCTCTGGCAGTAGGACCGCTTCATACATGTCATGGTCTGCAATGGATTTCATTTAATCTTCCATTGCACATCTCCACCTTTGTTGCTCATCCTGAGGCAACTTCAGGACGTCAGTGTAACTGTCAGGATCAAAAGTTACCTGACACACACTCACATTTTGAACAGTAAATCTCTGAGGTGGCACCTCTTTTGTTTCTCTGCTAGAACGCTGGGGAATGACAGGCTCGGGTTCACTTTCAGAGTCACTTTTAGACTCACTTTCTGTGTCAGTACTCTCCTGTTTTGGAGCTCTCCATTCAGGTTTTGGAAAAAAATGCTAGCATCTGACCCAGCTGCTTGTTGCTGCTGGTCATCTTGTGCCTCATCCCCACTTGAAGGCAGAAGCTTCTGGGTTAGAATGCACATGGCTCCAATTCGCATGCTCCTCAAACTCAGCATTTCTAGAAATCAGAACATTGCCATTTGGGAGTGCAAAATGCCATGCCTTACTGCCTTGCTCATAGCCCAGAAATCTTAGCCTTCTAGCCTTGGGATCACCCATCCTCCTGGCTACCTTGGGAATTTTTACCCATGCATAGATCCAAAGATCCTAATGTGCTTCACAGATGGCTTCTTGCGATAGAACATGAAAAATGGAGTATTTGACACCACAGAACTTGGGATGCGGTTACACAAATAATTAGCCACAAACATGACCTCCCCCCAGTGCTTTTTGTCCATGTTTGCAGAAATCAGCAGGCTATCTTTCATTGTTTACAGAATGCCAAACCTTCGTTCAGCAACTCCATTGTGAGTGGGAGTTTCAGGGGCTTTAAGTCTATGGAAAATTCCCTTCTGTTTTAGCCACCTTTGGAACTCATAGGACATGAATCCCTCCCCCCTCTGTCTGGCTTTAAAGCAGAGAGCCTCTCAGGAAAGCGTCTCTTAATGAAAGAAACCCATTGTTTGAAAACCTCAAATGTTTCATCCTTACTCTTGAGTAGGAAACAAAATGGGAAACTGCTGTTGTCATCTACAGTCCCCAAAGCAAACCTGGCCCTTCCCAATGATTCAGAAAAAGGCCCATTAAGATCCACATGCAGCAGCTCCAGAATTCTTTTTGACCTCCTGTTGCTGAATTGTGGAATAGAAGGGATCTTACTTTTGGTTTGTTTACAAACCCCACAATCCAGGAATTTGTCACCCCCCGTACCTTTAAATCATTAACCATGTCAGGCATCTGTTTAAGGACCTTGTAGCTGGGATGTCCAAACCTCCGATGCATCAAATGAACACAATTGTCATGCATAGGAATATTTGCCATCACAGAATGAGCTTGAGCCTGCTGGCAACAATCATACATGTAATACAATGGATTGTGAAACACACCCTCAGCCAAAATAGCATCATCCTTCAAAACACAACATCCTTTTCCTTTAAATTGTATTACACAGCCTTCCTGCATCAGTTTTGCAACAGAAAGCAAACACATCTTTAAATCAGGAACAAATTGGACATTTTAAACATCTTTATTAAGACAAGCCAAGATATAAAGCAAGTACCCTCACCCAGACATTTTGACTTTGACCCATCAGCTAAACTCACATTGCACGGGTTAGTTATCTCAGTGTCCACAAAAATGTCTTTAGAGTTGGAAATGTGCTCGGAACACCCACTATCAAGGGCCCAGACTGACAGTTTTGTTCCTTGCCCTTTTGTTGCCTGTAAGACCACAGCAGAAGCAGTCCTGCTGGTGCTAGAGTTTTTCTGGCTGGGCTTACCGGCTTGCTTTTTCTTCTTTGTTTCTACTTTACAGTCTTTGGAAATATGTCCTTTCTCACCACAGCTCCAGCAACTTCTTACTTTCACAGCAAAAGCAGGCCCTTCGCTCTCACTGTACTCCTTAGAACCAGCTGCAGAGCTGTTTGTAGAATTAACCTTGGACCGAGTCGGCTGTAAAGCCTGCCTGCAATCAAGCCATTTCTTCTGCTCCTCCAGCAAATGGCCAGTAATATTGTTCATGTTCAAAGCTCTAGCTGGAATAGTTTCCAAACTGTGAATTAGACTATCAAGGGCTGATAACAAGACATAACACTTATCCTGTACATGAAAATCCACATGTACTTCATGCAGCCTGTCAAACAGATCACACATCAGGGCTATATGGGCAACTATATCCCCTCCCAAGTTGCAGCCTTGTCCTGTACAACTTGTGCATCAGCATAATCTGGGAGCTGGCAGATTCACGGACATAAACCTGTCTCAAAGCCCACCAGCATTGCTGAGCCGAGACACACAATCACACATACATCAGCTGGCTGTCCTCCAACCCCAGAATAATTGAAACCTTGGCCGTTTCCTCAGCTCTCTTGTCCTCAGCTGAAGCATTGGGCCATGGGGTTGCTGCAATGGGCCATAAAGCAACTGCTGGCGCAGATAGGCCTCCATCTTCACAGCCCACGTATGATAATTCCTGTCATTCAGTCTTTCAAAAGGCAAATTTCTTTGGCTGACTGCCATGGCTGCTACTTTGAACTATCAAGCCCCTCTCAGCTGGGTAAATTCCTCAACAGGGTAGCTTACCAGCCGGGACTATAGACAGCTCCTCTCAGCAGCGTTCAGGCATCTCAGTATCCAGGATTGATGATCTGCTCCTCCAGGCTCATCAACTCCTCCAGACTTGTCAGGCGTAGACAGGAATCCTCCAAAAATCTCCAAAATTAAATCCAAAATCAGGTAATACACCAAGGTAGTAAAAAGGGCACCCTGGAAAATCCCATATCCATGATATGTCCAGTTCTGGGCCCATAACTTGTCAGGGTACGCAGCCTCTCTGAGCATTCTGCTCAGAGGGAATAAATAGCAGAAACAGCAGAAGCATGAGGATTATATACCCTTCTGCATACCTAGGTGTGTAGATGCACGGAGATATGGAGACAGACGAAAAATATCCTTTACCAATTTTATTTAAATTTCTACAAAAGTACTACAAAACAAACTACATTCTGGCTGGTTGAAAAGATGCAGCCTTCTCTTCACTAGAAAGCAAAGAACAGCTCTCTGACTACAAACAGCATCTCAGTGTCTTCTCATGGCTGCAATAGTACATACAGATAAGATAAGACCAAACACAGGAACTCACTTTCTCAGCAGCTAGTACTTCAAAATACAGGCTGGTTCCCAGGAAAGATAAGACGTGCATCTGTGCTCCGCAATGAGCTAATTGTTTGTTTTACTGACTGTCTTTGAGGCCTGCTTTTAATTGAAAGTCAAGCCGGCCTATATTTCTTGCCCAAAGTGAGAATTTATTGTTGGGATTCTGAGACTGTATGTTCCATTATCCTTGACAATGTTTACACTACAACTTCTTTCTCTGATAGTCTCAAAGGTGCTACAAGATCCCTTTGCATACAAGACAAGAATTAGTTCTCCTTCTTAGCAGGAAACAGCGCCCTAAGGCAAAGAGCAAAGAGGTTATCCTTCCTTACTTACTTACTTCCTCCTCTCTCTGTTTCTTTTAGGTTGGTTAGTACTTTTGCAAGTTTGCACAATCAGGCAAGTTTTGCTACCTACATGGCTTTGCAGTGTACATTTGTTGTTCGTTATACAGAAAGTATTCACCTTATGGTCTTTGGACAAGGGAATGTAAATATCCATAAACAATGTAAAACAGCCACAATCAGAAACTCAGAAATCAAGTACAAAAGAGCAAAACACAATTTCATCCACTTGGGCTTGATGTTGCCTTCATTCATCCTCTCCAGATGGTATTCCAGAGGAAAGGCCCAGTACCAGGCTACATTGTGTGACATCTTTTCATTAACCTCTTGCTCAAAAAAAAAAAAAAAAAAAAAAAAGGAACAGAAGAACAGCTGCTTTGGTTGCAAGCACTTCATGATTCCTTTGTAGCTTTTTTTAGGGGGGGGGGTACTCCCATGCTAAGCTAAACAAGCAGGATGCTTTGGTGCCTTAAGAGCGGGGACCTTTACCTTGAATTTGTAAAGTAAATGATCTAGCTGATAGTTAAAGAGGTCAGATGTACACCATCCAAGGCACATTTCCCCCCTACTTTCTAGGAAGTTCCAGCATTTGATTGGATCGGATAACAGATTCTGTTGACCATACCTAGTGCCAAGCTGCTTGTGCTGGTGTAATTGTCACTGATAATAATGTTTTATTTATTTATTTATTTATTTATTGAGATCTCACCTTTCCATCTCCTGCCTCCAACCATACGTGCTGGTTAGACTAGATGGCCTTTGGTACCTTCCTACGCTATGATTCTTTGTATAAGTACCTGAAGCTGCAAGATTGCTATCCATGCATCTGGAAATTTACCCACATCAGCTCATGTGTAACACAACTCCTTGTTGTTTTGCTGCAACCAAACTTCTCTGAAAATTCCTAACATATGATGCCTTTTGACTTATTTATTTGTTTTCAGTTCTTTGCCTTCAAATGTGTGCTAAATTCCAATTGGTTTAGCACAGCTTCGTGACTATTAGATGTTTATATATATCCTGTATTAGTAGTATGAAAATCAAAGGTCCATATATAATACACAGTGGGCCAAGGATATCCCTTCAGAATTTCCCCCTTCTTTTTAATCCTTGAGGTAGTCACTTTTAGGTCTGTCAACACATGACAGAACGGTGGTCAGTATATATGCTGGTAGGGCTGGACACTGCATCTGAACCTTATATTGCCTAAATATGCCCCTAAGGAATAGAAGTACAAAAATATGCCCTTCTTTTAGAGAAAGCACCAATCATTAATCTGAGGTTATAGAACAGTTTACTAAAAATACAAAAATACATTAAGCATTTGATAGTTGGCAGTCATATAGACATAGTTTCAGTAAGTGATATGTTGTACATTTCCTTTCAGGCATATTCATGTTACTTTTGATCAAATCAATGTTTAAGATTTCATTCAGCTTGTAATATTATTCATCCCACCACCTTTTTTCTTTTCTTTTTAAAATAGTTCTTGCTGACAATCTGAAATCCAACCCAGGAATTAAATGGCAATACTTTAGTTCAGAAGAAGGCATTTTTACTATGTTTCCAGCCCACAAATTTCGATGCAAGGGAAATTATGAACATCGCAGCAGGTATGACTTTGTAAATGTTTTTAAATTTTTATGTGTAGAAAATCTATTGCTGAATAATTCTAATAACTTTCTTTGCAGCCCACCCTTCAATATAGTAAGGATAGCTTAGATTCATAATATAATACTTCTAATCATTTTTGTTCCATTTCAGAGTTTATCCTGTGGTCATTTCATACAACCATATAGGCATAATGGCTGTATGTGGAGTTACAACACAGTGAAGTCATATGACTGCTTCCTTAGTTAGCATGCTCCCATCACAAATAACATTCACTGTGCCATTCTTCAACCCATATCAGCTCTGTATTGAACCATGAACATAGAATGAGATCACCTGCAGAGTGAAGCAATTGTATGTCTCTTTCATAATGTACTAACTAGTCTGCTGAATCCATATTGTCAGTGCAGTCATGTAGACAACAGTATTTCTAAAAGGCAATCATTGACTTCTTCACTTTATTCCTTCTTGCCCCTCCATAATTAGTGTTAATAGAACTGTGGTCTTCCAGAAGTTGTTGGGCTACAGTTCTTATCATGCCTCATCATTGGCCAGGCTGGCTGAGTGTGATGAGAACAGAAGACCAGCAACATCTGAAGGAACCCAATTCTATGTTATCAGTTTTCCTGGTTCAAGAAAGAATTCTCAAATACAAAATGAAACAAAACCCATTTTTTCATTAATATCGTCATAGATAATTGGCATATACTTATTTTATATCTGAAGTACCAGAAGAAATGTGGAGCAGTTCCAAATCTAGCAAAGTTGTGGTCTAAATTAACTAAAACAGAGAGAGCGGGGGACATATACTAGTGAATGATAGCTGAAAGTGATTGTTTGCTGCCAGACCAAAAAGGTGTGGCAGATAGAATTGCATTACTCATTTAAGTTGGTTAAATGAAGTAAGTCTTCCCTTCATTTTTATGGGGGTTACGGGTACAAGACCTCTGCAAAAATGAAAAAAACACAAATAAAAATAGGCCTCCCAGGCCACTGCTGCCTCCACCATTGCTCATCCTGTCACTGCCACCATGCCCTTTCCACCACGTGCCCTGTCACCACCAGCATGCTGCTCGGGCCGAAAGCGGCTTGGCTGGGGGTATGGTGACTTGCCTCACCCCCCCATCCAAGCCCTGCGGAAAGCCTGCAGGCCTGGGCTGAGAGCAGCTTGGCTGGCGGGATGGCAACTCGTCTCCCCCCCCATCCAAGCCCCGCGGGGAGCCTGCAGGCTCGGACCAAGAGCGGCTTGGCTGGGGGGCGGTGACTTGCTCCCCCATCCAAACCATGTGGGGAGCTTGCAGGTTTGGGCCGAGAGCAGCTTGGCTGGGCGGATGGTGACTTCTCACCCCCTCATCTAAGCTGCATGGGGAGCCTGCAGGTTTGGGCCGAGAGTGGCTTGGCTGGGGGGATGGCGACTCACAGGAACCGCAAATAGGCAAAACTGCAAAATCCAAAGCCACAAATTCCAAGGATTGACTGTATTGTGCTGCAAATGCTTTTAAGTTCTGAAGACAATTTGGAGCATAAGAGGTACCGTATGTTCCGGTGTATAAGCTGACTTTTAAACCTAGGAAAATCTTCTCAAAAGTCGGGGGTTGTCCTATACACCAGATAGGGCGGGTGCTGAAACTTCCGAGCCCCATCGCCACTTTGGAAAGGGCGGACGGGTGGCTGGCTAGATGGGGGAGGCTTGCCAGCCACCATCCCCTGCTTCCCAAAGCCACGATGGGGCTAGTGAGCTCCATCACAGGTTGGGAAAGTGGAAGGTTGGCTGGCTGGGTGGGGGGAGGCTTGCTAGCCACCTCCCGCCCTTCCCGAACCCATGATGGGGTCAGCCAACCCTCCGCGCTTACCCAGCTCATGATGGGGCTGGCTAGCCCCATCGCGGGTTGCTGAGGTGTGGGAGGTGGGTGGCAAGCCTGCACCCACCCAGGCAGCCAAACCTCCATGCTTCCCTAACCCACAATGGGGCCAGCCAACCCTCTACACTTACCCAACTTGCGATGGGGCTGGCCAGCCCCATCGCGGTTTGGGAAGGCGCGGGAGGGGGCTGGCAAGTCTCCCCCCACAACCAGCCAACCCTCAATGGTTCCCCAACCCGCGATGGGGCTCACTAGCCCCAGAGGCTGGCGAGCTCCATCGCAGCTTCGGGAAGGGCGGAGGGGTGGCTGGCTGGACGGGGGGAGACTTGCCAGCTGCCACCACCCCACGCTTCCCACAGCCATATGGGGTGGCTGGCTGGCTGGCTGGGGGAAGTCTTATACAGTGAGTATATCCCAAACTCTATATTTTAAGTGGAAAATTTTGGGGGTCATCTTATACACTCAGTCATCTTAGTATATCACCAGAAATACAGTCAAATGTCCTGATCCAGCAGATGCAATCTGTATATGGAAGTGGGTTTTCATATGGCTGGTTGTTGTACAAGTATATCAGTTTTTTTTTAACTGAGTGGTGTAGTGGGAAATATGTATGACCTTATAATGATCTCCAGATCTCCCAGATAGGTTTGATACTAGGATTATCTTGATTACTGCAAAATGCACTTCCACTGAAAAATAAAACTGCTAATGCTCAGCTCTGTGAGAGATGGAGAATGTGTGGCCATCCAGATGTTGGGTTGCAACTCCCGTTAGCCGTCATCAGCATACATAAGGACAATGAAGTGATGGAAGTTGTAGTCTAACAATGTCTGAAGAGCTACACTGTCCCTTTTCCTGAGCTATGAAAATGTTACTTGATTGTGTACGTGATGACTCCCTGGTTTTCTTTTTCTTTACTTTGGTAGTCTACCTATGGTTATGAACACTACACGTTTAATTGGTTTAAAATAGGTCCATCTTTCAAGGCAGATCTGTAAGAACTCTAGGAATTATGATTCTATGGGGGCAGTCAAACTTCTTTTTTACGTTTGACCCTTTCACACAGCTATGACTTTGAGAGTTCCTTCAGATTTAGCACTGATTAAATCAGAGACAAGATTGAGGTATATGTATCACTCTGGTTTGTTTATTAATATTATCTTTGAATGTTAGTTAATGCAACAAAGAATCTAGTGGACTCTTAAAAACTAACAAGTTTTATTTGTCATAGGCATTTGTAGACTGCAGCTAACTTCTTCAGATGCATTAAGCAGCTTCATCAGCTGCAGTCCATGAGAGCTTATGCCAAATAAAACATTTTAGTTCCTAAGGTGCCACAGAACTCTTTGTGCTTTTGCTGTAATACACTAACACAGCTATCTCCCCTTCATGTTAGTTGAATGTCCATGATGAGTTTTAAAATCCAAACGTTAATTTTGTTACCAGTGTATAGAATAGCATATTTATAGGTCATTTTAAAATGAAGAGACCATGAATAAATAAAAATGCCAACTCTTTTATTTCATTGCCTTAAAACATTCTCCTGCATTCCCTTTTCCTGTCTGTTTTTTTTTTAAAAAACCAAACAATTCACTGGATGTCTTTTGATGCAGTAATATTTAGACCCAAAGTTCCTTTGTTTATACCCAACAGTCTTTGGTCAAGACACACTGAGCACTGGAGTAGGGTGTGTGTTCCTGTTTTGCTTTTTTAATTTCCTTAGCCAAGATTAGTCCAATTTGTTCTAGCTTTCAACCCTTTCAACAATGCAATAGCAACAACTGTCTAGTTAAACCAAGGCTGGGAAATATTTTCCCACCAAACATACAAAGCATAGCTCATTTTTATGCCTACTCTGGAGTAGGCCCCAGGATAATAGCCCCTCCCGCTCTGCCTGCAAAGCACAATTCAGTTCTCTGCAATTTATTTAGCATTTTAAAACTTTTAAATATCCTCCTATTTCCATACACTGATTGGAGATAACAGCAGCGTCTCATCTCTGCTCATTGACTATAGATGACAGCAGAAAAAGCTTGCTAGTCAAACTGACAACCACTTCAGGTCCTCCTAAGAGGTTCCCTGTCCATCAGCTTGCAGGTATTCCATGACTTTAACAGACTTGACAAAGCTTTTTGTACAGAAAGCTTTACAAAGCATGACCTGTATGAATCACATTCCAGAACTTTAATGGAAAGGAAAACTCTTGGCAAGAGACTTTGTCTTATGATGGCATAAACCTAAGCCTAATTCTCTCACGCAATTTTACAGTGCTTGCATAGACTTTTCTAGTCACTGTATGGTACTGTATTTATTGGGTTAGAATTGCTGTGTCAAGTGATACAGATACACACCATGTCAGTCTTATGCTTTCTTGTGCATTCTCTGTATAAAAGAGATTCATTCTTAGAAGAAGCTGGAATATTAATTATCAAAACACTACAGTCCTTTATACTGTCACTAAATGGTGCATATAATATAAAGCAGTATAAACCAACTATCACAGATTGTTATGCTAGATTCCAGGAACAAGTCATGGACACTATTGCTATACCAGTTCCCCTGCTGCACAGCTGGATTTCTGGCCAAGCTGTCAGGCTTTCAATGTCTGCAATGCTTATTTTGTTTGCCCTCTCAAAAATCCCATCAGGTGGGTCATTATTATTCCACCTTTTATTTATGGGGAAGTAAGGTGGAGAGAGAGCATTTTGCCTAAGGCTACCTAGCAAGTCACTGGCTCATCAGGGATTTTCTAAACCTAAACTCAACACATTAAATGAAATAAAAACAGAGGAGCAATCAAAACATTTTCCAATCAGTTTTTAAAATGTCCTTATATTAGTCTTCTGGATTTATTTGCAATGTATTTACAATGCTAAAGCAAGGCCTCTCCTAACCCTCTGTCATTTTTTTTTCCAGGCCAGTCTACGTCTCTACAGTTCGACCTCAGTCTAAGCACATAGTTGTCATTGTGGACCATGGGGCTTCAGTGACAGAGACTCAACTCCAGATTGCTAAAGATGCAGCCCAAGTTATTCTGAATTCAATAGATGAACATGATAAAGTGAGTTAATTCAAAAATATAATGAGAACACAACCCACTCAGCCACTCAGTCTTCCTGAGGGGGATTGGATTGGGTAGACAGGCTCCTTCACCATGAGTCATGTCCACTTGCAGGTGCCCTTGGTGGTATATCCACAGAAACCTGTATAGGTGCCAGCAGTATCCCAACTGATGGTAGGCCCTAGAGAAGGTATTGGGAACTGTGGAGAGGCAACCATGAGTCAATTGCATCAAAGGCCTTCCATTTCCCTATTACAACCTAGGATCTGGCCCACTGCTTTCACTGCCATTGGAACCAGTGGGAGGGAACATCTTTCACACCACTTGCTTCAAGTAGTGTAAGCCAGCAGAGTTTTAGAAGTGTCAGATGATCTACTTCTTTACTACCCCCCCCCCCCCGCATCCAGTTCCATTTAGGATTTCTTTGTGAATTATTTTTGTGTTGAATATGTTCAAATTGCCTCCAGACCTCAGTGTGGCAGCACTATACCTTTGAAGGAGATAGCAGGGCAGTGCCTCCAAAGCAGGCCCACTTCACTCTCCTTCCATTATGATCTATGTTTGCAAGGAGGAAAATGGAGGAGGTTCTGCTTCCTATAGGTTGAACTTTGGATGTCATTTGAACACCGCTGATTACCAACATGGCTACAGAGTTGGAAGGGAAGGATGAAAGAACTCTTATCACTGTTGTGATAAGTACCTGAAGCTGCAAGGGGTTTGCAATTGTTAATAAGTGCTGGGGGGGGGGAATGACTGTGGCCTGCAAAATATAGCTATCTCAAGGGAAAAACAAGGCTCAAATCTATTCATGGAATTCCCTTCTTTGACTACTACAGATGAGATGGTTTCCACATGTTTTATTCAGCGGAAAACCTTAGCACTATATTTGGAAGTTAACGTTCTTCCTTAAAATGTTACACTGTTGAGGTTTGATATTCATTGTCCATAATACAGAAATACAGTAGTGATTTTCAGAGTTAGGAAAGGTTACTTTTTAAGGCTTTGCCTCCCGGAACCTCCAAAGCAGCATGGTCACTCTCATTCTGGGAGCTGTAATTCAAAAAGTAACTTTTTCAAGACTTTGTGGTTTCTGCAATAGCAATAAGAAATACTGTTTTAAAGGTTTATATAACAGAAGAAACCGCATTACTTCCATGACAAAGCAAAGGTAAAAATCCTTCTTCCATAAGCCTAACCTTTCTTAAATTTGACAGGTTTATACCTCAAGCTTTATTTTCTTAGACAATTGGATTTTAAATCCCTATAGTCCTCTCTGTTGGCTTATCATGGTGTGTGCTATAATAGAACACATAAAAGAATTCTAAGCAGTAAGGTAATCCAATGTGTATATGTGTGTGTATATATATAGATACATGCATGTGTGTTTTTCTCTTTTAAGATTTCTGTGTTAACTGTGGCAGACACAGTAAGAACCTGCTCCTTGGACCAGTGCTATAAGACATTTCTGTCTCCTGCCACCAGTGAGACGAAAAGGAAAATGTCCACTTTCGTTAGCAATATAAAGTCATCTGACAGCCCTACTCAGCATGCGGCAGGATTTCAAAAAGCATTTCAGTTGATAAGAAATACAAACAATGGCACTAAACTGCAAGCAAGTAAGTCTGTTATTATGTACTACGCTATTAATGTTTTTTCTTTATCCTTGCACCTTTCTCTATTGAGTTTCCACCCTTTTAAAAAATTTAATTGCTCCTTTTAGCAGGGGATAGAAAATATTAGTAACATTTTGTTATACTAAAATTATTACCTGAAATGACAAGGAATGGGTTGGATCCAGACGTAGTAATGGTTAGAATAAACTGGTTGAAACAGTTAAGATTTCATTGAATCATTATTAAATTATTTGTTTTGGGTCTGTTCTGAACATGACTGTAAGCCTGGATCTGTATTTTAAATTAATAGGTTAAATAACTGCTAAAAAGTGTCTTCCTTTTTCATTTCTATTTCCACACCTACCGGTTCTTCGTTTTTTTGCCTCCCTTAATAATATTAAGGTCTTCATAGGAAAATAGTTCCCACATAGAATGAAAACATGGACCAAATGTTGGTATCTTTTTTGGATGAATCAATGTCTAAGCTTCTCAAAGTGATTTTAAAAAAAAATCATAGACATAGAAGGGCCTAGATGAGATTACGGAGCAGGAGGGAGCATCCTTTTTTCTGTTGAAAGCTGCATTCCTAGAAGAGCTTGGAAAAATTAGTTTTTTGGAATACAACCTTTAGAGATTCTGAGAGTTATAGCCCCCACCCCTCGCAATAACTTTTCCAAGTTCTGGTCTCCTTGTGGGGAATCTATTGGGCACAAGAGGTTAATGACATACAGGCTATCGCCAAAATATAGGTCTTGTTTATACAAGGGGGAAATAATACGTACAAATCTGAACAGGAAGGCATTTGCAAGAATGTGAACTGCCTACATGGTTTAAAAGTCCCCCTAAACTCTGCACAGTTCAACGTCTTTTAATGACTCAGGCATGCTCCCAGTGCATGGGGGTGGGGTGGGGGCGAGGAAGGCTGGAACAGGTTGACAAGTCCATATTGTTACTCATGTTGCCTGGAATGAAGAGTCACCAAAACCTCTGCCCTCAGCAGTGGCTTTCAACATTTCACTGTGCCGAGCTGGAGCAGGGAACTGTCCCTCTCTCCATACCCACAGTGCCCAGCGTGGCTGGCTGGAGCTTTCTGGAGGCTGAGCTGCCAGCGAGAGCAACCAACCCGGAAATCGGGATAGCTCTCTTGATAAGGGAAAGGAAACCAGCCAGCTGCACAAGTTTAAAGGAGGACAAGAGGCACCTTCCATGAATTCTGCCTCTCTCAATCGACTTGTTTTTTTTCTTTCCCCTACTCCCAGCTGGTGGCCGCAAGTGGTTTACTCATGATTTTTAAATCTCCCGCTGCCTTTTAAACAAGCTGCCTGTGGTGCGCACAGGCATCATTTCATTTTCACAAGAGTGAAAAAAGAAAAAAAACCAGTAAAAGTCGCAGTTTCATGGATTTACCGGACCCTAGCTAGTTGTAAACCCAACATGGTGGCCGCTGCCGATTTTACTCCTGCTAGCCCCGCCCCCTGTGATCATCCAGCCAATCAAATTGCCCTGCTTGTGCTTGTCTGTGCGAATGTGAGTGGTCAAATGATTGCTCATTTGCACATCATACAGATTTTTAAAAAATAATCCGTACAAAGCCCCAGATGCGCCATGCATGGACTTTAGGATGAGTTTTACCACCGCCCCTTCTGCTTTGTATTTGTGTGAATGGCTGTGTGAATGGATCGTCGTTTGTTCGCACACCGTTCGTATTATTTTTGCCATTTAGACAGGCCCATAATCTCTTTCTCTTTCTGCTACCCCCCTTGTGTCTGTTTCCCTATTTCTTTTCCCCCTGCAATCTGAGAAGAATTGGTTAAATGCTTTTGTCAAATGTCCAAACTAATAACTTGCAGAAATTAGACTGAGGGCCACATCAAATTAGGCCAAAAGCTGCAGGCTGCCCATCTCTGATCTGGAGGAATTGGATGTAGTTCTGTTGTGAAACTAAGCAGGTCTGGGACTTGCCAGGGTATTGGTGGAAGACTGCCAGTAGCAATACTAGGCCATTACCCAAGGCATAGGTGTATATGCAGTGCAGATAATATCTAGTAGCATACAGTCTGCTATGAACAAAATGACAGGAATCTTAGATGAAGCATTTTTTTATTCAAAGTGAAACAAGTGTATGGCTTAATTTTTAATCTAGCAAAAATAAGAGCTGAGCTGCACAGAACCAAAGAGTTTAATTTGTACCATAAGGTAGAGCAATCAAGTGTTGCCAGTGTGTACTCTTGCTTTCAGCTTATTATCATAGTCCAATAGAATTGAGCAGTTGTCGTAGCATGCCCAAAGCACATCACATACTGATGGCAATGATTCATGCACACACCCTGCTAAGATTGTTTGTATATACAATCTTGTATAACAGTGGACCTGCCATATCCACAGGCTTAAGGTCTGCAGATTCAACCAACCATGGATTCAAACTACAGTACTGTACATAAGACAGTGCACAATGCTTTACACAACACAAGTAGCATAGTACGTACAGTACTGTATTTACAAGGCTGGAGAGGCTGCAGAGAGATGTGAGGATCTGTGAAATGGTAGCAGTCCAAGCATAGTGCTTGGCGTAAATCCACACTTCCTGCCATTTCACAAATCCTCATGTCTCTCTGCAGCTTTGCATCTCTTTCCAGCCCCTTAGAATATTTATTTATAAATCCCTTATTTATAAAAAGTTTAGGGCAGCAGCAGAGGTGGCGGCAAGCCCCAGCTACTATGCATGCATTCTTCGGGCTCCCTCACCTCTGGGGAGCCTGCCGCCTGCCTACTTCTGCCTTGTGAGCAAACAAGCAGAAGTGCTGCAGCTGCCCCCTCAAAGGTAGAAGCAGAGAGCTGGTGTGCTCCCCGGACACAAAGTGGAACCCTCATTTCCCACCAGGCAGTTGCAGGTGGGACAGCAGCGCCACACTTTCAACTGCTCAGGAATACACTCTCAAGTGTCCCTTCCTGCCTTTTTTTGCTCTCAGAGCCACTTCTGCTGCTGCCTGCATGGGAGAGCTTTTTCACTCTGGCAGCAGGAATGTGCTTTTGCATTCTGGTCATTCCTGCTGCTGCTTCCCACTTGCCTCCTCCCCTCATGCCACATCCATTCACCCATACTCTTCCCATGTCTTTCTTGTTGCTCTGGGAGGCACAGCATAAATAGATCCCTTGAGATGGAAGGATTGGGGGAAGCTTCTTTGGAGTCTTTTAGAGATATTTGGGGTGAGGTGGATAATATTTATTTATTTATTTATTTATTGCATTTGCATGCCCCCTTTCTCTCAGAATGAGACCCATGGCAGCTCCCAGAGACAATCAATCTAAAAAATATTCACAATAAAATTAAAAACAGTAAAACCACATAAAACAGTGTAAAAATTAAAAAAACAAACAAACCAAGTTTTAAAAGATAGATAAAACATCCCAATAATTAAGGAAGGTGTGCAGTACAGTGCAGTGGGGGGACCTTCTTCCTTTAGCTCTTACTGCACTATCTATGCTTCCCACAGTCTTTCCCTCTCCCCTCAAACTATTTCCATATCCCTGGCTCTGGTCCCCAAGAGCTAACAGGCAAAGCCCCTATTTTCTGTGCCCCCTCCCATCATCCCCAACAAATAATTGGTGATAGCAGCTGTTTTCAGCTGTAGTTTATATAGTCACTGTCATGCACTTGTTGCTGCTGTTTGCTCAGGCCAGCTGCCTGTTAACTCCTTCCAGAAACACTGCAGCCACCACCTCAAAGACAGAAATGGGTGGCTGGCATGCTCCCCAGAGGCAGGGGAGTCCAAAGAATATGTGCTTGGTGGCCAGGGCTTCTGGCGCCTCCATTGCTGCCCTACACCATTTTATTAATAGGGGCTCAATCATCTGCATTTTTTGCTATCCATAGGGAGTCCTGGAACCAAACCCCTGTGGATACCGAGGGCCCCCTATGCTCAATAGCTAATGTGCACTAATGTAAACAAACACAAGTTTTAAAAGATAGATAAAAGTGAAAAATAGGAGTATAACCTCCCCCTATCCATCCTGATAGTTAAAAGCGCTGAATAGTTAAAAGCGCCAAATAAATTACGATTTGTAACCTAAATGTTTTGTAAAACTTCAGACTTGCCTTCTGGTTCAATATTAAGCAAGAATGCAGTACGTCGATTGACAAAAACCCACCTTTAATACAGTTGGGGTGGGGAGAAACTGAAGAACAGCTTCACAACCTCTAATGAACTTTGGGCTGCTATTAATCAGAGCATAGACACCATCCAGTGTCAAGTGGTATACTTCATCCCCTTTGTTTAGCCAGAACATGATCCTTCTCCACATCCAGTAGCCCCTCCCCTGTGCACTTTAAAACCTGCTCCAGGGGACTGGGAAGTCATGTGGCTTGTTTTTGGCACTATGGTAGGCAGGTTTCCTGCCAGAGGGTGAGAGGAAAAAAGTTCTGCTTGTGCTGACATTGAACACAGATGTACAATGCTGAATCCAGGCCTCTGATTTTTTTAAAACCTGTATTCTAATAGCTGTATACAGCCTTAGCAATCATTGTTCAGTTCAAAATCACAAGTATGTTTTTCTATTCATGTGGGAAGGCCCTTAATACAACTTCTACATCCTCTTCCTCCATCTTAATGGAACATACCGTATTCTTATTGCAGAGGTATTGTATACTATCCACAAACAACCACATTGAGAGGCCAGAGTACTCTGTAATTTCAGGAAGAGGATGTACAAAGTCCTTCTATTTCCTTGTAAACAATCTGCTTGCTTGTTTTCCTTTCTAGTGCAAAAATTATTGTTCTGATGTATTGTGAGATTTTTAAAAACCCCATCCTGCTCTACCCATCAGGCTCTGCACACATGTCAAAGAATCCATACATCCCCTTCAGAGGCTTATAATTTAAAATATTATTGAAGCATATCTGGTATGAAAGATAAGAGTGATGCTGAAAAGATGGTTGTTTGTGTACCTCTCAGCCTTTCAGCAGAGAGTAGTGGACTCTTCCTAATTAATTTACATTCCTACCATTCCTTTCATTCTAGAAGGTTTCACAAAGCATTTATAAATGACAAATCCTTCTGCAACTTTTATGCAATTCAGTAACTTAGGAGAAAAGAAGAGACAAGTGCCAATATTCTTGTGGATGTAATCTGTTCACTGTGGAAATTGTATGCCAAGTGACTGAAAACACTTGGAGTATCTTGCACTCCAGTTTGTTAGTGTAATAAAAAATAAACCAAGCTTTTGAAACTGTAAGGAAGGACAGTTTTGTATCTTGAGCTATAAAGCCAAAGTGTTCAGCTGTGATGTTTTGGTAATCCATTATGAACAAGTTAATTATGCCATTAATGTCACCTTAACTCAGTGTTCCTTAGGCATTGGCTCCTCTTCTATAAATGGTTGTCTGCCTGTTGATAATAGAAGCTTGTATTCACCTCCTTCTCCATGACTCTTTCCAAATTTGTGGGGGTTAAGGTTTTTCTGAGACTGTTACACTTTGGCTGTATCATGAGAAGATATGACTCATTAGAAAAGACAATAATGCTTGGTGAGGTAGAAGGCAGTAGGAAAAGAGGCCAACCGCATTCCAAATGGATAGACTCAATCAAGGAAGCCACCCGCTGGTTCTGGAAGACCTGAGCAGGGCTGTTGGGGATAGGGTGACTTGGAGGTCTCTCATTCATAGGGTCGCCATAAGTCTAAGTGACTTGACAGTAGTTAACAAGGTTTCCCCCCTTCCGCCCACCAATAGCACTGAAAGGGATGATACAAAAATGTGTTTTACTGTTCCTGTATTAATATTTCCTGCTTCCTCACTCATAGGACTAAAGCAGATTATTTATCAAACACACAATCCCCTATTTTTCTAGTAATTAGGGTGGGGTCTATGTTTTTCTATTGAAATAAGCGCACGGGTGATGGAGGTGGACCCCACCCCTCCAATGCCTTACCTGGCCATTCTCAGATCTCTTTAAGCTATTCTACTTCTGTGCCTCCCCCCACTACCACCTACATCCAATATTAGAATATACTATAAATGGACAGTAAGTAAGAAGCTGTGTGTTATGTGTTTATTGCAGATTTTAGGATTGGAGACCATTGTCTCCTGCCCATCATACATGCACTGCCACTCTTTCCAGGTGATCTCACTTTGCTTGCTTTGAATACAAGATATTTTTATTCAGAGGTGAAAGTTGAGTTTTTGGATTTTGTTTGGAATGCAGCAATAAAGATGGGGGAAAAAAAGGTTCCTTCTGCCTGCTTTGCTCGTTGTTGAAGGTTTTTTTTTTTTAGAACCGTTATTTCCTGAAGTGGAATTAATGTTTATAATCCAGTGCTGCATAAACAGAATATAATGTTAATATGCTACAGTGTAACACTTTCCATCTTACATTTCTTCTTAGATACAGATATGGTCATTATTTATTTATCAGCTGGAATAACATCAAGGGATTCATCAGAAGATGGTAAAAAGGCTACCCTTCGTGTCATCAATGAAGAAAACAGTTTTCTTAACAACTCTGTAATGATCCTTACCTATGCGCTAATTAATGGTAAGAGGTACTCAGTACTGTTTTCCTGATAAATGCAGTTAATAAGATTTACCCTATTGTAGAATCATCTGACTATTTTCAGATTTTTAAAGGAAATGTTGGATCAGAGAACCTGGAGGCTTGCATTAGCACACTATTTTTCCTGTATGTTGTGAAATGGCTTACTACTCTTTTACAGTGATTTTGGCATTGGTCTAGGCTGCATCAATAGGAGTATAGTGTCTAGATCAAGGGAAGTAATAGTGTCACTATTCTGCTTTAGTCAGACCTCACCTGGAATACTGTGCCCAGTTCTGAGCACCACAATTCCAGAAGGATATTGACAAGCAGAGGAGGGCAACCAAAATGATGGGAGGTCTGGAAGCCATGCCCTATGAGGAGCAGCTTAGTGAGCTGGGTATGTTTAACCCAGAGAAGAGAAGGTTAAGAGGTGACATGATAGCCATGTTTAAATATTTGAAGGGATGTCATACTGAGGATGGAGCAAACTTGTTTTCTGCTGCTCCATCTAGGACCAGGAGCAATGGACTCAAACTACAGGAAACAGAATCCCACCTAAACATTAGGAGGAACTTCCTGACAGTAAGAGCTTTTCAGCAGTGGAATGCATTGCCTTGGAGTGTGGTAGAGTCTCCTTCTTTGGAGGTTTTTAAACAGAGGCTGGATGCCCATCTGTTGGGAATGCTTTGATTGTGTATTCTTGCAGGACAGGGGGTTGGACTAGATGGCCCTTCTGCTCTCTTCCAACTCTATGATTCTATGATTCCCCAGAATTACTGCATAAACTGTGCACTGATGTCTGCTCTTCATTTACCTGTAACATCGGTTTTGCAGAGGGAGTGACAGTTTTAAAAGAACTAGCATTTCTCCGAGATCTGGCAGAACAAAACTCAGCAAAGTATGGAGTGCCTGACCGAACGGCGTTACCTGTGATAAAGGGGAGTATGATGGTCCTGAATCAGCTGAGCAATTTGGAAACTACAGTTGGCCGGTTTTATACAAATCTCCCAAATCATATGATTGATGAAGCAGTCTTCAGCTTGCCTTTTTTGGATGAAATGGGAGATGGTAAGTGCTTAAAGGATCTGGAATATTGAAGATACCCTTCCTTTCTGAGTGGAAAATTTTGCCTATGTCTTCCATTACTAATTTGTAGCAAACTTAGTAGGTGGCATTTTTTACATGCTTGCCCCTTACGGAAAAGTATGAAGTTAGGAGGAATGCTCATAGAGGCATTTCACTGAAAATGCTCTGTCCAAAGTACAGGAAACTTGTCGTATGGAAAATTAGGGTAATGTGCCATGACTTGCAAAAATGATGATGTGCTAGGTTACAATATCAAGGGGGAATTCTTCTGTTTAGAGTGCTACACACTTCCAACTTCACCCACAGATGCGTTTAACTACATTCTAGCTTATGTTTTTGTTGTGACAAAGTTACATCAGAAATGGGCACTTTTCAGTGGAGCTAATAACTACACGAGCCTTTTCCCTGTCTGCTAGGGTTGCCAGAGTGAAAACTGGAAATGGATTCTGTATGTTTAATGGTTATGTAGAAGAGAGAGTTTCAGCAGGTGTTCCTTCTTACCTCGTGGTGTAACACCTGCTCAAATTCTCGCTTCTCTACAACCATTAAAGGGTACAGGAACCATCTCCAGTTTTTACTCTTGCAGCCCTATTGACTACAGCTTTTCCTGCCTCCTCAATATGATTTTCAGACACATTTGGAAAGCCAGGTGTCTGGGCGTTCATGGGAAGCAAAGCTGGCCTTGCGGGGAAAGAAATAGGAGCAGAAAAATTATCCACAGAAAATAATTTTAAGCTGCCACTCTTAAGACTCTGCAGAACAAACTCCCCTCCCCTAGTGGCAGATCTTTAACAAAAGCGGCAACCATCAGAGCTCCCAAGTGACTGTGGAAGTGAAACAGCTTCAGTGGTTCTGCATCCATATATCCATGCGTTTTTGTAGCTCCAGTATAGTGGATCCTTTAATTCTGTTACCTTGACTCAAATACCTAGCAAGGGCGGGGCAGATCTTCCTCCTGAAAAACTCAGGAACAGCTAGATTCATTCTAAATCAGTATTTGGAGGGACAGAGAAGGTGGAGGTATGGCTGATTTGCAATCCTTACCCTGATCATTCCTGACAGAGTGTTTTTCTGCCTCATGAGATCTTGCTTTACTCTTAGATAGAAAAGTGACAACCGAAGCAAAGAGGTTCTTTTTTTCTCAGCTATGGGCTTGTCTACACGGGCAATTTACCCCCATCTGACACAGGGCTTTTGTCCCATTTTGCCTCTGGGCAGTCCTCATGTCCCCTGAGGCTAAGACGGAGGGAGGAGACACAGGGTGGGGCCGGATAAAACATTTTATAAAAATACCTGCTCTAATCTGTTCCCTCTGGGAAGAAACGGATTGGGCCCAGTGTGACTGCTCCTTGCTGCAGTTGCTGGTCTGCTTCGCTTTCTCCAAAGTAGGAAGGAGTCCCATGGCATGTGACCAAAGCATGTGACATGCAGGGGGCCTTGGTCACAGGGAGATTGTGGTGATGGCAGCTGCCATGATGGACTGGCATGCCTGTCTGGACTTCCTCCCGTTTCATAGAGAGAATGGGCCTGATCCATGGCCAGGATATGCCGGCAGGGAGCTGATGTAGATGTAGATATAGATGAGCCCTATAGCTGCTATATAGGCTGCAGCTTGCTTGCTTTTTTGTTTTCCCCCTTTTCAGAAGAAGGCTCTTCCACACTGTTATAGTCTCTCTAATTAACTACTGTAAAAATTGGCTTGGCTGCTCTTGAACACACAAATTACATATTGCATATCAATACTAGGAAAGAATCTAGAGCAGATCATTAAACAGACAATCTGTAACTACTTAGAAAGGAATGCTGTGATCATAAAAAGTCAACATGGATTTCTCAAAAACAAGTCATGCCAGACTAATCTTAGCTCTTTTTTGATAGTGTTACATACTTGGTAGATGATGGGAATGCTCTGGATGTAGTGTATCTTGATTTCAGTAAGGCCTTTGACAAAGTCACCCATGATATTCTTGCAAAAATATTAGTAACATGTAGGCTAGACAATGCAGCTGTTAGGTGGTTTTGTAATTGGTTGATAGGCCAAATCCAAAGGGTAGTCACCAATGGCTCTGTGATAATGAGAAACTCCATTTCCCATTATCTGCCAGCTCAGCAGCCAGGTAAACAAAGGGTTAACTGGGGTCTAGAGAAGGGTAACATCTTTTGGGTCAGCATCATCAGAGATGCCATAGGTCAGCAGGGACACTGACCAAAGATTCCAGAGTAGCAAACCTTCAGGATGCTTTGAAGACAAAGTAATAAATACAGCCTTGGGGCCACAAGGCAGAGAGAAGAACGAAGGACCCTAAGATGGAGGAAGGCTGTTTGAGACGGGTCTGAAAACAGACATGTGGCTCCAGCAAACTCTCAATTCAACAGACAGAACTTCATAGTGAGTGAGTAGATCAGGAACTGTATTAGATAGATTGTGTTAGGGAATTATGTTTATTTCCCCACTTGGCTGGATGCTTAACTATATCTGTAACTTCTAAGAATATACCGTATATTCCAGTGTGTAAGACAACTGGGTGTATAAGACGACACCCCAATTTTAAGTTAAAATGTATAGTTTGGGATATACTCGCTGTATAAGACTACCCACCACCACCCACCCACCCTCCCCAAAGCCCCATCTTGGACTCAGGAAGGACGGGAGCTGGCTAGCCGGAGGGGTGGCTGGCTGGTGGGGGGGGGGGAAGCTTCCTAGCCACCTTGGAGGTTTGGCTGTCTAAGCGGGGGAGAGCATTCCCAGCCAAAAAGAGAGGTCCCCAATAATCTACTGGGACCTGTGCATTCAGTTTAACCCATTCATTAATAATCAGGACTTCAACAGCCTGGTTTTGGGACCTGCTGGGGAATGGATGATTGTTGTTGTGTCCTGATGTGTAGAACCGTGGGAGTTCAAAGAGGGTGTGCTTTCTATTGCACACAACTGTAGGCTGCTCCTTTCTCACATGCCATATAGTCATGTACCCAACAAAGTATTACCCTTTAAAAAAATAAATACCGTTGTCCCTTCATATTCGCTGAGGTTTGGTTCCAGAACCCCCGTAGATAACCAAAATCTGTGAATACTCAAGTCCTGTTACATGCAATGGCATAGCAAAATGGTGTCCCTTATTTAAGATGGTAAAATCAAGGTTTGCCTTTTGAATTATTTGTTTTTTTAAGAATATTTTCAAGCTGTGAATACTTAAATCCGTAGATACCAAATCCGTGGATATGGAGGGACAACTGTCTCTCTCTGGCTTTTCTTCGCAAACGAAGATTCAGGAAGGACTCATCCCGCACTTTCTGCAAGCATGTTGATGACTAAAAAGGCCAATCTGAGATAAACAAGTCTGGTTGCAGAAAGCACAGCAGAAGGTCTCCTTGGGTGATGTTTCTGGGTTGTGATTCTTTCTGCGTTGTCGTTTCTCTTCAAGACTTGTTCAGCGTGAGTTCTCAAATAAGGCTGCAGCATTGTGGATAGTGCGTCTCCATGCCTCCCGATGTGAGGCCAGGGCAGACCATTGTTGGTGATCAATTTGGCTGAGCCCGAGATGAAGTCCTTCAGGAAGTCCTTGTATATCGCTGTTTTGGAAGGGACAACTATACAGTATTGCAAATTCTAGAGCAGATCATTAAACAGAGAATCCGTGAACATTTAGAAGGCAATGTCTTAATCACAAAAACTCAACATGGGTTTCAGAGAAACCAGTGGAGAGATATCTGAGTATCCTGTAGATCGTTGGGTTAGCTCCACCCACTCACTCCTGGTAGGCTGGTAACGAAGGACCTTTGGTAGGCCCCTTCCTCTGATGTCATCTGGGGGGGAGCGACCCACCTCTGGCCAGTTGTTTCCTGCCTACCGCTCCTGGTGGTCGCATTGATTTATGCTCTCTAACGGCCATGTGGCCGCTGAACTCTTCAGAACAAAAGAACAAAGAAGGGGGTTCCAAGGGTTCTTACAGAAGGGGACCTCCGCGAATTAAATGGATCCCCAGTCGAGTGAGGGGGAGAAGCCCCCCCATGTCGACCAACGACGTTTCCCTGCCTACACCCCAGCCGATTGTGTCGGGAAACAGCCAGGAGGCAGCCACTGGGACCAACTCCCCGGTGGGGGAGGCAGCTCTTCGTATTCTGTCTGAGGGAAAGCCCCACGCTCCTGTGGCTGATACGGAGCCTCTGATTCTTCAGAGGGAGGCAATCGTGAGTAATATGGGACCCTCGGAACTGGGGCCATGCTCGCCTGATCCACTCGCGGCATTGGCAGCCTGGGTGAAAGACTTGGAAGCCAGAGAGACCTTGGGTGTATTAGCAGTGGGTCTTACGCAGCCGGCCCTACTGGGCTTGTCAGGCCTCTGGCAAGGGGGAGCATCAGCCAACATGGGAGTCCGCCCCGCTAACCCTCCCCCAGCGGTCTGGAACTGGACTCTTTCTCCAGCCTGGTCCCTAACGCCCACGCCGGGAGAATCATCATCCCAGGCAGCGAGCACGCTTTTCCCGCCGGCCCTCCAAGATAGCTGTGACCCATTTGCTGAGCAGGCTCAGCAGCCGCTCCTCCCCCAGCCATTCCCTGTCCTAGATCCATCACAGCCTCTTCGTGCGGGCGGATTAGGCCCGGGAACGTCCTCTGCGCCCCCGCCGTTCATCCTCCCTCCAACCCTCCCTCGCAGCCATCCGCTTTCCCTCCCATACCAACCCCGCGCCCGGTCCAGGCGACACTGGATTCTCCAGCCAGAGCCCCAAAAAGGCCCAGATCGAGGGAGCATACCGGTGGGGCTCCAAAACATAGCCGCGAACCCTCCAAGCGCCGGGCGGAAGTGGCGCCAGCTGAGGAGGGAGGGAAGAAGGCGACCACAAAAACGCGGCATGGAGCGGGCGGAAGGGAGCCGAAGAGGGCCAGACAAGGCAGGGAGCACACGCCTGACCGATGCCGAGGGGAGGAGTCCAGAAGACCAGAAGGAGAGACGATGCATGGGGGGAGGAGGAAGAGGAAGACCAGTGCTGGCACTCTTGAGTCTGAGTCAGTGGGGAGGGGGCTTGGATCAGAAGAAGAGGAGGAGGAGGATGAGTCTCAGCAATCAGCCAGTGAGGAGGGGGAGGTCTCGGAAGGAGACCCCGACCAGGAGGGGGAGGAGGCAGAGTTCTCAGCGGAGGAGGACCCCATCGAACAGGAAAGGACAAGGTCTTTGGCACACCTTTTCAAGCAGGAGGAATGTAGTTTACTTTTTAGAAAGACTGTTAAGACTCTGGGGCTCCTCCTGGTGCAGAGCCAGGAACAGCCTGTAGATCCTGATTTGCCTAGTGTGTCATCCGAGTTGTTTCCATCGTCAGTGCCAGGCTCTATTGAGATGCCAGTCCCAGCCAACATCATGCAAGTGCTTAAGGATGAGTGGGCCACACCAGCTGCTAGCAAGCCACAGCCTTCCTTTGCTAAGAAGCTTTACTCATTGCCCAAGAATGTCATGGGTAAACTGCGGACTCCTCTTATTGACGCTCCTGTCTCAGCTCTGGTGTCTTCTGCTGTGTTTTGCCATGATAGAGAGGACACGCTCAAAGTCCCGGAGGATAGACGTAAGGATGCGGCCCTGAGGAGAATCCATGAGGCTCTATCTCTTGCTATCAGAGCAGCTGTTACTGCCATGATGGTGGCCAGAGCATCCCTACAGTGGTCCAAGGAGCTCCTGGAGGAGGTCCCAAAATCAGATGCGAAGTTATGACAGGGACTCAATAAAA
Organism: Gambelia wislizenii; assembly: GCA_030847615.1. Lineage (NCBI taxonomy): Eukaryota > Metazoa > Chordata > Lepidosauria > Squamata > Crotaphytidae > Gambelia > Gambelia wislizenii. The sequence goes on from JAUMIR010000004.1 coordinate 108,696,547, forward strand.
TATCCCGGGCTTTGGCCTTTCTGGCGGATAGTTCACTGGATGCAGCTCAGTTTTCTGCAAGGGCGCAAGGCGCAGCGGTTGCAGCTCGTCGTTTGGTGTGGCTCAAGGGCTGGCATGCTGATTTTAAGTCAGAGCAGAACTTAGTGTTTTCTCCTTTTTTGCAGGAAAAATTATTTGGGGAATTCCTTGAACCCGTATTGGTGGAGGGCAAGGACAAGAAGAAAGCTTTGATCTCTTCCAAGAAGAAGGACGACAGGAAATTTACCGAAATTTTTCGTCCCTATCGATCCTACAGATCCCGCTCTGAGTCTTCCTCAGGCCAGGGGTTCCAAACAAGAGACAACAGAGGATTCAAGCAGCGTTGGGGAGAAACCAGACAACAGCGCAAGGGTCAAGGGGGCGCCTCTGGCAATCCCTACCAGTCCTCCGGACCAAGGTCCCATGCCAAAAATCAGCAGGCATGACTCGGGGGGTCCGGTGGGGGGCAGGTTACAGCAGTTCTGCAAAGTGTGGGAGGAGTCCACAATAGACAAATGGGTGCTTCAGACTGAGTCAGGGATATCAGATCGAATTCTCCCATCTGCCCCCCGGTCTTTCCAACCAAGGTCCAGAGACCCAATCAAGCATCAGTTGATGTTGAAGGCTATCACACATTTGGTTTCGTTGGGCGCGATAGAGGAGGTCCCGAGTGCCCATCGGACCCACGGCTGTTACTCCATTTTCTTCCTGGTGCCAAAAAAGAATGGATCTTGGAGGGCCATTCTCAATCTAAGGAGCCTCAACAAGTTTGTGCGGCAGCGCAAATTCTGAATGGAGACCTTGAGACACATTGTAGAGGCACTCAGGCCAGGGGATTTCCTCAGGTCTTTGGATCTACAGGATGCGTATCTTCACATACCGATTCGCCTGGAGCACCGTCGCTTCTTGCACTTTGCATACGACAAGAGGCACTTCCAGTACAAAGCTCTGCCATTCGGCCTGTCCTCAGCCCCACGGGTATTCACCAATATCATGATTGCCTTGGTGACTCACTGGAGAAGATGGGGCCTGCACGTCTACCCATACCTGGACGACCTACTGATATGTTTCCGGTAGCGGGAACGGGCAGTGAAGGATGTCAAGTGAGTGATGTTGTCTCTGCAGGAGCATGGATACCTGCTGAATTGGGAGAAGAGCTCCCTAATTCCAGACACAAGGATACAACACCTGGGAGTGATATTGGATACTCAGCAGGGTCAAATTTCACTACCACAGGAACAAGTGACAGCCTTACACCAGACAATCCAGCGGATCCTGGGAGTGAGCCGGCTAGATATAATCTTATCGATGGTCCAGAACAGGGCTGTTCTGGTCAGGACAGACAACACAACAATGAAGGCACACATAAATCGCCAAGGAGGTATGAGATCCAAGGTTCTGATGGACAAGGCGTCTCTCCTGTTCCAGTGGGCCGAGGAGAACCTCCCATCTCTGGAAGCTGAACGCCTTCAGGGCGAGCTCAACTCAAAAGCGGACTGGCTCAGCAGAAAGGACATCGATCAGGGAGAGTGGGGTCTTCATCCCGAGGTGTTTCAGTTGATCATACAGACACTGGGGAGCCCCATTCTGGATCTGTTTGCGTCCCTGGCCAACGCCAAGCTCCCAAGGTTTATCTCAAGGTATCGGTCCGAGGGAGCGGAAAACATAGACGTGCTCACTCTTTTGTGGCCAACTGGCCTTCTGTACGCGTTCCCGCCCACTCTGCTGATATCCAGAGTCCTGAGCAAGATCCGACAAGAAGAGGCCGAGATTATCCTGATTGAGACTACGTGCGAAAGGGATCTAGGAGTCCTAGTAGACCACAAGTTGAACATGAGCCAACAGTGTGATGCGGCAGCTAAAAAGGCTAATGCAATTTTGGGCTGCATCAATAGAAGTATAGTGTCTAGATCAAGGGAAGTAATAGTGCCACTCTATTCTGGCTTAGTCAGGCCTCACCTAGAATACTGTGTCCAGTTCTGGACACCACAATTCAAAAAGGATATTGAGAAATTGGAGCGTGTCCAGAGGAGGGTGACTAAAATGGTGAAAGGTCTGGAAGAAAGACTTAGGGAGCTGGGTATGTTTAGCCTGGAAAAAAGACGGTTAAGGGGTGATATGATAGCCCTGTTTAAGTATTTGAAGTGGTGTCACATTGAGGCTGGACCAAGCTTGTTTTCTGCTGCTCCAGAGACTAGAACACGGAGCAATGGATGCAAACTCCAGGAACAGAGATTCCACCTCAACATTAGGAGGAACTTTCTGACAGTAAGAGCTGTTCGGCAGTGGAACACCCTCCCTCAGAGCATGGTGGGTTCTCCTTCCTTGGAGGTCTTTAAACAGAGGCTGGATGGCCATCTGTCAGGGATGCTTTGATCGTGATTTCCTGCATGGCAAGGGGTTGGACTGGATGGCCCTCGTGGTCTCTTCCAACTCTACAATTCTATGATTCTATGATTAGTAGTAGTATCTTTAGGATGTTTTAAATAAAAAGGGACAGTGAAGACCTCTAAAAAGTCTCTCCAGACTGGTATATTGGGTATTAAAATGATGTGCTTTCATCTATAGCTAGTTAATATTTATTCAGTTGTATGCATTATGTTTACCCACCCATATCCCCCACCACCACAACTGCACAAAGCAAAAGCTGATCTGGTGATAATGTAGTAGACATGTTATTTCACAATAATTCAAATCTGAAACCAGGTTTTCTTCTGGGTTATATACTTTATACCACAGTTCTTTTGCAGTTGTGAACTGCATTGGATCTAGGTAATGCAGCATTTCACTGTGCTCAAGTCTTTTACCCCATCCAAGGAATAGCAGGGGTGACAAGATTGACAAGCAAGAACTATAGAGCAGAATAATAGACAATATTTCTAAAGCAGAATAATAGTCAATAATAGACAGACTTTCTTGTAGTCTTTTGTGCATGAGGGTAGTAAATAAACCAGATGCAAAGCAGGTAAAGCTGATATCCTCACGAGGACCCCTTGTAAAAGCACAGAGGTTTGGCTAGGAACTCTCCCCCCAGCCAGCCATCCAAAGAAACCTCTGAGTTGCAGGGTGGCTGGCTGGGGAGGGGGAAGCTTCCTAGTCAGCTCCTGTCCTTCCCCAGTCCGAGATGGGGCTGCCAGCCCCATCTCGGACTGGGGAAGGACGGGAACTGGCTAGGAAGCTTCCTAGCTACCTCGAAGGTTTGGCTGGCTGGGGGTGGGGGGAGAGTGTTCCCAGCCAAACCTTGAGGAGCCCTTGTAAAAGTGCAGAGGTTTGGCTGGGAACACTCCCGCCAGCCAGCCAGCCAAAGAAACCTCCAAGTTGCAGGGTGGCTGGCTGGGGTGGAGGGAAGCTTCCTAACCACCTCAGAGGTTTGACTGGCTCGGGGGGAGCATTCCCAGCCAAACCTCTGTGCTTTTTCTGCGCGAGGAGCCCTTGTAAAAGTGCAGAGGTTTGGCTGGGAAGGCGGAGGAGAGGAGCAAATGTACCGTACACGCTTTGCCTCACCCGATCTCCTGCGTCTTCGCTCCCTTTGCGAAGAGGCAGGAGATCGGGTGGTGGGTGAGGCAAACCGTATACCCAGCATATAAGATGACCCCTAACTTTTGAGGGTATTGGGGGGGGGGTTCAAACGTTGTCTTATATGCCATAATATACAGTACCTGGAAAGGGAGAGCCTTTCCATGAGAAGTATCTGCATGTATGAACTCTGCTTCGAATAAATAGGTTTTTCTAATATTTCTTAGCTGATGCTTACACGTGCCTGTTAGTCATTTTTCTCTTCCCTTGGGGAAGGAAGGGAGGGAGGGGATGGTAACATCTCTGCAAAGGGCAGGGAGTAGAGTAGGAAACACCATGTAGTCTCCCTTTGTACTGTGTGAAAGGGGGGTAGAATTAAAAGGATGGTGGCAGCGATACCAAAAGGGGGCACAATTTAAGGGAATTCCCAGGCAGAAGAATTCCCAAGATTGCATCTCAAAAGGGATGCTTAGGGGTTCTCAGGCAGAAGTATCCCTCAAGCTGTATCACACTCCTTTTCACTCAGGAGAGAAGTGACCAGTGGGGTACCACAGTGTTCTGACCTGGGCCCAGTGCTGTTCAACATCTTTATCAATGACTTGGATGAAGGAATAGAGGGTATGCTCATCAAGTTTGCAGATGATACCAAATTAGAAGGGGTAGCTAACACCCCGGAAGACAGGATCAGAATCCAAAGTGACCTTAACAGATTGGAGAGCTGGACCAAAACTAATAAAATGAATTTCAACAGGGAGAAATGTAAGATACTACACTTGGGCAGTAAAAATGAAATCCACAGATATAGGATGGGTGACACATGGCTTGATGGCAGTACATGCGAAAGGGATCTAGGAGTCTTAGTGGACCACAGACTGAACACGAGTCAGCAGTGTGATGCAGCAGCTAAAATAGCCAATGCGATTCTAGGCTGCATGAATAGGAGTATAGTGTCTAGATCAAGGGAAGTAATAGTGCCACTGTATTCTGATTTAGTCAAACCTCACCTGGAATACTATGTCCAGTTCTGGGCACCACAATTCCAGAAGGATATGGATAAGCTGGAACGTGTCTAGAGGGTGACCAAAATGGTGGGAGGTCTGGAAGCCATGCCTTATGAGGAACGGCTTATGGAGTTGTGTGTGTTTAGCCTGGGGAAGAGAAGGTTAAGAGGGAACATGTTAGCCATGTTTAAATATTTGAAGGGATGTCATATTGAGGATGGAGCAAACTTGTTTTCTGTAGTTCCAGAGACAAGAACACAGAGCAGTGGACTCAAACTATAGGAAAAGTAATTCCAGCTAAACATTATGAAGAATGTCCTGACAGTAAGAGCTGTTTGACAGGGGAATGCACTGCCTCGTAGTGTGGTGGTGTCTCCTTTGAAGGTTTTTAAGCAGAGGCTGTCAGGAATGCTTTGATTGTTTATTCCTGCATGGCAGGGGGTTGGACTGGATGACCCTTGTGGTCTCTTCCATCTGTACGATTCTATATAATTCTCTTTGGTATGTTGCCTTTCCCAATGTGCTGATTGGCTGTTCAGGAAACACACCCAACCCACACTCATCCAATCATCACCCACATGCAAATTCCCTCTCCACCTCACAATGCACTCCTGTCACTCAGTCTGTGTTCCAGATTGGGACACAGACAGTCAATTGGCTGTGACAACAGGCAACCTGCAACAGAACCCAGATGGTAAATTGGTGGTGGCGGCAGCCACGGCAGGACAATGCTGCTTCCGCTGCAATGGGACCCAGGCAGTTACTGATGGCAGTGGCAGCTGCAGGGCAATAGAGTTAGTCACCTTCAGCAATTCTGGGGAAAGTGTAGAATGCTGAGAAGGGGGAGGAGGAATTTAAATCTATCAGCCTACCTTACAGGGTTGTGAGATCTACCAGATGTTTTTGGGGGAGTTTTTAAATGCCGTATGATACGCTGGTCCAGCTTGTTTGTTTGTTTTCTTTAAACAATTGAGTGGTTTGAGTGCTGAGTGGTTTTACTGTTGTAAGACTCTGGAGACCAGGCCATGAAAACCCACTGGGTGTCCTTGGCAAGTCACACACTCTCAGCCTCAGAAAACCCTATGGTAGGTTTGCCTTAGAGTCACCTTGAAGGCACACAACAACAACAAATTTGGAAATGCCATGTAATAATCCATAAGTGAAGTAGGGCTTTTCATGGGGTGGATGGTAAAGGGCTTTTGAGCCTTCAAAATTATACTGTCAGCCCTTTGTATCCACAGATTCTGCATCCATGGATTCAGCCATCCATGGCTTGAAAACATTTTTTAAAAAATTCCAAAAAGCAAACCCTGATTTTGCTGTTTTATATAAGGGACACCATTTTACTATCTCATTGTATATAATGGGACTTAAGCATCCACAGATTTTGGTATTGGGGGGAGGGGCGGGAAGCAAAGCCCGGCAGATATCAAATGGTCCATTATACATCTTTTGTTGAATTGTTTGTTTTACTTTATTTATAGTCTGACTTTGTCCCCAAACTGGGATACTACAGCTGACAAAAATATTAACTAGAAAGGTGCAAATAAAAACACAAAGCTGTTGTATATTATTAAAACACAAGTACAATGCTTGAATCAAAAGCAAGTTAAATACAAAATCAGCAAGGAAGTTATAATACCCACCTAGTAACAGCTCTTGTTTGCTGGCCAGTTGGTTACCAAAAGCACAGCTGAATAAAAAAGGCTATATGTGATTCAATTCTATGTAATCACAAAAGATCCAAGGCCCCAAAGATCAATTCTAATGTAGCAGCAGATTTGCTTCGTTTCCAAGGACAGTCAGAGGTATGAAGAATTAAAGTGATCGGAGGAGGAGGCTTATGTAAATGAGGAATGTCCTTCTGCAGTTTTAAAAAAAATACGAAGACAAATTTTGCAAAACATTCCTATATTCTCTTGTCCCTGGGAGTCCAAAAATGGCAGTGTTATGTAGAAGGTAAGGAAGAAATCAGATTGATATGTTATTACCTCAGGCAATAGGATCTTTCAAAATAATTATGTGGTTCTCTTTTTGAGTTGCCTGATCAATTGTTGTACTGGGATTTAGTTTGCCAAGAGCAATATAAGGGGAGAACTAATTTTCTAAAGAGTGGAGGCGTGATGCAGCAATTTTTTTAATAGTTAAGTGGGTCTGGGTGTGGTCATGCCTGGATGAGAGAGTCTGGAAATCACTCTGCCTTGATCTCTCTAGAGGAAAGGTGGGATATAAATGCATAAACATAATTACATATTATTATTTCCTCTCTCTTGCTAAGCTCTTTTGATATCCCTTACTCATTCTTTCGGCTTACTGCTATCAACATTTAAGGAACTGTATCATCAGCCTCTGTGCTGGAGGGCAAAGGAAGGAACAGTTCACTAAACCTGCATAATTTCATGAGACTATTCAAAGGAACTAAACATGCATTTGCAATGCAAATCTTTTTATTTATTTGTTGAAAAATGAATGTTTCACCTTGGTTATATCCAGCTTTTATTTGAATTCAGTGGACATGATTCCTGAGATTACCATAAAAACTAACCATGCCAGTTTTTAAGTCTTTCAAAATATTTATGCATCCCCTTTTGATCCAGGTCTGAGTAGAAATATTGTTTCCCTGCTGTTTAGAAACAGAAAGCTTTATTCTATGCCAATTTTATTAATACATATAATTGTGAGATATCAGAGTGAGTTTTAGCAGCATAGACTGGTGGGTGGGGCTCATCTTTCCCCCCTCTTTATTCCACCTCTCAGTTGTAATTCCCAGTATAGCCCTCCCCCCGCTGCCAAATTAGCACACAGGTTACACTAATATAGCTGATTATGTGTTTTTAAAAACTACTGCAGCATTTGGGTTGAAATTCCTCACATGCATCCTTAGGAATGTTTCTCCCTTCCACTTTACTAACTGTGGCTTACTACTGGGTAGACACATACAGGATTGCATGGTTAGTTTGATTGAAAACCCAATTAAATCAATTAAGAAGGTGCTTCCCGTTAATTGGGCAGTAGATTTTTTTTTAAAGATAAGCTATTTTTAATACAAGAAGTAAAATCCTCTTCTCTCCCACACACAAAGAAATGGTTCTTCTACGATGGCAGGCATCTTTAACTTCGGTCCTTCTACGATTTTTTGGTGTGCCTCTCCCATTATCCCTTACCATTAGCTATGCTGGCTTGTCCCGATGGGAATTGTGAATCTAAAATATCTGGAGGGACCCTAAGTGGGAGGGTTGGCCTAAACACAAAGACCATATAGTCCCCCAAGGCATTAAGGCAGTGGTTCTTAACCTGTGGTCTATGGAACCCCAGAGGGCTGCAACATCCTCACAGGGGGTCCACAAAGGGTTGAAGGCTTTTCAGCTTTCCTCTTTCCTGCAGTGGAGCAGCCATGTGACAGGAGCCAAGGCAAAGGCTGACTGGCTTAGCATGTGCATTGCCATTCAATCTGCTCCAGCCACAAACTTGCAGGAAGAAGCAGGAGAAAAGTCTTCTCTACCACTCCAGTGCTTCTGAGGGAAGGGTTAATGGATGGTGTAATTTATTACTGTAGTATTATCAGGTGTTGTTGTTATTGTTTTAAATCTTGAGTTAAGTCTTGGGAGCCACAGCAACAAAAAATCATTAAAGGTAAAGAAGAAGTTAAGATCTCCATACATAGGTGCTGAAGATTTTCCTATTGCTAATTGTCTGTGTGATTTTTCTTGCGTTTCACAGGTCTGATAATGACTGTAAGCAAGCCTTGTTATTTTGGAAACCTGCTATTGGGAATTGTGGGAGTAGATGTTAACCTGGCTTATATTTTGGAAGATGTTACCTACTACCAAGATTCTTTGGCTTCCTACACATTTCTGATAGATAATAAAGGTACATTCAAGGCTATCAATATGCTTCTTATTTTAGAGGCTAATAATAAAATCTGTAGTATTTGAAAATAATATTACTTTTGAATCACACTGTCTTATTCCAGTGTTGGGAATCATACTTTCCTCCAGATGATGTTGTACTATAAATCCCAGAAGCCCTAGCCAGCATATCCAATGGTGGGGAATGCTGTGAGTTACAGTCCAAAAACATCTGGAGGGATGCCTCAGTCTCAACCTATATTTCTTTCTGTTGGCCCTTAATTACCTATTATCGCTGTGTATTTTGGTGTGTACTTCTATGTTTTAGTTTACTTATTGTTTTGTTTATTGTTTATAAATCCATTGTAAGCACTAAGTTTTAACATGGATTTTTAAAAATATCCTTCATATATGTTGAACAGCACATCCCTTTTTCATTTTTAGGGTATACTCTTATGCACCCTTCCCTTACCAGACCCTACTTGCTTTCTGAACCACCACTTCACACAGATATAATACATTATGAGAATGTTCCAAAATTTGAACTGGTTCGTCAGAACATCCTTAGGTAAGATTTGTGGGTTAATACTTCATACAAAGTTGATGTATGCGTACAGCCTCCAGTGGTAATTATGTTGATCCTTACTGGTTGTTACTCAGTAGCTACGATCAACATGGGAACTTCTTTGTTATTTTTAAATAAGCAAACACTCTGTGATGTGTAATAGAAAATGGAACATATAAACATGGCAGTACTTGGGGTGAGTGAGCTTAAGCAGACAGGAATGGGACATTTTAAGTCAGATAATTGCACAGTGTTTTAATTAGGAAATGAAAATCTAAGAAGAAATGGGGTGGCATAACAGAAATCGCATAGATTTATAGATAGATAGCCCTGTTTAAGTATTGAAGGGGTGTCACATTGAGGATGGAGCAAGCTTGTTTTCTGCTGCTCCAGAGACTAGAACACAGAGCAATGGATGCAAGCTCCAGGAACAGAGATTCCGCCTCAACATTAGGAGGAACGTTTTGATAGTAAGAGCTGTTTGGCAGTGGAACACACTCCATCGGAGCGTGGTGTGGTCTCCTTCCTTGGAGGTCTTTAAACAGAGGCTGGATGGCCATCTGTCAGGGATGCTTTGATTGTGATTCCTGCGTGGCAGGGGGTTGGACTGGATGGCCCTCGTGGTCTCTTCCAACTCTACAATTCTATGATTCTATGATTCTATGATTTATAGTGAGGAGAGGTGTAGCAAAAGCAGTCAAAGGATATAATGCAATGTCTGATTGGATAATATTAATTAGACTTCAGGGGAAAGAAACCATCAGTGTATAACCTTAATCAAAGTTTATTCACCAACTACAGAGACAGAAGAATAAGAAATTGAAAAATTCTGTGCTAGAGTCTGGGAGAAAATTGGTCACACACCAAAATAGGACTGTTAATCATAGGCAATTGGAATGCAAAAATAGGAAACTGGCGGGCTGTCTACACAGTAAAAAAAAATATGTACGGCGTTCGGAAGATCGATCGTGTGTACACACAGCCAATCGGATGCATACATGTCTTTCGGAAGGGGGGCTAGTGAATCCCCCGTAAACTACATGGATTTGGCCTTCAGGAGGATTAGCGAATCTTGAGCTAATATCCGTACAGCTTCATATTGTCAACTGTCTGTATACCCCATTTGCACTCATACGAACAGGCAGTGTAATCTGATTGGCTGGCTGAGCACAGGGGGCAGGACTAGCAAAGAGGGGAATTGGGAGCAGCCACCATGTTGGATTCCCAGCTAAGCAAGAGTCTGGTAAGTCCATGAAATGTTGATTTTTACATATATTCATTTTTATTTTACATTGTAAATAGGGAAAACTGACTGTCCGCAAAACAGGCACCTTTTAAAATAATTTTGAAAACACGGCGGGAGACTTAAAAACAACTGCTTGGATTGGTGGCTCCAGCGAGCTGAGCAAGGGGGGTCATACAGAGTTTAGGAGGGTAAAAAATCGTGTAGGCAAATCGTACACATACAAACAGCTGCCTTTTCGGATTTTTTATCCCCCAAACGGATTTTTTTCCCATCGTGTAGACGGGACCTGAGTGGAATCAAAGACTGTAGGGCAGATTGGCTTAGAATCAAGAAATGAAGGAGGAGACTGACTGAATTTTGTGAGGCCAGCCGTTTGTTGATCGGAAACACATTCTTCAAGCAACTGAAGTAGTGACTGTATACATGGGCATCACCTGATGGCCAATATACAATCAAATACACTACATAATTGGAAGCAGAAGGTGGAGATGCTCTGTTCTCTGCAAAGAAACAAGACCAGGAGCAGACGGTGGTACAGACCATGAACTACTAGTATCAAAAATTAGAATAAAGCTAAAGAAGAAATTAAACCAACCATCTTGCCAAAATACAACTTGAAGAACATCCCCATAGCATTTAAAGATACAGTTAGACCCCCATATCTGTGCGTGTTTGGTTGCCGGATTTACTGCAGATACCGTAAACTGTGGATAACAGTGAACCCTGTTAAAATATGATATGATAAACACATACCATAGAGTTGTGTAGCAGGACCTATAGGATGTCTAGAGAAGATGCCTCTAGACATTTTCCAGCACAAATCTATGGTATGTGTCTCTGTTTTGTGTCCCTCAAATAACTGAAACCACAGATATTGTTTCTGTGGATACAGGAGTCTGAATGTAATGTGAAGAATAGATTTGAACTATTAAGCCTAATTGACTGGGAGCCAGAAAAACTCTGGACTGAGGCCAGGGACATTGTCACAGAAGAATGCAAAAGCACACTATCTGTAGCCAAAAAGAGAGGGAAGCCTCACTGGATGATGGATACAACTTTTCAGGCAGTTAAGGATAGATAAGAAGGAAAAGTAAACAGGGACAGAAATAGAGTCAGAACTCTGAATGCAACTGTTCAATGACTTATGTGCAGGAACGAGGAAAACTACTATAGTAATAATGCAGAGTAATAGAGGATGACAAAAAAAGGAGAATAAGACACCTTTTTCAAAAGATCCAAGAAATCAATGGGGAATTTAAACAAAGAGCAGGGATGCTCTATGACCAGTAGGGGAACACATTATATGACCAAATAAAAAGATGATGAAAACAGTACATGGAAGAACTATGTAAAAGACATGAAAGTGTGACAGACTCTTTTGAGGAAGAACCATATAAAAAGCATCTCAGATTTTAGAAAATGACATGGAAGCTGCACTCAGAGCACTTGAGAGAAATAAATAATCAGGAACAAATGGCATACCAATATGCTTCATGCTACATAGACAGAATCTACGCTAGTTCTGACTAAATTCTGACAACAAATATGGAAAACAAAACAATGGGCCACAGATTGGAGGCGCTCAATATACATTCTAATCCCCAAGAAAGGGGGCACCAGGGATTGCAGTAACCACAGGAACATTGCATTAATTTCCTATTAAAGCAAATTATGCTCAAAATTCTACAACAAAGATTTTTGCTATATATGGAGCAAGAAATGTCAGATGTCCAACCTGGGTTCAGAAAAGGAAGAGGCACTAGGCATCATCTTGCAAACATAACATTGGATAATGGAGCGCACCAAAGACTTTCAGAAGAAAATCAGCCTGTGCTTTATAGGTTATAACAAAGCCTTTGCTTGTCTGGGTCATGAAAAACTATGGATTGAACTTAAAGAAATGGGTGTGACACAACATTTGATTGTCCTGATGTGAAACCTGTACTCAGGACAAGAGTCTACTGTTAGCACAGAATACAGAAACTAGCACTTGGAAGGGCAGCTGTGAAGGAGCTAGAAAAGCTCCTGAAGTGTAAAGAGATATCATTGAATAATACTAAAGTTAAGATTGCCCATGCCATTGAATTTCCCATTTCTGTGTATGGTTGTGAAAGCTGGACAGTGAAGAAAGCTGATAAGAAGGAAATAAACTAATTTGACATGTGCCGTGGACTGCTAAAAAGGCAAAACCATTGTTTTGATTAGGCGCAAAATTCATCTTCTTTTTGTAAAAGTGCTGTTGAAGTTAATGGGGAACAGAACAGGGAATAGAGACATGGTTTTACTTGGTTCTAGTACATTTCATTGGGATTTGAGCAGAAGAACATTTTATTGTATTGTGCCATATACCCTCTTCTCGGATGAGAAATGTTGGGATGCTAAATACTATCCTCTTCCATTTTTTCTGGATACATGTCTCTCATAGTACAGAATACCAAATCATCAGATAATCATTCTAGAGTTCATTTCTTTTAAAAAATCTACTATTCCTAAGTAATTGTACTGTGGAACAACCCATCCACCCACCCATTTTCTACCAGCATTTATAGATCATTTTTATCACCCTTATGCCCTACTTGTTGTTACTTTAACAAAGCTGTTTTTTGTGTATTCCAGACTTGGAATCTTCCCCATTCTGCCATTAATAATTCTTACAGACCCTTTTCCTCAACATTGGTCAATTTGAAAATGTTTCTAGCACTAAGATGCCAAGAGAGGAAACACAGATTTCACCATAAAAGGAATAATAAAAGACTTGGATTTAGTGGTGAAGACTGTTGATGGTCATTACAGTCATCCCTTCACATTCGCAGGGATTAGGTTCCACAGACCCCTGCGAATGTGAAAATTCCGTGAATAAAGACTGCCCTCCCCCTCCCTCCTGAAGCAACCATACTGAAGACCATACTGAAGTCTTCTTTCTTCACATCTTCTTGGCTTTACATTTAGATTTACAAAGATAATAGAGAGAGCCCCTGGAAAAAATGTTAAAATCTATTTCCAGTGGGAAAAGATACAATACAGAAAGAAACAGCAAGCATTAGGCTGTGCGACGAAGTGTGTCACGATGCTAACTACTGTATGTTCTGGCATATAAGATGACTTTTTAACCCTGTAAAATCTCCTGAAAAGTCAGGGGTCATCTTATATGCCGGGTATACGGGGGGGGGGGCTCGCTGAGCAGGAGGGGGTCTTCTCTGTGACTGATTCAAAGGAGAAGATCCCCCCCACCCCAGCGAGGCTGCATGGCGGGGAAGCCTCACTGGGCGGGAGGGTGTCTTCTCCATGACTCTGATTCAAGGAGAAGATCCCCCTCACCCAGCGAGGCTGCACAGGGGAAGCCTCGCTGGGTGGGAGGGGCTGAGCCTCTCCCCAGCCAGCCAGCTATCCCCCGCAATTACCCAACTCGCGAGGAGGCTGGCTGACTGGGGGGATTTCCCAGTCCTGCGATTCCCCAGTCAGCCAGCTTCAGGGAGGCTTCGGGGAGGGGGGAAGTCTTGCTGGCTGGAGGGGGGGAGGCTTTCCAGCCACCACCCGCCGATCATGGCTTCAGGGAGGGCAGGTGCAGGGTAGTCTTATACGGCAAGTATATCCCAAAATCTATATTTTAACTTAAAAATTGGGGGGTCGTCTTATACGCCCAGTTGTCTTATACACCGGAATATACAGTATGTCAAATGTTCAGTTGCTATGGATTATTGCTGCTTATGTATCTTCATGAGTGCAGCTAACAATTAACCTTTAAACCCTGCCCACCAAGTTATTTTTGTCTATATCTTGTTTGGTATATTGCTTTTTCTGCTCATATTTTACTATTCACAATTTAAATCCCTATGTTAAATAATTGGTCCTGTACTTAGCTTTTCATCTTCAAAGTATTTTAGTAAGCCTTAATCTCCATACCACCTCTATAAGGTAGGAAGGCTTCTTTAGCTTGCATTTACAACTGGAAGATGAAACTAATGTTCAATAGGTGCCTAAGGTCACAGAAAAGAAATTACAATGGAAAAGAGAACTGGGGCATGCAGTTCTGTGCATGAACAACTTGTTCATTTTTTTAAAAAAGCAATAAATCAGAGCAAAAAAAATTCTTGTTATTCATGTTTTAAGCAATACCTATACCATGTAGAAGCTAAATTAGGTTTTAGAAAAAATCAATCCAAATGATTGATAGATGCAGTTTGCAGGTAAGACTTATAGAACAGTTCCAGCACTTCACACCAGTTATTCATCCACCCTGGCCATTCATATTCTAATGTACCATGCACCAAGCACTGCTCTTGAAGCAGATGGAATAAAAGTTTTAGATAGGGTGCGTCTATACGATCATAAAAAAATCCGTTTGGGGAGTAAAAAATACAAATAAGCTATCGTTCGTATGCATATGAACCGCCCACATGATTTTTTACCCCCCTGAACTCCATATGACTCCCTCTTCCCCAAGCTGGCTGGAGCGAGCAAGCCAAGCGGTGGTTTTAAATCTCCCGCCGCTTTTTAACAGGTTCCTGCTTTGCGGACAGCTGGTTTTCCCTATTTACAAGATTTAAAAAAAATGTATAATTCACGGACTTATCAGACTCTCACTAGCCAGGAATCCAACATGGCAGCCACTCCCAATTCCCCTCCATGCTAGCCCCGCCCCCTCTACTCGGCCAGCCAATCAGATTACACAGCCTGTTTGTATGTGTGCGAACGGACTGTACAGACCCATCAGCCATCCGAACGGCGTACGGATTTCTCATCACGACCCGCTTTCCCTCCCGAACGCTGCATGTGCATATTTCAGGGTGGAAAACCGGGGTCCCCCCTCTTTTGGATGCGTGTGAATCCAAACAGCCGTGTGTACCGAAGCGCGAACTTCCACACGCCATACGTACTATTTAAATCGTGTAGATGGGACCATAATTCTGAATGCTACAGCCCATCTTTTCATGTGGTATAGACCAGGGGAGTGCAACTGTGTCCCTCCAGATGTTTTTGGACTGGAGCTCACATATGTGTTGGCTTTTACCCCTAGTGCAGGCAGACACGAACCTATACAATCAGTTATGTACTGCACATGTAGTTTCTGAGTCTAATTCAGGGTGCTGGTTTTGACCTTTAGCAGCACTCATGGCACCTAAGTATCTTAGAGTGCCTTCCAGTCTGCCTGTCATGGACTAGCTTCTTCGGACTCAGTAACCAGCAGCTTCAGTATTAAATAGAAAGCTTTATTTCTACAGCAGTCTGAAGAGCAAACTGTAAAACATTTTTGCTTTGAATGAAGTGCATAGGGATATCAGTAAAATGCAAAGTATTTACAATCAGCCAAATCTGGCGGGCAATTTTCCCAGTGGTTACCCATCATCCACATTCCCCCAGTTGGGCTCCATTTGGCATGTGCAAGGCCAGTCAGCCTGTTTCCAGACAGACACGATCCTTCCTTGTCTCCTCTCAGTATGCCAACTTGTTAAAGAATGCAAAACATTAAACATTAAATTAAACATGAAAGCACACAATAATGTCATACAGACAGAACTCTTGGCAGTGAGGTTGCTTTTAGGGACTGGTCCTGCCACTGCTTCTATGGGCCCGTGCAGTCTGCTGCTGGTACTTTTTAAAGCCTGGGAGAGACAGTAGCAATAAAAAAAAACCCAAATGATTTTCAGCTGAAAAAAATGTACATTGCGCCACAGCTTCTGTAGACCAGTCTCATAATTAGCCATTAGTCTAGGAGCCATTAGCATTAGCTTGGGAACCACGTGTGTGCACAGGTGCCTTCATGGCATATACCTTTAAGTTGCCTGTCTTGAAGTTGCCTGTCAGCCCATGAATTTCATAGAGTTTTCTTAGGCAAGGGTACTCAGAGGTGATTTTGCCAGTTCCTCCCTCTGAAATATAGCCTACAGCACCAGGTATTCATTGGCAGTCTCCCACCTAAGTACTAACCAAAGCTGACCCTGCTTAGCTTGCAAGATCAGACAGGATCTGGTTCCTTTAGAGAGCCATAGGTGGCCAGAAATTACACTGAAAACATGTGAATTTGCTGGCAGCGAACAAAAGAAACACCCTGTCCTTTCTCTGTGCTCAGCAAGCTGCTAGAAGAAGAAGAAAGCCCCCTCTTTTGGGAGCCAGCATGGAAGTGTATCAAGATGCTACCGCAAAAAGAACATAATTCTTTGTTCATCCTGTACCACTTCCCAGTATAGGTCAATAATTTTTTTTGTTTGCAGGCTACTTTGTTCTGTTGTTTTATTTACAAGGCTGCTCTAGATCAGTCTTTGCCACTGGGTACGTGCTACATTGGTCTTTATCTGATCAGGGTAATTTGCTCTAGGGTAGTAGGATAGCCCGTACTACCCTAGGAGCCAAATACAAGCAATGCATTTGGTCCACTAGGGATATTATCGTGAAAATGTGTCATCTGGAACCAGTTTTTCTGATTGAGCTTTTAGGGCCACAGCCCAGCAGCATTTGGCTCTGAGTAAATATGAGTAAATAAAAGTAAATATGAGTAAATAAATAAATATGAGTAAATAAAAGTGACCCGCTTCTATTTTTAATTACGAACAAAATCTATATAGCCTTTTCTTAAGTAATCTCAGTTAAAAGTAAACACAAGCATGAAGCTTCTTTCCTGTTTTAATAACTGATAGATACTGTTTGTTGCCAACTTAGCCTCCCTCTAGGCAGTCAGCTTATTACAGTCCCGGTGAACTCCTCACTGTCTTGGCATGTAAACAAACTGCGTGAAATTGGGAAAGATGCCTACAACGTGAGTTATGCCTGGAAAATGGTAAGTGATATAATTCACTTAAGATATGCTAATATATTGAAGCTGAAGGCAAATTTTAATTAAAATAGGAATTCTTCTCTTAGTATTTCTGAGAACTGGGAAATCTGCATGGCCTAAGAGCTATATGGTATTGAATTATAAGCTTGGCATTTCCCAAGGCTAAGGGTCATGCCCCTGGTAAATTGCTAAGCACTGTGTAAATAATAACATCCAAAAACATTATGTATCTGAATGTAAATGAGTGAAGTTTATTTCTAGCTTTCAGAAATCAACAGGATGTCTGCATGTGACAAAACCCCATTGTGAGAGACACCATAGTTGCTTGGCCAGACTGTACCATAATATTTTCTGAACCTTTCAGTTGACCCTCAGGGCTTGTCTACATGGGCAGTTTACCCTGTTTTGGTGCCCTGCAGTTCTGATGACATAAGGGCTTTTGCTCCATTTTGCCCCCAAGCAGTCCTCACGACTCCCACAGCTAAGATGGGGTGGGGGGAGATGGGGTAGGCCCCATTGCACTGTTTTTAATAAATACCCAATGAAATCTGTTCCAGCTGGCAAAAAATGGTTTGGGCCCCACATGACTGCAGGAGCCCATTCCTGCACACTAGCCCACTGCTGCAGCTGCCCTCTGCCTTGCTCTTCCGTAACCAGGAAGGGGGCCTGCAGCATGTGACCAAGGCTGGTCATATGCAGGGGGCCTTGCTCACGTGCTGTTGGCTGACTTCCTGATATCAAAAGAGTGTGTCGCAGAGGGCGGTGCAGGGATGGGGCAGCATGCTTGTCTGGACTTCAGCCCGTTTCATGACAGTAACAGGAGGAATAAGCCAGATCTGCAGGCGGAATACACTGGTGAGGAGCCACCATATTCTGGCCCATTGTAGATGAACCCTCAGTTGTGGGAATGCTAAGCCTGTATCTGAGATGATTTGGGAATCTACGTGTATGTAAATCCTTCTTACATGTAGCCTTTAGCTATAGGAATTACTTCCTTAGGGACCAGTATCATGAGAACCTTCCTCCTACTTGTATTTTTGTGAAAATAAATTCCAGCGTCTGGAGATTTAGGATATTTGAAGACATGGGATGAACATTTGCTCTTTTTAGCTACATTTACTAGATTATTGTGTTTAATTTTATGCACTGGCAAGTCAGCATCTCTATATCACTGGTTCATATCACTGTATGAAAATGCCAGTTCAGTTAACTGTATCTGAGTTATATATCAAAAAATGTGAAAGCCTGAAGAAACCCCACAGAAAAAGTGGTTGTGGGGAAGACTTTTCCCCTGCCTTTCGGGGGGTGGGGAAGATATGCAGAAATGAGATGCCCATTCCCTTCTGCAACATCTCTATTAAGTTCTTTATATCTCTCTTAAGAACAGAACAGAAATTTTTAGTGATTCACCTGTAATAAATGAGTGAGTACCTGTGGGCTGTTCATGCAAATGGGGCTTGGGGGGGGGGGTTCCTGTTTAGTTTTCCACAGTATTTCCCGTCTTTAAACGACTGCGCTACTCCAGAATATACAGATGACATCTTCTGTCTCACAGCTAGTTGTTTTTTTCAAGAAATGAACAAGTGAAGTAAAGAATTTATTTTGCATATCTCAATGAGTGCAAATCTAAGGGGAATTAATACAACATCATATAGACTAATACACTCTAATAATAAAAATAAATTGGACAGCAGTGCTTCCATGGAATATTCAAAGTTCATTATCAAACTGACTAGTTTCTTGTTTACCAAGAAATAATCTGTACAGTTATCACTGCTGGGTGTGAATCTAGGATCTTCAGTATCAATAGAAATCACAGATTATCAGAGGACTGGGGAAAATAGGTCTTTAGGGAACATCCCAGTGTTCCCTTGAAATCTGGAAATAGTTTTAATTGCTGAGAATTAAAAAGTATGCATAACTTCAAATGTCCTTTCTTTACTGTGATAAGAATGATTTCCTTATCAACTTGTATTTGATCTTTGTATAGGTTCAAGATACTTCCTTCATATTGTGTGTTGTTGTGATACAGCCAGAAATACCTGTTAGACAACTTAAAAACCTCAACACAGTACCCAGTAGTAAGCTTCTTTATCATCGACTGGATCTCTTGGGTCAACCCAATGCTTGTCTACATTTCAAACAACTGGCAACCTTAGGTAAAGCATTTCTTCTCAATTCTGCCTGTTCGCCTACCTACCACTGAAAGTTAAAATAGCTACAAGAAATTTATCAGAATGATAATTATTCAGTCGTAGGTGGGGAAAGTTAGTTTTTCTAGGTACATCTTCCAAAACCCATAGCCTGCTGGTTGGGGGATTCTGGGAATTATAGTTTTTAAATGTAACTTTTCCAGGATCTGCTCTTGAGTGCAGAAGCTCTTTCAAGTCATGTTCCTGAGTAAGAGGACAAGAACCCAGACTTTCTGGGAACAACTGGTCCAGGGTCTAAGTCTTAATGTTTTAGACTTCAAGGCTGAGTTTCAGCCCTGGTGTCTTAATTTGGCTTTATGACATTTCCCAGATGGCCACAACTCATTCCCCATGACACAATTTTTAGTGGTTTCCTAGCATTTGTATGGATTTTCCCCACTCTGTAGGGTTGAAATGCTTTTTTAAAATGTTCAATTATTAGCAGTAAAGAGCCTTAAACTAAAAGGCTATATTGTTTTTAGTTCTATCCTTTTGTATACAAGTGTCCCCATCTGCTACTTGAAAGCAGTGCCCAGGTGAAAGAGGTTCTTCACCCATGCCCAAGTCCAATGTGACTTGTATGCAGGAGATGGACTGGCTACTGCAGGGCTGTTGTTGGTTACATGGGCTGGAAGGAACTCAACAGAGAGCACGTTGAAGGAAATTGTCGAAGATTAGTCTGATTGAGGGAGTGTTTCCCTGAGTTGTTCACACAGACTTGGGGAATGGCACATCCGAGCTTGCAAGGTTCAAGAGCATTTCAGCTTATGACCTATGAGCCAACTCAGAGTGCATGGTCCAGGGGCTAGAAAACCAGCTTTTGGGGACTTCTGCTTACTTTCTTCTAAGCAATGGCAACATGATATTAAGCAGCATGAGGTGTTGCTACCACAGACAACAGATGCTGGTATGTGTGGAGAGGACAAACAGTAGTGGCTCTTCCCCTCACCTGTTCTTCTTGAGTCTCTCCAGCCATTTCCTTCAGTTTGACGGAGTTCTGTATGCCTGTTCTGCGCCCCCTAAACCATTTCAGCTCCCTAAGCACAGTGACAGATGCTGTCCTTTAGCCAATGTTGAAGTAAAATTCAGCTGCTAGTCCCATTGGCTGCTATATATGGAAGTGGTAGTGGTGGTGGGAAACAACATGTTAGACATTCTCTTCAGGGAATAGGCCTTAGGCCAACCCTGTTTCTAAGCGTGAAGGCATTGGGTGTGAATTGAAAAGTTTCATGAAGGCACAGTTGAGGAAATGCAGGTTCTTTCATAATGGAAATGAAGATGAAACTGAAAAGACACTAATGGCGACCATTTTACCTTGACAAGTCTGTTTCACCCTTCCAGTTCCACTGTCTAACAATGCCTCATACTGTTACTTGTCAGGAGAGTTACCTCAGCCCACCATAGGCCTGGGTACTTTTAATGGATAATAGAGCAAAAGTATGTGTTTCCTGTTCAGTCTTTAACTGCTGCCACAGTATACTGTTTTCTTTCAGCTGTTCTCTGTAAAAAGCTTTGAAATGGGCCAGGCAGACCCATGTTTAAATGCTACTAAGCGAAATGTCTTCAGATTTTCTGCTTCATTAAAATACATGCTCATCACAACATGCTTATGAAATAAGTGCCCCCTGGAAGCAGGTAGTTGCATAATTTTATTTCCAGAAAATAGGACGTATTGGGTATGAATAGTGTTGTTATACTTTCAAAGCTAAGCCTTGATTTTCTTGGCTGTCAAATAAATCATTAGCAATAACATGAAAACATTGAAGTTCTTGCCAGTCATGCCGTATCCTGTTGACTTTGGAATTATGCAGATTTTATTCCCAGCTATAAATATTTAATACCATCAATCCCTATGAAAGGAAGTAGAAGTTAGAACTCTGGTGGGAATATACTTTGAAATATTTTTAATTGGCAAGTTCAGAGGTTCTAAAAACTGCATAAAACTTCTCAATTTTTTAAAAAATATCAGAATAATTTTATTCAGAATAATCTGAATAAAAATCTGAAATCAGCACCATTCATTTTATGAGCCTGCCCCAGGTTATAGGGAAAGTGAAAATGCACACTTATAGAAGGAATAAACACAATAAACACATTATTTTTAAGCAAAAGACTTTGGCAATGTATTTTGATATTTTTATTCAAATTCAGTTCCTTCTACAAGTGACTTCTCACCCTCTGGCATATTGCCCCTCAAAAATGAATATGTTAACTTGAAGCCTCTTGAAACACTATTATGTGGTTTCTCACTGAAGAATGTTTTCTTTCTCTCTGTTTTTGGAACAGCACCAGGTCATTATGAGGCAAGACAGGCAGTCTTATCACTGTCTGGTTATCCATAAATCTTACATAATTAATTTTTTAAAACTATCAGTGAAATCATTTGTTTTTTTACAAAAATCATGATTATTGTTATTTATCAGCAATACTCTGAAGACTAAAGAGGACATTAGTTTGCAGGTGAGGAAGAAATATCTCCAATTTATTTTTCCTCCCTTGAGCCATATTAATTCCAGTGCATATACTGAAAATTTAGCACTGTTAAGTGCCAATGGTTATTTGTACACAGCAGTGTCAGCCCATACCAGCTACAGTTCTCAGATGACCTATGCTGACTTTCAGCTGCATCAGCTTGTACCTAGGTAGTCATGTGACGATTGCTGGTGCTTTGGATGCACTTGGGCAAACATCATTTGTGCACCACTGAGCCACAGGCCCTCTTCAACATGATTCATGTCCATACAGTTGACTTCTCACACCTAAAAGTCATCTGTCAATTTTTGCATGGGCTAGGAGTACAGGATCCTCATGAAAGTGCAAAAACTTCAAATATCTCTAGGCCTCCCCAAACATGCATGCTCAGGACTATAATTCCTAGCTGCTACTGCAAAAATCTCCTGCAGCATCATCGTCCTTCTCGAGAAGAAGGATGAGAAGGACAATGACACTGAAGGAGATTTTTTCTGCAGCACCTGCATCTCTGCCATCTGGTTGGCAGGGAGGAGGTGGAGGGGGGGGGAAGGCTTGGAGACCAGCAGAGGTGATGGAGGTCCAGCAGAGGTGGCCTTGGACCAAGGTGGAGCCATCACAGTGCCAAAGCAACAAAGAAATGGGCTGGGGCTGTAGGCAGGAAAGAAGTTGGAGAACAGGAGGAGGGCAAGGATGAACTCCTGGCAGTCCAGCCCTGCAAGGTCTCCCAAATCTAGGACAAGATTTAGCTCCAGTGGTGGCAGCTCCTCTTCCTTTTTGTCCTGTGGATGGGGTGGACCTAGGCTGCCCCAACTGCTTCCTTGGGCCACCATTTGCAAAGCTTTGGAGGTCTCAGATGAAGAGAGTCCCATGAAGCGAGTGGGGGAATAGCAGCAGGAGGAGGAAAAGGAAGAGGAGAGAGGAAGGCACAGCCAGTGGCCCCTGGGAACAGCTCCCTCCACCACTCCCCATCATTGTTATCGGCACCACCACCAACAACAACAACAATACCACCCGGGCTGCAGGAAATGGGAGAACAAGATCAGCAGGTATGGCATGAAGTACTTCTTGTGGAAGGGGCAGTGTTGAGTGCAATGTAGCTTCTGCATAAACTAGTCAAGCAGCAGCTACAAACTCACAAATAATCAAATCCACAGAAATTAAACCCACAAAAGTTGAGGTCTGACTACTTTATCATGACCAGATAAGTCTGGAAGTCTGAATGGGTGGCTGACAACTATGGCTGCTGCAAGCTGGATTCAGGGCTGGCCCAACTATGAGGCAGATTGAGGTGGCCAAGTCAGACAATAGAGTTTGCTACCAGACAGGAACCTGAAAACAGATTATGGTTTTATGAAGTAACCTGATTGCACGAAGGAAGCTGAAAACAGGCTTTTCTCATCTTTTCATGAGCATCTTAAGATTGGCCAAGAACATATATACACTCTATCTCTTTCCTTCCTGTCAATAGCTCTCTTTTCCTATGTCATCCTTTCATAACAGGTGTTTCTGTCCTGCTTATTAGTCTCCTTCCCAGATTTTTTTTAAAAAAGTGATATACTATTGTTACAATAGTACCCCCTGGTGGCTACATGCTTAACAACATTGCTATTTCGGAAAGGTGTCTTAGAACACAGATTGTCACAGTTGTCATGTCTGGTTGCCCCAGTATGGTCCTTGTAGCAAGTAGATAGTTCTGTATTCATATGACTGACTTTTGGTGATATTTTCTAGTGTATAGAATTTTCCTATCTTGTCTTTTCAGAAAGCCCTACCGTAATGCTGTCTGCGGGTAGCTTCTCTTCTCCATATGAACATCTGAGCCAACCTGAGACCAAGAGGATGGTGGAGCACTATACTGCATATCTTAGTGACAACACACGTCTCATTGCCAACCCAGGGCTAAAAGTATGCTATTTTTAATGTGCTTTACTTTGTCCTTTCCCTTTCCTTGCTATTGTGATAGTCTTATGTAGAGATCTCTGAAAGTTTGGTGAGTCCACCAGGTATGAGAAGATTTTGCAGAAGTAACAGGGTTTAGATTATTTCTGATTAGTCCTTGGCTAGGTCTGTTCATTTTTTGTTACATCATATAACTGGTTTGGTTGCAATTTTTCCTTTTTTGTCAGCACTAGGAACATGTCATACATAGCAATAGAAGAATAGAATGCAAGAACATTTTGTTTTATGGGTTAGAAAGAGCAATGTTACCATTCTTCTCAGCTAGTTAGATTCAGATATGGACTTCCAAAGATAGTGAGATAAGATTTTTAACTGTTCCGCAGCACAGAATTCCCAGGTACAATAAACAGTAGTCTTTCGCTAGGGAGGTCTATCAGATCAGCTGAATGTGAACAATATGAAGATAAGATCAGTATTACAAACCAGGGACATAAAAAAACCTTCTTCATTTTTATAAAGGCATAGAAAGCAAAAAGGATTTAGATCTGCACAATGTAAGACTTTATATATTGTGAATGATGGCAACAATATTTCTTTAGTATAATAGGGTTTTTTCCCATTTGTTGAAATTTGCTGCGTCCATCTGGTGAGAGAAGATTTTAAAGAAGTAATTGGGTTTAGATTATCTCTGATGAGTCTTTAGGAAACCCTGCAAGCAGCTTATTATCTTTTCAGGCAAGTCTTAAAGGAACCCTGCTAGGTCTGTCTTTGTTTTGCAGTTCTCTGTCAGAAATGAAGTAATGGCTACCAGTCACGTCACAGATGAATGGATGACACAAATGGAAATGAGTAGCTTGAACAGTTACATTGTCCGCCGTTACATAGCAACGCCCAATGGGGTGCTCAGAATTTATCCTGGTTCCCTCATGGACAAAGCATTTGATCCCACTAGGAGACAATGGTGAGTTTTAGGATCCCATTATGAAAGATTTAAGTAAACCTTCGAGGTTGATAATATTGCAGAAGAGAAAAGAATATCTGTCATAAAGGTTATAGAAAATTTTTATTGAGAGATAAATAGAGAAACTAAATATTTCCAAATAGAAGAGTGTACATAAACTTTTTAAATTTATAGCGGTAATTGCATTGGCTACTTCCTTTTTTTAAAGGCTTCTGTTCCTTGTC
This sequence comes from Gambelia wislizenii, assembly GCA_030847615.1. NCBI lineage: Eukaryota > Metazoa > Chordata > Lepidosauria > Squamata > Crotaphytidae > Gambelia > Gambelia wislizenii. The sequence goes on from JAUMIR010000004.1 coordinate 108,721,261, forward strand.
CTGTGCAGCACTGAATGATGGAATCATCTACACGTGGTTACTAAAATCCATGTTACTTGCAAAATCCTTCAGTACTTATTTCGTGTGGGCTCTCATTATGAATTTCTCTTTCTTCTGGCTTTTTTGTCCCTTACTATTTCATGCACCAGTTTCCCAGTCCTGTAGATTTCCCATACTGTAACTCCATATAAGATTAAGCCAGTTTAACAGAAGTCTATCAATTATGCACAAGTATGGTTTAACAGGATCTTTTGTGTACACTGTAAATGAAATAATAAACATGAGGGAGTTCCTGAATGTGTTCTATTCCAGATGCTGTCTTGAAAGAAGCCTCATTTGGCTTGTGGGGGAGGTGGGGCTGCAAATCAAGCCAGAAATGAGTGAACATACCCAAATGCAGCATCCCACCCACCCCAGCTACTCATGCCATCAGTCACGTCTGTCAATTTCTACTGGCAGGCTTCTTCCTCTCTCTTTTTTCCCCTGCTCAAATCACAAGGTACAAGAAAACTGAAATAACAGTTTCTCAGCTACACCTTTCTTCTGTAGCCCAGATACTGTATTTCCTTTTTTTTTTTCATAAACAGGAAATATTTAAAAAGCTTGCTATATAAACCTTGTTTCAATTAGATGGATGTTCTGTACAATGCATTGTTCCATACAATGCATACAACATTTTGCTGCTAAAATCACTCAGACTTGCTCTGACTTAGGTCCTGTCTATATGAGGGGGAAACAATACACACAGATATGAACAGGCAAGAATGTGAAACTGCCTGCACAGCTGTTAAAGTCCCCCCCTAAACTCCACATGACACCCTTAGCCCAGCCAGCCTAATCTTCTGCCGGCATGATGCAGTTTGTCGTCATACTAAATTAGATGTTGTTGTTTTTCTTGGGAGGGAAGCAGCTGACCAGGCAACCGGTACAAAATACCCCGGCTTGATTTGGCTGGTGGAGGGGTAGGGGAAGAGGAGGAAAGAGAAAACGATATAGAAAAAGCCGCTTACTTCAAAAAGAGAGGAGAGAAGGCTGGCCAGACCTGGGAGGGAAGGAGGGAGGTGGCCCCTGGAACCCGCCACCACGCTGGGTTGCAAATCGGTGGCGAGGGAAGTGATTAATGCCACTTTACAACAAGGCGGGGTCCCAACACGCCTGAAGGAGGCTGTGGTAAGACCTCTTCTGAAAAAAACCTTCCCTGTATCCTACTATACTGGACAGGGGGAGTGTGTCCCTGTTGGTTCTGTTGGACATCAGCAGCATCCAATACCGTCGGTCATGGTATCTTTCTGAGTCGTCTCTTTGGGCTTGGGCTTGGAGGTACTGTTCTACAGTGGCTCCCCTCTTTCCTGGAGGAGTGCTCTCAGAGGATGGTATTGGGGGATTCCTGCTCGACTCCTTGGCTGTTGATCTGTGAAGTCCCTCAGGGTTCTGTCTTGTCTTGTCCCCTATGCTATTTAAAATCTGCATGAAACCACTGGGAGCCGTTGCTGGAGTTTTGGAGTCAGGTGTCATCAGTATGCTGACTATACCCAGCCCTATTACTCCTTTCCATCTAATTTAAAGGAAGCTGTTCCTGTGCTAAACCAGTGCCTGGCAGCTGTAATGGGCTAGATGAGGGCAAACAAATTGATGCTTAATCCAGACAAGACTGAGGTACTCCTGGTCAGACAAAAAACAGATCTGGGAATAGGGATTCAGCCTGTGTTAAATGAGACTACACTCTCCCTGAAAATACAGGTTCACAGTTTTGGGGATACTCCTGGATTTGCTCTGAGCCTGTAGGCGCATGTCTCAGCGGTGATGAGGAGTGCTTTTGCTTAAGTTAAACCTAGTGTGCCAACTGTGCCTGTTCTTGGACAAATTGGATCTGGCCACAGTGGTACATGCCTTGATTACCTCCTGTTTGTATTACTATAATTTGCTCTATGTGGGGCTGCCTTTGAAAGGTAGTCAGAAACTTCAGTTGGCCCAAAGAACAGCTGCCAGGTTGTTAACTGGGGCTGGCTACAGGGAACACATGTCCCTTGTTGCAGCAGCTCCATTGGCTGCTGGTCTGTTTCCGGGCACAATTCAAAATGCTGGTTTTGACTTATATGGCCGGGGTCCAGGTTATTTGAAGGACCTTATCTCCCTTTATGAGTCCATTAGAGCTCTGAGATTATCTGGAGAGGTCCTTCTCTCTGTCCCACCACCTTCTCAGGCTTGACTGGTGGGAATGAGGGAGAGGGTCTTCTTGGTGGCTGCTTTCAGACTTTTAGAACTCCCTTCCTAGCAAGACCAGGATGGCTCCATGTCTGCTTTCCTTTTGTCAACATGTAAAAATATTTTTGCACCATCAGGGTTTTACAGACTGATGAGGGTTGGGCTTTTAAATGCTGTGTGATTTGGATTTTAAGGCTTGTTTAGAAGTTTTAATAAGTTTTAATATTTTTAATGTTCAATATTTTTAACTGCATAAGCTGTTTAATTGTTTTTTTAATCTTATAGTTATACTTTTAATGCCTTTGTATTGTTTTAATTTGTATTGTTTTAAATACATTGTTAGCCACTTTGAGTCCCTATATTGGTTAAAAAGGTGGGATATAAATAAAATAAATAAATGAGGTGGGGTGAGGGAGCACCTATGAGATCTGTCAATTCAGCAGCAAGAAATAACACAAAACAAAGATGGAGAGAATCCTGGAGAAGTTCATTTAAACAGAAAATGCTGTCTGTTTCAACTGTCCATTGGGACAGATCCTTGAAATGAATCATATACTGCTAGATATTCATATGCTACTCATGACACTTTCATTTGTGAGATTCCTGACTCACACTTTGAAAACACAATCAGAATGGTACCATTATATTCTTGTTGACTCACAGGAAACCTAATCATAGTAAGTAGAAATTGCCCCCTCAAAACTATGAAATACAATAAACCCCCATATCTGCGGGGGTTCAGTTCCCAGATTTACCACGGATACCGGAAACCGCAGATAACAGTGAACGCTATTGAAAATAGTGGGACTTCTGGTTTAAAATACCTTGCCTTGGAGGGCCTAGAAAATGTCTAGAGAAGATTTTGCATTTTCTAGGAAGACTATGGTAGGTGTTCTGTTTTGTGTCCTGCAGATAACTGAAACTGTGAATATTGGTTCTGCAAATACAGGGGTCTGACTGTATTAGGTTTTTAAAATGAATACGGGATCCCAAATGCAAAGGTGAATTAAAGGTGCTTTATGAAAAATTTATTTTTCCCAGCATTCCAGAGATTTTGCAAATATTCTTCAGTGTTCAGTTCTGTAATGTAAAATTATCTCTTAAGACTAAAGATGCTTCCCTTTGCTTTCTGTTAGGTATCTCCATGCAGTGGCAAATCCAGGATTAATTACTTTCACTGGGCCCTATTTAGATGTTGGAGGAGCTGGGTATGTGGTTACCATCAGTCACACAGTTCATTCTTCAAGGTAAATTTGTTCTGATAGTGACCCAAATGTCTTGGTCCTTGATCCACAACTGAATTTGGCCAATATTCTATGAAAAAAAAATCTCCTCAAATTGTGCTCCATTTTCAGTAAACTGTGGTGTGGGGGTGGGAGTAAAAAGGAGATTTATTTTATTTTATTTTATTTTGCATATGCAGCTGACAGTATCTGAAAACCTTGGCTAAATTCAGGTTTTCAGTCACTTACTCAGTTTGCACAGCAAGTCTACATAGTCAAAGACAAATGACTCTTCATTGGGATGGGCAATTTGTGGGGACTGGGGTGGTGGTTTCATCCTGTCCTACTGTCATCAGTCTGCATGCATCCATATTTCAACTTTGTATTTTAAAAAGGAGGTGCCTAAATACCCTAGGGAAACTGGATCATGCCTGATTTTGGAAGCTAAGCAGGGCTAGCCCAGGCTAGTGTTTGGATGGGAGACAGCTAACAAATACCTGATGCTGTGGACTACATTTCAGAGGAAGGAACTGGCAAAAGCTCTTCTTAATATTCCTTGCCTAAGAAAACTCTGTGAAATCTATGGGGTTGCCATACGTAGACATATGACCTGAAGGCTATACACAGACATATTAAAAGGGACTTTTCAGGCCTAAAACAGGCCTGTAGGTGTATAATAATTTTTACATTTCTGGTGAAGCCCATTGAAACTTCAGACTGGCCATTTTGACACCCAAAAGGCTTTTACAAGGAGACAGGGAAAGCTGGTGGGTCACATAGTGGGAAAGCTGGTAGGTCACATAGAAGTTGGCACTTAACCCACCAGGGATGAGGAAAGTGTGGTCAGTGGTCCTTGTACTCTCCTGGTGACCAACAAAGACCCACAATACCCCCTTTTAAAAAAAAACACTGATTTCCTGGCTGTTTTCCACAGAAAACTGGTCAAAATGGCCCCAAATATGGGAATATACATTTGTTTAGGGTGCCTATCCCCTCTAAGCCTCCCCAGAAATGCTCAAAGCAACACGAAGAAGCCAAACTTGGCCAAAATGGCAACCAGAAAGATGCAGTTCCACCTGTGGTGCTGCCCCATGGGAGGCAGTCATGGGGTTCAAAATTGGCTGCCAACCCCAGCATCCCAGATCTAGACCTTAGTATAACACATGGTAGAAGATAGCGATAGTTGTGTTGTTCTGATTTGATTTGTGTTTTTTTTAAAAAAAAATAATTGGTGGGGGGGAATCGTTTGGTTTTTGTTTTGCTATTGTATTTACATTCCACTCATGGGTGTGTAGGGCCAACTGACTTTTGGACAGTGAATTTTAATGTTCACCTTTACTCGGATAAAATAAAACTCTGAAGGAAATACACATTCCTGCTCATTGGAACAACTGGTTCACTTTGATGCGCATTCCTGATAAGAGCAGAAGTGGAAAGCTGATTGATTGGATGCGTGCAGGAGGTGGAGCTTGCTGGCAAGGCAATTGCCCTGAACCACCATGTTGGATTTTCGCCGTAGCGATCATGCGCTAAGGTGACAAAATAGCCTTTTTTCTCTTTTTTCTGTTTATTTAAGTGGAAGATCGCTCTGCCACACCATGGATTTACTTTTTTAAAAATATTGTTCCGCTGTGGCAACTTGTGACAATAAAAACAGGAGAAACTCACTTGTGCCCACCATTTTGATTCGCAGGCATGCATGTTTGAACAACAAATGCGTATAGCTTTGCATGCCTGTGATCTTGCCAAAAAATTGTGGAAACAAATGAAAGCTGCTGCAAATTGGTGTTAGTGTGCATCAATCCACATTTTATAGCCTCGTATAGACAAGCCCCCTATTGATACCTCCCCCTATCAGGACCCTTGGCCCCTTTATGAAGGCATGTAGCGAGTGTATGAGGGTGTATTTTCTGCTTAGGTTGAATCCTGAGCACAAGGAAGTGATAGCCATGTTTCACTGGACCGATCTTAAACTAGAAACATTGAGAGAATATTCTCTTTTGCTTCTATGAGGCTTCTTGTGAACATCCGACATGGCTGCAAGCATATTAGAGAGAACTCATCATTAGAACTCTGAAATAAATTTGTGCAGAATAGTTTAGGTGTGGGGGATGGTACCAGATGACTGAGGGAAATGGAGAAGCTTCTCCTCCCCCCCCCCATCCAAACACTGTTGTAAAAATATGCCAGTATCAGCTCTCAAAGACTCTGTTTTATGGCCCTTTGATGTGTCAGTTGCTAAGGCAACAATATGTAGTCTTGAGCTGTGGAGCAAAACAGGGGTATCGGCAGACCTCCACGTATGGGCAAGATGTTATCATTTATTCACAGCAGCTCTTGCTACTTCTGCATCTTTTAAGCTTTAGCTCTCACACACAACACATACCAAATATCCACACAGTCTTTTCTGTCTCTAGTTTAAATTATTATCACTGTGCCCATCTAAGTCTTGCTGACCCAAGTATCTTATTGGGTTGGAGTGGGGGAGGGACTTAGGAATTTTTCGTGATCATGTAAGAATTTCCAGCTTCCATTAATTTTTTTAAAGCATCTTCATAGTTGGAGGGGTTAAAATAAAGGCAGGGGAGAGAGAATAATTGACATGTTGGCTCAGGAGAATGAGAAGACAACTGACAGTATGAAATTTAAGTAGCAGAATGCTAAAGGCATACTGAATTAATTTAGCGCATTTCCGCTCAATCAGTGCCTTTTCCTCCCAGAATGTATGCATATTTGTTTCTCATTTGCAGGTCAAGATAAAACACTATACATTTCTTCTGTGGAGATACTGCATTTGGGGTACCGGCTTGCTTGTTAGTGGTCAGTAGCCCAGACCACTGGCCATTCACAAATCTTCCATCCTAACTTACAGGAAGAACAACAAAAGACTTAAGAAAATTATTATGGTTTAAGGTTTTAGAAATCCACTACATCATATGCCCCACACAGGCAAGAGTATATACACAATATTGTGAATTTCTGGGGGGAAATGGAACTAACTGTAAGGTAGGATCAGAGAGTTAGGAAGAATGACATGCAAAATGTACACAAGGTTCCTGTTACGTTAAAGCTTAACCTTGTGGTGTTAATAGGATAAAATGGGGGTAGAGGGAACACATGCATTGCCTTGACATTCTTAGCTGAAAGGTGGGATAGAAATGTAGATTTAATACCAGACAATACTGTCACTTTAGGTCAAGACTGGGAAAAATTGACATCAGATATTCTTGGACTGTACCACAGTGTGCCCAAGCTGGCATAGCATATGGAAAGGGATGCTTGGAATTGTACTACTGGACCATGTAGAAGTGTACATTATCTCCACCCCTAGTTTAGATGATAGTTGCAGCTAAAGTGAGATGAAACCTGGAGGGGTATTTTTTTCAACTTCAGGAAGTCTTCATTCCCCTAGAGGTTTTGGATGTTACACTCTGTACTCCTCATCCATGCCACAGTGTGCTCATTCATAGCCTTTCTGAGCATGGTATGGTATGCCAGCATACTTTCAACAACCTGCTGATCATTCCTTAACTAGGTGAAAATCTACACTACCAACATTACTACAGTGTGCTTTCAATCTGTTGTTTCTGAGACCTCTCTGGGTATAGAAATTTCATATCCCAAGCAAAGCTTTCTGCTTAACAGATGGAGCTGGTCCATTGAGATAAATGTTGGTCCACTGATGACGGGGTACTTCAGTCCATACTAATTTTTCTGTGAGAACTTGATTTCCAGTTTCAGGGATGTTTTGGTTTCATCCAAAAAATAGCTTAAGACCAGATCATTTGGTGCATTAGATTGCAATACAGTTGGCCCTCCACAGTCACTGGAGTTAGGGGTGCAGGACCCCCATGGAAGTGGAAAAACCATTACTATCTCTAGGCCCCTAAACCATATTTAGTACACACAAAGAGTACAATTTGCAGATTCAGCACACTCTGGATGTCTTTGAGGCAACAGGGTTCCTTCACACGTCAAAGTGGGCAGCTGGCGGAACTTGCCGGTGCTTCTGCTGCTGCCCTACATAATTTTTATTAGGGACTTACAAGCTTAGCAGCATGCTTTCAGTCTCTCTCAGTCTCCTGAGGCTTGCAGTCCAAATAAAAAACGGCATAGGGCAGCAGTGGAGGCAGCAGCAAATAATCTGTGAATAATCAAATCCACAAAAGTGAACCCTGCAAATGTGGAGGGCTGACTGTACATCATTCTTTGAAAAGGCACAGATACTGCATCCGTAGCTGTAAAGAGCCTGATTTCATGGATTATTTTTTTTTAACAGTTAAAAAGTGTGAATTATCTTAGGCATTCTGGCATTCAATTGTGAAACTCCATTACAAAGACAGTCGTTTTAATATATTTATTATTATTATTATTATTATTATTATTAACAGTTAAAAAGTGTGCATTATCTTAGGCATCCTGGCATTCAATCATGAAACTCCATTACAAAGATAGTCGTTTTAATATATATAATATATAATATTATATATATATATATATATATATATATATATTATCCATCAACCGGTTAAGTTTGGATACTGGAATGCAAACAGATTTTGGACTTAAATAAGTTTTCTTACCTGCATTGTGGGCCATTCTGTGTCCATATGAATTTTTAACTATGGGAATTAGAAGAAAAATCCAGTAAGGAGGGGAAAAAATGATCTTTTAGCTACTTGGAATTTTAGCATCTTTACAGGGAATTCATATTCCCTTTCGTATGATGGGAGGATAAGTGAAAAGCTGTGAAGAATTTTAATAAGCAGAAGGTCTGAAGGCCATGCAGTTCCCCAGAAGCTGAAAGGAATCTGATCCTTTAAACAGCATCTATCCGCAGAAGGCTTCTGTATTTCTGTAACTGGTGTAATGCTTTGGGGGACCTGCAGGCTCTGACATAAGCTAAGGGGGTATTTTTTTATTATTATTATTTTACTTTCTTTTGTTTATACTTTTTCTTTAAAAAAACTTTTAAAAGACTTACTTAAGGTTTCTTAAAAAGTTGATCTAGCAGTGCTGTATTTTAATGAAAAAACAGCATTGATTTTAAGAAGTGACTGATTGCTGTGTGCCCTTGCAGTTTTGACATACTGGTTCAGCTGTGTTTTCATAAAGAGAATGCTTCAGCAAAGATCAATTTTTCAGGCAGGAGAGAATTCTGTGAACAGTTGGTGTTTGACTTTTTATGTGCTGAGATACTTACAAAAAAAAGAGTGCAAAGAATGCTGAAAACCAGGCTCCTCTCAGAAAGAGATGCCAATTCTTAGTCTTCTGTCAAAGGGTACAGAATAAATTACAATCCAGATTTTAAAAGTGTTACTTCCCACCCTACCCTGGATATAGTTGCTGAATGGATGCAAAGTTACGGGTCTTCTTGAATTTGGGCACATGTCCCACAGACTTAGGTCATAGAAGGTCATAGAATCATAGAGTTGGAAGAGACCACAGGGGCCATCCAGTCCAACCCCCTGCCATGCAGGAATACACAATCAAATCATTCAACCAACTTGGATTCAGAGGCCAAACCTCCCATTGCTGTGGCTGCAGATGGAAAATAGACAGCCTATTTTGCAAGACAGCCTGTGCAGAGGATGTTATCTGCAGAAGCCTGAGCCTGGGTAGATTGTCCCGTAAGGTTGGGGTCCTGCTCTGGGAAATTTTATATTTGTATCTGGCCTTTTCCTAGTTATGCCTAGCAATAGCATAAGTTTTGGAAAATACACATTAATATTGTTTGGCAATCAGAACTCTCTGGAAAGTGGGGTGAAATATTTACCAACTTACTAGATTTGCATTTTATCCATTTGTTTCAGGGATGGGCAACTTGTAGCACTACAGGTGTTGTATGTCATCAGCCCTAGCCAGTACAGCCAATGGGGAGGGATGGTGCGAGTTGCAGTCTGATAACACTCCTGACTTTGCTCATAGACAAGTTGGGGATCCTATTCTGTGTTGATGACTGTGTCCAAGAATCTTAGTCCAAATTAACAATTAGGGAACACAACAATGTGATACTAAACTTCCCATTCTAAATGGGAAACAGTCTCACATTCTCCTTTTGATTCCTCAATATGCATCAGATACACTGGTAACAATGCATGATGGAAGGTGCAAAATATTAGTTTGCCTGGATCATTAAAAAAATCTTGGAGGTTTTAATTCAGTTTTCAACAAATAATTGAAGTGGCCTGTGGCCTTCCCATCTGTGGAAGTTTCCCTGACGACATTGGAAGGTATTGGACAAAAACAGAGACATCCCCCAGACAAATAGGCCAGCATCCTTTTAGTGACATATGCAAGCGTAAGTCTATTGTATGCTTGTGTATATATTTTTTTTTGGTTGTTGCAGACGTTTGCATTATCAAAAGCCCCCTCTCAGACACAACTGTGTCATGATAGTAGGGAATAGAGAAATGCCTGACTTATGCTCCCATAGCCATACACAGATTGATAATACCATCTGTTAAGATCTCCAGAGGACCCCAGCAGATCTTGGCAGATGTCCTAAGTCTGTGGTTGGCAACTTAGCAAGATGCTTCTCCAGTCTCACCCATTCTCCACCAGCCCAGGAATGCATGGGGAGTCCTGCAGGTGGTGACAGGAGAGTTACAGGGAGTTCCACATATGGAACTCTTTACACTTCACTTGACCATTTAAGATCTCAGCCATCATCTAACCTCAGCTTATACATCTGCTGCTTCCCCACCCTGACACATAAGTTGTATTTTTGCCACTAAATGTTATAATACTGCATGATAAGATACAAACAGATGGAATAAATGTTGGTTTGTGAACAGCTCCACCAGTCCTTCCAACACTTGTTTTCCATTGCTTCCAACAGTCAGCATGCAATATATCATAGTGCTCATGCAACTCGTAGTTGCAGAAGTGGTTCTGCACTCTCTTCAGTCATGCAAGGAGGAACCCCAGACCTCTTTGCTCAAGTAGTTTTTGGCCATTGGGAAAAGGCCAGGTAGTGAAGTGAGCCTGTCTGATATGCAAGTCAGGCTCCAGTGAAGTGCCTGAGCACAACTGCCGCCCACACACAGCTGAATGTCAGTGTGTGCACCATGCTAGCTAGGTGGCTCTCCCTTCTGTTTCCAGACAGTCCTACACAACTATGCTGCAGCTTTTCACTCTGATGGTATTGTACACCAGCCCCATGCTCAATATATTCCTCTCAGAACTATGAACAAATTCTTTCTTATTTCCCAAAGAACCAGTTTCACATCTGGATGCAGGTTGTGATTGTTGGCACACTCTTATTTAATAGTTCCCAAACACACTGAACTCTCCAATACACCTAAAGGTCATATACAAGCTATAAAACACCTTCTGTTGTCTTCTGGAGATGCTTCTGGCCACGTGTCCCTGTACACTGGTGCCAATTATGTAAGTGTAAGGTCTTACTAGTGGTAAATGGACCATGTACTCAAGGAAAAGGTACATAAATTTAGTGTATCAACATATATCTGTCAGGCTTTTTTTTCTCCCTAGCCATTTAATATTCTTCTTGGAGTCAGAAGAGTGTCTACTAAAGTGAGTAAAGGTATAAGGTTTGCTACTATGATCCAATAAGAATCTGAGGTTAATTGCTTATAATCTATGAGCTCAGAGAACAGACTGATTCCTTGCTGAGTCAAAATATATAGCCTGCATTGCACTTGACACTGCTTTGGGGACTGTAAAATATGAAATGTTTTGGATACATTCTCAATTACATGTCTCTCAAGACATGTCCGCACTTTTTATTGTTGTAGTTCACAAATGTCTTCTGGCCATTCTGTTGCTGTGATGGGAATTGATTTTACCTTGAGGTATTTCTACAAGGTGCTCATGGACCTCTTACCAGTTTGCAATCAAGATGGAGGCAATAAAATAAGGTAAGCTTGTGTTTGTTGTATCTTTCGTTTAATTTAATTTTAAAGTTCTGTCACTTAAAGTTCATATTTTAGTTGCTTGTTTGAACTCCTTGCATTACAAGTTCGGTCCATTATTTTCACCAGGCCTCTTCAGAATTTTAGAACTCAAAGGCAAAATCTATGTTAAATTTGAAAATCACATCTTGTGAACAATCAAAAGTTAACCCTTTTAATCTGTACTAAAAGGAAGATAGAATGCAGTGTTTCTATAAAGCTCTATATGGCTTGGTGCAAGTTCTCTGCAGAACTGTTCCTTCCTGCATGAACTTTGAGATCTTCAGGGGAGGCCTTTCTCTTGGTCCTATCACTTTCACAGGCACCTCTTGGGGGAACATAAAACAGGCTGCTCCCAGAGTTTAGAACTCTCCCCCTAGAGGGGCTGTGATGGCTCCCTCCCTGCCATCCCAATGTTGACAGGTGAAAACTTTTCTATTCTCACAAGCATTAGGGAACTGACTGCAGAGGCATTCATTAGTGTGTTGTGATGTTGATTTTTATCTTTTGCCTTTTAATTGACTTGCTTTTCATGCTGTTAATTCTACAGATGATTTCACCACATTTTGACAACACCTTTTTGTATGTTGTTACATATATGGTGCTTTTTTAATCTGTAGCTGTTTAATCTACGTGCTTTTTTAATCTGTATCTGTTTTAAATTTTTGTAGCCACTTGGAGACCTAGTTTTGTGGAAAATACAGGATATCAGTGAAAGAACAATAACGATAACAGCAACAATAATAATTTAAGAACAGCGAAAAAACAATTCCCATGGGCCCTTTTATTGCACACTAATGCAAGTCACACTCTCTCAGCCTCAGAGGAAAGCAATGGCAAATCCCCTCTGAACAAATTCTGCCAGGAATACCCCATGATGTGTTGCCATAAGTCATTAGGGTTGCCACAAGTCAGAAATGACTTGAAGGCACACAACAACAAATATATTAATCCAGTTATGCTTATTTCCACACATTTGTTTGTACTGGTTGTGGAATAGACAAGGAGCTATGCCAGACACAGAATCTATATTTGGAATCTTAGTGAACTTCTTACTGCTTCTGCTATTTTACTAATCATTTTCTGCATACATTTCCCTACAAAAAACACTGATGTACAGGATGCCAGATTTTCTGCCTCTCTCCAAATTCAGTATTATGTGCAAACTATTCCCCTTATGTAAGTGTGGATATACAAGTATTCTGACTTTGATTTTATTTTATTCTTTCCGTATTTTATTCTTTCCGCTTTGCCAGATGTTTTATTATGGAAGATAGAGGATACCTAGTGGCGCACCCGACTCTTATTGATCCCAAAGGTCATGCTCCAGTAGAACAGCAACATATTACACACAAGGTTTGGCTAAGTCATGGCGATTTTTATAAATAGATACAGTTGTTAATTTAACAATATAAACTTGTTCATAGTGCTTTGTAAAATTCTATTTTGAAATGCTAAAACTCGCCTTTTATCTGCAGGAACCTCTAGTGGCAAATGATATCTTGAACCACCCAAACTTTGTGAAGAAAAACCTTTGTAATAGTTTCAGTGACAGAACAGTCCAAAGGTTTTATAAATTTAATACCAGCTTGACGGTATGGCGTTTTGATTTTTTAAATCTTGTTTTATTTAGGATTTTTCTGGGTGGGGGCTGACTTTTTATTAGCATGAATGGATTGTTCCAGAATATTGTATGTAATGCTAACCAGTCCATTCAAAGGTAGTATTCTGGTATATGGGGTTACAGGTAGGGGGGAAACAAATTCAAATTTCTTGACAGCCCAGGATGCCGAGGCCAATCAAAATGGCCATGTTCCTATTTAATGCTAGTGCAGTGGAAAGTCCTTCCAGTGTACTGACACAGGATCAAAGGAGAGGAGAGATGCCAAGAGGGAATATGGATGTAGCCATAACACTGACAGGATGGTTAGCAATTCTAGTATGCAGCCAAAAACTTCCTGGGGCATACAGTGAGCCAGTCAGTAGCTGTCTCATTTTGTGGAATAGGCAGAGTTGCACCTGTTCGGAAGAATTGCTTGTACAAGGAGATATCAGGTGCCTCCTTGCACAAGCTTTAAAAAGATGAATTTGTTCAACAGAACTAAGGATTGCCTACTTGTGTTGTCACTATTGGGCCCTGACTTGTATTTTGCTCCATAGTTCACCATCTATAAATTTTGAAGTGTAATGTTTTATTTCACATAGTTGTTGGAAAGGGGGGGATATAAACCAAATTGGAACTAATTGAGAGCTCCTTAGTAGAATCTGATGATTACTTTGTTGCTGAGCAGAGATTGGATGTGCTTTTAATCATAATCCCTTACACAGTTGTATGTGCGATCTGAGTTCACTGGAAAAGTTCCTTCACAATATGATTATGTGGATCTGCTCAGAATACAAAGTGTAGATTCTGTTTCCATCTTATGTGTAATTTTCATGCAAGCAATTAAGGAAATTGCTTAGCAGTTTATGAGCACACACACAAGAGAGGGCTATATACATCATTTACTAACTGTCAGAGTACTGGTGAATAACAAATGAAGGCGCTTTACAAATCTGGTAACAATCCCTTAATTATGATTACTGAACTATGACCTGTAACAGGATGGACTGTTCTCTTCGGCCCCCTACCAGTTGCTCCCCTCACTCATGAAGATCTCTCCCTTTCCATCAGTCATGGTTCAATATTATATTAGCAAAAGAAGAAACAAGTCTTCATGTGTTTATTGATGGTTGTATTTTATTTTTTAAAAAGGTTTTACAATGATCTTGTTTTGTAAAAAGCCCAATGTGTTTCAGCCTTTATATTACTGAATAGGCTACACCAGTAGTTCTTTTTAAATATTAATTATTTATTGGTATTTCGTTATACAGCAGTGATGGCGAACCTATGACATGCGTGTCAGCAGTGACACGCGCAGCCATTTCTGATGACACGCGGCCACTGAGGTGGCTGCATGCCAAGAAGGATGTTTCACACACACACACACACCGCCTCCCTAAAGTGGTGATCGGGGCTTCGAAGCCCTGGTCGCCACTTTCCTCCACTTTCCCTAAAGTTTTTTCCTCAAAGTGACACACCACCCGAGTTATGCTCATTTTTTTGGCGAAGTTTGACACACCAAGCTCACAAGGTTGCCCATCACTGTTATACAGGAACAAACAAAGCATACAGTGAAACAGTTAACAAGAAAGAATAACAACTGTACTTAACAGAATTGTGATTATAACATTTTGTGAGAGAAAGGGGGAGAAAAACCAGTTTTTCCTGTTTTCTTAACCTGTGGTCCGTGGACCCCCAGGGGTCCGTGATGTCCACATAGCTGGGTTCACAAAGGCTTGAAGGCTGCTCTGCCCACCTCCTCCCTGGAGTGGAGCTGCCATGTGACAGGAGCCAAGACAAAGTCTGACTGGCTTGGCCTGCATATTGCCATTCAATCCACTCAAGGAGAAAAATCTTCCCTCCGTCTCCAGTGCCTCTGAGGGAAGGTTTAATGGATGCTATAATTGTATTGTTGTTGTTTTATAGTTATTCTTGTTTTAAATCTTGAGTTAAATCTTGGGAGTCTGTGGCAACAAAAGATATTTAAAGGGAGTCTCTGGTAAAGAAAAGATTAAGAGCCACTGGGCTATACTACTTCTTCAGGGGCTACACTAGAAATAAACATAAATACCAATAATAAATTACATTTCCAAATTTAGAAAGGACAACATATATTGCTAGTTACGTATAAAATCCTAATGGTTCTCATTAATTCTATTTAATATTTAAAAACCATATACCATTCAGTCCATCAACAGCAGAAATTTCTGGAGTTGGCTAAAAAGTCTGACTGGACTGTTTGTTACACAGTAAAAAGGAGGGGGGGCTAGGCTTCTAGCTTTTATTTATTTATACATTTCAACAGATGGTCAGAAAAAAGGAGGGAAGGTAAAGAAGACTAGTGAAAAAATGTTTAAGGATATCTGATGTGATACAGTTGGAAATCATTTTATGATAATAAAGGGAGGAAATCTAGATCTTCATTAAGCCCTCCCAGTGTCAAAAGATTTCAATTTTAAGATTCAGTCTCCTTGTTTTCTCAGCAAAAGTTTTTTCATTATGATTTTCTACCTTTTCCAACACCCAAAACTTAATATCTGTGTCAGAGTGTTGAAATTCTACAAAATGACTTACCAATGGCACAGCCACTCTTCCATTCCTTATATTAGACAAATGTTTCCCTATACATCTTTTTAGGGATCTTGATGTCTCCCTTCATATATGGGGGGGGGGCTTTTTAAAAAACAGGATAATCATAAAACCTTTTTAATAATAAAATGCAATTATCAGTAAACACATGAAGACTTGTTTCTTATGATGCTTGTAGATCCTGATACAGTTGTCTCTCTGTATCCACGGATTTAAGTATTCACGGCTTGAAAATATTCTTTAAAAGATAACAATCATAAAAGCAAACCTTGATTTTGCCATCTTATATAAGGGAAACTATTTTGCTATGCCATTGCATATAACGGAACTTGAGTATTCACGGATTTTAGTATCCATGGGTGGTCCCAGAACCAAACCCCAGTGAATATGAAAGGACAACTGTATGTGCTTTCCAGTACTGGTTTGGGATTTTGTCAATATTACATTAGCATCAACAGTAGCTCCTAATCCAGGGATCTCTTAACCCATCATTTGGAACCCAGACATTTATTATAATAAAGTATATAATCCCTTGCCATTGTGTGTATGTGTGTGTTCTCAGTTTAGAAAAACCAAAGCATGTATTTCATGATATCTTCTTCAGCGAACATACCAAAGAAGGTATGAATCTCTGTGCCTTCCTTGTGGGACAAGGAGACACCAAACATGGCAATTTACCCACTAAACCCTTCTAAAGGTTACTGCTGAAATGTGGGGAGCATGTCATGGGATGGTGCTTTAGGTGGTGTTCCATGATGACACCTGTAATTGGTATGAAAATAAAATGTCTGACTATATTGGCATATAAATGCATCTGTGATGTAACAATACCAAGTCATCCAGTGAAATTGAATGGTAGGAGATTCAAGACAGGAAGAAAAGACTTCTTCACCACACATATTGAGACAGAGGAATCTGATGTTACAACATGTGGTGATGGCCACCAATTTAGAAGGCATTGAAAGGGGATTGGGTAAATTCATGGAAGAAAAAGCTATCACTATTAGCCTTGATGGGTATGTGGCCTTCAGGATCAGAGGCAGCATGCTTTGCTAATCGGTTGCTGAGGAACAGCAAGCATGCAAGAGTTATATTCATGTTCTCAGTTGGCTTCCCATGAGAGATCTTGTTGAACCTGTGGGATATAGTATGATGGACTCAGTTGGCCTTTAGTCTGTTGCAGCTCTTCTTATGCTCCTACAATATGTAATGCTTAATCAGACACTGGCAAGGCTGGGACTTGTAATTAACCGGGGATGTCCTTTCTCCTTTTACTTTCAATTTGTTTCCTCCTCTTATGGCTTGTAGGTTGGAAAAAGAGCCATTCCACAGAATTACAATGTAGCATTATTCTTTGAATCAGAGATTTGCTAGTTAGACAGCGGGTGATGGAGAACCTTGAACTTTTTTGGCCATTGGGAAATAAAAAAATTGTTATGGCAAAATTAAGGAGTTTTCCTAAGCAAATAATTGATGGGTTTGTTTCCACTCTGTTCACCCTTATCATACTACATATCCAACACCCACTTTATGGCGCTTCAGTCAGATCAATTCACTCCGTGTGGTTTATTTGCTTCCCAATCTGATAAGTCTATATGTTCAGAGGGCACTTTTTTACCCCCAGATAATGAGAACAGTAGCTGTAATGGGACAGCATCATCTTACTTTGCACTGTAAAGGTTTGCTTGCTTGCTGGTTTGAAATTATGTTTTAGGAGATATATTTCTGGTGGCAGGAGTACTTCTCCTCCCCAGGAAACATGTTCCCTGCCACACATCTGACATGCTTTGCTTTCCCCTAGGGTGATCTGACAAATCTCGTGCATGGCAGCCACTGTTCTAAATACAAGCTGACAAGGATACCTGGGACCAATGCCTTTGTTGGAATAGTAAATGAAACTTGTGACTCGCTTGCCTTCTGTGCCTGTAGTATGGTAGATAGGCTCTGTCTAAACTGTCACAGGTAGGAGAAATTTGAAGTGAGTTTTGATGATCAGATTGTACTTGTTTAAAATGAATGCATTTTACACAGCATTAGTGTCACTGTCAGCATCGGCAGTTGTTAATCTCTGGCTTTTCTTCGCAAACAAAGATTCAGGAAGGACTCATCCTGCGCTTACTGCAAGCACGCTGATACTAAAAAGGCCAATCCTAGATAAACAAGTCCGGTTGCAGAAAGCACAGCAGAAGGTTTCCTTGGGTGATGTTTACGGGTTGTGATTCTTTCTGCATTGTTGTTTCTCTTCAAGACTTGTTCGGCGTGAGTTCTCAATAACAGAACATCAGATGATGTGCACAATTAATACTAGCTGGCTTAGAAGCAAGTATAGGACACCAGAGCTTGGAAGAATTAAGAGACAGTGCGGTGTAGTGGTTTGAGTGTTTGACTAGGACTCAGGAGACCAGGATTTGAATCCTTGCTTGGCTGTAACAAACCACAGGGTGACATCATCATCATCATCATCATTATATTTTATTTCTATAGTGCCATCAGTGTACATGGTGCTTTACAAGAAAAAGGACAACAAAACTGTTCCCTGTCCTCAAGCTTACAATCTAATGAGGACAACTCACATTCTCTCATCCTCAGAGGAAGGCAATGGCAACCCCCTCTAAACAAATCTTTGCAAGAAAACCCCATGATAGGTTCTCCTTAAGGTTGTCATAAGTCAGAAACAACTTGAAGGCACACAACAAGAACTATAAGTCCCAGAAGATGCCACCCATTGTGTTTCTTTGGCAGGTTTTGGATGATACACAGGTACTGTATATTTTAAGCCCTGTTTACCCAGTACAAGTACTTTTTAGCTAAATGTCCTGTGTCTGATAGATATTCTGACAGAGAATGGCAGAAGGCGCATCAGCCATTTCCTTAGGCTGCCTGGTTTATTTGCTTGTTGGTTTTATGCAGTTTTAAACTGCCTGCTATACAGAGTCATACCATCTGTTAAAAACATAAAGCACAACAATAATACACTAGAACAGTGATTGAAGAAGCAGAATATAAAACTTGCTGCTGAGAATAAAACCTTCCAACTTATAAAATCAAATTAAAGCTAGCACCAGAATAAGACCATGCACTGACTTAAAGACATAGACTCCAGTCCCACTGGAGTTTGGATAGGTATAATGTTGGAGAAAAAAGCATAGCTTCTTCCATCAGTAGCTAAGCCTTGCCTAGGAGGATGTGGAGATGTAGTGGTACCTGATACAGGCTAAGATAAGCAGATGACATGCCTACTTCTTTGGCAATTCAGTTGGGACTACAACTCCTTAGTGTGATTCTGTTTTAGGTTGTCTGTACTCTGGCAACTGCAGCAGTGCAAGCCTACATTATAGTGCCAAGAGAAGTTTTTTTTTAATTCTCCCAGGCATTTAAAGAATTGTTTTAGTGCTTTGACATGCTTCCACTTTTTTTGGGGGGGGGGGGCAACATAGGAGAAAACTAAACATGCCCAGCTCCCTAAGCCACTCCTCATAGGGCATGGCTTCCAGACCTTTAACTATTGTGGTTGCCCTCCTCTGGACACGTTTCAGCTTCTCAATATCCTTCTTGAATTGTGGTGCCCAGAACTGGACACAGTATTCTAGGTGAAGTCTGACCAAAGCAGAATACAGTGGCTCTATTACTTCCCTTGATCTAGTCACTATACTCCTATTGATGCAGCCTAGAATTGCATTGGCTTTTTTAGCTGCCGCATCACACTGCTGTCTCATGTTCAGCTTGTTGGTCCATTAAGACTCCTAGATCCCTTTCACATGTACTGCCATCAAGCCAGGTGTCACCCATCCTATACCTGTGCATTTCATTTTTACTGCCCAAGTGTAGTCTCCTACATTTCTCCCTGTTGAAATTCATTTTTTTAGTTTTGGCCCAGCTTTCTAATCTGTTGAGGTCATTTTGGATTCTGATTCTGTCCTCTGGTGGATTAGCTACCCCTCCTAATTTGGTGTCATCTGAAAATTTGATAAGCATACCCTCTATTTCCTCATCCAAGTCATTGATAAAGATGTTGAATAGCACTGGGCCCAGGTCAGAACCCTGTGGCACCCCACTAGTCACTTCTCTCCAGGATGAAGATGAGCCATTGGCGACCACCCTTTGGGTTCGGTCAGTCAACCAATTACAAATCCACCTAACAGTTGCATTGTCTAGTTCACAGGTTACTAACTTTTTTGCAAGAATATCATGGGGGACCTTGTCAAAAGCTTTACTGAAATCAAGATACACTAGATCCACTGCAATTCCCTTCATCTATCAAGTTGGTAACTATCAAAAAAAGAGATAAGATTAGGGACAACCAAAGTGATCTGGATATTTGATTAACTCTGCTGTGATGAAACGCTGTAATGTTTAGGGCTTTTTAATTTAAAGAAAAGAGTGAAAAGGCAGAGAGGCATGCTGGAGAGTATAAAATTGTGATGTAGCAAATAGATGTTTTTCTCTTTTCATCTTAATACTGTAGTAGGACCCAGTTTCATCTACTGAAGCTGAACAGTTGGAGGTTCAGGACAGACAAAGGAAAGTTCTTCACACACTACATACTTAAACTACAGAACATACTGCTACACAACGTAGTTACAGCCACAAACCCATATGGCTTTAAAAGGGAATTAGAGGAAATTGAGGGGAAGGCTGTCAATAGCTATGAGTTCTAATGGCAAAATGCCACTACAGAACCAGAGTCTCTCAGTCTCAACAATGGAAAGAAGGCAGTTGTCCTCATGTCCTAATGCCTTCCCATAGTCATCATCTGGTTGAACACTGAATGTATTTTACCTATTAATGTATGTTAGCCTATGATGAGACAGTCCAAAATGAAACAAGAAATAATGCTGGAAGATGAGATCCTCCAGTTGGAAGGCACTCAAATGGTTACTGAGCAGTGGGACACAGGGTACCAGCATAATTGGGTTTAGGCCTGATCCAGTACAACCTTTCTTGGGTTCTTAACAACAGTTACATTGGCAAGAAATTCAGTACAACCTAACTGCCCTGGAAGAAAGGGATATAATATAGCCCAGTGATTTTTTCATGCTTACTCAACTGCACAGTGGGGGGAGAGAGCTCTTGTCCTACCTCCCAACTGCTTCATGGCCCAACATGCAAGGATAATTGGAGAAAGATTGTGTGACACTAGATAAGCAGTGCCTCTTTTGTTCTTTCTCTCCTTCCTGAAGAATGGAACAGAATGAATGTGAATGTCCTTGTGAGTGCCCTCTGGAGGTCAATGAGTGTACCGGCAATCTTACAAATGCAGAAAGTAGGTAAGCAACATTAGCATTGTAAATAATTATAGTTCACAAGATTTCTGCTTGGATTTATCTCCCCATGCTAATACAGTGTACAGTGTGCTTCAAAGTAATTAATCAGATTATTGGGTTTTGTTTACTTAAAAATTACTCTTTTTGTTGAATTCAAATACATGGCCATGTTAGTCTGGAATATCAAAGGGATCTTGTAGCACCTTTGAGACTGAGAGAAAGAAATGGTAGCATAAGCTTTCATAGACTTGGTCTACTTGAGTTTTAGTTAATGTAATTTTCCCTGTCCTCCTCTAAAACACAGAAATCCTAGTTGTGAAGTCCATCAGGAACCTATGACATTTACTGCTGTTGACACCAATTTACAAGATGCTCTTCCTCAGTGTATTAATACACGGTGTAATCAAAGGATGGAGAGTGGGTAAGTTACATGAATTTTTTTTCTTCAAAAAGAAGTTAAACAGGAAAGCACCATTTGCCTTTACTATATGAGCCAAAAAGGTAAACCAAAAATGTTTTTTTAAAAAAAAATCTGTATCATGAAGGGGCAACTTTGTAAAGTTTTGGAGCCAAATTTCCACATCCCAGACTGACCATCTACTGTACCAACCCAAAAGAAGTCTATTTCTTTTTAAAAAATAAAGAAAATCTTTAATGTTAAAAAAAGAAGCATTCACACTTTGGTTTAAAGGTGAATCACACTTTCTGGAATGTGATTCCCCATGTTTTCATTTTACAAAATTGGGGTGGGATTTGTTGGATCTCCACCTGCAGTTCATGGAGATGCTTAAGTTTAATATCGGGTGTGGAAGAAAACATTATAATATCACTTTGTCTTCAACACTACTGGGAAATAAGGTAAGACTATTTTGCCTGAAGAAGATATTGTACTTCTTCTATGTAGAAGCAAGTTCCTGCAAAAGCAAAATAGCCTCTACATATTATAGAAGCCTTCAGAATGCTTTCCTGGGATAACATGATAGACCATTATTAGCTAACTGGCAGTTCAGATTTCCATACCCCAAGACAAAAAGCCCCCTCCTCCAAAAACAGACGTCCTTTTAAATTTTATGCAACAACCAATGGTCCTGTTATCACTTTTTAGGAAAAGACACACTTCACTTGGGAAAATATAAGATTGATATCACTGGTGGTTTTTTAGGAAACTGGAAGCAAAACAATATTAACGTTCATTGCCATCTACTTATCTTTCAGGGATTGTTTTGGCGTCTTAGACTGTGAGTGGTGTATGGTGGACAGTGATGGAAAGACTCATCTAGATAAACCTTACTGTGCCCCTCAGAAAGAATGCTTTGGTGGCATTGTGGGTGCCAAAAGCCCTTATGTGGTCGACATGGGAGCCATTGGTAAGAGTGGTCTTTGTTGCTGTGGGTGCACTTTAAAATGTTTGATGGACTTGGCATGAAGTTGGGCCTGACCATCATAGGGACAACCCTACCAACCACATGAGGTTGCATTTTTTTCAGGATGTGATCCAATATTGTGACCCAGCACCTTCTGTCACGAAGGATTATTTGGCACCACTTCTAGGAATTCCCAGGGCAGTGGTCAAAAATATATATTGGGCTGCTATTGCATAATATATTGCATTTTCAGCCATTAATTATTGTAAGCTGAAATGCCGTGTTTGATGTGCCACTTTGAACAGGAATTTTGTGGTCATTCACATCAAACTTTCTTTGTGTGTACCGTATATTCCGGCGTATAAGATGACTTTTGAACACTCAAAAGTACCCTCCAAAATTGACAGTCGTCTTATACGCCGGATATACTTTGCTTCGCCTGCCTGCCTATCTCCTGCCTCTTCGCAAACTGAGCGAAGAGGCAGGAGATGGGGCAGGGGGGTGAAGCAAAGTGTTTTGAAGTTTATTCGCCCCCCTCCTCTGCCTTCTCCCCCTTTGGGGAGCAACGGAGACAGAGGAGGGGGGCGAACGTTGCGGTTTACCGCCGCCGCCGTGTGTTCACCTCTGCAGCTGCCGAGGCAAACTGCTAGATTCGCCCTTTTCCCCCACCTTCCTTGAAGGTGGAGGAAAAGGGCGAAAATGCCCCGTTTTGCTCCGCGACCCCAGCCCTAATTCTGGGCTCCCTTCCGAAGTACGCCCAGGAGGAGGACGTGGGGCCGTGGAGCCAAACCCCGGGATTCGCCCCCTCCTTCCAGCCACCCGCCCACCCTCCGTCCATCCACCCCCCTTCCCCAAAGGTGCGGAATCATGCCTTTGGGGAGGGGGTGGTGGCTGGGAAGCCCCCTCCTCACTGCCACCCAGCCACCCTCTGCCCAGCCATCCCCCTTCCCCAAAGCCTCGCTTTGGAGAGGGGGGGTGGCTGCGAAGCCCCCTCCCCCCAGCCACCCAGCCACCCTCCGCCCAGCCACCCCCCTTCCCCAAAGCCGAGCTTTGGAGAGGGGGGTGGTGGCTGTGAAGCCACCCAGCCACCCAGCCACCCTCCGCCCAGCCACCCCCTTTCCCCAAAGCCTTGTTTTGGAGAGGGGGTGGCTGCGAAGCCCCCTCCGCCCAGCCACCCTCCACCCAGCCACCCCCTTTCCCCAAAGCCTCGCTTTGAAGTTGGGGGGTGGCTGCGAAGCCCCCTCCCCCCAGCCACCCATCCACTCTCCGCCCATCCACCCCTTCCCCAAAGCTGCGCTTTGGAGAGGGGGGGTGGCTGCGAAGCCCCCTTCGCCCATCCACCCATTCACCCTCCGCCCAGCCACTCCCCTTCCCCAAAGCTGTGCTTTGGAGAGGGGGGTGGCTGCGAAGCCCCCTTCCTCCACCCCCCAGCCAGGTGGCCATCCCGCATTCCCCAACCCACCAGGAGACTGGGCAGCCTCCTGTGGGTTGGGGAATCGCGGGTGGAGGGAGCCCAGAAGGAGGGATGGGGCTGTGGAGTTAAATCCCTAGATTCGCTCCCTCTCCCTTGACGGTGGGGAGAGGGGGCGAATCCCGGGGTTTGGCTCCACGGCCCCGCGTCCTCCCTATGGAGTCAAACAGGGCATGTTCGCCCCTTCTCCCCACCTTCCTTGAAGGTGGGGAGAGGGGGCGAATCTAGGGGTTTGCCACGGCTGCCCCCGCTTCCCCCACATTGGTCCCCTTCGGAAGAGCCAAGACAGAGGGAAGGGGGCTGCTGAGGCAAACTGGGCATTTTCGCCTCTTTCCTCCACCTTCGAGTCCAGTTTGACTGGAAGGTTGAAGAGAGGGGGGAATGTTGCCCTGCCAGCTGATCCTGTTCGCTTTCCCAACTCACGAGGAGATCCTCATGAGTTGGAAAAGTGAACAGGATCAGCTGGCAGGGCTCCCCCAGCCAGCCAAATTGGGGTGGTGGTCTTATCTGGCGAATATATGCCTAAACCTAGATTTTTGGCTGGAAATTGGGGGGGGGGTTCTTATACGCCCAGTCATCTTATACGCCAGAATATACGGTACATGTTACATAGAGAACTGGGCTGGAGGTATTTGTATTCTTGTGGTGTCTCCTTTTGAAAATCAGTTATGTTTTCATTTCCTCTTTGGGAATATCTGGGTGATCAGAATTACAGTTATTCTGGCTTTTTGTCCAGCTTCTGAAGTATGTTGAAAGTGCTCTGAACTTTATGTGGATCATTTATATAAGCTTTCTTATTTTTCTCACCCTGAAATTAAGGAGATGAGGTGATAGCATTGAATATGATAAAAAGTGCTCCAGTTGGACCTGTAGCAGGAGGTATTATGGGATGCATCATGGTACTAGTGCTGGCTGTGTATGCCTATCGTCACCAGATCCACCGCAGAAGTCATCAGCACATGTCTCCACTTGCAGCACAAGGTAAGCTTTTACCCAAAACAAAATGTGGATGGTTGTATGGACAGTCATTAAAACTGTCTGTCCCCTCCCCATTTGAGTGGCCTCACCCCGACCCCCTTTCTAATGAGTTGATGCATATTTCTAATCATACTTTGTACAATATTTGCCAATATTTACATTACACATTTATCTGCAATAACGTACAGTGGATAGCACTGCCCTCTGCTGGATACAGAATTCAAATCTTTACTGTTTTTATTGAAGGAGCAAAAAACATTTTTAAGACATCTGAGATCTTGTGTTAAAACAAGGAAAACATCTAGGATCCCATTAAATTCTAGGATGTACAGTTCAGGTCTAGCAATTTAGGACATTCAACATATATTGCTTGTCTTTTAGCAAAAATGTGCATGCTTTATGTTGCTGTCAGTGTTGTTTTGTGCTTTTAAAGCCCTTCTTCTAGATACATTCTCCTGTTCTAGCTGAGCAGAAGACAAGATATATTTTCTAAATATGTTCTTCCTTTATGAAAATATATAACACAGTTCACTATTACAACACTTCCATCTTTGTAATATCACATAAAGGAAGCACATTATTGTTTACTTTAATTTACTGTTGTACCATATTGTAACATCTGTTGAGTGCTATTGTGCTAACACTGGGCAAGCGCACATAGGAGTTAAAGAAAGGCACACAGCGAATAGTTGTGCCCTTAGAAAAAAGATGTTTGGAGCATGCCAAAAGTCTCCAAAGTTTCTCAAAAGCCTGTTTTCTTACAAAGATAGGTGGTTGTCAGCGCAAATACAAGTGACCCTGTGAATGCAATAAGCAAAATATTTTTACTATTTCTAAGTGAGCTGAAAAAGTGGAGTTTTATGAATTCTAGTTTGGCAGATATGCACAAGGCAACGGCCACAAATTGAAAGACAATAGCAGTCACCTGGTGTTAAGACAACAATGAGTCTTTGGTCCTGTTTTATGACCAAATATTGAGTTTATATTGCTGGCTCAGCAAATAAGGACAGCAGATTAGCAAGTTCACACCCTTATTTGCAGTGGTGTTACCCACCCTTTGGTGCTCACTGCCCACAGCTTCAGCCATGACTTGCTGTAAGATTTCTGGATCTCAGATATCTTATACTCAAAAGAGGAATAACCCTCAGCCATTTGTCAACGCATTGGACTCTTACAGGCTAATGCAACATTTTTCTCTTTAACAGTTGCATTTTTCTGTTTGTAATGGTGTGTAGAAATGTCAGTCCGCATGTCCAACCTGGAGAATGATAGGGATGAGAGGGATGATGACAGTCATGAAGACAGAGGAATCAGTAAGTATCTAGCAGTCACATTGTAGTTGGAGGTGGGGAAGAATATGGGGAAAAGCTCCATGCTCTCCCCCCCACCGCCTTTCCTATAGCCTATACATAGAATTTGTCATTTCTGTAAGGGCAAATTGCTTTACACATTTGGTGCCATTCGTCCTGACCTCAACCTCCATGAGGGCAGCTGCAGTGTTTGCCTGCTTACAGACCAGAAACAGCAGCAGGAAAATTACTGACTTGCCCATGGCCACCTACTAAGTTTGTGGCTGAGCAGTGATTTGAAACCATGGCCAACTTTCTGTTCATTGTATTGCGCCACCACTTCCTGCCTTCATGCATTCTTCCAAAGACCAAACATGATCTGGAGAGCACAATTGTAACCCAAGTTCAAACAGTTGTTAGATGATGATTCATGAACTGCCTTTGATTCTGACTTGCTGAGTTCTCTGCCCTCACAGACAACAAGTATGTTGTCAGACACTAAGGACTTTTTCGGACGTCTCAAATACAACGCAAGCAGCCTTGTCGCGTTGCAAGGCTGCTGCGCTGGAGGGCGTCCCTTTCGGATGACGCTCTCCCCTGCTGGTACTGTTGCGGTACCGCAGGGACATTTGAGCGTTATATTTCACCGATTTTTACTCACAAAAGTTGATCGTGATTAAAAACCGGCAAAATATAATGCTCAAATGTCCCCGCGGTACCGCAACAGTACCGGCAGGGGAGAGCGTCATCCGAAAGGGACGCCCTGCAGCGCAGCAGCCTCGCAATGCGACGAGGCTGCTTGCGTTGTATTTGAGACATCCGCAAAAGTCCTAAGTCACCCTCCAAACTCTGAATGACTAGTCCACTTTCAGAGGGTCTGAAACCCAAATATAAATGTAGCAGGCTGAATTTACAGTTATAATTCCACAGGTTCCTGTGTTTGCCTCATCAGGTTTTAGCTTCCTCTGATATCTCTGTTATTTTTTGGCAAGCCTTGTACTTTAATACAGATGTAGGTGTAATTCACAACTCTTTATATTGTAAGATTTAGAAATTTGGTCATGACTGGAATTTCACAGCAACTTTGTATCATCTTTATAGCATATGGTTCATAACATGGTCTGTTAAGCTAATCCATCTGCTGAATTTGTGATTCTTCTCTTTTTCTTCTTCTTCTTTCTGTTCACCCCTAGTCAGTAACACTCGGTTTATAGCAGCAGTTATTGAGCGGCATGCACACAGTCCTGAAAGGAGACGCCGTTACTGGGGGCGATCAGGAACGGAAAGCGATCATGGTAAGACTGTGGAATTTGTTGATGTCTGTATCGCAACCTCATTTTACTTTTGACACTTGGTAATACTGCAAATAAATCATCAAAGGGAGCACTTCCAATTCCACAGCTCATTTATTCATAGTTAAAACAATTTTGGCATTTTCTGTTCCTCAGCAAAACATTATCCAGCGATGATGCTATTTTTGCAGCAGTGGTGTTCTAATATGAATCCTGTAGCTTAAGACACTATGCAGTATCTAAATTACAAAGAGGGCTGACACTGTTATGTAACTCCCAAACAATTCCAAGAGGTTGAACACCACTGAGATTCCATTTCTGTTTTGCCCTATAGCCAGTGCAGATATCTTTCAAAATTTCCAGAAAATAAGAGAAGAGCAAGGTTTTCATTTATTTATTTATTTATTTATTGTAATTTGAAATCAACCATCTTCTTTAGGACCACCTTTAATTTCAAGAATTATGTACCAAGGGCCCTTTCTTGTTGGGTTAAGTCAATCCTGAATCAGATTTTAAAATGCTGGATACCTCCTTGATTTAGCCAATAAATATATTTATTCCATATGAGGAGCCAGTGTGGTGTAATGGTTTGAGTGTTGAACGATGACTCTGGAAACCAGGGTT
The DNA here is from genome assembly GCA_030847615.1 of Gambelia wislizenii. Taxonomy (NCBI): domain Eukaryota; kingdom Metazoa; phylum Chordata; class Lepidosauria; order Squamata; family Crotaphytidae; genus Gambelia; species Gambelia wislizenii. The sequence continues at coordinate 108,749,079 of JAUMIR010000004.1, forward strand.
CAAATCCACACTCAGCATGAAAACCCACTAGGTGACCTTGGGCAAATCACACTCTCTTAGCCTCAGAAGGCAAAGGCTAACCCTTTCTGAACAAATCTTGCCAAGAAAACCCCATGATAGGTTTGCTTTAGAGTCACCATAAGTTGGAAATAACATGAAGGCACATAAGAACAAAGGAAATACATCATGTTTCTGGCATTTGGAGTTTTCTAAAATTCCCATTGTCACGGGGCTATGATTTTTGCCACATAATTGACCTATGACAAATAGCTAGTAAGCATGAGCAGCTGCTTCTAAGTCTTCAAACCTCTATCAAGTTGATGAGCCCACTAAGAGGATTAATGTAGTTTAGTGAGAGTTTCTGTCAGGGTTGCCAGCTGTATCTTCATATCACTTTTACTATAAATACAGATATGTTATGTTGCTAAATGCAGGGACAGGGAGAGGACTATGTTTGTATCTGATTTCTTGGAGTCCTTGGATGTTTCTAGGTGGCAACATCTCCACCCAGTACATGGCATTGAGAACTGTTTGAAACAGGCAAGCACTCATGTGGTCCAGCCTTCTCATATGTCTCTAATGCCACAGAATGCACATGGCGACACTTGGTTATTTGAATATATACTGACATAATGCTCAGCATTTTCTGGAGAATGTGTGCTTCAGAAAGTCTAATCTACAGAAATATTTCCTCCATGTAAATGAAGAAGTAACACAGTGAGGGACTAAACTGTGCCATCTGACTGCTGTCACTTTTTAGCTTTATGTAATGTGCCAACTATTAAGCAAAAGTCAAATTTTCCACTGTCTTCATGAGAGTATAGTCCTGAAGAAGACCATCATAGTGCCTGCTTGCAATAATATGATCTTTCTGGCTTTTGGAACTGGTACATCTCCCCAGCACTTTTGGGTTGGAAATATATGGGCCCAACCAAATCCAGTTGTTTGTCTTGACTAGATTAGACTCATTGAATCAATGGGAACCTGGTACATTGACACTTAGATAAATGTTGTTTGTTCAGTGAGGCTGCTCTGGTTGGGACTAACAATTGAATTTAGGTCCTAATATGGCAAACCTTTCCATTGGGGAAATTATCAGATAGCGTGGTGAAAGAATACAATACATTTTACTGTTTGGTGATCAGTTTCAGAATTTGAAAGTTTGTCTAAGTATGCAGAGTTTAATAATTCTTTAGATATATAATTATTGATCTGTTTCATTTTGTTCATTAGGACACTTTTTAAAAAATGGGACATTAGAACGGCAAGAGTATCATGCAGCCCTCTAGAGGTTGTTTGACTGAAATTCCCAGCTTTCCTCATCACTGGGTATACTGACCTGGGGCTGTTGGAAATTGCAGTCCAAGAACATTCCATATACTATAATTACCAATCCAGATGTAGAGAAAGTAGAGTGTTAAAACTCCACATGTATGCTGACACACCTATTCTGTACATGCATACGCGAAGACCGTATCGTATGAATGCTCATGTGTTTAAGTATGCTGAAATTGCTATATAATGGAGGAGTCCATTTTGTTTCCTTAAAAAAAAACCCCTTAATAAAAGATGTTACAATTCAGCTATATCTCAGTTAACAAAGTTGATGTGCTCCTTGATTGTTGTTGGTGGTGAACCTATCATGTTTTTTTTTGTTTGTTTGTTTTTTGTTTGTTTGTTTTTTTTTTGCAAGATTTGTTCAGAGGGGTTTTGCTCTTGCCTTCCTCTGAGGCTGAGGAGAGAGTGTGACTTGCCCAAGATCACCCAATGGGTTTCCATGGCCAAGCAGGGATTTGAACCCTGGTCTCTAGAATTGTAGTCCAGTGCTCAAACCACTACACTACACTGGCTCTGGGTACTATTGGGCACTGCTACTTTAACAGAATTTTTTTTTACCCCACTCTTCAGCCACAAAGGCTATCAAAGCAGCTTACAATTTGTTTTAAGCAATAGCAATTTACACATCTACATTGCATTAAGCAGTTTCCAATGTGTGTTAGCTCATTGCCCCCACAAGCCAGGTACTCATTTTACCGACCAGTAAAATTTGGTACCAGAGGCAGAAATAACATGGAAAGGATAGGATTAGGTTCCTAGACCACAAAGAAAAAAAGCAGTTCAGTATATTTCAACAGACTTCTTATTCAAAGTCAGGTTAGCCCTGCATAAGTAAACCAAAGCCTTGCATAAGTAAAGAAGAACATTTTGAACCTTCTAGAGACCAGTGAAGACTTCTTCCATTTTGGTAGACAAACTTCTAGATCTGGGGGTGAGGGGTTCAGCATGCTGATGGTCACTAGTTAAGCTGGCTTATCTACTCTTCCCCATTCTGTTTTACTGTTCATGCATGCTCAGTATGGGATTCTGGAGGCAACTGCTGTTTTACCTTGCCTGTTGTAAGCAGTTACAGTAGGCTCAACTAGAGTAGAATCCCATTCTTCCCCAGCTCAAGCTTTATTACACTGTTTACTGCAGACCCAACACCAAACGTCTGTGTTTCTCCAGTCCACTGTCATGCAAATGCTAGTGCTACTAAAAGAACCTCCAGCTAGGCAGAGATGAGGAGAAAGAGGGTAGGCAGGATGCTTTGTAAAAGGGAGCCTTAATGTCAGAGGCTTTGTTAACTGAGGTATACCTGTATACACAAACACACATATATTTTCTATACATATTTGGAGGAAGACATGGCTGAATGAAGGTTAAATTCATAGGCAGCAATTGAAGAGAATGATAAACAGCTGTCCCTTCACATTTGCTGGGATTTGGTTCCAGGACCCCCCATGAATACCCAAATCCGTGAATACTCAAGTGCCATTATATGCAATGGCATTGCAAAATGGTGTCCCTTATATAAGATGGCAAAATCAAGGTTTGCTTTTTGGATTATTATTTTTTTAAAGAATATTTTCAGACCGTGAATACTTAAATCCATGAATGCCAAATCTGTGAATGTGGAGGGACAACTGTATTGCATTACAATAAACAAAGCCATGAGCATGCACGAAGCTGCAGATACATACAAAAAAAGGGCAAGGATTATCTTATAAAATTGATATCATAAACATATAAAATGATTTTGTATTTGCAGTAAATATGGAAGGAGGTAGCAGTACCAAGGAGCTCCCTGACCTTATAAAATATTTACTCTTTCAGAAGAAATGTACACCTGATTACTCTGCCTAGAATGGGATAAAATAAAATAACCTGATTAGCAACACTGTTGCTTCAGGAACTAGAGTCATGGTGAAACAGGTGGTAGAGCAGCATCCCACAAATGTTCAGTGTATCCTACTGTTCCTCACAGTGTGGTGTAGTTACAAAGCTTTCATAGGTGAATAGCATATGTTGAGTGTTAGGAAGCTGTTTTGCAGAAATATATACATTTCATACACTTAATAAAAGTGCACCTTCAGTGAATTGGCATTGTTCAACAAAATTTTCCAAAATCTGCAGAGTTCCAATTAATCGGTACATGTTGCATCCTTTTATTCTAATACATTTTCTTTAAAATCCTTTATATTGAAAAACAATGTATATTGCCTAACATTTGTTTATAGAATATACATACAGAATAGGACCCCTATATCTGCTCATTCATTATCCACTGATTCAGTTATCCACGGAACACAAAACAGCACACCTACCATAGAGTCTTCCTAGAAAATGCATCCCCTCTAGCCATTTTCTAGGTCCTCCAAGGCAACTCTTGTGTTTTTTTAACAGGAAGTCCCATTATTTTCAATGGTAATAATAATAATAATATTTATTTATATTCCGCCCCTCTAAGAAACGCAATCAGGGCAGCTTACAACAATTAAAATATACATCCCGAACCCTCAATCCCATCCACCCCATTAAAATACAATTAAATAATCAGGAATTAAAACATACTTTAAAAAATACAAAAAATAAAAATAAACAATGGACAATGGCCGTAGTGAGATTGAGACAAGCTAGATTTTCTTTTTTGATGGCTGGGTATCTATTCAGGAAAGGACTGCTGGAAGAGATCCGTCTTAAGAGCTTTTTAAAAACTATTTAGGGTGGTGATATGACGGATCTCATCCGGCAGGCTGTTTCATAATCTGGGAGCAATAGCCGAAAAGGCCCTCCGAGAGGTTGAAGAAAGCCTAGTTTTTAACGGTTGTAACAAATTCCTCCCAGAGGACCTGAGTGTACAGGGAGGATTATATGGAAGGAGGCGGTCCTGAAGATAGGTTGGACCCAAGCCATTTAGGGCTTTAAAGGTGATAACCAACACCTTGTACTGGGCCCGGAAACTAATGGGCAGCCAGTGGAGTGATCTTAAGATCAGTGTTATATGGTCTCCTCTGGATTTACTTGAGACTAGTCTGGCTGCCATATTCTGTATTAATTGAAGTTTCCTGACTAAGCATGAGGGTAGCCCCATGTAGAGTGCATTACAGAAATCAAGATGGGAGGTTACAAGAGTATGTACCATGGTCTCAAGATCCCCGACTTCCAGGAAAGGGCGGTTTTTGGTATCCCTGCCCCCTCCCAGAACTAATCCCCAGCAGATATGGGGATCCTACTGTACACCCATATATTGTATGGTGCCTCATTTTTTGGGATGTGAGCATCTTTACGGCATTCCCTCAATGCATTCTTTATAGCTGCACTTCAAAACCTCAGTAAAGCACAACCAGACAAATTAGTTAAAATATATCCTAAACCTGTGGGTTTTAATGGTGCTGCCTCCAGTCAATATTGCCAATAACTGAAAGGTAAATGAAGGCCCTAAAGCAGTGGTTCTTAACCTTTTCTTTACCAAGGACCCCTTTAAATATCTTTTGTTGCTGTGAACTCCCAAGACTTAACTAAAAATTAAAAACCCTACTACTACTACTACTAATAATAATAATAATAATAATACAATTACACCATCCATTAACCCTTCCCTCAGAGGCACTGGAGTAAGAGGGAAGACTTATCTTCTCTTCTTCCTGCAAGTTTGTGGCAGGAGTAGATTGAATGCAACGCTCAGGTCAAGCCAACCAGCCTTTGCCTTGGTTCCTGTCACATGGCCCTCCACTGCAGGGAGGAGGTGGGCCAAGCAGCCTTCATGCCTTCACAGATCCCCTGTGAGGTCATTGCGGACCCCTGGGGGGTCCCCGGACCACAGGTTAAGAACCACTGCCCTAAAACATCAGTAGAGATGAAAGGAAGCACAAATGAGATCTCACAGGGGAGTTTAAATTCTTATTTTATGTTGGTTTTGTTTTCTCAGTAATAATGTCATTGTCCTAACTACAGTACTGAACAAATGGTGTACAGGTTGCTCCCTGTATCCACTGAACCAATATCCATGGTTTCAGTCATCCACAGCTGAAAAAATAGGGACACATACCAGAGAGTTGCACTTGAAAATGCCTAGAGAGGTGTCCTTTTTAGGACTCTCTGAGTCCTCCAATGTAACTCTACAGCATGTTTGTATTGGAAGGCCTTTCATAGAATCATAGAATTGCAGAGTTGGAAGAGACCACGAGGGCCATCCAGTCCAACCCCCTGCCACACAGGAAATCACGATCAAAGCATCCCTGACAGATGGCCATCCAGCCTCTGTTTAAAGACCTCCAAGGAAGGAGACCCAACCATGCTCCGAGGGAGTGTGTTCCACTGCTGAACAGCTCTTACTGTCAGAAAGTTCCTCCTAATGTTGAGGTGGAATCTCTGTTCCTGGAGCTTGCATCCATTGCTCCGTGTTCCAGTCTCTGGAGCAGCACAAAACAAGCCTGCTCCATCCTCAATGTGACACCCCTTCAAATACTTAAACAGGGCTATCATATCGCCTCTTAACTGTCTTTTTTCCAGGCTAAACATACCCAGCTCCCTAAGTCTCTCCTCATAAGGCATCGTTTCCAGACCTTTCACCATTTTAGTCACCCTTCTTTGCACACACTCCAATTTGTCCATATCCTTTTTGAATTGTGGTGCCCAGAACTGGACACAGTATTCTAGGTGAGGTCTAACCAAGGCAGAATAGAGTGGCACTATTACTTCCCTTGATCTGGACACAATACTTCTTTATTTTAATTGGGTTTGTTATTATCCATGGTTTCATTTATAAATGGTAAACATGTCCCCCACAGATATTATGTATAGCCAATAAATGCTGGCTCTTATTGGAGAGATATTCAGCCCATCCTACTGGCTCTGAACAGTTCCTTGTGTTGCCCTGTAATAGGGTTCTGTTCTCATGTTGCTTCTCTACTTGTCACAAATGACAAAGAACAAAAGTCCACAAGAGTAGACCAGTTGGTGCAGATTTTTGCAATTGCAGCATTTGTGAAGGATGGCTTTTGTCCCCTTGCATTCATGATGAGTCTTTGCTTATTACAAATGGGTAATCTGACTAGTCTAGAACATGGCTATTTTGTAGTCCTAGACAAGTACTTCCCAGTCCACTCTGACATAGTTCACAGTGTCTTAGAAAACTGGCACCATCTATGTTCATCAAAATAGGAAACTGCTAGAAGACTAAAGAGAGCTTCTACTGGTTATCACAAGAATTATAAATGCCAAGATGTCTTGTAGTATCTTAGACATGAAAGCCACAGTCCAGCCTTGCTTTTTACAGAAGGACGAGAGTCATTTGGAAAGAGGAGGGAACAAAATGTATCACTCTCGCTTATACCTCCTACTTCTTTTTACTATCTTCACACGTATCAGTGTTTCATTATAACAATGATGATCTTCTCAACTGAGTGCACCTGGACCTACTTCACCTGGCTTGCCAGATGTTGGCCAGGATGGTGGCAGCAGCAGGTGCTGTCACTGAGTAAGAACAGAAGCTGAGAAAGAGAGGAAATCAGCTTCATTGGCTTATTTGTTCACATTAATGATCTACAGATTTGGGCTCTGAGTCAATAGCTGTCTGTTATTTGTCCCTGTCCTACCTTTCCCACAAGTCCCCTGTGCATGCCAGAAGACTTTCAAGAAATGAAGGGGCCTCTCACAGCATGTTGGGCAAGCTCCATGTGACTGAGAATTTCCCAGCAATTTGTAGAGAACTGAGAAAAGGAATCTGTGTGCTGCTACATGCCCCTGCCTTGCCAGAAACTTGCCAGAAGGCAAGTAGATTTGCAAGAGCCTTCTGGGATTCATTGCAAAGCTTAGAAAAGATTTTTGTACTGCAGTTCCCAGAATCTCCCAGGCAGCATGGCCAGTGACCCAAGGAACAAAAGTAGCATTTTAAAGCTCTATTCATTTTCCTGTCTCTATTTTTGGTTTCCTGCCCCACGCTTGTGGAAATTTGGGGGCAAGGTGCTTTACAAGTATAGGTTTTCAAAAGCAATTGCCTGTTTAACTGAGTTGCCTCCTGTACAGCTAAAACAACCTCCTGGTGGTGCAGTACTTATTTACAGTCCAATTTTGTGCATGTTTATCTGGAAGTGAACCACATTAAATTCAGTAGGGTTTGGTGAAATTGCAGTTCTAGGCTACCATTTGTACTTACAGTAAGAATAAGCACTTTTAGTAAAAATGGCAAGTGTTCCAGTTTTGTTAAGATTTTATATTAGATGTGCCACAACAGTTTCAAAAAAGTGCTAAGTTCCCATATCCCAAGTGTTTCTCTTATAGAGAGAATTGATTTATTTTTTTAAGTATTCTGGCATGACATAATATCATGATGAAACCATTTGATGGAGGGTGAGAGGAGCAGAAGCATTTCCTACATGTTAGTGTAGGAAATCTATATACTGTAAGATCAGTCACTTAATGAGAATGTAAACTTGACAAGAAGTCACTTATCTTTAACTACTGTCTCATAATAAATGTTGACGAATTTTCTTTTAATGTAAATAAAAGTTTAAGTGTAGTACAGCTTCTGCCAACTTACAGGCATTGTAACTGAAGCCCTTGTTGGGAAAGTTGACCAGGCTAAATACTATGCACTGTAGAAAGGATTTAATTTCAGTTGTTCATTTTTCAGCTTGTATGTGTTTGACTTATTATGCAGTTCAAAAGCCATTCTCCATTTATATTAATATGTATGAGCTACACCATTTCCCCAGTAGTTTCCATTTGTACAGTCTGTTGACCTTCCTTCGAAAAAAGAAATAAAATAGCTTAGATGCACTATGAGGTCCTCCTGTTGCATTCTAAAATATGGCCATAATGTATGAAGTTATATGTGGGGAGCTAGAATACAAACATTTTAAGGAGATAAGGCTTCTTCAGGATAAAACTGGGGATAAAATGAATTTATATTTAAAATGATAAAAACACACATGTATGATTTAGTATTGCCATATAATTACATTTTATAGAGTTCATTTTCTTAGTGACATGAGTGCTCATGTAGTTCTGGGTTTTTTGCTACAGGATCATTATTCTTACTAGTGTGGCTTTACTTTCTAGGTTATAGTACTATGAGTCCTCAGGAAGACAGTGAAAACCCTCCTTGCAATAATGACCCTTTATCTGCGGGAGTCGATGTGGGAAATCATGATGAAGATTTAGACTTGGACACCCCTCCTCAGACTGCTGCACTCTTGAGTCACAAGTTCCACCACTACAGGTTGCATCACCCAGCACTTCATCACAGTCACCACTTACAGGCTGCCGTTACAGTACATACTGTAGATGCAGAGTGCTAACGACCTCTGACCTTGAGGGGGAAATACAGCCAACAAACAATGATGCAGGCAATCAAGGGCAGACTTACACCAAGTGTTCTTTAACCTTGACCCAGACATAGTTGGGAGCAACTTCATGAAATCTATCTCACATGAAAACTTGATGTGTCTAAAATGCAAGGTTGGCTCCAAAGGGGAAGTGAAGTCAGCATGATGAATAAACCTGCCATAACATTCAATAAAATGGAATACCAGGAATGCTCAGCCTCCAAACACAGGAAGAAAGGTTTATACAGTAAACAGAACCTTTTGAATCGTTGTTAATCAGAGCCAAGGAAAGATTTTCCTCAGACAGAGAGAGGGAGACAATTGCTTTCCTTAACTGGAAGAACAGAAATCTTTGCAGCAAGAGACAAAGAAGTTGCAGGATCCAGAAATAGTCCTTGCCACAAGGTTTCCATTTGTGCAGAGTGTTTTGGTTTTTTAAGTTTATTGCTCTTACAAATTTCCTGTATGAGACCTGGGGACAGTGGATCTCAATATTTTTAAATAAAGGATTATTTTTGTACTATTTATTGAACTCAAAGCATTCGTGAACTCTTGAGGGAGATGAAAGAGAGGGGATTTTTAAAAAGCATTAGGAGCTCTCTGCGAATATAGCCTATGTTTTATTTGTGTTGGTAATGCTGTGGTTCTTGTCAAGAGGACTTGTCATTCCTCTGAGCAAGATTTTCATTCCCCTCCCACCCCCCTGCACTGTGCTATAAAGGGAAAATGAAGAAATGGTGTGCTGATTTGTTTACATGATTAAGGTTTAGTTTCCATGGTCATTTTGTACACTTTGAAGATGGTTTATAACACAGTATTTTTTTAGATATAAATATATATGTATCTCCCAGCACTGAAAAATCCTGCCTTTCTTTCAAGAGTCCATCCTGTTCAATCCCAGGCTGGAGACAAGATTTCATTCATGTAATAATGCAGTGTTCAAAAACTGTTCATGATTAGTAGAGGAATAATTATAATTTGTTCTGTTCCCTTTTCACATGACAGTACTTTTTTTGGAAAATGTAGGGAGGTAAACGGAATGCCTTGTAAACAATTGATCATTGTGAAACATTTATTTTCAAACCGTACTGATAAGGGTCTGTCTTCTGTATCTGGAATTTAACACTGCTTTAGAGATTCTTACAGGTATAATTAACATCTGACTGGTACCACACAGGCCATCATAATTTTAAATTAGTGTTAAATCACAGTGTTTTTTATTGTGATTAAAATATTATGAAAACATTCTTGCACTGTGCATATGATAAATATCCATTTATATGTAGGGTTGTGTGTGGGTTTTTTTTAAAGACCTCTTGATACTGTTTTAATGATAGGTACTTAATACTTATTATGTAAAAATGGTTCTTAAGCAGTATGGTAAAGTAAGTATGTGTGTGCTATCAGGATCCCCTTTATACTATGTATAAAATTGCAATCTCTAGTGGAATAAACTGTATATAAAGTATGGATCTATGGATTAATTTTGGCAGAATGGAACATAACTTTGGTTTTTTTAATCTTACCTTGATTCATAAGGTGATTATGCAAATTCTTCAACATGCTATGTGTTTTCCTACAGCTGTCACCTTCATTTCTCACTATTGAGACTCATAAATACTTTCAGACATATCAGCAGGGAGTGATGTGAAGAGTTCCCCCATTTTCTGATATGAGCAGGGTGAATAGTCTATGCACGCTATAGGACTTTCTGTGTACCGAGGATGTGGCCTTTGCAGAAGAGACTGGAGAACTCTTGCTCACAACTGCATTTTGATCTTGCCATTTGATTGTTAGCACTTAGAAAAGTAGAAAGCCCTAAGAGAGTTCAAGCACAGCATGAACATACTATTACAATAGGTCCAGTTGTTGTCTCTGGCTTTTCTTCGCAAACGAAGATTCAGGAAGGACTCATCCCGCGCCTTCTGCAAGCGCGCTGATGACTAAAAAGGCCAATCCGAGATAAACAAGTCCGGTTGCAAAAAGCGCAGCAGAAGGACTCCTTGGGTGATGTTTTTGGGTTGTGATTCTTTCTGCGTTGTCGTTTCTCTTCAAGACTTGTTCGTCGTGAGTTCTCAAATAAGGCTGCAGCATTGTGGATATTGCGTCTCCATGCCTCCCGATGTGAGGCCAGGGCGGACCACTGTTGGTGATCGATTTGGCCAAGCCTGAGATGTTGTTTCAGGGAGTCTTTGTATCGCTTTTTTGGAGCGCCCCTCTTACGCTGACCCGTGGCGAGTTCACCGTAGAGTAGTATTTTTGGGAGGCGATGGTCCTCCATCCTAGAAACGTGACCTGCCCAGCGCAGCTGTGTTCTCAATATCATGGCCTCAATGCTGGTGATCCCTGCTTGTTCAAGGACAGCAACATTCGTCACATAGTCAGTCCAGTGTATATTTAGGATTGTGCGTAGACAGCGCTGATGAAAGCACTCGAGGAGTCGTAGGTGGTGGCGATAGGTGACCCATGTTTCAGATCCATAAAGGAGGATAGACAGTACGATGGCTCTATACACACTGATTTTTGTGCTTTGCCTCAGGTGTTTATTGCTCCAGACTCTTTTGTGAAGTATTATGATGCTAAAAGTGTAAAATATGGGATTCTCATAATTAATTTTCAGTAGCTGCAAAAGTAACATTAGGCAGATATTAAGAAACAAATGATTTCATGTTGCCCAGGATTTCAGAACGTTGCCAAAATGGAAAATTGACTGTACTTGTATAAATGGAAGGTGGTTCCATTTACTGTATATTTAAATTTTAATTTTAAAAAAATACAGAAAGGAGGAACTGCTTCAGCATCATTAATATAGTTGGCCCTTAACTTTCACAGAGATCAGGGGCACAGGATCCCTGTGAAAATGGAAAAACTAAAAATATAGGCCTGCTGGGATTTTTTAACTGAGATTACATTTCCCTAGGCATTTGTAGGTCCTCTGTTACTGTATTTTCCATGGTGTCCTCTGCTATCCTAAACACAACCAAAAAATGTGTTCTCTCTAGGCATTTGTAGATCCTCCAGTGCAATTCTATGGTTAACTTCCACCAGAAGTTGACCATAGAATCATGCTGTAGGATCTACAAATGCCTAGAGAGAACACTTCTCTACAAATGCCTAGAGAGAACACATGTTTTTGGTCACATCTAGTGTGGATGCTGTAGAAAATACAATAATGGGGGAACTATAGATGCCTAGAGAGAACACTTCTCTAGGCATTTGTAGGTCCTCCAACTTCCTCCAGAAGTTGCCCATAGAATTGTGCGGGATGATCTACAAATGTCTAGAGAAAACAATTTTTTTCCATTGCTTAGAAGGCAGCAGTGGATGCTATGGAAAATACAGTAATCCGCAAATAACCAAATCTGCAAATGCTTAACCCACAAATGTGGAGGGACAACTGTACAATATATTTTTCTTCATACTTAATGTGAAATAAAAGGTTAGCTCTACAGAACATGGAACTAACTCTTAGAACTCTTAGTTCTGATTTCTCAGATATTCATACCATACTTGCATCCCGAAGCTCATTACACAGAAAACAAGTCTGAATTTCAGAATTACTTGCTTGCAAATCATTCTTTCATTTTTACAGTAGTAAAATGGAGGTAGCTTTCTGGTGATAATACATTTCTTCATATTTTTCAGGAATAAGCAGAAGAGCTAAGATTTAGAGCCTCTTTTTCCAGATCATGCAGTTCTGAATTATTTCACAGTGTGGATTTTACAGGTATCACAGAATGGCAGAAATCTAATATTTTGTTCCTAGATCGTTTCTGAAAAAATGGATACCAGATTTGTTTCAACATGTATGCCTCCATAGCAAAATGCCAGTCCATAGAGGAAAGTCACGAGTTTCTTAATCACATATCAGTGGGAAAATGAAAGAAAGTAAACCTTTCCCCTGGAGTCTTCACTTGTTGACTCTGGCTTTAAGAGGAAACACTTCTTTAGATCACTCCCTCAGGAATAGGAATTTACTGCTAAATGAACAAATAAATTTCTCGTGGATTACCTGAGAGAAAATGTGTTTAAGAGAGCACGTTCTCCACCTAAGTGACCTAATATAGTTAATTTGTCTTTCCTTTTTATTAAACCTTCTCAAATTGTACATTTTCTAAGAATGTAAGTATTGTGAAGTATTTTGGTGTAACCATTCATATATCAGCCTTTTTTCCCTATTAGCTACTGATTTCCAATTGAAGCCCTAAAAATTACATATGAAAATAAAGAAGGACAATATTAAGCAGAGAGCCAGCATGGCGTAGTGGTTTGAGCATTGGGCTACAATTCTGGAGAGTTCAAATTCCCGCTCAGCCATGGAAACCCACTGTAGGCAAGTCACATTGTCTCAGCCTCAGAAGAAGGCAAAGTCAACCCCACCGAGCAAATCTTGCCAAGAAAACCCTGTGATAGGTTTGCCTTAGGATCAGCCTAAGCTATAATTGACTTAAAGGCACACAACAACAAATTTTAATAATAATTTAGTATTTACAATAAAGTGATGCATTTCTGGCAGTAAGCATTGTGCTTATGATTCCATTAATATCCCCATAGAGGGAATGCCCTAAATTGAGTGGAAATTACATAGCCTTTCAAAGGTTGTTGGACTGCAGGTTCCAGCAGCCTTTGCCAACACAGCCAATGGTAAGGAACACTGGCAGTTGCTGTCCACTAACATTTGGAGAGTCACATGATTCTCACCCTTGATCTATCGTGTAGCCAGGTTGTTTCCTCAAGGGCATCTGTCTGATGGTACATTTAGAGAAAGTTAGGGACATGCTTCCTTGCATAATTCATGGTCCCTTGCAAATGAGGAAGAAATGACCTCTCAGGATCATGTGCCAGTGTACAGAAGTGAAGTTAATAACATAGCCTATGAACAGGTAAACAAGGAAGAAAAACAAAAGTGGTTTGGGGAAGGGGAACTGAAATCGCAAGATGTTCCATGGGCTAAGGTTAAAAGTTCTGTCAGGGCACTTAGACATAAGAACTTGGGTTCACCCCAACTGTTCTGTGCCCAGTTCTATGCTCTTTGCTTTGCTTTTCATTATGTACTTATCAAGCTAAAGGCAAAGGGGTTGTGGGTTTATGGTATGGTTTGCCCCCCCGCAATTTGTTTGCAGTATTTTATTTATCGATCTAGCTATTCATTCATTTATTTATTTATACGCCACTTTCTCTTGGAGTGGGACCCAAGACAGCTCACAGAAGAAATCAGTTAAAATCTGACTATACAATTTTAAAATCTATTAAAATCGTCACATTTAAAACAGTATAAAATTATTTTAAAAGTGTACAAAATTTTAAATAAATAAAACATGCACCCAATAAGGAGCCTCCCTGGGAGCAACTACATTTTAACTGCTGCTTAAACAAAAAAAAAATTGCCTGCCAGCAAAAAAACAAAGGGAGGAGGCCAGCCTAGCCTCCCATGGAAGAGAATTTCAGAGGGTGGGAGCAGCCACTGAGAAGGCTCTCTCCCATGTCCTAACCAAGCAAGCCTTCCCCTGTAGAACACAGAACTTTGGAGGCTCATATTGGAAGATATGGTCTTTCAGACAGCCTGGGGCTAAACCATACAGGGCTTTATAGGTAATGTCCAGCATTTTGAATTGTGCCAAAAAATAAACTGATAGCCAATGAAGCTGTTTTAACAAGGGAGTTATATGCTCCCTATAGTTGGCCCCAGGTCAGCATTCTGGCCACAGCACTTTGGACCTGCTGAAGTTTCCAAACATTTTCCAAAGGCAGTCACACACAGAGTCTGTTGCAGTAGTCTAAATGGGATGTAATCAAGGCATGTGTCACCATAGCCAGACCTGACATCTCAAGGAACAGGCACAGCTAGTTTCAAGGAACTAGTGTCAGATGCTAATCAACATGTCAAATCAGCTTTGGCCTCTGTGATCATGGGGCTGTCTCCTATTTTGGGCAAGGACAACACAATTGAACACCTCCTGCCTCTCTTCCTGGCTGAGCTCAAAGATGAGGTAAGTGCCCTGCCCCCTACTTCCTATTGTTTTTGGAGTACTCTATTTATCTACTTCCTATTGTTTTTGGAGTGGAACACACTCCCTCGGAGCGTGGTGGGGTCTCCTTCCTTGGAGGTCTTTAAACAAGAAGCTGGATTGCCATCTGTCGGGGATGCTTTGATCAAGATTTCCTGCATGGCAGGGGGTTGGACTGGATGGCCCTCGTGGTCTCTTCCAACTCTACAATTCTATGATTCTATGAAATGTCCTCCTGGCTGCTGAAACCTGGGCATCCAGGCTCAGAGCTGAGTTGAAGAGAACACCCAACCTGCAAGCCTGAGAATTCAGGAGGAGTGTAACCCCATCCAGCAGCACAGGTGGAGTCCCTATTCCCTGATCTGCCTTTCGACTGACCTGGAGCACTTCTGTCTTGTCTGGATTAAGTCTTTTCCCCCCTCATCCAGTCCATTACTAACAATAGACATTGGTTCAGTACCAAGACAGCCTTCTTGGAATCAGATGGGAAGAAGAGGTACATCATCAGCATATTGGTGACATAGCACCCCAAAACTCTGGACCTCTCCCAGAGACTTCATGTAGATATTAAACAGCGTGGAGGACAAGGCAGATCCCTGAGGAACCCCACAGGCCAATGGCCAGGGCATCAAACAGGAGTCACTCAGAACCACTTTCTTTTTTTTATTATTATTATTATTTTTATTTATTCTTTTTATCAGAGTGTTTTCACATACAATAAAATAATTGATACAATAGCAAATAACAAAACGATAACTGTCTATATATACATATATATATGTAGTATATAAAAAAAAATAATATACATTTCTACTTCCTTATTCAACAGTAGTTCAAATTTGATTATGTATTGCTATCTGGCTTTCTATATGTGGTTCATTATTTGTCCTGTTATACCATTAATACTTCCAATACAGTGTTTCAGTCCAACCTTTACAAATTCTTCTTAATTCCCCTTATCTCATCTGTATTTACCCAACAGAAGATCTAATTGTTATGAGGGAATTTTTATTGTTTTCTATTTGTCAAATTCTGTGTTTAGTCTCTCATCTACTCCACCAACCATATTACCGCATACCCATTCCATTCGTTTTTCCAATAGTCAATTAAGTCTCCCCATTCTTTTCTGAAATTATTTACAGATTGATTTCTAACCCAGCATGTCAATTGTTCCATCTGGGCTACTTCTAGTAATTTGTTCAGCCATTCTTCGCAACTTGGAATTTTCTTTTGCTTCCAATATCTAGCAAACACGATTCTTGCTGTGGTGGTCATGTAGAGCATCACTCTTTTGAGTTCTTTCGGAAAGTCTCTTTCAATCATGTTCAGTAAATATAATTGTGGGGTTAACCTGAAATCTTTTCTAATTATCTTGCTTATCAGATTATGAATCTTTATCCAATATTTTTTTGCTGCTTTACATGACCACCACATGTGGTAGAATGTCCCCTCTTTTTCTCCACACTTCCAACAGTTATTTATTTTCCCCTTGTACATTCTTGCTAGTTTTGATGGAGTTATATACCACCGATATTGCATTTTATAGCAATTTTCTATCAGTTCATTGCTAGGTGAAAACTTCATATTTTGCCGCCATAAAACCTCCCAGTCTTCCAACAATATATTTGCACCTACATTGCGTGACCACTTGATCATGTGATCTTTTATGGTTTCTGGTTCCAAATCCAATTTTAGCAAAAGTTTGTAGGCCTTTGATACATTAAAGTCCTTATCTTTACCATCCATTATCATTTCATCTAATTCAGTCTTTAAAGTTTCTATTCCCATTAATTTCTTGTCTATATTATATCTTTCTCGGAGCTGTCTATATTGGAACCAATTACATTTCTTATGTTCCTGCTCTAACTCTTCTCTCGTTTTCAATCTACTAGACCCTTTCTGAAGTTTTATTAATTCTTTATAGGTCCACCAATTCTCTAGGTGTAGCATCTCCGTCCTTCTAAAGGCTTCTAGAGGAGAGACCCACATGGGTAGTTTGAAATAAAACTTATTTTTGACTGCTTTCCATACTTTTAGTAGAGATCTTCGGATGAGATGGTTATTAAAGCTTTTGTCTAGTTTATCCTTTTGATACCATAAATATGCATGCAGGCCATATCTTATATCAGCTCCTTCCAAAGTTAGTATATTATCGTCTCTCAAAAGGAACCAGTCAAGTAACCATATCAGAGCACACGATTGATGGTATATTTTCAGGTTGGGTAGGCTGAGGCCTCCTTTTAATTTCTCTTCCTGTAATGTTTGCCATTTTATTCTAGGTTTCTTGTTCTGCCAAATAAAAGCAGAGAGTTCTTTATCCCATTCTTTGAATAGTTTATCATTATATATTATAGGCAGATTCTGAAATAGATACAATATTTTTGGCAGAACCGACATCTTTATTGCAGCTATTCTTCCTAGTAGCGTCAAATTCAGTGTCTTCCATTTGTCTAAATCACTTTTAATCTCACTCCATTTTTTCTTATAGTTATTGTCTACTAAATCTATATTATTTTTTGTAATTGTTATTCCCAAGTATCTGATTTTCTTTTCTATTTTGTAGCCAGATAGTACTTTCAATTTTTCCTCCTCCTTCCTTTCCAGATTTTTTGTTAGCATAACAGTTTTGTCCTTGTTAATCTTTATCCCCGAGACGGTACTGAATTTTTTCAAAGTTTCCTGTAGGTTCTGGATTGATCCTAAAGGGTCTTCTAACGTTATTGCCATATCATCCGCAAATGCACAGATTTTATAATCCTGTTTTTTTATTCTAACACCCCGTATATCATCTCTTGATCTTATTCTTCTACATAGAACTTCCAACACCATTATGAATAATAATGGGGAGAGAGGGCAGCCCTGTCTAACCCCTTTTTCCATTCTTATTGTCTTGGTCTTTTGCCCATTTATTATAATTTGGGCAGTCTGACTCTTGTATATGGCTTTGATCCCTCTTTTATAGCTTTCTCCTATCCCGATTTTACTCAATAGCTCAGTCATGAAGGACCAATTCACGCTATCAAATGCCTTCGCTGCGTCAAGGCATATTAATGCGAATTTCTTGTCTGGATGTTTGTCGAAATATTCTATCAGATTTAATATTCGTCTTGTGTTGTTTCTTAGATGCCGCTTTGGTAGGAAACCTGTTTGGTCATACCCTATCCACACGTTAAGTATTTTCTTCAATCTTTCAGCCATTATTGTCGCAAAGATTTTGTAATCGGTATTCAGCAAAGAAATAGGTCTATAATTATTCATTTCTTCTGGATCTTTGTTTTCTTTTAATATCAATTGGATATTTGCATTCTCCCAAGATAGTGGCATCTTTCCTTCTGTTATTACGGTATTATATATCTTTAGTAGATGTGTTTTTAGCTCGCTTTCAAAAGTTTTGTAGAAGCTAGCTGGGAAGCCATCCGGACCCGGAGTCTTCCCGTTCTTTAGTAATCTAATGGCTTTTTCTACCTCGCCTAATGTTATTTGTTTTTCTAGTTGTTCTCTATCATCACAGCTTATCTTTGGGATGTTTTGTTCTTTTAGATATTTTAGTATTTCTTCTTTCTTGGTTTCGCTTAAAACTTCCTCTGCAAATAGGTTCTTGTAGAATCTTTGAAAGCTATTTCTAATTTTTTCTTGATTAGTTATTATATTTTTATTTTCTTTTATCTTCAAAATTTGTTTCCTGTCTTGTTCTTTTCTTAGTTTATAAGCGAGCCATTTTCCTACCTTGTTTCCATGCTCAAAATATCTTTGCTTTACGTATCTCATCTTTTTATCTATATCTTCCTTTATTTCTCTTTTCATTTGATCTTGTATTATCCTTAACTCTTTTAACAGTTTTTCATTTGAGGGATCGTTTTTGAGTTCTCTCTCCTTTTCTAGCTCAGCTTCTTCCAATATTTGTATTTTTTCTCTCTTCCTTTTTCTTTGTTCACAGTTTATCTGCATTATAGTACCTCTTATAACTGCCTTGCTTGCATCCCATACATTTTGGATTGAGGTTTCTCCCGTTCTATTCTCTTGAAAATAGTTTTTGATCGATTCCCTTATTCTGTCCTGTATTTTTTCATCTCTCAACAATGATTCGTTTAACCTCCAGGAGTATTCTTTGTTTATGTCTTTTAAGGTCATCTTTATTAGATTATGATCCGATAACGTCTTTGGGAGTGTCTCCATGCTCTCTAGGTTTCTTGCGATGTTCTTTGAAATTAAGAACATGTCTATACGGGAGAAGGATTTATGCCTTTCTGAATAATAGGTATATTCTTTCATGTCTCCGTATAGATGTCTCCATACCTCGATAAGTGATGTATTCTCCATGAAGTTCGTAAATGACCTTGGTAGTTTTCCTTGGTTCTCTTTTTTCTTCACACTTTGTCCACAAGTTCTATCTATCAACGGGTTTAGGACTCCATTCCAGTCCCCTAAGCATATTAAGCTCTCGTAGTCTGCATTTAACACTGATTCCATTAGGGTTTTGTAGAATTTATCTTTATTTTCGAGTGGGGCATAAATTCCCATAATCAAAGTCTTCCTTCCTAATAGATTGGTCTCTATACCAATGTATTGTCCTTTTAGATCTTTTATAACTTCTCTTGCTGTCCATTTCCTATTGACGTACATCACTATCCCTTTTTTCTTTTCTTTTATGGCGTTTATAAAATCCTGTCCTAGTTTCCTGTTTCTTAAGTTTTTGATCTCTGTCTCTTATGTGAGTTTCTTGTAAACATATTATATCAGATCTCATTTTCTCTAGTCGATGAAATATCTGATTTCTTTTATGTGGGGAATTCATCCCCCTAACATTCCAAGATAGAATTTTAATATTCATTTTTGATAATTTTATATATATATTCAAACATATAATTCGTTTTTAAATAATATCTGTCTCTTCCTCTTGGGTTTCTCCTTCTTCTTCTTCTGTTTCCCCCGGCTCACTTCCAGTCTCATCAGCCTCTCCTTCCCCACTTTCTTCTAAATCTATATCTCCTTCTTCTCCCTGATCAGTCAAATTTAATGCTTTTTCGTCTTTATTTCCTCTCATGTTTTCAATTTCCTCTTCTTGTTCTTTCCCCTGCACTTTTAAAACATTTTCTGAATCTTCCGGCTCCTCTGTCTTTTCTCTCGTATCATTTTCTGTGTCTTCTAATTCTTTTTTAAATTTGGTTAAGAATTCCTTCGCTTTCTTGACTGTGTTTAATCTATATTTCCTCTGATTGTGGACAAGCGATATCCCTTCAACTTTTTCCCATCTATATCTCCAACCCTTTCTTCTAAGTTTAGATGTAATAAATTGATAATCCTTCCTTTTCTTCAAAATCTGGGGAGGAACATCTTTATATATTGCTATCTCACAATCATCTATTCTTAGGCTTTCTTCAAAGTTTTTCTGTAGTACTAAATCTTTGATTTTTCCCCTAGTGAAGTAAATCACGATGTCTCGGGGTAGCTTCTTTTGTCTTGCAATTTTTGAGTTTATCCTGAAGATTTTATCCACCTCAAATTCAATTTTTTCTGGAGAAATTCCTATATATTCTGCCATTCCCGGCAAAATCCTCTCATATAGGTCTTCTTGCTCCATTTCTGCTAAGCCTCTTAATTTTAAACAATTTTCCCTTAGTTTCAACTGGACTTCTAAATTTTTTTCCAGTATTTGTTCTTGTTCCAAATTTAAATTATCTGTAGTTTTCTCTAATCTCTTTGTTTTAATTTGGAGTTGCTCCATTTTTTCGTTTAATTGTTCTACATCCATTGTTATTTTATTTAATTTTTCCCCAAAGTCATCAAGTTCCTTTTTAACGTCTTTTCTCATCTCTCTCATTTCTGATATCATCTCTTCTCTTAATTTCTTGAATTCCTGCAGTAACGCTTGTTGCAAGTCAGGCATTTCAATTGAGTGTCTTCTTGTTGTTGTCAAGGTTTGAATTTGTGTTTGTGTATGTTTTTTTGCTGGCATTTCTGTTAGTAATTATATTTTTGTTTGCTTTTATTTTGTTTTTATTTATTTTTTGTTTTATTTATTTATATATTTTTTTCCTGTTTTTATTTTTATTCTATATTTTTATTCTTAAATCTATTGTTGCTTTTTGTGTTGTATTTATGTTTATTTGTTTATTTGTTTGTTGTCCCTTTTTGCTTTCAAATATAGCTTAGCCCCACCAATTTAGACTACGATTAGAACTTCATCGGGAGCGAGGGGGGGCGGGAGGGTAAAAGGAGGAGGCCAGGGAGAAAAAACACGGGGAAAAAAACAAGGTGAATTCAAGGTCGCTATTTAACTTTCCTTTTCCCAAAGAAAATTTCCCTATTGATCGACTAAGATCATCAGTTCAATTTAAATTTCAAAGAGACCAAAAAATTCCTAAGAGGAGAAGAATTAAATAGATAAGAAGACCCACCTACTACCTCCTAGTATTTCCCGTGTTATTGAGTGATTAAATTGCTCAATATATTTTATATTTTGCAACCCTTTGCACTAATTTGCACTAATTTCCATTTGATTAAACAGATTAAATAAGGTTCACAACTTAACTAAAAATACAATAACAATCAAACTGTTATCTCTAATTCTCTAATTCTCAAAGGGCAGTATCCAGCTGTCCTTCCTTTCAGTCTCCTATTCAGATTCTTCTCCTCTTCTCTTCTCTTCTTCTCCTCTTCTTCTTTCCACAACCATTCAGTTTATAATTTGTCTCTCTTTTTCCTTACTCCTCCCCTCTTTACACCTCGTCACTCTCCTCTTTCTTCTCCTCTTAATCAGCCCATGGTCTATCTATATTTGCCTGGTGTTTTCAAAGCTTACGTTGTCTTTTCACTTGTTCCTACTGCCACAAAAAGTCAGTCTCCAGTTGTATTATATCATGCTTCCGCCTCCCTTTTTCAAGTCTAATAATCCATCCAAACCAGGCAATGATTACAGGGCAATGTGTACGCTAAATTTAATTTCCTTTCCACAAGTGACCTTGTCTAGCCCCCGTCTCTACAGTCCGTACTCTCGCCTCTCCGCTCCTTTTTCCACCCTTCTTTCTCAGCTACAATCCGCTCCACACTATTGCTCTTACAATCCACTCCACGCAGCTTACTCCGGTTCTCCGGTTCTCCGTTCTCCGAGTCGTACTCCGCTCCACTCCGTTTTGCCTTCAGCTATGCCTATTATATCTATGCAGCTTTCGAGTCGCCGTTCTGCTAGGTCTTCTTCTCTTGAATTTCCAAATCTGCTTCCTTTCTTGCTTCGCCTTTCGTCTCCTTTCTCAGCTTTCTCCCACTAAAATTACTCTATCTCTCTTCCCACCGTCGTATCCTCCTGTATCCACCTGTGTCTAATCACCTTCCTGTTTTACTTTCCCCTCAGTAACCCTTTACTTGTTTGTCCTTCTGTTGCGTTTAGAGTCTGCTTCCGTGTGTATAACCTCTATCGCGAAAGAGTTCAAAAGTTTGAACTTACTGTGAGCTCTTTTTTAAAGATTCTGTTCTTGTTTGTTGTAAAAAGTCGGTGAGGCTGCTTTCTCCACCCCCTGAAAGGGGGGGAATCCCGAACAAGGGCGTTGACAGCTCTGCTGCTCTCTCAGCGTTCTTGCCTTCCCCTTCTCACCGTAGGTAAGAAAGAGAGAGCTTACTGCTGGAAAAGAGTCCCATTTCGAGCCCACTCTGTCTCCTCTTTCCCAGGAGGAGAATTTCCTGGACGCCCAAGCTGGTTAACACTGTCTGGCAACCAGGCTCTCCCCTGTTCGGTAAACACAGACGCTCCGCTGAGCTGCCCGCGTCCGCTCGCAGCCTCGCCGCCGACCGGAAGTCCCCCACTCATGTACTTCTTGATGAAGGCTACACCACTTTCTGAGTATACCCCTCCAAGAAGGACTGGATCCACTGCATAACAATGCCCCCAAGTCCCATCCCAGAAAGTCACCCCAGAAACATCAGTTCTAAGCAAGCCTCCATAGGCAAGAACTGTTGAAAGAGTGGATTCTTCACAAGTGTCAAGAGGGAGGGGCTTCCTCATATATACACAAAGAGAGATACAAGCATAAGCAAGATTAAGATTGTGAATTACAGGTAGTACTTAAAACACCTATGGTACTTTGTTTTGATTTGTTCTTGTACAACAGTGATAAAAGTCTCCACTTTCTTAGCTGCGTTTACATCAAAATGATAAAGCTAAGGGAAGCAGCAGGGGTTGTGGGCCAGGGCATCACTGGAAGGACCCTGCCTAACAAAAGAGAGCAGCACTCTTTCTGGTGAGCTGTGGTCCTGTTCTGGCAAGAAATGGGTCTAACTCTGGGTGACCATTTTATTACGCTCTTTAAAAGACTGCTATCTTTCCCCCTCATTCAAAGTTATCGTAACTTCCTTAAACTTGAGAAATTTGTTGCGAACTCATGGGCTAACAAGTAGACTTTCCCTTGGCTCACTCAGGGGTGACATAAGGGTGATGATGTACTATTAAAAAATCTTAATTAATTCAAATATATACATGTTGTTTAGTAGTTTATGGTGTTCACAATTCATTTTCCATTGGACAATATGGTTCTGTAAGTTTTGGGGCAGGAGTAGGAAGAAATCTTTAATGTTGACTTTATTTATTTGAAACTGCATCTAATGTGGCAACTGATTTAAGAAAAGTTACTTCTTGTGGATTGCAACTCCTGCAAGCCCCCTGCCAGTGCATACAGTTCAAAAAATAACTTCTAAACTTTACAAGAGAGTCTTGCTATGGCGTATCTTGCTACACAGCAAGATATGCCATAGCAAGATATGCAACACAGCACAAAGCTGGGACTTACTCTTTCCTAGTGTTTATGTGTGTGTGTGTGTGCCTTCATGTCACCTGTCAATTTATGGTGACCTCATGCATAGAGTTTTCTTAAGCCAGGAATACTCAAGAGGTGGTTTTGCCACTTCTCTCCTCTGAAATATAGACTACTATAGACTATAGCACCTGTTATTTGTTGCTGGTCTCCCATCCAAGTGTAGGATAATTTAATTCCTTTTTAAAATTATTTTTTATTAAAAATTTTCAGCTACAATAAAAATTCACACCGAAGTACTAAGGAAGAAAAAGGAAAAGAAAATAAATAAAGAAGAAAAATTAAATAATTAAATAATTAAATAATTAAATTACTTATGTATACCCCGCTCTAGCAAAAGAAAGAAAATAGAAAAAATATAAGAAAATATATAGTGACTTCCAACTTTCTTTACAACAGCTATAACCTTATAATTAAAATAATTAATTAAAACTGACCCTCTCTATATAAACTATATTATACACATCTTCTGATAGCTATCTTGTACCATATTAATTTTCAAAAACAATGGTTATCAAAGACAATTTAATTCTGTTTTAAGCCAGTCATAATAAGGTGTTTGTGCATCTTTACCATGCGACATATGGTACTGAACTCGGCTGGAAGATTGCATGCCTCTTACTAGAATGTTTACAGGAACATCTGATTTCTCCTCACAGTAATCATTTAATTGCAGTTGCCTTACATTAATTATTATTCAATAATAAAGGCATGCCAATACATACAGACTTGAACCATTATTCCACTATCATTGTTGGTATAATTGATTAAGGAAGATTTCTTTTTAGCTTGTTAGCAGGGGGTTAAGGAGATCCATATTGACTGTAGATCAAGAAGGACTCATTAGACTGGATGTGTCCAGAGGAGGGTAACGAGGATGGTGGGATGTCTGAAAGCCATGCTCTGAAGAGCAGCTTAGGGAGCTGGGCTTGTTTAGTCTGGAGAAGAGAAGGTTTAGGGGGGACATGATAACCATGTTTAAATATTTGAAGGGATGTCATACTGAGGATGGGGGAAGATTGTTTGCTGCTGCTCCAGAGACAAGGACATGGAACAATGAACTCAAACTACAAGAAAAGAGATTTCACCTAAACATTAGAAAGAACTTCCTGACAGTAAGAGCTGTTCAGAAGTGGAATGAATACACTGCCTTGGAGTGTGGTGGAGTTCCTTCTTTGGAGATTTTTAAACAGAGGCTGGATGGCTATCTGTTGGGAATTATTTGATTGTGTATTCCTGCAGGGCAGGGGGTTGGAATGTATGGCCCATGAATTCTCTTCCAACTCTATAATTCTATGATTTAAAACCTGCCTATTGCTGGCTCTGTTTTAAATGTAAGGCCACACATTTTTTAACTGATGCCTATCTGCATTTGTGTTGTTAAATATACCACCTTATATATACATTTGGATTGGGGATCTCTCTCTCTCTCTCTGGCTTTTCTTCGCAAATGAAGATTCAGGAAGGACTCATCCCGCGCTTTCTGCAAGTGCGCTGATGACTAAAAAGGCCAATCCGAGATAAACAAATCTGGTTGCAAAAAGCACAGCAGAAGGTCTCCTTGGGTGATGTTTTTGGGTTGTGATTCTTTCTGCGTTGTCGTTTCTCTTCAAGACTTGTTCGGTGTGAGTTCTCAAATAAGGCTGCAGCATTGGGGATAGTGCGTCTCCATGCCTCCCGATGTGAGGCCAAGGCGGACCACTGTTGGTGATCAATTTGGCCGAGCCTGAGATGTTGTTTCAGGGAGTCTTTGTATCGCTTTTTTGGAGCGCCCCTATTACACTGACCCATGGCGAGTTCACCGTAGAGTAGTATTTTTGGGAGGCGATGGTCCTCCATCCTAGAAATGTGCCCTGCCCAGTGCAGCTGTGTTTTCAATATCATGGCCTCAATACTGGTGATCCCTGCTTGCTCAAGGACAGAAACATTCATCACATAGTCAGTCCAGTGTATATTTAAGATTGTGCGTGGACAGCGCTGATGAAAGCGCTCGAGGAGTCGTAGGTGGTGGCGATAGGTAACCCATGTTTCAGATCCATAAAGGAGGATAGACAGTACAATGGCTCTATACACACTAATTTTTGTGCTTTGCCTCAGGTGTTTATTGCTCCAGACTCTTTTGTGAAGTCTTCCAAATGCACTATATGCCTTTGCTAATCTGTGATTGATCTCTTTGTCAATCTTGGCATCTGAGGAGATGAAGCTTCCCAGGTAGGTGAACTGCTGAACGGACCTGAGCACACATTTGCTGACGGCAATGTGGGGATGGTGGTGTTCGTCCTGTGGTGCAGGCTGGTAAAGAACTTCTGTTTTCTTCAGGTTGACTTCCAGACCAAACAGCTCTGCAGCTGTTGCAAAGCAGGATGTTAGGCGCTGCAGAGCTGCTTCTGTGTGGGCAACAAGGGCAGCATCATCGGCAAAGAGTAGCTCATGGACTAGATAGTTTAGAGTCTTAGTGTGAGCCCTCAGACGGCTTAAGTTAAACAAGCTACCATCAGTACAGTAACGTATATAGATGCCGTCGTCTTCTTCAAGCTCTGCCATAGCCCTTTGGAGCATCATGCTAAAGAAGATTGTAAATAAAGTTGGTGCAAGAACACAACCTTGCTTCACTCCATTAGTTATTAGAAAGGGCTCTGAAAAAGCATCGCCATATCTGACTTGACCACGCTGGCCCTCGTTTAGCAAGATAATCATTTTAAGGAATTTGGGGGGACATCCTAATCTTTCCGGGATCTGCCACAGACCTTTTCTACTTACAGTGTCAAAGGCTTTGGTGAGGTCGACAAATGTTACATAGAGACCCTTGTTCTGCTCCCTACATTTTTCTTGCAGTTGTCTAAGGGCAAATACCTCTCCATTGACGCCCCCTTGTCATGGGAGAGAGGCTTGCGTACCCTAATTGGGGATCTACTTCTAGGACAAATAGGAAAGATGTATGTCATTAAAGGCATGACTAGTATCACTTAGTATAGCCGTGCCGTAATGCTTTCAGTGTCTTGAATAGAGGATGAAAGGTGTATCAATGTTTATTGCACACCAGAGATAAACAGTAGCAAGCGAATTATTTTTCAAAAGTTGAACATAGACTACATTTACCCCGGCGCAATACTGAGTAGCATACAAATTCATATTGATATTGACATTTTAAAAAGAATATAATTCAGAGAAGATCTCTGCATTTAAACTTCTTAGGGAGAGAGTTCCCTATGTAATGTATGTGTTATATGCAGTAGTCCAGAAAAGGTACATATAGCCCTTTACCAAATGACAATGTGCTGAACAAGATCTTAGACTTTCAGCTGCTGTCTATAAAACAGTGCATTCACAATCTTCTGGACTAAACCCTGGAGCATACAGATGCTTCCTTTGAGCTCTAAAGACCTGTGTCTTTCTTGTATGGAGAAAGACCATTGGCCATCAGACTGAAAGTAGATTCAAACTCAGTGCTCCAGAGACTGAGGCAGACTTATTTCCTGGAAAGTTGTGCAAGGATCCAGCTTACAAATTTGTTCTTTGCCACTGAAGCACGTCAGTCTTTTTCAGGGCATTCTAGGTGTCTTTTTGAAAACCAATACAAGACATTCCAATCATTGACTAACTTGATTGTCTCTGTCTTCCCCAAAATTAATTCCTAGCCACTGCAGACTCCAGCAAATAATGTTTATGAAAGAAAGCACGCAGCATCAGTAGGGATGGTGCAAATGCTTCATTCATTTAGCTTTTCAAAATAAAATGGATTCCTGTTTAATTTTGTAGCAGAATAAATAATCTTCAAACAAGAGAGAATCTAATTTGCCATGTAGCTTCAGTTTCACATAGGGTGATAGGATGTGATTATTTAAAGGTTAAGGGGAATTCTCTTCATTTTTCACTGTTGCAATCCAGTAATTTCACTTAAAGCTTCAATGGTAACATATTGGAGAAAGGTACCCATAAATTGTCTTTTCCTATATCTACATGAGGAGGGTACTTACATGCCAATTCCTACAGCAAAGAGTTGCCATAGAGAGAACCAAAAATAATCATTAACACAGCTTTGTTTTTCCCCAGTTTGTTGACTCAAAACATTCTCATGCCCATTACTTGTCAGTCATGCCAGACTAGTGCGCTCTCTCTCTCTCTCTCTCTCTCTCTCTCTTTAATAGGGTTACAAGCTTGGTAGATGGGGGGAGCACTGTGGATGTAAATGTTTCCTGTTTCAGTAAGGCTTTTGATAAAAGTCCCCATAATATTCCTGCAGACAATCTGGAAATGTGAGCTACTCATGCAACTACTGAGGATTTGTAGCTGGTTGATGGACCAAACCCCAAGACTTCTCACCAATGGTTCCTCATCATCCTGGAGAATGGGATGCAAGTGAGATGCAACACAATTTTGTCCCATGTTGTTCAACATATTTATAAATAAATGAAATGAAGGAGTAGAAGGGATGCTTACCAAATTTGGAGATGACACAGACCTATGAGAGAGTGTTAACATCTCAGAAGGCAGAATCAGGATTCAAGATGACCTTGACGGATCGGGAACTGGGCCATAGTGAACAAAATGAGTGTCTATGGGAGAAATGTAAGGTTGTACATTTAAACCGAACAAATCAGATGCACAAATATAAAATGTGTATGTGTGACAGCAGTATGAGTGAAAAGGATCTAGGGGTTTTGTAGACCACATGCTAATCATGACTCAACGGTGTGATGTGGAAGCAAAAAAATTAAAAGTAAAAAGCTAATGCAAGTCTAAGTACATTGGTATATTGACAGAAGTCAACAGAAGCCATAGTGCCATTCTATTCTGCTTTGCTCAAACCACACCTGGAATATAGTATCTAGCCCACCCTGGTCTGAATATTGACAAACTGGAACATGTTCAGAAGAAGACAACCCTCCAGGATGGGTAAAGACAGTGGAAACCAGGCTTATGAGGAATAGTTGAAGAAGTTTGGTATGTTTTACCTGGAGAAAACAGAGGTAATATGATAGCTATCTTCAGATATCTGAAGGGCATACCTTCCGGCATTTTACTGATGCAAATTGGGACTCATGTGGCCAAGCAACATTAGAGCGTGGTCAAGATGACAGACATTAATGAGGAAGAACAGACAAGCTAGGAGAGACTGCAGCAGTTTGCTTTTGCCTAAGCCTATAGAGAAAGCCATGATTCCACCACCACCCTTCTCTCCCCTGCTGCATTAACTGAGTGCAAACTACTTTTGCTGTTTTAACTCACTTTGCACCAATGGAAGTAAGTTGAGGACAAAGGGTGGAGGAAAGAGAAATTGGTACATTTTAAAAGCAGCTGAAAATGGGGGATGACAGAAGATTAATCAGAACTGTTCTTGCCAAATTGGGACAGTTGAAGGATATGGAAGGGCTGGTTTGTCTTTGAAGATCTAGAGCAGTGGTTCTCAAACTTTTGTTCTCCAGATATTTTGGACTTCAACCCCCAAAATCATTGCCCATTGACTATGCTAGCTGAGACTTCTAGTAGTTCAAGTCCAAAACATTTGAAGGACCAAAGATTATTAAGCACCGCTCTAGATGGCTGAACTTGAACCAACGGGTTCATACTACAAGAAAGATTTCAACTAAACTTTAGGAAGCACTTCCTGATGATAAGAGTTGTTAAACTGAATCAGATTACCTCTTAAGATGGTGATCTCTCTTTTGTTGGAGGTTTTTAAGTAGAGGCTGGATGACTATTTATCACATATGCTTGAACTCTGGATTCCTGCTTTAGCAAAGAGTTGGAGTAGATGGCCATTGGGAATCCGTCCAACTCTACAGTTCTATGATTCTCCTTTAATCAGGAGAATCAAGGCATGGGGGGACTACCTTGATGGTGTTCCTTAAGGGGAGGGTGGGGGTGGGGGGTGTTTAGGGATTTTTATCTGTATTGTATTTTAATTTTTGTAAGCCGCCCCGATTGTTTTAACAGAGGGGTGGGGTATAAATAAATATTATTATTATTATCCCTCAGAGAAGGGTGTGTTCCATCTTGTTTAAAGGAAGCAGCCGTTAGGCCGCTCCTGAAAAAATCTTCCCTTGACCCCCTGGACATGTACAACTATAGACCGGTTTCTATGTTACCATTCTTGAGCAAAGTGATCAAGAGGGCAGTTGCGCTTCAACTCCAAGTGGTCTTGGATGAAACCGATTATCTAGACCCATTTCAAACGGCCTTTAGGATGGGATTTGGAGTTGAGATGGCCATGGTTGCCTTAATCGACGACCTGCGTCTAAGCATCGACAGGTGTTGGGTGAGATTATTCGGAGTTATGGGGCTGGGTGTTATCAGTACGCTGATGACACCCAGATCTATTTCTCCTTGTCCCGATCGTCGGCCTCGAATTCCGATGGTGTCTCTCCTCTTAATGACTGTCTTAAAGCAGTAATGGGTTGGATGAGGAAAAACAGATTGAGATTCAATCCAGACAAAACGGAGGTGCTCACGGTAGCAGCCCCAAAACCAGGAGTTGGGTTGCAACCTCCAGTCCTGGACGGGGTCACGCTGTCCGTTAAGGACTGTGTTCGCAGTCTGGGGGCGCTCAGACTTGATTCATCGCTTCAGATGACTAGTCAGGTGAATGCGACAGTCAGGAGCGCCTGTTATCAGCTTCGGCTGATATGCCAGCTGCGCCATTTCCTGGAAGTAAAGGACCTCGAGACTGTGGTGCACACGCTGGTAACCTCTCATCTAGATTTCTGCAATGCGCTCTACATGGGGCTGCCCTCATGCTTGGTCCGGAAACTTCAGTTGGTACAAAATATGGCAGCCAGAGTGGTCTCGGGAACATCTCGGAGAGACCATATAACTCCAGTATTAAGATCTCTCCACTGGCTGCCTATCAGTTTCCGGGCCCAGTATAAGGTGTTGGTTATTACCTTTAAAGCCCTAAATGGCTTGGGTCCAACTTATCTCCGGAACCGCCTTCTCCCATACAATCCTCCCTGTGCACTCTGGTCCTCTGGGAGGAATTTGCTTCAGCCGCAAAAATCTAGGCTGTCTGCAACCTCCCAGAGGGCCTTTTCGGTAATCGCCTCCAAATTGTGGAATGACCTGCCGAACGAGATCCGTCAGATGACAAGCCTGAGTAGCTTTTAAAAAGCACTAAAGACGGATCTCTTTCGGCAGGCCTTTCCTAATTAGATCCCAGCCTCAGGGGATCCCAGCCTCTTTTAGTCTGCTGGCTATTTGTTGTATTTATTGTTTTTAAAGGTGATTTTAGACAGTTGCTTTTAATTTATATTTGTTTAATATTTTTTTATGGGGGAGGGTGGGGGTGGGGGGTGGTTAGGGATTTTTTATATGTATTGTATTTTAATTTTTGTAAGCCGCCCCGATTGTTTTAACAGAGGGGCGGGGTATAAATAATTATTATTATTATTATTATTATTATTATTATTAGAAATTGAATGGCATGCTCAATTCCTCCCACCCTGGAAGTAATGGGCCATATTCTTAAAGGGGCAGTTTGAAAGAAAAAAGAAATATGCTAGTATATTTTATGTAAATGTAAAAGTAGTAATTTTAGCCTGCTAAGTCTGAACCAGATCAAAGAAACTATGACCTCCCAATTAGGATGTGTTTTTGCCACAGACGATACTAGGCCCCATTGTATAGCTTCCCTTTTGATCCTAATCACATCAGACTTTCCAAGCATTTGTATAAATGTTCCTAGAGACTTGATTGTGGTAATAGAATTTTACAGGCCAACAGTGTACTTTTGTATCTGACATCTGTTAAATTGGGATTTCCTCTTCCTCTCCTCCCTGAAACTGAACACTAAAGTTAGGATCATCCAGGCCATTATATTTCCCATCACCATGTATGGAAGTCAGAGTTGGACAGTGAAGAGAGCTAACAGAAAATCAACTCATTTGAGATGTGGTGCTAGAGAAGAGTTCTGTGGATACTGTGGATTGCTAAAAAGACCAATAAATGAGTCCTAGACCATAGAATCATAGAATTGTAGAGTTGGAAGAGACAACAAGGGCCGTCCAATCCAACCTCCTGCCATGCAGGAAGTCACGATCAAAGCATCCCTGACAGATGGCCATCCAGCCTCTGTTTAAAGACCTCCAAGGAAGGAGACCCCACCATGGTCCGAGGGAGTGTGTTCCACTGCCAAACAGCTCTTACTGTCAGAAAGTTCCTCCTAATGTTGAGATGGAATCTCTGTTCCTGGAGCTTGCATCCATTGTTCCGTGTTCTAGTCTCTGGAGCAGCAGAAAACAAGCTTGCTCCATCCTCAATGTGACACCCCTTCAAATATTTAAACAGGGCTATCATATCCAAATCAAGTCTGAACTCTTCCTGGAAGCCAAGTTGACTAAGCTGAGACTGTCATACTTCGGCCACATCATGAGAAGGCATGACTCACTAGAAAAGCCAATAATGCTAGGAAAGGTGAAGGGTAGTAGAAAGAGAGGAAGGCTGCATATCAGATGGATAGTCAATGAGGCCATAGCCACGAGCCTGCAGGACCTGAGTAGAGTAGTTGAGGTCTTGAAGGTGTTCCATTCACAGGGTTGCCATGAGTCGAAGTCAACTTGAGGGCAGTTAACAACAACCCTTCCCACTTCTGCTGCAATCTCCATGGTGCCAAAATCCTGTTTCAGAGTGTGGTTTCCCAGCTTGCTGGAGCAGACTTTTAGGAAGTAGGGGGTGTGTGGGGGTACAGGAGGGAGGAAAACACAGCAGATACTGGAAGAAGTAATAGGTTAAGCAGAAGTACACTACATCCTGTGCATAGTTTTTACCTCAAGTTCTCTCCCCTGTTGCCTATCATTATTATAATTGTTGTTAATTAGTCAACGCTGAAGATGTATTTATCTGATTTTGAGACTGTCATCACAAGCCATTCTTTAAATATCCTCAAGGTATTTGTAGAATAGCTGCAAAAATGAAGTATGCTGGGGAACTAGAAGACATAAGAAACACCTTTCCCAGCAAGGGTAGCTGAACATTTATCATATTACAATTTTGTGCCAAAAGACCTTTCGGGGAGGAGGGGAAATCAGAAGGCTTTTAAATCCTATTTTAGCTTTTAAACTTTTTAAAAAGTCTTTCCTGGTTTTTATTTACTGCTCTCTGTTCATACTGTTTTAATCTGATGTTTAATGGTGTATTTAATCTTATTGGGTTTTTTTTTAAATGCACTGTTACCTCTCTTGCTGCTTTATTTTGTGAGTTGCCCATAAAATGATTTCTTATGGGACAGGTTATAAATATCAATAAATTAAAATCAGTGCCTGTGATTGTCTCTGCCTGTATGGCATATTAATCTCTAGAAAATAACAGTGGTTTTCTTCCACACCTCCAATAGGCCAGAAGTAGCATTAAATGTTACCCCAAAATTATTTGGAAATTGACAGACATCTGGATCATAGAATCATAGAGTTGGAAGAGACCACAAGGGCCACCTAGTCCAACCCCCTGCCATGCAGCAATACATGATCAAATCA
Organism: Gambelia wislizenii; assembly: GCA_030847615.1. Taxonomy (NCBI): domain Eukaryota; kingdom Metazoa; phylum Chordata; class Lepidosauria; order Squamata; family Crotaphytidae; genus Gambelia; species Gambelia wislizenii. The sequence continues at coordinate 108,782,006 of JAUMIR010000004.1, forward strand.
TTCCCAACAGATAGCCAAGCTGGAACATCTCCAAAGGGGTGCGACCAAAATGGTGGGAGGTCTGGAAGCCATGCCCTATGCGAAGCGGCCTCTATGAGACTCCACTACACTTCAAGGCAGTACATTTCACTGCCAAACAGCTCTTACTGTCAGGAAGTTCTTCCTAATGTTTAGGTGGAATCTCTTTTCTTATAGTTTGAGTCCATTGTTCCTTGTCTCTGGACCAGCAGAAAACAAGCTTGTTCCATCCTCAGTATGACATCCCTTCAAATATTTAAACATGGCTATTATGTCCCCTCTCAACCTTCTCTTCTTCAGACTAAACATGCCCAGCTCCCTAAGCCACTCTGCATAGGCATGGCTTCCAGACCTCCCACCATTTTGGTCACCACCCCCCTCTGGAGATGTTCCAGCTTATCAATATCCTTCTTGAATTGTAGTGCCCAGAACTGGACACAGTATTCCAGGTGAGATATGACCAAAGCAGAATAGAGAGACATCCTTCAGAGCCATCTCTGATTTTGTGAAAGGAAGGAATATAGAAGATAGTACTAATATATCGCAGAGGCCACTCAGTCCCACACACCACATTTATACTGCCTTGCAGTAGAAGAGAGATGAGACATGGTGAAAGGCTGCATTTATCTGCGACATCATCCTTTCTTCTTTTTCTTCTCTAGTACCATCTCCCCTTTTACACGATTCACTCAAAGCAGAATGTGGACATAGACTTTACTGCATCTTTATGGGATGAAATTGGGTCTTTACACTTTAACAGCCAGCCAGAATAATTCAGAGGTGAGTCCCATGGACTCCAGCAAGTCTTTTTTTCCCCAGGGAAGTGTACATAGAATAGAAGGCTTAACTTCATAGCTTTGAATGCACTAGATCTCTGTTACAGCCACTGTGTTTGGTCCATAAGAGTGTTTTTAAAACCACCACTGAATAAAGTATTGTAATATAAGCTGCCTTGGCTCACACCACAATATCATCACACACAATTATTCTATCAGACCCAAAACTGAAGCAGGTGGCTTCCAGGTAATCCATTCCATCTGGAAGTGGTATTGTGTGGGAAAGGGTGGAAGAAGTATTTTGAATAGAACTGTACTGCAGCTAATTCTTTTTTTTTCCTCTTTCTTTTTTTTTTTACTATGTGTTCACAATTCACCCTCCTCTCTGGAGAGAGAGCTCTGTCAAGCTTGAGAAATTCCAAAATTAAGTAAGTATCTATGTGTGCACACACGAGTCTTCAATCTTCTATCCATAATACCAAAAGGACACATATGTCTCTTTCTCTGTGGGAAGCATAGCTCCAAGACAACCAAAACTTGTCATGTGTATCAAAACAAACTTAGAACTTCAGTGTTGTTGTGTTTCTAAAATACACTAGTTAGTTTCAGTTCATTCATGAAACTCAATGGGTAACCATCAGTCTCTCCAGTCTACCTTACCAGGTTGTTCTGAGGATAAAGTACAGTGGAGGAGAGACATGTATGGCACTTTAAGCTCATTGGAGGAAATGTAGGGTGTAAACATAAACACACAAGACACTAATTCAAATCTCTGTGTTTTTGAAGCCTGCAGTACATGTTCATTGAAAGGTGGAAGATTTTCCTCACAATTGCTTGCTTTGTCCATAGCTTAGTCCATAGTTTTGCTATTAGTACAGTGGGAAGCCTGCCTGGTGTAGTGATTTGAGTGTGGGACTATGACTCTGGAGACCAGGGTTTAAATTCCTGCTCAGCTATGAAAATCCACTGGGTGACCTCAGTCAAGTCACACACTCAGCCTCAGAGAACTCTGTGATAGCTCTGCCTTAGGGTTGCCATAAGTCGGAAGAAACTTGAGGGCACACAACAACAACAGTTGGAAGCACCGTAGTCTGAGGAATAATTATTATAGTCGCCCCCCCCCCTCACAGTACTGTGGGTCAGCTTGTGGAGCTGTAGGGGTGCACTGTGACAGGCATTATGCTTGTGGTGGCTGTGGCTTCAATCAAAAAGAGTGTGCATACTGTGTCCAACCCTGACAGCTGTTTAATTTGCTTGAAAACTTTGGTGTATCACACATAGGGCTATTCCAACAGATTAAAAGCCAATTACTCTCACTAGTATACATCCTGTACCTGGGGATTCAGTGAAAAAAGTGATGGTGACACCTTGAAATAAGTTTATGACATACTGTACTTCTCGGCATTTTCTCACATGTTTAAGGCATGCCCACCTTTGAGGCATACCTTTCTTTCTGCACTGCACTTGAGCAACAATAACTGGTTCTAAAGGAGTAGAATTCAAAGACATAGCCATATTAGTCTGGATTATCAATAAGAAAGAGAATCTTGTAGCATCTTTGAGACTAACAGAGCGAAACAGTGGCAGCACCAGGGGGATATGGAAAGGCCAAACAAACCAGCTGACACTGTCTGCGGAAGGGGTGACACCACCTTAGAGATGCCACAGGAGATAAAGAAGTCATAGTGTAAGCCTTCATAGATTTGATCTATGAAATCCACATCCATGAGGAAGTAGACCAAGTTTACAAAAGGTTATGCTACAACTTCTTTTTCTCAGTCTCAAATGTGGTACACAATCCTCTTGCTTACTAGTTCTAAAGGAGAACATGTAAAAATCTATCATCACAATTGAATGCTTACATTGTGTTCTTCTATATAAAGATTTATGAGCTGCAATATTAACACCAATACTGGCGATATAACTTTTTGAAATTTGTGCAGAGAACCATAAACACATAACCATAAAACAGTTCCATTTGAGCTTCTTATGATAGGACTGTGAGGGTATATTCATACTGCCCCCCTATTGCAGAAGAATAAGTTTCACCTGCTAAGGTTTAGCAACTAAACCTGGACAGGGAAGATGGCAGTACTTGTGCCTCAGGAACCAATTATCCTATGAATCTTACAAAAAAAGGGAAGAATGCCCCTGCTTAAAATAGGTACCTTGCTCCTTTCTGTTCTCCCTTTTGTGGCATACTGCAGTCCCCTAATTCTCTTTGATCCGCCTTTCCCATACTGGTATCCTTCTGATGTGTTACTGTTCAATTCCCATCATCCCCAGACAGAATGGCCATACATTGTCTTAGGTGAAGAGTGGCAGAGGAAGTGGTAGTTATGTCAGTGCCTGCTTTTGAATGGAGCAGTCATAATTATAAACAAAATGTTCCCAAAGTTAAACTCAGATTTGTATCTCTCTCTCTCTCTCTCTCTCTCTCTCTCTGGCTTTTCTTCGTAAACAAAGATTCAGGAAAGACTCATCCCATGCTTCTGCAAGCGCGCTGATGACTAAAAGGGCCAATCCGAGATAAACAAGTCTGGTTGCAGAAAGCACAGCAGAAGGTCTCCTTGGATGATGTTTCCAGGTTGTGATTCTTTCTGCGTTGTCATTTCTTGTCAAGACTTGTTCGGCGTGAGTTCTGAAATAAGGCTGCAGCATTGTGGATAGTGCATCTCCATGCTTCCTGATGTGAGGCCAGGGTGGACCATTGTTGGTGATCAATTTGGCCGAGCCTGAGATGTTGTTTCAGGGAGTCCTTGTATCGCTTTTTTGGAGCGTCCCTCTTATGCTGACCCGTAGCGAGTTCACCGTAGAGTACTATTTTTGGGAGACAGTGGTCCTCCATCCTTGAAACGTGCCCTGCCCAGCACAGTTGTGTTCTCAATATCATGGCCTCAATGCTGGTGATCTCTGCTTGCTTAAGGACAGAAGCATTCATCACATAGTCAGTCCAGTGTATATTTAGGATTGTGTGTCTACAGCGCTGATGAAAGTGTTCAAGGAGTTGTAAGTGTATCAGATTTGTATACTGTAATCTAATCCTGAGTGTGTGGTGACTACTTTCAGAGTGCAATTCTAAACACACCTACTGGAAAGTAAGCCTTATTTAACACAGTTGGACTTACTTTAGAGTAAACAAGCAGAGGATTCAACTGTAAATCCAAGGACAAGAACTCTAATTTATAGCGAACCATTTATGTGAAGCTGCCAAGAGCCACATTCAAATTTGGTCTCTAGTATAGGCACACAAGTTTGTATAATGACTCAGACTTGAAGCTGCTGTGTACTCAAATTTAAGCCACTACACTTCTGTAGAGTTGACTGAATAACATGTCAGTCTTTTGGTCCTCGGGCTGATACATTCGATTCTGAATAATTTGAACCACAGAGAGCAATGTTTATGTCTTTCCAGTCCCTATGAAGCAGCCATACTTGATCATCATAAAGTATCTTCACAATATTTCAGACGGCAGGTGTTTCTTTTAGCTAGTAAATGCAGTGCACCACTTTGGATAAACACTGCTGCTCATGAGGCAAAGAGAAGTTAAATTTTAATTACATTTCTTGTTTCCTTTTTAATAGGTATTTACATTACTATGTATAGTCTTTTTCAGTGCTATGGGAGTATTGTCCTTAACAACATAAACTATAAAACAAAGGAGGAAGCAAACATGTGCTAGATCAAGGGAGACCATACTATATAGTTTTACAGTCCAATTCATTGTTTTATTCCTTTAAAAAAATGTTATAGCAGTTACTGAAAATGATGAAAAAAATAGCATGATGAAAAAACAGTGTCATGTTGAGATATAAAGTGTTCACAAAATAAGATACAGGAGACATAAAAAGTTTACATCTTAACAGAACAAGTTCCAAGCTTAATATGTTGCAAGTATTTTATGGTGATATTTCTTAACACCATTGTTTCCTCCTTTGTGCCCAGATGGAGCTCCAGCTAACTGATACTACAAATGAGTAGTATCATAATAACATTTTTGGCTTTTTAAAAAGATAAAGTGCTGTAATATCAGGGGAAACTAAAACAGTGGACTTCGATAGTATTTATATCTTAATCTTTAACTCAGTCCTACTACTGGCAGAGTGAGGTAGACGCTTCAGGCGGCAGATGCTGGGAAGCAGCAGTGGCACTTTTCAGTAGATTCACTTAAATTCCCTATGAGTTCCCCCTTGCTGGAGGTCAGCAAATTAACCTGTTGCCTCAGATGAGATGGAGACCATGTATGGATAGGGGACATAATTTTGTCCCTACTAGACTGCTTATCTCATGCAGTCTCATTATAAAAATTAACAGGAAAATATTTTGGGCATGGACACAAGATGTGCTGACAACAGCCTGTGGTGTATGGATATTAACTTCTTTCACAAAAAAATTGCTCTAATCTGTTTTGTGCAACCAAAGGAGGGTGCTTCTAAACAAGGCTTTTTTTTAGTGCTATCAGTTGGGGACCTTTCACACTACATTATTATATCACTATGATTCTACTTTAATGGCAATGGCTACATTCCAAGGAATTTTGCAGTTTGTAGTTTGGTGAGGCACTGAAGCTGTCTGGCTGAGAAGTCTAAATAATCCTCCCAAAACTCCAAGTCCCAGGATTCCATAACAAATGACCCATGGAAGTTAAAGTAGAATCATAGCACTATAACTGTGGCTGCATGAGCATTGCAGAAATTGTTTGACATCACTTTAACTGCCATGGCTCAATGCTATGGAACCCTGGAATTCGTAGCTTGTTGTGGCACTTCTCTGACAGAGAAGGCTAAATATCTCACAGAACTACAAATGCTAGAATTCCATAGCATTGAGCCATGGCAGTTAAAGCAGCATCAAACTGGATTATTTCTGCAGTGCAGATGCAGCCTGTGTCATGTGCAAGCCTCTCCCCAAGCCTTATTAATGGGAATTATATGGGTTGGATATGTTCAGGCATGTTGTTTTCAATTTTCCCATCTCACTATGTCTTCCATTCTTTAAAAACAAAATGCCAATGGAGGAGAGAACTCTTGATAGAGTGAGGATATTAATTGTTTGATAGTGCTAGGAGTCAGTGGCAACACTAAGAGAGTAAGGAGAGGTTGAATCTCACCAGGTGACACCAACCTTAGTGATGCCACAGCTAGGAGTGTTCTCTCTCTGAAAGCATCTCTTCTATTAAGTAGCTCAACCACGTTCGTCACATTTGCTGTATAAACACCAACCAAGCTATGATGTACTTGTCTCCTTGATTAGTCAATCATGCCAGTGTTACATCCCTTACTGTAGTTAGTTTGCTGCTGTTTTTCTAAGTACTGTACTTATTTGCTCATACAGTCAGTCATGTGGCATGAATATATTTAGTAGGTGGAATGCAAGTCTGCAAATATATGTGGGTCTTAATTGATGGCAATGTATATTAGAATCATAGAATCATAGAATTGCAGAGTTGGAAGAGACCACGAGGGCCATCCAGTCCAACCCCCCTGCCACGCAGGAAATCACAATCAAAGCATCCCCGACAGATGGCCATCCAGCCTCTGTTTAAAGACCTCCAAGGAAGGAGACCCCACCACGCTCCGAGGGAGTGCGTTCCACTGCCGAACAGCTCTTACTGTCAAAAAGTTCCTCCTAATGTTGAGGTGGAATCTCTGTTCCTGGAGCTTGCACCCATTGCTCCGTGTTCCAGTCTCTGGAGCAGCAGAAAACAAGCCTGCTCCATCCTCAGCGTGACATCCCTTCAAATACTTAAACAGGGCTATCATATCGCCTCTAAACCGTCTTTTTTCCAGGCTAAACATACCCAGCTCCTTAAGTCTCTCCTCATAAGGCATTGTTTCCAGACCTTTCACCATTTTAGTTGCCCTTCTCTGGACACGCTCCAATTTGTCAATATCCTTTCTGAATTGTGGTGCCCAGAACTGGACACAGTATTCTAAGTGAGGTCTGACCAAGGCAGAATAGAGTGGCACTATTACTTCCCTTGATCTAGACACTATACTTCTATTGATACAGCCCAAAATTGCATTGGCCTTTTTAGCTGCCGCATCACACTGTTGGCTCATGTTCAACTTGTGGTCTACTAGGACTCCTAGATCCCTTTCGCACGTAGTCTCATTCAGCCAGGTCTCTCCCATCCTATATTTATGCATTTCATTTTTCCGCCCTAAATGCAGTACTTTACATTTCTCCGTATTGAATTTCATTTTGTTAGCTTTGGCCCAGCTCTCCAGTCTATCCAGGTCATTCTGAATTTTGATCCTGTCCTCTAGGGTATTAGCTACTCCTCCCAATTTGGTGTCATCTGCAAATTTGATAAGTATGCCCCTAATTCCCTCATCTAAGTCATTGATAAAGATGTTGAATAGCACTGGGCCCAGGACAGAACCCTGTGGCACCCCACTGGTCACATCTTTCCAAGACGAAGAGGAGCCACTGCTGAGCACCCTTTGGGTTCGGCCGGTCAACCAATTACAAATCCATTGAACAGTTAACTTGTCTAGCCCACATTCTACAAGCTTGTTTGCAAGAATGTCATGGGGAACCTTGTCAAAGGCCTTACTGAAATCAAGGTATGCAATGTCCACAGCATTCCCTTCATCTACCAAGCTGGTAACTTTATCAAAAAAAGAGATCAGATTAGTCTGGCATGACTTGTTTCTCTGAAACCCATGCTGACTTTTTGTGATTATGGCATTGCCTTCTAAATGTTCACAGACTCTCTGTTTAATGATCTGTTCTAGAATCTTCCCTGGTATTGATGTCAGACTAACTGGACGATAGTTGTTGGGATCCTCTTTTTTCCCCTTTTTGAAGATGGGAACAACGTTTGCCCTCCTCCAGTCTGCTGGGACTTCTCCTGTTCTCCAGGAGTTCTCAAATATTATTGCCAATGGCTCTGAGATTATATTTGCCAGCTCTTTTAATACTCTTGGATGTAGTTCATCTGGTCCTGGAGATTTAAATTCATTTAGATTAAGAAGGTATTCCTGTACTACCTCTTTACTTATTTTGAGCTGGATTTCCCCTATTGTGTCCTCTGTTCCATTCTCCTCAGGTTGGTCCTCCTTTTCCTTTTCTGAAAACACTGAGGCAAAGAAGGTGTTGAGTAATTCTGCCTTTTCTCTGTCCCCTGTTAGCATTTTGCCATCTTCTCCACGTAGCGGCCCTATCATTTCCTTCTTCCTCCTTTTGCTGCGGACATACCCAAAAAAACCCTTTTTATTGTTCTTAACCTCCCTAGCAAGCCTGAGCTCATTCTGCGCTTTAGCTTTTCTGACTTTACTCCTACACGTGTTCGCTATCTGTTTGAATTCTTCTTTGGTGATTTCCCCCCCTTTCCATTTCCTATACATGTTCCGTTTAAAACTTAGCTCCATTGAAAGTTCTTTAGTCATCCATCCTGGTTTCTTGAGACACCTCCCATTTTTCTTCCTCAATGGTACTGTTTGAAATTGTGCCTTCAGTATCTCCCTTTTGAGAAAGTCTCATCCGTCTTGAGGTCCCTTCTCTTTTAGTATTCTTGACCATGGGATCATCCCCAGTATTTCCCTGAGTTTATTGAAATCAGCTCTCCTAAAGTCAAGAATGCGTGTCTGACTATGCCTGGCTTCTCCTTTCCATTGTATAACAAACTCCAGGAGAACATGATCACTCTCACCTAAGGATCCCACCACTTGCACCCCATTAACAAGGTCGTCTCTGTTGGTTAGGATCAGATCTAAAATAGCTGACCCCCTTGTTGCCTCTTCCACCTTTTGGACCATGAAATTGTCTTCCAGGCATGTAAGGAATTTGCTAGACCTTGTAGTTTTGGCTGAGTTAGATTGCCAGCAAATATCAGGATAGTTGAAGTCACCCATCACTACTACATCTCTCCTTTCTGCATGTATGTTCATCTGTTCTAGAAAGGCAACATCCAATTCCTCCATCTGATTTGGGGGTCTGTAGTAGAGTCCCACAATAACATCCCTGTTGTTTCCCTCCCCTTTAATTTTTATCCAGATGCTCTCCACCTGGCTTCCAGTATTGATGTCATGGATCACTTCACTGGTGTAAATATCCCTGACATATAATGCTATTCCTCCTCCTTTCCTGTTTGGCCTGTTTCTCCTATAAAGGTTATACCCCTCTATTCCTACATTCCAATCATGAGACTCGTCCCACCAGGTTTCAGTAACGCCTATTATATCATATTTGTTTTGTAGTGCAAGGAGTTCTAGTTCATCTTGCTTATTTCCCATGCTCTGTGCATTAGTGTAGAGACATCTGAGACCATGTGTTCCCTTTACTTGCTCCCTGTGCAAGTTTTTTTGCCTCCCACTGTTGGGTCCTTGCGCTGTTCGCCTTGTTCCCTCTATGACAGTTTGACTATTTTCTCCAGCCCTTTTGCCTTCCAGAATACTGTCTCCCTCCCCCATTTGACTCAGTTTAAAGCCCTCCTGATCAAATTCTTGAGACTGTTGGCAAAAATGTTTCTTCCAACTGTTGTAAGATGCACTATATTGAAGTGAAATGTGTGGAAATTAGAAATATAAAAGTAAAGCTAGGGTAGAATTTGCAACTGTAGAAAGTGAAGGGCAATTAACTGTGGAAGCAAGTCTATTTAGGGATGCTACAGATTCCACTTATTTTATACTGACCCTAGTCAATATAATCAGGTTATTTATAGCTGTTCCAATAGGAAGGCAACCTTTAATTAAAGCAATCAGATCCATTGTGTGAATAATGATTTTCCAGGAAATACTGCTAACAATTCTGTTTATACAGGCAATCCTTTCACTCATTTTAGTTATTAACTTCCACAAACAGCTTTGTTGATGGATTAACTTGGCACATCAGTGAATAGATTTCTTTTTGCTTGTTGTTGTTTTTACTCTAAAAGTGCTTTGTTTGTATATTAGACTCCAATGGAGAAGTAAGAAATTAAACAGCAATTCTTCCCCATTTCCACATTTATTTCACATTTTCATCCTGTTGTCACATGGCTGTTGAAACAGAGCAGAATTTCAATGGCTATGACGTCCTCTACGTGCTTTCTCCTATATGCCTGATATTATAGGTCATGCTTTAACACAATTCTTTGATGTATTTTACAAAGCTGCTTAAAAAAAAACCCCACATTTCTCCCTAGTCTTTTTCACAGAAGTTGTTAAACACACGTGTCTGAAAATCTCTTTAGATTTCATGAGCCTTCTCTCTTTCACATTAAAATAACAGAAAGGGGGAGTTCTTAACGGCGAGCAACTTTTGTTTGTGAGTTTTCATACTCCGCCCTTCCTGAGAGAAACTCTAGATTGGCAATCTTGCCTTCCTTGAACACTTGTGAAAAGTGTGCCAATAAATAAAACTACAGTTTTGGTGGAAAAAAAAACAACCACCACAATGAACTTTCCTTTGGGGTAGCGCCCCCTCCACCTTATTTTTCGAACTGGAAGTAATTCAAACAGGCAACGAGATTCCTTACCATTACAACTCGTTTAGGGGGAGGAAATGTTACTTCCGTTGAGTTTCGTTGCTCTTTCCATCTGTATGCAGGCAGAAACCCAGCCAGCAATTATATATACAGTACATATATTTTTCCAGAAAAGAAAACAACTTTTATTTCATGCCGAGGCTGGATTGCTAAATTTGCAAGCAAACAGTCACTCCAAACAAGACAAGGAAGGGTGTCCTTTGGTGAACGAGCAGAGTTTGCTCCTTTTGAGGCAACCCTAGCAAATGTGGACCGTTTTACGTTTTAAACGCCTCCGGCTACCGTCGGGCAAGCCAAGAAACAGTCATTCGCAGAAAGATGGTTTCCATTAATTGACTTTATTAACACCAACAAAACCACCATGAAACCTCCTGTTCATTAACTGACCTTTTGGAGAGAGACAGTAGAAATAACCCCGACGTAATTTAAGCCAAAAAATTGTGTTAGAACCTGGAAGTATTCCTAGTTACAACATAACTAACTAAGCACATCGAATTGTTCCTGTGGATAGCCAAACTGGTTTTGTTATTGTTGTTTCGTGCTGGGTTTTTTCATGTTATTCTCATTAGGAGTTCATTATCATTGTACTATAATGAGGAATAAAGTTTGGTAATAAAAAGAAAGAAGTGTCATGAAGTCCGTGAGAGGAGGTAAGGCGGCACCCGCTGTGGCTCTGTGTTGGGGAAGAATGGGAAAGAAATGGTGAGTTTGCGAGCGAGGAAGAAAAGGGGCGGGCGAGACCTCCCTTTCCTCTCTTTGTGTCCCAGGGAGTCGCCGTTCACCGCCTCGGGCTCCTGAGCTCGGGGTGGCGCTGAGCTCTCGCTCCCTGCCGAGCTGCCCGCCCCACTGGCTCTCCCTTTCTCTCTAACCCCCCAACCCCCGCCCGCCTGCCCCCATTCCCTCCTCGGGCGGTGTGTGAAAGTGCGTTTGCATCTGGGCTGGCAAAATGGCGGCGGCGGGGTCCGGCGCGCAATTGCGCGGGGCTTCGGGGGAGCCCGCCACGGTGGAGGCGGCGGGAGGGACCCCTGGCCCTCTGGCCCCTGAGGAGGTGGCCCGACGGCTCCAGAGCACCAGGCGGGAACTAAGCAACAGGCGCAAGATCCTGCTGAGGAACCTGCCCGCCGAGAGCAGCAGCCAGGTGGGTGACGCACCACACACACTCACACACACACCCCCGGAGGCGTAGAAAGTGCGGCGCCGGGCAGCAGAGCCAGAGACCCTCGGCGGGCGAGGAAAAGAGGGTAGCCCGGTTTGTGGGGAGGGGGACTGAGGGGAGAGCGGCTAGAAACCTAGTTGTGGTTCTTCAGGACTGAGAGGAGTTGGCGGAGTTCAGGGTCCCTCGCTAGAGGGAAAGACAGACAGGCAAGGTGACCCTGATGCTTAGGTGGGAAGGAGACCATCTATTTTTTTGGGGGGGGGGAAGAGAAGTAGTTTACAGAAGTAATGGGATATTACTACCTGAATAAAGGAGGCTAGCCTGAGGGGGACTCGAAGAGACCACCCCTCACAAGACGTAGTGTCTGTCTCCCCACCCCCCCACCCCCCCACCCCGGGAGGATTGTAGAAAAAGTTTTTAATTAAGGAAGACTAAGGCACTAAAGCTGGAGGCTTGAGGGATGTGGGACACTGAAACTTTAGTAAGGGAAGTTATAACGCTGAGTTGTGTCTCTCCTTACATGTTTTAGGACTCCAGTTCCCCTGAGCCACAGCAAGTCTGGCCAATGCTGATGGGAATAATGGTTCCCTGTTATTGGGGAAGGTGGGAAGTTGAAACTGGAAGTATGGGACTAGTGAAAATCCACCTTCATTTTGAGTGGTGCTTAGCCTACAGAGAGCCAGTGTGGTGTAGTAGTTTTGAGCATTGGACTACAACTCTGGAGACCAGGGTTCGAATCCCCGCTTGGCCATGGAAACCCACTGGGTGACTGGGCAATTCACAATCTTTCATCCTCAGAGGAAGGAAAAGGCAAACCCTCTCCAAACAATTCTTGCCAAGAAAATCCCATGATAGGTTCGTCATAGGGTCCCTGTAAGTCAGAAGGGATGAAGGCACACAGTAACAAAGGATAAATACCTTGAAGATGCCAGCTTCTACCAGATCTTAGAAGCTAAACCAGATTAGACCTAGTTAGTCCTTGGATGGGGGATTGCCAAGGAATACCACCAGGTGCTGTTGGCTTTGTTTCAGAGGAGGGCAGTGGCAAACCACCGCTGTGTATTCCTTGGCTAAGAAAACTCTGAAATTCATGGAGTCATCATAAGTGGACAGGTGACTTGAAGACCCGTACACTTGCAGTTCTAGTGATAGCGAAACATGCAGACCATTTATAATTGTGGTGTACTCTGAGCACAGGGAAAATATGGGATGAATCCTTTTAATCCGTAGGGCCACTGGAAACTCCCATTGCTAGATAAAGAAAGCCTGGTCTTCTATAGATGGGAGGGCAGCCAGAATTCTTTGTTGTCAGAGTAGTAGAAAAGAAGAAGAAGGAATGTCTCTGAATGTTGCTGAGGCATGCCCTAGTTAGAGACTTTACAGAAAGATAGGTGAAGGAAAGTGTTGCAACATTTTTATTTTTTTACTTGCCATTGGTCATATTGATAATGCTTCTAGTTCCTAAATGCCATTTTACTTCGTCATGATTTTTAGAATATGCTGGTATTAGAGAATTTCTAAACTTGTGGGACAGTACCACATTAAATGAGCAGGTATTGACAGGTGCAAGCTTCAAGCCATATTTGCTTATTGCTCTTCAAAACAGTGGTTATTTTTTTTAGAAATTAACCTGGGTTTTATGTATTTCCAGCCCAGAAAATCACAGAGCCATAGAGTTGGAAGAGGCCATAAGGGCCATCCAGTCTGACCCACTGTCATGCAGGAATACACAGTCAAAGCACTCTCAACAGATGGCCATCCAGCTTCTGTTTAAAAACCTCCAAAGAAAGTTTCCACACAATCCACACATCACTTCCATACATGGCAATCCAGGATTCAATAAATAGGATTCTACTTATTTTAAAGTAATAGCTACAGTCTTGGCTATGACCATAAATGCCTATCTAACATACATTTCTATTATTCTGCTTACCTACTTACACATGTATTAGTCATTTGTGGTTTTTCTCTTCCGATATATAAAAATTCTGGTTGCCATAATAAGATTCCTGAGTCCTGTGAGCAACCAGGCTGACTTTAGACTGTATATTAGAAAATGGGAACTAATGTGGCATTGTGATTTGAGTAAGTGTTGGACTAACATAGGATTCAAACCCTTGCTTGGCCATGGAAACTCACTGGGTGACCTTAGGCAAGTCAATAATGAAGGTTGTATTATTCTCATTAATATAATGATAGAAAACTTTACTACTTTTGCAGTGTAATAGTAACTTTCAGTTACTTTTTTTAAAAAAAAGTTAGATGGCGTGGCCTCAGTGAATGGTAGAAGAAAAATACCAGTGTTCAAATGCTGGCTCATGCTGTACCTTACTGCTGCATTCAGATTTTTTTTCTCCAAAGTAACTAGAACAACTGATTTAGTTACATTAGACATATGTGGATGTAAAGAGTTCCTCTTTAAAAACTGTATCTATAATGGTAACTGTTATTTTGGACCTTCGAACCATAGCTATAGTCTAAATACTGTTTTAGTCCCCTCTAGAATAGAGCGATTGAATCATTGGGAATGTACATCAGGATACATGTAAATTCCACTAATTGAACTAGTTACTTTATTTGGGATGAACAACTGGATGTAGATCTCTGATTAATTACTGTACTTGTTTAAAATGACTTCCCAAACTCTGGTTCATATCTTTTGATCCCAGCCATTGTACTAAGCAGAAGTGACACATTCCTTTCTAAAATGCTTATAGCTTAAGCAGGTTATTAGAACAAAGTTGAAATAGAGTACTGGTCTTATTAAAAAGATGTAGGAGAGCCTTAACTAGGCAAATGTAGTCATTCTCTTCATTTTCCTTCCCTTTTTGTCTCTTCATTAAGGTACAGTGGGCCCTCAGTATCCTGTGGGGTTTGGTTCCAGCCACCACCACCCCATGGATACCAAAACCCATGGAGGTTCAAGCCCCATTATATACAATGACATAGTAAAATGGTATCCCTTGTATAAAATGGTGAACAGCAAGGTTTGCTTTTGGGAATTAAAAAAAAAAATCAAGCTGTGTTTGGTTGGATGTGTCGATAAAGACTGTGGATACGGAGGGCCAACTGTATGTCCCATTGCCAAGCACATTTGTATTTCAAGCAAAAGACATAGATATCTCGTCCTCATGATTGCACTGATGCATTTGAGTGTAACTGAAAGTTTGAAAATAATTTAAACTGAGGTTGGATGTTGTTTATTAAAACCTATCTTGATTTCTACATCTGTGTGTCAGAGTTTTCAAAGAATCCTTCATGGGTATTGCAAGACAGAAATGTTGTAGGAGAAGTATGCCATATTATTTATTTATTTATTTATTACATTGGTATGCCACCTTCTCCCAAAATGGGACCCAATAAACTCCAGGTTGATAGAAATTACTTGAAAAATATCAGTCACATGCAAGTAATTATGCAAATTAACCAGGAACTTCATGCATTCTTAGATTCTGAACTCATTGCCTGTTTAGATGGAATCTAGGTTTTCTGTTAGCAGTTGATGGTGGATTATATAGCAATGAGACTTAGAGAGGCTGGTCAGTAGAAAATTAGTGTTTAAATGCAGAAAATAGTTACAAGGACTCACTTACAAATATTCTGCTGAAATAAGTACACTTTTTAAATGTAACCATTGAAAATCATATTATTTTACACTGCTGTCCATATTGTTGCTCTGCTTGCACAGTCATTCGCACCCTCTCAGTTTTCATCTCCCATTAGCAAACATTCATTTGCAGCTTCCCTACCTCTTAGTTTGGCTTAAAACATCTTCAGGGGTTCTGCCAGAAAGGAACTGGTTGGCTCTGATGAAAACAATATTGATGAGATGTCAGTAAGATAAGATCAAATGTACTGTGAATCTTGGTGCATTTGCTCTTCTTAACAGGCTGATGTTATCACTTAGTTTATGAATGACATAATGAAATTGGGTGATAAACAGAACGTTAATTAAATACTAGTTGAAAGATTAGAAATCTGGGATCTTGATTGAGTGGGAAATGCCCTGTCATATAGATCTTGCAGGCATTGTGCCAATTCCTCTGACTGATTTTGAGGTACTCAAAGGATGATAGAAACTTTTGAACATGCTCCTTATACCCTTTGTGTAGATCAGGGATGGGCAACTTTGGAAGGTTAAGGAGCTGCATTATCCCCCCTGACAGACCTTGGAGGGCTGCAGAAACCTCCCACTGCCGCCAAATGTTCCCAAACAGCCTCTAGGAGACACAGGGGCATTCTCACTATGTTTTGGGCCTTCCTAGGCCCCTAGATAGCATTTTAAGTCCTTTTGAGGGGGTAAAGGGACAAATTTTGCATTTTTTTTTAATCCTGGGGGATACAAGGGGGCTCTAAAAGTGGTGGAAATGACCTAGAGATCATTTGGGGGCCATTTGGGAACACACACCCCTCCAAAATGCCTAATGCATGCAGACCACGGGACACGCTTTGTCCACCCCCAGTGTAAATTGATTCAGAAAAAATAATCTGAACACAAACATCATCTGTGAAGTACTAGGTCTGTTATCTCTGTTCAGTACGTTTTTCAACTTGAAAAACAAATGAAAAAGTCTCTTTTTATTTTAAACATCTCAGTTCAAAAGCCAAGCGTTTATGTACTCAGACCCCCTAGCTACTACTGCTGCAATTTTGTTGTTCTGGAAGATTTATATCTTTCATGTGCTACTGTGTATAATTTTTTAACATCAGTAGGCCTAGTTTCTTTAAAAGAGTTTTACTAAGTTTTATAACTGGAGCTTTTAGTCTGTTGATGGTTAACAGTTAAACTGCATTCTCTAAAGAGGAAGCAGAGGATTCATTGTTAAAAACAGGTTCAAACATAATAGCTCTTCACACATTTTCTGGTAGAGTGGGCAGGTTGCTGTTCTAACCTCAAAAGTAATTTGAGGACATATTCCTTATACAAATAGAATTGTAAGGAGCATAACCAAAAAAGGAGTTCACTGTCAAGATGTTTGCATTTTTCTTGGGCATACTGTCCAAGTATGGTCAAAGCTCACAGTAGTTTATCTAAATTGCTTTCCTGTACAGTATATTCATAAGAATATTGGATTACAACATGGAGAAGAGCAAATATATGTTATCTAAATATATTTTGCATTTTGAAGTATGTTTTCAGTATCACAACAATAATTATTTAGAAAACAATATAAGAAAAGTAGGCATTTTCCTTAGTATTCTGTTTCAGTGAAGAATGCTTTTTAAGTGCTACTCTTGTATTTTTAACTCTGTATGGAAGCAAAATAGAAGATGTCCGGTTATGTATAGATTATAAACTAGCAATTAGACAAGGACAACGTATTGTAGGAGAGTACTAGCCAAATTTTTTGATACATGTAGATTTTGTCTGTCAAAACAAGATGGAAATGTGTTCCCCCATCCACGTGCAATGCAGTATAGTATTGATTAACTTACGGATATGCATAATAATGCAAGTAATCTACACATCCAGATTTTGTTTCTGCAAAGCAATACATGTACACACTTCTCTTACTGGATGGGGTGTCTGTCTGAGTATGTGTTCGGTTGAGCAGATTCTATCGATATCAGTGAGGCTTCAAGTCAAGGTGCATAGGACTGGACTGTCTGTTGTAGTTTTCTTCTAGGAAATGTAGATACAGTAGTAGCTGTTCAGTTGCTTCCTATACAGTAACTGTGGGGAATATGTTCCCAGACTTACCATGGATCAGAATCTGCAGCTAATAGTGAACCCCATTAAAATCAACTACTTCTGGCCCAAGCATATCATAGAGTTGCACTGGAAGATGTAGAAATTCTCTCTAGGAACACTTATCTAGGAATCTCTAGGTCTTCCAGTGTGACTCTATGGTCAACGTCTGGAAGACGCATACCATAGAATTGTGCTGGAGGATCTAGAAAATGCCTAGAGAGTCTTTTTTTTTTATCCAGGTAAGCAAAACAGCTGGTACTGGTCCCACGGATATCGGGGTCGTACTGTATTATAGACCAGGTATAGAAAGAGTGCTGCCCTCGGAGGGGGTTATTTAGCCCATTAACCTGTTTCTTGTGCACCCCAACTCCCACTACTACTTGCATCCCCTCTAAATTCTTCCCCACATTTTTGGGAGCAAAAATTGCCCAAAACAGTTTCAGTTGCCTCCAGGAGTGGTGAAATACTTGATTTATCTCCTTAAACCTCCTCTCCCAAGAAGTAGAAACCAAAAGTGACTACAGTACTGTACATTTCTGAGTTACTGCTTTTTGTGGATGCTGCAGTCTCTCTGGGAAAGTGTGGGGTGAAATGTGGCTCCCTCTACAGTTGTTCATCCCTGTTTTAGAAACATATCATCCCATGCTTATTTTTCTTTAGCTGAAATGAGACCATATGTGCACAAGAGGGAAGTGTCAGCAGACCTGTGTGAACCAGAGGTTTGCAAATCCTGAAAAAATTGTTTTAAGATATTCTAAAAGGGGGAGCCCCTTCCCAAAAAACTGAGTAGGTTGATATGGGGTGCCTGGAAGCAGAGGTGTGGCGAGGGATTATAGCACCTGCAATTCTTGAAATCTGTCTCACTCCAAGTTCTATGTCAAGTGGACCACAACTAGGAGATTTATGGGAAAAACCAGTGTTTGTTGATCGGTCCCAAACTTGCATGAAAATATTTGGAATGTCAACCTAAGTCAAAATAATTAAGTTTGGTCAAAATCATAAATGTGCATTCTAGACCAGAAGCAAATAAATTCAAAAATGTTTGTTGTGTAAGAACACAAAGTAGTCAATGTATTGAGTCCCAGACTTTACTACAGCCTTGATTTTGGTCCCAGTGAACAAATCTTGCCAAGAAAACCCCATGATAGTTTTGCCTTAAGGTCAACATAAATCAGAAACAACTTGAAGGCACACAGCAACAACAAAGATAACACACATGCTGTAACACACACATTAGCTAACATGCACATTGGAAACTGCTTAATGCAGTGTAGATGTGTAAATTGCTATTGCTTAAAACCATTTGTAAGCCACTCTGATAGCCTTGTGGCTGAAGAGCGGGGTATAAATAAATGTAATAATAATAATAATAATAATAAGCTGTGGAATTCCCTGCCCAAGGAAGTTGGGCTGACTCCATCTCTCTTGAGCTTCTGGCAGACAGCCAAAACAGTACAGTACTGTTCTACATGGCCTTTAATGCTTGTGGTTGTTCTGTTTTAACTGTTTTTAAATTGTATTTTATGTCTGTTCTTAGACTGCTTTTAAAAGTTTTTAGAGGATATTTTAATTGTGCTTTTAATGTTTTGATTGTTTTTATTTGTTCTTAGTTGTTCATTGCCTCTGGAGCTCTTATGGGCTGGGAGGTGATACAGAAATATCTTAAATAAATAAATAAAATAAGTAATTTATAAACACATCTAGGACTTGATTTTGGAAAGGAACTTTCAGGTGTTGCAGATTACATAGCATTTTCAGGCATTTGGTCAAGGAATACAGTGGGCCCTTGATTTCCACTGGAGTTTGGTTCCAGGACCCCATGGATACCAAAATATGTGGATGCCAAAGTCCCATTATATACAATGGTGTCTCTTATATAAAGTGGCTAACAGCCATTTATAAGATGGTGTCCCTTATATAAAATGTCAAACAGCAAGGGTTGCTTTTTGGATTTATTTATTTATTTTCAAGTTGTGGATGATGGAATCTGTGGCTGCAGAACCTGTGATTATGGAACGCTGACTGTACAATCTAGGATTCTGCCAGCCATATCCTTCCTGCAACAGACTGGCAAGGGCCTTGCACAACACAGCATCTGATTTCTCTTCCTGCTTCAGATTCCTCCAGCTTCTGCAGCAAACTTGCAAAAAAGGGGTCTGTGTATAGAGATACAATAACTCACTTGCCAAAATCAAAGAATAAGCTGATGTGAAAGGAACTTGTCTCAGTTTGGGCAAACTTTAAGGGTTTAGAAGTCTATGAACATGTGAAAAATGAAGGATCAGAAGAAGCCGAAGCACCTGATTGTAATAGCTCCGGAGGGGGGACTAGTTAGAAAAAAGAACATGCAGCAGAATTTGTTTTTAGTGTGGATTGACGTCTGTGCTCACTGTGTATGGTTGACACTGCAGCAGCATCAAGTTTAGAGTACATAATAACACCCTCACATTCACTATAATGATGATAGCTTCTTTGTTTTCAGCTTTAACCCTTTTCCTCCTTATAAACTGGGGGAAAATAAGACAAATGTTGGATTTTTAGAGTTCCTCGTCTTTGTCCATTGAGAACAAAAGTTAAACACATTTAAAAGTAAATTATTTTAGAAACTTTGTAATTAATATTTTAGTAAATGACTTTTAAATTTAATGGCCTAAATCCAGAGTGATGTTGACATAGTCCGTGGAACTTCTTTCCCTTCCTCCTACATTCCTAGGATTTCTGGAGGATGTTTTTAAGGTGCTCAAGAGGGGGCCTACAATGGGAAAGGTTATCCATATTCTCAAAACACCCCCTCCCCCAGTTGTGTGCATAGATTTCCAACATTGGATACAGCCTCATTGTAAGTAAACATGGAAATGTTATGACAAAACTCAGATATACATAATCACTTTTACGTCTGACATAACAAAGTGGTTTCACATCTTTAAAGGAGCTTAAAATATTTCATGTTTTTCACATACACCCCACTTCCTCTCTAAACTTGAAGCTCTATACTCCAGAAAAATAAACGTGTGTGTGTGTTGTTGTTTTTACCTTGGCTTCAACATTTCCAGAAATGTTATATCTCTAGGTATAAAGAACCTTTTCCCTATCTAGGGTTTGTCAACAGCTCATTAATTAAGTTGCAGTTGTTGCATTAGTTTAACACAACACTTATATGACATTTTGGTGTCACTTCTGTTGTGAAGTATCTTTTGTAATTCAATATTAGAAACATGTTTGTTCTTGGGCCTGTCATTTTTTGCTTAGCTTAATAGTGATATCTTATGTTTTCAAAGTTTAAAATTCTTATGCACACTTTCCTGGGAGACGGTCTCTTTGAATTCACTGAGATTTTCTTCCAAATAGACTTATATAGGATTATGCTGTAAGACTAGAAATCCAACACAGAACACATTTCCTTTTGTTTAACTAAATTAGGGTTACAGTACTTTTGAGTGTGCATAGGATCATAACCTTAAAATAATTCTATAGCATGTAGAACATGAAACAATGTTTCTGTGCATTCCCATCCCTTAAAAGGAGTGTTTCTGTTCAGAACAGAATGTGGAAAGTTACTTTAAAAGATAATTCATACTTGTTCTTGTTACAGTATTTGAAAAGTAATCCATTGTTGTTGCTTGTTGTGATGTTGAAAAAGTAACTCAGTGCACTGTTCATTGCTTTGCAGTTCCTTTCCCATTACTTTTGAAAGGGAAAATCCTTAGGAATCATAAGAGAATGGTGTAAATAAAAGTTGAAAATGTCCTGTCAAAATGCCTCTAAAATGTTCTTTAAAAAGTAACTAGAAGCAGATACTCATTACATCAATATAGAAATTACAGCCTTATTCATTACATTATCTTTTAAATATGACTTCATTATATTCCCATTAACCTCAAATGTAGCTAGCTATATAGGAAACCCCTACTTACTTGATGGATTAGGGACTGCAGCGCTGTCAGAAAGTGGAATGGTTAAAAAGTGGAATCCAGGGGTGTTTTTTTTAAGCTACCAAATGCATTTTGGCTGCTGAAAAACGTAAATAACACACTATATATAACACTTTTCAATGTCTGCAAAAGCTAAATTAATGCACTACATATAAACAAAAGTAAAGTAAAATGAACAAAAGCTTATGTTTTGTTCTTTCAGTTCTATGAAAAAGTATGTTTAATTGCTTTTTTGTGGAATAAAACAACTAGACAACACTGAAGTGAGCACAGGAGCAGCTCTGCGATTTCTTAGGATAACAATATTTACCTTTTCTTTCAAAACTAAGTACTATTACAAACACTTCTATTTGTCAGAACTATGCAAACAGAAAACCACACTTCAGAGCAGCAAATACACATTAAAAGGTGAAAATCAAATCTTCCATCATCCCAATAAGGAGAGTTTAAATGGGGGTTAAGAGAACTTGTGAGCATGACAGTCTTGAGCATGTTGCCATGAAAGAAAAGGGAAAAATAAGTGGTGTAGGGTGGCACTCACCCACTTTAGAACAAGCCCTTCTTTCCCCTTGTTAATACAAACATAAAATAAAAAATAAAATAAAAATACCTGCCACTAACAGGAGTAGTTAACCAGTTTAAAACCACACAGCTTTTTGGTCCTTGTGCATGCAAGAGTATCTCAAAAAGTGAGACTAGTACAACAGCTTGTTACCTCACCAGCTCCCAAAACCCATTATTTTCCTTCCTTCCACCACCCAATTGGCCTTGGTTACCTTTCCCCTTCCATCCTTGATATGGAACAACACACACACACACACACACACACAATGACCAGGGCCTTTGCTCTGGCAAATAATCAGGGAGCAGCTGTGGTGGCAGCAAGTCATGTGGGACAAGTGTCAGTGTGAATGTGCCTGAAAGGGAAGAGGAGGACCTACCATGAACAGCGGACTTTGAGGCCCGGGCATTTGCTTCCTTTCTTCCCCTTTGGTAACCACAGTGGATACATGGGGGTGGGGAGAGGAGTGCAAGTCTAGAGAACAGGGGGAACAGGAGGATGGTTGAGGGTAAGCAATGCGAGTGAGCAAGCCTTTTTTGGCACCTTTTTGGCAACTTTTTTCC
Organism: Gambelia wislizenii; assembly: GCA_030847615.1. NCBI lineage: Eukaryota > Metazoa > Chordata > Lepidosauria > Squamata > Crotaphytidae > Gambelia > Gambelia wislizenii. The sequence continues at coordinate 108,804,178 of JAUMIR010000004.1, forward strand.
CTTTCAGATCGCTTTGCAAATAGTGCATGCCCATGCGAGCAGTCCAAAGTGAGCCTCCGTAGGAAGAACTGATGCTCTTTTTCTGCTTGCAGGTTACACAGCTAAGTTCCATTATTTCAAAGAGGGGTCCGCTCTTTCTGTAGGCAAGTCGTGGGACCACGTGCCTGTGTGCGACCAGTCCCAAGTGAGCCTCGTAGGCAAGAAGAACTGACGAAAGAGTGGACCCCTTGTCAGATTAATGGAACTTGTCTGTTATTTGCAAGAATAAAAAGAGTGAGTCATCAGAAAGCAAGGTGTTGAAAGGTGGGGGAAGCTTATAATAGCAAAAGTGTTGCAAGATAGTTTTTTTAAATGAGGCCTTCTTATTATAGGATGGGATAATCAGAAACGTATTATATACAGGTGCCTATTCTTTTTGGAGCTATCAGGTAACAATCAAAAAGTGATAGAAGTATTTCATCACACTTATTAAACTGGCATATTAGTGTTTAAGCTGACTTAGTTCTGTTGAAATGAAAGGTTATAAATTAACTGAAAATATATTTCTTGCCCTGTTTCACTTCTGGACAGCCCTGATGACGTCTGAGGCACAGCTGGCAGGGGGGGAGAGCCAGATAAAGCCTATAAAAAAGTTTTAATAAAACAGCCGGGAAAACCCATGTTTTGCAGGAAAACTGAGATGGGTCTGGTGTAGGAATGCAGGGTCAATACCTGCATACCGGCTTGTATAGCTGGCTGCTGCTGCCGCCACCACTAGAGTCACTCTGCAGCCGGGGAAGAGACCCCCAGCATGTGATCAAGGCCCCCTACATGCGGCCAGCCTTGATCACATTTTGAGGTCCTCCTTCCTAGCTTCAGAGAGCACAATGCATGACAGTAGGGGAGGTGCCCATCGCATGTATGCGTGTGGACTTTCACCTCTTTCATCATGGTAGTGGGGGTGGGGAATGGGCCGGCTCTGGGGCCAGAATACACTGGGCAGAAGGTGGTCTATTCTGGCAGGTCTAGAGAAGCCCCATGTTGTACTCCTCAGTCAGCTATGCAGGTAGTTGAGTAGAGCCCATGTGGTGAACTTCCTGTCTCTCAGGTTTGATCACAGGGTGATTCTGTGAATTAAAAAAAGGTAGATGTATACAATTGAGGCTGGTGTCTACTGATGCTGGTGGGGCAGAGAACAGGATCATCACAGATGGTGCCAAATTGATACAGTGTTCTCCCTCATCCTTCCTTGCAAAGATCCTAAATAAACCCAAGTCCACATAGCATACATTTAATTTAGGGTATAATTAGAATTAACTAAACTGAATAATAGTACCTTACCCTGTTTTAGAAGGATTAGGTTCTTAATTCTGTGCTGGAAAAAATGCTATGTAGCCTCTGCTACAGTCATGTGAATCTTTCAGTTATGCATCTTACTCCTTGAATAAAGAGTTTAGCCTTAACACAATAGCCTAGAAAAAAAGTATTTTGAACAAAAAAAGGACGGGGGAAGAAGGGTGTACATTGAGCAGCACATTTAATTCTGTGTGTGGGAGAAAGGTATGTGACTTGTATTCACCTGATTTAGCACTCCTTAAGCAATGTGTTTGGCTCCAAAGATTTCAGCCCAAGAAAGAAGGAAAGAGGGAAAGAATATTAAGATCTCATTATGCTTCAGATCTGCACTCAAGATGACAGCCTCATTGAAAAGGTTGGACTCATTCCTATGTGAAATGCACAGAGTTGCAATAAAAAGTAAAATAATAATAATAATTATTATTATAATTATTATTATTATTATAAAAATCCTAGAGGGAACTGCATAGCCACTCTCCATTCTCTCACTCACCCCTTCATTCAGTTGATGTTTAGACTGGTGCTGTAAAAATGCACAATATCTACTCAGTTCTTTGATGCCATTTTCAGTGGTTCAAGATCTGTGATTATTAATATTAGGGAAATAAATATTTTGGGCAGTCAGTTATATTGTTAAGAGAATACCAAATGGTGTGGAGGAGGTAAAACTGAGATTGTGTAAAGATTAAGTAATAAAGCCATGATGCAATGAGCTTATAAAAGTGCCAGACTCTTGCAAGGGACAGAATCAGCAAAGGATGAAAACATAACTTTACAGAGAAATGGAAATTAAGGCTATGATTCTGAAACTGACTTCTTCATATATCCACTTACTAGTTAGGAAGCTCAGCTGAATTCAGTGGGTCTTACAATATAGGATGGTGCTGTTAGGGTCTTTAAACAATTTTAGGAGCATGTGTGAGATGCGCAGGCAAAGCATTTAGGATAGAAGGGAGGAAGGAAAGGAACTGAATCCTCTGAGAGCAGACCTCTGGAACTTTGGCTCCCAAGGTGTCACTTTTTCGCCTTAGAGATTGATCACTCATTTTAGCTTTGTTCTCACATTGAAAAAGATTCCCAGTGTGGCTGCATCTCTCAATTCCCACCTTTTCTGGGAATTCTGGGAAATGTTGTAGTCCTGGATGTGGGCAAAGCTCTGGTATACCTGCCACCCCCTGCCAACACTCTTGCATACTCATCCCATGGATAATTATGAAGCCCACAAGGATGAAAAAGCTGTTACCAATTAAACTTGGCAGAATCTATGTTCCAAGTGAGCCTTTGGACAAGGACTAAGACAAAGATGATAGAGAGGAAGCCAAACAGCATGTAGCCCAGCCCTCCATCTACTGGTAATCTATGAAAGTGGAAGAATACATTTTTTAAACAGCAGGTGGGTTCTACTGGACACCTTGCTTGCCAATGTAAATGCTACATTCTGCACGTGTGCATGAGACCCAAACATGTCAAAATACAAGAGGCAAGGAAAGTGTGTCACTTTCTTACCTCCTCTGCTAAGTACAGCGTGTGTATATAATGTTGTGTTGAGTTGGGTGAATATTTTGAGCATGTCTACTGTGCCTACAGTGGAGGATTCAAGATAGTAGGTGAAGAAGGAACCAGCATAGGAGGAAGAACATGCTGTGCTCCCTTTAAAAGAGAGGTCTTCTGGCTGTCATAATGTCCAACTCTGTATCTGATCACCTTGGAAGTAAAGCAGTATACAGACTGTTTCTGTGGTTCCCATAGCATGATTAGAAAGATCCCAGTTTACTCCAAAGTGCATATGTAGTGCTATAATACCTGACTGGTAGATGGCATCCCTGAGTGCTCACTTTTTGAGTGCTTTGTTGCTATTGAATCAATGGTTGGAATCTACAGGTCAGGACTTTTAGACTCTAGCATTACTAACTGTAAATATAGACACTGCCAGGCTGTTGAACATTACTTAGAATGGCAGTGCATTAGGCACACAGTGCGTTTTCATTACCTGAAAATAGGCTTCGTTGATCAGTTTAGTATATTGTATGAATCCATTTAAAATATTACTTTATAAGTGTTGTATCTGATGGATTGTTCCCAGCATACTTTTTACCATGTCTCTGTAAGTATTAAATACAGTATATCTTGTATAGAAAAAGATGTTTCTCTGTAATAGCTATTTGTATTTGTTGAATGTGTGTTTTTCCATGATGAAGATAATAGAAGACTTCCAAGAGATTTGCCCTTCTGTCCATTTTTTTATGACAGTTGGAATTCCCATTTTGGTCACAATTCTTCTTGCCTCTTTGTGTGTGTGTGTGTGTGTGTGTGTAAACATTGGGCAGGTGTGCTTGATTACTGAGTAGCAGCAGTAACTTAGTATCAGTGTATACTAAACAGTCTGAGGAGCTTCAGCATGTTTTATTAACATGGCATTTGACAGCTGTTAACCGATGAAATAAGAGACTGGTATCCAATTTGACTAAAAAGAATACACTTGATCCTGCTCAGATCAAACCTATTACTCACTAAGCTCTGTATATTGAATTAGCAGGTTGGCAAGATGGGAATATGCTAGGAGACCTTTTGGAGCTGAGAGATTCGTTTATAACAAACTGAGTTTTACTGGAATCTTATAAGGTATTTTGTGAGGCATTGAATCATGTTGCTTCAGTCCAAACTGTATGGTGCATTAGAAGTATTTTTGCGCTCCAAGTGATACATGTCACTTTCTTTAGATAAAATAGCTGCTGGGCTCCCATCTAAACTGGGATTGCAGCACAAGGAGCACAGATAACTTTTCCTACCAGTTTCCCATCCAAAAATGGCCACATAAAGCTTTTATTTGCCCCGAAGGTGTTGTTTTGAGGGGAATCATTTTTTTTGGGGGGGGGCAAAATCCTTGTTCCAGACTTCAGTTTGCTCTGGATCCAAGCACTTTGGGCAAGAGACAAATCCAATTACTCATTAATTCAAAATGCTTTACATGCAATATGTAGTTTGGCCCATACTCATGTTTAGGTTTTCCTTGGTTTTTTTCCAGGCTGTGAGGCCATGTTCTGGAATAGTTTCTTTCTGACGTTTCAGCTGTATCTGTGGCTGGCATCTTCAGAAAATGGTTGGGTAGGGGACATTAAAGTCCCCACAGGCCAACTGGATCTATGGAAGTGTGAGTCAACCTTGAACCTCTGGGAGGGCTTCAAGATTGAATCACACTTCCATAGATCTGGTTGGCCTGTGGGAATTGTAATGTCCCCTACCCAACCATTCTCTGAAGATGCCAGCCACAGATGCAGGCAAAACATCAGAAAGAAACTATTCCAGAACATGGCCTCAGAGCCCGGAAAAAAAACAAGGAAAATCTATGGATGCCGGCCGTGAAAGCCTTCGACTTCACGTACTCATGTTGTTATTCTGACATTACTTCATGACATGATAGCTGCATGCAACCAGCAAATAGAGGGGATGTATTATCTCCAGTAAAAGCCACAGCTGTTACCTCTTGGATGGTTCCCCGACCACCTGGGGTGGTTCCTAGTACTGGCCGCTCTGTATGGTACTTTCACGTCTTTCTGGGTGGATTTTTTTTTAAAAAAGAAAGCCAAATGCATGGTTTAAAATTGTTGTGAACTGCTCTGAGTGTTGCATGGGCATTAGAAGAGCAAAATATAAATAAATAACACGTAAATAAATGCAGATAAGCTAGTTCGTGGAAGAAATCCTTACAAGCAACAATCAGCCTGTCTTGGGTGGAAAAATAATTTCTTTCAACACTTACCTTAGTGCCAAGTTTGACTCATCTGACAGCAGAATATATGATGTGCAGGAGCTTCAGCTGTTTGTCTTGGAGTAAACAAGAGTGACTACTTTTCTCATGCCAGGTTACAACTGGGCCTTTCCCACTTTGCAATTGCTAATATAATGAGACTGGTTTATTTTATTTTATTTTATTTTTACAAAATCAACATCTGGATTGGCATACTTCTCTTCCCTCACTCAGTCTGTTACAGAGATTGGCTGCCACTAACAATAAATTACCAGATATGGTAGACCAAGCAATTGTAAAGTGGGAAACATGATCAAAAGTGCAACTCTCAGTCTGGTTGACATCCTCATTGTTATATCCTTCTATACAACCTTCTATGCAACCCAGTCCCTCCCTCCCTCCCTCCCTTTCTTTCTTTGATTGTTAACCTAATCTGTAATGCCTTTTAAACTGTCTCATGACAGTTATAAAAAGTTGTAATGATGCCCCCATTTCAGAGGACATTTCTCCAGAATTTCAGAGCTTTAGCAGATAGATAAATTTCTCCATTGTTTGAATTTATGAAACTGATGAATTGCTATCATATTACTTCAAATCTGTCTGATGCAATTTCTCCCCTAGCTGCCTTTAGGTGATAAATTAGCTTTTCATTTAAGGCTGTGGACCTAATTCTGTCCATTCAGTTAATGTAATTGTACATTAAGTTCCTGCTCCCCTGAGCTTGTCGATACATGTTTGTTGCTCTCTCATTTTTCTTAGCCCTTCTACACAACCTGTGCAAAGGATCATATGTATAGCAACTATTCTTCTCTTTTTAATTCAAGTAAATATTTCTATGACTTCAATTTTCCCTGTTATCCTTAAAAAAAAGTTTAAACTGTTTCTTTCTATATGTATCTATATATTGGGAGGTAGTGAACATCTGACTCTAAACAGGTTCAATATATTCTTTTTTATTGAGGAAATCTTGTGTCCATGTGGAATTACCTTGATTTTACCAACCAGAGTCTGGCAATTATATACATTGTAGCAGGTACTCTCTGTTTTGTTGTTTGATTCCTAAACCTATGTCAAGGTAATAAGGCAGAGGTGGCAATTGTGTGGTGCTCCAGATTGATTGATTGATTTTATTCATTTATATTGCACCTGTGAAGTCGAAAGCTTTCACTGCCGGCATCCATAGATGTATCTTGAGTTTTTTCCGGGCTGTGAGGCCGTGTTCTGGAATAGTTTCTTTCTGACGTTTCGCCTGCATCTGTGGCTGGCATCCTCAGAATCCTGAGAATGCTCCGAGGATGCCAGCCACAGATGCAGGCGAAAGGTCAGAAAGAAACTATTCCAGAATACGGCCTCACAGCCCGGAAAAATCCCAAGGAAAATCCATTCCAGTCAGTTTCTGAAATCCTGATGACATAACAATGCTTTTACTTGCTGGCAGAAGGAGAGCAAAGATGGCGCATTCTAAAGTCTGGGAGCAGCCACTGAGAAGGCCCACCAAATGAGCCTGAGAAGGTGGCGAGACAGAGAGAAGGGCCTCTCCTGAAAATCTCAGAGCTCTAATGGGCTCACAAAGGGAGACATGGTTCTTCAAATAGTCTGGACACCAGCCATATAGGTATAGATATAGATATTGCTGAATTTAAATTCTAAGTACAGTATATTTTTCCATTGGCTGTGCTATCTATGGCTGCTCGGAGTTGCAGTTCAACATCTAGAGGGCTGAACAGTTCTCAGTCTTGTAATAAGGTAGAGTGTGACAGTACACACACACACACACACACAGAGGCCCGGGCCTATCCTAATAAATTTATTCACCCTCCCCACCCTCAGGTATGGGTTACAGCTGTTATGTCGAAAGAAGTATCCCAGCTCCACCCAATTTAAAAATTTTCTTTGCTGCTCTACCATAACCTTTCCTTTTCAATGTAACAGCCCTTTGAAGCATGTAATGCCTGTAAAGCAGGTGTTACTTACTGTATGTATTCCATGGAGATTTCAACAAAGATGCCTAATTATAGAAAAGCAAATACATTATGAAGCAAGTAAAATATAAATGCTCAAAATGTTTTCCAACTCTACTTCTCTGTGGCCTCGTTTGCATACTGAAAGTACATTATTTCAGAGTGCAATCTTAATATGTTGTACAAAGAAGTTGTAAAATAGTAGTAGTAGATAAGAATTGTCCAGTAATCATAGTTAATTGATGTCGCGTGTAATGTCATACCGTCCGTGTAGCAAGGTGGCTACAGCTTAGATTCAAGATTCCATCTGTAATGGCTTATATTTCTACTAAAGAATAAAGTAATGTATCTGAGTAAGGAATTGTATGATGAGTAGTTTTTTTATATGCTATAGCAGAAATGCCTTTGAATCTTCTTATTATCTGTTTACTGTATAATCTTTATCTGATAACTCAGTACTGGGCAACACAGTCTTTGGCATAAAAATTTGAAAAACTTTATGAACTCTGACTTTCGAGGTGTCTCATATTAATTCCTAACTGTTGTCTTAGTAATAATTATTTATTAGGCATGACTTCGAAACCATAGCACTGAAATAAAAAAAAAATCAGCATTCTGTAAATTGCTCTTTGATGTTTTGTCTTTTCTTCTTTTTATAGGAAATACATGATTTATTAAAAGACTTTGAACTGAAGTACTGTTATGTGGACAAAAATAAAAGAACAGGTAAGATTAGTTCTTGGTAAACTGGTAAACTACAGTATGCAATGAACCAGGAAGGGGTGTAGGGAAATTGTAGCATATAATTTTATAAAGGAAGGGAAAAGTTTCAGTCCTTTAACATACTGCCAGACAGTGGTTTGGGACTGGGTCTGAACCAGTCTCCAGTCTCTTGAACCAGTTTGTGGAAATGTTCTTTTATACTGAAGAAATCCACTGTTGAAATTTCAAAATAATGGACATAACAGAATTTGGGTTATTTATTTTTTATTTCCTGTTCTAGATATGAAAGGAGTTAGCAAGTTCTGCTAATCTTATATGCAGTTTTCACATCTAAGAACCCAGGAATAAAAATGTCATGTCAGCCTATGATACATAATCTTCTCAGTACCAGTTCAAACATATATGTTCATCCTTTGATGGCTTTGGTATCAATGTGTGACTTAACCACGTAGATGAGACAGAATAGATTGAGCTTTTATATCACTTGGGGCTCATCTACATTGGTGCCTTAAGCTGGGGCCAGTCTGGAGCATTATGCTCTGGACTGGCCCTGGACACAACATGATAGCAGCCACACTTACTGGGGTGAATCTGTGTCAGAGTCCAGCTGGGCCAACACGGCATCAGGCCTGCTGGTCCATCTTCTTGTCCCCAGTGCCTCTGCCACTGCCTTACCAGCCAAGCAGCTCCCTCTGAGAGCCTGGTCGACACCGGTGCTTCTGCTGAGGTCAGAACGGGACACCCAGACATGTGATCAACAAGGAGGGGGTTGTTCTACCCCTCCTCATTGATTGCATGGGTGCCCCATTCTGCCCTCGGCAGAAGCACTGGCGCACTGTCCAGGCTTTTGCAGGGAATTGCTTTGCCAGCAAGGCAGCAGTGCTGGAGACTCTGAAGAGGAACCATTCTCTTCCCTGTGCTACTCAGCACAGGGGAAGAGAGATGGCATTGCTTTTGTGTGTGGACAACTGGATCTAATGGAATCAAACCTGATCCAGCTGTCCAGACAAGAACTGGAGGCACTCCAGTTTCCTGAGGTTTCTCTTAAGATGGATTAATGACTTAATAGAGTGAATTTGCTGTCTGTGTCATCTGGACCCATCACAAATAAGTTTGATTTATTTCCTTAGTGTAAACAAGTGCTTGGTGTCACCTCAGGAACAATACTGATGGAGGTACTGCACATGCTCAACTGTGTGTCATTGAATGATGAAATACTGTATAATAAACTTGCATGTATGTATCAAACTTTAGATAATGAAGGGTTTTCTACTTCATAAAATCAGGAACATCAGGTACAAAGGCAGAAAATATTCTGGCTTTGACCAAGTTATGTACAGATCTGATGAAGAGGTGTTCGTGTTGGAAACATGTTCACGCCCGTAGTTTAATGCTTTTCTCCCACAATCCTATCAATTTTAACTGCCCATTAAGGATTGGACATGAATCTTCCAGTTTGTAATTTAAAAAAAACAACTAGAGTGCGAAACAACCTAGATGTTAATCTGTTTTGTAATGTATATTCTTGTTGAATGTATTTGGTGGTGATAAAATGATTTGTGGATTTCAGATGCTTACTTGCAGCAAATCAGTCAGATCCATTCCCACTGTTTCTATAAATTGTCCGACTTTTTGTATATAGTAGTAGGAGTTAAAAATAATAACAATATGGAGTTATTATTTGTATCTCTTCATAGGGGTTAATACCCATTGTACAAGAAGCAGATAAGCTTCCCTTACTCTCCTCTGTAGCTGCTGTGCGTTGTGGTCTGAGTCTTACAGTGGGAGAGATGAATCACTGCAAACCAGGAACCTTCAGTTCAGTCCAAGATTCTTTTGTTCGATTTGGGGCAGTTTCCCTCCCAGTACCAGTCTATAAGGCATAGCCCACAAAGTTTGCAAGGTCCCTTAATTCTATGAAGAGGCTTTTGGGAGCTCCCTGGGAAGGAGGGGACGGGAAAGATCTGCTGTGGAAGTTTGCCCTTTACATGTGCAACTGTGAATATCAGCCACAGAAATACAGTTGTATTGCCTCTCTTTATAATCTTTTCTCTCCGTGACTTCTCTCCCCTCAAACTTGGTTGTTAGTTCCTAGACAAAGGCTGGATCTTCCCATGACCTCCTTTTGTATTGCTGTTGTCTAGTTAATTTAGTTCCAGCTTGATTGGAGCATAATTGATTACCCAGAGCTCCTGACAAACAACACCTTTCTGTGTTGTAGTGTAGTGACTGGCTCTGCAACTGAAAGATGATGCATATTGTCAAGCTGACCTCAGGGATGAAGCAAGTGGAAGCACCATTGCTTGTGTGGAAATTTGACCCAAGGACTATGGGAACCTCTGTGGCCTAAATCCTATTGGTTAGTCCCAACTAGAGTAAATCTAATAATAATAACAATAACAACAACAACAACTTTTATTTTTGTACCCCGCCTTTTGCCTATTAGGCAATCAAGGCGGCTCACAACAATTGGATATAAAAACAAATCCATAACAATAGTAATAACTTAAAACAATTTACCCCCCCCTTAAAATTACATATAATAGTGTATATATTTAAAATAACTGGCAAATTCACCAGTTACTTTACCTAAAACTTTAAAACTAGAATCAAAACATAAAAACATTAAAAAAAAAAAAGGGGGAAGCATCCATTAAAATGGTCTGTTCTATTCAGGGAAGGCCTGCTGGAAGAGATTCGTTTTGATGGCTTTTTAAAAATTCTCCAAGCTAGTTGCTTGATGGATTTCCTCCGGCAGGACATTCCATAATCTGGGAGCAACGACAGAAAAAGATTTCTGGGAGGTTGATGTTAATTTAGATCTCATTGGTTGCAATAAACCCCTCCCAGAAGATCTAAGGGTGCGGGGCGGATTGTATGGGAAGAGGTGATCCCTTAGGAAGGTTGGACCTAGGCCATGTAGGGCTTTATAGGTCATTACCAATACCTTATACTGTGCTCGGAAACTGATAGGCAACCAGTGAAGGGATTTCAAGATTCAGGATCTGTTGAATCAATTGTTGAATGGTTAGTCAACACCTAGGTAAGTCCTTTTAGTCCATGGGTCTGTTCTAAGTAGGACTTACAATAATATTCAAGCTTTTGTGTGCATGGAGAGCCAACTTCTTTCCACATTTATTTACAGTTGTCCCTCCACATTCACAGAGGTTAGGGCTGCAAGACCCCCACGAATGTGAAAAAACCGTGAATAAAAAATAGGCTTCTGAGGCCCCCGTCGCTGCTCCTCTCCACCCCCGCCCTCCCAGAAGCAGTGACGAGGGCTTCTGAAGCCCTGTCGCTGCTCCTCTCCACCCCCCACCTGTCCTCCCAAAAGTGGCAATGGAGCTTCTAAAGCCCCGTTGCCACTTTTGGGGGGGTGGGCTCCCAAAAACCGTGAATAATTAAAACCATGAATGTTAAAGCCATGAATGTGGAGGGGCAACTGTATTTCTAATTTAATGGAACTCTATGCATTTTTGTGGTTTAATGAGAATTACTTTATTTGTCTTAGATTCATTTTAACCACATAATATAATATATTTAGTGCAGTTAAAGTGTCCTGGGGTTGCTAAAACAGAATGTGAAGTTGAGCCTGAAAGTAGAGGTTCTGCTGAGGAGATAATTTTACTTCTACTTTTAATTTGTAAATGTATCTAGTCTTGGACATGTTGATTTTTTTTAATGAACACTTACCTCTGTAAGCACTGGACACAGTTTGTCCCTCAGATACAATAGAAAGTTGTGGAAGTATAAGCTGACTTCAAACATTTCTAAGAAAGTAGTACTGTACTGTAGTTTCAGTGCTTCATTTGTCGAAAAGTGCTCCTTTATGCATCCTGCTATTGTTTGTCTTACTGTTCACTGCCACTATGTCTTTCTACTCTAGCATTTATTTCTTTTATTTATAGGATATATAGTGTAGCATTATCACATATCCTCGTCATCACAGAATGTCTTGTACAGCAGCAGATGGCTGGAATTTTTGAGTGTGTTTAATTGGGATAAAAGATCTTACCTATGCTGAGTTAAACCATGCTTTAAAAAAATGTGACCGTTATGTTTATAATTTATTTAGTAAACCTTTTGGACTTGAGGATAGAGTAACCTCTGATTATTCAGGCTTGAAAGAAAATGTTAACATTCCCAATTCTCAGTGGTATCATCTTACCAGTCAATTTGACTTCTACTAGAGTTTTGCTGTTCAGTAGAAAGAGATGATTAATAGGCAGACTGGAATAAAAGATGTTTTCTGTTTCAAACTGTAATCTTGCAACCAGAGCTTCCTGGAATTGAATGTCAGGAAAAGGCTCTATTGAAATATGATATCTCAGCAATAACTTTAAAAGGTTATGGTGTGCCAGGCATCACAGTCACCTCCTAGTCACATTATTGCAATTTTTGACAAAGAACCATGGCTTGTAGAAATTAGAAAGTACATCCCATCTTACTTAGGACTTTATGTAACATTACAGTTGTCCCTTCACATTCGCTGGGGTTTGGTTCCAGGACCCCCCGTGAACACTCAAATCCGTGAATACTCAAGTCCCATTATATGCAATGGCATAGCAAAATGGTGTCCCTTATATAAGATGGCAAAATCAAGGTTTGCTTTTTGGATTATTTTTTTTTAAAGAATATTTTCAAGCTGTGAATACTTAAATCTGTGAATGCCAAATCCGTGAATATGGAGGGACAAGTGTACATGATATTTTCTCAGGCTGTTAATAGCACTGGTCATAATCTTTAAAGATTGCCCTTTGGTATTGAAGACTTTGGTTGTAATTTTATTTTATTCTTTTAAAAAATAAACATTGTTTGTACTAGAATCATACTTTACCATTTTATAAAACTGGGAAGTCTCTGTGATCCGTTTAGATTACTGGCAACTTTGGTATAACCAATATAGCACTCATCCAAAGGAAATGTTTAATTCCTTGTTCCTGCTGTGCCTCTCTGAAGAACCTCTCTTGAGGGTCAGGAAAAAATGTAGGAAATGCTTAGTGTGATACTCCAGTGGACGGGAAAAATAAGGTTCTGGTGGCACCCAATGGGAAAGGGGTTGAAGGAGAATCTAGTGGTAGAACAGCTTGTGAGACTGAGTACCTACTCTTTGGTGAGGCAGAGACTGTGATCATGTACGTTAAACCTTCACTTTTCATCTAGAGTTAAGAAAATTACAAACAATAACATATTAGATTTACTTTCATATGCTGTATTGTTTCTGTACTTTTTTGGCACCAGAAAAGTTAGACTCCTATTTTTCATATGGTTTTCTTACCTCAAAAATAGTATTGTCTCTGAAGATGAATTGTGGTAGAGAACATATAAACATGTTGCTTATTTTGCTGTCTTTCAGCTTTTGTTACTCTACTGAATGGAGAGCAAGCTCAGAGTGCAATATGCCTGTTTCATCAGCATTCTCTTCGAGGGAAAGAAATATCAGTACAGCTTCAGCCAACTGATGCTCTGCTCTGCATTACTAATTTACCCACCTCCTACACATTACAAGATTTTGAAGAGCTGGTGCGGCCTTATGGCAATGTGGAGAGACACTTCTTGATTTATAGTGAAGTTACTGGCTATTCAAAAGGCTATGGCTTTGTGGAATACATGAAAAAGGATTCTGCAGCTAAGGCTAGGTTGGACCTTTTAGGAAAACAGTTAGGTGGAAATGTCCTCTTTGCTCAATGGATGGATGTTAACCAGTTAACTCCAAAACTGATACATTCAAAGTGCCTGTGTGTAGAAAACCTTCCTGTAGACTGCACTGATGCAAATGATCTGATGCAAATATTCTCAGCTAAACACAAACCTGTCTTCTACCAGGTATGTATTTATTTGAAAGCCAAAACTCCTTCTTTGCAGATTTTTATGGTTTGACCACACAGCCTGCATGTCTTTTCCTTTGTTTAGTTTACAACTTAATATGTTCAGGCTAGTGAGTGATTATCCTGCATTTGTGACATTTCCAGTAGGTAGTATAAAGGTTTTACTGGGTTTGGCCTGTGTTAGTCACCAGGAAATTATGTAAAAGGCCATCTGGGCCACTGTCCTGCATAGTTTACTTATCCCAAACATTTTTAAAAATGCTGTTTTGTTAAGCCTTGAAATCATTTTTAAACATTCACTTATTAATCTAAGGTCTCTCTCTCTCTTTTGAGAGAGGATGGGGAAAATACAATAAAGATCCTTCTGTATATGAAAATATTATACCTGGAGAAGAAATCCAAAATAATTTAAGTGTGGAAAGAATTACTCCTGAAGGCAATCTTCCAGCTGAGAACACTGTGCATTTGAGGAAGTGGACTCGATATAGGATCTTATGCCTTGTTAGACTTTAATCTGCTGCAAGCCCCTCTTGATTTTTATTTATTTATTTATTTATTTATTTATTTATTTATTGCTGCAATAAATTAATATGGCTGGCCCTCTGGAAGTTGGAAAGAACAGAGAGTACAGTCATCCCTTCACATTTGCGGGGGTTAGGGGCAGACAGCCCCCGCGAATGTGAAAAAAACGCGAATAAGAAATGAGCCTGCTGGCAAGCGGTTTTCCACCCCAGTCCCTTCCCAAGGCAGTGAGGAGCTTCCTGAGAAGCCCCTGGCTGCCTTGGGAAGGGAGTGGTGTGTAGTGCGAGTGCGCCAGCTGGTTCCCACCCCCCCTTCCCAAGGCAGCGAGGAGCCTCCTGAAAAGCCCCTGGCTGCCTTGGGAAGGGAGTGGGGTGTAGCGCGAGCGCACCAGCTGGTTCCCACCCCCCTTCCCAAGGCAGCGAGGAGCTTCTTGAGAAGCCCCTGGCTGCCTTGGGAAGGGAGTGGGGTGTTGAGTGGGGGGGGGGCAGGCAGCTTTCCGTGAATGATCAAAACCGCGAATGTGAAAGTCGCGAGTGTGGAGGGGCAACTGTATAACATCTCTGTTTTGAAGGGGGCAAACATCAGACCATTTTTTAAACTGTAGAATGGTCATACTCAGTGGTAGAGGATATGCTGGAGATTCCAAATTTAATCTCCTGAATCTCTACCTAAAAGGAACTTGGAGAGTAAACTGGGAAGTTTTTCTTAGAGAGTCAATTTACTGGGCTAAAAGGACAAATAGTCTTGATTCTGTACAAGGTTGTTTCGTATGTTCATAGTTCTTTCCAGTGTGTTTGGAGGCATATTTTACTTCAAGAATTTTATTCCTACCTAGCTCTTCTTGAAACTAGCTGCCTTTTGTTTTCGGAGACGTTAGAAATATATTTGTCTTAGGATGCTTCCACACAGCAGGAATAATGTAGTTTGACACTGTTTTAACTGCCATGGCTCAATGGTATGGAATTCTGGATTTGTAGTTTTGTGAGATAGTCTTCTCTGTCAGAAAACTCTGGTGCAACAAAAAACTACAAATCCCAGGATTCCATACGATGGAGCCATGATAGTTAAAGTGGTGCCAAACTGCATAATTTCTGCAGTGTGACAGCAACCTCAGACTCTTCACTTATGAACTGTGTTTGATCACAGGTGTTTATTTGTCTAAAGATTGTTTCCATTTTGTTCATATACAATTTCCCCCAACCCTACTATTTCTCTGACTTATGGTAATATTTCTGTCAGAGGCATTATATGGAGCTGTTTTATTTTACTGTATCTTTTCCATTAGCATCTTGCTTATGTATACATTCTGGTTGCCAAATCTCATTTGCTGAGAATCTTCAATCCATTTTGATAGGATTTGCACAGGTGGATTATACCTATTTATGTTTTTACATTGTTCCCGGGTGATTCCATAGGATAGTATGAACAGCTGCTGCATGTTTATCAAAGGGCAAAAGCTCTCAGTCGGCATGAAATGAGTCCTGATGAGCCCTGTGCTTCCTGTGGGAGTTACCTGAGCAGATGCAGTCATTTTAGATCTTCTGAAAATGGCCTATAAGTAAATTAGTAGGATCTAGTCAACTGGGAACCAACAAACATCTGTAGAAGTAGAACCAGTTTCAATTTATTTACTCTCTTTATTGTTAAATCTTAATTATGTTACTAGGTATTGCAGTATTGTGTCAAGCACAGTATCAGTATCTGCATAATTCTCACTTCTTTGTGTTCTCTGTGATCATTCCAATGGGTTATCTGCAGCTGCGCAGTACATTGTTCAGAACCTTTTAGAGCTATTAAGCAAGGCTTTTTGGTGGCAGCCCCACCCACCCCAATGGCTCTATCCTCGTGGTTCCCATCTAAACATCTCACTTCCTTTTTGTCCGTCCTGCTAGCAGCATCGAAGGGATGTTTCTCTGAGCTTTTCTCTTGGCTTTTTCCAGGCTGTGAGGCCGTGTTCTGGAAGAGTTTATTCCTGACGTTTCACCTGCCTCTGTGGCTGGTATCTTCAGAGCAGATGCAGGTGAAATGTCAGGAATAAATTCTTCCAGAACACGGACTCACAGCCTGGAAAAAAACCACAGAAAACCCATGGATGCCAGCCGTGAAAGCCTTCGACTTCACATTTCTCTGAGCTGTGTTCTTTATTTCACTCTTATTCCCTTTCCACTACAACTTGGACCTTTTTTTTTTTACTTCTCTTTGGACATCCTTTGGATTTCATGTTATCCCTCCTTTGCAGCTTGACTCACTTGGCTTTTGGAGTTCATCCATGGTTTTTGATTCGGCTTCTCGGACTTTGGTCTGTTACTCATAACGGCAGCTGCTATGTTTTCCTCTTCTTCCTTCACCTCCTTTAAGAGGTGTATGACCTGCAGTGCCAAGGTTCTGGGCTGCGATGGTCACTCATGCTGCTTGTTGTGCCTAGGAGAAGGCCACAGTGTGGGGACCTGTATGCACTGTGAAGCCTTTGCCCCCCAAGTGTGCAAAAACCGAGAGTCTAGGCTAAAAGCCATGTTGTATGAACAAGCACTCAAGCCTTCAGTCCTCCAGCTGCTATGATCTCAGTGCCCCTGTGGTCTACCTTGGCACCTGGATCCTTAGTTTGCATCGCCACCAAACAGTCTTTACTTTATGACTCCACAGGTGTCACTGGGCCCAAGGAAAAGGCCTTGAGACCATCGTTGACACCGAACATCGAAACCATATGTCCATTGACACTGGGAGGCTGTCTGGACCCTTCTTCCTTCCACCATAGGGAGATGAAGAAGCACAAAAAGAAGACACACCCTGCTTGTGCTCCTTCTTTATTAGCCACCCTGGGTACTGAGTCTCGCACGGGTGGCCAGCAGGAGATCAAACTGTCCCATACAGATGGAGTGCAGTTTTGGGACTGTGCTATATCCCCAGACATCAGTTCTCCTCAGGACTGTGCTGCTTCCCTGGCTGAGTCTCTCCGAATCATTATGGTTTGTGTAGACCCCCTCTCTGAAGTGAACATTTTCAAGCCTGATCATAGTGACCTTCCACTCGGTCAGCAGCAGCTGATTATTTCCACTGAAAACCTGACTCAGTAGGAACAGCTGCAGGAGACCCTTCTCCAAGAAAATCGCCTTCCTGACCAGAAATGATGAAGCACTCCCTCTCCCTCATGAGACGATCCCGATCTCCCATGTCAGGGATTTGGAGCTAATGGTTGACAGGAACCTCTCAACATTCGACCTCCTATCATTCTCACCATCAATCCTTCTGGTCTTGTTCCCACTCTTCTTATTCTTCAAGAGACAGCTCACCCAGGAGACACCGCCCTGCAACTATTGACCTGAAGGCCGTGTATTTCCATATCAGCATTCATCCACCTCACAGGTGATTCCTTGCCTTTTTGAGAGAAAAAGAAATGTGCAACTTTCAGGTCCTCCCATTTGTTCTCTCAGTTGCCCCGTCTGTCTTCACGAAATGCATGTCAGTTGTTGTGGCCTGGCTCCAACAAGAGGGCATTGTTATGTTCCTTTACATCAAGGAACTGGCTCATCATGTCGGGTTCTGAGGATCAACTGCTATGAGACATTGACTCCATCCCCCATCTCCTCTGGGACCTCAGCCTCATAGTCAACTGGCAAAAATTGAGTCTCACTCCGGAGAGAGTAGTATAGTTCATCGGGGACTTCCTCAACTTTTTTTCAACCAAATCCTTCCTGCCGCACGACCACTTCCATGTCCTGCATCGCCTAGCATGGTGATGCCTCCACACTCATCATCTCACTATCAAGATGATCCAGATCCTGCTAGGTCATATGGCTGTGACAACTTCAGTGATCCCATTTGTGAGGCTACAAATGTGCCCATTGCAGGCGTGGTTCCTCACCCAATTCAACCTTCTGTCAGATTCACCATCCCTACACCTCACAATACCAAGGCCGGTACAGAGGTCCCCGGACTGGTGGCTCTGAGAGAAGAATGTGCTCAAGGGTGCTCCATTCTTCCCCCCACCCCCCAACCTCAAATTGCCATCATGACAAATGCTTCTCTCCTGGGCTGGGATGCACATGCTCAAGACCTTATAGTTCGAGGATGGTGGTCACCAGCAGAAGACTCCCTCCACATCAACCTACTTGAACTGTTGGCAGTAGAGAAAGCTCTCCAGGAGTTTATCCTCCTTCTCCGGGGCAAAGTGGTCCAGATTGTGACAGACAATACCATGGTCATGTTTTATATAAACAAGCAAGGGGGAATGAGATCAGTCCCCCTCCTGCAGCTGACAGTTTGTATATGGGAGTGGTGCTTGTCTCACAGGATACTCGTCTCTGCCATTCACCTGCCCAGAGAGGACAACATACTCATACTAGCCGATGCCCTGAGCAGGGCCTGACCTCCTGCCATGAGTGAAGACTGTGCCCAGAGGTGCCTCAGTGGATTTTCTGATTGTAGGGTCAACCCTAGATAGACCCCTTTGCTTCCCCAGAAAACACCCATTGCCACATCTTCTGTTCCAGGTTGACGTGGCACAGTTTGAGGGGGGATGCCTTCCTTTACAACTGGAAGGGTCCACTGCTGTATAGGTTCCCTCCGTTCCCTCTCATCATGAGGGTAATTTGCAAAATTGGAATGGATCGGGCCCACTGCATACTGGTGACACCCTGGAGGCCCAGGTAGCCCTGGTTCTCGCCACTCCTCATCCTATCCAATCAGATGTACCGTCATCTCCGGATCAGACAGGATTTCCTTTCCATGCACAATAGCAGGGTTAGGCACCTGACATCAAAACCCTCTGCCTGACCATGTGGAGGATCTCTCTGTGAACTTGCTTTCCTAAGCATTCAAGACATCTTATTTGCAGTTTCATAGACCGTCCACTAGGTGATCCTATACCTACAAGTGGGGTAAGTTCCTGCATTTTCACAAACTCAGGAATATCTCACCTGCTTCGACACATACTTCTGATATTCTTGACTTCTTATTGACTCTTTCAAGCTTGGGCCTCTCCGTATCGTCCCTGGGATGCTACCTCATGGCCCGGACTTTCCACCTCCATGCACTTGGCCAACCCTTCTGCTTTAAGGACCCCCAATTAAAAGATTTCTCAAGGGCCTTCAGAATTTACACCCAACAGTATTTGAACCTGTTCCAGAATGGAGCTTAGACCTTGTCCTCTCACAAGTCTCTCAGTGGCTGTTCAAGCCTATGGCCACTGCGGACTTAAGTCTACTTACCTGGAAGACAGCCTTCCTGCTTGCCATTACTTCTGCAAGGTGTGTGAGCAAGCTTTGCGCCCTCAGGATGGACCTACCATATATTTCATGCTGACAGAGTGGTGGTAAGACCTGCCATCTCATTCTTCCCTAAGGCTGTCTTGTCATTTCATTTGAACTTATAGGCAGAACAGGAGTTTGAGAGGCCAGATCTGTACCACTCAGTGGTAGGCAGTCTGTTGTTTATTGCAAACAACATAAGGCCTGACATCAATTTTGCAGTTGGGGTGCTCAGCAGAAGTCTCCAAGCCAAGGAGGGTGGATTGGGAAGCCCTGAAGAGGGTAGTTAGATTTCTCAAGGGGACCAGGGACATGCGTTTGAAGCTGACAGGACGTCAGGTGACCCTGACTTTGTCATTTCATATTACCATACCTTCCTTTATGCAAAATCCTTCAATGGATTTAGAAAAGACTCTTCATGGCCTTGACACTCGTAGAGCCCTCACCTTCTACCTCCATAGGATATCACAGTCTAGAAAATCTCCTTGTCTCTTTGTTTGTTATCCCAACACGAAGCTAGGCCTCCCAGTTTCAACACAATGCTTTCCCACCATCTGGCATATCAGATGTGTCAGAGGATGATAGGACATGCAATCCCCAGCCCAAAAATTATCTAAGGAGACTCAGTAGCAATCCTTTCCCAAGATGACTCACACACAGAGAGTTTGATGTCCAAATAAGCAGGAGGCACTTTTATCTTCAAACTCAAACAGTTGTAATATATACAAATATTTACAATCCAAGGAGAAACTGCTTCACCAGGCCTCAGCATTCACAGGAAGAAGAGAAGTGAGCTCTGCTCTGAGCCCTCCCATATACACAGTTACAGGGCATTGGCTTACTCAATCACATGATCTTACACACCAATAAGAACCCTCCTTCAATAGCTAAGGAAGACTAGGCAGTTCATGCAGTCCACCATTATGACTCGGCATGACTCTGCAGTTTGTTTGGCCATTTTATAAGAGTTAAGTTTCTAACTCCTGACAGTCCCCTCCAAAACGGTCAAACTACTGCTCAGGATACATGTTATCATTAGAACATAACATTATCAACATACATTGTTAGACATTATTTGTCTGTCAATTGACCTTTCCTTTTGACATCTTTCACTTTACACACTAGTGACAAGGCCCAGCCTTTTTGCCAACTCCTCATGGCTTCCTGCTGGAAGGGCTTTTGTGAGCAAGTCCGCAACATTGTCCTCAGATGGACAGTACCTCAGACATAAGACACCTTGTATTAACTGCCTCACATTTTGATAGCGTATCACAATGTATTTTGTCCTACATTTCAGGTTTTCTGCTTCTGCCATAGCTATGCAGGCTTGTGAGTCCTCGTGCCCCTCAACAGGCAGTTGGTACGGCTCCCCAAGGTCTGCAAGCATCTGCTTAACCCATTGTACCTCACTTGCCATCTGCCTAACCCATTGTACCTCACTTGCCATCTCAGACAAGGCTGCGAATTCAGCTTCAGTGGTACTAATAGCTACACAGTTCTGCTTTCTTGATCTCCACACTATGGGGCTCTCTGCATACCTGACCACCAACCCGGTCACTGACTTCCTGTCTGAAGTCTCAGCAGCAAAAGAGCTGTCCACATAGCACTCCAGGGTCATCTGACTTCCTGTCAGCTTCAAACGCATGTCCATGGTCCCCGTGAGAAATCTAACTACCCTCTTCAGGACTTCCCAATCTGCCCTCCTTGGCTTGGAGACTTCTGCTGAGCACCCCAACTGCAAAACTGATGGCAGGCCTTGTGTTGTTTGCAATAAACAACAGACTGCCTACCACTGAGTGGTACAGATCAGGCCTTTCAAACTCCTGTTCTGCCTCTAAGTTCACAAAATCAGTGGTCATTGGTGTCCTGACCACTTTAGCCTCACTAAGCCCACACTTGGCCACAAGACTGTCAATCTTTTTCTGGCTTAAGAAAAATTCTCCAAGACCATTTTTTCTACCTCTACTCCTAGATAACATCTCAGGCTGCCTAAGTCCTTTAACTTGAACTGGCTTTCTAACTCCACCTGCACTGCACTTTCTTGACATCACTGCTGCCACACAAAGGTCGTCCACAGAGATAACTAGCATGACAGCACTACCACCTGCTCCCTTGGTGTACACACAGGCGTCTGCGACACTCCTTGTGTAACCTAGTGACACCAAAAATTGGTGTATGCACTTGTTCCAGCAACATGTGCTTTGTTTCAAGTCGTAGAGTGCTTTGCGCATCAAGTACACCTTGCTCTCACCTGCACTGTCATACCCTGGGGCCTGTTCCATGAACACCGTCTCTTCAAGATCAGCATTCAGGTATGCTGTTTCAAAGTCAAAGTGTTGCACAACAATCTGCCTCTTGGCTGCTACAGCTAACACTAACCTAAGACTTTCTGGCTTTACTGTGGGTGAAAAGGTTTTGTCAAAATTGGTGTAGCGCTCCTGCGAAAAGCCTTTTGCAACTAAGCATGCCTTACACTTTTGTGTCCCATCAGGCATGTGCTTAAGCTTGTATACTCACCTGCAACCAACAACCTTTTGGTCTTTGGGCCTCTCAACTACCTGGAAGACTTTCCTCTGAACTAGTGACTCGAACTCTGAGTCTATGGCTGTGTTCCACTTCTCCTGCTCTTCCTGGGGAAGTTTTAGGAGATCCTGAAAACTTGCAGGCTTCTCTGCCATGACATTGCATAGCCTGGCTTCCTGAACAATAAATCTGTCAGGAGCCTTTCTGACCCTCGTTGACCTTCTGGGGATGAACACCCTAGTTCTGTCTGACTCATCCTCACTTGCACTGCTGCTGCTCCCTCTCCCTGTGTCAGGCTCACTGCTTGTTTGTGGTGGTGTGTGTGTTGGAGTGGCATGTGAAGTGTTAGGCTTTTCTTCCTGTACCTCCCCTTCATCATCAGGCATTAGCACCCTCCATTTGTGGGACTTTTGGGAGTTGTTGACACATCGTTCCCCAAGGGAACAAACACCTCCTAATTGCAATGCAATCTGTCCCACCCTGATTTCAAAGTTTGCATTCCTGGAGAACGTAACCTTTCCAGGATGGAGAGAAAACATGTACTTATTACCCTCATAGCCTAGGAAACGCAGCCTCCTGGTTTTAGGCTGCCCAGGCTTCCTTAGGCTCAGGTGAATCAGTACATTTGCATATTGTCCAAAAATCCTCAGGTGCTTGAGGTTTGGTGCTCTACCATACAATAGACAATATGGGGTCTGGTTGACGCTAGACGGCCACAGCCTGTTTAAATGATAAGCAGCAGTCTTCACTGCCTCCCCCAATAGCCCAGCTGGGGCTTGTGCATCTTCTATCATGTACTCCATCATGCACTTCAACATCCCAATTTTCCTTTCTGCAAGCCCATTCTCTCCTGGAGATGCTGGGTTTGTGGTCTTGTGTCTAATGCCCCTCCTATGCTTCCAGGTCTGCAGACTGTTGGATAAGAATTCCCCTCCCCTATCTGTCACCAGACTAAAAACCTTATGAGCAGGAAATTCGCGTTCCACCGCATTCACCCACTCACGGAACCTGTCTGCAGCCTGATTTTTCTCCTTCAGTAAGTATACGTAGGTGTACCTAGTGTGTCTGTCCACTATCACAAATAAATAGTGGCTACCCCCTTCAGTGGGCTTGTAGGGGCCTGCTAAATCAGTGTGGACAACTTCAAAGGGTCTGTTGGTGACACATTGGGTCTTTTTGGCAATAGGGAAAGCCTTCACCTTAACTTTCCTGCACACTGCATATTCTAAGAACCTTGGGCAGTGTTTCATGCTCAAACCAGGGCACACTTTTGCTAGCTCCTTTAACCCTTTGTAACTAGCATGGCCCATTAGCCTGTGGTAGTAATGAACACACTTATCATGTAGGGGTACATTGTCTTCAGGGTTCATATTTGCCACCTTCCCTTTAGGCAACATGTAATACAACCCATGTTTCTTTATCCCTTTTGCACAGACATTATTCATGTTATGCCTTTCTGTTACTGTACAGTGCCCCCCTCAAATACCACTTTATAACCATCAGTAGTCACTTGGGACACACATAATATATACAATTCTCTAGTTTGTTAACATATAACATATTTTCAAAATCTTTACCAAAATATGGCACATATGTAGTGCCCATTTTCTGCACCTTGCTGGGAGCACCATCTGCAAGGGTAATATTGGTTATTGAAGCATTTTTAACATTGGTTAACAATTGTAAATCATTACCCATATTGTGCGTAGACCCACTATCAAGTAACCAAATTCTTTCCTCAGTACCATCAGGATGGTGCTGTGCTACGAAGGCATGGCTTGCAGCCTGAGAGGATGCACCCCTCCTATCCGGTGCAGGCATCTTACAGTCCTTCTTAAAATGTCCAGGCCTTTTGCATCTGAAACAGCGTTTCACGTAGATGCAGGCTCCTTCCTCCACAGGTGCCTCTGTTTCAGTGCTCTCCTGATTGTGTCTGGTAATTTGTGGCTGTTTATTCCCCTCCATATGGGAATCAAATTGCTTGCGTTGGACCTCTTCCAGAATACGCCAGCTACCAAGTCTACAGACATATCATTCTCCTTGGTGGTCTGCAGACTGTGCATTAGGAAATCCCATTCCTTTGGCAAACTGCCCAATAAAAGAAAACACTTATGGGCTTCTGGAATGTCCACCCCTCTATTGGCCACCTCTTGAAAAAGCTGCCTCATTTCCTCCAAATGGGCTTTCATGCAGCCTCCAGCAGACAGCTTTGTGTTATAAAGTCTCTTAGTCCATATCATCTTGGAGAGGCAGGACAAATTCTGATGAACCGTTTTCAAAGCTGTCCCAAGTTGAAAGGCTGTCTTTGCTGGGGCTGCGTGTATTAACTGGGAGGGGCTGAGCAATAAGAGAATTGCAGCTCTAGCCTTCTGGTCTGCTAGCCTGAACACTGCTATTTCATCTTCTGAACCCTCTGGGATCACATTTTCATTCTCCAAAACGTGCCACAAATTGTCCTTAATTAATAAAGCCTCCATGTATAAACTCCATGCTGAATAATTTCCATCAGCCAGCTTTTCAAAGCAGATGAGACTATTATCTGCCATTCTGCTGATTGAGTCAACCATTCTCCAGCTATGAAACACAAACGGCTGGTAGCACTTGAAAGGTTCCTTGAAGATATTACAGGGCCTGGATGAAACTTAACTGTTTCTCAGCCAACTAGCCAAAAACACTCAAAACAAAAGGGTTTCTGGGAAGTTTTGGGGTGTACCTTATCTAATCTGAGATCAATCAGCTGAGCCCATAACCACTGTCAGGGGATGATAGGACATGCAATCCCCAGAAGAAGCCCAAAAATTATCTAAGCAGACTCAGTAGCAACCCTTTCCCAAGAATACTCACACACAGAGTCCAAATAAGCAGGAGGCACTTTTATCTTCAAACTCAAACAGTTGTAATATATACAAATATTTACAATCCAAGGAGAAACTGCTTCACCAGGCCTCAGCATTCACAGGAAGAAGAGAAGTGAGCTCTGCTCTGAGCCCTCCCATATACACAGTTATAGGGCATTGGCTTATTCAATCACATGATCTTACACACCAATAAGAACCCTCCTTCTGTAGCTAAGGAAGACTAGGCAGTTCATGCAGTCAGCCATTATGACTTGGCATGACTCTGCAGTTTGTTTGGCCATTTTATAATGGAGTTAAGTTTCTAAGTCCTGACAAGATGGCCAACAAGGATCCCCCTTGTTGAATCCGTGGACATTCCACCAGGACCATGGCTGCTTCCACTGGCTTTCTGTCTGGAATTTCCTTATCTGACATTTGCAAAGTGGCAGTGTAGTCACAACCTCTCACTTTTATGACACATTACAGACTTGTCCATGGGCCGAAGGTGCCTTTGGGAGAGCCGTTCTCTTTTCAATCCTCAAACACTGAGATGGGGGCATTCCACTATGTTGGCAAGACACTCCCACCATTTTAGATTAGTAGCCTGCTAGTCTTCCACTGGTATGAGTCACAGAGACCATGAAGAACAGTGTAACTGTGGTTTTTCGAGCAGTCGTCTATGAACTCACACATACCCGCCCATCCTCCCCTCATCATGTCTTGCCTTCATGATTTATGGATGATGCCTATGCGGTGGACATGGAACTGAGGTGTTTAGGTGTGAACTGCGAGGATAGAGCCGTTGGGTTGGGTGGGACTACTGCCAAAAATCTTTGCTTAACAGCTCTAGAAGGTTCTGAATGTTGTACTATTCAGGTGCAGATAAGCCATTGGTGTGAATTCACAGATGACCACTTGAAGAACCACAGTTAGAGGTAAGCAACCTGTTCTTTTCATTACTGGATTAGATAACTACATCAAACTGATGCCACCCCTGTATTTCTTAGGGAATACTTCAGTAACACTTGGCCACTGAAATAAGTGTAACTTACTGATCTAGAAGGGTGCATGTGTCAAATCACCCTCTTCAGTTGAACTTTTGATTTGTATGGTTTTTATCTTCTTTAGCAGCTGGGTCTTCACTTCTGCTGAAATACAAACAGCTTTTGTAGCCTGGGTGTGTAAAACTTAGCTTCTGGTATATGTTGGCTGAGGGGGCTGCTGTGAGAGAAGCTATAAGCTGTCCTTTACATGGATGCAAAGGGAATAGCTTCTTGTATCTCAGCTAAAAACTCAGCTAAAAAGCTAAAATCCTAATCAACTAGGATTTCATTGAGTTTCATGTGTGTCCCATCTGCCATTTTTCATATGATTTGAAAGGGAGGGGGGGACTTAATTAATAAAGTAGTGTTTTAAAATAATATTCCTCAGGAACAAATATAAAGAAAAAGCATGCCCATGACTAATAACTAATTCCCAGTTTAATTCTGTCTTTTAATACTCCATAAAATAACTGTCAAATTCATTCCATAACTTTGGTTCTTCATAAGATTAGATGGCAGGGCAGGAGTAATTCAAGTACAGCCACACAGGCTGTCATCCGCAAAATATTTGTGTATTATATTTAGCTTGAAGGGGGAGTGATCTGCAATGTTAATTTGGTTTTGGGAATGTTACTTTTTTTTACAGGTAGTTCACATTTAGTGAGGTGGAATAATAGACTGGTGTTTCAGGATGGTTGCAGAGATTAACTACCTTATTCACTGTATTGTGAAATGTCCCTACAGCTTGCTCAGGAGGAAGATAGCTCTGTTGGTGGCTTCGCAGTCATTGAGTATGAAACAGCAGAAGAGGCAGAGGAAGTGCAGCAAAGCACAGATGGTTTAACTATCAAAGAGAAGAGTGTGCATGTGTCATACTGTGCTCCTGGAGCCTCAGGACGCAGCACACTTGCTACACTTATAGCAGCACAGCGAATGGTAAGAGAGAAATTGTGCCTCCAAAGGGCAGAGGGGAGTTGAAAAGGATATATATTGCACATGCGAAACTGAATTGTACATGATGATGATGATGGTGATGATGATGATGTTTGGTCGTATAGCAGGCAAGAAACTGAGAGAACTTGTTTTTAAATCTAGATCTGTCATGGACGTTGATTCTCTGATGAGCCAAATGTATAAAATCTTCCTGCAATTTGAACTAAAGGCATTTGTATCTGTCCTTAATATATTCTCCTCGGTGGATTAGGCTGAGCTATTTATTGATTGACTTATTTTTATTGTATTTATTAAAATATTGATATCCCACCCTGTATCACAAATTCTTATGGTTATGTACAAATAAAACCAATTAAAAAAAGAGTAAAATAGCTTAAAGCAATAAAAATAATTTAAATAGACTGAAATATATTAACAAGTTAAAGCAGGTTTAAAAGGTTAAAATAGTTTAAAATTATGTGCGCAAACATTTTAGAGTGGGTCACTTAGATCCCAAAGGCTTTAACAAACAGCCATGTCTTTCCTTTGCTCCTAAATAATGCTAATGTTGGTGCCAATGAGGCCCCCAAGGGCAGAACATTCCACAACTGTAGTGCCATAGCAGAGAAGGCCCTCTTCCATGTCCTCACATGGTGTATTGATCTCCCTAATGAAACATAGAGGAGCCCCCCTGCAGCAGACTTAGTACTTGGCCAGGCATACACAAGGAAAGTTGCCCCCTCAAGTATCAAGGAAGTTATATGGCATTCCAGGCATTATACATTATTCTAGTCAGCAATCAAGCTGCTGCATTTTGTATTAGCTGCTGTTTCCAAGTCATCTTCAAGGGTTGTCCCACTTAGAGCATTGCAGTAGTCTAACTGGGAGGTTACTAGTGCATGTACTACTGTGTCTTACACATTAATTACACATTACACATTTGCTAACACACATTGGAAACTGCTTAATGCAGTGTAGATGTGTAAATTGCTCTTGCTTAAAACAATATTACAAATTAAAAAATTTGTAAGTCGCTCTGATAGCTGAAGAGCAGGGTATAAATATAATAATAATAATAATAATAATAATAATAATAGGATTATTTCTATCCAGGAAAGGCTGAAGCAAATCAAAGCTAGCACCAAGCACTCAGAGAGCCTCCATGGGCCTCCAGTGACAAAAATTGCTCCAGGTATATTCCTAAGCTGTGCATCTGCTCCTTCAGGGGGAGTGCAACCCCACTCAGAACAGGCCGTTTATCCAATTCCCAGACCTTAGAAGCACCTAGCTTCAGTTTATTGGCTCTCATCCAGTCAATTACAGCATCCAGGCACTGGTGCACAGCCCCTGTTGACTATGATGGCAAGAAGCAGAATATTGATGGTGCTGAACTCCAGATGACCTCCTAATGATCTCAGCCAGCAACTTCATAGTTATACAGGTTGAGTCTCTCTAATCCAAAATGCTTGGGACCAGAGGTATTTTGTGTTGGTTTTTGGGATATTTCAGATTTTGGAATACTGGCATATACATAATGAGATATCTTGGAGATGGGATCCAATTCTAAACACAAAAGTCATTTATGTTTCATATGCACCTTATACACATAGCCTGTGTGTACACTGAACCATCAGAAAACAAAGGTATCACTATCTCAGTCACTCAGGTGGACGATTTTGGATTATTTCGGATTTTGGAATTCAGGATAACAGAGACTCAACCTGTACAGTTATCTCAAAATGAAAAATAAAAAATAAAAATAAAAATGAGAAGTTCTACTTTTGATGGAAGGATAGTACTGGCATGCTGGGACACTATGATCATACCTGCTTTGTTGTTAGATTTATGCTTTTGTGACCCTCTGAACTGGTGTGCCAAGCTATGATTTCACAGTTCTCTCATAAGGCACGTAACCTCTGCTATTTGACCTTTTATGGCAATTAGATTTCATTTTAAACAGTTAGAATGCATTTTGGAAAGAAAAAAAAACCCACAACCCAGTGCCAGGAAACACGTGATTTGTAAAAGGGCAAATTCAGTATTAGACTTAATTCCAGAAGTGTGTGTAGGACTGGTCAAATATTTACTACTTGTTTCCCTGGGTCTCTCAGCCAGGTTAGTTGTTTCCTGCAGTCAGGCACACATGATGATTGTAAAATGGTATATAAATTGGTACTAACTGAAGTACACTTAGTGTTTTGGTGCCCTCTTAAGAAGAAAATATTGAGATCCAATTGAAGAGGACTAAATTAAGAAAGAAAATCATGGTTCCAGCATGTACAGTAATAGGAAGTAAAGTTTTAAACAGTGCTTGAGTCACTGGGATTGGCACTGGTAACATAGTCTGACCTAATGAAATGCTTAGGAATTCTATTTAAACAGTGTTCAATTTCCATTGAGACTATGTAGCTAGATTACCCTTTAGTTAAGGATTTTCTTTATCAAACTATCATGCATATGCTAAGTCCAAATGGTGACAGTTTGTCTACCATGATGACTAATAATATTTTCATCTTCCAGAGTTCATTTAACCAGGAGAGAGTGCTCATCTTATTGTCTTTTAGGTGAGATTGATTAGAAGCCTCAAAGTAAAAAAGAAGACTGATTATTTCTAAATGAGTGACTAAAACTTGTATAGTAGCAGGAACAAGTGTAAATACCTGTATTTTCCATCACATCTTTAGAATGTTCCAGGTGGTGGCCTGAATGTGCTTGGTTCCATATGTGATTGTTAACTGATGCTATAGTTGAAATGCAGCAATTATAGGGAAGCCATATAGTTTTATAGAATGAACTTTCTTCTCATTATCCCTTATCCTTTCTTTATTCAAGATGAGGAACAATAGAAAGGGGTTGCTTCCTGAGCCCAATGCAGTGCAAATTATGAAGAACTTAAATACCCCAGCGATGTTGCAAATGTTATTACAACCTCGGTTACATGGATGTCTTAACAAATTCGGTAAGCTTTTAAAATATAAGTACTGTACGATGACATGGTGTATCTGCCTTGGTGATTTAATAATGCCAACTCTTTAAACGGGGGTGGGTGGGTGGGAAGGTAAGTGTGTATTTGTTTGTGTGTGAGTTTCCCTCAGTTGAACCCGGATCCACTCCACAGGGCCAAAAAAGTAGTATACCTCTGCAAAGATGCACAGCCATACAACAAGGAACATAGGGATGCAGATTCTGTGTGAAGGGCAAGCAACTGGCAGGCCTGTGGAAAAAATCATTGTGATGATGCTCAGTTATTTACATGTCAAATCATGCAGGACTATTGGGAAAAGTGAATGAGAAGGGGAAAGCTTTAATTTTTAGAAGTTCATTCTGTCTTAATGTATTTTATCTTGACATAAGCAACATAGACTTTTAATAAATATGTATTCATTTATGTTTTATAAAACAGTTCTTGGAGCTCCCATGACTGTACCCCCTGTTGTAGCTCCATTCAGCCCAGCATTTGTACATATGAATAAAGTTCATCAGGTATGTTTTTTACAAGTTGATATAAAATGTATTACGTAGTTAAGCAGTTGGGAGTCAACACGTGGTATGAAGGGTGATCCCTGAATTGCTGGGAAGCCCCATAGTGACTCACATTGGTGGGCAGAGCATGGGTGTGCACCATTTTCTTTGCACACTTGCAGGCTTCCCCCTTACCAGAAGTCTACACAACTTTCTCAGGCTCTGAGAATGGGCAGGAAAGCCAGCCAGTCAGGAACAGCCTAGTTGACTAAGCAGATTTGGGGTTGGGAGCTGAGCAAAGGTTTCACTCTGGTATGCTTCTGGAACATAAACACATAAACACATAAAAAAGCTCCCCAGTACTCCAGTGGCCAGTCAACTTTGGAGCTTCTTCCCTATTCATCATCTTTTGGCTATAGGTGTTGGGGTTGACTGTAGTCTGTAGTTTATGTTTTCAGTACTGTAGTTTGATTCCTCACAACTTTGGCAGTTTGGGCATGGGTCTGCATCCAGGTTGTGGGAAGACAAGGCCTGCATGCCCATCCTAACCAGTTCAGTGGATCCCCTTGAATATATAGGCAACCAGGGTCATTCCCTGGGGCATGTGGGGTAGGTGGTTCTGCCTCACTCTCAGAAGGTAGAGGAACTACACAGTGGCTTCTGCCTATATGGACCCCCATGTCTGTCATTCTAGGTCTACAGGGGGCCGTCCTGATCCACGGGCTCTGGATCTGCGATTTTGAGTGACCACAGATCGTCATGTCCTATACTTAAAATGGCGACAACATGAACGTGGCTGCACTGAAGCATCTGTGCAAACGTCTCCACTATTTAATAATATGGGGCACAATCTTCCATGATTTTTGTCATCCACAGGGGATCCTGGAACTGAACCCCCATGGTTTTGGAGGGCCCACTGTACACAGAAAATGACCTGGGTGATTCAGTGTGAGGCATCAGTCAACTTGGCTGGTAGACTGAGTGATGCCTGATCCAGGCCCATGCTGGGCCAGGTCTCTTCAGATGTAACTAATATGGCCTTTTCCATTCCAATGAAAGTTGTGTGTGTTCATTCTTGCCCACAGTGTCTTGTTGCAGGGTCCATGGGTCACTTGCAACTGAAGTTCAGTTTCAATTATATTAGCTTCTAAATTAATAACAATAAGATACTGTCAGATCTGCAACTCAGAATGAAGTACTGTGTTACCAGTGCTTTTATCTGCAGTTCTTTATTGCAGTTGTCTTCTTGCATCACAAAATGCTACTACTTAACTTCCAGAATGTGCTAAGGGGGAAAAAAAGATGACTATTGTAGGAACTCCCATATCCGCTGATTCATTATCCATTGATTCAGTTATCTGTGGGACACAAAACTGCACACCTAACGTAGAGTCTTCCTAGAAAATGCCTAGAAAGGCATCCTCTCTAGACATTTTCTAGGTCCTCTAAGGCAAACTCTATGGTATTTTAAACTGGATGTCCAATTATTTTCAATGGCGTTTGCTGTTATCCATGGTTTTCGGTATCCACGGAGGGCCCTGGAACCAATCCCCCATGGATATGGGGGGGGGGTCCTAATATACATGGTTTTGATTTCTTCAATAAGCAGTAGAAACAAGGAAAGACGACTTATTAATCTAAAACTTTTTCTTTAGTTAGGTAGACATTCAAAGCATGACCTGTTGAAGTCTAATCTTTAAAATATCACTGATATACTATGAAATTCTGGGATTTATTTTGACTTATGTTAATAGGGCATACCATTCTCAAACCTCAGGGAGTAACAAGGAAACTAGAAAGTAGATATCACATATGTCTCTTTAAAATTCTGTTGAACAGTAAATACAAAACACATGCTAAACCCTCTTTACCTTCTCTTATAAGGTATCCTAAATAAAACGATCAAAGAGTTTCTTCACTTTCCTAGAATATGCTGAGGCTTCTGATTTCCCACCCCCCACCCCCAAACCCGAGGGTAAAAAATAGGTTATTTCTTCAAACGAAGTTTTCATACTCTGGTGCAGACCCCAATTAATTGAGTGATGGTGGTAGTATTTATTTTTTTTTCTAATGGAAAAGATCACAGGAGAGAAATGCATCATAGGCAAGCATTTCTCTTACTCTTCTCCTGATATCAGTTTTTAGTGTTATTCTCTCTGTGATCTTGCCAATTATGTACTTTTTGCTAAGCAGAAAGACATTCTTTTATATAATTCACATTAGACATTGAGGCATATTGTAGACAGAAGGAATCTTAACTGATCAAGTTTGACTGTTGTCTTAGATTATATATTCCACAAGTAAATAAGGTAGTGCTTTTCTTTGCAACATAATCATGTTCTGATTAGTCTTAAAGAAAATATTCTGGTTTTAATTAGTCATTAGACCCGACCCAGAAACCAGAATTTACCAGTTATATAATCAACCATATTTGTTTTACTGCATACTTATACCACTATTAGGGAAAAAATTATATTTTAGTCCTGACAAACTTGCTTGCTGGGGCTTCCTTGGAATACAGTGTTTGTTTGTTTTTGTAATTTGCAGCATTGAACTAAACTCAATTGTTAGTCCCAGCTAGAATGGATCCATTGAGATAATAGAACTTACATACATATTGCATTGCTAGTTGATACTAAGAATTGTATCTGAGCCTCTGTCTCTGTTGGGTGAACAAAAGTAAGGCTCATTTCAGAATATTTTCCAGTTGTTTATTTTGCCTGTTGGTTGTTTTTTTTCCCTATGCAATTGAGGAATCTGTGGCCCTCCAGATACTGCACTGTAACTTCCATCAGCTCCCATCCAGCATGGCTATTTGTCAGGGATGATGAGATTTATAACCTGACAACATCTGAAGACCCACAGATTCCCCGTACCTGATCTATCATTTCAGTATCATATTTTCAAGAAAACATTGTAAGAAAAGCAAATTTAAATGTTTTGAGTTTTAAAATTCTTGGATGATATTCAGTATTGTAGTTATAATCCATAACTGGTCTACATGACTTTACTGGACTTTACTGAAAACCTATGCAAACCCTACCCAGAACCAGCTGCCAGTTTGGGCGAAAGACATTCAGCTTCTGATCAGGATGCAAGGAGGAAGATGTTTCCACCCTCCTCCCACCAGCAAGCGAGCCTGTGACAATCAGAAACAGGACCCCTGTCGCAAGTTAATTGCAGCCTGGCTTGCTGGCAGGAGAAAGGTGGAAACATCCTCCTCTTTGCTCTTATCAGAATCTGATCGGACACCCTGTGCCTAATCTAATCTCTTAAGGTGGGCTGGGTGGGGGCATTGGACCAGGAGATGTTATTTAGCTATGTAGACATAACTAAGTAGCTGATCTAGGATTTCAGTGCTTGTTTTTGTGGAAGGTGAAACAGTATAGGGTAAAATTAGTTGATACTGAGATATTCCATCCTTTAATCATGGAAAAAATCTGAAATGACAAAATGGTAGTAACTTTAAAACCCTAAGCACCTTACTTTCAAGATTATCGCTGGAATTCTGTTGTTATTTTACATATGCATAAGTTCCATATGGAAGTGGCTGGACATTTTTTGTCTCTATTCAGTTCAATTGATTTGTGCTTGTGGTGTTCTGGTTCAGTTGTGCATGGTTGCCATTCAGCACAAGAATTGTGTTGCATAATTACTGTGAAACTCTGCATGTGAAGATTTATGCTACATGAGCCCAGTGTAGGAACACAGCCTATGTATTGATGTGTGCCATTAATATGCTTAATAATTAGCTCTTTAACATATCTTTCCTTAAATTTAGATAGTAGAGTTTTTGGTGTAAAATTTACATAGATGGTAGAGATTTCTGTTTAAAACTGGATTACTCTTTTTCTCCCTGCTGTGCTATATAGTGTTGCTAATGTTGTTCCCTGCCTCGATTTGTAGGGAGAGGCGAGAAATAAATAAATAAATAAATAAATAGTTCTTGAACACGTAGGCTGGCTGGCATCCAGTTCAATATTTGCGAGATTGTAAGGCAGATTTTCGATC
Organism: Gambelia wislizenii; assembly: GCA_030847615.1. Classification (NCBI taxonomy): domain Eukaryota; kingdom Metazoa; phylum Chordata; class Lepidosauria; order Squamata; family Crotaphytidae; genus Gambelia; species Gambelia wislizenii. Next base: position 108,838,350 of record JAUMIR010000004.1, read on the forward strand.
TTGTAAATATTGGGATTCCTTTTTATGGTTGTTAATGACAATGTAACCCCCCCACCCCCCAAACAGACTTCTTAAGCCAGGCAGTGGCACAACTGACCTGTTTCCAAGGAGCTGCAGATTAGGGCACTTGGAGAATGATGACTGCAAGGACTCTCACAGTTGTAGGTGCGCTGAGAGAAGCAGTTGTGGCAGGACCTCAAGAGGTAGTTCCAGTGACTGAGAGAGCATTGCATTTGTCATTCCCCAACTTCATGATCTGCAACACCTCAGAAATTCTTCGATTGGGGCACTGCCTGGTATAAAAAATAGGAATGTTTATTTTTATTTTTTTGCAGTGGTGGGGGAAGCATCAGCCAAAGTACTTATGATGACATAGCTACATCTGCCAGTGCAGGACCTTGGCCATAGTTTTGCTAATGTTGTGCTAATTAAATAGCTGAACCTGATTAGGATCCTGCTGCCCTAATACATTTCTTAAAATTATTAAAATAACAATCTCTAAACATACAATGGAAATTGAAGAAGGGTGTATGGATGTTTGTTGATGGATACCAGTATTTTTTGAGAGCCAGCATGGTTTAGTGGTTTGAGTGTTGGACTACAACTCTGGAGACCAGGGTTCAAATCCCCGCTCAGCCATGGAAACCCACTGGGTGATCTTGGGAAGTCACACACTTTGAATCCCCCTCTGAACAAATCTTGCCAAGAAAACCCTGTGATAGGTTAGCCTTATGGTCTCCAAATCAGTATTTTCTTCATGAGAAAGACATTTCTCTTTCTGGTTACTCAGTATACAGTGGCCAAGACCCTATAAGAAGCAGGCATAACTATGTCTGTGCAGTTTGGTTTCCAGCCTCTGTCCTGTTGGCTGTCAGGCCCTGGTGGAACAGCTGCCTCTGTTTCCATACTGATGGGGAGGAGTGGAGGAGGAATTCAGAGGAGGAAGATACAGCTGGTCCAGGCTGGGGGGGCGGGGGAGAGAAGTAGAGTGCAATCCCAGATGGAATGCTCTGTCCTTTTCCTTCTTTCTTCCTCCACTTTATTGCTTCCCTCATCCCTCCCCTTCCTACTGTTAAGGGGCTTGACTGCTGTGGAGGGGGAGTTTTAGAAGGGGACACAAAAAGCAAAGGAAAAGCCCCCTGCACCCTGTCCAAAAATAAACATAAGCATGTGTAAGCTACTAACAGGATTCTGACAGCAGTTTATTATTTTGAAGTAAAGTGTTATAAAATAATATTTTTAAACTGAAAGTAAGTTTACAGGCACCAGACCCCATCTGATCATGGAAGCTAAGCAGGGTCAGCTCTGGTTAGGCAAGCACCAATGAATACCAGGTGCTGCAGGCTGTATTTCTGAGGAAGGAACAGGCAAAAACACCTCTTGAGTATTCCTTGCCTAAGAAAATTCATGGGGCTGCCATAAGTCAACAGGCAACTTGAAGGCACAGATACATATTTTCCAGATATTAACAAGCAAATGAAGTTGACTCCAGCAATGTTATTGCACTCATGTAACTTGTGGGCTTCCCAACAGCACATAATCCTGGGCAAGCATTCTCCTTAGGTTCTTACAAACTTTGTCATCAGTAAACTGCCTTTGTTACACATTTATTACACTGCTATGGGCAAGGTTTGGACAAAGTTAGAGGATGCTATGTAGAATGACCACCCTACTTAATTATAGATAGATATACAGAGACTTATGCCAGAAATTTCAATTCTATAAATATCTGTCATATCCTTAATGGAATAATGGAAGGAGTTTCCATCAGTAGGAAGTAAAGATATGGCCCTCATTGCTGAAAGACATATGAAAGGAATTCTTCATCTGCATTTTCATTTGTAAGATGGCTGAATAAATACAGTTCCATATATAACTCATGTAGTTTTTCCCTAATAGGGTCCAGTTCTTGGAAATGCATCGAGTTTGGCACTACATAATCTCTCCCATCTACAACTGGCACAGCTAGCGAAGACTGAAAATATTCATACTAATACTGTGAGTTGAATTAATTAAACTGCCCATAGATGAGTAATAGTTACCTCTTAGATAATAATTCTGGATAAAAGAAAAAGTGGAAATTTCTTCCTGACCCCCTTTTTGTTATAAATGTAATATTATTGGGTCTTCTGTTATTAAGCAGTATCTGCAGTTAAAGGGCTGTGGAACCATTTAATAAGAAGTCTTTTTAATAATCTACAACACTTCTATGTTTCTTTGCAGAAGCCTAGTTTACTTGGAGAGCCTCCAGCAGTTCTGCTTCAGACAATGCTAGGAATGAGTACTGTACCACAAGTAACCACAGACATGGGAAGCCATGGAGAAGCACGCAATTGCAAGTGGCATTTTGTTTCCTATTATAGTCAAAGAAATGCCCCTTTAAAAAAACACCTCTGGACAATATATCTATAATTATGAAGGGCAGCACCATTGGGAAGCATGTTGTAGCCCTGTTCAGACAGCTATATAAGAAGCAAGAGTGTTTAACAAAGGCAGTCTATTGATGACTGCTGAATTGATGGGTTTGTTATAGCTGTGTTAAATAACTGGCAAAAGGATAGCAACTCTGTTGTTGGATAAAGTTAAATAATTTATGAAAGAAGGCAGCATTAGAGACAAGAGCCATATGTCCATGGATTTTCTAATTTTCTGTTAATGGAAATTCTGACTGACTCAGCTTTTGGCTCTGTCCAAGAGGCTTCCCAATTTTACTTTTATTTTACCATACCAATATGTGTCAATGGGAATTATACTCAGTAGTTTTTCAGACTTACCAAGATGCAAGTATGTTCAGTATAGCTACATACCACATCAATATGCTTCCATTTTATGCTAATCTAGAATGTTCTGCATAAAACCAAGCAAGAAAGCAGTTAGAAAGAAGCAGGAAACCAGTGTAGACTATAATGGACTCCCTAGCTGAGAAATTAATAGACTCATAAGGTTCTCAAGTTACAACGAAATCCAAAATTCACAAAACAGTGATACCTTTATTGGGCCAATTAAAAAGCACAAAATACATCATGCAAGTTTTAGAAGCTTCACTGGCTGCTTTATTAGGCAAAGATGTTAAAAATAATACAGGAGAAGAAAAGTCGCCATGTGGGGACCAGGGACAAAGGGCTGTAAACAACAAGCAATAAAAGTAACTTCCATTGAGATCCAGGCAAACTCTGTCCTGTGTGTGGCTGACTGCCCATTTCTTAGGCAGAGAATATTGAATTTCTCAAAGAAGTCTCTGTATTGTTACATCTAGAAAAACATTTAGGTGCTCTATACTTAGAACTGGGCAGTTGTAGTCTAAATTTTACAGCCCACTGGTTCAAATAGCTCAATCCTTTCAATCTGGTACATCACTGCTAACAAACCTAGGATTGGCCTAAGCATCATAGTCAAGATCATGTTCAGGTTTGGTAGAGTGGAAGAGTTTGCTGGCAATATTATATCAAATTGCCTGCCATGTGCCTCTCAGTGGAGTCTAGTTCTATGTAGAGTCTCCTAGGTTCAAGCAAGAGCTTTATGGGAAAGGCAGCTTGGGAATTTGCCTGTGCTTTTTTGTCTTCTTGGAGCAGCACACAAGTGTAGTGCATGACTGGTGGCCACCAAACAGCCACCATTCATTATTGCTGCTGCTGCCACTCACAAGTAGTTGGATCCTGGCCTGTGGTTCATAATACAAAATAATTCCCCAAATTGTGGAATGGCCTGCCGAATGAGATCCGTCAGCTGACGAGCTTGAGTAGCTTTTAAAAAGCACTAAAGACGGATCTCTTTCGGCAGGCCTTTCCTGATTAGATCCCGGCCTCAGGAACTCAGTCTCCTGGCTTTTTAAAAATTATGTATATATTTGTTTTTAATGTGTTTTTTAGTTAGAAGGTTTTAATCTTATTGTGTTTAATGTCTTTTTATGGGGGAGGGTGGGGGTGGGTGGTGTTTTTAGTCATTATAATGTTTTAATTGTTGGAAGCTGTCCCGATTTTTAGCAGAGGGGCGGGGTATAAATAAATTTTATTATTATTATTATTATTATTAATTGCTGGTGATTCTTTATAGTAGCTGTTTCCACTGCCATCATGTAAATGTGTTACGTAGTAGGGCAGAACTGTAGAGAATGGCCCCCACTGATTGTAGCATCTAAAGGAACATCTGGGTGCCTTCTTTTAAAGTTAGGAGTCTTGTCTGATAGCAAGTGAGGTATCCCATCTTTGTGTGCAAAGCAGCAACTGATGGAGCTTTGTATTCTATACTGTGGGGTCCTTCTGCCTGAGAACCCACAGAGCTACCCTTTGGAGACCCAAACCTGAGGGATTCTTGTAGCCTTGAAATCACTTAGAATTAGGTTTCCCTTCACTATCTGCCACCACCCGCTGAGTCTCTCCCCTTTCCACACAGTGCAGTGGGAAGCTGTGTAGGTTTCTGATTAATCAGTGGAACTACCCATTCTGTTAAAGTATCACCACCACCCCCTTCTCTGTCCCAGAGAAGGATCAAGGTAGCTAGCTCAAGCAAGGCGTGTGTACGTGGCTTAGTAGGAAGACAGAAAAAACTTTATTTTCTAGTTTAAGCAAGTAAGCAGTTAGCAGAAATAGTATCATGGAGAAAAGGTATTTCTCTCCAGGTCCAACTTAGAGTTACATAGCATAGCATTCAGAGTTAGAATACATTCAGAGGGATTAAAATACATTTTAACCTAATGCAATTCTAGCTAACACAATTTCCTAAGCTAAGTAGATTCCAACTCAGATTTATGAAGTTCATTGGATCAGTCTGTATCCCAGTTGGTATGGGCTAGGCCTCATGCTTATCAGAAGCCAATCTAGCTTAGTCTCTGATGATGGAATTCAGAGTCATATGGGAGGTCTGCTCCCTCAGACCTCCAGCACCATGTGGCTCTTTGATGACTCCTAAGCCATGTGTCTGCAGACAAAAGACTGCAGAATCTCAAAACTCCATTAGCCAAATCTGATTGGCTCATCATTGCCAAATCTGATTGGTTCTCCAGTCAGGTGATGTGATGTCATGTTGAGCAAATGAGGGTCCCACTCCCACTCCTCAGAACCTTGTGTTATGTTTGATGGGAAATGTAGTTCTTGCAGATGTGTTCTGGCTCCATGATGGAGTTGCAGTCATTCCATCATGACATATACAAACTTGGAAAAATGTCTGACAAAATGAAATAGGTTTTGAAGGCTTGGAAAATTGCCACCTACTAAATTTAGGTAGTGGCCTTCCAAGTATAGGAAGGTTAAATAGAAGAATGTCCTGTTTAGAAATATAACTGACCTCATCAGGCATAACTCCCTGGAAATTAATTTCCTGTTCAGAATGAGGAGACTTCCTCCTTTTTAAACTGAAACGACTCTTATGGGGTCTTTTCTCCAATGAAATAGCAGGTGGCTTAATGTTGATTAATTTTAAACTGCTTGTACATAAGTCTTTTCACATGCAAAAGTTTAGTAGAAAATGCTGCTTTGTAACAAGCATTTTTGTAGGCAGTTCTCTATGCATATAAAAAGTTACTCTTAATTCCCTTTTTAAATTAATTTTGACACAATCTAATTTACAATCAAAGTGATATGCATTAAAAAAATGAAGAATCAGAAGAAAAAGACCAAAAAAAAAAAAGATGTATAACTAACACACAGTAGGGCTCTGATGCTCAGTCTTGACTGTAATGAAAAGAAAAGCAAAAAAAAAATTAAAAAAAATTCTACCATTACAGATCCAACTAAATAATTTTACTAAAATTATTAATACAATTGATCATCCACATTTGCAGGGGTTAGAACCACAGAACCTCTGCGAAAGTGGGAAAGCAGGCAAATATCGTAAGCCCACCTAAACATGCATGCTACAGACTCCTGTCAACAGCACCAGCTCATCACTCCTCTCCCACCTTGCCACTATGATGCCTCAGCCAGATTTTAAACCCCTTCCCAGTCCATCAACCTCCTCCCTGCTCTCCTCTTCCTCCCAATCTCCTGTCCTTCCAACAGCTACAGCCCAAGAAATAAAAACCTTGGCAAAACATTTGCTTTTATTACTGCAGTTCTACCCATTCTTAAGCAATTCTTAATTCCAAGCAGGTAGTAATATAAGGGAAACAATTTTATGAAGGAGCCAGGATTAAACATCTCTTTTTCTTCTTCTTCCTCAACAATGTTTTCCAGCATGTCTAGTGGACAATGTCACTTTTAAGCAGAGGTCAAAATCCTGATGAATGACTACTTTATCTGTTATCGTTATTTAATTGACCAGCACAATATAATGGCTTTAAGTGTATAATTTTAAATAATGTGCAGTGGACTCCTAGTCATGTTTTCTCAAATGTAAATTCCACTCTGTTTAATGACCTTACTTCCAAGTAAGAGTTCCTAGGACTGTAGTACTGGATGGTTAAGAGTGACAGTTTTAAATTTAAAACAAGCTTGCTTTGTTGCTCTGACAAGATGAACAAAAGGTTAATGTTTTAGTGGGTGTTTCTTTTTAATGTTATGTAACCTACTGTTTGAGAAGCTAGGTGGAAAAGTATTAAATGGCCCTGTATGTTTCAAAGGGAACAGCAGTAACTCTATTGTGATTTGGATAAATTAGCTGCTGCTAACTTGTAGAGTTTCAACATAAAAACCCATTCTGTTTGTAGTTATTTCTGTGGTTCTGTGAAAAGAGTCTAATATGCAAATAAAACTTTACTTACTTTTAATTTGAGTAAAGGGTGTGTAAGTTAGGGAGAGAGGTATCTGTGTTTTGTGGCAATTACTAAACAGACTCCTCAGTGCTTTTCTTATAATACCATGAGCAGAACATCCTGATGATTCTTGCCAAACAGACCTTCCTTTTTTCCATTTATGGTTGACTGTACAGTATCCAATAGAACTCCAGCTCAAACACCGGTTGCAACAGGGATTGGCATGCTGCCATTCTTTCCAAGTCCGCATGTAGTTGGCCAAGCAATGCCAAGGCAAAACAACGCACAGGACAAGCTGCCACCTGCAGTGGGACTGACAGAAGGCAATGGCTCTGGGTCACAAGCGTATCTGCAGAGCGTAACAAATGCCACCGTTGGAGGCCTAAGAGCAGGACATCTCATGCAACAGAGCCAGCCAAAGAGCACTGATTCAGCCCTGGGGGTGAGAAATGCCTTTTAACTATTGTAGTTCCATTTATTTTTGTTGTTAAAAGTCAGAAAGGAAATAATGTGGTCATACAATATGTTCATTAGTGTTTAGTCTTGATTGCAAAAGGCATTTTAAGAACTTATTACGAACAAAGCAAAAGAAGCATTAAAATGTCTAAATATAACAAAAATGTACCAACTGAAATTATTCATTTGACTTGCTGGACCCAGGGTACCATACGCCATTAAAAAACTCCCCCCAAAATGCCCACGAGACCTCATGACAACTTTTGAGGTAGGCTGTTTGGTTTAACTTGCCCACCCACTGCTTGTTCTGCCCCCTGCCGCCCCCACTGCTCGTTCTGCCCCCCTGCTCATTCTGCCCCTCCTCCCACTTGTTCTGCCCTCCCCGCATTCATTCTTCCCCTCCCACCACTCATTGTGCCCCTCCCACCACTCATTCTGCCCCACCACCACTCGTTCTGCCCCTCCCACCACTCGTTCTGCCCCCCTCATTCTGCCCCTCCCCCCACTCATTCTGCCCCTCCTTCTGCCACTCCCCACACTTGTTCTGCCCCCCACTCATTCTGCCCCTCCCTCCACTCGTTCTGCCCTTCCCCCCACTTGTTCTCCCCCCACTCGTTCTGCCCCTCCCCCTACTCGTTCTCTCCAGGCATCTGGTGTGACTCTATGTTCAACTTCCAGTGGAACTGGAAGGACCTCTTGATGCTTAGAGAAACTATCTCCAGCATGACTCTATGGCCCTCCAGAGGCCTAGAGAGAACTTCCCCCCAATTGTGGGTAAGTGAAACCATGGGTACCACTCTCCCATAAATGGGGGGAACCTGTAATACAAAATAATATTTTACTTAGAATACTTTTATAACTAGTTGTTATGTCAGGTCAACTCTAACTTATGACAATCCTATCATTTGGTTTTCTTGCCAAGAATTGTTGAGAGGAGATTTCCCCATTGTCTTCTTCTGGGGCTGAGAGAGTGTAACTTGCCTAAGGTGACCCAGTGGGTTTTCGTCACTGAGCGGGGATTTGAGCCCTGGTCTCCCAGAGTCCTAATCCAACACTCACACTACTACACTATGCTGGCTCTCATATTATAGAAAATTTTATTCTTTTTTAGTTTTTATTTTGACTTCTGGAACATAAAGAAGATTCTCTCCACAATTCTCATCATTTATGGGCATTTCCTTGGAGTGAATCTTAAACTGAGAAATGTCTTAGGAATAGCATTCAACCATATATAGAACTGTGGAACCAAAAGCAAAGTGGATTGCGACATATGTAATTCGTACCAACGCAGTCATTTTCCCACTAAATGTTAAAAACCCCTCAATTCTAGACATGTCTACTCAAGAATAAACTCCAGTCCAATATCTTTCCAGATTGCAAAGCACAAGTCAGGTTCATGTAACAACTTAATTTGGTGTTAAATAGTCTCTTTTATCTCTAATCACTGATTGGAGATAGCAGTAAAAGAAGAATGGAGGCAGAAGTGGACTTCCCCTAGGGCAGAATTTTACCTATCAGCCAGAGGTTCACTGTTTCTTGTTATGAAAGCATACACATTTGGAAATTTGTAAAAATCCAGAATTTTGTTTTATTGTTCTCTTTCTATTGACTTCCCTATGTACATTCTTACTTTCGTTCTCATAGTAAACATTATGACACACATAAACACATGCCTTATCACATTTAGTCCAACCATTAATTATATAGTGCTGCCCTCTTTACTATCCATAGGAACTACAGCACAATTATGTGCATGCCTGCTGAGAAGTTCCTTGGAATTTACTCCCAAGTAAATGTGCAAGGAGGTGGCATGAGGAAAGCAGAGGTGGAGAAGTCTGGTCCTACAGGATTTGTGATCCTTCCAAAGCATTTCTAAAGCCCCCAAAGCCCTCCACATGTACCAAATTCTGATAAACAGGTTGCCCCCTGTATTCATGGAATCAATAGCCATAGTTTCAGTTATCCACGGCTGAAAAAAGAGGGACCCATACTGTAGAGCTGTGCTGGAAAAATGCCTCGAGAGATGTCCTCTCTAGGCATCTTCTAGGTCCTCCAATACGACTTTATGGGTATGTTTGTACAGAAAATCCTTTATTTTAATAGGGTTTGCTATTATCAGCAGTTTCACTTATAAACAGTAAGTCCAGGAACATATCCCCCACAGATACAGGGGGCGACACACACACACGTTGAAAATGCCCCTGTACCATCTAGGGTAGATGAGGGAAATTTTGCCATGTTTTAGGCTTGGAGGGGGGGGGGAGCAATATTTTCCCAGAACTGAAAGTGTCTTCCATTTTACTTACAGTGAAGAACTTACTTCCAAATACTGTAAAGCCAGTAGAAAAACTGGCCTTAAAGAGAAAGTAGGAGTTACCTTCTAGCCCAGCCACTGAAGCCTGCTTTCAGTTAATTAAAAGGTCCCTATTGATCTGCAGGAAGGGTACCAACATGGTATTGACTCTACATGCCAGTTCTAATGGTAGGGTGAAAAATGGAGTATATAATACATGTATATATTTTACAGAATGCTTTGAAAAACCAGACCTCTCTGCTGGGAGATCCCCCCAAAGAAATCCATCTTAGTACAAATCCCTACTTGAACTTGGCAAGCGTGCTGCCTTCTGTGTGTCTTTCAGGTAAGCAGTGATTTTTTTTTCTTAGAAAAGAATGTGGGAAGTGGTTTCCATACTAGCAAATAATGCTGGTGGCCCCAAAGTTTAGTATTAATCAAATGTGAAATTGGTATTTTAAAGATTCATAGTAATATAAAATTAGCATTGTAGCTAACAACCTTACAATTGCTGGAATTCAGTATTGCAGTTACGGATACGTAACCATGAGTTACAGATCTGTAACTGGTCCAGATTCACAAACACTACATAGTCACAGTCTTGGGGTATTACAATTGTGAATGCCCTCCCAAACCTACTTTACCAGGTAGCAGCCACACTGTGAGATGGAGGCCCATTCAGCTCATAACTGAGGTGCAGGAGAATGCCATTTCCAGCCCCCTCCTGCCAGCCAGTGAGGCTGCAATAAGGAATTACAACAGGGCTCCTGCTGTTGCTGCGGGAGGTGGTGGAAAGTCATTATCTGGTGCCGCATTCACCGGCTGAATGGATCACCATCTCTCAGTGTGGCTGCTGCCTGCTAAAGTAGGTTTGTGGGCAGGTGGAGGATCATGCCAGGAGACACTACCTGGTTATGAATACTTAACTATTACCCCAACTGAATTATTACCTGCAAAGGGAAAACATGTGGGCATAATTTATGTCCAGTGGTTTCCCTTTCCACATTGATAGCTAGTCTAGTTTGTTTAGCCCTACAGTCACCATTTTACCTTGAAATTGGGATGGAAGTGACTTATGTTATTGGGGCTCTAGCTTGTGGCAATATATGACCCATCTCCCATACCAGATTGGTGCTCTCTTCAAAGGCTTTTTAAAAAAGAAAATTATGTAGGGAGTACAAACTATAGAACATGTTGTTTAGCATTAAGGGTGTAATTACCCTATGTTTGTCTCATGGTATATTTACATTTGTAAGGCAAAGGGCTAAATTTACTGAGTCCTACCTAGAGTATATACATTGAAGTCATTTGCACTCATGTCAGTTGTGCCAAACTAGGATTCAACTCAGAATTAACAGGTGCAAGAAGAGCTGAGCACTCCTTACCATGGATTTTCCTCTGTAACCCGCCCCCCACCCCAATAACATATACGTAGTTCACTTCCATCCCAATTTCAAGGTAAAATGGTGACTGTAGGGCTAAATAAGAAGCTGCTGTTTGTGTCTCTTTCATGCTTCTGGGTACAGGGTGTTAACAGAACTGAATCCAGTGGCATATTGAAGGAAATGGCTATCATTCCTTTTAGCAGAACATGTTCTTAGACTAGGTGCTTTATGATTATACAGCAGCATTTATAGAAAACAAAATATTGGTGGAAGGGTAGAGAAAACAGAACAAGCACTTAAGGTGTCATATATTATCCCATGTACAATCAGTGCAGGAAAAACATTTATCTCCTTCCTGTCTTTAGGCCTAGATTCTGTATTCATTACACTTTAAGGGGCAAGCCAATAGTCAGGCAGAAAATTTTCACCATCCTGTAGTACTGCAAACACTTCTGAGAACTGAGTAAATAAAGTTCTCTTTCCTTGGATAAGGGTCAAAGTCTTCTAGCCTTGTCTGTTACCACACCTGCCTTTTCTAGTCTTGCTTTGTCCTTTTGAGCATGATTCTTGTGGAGTGACCACATACATGTTTTTCTGCATCATTCTGGTTTCACATTAAAGAAAAGATTTTTGTGATGTTGTAATAATGCACTTTTTGTCTTCGAGTAGCAATCACCAACAAGGCCAGTAATACTAAGCAGCAATCTGGACTTTCAAATAGCTCCCTCGACACTGCAGCTGCTCAGGGAACCACTTCACAACAAACAGTGGAAAACTATTTCAACTATTCACCCCAGTATGGGGATTACACACAGGTATGTGGCTCACATATGACTTCACTGCAGCTGGTGGCTATGTGCTGTTTTGGAACACAATTTGGTTTAATTAAAATAATGATTAAAAAAACAAGAAAAGGGCATATAGTGAGACACCTCTGATCCGAATCCTCCTATATTCTAGAGCAGTAGTTCTTAACCTGTGGTCCGCAGACCCCCAGGGGACCATGATGTCCTCACAGGGGGTCTGTGAAGGCTTGAAGGCTACTTGGCCCACCTCCTGCCTGTGGTGGAGTGGCCACATGACAGGAGCCAAGGCAAAGGCTGGCTGACTTGGCCTGCACATTGCCATTTAAACTGCTCCAGCCACAAACTTACAGGAAGAAGCAGGAGAAAAGTCTTCCCTCCCCCTCCAGTGCCTCTGAGGGAAGGTTTAATGGATGGTATAATTGTATTATTATTGTTGTTGTTATATTATTATATTTTAAATATTAAGTCTTGGGGGTCTACAGCAACAGAAGATATTTAAAGGGGGTCCCTGGTAAAGAAAAGATTAAGAGCCACTGTTCTAGAGTAACTGTATAAATGATATTTATCTATCTGCAATTTTGCCCCATTTATTTCTAGTTCACATGAATTTGCTGTCTTCCAAAGTGCCTAGTTTGTGTATTATCTGTTTCTTCTTATTGTGGAATGATTTCTGTAGGTCTTTATACAAGGAGAAATCAATTGTACAAAATAGTTTGTTTTCCCATTAAGGTTAGATTTGTGGTCAACAGCTTTTCATACATACACTTTGTATCATTAATACTGAAGCACAAAGAGGCAGATGATCCTAAACTAGCGTGCTGCTGGAATCCTGTGCAAATAATATATTGACCAAAATGAAATTCCAGAACTGTTACCAGTTTGCTTTCCATTCAGGAACTTCCTCTAAAGCAGTGCAACTGAGGCCTGCAAAGAAACTTGGAACAGTACTTCCGAAGGGTGGGAGGACCTGATTTAGCAGTTAAAACTGTAACTCCAGCTCTTGAATTCCACAAAAGAGAATTAAGAAAATCAGTAATCTATTGGTATTTTATTGAAGGTTATAGCTGGCGCACACCACTTATTTAATTCAGGTCACAGACTATACCAGGGATGGGAACCATGTGGCCCTTCAGTGTTGTTCGACTGCTGCTCTCATCAGGTATAGGACTTTTTCAGACGCCTTAAAACCCGTCAGGGGAGGTCGGGAGAGGTACGCAGCTATCCCGCGGCAGGGGGTCAGTTTTGGATGACGCCATCCCCCTCCCGTCATCGTCCGTATTGCTTCCGTGTTCGATTGAAGGCAAAGGTGCTACTTTTTACTCATGAAAAACTTCTGTGAGTAAAAAGCGGCACCTTTGCCTTCAATCAAACACGGAAGCAACATGGACGACAACAGGAGGGGGACAGTGTCATCTGAAACTGACCCCCCCTGCCACTGGATAGCCACGTACCTCTCTCAGCCTCCCCTGATGGGTTCTAAGGATCTGAAAAAGTCCATAGTCCTCATAGCCAATAGTGAGTAATGCTGCAAGTTGCAGTCCAACAACATCTAGACGGCCGCATCATCCTTGCTTTAAGTCTAAACTCTGGGTGTTTTGAATTAATGGGGGGGGGGGAGGCTGCAGTCCCCCCTTTTTTTCTTTTTAACATATGCTGTCACAGCTTTACTCAGCCCATCCCTCAAATATAGCTTCTCAGTACCATAATTTAACAAGCATTTGTTTTGGATTAAAATAGTAGTTTACAACAGCTTGGTTTGCACATCACAACAAGCCATATGCTTGTGAATACTGCCCAGTCAATGCTGTGAATGCTGTGATTGCTTGCAGCAGGTATGGCTAAACAAACTACTGTACACACCTTTGATCTATGGTTTGTTTAGGGCAATGTCTGAACCAGCAGGACCCTGCACTGTGGTTTGATTCTTTTCCAGCCAGTCAGGAAAACAAATCTATAACAAAGGACAGGTTGCTTACCTGTAAACCATAGATCTTCGAGTGGTCTTCTGTGAAGTCACACAGTTGGGTTTATTCCTGCGCCTGTGAAGTGCATATGGAACCTTCTAGTATCGCTAGGCAGAATGTGCATAGATACATTTTTGGCGGTAACTCCGCCCACATTAACGGTCCCTTAAAAGGCTCTCCTGCCTAAATCCCATCAGTTCCTTGAATGACACCGCAATCAGCAGCATCAGGAACATTAAGCACATATGCATCAGTAGGACATAGAGGGGAGGATGGGCGGGTCTGTGTGAATTCACCAAAGACCACTCATAGATCTATGGTTACAGGTAAGCAAACTGTCCATCTTCTTCATGGTCTCTGTGAATCACACAGTTGCGTAGACTCCAGCTTCCCCACTGGAGGAGGGTATGTCCTGTACAGTATTAGACGAGGACCCCTCACATCAGTCCTGAAAGGGATTTCTCTACCTTTCCCTCTCTTCTCTCTCTCTCTCTCTCTCTCTCTCTCTCTTTTTTTTTTTTTTTTTTTTTTTGCACATTCCGCAAATACTATTTAGGTCAATATACAATGGTCAATATACAATGGAATAACATTTCAACATGGGAAAAGTTCACATGGGATGCACTCACTTATTGAATGGAGGACAAAAGCACTGCCCTCCCACATGCAGCCTCGTTCCTGGAACGAGAGTCCAGTCTGTAGTGTGAGATAAGTGTCAATGGTTGAAGACCATGTCGCAGCACGGCAGACTTCCTCTAGGGGCACCCCAGAAAGGAACGCAGTCGAAGTGGAGACAGCTCTCGTAGTCCACGAATTCGAGGAGGCAGCGGCTTCTTAGCCAGTTCATAACAGAGAGCGATGGTCGACATCACCCACTTTGAGAGACGCTGCGAAAAGATCGGTGCACCCCGCTTAGAGTCAGCATAGGAGATGAAAAGCTAGGGTGATTGTCGGAACGGAGCAGTCTGTTGTATGTAGAAAGCGAGCGCCCTCCGCACATCCATGGAGTGGAGGGTACGCTCGAATTCGTCCTTCGGGTCCTGCATTAAGGCCAGTAGGACAATGGGCTGGTTAACGTAGAAACTGGAGACCACTTTAGGAAGAAAGGAAATGTCCGGTCTCAAGACTACCTTCTGCTTGTGGAAGCAGGTATATGGAGGGTCCGACCAAAGGGCACAGAGTTCTCCCGCCCGACGAACTGAGGTGATGGCAACCAGGAAGGCAGTCTTCCAAGTTAGTAGCCGGAGGTCAGTCAAAACCATGAGTTCGAAGGGTTGTCTCACTAATTGAGAGAGGACAAGTTCAAGGCTCCAGGTCGGCACGGGATCGAGTACAGGAGGATGGAGATTAATAACCCATCAATAATTTCTTCACTATTGGATCCTGGAAGAGAGAAGGTTGATTCCGAGCCTGGAATTCGACAGAGATAGCTGCTAGGTAGCCCCAGAGAGACGAAGCCGAGAGCCCTGCTCTCGATAGGTCGAGAAGAAATTGAAGGATCGTCGGTACCAAACAGGACTTGAGGTCTGATCCCTTGTCTGCTAAGAACTTCTCAAACCAGTTCCACTTGTACAGATAGGCTTTCCGAGTGGAGGGCTTCCTAGCAGCATCAACGATCGCCTGAACCTCTCGAGGCAAAGCAGAAGGAGGAGCAGCATGAGGTGGTCGTGGGTTCACGACCAGATCCTCCAAGCCGTCAGGTGGAGTGAGTCGAGGTCAGGGTGTCTGACCCTGCCTTGCTGAATGGTGAGCAGGTCTGGTCAACCTGGGAAGTGGAGAAAGCTCCTCTCAGACAGGAGCAGCAGTGGAGTGAACCACAGTTGTCGGGGCCACCACGGTGTGATGAGGATCGTGTTCGCCCGATCCCAACAAAATTTGGTGACGACCCGTGTCAACAACGGGATCGGAGGGAAGAGGTACAGAAATGGTCCATTCCATTGGAACAGGAATGTGTCCCCCTTTGAGTCCTTGTGCCATACCCTGGAGCAGAATTGGTCTCACTGTCTGTTCTGGGCAGTCGCGAAGACGTCTATGAAAGGAGTCCCCCAACGACAGAAGAGATCTACCACCACTTGTCGATGGAGCATCCACTCGTGGACGTTGGAATTGGAACGGCTCAGTCCGTCGGTAAGAATATTCTCCCCCGAGAGATGGATGGACTGCAGGAAGATGTTCCTTTCCACACACCAGTCCCAGATCTGCAGAGTGAGTTGGAGCAGCTGAGAAGACCTGGTACCACCTTGCTTGTTCAGGTAGTACATCACAGAGGTGTTGTCGGTGATAAGAAGGACAGTTCTGTTCCGGACCAGCACCTCGAAGGCTCGAAGGGCTTTTTGAATGGCCTGGAACTCCAGAACGTTGATGTGTAACTTTCCTTCTTCGCTGCTCCACAAACTCTTGATCCTGTGACAGCCCAGGTGGGCCCCCTATCCAACTAGAGACACATCCATCGTGACGGAGATGTTTGGTTGAGGGGGGTTGAAGGGAAGACTGGAGAGGACAGTCCGTGGTACAAGCCACCAGTCGAGAGAGCGTTGAACAGAGCGGGGCATCGTAAGGAGTTTCCCGGGAGAATACTGTAGGTGGTCGAAGATGGTCAGAAACCAATGCTGGAGCGGTCGGAACCGCAGTCTGGACAGATGAGTAACCACAGTGGTTGCTGCCATGTGCCCGAGGAGGACTTGGACATCGTGCGCTCGAACCCGGCGTGACCGTCGGCAGTGGTGAATCAAGGATCGAAGGGTGTCGAACCGATTGTCGAGCAGGTACGCTGCCGCAGAGACAGAGTCCAGTCGAGCTCCGATGAACTGGACGGACTGAGCAGGGTTCAGCTGAGATGTCTCGATATTGACAACAAGTCCCAGGGCGTGTAACGCATCTAGGGTGAAAACAATGTCCTTCTCGAGCTGGGTCTTCGAACTCACCACAAGCAGCCAATCATCTATGTAAGGGAAGACAATGATCCCGTGTTGTCGAAGAAAGGCTGCCACTGCCGCCATGCACTTCGTGAAGACCCTCGGTGCCGTGGAGAGTCCGAACGGGAGAACACGGAACTGGTATGCGTCGTCCCCAATCTGAAATGCCAGGAACCTCCTGTGTGAAGGGTGGATCCCGATGTGGAAATAGGCATCCTTGAGATCTATGGACGCAAACCAATCTTCCCATTGAAGAAGAGGTAGGATAACAGCTAGGGTGGTTATCCTGAATTTCTTTGGGATGATGTACCAGTTCACCCCCCTGAGGTCGAGGATAGGACGCAGGCCACCGTCCTGTGGTACCAGGAAGTACTTCGAAAAGAAGCAGCGGTGATGATGTTTGGCATTCACAGGTTTGATGGCTCCTTTCTGAAGTAGAGTTCAAACCTCCTCGATGAGGGGAGGGGAGGGCAGCGTGATACGGATCCGACCCATTGGAGGCAGTTCGTCGAATTTGATCCAGTAGCCCTGTTGTACAATCTGTAGTACCCAGCGGTCCGATGTTATTGAGGACCAGGCGTCTTGGAACGACGACAGGTGGTCCCCAAACAGGGGGGTCTAAAAGATAAGGTAGACATCAACATAAGAACAGAAAACTCAAAACCTCCTTCTGCCTTTTCCCTTAGACTGCTGCTTGGGCGGCAGACGATACTGGTAGGTGGATCCCTGACTCCTCACCGATGAGGCGGAAGACACTGGTTGTTGGAACCGGGATTGTCTGGTCGATTGCGGGGTGCCACTCCTTCTGTAAGATTGGCTGTAAGAAGAGGCATGCCAACTCGAACGGAACCTGGGGCAATAGGCAGAAGATGAGGTTGATGGTATACTGTACTTCCGTGCGGTGGTCCTCATCTTCTGCGTAAACTCCAGCTTCTCATCCGTTGCCGCATTGAAGAGGCTGGAGCTTTAAAAAGGCATGTCCTCGATTGTGGCAGCTGCTTGCGTCAAGAGCCCCGAAGATCTCAGCCAGACATGTCTTCGTAGGGCGATGGAACCCGCCACTGTTTTGGCAGCGCAATCAGTGACGTGCCACGCCAAATTCATCTGTTGCCCCGCCAACAGTTGGGCCTTGGTCTGGATGGCCTCAGCAAGTCTCCGGCGCTCGTTGGGCAAGTCCTGGATCAGTGGTAGCATCCGCTCCCACAACACCTGCTAGTAAGCGCCCATGCAGGCCAAGTAATTAGTGATTCGGAAGCTGAGCCCAGCAGCCGAATATAGCTTCTTACCCATGATGTCCAGACTTCCTTCGGGGTCTGACGTTGCCTCCGAGGTTGGGCTGCCTCCACCGACATTGCCCGACGTTGCCTCCGAGGTTGGGCTGCCTCCACCACAACTGAGTTGGGCTTTGGGTACTCTTGTAGCCAGTCGATGCCCTCCCCAGCCACCTTGTAAAGCCTGTCAATTCTCTTTGAAGTTGATGGGATGGATGATGGATTCTCCCATGAATTCTGGGTCAACTTCAAGAGGGACGGCAGCACTGGTGTATGAGCCGCTGGCAGAGCCCGAGACTTGAGGCGCTGTGATATGGGGTCAACCGGTTCCGACTCCTTCTCCGTCACCTTTAAGTCCAGCGCATGTGACATTTGGACTATCTGTTCAGTGAAGGACCAAGCGTCATCTGTGGGTGAGGAGGAGTCCTCGACCAGCAGGTCAGGTTGAGGAGATGGAATGAAGGGCAGATACTCCACAGAAGACTCAGAGGAGGAAGCGGAGTCAGATGACGGCGATGGAGAGCGGTGACCCCGATGGAGAGATGCCGTACGTAGTGGAGTGGGTGGTCGTGGTGCTGGAGGCAACGGAGGTCGAGGTCGAGACAGAGATGGAGAGGCCTGGCAGGAGGTGTCCTTAAGCACCGGTCTCAACGGCTCACTGAATGAGAGGGCATCCTTTTCCATCCCATGGAAGGAAATGCTCAGTGGAGACAGAAGCAGAGTTTGGCGTGTTGCAGCCTCAGTGGTCAAATGGAAGACACTCTCACCAGTCACATCGGCTCTCAAGTGTCCCGCCAAGGGGACTGTGAAAACAGACCTAGCCAGGTCGTACACACCAGAGGCCGGTTCATCCTCCTGAATCCTGGAGGTGGAGGGTCGGGGTTCATCCTGTGGTTCCTTGGCAGCAGCCGAATCACGGAGCAACTCCGACCTCGAGACCAGCAGTGCGGTAGAGGGGCTACAATCCTGTGGGGAACCCTCTGCTTCTTCCGTTGAGCCAATTTTGACCTCAACTATTTCCAATGAAGGAGTTGGAGTAGGAGCTCTGGAGTGAAGTTGCTCAGTTTCGACAACCCGATCCCGAGGCGACGCCAAAGATCATGGTGTAGGTTGGTGTGGAGAAGCAGTAGGGGCCAGCAGAGTCGATGTAGAGGACTCTCGAGCCCAGGGTGGTTCCTTTGGCTTCTCCTCACCGTAGGCATTTCGCCTTCTTTTTCTTAGGGACTTTGCCCTTAGAAGACGTTGATGGCTCTTAGTCCCTAGCACGATCCTTAGAGCCCGCTCGATCCCGAGGGAGATCCTTGGACCTGACGGCCACTGAATCCGATGAAAGTCGGTCCCCAGCCGGGGTCGACCTAGCAGCATGCTTGTGCAAATTCAGCACAGCCTCAGGGTTGGATGCCACAGAACGACTGCGCGAAGGACTACGAGAGCGGTGATGCTTGGCAGGTGGAGAATGAGACTTGGATGAAGGGGAACTCTCCCATTGTTGAAGGGGTGTCCCCTATCCCACAGCTGGAGTAGAAGCCACAGATGGAATAAGGGTCTTTTCATAGAGAAACGACTTCAGGCGAGAGGAGCAATGCTTCCTCGCCTGAGGGGTGAAGGCCCGACAATGCACACAGGCATCCACATTGTGGGACACACCCAGGCAAATAAGGCAACGAGAGTGGCCATCTGAGCTGGGCAATTTTGCCTGGCACACCACACATCTTTTAAAGCCTAATTTAGAAGCCATGAGGGATAATCGAAGACGAAGTCAGGGTAGTCCAGGTCAAACCAGAAATCAGAGAGCGTTACCACAGCCAAAGGAGCGTGAAAATCGTAGTCAGGAGTATCCGAGTCAACCCAGTAATATCAACAACAGCCAAAGGGTAGAGAAAGAGACGAAGTCAAAAATCAGTCCGAATCAGAATCGAAAACGAAAGTCGCAAGCGAAGGTTCCTTTCAAGCTGCTAGCGCAGCGGAAAAAAAAGGAACTGATGGGATTTAGGTAGGGAGTCTTTTAAGGGACCGTTACTGTGGGCGGAGTTACCGCCAAAAACATATCTATGCACATTCTGCCTAGTGATACTAGAAGGTTCCGTATGCACTGCGCAGGTGCAGGAATAAACCCAACTGTGTGATTCACAGAGACCACAAAGGAGATTTGTAGAGTCTTTCTCTGGCTTCTTGAGAAGGAAACAGACCAAAGCACTGACTTTTGCAACATTCACACATCACACATTTGTTTGGCTAAACAAGCAAGCAAGCAAGCAAACAAGCAAGCAAGCAAAGCAAACAGGCAGCATCCACCAGTACATTGGCTTGTTCATAGTTGATTTTCTTGTCAATTCCCATTTGTCATGATCCTGGAACACATCCAGTGTGTGAATTGCTGAAAGCAAAATTAAAGCATAATGAGCCAAATAGATAACCTATTAAAGGAAATGTAATAACAGACAAATTATGCATTAAAACTAAGTAGAAAACTATGACAAGCATACCTTAAATAAATGTTTCCTTAGCTAGAAATCAAGTTGGTTGAATAATATAACACAGCTTTTGCTTAGTTGTATTTAACAGCTCTCTATATATTAAAAGAAAGTGGCCATGGAGAGCCTAAAGGGTTCATCAGCCTTGCAAATGTCTATAAAACATACTACCGTATATTCCGGCGTATAAGACGACTTTTGAGCACTCAAAAGTGCCCTCCAAAATTGACAGTCATCTTATACACTGGATATACTTTGCTTCGCCTGCCTGCCTATCTCCTGCCTCTTCGCAAACTGAGCGAAGAGGCAGGAGATGGGGCAGGGGGGTGAAGCAAAGTGTTTTGAAGTTCATTCACCCCCCTCCTTTGCCTTCTCCCCCTTTGGGGAGCAATGGAGACAGAGGAGGGGGGCGAACGTTGCGGTTTGCCACGGCCGCCATGTGATCGCCTCTGCAGCTGCCGAGGCAAACCGCTAGATTCACCCTTTCCCCCCACCTTGCTTGAAGGTGGAGGAAAAGGGCGAAAATGCCCCGTTTTGCTCCGCGACCCCGATCCCTCCTTCTGGTCTCCCTTCTGAAGGACGCCCAGGAGGAGGACGCGGGGCCGTGGAGCCAAACCCCGGGATTCGCCCCCTCCTCCCTGCCACATGCCCACCCTCCACCCATCCACCCCCCTTCCCCAAAGGCGAGGAATCGTGCCTTTGGGTAGGGGGGGTGGCTGGGAAGCCCCCACCTCCCTGCCACACGCCCACACTCCGCCCATCCACCCCCCCTTCCCCAAAGGCACGGAATCGCGCATTTGGGGAGGGGGGGTGGCTGGGAAGCCCCCTCCTCCCTGCCACGCGCCCACACTCCGCCCATCCACCCCCCTTCCCCAAAGGCGCGCTTTGGAGAGGGGGTGGCTGCGAAGCCCCCTCTGCCCATCCACCCTCCGCCCAGCCACCCCCTTTCCCCAAAGCCTCGCTTTGAAGTGGGGGGGTGGCTGCGAAGCCCCCTCACCCCAGCCATCCATCCACCCTCTGCCCAGCCACCCCCTTCCCCAAAGCCACACTTTGGAGAGGGGGAGTGGCTGCGATGCCCCCTCTGCCCATCCACCCATTCACCTTCCGCCCAGCCACCCCCTTCCCCAAAGCCGCGCTTTGGGGAGGGGGGTGCCTGCGAAGCCCCCTCCCTCCACCCCCCCAGCCAGCTGGCCATCCCGCATTCCCCAACCCACCAGGAGACTGGGCAGCCTCCTGTGGGTTGGGGAATCGCGGGAGGAGGGAGCCCAGAAGGAGGGATCGGGGCTGTTGAGTTAAATCCCTAGATTCGCTCCCTCTCCCTTGACGGTGGGGAGAGGGGGGCGAATCCCGGGGTTTGGCTCCACGGCCCCGCGTCCTCCCTATGGAGCCAAACGGGGCATGTTTGCCCCTTCTCCCCACCTTCCTTGAAGGTGGGGAGAGGGGGCGAATCTAGGGGTTTGCCGCGGCTGCCCCCGCTTCCCCCGCATTGGTCCCCTTCGGAAGAGCCAAGACGGAGGGGAAGGGGGCCGCTGAGGCAAACTGGGCATTTTCGCCCCTTTCCTCCACCTTCGAATCCAGTTTGACTGGAAGGTTGAAGAGAGGGGCGAATGTTGCCCTGCCAGCTGATCCTGTTCGCTTTCCCAACTCATGAGGAGATCCTCATGAGTTGGGAAACAAAGAGGATCAGCTGGCAAGGCTCCCCCAGCCAGCCAAATTGGGGTGGTGGTGGTCTTATCTGGCGAATATATGCCTAAGCCTAGATTTTTGGCTGGAAATGGGGGGGGTCTTATACGCCCAGTCGTCTTATACGCCGGAATATACGGGTAGTCTATCTGCCCATGAATTCCAGTGTAAGTCACTATAAAACACCAGCAACCAAGTGCAGGATTCTCATCCTTGTTTAAAAAAAGCTTCATAACTTGTACACCAGTAAAGGCAATGCCACTCATGGCTGTCTGTTCACAAGTCAGGATTAGAATTTAGTGCAAACGTCTTTGCTGCACACATACTGAGGGGTACAGGTTGAATGAAATGGAGTAAGGCTGTGGGGCTGCATAGGTCAGTACCACCCTGCACTATTGTAGTATACCATCTCCAAGCTCCCTTGATAAATGTCTGTTTGGTGTTATTCAACAGGGGTTCAGGTATACATCTCATGCACAGAGAGAGGCTGCTTGCATGTAGAAATTCTCTGCATGTAAAATATCAAATAAATGTTCTTCCAGGCAGCATAAATTAAGTTAGGGTCTCTTCTCATGGGGAGGAGTTTTCTGCTTTTATACATGTATCCATAAAGGACTTTCTGGCAGATATCAGAGATTCTTGGAAGGGTGGAGGCAATGGATAAAACCAGCCTGTCCAGCCTCTGGTCCCCTTTGCATGTTCATTGAATGTATGGAGTGTGTGGGTGTACCAACCCAACCAAACTTGCAAATTTGTACAGATGAGCAGGAAAGTTGATTTCCTGGACTTGGTTCATATCCATATCCATAATAAAGGCTTGGTTTGTGTGGCTGATGACTGGAAAATATGCTCAATCAAAGGAAGGCAATCTTTCAGTAAATTTGATAGGAATGGTGGGTTTGCATTAATACAGCACATAATCTGGTGGGTAAGAAATTCTTATCAAGCACATTTTCTATTAATATTAAAAATGGCCAGAATTTTGTTGTGGGTTTACATAAGCATAAACACCATATAGCTATGGTGCTATGCAGTGAAACCTCTCCCAATCCCCCCAGTACCCACTTACTGGGAAGCAACTGTTGCAGTCAATGGGAGGTGAGGGTCTGTTCCTCTGATCAGGAAGCATTCACTGCAATCAATGAGGGGGGCATGTCTATTCCTCTGTTGATCAGGAAGCAGCTGACTGTTAGTCCCCTCCCCTCCCATGAGCAATCTCTGGTGTGAAAGTCAAAACTAGGGTTCCTGTTGAAATTCCCCCTTGTGCTGCTTGTGTGAGGCAGGGTGGGGCTGTCAGTCCAATTGACAGTGGAACAGGCCCCCTGTCAGTCATGGCAGCTGCTTCCCAGTAGGTGGAGTCCCTCTAAATTAGGGGTTGTATAGGGATCCTGAATTGACATACAGTCACAAGAGCATAACTCTAGGTTACACATTTGTAATTGTCCCACAGGATTCCAGCCAATGTGTATTTAATCCAGATGAATTCAACAAGTCATTCATTTCTCACAAACTGGAATACATGGGACATGATTATGTCCATACCTTTTTAAAACAAAGGATTTGCTTAATAGATAGTTTAGTGGGGTAATTTTCAAACTTGATCACCATATTTGGTTGACTACATCTCCCTGAACCACCAACCAGTGGTTGGGGTTCTGTGAGTTGAAGTCCAGCAACACCTGCAGACCCAAAGACTAGGAAGCACTGATGTAAAGCCACAGAGTGCCACTTCAGCTGTATCCTGTAGCTTTGTAAGTGGCAATGTGTTCTTTGTTTCTAAAAAGCATTTCTAGCAAGACAGTGTCATCTCCACTCAGGGGAATATTTAAGCTGTAAGTTTGTTGGGAATTGTTCCATTAACATTGATGGTAGATCATGTGAAATTTGCTTTGCCTTCTGCAGGATTCCCTTCAGCAGTGGTATCAACAGTATGCTCAGGCATATCATACCATTCAGGCTAGAGTAGGAGAATTAGAAAATGATGGCTCAGAGGTGAGTTATGTATTTATGTTATTATTTCTTAATTGTGCTTTAACTAATATCCTGTATTCATATAAGGCCAGATTTTGAAATACCACCAAAACACATTACTTTTTTTGTTGCTATCTTTCTGAAGCTCTTTCAATAAGCATTTTAACAAGGGCAAATCATTGTCGGATCAAATCTTGCCAAGACAACCCTGGGATAGGTTTGTCTTAGGGTTGCCATAAGTTGGAAACGACTTGAAGGCACACAGAAGGAATACACTGTAATGAAGCAATAACAGTACGTAACAATACAGTCTGCAAACATACTCCTAAAGAATAACATACTAGTCCAACAATGTAAATTATAAAATCTTCAAGTTTTCTGCACAAATAATTTTGCATAGAAAATGTGTAAACAAAAGCATACTGTCAGTGGTAGAATAGTGTATCCTCTATATTTATAATAATTGTTAAACAGGGCTGAGCTCTTGCATTGGAAAATGTAGTTACAGAGATGTAGCTGCATCTCTCTAACTACATCTTCCTAAGCTACCCTCCAAAAATCTAGTTTAAACTGTGCCCCACCCCAACACCACCATTTCTGAGTCAGCAGAGTGGGGGAGGAGGCCAGAGGAGAGCTGTTGTCTATCCACCCAACTCTGGTAATTCAGAAATGGTTGTGTTGGAGTGTCTATGTGGTTTAAAACATAGATTGCCGTGGTGGTGTAAGGATCACAAAAGTGAATTGCAGTGTCATAAGCCAGACTTATGACATTGTATTTGCTGAAGAGAATTGTTGTTGTGTGCCTTCAAGTCATTTCTGACTTATGGTGACCCTGAGGCAAATCAATCACGGGGTTTTCTTGGCAGAATTTGTTCAGAGGTGGTTTGCCCTTGCCTTCAAGATGAGTGGGGATTCAAACCTGTCTCCCAGTGTCCTAATCCAACACTCCAAACCACTATACCATCCTGGCTCTTGCTGAAGGTATATACCATCCTGGCTCTTGCTAAGGAAGTATCTGTGGGGTCGATGGATTCCCCTACCTTTCCAATGCTAAGAAGAGGAACTTAAATCAGCCTGTTCAAAGTTAGTTAGAAACATTTAGCTATCCCCACATCCTAAGATTGGTGATTCAAGCAAGACAGACCTGAGGGTTTGTAGAGGCAGAGTGATATAATGGGTAGAATGTCAACAAGTTCCAGGAAGACTTGAGTTCCAATCCCTCTTCAACCACAAAACCTGCTACTGGCATTGGGCTAACCACTATATATGAATGTAATCTACCTCATTGAAGTGTTGTGAGAATACAATGAGAGAATAATCGAATATGCTATCCTGAATTACTCAGAAAAATGGCAGGATATAAGTGTGATAAACTACAGTGGGCCCTCAGTATCGGCTGTGGTTTGATTCCAGGCCCCCACTGTGGATACCAAGATCCATAGATGCTCAGGTCCCAATGTCATAGTAAAATTGCACCCCTTATATAAAATGGCAAACAGCAAGGTTTGCTTTTTTGGAACACCCCCCCCCCAAATATTTTCAAACTGTGGTTGGTGGAATCCATGGATGCAGAACCCATGGATATGGTGGCCTGACCATATCTTACACATGAAGGGAAAATGAGTAAAGGGGAGATTTGGTGTTAAGGCTTACATATTAGTATTATTATCAGCTTGATTGTTGTTGTTCTTTGCCCTCAAGTCATTTCTGACTTATGGAAACCCTAAAGTGAACCCATCACAGGGGTTTCTTGGTAGAATTTGTTCAGAGATTTGCCATTGCCTTCCTCTGAGGCTGAGAAAATGTGACTTGCCCAAGGTCACCGAGTAGGTTTCTATGGCCGAATAGGTTTCTGTGGTCTCCCAGTGTCCTAGTTCAACACTCATACCAATTTAGGTGGATTTTAATTTGATACTAGTTTAATATTTTTTTATGGGTGGGTAAGGCTTAGGGATTTTAGTCTGTATTGTTGTATTTTAACTGTTGTAAGCTGCCCCAACTGTTTTTAACAGGGGGGGGGGGGTAAATCATCATCATCATCATCATCATCATCAAACCACTGCATCATGCTGGTTCTCATCAGCTTGATTGCTTATGCCCAAAGAGAAATCTAAGGAGTTTTTCATTGTAATCATACTTCGTTTTAATACTATGGGCAGAAATGCACATAATTAAGAAAAGCATTTTTAATAAGATTATCAAAAGTTTCAGCTTGGGGAAAATAAAACAAAAGGATTACTTTTCACTGGTTTAACTGGTATTTGGTTTATAGCATCAGGTTTATGCCGGTTAAATTTCTGAGTCAGATGTTGCTCTTAGCCATTCCTCACCAGATACACAAATAACAAAGGGCATTCTTGGAGAACCTATGCATTTAGGGATGTTTACAATTTTCAGTCATCCAGATACTCTCCTTTCTATGTGTGTTACAGATGTCCATTTCCCCCAACTGTTTTTGCTTGATTGCATTGGCACATACACATGTATAAAATTTATTTATTTATTGCCTATAGGAATCTGATGGTGGTGTTTACGGGGACTACAGTACCTATTTACAGGTCATGCCTTCATATTATGCTACAGCCCAAGGATCCTTCCCTCCAGGCATCTTGCCAATTACACCTCAAAATCCACTGAAGGTAAAAAAAAGAAAAAAAGAGAGAGAATGAACTCTATTTTTGAATCACATAGTACCCACGAGGAAGAGCCAGCCTTTCAGCATTACACCTTGCAGATTTTAACCTATAAATGAAGCTTGGTGGCTGCAGCCCTTCAAACTCCTTCAGTGATGGGCATGACAAGAGGTACTGGAGGGGGCTATGACAAGTGTAATGCTACATTAGTACTTATCTTGAAGGTGCATTCTGGGGTTGGTTGAGAGTAGGAATTCATTACTCTTGGGTTAGTTCCCCTTCATCAGCCTGAGAGGCAAGAAGAACTGATCTCATTAGCTGAAGAGGACTGGTGACATCTCCCCTCCAGCCCTCCCTAACTAGCTTTGCTAGTTCACTGACTAGCAAAGACCAGCACGGAGAGCTGAGAAATAGAGAATAGGTCTGAGGAAGGATGGAATGTAAACCACCACCATCCAGGAGGGTGGGCACTCACTGTGGGAGGGAGGTATTTCCCCTCTCAACCAACTCCACAATGCATCTTCACAGTAAGTACCAATGTGGCATTCTCTGGGTTGGTGAGAGGAGGAATCCATTGTTCTTGGGATGTACCCAAGCTTTCATATGAGTAGGATGGGAGTGACTACCAATTTGCTTTAGTCCTTTATCACCTCTTGTAGCACCCTTCTTCCAAAGATGGCATGGAGGGGGTGCTCTAGGTGGCTGCCCTACATAGCTCAATGATAGGGGCATTGGAAGAGAAAGCTGCCAAGATGGCCGTTGCCCTGGTGGAGTGTGCCACGATGTTAATGGGTTGAGGCATCTTAGATGTATTGTATGCCAGCAGAATACATGACTTGATCCATGTGGAGATCATCTGTTTGCTCGCTCTCGTCCCCAGTGAGACCAGATTGAAAGACATGAACAGAGAATCACACCTCCTAAAGGGACTTGTCCTCTTGATATAAATTTTGAGTGCCCTGCACATATCTAGCTTGTGCCACAGTTTTTCTCGAGGGTGGGAAGGATTGGGGCAGAAGGACGGCAGGATCAAGTCCTGAGAGAGATGGAAGGTGCAGAGGATCTTCGGGACAAAGGAGGTGGTCTGTGCAGAGGGACACTGGAGGGGGCTGTGACAAATGTACTAGGCTTTCTGAATTTCCTCATGTGCATGAGTGCAATTCTTCCAGAAACTAAGATTTTGAAAGGCTCGGAGCCCTTGCTTCTGCCTCATTGAGCAGCATCTCTGGACATTTTCAGACAACACTTACCGCGCAAGCAACCTCCGGAGCAGTAACAAGGCTGCTGCGTGACAGGGGGTCCTTTTTGGACACCACCGTCCCTCTTCCAGGATCGTTCGTGGCATGTACATGAGCTTTGGAAGTGGCCGTGCCATATTTCAATCATTGAAGTTGCCCGTGATTAAAATATGGCGCGGCTGCTTCCAAAGCTTCACATACATGCCACGAATGATCCTGGAAGAGGGACGGCGGTGTCCAAGAAGGACCCCCTGCCACGCAGCAGCCTCGTTGCTGCTCCGGAGGCTGCTTGCGTGGTAAGGGGCGTCTGAAAATGTCCTATATGCTGCCCCAGTTGTTCTTAAAATGTGCTATCACTATTTGTTCAGAAAATATATAAAGCTGCAGAGATCTCTTTGCTATGAAACTTTTCATTTGCTGGCTAGTGGTAGAATTACAGAGCTATCATAGTTCACACGGGGAAATGGACTGGATCCAATATAAGCCTCTTTCAAACAGAAGGGCTTATTTTGTTCTTGGGGAGCCAGGTAAAGGAGGAGAATGCAATATTTGCCATTTGTAGTCCTTTCCATTTCCTGAAAGCCTGCTTTCTGGAACAATGAGGGTGGGTGCACTGAGGGCTGCAGGGGGAGAGGAATCGACACCCTCCCCTTCTATTTCTTTTCAATGCACGCATCCCCAATGAGTCTCTGCTTGGAAATGTGCCACCAATAGGGAGAAAATCCCTCTGGATCCAACACCTTACCTATTTTTTGGTTTAGATTAGTAGGTGGTCTAAAATAAAACGGTAAGAGGCGGAATTGAAGGAATCTTGCAGCACCTTTAAGATTGATTTATTTTAGCATGAGCATTCATGGATTTGAACCCACTTCTGACCACTGACAATTATTGTATATAAAAAAGTGGATCCAAATCCATGAAAGCTCATGCTGAAATAAATTAGTCTTAAAAGTGCAGCAAGATTCCTTCCCCTCCCCACTTCTTTTTGATGTTGCAACAGACTAACTCAGCTATCTCTTTGAATAGGTAGTGCAAGGTATGATTACAGAACATAAAATTCAGCATTCTTTAGGAAATAATAATAATAATAATAATTAAAAAAAAATATTTATATCCTGCCCCTCTGCGAACAATCGGGGCGGCTTACAACAGTAAAATAATACATAATATAAAACAACTCAAAATCCCTTCCCCCCCTTAAAACATTATTAAATCAATACAAATTAAAATCAACCTATAATACAATTGTTATTAAAAACCCTTCCTAGCGAGCAGCAACAGTTAGGAGCTCCAGAATCAACTTCCAAAGGGGGTTCCTGAGGCCGGGATTAGCTTTTCTGGAAAAGCCTGCCTGAAGAGATCCGTCTTGACAGCCTTTTAAAAGCTGTCTAACAATGTCAATAGGCGGATCTCATCCGGCAGGCCGTTCCACAATTTGGGGGCGACAGCCGAGAAAGCCCTCTGGGAGGTGGTTGCAATTCTAGATCTTTGTGGCTGCAACAAATTCCTCCCAGAAGACCGGAGAGCGCGGGGAGGATTATAAGGGAGAAGGCGGTCCCTGAAATAGCTTGGACCCAAGCCATTTAGGGCTTTAAAGGTGATAACCAGCACCTTGTACTGGGCCTGGAAGCTGATAGGCAGCCAGTGGAGGGACCTCAAAACCAGAGTAATGTGGCCCCTCCTAGATGTTCCAGAGACAAGCCTGGCTGCCATATTTTGTATCAGCTGTAATTTCTGAACCAAGCACAAGGGTAGCCCCATGTAGAGTGCGTTACAGAAATCAAGACGTGAGGTTATCAGCGCATGCACAACGGTCTCAAGATCCCTTACTTCCAGAAAAGGGCGCAGCTGGCGTATCAGCCAAAGCTGATAACAAGTGCTCCTGACTGTCGCATTTACCTGATTTGTCATCAGGAGCGACGAGTCAAGGAGCAACCCCAGACTGCGAACACAGTCACTGGAGGAGAGTGTGACCCCGTCCAGGACTGGAGGTTGCAACTCAATTCTTGGTTTCAGGGCCGCTACCGTGAGCACCTCCATCTTGTCTGGATTCAGTCTCAATCTGTTTTTCCTCATCCAGCCCATTACTGCCCGAAGACATTCATTGAGAGAAGAGATGCCGTCAGAATTCGAGGCCGACGAACGAGATACGGAGAAATAAATCTGCGTGTCATCAGCGTACTGATAACACCCAGCTCTGTAACTCCGAATGATCTCACCCAGCGGCTTCATATAGATGTTAAATAACATCGGGGACAGAATAGCACCCTGTGGTACTCCACAGGTGAGCTCCCTTTTACTGGAGCTACTGTCCCCGAGCAGCACTCTCTGGGACCTGCCCGAGAGGAAGGACCAGAACCACTGCAAAGCAGTGCCTCCGATGCTTAACTTCCTCAGGCGATCCAGAAGAATGCTGTGATCTATCGTATCAAAAGCCGCTGAGAAGTCTAGGAGCACCAACAGGGTCACACTACCCCTGTCGATGCTTAGACGCAGATCGTCGGTCAAGGCAACCATGGCAGTCTCAACCCCAAAGCCTGTCCTAAAGCCATTTTGAAATGGGTCTAGATAATCGGTTTCATCCAAGACAGCTTGGAGTTGAAGAGCAACCGCAAATACACATTGTCATAATAATTATCTTTTCTAATCCTTAGATGGCACCAATCAGAAATGAAAAGCGGGGCTCTTCGTACCTCATCACCACTCCAGAAGATAGCGCAGTGGAATATGTTGGCCAACACACTCAGGGCTCAGGAATGCATTATGCAGAATTGTATCTTAAAAGAAAACGTGTTTATTGAGATCAGTATCTTGTAGACAAAGCCACTTCATACTATTCTTTTCATCCATTTATTTCACTTTTAATAAGTATTGTAGATATTTTTTTTAAAAAAAATCTATATAGGAAATTAATTTTTCTAAGTAAATTTGTGTGTAACAAGCACAAGGGAATGGCTGTTACTCCCCAAACTAGTTTCTATTGCTGGATGACAATTAAGTTTCTTGAAGAAATGGTAGCTTTGTGGGTTGAGAATTTCTATCAAAGCAATAAAAAAAAATGGGGAGAGAAAATGTTCTTGTTATCTTTTTGGAAACTTGCAGTGATAGTCTTAACAAAACAATTATGTTAGTGTGCTTTTAAAAAACCTTTTCAAGGTTTTAGATTCCTGGCTGCAAAGTAATCAGGTTTAATCCTTTCTTTTGATGTTTGACAATAGTAATATCCCCTTGTTGATTTTAATTAGTCTTGCATGCTGGATTACAGCCCAGAGAGTTTATTACTACTTGGAGTATAAGCATTACAATTTAGTCTAGTTAAAGATGGGGGAAAAAGTAGCAGTCATAATTCTTAAAGTGGTAGCATGTTAGGAAAATATCAGCAAATATCTATCTTATTAAACTAACAGATTATTCAAGTATAATGCTAATAATACATGCCTGTATGACAACAATTCTATGGCATGAAACTTGATGAGTACTCATCTGGTGTTTATTAGTTTGACCCACTATTTCCTGATCCTTCTAAATCTAAGGAGAGTATTCATACGCTTTTTCAAAGTCAGCATGAATTTCTGTTTAGCATCCCGTCTAAACAAAGACTTCATAATGATTTACATTTAGCTTTCCAGATTATAGCTGCTTGCAGCCCATTTCTATACACCATTCTTGGTGGATAAATGTACATGCAGGGGCCCACTCAAAAGAAAGCCTGAATGAAATCCAGTAGAATTTAAAAATAATTATCATTATACCATCTGATGGATTACACTATGGCTTAATTGTGATTAAGAGGCTGCAATGTAGACTCAAACTGGTATTATTGACAAGTAACAGCTGCCTCTGAGACTTATAATTAGAGGCTTCTGCTCTTACTATATTTTGAGTATTTTAATCTTATTCCCACTGAATTTTGTTCTGAACAATGAACCCCTTGGTAAATAAACGAGGAAAGCTACTTCATTATGTTACATAGTTGTATAGTGATCTTGCATTCCTGGAGGAAGGCCGAATCTTCTTCCTTTCCCTATGCTTGCATATGCCCCCTCCTGTTGTGAAGCTCCTTCATTAATATGGCCAAGATGGGGAAACGAGTCATAGTAATGAAGCTGGTGATTCCTCAGGCAGAACTACACTGCTTTCTTGTGAATACACAGAATGTACAGACCACACATTCAACACAGCCAAGAAGCAGATCCACAGGGAAGATTTTTCACTTCCATTTAAGCCAGGTAACTGTGAAGCAGAAAATAGAAGAGTGAAACCCATCATGTGTATCTTTGCTCATGTATGCGCGTATTTCCATACCTCTTGGGGGGACAGATGAATGTTAAAAAGAAGGTTAACACTCTTTCCTTGAGGAGTTGGGTGGGTGGAAATACCACATATTATACAACTCAAAGCTGAAATAAATATTAAGATGCTATGGAAAGATAGGCAGATGTAGGAGGCACAAAGGGGTTTGTCTACAGCAGTGGAGGGTGGATCGAGCAATGTTGGTTCCTGGTTGCTTGGACATGAATGTTTTTTCCAAAACCATTGTATATAAATATACATGGATTAATACCTTTATTTTTTATAAAGAATAACCAAGTGCATATACAGCAAAAACAGGCAATATTGAAAATTGGCTCTAGATTGATTCCATTCTAATTTGATATTGGACAAAATTTTACATTATTGCAGTTCCTCAAATGCAATACTGACTTTAGAAAAGAAACGGTCTCTATCTAAAAAGTAATTATTATAAACAATGTTTATATTGTTTATAGTATTTCACCAGTAAAAAGCTAGTAAATTTACAGAAGGGAGTAGTACAGCGACTTACATATTAATGGTTCCAATTGAAATTTTTTTATAGGAACTTTTTAATGGTAGAATAATGTACTCACTGCTTCTATCACTATGGCTTATTCTATCAATAACCTCCTACAATGTATGCTGCAATCCAGAATGAAATCAACTTGCAGTAACCTGCATCCACATGCATCAGCCCTACTAGACCAATGTTTATGGCTTCAAAAGACAGTTTAACCCTATCATTCTCCTTTATTGTTTAGCCTGATAATCTGCAACATGATACCAGTCCAAAATGATGTCATGCACAAGGGTTAAAGTATTCCTTTTACATATTACTCAGTGCTCTTTCCCATTAATGCCTTTTTTGTTCTCATGCCTGGTGACCAACCTTGGATGCATACAAGGTGTACATATTAAAATCTTATAACAATCAGTCACTCCAACAGAGAGTCTCATAATTAAAGCATTTTGTCAGGAAGCATTACTTGTGGTAATGGCATTAGGTATATGCCATGGTGCAATCTCCTTAGATTGAACTCTTCTCCCAGCAATATGAACATGTCAAATTCAGGTAATAGCAATTCCATTCCACATCCTGTAATACACTTATCAGGCAACTCTTAAAATAACAGAATAAGTCATTTTAAAGAGAAGTAAATGAGCACTCCCACCATGGATTAAAGATATGTGGCAATTTTTTCCAAATTGTTTTGAAGAGCTGTCATGTAAGCCATAATAGAAAGTGCTTTTGAAAGTTAATACAGATTCAAAAGTTACTGGCTTTAGGACATGGAACTGTTGATACTTAAGAAACAGCAGATCTTTAGCCCCTTTGGGTGTAGAGTTGTACCCAAAGTAGTTGTATGGCTTTTAGGATCCCATTTAAAAAATTGTCTAGCATTCTTGCATAATAATCATTTTAAAGGCTATTATAAATTTTAAAGGCAATTTTAGATAAATATTTTGACAAAAGAGCTACTGTTAACAATACTTCATACTTTACTTGCTGAGTCATGATACTGAGTCTCCTTGTATTTTTTTTTAACCCAACATGATTCAAATTGCACACAGGCAAATTACTAAAAATCCTTGTTTTAAGGGCACAGTTCTCAAATAATTTAGGCTGACAGAGACATTATCCACAATGCTGACTAGAACCATCAGTCACACCTCTAAGCAGTAGAATCCTGACAATTGTAAGAATAGAATATTGACCAATGAAGTGCTTCTTGGATCCTACAGGAACACTTGGAGAAAAGAAGTGCCTTTAAACACAGCATTACCAAAGTACAAAATTACAATGTGTAATAAAAGATCCTATATATACTTTTCAAATATTTAACAGCAATAGTATAAAAATGTTGGATTACATCTGCTTCATAAGTGCTTCAAATCCTTGAATCAGATTGTGGAAGGTTGTCCTCTCACTTGGCTCATGCACCCAACATCTCCTCATCAGTTGGTTAACCTAGTAAAGGAAAGTCATGGTTAAAAACAAACCAAGGTTTTACTTGAAGTTGGCAGAATGTAAAGTTCCACCTTATATTACATGGCAATCAGGGAGGGTGAAGGTGAACTGAGAGCAACATAAAGGAAAAGTGAAGGTGGCCAGCCAATTGATGATGGTGCAAGGGGAACCTCTCCTGGAGCAACACTGAGGCCAATTGGTGGCTGTTTCAGCTAAGCGGGAAGGTGCACCTGGGTGCCATCCATCAGTTATTGCACAGCTTGGCATAACTTATGTAAAAAGGTACTGGGTATCTCGTTACTCCACACACAGAAAAAAGTGAACTATAGAATGAATTAAAATTGCCTCTTCCTCCCTTTTGCCATGGGAGCTCCAACTAAAAGAGTTCAGTTCCACACAACTCAAAATGTGTTAACCTTTTATTAAGGTAAAATCCAGACCTTCGATATGTGTCACACAGACACATTACAAGATTTAATCTGCTTTTGGTACTTCAAAAAAATGCTGTCATAATACATATGATATGCTGAAAGTTCAGTAGCATTCATTCAAATTAATAAAGACCAAATTGTGATCTATATCAGGTTTAATGGCACATAGCCATAACAGAAGTGTACTTTAGTCAAAAATTAATGCTATATTCCAAAAGCCAATGTTACATAAAACAGCTGAAATGTAAAGAACTTGTTTAACACCAGCATATATTTTATAAAATATTAAAACTTTGTTCTCAACGCAGTTTGTGTTTCATGAAAGCATATATGCTTCTGCTTATACTGATTAGCCACAGGTTATATGGCTAACTTAAAATTGTAGTTTTTCCTTTCCTATTTTGGACAAAACTTCAGTTAAATATGTTAAGATATAACATTTTTCTTAGAATTTGTATAATTTCATGGACCTCAGTTACTGATGTTGCTGATATGTTGCAAATGTTTTCATTTATTCTATCAATACCCAGTTTTTTAAACATGGAAATTAAAAGCTAACCAACAACAATAACAAGACAATGATGGTTAGTAAGCTGGGAGGCAGTAGGAAAAGAGGAAGAACACATAGCAGGTGGATGACCCTGAGTTTTGGAGGACCTGAGCAGGGTTGTCTTGGAGGGGTCTCATTCATAGGGTCATTGTGAAGTCAACTTGATGGCAATTATCAACATAACAAAAAGGCAAACATAAAACAAATAGTTCATCATCCCAACAGAAGGGTCTCATCCTCATCTACCCCTGTAGATGAGTAAATCTGTAATACACATTTGCCTCATTTGGAATATTCAGATGTATTATATATAGGGTATCTTTCCCTATCAAGTTCTCCAGAATGTACAATGAGATTCTGCACATCCAGGATCAGTGGTGATTTCAGCTGTTCCTTGTTCACAACACAGACAAAACTATACAAAAATTCCCAAATACTTTTTATATGGTTCAAGAAAACTGTACAATCCCCCAAATTTGATACAAAACACTAGCAGCACAGGAGCTGTGTATGTCTGATCAAGCAGGGCAAGGGGGATTTCCCAACCAGGATATATTTAGACGAGGGTTATGACTGTTGTTTGATGGCTTCCAGAAACTGGAAATTAGAAACTCTGCCCAAGTCTCTCATTCTGCTTAGGAATTTCCTCAAATTCAAGTGCTACGCTTAAATGTGCCTGGTACCATAGCTCAGCGACTGCAAAACTTCTCTGGAACCTTACAAAGGCAGCCTTTAGTGCAGGAGTGAGAATTGTGTAGTCCTCACATTATTAACCTCTTACCTCTTCTGGGCAGTTTTTGGGACATGGCAAACGTTTGCCTTCTCCTAATATGCGCACAAGTCGTGTGACTGTCATCTGGCCTTGAGTTGGTCCAATCATCTTTAAGAATTCCTGTGAATTATGAAAACATGTTTAATATCCTGTCTGTTAGCAGAAGTGAGTATCTAGTGTCCATTAGTTGCTAAAATGAGCTAAGCAAGAGTATAGGAATAGTATCCAACCACACATACACAACCAGATTGTGTGTGTGTGAGTGAGTGAGTGAGAGAGAGGGGGGGGGAGGGAGGGAGAGAGAGAGAAAATGCATAAGCTCCCCATGGTTTAAAACTCAATAATAGGTGAAAGTTGGAGGTTTTGTGTACACAAGCTGACAGATTCTGAATGGTTACTTAGGTCTTTTCCAAAGAGAAAAAACATGGCACTGAGGAAGAGGGTCACACTGAGTGTAATACAAAAAAGCATGCATTTCTTCTAATGTCTGTACATAAAAGAGGAGGAGGGAGCATTCCAAAAGTTTGGGGAGTTGAGAACTCTTCACGCTCAGACTTCAACTTATTGAGTGAATTTGTCTTCCTCTGTTACTTGCTCAACTTCAGTGAAATATTACAGAAGTTGCAATCCTGTTGCTGTACTATGTTGGCGTAATGGTCCATTATGCTTGTTTAGCCCACTTTTTTTCCAGAGCTCTACAGCAGCACTGAGGTGAAGGTGGAAAAAGCCATCTTAGCACTGTCCAGAGTGGGAATTGTGCAGGACAAGTAATTTCCCAAGAAAGCCCTACAAGAGCTCTTTTAGCTTTGAAGATCTGCATGCAAGCCCAGCACTGTAGAGACAAGTTACATGGAAGTCAGCAGCTTCTTCTTGGGATGGTGACAAGATGGCTTTTTCTGCTTTTCCCTGCTGCTGCACCTGCCTACACAGCTGTAGTTATGGTGACACACAGGATCTTTAGAAACACTGTTTGATGTTTACAGTCAGCACTAAACATTAGGGACAGGAGCCAACCCTATCTGCCTGTCCTAATAAAAATAATACAATATGAATGGGAAGTATCTGCTGATAATCTTCAATGTATTGCTTTCAGTGTGATAAAGCAATACAAAATTCTTCCTCGGCTAGTTAACTAGGTGCAACTGGATGGCAACAACAGAGTGCTGGCCCAGTTTCTGTAGCAACAAGGATGCCTTATCACTGCTCCAACACCAAATCCCATTGAAAACAGTTTTGCACATTTTAAAAGGGGAAGTACCCCCCCATTTCTAAAATGAGAAACACAGCTTCTCTTTATCTCATGGGACACAAATATTCACAAAATGCATTCATATTTCAATCTAGGTTCAGTGTCAATTTCTAACAATGAGAAATCTGTCTTGCCTCTTTTTGAAAGAACACCAAATAGAAACCCTAAAACACTACATACTGCTGTCCCAAAATATTGAAGCAGGATTTACTTAGCGATTCTCATTTAAACCAGTTATACTAGTTTGGCTCAGCCAAACAAAATTATACCACCACTGAAGAATATGGCAGCATTGGATTAGTGATATCCCTTTGCTGTTCCCTTAAACACACACACACACACACACACACACACTGATTTTTCTCAGGTTACAAAACTAATCTGTATTAATCAATCAGCCACTTCCTAAAGCAGATGACAATAATAGCAAATTGTACACAAGAAGCCTTCTTTCTTTTATTTAATGATCAGAATCAAGCAATACGCCAACTTCCAACCTTGGATAACCCTCAACTATTTTTATTTACAAGCACAGCTTTGTAATGACATTGGAAAATGAAGAATAGTGCAGTTTCTGAGGTGGCTAAATAGTGTACATGGAGCAATCTTTCATCCTCACAATTTAAAGACATAGTTCTAAAAATGTACTGGGACTGTATATATAAAGAAATATTAGTATTATTCTTGTGTTTCTTCTTTCATTTTACCCAAACATTCAGTTTCAGATATTAAATAATATTTCTAAGGCAAGAAACCCATCTAAGTGGGCACAATATAATTACTTTGAAAACTGGCCATTTGCAAAATCAAATATCTCCACTGGGAAAACTTCACCGCCAGTTTATACACTTTGACACACAGTTTTATTATTCCTGTTTCAACGAAGAGCCTAAATTATGTCAATATACAGAATGTTCAGTGGAAGTAACATTTCCTTTCACAGCTACTTACTGCCATTGGACTGCACTCAGAGTCACAATATGTCAATAGTTCATAGAGTGTCACTCCAAAAGACCAAACATCTGAAGCAATATAGAATTTGCTCTGCAGCAAGCATTCTGGAGCGTACCTGTAGACATATAAGATTCCATTTATTCTTTGGGTAAATTAGCTATACAAAATGACCTAAATCCTGTTGTTAGTCCCAACCAGAGTAGACCCATTCAGTCAGTGGGATTTACCTATCTGTTGATTCACTATTCAATGACTGATTGATTGATTAGGTCTACTTTAGTTGGAGTAATCAACAGGATGCCAGCAATACGTACCTCAATTTTTTGTTGTGAAATACTGGGATTCTAGGTAGTGATGTTAATGCCAACATTAGCACCACTTCAAATTAAGTTATAACTCCCCATTTTACACACAAATGTATTTGAACCCATTGGGGAAAAAAGGAGAAAACAATTAGAAATAAGATATGATTGATAATGGCAGCAATACTTTACATTGTCATGGATATTCATGGAAATAAACACCCATCAGATGATTCCAAAACTAAAACAGGCAATACAATTATCTGTCCTTATCATATAAAAAACCATGACTTCACTGATTAACATAGGATAGTAGTTGTACAGACTTGGGCTAGAAATCCTTGTTCTACATATCTGAATAATCCACAGTGGTATAGAGAATGATGCATTCAGTTTTCAATACCACATCATTGTTGTTTCTTGCAGCAAAAATCTGCTATATTCCTATACTGTCAGTAAATCTCTTACCAGAACACAGGGCTGTCTCGATCATCATTGACTTTGTAGTATTCCTTATCAGTCTGAATTGCTTTGGTTAGTCCAAAGTCCCCAATCTTTACTCTCTGCTCATTTTCAACGAGAACGTTCCGTGCTGCTAAGTCTCGATGAACATACTGGCGAGATCCCAAATAGTCCATTCCCTGACAGTGAAGAAAACACACAAAAAACTTGCACAGCTGCTTCATTCTCTTGTAATTACTGAGTTTCAAACTCAAACACCACTGAAGGATTTTCTCAAAATATAACACTAAATCCTGTTGTTTTGTTAGCTCTTCAGCACTATAGTTTGGACTGTCTAGAAAATCAATGTTTTAGTTTTGAACTGGAACACAGTGTGAAGAAGCTCTTAAGCTACTTGTGCTAAAGGTAACATGCTTTTTTCCTATTGAGAAAATATTTTTATGCTTTCTTTTAAAAAGCATAAATCTACTGTATGTATGTGCCTGTCAGCTTATGGCAATCGTATGAATTTCATAGGGCTTTCTTAGGCAAATACTATTCAGAGGTAGTTTTGCCAATTCCTTCCTCAGAAATACAGGCTACAACACCTGGTATTCATTGGTAGTCTCCGATCCAAGTACTAACCAGGGCTGAACCTGTTTAGCTTCCAAGATCAAAAAGGATCTTGGCCTTTAGGGTATTTAGGCCCTACATAAATGAAGTAGTGTATTACAATGAAGACCTGGAAACAGATAAGAAGGTTAACCTCTATGAATTTATGTCCAAGTTATCTGAATGACTAACTATATCCATCTGAGCCTACCTAGGCTATAAAGATTAGCCTTAAAGGTCCTGTCTTCTGCCCTATGACTATAGTTGATCAGACTGGAAGGTATCAGGAACAGGAATTTTGGACTGGTGATCCCACATGCTTGGAACTCCTTCTCCTGAAACCTCCTAGTGGCACTCACTCAAGACCTCTAAGTGGTTCCTAAAGACTTTTTTAATTTTACAAAGCATTTTATTAATCTAATTTCAGCTCTTTACACATGTTTCTAATCAGAACAATTTCATTATGCTCAATTGTTAAGCTGCTATATGAGTCTTGTCCTAAGAGGGGTAGTACTATATGGAACAAACATTTTTCAAAAGGCTTGCAAAGTGCTTTTATTTGTGAATGATTATTCCAAAATGTTATTATGCAGTAGAAACACAGTAATGAAAATTGAAAGATCAAGACACCTACTATTAAACACAATAAAATATAAACAGAATTTACCTTGCAAATTTGTACAGCATATTTCAGTTGTTGTTTCAAACTGATCTTGCTCCTGTTTCGGGGGAGATATTCTTTTAGATTTCCAGAAGGAAGGAATTCCATGATGAGCTTAATTCCATTTCCACCTTTGAGAAGAGAGACATTAAGTTATTTTACCCAAATAAGAAAGTCAATGTCTTTAAGTGCTTCAAATCCTTCCCTGGTACCATTTCAACCAGCATTTTCACACTGCATTGGAATCACATTGTAGAATAATTCACACTACAAGTGGAAAAAAGAGAATCTTGTTTGTCTGCTCTGCATTTTTGCAACTGCATCTGCAACAAATAAAAGGTGGATCTGAAAATTCACAGTAAATGTACCCAGAACCCACTGTGGCTCCTAGATGCATCTTTCTTTTGTGTTTCAGACTTCAAGCTACCCTCCAAATATTATGGAAGCCACAACAGAAATTTCACAGCAGTAAAACTGGATTTTCCTCATAAGCAGCTCTGAGAGTTTAAGTCATACATATTTTGTTACTAATTTTCTACAGAAATCCAGTAGATGGCATCCTGAAGCACAATTACACTAGCTTAGGTATTTGCAATGTGAACTATTGTCACAACTACATACTGCAAGGGAAAACACCCAAGGCTTTTGATGCACATAATGCTAATATTATTTATCACTAATAGGTATCCACACCCACTCTATAGCAGGTTCCACTGTAATCTGTGAGTCTTACCAACAGGTACAGGACTAGGCTTTATAAGTGCAAGGTTTCAGAATTGGTTCCAATTCGCAATAAGAAAGTGTCCTTCCGACTGCTCAGAAAGTCAGGATTCCAATCTGGATTTTCCCCCTTCTGCTGTCACTCCCTAGCCACAGCAACATGGGCAGAACTGGTTCAGAAAACAATTCAAGACAGCTAACAGCCATGCATGAGTTCTTGCAACCATGTGCTTTACCTATGCAAGAATCCAGAGGCTGGAGCGGCTTCCATTTTTTCAAACACAAACTAGTTTTTATTTTGAAGATTAGCTGACTGAAGCCTCTTAACTAAATTTCAAAAGGAATTCAGCAGCCACTAATTTCACCAGTTTGACAATCCCACATTGAGTTACGGGCTTGGTGCAGTCTCCTACCACCTCTTCCTTCCTTTACTCCTTTCTTTAAAATTTACATAATGCAACAATGTTAGAAAGGTTTGCATTCCATCCTCCATTAACTTCCCTTCAGTGTTCTCACAAAGTAGTCCAAACCAAAACTATTCAGAAATGAAGGTGTGTGTGTGTGAGAGAGAGAGAGAGAGAGAGGGGGAGGAAAGGGAGGGAATCTACAGACACCCCAGAGGTCCTGAGATGCTGTTTTGGCAGAATTCTGGTGCATAAGGGAGATCTCAGTGCTGGCCTTCAGCATTACCACTGCTACAATTTAAGAGAACAAGGACAGGGGGGCAACAAAGAGGATACTCCTCACTACCAACAGAACTTGCCCTTTGAAATGACACCGAAAATAATGCTATTCATTTTACTACAAATAATTTGTTTTAGATGAGCCCTTTCTAAATCAAGACAGAAGGGAGGGATTACCTCAGCGGGATTAACACTGAGCCATATAAACTGGTTTATTCCTATAACTGGTGTATTCAGGAAAACATAGGCCCTCATTTAAAATAATTCCCTTAAGAAACTTGGAGGGGAAAGATGAAAACATTTTCAGAACATTAATAGTTTACCATCTTCGGTGCAGATTCCTTTGTATTTCACAATGTTTTCATGATAAAGATTCCTCAGAATTTCAATTTCTTTCTTCAGATCAGTGATATGGTTTCCACCAGAGTCGGGTTTTAGTGACTTTACTGCCACTTGTTCTCCTGTGTTATCACCTTCAGGATCATATCTGCAGAGTTCAACTTTGCCAAAATGACCCTGG
Organism: Gambelia wislizenii; assembly: GCA_030847615.1. Classification (NCBI taxonomy): domain Eukaryota; kingdom Metazoa; phylum Chordata; class Lepidosauria; order Squamata; family Crotaphytidae; genus Gambelia; species Gambelia wislizenii. Next base: position 108,880,287 of record JAUMIR010000004.1, read on the forward strand.
TTTTTAAAAGGGGAGAAATAAATAATTTTCTTTTAAAACATCTTTTGAATCAAGCCTCTTTGATGGTTTACAAGATATTTTAAAACAATGAAAATATAAACTAGAAAAAAGAACAGCATCTCTATCGAACTCTAATTAAGATTTTCACTTTGTAAAATAAAGATGGGTTTCGTTTATTTAAAACAGGCAGACAACTGCAGCCTTCCAGATTTTATGGACTGCAACCCCCATCATCCATTGCCATTGGCTATGCTGGCTAGGACTAATGGGAACTGGATGCCAAAACATCCAGAGACCCATTTGCTCAGTCTTAATTAATAACAGCCTGTAATATTCAGTCCGTTTTGAAAACAGCCGGAAAGGTGATGTATACATTTTCTACCATATTCCACGCTACCATAGAGAAAATGCTCTCTTTTGCCCACTTCTTATTATGATTGCCCGTTGCAGATATGCTCTGTAAAATAAAGAGCTACCTAGCAAGAAGTCTGAATTACAATGAAGGTTGGATTATCTTTATAAACACCATCAAATGATGGCACCCACAAGTAGATAAATGGAAATCTAATTCCTATAGTCTTCATTTACATCACATACAGGCATGAATCTATCATCTGTTCTCAAGCACCAGGGTGCTCCAAATACTATTCCCTGCCTGACAGTAATCTCTGTCAGAATCATGGGGCAGGGAAGAGGTTGAATCCTGATTGAGACTGAGGAGAGCTTTTAATCACACTATCCCTTCTCAGTGATCCCCATCAAGATCACTGTTTCTCCACTGCAGGTATCAGATATTTTGATTGAGAAGCGAGTGGCTTTAATTTTGCTCACTCCCCATGATCCTACTCAAAGAGAAACTGTTATCTTGATGAAGATGGGTGGGTGAGGAAATGAAACCCCAGAAGAGTGATCATTCCCATTTTGCAAATTAGTGAATCTGCTCATGCTTTATTGTTTGACCACAGGAAAAACAGATCTGTTTTGGGACATTATTGCTACAAGCTACAGGAGAGAGCCATTTGTATGTGTGCTTCACACACTATTTCTACTAATCTTTGATGAATATGGAGGAAAGGAGTAAACATACCTCTCCTAAGTCACGAATCCTCTTCAAAAATCGTTTTTCAAAAATGGTAGGGTCAATTTCAGCATTAGGCCTCTTCTCTGAGACAATATCAGGATCTAACACAGGTAATAATATCAGTGAGGCATCCATGAGAAATCAACATTGAATTTTTAGAACTCTCTTCATATGGTGTTTATTTCAAATTAGGATAGAGAACTGCCATCTTGTTAAAAGTACAGATGGCAATAGATGTAATTTATTCACCCTCCCTGTGCTACCAGCTATAATATCAAACAAAGAAAAGCTGTTCCCTCCTGTAAGATGGGAAACTATTTTCAGAAAAAGGAATTTACAACCTGAGAGCAAGCATGGTGTAGCAGTTTGAGTGTTGGTCTATAACCTTAGAGACCAGAGTTGGAATCCCCGTTCAGCCACGGAAACCCACTGGTTGACCTTGGGCAAGTTGCACACGCTCAGCCTCAGAGGAAGGCAAAGGCAAACCCTCTGAACAAATCTCACCAAGAAAACCCCATGATAAGTTCACCATACTAAGACAACAAAATCACAGCAACCAAGGAATGAGCAGCACTGCATGTAGCTCCAATTTTGCCTCACACAGGATGCTGCTTTAGCAACTGCATACAACATACTCTGTGACCTCTGCTCCAGGACAGTGTCTGACTGTAGATCTTAGAATAAAGATACAAAGCTCTTTACTACTCATTTTGGAACAACAAAAAATTGATGGGCTATACAATAATGTTTTTATTCTGCCACAAAGGTGCTCTATATTCAGCTGCATTATAGAATTCCACTGATCAAAGAAAGCACATTCATTTATAGAAAGAGAAAAATAAGCAAAAAAATTCTTACTTTGCTCTTCTAGCTTGTTGATATCTCGCATAATTGCTCTAAAGAATGGTCTCTGATTAGGATCATAGTGCATGCACTGCTTCATCAGGTCAGCTAGCTCCTTGCAAGATGGTGCTGCAAGAGTGAAATGTCCTTCATAAAATCTTTCCTTCTGCAAGATGGTATGGGGAAAAGAATTATTCACAGACCTATTGAACATGTTTCTCTTAATTAAAATGTCATAAGAGACTATCATCAGACAAGTTCCTTATAGCTAAGTTACAACCAGCACACAGTACTTTTTGCGAAATCATCCCCACCATGGATTTATTAATTTGCTCAGATTATGTCTTGTGCTGTACCACAGGTAGAGGCCAACAAACCTACTTTACCCAAGGAAGAGGGCATTCAACTACCTCTCCTTATCTTACAAGATTTCTATGACACACTTAATCTTAGCCAAAAGGCTGAGAAGCTATACAAGATTTCTATGAGAGAGCTAAACATGTTTCCTCAAAAATGAAAATCTACTAAGAAAGTCCCTACAGCCGTACCTCTGCTAATGTCTTGTCTTTAAGTGGTATTTCTCCATTGTAGCAAATTTCCCATAATGTTGTACCAAAGCTCCACTTATCTGCTGCCACACTCAGCTTTTTGGAGTCTTCAACACATTCTGGTGCAAGCCAAGGGATGCGTTCAACACATTCTTAAAAGGAAAAAAAGGTTGGGAAGAATCTGAGTGAATTGTAACAGGGGACTAAATAGCTAGTGTTTCTCAGATTAAAAAATAATCAACTTGCAGGAGATGACTCAAGAAATACTAACAGGTATATAATATATATATAACATAATATAACTATAATAGATGAGTCTATTTCAAGAGAAGTCTCTCTCTCTCTGGCTTTTCTTCACAAACGAAGATTCAGGAAGGACTCATCCCACGCTTTCTGCAAGCGCACTGATGACTGAAAAGGCCAATCCGAGATAAACAGGTCCAGTTGCAGAAAGCACAGCAGAGGGTCTCCTTGGGTGATGTTTCCAGGTTATGATTCTTTCTGCTTTGTCGTTTCTCTTCAAGACTTGTTCGGCGTGAGTTCTCAAATAAAGCTGCAGCATTGTGGATAGTGTGTCTCCATGTCTCCCAATGTGAAGCCAGGGCGGACCATTGTTGGTGATCAATTTGGCCAAGCCTGAGATGCTGTTTCAGGGAATCCTTGTATCACGACAAGGGGGTGTCAATGGGGAGGTCAAGAGAAGTGGTAAGCAAAGAAAAGCATGTCGAAGCAACTATGGCATGAGAAATCTTATGTTTTTTTTCAAAAACAATCTTGACTTTGAACATCTTTTACATACAAATGTCTCAATATATTTACTGGAGATGGAGTCAAAAATGGCATGCCAAAGTCTGGGGATGACACTCGCTAATTCAAGATGGTGGAATTCCAAGCAAACTGAGAGGGGCTCAAAAGGACTCTTCAACTGAGTACACTAGTGACGTTCAAGTAAGTATAAAGGGATCATACTAGGATAAATATTCTTCACTTCAAATATACACCAAGGACAAAGAAGTATCTTTGACTTCCCAGGAGAGAAATGTTGATGCTAAGGTAGGAAGTACATTGAAAGCATCAACTCCAGTAATCGGAAAATCAAACTTAGTTTTGGGAACTATTAGAAAGGGTTAAAAAGTAAAATGACACACATCCCCGCACTATTACATTATTCTATGGTGCAGCCACATTTAGAATATAGGCTGCAGTTCTAGTTATTCTATCTTAAAATCGATCATAACTGGGTTTTGGGGAAAAGACAACTGAAAGTATCAGGGCTCAGAACACCTTATGAGGAAAAGCTTCTATGGAGCTTTTCAGTTTAAAAAGAGAGAGAGAGAGAAACCAAGGTCATGGGGCAGGATACATTCTGCAACAATGTACCTGTTTCTCTGGCTGCTACTAGAAATACCCTCCACCCTCACAGCCAAGCCTGAAGAGACAAAATAGAATTCTGACACTGCTATACTGTATCACATTTTAATCTCTTGCTCAGTCCTGGAATGCTGGCATCTATTAAGAGATATATTTTGCACCCACATTCTTAGATGCATGTAAGGCTTTTAAAATCAGAGTGTCTTGATGATGTATGCGTGACAAGTTTCATGTTTCCAGGTGGCACATAAGTACTTTATCAACGTGGGAGTGTATTTCTTATTTCTTGCCAGTAACTTGCAACACATTTTTCTTTCATATTTTTCTATCATAATTTATGCAGATAATAAATTTGAGCTTTTTGATCTATCCTCACAGTAAATTTCAACTTTTTAGATAGCATGTGAAAGGCATATTCATGTGAAACATATTATCTCCCCCATTCTTAAGAATAAAAGTATTTTTAAAAATAAAATAAAATAAATTCTCACAGTTGGGATCCCTTGAATACATGCATTAAAGAGTTCAGGAGTGCAGTTCATTGAAAAGTCCCATCTTGGGAGAAAGGCAGGGTATAAATAAAGAAATAAATAATTTGACTGTCCTTGTTAAAGAGGTCTGAGTATCTCATATGAAATATATTAAGTTAGGAAAATAATTGCCATGCTGTGGGTAAACCAATATTCTTACTATAGTTGTCCCTACACATTTGTGGGTTAAGCATTTGCAGATGTGATTATTTGTGGATTATTGTATTTATTGCTGCCTCCGCTGCTGCCCTATATGCAACCGAAAAATATGTTCTCTCTGGCATTTCTAGATTCTCTACCACAATTGTATGGTCAACTTACAGCAGTGGAGGACCTAGAAATCTCTAGAGAAATGTTCTCTCAGGTAAAAAAAAGTAGTGTCCTATATTCTCGGTTTTCCCACTTTTGCAGGGATCCTGTGCCCCTAACCCCCGTGAAGGTTGAGGGCCAACAGTCCTAAGCTTTCAGTTAAATCTTGTCAGTTATGCACCTAATAATGATACAACTTGAGATGTGGCATGGATTGCTGCTAGCGTATCCTTCTGGAAAATATGCTGGTGCTGACACTCCCTACACATACATACATTCGGTTAGCACAATGGGACATGCATAAGAACAGAAATCAAGAACCATTAGATGAAAAGGTTTTTTTCTTTTATTATCCTGACACATACATACACATATTTAACGATACCTTGTCTAGACAGCACTGTAACTGGAATTCCTGGATCACTTAGTTTTATGAAAGGTCCATATTCATTATCAATTCCTTCTCTGGCCAATAATATATTTTTTGTGCACACATTTCCATGTACTAAATCTTTGTCCTCCTGAATTTATGAGAGAATATACATTAGTATGTTCCAACCCTACAGTCCAAATACATTGAACACGTTTTGAATAATCTGAAAAGGATACTTTCAGAATAGGTCACAGCTAAATAAAAATAAGAGATCACAAACAGTATGGCATGGATGCTAAACCAAGCAAAGGAACAAGCAGTAGGAACAAGCAAAGGAACAAGCAGTAGGGATGTTTTCTGTTTTCTATAGCTGTTGGCCATACCAACTGGGAATACTGGGAGTTGTAGTCCTAAAAAGTTAATTTTCCCAAGTTTTACATTTGGTTCAGGAAGGTACCATAACCATCCAGTGAAGTTTATTTGAGAGGGTTGGGAGTCTGCAGGTAGTGGCAGTGGGGAAGAAAATGTGGGAAAGGAAGATTTCCTTTTAAAACCTTTCTTAACTTATCTTTGGGTCTAATACCTATGTTTGCATCCAAGTTCTATGTCCGATATGATTTTACAGTAGATATATAGTATGATTGATTGATAGATGATTTTGCAAATGGTGAAAAGAATTATCATATATCTAAGAATCCCAATATTCTCCTTATATAGCCACAATGGCACACAAGAGGTTATTGATATTTCCATCTTGAGGGATCCCAGAGTAATCTGCAGATTACCCACCCAACCCTTTAGAAAACACAACTGGAGTGGACCCCTACATTATTTCACACATAATCCAATGAAAATCAAGCATGTTTGGTGGGTACAAAAGGGTAACAGATTTTGTTTTAAGGATGAAAAAGAGAAACTGGGGTCTGGGTGAACACAACGAGTATGCAGAATCCTGGAAAAGAAAACTAGAACACTATAAAGTTCCACTTGTACTTAAATCTATATGTACGTATGTTCAATCAATAGGAGAGATTTAAAAAATGCATGTGTACAGACATTTCAAAACCGATATCAATAATAAGACTGAAGGAAGATTTCCTAAGCTTATGTGAATAGTCTTACAGGAACACCAATAATTGTTTTTGGTAAATATAATCTAGGACTTACCAGATAGCTCAATGCACTGGCCAACTGTTTTGCTACTTTGAATTTCCAAGGTGTGGTAAGCAAATCACTCTTGCGGCGCATGAAGAGATCCAAAGGCCCAAATTCAACATACTCCTCCACCATAATGTCTGCGACCAAAGAAAAATAAATAAATTAGCAATGCATGTAGTTGAGTCTTCAATGCATTTTCATGATGGACACAGAAGAGATCCTTTAGGAAAGTTTTATTTTGAAACATATAAAACATAATAGGGTTTATTTACTTAAACACTGGTATATGAAAAAAGCCTCACAAGAGACAAGATATACTAAGACAAGGAGAGCTCTACATTCTCCTGGAGTTAATGTGTAGGGAGGCAGCAAGGTAAAAAAAGAGTTTCAGTGGTCAGTAGGCAAGAACCAGTACTAGGCAGAGCAAGTCCTTTCTTCTCCTCTCTCTCTCTCTCTCTCTCATTTTCTATCCAGCAGGCTGCCAGAGAAAGAACACAATGTTGCTGCCAGAGGACTGAACTCAATGTCTACAAAGTTTATGTTATTTATCTCATCTATGAAGTCAATTATCACTCTGTTTGTGTGTGTGTGTGTCTCTTCAAGACAGTGCTAAGCAGACACTTGCCCCTTTTCTTTGGCAGGTAAAAGGGGGAGATTTTGTAGTCAATGAACACCTTTAGCATCTCCTCCTTTTGGAGGTGAATGGGAGGAGCTGAAACTGTCCCTTTAGTTCCTGTGAATTGAGGGGTGGGGAAAGTGACCTACTTTGGGGCTGGCCTAAGGGATAAACCCTCCCTTTAATTTCTGCAAATTAGGGGAGGGACTTTTGGGTTGGCTTTCCTAAGGCGGGCGGGCGGGCTGGCTGGCTGGGGAGCAACCCAACTTATGGCTTCTCCCTGGGCTTCAGGTGTTTCACCCAAGGGAGGTTGGGAGAGGTTTTTGGTTTTGACCTCCTGGCCCCAACTATTCCCACACTGGGTTGCTCCCCGCATTGCGGGTCTCTCAGAAAGGGGTTAAATAGGTCACAGCTAAATAAAAGTGGCCCTTTACAACCCACCTACATATGGATGGTCTCTTTATTGTGTCTGGTCTTCTTATTCCTGCATCTTACAGCAAGGGACACAATGTTGCTGCCAGAGGATTGAGCTGAATGTGTACATTTTTGTTACAGTATTTATCTCATCTATCAAGTCAATTATAACTCTGTTTGTGTGTGTATGTCTTTTCAAGTCAGTCGTCCACTTATGGTGATCCCATGAATTTCATAGGTTTTTCTTAGGCAAGGAACACTCAGAGGTGGTTTTGTCAGTTCCTTCTTCTGAAATTTAGCCTACAGCACCTGGTATTGGTTGGTGGTCTCTCATCTAAGGACTAAACAGAGCTGACTGTGCTTAGCTTCCAAGCTTATTATTTCATTCATTTATATCTGCCTTTCTCCCAATAATGGGACTCATGGTAGCTATATCAGATACCATCTGGTGCTTTTAGGGTATTTAGGCCAGCTAATTAATCACTTTAGGTAGAGATCATTTACTTACTTTCTACATCACGAACACAAACTCCATAAAGGAGGACGATGTGTTTGTGGGAAATCTGTCTCATCATGCTTGCTGTCTCAAAAAATGCCTATTAAAAAGAAACACATTTCAGGGGCAACAAAGCAGAAATTTAAAATCAATAAAACTATGAAAGGATAAAGGAACTATGTCTTCAAACAACAATGCTAAGTTCAGTGATGTGCATGTGCTCATGTTACTATTTGAAGTGGCTATTACCACACACAAAAAAATTCTGCTCACTAACTTGCAGGAAAAATACCTATAGATCATCACAAATAACCCCATGAGATCTGTCTGAGTGTATGGTTAGCTGCAGCCCAAAAAAATCTTTACAACCAACTTGGGTATATGATTAAATTGGTAGTGGAGAATAAATTGTTCACCCATAATTAAAAAGAATTATTTGCTACAACACAATGTATATGGTTACAGACCTAGAGTAGGTTAGCACTACACCTACAAAGCTTGAAGCAAATATGCATGTTTATTTCAACACAGGTTCACAGTGTGAGCACACTGTGGGATGTTACAAACTTTTGCTAGATTTTCAGTAGAATCCCAGTATCCATATTTAGTGTACAGGTCACACACAAATGCACGTATGCGTGGTATTGGTTCCTACGGTTTCAATTATCTGTTGTCCAAAAAATATGGTCTCTCTAGGCATTTCCTAGGTCCTCCAACTTGACTCTCTGGTAACTTCCAGCAGACGTTACCAGAGAATTGCACTGGAGAGACCTAGAGAGGTGGCATCTCTAGGCATTTCCTAGGTCCTCCAACACGATTCTTTGGGGTTTCCTATTACCTGTGGTTCCAAGCGTTCACATTAAGTCTGGAAACATACCCCTCATGGATATGGCAAGCGACCTGTACTTTAAATTCTCCAAAATGAGAACCAGAAACACACACAACTTACCACGTTCTATTGATTTATTATGGCTATTGATACAGACTATTCTTAAGTGATGTACCTCAGCAGCACCAGAAACTGTGCAGCATTAGGAAAGGACCTTTTTCAGGAATAGCATCTCTTTCTATCTTACACTGATAAACAGAAAGTGCTACAAGCCCATATTTAACACACCTCTTCCTCTTTAAGTATGGCAGCAAGACTCCCCATCTCCCTAAAGAGTAGTACATAATCTACTAAGAGCAATTTGGTAAGCTCCATAATTAGCTGGCAACATGTGGCTACAGAAGATAAGTCTTTCATAATGCAAAGAGCTGTGCTTCAGCTCATCAAGCATACCTGTTAACACACAGGCATCTGGACAAACTTTCGCCTATGAATGCTTCAGAATCAAAAGGATATTGAAAATAGTGTGTAATTTATATTTATTTTCTGGCACTCTGTTAAAAACTGCATCTAAAAAAAAATAAGCATCAATGACATCAGGCATTTGCAAAGTGAACCAACAGAGATACCTACTAAAGAAATGTCTCTGTGGCTGGGGTCCAAGACTTTAAGGAGAACCTTCATGTCCTTTCCACTCTGATAACTTTCATCATCCTTATAGCTTAGAATCCCAGAGTAAATCTGTGTTTTTGTTCCTCTTCCAAGGTGCTCACCCTAAAATAGAATTTAAATTCAGTCAGAAATTATGAAAATCTAACAATTTTTAAATTTTAGTGAGAAACACCAACCATCATTAATCATCCCAAAGAAAACAATTAAATCAGAACTCATTTTACATTTTGGATTTTTATTACAAGTGGCATTAATTATACTGTACTCATTTGATAGGTGGGATGCTCAAGATACTCCTGCATTAATATTAAATGAGTCCAATATGATGGACATTATCAGAAATTCTATCTAATAAATTAATAACTGGCTCCTTATTCATACTTATGGGATATCAATTAGATGATTTCAAAGTATTAAAAATTAATGTAAATTTGGTGATTTTTTTTAGATTGCAAGTCATTGACATTTATAAATGATAGTCATTTATTACCAAAATACACTCTAGGTTACAAGAATGGGCTGAGAATTTCAGTAAGCTGACTTTCTGGTTCCATTTGGACACTATGCTAAATCATGGTTTAACATAATGAGTACAACCCACAGTGAGCTAATGCACATTCTGTCCCACTTCTCTTGACATAACAGTAAGGCAACTGGAAGCTACTACTGTACTTCCATTTTTAGATTAACCATAGCTTGCATAACATCCAGTTCAAACAAACTGTAGTTATTCTCATTTATAGCTGACTGAAACAAGCTAGATTCAAACCATTAATTGCAATGCTGGCTTGTTTCAATCAAGTGTAGGAGTAACCACAGTTTGCTCAAATCAAGACAACTGCAACCATCATTAATCAGATGGACTACAAACCCATACTGTGACTATTGCATGGGAATGGTGGGAGTCCAGTACATCTGATAAATGTCAGGTTGGGAAATGCCATTCTAAAGCATGTGATCTTATTTTACAACCTGTTCAATCAAATTTGCCACAGATACCCATGTCTCTTTTATTTCTCAAGTGCAAAATTCTTAATCAGAAATATTTTGAGAGCCTTTGCACACACTCACAACATTTTTTTCTGCAAAAACTGAATCACTGCATCCTTTCCACCTTCCTACTCTGAATCAAGAAGAATGGTCTGCAAAAATCAGCAGCATAGCACATTTTGCATGCAGAAGCTAAGGATCCCAAATGCAGTTTGTGGCATCAACAAGCCCGCTGTTCTATACACCCTTGTTAAATTTTTTTAATTCATTTGATTGTTTTTTTTTTATTCATTTGATCTTACTTTAATTGTATAATTAAAAGGGTTGAATACAAAGAAGGATGTGACAGGTTGGTAGGCAGAAAGAGGGTGAAGCCAAAAGAGGAAGAGGTTACAAAAATGGTCAGTTGATTATCCAAGTTCATTGCACTGTGCGAGCAACATTAAAATTACAGAGGGGTTTGTTGCAACTCATCTTGAATAATATACAAAACTGTATATTATACAATAATATACAATAGAAAATAATCCAGAGTATAATCAATAGAGGAGGAAAGGTACTGAAGACACACCCTCCCATCCCATAAAGACCTTCTTTTCTTCCTTCTGTACAGGCCTTCTTTCCTACCATAAGGATATGGGAAACATCTGCTTTTCAAAATGCATTCTGAAAGAATCTTGTTTGTTTGAGGACCCCATCTCCAAAGAAATAATTCCCTCATTTCTTTCTTTATTTTCTTCTTTTACATTTTTATTGTTTTTTTTCTTATTATTATTGTCTGACCAGGGCTCTAGAAAGTTTTTTCTTTCTTCCCTTCCTTCCCTTCTTTCTTTCTTTCTGTCTCTCCCACTTCCAGATTAACCTAACAACACAGCCATGTGATACATTTCCTCAAATTCTAATACTACTCCTGAGGCAACTGACCTTACTGTTTTACTGAATCTGACAAAGGGAAAGGCATACACTCTAATGAAGTTTAACAACCTAGTGCACTAAAGTATATTTCTAACTTTAGCATTAACTAGGAACTCTAGTGAGGTAGGAGAAATTGTTAGAAAAACTAATGAACTGATACCTTTATTGACCTATTAATGAACAGTTAACTAGATACTTCCAAGCTCTGATTTAGATGATGAATGGACCAGGGAAGTGTGTTTAATGGGAAGCTAGGCTCATTCTCAGAATGCTACAAGATGGTTTAACATCATATCCAACCCACTCTTATAGCAGCACTTAGCAAGATTTTGAAGATGAAATCCATTTCATTTTTAGAGTAACCTCTCTTTTCTACCAAACTGATAAGATAAATCTCTTACCTAAAAAGCAACAGGGCCCATAACACTCTTTTAAAAAATATATTAGGAAAGTTTTTTTTTCCTGACTGATAGTATAGTAACATGTAAGATTTACAAAAGGGAGAAGAGCATTCATTAAAATTTCTAAGCATGAAGACTCATAGGGATTCATAGTACTTGAACACTTACAATAAGTTTCAATATGATTTATTTAAATGAAATTTGTGGGATCAGTGATTAGGTTGTTACACTTTCCTAGGCATCAATATTGCTCAAACAGGAAAGCTCTCTGAGACATATTCACAAATAGTTCACAAAACTTTTAAAATTCCACAACCACTTACTTGAATTATTTCTTCTTTAAGGATTCGATGGAAGCTCAACTGACTTAATGGACAGACTGGCTGACATTCTTGGGACTTTTTGGTAGCCACTAGCAAATTGGAGATTTCTGAGGAGGAAAAAGAAGAAGGAAAAATGCTGTCTAATACAATTTAAACAGATTTGTATCCCTGCTTGTTATGTGGCGTAATACTAGTCATTAGCGATCTTCCTAATGAACTGGCAAAAATGTGTCAATAAGAGACAGGGAGAATAAAAATCTTTAGCATAGTCCTGCTCAAAAAAAGCCAGCTTTGAGGCTAGAGTCTATGTGGGTTTGGTTACACACACACACACACACACACACACAAAGTAAAGACCCTCATTTGTTTACAATCCCACTGAATAATTTTGGGTAAATTGCTATCTCTCAGCATAATCCCACAGCAGCCTTGAGTTGGTAAGTTTTAAAATGCATTGCTCTGAGTTATTTTTCAGAACACAAACGTAAGAGTGAATAAAATATAACATAAGCCTAAAATGCTTCACAGTACACTAGCAGTCAGCTTCTATAGATGAACAGAATTTTAAAATAATCAATTGCCTAATAGTTAAAAGAATAACTTACTAGAATACTTGTGAATTGTAGTAAAAGCTTTCCCGGTGAACCTAGTGCTGTACTGAAATTGATTATGAAGAATGAATGGTAAAAGGGGGGCCCTGTAATGACAGAAGCACTATAAAGTTTTTGTATATATCTCTAAATGGACTTCATACTTGCCCTTACTATAAAATTAGCTATTCCCTAAAAAACAAACAAACAAACAAACCTGAGCTGAAACTACACTGTAGCATATATCTTACCTGGGACAGGCATATATGCACATTGCACCTGCTGAGATTTCCAAGGCAGGTATTGGACCATTCATTTTCAACTCACCTGCTTTACAGAGCTGTTTACAAAGCTCTTTATATCCACTTGTGCTTTAGTGGTCAATATTAAACCAAAACCACTGAGAACACTACCATTATTAATAATTTAATACTGGCACCATAATTAAACTTTAACTCTGTCAGTATGAAATTACATCTGTTTATTTCATATCTGAAACAATGACAAGAACCACAATATAACACACTTCTCACTTTACCTATCACCCACTTGTTTTGAACTTCCACAGCTCCAAATCAGAAATGTTGGTTAAAAAAGTAAAACAGGAAACTGGCACTTCTAATAAATTCGAATATTTTAATTGTTAGTAGGTGTTCAACACCAAGGAAAAACATCTGAACTAGAGAAGAAGCCCAAACAGCCAAGGAACATTTATTTACTACTTATTCTTTGGCTGCTCAAGGAAAAGGCAAGTAAGTGGTAGTTGTTATTCTGTGCCTTCAAGTCATTTCCAACGTATGGTGATCCTAAGGCAAACCTATCACAGGGTTTTCTTGGCAAGATTTGTTCAGAGGAGGTTTGTCTTTGCCATCCATTGAGGCTGAGAGAATGTGACTTGCCCAAGGTCACCCAGTGGGTTTCCATGGCTGAGTGGGGATTCAAACCCTGGTTTCCAGAGTCTTAGTATAATGCTTGAACCACTACACCACACTGGCTCTCAATGAGTAGGTTAGCTCTCTCCTTACCAGGGATATAGAGCAAGGGGGGGACTGGAAAGGGTCTCCACACCTCTGGCTCTGGCACCAGAGAGCGAGCACAGTGTACTGGTTTTAGCGTTGGACTACAACCTCTGCTTGGACATGAAAACCCACTGGGTGACCATGGGCTAGTCACACTCTCTTAGATGCAGAGGAAGGCAATGGCAAACTTCCTCTGAACAAATCTTGCCAAGAAAACCCTGTGTGTAATAGATTCATTTTAGGGTCGCTTTAATTCAGAAACCACTTGAAGCCACAGAACAGCAACAATACAACAGCTACAGAAACCACTACCTATACCTGTTGAGCAGAAATATCTATGTAGCACCACTTTTAGATTTTAATGTATAAAAAGGTGAGCTTCAGCACTAAAAAATGCTGTTATACTGATGCAAACTAAGAAGCTTGATTCTTTAGGATTGTCAAATCCCCTCAAAAGATGTATCTTAAAATTTTTAACATATACATGTTAGACGGAAATCTCATTTCAAGCTTAGAATCATTACCAGAAAATCATTCTATCACTAACAAATATTCTCCATGGCAATGATTTACAATTTTTAGAGAATACTCATTTAAAGATAATACCTCTTGGCTTTGGCTGACAGCATCGTTTCAGTGTGAATTCTATATTATCTGTTCTAAGGATCTGCCCTTTTAAATGGTCCATCAATTCTTTCAAAGATGGAAAGAATTTATCAGATCCATGTAAGAGACAGCCATCTTTCGTCATTTCAATCTGGAAGTTCTTGTATTGTTTGGGAGGATTTAAAAATTGCTATGGGAAAGGAAGTAAAAGAGAGGGAGAGCAAAAATCACTCTTAAGCGAATCCAAGTTAAATGGAGAAAATAACCAAGACTGGAGAAGATTCCAGTGAATGCAATGAAATTAGTCTTGTGATTGTTAACAAGCATGTGAAACATTTTAATCCTATCTTATGACACACTGAGAAGAAAACACATGTCCTTTCTTTTATCCAGAATTCAGAATAGTCAAGATCATCAAGATTTTGCTATCTATCCTAAGGTAAAGAAGAAAGAGTGTCAGATCAATCTCGTAGATACTATGATTGTCAGAAGTTTTCAGATCTGGCTGGTAACAAATTTGCAGATTATACTTAATTTCATATGTATCTCACTTCAACTAACAATTGATATAGACACTGCATATCACAAAAACAACATATTTGGTTACCAAAAAAAAAAAATCACTTAAGCATAGATTATTAACCACTGACAATTCTTATGAATTCATTCCTTGAACAGCAGAGTAGGTAACAGCCTAAAGAGGCTTAAACCTACTACTTGCTGCCACAGGAACCTGCAGCTACAAGTTCCAGCTTTTAGACAAAAGGAAAAGAAGTATTACACTCCTGTTGGATTCTCAGCATCATCGTTTAAACCATCAAGACTATTACTGTATATTCTGCCGTATAAGATGACTGGGCATATAAGACGACCCCCCAATTTTCAAGTAAAAATCTAGAGTTTGCCGTATATTCGCCATATAAGACCACCACCCCCAATTTGGCTGGCTGGCTGGCTGGGGGAGCCTTGCCAGCTGATCCTCTTTGTTTCCCAACTCACAAGGATCTTCTCCTAAGTTGGGAAAGCCAACAGGATCAGCTGGCAGGGCTTTCCCAGCCGGCCAGCCACTACATTCGCCCCTCTCTTCCACCTTTGGTTGCTCCCCAAAGGGGGTGAAGGCAGAGGAGGGGGCCGAATGAACCCAGTTTGCCTCGGCCACTGCCCATTCCCTCCGTCTTCATTCCCTTTGCGAAGGGAATAAAGACGGAGGGGATGGGCGGCGTCCATGGCAAACCGCGGTATTTGCCCCTCTCTTCCACCTTCCAGTCACCCTTGACTCAAAGGTGGAAGAAAAGGGCGAATATACCCGGTTGCCTTGGTGGCTGCCCATTGCCTCCCTTTGCGAAGGGAAGGAAGAAGGAGGGAATGGGCAGCCACCAAGGCAAACCATGACATTCGCCCCTCTCTTCCACCTTCCAGTCAAATTTTACTCGAAGGTGGACAAAAGGGGCGAAAATGCCCGGTTTGCCTCGTCCACCCCCCCCCCTTCTTCATTCTCTTTGGAAGGGAATGAAGACAGAGAGGATGGGCAGCGGCGTTGCAAACCGCAAGATTCGCCCGTTCTTCTACCTTCCAGGAAGGTGGAAGAACAGAGCAAACGTACCCGGTTTGCCTCAGCTGCTGTAAGGGTGGCTTTCCTGCCAGCCCACCCCCTGCCTGAGGCCACGATCGGGAGCCCGATCCCGGCTTTGGGGAGGGGGAAAGGGTGGCTTGAGGGGGGGCTTTCCTGCCAACCCCCCTCCCCGAGGCTGTGAATGAACGTGTAAACACTTTGCCTCACCCTCCCCACCCGATCTCTTGCTTCTTCGCTCCTTTTGCGAAGGGAGCAAAGAGGCAGGAGATCAGTCGGTGGGGTGAAGCAAAGTGTATCTGGCATATAAGATGACCCCTGATTTTGGAGGCTATTTTTCAGGGCTCAAAGGTCATCTTATACGCCAGAATATACGGTACCTCTCAAAGCTCCTCCTCAAAAATTATGCTTTACGTATCAAAAGATATACATTAGAGATACAGCTACTGTTCATACACCTGACAAGACTTTATCATACCTGTGAGCCTTCTGTACATATCACAGTCAAGAGGATGTTATTGAAGTCTGTACAGCTCCATCTCAGTACATACATGCCCTCCTCATTACCTTCTTGCCTCAGCTTGTTGACAGCATAATCTGTGCTGAAAGTGTTTAGAAATATTCAGGAATAACCCTCTGAAAGCAAGACTTTTAAATTGTACAGATTTTAAAAATATGAGAACGATTCAACATATATTTCAAAATATGGATCATCATGAGTTCATTGAGAGAGATTTGACTGAGAAATCTAGATTGTGAAATTTGGTTTTAAGACGCAAGACAATTTGGGGGGGGTGCATGGCACAAGCTCTCACAAACCGAACTTTTGGTAGAGATTCAATTTTGGCCAGTGACTTATACTTCCTAATAACTGTTTACAAAATAAAAAATAACTTTCAGATTAATTCCTTAAGGAAGTATGCAGGAGATGAGTTATTTCAAAAGGAAAATCTAATGGATTGCTTATAGCCTTTACTTGTATGTGCCTACGTAGCTCCTGCATGAACACGGGATTCTTCCATTAATAACAGAAACTTTACTAAGAATAAATTCTCATTGTGCAAAGAAGCTTCCCACAACAGAGAAAACCATGCTTATTCAGAAGCTCTGCATGCACATGCTAGTGAAAAACTAATATTCTTGGAGTAACCAGTGGGACTAAATTGGGGCACTCCTGAATTATTGTTGTTGTTGTTGCAAAACTTGAAAAAAAAATTGCCCCAAATGCTCTGTAACATACTAAGGTGGGCATAGGGAAAATTTCACCATGCTTTTGGTCCTTTCGGGGCCATTTCAGCCCCAAGAAACACTGATCCTACTGGCTGTTAAATAGGAGATGCTGACTCATTAATCACCTGGGTGCCAGTTACACAACAAAAATTGTTGCGGGGCTTACCGTGACTTCCTGATCCCGTATCCGTCCCTCACTGTTTATATGATTTTTTATCACTCTTTAGGAAATCCTGGAAGATCCCGTGATTGATATTTACACGACAAGCCTTTATTGGTCCCGCACTGTTATATCCCATGCTTTTGCTGTTTACACATGTTTAGCTTACCGGGATTTTTTATTTTTGGCTGTCAATCAAGGATGCGATTACTCAAGTTTTCACAACCTCGGTGATGTACTTCCTTTAGAGTTCCGCGCCACGAGTGATGCTATTGGCTGGCTGGGGGGGGAGGGGAGAGGGGCTTGTGTTTATCCTGTCTCTTAAAAATGTTAACCCTTTAAGCAGAGGCAGAAGGCATTTTGAAAGACCTCAGACGGAGGAACAGTTAAACCATGTCCTTTCCTTTTGAAATCAAGCCGAGTAGGGGGAGGAGAGGCTTGGAGTTTCTTTTTAAATCTTGACGCTTTAAGCAGAGGCAGAAGGCATTTTGAAAGACCCAGACTGAGATCTTTCGCTCAGGTGCAGGGAATGCTTTCCTTTTGAAATCAAGCCGAGTGAGGTGGGGGGAAGGCTTGGGTTTCCCCTTGCCTCTTTAAAATGTTAACCCTTACAGCAAAGTTTTAGCAGCAGAGTGAACTTGCTGATTGAATGATTTCAAGCCAGCAACAGACAAGCATTTTGAAAGACACAGACACAGAGAGGGGGAATTAAAGGGTGTTCATTCGCTCAGAGGCTGGAATATTTTACTGTGCCCATTCAGACCCAGGGAGGTGATCAAGGCAGGGGATGAATGGGCGACCCTCTGCCCACCACGATCTCTTTGTAACATGCAGTTGAGGAAGAGGTTAAAGCTGAAGGGTTTGCAGTGTAGAAATCCATTTAAAAAGGTGATTGAGTACCCGCGCACGCGCACACACACATCAACCTACGTGCAGCTGGAAGGGATGCCTTTGTTTTCAGCTGGTGAGGCTTGGATCTGTTGAACGGATGACTGACCACTCCTTTTCTGGTCGCTGATCTCTAAACCTGCCCACAGTCACCATTTCCGGTCATCCCCTAGTACCGAGATATTTTGTCCCAGGCTGTTTACATCTCCGATTTTCCGAATCCTCCAGTGACTTTTTAAAAAAATGACAGAAATCGTGGGACTGGAAGTCCCGCAGGTTGAGGGATAAAAGGTGGCCCCTCTTCCGAAAATCACGTACCCGGCCCGATGTACGTGTAAACTGCCAGAGATCGACACGAATTCTTCCCGGGACATTTTCATCGTGTAAACAGCACTCTGGTGTTGTCTTGAGGCAGCTGCCTATAAATCTCCCAGCAGCTCCTTGGCATCATTGTTGCTTCCAACTGTTCTACCCAGGTAACTGGCAGTACTCTTTTGTTAGTGTTTTCTTGACCTTGGACTGGCTGCGATTGACAACTCTGTTTTACTTCTTGCTGGCTTTGTTGACCAGGACTACTGACTTGCTATAATAACTTCTGGACTGGCTGATGACCACCTTCTTGTTGCTCCCTTCATCTTGCTGGATAACCTGTGACTGACCTGGATGGAATTAATTACCTGACACCTCATGCACTCCAGCCACCTGACTCCAGTCACTTACTGACTGGAGCATAGGATGCTCATTGAGCTCTACTTCAGAACTGAACTGGGGAGTAGTTTCTATAGTAAAAAGATCAATCTATCCAACACAACAGGAACCTAGAATTCAGGTTGCATAATGACTCCCTCTAGTCTGGTTCCCACCTGTATCAAAAATTCCAATGGCAATCCAAATAAATTGAGTAAGGTGAATATCCCCTTGAATAGTCATCCTAATACCTGTGGTGATGTAGAGATCAGTAGCAAGGGAAGTTGAATACACTTTGGTTTGAGGATGTTCTCAAGACTGATGCTTATTTTGACACAAGGCTGTCATATAAAAGAAATCTTCCTACTTGGGAAGACATTTCATGAATATCACCCTCCCAC
The DNA here is from genome assembly GCA_030847615.1 of Gambelia wislizenii. Lineage (NCBI taxonomy): Eukaryota > Metazoa > Chordata > Lepidosauria > Squamata > Crotaphytidae > Gambelia > Gambelia wislizenii. The sequence goes on from JAUMIR010000004.1 coordinate 108,899,307, forward strand.
CAAAACCCCATACAAAGAATCAGTCATCTCTGCTCCATTCTTTGCTGGCAGTATGTCTTCCATACCAATGATCAATGGACCCAAGTTGGTGTTGATGGTGCAGAGGTGATCTAGCCTGTGAATCTGAACGAGAGAAGGAGGAAGATGAATCCGAGGAGAAAGAGGATGATCAACAGGGCTGACATGAGCATTGGTATGGAGGTGGAGACGGGAGAGGAGGAAGAATCTTCTGAGAAATCTGCAAAGGTGATCCGTCCCAAGCTGAGGAAATTAGAGTAGGAGGCTCTCAGTGCTGAACAGAAGGAGAGTCAACTATTTTTCTCTCTAAAGCAGAACCACCTTTGATTTGCACAATCTACCATAATTCAGACAAAGAAAGACTTGATTTGTTCCTCAGGCCTCAGAATGGGATGTAGAGATTCCACAGAAATCAGCACTAACTCTTGTGTCAATGGTACCTCCTCAGCCAAAGGTGGTTGTGAAGCTTGTGCTGAGGTAGTTAGAAAAGGAGAGGCCAAAGGTCTTGGGAATCATCAACCGGCCTGGCTTTCTTCTTCTTTTTGTGCCTATTCTTGTCAGCCTTGTGTTGAGAGGCAGAAGTGAATGGTTCAAATTCAAGGGACTGTCCAGGAATAGCTTGCACATCAGAGCGATGGTCAGTACCAACTGACTTGGGTAGTGTACAACTCCTTTTGGAACAGACAGCCAAGTGAGATGCTGGTCGAGAAGCACTATCTTGAAAAGTGTCAGAGGAGATCTCAGATTTGAGAAGGGATCTTTTAACTGCCACCCGCACTGAAGATCCAAATGTAGTCGGGGCCAAGACCAAAGTGGAATGGGCCCAGAACTGAGAGCTGCAGGTTTAAGAGTCTGCTTGTAAAAGAGAGCCTTCAGTTTGGAATCTCAGTTCTTATGTGCCTGAGGGGTGAAGGCTTCACAGTGGATGAAAGACCCCACATTGTGACCCTTACCGAGACACAGTAGGCAACATGAATGCCCATCACACTCCAGAATTTTAGGACACAAGTGGTACATTTCTTAAAAGAAGTGGATGAGGCCATATTAAGGCAGTCTGAGTCAAACCACATGGCCAAAAAATATCATCAAGAGCAGGCCAAATCAAGCCAAGATCAGAAGCTGAGTCAAAATCCAAAGGAGTAATCAGGAGAATTATCAAAAACCAAGCCAGAAATCTGAGGAATGCCAAACCAAATCACAAACCACAAGAAGAAGCCAGAAAAAGAGTCCAAAAATCAATAACAAAGGTGAAAGAGAATAGCTCCGTGCAATTGCTTCGATGGATGAAAAGGAACTGAGAGTTTAGGCAGGAAGCATGCTATATGGCACCCAAGGGTGGGTGGGATTACAGCCCAAATGCTTATGTAATAACGCCAAAGGTTCCAAACAATGCACTGCACAGGTGTAGCTAACCCATTTCTGTGAGTCACAGAGATCACAAAGAATTAACTGCTTTAGATACATATGAAGGGTTTTTTCAAAGAATAAATATAAATCCCAATTTCAAGAAATCTGTTCTTGGAAATATGGTCATCTTATATTAATGTACATGCTTTGCTGTTGGTCATATCCTACTTATTTCATCTTCCCTTTTTTCTCTTTTTTCTTTATAGTCATACTTTAAAAATCTAATAATTTTTTCAAAGTTTATTTAGCTAGTTATTATTTAGCAAGTTAAGACTTATAAGAAAAAACAAGAGAATTAATTACATAAAGGTTAGTTAGATAACAAAGTGGGTGAAGGACATTAACTAACCAGATAGGTCCATGGCAGCCATTTTTAATGTTGTGTTCTATCAGGGGTGGTGCAACATCTGTACAGAGATAGTGGTGGGCATCTGCAGTAAGTCTGAAATAGCCATCTACCAAAGCAGCAAATGACAAAGCTTCCGCACGTGAAGACAGTTTAAGCTCCTACAACAGAAAAGTAACTTTATGAAGTGTTATTCCATTTCACATGAGAAGCAACACTCATCAACACTTCGTGCTCCATTTATTTTTAAACTTCACTTGACATTTTGATTTTTACTTTTAATAAAATGCATATGATTCCTCATCCATAATGTTTCAGGAAAACTGCAACATTTAATAAAGGAAAGAAACCATTAATCTAGAAAGTGAAGAGAGACTTGGAGTCTTCTCATATTTGATACAGTAAAATTTATACAGGTGAGAGCCAGCTTGGTGTAGTGGTGAGAGCATTGGACTACAACTCTGGAGGAAGGCAAAGGCAAACCTCCTCCGAACAAATATTGCCAAGAAAACCCTGTGACAGATTTGCCTTAAGGTCTCCATAAGTTGGAAATGACTTGAAGGCACACAATTGCAACAGCAAAATTTACATATATGCATATTCACAGCATTTGCATAAGTGTAGACCTAGCCCATTCTTTCAGTATGCAGTTAGTATGAAATCTAAGTTCTAATCTATATTAGTGACTGATGATACAGAATGAAGAGGCTGCTAGTTCTCTTCATTCTGCACATAATACATAGGTATGAGGTGGTTTATGGGACCAAGAAAACTTACCATCCTTTTATTATCTTGTTTATAGATCAAAACTGTGGACTCCTTGATCACAAGATGAGTAATTTCAGGAAAGTAAGAAAAACTGTTCCATTCTTCCCTCTTACTTTTTTCTTCATTTTTCTTAACTTTGCTGTCAGATTTTTTTCTCTTTATTTTATGTTTTTCTTTCTCAGTCTGAGTAACCTGATTGAGATAAATGCATATAGTTTAAGATGATGATGTGAAGGAGAAACTGAAACTGCAGTATGTGAAGGAAAAATGTCTATGTTCAGAAAATATATCAGAATTAGTACCAGAAAGATCAAAGTAATAAAACTAAGTTCAAAACCAGTACTGGTCTAGACATACAACTGTTTGGTAACAGACAAGGTTTTGTATTAAACGATCAGTTCTACACAGTTTATTCTCCGAATGATGTCATTAAAACTGTAAAATTCCCAATTACTATAGTGTTGATACAAATAGATTTAAAAATTTACACCTTTAACATGTGTAGACTCTAAATCTATTCACCTCTTGGCCTAGATCAGCTCCTTAAAATCACACACAAACACACATTCAATGACATTCTTATAAAGGTCTCCATCCATTCTTTGAATATGCTTTTGTTATCTGGTCCTAGGAATGCTTTATCTACTCAAACAAAACAAACAAACAACTTGTAATAGTGCCAGGTTCATTTGTTTGTCCATAATATGCCAAGGTTTGCTCAGACCGCTGGTTTCCCACGGTGTGTGACCATCCATTATGTCTGACTCTCTCTCTCTCTGGCTTTTCTCGCAAATGAAGATTCAGGAAGGACTCATTCCGTGTTTTCTGCAAGTGCGCTGATGACTAAAAAGGCCAATCCGAGATAAACAAGTCCAGTTGCAGAAAGCACAGCAGAAGGTCTCCTTGGGTGATGTTCCCGGGTTGTGATTCTTTCTGCATTGTCGTTTCTCTTCAAGACTTGTTTGGCGTGAGTTCTCAAATAATGCTGCAGCATTGTGGATAGTGCGTCTCCATGCCTCCCGATGTGAGGCCAGGGCGAACCATTGTTGGTGATCAATTTGGCCGAGCCTGAGATGCTGTTTCACGGAGTCCTTATATCACTTTTTTGGAGGGCCGTCTTACGCTGACCCGTGGTGAGTTCACCATAGAGTACCTTTTTTGGGAGGCAATGGTCCTCCATCCTAGAAACATGCCCTGCCCAGCGCAAGCTGTGTTCTCAATATCATGACCTTAATGCTGGTGATCCCTGCTTGCTTAAAGACAGCAACATTCGTCACATAGTCAGTCCAGTGTATATTTAGAATTGTGCGTATACAGCACTGATGAAAGCTACATTTGCGCATAATGAATGTTCACACACCCTGGGAAACCAGCAATCTGAGAGAACCTTGGGATATTATGGACAAACAGGGTGCTTGTAGCAGGAATGTAAACCAGGCACAGATGCCTCTCCAGGTTGGCTCCTGGTTTACTGAGAGAGAAGCAAACTAGGACAGCAGCTGAATCTAGGTTCACAAGACAAGGTAAACACAATTGTTTAGCTGTTCTTACTGCAAGAGAGAGGGACTGGGCAACATGGACCAAAATGCTGCTCATATAGACAAGCCAGGATAATTGCATCTAATTATAAACAAGGATTTTGACTTCCACAATTTATGAGCAATACATTGGTTAATTTGCTCCTGCTCTATCCCTCCTTTTGGGCACGTGGGTAAAACAAACTAGGAAACAAACTAAGATATCTGATTTTATCAACCTGCTTTGTTACTTCCAAACAATCCCGTTTTTCTAAAAAAATAAATAAATTACTTGTTCTAAAGGTGGAACAAAGAGGTTACATTCACTAGCATACTGTTTGTTCACGGTAAGGTGGGAATACCAGCTTATCATTATATGCAAATGTGACTGCTGGCAGCAACCTTCATAATTTTTCTGGACATTTACCTCTGAAATCCCAGATTTTGCTGTTTCTCAAAATAACAATGCTGTATAAATATACATTATACGATCTAAAATTTATTTTACATATTGTAAAAAATAACTTTAAACTATAAACTATAAAATGGTTGAGTTAGCTCTACAAAGTAGTATTTGGATAGTTCATACTGAGCATATAAGGACATTCTTAAAAGGAAGGTACCATTATACAACGGTAACTTGAATGTCACTATAGCTCAGTTGCCATTGTGTCAATAAAAAAAAAAACACTGACTTGGTCAGAAAAAAATGGAATAGCTTCTCTCTTCATCTTCAGTATTTCTACTTGATATTTTTTAAGCAGGAAGGTTCTGTTCCCCCACACTACTTTCCCTCTCATTTCCACATTCTATTAAATACCTCAAAGAGCTATAAAGAGTCATTAAAACAGTGTCACCAAAGCTAAAATTTCTGGAGAAATCACCTTATGAAAACACTTTTAAAGCAACAATAACGTGTTGATCTGATTCAAATTAACCAAACACTTACCTGCATTATACTTATATATGGCTTTAGACGCCACTGGATTCCTTGATTGCCTGTTATCATCACCTCATAACGTGGAATGATGTTATAGTCATCCAGGTTAAAAATTTTCTCATTCTCTGATGAAATCAACAATGAGTTGGTCTCAAATAATTCTGCTCCATAATGTTTTGTCAATGTCTCCATTGTTGACAAGTATTTCACTTTCAAATCATGTGGGGAAACACTGCTGTCACATACTGTCTTTTTGTTAAATTCCTTTAGGAACTCTTTGAAAACATTGTTTATCCGTATTCTGGTTAAGAGGTTCTTCTGTTTTATAGTCTTGTTCAGACTTTCAGGAATATAACGTTTGTAGCTGGAAAAGGGTATGGAAGAAAAATTAACATTCATTGTTCAATGTTTATTTTTCTTAGTTGATAGAAGGGGCATTTCATTAAAACCAGGGTATAACAGAAAAGAACATTTTCAGGAAAAAAAATTAATAAAAATAAAAATTGGCATGAATGAAAAAGGATAAAGCTGAGAGTGCAATGTATTCACACACACACACACACACACACACACAGAGAGTCAATTTATTGTGATTTCTGTTCAATAACCTCTCCTCAAAATATATTGGTTTTTTTCATATGCATGGCAATCTAGTTTTCATTGCTTTTATTGACTTCTGTATCAAATTAAAGATTCTTTTTTTATCAACAGTAGCCATGAGTGGATATTTACAAATTTATTTCTAAAGTATTTTCCAACACATTATTTAGGAATCTGCAGTTAAGACCAGAAATGCTCACTGTCTTCTCAACTGTCAGGTACCAACAAGATAAAAATAATGTCTGTCCTGTATACAGTCCCCCTTCTTACACAGTCCAGTCAGCAAAGGCAAGTATATGTAGGACAATAGACAACTACTCCTGGCTCACCTGATGTCTCTGAGCAGCTCTGGTAATTTCAAGTTTTTTTTAATTGCATAGTGGGTGATAGCAAGTACAGCCATGCCCAGGCATTCGTTTTGAATTTCTTGAGTCTCTTGGTCATTTTTTGAGTCCCGAACAGGTGCAAAACATCTTACCAAATCATTTTGTCCCTAAATTGTGAGAAACCTGTTTTAGTTACAGAAATACAGACTTCTATTTGAAAGCCTGATGAAATGTTAAGCAGCAGAAGAGCTACATTACTTTTCCCAGCAAACAGAAAATACAATAAAACAGCACCACAGAACATGCAGCTGATCAAAATCTGCTGTCCAGAAGGAGTGGCAAAAATTTCATTTTATTAATGGATTGCTCTTATAATATATAAATTAAAACACAAACCAATTAACAACAGAACACTACTAAAAATGTGATCAGTGATAACAACATACTCTATATATCTAAAAATTAATTTTGAATTTCTATCACTTATTTTCTTAAAAATGATCAGGGCAACACAGTCCTGCGATGCCTCACTCCCCCAAATGCAGAAACAAAGGTAGGTGTTGTTGTTGTTGTTTTTACATTTATAAAAAAGTGCAACTAGATATTATAACATCACCAAACATAGTGTGTCTTATAATCCTGTCTTACAAGTTACTTACCTGTGCAAAGAGATATTCTAATGAATTTGCATCAAGAAGGGGTGTTCCTTCTTGTACTAGTTTCTTTTCATAAGAATTCTTTGGTTTCTTTGAAGAATGTCTCCAGACAGATGGCTCATTTTCATTTGTCCCATGCCAATTAGAAAAATAAAACCTTTAAAAAAATATTATAAAGACTTAAGGAAATCATCTGATGTTACACATGTATGTTAGTAGTTTTTAATATATGACTAGAAAATAAAGAGACCAGCAAATGCCAAAAAATATAATGATTAACTTGAAGGAACAACAACAGTTTCAAACCTCATCAGTTATAACTGTTAATTTAATAGCAGCAGAACCACATGCAGCTGACCTCTCTAATTTGTTATTGTTCTCACTCAGGTGTCATAACCCCAGACTAATCCAGGCACTGGAGACAAAAGAGAAATCATCTCACAGGTAATGATGTCCACACCTTTGCCAGAAAAAGAAATCGTATCAAAGCTTTTATTTATGAAGGATCAAACTCCCTAATATCTACTAATGGCCATAGCTTTATTAAATATAGTTAGAAACAATATAAAGAAACCCTTCTCTACTCTTTCCTGCCTGAGGTACTAAATTAGTTTTTACTCATGCAGTCGACTCTTAAAGACTGGACCTGCCTAGCTAACCTAATAAGACAGCTCCTTTACTTTTAATGTAAAAGGCTTCTCTGGTCTCCACCCTGCCAATTCTGATTAAGCCAACAGTAATAGTTCAGGATTGGGGCTGTGCTGTGTCTGACCAGCCTATCTACTATAATCAGTTTTAAACACAATCTGCTTTAGATACTGAAATCAGCATAGACCGAAATACTTTTTTTGCCATTTCAAAATCTGTACTTGATGAAGTACTCATAATATAATTGTTTTAGTAACAAGATGGTCTATATCCCACGCTGTAGATGTCCAGTTATTGCAAGTCAAACTAAGGTAAACACTTCAAACTTTAGCACCTCTAGCAGAAAACAAAAACCCTCCACAAAAAACAGTGTGCCATATTTAGTATCTGATATAGTACTGCAGAACTGAGCTGAACATTTCTTGCATCACTGTTATCACTATAAATGCACAGATTTCTGTTTGAATTATTATAATGACCCAAATATGAAACACTCTATAAAAATGTTAAGTCCAGAATATCCAGAAAAGTCTCCCCTTGGCTTTTGTTATAACAATATTTGCTCACTATATCACAAAAGGAATCTGAAAAGAGAAATGGTGTCATCCTGATTGCATGGACATCTGACAGAACTAAACAGAGCTACTGTTAAGTATTAATCAGGAAGTACTCATATTGGCATTAATCCAAGACATAAGTTCCAACATTCTTGTTACTGAATATCACAGATACCTCATGCGATAATGAACCCGGAGTGTGGTTTTGTCATCTATTTGGAAGACATGATTTGGCGCATACCACAGGTTTCTGCTTTCATCAAAGAGAGCAAACAGATTGTGGCACAATGGAGATATAGCTGTTAAAAGAAAAACAGGTAAGATATATAAGAGATACATAATTTTTTCAAGTAGGAATGTTCAAGATGTCTTTGAACAAGCCCTACAAAGGAAAATGGATTAAATAGTTTAATATTAAAAAGTAGCACTATTTTACAATAAAGAGGTGCAAGAACTGTTATAATTTCTGTTGACTGTAGTTACTGAAATATAACCAAATGTTAAATGTCAGTTTCAACTGTAGGGGATGATGGAAAACTGGAAAGGTTAGCCGGGCACAAGAGACCTGTATTTTGTAAACAGCCAGCAGTGCTACTGATCAGTGAATGATGCTAAGTATTATAAACATGTACAGGCAAGTTTGGAAAGATCAAATCCAGAACTGTAGGTTTTGTTCAAATGGTGATTCTCAAAAAGTTCTCCAGGAACTCTGCACTTTTCCCCTGATCCTCCTCTCAACCATACATGGAAGACAATATTCATATTGGTAAATGCCCCATTATGTAATATGAATTCCTTGCCTAAGAAAACCCTATAAAATTCATTGGATCACAATAAATAAGTCGACAAGTAGCTTGAAGGCACGCGCACGCGCACACACACACACACAGAAATTACAGATTGGCTTGGGGGCCATCACAGAAATATTTCTTATGAAGAAAGAAAAAGAGGCAAACATTTCTCCAAACAGGAACACATCACCTAGCATATTTTAACCATTCAGCTGTTACAGCCATATAAAGGACTTACTGGCACAAGTAGCATGCCAAGTATAGAATAAATACAGAGGAAAGTGTTTGAACTGTTTTAAAATCAATTAGCATAAATAATAAATGAGACTTTAAAGTATGCATTGTAATTTATAACAAACAGCTGTTATTCAGCACCCAGAAAGAGTAGATTTTGTTCCTCTGGAAGTCTGTCAAAGACATACAACTGTCTGTGAAAGGGGGTAAAGGGGGGCAGAACATATTAATAAGGGCTTGGAGGACGAGGATAATAGGGCACATTTAGACAGGAGGCTGACAACAGACATTGCAAATTAGTTTACTAACAGCATTAACAGTTATAATAAGGAGAGAAGGGTAACAAATTAATATAATATCTAAAAAGAAAGGGTATTTTTTAAAAATCAGAAAATCAATACCGTATATTCTGGCGTATAAGACAAGGTATAAGACGACCCCCCAATTTTCAAGCTAAAAAATAGAGTTTGGGATATACTCTATAAGACAACATCCCATAACCCGCCCTCCACAAAGCCACGATCGGGCTCCTGATGGCAGCTTTGGGAAGGGTAGGTTGTGGCTGGAAAGCTTCCCCCCTCCAGCCAGCCACCCTTCCTAAAGCCTCCCTGATGCTGGGTGACTGGGGAATCTCCCCAGCCAGGCAGCCACCTACCTCAATTACCCAACCTGCGAGGAGGCTGGCCAGCCTCCTAGCAAATTGGGGAATCGTGGGGGATGGCTGTCCCTGCCCCGTGCAACCTCACTGGGTGGGTTGGGGGAATCTCCTCTGTGACTCAGAGTCATGGAGAAGACCCCCTTCCACCCAGCAAGGCTCTCCCCCCCCCCATGTAGCCTTGCTGGGGGCGGTCTCCTCCGTGACTCTGAGTCACGGAGGAGACCTCTGCCTCCCAGCAAGGCTTCCACCCACCCCATGCAGCCTCACTGGGCAGGGGGATCTCCTCCATGACTCAGAGTCACAGAGGAGACCCCTCCAATCCAGCAAGGCTTCAGGAAGGGAGGGTGGCTTGAGGGGGGAAGCTTTCCAGCCACTACCCTCCCTTCCCAAAGCTGTGATCAGGGTGCTGATTGCAGTTTTGGGAAGGGTGGATGGTGGTGACTGGAGGGGAGGGACAGGAGTCAAACCGCAATGTTCTCCCCTCACCCTCTCCCCTTTGGTTGCTCGCCAGAGGGGGAGAAGGCAGAGGAGGGGGGTGAATGAACTGGTAAATGCTTTGCCTCATCCCCCCCCCCGCCCAATCTCCTGCCTCTTCGCTCCGTTTGTGAAGGGAGTGAAGAGGCAGGAGATCTGACGGCAGTTGAGGCAAACTGTATCCGGCGTATAAGACGACCCCTGAATTTTGAGGACTTTTTTGGGGGTTAAAAGGTTGTCTTATACGTCGGAATATACTCTTTTAAGTGAAAACAAGACAGTTGAGAGTGGAATGGCAAAATCCTAGAAAGCCCTGTCTTCTTTCTATATAATATAGAGAAACAGTGGCCTAAATCCAATTGTTAGTCCCAGCTGCTGTAGACTTGCTGAATAAACAGGAAGTTGGCAAGTCAAAACTTTATAAATTCCATTGATTCCACTGAGACTGATTTATAAATTCCGTTCACTGTAATTGGGACTAACAAATGGATGTAGGTCCACAACTTGCAGACTAGTTCTAGATACATTAATTTTAATTTATAAAGTAAGATAGGACACTACTGAAACTCACAGCATTTCTGGGCAGCTTGAATGCAAAGTTCTTCTGCTGTGTATCTTCCAGATGTATATGAAAGAGAAGGTTTCTCTTGTAAATAGAATACTACTTCCAATCCTTGCTCTTGATTTTCTGTGTTCACTTCATTTCTCCTGGAACTTCTCATTTTTGCACAGAAAGCCATCGCTTTACAGTCTTCTTTTACATTAAAATACTGCACAAATGGAAGGGAAGAGGGACACAAAATATACAACGCAAAATATACAACGTTAAATTTTTATTCTGGGTTTACTCTTATACACTGAGCAGAAAGTTACACATGTTACGATAGTTCTGAGCACCAGAATTCTGGTTAGAATCAATAAACATACATAGAACGTATAGGCATTCCAGAAAACTAAAACAAAATGTTAGTAACATCTGGGCCTCTGTTAATTAGTAACACTTGGTTCTGACAGGTTTTCTTGCAAAATTAAGATAATATCAAATAATCAAACTGAAACTTTCTAAATTTTTATCTGTGATTGAAAAGGAATGATTAGGTTCTTGATCTACTGTCACAGTTGAATAAAAACGTTTAGCATCTAAATAATTATCTCTGCAATAACTTCAGCATTTTATCGTTCTTTAGTAACAAATTTATTCAAGGCAATAACTCAACTATTTTATTACCACTCAAAATAAGAGTGTAGCCTGCTATGAGCAGGTGTTGTGCAGCTCTATACAGCTGTCCCTTTACATTCGCGGCTTTGACTTTCGCGGTTTTATGTATTCGCGGAAATTCCTTCCCCCCCCCCCACTCTCCCCAACGCAGCCTCTGAGCATTTAAGGAGGAAAACTTCCTGCACACATACACACACAGGGAAGATCCCAGCAACTAACCAACCTCCCCACCAGCCTCTCAGGGTCTAAAGCAAAAGAAAAGCACAGCCCCATGCTGTGAGCACGCAAGCAAAGTCCCTCCCTTGCCATTCCCCTCTCTGTGTTTTAACAAACTGAATGGCTTTTTTAAAACTCACATTTCACCCCATCTCTCCTCATGGCCCAAAGAAAGGCACAGCTGCATGCTTGACACCCCCTCTCTTTGTCTCAACAAACTGAATTTAAAACTCTACTTCTTTAAAACTCACATTTCGAACCTTTCCTACACACATTCACACACAGGGAAGGTGCGGGTGGATCTCTCAGCAGCCCATTCTCTGAGCATTTAAGGAGGAAAGCTTGCGTGCTCACAGTATGGGACTGTGCTTTTCTTTCGGGCAAGCAGGAAGCTTTCCTCCTTAAATGCTCAGAGGCATTTAAAAAGGCTTGCTGGGAGATGCCACCCGCACCTTCCCTGTGTGTGAATGTGTGTAGGAAAGGTTTGAAACGAGTTTTAAAGAAGCTGAGTTATAAATTCCGTTTGTTGAGACACAGAGAGGGGGTGGCAAGCATGCGGCTGTGCCTTTCTTTCGGCCATGAGGAGACATGGGGCGAAATGTGAGTTTTAAAAAAGCCATTCAAGTTTGTTAAAAGACAGAGAGGGGAGTGATGCGGGGGTCTTGTTCCCGTAACCCCCGCAAATGTGAAGCGACGACTGTAATATGTTGCTGAAGGAAACATATTTCAGCATTTTATTCATTTCACACATCTTTAACCCAATGTGCTTACAGGATTGTGTACACTCATCACACAATAAGTAATATAAATAACACAAATTAGCATGTTACTAATGTACAAATTAGCATGTTACTAATGTACAAGTGCCTCTCTCTCCCCACCACCCCCTTCAGGTCTATGCTTGTTGGGAATATCCTATAATATAGTATACAGGAACGTGGGAATATCCTATAATATGGTATACAGATAGTATCAAGAGGACACACCTCACATTGAAACAAAAATCAAAATACCAGGAGCAATGAGTACCAATTTCACACTTTTGTTCTCAATAATTCCTGGTAACGGCAAGTGCACTACAAAAATGATAGATTGTACTCCAACTGTATACTGTCAATGGTGCCTAGTTCAGATTAAATCTTGATTCATTTATTGATCAGATTTGGCATTTATCTGACTGTATTTCTGAGTATTTGTATAATACCATGAAAAATGGTAATGCTCATCTTTTCTTTTTTCTTTTGTCCAAAAGGTGGAAGAGGCAACAAGGGGGTCAGCTATTTTGGATCTGATCCTAACCAACAGGGACGACCTGGTTAATGGGGTGCAAGTGGTGGGATCCTTAGGTGAGAGTAATCATGTTCTCCTGGAGTTTGTTATACAATGGAAAGGAGAAGCCAGACATAGTCAACACACATTCTAGACTTTACGAGAGCTGATTTCAATAAACTCAGGGAAATACTGAGGGTGATCCCATGGGCAGGAATACTAAAAGAGAAGGGATTTCAAGATGGATGGGACTTTCTCAAAAGGGAGATACTGAAGGTACAATTTCAAACAATACCAATGAGGAAGAAAAATGGGAGGTGTCTCAAGAAAGGACAGGTTGCTTACCTGTAACCATAGATCTTCAAGTGGTCTTCTGTGAATTCAAACAGTGGGTAATTCCTGTGCCTGCGCAGAGCACTTGGAACCTTCTGGAATTGCTAAGCAGAATAGTTTTTGATACATTTTGGCAGTAACTTCGCCCACCCCAACAGTCTCTCTGAGGTACTCTCACCTAATTCCCCTCAGTTCCTTGAAGGATGCCGCAAGCAGCAGCATCAGGAACATAGTATATGCCATAGCAGGACATAGAGGGGAGGATGGGCGGTCTGTGTGAATTCACAGAAGACCACTCGAAGATCTATGGTTACAGGTAAGCAACCTGTCCATCTTCTTCGTAGTCTCTGTGAATACACACAGTGGGTAGCAAGCTTCACCCATAGGAGGAGGGTATGTCATGCTAGCAGGTTAGACAAGGACAACTGTTGACAAGTGATGTCCCATGAAACCATAACAATGAGCATAAACTGACATGAACACAGCAATAAATGTTAAGTACCATAGACAACCACAATAACCACTCACTTATTGAATGGAGAACAGCAGAACTGCCCTCCCAAAGCAGCCTCATTATGAGACCAAGTGTCTAGTTTGTAGTGCGAGATAAAAATAAGTGGCATAGACCAAGTGGCTGCCTAGCACACATGCTCCAGGGGAACACCAGAGAGGAAGCTAGCAGAAGCAGATACAGATCTGACGGAGTGCCCTCGAACCAAAGGAGGCCCCAACCATCATGCATTTCGTAAATACCCTCAGTGCCATGGATAGTCCAACGGGCAGGACGTGAAATTGGAAAGCCTCGTCCCCAACCATGAAGGCAAGGAATCGTCTGTGGGTCGGGTGGATTCCGATATGAAAGTACACGTCCTTGAGATAGATGGAGGCAAATCAGTCACCTCGCTTAAGAAAAGGCAGGATAATTCAGGGTAACCATCCCGAACCTCTTTCAGATGATGAATTTGTTCAAACCCAATCCAGTAACCACCCTGGATGATGCGAAGCACCCATCGGTCCCATGTTACCTTGGACCAGGTGTCTCGGGATGCAGACAGGCAGTTTCCGAACAGATGGTTCTTGGGGAAAGGAATGAGTGGATTGAGAGTGGGGGCAGTTTAAAATCTCCTTCTGCCCTGTTCTTTTAGCACTTTGCTTCATTGGTAGCCAGTAACAGGAGGTGAGGCCTGGCTCCCCACCTAAAAGGCGGACGAAGTGGGTTGCTGGTACCATGAACACCTGGAGGATTGTGGAGTGTATCCCCTCCGAAAGGACTGTGTATAAGAGGAGGAGTGTCACCCAGATCAACCCCTTAATCAGTACGCAGAAGACGAAGACAACGGCATACCGTACTTCTGTGTGAATTCAAACGTTCCATCGGTCGAGCTGTTCAAGAGGCTGGAATGGTCAAATGACATATCCTCAATGGTCAAGGAAGCCCACGGAGCAAGGCCAGATGAACAGAACCATGCATGCCGCAAAGCTGCACAGAACCAGCCACCATCTTCGCTGCAAGCCACAGGCCTCGAGGAAGTCATCTGTTGACCCGCCAGGAGCTGAGCCTCGGCTTGGATGGCCTCTGCCATTCGCCATCTTTCTTCTGGAAGATCTTGTATCAGTGGACCTATATGCTTCCGCAGGACCCATAAATAGGCGCCCATATGGGCAGAGCAGTTTGCAATACAGAAAATCTACCTGGCAGCAGAACAGATTTTCTTTTCAATGATGGCAAATTTCTGTCCCTCTTGGCCTGGAGGACTCATCTAGGTCCAGCATTGTCGTTGTTGCTGAGAAGCCTCTACCATCACCGAATTCAGGTAAGGACATTCTTGGAGTTAGTCGATACCATCCCCTGACACACAATAGTGCCGATCTATCTTTTTTGAAGTTGATGGAACGAATAATGGATTTTCCCACGAGCCTTGAATGAACTTCAATAGTGAAGGTAGCACCGGTATGGTAGCAGTGGGAGGAGCGTTTGAGTTGATCCTACAATAGATTGGATCCACAGGCTCAGACTCCCTCTTGGTGATCTTCAAGTCCAAGGCGTGGGCCATCTGGACCATCTGCTCTGAAAACACTTGAACGTCATTCATCGCGGAAGAGGACTCATCGTGATAAAATCTGGTGGTGGAGAGGGAGCTCTCGGTATGTACAATACAGAAGAGACTGACAATACCAAAGAGGATGACAAAGGTGAGGGGCTACAGCCCCGAGGCAAAGGGCTGTGCAACCTTGGTGCAGAGAAGTCACATGTACAGGAAGTGGGAGGAGGCAGCAAGGATCTTGAAGCCCAGGTGAGACTGACTGCTGGCGTCCCTCAGTACAGGTTCAGCTGGACGGATCTCCTCTAGATGAGCCCATTCCATCCCATGGAAGGAAAGGTGAGGGGCAGAGTAATAACCCCCACAGCCAGCACTGTCAGCAAAATGGAACTGAGGCCGCTGTGCAAAAGTCAGGCCATGGCTCCAGGAGGAGAAGAGGAAGGGAAAGTTGAAGGCCGACCGGGCCACATCATAAGCTCCATATGAATGCTCGACATCCAAGACTCAATGTGACGGAGTCAAAGAAGGAGCCTTCCCTGTTGCCTACTGTGATGTAGTTTTGACATCGACCATAACAGCGTCTGTACTGAGAAGCTCGTCTCGGGAGACCAGGAGCACAGGGGATCGAGCCTGAACCACAGGGGAGGAAGCCCTTATGCCTTCAGAGATCTCATTCTCCAGTTTGAACAATCACCAAGGAAGGAGTAGGAGTCACCTCACGCAATGGATTGTGGACAGTGGTGACATCTCCGGTTTCTGTACGAGGAACCGGTACCGACATCTGGTTCGGATCCAAAACAGCTGTAGTAGGCAGTAACTGGCTGTTGTTGCTCCTCAGGCTCCTGCACCAAAGTAGCCACCACAGTGGACAAAGGGCGCTCTGTGCCATAGTGGCAGTAGCCAGCTGTTGTTGCTCCTCCGGCTCCTGCACCAAAGTAGCCACCACAGTGGACAAGGGGCGCACTGTTGGTCTCGGAGAAAAGTGTTTGGTCTTCTTTTTCCTCTTCTTAGTCCTGGCCTGGAGGAGGCAGAGAAATCACGGTCTCGAATGGATCCAGATGGTCCCGAGTCGAGGTTGAAGGTTTCAAAGAGCCATGGCCTTTACTCGATCCCAAAGCAGTAGTATGCTTATGGGACTGATGCACGGCCTCCGGTGACGACAGGATGGACTCAAGGGCCCATGCCTTCTCTTGGCCAATGGACAGGCCGATAGAGAGCAACCTCTCTTCTGTGGCAGCGGAACCCTAACCTGAACGCCTGGGGTAGAAGCAGAGGGTGGGAACAGTGCCTTCTCATCACAGAAAAGGGACTTCAGCCTCAAAGAGCTACGTTTACATGCCTGAAGGGTGAAATTCTGACAATGTATACAAGCATCCACAGAGTGGGCTTCACCCAGGCAGATGAGGCACTTTGAACGCTCGTCAGAGGCAGGAAGCTTCGCCTGACAAACGCAGCACCGTTTGAAGGTGGCAGAATCGAAGCCATAATCACAGAAACAGGGAAAAGATGAAAGAAGAGTCAAACCAGTCTGAAGTCATACCGAGTCGTAGTCCGAAGCCGACCCCAAGGGCAAACAAGAGAGAGAAGCTGAAAAACAGTCCAAAAGATGAAAGGGCCAGAAATCACAACAAGAATCGGAGCGTGGTGGATTCTCCTTCCTTGGAGATCTTTAAACAGAGGCTGGATGGCCATCTGTCAGAGATGATTTGATCGTGATTTCCTGCATGGCAGGAGGTTGGACTGGATGGCCCTTGTGGTCTCTTCCAACTCTACAATGCTAAAGGAGGCTGTCTGATCCACATAAAAAGCTATGGGTGAACAGACATTCAGAGGGAATGTTTCAGTTCCGGGGCAGGATTCTGCCAAAATGCTAATGATACAACATCTTGATTAAGATGAAATGACAATACACATTTTGGGAGAAAAGAAATACCTAGCCTAAGAACAATTTTGTCCTTATGGAAGCAGAGGTATGGCTGATCAACTCTCAGTGCACAGAGTTCACTAGCTCACCTGGCCAAGATCATAGCCACAAGAAAAGCAGTTTTCCAGGTGAGTAACCTAAGATCACATATAGCCATAGGTTCAAAAGGTGTTTTATACAACTGAGAGAGAACCAGTTCCAAACTCAACTGAAAAGTAGGTCTAAGCACCAGTGGGTGCAAATACTCTTAGAAACCTTTTTAATAGGGGGTCCATAAAGCATGATAGTTTCCCTAAGCCAATGAAATGCCAGGAAATTGCAGCCAAATGACATCTCAGAGAAGAAGAAAGGGCAAGATCTCTTTCTGATAAGGTTATCAAGAAATTCAAAACATGAGAAACTTGTGCTGTATCCAGAGGAATAACCCGAGACCGGAGAAACTGAAGTAACTTTGCCCATTTGTGAGAATAAGACTGTTTAGTTGAAGGTCTTTGAGCCACCTCTAGTACTTGCAAGACTGGGTCTGATAACAAAGTCACATTTGGAGCCTCCATACAGTGAAGTTGAGAGTCTGAAGATCTGGACACAAAGAGGTCTAGGGATGTTGTTCCTCATACCCTGAAAACTCTGCAACAATTCCAGGGTGAGTACTTAATTTGATAAACTGTAATGACATTAACACATATGTATCACAAAATAAAAACATACCTGCATTTATGTGGATATTTAATCTTCCAAGCCAGTTAAATGGGTGTCACTTTAAAAATATTCAGAATCAATTCAACCCTGTTTAAAAACAGAGAAAAACAGTATCAATTCACAAGAATATACATTACAAAAGCCAACAACAATGAATAACAGACCAATCTCAGCTCCTCAGATTAACCCTTTCTAGCCCCTCCCTACTGTGGGCATGTGAAGATTCCTGAGTTGTGCTTAACTGTATATCCTTCAATGAGGACATCTGCCCTGAGACAATCTTTTTACCCAGCTTGTATCTCCATGTGCTCTATGAGTATAGACACCAGATAGGTGACATACAGTATTAGCTGAGGATGAAACATGGGGCTCTGGTGAGGAGAGGGTCTCATTCTGCTGACTGAAAGTAAAAAGTCTGAATTGACTTTTGATTATCTTATTTTAGCTTTCCCCTTTTTCATGTGAGCTTGATGACATCTTATTGCTATATTCTGTAATGTGAACTGTTCAGCGAATTTATTTTTTTTTTAACATCTTTGCCTGATGAAGAAGCCAGTGAAGCTTCAAAAGCTTGCATGATGTATTTTGTGCATTTTGGTTGTCCAATAAAGGTGTCTTGAGGATTTGGGATTTTGTTATGTTCAATTGTTGCTATTATTTATATATAATCAAAATGGTTCCAACTTGTGACAACACTATGAATGAGAATACTCCCAAAGATTCTGTTATTAACAGGACTGCTCAGGTTTTGCAAACTCAGGGCCATGGCCTCCTTTATTGAGCCAATCCATTTGTAATGCAAGTTTTCTTTTTTCTCAGTACTTTTCACTTTCCCCATCATTATTGTCTTTTCCAATGTGTCAGTTTTTCCCCATTATATGTCCAAAACATGACAACTCAGTTTAGTCTCACTTTTATCAAATGAATTAATTAGTGCAATTATAGTACTGACTATTGGTAATGGACATTGTTAAAAGATCTATTGATACATGATATCTCCACTTAATTTTATGTAATTCAACATTAACTATAATTGAATTAATATTCTGTTGCTAATGGATTATAATTATGGTGATTGTATTTGTTCTAAGAATCACTTTCAGCACAATATATCATGGAACGCAAGTCATATGACTATATCAGTCTCACAGTATCTCACAGCGAAAAGGACTTATCCTTTCCCCAAGAACAGAGAAATTGTTGTAACTCATTGGAAAGGTAGTCTTCTACAGAAGGAAGATATTTGAAAATGGTATTTAAGTCACAAGCACTAAAACATCATTGAGAAGCAAAATTAAAAGTAATTCTTTTTTAAATATGAAGGATAAAATACACATCTTACAAAACCTCAACCTGTCAAAATTATAGGCTTGGAGAATTGCAATATAGTACCCCCTTAACCTGTAGCTCACTTCCAACTATAGCAGCTCTTCCAGGAATACCAAAGACAACAGGTGTAATTCTTTTACAATAATCTTATAGGGGACATGGCAATCAATGCCTAGTCAATAAGTTCTCATTGTAGGGCTGTGCTGTCCTGATAACTTTGCATTCAATAAAGGGAATTTAATTGCTGTTGCTTGCTCTCTTTTTAAGCTCCTATACTGTGAAGAGGAACCTGTGGCCCTACAGGCCACATCTGCTATCATATTTGACTACTCACCATGCTGTCATGGACTAACATAAACTGGAATACAAAAACATCTGGAGGACCACAGGTTTCATTCCTAATCTACAGTGCGAGAAAATCTCATGCAATAGGTCTTGTTGGTCGTTACTGTGCTGCATAATTATTTCAGTTTTGGGCCATCATTTCCAATTGCATAATCTCATAACATACATGGTTTTAATCAAGTACTGTAATGGGAGAAACAAAGAAACCACTATTATATAAGAGCTTGTATGCAGCTAACTATCCCTACATGATTTGGGGCACTGTGGAGAGCATACAGTAGTAGTTCTTGCTATGATATGCTTCTAGAATCAACATTCAATGGGAACAGTGCTCACCAGATCCCTTAATGTGTTTGTGTTTGACCTCCACTTTGTACTTTGTGCAAAATAACATTCATACCTCAGTTAACAAAGTAAATGTGTCTCTGGGCATTCCTTCTTTCATAGAAAATTTGGTACCAGAGGCAGAAATCACATGGAAAAATAGGGATAGGTCCCAACACCACAAAAACAAGAACAGTTCAACATCTTTCAGCTAATCATTTTTACAAAACTAACAATATGCATGTGTGAAATGAAACAACCATGTCAGGGAAGCCTTGTATAAATAAACAAAAACCTTTGGAACCATCTAGAAACCACTTGATGTGTGCTCCCAAACTGCATCCAAGAAGGACCAGGACTCCACTTTTCTTATGGATTCCATTTTGTTGGCCAAACTTAGAGACCTATGCTTTTCAATATGCTGGGGGTAGCTGGTGAGGAAGGCCCCCTTTCTCTCTGTTTTGCCATTCATACACAATCAGTAAGGGGTTCTGGAGGCAGCTGCTCTTTATCTTTGCCTGTTATAGGCAGGCACACATAGCTACAATAGGATCAACAAGAGTAGAATCCTGATCATTCCTGGCACAAGCTTTATTGCATTGTTTTCTGTAGACACACTGCTGCAGCCTGAAGTCTTTAAGCCCTCCTTCACTATTCTCTCAGTGCTAATGCTACTAAAAAATACTTCAAACCTGAGAGAGGAAAAGAAAAGAGAAGGCTGGGCAGGCATAAATAGACTTTGTTTAAAAGGAGTGTCTTTGTCAGAGGCTTTTTAAACTGAGGTATAACTGTACTGTATTACATTAAAAACATACACGTCTTTATACTATTGATCTGGCCTGGACAGGGTAAGCTTAAAAACAACTTTCTTCAAGACCATTTCCCAATTCCTTTTACCCTCTCTCTCTGTCATGCAACCAGGAGGAGAGCAGAAGCTTTCACATGAGATGATCCATGATTCAGTGCTTTCACAATACGAAGGAAGATGTTTTACCACCTGTGCTCACTCATTATTATATTCATATTTTTAGTGGCTTACGCATATACAAATTTAATCCATTAACTAATATTTCTTAAAATGCTGACATAGCCTTGGACATATGAACAAGCTTTCCCCAGATGTCATACTTCAACTCTCAACATCCACAACTGAAATAGCTCTATTATAATAGTAGTTGCTTTCCAGTAAACAAATATTTAGCATAAAGAGCTAAAAAGATGGTATGTCTGGCATTTAATATTAGCCTTAAAATATTAATGTACTGAGGCAATTTTGGGGCATTGGATGATTTACAGGAATCTATGGCTATCATGAAAAATTTACAGACTTATCCATAATAGCAGCTTCATGCTGAAGGGATAATATTTAATCACTAGACAAAGTCTACAATGACAACCACTAAAATCACAGTACTTTTCTGGGTTTTAGAAATGTACAGAAAGGGGAAAGATGCTGATTCTCTTGTTAACGTCTCCAGGCAGAAAAAGACGTAAGGTCCTTTCCCAGCTACTGAGATTTATGAAGAAGTGCTGAACTTTTAGATCACTAGAACTGAAGAGGAATGGGGACATCTGGATAGAAAGAAACTGGATTAATACTTTCTGTTTTCACTGCAGAAGATTATGGCCAGATACCTGTTCCTAAACTGATATTTTCAAATGATGGTGACAAAAGATGCCAGCAGATGAACCTTTGGTTTAAAGGGTGAGGCCAGTTCTGTGCACGCTGCGCTCCAACAGAAAAATCCATTGCACAGGCCCAAAGGACAAATCCAATTCCAAAAAAGCCCTGTAGCGATAGGCGAGGGATGAAACGGCAGGTGTAAAGATGCACTGGAAGCTGCAGACCCAACCCTGCATACAGGTGGTTCAGGACTTTGGTCACTCGAGGCTGACCCGGGAGATGACAGTCTTGTTCGGCAGCATCCTGAATGATCAAGCAGCCTTTTTTAAGGAGAGCACTGCTTGCTCCATATGGAGAGGAGCCTAGAAAAGGTGGCCTAACGAAAGCTCATCCCCAATTACCTGGTTGGCTAGCCGTGGCCAACGAGAAATTTTTGATGCGGTCAAACCAAGGCAAAGAAACAAAGGCACACACCGGCCTCCAAAGGTGTAAATAAACTGACGCTTGCATGCTGGAACATCAGAACCATTGAGAGACTCTGCAGATAGTGGACAGCCTGAGCGTCATTCTGCTCTAATAGCCCATGAACTAACATGACTTAATATTGACATCGCTGCTCTTAGTGAAGTTCGCTGCTCTTAGTGAAGTTCGTCTCCATGAGGCAGCCTTAAAGAACATGGCACCAGCTACACACTTTACTGGTCTGGCAAACCCAAAACTGAAAAACATCTTTCAGGAGTAGGCTTCATGATTAAAAACTCCATTGCCTCCAAACTCGAAACCTTGCCAACAGGACACTCTGATCACATTATTTCCTTATGCCTCCCACATAGAACCATAGAACCATAGAATTGCAGAGTTGGAAGAGACCACGAGGGCCATCCAGTCCAACCCCCTGCCACGCAGGAAATCACAATCAAAGCATCCCCGACAGATGGCCATCCAGCCTCTGTTTAAAGACCTCCAAGGAAGGAGACCCCACCACGCTCTGAGGGAGTGTGTTCCACTGCCTAACAGCTCTGACTGTCAAAAAGTTCCTCCTCATGTTGAGGTGGAATCTCTGTTCCTGGAGCTTGCACCCATTGCTCCGTGTTCCAGTCTCTGGAGCAGCAGAAAACAAGCCTGCTCCATCCTCAGCGTGACATCCCTTCAAATACTTAAACAGGGCTATCATATCGCCTCTAAACCGTCTTTTTTCCAGGCTAAACATACCCAGCTCCCTAAGTCTCTCCTCATAAGGCATTGTTTCCAGACCTTTCACCATTTAAGTTGCCCTTCTCTGGACATGCTCCAATTTGTCAATATCCTTTCTGAATTGTGGTGCCCAGAACTGGACACAGTATTCTAAGTGAGGTCTGACCAAGGCAGAATAGAGTGGCACTATTACTTCCCTTGATCTAGACACTATACTTCTATTGATACAGCCCAAAATCGCATTGGCCTTTTTAGCTGCCGCATCACACTGTTGGCTCATGTTCAACTTGTGGTCTACTAGGACTCCTAGATCCCTTTCGCACATAGTCTCATTCAGCCAGGTCTCTCCCATCCTATATTTATGCATTTCATTTTTCCGCCCTAAATGCAGTACTTTACATTTCTCCGTATTGAATTTCATTTTGTTAGCTTTGGCCCAGCTCTCCAGTCTATCCAGGTCATTCTGAATTTTGATCCTGTCCTCTAGGGTATTAGCTACTCCTCCCAATTTGGTGTCATCTGCAAATTTGATAAGTATGCCCCTAATTCCCTCATCTAAGTCATTGATAAAGATGTTGAATAGCACTGGGCCCAGGACAGAACCCTGTGGCACCCCACTGGTCACATCTTTCCAAGACGAAGAGGAGCCACTGCTGAGCACCCTTTGGGTTCGGCCGGTCAACCAATTACAAATCCATTGAACAGTTAACTTGTCTAGCCCACATTCTACAAGCTTGTTTGCAAGAATGTCATGGGGAACCTTGTCAAAGGCCTTACTGAAATCAAGGTATGCAATGTCCACAGCATTCCCTTCATCTACCAAGCTGGTAACTTTATCAAAAAAAGAGATCAGATTAGTCTGGCATGACTTGTTTTTCTGAAACCCATGCTGACTTTTTGTGATTATGGCATTGCCTTCTAAATGTTCACAGACTCTCTGTTTAATGATCTGCTCTAGAATCTTCCCTGGTATTGATGTCAGACTAACTGGACGATAGTTGTTGGGATCCTCTTTTTTCCCCTTTTTGAAGATGGGAACAACGTTTGCCCTCCTCCAGTCTGCTGGGACTTCCCCTGTTCTCCAGGAGTTCTCAAATATTATTGCCAATGGCTCTGAGATTATATTTGCCAGCTCTTTTAATACTCTTGGATGTAGTTCATCTGGTCCTGGAGATTTAAATTCATTTAGATTAAGAAGGTATTCCTGTACCACCTCTTTACTTATTTTCAGCTGGATTTCCCCTATTGTGTCCTCTGTTCCATTTTCCTCAGGTTGGTCCTCCTTTTCCTTTTCTGAAAACACTGAGGCAAAGAAGGTGTTGAGTAATTCTGCCTTTTCTCTGTCCCCTGTTAGCATTTTGCCATCTTCTCCACGTAGTGGCCCTATCATTTCCTTCTTCCTCCTTTTGCTGCGGACATACCCAAAAAAACCCTTTTTATTGTTCTTAACCTCCCTAGCAAGCCTGAGCTCATTCTGCACTTTAGCTTTTCTGACTTTACTCCTACATGTGTTCGCTATCTGTTTGAATTCTTCTTTGGTGATTTCCCCCCTTTTCCATTTCCTATACATGTTCCGTTTAAAACTTAGCTCCATTGAAAATTCTTTAGTCATCCATCCTGGTTTCTTGAGACACCTCCCATTTTTCTTCCTCAATGGTACTGTTTGAAATTGTGCCTTCAGTATCTCCCTTTTGAGAAAGTCAAAACCGTCTTGAGGTCCCTTCTCTTTTAGTATTCTTGACCATGGGATCATCCCCAGTATTTCCCTGAGTTTATTGAAATCAGCTCTCCTAAAGTCAAGAATGCGTGTCTGACTATGCCTGGCTTCTCCTTTCCATTGTATAACAAACTCCAGGAGAACATGATCACTCTCACCTAAGGATCCCACCACTTGCACCCCATTAACCAGGTCGTCTCTGTTGGTTAGGATCAGATCTAAAATAGCTGACCCCCTTGTTGCCTCTTCCACCTTTTGGACCATGAAATTGTCTTCCAGGCATGTAAGGAATTTGCTAGACCTTGTAGTTTTGGCTGAGTTAGATTGCCAGCAAATATCAGGATAGTTGAAGTCCCCCATCACTACTACATCTCTCCTTTCTGCATGTATGTTCATCTGTTCTAGAAAGGCAACATCCAATTCCTCCGTCTGATTTGGGGGTCTGTAGTAGAGTCCCACAATAACATCCCTGTTGTTTCCCTCCCCTTTAATTTTTATCCAGATGCTCTCCACCTGGCTTCCAGTATTGATGTCATGGATCACTTCACTGGTGTAAATATCCCTGACATATAATGCTATTCCTCCTCCTTTCCTGTTTGGCCTGTTTCTCCTATAAAGGTTATACCCCTCTATTCCTACATTCCAATCATGAGACTCGTCCCACCAGGTTTCAGTAACGCCTATTATATCATATTTGTTTTGTAGTGCAAGGAGTTCTAGTTCATCTTGCTTATTTCCCATGCTCTGTGCATTAGTGTAGAGACATCTGAGACCATGTGTTCCCTTTACTTGCTCCCTGTGCAAGTTTTTTTGCCTCCCACTGTTGGGTCCTTGCGCTGTTTGCCTTGTTCCCTCTATGACAGTTTGACTATTTTCTCCAGCCCTTTTGCCTTCCAGAATACTGTCTCCCTCCCCCATTTGACTCAGTTTAAAGCCCTCCTGATCAAATTCTTGAGAGTGTTGGCAAAAATGTTTCTTCCAACTGTTGTAAGATGCACCCCATCTCTTGCCAGAAGTCCCCCCGCATGGAAGCGCAGTCCATGATCCAAGAATCCAATTTGTTCTCGGCGACACCATCTACGGAGCCAGTTGTTTACGTCAGCTATTTTCCTCTCCCTTCTTGGACCATGCCCTTCAACTGGCAGAAGAGACGAGATGACCACCTGTGCGTTCATTTCTTTCAGCTTCCTCCCCAGGGCCTCATAATCTCTTCTGATCTTGGGAAAGCTGTGCCTTGCAGTATCATTGGTTCCCACATGGACCAAAAGGAAGGGGTAATGATCCGTAGGCTTGATGAGTCTTGTCAGCCTCTCGGTCACATCACAGATCTTTGCCCCAGGGAGACAACACACCTCCCGAGTCATCTTGTCAGGCCCACATACCACTGCTTCTGTACCCCTCAGCAAGGAGTCCCCCACCACCACCACACGCCTCCGCTGAGGCTTCGCAGCTGCTGTTCCTTGCGGTGGTCCTCTCAAGGTCCCCTGCTCTACCCCTGAAGTCTGTCCATGCTGTTCTTCCTCGTTGTCCTTGATAAGGGAAAGGGCTTCAAATCGATTCTGTAGCTGCAAGCTGCTGGAAGAATCCCTGGATTTTCTTGTTCTGTGTGTGACATTCCTCCAGCTGTCTACTTCCTGTGTCCGTGAAGTGACCCTCTCCTCCACAGCCACTTCCTCTGTGCGGTCCCCATCCAAGAGTGTTCGTTCTGTTCTGTCCAGGAAAACCTCTTGCTCCCGAATCTGTTGAAGTGTAGCTACCCGTGTCTCCAGCTGCTGTACTTTCTCCTCCAAGAGGGCTACCAGCTTGCATTTGGTGCATGTGAAGTTCTCCACGTCTGTAGACAAGAATAGAAACATCGCACAAGTGTTGCAAGTGACTGCTGCAGTCCCCTCAGTGTCCATGATGAGAGCTTTTAGGTAATCTAAGAACTCTTAGTTAACGCTGAGAATGCTAAGCTGTACTTTTAGGTCTGCTGTATTTTTGATTGGTTACTGAAATTCGCGCGCTGTTAGGCGCTTGCCTCAGCAACAAGCAGCCTCTCCCAACAGTTTAAAAAAAAAATTCAATCTCCCCAGTCAGAATGGCTGTCCAGAAGTTGCTTCCTTCTTCTCCCTGGCAGGAAACTGGCAGGAAACTTGCTGTCCAGAAGCTGCTCTCCTTCTCTCTGGCAGGAAACTGGCCTGGAAAGCCTCTGCAAGGACTTATATAGAGCTAGGCTCCCAGCTCCACCCCCTAATGACTCACAGGTGTGACTCACAGGTGTGACTCACAGGAAGGCCTCTGGCTCTTGAGGGTAAAAGGGGAAGTTCAGAAGTTCAAGCCCCTCAGCAACAAGCAGCCTCTCCCAACAGTTTTTTAAAAAAATTCAATCTCTCAAAAAAATTCAATCTCTGTTGTTCTCTTTAGTATATATGCCCCAACTATGCAAGCCGACCCTGTAGAGAAAGACAAATTCTACAAAGACCTACGCCAACTCATACAAAAAGTCCCTGTAGAAGATAAAATTATTATCCTTGGTGACTTCAATGCCAGAGTAGGAAAGAACTCCGAAGCCTGGAAAGGTGTCTTAGGCAAGCATGGTGTTGGAAATTGCAATGATAACGGACGCCTCTTTCTAGAGTTCTGTGCAGAACAACAGCTAACCATTACAAACACAATCTTTCAGCAGAAAGATAGCTTGAAGACAACCTGGATGCATCTCCGATCCAAACATTGGCACCTCATTGACTAAGTTCTAGTCCGCCAGAGAAACATTCGCGATGTCCACCATACTCGAGTGATGCCCAGTGCAGAATGCCAGACAGATCATCGCCTCGTAAGATGTAAACTAAACCTTCATCTTAAGTTCAAACCTAAGAGGGGTGGCATCTTAAAGAAGAGACTCCAAGTCAACAATCTTCAACAAGCTACCATGAGAGACAACTTCCAGGCAAACCTGCAAACAAAACTTGAAGACCATCCTATAGATCCTTCTCCTACAGCGCTTTGGCAACATATAAAAAACAGTATCCTCCAGTCTGCGGAAGAATCCCTCGGGTTCTCCCACAAGAAAAATCAAGAGTGGTTTGATGAAAACAACCAAGAGATCCAAGAGCTGTTGGCAAAGAAGAGAACTTCTCACCAGGCATACCTCGCCCTGCCAACTTGCCATGTAAGAAAAGCAGCTTTCCGTCTCACATGTAGTAAACTTCAACAAAAACTCCGAGACATGCAGAACAAGTGGCGGATCAATATGGCAGAAAAGACACAATGCTGTGCAGATCTGGGGGATTCTAGAGGATTTTATGAAGCTCTTAAGGCAGTGTTTGGACCTACTTATCAGGTCCAAAGCTCCTTATACAGTACAGATAGTCAAACATTAATTACTGATAAAGCCTCCATCCTGAATTCATGGGCTGAACACTTTCAAAGTCTCTTTAGTGCCAACTGAGTAGTCCAAGGCTCAGTTATCCAACATATGATAAAAACACCGATGAAAAATGAATTAGACATAGCTCCCACTTTGGAAGAGATCCTTAAGGCCATACAGCAGGTGAAAAACGGCAAGGCAGCTGGGAATGATGGAATTCCACCTGAAGTTTGGAAGCACGGAGGTCATGTACTCCATGATAAATTCCACAAACTGCTTTTGAATTGGTGGGCAAAGGGGGAACTGTCATCAGATCTCCAAGATGCAGTCACCATCACCCTGTACAAGAAAAAAGGAGCAAAATCCAATTGCTCAAACTATCAAGGCATAAAACTGCTCTCTATTGCTGGAAAAATCCTTGCAAGGATACTCCTGAACAGATTAGTTTCTGCTATTGCAGAAGAACTTCTTCCTGAAAGCCAATGTGGCTTCAGAGCCAATAGGAGTACTACAGATATGGTATTTGCCCTTAGACAATTGCAAGAGAACAGTAGAGAGCAGAACAAGGGTCTCTATGTAACATTTGTCGACTTCACCAAAGCCTTCAACACCGTGAGTAGAAAAGGTCTGTGGCAGATCCTGGAAAGACTAGGATGTCCCCCCCAAATTCCTTTAAATGATTATCTTGCTACACGAGGGCCAGCGCAGTCAAGTCAAATATGGCGATGCTCTTTCAGAGCCCTTTCTAATAACTAATGGAGTGAAGCAAGGTTGTGTTCTTGCGCCAACTTTATTTACAATTTTCTTCCGCATGATGCTCCAAAGGGCTACGGCAGAGCTCGAAGAAGACAACGGCATCTATATAAGTTACCGAACTGATGGTAGCTTGTTTAACTTAAGCCGCCTGAGGGCTTGCACTAAGACTCTAAACTATCTAGTCCGTGAGCTGCTCTTCGCTGATGATGCTGCCCTTGTTGCCCACACAGAAGCAGGTCTGCAGCGCCTAACATCCTGCTTCGCAATAGCTGCAGAGCTGTTTGAGCTGGAAGTCAACCTGAAGAAAACGGAAGTTCTTTACCAGCCTGCACCACAGGACGAACACCACCATCCCCACATTGCCATTGGCAACTCTGTGCTTAAGTCCGTTCAGGAGTTCACCTAGCTGGGAAGCATCATCTCCTTAGATGCCAAGATTGACAAAGAGATTGATCACAGATTAGCAAAGGCACATAGCGTATTTGGAAGACTTTACAAAAGAGTCTGGAGTAATGAACACCTGAGGCGAAACACAAAAATCCATGTGTATAGAGCCATTGTACTGCCTATTCTCCTTTATGGGTCTGAAACATGGGTCACCTATCGCCACCATTTACGACTCCTGAACGCTTTCATCAGCGCTGTTTACGCACAATCCTAAATATACACTGGACTGACTATGTGATGAATGTTGATGTCCTTGAGCAAGCAGGGATCACCAGCATTGAGGCCATGATATTGAGAACACAGCTGCGCTGGACAGGGCACATTTCTAGGAAGGAGGACCATCGCCTCCCCGAAATAGTACTCTACGGTGAACTCGCCACAGGTCAGTGTAAGAGGGGCACTCCAAAAAAGCGATACAAGGACTCCCTGAAGCAACATTTCAGGCTTGGCCAAGTTGATCACCAACAATGGTCCGCCCTGGCCTCACATTGGGAGGCATGGAAACACACTATCCACAATGCTGCAGCCTTATTTGAGAACTCACACCGAACAGGTCTTGAAGAGAAACGACAACGCAGAAAGAATCACAACCCGGAAACATCACCCAAGGAAACCTTCTACTGTGCTTTCTGCAACCGGACTTGTCTATCTTGGATTGGCCTTTGTAGTCTTCAGCATGTTTGCAGAAAACGTGGGATGAGTCCTTCCTGAATCTTCGTTTGCGAAGAAAAGACAGAGAGAGAGGGCATATAACTGGACTTGAGTATTCACGGATGTTGGTATCCACGGGGGGGGGGGGTGTTCCTGGAACCAAACCCCAGCAAATATGAAGGGACAACTGTAATGGTTTTTTAAAAATAGCATCAGACTTGTAGCAGCAGAGCAAGGAAGCAGGGCCACTCCCTTGATTAAGTTGAGAGACCAACCATTTTTGGTTCCTCTCTCTTTAACTGTTTCCATTTCAGCTGCTTGTGAAAAGATTATCAACAACTTCTAGCTACATTACATCTTCATTACAGCTATTTCTTATACCATTAAGAAGTGGTACTCAAGTTTCTTATTCTCCTTTTCTATGCCCATTGATTTTTCTCTTTGTGTCATGTACTTTTGGATCATAAGCATGAAGACAGCAACTTTCTTCTTGTTCTTTATTTGTAAACGGTTCAGGTAACCTTTCCAGTTGACAAGCAAGTCATCAAAGCTTTAAATAAATTCTTACTTCCCTTCATTATAAACTGCCTGATTACTCCTACTTTTTGCTTCCTGTTATTTAAAACAGTTATTAGTATTTTAGTACATGACTTTTGTTTATTCAGGATATTTTGAAGGGGGGCTTTCCCAAGCTTTCGAAAGTTTGAATATATCTTCTCTACAGGATAGGCCGCAATGCTATACAGTCAGTCCTCCAATTTTGCTGGTTTGCCATTTGCTGATTTGATTAGTCATGGATTTGATTAAGCTCTCCAGGCCTACTCCATGCAGGCAGACCCTGAAGGAAGGAATGCCCCCACTCTCTCTTCAGAGGGGCTTTCTACCATGGCAAGGAAAGCAGAAGGTGATGGGGCTTCTTTCAGGCTCTCTGGGCATGGACTAAGTTCTTGGAGTTTATTCCGTGCCCGGAGACGCTGGAGGAAGGCACGTCCCCCTTGCTATTTCTTTGGCAGCGCTTTCAGGGCTTTCTGCTGTGTCAGGGAAAGCAGAGGATGGCGGGGCTTCTTTCCAGCTCTCCGGGCATGGAATAAACTCTTAAGAGTTTACCCCATGCCCAGAGACACTGGAGGAAGGCAAAATTTCCTTGCTATGTCTTCGGTGGGGCTTGCGGCCATGGCAGAGAAAGCAGAGGACAGCAGGGCTTCCTCCTGACTTTCCTGGCATGGAATAAGCTCTTGGAGTTTCATCCATGCCTGGAGATGCTGGAGGAAGGCAAGCCCCCCTCGAGGCATACCACCATGGCAGGCAGAGCAGAGGATGGCAGGGCTTCTACAGTTGGGAGACAGAGGAACTGAAGGGGGTGGGAGGTGGGATAGTCTTTCAACTGGGGAGTATTAAGAATAAGACAAAGGGATCCCAGTTGCAAGCTAGAAACCTGAGTGAGTGGCTGGAGGTTTTAGCAGGACAGGAGACAGTCAAGACAAAGAGGAACTGAAGGAGGGGGGTAGGAAGGTATTTCAACTGAGAAATTCATAAGAATAAGAATTTGGCAGGAAAGGAATCTGTAGCATTTATGTTGGGGGAGGAGCTTATGATATTAGTGGGTTTTTTTCACTTTTGCAGGGGTGCTCCTCCCCTAACCCCCACGAATGTGGAGGACCAACTGTACTCCTGAACCATCTTTATTACATTATTCAAGCCTTAATTTTTTGGATCCACCTACTGAAAAGTAGTGTTTTTGTTGTGCATATATCCATTAGCATCACATATAGGCAAATCAATTAAACACAGAAAAGATTTTCAAGAAAAAAAAACCTTCAGTTCTACACTGTATTTCATTTACAGAATATTAAAGTCATAATTTATTTACAGGATATTTTAATCACATTTGGGAATATCCGCCAACTAAACAAAGCACAATCATTTTATGAAGATACAGAAAAAAAATTGATCAACAGGCCACAAACCTTTAAAAGACATCAGGTGAAAATACAGCCTCAGCTGTAGTGTGTGCCTCAGTAAGAGACATACATGCCACTATAGTTATGGCAATAATCAAGAATGGCCAATCACATACTAGCTTTTTACACCAACATATGAATGAGTTTTTTGCTCATGGATTCTTTACAGTGTGAGCAAACCAGGAAGTCTTCAAATAACCACACTTGTCCTTTCATCTAATACAAGAAACTGCTCGTCCTTTTCTGTTTTCTTGTTTGCTTTGTTTAATCTGGTTAATTAATTTGGTTCAATATATTAATTAGAAGCTTCCTGTTTAAATCCTCATACAGACAGAGAAGTGAAGAGACAAGCATGAGAGTATATAATGCCAGCCATAATGTTTCCCCAGACACCTCCTATGGACACACCTGATTATCAACACTGTAACTCTGCACATCTACCTTCCTGCCATTAAAACTCTATCTTTACTTCAAGTGGAAAGTGCTTACATGCACTGAATGTACTTATTCTTTTATATGTGTGTGCATGTGTATAAAAATCTATGGCAGCTGCTGGAAAAGGCACATTGGTCTTACCTGTGATACGTTTATTTCCAGTGGAGGGACAAAGAGCATCCACTTGCTTGAGAAGTTCCTCACCACTTGCTCCTAGTAGGCAGGGAACAAAATTTCAGGACTGCCTACCGATGAGGTCATCTGGGAGGGATGACCCCCGGCTAGCCAGTCAATGTCACGGCCTCACTACCTGTTCACTGCCGGGAGAGAAAAACAGGAGGAGAAAATATTTGAAAGTTTTAAAACAGTTTAATTACAAAAATAAAGGAGTAGTTACGCCCAGACAAACAAAGACTGAGTCTTTGCTCAAATGACTCACCGACTGTTCTGGAACAAAAAAGGGATTCTTCCATCACCAGTGCCTCGGGAGGGTCTAAATGCTCTTTGTCTCTCCACTGGAAAAGAACATATCACAGGTAAGACCAACGTTCCTTTTCCCAGTGGGGAGGACTACAGAGCATCCACTTGTTTGGGATGTCCAAAAGCAATATTTACATGGGTGGGCCTGACGGTGGCTTAATCCATCAGAGACTGACAACATGCTGCAGCACTCTTCTACCAAACACTGCTTCGAGAGACTGCAGCTTGTCCCATCTATGGTGTCTGATGAAAGTTGAGGACGACTACCAGGTGGTCGCCCCACCAACCTCTTTTAAGAAGGCATCTCTCTCCCAGGTCGCCATTGCTTCTACACTCCTGACAGAGTGTGCCATGATGCCATCTGGCACTGGGATATCTAAAGACACATAGTATGCCACGATGCATACTCGGATCCAACGCCCCAGCATTGACAGCGAAAACCTTCCAGCCAAGAAAGTTGCCATGTATTGAGATGAACATCGCCTCTGAAAGTCTGAAGGGACTCGTTCTCTTCAAATATATCCAGATGTCTTGTCAGACTTCCAATGTGTGCCATATCTTCTCCAGGTCCCTCAAAGGATGTGGGCAGAATGATGGCAAGACTACCTCCTAGCTCTGTGGAACAGGGAATCGACCTTCGGTCTGAAAAACTGGCTGGAGACAAAGAACTACTGAGATTGGTCTTCTAATGGAGAGGTCCCTCTGACCTGATAATGCTGCCAACTCTGATACCCTTGTTTTCAGTGTAACTGCCACCAAGAAAAAGACCTTCCAACATTTAAAAAAAAAATCAGGGGGACCACTCTCAGAGGCTCAAAGGAGGACACAGTTAATGTCTTCAGGCCCATATGGAAATCCCAGAATGGGAGCCTATGAACCGATGGGGCACAAGAGTGCTCAAACCCCACAGAAAAAAAACGCATGTGTGTACGACAGGCCACCTCAGACACTCTCTCCAGTGGAAGAATTTCAGTGATGGCTGAGACCTGCCTCTTGATGGAGTTGGGTCGCAGCCCCGCACTCACACCGTCCTGAAGAAAAAACCAATAGCATCGGAACTGTGACAGCTAGCATGTTACAGCCCCTGCGCTTACACTACCTCCAAAACACCCTGAAGGTGTATTCATAAAACCTCTGTGATGACTCGCACCTGGGCACCAGAATGGTATTCACAACCATCTGGAAATAGTGCCTTGAACTTAGCCTCTTCTGTTCCACCTCCAGGTGTGGAACTGTAGCCAACTCAGATCCAGATGATGTATTTGGCCCTGGAATAAAAGGTCCAGGTGAACTGGGAGTGGACTTGAGTCCGTCGGCATGTCAAGGATGTCTGAGAACCCAGTCCGCCGGGCCCAAGCCAGGTTCACAAGGATCAGGGACGCCCTTTCGGGCCTGGTTTGGGCGATGACTCTGGGAATCAGTTGTAATGTATTTATTTATTTATACCCCGCTCTTCAGCCACAAGGCTATCAGAGCGGCTTACAAACTGTTTTAAGCAATAGCTATTTACACATCTAACTGCATTAAACAGTTTCCAATGTGTGTTAGCTAATTGCCCCCACAAGCTGGGTACTCATTTTACCGACCTACGAAAGGATGGAAGGCTGAGTGAACCTTGGAGCCTGCTGGAATCGAACTTGCAGCGTGGTGACTTGCAGTACTGGCATTTAACCACTGTGCCACCAGGGCTCTTATGTTGGACAGGCATACAACAGGACCTGCAGCCACGACCGTGCATCCATGGCTTCTGCTCCCTCTATCAGGATGCGGGAGAAGAAAACGGGCTAGTTTGGCGTTTCCAGGAGATGCGAACAGATCCAGGCCTGGTTGGCCCAACACTTGTGTGATCATTTTGACGACCTCCAGGTGCAGGCTCCATTCCCCTTGGTCAAAGTTGGTGCGGGTGAGCCCATCAGCTTTGAGATTGAGGGATCCCTGCAGGTGCTCTGCCTCTAGGGATGTGAGGTTCCTCTCCGCCCATGTCAACATACAAGTTGCTTCCGCCATGAGAGTGAGGGATCTCATACCTACCTGTCGATTTATGTGGGCCTCCGTCAAGAAGTTGTCCATGCGGACTAGGACCGGCTTGTCTCGAATCAGGTCCTGAAATGCAACTAGCACCAGGCTGACTGCCCAGCGATCTTGCCAGTTGATACTGTGCTAGGATTCCTCTGATGTCCATCTGCCGTGTGCTATTCAGGGTCCACAGTAGGTTTCCCAGACTCGAAGGGTCAAGTCTGAGGGAATCTGTATCTTGTCTGTCTTCCCAAGAGATCAACTTTTATGAAGATCCGGTTAGGTCCACCACTGGAGAGACTGTAAGAGTCCCCTGGGAATTCTGAGCTTTCTGTGTTGTCAAAGTGATATGTCCTCCTGGTATGGGAGCTGAAACCAACTGCAACCTTCTGGAGTGAAATCTCGCCCACAGGAGACAGACTATTGCTGCTAACCTGAGGCCATGTAGGCATGCCAATCGCATTAAGTCCGGTCGGGGCGTCCCTCTCACTTCCTGGGCTGCCCTGTGTATTGAGCTGATTCTCTCCTGAGGAAGGGGGATCTGACCCCTCACCGAGTCCAGTGAACCTTGAAGCCTGAGTGAACCTTGGAGCCCTCCAGCCTGCCACTTCTTTGGCCCCCGTGTCCCAGATCCAGGCTGGCACAAGTGCCGCCAGTCCGCTCTCACCCGTCCTCTCCCCAGGGGCCCTGTCATCACTCACATCTGCCCCCCGAAAGGGGCAGCGTATGATCGAGTCTGGCTCCTGGGTCCGCGTCGTGGGCAGGGGTATGGCCAGCAGCCACCGCGGCATCAACCAGCTCCCTGCTGTTGGGGAAATTCCGCAAACTGTCCTCCTGGAGGTCGCTGCCAGCGGCCGACTCCCGGCTGGCTCCTAGCACCTCCAGGTGGAGCGGAGCCAGAAGGGAATCAACGGTGACTGAGGCGGGGGGCTTCTCCCCCTTCTTCAACTTCCTCTTCCTAATATCCGCATTGCTGAACTCGTCCTGCTGCCCTTCAATAGGGACTTCTGTCTTTAGTCTTCCTCCACTAGGATCTTTGCAGTACAATTATTATTATTGGGTTATTCTGTTTGTTTGTTTTTGGTAAACAAAGGATCCAACATGGCCCCTGGCCACATAGAGGAAGACAAAAAGAAAGCTAAGACCACATGTCCTACCAGAGCGTAGGCAGAAAACAGACTGGCTAGCCGGGGGCTGTCCCTCTCAGATGACCTCATCGGTAGGCAGTCCTGAAAAGTTTGTTCCCTGCCTACTAGAAGCAAGTGCGGAGGAACTACCTAAGCAAGTGGATGCTCTTTGTCTCTCCACTGGAAAAGAACGTATCACAGGTAAGACCAATGTGCCTTTTCCAGCAGCTGCCATAGTTTTTTATACACATGCACACACATATAAAAGAATAAGTACATTCAGTGCATGTAAGCACTTTCCACTTGAAGTGGATACTCTGTAGCCCTCCCCACTGGGAAATATGCTTTATCCAACTTTAAACAGTATTCTTCTACCAACTATAAAGTGTGACATTTCATTTTGCCTTGAACAGAGTCAATGTGATCACACCAAGTGTTTTCACTCAATCTAGCAGTTTTCTATTATATGAACAAGCAAAAGTTTGAGAATATTCATGGGAAATGGTTTAATGTAATTTCATAATTCACAACTCTATAAGGTCAAATCTCATTCCACCAAAGCACATCATATTTGTACTAGAAGATATGTGAAGTGTAGTCCTTTCTGCATAAAAGTGGAATGCTGTAGGAAAAGACGAAGACTACGCTACAAGTGGACTGATTAAATAAAGGAAGCCACAGCTCTGAGTTTGTAAGATCTGAGCAGGACAGTGGATTACTGGGGCTGTTGGGAGGTCTCTCATTCATAGAATCATCATAATTCAAAGTCGACTTGATGACAATTAACAAATTGCTTCCCTTTGCCTCTTTCAACTAGAGAGCACATACCATTGCCAACTAAATTATCACCCATATCCCCTTAACTTCAAACATATTCCAGCAGGTTCCATCTCCAACCTCTTACCTATTCCTCGTTTCCTACAGTGTTGTGCCATTTCTACTCATCTCCTTCTCAATTCCCTGCTGCCTACTGTACTTCTCTCTTTTTTCACCCCTCTGGCAAAGACATTACAGTAGTTTCTTCAGCCTAATATGTCATTTTAAGCTGCTGTTACCTCTTTCAGTTGTCCCTTCATATTTGCTGGGGTTTGGTTCCAAGATCCCCCTGCGGATACCAAAATCCGTGAATACTCAAGTCCCATGATATGCAGTGGCATAGCAAAATGATGTTCCTTATATAAGATGGCAAAATCAAGGTTTGCTTTTTGGATTATTGTTTTTTTTAAGAATATTTTTCAAGTTGTGAATACTTAAATCCGTGAATACCAAATCCGTGGAAATAGAGGGACAACTAGTCTCCCATAATTGTTAATATGTTGAGATATAAATGCTACCTATTAGGTTTAATATCTGTTCCTGTAAGTCTCTTATTTTTGGACAATGTAACCATATATGACTCAAAGTTCTTCTCTCCTCATATCCTCTCCAACTGGAAGATGACCATTCTTTGAAAAGGCTGAAGTGGTTTTAAAAGTAGTACAGGACAAAATACTCTTTCAATCACTAGCTGGAATGAAGCATCTAGAACTAGTTTTTGTTGGAAGTCCTTGTGCGGTAGATAAATTTGTCACTCACAAAGCTCATTTAAATTAAATTCAAATTAGGCATGTGTTTTTAAAAAAAGTATAAACCAAATAAAATCACAAGATTTTAATGTAAATATGCAACATGATCTAAAAGATCCAAAATGTAAGCATAGATTTAACATGTTTACTATATCTCTGAAAAGTAAACCAAAACATCTATCAGATATTGAATTAAAGCCTTCCCCCCCCCCATATCAGGGGGAGCTGAAGGAAATACAGCTATTTTTATTGTTCGTTTTTAGTATTTATTATTTTAGTATTTATTAAGTATGTTTTAAATTTTTTTGAATTATTTAATTGTATTTTAAGGGGGGTGGGATGGAGTATATTAAACACCCCGATTATGTTTTGTAGAGAGGCGGGATACAAATAAAATTATTATTATTATTATTATCATTATTATTAGTTCATACAACAAAGTCAAGAGCATGGAAATTAGCTAATTGATTAAATTATTAACTTCTTAGATTTTTGTGGTGATGAGGCCAATTTGGTAGATTTACTGATTAATGGTGAACTTAATCCATACTTTAATATGTTAACTGATTTTAGAATATCAGAATTCCTTAGAGCAGGCTAGCATCCTGTTACAGATTGAGTATGCCTTATCTGGAATGCTTGAGACCAGAAGTGTTCCGTATTGTGGATTCTCCCCTCACCCCGGATTTTGGAATACAGTGCAGGTTTTTTGCTGTTATTGTGTGCCTTCAAGTAATTTCTGACTTACAGCAACCCTAAGATGAACCTACCAGTTTTCTGAGAGCTGGGAGTGTCTGACTTTCCCAAGGTCATGGCTGAACTGGTATTCAAACCTTGGTCTCCACTCATAATCCAACAGTCAAACCACTACACCATGCCGACTTTGATGTGGTGGCAGTGGCACTCCTGCTCATTCATTCGGCTGGAGAGGCACGCAAGGGTCTGTGAAATGGTGGAAAGTATAGATTCCTGCCATTTCACAGATCCTCGAATCTCTCTCCAGCCTTACAAACACAGCATAAGTATGTACATGTAGCTCTAAAAGTTTCAGATTTTGGAGCATTTCAGATTTCAGAATTCCAAATAAGATATAGTTAACCTGCAGTGATTTAGTAGTGTAAATCAAACTTGTACTATAGCAAATAACTTTTTTGGTCATTGTGGTGGGCAGAATCCTCAAGCAATGACCATCCCATTGTGGGAGGAGGCAGCCTTTTAACTTCTGCACTTCAAGCAACATGGTCATTTACTGGAAGGTAGACAGCAAGAGGGAAACATGGCAGAGAAACATCCAACTATGTGCATACTGATGAACGCAGGGCAACCACTCATCCTATATGTCATACTCCATGACCTTCTTTCTTCTGTGTACTTCTTATGACATGCTTAACAAGTGCCACATACCAATATATAATGTAAATACAGGAAAAACATAAACTTAAAACGTCACCTGTGCTTTATCAGAAAATCTGTTTATAGTTCCCACACTAACCAAGCATCTGATAGTAGAGTCTTTTATGCCAGGAACTGGGAACTATATACCAGGAATAAGGCACTTGAGCCCTATGGATGGATGCAGCCCACTAGGGAGTGCCATCTAGCTGCATGTTTCAGCTGTTGTCTGTGATAAGAGGGGGAAAGCTTTAAACATTCTACACAGAACTAGCCTACACACTGCAGGCCGGAAAGTTGTTTCATTGCAGCTTGCTCAATATACACACAGAATGGAGCTGTAACTTTTCTATTTGGTGGGGAAATGTCCAAAACAGTAAGAATTAGATATCCTATACACTTTGCTTTGGCCCTGCTGCTCTGTTGTCGGTCCTGCCTGGTGGTCCACCAGGCAGCTCTCAAGACCCTTCCCAAATTGGAATCCAATCCACACACTGGACAATGAGAATACCAAAGCTCTGCTATATCTCCTACCCTGAAATGACAACATTAGCTAGAGATGTGTTTTCTGTACCCTTTTTAAATGCCCACCTCCAAAAAAAATCTGTGTCCATATGTGAGCAGAATAATTATCTGTAAATTGACTCTGAAACCCACAAGTAGCTGGGGACTTCGGACAATCTTGAAGGACACAGATTATGTCAACTCATTTCTGTCTGGTTTCAGGACAGGGCATGATATCAAAACAGCCTTTGTTGCCTTGACCAATAACTACTCTAGGTGAAAGACAGGACAGTGGTTCTCTTGCTGATCTTCCTGGGTCTCTCAACAGCTTTTGACAGCATCAATCACGATATCCATTACTGGCTCCATCATTATGGGGCCAGTTCTAGAGAGTGGCACTAGGAGATTCCCATTCAACCCCATAGCTACTAAGTTGTGAGGCACCACTACATTTGTCTCCCATGCTGTTCAATATCTATATGAAGCCACTAGGGGAGATCATTAGGAGGTCTGGGTACAGTGCCATCAGTATGCTGATGACACTCATCTCTCCTTCTAGGTTACTAGAGACAGCTAGGCTGTGCAAGCAGTGGAGCAGTATCTGAATACTATAGTGAACTGCATCTGAATCCCAATAGAACAAAGACTGTGTACAGGTGGTTCTTGGGTCTGGGAACTGGGTCAATGTCTTGCTTGGATAGGCTACACTCACCCTGAGGATACATGTGTGTAGCTTGGGAAAATCCCTACATCTTTCACTGGAGGCCCAGGACAATAGAATGGCTCAACTACAGTATGGTTACAGCCTTTCCTGGATAGGGAAATTTTAGCCATTGGAAGCTTCCCAAATAAATTGCTGGCATTGTGTTCTATGTGGAGCTAATCTCAGACTTGGAAGCCACACCTACTGCAAAATGCAGCACCTAGATCTTATAGAAACTATACATCAGTGATCAAAGCAAGTGCACAGGCTTCCAATATAATAATAACAACAACAATATAATTTACTTATATTCCACCTTTTCCCTAGGGAATCAAGGCAGAGTACAACATAATTATAACAATAAGATATTATAACAATAAACGCTCAAAGTTAAAAAAAACAACCCCATATCCCATCCCTCCCCTCAATCATAAAACAAAAAAAAAAACACCCAGTAAAATAGAAATTAAACAGCAGAATATATTAAAATTTACAAATACAAATTCAATAAAATTGAGGGTAGATTCTTTTTTCCCTTTTTTTAAATCTGGAAGGCTAATCTGGAAAGGCCTGGAAATATGCTTCTGGCCCAAATTCAAGGTGCTGGCGATGACCTTTAAAGTCCTAAATGTTGTACCTTAATACATAACAGAGTGACTCTCCTTATATACACCTGTCCAAGGACTGAGGTCTACTGGATGGGCCTTCCTTTATGTGCCACCAGTGAGGCGTTTTTCTGTGGTGGCACCCCATTTTCTTAAAGGTCCAATCTGTGTAGACATTAGTTTCATTTCAGTGCCAAGTTAAAGCATAGCTTTTTTTTACTAAAGCCTTAGGGGAATCGAATGATTTTATCGCATTGGTCCACCTACACAATTTGAATTTGTTATCTAGATAATATGTTTAGACTGTAAATTATCTTTTATTCTTTCAGATTTTAATTATTTAAAATAATGTTATTGTACACTGCCCTGAAATCCTTGGATATAGAGTGGGATATATATATTTTAATAAATAAATATACATATTCTGAAATCAGCAGTCATTCTTCAATTACTATACATAACAGACACACACTTTAATAGTTAAGTACAAGACAGTGTTATCCACAGCATCAATACAAGAAGTACTTTTACAACCAATTCTAAGTAAATATACATAGGAACAGAGTCCACAGAGTTCAACCAGACTTAGTCATGAACAAAATTGCAGTCTATGCAATTACTAAATCCCACCAACTAAGTAATTTACTTAAGCAACAATTTTAAAAGAAAAAAGAAAGAGCGTGAGTTCCTTTCACCACAAGTCTTATTGCCTTGTATGCCTAGTGTAATTACTATTTATTCAAATTCTTAATCTACCCCATCTCCAAATATTTGAGGGGAGGTAAGAATATTTTAGCTTCAGTCCTACTGGCAGACCAAATTAGATCAGAT
This sequence comes from Gambelia wislizenii, assembly GCA_030847615.1. Lineage (NCBI taxonomy): Eukaryota > Metazoa > Chordata > Lepidosauria > Squamata > Crotaphytidae > Gambelia > Gambelia wislizenii. The sequence continues at coordinate 108,940,304 of JAUMIR010000004.1, forward strand.
CCACTGAATCAACTATCAAGCATGAAGTGAACACATAAGTAAACTCCATCAATTCAATGGTCTGCTTTACTCAGAAAACCAATAGGATTCAATCTGAAGAAACTGACACAAAACATTGATGCAGCTCCCTTTTTAAAACTTTGTTTCTGAGAGCTGGCAAACTAACACACTGTTGCAGATCACTGGCACTTTGTTCTATGTGGAGCTCTGTGTGTTCTATGTGTAGGCTCTAATCCTACATGTTCACTCAGGAAACCATATATGAGTTGTAAGACTTACAACAACCCTGCCCTAGCCTCTAAAAAAATGGCAAGTGGCACATCAACGGACACTTGAGCACCTATCTGTTTGAACCCAAATGATATTTCAAAGACAAACTAGCAACATCAAAAGTAACATGAAAAACAACATTATCTAGCTCTCAATAGCACAAAGTGGTATGGTGATTATTTCTTTCTCAGAACTGATTTTACCAGGAGAGATAGGTGCCATTACCATTCTGTCAGTGTGGAATTAATATTTCAGACCATTTTGTAGAAATTGGTTACTTGGCTCTGCAGGCAATCTAGTGACAGAACTGGGAATGTAATCAGCTGTGCCATCCTTCTAATTCTCTGAACCTGTTTTGGTCAGACATCACCCTTTAACCACCATCGGCAAAAATTAAGACTACAAGAAACTTCACTCAAATTCAGCATGTATGCACTAAATGTTGTGCACTGTCCTGTTACCCAGAAAACACTGCTTCTGCATTACTATCTACATGTATCTATGCAGGTACAAATAAACAAAAGACTACTACGTGAGCAAACCACCCCACACAAGTTTCGGTGTAACTATGTATACTCTTGCACAGAAGAGCGAAACAGTTGTTTCACCTAATATTATGCATCCTATTTCTTCTGTGCAGCACAAAACATTGAGTAACTTTACTAACTGTGCATGTATCAGTTCCTTTCCCCCCCTCCCCTCCACCACCCCACCATTTGCCCTAGAATGACAACTTCCTCCCTTGAAACATAATTGTAAACACACCAAGGAATTTCCTGATGTTACAAGTCCCTTCTGTCAACGATCATGTCTATTATCATTGCTTTCTTTATTAAATCACCAGAGAGAGAGAGAGAGAGACAGAGAGAACCAATACCAGACCTGCAGCTGTCACTAGGATCAAGAGAATCGGGTCATTTCTTCGATTCCTTGATTAAGATTCCCAAGGACCTGACAAAACACACGTTCGCTCGAAGAAAAAGAAAGTGCAGGGTACTTGGGGGAGAGGAGAGGGACTTTTAAAAACCAAGCTGTTTTTTTTTAAAAAAAAAAAAGAAGAAGAAGAAGAAGCAAACAAAAAACCAAACAGGCGGTCCCCTGGTGTGATAATAAACAGGATGTCAGCCACCACCACCACCCCGCTTCTGATCGGGTTGCTGATATCCAAAGTGCCACAAAAGCGCATAAAGAAGGTGTGGGTGCGCACACACGGGAAGGATGCGGGTCCTTGCCTTCCCCCTCCACGTTCTCGCTCGTGGCTCCCTTCTTATTAATCTCTGGCATAAAATCTTCAGCACCGGGGCTACCAGAGATCACCTAGACTGCTCAGCTACCTGCCTTCCTTCTCTCACTATAACCCTCCCCTCCCTCCTACTCTCGCTTCCTCCACCACGGCTTTCGGGGAAGAGACCAAGCGGGGTGTCAGGCGAAGTAAGGAAGGCGAGGGGGGGGGGGGGTTGGAGAGAGAAAAGAAGCCAATTCGCCATTTCGAAGAGAGGAGAATTTCGTGGCTGGCGGGGGAACTGGAGTGGGGGGGAAGTATCATCATCATTATCATCATAATTTATTTATTTATTAACTTACTTGTTTATTTATAGACCGCTTTTTTCCCCCACGCCTGGGCCCCAAAGCGGCTGGCCCTTTTTAAAAACCACACCATTAAAACATACAAAAAGTGCACATGAAAACAGGAGAGCCTTTTATATATAACTCCTATAAGGCAAACACTGCCTTGTCTGCAGGGACAGCAGCTATTTTACGGAAGCAAGAAGTAGGAAAGGGCCTAACATAGACTGTTGTGCAAATTACAAGAGGGGTGTAACTAGATCCAAATATGTTAAATTTTATAATTTGTAAGTTTTAAAGTTTTTTGTAAGTTTTAAACTGTGTGTGTGTGTGTGTATGTATACATATATGTGTGTGTGTATTTCTTTTTATCATTGTATATATATATATATATACACACACACACACACACACACACACACATTTATTTTATTTTTATTTGAAATGGTCTGGAAACCTATTCAATAAAGATGTACTGTAGAGCACATTAAAACAGAACTGAACCACTTACATCATTTTATTTAAAACGAAGTGAGGGGTTTTTGCCTCACTTTCCCAGAGGAAAGAGATGAGTGTTCAGGGATTCCCCGTCCTCTGGCCAACTCTGGACCCGACTGGACCAGCCCCCCACCCCGGTTTCCCTCGAAGCTTCCTTTCGGTTTCCCTGAGGAGAAGAAGAAGAAGAAAAGCAGGGCCCAAATCCTCCTCCAAGAAAACTCACCCCGCACTCACCGCTTCCACGGACGCCTCCCCGAGGAGAAACGGGCTCCGTCCAGCCCTCTCACTCCCTCCTGCCCCGCATACTTCCCTCGCCAGCTCCAGGCGGAGGGAGAAACGGGGTCGTCAAGAGCTGCTGCTGCCGCCGCTTCGGAACCCCACGCCGCTTCGGTAAACCTGAAGCAGACCCGCTCCCGCCCCCACCTCGCTCCTCCTCCTCCTTCTCTTCCTCTCTGAGGGAAACGTTCATTCGCCTCAGCCTCCTCTACGCATGCGCCGTGGTGGTGGTGGTGAGGGAATTGCCCGCTGAGCAGGCGCACTAAAGGTGATGAAGCTTCTGGGCGTTCTTTTAGGACTTCCTGGTTTTCGATTGCGGCTGCGTCAGCAGGTTGAGGGAAAGAAAGGGGGATGGCTTTGCATACCCTCGCTGGGTTTCTCAGTAGTGTTCTCTGGTGTAGTGGTTCTTAACCTTTTCTTTACCAGGGACGTGGACCCCCAAGGCTTAAGTCAAGATTTAAAGCCCTAACAACAACAATACATTATTATTATTATTATTATTATTATTGAAATAATAATAATGCAATTACATCATCCATTAAACCTTCCCTCAGAGGCACTGGAGGAAGAGGGAAGACATTTCTCCTGCCTCTTCCTGCAAGTTTGTGGCTGGAGCGGATTGAATGGCAATGCGCAGGCCAAGCCAGCCAACCTTTGCCTTGGCTCCTGTCACGTGACCACCCCATTGCAGGGAGGAGGTGGGCCAAGCAGCCTTCAGGACCCCCCTGTGAGGACATTGCGGACCCCTGGGGGTCCCTGGACCTCAGATTAAGAACCACTGCTCTGGTGGATTGGAAAACAAATGGGAAGATCAGTGCACTGTTACATAGTTTGCAGCTGGTTCCCAATCACTCTATACATTGCAGGCAATCTATTTGCATCTACAGTCTTTGTGTTGTTGTTTTTTTACAAGTCGCTTTCCTTCATGATGAAATTTAGGGTAATTGACACAGCACTTCCAGTTAGTGTCATCTTACTTAGGCACTGGTCAAACACATCTCTATTTAAATTTAACAAGATGGATTGTAGGGGGGGGGAAATGTTACAGAATTTTTTTAATGCACCTGGAGCCCAATCCTTTGCACTGTTATTCAGAGGATGGGGAGGAACTCTGGTTCTGTTGGATTTACTCTCCAGCAAAGGTCCACAGGATTTCAGCTGTTCTGTATTCCCACTTACTGCTAAAACCCAAGATTAACCTATTAGGGGAGGAGTAGTCTCATTTACCAAAACAACGTGCTTGCTTGCAGACCAAACATACCTATGACTCAAGCCTGTCCTTTTGGACTTTCATAGGGCCAAAGGTAGCTATAAACGTGACCAATCTAGAGGCTCCCATGCCTGTCTTCAGCTACCACAGCAAAAACAAACAAACAATAAAACTATAGATTTTCCTTGGGTTTTTTCCAGGCTGTGAGGCTGTGTTCTGGAAGAGTTTATTTCTGATGTTTCATCTGCATCTGTGGCTGCATCTGTGGCATGGCAAATAAATCTAATTGCCATGATGCAAAGTCCTAGCCCCTAAAATCATCTGGGAAACTGTCAGTTCACGACATACTTATAATTAAGAGGGGGTTAAAAAAAAACCACAATCATGGACTCCCATTTATTCAATTCTGTACAAATGGATATAATATGAGCATATAAATTCAGTCAATTCTCTATTGAGTAAAGACTAACAGTTAAAATGTATAATCTGTTTGCTAAAAGTCTGTACAGGATTTAATGTATTAATAATATTAAATAAAAGGTAGTGGTTTATGGTTTGCATGTATATGAGGCACACACATTTTAAGTACTGGAGATGGGTGGGGGAAAATTAAATGATGCTTTTCATACACACACATATATATATCTTGAATGAAATATCTAGGGGTAGGGTCTAATGATACCAGACCCTGTGTTGATGAGTCATAACCCATCATCTAAGAAGTAGCCAAAACTAGAAAGCTTATACCTAGCATAGACAGTTGCATGACTCAGACTACTTGTGACCCCGTCATCCTACAAACTGAGGTACTGGTAATTGTGGGTTATTTAGCAAGCGTTAAATGAAAGGAAAACTATCTGTTGAGGAGATATTATAATTAGCCAAAAAAACAACATGATGCTGAAACTGGTTACTAGTTCCTAATTCCTTCTTTGCCCAAAAGTTCAAAGACAGCTCAGTCAGTAAATGTAATAACGGTTTAAAGTTTATATGGTTGTACTACCCAAAACAAGTTTTCATTTATTTTATGAAACTAGGAGATAGTCACCAACCTTAGCACTTGCCAAAGAACAGGCTTAGCTCAAATTTCATAAAGTGATTAAACACAGTAGGGTATGAGATAAACAGATAATATCAGACAGGAGGAGGAGCAAAAAGACTGCTGAAATAGGAAGGAAATGGGAAAACCTACAAATAATGCCCATAGGATGTATAAGGACTAGTGCATAGCATAGGTTGCTATCAGATAAAATAAACCTCATACTAGATGTCCTGAAATGAACCCAGTTTATCTGGCATACATACAACTAAGGCATAGTCAAAGCATAGAGGCAGGTACATTGCACAGGTCTGTCAATGTTTTAATGCATTTATATATTATTTGTATTTATGATCTGGTTTGCTGGGGGGTTTTTTGGTTTTTTGTTTTTGTTTTTGCCTGGCATTGGATCTCAAAGGATAAGCTATGGGAAACACATTCAGGGGTAGCCCTGTTGGCCATGTAGCAATGCAAAATCCAGAATCTACCAAAAACGTGATACCTTTATTGGCCAACCAAAATGCAAAACACATGATGCAGGCTTTCAAAGCTCTACTGGCTTCTTCTTAAGGCAAAAGAAGTTTAAAAATAAATAAAGAAAAGTGATGGTGTGGTAGTCACAGGCCTAGATGTTGTCTCTGATGTTTCTTGTGTCCTGCTGTGACCTATTGTCCTTTATCCCACATGGCCAGAAAGTAGGGGTGGCCTTTGCCTGCAGGAGATCCCTCACCTTAGCAACAACACAAGAAACATCTGAGACAACATGTAAGCCTGTGACTCCAACACAGTTTGTTTTTTGTGTCTGTGGATTCTGGATTTTGTTGAACTATTGGATATAAGGAAGAGGAGTGAAGCAATAAGACCAAAGGAGAGGGGTAAATTTAGATCCTCCTGCCTCCTACCTGTGGCCCCCCACAAGCGGGAGGGGGGACTGACAGGGCTAATATTATTGTAAGTTTTTATTATGTAAATCCATTTAGTTTTTTTAAAAAATAAATATAAATATTACTTCGGTGTCATCATTTAAACTGATTTATTTTAATTTGTATTCTAAATCCTGTAGAGCATCTTGCTTTTAACCTTAGCACCAAAGATCTTGGCCTGGGGCACTGGCTTCAGAATATGGGGGCCATCCTCCTACCTATCCCTGTAGATAGCTGTCATTCTGCAGATCAAGAGCCAAGCAGTCTCATTACAAGTTTCCGTGGGAAGGCTGAAGAATTGGCACCTGGTTCCCAGCTGCCCATTAAACAACAGAGACCAATGAGTAAGTCTAATTCTTTGCAATGGTCTTTGGACTAAGCAAGAAACATTTTTAGTTAGAATAAGTCTAATTGCTTTCAGATGCTACTCCCCCCCCCCCGCCCTGCATGGTATTTGGACAGGGATTTTACAAATTTGGCCAAATCCACACAACACAAATAATCCAGTTTGAAACTGGATTATTGAAAATGAAACTGGATTATTTGCCATGGCTCTTCCCATGGAATCTTGGGATTTGTAGTTTGGAGAGATGCCAGCACTCTTTGTCAGACAAGGCTAAAGACCTTATAAAACTACAAACCCCAGTGTTCCATAGGAAGCAGCCATGGCAAATAATCCAGTTTCAAACTGGATTGTTTGTATAGTGTGGATTGGGCCTTTGTTTATGCCAATGGAGAGGCCTATTTACATTGTTTTTGTGTTGTTTTGTTTCTAAAAGCAATTTTCAAGCTCTGGTCTGAACACAGAAGGAAAGAAACGGGGCTGTTTTGGGGGTGGGCTGGGTAAGGAAGAAAATGCTTGTACATTTGTCCCTCCATATCCACGGATTTGGTATCCATGGATTTAAGTATTCACAGCTTGAAAATATCCTTTAAAAAATAATAATCCCAAAAGCAAACCTTGATTTTGCCATCTTATATAAGGGACACAATTTTGCTATGCCATTGCATATCATGAGACTTGAGTATTCACGGATTTTTGGTATCCACGGGGGTCCTGGAACAAAACCCCAGTGAATATGAAGGGACAACTATAGTGTTGTGTTTTGGGCAAGAGGACTGGCGTTTTTTCTCCTTGCCCCAGTGTCAGGCTTCCAAACAAAGGCTCTTTGCCTTTTGGGTAGCGAGGTTGGAGGGAGAGTCTGATGCTCCAAGAGGGTCGGCCGAGATTTCTCTGTTTAGGAACTTCGTGGACCCCCTCCCGCAAAAATCCCCAGTCTCCTAAACTCCTGGCTGCTCTGTCCCTTTGAAAGTTTCCCCCTCCCTTTCCTCTTCTTTCCATTTCTTGACCTTGGCTCCACCACCTACACCCCAAAAGTCGTTCTTCGCATTTGACGGAAAGTTTTAAAAAAAGACGCTGTGGTCTCTTTCGTGGCCGCAGCACAGGCGCTTCCTCGCTGCCGGGTCGGCCGCCTCTTTCCGGAGCGGGTAGCCGCGCTCGTCCTCCTGCAGCAAACACAGCCGCCAGGTTGGGGGGCGCCGTCGAGGCAACTCGACCGCAATGTCTACGCGTACTTGGGCGTGGACTCTTTAGAAAACGGGGGGAGATGTCTGTAGCACCTGTGCCGTATCTTGGGGTCTAGGATGGCTGGCAGGGGCTTGTCCCAATAATATGCGGTGTCCCCCACTTCACCTTCCTGAAGCCTAAAGCCAGCAAGTTAATAACTACAGTATATTTAAGTGGTTCTTAACCTGGGGTCCGGGGACCCCCTCCAGGGGTCCGCGATGTCCTCACAAGGGGTCCGCAAAGGCTTAAAAGCTGCTCAGTCCACTTCCTTCCTGCAGTGGAGTGGCCACTTAACAGGAGCCAAAGCAAAGGTTGGCTGGCTGGCTTGGCCTGCGCATTGCCATTCAATTCTCTCCAGCCACAAACTTGCAGGAAGAAGCAGTAGAAAGGTCTTTCCTGCCCCTCCAATGCCTCTGAGGGAAGGTTTAATGCTGGTGTAATTGTATTATTATTATTGTTATTATTATTATTGTAATTATCATTAGCTGATCATCATTAGCTAATACACATTGGAAACTGCTTAATGCAGTGTAGATGTGTAAATTGCTATTGCTTAAAAGAAATTGTAAGCCGCTCTGATGGCCTTTGTGGCTGAAGAGCGGGGTATAAATATCTAAATAAATAAATAAAAATAAATAAATAAATCGTCATCAGGTGGTATGATGATGATGGGTTTAAATCTTGAGCTAAGTCTTGGGCCCATGGCAACAAAATATATTTAAAAGGGGCCCCTGGTAAAGAAAAGGTTAAGAACCATTAGCTTAAACTAGCCTCTCTCAACCTTTTTTACCCTGGTGGAACCCTTGAAATAATTTTCAGGTCTCATGAAACCCCTGCCTAAAAAAGATTATATTTACAGCTTTTTTTAAAAAAGTTATTTTTTTCCCCAATCTCAATATCTGGGGGAACCCCTAGCAACCTTTTATGGAATCCTAGGGTTCCAGAGAACCTTGGTTGAGAAATCCTGAAACCATACCCAACAAGTTAAAAAAACGGCAGCATATCAGATTGCCATGAAAACTCCTGCAAAGTAGCCCGCTCACTAGGACCCAGAGGCAACCCGAAAGGGAAACAAGGGCGGTGCTTTTACAGCTTGCGGGTGACGTCACTGCCAAGAAGAGGCAAAGTGGGCGGGAACTGCTGTCCTGAGAGTGCGGGGGAGGGAGGGGAGAAAGGGGCGGGGCTTTACCGAAAATGGAATCCTCCCGGCTGTGTTCGCCTCTAATATCCTGGAATTCCCATCAAGTATTGATTCGGTTGGGAGATAAATAGATCAGGTTTCATGGGTGCAGCTAACGGGGCTCCCCCGCCCCACTCCAAGTTGTTCACACTTTTAATTCTTGTCCTCTTTTCCAGCACTGGGCGAGAAAGAAGATCAATTTCCCGCGTGGCTAACCTTTCGCCAAGCTCTGAGCCTGCAGGCTTATTCTCGCCACTGTAGTGGGGCAACAGGGGCCCGGGGGGTGGGTGGAAGAAGAGGGCGGAGATGAGAAAATTATAGCTCTTCCTGGAAAGTTAAGGTTATAGGAATCATGATGCAGAAAAGGAGTTTGGCGACAAGAGACCGTTTCTACGATAAATCCCGCAATTGCAGGGTTTTTTAAATTTTATTTTATATTATTGCTAAAATGTGAGCTCCTGTCATTCTTAAGCAGAAAGAAGCCAAAGCAAATATCATCATAAAATTTACAAATGTTCCTTGGGAAAGCATGCTGTTAACCAGGACCGGTTTAAGGAATTTTGGGGTACCCTGCAATGCTTTATTGCGGGGTCTCATATGTTTATCTCAAGGCAATGTAACCTAACTCAACTTAAGCTATTCACAGTACAGGATATTCAGATTATTACTAATAATGTTTTTGCAGGAGGAGGGTTACTATGGGCCCCCCACAATGATGCCCCCCCTGCAATGCTTTATTTGCGGGGGGGGGGCAAATGTTTATCTCAGGTCAATGTAACCTAAGTCAACTTAAGCTATTCACAGTACAGGATATTCAGATTATTACTAATAATGCTTTTGCAGGAGGAGGGTTACTATGGGGGCCCCCACAATGATGGGGCCCCATGTGGATGCTGATGCCTTAAACTGGCCCTGCTGGCCCTGCTGTTAACACCAAAGGTTTAACACTGGTGCTCTCATGTTAGGACTTTCAGGCTCCCCAGAATTAATAGGAGACACCTCAAAAGTAGTAGGGCCACCCCAAGTATTTTGAAGCCAGTGAAGTAATAAGGGCTACCATTTGAAGAGCTCCCTGCCTCCCCTTAGACCACCCAATAGACCATTAAGATCAGAGGCTAAGATTATTTAACAGAATCCATGAAAGAAAAAAAAAAGATTTAATTTAAACATGGACTTACCTATATGGTTAGTACTTGGATGAGAGGCTGACAACCAATGCTAGGTGCTGTAGGCTCTGTTTCAGAGGGAGGAAGGGGCAAAACCACCTCTGAGTATTCCTTGGCTAAAAAAAAAAACCCCTATGGAATTTATGGGGTCACAACAAATTGGCAGGTGACTTGAAGGCACATACACAAAGGGGCCATGTTGCAATCTCCACTGCAATGAGCTCTCCCTCTTCTTGAAATAAAGAAGCTGCATTTTGGTGGCATGTGTAGGTTTAAGCTGCAGCATGCCAGTGTTGTGTAGTGGTTTGAGTATTAGACTACAACTTTTCAGGACAGGGTTAGGGTTAGCCATGTCAGCCATGGAAGTCACTTTGGGGAAGTCATACTCTCAGCCTTAGAGGATGGCAAAGGCAGACCCCCTCTTGAACAAATCTTGCCAAGAAAACCGTTTGATAGATTCACCTTAGGGTCTCCGTAAGTCTGAAATGACTTGAAGGCACACAACAACATCAGTGTCCTTGGGAGTATGTTCCACTGAACAGGACTGGATTTGCTTTGAAATAAGTATGGAGGTTTGCACTGCAAACCTCTTGACTCTGGTCCTTACATTTATGTCTTCTTTTTCCTTTTTCCATTTGTCCTGCATTTTTACCCTTATGGAATTCCAATCAATGAATATGGCAGCATCATGCTTAGCTCCAGAAGATTACTGTATTCAGTGCAGTGCAATATTATGTGCCTTCAGACCACACCCAACGTATGCATTATAGTAGGAAGGGCAAGGGAGTTCAACAAAACCTTTCTCATCACCTGTATTTGCTCTTTCCAAGTGACACGCATAGCCACCTTACAGATTACAGTGAGGAGACCTCAGCAGAGATCTGTATAGGATTGATGATTATAATTTTAAAGTATTTGGATGCCCACACATGTGATTAGAGTAGAACCTCTGATTTCATAGTTCTAGTGTTTGTTACTTTTCTTTGATTCAAGCCTTTCTGTCATATCTTCTCTAATAAAACAACCAGTGTTTATTAAAGCTAGAATTCTTTTCTGTAGCCTTTCACAGCCTGGGATCTTCCAGACGGGCTGGACCACAACCACCATTCAGTAGTTGCTGGTAGTTTCCATGTTAATAGGGTTGTGAATCTAATCTGACCCCCTGTCCCCAGCACTTTGAGAGAACTTCTTGGATAATTCCTTTAAAGTTCAGGCTAAAATCTGGTGTGAGATTACTGTCGCAATGATATGGAAGTCACCAGCTGCCACTGCCCTCATCATCTCTAACTAGCATGCCCCTTGGCAATATCAGCTAACGATGATGAGAGATACAGTCCAGCATATCTGGAGGAGGCTATGTACCCAGTAACTGAAACAAAAGGGAATCCTGGCAGTATCAGAAACTGCCAAACAAAAGTCACTTGTGAACAAAATCTATAAGTTCTCACTCAGGTTTGCAATATGTGGAAATGGGCAACATAATCCTGTGCTATGCATAGGCCGATGGCTTGAGGTGATACTTGTAACAGATTTTATGGATATAGAATCCATGTTTGTCACTGGACATACTGCCAGTCTTGCATCTGGAGGCTCAAAAGAATATTTGGGGTTGAATCTTTAGCTTCATTCCCCATTCATTTTGAACTAAAAGCTTCATGGTTCATAGCACATAATGTAGCAATGCTACATTAGGCCCCAGGAGAACTAAAAAAATGGCCAAAGTAGATATTTCACATATTTATGAAATTGGAGAGGGGAATATTATGAAATGAGAGTAAATTAATTTCATTTCCCCCTTTAAAAAAGATGAGGGAAATATGCACTCTTTCCTGCTGCCCCCCCCCATAAAATTATAATTCAGGCTGTCAAATCAGATGATTGCATCTTCAGTATTCACAATCTCAGGTTCATGCCGTGTGGAAGGAATTTTGTTCATTTTGCTGATGGTTTTACACACTGGAGCAAGCCCCTTTGCCTACTATATGCAATCATAAATCACTGAAGCTATCAAGTAATGATCCACTGGGACTCTGGGTTAAACATGATTTAATATTATCCATGCAGCTATAATTTGTCACTGACTTGGAAATGAGATTTCTCTGATCTGATGTTCACCACCCTTACATAGAAGGAAATGATACCTTTAGAAGGCTGAGGGGTAACTTGTTGCTTGCTCTATAATACCCAGGTGGAGGCAGATGACTAATTGTTCCTCCCAGAAAAATGAAACTGATTCAAAGCAAATTGCTACTTGTGATATGTACCTCAGTCAGCTAACAGACTTTGCAGGGTTCTTTTTCCTTGCAAATGCAGTTTAACCCAATGGGAGGGGACACATATATGTATTTTTCAGAGGAAGGAACTAGTAAAAACACCTCTGAAAACACTTTGCCTAAGAAAACTGTATGAAATTCACGGGGTTGCCATAAGTCGACAGACGACTTGAAGGCACATACACAAACACATATGTATATACTTAGAGCAGAGGTGAGGAATGTGCAGCACGTGGGCCATGTACATCCTTCAGGGTGTCCCTCAGGCCCCCAGGGACAGATCAATGTTTTTTTTCAAAAAAGAGGGGTTTTTTAAAACTTAAAAATGCCCTCTTAGAAATGTGGAGGGCATTTCTACCACATTTGGACCCCCCCCTGACTCCCCAGGTGGCAAATACAATTTTTGTAAACATTTTACAATCTTGTCTTTTTTTTTAATTGCCCCAAAATGCCCTCTAGGTTGTATGGCAGCATTTCCATGAGATTTTGGGCCTATCCTGGGCCAGTTTAGGCCCAAGAGAAGACTTTTTTCAAAGAGGATATAAATAGGAAATGACTTCTGCTGACTTCCTGTTGTTTGAACAAAGGCTTTTCTGGGCCTGAAATGTCCCAGGAAGGCCCCAAACCGTGCTGAAAATGCCCCCTTGTCCCACAGAGGGCATGTAGGGGCAAAAATTTGATTTTTCAGGAGCAGGTGCAGTTTTCGGGGTGCTAATGGACCCCTTACCATAGTTGCCAACCCCCAACTTATTTTATTATTCATTGGTTTTTATTCCCTGTGCATATTGTGGTATGTTTATTGTATTATATTTATTTTTGTCTTTTCCAAAGCCTGTTTTATACTTGAATATGTATCACTCAGATATATATTAAAGGCCATTGACAAATGTAATAAATAATAATAACAACACATGTCATTCTCAAACCATTTTGTCTCCTTTAAACACCTTCTGTAGCTTAAAAGAAATGAAGCCAAGGGTCACATTCTCTTGGGAATAATCTACCAGCTCTCCATTTCTCCTTTCTCATTTAGCGAGCCACGTCTGAACAAATCGCTTGCAGAGATCTTTTAAAATAAACTGTAAATTTTATTGACTCTTCCACCACCTCAGACTTTGAACCTGTCTAGAGAATTAAACAGGGGTTCTGCCACATAGTGCTTCTAAAGTCAAAACTGCTCTTCAGTCTTCAAACAAGACTAGTATTCTTTCTATGGGCTTGTCTAGATGAGGCAATATAATGTGGATTGGTGCACAGTAATGCCAATTTGTAGCAGCGTTCATTTGTCTCCATGGTTTTTTGGCAAGATTACTGGTATGCGAAGCTATCTGTCTTTGATGCTCACATGGGCATGCCTGTGAATCAAGATAGTGGCCATGAATGAATTACTCATGTTTTTATTCTCTACATGTTGCCACTGCTGAACAGTATTTTTTTTACAGCAAATCTTAAGTGCAGAAGTGCAACCTTCCACTTAAATAAGCTTTAAAAAACGTTGTTTCGTCACCTCAGGGCACAGTTGCTACCACAAAAAACCAACATGGTGGTTTCGGCCACTTCATTGCCAGCAGGCTCTCTTCCCTCTGCACACATTCAACCAATCAGCTTTCCACTTCCACTCTTATCTGGAATGCACTGCGATCTAAATCAGTTGTCCCAACGAGCAGGAATGCTCCCTCGCATTATTTTTAAAACTTTGGGAAAAGCTGCAAAGGCTTTTCCTGTGCAGTATATGGTGGTTTTGGCCCCCTTCTGAATACGGTGAATCACCGCGGGATCCTATTTGGCCAAACGGCATTCTCCTCTAATTCTATGAGGATTATTTTAGACCATTTAGACAAGCGCTTGATAACCTTCCATGAGATTTTGTTAAAAGGTAAAACATTTTAAAAGATTTCTCTTATTAAAAGTTTAAAAATATTTCTTTTGAGGTCACCTTTACTTATTCAATTTAACTGCCATCGATGCATAGCTGCAACTAAAGAGACATGAAAATAGTAAACAATTTTTTTTATTTATTTATTTAGTTAGTTAGTTAGTTAGTTATACCCCGCTCTTCAGCCACAAGGCTATCAGAGCAGCTTACAAAATTTTTAAGCAATAGCTATTTACGCATCTACACTGCATTAAACAGTTTCCAATGTGTGCTAGCTAATTGTCCCCCACAATTAATGTTTACATTAATGTATACTGTTTTTCAACAGAAAGTTCTCAGATCAGTTATACATAGAGTAGTTTACATAGGAAGGGCTTACTAAATCTGGTTGAACAAAACTGTTTACTGTGTCAGCAGGGGAAGCCTTTCATAGGCACATCTTCCATCCTCAAACAAAGGAATAAACTTGTTCATCTTATGCCTGATTATTTATGCAGGTTCTGAAAGTGCTGGCAATGAGATGAAATTCAGGAATATTTCAGATGATGTGCAGGCCAGGAGACATGGCTGCTCTTGCTGTCACACAGTTCTTCCATCAGACAGATGACTTGATGGCGTTTAGGATTCCTCACAGGAGCTGGACAGGGGGTGGAGCGGGTGATAGACCAAGCCTTCATCCAAACATCTCTTTCATTCATTTATCTCATTCATTCTTTCATTCATTTATTCTTACACAGAGAGGGATAGATAATGCAATAGAAGGATACAGATGCCTGCAATAATGCTACCCACAGGCATAGCTTGTGAGGCTGAATGATGGAAGACTGGTAGCATATGGAATGTTTGGCTGCCTATGAATCAATATTGCATTCCATGTTGTACTAGAACCTTAGCTGTATTTCAGGTGTCTAAATGGAGTGAAGGTACCCTAAGGTTTTTCTCTCCTTATTAGTATGCACCAAGTATCTTTCTACATCAGTTTATCCATAAATATAGTACGGTGGTCATGGCAAAATAATGTGGGTTTGAAGGGAAAACCTGGATATTACATTGACTAGCCCTATTCATTGTCATTTGCTTCTACCTAAAATAGTTGCAACAGCCACGGTACATTTGTTCTACTTCTGGCCACATGTTGTATTCTCAATCATCCTTCATACATACATGTCAAGTAATATGATTAACTTTGGGAAAAGATACTGAACTTTAAAAAGCAAGCAAAAAATATTCATTTGAATACTTGTTCAGGTTGGTTACAAATAATCTGTTTCTAAAAGGAGAAAAGCCTGTTTCAGTGGCAAAAGCATCACTTCAGTTTGTACATTAAAAAGTTAACTTGATTCAGTGATAATCTTTTTCTGTGAAAAGTGTTCTTTCCTAAACGACTCCTTTTTGCCTACCCACATATAATGGCCCTTGTTCCTGGAATAAAGCAAGGAAGCTGCATCTGCAGGACATCTTATTTTGCACAGAATGTACTATATGGTAATAACATTCATGGCATTCTCTATTCCATGAGGAATCTAAAGCTTTTAAGGGAAATTACTGCAATGGAACCTTTGTTTTAGATTGTACAGTCTAGGAGGAGAAGTTGCTTAGCAATTTGAACACCTCCGGGGATGATATCTCCCTACCCACACCCCTGTTACCGGGACCAGGATGTGCTGAAGATATTTGTTCCAGGAAACCAAAGTCTGATGAAGGTCTTTCCAAGACTTCAGGAATTTTATGACTTTGCCTGCTGTCACACCATAGAAATAACACAGTTTGACACTGCTTCAGCTGTCATGGCTCAATGCTATGGAATTCTGGGATTTGTCATTTTGTGAGATGCTTAGGCTTCTCTGTCAGAGAGCTCTGGTGCCACAACAAACTACAAATCCTAGGATTCTATAGGACAGAACCATAATATTTAAAGTAGTTTCAAACTACATTATTTTTGCAGTGTGGCAGCAGCCTCTATTTACATTCTTTTTTAAATATGCAATTTCAGAAGCAGCAGTAGTGCTGCTGCTGCCTTCCGCACTCTTCAGGGACAGTAAAAGGAAAAATGAAAAGTAGTGATGGAACATCCAGTGCTCCTTGGCACTATCCCTGACTAGCTTGGAAAAGTTTCAACTACAATTCTCCCCAATCCCTCAGGAATCCTGGGAGTTGTAGTCCAAGAAAATAACCTACCCAGGCTCTGTCCTTTACCCATGTGTGCCTAACCTTAAACTAGCAGTGGTCTAGGGTGGGTGAGAATTGTGTGGCCTCTGTTTTAGGAGAAGAAAATCACATCCGCATGTTGTGGCAGAAAGTGGTGCTGAGGGAGAGAGAGTCTGAACCAGAAACTTTTTAAAAAGTTCTTATTTTTCTTTAACATGGAGAAGCAATTATTTGTGATTGGGATTGACATTTAATAATTTGGAAAACGCACACATTTAGGATATGCTATTTCTCCTTTTCCTTGTGAAAATAACAGAATAACATGGAAAATTGATGACTTTATAATAAAGTTAGGCATGCTTTAATGCTTATTCCTAGCCCATGTTTATAAACTATGACTGCCTCCCCCTCTTTTTTTCCTCTCTCTCTTCATGTTTTCCCCCTCCTTCTCTCTTTATATTTGTATTTTAAAAATCCATAAATATAGCAAAGGTGTTCATGGCAAAATAATGTACAGTAGGACCCCCATATCCACGGGGTATTGGTTCTGGGTCCCACTGCAGATAACAAAATCTGCAGATAATAGCAAACGCCAGATTTCCCTTACCACCATCACCGGAAGCTCTGCGGAGAAGGGAGAAAGGAGGCGAGCTCTCCTCCTCCCTCCCTTCTCCGTCCTAGCCCCCACCAGCTCCTCCGCACCACCAGAAACCCATCCACCACAGAGCAGGGAGAAAGGAGGCAAGCTCTCCTCCCTCCCTTCCCCATCCAACCCCCTGCCATCTCTGTCATGCCGCCAGAAACCCCATGGAGAAGGGAGGCGAGCTCTCCTCCCCTCCCTCCTCCGTCCACCCCCCATCACCATCTGCAGATAACTGAATCAGCGGATGGCGAATCAGTGGATACAGGGTGCTACTGTACAAGCAAACATTGCCTCCCCTTAGCTATGGGCCTCAGTGAGGCTTAGACAGATGGTCCTCTATTGCAGCATTCCTAGGTTGTGCTACAACTCCCAGCATTCCTGACTACTAGCTATGCTGACTTGGGCTGCTAGGGATTAAGCAACTCAAGGACCACACCATTCCTACCCCAAGGCTAGTAGCATAAGGAGGAGCAGCCGGACTCAAAACTCTTGTATTGGGAAGGTGCTGTTTTAACTGACATTTAATTTAGAGATTCAGACAAAGTTAGAAACATAGTTTGTACAACCTATGACCTCAAAATGCAGCTGAGAAAGCTTTCTTGTAGTTGATATGCTGGTTTACTACATGTGGAATGGTTTGCATGAGAGAACTAGAAACCTACCCAAGTTCAGAAGTGGGACAATCGCAAGAGGGTGGTAACATCCATTTTTCCTGCATTGGTAAATCTGCTTGAGTGAAGCCAGATGTCTGACTCAAAGTATCCTGAAGTGTTGACCTTGGCTGGCATAGATGCTAGCAGGTTTCCAGCTGTTCTACCATTTTCCAGCTGTTCTACCATGGGTCATTTTTTTTTTTGGAGAAATTATTGTTCTGTACCTCCAAATCATTTCCAATTTATGGCCACCCTAAGATGTGAACCTATCATGGGGTTTTCTTGGCAAGATTTGTTTGCGGGAGGGTTGCCTTTGCCTTCCTCTGAGGCTGAGAGAGTGTGACTTGCCCAAGGTCACCTAGTGGGTTTCCATGCCTGAACATGGATGCAAATAGAGAAGCATTTCTTGTACCGACCACTGTGCTATTCCTTTAGTAACTGTAATGTCGGAATTAGTCTGGGGGTGCTCCTTGATTCATCGCTTCAGATGACAAGTCAGGTGAATGCGACAGTCAGGAGCGCCTGTTATCAGCTTCGGCTGATACGCCAGCTGCGCCATTTCCTGGAAGTAAAGGACCTCGAGACTGTGGTGCACGCGCTGGTAACCTCTCGTCTAGATTTCTGCAATGCGCTCTACATGGGGCTGCCCTCATGCTTGGTCCGGAAACTTCAGTTGGTACAAAATATGGCAGCCAGAGTGGTCTCGGGAACATCTCAGAGAGACCATATAACTCCAGTGTTAAGATCTCTCCACTGGCTGCCTATCAGTTTCCGGGCCCAGTATAAGGTGTTGGTTATTACCTTTAAAGCCCTAAATGGCTTGGGTCCAACTTATCTCCGGAACCGCCTCCTCCCATACAATCCTCCCCGCGCACTCCGGTCCTCTGGGAGGAATTTGCTTCAGCCACAAAAATCTAGGCTGTCTGCAACCTCCCAGAGGGCCTTTTCGGTAATCGCCCCCAAATTGTGGAATGACCTGCCGAACGAGATCCGTCAGATAACAAGCCTGAGTAGCTTTAAAAAAGCACTAAAGACGGATCTCTTTCGGCAGGCCTTCCCTAATTAGATCCCGGCCTCAGGGGATCCTGGCTTCTTTTAGTCCGCTGGCCATTTATTGTATTTTATTGTATTTATTGTTTTAATTGTGATTTTAGATCAGTTGGTTTTAATCTATAATTGTTTAATATTTTTTTATGGGGGAGGGTGGGGTGGGGGGTGTTTGGGGATTTTATCTGTATTGTATTTTAATTTTTGTAAGCTGCCCCGATTGTTATAACAGAGGGGCGGGTTATAAATAAATTTTATTATTATTATTATTAGTCCTAATTCACAGCAAGCCAGGACTTCTGAAGCACTGTGAAATCAGGGTACCTTTGAAGGAATGGTGAGGACTCTGAAAAATGGCTGAAATTTGTTTCCAGGTAAACTTCTGTCTGTGCAGGACACACTATGGAGATTAGCAGGTAAAAATATCTCAGGACAGGGACGACAGGAGATCGCTAAAAGGCTTACCTTTTAGACAACATCGTCCCTGTCCTGGGATGCTCCCGTTCTGTTCCTGTTCCTCCCCCACTTCCTCTTATTCACAGAAAAATCCATGAATAAGAGGCCCGGTCCATTATTATAACAGAATGACGACAGTGTGAACAGGAGCCCCGTTCTGCTCCTGGAACGACAACTGGATGTGATGTCACTGGGAGGTCCCTGCTGGACACTTCCGGGCGTGATCGGGACGACAAGGTAAGTTACCCCCTCCCCGGGTAACTTTTTTTTCTTTAAATGTGTTTTAGTGCTTATTTTCTTTTTTGACAGCTGGGGGACGTCTTTTTAAATTTGCCGCCCGGCCGTAATGGCTGGGATTTGAGTTCCCAGTCGTAAAAGCAGCCTTACAATGGTTGCATTTATGACTGGGCAGTGAAGGGAGGGGGAGCCCGTTCCTGTCGCGGAATAAGGTGTGTGGAATTTTTTTCTTTATTCCATGGCAGGAATAATTTAATCCATGGCAGGGCGTGCGGGGGGGGGGTAGCAGGACAGAAACAGGCCCTAAGGGTCCGTCTGATAATCTCCTATGCCAGACTCAAGTATGATATCACCTCTAAGATGTTATTTCTCCACTGATTGTTTACAGTCTTCCCGGCCCTTCTTTACAAAGAAGGAGCAAAACCCCATTCTGTTTGCAAAAATTAGTTGTTGATTCATTTTATCATGTTTACAATTACTGTAGTTGGCTGTTTCAAATAACATTCTTTAATAATAATAATAATAATAACAACAACAACATTTATTTATACCCCGCCCCTCTGCTAAAAACAATCGGGGCGGCTTTCTGCTGTGAAAACAAATGGTAATCAGCTGGGATTAAAAGCAAACAGTTTAATAGATCTTGGCTGTTGCACCTAAAAGAACTTTTTCCTATAAAAGCTGGATTGAAATTCTCCTTTTTCTTTTTGCTCTGAATCTCAAAACCTGCAACAGGTGATATCTCCTTTTGTGTTGTGCTGGTGGCCTGGTCGTAGAGTGGTTAAATGCTGGTACTGCAGCAACAACATTATGAGTTCAATCCTGCAAGGCTTCCAGGTTGACTCAGCCTAGCATTCTTCGAGGTTGGTAAAATGAGTACCCAGCTTGTTGGGGCAAGTAGCTAACAGATTGTAAACCACTTAGAGAGTGCTTAGCACATAAAGTGGTATACAAATGCAGTGCTATTGCTATTGTTATGAGCACTGCAGCACATAATGACCCTTCATTGCTTCCCTTCTATCAAAAGATACTTTCAGCTTTTCAGTGAGCATAACCTCCTATGTAGTCTTCATAAACTTCCAGTTCTGGATACAGGTTCCTGAAAGAATGTCATACCTGGATGTGACATAAGCAGCATGCCTACACAGTTCCCCTGTAAGTAGCCACACAGGTGAGGAAACTTTGGCCCTCCAGATATGTTGGACTTCGACTCCCAGGAGCCACATTCAGCATGGTCAGTGGCAGTGAGTTCTTATTTGGAGGGCCAAACATTCACATCTTTTACTAGTATTACAAGTTGACTACGGCTTATAGCAACCTTCTCATAGGATTTTCTTGTCAAGTTTTATTCAGAAGAGGTTTGCCATTGCCTTCTTTCTAGGCTGAGAGACTGTGACTTGGCCAAGGTCACCCAGTGGAATTCCATGGCTGAGCGGAATTTGAACCCTGGTCTCCTGGAGCCCTAGTCCAATACTCAATGCACTACACCATGCTGGCTCTCGTATTACACATTACTCAGATCCTGTATGCACCATATCAATTGCTAATCAGCAATGGCCTGTGGTAAATGTGAAGAAGTGTGCAAGGCAACAAAAGTTAGCAGAGTTCCTAAAGCAAGGTTGGGGTGATATATGGCTGTCCAAATGTTGCTGGACTCCAACTCCCATCAGTCCTAAACGGCATAGCTGATGGTGTGGGATTGTGGGAAATTTAATCTGACAATGTCTGGAGGACCACACAGCCCACTTTCCTGCCCTAAATCCTTATATTCTCCTCTGTCACTGGTTTGCCCAAATTTCACTTTCTATCCCCCCTCCACTATTCCACACTTCAAAATGCTGTGGTGTGTGAAAGAAATCTATTCTGGACATTGACTTTTTCTGTGTTTTTTAAAAAAGATAAAAGAAACTAGCCCTTCTGTAAATGTTTAAACAACTCCATTCTCTCACCCCATTTTGAATTATTTAGCATCTCCTGTCTCCTGCTACAATTAATTAAGTCAGAATGCAGTCAATACTGAGCTTTTTCATGCAAAACAAGAGGGTCACTGGGAAGAAGGCAACTGAAAACCACTCGACCTTCTTTTGTCCTTCTAGACATGCTCTAAGTGCCTTGTAACTTCTTCATAGTAATTGACAGACTCCCTCAGTAGTACTGACAAGCATCTACCAAACAAGGAGGTCATAGCAAGTGTTGCCTTAATGGAAAAAGACATGTGAGCACAGTGATGTGTGCAGCCCAAATTTAATACACAGCAAGTGGTAACCACGGTTTCCTCAGGAAACAAGAACTGTTTCTCTACTGAGCAACTCAAAATGTTGGGAGGCTTAACAAAATCCAGATGAGTAGCCTTGTTATAAGATTGCTAACAGGACGGGGTGGCTTAAATCTGCTCCTCTTCTTTTAACAGTTGCGTGGTCTGCAGAAGCCAGAATAGGGATAATAATTTGCTCTGCTTGCAGTCCAAGATAAGATACGGTAAGAAAGATATGTTAAGAAAAAGAAAAAAGCTACTCTGTTGGTGGATTGCCGTGGCAAAAACCCTAAACAAACTTTGATTTATTGTAGCATGTACAGGTTGAGTCTCCCTTATCCAAAATGCTTGGGACCAGAGGGCTTGGCTTTTGGAATACTTAGAATCATAGAGTTGGAGGAGACCACAAAGACCATCCAGTCCAACCCCCTGTCTTCCAGGAATACATAATCAAAGCACTCCTGGCAAATGGCTATCCAGCCTCTGTTTAAACACCTCCAAAGAAGGAGACTCCGTCACATTCTGAGGCAGTGTATTCCACTTTCAAACAGCTCTTACTGTCATGAAGTTCTTCCTGATGCTTAGGTGGATCTCTTTTCCTGTAGTATGAGTCCATTGCTCCATGTCCTTGTCTCTGGAGCAGCAGAAAACAAGCTTGCTCCCTCTTCAATATAACATCCTTTCAAGTATTTAAACATGGCTATCATATCACCCCTTAACCATCTTTTTTCTAGGCTAAACATATCCAGCTCCCTAAGCTGCTCCTCATAGGGCATAGCTTCCAGACCTTCACCATTTTGGTTGCCCTTCCCTGGACATGTTCCAGCTTGTCAATATCCCTGCATTGTGATGCTTAGAACTGGACACAATATTCCAGGTGAGGTCTGAGAAAAGCAGAATAAAGTGGTACTATTGCACCCTATAGACACTATACTCCTATTGATGCAGTCCAAAATCACATTGGCTTTTTTAGCTGCCACATCACACTGTTCACTCATGTTCAGTTTCTGGTCTAAGACTCTTAGATCCCTTTCACATTGAAATTGTGACATTGTTGTCAAGCCAGGTATCACTCATCCTATATCTCTGTATTTCATTTTTTATGCCTAAGTGTAGAACCTTACATTTCTCATGTTGAAATTCATTTTGTTAGTTTTGGCCCAGCTCTCCAATCTGTTAAGGTGGTTTTGAATTCTGATCCTGTCCTTTGAGGTATTTTGTACCCTTCCTAATTTGAGGCCATCTGCAAATTTGATAAGCATACCCTCTGTTCCATCATTCAAGTCATTGATAAAAATGTTGAATAGCACTGGGCCCAGGACTGAACCCTGTGGCACCCCACTAGTCAGTTCTCTCCAGGATGAAGGGGAGCCATTGGTGAGCACCCTTTGGGTTCTGTCAGTCAACCAATTACAAATCTACCTCACACTAGCATTGTCTAGCCCACACTTTTCTAGCTTAATCATGGGGGGTGGGGTTGTCGAAGGCCTTACAAAAATCAAGATATGCTACACAGCATTGCCTTCATCTAACAAGCTTCTGACTCTATGAAAAAAGAGATATTTGTCTGGCATGATTTGTTTTTGAGAAACCTGTGTTGACTTTTAGTGATTGTAGCATCCCTTTATAAGTGTTTACAGGTTGACTGTTTAAAGATCTGCTCTAGAATCTTTCCTGGTATTGATGTCAGGTTGCCTTGGCAATAATTGTTTGGGTCCTCTTTTTTTTTGTGCATATACATAATGAAATATCTTGGAGGTGGGATCCAATGTTTATGTTTCATATACATCTTATACAATAGCCTAAAGGCAATTTTATACATAATATTTTTAAATAATTTTGTGTATAAAACAAAGTTTATGTATATTGAACTATCTGAAAGCAAAAGTATCACCATCTCAGCCACTCATGTGGACAATTTTGGATTTTCAACTATTTTGAATTTTGGAATTGTGGATCAGGGAGACTCAACTTGTACTTTAGCAAGACAAGCTACCCTTTAAGAGTATTAAAAGGAGAAAATGGGGGAAAAAACTAAGCATCTTTGGATTTGCATAATGGCATCATCTTGGAGAAGAATAACGGCCAGAATCCTGTTGCGGTGTTATGCCTTTGTAAGTGGACTTAGGTCTGCAGGAATTAGAACTGGGCATTTCCATAATGTCCATATCTAGTAGAGGGCTACTGTAACATTTGTATGTAGCAGAGCCAGCAAACTCACCATTGTGCAATGGGACTGATGCACAATGGGATGTGCATCGCATTGGTCCTGATACACATTGCACACCAATATGCATCAGGCACCCTTGTCAGTGTTCTGTTACATATCTTCTGGGAATCCTACCTGGTTGTATGTTGGAGTTATTGCCTCTGAGATTCTGGTCTTGGTCACACCAGAGCCACCCCCTCCCTCTGGCCATGGTCCAAGGAAAGGCCCATCTTGGCCTGACAGCATTGCTAAACCTAGGCTGGCATTCTGTTAATGATGTGTATGTGTGGATGCACCTTTAAGTTGCCTGTCTACTTATGGTGACCTCATGTATTTCATAAGGTGTTTTTTTTTTTTTTTTTTTTTTTAGGCAAGGAATAATCAGAGGTGGTTTTCCCAGTTTCTTCCTCTGAAATATAGCCTACAGTATTCATTGGTGGTGTCCCATCCAAGTACTCACCAAATCTAACCCTGCTCAGCTTCCCAGATCAGATGGGATCTGGTGCCTTTAGGGTATTTAGGCCCTATTAACGACAACCACCTCTGAGTATTCTTTGCCTAAGCAAACCCTATTAAATTCATGGGGTTGCCATAAATCAACTGGCAACTTGAAGGCACAATGACATATGTAAGTCGTGCTCTGCATGTGGGCTAAATTATTCATCATAGTATAACAGACGTATTCTGCCTACAGTAGTAGAAAAGGAGTTGTGAGTATTGCAACATTTCATATTGTGATTTCACATTGTCCATTGCACAGTGTCACCCAAGCATTAACATGTGTTGCACAATGTTGCTGTTCTACATGGGGCTGGCATAGTGTGTCCCCATATACAGATATTCATACTACGCTGAGGGGAAGTTGGGTTGCAGGCCTGATCTGCTACAACATGTAATGGGCACTGCAAAAGCAGGGATCATACCTGGCCAGAGATCATACCTGGTTATTGGAATTTTGAAATTGCACTAGGTTCATAAGCACCTTAATTCAGTCCTGGTGAAGTGGGTGTTCATGGTACATACAAGTCAACATTTAGCAGAGAAACAAAGTTTCTTTTACTGGGTTTGTTTGCTTTACAGGATATGGAGCAGGAAGGAAACACTCGATGCAGAGAGAAAGAGAGAGAGAGAGAAACCAAATGTGAAATGGAGTCTCTTTCCTGGTTGCACCAATCAGCACTGCAAATCAACCCATAGTCTTTTCATTCTTGTTTATGTAAAGGGTGGTGGGGAGGTGTGTTTGCGATTTTCAGCCTGGGTTTTCTTTTCTCATTTAAGAGGGTTTGTCATATTGGATGTGGAGAAGTCCCCCTCCCCATTAAGAGTCATAGCTCTTCTGTGTGGGGAAGCTGTGAGGGAAGGAAATCCTCTGGAACAGTCCTTCTCGGGCTAGCTAATGTGAGGGACCAGCATTTATTTAACGTGTCAGGGACTGGTACCATATTTTGCCCATTGGCTACCACTGTTTCTTTCTCAGAACCTCTCCATGGACTACCAGCTGATGGTTTACAGACCACTTCCTGCTGGCCTTTGCAAAATCTAACTGCATCCTAGCTAGGACTCACCAGGCTCCTGGAAGGAGGAAAGGGAACCTACACTATGTTCAGCCACTCATCCGAGATATCCACAGACACTATCTTTACTATTTTCTACTAGCCAGGTAGGGACTGAGCTTCTGAATTATTGGCAAGCTGAATACAGACCTAGCACAAGTTGGATTAGGCCTATTTGCCACAACCTCCCCTGGACCTTATATTGAACACAAAGCAGAAAAAGTCACCATTATGAGTGTGTGTGTATGCATGTACACACATATATGTATGTACATGTACATTTTAAGACACATACATGTTTCATATACATCTACGTATAATACATGCACACACACATATGTGAAATTCACCCAGATTGCTGCTTATTTCGCTTGCAAGTCAAATGAAACAAACATTTGGCTGTGAGGAAACCTTACACATCAAGTTCCAAGCAAAATGGACCCAAACAAGCGAGTGTCTTAAAAACTGAAAATTTTCAATCAGTTCTGAAGATTGCATTAAAATGCTGTTCCCTAAACATTTTCACGCAGGCTTCAGAACTGAACATCTAAACATCAAGCCTGGCCAAAATCCATTCATAAATGTGTGTTCCACAAGGGGAAAAAATCCACCAGAAATATGACATTTTTGTTCCCTGTATGTGAAGCAGTTGAGAGATCAGGTTCAAAACCTTATAACAGTCTTTACTGTTACTCTGTGATCAGGCATGTACCTTTAGAGCATGTAACAGACAGATAGACCAAGCATTTTAAATGTGTGTGTACAAACAGACATATATTTGCCAGATTAACATGCAGCAGCATAGAATTGCACTTCAAATCAAAAGCTAGATCTCAATTGTGGTCTTGCTCTGATAAAGTAATCTCAGATGGACTGCAATTTCTGTTGCTGAAGGTTATTGCATTCATACGGAAGGAAAAAGGTATAGCAAAATATGTCAAAAATGTGTATATCAGCATAGTAATCCTAAAACAGGGAGTATCATAGGCTATGTAGAGCTTCTGGGTTTTAAATAAATAGAAGAATAAATAAAAATGGTGGTCAGAGTCTACTGCAAACCGAGGAGAGGATGTGGATGAGGTTTTCCTGAAACAAGTAATCAACATTTCAGAGAAGCAATAATTATACCAAAGAGGAATTTCAGCTACCTTTGTAGTTGCTGGAAGGCAAACCCTTTAAAGAATGGAATCGCCAACAAATTTCTGTCATGCCACACCAACAATGTCCTCTTTCAGAGAATGGCCTAAAATACCTCATCCAGACTTTATGAGTCTGCAGTCCTTCCTTAGGTTTCATGGGAACATCCATTTTGTGTGTGTGTGAGCCTTCAAGTAGCCTGTCAGTTTATGGTGACCTCATAATTTTCAGAGGTGGTTTGTCATTGCCTTCCTCTGAAATAAACCTACAGCACCTCGTATTTGTTGGCAGTCTCCTGTCCAAGTATTAAACAGGGCTGACACTGCTTAGCTTCCAAGATCAAATGGGATCTGGTGCCTTTTGGACTACCACAACTCAGCCAGCATGTTTGGAGGATTTGGGGAGTTGTACTTAAACACACACACACACACCTCCCAAACTCAGGTATGGTCACTGTGAAAAACTTGGTGTCAGAAGGTGGAATCATAGGTCCAGAGCTTGGGAAAGTAACTTTTTTGAAAGTCAGCTACCAGAATCTTCCAGCCAGCAGCACGGCCAGTGGTCATGCTTGGGGATTCTGATAGTTCTTCATTCTTATGCTGTCTGCTTGTTAGATTCCCCATGTAAACAGAACAGGAATCTTGTTGGGTGCCTTCAAGTCATTTTTGACTTACGGCAACCCTAAGGCATACCTGGCATGGAGTTTTCTTGGAAAGATTTGTTTAGTGGGGGTATGTCTTTGCCTCTCTCTGAGACTTGGGCTGCTGCCACCCTGCAGAAATAATGTAGTTTGGCACCACTTTAACTGCCATGGCTCAATACTATGGAATTTTGGGATTTGTAGTTTTGTGAGCTATTTAGCCTTCTTCTGTCAGAGAGCTCTGGTGCCACAACAAGCTACAAATTCCAGGGTTCCATAGAATGGAGCCATGATAGTTACAGCAGTTTCAAACTGCATTATTTATGCAGTGTGGCAGCAGCCTGAGAGAGTGTGACTTGCCTAAAGTCACCCAGTGAGTTTCCATAGACTATCAGGAATTCAAACCCTGGACTCCAAAATATTGCTGATAGCAAGCCATTAACTGATCTTATTGAGCAAGGCAGAAGTACCAGCCCTGGAATTTTACCCTTTAAAGGCCCCTTCCCTTGCTACACTGCTCCATTTTAATTGACACCTAACCACTCCTTTCCCCCATCCTCTTTATGCATGGCATAATTTACATTATGTGGGATTGCCAACTCTTTCTGGCAAGGGCACTCCCTACCCTTGTAATGGTTATGTTCCAAACAGAAATTTAGCACATGAAAGCTTCTGTGTGAGAGACCGCAACCAAGTACTAAGAACATGGTGGTGGTGGATGTATCTCGCTATGCGAGTTACAAGATCAGTGGCCAGAAGTGCAGTGTTCTTCAACAAGTGGGGGCAGATCTCCCAAAAAAGACTTCTTTCCAGCATGCTGGAAGCCCTAAACATCTTTAAGAGATCTTTGCAAGTTGAAATTCTTCTAGATATAGCTTCTCCTATGATTGTTGCACTAAAATTAAAAAAATATATATTAGCCAGAAAAGTCCTCTGTGTATATAGCTCCAAAAGGAACAACTACCCTCTCAAAACCTTCCAACTATACCCATAGCAAAGTACAAGCAACTAATTAACTAAGATGTTGTCTAGACAATTAAAAAAAACTCTTCATAGAATGTGAGAATACCTTTTGTCCCAACAAGATCCCACGGTGATTCGTTGTTTTTGGAAGGCAGGGGGCCAAAAACTGTAAACATGTGGGAAAAGCCTTCACAGCTTTTCCTGTATTTTTAAAAATAATGCAAGGAAATGCACATTAGCACTCATTAGGACAACTGCTTCATTTTGCTGCACATCCTTGGAGAGGGTGGAACCAGAGATCAGATTGGTTGGACATGTACGGGAGGAGGACTTGCCAGAAAGGCAGTGCCCAGAAGCACCCTGTTGGATTTTCATGTTAGCAATCATGTGCTTTTTTGCTGTGCCAAGGGGCCTAAATAATTTTTTAAGTGGAAGGTTGCACTTGCACACCTTTACTTTAATGTTAACAAAAATACTATGCAGCAGCAGCAACATATAACATGCTAATTTACAGATGCCATCTTGATTCACAAGGTGTGTGACCTTCAAATGAGGATAGCTTCTCAGCCTACCATTTTTGCTGAAAGACCATGGAGACAAAAGAATGCTGCTGCAAGTTTGCAATAATGTGCAGGAATTAGCATTATATCCTCTCATCTAAACCAGTCCTAGTATTACAAACAAAATACTGGGATACTTCAGTTAACAAATCCTCTACAAAGTCTAGCTGGAAGAGTTTTAGCAGCATTGGCAATGGAAGGATGGAGAGGGGGGCTGGAAAAACACAGATTTTCAGGGTCAGGCAATAAAAATGGCAATAAAGCTTAAGATGGGAAAGAATGGGATTCTAATCTAGTTGATTGTAGCTCTGTGTGCATGCCTGAACAGGCAAGGAAAATGACAGCTGCCTTCAGAATCCCTTACTGAACATGTGTCAACAGTGAAACAGAGAAAAGGGAAAAATGGGCAAGTCTTCCTCATCAGCTCCTCCCAGCATATTTGGCTACAAAATAGAAATACTGGTAATAAGTAAAGTGGAAGCTGTTGAAACAAAAAGTCATCCTTGGATGCACTTTGAAAGAAACTTTAAAATGGTCTCTAGAAGATTCAAAATGTTTTTGTTCATGTCTGCAAGGCTTACCTGACCTGGTTGTTTTATTTCACATGTGCATATTGTTTTGGATAAAAAAGTTTGCTGAAACATGTTGAACTGCTCTTCTTTTTGTGGTGAAGGAACCTATCCCTATTCATTCTGTTATTTTTGCCTCATACAAAATTCTCAGTTAAAGAATAATGCCCAGGAAGACAAATACTTTGTTAAATGATGTATACCTATAATTCATTGCAAATTAAAACATGGGGTTTTGGTCAGGGTTTTTTTTTTTATGGGCACATTCTATAGGACGTAGTACTCACAGCTGACTTAAGCAACTGCTTTAAGCAGTTTATACAAGTTCATGGTGTTTTTCTAAGGAAAGGGAGGAAGATTTCAGGTCCCATTAGCTGCAAGAAAGTACTCCAGCCCTAAAGCTCAAACAGGTGGCTGTATCTGGTGAATGAAGTAGGCCATACTTGGCCTAGCTCAGCATCCTTGGAAGAGGCAGGTGAAGGGTAGCTGCTGATCCACTGAAAGAGAGTGAAATGCAAACACATGCTCCACTCTGTGGCAACATTTAGGAATAGCATTCAGCACTGGCTTGGAAGCACAACATGCCTGGCATGCATGGGTCTGAATACAGTACCATCAGCTGGAGGACCCCTGTGAAAGTGGAGTGGGGAGAGAGAATATAGGCCCACTTTTTTTTTTTTACACCTGAGAGAACACTTCTTCAGACATTTGTAGGTTTTTCAGAGCAATTCTATGTTATACAGCTGTCCCTTCACATTCGCTGGGGTTTGGTTCCAGGACCCCCCTCATGAATACCCAAATCCGCGAATACTCAAATCCCATTATATGCAATGGCATAGCAAAATGGTGTCCCTTATATAAGATGGCAAATTCAAGGTTTGCTTTTTGGATTATTTTTTTAAAGAATATTTTCAAACCGTGAATACTTAAAACCATGAATCCCAAATCCGTGAATGTGGAGGGACAACTGTACTTCCGCTGGAAATTGACCATAAAGTTGCAGTGGAGGTCCTAGAGAGAACACTTCTCTAGGCATTTGTAGGTCCTCTAGCACGACTCTATGGTGAACTTCTGGTGGAAGCATACCTTAGAATTGCACTGGTGGTCCTAGAAAATGCCTAGAGAGAACATATTTAGTAATCCTTGAATAATCAAATCCATGAATGCTTAACCCGCAAATGCTGAGTGACAACTGTACTTCAAAAGAGGCTGGGAGATAACACAGCAGCAGGACAAAGCATCAAATGTTTTTTTTTTTAAGGTGTGATCTGTACTTGACTGCTAAGCAATGAATTTTTAAAATGTTCAACAGATAAACCAGAAACCAGATAAGGCAAGAGTGACATGATTTGGAGGGGAAAGAATGTGGGAGAAATCAATATGGGAGAGATCACATATGCAGATGACAAATGATGTCACCTGTGGGTGAGGAGAGATGTAAAGTTGCATACAGGACAGGAAAACACACACAAAAGTGTGAGGATGTGTGGAACTTTTTAGTTTTGGGATTTATTGTGAAAGTTAAAGTTGTGGGTAATGACAAAAGAAACGTGTTTTAATTTGATTTAATTTGAAATGATGAGTGCATAGTATGTTTTCGCAATTTTAATGCAAAACAGAAAGCAACAAATCCAAGAATTTATAGTTCATGTAGATTTTTCTGTAAAACAGATGCGTCAAGTTCACCAAGCTCAGAATAAAGATACTCCGCTCCCTCTAGTGTTTAGTTTTCAAAAGTACAGCTTTGAATAGCAACAGATGGTAATTTCAGGGTTTACTTCCAACATTGCTCATATGTTGGATAACAGGTCTGACAGCAGTTTTGAACATTCTAACACAGGAGTGGGGAAAAGTGTGGTGCTCCAGACAGTGCACTGCAACTCCCATTAGCCCCAGCCAGAATGAAGGATGCTGGGAGCTGTAGTCCATCAGAATCTGGAGAGCCAATTGTTTCTTCATTGCTGTTATTAACACATGGTGACTGTAAGGAAGCAGTACTTCTTCCTGTTTCTTTCCTGAAACATTTCAAAGGGATTGGGGCTCATAGGATGAACAAGTTCTATCTTCCCCATATTCTCCTTCTCTCTACTAGTGGCCCAGCAACAGAACCAAAGCAACAACATCATGAGATAAACAAAATTCTCACAGGTGCTTGCACTTATCAAAATTTCCAGTGTGTTTCAGAAAAGTATACAATTCATTCATCAAGGGTAGGCTGAGAAAGGACTTGTGCACTCTGGAAACAACGCAAAAGTCCTTTTGAGAAGTTGAGCAGTGACTTTTCAAGTGCTTCTGGAATGCACAAATCTCTTTATCAGTCTGCCCCCATCAAAGGAATTATATATTTTTTTCCAGAATACACTGGGCATGTAGTAAATACAGGCATCATAAAAAAAAATTCTCTCTCTTTTGTTTTGTTTTCACCCCATCCTGCTCTCCCTACAGCAGCAGAATGCACAGATCCCAGGGACACATACACAAGTGTTATTTTCGAAGAGAAGCTGCAAAATGGAAACAGGAAATACTGCATGCTTACATTTCCTGTTTCAGTGGCTGTTAACATCAGTCAAATGGGACACCCACTGGGCAGAACTGCTTGCGAATCACATTTCAAGCCAAATCTCCTGGGATCTTTCCTTCAGTTCAGATGGGAATGATGCAGATGTTGGACTGCAAGTCCAAACACTCCTAGCCAGCACAACTGATGATGTGGAATGCTGGAAGTTGCAGTCCAACATCTGGATAGCCATGTGATTCCCACCCCTGCTTTAGAGGGGTCTAAATACAAGTCTAAAAGAATTTGGTAGTACTTCCCTGGCATCCCTCCCCCTCCAAAAAAACTATTTCTTACTGCCTACTACATATAACAGGCAGAATTTCTGACCATCATTAAAGTTATGAAGATACATTCAAACCTCTTTTCTAATCCTATTTTCAGAAGACAAGTAGGGTAACACAACATCTTGTACATCCTAGAGGCATCACAAATGGAACGTGCTTGTGATTTCCTTACTATTACAGAGGAGCTCTGTGGGTTGACCTTTCAAAGTGAACACACTCACTTTGTCACCAATACAATTTGATTGTTCTGGGGAATTTACTTTGAAAATGTACAACACTGGGCTGGTGCAATGATGATAATGGTGATGATGATGATGTGTCTGTGGAAATGACAAGATGTTTCTCTTGCCACATATTCCAAATACAAGTATACTTCAGTTAACAAAGTAGATGTGTTCCTGGGCTTTATTTCTTTAACAGAAACTTTGGTACCAGAGGTAGAAATAACATGGAAAGAAAAGGGATAGGTTCCTACACCACAAAAAAGGAGAGCACTTCAACATGTTTCAGCAAAAATTTTATTCAAAACTATTATTTTGCACAAGTGAAATGAAACAAATAGGTGACAGGTCAGGTAAGCCTTGAATAAGCAAACAAAAACATATTGAATCTTCTAAACACTATTTGAAAGCTTCTTCCAAAATGTATCCTGCAATTATTATTTTTCTTTCAATAGCCTCCACTTTTCTTATGATTTCCATTTGGTGACAAAATGTACAGACTGATGTTTTTCTAACATTACAGGATAGCTGGTGAAGCAGACAACTCGCCTTTCTCCTCCTTTTCTTTCTGTTTTGGTTTTCACATCTGGTCAGTAAGTGATTCTGGGGGCAGCTGTTTTACTGTGACTGCCAGTATGGGAACTCAAGCAGAAGAGGACTTATCCCCTCCCCCCCCCCTCTCTGGCTTTTCTTCGCAAACAAAGATTCAGGAAGGACTCATCCCGCGTTTTCTGCAAGCGCGCTGATGACTACAAAGGCCAATCTGAGATAGACAAGTCTGGTTGCAGAAAGCACAGCAGAAGGTTTCCTCGGGTGATGTTACCGGGCTGTGATTCTTTCTGCGTTGTTGTTTCTCTTCAAGACTTGTTCGGCATGAGCTCTCAAATAAGGCTGCAGCATTGTGGATAGTGTGTCTCCATGCCTCCCGATGTGAGGCCAGGGTGGACCATTGTTGGTGATCAATTTGGCCAAGCCTGAGATGTTGTTTCAGGGAGAGGCAATAATGGGAACACAGTGCTATTGAGGGCCATAAATGAAAAAGGTGCCCTCAGCAACAGTTTGAATGCAATCTGGCAACAGAACACAGACAAAGTCATGCAATAAGGAATGGTCATATACACTTTTATCCTGCTCTAGTAGCACTGGTAAAGCCTCATGTGATATTCTTCTGAGGCCCAACTCTACCTTTCACAAGGAAAGCTTCAGTCTGTTTTTGCACACTCCCTATAAACCCATCCCTGCAAATCAAAGGAAAGCACCACCTTGCTCCATCTCTGAAGGAAGGCCAGCTAAGCTACATTTCACATATTTACCCCACTGAGCCTTCTTCATCTCCTTTCTATTGCTCAGAAGAAGTTGCATCCAGTAATGAGTAATATACTGTTAAGAGTTTGGAATAGTACTTTGAAAAAAGGAGCTAGTTCTGTTACTGGTGATTACCCAACAGGTCTTGATTACTGCCGGTCAGAAAGTTACTTGCTGGATTATGCATTGTTAACATAGTTACTATTACTATTGTGCTGCTGAACATGAATATTGTTCTCTGGCCATCCCATTCCCCTTCCCCATCTTTGATCACCATAATTCTACCTTGTCTCCCACTCTCACGAACTACATCCACCCAACCACACAGCCACAGCATAGCAAACCATGAAACTACCACATGCACAGTGCACAGATGCTTTGGGACAGCATGCAGAACCGGTTGCTCACTCAATTCTTCTTCCAGCAGTTGCTCTAAAACCAATGTCTGAGCCAGCCTTAGATGTGCACAGAAACCTCTTCCTCCAAGGGCTTGTCTATATGAGGCAAAAAGAAGTGGATTGTTCTGCAGTAAATGCAACCCACAGCAGCTGTGATTTGTCTTAATGGATTTTTTTAGGTAGATTGCAGGCATGTGAAGCTATCTGCATTTGCTGTGCAAACAGGCATGGCTGTGAATCAAGATGGCAGTCACAAGTGAATTACTCGCATTTTTACTTACCAATTTGCTGCTGTGGAACAGTTAAAAAAAAAAAACTTTTCCCAAAGTGCGATACAGCAATACAGTATTTCGCCTTAACAGAAAAGCAACAAAACCAACCACCCCATATATCTCATTAGCACTTGCTTGCTAAGATGAAAAAGACCATGGCAGTTCCAGGCACTTGCCTAGTTAGCAAGCCTCACCCCCCACACTCATCTGGCCAATCAGCTTTCAGCTTCTGCTCATATGGGAAAGTGAAATTAATCAAAT
The DNA here is from genome assembly GCA_030847615.1 of Gambelia wislizenii. Classification (NCBI taxonomy): domain Eukaryota; kingdom Metazoa; phylum Chordata; class Lepidosauria; order Squamata; family Crotaphytidae; genus Gambelia; species Gambelia wislizenii. Next base: position 108,974,515 of record JAUMIR010000004.1, read on the forward strand.
TGCTTGTCCCAATGAGCAAGAATGCACATTCCCCCTTCTGTAGCTTAAAAACTCCGGAAAAGCCGCAAAGGCTTTTCCTGTGGAGTATACTGTACAGCATATTTAGCCTGCCTCCTTCCAAATACAGCAATATGATGTGGGATGCCATTAAGACAGATTGTTTTCTTCTCACATTCCGTGAGGATTTTTGCTGTATAGACAACTCCATACTCTTTCAAACAGCTCACATCAACCCAACCAGTCCAAACATATGTCCTGTGCCACAGTTATGGAGCAGACAGCCTGGTAAAGTTGCTTCCCCCCCCCAACATTCATACTGACTCTTTTATTCTTTCTAGCAGTTGCAGCACCATCATTCATTTGATCAGGATGGAGGAAGGCAGAAAAAGCAGAGTAAATTTTTTTAAAAAAACTTTTTTTTAAAATCCCACTAATTTGAGTCTCTAGCAAAGTTCTTGTTTTCAGGGTGTCTACTTCCCCTCCTCTCTTCCTTCCTTTTTGGTTTCTCTGCTCCTTGCTAGCAGCACACCACCACACAAGGGTCATGAGTAGCCACACATGACCCTTCTTCCTCTCCCTTCCATCGTTCAGATTGGGTCAAAATGCACACAAGTAAGAGGTAGACACCATTACTTTAATTTGAATCACAGCCCTGGCCATTACATACAAAAAAGAAACCCATTCCAGCTTGCTACTGCGAGAAGTAATAAGTGACATCCAAGCTCTGAAAATGTTTGATATCTGTATAAAGCTGGTAAGGTCATGGGGACTACTGGAGGCCTGTTTTTGTCATCAGGATGAGGCCAGGCTATGCAATGACTAGGCCAGTGTCTGGATAATGTAAGGGGCTGGTTGAAGACCAATAAAATGAAGCTGGATCCTGACAGGACATAGACTCTGTGTGGTTCAATGGTTTCCATGTCCAATAATGTAATAATGTAAGCCACCTGTTTTTTATGGGGTTACATTTTCCCTTAAAAAACAGGTACATAGCTTAGGGAGTACTTCTGGAACCTTTGTCATTGGAGGCCCCAGTTGCTTCAGTGGCTCAGAGTGGGTCAGCCCACCGTTTCCTGGGCAGGAACACATTTGCTCCTGTGCTGGTAATTTCCCATTTAGATTACAATGTATTCTACATGGGGCTGTCCTTGAAGATGACCCATGGGTTACATGCACCTGTTCCTTAAAGGGGAATAGAAAACGTATTACACTAGCTTTAAAAGAATCATACTGGCTGCCAATGTACTTCTAATCCCATGTGTCCAGGCTTGGAATCTAGATATTTGAAGGAGCCTCTCCCAATATATGCCTTCCTAATCATTAAGATCTGCTTGGGGAGACCTATGTTTTCTACATCTGAGGGCAATACATCATGTAGAGAACCAAGAAAGAGCTTTCTTAGCTGTAGTCCACTGACTGAGGAACAACATCCTCTTGGAGGCACGAATATTACCCTAACTTGAGTGCCAGGTTAGAACCTGGTTCTAAGTGTTTGGAGTGTAGTGAGATCATTGCTAACTTTTCTGTATCACCTGGTGCTGTTTGAGTTATTCTAAAGTGATTTTATTAAATGTGCCTTGTCTAGAGAGTTGTTAAAATTTCCAGGGCCAGTTAGAAACATGCTGTATTGTAACTTCTAGGAGACCCTCCCAATAGCAAAAATAAATTATGACAGAGCATCTTTTTTTTTTTTCAAATTTTATTGTGTACCTAACCAATTATCAGTACATTTCCCTTAAAGCAAAATAATAAGCTGTGAAATTAGCAGTTAACAGGAACTGTCCAGCTTCAGGACATGTTTGCGTTCCATTTTCATCAATAAACCATAGCCCAGCTTTTCAGAACAGAATAATGTCTTCTTTGATCTCCAACTTGTTGAGTTCCTGTGAAGGCAAGATGGCTGCCATCCTTCAGTTATCACAGTACTGTACCTTTAGTATAGACAGCATCAGCACAGTGATAACTGAGCCAGGGCAGCCTGTCAGTCATTGCCTACTCATATCCTTGGAGTAACTATACTTCCATTTACTGGATGCAGGTGACCACAAGAATAAAAGGCTTTACCTCTCCACAGTTGTATGTACTGAATGTTCAAGAAAAGAAGATCACGGAGAATACAGATGCTTGGCTCTTCAGTAGCATCACTGGGGTGTGATGGTTGAACCTGATGCACACATAATAGAAGTGAAAATAAATGCTGCCTCCAGGCTTCATCTACCACACTGCAGACATTTCAATTGTTCATGATATGACTAAATAAACACTATTAAAAAAACACTGCACTCCCCCAAAGGCACCAGTATTACATTTATTGGCAAAATGTTAGTCAGTTCATCTCAGAGAATGACATCATTGTGAGCGATGTTCATTGATGCAAAACAGCAGTGTAACTGAAGAAGCATGTACACACAACTGACAAGATGGCTTAGTCAATCTTCCATTGCTCTCCAGAAACTAACCAAAATGGTGATCATGATTCAGTGATACGTGCTCAGCACTCACAGTGGGCTATATTAAGCTACATCCTTTCTCACACCACAATCCACAGGATTTAACTTCAATTTTAAATGGCAGCTTTAGGGCTCAGAATAGGGAAATCTTGAAATATGATCCAATGTATCCCAGCTACATGAAAAGAAGAGAGCTATTCCATTTTATTTTGACTGCAAATCCAATTTAGTTGACTTCGATTTAGGCAAGTTATACCTGCAGGAGATAATGGGTGCAAACAATATGATTAGAATTCTAGCTTCCATATAAATGGATAAAAAGTGACAAAAGTTGACCTTAAACAGGCAGTGTCAGTACCATTTTGGGAGGTAGGTTTCAGATAACCGCCCTGGGGTTAGCTTCCTTCTTCCAGCAGGCTTACTACTTCCTTACTACCCTTACTGCCATTCCTCCTCACCACAATTTCTTGTTCTCTTGCAGCAGGAGAGAGAACTGATAAGTGAGCAAGTCAGGTTGGCAGTTGCTCCTCATTCTCTTTCTCACTGCCACCCTCTACTCACTCAGACCCCTTCTGAGTCAGAGCAGCAATGGTGGCTGGTTCTTAGGGCCATCCTTTGACAGGAGCATGGGCTTCACCTGGTGCCCCTCGCATGCCAGCTTCTCACACTACCCCTGAAGGCAACTTTGTTAATTTCTCAATTTATATACATTACTTATAAGCCATCTTAGAACAAAAATGGTATCCAGGAAACTTGCTGAACTTCATACAATAAAGGCACAGTGGGCAAAATTCAATGTTGTACTTCTGCTAGGCCCAGACTCCCTCTCACAGCTGCCTGAAAATCTGGCCTGGAGGATGTTCTAGCTCCTTGTACCAGATTTTGAGCAAATGGGACATGATGAGGGGGGGTTATGCATGCTCACATGCACATGTGCTGCAGAGGGGGAATCACCTCCTCCCAGTCCCACTGGCAGAACTGGTTACATTGGTAGTGTGACATCACTGGATACAAGTCAATAGGATAAAATACGTTGTACTTTTAAATGGCTGCCTCAATGCTTTTTTAATGACATCTGCTCTGATAATTACAGTCTAAGGCTTCTTAAACTATCTGATGTGGGGACCTGAGCAGTTGCTTTCTTCCCAAAGTGCCAGGGACCACTACCATATTTGAGCTCACACTATTAATAATATTAAAACAATTTAAAACATACATGTAAAAATGAATAAAAAGCAGTTTTAAAACAATCCAGCACCCTCTTAAAAGCCCTTTCCTTAGGACAGCAAGGAGTGGGCTGTTCTAGCCATCCTAGGAAGGGAGTTTCAAGAGCCCCAGGGACAGCCACAGATAAGGCATCATCACATGTCCCACCAACTGCACCTATGACAGTGGTGGAACCGAAAAAAGGGGGCTCTCCTGAAGATCTCAGGGCATGGGGAGGAGAGGCAGAGTCAGTCATATAGCCCAGACCTTAGCCATACAGAGCTTTATAGTCATAACCAGCATTTTGAATTGTGCCTGTGGCTTTACCGCACTCTGAAGAAAAGTGGCAAAGCAGCAGTCTTTCCCGCTGCCTTACTGCATGAGGTGGCATTCTTTTGTTCCAGTCATGTGGGGGACAGAGGCAAAACCATGTCTTTTTGCTAACCAGAAAAATCTGCTTGCAAAAAAGACGCAGTTTTACATCAGTCCCCCACAGGACTGGAACAAAAGAACATTGGAAGAACGCCAACGCCATGCAGTAAGGCAGCAGGAAAGAAGGAACATTCCTGCTGCATTGCCAATATTCTTCAGAGTGTGGTAACCCCCTGGAAACCAACTGGTAGCCAGTGGAGCTGTTGCAAGAAAGGAATTGTTATACTCCCTGTAGCAAGATCCAGGTAACACACTCTGGCTGCAGCTTTTTGTACCAAGTGACATTTCCAAACAGTCTTCAAAGGCAGCGCTGTGTAGAGCACATTACAATAATCCAAAGAAGATGTAATTAAAGTATCACCATGGTCTGATCAAGCAAATCCAGGAATGCTTACCAAAGTATTAATAACAGCCCAGGTCCCTGACTGACAGAATTAGATATGCTGTGAAGAAGTTTAATTTCCCTTCTGACCAGAAAGCACACTCACTTCTAACTGTGAATTGCTCTGGGATTTCAGAGCCGAAGGGACAGATGCTCTGATCCCAGCCACTAATCAGGAAAGGATTGGGGAAAGTGTGGCCTTCCAGCTGTTGCAATTCACTTCCCAACAGTCTCCACCATTATCTATCTTTGCTAAGGATGATCAGAGTTGTAATCCAGCAACACCTACAGCAAAGGTTCTTAACTTTTTCTTGGGTCACAGAACCTCTTCAAGAATCTTATGGGAGCTATGAATCCCTTCTGTCTCCCTCTTCCGCCTTCCACAAACAAATATAGGTCCTGTCTATACGAGGGGGAAATAATACATACACACCCAAAAAGACAGGCGTTTGCAATGATGCGAAAAGCCTACACGGCTAAAACTCCCCCCTAAACTCCACATGACTCCCTAGCCAGCTGGCGGCTGCCAATTTTTTAAAAAAGGTTTTCTGTGGTGCACAGAAAATAAAACAAAAAAGAGAGTATAATCACTGTGAAGCTGATACAGGAGGCTCGCTGAGGAGATTCAGACTTGCCCAGGGAATGAACCCACGTGGGGAAGGAGAGCTCAGCTCAGGAAGCGCTTCTGCTTGACCAGCAATGGAGAAAAAATGATTGCTTACTGGACCCTTGCTTTCCCAAAAATCCAACATGGCAGCCACTGCTGCTGTCCCTCTTTGCTACCCTCACCCCTGTGCACGTCCAGCCAATCAGATTCCCCTGCCTGTGCGTATCTGTGCAAACACGAGTAGTCAAACGGTGAGTGGACGCACCATGAACAGACTTTATGGAGAATTTTGCTGCCTCCCTTCCAAATGACACATATTTGTGCGGATGGATGTTTGTATGGATCACCATCCATTTGCACACCATCCTTTTTTCTTTTCTTTTCTTTTTTTGCAGTATAGATGGCCCCATAATAAATGTATACACACAATTTTTTTTCATACAGTTAATTTTATTGTATTGGAAATTGATTTCCTTCATATAGAGTACAGTAGTCTGGAAGGAAAAAGGTTGCATGGATATTTGAAGATACTAAATTTTTACTTTTTTAAAAAAAGGGGAAAAACAAAACAATGGAAAGGAAAAATATACTTTTTTGTCCCTAGTTCATGGACCTTCTAAATCCTGTTCCAGTTATGAACCCCTAATCTCTAGAGTGATATATTCCCTAGTCCTAGGCTAGGAGTTTAAGGATTCCTGGGTTGTGCGCATAAGTGTACAGTGGGCACTTGGTAACCGCTGTAGTTTGGTTCCAGGACCCCCTATGGATACCAAAAACTGTGGATGTTCGAGTCTCATTATATACAGTGGCATAGTAAAATGGTGTCCCTTCTATAAAATGGCAAAAACAAAGTTTGTTTTCTGATTTTTAAAAAATATTTTCAAATATGGTTACTGAGGGCCAGCTGTACATGCAGAAGTGTATGCATGTACACATACTATTTATAAGGGCTAATTGGAATCCACCTTGAGGATTCTTTCCCCTTAAAGGATACACAATCTAAACGAGGAATAGGAAACGTGTGGTATTCCTCATGTTGTGGAACTGCAATATCCCTTACCACTGGCCATCCTCACTAGGGCTATCGGAAGCTCTAATTCAAGGACATCTGGAGGGCTACACCTTCCCAGCTCTTGCTTTAGTAAATAAATAACTATATGAGACCTGTCATTAAAAGATTGGCCATCCCCGAATGAGGCAAAGGACAATTAATCAACACAATACCATTCAGATTGACTGCAATGCTTCAGATGCTTAGATACCATCAAAAATACAGTAAATATAGCCAGTGACATTTCCCCATTATTATTACTAGGGAAAATGTAGATGAAATATAAATTACAGTATTTTTATTTTATTTATTAAAATATTTATAATTCTACCCTATGTCAGGGTGGCATACAATAAAATCAGTTTAGGACATCTTAAAACAAGAAGAATAATTTTTTAAAACTAAAAATATATTAAATTATTTAGCACTTAAGATAATTTAAAACCAATTAAAACAATTTAAAATAATGCCAACCACAGCACATGTACAAATTGGATTAAACCAATTAGGTCCCGGAAGGCTTTAATAAAAAGCCATGTTTTGACCTGGTGCCAGAATGACACCAACGTTGGTGCCAATTGGGCCTTTGAGGGGAGGATATTCCTCAATCTGGGTGCCAAGGCAGGGAAGACCCTCTCTCATGTTCTTCTACAGTGTGTTGCACCAAAGGTGGGACACAGAGTATAGCTCCTCCAACAGACTTCACTCCTCAGGCAGGAATATATAGGGGGATGTGTCCCCTCAAGTATCAAGGTCACAAGCAACTTAGGACTTCAAATCTTATCACCAGCTTCTTGCATTCAGACAGGAAGCCTACTGACAGCCACTGTAATTCCTTTGAAACTAGTATCATAAGGTTTCTATATAGGGTTCCAGTGAGCAGCTGAATTGCCGTGTTTTGCAGTAGGCACAGTTTCTGAGTCTTCTTCAAGGACAGCCCCGAATAGAGTGTATTGCAGTAGATAATTGGGAAGTAACCAGTGCATGGACTACTGGCTAAGTTATCCCTGATCAGGAAATGTCATAGCTGGTGAACTAAGCACTCCAAGCCATGGATCCACTTGGACCTTCAGTGAGAAAGATTGATCCAAGAGCAATCCCAAACTGCACACCTGCTCTTTCATGGGGAGTGCAACCCCATCCAGACACAGGCTGTTTACCTAATTTTCAGACCTGAGAATAACCAATCCACATACCCTTCATTTTAACCAAGTTTGAACTTCAGTTTATTTGCTCTTTTCCAGCCCATTACAGCACCCAGGTACTGCTCCAGTATCTCCACCACCCCAGCTGACTCTGATGACAAGAAGAATCAGAGCTAAACATCATCAGAATACTGAGGACACCCAACCCCAAGACTCCTAATGACCCCCAACCCAACACATGGCATCATATAAATATTGAACAGCATGGGAGACAAGATGGAACCAAAAGCTGTGGTACTCCACAGCACAATGGCCATGGGCCTGAAGTGAAGCCTCCCCAGTACCATTCTCTTGAATTAGTCTTTTGCTTCACAGACATCTAAAAATGCTCTTCTGGCCTTCAAGTCATTTCTGACTTACAGCAACCCCGAGGTTAACCTATCACAGTGTTTTCTGGGCAAGATTTGTTCAGAGGGGGCTTGCCTGTCTCTGAGGCTGAGAGAATATGACTTGCCCAAGGTTGCCCATTGGGTTTCCATGGTCAAGCAGGGATCTGAAACCTGTTCTCCTGAATCATAGTCCAACACTCAAACGACTACACCACACTGGCTTTCTCTGGTACTGTTCATTTAGCACAACATTCCTGCATTGGGCCTACTCTAAAGTAAGTTCCACCCTAATTAGGTAAAGCAAGGTGTGTATATGTACATTTATGCACAAACAAAACACACCTGCATACATTCAATTCACTTCTTATATTTGTCCCTCCCTCACTTCCTTCATTTTTTTTGTTCATTTTTGCTAGGGCAAGGACCTAGGCTTTCCACCAAGAACACTTACAGCTATATGTAAATAAATGAACAAATCATTAGAAGGGATTACTAATTTGATTTTCTGCCTCAGGTCCCAGTTTAGCATAAGTTAACTCTGCTGATCACATGGGGGAGGAGAATCCAAAGGGTGGCTGCTTAACACAGCTGGGTGCAGGTTTTTTGGGTGTGTGTGTGTGTGTGTGTTTGACACTCTTGCCAGTCTAAGGTGTTCTGTTCAAATCATGACTTTGCTCCAGAATTGTTTGGATACCCCAGGGAATTCTACACCATATCCTCTGGCCATATTTAAACTCACCTGAACTAACATAGCCGAAGCCAGATGTCATCACTGTCTTTACCAAAGACAGAAATTTAACAGTTACTGGTCTGCAAGCAAAATCAAAAGGGAGGCTAAAAGGGGATGTTGACATTTTCCACACAAAGACAAAAGCTGAAAAAGAATTACATAATAAAACTGCTTATATAAGTGGTGATTTAAGATGCAACTCAACCACTCAAATAAGTGGCTCCTTTGCCATTAACTTCAGTGGGAAGCAGATTGTAACCTCAGGCCCCTCTGTTCCTTGACATTTAGATTCAGAATACAAAATGCCAAAATCAGTACCGGTATCTCTAGAAACTGAAGGAAGTGAGCTGCAAATACATAAGTAAACGTATTCATATTATTAAACTGGTTTGTATATATTTATATTTATCAGTGTTTGGAAACTAGTTACGTAAAGACCAGTTCATTCTGAATATTGCAATGAAAAAATAATAAAGTAACTAGGTACTACACAGAAATTGCTATATTGCATTATTTTTAACAGGCATCTTGTGTATTTTTCCCAAAAAAGGAGAAAATCCCCCACAAGGGGGCAATAATGAGACAAAAAATTCTTGCTCAAAATACTTTTAACATTTTAAAAAGAAATCACAAACAAATGTTACATAAGAAGAGACAGATATATTTACACAATGAAATATGAAGCTCAATTAACCCAGTTAAGATGAGCTCATTTATCTGAGTGATTTGACAAGAATATTTGTCCAGGTTTTTGAAACGATCCCCCCAAACCCCTTTTGGGAGATACAGACATCACAGAAGAGCCTCAGTACAGAGATCTTTTACTATATAAACCACTGTGCATAAGCTGCTACCAGTGGTTCAAATGTTTGGTCCTCCAGATGTTTTTTCGACTTCCACTCTGAGAATCCCTGACTATTGCCCATTCTGGCTGATACTTCTGGGAGCTAAAGCCCAAAATATCAGTAGGAGTAAAGGCTGAGAACCACTGTGATAAATGCAAATACTTCTTTCATTTCTCTTCAGTTATAGAACGGAAACATCAAGTTAGTCTGCTGAATAAAAATCTAAGTAAATGATGAGGTAACTGATGGATACTTTTTAAAAGAAACTCTCCTGCTACCTTTCTTTGGTTTAAACATATCATCTTTCACAGTAACAAAGTATATGAATGTTTGATATTTACAGCTGTCATCTGCAAAGTATACAAACACTTTTCAAAATTCTACCATAGATTGTACAGACTTTCAGTGTCAGTTTGCAGAAGTGTGTCTGCAGTAAACAATGCAATAAAGCAAGCTTGAGCTGGAAACATTAACCTATTGCTCCAGCTGATCCTAATGTAGCCTTGCATGCATTGCTATGATAGGCAAGATAAATAGCAGCTGCCTCCAAAATTCCTTACAGCGCATGCACAAACAACAAAACACAGAGAAAATGAAAGACCAGATAAACCTGCCTCACTAGCTACTCCCAGCTTGTTAGAAAAGCATAGTGCCCATCTACATTGGCACCGTAATCCAGGGCCAGTTCAGAGCATTATGCTCTGGAGTTGCATGATGCCAGCTACATGTACCAGTGCAGATCCATGCCATAGTCCAGACAGGCTGTGAGACCAACACAGCATCGGCCCTGCTGGCCCGTCCCCCTTTGTGCTGCTGCTGCCTCATCTGCTGACCAAGCCATTCCTAAGAAAGCCTGGTCATTGCCGTTACTGTTGCTGCTGCTGAACTTGGTGCCTATGACCCCTTCCTTGTTGATCACATGGTGTGGCACCCCATTTTGGTCACACTACCCTATCCTTGTTGATCACACGGGCACTCTGTTGACCTCATCAGCGGTGATGGCCAGGCTCTCGCAGGCCCTATGTACACTAGTGAAAAGTCACACCTCCCCCTCAAATCTGGCCCAATAAGGCCATATTACATGCGGCCTTATCCCCAAATCTGGTGCAATAAAGCCACACAAGGCCACATACAGACCTATCCACACCAAACTTGGGGTATACCCCCTTAATCTGGGTTTTTGCTGTTTTCTCTGGAGTTTGCTTTAAACTCCAAAGAAAACTGCAGTGTGAACAATGTATCTGCCCTGGATTCAGGGGGTGGGAAGGCAGGACAAGTACTGCCTAACAGGTGCCACCAGTTTTTCCCCTCCTCAGCACCACTTTCTCATTCCAATATTGGCTGGGAAGGCAGAGCCCTGGCTCACAATTGCCTGCTCTGAGGTCAGAACAAGCAGCCAGCCACGTGATTGCATGGCTGGCTGCTTCATTCTGACCTCAAGAGCAAGGTGATTGTATGCCAGGAAGGCAGAGCCGTGGCACATAGTTGCTCCTTCTGAGGTCAGAAGGAGCAGCCAGCCATGTGATCATGTGACCGGCTGCCTCATTCTGACCTCAGAGTGAGCAATTGCATGCCAGTGGTGGCAGTGCTGAGAAGGGGGAAAATGGCACCATGGAGGTGCCTGGGGATAAAAATCCAGATTATTCATTGTGTAGACAATCCTAGTAATGAGCAGTACAGATTCAGGTGTGTGGTGCTTAAATCTGGGCCAGAGTAGTAAGAATTTCATGTGGTGCAGCTCTGGTCCAAAGTAGTCTGAATTTCAATTGGATTTTTACCCCTAGTGTAGACTGGCCCGCAGAGAGCTGCTTGGTCAGCAGGCAAGGCAATGGTGGCAGCAGTGGTGGCACTGAAGAAGATGGGCCAGTGGGGTCAATGCAGTGGGTGTGTAGATAGGTGGACAGCTGGATCGCTCTGGATCCATCCCAATCCAGCTGTCCACATGTCAAAAACATTGGGGCCACTCCAGAGTTTTGTGGACACTCTGGAGCAACTTGCGGTTTCTGTTAAACCAGATTAAAGGCTAAAAGGAGTGGATTCACTGTGTGTGTTGTGTGTACAAATCACATTGGATCCAGGATGAGTACACAGTTTATCCTTAATGTAGACAAGCCCATCGATCTATAAGTCTGGCCACAAAAATGGAAATCAGAAAAGTGGAGGCTGGTGAAAGATTAAAAAAAATATATCCCTGGATGCATTTTGGAAAAAGCTTTCAAGTGGTCTCCATAGGGTTCACAATGCTTTTGTTTACTTATACAGGGCTTACCTGACATTGCTGTTTCATTTCACATTGTATATTGTTTGTTTTGGATAAAAAGTTTGCTGAAACATATTAAGCTGCTCTTCTTTTCCTTTTCCCTTTTTTTTTTTTGGTGGTGCAGGGACCTATCCCTATTCTTTCCATGTTATTTCTGCCTCTGATACCGAAATGTTTGTTAAAGAAGTAATGCCCAAGAACACATCTGTTTCTTTAACTGAGGTACACCTGTATATGAGCCCTTTCTGAAACACATTTTCTACAACATCATATCTTTAAAAAAAATAGGGAGATTTTTGTTGTTGTCTAAGAACAGTAGTGAGACTTTTCTTCCATTCTCCTGGGAAAAGCTGATGGCTCTAAGGCTTCACTTGCCCCTAAGTCTTAACTTACAATCTACTTCTGTGATATTTTTTGTCAACAATGGAATGGGATGGTCAAGCTTTCACCAGATATCTCCTCAATCATGCTATAGGTTTTATCCACATATTTTCTTCCAGCTGGTTAGGATGATGCCCAATGATGGAGAATAACAAGATGGGGAAGATGGCACTGAAATCCATGATGTGGCTGAGCCATAACGTGAGAATAGTGGTATTCCTCAGATTTTTTTTTCTGGATTAGAGCAATTCAGCTAAAATAAAGAAGTGAATGACTTGATGACTTGATCCTTGCCACTTAATAGTGTTAGTGGCATTACACACACACACATTCCCTAATGTGTATGTCCGCTGGTTATTGTGGAGGCTGGTATTCCCTTTCTCTTTGTTCAGCACTGAGACCTCTGGAAGACACTGGTGGATATCAGTGCTGATGTAACTGTTTTACAATGGCTATGTGAACATACCTAGATGTTTCTCCAAACCTACCCCCACTCCATGAGGCACAGACTGGCCATGAAGTGGGGGTGGTCAGAGCTATATAGTAAGTCTGGGTGGGGGGTAGGCTCAGCCTAGTATAGGCCCACATGTGGAACTACTATGCTACACTAAGGACTTTTTCAGATGGAGGAAAAAAACCCTGAGGAGATCAGGAGAAGAACGGGGCTGTCACACTTACACAGACCCATTTCAGACAGCCCTGTCCTCCTCCGTCCTCATCTTGACCTCCTCCCAACCTTCCCCCATGCTGCTGGCACCGCTTTTTACTGACGGAAAACCTCCATGAATAAAAAGCGGCACCTGCAGCATGGGGGGAGGTCAGGAGGAGGATGGAGGAGGAGGCTGGATGGACAGGATGGGGCTGTCTGAAATGGAGCTGTGTAAGTGTGACAGCCCTGTTCTTCTCCCGACATCCTCAGGGTTTTTTACCCCATCTGAAAAAACCCTAAAACATACAAGTTACCCCCTGTATTCACAGAGGTTAGGTTCCTGGACTTACCATGGATACTGGAAAACACAGATAACAGCAAACCCTATTAAAGGACTTCTAGTACAATCATACCATAGAGTTGCATTGGAAGACCTAGCGATTCCTAGAGAGGACACCTCTCTGGGAATTTTCCAGCAAGATTCTATGGTATGTGTCCCTATTTTTTCAGCTGTGGTCACTGAAACTATGGGGCAGGGGCATTTGAACAGGATTGCAGGCAATGTCTTTCAGACTAGAGACAAAAACCTTATTGTTTGTCCATTTCATTTGAAAAAATGAGTATCAAGTCCAACTAACTCTACAGAAGTGCAAGCTAAAATAGAGTCTAAACCAAAACTGCAACAGGATGCTCCAGAAAACAGCTAGGCCATATTAGAAAATAAGCAGCCTATACTTTATACAATTTACATTTCTTTATTTAAAACACCTCCTTTTGCTGAAATTAAAAAAAGGACACAGTTTAAGAATGTAGACATCACATTGCTGGCCAATGTTTTCAAAATACTGATTAAAAAATCAGATGAGGTCATTGTTATTAGGTCTTAGCATGCTTACTTTTAAAAACTAAGCAAGCCCTGGTGGCGCAGTGGTTAAATGCCAGTACTGCAAGTCACCACGTTGCAAGTTCGATTCCAGCGGGCTCCAAGGTTCACTCAGCCTTCCATCCTTTCGTAGGTCAGTAAATTGAGTACCCAGCTTGTGGGGGCAATTAGCTAACACACATTGGAAACTGTTTAATGCAGTGTAGATGTGTAAATAGCTATTGCTTAAAACAATTTGTAAGCCGCTCTGATAGCCTTGTGGCTGAAGAGCGGGGTATAACTAACTAACTAACTAAAAAAAAACCTAGGCTGTAGTACTTGGATGTAATAGGCTTAGATACAAATTTCAGCTCAATCATGCACCTAGTCACCAGCTTCCAGTGTATCGTACCTCACAGTACAGTTATGACCATATTACAGGACAGGTTCCCATGTATACTCCTATGCTCTGTGGATGAAGAGTTATAGTTCTGGAACCCAGCACAGTTGTGGACTACAAGGTCTCAAGTCAAAACCTTGGGATAGCCAGTTACAGCTGTGAATGCTTACTATTTGAAACCCCAGAGAGCCACTGCCAGACAGTACAGACAACACTGAGTTAGATCTAACTCAGGGGTTGTCTAGATGTGACGATATCATGTGGATTGCTGTGCATTAATGCAAATTCACAACAGTGTTCATTTGTCTCCATGGTCCTTTGGCAAAATCACTGGTATGTAAATCTATCCATGTTTGAAGTGCACATGCAGCTATGCCTGCAAATCAAGATGGTGGGAGTGAATTATTCACATTATTATTCACCACAAGTTGTCACCGTTGCATAGTATTTTTGTTTTTAATTGTAAATCAAAGGTGTGCAAGTACGACCTTCTACTTGAAAAAGCTGTAGCCTCAGCACAGCAAAAAAAGTAAATGATCGATAACATAAAACTCCAAAATAGTGCTTCTGTCCACTTCATTGCCAGCAAGCCTGCTCCCTGCGTACATCCAACCAATCATCTACTGTACTTCCACACTTTACAAGAATGTGCTGTGATGCAAATTGGGTGACCAATAGAGAGGGAATGTGCATTTCCATGGATTATTTAAAAAACCTTGGGAAAAGTCACAAAGACACCCCCTGCAGTTTTTGGCTCTCCTCCTTCTGAATACGGCAAACCTTGGTGGGGTCTTGTTGGGACAAAAGGTATTCTCTGAGAATTTTATTAGCATTATTTTCAGCATCTAAATAGCCCCTCAGTATAAGGTAGATTCATATTTCCCCGCAAATATCATAATTTAAACTCAAATTAAGATGCCATTAATTATCTTTAGCCTTTGGTTTAAATGAGGTCTCTGAAGCCAAAGCAGACGAAGAATTCTTGGGTTCCTATACTCTCTGCTCATATTCTTTCTTCTTCCATGACAGCCATGAGATTAGAAGCTTTGGGCTCTGTTTTCAATGAACCAGAGTTGTTGGCATATTTAAATCCTGCCTTTCCCCACCAAATACATCCAAACCTAAACTGTTTAGTGATGCATCCAAACTGAGTGTAAAATTAACTGAAACAAATCAAATACCATACAGTTTGAAGTCAGCATAGCACACAGAAATGCCTAGTTAAAACTAACCACAGCTTGTCCACAGAAGCAAAGGCTTCTAGGAGATTTTCACACGGGGAAAATATTCCCCAGAGAAATCGGGACAGAAAGATTTCTTTACCGGAAGCAGCGCCGCAGTTCGCACGCCCATTTGCCTCTCCCGATATGCCATCATCGTCACGCTGAGTTATTTCTTCCCTCTTCCAGAATATTTTATTAATGGCAAACTCCTGTTAGTAAAATATCCCGGAAGAGAGAAGAAATAACCCAGCGTGATGGCAACGGCATATCGGGAGAGGCAAATGGGTGTGCGAACTGCGGTGCTGCTTCCGGTAAAGAAATCTTTCTGTCCCGATTTCTCCGGGGAATATTTTCCCTGGGTGAAAATTTCCCTAGTCACATTATGGCCATGCCAGGAAAGAAAAAGTAGAAACTCATACACTTGTGGCTTATTCATACAATGAGCAGCTCAATCATCTTTATGTTTTTTAACATCTCCCTCTTTTATCATGTTTCTATTATTTGTGAAGTTTCTGTGAAGACATAAGAAGCAATTTTATAATTAACAGCACCATCGACCCACTGAGCTATGGTGCTGCTTATTCTAAATCTCAGACAGAGGACTTTCCCCTGAGATCATTTTAGCTAGACATGCCAGACATTTAAGTCTGCAAAGCCATTTAGGGACTGGGTTCCTCCTTCATTTTCGGGTGACAGTTCAAACCCAATTACTCCTTAGGAGCACCTACATTTCTAGCCAAACCAGTGATTCTTATGAAAAAACAATTGAATGGGCCAACCAAGAAGGCATGTATGCTCCAAACAGATCCATTTGCTCCAAACATGACTGCCTGACTAATGTTTGTTGCTATTGTTGCTATAGTTATTATGACAAATTAAAAAGTAACCACAACAAATGCTCTTAAAATACCCTGCCCCCCCCCCGCTTTGCCACTACATTGTGAGTATGCAAGAGCCAGACTTTAAAGCAAGGGTGGAGAACATGTGGCTACCGAGATGTTGGTGGGCTGCAACTCTCATCAGTTCTTGTCAGTATAGTCAATGTTGTGAGGGCAGAAATGAAGCTGCAGTCCAACAATGTCCAGTTTTCTCATCCCTGCTTTAACACTTGGGAGAACACTGCCACTCCCTTTATCCCTTTACCTAAACCATTTTCTTCCTTAACAATATGGTGCTTCTAACTCAGTGATATCAGCATCCACTGAACTATGGCACCAGTAGTATGGGTTTGGAGTGCATAATGTGCTGTTTCAATAATATGTTTCCCCCCTCACTGTGTACAGTTGTTTCTTCATATTCACTGGGGTTTGGTTCCAGGACCCCCTATGGATATCAAAATCCATGAATACTCAAGTCCCATTATATGCCCCCCCCTCTCTTTCGCTTTTCTTCCAAAGATTCAGGAAGGACTCATCCCGCGCTTTCTGCAAGTGCGCTGATTACTAAAAAGGCCAATCCGAGATAAACAAGTCTGGTTGCAGAAAGCAGAGCAGAAGGTCTCCTTGGGTGATGTCTCTGGGTTGTGATTCTTTCCGCATTGTCGTTTCTCTTCAAGACTTGTTCGATGTGAGTTCTCAAATAAGGCTGCAGCATTGGGGATAGTGCGTTTCCATGCCTCCCGATGTGAGGCCAGGGCGGACCATTGTTGGTGATCAATTTGGCCGAGCCTGAGCTGTTGCTTCAGGGAGTCCTTGTATCACTTTTTTGGAGTACCCCTCTTACTCTGACCCATTGCCAAGTTCACTGTAGAGTACTATTTGCATAGCAAAATGGTGTCCCTTGTATAAGATGGCAAAATCAAGGTTTGCTTTTTGGATTATTATTTTTTAAAGAATATTTTTAAGCCAAGACTACTTAAATCCATGGATACCAAATCCAAGAATATGGAGGGACAACTGTAATTCTATATGTATGCTAAGTTCATACATAAATTTGCTGCTAAATGTGTGTGTTCCATTCCCACAGCTATACAAATCCACCCTGTCCCATATCAATAATATCTGCTTGTTCAATCTTTGCATTGGCCAACTTTTAGACTTTTTCATCTTGATGACCTCTTGGTGTTTTGGATTACAACTCCCATAATGCCTAGCCATTGGCTAGCGAGGCTAGACTTTTGGAAGTTGTACTCCAAAACATCTCTGGAGAGCAGCAGATTAGGAAAGACTGTTTAACTAGAATGAGATGCACTGCCACCACAATGAGCTAGAATGAACTGCCATCTTGATTAAAAATATTGAGTACACTCCACTGGGATCTTGTATGCCAGACCTATGAAATTAGCAGCTCATTTCAATGTGATTTGAACAAGAGGTGTTCCCAGTAGACTGTGCCTGCTATATGTAATTACAATAACAGCAGAACTCAAAGTGCTTTGGATATCACTAAAAAGGAAATCTATATATTTGAACCTGATGAATTAGTAAAAGAAGGGGAATGCAGACCTATGCACAGCAACACCATAGTTCTGAGAACATTTGTTCAATAAGTATCATTAAAGACAGTATACCCCCCCCCAAGTTTAAAGAACCAGACTTGCTCAGTGTTTTAGAATCATAGAATCATAGAATCAGAGTTGGAAGAGACCTCAAGGGCCATCTAGTCCAACCCCCTACCATGCACAATACACAATCAAATCTTGGTGTTCACTCTCCCTATAACTCAGGGCCAGTCTAGATAGGCTATTTACCCTATTTTGCCCCCATCTTAGAGCCCTGCAGTCCATATGATGTAGGACTTTTGCCCTATTTTGCCCCCAGTAGTCTTCATGACGCTCGGGGCAAAGACTTCAACATTGCAAAACAGTGGGGTTACCTAGAACCTTAAGACAGACAAACACACATACACATCCCTCTTTGATATCAGTATTATAGGAAAGACAACAGCATTAATATCACCTGGGGACAGGTACATAATCTATGTGAGGAGAAAGGGAGATCCACTTTCTTTCCTTACATTCATTTGTGAGTTTGTGTTTTAAAGGGGCTGGGCTGGGCTGGGCTATAAGGCTTTCTGATAAAAAGCAGCAGACTCTATTCCTGTGAACCAAGGCTGATGCATAGGTGTTTTTGGAAATTTATCCACTGAATTGTTTATTTGTGTGGTGCTGTCATCAGAGGAAGTTATCATTTAAGGGGACTGAGGGGTCTTCTGTTATATACAAGATGGATAGGGAAAGCCTGAAGGGGAAAGAAGAAAATAAACCTTCTTTAAAGCTGCAAGGAAGACCTAGGAATAATGTAGATATTTCTTTTACAAACTGATTGCATAGCAGTGATTTTGTTTTATGTTGTCCGTATGATTTGAGGAACTATCAGTCAGTTGAATGTTCATTTCTACTTAATCTTGTATCTGTGTGAATATGCACAATATTGGCCTTCAGCTGGTAAGAAGTAACCCCCAATGTGAGTCGCTCCCAGACAGACTACTGCTAGTGTAGCAACCAGCTTGCAAGTCAAAAAGTATTCTGCAACTGGGCTTGTCTACACTGGTGGGTAACCTCACACCTACCTCTTAACCATGACATAATTCTTTGATCCAGAGCAGCTCCGTAAACATCACATGCACCAAGCTTGTCCGATTGTAGATTGGAGTACCCCAGCACACTGTAATCCACCTTGGAGTAAAAGGGTGGTCTTATGCTGATCATGTGCCCTATCTCCCCTGAATATTTTAAAGCACCACACATACCCTTTAAGTCCAATTTCACTTGCTCTCACTCTTTTTGCTTTCTTTCTTCCTCCTCTATCCCTCTTTCTGTCACCCTTTATTTCACCGGATAATAGTTGTGATTTGCTTGAGACAACCACTTTGGCTAGGATTCAGACTAGGTGTACTTGCAACTTTTCCATTCAATGTGTTTACAGGGGTCCAGATGATGTGATCTTCAATTTGCAACCCTCTTGCATTTTCCACTGTTTCTTTCATATATTGTGTGGGTGGGTGGGGGGGTATCTTAAGGAAAAAAAGACAAAACAGTGGGCTTGTCTACATGGGCAAAACCCCCACACTCGTGTATTCACAGCACAGTTGCCGCATGACGGTTTCACATCTTCACCGGGGTTTCTGCAGGAAATTCCAGATCTGGAAGATTTGCAATTTGCTCCACATTTGAGGTGAAAACCCAGATTTTTGGCTGTGTGGTGGCCAAGGATTGGCTTCAGAGGAAAGCGGGGGTAGGACTTTAGTGGATTCATTTTTTAAATGTTTTGATTGTGCACATATCTGGATAAGCATATCTCTATTTACCCAGTAATATGGGTAAATATGTACCTATGTAAATCTGGACTTATATTTGCTTATTTGCAAGCACAAATGGACAGGGAGAAAAAAACCCGAAGCAGCCCCAGACACGTGACTGGAAAGAGTAATACAGTGCATGTAAGAGACATGATCAGCATAGGACCACCGTTTTGCTCCAATGCTGATTACAGTGTAGTGGGATACTCTGATCTACAACTGGTCAAGCTTGGTGGGTGTGGCATTTAGGGGGCTGCTCTGGATCAAAGAAATCTGCCATGGCTACAAGGTAGGTGCAGGGTTTCCCACCAGTGTAGACAAATCCAGTTGCAGAATGGTTTTCGAGTTGCCAGGTGGTTGCTATATTAGCAGTAGTCTATCTGGGAGTAACTCATATTGGGGGTTACTTCTTACCAGCTGAAGGCCAATATTGTACATTTTCACACAGATACAAGATTAAGAAGAAGTGAACAAGAATAACTGACTGGTAGTTCCTTAAATCACACAGACAACATAAAACAAAATCAGAGCTATATGGTCAGTTTGCAAAAGAAATGTCTACATTATTCCCAGGTCTTCCTTGAAGCTTTAAAGAAGGTTAATTTTCCTCTTTCCCCTTCAGTCTTTCCCCTTCCATCCTATGTATAACAGAAGTCTCCCTAAATGATAGCTTCCCCTGATGACAGCACCACATAAATAAACAATTCAATGGATACATTTCCAAAAACATTTATGCATCAGCCTTGGTTCACAGGGCCAGTGTCTGTTGCTTTTTATCAGGAAGCCTCATAGCTCAGCCAACCCTTTCCAAACAACATACACCCTCTCCCTTAAAACACAAACTCACAAATGAACATAAGGACAGCAACATTACATATTTTAAAAACACACAGGCACATAACTATCCTAAACCCTCAAAACATTAGGATCTCCTCATAGCTGTGTGGACCCTACAGCTGTACAACATAGATAACAGAAAGAATAACATTACTGAGTGTCAGGGATCCATTTTGTTCAGAAATAAATTTAGGATATAACGGTATTCTCTTCCCAAACCTATAAAAGTGCTGACAAAATAAGGGGAGGGGAAGCACTCGGTCTGTTTACAGAAAAATATCTGTTACAATCACAGATGCTGCAATGAAAGAACCAAGGCCACAGACATGAACCTTGGTTGCTTATTGGCCAAAGGAAGCAAACACCCCTATGTTTTGTTAAAATATAACCCAGTCAGTCACCATGAAACAAACGGTTGATCTAGCTTATATCCGCATGGGCAACCTCTAAATATTTTACTAAATAGATTTAAAGGTTTTCATTTCCCTCCTCTAAAGGAGAGAACTAGGATCCAGGTAGTATAGATAGCAATGGTCATAGCAGCATGGTCATTTTTTTTGGCAAATGACCATGCTGCCTGGGGCATGGTATAGGTAGGTGAGGAAGAGCTTGAAGCAAGCTGGTCTGGTAAGCAGCAATTTGACTCACAAGTGCTCATGACTGTCCAGACAGAGGAAAAAATGGGGAAAATGGCCACTGTATTCTTGTGGGAATGGCTTTCTGTTGTTGTTGTATGCCTCCAAGTCGTCCCCAACTTATGGTGACCCTAAGGCGAACCTATCACAGAGTTGTCTTGGCAAGATTTGTTCAGAGCGGGTTTGCCATTGCCCTCCTCTGAGGTTGAGAGAGTGTGATTTGCCCAGGCTCACCCAGTGGGTTTTCATGGTCAAGCAGAGATTCAAACCCTGGTCTCCAGAGTTCAGAGATGCTCACACCACTACTGATTGGGTAAATGCAGAACTACTAGATATTTTTTAAAAAGACAATGCTATATATTTTTTATTTCTTCCCTTGTTCCATATGATCACAGCTTGGTTTATATTTTCTATTACAAAAAACCCTACTTCAGAATGCCGTAGGCTTAATCTACCCCAGTAGTTAATTTCAAGGTGATGAAGTATGGGTGCTCAAACCTGGACATCAAACTACCACATGCAAGATGGGTATCGCCACAAAGTAGGTGATAGAAAGGCACTCTGTTCATGGTCCAAGGCATTGTATTTTGGATCTCAGTCCTTACATGGACTGTTGTGCTGGGGAAACAGGTCTGAGGTTAAGCATTGCCATTCTATACATTTTAACAGGGCTAACTCCCAATGAAGTCAGTGAAATTTACTTCTGAGTAAACATGCCTAGGATCAATCTGTGTGATACAACATCTTCCTGTAAAAAGGCATGTCTACTCAGACTCTGCATGGCATGGGAAAACAGTACTGCTTTCTGGACAAAAGACACAGCAATACTGAAATCTGCTCAGCCACAAACCACTGGATGGGCCTGGGGCCAGGACTGGCTCCCAGATGTTGTACTGCCTGAGACAAGGGACAAAATGGTTCCTTCCTCCATTCCATGTGCAAAAGCCAACTGGACTGGCAACTGACTCTTATTTCAACATCAGCAGCAGGACACTGTCCTCCACCACACATGAGAGTGGCAGGCGAGAGGTACACAAAGCTTTGCCTTCCAATATTCACTGTTGCTGTTATTGCTACTCCTCAGCATTTACCGCCTGAGGCACACTGCTTAATTGTACAGCCATGCTTGGCTCAGGCAACTCACCCTCTCTCAGCTTGATCTGCCACAGAAGGTTGATATGAGGGCAAGCACAATATAAATGCTACAGTTGCATACCTCAGAGAGGCTTTTAAACTTTTAGAACCTTTTGTACCTTTCACAAGTTTTGTAGATGAGAGAACATTGACTGAGGCAACATTTTAAGGCCACCTTCGCTACTTCAAATTTCTTAGCTGATTGGCTCTTAACCTTTTCTTTAGCAGGGACCCCCTTTAAATATCTTTTGTTGCCGTGGACCCCCAAGACTTAAGATTTAAAATTCTAACTACAACAATAATAATACCTAATAATAATAGTAATACAATAACACCCTCCATTAACCCTTCCCTCTGAGACACTGGAGGGGAGGGAAGACTTTTTCCAGCTTCTTCCTGCAAATGTATGACTGGAGCGGATTGAAGAGCAATGCACAAGACAAACAGGAAGCCTTTGCCTTGACTCCTGTCACATGGGCTGAGCAGCTTTCAAGCCTTCACAGACTCCCTGTGAAGACATTGCAGCCTCTGGTGGTCCACAGGCAACAGGTTAAGAACTACTGTCTTAGCCTATGTGTGAGGTGGGAATCATCCAGCCCTTTAGTTGTTGTACAACTCCCAGCATTTCTCCCCATGGGCCACGCTGGCTAGGGCTGCTGGGAGTGACAGTCCAATAACCATCTGGGAGAGTCACACAATTTCCACCCTTGGCTTATACAAATGTCAAGGAATGCACAAAGTTCACTCAGCCTTCCATCCTTTCGTAGGTTGGTAAAATGAGTACCTGGCTTGTGGGGGCAATTAGCTAACACACACTGGAAACTGCTTAATGCAGTTTAGATGTGTAAATTGCTATTGCTTAAAAATAATTTGTAAGCCGCTCTGATAGCCTTGTGGTTGAAGAGCGGGATATAAATAAATAGACAAATAAATAAAATAAATAAGGCTGCCAATTGGAAATCATGCACAGCCCTCTGAAACCTCTGGTGACATAAGTGAGGATACAGCTCCCCTTCTTCCATTCCTTGGAAGAACATACACACTTGACCTCCTATCCTGCCTGGCTGCTTTAACAAAGAGAGCTTTGTTTAGTCCCATGTCTAGGAGAGAAGAGAAAAGAGCTGTTCAAAGGTGGAATGGCTGCCTAAGAGCACTGTGGACTATCCTTTGTGTTTAAACAGAAGTCGGATGGGCATCTTTCAAGAGTGGATGGGCATCTTTCAAGAGTGTTGTAGTTATGTATTCCTGCATGGTGGGAGGTTGGACTAGATGACCTTTGTGACCCCTTCTAACTCTATGATTCTAAAATACAAATACAAATAATGTTTCAATTGGATGGGTTGCTTAATGTTTTTGTTTAACTTTTGTACTATAAATTGAGCAATTTTGTTCAAATTTATATTTAAGCTGCTTTGGGTCCCACACTTGGAGAAAAGCAGGACAGAAATGCATTGTTTTTAAAGGTAAAAGGAAGGTGAGCTAGTGGCACAATGTGGCAGGAGGAGCAGAGCTGCCCTTTCTCTCAGCTTTAAATGGGCAAGCTAGATGGGATGATCTCTGTGTTGACAGGTGGAAACCCTCTCTGCAAGTGAAAAGACATCTCAGTCCAAGAGCCCAAGACATACTGCCTGCTGATGGCATTCCAGCTTTCCAAGCCTGGCACAATCCTCCCTGCAGTAAAATGCAAACACATCCTATCTCAAATAATGATTTGCTGCTCTTTCAGTACATAGCATCCTCCAACTTTAAAACCATTTCTAGCCTGATGTGGTTGGCCAATGAGAAGGGGAACAGCCCTTATTTGTCTCAGAACGGAGGGGGATGGGGGTGTCAAGCCCCCCTAAGATGGGAGCAGGGGGCTGAGCCTCCCCTGGAATTGTCTGGCAAATCTGGACCACCAAGACTCTGGTGTAATTAAGCCCCCTCAAAAATTATCAATCAGAAGTGCTTGACATGAGCGTTATTTTGCTATTGCTCTCATGGCAATCAGATTGTTACCAGTCTCAGCTGCAGGATGAGGATGACTCCTTTAATGCAATGTCTTTTGCGTTCATTGTTATGTAAAAACACACTTGCAAGAACTGCCCCCTCCCCTCTGTATCTACAGGGTACCTTCCTGGACTTACTGTGGATACATGAAACTGTGGTTAATAGTGAACCCTATTGGAATGAATGACTTCTGGGCCAACTTCCAACAGAAGCATACCACAGAATTGTGCTGGAAGACCCAGAAAATGCATGGAGAGGACATAACTTTTTGGATGTGGATAAGTGAAACTGCAGATACTAGTCCCATGAATAAGGGGACCAACTTTTATTTAAAATTGATAACTATCTGCCTGCTAATGTTGAGCCCCTGCCCCCATTATAAAATAGCTCCAGGATTCTTGCTTCCACCAGCTGAAAACAGCACATGGCCTGGGCAGGAGAACTGAAAGGCTGTGCGGTCCATTACTTGGCAACAGAGCAGCAGGCCAGAGAAAGAGGCTTGCTTGCCTTCACCCATAAGATTGTCAGGTGAGATCAGGGAGAGGTGCTCCTGTCCCTTTAACAGTGGCGTGGAAGAGGACATTCAGCAGGGGTTGCTTGCCCCATAAGCGACGCCTACAGAAATGCCCTCTTCTGGGCCACCATTATAAAGGAACAGGAGCCCTATCGCTTCTTTCACCGGGCAACCCAGCCAGCCGGGCAACCCCGAGCAGGGCAGGTTGGAAGTCCCCTGGCAGATGGATAGCGAGGGATCCCCGCTTGCAGGGACTTTCTCGCCTGCAAGGCGACGGGGATGGCTGGCCAGGAGGCGCGGATGCCCTCAGCGGAGCTCCCTCCGATGGGGAGGCGCCCCGAGCCTTTCCCCACAACAGCTTGGCCCAGCCTCGGCCCCTCCTTTTGGGATACTCACCCGGGCCAGCCAGCCAGCCTGCCAGCCAGCCTCGGCGGCTCCTCCGCCTTCCTCTTCCTCCTCCTCCTCCTTCCTACGCTCCTCCCTCCGGCTGTTTCATGTAAACAACATCCCGGGCTATATTTACAATCCCTTGGCTGGAAAGGGAGCAGTGCCAGGAGCCTTCAGGAAAATCAGAGTGCGCAACATTTTAAAAAGCCACACACACACACACACACACACACACACACATATACACATATACTCCGGAGCAGAAGCCTCTCTGGCCTTGGCGCCCCCCTACCCTCCATCTATCATCACCCCCCAAAAGGAGATTTCCTCCCCCTCCTCATCAAATCTGCCTCCTTATAAACATCCACTCGGGGGAAAGGGGCTGGTCGGCCAGAGGACGCGTCTTTGCTCGTCTAAAGCCCCCTCTTCCCTTCCCTTCGCCCCCTCTCCTCAAGCACGACAGCGGCGGCGGGAGACCCTAGTGGTTAGAGCGCAATCGGCAGCTGCTCCGGGCAGGGCGCTTGTCAACAAAACCCAGCTGGTCCAGCTGCGTGCCACAGCCGCCACTGTGGGGAGGGGGGTGGTCGCGTTCGCTCAGAAGGGAAAAGCCCATTTATTTAAATAATAATAATAATAATAATAATAATGGGGGGTTAGAGAGAGGTGAGGAGGACAGGAACCCAAGCCTTCTCCCTCGAGCGCCTTCCACCGAGCCCCTCCCTCCATCACCTGGTCTTCAAGACCGTATTTTGGGAAAAAAGAAAGACTCCCGAGGCGAAAACGGCACCCACCTGGAGCTGGGCTTCCCCGGTCCTGTCCAAGGGGACTGTGGAGAGCCGAGGAGTTGGGACCCCCGAACGCAGCGCCCTGTCAGCAACACACACACACACACCCGCTCCTCCCCTCGCTCGCTCGCTCCCCTCATCTCCGCCCTCTCCTCCCCACACGCCCGCAAGCCACTGCCTTCTCCCCACCCACCTTCCCAGCCGCGGTTTTTTTCCCCTAGCCCCCCCTTTTCTCTCTCTCTTTCTTATTATATTTTTTTTGTTGGTGTGTGTGTGTTTCTTTGTTCTGAGAGATTTTTGCATGAAGATTATCTCATGACGCAGCAGAGACTCGCCACAACGTGACTGTCGCCATTTTTCTGTTTTTATGAGATCTCTCACACGCTGCCATGTGATAGAAATTGAGGAGGGGGGGGGAGAGAAAAAACACCACACACACACACACCACAGAGCAAGAGAGAGGCAGGCAAGCAGGAAGACAAACACACACATACAAGTACACAAACTTCCGGGTCGCATGACCAGAAAAAAAGCAACACACACACACAGAGCTGAGAGTCAAAACCAGCTGAGGTTTCGGTTTTGACAAATACAAATACACACAGCGAGAGAGATTGCTGTGAGTCTCTGGTCGCTGGGATAGAAAAAAGAGAGACACACACCCAACATTTTGTGTGTGTGTGTGTGTTTGTGTGAGGAAAGGGAGCCACGCGCAACTTCTGTAGAAGTACACACAACATGTTTTTTGGGGGAGGGGGGTCTCTTTTCTGTGCCAGCGACCAGAGAGAGCCAGAAAGAGAGACCCTCCTCAGCTGACAGACGGAAGGCTCGGGAGCCCGCCATGGCAGCGCTCAGCCTCCCCACTCGACCGGCAGCGGCTGCCTGAGGGGGTCCCTCCGCTTTCCGGCGCCCGCAGCCTCCGCATTTATTCTCCTCATGGAGTAGCTGACAGGGCGGCTTGACCCCAACCACCTAGCGGCGGCTCGGCAACTTGACACTCGGGGGAAGCCATTCAGATATTTCACTTGGCCTCCCCCTCTCCCCACCCCAGGATACTAAACGCCAAAGCCGCCGCTGCGGTTGGTTGGTTTTGGGTTTGACAAATAACTCGCCCATCGCGGCTCCTTTCTCACCAATGCATTCCTGGGCTTGGCAGGTGCTCTTCGTCTTATGACAACAAGGGTTGTGGCATCTGAAAGGAAACGGGCCGGCTCACACCGACATCAATTTCTTCTCATCGTCGCTTGTAGCATTCTCCCACTGTGTACTAAGTCTGTTTTTAGCGTAAAATGACATTACAGAATCCAGTAGCACCTTTGAGACCAGAATCATAGAGTTGGAAGGAGCCAGAAGGGCCATCTAGTCCAACCCCCTGCCCTGCAGGAATACACAATCAAAGCACACCTAACGGATGGCCATCCAGCCTCTGTTTAAAAACCTCCAAAGAAGGAGACTCCACCACACTCTGAGGCAGTGCATTCCACTGCCAACAGCTCTTACTGTCAGGAAGTTCTTCCTAATGTTTAAGTGGAATCTCTTTTCCTGTAGTTTGAGTCCACTGCTCTGTATCCTAGCCTCTGGAGCAGCAGAAAACAAGCTTGCTCTATCCTATGGCATCCCTTCAAATATTTAAACATGGCTATCATGTCTCCTCTTAACTTTTTCTTCTCCAGGCTAAACATACACAGCTCTGTAAGCCACTCCTCAAATGGCATAGCTTCCAGATCCCCCCCCCCCACCAGACAACTCCTCTCAACATGTTCCACACAACATGGACACATTCCACACAAAATGGTTCATTTCTAGCATAAGCATTTGTGGACATCTGATGGACTGGGCTGAATCCACAAAAGCCCATGCTGAAAATTTCTTCCTAGTCACAAAGGTGCTTCAGGATTCCTTGGTGTTTTTTCATTACTTGATGACACTAAACTCTTTCCCACTCAGAAATGTATGTGTGGACTAACTGTGGGGAAAGCACAAAGATCAGGGATTCACAACCTCCATCCCTTGGCCACTCACTAAGCTCTTCCTGAAGCTAGAGAGAGGTTGTGCCCACTTTTCTCTACAGCCCAGCTGAACAGCTAGGCTATGGGAAGGGGAACGGGAGCACTGCTCCCTGATTTCCAAAAGATTGTGAAAGATCACCCCTCCTTCAGCACTGAGGCATGTGTGTATCTGTGAGGAGGATCAAAAGCTTAAATGTTCCTGAAACATATATACCTTACAGGTGCTCTGACACGTCACACACAGAGCTCCCTTTCCCTAGAAAGGAAAGAGGGATCTACATCAGGTACATCGAGGGGCAGAAAGGACACTTTCCATTCCCTCTGACAGAGTCAGGGATTGTTCTTCCCTCACTGAGGGAGAAGCACAGGCTCATCAGAGAGCTGGATCTCCAACTAAAGCATCCCGGCAGGTAGCTGTCCATCCTCTTTCTGAAGATACCCAGAGAAGAAGACTCCATCACTTCAGCAATTGGTTCCACAGCCAAACAACTCTTACTGTCAAGAAGTTCCTTCTAATGTTCAATCAATACCTACCTTCCTGTAACTTAAAACCATGAGACCTGGTCCTACCCTCTGGGGCAGCAGGGAATGGACCTGCCACCTCCTCTCAGCGATAGTGCCTGAGGTATTTAAAGAGTGCAATCATGTCATTTCTCAGTCTTCTCTTCACCAAGCCGAACATGCCCAACTCCTTCAACCTTTCCTCGTGTTTTGTTCTCCATACATCTTATCATCCTTGTTGTCCTTCTTGTAACCCACTCTAACTTGTCTACCTCGTTCTTAAAATGAGGTACCCAGAACTGAATGCAGTAACTCTAAATGAGGCCTGACCAGCACAGAAGATGGTGGGACTATTACTTCCTTGACTTGGAAACTATGCTTTTATTAATGCATACTAAAATAGCATTTGCTTTCTTTGCTGCAGCATCACACTTCTGGCTCATATTCAACTTACAATCAACATTAATACCAAGTACTGCTGACCCATGTATCCCCCATCCTATACCTGTGCATTTGGTTTTTGTGGCCTAAATTCAGAATTTTGCATTCATCCCTATCAAATTTCATTTTATTAATTTCTGCCCATTTTTTTAGTTTATCAAGGTCCTTTTGAATGTTGTCCCTATCTTCCAATGTATTAAGCACTCTTCCCAGTTTTTGTATTCTCTGCAAACCCAATAAGGATTCCCTCTACTTGTCACCTGTTACATGATTAAAATGTTGAAGAGCATTGACCCCGGAACAGAGCAGTCCACCTGAGACCTCCTTCCAGTTTGAAACACAGTCATTGATGATGACTCTTTAAGGATAGCATTCCAATTGTGACAAGTGACAGTGTTTCCATCTATTCCATATTCACTTCCTCTTAGCAGGGAGAGAGGATTGTTGTGATGTCTGTGTGTACATATTCCGTTAGAGCAGTGGTTCCCAAACTTTGATCCTCCAGGTGTTTTGGGCTCCAGCTCCCAGAATTCCTGACCATTGGACAAGCTGGCTGGGGCTTCTGTGAGCTGAAGTCCAAAAACCCTGGAGGACCAAAGTTTGGAAACCACTGTGTTAGAGGCACACATACAGCCCCAAATCACAAGGTTACAAATGCCTGCAAGATTATGTACAACACAACATCCCTTACTTGTTTTGAGCTCCACATGCATTTCTTCCTTAAAAATAGCAACAATAAGAACAATGGTGAGATAGAACAAAATTAAAGTGGAAATTTGGTTACACCAGATATTGGCATAATATTTAGTGGAGCCAGATTTGGATAATAACCCCAAACTTGTAAAATATAAATTAAACAATGCCACTTACTCCTTTCCTTCCCCCTTCATCTAATACTTCAGTTACCTAACTCAAAGGACCACGCAAAGGCATCAGTATCAGTAAATAACACAGGAGCCCTCAACTGAAGGGTTTCTAAATGTTTACTAACCTTCCTGAAACTGTAGGAAACAATATGGCCTCCAGATGCTTTGGATTTAATTCAAATGATTCTACCATGCTAGCTGGGGCTGTATTCCCAGAGCTCTTGCTGCAGAATACCAGGTCACTTTTTGTTCTCTGCACAGCATCCTGACCTCTCTGTCCTACCTCATATGATTTTTGGGGGGGGCTGTGGAGAGACCCTAATATGTTCTCCTTGGTCTCTGAGTGGTAGGAAATGCAAAGCAGCCTTCCAAGTTTTCTTTCTTTGTTTTGATGAAGCATCCTTCTCTTCTCCTTGACATCAAAGATAATTCTCTTTTAGGGTCCATTCACACTATGCAATTATAGCTCTATTATTCTACTTTAACTGTCATGATTCCATACTATGGAATCCTGGGATTTGCAGTTTAGGGAGGGGCATTGAGAATTCTCAGCCAGAGTGTTCTGGTGCTTCACCAAATTACAAATCCCAGGATCCCAAAGGACAGAAAAAAATGGCAGTTAAAGTGGAATAACAGTGCATAACTGTGTAGTGTTACTTTATCCCCGCCCCCCATGACCTGACAAATCAATACAGGGAAAATTATAATACAAACTCTTGGGAGACAAACTATGTCTTTTAAGAAAGATATGTGCATTTGCTAAGCAGGTGTTATAGCCTTGAAACAGAAACACTGTAGTGTCACCCTCACAGCAACACCAGAATACAACCGAGAATGCACAGCAAAATCCAAACCGCTTAAAAAAAGCACGCAATTCAGGCTATTAAATTCTCATCTCTAATTTCTGTAGTTATCATCTGAGTATAGGCTTGCCAGCTTTTAAGTCAGCCTCCATTGCTATGCCTTTCACAGCAACTTGATCTTACAGGGATTAACAAATGAATGCTTCAGGTAGAGATATGAATGTTATCACCTGCTAATTGTTGCTGATCAAAGGCACACTTATAGAGGCCAGCTGTAAAGTTGGTAAATGTATTTGGATATCAAATTCTTTCTGGGTAGTACCTATGATTTAGGTCAAAATCATATCCACCCTAAAGCTATTGAACTCTTGAGAGTTTGATCTGGTTGCTAGGTACTACATTTAACTGATCATGAACTACAGCCATTCTTTGGCAGATAACAATGCAGTTCACTAAAGCTATGATGAAAGTAAATATATGGCCCTTAGTTTACACAAAGCAAATACGAAGTCCTTTATATTTTTAATAACACACTTATTATTTTTAAATACTTTATTTTCTTTCTTGGACATGTACTACTAGCAGTTGAAATATGTGGGTAAAACTTAAATTTTTGAGTGGAAATTCTCATATCCAAGAGAGGGTAAATAAATATCATAAATACAAAATCTATTACGGAAAAATAGGTTACAGTCTTATACACATTTAGTTGGAAGTAAGTTCCTCTGAATTTAATGGCAACTTAACTTCAAAGCAGACAAGTACCGGTATATGTATGATTCACTGCAAACAATGGGGTGTATGTTGGTTCAGAATCCAAGAGACATGGGCTTTGAATGATTCAAAACCAGGAAAAGAATAGAAAGATTTATACTAGGAGATGACTAGATAAACTGATCCTGTTCTTTACAGAATTACTTTTGTTTATATATATAAACAATGACTCTCCTGACCGTCAAAGAACAGGGAAGGAAAGACTTGTCCCTTCACATTCACTGGGGTTAGGGATGGAGCACCACCGTGAAAGTGAAAAAAACGTGAATAAATTAGGTCCCGCCCCCAACGTATGTACTACACTACAGTATTGTAGACTCCTCTCCCGCCAATAGGACTGCAGATACCTGTTGGAGGGAAGAGGAGGAGGAGGAGGGTGGGGTCTTGGAGTTTGAGCTAGTTGAGCAGCAGCTACAAACCGTAAATACACAAAACCGTGAATGTGAAATACGCATATGTAAAGGGACAACTGTACTACTACCATGGCCTCGACAAAGGAAGGGCTGGCAGGGCTTTAGCCTGAGGGTCTGGGATTAGGAGGGCCTCCCAACATGATATTATTGAAAGTTTTTATTATGTAAATCCATTTAGTTTAAAAAAAAACAAATATAAATATTATTTTGGTGTCATTATTTAAGCTGACTTATTTTAATTTTTATCCTAAATCCTGTAGAGCATCTTGCTGCCCTTAACCTTAGTAGTAGGTATGGGGCTTGCTAAAGGATGTGGGGGCCATGACTACTACTATAATTATTTATATGCTTATTTTTCTCCAAAATAGGGACTCAAAGAGGCTCACAATTTAAAAGAACAATGCAACTAAAAACATACAGAACTACTGTATTTACAATATTAAAATAATTCACTTTCTATTTAAAAAAACCTGTCTGAATAAAAAGGTTTCAGCCTGCTGACAGAAGGCAACAAGGAGGGGGCCATTTTGGCCTCCCTGGGAAGTTCCAGAGTCAAGGGGCAGTCACAGAGGAGGCCCTTTGTTGCATCCCCAACCTTGCTTGCAGTAATGGTGGGACTGAGAGAAGGGCCTCTCCTGATGATCTCAGAGCCCAGGGCGGCTCATACAGGGAGACAGTCTGCCAGATAGCCTGGATCTGAGCCCTATTGAGCCATATTGTCTGTTGTCAATTATAATCTCTTACCTGAAAATAAATCCCACTGAATTCAAATGGGCTTACTTCTGAGCAGATATTAACAAACTGTACTATAAATAAATCAATATATTGAAAACCTTGTGAGGTACATCTCCGTGTTTTTATTCAACTTGAGCTTAAAACTGAACAGGAATTTTGGCTCTTCCTTTTTGTAAAGATAGATAGATGACATGATTGACATTGAGTGTAAAATCGGTTTGCAATGCTATGTGTATTTTAAAGAGGAACTGCTTGGAATTTTATTTCTCTCTCTCTCTCTCTCTCTTTAATAGGTTTGTTGACGTGATGTCAATCATACGTTAAGACCTTTGTTTTACATTCTGAACAGTGACACCTACTTTTCGTCTGTAGAACAATGGGTATGGACAGTCCAGTGTTTAGTTGTATGTATACTTGCTCATGATCCAGTGTGGTATAGTGGTTTGAGCATTGGACTATCACTCTGGAGACCAGGGTTCCAATCCTTGCTGGGCCACGGAAACCTTCTCTCAGTCTCAGAGGAAGGCAATGGCAAATCCCCTCTGAACAAATCTTGCCAAGAAAATCCTATGATAGGTTTGCCTTAGGGTCACCATAACAGCTTGAAGGTACACAACAGCAACTACACATAATTGCTCATATAAATCTAAGGAGAAGCTATAGTCATACTTTTGGAGTGTTTCAGGAATAGAAGCATAGAATTGCAGAGTTGGGAGAGACCAGTCCAACCCCCTGCCATGCAGGAATACTCAATCAAAGCATCCCTGACAGATGGCCATCCAGCCTCTGTTTAAAGATCTCCAAGGAAGGAGAATCCACCAGACTCCGAGTGAGTGTGTTCCACTGCCAAAGAGCTCTTACTGTCAAAAAGTTCCTCCTAACGTTGAGCTGGAATCTCTGTTCCTGGAGCTTGCATCCATTGCTCCATGTTCCAGTCTCTGGAGCAGCAGAAAACAAGCCTGCTCCATCCTCAATGTGCCACCCCTTCAAATACTTAAACAGGGCTATCATATCGCCTCTTAACCGTCTTTTTTCCAGGCTAAACATACCCAGCTCCTTAAGTCTCTCCTCATAAGGCATGGTTTCTAGACCTTTCACCATTTTAGTCGCCCTTCTTTGGACACGCTCCAATTTGTCCATATCCTTTTTGAATTGTGGTGGTGCCCAAAACCGGACACAGTATTCTAGGTGAGGTCTGACCAAGGCAGAATAACGTGGCACTATTACTTCCCTTGATCTAGACACTATACTTCTATTGATACAGCCCAAAATCACATTGGCCTTTTTAGCTGCCGCGTCACACTGTTGACCCATGTTCAACTTGTGGTCTACTAGGACTCCTAGATCCCTTTCACATGTAGTCTCATTCATCCAGGTCTCCCCCATCCTATATCTATGCATTTCATTTTTTCGCCCTAAGTGCAGTACCTTACATTTCTCTGTATTGAATTTCATTTTGTTAGCTTTGGCCCAGCTCTCCAGTCTATCCAGGTCATTTTGAATTTTGATCATGTCCTCTAGGGTATTAGCTACTCCTCCTAATTTGGTGTCATCTGCAAATTTGATAAGTATGCCCCTAATTCCCTCATCCAAGTCATTGATGTTGAATAGCACTGGGCCCAGGACCGAAGCTTGTGGCACCCCACTGGTCACATCTTTCCAAAACGAAGAGGAGCCACTGCTGAGCACCCTTTGGGTTCAGCCAGTCAATCAATTACAAATTCATTCAACAGTTAACTTGTCTAGACCACATTTTACAAGCTTGTTTGCAAGAATGTCATGGGGAACCTTGTCAAAGGCCTTACTGAAATCAAGGTACAGTATATGATATCCACAGCATTCCCTTCATCTATCAAGCTGGTAATTTTATCAAAAAAAAAAAAAGACATCAGATTAATCTGGCATGACTTGTTTCTCTGAAACCCATGTTGACTTTTTGTGATTATGGCATTGCCTTCTAAATGTTCACAGACTCTGTGTTTAATGATCTGCTCTAGAATCTCCCCTGGTATTGAATAGTGTTTCTGCATGGGTAGGAGTGTCATGTCCTGAAGTAAAACAGATGTAAGAATAACAAAATGCCTTCTCACACTGGTGACTTGACATCTAATAAACTCCAGTTGCCAGATTTGTGCTTTATACTGCTGTAATGGCTGCTTAAGCTACCTATCTTGCAGGAGATAGGATAGCAATGGGGGACAGAAGAAACAGAACCTGTACTTGCCCCAAGAAGGATGCAGTCTATCTAAAATTTTGAAAGACACATCTAACCCTGCCATTAAGCATATTGAGGTGTCCCCCTCAGGCAGAAGATTTTAGGTGTCCTGAAACAGAGTAGTTATTTAAATTGATATTACTCCTTATTTTACTCCTTATTTTCAGCCAGGAATGGGGAAGAGGTTAATGGTGTGTGTGTGTGTTGGTTAGCGTTTTGTGCCAATATAACTGGGCTGACTTTCAATAACTATGCATCTTGCCGTAAGAAAATGCCTATGGGGTGGAAGGGATGTCATTTTCTGCTCTGCCATGGGGAACAAAATGTCTTGGGCCAACCCTGCTGAAATAGAACATTGAATTTCAATTAAACAAGTATGATCATTGCTTTTAAAATATGACTGCAGAGACAGAAACATTTCTATTCAGTTAATTACATTTATTTAGGTAGTAAGCTCTCTGGACAGCATCTTATTTTTCATGGGAATAAGATGACATCTAAAAATGGCTATGTGCCTCTGGTAGCTGTTTCTTAAAAATTCTAGCATGTTGCACTTCATTTTTTCCTGTCTCTAATTAGAAAAGCTATGAATGAGCAGCCTTGTTAAAAGGATGCTTCTCAGTTCTATGGGGATGTTTCTCAACCTTATGGTGGGGTAGTTATCGTGGGGCGGGTATTTCCTCCCTAATGAAGGCATTTTCTCCCTAATGCCCTTCAGTCCCCAAGTTTATAGCCTTGCAGAGGCAGGACATTGATAATCATGTTGTTGTTGTGTGCCTTCAAGTCATCTCATGGCGACCCTACCATGGGGGTTTCTTGACAGAATTTGTTCAGAGGGTAGGCTGTCTTTGCCTTCCTCTGTGGCTGAGAGGGTGTGACTTTCCCAAGGTAACCCAGTGGGTTTCCATGGCCAAGCAGGGATTGGAACCCTGGTCTCCAGAGTCATAGTCCAATGCTTAGAGCACTACACCACGTTGGCTCATGAGCAAGTATACGTGCTACTAAACACTGGACTGCCCAGAGCCATTGTTATAGAGACAAAAAGTAGAGGTCACTCTCCTGAATAACCATTGTTATAGAGACAAAAACTAGAGGTCACTCTCCAGAATAACCATTGTTATAGAGACAAAAACTAGAAGTCACTCTCTAGAATTACCATTGTTATAGAGACAAAAACTAAAGGTCACTCTCCAGAATAACCATTGTTATAGAGACAAAAAGTAGAGGTCACTCTCCAGAATAATCATTGTTATAGAGACAAAAACTAGAAGTCACTCTCTGGAATAGCCATTGTTATAGAGACACTAACTAGAAGTCACTGTTCAATCACTGTAAAGCAAAGGTCTCAACCTATTATAGACATCAAGTCAATAAACCTGTTCAAGAAAAAGAAGAAAAATAAAATTCCAAGCAGTTCCAAAATACACACAGCATTGCAAACTGACTTTACATTCAGCATGTCATCTTACCTATCTTTACAAAAAGGAAGAGCCAAAATACCAGCGTCTTAGTCCAACAGCCAAACCACTACACCACGCTGATTGATAGTAAATATCTCGAACTCTTATATTCACTGTGTTCACATTCCCTTAGCAACTTTGCTGCCCTTTTCCTCTGGATGTCTAAACTGTTGTTTCCTTCAACTGAAGCTTTAAGTTACTGCGGTGCTAGAAACTCGGGACTGAAGGAAAAATTTCATTAGGGGGAAGAATTCCTTCTGGGGGGGGGGCAATGCCTTCATTTTGTCCCCTCCCAGCTACACCCTTGCAGTATGCAAAACACATTTTAGCTGGGGTGGGAACCTTACAAAACGAAAGCGACTGGACTCTTGAAGGAGGACAACTCCAGCTGTGTGTTTATTCCTGATTCCTTTACGCGAGGCGCCAGTAGGGGGCGCCACTCCCTACTGTACTGTATTTCCAACCCTTACAAAAAAACCAACAAAACCAACCAATGAAGAAAAAAACCCTGAGAAAGACATTTTCAGGTTTCATTAAAAAAAAAAAACTTTTAGTAATCTGGTTCCAATACGAAATGCTTAGGTCCACCTTTGAGCTTGTTAAAGGGATGACTCAAAAAAAAAAGAAGAAAAAATCTATTGCATTCTTTCCACGAGTAGTTCCTCGTCATACTTCACAACCTTATGAAAAAATGCTTGCCTCTCCAAGCTCCCATTAAAAAAAAAAAAAAAGCACATTTGCTCAGTTACACCTACATTCCAAGCTCTTTTCATCCAGCCCCTTTCAGCTAGGAGGGTGGAGGAAAGCAGTTTACCTTCGACGGGCTTCTGGGATGGGTAGTCCAAGTGAGGCTTGCAGAGCTTGCAAAAAGGTGGGGCCAACGTTCAGTCGGCGACTACAAATCCCAACATCCCATGCTCCCTGGGAAGGCGGGGTTCGTCCTGCGGGTGTCTGCAACTGCTAGTCCTGTTTTCTCCACCGATGTGCAGCTGGAGCCTCCGCTGAAAGGGAAGGGGACGGAGGACTAATTGAGAACAGCAGTTTGCCTTTGCAGAGAGAGTTTGCATTTGCAGAGAGGCACACTCTCTCGTCTCTTAAAGGCGCAGGCGGAGGCACAGGGAGAGCCAAGTTGGGAAAGCTTTTCTTTTTGCTTGGCCGAGGACCGATAGGCAACATGTAAAACCAACAGTGGAACACTTTTTAAAAACGCCATTTTAATTTTCCCCTATTTCTTCTTCTTCTTCTAAGGGGTTTCCCAACTTTTTCGGGTATCGCTCTAAAAGAAGTGGTGACCTGACTTCTTCCTTTTCTTCTCGGCCGTTTAAATCAAGGCGGCCGCCCTTGCGCTAACAGTTGATCGGGGCTAGAGAAAAGACGGCAACTCTTCTTTTCCTGAAACAGAAGTTTTCCGAGAGGGGTGTTTTTTTGTATCTTGGGAACCCGGAATCAAATCAGTCTTTTTTTTTTCTTTCCAAAATCCATTTGGAGCAATAGTCCGGTGCTTTTATCGCATGGTGAGTTTTAACAACCGCCTCCCAATGGGCGATAGAAGTTTTAGGATCGCTTTTTCAGGGGATCGCAACGAAGAGGAGTCCGAGAGAGGTGCAAAAGTACAGAGGAAAAACGCACGGCGGGGTTGGCAGGGCAAAACTTTTGCTTTAGTCCATTCCTTGCTCTGCCTTGTATTTTACCTCTTTTTTGGGGGCGTGGGTGGGATCAGAAAGTGAGAAATCACCATTCAGCCTGCATCCCTGGCTCCTTTCTATGGGGAAGGACTACCACACGCCTGGGATGTGTAGTTTTTCGAGGTCTTTCGCCTTATCTGCCAAAAAGTGCTGGTGACTCACCAAACTGCAAAGCCCAGGATTCCATAGGAAGGAGCCATAGCAAATGATCCAGCTTCAATCTGGATTATTTGTGTAGTGTGGACGTAGCCTCTCTTCCTTGTGTCCCCCTCCCCACCCCCGGTCACCAGGCGGGGACCCTTTCTTTTTTT
The DNA here is from genome assembly GCA_030847615.1 of Gambelia wislizenii. NCBI lineage: Eukaryota > Metazoa > Chordata > Lepidosauria > Squamata > Crotaphytidae > Gambelia > Gambelia wislizenii. The sequence goes on from JAUMIR010000004.1 coordinate 109,012,260, forward strand.
TGGTCCGTGCAGGCTGGGAGGAATGAAGTTTGGCCAGATCAGGAGGGTGATCGGAAAAAAGAAACGCTGGAGAGCTTTCACCGACTCCTAAACGAGGGTTTGGAGTGATCTGACCTGTGGGCGTTAGCGTTAAGTTTGGAAGAGCGGAGGAAAGAGCGTTGGCCGTCCCGTTACGGCACTCACTACTGAGATACAACGGGGGGTGGGTGGGTTTCTTGCACGTCTTGGTGTGCATTGTGGGTTTGATTGTGCTTCTTCTCTCCCCCTCCCCAAAGATAGATTGCCATGGCTTCCAAGCTTCTGCGGGCTGTCGTCTTGGGGCCCCCCGGCTCCGGTAAAGGCACCGTGTGCGAGAGGATCGCCAAGAGTTTTGGCCTCCAGCATCTTTCCAGCGGGCAGTTCCTAAGGGAGAACATCAGGGCAAACAGTGGTAAGTAAGTGGCTGAGGAAGGGAAGAGGAGGAGGAGGAGGAGGGGAAAAGCCAGCCTCTCGGATCGCCTACGTGCTTGGTTGCATGCGGAAAGAGACACGTTTGGTACCGAATTGGTCCGGAGGTTGAGCCCGGGATGGATTTGAGCGAAATCGACTGGGCTCGCCCATCCTGGGCAAGGCACAATCGCTCCCTCGCCGGGAGAAGGAGGAACCGCTTGTGCGACCCGCTGCTGTCCTATACAGTCTGAGCCTCTGCTTCTCCCTCTGGGCGCTGGCACTGACTCCCTGTGATGAGAGAGACCCAGGCAGGGCAGAGCCACTTGAACTCCACAGGCTCCTATGGAGTCCTCTAAGCATTGCAGTAGCCCTGCCAGGGGAAAAACCTATTCTCTCGCTGTGTGGGCAGGCCTAGGTGAGGAAATAAAATGGGAATTGGGGCACAGAAACACCAATTCGCAGCAGCTGCCGTCTGTCTCAATGATTTTTTTTTTTTTTTTGCAAGATCGCTGGTGTGCCAAGCTCTCCCTTCACACAGAGGCATGCCAGTGAATCAAGATGGTGGCCACAAGTAAATTACTCATGGTTTTGTACTCCCCAACTTGCCCCCGCCAAACAATATGTTTTTAAAAAAAACTCAAAGGTGCAGAAGAGGGATCTTCTGCTTAAATAATAATAATAAAAAACAACCAAGAAAAGAAAGCCTGTTTCATCACCACAGCTCACAATCGCTATGGCGGCAATACAGTGTGGCAGTTCTGCGATCTGCTGTCTTACCAAGCTCCACCCCTGCACACATCTGACCAATCAGCTGTCCTCTTCACCAATGCAGTCCAATGCGATTGAATTGTCCTAACAGGCAAGGGTGTGCATTTCCATCTGGGTTTTTAAAGAAAAACTCAGGAAAAGTCCCAAAGACTTCTGCCACAAACTTTTCCCAACTTTTGTTCCCCCTCCCTCCAAAAAGGACAGAATGCTGCAGGATCCCAGTTGGACACATGGGACTCCCCACAGATTCTAAGTTCCCCCCCCCAACCATCTGGACTACCCCTGTGTGTGCTCAAAAGAGAGACTCTTTGGAACTCAGCGGGGCTTACTCCCAAGTAGTAACAGGAGGAGTAAGTCCCACGGAACTCAGCATAGGTAGGAGTGCGCTGCAAATGAAACAAGACAGTGAAAAATGCATTCAGCTCCTTGTCCAAATTAAACTTAGTAAGTGAGAGAGCAGGAAGTTGGTCTCATAGAATCATAGAGTTGGAAGAGACCACAAGGGCCATTCAATCCAACTGCCAAAATTGAAATTGATCACATGGGTATTTGCATATGAAGGTTTGCTTGTTAGTGTTTATTAGCTGTTAACTGAAGCTGAAATGCATTTACCTGGAAGTAAATTCCACTGAACTAAATGGGATTTACGATGAGTAGACATATTTTGGATTCAGGAATGTATCTTCAAGGCTGCTAGTTCTGCCTGGTGATTTCTGTCCACCCACCCATCCTTTGTACTGAAAACAATTTGGAATTAATCAGTCCTATCATGTTAGTCATAAGGCAAACCAAATGCAAAGCCTACTGGGCTAAATTCATTCATCAGCTAGGGAATTGTTATTTTAGGGACTGCTGTGCAAATTAAAGGGATGCTACAGTTTCATGTCTTTTTCCCTTTTCTTTTTTCTAAGCCATGACTTGTCTCCACAATGGTATTCTAGTGGTTGATGATGTGCCTTTCCAAAAATGTGCTTTTTACAATAAGCTTTATTAGGCCACTCTAAGCACTTTGGCTCCCAGCCATTTGTCTCTTTATGTGTTTGTAGCTAGCTGTCTTACCCTGGGGTGTAACTGCCTCTTTTGGTTGTTTGCTTTGGCTTTGCTGATCATATGAATGCTTCCTTATCTTAGACTTCATCCATCATTACAGTGTGATCAGCTGTTATTGTGTTAAAATGTGGTGGAGGCAGTCCTTATAAATAACACAGGCTGCTAAGTGGTTGGGTAAAGTGAAGTGTTAAAATTGCAAAGCTCCCTGAGTGAGGAATTTTTGTTTTTAGTGCTAGGATACCATGGCTTTCATATTGAATTAAGGTAACACGTCTGTTGTGTTGTATGCAGATTATAAAATAGCAGTAGTTCAGAAAGCTCCTGTGCTCTGATATCCAGGCTATGAAAAGATCACATGTTGGCAGTAGTAGATGGTCCCAACTTTGTGCTGAAGTTGTGACAGCTCTCAGTATTTCTGCTTCAAGAAGGAAATCCTAAAGTTGGTACAGTGGAGGCACAGGCATATTTCCATTAACAATTTCTCTGACAGTGCAGCACCTTCCTACAGGCCCATTTTCCTTCTCTTTGTCTGGTTAGGTGGGAAGTGTTTTTTGTTTTTTTTAGCAGCATTAGCATTGGGAAGATGATGAAGGAAGTGTGGAGAAACACAGAATCTCAGTGTTAGGTTGCAGCATCACCTCTGCAATAAACAGTGCAATAAAAAAGTACTGTACTGAGCTGGGAAAGAACAAAATTCTACTCCAATTGATCCTGCTGTAGCTGTGTAGGCCCACCTACAACAGGCAAGGTAAACAGCAGCTGCCTCCAGATTCATGTATGAAACAAGCGTGAACAGCAAAACAGAATGAAATGAAGAGAGAAGATAAGTGTTTCTTAGCAGCTGTCCCAACAACTTACAAAAGCATAGATCTAGGAGTGTAGCCACCAACATGGAAATTGTAGGGAAAGTGGAGACTGGTGAGGGGGGGGGAAGTAATCTCTGGATGCATTTTGGAAAAGAAACTTCAAGTGAGGTTTTGAACCTAAAAGGTTCAAAATGCTTTTGTCTACTTATATAAGACTTACCTGAGCTGATTGTTTCATATCATATGTTTTGAATAAAAACATTTGCTGAAACATGTTGAACTATGCTTCCTTTTTGTGCTGTAGAAACCTATCCCTATCCCTGCTGTGTTATTTCTACCTTGAGTACCATATTTTCTGTTAAAAGAGTAATGTCCTGAGATGTATCTATTTCATTAACTGAGGTATACTTGTAATATCAGGATGTCTTTCTTTACAAGTGGGTTGCGGACTCTGGTCGCCAGTGTTTTCAGAGCGAGATGATCCTTTGTAATGCTGCTCCATTTCTTTGTCTGGACTACCATTAGGCATAATGGAGTGTCCATATCAGGCAGCGGTATGTTGGATACCATGAAAAGACAGAGAATTCTTGATTTGACTCTTTTAAAATTATTGTATCTTTACTGCTAGGGTTGGGAGAAGGTGTGTGAATAGTTTCCTTTCCTTTCCTTTTTCTTTTTAAAAATTATTTTTAAAATACAACCAGAAATACAATAAACCAATGGTTCTTAACGGCAAAGGCTGGTGACTGGCTTGGCCTGCACATTATTCTTCAATCCACTCCAGCCACAAATTTGCAGGAAGAAGCAGGAGAAAAGTGTTCCCTCCCCTCCAATGCCTCTGAGGGAAGGGTTAATGGATGGTGTAATGATATTATTATTATTATTATTATTATTTGTTGTTGTTGTTGTTTTGGTTTTAAATCTTGAGTTAAGTCTTTGGGGCCTGCAGCAACAAAAGATATTTAAAGAGGGTACCTGGTAAAGAAAAACTTAAGAGCCACTGCAATAAACAATAAAATCTGTGATTGTAAATATTATTTAAACTGGGATTTTCCAGAAATGAAATGAAATAAAACAATGTAACTAAAATGAGGCATGACTCAATATTAAGAAAGATTGAAAATAAAGTCCAATAAGTTTTCTTCTTTTTGAAGCACAGGCAAGGATGTCACCAACAAAGCAACAAGTTACAAAGAAGAGGGCTGGGTTGGGATACTATGCTCTGTGTCAAAGGTGATTTGGTGCTCTGCCATAGATTGCAGAAGGCTTAGCTGACCTCATTTTCTACGGTGTTCACATTCTGCTTGTGTTGCATGGGATATGTACTCAGTTTTGTGGAAAGGTCAGGATCAAACTGTGTGGTTAAACTCTCTTGTACATGCATATATTAGAATAAAAGTGGAATCTGAACAAATAAACAAAAATTCAACATGCTTTATTTTGTATTTTGTAATGGTTTGCATGCCAGGGTTGAAGCTTAGTGTTGTAATACAGTTGTCCCTCCATATCCATGGATTTGGTATCCACAGATTTAAGTATTCACAGCTTGAAAATATTCTTTAAAAAATAATCAAAAAGCAAACCTTGATTTTGCCATCTTATATAAGGGACACCATTTTGCTATGCCATTGCATATAATGGGACTTGAATATTCATGGATTTTGGTATCCACGGGGGTTCCTGGAACCAAACCTCAGCGAATATGAAGGGACAACTGTATACATTTTTTCTATCCCACTTTGTTACTACAGTATGTCATTACATATTTAGTAGTATCTAGAAGAGCCAGCATGGTGTAGTGATTTGAGTGTTGGACTAGGACTGGAGACCAGGGTCCGAATCCTCATGAAATCCACTAGGTGACCTTGGACAAGTCACACACACTCAGCCTCAGAGAAAGGCAATAGCAAAACTCCTCTGAACAAACTTTGCTAAGAAAACCCTGTGATAGGTTTGTTTAGGGTTGCCCTAAGTCAGAAATGACTTGAAGGCACACAGCAACAACAGAATAAAATATTTGCCTGAAAACCAACTATTAATTTTAATTTTGGGCTAGGTGCTACATGTATGGTTTCTTGACTGTGTTGTGTATATTACTGCTGCAGGTAAACCTATACAAGACAAAAGAGGGTTTAAAATGTATGTCAGCTGATAATTTGGCATTTAAAGGGTATTATGAATAATGTTTTTAATATAAGTTTTATGAAGAACTTGCTGAGTACTATTTGGCCTCATTACTGTAAATGTCCTTATCTTGGTTTGGTCTCTTTCTGTTTTACAGAATATAATGCGGAGTGGAATTTTAGAACCTGTACATTGTATAACTGGACTATGCAGGGAGTTGATATGTTGAGACTAAGAGACAGGGAAAGGGAGAGAGAAAAGATAAAGGCATGGAGCTGGTCAGTATGCAGTTATATAACTGTTGGGAATTTCTGAGGTAATATATCTCAACCTTACTGTGCATATCTGCTTATGACAGAGGGAGCACACAGAGCTATTTGATATTGTGTAAACTTTTCTCTGTACGTTGCTCTTCTATAAAGTTGGACAAAACAAAATTTCTCAACGGGAGAGAATCAAGCTGGTGTTTAATGTTCCCATTAAAATCAGTGGGATGTCTAATTGCTTAATTTTGGTTGGATCATGCCACAGTTCTTGGCCTGTGTCAAAGAAACATGCTGTTACCTATCCTAATAGAAAACACAGTCTTAAGAAGTAAGTCACACTAGTTTCAGTAGAGTTTATTACTGAGTAAGTAGGCTTAGGACTGCCATCCTATAATGCTAGTGTTACCCACCCTGATAGCCCCCATCTTGGAATATCAAATAATTGGTTGTGTTTAATAATAAGGCTAAGGTGGCCATCCATGTGGTTACAGGTAAACCAGGGACCCCCTAACACCAAGGTGGGATTCATCCAAGACCAAGGGAAGGGCCATTGGAAATAACCCCAAACAAAACATTCAAGTAAGACTCAATCACTAATCCACTCGATGATAGCAAAAGACCTTATTGTTTGTGAAATGGAATTTTCCTCTCCTGCTCCCTTCCAACAAAAGACCTTGCCTGTTTCCTATTCAATTCCAAAAGTATTGATCATTAACAGTTGTTAACCCTTCTGGAGTACCTGTTGTTTTGGCCCGGGAATGTCCAAGAACCATTGTATTTCACTCAAAATCCTGTTCCTTCCCGAGAATTTTTTCATATAAACACCACCCTAAAACACCACCAGATTGCACATAGTTCCACTTCCTTTCGACTCAATGTCACATTGTGTAGCCAGGCCATTGTCTGGACCTCCCCGCTGTTGGTTTACTTCACAATCTCCACTCTGCAGGATCGATACAGTATAACCTGCTACCCCCTTACTCTATTCCTCTATCCAAATACTTCTTACTATTTTTGTTAGCCTTGTGTGAGTGAAGCCTGAGTGTGTGTGGATGTTGTTATTAATTTCCAATAAAGATCATTTAATTTACCTTTTGGCTTAAAGTCTCCTCCTTAGTCCAGTATACATAGGTTAAACGGTCCCGCTGTTACCTGTCCTCTCGCTGCCATAATTGAGCTAATTAAATATTCCCCACTTGGACATTAGAGGGTTTCCACAGAGCTCACACAATTCAGGTAACACTAGCTCCAAACAGCAATTTGGCAGACTTATTGAAACAAGATGCAGATGTCGGGTGTCCTGTTAATGTGCTGATATCCTAGGTATTTAAATGAGACTTAGTGTATCTGACTATGTGGGATATTTCAGCAAGCAGAGTTCCTGCAGAGGAGGTAGCTCAAAATCATAGTACTGTACTGCTTAAGTGCTTCTGTAAAAGTGCTTCTGCAGTCATACATTTTAAAAATATTGAATATGCATGACTTACTTGTATTACTGAAAGGGAAATAATGAAACTATTTTTCTTTGTATTCATTGTTTCTCACAAAAAATAAACAGCAAAGAGCTGTGGGATATATTCTCTTATTTTTTCATGGTGACAAAGAGAAAGTTCTCAGCCTCAGTAATTTAGTTTAATGAACTGATTTAATTAGGAGTATAACTTTAAAAAGACTGTTTCCAATCATTCAGTACAGTATATATCTTGACACTCATTTTATAGGAACCAAACACCTTTGTGCCCTATAACAGAAACCAGAGAAGATGTTGGAAGAAAAAGTAGATCAGACGTAGGGAACTTGTGGCTTTCTAGCTGGTTAAGGAGTCACTCTGCTCATCATTCTTTACCATTGGCTATGCTGGCTGGGGCTGGTGGGAGCTGGAGTTCAGCAATATCTGGAAGGCCATAGGTCTTTTAGCCCTGTCCCAGATTATTGAGGGGGGAAATGTAGTATGTTTTAATATGTAGAATTGACAGAAAATGTCTGAAATTCTAAATAATACAGACAGTATTGTAAAGGAAGCACAGTCAGCCTGAATTTTGAATAGACCTACTTTTTAGACCGATGCACTGGATTTAGAACAATGTAATGTGACCAATTAGTTGCTGGCTTAAAATCAGTTGATATTTTACAGTTCTGTGTGATGATCCCCCAGTAGTGGATTGTGGGATCTTTTGAGGTTGTTGACTTGATCTCCATGGCTTACTCTTAACTCTTTCCTCAGCCAGTAAATAAAGGACTCAGATACTGGCCAAATTTACACTATACAAATAATCCAATTTGAAACTGCCAATGAGTGCTGGTGCCCCACCAAACTTCAAATCCCAGGATTCCATAGAAAGGAGCTATGGCAGTGTGGATTTGGCCACCAGCAGCTCTCTCTTGTTGGCCCTCTCTTCCAGCCTCTATTTACTCCCAGTGACTCCCAGCCTCCTATAGCAGGGAGGTGTTTCCAAGGTGATACTAGACTCCCACATTGTGTGAAGGCTTCCTAGAACAAAATTGACTGAGAATACTGGTGTTTCATATTACCCTTGGAAGCATATATGTATGTCTGGTTCTGTCTTGGAGATAGCACTGTCTATAGGCAACTGTTTAGAAACTCAAAAGTCTGGATGAAGTCAGCTCCACTTAAGAATGCCTCGAGATGACCAATCGACACATTTACCATTAAACATCCATTGGGTCCTGGCAATGATTCTTCCATGTACATCAGAGAGCTGATAGTTGGCTGGCTTGTTTCTTTATTTCAGGTGTGGGAGCTGTGTGGCCCTCCAGATTTTATTGAACTTCAACTCCCAGAATTATAATTGGCTGTTCTTTTGGGAATTTCAGTTCAATAATATTTGGAGGACAGCACAATTTCCATCCCTGCTTTATTTTGATATTCAGCTAATGACCTTACACGATCTAACATAGTCAAAGAATATAAAGGAAAACTGCATACCAGCAACAAAATATACAAAAGCTGATTGTTTAAGAATCCAAGTATGCACAGTATGGACATACAGGCCGTGGCTTGTCAATTAGATCTGGACATAAGAAGCTGAGATATGAATGATTCTTTTAGCTATGCATATAGACCCTTTGCTGTTCTTTTCATGTGAACAAGAAATGAACTCACAAGTCTTCCATTAACTGTAGTTTCCTATTTCTTGTAAACAGAGAAGCTAGTTATTTTAAGGTCTTTTGGAAAAGCCCAGATGTTACACCAAAGTTGACCCATGGCTTAATAATCACAGGCTTGTTGAAGCCATTAACTATTGTATCACACTTTGAATGAAAAGGGGCTCCATAGCTAATGGAAAACTTCTGGTTTGTTTGTGCATATAAGCGTATGGGTCCATGAGGTTTTCTTCATATCTTTACTTACTAAGTCAAGCATAAGCATTGTGTTAAAACACAACAAAATTCAAAATCCACAAAACAGTGATACCTTTGTTGGGCCAACTAAAAAGCACAAAACACATCATTGTGTACTAGTGTTAAGAGATGATGCTCTGCTTCTGCGTAAGTATTGCTAGTGATTATTGGCTATCTACTGTAAAGTCACTGGACTACTGACCTATTGTTTTGATGGGAGCAAGTTGTAGGGTGATCCAAAGAGATAATATTATGGGTTTCACTCTTTGTCCTATAACCATGTGAGAAATAAGGTGGCGTGTAAGTTTGCACTTGTAGTGCATTTGCAGTCATTGCACATCTTCCAGGTTGAGGGTGTTTCAGGTTTTTTAAAAAAGCTCACTGCAGACAGTTTGACTTTGCCATCTCTTCCAGCCTCTTATGCTTGATGTTTTCTGGCAGAGTTCTATGGGCTAAGATGGCCAGGAGCCATGCTATGGCTCTCATAATAGAAAAGGAAGTGCCTATGGCTTGTCCTTTGATTAGCTAAGGAGGGATGGCAACAATGACATCCTCACCTGTGCTTCCAGACGGCATGCTAATTTGGGGGAATTTGGGGAGTTGCCATCCAAAAAAGCAACCCTCCCAAGGTCTGCTTTTCAATATAACATTTATTAGAAACAGCAAGTGGGAAAACAACAGCGACATGAAGGGAATGCAGCAGGAAGGGCAAGTTGAAGATTGCAATATGGCTCTCGAAATGAAATTTACAAAGAAACAGTGACTTAACTGTGTGATCAGAGGCTTCAGAGGATCACCTGTGTGCATAGTTGTTAGAAGTAATACATGGGCATTTAAGCACTTGTTGTGTGTAGCTTTCAGCCATCTTAATTTACCCTTAAATTAGGTATTGACTTTGTTTTTTTGTGCATGCACAAGGCTTAAAAGAGATCAGTAGTAAGGGGGGGGCATTTAATACAGGACCACACAACTGGTGACCTGGCTATTTCCTGTGACCCCAGCTGCTCCCTGTGTGGCCTTTGAAGCTGAAAGACTCCACTGTTTTTCCTGCAGCCCTTCCCTGTCATCTGAGATCCCTGCCCCTACACTGGGAGATAGAGTGGTTTCAGCTTCTACACAGTTCCTGTACACTGAAGTGTGTGTGTGTCTTGGTTTAATTGCAAGTTTGGAAACTGTGGGTTTATGTGTAAAATATCTATCGGAATCATCATCATCATCATCATCTGTAGCATGTATGTTACTGTTGTTTATTGCTGTCAAGTCAACTTTGACTTATGGCAGTCCTGTGAATGAGAGGCCTCTGGGTCACCCTGTTATCACCAACCCTGCTCAGGTTACAGAATTTTTAAAATCATAGAACTACCCTAGTTGTGTTTGAAGAGATGGAAAGATGATGCATATCTTGCTGATCTGTGAAAGGTTGCCTTCTCATGGTGCTTAACATTAAATAGGAATAGGGTACCGCTGGATTTACCTGTGTCAGTTAGAATTGAAATCCAGCATGGTAGGTGGGTGTGTTTAGCAAAAACAAAGCTTAGATGTATAATTGGCTTGTTACAATTGTCTAAACGTGTGTTTCTCTTCGCATGGATAAAGTATCATTGTTACTCTGTTACTGGGTGGATTCTAGCTGTTTGCATAAACATGCATGAATTGTAAGTCAGATTTAAGCTGACAGAAAATGGCTATTCCCATGTAATTTTTTACATGGAAAATTCACTGTAACATAGAAGACTTTAGGTAGTAGGACATGCATAATACAAGCCCCCTTTTTTATCCATTCTTCTTCTGGAGTGGCCTGGAATAGCTATTTTTATGAGGCTTTAGTCTATAAAGACATCGAAGCTTTCGCAAAACTGGGACAGGAAATAAATAAAATGTTAAAGTTGCAGGGGGAAGGGGTTATAGCATGAGGATAATCCTCCTTGGCTAAAGGAACTTAATGACCTAGAAAAAGAGTGTGGTTTGTTTTCTTTAATGAAAAGACTTGATTACACTGTTGCTTTTGACTATGTTATGATTTTGTGGAGTCTCTGTAGTGTCAAAGTACAGTACTGAATGCAGGGTCCATAAACAAGGCTATTAAGAACTGTGTTGTGAGTCCTTAATGAAACTATGTACAATATTCAGGGGGAAATATGGTGTAGTGCTCAGAGTATTGGAGTAAGACTTTGAAGATCCCCATTCAAGTACCCACCAAACCATGAAACACACTGGGCGATCTTGGGCTAGTTACTTTCTCTCAGTTTAACTTACCTTACAGGGCTGTTATGAAACTGAAATGGTTGGACTTATTTGAAGAAGGGAGAATATAAAAATGTGTCAAGATTAAGCAGTATCCCTCTTCCTATCTCTTTCAGATTGTGCTGAGCTTCCTGAAGCCATGCCTTCTTCTGATAGCAATCCTTGCTGTCTGGTGTAGTGTCATCATGTTTTAGTAGGAAACAAAGAGTGCCATTCAAGCAGTTGGCAGTTTGTTTGTTTTGTGCCTTCAAGTCAGCTGCAACTTACGATGACCCTGTCATAGGGTTTTCTTGGTAAAGATTTCTTCAGATGAGTTTTGCCATTGCCTTTCTTTAAGACTGAGAGAGTATGATTTGAGATGGGGGGGTACCCAGTGGGTTTCCATGGCTGAGTAGGGATTTGAACCCTGGTCTGACAGAGACCAGGTCCAACACTCAAACTGCTATACTTCTCTGGCTCTCCCTATACAATATTTCCCTATCTGTAGTCCTTCTTAATTTGAAATTAACCAAGAGCTAGCTGAAATTATTTGGCATTCTTGTACATCAATAATAAAAACCATGAAACTGCATACAGAAAACTTATATGGCCCAAAGATGCAGTTTTAGCTCCATCCCTGGTAGTGTTCATTTTGAGGTGCCTTTTTTCTGTCCACTGATCTTACTCCTACTTCTCTGTTTCCACTGTTCTGTCCCAGTTTGTCTCATTCATCTTACAGGCTCTATGAGCAAGGCTGCTGCTGTTGCTATCACCAACTGTATCTCCTTAAGATAACTGCATCAAATGGGATTGTTCTATTATTTGGGGGTGAGGGATATAGGCTTTTGTAGCATTTTCTCTAAGCTAAAATTCTCTGATTCAGAGATGAAATTGTTCTGTCTCAAGTTACAGCGGTAAGGAGTTGATAACTAAGAACTTAATTTCGTCTTGCATCTGTGCCATGTCATTAGGATTTGTTTTGGGAATCACTGCTGTATTTTATAGCTTTATGTAATCCTTCATGGTGAGCCTGAGAAATAAGCTGATATAATACCATAGAGATGTAGAATAACCAGTGGACAAGCAATTTTTATTGTGTAGACCAGGATATATTGTTTGTCTTTGTTAGTAATTCTTGCTCTTTTGCAGTGTTGCTAAGATCATGCTTGATGCCGCACCCCATCTGCAATTATAATCTGTCATGATTTAAGACTTTCTTACAATGAACTGCAACCATTAATTTAAAAAGAAATGTAATCTGGATATGAAATCCATTTTGAGCATGGTGATATTACCAAACTTAGAAAACTGTTTCCTAAACCTGTTGCACTGTAGGAAAATCATAATTCACCTGATTCTCTATCATTAACATATTTTACATATGGATACATTAACATATATTAACAACCATGATATTAGGTTTAAATTTTTTGTTGTTGTATCAGGATAGTTTTTATGCTGTTGACATTTTTTATTTAATTCATATCCTGTCTTTCTCCCAAGATGGCATCCAAGGCTACCCTCTACTTACCTTTGAGGTAGCTGTGGAAATCTAGTTATGGAAACTCCTTTGAGATAGTGAAATGTAAATTACTGTGATAAACCAAAGTGTTCATATGACTTCAGAACTATACAGAGGATCTTTGTTATGGATTTGGGTCTTAGAAGAAGCATGTTTTGATAGCTGAACTGTAACCATCTTGGTACGTACATGCGGATGATAGCAAACCCTATTAAAAATAAAGGACTTCCGGTACAAATATATCATAGAGTTCCATTGGAGGACCTAGTGATTCTCTAGGCATTTTCCAGCATGACTCTATGGTATGTGTCCCTATTTTTTTCAGCCATTGATAACTGAAACTGTGGATATTGGTTCTGTGGATATGGGGGGTGGGGGCAGGCAGGCAACCTGTACTATACTCTGGTTAGTATTGGATTAAGTACAACAAATATGCATGATTCCTCAGTGTCAGAGTTTGTGGTCAAATAAGTAGTTTGCTGTATTCAAGGAAAACAAAAAGCTTGAGTATTTTGGGCCTTTGATACAACAGGGGAGAGTTCCACAAACTGCCAAATGACAAATAAATGTGTCCAAGTTCAAATCAAGCCTGAATACTCACTAAAAGCCAAAATGACTAAACAGAGGCTATCATACTTAGAACATATTATGAGATGATGTGACTCACTGGAAAAAATGATAATGTTTGGTAAAGCTGAAGCAAGCAGGGTGGGGGGAGACTGAATTACAGATGAATTATTACTCTGTTAAGGAAGCATGGCCATGAATTTGTTAGACCTAAGCAGGGCTGTTAATAAGTAGATCTCTTGGATTTTTGTGTGTGTCTGGGATCACCATAAGTCAAAGCTGACCTCATGGCAGATAAAACACAGCAGACAGTACAGTTGAAAAATTAAAGCATTTATTAATTTGGCTTCTGTTACTCCAGAGTGTGTATAAACCTTGGAAGCTCCATTATAAATGTTAGTCAGGGATTCTGGGAGGTGAAATCCAAAATATCTGTTTGAACGAAGGTTGAAAGTCACACTTCATGTTTTTCAGACATTATATGTTTATATATCAAAACAGCTGCTCCAACCAGGGTTGCCAGATTGAAATTAAAGGTGACTGTATCTTTAATGATTCTGTAGAAGAGGGAAATTCAGCGGGTATTTCTTGTCACACAGCCAGTTCACAAACAATACCTGCTCAGTTTCCTTCCTCTATCCAACCAGTAAAGGTACAAGAACCCTTTCCAGTTTTCATTCTGGCAACACGAAGCCCAACATATGCTTGTTCTAGTCATAGAAAATCAAAAGAATCCTGACACCCTGGACAAAGAAGAGGTAAGATTGTAAAAAAATATGAAACTTGAAGCACCAGGTCGTGATAGTTTTTCTGTTCAGTGGTATAAGATATGTTAAGATTGCTCAGCCCTAAACCTTCTTCTGTACAAACATGCTGCAGAAGCTGGTACACTTTTCATTCCACTCTACAGAGCTCATATTGCTATTGCAGTCCTTCCCAAAATCTGATGAAGACCACATCAGTTGTTAATATTGTCAATCAGTATTGTTTGTTGTTGTAGGTACAAAGATTCTAACTACAATCTTAGCAATCCTCAAGACTGCACTTCAAGAAGTGATGACCAACCTAATTCTCTGCTGTCACATCAGCTTCATTTTCTATTTGCTGGAGGGATGATTATGAGAAATATTTGGGTGTTAAATGAATATTAATGGCAACCATGAACCACCAGAAATCCAGTCTAGCTCCTGCAGTGTCACTGAATAGTGATAAAGTATTACTGAGTTTCTTACTACTCTACATTAAACATATAAAATTCCCTATGACTTTTTCAATTGGGTTAAAATTCTCTTCCTCCATATTGTTCACAAGAGATCTCTGGTCCTCCCGATATTGGTGAGGTTAAATCCAGTTGCTAGCCCTAATTAGAGTAGACTCGTTGAATCAGTAAGCTTTGTTTTACCATTCAGCAGTTGATTCAGTGCAGCTACTTCAGCTGGGACCAGCAGCTGAATCTAGACCTTCGACTGAAACTCTCATCAGCCCTAGCCAACGTAGTTAATATTAGGGGATTATGAGAGTTGCAGTACAATAATTTAGAGAGGTCAAATGATCACCATCCCTGCTCTAGACTCTGCATTATTTCAGTTAGGATTCTCTAATGTCTGTTTATGTTTGGTGCAAGCCTTCTTTTTCCTAACATTTGTCTTCTGTCTGGAAGTGCTTGCTCATATTATTAGCAAGGAACAGCCTTCTTGAACTTGGAGACTGAATATAAGACTGTGCTGTAGCCTAGATTACACATTATTTATTAGCAAATTCAGAGCTTAAATTCCAGCACTGATAGCGCTAAACCTTTGGCTTCCTTTCTGGATATAATATTAACTAGCCCCAGAATAACTGAATGCCCTTCGGTAACCGTGCATCTTCCAGTTGTTTTTCTGGTTGGTAATTTTATCCCAAGGCCATAACTTGTTTGGAGATTGTTGCTGTTGTGTGCCTTTCCAACTTCTGTTGACCCTCAGGTAAACCTATCTTGAGCTATTCTTGGCAAGATTTGTTCAGAGGGGTTTGCTTTTGCCTTCCACTGAGGCTGAGAGAATGTGACTTACCCAAGGTCACCCGGTAAGTTTCCGTGGCTGAGCAGGGATCCGAACCCTGGTCTCCAAAGTCATAGTTAAATGCTCAGACCACTACATCACGCTGGCTCTGTTATTTTTGAAGATACAAATCACCAAAGCTATTGGGTGACCACTTCAGAATCAGCATTTTGCCTTGTACTATCTACAGTTGTCCCTCCGTATCCACAGATTTGGTATCCACGGATTTGAGTATTCACAGCTTGCAAATATTCTTTAAAAAATAATAATCCAAAAAGCAAACCTTGATTTTGCCATCTTATATAAGGGACACCATTTTGCTATGCCATTGCATCTAATGGGACTTGAGTATTCATGGATTTGGTATCCATGGTGGGTCTGGAACCAAACCCCAATGAATATGAAGGGACAACTGTATATTCTTCATGTAGTCTTTCCCACAATATAGTATTCCTTGAGTAATGCATCTTGAAAGCAAATCTCCCCACAGCTCTTGTTTTAAAAGAGAAATTGTGTAGCAACTTTATTAGTGTTGTGGGGAGTGGGGAAGAAATTGCGGGACTCAACAAGAGATAGGGGTATACATGTAGACCCTGTGGCATGTGTTGCCTACTCTTGGTTTACAGATTGTGTGGGCCTGTTTTCAAAAATTCAGTACTTTATTTTGTAAGGGGGGGGTACTCTTTTCTCAGTTACCCTTCTAACAATGCATCTGTCAATTAAGAAAGAAGGCTGCAATTTTCCAGACTTAAACTTGTGCCATTAATCTTCTTTGTCTTCAAGAAGAGTGACAAGCTCTTTTCTCTTAAGGTCTTGCTCAGGCTACTATAGAAACTTTTTATTTGGCACTGCTGTTCAAACAGATGGCACTTAGATCTTTTCACATACATAAAAAAAGATAGCCTCCACTCCTTCTTGATGCAATTAGGGAAGCATGGTGCATACATCCAGCAGGTTCTTCCTGATCAATAGGAAGGTAGACTTAAATGATCTATTCCTGTATGTGGTGGGCCCTAAAATGTTAAGTCTAGACTGCTGTGGTTGACATTTGAAGGGCCTATGTATGACACTGCTTTGTACATGGGCTGCAATCCTGTGTGCACTTATTTGCAATTTAGTCCTATTGAATTTCTGAGGAAACATTTATAGAAGCAAGCTTGAAATTTGGTGGTAAGAGGTAAAAAAAAGATTCAGAATAAAAACAATCTATATGAACGCCTACTCAAGAAAACTCGTTTAGATTTTTGAGATGAGAAATAGCATTGCTAGAATTGCCTATGCTAAAGGGTGATACTTTATTCAATATAAAGTTTACCTAATATTCCAGTTGATATCACAGTGTAAATATTTAAACTCCAGAGTTACTTTTTATGCTTTGATTTTTTTATGAACCTAGTCCAATAATCCCATGAAGCAGTGGTGGTAGGGGCATCAATTATATTTCACTTAGGCGCCAGATATAATTTCTTTTTATGATTATACCATCACATTTTAAAAGGAAGACAGTGGATCAAGTATTCTGGCTTCCAGTTTAGCAAACATTATTCTCTTTTAAGTCAGCCTGAATAATACTGTAAGTCTTGTTTTTCACAACAACAGATCATTCATGCAGCTTATCAAACTTCCAGATTTATTGGGGATGTTTGGTTATATAACTAAACAAATATGGATTGGCCTTGCATGGGGTTTAGAGTTGATGAAAGACTTGTGTGCTGTGCCAGCTTGTCCAGAAAGGGCCAAGGATTATGTGGCCAGTGAAATTATAGCTTTCATTATCAACCACCTCTTAGTTATGAAGGCACAGTTGGAGAATAGGAAGCCTTGACTCAAGGACTCATTTCTGGATTTTTCGTTATATAGAATATAAACATGAAATATGTAACTCCCATGGTCAGCCTAAGATACTTCCTTGCTCATGGTAGAGAAAAAAATGGCACCACTCCCTTTCTAAGTCAATAACCTGACTGGATGGACAGTTGAATCTTTAAAAAAAATTAAAGAAGGATAGGATAGTATCACCATCACACCTGAAGGCCATAAGCCGGTTTAGAGGACACAGGGCAACCCACATGTCTCACAGCTGTCTTCTTGCTGCTGCCTGCTAGTATATGCCACCTGAGGTAACTGTCTCATCCTTCCTAATGGTAGGGATGACCCTGATAGCATTTCAAGTTAGAATGAAACTTGGTCGAATAGTCATAACTTCTCTGTCCAGTGCTATGTTGGTATTGCCAGTCCCATCAGCTGAACAAAGGTCTAGAGCAGTGGTTTTTAACCTGTGGTCCAGGGACCCCCAGGGGTCTGTGATGTCCTCACGGGGGGGGGGTCTGCGAAGGTTTGAAAGCTACTTGGCCCACCTCCTCCCTGTAGTTGAGTGGCCATGTGACAGGAGCCAAGGTGAAGGCTGGTTGGCTGGGCCTGTGCATTGCCATTCAATCCACTCCAGCCACAAACTCACAGCAAGAAGCATGTGAAAAGTCTTCCCTCCCCCTCCAGTGCCTCTGAGGAAAGATTTAATGGATGGTGTAATTGTATTGTTGTTGTTATTAGTATTAGTCTTTATCAACATCATTGTTGTCGTTGTTGTTGTTAGGATTTTAAGTCTTGAGTTAAGTCTTGGGGGTCCACGGCAACAAAAAATATTTAAAGAGGTCTCTGGTAAAGGAAAGGTTAAGAACCACGGGTATAGAGAAAGAGGCCTTACCCTATCTTTTACTCTGACTTCTAAGGATAAGTGGCAGAATAATGGATACTAGCACCAGGAGGTAGATTGGAGAGCTATTCCTCCACTCTCCCCACCATGAATAAATCCATGGATGACCATGGACTGCTCATCTGCTTCAGGCATTGCTTTCCTGAAGAGTCTGTTGCCACCAGGCACATAAAGGTGGTGAAGGGTTGTATCACTTTAGCAACTCGTATGCTGGCATGAGCATTGTGAAGCCTTGCTTGCAACCCCAGAATTGCCTTCATCCCATGGCCAGTTCCTAAGTTATGTTTGTGTGTTCTCTTAGATGCAGTAAAAACATGGCAAAAGAGGCACAATGATGTATTATTAAGTATGCAAATTAGCACTTCGATGCTGCAGCTAAGTAGTCAGAACCTGTTTTTGCCAAACCATCCTGAGCACATCTAATCACATCTGATTTCAAAAGTAAAGAAGAGTGAGGCCTATTAAGACCTTGGGTGGGAGACCATTAGGGGTTGCCTGGTGTAGCTGGGAAAGAATCCTGTTTGAAACTCTGTAGTGGCTACCAGCCAGGGTTGACACTACTGGCCTAGAAGGACCAATGGTCTTGCTTAGTATAAGTCTGCCTCCTGTGTTCCTGTAAAGCACTGCTCCTCAGCCTTTGGTCCTCCAGATGATTTGGACTTCAGCAACCAGAAGCCCCAACCAACATGGCTCACAGTCAGGGATTCTAGGTCTTGAAGTGCAAGACATCTGGGGAATCAAAAGTTGAGAACCACTGTTATAAAGCCAATGAAGTTTCAGAAACAAGGCTGAGGCTGCATCTGCATTGCAGAAATAATACAGTTTGACCCTGCTTTAACTGCCATAGCTCAATACTCATACTGTGGAATTCTGGGATTTGTAGTTTTGTGAGATATTTAGTTTTTTCTGTCACAGAGCTCTGGTGCCACAACAAACTACTAATCCCAGGATTCCATAGCATTGAGCCATGGCAGGGTGTCAAACTGGATTATTTCTGCAGTGCAGATGCAGCCTTGGTTTATATACAGTGTACACAGTACATGTTTATTTGTCCAAACCAGCTTACATTAACACCTGTATTAGGAAATGTTTGTTGCTATCAACAGTGCAGTCCAGCTAAGTTTTTTTTCTTAACTGCATGTGAAAAGATGTTATTACAGGTCATCTTGTAGGTGTTTGTTGCATAACTGTGTTTTGATGGTTAACGTTAAATATCTTGGCTCAGGTCAGCCTTGCAATGAGGAGTGTGTACAGGAGAGATGGATGTCAATGTGCCAAGAGTACACTCATCTCTTTGGTAAAAAATAAATACCTCCCCCCACCCCCGTTCTTTAGTGGCAATGAGTGTGCTCACAAATTCCCTTCATTATTTTTTAGTGAAACAGTCTATTTATTTCAACCAGTGGGTCATCCTTTTTCAGTTCAGTAAATGAGCTCACTTGCCTCCCAGTCTTTCTTGATGTGTCACTTTCAACATAAAAATGACCTGAACCCTGCGGTATCAATCCTCTATATTCTCTAGCAAAAGAAAAAAAAATATAGATACTCCATGAGGGCCAGGGGGGTATGTTATTTTTAAAAGTGTTTCTGCCAATGAAGATGTGATTTCCTAATTCTTAAACTCCAGCAGGCTTTTCACCACTACTAATGTTAATGATTTCTGAGTGTCTTTCTCTTATTTTTTTTTTCTATTTGTAAAAAAGGACTTTGCTTTTAAGTTCTGATATGGTGGGACCCCCTTTTTTCCAAATCATATTTTTTTTAAAAAAGGAAACCTTCCTATGTCACCAATTTGTGGTGATTCCTAGCTGTTTATTAGAGACCAAGGACATTATCAGATGGTAAAAATATCCAAGGAAAGGGATGACAAGAGATCGCTAAAAGGCTTACCTTTTAGACAATGTCATCCCTGTCCTGGAATGATCCCGTTCTACTCCTGTTCCTCCCCCGCTTCCTCTTATTCATGGAAAAATCCGTGAATAAGAGGCCTGTTCCATTATTATAATGGAATGATGGGTGAGTGAACAGGAGCCCCATTGTGCTCCCGGGATGACAAGTGGCTGTGATGTCACCAGGAGTTCTGTGCCGGACACTTCTGGGTGCGAGCTGGACAACAAGGTAAGTTAAACCCTTTCCCCTGCCTCCCCAGGTAGCTTTTTTTAAAATGGGGTTTTGTGGTTGGTTTTAAGTTTTGACAGCTGTGTGGGGTGTTATTTTTAAATTTGCCGCCGGCTGTTCACTTGCAAGAACAGCTGGGATTTCAGTTCTCCATGTGTAAAAGCAGCCTTACAAGGGCTGCATTTATGACTGGGCAGTAAAGGGAGGGGGAACCCATTCCTGCTGTGGAATTAAGGTATGTGTGGAATTAAGGTAGGGTGCCACAGGGTTGTGTCCTGGGCCCAGTGCTATTCAACATCTTTATCAATGACTTGGATGAGGGAATTAGGGGCATACTTATCAAATTTGCAGATGACACCAAATTAGGAGGAGTAGCTAATATCCTAGATGACAGGATCAACATTCAAAATGACCTGGATAGACTGGAGAGCTGGGCCAAAGCTAACAAAATGAAATTCAATACGGAGAAATGTAAGGTACTGCACTTAGGGTGGAAAAATGAAATGCATAGGTACAGGATGGGGGAGACCTGGCTGAACAAGACTACGTGGGAAAGGGATCTAGAAGTCCTAGTAGACCACAAGTTGAACATGAGTCAACAGTGTGATGCGGCAGCTAAAAAGGCCAATGCGATTTTGGGCTGCATCAATAGAAGTATAATGTCTAGATCAAGTGAAGTAATAGTGCCACTCTATTCTGCCTTGGTCAGGCCTCACCTAGAATACTATGTCCAGTTCTGGGCCCCCACAATTCAAAAAGGATATTGACAAATTGGAGTGTGTCCAGAGGAGGGCAACTAAAATGGTGAAAGGTCTGGAAATCATGCCTTATGAGGAAAGACTTAGGGAGCTGGGTATGTTTAACCTGGAAAAAAGATGGTTAAGGGGTGATATGATAGCCCTGTTTAAGTATTTGAAGGGCTGTCACATTGAGGATGGAGCAAGCTTTTTTTCTGTTGCTCCAGAGACTAGAACATAGAACAATGGATGCAAGCTCCAGGAACAAAGATTCCACCTCAACATTAGGAGAAACTTTTTGACAGTAAGAGCTGTTTGGCAGTGGAACACACACTCCCTTGGAGTGTGGTGGGCTCTCCTTCCTTGGAGGTCTTTAAACAGAGGCATGGCAGGGGGGGTTGGACTTGGATGGCCCTTGTGCTCTATTCCAACTCTTCAATTCTATGATTCTATGAAACTTTTTCCTTTATTCCACAGCAGGAATGGGAATGGAGCAGGGGGGGGGGTAGCGGGACAGAAACAGACCCTAAGGGTCCATCTGATAATCTCCCAATAAGCTACAAATGGGACTTTAGCTAATGAAAATGAACAATTTAGTTATATAAAATATTTAGTTATTCAAATGTAAGACAAGGAGTTGATTGATTCTGCTAATTGTAGTTAATAGGCCATCTCAAGGGGGATTGTTTTTTGTTAACACTAAGTGCCCATTGTATATATACATCCAGGAATTCAGACTTATTAAGCAGGGATGGGGAAGCTTTGGCATGCCAGTGTTTTAAGTGTTAGCAGACTGTGGATTCACGCATGAAATAAACAAGCATCACAGAGCAATTTTTTTCCCCAGTAGAGACTGTAAGTGAACACCGTGGGCACTTATGGATTGGGCCAGCCTTTCCCAACCTTAGGCATCCAGATAATCTTGGATAACTCATGTTAACTTTAGCCAGGATGGACTATAGCTGGAGTGATGGGAATTGTAGTCCAAAATCAGGGAATCAGGTTGAAAAGGACTGGATTAGGCTATTGTGTTGTTCTCACCTGTTACAGTTCTGTATGTTGCTATATCAACATTACCAGTCCAAACAGTTGCTTCACAAGTGTACGTAATAAATCTTCCTGCTGGCCTCACAAAGATTTTACTCTGATGTCTATGTAGGAATATAGAGCTGGAACTATATCTCTATGGCATGTGTTCATGTCAAAGGACTGTGATCTCTTGAGCTGACTATCTTGGGGTGTAGTTATAGGAGGAAGACAAAAGTGAAGGCATTGCCTTCTAAATATACATTACAATTAGAGGAAATGTGTCATATGGCTCTGTTGTTAGACTGGCTAATCTCTGATTTTTTTTTTTTTTAGGTGGGGGAGATAACAGGGAGGGAGGGTGTGGAAGAGAGAACTTTATGGAGCAGGAGAGTTGGGTTTGTGAAAGAATGGAAAAGAAGGTGGGAAAGTGAGTCTTGAAATGGAAAAGGGTGGGGTCAGGTGGTTAGGAGGAGGGAGGTACCTCAAAAGGAAAGTGTGCTTCTTGAGGAGGGGTCATTTTAGAAACATAGAATCATAGAGTTGGAAGAGACCACAAGGGCCATCCAGTCCAATCTCCTTCGGCCATGCAGAAATACCCAATCAAAGCACTCCCAACAGATGGCCATCCAGCCTCTGTTTAAAAACCTCCAAAGAAAGAGACTCCACCATACTCCAAGGCAGCAGCACATTTCACTGTCAAACAGGTTTTGCTGTCAGGAAGTTCCTCCTCATGCTCAGGTGGAATCTTTTTTCCAGTAGCAGAGTCCATTGCTCTATGTCAGCAGAAAACAAGCTGGCTCCATCCTCAGTATGACATCCCTTCAAATATTTAAACATGGCTCTCATGTACCCTCTTCCCCTTCTCTTCCCCAGGCTAAACATGTCCAGCTCCTTAAGCTGCTCCTCATAGGGCACAATAGCTTCCAGACCTCCCACCAGGACATGTCTGTAGCAAGGGACCATTTAGTTTAGTTGCATCAGGGCTTCTGCTATGTTTAATCCTGGCTGGAATGACTTAGGCTGCATCTGTACTGCAGACATAATCCAGTTGGACACCACTTTAACTGGCATGGGTCAATGCTACGGAATTCTGGGATTTGTAGTTTTTGTGTGATATTTAGTCTTCTCTATCAAGGAGCTCTGGTGCCACAACAAACTACAAACCCCAGGATTTCATAGCATTGATTCCATAGCCCTTGAGGGGTTTAAAGAGTGTCATCATGTCACACATCAGTCTTCTCTTCACCAAGCTGAACATGCCCAACTCCACCAACCACGCCTCATATGTTTTGTTCTCCATGACTTTTATCATCCTTTTTGCCTTTCTCTGAACCTGCTCTAACTAGTCTCTATCCTTCTTAAAATGAGGCACCAAGAACTGAATGCAGGACTCCAGATGAGGCCTGACCAGCACAAAATATAGTGGGACTATTACTTTAATCAAAGCCCTAATATCCTAAAGGTGCCAGATCCCATCTGATCTTGAGAGCTAAGGGTCAGCTCTGGTTAGGACTTGGAAGGGAGACCAACAATGAATCCCAGGTGCTGTAGGCTCTGTTTCAGAGGAAGGAACTGGCAAACCCACCTCTGAGTATTCATTGCCTAAGAAAACCCTCTGAAATTCACAGGGTCACCATAAGTCAACAGGTGACTTGAAGGCACATACACATACACACAAGATCTGACCTTGGTCCCTTTTCCCCAAATGCTGCAGGCTAGAACTTACAGAGCATGGGAGAGGGTACCTTTTTGGACTGTCACTCCCAGAATCCCCCAGCCAGTGGCAGTCCTAAAAGAAGAAACTTCCCCAAGCCCAAAAGGAATGTGAAGGAATCCCAGGTGCTGTAGCCTCTGTTTTCGAGGAAGGAATGGGCAAAACCATCTCTGAGGATTCCTTGCCTAAGAAAACCCTTGACTTACAGAGCATGGGAGAGGGTACCTTTTTGGACTGTCACTCCCAGAATCCCCCAGCCAGTGGCAGTCCTAAAAGAAGAAACTTCCCCAAGCTCAGAAGGAATGTGAAGGAATCCCAGGTGCTGTAGCCTCTGTTTTCGAGGAAGGAATGGGCAAAACCATCTCTGAGGATTCCTTGCCTAAGAAAACCCTTGACTCTCTTCAGTAACTGTCTCCCCCTCTCAATTATATTCTGAACTGATTTCTATTGTCTTATATACAATATTGTACAATATTATTTGGCCCCTTCCAGAATGTCAGGTCTTTCAAAGTGAAAAACAGGTGTGCCCTTTAGGTCTATATGGAAACAAAGTATCTGGGGTCTTTCTTGGGATGTGGGTATGTTGCGACTCTCTTCAGTAATTTATCTCATTAATTATATTTGGGACTGGTTTTTGTTGCATACAATTATTACATAAGTGCTCTGGGATGAGCTGCAGTTAATCCCTTTGCAGTTCCTTAGTTTTTAACCTTTCTCCTCCAGCTGTTTTGTACTTCAACTGCCAGAGGCCTACACTAATATGTCCAATGACAACATGTTCTAGGAGCTTACATCCCAAACATCTGGAGGAGAAAAGGTTGAGAGCTACTGCCTTAGAGTGTTACACAGTGCTAGGTTCTTGAATAATTCAGTTATTTTCTCCTCTCGAACACCTAGCCCATTTCATTATCTCTTGTCTGTTTCGTCCCTCTATCTTCTCACTTTTCCCATTCTGCTTTTTACATACCTTGTCCTTTATTGGATCATGTGGAACACTTTAAAGGGTTTGGTAAGATTGGAACTTGGAGCAAAAAGATAAAAAACTATGAGAATTCATGTCCTACTACTCCTTTTTATGTCTTAACCCCCCCCCCAAACCCCTTCTGATTAAATTTTAACTTTAATCAAGGGATTGTCTACATGGGCAAACCCCCCTGTACTCATCCCATAGTCGCAGTGCACTTGCCACACAATGTTTGCAATATTCACATCTTCATTGGGGTTTCTGAAGAAAAATCTGGATCTGAAAGATTCGTGGTTTGCTCCATGTTTGAGGGGAAAACTTGGATTATTGGCCATGTGGTGGCTGCGGATTGGCTTTGGGGTGAAGCTGGGGGTGGAGCTTTCAGTGGATGAGAGTCCATTCAGGTGCTTTAAATTTTTAAAATTGTGTGCATATCTGGATAAGTGTAACTCCACTTATCCAGTAATACAGCACTGTTGGACAACATACAGTTATATTCACATGCACATGCAAAATAGAATAAATAAATAGATGCTCAAACGAACAGGAAAAAAAGCAGACCTGGCTGTGTGTCTGGAAATAATGAGACCTAGAGGAGATGGGATCAGCATTGGAACACCCTTTTATGCCAATGTGAGTTCACCTATGGTTACAGTGTTGCGGGATAATTTGGAGAAACCCCAGTGGCATTTACAGGGATGCTGAAGATCAAAACATCCGTGGGGGGCTACAAGGTGGGTTTGGGGTTTCCCGCCAGTGTAGACAAGCCCCAAGTGACACATCTAGGTGAGAAGGATAGTATTTCTATGTCTGCTTCTAATAAGTCTATTTAAAAAAAAAAACATGATCCACATGATAGTCCTAGTCACAGTTCATCCACTCCAGTTTTTAGAGCCAGGATTGATTCATTCAAATTGAATGAGTCCAAAGTGCTTTATTTCATTAGCCTCGCAGTACAAGGTTTAAGCAAATAGCTAGTAAGCTAACACAGTTATAGAAAATAATAGAGATCTTAGATATATGTTTTGAAATTAGAGCTGCCAGGGATTGAATTTGGGATTACTGGGTCCTGTGTTCAAAACCTGTACTCTACCACTGGTCTTTCCAGCTCACCCTTCTTGATTGGTAGTGGTGCGGCAGAAAGGGTTTGGTTGCACAGAAGAATGTTCTGTATATGGTGACCGGCACTCAGATAATTTCTGATTAATAGTTTGCCACTCTTGATTCATTGACTGATCTTTGTCGCTATCCACTTACTGCTGTATTTGTGGTAGACTGGAATCCTCTAACTGAAATAAATCATTCCTGATTAACCTTTAATAAATAAGGCATTTGAAGAGTGAATTAAGTATACCTGTTGATGGGGTGGAAGAAAAAGAGGGATGCAAACAAACTGAACTGAAGAGGTTGTAAAATGAGATTGAATGCTTTGAGGCAGCCTTCTTCATCCTGACCATTCTCAGATGCGTTGGACTCCCACCATTTCCAGGCAACAATCATACTCGTATTAGTCCATCAGGGTAAATAGTTCCAGGGAACTTTAAAAGGAAAAAAATAGTGCAACAACAAAATGTGCTTCCATAAGATAAACAGGGACAACTTTCACTCCATTCTCTATAAATCCCATGGTCTGGACATACATTAATGTTTTGATCAACGAGTTAACCAGTGGTAACACAACTAATTAAACTGTCTCAATTATTAGTGTTTATGGTAGTGAATTAATTTTCCAGTTTCTAACATTTAACATTATCAGTTTTCAAATCAAACATGTTAACCTTTGGAAGAGGCTTACAGATTGTTGATTCTGCTATATCTTGAAGTGCACAGCATAAATTTCTCGGAAATCAGAGTTTATTTTGGTTGGGGATATTGTTAGAATTTGAGTGCCTCTTGCTGAAAGTATTGTTGTGAAGAAATCAAAAAGGTTTCTTTAAGCCATATACAAATAGCAGTTTATTTGGTGAAAGGTAGGGCTGTTTCTCTAAAATTAGCCTTTCACCTAGTTGAGGTGAGGACTTTTCAACTACATTCTTGAGTTAATCTGTAAGAATGCTGCTTAGCAGAAGGAATTGTTTAGGCTTCTTGCTCAAGAATATGACAGGGCAGAAAAATGGTTGTTTGATGATTGGGTTGACTGGGTTTAGGCATCTGAACATGTGTGTGTGTGTGTGTGTGTGCACCTTCAAGTTGCCTGTTGACTTATAGGAACACCATGAATTTTATAGGGTTTTCTCAGGCAAAGAATACTCAGAGTGGGTTGCCAGTTCCTTCCTCTGAAATATAGCACTTGGAGTTCATTGGCAGTCTCCCATCCAAGTACTAGCCAGGGCTGACCTTGCCTAGCTTCCAAGACCAGACAGGATCTGGTGTCTTTAGGGTATTTAGGCCCTACTGAGCACTCACAGCATACTAAATACCTTAAATGCACCAGATCCTGTCTGATCGTGGAAGCTAGGCAGGGTCAGCCCTGGCTAGTACTTGGATGGTAAACCACCAATGAATACCAAGTGCTATATTTCATAGGAAGGAACTGGCAAACCACCTCTGAGTATTCCTTGCCTAAGAAAACCCTATAAAATTCATGGTGTTCCCATAAGTCAACAGGTGACTTGAAGGTATACAAACATATGACCTTTTAAAAAATAGATAATATTTATCTTGGATGATGTCCTTGAACGAAACCAACTATATTCACTTGAAGCGTCTGTCAAGTTATGCTACATTTTTCTGTCCACATTGGAAAGCATAACCTTTATGTTTACAACTTTAAGAATTCCCAGCAACTGGCTGTACTGGGTATTCTGGGAGTTGTAGTCTAAGATAGTAACATTGCTAAGCTCTGTGCACCCTACATCAAACAGGTGTGAGGGTGCAGTCTATCCAGTGCTTGCTTTAATGTGAGTTGAATATTGCATGTGACTTGAAACCCTGCTTTATCAGGGCATCGCTCGCTCTCTCTCTCTCTCTCTCTCATTTTGGTCATGATCAGAGGAACTCAACACCCTTTCAGACCATGTTGTTCTGCATGGTAAGGTTGGGGGCTGAGAGGGTGGGTGCAGGATTAGCCGGTGCCTCCCTATCCCACCACCCACTTACAGCTCTTACACATTCAGGTCGTATGTACAAGGTGTTGGGAATGCATCAGGGACCGTCCATAGTACTGCTTGATTGACTGGACCAGTGCAGAAGGAACTTGCAGGACTAGTCTTTACCAATAGGTAAGGTAGACTGATCAAGCAGCTGATCTTAAGCATCATGAAAGGGGAGAAAATTGTTGTTGAGTTTATTTTTATGTTTTGAGTGACAGGAAGTCAAGAGGTGCTTGGAATATTTTCTGCCTTGGATGCTAAAATACCTTGGGCACTAGGCCCCTTAATAGCCTTGTGTGTGCCTCAGCTAGCAAAATTTCTTTAGCAAGCCACTAGAGCTAGGGCTTTCTATCTTTATGTCTTTCTATGATTTTATACTGTTTTAGATTATGCGTGTTTTTACACAATAGATAATTTAACGTGAAGTCTAAGGCTTTCACGGCCGGCATCCATAGATTTTCCTTGTGTTTTTTTTTTCCAAGTCAGCCAGCCAGAAAAATCAGCAGTAGCAGAACATGTTATAAACCAACCTGGACACAAAATGCTACTGTATTTGAAAACACAGAAATTCTAGACCAGGCCAACAACTATCATGTCAGAATGTGCAGAGAAGCTATTGAAATCCACAAACACTTGGACAACTTCAACAGGAAAGAAGAAACCTTAAAATTAAACAAAATATGGCTCCCAGTTTTGAAATACAATAGAATCAAAACTCAACACTTACAAAAGAATTCCACCCAGGGACAGGGGGATTCCTAGCAGAAAATGGTCTATCAACCAACCATTAGCCAAACAAACACTAATGAGCCTTGCATTTCTATACCCAGAAACTAACCATTCAGTTACACAAATTTACATATACTGTACTCCCCAACAGGGGTTCACAGCACATAAACTCCACACACACACACACCTACCTAACCATTTTCTGAGGATGCCAGCCACAGATGCAAGTGAAATGTCAGAAACTATTCCAGAACGCGACCCCAGACCCCAGAAAAAAACCAAAGATAATTTAACATTTTTCAACTTGTGTATTGTCTGGATTTAGATGTTTGAACCTAGTTGTAAGCTGCTTTTGCTCCCTTTTTGGAAGAAAGAGGGACATAAAATCAATCAATCAATAGGGTTGTTTGCTGTGGATGGGATAGAAGACCACTACCTCTTTCTGAAAGCTGCCTGATAGGCAAAAATTCAACAACAGGCCATTCAGTGAAGGATAGATTTGCCTATGATGTAATGGATAAAGAAAGAAGGAAAGGTCTTGCCAGAAGCTTAGCTGAAGGAATTGTTCCTTATAGGTCGTATGGCAGAGTCTAGGAGCTTTTCATGCACTAGATAGTTTAGCCTATAATTCCCATCAGCCCCATGCAGTATGGACAGTGGTAAAACACTGAAATGTGTGCCCCCCAAACATGTGAAGGACCCAAGATTTGAGGGAGAAAGAAAAAGGGGCCAAGAGCTGGGATCCTGTGGGGAAATGATGCCAGTGTACCAATGCCAGCATAGGCAGTGGTGGTAGGAGGAATAAGGTCCAGCCAATGTGGCCATGAAGGACACGAGGCACCAGAGAAATAGGTTGCTTAGAGGTTGTAGTAACCCTAAAAAAAATGCAACTGCTAGCCTAACTGGGGACTAAGAGGATTCTAGCCCAAGACTGCAGGTTCTAGCCTCTTTCATGCCAATATATTGTGCAGGAGGTTTTAGTGCAGTGTGTGTGTGTGTGTGTGTGTGTGTCTGTCTGTGTGGGGTTGGGAAGGTGTTTTCTGTGCAAGCTCTGACTTGAAAGACTAAGGAAAGGTAAACAAATGCCTGAAGGAATAATGGTTTGATGTCTCATTTTACCAGCTGCCCTGATCCAATCTTGTTTTAGCAATTGTCTGGCCACTGCTATTTATTTGTTTCTTTGCTTTATTATATTTATATCCCGCCTTTCTTCCAATACAGGGACTCAAGGCAGCTAATATGAATTAAAACAATACACAAACATTAAAAATATAAATATGAAATAAAAAAAGAGATTAAACAATTTACAGTATTAAAACATATAAAATATTAAAATACAATAAAACTATAAGCACCCTAAAAGTCAAACTGCACAGCACGTAGAAGCCCAACCCCCATCAGATTGTAAATGCCTGATGGCACAAGAATGTTTTTACTTGTTCTCGAAAGGAGAGTAGAGATGGGGCCATTCCAGCTTCTCTAGGGAGGGAGTTCCAAAGTCTAGGAGCAGCCACCAAGAACGCCCTCTCCCTCGTTCCCACCAAACGAGCCTGAGAGGGTCGTGAGACAGAGAGAAGGGCCTCTCCACATGATCTAAGAGCTCTAATGGGTTCATGAAGGGAAGAATACTATGATATTTTGGGGTTTTAAGTATTTTTGGGTTGTTACCCTTCTCTCCACAGAATACTTGCTTGGGAAGTCCTCATGCAACCTATCAAAAGCTTTTAACATGCATTGTGATGTATGCGTACATCAAAGATCTCTAGACACTAATTGTAAATGTTGCTTGAGTAGTGTCCAGATGGGAGTAATTTACTGAAAAACTTTTGAAACTTCTAATACCCTGTTTTGGTTCATTTCTTCAAGACTGGAGCGGGGAGTATAAGGTTTTGTTCTTTTGGGGTGTATGTTTAATTAACTTTTTCTGTCAGTATTCTGAATTCACCTTCAAATATAGTTTTTTATTTTTGTTCAGAGTAAAAATAATATTTTAAAAACTGCTTGTTGTTACATGCTCAGGCTGTTGAATGGCTAGAAAAAAATGCTTAGTTTATTTTGTCAGCTTATTTTTGTGCAGGAGCTTAACTCATTGTTTCCTTAACCAATTTCCTTCCCCACCCCATTTTTGTTATATCATTATGAACCATCTAACTCAGATATTTGTTATCATCACAATTGTGTGGAAAATTTCTAAGTCACCTTCTGGACATGAAGGCTGCAATTCTAAACACACTTGGTAGGGAGGAAGTCCCACTGAAAACAGTTGTGCTTTCTTCTAAGAAAACATATGGTGAGCTGCACTAGAAGTATAGCTCGCTACATTAAATAAGCAAAGAAAAAAGGGCAAGTTGTTGATATGACTATAAAAGAGGTTGTCAAGCATTTAACAAGGTGCCAAATGGAAGGAATGTGTACAGAAATGTGGCTATGAAGATGGGTTATGAGTATTTTACTTCACTTTGCTTCCTATTTTTTTGCTTTCCTAGGTTCACCTTTTTTCCCACTGGTTTATGCATTTCCCACTGGTTTGCTCTTAAGTCCACTGCCTCTAATTTCATTGGCTGCCATGTCTTTAATTCCCTATTTTCCTTCTTCCTTCATATTTCTAACTCCCTGTTTCCCAGGCTGTCAGCCTGACTCTGACTTGTTCTTCCCTTTCTTATCTTCTTTATTAGAACACTTCTGCATCACAGAATTTTCTGTTACTTTTCCGAATATAGCAAGTCCCTGATCCAAAGCACCTTGTACTGTTGCTTTTCAGTCCGCCTTTCTAATGTCAGTGAAAGTGATTTCCCATGTGGCTGCAGAAATGGCCTTAGGCTTGGCAGATGTAAGATGGTTAAGCTAAAGTTCATGCCGTTTTCATGACTTGGCAAATTAATGATTTAGCTGACTTGGCAACCATGTCGGGAGCTGGAATGTTCTTAATGAGAGGAGAGATGCAGTGGGTATATTAACTGATGAAGTCAGAAGACACTAAAGCCCAGACACCAAATGTGTCATCCTGTGGATTTCTCCTCTGTAGTTGCTTTCAGAGAAGAAACATTTGGGGCGATTGCTCTAAGGCAATTAATAATCAGGATTATGAAACCCAGCTTGTAAAGTGTCTTAGCTAAATGATGATAGTTTTTTGTGTTTCTCTCCCCCCACCCCACCCCTCACTTGAACAGATGTCGGTATTCTGGCAAAGCAGTACCTTGAAAAAGGCCTTTTGGTGCCAGATCATGTGTTCACTCGTGTCATGATGACAGAACTGGACAAAATGCGGGGCCAGCCTTGGTTACTTGATGGTAAGAATTTTTCCCCACTTAAGTTCTAGTTTTAGCAGAAACTGTTTTGTCTTCTCCATCTTTGACAGATCCTTTTGTATTTGATTTCTCTAAGATGCTGTTTAGGGCAAAGTAATGTTACATGGAAACAGTGAAGACTATTCTGAGCCTTTCCAATCCTTTTAGCAATTGCTGGTGGAGTGAAGAGACATATCAAAGCATCCTGAGACCACAGAAAGACAGAAAATTCATAATTAAATTCTTGGCAGCTGTGAACATTGAACACATACATAAAAAAATATATGAGTCCATGTCACAAAGGTTGCATTTATTGGGATGTGAGCAAAAGGTGACAGTCTAAACCAGTCTTTGGAAACTTTGTGCCCTCTAGATGTGTTACACAGCAACTCCCATTATTCCCAGTTACTATGGCAGCAGTCATACTGGCTGGAATTATGGGTGTTGTCATTCAAGGCATCAGGGGGCCGTTTACATGATGAAAATGTCCCGGGAAGAATTCGTGTCGATCCCTGGCAGTTTACACGTACATCGGGTCGGGTACGTGATTTTTGGAAGGGGGGGCCACCTTTTGTCCCTCAACCTGCGGGACTTCCAGTCCCGCAGTTTGTTCCAGTTTTTAAAAAAGTCACGGGAGGATTCGAAAAATCGGATATGTAAACAGCGTGGGACAAAATGTCTCGGTACTGGGATGGCCGGAAATGGTGACTGGGGGCGGGCTTAGAGTTCAGCGACCAGAAAAGGAGGGGGCAGTCACCCGTTCAACAGATCCAGCCTCACCAGCCGAAAACAAAGGCATCCCTTCCAGCTGCACGAAGGTTGATGTCTGTGCGTGCGCGTGCGTGTACTCAGTCACCTTTTTAAATGGATTTCTACACTGCAAACCCTTCAGCTTTACCTTTTCCTCTACTGCATGTTACAGAGAGATCATGATGGGCAGAGGGTCACCCATTCATCCCCTGCTTTGGTCACCTCCCAGGGTCTGGGCACAGTAAAATATTCCAGCCTCTGAGCGAATGAACACCCTTTAATTCCCCCTCTCTGTGTCTGTGCCTGTAGCTTGCTTGTAATCTGAACTCTGTAGCTAAATCTGCTGCAAGGGTTAATATTTTAAAGAGGAAAGGGGAAAGGGGCTTGATTTCAAAAGGGAAGCACTCTGCTTGATTTCAAATGGAAAGCACTCCTTCGTTCCTGCGTCTATGCGAAAGATCTCAGTCTGGATCTTTCAAAATGCTTTCTTGCCTCTTCTGAAAGGGTTAAAATTTTAAAGAAGCAAGGGGGAGTAACAAACCTCTGCCCCCCTCTCCCCCCCCCAGCCAGCCAATAGCATCGCTCGTGGCACGGAACTCTAAAGGAAGTGCGTCAGCGAGGTTGTGAAAACATGACTAATCGCATCCTTGATTGACAGCCAAAAAAAATCCCTAAAAAACCCCAGAACTTTGGACGTGTAAATATCAGTCACGGGACCACCCGGGATATCCAGATCAGTGACATAAATCGTATAAACAGCGAGGGATGGATTCGTGATCAGAAAGTCACTGTAAGCACCGTGACAATTTCTGTCGTGTAACTGGCACCCAGGAGAACATCAGGTTGGAGGAAACAAGTCAAGGCCATCTTGGATTTCTTGGGGCTTGGGAATGATACATGTACATGCCTAAAGTATCTTGGAGTGTTAATTGGGGATATTCCACTCCTCACTTGCTGCTGCATCTACTTTCCTTTGCCCTCATGTGCTCCTCTTTAAAGGAACTGGCCAGTTATTGACATGGTTTGAGTAGTGCTTTCTTCAGTTCACTTAGCAAAGCTGGTACACATTTATTTTAAATAAAAAGCTGATTCTTTCTCCCTAAAGCTGAAACCTTAACAAGGGAAAGGATAAAAGATTGGTGTCTTCTTTAGAATCAAAGGGAAGAAAGATAACAGTATGTTGTTACAGGCAGGCAATCCACTACTTGTCCTGTGTTAGACTAGGTAAACCTGTATTCTACACCAATTCTTATCCAGAGCTTGGAAGACTTATGAGCTCAGCAGAACATTAAGATCAGCTGGAGAGATCCTTCTCTCTGTCCCACCACCTTCTCAGGCTCATTTGGTGGGAACTAGGGAAAAGGTCTTTTTGGTGGCTGCTCCCAGATTTTGGAACTCCCTCCCCATATAGGTCAGGATGGACCCATCTTTACTTTCTTTCAGGTGGCAGGTTAAAACATTTTTATGCCACCAGGCCTTTGCTGATAAATGTTTTAAAGATTTATTTTAATTTTATGGAGTTTTTAAAATGTTTTATTATTTATGTGGCATTTTAAAATTATACAGTATAATGGTTTAATCTCTTTTAATTCTTATTTTTGTTTCTGTTTTTAGCTAGTGTTGTTTTTAAATGTTGTGAGCCACCTTGAGTCCCCATAGGGAGAAAGGTGGGATATAAATAAATAAATGAATAAATAATATTTTGAAATGTAACCCCCAGAATCCCTCAGCCAGCATAACAGCTGGAGATTCCGACAATTTTTGTGGTTAATTATTATTATTATTATTATTATTCCCCCAAGGTCTGCACTGATTCAGTCATTCACCAAAGACCATGCTTGTTCCATGACTGGGTTTCTGCCAAAGCACGAGTGCCTTAATTACTGCCAGCTCTTAGTTGAAACCAAGTGAAATCTCCCATACCCCAAGGGGGGAAAAAACTTTTTTATGAATAATCTGAAGCTCAGAGTCCTTGGAAACTGACATCACAATACTTCTGAACTTGTATTTGGACAGAAAATGTAACTGTAGAAATGAACATTTACAGGAGAGTGTTTAAAGTTGAAAAGCTCAGGTATCCTTGCGAGAGATTGGGAGATGTTGCAATAACATTTTTTTGAAGAACCTGAAATATCCCTTTTTTCTTTGAAAATGATAGCCCAGCAGTCCTCACCCTTGATTATGTTGGCTAGGACTCCTGGAAGTTGCAGTCCAACAACATCTAAAAGACTGCACTTCCCCCTCAGGGAGATTTAGTTCTCTTCTTTGAATGTTTCCCTTTCACTGAAATAAATAAATCTCTATAGCCCTGTTACTCATGGGAATACGAAGGTAAGTGTCAGTTAGTACTCTGTGCATTTGCTTAGTGGGAAGTAATCTGGTGTTAAAAAGAGAGACAGAATCTCAGGATGTGTAAAAGAAATTAACTGAGCTTGTGGGTTAGACACCTCCTTTGTGGCCTTTGTTATCAGGTGTGCTGATAATGAACAGGGAAAACATCTAGGGCTCTGAAAAATCATGTAGGAGAGCATGTTAGAAATAAAAATGAGGTGCTACCTCACTTGACCCCTTCATACGGTGCTCACCACTTAAAATAAGCTTCAGTTGCTTAGCTTCAGCTAGGTGACTTACTCATGGGCCTTTGGGTGATGCCTTGGCATCTTTAATACTTCTGGTGTGAGGCAGCCTTTACGAAAAGAACTCAGTCATAGGTTTTGATCTATCAGCTGAATACATCTGCATTCTTCCAATCTTCCATTGATAAATGTATTGTCTTCGCCATCCTTGTAGATAACTCTAACAAATTAGTTCCTTATTTTCCCCTTTTCTTCTTCTCATAGACACTTAACTTTTCTTCCTTGCCTTCTTCATTGTTCTTTGGCACAGTGTTGTAAACTTCAGTGGGAAAAGTAGTTTAATAATGAATCTGAAGTTTTAAAAATACACTTACTTTAAAGCTTATGCTATATAATTTGTAGAGATCAGAGCAGAATTTTCACTATGCTCATTACCGTTGTTGTTGTTGTTGTTGTTGTTGTTATATTCCTTCAAATTGACTGTGACTTATGCCGTCCTTATGGTACGTTTTTTTTTTAAACAAGATTTCTTCAGAGGAGATTTGTCATTGCCTTCCACTTACATGTAACTTGCCCAGGGTCACCCAGTGGGCTTCCATGGCTGAGCAGGGATTCAAATCCTAGTCTCTCAGAATCCTAGTCCAACGCTCTCACCACTAAACCACAAAACAATACTTAATAGTTGTGCTTGTACATATTCCAGTAAACAGATGTACAGTATTCAGTGATTACTATGCTGCCCTTCAGAAATAGTTTCAAGGATAGATTTTGAAGGAGGAGGAGATGATGATAATGGTAATGGCAAAATGCACAATGATACAACATTAGGCTCAAGACAGGTCAAGGTGGGAGAAAGCAGCATGGAAAGCATAGTAAATATGTGTGTTTAAAAGCCTGGGAAAACTGGCTCTGAAGGGATATCAAAGTAGTCACCAAGTAAAAATCCATTCAAAAACTGGGGCATCACCACTGAGAACATTTGCTTGTCCAGCCTTGTCACTTTAATATGGTAAGAAAATTGGAATAGGGCCTTTAGGGACTACGATAGTGGGAATCATGTGGCCTGCCAGTTGTTGTTGGGCTCTGCATCTTTCAGGATTCTTCATTGGCTATGCTGGCTCAGGCTGCTGGAAGTTACAGCCCAATAATATCTCAAAAGCTATATGAAAAATGAAATGCATAGATATAGGATGGGAGAGACCTGGCTGAACGAGACTATGTGCGAAAGGGATCTAGGAGTCCTAGTAGACTACAAGTTGAACATGAGTCAACAATGTGATGCGGCAGCTAAAAAGGCCAATGCGATTTTGGGCTGTATCAATAGAAGTATAGTGTCTAGATCAAGGGAAGTAATAGTGCCACTCTATTCTGCCTTGGTCAGACCTCACCTAGAATACTGTGTCCAGTTCTGGGCACCACAATTCAAAAAGGATATTGACAAATTGGAGCGTGTCCAGAGAAGGGCAACTAAAATGGTGAAAGGTCTGGAAACGATGCCTTATGAGGAAAGACTTAGGGAGCTGGGTATGTTTAGCCTGGAAAAAAGACGGTTAAGAGGCGTTATGATAGCCCTGTTTAAGTATTTGAAGGGATGTCACGTTGAGGATGGAGCAGGCTTGTTTGCTGCTGCTCCAGAGACTGGAACACGGAGCAATGGATGCAAGCTCCAGGAACAGAGATTCCACCTCAACATGAGGAGGAACTTTTTGACAGTAAGAGCTGTTCGGCAGAGGAACACACTCCCTCGGAGCCTGGTGGGGTCGCCTTCCTTGGAGGTCTTTAAACAGAGGCTGGATTGCCATCTGTCGGGGATGCTTTGATCGTGATTTCCTGCATGGCAGGGGGTTGGACTGG
The DNA here is from genome assembly GCA_030847615.1 of Gambelia wislizenii. Taxonomy (NCBI): domain Eukaryota; kingdom Metazoa; phylum Chordata; class Lepidosauria; order Squamata; family Crotaphytidae; genus Gambelia; species Gambelia wislizenii. Next base: position 109,048,980 of record JAUMIR010000004.1, read on the forward strand.
ATGGCCCTCGTGGTCTCTTCCAACTCTGCAATTCTATGATTCTATGATTCCCATCTTTGGTGTGAATTGACAGGCTCAGGTTGGGGAAGGCCAGGCCCCAGACTGTTCAGGACTTTGAAGGTAAGCACTGGTACTTTAAGTTGTGCATGGAAAGAAGTAGAGGTTTAAAAAAGCAACACACATTTTTAATCTCTTTATCTTTCCCAATGGGAAGTGGCACATAAGCATGTTGCTTGTTTTCCCCACCCCCTCTCAGGGATGTGACTAAGCTGAGAAACTCTTTGTCGATCAGCCTTCTGTTACATGAAACAGTGTGCTCCCTACATGTTGCCGAAGTGCGACAAATAGCAACTGGTAGGTAGGAGGGAAGGAACAGAGCCAAGATGACTTGCTTATAGCAGTCTCATCTGTGTGCAGTGAACAATGGAAGCCATGTCTTACTTTTGCTGGGTTACATTCTCATTTTTTTTAAAAAAAGAGAGACCTAATTTTAAAACATGGGTCATTTCAGTTTTTTTTAATAGCATGTTTTTGTGCATGCAGATAGTGGGCCCTCAGTATCCACAGAGGTTTGGTTCCAGGATCTCCCGTGGATATCAAAATCCATGGATGCTCAAAACCCATTATATGGTGTAGTAAAAATGGCATCCCATATATAAAATGGCAAACAGCGAGGTTTGTTTTTTGGAATTTTCTCCATCAAATATTTTCAAGCTGTGGTTGGTTGACTCCATGGATCCCCATAGAGATACGGAGGGCCGACTATAATTTGAACCTATAGCAGAACACTGTGGGAGCAGCTGACTGAGTGTGTAAAGCCTGACTCCATATTGAAGCAGATCTAAAGAAAGAAAAGATGTGTTTTTTTATGAAAGTCCTCCCAAGGAAATTAGTTTTGCATTTGTGAACCTAAGTGCACAGGCCTAATCCTGAATACTTTAGAGTTGTAAGACATAGGCGGGATACAGAAGTAACTTAAATATGCATAACTAGTGAAAGCCAAATTGTTTCCTATCTTCCTTGCTGAATCTCTCTGTCAAGAAATCAAGCTTGCATAAAGTTCTTCTTTAAGGACTTTAGGAAATTGGTTGGTCATTCCTTCCAAACAAATGGTTAGGGTCATAAATTGAATATTGTGCTGAAGAGCATCAATGTACTAAAAGAATAAGAACCCCACATTTTCCATCCTTGATGAGGGTACTGAGTAAATTGGACAGAAGGTTGAATAATATTTGTGGACAAATAGGCAGACTAGGTCAGAAAGCCTATTTTGTTCTAGGCAGGGACCTTTGACTAAAGCACTGATACTCAAACTGTAGTCCTCCAGATGTTTTGGACTTCAATTCCCAGAAGCCTCAGCCACCTTGGCCAATGATCAGGGATTCTGGGAGCTGAAGTCCAAAACACCAGGAAGACCAGACTAAAGGAATTAGCTAGGAAGTTGTTCTGCCTTAGAAAGCAGCTGTTACATAAAAAGTACATTGTTTGGAGGATATCTTAGCATACTTTCACATCTCCATATTGGTGCACAGGCTTCCCCTGTGAAAGATTGTGGAGTAAGTCTTTTCCCTACCTTTGAATTGTAGGACCTCTTATCACAGGGTATAGCTTCTTTCCTTCATATTCACGACCAGGACATTTGGCTGTCCCTTATAATGAAACCGTAGTTTAATGAAACATTAAAAATTATTTAATGAAATAATTGTTTGTTTAACATAGATGATTAAGAAGTTTGTTTTCTGAAATCTAACCCAACAGATAATCTTCCCCTCTATCTGGTTCAAAGTATTCCCCTCTGATCTTTATAGGCATGGGGGATTGTTGGAAGTTTAAGCTTGTTAACAGGGCTTAAATACCCTAAAGGCACCAGAACCTGTCTGATCTTATAAGCTAGGTAAGGCCAGCCTGGTTAGTACTTGGATGGGAGACCACCAACAAATACCAGGTGCTGTAGGCTATATTTCAGCAGGAGAAACTGGCAAAGGGATCTCTGAATATTCCTTGTCTAGGAATACCCTGTGAAATTCACTCACTCACTCACACACACACACGGCTGAAATGCTGTTGGGGCAGCCATGCCAAAGGAAGACAGACAGAATCTGCTAGTTCCGAGCATACTGTTTATGCAGTGCTTTACTTCATTCAGGGTTGCTGTGGCTGGGACCTTTTTCTTCCTGCCATCACTGCCTTGCCTTGCATAGCTATGCTAGGGCAGGGCACTAACAAGATTTGGACCTGTACATTTAATTGATTTCAGGTTTTATTTCTCTGAACTGTTTAAATCAATGATTGCCTTTATTATTTGAAATAACTATAGTACCACACTATAGTAGAAGAAAAGACCAAATGGCAGCATAGGCCTAAATCCAGCATTACACTATTGCTTGACCACTAGTGTGACAGGACTTTCTTTCCTCCCTTTCCTTGGGCACTCCTGTTCATCATTCGAGAACCTACTCTGAAGGGTTTTCTAGACATCCTGAATAGTTTTTGACGGAGCATTGAAAGTCGAAGGGAGAAGGATTGCCCTCCTCCTGGTTTGGTTGATGGAAGCAGCTTTGTCAGTGGAACATCCTTACTGGAGCCTGTTCTTATCTTAGAAACCAGTTCGGTCATTTGATATCCTAGATTCTGAGAGTCCACGATTAGACTCTCTTAAATCCTTGTCTCACTGTTGCCATACCAACACAGACAAAAAAACCAACAACACGAGGCTAATGGGATTTTTGAGAATGGATGACTGGATGCAATTGATGGGTTCAAGAACAGGAGCTTATGTAACTTACATTGATACAACTTAGAAAATGCACTGGTTGTGAGTTTGGCCAAGAGAGAACTTGGTTATATAAAAGGCTTGGGTATGTTTCCACTCCCAGTGTGCTGATTGGCTGCCCAGGAAACACATCCAACCAATCAGCACCCATATGCACATTCCATCTCCACCTCACAATCCACTCCTGCCACTCAGTCTTCCCTCCTCTCACTCCCTCAGCCACTCACCAGTCACAGGCTGCGATGGGACCCAGACAGTTGACTGGCAACAGCAGGATGCTGTTGCTGCCACTGCTATGGGATCCAGGCAGTCAACTGGTGGTGGTGGCAGCAGGACAACAGAGTGAGTCGCCCTCAACGATTCCAAGAGAACGGTGTATGGTACGCCAGGTCCAGCTAGTTAGTATTAAATGTTGTTGGTGCCTTCCCAAGTTGGGGCCAGGATTTATACTGTAACACACAGTTCATTTTACAGTGCTTATGGATTATTCAGTATTTTCCTCATCTCTTCCCCTCCCTTCCCCCAAAAGTTAAATTGCAGATTCATAGTAGAGTAATATGAAGAGGTGGTTTGCCTGGGGCTGAAACAGCCAGTGGTTTGAATGAATATATAATTAAAAAAAAAACAGTTTGTAGAAGGGGAAATAAATTGTTGCCAGGTTTCTGACGTGTTCCTGTCCTCCTGCATAAAGAAACCAGTGTTGGCCTGTGGTCCCAGGAGTTGGTGTTTGTGGCTTGTGGCACTTCTGTGAAAGATCATGTTGTTATTATATGAATGACATGAACTAAAGCCTCACATCTCTCTTATAGCAATTCTTGCTGTTTGAAAGAAAATGTATAGATCTAGCCAAGTCTGCTGGTAGAGAAAGAAAGTGCTGTGCATTTATACAAGGAATGTCAGTGCTCTCTATACAGTAGTTTTACTTTTGCTTCATCACCTTGGTACTTCCAATTAATTTTTTTTGGCTTGCAATCTTTATGAAAAACAGCAGTAAAGATAGTAAAATTGCCCCATACAATTTGCTCCCCAGCCCCATTTTTGTGGCTTTCTGGGTCCCCCCAATTAATTAAAAAAATGATTCACAAATGCACCCCAAGCCTTAAGCTACCTCAAAACAGGATACTTTGTTTCTTTTTACCCCACAATCCACCTTAATATAGGCAAAAATGAGCCCAAATAGGAACAGGAAGTAAGTGGTATCATTTCTGGGCACAGCAGTATAGCCAACTGGGGTGTCCAAGGGTGAAAATTATCTTCTCTTGCAGTTGCCCACTCCTGATGCAGATGTAGTTTAGGATACTTTTTCCTTTTGAGTGAACTGGACATTTCACACACCTATAGAGACAAACCTGGGTAAATCTCTAGGACATTACATGTATTCTTGTATGGAGTTCATAGATATAATTGAGGTCAATGTACGTATTGAAGTTATCACAGAAACTGGTTTGTAACAACTCATTGTTTCTTATGAAGGATTGTTTCTTGTAGCAACTGTATGGTATGATTGTGTCAGGATGAGATCACAAATGATCCTTTCCTGGCATTCCTGTCCATGGACTACACACGTGAGGTTCAAGGCTTGCTTTGGCCTCCCTTTGTGATGTCTATGGAGATCAAATGGTGGGGAACTTAGAATAACAAAGGTGCGGTGTATCGAGGTGAGAAGACAGTTGTAAATATTTGAAACGGCCAATGAGTGAATGACGTGCCAAGTTTGCCTATTTTGTAAATACTTTTATATCACTGCATTTTCCTTTATTCTTCGTTCAAAGCAACAATGTTGTGTAGTAAACTTTTCAGGACTCCTGTCTAGTTATAAAGCTTACTGTTTAATCCTGAGGCTGTTTGCTTACTGAGTCTTAAGACAACTGACCAAGACTGGTTGTATGCTTCATGTATCTAGACATTACAGTCTTGTATGGATAATATATACATATATCATGAATATCCCTGGTTTATGCTTATTGTTGTTTAGCCCATGTACTTTTCTTTAGACATTTAGTAGAGTGGAATCTGGTGTTTTTCCATTTGCTGTAAACCTGGGTTAGCCTCAGAGTATATACTTTGAAGAAGAGCCTAAGCCTGTATGATTTATCTTCCATACTCCAGAAATGAATTGTGTGAAGTCACCCTGAGTTTATTAGGAAAAAGTTGAGAACAACTTTGTCTAGTTAGATTTGAGCCAGACCTTGTGATAGACAGGGAGGCAACTCACTGCCACCCATACTCAAGAGTCCTTGATCTGAGGGAAATTATGTTGACCAGTCAGAATCTGAGTAGTATTAAAAGTTCAAGAACATGAGAAGCTGCTTTAGAATGAGTCAGACTGTTGGTCCATCTAGCCCATTATTGTCAGTGCTGACTCACCAACAACTCTCTTGGGTTTCAGGCAGAAGTCATTTCCAGCCTTTTCTTGAAAATGCCAGGGGCTGAACTTGCACCTGCTGTATGGAAAGCTGTTGCTGGGGAAACAAGAGGAGAAGCTGCCTTCCTCACAGGCTTTCCTAGTTATCTGGTGGGCCACTGTGGGAAATAGGAGAGTAGATAGGCCTTTGGCCTGATCCAGGAAGGCCCATCTTATGTTTTTACATAAGAGATCTTGCTTTTTGTTGTGAGGAAAGGAAAAGCAAATGGGTCCTCTTTGAATGTATGAATTCAAAATAGTATTAATTCTGTGTTTAATGTGTATCATTATACACAAGACACAAAAAGATTAACGTGGTAATTCAAGAGGCCCTAATGCTTAGATGCTGTGATGCGGAGAACATCTGTCATAAATCTATCCAGAGCTGGTTAAGGAATTTCTGAAACCTGTGCCACTTGCCCCATACTTGGGGGGCTGGGGGGTGTCTTTGATTCTGTACTTCATTATTATTTTTTTAAAGGAGGGAGTTGGTACTAAAATTCCAAACACACTGCAAACTTTTGTAAAGTTTTGTTTGTTTTCCTTTTGCCTATAGGTTTTCCTAGGACATTGGGACAAGCTGAAGCACTTGACAGAATATGTGAACTGGATCTAGTGATAAGTTTAAACATCCCATTTGAGACCCTGAAAGACCGTCTCAGTGCTCGTTGGATTCACCCAGCTAGTGGGAGAGTATATAATATGGAATTCAATCCACCTCATGTACATGTAAGTGAGTCCTGGTAGGTCAGTGCAACTTGGAAAGAGGAAGCTCAGATAGTTCATCTATGTGGGAAGATGATTTCTGCTTGTAATGATTCATGAAGCACCTTGTATTGTCTGGATCAAGTCTCACTCCAGATACATGACAAAATGGATGCACATTCTGGAGAAGGAGAAAGAATGCATCAAAATGTATTTTAATACTATTAAATAGTTCCCAATATTATAAGAGTTACCAATTAATGTTGGTGTTGTCTTCACCTCTGGAAATCTCCTTGGCCCCTTTACTCACACGGAAATACTACTATGTAGTGTGAAAGGGCCCTTACATTAATACTAGATTTCAGTACATTCATTCAAGGTGCTTGTTGCTTTGTAGAGTAAAATAATGGCAACCCCCCAGCCCCAAAACTAGAATAGATCAATTGTTGCAGAATAGGTTTTGACGGGCAGGAGATCCAAATCCAAAGTTTGATATATCGTATTCTGCAAATGGGCACAGAGGTCCTGGCCAGATGACCTGTTAATACCTTTCAGACTTGAATATGAACTGGTCTATCTCTGGTTTCATCCTGGCCCACAGGCCCCATTAGAAGGGATTTTTTCCAGCTGGAAAGAGGCTTTGTGATAAGAGGGTTCCTCAATCATGGAGACATTAGAGATAGGGCATTTTAAAAGTGATTAAGGCAGAGACATGAGGTTTTTAAATGACAGGTATTTTAAATTCAACCATTCTCCTCACACATTAATTATACTCTTAGATATACTACATGTTGTTGTTTCTTTCATATCACTCTTGTTCTACAGGGGATTGATGATGTTACTGGCGAGCCGTTAATCCAACGGGAAGATGATAAACCTGAAGCTGTTGCCGCCAGGCTAAGAAAATACAAAGACGCTGCAAAGCCTGTTATAGAATTGTACAAGTGAGTAGAAGTCCAAACTCGATATTCAAATGTATATTAAAATGGTATAAAAAATATGTGGGATGTCAGTAGAGTTTTCAAATTATTTCAAAAGCACTTTATTGACCTTTTTTGGGTACTAATCTATTGTACTTTTTTTAATATAGGCTAATGGAATTGTGCTATTGATAGCTGTTTATCTTGACTGGAAGAAGTAGTACTTTTAGTTTGGTTTCTTCATTCAGGAGAAGTGTTCCATGGACTTTCTGTCTGGAGAAATGATCACACTTAAAAATTAATGTACCTGCAAAACCATTCTAGAACACATGCGTGCAGCCTTGTCCACTTTTACTCAAAGCAGAAACACACAAGGCATCTCTACCTAGGCAGTAAAATACAAACTAAATGTAGAACATCATATGTTATAATCATACCCATTCAGTGCTAGTTCTATAAAAACAGTCACTGGCTATCTACAGTATGTAGTCATATTGATTTTTCCAAAAGACCATGGCCAGAATCCTATATGACACTATCTTGCTAAATAATGAATCCCAGCCTGACCCATCCAGTCTCCACTTACTAGGCAGCAGCCATTGGGATCAACGGGGGTCTGTTCCACTGTCACATAGAAAGTGGAGGGCTGACTGTCCCATGCCCTCCTATGAGTGTTCTGTGGTGTGACAGGCAGAAACAAGGACCCTGTCGCAATTTCCCTTCATACCAGAAATTGCTTGCATGAGGGAGGTGGGTGAGAAAGGCAGCCAGCTGCTTCCTGAGCTACAGGGGAATGGACCTCTGGCGATTGTGGTGGCTGCAATCGTGAATACGTAGCAGTCACAAGTGTGTAACTCCAGGTTATGCATTTGCAAATATGATACAGGATTCTGGCCCATATTGGTATTACATAGGTGTTAGTCTGTACTTTTCATTTGTTATATAGGAGGAAATATTTATGCTTGTACTAAGTTTGCTTGGCTGGATTACAAAAATTAGTCTGGAAGATCATCTTCTACAGCAGGTTTCAGGATCCTGGCTCAATAAAACAAATTATCCTCAAAAAACAAAAAACAAAAACAAAATCACCCCAAAACCAAAAAAACACAAAACACCTCTCTCATTCTTATAAAAAAAATTCTAGCACTAGTCATTGTGGAATGGTTCACAAGTTACCTTGCTGCTTTTGATAAAAAAAATAAAATAAAATACTTTTTTGGGGGGAAAAGGTGGTATATGCATCAAAATGTAATCTGAACCAACCCTGCTTTATACCTGTTCACCTGTTCCTTTCGTGTGTTAATTGGAGAATTTTGTAAAACTAGCTTGACCTGGTGTACCATACGCCATTAAAAAACACTTCCCATGAGAACCCTTTGAGGTAGGCTGGTGGGTTTAAGTCTGCCCCCCCCGCCGCTTGTTCCCCCCCCGCCCCCTCCACTCTTTCTGCCCCCTCCGCTTGTTCTGCCCTGCTGCCCCCTCCGCTTTTTCTGTCCCCTCTGCTTGTTCTGCCCCTCTGCCACCTCCCTCTACTTGTTCTGCACCATGCCACCCCCCTCCACTTGTTCTGCCCCTCTGCCACCCCCTCTGCTTGTTCGGCCCCCCTGCTGCCACCCCTCCACTTGTTCTTTCCCCCTGCCACCCCCTCCACTTGTTCTGTCCCCTGCCACCACCCCTCCACTTGTTCTGCTCCCCTGCCACCCCCCTCCGCTTGTTTTCCCCCCTGAAGTCCCCCTCCGCTCTTTCTGTTCTCTGCCATCCCCCCTCTGCTTGCTCTGCCCCCCTGCCATCCCCTCTGCTTGTTCTGCCCCCCTGAATCCCCCTCTGCTCTTTCTGCCCCCTGCCACCCCCTCTGCTTGTTCTTCCCCCTGGAATCCCCCTCCACTTTTTCTGCTCCCCTGCCACCCCCCTCCACTTGTTCTTCCCCCTTGAAGCCCTCCTCTACTTGTTCTGCCCCCCTGAAGCCCCTTCCATTCTTTCTGTCCCCTGCCACCCCCCCTCTGCTTGTTCTGCCCCCTGAATCTCCCTCCGCTCTTTCTTCCCCCCTGCCACCCCTCTGCTTGTTCTGCCCCCTTGAAGCCCCACTCTTTCTGTCCCCTGCCACCCCCCTTCGCTTGTCCTGCCCCCTGAATCTCCCTCCGCTCTTTCTTCCCCCCTGCCACCCCTCTGCTTGTTCTGTCCCCTTGAAGCCCTCCTCCGATCTTTCTGCCCCCTGCCAAAACCCTCCACTCATTCTGCCCCTTGGCCCCCCACCCCCTGCACTCCAGCACACACCACATTCACCCCCATGCTACTCCCTCTCCCTCTCCGGCAGCCATGTTTGGAATCTACATGGTCCTGCCCCCAGTGTGCTGATTGGCTGCCCAACAGACCTGTGATTGGTTGGTCAGGTTCCTAAGCAGCCAATCAGCACACTGGAAACGGCAACATACCCAAGAAAATTATATATATATAGATTGTAGTAACAGGGGTTTTTTTGCAAAATTTTTCATTCACTCATATAGATTTCTATTTTATATTTCAGAAGCAGAGGGATCCTACACTCATTTTCTGGAACAGAGACCAACAAAATCTGGCCTTACGTTTACACTTTGGTGTCCAGCAAGATTCCTCCAATCCAGGCTGAAGAGGCAAACTAAGCATCTCCAAAAGAGGAACAAGAACTGATACATTAGATTCTGGTTTGATTTTGTTTCCAGTGTAATCTGTCTGTGCTGCCCTTTTGAAAAGTAGCTGTTATCCCTGATGTTACTGGAGAATATGGAGACACATCTTTGAAAGATCCTAGTTTTCAGCATATAAAATATTTGTGTATGGACTTCAAGTAATTATAATTGATTATGCAGAGACAAATATACCTTAGCAGGTCTATAGAACCTGTTGTTTATTCCATTCCACCAGGCACAACGAGTGCTCTTGTACTAAAAGGATGCAATTCATGAATGTATGGAAATGATTTTCTTGATCTAATCCTTCACACCAGTTTAAAAACAAACATATACTGTAGTATATGTATTTGCAGTGCAACAAGTACAGTGGATACTTTATGAATAAATGGAGTATTTAATAAATTGAGATTTAAAAATCAGAGTTCTCAGAGAAAACCAACATTCAAGAACATCTCTTATAAAAATGCTGCTTTATAACAATGGAACTATTCTTTTTAACTCAGTGGTGAAGAATAGTTGGACTACTTGGTTAACAGATTTATAGCTTTAACACTATACAATATTACAAGCTGTCAGTAAAGGCCAATGCAGTCTTTACAAATTTTTGCACATGCAGAATTGTCCCTGCTGTCTCCTGGGCAAATGGCTATATTCTGAAAGATCATGTGAGATCCAGGTGATCTCTGATAACAGTAAACAGCAAATTCCCATGACTGTAGAACCTAAGAATATTGTTGCTACAATTGTGGAAACTGCTGTTGAGTTATATACATGATTTACATAGTAGGTTTGCCCATGTAGACCAGGGGTGGACAACTGCAAAGGAGGCATGACCAATTCCTCCCTGCCTCCTGCCCCTGGATGGGCCACACCAGTTTCAGCAACCAGGAATTGATGTGATCTCATTTCTAGCTTCCATTTGGGCCAATTTTCAGCCAATTTTAATCTGTTTTTACAAGGCTTGTGGGACTCTAGGAGGCTCTGCATGTATGAGCAGGTGGAGGGGCTTTTGACCAGTACTTGGGTGAAAAAAATCATCCAAAACAACAACAAAAAAAATGAGGGGAGGCTGGGGCTGCACTTATAGGTCCCAAGGGCTGCATTCAGCCCAACAGTGCAATGAAACCATGTAACCATGTTCACATGTGCAAAAAAATATTACGTGTACTGTGCCAAAGACTATGTTCATTCCATTGGTTTGGTGTTTGCTTGGTTTCTGTTTATCATTTCTGCATTGCTTTTATAATTGTGATACTTTATTTCCTTTGTGACTGGGGGATGTTTTATTGCAGAGTTCTCCTGTTTGTCTAGTTTGCAAGGTTTACCTAGTTTTTTTGTCTATATAATAACTGGTAAAGAAAGAGCAGCGTCATGTATTACCTCATCATGCAATGCAAAAGTACTCCCTCTTTCCTTGTGCATTGCTTTCTGTCTTAGACTAGCAGCGGACTTAAACTGAACACAAGCAAGCACTTTCTTTCTACGAATTAAAAAAAAATCAAAACCCTGCCTACTACACATGTGTTCTTTGATAGTTGGTGAGTTACCGAAATGTTGATCTTGAGACTGCACAATGCTAGGTGTGCAGCTAACTTGAGCATTGGCCAAATTCCTGCCATACAGTTTTAGACTAAAAGCTGAACTGAAACATTCCATTAATATTTCCTCATTAAACCGACTCCTGCGGAACTCCTGTCTCTCTGCTACAGGAATTTACATGGGGTTCCCGAGTTTGGAAATAAAGTATTACAAGGAACAATTACCTGCAACAGATTTTCTTTTCCATTTTTTATAAGTAACAAGGCATAATGAAGTCCCATTTCTAAAGCAACATAACAAATCAGAATGAAGTTACTCTGTTGGTGCAAAGAATTTAACATTTTTTCTTACTTGTTAAATTTACTTTTAAAGAGCATTTTTAGAGATGTGTTGGCAGGAATTTTTCAAGGTTTGTGCCACTCTCTTAGGGTTTTTTCCTCTGGGGTAACAAAAAATAACAGAAAAGCAAGGACTAGTACAATGGGCTACATTTGAACCAATGTAATAACTAATGGGAACAAATTACTTTCTAACAATTCTAAGTTATCTTTTCATGGCACTTGCAGTATATGTGGTGCTAGCCAGGCCTTTTGGGTCTTGGTGTTGCCCAGTGCAGATGGACTGTGTTCTAGAATATGGTAGATCCCGCCTCTTTACCTGTCTTAGTGCACTGGATGAGAAGATCTGTCATGTAAGGCATCCTATTCTGCCTTTACAGATCTTCCTACCATAGAAGCCATGGTAAATATTTAAGGCACCCTGGGGGTTCCCCAGTATACAGGTTGAAAAACAATGTTGGTTTTTCCGTGTTACAGATTCAGCCCGCTATAACAAAGAGTGTCTGTGTATGAGGATGGCTAGACTACTCCCTCATCTGTAGGTGGGGTTCATTCCAGAGCAAGTTAGGGGTACTTGGGTCCCGCTGAAATTGATGTGAAAGCCCTATTGATTGTAAGGGGATCTCAGTACAAATAACATGGCCTGGATCTAATCCATAAATTCTCTTCACTTTCTGTAATTTGTTTTCCTTTCCTTTAGTTTTCATATGCAGTCATTAAAAAATAGTAAAGGTGTGTATTCACTTAGGAATTCAAAATTAGCTTATTTTTAAATAAATGAACCAAAAATATTTGGGAACTATCCTAACTGTTTAACAGTCTTAAAACCTGTTCTTTAAAAAGAGAGAGAGAGAGAGAGAAGTCATCTGTACTTTGCAGTAGCTAGAGTGAGGGACAGATCTACTTTTCAGCCTAGTAGATGTCTGTGACTGTTTTAAGCATTTTATCTCTCCCAGAAATCAAGGAGGCTGAAATTAGCTACGGTGGCTCCAGACTAGCATAGTTAAAGGACAAAATCCTGGGCCTCATGAGACCCTGGAGGGAATTTATCTCCAGTGTATTCAATACCTCAAATGCCCTAACATAGAGACTGCTGTACAGTATAGCCAGCTGGGACAACGTTGGATCTCTGCTACTCTGTGAGAGAGGCTCAGGAAAGGGCCTAACATCCCTGTATGCCTGAAGTCCCCTCAGATAGCCATCCAAGGAAGATTAGCATTACATTGTGTTTGATCTTCAATATTTGACTGGCACTGCAATCTGTCTATCTTGATTTAAGTCTTCTTAGGTTGCCTTATTTTATACTTTATTAAAGGGTGAGGAGAATGTGTTTTCGATAAATTAATCTGAATTATACTAAGATATTTTTGCCCCTTTGCCATGCTAGTTTAGTAGCAAAATTATGCAGATTAATCTTCCTTATTCAAAAAAGTATGATCAGCTTTTGACACTAGGCTAATGCATTAACTGGCCTCGTACATTCAAAGCAAATACTTTTAAACTTTTACGGTGCAAGCCTGGAGCATTTTCTCTCTCTCTCTCTCACACACACATATGGTGTTACCCAGGACAACTGACACAGCAATAGCTATTTGCACAATTGAACTAGTAAAACCCCAACATAAGTTTATCATCTCCCAATTGTTAAAGGTGGTTGAGACATTAGAAGTTATGCATTTCTCTCCTCTATGTGAGTCTGAGAGACAGAATGAAATTGTTCTAGTAAAAATTATATTTTTATAGAAAGAATTGACAGAGAGATTTAGGATGCAACCCTAGGCAAGCCTATCTGTGAACAACCCTTGTTGAAACCAAGGCTCTTCTGAATTTGTTAGACTTTCTAAATTTTAAACCAGTCTGTTGTATTCAACAGAACACTATTTTGCTATCAATATCTATATGTTGATATTAACCTAATTGGAAGTAAACTAGGTTTTGGATATATACTCCTTATCAATTGTGTTTCTGTGAGTGTACAAATGCAGGTTGATAAGTCACTATTAATCTCATTCCTATCACCCCTTGATAGGATCCAAAGCTTGATGGATCCAAAGTTAGGATCCAAAGCTTGATGGGCCACTGCTACCTGCATCAGAGTGGGATATCCTCAAAAGCTGAAGTAAATGGAGAAGTGTCTTCTTACCCAGAGTGGTCCCTATGTATCAAAGTCTACTAAAATTGTAGCACCCACAGGCATATTACAATCAATTTGTATACTGAATACCCAGCCCTGTTACTGTGATCTTTATCTGCAGTTTATGAATTTATTATTGTAGACATTTAATTATCTTGTTTTGATTTTTTCTTATCTTGCTGTTTAGCTAAATCCCTCAAAATGGCTTACCAGAGACTAAATACAGTTGACTAGAGCAGTCCAATTAAGATGAGTTTGTTTTGCACCCTCCTCTATACATTACATTTCTGTGTTGCAGTTACAAACATGCTTTGGTGTCTGCGGCTTTTAATTTTAAATCCTGTAGTATATGTGTTTTATTATCACGAGAAACTATGCAGTATTCATCTTTTGCAGATAATTCAGGCACAGGGAAATTTCTCTTCCCCACCACATCCTAACCATAGCAAAGCTGTTTCCAAGATTTGGTTCATGTAAGTAAATCATACTTTTTGTTAAAGGAAGAACTTGTTTTCTGAATTTAGCCTGAGCTTTTCAGATAGAGCAGGACTCCCATATCCACTGATTCATTATCCACTGATTCAATTATCCACAGGATACAAAACAGCACATTTACCATAGAGGCTTCCTAGAAAATGTGTCCTCTCTAGCCATTTTCTAGGTCCTCCAAGGCAGCTCTATGGTATTTTAAACCAGAAGTCTCATTATTTTTAATGGCTTTTGCTATTATCCACGGTTGTTGGTATCCACGGGCCACCCCAGAACCAATCCGCAGTGGATACGGGGGTCCTACTGTATGTTGCTATAGCAACACACAAAGAACAGTGTAAATGGTAGTCTGGAAATCAGGCTGCAGGTCAATGTTGGTGGGCTTAATCCTTCACCACAACCTGGAAAGGAAGAACTCCATATAGAAAGATCCAACCTAAGTACTGGGTCCTAGGGCAGCTGCTTTTTTACTTTTTGCACTTTTATGAAAATGAGTTGCTTCACCCCCGCCCAGTGCATGGATGGGCTAGTTTTCATTCAACCATCTGAAAGACTATGGTGGACCTTCCAAAGGTGCTGTGGTCTTCTTCTAGCACAGTGCTTTGATCAAGGACCACACACGCTGCATCCTTCCTTGATATCTACTGGGAATGTAAAGATTTTCTATGAGAGGTTTTGAAAATCCTGTATTTCAATAACATGGAATCCTGTATTTAAAGTCTAAACAGTGAGCAGTGTTTTCCACTAGTCTTTCTCTGTGACTGATTGAGGTCAGCATGACCACCAGTGATCTTGAGAAGGTTTGGATGACCGTCTTTGTCATAATTTTAAAAGCTTTAAAATCCCTGATGTAAGTAGCAGATATAAAATAAAAAAGCAATTTATTTTCCAGGTAAAGAATAGCTTTAATGGGGCACTGTGTGTACACACAACAAAGAATTGAACATCAGTGATGGAACTGTATCATGGGAAGAGCTAGTTTTCTTCCTGTAACAGTTAAGAACCATTGCTTGATCACACACACTGTCTAGTATAATAAGGCAGAGGAGGTGGGAAATAGCTTTTCCCCAGCTTTGAGGCTGATAGAAGCAGTGTCAGGAAACCATCCCCTTTCAGTGATGGTTTGGTGGGTTGACCTTAAGAATATTCTTTTAGACATTCGTACCTCAATCACTCCACTCTCAGGATGGCAAAAGGGCATAGGTATCCTGCAGGGTTTGTTCAGCCTATGGCACATGACAGGAAACCTCTCTGTACTCACCTGAAGTTTATTTCAGAAGGCATTATGTCACATTTTGACACATCCCCCTTTTTTTCTTTATGCATTTTAAAGCAATTTGGTCTAGGTCAACTGCTTTCCCTGCCTACACACACATTAACTGTCAGTGTAATCAATAGGTTGTAAACATGAGAAAGAGGTCCAATCTCTCTTCTGTGCCATCAACTGAGGGTGAAAACTAAGGGCAATGGGTGCTACTGGAAGGAAAGAGAGAATTCTGATCTGGATCATTTTCTATCACCCCATCCATTTTATTGGGTTGCAACTATATATTCAGCCAATTTTGCTATATAAAGTACTGTATCAAGATAACATTTTAGATGTGTCCTCCAAGTCTTTAAGCAATAGAAATGTGAAATTCATGATTGACAGCCTTTTCTATTCTTTATCACAATGTCTGAATGCTTATTTTGATATTGTAAGCAAGTTTGAACAGGTACTGGTTTGTAGATCTGTTCTTTTGGTACAATGAAATGTAGTTTTAAGCATTATACAAATAAGTCGGGGGTCCTTCTACAGATAACAGAAGGTTGAGCTGCACTTGGAAGTATAAAACTAGAGAATTCCTGTGCGTGCACATGTGTACACATGCTCATTTGATGGCAGTCTGCAGCAGCTCTGAGAATTTTATTTTAAAATTCTTGGTGCAATTTCATCTCCAGAATTCATATTTGTAGTAGAAGTACACAAGGGGTAATTTGAAAATACTGTCTGAAATCCTGTTGTTTAGTCCAAAAAATAGACCCATTGAATCAATTGTTGAATTGACATAAATAAATCCAGATAATTCAGTGGCTCTCCTTTACCTGGCACCAACAATAGGAGTTAGGCCATTATAGTGATGCATGAATTTTCTTGTTGTGGTAGTTGTGTGCCTTCAAGTTGTTATCCAGCTTATGGCAACCCGGGATTTTCTTTGCAAGATTTGTTCAGAGAAGGTTGCCCTTTGCCTTCTTCTGAGGCTGAGAGAGTGTGGCTTGCCCAAGGTCACCCAAATGGGTTTCCATTGCTGAGTGGGGATTTGAAACCTGGATCCTAGAGTCCTAGTCAAATGCTCAAACCACTACACCAAGCTGGCTCTCTCATATTAAACATCATTCCTTTGCTTTGCTGGCCCAAGTAGTTTAGCAAAAAGCACTCCAAAAGTTACTCTCTTTTTATTGTTATGGTCTTCTGTTGTTATGGTCAGAGAATCACAATCCTCTGTAATGCTTTGCAGTTTTCAGCTCACAATATTGGCACTTTACTGTGAATGTGATACATTTTCTAAAGTTTATGATGCTGTTTTTGTTTTGATTGTGTATTGGGAGTTAAGAGGTTTTCTGGTTAGTCAATTGTTTTAGGGAAACAGTTTTTGTAAGGGTGCAGCGTCACTGAGAGAAGTGGGACTTTTTTTCCCCCATAGTCTCTCCTCCTGATTGTACAACTGTTATTACCATTTGATGTATGTAAATAAAGTTATCTTCAACTTCATGTTGTGTCATTTGTGCATAATATGGCAGGCTTCATTTGTTGCTGAACTGTCATTTAAAAAATAATAAGGCATTCTGCCTTTCCTCATTCAGAGAGGGTGGGGGAAGAATCATGTAGCACTCCAGATGTTGTTGAACTGTAAGTCCCTCCCTGTGACCTTATCTATAGCCACTAATGAAGCATGCTGGGAAAGGCCTTGTGGAGGACTGAATGATTAATACCCCTGTTCTAAATGATCAATGGTAGCATTTTTGCTTTCTGAGTAGTCAAGAAAAATTGTATCCTCTATTCACAATCTTGTAAGCCAGGGTGGACTATAGTGGGAGGCTAGGGGGCCCACACACACCTAAAAAAAAAAAAAAGCGGGGGGGGGGATAAAAATAAAATGAAATAAAATAAAAAAGTTGTCTCCAAAATGCACCCAAATGCCTTCTTGGGAGCATCGGGGGGGGGAGGTATTTTTGCCATGTTTTTTGGGGGGCACTGGGGACCCTGGATCATTTGAGGTCCAGGAGAAGCCTTTTTTAATAACAAGAAGTTACCAGAATCCACTTCCTATTCACTTCCTGTTCTAAAATAAGGCATCTCTTGGTCCTACAATGGCCTGAGATGGGGCAAAAATGTGGAAAAAGTGCTCCCAAGCCTCCCAGAAGGCACTTTGGAGCAAAAATGCTCAATTGGCTATATTTTGCCAAACTCCTACTGTAAACCTTAAGAACTATTGCTGTCAAACCCAGCATCTTTATGATTAGTTCCATTCTTTCATTTCTTTATTTAATTTATATTCCACTTTTCTCCCATATGGAGTCCAAAATGGCTGGCACATTAAAGCATTGAAACAACATGTTAAAACAATACAGATTAAGCAATCTGTAATATATGTAGCATTAAACAACAAGCTACTTAAAATATTAATTTAGAAGAGCTAAAAGCACATTAAAACCTCTTATACATTAAAAAGCAGTACACCCATTGCACTACCCCAACCAAAAAACCTGAAGGCCTGTTTAAATAAGATGCCTTTATTAACATGCAGTAAAGGAGATGTATGGTATGCTAAAGTTGGTATGCTAAATTTCTATAGTGAGAGTAAGAATGAGAGAAGCTGATTTGTGTTTCTTGATGCATTAGAGGGGAAAGAGGGAGGATATAATACTGACCATACAATTTTGGGGTAGGACACTCATATTTTGTCATGTTTCATCCATCCAAGAATCTTATCCCCACCATGTATAAGCCTTGAAGTTATACAGTCTTAGCACTTTCATAAGTAATTGACTCTGACCAGAATCGTGTTGTATCTTACACATGCATAAGTTCCCTATGGAAACAGTTGCGCATTTTCAATGCACAACATCCACATTCATTTCCAGTCTGCAGAATTTTAAATGTGCATGCAGTGCTATTGTACATACAGTGCTATTGTGCCTTTGGTTGCACATTTGGATGTGTATTTAGTTGTGCAACCAATATTGCCATTCAGTGCAAGGGTTGCATAGCATCATCAACTGTAAAACACTGGGTCTTGGTCTGTATATCTGTAACTCTGTGTCAACAATAAGGGGAATCATACCACACAGTAGATAGTAATCTCCATGCTGTGCATCTATGAAAGGAGTGGAAGAGGCAGAACATGCATATACACAGTTTGTATGTATATGCAATTCACCTACCAACCTGTGTTTCCTTTACTCTTTATCTAGCACGACAAGTCTAATTTTATTTTAAAGTAACTGTTATTAGCAGCATTATTATTTTAAGATTATGATACAGCTGATTTTACTGGAAAATATTTTTTTCCTTTTCTGGTGATATTTCTTCTTTATATCAATTACATTACTCTACTAAATCTTACGTATGCTCAGGTTTCAATGCAACATACCATTTTATGTTGTTTTGAATAGTTTTGTTAACAGCACACTAAACTAACAGTGAGACCTAGGCTGAAAAATAGAAATCACTTTTTTTTGGTCCGTGGTAACTAAAATTTACACTCCAAACCTGATTGTGAATTGATTGTATTAATTATATGTGATTAATTTCACATGAGCAATCCACTGAATAGAGGATTCCTAACCTGGTGTGTGTGTGTGTAGAATTAATATCATTATACCATGAGACTTTATTTTTTTACTCTCTAGACCTTACAGTATATAGGATTCCTGAGAGATTCACTTCACCTCACCTACAAAGACCTAGAGTCTTCAATGTAACAGAGACAGACTCTGATCTCAAAATGAGGTACACTCAGACCCCCCACATCTGTGGGAATTCAGTTCCCAGACTTACCATGGATAATGGAATACATGGATAACAGTGAACCCTATTAAAATAAAGGCCTTCTGGTTAAAAAATACCATACAGTTGTGTTGGAGGACCTACAGATGCCTAGAGAGGATGCTTCTCTAGGCATTTTCCAGCACGACTCTATAGTATGTGTCCCTACTTTGTGTTCCACAGATAAGTGAAACTGTGGATATTGGTTCTTTGGATAAGGGGGTCCAACTGTCTTTGTAGCTACAAACTGAGAAGTAAATTTTTATTGCTTTATTTTACTGCTTTTATTCCCAGTTACCTCATGACGACAAGGGGTGCACTCTGACCTTCCTTATCTGTAGTTGCCAGGCATAAGCTGTGGAGGCACTCTTTTTATAATCCCTTCAGGTTGATTTTAAAGTTTTATTCCCCTGAAGAAGGGCATAAAATATTTCCAGGCCGAAACACAGTCTATTTTCAAGAATAAAATAATTTCTTTTTAAAAACACTCTGAGACTTTGTCTCTTTTCAATTTTGCACTCAGGTATATGAGTCTCTATGTCAGTTGGCAAAGATCCCCAATTGGTTGAAACAACAGTGAGTTACTGGAGACTCCAAGACTATTGAAAACAATGGATTAATCTGGAATATAAGAAGCCATAGGGCCTCTTCTTTAAAAGTTTACAAACCACTGTTGAGAAGGAAATTAAAACTATGAATGTAGTTTAAGTCCTAAGGGCAGAGTAATAAACTTAGCTTCAAAGCTATTGTTTCTGCCCTAAATCAAAACAGCTCAAAAACAGATTTTTAACTGGAAAAACAATTTCTCCTGATATATACTGAAGTCATAGATATAAAACAACAGCAAGGAAAAACACCATGTTGAAATTAAAATACATACTGGGAGCCTGCATTTAACAAGAGGATTATATTTGTTTTAAGAGCGAGATTAGAGGAAAAAACATTTCTGCAGAGCTATTACATAAACCAGATTTTGGTTGTTAGCTTATTCACTCTAAATGCCTAGGTCTATATGGCCCTGGGTGCCAGGTGTTGTACCCACAGTACAAACACTCTTTGTGGGATGGCCCAGCTTCTTGCCCTAAGGTGGGGGGATATGTTCAGGGACTTACCATGGATACTGGAAATGGCAGATAATAGAAAACCCTATCAAAATGAATGACTTCTACCTAAACATTAGGAAGAACTTCCTGACAGTAAGAGCTGTTTGGCAGTGGAATGCCGAACAGTGTGCAGTGAAATCTCCTTTAGAGGTTTTTAAGAAGAGGCTGGATGACCATCTGTCAGGAATGCTTTGACTGTGTATTCCTGCAGGGCAGGGGGTTGGACTAGATGGCCCTTGTGGTCTCTTCCAACTCTAGGATTCTATGACTTCCAGCCGAAGCCTATCATAGAGTCATGGTGGCTGACCTAGAAGATGCCTAGACAGACACAGGTAAGTGACTCTTCAGGTACCAGTCCCGCAGATATGGGGGTTGTACTGTATATCTCAAAAAGACTGGACAGGAGGCAGTATGCTCCATAGGCATTCACTAACAATATAAAAAGCCATAAAGTTGTGGCTTCCAATACATTCTGAAAGGGCTTCAGGGTATAAAAAGACTCAAGTTGTGTTTAACATGAAATGGATAGCAGGTAAGCCTGTTGTTTCCCAAATATGGGCTCCCTCCTGGAATCCATAGCCAGTGACCAAGGATTCTTGGACTTCTAGTCCAACGTCTTGGACTTGAGTTTAGGAACTACTGCTTAGGATATTGTGTCAGACTTTGATCACAATGATTTGGACTTAAACCGCTGGTTAGGAATGAAGCTTGCTGAGCTGATCTTGAGCAGACACACTTTCTCAGCCTGTTACTCTTATTACAATATTGTAATACAATACAGTTCAATATTACAATGAAAGAGAGGGAAATGAGTACCTATGCTACACAGATATCTACTGAGGAAGGATGATGCATGGCTCATAATGTAGACACAATTTTCTTGAGAGGCAAAAGAACCAGAAAAGCACTCAGCAGCATTTATCAGACTTACCTTCAGGCTCTTCTATATGTACTTTTCAATCTTCCTTTAATTCTTGAACCCTGAAGTCCACCAACTGGAATCAGGGACAAAATAACAGGGATGATTGTGGGTCATCTGAAAAGCAATGGTTCATTAGATGGATTCCATTCCCAAGAACATTATCCCATAAGCCATTTGCTTGGAACAACCTGCACATTAAAGTACAATTTATACCTCAGTTACCACTGATTAGGGATTCTGAAATAAAGCTTTAAAACTGGGCAGCAAAGTTGCAAAAGACCTGGTCAAAGCAAAGTAATATTAATATTTTGCAGGTGGAAACACTGAGATAAAGAGATAATTTATTGTTGTAATCAAAGCCAGTGACTGAAATTTTTTTAAAAAATGTTATTAATGAGCAGTTAAGAGTAAAAAATGCTTGCTGATCTACTACAAATTATTCTGTGAGTAGATCAAAATCTAACTTTTGCTTAGCCCTATTTTGACTTATGTTGAATGGTTGTAATGGTTGAATTACGTGTCCTGATTGACTCATTAGAACACACATAATGCTAACTAATTTAATGCCATGGACAATGGACACGAATAGAAAGGAATGTACCAGAAGCAGAGAACCCCGAGATTTGATTTTGGCTTGCTTGGCAATTGACCAGTTTATTTTAAACTATGATTCCTGATTCACATAGAACAATAAATAAATAAATAAATAAATAAATAAATTTTATTTTTAACCTGCCCCTCTGCTCAGCAATAAGCCAAGAACCTGGTGTACTGTAATCGATTCTGGCTTATTCCTCATTCTCAGTACATTCATGAGACAAGGAGAATGCAAGAAGCCAGAATTCATGACATGCAGTTGATAAATCCTTAGAATTATAGTCTTAAAAAGCAAAATTTCTAAGCTCTACACAAAATAGGATAATATTTAACACTGCTGAGGAAGGTAGGCCATAAAGAAGGGGGCTGGAATCCATGACACATCTTTATTATTATATTTTGTCAGGTGGGCACTTGTGATATGGGAAAATATACAGTATGTGTGTGTTTTTAAATTTCTGCACATTTTCCATGACTCCTTAATCATTTTGGATATCTTTACAGCTACAGTTTTCCCTCTGTATCCATGGATTTGGTATCCACGGATTTAAGTATTCACGGCTTGAAAATATTCTTTAAAAAATAATAATCCAAAAAGCAAACCTTGATTTTGCCATCTTATATAAGGGACACCATTTTGCTATGCCATCGCATATAATGGGACTTGAGTACTCATGGATTTTGGTATCCACGGGGGTCCTGGAACCAAATCCCAGTGAATATGAAGGGACAACTGTATTTATACCCTGTGCTTATCATACCCTAAAAACACCAGATCCCATGTGATGTTAGAAGCTAAGCAGGGCCAGCTCTGGTTAGTACTTGGATGGGACACCACCAACAAATACCAGGTGCTATAGGCTACATTTCAGAGGAAGGAACTGGCAAAACCACCTCTGAGGATTTCTTGCCTAAGAAAACCCTTTGAAATTCATGATGTCACCATAAGACAACAGGCAATTTGAAGGCACATACACACATTTATACCCTACACCAAGGGTGGGATTTTTATGGGTCATGGGCCAAACATGGACCTAGGAGCATATTTTGTGGTGCCCTTGGTTTTTCTTGGACCCCCTCTCAAAGCTCCTAGATCCCCCCAAAGTTTTCCTCCCCATTGAATTAAAAAAAATCTCCTTGGGTCTTTATTGTTTTTGAAATAGACATTCAACAACAACTGCTGTGCCTAAATAATAGTAAGGGACAATTGCTCTATAGAAATAACAGCTTTGCAGCTATAATCTTGCAATGCAAAAGGCTACACTATGACAAGGATAAGGGAATTTTAAAAACAAAATTCATACTTTATACACACACACAAATGAGACTTCTTTCAGATTTATATGACACAGGTCAATATGTTTCATTCTACACTCTATAATTTATTTGTGTCAGATTCATATTTTATTGTAATATGCTCTGGAAGCAGCAATGTCATTCTCAGGAGGGAATTATTGAAAACAGAAAGGAAGTATCCAGGTTACCAAAAACAGAAAGATTCCAGTTGTTTTTTTTTTTTAAAAAACACCCTTTTTTCAAAGAACACATTTAGCTGTTTTTCCTCATCTTATTTTCTTGTTAACATTAACCAAAAAATGTCTGGATTATTCTCTGTATAATGAGCAAGTATGACACTGTCTTCAGAAATGAGCAGAAAAACCTTTTGACTCCAGATCCTGATCCATGCCAGATTTTATAAAATATGTTATGTCTTCTTGCATCCTCATCCTTCCTCTGATTTTCTATAATCCTAACTATAACCCAGCACTGTACACTGTTTCATACAAATTATAACCACATCACTATCCTGGACTGAGGAACGCAGCCTTCGTGACCTATGACTGGCTCTGAATGACAAATCAAAAGTCACCATTTCAGCAATCAGCTGGGCTTTTTTTGTTGTTGTTTCTGCTGAGCTGCAGCAAGGAGAGGGAAGGGAGAATGAAAGAATCTGAAAATAAAGGTAAGAAAAAGCTATGTCTAGAAATATGTAGAGCATTGCAAAAAGATGATGCTTAATTAATATCTGGGCTACTATTTGCAATCTATTCTGCTGAGTAACCATTTTAAAATTGCATCTTAGCATCCTGCATCTTGAATGTAAAAAAGCCTTGTTTTTTTTAAAATATGCAATTATATAATATGCTGAGGGACAGATGTTGCATGGAATTTATTTGTTATGCCAAATCCTTTCATATTTGCTATTTGATATACAAGTAAGAATACCAAATTCAGCCATTTATAGCTGCCTGTTTAGGATATGTTACTGTACAAATGGGGAAATTATTTATTTCCTCTCTGTTATGACGGTTTTCTTCAAATGCCAATACATATTTAATATTTCATGTGATGTTATCTGATTATTCTAAAATCAGCAAGGAGTAATGGGCTAGTTCCTAGCTAAAATTTTAACAGCAGCATGTCATCTACAGTAGTTAAACAGACCTCTGCTTGTTTTTGAAAGAAAAAATATCAATATTAAAAGTACCTAATTTTTCAGGATATATGCATGAAACTGACTTTCACAACTGCATCAGGGTGATATTTCAAGATCACACAACATTTTCTCCTTTGGGAAATATACTAATGAATCCCAAACATATATCATCTTAGATTTATTTGAAATTATTTCTGTTTGGAAACCTGAAATGCCAAAGCCAAGGCTGTCCAAAAGAGTGAAAGAGGATTGGTTAAGCTGCCTGCTTCTCAAAATGTTAGTGATGCAATCATATGACATAACCAATGTTATAGGCAGGTTGTCCAAAATATTATAATGAAGCTTTGGCCTTTTCTGCAGTTTTTCAGATGTAGTATACTTTTATATACAGATTTTGACAACCCCTCAATGTAGCAAAAGAAAAAATGTGTGTGTGTGAAGGAGACATGCACAGTATAGATTCAGATGCCAAATTTAGGTTGAGGCCTCCATCTTCTAATCCTCCTTTGGGGGTGGGGTGGGGGAGGGAACTAGGTATTTCAGTTGCAGCTTAATTTTTAGTGGTAAAAGCCCTTTCTGTTGGTTCATGTAATTCAGATGCTGCTACCCAACAACAGCTTGAAGAGACAATGCAGGGATGTGCTAAATTTAGCCAGATATAGCAGCCTCTGTTTCCCTCTGATTCAAGAAATGCTGGTAGCTGGTATCTGTGCAGCATTTACAAATCTCTTCAACCTTTAAGGTGGAGCCATGTTTTTGCCCTTGAAACTCTTGCTTTTTTGTTTTTTACTGCATGCCATTGGTAGTATAAGCAGTCTTGTTCAATTGCTGACTGAACTAATCTGTTCCACATAAGGCTTTTACCCAGCTGAAGACTAATCCTCAGAAGAGAGAGAGAAAAAAAGCCTAGGCCGCAAGCCTAGGAGATGTTGTGCTATGTGATTCCATCCCACTTGCTCCTGACACACACACACACACACACACACACACACACACTTTTTTCTGAGCAGTGCTGGTGTGAAGTTGCTGGCACATTAAAATACATATACCCCAGCCCCCCAAATCACAAATGAGATTCTTACCTTAGAGTCTAGAGGGAACTCATTTAAAAATATTCATCCTTTGGACTTAGCAGCTATATATCAGCAAGTTAAAACTATCTTACCAAATGAATTCTATAGAGAAAGCAGCATAAATTCACAGCTGTGCCTGCATTTTTAGCACTGGAGTCCCTGTAGCAAACATAATATTACATCAACAGTAGCCAGTGAATGGTCTGAGGGACACTTTGTACAGTCAGAATAATCACTTTTTCCCCATGACTGTACGTATTTTGATTTCAGCTAATGAATATATATTTGACATTTGTTCCACAAAATAATAATTCCTCCCTGTGCATATAAAAAAGCGGTAGGCCAAGGAGACAACTGGTTTTTAATCTTTCTGTTTTACAAATTAATTATATATGCACAGGGAGTATGGTTTGTTTGTTGTATCATGCATGCGAGCTATTCAATCATATATTTCTCCACCTCGGGTGGTACAATCCAGGAAATCTTAACTGGGGCTTTTCCACACAACACAATTATTTGTACTGTGATTCCACTTTAAGTGCCATGGCTGCACGTTGTGGAATCCTGCGGTTTGTAGTCTGGTGAGGCACTAGAATTCTCTGGCTCTAAATGCCTCCCTGAAAAGGCATTTCGAAACTGAAAATCCCAGGATTCCATAAAATGTTGCCATGGTAGTTAAAGTAGAATCATTGTGCTATAATTGTATAGTGTGAAAGGGCCTTTGGATTCTGTTGAATGTTCCTGCTAGCCTAGATTGTTTAAGGGTGCAAAGGAACTGTTCTTGATTATGTCAGATTCTTTAATATCTTCATAGGGGGCACTCTTATCTTCTCCCTAGCCTAGCATATGACTCAGTGACTAGTAGGTAGGAAAGGGCCACATTCCCTGCATTCTGGTAGATGACTCACTTGCTTTAGCCATCTGGCTGCATTACATAAACTTGTTCATTCTTTTAAAGATGCCTCTGGCATGGCACACTTTTGTGTGTGTGTTACTACACTTTGTTTGGGACAGACACTGTAATATGGATAATATACAGTTGTCCCTTCATATTCGCTGGGGATGGTTACAGGACCCCCGTGGATACCAAAATCCGTGAATACTCAAGTCCCATTATATGCAATGGCATAGTAAAATGGTGTCCCTTATATAAGATGGCAAAATCAAGGTTTGTTTTTTGGATTATTATTTTTTAAGATTATTTTCAAGCCGTGAATACTTAAATCCATGGATACCAAATCCGTGGATATGGAGGGACAACTATACTCGCATGTTACAAATGATAGAAACACCTTATTCAGAGTGTGGTTATTAGCAGAGCTTGGAAACAGTAGTCTTTTTTTGTATCACAGCTTCCAAGAATGCCCTGTACTGGTTGGGTGGTTATGACAGTTGTAGACTAAAAGCCTAAGTTTCCCAAGCACTACCTATTAGGGGATAAGCCCTATTAGACATAGTTTAATAGATTTATCTCTGAGTTTAATAGATTTATCTGTCATAGGCTGCATCTGCACTGCAGAAATAATTCAGTTTGACACTGCTTTAACTGCCATGGCTCAGTGCTATGGAATCCAGAGATTTATAGTTTGTTGTGGCACCAGAGCTCTCTGACAGGGAAGGCTAAATATTTCACAAAACTACAAATCCCAGAATTCCATACGATTGAGCCATGGCAGTTAAAGCGGTGTCAAACTGGGTTATTTCTGCAGTGCAGATGCAGTCATAGTTTAATAGATTTATCTGTCAGTGCTTGAAACCAGATCAGATGACCTTCAAGTTACATATTGCTCTCTTGTCCCTTAGCAAAGCCAAGAGTACATACTATTGCCACCCTAAAATAATAACTGATTAAATATATAAACATTATCAATGTCATTACGTTTAATATCAATATAGTACTAGATATTCTTTAATATTATAACCCCTTTGAATAGGAAGACTTCCACTCCGCAACACAGATTCTCTGTTACATTAATTAACAGAAAAATTTTGAGGCTAATGACAAACCCACTTTTTGGGGGTGATGATAAAGTTACCACCACATGATTATTTTTGGCAGAGTGATTGCATACCCTTCAGCTGTCCCAATTTGGCATGGACAGTCCCAAATAAGCCTCTGTCCTCCCACATTTTCAGTTGCTTCTAAATTGTCCCAGGAGATTATCAAATGACCTAAATATGGCGTGACAAGGATGCCAGGAGATCGTGAAAAGGCCTCCCTTCCAGTGAACATCATTCTGCAGTCATCATGCTCTTGTGCCCCTTCCATTCCTCCATCATTCTTTTTCATTCATGGTCTAAGCCATGAATAGATTGCCTGTTCCATTTCTGTCACAGAATGACGGGAGAGTGAAAAGGTGCCCCGTTATGCTGGTGCGATGCCAGCGTTAGTGGGAGGTCTGTGACAAATAATTCTGGGTGCAATTGGGAGAACAAGGTAAGTGACACACTTTTTTGTACCTTCCCCAGGTTACTTGTATTTTTTAAAGTGTGTTTTTGTGCTTCGTTTTACTTTTTGACTTTTATTTCTCTTTTTATTTTTGAATTTCCTATGTGATCGTTCTCTCATGAGAACAGCCGGGATTTGCATTCCAGGAAGTGAATGCAGCTCCGTAAGAGCTCCATTCACTCCTGGACTGCTGAGAGGAGGGGGCGGACACACTGTAAGGTAAGTGTGAATGTTTCTGTTACTGTGCTAGGTCAGGGACGGGAGGGGGGCAGGAGAAGAAATTGTGATACGGGATGCTATTTTTGTCTTCGTCTGATAATCTCCCTACTCTCTGTCTTCATCACATGTCCCCTGTTTATAGTTTGAACTCAATTAACTCAGGGTAATTGCTGAGGAGGTGGAATCTTGCCTTTCCCAGTAGGATCAGGCAAAAGCAAACTGTTGCAGTCTCTCCTAGTTTGTGAGTTCTTCCTCATTTAATATTTTTGGACATCTTGACCATGATTGGATGATCCTTGGCCATATGT
This sequence comes from Gambelia wislizenii, assembly GCA_030847615.1. Taxonomy (NCBI): domain Eukaryota; kingdom Metazoa; phylum Chordata; class Lepidosauria; order Squamata; family Crotaphytidae; genus Gambelia; species Gambelia wislizenii. The sequence goes on from JAUMIR010000004.1 coordinate 109,077,088, forward strand.
GTCCCTATTTTTATCTGTGAAATATTGGGAGGATATATAATTAACCTTTTCAGTTTTCCAACATGTCACAGAGTAAAACTCATCACCTCAGAACTGACTTGATATCAGAAGTGGTAAGCTTAATACCACAGGAATTCCAGGACAATCTCCCTAGCTCTTCACTGCCTATATGTAGCAACCTTCCTTCACCTCCATCACAGGCCCTCCCCATTACCTGTGACCTGATTCTTTAAATAAAAATTAAAGTGCCAGATTTTGAACCTAGGTCCTTCCCCAAAACATGTGCTGTACCACTGATCTTTGACCCTAGCACAATCTTGTTTTCTGCTTGGGTTAACCTGCATTAGTGGCATGACAGCTACAGCTCCATGGGCACACCTTAGGGCTGGCTGAAGACATTTTGCTGCTTGAGGCAAATGAAGGGAGGAAATATATGCATGAAGAGTAGATAGGACTGCATTTGCTGGTGCTACCCTTGATTGTCACCCATTCATCTAAACCTTTGCATAGAGTTTACAGCAGAGTGTACACAGCATTATGAACTTTGCTTGCATACAGCTAGTTCCTGTATAGGTTCTGTACATAAAAGTCAGATGAACACATGGAAATGAAGGTGGGGCCTGTAGCTTCATTCCCAACTCCCTTCCCCACATAAGTCATCCCAAAATGCAGTGTAATTGCACAGGGATATTGGCATGCAGGCCCCATGTGTCCAGCTGTAATTCTCAAAACATTAAAAACAAAATGCCTTGCAATTAAATGTGGAATTACTCTAAAAGTAACCAGCAAGAATATGGCAGTTCCACAGAATCACAGACTCAGAGTTGGAAGGGGTCCCCGTGGGTCATGAAGTCCATCAAGGCAGGATCTCCAGCTACAGCATCCCCAGCAGGTAGCTGTCCAACCTCTTTTTGAAGATGTCCAGAGAAGGAAACCTTACCACCTCTCTAGGCAGTTGGTTCCATTGCTGAACTACTCTTAATGTAAAGAAATTTACTCCCCCCCCCAGTAACTTGAAGCCATTAGACCTGGTCCTATCCTATGGGACAGGAAAAAACAAACCCACACACTCTTTGTAACAGTCCTTGAGATATTTAAAGAGTGCTATCATGCCACCCCTCAATCTTCTCTTCACCAGGCTGAATAAGCCCATCTCCTTCAACCTTCCCTCATATGTTTGTTCTCCATACCTCATACCATTCTTGTTGCCCTTCCCTGAGCTCACTCCAACTTGTCTATATCCTTCTTAAAACGTGGTACGGTGCCCAGAACTGAATGCAGTACTCCAGATAAGGCCTGACCAGTGCAGAATATAGTGGGACTATTACCTCACTTGACTTGGAAACTATGGTTCTATTAATGCAGGCCCAAAGAGTACAGTTATTTGCCTTCTTTGCTGCAGCATCACGCTGCTGTGCCATGTTCAACATATGATCAACAGTAACTCCAAGGTCCTTTTTACATGTAGTGCTGCCGCCAAGCCAAGTATCCTCTATCTTATATTTGTGCATTTGGTTTTTGCGGCCTAAATGCAGAATTTTGCATCTGTCTCTGTTCAATTTAATTTTATTACTTTTTGCTCAGTTTTTCAGTTTATCAAGGGGGTCGTTTACACGGGCAAATATTCCCCTTAAATATACCGCTAAGATAGCTCATAGTTCCCACGGATCGCAGCACAGCATCGCCTCATTCAGAAGGGGGGAAGGTAAAACACCCAAATATAGCGTGGCAAGGCATGTCGCTATTTTTGCAGGAATATTTGCAATGTAGTGCTTTATTGGCAGTGTAAACTAGCATTCCGCTAAGGGTTAAAGCAGAGCTGCATTGTGATTGGTTGATGAGGCAGGGGTGGGCTTAAAAGAGGGGCAGGGAGGAGGCAAAGACAGTAGCCATTAGAGAAGAAACTTGCAAAAATCCTGTCTGCTATTTTGCGAGCCAGTTTGCCCAAAAAAAAAAAAAAAAAAAAAAAAAAAAGGATTCCCAACTTCTTTCATTCCTGGGGCATTCCTTCTCATCCTCTGCTGTTTTGAAAGTACAGTATGTAAAGCTGTTCGTCACTTTTATCCTGTGCACGGGGGAGGGAGAGAAACCATTTCACAAAGGGCTGTAGCAAGACGAACTGCTATTTTCCCTCTCTCTCTCTGCTTGGGGGAAGGAGGGAGGGGGAAATAGACTTGCAATCCACGATCCGCGGCATGGCCTTTTAGCAGAGTGATTACTCTCCCTCTGCTTTATGGAGTGAGTTCATTTACAGGCAGGTTTACAGAGACACACAGAGTCACACCCCCCACACTTATTCAAGTCTGAACTGCAAAGCGACATAATTAGAAAAAAAACCTGACTGGCACAGCTGCGGAAAATAATTAAACCGCAAGTTGCCACAATAAATCTGCTGTGTAAACCGGCCCAAGGTCATTTTGAATTCTGTTTCTGTTGTCCAATGTGTTAACTACCTCTCCCAGTTTTGTATCAAAAGTTCACTTTCAATTCAAGATGGGCTCTTCTGTTAGGTGAAGTAGGGCTCCCTGGGGAAGCAGATGCTGGAGGAGCTGCTATGAGGTGTTGGAAGGCACAGCTATGGATGCTGTACCTTCTGCCTTGCACCCCATATGCTACCATGTTGTTCTCAGACATGGTAGAGGGCACTGCCCCCTTGCAAGTGATGAAATAAAGTTCAGCTATCACCCTAGTCAACTTCTGCATTTAAACTACAGGGGGGGTGTTGTCATTTATTCTTTCACCAAAGGCAGCAAAATGTATTAAGATGATCCTGCTTCAGGTACTTTCTAGACAATACAAACTGTGTTTTTCAGCCCAGGGGAAAACTGCAAAATGTTTTCTCCTAAGATTTTCCATGTCTATTTTGCTAATATTTGTACAGCTACCTTAACCATAATTTAAAGTTCATTAAGCATATTGTTTCTCATAGGACACTTCTCAAAAGCCTTTAGGCAGATTTCAGTTGAGATAGTTTTAAATTTGGAGAGCAAAACGTTTGAATTACTATAGTCTGTGCCATGAAACATTAAAATCAGCGTAGAGTTTTAAAATGGCTTACAGAAGGACATGAGGCCAAAAGGAAGGCCTGGAAGTAGCTGTCTCCCAAGTAAGGCAAGAGACTTACTTGGCAGTTGGGAAGGCAGGAACCAACCTGACAGGACCAAGTAGGCCAGCAGGAGGGAAGGTAAAATGGAGGGGTTGCTGCTCTGACATGGACTAGAAGATGATGTGGAAATCTTTAGTATGGACAAATGTTATGACCTCTTCCTCCTCCTTTATTAATACCATCAATGTATATTATTGTTACTGTTACTATACTATTATTACTATTACTCTATTACTCTGTCAACAAGCAAGGTGGGAAAGCATGCTGACTCTGACCCTTCCATCACCATTTCACTCTCTCTCTTCACATGAAGGACACCTTTTTAGAAAGAAGAAGAGTTCGCTTTATGTGTGGAGACTCTAAGGTTCAAACCCACATGGAGTTTCTTCCACATATACAAGAGACCTCCCTTTTCATGAAGTTCCCTTTCACATGTAGAGGGCAATAAAAGTAGTAATGGAGTGGGCAGGGCTAGCATGGGTCCCCTCTTCACATGTTTCTGTACCTCCTTTAACTAATACCCAGATAGTCAGTAAGCTTCAATTTGTGCAGTGTGTATGTGTATGTGTGATCTAATTAACTAGAAGATAGTTTGGAGCACTTTGATGTTTGTATTTTTACATATCTTTACCTTTCTTGCCTTTTCCCCAAGGATGAGAGAAAGTGAAAGTAAGTTCAATAATAATAATAATAATAATAATAAATATTTATTTTTACCCCGTCCCTCTTTTAAAAACAATTGGGGCAGCTTACAACAATTAAAATATAACAATGCTGACTAAAATCCCTAAGCACTACCCACCCCACCCTCCCCCATAAAAAGATATTAAACTAGTATAAAATAAAAACCACCTAAACTAAAATCACATAAAAAAAAATACAAAAATCAAGAGCCAGCAAGACTAAAAGATGCAGCTCCTGAGGCCGGGATCTAATCAGGAAAGGCCTGCCGAAAGAGATCCGTCTTTAGTGCTTTTTTAAAGCTACTCAAACTGGTCATCTGACGGATCTTGTTCGGCAGGCCATTCCATAATTTGGGGGCAATTACTGAAAAGGCCCTCTGGGAGGTTGCAGACAGCCTAGATTTTTGTGGCTGAAGCAAATTCCTCCCAGAGGACCAGAGTGCATGGGGAGGATTGTATGGGAGGAGGCGGTTCCGAAGATAAGTTGGACCCAAGCCACTTAGGGCTTTAAAGGTAATAACCAACACCTTATACTGGGCCCAGAAACTGATAGGCAGCCAGTGGAGAGATTTTAATACTGGAGTTATATGGTCTCTCCCAGATGTTCCCAAGACCACTCTGGCTGCCATATATTGTACCAAATGAAGTTTCCGGACCAAGCATGAGGGTAGCCCCATGTAGAGCGCATTGCAGAAATCTAGATGAGAGGTTACCAGCGCATGCACCACAGTCTCGAGGTCCCTTACTTCCAGGAAAGGGCGCAGCTGGCGTATCAGCTGAAGCTGATAACAGATGCTCCTGACCGTAGCATTCACCTGACTCGTCATCTGAAGCGATGAATCAAGGAGCACCCCCAGACTGCGAACACAGTCCTTAACGGAGAGCGTGTCTCCATCCAGGACAGGAGGTTGCAACCCAACTCCTGGTTTTGCGGCCGCTACCGTGAGCACCTCAGTTTTGTCCGGATTTAATCTCAATCTGTTTTTCCTCATCCAGCCCATTACTGCTTTAAGACAGTCATTAAGAGGAGAGATGCCATTGGAATTCGAGGCCAACGATTGGGACAAGGAGAAATAGATCTGGGTGTCATCAGCCTACTGCCTTCAGTAGGATGAAATCAGTAATGTTATGGTGAATTTGCCCGTTTTATGGCATGCATGGGGGGGGTGTCCAAATGGTGAAAAAACTCCTCACGGAATGAGAGGAAAATCCTACCTGTCTTAATGGCATTCTGCCTGATTTCACCGTATTGGGGGGGGGGGCAAAACCAGCAAAAACCTCGCCAGAAAAGCCTTTGTAGCTTTCCCTGTCTTTTAAAAAACAACAACACGAGGGTGCACATTTCTGCTCATTAGGACAAGCAAATCAATCTAAACCTGATTAGCTGGATAAGCGCAGGGGGCGGGGCTGGGTTACAGGTCAATCACCCGCTGCTGCCATGTTGGATTTTCACCTTAGTGAGTGATCGCTAAGGCAATAAAATGGGGGATTTGTGTCAACTTTCTCTCTCTTTTTTTCCGGGAAAGGTGAAATATTGCTTGTGTGCACCATAGAAATAGTTAAAAAAAAAAGTTTGGCAGTGGCAGATTTAAAAACATGGGTAATCCACTCATAGCCGCCATCTCAGCTACAGGCATGTGATGTTTATGGGGGCCATAAAACCATTAAGACAAGTCGCAGCTGCTGGGACTTGCTAATACTATGGAGCAGTCCGGTTTTTTCCCTCCGTGTAGAGGAGCCCATGGTAACAACAACCAGGAAAGGAACAGTATTCCATTTCTAATTTGAGATCTTAAGTAGTTGTACAAACTTATCTGTGTGCCATTCTCAACAGAGCATCCAAATGAGATAGGCATTTAAAAAAAACAGTGAGAAACAGCCTTAAGAGAACAGGGCATAAAGGAATTCTATATGAAAGGGAGGGCTGTGGTACAACAGCATGGGAAATGGTGTTTGGTGGTCAGTACTAACCCAGTGGCATGATGTACCAGCAAAGAAATGAGTCAGAGAGGGTACACCCGTGCATCAGAAACAGCAGTTGGCCATTGCCGCAGCTGTGGAACTATGGTAGTGCTGGAATACAAATTTAACTGGTACGTAGCTTTGTATATTTGTTGATCACAATCATCCTGTGATTTTTCACCCCCTCCTTGAATTGAGGTGCATGAGGGGAGACACCAGCATTTTAATACACTTTGGGGGAGTCATACTGGAATGTTCAAATCAATTCAGTGGTACTGCTAGATAGGAAGGCATATTTCTCATAGGCATATAAACCAGGTGCACTTTTTCCTTTGGTGTGGACTTTTCTCTTGCTAAAATGCTTACAAAGGTACAGTATGTCAGTTTCTGTCAGGCAGTAGGGAGCAAATGAGCATTCAGCCTACCACCTGTTTTGTGAGTCCCAAACCATGGCTAGACTACCAGCCCATGGCTTCTGAGAAAAGGAAGGGGTATTAGTATAAAACAAGAAAACTCACACTTCTGGAAGCTTCCAGGATTCTCCAGTAAAGCACAGTGCATTGTCTTGCTTTATAGAGAAAGTGTTCTTTTCATCTCAATGGCTAATGAACTTCTAATCATTTGCTGTTTAATTTTTTTCAACCCTCACTTTTAGAGGGGATGCAGCTTGCAGTGTGTCTCTAGAAGCAAAACAGCTCCACCTGTGCTCTAAGAAGATAGATTTATTGCATATAAGATTTTATCTAATAATTGTCATTAAGATATGAACCTAATATATTTGTAGTACATAAGAAAGTAATCTTTTAGTGCACCCAGTACCAGCGTGCTTGCAGAAAGCGCGGGATGAGTCCTTCCTGAATCTTCGTTTGCGAAGAAAAGCCAGAGAGACTGGTCAAACACTGCAAAGAATGCTTTCCCCATCTCTTTCTGAATTACGAATCTAGAAGAGCTATCTTTTGCATATCTACTCAAGTAAACCCATCGATTTCAGAGGGTGAAATCTTATATAGTGGGGTGGGCAATTTGTGGCTTTCCAGATGCAATTCCCATCATCCCTAGCTAGCACAGCCAATAGCAATGAATTATGAGGGTTGTAGTTGAATATAGACTGGAGAGCCACAAATTGCCCAACATTGTTATATACACCTGCCTGGAAGGAAGCCCCATAGTAAAAGTAAATGGACACTACAGGACTTACTTTTGAGTAAATATGTATTGGATTTTGCTGTGACATTTAAACCCTATTCACACTGATTTTTGCATAAGTACCAATGAAATCAGTGACACTTATCTCTGAGTAAATATGCATTAAACCAAGCTGCACATGACAGCAGACTGAAGTTAATCGTTTTGTGGTGAATCAAAACATTTACAAATATACATGTCTTTTAAAAGGACAAGGATTTGTACCTTTTTGATAAACCATGTAATCTTCTGGTTCGAGCCAAATTACACTATAGAGGTGTGGCCCAACAAATTTTACTGTTGATCAGCTGGTATGACTATTATATTGTTTTACTTTATTCTTACATTTTGGTGTGCCATACTTACTATATTCACAACTTTGCTCATTCTGTCAGGATGCAGTAGATAAATATGCAAAATACTAGAGACTCTTCCTTGGGATGTAAGACCTAATGGGCAAGTTCTAAATAATAGGGGAGTAAAAAAAGGCTTTATGTTAGCTCTTTTGATTCAATTAATTAATTAATTAATTAACGAATTACATACTTAATGATAGTTAAACATGCTATAGTAGAACATTTGTTTTGTTACGGTATATACTTTCAAGTCAATTCTAACCTATGTTTTTCATGGTGAGATTTACTAGGTGGAGGCTTGCTGTTGCCTTCCTCTAAAGCTGAGAAGATGTAACTCGCTCAAGCTCACCCAATGGGTTTCTATGGCTGAGCAGGGATTTGAACCCTGTTGTCCTATGCTCCAGTCAGCAAATGTCTCAGGAACCAGGTGTTTAGAATACAAGAGCTGTTGAGTAGTTAATTCTGCCAAGGTTACTCACAGGGTATCTAGCAGGATGCAGGGCGAAGCAGGAGGGTGGTCCCAGCCAATCCAGGAGTAATTCAGCCAGTCAGTAGTGCAGATAAACAAAACCAGAAAGAAACAAAACACAGTCATAACTCATAGCTGGTCCAGAACCCCAAAGACTACTGCTAGTTGTCAAGAAGAAGGGTTGAAAGTAACAAAGATGCCAGGGAGTGGCTGAGAGATTTATGGGCAGCTGTTTCAAGACACCAGGTGCCTAATCAGGTCAGCGTCTCTTAACAACTGCTGGGAATGGCATAACCTCTCTTTGTCCCTTTATTGCTCAATGTATGATGGCAGTGGGTCTTCAGCATCTGCAACCTCCTACTGGGAGCAGAACTCCCCTCTGCCTCAGCTCCCAGCTCCTTTGGCTCATGTTACTTGTAAGGGCAGGGATTAAAGAGGACGGAATTAAGTTGAGTTTCAAACATAACATAATCAGTGGAGTTACTTTTTGGAGTAGTAACTAATGATTTCTAGTTACTTTCAAATCTACCTTTTAAGAATCTGTTTTAAAACCTTTTTAAAAACCAAATTGACTGCTGGTTCTAAAGCTTCTGGTTTAGAAAAGCTTGTTTTAGTTTATTTATAGGTTTTAAACAAATTTCTCCTGATCCTACAACCCCTTCACCTACAGAGATGGTATTGGGGTGGGGGATTGTTTCAAGTTTTAACTCTTAAAAAAAGTTTTAAAAATGGTCATACTGATGCCAGCAGTGTGCCAATGACACCCAACTCTATTTCTAAGGAAGCCATACTGAATCAGTACTGTTGTCAATAATGGACTGGATGAGGATGAATAAACTGAATAAAACTGAACAGGGATGCTCCTGTTCAGCCTAAAGACAGATCAGGGAATGGGATTCTACATATACTGAATGGAGACACACACCTCTGAAATAGGTTAATGGCATAGGTGACTCCTGGACTCAGCCTCTGAGCCAGTATGTCAGTGATAGTCAGAAGAGCATTTGTACACTTCAGAGTAGTGTACTAGTAGTGCCAGTTCCTGGAGATGTCTGATCTGAGCATGGTAACACATGTTTTGGCTATGAGACATATAACTCAAATCCTGAGATTTGAGTTACTATCATGCACCATGAGCCAGCATGATGAAGTGGTTAGAGTGGTGGGCTGGCAGTCCAGAAGACCAGGATTTGAAACCACACTCAGCCATGGAAAACTGTTGTGTGACCTTGAGCAAGTCACACTTTTGCAGTCACACTTTCTCAGCAATGGCAAACCTCTGAATAAACCTTGCCAGGAAAAGCCTATTACAGGCTCACCATAAAGTTAATTTGAAGACACATAACAACAATGCAGTCTATGTAGCACTGCCATCAGAAAGTGTTTGGGAACTTCATTGGGTCCAAACTGCTGCAGCTACACTGTTGATTGAGTGCATCTAGGAAGTTTCAGTGTGGCTGTTTCAATGTGGCCATTTCAGTGCGGCATGGTTCTGCTTGCATATCAATTGATAATTTTGTCAAGAAAATGCATTCAAAACCATTTCTGTTTTGTTGGGATTGTCTTGCAAAACCATTTAGATAACGGTTAGAGTTAAGATAAGGGTTAGGGTTATTGATATGGAAGCAGAACACACTGTGCTTAAATGGATGCGCTGAACCGGCCACACTGAATTATTGCATGGTAGAGTTTGGTTACAGGGTACTAATACTGTAATTCCTTCCTTATAACAGCTTCACTGGCTCCCAGTCTGATCCAAGCACAGTTCAAAATGCTGACTGTCATCTATAAAGCTCTATACAGCATGGTTCTAGGTTGACTGAAGGACTATATTTTCTGATACGAACTTGCCCAAACAAGTATGTTTGGTGAGGGGACAAGTGAGGACCTTCTCCATGGATGCTCCCAGACTGTGGACATCCCTCCCTCTTGTTCCTCTTTGGCTGGCAGGCATAGACTTCCTTATTTAGAGATTCGGTCCCAGTTGCTATGGAAAAGTCTTTTTAATGGGGGATGCTGTACTGTACTTTCTTTCTCTCATTTGTATTCTTTAAATGCTTTAATGGGTTTTTAATTTCTGGTGTTTTAATATACAGTAATAGTTTATTTAATTGTGTTTTAATTGTTTTAAATATTATGATTACTTTCAATGCATTTCATTTTTATTTGTGTTGTAAGCCTCCTTGGATTCTTAACCAGGAGAAAGGAAGGATAGAAATAAAATAGATATAAATAATGATATAAATTGGGGGGTGGGGCAGCTCTCCAAATCCTGGCAGTAGCCTATCCAGAGATAGGTTTTCCCCCCCTATTTATTTAATGGCCCATTGTCCCAGGTTGTAAAGAACAGATATCTTGTTAATATCGGAAAGAAAGGAGAAAGTAGTCCACTAGATAATTTGCTTGTTATAACCAACATGTGACAGACTTTCATTACAGTGATAAATTTCAAAATGCAGTTGGCCCTCCACATTTGTTGGAGTTAGGGGCACAGGAGCCCTGTGAATGTGGGGAAAAAAATGCAAATATGTCTACCCCATCCAACCATATTTAACATACAATAAAAGAACAACCCGTGGATTCAACCCACTGCATGTGCCTTTGAGGTGGCAGAGTTCCTTCACAAGGCAGAAGCAAGCAGATGGCTGGGCTGGCTGCCTCTGCTGCTGCCCAACACCATTTTTAATAGGAACTTACAAGGCTTGCCACACATTCACAATCTCACAAGCAGCAGTGGCAGCAAACAGTCTGCAGATAATCAAATCCGCAAAAGTTAACCCCACAAATGTGGAGGGCTGACTGTAAGACATCTCTGGTTTTGAAGCTTGAGTCCAATAATATTATGCTGTGGTGATCCTTTCAAGCACAAATGTTTTGTGTAGTCTTGGCCCAGTAAGGCCCCTGCTAATAATGATATATTGGATATTGCTTGCATTGCAAATCACCCTTATTGTAACAGCTTCTCATGATGACTTGTCAAGAGAGGGATCTCTATTTTTCTAGAATAATTTCTTTCATCATAAAAATATGATGAATATTTTATAGAGAGCAATCAGGGAGTCTGTGGCGATTATATTTGGAAAGAAAAGAGAAATGGATATGGTTGATATAGGGAGTCTGGACAAGTTAATTTACTCTTTACATTGTTATCTGTCACTTTTTATACCAACCCATTTAGCACACCTTCTGCAAGACTTAAATTTTTGAACTGTCCAAGTGTTCTTTCTGCTCATTTCCCTCACTCATTCCTCATTCTGTATCTGGTGGTTTCCTCGGGAAAACAAAAGGCTGCAGTGCCCTGCAAGCCATACCGGATTCACCTTTTGCCATGGTTTTTCATTTGATTTGGCTATGACAAATTCAGTCAACCCTAACCACTTGTGATCCATTCGCACAAGTAGTATGCCTCTCTGAAAGCTCATGAGGTAATCCTGTGATACAGTAGGACAGGGCAAATATCTCACATCCTCTAAGAAAATGACCAAAGGGAATTGCCTTCAAAGATGCCTTGGCATCATATCAAGGGTTCTGTCATGCACCAGATGGCAGATTCCCACCAGAGCTGCCCAACTGTGTAACAAAAATAGCTTTGGGCTTATTGTGAGAAGCAAATGGAGGCTGTCTCACACAATTCCCATTCCTGACCCTGTACAGAAAAAGTGTATGGTTACTTATGCTCCTTCAGGTGATGAGAACTAGGCTGGCCACGGTCACCCAGAGGACCTTCTCCACCACCGCGCCCAGACTGTGGAATGGCTTGCCGCAGGAGATCTGGTGCTTTTAAGAAAGCTGTTAAGACGGATCTCTTCTGGCAGGCCTTTCCAGATTAGGTTGGATGCCTGGCCATTATTTTGATACTCTCTACCTTGTCACTTTTATTCCCCATTTATGCCTTTTTTATTTTAAGTGTATTTTAATATCTGTATTTTATATTTAAAACTTAAACTGATTCACTATTGTAGAGATGTTTTAATGATGTAATGTTTTAACATATGTGTTGTTTTAACATTATGTTGGATTGTTGTTTTATATGATGTTGCCGCTCCAATCCTGATGGGAGAGGTGGGATACAAATTATTTATTTATTTTTATTTTGCATTACCAACAGAAAATAAACTAAAGATAAACAAAGTTGTGTTCAAAAGAAAAGAATACATCTAGTTCTTAAGGTTCTGTTGTTTAAAATAAATTTATACATCAAAATTACTGTATCCCTTGGAAGTGAGGCAACACTAGCATGCCCTCCAGCATTTCTCAGATAAAAAATGAGTGGCCAAGCAACATGACAGTGTGGTCGAGTCTGCAAAAGTTATTCATGAAGAGGAACATACAAGTTAGGAAAGGCTGCAGCAGTTTGCTGTGCCCGAGTCTACAGGGAACAACAAGAATCCTCCCCTTCTTCTCTTGTCGCTCCAGTGAGTTAAGACTTTATCAGATGCTGCAAAAATCATGGGATTATGACATCATGGTAGCACTAATGTGTGCGGCTATCACATGACATCATCATTTTCATGTCACTACTCCGTGCCTCAGCCACGAATAAGGTGTTGCTTTTAATTGATGGGACAAGCCATCAATAAATTGTCAATATCACTTTTTTTGTGGTATTGAGGGCATGCAAAACCACTTTCCATTGTAATCGCGAGATTACAGCATGAATGGGTGGTCCTCAGTGAGAAAACCTCTGGGTGAGAATGTGAAAACGAAGCACAGGGTGCTCTTTTTATGGACTATCCCATTTAGTTTGCATGTTTTGAGGTTTGTTTCAGTGCTTGTGTGTTCATTTACTTTGTTAATTAACGTGTTTTGGGAGTTTTAAGTTCACTTGTGTCTTTTTGTAAGAACAGCCAAAATCTCACCCATGCTAAATCACAGGAGTAAACTCCCATTCTTAAAGTGCTAGTGGTCACTGTGTGATAATTTCATGGCAGTTCTTTTGTGTGATTACAGTGATGTGCAATAGTAATTGTAATAATGCCACTGTGTTTCTGCTTTCCTCACTCCCGGAATTACAATGTTTTTACACAGTAGTTTGATAATGTCCTTAGTTGAGTGTGAACCACTTTTGCAGCTTGGATTCAGTTTGCAGCAACTGCAGTAAATTAGGATGAAGGGGGAAAGTAGCAGGAGGAAAGAGAAACTTGGACATTTTAAAAACGGCTGAAAAAATAGTACTATAGAGGATTAATTGGGACTGTCCCTGCCAATTCAGACCAATTGGAAAGAATGTAAATGACACTTTAAGGTGACCGTGGTCTGTGTTCACAGGCTGCCCAGTTCAGGTAGGGGGAAGAATTACGCTATTTTTAGCATGGAAAACACTATGCTGCACCATGTTACACTGTATGTCCTTTGCACAGGTAATTATTGCTTTAGCAGATGTACAGAAAACATGAAAAGGGAATGTAGGAAAAGCAACTACATGAAGCTGCTTTAAATATATGACAGATTTATCTCCTTGCTTCTTTTTGTAATCTATGGAAAAGAGTCAAATTGAGATCACTTTTCTTTTTGTGGAAATGTTAAACAGCTGCAAAGCAGGGCAGCATTTCAACATGATTTTGTCTTTGAAAATCACAAGGAAAAAAACCACTGCAAAAGTCCAAGAGCAGAAATGTTGGCGAGGAAAAGAGTCAGAATTCCATACCACCATCCACAGTTTAGTCAGGGCTGGGGAACATAGAACCTTCCAGCTATTGTTGGACTGCAGCTGTAGGATGGAGCCATGGCAATTAAAGTGGTGTCATACTGAATTATTTCTACAATGTAGATGCACCCACAGCCAAGGTAGGATCAGCTAGAATAGTGTTACCCAAATCATTAAGGTCAGTGGAAATTCCACGCATGCCTACCAAAAATCAATATTTCTAGGAGGAATGTTAATTAGCTCAAATGTAGCAGTGAGAGGCCAGGTGAGATCATTTGACCTATGTATACCGGTACTCACTGACAAGTCTCTAAGCCAGGGGATAAAAAAATGTTTTTTACTGAAAAATGATCAAGGGAATGTATGCATACATATACTCAGTCTTCAAGCACTCAGACAAGGCTATTGAAGAAAGTAGGAAGCAGTGGGATAGAAGAATAGAGTTCGGAATGATGGGCTATACTATATCTCTCTGACGAGCAGAGAAGAAGAATGGCTGCAAGTGTCGGGTGACCCAGCAAACCAACAGAGTCATAACTCTGGGAAACTGAGCACACTTTGGTGGTGTTTTAGGGTGATATTTATATTTTATATTCCCCTGAAGGGATGAGTTTGAGTGGAATATAATGTCTGCCGGAGTTTCCCAGGGTTAAACAATGGATTCTCTGGAGGTGTTAATGATCACTAATGGCTGAAACATCAAATCTGATGGGTCCCAGGCAAACTTATATTGTTCTAGGACAGGTGAGAGGAAAGACCACTTTTGCAAGCAAAGAGTGTCCAGCTCCCTTGATTGGATTATTGAATGACTCATTTCTATGTACGTCCAGGAGAATTGGCCCGTTTCCTCCCTAACTCACCAGTTCAAGAGGGGGTGGTGGTGTTGCTTAATCTTTACCTGGGCCTGTTTGTTAGGAATTTGTGCTGGCTACCTCCTTAGGTTTTCTGAGCAAACCTTGATTCCTTGTAACTGGTCTACTACCAACTACATGGAGTGCCAATAATAGACCAATTTATGAAATAAAACCAATTAGTGAATCACGGAATAAGTGAGGGGTATCAGGGCAGATAACAGAAGAATCCCATTATTTCCCAGTATAACCTTTATTGAATTGTTTATTGCAGACATGCTGCTGCAACCTGGCACTGACAGTCTGTGTTTCTCCAGCCCTCCTTTACCATCTTCGCAATGCCTATGCTGCTAACAAAACTTGCAACTAGTCAGACCACAAAGAGGAAGAGGGGCTAGGCAGGCATAAAAAGACTTTGTAAAAAGGAACAGAGCTTTGTTAACTGAGCTACGCCAGTAAAATATTCTGCCAAGAAGCACTTGTTCAGGTGTTTGTAGGCATAGCACTTCCCCACCCTCCTGATTACAAACACCCTTTATACCTCCGGCTGTCCTCATCATAATTCAACACCACTATCTGATTTTGTTGAGTTGCTTTTTAATGCTAGTATTCTGGCTCCAGAGAGCCAGTGTGGTGTAGTGGTTTGAGTGTTGGACTACAGCTCTGGAGACCAGGGTTCAAATTTCCGCTCAACCATGAAAATCTACTGGGTGACCTTGGGCAAGTCACATTCTCTCAGCCTCAGAGGAAGGCAAGGGCAAATACCCTCTGAACAAATTCTGCCAAGAAAACCCCATTAGTGTCGCTATTAAGTCAGAAAATGACTTGAAAGCACACAATAAAAACAACAATTCAGACAAATTTCCCTGCTTTTAACACTATTTTCTACTTACTTTATTTCTTGATCTACATCACCTGTCAAAATAAAAGTCTTTGCTATAAATTGGACTAAAAGTAATCTGGCCACCACTTAAGACTTGTCCTTTCATTATTGACCATCAATGTAGAATTCCTTTTGCCCTGTCAAACCGTTGGCCTGTGATGAGTCACTCCACACACTATGTTTCTTAGGTGCATAGCTAAGAGGCAGGGCCAGCTTTATTATTAGGAAAAGCGAGTCATCTATCTTAGGCATAGATAGGTTAGCACTGTACTTCCTGAGATTTCAGGGCCAAGACCTGACACTAGGGAGCAAGGCCTTAAGGCTAGATACTTGTTATGTCACAGGGGCAAGCCCCTGGGTGGGTTTTATTATGTTGCAAAAGCAAGGAAGGATTGGGAGGTGGCTGGAACTACTTCTGGGTCAGGTGACTGTGGAAACAGACTTGAGAGCAAACTATGTAAATCTGGGGTATGGAAAGTCCAGTGTGTGGGCTGCATGTACCTTAGAACCTTAGAAGGGGCTTGTGTGCAGTGCAGGCAAGGAGGTCCAGCAGTTTGGGACTGCTGTTGCTTGGGATGGGCAAAGAAGTTCTGAAACTCTTCTGATTAGCACCAGGAAAACTGAAAAAGATCTGGACAATGGATACATATGCAGTTGAACCCTTGTATCTGCAGAACCAATATCCATGGTTTTAATTATCCACAGGACACAAAATAGGTGAGAAATATCATAGAGTCGCACTGGAAAATGCCTAGACAGGTGTCATGTCTAGGCACTTTCTAGGTCCTCCAATGCAGCTCTATGGTAGATTTTTACTGGAAGTCCTTTATTTTAATAGGGCTTGCTGTTATCCGCAGTTTCCAGTATCCACGGTAAGTCTGGGAACCAAACCCCCATGGGTACATGGGTCCGACTGTATGAGGAAACAAGTTTTTATAAATGTCCGCAGACATGAGCTACAGTTTATGCCCAAGTTTTTCCTTATGTGCTGGAAACTGCAGCCTAGGTTGGGCACTTCTGGACTGCTAGGACATTTGGACCCTGGAAAAGTGTACTTCCACTATGTGGGAGTCTAAGAAACATTCCGCAGAACTTGAGCAGAAAATCAGTAGGTTTACAATAAGTTCACATGTCAGCTAACAGTGACCTCATTTGGTCATGCAGTGTTTGAATCTTTTTTTTAAAAAAAATTCTCTTAACCATGTGTTCCTATTGTTAAACTGGCAATCAGTATGACAAAGAAATTACAGTATGCCTTCTCACATAGCTCTGCATAGATGTTCCACACAAATGAGTAGCTTGCACTGTACTAGGAGAATCACTGTACTCAGTCCTGGCCACTTCCACGTGATGTGTATGTGAGATGCCACTCATGGCCATTCAGTGTTACTGTAGTGGATCAGTTCTATATCTTTTCAGTCCTATAAGACAAAAAACAATTCATGGTTCAAAGCTGGCAGCAAAATCAGCTGGTGTAATCCTGGAAGATGCATGCCTTTGTTGATTCAGTAACTCTGACAATGCAAATCCATCAAAGCAGATTCAGGGCTTGTCTACACGAGGAAAAAAAATCTGTACCTGCCTCAAATCTGATGCTATAGGAACACATGACATAAGGCCCTTTTTACAGCAAAAGTGCATCCTTTAGCCTTTAATGCAATTTTTAAAAACTCACGTTTTGCTTCGCAGTTTCTGGGGGAAAATGTCTTTAATGGGCTTTTGTACATGTGGACATACATCTCTGTCGGGATGGCATTGGATTTTTGGATGGCAAGCATCACCATTTTTTGTTAGATGTTCAGTGGTAGTTGCTGGGGTCATTTAGCAGTAATGATGCAGGACCACCCCCCACCCCCCAGCCAAGCCCAGCCACAAAAAACAAATGTCCCCTTCTCCCTAGGGCCACCACTACTGCCTCCCTGGCCAAGCACCTCCCTGGCAATGCCCCACTGGTATGCAGTTGCTTGCTCTGAAGTCAGAACAAGGCACCCAGCCATGAGATCAATGGTGAGGGGGTAGCCCAATTGACCCCCTCACCATTGATCTCATGACTGAGTGCCTTGTTCTGATCTCAGAGCAAGCAACTGCATGCCAGCAGGGCTCTACCACGGATCTGCTTGGCTGGGAAGGCAGCAGTGGTGTACCTGAGGAAAAGGAGACCAGCAGCAATAAAGCAGTGAAGATTTGGGCTTTGGCCAAGGGACATGTGTGGACATTGATAGAATGCCACTTTGGCATAAAACAAGTAGGTGTGGCACTAGCAGGGTGAATCTGGGGTAACTCTGGGCCAGAGTAGCCCATATTCCATCTGGATTTTTGCCCCCAGTGTAGACTTAACCTCAGTGTAGACAAAAGAACTTACACTAATCTAATTATGATTAACCACATAATTAGAAGTTCAACTGTCCAAAACTATGCCTATGCACTCAATGCAATCCTCTCTGCTCAGTGTTACCTTGACTCTCGGAAGGATGAATACTTAGCATTACAATCCTGTGCATTATGTACTCAGAAATAAGTCCTACTGAGTTTAATAAGGTTTACTCCTAGGTAACTGGGTAAAAAAGATTGTAATCTAAGAAAACCATTTCATCTTCAAGGCACCACATTGTGATAAGCTTTCCATTGACTACCACATGGTTCTTTATCATCAGAATCTTGTCTATTTTAGCACATAATCCTCTAAATACATTCACTTTGTTAATGCATAGTGGTTGATCATAATAGGATAAAGTAGAAATCTCTCTGGAAATGTATTATGACCTAGTAACTTATTTTGCTCTTCTAAAACAAATTTTTGGGTTTATAAGACAATTCTAACAGCTTAATTTTTGGAGATAATATTCCTGTGGTTAGCAGTTTTGCAAGTATGGCCATACTCATTTTCTCCTGGCAAAATGTAAAAATGTACATTTTGAATTAAATAATGCAATTCCTTACTTTGGGCATCCTGAATGCTATTAAGCTATAAACCAGTGGACGGACTTGTTTATCTCGGATTGGCCTTTTTAGTCATCAGCGCGCTTGCAGAAAGCGCAGGATGAGTCCTTCCTGAATCTTCGTTTGCGAAGAAAAGCCAGAGAGAGAGAGATCTTGATTAGGAAGGCTAGATTCAATACTTTATGACATTCCTTCTTCTAAACAACTATTAAACATGCCCTGTCTCTTTAGCTTGTAAAAACCTAGTGATCTCCTGATTACATTAATATCCAGATCCTATGTAGCCAGAGCCACAGTTAAATATTGTATACTTTAACTCACTGATGCTCTGGTCTTAGGCATGTCTAAGTAGGCATCAGCTTGGGATGCAAGGTTGCAGTTGTATGCACATTTACTTGAGAATAAACCCACCGTAATTGAATTCTGTATAACTTGCTTCTAAGAAAAGAATTTGCCTCTAGTTGTCCTGACCCCTGATTGAAGTGTATTTAAACTTCAACAAATATGCATGGTTTAACATGAAATCTTTTTTTATATATTGTTTCTTTATATTTTTGTGTTTGTATTTTGCTTTATACAACTTTACCCTAAAATAGGGAAAAAAGTTTAATTCATGAGCGAAATGTTTTTTTTAAAAAAAACCCAAGTTCCCTCAAACACTTTCTAAATCTTATCTCTTTGTGTTAAAGATACTGCACTATATTCTGTTATAATTTTAACACGAAGAGGAAGGAAGCTATAATTGGATCTTGGTGTATGTTCCATCTTGCTTTTGTCTTAAAACCTTCAATCTAGCATTTCATCTTTCACAAGCTGTTATTATTGGCAGAGGTGATAAAGCCATCAGAAGGTGATCTTGTTATGTCAAGAATATGTTGCTTGAATAATATCAATGTGGCATGAGAGGAAATATTTACAAAACGAGGAGTAAATTGCTGAAAAGCAGTGTTTGGTTCAGAATCATAATACAAGCTCTTGTAAAAGCATTTAGAAGCATAGTCCAATATTGAACAGTGTCGTTCCCCCAATGGAACTAATTCCCCCAATGGATTAAGAGGGGGCAATTCCTCTGCAGCCCGCAGTGCACCTAAAACTTCCTCCAGAGGTGTCACAAAACCTCTGTAGCAGATTTTTTGAGCAATGCCAACAGCTGCTGAAGGAAGGAAAAAGACTCACTGCACTATCAGTAGTAGTAGTAAGTAGTAGTAGTTGTGTGCCTACAAGTTGTTTCTGACTTTTGGTGACCCTAAGGTTAACCTATAATTTTTTTTTTTTTGAGGCTCACAGTAAGTCACCCAATGGGTTTTCATGGCTGAGTGGGGATATGAACCCTGGTCTCCAAAGTCATAGTCCAGTACTCAAACCACTACTCCATGCTGGCTCCCTGCTATCCGAAGTATGTTACTGTAATGTTGGATCAGAGGTTAGAATGTTATATTTTTTAAAAAATTCATTCCTATTACTGGCATGGTGCTGAAAAACTAACCTATACTGTTGCTGGAAAATAAGTTTTTATTGAACTGTTTCTTTTCCATTATTTTCTGTTACTTAAGAGGGAAAAAAATCTTAGGATTGATCAGAGTATGGCATAAAGCTTGAAAAAAGTTTGTCAAAATGCTTTAAAAATGCCCTTAAATGCATTACTTGAAAATAACTATAAGCTGTTACACGGTACATTGATAAAGTGACTTTACTCTTTCATGTTTTGTTACTTTTAAACTATTTAATTACAGTTGTCCCTCTACATTCATGGATTTGGCATTCACGGTTTTAAGTATTCACAGCTTGAAAATAAAAAAAAATCCAAAAAGGAAACCTTGATTTTGCCATCTTATATAAGGGACACCATCTTGCTATGCCATTGCATATAATGGGATTTGAGTATTCATGGATTTGGGTACTCACGGGAAGTCCTGGAAGCAAACCCCAACGAATGTGAAGGGACAACTGTATATCAAGAGTGGGGCTCATGTAGCCCACTAGCTGTTGCTGAACTGCAACTCCCCACATTCCTCATCATTGATTGGGCCAACAATATCTGAATCATAGAATCATAGAATTGTAAGAGTTGGAAGAAACCACAAGGGTCTTCCAGTCCAACCCCCTGCCACACAGGAAATCACAATCAAAGCATCCCTGACAGATGGCCATCCAGCCTCTGTTTAAAGACCACCAAGGAAGGAGACCTCACCACGCTCCGAGGGAATGTGTTCCACTGCTGAACAGCTCTTACTGTCAGAAAGTTCCTCCTAATGTTGAGGTGGAATCTCTGTTCCTGGAGCTTGCATTCATTGTTCCATGTTCCAGTCTTCAGAGCAGCAGAAAACAAGCCTGCTCCATCCTCAACGTGACACCCCTTCAAATACTTAAACAGGGCTATCATATCTCACCTTAACATGACTTAAGGCATGACTTGTTTCTCTGAAACCCATGTTGACTTTTTGTGATTATGGCATTTCCTTCTAAATGTTCACAGACTCTTGGTTTAATAATCTGCTCTAGAATCTTCCCTGGTATTGATGTCAGACTAACTGGATGATAATTGTTGGGATTCTCTTTCCCCCACCCCTTTTTGAAGATAGGGACAATGTTTGCCCTCCTCCAGTCTGCTGGGACTTCTGTTCTCCAGGAGTTCCTCAAAGATTATTACCAATGGCTCTGAGATTACATTTGCCAGTTCTTATAATACCCTTGGATGTAGTTCATCTGGTTCTGGAGATTTAAATTCATTTAAATTCATTTAGATTAAGAAGGTATTCCTGTTCTATCTCTTTGCTGATTCTGTGCTGGATTTCCCCTGTTGTGTCCTCTGTTCCCTTATCCTCAGGTTGATCACCCTTTTCCTTTTCTGAAAACACTGAAGAAAAAAAGGTGTTGAGTAATTCTGCCTTTTCTCTGTCCCTTCTTAGCATTTTGCTATCTTCTCTACATAGTGGCCCTACCTTCTTCTTCTTTTTGCTGCGGACGTACCCCCAAAACCCCTTTTTATTGTTCTTAACCTCTCTAACGAGCCTGAGCTCATTCTGCACTTTAGCTGTTCTGACTTTACTCCTACACGTGTTCGCTATCTGTTTGAATTCTTCTTTGGTGATTTCTCCCTTTTCCCATTTCCTATACATGTTCCATTTAAAAGTTGTTTCGTCATCCCTCCTGGTTTCTTGAGACATCTCCCATTTTTCTTTCTCATTGGTACTGTTTGAAATTGTGCCTTCAGTATCTCCCTTTTGAGAAAGTCCCGTCTGTCTTGAAGTCCCTTCTCTTTTAGTATTCCTGACCATGGGATCACCCCAGTATTTCCCTGAGTTTATTGAAATCAGCTCTCCTAAAGTCTAGAATGTGTGTCTGACTATGCCTGGCTTCTCCTTTCCATTGTATAACAAACTCCAGGAGAACATGATCACTCTCACCTAAGGATCCCACCACTTGCACCTCATTAACCAGGTCATCCCTGTTGGTTAGGATCAGATCTAAAATAGCTGACCCCCTTGTTGCCTCTTCCACCTTTTGGACCATGAAATTGTCTTCCAGGCAAGTAAGGAATTTGCTAGACCTTGAAATTTTGGTTGAGTTAGATTTCCAGCAAATATCAGGATAGTTGAAGTCACCCACCACTACTACATCTCTTCTTTCTGCGTGTGTGGTCATCTGTTCTAGAAAGGCATCATCCAATTCCTCCGTCTGACTTGGGAGTCTGACTTATAGAGCCCCACAATAACATCCCTGTTGTTTCCCTCTCCTTTAATTTTTATCCAGATGCTCTCCACCTGGCTTCCAGTATTGATATCATGGATCTCTTCACTGGTGTAAATATCCCTGATACGCTATTCCTCCTCCTTTCCTGTTTGGCCTGTTTCTCTTATAAAGGTTATACCCCTCTATTCCTACATTCCAATCATGAGACTCATCCCACCAGGTTTCAGTTATGCCTATTATATCATATTTGCTTTGTTGTGCTAGGAGTTCGAGTTCATCTTGCTTATTTCCCATGCTCTGCGCATTAGTATAGAGACATCTAAGACCATGTGTTCCCTTTACTTGCTGCCTGTGCAAGTTTTTTTTTTTTTGCCTCCCACTGTTACCCAAAATGCTCCTTGGAAAATTCCAAGAAAATATCGAGTTTCTAATATGTTGGGGAAATTAGCAGCAACTCGACTTTAGCTATGCAAGGGGGGGGGGTAACAAGGGAATCTGAAAACCAATTATACCAGTACTAGTCTGGATGGAATACTTAGTACACATTTATAATTAAGTATGGTTTTTATTAAGGAGTTCAAAAATAACACCAAAACACACACACATTCACCCAGAAGAAGCATTCACTCAAGGCTATAGAAAGAAACAGTAGGAAAACTTGGTATAGAGGGTTAGCAAGAGGATCTTGAGGTGATACAGATCTGTCCTGTAGTCAATCTGGCAGAGTGGATGGAGGAAACTGGATGTGGCTAACACAGAGCAACAGAGTGTCCCCCTGTTACTGGCTGTGTGCCATGAGGCATATTTTGGGGGGGGGGTCTTTTATACCTCCAAATACACCTGAGGGGATTGGTTGCTTCATGGGTTAAAACAATGGATTCCATGAGCCTTCATGGATTGCACAATGAGTTTCCTGGTCTTGACAAGAGGTGATGAAGATGCTAAATGTGTTTCTTAATGTCCACTGATTGGATTTTAACAGCTTTGAGCAACTTCTTTAAGGTTGGGAGCTGAGGAAAGGAAATTTCACAATCAGAAAATACAAAAGGGTTTCTCCATCCATTAACCTCTCATTTATGTTAATGGGACATAACATAACGCCAGGCCTTTCCTGATTAGATCCCGGCCTCAGGAGCTCAGTCTCCTGGCTTTTAAAAAATTATGTATATATTTGTTTTTAATGTGTTTTTAGTTAGAAGGTTTTAATCTTATTGTGTTTAATGTCTTTTTATGGGGGTGGGTGGGGGTGGGTGGTGTTTTTAGTCATTATTATAATGTTTTAATTGTTGGAAGCTGCCCTGATTGTTTTTAGCAGAGGGGCGGGGTATAAATAAATATTATTATTATTATTATTATTATTGTGTCTTTTGGCTTTGCAGCTCCAGGCTTTCCTTTCCAGGGAAAAACCAAAAATGACCTTTTCTGAGACCATCCTGTCTTTTCCCTTGTTAAATGCCACATTAATGAACCAAATTGGCCAGTTTCTGAGGCCTATAGCCAATGCTAACATTCTAGAAGTGGGGTGCCTTGGAAGTAGGGTGCAAGCTTGCTTACACCACTGTTGGGTCCTTGCACTGTTTGCCTTGTTCCCTCTATGACAGTTTGACTATTTTCTCCAGCCCTTTTGCCTTCTAGAATACTGTCTCCCTCCCCCATTTGACTCAGTTTAAAGCCCTCTGATTCCTACACCTATGTTAAATCCTTGTTATCTCCTCCCCCAGAGATAACTAGCTGTAAGTAACCAGTACTTGTAACATGTTATCTTTAAGCTCTGCATTGGATCCTGGGCATATTCCCTACTTCCCTAAAGCAAATAACAGTTTCTATCTATCTATTAAGTTACCATTTACTTATGATCTCAATATTGTCTAATATCTGGAGACTTTATAGTTTCTGCCCTTATGTACAACTTAGTTTGCATTAGTGTTGTTGAAGCCAATGTGGTTTCTCTAGATAGGGCTGGCTCCTCAGATGTTGTTAGGCTGCAATAATTAGCATCTTACTTCAAGAGAGAGATGACTAAACAAATTATGTTAGCTAGTATTGATGGGAGGTTTAGGGTGCATCTACACTGTAGAAATAATGAAGTTTGACACCACTTCAAGTGCTGAAGTTTGACACCACTTCAAGTGCTGTAGCTCCATCCAGTGGAATCCTGGGATTGGTAGTTTTACAAAATCTTTTGGCTTCTCTGCCAAAGAGGGATGGTGTCTCACATAACTACAGGATTCTATAGGATGGAGCCATGGCAGTTAAAGCGGTGTCAAAATGCATTATTTCTACAGTGTAGATGCACCCTATAGTTAACAAACCTGGAGTTGCCAAACCTTGCCAACCTGGAGTTGCCAAACCTTTCTGTAAAGAGTGAGTTGGTTGCCTTCCTTAGCTCTAGTGCAGGAGTGAGCAAAGTGTGGCCCTGGAGCCACATGTGGTCCCCAAGGATGTTTCTGTGGCCCATGACCTCTCCAGAATCCCCAGACTGATATTTTATTGGCCAAGAAAGAGGGTGAATTGCTGCTCCTAGAAGCCTTCAGGTGCCACAATTTACTTTTAAACAGGGTTCAAAGCTTCATTGTACCATTTTGCATAAAAATTACCAATTTTCGAGAACCAAAAAGTACCGTATATTCCGGCGTATAAGACGACTTTTGAGCACTCAAAAGTGCCCTCCAAAATCGACAGTCGTCTTATACGCCGGATACACTTTGCTTCACCTGCCTGCCTATCTCCTGCCTCTTTGCAAACGGAGCGAAGAGGCAGGAGATCGGGCAGGGGGTGAAGCAAAGTGCTCCTCCCTGCCACCCGCCCACCCCCCGCGCTTCCACCCCGCCTCCCGAAAGTCACGGAACAGCGGCTTTGGGGGGGTGGCTAGGAAGCCCCCTCCTCCCTCCCCCCCCGCCCACTCCCCGTGCATCCACCCCCCTCCCTGAAAGCCGCGGAACCACGGCTTTCAGGGAGGGGGGTGGCGGAGAAGCCCCCTCCTCCCTTCCCCCCGCCCACTCCCCGTGCATCCACCCCCCTCCCTGAAAGCCACGGAACCGCAGGTTTCAGGGAGGGGGGGTGGCGGAGGAGCCCCCTCCTCCCTTCCCCCCGCCCACTCCCCGTGCATCCACCCCCCTCCCTGAAAGCCACGGAACCGCAGGTTTCAGGGAGGGGGGTGGCGGAGAAGCCCCCTCCTCCCTTCCCCCGCCCACTCCCCGTGCATCCACCCCCCTCCCTGAAAGCCACGGAACCGCGGCTTTCAGGGAGGGGGGGTGGCGGAGAAGCCCCCTCCTCCCTTCCCCCTGCCCACTCCCCATGCATCCACCCCCCTCCCTTCCCCCCACCCACCCCCCGTGCATCCACCCCCCCCTCCCAAAAGGGAGGGGGGCTGGGAAGCCCCCTACTCCCTGCCACCCGCCCACCCTCTGCCCAGCCTCCCCTCTTCCCCAAAGCCCCG
Source organism: Gambelia wislizenii (assembly GCA_030847615.1). Lineage (NCBI taxonomy): Eukaryota > Metazoa > Chordata > Lepidosauria > Squamata > Crotaphytidae > Gambelia > Gambelia wislizenii. The sequence goes on from JAUMIR010000004.1 coordinate 109,102,302, forward strand.
TTTGGCCGCACAGCCTGCGGATCCCCCTCCTGCGCTCCCTCCTGGAAGGGAGCGCAGGAGGAGCATGCAGAGGCTGCGCGGCCAAACCGCGATTCGCCCCTTCTCCCCACCTTCCTGGAAGGTGGGGAGAAGGGGCGAACGTGCCCCGTTTGGCCGCACAGCCTCCGGATCCCCCTCCTGCACTCCCTCCTGGAAGGGAGCGCAGGAGGAGCATGCAGAGGCTGCGCGGCCAAACCGCGATTCGCCCCTTCTCCCCACCTTCCTGGAAGGTGGGGAGAAGGGGCGAACGTGCCCCGTTTGGCCGCACAGCCTCCGGATCCCCCTCCTGCACTCCCTCCTGGAAGGGAGTGCAGGAGGGGCATGCAGAGGCTGCGCGGCCAAACCGTGATTTGCCCCTTCTCCCCACCTTCCTGGAAGGTGGGGAGAAGGGGCGAACGTGCCCCGTTTGGCCGCACAGCCTCCGGATCCCCCTCCTGCGCTCCCTCCTGGAAGGGAGCGCAGGAGGGGGATCCGGAGGCTATGTGGCCAAACCCGCGATTCGCCCCTTCTCCCCACCTTCCTGGAAGGTGGGGAGAAGGGGCGAACGTGCCCCTTTTGGGCACACAGCCTCCGCATCCTCCTCCTGCGCTTCCTCCTGGAAGGGAGCGCAGGAGGCGCATGCGGGGGCTATGCGTTGGAAGATGGGGGTCGTCTTATAGGGCGAATATATCACAAACTCTGCATTTTACCTTAAAAATTGGGGGGGGTCGTCTTATATGCTGGGTCGTCTTATACGCCGGAATATACGGTAGACTTCCAGCCACTTTGGGGGTTTTGTTTTATTTTCCAGTAGACCATACCACCCTACTTCTGGACCTGCTGAAGTTGCCTGTTCCTCCTCCAATGTCTAGAGCAAATGACATCAGGTGTGTAATCTGAAATATGATAAAGACTGTGCTGTAGGCCAGAGGTGGGAATCATGCAGTCTTTCAGATGTTGTTGGACTGCAATACCCATTAACTCTAGCCAGCATAGCCAATAATGAGGAATGCTGAGAGCTGCAGGCTAACAACATCTTGAGGTCTGCATGAATCTGTTGTAGAGAATCCAGAACTTAGAAACCATACTTTTTTTTGGACTATAATTTCCAGAATCCCAGTCATGCTGGCTGGGGGATTTCTGGGAGTTGTAGATTTCCAGTTTTGGAGAGACTCAGGATACAAGCCTACTAATGGAGTGCAAGGTAAGCCTAGACAAAAAGTAACAAACTGACCAGCCTACAGATGCATCTGTTCATTTGTATGTTAAAACTGACAATTATGACATTCCTAATGGTTTGGAGCAGCAGTTCTCAGGCTTCAAGTTCTCCAGGTGTTTTAGACCTCAGCTCCCAGAATCCCCGACCACTGGTCAAGTTGGCTGAGGCTTCTGGTAGTTGAAGTCCAAAACACTTTGAGGAACAAAGTTTGAGAAACACCGATTTTAGTGGATACTTCCTAACTGTTAAGAGGAATGAAAAACTAGAATAGCTTCCCTTGAAATAATTTTGTGAGCACAATCTACAGATTCCCAAGATTTGAGGTTTCCCAAAGAAGGGGATTTCCTTACTCATGGGGTGGGGAAAATAAGCTCCATGGATTAGGTAATTCATTGGTCTGTGTTCTGTCCCATCTATGTTGCTGCTACCACATACTATTTGAGGAATTGATACCCATAACACATAGAGGCGATCAGATACTTTAACTCCTGTTCTCAGCAAGAAACGTGTAGGGGTTTGTGTGTTTTGGCTAACTATACAAAAAAGTCCAACTTCTATAAGATTTTCCCTACTCTAATAAGGCAGAACAATAATGCAGTGTTAGCTTGTTTTAACTTGGGGTTTGATGTTCTGCACATTTTCATGCATATGTCTTGTTTAAGAGTTGGACAAAAATAGTAATTTAGCGCTGGAAACCCATCTTAAGGCAACAATGCCTGACAAGTACTTTTGCTATGTTAATGACTTACCCCATGATTTTTTGCAAGTTCTGTCATTAGTATAAACTTTTTACACACCTGTAAAATGAAACAGCAAAATGTTGAATCTTCTTCTGATGAATATTTGCTGAAGAATTCAATTCTGCTCCTTTGCCCTCTCTATTTTCCTCCTTGTCACATTCTTTATGAGAACACATACATTTTCTTCAATAAAGGAAGGAACAACTGAGTGTCATGCAGACTTAAATTACTTGGTAATGATAATATAGCAAAACTGAAACACACATTGTGATGGTACCTTTATTAGGCTAGCCAAAAAGCACAAAATACATTGTGCAAGCTTTCAAAGCTTACAGGCTTATTGATCAGTAATGATTGTTAAAAGTCATTTTAGGGGAAAAATATGATGATGAAGGGTCACAGAACTGCACCTTGTTTGAGATGTTAAGCAGAGTTTGAGATGGTGGTGGAGGGAAGTCTGATGGCGATAAAGGCCACACCCCTTGTTAACCATGCAGTGTTTGGGACACAAAAGCAAGGCAAGGCAAATAATAATAATAATAATTAGGCAACAATAGAGGCAACAATAGGCAAGGCAGCAATAGAGAAAAAAAAATCAATATTGTTAGAAACAAAGGCAATTTCTTTGAGATCTAGCTTGTATCTGTCCTGTGGAAGCCTAGGGCCACTTTGTAGGAAGAATACATTGAGTCTCTTGAGAAGCCTCTCTGCTAACACATCTGGAGACAAATTTAGGCTCTGTAAAACATAAAGCATGCCAATGGTAGCCAATTTCAAATTGTTTTACCCACACTGGAGGTGAAAAACTGAGAACGTCCCAATCCCTCTAGTCCAGGATTCCCTGATGCGGTTGAATTTGCTATCTTCAGTATCTTCAAAGCCAAAGGTATATATCCAGGGTAGATGTGTTGACCATGCAGCAGAATATTGCAACATCCAGTAATTTGATAATAAGAAGTACTGTTCATATGAAAGGGCTTGGGAGATAAGTGGATGGGCACATAAGAGGAGAGAGATCTTGCACCTTTAACACTTGTGTGGAAGGATTTCAGCAGGTGTAGCTTTCATGACAAGTCATTAGGGAGACATTTAACCAACCTAATCAAGAGGAAAGGACAGCTTTGTATGGAGGAACAATTAAGAGTGATATATATCGGGCAAAGCTGGATGGGAAGCTGAGAATACTAGAAATGTGTTTTTTGAAACAAAATTATATTTTGACAGAGGGATCAACTTGAATCTTTCTACTAACTACATGTGCTGGAGAGTCATGTTTATTTAGGGTATCTTACTAGCTAATAATGGAAAATCAAACAGTTTTTCACCTTTAACTAGCTTTTCCCAGTCTGTGAAATACATATGATTAGGATGTCCAATAAGTGATGAGAAAGTGTCTGTAGCAGATAATTTTTTTTACCAAGATTAAGAGCCCAGGATTGAGGTTGCCACTACTCTGGTCTGGCCAGAGTAGATGGTGATAGATGGTAACCGGTGATAATATCACAAGTTTGAAAAAGCATTTCCCTTATCCCTGATGTGGTTAAACAGGATTTGGCTGTCCCTTTCCTAAAAAATTCAAAATCCTGGGGCCATTTATAGGATTTAATTGTAAATGAATATTAAAGAAGCTCCAGCTCAACTGTGAACAGATTTTAATGAATTACTTAAGTGAGGATCATGCCCAGAAGCTCCAATTCCAGACACAAGGTGGTGGGCCATGGCATTTTGATGAAATTAAAAGCATTTTTCATGTTTAAAGGCTGCCCATTATTGAATGGTGAAACTGAATAATGGCGTAGATTAAGCTTTGTTTCTGGTTTGCTATTCTCCTGCCATCTGCACTGTTTTCCTGAACTTTGGAGATCATATATCTTTATTGACACAACAATTTAGTGGGGTCATTAGTGTCTTAGGAATAATAAAGCATCTGTAAGCAGCTTCTAGCCCTCACCTTTGTGTATACCCATCCCATTTTGCGTCTTTGGGAATGCTTTAACTGACAATATTGTAAGAGTTGGGAGGGTCTGAATAAGAAAAGGTATGGCTGGATATTTCCTTAACAGTTGATAGCAAGGCCTCTGGCTTATGCTTTGTTAAGGTGATTCTTGCCTGTTTGTACTTGATGGTTGCCTTAAAAAAAGTTTTCTGAAGTGAGCAAAACCGTCTGCATACCTGAAAATGATATAATCTAGATATCCATGAAATGGAACCAAAGAGACTGAGAGAGATGAGTTTCAGTGATGTATAATTGTATTTTGCACTGCCTATCTGGAAACTTGTATTAGAAGCAGTTGAGTTGGAGTGTTTAAACATAAGTGCCTCTGTATTTGCTCAACTAGTATATCTTTAAATAAATTCAAATCTTACAAAATGCTAGTCCATCAGCCTCCAGTTGATCTCTTTCCACAAAGAGTAAGCAGTGCACCCTAGAACATATTTACTGCTTAGAGGCAAAGAGAGCATAACATCATAATACAAAGGAATTCTAGTTTTAATTTACAGAGTCTTTAGATAGCAGCAAAATAACAGCCATTCATTAGGATCCCTAGTAATGAGGGCTGGCCCTACCAGTAGGAAAAGTGAGAAAGCCACTTAAGAAAGCTGATTTTGTATGTCATGAGAGGGCAGCAAATGATCAGTTGTTTAATTTGTTATTGTATTTTTACTGCCAGGGAGAGGTGCTTGTGTAATTTTCCCCAAATAATTTAGCTGCTCTTGGATGCCTGGTGAATGACCAAGACGAAGAGGCAACAGTCACAGCTTCACTTTAGCACTAATAGTGGATGTACATCTTGAATTATTTCAGTGAGCTACATGCATAGACAGATAAGATAGTTAATTGTAACATTATCTCAGTAGACTTCTGAGTTTCTCTTGTATGAACCTGCTTGTAATATGTGGATTAAAAATGCAGCCTCATCTAGTGCCGAGCAAGGTATATTCCTTGAAGCTGGCATGTATTACAAAGCTTTGTCCCCATTCATTGACCACTGTGAACCACTGGGTTTATTGATATAACTGGATCTTCTGGGCCTATGCCCAGAAAAATGGATATGTTGTCAGGCAACTTGAAGGTTCTTACGCATGTACAAGTCACTAGTCATTATTGTCTTTGTTCCATACCCACAACAACACTACTATTTGGTGTGTGCTATGCATAATACCACAGTTCCAGCTCAGCATCTCATGATGAGTATGGATGCAGAATTTTAAACCAAAACCACCAAACATAGTGGAGTAGCAATTGAATAACAGGATTTCAACAGTGTGTTGCAATCAATCTATTATAATAACCTAAATGTATTCATTACATGTCCTGTGCTCTACACCTTGGTTAATTTGTGGGGGAACTTTCACTGATGTCTAGAAAAGATGAAATAGGAGTCTAATGAATTTACACCCTAGATTTCACTGCCACCCTGTACACTCCTCTAAGGGAAAATAACCCAACCTCTATCTGAGGGTGCATCTACACTACACAAGTAATTGTTTGAAACAGGATCACTTGCCATGACTCCTTCCTATGGAATCTGGGGATTTGTAGTTCTGTGAGGCACCAGTACTCTATGGCAGAAAAAGCTAAAGACCTTGTAAAACTACAAATCCCAGAATTCAATAGGAAGGAGCCATGGAAACGATCAAGTTTCAAACTGGATTATTTGAGTAGTGTGGATGAGTTAATGTTTCCCGGACAATAGAAGCTAGACAGTTTTCAGCAGGAAACACTGCATATCAGGAGTGTGGTGGAGTCTCCTTCTTTGGAGGTTTTTAAGCAGAGGCTGGATGGCCATCTATGGGAATGCTTTGATTGTGTAGTCCTGCAAGGCAGGGGGTTGGACTGGATGGCCCTTGAGGTCTCTTCCAACTCTATGATTCTATGATGAGTGATGTAGGAGAACCTGGGTTGTGAAAAAGATCTGGAGACAGGGGCATCTTGGGGAGAGGGGGTGGAGGCACTGTGTATAGGTGAGGGGAAAATTGTGGCCAAACTTCCCTTTGTTGTGGCGTGCTAGAGCAACCGCTGTGGCCATGGCTTCTTTTGAGGGGCTGGAGATGCTGGGAAGGTGGGCCCCAGGAGCCCATTTGGCCTGGCAAGGTGGTGCTTTTCATTTGGGACGCCCAGTCGGATTGTGGCCCTCTGGCCCCATCCCCAGCTCACTCCTCAGGACGAGGAGGAGGAGGAGGAGGGGAAAATGTCTTCCACTCTCCCCCTGGCCCACCAAAGCACCCCCAATGGAGGGCGGAAGCGGGGCCCCAGGGGGACCCACGGCCAAAACCCTCCCCCGCCTGCTTCCGGCCCTGGCCTCTCCCCCCCGCCGGCCCCGGCCCCCCACCGGAGAGGCCCCGGCTCTTGTCCGTAGCGGGAGCGAGGCGTGCCTGGCCGGGGCTGCTCCAATCGCTCCCAGGCAGGGAGGCGGGGACGGGAGGCCGGGGAGGCGGGGAGGCCGCCGCCCACACTCCCCCACCCACCCCGCCGAGCGAGCCAGGCCCTGCTGGGGCTGCAGCCCCCTCTCTGGCTGTGTGGCTGCCTCCGCCCGCCTCGGGGGAAGGGAAGGGAAGGGAAGAAGGGAAGGGGATCCGCTTGCCAGCCCTCCTCCTCCTCTTTCTCCCGGTGGCGCCTCGCCCTGCCCGACTCGCCCATGAGCCTCTTGGGGAGCTACCGGAAAAAGACCCACAATGATGGCTATGAATCTTTGCAGCTGGTGGACAGCAACGGTGACTTCTGCGGCAGCCGGGAACGAGCCACCGGCGGCGGCGGGAGCAGCAGCGGCGGCGGCGGCGGCAGCCTCAGCAAACAAGGGGTGATCCCGGTGGTGGTGGCGGCAGCGGCGGCGGCGGCAGCCCGGAGCCCAGTGCGGCAGCAACAGCAGCACCAGCCGCTCGACTGCAGCACCATGGACAGCTCAGGTAGCCGGCTGGGACGCCGGGGGTGGGTGGGAAGGGGGCCCACCAGCCTCTCCTAGCCAGATCTGACAGGCTGGGCATTATGCACTGCTCTGGAGGGTGTGTGTGCGTGTGTGTGTGTGTGTGTGTGTGTGTATCCTCTGATTTCCAAGGAGAGGCAACCCGAGAAGCCCCGCTGTTGCAAATTTAAAGAGCTTCTCCCAGCAAAAAGATAGCCCAGCTGTCAGTCTTTCCCCTGAGCTCATCGGGGTCAGGATGGCTGGGGAGAGAAAGGGAGGCTCGGCCAGGGTATTGTTCTCAGGTTGGGTCTAAGTGGGTGAGAGAGACGCAGGGCGAGATGGCTTCTGCCCATCTGATGTGCCCTGGTACAATTCACCACCAAATTCGTGTAACCTGGGGGAAATCCTGGGCAGGGCTCTCTCTCTCTCTCTCTCTCTCTCTCTCTCTGTGTGTGTGTGTGTATGTGTGTGTGATTGCCCCCTTCCCCCTCCAGATCTTGTCCATGCCCAGCCCATGATGCCTGCGACCAGCATGCTTCAGAGCCTTTAGAAATTGAGTACATCATCATCTCAAAGAAAAAGTCCACTAGGGAAAACCGATCAAATGTAGAAAAATGGATTATCCTGACCATTGATTTTTGCCGTGTAATTGAGGGCTGCTAAACAATGGTCCACTTATTTGTGCACGCAAACAGTTTTAATGCTTCACTTGGCCAAAAGAGTTCTTTTGTTATCTAGAAAAGCTAAGAGCACCCCCCCCCCGATAAACTCTCCATCTGCTAGAGGTGGTGAGGTTAGCCCTTTAGAAGGGATAAAAGGAATAATTTTATTTGCATGCAGTGAGTGTGTGTATGGTTTGTTTTTATCATACCCAAGAAAAGGGAACAATATATATGTAATTTTACTAGGCTCTTGGGTCCTCCCCTCCACATGCCAATGGGAGTGCTGATAGATTTACAGTAACCGGTGGAATTAGATTGCCATGCTGCATGAATGGGGCTTTTCCTCAGCTAAATCTCCCAATTGGATGGCCAGATGGTTCATAGGATTGGTAATAAGAAGCTATTCGCTTCAGGGGTCCTGCTTTAGATTGGCCTGGATTGCTAAAAGTAGTTATTGATGGATTACCTTTTATGTACTTCAGTTGGAAGATGGGTGTGTTCCTTTGAAAGACCTGGTTTTGCAAAGCTATGGACACTGGCAGTACTTGCAAAGAATTTTACACACAGCTTTGCTTCCTTTCTGATGTTGGCCTCCTTTTCCCTTTAGAGAGCATCTTTTTGATGTATAAGCACTTTCCATAAAGTGCTGCCACTCTGCTTTTTTTAAAAAAATCTCATATCAAGTGCAGAAGTGAATCCCAAGGCACAACTGTCAGATTCAGTGTCTGATAGTCTACAAGTGCTCAATTGGGTTTTCTTTGATGTAATGTAAATGCTTTAAGGAAAAAGAATTGCTCATGAGAAGTGAATTATTTGGTGGCTTGTGAGTGCATGCTTATGAGAATAAGACATAATTTAAATTCTTCACAATCAAGTGTGCAGCCATAGCTAGGATAATAGCAGAAAGGGAATTATTAAAGTTGCAGATCAAAAATAATCTGGAGGATCACAGTTGCCCACTTTGGGGACAGGGACTGTACTGCTCTATATGGTTCCTAAGCAAATGCCTGGGAGAAAGCATTGGGGAGCCTGGTGTTTTTCAACAGGAACATTTGCCTGTGAAGTGACATAAGTGAAAATAAAGAGAGAATATTCAAAGGCTTGAAACTAAATATGCTGAATTATAACACTGTGGCTACAAGTAATGTTCCCTGCATTAAGGATGAGAGTCTTCCTTCCATTCCCCCACCCTACTATTTATTTGGGTTTTCCCTATCACTATCAACATCTCCCGACAAAGCAGTCCTATATGTGTTTTGTTTAATTCAACAGGCCTTACATCCAGGTAAGTGAATATATCACTGTCATGTGGATTTCTGGGAAGCAGAATATTATTGATTTTCAAATGTATGGCTCCATTTTGGCTTGGTGTAAAAATACCTCTACAGATCTTTAAATCCTGCAATTATTTATTGTATTTACATTCTCATTTATTTGCAACAAGCTTTCCTTCCTCCCCATATTATCTTGACTATAACCCTCTGTGGTAGATCAGGCTGAGACAGTGTCACTGGTTCGTGGTCATCCAACATGTTTCATGGCTCAGTGGAGAGTTAATTACTGATCTCTCAAGGTCAGGTTGAGCACTGCACACCCACACACACCACCACACACACCATATCACTCGCAAAAATATAGGAATAAAATGTTTTGGAAGTTGACTTGATTCAAAATAGGATAAAATGAGACAAAACCAGATTTTTATCTAAAGGATTCTAAGCCATCCTTTGAACACATGATAACTGATGAAAACTTTAAAGTGAAAATGCATACATTTTTGGCAAATAGTATCATTTTATCTCAAACCACTATCTACTTGACTTAAAAGTTTTTTGTTTTTTTTAATTTTAAAAATCTTAGACTTGGTGTGCAGAAGATGTTCAGTTTTGGTTTCTGATGTGCCTTTGAGAAAAGGCAATTCCAGAATAGCCCTGTGAGATGTGAAGGCTTTCACGGCCGGCATCCATAGTTTTTCCTTGGTTTTTTTTCCGGGCTGTGAGGCCATGTTCTGGAGTAGTTTCTTTCTGATGTTTTGCCTGCATCTGTGGCTGGCATCTTCAGATAATGGTTGGGTAGGAGTGTATGTGGAGTTTATATGCTGTGAACCCTTATTGGGGAGTATATGTAAATTTGTGTAATTGAATGGTTAGTTTCTGGGTATAGAAATGCAAGGCTCATTAGTGTCTGTTTGGCTAATGGTTGGTTGATGGGCCATTATCTGCTGGAATTCCCACTGTCCCCGGGTGGAATTCCTTTGTAAGTGTTGAGTTTTTTTCCGATTGTTTTTCAAAACTGGGAGCCAGATTTTGTTTACTTTTAAGGTTTCTTCTTTCCTGTTGAAGTTGTCCAGGTGTTTGTGGATTTCAATAGCTTCTCTGTGCATTCTGACATGATAGGTGTTGGCCTGGTCCAGAATTTCTGTGTTTTTAAATAGCATTTTGTGTCCAGGTTGGTTTATCACATGTTCTACTACTGCTGACCCTTAAGGCCATACAGCAGATGAAAAACGGCAAGGCAGCTGGGATTGATGGAATCCCACCTGAAGTTTGGAAACACGGAGGTCATGCACTCCACAAAAAATTCCACCAATTCCTTGTGAATTGCTGGGAAAAAGGGGAACTGCCATCAGACCTCCGAGATGCAGGCATCATCACCCTGTACAAGAAAAAAGGAGCAAAATCCGACTGCTCAAACTATCGAGGCATAACACTGCTCTCTTGCTGAAAAAATCCTTGCAAGGATACTCCTGAACAGATTAGTTCCTGCTATTGCAGAAGAACTTCTCCCTGAAAGCCAATGTGGCTTCAGAGCCAATAGGAGTACTACAGACATGGTATTTGCCCTTAGACAACTGCAAGAAAAATGTAGGGAGCTGAACAAGGGTCTCTATGTAACATTTGTCGACCTCACCAAAGCCTTCGACACTGTGAGTAGAAAAGGTCTGTGGCAGATCCTGGAAAGACTAGGACGTCCCCCCAAATTCCTTAAAATGATTATCTTGCTACACAAGGGCCAGCGTGGTCAAGTCAGATATGGCAATGCTCTTTCAGAGCCCTTTCTAATAACTAATTGAGTGAAGCAAGGTTGTGTTCTTGTACCAACTTTATTTACAATCTTCTTTACCATGATGCTCCAAAGGGCTATGGCAGAGCTTGAAGAAGACGACGGCATCTATATACGCTACTGTACTGATGGTAGCTTGTTTAACTTAAGCCGTCTGAGGGCTCACACTAAGACTCTAAACTATCTAGTCCGTGAGCTGCTCTTCGCCGATGATGCTGCCCTTGTTGCCCACACAGAAGCAGCTCTGCAGTGCCTAACATCCTGCTTTGCAACAGCTGCAGAGCTGTTTGGGCTGGAAGTCAACCTGAAGAAAACAGAAGTTCTTTACCAGCCTGCACCACAGGACGAACACCACCATCCCCACATTGCTGTCGGCAAATCTGTGCTCAGGTCCGTTCAGCAGTTCACCTACCTGGGAAGCATCATCTCCTCAGATGCCAAGATTGACAAAGAGATCGATCACAGATTAGCAAAGGCATATAGTGCATTTGGAAGACTTCACAAAAGAGTCTGGAGCAATAAACACCTGAGGCAAAGCACAAAAATCAGTGTGTATAGAGCCATTGTACTGTCTATCCTCCTTTATGGATCTGAAACATGGGTCACCTATCGCCACCACCTACGACTCCTCGAGCGCTTTCATCAGCGCTGTGTACACACAATCCTAAATATACACTGGACTGACTATGTGACAAATGTTGCTGTCCTTGAGCAAGCAGGGATCACCAGTATTGAGGCCATGATATTGAGAACGCAGCTGCGCTGGGCAGGGCATGTTTCTAGGATGGAGGACCATCGTCTCCCAAAAATACTACTCTATGGTGAACTCGCCACGGGTCAGCGTAAGAGGGGCGCTCCAAAAAAGCGATACAAAGACTCCCTGAAACAACATCTCAGGCTCGGCCAAATTGATCACCAACAGTGGTCCGCCCTGGCCTCACATCGGGAGGCATGGAGACGCACTATCCACAATGCTGCAGCCTTATTTGAGAACTCACGCCGAACAAGTCTTGAAGAGAAACGACACCGCAGAGAGAATCACAACCCAAAAACATCACCCAGGGAGACCTTCTGCTGTGCTTTTTGCACCCGGACTTGTTTATCTCGGATTGGCCTTTTTAGTCATCAGCGCGCTTGCAGAAAGCGCGGGATGTGTCCTTCCTGAATCTTTGTTTGTGAAGAAAAGCCAGAGAGAGAGAGACTACTGCTGATTTTTCTGGCTGGCCCAGTTTGCAGTGTCTCTCGTGTTCCTTGATTCGTGTTTGCATACTCCGTTTAGTGGTCCCTATGTAAACTTGTCCACAGCTGCATGGTATTCGGTAAACTCCTGCAGCTGTGAGAGGGTCTCTTTTGTCCTTCGCTAAGCGTAGCATTTCTTGGTTACTCCAGATCAGACATCACAAGAGAAGCCAGACCCAGAAAAAAACCACAGGAATGAAGAAGAAAAAAAAACCACCCAAAGGGAAGGTATTTTTACCATACATCAAAGGAGTCACAGACAGAATAGGGAAACTGATGAGGAAACACCACCTCCAAACAATTTACAGACTAACCAAGAAAATCCAACAAATGCTACACTCAGCAAAGGACAAAAGAGACCCTCTCACAGCTGCAGGAGTTTACCGCATACCATGCAGGTATGGACAAGTTTACATAGGGACCACTAAATGCAGTGTGCAAACATGAATCTAAATAAGTTTAAATAAGAAGGCGTCTTGAGCACAAAGTTATCAACAGTATAGATCTTAAACCACTGTATTAGGTGTTCCTAGTGATTGACTGTCATTGGGAAGTAGGCAGCCATATTATGCAATGAATGTAACCTAAAATGTCTTGAGAATTACACACACACACACACACAGTGGGGAGGGAGGGAAAGAGAAAGAGAGTGTGTGTTTCAAGAGTGTGCTTATTCAAAGTGACATGGTTACTTCTAAGAGGGCTCGTAATCCAAGTAAAATGCACTGAAAATGCAGTTTAGTGGTGCTTATTGTAAATTGGTGGGAGAAGAACAGGAAAAGCCCTATGATATGACAAAATCATATGCTACCTTTGCACCAAATGCAAAGACAAGAAAGATGGATGTACAGTAGTAGATTGATAGGGTCACAGAGTTTTTGCTGGATAAAGTTAGTGAACTGGCTAATATTCTTAATGCTTTTTTAGGTTCCAAGGGAACTTAAAGAAGGCAAGCCAAACCTATTACTTGTTATTTTATCTCCTGTCTCACAAGGCACAGATACAATTATAGGCTCCATGCATGTGCTGGTGGTCTCTTTAATTCTTTCCATGAATTCCACTCACACTCTTGCCTCTAAGTTAGTAGTGTGTGTGTCTGTGTGGTGTGCAACTATTGTCACATAACCCATTCAGGATGTCCCACCCTAGTACTTCCAGGGGGGTTGAGTTTCAATCATTGTGACAGATGTCAATTATTTTTGATAGGCCATCGATCTATCATTCTTGGCAGGTATCAAAAAGCCATAAATCATTTTTGATAGGATCTGCACCCCCTACTATTTAGTCACTTTGCAAACGGAGTAGCTGTGTTAGTCATAGGAAGCCCTGGTGGCACAGTGGTTAAATGCTAGTACTGCAAGTCACCACGTTGCAAGTTCGATTCCAGCAGGCTCCAAGGTTCACTCAGCCTTCCATCCTTTTGTAGGTTTATTTTGTAATAAAATTTTTAAAAATTAGTCTCTTGCAGGAAAACAACCAAGAATGCTGTGGCACCTTAAATACCTAACACATTTGTTATAGGATTAGCTTTCATGGACTATATTCCCTCTTTATCAGATGCATGAAGTGTTTTTTCATAATTCCAGGTTCATAAACCTTATACATGGATGGGACTGTAGAAACTAAGTTCAGCAGAGCCTCTCTATCATTCCACCTCCAATCATATGCAATGTATGTATACCTGAAACTCTGAATAAAATTTCATGCATTGGATGAAGTAGGCTGTAGTACATAAAAGCTCATTTTATTTACGGCCATGTGAAAAATAAAGTACACATTCTTTGAATTCTATGGTTTTACATATCAGGACAATAACAATCAACTGTTCCTTAGCAGGTCTTAAAAGGAGGTAAATACAACCTCAGATGAACAGCAACACAGATATATTATACTGTGTCATGATTTATTCAACAAAAATAAAGCCAAAGTGGAGAAACCATGTGTAAAAAAATAAGTACACCCTTACTGCTTCCATGCACTCTTGGTCTTTCAAGAAGCCATATGGGAAAAACTAAGTACACCTTATGATTCAATAACCTGTAGAACAACCGTTAGCAGCAATAACTTGAAGTAATCGTTTTCTGTATGACTTTATCCGTCTCTGACATCATTGTGGAGGAATTGTGGCCCACTCTTCTTTACAATGTTGCATTCAGTTCATTGAGGTTTGCGGGTATTTGTTTATGCACAGCTCTCTTAAGGTCCTGCCATAGCATTTCATTCAGGTTGAAGTCTGGACTTTGATTGGGCCATTGCAACACCTTGCATCTTTTCTTTTTCAGCCATTCTGTTGTAGATTTGCTGGTGTGCTTGGGATCATTGTCCTGTTGCATGACCCAGTTTTAACCAAGCTTTAGCTGTCAGACAGATGGTCTCATATTTGATTCTAGAATACTTTGGTATACAGAGGAGTTCATGGTCCACTCAATGACTGCAAAGTTCCCAGGTCAGGTGGCTCCAAAAACAAGCCCAAAACATCACCCCTCCACCACTGTGCTTGACAGTTGGCACGAGGGGTCTCTGCTGATATGCTGTGTTTGGTTTTCGCCAAATGTGGCACTGTGCATTATGGCCAAACATCTCCACTTTTATCTTGTCTGTCCAAAGGACATTGTTCCCGAAGTCTTATAGAATCATAGAATTGCAGAGTTCGAAGAGACCACGAGAGCCATCCAGTCCAACCCCCTGCCATGCAGAAAATCACGACCAAAGCATCCCCGCCAGATGGCAATCCAGCCTCTGGGAAGGAACACTACCACGCTCCAAGGGAGCGCGTTCCACTGCCGAACAGCTCTTATGGTCAGAACGTTCCTCCTAATGTTGAGGTGGAATCTCTGTTCCTGGAGCTTGCATCCATTGCTCCATGTTCCAGTCTCTGGAGCAGCAAAAAACAAGCCTGCTCCATCCTCAACGTGACACCCCTCCAAATACTTAAACAGGGCTATCATATCGCCCCTTAACCGTCTTTTTTCCAGGCTATGTTCACATGCAGCTTTGCAAACCTAAGCCATGCTGCCATGTTCTTTTTAGAGAGAAGAGGCTTTCTCTTGGCAACCCTTCCAAACAAACCATACTCGTTCAGTCTTTTTTTAAGTTTTTCATGAATTTAATATGCTAACTGAGGCCTGTAGAGTTTGTACTTTCATGAATTTAACATGCTAACTGAGGCCTATAGAGTTTGAGATGTACCTCTTGGGTTTTTTGCAATTTCTTTGAGCATTGCACAGTCTGACCTTGGGGTAAATTTGCTGGGATGTCCATTCCTGGGAAGACTGGCAAGTCTCTTGAATGTTTTCTGATTTTGAATAATCTTTCTCACAGAAGAATGATGAACTTTAAATTATTTGGAAATGGCCTTATAACCCTTCCCAGATTGCTGGGCAGCAACAATAGCTTCTCTAAGATCATTGCTGATGTCTTTCTTCCTTGGCGTTGTGTTAACACACACCTGAATGCTCCAAAGCAGCAAACTGCTAAAACTTTGTCTTTTACGGAGGCGGTCACACTTGCTGATGATAAATTGATCAAGGGCATTTGAGTAGCAACACCTATCTGCTACTTAGCATCCTAATTCCCATGGAAACAGTAAGGGTGTACTTATTTTTTCACATGTGGCTTCTCCATTTTGGCTTTATTTTTGTTGAATAAATCATGACATGGTGTAATACGTCATGTGTTGTTCATCTGAGGTTGTATTTACCTAATTTTAAGACCTGCTAAGGAACAGATGATTGTTATTATGTCCTGATATGTAAAACCATAGAATTCAAAGATGGTGTACTTTCTTTTTTACACAACTGTATTTATTTATTTATTTATATGCTGCCTTACCCCCCCCCCCCCAGTGTGACCCTTCTATTAGGCTTTAACAGTGGTAGACTAGGAGGATGAGAGGCAGTTTTTGTTCTGACGTCTTTGAGGTAGGGTTAGCCACTGCATTTTTGCCTTAAAATTGCCCAAATGTTAAACTTGGAAATCATAGAATCATAAAATCACAGAACTGTAGAGCTGGAAGAGACCACAAGGGCCATCCAGTCCAACCCCCTGCCATGCAGAAAATCACAATCAAAGCATCCCTGACAGATGGCCATCCACCCTCTAATTTGAAGACCTCCAAGGAAGGAGACTCCACCATGCTCAGGCCATGCTCAGAGGGAGTGTGTTCCACTGCCAAACAGCTCTTACTGTCAGAAAGTTCCTCCTAATGTTGAGATGGAATCTCTGTTCCTGGAGCTTGCATCCATTGTTCCATGTTCCAGTTTTCGGAGCAGCAGAAAACAAGCCTGCTCCATCCTCAACGTGACACCCCTTCAATACTTAAACAGGGCTATCATATCACCCCTTAACCACCTTTTTTCCAGGCCAAACATACCCAGATCCCTAAGTCTTTCCTCATAAGGCATGGTTTCCAGACCTTTCACCATTTTAGTTGCCCTTCTCTGGACACGCTCCAATTTGTCAATATCCTTTTTGAATTGTGGTGCCCAGAAATGGACACAGTATTCTAGGTGAGGCCCGACCAAGGCAGAATAGTGTGGCACTATTACTTCCCTTGATCTAGACACTATACTTCTATTGATACAGCCCAAAATCACATTGGCCTTTTTAGCTGCTGCATCACACTGTTGACTCATGTTCAACTTGTAGTCTACTAGGACTCCTAGATCTCTTTCGCACGTAGTCTCGTTCAGCCAGGTCTCCCTCATCCTATATCTATGCATTTCATTTTTTCGCCCTAAGTGCAGTTCCTTACATTTCTCCGTATTGAATTTCATTTTGTTAGCTTTGGCCAGCTCTCTAGTCTATCCAGGTCATTTTGAATTTTGATCCTGTCCTCTAGGGTATTAGCTACTCCTCCTAATTTGGTATCATCTGCAAATTAGATAAGTAAGCCCCTAATTCCCTCACCCAAGTCATTGATAAAGATGTTGACTAGCACTGGGCCCAGGACAGAACCCTGTTGCACCCCACTGGTCACATCTTTCCAAGAGGAAGAGGAGCCGCTGCTGAGCACCCTTTGGGTTCGGCCGGTCAACCAATTACAAATCCATTGAACAGTTAACTTGCCTAGCCCACATTTTACAAGCTTGTTTGCAAGAATGTCATGGGGAACTTTGTCAAAGGCCTTACTGAAATCAAGGTATACGATATCCACACCGTTCCCTTCATCTATTAAGCTGGTAATTTTATCAAAAAAAGAGATCAGATTAGTCTGGCATGACTTGTTTCTCTGAAACCCATGTTGACTTTTTGTGATTATGGCATTGCCTTCTAAATGTTCACAGACTCATGGTTTAATGACCTGCTCTAGAATCTTCCCTGGTATTGATGTCAGACTAACTGGACGATAATTGTTGGGATCCTCTTTTTCCCCTTTTTGAAGATGGGGACAACATTTGCTCTTCTCCAGTCTGCTGAGACTTCTCTTGTTCTCCAGGAGTTCTCAAAGATTATTGCCAATCTTGCCTGGAAGTCTATTATTTGTTTTGTGTTCCCTGGTTTTTCTGTCGATATTTTTGGGTTTGAGTTGAGAGGCAGGTGTTAAAAGGAAAACTGCCAAATTTGGGAAGCATTTGGGCTATTTGGGAGGGTGCTTTTGCTCCAAAATGCTTCTAATTGAGGGGAGATGATGGCCTGTAGCCATAGGATACTTGGGGGCTACATTCCCAGCAGCCTATTTCTCCAGTGCCTTACCTCTTTCATGGGTGCTGTAACTATGGCCTTTTCCCTCTTGCCTACACCTGTGTAGTGGCCTAATAGGATTCTGGCCATTATGAGTAATCAGTTATTCTTACTTCTGTCATTGCTTTAAAACCAAAAAGCTGGTTGGGGTAGTGCAAAGGGTTACATAGTTGCTTCTTGTCTACATTGGCAAAAACAAAATGCGGATTCACCCAAAATCTGACACTGGCAGTTCAGATGATCCGGGGAGGCTCCATGTTTTTTGGCCCTTGTTCCAACTTTGCTCCAAACTAAGTCTCTCTGGCTTTTCTTCGCAAACGAAGATTCAGGAAGGACTCATCCCATGCTTTCTGCAAGCGTGCTGATGACTATAAAGGCCAATCCGAGATAAACAAGTCCGGTTGCAGAAAGCACAGCAGAAGGTTTCCTTGGGTGATGTTACCGGGTTGTGATTCTTTCTGCATTGTCGTTTCTCTTCAAGACTTGTTCGGCGTGAGCTCTCAAATAAGGCTGCAGCATTGTGGATAGTGTGTCTCCATTCCTCCCAATGTGTGGCCAGGGCGGACCATTGTTGGTGATCAATTTGGCCGAGCCTGAGATGTTGTTTCAGGGAGTCCTTGTATCGCTTTTTTGGAGCGTCCCTCTGACGCTGACCCATGGCTACTTCACCGTAGAGTACTATTTTGGGGAGGCGATGGTCCTCCATCCTAGAAACATGCCCTGCCCAGCGCAGCTGTGTTCTCAATATCATGGCCTCAATGCTGGTGATCCCTGCTTGCTCAAGGACAGCAACATTCGTCACATAGTCAGTCCAGTGTATATTTAGGATTGTGCGTAGACAGCGCTGATGGAAGCATTCGAGAATCATAGATAGTACAATGGCTCTATACACACTGATTTTTGTGTTTTGCCTCAGGTGTTTATTACTCCAGACTCTTTTGTAAAGTCTTCCAAATGCGCTATGTGCCTTTGCTAATCTGTGATCAATCTCTTTGTCAATCTTGGCATCTGAGGAGATGATGCTTCCCAGGTAGGTGAACTGCTGAACGGACGTAAGCACAGAGTTGCCGACGGCAATGTGGGGGTGGTGGTGTTTGTCCTGTTGTGCAGGCTGGTATAGAACTTCCGTTTTCTTCAGGTTGACTTCCAGCCCAAACAGCTCTGCAGCTGTTGCGAAGCAGGATGTTAGGTGCTGCAGAGCTGCTTCTGTGTGGGCAACAAGGGCAGCATCGTCAGCAAAGAGCAGCTCACGGACTAGATAGTTTAGAGTCTTAGTGCGAGTCCTGAGACGGCTTAAGTTAAACAAGCTACCATCAGTATGGTAACGTATATAGATGCTGTCATCTTCTTCAAGCTCTGCCGTAGCCCTTTGGAGCATCATGCTGAAGAAGATTGTAAATAAAGTTGGCGCAAGAACACAACCTTGCTTCACTCCATTAGTTATTAGAAAGGGCTCTGAAAGAGCATTGCCGTATCTGACTTGACCGCGCTGGCCCTCGTGTAGCAAGATAATCATTTTAAGGAATTGGGGGGGACATCCTAGTCTTTCTAGGATCTGCCACAGACCTTTCCTACTCACGGTGTCGAAGGCTTTGGTGAGGTGAACAAATGTTACATAGAGACCCTTGTTCTACTCTCTACATTTCTCTTGCAGTTGTCTAAGGGCAAATACCATATCTGTAGTACTCCTATTGGCTCTGAAGCCACATTGGCTTTCAGGAAGAAGTTCTTCTGCAATAGCAGGAACTAATCTGTTCAGGAGTATCCTTGCAAGGATTTTTCCAGCAATAGAGAGCAGTGTTATGCCTCGATAGTTTGAGCAATCAGATTTTGCTCCTTTTTTCTTGTACAGGGTGATGATGACTACATCTTGGAGATCTGATGGCAGTTCCCCTTTTTCCCAGCAATTCACAAGGAGTTCGTGGAATTTATCAAGTAAAGTCTTGGAAAAACCTGGGTTTAACTGGAAACTCCAGAGTGACCTCAGGGTGTTTAGCTATCTGGATAAGGTCTGATTTGGCCCTATCCAGTTGTCCACATGCAAGTGCAGCACAGGGAAGGGGATGGATTCCCATTAGAGCCACCACTGCTGTCTCGCCAGCCAAGCAGCTTCCTTCAAGGGCCTGGCCGGCAGTGTTGCACTTGCTGAGGTCAGAACGAAGCATCCATGCAATCAATGAGGAGGGGGGAGAGTGCCCCCTCATTGTTGATCATGTGCCTGGGCACCCGTTCTGACCCCAGCAGAAGTGACAACATGCCAGACAGACTTTCCACAGAGCTCCTCAGCCAACGAGGAAGCAGTAGTGGCAGCTCTGAAAACAGGGGACAGGCCAGTGGGACCAATGTGGTGTTGGCCCAGCTGGCCCATGTGGACATTGATAACATGTCCACAATGTGTCCACAATGTGGACAACATATGAACGATCTGTATGGATTTGGCCCGGTGCATGTGGTTGCCATCATGGTTGGTCTGGGGCCAGTCCGGAGCATAATGCTCTGGAGCATAATACTGCAGACTGGCACTGGATTCAAGTGGCCAATGTAGGTGAGCCCTCAGACATCATCATCATCATCACCACCATCGTCTCTTTTCCTCACCTCTCTCTATGGATCGAGGTGGGGAACAACACATTAACACGTAGACATAACATTGGTTAAAAGCACATATCAATTTAAAACATATATCAGTTTGAAAGAACAGGTAAAACCAAGACATTTTAAGACAGTCAACACACAATTTAAAATTCACACTTTAAAATAATTTATATAGGCCTGCCAGAAGAGGCTAGTCTTTAATGCTGATTTGAATTCTGGCAGTGTATTCAGCTGTTATATCTCTTCTGGGAGGCTGTTCCAGAGTCTAGGGGCAGCTGAATAAAAAGGCATCTGGGTGATGGTTGCCACCCTATTCCTACTGACTGGAGCAAATGTCCCCCAGAAGACCTAAGTGTATGGAGTGGATTATACAGGAAAAGGCGATCCTGTAGGTAACCTGGACCCAAACCATGCAGGGCTTTAAAGGTAATAACCAACACTTTGTACTTTGCCCAGAAACTAATTGGCAGCCAGTGGAGTAATATTAATATTAGTGTGATATTATCACTCCTGGTTGTACCAGTGACTAATCTGGCTGCTGTGTTTTCAACCAATTGGAATTTCTGTACTTGGTATAGGGGTAGCCCAATGTACAGCACATTGCAAAAGTCCAGCCTTGAGGTTACCAGTGCGTGCACTACCATCTTTATGTCCTCCAACTCTAGGAAGGGGTACAGCTTGCATAACAGCTGAAGCTGGTAGTAAGCGCTCCTGGCTGTCGCATCTATCTGAGCTGTAATTTGGAGCAATGGATCCAGAAGGACTCCCAGGCTGTGAACACAGTCTTTCAGGGGTAGTGTAACCCAATCTAGGATTGGCTGACACACCTCCAAACCCAGGTTAGGATGCTTGACAGTAAGCACCTGTCTTGTCTGCATTCAGCTTCAGTTTGTATTTCCTCATCCAGCCCATTACCTCTTCCAGGCATTCATTCAGAGGAGATACACGATCCTTAGCTGAGGCTGCTTTTGAAGGCATGGAGAAATAGATTTGGGTATCATCAGCGTACTGTTAACACCCCGCCCCGTGCCTCTAGACAATCTATCCCAACGGTTTCATGTAGATATTGAATATCATTGGGGATTGAATGGTACCTTGTTGTATGTCATATAACAATTCCTTTTTTGAAGAGCAGTTATCCCCAAGCACCACCATCTGGAACCTGCCTGAGAGGTAGGACTGAATCACTGAAGCACAGTGCCTCTGATTCCCAAATCCCCCAGGCGTTTCAGAAGGATACTATGGTCGATGGTATCAAATCCTGCTGAGAGGTCCAAAAGCAGCAGCAGGGACACACTTCTCCTGTCAGTGCTTAGGCCAAGATCATCCACTAAGGTGACCATAGTGGTCTCAATACCATATCCTGCTCTGAGGCTGGTTTGAAATGGGTCTAGATAACTTGTATCATCCCAGACTGCCTGTTGCTGGGAGGCAACTGCTCTCTCAACCACCTTGCCCAGGAAAGGGAGATATGATACTGGTCTATAGTTGTTTAGGTCCAGGGGGTCCAGGGAGGTTTTTTTTTAAGAAGTGATCATACCACCGCTTTTTTTAGATAAGATGAAAAACTTCCCTCCCTAAGAGCTGCATTGATAATATATTGTAATTGGGATCAAATTGCATCTCCTCCCTGAACAAACAGCCAAGAAGGACAGGGATCGAGAGTACAAGTTGTCTTCCTTACTTGCCCCAGCAGCTTGTTCACATTGGTGGTACTCACCAACTGAAACTGATCCAGTATAATCCTACTCACAGAGTCGCTGGACACCCCATTGCCCACTTCTGCTATAATGACGGCATCTAAGTTGGCTCTTATCCAAGAGATTTTATCTGTGAAATGATTGTTAAAAGCATCACAGCAAACCTCTGAAGACTCTAGAATTAGATTCAGGGGGGAAGGTATCTGAGTTAATCCTCTTAGCATCCTGAATAGTTCGGCTGGATGCAAATTCGCAGACGCAATATATGCAGAGAAGACTTTCTTTGCTGCAAGTATTACCACTTTATGGGAACAAAGAAGTTTTCTATATCATGTCTTGTGTGATAAGTCTAATTTTCCTCCATTTGTGCTCCAGTTGTCATCCATCCCGTTTCAGCTCCCTGAGGTGCCTTGTATCCCAACATCCACTCAGTGAGGTTTTCTTTAAAAATTGGATCATGACATTATGTGTAATTTAGGTCTGGGTTTTTCTTCTATAACAATCCAGCTAAGGTATGTCATGAACAGGGAAAGAGCTGCTGGGGCCAATAATACTTCATAAATCCACTGTTCTCTGTTGTTTCCATTGTTTAGTGTTATTAGAGTTACTGAGGAAAAAGTGACTCTGGGCTTGTCTACATTGTCTGCTTAAATCTGGGGCCAGACCGGAGCATTATGGTGCAAATTGGCCCTGGACTGACCACGATGGTGCCCCCACACATTGGGCCAAATCTGATGCGATTGTCCATATGGGCTAGCTGGGTTGACATCGTATCAGTCCTGTTGTCCCATCCCCTCTTTTTGGAGCCACCTCCTCCTCACTGGCTGAGGAACTCCATGGAAAGCCTACCTGGCACACCATCACTACTACTGAGACCAGAACAGGCACTTGGACATGGGATCAACAAGGAGGTTGCTCTATTCTTCCTCATTTAAGGGAGACGGTACCACATTTGTGTGTTGACAACTGGATTAGACCGAATTGGATCAGATCCTGCTGTATGGACAGCAAAATACCCTGAGGTCACCCCAGAGTTTTCAGGAAACCCTGTGGTTTCCCCCAACTTTGCTTAGTTTGGAATAAAGTTGGGTTAAGGGCAAAAAAAAAGTTGATCCTCCGCAGAAGTAGTCATATATAATCTGGACTTCCAGTGCCGGATTTGGGGTGAGTCCACATTTTTGTTGTTAGTGTAGATAAGCCCTCTGCTTCCTGTGAGATCTTTCCCTCCCTAGAACTTTCCATGTTCTAGATCTTTGCACGCTTTCTCACACACAAACCTCACATCCCAGAAGTATAGGCCAAATACAGAAAGGACAAAATGGAGTTGTACCGTGAATGAGAAGTGGCACTAGAGACCAGTTCTGTGAACATCCACCAGATCTTTTGGCTGCCTCATTATTACTCTGCTGCCTTGAACGTATTGTATATATGTTGTATTAAAAATACATTTCAAACCAAACATACTGAGTGTGCAATGTTTACTTGAATGGAGAAGCCAAGTGTAGGGAATAGTCTAAAGCTGTTTAAGTTGCTATGTTTGTTCTGAGAAAGCTTGTATGCTACTTGTGTATTGCTGCATTTATTATGCATTTTCTAGTTCCCTTCTGTTCTTACTCAGTAACAAAAATGAATGTTGCAATAGTGATGATAATGGTGATGATGATAGCAGCAGCAGCAGCAATAATAATAATGAATTCTGCTGTCGAGTCTCAAGATTCATGTTGCAAATTAGTGTGAATTCCAAGAATGTTCACATTTATTAAATACAGCCAACTAAGGATCATTTTCAGCTCATGTACTGTATGTTGTTCTCCCTTTCTAACATTTCTTATTCTTGTAAATCTGATGAGAATGTGTTCACTTTTATTATTTTCATTCATTTAGCTATTGTCATATTAGAAATGTGTACTGTGAGCTGCACTATAAAAAGTATAGGCATGTCAGCCCTATTTAATATACATTCAGTTACTCTTTCCTTTTTATGTTAAAAGCACACATTTCCAAACACTGGTTTATTACTGCTAGTAATAGTTTTCTGCAGACTTTGCTGAAAAATGCAATAAAAATATAATTCAGTTGTAATAACTGGGCAAATATGTATGTGTCTAAGGCTGCATAGTGTTTTTCTCCTTAAGTACTTCTGTCATTCTGAAAATTTCCACTGCTTCCAGTAGTATGAATGCATTTGAACAAATATATTTCTTTTTTCATGTTTTTTACTGACTAATGTGGGGACGTACGTGTCAGTTCATTAGTTTTTCACGCATGGCTTCTCCATTTTGGCTATACAGTATTTTTATTGAATAAATCATGACATGGTGTAATATGTCATGTGGTGTTGTTCATCTGAGGTTGTATTTACCTAATTTTAAGAACTGCTAAGGAACAGATGATTGTTATTATGTCCTGATATGTAAAACCATAGAATTCAAAGAATATGTACTTTCTTTTTCATATGACTATATGTATATTGATCACAGATTTGCAAAGGCATATAGTGCATTTGGAAGAGTTTACAAAAGAGTCTGGAGTAACAAACACCTGAGGCGAAGCACAAAAATCAGTGTGTATAGAGCTATTGTACTATCTATTCTCCTTTACGGGTCTGAAACATGGGTCACCTATCACCAATACTTATGACTCCTCGAACGTTTTCATCAGTGTTGTATATGCACAATCCTAAATATATACTGGACTGACTATGTGACGAATGTTGCTGTCCTTGAGCAAGCAGGGATCACCAGCATTGAGGTCATGATATTGAGAACACAGCTGCGCTGGGCAGGGCACATTTCTAGGATGGAGGACCATCGCCTCCCCAAAATAGTACTCTATGGTGAAGTTGCCATGGGTCAGCGTCAGAGGGGCGCTCCAAAAAAGCGATACAAGGACTCCCTGAAGCAACATCTCAGGCTTGGCCAAATTGATCACCGACAATGGTCTGCCCTGGCCTCACATCGGGAGGCATGGAGACAAACTATCCACAATGCTGCAGCCTTATTTGAGAGCTCACATCAAACAAGTCTTGAAGAGAAACAACAACGCAGAAAGAATCACAACCCAGAAACATCATCCAAGAAGACCTTCAGCTGTGCTTTTTGCAACTGGATGTGTTTATCTCGGATTGGCCTTTTTAGTCATCAGCGCGCTTGCAGAAAATGCGGGATGAGTCCTTCTTGAATCTTCGTTTGCGAAGAAAAGCCAGAGAGGGAGAGGGGAAGAGAGAGAGAGAGAGATGTATATTTACTAAAATCCTTTAAAAATCACTAAGCAAAAAAAAGAAAAAAGAAAAAAAAGCCATCCTGGAACACTCAGCCAACCAGGAAAGTGATTTTTAGTGCCATGGCAGTTCCTAATTCTAAATAAAATAAAATATAACAACCCTTATCACTTGTTTTATACCTAATTGAATACTTGTACACTTGTTCATATGTACTAGGCCTTGCCCTCAAGGAATGGTGAATAGAATTGCAGGATGGGACAGTGTGATATAGTTTGGACAGCATAACAGAGCCATGTATTTTCAGTCATTTGTATGTGTTTAATAAAGCTAATCTTAGATGTGAAATATCAACTTCCTGAAATGTAAAAGTATCAATTAATATTTAGGTTTATAAATTTACTGGAAACACCAAATTCTGTCACAATGTTTGTGACTGTTGAACTAGAAATATTTGTTTCTAATTTCAAAAGTTCTGACCTATATTTGCCTATGTTTTTACCATAATTTTTTAAGTTGTATGTTAAAAAAAAAAAAAAACGGGAATCTTCTGATGCGGTCAAACCAAGGCAAAGAAACAAAGGCACACACCGGCCTCCAAAGGTGTAAATAAACTGACACTTGCATGCTGGAACATCAGAACCATGCAAGACTCTGAAGATAGTGGACGGCCTGAGCGTCGTTCTGCCCTAATAGCCCTTGAACTATCACGGCTTAATATTGACATCGCTGCTCTTAGTGAAGTTCGCTTCCATGAGGAAGGCAGCCTTAAAGAACATGGCGCCGGCTACACACTTTACTGGTCTGGCAAACCCAAAACCGAAAAACATCTGTCAGGAGTAGGCTTTATGATTAAAAACTCCATTGCCTCCAAACTCGAAACCTTGCCAACAGGACACTCTGATCGTATTATTTCCTTACGCCTCCCACATGTTGTTCTCTTTAGTATATATGCCCCAACTATGCAAGCCGACCCTGTAGAGAAAGACAAATTCTACACAGACCTACGCCAACTCATACAAAAAGTCCCTGTAGAAGATAAAATTATTATCCTTGGTGACTTCAACGCCAGAGTAGGAAAGAACTCTGAAGCCTGGAAAGGTGTCTTAGGCAAGCATGGTGTTGGAAATTGCAATGATAACGGACGCCTCCTGCTAGAGTTCTGTGCAGAACAACAGCTGACTATTACAAACACAATCTTTCAGCAGAAAGATAGCTTGAAGACAACCTGGATGCATCCCCGATCCAAACATTGGCACCTCATTGACTACGTTCTAGTCCGTCAGAGAGACATTCGTGATGTCCGTCATACACGAGTGATGCCCAGTGCAGAATGCCAAACAGATCATCGCCTTGTCAGATGTAAACTAAATCTTCATCTTAAGTTCAAACCTAAGAGGGGTGGCATCTTAAAGAAGAGACTCCAAGTCAACAATCTTCAACAAGCTACCATGAGAGACAACTTCCAGGCAAATCTACAAATGAAACTTGAAGACCAACCTACAGATCCTTCTCCTACAGTGCTTTGGCAACATATCAAAAACAGTATCCTCCAGTCTGCAGAAGAATCCCTTGGCTTCTCCCACAAGAAAAATCAAGACTGGTTTGATGAAAACAACCAAGAGATCCAGGAGCTGTTGGCAAGGAAGAGAGCTGCTCACCAGGCATACCTCGCCCAGCCAACCTGTCATGTAAGAAAAGCAGCTTTCCGCCTCACATGTAGCAAACTACAACAAAAACTCCGAGACATGCAGAACAAGTGGTGGATCAATATAGCAGAAAAGACACAATGCTGTGCAGATCTGGGTGATCATAGAGGATTTTATGAAGCTCTTAAAGCAGTGTTTGGACCTACTTATCAGGTCCAAAGCTCCTTATACAGTACAGATGGTCAAACATTAATTACTGATAAAGCCTCCATCCTAAATCGTTGGGCTGAACATTTTCAAAGTCTCTTTAGCGCCAACCGAGTAGTCCAAGCCTCAGCTATCCAATATATGATACAAAAACCAATGAAAAATGAATTGGACATAGCTCCCACTTTGGAAGAGACCCTTAAGGCCATACAGCAGATGAAAAACGGCAAGGCAGCTGGGATTGATGGAATCCCACCTGAAGTTTGGAAACACGGAGGTCATGCACTCCACAAAAAATTCCACGAATTCCTTGTGAATTGCTGGGAAAAAGGGGACCTGCCATCAGACCTCCGAGATGCAGTCATCATCACCCTGTACAAGAAAAAAGGAGCAAAATCCGATTGCTCAAACTATCGAGGCATAACACTGCTCTCTATTGCTGGAAAAATCCTTGCAAGGATACTCCTGAACAGGTTAGTTCCTGCTATTGCAGAAGAACTTCTCCCTGAAAGCCAATGTGGCTTCAGAGCCAATAGGAGTACTACAGATATGGTATTTGCCCTTAGGCAACTGCAAGAAAAATGTAGGGAGCAGAACAAGGGTCTCTATGTAACATTTGTCGACCTCACCAAAGCCTTTGACACTGTAAGTAGAAAAGGTCTGTGGCAGATCCTGGAAAGACTAGGATGTCCCCCCAAATTCCTTAAAATGATTATCTTGCTACACAAGGGCCAGCGTAGTCAAGTCAGATATGGCGATGCTCTTTCAGAGCCCTTTCTAATAACTAATGGAGTGAAGCAAGGTTGTGTTCTTGCACCAACTTTATTTACAATCTTCTTTAGCACGATGCTCCAAAGGGCTATGGCAGAGCTTGAAGAAGACGACGGCATCTATATACGCTACTGTACTGATGGTAGCTTGTTTAACTTAAGCCGTCTGAGGGCTCACACTAAGACTCTAAACTATCTAGTCCGTGAGCTGCTCTTCGCCGATGATGCTGCCCTTGTTGCCCACACAGAAGCAGCTCTGCAGCGCCTAACATCCTGCTTTGCAACAGCTGCAGAGCTGTTTGGGCTAGAAGTCAACCTGAAGAAAACAGAAGTTCTTTACCAGCCTGCACCACAGGACGAACACCACCATCCCCGCATTGCCGTCGGCAAATCAGTGCTCAAGTCCGTTCAGCAGTTCACCTACCTGGGAAGCATCATCTCCTCAGATGCCAAGATTGACAAAGAGATCGATCACAGATTAGCAAAGGCATATAGTGCATTTGGAAGACTTCACAAAAGAGTCTGGAGCAATAAACACCTGAGGCAAAGCACAAAAATCAGTGTGTATAGAGCCATCGTACTGTCTATCCTCCTTTATGGATCTGAAACATGGGTCACCTATCGCCACCACCTACGACTCCTCGAGCGCTTTCATCAGCGCTGTCTACGCACAATCCTAAATATACACTGGACTGACTATGTGACGAATGTTGCTGTCCTTGAGCAAGCAGGGATCACCAGCATTGAGGCCATGATATTGAGAACGCAGCTGCGCTGGGCAGGGCATGTTTCTAGGATGGAGGACCATCGCCTCCCAAAAATACTACTCTACGGTGAACTCACCACGGGTCAGCGTAAGAGGGGCGCTCCAAAAAAGCGATACAAAGACTCCCTGAAACAACATCTCAGGCTTGGCCAAATTGATCACCAACAGTGGTCCGCCCTGGCCTCACATCGGGAGGCATGGAGGCGCACTATCCACAATGCTGCAGCCTTATTTGAGAACTCACGACGAGCAAGTCTTGAAGAGAAACGACAACGCAGAAAGAGTCACAACCCAAAAGCATCACCCAAGGAGACCTTCTGCTGTGCTTTTTGCAACCGGACTTGTTTATCTCGGATTGGCCTTTTTAGTCATCAGCGCGCTTGCAGAAAGCGCGGTATGAGTCCTTCCTGAATCTTCGTTTGCGAAGAAAAGCCAGAGATGTTAAGAAGACTCATCACAGATTATATTAGAAAGTTAAGACATGGTAATGCTAAGATCATTTAAAAAAAATAATACCACTAAATGCCTGATCTGTGATTATCCTATTGCTTGACCATGTAGAATTATTCCTTAAAGTCCAGTGGACCACTGTTGGAAATAGAGCTTGAAAAATGTTGGGGCATGGCTACCAGTGACCCTGGTAGCTGGGAGACTTTGCGAGTTGTAGTCCAAACAATTAACTTTTCCAAGCACTGCTATTAGCACTGATGGACTATTAGCTGACTTGGTGCAAGGAAGAGGTCCTGTTTATACTTCAGTAAGTTCCAGAAGATGCAGGATTTACAATACAATCCAGAACAAATTTACGCAGAAGCAAACCTTACTGTGTTCAATGTGACTTACTCCCTAATCAGTGCATTTAGGTTTGCAGTAGATTTAATTTTATTTGTATGAAAGAGCATTGGACACTTGCACCTCTGTAACATGTACTTTATTTACGGATATATAAGTAGAGAAAGCGGAAACAACGGGCTCAGCTAGACGGGAGAATTGTAGCGAAAAATAGCGCCTTACCTCCCTCTCGCTGCAGTACCCATTTGTGCCCACGGCTTATTTGCAAGCTTGCTGGAAGGGTGGGGGGATAGTTTACAGTTTACATCCCCAGAAAAAAATGGTGGCCTTGAGTAAGTTGCATCTGGAATCTCCCTCCATTCTCCCTCCTCCCTTTTTTTTAAAAAAATGACAGATGCATAAGAGCTATTTTCCACTTAAAAATACCTTCATACTTTTGTCTGCTGCTCTGCCACATGAATGATTGTGCAACAATAACAACAACAATGGCAACTCCAGCATTGCAAGCCCTCCCTTGCAAGTCCTCCCCCTCCGAGGTCCGACCAATCGACTTTCAGGTCTGCTCTGTCCCCTTTTCATATTGGTTGTACAGATTACCTATTATGCACATTTTTGTGCAATTTTTAAAAAAGAGCGTGAGGAACAGTGAAAGCTGTTATTGTGGTGTATGTGGAGTTTTCAGCCCCCCTCCTTCTGAATATTGTGAATCCTGGCAAGAGCTCATCTAAACTAAAGGTATTCTGCTTGCATTCTTGCCAGATTTTTTTTGGTTGTGTAGATAGGTCCAATGTTTCAACTAACATCTGCTAGGCCTACATCATTCACAAACAGCTGATAGCCCAAGGTTCTTCTTCTTGCTGTCTCTCTTGGTAGAATGCTTCCAAACTATTACACAGCCCTCATCCACTTCAGGAGGGTGTCAACTTTCTGAACTTACACAGTTGGCACTCTGTATCCACAGATTCTGCATCCACGGATTCCACCATCTGTGGCTTGAACATACCCCCCCCCCACCGCCCGCAAATAAATAAATAAATTCAAAAAGTAAACCTTGATTTTGCCATTTTATATAAGGGACACCCTTTTACTATGTCATTGTATATAATGGGATGAGCATCCACAGATGTTGGTATCCTCGGGGAGTCCTGAAACCAAACCCCAGCAGATAGTACATTCTAAAATCTGGACAGAGATTCTGAGCTAATAAGAGAATGAAACAGTTTTCAAAGCAGTTTTGCAGTGTTTAAAAGACAATGGGGAAATGATCAACCAAATAATCAAAATCAGTAAAACCTGCAGAACAATCTAATTTACCATAAAATAATCCCACCCCCAAACCCAAAATGTTTGATATGCAAATTTGATCTATCTGAAAATGGCTGAATATCTTGGTTTTATGCTGTGATAATGGGCTCTCCCATTATCTGGGCAGCACAGCCAACCAGGTAAACAAAGGGTTAACGAGGTGTTGAGAGTAAAGTTACAGTTTATTGGGGGTCAGCATCATGAAGGAGCCACAGGTCATGAGAGATAGCTGACCAATGAAGATGTCCAGCAGAAGCAATCTTCAGAGATGCTTCTGATGTGATGAAGAACAAAGACAGCATGAGCCAGGGGGACTCCTGTACCAGCTAGAGGCTGAGCCGAAAGGCCTAGATTCCCAATCCCCATGAACATCCAACACATCTGGGTGGCATCTTGTAAGTAGATTAGGGAACTGTCTAGTTTATTTGCGTCCGGGCTTATGTTTATTTTATAAACTTGGCTGGAATAACTAGACTTATCTATAACGTGTAACTTCTAAGTGTACCTGGAAGGAAAGAGCCTTTCCTGGAAAAGATACCTTTACTTGCTATGTAATTTCTGCTTGGAATAAACTTCCTTTAAATATCTCCCTTCTGCACACTTCTTTTCCATGTGCCTTGCTCGGCTTTCCTTCCACAGGGGTGGGGGGAGGCGGAGCTCTGCAGAGTCAGAGTGGGAAGCACAAATTGAACCCACTTTCCATTGGGTTACACAGAAAGGGTTAAAGTCGGTGGTGGCAGCTAGTATAAATGGTCTCTGGAGGGCCCGTTCTGCTCAGCAGAAGCAGGAGGAAGGGGCCCACCCTATAAGAGAACCATCACATATGCATTGTGCACACTCATCGGTTCCAAGGAAGGTGCTGAGAATAGGCATCCTTTTGTAGATAGGAAACACTAAATTCAGTCACAAAAAGCTGTGACTCTTTGACATGCCTGGGCAAATAAAAAAATCTGTACCTGGAAACAGAAAGGCATCAAGCTTAGGGCTAGGTAATTTTCTCTTTTCAGAGCTGGAGTGTGACTATTCAGGAGGCTCTGCCATTGATTTATTATCCCTGTTGATAGGGAATAGGGAAGAGGAATGCTGGTCTTAAAATCCATACAGATTAATGCAAGGGAAAGCAGTTACTATTTCTCCTTCATGAAACAAAAATCATAAAACAAAAGGAACCAGGTTCCAAAATATGTAGTGGTATCTACATTTTGTACCAGTGTTACCTGCCAATGTTAGACTGGTTTAAACTAGCTTTAGGTCAGAAAATTAAATAAATGAAAATAAAACCTTGGAGTTTGAATTCCTAGAATAAAGAGCTAGCATCGATCAATGAAATAGCAACAAATATAATTAGTAATATTATTAAAAGTATTCAATGTAGTATATATTATAAAAACATCAAATAAAGTGAATAACTTTTCAAAATAATTGCACTTCTATAGGTTATGGTCTCTTGCCTTTTTATATTTGCTTTTTGAATAAGTCAAGAGATGTCTCCATATCTTATGAAAACAAAACAAGGCAATCTCTTGGACAATGTCTAGTCTGTCTTTCTCTTTTCAGTGTTTTAAAAGAGAAGGGTCCATTTCATTAGCCTCTTTGTTTCTGGGAACTGAATAGCATGACCAGTTCATCCACACATCTTTTGTTTCAGTTGCGTTATGTTGTCCTTTGCTGTGTTTTGTGTCATCATTGTTTAAACAGCAATTTTAAGCATGTATCTGATAGACTTTTTCTGTAGGCTAATACTGTAGTTTTAAAATGTGAATAAAGAAATATTCTCTTCCATGTAAACCATAGCTGCCCAACTTGTAGGAATATCAAGGGAATGAGACAATACAAGAGACCATTAAACCTAGGATTTATTAGACGAGCCCCTTATAGCATTCTTTTGCTGGCATAAAAAAAATCAATTTTTATGCCAGCAAAAGAACGCCCGCACCCCACACTTACCTTGCTTTCCCAGCAAATGCTTCCCTGGTAATGAAAGAGGAAGTGAATGGAGCTCCATTTACTTCCTCCTTTGAAATCTCACGGATTATTGCGAGACTTCATAGCATGGAAAATTAAAACAAAAAAAACCAAAAAGAACACACAAAAAGTAACTGTGATGACTCTGCTAATGCTCACATGCTGAGACAATATCCATTGATCAAGAATGGTTTATTGGATCAGGAATAGCATTTCACACCAGAACACAGGAGATAATAGGAAAGCTAAGTTTCGATTACATCACGCACACCTGCAGTGGTTAACAAGAGCATTCCATACAGTACCATCCTCCCAACCTCCCCCAGTACTTTCCCAAAACATAATTGGCCAGATGGCCTTGAACACTCTAGCAGCAGATAGCACACTCAGCAACTTCAACCCAGCAGTCCATCTCCAGCATTCCCTCTGCTCATGTCAGCCTCTGGCATACTAACTATGGCCTAGCAGCAAAAATACATTTGAGCCAATTAACTATACAAAGCCTATGCCAGAGTTCTGACAGTGACACAAAGCACAAAAAACACACTTTAAAACTTACAAGTAACCTGGGGAAGAGTCATAAAATGTGCGTCACTTACTTGGCTGTTGCAATCTCATCCAGAAGTGTTTGCGCCAGACCAGCCATTCTCGCTGTATTAACATGAGTACAATGGCACAAGGTTTCTCATGCTGGCAATGCTGGAACAAAAGTGCCACAGGGGATCAATTGATGGCTTCAACAATCAATTAAAAGGTATGAGTTTTGGCCAGGACATAAATGCAAAAGGGCACATTGTGTGGTATGTGTGCTCTTTTGCATTTATGTGGCGTTGTTATGATGCTGTATTTTATGCATCTGATCAAGTCCCTACAACTTGCATAGCAGAGAAGGGGGGGAATAAAGCATTCATACAGCCCTATAGGACTAAAGGATGTTCTGCCTTAAGGTTATTAATGAGGATGTTATCACAAGCTGCCACCTGTATTTCTTTTTTCCCTTTTTGAATAGTCCTTGAATAGGAAGACAACAGCTGAATTAATGAAGGATTTCTGTTGCCAAACATCTCACATTGGTAATGGTCTTCCCAACACAAGCAACTTTCGCAACAAAACATCTTTCACAACTACTTAGATCGTAGTTCACCAGAAATGCTGGAGATAGTTGGAATGTTTGGAACACATGGGCTACAGTTGGTTGTGATAAAGGCACAGGGTCTCTGCTTGAGTGGGGAGAAAGGAAGAAATCATGTTAGGCATTTGCAAGCCTTACAGCATGGATAAAGTGGCTCAGAATTCTGTTTTGTTCTCCTGGCTAGTGCAGTGGCATTGTTACTGTTGCGCTATTACCTCATGCTTGAAGCCAGCAATTTTTTGCAAAGTAATATGCATATTCTTATGCCTTATTTTCTTCTGTTAAGGTGCCTCATCTCCTGACATGGAGACTAGCTATGGGAGTGGCTTATTGGACATGATGAAAGGAGGAGCAGGGAGACTCTTCAGCAACTTAAAAGATAACCTGAAGGACACTCTAAAAGACACCTCTACTAAAGTTATGCAATCGGTTGCAAGGTACTGTGAAGCAAACACACCTGAATGGTCTTACTAGCAAAACAGCAATGTTAAGATGTCTGTAGGGAAGTAATTAGGTTGTAGTAACCTTTAACAAAAGAGATTTAGTAGCCTGGTGAAAGATTGGCAGTAAAATGAGAAATATGCTAATGAATCAAACTAAATCCTCTAAAGCAGTGGTGCTTTAACCTGTGGTCCATGGACCCCTAGGGGGCCACGATGTCCTCACAGCTGTCCACGAAGGCTTGAAGGCTGTTCAGCCCATGTGACAGGAGCCAAGGCAAAGGCTGGCTGGCTTGGCCTATGCATTGCTCTTCAATCTGCTTCAGCCATACATTTGCAGGAAGAAGCAGGAGAAAAGC
This sequence comes from Gambelia wislizenii, assembly GCA_030847615.1. Classification (NCBI taxonomy): domain Eukaryota; kingdom Metazoa; phylum Chordata; class Lepidosauria; order Squamata; family Crotaphytidae; genus Gambelia; species Gambelia wislizenii. The sequence continues at coordinate 109,136,729 of JAUMIR010000004.1, forward strand.
CTTCCCTCCTCTCCAGTGCTCTGAAAGAAGGGTTAATGGAGGGTGTAATGTTGTTGTTGTTGTTGTTGTTGTTGTTGTTAGGGTTTTAAATCTTGAATTAAATCTTGGGGGTCTGCAGCAACAAAAGATATTTAAAGGGAGTCCCTGGTAAAGAAGAGGTTAAGAGCCACTACTCTAAAACAGTGGCAGGCAACTGTGGGTGGCTAAGGGAAGGGGCCACATTAGCCTCACAAAGACACCATGGAGGGTTGCAACCTCCACCAAAAAATCAAGTCAAATAATATTTTTGCCCCAAATGCCCTCTAGGGTGTGTGGGGAGCATTTTTCCATGTTTCAGCCCAACACAGGCCATTATAGGCTCAGAAGAGGCCTTTTTTAACAACAGGAAGTTAATGGTAGTCACTTCCTATTCACTTCTTGGAACATTGGCAAGTGAGCTCTTGGAAGCATTTGAGGACAATTTCGTTTGGTAAAAATCCCCCCTTTTTTACACCTGGGAGCTGTGAAAATGGCTCTAGGGGGCTGGATGTGGCCCATGAACTACATTTTGCTCACCCCTGCAGTAAAGCAAGATGTGAAAGTGTGATAGTAGAGCAACATGATCATGGCATTTTATTGTGCAACAAAGGATTGATCTGAGCCCCCTCCCCTGTATGAACATTTGTGGATTATAATCCTTTCGTTCAGATCTGACAACTCAGATCTGAGGAAGTATATTGTAATTCATGAAAGTTTGTAGGGAAATAAATTTGTTAGTCCTGAGGTGCCAGAAGACTCCATTGTTTGGATTTCTACATTTTTCAGATCTCCAAATGTATGGGCTGCCAATCTCAAAATACTGGCATCTTAGAGGGGGCCAGAGATGGAGCTGGGTTGGAGGTGAACCTGATCAGAAGGACTTGATTCTGTATTGCACTAAGTAAACTACAGACTAGGATGCCAGCTGAACCAGGGCTTAGCTGTTGCTAGTAAATTTTTCTTGCCCTTTCCATGTTTCTTTGACATTTCCCATCAGAAGAATAAATGACTGTTCCTCTGTCACAAGATAGGCTGCACTTGCTAAACAATCAACTGTGGCTATGGGAATGTTGACAGAGAAGAAAGGATTGTGACTCAGTGTCGTTCTTTAGCTTCCAGTTCAAAAAAGGAGTGGTGTTTCAGCTGTTACTGGACTGCAGCTCCCAGCATTTTCCACCACTGGTTATACTGGCTGACTTGTCTATCTCGGATTGGCCTTTTTAGTCATCAGTGCGCTTGCAGAAAACACAGGATGAGTCCTTCCTGAATCTTCATTTACGAAGAAAAGCCAGAGAGAGAGATACTGGCTAAGGCTTACAACATCTAGAAGTTCAGAAATAATCCACCCCTGCTTGAATGTCTGGTTTAAATTAAGTAATTGAGGACCATACACCTTGAAATAAGGAAAAACAGTTAAATTGTATTACGTCTTATCAAACCCACATAACATTGTAACTCCAAGACTCCTTGTCCCCAGGCAACAGAGGCAATACTTGTCTACTTCTTTTTACCACCAAAAGAAGTTTTAACTTGGTCATCATGAGTAATAGCCACTGATAGGTAAATACACTATAAATATGCCCAATCCTTTATTAAATTATTCCCTATACCAGCTTATCCAACCTGATGCTTTCCAGATCAGTTGTACTGCAGTTCCTAGAATCTCGATGAATCCCAGCCAACACAGGTGGTAGTTGCAGTCTAAGGCATCTGGAGGGCAACAGGGAAGAGGTTACTATAAACCAATTGTGTCCTGTTTGAAGAAGTATTTCCTTTTCTTTCTCCTGAATCTCCTCTCGTTCCATTCCATTGCATGACCCTAGCTTATAAAATTATAAGATAGGGAAGAAAGGAAAATGCTTATCTGTCCTGTCTAGAAAGTGTGTGCAGAACTTGAGAGAGAAATAAGAGAGCCTTCTGATGGATAATAAATATAACAACAACAACAACAACAATATTTTTTAAAATTTCTTACCTGCCTCTCCCCAAGGCTTGAGGCAGGGTACAACATAAACAAAATCATTTACAAACACTGATAAAAACGGAGGTCTTCAGCATCCAGACAAATGGGTGGAGGCTACCATAATTAATTTAAAGATTCTGCTTCTTTCCTAATGTTCAAAGAAGTCACTCAGCATTCTTTTTTCTTGCCATTGCTGGTCCTTTCTGGGTCTGTAGCTGCTGGAGTTCAGAACAGAGGGCCCTTTATTATTCGCTGAGTGGACATGGCACTATCATATAGCAGACATTGGGTACCACTGTCTGCAAACAGGAATACAGGATGAGACTTGGAGACTTTGACTTCTTACTCTTGATATTACAAATTAGGTGCTTTAATACAGGGCGTGAAAGTCAGTACTAAAGTGTGGTTTATGAGTGATTCCTCATGGCTTATTGCATATTGGTGTCAAGACAGTTTAAAAACCAGTAGGTTGTTGTTATGAAATAAAGTCATCCCTTCACATTCGTGGGGGTTTGGGGCACAAGACCCCCGCAAAAGTGAAAAAAAAGTGAATAAAAATGGGCCTCCCAGAACTCCTCCACAGCCACCCCCATCTCCACTTGCCCCATCATCCCCACCATGCCCCTGCTGCCATGCACCCCATCACCCCCACCATGCAGCTGCTGCTTCTGCCACCCCCACCATGCCCCCACCGCCCAGCACTTGGAGGTCTTGCGGCTTGGCAGTTTTGCCTCAAACTCCCCAGTCTCCTGGGTCTTTGCTTCTCTCCCCAAACAGAGCAAAGACCCAGGAAAGCGCGGGGGGGTGGTGGTTTTCAGACAAAACCGCTAAAATCGCCACTCTCCTGGGTCTTTGCTCTGTTTGGGGTGGGAAGCAAAGCCACAAGAAAGCAGGATTTTGGCAGTTTTGTCTCAAACAACCCCCCCCCCCGCGCTTCCCTGGGTCTTTGCTCCGTTTGCTGAGGGAGGCAAAGATCCAGGAGGGCAGGGGGTGAGGCAAAACCATTAAAATCACCACTGTCTTGGGGCTTCCCACCCCAATCAGAGCAACCACCCAGGAGAGTGGCAATTTTAGTGTTTTTGCCTCACCCCTGTGCTTTCCTGGGTCTTTGCTTCATTTGTGGAGGGAAGCAAAGATCCAGGAGAGCGGGGGCAGGTGAGGCAAAACTGCCAAAATCACTGCTCTTCTGGGTCTTTGTTCCATTTGGGGAGGGAAGCAAGGACCCTGGAAAGCAGGGAGTTTGAGGCAAAACCACATAGACTTGTGGAAGGATTGGGGTGGTTGGGGTCCCCTGCAATCTCTCCGGGAGCCTAGGAGTCTGAGGTGGGGGCGTTGGCAGCCAAGGCTGACTCTGGGATCTGCCAGTGTGCTTACCTGTGCAGCAGAAGCCAAGGCCTGAAACTCCCCGGCAGTGCCAGACCCGAGGAGGCATTGATCGTGGGATCCTTAGGCAGCTGGAGTTCCCTGGCCCCCCAGACCTCCCTCTCCCTGCCTCCACTGCCTCTTCTTCTTCCTCCTCTTCCTCCTCCTCCCTGTTGGGACCACAGCAGCACTGCCAATGCCTCCGAGTCGAAGAAGCAGCCAAGAAGGCTGCTGCTGCTCCCATCATTGCTGCAGTCCCTGGGGAGGGGGAGGAGAAGGAGGACAAACCGGGATACATAAAACCGCATAAGTCAAAGCCGCGAATGTGAATGGAGGACTGTATCTTCAGTTCTGTTAACTGTATAGTTACATTTCAGAAAATGGTTATATTTTTATGTTCCAACATAATTTTTTTCAACATTATGTTTTGACATTTATGTATCAAGGTATTAGGGAAGGAGAAATCAATTTCCAGAATTATGAATCCAGCAATTAAAGATGGCATCATAGGGCAAAATGTGGAGAAATGTTCTACATAAATGTATGCTATGGTGATTTACATTTGCTAAGCAAAGATTGTGTGAATTCAGTCAAGGGGAAAACAACTGGCACCCAGGATATGCGGTTAACTTAGGGAAAGTTGATTGTGTATGAACATGTTTTCTAAACATTTCTAAATATTTTTAGACATTTGTGTGCATGTACATATTAACCAGAATCTATTTTCTTGTCTTCTCTTGTTGTCTTTTTCAAAGCTACACCAAGGGAGAACTAGATATTTCTTATATTACCTCAAGAATTATTGGTAAGTAGGCCACTTACTTCAGATAATAAAAAGGTAATTTAAACACATGATCTACCATTTTTGTGTCTGTTTGGGTATAGTATATAAATTTGTCTTCCTCCCACCTTTCTGCATAGTGATGTCATTTCCTGGTGAAGGAGTTGAACTAGGATTTAGGAATCATATTGATGATGTACGGACGTTCTTGGATTCAAGACATCCTGATCACTACACAGTTTTCAATTTGTCGCCAAAGTCTTATCGTACTACCAGGTTTCATAATAGGGTAAGTGATTTCTTCTGGTATAATGATGGGTCAAACACCTTCACAAGGTTTATGACAATTTCAGCCTCACTGGTAAGATTAGTTGTGTCATTTCTGTAACTATAAGGAAAAAAGAATGCTGTACTGTCTTTGAAAGAGGGGGTTCAGTGACATAGGTAACTAATTTATGAGTTGGTGGATAGGGAAGACTGTACAGTGTAGAAAAGAGCAAGAGCTTGATATAAAATATCTGTTTAGAAAAATAGAAATTGCCGTGATAACCAATTAGCACCAGATCTAGTGAAATCTATCTTTCTACTTGATAATTTGTCCATGTTCATGGCCTCAGGTACTAGGGGTGGACAAATCAATCTGTTTCCAGTCCACCTCAGTTTTTTCATAGAATCATAGAGTTGGAAGGGACCACAAGAGCCATCTAGTCCAACCCCCTGCCATGCAGGAAAACATAACCAAAGAACACCCGACAGATGGTCATCCAGCCTCTGTTTAAAAACCTCCAAAGGAGACTCCATCACATTCCAAGGCAGCACATTCCACTGCCAAACAGCTTTTGCCGTCTGGAAGTTCTTCCTAATGTTTAGGTGGAATCTCTTTTCCTGTAGTTTGAGTCCATTGCTCTGTGTCCTAGTCTCTGGAGCAGCAGAAAACTTGCTCCATCATCAATATGACATCCCATCAAATATTTAAACATGTCTATCATGTCACCTCTTAACTTTCTTTTCTCCAGGCTAAATATGCCCAGCTCCCTAAGCCACTCCTCATAGGGCATGGCTTCCAGAACGTTTACCATATTGGTAGCCTTCTTCTGGATATGTTCCAGCTTGTCAATATCCTTCTTGAATCGTGGTGTCCAGAACTGGACACAGTGTTCCAGGTGAGGTGTGACCAAAGCAGAATAGAGTAGAACTAGACACTATGCTCCTATTGATAGAGCCTAGAATTGCATTTGGGTTTTTTTAGCTGCCGCATCACACTGCTGACTCATGTTCAACGTGTGGTCCACTAAGACTCTTAGATCCCTAATTTTTTTGCAAGAATATCATGGGGGACCTTGTCAGAGGTCTTACTGAAATCAAGATACACTACATCCATAGTTTCCCCTTCATCTACCAAGTTTGTAATTCTATAAAAAAAAAAAGAGAGATAAGATTAGTCTGGCATGACTTGTTTTCAAGAAAACCATGTTGAGTTTTAGTGATCACAGCATTCCTTTCTAAGTGCTTACAGGCTGACTGTTTAATGATCTGCTCTAGAATATTTCCTGATATCCATGTCAGGATGACTGGGAGGTAATTATCTGGATCTTCTCCCCCCCCTTTTTCATGCATTCAGTCATGTTATGTTTTATCTAATATGCACATCAGTCTCTAGTTAAACACACATTCAAATATACATCCATACTCTCATTTGTTATTTGCAGTTTTCCTTAAGATATATCCACTTCATATGCAATTTTCTCTAATATATACCTTTTTATATGCAATTTCCCCCCATCCTACCTCAACCAGTCTGTTCAAAGGAGTCCTACTATGACCAGGTTACAAGAGGCCCCTAAGCTGTGTCAAGTTAAAGTGCCCCCATAGCATTACTAAAAATGTCCATTATTCTAGCAGACTTTAAAATTTAGTTTTATTCCCTCTCATAGTCTGGGAAATCAAGGTGTAATTTACTTCAGTTTGTGCATCAATCCAGCACTGAGTACGGAAAACCTGTATTTTCCTACATCTTGAGCTAGTACACCATTGCATAGGTGACACACAGGGTTAACACAGAATATTTAAATATTTTTGAGCTTCTGTGAAGACAGTGACATGAGAAAATAGAAAAGCAATCAGTTTCTTCAGGTTGCACAGGCTGCTTCCTTTCATTCATTCACACACACACACATGCCTTTGTTCATTCCTCTGCTGCAGGACTGGGCTACATCACCCCCACTCCAGAGATCCCCAGTAGTATTGAGTAGGAAAGGATGTTAGCTTTAGCCTTTATTCTGATCTCTTGGTGCTTACAAAATTGTACCTGCTTTTATAAAACAACACGGTGGCCAAGATCCTGCATCATAGACTGCAATGCACAAATTTACAATGATGGAGCTAGGTCACTGACATGATACACAACCATGTTAGAGAACTGAGGTGATGTGTGATGGGCCACTGCATTGCCTGTTGAGCAATGGGAGCTACCACCTCATAACAGGGAATTGCAGAAGGTGTACTGATGTGCAGTGTGGGTTCTCACCACATAACAGAGCAGTGGTTTGCTCTGCATTTCAGGGGGAAACCTGGATTATTGGCCATGTGGTGGCAGTGGATTGGCTTCAGTGTGAAGCTGGGGTGGAACTTCAGGTGGACAGGACTCTGTTTTGGTACTTTTTAATTTTTTTGATTGTGTGCATATCTTGCTAAGTGTATCTCTGCTTATCCAGTAATACAGTACTTTGGGACCATGTATATTCACTTATTTGCATGCATGAGCGAACAGAAAAAAGCAACAATCTGGAGCAGCCCCAGCCATTTGGCTGGAAATAATATGATGTATAGGGCACATGATAAGTGTAGAACTGCCCTTTTACTCTGATACGGATTACAGTGTGGTGGGATACTCTAACCTACAATCGGACAAGCCCCGGTAAGTGTGGCATTTACGGGCCGCTGAGGATCAAAAACATCTGCCATGCTTACGAGGTAGGTGCAGGGTTTCCTGGCAGTGTAGTCAAGCCGTTAATCATTAGTGATATTGGAAAGGATGTGTGATAGATTTGGGCTGGGATCCTGTAACTGTTGTTTAGTAATGTAACTAAGCTACTAAGTACAGTTGCCCCTCCACATTCACGAACTCGGCATTCACGGTTTTGATTATTCGTGGTTTTGGGAAGGCCCCCCTCCCAAAACTGCGACACGGGGCCTCTGGAGGCCCCGTAAAGGCCCTGGGAGGGAGCGGGGAGGGCTGGGGAGGCCTCCACGGGGCCTTCGGAGACCCTCCAGAGGCCCCGTGAAGGCCCTGGGGGGGAGGGGGAGGGCTGGGGAGGCCTCCACAGGGCCTTCGGAGACCCTCCAGAGGCCCCGTGAAGGCCCTGGGGGGGAGGGGGGAGGGCCGGGGAGGCCTCCGCGGGGCCTTCGGAGATCCTCTGGAGGCCCCACGAAGGCCTTGGGAGGGAGGGGGAGGCTGGGGAGGCCTCTGCGGGGCCTTGTGAGGCCCCACGAAGGCCTTGGGAGGGAGGGGGAGGGCCGGGAAGGCTTCCGTGGGGGCTTGCAAGGCCCCACGAAGGCCTTGGGGAGGGCCGGGGAGGCCTCTGCAGGGCCCTGTGAGGCCCCGTGAAGGCCTTGGGAGGGAGGGGGGAGGGACGGGGAGGCCACCGCGGGGCCCTGTGAGGCCCCATGAAGACATTGGGGGGAGGGGGAGGGACGGGGAGGCCTCTGCGGGGCCTCCGGAGACTCTCCGGCGGCCCCGTTGAGGGCTTGGGCGGGAGAGGGGAGAGATGGGGAAGCATCCACGGGGCCTCGGGAGGGTCTCCGTAGGCCACGGGAAGGCCTAGGAAGGGAGTGGGGAGGCGGGGGAAAGAGACTATGGGGCCTCTGCAGGCCCCGTGGTCGCTTTGACGGGGGAGGGGGGCAATCAATATTTGTGGATTTTTCATATTTGCGGGGGTCCGTGGAACCTAACCCCCGTGAATTGCAGAAATGGATAGATTATCTGGGTTGACTAGAGAAAAATAATGAGAGACATTTTTTAAAAAATTGGAAACCCTTTTTGAGGGAAAAAAAAGAAAATGATCTGATAACTGTTGGCTTTGACAATACAAGTTAGTTGACAGAAGTAGTGAATGATGTGGGTCTTAGAGACTGGAGCAGGATTATTCAATGTATATGTGTATAGCTGCTGAAAAGAAAGTCAGAAGTCATTTATATTTTCATTTATAGCTATCTATCTATACTCTTTTCTATATGCTATTTCTATTTAATTGCCCTTCTTTCCTGTTTTGTTTAGATTTGAGAAACTTTTATTATTTGTGGAAAATCTTAATTAAAAAAGTATTTTAAAAAGGGAAGAAAATTAGTGACAAACTAGATCCCTACTGGACTCAGTGAACAGAAATATGCAGGTCTGTGCTGTGAGTGTGTTACTTTGACATTCCACTGATCGCTCTTCACTCTTCTCCCTTTTTCAGGTATCTGAATGTAGTTGGCCAACTAGACAAGCACCAAGTCTTCACAACCTCTATGCTGTATGTAAGAACATGCATAACTGGTTGCAACAAAACCCTAAAAATGTTTGCGTCATCCACTGTATGGTAAGTCAGGCAGTAAGTAACCATTTTTGAGAAACATCTGATCAAAATAAGCTTGCTTATATGAAAAATGCACTTTAAAAACAACTCTTGCTATAAAATAATATTATTAAATAAGGAAAAGGCTGTTAAGTTGTTCAAAATATGATTTTGCATATGCACAGTATAAAGAACAAGCTTTGATCTTTAAGTTGTTCATATTTAATAGAAGTTAAAAGTTATTTCAACAAGTTAAAATTGCAATGTACCATAATCCATACTACGGTGCTAATGATAACTATGAGAAAATGTTAAGGTACAAAATTAATAACAGCCTCAGCATTTACAGTTGTCCTTCCATATCCATGGATTTGGTATCCATGGATTTAAGTATTCACGGCTTGAAAATATTCTTTAAAAAATAATAATCCAAAAAGCAAACCTTGATTTTGCCATCTTATATAAGGGACACCATTTTGCTATGCCATTGCATATAATGGGACTTGAGTATTCACGGATTTGGGTATCCCTTATATAACAAAACCCCAGGGAATATGAAGGGAAAACTGTATTCGAAATGGTGCTGTGGGTTCTCCCATCTGTAGATGTATAGGTGCTGCAGAGCTGCTTCTATGTGGGCAACGAAGGCAGCATCATCAGCGAAAAGCAGCTCACGAACTAAATAGTTAGACTAGATAGTTAGATAGATAGTAGTTAGACTAGATAGTTAGACTAGATAGACATCCTGCTTCACAACAGCTGCAGAGCTGTTTGGGCTGGAAGTCAACCTGAAGAAAACGGAAGTTCTCTACCAGCCTGCACAACAGGATGAACACCACCATCCCCACATTTCTGTAGGCAATTCTGTCCTTAAGTCCGTTCAGTAGTTCACCTACCTGGGAAGCATCATCTCCTCAGATGCCAAGATTGACAAAGAGATCGATCACAGATTAGCAAAGGCATATAGCGCATTTGGAAGACTTTACAAAAGAATCTGGAGTAACAAACACCTGAGGCGAAGCACAAAAATCAGTGTGTATAGAGCCATTGTACTGTCTATTCTCTTTTACGGGTCTGAAACATGGGTCACCTATCGCCACCACTTACGACTCCTTGAACGCTTTCATCAGCGCTGTATATGCACAATCCTAAATATACACTGGACTATGTGATGAATGTTGCTGTCCTTGAGCAAGCAGGGATCACCAGCATTGAGGCCATGATATTGAGAACACAGCTGTGCTGGGCAGGGTACGTTTCTAGGATGGAGGACCATCGCCTCCCCAAAATAGTACTCCACGGTGAACTCGCCACGGGTCAGTGTAAGAGGGGCGCTCCAAAAAAGCAATACAAGGACTCCCTGAAACAACATCTCAGGCTCGGCCAAATTGACCCTATCACAGGGTTTGTGTGACTTGCCCAAGGTCACCCACTGGGTTTTCATGGCTGAGTGGGAATTTGAACCCTGGTCTCTAGAATTATAGTCCAACACCCAAACCACTATGCCATGCTGGCATAAGTTAACATATAAATAAAACAATAGTTTTTTTTTCAGAAAATAGCATACTGGAACTTTAGAGAAGGAGAAATAGGATTTCCTCCAGTATTATAAGTGCTCATATCAGAAATAACTTTTTTTAAAATCAATCATTTAATCATAATTTTTTTAAAAAACAAAAACAAAATCTATTAATTGGGTCACAGTGGCATAGTAGTTCAAATTTTCAGTTTGAACTCTGGGAGTGCGGGGTTTGAACCCTCTGCTCAACTATGGAAACCTACTAATTGACCTCAGACCTCTCTCAGTCTGAAAGGATCCTCTGAATAAATCCTGCCAAGAAAAAGAGTCATCCTGAAGGCACAGGATGATGACAACAACAACAACACAATTCTAACGGGGGAAAGAAAGTGGTAGATTTTACTATACCACTTCCAAAGCTTTTGGCTCTCATAGGCCAAAAGGACATGGATTTACCTACATTTTTCTCTCTGTCGTGTACTTTAAATGTAAGCCAAAATACAGGAAGTAGACAAAATCTTTCTTACTGAGTAAGAAAAAAAAAAAACCTGGCCAGGTAGGCAACAGAGGTTTTGGTTTCATTGTTTTTGAGGCTACTTCAATCTTGACCTGTTCCTTAAATGCCATCTTCTGAGCCTTAATTATATGCCCACTGAGCCTTCTGTGGGGATACCTGGGTTCCCTAGGATAGAAGTACCTTCCTCCTCACTGTTGGACCTCTTCTTCTCCCAGAGAGAGGTGGGAATTCAGGAGTGCCAGAAGTATCTTTGCCATCACAGGTACTTCCTAATCTCCTCATCCCAGCTATCCAAGAGAGTTATGACAGCCCGTAATGACAGAAGTTGGAATCTTATTAATATATCGGAAGGTGTATCTTTGTAGATGCCAGCAAAGCCAAGTATAGAAACAATGAATACTGAATGCAGCCTCTTGACATCGTGCTGAATACACCTCTGAATATAAGGGGGTTTAAATATTTGAAGGGGTGTCATGTTGAGGATGGAGCAGGCTTGTTTTCTGCTGCTCCAGAGACTGGAACACGGAGCAATGGATGCAAGCTGCATGAACAGAGATTCCACCTCAACATTAGGAGGAACTTTTTGACAGTAAGAGCTGTTCGGCAGTGGAACGCACTCACTCGGAGCGTGGTGGAGTCTCCTTCCTTGGAGGTCTTTAAACAGAGGCTAGATTGCCATCTGTCGGGGATGCTTTGATCAAGATTTCCTGCATGGCAGGGGGTTGGACTGGATGGTCCTTGTGGTCTCTTCCAACTCTACAATTCTATGATTCTATATCTAAGCAAAGCTGAACACTGCTTAATAACTTACAGGGCCTATGGGGAAATTTCTGAAAAACTCTTTTCTTGAACTGTGTGACATACAGAATGTATCATGTTGATAGGCTTCTTTATGGCAGCTGCCTATTTAGCTGCATGGAGAATCTTTATGCCAGAGCCAATAGTTGCCAGGGAGCAGGGCCAGCTTAAGGAATTTTGGGGCCCCCTGCAATACTTTATTTTGGGGCCCCCATATGTTTATCTCAGGTCAATGTAACCTAACCTATTCACCATACAGGATGTTCAGATTACAATAGGAACCCCGTATCCATGGAACAGCACACCTACCATAGAGTCTTCCTAGAAAATGTGTCCTCCCTAGCCGTTTTCTAGGCCGTCCAAGGCAACTCTGTGGTATTTTAAATCAGAAGTCCCATTATTTTCAATGGCGTTCACTATTATTCATGGTTTTCAGAATCCATGCCCCCCCCCCGAACCAAATCCCCAGTGGATAAGAGGGGCCTACTGTATTACATAACTTGCCACCAATAATTTAGTTTAAAAACTATATTATAGGCACTAACATAATATTTTTTGTTTATTAGCAATTAAGGTAATGGTGTAGATTTCCTCAAAGAAAAGAAAGAGTGGACTATAAACAGAACGTGAGTTAGCAGTGTGATGCAGCAGCAAAAAATGCCAATGCGATTATAGGCTGCATTAATAGGAGTAGTGTCTAGATCAAGGGAAGTAATATTATCACTCCATTCTGCTTTGGTCAGACCTCACCTGGAATACTGTTTCCAGTTCTGGGCACAACAATTAAAGAAAGATACTGAGAAGGATGGTGGGAGGTCTGGAAGCCATTACGCCCTATGAGGAATGGCTTAGGGAGATGGGTATGTTTAGCCTGGAGAAGAGAAGGTTGAGAGGTGACGTAATAGCCATGTTTAAATATTTGAAGGGATGTCAAACTGAGGAAGGAGCAAGCTTGTTTTCTGCTGCTCCAGAGAATACGACATGAATCAATAGGTTCAAACTACAGGAAAAGAGATTCCACCTGAATATTAGGAAGAACCTCCTGACAGTAAGAGCTGTTTGGAAGTGGAATACACTGCTTTGGAGTGTGGTGGAGTCTCCTTCTTTGGGTTTTTTTTAAACATAGGTTGGATGGCCATCTGTCAGGAATGCTTGGATTGTGTGTTCCTGCAGGGCAGAAGCCGATTGGATGGGGTGGCTGTTGGGGTCCCTTCCAGCCCTATGATTCTATGATTCTAGGCTGCATTCAGAGCCTGGGAAAGTTACTCTTGGATTACACCTCTCAGAATCCCCCTGCCAGCACGCTTCTCAAGGTCTGGTTGCATTGTTCCTTTTCCAGCATTCTCTAGCCCAGTGGTTCTTAACTTGGGGTCCGCAGTGTCCTCACAGGGGGTTCACAAAGGCTTGAAGGCTGCTTGGCCCACTTCCTCCCTGAAGTGGAGTAGCCATGTGACAGGAACCAAGGCAAAGGCTGGCTTGCTTGGCCTGCACATTGCCATTCACTCCAGCCACAAACTTGCAGGAAGAAACAAGAGTGCCTCTGAGGGAAAGTTTAATGGATGGTGTAATTGTATGGTTGTTGTTGTTAGCTATTATTATTAGGGTTTTAAATCTTGAGTTAAGTCTTGGGGCAACAAAAGATATTTAAAGGGGTCCCTGGTAAAGAAAAGGTTAAGAACCACTGCTCTAGGCCAATGCCTCTCACATAACACTAATGGAATACTTGTGTTTTAGTAACAACAATAAAACCGTTGTTCCCAGTAACATTACTCCAAATTTTTATTTATATTCTTTATATTCTTCTGTTAAAGGAGCTAGAGTGTTGTAGAAGTTTCAGCATTGCACTATGACTATGGAGACTAGGGTTTGAATCCTTACCCAGCCATGAATACCCACTGGGTGACCTTGGGCAAGTCACACTCTCTCAGCCTCAAAGGAAGGCAAAGGCACACCCCCTTTGAACAAACCTTGCCTAGAAAACCCCATGGTAGGTTCACCTTAGTCAGAAATGACTTGAAGGCACATAGGCAAACACACACAAATTCCTTTTGCAGGTTGAACTCAGTTAGCAGCAAGGGGAGGAAGCTGAAGACCAAGGGGTGAAGGGAGGGAGGGGAGAGACCCCAGGAAACCATGTTAAGAGCAGCTGGAAACATGGGCTGGAGGGGATCTACATAGGGAAAGGAAGGAAAGGGAAGGAAGGAAGGAAGGAAGGAAGGAAGGAAGAAAGAAAGAAAGAAAGAAAGAAAGAAAGAAAGAAGCCCTTTCTGAGGGAAAGACAATCCTCAAATTCCCCCCCTCTCTCACACACACACTCTCACCCCTCTCTGACATGCCTGGCTGGCTTGCATTTTGCAGCAGCAAACTCCCTCTAGCTTCTGCCACGAAGGGCTGCTGCTTCTTTCTCTTTCTCTTTCTAGTTTGGGAGATGCTGTTTTTTTTTAAAGCCAGCAGGAGGTTTTTGGGGGAGGAGCGTAGGAGGGGGCTGCAAAGCAGCGGCTCCTCCTGGCTGACTCCGTCAGATAAGGAGGTCAGCAGGAGGGCCCCTTGACCTCAGGGCCCCCTGCCAATGCTGATTTGGCAAACTGGTTAAACTGGCCCTGCCAGGGAGATAACAATCTTGGTGTGGAGATTCTTTCATATAGTCAGGCAGAATCAGGCAATATGAGGCATACAAATGTTTGTCTCCCCATGGAGTGTTGCTAAATGGAAACAGTTTTTCATGGTTTCTGCACTAGGCTTAGATTTAGCTTTATAGACTATATGGGCATCACTGAGTGAGTATAAGTAGGATCTGTATATTGCTTTTGGGTATTAGGAGACTATCAGATGGGGACACATATAGTGTCCCCATCTCGCTATCTACTCTTCTGCCCCACTCCTATCCCTGTTAATTTTTTTTTTTAATTCAGACCTACTTAATACCACTGCAAAATCTGCTCCCCTCCCCTCCGGCAGCCCAGGAATGAATGCAGCTCTCACGGAACTGCTTTCACTTCCTGGAAAGGAAATCCTGGGCCATTCTCGTGAGAGAACGATTGCGTGGGAAATTAAAAAAAAGTAAAAAAGCACACCAAGCACAAAAACACATTTTAAAAAACCCAAGTAACCCAGGGAGGGCAGAAAAGTGTGTCACTAACCTTGATGTCCCGATCTCGACCGGAAGTGTTCGATCTCCGATAATATCCTTAGTGAGTCTCTGCAGTCAATTGCTATTGTGTGAATTTAATATTAAAATGTTAGTTGTTTGCATTTTGCTGTGGAAAGTTACTTTTTGGACTATAACTCCAAGTATCCTTGAGCCAGCATAGTCATGTTGGCTGGGAGTATCCTGAGAGTTGTAGTCTAAAAAAGTAGTCTAAAAAAGTAATATTTGCAAACTCTCAGGAGTGTTCATAAAAATATTTGGTCCATGAAAGTACCGGTATAGAAAGGAATAACTTTTGGAACTTTTAATCTATTGCTATTAATCTCAGCCAAACATTTATTGCTGATTAATTTATTTAATATTGTGCATGTTTACTAAGAAGAAAGCACATTATGAATTTCAAAGGCACCTCTGTTTTAGCTTGGGAGTTCTGTGCAGATGAAATCTTGTTCAAATTGGCTTGTGGGGAAAAAAGCTAATTAGAGGGTACGATTTTCCTGATGGATGCTCTTGCATTTTATTTGACAGGATGGTCGTGTAGCATCAGCAGTCCTGGTCAGTGCAATGTTCTGTTTCTGTCATCTCTTCTCTAATCCAGCTCCTGCCATTCAGTTGCTAAATTCAAAGAGACCAGGAATAGTACTTTGGCCATCTCACAGAAGGTAAAGCACACTTGATTTTCTGACTGACCAAATGTCTAACTGTGTGCAATGTAGTTTTCATTTTGTGATACTTATGCCTATAATTTTTGAACACAATTTTTGTGAATTCTACTCCTCTTCAACAATTAGGGAAGAAGTGGGCAGGGGGTTGGACTGGATGGCCCTCGTGGTCTCTTCCAACTCTGCAATTCTATGATTCTACACCTGGTTCAATTTTTGCCTCCACACACCCTGGTGGGCTGTATTGGCATGTTGTTGGCAAAACAGATGTGAAGTCATAATACTTCTGGTTCCTTTTGGACTGATTTTCATATGTGTTTGTGGAATTTGGTTTTTCTTGGTATGTGCTTGCTTGCTTGGTATGTGCTTGCAACATTGTGGCTGCAGTACTGGCATTTAACCATGGCTCCCTTAATATATGAGAACATGGCAAATTAAGCAAGCCTCAAATGTGCATTTTTAGAAACAGATCTAAAGGTACAAAGCAGTTAAGATCAATGAATCCTTTTGAATTTTTAACTGCAGATACATAGGATATATTTGTGATCTAATAGCGGACAAGCCCATTCAACCTCACTGCAAGCCTCTAACGATCAAATCAGTCCTGCTCAGCCCTGTACCCTGTTTCAACAAACAGAGAAATGGCTGCCGGCCTTTTTGTGATATTCTTATTGGAGAAACTAGAATCTTCACAACTTCACAAGAATATGAAAGAATGAAGTAAGTTCCACTGTATATAGTTAGAATATTGTGTGAGCAAGTCTTCTTTGAGTGTACAGAGGGGTATTCAGAATGTTCAGGTCAGCCCAGCAACACTGGTGCTGCCTGGCCAGTGTATGGCATTAGTCTGAAAGGACCTATAGAGGTGGGAGCTCTGAACCATCCTCATTCATGCAAAGAATGCTAAGTATCTCCATCCTTATGCAGCTATACAGTCTTCAGACTGCTTGCCAGTCTGTTTCTGAGCCTAGTTCAAACATTTAAAGCCCTAAGTGGCTTGGGGATACTTACCTACCTGGACTCTAAGGTTATTGCCCTCCTCCATGTGACCAGGCCAAAAGAGGTGAGGCTGGTAGCTACTTTTCACTGTGAGAGGGACTTTTCATTGTTGGCACCCCAACTGTGGATGCTCTCTGCAGAATGACCTTATTGTCTACCTTTGTCACCAGCCAAAGACTATTGTTTTTCTAGGTATTTTAAGACCTTTTGAAATACTTTTACTTCCACCTTGTACTTTCTCCTGTTGCTGGTTTTAATTTAGTTTTTATATGTTGAAACGTTTTTATTCTCTTCTGATAGTTTTATCTTGCTTTTGTATTATCTTCTTGAGTCTTTGTTTTCTTGTATTGTTTTATTTTTTTCAATTGTTAGCAGATTGTACACTATCCACAAAATTTCAGTTAGGGGTCAATTTAAAAAACACACTAGGTAAATCAATAAACACCAGGGATTGCTGACATGCATGTCAGAATCTAGGGGTGTTATCCCACATGTTCTCGATATGTGCTTCATATATTCAGCACACACACATATTTCTTGAATGCCTGAATAAGGCTAGCAATTCACTTCAAAAGTGATGAATTTTCTACTGATTGCTCTGTTAGGAAATAATGTTTTAACTCTACTTGTAGCTCATTGCACATGTGAGGATCAAACATGTAGATGCAATGAAACTGATGTGTGTCATGCATGAATATTCGTACATGGATTACATAGAATTTGCCACGTGAAGTGCTACCTGATAAATGCATCAATTTGTCAAGCAGTTTTGAGAATTAAACAAGATAGTGCTTATCAGAATGCAAGTGTAAAATTAAAAACAATAATATCAACTATTGTTACAATACTGTGAATGGCATTTGTGCTCTAATCCCAGCTTCAAGGTTTTTGGATTGCAACAACTAACCAACATGTATGCAATTCCAGCTAGCATATAAAGTAAGGAAAAACATTTTTAAAAATTAGTTAAGAGTATTTTTCTGGTGTTTCACCCCACATATAGGTTGTGGTTATATGTAATAAGTGTTATACAAGGCCTGCTGTTTTGCTTTTCTTTAGGGAATTCCGTGTTCAAGAAGGAAAAGTTGTAATCCCATTAGGAGTCACGGTCCATGGCGATGTAGTTGTTTCCATCTACCATATGCGATCCACCATTGGGGGACGGCTGCAAGCTAAAGTATGACTGGTGTAATCTTGAAATGCAAAGCTAAACATGCATGACTGTTAGCTGACCCAAGTCCTTTCATACTTTGGGATGTAAGAACGGGATATAAAAATGAGTCAGAAGGAGGATGTCTTTTTTGCAGTAAAGTGTTTACTATGTTATTAGCCACTTTGGGAACATGATGCACCATTATGTTGAAGGTGTAAGATATTAAAAAAAAGTCTTAGTCATATTTAATGTGGATTTATTGATATCAATAGGGTTTAAGTTACTTAAAATTAGGTTAACTAACTGATTTTAGTATGACTAATAGTGTAAACCTACTCAACTAAATCTCATTGAGTTTAGGTTTAGGTAAATGGGAATAGAATTACAGCCTAAGTCTGGATCTAACACTACACAACTAAATATGCCCTAATATTGCTTTCTTTTACTGATTTTTCAATTTCCCATTTCAAATTATTTACTTTTTTTTTTTTTTAAAGAAGAGCTTATAGCAATAGCTTATCGTGAGGTAGAACTGACTGGCTAATTTGTGTATGGTATACATCTGAGACCAGTTGTGTTTTTCTTTATTTTTAAAATGGAATATTTATCATTTCCTTTTAGATGACAAACACACAAATATTCCAGATTCAGTTTCATACTGGATTCATAGCCCTTGGAACAACGGTATTAAAATTTACTAAGTGAGTATCCCACAACCAGATACTGTGTGCTGAATGGTGAAATAGGCGGATATGGAATGATCACCCATTATGCTGATATGTAAACAAGAGTGACTTATTGTAATATATACCTCAGGCATCTGAGTGAATGGAAACTGTGGCTTCCAATTTTTCTTAATATATTTCTGTTGCAAAGATAATGAATACTTTAAAACCTCCACATGTTGCATGTTGTATCATTATGCTGTGCTATTAAAAGCTACAAGGAAGATTGTGATTCAGCCCATGACTTCAGCTACAGCAGAGGTCCAAATGATACAGAAGCAAAATCCACAGAGAAATCTATGTGCTTCACTAGTTGTCGTAGATTTCATAGAAATTCATGTGATATGCCTAAAAGATTTCATTCCTCAATGAATGAATGCTCTGAAATAAACCATAAAATTCTTGCTGATGCCTTTTTGCTAGTGAATGCACAGTAATGATTTTACAAATTAAGGTTTAGGAGTCAATTTATAGAGCAGGGGTGAGGAGACTATGGCTTGCAGGCTGAATGTGGGCTGCCAAGGGTCTCCCATATAGCTTTGTAATTTTTAAAAAGAAGTTTGAAACTAAAAATACCTAATACCTAGGTGGCAAGGAGGAGTGTTTTTTTTCCATCCACCTCTAGATTATTGCAGTTATTTCTTAAACCTGAGGGTAAACTGATGTTGACTTCTGGCTTTTGTTTCTTTCATTTTTGGCTGATTTTGGTATCTGTACAGTCTGTAATGGATACTGAGGTAAACATTTGGCCCTGGCATAATTGCCTACCATGTAAGATGATTAAAGTAAGCCAGTCAAGTTATACAGTACACTAGCTAGGGCATGTAAAGAATGGGGTATTTGTAGCAGCTGCAACAGATTCCTTCTCTGTTGGTAAACCAGTCCCCTCACTTATACCTCCAGTGTGGTTGTATTTCTCTTCTCCATTGACTGAAGAAGTCAGGTACTGCAAGGAGGGAGGGCAGTAGTGGATGTAGCAGCTGTAAGAGCCAACTCAAAGGTTCTGTGCATGTTAGGGTTCTCTAGTAGGTTTCTGTGAAGAAGAAGAAAAACAGTCCTTTAATATAATTGCCCTCACAGAGTACCTGTGTTTTCAATGAAGGGGTCACTGATGAGGATTGAACTCTCCATTCATGTGCTCCAAAAGGAATTATATACATCAATTTGCTGCAAATAGCTGTGAAAAATTTCCTGTGTCTTATATTTCTTGTATTTGGATTGTGTTTTGGTATTCCAAATCAGAAAATTATTCTGAGACTCCAAATACAGGTTGAGTATTCCTTATCTGGAAATCTGGAACTCTGAAATCCAGAATGTTCCAAAAACTAAAATTGTCCCCATGGGTGGCTGAGATAGTGACACCTTTGCTTTCTGATGGTTCAGTGTATGCAAACTTTGTTTCATGTGCAAAATTATTCAAAATATTCTGTATAAAATTACCTTCAGGCTATATGTATAAGGTGTATATGAAACATAAACAAATTTTGTGTTTAGACTTGGGTTGCATCTTCAAGATATCTCATTATGTATATGCAAGTGTTCCAAAATACATAAAAATATGAAATATGGAACACTTCTGGTCCCATGCATTTTGGATAAGGGATATTCAACCTGTACTTAGATTCTGAGCATGAAAAAAAATCAGTAACTGAATTTCTCAAAAAGAAATTTTATTTTGTCTTTTGACCACTATAATGAAATGCTGTATAACAGGGCTGAGCCACTTGTGACCCATCATGTGTTTTTAGGCTGCAACTCCCAATAGTTCTAGTCAGCATACCTAGCAAAAGGGTGGTGGGGACTGAAATCTACCATTCTCTTAAAGGCTCTAAATGGCACATTTGGCCTCTATAAAATATAATACAAAGTCAGATTTTAACTATAAGAAAGTAACTTCTTATTTACCATCATATTCAGACTCAAGATTTGATTTTAACAGGTCATCTTCAAACTGTTTGTTTTTATTTTAATTTGAAGAACTTTCTGTCAATGTTTAGACCTGAACTGGATGCATGTGACTCACCAGAAAAATATCCCCAGCTGTTCCATGTGCTACTGGAGATAGAAATAGATTCTACTGATAGACCAACTGACCTAACTCCTCCATGGGAGAACTTCACAACAAAAGACATCAACCCAAGCATTCTTTTCTCTTCACACCAGGAACACCAGGATGCCCTTGCCATGGCTGGTAAGAGCTGTTTGTGTAAAGGTTTCAGCTTTCATGAAAATATCAAGTTTGACCATTTCCAATTTCACTCATCTTTGGTTTCATTTGACTTTGTACGTTATAGGAAGAGGTTCTGTAGATGTGCCACAAGATAACCTAAAGAATGCTGGACAGGGTGCATTCTTGTCATCTCTCAGCTGGCAAGGTACATAAGATTTCTGTTTGAGTAACACTTTTCACAATTCACAATCCATATATTAGTTTCCTTCCCTTTTTCATCTCATTATCTGTCTCCAAAGACCTTGTCAGTGCTGTGGGACAGCTCATAAGCATTCCAGGCCCACAGAAAAGAACTGGCTACCACATGCATAACATTTAATTGGCTCATTAAACTCCAGAGCTTTGAGGATCTGGACAGAGTCTGATACCAGGCTCATTCTGTTTTCCATTATCATGTTTGAATGTAATGGTGTCCTTGAAAACACTGTACTTCTTCCAGTTTGGAATTCTAGGGTTTCAGTTATGTGTTTAGAATTTAACTAAAATTACTTGGATTAAATGTGCATGTTGTTATTATGGACATACTGATTCCAGAAGAGAAAAAGTCTCCCCTCCTCAGTATCTAGCATTAGAGAATTAAAAGAACTTCTGACTAATTTGGGGCTTCTGTTTAACCACTTAGATCAAAAACTGGAGAGAAGCAGCTCACATCCTAGTTCTGAGGATCGAGCAGCATTGGTTCATGAAGAAAGTGAGCAATCGGATGATGAACTCTTATCCCTCTCCAGTCAGCACAGTAACACCAGCACTGAGAGAATCCATGGGGCACCAAAGCACAGCAAAAAGCACCAAGAGCCACCAGGTCCACCCCCACCCCCAGAAGAAGTGGACCTTTTAGGTTTGGATGGCAGCCCCATGAGCAAGAACTTCCCAGCAGCACCCACTGCACCACCTTCTAATTCAGATTTGCTGAGTGACCTTTTTGGGGTTGGCCAGTCTGCAGGATCAAACCAAGGTACACAACCAGTAGTTGAAGACGTCTTTCAGATAGGAGGAACTGGGTCTGCACAATCTACTCCACGGCGGTCTGCAACTTCTGCATCCCCATCTTTGTCCCCAAGAGTAGTAGAAGGTAAAAATTCCTGATTGAAGTACTTAGGGTAGAAGCTGTTTTAAAAAAATACTAATTTATTTTATTTCTGAGCAGTTACTGCTAAACAGGATTCTCTCACACTCTGCAAAAAATCCTGTTTCTCTGTTAAGATTCTCTAGTTCATTTAAAGGACTTTTTGAATTATAGGTATCGAGATATTATTGTTCCATGGTTATTCACTTGGAATAACAGCCAATAACCTGGTTTTAAGAACTGTGAACAGAAGGAAACTTTCTGCCTCTCCTCAAAACGCGTGTAAGGTGCCGCCAAATTCTATTTTTTGAGATTCTCTTTCTCCCCCCATCAGCAGTGCCCCAGATACCCTATCCTATATTGTTCAGGATGTTGCCTTCCATGAACATAGGTCTTAGAACCTAATCCATTGTTTATGGCAGTGATGGGAAACCTCATCCAGTCCATAATGACCCTGCCTCTTGGGAAATAATGGAATCTGATTGGGCAGTTGAAGCAGGGAAAGATGGATTTCCTTTGCCTGGATGTAGATATATTATGTGTATGTGTATATGAGAGAATGGACAGCCTGTTTTCTATTTGGGCCCCATTCACCAATGGTTCATGGGCTGGGGAGAAAAAGGCTTCCAATCCCTGTTTTATGGACACATGAGCCTAAATCCAATTGATGCTCCCAACTAGAATTGACCCACTGAAACTGAACAGTAAGGCTGAATCCACACTACACAAATAATCCAGTTTGAAACAAGAATATTTGCCATGGCGCCTTCCTATTGAATCCTAGGATTTGTAGCTTTACAAACTCTTTAGCCTTCTCTGCCAAAGAGTGGGTGGTACCTCACCGAACTACAAATCCCAAGATTCAGTAGGAAGGAGCCATGGCAAATAATTCAGTTTCAAACTGGATTATTTGTGTAGTGTGGATTCAGCCTAAGTCAGTATTTGCATAAGTCTCACTGACTAAATGGATCTACTGTATTTGGGGCTACCAATTTGATTTAGGCCAAGAATGTCCTTGTTTCAGTGACAAACCCTTCTGCTTATCATGCATCACTGTGATCACTTGATTTCTGGAACTTGATGTTGATGTGGGGGCAAGTGCAAGGGGCCTGGTGCAAGTCATGACAACCACTGGCACAGACCGAGCTTAGCATGGATAAGCTTTCAGGATACAATCACAACTGCTTCTATACTTCTGACTGTAATGGCATGTGAATTTGACTAGCACATGAGTTGAGATGGTTGTTTTTATCAGTCCAGTGGTAGCTGTGCACTGAGGGGGCCAAGGGAATTTTTCTCAATTTCAGAAATTGTGTACAGTTGCCCCTTCACATTCGCGGCTTTCACACTCGCAGTTTTGATTATTTGCGGTTTAGCCCCAGCCACTTAGAGAAGGCTGGCGAGAGGCAGGGCAGCCTCCTGCCTGCGCCTTCTCCGGCCTTCCAAAGGCGGCTCCGGGGCTTCAAAGTCCCAGAGTCCGCTGAGGAAGGCCGGGGTGGGTGGGGCAGGCAGCCTCTCTCCCTCCCTCCCTCCCTCTGCCTTCCCCAGCCTTCCTGAGGAGACTACGAGGCTTCTAAGACCCGGAGTCCTGTCAGGAAGGCCAGGGAGAGGCAAGGCACCTTCCTTCCCTGCCCACACACTGCCTTCCCCAGCCTTCCTCAGCGGGCTCCGGGGCTTCTAAGGAGTCCCCTCAGAAAGGCCGCGGAGAGGCCGGCCAGGCTGGGCAGGCACCCTCCCGCTGCCTCCCTCCCTCTGGGGGGGGGCGCGGGAGCAGCATTCGTTATTCGCGGTTTTCCCACATTCGCGGGGGTCTCAAGAACCTAACCCCCGCGAATGTGGAGGGACAACTGTATGTTAAATGTACATTTAACAACAGAAATTGCTGCTTATGTTAAATGTACATTGCCATGTCTTAGGACATTATCAGACAGGGATGAAAAAACCCATCCCCATCTTGCTACATCCCCTCCTGCCCCACTCCTGTCCCTGTAGCATTTTAAAAATTAATTTTTCAGACCTACCTTAATGGTGGATTAAAAAGTGCTCCCCTCTTCTCCAGCATTGCAGGAGTGAATGGAGCTCTCACCAAGACCCATTCACTTCCTAGAAACAAAATCCTGGCCGTTCTCACGAGAAATTTAAAAATAAAATGCAAAATATAAGGTTAAAAGTTAAAGCAACCCAGAAACACATTTAAAAAAACCCAAGGGGTTGTTTACATGCAAAATAAATCTGCTAAGAATTCGCCAAGACTCCTAATAGTTCCCACATGTTTTGGTTCAAAGTCGCCTTATTCAGAAGGAGGGGGGCCAAAAAACCCGAAAGTCACGCGGTAAAAGCTTTCGCAGTTTTCCCCAACTTTCCCCAACTTTAAAAAAAAACGTTTTGAAAGGTTGCACAGTATTGGCTCTGTGAATTGCCAGCAACAATTGCAAAGTAGGGGCTCAGAACAGAGCTGAGATCCCATTGATCGTTGGTTAGAGGGGGTGGGCTTGAAAGGGATGGCTTGCAAAACTTTACCACCATTTTTTCACCCCGGCGCTTTCCCCTTCCCTGTTCTGCTGCTGTTGCTGTCATTGGGTCTCAGCCTTGGTGTGGGAGGGGACGGCCAGAGGCCCAAGGACAGCAATGGCACCGTACTGTTGCTGTCGTTGGGTCTCAGCCAGTGCAGCAGTTTAAACCGCAGTGCCGCTCCCGAGGCCTCCCTAAGGCCAGTGCCTTTGATGTGGGCAGGAAGGGTGACCGGAGGCCCAATGGCAGCAATGGCGCCATATCTTTGCTATCATTGGATCTTTTCCAAGCCCCCATCCCACACCGCCCCAGAGGCCTCCAAGGCCAGCACCTTCAGTGGGGGGGCAGTTGGAGGCCCAACGACAGCAACAGTGCTGGCACTCAGCCATGCCCCCACCCCATGCCCCAGAGGCCCCAGGACTATGCTGCAGGAGGACAGGTGGGCAGTGGGACTGTCAGTCTCATCATCACCCACCCTTTCCCCCACTGGTGCCCTTCCCTCCTTACTTGCCCTTCTCCTCCCATTTGCAAACAGCGAATGGGGAAGAGAATGGGGGGGGGATGGAGGAAGAGACTGCAGTGGAGGACAGGTGGTCAATGGGACTCAGAATCCCATTGCCCACCTTAACCCCGCTGCTGCCTCTCCCTCCTGCCTTGCCCTTTTCTTCCCAGTTTGCAAGCAGTGAACGGGGAAGAGGGGAGGGGATGGAGGAAGAGGCTGCAGCAGAGGAGAGTCGGTCGATGGGACTCAGCATCCCATCACCTGCCTTTCACCAGCTGTTGCCTCTCCCTCCTGCCTCTCCTTTCTCTTTCTCGTTCGCAAGCAGCGAACGGGGAAGAGAGAGAGGGGGGAATGGAGGAAGAGGCAGCAGCTGGGGAAAGGCGGGCAGTGGGACTCTGAGTCCCATCAACCACCTCTCCTCTGCTGCAGCCTCTTCCTCTACTTCCCTCCCCCTCTCTCTTCCCCGTTTGCTGCTTACGAATGGGGAACAGAAGGGAGAGGCAGGAGGGAGAGGCAACAGCTGGGGAAAGGTGGTCAATGGGATGCTGAGTCCCACTGCCCGCCTGTCCTCCTGCAGCATCTTCCCAGGGCCTCTGGGGTGCGGGGTGAGGGCACGGCCAAGAGCCAACAATAGCGACAGCACAGCACCATTGCTGTCGTTGGGCCTCTGAATGCCCCCCCCCTACACAGAAGGCAATGGCCTTGGAGGCCTCTGAGGTGGAGTGGATTGGGGCTCGGACAAGACCCAACGATAGCAATGGCACGGCACTGTTGCTGTCATTGGGCCTCTGGCGGCCCCCCCACCTAAGGCACTGGCCTTGGAGGCCTTGGAGCTGCGTGGCGATTTAAACCGCTGAGCCGCTTCCCGAGGCCTCTGGGGTGGTGTAGGCTGGGGGCACGGCCGAGGCCCAACCATAGCAATGGTGCAGCACCATTGCTGCTGTTGGGCCTTCGTTCGCCTACACACACACACAGAAGGCGCTGGCCTTGGAGGACTCTGTAGCAGCATAACTGTTTAAACCAGGGCCTCTGGTCAATGTCAGCGGCGGGGTAGACTCACTTACATAAAAAGACTCATTTACATAAATGTAGACATACCACTGATTCAATTGGCCTGGTTAAGTTGAGACTAACTACGGGATTTAGGACTATAAATAATAACTTCTTTGGGCCTTACTATAAATGTAAAAAATAACTTTTTAAAGCATTTTTCCAAGCTCTTCTTTTAAAGGCTACTGAGTGTATTGTATTTTTTCCTAATAGCACAAAGTCCAGTTTCCTTTCTTGATTTTATGTTAAGGTTTCTACTATCTTAACAGATCCTTAACATTTTTTAAAAAATATTGCGTAATTACAGCAAATTCATTTGCTGCAATTTGCTCGAACAGCTTAATGCGACATTGAAACAGTCCAGGGTAGGGGTGCCAGGTGAAAAACAGGACAGGGATCTTGTACCTTTAATAGTCATGAGGAATAGGGCATTTCAGCATGTGGAGCCTGCATGACAAGCAACACCTGCTGAAATTTTCTCTTCTATACAACTATGAAAGCAACAGGAGCCCTTTCCTTTTTAAACCTGGCAACCTTAGTTCAGGGGCACCTTGCACACACAGAGCAGGCAACAGAGGTTTTAGGCATTTTCACACCATCAAAATTGTTATTCATGAATTTTCTATTGCCTTCATGACCAG
This sequence comes from Gambelia wislizenii, assembly GCA_030847615.1. Classification (NCBI taxonomy): domain Eukaryota; kingdom Metazoa; phylum Chordata; class Lepidosauria; order Squamata; family Crotaphytidae; genus Gambelia; species Gambelia wislizenii. Next base: position 109,162,930 of record JAUMIR010000004.1, read on the forward strand.
ACTATTTTCTGTCATATTATAATTTTTGGAAAACTGAGAATCCATTGGGCTGGTTAGGAACAACATTCCTACAGTTATGTAACTAGTAATATTTATATGCACAGACAAGAAAGAAAACAAGAAAGGTGTTTAAAAAAAGTTACCAAAAAGGGAAGAAAAAAACCCAATCCAAATTGAATGTACTTTTCCAGTATTAACAAGAACTTGCAAAAGTTGTATATATAACTCCTGGTAAAGTATTCTTAAATGTTATTGTAAGAGTGTTGGTTACTGTGAAGCAGTTATTACCTATGCTGATTTCTTGTTTGGTTTCCTGGGTGGATGAGTCAGAATTTAAACATTCTTCTGTAAACTCTCAGTTCAAGTGTACTTGGAAGAGATTTAGCACTCTATTTTCAGCCCATTTCTGTATTTGCGTCCAGATATAACAGGAATGTAAAATGTACCAATGTGAGTGAAACTTCTGAATGAGTTTTTCTGTTTCATACCTCTTGACTTGAAAACCTGTTAACTCATTCTTAATAATATATTTGTGTGTGGGTGTAAGTACAGAACAGTTACGAATAGTGCAAGATGGCTCTGAAGTAAAGGAATACAGCCCTGTGGTAACTGGTGTAAAATGGATGCATAGTTTGAAAAGCAAATATGTTGTTTTTGCAGCAACGGCGTTTGATCCATTTGGGAGTAGTCCTAAGAAATCTGCCCCAGATCTCCTAGGCTCTTTTCTTGGTTCATCAAGTGCCACTGCAGACCCTTTTCTTCAAACAGCAAGGAGTCCTTCCCCTACAGTGCAAGGAGACCCTTTTAACATGGGTAGGAAAAAATCTTAAATGTCTCTGCTTTCATTTTAAATTACAAGAACAACTTAATGGTGAAAAGATATTTCTCTAGAGTTGCAGATCTTCTGAAGAAGTGGACTTATGCCAAATAAATGAAAAGTTATGCCAAATAAATCTTTATAGTTTTTTAGGTCCCATAAGTCTTTGTTTTCTTATATATAGAATAATGTAAAACAGTTTCTCTTCCAGTTTTTTAAATGCTTTCAACCACAGATATTCAATAGCAAAGTGCACTTACAATTAAATTAAATTCATAGTTAAAAATTCACAATTTAAAAATCATCTGAATAGGCCTGCTGGAAGAGACTTTAATGCTGTTTTAAATTCTGACAGCATATTCAGCTGTCGAATCTCTTCCAGTAGGTTGTTCTAAAGTCTAGGGGCAGCTGAAGAAAAAAGTTCTTTGGGTGACAATTGCCAACCTAGTCCTGGCTGCTGGAGTAAATGTCTCCCAGAGGACCTGAATGTACAGAGCGGATTATTAATATTGGTGTGATATGATCACTCCTGGATGTACCAGTTACCAATCTGGCTGCTGTGTTTTGAACCAACTGAAGTTTCCAAATTTGGTACGGAGGTAGCCCAATGTACAGTGCATTGTGAAAGTCCAGCTTTGAGGTTAACGGCACGTGCACTACCATCTTTAGGTCCTCCAGCAATAGGAAGATAACCCATTTGCCTGGTTGAAAGAAAATGTGTGTGTGTGTGTGTCTTCGAGTCACCTGTTGATTTATGGTGACCCCATGAATTTCATAGGGTTTTCTTCGGCAAGGTGCATTTGCAAATTCCTTCCTCTGAAATATAACCTACAGCACTTGGTATTGGGTGGTAGTCTCCCATCCAAGTACTAACTGGAGCAGACCCTGCTTAGCTTCCAAGATCAGACAGGATCTGGTGCTTTTAGGTTATTTAGTCCCTGAAAAAGTATTTAGGCATAGGGAAACTATTCCATTACTGGTGTCTCTGAGGACCCCAATTTGTCGGGCTCATCCCTGAATTCTGGGCATTGGAGTGGAATTCATGGAGGCCCTGACATGTAGTTAGTATTTTCTCAGGCTCTTGGAATGCCTGAGAAGATGAGCCAGGCCTCCTGGTTGGCATGGTAACGCAAGTCCTACCAGGAACTCAAGGCCACGCTTGTCGGCTACTCTCTCTCCCCCGTGGGGTAACTCCCGCCCCCCTCTGTCTGTTCTCACGCTAGAGGCTTTTTATCTTTAAGGTGTTTTTGTAAACTTCAGTAGCAGCTTTGCAATGGTTCCTTACACAAGCTTCTCGTCTAATAAAGAGATTTATTGAAGAACCCTGAGTTTGTGTTCTGCGTACATCACAGAAAGCTGCTACTCTCTACTTTTATTTTTTTCCTCTGTCCTGAAACTGTGGAGCCTTTGCCTGCAATGTCTGACGACGCAGAGACTGGCACACAGACGGACCAAGATCTGATTGCAGCCAGCGCCAGAGAAGCCGAGGCCTCGAAGCAGGAGGCCGGGGCAGAGGGGGGTGCTGTAGCTGCCGCAGCTGGAGGCACCAGCCAGGACCGAGACCGCCGGAGGGCTGCAGTATTTCGACCCTCCACTGAGCCCTGGGAGCTGGGGATGGAGCTGGCTCCAGGGAGGGGCAGCCTGCCAAGCTTCGGCACTCCAGTGCGAGAGGTTTTGGGCCCTGCCTGGCCATGGGCAGGGGCCGGACGCCGAGAAGACCGCCGGTCCCGGTGGGACAGACCCCAGGGTGAGGGGCCTAGAGAGCCAGAAGCGAAGTTTTCCTTGGCAGAAGTTGGAACCGAGGTTCTTCAACTGAAACAGCAAATGGGTGAGATACGGGAGGTGCTCCTAGAACTCCTGCACAGAACCCCTCCAGCTCCACCAGCACCCGGAGGGGCCCAGCCTCCCCCAGCGCCGCCTGCGGCTGCCCAGGCACCCAGGGATGGAGTCCCCGCTCAGCCCCCAGCTGTACCTGGCCTGCCGGCTCCTGGACCGGCTCCCCCGGTGGGGGCTGGCCCGGTTGAGCCGCAGGAACGACCCCGGGGCTGGAAACACCGGCACCTGAAGGCGAAGTTTGATGGGGATCCAGCAAAACTACCCTACTTCATGACTCAAGTGGTGAGTTACATGACCCAGTGGGAAGGGGAGTTCCAGTCTGAGGCTGAGAAAGTGCAGTATGTGTCCAACCAACTGGAGGGAGAGGCGGCCCAGTGGTTGGTGGGTCTGTATGATATGGGAGCCCCTGAACTGGGTAATTACCAAGAGTTCCTGATGGCTCTCAGGGCCCAGTTTGACGATCCCTTAAGAGGGAAGCGGGCTCGAAGCAAGCTTAGGAGCCTGAAGCAAGGCACGATGCCAGTTGCCGAGTACGCAGCTGAGTTCCGCCGCCTAGCCAGCCAAGTACCGGAGTGGCCAGAGGAGGTCAAGGTGCAGTTTTTCCAGGAGGGCCTGAACCCTGACATTCTAGAGTGGGCCAAGTTCCAGGGAGACCCCGAAACCCTCATGGGGTGGATAAGGCTGGCTGGGGAAGTGGAGTCGGTGAAGGCCAGCATTAAGATGTTGCGCCGCCAGGCTGGGACGGAAGGGAAGTCCGCTGGGGCCCCTGGGAAGAAAACCAAGACGGCACGCTCGGGGGGAGGCACCACCGGAGAGTCCGAACGTGAGCGAAGGATGAGAAAGGGCCTGTGCCTGCATTGTGGGAGGAGTGGACACCGCATAGCGGAGTGCCCAGAGAGGAGCCCACGGGAGCAACCCGCCGCCGCCAAGCCAGCGCGGAGCGAGGGGAGATCCGGGTCCGCCAAGACTCCCTCCAAGACCAAGACCAAGGCGACGGCCAGGGCCCTGGCAGCGGGCCAGGCGGCAGGGGAGTCCTCAGATGATCCTGAGGATAGTGGGTCCTACTCCTCCGACGCTGAGCCGGCGGGAAACGGGCCCAGCCCGCCCTACTGAGCGCCCGAGGGCGGGCTAATCCGGAAGGGCGCCCGGATACCGTGGTGAGTGGAGTGAAGGGCCCGTTCTTTATCAAAGCTCGAGTGGGGGTTGGAGGGGAGGGCCCCACCCGCAAAGTTATGTTAATGATTGACTCTGGTTGTACCCAAGTACTTATTCATCCCTCCCTAGTCAGTGAACTAAACGTTGATACTGTTAAGCTGGACAAGCCCGTGTGGCTGTCTCAGATGGATGGGGGGATGATGAAGGGGGGCCCCGCCCGGCGCATAACCGGACCCATGCACATGAGGATGGGCAACCACCAGGAGGAACTGCAGTTTGTGATTGCTCCAGGATTAGTCCCTGCGGCAGTTGTGGGTCTGAACTGGCTAAAGTACCACAACCCCTCCATAGACTGGATAAAAGAAACACTGACTTTTGCAGACCCAGTGTGTATCAAGGAGCACGGGGCGGGGGGAGGATCCCCAGGGGACGGGGGGCCCCTGGTGGATGAGCCGCAGAATTACACAACTGCCTTAGTAAAAGGGGAGCTAAAAGGGTTGCCAGTAGAGTACAAGGCGTGGCAATATGTGTTTGAGGAGAGGGAATGTGACATTTTGCCACCCCACAGGCCTTTTGACTGTGCCATTGAAATACTCTCGGAGTCCAGCCTGCCCAAACCTCGCATTTATTCTATGACACCAGCTGAAATGGAGGCGCTCCGAGAGTTCATAGATAAGAACTTAGCCCGAGGGATGTCAGGGATGATGGGAGTTGTAGCTCTTCACCTCTGGCTCAAACTCACCACCTTTTTATGCAGCAGAGCCAACCAGCTTAGATCAGTGGTTAATGCTTTTCTCCAAAGCAGCAGAGTTTCAGAGAATAGGCTGAAGATCCTGACAAACTCTCCAAGCCTTCTCACTCTTCTCCAGGTGTCTCCAAAACGTCTCCAGGATTCACTCAGGCAACTCAGTAGTTTTATATAAAACCTACTTTATTCTTCTATATAAATATACTATATGCTATAAGGTCAACGAATCACAATCTCTACACACTACTTTACAATATCTCCAAACCACTGCACCTCTACTCAACCACACAACAATACATTGGCAAACATTGCAATTTTATAGCCATTGTTTATCACCACCCACTAATTAGTTTCCACCCAGTGGGTGTGTACTTCCATTCTGATTGGTCCACATAGTTCCACCCATGCCTAAGACCAACCCATGTATTTCAACATTTCACCTTGTACACTTAATGATTCTCAGGTGTTTCCAATCTGCATTCAGTACCTCTGTCCTTGGCTCTCAGGCCTTCTAGATTACATTAGCAGTTTCACCTGTGTAGCCCCATACTTGCTCTTGCTTAGTCATTGTGACTTTCACATACATATTTTATTTCTTTCACTGTATGTCCCATGTTGCATTTTCCTTAACAATCCCCTCCGAAATAAAATATTGTATGTGTCTTACAATGTCATTCCAACCATTTGTGTCAGCCTTTCATGTTTTTCTGCTGTCAATGCTTTTGTGAACAAATCTGCTATGTTGTGTTGTGTTTCTATATATCTCAATTCTATTTCACCCTTCTGAACCATGTCTCGCACATTTTGATATCTTACACCAACATATTTTGTTCTGTTCTTCAAACTTTCAGTTTCAGCCATCGCTATGCATGACTGTGAATCTTCCAGAATTTCCACTGGTATCTTGTAACTTTCATTTAAATCATTTAGCAATTGCTTAATCCACTGTACCTCATTTACTATCTCATTCAAAGCAGCGAATTCTGCTTCCGTTGTGCTTATCGCTACATTAGTTTGTTTTCTACTTCTCCAAACTATTGGACTTTCACTATATTTAATTATCATTCCTGTAACTGACTTCTTGTCTCCTAATTCTGATGCAAATGAACTGTCTACATAACAATCTAGATCTGAACTATTGTTTCTTATAATCAATTTCCTATCTAAGGTTCCTTTCAAATATCTCAATAAATGTTTTACCGCTGTCCAGTCTTCAATTTTTGGATCATTAACCCTTCTAGACAATACATTTACAGCATAAGAAATGTCTGGTCTGGTGTGGCAAGATATGAATTGTAAAGATCCTATTATACTTCTGAAGAAAGTCTTGTCCTCAAACGCTCTAGTTGTTTTCTCAGACACAAAACCAGTTGTCATTGGAGCTCTTACTATTTTTGCATTCTGTAATCCACACTTTTCAATCAGTCTTTCAATTTTATTTCTCTGACTTAACAAACAATGTCCTTCTTCTGTCCATTCAACGCAAATACCTAAATAAGACTTCAAGACACCTAAGTCCTTCAAAAAAAACTTCTTAGACAATTCTCTTTTTACTGACTCAATTTCCTGTTTTGACTTTGCTGCTACGCACAAATCATCTACATAAATCACTAATACTATGTCTCCTTTTGTATAAACACAAGCATCTGCAATGCTCCTCTTGTAACCTAGCTTAACTAGCTCATCATTGATGCACAGATTCCACGCTCTGGCACTTTGTTTTAAACCATACAACGCTTTCTTTAATTTATATACTCTCTGACTACCATTTTCTTCAAAACCTTGTGGCTGTTCCATAAATATTTCTTCATCCAGAACCGCATTCAAGTAAGCTGTCTCAAAATCAAAATGTTCTACAACTAAATTCCTTCTTACTGCTACAGCTAGAACCATTCTCAGACTTTCTGGCTTTGCAGTTGGAGAATATGTCTTATCATAGTTCTCATACTGCTGTTGCGCAAAACCCTTAGCCACTAACCTAGCTTTATATTTGATACTTCCATCTGGCATTTCTTTCCTTTTGTATACCCATTTACAACCAATTACTTTCTTGTCTTTGGGTCTGTCAACAATTTCAAAAACATCTTTATTTACCAGGCAACCAAACTCATTATCCATTGCATCAAACCATCTTTCCTGTTCTTCACTAGAATAACTTTCCAAATCTTCAAAACTTTCAGGCTCTTCTACTGCTAAACAAGCTCTTGCCTTTGTCACAACAAACCTATCTGGAGGCTTTCTAACTCTGTGACTACGCCTGGGAATAAAATCTGCTGTTCTGTCTCTTTCATCCTCACTTTCTCTACTGGGAGTTGTAGTTCTATGACTAAATCTCTTGTCTTCAGTCATTCGAGTAGTAGTAGGCCTAGATGCTATCTCATCATCAGAAGAACTACCACTGCTGCTAGGTGATGCTTCCTGCTTAACTGAAACCCCTCCGTTTCCTGAGGTTGGTTCAGTTTGTGCTTCTGGCTCATTTGAACTCCCTAACCTCAAAAACACTTCTTTATTGGCATGCAGTTTGTCCCAACCAGCATGTCTCTCAAAATTTGCAGACCTAGAATACTGCACTTGTTTTCCTCCCAAATGAAACTTGTAGCTATTTCCAGAATACCCCAAAAACCTAAGCCTTTTGCTTTTGGGTTCTCCTTTCCTCCTGAAACAAGCAGGTGTGTAAACATGAGCAAATTGTCCAAAAACCCTTAAGTACTTGTAATTTGGCATTCTCCCATACAATACCCTGTAGGGAATGTCTTCAATTTCTGAATGATACAATCTGTTACTGATATGTATTGCAGTCAAAGTAGCTTCTGCCCAAAAACTATCTTTCACCCCTGCATCTGCCATCATACAAGCAGTAATTCTTTTTATATCTTGTATTTTCTTCTCTGCTAACCCATCCTCACTAGGACAAGCAGGGTTTGTAGTTTCATGCCTTATTCCTACGTTTTGAAACCAGTTAAACAACTGATTATTTAAAAATTCTCCTCCTCTATCAGTAATGATGGTGCCTACTCTGCTATCAAATTGTCTTTCCACCATTCTTACCCATGCTTTTAAACTTTGCCCAGCGTCAGATTTGTTTTTCATTATTCTCACAAATGCAAACCTTGTATACCTATCAACAATTACTAGGAAATACTTGCTTCCCCCTAAGGACAAGCAATTAGCTTGGGCGACATCTGCATGTACATACTGAAATGGTCTTTGAGCAATTCTTTTTGTTTTCTTAGCTACTGGAAAAGCTCTGACCTTTACCTGTTGACATACCGTACAATCTAAGTGGTTTTTGCATTCAGCAACTTTTAAATCTGGACACATACTGATTAAATTCTTTAAACATTTGAAGCTTGCATGGCCGAATTTTCTGTGAAGCTCGTGTATGCAGTCTTTGTGGATTGGAATATTTTCTATGTTATTAGCTTCTTCAACCCTGTAGCTATCAATATTGTCCTCCAAATAATAAAGTTTGTCCTTTTTCAAACCTATGCCACGCAATTCCCCATTCAGTTTTATCTTACACATGTTCTTTTCAAAGATGACTGTGTAGTCTCTTTCTGTTAATCTGCTTACTGATAACAAATTATTTTCTAACTCCTTTACATGTAAGACATCATTAAAATTCTCTTTTAGCCCTGGAATGTACACAGTACCCATTTGATTTACAGTACTTAGCTCTTTCCCGTCAGCCAAAACTACAGTATTTACATTAGCTGATTTTCTATTACTTATTAAATTTATATCATTACACATTGAAGATGAGGCTCCTGAATCAACTAGCCATTTAGAATTTGCATTTTGTTTTTCCTTAATCATGGTTGCAACCCCCTTTTTATTACCACTGTCCCTCAAAAATGGAGGTCTGGACTGTTTTTGATACTGCCGCGGCTGCCATCTGCTCTCTGCTTGCTTGCGTCTCTCAGCTGCAAAATGTTTACAATGTCTCTGCAGATGACCAATCTTCTTACAATAAAAACACCTCCGTTGCTCCCTTGTAAAGGTTGCTTCCTCCTGCGTTCGCCAGTCAGGAGTTGTTTGTTGTTTTGGCACAGTCTTTAAGCTTGCTGAGTCACCCTGCTCAGACCTTCTTCTCTGGTTCTCTTCCAGTATTCTGGCCACAACTAAGTCTCTATTAAGCTCAGCTTCTGGCAAGTTCTGCAAGCTGTTCGTTATGTTGTCCCACGAAGAGTCTAGTGATTCTATCAAAATGTAGCATTGCTGCTCTTTGCTAATTTGCACTCCCCTCAGTTCAGCTTGCACAAACAAATCTTGCATTATTTTTAAATGTTCTATCACACACTGCCCTTTAGCCATCTTTTGCCTGTATATTCTTTTAGACCATAGCATTTTTGCAAAAGCAGTTGAAGGAGTGTGTAATCTCTGCAAGGTATCCCACACATCCTTGGCAGACGTTTTATCTCTGACGTCATTAATTAAGTCTTCCTCAAGCATGAGATAAAGACAGGCTTTTGCTTTACTATCTCTCTCTTTAGTGGCTTCATTAGCATCAGCTGCCAGCCCTGTTTCAACTGTTGACCACAGACCTTCCTTTACTAGTAGAGATTGGGCATAAATCTTCCAGGTAGAGTAGTTGTTTCTATTTAATTTACTAAACTTTAGAATTTCCATCTTGATTTGTGCAGTGACTCAATTTGACACAGTCCTTCTGAGTATGCACAGCCAACCCGTCTGGGCTTAAGCAAAACACAAAATGATTTACTCACGAGGCTTATCAGTGCAGCACAAACAGCTTGCTCTGATCTGTCGTCCACAAAGCTTTCTTCCACTCTCTGGAACTTTTAGCTTCTGTGGATGCTGGGTGCTCTATAAACTGGGCCCGTAACCCTTGTCAGGGATGATGGGAGTTGTAGCTCTTCACCTCTGGCTCAAACTCACCACCTTTTTATGCAGCAGAGCCAACCAGCTTAGATCAGTGGTTAATGCTTTTCTCCAAAGCAGCAGAGTTTCAGAGAATAGGCTGAAGATCCTGACAAACTCTCCAAGCCTTCTCACTCTTCTCCAGGTGTCTCCAAAACGTCTCCAGGATTCACTCAGGCAACTCAGTAGTTTTATATAAAACCTACTTTATTCTTCTATATAAATATACTATATGCTATAAGGTCAACGAATCACAATCTCTACACACTACTTTACAATATCTCCAAACCACTGCACCTCTACTCAACCACACAACAATACATTGGCAAACATTGCAATTTTATAGCCATTGTTTATCACCACCCACTAATTAGTTTCCACCCAGTGGGTGTGTACTTCCATTCTGATTGGTCCACATAGTTCCACCCATGCCTAAGACCAACCCATGTATTTCAACATTTCACCTTGTACACTTAATGATTCTCAGGTGTTTCCAATCTGCATTCAGTACCTCTGTCCTTGGCTCTCAGGCCTTCTAGATTACATTAGCAGTTTCACCTGTGTAGCCCCATACTTGCTCTTGCTTAGTCATTGTGACTTTCACATACATATTTTATTTCTTTCACTGTATGTCCCATGTTGCATTTTCCTTAACATTTTGACTGTGCCATTGAAATACTCTCGGAGTCCAGCCTGCCCAAACCTCGCATTTATTCTATGACACCAGCTGAAATGGAGGCGCTCCGAGAGTTCATAGATAAGAACTTAGCCCGAGGGTTCATTAGGCCCTCAACCTCGCCTGTGGGGGCCCCGGTGATGTTTAGGCGCAAGGCTGATGGCGGGCTTCGTTTGATTCAGGATTACAGAGGGCTAAACGCTATTAGTGTCTCCAACCAGTACCCCCTGCCCTTGATGAAGGACATATTAGCCCATCTCTCCAAAGGGAAGATTTTCACGAAGCTGGATCTACGAGAGGCCTACTACAGAGTACGGATTCGGGAGGGGGACGAGTGGAAGACTGCATTTAATTGCCCCCTAGGGGCTTTTGAGTTCCTCGTCATGCCTTTCGGCCTCAAAGGGGCCCCCGGCATTTTTCAGAACTTGATTAATGATGTGTTACGCGAGTTTTTGTACAAAGGGGTGTTGGTGTACCTTGATGATGTGTTGATTTATTCAGAGGACTACACGTCCCATGTGAAACTGGTGAAAAAGGTGCTTACCAGGTTGGGGGAAAATCATCTGTATGCGAAAATGTCCAAGTGTGAGTTCCACCAAAGCCGTCTAGATTATCTAGGGTACCGCATCTCAAACAAAGGGATTGAAATGGACCCAGAAAAGGTTAAGGGGGTCTTGGCATGGGAAGCCCCTAGAACCAGGAAACAGTTGCAGAGCTTCCTGGGGTTTGCTAATTTTTATCGGTCCTTCATCCCTGACTTTGCGTCGGTAGCCCTCCCCCTGACAGATTTGTTAAAAACCAAAGAAGGGAAAACCAAAGGTTCCAAGCACGGTAAAGGGAACAAACCTCCCCAAAAAATTGTGTGGACACCACAGTGCCAACAAGCATTTGATAAATTGAAATCCCTTTTCACTTCTGAACCAATTCTCAAGCACCCCGACCCCTCCCAACCTTTCGTGGTCCAAGTGGACGCCTCTGATGTGGCTATGGGTGGGGTGTTGTTGCAAAAGGGGGAGGACGGGGATTTGAGGCCATGTGCCTATTTATCCAGAAAGTTCAATGACACAGAGCGAAATTGGCCGGTGTGGGAGAAAGAGGCAGGTGCTATCAAGTTGGCACTAGAGACATGGCGCCACCTACTGGAGGGCTCACCCAAACCGTTTGAAGTTTGGACTGATCATAAAAATTTGGAAGTATTGGCTACCCCTAGGCGTTTGAGCCCCAAGCAGGTCAGGTGGGCCAGTTTCTTTTACCGATTTGATTTCACCTTGAAATTTATCCCGGGGAAAAGGAATTTTCTGGCTGACGCTTTGTCCAGGCTACCACAGCACGAGAGTAAGCGCAAGGAGGTCATTGATACCGTTTTTTCTCCTTCCCACTTGGGACTAGCCGTCCTCACTCGGAGCAAAGCCAAAGAACAGAAATCCACTGATAGCCCTGCTCAGGTGCCGGGTCCTACTGAAAGTGGCGGTGATTCACCCTTGGTGCCGGGACCGGTGCCACAGCCCTTAAACCCCGACCCGCCTTCCCCCGATCCGGGGACCCGGGCGGTGACCCCTACGGCAGATGGCTCGGCCACGCCCACTGTTTCTCAAGGGGAGGAAGGAGGGTGGCATGCTCAATTGGCCTCGGAACTGCCCCTGGACCAGTGGTTCCTGGCTCACCCCAATGAGGTAACTGTGAAGGATGGGGTGGCTTGGAAAGGGGATCGCCTGTATGTACCTGAGGTCTTGAGAGCGAGTATTCTCAAACAGTGCCATGATGTCAAGAGTGCGGGACATTTTGGGTATCTCAAAACTTTACATTTGGCCCGCAGACAATTTTGGTGGCCCCGCATGAGGAAGGAGGTGGAGGATTATGTAAAGGGGTGTACCACTTGTGCAGTGTCAAAGGGGGGGTCGGGGAAGCCCAAAGGTCTGCTCCACCCTCTACCTACCCCAAACAAGCCCTGGGAGGTCATTAGCATGGATTTTATTGTGGAGTTGCCAGAGAGTAGGAAAAAGACGGTTATTTGGGTTGTGACTGATTTGTTTTCCAAGCAAGCGCATTTTGTGGCCTGTAAGAAGCTCCCCACAGCCTCCCAATTAGCCAAACTGTTCATTCAGCATATTTATCGGATTCATGGCATTCCGGCCAAGATTGTGTCGGATCGGGGCCCGCAATTTACTTCGCAGTTTTGGAAGGCTTTCACAAACCTTCTAGGGGTGGAGCTCGGTCTCAGCAGCTCCCATCATCCCCAATCGGATGGACAATCGGAACGAACGAATCAGACGCTGGAACAATACCTAAGGTGCTATGTGAATTTCCAACAATCTGATTGGGTTGATCTACTACCTTTTGCTGAAGTGGCCTACAATAATGCCACTCACCAGAGCACTGGGCTCTCGCCATTCAAAGTTGTGTCTGGGCATGATTTCGGTCCCCTCCCCTTGTTGGAGGGGTCTCCCAACTCTGACCCCGTTTCGGTCTCCCAGTGGAGTCAAAAGGTCAGGGATGCGTGGCCTCATGTAATCTCGGCCTTGGACTTTGCCAAAGCACGCTACAAACATTATGCTGATCAGAAACGGGACCCTTCCCCCCGATATGCAGTGGGAGATATGGTTTATTTATCCACCAAATTTCTTAAGTGTCCCCAACCCTCGAAAAAGTTGGGAGCCAAATACATTGGACCTTTTCGTGTTGTTAGGATGATAAATCCTGTGGCTTTTGAACTGTCTTTGCCTAAGTTGTATCGTCATGTACATCCTGTGTTTCATTCCAGCCTGCTCAAGCCCGTGAGCCCTCCGGATAAACACCACCCGGCTCCAGAACCTGCTCCTCAGCCGATCCTGGTGGATCAGGACCAACACTTTGAAATTTCTGAGATTCTGGACTCTAGACTTCACCGGGGAGGGTTACAGTATTTGGTAAAGTGGAAACACCTGCCTTTGGGCCATGCAGAGTGGGTTGCTTCTGAGCATGTCAATGCCAGCCGCTTGTTGCGAAAGTTTCATGCCCGCTTTCCCGATAAGCCTGGTTGATGAAAAAGGGGGGGTTGGTCTTCGGGGGGGAAGTATGTCGGGCTCATCCCTGAATTCTGGGCATTGGAGTGGAATTCATGGAGGCCCTGACATGTAGTTAGTATTTTCTCAGGCTCTTGGAATGCCTGAGAAGATGAGCCAGGCCTCCTGGTTGGCATGGTAACGCAAGTCCTACCAGGAACTCAAGGCCACGCTTGTCGGCTACTCTCTCTCCCCCGTGGGGTAACTCCCGCCCCCCTCTGTCTGTTCTCACGCTAGAGGCTTTTTATCTTTAAGGTGTTTTTGTAAACTTCAGTAGCAGCTTTGCAATGGTTCCTTACACAAGCTTCTCGTCTAATAAAGAGATTTATTGAAGAACCCTGAGTTTGTGTTCTGCGTACATCACAATTGCTCATCCTTGTGTATGGGGTGCCAGGTTAAGTGCCAGCCCATTAAGTAATAATTTTTTAAAAAATCCTCATTGCAAGAACTGGTTTCAAATTTTGCAAAAGGAAAAAGAAATAAAGAAGAGAAAAGAGTATGTTATTAATAGGCAATTTTCATCTTGTTTTAGGTCCTTCAAGTACCCCAACTGTTTCCATTCAACCAGATGTTTCAGGTGATTGGGAATGGCCTCACAAATCAGGTTTGTCACAACCATTTTCTAACTTGTATAAAATTATCTATATGAAATGTGTTAATTTTAGCTAGGAATCATTTATTTATTTATTTATTCATAACCTTTCCCATGTGTGAAGTCAAAGGCTTTCACGGCTGGCATCCATAGATTTTCCTCGGTTTTTTTCCGGGCGGTGAGGCAGTGTTCTGGAATAGTTTCTTTCTGATGTTTTGCCTGCATCTGTGGCTGGCATCTTCAGTTGGGTAGGAGTGTATGTGGAGTTTATATGCTGTGAACCCCTGTTGGGGAGTATATGTAAATTTGTGTAATTGAATGGTTAGTTTCTGGGTATAGAAATGCAAGGCATGTTTGTGTCTGTTCGGCTAATGGTTGGTTGATGGGCCATTATCTGCTGGAACTCCCCCTGTCCCTGGGTGGAATACCTTTGTAAGTGTTGCATTTTGATTCTATTGTTCTTCAAACTGAGAGCCAGATTTTGTTTACTTTTGGGGTTTCTTCTTTTCTGTTGAAGTTGTCCAGGTGTCTGTGGATTTAATAGCTTCTCTGTGCATTCTGAGATGAAAGTTGTTGGCCTGGTCCAGAATTTCTGTGTTTTTAAATAGCATTTTGTGTCCAGGTTGGTTTATAACATGTTCTGCTACTGCTGATTTTTCTGGCTGGCCCAGTCTGCAGTGTCTCTCATGTTCCTCGATTTGTGTTTGTCCACTGCGTTTAGTGGTCCCTATGTAAACTTGTCCACAGCTGCATGGTTTGTGGTAAACTCCTGCAGCTGTGATAGAGTCTCTTTTGTCCTTTGCTGAGCATAGCATTTCATGGATTTTCTTGGTTTTGGTCTGTAGATTGTTTGGAAGTTGTGTTTCCTCATCAGTTTCCCTATTGTGTCTGTGACTCCTTTGATGTATGGTAAAAATACCTTCCCTTTGGGTGGCTGTTTTTCTTCTTCATTCCTGTTTTTTTTTTCCTGGGTCTGGCTGCTCTTGTGATGTCTGATTCGGAGTAACCATTAGCCTGTAGACACCTATGTGTGTCCAACAGTTCCTCTTGTATTATAGTGGTGCCTTCCTATCTGTGGGCTCCATCCCCGCAAATCAGTGCAACCCCATGCCTAAAATGGTGGCAACATGCACACAGACACGCTGAAGCATTTGTATGCACATTGCTGCCATTGAATTATATGGGACTCAACCATCTGTGGTTTTTGCTATCTGCGGTGGGTTCCGGAACATCTGCAGATATGGAAGGCCCAGTGTATAATAAATGTATATAGTGGAACAGCTACACAAATAGAGTATCTTCAAAAATTAGGTAGGCAACCCAAAGTTCTTCAGATGTTTTGGGCCTCAGCCAACATGTCCTGTGGTCAGAGATTATGGGTGCTGTCATCCAAAAAAAACCAAAAAACGGGTTGCCTACCCTTGCTCCAAAAGCTAAAGAAAAGAAATCTTTTTATTTGAATAGATGTCACAATCAGGAAGCTTGTACCATAAATCCAGCTTTTCATGAATCTGAATGTATTTAAAATACATGTATTCTTAATAACATGTAGATAGTACCCAGTGGCGTCTGTTATGGTAGTTAGAATTGCAAGTAGACAGGCGACGATGTGTATTCAAGAGATGGGAAACTGGCCCTTCAAATGTTTGGATTACACCTACTCAAACCCTTTACCTCTGGCCATGCTGGGTGGGCTTAATATGAGATGTAGAGCAAAACATCTCAAAAGTCCCCCTCTGAAGCTTTTTTCATTTTGACAGGCAATCCCCCATTAGTGCTGGTAGAGTACATTTTCCGCCAGTACAGATAGGAGTTTTCATCATGATCACAGAAAGGGTGGAAAGGGTTAAATTACCTCTTCCTGTCTGCTGTAATCCTGATAATCATTAGCTCCCAATTACAAGTGGGACACTAGCGGGAGGAGGTGATAACAGCCTTAGTGACTCCACCACCAACTACTAATAGATTTTAAAAACCCCAGGCATGTTGAATGCAAGGGCACATTGTAATGTCACTAATTCAGCCCCCAGATCACATACAAAGATCATATGCAGAGAAAACTTAAACTCTGAGTAAAATTTGCACAAAGATGTTACAGAAGTCTGGATGAACTGTAAAATTATGATATTTTTTTTTGCAAGCCTGAATATGTCTAATGGTTACTACACTACTACAATTACGCAATTGTCAAAAGGCAATTCATAAACATGACCAAAGTTAAATTCTTTAGTGTCTGTTCATTTGATGGCAAAATTTAATGAGAGAGCAGCCCAAGACACTGCCATCCCTAATGTGCTTTGCCCAGAAGTTATGTGAACAGTTGCTGGCACATGGTCTGTGCTCCTTCTTGGATGTATTTTCTGTGTGAGTTTTTAAAGAACCATTTTATCTCCAAATCACAACTTAACAGTGTGTTGAGATAATCAGAGGATACATACAGCAATTATGTGAATTTTTCTTTTTTAAAGTCATTTAACTTGCATTTGTTAAGCCTGCTCTTTTCCCCCCCCCATAGGTGGCCTAGGTAAAGGGAGCAAATCAGCTGCTACCAGCCCGACAGGATCAGTGCATAGCACTCCTACACATCAAGCCAAACCACAAGCCCTGGATCCTTTTGCTGATTTGGGGACTCTTGGAGCAAATCTAGCAGGTTAGGATGAATGTGATAGTTGCATGTAATGGGATTAGATAATCACAGCTGCACTTGAAACTGGGCAATGAAGAGGGACCATAGTGAATTGCAAACTTCTTCAGAATAAGCAGCCATTTACTATGGGCTTTTTAATCTGGGCAATGTAGATTATTGGGGTTGCATTAAAAATATTCAATGTATATTTAGAAACACAATTGAAACAATTTAGAATCTTAAAACAAAGACTAACCACCTCTGAACATTCCATGTGCTATCTGAGTACATGCAAATCTTTAGCTTTCTATCCTTTAACAGAGCTGTTCTTCAATTATTGTACACATGCTTGACAGTGTAAGAGAGGTTTTATGCCTTGCAGTTTAAACTATGATTTTATGGCCAGTAGGATTTACCATAGTGAGTACTTTGCCAGTAAAGATTATCTTTTTGTTGTTATTATTACAAGTTCCAGCCAATCAGTGGAGGCTGAGCAGATGTTATCCTTAGCAGAAATTCACTAACATTCAGATTCTAAGTGATAACTATATTTATTAAATTATTTGTGCAATGTGGGATCATGCATATTGCACCCCCTAAATGTAGGGCACAGTCCCAGAAGCTATGAATTTTCAAAATATTGGTAGTTTTGCAGCTTTGGTTTTATACATGAAAAGTGACCAATTTTAATAAACAGGCTTGGCGTTGGTATTAGCAGGGAAACAGATGAAGATTAAGTAAAACTGAAAATAAAATACAGTCAGCTGTTTTATTTTAAAATACCTTTACAGCTGGTGGGTCTCCCCCATTTCCCTTTTTCATAAATGGATTCTCCCCACTCCTTTGACAATTCTTGGCCCCTAATTTCTGCCATGCAAGTAGCAACTTTAGTTTCTCCTTTGCTGTTTACTGCCTCATCTGCTTAAATGTCATGTTGGTTCTGAAATTAGTATCCCTCTCCCCTCTGCTGGCTTTCTGTGGCTTTGCAGGACCAAACAAAAAATGTGCCTGGTGTCACGTAGTGCAGCAACTTGTGGTTCTTTTCTTCCCCCTGCTTTTTTTAAAAAAATATGGAAGGAGTTGTGTAATTTTAAAGAAAATATTAGAACATGCAGGACATAAATGCCTGGGGGGGGGGAAGAAACAGTGACAACTAGGATATTTTTAATTAACCTAATGAAGACAAGTGTGGTGTACTGTGTGAAGTTGAAGACTTTCACAGCCGGCATCCATAGATTTTCCTTGGGGGTTTTCCGGGCTGTGAGGCCATGTTCTGGAATAGTTTCTTTCTGACGTTTTGCCTGCATCTGTGGCTGGCATCTTCAGAGAATGGTTGTGTAGGTGTGTATGTGTGGAGTTTATATGCTGTGAACCCCTGTGGAGTATATGTAAATTTGTGTAATTGAATGGTTAGTTTCTGGGTATAGAAATGCAAGGCTCCTTAGTGTCTGTTTGGCTAATGGTTGGTTGATGGGCAATTATCTGCTGGGAAGCCCATCAACCAACCATTAGCCAAACAGACACTAAGGAGCTTTGCATTTCTATACCCAGAAGCTAACCATTCAATTACACAAATTTACATATACTCTACAGGGGTTCACAGCATATAAACTCCACACACACCCCTACCCACCCATTCTCTGAAGATGCCAGCCACAGATGCAGGCGAAATGTCAAAAAGAAACCATTCCAGAACATGGCCTCACAGCCCAGAAAAAAACCAAGGAAAATCTGTGGTGTACTGGTTTGGATATTGGACTAGGAATCCTCAAATCAAGAGTTCAAATCCCTTCTCAGCCATGGAAACCCACTGGCTGACCTTGAGCAAGTCACACTCTCTCAGCCTCTGAGGAAGGCAAGGGCAAGCCCCCTCTGAACAAATGCCAGGAAAACCCCGCAATAGGTTCACCGCCTTAGGATCAGCATGTCAGAAATGACTTGAAGGCACACAACACACATACACACATGAAATGCAGGAATGGCCTACTGCAGAAGACCTAGGGGGTCAGTTTTTGGCCTCTGTAGGCCACAGATCAACCCCAAATGCAAAATGTAAACTAAAATAAAAATGAATAGGAAGTGTCCAGATGTGCACTTCTGGTTTCTATTTTATTTTTTTAGCTCTGAGGAGGGCTGTGTGTGAAGGCTTTCTAGAATCACAGAGCTGCCACTTCTGGGAGCCTCTCATAGTGGACAAGAATGCTTTTTTGATTATTATTATTTTTAGGGTAGGAGTGCTTGGGAGGGGGCATGTGTGGTCCATGGGCCACACATTGCACACCCACTAGAATCATAGAATTGTAAAGTTGGAAGAGACCATGAGGGCCATCCAGTCCAACCCCCTGCCACGCAGGAAATCTTGATCAAAGCATCCCCGACAGATGGCAATCCAGCCTCTGTTTAAAGACCACCATCTAATTCTAGTGGTTATTTCCATCTGGAGTAGCTCTATGGAATCTGGGAACTATGCTTGTCTTCTCTGAAAGTGCTGATAGCTGAGGCGGAGGAGAGAATTAGTCATACTCCTTCACCCCCAAGGTCTCTCACTCTAGGGGCTTCAAGGCCTTTCAGGAACAGAAGGGGTAAAGGAAAGCTGTTCAGTGGCATGAAAAAGTTTTTTTGTACTTTACTGTGAGGCACCAGATCCCATCTGATCTTGGAAGCTAAGCAGGGTCAGCTCTGGTTAGTACTTGGATGGAAGACTGTCAACAAATATCAGGTTCTGTAGGCTATATTTCAGAGGAAGAAACTGGAAAAACCACCTCTTGAGTATTCCTTGCCTAAGAAAACCCTAAGAAATCCATGGGGTCACCAAAAGTTGACAGGTGACTTGAAGCGCGCGCGCACACACACACACACACGAATCCTGGCAGAGCCTTGCAGCAAATAAGAAGATGAGCTAACCACTTTCTCATGATAATATTTTAATCTAGCTGGGGAAAGTGCCTAGGGTGCTTTTATATCACTGTCTTTACTTTTCCTATCCTCACAGCTTTTAGGAGGCAAGAGAGAACCCTTGAACCAGTACAAAGAGATTCACAACTGGGGGTGTGAGAGTTGCTAGACCCTTCCCCACAGCCACTTGAGTGTGGGAGAAGTAGGATTTCTCTGCTGTAAACACCTTCTGCATCTATTTATCAACAATAAAACTACTGTTTTGCATCAGTGGTTCACAACATTCTTGGGATTAAACACATCCCTGAGAGAGGCCTAGAAATATCCACTTATGCTATTAAAGTATAGCTATACTTAAAATACAGCTATAATATCCATCTCTCATTCTGGCTTCCTGTTAATCTGACCAAGCTATTAACACACAGTGCTTTGCTTCATATTTCAGGTTGCCCTTCCTTTGCCAGCAAGCCCAGCACACCCACGGGAATGGGTGGAGGTTTTCCTCCTATGGGATCACCACAGAAACCATCTCCCCAGCCAATGGGAGGTGGCAGCTGGCAACAGGGCACTGGATACTCCTGGCCACAATCACAGACCAAACCCCAACAAAGCATGCCACATTCCTCTCCACAAAATAGGCCTAATTATAATGTGAGTTTTTCTGCAATGCCAGGTGGCCAAAATGATCGTGGAAAAGGATCAAGTAGTGCTGGTAAACAGAATTTTTAAACTCTTGCATTTTTCTTGTAAAATGGATGTAATGCTGTAGGACAATTGCTGGAAATACTTCCAAGCTGAGGAATTTTAGCCTGCATGTTTGAAATTAATCTAGATGTTATGGTTCTAATATGATATGGGGCCCTTGCTAAAAAGTGGTAGTCCTAGGCCTTGTCTACACTAGTGATAAACCCTGAATTCCCCACAAATCTGGTGTGACACATGACATGCAGCCCTATCCACACCAGAATCAGGGTATACCACCTAAATCCAGGTTTTAGAAAACTCGCAGTTTTCTCCAGGGTTTGCTGGAAGCTTAGAAGAAAACTGTAGGATCCACATTGGATTTGAGGGTGGGGAGGCTGGACTATCGCTGTCTGACAGGACCACCACTTCCCCTACTCTTCACCACCGCTGCTGGCTCTGTCTTTCCTGCATGTGGCTGTTTGTTCTGATCTCAGGATACTGGGAAGGCAGAGGCCTGCATACAGTCGCTCATTCCGATGGCAGAGTGAGTAAGCTGTTCCTTCTGCCCCTGAAATGAATGGTTGCATTCTGGGAAGGCAAAGCTCTTGTGCAGTCACTTGTTCTTAGGGAACAGTGAGCAGCTGTACTGGAGGTAAAAATCCAGATGAATCAGATTCGGGCTTTGGTAAAGGGGTGGTGTTTAAATCTGGCCCAGAGTAGTCCAAATCTCATCTGGTACAGCTCCAGGCCAAAGTAGATGGAATTTCAATTGGATTTTTAACCACAGTGTAGACGAGCCTCTAGATTTAATTCTTCTCTTCCCAATAACATCCTGCTGTGAACATCCGTTAGATGTGACATCATGCCATGAGGGCTTCCAACAGGCAGAGAGATGTTATTGGGAAGAGAGTGAGAATTTAGCTTCATCCAGAACCTCATTCAAAGTTGCTTGCAACAGCACATTCACATTACCTTCTACATCAGCTTATGCGAGATGAACTTTTCCAACATATTGAGCAAACAATTAGAAGGCATCCAACTCTTGCTTCTAACTGTTGTGGTCAATGAAATACTATCAGCTTGAATTACTAAGTGATTTCGAGATCAAAATAGGGGAGAAAACTTCTGAAACTCATTTGAGGAATCCTGCTTATACATGGACAGTTTAGAAAAGACTACATGTTTTGAATGCCAAGCTAGACAATAAATGGAAGGTCTGTAACTGAATCCTTGTCTTTTTCAGCTGCTTTGAGGAATTTCATTGGGTTCACAACAGCCTGGCTGGCAGAGAGGGTGTAAAAATATTTCCCTCCTCATGCTAGAGAGGAAAAATTCTGGTGCCCCCAAAACATGTTTAGCTTGAGGTCTTATTACAGCAAGTAACATGTTTTCACATGCCTGTAGCTGAGACGAGTAGATTACTCACATTTTAAAATCTGCTGCACCGAACTTAAAAAACAACACCTATTTCTATGGTGCACACAAATGATATTCCACCTTTTTTAAAAAAAAGAGAGAGAGTAAGATGGCACAAATCCCTGTTTTATCGCCTTAGCGATCACTCGCTAAGGTGCAAATCCAACATGGCAGCAGCAGGCACTTGCCCTGTAACCCAGCCCCACCCCTTGTGCTCATCCAGCCAATCAGGTTTGCACTTTGTCTTGTATGGGGAAGCAATTCATTAACGAGCGAAAATGTGCATATCACTGGAGCTGTTTTTAAAAGTTGGGAAAAGCTGTGAATGCTTTTCTTGTATAGTTTTTCTTGTATAGTTTTTGGCCACCCTCCTTCACAATACAATGAGACAATACAGGGATCCTATTAAGACAGCTTGTATTTCTGAGTGAATTCTGTGAAGAGTATTTTCACCGTATAGACAACCTCCTTCTGTTAATATTTTTGGGAGAATATGGCAGTTGTATCTTCCTAAATCCAGAATAACATTAATGGTCTGGATTGTTATTTATTTTTGTCATCAAGATTCTAAACCAAAAGTGTCAGCTGATTTTGAAGACCTCTTATCTGGTCAAGGATTTAATGCCCACAAAGACAAAAAAGGACCAAGAACAATAGCAGAAATGCGGAAAGAAGAAATGGCCAAGGAAATGGACCCTGAAAAGTTAAAAGTAAGTTGCATGTATGAGGCTTAGCATATAATTTAGGACTTCGTCCTCTGTGGATTAGTTAACAAATTAACATTTAAGACTGGAGATGCTTTAGGATATATTTTGATGAATATCCTGTATCAATCGTGCAGCATATTTTCAGGCTCTGTGTTTTCAGGGTATTTGTTTACATTCCTCCTCTGTTTCCAAAGTTCAGTGTCTTTATGGGGACACTGATGGTTAAAAATAAAACTGTGGGAATTTTGTTTCTAAAGGTAGGAGGGAATCTGTGCTGATGGTAGAGACCTAGTAAGAACTGCAACTATTCCAGACTTTTCCCCCTCCCAAATTCATTTTAGCTTTTAAAGCTGACATGCATGTTTCTCTTGCACCTCTAAGGGAATATTCCCTAGCCATACAGTAGGACCTCCGTATCTACTGATTCATCATCCACTGATTCAATTACCCACAGGACACAAAACAGCACACCTACCATGAGTCTTCCTAGAAAATGTGTCCTCTCTAGCCATGTTCTAGGTCCTCCAAGGCAACTCTATGGGATTTTAAACTGGAAGTCCCATTATTTTCAATAGTGTTCGCTATTATCCATGATTTTCAGTATCCACGGGCGCCCCCAGAACCAATCCCCAGCTGATAAAGGGGTCCTACTGTAATTGGCATGCTTGAGAATTTCATTTGGTCTTCCTTTCAAAGCAATACAATTTATACCTCCCACACGCGTGTCCAAATCATGTACAAACACACAGCTATCCTTCTGACTGCACACTTCCTGAATGTTGTGAGGCAGTTTGCCTGAAAAAGTACTGAATTGTTCATTAAAAGCTAGTTCTCACTTGTATAGCTTGGATTATCTCTCTGTGTATCACTTGCTCCCCTAGTACCATTTCAGTTGCAGATGCACACACAATAAACTGCTTAGCATTGCAACTTTGTATTCAGTGGCTTAATGTGACTCTTTTAGGAGATTCAGTAGGTTTAACTGCACCCATTAAAGAAGCATTTATTTTCTGGTGCAGTAGCTCTTGGAATTGCATTGGACTATGCATTCAAGAAACTGATCTTATTTCAGATTAACAGCACATTTAATCTTAAATGCTTTTATTAGCATGTATGAGTGTGTGTGTGTGCCTGCCTTTATGTCACCTGTCAAGTTATGGCAAACCCATTAATTTCATAGGGTTTTCTTAGGCAAGGAATACTCAGAGGTGGGTTTTGCCAGTTCCTTCCTCTGAAACAGCCCACTGCACCAGTATTTGTTGGTGGTCTCCCATCCAAGTACTAACTAGAGCTGATCCTGCTTAGCTTCCAAGATCTGGTGCCTTTGGTATAGGCTGTAAAACTAGTGATAAAGCTGAATTCAGCCCATGGCCCAACTGTGGTATAAATAGAGAGAAGACATGCTTAGCAGAATCCACATATGAAAAGGATCGTGCTAAGCATGTTTGCTGTCTATTTATACTACAGTTGGACCGTGGGTTGCATGCAGCCCTATCATTTGTTTTGAAGCCCTATGCCTCCCCCCCAAAAAAAACCCAAACGAAACCCAGTCCTTAAGGAACATTTGCAATTTCTGGAAGCCTCCTCCTCTACAGCAAGGCACAGGGCTTTAGTGCAGGGCTGGGGATTTTTTCTGCCACTAGGATCCTCTAATGAGCTCACAAACTACCCCAAAACTGAAAGTGCTCAGAAGTACACTGCAAATTTTAAAAAATGGGTCCCCCCACCTTTTACCCCCCAACCCCAACAGAGTAGGAGAGACTGACTGACTCATGATTCACTGTTTCTGGAGGTTTTCACGAGATCATTTACTCTTTTTCTTTTTGCCAGCAACACTTTAGGGAGTCAGGGGCTAAACACAGACCTGGCAGAGCGTGACGCTGCACTTTGTCCATCCCTGCTTTGTGTGTGTTTGTGCATGAAGGGAGTCACTTCGGATTTGTGGGGGGAAATGTACCTCCTCTTTTTGGACCCCTACAGTGGGCCAGGTCTCCAGGTCTGTGTATAGCATGCAGGATTAAATGGGCACTGCCCCAAAAACTGTATATGCTTCGAATCTGAGCATTTAAAAGCCTTAGACTTTTTAGGAAAACTAGATAAGGAAATGTGACCAATTTATTTAGGATAAGCTTTCATGGACTACAGCCCATTTCTTCACCTGTGTCATGCATCTGAAGAAGTGGGCCGTAGTCCATGAAAGCTTATACTGAAATAAACCGATTAAAGGTAATACAAAACCCCTTCCTTTCTATACTGGAACAGACTAACATGGCTATCACTTTGAAAGTTTATTCTCTTTTTGTGTGTGTTTGTGCATACGTACGTTCACAGTGTCACACTTTCCTTCCCAGTATTTATTTTCTTGGGCTTATAATCTTTGCATGTCGAGTTGTTTTACCTCTGGTACACAATAATCTCCTTGGTCCACAAGTTTTATCCTTCCGTTATATAAATTGTCTTTTAAAATCTTTCTTTACTTTAGCCCTACAATTTGAATTCTAATTTGAAAGATGCTACCTTATTCCTCACTTTCAGATGATTTTATATATTTACTTCAGGCTGGAGATAATACAGTAGTTTGGCCTGTCCATTTGACAGAGCTGCTTTCCCCCCCTCATTCTGACATAAGTCAGGTAGAAACAATATATACCCATTACCCTCTGGATGCTGTTGGACTGCAGCTCCCATCAATCCTAACCAGCACATCCAAGGATCAGGAAAAATGTGTATTGCAACAGTATCCATTTCTGCTCTAATCAACCAAATGCAAACATACATATATTTCAATTTGCGTGTTGTCTGGAAGTTTGTTCAAAATTGTATCTGTTTACACAGATCTTAGAATGGATTGAAGGAAAAGAGAGAAACATAAGAGCGCTGTTATCTACAATGCATACGGTGCTATGGGAGGGAGAAACAAAATGGAAACCAGTGAGCATGGCAGATCTTGTAACTCCAGAGCAAGTGAAGAAGGTTTACCGGAGAGCAGTGCTTGTTGTTCATCCTGATAAAGTAAGTGATGATAGGATATTTTTACGTTAGCAACCTCTTTTACCTTGCCAACAGATTGGTGTAAGAAGCAGCCCTATGATTTGATGATAGATGCAGGAATAAGACCAGACACAATAAAGAGATCACACATATAAGCTGGGTTGTAGAGGGCCACTTTTATTTAGATATAATCTATTTAATCCCTTTCTGAGAGATCTGCAATGGGGGAGCAACCTAGTGTGGAAATTGTTGGGGCAGGAGGTCAGCTCCAAAACCCGATGGATGGTAAGAAGGCAAAGCAGCAGAAACAAACATTCCCGATGTGCAGCCTCCCCTCCAACTGTCAGACAGAGACAAGTCAGTCACAAAGCAAAAGCCTGAGGTAAACAGGCCAAAGCAGTCTCCCTTGACAGTTCCAATCAACCATTGAAAAGGAGGAGGCAGAGGGCAGCTGGGTTTAAATACCCTGTGGCCCTGCCCTCTGCTCTACAAGTGATGGTGCAAGCACCAAGGCCAAGTTAAAGGCCTCCATCCTGCACTTCATCAAAAGGGGTTCCTCCAGTGCAGTTGTGACCATGCTGGGAACCCTATTGTTCTCACAAAATGATCAAATGATATTAGTCACAGGTCCAGCCCAAGATAACTTGCCACCTGAGGCAAAGGATGAGATATCCCCACTCCAGTTCCATGGGCAGAAGCTGGCCACTTCATCTTTCTCCAACAATGCTGATGTGTCAGTATTTTTACAGCCCCTGAACATAGCAGACTAGCTTAGGGGCAAGTTAGAGGCATACCTAATGTTGCAGCTCTGTTCTCCAATATTGCCTCTGTTCTCTAACCCTCATCATCTTCTGCCTGAGGTGTCTGCCTCACTCTCCTTAATGGTCAGCCATCCATGGTCCCCATGGAGACTTTTACCAGTGGGGTGATAGGAAGAACTATACAGCTCAGTTGTAAGCAGATTTGAAAATAGGTTAGGAAGAGTATGGGGGAGAAAGTTACAAGCCTATTGAAGATTTTGTAGATTATAAGACTCTGGACAATTTACTAGTGATATACGAGTGTGTATCAAAAGTATGACCTGCTTTTATGGTACGGTAGGGTACTTCTATTGTTCTTCGAAAATATATCCAAGTACCCAGACTTACATGCTACAAAATAGATATGCAGACGAGGCTTAAAACTGTGTTGCTTTTGATAAATAAGAATAAATAAATAAATAAATACATGATTGTTGATAAATAAGAAAACCTTCTTATTCAAGCTTCATAACAAATTTGCTATGTTTACCCTCAACATAAC
Organism: Gambelia wislizenii; assembly: GCA_030847615.1. Lineage (NCBI taxonomy): Eukaryota > Metazoa > Chordata > Lepidosauria > Squamata > Crotaphytidae > Gambelia > Gambelia wislizenii. The sequence goes on from JAUMIR010000004.1 coordinate 109,189,294, forward strand.
TAACAGGTGGGGGAATACAGCCACGGAAACTAGTGACTCTTACTGAATTGCTCCTAAGGTTTTGGTTGGCCCCCAAATTTGCTCACTTTGGTGCAATAAATTGAAAGTAATCTGTTGCTAGTAATCTTCCATGTGAACAATGGATTCTTCCTACATCTTTCAAAATGTTTGTGACAGATCTTACTGTTTTATATCCTAAGCTGCCTTGTCTTTTTTCCCTTCTAGGCTACAGGACAGCCATATGAACAATATGCAAAGATGATTTTTATGGAGCTCAACGATGCCTGGTCAGAATTTGAAAACCAAGGCCAAAAGCCCTTGTATTAGCGTACTTCCTCAGACATTGCTGTAGACCTGTGCTAGTGCTTGCATAGTTCCTTGCCACAAGATTTTCACAGTTGAACTGATACCTGGCTGGAAATGTGAAAACAGTAAACCTAGCCCTAATACTGAAACCTTTCCTCATGGAGGGGGGAAAAATATGGAGGCTGCTCCTTGCACCTGTCCTGACATAAAATGCAAAGAAGGAGTTCTTGGCATTAATCTAATAGTGTTATTTCAGGGTAAAGCAGGGTAGGTGAGAAGACATTCCAGCAAACTGGCATAGTTTGTCTTGGAATGCGAGGTGTAATAGATGGCCTCTTCTGACCTTAACCAAATGTACCCTGTACCATGAGGGATGTGGCTTAGTCTTGAAAGTTTGTATCCAGGACAAACTTCCTCAAAATGTTAATTCATATCCAGCTATTCAATGTACACTATCTCTCATAATTTGACCTTTCAATTATTGGCTGTAGTACGTTTTTGAATCTGACAGCTAGGCAATTGGTTATGTCTCTGGCAACTTACTGCTGCCTTAAGCGTAGTACTGTATTTCATGTTTCAGATAAGCAAATAACCAGACATTCTACACTACCATAGAATTTGGGGTGTCTTTAAATTATTTAAATTATTTAACATATTATGTGGACAGAAGCCAGTTTGAAGATAATGTCCAAGTCAACAGAGTACTGATTATTGGGCATTGATAGAAAGAGAGTAAATATTTGCAAAAGTTTTAAAAAAAATTCAGTTGACATTAAATATTAGAACATTAATATCCCACATCTAAAAGAGAAATCATTTCTTCTCTTTTGACATTGTGAAGTTGACTTTCTTAATTCATTCACAGTTTATTCAATCAATTTTTTTTTAAAAAAATCCAATGTTTCCCAGAGCAACTGTGAAGAGAAGCTGATGTTATGACATCAGTTCTATTACCTCTATGGGTAATTTATTACGTTGTTCATGTGATTCTGTTAGAGCTGAAAATCAAAATCTACTTACCTACAAAAGATGTATTGGCCCAGTAAGCAATAATGTTCATATATTCACATGGTAGTATCGAAAAAGATAAAATGAAAATTATGTTCTTTCTCATCTTCTTACAAAACTAATTTTACACTCCATTTTTTTCCTTTTGCGGAATGTTTTTCCTTTTTCAGAAAAAATGGCAAAGGTAGTTTTACTTACTGACATCTCCTGAATGAAATCCAGTCCCTCAGGCATTAGGTGGATTACTATTATGTGCTCATTTCCTCTTCAAGCAGTTGACATTTAGTCAGTTTGAAATGACAGCCATGAAGAACTGCGTTGCTTGAAGAGAACCACTGTGTTGATAAGACTCTGAAGTGACATCAGTTTTTGACAACAAAATATTTTCAGTTTGTTGAAGGCATGGTGGCATTAGAATCCCATCATACACTGGATCCTGTTACAAAACCCCCTTATTCATGAGTACTGTTCAGTGGTAGACACTACATTCATTACATAAGAAAAGTGGTCACCTTTGTTTTCACTAGGCAGCTAGTGGATAGGCAGAAAGGTTTCCACAGACATTCTTAAACAAAGAACTCTGTAAGTGATGTGAAAATCTTTTGTCAAATTGATGTTTTTAAAGACAATCTGTTTTTCTGTTATCCTGTTTTTCTAGTGGGAAACCCCTTTCTGCAAATACAGCATGTCAACCAGCGTACATTTATTTTTTTATTAAATGCCATCTTTTTGTTGTTTTAATCCATTATTTATTGCCATTTACTGCCAATGTGAAACAAAACACAAAGTTCTCCTTTTTATAATAACATTGAACAACTATAACAAACTGGATGTTATTTATTAACATATAATGAAATGTTTTGATCAAGTATGTGCTTGTCTATTAAAAACATTTTGGAATGTTCCATGTGACTTGTTTTACTCTTTCACTCATATCTGTAGATATTGTGCGAATTATGCTTATGATATCCAAATGGATTTAATCAATGTAGCATACATTTTTGAAATTCCAAAAATGGCACTAGCTTTGTACATTAGATTTAACTAGTTTATTTTTTAAAAACCCTGGATAACTCAGATTTTCCCAAAATAGAAGTACCATTAAAGCATCATCTAGTTCAATAAAAATAAAACTTTCCCCAATTGAAACACCACCTTTAATTCCAGTGTGTTTATGGTGCATGAAAGCAAGTCCTGCTACTGAATTCCTACACTTCCCTCCTTTTTCTTTTGGTCATATCTGGTAATTACAGAACTTGTCAATGTTCAGGTTTACTGTCTGATTAAAAACTTACTGTATTTTTTGTGTAAATATATGGTATACTCAATTGTGACTGGTCTAAAACATTTGTATATATTAAAAAACACAACGAACTTAGTCCATTTTATTTGTATTCTATCCCTTCATAGAAAAGGAAAGGCTGAAGTAGCAAAATATAATCCCTATTTGATACAATGATATTTCAGGTAGAAGGAGGACTTTACTGACTCTATGTTGAGGGGCCAGTCCTGAACCTTCTTACAAGCAAACAAGCTCACTGAATTTAATATATGGGACTTAATATATGTATCTCTTCAGGTTTCTTTATGTATATACCGTCTATCTCTGTGTGTATGTTAAATCTCTATATATGCTCAGAGACGTAGCAGAATTCAGTTGCATTTTAAAAATTTACAGTGGGGCCTGGGGATTGGTTCTTGGGGGCCCGATGGATACAGAAAACCATGGATAATAGCGAATGCCATTGAAATAATGAGATTTCCAGTTCAAAATACCACAGTTGCCTTGGAGGACCTAGAAAATGGCTTGAGAGGATACATTTTCTAGGAAGACTGTATGGTAGGTGTGCTGTTTTATGTCCTGTGGATAATTGAAGAAGTGGATAATGAATCAGTGGATATGAGGGTCCTGCTGTATTTATGTAAGGTATTTCTGTATTGCCTCCCTGCTCACAAGGGCTCTTGAGGTGATGAACAAATAAAAACAAAACAGTACAAAGATAAAAACATTTTTAAAAAACACATTAAAATATTCTTTAAAAACTTTTAAACAATTTTTAAAACAACCCTAAAATACAATTTAAAATAGTTAAAAAACAGAACAATTTCAGACACTAAGGGTCATGCAGAATAGCACTGTTTTGACTGCCCACTGGAAGATGGAACAAGCCTAATGTCCTTGGGTAGGACATTGCATAGATGGGGTGCATCTACAGAGAAAGCCCTCTGTAGTTGTACTGTATTGATTCTGACTATATTGAGGAGTAATCCCGGATATGCTTACAAGCAAACAAGCTCACTGAAGTTAATATATGGCACTTAATATGCGTTCGTTGGTGTTGTGTGCCTTCAAGTTGTTTCCAACTTACAGCAACCCTATGGTGATCCTATCACAGGGGTTTTTGAGGGCTCAGAGTGTGTGACTTGCCCAAGGTTACCCAGTGGGTTTGTACTTCTGCAGATTTCTTTATGTATACAGTACAGTATATCTCTCTTGCTCTCTGTATAAGTTCAGAGAGGCAGCAGAGTTCAGTTGTTCCATAACCAATAAACTATTAGTCCTTTCTCTCTAGAAGAGCTTGGCTAACATCATGTTAGTGCAATGGTTCTTAACCTGGAGTCCAGGGGCCCCCAGGGGCCTGTGATGTCCTCACAGGGGATCCCTGAAGGCTTGATAGTTGCTTAGGCCACCTCCTCCCTGCAGTGTAGGGGCCACATGACAGAAACCAAGGCAAAGGCTGGCTGGTTTGGCCTGTGCATTGCCATTCAAACCACTCCAGCCACAAACTTACAGGAAGAAGCAGGAGGAAAGTCTTCGCTTCCCCTCCAGTGCCTCTAAGGGAAGGTTTCATGGATGGTGTATTATTGTTGTTGTTGTTGTTTTAAATATTGGGGGTCAACAGCAACAAAAGACATTTAAAGGGGGTCCCTGGTAAAGAAAAGATTAAGAACCATTGTGTTAGTGCATTACACAGATATTAAGTCCAACTTATACGTGCAAAATTATAATAATATAATAATAAAAATTTTTTATTTTTAACCTGTCCCTCTGCTCGGCAACCAGGGCGCATACAACAGGATTAAAACAGCAGCAAGTTAAAACAATCCTTCCCAAAATTCTTCTTCTTTTTTTTTTTACAGGGCAGGTCATTGTGAAGGGTGGAGTTCTCATGGAACAACCAAATTGTTCTGCAAAATTCATTGTTTAGCTGCTGTAGCCCCCCTCCCTCCCTATGCTAATTTACTGGTTTGTGGAGAGTATCCAGCTATGTTCCTACAGGTGCACACTTAGCACTGAGAAAATGCTCCAGGATGATTCTCACAGAGGATGCCTCTTAGTTGTGCATCCAGCTATAGAAATACAGCTAGATGCTTCTTTGCTGCCCACTGTTCTTCACTGGTCAGTAAATTGGTGATGTGTGTGGGCGGGGTGCAGACTACAGCAGCTAAAAGGTGGGTTTAGGGGCATTTGAGGGGAGACATTTCATAGTTCTGCCAATGTGGAACTTTACAATACATCTCCCAATCCAGGATCTTGGACCTTGGGTCTCAAAATTTGTGTTATGGTTTCATTACCCTTGTGCTATACAGGGAAATACGGTACAATAATAGATTTCCCACTTCTCAAATGTGGACAAAATTCAGTATCAGAAATGGGTATATATAAAAGGAGTAGGAGTGGCAGCATTTTCTACACATTTTGCTATTTAGTTTCAATAAGGTATGGAGCAGAAAAAGCAAAAGTAAGAATTAGAACAACAACAAAAGGTTTCAATAGCTGTGAAAGTAGATTATCCACAGCTGTATAGCTATATCCTAAACATGGAGGATCACATCTAAATATTAATGTGTATACTGTACTGTATATGACAAATGAAGGGGGATAAGAGAAAATGAGAGCTTAGAAATGTTACTTTTCCCATACAAATGTTAGAATTTCCACAATTGCATGCTGGCTGGAGGAATTCTCAGTTGTACAAAAAAGTAGCTTTCCCAAGATCTGAAAATACCACGTACCACAACAAAAATAAGCAAATCTGTGTGAACTTCATGGGGGGGGGGGAAGCAGATGTGTCCATAAAAGCAACTGCTCTTGAAATAGGTGATGTGGAACCAACATTAAGATGAACCTAATTTTACTGAATTAAATTCCGTCTTAAGCTTTAATAGCTACAAGTGCAAGAAGCAGAAATCTGGTTCCCATCATATACGCAGATTAGTGTTGTCAGGACAGTTCAGAGAGGATATGATGCTAACTTTGTGCCATCTTGGTGAACAACCTGCTAATCCAACCAGGCTCTGCAGGTAGGTCTGTTGGTAACAGAGGTGGAGAAAACTGAGGCTGAGAGACTCAGACTGCATCCACACTGCAGAATTAATCCAGATTGACACTGCTTTAACTGCTATGGCTCAATGCTATGGAATCCTGGGATCTGTAGTTTGTTGTGGCACCAGAGCTCTCTGACAGTGAAATATCTCACAAAACTACTGACCCCAGGATTAAATTGCATTGAGCCATGGCAGTTAAAACAGTGTCAAACAGCATTATATCTGCAGTGCAGATGCAGCCTGAGGCCAAATCCACACTACACAAATAACCCCTTTTGAAACTGGATGATTTGCCATGGCTCCTTCCTACTGAATCCTGGGATTTATAGCTGGTTATACAGGGTCTTTAAACTTTCTCTGCCAAAGAGGGCCGGTGCCTCACCAAATCCCAGGATTGCATAGAAAAGTGCTATGACAAATCATCCAGTTTCAAACTGGATTATCACCCTTGTCCAAATATGTAAAAGTTGGGTACCCAGCAGGGAACTCTACATAAAATACATAGTGGGGGGAAAATGAATTTGCAGGATCAGTTCCACCAGCAGATGTTTGAACAGCTGGGGCAGGGGAAGCAGCAACAAACATGGGAAATGTCTGAGGAGAATTTCTAAGGAGAAACCCATGGGCTCCTGTTCCCATAAGGAAATACTGTAGCAAAGTGAAGTCGAAGGCTTTCACGGCCGGCATCCATAGATTTTCCTTGAGTTTTTTTCTGGGCTGTGAGGCCGTGTTCTGGAATAGTTTCTTTCTGACGTTTTGCCTTCATCTGTGGCTGGCATCCTCAGAGAATGGTTGGGTAGGTGTGTGTGTGGACTTTATATGCTGTGAACCCCTGTTGGGGAGGATATGTAAATTTGTGTAATTGAATGGTTAGTTTCTGGATATAGAAATGCAAGGCTCGTTAGCGTCTGTTTGACTAATTGTTGGTTGATGGGCCATTATCTGCTGGCCTGGGTGGAATTCTTTTGTAGGGGTCGAGTTTTGATTCTATTTTATTTCAAAACTGGGAGCCAGATTTTGTTTACTTTTAAGGTTTCTTCTTTTCTGTTGAAGTTGTCCCAGGTGTTTGTGGATTTCAATAGCTTCTCTGTGCATTCTGACATGATAGTTGCTGGCCTGGTCTAGAATTTCTGTGTTTTCAAATAGCATTTTGTGTCCAGGTTGGTTTATAACATGTTCTGCTACTGCTGATTCTTCTGGCTGGCCCAGTCTGCAGTGTCTCTCATGTTCCTTGATTCATGTTTCCACACTGTCAAGGAACATGAGTGACACTGCAGAGTGGACCAGCCAGAAAAATCAGCAGTAGCAGAACATGTTATAAACCAACTTGGACACAAAATGCTATTTGAAAACACAAAAATTCTAGACAACAACTATCATGTCAGAATACACAGAGAAGCTATTGAAATCCACAAACACCTGGACAACTTCAACAGGAAAGAAGAAACCTTAAAAGTAAACAAAATCTGGCTCCCACTTTTGAAATACAATAGAATAAAAACTTGAACCCTACAAAAGAATTCCACCCAGGGACAAGGGGAGTTCCAGCAGACAATGGCCCATCAACCAACCATTAGCCAAACAGACACTAATGAGCCTTGGCATTTCTATTCCCAGAAACTAACCATTCAATTACACAGATTTACATATCCTCCCCAACAGGGGTTCATAGTGTATATAAACTCCACACACACTCCTACCCAACCATTCTCTGAAGATGTCAGCAACATATGCAGGCGAAACGTCAGGAAGAAACTATTCCAGAACAAGGCCTCACAGCCTGGAGACAACCCAAGAAAACCTATAAATACTGTAGCGCCGCCAAGAGACATTCAGAGCAACATTTTGTGCGTGTGAGAGAGATACACAGTATAAATAAAAGGGCTTCTTTTTCCTGTGGGAAGGCTTAGGCGAGCCCCACGTGAACCGAGAAGACGGAAGACACCGCCTCGCTCTCCGCCTCCTGGTCTTCACAAATCCGGAAAGGAGCCCAAGCAACGAAAGTAGTCGCCTCTGAAAGCGAGGAAGGGTGAGCATGGCGGGAATTAAAGGTAGTAATAATCCGTCCTTCCCTCAGGGAGAAGCTGTCTAGCCATCTTCGTCCAGTCACTTTTCCCCTTCTGTACTTCCCCCATCCCCTCTCCCTTCCTATTCAGCTCTCGTTGGATGCCCCTCCTGTGCCCCAAACGGGCTGGGAGCTCCGGTCCGGTCGACGGCCGCCTGCTGGGATGCCCCCTTTGTTCTATTTTGTCTTTTTTGGCGCGGTGCGGGTCCTTGCTTCCTGTCGCCGCTGCCTTTGCTTTTTGGGATGTTGTTTTCAGACGTTCCTGCGGGAACGGGAGCCCTGCCTCAGGCGGGGCGGCTCCTTCTGTAGCCTTCATGGCGTGGAACAGGAAATTCAGGCTGGTGCGACTGGTCCTACCCTACAAAACTGCCTTTGCAACCATGCGGAGCTTGAAAGGCTGAACCTTTTTTTTTTTTTTTTTTTTTTTTGTGGGGGAGGATTACAACTCCCAGACTCCCACTGGAGGATTCTGGGAGCTGTAGTCCAAAAAGCAACCGTCCCAAGCAAGCTCTGTATTTGAAGAAATCTCCTCATGTTGAAACCTGGGAAGATACCAGAGCCCCGAGGTCCTGTGGATCTGGACACCCGCATTTCACAGCTCATTTTCACCAACAGTTTGCATTGTTTTGAAAATTTTGTAATTTTTACCCCTCGACACGCAAGTCTGTTTCTGGTAGCCAGTGAGACAATGGTGAAACTACAGTACAGTACGCTGTTTCTGTGCAAACTGCAGAGTTTACCTCAGTTAAAATATGTTGCTAATCAGTATTATAGGAGTGGGAATCATGGCTTTCCAGCTGTTGTTGTTGTTGTTGTGTGCCTTGGGAGTCAGCTTTGACTCATGGCGACCCCATGGATGAGACATCTCCAAGACCCCCTGTCCTCAACTGCCCTACTCAGGTCCTGCAGGTTCAGTTTATCCATCTAGTGATTGATGGATTGAGTCTATCCATCTAGGGTGCTGTCTTCCTCTCTTTCATTTTCTCTCCACCTTTCCTATCAGTATTGACTTTTCTAGTGAGTCATTTCTTCTCATGATATGCCCAAAGTACAACAGCCTCAATTGGGTCATCTTGGCTTCTAAGGAGAGTTCAGACTTGATCTGTTCTAAGACCCATTTGTTTGTCTTTTTGGCCATCCCTGGGATCCTTAGCACCTTTCTCCAAAACCACATCTCAAGTGGGTTGATTCTCTTCCTATGAGATTTCTTGATTGTACATGATGATGGGAAATATGATGGTTTGAACTATCCTGACAGTAGTGCTAAGATTCATATCTTCGCATTTTATGATCTTGTCCAGTTCTTTCACAACTTCCCTTCCCAGTCCCAGTCTTCTTCTAATTTCTTGGCTGCAGTCTCCATTCTGGGCTACGATTGGACCAAGGAATGGGAATTCATTCACTATTTCAGTTCCCTTGTCGTCAATTTTGAATTTGTGTAAATCCTCTGTGGTCATTATTTTTGTTTTCTTTAATGTTCAGCATTAAGCCTGCTTTTGCACTGTCTCCTTTGACTTTCTTTAGACTTTCTTTTGCTAGATTTCAACTCCTCAATTTTCCCTCCATAGGCTATGCTGGCTGGGTTGACAGAACTTATAGTTCAATAACATCTGAAGGGCTACATGGTTCCTACTCCTGGCATATACAAAGTGTAACTGATGGGATCAGGAAATCAGTTTACAATATTTTCTAACAGGAAGTCTTATATTGGGATGCATTTACTGAGTAATTGCAATTCATTCATCATAATCTTTTGGGGGGGGGAGGGGAGGCAGGTCATTTCCAACCGGTGATGTGTTCAACTTATCACACTACTGTTTTCTACATTTTTGTCCTTCCTTCTATTTTCTTGCTGCCACAAATATTGTCTCCAGATGGAAAAAGGCAAAATAGGTGCACACTGTTTTGAGTTTGTTAGCATTGGCAATGCTCTATCTGAAAGCAATCTTGGAAGCTGAAAGCAACTTAGCTACGTAAACTGCTAAATACAACAAAATCCACAAAGCAGAAAATACATTATGCAAGCTTTCGAAACTTCACTGGCTTCTTCATCAGGCAAAGATGTTAAAAAGCATACAGGAGAAAAATGGTGAAGATGTTAGAATCACAGGCCTATATTCAAATGTTATTCTGTTGTCAGTTAAGATGGTACTGAGGGATTTCAATGCAGCCAGAGGCCACTGCTTGGCCATGTGAGGACTAGGGAGAAAGGCCAATAAAAGGCAGGTAATAAAATTTTAACTCCATTAGTAAGGGAAAAGTAACTTCCCTTGAGAACATTTACTGAATTAGGAAGCTAATGCACCTTTAATGTAAACATTAGATATCTTTGTGTAGTGATTTGTGAATTTTACTGCAGGAGATGTATTATATGTTAGTAACTAGGTAGTGATTTTTATAAATTAACTGGATTTACAGCTTGCTGATCTCATTCCTTTTATTTCTGCCTTTCCAGCCTTGGTTGGCTTGTCATTTACTGGAGTCATTGGTCTGACATTTCTTATGTTGGGCTGTGCCCTAGAACGCTATGGGTAAGAATTTATTGATTATATATGTGTGTATCTGTGTGTTGTTGTTGTTGTTATACGTCTTCAAGTCGACTCTGACTTATGACAACCACGTCATAGGATCTTCTTAGGAAGATTAAATCAAAGGGGGTTTGCCATTGCCTTCCTCTGAAGCTGAGAGTGTAACTTGTTCATGGTGGGTCCCCATAGCTCAGTGGAGATTCGAACTCTTGTCTCCCAGAGTTCTAGTCCACTATTCAAACCACTATACCACATTGACTTCCTTTAAAAAAAATAACGAACAACAACAATTTATTATGTATCTTGTTCTGACCAAACTCATTTGCAATAAATGTCTTTTGTCAGCTTCAGCTGGTTGAACTGTAACCATGATAGCATGGCGATGGTAGTCCAGGTGCTGGTAACCTCTACAATAGTCACAGGGTGTACTTTTGAGATTGCAGTAGTTTAGAAGCTGTTAATGAATTTATCTGCTCGTTAATGAATGCAACTGCTTGTGTTCTGATTTAGTGAGGTTCTGGAAGCGCATAAAAGTGAACCTAAAGGTTGTGCACTGACTGCCCGTATGATATAGGCCAAATAAAGAAGTTTCAACATTAGTGTATATAATTCTACTTATTTGAGGGACTACCTTACATCCTATTCCTGCCTCAAACTCTTCATTCAGAGTAGATAACCATGATTAAGAATTTAGAAGTGGATTCAGTAAACATTAACAAAATAATAAATTAGAAAAATAGAGATACTATTAGAGGACACATAGAAAAAAGTGTACTGTAATATGTTTTTCAGCTTTTTCCAACAATAGTGGTTAGGAAGTTATTTTATATTCTAAATGTATATACAGTATGTATATTTTGATGTATACATGTCTACTTTTCTTTCCTTAATTCCACTACTGCTAACCAAATAACTCTGATGGAGGGTGTCCGATTATAGCACTCCAAAACAACTATAGGAGTATACAGTACTAATAATAAGATTATGTAACTAGTTTGTTACTATATCTAATTATAAACATAAATTGATATACAACAATATATTATGGTTTTGCAAATATATAGTATGGTTTTGCAAAACCAAAACATAAATTGATATACAACAATATATTATGGTTTTGCAAAACCATAATATGTTGTTGTATATCAATTTATGTTTATAATTAGTTATATTAACCAACTAGTTACATAATCTTACTATTAGTATAATCCTATTGTTGCTTTGGAGTGCCATAATCAGACACCCTCAGTCAGAGTTATTCGGTTAGCAGTAGTGGAATTATGGAAGAATGGAAGAGATCTTTTGCTTTTAATGACAGTGATAAAGACAGAATACTTTTCTTCCCCCCCTTTTTTTCCATGTTTGTATGAAATTATTAGTTATTAGATGTATCATTAATGATTTATTTACTGTTTGTTAATTTATGTGGAATTGTATTAAAGAATCTGAATGTGTGAAAAAATAAACAATTAAACAAATGCACTTCTTTCCTCTCTGGTTGCTATCATGTGCAGGGGAAGGTTATTGTCTGTTCCAGAAAGCACCAGAAATCTTACTAAAAAGGCATCCACTCCTTCCCATGCCTTAGTTCAAATTATGCAGTTTGGGACATTCACTGGTATGTGAAGTCAAAGGCTTTCACGGCCGGCATCCATAGATTTTCTTTGGGTTTTTTTCTGGGCTGTGAGACTGTGTTCTGGAATAGTTTCTTTCTGACGTTTCGCCTGCATCTGTGGCTGGCATCCTCAGAGAATTTCCTTTGTCATTTTCTGAGGATGCCAGCCACACATGCAGGCAAAACATCAGAAAGAAACTATTCCAGAACACGGCCTCACAGCCCAGAAAAAACCCAAGGAAAATCTATTCACTGGTATGGTGGTGAAAGGTGCATCCCTCCATGAATTTGCAAGGGCCACTGCATCCTACCTACCCATGAAAGTTACCCTAGTAGTATATTTCTGGTTGAGTATATTATACCCATGTATATAGTTTGTGTATGTGTGAGTGCTTCATTGGGGATGAAAGTATATAGATATAGTTATAGTTAGTTATAGATACAGTTACTTTTGAAAAACTCTGGCATACTCTTGCATTCTTTTCCTTTGTCATTCTGCAGAGTCTACTGGCCATTATTTGTCTTGATATTCTACTTCATAAGCCCCATTCCTCACTTCATTGCAAAAAGAGTCAGTGATGATACAGATGCTGCAAGCAGTGCCTGCAAGGAATTGGCGTATTTTTTCACTACAGGAATTGTGGTTTCTGCCTTTGGATTTCCCATCATTCTTGCCCGTGTTGAATTGGTAAGATTCAGACCAAGATAATGCAAGTTGATTCATGTATCTTTTAAGACTTATGTGCTTGAATGTTTGGTCTCTTAATTATTTTTAGTGTTTGTACTGGATATTACAGATGCTGCTTTCAGTCTTTTGCTTTGTCCCTACCAGGAGGAAGTGAATACAGCAGTACTAGGCAAGGATGTACTGTCCAGGCCCATTGCTAAAGACTGTTCTCCCGGCAGAATAATTGTATTCTGTTGGTTGTGTGCAGCAAGAGGATGGGATGGTACGATAGTACTGGGCAAAAGAATGTCCTACAACTTCTGCATTTCCTTTTATCTCACACACTGCTGTCTTACTTGCTATATATGAGTGATCCCTGTCCAGTCTAGTCTCCCATGCATAGTTCTCAAATATTCTTGAGGTGCTCCCCCCCCAACATCATTTACCTTTTCTTCTTGTTCTGTTTGAGAATGAGGAAGTTTGAGAGTGCAGTGATTAAGTGCGATATACATTTTTATATTTTTTAAAAAATAAAATGCATTTCTTCAGCATTTTGGTAAGGCACTTGAGCTTCCCCTAATGATGCAAGGTGTTTTGTTAGCATTTTATTATTTCTTGTTCTTACTCTTTTACTAAAACAATGTACAGTATTTTTCCTATTTCAATGTCATATTCTTTCGGGATTCCTTATTTCCAGGTCTTAACTAATTCTTGGCACTTACATTTGTAAATTATCTGTCCTAAGTTCTTGATAAAAATTGTTTGTCTTTTTTCTTTAGTTCATTTTATAAAATACACATCTTCCTTGTGAATAGTATGGTATAAGAATAACTAATACAAACTTACCACTAGAGAGCACTCTAATTCCTTCTTCTTCTTCTTCTTCTTCTTCTTCTTCTTCTTTTTTTTTTTACAAAAAGACATTTTTGGTAATGGCTAGCAATGCAAAACATCTGGAAATTTTCAGATCATGAAAGAAATTCAATTTCTTCAGGTTGATTTCCACCCTTTCTCTTTCTCTTTCTTTTCTTTTTGTTTGGAAATGAGGAAACAATTGAATTTATACAGTACTTTTCAATAATAGCAGTAGAAATAATACCAAGCAAACATTAAAAAATCCCACATATATTTATAAAGAAAATTTAGAAAGGAATTAAGCAATAACAACAACTCTTGATAGTGAATTTAAACTTTATAGCTGAGTGCTTCATCATCATTCATTGAAAGTCTGCAATTCTGAGGGGTAAGCCTCTGTAACTCAGACTTGCTTTGGAGGAAATATGGAGTGGGCAAAGTCAGGCCTCCACAGCTGTTTTTGTGTCCCCAGCCTCTTCCACACTGCTTTTTTGGGGGGCAAAAAGAGGTGGGTGGTGAATTACTCCTCATAGAAGTCTCCAGGAATGAAGCTATACCCCTTAAATAGGTTGCAAGGCCTTCTTCACTGTTTAATGTAAAAAAAAAAAAATCAAGTTCTATTTCCGCTCCCCTCCCCTTGCCACTTGATGCTATTCTGGGCAGTCCCAGAGGATCCCAGGGTCAAGAAAGTAGCTCCCAGGCCCACTAAAGTTGTCTGTTCCTGATGCAGAGGATCTGGCTGGAAATATTCTAGCAGCTGTAAACAGAACTAGCTATCCTGAATTCATATTTATGCTGTTAAACTCCTTAGATGGAGCTGGATATCATAACATGCTTAAGGCATACTGTGTTAGTGTTTAATTGTTTTATGACTTTTGTAAAATAATATTTTAGCTACACTTTTATTTTAAATTATTTTAAGCTGCTTTGGTTCCCATGCTGGGGGGAAAGCAGGGTATAACTTGAATGAATGAATGAATATGTTTGAATGGGAACAAGACATGCATGTGTTTTCCCTCTCCTTTTTCCCATGTTCTTTTTATTCAGGGTTTGTTAAAATGCTGTTTTTATGATGTCTGAACTGGAAAACTGGTTTAACAAATCATGAAAGTACTGAATTGAAGTATGTAGGGGAAAGGAAGGAGGAAAGAAGAGACCATGCACACATAACTTGACCCTTGTCTGGAAAAAAAATCTACGGTTAGATGGGGATAGTGATGTCTGAACCTCGCCAATATATCCATGGTGAAGCTAGCATGACCAGTTTATTTCTTTAATCTCTGTCAGTGTCTGAAATGTTCATAATTTTTTATTCTGGGCTCTCACCTTGTACTTCATTGATTTAAGAAAATGGAGGAGTTTCATTAATTGTAACATGCTTCTCAATTGTCACATGTAGACACTCAATCCAAAACCCACCAAAAAGAGATACTTTTATTGGCCAACCAAATGCAAAACACATGAAGCAAGCTTTAGAAACTCTACTGGCTTCTTCATCAGGAAAACAATGTTAAAAAGAAAAAGTGACGATGTTGGAGTCACAGGCCTACATGCTATTTCGGATGTTACTTGTGTTGTTGTTCAGGTGAGGGAACTCATGCAGACAGAGGCCACTATGGAGCTGAGATAAAAGACAGTAAAGTTTAAATCCTTTCAGATGTAGCAGTACAGAGACTTCCTGAAAAATCCAATGATCTCTACCTAACAAATGTCTTCACAAAGGGACAGGGACAAGCTAGATGCCAGAGAGGTTGCCTCATTGCTGCAGAAAGATTTACATTTGACTCTACATGGCCAGGAAGTAGGAGTGGCCTTTGCCTGCATGGCCAGCACTGCCACCCTTGAATATGTACACATTTAGTAGTGCTTAGGCTAAATTAAATTGATTTTCCCAATCAGAGTAGACTAGTAATTAGAATGTGGCCTATGTATGTATTCCAAAATATAAATTGATGAACAAGGTGATGTGTGAGGAAATAGTATATCTCTCCCTTCTGTGCATTCTTTTTAAAAATGTTGGGATTTGAGTTTATGGAACTTCCTGCCACAGTGAATAATAAAGTTGTTCAATAGATCTCACAGTTATGGAATGCTGTATTAACTGTAAAACCTTCTGCTGATGCCACCTTATAGAAACTTGGTGGCTTGGTTTCCTGTGGCATAGGTGTGAGACTGACACCACCACTAGATACAAGTTTATGACAGGAAGACAGTTAAAGTATTTATTAAGGGAATATTTATATGATGGAATGAAGCATTGTTTTTCAAATAGTAGAAAGAGATTGTCTACATGTACAGTTCTTAAGTAAAAAATGCTCACTTACTAGTTCCAAGTACATACAAAAGTGTACCTTGAATTGAATAGGACGACATACCTATATGTAGGATCTCACTGTGAATAATCCAGTCAAGCACAGTAATAACAGAATCTTTGCTAATACAGTCAGATCCCCATATCTGCGGAACCAGTATCTGCAGTTTCAGTTACCTGCGGGACACAAAATAGCACACCTACTATAGGTGTCCTCTCTAGACATTTACTAGGTCCTCCAAGGCAACTCTATGGTACTTGTAACCAGAAGTCCCATTATTTCAATGGCATTTGCTGTTACCTACAGTTTCTGTTATCCGTGGTAAGTCCAGAAACTGAACCGCCATGGATATGGGGGTCCAACTGTATTACTCTTGACTTTTAAGGGAGTTAAAAATCTCTCAGCAACTTTCCCATCAGACCAGTTTTTCATAACCTTCACCCCAGCCAGTCATTCACCACCATGCTGTATTTTACATGTGTACATTGAATATCTCTCTCTCTCTCTCTCTCTCTCTCTCTCTCTCTCACACACACACACACACACACAACATACACACACATAGACACAGAGTGAGAGAGTTGTACATTGTCCAGAGAACTCTGGTGGTGCAGTGGTCTAAAAGTTCATTAAACAAAGGAAGAAGGAAATAAATATAGCAGGCTTCCTCTATAGCATTCCTTCTGCCTTCTAGGATGATCCAGATGTTTCTAGGAGTACCTGAAAGCCTTTAGTTTTCAGTTCCTGTTCCAGCTTTGAGCCACTAACTGACCTCTGACTGACTGACTTCTTAAAATCCCCTGGGGATAATATGGCAAATTATGTTCTTACTCTCTGTCCAGACCTTCACCTACTCACATTTTTTAAAAGGTCAAAAGTAACATCTCTATATAAATCTCCTGACCACAAATCAGTTTTTTTTTGGACCCTTTGACCAAACTAAACTGTATTTTGCTGTCCACCCATACCTTTATAAACCAAGGAATCTTCCCCTAGTAACTTTCACAATGTTAGTTTGAAGTCTCTCTTCCATAGCAGCCATATCTAAAACAGCCACAATTTTCTTATGCTCAATATACGGTAGCGAAGTTAGGTTTCTGGCCTATTTAATTATCTTATAAATTCACTCAGTGGTAATAGAGAATATAAACATTACAAAACATGAACAGATAAAAATGTAGTGTTTCTTCTTATGAGGAATCTGAGGCAAGTGAAAAGCATGAAAAGGCAAAAGAGTGCACTACCATTATTCTCTTGAGTCCACTTCCTACCACCTCTGGCCAGCATGGCCAATGATCAGGGTTGTTGGAGTTGTTTAGTCCAACAATGGGGTCGTCTGTATGAGGAAGAAAAAAATAGATTGTTCGCAGCAGCCGTGAACTGTCTTAATGGTGTTACAACCCCCATAAACTTCGCATGCCCTCTAGCCAAGATGGTGGCCGTGAGTGCATTACTTGCATTTTAAAATCTGCCACCATTGAACTTTTTTTTTTTTAAAACAACATTTACTATGGTGCGCATGAGCACTATTTCATGTTTACAAAAAGAGAGAGAGAGAGAGAGAAAGATAATACAAATCATCATTTTATCACCTTAATGATTGCTCCTAAGGAGAAAATTCAACATGGTGGCAGTGGGCGTTTATCCTGTTTGCAGGTCTCTCCCCCGATGCTCATCCAGCCAATCAGCTTGTGCTGCCTCTCCTGTGGAAAAGCACAGCCATGTGAATGCAACTGTCTTTACAAGCGGGAATGTGCATCTCCTACAGACCTTTTTAAAAACTCAGAGAAAAGCCGCAAAGGCTCTCTGGGTGTAGTTTTTGGAGTTTTTAGCTGCTCGCCTTCTAAATACAACACATTAATGTGGATGCCCATTAAGGCAGATCAATTTTCCAGCGAATTCTATGAGGATTGTTTTGACCATTTAGATAGGACCAATATTTGCAAAAGGTTCCCCACCCTGAAGCAGAAATGGTGCTACAGTCCTAGCATGTGTCAGGAACAGTATTTTTCCTATACTGACCAATGTCAGAGGTAGTATTCTGAAACATCTGAAAATAGCTTTCCAATACCAGCTCCTATGGTTGCTGCTACACTACAGAAATAATGCAGTTTGACACTGCTTTAATTGCCATGGCTCACTGCTATGGAATTCTGTAATTTGTAGTTTTGTGTGATATTTAGCCTTCTATGTCAAGGAGCTGTGGTACCACAACAAACTACAAATCCCAAGAGTCCATAGGATGGAGCCATGATAGTTAAAGCTGAATCAAACTGCATTATTTCTGCAGTGTGGGAGCGGCCTAAGAGTGATCCTGACTGTGATTGTGATCCTGTGTCCACTTGCTGAGGAGTAAGTCCATCTGATTTAACTGGACTTATTTCTGAGTACGCATGTATAAAATTGAGATTGTACTGTTAACAACCCAGTCAAGTATAACAACCTTTTATTTTTGGTTCCTAAGAAATTTATAGCTCTATGAATTTTATGTAACACTGATGTTTTTAAAAGCTAATTCAAAATAGTCTTTCAGTCATCATTCTGAAAAATAAAGTACATAATAACTGATAAGGTTTTCTCCAAAAGTTTAGTTCAGTCTGGAGTGGAGAAGAGAAACAGTATGGGAGGGGCAATGGTTCAGACCTTTATATCTCTTGTGATGGCTGAGAGCTTTTAAGTTGTTTTGAGAAGAGTGTGACTGGCTGCATATAATTTTTTTTTAATAGTCATGAATGTTGTTGCTGATGGAAAAGACCTCAGAATGTCTTGTAAAGATTTCCTTATTTGTTCTCTTGATAAGTTTTATTATATATTATCAAGGACTAAAATTGTTCTGCATTTCAATGCATTGCAGCAAAATAATAAGAAAGTGCTGCAATT
Organism: Gambelia wislizenii; assembly: GCA_030847615.1. Classification (NCBI taxonomy): domain Eukaryota; kingdom Metazoa; phylum Chordata; class Lepidosauria; order Squamata; family Crotaphytidae; genus Gambelia; species Gambelia wislizenii. The sequence goes on from JAUMIR010000004.1 coordinate 109,207,859, forward strand.
ACTACTAATTATTTAATGACTAAGAATTACTTTAGTTTGCTTCATACTCAAAAATTACTGTTTGATCTTTAGTGCTTTTAGCATGCAGATGTTGTATTTCTTTGTGCCTCTGTAATGCTGGAAATAATGTGTTTTTGATCAATTCATGAAGGGATTTTTTTAAAAAACTTTCTATTTCAGATCAAGTGGGGAGCTTGTGCCCTTGTGCTGGCTGGCAATGCTGTCATTTTCCTTACTGTTCTAGGCTTTTTTGTTCTGTTTGGCCGAGGAGATGATTTTACCTGGGAACAGTGGTAGACATCAGTATGCACTATGTAACTTACATGGACATTGACTATTGACTTGGCATTTTACAGTACATTGTAATTGTGTGTATATACTATGTATATATGTGCATATGTAAACCTGTATTAAGTGCATGCATATATAGCAATGCAGTGTTGGAAATGAGAATAGATTTTGGCCAAGATCCAACAGTGCACGTTAGTATCCAACACCAACAAAACTTGAGAATCCCCCATGCCACCTCACCCCGGCTGTGACATTGAATTTCCTGTGTTTTTGGTCAACCAAAATATAAAGGTCAAGATCTAATTGTTTACGGTACTTCAGCTGGGTCCAGTTGCTTCTGCCAGAATGAGTGACCTTCCTTTTCCTGCAGCTCCTACTTTATCCATTCATCCTACAAAGCTGTTCAAGAAAGCTTTGGAATTCTCCAGAGCAGGTGGAGAATTCCAAAGCTTTCTTGAACAGTTTTGTAGGATGGATGGATAGAGTGGGAACTGCAGGAAAAGGAAGGTCACTCATTCTGGCAGAAGCAACTGGACCAAGCTGAAGTAAACAATTAGATGTTGACCTTTATATTTTGGTTGGTCAAAAACACAGGAAATCCATTTCAAATACTGGTATATGTGTTTAGTGGGGTGTGTGCATGTGAAGATCTTTGGAATGAGTCCCCTTGAGTCACAGTCTTGGGGAAAAGACGGGGTACACATAAAGGGATGGTGATTAATTGACTGTAGCATCCATTTTTCAGTTTGGGATGGCCTTGCACGCTTGGGCAGAATTGGAGCTGTTGGGGAGCTAAGCACGGTCAGGTCTGGTTGGTACTTGGATGGGGAACTGCCAAGAAAAGCCAGGTGTTGCAGGCTATATTTCAGAGCAATGCAATGGCAAATGACCTCTGAGTATTCCTTGCCTAAGAAAACCCTATGAAATTCATGGGGTCGCCATAAGTCATAAGTCAACATAAGTCAACTTATGGTTTCTTCCCTAGCATTTGTATTAAGTGCAATAATTACTTTTTTTGTTTTCTTTCTTTATTGCAGTATAGCAAAACATATTTAAGAAATACAAAATAAAGTCTCTTCAAATTAACAAATTTGATTTTGTCCAAGTGCTCATATAACTGTTCTCTAGTAAAGCTTTCTGTTATGCCAGTAGCACAGGGCCATTTTAATTGTGATACACATAGGGTATCCAGTCTATTAGAATCTTAAATCGCTCAAGATTTGTAATTGCTATGACACACAATCTTACAAAAAGAGTTTATTGAGTCTTAAAAATAGCTTTACATCTAAAAAATTATCCTCTAGTTGTGGGTTGTGTGATATAATCCTGAAAAGTGCCTTTCACATGGTGGAATGCATTCAAAATTTTCCTCTGGCAGACTGAAGGACTTTTTTTGACTCTTTCCATCCACAGGAGGCTTCTAGCCCATCAGAGGAATACCACTGATAGCAAAGCAGCAGTTTTCATTGATTCCATTGCAGGCCCCAGTGCTACCCCACAGTCTGTTTGGAGGATTGGCTGAGCCTCCAAAACAATGGAATAAACATTAATGTGGACTGCAGAGAGAAGATGAGATAGGCAAAGATTGCCTACCCCTTCCCTTTCTGCCTGTGAGAGTGTTCTGAGTAAAGCTCTGGTCAAGAAATGTTTTCACAGGTAGTAAAGAACCAATTCTTAAAAAGTGATTCTAGTAATAATTAGAGGCAGAAAGATTAAACCTGACAATAAATGTGAAACTGTGTTCGGTGCAATAAATAAATTGCACCGAACACAGTAGGGTTCCTTTTCTACGTAAACATGATTTAGAGCTCACTTGTAAATATCTCTGCATGGTAAGGAAGGAATAGAAGGAAGAACTGCCCTGGAAGGAAGGAACAGGAACTAAGGTTTGATTTTTGTTCCAGGGCAAACCACCACTCCAAACCATACAGGCCCTCATCCAACACAACATTTGCAATAGGGTTGGTTTTTTTTTTTTTTTTTGGCCCTGCTACCCTTTTATGGTTACCTAAATTGCTCAGGAACGAGTTTTTGGAGCACATGGTGAGTTGTAGAAGGGGGCTGCTTCCACATGTGCAATGACCACATTGGATACTGGCCACTGTCTGAAGAACATTTTCAGAATGGTATAAGATGGAAACAAAATGGCGTACTTTCCTCTTTCCTGTGTGTGAAGTTAAGTTGCCCTTGCTTGCCTGTTGCAGTTTGAAATGGGTTTACTGCTAAGGTTATACAGATTACCATAAACTTGTCACTGACACTTCCAAGCTTCTCATCCTACCTGTTGTGAACAGTCATTTACTTCAGTGGTTTCCATGACAGTAAACTTCAAAGTGCCTTTACCTCCAAGATTATTGTGGTTGAAGAAAATTGCATAATGCAATATGTATTTTTGCAATCTGATCTTTCATTGAACCAGCTGCTTTGTATTTGCTCTTGTTTAGCCTTTTCTGTATTTCATATTTGGTATTCTGTAACTTTTATAAACTATATAATTTGAAGTACTAAAATCATGCACTGTTGCAGTGTATTTGTGAATGGAAACAAGTTTCAAACTCTAATAAAACTAAATTTTAAAAGTTTATTGTCATTAATTTTGAATTATATTCATTTCTATTTTATTTCAAATGAGAAGGCTCAAGATCACACTGACCTCATACAAGGCAAGCACAGTATAAAGATGAATAAAGAACGTCCTCAAAGCACAGTAGAACAAAAGTTCAAAATCCATTTGCTCTTCAAATTTGGACAATTGTTCTGAGTAAATATTCAAGCTTAGTTTAAACTATACATATGCTCTTATATAATGTTTGGCATTTATCAGAACTTGTGGATAGAGAGAAGAATTGCTCATCTATGCTTGAGTTTTACACAATACAGTTTCATTTTAAATTGGTGACAAATCTTGTTCTAAGATCAAGTGGATAGCACAATATTTTTTTCCATTTGTATTAGGATAAAGAACACATTTGTCAAGTGGGTTGGACCTTCGGGGAGATGTTACAGTATATTTGCTTTCACCACTTAAGTTGTGTGGAAGAACCTGGACTTACTGAAACTGTCACAAATTTTAACATTTCCAAATGTTTTCTAGAGCTGTAGCCTCTTTTGTCTCCTTTCATTCACATCACGGTCATTACATGATGGTGAGAGCTTTTAATCCACTGGAGACAATAAACATGAACAGAAGTGGAAGAATGTGATTTTTTTTTGTTATTCTCTATTTCTCATGCACTCCCACTGCTGGTGCCCCAATGAATGCTGTTTTAGAGGGTCCCACAAACCCCCTGGAGCAAATTTGTAGGAGGAATGTGAGTTGGCAGCCATTCTATTTTTCCCTTTCCAATAGCCACAAGACTAGGTAAAACTTGTCAATAAAGGTATCATGGTTTTGTGGATTTTGTATTTTGCTGCATAGTCAGCATGGCTATGTTTTCTGGATTTGAAGATACTGAATTTAGCCTCAACATGGGAACCTTTAACAAGAGGGAGCTGATAGACTAGCACTTAATTCTTTGAGGTTTCTACCTCTAACAAAGGTAAAACTCTTTCATTTAAGCTATAATTGGCAAGTTTTACCTATACAGCACCTAAAAGTTTTTCCAGATAGAACAGTACAGAGACTTCTTGAGAAATTCAATGTTCTCTGCCTAAGATGGGCACTTAGCTTCACACAGGACAGAGATAGACTGGATCTCAATGCAAGTTACTTTGCTGCTGCTAATGGATTTGAAATTGTATTGCCTGTCCTTTACTTCCCTTTATCCCTGGTCCCCACTTAGCCAAGAAAGGGAGTGGCCTCTACCTGCATTAATATCCTTCTAGATTATCTTAACTGACAGCAGAAGTAACATTAGATAGAATGTAGGCTTGTGATTCTGACATTGTCACTTTTCTTCTCCTGTATGTTTTTTTAACATCTTTGCCTGATGTTAAGCCAGTGAAGCTTCAAAAGCTTGCATGATGTACAGTTATAATCAAAATTATTCAAACCTCCATTACAAATCAGGTTTATTGTCAACATTTATAGACTTTCAGCTGTTTTCAACTAATAAATCAAACAAAAGCAAATGAAATAGCTCAACACAACTAATACTTCAAGTGGTTTCCACAAATTCAACTGAAAATGCGACTTATAATGACTTCTCCAGTCTCAGAATTATTCAGCCCCTTCACAGCAAGCATCTTCAGTACTTTAGTAGAGCACCCTTTTGCTGTTATGACTTGCTGCAAATGAGATGTGTAGCCAGACACCAGCTTCTGGCAGCATTCCTGAGGAATATTAGCCTATTCCTCATGAGCAATGGCCTCCAGTTAAGTAATAATCTTGGGTTTGCATGCTGTAGCTACCTTCTTCAAATCCCACTAGAAATTTTCTATGGGGTGCAAGTCAGGTGCCTGTGGTAGCCACTGTAGAATCTTTCAGGATTTCTTCTGCAACCAAGCCTTGGTGGAATTTGAGGTATGCTTGGGATCATTGTCCTGTTGAAAGGTCCAATGACGCCCAAGCTTCAGCTTCTTCACAGATAGCATGACTTTTTCTCCTAGGATTTCCTGATACTTCAACAAATCCATCTTGCCTTCCACATGCTGCAGGTTTCCAGTGCCAAAGGATGCAAAGCAGCCCCAGAGAATCACTGAGCCACCACCATGCTCAACTGTAGGCAGAGTATTCTTTTCAGTGTCTGCTTCATTCTTCTTCCTCCAGACATATTGCTGATCCATCAGGCCAAAAAGTTCCAGTTTTGTTTCCTTGATCCACAGTACAGAATCCCAAAACTTCTGTGGCTTATTTATATGATTTTGAGCATATTGGAGCTGACTTTTCTTATGTTAATTGCAAACAGCTGAAAGTCTGTGAATTTTAACAATAAACCTGATTTGCAATGGGGTTTGAATGATTTTGATTATAACTGTATTTTGTGCATTTAGGTTGGCCCAATAAGGTTTTGTGGATTTGGGATGTTGTATTTTGTCCCAAACATTCAGTTATAGAAGCTGAAACTACTTTGTCCTACCATAGTGTCTCAGGCGCATTCACTAGGTTGTTTTAAAAGATTGCAAAGTTTTAAACTGATTACCGTATTCTTTAAAAGATCTAGACAGAAATGTGGGTTGTGGTTGTCCTAACATGCCTTTGATTGCTTTGTTCATCATTTAGAAAACAGACAGATGAACTTGAATATGATTATTAAGCAAAAGTTAATTCAGACTACAATTAAGTTAGGATGAAATAAAGGTGAATTAATTTTTTAAAATACATTTTTCTTTCTCTGAAAAATGAGGCAAGGACTATTAGGTTCTTCTCCAAATACAGTACTTACATGTTGGGAGCTATACTTCCACAGCTCCGTTCTAGTTCCTACAATGTGTCCCATTCAGCAGAGTCCCTGATTCTCTTACTGTGCAGTATGTTCAAGGACTTTGGGGGCTGTTATCAATTGTTGAATGGTGAGTCAACGTAAGTAAATCCCATGGATTCAATTGATCTGTTCTAGGTGGAACTAACAATAGGATTTTGGAAATATTTAATTGACCACATAACAAGTAATGACTAGTGAGATCCTTTTTTCTTTTTTAAAAGTAAGACTAAGACTTTGGCTTTGAAAGATAACCTTTCAAGCTCTGATATGTAATCCCTGTAGCTATCTGTTCAAGCTTCATTCCTTATTTTGGCATGTCAACTTTTTCTGTAAGTTGTCATGACACAAAATAAACAGCTGACCTGAGGCAAAGGAATTGCAACAGACTGTCAGGGGATTCTAACAGCACACAAGGCACTGGATATTGTGTCTATATGCTTAGCTTAATTATTTCTATTGCTCCTGGCACCACGTTTTGATATTCTGTGCACTGTGTACCATTTGAGTGCAGGTAAGCTGCTGCAAGATTCTCCACTTTCTCTTGCCTTCTCTTTCCTCTTCCCTCAGAAGTGCCTGAACCCCAAATTTGTTAAGTATAACATTTTTTGCAGTCTCCCCCAAATGGAAAACCTGCCTACTCTGTTCCATTTGGGCCTTGCCTGGATCTTGGCCTGGATTTTCAGGCTTCACAAGCCCTCTCCCTAAACTCCAAGTGCACTTCTAAGCTAGTTTTCATGTAGTGAAGTCTGGTTTATGGATTTTTATTGTGTTTGTTTAATTCTTTGTATTATACATTTGGTATACATTAGATTATCCATTACACATGAGCTAATGAATTCCCTACTGAAGTTCACAGTAATAGTCCTTTGCCAAAGTATCTGCTCCCCTTTGACTATTCCACATTTTGTTATGACTTAGAATTGAAATGGATTTAATTGGCATTGCTACCACTTGATGTACACATGATATGCAGCATTGTGAAGGTGCAAAATATTTTTACTGTGCAGTAGGTTGTGACACAAGAAAACGTGGAAAGTCAAAGGAGAGTCCTGCAAGGCACTGTATTCAGTAACAAATCCCTGAGAAATGGCTATGTGTCAGCCACGGAAACAAATCTGCTAAGACATGCTGCTTCCAAAATTCAAAGACTCTCCATGCAAGCATACCTTGGAACATGTGTGGTCTCATAAAGGAGTCTGCAGAGCCCACTCATAACTAGATGCACTTCAGGATACAGAGCAATCACCATCATACATGACAGATGTGAATGGCTGGGTTTGGAGGTTAAGGTTTTTAAATCTCTTTGAAATGCATGTCGTTATTGTATTGAACAATGTTTGAAAAGCGAGTCAACTGGTTGTTTTCTGAGGACATTTGTTAGAACACTAAATGCAATATTCATTATGTCCTCTATCACAGCAGTATGTTAGGAAAATAAAATGACAGGGAATGCTCTCAAATGAACCATTGGAGTTTATCAGATGTGCTAAAAGTGGCATTATAACGATGCCAGAAGATTGCTAAAGGGCACCCTTTTCAGATGATGTCATTCCCCACTCGTAATGCGCCTGTTCTGCCACCGCTCCACCAGCACTGCTTTTTATTGATGAGAGAAGCCATCAATATATCCCCCGTTCTGTTCCTGTCATGGATTTGACAGCAACTGAAAAGGTGCTCTGTTTCACTGGCAAGATCCTAGCATCAATGGGAGGTCCCTGCCAGAAAACTCCCTGGTGGGATCAGGACATCAAGGTAAGTGACACACTTTTTAATAACTTCCTTGATTTGCTTGGAAGTTTTAAAATGTTTCTGTGCTTGGTGTAACCTTTTTTCTTTTATTTTTCTTTCAAACTTTGAACTTCCTGTGCTTGTGTGTTCTTGTGAGAATGAGTGGGATTTCACTCCAGGCAGGGCTGGTTTAAGGCACCGGCAGCATCAGCATCCGCAGGGGGGGGCATCATTGTGGAGGCCCCCATAGTAACCCTCCTCCTGCAAAAACATTGTTAGTAATAATCTGAATATCCTGTCCTGTGAATAGCTTAGGTTGAGTTAGGTTACATTGACCTGAGATAAACGTATGGGGCCTCCAAAATAAAGCATTGCAGCCCCCCCCCCCAATTCCTTAAACCGGTCCTGACTCCAGGAAGTGAATGGAGCTCCGTTAGAGCTCCATTCACTCCTGGGCTGCCCTGTGGACGCTACTAAGGTAGGTCTGAAAAGCTTGGTTATTGTGGCAAGTCAGGGACGGGAGAGGGGCTGGAGAGGAGATTGTGGGACAGGACCGCTTTTTTCATTTCTGTCTAACAATCTCCATTGTGCTTTGTTCAGTTAGCTTTCCAGAGGAGAGTTTCTGGGGAATGTTTACAATGGGGTTGTCTAGACAATGAAAATACTTCTCACAGAATTCGAGGAGAATACCTTTTGTCCCAATGAAAAGCAAATGAGATTTGTGGTACTAGGAAGGAGGGGAGCCAAAAACTCCAATTACTACATGGGAAAAGCCTTTGCAGCTTTCCCCAAAGTTTTTAAAACAAGGTGTAGAAATACACATTACCTCTCATTTGGACAACTGATTTGCATTGCAGGGCATTCTCGGCGTGGGTAGAAGTGGAAAGCTGATTAGTTGGATGTGCGTGGGTGGTGGGCTTGCTGGCAACGAAGTGTCTAGAAGCACCATTTTGGAATTTCGTGTTGCCGATTGTGCACTTTTGTGCTGCGCTGGGGTGACCAAACAGCTTTTTTAAGTGGAAGGTCGCACTTGTGCACCTTTGATTTACAGTTAAAAAAAACTACTGTGCAGTGGTGACAACTTGTTGAGAATAATAATGTGAGTAATTCACTCTCGTCCACCATCTTGATTCACGGGCACAGCTGCGTGTGCACTTCAAACACGGATAGCTTCGCTTACCAGTGATTTTGCAAAAAGACCATGGAGACAAATGAATGCTGCTGTGCATTTGTGTTAATGTGCAACAATCTACATTACCGTATATCTTCTCATCTAGACAAGCCCAGTGTGTAGGTTCTGCCCACTTTTTGTCCTTAGCCCTTTGTCTTTTGTTCTTAATGTCACAGTTGGATATGTGTGGATATATTACACACCCAGAACATTCCCTTGAACGTCCCACCTTGAGGGAAAAATGCATTAGAACATTTCAGAAGAATTTATGCAAGATTTGCTCAGGAAATTGTTCCTTACATTATCTGGAACTTTAGCCTTTGAGGTTATTATAATTCAACAGTAGACAAGACTATGTCACTCACTTCCTCTTAGTCTATTTTTGGATGCTACCAAGAAAAAAATTATGTCATAATTGAATAATAGCCAAGATAATGGTGTTGTTACCTGCACTATAAAGATTCACTGTAGTTCATATCCATTGCCATATTGAAGCCTCCCCTATTATATTTATTCCACCAGAGTAAACATTTAAAAATACTTTTCTAACCATTAAAAATGTTCTTTTAAGAAAATAAAATAAATGAAAGAGACCCTTCTTTAAACAATCCAACAGCAGTACAGTTTCCCTCTGTATCCACAGATCCACGGATTTAAGTATTCACAGCTTGAAAATATTCTTTAAAAAATAATAATCCAAAAAGCAAACCTTGATTTTGCCATCTTATATAAGGGACACCATTTTGCTATGCCATTGCATATCATGAGTCTTGAGTATTCACGGATTTTTGGTATCCACGGGGGTTCCTGGAACCAAACCCCAGCGAATATGAAGGGACAACTGTATATGTGTAGTTTGATTTTAAATTAACACTTTCTTTCTCTGTTTGTATTTCATGCCTTTAACAATATTTTATGAGCCTTTCTTAGCGTATAATATTACTGTATTTTCTGGCGTATAAGACGACTGGGCATATAAGATGCCCCACAACTTTTCCAGTTAAAATATAGAGTTTGGGATATACGCGCCATGTAAGACTACCCCTCTTCCAACGCACACCAAATAAAAAATTTTAAAAAACCATCAGATTTGATTTCAATATGGCAATATCGCGGCTTCGGGAAGGCTGGGTGGTGGCTGGCAAGCCTCCCTCTGTCCAGCCAGCCACCACCCGCCCTTCCCGAAGCTGTGATGGGGAGCCCTATAAGATGACACCTGGTGTATAAGACGACACCCGACTTTTGAGAAGATTTTCCTGGGTTAAAAAGTCATATGCCAGAAAATAACGGTACTACTTTATTTTAGCTCATTGAACAAATTTACATGAGGTTTCATGATAAGGTCTTCATCCTCCTAATGCTTTCCTGAACTCTGCTGATTTTTAGGCTACAGTTTATGTGGTGAATGAATCCCAGAAAACTTATTTCCCATACCACATAAACATTATTAGGACATACTGGCAGATTACATGCACTGTCTCCTGTTTTCTTCAGTGTCAAGGCCTATTGCTTAGAGGAAAAGCAAAATAGTGTTTGTATCTCACTTCACAGAAATGCTGTTTGTATCTCACTTCACAGAAGGAAGTTGCCAACATGCATATTAGTGTAAGTAAATCAAAGGGCAAACCCTAATGGCCATGTTTTGTTCTTCTAACGGTGAAATGAACATTTTGTTGTGCACGTCTCCACTAAGATACGGTAAGGTATTATAAGTTGTTGAAACTAATTTTATTCCCTACGCTAAATCGCATTTGTAATGTGCAGATAATGAGGAAGTCTTCTAGTTAAATTCATTATTAAGAGCAGTCAATATGTGTTTCCCTGTAGCACTTTGGTAATTTCGTTAGCACTGTAGCGTTTCTTCAGCTTTCTGCAAACTTTTAGGTTTAAGTGAGAGATCCTTCATAAGTCTTGCTTGAAGACTTGTACTGTAGCACAGTCCTGTGCACGTTTATTCAGAAGTCAGCTCAGCATTCAAGCAGTTTGACACCACTTTAACTGCCATGGTTCCAACCTACAGAATCCTGGGATTTGTACTTTTGTGCATTCTTACTTCAGACAAATGTATGTATGGTTGCAGTCTAAAACATGGAATGTTTTAGGACGTAAAACATCTCCCCTCCAAACTAAATTTTCTGAAGTTCATAGATTTTCCTTGGGGCTTTTTCTGGGCTGTGAGGCCGTGTTCTGGAAGAGTTTATTTCTGACATTTCGCCTGCATCTGTGGCTGACATCTGCAGAGAATGGTTGGGTAGGAGTGTGTGTGTGGTGTCCATTATCTGCTGGAAATCCCCCTGTTCCTGGGTGGAGTTCATTTGCAAGTGATGAGTTCTGATTTTAGTGTTTTTCAGGGCTGGCAGCCAGATTTTGTTTACTTTTGGGGTTTCTTCATTCCTGTTGAAGTTGTCCAGGTGTTTGTGGATTTCAATAGCTTCTCTGTGCATTCTGACATGATAGTTGTTGGGCTGATCCAGACTTTTGGTGTTTTTAAATAATATTTTGTGTCCAGGTTGGTTTATCACATGTTCTGCTTCTGTTGATTTTTCTGCCTGGCCCAGTCTGCAGCGTCTCTCATGTTCCTTGATTCGTGTTTGCACACTGTGTTTAGTGATCCCTATGTAAATTTGTCCACAGCTGCATGGTATGCGGTAAATTCCTGCAGCTGTGAGAGGGTCTCTTTTGTCCTTTGCTGAGCATAGCATTTCTTGGATTTTCTTGGCTGGTTTGTTGATCATTTGGGAGTTGTGTTTCCTCATCAGTTTCCCTATTCTGTCTGTGACTCCTTTGATGTATAGTAAAAATACCTTCCCTTTGGGTGGCTGTTTTTCTTCTTCATTCCTGAGTTTTTTTTCTGGGTCTGGCTGCTCTTGTGATGTCTGATCTGGAGTAACCATTAGCCTGTAGGGCCCAGTTTAGGTGCTTCAGTTCATCCTCCAGGTAGTGGGCTTAGCAGATCCATTAACCAACCATTAGCCAAACAGGCACTAATCCTCCTTGCATATCTCCACCCAGAAATTAGCCATTCAAATACACAAATTTACATATCCTCATCAACAGGGGTTCACAGTATATAACCCCCACACACGCTCCTACCCAACCATTCTTTGAAGATGCCAGCCACAGATGCAGGCGAAACATCAGAAATAAACTCTTCCTCACAGCCTGGAAAAAACCCAAGGAAAATCTGTGGATGCTGGCCATGAAAGCCTTCAACTTCACATTTCTGAAGTTCATTGTGTTACACTTTTGTATTACTTACATTCAACGTATTTTTCACTCATCATTACAGCAGTTCTTGTACCAATCCCCCCAAAACTTTCTCCTCTTCTGCAAAAAAATATTACACAGTGCTTCACAGGAAAGACCCCAAGGTGGGAGACTATATTTTTAAGAAGAGCTGTTGAAATGTATTTGTTCTACTGGACCATCTCAGATTTTTAATTTTTTAAATCTAACTATTGCTCTTCTACAGTTTGGCATCCTTTGCAAGCTACTTGGAGGGGCTTTTATATGGGTAAAATTTGATAGCTTCATAATGCCCATGTGGCATTTCAGACCACTGTAGACAGTGCTGTATTGGGAAGGGTGAGGAAACTCATCTTGAAAGAAGTCAATGGAGAGATCATATGGGACACATTTTGATAGAGGGAAAAGAGAGTCCCTCTGTGTTTGGCTCATGAATTCTTTGTCATGAATTCTTTGTCATAGAATCATAGAATTATGTCAAAGAATTGAGAACTTGCCTATTGGGAAGGACAGAGAGTTTTCAGTGGAAAGCACATTTTTGGAAAGTTATTCAAAAGTGGGAGGAGAAGCATGATGAGATATTTATGTGAAAATGCTGGGTTTTCTCTACATTACTCTGATAAAGGTGTTTGGGATTCTGTTTAACAAGGCTGGCCTACCATTAGATAGAATGACATGGCCACCTCAGGCTGCAGATACGGGGGATAGAGACCGGTAGTTAAACATTAGAGAATGGAGTTGTGAGTTGCACAAACCTACAGTCCTGGCCCTACTGTTAGAAGCACACCAGCTTCTCCCATCATCCATAGGACCTAAAATCACAGGAAAGATGCGCCTGCTGCCTCTGAAAAGCTAAAGGTTATACCATCCAAGTTAGACCATCTGTTGGCCAGAGAAGGAGAAGCCGCAGGGAGCTTGCTTTCTCTTCCCTGCCTAATTTGGAACTGCAGGAGAAATAAACCCATTTGTTGGCTGAAAGAACAAAGGCCACAAACTGGTCCTCAAGCAAGACACATCAGCAAGAAAATATTAGCTTGGCCAAAACACAAGGCCAAATTCTTGGAAGAACTTATCTCCTTCTACTTCCTTTTTCCTCCACTCCTCCTTCCTTCTGTGTCTTGTTGTTTTAGTTTCTAAGCCTGTTGACAGACCTTGGGGTTGTCTAAACGCTTTTGACCAGTGGAAAATAAGACTGCATTGGTGTAAAGTGTGAACAGGGAAAATATTGAAGGGGACAAGCGTTAGAATTGTAATACATATAAATAAAGATGGGCTGTTATATCAGACTCATTATTTAATAGACAGACCTCATACAGCCTTCCCTATCCCCCCCCCCCCATTAGCCTGCTGCCTTGAGGTACAGTGGAGAATGCTGTCCCATTGTGGAAGAAAGTCTCAACCATCAGTCTGGTTAACTATTGTGCATGGAATGGAGTGGCTGCTGTCTTGCTCTTTGTCTCAAACAGAATGATGTCAGGCAAGATGTTATGCTTAATTCCAATTAAGAGAGGTGTGGAGGCTCACCAGTATGTGTTTCTGTTGTTTTTCCCTTGCAGCTGATTTTCTGCAACTAAAAACAATCACATAACAGTTGAATGCACAATCAAGTGCAAAACAAACCATAGAGACACCAGTAAAACTACTATACAGATAGGAAAGCAAAGAATTTTCTCTGTATGATGGCTTTTCTTCAACACACACTTGGGGCTTGCCTACACAGGCCAGAGTATGCCACTTTCCAGTCAGAGTATTCTGATCCCAAAGTAGGCCTGGATCTCTCCCCCCACCCCGTTACTGTGATGAAACAGGCAGAGGCCCGCATGCACACGATGGCTTGTATCAGCAGGTGCCTCCGCCAGTGTTGCATGTTGCACTCTCTAAAGCTGGGAAGGAGGCTTTCAGCATGTGCTTAAGGCTGGTCACATGCAGGGGGTCTTGATCACATGCTGGAGCCTCCTTCCTGGCTTCAGAGTGACACAAGCATTTTTGCTGTCCAACGATAAAGCCTAGTGTGCAGGTAAGGACGCCTGCATCCCCACGGCGGACCCATTTGGGTTTTTCCTGCATGACATGGCTTTTCATTTTTAAAATATATCTTTATTAAGATTTTAAATATATAAAAAGACAACACTCACCACATTGACAATAGTCATTTAACAATAACTAACATAACTTACCAAACTAACAAAACACAAGAGGCAAGCAGACATGTATCTATTACATTTAACCCCTTCCCCTCCCTCCTTCCTCTAATCCCCCCTACCCTTTCCCCTTAAAATGACCTCCCACCCCTTTCTTGAATCGATATAATCACATCTTTACATACTCCCTCTGATTCTACTAAGACAACTCTAAACTAATTTTATACAATATAATGTAGTATATGTTATATATTATTTACTTAATTATTATTTCACATTATTTCACTTTACATTTCATTTGTTACATAAATTATACAATTATATTTTTGTTCACTGTACTTTAGTAGCTAACATTTAATACATACAAATAACACTCAATATATACTCAACATCCACATCTAACATATATAATATTCTCTGCAAGACTTTCTATTTTCTCCTTTATTATACTCGGGCCTCCCCAATTACCATTTAACATATGAAACCTAAAACACTTATCTCCCCTCTTTGTTCCTTCATAAAATCTATAATTGGTTTCTAAATATCTATAAATGACTCTAAAGATTTCCCTTTAATATAATTTGTTAATTTCTCCATTGTAGCTATCTCTGATATTTTTTCTATCTATTCTTTATAGCCTGGTATTCTGTTTACCTTCCAGTTTTTTGCAAATATTATTCTTGCAGCTGTTACCGTGTACCAAATCAAGTTATGGAATCTTCTTTCATCTTTGTTCTCTTGAGTAATCATATTAAGTAAAAATAACTCCAGTCTCGGTGTGAGGTTAACTTTCAAGATTTTGTTCATCCCTTTGCTCACTTTGAATCAAAATTTCTTTGTCTTTTTACATCTCCACTATATATATAAAAAGGATCCTATCTGTGTTCCACATTTCCAACATAGATTACTAATTCCTTTATTCATTTTTGCTAATCTTTCCAGGGTAATATACCATTTTAACATCATTTTACAGCAGTTTTCTTTTAATGCACATGAACATAAAAATTTTATCCCTTTAGTCCAGATATCCTCCCATTGTGCCATATATATTTCGTGACCTACGTATCTTGCCCAATTTATCATATACTCTTTACTATCAAATTTTAATAATAATTTATATATTTTGCTTTTCAATTGTTTTTCCCCATTACACAGTAATTTTTCAAATTCAGATTTCTCTCCTTCGTATTGCCATTTCAAGTCTTCCTTCACTCTCCCTCTTATTTGATAATACGTTAACCATGCAAGTTTAATTCCTTCTTTTTCTAATCCATGATTTTCTTTAATTTTCCACTCTCCCATAACTCTTCAAAATAAATCTCTATAAGTTAGCCAATTATTTCCCCTTAGTTTCATTTTGCAAAAGGTCTCTTGAGGTGAGAACCACCCTGGTATTTCCCAGTTTAATCTATTTTTATATGTAGTCCAAATTCTAAATAAAGATCTTGTAATTATGTGATTTTTAAATTCTGTATTTAATTTTAATTTTATTGTACCATAGGTACCCATGCCAGCCCATTTTAAAGTCATGATCCCCAGTTCTAATTCCCTCTCATTTTCTAAAGTAATCCATTGTTTTAACAAAACCAGACAAGATGATTAAAATATCCTTTTAAATTAGGTATAGCCAACCCTCTCTGCTCTTTCGTATCTTCCAAAACTTTCCATTTTACTCTTGGTTTCCTCCCTGACCATAAAAAATTTGACAATTCTTTTTGCCACTTTATGAATGGTGCATTAGAAAAAATAACCGGGTTTGTCTGGAACAAATATAATAACCTGGGTAAAATATTCATTTTAATTACCAATATTTTCCCTAGCATTGATAACTTCCATTTCCCCCAATTAACCATATATTTTCAAATATTTTCCCAGACTTTTGTATAGTTATTTTCAAATAATTGTTGAGTTTTCAAGTAATGTTTATTCCCAGATATTAACCTTATTTACTATTTCAAATCCTGTTTCTTTTATTAACTTTTCTCTCTCCAGAGCATCCATATTCCTTACTAAAATCTTCATTTTGTCTGACCTTCCTTGGAGGTCTTTAAACAGAGGCTGGATTGCCATCTGTCGAGGATGCTTTGATCAAGATTTCCTGTGTGGCAGGGGGTTGGACTGGATGGCCCTTGTGGTCTCTTCCAACTCTACAATTCTATGATTCTTGTACTACTAATAGGGTTCTCTAATATAATCACCAGATCGTCCGCAAAAAGCTTTTAATTTAAACTCTTCCTTTCGAATTCTCACCCCTTTGATTTCCTTATCCTTCGTAATCTCTAAATTTAACACTTCTAATGGCAATATAAATAACAATGGGGATAGTGGGCATCCCTGCCTAGTTCCTTTCTCAATTTGGATATAGTCCGTGGTATTTCGATTAATAACTAATATTGCCTTTTGCTCATAATAAATCACCCCTATCCATCTAAGAAAATTATTTCCAAATTCTATTTCCTGGTTATTCAGTAATAACCAATTCAAGTTATTGAATATTTTCTCTGCATCAAGGAAAATTAAGGCACCTTTACTCTGAATGTAATTCAAATATTCTATAATATTGATTACTGTCCTAATATTATCTCTAATTTGTCTGTTAGGGATAAAGCCATTCTGATCTTTGTCCACATATTCATGAATGTGTTTCTTCAATCTGTTGGCCAAAATTGACGCAAATGTTTTATAATCTTCATTTAATAGGGAGATAGGGCTATAATTTTTGATATTCGTTGGGCTATGATTTTCTTTGGGCAATAATACTAGTAGACACCATTTGTCTTATCTCAGCTTTTTGTAATTGATTTTTTTTTTTGCAAAATACTGTTGATAACCAGTTGAAGTGGTTGAATCAAAGCATCCAAGAACTTTTTATAATGGAGTGCTGTTAGCCCCTCTGGATCAAGTGATTTTCCTAATTTCGCTTTTTTGATAGCTTCCTTGATTTCTTCTAATGAAATTTCTTTATTCAAATCCTCTATGTTTTGGAGATACTTTTATAACATTCTGTTTCTGAATGTACTCATTCAAATTCTCTAATCATAGTTCATGTTTTTTATACAATGATGTAAAGTAATTTTGAAATGATTTTTGTATTTCAGTTTCCTTGGTGATAATCCTCTCCCCCTTTTAAAATTTCACTATCATTTTTTTAACCTTTGCTTTTTTCAGTCTATATGCCAGCCATCTACCTGGCTTATTAGCTTCTTCAAAGGTTTTTGTTTAATAAGATCTTATTTTAATTTTACCCCATCAACAATTAGCATTTTTAATTGCTCTCACAGTACTTTCAGTTGATTAAGTATCTTTTTACTTGAGGGTTTCTTTGCAAGTTCTAATTCCTTTTCTTTTATTTCCTCATTAATTTTATTCATTCTTTCAGTTCTTTTCTTTTTCCAATGTATATTCATCTGTGTAAATATTCCCCTTACGACTGTTTACCTGCATCCCGTACTACATTATTTTCTACCTCTTTTTCCAAATTTAAATCAAAATATTTCTTAAACTTATTTTTGAAGTCCTTCACTATTTCCTCTTTGTATAGTAATCTCTCATTTAATCACCATCTATAACTTTGTTTCCTCCCCCTGAGTAACATTACTACAGGATTATGATCTGATAATCCTTTAGCTAAAATTTCAATTTTCTTTATACGACAAGTCAGGTCTTTTGAAATCCAGATCATGTCTATTATGAACAAAGATTTATGGACATCTGGGAAAAAAAAGTAAACTCTTTTTTATCACTCTCTTTGGCTCTCCACATGTCCTCTAATTGTAATTCTTCTATCAGATCAAAAAAGTCATTTCCTAATTTTCCTCGGTTCTTTTTAATGATTTTTTTGGTCTGAGAACCTATCCATTTGGGGATTCATGACCCCATTAAAATCTCCTAGTAGACACCAGATTTTGTAATCTAATTGTACTATTTTATCTTTTAGTTCCCTATAAAATATATTTCTTTCATTTATTGGGGCATATATCCCAATCACCAACATTTTGCTCTCATTTATATTTATTTCCATTGCTACAAACCTTCCTTTAATTCTCCACTAAAATTAATTTTGGTTGTAAATTATCTTTTATATACAATTCCACACCATTTTTCTTAGTGTTACCTAGGGAAGTGAATTCTTTCCCTAATTTTTTTTGGTCCAAAAAGTGAGCATGCTTTTTCCTCACCTGCACTTTTTGTGACCATCGCCTCCCAAAAATACTACTCTACGGTCAACTCGCCACGGGTCAGCGTAAGAGGGGCACTCCAAAAAAGCGATACAAAGACTCCCTGAAACAACATCTCAGGCTTGGCCAAATTGATCACCAACAGTGGTCCGCCCTGGCCTCACATCGGGAGGCATGGAGACGCACTATCCACAATGCTGCAGCCTTATTTGAGAACTCACGACGAACAAGTCTTGAAGAGAAACGACAACGCAGAAAGAATCACAACCCAAAAGCATCACCCAAGGAGACCTTCTGCTGTGCTTTTTGCAACCGGACTTGTTTATCTCAGATTGGCCTTTTTAGTCATCAGCGCACTTGCAGAAAGTGCGGGATGAGTCCTTCCTGAATCTTCGTTTGTGAAGAAAAGCCAGAGAGAGAATATCAGTATGTATTTTCTTAATATAATGAAATATTATCTTCCATTTCCTCCCAGAATTTAACCCTTTTACGTTCCATGTAATAAATTTATTTTCCATTATTTTATTTTGAATGATAAATACAACTTTGTTTGAACTTTATTTATCTTTTGAGTTACACTTAAAATTCTAATATTCTTAAAATTCTTTAAATAATATTCTTATTTTTCCTTATCTCCTCTTTATCTCTTTCTCTCCTTTCAGTTGCCTCTTCCCTCTCTCCTTTTTCTAACATTCTTTCAATAACAGTCATAATAAACTCCTTCTATATCACTACCCCTTTTCTATTAATACCCCTGCCTTCTCCCTCCATCTGTACCAATTCCACTCCTGATGATTTATTCCTTATCCAACAGACTCAGGTCTAACAGACTTGTTTCTGCTTGTAGATTCATTTCTTCCTTCTTTTTTCTTTCTTTTATCCTTTTCCTTTCTTTTTATCTTCTTTTATCTTCTGATCTTTTTCATCACATAGTTTATTGTTATCTGATTTCGAGTCCTCTTCCATCACTTCTGGATCTTCCTCTTGTTTTCTTTTAATCACTCCCAACTCTGATTTATTTCTTCTGATGAAGTCCTTTGCTTTTTCGACTGAGTCAATTTTATATCTTTTTTCTTAAATGCAAAGTGGACTCCTTCTAGTTTGTCCCAACTAAATGTGATTCTTTCCTTTTTTAAGATTTTGGCCCAAAAGTTATAGTCCCTTCTTCTTCTCAAAATTCTGGTTGAAATTGTTGTAAAAAATGCAGAGTCCATTCTCTCTCTGCCCATCCAAGCAGAGATGCATGCAGCGAAATAGCGTGGGCTTCTGGGCAAAGTCATGCATACCTCTGGTGCAAAATAAAGAGCTTGTTTGGTTTTCTTTATAGCTTTATTGAAAAGAAATGCAAAACCAAAATAAAAGACAGAAGACATTCATCCATGCTTCTGTATGCTTCAAAGCTTCTCAGGAGCTAAAAGGAGAGAAAAGGAGCTTCCAAGGCAAGAAGCTAACTAACTCCAAAAAATCTCTCCCCAGTTATATGTTTTCCCCCCTCAAAACATTCAATCCTTCTGAGAAGGAGGAGAAACCTGAAACCCAGTTTCGTTTCTCATCTTCTCACTCTGAAGGATAGAGAAACTAAACAACCAAAGACAGATTTATGACTTCTGATAGACAAGCTGGTGTCTCATTGCCTAGTGACCAAAATTACCCAAAAGGGGGAGATAGATTTCTGATTACAATATTTATTTTTCCTGCCAGAAATAGCCTTCATAATATTTATCAGCTTACCATCCATCCAAATTCCTTTGTTGAAATGCATTCCCAAGATGACATCTCTAGTGTTTTTTTTAACACATTGAATAATTACATCTCTTGGTAGTCTCTTCCTTTTTGCATACTATGAATTAACACAATAAACACGGTCAAGCTCTGTCCATCGCTCCTTCTTCCCACTCCAAGTTCTTGGCCAACTCCAATATTATTCTGTCTCTAATAATCTCCTCAGGTTGTTCTCTTAGGCCTCTTATTCTCAGCCAAGCCTCTTTCCCCTTGCTTCTGCTAAATCTATTTGATCTCTTAGTCTCTCCATTTCCATATCTTGCGCTTCGTTTTCTTTTTTCAGTAGCTGGATCTCTTCTTTATTCTCTTTAACTGCAGTCTTTGTCTGCACCAACAAGTAGTGTAACGCAAATTTAATGTTCATGTGTTCTAGGTTCATTCTTGTTTTCTAGCAGACAGGGGAGGGACTCCTTTTCTTGGGTATTGGCTCCGCCTCCTATCAATCATAGGCAGGACAACTTGTAAGAGTAGAGAAGTGACCATCCCACCTGGAAGTGGAGCCAACCCCGACCTCCCCAGTTCTGTTCTGCTTCAGCAAGAGTAGGCAGGGCTTTTCTTGTGCTCCGAACGATCTACAAGAACAAAGGATCCAAGATGGCATCCCCCATGCACAAACATGTGCAAGGGGGTGATCTTTCCTCAGAAGAAAAAGATTCAGCCTTGGATCCGGCTCGGAAGGGTTCCTAGCTGCTGGAAGAAGAGCTCTGTGGTCCCTTCGTGGGATGCACATTGAGCCTGGCATCCAGAGGCAAAATGCTGCCTGAGCATGATGGGGCCTCCGATCAGGGGGTGGACCATGCCACAGAGGATGGTGCTGGGCCACATGGCATCCCAGAGGGTGATTCTGTGCCAGGCAGACCCGGGAACGAGGATGGCCTTGGCGGCAATGATCTTTCCCCACTCATCCTTAGAGGTAAGACCCTGCTGCCAGAGCTCACCTCCTGGCTCACGCTGGTCACACGACAGACCTTGGCGGCAGGGGTGAGCATTGGGGGGATGGTGGGGCAAGCCACACGATCGTCCCCGGGGGGGAGGTTCCCCTGTAGTGCCATCTACCACTGGGAAAGCGGGCCATGAGGGCAGAGCCACCAAACGGGGTGCGGAATTGCCGGCGCGAGCGCCTCAGCCACCAAAGCCAAGTCACGGCACGGCTGTGGAACTGCGATCAGGGGGAGTCCCCCCCTGCCACGGAAGAAAACAAAGAAGACAAAACATAGCCTGGTCTCTGAGCGGGAAGGGCACCCAGGGAGGAGGAGGAGGAGGACCCTCACGGCAAGGAGGAGGGGGAGCTCTCCTCCGAGGGAGAGAATGAAGATGGGGAGGAACATGTGTCTCCTAGGCTCTTTGAGTCTACCTTTTTCTCCCTCTTGTTAAAGAAGGTCCTGAGGGCCTTGGCGCTGGAACCCATGGAACAGTCTCTGGGGGAAACCTGTCAAAGGGGTCCAGAGCTCAGGCCCTCAGGGAAGGGCTCTGGTAATTTACTGCTCTTCCCAGAAATCCTGAAGAACACCATGGTAGATGAATGGAACCACCCTGGGGGTCCTAGGACCCAACCTTCTTAGCAAAACAGTTGTACTCCTTCTCAAGTGAGGTAATGGATTTATTCAAACTGCCTGCCATTGATGCTCTGGTGGTGGGGCTGGTTTCTGGTTCGTTATTTGCTCGGGATGGTGATGAAAACCTTAAAGGGCCAGATGACAAACACATTGAAGTTTTCCTGCGCAGGTCTCACAAGGCATCTGCTCTGGCCATTCGGACGACAGCTGCAGCCTCTATATTTTCCAGGGCCATTATCAGATGGTCCAAGGATCTGCTGACTAATGTACCTGAGGATGATGTCAAATTTAGACAAGCTATGAATAAGATACCAAAAGCTGCCACTTTTGTGGAAGATGCCACCCGCACTGCGATTTTTTTTTCAGGGCAGTAGAGGCAAATGTGGCAGCGAGGCACCAATTATGGTTGAGAAACTGGAATGCAGACAACAAGGCTAAGGCCAACCTGTCATCCTGTTCCAACAAAGGTGGAAAATTGTTTGGTGACACCTTGGAGGAGGTCCTGGTTGAAACCAAGGATAAGAAGAAGGCATTGCCCTCCTTACCCAAGAAGGAGGGTCACAAGAATTTTCGTTCCAACTTTCGTGAATTCAGAGGTTTCAGGAGCAGTAACCAAGGAGAGTTTAGACATTCCAAGAACAACTGGGGAGCTCCTAAGTCCTTTTCGAGGTCAAGGCCTTCCTACTTTAACAAGGCATCCACTTACCAAGGCTCCAAGCAGGGAGGCAAGGGAGGCCAATCGCTCTGACTATATGGACCTTCTGGTGGGTGGCAGGCTGGCCAGTTTCACGGGGATCTGGGGGGTTACCTCCTCAGATGCCTGGGTATCAAAACAGTCAGTCTGGGCTACACCATAGATTTTCTGGAGAAGCCACCCAACTCATTTGTACAGTCCCTTTCATTAGCCTCCAAGGACAGACATCTACAGATGCAAGCAGCTGTCAGACACCTGACTCAAATCCAGGCTGTCGAACTGGTCCCAGAAGAGGAGAGGTTCCTGGGGGTTTACTCCCATCCATTTCTAGTACCGAAGAAGAACAAGGACTGGAGAGCCATACTGAATCTGCGGGGGGTCAACCACTGGGTAGCGCGACGTAAGTTCCGGATGGAGACTCTGTGCTCGATTCTGGAATAGATCCAAGAGGGTGACTTCCTGGCATCTTTGGATCTACAGGAAGCCTATCTCCACATTATGGTACACCCAGCCCACAGACGGTTCCTTCGGTTCGCCTATGGGAAGGAGCACTACCAATACAGGGCTCTTCCATTCAGTCTTTCGTCATCTCCCAGAGTCTTTACCAAGGTCCTGGTGGCCTTGGTGTCACATCTGCAGATGCAGGGAGTACGGTTGTTTCCTTATCTAGAAGACAACTTGATAAAGGCTCCGAACCGCCTCCAGGCGACTCAAGATGTGAACAGGACTATCCAGTGCCTGGAATCACACGGCTTCATGGTGAACAGGGAGAAGAGTCAGGTGAAGCTGGTACAGAGGATCCAGCATCTAGGAAGCGTGTTGGATACCAAGTGCTTTCGAGTGTTTCCACTGGTGGACAAAAGACAGAGGATTCAGGAATTGGTGCAGATGGTTCTGGACCAGAGCAAGGTTCCCCTAATGTCATTAGCACAGTTGCTGGGTCTGATGATAGCTTGCATAGACTCAGTTCCTTGGGCCACGTTCCATCTCAGGGAGCTGCAATGGTTCCTACTTCCCTTTCAGGATCTCATTGCACGGAAGGCTTGCAGGTTCATCAAGGTACCACCACAGGTGAAGAAGTTGTTGAAGTGGTGGCTCTCGGATCTTCTACTGAAAGGGGTATCGATAGGGGAGCCACGGAGGATAGTCGTAACCACGGATGCATCCCTGATGGGATGGGAAGCCCACTGCAAGGATCAGATGGCTCAGGGGCTGTGGTCACAGCACCAACAGCAGTGCAGCATAAACCTCCTGGAGCTGCGTGCAGTGAGACTAGCCTTGAGCAAGTTTCTTCAGCTGGTGAAAGGGAAGCATGTGCTAATTTAAACAGACAACATATTGACCAGATCCCATATAAACAAACAAGGGGGACTCGGTCGTGGGCTCTCATGTAGGAGGCCAAGTTGTTGTTTCCCTGGGTGGAGGAACACACACTGTTGATCAGGGGAGAATACCTACAAGGGAATTCTCAGGCAGATTGGCTGAGCAGACACACGATGGCTCACAGCGAATGGAGTCTCAACTGTCTGGTTTTTCTGACGATCGTGTTCCGGTTTGGGGAACCACTGATGGATCTATTTGCCTCAGAAGTGAATCACAAGCTACTTCAATATGTGCCCAGGTTTTGGACTCAGGACAATAACATTGCCTCAGGGTTTGTGTTATGCATTTCCTCCGATAGTACTATTAGCACGGGTATTGAGGAAGATAAAGCGGGACAGAGTGGAAGTGATTCTAGCTGCTCCGAATGGCCAAGAAGGCCCTGGTTCCCAGAGTTAGTTCATCTTCAGGTTCAGGAACCATGCCCTCTGCCCCCGTGGCCAGATCTTCTGTCACAGGAGGGCCTGCTCCACCCAGACCCAGGCTGGTTATGACTCCACACTTGGAGGTTGAGCGGAAGCGCCTGTTAAAGAAGGGTTATGATGCGGGGATAGTTGACACCATGCTAGCTGCAAGGCGCCTGTCCACAATTCATTTATATGAGGTCACGTGGTGGGCTTTCTGTAGACGGTGCAAGGGTAAAGGGTTAAACCTTTGCAGGCATCTGTAGGTTCTGTCTTGGTCTTTCTTCAGGCAGGTTTGAAGAAGGGTTTAGTGGCTAGCACATTGAAGAGACATGTGGCTGTGTTAGGCTCCATTCTGAAGGCTACTCGAGGGCAGACTTTGGCCTCTCATCCACACGTATGTAGTTTTTTAAAGGGAGTCTCTTCACTGCGTCCGCCGGCGGTTCACAGATTCCCTTCATGGAAGTTAAACATGGTGTTGAAGGCGTTGACGCAGACTCCTTTTGAGCCTCTCAAGTTGGTAGATCTCAGTTTCTTATCTTGGAAGGTGGCCTTTCTGATAGCAATAACTTCGGCGAAAAGAGTATCAGAGATAGGTGCTTTATCGGTTCATCAGGAATTGTGTATATTTTCAAAGGATGCTGTCAGGTTGAGGTTGGATCCATCTTTTGTACCTAAAGTGAATTCAGTGTTTCATAGATCGCAGGAATTAGTGTTGCCAACCTTCTGTCCTAAACTGACGACAGAATTGGAGAGGTTATGGCACATGCTGGATGTCTGTAGAGCGTTGAAGATTTACTTAAAGAGATCTGAGGGCTTTCGCAAGACTGATTCTCTCTTTATGGCCTATTCAGGATGTGCTAAGGGGAGGAAGGTGTCTTCTTCCACAATAGCTAGATGGTTGAAACATTGTATAGAGCAGGCCTACATTGCTAGTAAGCTGCCAGTGCCAGTGGGCATTCAGGTGCATTTGACACATAGTGCTTCGACGTCGGCTGTTTTGGGGATTTCACAGTCCATCATGGATATCTGTAAAGCTGCCATGTGGGCGTCTTCATCGACTTTTTCCAGACACTACCGGATTGACGAGTATGTTTCTGCGGAGGCAGCTTTTGGTAGAAGGGTGCTGCAGAAAGTCATTCAGTAGGGTTTGTTCCGACAAGCATGTATATAGCTGCGAAGTTTCAGTGATCCTGCTCCATTTGGACCGCTTTTTAGGTCCCAGGAAAAGGAGTCCCTCCCCAGTCTGCTGGAAAACGGAACATTGGAACTTACCGTGAAGGTTCCTTTACAGCAGACATGGGGAGGGAGTCCTTACCTGCCCATATATATATATATATATATATATATATAACTATTCTACATTTATATATGTGTGTGTGCGCGCGTGCGTGTGTGAGCTAGTTGTATTGGTTGTGGTTATTCTTTATTTTTTTATCTGGAGTTGTTTGGATCATTCCTGGGGAGGTTGGGGTTGGCTCCACCTCTGGGTGGGATGGTCTCTTCTCTACCATAGTTGCCCTGCCTATGATTGATAGGAAGTGGAGGCAGTACCCAGGAAAAGGACTCCCTCCCCATGTCTGCTGAAAAGGAATCTTCACAGTAAGTTCCAATGTTCCATTTCTCTTCTAAATTCCCGGATTTCCTCCATCAATTTATTCATATAATGGGGAGTGCTTTCTTCCACTGAGGTTCTTCTTCCTTGATTGTTAAACATTTCATGTCCTCTTCCTCTACTCCTCATACCAGATGCCATGCTTACTTTATAAGATTTAGAGTTCGTAGGGTTTCTTTCCCTTTCTGTTCTTCTCTTCTTTCTTTCTACCAACTTCTTCTCTTTCTTTCTGTCTTCTCCTAACTTTATTTCTTTTACTTAAACAATTTCCACTAACCATCTTCTACTTGTTCACACCTTCAAAACTCGTATTCAATTTTCTGTCTTTATTCTTCAATTTGAAAGCATTTAATAATAAAAAATAGGAAAAAATAGGAGGGAAAAAGGAATAAAAACAACAACAACAAGAATAAAAAATAAAAAATATGAGAAAGAAGAAAGAAAAAAACTAGAAGAAGAATACAAACTCAAAAATCCAATCACAAAACTACAAAAAATGTCAGAAAAACAAAAAAGAAAGGAAAAAACACTGAAAAGAAAGAAAAAATATAATACTATTCAAAAATTAAGGAAACTTCAAAAAAGAAAAATCCAGGAACCGAGAAAAACTAGGGGGCTATATATATTCAACAACCAACCAAAAAGAAAGAAAGGGAAAAGCAAAATACTGAGTTACGAAAAAGAAAGATTTTTTGTTGTTGCAAATATTCAGTCCAAACGTATATAAACGGAGAGGGGGTTTTCAGAGGCTAGCCGGCTTAGCTCTAAATCGTCTTGGCAACAGTTTCCAACTTGCCTTTACACTGATACATTGTAACTCTCCTTCACTGCACTGCACTCCACTTTCACTTTCTCTTCAGCCTTTTCAAGTTCATCCCGTTGCTCTTATGCCATTCCCATGGATATATATATAAAAAAAGAACAATGCCTATTCACTGGTTGCAAACAGAATTCCAAAACCAGTGGAAAGAAAAAGCCAGTAACAAAGAAATAACAGCAAACTATATAAAGGGGTGGGGAAAAAAAATAACCGGACCAGACACAGAGGGAAAAGCCAAAGCCAAATGCCAAATGCCTCTCCCTCCTCAAAGGAAAAAAAACAAACAAAACAAAAAAACAAAAAAACAACAACAACAGACTTTCAAAACTCTTTCCAACCCCCCCCCCAAGTAATATCTAACAAAAGAGGGGAAACTTAATTCTCTCTCTATATATAAAAACAGAATCCAAATGGAATTTATATGTTTATGTTGATCCAGTTCTCCACACACTGTCCTATTCACTTCCGATACTTAGGAGGCCTCACATAAATCTTTCACAAGCCTGCTATGTCTTCAAGGGGCTTAAACTCGCTTTCAAAAGGGGCTTCCTGGGAATCTCCACTCACTTATTTCCAGATTCTCTTACGATTCTCAGGAGATTCGGCAGCTGGTTGCAATTGGAACTTCCACCGCACTTACTTTCTCCTCCGATGGCCGTCTTGCCGCAGCACTGCCTGGCACCTCTCCCCACTCTTATTGGCAAGAAATTTCTCTCTGGTGCACGAGTCCCAGCTGTTTTGTGGCTTCGATTGGGGTTCTCTAGGTCCTGAGAATCCCCCTCTTGGGGGGATTAAGTTCTTAACCCTCCCGCTTTCAGCTTTCCAGGAGAAAACAGGATCAGAGCAAAGCTATGATCTTTCTTGTTTCCGCTCCATCCCGAACCGGAGGTCCATGACATGGGTTTTCACAGGAGTAACTTTGAAATGTTTTAAAAGAGTTTACCTTGGCTTCCCCACCTCCCGGCTTCACCTCAGACATTGTCAGGACTGTTCTGTGGTGAATCAGGCCAATCATAGAATTGTAGAGTTGGAAGAGACCACAAGGGCCATCCAGTCCAACCCCCTGCCACACAGGAAATCACGATCAAAGCATTCCTGACAGATGGCCATCCAGCCTCTGTTTAAAGACCTCCAAGAAGGAGACCCCACTATGCTCTGAGGGAGTGTGTTCCATTGCCGAACAGCTCTTACTGTCAAATAGTTCTAATGTTGAGGTGGAATCTCTGTTCCTGGAGCTTGCATCCATTGCTCCATGTTCTAGTCTCTGGAGCAGCAGAAAACAAACTTGCTCCATCCTCAATGTGACACCCCTTCAGATACTTAAACAGGGCTATCATATTGCCCCTTTTCCATCTTAACGCTCCAATTTGTCAATATCCTTTTTGAATTATGTTGCCCAGAACTGGACACAGTGTTCTAGGTGAGGCCTGACCAAGGCAGAATAGAGTGGCACCATGGCTTCCCTTGATCTAGACACTCTATTTCTATTGATGCAGCCCAAAATCGCATTGGCCTTTTTAGCTGCCGCATCACACTGTTGACTCATGTTCAACTTGTGGTCTACTAGGACTCCTAAATCCCTTTCGCATGTAGTCTCGTTCAGCCAGGTCTCCCCATCCTGTATCTATGCATTTCGTTTTTCCGCTGTAATTTCAGTACCTTACATTTCTCCATATTGAATTTCATTCTGTTAGTTTTGGCCCAGCTCTCCAGTCTATCCAGGTCATTCTGAATTTTGATCCTGTCCTCTAGGGTATTAGCTACTCCTCCTAATTTGGTGTCATCTGCAAATTTGATAAGTATGCCCCTAATTCCCTCATCCAAGTCATTGATAAAGATGTTGAATAGCACTGGGCCCAGGACAGAACCCAGTGGCACCCCACTGGTCACATCTTTCCAAGAGGAAGAGGAGCCACTGCTAAGCACCCTTTTGATTCAGCCGGTCAACCAATTACAAATCCATTGAACAGTTAACTTGTCTAGCCCACATTTTACAAGCTTGTTTGCAAGAATGTCATGGGGAATCTTGTCAAAGGCCTTACTGAAATCAAGGTATGCGATATCCACAGTGTTCCCTTCACTTTCCCTGGTGAGTTCCAGCACAAATTAAACCCTGACACCACTTTTTTTGTAATTTGGACTCCATTTGTTAAAAATGTTTTTGTACACAAGAAATTAATATGTGCATCATCATGTTAATTACTTAGTTCTTGAAGAGCAAGGATATAAATGAAGCATGGAGTGTGGAAGAAGAAAGACATGTTCATGGTCAATGAAAATGTAAAGCCAAAGGAAGACACGCAAAACAAGCCTAGGGATAGCAAATGTTCTCTGTTGCATGGATGGAGTAGCATTGTAGAACATTGTAGCAACAGAATCTGTGGGTAAGGGAGAGGCAGGGATTGCGAATTGTATTTATTGTTCTGACCTTTGTGTACTGACATCTGTGCCAGGCATGTGGGGGCAAATGCTTGGACTTCCAGGCCTTGGATCAGGAACCAAGCCTAACAACATTATCACTTTTTCATTTCTCAAATTCAAAACAGAACAAAACAAAACACACAGCTTTTCTGTAGCTCTTATGAGAAGCACTGGACAAGGAAATTGCAGCAGTTGCCTTCTTGCCCCTTTGATCACAGCTGGAGAAAGTTACTTTTTTGAATAGGAGCTCCCAGAATCCCCAGAAAGCAGGGGATTCTGGAACTTGTTGTCCTGAAATAGTATTTCTACGTTCTGGTCCTGATTACCCTATATTTCCTCTGGAGTCCAAAGTAATGAAGCCTAGAAACATTACATTATAGGGCAAGAAAGATAATGGTGTAGTCATTTCAATCAGTGCCTCTCTTCTTTGCTGAGCAGTGAGATATACTGTATCCTGTCACATGTCCCTGATGCTGCTGTCTGCCACTGCCTGGCCTTGTAAGCTTACAGGGAGGGGTTCAGGCTGCAGCTAGTAGGCAGATATATCCACGAGAGCTTGGACTTAGCAAACAAGTGCCAAGTGAACTGGTTGCGGTGGCTGAAAGGATGAGGGTGGTACAAGGAGTGTAGAGGACAGCTTGCTCTGAGCCCACTCAAACCTGATGCCACCCTTGTCACTAGTAGCAACTCAAAAACTGGCTCTTTCCCCGATTGTTTTTCAGTTACAAAACAACAGTGACTATGTTATGTGCGAGTTTAATGTTTCACTTGGCTGATTAGGGTGATGTATAAACAAAACAAACTCTGATCATATAATTTGTGACAAAGTGCACTTTGGAATCATGTTAAATGTGACCTTTACAGGGGGAAGTGATGTCTGTCTAAAGAGCCAAATCAGGCTTCTATTTGACATGGATCACAGCAAGACCTTTTGGTTAAAGAAGCCAATCAATACAAAAAAACCCAAACAAATCCCAGGTAGTTTATGTTAGGCAGCCTTATGGCAGTGTAATATATTGGATCGAGATGGAGAGCAGGGATGGGAAAAGGATTGGCCCCCAAGACCAGTCAGCACCCCCAAATGTACTGCAAAATCCCCCCCCCCAATCAAACTCTAGTTTAATTCCGGTTTTGTATAAACAGTCTCAGCTCTGCCCTGCTCCAGAGGTGGTAAATTGTTCTGCATTTTCAATGGCTTTTTAAAGTTAAAAAACCAAAACATAACAAAATGTGGAGGAGATGTACAGTGATGGGGGAGTGATCTTCCAAGGTCCTAGACTCTGCCAGTTGCCCACCCTCATGTAAGGCTGTACAGTTTCCCATATCGTGGCTCCAGTAGCAACCAATGTGAGTTGTGAAGCTAATCTTTGTGTATAAATATTAATCACTTATTACTTTAAAGAAAGTGGAGGTGACAAATGTTACGAGTAACATGTGACAAGTAACAATGCTTACCTGCTCAGGTGCCAAGTGAGGTGACTACAGCCACCATCACTTTCATGGATGCCAGGGTGACACTGGAACAGGTTTCTAAGGAATGTTTGCACAAGGGCCCCTCCATGCTGCTGTCAGTCCTCCAGAGGAGGTGGCCAAGCACACTGTGTGTGTACGTTCTGTAAATGGTAATTAATTGTACTCAATGGTATGGAATATGCTTTGCTTGTGAAATATTCAGATACCAGTTAGGGTTGGCATCTCTCTAGTTGTTGTTGTGTGTGCCTTCAAGTCATTTTTGACTTATTAAAACCCTAAGGCAAGCCTTTCACAGGATTTTCTTGGCATGATACGTTCAGACAGGGTTTGCCATTGCCTTTCAAAGAGGTTGAGAGAGTGTGATTTACTCAAGGTCACCTAGTGGGTTTCCTTGGTTGAGTGGGGATTTGAATATTGGTCTATCAGAGTCCTAGTCCAGCACTCAGACCAGTGCCAGATTGGCAAATGGGAAAACAACTGCCATTCAAGACTTGATCCTGGACAAGTATGCTAACCTGGTCTGTATCACAGAGACCTGGTTGGATGATGTGGGAGAGGGGGGTTAATCTCTCTCTCAGCTTTGCCTGCCAGGCAGGTGAGATCTGGGGAGGTGGAGTTGCAGTGGTCTATCATGATCCCACCCCCTGAACCAGGTGCCTCATCCCACAGTCTGCAGGGTTTGAGTGTGTGTATTTAAAACTGGGTGGCTGAGACAGATTAGGGATTCTGTTGGCATACTGCCCACCCTGCTGCTCAACAGCCTCCTTTCCTGAGCTAGCTGGAATGGTCTCAGTGTTGGTGTTGGAGTCCCCATGACTTGTGGTGTGGGGGGATTTCAACATCCATGCTGAATCTGCTGTTTCAGAAGTGGCTGAGGACTCCATGTTCACCACACAACCATGGGTCTGTCCTCAGTGGTGTCTGGTCCTGCTCAATCTTGGGAGAAAGGTGAAATATACATTCAATGAATGAATGAATGCTCATGTTGCTGAGCACTTGTCTTCTATGCTGGATGTAATGATAGTGTGCTGGGACTAGAGGGATTTTCTATAGTTTCATTGTGAGGGACAGATCACTACCTGGTCAGGTTTAGACTCACTGAGACTCAGAGCCTCTGCAGGGGAGGGGGGAACAATTAAGATGGTCTGCCCCAGGAGGCTTAAGGATCTGGATGGATTTCTGCTGGCTCTTGGGGAGTTCCCTGTTGCCTCAGCAGGTGATTGTGTCAAAGCCTTGGTTGCCCTCTGGAATGAGGAAATGACTAGGGTAGTGAACACAATAATTCCTGAGTGTTCCCTCTCATGGAGTAGAGTGAAAACAGCCCCCTGGTTCTCTAGGGATCTGGCAGGGATCTGAAATGAGTGAGATGGCAACTAGAGCAACATTGGCAGAAAACTCAGAGCGAATCTGTCTGAACATGGGTTAGAGCCTAATTGAGGGCCTACTCCATGGCAACACAGGCAGTGGAAAAGTATTTTTTTTCTGTCTCCATTGCATCTGTAAAGAGCTGTCCAGTGGAGTTGTTTCAGGTCATTAGGAGCCATTTACATCTTGGCTCAAGAGCAGAATCTAGACCACTTGAGATTCCACTGTGGATGATTTGCTAAACACTTTGCAGATAAAATTGCTTAGATCCTTTCTGACTATCCATTAGATGCTAAAATTAATACAGATCCTGTGGATGTAACCTTGGTCCCTGCTTGTCCAACATTAATGGATAGTTTTCAGGTTGTGCAGCCTCAGGATGTGAACAAGATCCATGGCGAAGTGAGAGCCACCACAAGTATGCTAGATCCTTGCCCTTCCTGGCTTATCAAAAAGACCAGAGGAAGACTGGGTGGATGGGTAATGGGAGTGCAATGCCTCTGTCCAGCAAGGCATGGTCCCAACCTGCTTAAAGGAGAAAGCTGTAAGGCCCTTGTTAAAAAAAAAAAAGGCCTCTCCCGATCCCACCCTATGGGATATTTTCCAGCTGGTCTTTAATACCCCATATGGGGCAAGGTTCTGGAATATGTGGTGGCCTCCCAGCTCCAGGGGTTTCTGGATGAGACTGATTGCCTGGATCCATTTCAACCTGGCTTCAGGCCTGGTTATGGGTCAGAGGCAGTTCTGGTTGCCTGGTGGATGACCTGAGCCTGGAACTAGATGGGGGAGCATGTTCTGCTTGGTGCTGCTGGACCCCACAGCGGCATTTGATGCCATCAACCATGGTATCCTTCTGGGCCACCTCACTAGGATGAAACTTGGATGCCCTGTTTTGCAGTTACTCCATTCCTTCCTGAAGGCCCAAGCCCAGAAGGTGGTGCCTGTTTGACTCCTTAGCTGTTGGCAGAAATACTCCTGCAGCAGCAGTAAGAGCTGAAACAGGAATACATTCTATTTACAGTATAGCAGTAATTAAAGTCATTAATTACTGGTGGAAGATCCTTCATATGGAAGCTGATAGATTGCCAAAAATGTGTTTGGAAGAACAAATGGGCACACTACAATCTCAACACACCTCATGGATTAAACAGCTTTTACAAATTATCCCACAACTTGGCTTCTCAATGCAATACCTATTTTCAGTCGGCAATTCAGTTACAACAATATTCAGACAAAGAGTCTTGGATGTGAATGCCCAAATGGACATCAAGACACTTGCAAATATCAAGTCGCTGAAATGGTTGGCCCAAAATAAATTGTCCTACCAAACAGAAAAATACTTGGAAATGGGCCTGACTCAGTACCATAGAATAGCTGTAACCAGAGTGAGATTTGAACAGCTTGAATCCATGGTCAAATACAGCCGCTATCATCAAGTGCCATACACTGAGAGAACATGTGTTTGTGGAGTACCTGAAATGGAAGACATTGCACATGTACTATTCAATTGCCAATTATATGCTCCAGTAAGGGCCCAGTACCTGCAGACATTACTGGATAGAAATACACATTGGGACTGTAATAAACGGTTAAATTACTTCCTCCAGAGTACAAATATTTTTGTAGTCACTAGACTGGCTAAGTTTATAACTAAAGCTATACAATTAAGAACTCATTTTATTGAACAAATTGGGGTAGCATGCAAAGATGATGAACTTATTTAAATCTTTTATTGTCTCTGTATTTTATCATTTTGTATAACTGCAAGATGATAACATATCACTATATGTATTTGGTATTACTTAATTCAGTAAATGATTTTATTATCATTACTAACTGGCAATTTTCATAATTTTAATTCTAATTTTAACATATTTTGTCTCATTGAATTTTGTTATATTTTACTTAAATCAGGTCAGGTTCAATTAATTAACTTTATATTATATTTTAATATATCTTTTATCTGTCTTTCTTTTTATATAATGTTTGATGTTAAATGTTAATTGTTTTAATTGATGTTAATTGATGTTAATTGTTTTGATATGGTCAATTGACTAATCAAATAAATCATAACTAACTAACTAACCTTAGCTATTGGCCTGTGGGGACCCACAGGGCTCTGTTTTGTTCCCCACACTATTTAACATACACATGAAGTCATTAGGAGAAGTGGTCTGGAGTTTTGGAGTCAGATATCATCAGTAGGCTGATGATATCCAGTTCTATTACTGCTTTCCATCTAATTGATGACAAACCCAGAAATAATGAGCCAGACACAGAGATGGCTTTAAAAACAGCCACTTTATTTGACCTATAACTTAATTAATGAATTGTACCTGGGAGAAAACCTCGGAGGGGAGAGCAACTTGATGTGGGTCTGGCTGAGGCCAGGTGTCAACCCATGACCACATCCTCAGCCACCCATGGGCATCACATCTGACCCAGAGGGTAATCCAACATTATTGGATTGCTCACCCTGGCAGGTCTTAACTGGAAGGTAACCTGAGGCACTCCCTCCCAGGCCCCTATAAAAGAGAGCAAACTCCCCAAGTTAGCCCCAAGGGCAGGCTTCTTCACAACCTCCCAAATCCCAGGAC
Organism: Gambelia wislizenii; assembly: GCA_030847615.1. NCBI lineage: Eukaryota > Metazoa > Chordata > Lepidosauria > Squamata > Crotaphytidae > Gambelia > Gambelia wislizenii. Next base: position 109,242,084 of record JAUMIR010000004.1, read on the forward strand.
CCAAAGAGGCCATTCCAGAGCCCAGCCCTTCACCACAAGGGGTGCCAAGGTGTACAGATCCAAAGGAGGACTGACAGGGGGAGGGCATTGCCTTAAATAGCCCAGCTCACCCCCTGTCAGTTCAGGCTGGCACTGCATAGCAAGCCTCTAATTAATATTCTGGCTTCAATTCCTTGAGGTCAGAAACATCATTCTGCTGTGCCTACATGAGAGCACATTCCAAGGAAGCTGTTTCTGTGCTAAACTGGTGTGTGGCAGCTGTAATGGACTGGATGAGGGCAAACAAGTTGAAACATAATCCAGACAAGTCAGAGGAGCTCTCGGTCTGTTGTAAGGCAGGTCAGGGAATAGCGATTCAGCCTGTGTTGGGTGGGGTACACTCACCCAAAGCTGCAGGTGTACAGCTTGGGTATACTCCTGGATTCAGCCCTGACCCAGGATGCTCAGGTTTCTGTGGTGAATAGGAGTGCATTTGCCCAGTTAAAGCTAGTGTACCAGTTGCACCCATTCCTTGGGATGGTTGACTCAGCTGTGGTGACACATGCTTTAGTTAAACCCTGATTAGATTACTGTAATGCACTCTATGTGGGGATGCCTTTGAAGAGTGTTTGGAGACGTCAACTGGTCCAAAGAGTTGCAGCCAGATTACTAATGGATGCTGATTAGAGGGAGCACTCAACTCCCTTGTTGCAACAGCTCCATTGGCTGCTGGTCTGTTTCCAGGCACAATTCAAACTACTGGTGATGACCTATAAAAACTTATACAGTTCAGGCCAAGATTATTTGAAGGAACATATCTTCCTCTATGAGCCTGCCTGAGCAATATGGTCTGCAGGGGAGGCACTTCTCTCTTTCCCACCATCTTCAGAGGCACAGTTGGTGGGAATGCAGGAGAAGGCCTTCTCTGTGGCTGCTCCCACAATTTGGAACTCCCTGCCTAGGGAAGCTAGGATGGCTCCTTCTTTGTTTTCTTTTCAGCTGCCTTGAGTCCCAGCCTGGAAAAGATGGGATATAAATAAAGGGATGGATGGATGGATAATATTGGGTTAGTTGGACCAAGTGTCTGCTTAGTTATCAGGCAGCTTCGTACAGTCTTATGAGTATGTGGATATAAGTGAGAAGATGTATGCCTGTGTGTGATTATATGTATGTAGACTAGTAATGCACATGTGCCTATGTGTGAATAAGTGTTGTCCTCACCTTCCACCCCACCAGCCTGTGAGATGGGTAGAAAGTTAGGGCAAAGGGAGGGAAGCACTTTCTCTCTATCTCTCTTACCCACTATGAAGTATCACAGCTCACCACTTGTAGATAATGTTCTGTAGAGCACTTGTGGAGGAAAGTTTTGATTTGACTTCTCACTTTTGACAACATCATTTCTTTTTTTTCCGTGACCAGCTATGTTCTTTCTGTGCATTGCTGTTTACGTCTTCTGTGCAGTCTGACCAAGTCATATGTTTGAAGCGGGGGAGGGGGAGAAGAAAATGCAAAGTAGCCCAAGCTTTCTCTGGAATTTATAATGTCAATTATTCTCTTTAATTGAGTTCTGTTCTGTACTTTATTAAGTGGTCTAGCAACTAATTCATGTCAAGTTCTAGGAGCATTTTTATTGGTAAAGTAAAAGCGTGTGTATTTTTTTCATTTTGTAAATAAAAAAAATTACATGCTTATTTGTTCCATAGGCCTTTCCCACTTCTTCTCTGCCCAAATAGCTTTCTGTTCAGCACGTACATCCTATTAAACATCAGACTCTGTTTGTGTGCAGCATGGATAGCTTCCTTAATGGGTGTTACATGATTCTATCACAATCATGTAAAAAATTTATGTTGAATACATCCCATGATTACCAAGGTGCTTTCCTAGAAGACCTAAAAAAAATACACTGCTGAGAACAAAAAGGAATAGTTCCAGTTTAAGAATTAGCAACAAGGTATATCCTAAAGGCATCAGATCCTGTTTGATCTTGGAAACTAAGTAAGGTCAGCCCTGGGTAGCACTTGGATAGGAGGTCACCAATGAATACCAGGTTCTGTATGCTATATTTCAGAAGAAAGAATTAGCACACCACCTCTGGTATTCCTTGCCTAAGAAAACCCTATGAAATTCATGGGGTCACCATAAGTTGACAGACAACTTAAAGGCACATACAAACATACTGAAATGCACACATTTGTAAGTTACTATTTCACCTCAGTAGTCATGGATCTGTAGTCTCTTCTCATGCTCCTGCAGTAACATCTGGAGACCTGGCACCATATAAGGAACATCAGTTTTGTGGTTGTGATCCTGTAGGAAGGTTATGCACATTTCATCTCCCCAACACACAAATCCACGTATGGGGTGCTGGACTTTCAAAACAGGGCAGCCACTTTGGTATTGGCAATCTAAACCATTGTGAAAGAGAACAAAAGTTGAGCCAGATTTGCACACTCATGCACACATACATTGAAAATGTATAAATATTTATTATATTTTAAATAGAAATACAATATATCACAGCACAGCGTGGAAAGAGAGCCAGCCATGGTGTAGTGGTTTGAGCACTGGACTATGACTCTGGAAATCAAGGTTTGATTTCCTGTTCAACCAGGAAAGCTCAGTAGGTGAGCAAGTGTCTGAGAAAGCAGCCCCAAAATGCCAGCAACAGGATAAACAAAGTCTGGGAAAGCAGCCAACTCCCAGTGACAGCAAAGTCAATTAAAGGAAGCCAGATAAGGTTCAGAACAAGCAAGGTTCCATTTCTTGGAGAAGCAGCAATACAGGCAAGAAGGCACACAGAGAAGAGTCCAGAATACAGTCCAAAGGTCAAGGCTTACAGAAGGCAGCATTGTCCAGAAGTCAATCCATGGATCAGCAGGATCAGGCAACAGGGTAGTCAGGAACAGTCCAAGGTCTAAACATGAGTCAAGGCAACAGAAATCAAGTTACAGAGTCAGAGATATCATACATGAAGCTCTCTCCAGGAAGATCAGTTGATCTCTGACAAAGCCTCCACCTTTCCCCAAAGCATATATATAGCAATCAAGGCTTTGCCAGGTGCTTCTTGACAGGCAGGTGTTTCTCATAAAGTCTCAGCGATTTCCTTTGAGTTTCCTTTTGAGATTGCTGCTGGCTGTATGATGGTGGAGGTAAGTTCACCTCTTCTTCTGCATCTTTATCTGAATTGGCAGGACTCTGCTGGGACTGGTACCAACCCACTAGGGCCAGGCTCTTCCTCTGCTCGAGCCTCCAGGTTGGCAGGGTTCCCTGCTGGCACAGGTGTAGATAAACCTGTGCCAGGGTCCATAGGACTGTTCCCTGCCATGTCCTCCTCCTCCTCTGATTCCATACCCTCATCAGACTCATGGGGCATGGCAGCAAGTCACACTCTCAGCATCAAGCAAAGGGACTCCTTGCTTCGGTGTAGAGAAACAGTGGTTTGTGGGCCTGACAAGATGTCTCGGGAGGTGTGTTGTCTCCCTGGGGAAAAGATCCGTGATGTGATGGAGAGGCTGACAAGACTCATCAAGCCTACGGATCATTACCCCTTCCTTTTGGTCCATGTGGAAACTAATGATACTGCAAGGCACAGCTTTCCGAAGATCAGAAGAGATTATGAGGCTCTGGGGAAGAAGCTGAAAGAAATGGATGCACAGATTGTCATCTTGTCTCTTCTGCCAGTTGAAGGGCGTGGTCCAAGAAGGGAGAGGAAAATAGCTGACGTAAACAACTGGCTGCATAGATGGTGTCGTCGAGAATGATTTGGATTCTTGGATCATGGGCTGCGCTTCCATGAGGGGGGACCTCTGGCAGGAGATGGGGTGCATCTCACGACAGTAGGCAGAAACATTTTTGCCAACAGTCTCAAGAATTTGATCAGGAGGGCTTTAAACTGAGTCATATGGAGGAGGGAAACAGTATTCTGGAAGGCAAAGGGCTGGAGGAAATAGTCAAACTGTCATAGAGGGAACAAGGCAAACAGCGCAAGGACCCAACAGTGGGAAGCAAAAAAACTTGCACAGGCAGCAAGTAAAGGGAACACATGGTCTTAGATGTCTCTACACTAATGCACAGAGCATGGGAAGTAAGCAAGATGAACTTGAACTCCTAGCACTACAAAACAAATATGATATAATAGGCATTACTGAAACCTGGTGGGATGAGTCGCATGATTGGAATGTAGGAATAGAGGGGTATAACCCTTATAAGAGAAACAGGCCAAACAGGAAAGGAGGAGGAATAGCATTCTATGTCAGTGATATTTATACCAGTGAAGAGATCCATGACATTAATACTGGAAGCCAGGTGGAGAGCATCTGGATAAAAATTAAAGGAGAGGGAAACAACAGGAATGTTATTGTGGGACTCTACTACAGATCCCCAAGTCAGATGGAGGAATTGGATGATGCCTTTCTAGAACAGATGAACACACACGCAGGAAGGAGAGATGTAGTAGTGATGGGTGACTTCAGCTATCCTGATATTTGCTGGCAATCTAACTCAACCAAAACTGCAAGGTCTAGCAAATTCCTTACTTGCCTTGAAGACAATTTCATGGTCCAAAAGGTGGAAGAGGCAACAAGGGGGTCAGCTATTTTAGATCTGATCCTAACCAACAGGGATGACCTGGTTAATGGGGTGCAAGTGGTGGGATCCTTAGGTGAGAGTGATCATGTCCTCCTGGAGTTTGTTATAGAATGGAAAGGAGAAGCCAGGCATAGTCAGACATGCATTCTTGACTTTAGGAGAGCTGATTTCAATAAACTCAGGGAAATACTGAGGGTGATCCCATGGTGAGGAATACTAAAAGAGAAGAGACCTCAAGACGGATGGGACTTTCTCAAAAGGGAGATACTGGAGGCACAATTTCAAACAGTACCATTGAGGAAGAAAAATGGGAGGTGTCTCAAGAAACCAGGATGGATGACTAAAGAACTTTCAACAGAGCTAAGTTTTAAATGGAACATGTATAGGAAATGGAAAAAGGGGGAAATCACCAAAGAAGAATTCAAACAGATAGTGAACACAAGTAGGAGTAAAGTCAGAAAAGGTAAAGCGCAGAATGAGCTCAGGCTTGCTAGGGAGGTTAAGAACAATAAAAAGGGTTTTTATGGGTATGTCTGCAGCAAAAGGAGGAAGAAGGAAACGATAGGGCCACTACGTGGAGAAGATGGCAAAATGCTAACAGGGGACAGAGAAAAGGCAGAATTACTCAACACCTTCTTTGCCTCAGTGTTTTCAGAAAAAGAAAAGGGGGACCAACCTGAGGAGAATGGAACAGAGGACACAATAGGGGAAATCCAGCACAGAATAAGCAAAGAGGTAGTACAGGAATACCTTCTTAATCTAAATGAATTTAAATCTCCAGGACCAGATGAACTACATCCAAGAGTATTAAAAGAGCTGGCAAATGTGATCTCGGAACCATTGGCAATAATCTTTGAGAACTCCTGGAGAACAGGAGAAGTCCCAGCAGTCTGGAGGAGGGCAAACATTGTCCCTATCTTCAAAAAGGGAAAAAAAGACGATCCCAACAATTATCGTCCAGTTAGTCTGACATCAATACCAGGGAAGATTCTAGAGCAGATCATTAAACAGACAGTCTGTGAACATTTAGAAGGCAATTCCATAATCACAAAAAGTCAACATGGGTTTCAGAGAAACAAGTCATGCCAGACTAATCTGATCTCTTTTTTTGATAAAACTACCAGCTTGGTAGATGAAGGGAACGCTGTGGACATCGCATACCTTGATTTCAGTAAGGCCTTTGACAAGGTTCCCCATGATATTCTTGCAAACAAGCTTGTAAAATGTGGGCTAGACAAGTTAACTGTTCAATGGATTTGTAATTGGTTGACTGGCCGAACCCAAAGAGTGCTCAGCAGTGGCTCCTCTTCCTCTTGTGGGGTGCCACAGGTTTCTGTCCTGGGCCCAGTGCTATTCAACATCTTTATCAATGACTTGGATTAAGGAATTAGGGGCATACTTATCAAATTTGCAGATGACACCAAATTAGGAGGAGTAGCTAATACCCTAGAGGACAGGATCAAAATTCAGAATGACCTGGATAGACTGGAGAGCTGGGCGAAAGCTAACAAAATGAAATTCAATACGGAGAAATGTAAGGTACTGCAATTATGGCGGAAAAATGATGTGCATAGATATAGGATGGGAGAAACCTGGCTGAATGAGACTACGTGCGAAAGGGATCTAGGAGTTCTAGTAGACCACAAGTTGAACATGAGTGATGCGGCACCTAAAAAGGCCAATGCAATTTTGGGCTGTATCAATAGAAGTATAGTGTCTAGATCAAGGGAAGTAATAGTGCCGCTCTATTCTGCCTTGGTCAGACCTCACCTAGAATACTGTGTCCAGTTCTGGGCACCACAATTCAAAAAAGATATTGACAAATTGGAGCATGTCCAGAGAAGGGCAACTAAAATGGTGAAAGGTCTGGAAACCATGCCTTATGAGGAGAGACTTAGGAAGCTGGGTATGTTTAGCCTGGAAAAAAGACGGTTAAGAGGCGATATGATAGCCCTGTTTAAGTATTTGAAGGGGTGTCACGTTGAGGATGGAGCAGGCTTGTTTTCTGCTGCTCCAGACACTGGAACACGAAACAATGGATGCAAGCTCCAGGAACAGAGATTCCACCTCAACATTAGGAGGAACTTTTTGACAGTAAGAGCTGTTCGGCAGTGGAACACACTCCCTCGGAGTGTAGTGGGGTCTCCTTCCTTGGAGGTCTTTAAACAGAGGCTGGATTGCCGTCTGTCAGGGATGCTTTGATCGAGATTTCCTGTGTGGCAGGGCATTGGACTGGATGGCCCTCATGGTCTTTTCCAACTCTACAATTCTATGATTCTATGATTCTATGATCAGAGGAAGGCAAAGACAAACCACCTCTGAACAAATCTTGCCAAGAAAACCCCATGATAGGTTTGCCTTAGGTTCCCCATAAGTCTGAAATGATGTGAAGGCACACAACAACAAAACAGGGAGACAGTGGCTCCTGCCACACTGCAGAATTAATGCAGTTTGACACCACTTTAGCTGCCACGGAGAAATGCTACTGTTACACAAAACCCTTGTATCCATGGAAAAGCTCTACACATGTTCTGTCTTACAATGGGGAATTATAGCAACTCGATTAGCAATGTGAGAGGTTGTGTAACATATGAGATCTTTGACCTATGTGGAACCTAGAAGAGACATGGAGCCAGAGACAAAAATAACCTGAAGAAACTTTATTGAACTGTTTTAAAGCACATTCACACACACAAGTATGTCTCTAGCACACACACACACACACACACACACACACGACTATCGAAGTAAGGCAGGAAGTAGTTAGAAAGAGGATTAGATTGAGGCTTTGGGACCATACTGCACCTGATCCTGAAGCAGGGAGCTCCTCAGGAGTAGCAGCAAGCTGATGCACCAAAACTAGAGCAGGAAGTTAAGGTTACACGAATGGGGGAAGGGAATTCCTGTCTCAGCAGAATGCCAGCCAGGGGTGGGGGAAGCATAGAGGGGGAAGGATGGGAGGTGGACAGACGGATGTGGAGGATAGCGCAAGGGGGTCTGAACACAATGAACTGATTTTTCCAGGGGGGTTGTAGGAAAAATCCCTTTGAAAGCACAATCTAGATGAAAGAAACATTTGTCTTTAGATTGTTCCCAACAATTGAAACAGAGGAATCCTGGATAAACCAGGAACTGATAGATCGGTGTATCTTTGGATTTGGTGATTGCCAGACAACCTCCCTTTTGAGTTGTAGATATGCAGATGAAGGAACAGATTTAGCATGGCAATGGGGACTCCCAATTTTCCTAGAAGGTATGATCTTCCTTACCAGAGATGAGGCAAGAAGAACATTTTTCTACTTCAAAGAGTTATCCGCTGTTTATGCCAAAAGGTGTGAATGTTGGAGAATTTGCAAGGCTCTTTCCTGGCTAGTAGGTGCTTCCCCAAGCCTATGTTTTTCCTATCAGCCCTTGAAAAGCCCAAGTTGGCCAAATAGGTATCAAACTATTGCCAATTATAAGTGAACCAAGGTGGGGGATGATGGGTCTCATTACACTGTGGGATTCTGTGATACATAGTTTTGTGAGATATTTAGCCTTCTCTGTCAGGGAGCTCTGATGCCACAACAAATGACAAATCCCAAGATTCCACAGGATGGAGCTGTGATAGTTAAAGTGATGTCAAACTGCATTATTTTTGTAGTGTGGCAGCGGCCTGTGAATAGGTCTGAGACACTTGCTTTAATTTTTCACATACTTTCTCTTTAAGCCAGACTGGGGACTTTAAAACAGAATATGCTTTCAAAGAGAGGGCTGTCCTCTTACAAGCCCATCAAGAAGAAGTCTGTCCTTTGTAGAGTAGGACACACGGCCACCTTGTTTCAAAAAGTCTACAGTACTGAGGAAAGACTTCATGGAAAAATAGGTCCTGTGCTATGCATGGTCCGATAGGGTGTCTCTTGATCAGAACTGATGGTTTGAGACCTACAGCACATGCAAATAAGGCCTCAATCCTTTAATGATATTATGACATAACTATGACTTAATATCAAAAGATAGGAACAAAATGTCGCATGGATTAACACCACGTTTCTGTAGCTCTCATTTCTGTTCCCCCCTCCAATCCCTGGTATATGTCTTTCCTTTTACACCTTCCCTTCACTTTGCCTTTATCAGTTGTCCTAACATTTCCCCCTCTCCTCACCTCCATTTCCACTTCAGAGTTGCTTTTTCATAACCTGCTCTCCAAACATTCTAGTCTAGCCACCTAGTGAAATAGCAAGATGGTGCCTGCATACTTGGGTTCCTGAAGCTTTGGGCTAAAGAAAAGGACAGAATGTAGGACAGGAAATTATTGGGATAGACGGGTAGGAGAGACATACCTCCATGACATGCTATTCCTTGGTTTGGATGGTGTACTGTGGATGGTTTTCAATTTGTGAATGTTCCTGAATTCAGTACTGCTTTTGGATGGACAGATGGTGATTGTTAGAAATGCTTTTGCCTAGTTTAAATTCCTGTGCCAGCCATGGTCTTTCCTGATAGTGGATCTGGTCACTGTCATGTAGGCACTGGTTATATTCAGTGGAGATCACTTACAAGAAGGAGAAGTTAACAAGAGTTAAAAACACCTTAGTTCACTCTGGTGCTCATTTCTTTCCTCTCTACCCTTTCATTTCTCTTCCCCCTCTTTTTGTTTCTTGCTGGTCTCTTCTCATTCTCCAGACCAGTACTCATTCATCTTCCCCATTCACCTTCCACCTTCCTTAAATAGAAGAATCTTCTGTCTCTCTCATTCACTCTGTTAATTGTTCAAAGACTTTGTAGGCCCTGCAGATGGAAGTACTATATGAAGGTGCCCATATGCCTTCTAGAGAAATGGATATCCGAGGCTTAAAATCAATTACGGCATTAAAATAATCCAAAATGACTCTGAGGAGCACACCCTATGGTCTACTTAGTAACCATACCAAGTTTCAAGATCCTAGGTTTTATATTCTTGGAACTATAATGGAAATGGCACACATACATGGTGTTACCTGGCCTTTCACCTCCCTCCAATAATTCATAATTTGGCAATATTGGATATTCTCATGAGGTCTAGATAGAGTAGGTCAAACCAAAATTGGGTTCAAATGAAAGTCACCCGGGACCTAAATGAAGATGTCTCTTGGAAATTCCCAACAAACACACCCAAGAAGGAATTAAGTGGCCCCTTAAGATCAGGGTAATCAAGGTGGAATGTGCTAATCCCCTCTTGGGTGCTCCTGGCATTGAGTCATACTACAAAAGCAAACAGTGACCGGAATACCTATTATCCCCACTCATCCCCACAAAAGTCCTTTCTCGCACCTTTTCCTATCCACAATAAGGAGGCTGACATAAATCCATTAATCTTAATATCTCAGCCATTAGCAGCAATTAACAAAGCCAGAGTTTTGTTTAACTGTGGGAAACTCATCCAAGTATTGTTTTACACTCAAAACACCCCTTTTGGATAAAAAATTGGGTATAAATATTAGTCCCAAACAATAGCCATGTGTGCTATAGTTAGACACCATCACTCTGCCAGACTGCTGTACCACCCTCAATCTAAGTCTGAGTATTTTCTTGCTGCATGAATCTCTGCTCTTTGGACAGGTAATTATAGCCCATATCCCTGAATCTTTTCCTCTATCTAAATTTTCTGTCTTCTTTGTTAGCTTTGTGTGCTATCTTGTGAGCTTGTGCGCATGTGTGAATATTTCCATGATTATTTTCCAATAAAAACCTTTATTTCATTTTGGCTTGAAGTCTTGTCAAAGTGAGTTCTAGTATACACAGGTGCAAAAGATCTTGCAAAATTACCTGGCCTCTCACAACCATACCTTTGAGCTAATTAAAATCCCCCAACGTAATATCATATTTTTTCTGTCACTAGTGGGTCCCTGCAGACCCACACAATTCGGGTAACAATCGACACACACAAACACTCTTTTGTTATTATAGATAAAACTAATTATTATACTTTTTTTACAGGTTGTCCATTGCTGAACTTGCTGACAGGCTGGGGAAAAGTGCTTTTAGAAATAGTGTATACAAGGTTCTGTTGTGTTAAAATGTTAATAAAAAAAGAAAAGAAAAGAAAAGAAATAGTGTGTTGGTCTTAAATGAGCTGTTAGCAATCACAGGTATGCAGTTAGTGAAGCAGATGCGTTCCTGGGCATTCCTTTTTTTAAACAGAAAATTTGGTACCAGAGGCAGAAATAATATAGAAAATAGAAGAATGGCAGCTGAACATGTTTCAGCAAACTTAACACATACCTTTGAAGGAGTCTAACATTAGTTGCTGTTTACCTTGCCTGTTGTTGGTAGGCACACACAGCCACAGTAGGATCAGTTAAGAGTCAAATCCCACCTTTCCCAGCTCTATCTTTATTATATTGCTTACAGTAGACATGCTGCTGCAACCCAATACCGAAGGTCTATGTTTCTCCAGCCCCACTTCACCATATTCCCAATGCAGATGCTGCTAAAAAAACTTCTACTGGACAGAAGAGGATGAGAAAGGGGGCTGCACAGGTATAAAATACAGTACTTTGTAAAAAGGAGCTTCTTTGCCAGAGGCTCATTAACTGAGTTATGCCTATGCAATTATAGTTGTAAGAAAAATAAAGCTAGATGTATGAAGCACCAATATTGCTAATATTTTCATGATGCTGATAATCTTACACCTTCTATTATTTCTTTCTTTGGAAATCAGACATGCCCTTTTACATCCCATAACAATTGCTTATTATATATATATATTTATATTTTAAAATAGATCAAATATACTAATTGAAAATCTGAAAGGAATAAACCTCAGGGGAAGGGATGTCTATTTATTGGGGAATAGATTTGTTCTTTATAATACTGAAGAAATACAAAGGGTCACATGTCAGATTGTCTTTCTGTATCACCGGCAGCATAAGTACAACCTATGATGCAAATGTTACTATAGAAACTACTGTTTTTATTTAAAACTCAGTAAACAAGCCTGCCAAACACATATATGTTACAGGTTTGGAAGGTGCCACTGTCTGGGTTTATGCCTTTCTGTATTAAAAGAACTTGATGCCTATTATTTTGCATAGTTATTAGTATTATTGCTTTTATTCAGGCAAGATTTTCCAGAAGGAAAATGGAGGCAGACAGCTCCAAAGTACTGTACATACAAACAATGAAAATGTCTAAGATCCTTATTTTGGTAGACTACAGTTACACAATGATGAAGGAAAGTGGAAATGCTTCCTTATGTAGTCTTCTTGCAGGGTGGATTTTTGGTGTTCTTTTACTTTTTAGGGAAGTTTACTTTCCTACAGAATTATGGCAACCCCCCCCCCCCGAATGGAAATGTAGAGTAGAATGGGGGGGGGGTTTCAGTACAACTCCAAATATTTTACATAACAACTCCCACAGTCTCATACCAATGGCCATGCTGCCTCAGATTGATGAAGCTAGAGCCAGCAACATCTGAAGGGCCAAAGTGTCTCTGCCCCTCACCTAAAGTGACACAGAGGTCTTGAGCATCAAACTATACAACAGTGTGTTACCAACTGGAGATCTTCATACTGTATGTTGTTGGCTTCCTTAGCCCCTATGATCACTGAACACTGGGTCTATTGGCTATAAGTGACAAGAATGTCAAACACATATAGACACATGGATGTCCAAGACTGGGGATCACTGTTCTAAAAGAGAATACTTTCTGAAGTGCTCTTGGTTTCCATACACAATGCCTTTTTTTAAATGTAGGAGTCCCATGGCCACTCCCTTTTCACTGTAGAAGTCTGCTCGGCAAATCAAGCTAACTCCACTCTCCATATCAGAAAACAGCCTAGCCAATTCCAATCCCAAAGTGGAAGCAACTGAAAAGGAGTTCTTTCTCCCAAACACACTGAACCTCCAACTCCTTTGTTTTAGGAGGAGGCATCTTCTATAGGTTGTGGGGGCTGCACACACTTGCTCCCATTACCCCTAAATGTCCCCCCTCCATGTCCAGTAGCATGACACACCTCAAGTTTCTGAGTCAGGAATGAGTTATTTGGTGCCATTGTCAACCCTCTTGGTCATGTTTTGGAACAGTGGAGACAATGGCCTAAAACAAGGTCCACCCATGGCTCCTAATGGCAAATTACATCTCAGAAGATAGGGAGGGGGGGTTGGAAAAAAGTGAAGTGGGGGAAAGCCTTGGGATGGTGGAAAAATGACATTGAGGTGTTGCCTATGGTCCACACTTCACCCATGCCTGGTTTACCTGTTTTTCTCAAGTGGCAGCAACAGCTGCTTCAACAGCAGGGAGACCAAAGTTTCTGTCTTTATAAGCTGCTCTGTATCAATTGTTCTCTAAGAAATATACAATGGAAAAGATTATAAACTGAGAATCACAACGATATAAAATGCAATTGAGGAACAGTAAAACACACCATTAAAATTAAACACAGTAATGTGGTTAGTTATTTCCAGCCTTTATACATCGCTTTTCATTTTTAAAATCACCAAATGGAAATACCACTTTAAAACAAGAGCAAGCGAGTAATACTGTCCGTCACCTGTCACCTATCAGCAGCTGAAGAGGGTGAGGAGAAGCAAATTATGCCAGTCCAGAGGATCTGCTGAGAACCCATCAAATGTTGGTTCTTCCTCTACTTGACCTGTGTGCACTCTTAGCTGGTTATTATAAGAGTTTTTAAATTTAAAAAGTAATTTTAAACTCTGTAATTAAAAATTAGTTCCTGAGTTTGCTTTGTTCCTTCCTCCCTTCTAATCTTTTTGTTTGTTTGTTTGTTTTGCTACTGCAAGACAGCTGAATGGATTCTTTACATTTTTTCTCTTCAATTCTGGCAAATACCTGTGCCTTTCTAGTAGAGGAGACTAAAGAAAGGAATCAGATAATGATAACTAGAGAGGACATCCTAAACCTTATTGACAAATTACAGACAAATCACTGAGTCCATATGCTATTTCCCTGAGACTTCTTAAACAAATTAAATGTGACATTGCTAGTCTTCTTACTAAAACATATTGACATATTCCAAAGATCAGCTTTTGTGCTAGAGGAATGAAAGCCAATGTAACATTTTTTTTTTAAAGGAATCCAGTAGGCATCCAGGAAGTCAAAGGCCAAGTAGCTTAACCTCTGTTAACCTCTGCAAAAAATATTATTAAAGACACTTTGTCAAACATCTAGAAGGCCAAGCCCTGAGACATGATGGTACTTTTTTCATGTGTGGTGGTCATGTGATAAAGTGAAGAAAGTACAGAGATTATTGCAATCAGTCTTTAAATGTAATATTGGATTAAGACCTGAATTAGTTTTTACTTGGTATAGCAAAAGAGAAATTTAAGAATATTAATTGTATAAAGTGATGCATTATATTATTATAGTGGCTAGACTGCTGAATGCCCAGAACTGGAAGACAGAATTAAAGTATATCCCTTCAGATGAAGAGTGGATTGTTAAAGTTCTTGAACTGATTGAGATGGATAAACTTTCAACCTTAATGAAGGAGAAATCATTGGACAATTTCTTAATGAAGGAGAAATCATTGGACAATTTCTTAATGGACTGGGGGAAAATTTTGACATTTTTGAAGAAGAAAGATAATATTATTGTTATGGATATGGCTGTTTGAAGCATTTTTATTTTATCTTTAGAACAAAAATAATGAAGTAGATTAATTTTTTGAGAAAGTTCACTATATCTAACATTAAATTTCTTGGGCTGGTGGGAAGTCAATATTATTTTGTGTATTTTATGCTTAGTGTTGAGATGGGTAGGAGGATGTTGTTAATTGTTATGTTATTTGTAGTTGAATCGCAGTTGTAGCTATGGGATATATTGTAATACTGTTATGTTTTAAACTTAATTAAAAAATAATACTAAAAAAAGAAGGCCAAGCGGTTGTCCAAATGGTGAAAAAACTCCACACCGAATGCAAGGAGAATCCTACCTGTTCTAATGGTATTCCATGTGATTTGCCGTATTGTGAAGGAGGAGGGCAAAAAGGCAACCCCCCACAACCCTCTCCAGAAAAGCCTTCGCGGCCTTCCCCATCTTTTTTAGAAAAACAACGAGGGGGTGTGCATTTCTGCTTGTTAGGACAAGCGAACTGATTTGATTTGCTTGCCTAAATGAGAGGAAGCACAAATCTGACTGGCCAGATGAGCGCAGGGGATGGGGCTTGGTAACAAGGCAAGAGCCAGCAGCCTCCATTCCCTCTCCGAGCAATCGGGGATGGGGAAGGGAGGAGAGCAGTTGTCATTCGCATTCAACCCATGGCCACTGCTGCTGCCACCCACCCACCCACGGGGGGGGGGCTGAGGGAGGGCTCCCTCACCCTCTTCTCCCTTCCTCAGTTCCCTCCATCCTGCCGCTACCCACCCGCCCTCCCCTGTGAGGCCAAGGAAGTGGGGAGGGCCCTCTCACCCTTTTCTCCCTTCCTCGGTCCCCCCTGTCCCACTGTCACTGTTGCCGCCTCCTGCCTGGGGCTAAGGGAGGGGAGAGGGCTTCCTCACCCTCTTCTCCCTTTCTCAGTCCTCCCACTCCCACTGTCACTATCACGTCATCACCCACCTACCCACCCCTGTGGGGCCAAGGAAGGGGGGAGAGCCCTCTCACTCTCTTCTCCCAGATGACGTCCCAGCTGTCATCTGGGATGAAAAGCTTATGGGGGCTGCTGGGGACAAAACAACTATTAAGACAAGTCACAGCTGCTGTGACTTGCTATTACTGTGAGGCTGTATGCCCCCCCCCATATAGACAGGGCCCAACTCCTGTTAATATAGAATCAACATGACTTCTACAAAAGTAAGTCTTATTTCAACCAGGGATTTATTTATAAAGTTCTGTTTCACTAACCATTTGGCATTCTTTGAAAATGTCAATAAATATGTGGCCAGGAGTAATCTGGAAGCCATTTTTTTTAACTCACACTTCCTAAAGGCTTTTGAAAAAGCCCATTGTTAAAAACTAATGTGGCAGCCACTGATAAAAGAAATCTTTTTATGGACTGTATACTAGTTAAAGATCAAGAAGCAGAGAGCAGGAATAAATATTCAGTTCTCACAGTGGATGGATGTGAGCCATAGTAACCTTTTTGGATAAATACTGGTATCCGTGCTTTTAAACTTGGTCATAAATGTTCTGAGCTGGCAAGTGAGTATTGAGGTAGCAAGGTTATTTAGTTGGTGAGAACAAAAATAGATTGTGAAGAATTCCAAAAGGATCTCTTCACACTGGGGAAATGGAATTCAAATGGCAAACGAGAGTTAATGTAAGCAAGTGTAAGGTGATGTGTGTTGAGGCAAAAAGACCCAGATTCACATATCTAATTATGGGATCTGGCAGCAAATGACCAAGAACGGAATTGTGGTGCAGCTGCTATAGAAAAAGCAAAGTCCATGGTGGGCATGTTAGTATGCCCTAGTACCTCCTCACCATGATATCTCATAATTGGAAATATTGGACACTTTTCAGGGTCATGTTGGCTGGGGCAAGCCAAAAAGGTCAGTCGAAAGTCACAACTTTCAAAGACACCTGGGATGTGTCTTATAAATATTTTAGTAAGAAATATTAAGATTGTGTGGAAGCCCCTTTGTAAACACAATTGTTAAGGAGGTATGTGCTAATCTTTTCTTCCAGCCCTGGGTGCCTCAACAATGATTAATTCAAATCAAACAAACAATTAAGTGACCATTCCCAAATCTACTCCTATGGAAGTCTCCCCTATACCCCCTCCTGTCCAACCTTGTGAGGTTGTCAGAAACCCATTAATTCCTGTCTCCCAGTCATTAACACAATCAGTTGTGGTGTCACCACATGCCAAATACTGTACTGTGTTCACTTCAGGTCACTACACCCAAAAAAGGATATTGTAGAGCTGGAAGGGGGTGTAAAAGGGGGCCACCAAAGCAACAGCCTTGACCCCCCCTTAAATGTTACAATGTTCAGGGTTTTTTAAAAGGCAAGGAAGGGAAAACCAACAGATGCCTATAATATTTTGCATAGTGGAGAAAGTAGGTAGGGTAGACAGAAAAAAAACTTCCTTTCATAAGAATCCAGCTTCATTTGCTGGAGCTGAATGGGGAAAAATACAGGACAGATAAAAGGAAGTACCATACATTCTCACAATACATAGCTGAACAGTGAAATTTGCTGCATCAAATGTGGCTGCCAACTTGGACGGTTTTAAAAGTTAATTACAGATGAATTCATGATTAGTATGAGCAGCCAAGATGGTTATATATCACCTCCAGTATGAAAAGCCTTCTGTAAATCAGTTGCAACATGAGACAATGGATGCAATTGCATTCTTCTCCTGATAGTGGGCTTCCACAAACAACTAGTTGGCTATTCTGGGCCTTATCCCACTGCACTGTTATAGTGATATTATTCCATTTTAACTGCTATGGCTGCTTCCTGTGGAATTCTGGGGTTTGTCATTTAGTGAGGCCTAAGACCTCTCTGGCTGAGAGTTCTAAATGCCCCTCCCTAAACTTCAAACCTCAGAATTCCACAGGAGGCAGCCATAGTAGTTAAAGTGGAATAATAGTACTATAAGTAAATAAAATGCTGGCTTTTGTTCTTATCTGTCATGGCTCTTCTCATCTTTGCTTACGTTACAAGCCTGAGGCAGGGACTGACTTATTACTGATCTCTGTAAGGTAATTTGGAAACCCTTTTTCTGCTTCAAAAGTAGGGTAAAAATCCTTCAGTTAAATAATAAAACACCATAGTATTGCAGTAGTTAGAAATGGAGCAAAGAGAAATATGGAACAAAACTAAAATAATGATAAATTATACAATTGCAGAGGCAACCTAAATCTAGTGCAACCCTTTACAGTATAGGACCCCACAGACTCTAGGTGGTCTTTAAAAATTTATTTGTTTGCTTGTTCAGGGGCGAGTCTCCCTCCACCTGAAATAACATACCAATACACACATACCGTATATTCCGGCGTATAAGACGACCCGGCGTATAAGACGACCCCCCAATTTTTAAGGTAAAATGCAGAGTTTGTGATATATTCGCCCTATAAGACGACCCCCCTCTTCCAACGCATAGCCCCCGCATGCCCCTCCTGCGCTCCCTTACAGGAGGGAGCGCAAAAGGGGGATCCGCAGGCTGTGCGGCCAAACGGGGCTTTGGGGAAGGGGGGAGGCTGGGCGGAGGGTGGCTGGGGGGAGGGGGCTTCGCAGCCACCCCCCCTCTCCAAAGCGAGCCTTTGGGGAAGGGGGGTGGCTGGGCGGAGGGTGGGCGGGTGGCAGGGAGTAGGGGGCTTCCCAGCCCCCCTCCCTTTCGGGATGGGGGGTGGATGCGCGGGGGGTGGGTGGGGGGAAGGGAGGAGGGGGCTTCACCACCACCCTCCCTGAAAGCTGCGGTTCCGCGGCTTTCAGGGAGGGGGGGTGGATGCATGGGGAGTGGGCGGGGGGAAGGGAGGAGGGGGCTTCTCCGCCACCCCCCCTCCCTGAAAGCGCGTTTCCGCGGCTTTCAGGGAGGGGGGGTGGATGCATGGGGAGTGGGCGGGGGGAAGGGAGGAGGGGGCTTCTCCGCCACCCCCCCTCCCTGAAAGCTGTGGTTCCGCTGCTTTCAGGGAGGGGGGTGGATGCAGGGGGAGTGGGCGGGGGGAAGGGAGGAGGGGGCTTCTCCGCCATCCCCCCTCCCTGAAAGCCACGGTTCCGCTGCTTTCAGGGAGGGGGGGTAGATGCAGGGGGAGTGGGCGGGGGGAAGGGAGGAGGGGGCTTCCTAGCCACCCCCCCAAAGCCGTGGTTCCACGACTTTCGGGAGGGGGGGTGGAAGCGCGGGGGGTGGGCGGGTGGCAGGGAGGAGCACTTTGCTTCACCCCCTGCCCGATCTCCTGCCTCTTCGCTCCGTTTGTGAAGAGGCAGGAGATAGGCAAGCAGGTGAAACAAAGTGTATCCGGCGTATAGGATGACTGTCAATTTTGGAGGGCACTTTTGAGTGCTCAAAAGTCGTCTTATACGCCGGAATATACGGTATGTATGTAAGAGGTAGCCCACAACTTTTATTGGATATAGCTGCTGATAGTGTTGGCACATGCATGAGTCCAGATCCAGCCATTGACCAACCCACCTGCTGAACAATGAGCCCAACCAGCCAGACTGATGCCAGAATCATTGGGATGACAGGAAAGGATCCACAAAGGGGGATATGCCCTAGAGTGGTCCCCATGCCATCAGAGGGTGTAGGAAAAGTGTTTCCCCCAGAGCCAGGTGAGACCAATTTTGCCCCACACCCCTGAGTCTCTTAAGGGGACCCCCATACCTTACTAATGCCTGCAAGATACTGGTTCTAGATGTCCTGGATCCAGGACTCATGCCCACTGCCCCAAAAAGTTGTGAGATATTGACAATCAAAAACATGGATGACAACTCACACATGTGATACATAATACAAGCAAGAAAAGTGCACATTCAAGGGTGGGTGGGTGGGATGAGGCTCAAAAAGCAAATGCCAAGTGTGTTGTGGGAACAGGAAATAAATGCACCCCCCTGACCACAGTGAAACCTACATCTGGGTCACTCTGGTCAGACATGCCAGCCAATGAATTTAAACCTGAGTTTTGAATTCATTGACTGGCAGTTCCTATTCCCTCACCCCAACCCCGGGCGATGCTAAGCTACACAGGCCCCTGGGAAGAAGGAGCTGAGCCACCATGTAAGTAGACCACTGTAGCTCTGCTCATGCCCTAACCTGCAAACATGCCATGCAGTAAGTCACACAGTGCTCTTCATACCATTATATTACACTCCTAAGCTGAAAAAGCTGAAAAGTCTCCCAGGTTAGCTGACAATATACGTTATAAAACAATCCCTCCTCTGTGGTTTACAATTGGAATTTAAGTTTTGATCTACCAGAAAAAAAGTGACAATGAGATAGGCAGGATTTTTTTTTTAAAAAAGTCAATGCTCATGATTATTATGACACTATAATGCTAATAATGTGCAGAAGCTGAGCCTAGGCATGATGGAGATGAACCTAGTGATTGTGGCTCTCCTACTTTGAACAGACCAAACCACGGTGCTGTTCACACAATGAAAATGTTCTGGGAAGAATTCGTGTCAAACCCCGGCTGTTTACACGTACATGGTGTCGTGCCAGCTTGGCCACCCTGCATGGACCCACAGGTTGTGCAGGATGGCATAAAAAGGCGGCCGCCTTCGGGGGGGGGGCTGCCATCACTGGCCTCCAATGCCGCAAAGAATTTACCCTTGAGAGTCTTGAATTTTGAGCGGCATTGGAGGCCAGTTCTGATGTAGCCCCTCGACCGGAGGAACCACGCTGCTTCCACAAAGAAGTTGAGGTTCCTCTGGTTAGAGGACCGCATCAGCCAGTCCGGCGCACTGGCCTGCTGGGCCAGGGATTCCAACAGGAGGTTGGTCTCCCTGGTGCCCCAGTAGGCGATGCGCCAACCCGCCCTGATGCGACCTCTCCCCCCTTCAGCCATCGTAACGTCATGTGGCGGGATGCAGAAACTCGAGTTTATAAGTTTTCGAGTTGACTGTTTCATTTTTTTAAATAAGCCTATGGTGTTAGGAAGAACCTTAACTTTTTAAAGTTTAAATTGTGTAGCCTAATCGAATGGTGTATTAGCGTAGGAAACTATGTAAAGGAATTCGGCAGCGTCTGGATCTTTTACCAGAAAGCATAATCCCTTGCAAAAGTCTGCCAATTGCTTTAACTGTCCAAACTGCAACAATGTTTCTAATCTGGCTGATTGTTTTAAAATAAACTTGTAGCCAGTCTGACCTACTTTTCAAGGTATAGTTCAACTGGCCATAAAGTGTGATGGAGACATTCATAATTCCACGGGAAAGAACACTGCTAATATACCAGAGGGAAAATTAAGGTCCGTTTTAAAAAGGGCAAAGCAAATGCAGTTCACTTTAAGAAAGGCAGATGATTTTATTAAGCAGAAGTTAATCTATTTCAGGTAATGATACACAAGAAACAGTATAGCTACTTATTCCTCCCCCCCCCCGATGATGTTCAAGCCAAAAATATTCTTTCAAAGCATTGCGAACTACCTCCCCCTGCTCCTTCTCCACAGCATCATTATTAACCATCGGTGCTCCAAGCATGTCAAGTACAAACCTTTGCACATGCCGATGAGGATCATCAAGGATAATTCCTTTGGTTTCACATATATTGTGTAGAATAACACATGCACATATGACAGAACGTACATTTTCCTCAGCAACCTCAATACAGTATCTTAATGCCCTCCATCTCGATTTCAAACAGCCAAAGCACCTCTCCACCGTCGATCGGATTTTGTTATGGTACCTATTGTACAGTCTCTGTTTGGCATTTGTTGTCTCTCTATAAGGTGTGAGCAGCCAATTCCTTACTGGATATGCACCATCAATAAGAGTTAATGGCACTACCTGTTTCCCCATAATTGTTAGTGTTGGATTACCAGGCACAAAGATGCCGGCCTCCATAGTCTCAAAAAACCCAGAGTTCCTTAACATTCGGGCGTCGTGATTCTTCCCCCTCCAACCAATCTCCGCATCAATAAAAACTCCTCTATGATCACAAGTTCCTTGCAGAAGGACGCTGTACCTATTCTTCCTGTTGATAAATTCGTCCCCTTGCCAGATGGGGAGGATTATATTAACATGGCATCCATCTAAGCAAGCAACCACTTGTGAATATCCCATTGCAGCGAAGGCATCCATTACCTAAATATTGCAAAGCCAAAGAAAAGGAATATATGAGATCATGAAAACATGAGTTTTCAATTAAACACATACGTACATACAGAAATATTTTGGAAGCCTTTGGCATGATATCCAGTTGCCACAACAGAACAGTAGGGAAGGTATATATGTTATCACTTTGGTTTCACAGTAGGGCATGCAGATTTAATTTTGTTAACTCTTAGGAATCGATGCGATTAGCTGATTTTTCACAAGGAAATAAAACATAAAGAAAAAAATTACCTTTCTATGATCTCCAAGGAATACTGTCCGCTTTAGAAGTAACTTCTCCATAGCGAGGATGACCTCCACAAAAATCTTACACACCATTGCTCTTCCGACACCAAATAACTGGGAAACAGCCCCATATGAGCAGTGGTGGGCGAGAAGGAAAATGGCTATAGCGAATCTCTTCTCCACAGGGATGGCTTTCCTCATGTTCGTGTCCAACTTTGCAATCTCTGGACGGAGTATCTCGGCAAGACGCATGAAGAGGAACCAAGGCATCCTGAAGTACATTATCCATCGTTCGTCCGACCAGATGTTCATCACAAATTTCTCCCACCCCTCCTCCATTGTTGGGTACACCCACCACCGTCGCTTCCGGCGGTTGGGGCAAACATGCATCAGAACCTCCAGTGGGTCCACGGCCACGAAATGCATATACTGTGGATGGAAAATAGCCTATTCCATCGTTTGGGAATGGAGAAGGATCAGGAAAATAAGAAGCATCCTTCTTCTATGTCTGATGATAGTCCACCTCTTCAGAGCTAAAAGAGATAACCGCAAATGGGCAGCGGTAGCCAGAGCAGCTGAAGTGCTCACCTCCATGTTGCCATAAAGTGCTGGATAGGAGAAGAGGTACATCAAAAGGACATGTGATGTCCTTCTTTTTTCAGAATGTAGCCATGTAGCTCAAACTGTGAAAAAACAAGTAATCGCATCCTTGATTGACAGCCAAAAAATAAAAAATAAAAATCCCGGTACGCTAAATGTGCGTAAACAAGAAAAGCATGGGATATACCAGTGCGAGACCCAAAATAAAAAATGGAACTTTTGTTGTGTAAATATCAGTCATGGGATCATCCGGGATTTCCATAAGAGTGACAAAAATCATATAAACAGCAAGGGACGAATACGGGATCAGGAAGTCATGGTAAGCCCCGCGACAAAAATTGCCGTGTAACTGGCACCCAGTAGGAAGTTGAAGAAAAGTACTCTTAGCATCATCTATGTCAGATACAATGGGTTCAGCCAATCCCAACTTTGTTGAAAAATGCTGGTGAAGGATGCCACCTTCTGAGGTTGTCAATTCCTATGTCAAAGAGGTCTCATTATCAGGACATTTTTCCTAATGTTTAGTCAGAATCTCCTTTCTTGTAATTTCAATTCACTGGTTCAGGTCCTATCCTCTGGAGCAGCAGAAAACAAGCTTGTTCCATCTTCCATCTGACAGTCCTTCAGATATTAAGTCACCTCTCAGTCTTTTTTTCTCCAGAATAAACATACCCAGCTCTCCTAACTATTCTTCAAGGGAATTGGTTATCAGACCTTTTACAATGCTGATCACCCTCTTCTGGACATGTTCCACTGGACATGTTCCAATACCCTTCTTAAACTCTCGTGCTCAGAACTGGACACAGTACTTCAGAGGAAGTCTGACCAAAGCAGAAAAGAATAGTACTATTACTTCCCATGAACTGTACATAATGTTCCGATAAGGCAGGTTAGGTCTACTAAGACTACTGAATCTTTTTCATATGTTCTGCTGTCAAGCCAGTTGTCTTCCATTTTATATTTGTGCACCTGATTTTTCCTGCCATTGTTGATGGGTTGGCATCTATTTCTTAATTTGTATAATTTATAAGTATGTTGAACAACACTTAGCCCAAGATAGAATGCTGCAGCGCTCCACTCGTCCCTCCTCCCAATACTAATGAGGAGCCACTGATAAAGCATTATTTGGATTCAGTCCATCAACTAGCTACAAATCCACTTAACAGGAGCAATACCTAGTTCACAGCTTATCTGCAAGAATATCTTGGGGAACCTTGCCAAAAGCTTTACTGAAATCAAGATATACTACATCCACAGCATTCCCAAGCTTGATCTCTCAAGCTTGCTCTATCAAAAGAGAGAGAGAGAGATAGAAAGGGGCGGGGGTTTAAGAAGATTAGTGTGGCATATTTTTTTAAAAAAGAAAACTGCTTTGTTTTTAGTAATCACAGAATTCTTTTCTGCCACAGAAAATACCAGCTTTTCACCTAGTATCAAGTTGTCCATTTGGTAGCTTCTCAGATCCTGCTTTTTAAAAATGGGAACAATATTTGCTGCTCTTCACATTGCAGGGACCTTACCTGTTCTTCAAGCATTCTCAAAGATTATAGACAGAGACTGTGAGATTACATGTACAACTTCCTTTAGTATTCTTGCATGCTGTTCACTTGACACTAGAGGCATGAATTCTGAGGCTCTTGTTCAATCACATTATAAACATCCACTCCTCTAAAATCTCTTTATGCCTCCATCCTAGTCTCTTCAAATGGCTCCCACTTTTCTTTCACATAAGGTTTGTTGATTGCACCTTACTGCCTCACTTTTAAGAAACCCATAATTACTTCCCCTTTCTTTTTAAATATTTTTGACTTGAAATCTTATTTAAGGGTGATTCCTTCAGTTTGTTGAAATCAGCTTTCTCAAAGTCCTCCTTTCCTTTCTATAATGGATCCCAAGAGGATTGGTCACTTCTACGCAAAGAGCTCACTGATTCCCTCTCATTTGAAGAACAGTAGACACCTGAAGACTTTTGGAGAAGTATAAGGTCATCGGTTGGCACCAAAGATGGGTGCTAAACAAGACTCTCCATGGTGAGCATTCCATAGCCAAGGGGCCATACTGAAATAGCCCTGTCTCTTTCTTGGTGCTAGTGAAAGGCTTCAGGTGATAACACCAAGGAACAGCAATAGCTGCTTATATTGGAAAAGGCAATCCTTCTGGTCCCAAGGTCACAAGCCCTGGAGGGATTTAAAGATTAAAGCTGGCACTTTGAAATACTGGCATAATAAGTTCTTTACACTCAGCGGTGCTACGTAGCATTTCCACAGCCATTGTCCTCTATCAAGTGCAGCTTCTGGACCATTTACAAATGAAGAGAAGACCCCCATGCAATATTGCAGAGATTCAGTCATTCCATTCCCTTTTTACACTCCTATATAAGGCTTTTGTGACACCATAGCAGTGTATTTCAAATATCAGGAAGGAACAGAGATACAGAGCAAGAGGAGAAAAGACATACCTTCCTGCTATTGTTTCAGCCATGCTCTGACTTGGATGCTGCTGATGAAATCGTTTACTAGCTCCTGGTCTCTTATTCTTGGTCCTTATTAATGTTTTTATGGAATGAGCAGTCCTAATAAGAAACTGAAGTTTATGTGCTTCTGAAGTTTATAAACTCTGGGAAGTCTTCAATAATAATCAGTCTCCATGTTTGCCCTTGACAAGTGTAGTTCCACACTCTGGGAGGTCTGACAAAGAGCCAGCCATCTTCACATCTTCTTTGAAACCATAACAATCATAGGTGTTGATTTCTTTTACTTTGTCAATTTTCTCTGTTTACATGAATGCATAGAAGTGCTGCCTTTCAAGCAGCAGCCAACTAAGATTTCAAGGAATAGAAACATTGTTTATTTCATGAATGAAGAGTTGTGTGTGTCCAGATGACAATAATGATGTAAGAGAAATAAGCTATTCCTCCCACACCACTTCAAGCCCCTCACTATGCAGGATTTGCTACATTTGCTGCATTGTATGTATGAACATAGAAACATTGCCCAGCTAATCTAGAAATGAAGATGTTTCCTCTAATTGCTTCCCTAACTGTATAGTTTTGTGTATACACAATGGAAGCCAGTGTACAGACTTGCTAATAAGCATATTTGTTTGCAAAAGTGAACATGCAACTTGAAGCCATCACAAACTTACTAGCTTGTATTTGCTGCTAACTCATGCAGAAAGCATGATGCAAACCTAGAAAAAATACTGCAGTTTATGAGTCATCATATTTTGTACTTGAGTCACCAATGGTTGTTTAATTCTGTTAGTGTTGGTAATTCCTAAAGGTTTTTGCATCAGCGAATGAGTTCATTAAAAAAAAAATACAGTAAGTTCTGTGTTAAGATCTGCAAAGTTCATCCAGAGCTTTGGCTTATTTTTGGTCACTTTCCCTTACAGAGCAGAGTGATTGCACACAACTGTGTTCAATAGACACTATGCTCATGGTTCATCAGTATCCTGGGGACATTTCTTATCTATTCTGCCAGAAGTTATATTTTTCTTGTTGCTTTCCATCCAGCCTTTATTAACACATCACTGGATATATCTACTGAGCTTTTGCTTCTGGTTGTGGCAGTGGTCACATCCAATATTGACTAAATTAGACTTAAAGGACTCAATGGTGGCACTAAGTGCAGGATATGTATTCAGATTCCTGAAACCATAGGAAAATGCCACAGAAACAAAGAGGAGCAGGCTCATGATTCAAACCAAAAGCTATACAGAAAGAGGTGTTTAAAGGCAATATAACCCCCTTCATGCTTTTATACATATGTTTTAAAAGGCAGTGTGGTTTTTTTTGCTTTTTTTGGTGTACCCATATTTCCCTTTATATTTGTTTATATTTTTAAAGCCAGTAAGGCTGGGCTTCATAGGGTTACCATATTCCATCCTCTAAAATTTGGACACCTACTTTTTATATTATGTACATTATTATAATTATGCATATCATTTATTTGCTTTCTAACTATGCTAATTTAATGCATTAGTAGTTGCATTTTGCCTACTATTACTATGTTTCAGACTGTGTCATTTTTATAATAACTACTCTGAGACAAGTAGTATAAAGTAATGCTTAAAGTCTTAGGACTTTATCAGACGGGGCTGTAATTGCACAATTATGACACAACATTAGCAGGAATGGGTTCCCACTATCACACAACATCCTCCTCCTCTCATGACCAGTCCATGCTCCAACCGCCAATAACACATCAGCTTTAATTGGTGGGTTAAACCATCAATAGATCTTCAATATCTCTCTTTTTGTGGTATTGAAGGCATGCGAGACCATGTCACATCCCACTGTAATTGTGAGATTACAACATGAATGGGCAGTCCTCTTTTCCCCCTCCCTATTCCCAGCAAGAAAACATCCAGGTGAGAATGTGAAGACGATCTACAGGACACTCTTTTTATGAACTATCCCATTTTGCTAGCAAGTTTTTATGTTTGTTTCTGTGCTTATGTGTTTATTTCATTTGTGTTTTAAATTGTTTTTTGGTGTTTTTACATGAACTCATATCTTCTCATGAGAACTGGCAAGATCACCTGTCCATGCTATGCTGATTGTCACTAATGGTTTAGACATTAAAGTTAATGGGCTTATGGTCACCTACATATTGTGGATAGGAAAAGGTGCAAGGAAAAGTCATTTTGTGGATAATGGGTATTCCAGTTACTGTTTGTTTTGGAGTATAATTCACTGCCAGCTACATTCAGGGAAGATTAGCACATTCTATCCTAATGACTCTGACTAAAGTGGGACTTGTCTTAATCCTTTCCTGGGTGCATCGTTGGGGAATTTTGAAGACAACTTCTTTAGGTCTTTGGATAACCTTCACTTAACCTAAGTTTGGTTGGCCCTGGTCTACCTTTAGACCTCGTGAACTGTCTAATATTGCCAAATTATAAATTATTGGAGGGAGGGGGTGTAAGGCCAGGTAACAATGGGCACCAGCTGGCGTGTCTAGAAACTGGGTTTAACACAGCCATCCAGGTGGAATGGTAACTGTATGCCTACAGCTACCAGTACATAAGTTTCGACAACTGTACTCATTTTGAAGATTCAGTCTGGTCACTGTATATGGCTGACATTCAAAATGTCATCCCCACCTTGGAGAACGGGTTCTATGACTCAGATGACCTTCCACAGTTAGAAGTCTTGCCTAGTAACTCTGGAACTACAGCAAGTATGGACAAACACCACCCTGCTTTTCTGCAAAAGGGACAAAAAGGGAAAGTGGCAGGAACAGGACATCCAAAATATCCAAAGCCCCATCTGTCCAATGATGTTGGAGCAGGGGCAAATGATTAATGTACCCCTCTGTTGTTATGTGCCTTCAAGTCATTTCTGACTTGTGGAGTCCCTAAGGTGATGTCCACTCAGTATAGGCTCAGTGAGAAGTACCTGGCACTGCCTGGAGACAAACTAAACCCAGGAGTAGCCAAACAGCTGATAAACTACACAGCAGAATAGGGCTTGAAAAACAAAGGCTTCAGCTAGAAGGCTTTATCACTGCTCTGACCCACTTTCACCCACAATAAGAAGACTTACAGGCAGCAAGGTCCTTCCAATAATATCTGGAGGGTTTAGCTTCAGTTCCAGTACAATAAACACAGAATATATACAGCAAACCTCAATAACAAATCTAACAGCAATTCTTTAAACATCCAACACTCCTCAACACCAACCCACAACATTAACTCACACAGAGTGTATCTTTATAGGAGTGTTTGGTTAGTCACCTTCTGCCTAGCCACAGCTGTGCACACACCCATTTCAGCTGTGGTATCAGAGTGGTCTGTTGCTCCAATATTTTCTCTCTGCACTTAAAAGGATATTATCCTTACAGGTGAACCGATCACGGGGTCTTCTTGGCTAGATTTGTTCAGGGTGTGTGTGTTGCCTTTGCCTCCATTTGAGGTTGAAAGACTGTAACTTATCCAAGGTCACCAAGTGTGTTTCCATGGCTGAGCGGGGATTCATACCCTGGTCTCCCAGAGTCCTAGTCCAACACCCAAACCACTATGCCATACTAGCTCTACACATACCCCATAATAAAATCCTGATTCAACTGTTCCTTCTTTTGCCCTGCACCAGCTGTTGAAGAAAAATGCAAGGAGAAACTGTGGAGATTATCATACGCTAAAAATATCCCAGGACAAGGACAACAGGAGATCGCTAAAAGGCTTACTCCTGTCCTGGGATGCTCCCATTCTGCTCCTGTTCCTCCCCCGCTTCCTCTTTTAATAGAAAAATCCGTGAATAAGAAGCCCATTCCACTATCATAATGGAATGATGGGTGAGTGAACAGGAGCCCTGTTCTACTCCCAGGATGACAACAGAACGTGACATCACTGGGAGGTCCGTACTGGAACCTTCCTGCTGCAATTGGGACAGCCAGGTAAATGACACCCCCTCCCCCCGGGCTCCCCATGTTACTTGTAATTTTAAAAGTCTGTTTGGGGGGTTCATTTTTAAAAAACTTTTTATTTGGCCTTTTATTTTGAAATTTCCTGCGTGATTGTTCTCTCGCAAGAACGAGCGGGATTTGGCTTCACTGCAGTAAAAGCAGCTTTAAGACAGCTGCCTTTACTGGAGTGAAACTGAGGGGAGGGGGAGCCATTCCTTTAATGCAAAAAGGTACCGTAGGTGTTTGAAAAGTTTTTTCTTTAGTGTTACAGGGATGGGAGTGGGGCAGGGTGGGAGGCGCTAGCAGGACAGAGATGGTTTCAAGGGACGCGTGTGATAATCTCCTGTGTGCCAAATGTCTGTCTCTTTTGGTCCAAAGAAATGAGTCCTTGTGATTTTTGTTTTCCAAGGGTAATCTTCCTCTTCTCTTGGTAAGTTCTTTGACATATGGGGAAAACAATTTATGATAGCTCAGAAATGTTACTTGATACCTTCCTCAGTTCTAAGTAGTATAAATTCTTAGATGAAAAAAAGAAGATAGGAGATTCTAGTTACTGCTTTCAGAACAGTTTATCTCTTGATCTTGTGAAGATTTATTTCTGCACAATCTGTGAAGTCTACAAAACAGGTGGTCAAAATCTCACTGTACAATGTTTTAAATAAACATACACAATCACTTGCATCACTCTTTAAAAAATGGTTTCATTTGCTTGGCGAAGCCTTTTTTTGACTGACTTCTGTATACAGAAGTTAAGATCGCTGTGGCATTTCATCTTGATGTTTTGAACTCATTGGCAGCAACAGGAGGGGAAGGGAAAAGGCCGAACCTCACCAGGTGAATCTGTTGGGGGAAGAATGACACCAGCCTTAGTGATGTCACAGTTTGAACCTCTTAAGGATCGTTCCTTGTTTTTGCAGTTCTGGGGCAACTGCAGAACATTGAATTTTTTAACGGAAGAGAGATTGTGATGAGCTGGAGATGCTGGGTTACTAATCCATTGCCAAACCCTCACTGATTTACTGTCCCACAGAAGGATTCCAGCCATCACTCTTAAAACTTATTTTTAAGAACCGTAATTAACTGCCACCATCTAACTCTACACTGCACAAATAATCCAGCTTGAAACTGGATTATTTGCTATGGCTCCTTCCTATTGAAATTTAGGATTTGTAGTTTTAGCCTTATCTGCCAAAGAATGCTGGTGCCTTACTAAACTACAAATCCCAGGGTTCTGTAGGAAGGAGCCATGACAAATAATTCAATTTGAAACTGGATTATTTGTGTAGTGTGGATGCACCCTGAGCAATTTGTTAGAAAGCCTGTTTGGTGAGGACACATGAGAAAGCTGAGGCTAATCTCTGCTGTCCTTCCACCAGCATATAAAGACTTTCTTAATTGACATTTGTCAATTAGCTGGTTGTGTGACAGAATCTTTTAGTGGAGTATGTGTGGTATATTTTTATTCATGTTATTTCTAAAAATGCCATTACACTGTTTTAAATTGCAGTATTTTATTAGGATAGCTTATTTAATTGGGGCTTTAAAAACACTTTTTAGCATCATGCTGTTATCTATACCTTGCTTTACTTCTGTTTTAAGCAGCTTTGAATCCTACAGTGGGGGGAAAGTGAGATATAAATTAAATATAAGATAAAAATAAAGTTATCTTATTAGAGAATTCCAGTATTTATGGCATCCCAAATTCTAACAGAATATTCACCAATCTAATAGCATGGAAAACATCCACAGCATAGGGTTACAATGAGAAAGAATTAATTTATTTTTGGAGATAAGTGTTTATACAAACACCCTGTGACAGTTTCACCTTAGGGTCACCGTAAGTCTGAAATGACTTGAAAGTGTACAGCAGCAGCAGCAGCAGCAGCAACAACAACAATCATATTAAACCGCCTCCTCCCCTTTTTAAAGGAAAAATTTTTTTGAAAGTAGAACAAGCCCTCTGTGAGTATGGAAAACCAAAATTTCTTAGTGGCTTTCTTTCACTTTCTGGATAGGTATCAGCTTCTAGACCATTTTCAAAGATGGAGAGAAACACATAATATTATACATCAGTTCACAAGCATTTCATAGTGCAAAGGAGAAGATGAATCTGAGAAAGGTGGTCTCTTCATGTGGTAGGGTACTTGGGTTGGCAAATCTGTTGCTCTGTGCTATGGCAGAGATCTTGACATTCTTTAGAATTGCTACTGCTCTGTGTAGCTCTCCAGACTGAACCAGGAACTTCGTGTGTCATAACTCACACCCTGGATGACAATCTTGACGAAGAAGAGGAAGCTGTCATAACTCACCTCTGGATGGCCCTGTCAAAGAGGAGGAAAGGACAGAGTGTCAGGAAGCTGCAAATCCTGATGGTGAAGCTTTCCCAGAGTTGGAGATGGAAAAAGACATACCCCCCTACCCGTCCTCTGTTGAATGGCAAAGAGACAAATCTCTTGGCTCACAGATGATTAAATCTAAGATGCTAATTAATTAGGCCCCAGGTGCTGTTTAGACAGCCAAGTATAAATCTCCCAGCAGCTTCTCCATGTCTTTGTTGTTTGCAACTGCTTTATCTGAGTGACTGCTGGAACTCTTGGCTCTCATGTTTCTTTCACCTTGGACTGGCTGCTTTGAGGACTCTGTTTATTCCTTGCTGGCTTTTACATTTGGATTGCTGGCTTGCTAACTACTCTTGGACTAGCTGACCACCCTTGTGCTTCTCCCTGCATCTTGCTCAGATAATCTGTGACTGACTTGGACTGGACTGATATCCGATAGCTCTGACACACCCACCACTTGCTGCCTCAGGTGCTTGCTGACTTGTGTGTAGGACATCTTGGCTTAGAGGCCACACTTCAAAAAAGTAGGTGGAAAAAGCAGCAATGCCAGCTGCAGCTGCTGGGCCTCAACTACTGCCAGCAGTTGGTTGTGCTATATAGAGTTGGCTGCTTCTTAAATGTCTGGCTCTGAGGGTCCTTGGAACTAGGCTCTGTAGGACAGGTAGCTCAGAAAAGTGAAGATGAATTTGGGTGGCTCCTCTTCTGTTCCTCCCAATTACCATGCTACTATTCCTTTACCAGGGGGTGAACTACTGGAAGTATGGAGGCTGACAGTTCAACTCTCCTGGACATTAGAGAGCCATAGCTTCTGTGTGCCCAAAAAAATGCTTTTTAATTTTTTTCCCACTCAAAATGCCCATGTAGGGGGTATTGGGGATTATTTCACCATACAGTTGGCTCATGAGCTGCAGATTCAACCCACCGCAGATTCAAACTACAGTACTGTTCACAATACATTTTATGTACTGTACTTTACAAAACACATTTGTAAGACTGGAGAGGCTCCAGAGAAGGGCAAACATGAGGCTACAGAAAGAAACGAGAGACACATGAAATGGCAGGAATCCAAGCATAGTGCTTGGCACAGCTGCTGCACTTTCTTATAAGAGGGAAGGGGAGGGAGGAGCAAGTAGATTTGGGACTTTTTCAAATGGTTGAAACCCCCTCCCAGGAGGCCAGGAGAAGAACAGGGCTGTCGTGCTAAGACAGCCCCATTTCAGACAGCCCTGTCCTCCTCCGTCCTCCTCCTTACCTTCCCCTGTGCTGCTGGAGCCTTTTTTTTATTGACGGAAAACTTTCATCAGTAAAAAGTGGCACCAGCAGTACGGGGGGAGGTTGGGAGGAGGTTCAGAGGAAGACAGAGGAGGATGGGGCTGTCTGAAACATGGCTGTGTAAGTGTGACAGCCCCGTTCTTCTCCCGATCTTCTTGGGTTTTTTTTCAACCATTTTTTCAACCCGCTTCTGCTTTGTGAAGGAACAAATAGAAGTGCTACAGCTGTTGCCTCGAAGACAGAAGCGGGCAGCTGGTGGGCTCCCCGGATGCAGGGGAGAACAAAATATGCATGCCTGGCCGTGTGCCTGGCAACCAGGGCTTGCCGCTGCCTCCACTGCTACCCTGCACCATTTTATTAATAGGGACTTGAGCATTCAAATTTTTTGCTATCTGCGCAGGGTCCTGGAACCACCACCACCCACACTGTATTTTTGCCTCCCTCCAGCTACTTTAGAGCAGGAGAACTGTTACTGAAACAGTTAGTGAACTGGAAGTCACTTCCATAATGCAAGACACAGTTTCTCCACCCTTGCTTGGAAAATACTCTGAATGTAGACAGTCTACTGTGAATACTTCTTCATTCAGCTTAATTTAGTGCCAAAAGAGGTGCTATTGCCTGATATAGTAAATTTGTTGAAGTTAAGCATGTTTGGTTCCAGTTACTTGTATTGAAGAAAGGTGGGACATCAAGGTGATATATGTTAACCTAAGTCTAAATACAAGTTTGGTCAAAATTGATTCATGTATGTATTTCCAAGAGCAAAATAAAATAAATAAAACTCAGAAATCTTGTGTTTTGGAGACATAAAAGTAGTTTATGGATTAGGTCCAAACCATAACTAAGGCCTCCGTTTTGGTTCTATTTTATTTATTTATTTATTTATTTAATTTATTTTATTGGTTTTGGTTCTAGTAGATCAGACACTGACTTTAGTGATTCTGTGATCAGACACATACAGATTTGTATAGCATCATAGACAAATACTTCAAGTTATAGTTATAATATAGTTAGTCAAGTTAAAATAAGGAGTTATGGAAAGAATTTTCAATTGCTCTACTTCCTCTAATAGTGAGGAGTGATACAACTGTGTTTCCTTTAAAGAAGAGAGATGGGAAGAGTACTAAAGACATATTTGTGATAATACCTGTTGACTTACAAATTTATAAGCACAACACAGAAGCAAAGACATTTTCACAGCAGGCAGCAAAATCTCTGATCCTGCATCACATTTTTAAAGTAACCCCCTGGGCTCCTGCAGTTCCCTGGGCTCCTGCAGGGCTCCTGCTGCTTCCAATAAAGTTAAAACTACCTTGCCCTAAGAAAGGAACAAAGAGATAAAAACTCTAAAACTTTCTGCTTTTGACCTGGTCTGAAATAAGACTCTAAAAAAACTCTTTCTCTGTTCTTAGGAGATTATCAGATGCACCAAAAGTGGTGTTACAACCAGCAGCACGAATGGTTTTGGCAAAAAGATGGAAATCTAAAAATATCCCTACGAAAACAGAGTGGAAAGAAAAGGTAATGGAATTGGTGCAACTAGACAAACTAACAAATTTGGGAAGAGGGAAAACCATAGAGTGCTATCTAAAAGTATGGGAACCATTTATATAATATTTGAAACAAAAGGGGGGAGAGAATAGTATAACGGGATTTAATAGTTAGTAATTGAGGGCATTTGAGTACTTTTTTTATACACAAATGCCCCCAATTTGTTCTGGAAGCAGTATATTGTTGGAAGTCCTCTTTCTCTGCTGCTGTGAATGTATTATGTATCCAATATTAGTTGTCATAGATAATCTATAATTCAATAGTGATATTACAATGGAATAACTGGATTTGGAATTGTATAGAAAAATGTATATTATTTTTTTAAAAAGGTGGTGGAACCGCAGATAAATAGAAATCTTATCTAATGGATATAGTGTGAAACAAAAATGAAAGAAATACTTGTAAATATTTGCTATGTTAGGATAGAATAAAAAAAAGAAACAATGTAATTTATGTTTTGTAGGAGACGGAATGATATGAATGTAGTTAAGGGCATGAAGAGAATATGAGGGAAGTCTTTTTAAATTTATGTGTTGTCTAGGTTCTGTAGGTTCTGTATTGTTATGTAATGTTATGGTTTTTGTTCTATGTGTATGTTAATGTATATGTTTATGTTTAATAAAATTAATTAAAAAAGTGGTGTTACAACAATGCCAGGAGATCGCAAAAGGGCTCCCTTACTAGATGACATCATCCCCCATCATTATGCACTCGTTCTGCTCCCATTCTGCGGGCACTGTTTTTTATTGATAGGGGAAAACTGTCAATAGATCTCCCATTCTGTTTCTGTTCCAGGTTTCCATGTGTTTTTGCTGGCGAGATCCCAGCGTCAATGGGCGGTTCCTTCCAGAATACTTTGGGTTGATATTGGGACATCCAGGTAAGTGACACACTTTTTATGGCCCTCCCCAGGTTACTTTAACATTTTAAAGCGTGTTTTTGTGCTTGCTGTCACTTGTTAAGGTTATTTTTATTTTTGAATTTCCCACGCTTGTGTCTTCTCATGATAATCCACGGGATTTTGATCGAAGAAGTGAAGGAAGCTCCGTTAGAGCTCTGTTCACTCCTGGGCTGCCCTGTCGACAGAGGATGAAGTAAGTGCGGTGGGGAGGGTGATTGTGACCGGTCAGGGATGGGAGTAGAGATAGTGGGATTGTAATTCCCTTCAAATCACAGAATCATAGAGTTGAAAGAGACCACTAGGGTCATCTAGTCCAACCCCCTGCCACACAGGAACACAATCAAATCATTCCTGAAAGATGGTCATCCAGGCCTCTGTTAAAAACTTCCAAAAAAGAAGACTCCATTACACTCTGAGGCAGTGCATTCCACTTCTGAACAGCTCATTTATCCCTTCTTACTAATTAAAGCAGGTCAGCTCCCAAAGTTAAGGGAGAGAGATCTGTAACCATCATTTTAATTGTTTTTTTAATGGCTTTGGCCACCCAGTTAAATAACCAGGGAAATGTGCATTCAAAACAATAAAGACAGAGCTGAAGTCATTGCAAGGAAATTCTGCACCTCAATAGCCAGTGCAAACTCTCATGTGTTTATTTTAGAAGTGTCCATAGGGTATGTCAACAGGTGGTTTGAAGGCACATATGCACAAAGGGTGTGAATAAAAACTTCCGTGAATAAAAAGTGGCGCCTTTTCCTTCCATGTGACACAGAAGGAACATGGAGGGTAACGCGAGAGGGACGTTGTCGTCAGAAACTGCCCCCTGCCGCGGAGCAGCTGTGTTTCTCTCCTGATGGCTTCTTCTGGATTTTAGGTTCCTCTGAAAAAGTCCATAGTCTCTTGTCCTTGTTGCTGGCTGGGCTGCAGCACAATCCTTTCTCCTCTTTCTTTCTGTTCTATTGCTCAAACTAAGTTAGCACACATATCTAGTAATTAATAGCACATAGTAAATCCTTTCCTGTTACATTGAAATGTAAAAGGAGGAGAGTAACTAGTAATCAAAGTAATGCAGAAGTAACTTGTTATCATCCTAAGTGCAAACTTAATCATCTCCCTTCTCTGAAGTCTTTGTGCAGAGCAGGGGCAAGTCAGAAAGAATTGAATATTTTAGAGTTTGGTAAGCCCTGGATGTTTGATAAGTCAGAGAGATCTTTAAGCTACTTCCAATTAGTATTAGGGCTTTGCAAGTGTATGGATGAATTTATTTTGACCTTTTCAATAAGCAAACGATGTTTTAAGATTTGGAATGGAATTAATAGGTTAACATAAAATTGCTCTATTAATTTCCACCTAGTCCAAAACATTTTCTTATATTAACTGCAATTTCTCTCCCACCTCGTATTAACTATATTAGTAGTGGTACTCCTGAAATTTCTATAGTATTTTCTATGTTTTTAGTGTAATGTTTGTAGAAATGTTGAAATACAAGGATATTTAGAAATAAAATCTACAGTAATAATAATAATAATAATAATAATAATAATAATATTTATTTATACACCACCCCTCTGTTAAAACAATTGGGGCGGCTTACAAAAATTAAAATACAATACAGATAAAATCCCCAAACACCCCCCACCCCACCCTCCCCCATAAAAAATATTAAACAATTATAAATTAAAACCAACTGATCTAAAATCACAATTAAAAACAATAAATACAATAAAATACTATAAATGGCCAGCGGACTAAAAGAAGCCAGGATCCCCTGAGGCCAGAATCTAATCAGTTAATTAATTAATTAAACAGTGGATCTAATTAAATCCACTGTGACTTGAGCAGTCATACAGCCTGGAGTCAGAAAATGAATTATACATGTTAGAAAAATCAATGAATAAATGACAATTCCGTGTTGGGTTTACCTATTCATAGATATTCACTGGGTTCACTGGGGCTTCTTCTGTACATTCTGCCAGCCATATCAAATCCAATTGTTTGGAGGAGATTTTTTTAAAAGCTTGAAAGATAATTTTCATCAGGTAGCAAGAGTTTTGAAGCCAGCAACCAGGTTAAGTGCACCCTACCTTTAGGCAGAATTAGAATCATAGAATCATAGAATTGTAGAGTTGGAGGAAACCACAAGGGTCATCCAGTCCAACCCCCTGCCACGCAGGAATCACGATCAAAGCATCCCTGACAGATGGCCATCCAGCCTCTGTTTAAAGATCTCCAAGGAAGGAGACCCCACCACGCTTGCCTCAAGTAAAAATTGAACTACCAAAAATACTTTTAAAATCACAAAGTAAACAATCAATGAACTATCGACATACCAAGAATGGATTCAAAATGTCATGGAGTTAGCACTACTAGATAAACTTTCAAACTTGGTGAAAAATAAGTAAATTGAGATTTATAAAAATATGTGGGAACCATTTATTAAATATATTAGACAAGAAAGTGGGGATATTAGTACTGTGGGATCTGATATTTAATTATTGGAATTACATTATATCTAATAAGATGTGTGGAAAGGGGAGGAAATATTAAGTTAATAATGAAAAAAAACAACTAGAGAGAAGCAGGAGGTCAATTTTAAATTGGAGTGGGGGTGTGGGATGGGGTGATGAAGGTATGTTCTTGTTTTTAAAAACACTATTTATGTTATGATATGTTTCTTTATGTGTGCTTGTTTGTTCAATTTGTTTTAAGATTGTTATTCGATTTTATCCACCAAAATAAATAAATAAATAAATCACAAAGCAAACCCCCCCACCCCCAGTACCCAAAAGTTAACTTCTGGTTTTGAACAAGATAATTCTTGATGTTAAACAGCACAGGAAGGCCCAGAAACCTATTTAAAAGGTTAATTGTCACTGTTAATGGATTCCAGGAAAGGCAATTCACTGCATTTTGCCAGGGGGAAAAAAGGTGTTGTGGGGAATCTGCAGGAGTTGAGTGCCACAAAACCAATCTTGGGGCCATATGTCATTTGTCTGCCCCTGGATTAGACCAAAACACTAAGGCTTTTTGTGCCTTCCTGTCATTTCTGAATTATAGAGACCTATCATGAGGTTTTCTTGGCAAGGTCTGTTCAGAAAGGGTTTTGCCACTGCCTTCCTCTGAGGCTGAGAGCGTGTGACTTGCTCAAGGTTACCCAGTAGGTTTCCATGGCTGAATGGGTATTCGAACCCTGGTCTTCAGGGTCCTAGTTGAACACCCAAACCACGATACCATGCTGGCAGTTGAAAGATAAAGAGCAGCAAATGAAAAGACAGCAAGTGTTTTCTTATTTAATTTGTTGTTACTATAGTTCTACCGCCTGAGATTGTGAGAAGGTATTGTCTATTTTTTTAAGCTTTATGTGTCAAATTAACCTGGCTAGTTATATATGATGCACCTTGATGTGGATGGTATTCAGGTAGCAAAATGTCTTGGGCCTTGCCAAGAACACAACAGTGAAATACACACATTATTTCCTGAAGTACCTACAACATTCTCGCAATAATTTCTTGCAGTTGGATGCAGTAAAAAACAATGAACATGGCCACTCTCCTGGGACAGTGGTTTGGACTCAGACTTGTCTACATTGGCCAGAATATGCCATCAACATATATTGGTCCTGGATCAGACTTGTTGCTCCTCCACAAAAAGGGATGGAGTCCGTGCAGACACACTGGCCCATCTTTGTAGCCGCTGCCATCCATGTCACACTCTCTGAAGCCATAGAGGAGGCCTGCAGCATGTCATCAAGGTCCCCTGCATGTGACCAGCCTTGGTCACATGCTATGGACCTCCTTGTGGACTTTAGAGAGTGTGACACAGATGGCAGTAGTGGTAGCTACAGAGATGGGTCAGCATGCCAGTATGGACTCTTGCCATCCCACAGGGCCTGCTCTGGTATTTCCTAAATGAGATGGTTCTTCCCAGGTATTTTGATGAAACAGTTTAATGGATTTTATCCTGTCTTCCCTCTGTCTTTGCCCTGAGTGTTGTGAGGAGTGCCTGGGAGCAAAACGGGGCAAGAGCCCTGTGTCATTTGGACTGCAGGGTTTCAAGATGGGGTCATGATGGGGGTAAATAGCCTATCTAGACAAGCCTTAGTCATATCTAGTGGATAGAAATGGAGCCAGCATGGCCTAGTGGTTTGAATGTTGGACTATGACTCTGGAGACCAGGGCCTTGTCTATATGAAAAGAAATAAAACACATACTTGTGCATTATAAGCAATTCACAGCAGTGTTCTATTGTCTCCACGGTGTTTTCACAAAAACATTTGGCTGCAATGCTCTCTGCTGTGATGTTCACATGGCGGCCATGCTGTTTTTGGACCGGGGGGGGGAGGTGATTGGGAGAGACATTCTCACTGGAAGGCACCCAGAAATGATGAAGAAGGCAGTGAGGAAGAGGAGGAGCCACCCACCCTCCACCCATCCTGTTAGTGGCGACAGAATCTGGCTGCATGGAGGGCAGCCACAGCAAAAAAAGAAGGAGAGAGCCACCTGCCCTTCACCCATCACGGTGGGGATGGCGTGTGGCAGCGGTGGCAGAATCTGGCTGCATGGAGGGTGGCTACAGTGAGGACGAGGAGAGAACTGCCAGCCTACCACCCATCCTGGTAGCAATCCAAAGGGCTAGGAGGAGTTGCCTGGTTAGCCACCAAGAGAAGGAAGAGGAGGGCTGCTCCTCACCTCATCTGACTTCATCTTGCCTTCCCGAAGGAGCAGTCCATTTAGACAGGTAGGATTCCCAGCAAATTCCATGTCAGATATTTTCACCATTTAGATGGGCCCTCAGTTGTCAGGTTTTGTACATGGACCGAGTAGGGGGTGCCATATTGTCTTTGTTTCAGGCAGCCAAATGCCTTGGGCCAGTTGTGGCTTCAGTTCTCATTGTACATGTGATCATCATGAACATCAGTATAGACTGATGGGTGGGGGAGGGTGTTTTTGTTTTTAAGAGCTGGTCAATCCACAGTGAGTAATAATGTAAGTAAGAGTAGTGTGTCTTCTACAGCACTTTTGTTGGGGGGATGGAGAGGTCCTCCACATTGTGGTACCACAGAATATGTGGTAAATACAGTAGTTTCCTTCAGTCTTAGATTTCTCAGGGGTTGTCTAAATGGCAAAAATACTCCTCATGAAATGCGAGGAGAATCCTACCTATCTTAATGGCATTTTGCATCATTTCACCATGTCGTGAAGGCAAAATGTCAAAAACTCAGCAGTTTTTTTTAAAAAAAACAATGAGTGGAATGCACATTCCTGCTTATTGGGACAAGTGATTCAATAAGAATTGCCTTCCCATAGGAGAGGAAGCGCAAAGCTGATTGGCCAGGTGAGCATGGTGGCAGGGCTTGCTAACAAGACACGCACCTGCTGCCGCTATGTTGGATTTTCACCTTCACAAGCAAGTACTGAGGTGAGAAAATGGGGTGTAAGTTTTTGTTTTTGCTTTGCTTCTCTGCTAAATTGAAAAATAACTCTATTGCACCTTGGGCGTCGTTTTTTAAAAAGTCTGGTGGTGGCAAATCAAGTTAAGTACAAATGTGAGTAAATCACTTGCGGCCGCCATCTTGCATGCGAAATTTATGGGGGCAAAAACATTGTTCAGTCAAGTCGTAACTGCTGTGAAAAGCCATTTCTGTGAGGCACTCTGTATTTTTTATTATTTATTTATTTATTTATTTATTGCCTTGGATAGATAAGCCTCAGAAAAGTTACATTCTAGGGCTGAAGAAAAATCTGAAGGTACTTTTTCAGCTGCTCTCAATATTGGATGAGGTACCATGTGTGTGTATGTGGGGGAGGATGTGGTTAGTTCAGACCCTGAATCAATCACCATTGTCATCATGTATCTAAAGGACAGAGCCCTGCCTGTTTTCGTTTTGGCTGTCAACAAGAGGTCTAGTAGATAACGAGAAAGGTCCGGATTACCCACGGCCAGGATGTCAGATACAAGCCCAAAGTACACCTTGTTGATGGCGGGTACAGCGGTGGACCCCAACACACAGAGCCAAAGCTGTTAGACCTGGTAGGTCTGGACGGCGTTAGCTCTCCCTCTCGGAATTGCCTGGGAGCCAAGGCTGTGTGTATGCGTGACACAGGTAGAGAGAAACAGAGCGAGATTGAGACGGAAGCGCCACGTGACGCTCACCTCAGCCCTCGGCCAACAGGCGACTTCCCGCCTCCCCAACCTTGAGTGCTGGAGCAGCACAGGTAGTAGCAGCAAGAGAGGGAGAAGCTGCAGCCTTTCCCGCCGCTGGCTTCTGCCAGGCGCCGCGCGCCCACTCAGCCTGCCCGCGCGACGGCCTCGCGGCGCTCTCTCTTTCTCTCTCTCTCTCGCGCGCTCTGTGGAGCCGCCGCCGAAGCTGAGCTAAGCTGACTGGCTGGGGGGTAAAGCCCGAGGGGGGCTGGCGGAGCGGAGAGCCATGGCCCCCCTTCCAGGCGGGTGAGAGCGCGGGGCTAGAGGGGCCAGCAACAGGAGGAGAAGGAGGGGTCACTCTCTTCCATCTCCCTCCCCTCTTCCTCACCCTGCCTAGTGGAAAGAGCGGCCGCGAGACTTCTTCCCTGACCGCCTCAGCCAAAGGTACGTGGTTGTCCTTTTCTTCGCTTCCCCCCGTTCTTCCTCCTCCTTTTGCCTGTTGGGAGTCTCGCCTTTTGGCAGCGGTGGAGTTTGGGAGCAGGAGGAACGCCCGTGGGTGCCACACCGCCGACGCGCTTCACACGCGCTTGCTTTCCCTTTCTGCCTGCCTTTCTTTCTGTGGCTTTGGGGCTGGCTGGGTGTCCGGGCTCCCTCTTGTTAACTTTGGGTCCCTTAGCTTAGCGCCGGCTTTGGGACTGCAGTAGCCAAGACGTCTGAGGTAACGGGTTTAGGATGGCGCTCTGGCGCCTCAGGACGCCTTCAGGCAAAGACGAGCCCGCCGAAATGCTGGGCGTGAGGTGGACGGAGGCGATAAAGGTCGAGCTGGGGGGGGGGGTTGCGAGGAAGGAAGGAAGGAAGGTAACCCTGAGCGCCCCGTGGATGGAGATAAACTTGCCCTTGGTCGAGGTGCCCTTTCGCCCCTAAGGCTAAACGCATTGCCATCCTCTCCCAAGAGACGTCCCTTTCTTCAGCCCCGCGCTGTTCAGTTACAATGGGACGTGCTTCCGTTTCAGAGGACTCATCCAAACAAGAACTGGCATGAGGACATTTGGATGCGGTTGAGACGGTTTGGTAGGAGGTTTATATTTTCGATCTCCTCAGCCTGCACTTGCCCATGCTCATTTGGTTGCTTTGGGAAAGAGGTGAGACGCAGCAGGTTTCCTTCATCTCTTTTCGTGGCCGTCTTTTAGAGGAGTTTTGGTCGCGCCTTAAAAGTTTTAATGGCGAAGCACTGCAGCGTGGGTGAAGAGAAAGCAGACGACAAGAAACATATTCTGTTCAAACGCACCCCACCCCACCCCAATGCCTGGAAGAATAAATTGGTGGCAAGAGTAATGATGAACAATGATAGATGTCTGGTTGGGAATATCACTACATCTGCAAACTTTCTCAGTCTAGGAAGTAATCTGGCATTTAAAAGTATCCTTACCCAATACGTTTTATCACAGTGTTCTGTTAATACTGGGGGAATGCCTACAATGGTATTTATTTATATATGTGTCACATTTACATTCTACACTTACTTTAGAGTGCTCCTTTGTTGTACCCACAGAGCTGCTCTTTTAAATCCTCACAGTAAAAATAAAAAGTTGGACTCAAGAGTGACTTGTCCAAGGCCCCCTTGTGAGTGTCATGATGGGGATATGAACCCAGGCATTCTTGGACCAAAATTATAGTCTGGCTATAGTGCTCATTTGATATCATACTGTCTTTCTTGTTTTCCTTTCCGATTAACAATGCTCAAATGTAAACGGAGTAAGAGAGACTATTAAGGTACTCTGGATGCTACTAAAGTGCTTTGAAACTGCTTTAGCTCAATTAACCAGGTGCTTGAGTATAAATGGTTTGTGGACTATTAGCAGGTGAATTAACATCTCTGATAATTCTGACAAACCTCAGCACATGGTCTTTAAAGACAGTGTTTCTTTAGC
Organism: Gambelia wislizenii; assembly: GCA_030847615.1. NCBI lineage: Eukaryota > Metazoa > Chordata > Lepidosauria > Squamata > Crotaphytidae > Gambelia > Gambelia wislizenii. Next base: position 109,284,713 of record JAUMIR010000004.1, read on the forward strand.
TGTGCTATATTAAAGGCTAAATCCTGTTTTTAGTTCCATCTAGAATGAGGTCATTGGTTCAATGGGACTTATATAATTGTTGACTGAGCAAGACCCATTGATTCAATGGGTCTACTCTAGCTTGAGCCTAACTTTTTTCCTTCTAAGTGTATAGGGCTTGATCTGGACTGCATATCTCTGTTTAATGGTAACACGGAGACAGGGCTTCTCTACAGTGTTGTGTTTTTACCTAGGCATTCTTCTAGTCACACACTTTCGACCTGTCCCATCTATCATATGATTTTGTTTTTTAAAATGGTTTTCTAGTTACTTATGGCAGGAGGTGGCAGAATGAGCCCCATGGACTGTGTGCAGCCTCCATAGTCCTAGTGTGGCTTTGAACCCCTCAGCTCTATAAACCCATAGACCAAACCCTGCTTCATCTAAAAATGGCAAATTGTACCCCCAGAAACCTTGGGGAGGGGACACAGTTTACCAGTTTGAAGGCCTTGGTCTGTTCAGGCTTGAAACAAACTTTTTTTTTAAAAAAAAACACAACAACCTGGAAGTGTCACTTCTATTTTTAAAAAAGTTGTTTCTCTTTTCTAAAAACAAGTCTTCCTGTTCAGATTCCTGATCATTGGACAGTTCCCTTTTCTTAAAAAATACCAGAGGCATCTCCTGGCCTAAATTAACAATTAAATGGCAAATTGTGGCACCAGGGTTCTGGGATGTATGATCCCTCATTTTTGTTGACTGTGGGTGTTGCAAATCAGGTGGGATGCAGCTCACCAAGATCCAGGGGGGGTGTAAAATGAGCCCTAAATTGCCAGAAGTTTCGCATCCCTGATTATGATGGGGTATACATTGCTTCATGATTTGCCCAAATGAAAAGTGGTGCAGAAATACTTTTCATAAGTAATTAAATAGCCATGACAGAGATATGCTTCTTTAAGAGGGACAGTATCCTTCATTGAGGAACTATAGTGACCTTTCTTAGCTTAAAAGGTACTGTACTGTATATAAATAAATTCTAAGTTGAGGAATTGTGAGGGGTTATTCTAGATACCATATGTTTTATTGGGTCCTCAGTTCAGCACCAGAATAAATTAGAGTTAGGGTAGGCAACCTATTCCCCCACCCCTCCACAGATGGTTTGCATTCGAACTCTCCCATAGTATTAACCAGAAAGGCTAATGCTAAGAGATTATGGGACTTACAGTCTAAAACATCTGGAGAGTACTAGGTAGTCCATTACTGGAGACAGAGGGCTAGAGAGGGGAAGTTTCTATATGAATTCCATCTCTTTCATAGGCTTCTTTTTTGGTCAAGTGCTAGTCTAGATGAACTGTATTTTGTGCTGTGCACTTGGGACAGATCACGAGTTCTGTTGGTGTAACACCTGTCCCATCAGACCTTAGTGGAAGTAGGGCTGGATTTGGTGCTGAGGACTCCCAGAATGATGGTTCTGTGGGAAATCAATGTCATTGTTTCTGGAACAGCTCAGGAATTGATAGCTTAGGTACCAACCATGCCAATTTCCTGCTCTAGAACATTCCACAGACCATACACACTGCCAAAAATACTCCAAATGCCAGACCCCCCCCCCTGCCAAAGGAAGAAATGGCTAGAAGCCAATTGATTTTTTTTATGTTAAAGCATGGCAGGGAGGACCGTCAACCTATTTAAAAGGCTTCCAGGAGATGCAATCATCTTTTTTGAGCAGTGAAAATGGTGGTCTGAGGAGTCTGGATAGTTGAGAATTTCAAAATCAGCTTTGGTGTATTGTGTCCTAGAGCCCAATTTTCCCTAAACATTCCTTTTATTTGCTTTACAGCTCTTTGGATCCTGGCTATAGTGCTTGTACAGTATCTATACAGTTAAACAAGACAAAATTATTTGCTTTACTTTTTAGAATTGAACAGATGTGATGTATAAGGAAGAGGAGCAGGATAACAAATCTTCATAAGACTTATTAGTTTGTAAATCTGTGGGGAGTAAAACATTTGAGAAGGCTAGCAAAAACAAAGGAGGAAGTAGTAATAACAGATACCACCAGAAAACAAATTCCAGAGAGAGAGAAAAATAATTTTGAACTAAATTGAACTTAACCAAGATATTGGGGTTTGCATAGCCAAGGAAGCTTTGAATGTTGGTTCTTAAACAATAGAATCCCATGGTACATTACAGGCAGACCACATTTGAAACTGAGAGGAATTGCAAAGCCATTTTTTTTTGGGGGGGGAGGGTATGGCATTGTTGTTCAGAAGCAAAAACAACAACAACAACAACAAAAACAAAGAACACACACATGCACTGTGTATGCTTAAGCTCTTACATGTACTTAAACTTGTCTTTGGATCTTAGACTAGAACATAATTAGGTATAACACAGAAATCAAGAGAGGAAACATAAAGCAGATGAAATAATGGCTAGAGATTTTGCTGACTTTTTCATATGTAGTCCTGAATTGGTGGTTTAAGTTAATTTTGAAGTAATTATAAGTAATAACTAAAAGAGTACACAATATTCAAAACATGACTGCTGCTACATCAGTAATAGGTTAGCCATTATTATAAAGGTTGCTGTATATAGTAAACTGCAATGTCACGAAAACATATGACATTTTAGCTGCAGCTAATACAACACTAGCCACTAATCTTTTAATACTTTTACTTGATAGAATCCATAGTAAACCCTTTTTTCTTGGAGGCTGAAGAATCTGAAAAAATGAAAAATATGGCTTTGAATCAATTTGAAAATGATCCCAACATAAATTGTGTCATTTACTTAAGTGTTGTCATGTCATCCCTCTCCTTGAAGGCATTCAGAATTGAATAGTGTTTTTTTTTAAAGCTAAAACATTTCTGATAACATTTCCCCCCCAAAATTGGTGAATTGTTTTTCTTTTTATCCAAATGAGACATAACAGAGGTCATGCTTAAGGGGTTGTGCAGGTCTGTGTGTGTGTGTGTGTGTGTGTGTGTGTGGTGGAATAAGAAACTGAAGGGTTTTTTTAATTTGGCAAACCACCTCTGAGTATTTCTTGCCTAAAAAAACCCTATGAAATCCATGGAGTTACCCTAAGTTGACAGGTGACATGAAGGTGTATACACACACACACACACACACACATATTCTCCACTGAGCCATAGACAATACTTCTTAAGAAAGCAAATGACCTGAAAGTGAAGAGCTTCTTCCTAGCTGTCAGAACAATTCTAGAAGCTTGCCAAAATGGAATTCTATGTGCTCCACTGACTTCTTCCCTTAAGACTGTTGGGAAACTGAAATGTCTGTCCTGAGAACAAATATTCAGTCATTGGTACCCTTTTAATCTGTTGAATTTCATACCCCCCTTTTTTTTTTTTGCAAGAGCTTGATCTTTGTCCTTTGTGGGCTATCTGAAATGTTAATCCATATTGTCAGAAGACTTTTTTTGTATATATAACTATATCATATTTAAACAGAAATATTTTTGAATAGTTATACATTATACAAAAAGCCTTCTGACATTATGGACTACCATTTCAGATAGCCCGCAAAGGACAAAGATCAAAATCTTATAATAACAAAGAAAAAATAGTTTTGTATTCTGTGACTCACTGTCCTTTTTAGGAATAATCCTAATCTACAATTAACTATTAAGGGAGCAATCCTGTACAGATCCTATATAGATTTTTTCTGGGAGTATGCCCCACTGAACTAAAGATTTACTTCTGTACACGATTGCCTGGTTTATCAGTTATGCTGAAATACTACTTGGTGAGAGGTAAGAGGCAGATAATGCTTCCTGAACAAGTGTACACTTTAACTGGTAGCTATTAAAGTTAAGATAAATTGAACTGTGACTTACGAAGCATGTACAACCTAAGAATATACAGTTGTCCCTTCATATTCACTGGAGTTTGGTTCCAGGACCCTGCATGGATACCAAAATCCGTGAATACTCAAGTCCCATTATATGCAATGGCATAGCAAAATGGTGTCCCTTATATAAGATGGCAAAATCAAGGTTTGCTTTTTGGATTATTATTTTTAAAGAATATTTTCAAGCTGTGAATACTTACATCTGTGGATACCGAATCTGTGGATACAGAGGGACAACTGTAATCTAAAAATCTTTAGCCACGCAGCTGAGAAATACTGCAAAATTATCTGTGCTTAGAGATGAAGCACAATTCTATCTGCATGTGTTTGTATACCTGCAAAGACACTAAGCAAGAACTTTTGATAACCAAGTATTGGTAATTACTAGCCAAAGCAGTGATACCAAATGTCTGTGGTGAGATGACTTCATTTGTGAATTTTCATTATTCAGTGACTGGCAACATAAAGTGAAATACCATCCCAGATACAGTACGTTGCACTTTACAAGAAATTAGCACAAATGTGTAAACATAGCCTAATATGAAAACCAAAGGAAACTTTCATATGTCATATTCACATGCAGTTCTGAGCCAGAATTTGGAGCTATATGGGCCTAAATTATTAGTGTCAATTAGATAAGGCAATTGATTAAGTGAAGGTTACACAAATGTTTATTTACCTTCTTTGTTTGTTGTTAATGATCTCCATGTTTACCCCGACTTATGGCAATCTTGTGAATGAGACACCTCCAAGACACCCTTTCTTCAACAGCTCTGTTCAGGTCCTGCAGACTCAGGGCTGTGGCCTTCTTGATTGAGTCTGTCCATCTGGTGTGCAGTCTTCCTCTCTTCCTACTGCCTCCTGCCTTTCCAAGCATTATTGTCTTTTCTAGTGAGTCATGCCTTCTCATGATACGGCCAAAGTATGAGAGTCTCAGTACAGTCTTCCTGTTTATCTAGGTTTGGCTTAATGTTGGGACAAATACACAGTGCTGGATTAGTCTTGATAGGCTAAGGCTACAATGCTTACTAAGGTATGAGACCCACTGGACTTGGTAAATTCAAGAAGGATATTGATAAGCTGGACTGTGTCCAGAGGAGAGCGACCAAAATGGTGAAATGTCTGGAAGCCATGCCCTATGAGTATTGGCTTAGCAGGCTGGGTACGTTTAGCTTGGAGAAGAGAAGGTTAAGCAGTGACATGATAGTCATGTTTAAATACTTGAAAGATGTCATATTGAAGAGGGAGCAAACTCATTTTCTTCTGCTCCAGAGACAAGGACACAGAGCAATTGACTCAAACTGCAGGAAAAGAGATTCTGTCTAAACATTAGGAAGATCTTCTTGATGGTAAGAGCTGTTTGACAGTAGAATACACTGCCTCTGAGAGTGGTGAATTCTCCTTCTTTGGAGGTTTTTAAACAGAGACTGGATGGCCATCTGTGGAAGATACTTTGATTGGTATCCCTGCAAAGCAGGGGGTTGGACTGGATGGCCCTCATGGTCTCCTCCAACTCTATGATTCTATAATTATTGTCAGCAGATCTGCTTGTTTTGTTTTTAAACTATGGATTTCTGAGGCCTATCACATTTTCAGAATACTTTTTAAAAAATGTTCTGCCACATATCAGACAAAAGAAGAGGGAGTTAATAATATGGAACAGCCTAGTGCTTAAAAATCTGGGGCTTATTCCAGTTCCAAGGAAAACAATGGGAGATGCATACAGCTAGGAGTTTTGAAAATGGTATATACTATATCCATATACACTCTGGTAGGATTTTATTCTTTAGAGTCATCTATTTAATATTCAAAAGCAGCTGCAGCACAGTATTTGTTTTTAAATATAGTTTGGGTGCTATGTTCCCATTTCATGTTAAGTAACATGAACAGCTGTTGATGTTTTTGCATTTCATAAGCTTTTGGTGTTAGTAGATAAATGAAAGAAAACTGGGGTTTTAGTTTCACCGCCAGGTTGTTGCTAGAGCTAATGGATACACCATAATGGATACATCTGTACTTTTTGCATGGTATTGTTTGCAGTTTGGTAGTTATACTGGAAGTTCCAGAAATATTTCAGTGCTATTTTTTCTTAGGTTGGTTCTGAAATAAGTATTACTACTTCATTCATTCTTGGAAGAAATTGTTGGAAAGAATAACTATATAAAAAGAAACATACTTACTCAGTACAAATGAATACAGCGTCTGTATTTGTTTGTTCATTCAGTATTGAGGAAAGTGGCCACAGTCTCATGTGGCCTCAAACCATTTTGCAAGCCTTGGATCCCCTTATTTTAAAAACACCCAAACCGTCCAAACTTACCTAAAGCACCCCAAATCAGCTGAAAACCGTCTCAAGAAATAGGCAGAATCTACACTATTATTTTATCAGCTTTCAGAATGGTTGGACTATAGATTTAAAATATTTAGGATTTAGGATTTTGACATCCCATAATTTTGTTTGTTTTGTTTTTTTAATTTTTGAATCACAAACTAACAAATGGTCACAGCCATCCTTGAGGGGGCACAGTAGAAACACCTGTTAAGTGATCTAGGATGAGGAAGGTGGTTGTAGAGACACAATTTTATTATATAGATTTAAGAGTTCACATCTATTATGCATTATTTCATTCTGTTTATTACAAAATCAAGAAGATTTCATGTCAGTATGAAATCTGCCTTGTAAATTTATAGTGAGGTAAAGAATTTGGCTATATTTTTTTAAAAAATTGGAGGTTACATTTAGCCCTGACTAACATTTGGTTTAATTTAGACTGCTTATTGAGTATTTCTATAATGAGAAAGATTACTGGTGACTGTATTGATGAACCAGCTTCGTCATTGGTACCAATGTACAGCCAGAGGGCACTGTTGGCCATGTTTGAGTGCATTTTCCCTTCTTTGCAGGTAATAAAAATGTTTTTACTAATTACTAAAGTAAGTGGTTATCCCACTTTTTCACATTTCAGTTTCCAGACTTCTCACCTGTACCTTGGATAAACTAATAAACCATTCTACAACATGTTCTCTCCTGTCCTAAAATATATCCCAGAATCTTCTGTAGTGTACAGGTTTTGTGCAAGATGGATCAATGTGAAAAGTTTCCCTTAGCAAAGTGGTTTAAATCTAGTTGCTACTCCCAACCTGTGTAAACCCATTAAATCAATTGCTAAGTGATAAATCAGTGCTTACATTTTGCTCCTTGCGCATTTGCCCTTTGGCCAGTAAGTCTGAAATCTGCAGCCACAAATGGAGTAGCTGAGATCAGGAGGCCTTTTAATTTGTTAAGGGGAAGAGTTAAGGCTGTTAAGAAGGGTAAATCAAACCAGCACTTGCTGACAAGGGCCTGTCTATATGAGCCCATAAAAAATGAAGTCCGTAGCATTTTGCAGTAGCTGCAGCCTGCCTAATGTTTTTTGTCCACTTAAGCTCCTCAAGCCTGCTAGGAAACATGGTGGCCATGAGTGATATACTTACCTGAATTTGACACTGACGACCTTTTTAAAAAACCAATATCCAAGGTGCAATTGAGGGATTTTTCACTTTAACACAAAAGCAGAAAAACAACAACCAACACCCAATTTTCTTGCCTTAGCACTTGTCCGCTAAGGTGAAAATCCAACATGGCAGCAGTGGGCGCTTGCCTTTCTAGTAAGCCCCACCCCCTGTATTCATCTGGCCAATCAGATTTGTGCTTCCTCTCCTTTGGGCAAGCAAATCAGATTGACTCACTTGTCCTAACGAGTGGAATTAAAAAAAAAAAGACGGGAAAAGCAGTGAAGGGTTTTCTGGTGAGGTTTTTGCCAGTTTTGCCCCCCCCCCCCTTCACAATATGGTGGAATCATATGGAATTGGGACAGATAGCATTCTCCTCACATTCTGTGAGGAGTTTTTTAACCATTTGGACAGCCCCTAGGTTTATTCTGCTGGTCAACAGATCACAACTCCTTTGGCTCTGCTAAAGAACTAAGGATCTTCATGATAATGTTTGGTCTACAGGGCATTTAGTCACCATTAACTTGATTTCTAATATTGTTTTTCTTTGTTAAGATCTTCCTCATCCCTTTGGGAATAGTAATCCTAGTCTATGTTTATGATATAAATATTCATATAAATATTTCTTTTAAATGAATGCAAATATTTGTATGAATACAGATCCACCCCTGAAAACATTAAGATAACATTCCCTTCAATGCTTTCTCTGTTCTGTCCTCTCTAACCCAACTGTCATGCTTATCCATTGCTATCCTGAAGCAATGCATGCATTGATGGCATTGTAGAAATAATTCTTTGATTTAAGAAAAGAATTACAAATTGTCTTCAATCAAAATCAACCTGAAAAACAAAAACTTGAGGAAAACTTAGGATGCTCCTTGTGGTGAACTACAACTGGAAAGCATGTAAAAGTGGGAAGCAGTTCCAACACGTGGAGCTGTGATGGGAGGGGCCTCTGAGTGAATGAGATCAGAGAATGTGGGAGTCAATCCCAGCACAGGAAACTGTGATGGGAGGCGTTTCTGAGAGTATGATCTGAGTGAATGTTAGTAAAGAGAGTCAGTTGAAGTTAAGAGAGTGACAATTGAAGTTAAGAGTTGAAGAAAGTTATGAGAGAAAGTGTGGATGAGTCTGTTGTCTGAGAGATAATAATATTGTCACGTAGGAAGATAATTTGGTTAACTAAGAACTTCATCAAACACAGAAAATATGGCATCATAAGGACGCCACATAACTGCGAAAAGGTGTACAGATCAGATGACGTTGCCCTTTCGCCGTTAAAAAGAGCCTCAAACTTGTTTTTAATTCATGGCTTAAGCTGTCGATAGATTCCTGTGCTGCTTTTTTTGCCGGCATTCCTGGCAAGTGATACCTCTGCCTCTTTAAATCTCATACTTACCCCGTCAGTGGTCAGACAAGCGCAAACGCTTCTGGGTCAGATTGGGACATCCAGGTAAATTTTGCTATTTTCATGACTTACTGGTTTCATGATTTCCATTGTACTGTCTATTCTCCTTTATGGTTCTGAAACAATGGGTCACCTATTGCCAACACTTATGACTCCTCAAATGCTTTCATCAGCGCTGTATATGCACAATCCTAAATATACACTGGACTGACTATATGACGAATGTTGCTGTCCTTGAGCAAGCAGGGATCACCAGCATTGAGGCCATGATATTGAGAACATAGCTGCACTGGGCAGGGCAAGTTTCTAGGATAGAGGACCATCGCCTCCCAAAAATAGTACTCTATGCTGAACTCGCCACAGGTCAGCATAAGAGGGGCGCTCCAAAAAAGCGATACAAGGACTCCCTGAAACAACATCTCAGGCTCAGCCAAATTGATCACCAACAATGGTCCGCCCTGGCCTCACATTGGGAGGCATGGAGATGCACTATCCACAATGCTGCTACCTTATTTGAGAACTCATGCTGAACAAGTCTTGAAGAGAAACAACAACGCAGAAAGAATCACAACCCGGAAACATCACCCAAGGAGACCTTCTGCTGTGCTTTCTGCAACTGGACTTGTTTATCTTGGATTGGCCTTTTCAGTCATCAGCGCGCTTGCAGAAAGCGTTGGATGAGTCCTTCCTGAATCTTCGTTTGCGAAGAAAAGCCAGAGAGAGAGAGAGAGAGATTTACAGGGAATGATTTCATGATTCCCTGGTTTACCTACAACTTTTAAATTAGGTGTATGTGCTTTGCTTCACTTTTTGACATTTCATCGTGTGTGATTTCAAATAAGGAAGTGAACAGGGCTCCGTTCATTTCCTCTTTATTGCTGGGAGCCTTTGCCAGGATGAGAAGGTAAGTGTGGTGGAGAGGGGACATTCTTTTGCTGACATAAAAATGCTTTTTTTTTTTAATGCTGGCAAAAGAATGTTTAAAAGGTTTGCTTCTGATAAAGTCCTTAGTCAAGAGACTCTAGTATTAACATATATGGCTAAAGAAATAGTCTGTAACAATAAGGGAAATAAGAAAAGAAACAATGTTATATGCAGAGTACTGAACACTGGAAGTTTGTAACCTTGAAGACAATAAATCAACCAGTTTATTTTATTATTTTTTTCACACTCATTGTGCTTTATTACACTCACTAGAAAAGGTAACAGCCACACTAATGAAAGGAAATCACACTAATACCTATCTATCCACAGGAGGGGGCACCAGGAGACTCAGCCCCAGTCCAGTTAAGGGATTTAAAAGGGGAAGTAAAGTAAGGTGACAGTGATAGGCAGCCAGACTGAGTTTTGAGGTAAACTCAGGTAGCAGGTCTGTCACACTCCTGTTCACTTCCACAGAATAGAATTGGTTAACTTTTTCTACTATATGACATGTCATCCTTGCTAATAACTTAGAGCCTTATCACACAAGGAAGGGAAACAAAAGTAAAGCCCATAGTGTGTCCTGCCTTGCCTTATCACATGACATCTGCATTCCTCAGCTGTTCTTCCTTTCTGATTTTGTGGGAGACATTGGTAATCATGTGTCCTTTTGCTAACTGGAAAAATCCAGTAGCAAAAAGACCTGCCTTTACCACTGTCTCCGATGGGACCAGAATGGGAGAACAACTAAAGCACCCTGAAGTCATGCAATAAGGCAAGGCAGGATGCGCTATTCTTGGGCTTTACTTCCACTTCCCTTCCCTCTTGCAATATGGCCAATAGTCTCTATATAACCAGAGTTTACTTTTGTCTTCCAACCAAAGTAAGGAACAATGATAGAGTGATGTCATCATGCTAGTCCACGATGGTATTAACAACAATGTTACCATGGCCTCTAGGACAATGGTTGTCAGAATTGTTATAATTATTCATGTGCTGAATAAGTTGCTCTTAATTAAAAAACTGACTACACTGGGAATTTTGAAACTTAGAACTTTTGGAGTTCACAGCAATTTTTTTCCAAGCAATCTATGTAAGACTTTGAGATTCCTTAAAACATTCTTCCATTTTTTATTCAGTTCAAACTATTTGGGTTTTTTTTTTACACTCTCCACACTACCAGATTGTAGATTATAAAGTGTGGTTTAGTTGAAACCAAAGTAGTAGGAAATAAGAGATACAAGTTTTTAAAACTCAACCTCTAAAATAAGCATAATCCAGAGTAGACCTACTGAAATGTGTTACCAGGTATCTTTTCAGAACCCATGCATGCACTCATACATGTTTTGAGTGTACACACCTGTAAAGAATATTTTAACTCTGGCAGTATTGTATTTTTGAAAGATTGGTAGCAACAAACTGCCTCTACCAAGAGCTGTCTCGTATTATTACTGTTGTTGTCATTATCCCACCTTTTCCACAGTTTAGGACTCAAGGCAGTGCACAATAGTTAAAACAAACATAGCTAAAAATTCATATACAAAAGTTAAAAATCCAATTAAACAATACAAAAATTAAAACTGTTAAAAACACAAACCATTAAAAGGAAAACAGCAAATAGAATATCTAGCACATTATGCAAGGCCCTTTCCCCTTGGATGTAAATCATCTGAGGCCTGCCAAAACATCTGCCTATGGAGAGATAGCAAGGAGAGTACCAGTCTAATCTCTCTGGAAAGGGGGTTCCAGAGTCTGGGAGCAGCTACTGAGAAGGCCCTCTCCTGTGTTCCCACCAGATGTACTTGCAAGGGTAGTGGTACAGAGAGAAGGGCCTCCTGAGAAGATCTCAAAAACATGGGTAGAAGGTTTGTATGGGAGAATATGGTCCTTCAAATAACCTGGAAATATATTGAATATGGTAGGATAAAAATATACACACAGGTTAATGAACAGCAAAATAAATGCAGATAAATAGTTAGTATATTACTATTGCTTGAGTTGCTTGAGCATGGGGAAGTAATAACTCAAACTCAAATAAATCTCACAAGACGAAAAGGTATGAAGATCAAGACTGGCAGTGAAAGTCTTGGGGTGGAATACAGTCAAACTGAAGGAAATGACAGGGGTTAAAGTAAAGCAATTTTGGGTTTAGAATTGCTAAGAGAAGAAAGGGAAAAGAAAGAGAAATGTTAAAAAGAATGGCTATTAAAGTTTTTCTGTAAACCACATAGATACTTAGAGAAGTAGATGGGGAGCTGAGAAAGTACTCCGTGTAAATAATATTTTATTTTCCTGAAGAGGTGCTAGGGAGCATTGCAGTCCTGCTTGATTTAGTGTCAAGAAAAGGAGGGCTTGGCCGAGATCTCAGAGGGCAATAAACTTAAGTCCTCTGGTCTAAAAGGAGTCCCTTAATGATATGATATCATAGAATCATAGAGTTGGAAGATACCACAAGGGCCATCCAGTCCAACCCCCTGCCATGCAGGAAATCACGATCAAAGCACTCCTGACATGGCCATCCAGGCAGTCCATTATACCTCTGTTCCTTTTAAGGCAGGAGACATTCACATAAGTCACATTTGGACCTGGGGATGTATTAATGCATAATGCCTGCTGTAATTAGTTGAGCAGGCTTAGATTTAGAGGAAGGAGGAGTGAAAATCAGAGGAAAGAACATTAACAATCTAAAAAATGCAGATAACACTACACTACTTGCAGAAAACAATAAAGACTTGGAGCAACTACTAAAGAAAGTCAAAGCACAAAAGTAGGCTTAATGCTGAACATCAAGAAAACAAAAAATAATGACCACAGAGGATTTACACAAATTCAAAATAGCTGTCAAGGAAATTGAAATAGTGAAAGAATTACTATTCCTTGGATCAATCATTGCCCAGAACAGAGATGACAGCCAGGAAATCAGAAGACTGGGACTGGGAAGAGCCGCTATGAAAGAACTGGGTAATATCATAAAATGCAGATATATTGAGCACTAAAGTCAAGATTGTTCAAACCATCATATTTCCATCACCATGGGACAATGAAGAAAATCAGCTCATTTGAGATGTGGTGTTAGAGACAAGTCCTGAGGATACTGTGGACAGCCAACAAGATAAATAAATTGGTCTTAGAACAGATCAAGCCCGAACTCTCATTAGAGGCCAAGATGACCAAATTTGGGCTGTCATACTTCAGACAAATCATGAGAAGAAACGACTCACTAGAAAAATCAATAAAGCTAGGAAAGGTGGAGGGAAAAAGAAAGAGAGGAAGACCGCATACTAGATAGATAGATTCAATCAGATTGTCTGCTCAGTTACAGATTTTGAGGGGTCTGAGAGACACATATTGTTTAAAGATAAGTTAGAGTACCAGGCTTCAGTGACTTCAACTTAAAACTAACCAGGCAAAGGCTAGCTAGTAATTTCAGCAATGTTTAAGGCAGATGAGGCAGGTAGCTTCTTAGGAATCAGAGGTCTTTGTCAAAGATGGAAGCAGGAAGCAAAACTTGTACTACAGAATGTATGACTTTGAAAGCTAGGCACTCTTTTTTGAAGATTTTGGTATGAGAAAAAGCCCCTGTAGTGCAGGCAGGTCCTCTAAGTCAATGGAACCAACAACATACTTAGATACCAAACTGGCTGTTCCTGGAGACTTTTCCAGTCACTTCACATAACAGAAATGTAGTAATGTCTGGGATATCCTAGGAGTATTCATAATTGAATATTTACTATAATTTAGGTATTATATTTTTGTAATTTTCCTGGAAGCTGGCTTAGGAACTAAAGGGAGAATTCCATTCAGTCTCTGGTTAAACCTTTAATATTTAGGTAGGATTCCAATTTAATATGCAATCTCATGAAGGACTTTATCACACATAGCTGCTAAAGTAGAATTTCAGTGGGATAGTAATAAATTTGCCTTGTACTTATCAGATGACATTGTGGCTATCCTGTTGCTGCTTCACATTATAGTCATTACTGTTCTGCCCTTTTCAGTTGATGAGAAAATCCCATCAATACCTGCCAATATTGCTATTGTTCTGCTTCTGCCCCCCCCCCGGTGCAATAGGTCCCTTGGTTTCAGTTCTGGGATTACTTCAGTCATATTGCATGGGGAGTCCTGATTCTCCTCTTCTCTCCCCTCTTCCTCTCACTATTCCAAATCTGCTTTGGAATAGGAAGGGGGAAAGAGGGGGAGAGGAGGAGAATCAGGCCCTCTCAAGCCATGCAATCATCCCAGAACTGAAGTGAAGGGACCTATCACACCAGGGGGTTTCCAAAGGAGCCCAGTTGGGTGAATTAAGAGAGGTATGATAATAAACATTTTACAACCAATATGTTCCCATTTCCTTTAATAATGTGATTGCCACAAGACATGAGGCTGGTGTCCATACATACACATACAAGAGACCTTGGTAACAAGTGAGTGGGGTTTGTATGCTTCACAATTAAGTTCCAATGACTTTTTAAAGTCTACTCTGAGTAGAGCTAACCTTGGATTTATTTCAGTAGTGGGAATCATGCAGCACTCCATATGTTGTTGGACTGCAATTTCCAGAATTCATCATCATTGGCTATGCTGGCTTGGGCAACTGAGGCTTACAATCCAATAACATTTGGAGGACCACTGATTTCCTCCCTGATTTTTTCTCAACGAATGGCTCCATGCAAAATGCCTTGATCTCTTTAGACAATACTGTATTTCTAAACATTTAGTTATTTGGTTAAATTATTGGTCATAGATCTTAATTTGATTTTTTTGGGAGCTGAAGTATGTATCTGAATTATATAAACTATAGCAATCATCATCGTCGTCATCATCACTCTGTGTTCACAAATGGAAAATAATTTGGTTTCTAACATTCTGTATCTCTCTTTGCAATAATCATGCTGTGATAATGGGTGGACTCATCTCCCATTATGTTCCAGCATAGCAATCAGGTAAATGAAGGGTTAACCAGGAGCTGCATAAGGTTACACCTCTGGGGACAGCATCTGATGTCAGATCACCAGAGACAGAACTGAACAATTAGGACTGTCAAAGTGGCAATTTGAAAAGGCAATTTGAAAAGGTAATACAGGCTGGCTCAAGCCATGAGGAAGGGGACAAAAGAAAACTCTGAGGTGGGGTAACATCGCATCCCAGAGCCAGTCAGAGACAAAACACTCTGAGATGAAGAACATTGCATCTTAGGTGGAATGAGAAAAAAGAGACCTTGGGATGGCTTTTGGAGGTGGACAGCCATCTCCAGCCTGGACAGCCTGGCTCACAGCCTCCCTCTGAATTCACAGACTGACTGAATGTGTGTGAGTAGATTAGGAGAATGTTTACCGGTAGTTAGATTGCGTTAGGAGAATTTATGTTTATTTTCTCACTTGGCTGAATGCTAATTCTATCTGTAACTTTTAAGACAATGCCTGGGAAGGAAGAGCCTTTTCCATGAGATTATCTGCATGTTTCTAAGCTCTGTTAGAATAAATAGCTTTCTAATCTTTCTATCAGCTGATTTGTCATGTGCCTGTTTTCGCCCAGTCATTGTCTCCTCCTTGGGGAAAGAGGGAGGGAAGGTACATCTCTGCAAGTGGCAAGGAGTAACAAAGAACTAAAAATCCCACAGCCTCCCTTTGGGCTGTATTGAAGGGATAGGAAAATCAAAGGGTGGCAGTGGCATACCTCTAGGTGGTGCTATTGAGGGAATTCCCTGGCAGAGGAATTCCAAGATTGAGTCTCATAGAAAGGCAGCTTAGGGGTTCTCAGGCTTGAAGAACACCCCAAGCTAATTATATGGTGGCATCCCCTCAAGCATGTGTGCATGTGTGTGTGAGCACACACTGCGGGGCTGACTACCCATCACACATGCCTTTTTTACTACACTTGTGGAGGTCTAAAGAAAAAAAATATTATTTGGTATGCAAAGGGATCTTGTAGCATTTTGAGACTAATTATTATTTGGGTGCCACAGTAGCTGGCTTATGTGCCTGCCAATCTTTGTTCTCTGATTCAGAATAACAATTACGTACAAATCCATCTATGGGGAAATTACCATGACTACTCTGCAGGATTCAGTTCTTTTTCATTCTTGTTTTAGAAGATGGATAGGGAACACAGATATAAGTCCCATTGAATCCAGCAGGGCTTATTCCCAGGTAAGTATAGGATTGTAGTCCATCAGTTAGGATGTTGACTAATAAGTAACATTCACCAGCAAATCTAACCATGGATTCTTGAATGTTTTTCATCTGCCACAATGTTTTGGATGCATCACAGGAAAGTCTTGGGGTAGTTTAAACATGAGGTATTTATATCATCCACATTATAAGGCCCCAAGGAATAGATTTCTAGCTAGGGTCATTGAAGGGTTTTTGGCAGAAATAACTATAACAAAACTTTATAAAAAAACCCCACAAAACTTTATACTGCTTGTTTGTTTTTAATTGCTGTCAACTTAGTTTATGATGACCCTATGCATGGGAGACCTCCAAGACACTCTGTGTGAGATCCTGCATTGGGATACATATGTGTCTACATAGCTACCTCTCTGCAGCTGAGTCTCCCAGTGCTAACCCCCCAAACTCACCTTGTAAGCTGTACAGCCCTCCCCATGACCATTTCTGGGTTGTCAAGGAGTGAGGGAATCAGTGGTGACACATCCAGCTGTTTTCCTGTAACAGGCATCGGTAGGGACTTCTGGAGATCCCTGGGACATCTCTGTAGATGACATCCTTGCAGTGCGTCCAGCTAAAGGAAGATAGCAGGATGAAGCACTGCTGATCCTCCCACTTTCTGACAAAATGGAAATGGCTATGTTGTGGGGAGGGAGCTGCACAACTTATAAGGCAAGTTGGGAAGCGGCTTGTTGCATGGTTGGAAGAGAATTCCTACAAAATGGCAAAAAAAATGAGTTGCAAGGCAGATTTATGACATTGTAAGTTACTAACAGGACGCCACCCCTTGTTATTAAGAGCACTGCTAAAGTCTTGCAAACCCAGGGCTGTGGCTTCCTTGACTGAGGACATTATCAAATAGGGATGAAAAAAATCCATCCCTGTCTTGCTACGTCCCCTCTCACCCCACTCCCATCCCTGTAGCTCTTTAAAAATCAGACCTGTCTTAATGGCGGATTAAAAAGTGCTCCCCTCCCCTCTGGCATTGCAGCAGTGAATGGAGCTCTCGGCAAGCCCCATTCACTTCCTGGAAACAAAATCCCGTCTGTTCTCTCAAGAGAATGATCGTGAGGGAAATTTAAAAATAAAACCAAAAATACAAGGTTAAAAGTTAAAGCAAGCACAGAAACACATTTTAAAAATCCAAGGGGGAGGGGGGGGAAGTGGGTCACTTACCTCAGTGTCCCGATCTGGACCAGAAGTGTTCGGCATGGACCTCTCCTTTATGATGGCATTGCACCAGCATAACGGGGCACCTTTTCACACACCCATCATTCCATGACAGAAACGGAATGACAGGTCAATTCATGGCTTAAGCCGTCAATAAAAAGGAGTGGGTGGTGGTGGAACAGGCATGGGGCATAATGCCACAGGGACGACATCATCTAAAAAGTTAGCCCTTTAGCAGCCTCCTGTCCCTGTGTTGGGATTCTTGGTACATCTGATAATCTCCTGAGTCTATCCACTTTTGATGCAATCATCATCTTTCCCTAATTGCTTTCAACTTTCTTGCTACACCCATGATGAATTAAGTGTCTATGTATGTTATAGTTGTGAAGAAAATTAGCTAATTTAGTACAGTCTGATGCTTAGTTATGTACTAGAAGCCATATATGGTAAGTACAGTTGTCCCTCCACATTCACGGATTTGGCATTCACAGATTTAAGTATTCACAGCTTGAAAATATTCTTAAAAAAAACAATAATCCCCCAAACAAACCTTGATTTTGCCATTTTATAGAAGGGACACCATTTTGCTATGCCATTGCATATAATGGGACTTGAGTATTCATGGATTTGGGTATTCACGGGGGGTCCTGGAACCAAACCCCAGTGAATGTGAAGGGACAACTGTAATCCTTTTAACTAACTCTCCTTGTGTTATGCTAGCCATTAGTTTAAGACAAATAATCTGAACTGAAATCAGTTGAAATCCTTGAATACTCTTCAGCTATAATATCATTGGAGCAGAAAGCTGCATGATATCTGTGACACCATCTAATTCATTGAACATTGATGGATGCAAAAATTCTTAGTATTTTCATTATTATGACACCATGTTTCTGTCCCTCTATTTTTTATTCTTGTATTGAATGAGAAGGACTTCTACTTTGTTAGTTACAGGCAGATAATCACAATGTATTTTCTTCAGTTTGATGCACAGATTTTGTCTATCCTTCTGAGTATCTCAGCATTAAGGTATTGCAGACTTGGCTCATATAGTTTTCAGCCCACATGGCTAGGTAGATGTGTGTCCTGTGTCATTCAGTTTTCCAAGAGGAAGGGGTACTTAAGACAATTGTGGATCAGTGCAGCTTTTACATAAAATATTTTGGATGAACATTCCTTTAAAAGTAGTAAAAAGCAAATAGTTTTCTTCCTTTCAGAAAAACAGAGAATACACAGTTCTTTGGCTTATGTCTTGGTTATTTAGTTTCCTAGTATTAATGTCTTCAATATGTCAGTGGCAGCCATGATTGATGAGAACTTGCTGCATCCAAGTGAAAAATCCAAAAAACTGAAATAACCCACTTTTTTGTCAATTGTTTCTGCAGTGGATAACTGTCTCTCTCTTTTAGTTCAACTGTAGTAAACAGTATTCTTCATTAATTTTATTCTGAATGTTATGGTGCCAAGCCTGCATTATATTAAATATGAGTTCCTTTGTAAGCAGTGTTATATTTAACGCTTACCAAGTTCATGCTGAATCCTCTTAATCCAACTTTTAAATCTGGCATTTGCCCTTGGAATTCTACTGAAATGATCTTGAAGTGGTGAGTTCTACACATACCATTTGAAAGTATATACTCTTACTTTGTATGTAATGCACTGTAAGCATCCTATATGCAGCTGCTAAGGATGTCAAATGGCAGTAAGATTATGTCCACATGTGTTCTACATGTGGAGAAATTCTAAACATTACAAGCCAGGAGGATAAATGTTACACTGGAATGATGTGTGTGTAAGAGAGCATGTCATTCTCTATGCAAATCAAAATGGCTCACCCAACAGCTGATGTGTGCACTCCCGCATTCTTGCCTTAGCCCTATTGGTGACATCCTTTTGCAGGTCCGTAAAATGAGCAATTAGCTGACACACATTGGAAACCACTTAATTTGGTGTAGATGTGTAAATTGCTATTGCTTAACAATTTGTAAGCCATTCTGAAAGCCTTTGTGACTGAAGAGCGGGATATAAATATCAAAATAAATAAATAATTCAGTTTAAAGTGCTTGTGAAGAATTTCCTCTTCATTTCCGTGAGACCAACATCTTAATACAGGTGTGAGTAGCTGGTACTGGTCCCTCACTGAATTTTGGTGGGTTTATTATTTATTTATTTATTTAGTTATACCCCGCTCTTCAGCCACAAGGCTATCAGAGCGGCTTACAAATTGTTTTAAGCAATAGCTATTTACACATCTACACTGCATTAAACAGTTTCCAATGTGTGTTAGCTAATTGCCCCCCACAAGCTGGGTACTCAATTTACCGACCTACAAAAGGATGGAAGGCTGAGTGAACCTTGGAGCCAGCTGGAATCGAACTTGCAACGTGGTGGCTTGCAGTACTGGCATTTTAACCACTGCGTCACCAGGTTTCGAATGTCCCTCTGTTCCCCATACTTCAAATTTTAAAACTCTTTTTGGCAAACATTTGTTGTGCTCAAAATCAAATTTTCCAAGCAATTTTGGCATGTTTTATACCCATCTCATGGTGGTTTTAAGACCTTTTTCTGACAAGGAAATAAACCAGAAGTCACAGAGACCTCTCCTGGAGCTAGAACAGCCTGAGGGGAATGTGGTGAAATCCTATCCTGCTCTAGGAGATATGGGAAGCATTTTAAACAATTTTATTTCATCCCCCCCCCCAAAAAAAAGTTTTGGGTGTTCATTGGAGACCCTGCAGACCTCAGAAACAGCCTTGGGGACTACTGGCAGTCAGTGGGCTGCACATTCCCTGCCCTTTCCTAATGATTTAGTACAAAGCTCACTGAAGGACCATATTTTCCCTTACAAACCAACCCATACTTTGCGATCTATGGAGAGGGCCTTCTCTCTATCCCACCACTCTCACAGGTATATCCAAGAGGAACAGGAGTGGGCTGAATCGACACAGGCTAAATAACATGTCTTTACCTTGATCCCAGTCCTGTTGGAACACACAATGCTCCTCTCCTTCCAATGAGAAAACTTCTTTTTGATGCTTGAGTGCTTTAAGACTGTTTTTTTAAAAAACCTACAGTTTACTCCACTGTTTTGAAGAATCAGGTTTTTAAAATGTGTGCTTTGACCCCCAAACTGGGATCACAGTTGAATCAGGAGTATGTGGTGTGGGGCCAGGTGGGTGAGTGGTCACCTAGGTCAGGTGGTCATCTAGACTATCTGATAATTGCTGCCATGGAAGGGTAGCTCCTTTGTTGTTTCAGCATCTATAAAGGGCAGTGTTCCCTTTTTTTCTTTTGTATTTGGTGTTTGTATGCATACATTCACAGGTCAGCATTTCACCTCCCTCTTCTTTACTGGCTTCACTTTATAGAAGTACAGGTGGGCAATTAGAACAAAGGGAAAATAAAGGCTATTTGATTAAGTGAATATGCAAATATGTGCATACATTGTGGGAATAAAAAAAACTCTTTGGAATGGCTGTGGCCATGTGGCCAGACATAAACTGATATGATGAACACATACACACAGTAGAAACACCCTCATGCACTGATATAGCTACATAATGGGGGTCCCATGCAGCTTTCCAAACAGATTTCATTTTGTTAAAACAGGTGTGTATAGCAGAAAAGGGGTCATACCGGGGCAGGGATACTATGCAGTGGAGCTGGGATACATCCCTTGTGTAGATTCAGCCTAAGTGGCTGCCCCCAGACTCTGGAACTCTCTTCCTGGAGAAGTTAGACTGGTACCCTACTTTCTGTAGGTGTTTGATGATTGCCTATATAAGGCCTGTCCCACCAAAATAGAGAGCTGGATCTTGCTAAGTGTTGTGCTGGTTTATGTATGTGTTTTAATGATATACTAGCTATACCCGGCACAACATACACCCTTATCTAGATATTTAAAACGGTTTGGTATGTTTCCATTCCCACTCTGCTGATTGGCTACTTAGGAAATGTGTCAAGAGTATGATCATTTGACACATTAATAACCTTTCAAATCAACTACAATGATGTATGTTATGCTGAGTACAGCTAGTTTCATACCGAGAGCCCCTCTGCTGCTGCCATGCAACTGCGTGGACACACACACACACACACACACAATGCTAGTCAAACACACCATGCATGCCAGGACGCAAGAGCCCATTCGCTGCCACCATGCAATCAAACATACACACACCGCATGCTACACACACACACACACACACACCATGCGTGCCAGGACATGAGGGCCCTTCCACCACCGCCATGCAATTGCACACACACACACACACAGACACACCATGCTACACACACACACCACGCTACACTCCCCACCACACACACAGACACACACACCAGGACATGAGAGCCAGTCTGCTACCACCATGCAATCATGCGTGTGCACACACACACACCATGCAACACACAGACACCCCCATGTGACACACAGACACACACACCCCATGTGACACCCTGCTACACTAAGCTATACATACACACACACACACACACACACACACCCCACAGGATGCAAGGGCCCCTTCACTGCCACCATGCAGTTGCACCCTCCACGCTACACACGCACCCCATGCTACACATACACACCCACGCTACACACACACATCTCTCATGCTACACCCCCATACTACACATGCACACACAGTACACACTACACATGCACACACATACATACACCATGCGCACTAGGATGTGATAGCCCCTCTGCTGCCGCCATGCAATCACACATACACATGCACACAACCCATTCTACACACACACACCACATGTGTTATGACATGAGAGCCTCTCTGCCACCGCCATGCAATCTCACATATGCACACCCCATGCTACACCCCACATTGCACACACACACACACACACATACCATGTGTGCCACGACACAAGAGCCCCTCCACCGCTGCCATGCAATTGCCCACACACACACACACAAACCACACTACACCCCCACGCTACACACACACACACATGTGCCACGATGGGAGAGCTCCTCTGCTGCTGCCATGTTTAGAAAGGACTTGAAGCTTTCCACATATTTCCGCCCCCAGTGTGCTGATTGGCTGCCCAACTGAGACCTTTGATTGGTTGGTAAGTTTCCCAAGTGGTCAATCAGCACACTGGGAATGGCAACATGCCCAAGATAATTATATATATAGATGTTCTGATCTAGTTTTAATTTTTTTATTGTTTAATCTCATTTTAACTTTTGTATCTTGTGGATTTTTAATGAAATGTTTGTAAGCTGCTTTGAGTCCCAAATTGGGAAAAATGTGTATTATAATAATAATAATAATAAGTGATGATTATAAGGGCAGTGTGAAATGTTTTTGGTCCAGATCAGAAATGGGTTTGTAACATGTCATAATGAGGTGGAGCTCAAGAAGCCAAACAGAGCATCCACAATAATAGAGAAAGATCAGTATGAGAAGGAACAAAATAATATGAAGGGCCCTCAATAGATTAATATACTTCAAGAGACAGGCTTTCCCCATAAACAGAGAGCTTTCTCTGAGGCCTTTATCACACAAGCATGTAAAAATACTGTAATTCTGCAATTGAGAATAGTGAAAGCATGTCAGCATTATTACAGTAATTACCACACTTTGCCACAATCGCACAATACTACCACTAATGGAACATTGCATGACCATCTACTAGTACTTTACATATGGAATTGAAGCCTGTGTTAGTGTAATACTTGTTTTCGCATTGTGTTGGAATAGCGCTGCATTGCCGCTTCAAGATGCACCTTTTAAAGAGCATGCACCACCTTTAAAAAATGGTACTCCTCCTTCCATGATTTTGCAAGAAGATGCCACTTCAATTAAACAAACAAAAGAAGTACCAAGAAAAGGCAACAGTTCATTAAAAGGGCATCATGGAGGTCTTCTTCATACCTCCACCAGAAGTTGAATGATGTGTTCTCACTTGGAATGGGGAGGGGAAAAGAGCGAGGAACACCCACTCACACTGTAATATTGGAATTACAGCGGGAAGGAATTATCTTATGCTCGTCAATACTGGGGAAATAGCGATATTAACAGCTAATCATGAGTTTTGCCCATGAATGCAAAGATGTGCCACAGTAATGGTTAGAGTGTTTACCAACCATGGTATAAAGATGATGTCATGCAATAACGGGAAGCCACTACCACTACTATCCCAGCGTAATTCTGCAATTTAGCCTTTGTGTGATAAATTCCTGAGGTAGCACAAGAACCTGGAGTGCGGAGAAAAAGAAGAAGAAGGAAACAACCTGATAGTGTGCTTCTGTTAACACATTTTGGTGCAAAATCTCAAGAGTCTATACTTACACAAGGCATTTTTAAATGTGTTTCACTTAATTTTGCACAAGATCTTCTAACAGAAGCTGCTGCAGACTCATGCATAAGGAGATGCACAATTTTTCTGCTTGTGCTGAGTCCATATTGAGGTCCCTCACCAGCATAAGAGTTCATAGAATACAACCACAATTCCTTCGACAGGCATATCTTGTGTTTTTGGATATGCCTATTGTGTTTTCTCCCCTGCCCCCTTTTAAACACCTTTATAACATTTTTAGATGCCTCCTCCTTTCATTTAGCTTTAATATAAATGTATATTGCTTTAAATAAACTTGATTTTAATTTTCAGTTATGATTCTGTGTCTTGGGTCTTTTCACACTCTTCTTGGTGTTCTGTCAACATGCTGTTTATAGTAAAAATATTTTAAATACATATTTTAAAATGAACAAAAATAAAGCTTTACAAATAGTTCTAAAATTACAGACAATTTAAAAACAGGTAAAAACAACTAAAGCCATGTAACCAAGTAGCCATCAAGACGTTTTTTAAAGACATCTTATTGCAATGATTTCTGTAAATTAGTTATATGTTTTATGATGAAATGTTTTCTTTTATCTTTTCTGCAAGTGAATGTCAACCAAATGAGGCGGTCCATGTTTTGTATTTATAATAATGGCAGCTACACTTCAGCTAAATGAGGTGATCCTTGCTATGTATTTAGCCAAAGAATTTCTGAAATTTTGAATTCAACATATACCTACCTTTTCCTTCAATCAGTGATGAATATATTCACATATACATGTGCTACATATGTGTGCTTTTTATTATAACAAAAATCTATCATAATAATATTTTCAGAAATGTCAACTTTTATATGAACAAATGTGGATCAAACTAGACTTCACATGTTTATATGGTTTGATGTTTTATGACTGTTGGTATATACTACTATATCTGAACTTGGGCAAAGTTGGGATGAGACTGTAACCCATAGTTCATGCAGTCAGTGGTGACACTAGAGGGATGCAGAGAGGCTAAACTGCACCAGGTGACACCATCAGAGGGAGGGGTGGCACTGGCCTTAGCAACACCACAGCATACAATGCTTCCCATTGGAATCACTACCTCAGCACCTACTCTTTGCTGTGGGCTGTAGAGTTTTTCTAAGGAAAATAGGAAGTTGTGAAACATCGTTATTTATCTGTAGATATCAAAATGACATTTGCTTTTTTTTCATTGTCTACCCCCACCCCCAGATCTTTTATTCAGACCAAGATGAACTGGTATACTACTTTGACTGGATTTCTGCAGTTGAGTAAGTTGCTTGTAACTCTTTTTTAAAATGCTTGTATAAAGTGTTGAGGGCCACTGTTTGGCGCACCCATTTCTCATTCAGCAGGGCTGACCCTGCCAATAGACTGAGGCAACTGCTTCAGCTGACAGATGCTGACAGCCTCAATGGTGGCCCCCTCCCAGCTATTTTTTCTTAGCCCCTTGAGCTTTTGTTTCTCTTGGAAATATGCAGTGCCTAGCGGAGGTAAATGGATTAAATCCATTTCACTTCCAGGTTGTAACACAAAAAACAAAATGTGGAAAAGTCAGTGGGGTGGCAAATGCTTCTACAAGGCACTGTAGCATTGAAATTGTCAGCTGTAGTAACATTGCTATATCAATGCTGACAGTGGCAGCACTAGGGGTGTGTGAAGAGGCAGAACTGCACCTGGGGACACCATCAGAGGGAGGGGAGACACTGCCCTTATTAATGCTACAGAATGCTGATAAACTATTATCTGAAAGTTGTTCTACATTACTGACAATTACATACAATTTTGCAATTTTTTTATACTTCTGAAATTTTTATACTCCTGATTTTAGTAATTTAACTTTTATAGGGAAGTATTACTATAGTATTTTAAAGTATGTAGTTTTATAATGTGTACCATTCATCACTCAAAGAAAGAAAGGACCATTTTTAGTGTGTTTCTGTGGGAGCTGAACTGCTGCTAAAGTTGTTTGCATCTATGGATAGAATTTCTACTGAAGTTGTTATAGAACCATGAGAATCTAGGCATTGATGTTGACCAAAGGGAAAAATGCATCAATAATGACAAAAGCAATGACAAATAATAAAATAATGACAATAACAGAAGTGAGAAGCTGAGCAAAAGCTTCTTTTAAGTCTGAGAAGAAGCATTTCTGTGATTTTAGACACGTACTTATACTTTGCTCAGTAACCTTGCTGATTTTTTTCTTTGTATAATAATAAAAGTTTTGGGTTTTAGACATGTACTTATACTTTGTTCAGTAACCTTGCTGATTTTTTTCTTTGTATTATAATAATAAAAGTTTTTGGTTTCTCCTATGTAAAGTTTCCACATTTGATTCTTGCTTCTTTTTACATTTTCAGATTTCCTTCAAATGGCTATTTCCCATTGCATGGTGTATCAGATTCCACCACAAAACTTTCAGTTACCTTGTGTGCCACCAGAGAAGATTTCTAACTTTTCTTTACCTGATGAGGTGGTGGAGAATGGTTCTAGTTTAAATGAAGAGCATGATACAAGTAAAACCAATACAACAGCTCTGGAAAATGAAGATCATTTTCTCTGTTGCCACTGGAGTGAAAGCTATATTAATTGTTTTATATATACTGCAGAAATGGAAGCCAGGACATTTACTTACTCAGAAATCAGTCCTTTACCATCTCATCAAATAGGTGTGCTTCTGGATTTTTTTAAAAAAATATTATTGTTATTATTTATGGTCCACAACTGTTGCTGAGGTGGCTTACAACAAAAATAAGAAATCCATAAGATCAAATAGATAAATAATATATATCAAAACTATGACAAAAAGCAAACAAAGTCCTGGGAGAATAATAACATTCTCTTTTTGATATTGAAATTACATCAAAATAGATGTCAGGTGACTCTGTCCATCACTGAAAAGTTCCTTTTGCCAGCAACCGCCAGGTGCATTACATCTGGTGTAGGAACACAGAGTAGGAGTCTTAGAAGAATGTGGACTGGTCCTGAGTGGTGAAGGGGTATAAAGGCCAATCACTGCATTTTTAATGGACTGGGAGCCAGTGAAATTAAACAAGCATTGATGTGATATGGGCATACTATCCAAATCCCATATTTTCAAACTGCATGTCCAATAGCCACTCAGTTACAATTGTATATGAAATAATTTGAGTATCCCCCACCCCCCATTTGGTAGATCTTAATTTTTTAAAAAATTACACAGGTAGAATTAGAACCTGGGTTTTATACGGCAGCAAAGGTTGTAGTTAGAAAAGATGTCAAAGGCACACTAGAGGTTGGAGTAAAACTTTTTTAGGGAAATAATTATAAAACAATATTAAACGAAAATTCCGAAAGCTTTAGTAAACAAGAAAGTTTTTAAGAAGAACTGGTTGGATAGCCAATGGAAGTTTTATGGCTAACCAAAGACCTTACTAGGGTCCTGTTTAAATGGTGAAAATTATCCTAATGGAATTTGCATGGAAGGTGATATACGGACATTTGCATTGATCCATTGTATTCAGAAGTGGGTGGCCAAATCCACCATAAACTCCATCAGGGAAGCCTTGATGGCTTTTCCAAGAGGTTTTAAAAAACTCAGTAGGGGGTGTGAATGTCCAATCATTAAGACAGTTGCATTCACATTGCTGCGATGAGGCAGCACAAGCTGATTGGCCAGATGAGCACAGGGGGTGGGGCTTACAAACAGGGAAAGTGCCTGCTGCCACCATGTTGCATTTCTAGCTAAGTGAAAGATCAGTAAGGTGATAAAACGGCAATCTTTTCCTCTCTTTTCTCTTTTTTTTCTTTTGTAAAGGCAAAATATTGCTTGTGCACACCATAATAAATGTTTTTTTTTTTTAATAATTTTGGTGGCAGCAGATTTAAAACAGCAAGTAATTCACTCATAGCCACCATCTTGGCTAGAGGGCATGAGAAGTTTATGGGGGCTGTAAAACCGCTGCTGCAAATTGCTACTACTCTGGAGCAATCTGTCCCCATGCCCCCTTGTATAGATGGGGCCTAAGTAGGCTTCTGTTATGAAGTAAGTTCACACAACCACAATCATAGGGCCTGTATACACTGCAGAAATACAGCGGTTTGACACAACTTCACACACCATAGTTCTGTCTTATAGAATCCTGGTATTTGTATTTTGGTGAGGCACCAGAGTTCTCTGATAGAAAAGGATAAATACCTCACAAAAATACAGATATCAGGATCCATAGGATAGAACTATGGTGGATAAAGTGTCAAACTGCTGTATTTCTGCAGTGTAGACAGGCCCATAGGGTATGGTGAGTGGTGGGGGTGATGAAGTCACCATGAGTGATACATCTTACTTCTGCTTTTTTGAGGGTTATTGCTGGATATTGGAAGCTGCTCAGTATGGATAGATTTCACTGTGAAGTTTTATATAAGTGACTTATCACATAGACTGCTGCCACACTGCAGAAATAATGAATTTTGATACTGCTTTAATGATCATGGCACCATCCTATGGAATCCTGGCATTTGTAGTTTGTTGTGGCACCAGAGCTCTCTAACAGAGAAGGCTAAACAGTTAGCAAAACTACAAATCCCAGAATTCCATAGCATTGAGTTATTGCAATTAAAGTGGTGTCAAACTGCATTATTTCTGCTGTGTGGCAGTATCCCTAGTGAGTGGTGTGGTTTGACTTTCTATAATCACAAGAGCAGTTGTCTATTTATTTGTGTTTGTAAACCTTTTCCCAAACTATATTCACTTCATAGCAGTATAACAGCATTTCAATTGTTTTGGCATACAAGAAAATTTTGAAAAATACTTATTTTTTCCATTTAGATTCAGTATGGAATCTACAGCTTTGGACTGAAGAAAGCACACAGGAATTATTGTGTATTGCAGAATTGTCTACTGAGTCACCATACCTGAACAAAGACTTTACAGTTAATCTGTATTATGCATTGTAAGTATAGTTTTTATCCATCGAATCAGTGAGCTTTATGAATTATAGAATTTGTTTTAAAAAGAAAACATTTATATTCTGTAACTGAGGTTTTACTATGTTTTACAGTTTATGACATTGCCTTCAAGTTTTTATGCCTTACTTGTCTAATATTGGAGGCTGGGTATAGGGGGTGTATATTATGATTATCAGTCAGGCCTGTATTCAAGTAAATGTAAATGGTTAATTTAGGCTGTAGACTGTGCTTTATCTTTGTCTTTTGTGAACGTATGCATTTCATTGTACCCAAGTCAAAAATGCCTTCTGTCAAGACAGCTATTGTGTAATATTTCCCCTTTTAAATGGAAACGTGAACTTAAGCTTGTCTTATTATACTGACATCAGATAATTTATAATTTTTCAGTTATTATTGGCATGTTTGAAGTAGCACCCTTCATGGAGATATCTCAAATTTTATTGCTGTTCTACATCTTTTCTGGAATAGAAAGATACTTTGTCCCCATAGCCATCAGCCTCTATCATCGGTGTTTTGTGTATTAACTGTAAAATCCAGCTGTAAAAGTACATGCTTGGCTGACTTTGATAAGTGTATATTTGGTGACTGTGTGTTGCTTTTCATCTGAATGGCATACTTTCCTTTCAAAGTCGGCTTCGCACGTTTAAATAAAGTGTTTGACTGTTACACGACGTATCAGGAATATGGTCTGTACAGTTAGAAACGCAACATCAGAAAAGCTTCTACTTCCTAATTAGGTACTGGCATCATGGTGGGAGGGGGTACATGGCATCATTGATTAGCACATGTCATTGGGAAAGTCAGTTTCTAAAGGCCTAATGGAATAGAAATGTATTCACATGCCAACACAAGGTCAGTAAGAAAGGACAGCAAGGATGTCCTTAGATTTATTTTGGAGTACACTCATGTACAAATACACCCATGCAAATCCATGGTCCTGTTTCACGTGGTAGGTAGTGCAAATTTATTCCAGCACTAGGGTTTAGATAGAATAAGAGAAAAAACTAGCTCCAGTTTTGTTTGTGTTAAAAATCAAACACAAACTATGGGTCCTATGGAAGGAAAGGTATTCATGACAGATGCAGAATATGTAACATAAACCTGTTTTACAAATAAGAAATAATGTGCAGAATATAATGTTCTGTACTTTATCTGCCTCCTGTCGTAAATATATCACCTTAACTGGTCCTGGTTGACTTCATGCCTTGTGAAATCGCTTTTGTAGCCTGAGACAGCCACTGCAGTAGTGAAGGGTTGATTTTTATGTCCCTGAAAGCTTTAAATCTATGGTCCAATCCACACTACACAAATTATCCAGTTTGAAACGGGATTATTTGCCATGGCGACTTCCTATGGAATCCTGGAATTTGTTGTTTTACAAGGTCTTTAGCCTACTCTACCAAAGAGTGCTGGTACCTCACTAAACTACAAATGCCAGGATTCCACAGGAAGGAGCCATAGCAAATAATCCACTTTTAAACTGGATTATTTGTGTAGTGTGGATTAGGCCTATATATAGTGATGCAGAAGTGAGACCTACAGAACTCAGGGCTCATCTACATAGGCCAGAATAAGCTGGCTACCCACAGGCATATTCTGCCTGCGAATCAGAACTGTTCCTCCCCTGTTACTGGAATGAAACAGAATTGAGTCCAGACCACCACACCAACCCATGGCTGCAGTTGTCACTGTCACCCACATCCCATTCTCTGAAGCCAGAAAGCTGGGCGGCAGCTTGTGAGCAAGGCCGCCTGCATGTGACAAGCTTGGTCACATGCTACGGGCCTGCTTTCTGGCTTCAGAAGAGTGATGGCAGATGGCAGCTTCAGCAATGAGCCAGCGTGGTGGTATGGGGCCTGATCCATTTTTTGCTGGCTGAAATGTTCTCCCCCCCCCCAAGTATTTTTTAAAAGCAGTATAATGAGCTTTACCCCATCTTGGCCCCATCTTTGCTCCAGAGGTTGTGCAGACTGCCCTGTGGGGAGACAGAGCAAATGTCCTGCATTGCCTGGACTGCAGGACTCCAAGACAGGGCCAAGATGGGGTAAATAGCCTCAGTGTGACCTATTTCTCAGTAAATGTGGGCTTGGGCTGCAAAAAAAACAAAAAACAAAAAAAACCCCAACAACATACTCTGGGACCTCACATCATGCATCCAGTTTGTAGATTTCAGCATTTGTGCTCCTCAAATTTGCTCTGAGAATGATGTACCCAGCTTTAAATTTTTAACAAACAAAACAAATGTTTGTTACTATGGCTAGCTGCAGACAGGCTTAGAGAAAGTGGAAAGTGCCCACATTTGTTTAATTAGATTGGCTCTCACTTTTTTTCTAGTTCAGTGGCAAGTTTTTACAGTCAGACTATCAACTCAGACTGTCAAGGGAAATGAAGGATTGTTTAGAGATTGAGGGTGGGGTGGAATCAGGCTGCATACAGTGAACAGTTCTGCCTCCAGAGCCCTTTGGGCCCCTATATATAGCCTGTCAGAGTCATTCATTTTGCTGTGGTTTTGGGGAGGGGGGGAAATCAGTCTGTAAAGAGAAAGTGTTAAATTAATTCTTCTGGAATAGCTTAATAGCAGTTCCTGATTTCCCCCTATCTGCTTTCTGTATGTTTTAGAAAACAATCTTAAATAGGATAAAACTGTATCTACCACTGTACCACCAAATATATGTTTTCCTTACAGGCAGTAAACAGAGTCAGATGGTCACTGAGTCTGCCCATTATATCTTCCTTTACTGTTCAATATGGCTCCTATTTGACATTGGTGAGGGGTGATGTTTTGGCAGTTGGCAGTCTTTTGTTATAGTTAAGGAGTTGTATCTTACTCTCAGGCTGCATCTGCACTGCAGAAATAATCCCTTTTGATACCACTTTAACTGCCATGGCTCAATGCTATGGAATCCTGGAATGTGTAGTTTGTTGTGGTACCAGAGCTCTCTGACAAAGAAAGCTAATTATCTCACAAAACTACAGATCCCAGAATTCCATAGCATTGAGCCATGGCAGTTAAAGTGGTGTCAAACTGGATTATTTCTGCAGTGCAGATGCAGCCTCAGTCTAGTTTTATTGTTTCTTCCTTCTGTGGCATTTGCAAATAAACTATTGAAGGGCTGTTTAGATACCATGTATTATACATGCCTTCAAGTTGCTTGTCGAAATATGGTGATCCCATGATTGTTATAGAGTTTTCTTAGGCAAGGAATACTCAGAGGTGGTTTTGCCAGTTATTTCTTCTGAAATATAGCCCACAGCACCTAGTATTCATTGGTGGTCTCCCATCCAAGTACTAACCAGGTCTGACCCTGCTTAGTTTCCACAATCAGACAGGATCTGGTGCCTTTAGGGGATTTAGCTGAAGCCTGTTTAGACAGTACCACCCCAAATACTGTATACCCGTTTGTTTCAAAAAATTTTAAAATTGCTGGGATACTGGACTGCATTGTTTTTTTTTTTGTAAATCTCTAGAACAGATAATAGGTAATGGGTTAATTTATACATCTTTTACTTTGTCTGTGAATACCACAGCTGTTTTCTCTTATGGAAACAGAAGAAAATAGTGGCAAGGGAAACCCGAATATTTCCACTTGACAATAGTATAATGTCAATTGAAGCCAAATACTCAAAGGTTCCCCCTCTCATTCTGTTTATCTGAAGTGTGGTCCAGAAAAACATGAATTTTACAGCGTTATTTTTAAAGTTCTACAGTTTCGTGCCAGTTTGAGGGACTGATTTTTCTTGCTGCTGAACTAAGCAAACTATTGTTAGCTACTCTGACTCGTTATCTGGTTTTGTTTCTTCCTGGTATGTGAATTGTAAGTATAATTCCAAAAGGCCAATACATTTTCAGCAATTGTCCCTGAGAGTTAGTTTGTGTTTGTGTTCCCTTTCTCCAGATTGCTCTTGGCTCCTTTAGAACAAACAGTCTTTTTGTGATAACTGTAAAAATAGCTCAAGGATTTTTTTATTTTAGATTTTTTATTTTCAGATTTTTAAATTATTTTGTCTCTGTGTCTTGCATTGTGCCTATTTATACACCCTGCTTGATATGAAGGCTTTTAATCTAATTCTGTTATTCTTTAAGAGCAGAGGAAATGCAGTTTTGACTAGAGCAGCACAAATTACAGTTGCAATATAGAAGGAAGTGTGAGTAAGGGATAAAGTGTTTCAAATTGACTTTTTAAGATTGGGAAAGGGGTCTCATGGGCTCAGTGATAAGAAATAACTAATTAAAATCAATTAAGTTGGAAATTTTCTAACAAAAAGGGACAACTTAATTGAATTTATTTCTGAATTAAAATGATTGACTTAAGTTGGAATTTCAGCATGAATATTTCTTCAAAATTAAGTTATCAGTTAAATTTTAATTCAGTTATTAATTCATGGAATAAGCCCCAATTTTAAAAAGCCAACAAATTTTACATTACCCAGTTTTATGTGAAGTTGAAGGCTTTCACGGCTGGCATCCATAGATGTTCCTTTGGTTTTTTGGGGGGCTGTGAGGCCTATTCCAGAACACGGCCTCACAGCCCAAAAAAAAAACCAAAGGAAAATTCACCCAGTTTTGTTCTTTACTTAAAATTTATTTCTCCGGAAAATCTACAAAATTACTTCTTGCTTTCTGTAATTCCTTCAGGGCTGGAGAATTACATGGTTTAGATCACAAAATGAAATTCAAGAATAAGTCCAATGGGACGAATTAAGGAATTTTTTATGTTATCAGGCTCAGATACTCAAAAATAATAAAGCAGATTTTTCTGAAATGTCACAGGCCAAACATTTCTCTATAACATCTGTAGGACTTCAGAATGTGCTTGCTGTGAAGTAATGACCTCCACAAAAGAAAAAAAAAGACCCTTAATAAATAATGTTATCCTCTCCTTGACAATACAGTTTTTCAATCCCAAGTGGAAGCCTACTCAAACATCATGTCACTAAAATTCAATTCTAAAAATACAAAAAAGTTGAAGTTGTACAGAAGTTGGGATAAATGCACACTGAGTTCTCTTTTACTTTCATGTTAAAGATCTTTTAACTTTAATTACTCTTCCAAATAGCAGAAAGGGAGGAATCAGCACAAATCTGATTTTTAAAAACTATGACGCATAGCTTAATGAACTGAAAAACTGAATTGTGTTACAAATTTGATTTTGAACTCAGTTCATTTGAGATAAAATAAAATTGTAGGTACAGTGTTAAGAGTAGGACTTGTGAAATCCCATTTTAAGTCCCTCCAGAGCCATGAAATTCACTTGGTGACCTTGACCCACTTGTTACCTCTCTCAGCTACCTCACATGGCTCTTCAGTGGCAGCTGGTGGCTACCATAACAAAAGTGTGGTGAATGCACTCTGAATTTTATTCCAGACTTTTAAAAAGTACTATCTGAGGTGTTGGATATACTTGGGATATAAGGTTCAGTACCTTGGACAGCGCTTTTAAAGTGTGGAATAAAACCAGGAATAGATTCATTATATGCCTGAGATACAAGCCACCAGTCACCACTGGGTGTTGTGAATATAAAGTGGCGAGAAGATGAGTGATGTTCATGGCCTTAAGATCATTGTAGCAGGTACAAATGTAAATATTAGATGAACAGTAGTAAATAAAGAACCATCCACATTCTAGTTAAGTGACAAATGAGAAGATATACATTTAAAACTTTGTGTTTGGTTTGGGAATTGATGAACAGTAATAATAACACTTTGATTTATGTCCGTTGAAAAAATAATTTCGAATTTGGGGAAGAGTGCCTCCATTAATATAAGCTGAGAAGGCTAGATCATATTGAACAGAAGGTAAACAATAAAAAGCAAGAGTGCAAATGTTCCCAGAATAAGAAACTAGTGTGAATAATTCAGGTACCCATCACTGATGCAGTTATGCGAGTGGGGGACCATGTTTGCTGCAGTATAGGAGCTGAGGCCAGAGGAGAGCTGAGGCACTTGAGCCTCAGTGATGAGAGTGGAGGGCAGATACAGAGGTTATTTAAGGCCCTGCCACCCACCGACTTTGGACGTGGATCGACCAACCCTCCCACTGCTGAAACAGTGTGACATAGTTGGTCACTTCAGGGTGGGGAAGGAATTTCCCCAACCTTTTCCTGTCCCCCCCCCACCCCATACTGCTGATGTGGACAGGATGATTGTCTTAGGGTGGTGTCTTAAATAGGCAGTCACTTGGAGGGAGATGGTGAGCACCTATGGCACCCCCTCCCATGGCACACAGGTGCTCACATGGTAGAATGGTGAGCACCTATGGCAGTGAAGGAAGGGATCTGGAACTGCCCCTTTAGGTCCTGTGAACTGAGGGGTGGGGAAATTTGCCTCCTTTGGGGCTGGCCTGAGGGATACATTCTCTCTTTAAGTGAATTGGAGGAGGTACTTTTGGGTCGGCCTTCCAGATGCAGGCTAATGGGTTTTCCCTGGGGTTTAGGTGTTTTCACCCAGGGGAAGCTGTACAAATAGTCTGGGAGCTGACCTCCTCTCCCAACAGTTCCCATACTAGGTTGCTCCCCCATTGCAGATTTCTTGGGAAATATTGAATAGGTTAAAGTTAAATAAAGTGGCCCTTTTCAACCCAATATTGTGTGTGAGGTCTCATTATTTCCTGGATCTGCCAGCAAACCATTCACTTATTAAAAAGATAAATTCTCTCTTTCCCCCAGAAAAGATGAATATTCCAGACTTTACAGTTTCCTAAGCTCATCTTCTACATTTTGGTATCTATGATCCAAGTTCCTAATGTTTCCTTTAATGTACATTAAAGGAAAAAATGTACAGCAATGCAGCAATTACAGCTGCAGGTCTTCTTGGGTTATAACACGCACAAAAATGGGTGGTAAATACTTTTTGCAATGTACTATAGGTTTAGTTAAGAAATTGTACTTGAATGTGTACCTGATTATTAATTTCACTGTTAGGTGTTTTAGGAAGTACAAATAGCTGTAAGAATCCTTCTTTATTTTAGTTCATTTTTAGAGTATGATAGAGGCAGGATAATATCCCTTTAAGTGCAAAGAGAAAATGTTGGAGCAACAGACCACTTTGATAGCGCAGTTGAAATAGGTGTGCGCACATCTGTGGCTAGGCAGAAGGTGAGTAGCCAAACACTCCTATAAAGATACATTCTGTGTGAGTTAATGTTATGGGCTGGTGTTGAGGAGTGTTGGATGTTTGGAGAATTGCTGTTGGATTTGTTATTGAGGTTTGCTGTATATATTCTATGTTTGTTTTGTACTGGGACTGAAGATAAAGCCTCCCAATATTATTGGAAGGACTTTGCTGCTTGTAAGTCTCCTTACTGTGGATGAAAATGGGTCAGATCAGTGATAAAGCCTGGTATCTGAAGCCTTTGTGTTTCAAGCCCTATCCTGCTGTGTAGTTTATCTGCTGTTTGGCTACTCATGGGTCTAGTTTGTCCCCAGGCTGTGCCAGTCACCTCTCAGTGAGCCTATACTGAGTGGACAGATAGTTGAATGTGTTCCGAGTTTAAAATACTTTAAACCAACACATAGTAA
This sequence comes from Gambelia wislizenii, assembly GCA_030847615.1. NCBI lineage: Eukaryota > Metazoa > Chordata > Lepidosauria > Squamata > Crotaphytidae > Gambelia > Gambelia wislizenii. The sequence goes on from JAUMIR010000004.1 coordinate 109,320,514, forward strand.
GGGCAGCGTGGAAGCAGGGTGGCTTCTCCTGTTTGCTTCTTATCTAGCCCAGGAAATTGAATTTCAAACTTTGTACCCTTGAGATTTTTGCTGGGATCCATATGCAATCAGAGTGCAAGAGAGTGAAGATAAAGAGATGAAGCATTGAGAGAGAAATGGAAAGCAAGGGAATGGTTTTCGGATAGGTGAGTTTTCAAAAAGTCATGAAGTTGTTTCTTTTTCTCCGAAGCTAGGTTGGTGGGTTGAATTTTTCACCTTCATTCTGGTTACCTTTACTGTAGTAAAATGTTGCAAATTTATATGCAAATAGCAATTTAAAATTAGTTTAGTTGTTAGAAATAGCACCCTTTCAAGATAAATGTGCCTGAATTATTTTTTAGCATATTAATAATTAATGTATTGACACGTTTCTCTAATTTCTCCATTTCTTCATGGGCTAATGAAGGGTTGACAGTTCTTCTGGTATTGTACCTCTGACTGAGGCCATCTGTTATACAAACTGTATTTAAAAGTTGTGAGCTGTCACACATGTGATGTATGACTTACATAGCAGAATTAGTGGTAGACATTTAAGTGTCAAGATGATAGTAGAAGAGTAGGATGCAGATAATTTCTTCTTCATAAGAATGTTATCATTGTCATCCTTAGAGAGTGAGCTGATGTAATTGCTCCAGACAATAAAGCAACTTGCTTGACTTGCTGATTTTTTAAAAAATGTTATCTTTATGGAATTTCTTTAAATTAGGGGGGAAAACCACCCAGGAGTAACTTTCAGGATTTTCAAATAAAGGTCATGGTACTTAATCAGATAAAAAATGATTCTGTGAAATATGTCAAAATAGCTTATACCTGATCCTCACAGCAGAAATTCTTTAGCAGTAAGAAAGGCATTTTGATTCACTCCTTCACCCACAAACTGGCATTTTTGATCAGGGTGACTATAGTATCACAGCACTACATACTTGAAAATACATCCTGCTGTGTCTTACAGAGCAGGAAAAGGAATATTCTTCAATCTGAAAGGACTGAAAATGTATGTAGGATATGAATCTGACACTGATAACAAGGAAAGTCTTCCAATGAATGATTCAAAGAGTTCCTTTTTCTATACAATTCACATTTTCTTATAGGATGAAACTTTTTTTTAAAAAAACCCCTAGAGACTATATACAAATATAAATGTACTAAGACTAAGAACGTGCTAGTCCATGAGAATCTGACAAAATGTGTAAATGCCATTACTGTGACTTACAGTGGGCCCTCCGGATCTGTGGGGATTTGGTTCTGGGACCTCCTGTGGATGGCAGAAAATGCACATGGTCGCACACCATATTAAATGGTGGGAATGTGAGCATGGATGTGTCAGTGCATCTGTGTAGACATTGCCACCATTTTAGATATGGGATGTGACAATCCATGGGTGGTTGAAACTGGGTTGGGGCCCGTGACTTGTGAGGGCCCACTGTACTTTCTAGATATTTAAAAACATTACATTTCAAAAAGGGCTTGTTGGCTGGTAAAAGTGGGCTGCCATTTCTGAAACAAGTTAAAAGAATTATTTGATGTGTATACTTATTCACATAGTTCTCTGAATAGTGGCTGGCTTCATGTCATATGGATGCCACACTTTGGCAACAGTTATTGATAATTAAGGACTGGTTTTTATAGTATGTCTTTATTACATAGACTTCGTCTTGCTTTGTATGTGTTTTCCATTTTGGATGTCTGTGCTAAATGGTACATTAAAAAAAAAAAGATTGTTGCTTTGTTTTCATGGGCCTTCAAGTATGTGAAAAAATGCATAAAAACAAAATTATTTACAGAGGTCAGCCAAAGAAGATATTTTGGGCTCATTTGAATTTTCTAGTAGGGAACAAAACAGAATGCTAGAAAGCCAGAATATGAATATTTTCCACACTGTAGTCCAAAGCAATAGTTGCAATGACAGGTTATAAATGAGATTTATTTATTTTCTTCATGGAACTGAGGAAGCAATTATTTAAAAAATGAACTATATTTTCAAAGTTAACAGTCTGAAAGTATGAATAGTTTTCAAAGTACTTTGGATGGTCATGGTACTCTCAAAGTTAACCAAAAACCTGAAAGTAACATTACAGGAATATTTGAGGCTTATTTGTCTGGAAAACTACATATTGGGTAGAATATGTTTTCAGTAGAAACAGATTTCTGTTGAAAACAGATATAACATTTTATGGTGGGCAGGGAAGCTTTATAGAACCATTACTTTATAGAAGAAGAGGGCAACTGAGGCAGGTGTAGTGGTGGTGGTGTGTGTGGCAACTTTCTGCCCCAAGGGCCCTCTGGGAGCTGTGAGACTATTAAAATGCCCCCAAATGGTGGAAAGAATCCAAATCTGGAAGTCTTCTTTTGCCTTGGTGAAATGGGTTTTTGGTTTTGGGTGTTTTTTTTAAACAGTGCAAGGGTCTCTGCAATTTATTCAAGATGTGAATTCCCAGAAAAAAGGGCAAACCAGGTAGTCTGAAGGAGTTGAGAGCCACAGGGAATAACCTTGGGATGCTGCGTATGGCACCTGAGCAAAACTTTATTCACTCCTGGCTGGCCCCTTTCACACTAAACAGTTATAATGCTATGCGTCCACTTTCACTTCCACTGTAACATCCTATGGAGTTCTGGGTTTTGTAACTTGTTGAAGTACTAGAGCTCTCTGGCTGAGAATTCTAAGCACCTGTCATAATGGACTCTCTCATTATCTTGGAAAATAACTGAGGAGTATAGTCTCTCCTGCTGGCAAACAAAGAGTTAATGATGTGTTGGTTTTAAGTTATATTTATTGGGGTTCAGCATCATGGAGGAGTAAAGAGGTTATAAAATCTCAGGATGCCATCAGGCACAGAGAGGGAAAGAGAGACACAGAGAGGGAAAGAGAGACAAAGGGACTTGAGACTTTGGGACTGAGGCAGACTGCCTCACCTAGGGAAGCTGGACCAAGGGGGGTCTAGACTCCCAGCTTCTCATTACTTTCTAAGACCCAGAAAACAATCAGTGATTGAGAGTAGAAAGGAATGTTCAGCTAATTGTATTAGGGCTTATGGTTTTTTTTAACCTCTGTTGAATATGACCTTAGGCTGTTTGCAACTTTGTAACTACTCCTAAGTAATGCCTGAAAGAAGGTGCCTTCATGTATGATACCCTTTTGCTAATGTAAGATTGTTTGCTTACAATAAAAGCTTCACTTCAGCACACTGGGCGCGAGATCATGTGGACGTTTCACTCCTTTCTAAACATGGCGGAGGCAGAGGGGGTGTGAGTAGCATGGGGGGATGTGGCATGGTATGTATGTGTGTATGTGTGTGGCATGTATGGAGTGCGGGGAGGGTGCCACGGGCGTGGGGAGGGTGACACAGGGCGCAGGGAAGCATGGGGTGGAGTGAGTGTGGGGAGGGCAGCACATGGTGGCACAGGGTGCGAGAAGGGCAGTGTGAGTATGGGGAGGGTGTGCATGTGGGGAGGGCAACATTGGGTGCAGGGAGGGCAGTGCGGGTGCAGGAAGGGCGGCACAGGATGGCACGGGGTGCGAGGAGGGCGGCATAAGTGTGGGGAGGGTGGCACAGGATGGCACGGGGTGCGAGGAGGGCGGCGTAAGTGTGGGGAGGGTGGCACAGGGTGGAACGGGGTGCAGGGAGGGTGGTGCAAGTGGTGCGGGTGTGGGATGTGCAGCACATCATGGCATCGGTTGCAGGGAGGCCGGTGCAAGTGTGGGGAGGGTGGTACAGGGCAGCACGGGGTGCGGGGAAAGTGGTGCAAGTGCGGGGAGGGTGGCAAAGGGCAGCTCGGGGTGCAGCGAGGGCGGCATGAGTGCAGGGAGGGTGGAACGAGATGGCACGGGGTGCAGGGAGGGTGGTACAAGTGTGGGGAGGGCAGCATTGGGTGCGGGCAGTGCGGTGCGAGTGCAGGAAGGGTGGCACATGGTGGCACAGGGTGCAGGGAGGACAGTGTGAGTGCAGGGAGGGCAGCACAGGGTGTGGGGAGGGCGGTGTGGGTATGCGGAGGGGGGCACATGGTGGCACGGCATGCGGGGAGGGCAGTGCGAGTATGGGGAGAGCAGCATTGGGTGCAGGGAAGGCGGTGTAAGTGCAGGGAGTGTGGCACAGGGTGGCATGGGGTGTGGGGAGGGCGGTGCGAGTGTGGGGAGGGCAGCATTGGGTGCAGGGAGGGCGGTGCAAGTGCAGGGAGGGTGGCACAGGGTGGCATGGGGTGTGGGGAGGGCAGTGCGAGTGTGGGGAGAGCAGCATTGGGTGCAGGGAGGGCAGTGTAAGTGCAGGGAGTGTGGCACAGGGTGGCATGGGGTGTGGGGAGGGTGGTGCGAGTGCGGGGACGGTGGCACAGGATGGCATGGGGTGCAAAGAGGGCAGTGTGAGTGCAGGGAGGGTGGCACACAGTGGCACGTGGTGCGGGAAGTGTGGTGTGAGTGTGGGAAGGGCAGTACGGGTGTGGGGAGGGTGGCACAGGGCAGCACGGGGTGCGAGAGGGTAGTGCGCGTGTGGGGAGGGTGACACATAGTGGCACGGGGTGTGGGGAGGGCGGTGTGAGTGCAGGGAGGGCACAACAGGGCAGCACAGGGTGTGGGGAGGGCGATGCAAGTGCGGGGAGGGTGGCATGAGCACAGGGAGAGCGGCATGGGGTAATAGCATGTGTACTGTGGGGGGGGATGTAGCGCATGTAGCGCAACGGTGTATGCTACACTGGGTATAGCCATTAGTGCTATAATTGTATAGTGGGAAAGGATTTCTGCTTTATAGGGTAACCCTCCCCTCCACCCAACTGTCAAATGAGTTCTTTTGGTTTGATGCAAAGGTCAGGTTGTACTGGGAAAATACAGTTCCACAGTTTTCAAGGCTAGATGTGCTCAGATGCATGGGGCAAAATCATTTTTAAAATGTTACATTTGTATGCAACCTCCAAGAAAAAAAGAGCTCCTTACTCAAGTGATGGTACCATTAATTCCAGGCATCTTGTTTTTTCTGTTTGAGTAACATGCCTGGCATTGATTTCCGTACTTAAACGAAAACACAAGTGTTACATATTGCCTTTGCACAGGTAAAGGGGCAGCTCTGGCATTTTAAATGTAGTGACCCATCTTCTGCCTGAAATAATGCATCTTCTAAGAAAGAACTTCTTGTAAAATGTCCTGGATGTGCTATTTCATAGAATCATAGACTCACAGAATTGTAGAGTTGGAAGAGACCACGAGGGCCATCCAGTCCAACCCCCTGCCACGCAGGAAATCACAATCAAAGCATCCCCGACAGATGGCAATCCAGCCTCTGTTTAAAGATCTCCAAGGAAGGAGACCCCACCACGTTATTTCGTTATTTAAAAATGAAAAACAAAACAAAACACACACACACACACACACAAACTGATAAGTTTCTTTTTCTTTTCCAATTCAGAACAGATGTATCATTGGAAGCTACTTCTACACATTCACTTAAGGACAATTTTACAGTCACTCACTGCAATGCTCTAAAAGACCAAAAATATGCATGTCAAATATCTTCAGCAAAACTCAACCATATTTACATTATGTGGCTCAAGATCACAGATGGAACAGCACTGCTGCAGTCACCATTAATGTCTGTCAAGCCTATAGATATTGGTAAGTTTCATTTTATCGGGCATACAACAGGATCAGTATAATATACATTTTGTGGAGCCTTCTATGAGCAAATCCAACCCTGTGTATTGTGACTACAGGAAAACTTAAATTCATGTACTCTCAAAATAGCAAACATGTAAATTAGAATAGTATGAACTATTAATATTAAAAACTATTTTTATGAATTTCATATCATCATTCAGATTCATACCAAAGTATAACCATCATTCAAAGTAGTATTGATTAAAATTCTTTAAAATGTTTGAAATTATATTTTGTCATATATATATAATAGTTTGGGTTGAAATTTATAGCTTATGAGTCAGAGCTGATGTGGAAATTCTTTAGCAGTCCATTTTTGTAAAAAAAAAAAAAGTTGATTCAGGAGACTAAACATAGTAATTTAAAAGGTATAGGTAAGCCATAGGTTTCCTTTAAAGATTTCTTTTAAAGATTTCTTTTAAAGTCTGTTCATAGGAATGTAATCCATGACTTCTCATGAGCAGATATAACTTAAACAGGAAGATTTTAGCAACAAAAATTCCTATAAAAATTATTAACATAAAAGTCCCCACCTGCTTTACTTTTAAGTATGCAAAGGGATCTTGTAGCACCTAACTAAGAGACTAACTAAGAGAAAGAAGCCCTTTGCATACTCATCCAAACATGGCTATGCCTTTGAATTATTCTAAATATGATCACTAAACAAAACAGAAAAAGTTTTGCAGTACATCCAGAAGATGCTGATGTTCAGGACACTTTGAAAGTGTTATTTATTAATTTGCTTTGTTATTATGACACTTTCCCCCACAAAAGTAGGACTGTAGCATTCCAAGATGAATGAATTACTTTTGCTATTTAAATATCTAGTGGATATTGATATAATCAGATGACGGATGCATTTAATATTTTTTGGTGCATTTTGGCTCAATAAATAGATGTACGTAAGCATTTGGTTTTCCTTTCAACTGTTTAGTGTTGTAACATTCTTGCCATAATGAAAAGAACATTTCAGTAAATCCATTTTTTCTTAACATATGGTTCCTAGAAATTAATTGAAACCTTTTAGAGTGAGTATTTCATTTTCAGTCCAGATTAGGTTAGTGCTTCTGAAAGATGATGGGATTATAGGAATAATGACACAGTGATTCTCTTAAATCATACCATTAAGTGGTTTGCTGTTTTAAAATTGCACTATTTACCTTGTAGAACTAAGGTAAGGTAGAATGGCATTAGGTGGAATTCATTTCACATCAAACAGCTGTGTAAGGTCTGATGAATTTTCAAAAAATAGAGGCTTTCAAAAGCCCTGTGTAAACAAGGTAAAAGTGCTTCTTTCCACTCATGGAAGAGGGGCTGCTGATTTTGCTTTCCAACAGCAATGTTGGTGCCATGTTGAATCCCTCTGTGGAGGGTCCAGTGATTTTTTTGTAAGCAGATTTTTCATGGATGTAAAAAGCAGCAGTGAAGAATCCTTCGTGTACTGCGCACAAGAGTCTGAATCTCATCCAATTACATATATATATATATATATATATATATATATTTAAATGGATGTGTTACAGAAGAGCTGGAGCTCTTTTTGAATCCTGAAACACATTGCTAGTGTACATGGCTGCAGAAGAATACTTTTCCAGACCCTAAGCTGTATTCTGCCCCTCCCCAAATAAATTATATGCAGCACTATGCAGGAATTAAAACAATAGTATGTCATGATATATACTTGTAAGTTCTAGGGCAATTTATGAGTTTCTTGTCTAAGAAAATAATTTACAAGGCAGAATTCACAGGACAGCTTTTAGAACTTCTTTGTTCCTGAATATGCAAGGCCTTAGACAAGCAGTCGGGCAATATGAGGTATGTAGAAGGGATCACCCCATGATACCTAAAAGAACTTGTGAGTGTGATCTTTCCACATGCGTGGCTTCTTGTGCTGCCAATAAAAAGACATTCTGCAGGGATTCATTTTTTTTCTCCTTAATAGATTTTTTTCTTACCTAAGACAAGTCTTAGGGAAACATGGGAGGGCTACAACAGAAGTTGACTTTATCTGGGCTCTCATAAAATTCCATTGATGATTGAGGGCAAATTCTGTCATAAACACTTTGTGTGGAAGCACTCACAGTCTTGTGATGTAGTTGGTTTTCCTTGCTTTGGTTGTGTGCAAGTAATTGTTTGGGTTGCAAGAAAAATAGGCTTCCACATGAACAAAGTTTATTGGATCACAGCCACTTGCTAGATCTAGTTATAGTCACCTGGGAATAAATTCCAGTGAAAAGAATGGGAAATGCTTCTGTGTAAACAGATATAGAATTGGACTGGTGAGTCAGTCCAAGTTTGAAGTGAATTAGGAAATTTCCCTAGGGGGAACCAAGCTTGTATAATTTTGCATTCAATGACTAAAGGCCAAACTATGCATTATGTACATGGCTGTTCTATCCATTTTATCATAGTCCTGATGAATATTGACTCGTGGAAGAAAGCTGCTGCTGTTGGTATTAATAGTATTTCCTAGAAGAGGACTTCCCATCAGGAGCCAAGCGTAGAGAGAAAAGATCCCTTATTCTCCTGCCAGTCTTGTTAGGGCTATTAGGGGAAGCTGTTCTTTTGAAAAATGATGAACATGTTTGTGTGTGTGTGCACGTGCATGCATGTGTGCACGTGCACACATATGCATGTGTGTTTACTGTTGATTGATTTTTTTAAAAAAAATGTTAGTTGTTCTGAATATTTTCTAGAAAAGTGAGGAAACAGTGCTGTAGCTGCTCATAATGTTAATGATGATGTATTCAGCAAAGAGATTATTCTTGTTAGAGATAAGCCAAGTTGCTCCATTTACAATCATTGGCTAGGCATGTTGGCAAAGTAAAGATATAATTCCATGAACTTCTAATTAGAATATTGCCACTAAAAGTTACTTGAAATCACAAGTAATTTTTTATGCCTATGTGGTGTGTGTGTGTGTCATTATTTTGAGCTAACATGAACTATTTTTTTTTAAAGTAATGTGGATGTCCCAGAATACGGTAGTAGAAATTGCAAAAAGACAGACGAATGCACTTTAGTATGAGTGGTAACACTCAAGTTCAGTATAAAAAGATTAAAGCTTTTCTTGCCTAATCAGCTGTAGTGGGAGTGGGGAGAGGATAGCAATATTGCACATGGCACTGTTCAAATGGTTTGTATCAGACCCATGATCTATGTCACTGTGTAGTCTTGCTTTGAATAATGAGTAGAACCACATTTATAGCTGGTAAATGAGATTGTGGCCCCATGTAGATCAATTCAATGTGGATGAATGTGGGTTTTTTAATGTGAAAACTCCTTATACAGAAATAAATCCATTATTAGTATATTGGATTTTGAACTGCAACCGTTATATAAAGATTTCAGTCCAATCATACTGTCACTGCATGATTTGGAACACATTCCATCTGCTAGTAGAATTTGCCATGTTTATAGCTAGGATTGAGATTTGTGGGTTATTGTAAGATTAAAGGAATGTTGTTAACCTCCTGTGGCATCAATAAGGAAATAGTAATTTTTGCAAATGAAAATTATACGAAGAAATTATAAATTAGGAATATATGATCACTATAAAAATAGAAACAACATTTTGTCATCTGTTTTTACTACTGTTTTTATAACTCCTTGGTTTTGTTTCTTTTCTACCACAACCCTGGGCTGAGGCATCTTTTTATGGGTGTAGTTCAAAATATGCTCTTTCTTCTAGGTATTTATGTGCGGAATGATAGGGAGATCTTTAATTATTCATTTGCTGCTTTTAGAAACTGAACAAACTGCCACCATAATTTTTCCAGACCACTGTTTGCTCCATTCAGCAAAGCAATTATGAATGTGTTGAATCCTTTTGCTGAAATTAGGAAATGAGGCAGTAAGATATCCTTTGCTGCTTAAGGCTACGTAAAATTAAAGAGCATATTCTAGTTGTTAAGTGTGTTATTTTAAGAGATTACTTGTATCTTTTTTGTGTGTATAAGAAAAATTGGCTATGGCTATGTTCATTCACAGTAACCAGTATGCTTAAAATACCTTGTTAATTGTAATATTTTACAGTAAAACCTGAGCCTCCATTACATCTGCAAATAGAAATGACAGACAAAGGACAGTTAAAGATCTCTTGGTCTAGCCCAGCATCAAAATCATATCCGCTTCAGTATGAAATAAAATGTTTTGCAAATTCAACTAAAAATGTCTGGCAGGTAGGCATATCTTATTCTGAGGGGTTGTTTTAATAAAACTAGTAAGCCTAAGAAGCATTTCAAATTCTCAGTTGATATACTGTTACGTAAGATTAAATAATCATGAACATTTCACTTGAAAGAAGCTCTGAAAGATCAGTCATATAGTACAAATAGTTGTGCATGCAGATTTCATGTAACTAATTTAGACAAGAATATCAAGTCGAAGGCTTTCATGGCCAGCATCCATAGGTTTTTTGTGTTTTTTTCCCCCGGACTGTGAGGCCATGTTCTGCAAGAGTTGATTCCTGATGTTTCGCTTGCATCTGAAGATGCCAGCCACAGATGAAGGCAAAACATCAGGAATAAACTCTTCCAGAACACGGCCTCATAGCCCAGAAACCCCCCCACAAAAAACCTATAGACAGGAATAGTTTCACACTATGGCATAGTCCAGTTAACAGAAGTGATAGAAGTCCTGTAGAAATTAGTGGGATTAATGTGAAAAATATTATCCATGAGAATTAATAACAGCAGAATTGTACTACTGGATTGTACCTATGTTTAGTCATGTTTTAGGGATACCAAAGCATGAGTTGTGTTACAAAGTGAGATTCAGGCAAATATAAGCTCTAGTGTGACTATGTAACATTGGCCCATATTGGTAAAAAAACATTCCAAATAAATTTTGAACTTTTATGCTAAGCAAGCTTGATTTCAGCCAGAGCTAAGAAGACTTCTGCATGTGCAGAAGTCACTTCTCTCTGCAGCCCATAGCATTCCTGTTTCCTCACAGCTGCACCCTACCACATATTGTACACAATTCTAGAAAACCATTTTGTGGGCTCTGAAGGAATTGAATGGGAAAGGAAGGCTGGAAAAGCCCTTTTTAATCATCCCCAGTTCAGCCCTTTGCATTTGGGTCTTACAGTAGCTTGGATGTGGCATGCAAAAAGTTGTAAGCATGGAATAGATGAGGGGTTCATGTTTCAGCTCTGTCCTTTACACTTGCATCCTTCCTCCTAAACTCAAGGGAAGGTCTGCTGAAGAAATGTAATGATGTTCAAATGAGTGTGAGTGGTCTAGCACAGTCAGGAACCCTACATTATCAATGGTCCTTGTTATGCAGAGTTTTGTTACCATGTTCACTTGAATGCTATTACTTCTCCATTGCAAACTTTCCCAGTCAGTATGGGAAGGTTGGAAACAGGAAGAGGAGGGTGAGAGTGTATCCAACTCTGTCCCCTTCCATCTCATTTCTTTGAATGTCCACATTTCACTCTCACTAGCTTCAATGTATGACTTGACTTCTGTTTTTGGGCACATAAGAGATGTTAATTTGTAGTTGTTTAAAAATAATTTATTAGGTGGTTCAGATTACCATGGAAACATCCGTGATCATGAGCAACACATTATTTGATTATTCTTATGAAATTCAAGTGCGGTGCAAAAGACTTTATGGATCAGGCCTTTGGAGTGATTGGAGCGTACCTTTCAACATGAATCTGCAAGGTATGTGCTTAAAGATAATCTCATAAATAGCTACTACTATTAAACCACTTAACCTAGACAAGTGTTTATAAGACATAGTTTTGATGTGTGTGTACATGTGTATGCATGTAAGATCTAATATTTAAAAAGATGATTGATTGATTGATTGATTGAATTTTTACCCTGCCTTTCTCCTTGGATGGAATCCAAGGTGATTTACATACATTTAAAATAAGATTAAATTAAAATTTTACTTTATAAAAGTTAAAAAGTACTAAACAATATTATTTAAAAACCATGGTTAAAACAGTTAAAAACATTTTAAAGCATAATTACTAATAAAAGATTTAAAAATAAAAATATAAAAAAATAAGATAAATATCTCATTTCAAACATTTTACATGGTACTGTAATAGATACTGTTACCTGTTCAATTACAGTTGCATGATATTCATTGTAGAAGAAATAGTGATTTTACAGCACAGCTTTCCTCTAATAATACTGTAAAATATGATTAAATATTTTAATGGTGGTATTTAAATTTAGATAAGAAAAAGTTGTGAATGAACTTTCCAGAAGGAAATATTTATATTTACCTGTCTACTAGGAAAGGGGCCCTTGTTTGAATTGAATACCATACTGGGTTGTGGTTGAAACAGTGTTCCAGAGGCCCTTCTGTTCCTTCCTGTCACGCTGTGCAATTGGAACATGGAGCTTATTTCCCTTGACTGAGAATTCTATACCATCACTGCTAATCCAAAGACTTAGGTACTCTGTGGCCAACGTGTTCTTGCTGCTGCAACACTGTTACTGAGAACCTCTCTGTGCAGGATATTTCCCACACTGAAGTTGTATGCATTCTAGGAGTGGTTTCTCGTGTGTGGTGAATGCTCATAGGTTATTTCATCCTAGTGGAAAGTTCGTACTCCCATTTGTGACTTCCATCTACCTACTTTGACATGAATTGAAGATTCAGGGAGAAGATTAAGTTCCCACCTTATTAGTGTTCACAGGTGTTAAGTCCCTATAAATCCTCTGTTATTATCCAGAAACATGGGGGGAAACCCAGTGTGCTTTAATTCTCCTCTTATGGGAAGAGAAACTGCTTAACTTCTCTGACAATGTGAAGTATGTGTGCATGTCACAGAGAGGGAGTGTGAGAGTACAAGCAAGCACAATGTTCCTGTTTTTCCTTCTGCAAGTAGCTTTGAATGCAGAGAGGTTGGCATTATGTCTTTTTGCTCCTATCCTCACAAGCCAGATACCAAATTCAGGAAGGGAGAAGAGGCGAACAATTCCTGTATTAGGGAGTAGGAACACATTTTTCTTCTTCACACACATGACTCACACACGGACTGTTTTGCAGAATGGATCGGAACCTTCAAACCGAGCTGACTGTAGAGTTTTTGGAGGGATCCTCACCCACCCAGTGTGTGTGTCTACACAGGATTCCTGCCAATCCCCTCAGCTCTTTTCTACCTGCCAGCCTGCCTGCTGCTGCTGTAGATTACTTAGGAACCTCTGGCTGTTAGTGCTCCTGAGAAAGCCCTTGTACATCATAATGTTTCCTCTTTCTACAGAATTGTTCTCTACCTTTTTTTGTGTTACGTGTGTCCCCCCACCTTCTCTTGTCACAGTATATTCTCTCAGATTTCCTTTTCTTGTTATCCTCTCACCTTGTTCTCATTGCCTTTTGTGAAACCTGGAGGTTTCTGTCCTTTAGGCAGTACTTTAAGAAATACTCCATCAGCTGTGGGGGTAAGATCCTGCTCTCCAATGGTAATTTCCACTTAGTTGTTTGGGTGATACCCTCATTATAAGTACAAATACTCACAGACTTTTACCAGGAAGACATATAGAAATCACATCACCTTTCAAGGTTTTCACCTTAGAAGAACTTTGGCCTTTGCTAAAAGCAGTTTGAGGGAGCAGGTGTTTTGTTCCAGGCTGTCTCTGTCTATGACCCTACTTTACTTGATCTCAAAGGATAATGTGCCTGTACCACCCTCAAATTCTCTGGGTTGGTGAGAGGAGAAATCCAGAAACATTGCACTTGGGTTTCCCCCTCAGCCACCCAGAGAAGAGGCAGAAAGAAGTTTTTAAAGTAGACCTCATGATCACTGGAGAGGACCATTGACTCCTTCCCTCTCCAGCCACCATGACCTCAGTTCTTTTTTCTGACCTACCCAGAGCAGAGCTCTTCTCCTTTGCTCCTTACTAGATTCCTTTGTTCTTTGTGCTTTCTCCTTCATTTTCACCTTATCTCCTTCACTCCTTGTTCCTCCCTTATTTAAAAGAAAAAAAAAGGCCTTTCTCTTCTGCTTTCCCTTTCTTCTACTGCCTTTTCTCTGTTGGGGATGGCTCCAGTCAGCCAAAAGAAGAAAGGGAAGTGCACGAGAGACCATCAGCTGCTCAGTTACCCTGCCGCCGAGCTCCGCTCCACAGGCGGGTGGAGAGTAGGTGATAGCGGCTATGATCAGAGCTCCCCACCACTGAGCCAAGCTCCACGGGTGCATGGAGACAGTGCCAGATGCAGCCATGATCCAGCCTCCCAGCTGCCTAGCTCTGTTCCACAGTCCGGAGAGGGCAGATGGGACAGCCAGCTCCTGACGACCACCCCATCCCAGCTGACCGGAGGGAAAACTATGGGGAAAAAACTGCAAGTAACTGCACCTGGGAAGCATGCAAAGTGGCAGCATGGGGTGGGCCCTTGGGGATAGTTGGGGTCTGCAGCTGTGATGTTGGTCTTTGCCCGCTTTGAGACTGATGTGCAAAGGGGGGACCAGAGTAGCATGGCAATGGGTGCAGCGTGACACCATCAGCTCATGGGATGGTGAAGAAGTGTAACCTGTCGACCCTTTGTTTGCTGGCCATGTGGCTGATGGAGATGGTGGCCACCATCTTGTGACCCTCCTTCCCCCTAAGTAGGCGGGGGCCATGCAGGACTGGATGATTCTTCCACCCCAGTCCATTTCCACAGTGGAGCTGCAGGCCGTAGAAGAATGGGCAGTTCAGGCTGCCAGGGATGCCTTCGCCCAGGCCCTAGCTAGGTCCGGTGAAGCGGGGTCTGCAGCATCCAGTCGCCTGTCTCAGCGGGTTTGCTTCCATGACCCTGAGACAGAGGAAGAGGAGCCCTTGCTGGAGGGGGCAAGACCGCATCCCCCCAACCAGGGAAACAGGAGCCGCCTTGCCTAGGAAATGTGGGAAAATGGGGACATCAGTTCCCTTCTCCTCCAGATGGTTTGCCTCCTGGAGTCCAGGGGGGATTCCACTGCTGCATTGGATGAAAACAACAGGCCAGGTCCTAGCAGTACCCAGGCCTTTATGCAAGCAAAAGGAAAGGCCCTTTTGTTGCTCTATACTTCCGCTGAGTTGGGAGGGGCCTCAGCTGACCTGGTGGATCTTGAGGACCTGGAGCATGATGACACAGTCAATCATGCTGACAGGGAAGAGGGGGAGTGGTCAGATATGGAGTCCCCTCAGGGTGAAGAGTCCGACAATCTTTTTCATGTAGTGGATTTTCCTTGCTATTTGCAAAGGCTACCTCCATCTTAGGCCTTTCAAGCACTCAGCCCCAGCAGGAAAAATCACCAGCTGAATTTAGCGAGCAGCTGTGGTGCTTAGTCCCCTCAAGACCTCGGGAAGGGCGGTACCCTTCCCATCCATTTTCACGAGGGTGGTTGAAGGTAAATAGGACAAACCCTTGCAGGGAAAAAAGGGCACCCTCCTGGCCCAGAAGATATACTCCCCTGGTAGTTAGGTTATGGAGAAGCTTAAAGTCCCAGTGGTCAACTCTCCGGTAGCATTGCTTGTGCCAGGATCTCTTGCACCCAAGGAGGGCCAGGGGTCCCTAAAAGACCTCGAAGATAAGAGTATAAAAGGGGTGCTCAAGAAGACACACAAAGCAATGGCCTTAGCCATAAGGGCCTCGACTACAGGTTCTCTTTTTGCCAGGGCTGCTCTTCTTTGGATCAAGGACATCCTTCATGATAAGGAGTTGGACTATGTCTCACTGCAGAGATAATTTCCAAGGTTTATGTGGCCTTGCAGTTCTTAGCCAATTCCACTCTGTATGCGCCAGCCTTTGCATCCCACACTATGGTGCCTGCCACTTTTGCTCCACCATTGGGAGGTGCATGCGCAATCCAGAGCCAGTCTATCTACTGCCCCTTTCAGGGGGTTGGGGCTATTCAGGGATGAAGCATTAAATGATATTCTCGTCAAAATGAAAGACAAGAAGGTCATGCTTGTCCTGATGAGGAGATGGACAAGAGAAACGTTAGGAGGCCCTTTCAGTTCTCCTCTTTTAGATCCCCTAGAGGTTTTGGGGGATTTTGAGAGTTCTGTTCTTTTGTCCCTCATGGTCCAGATCCAGTCTTTCAGATCCAACCAATCACAGACTGGACGCAGGGGCAGCATCCAACCCCAGAGAGGAAGGGGTTGCAGAGCATTCTGACTCTGACTTGTTTCCCATGGGAGGTCATCTACAATGCTTTCACCTGAGATGGGAGGCAACCCCAACAGACAGATGGGTCCTCTCCACCATCTCCCATGGATATTGCCTGGATTTTGATGCCCTTCCAAAGGGCAGATTGGTCCCTTCCACCTTTTCAAAGGATCCCCAGAAAAGGCGAGTTCAAGTCGAGGAGGGGACACTCGATCAATCCTTGACCTGAAGTACACCAACTCGCATGTCAACTATAAATAATTCCGACTGGACACATTTTCCGTTATGTGTGCAAAAGGGAGACTTTGTAGTCCGTTATGTGTGCAAAAGGGAAGCTCTGCAAAAGGGAGACTTTGTAGTCTCCCTGGATTTAACAGAAGCATATCTCCACATGTTGAAAGCCAAGGATAGCAGGAGATTCCTTCTCTTTGCCTTCAACCAGAGCCATTACCAATTCTGGGCCCTCCCTTTCAGTTTGGCATTGGCACCCAGGGTGTTCACAAAGCTCCTGGTGGTCCTGGTCATCCATCTCCATGCACAGGTTATCCACCTTTACCCTTACCTTGATGACATTCTCCTCAGGGCTCCATCCAAGGTCACAGCTCAGAAGGACCTTCAGACCATGATTCGATGCCTTTGGGAACATGGCTTCCTTATAAACTACAAGAAAAGCATTCTTCTTTCTTCTCAGACCATTACGCATCTGGGCGTAGTGTTGGGCACACAAGAGGAAATGATCTACCTATCGCAGGAATGGCGGATCAAGTTCCAGCAGGAAGCCTTGAGTGTCATGTCAAGACCTGTAGTGCTTCTCATGGAGTTAGCTCGCCTTCTAAGTCTCATGATCTTGGCAATTCGGGTCGTGCTGGGGGCCCAGTTCCATACACGTCTTCTCCAGAAGTTTTTAATTAGTATCAATTGCAGATTTCTCTCAGAAGATGTGTCTTCTTGTGAGTACCAATTGACATTAGAGCATCCATCTGCTGGTGGATGAGTGTGGTCAATCTGGCCAAGGGTTCACCCCGGACCCAGAAGCACCAGATTACGCTAACATCAGATGCCAATTTCCTTGGATGGGGAGCCCACTGTCAGGGTCACCTGGCTCAGGGCACCTGGGATGCGAGCGAGAGTTTGCACAGCATAAACTGGCTAGAGCTGCAGGCGATTCGCATTGCGCTGCTTTACTTTGCAGAGGACTTGCGAGGGAACTACATCCTGGTTCTTACAGACAACACAACTGCACGATCCTACATAGCTAAGCAAGGGGGAATGAGATCTCATTCCTTTCAGAGTGAAGCATCTTTCCTCTTCCGTTGGGCAGAGAAAATGGTGCTCTCCATCTCAGCTCAACACATTCATGATCCAACAACCTGCGGGTGGACTACATGAGCAGGCATGAAGTTCTTCCATAGGAATGGTCTCTCCATCCTCAGATGTTCAACCAGCTACAACTCAGACAAATGTCAGTGGACATGGTCGCATCTCCCATGAATCACAAACTGCCCAGGTTCTTCATGAGGTTTTGAGAACCCTGGGCAGAGGGAACTGATGCCCTACAGACCCCTTGGCTGCAGGGTCTTCTTTACTTGTTTCCTCAAATTCCATTGATTGTCAATACTATAAGGAGGGTGAGGGAGAAGGCCCAAGTGGTCCTCATCTTGTCTGACCCTGTCCATGTCTGGTGAGGGAGGTCCTTCTGTCTCAGGGTCCCCTTTTTCATCCCGACGTGAGCTGGCTGCACCTAACTGCTTGGAGGTTGAGCGACAAGCCCTTTGACTTTGTGGTTACGATGAGACAGTAATCGCCATGATGCTATCTTCTAGGAGGCAATCAACCGCAAGAATTTATGAGGCCACCTGGATGGCTTTTTCCAGGTGGTGCATGTCAAACCACATAGATCAGTCTAGTGCAATGGTACGGCATGTTCTGGTTTTTCTGCAGAAAGGGCTGGACCCCGGCCTCAAGTTCAACACTCTTAAGAGACAGGCAGCAGCCCTGTCATCTGTCATTTCCCTTTCAAAGGGCCAGACCTCTCATCCTCACATCAGGAGATTCCTGAGGGGAGCCTGTATCATTTCCCCTCCAGTGAGGCACCAATTCCCCATGTGGAACCTTCCCTTAGTTCTCAAGCAGTTATCCAAACATCCATTTGAACCTCTGCGGGAGGTATCGTTCAGGATGTTAACGGTGAAGGTAGAATTCCAGGTAGCAATAACCTCTGCAAAACAGGTAACGGAGCTGGCAGCTCTGTTGGTGAGGGAGCACCTATGTTCCTTCAATGACAATCATGTCATCCTGAGGCTGGACCCATCTTTCCTTCCCAAAGTGGTCTCCGACTTTCATATCTCACAGGAACTCATCCTGCCCTCATTCTACCCGAACCCCTTCACCCAAGGCCCTTGGGAAAGGTCTTGGCACAAGCTGGACGTGCTCAGAGCCCTGAAGGTTTACATCAGGAGGACACGCCCATTCTGGTGCTGTCATTCCCTCTTTGTCTCCTTCAATCCTACGTCATTGGGGGTGAAGGCATCCAGACAGACCATTGCGTGTTGGATAAGGGCTTGCATCATGATGGCCTATGATGCGGCAAGGATGCCTCATCCTACCGGAGTATTTGCTCACTCTACTAGAGCGCCGGCGGCGACTTTGGCAGTTTTTTTCCTCCAATACTCCGATTCTGGAGATTTGCCGGGTGGCCACATGGAGCGCGCCCTCCTCCTTTATTTGGCATTATCATATTGACAAGTTCAGGTCTTCTGAGGCAGCCTTCAGTTGGAGAGTCCTCCAGGAGGTCATTCAGGAATAAATCAGCACTGCCGGCAGTTGCCCCACCCAGGTTTAATAGAGACTTGGCTATGTCTGAAGTGCAATATTTCCGGATTCCTCCTCTCACCAACCCAGAGAATGCCACATTGGTACTTACCATGAAAGTGCATTCTGGGGCTGGTAGAGAGGAGGAAATCATCCCACTCAGGTGACTGCTTTCTCTTTGAACTTAAGCACAGTGTCTGGGCCTGGCTAGCAATGGAACTATGGTCGTGGTGGCTGGAGGGGGGAGAAATCAATGGTCCTCTCCAGCGATCATGAGGTCTAGTTTAAAAACTTCTTTCTGCCTCTTCTCTGGGTGACTGAGGGGGAAACCCAAGTGCAATGTTTCTGGATTCCTCCTCTCTACCAACCCCACAATGCACTTTCACAGTAAGTACAAATGTGGCATTCTGTACCTAGAATTTTTCCTCACTCTTTGTTGCCATCAACTACATTACTGTCTAATTTGATAACAGCCTTTGGAACCCAAGACACACCTCTGATGCTAGGTCATTCCTTCTGTTTTTTCTGAAAGAGATCTCAACTGGGCCATCATAAGGAAAAGGAGAAGAGAAAGAAAAGACAAACAAGAAAAGGAGAACTCAGACAAATCTGTGTTCTCCCCTTGCGTGTAGAGGTGCAAGTTCCACTCTGCATGAAATAACACACCAACACACATTATATCATAGAGTGGAAGAAATAGGCCACAGCTTTTATTGGTTACAGCTTTAGATAGGGTTGGTACCCACATAGGTCCAGATCCAAGCATCAAACAAGTCACCTGTCGACTGATGATCCTGATCCTCCAGGCCACTGCCAGAACCTTTAGGATGACAGGAAAGGATCCACCTGGGCAAGTGCCCCAGTGTGTTCCCCCTGTCAAAAGGGGGTGCTGGAACAGTGTCTGCCCCTTGGTTGAGCCAGACCGGATCTGCCCCACACACCCTGATGAGCCCCTTAAGGTGTCAGGAAGAAACTGGTACTCAGTATCCTGGATCCAGGACCCATGCCAACTGCTCCCAAATGTTGTGACCATAGATGGCAACATGGCCCACAATACCAAATCCATCATAAGATTGGCAGATAAAATAAAGGAAGGGTGGATGGGACAATGCTCAACAAAGCATTTCTGGGTGTGTGAGCAGGCTGGAGCCATCCCACCTGACCAGAGTGAAAACTGCAAGAAGCTCACTCTAGCCACACCTATCAGCCAATGAATTCAAACCATGGTTTAAATTGATTGGCTGGAAGTTCCCATCTCTCCCCAGGGCTGTGCCAAGCCTCTCAGAACCCTGGGAAGAAGAAGACCAGCAAACATCATGCTGGGATCCCCTCCCCACTATGCTCTGCTCCCATCCTGGGCCACAATGATACTGCTTGGTAAATCAAGAACCCCATTTGTCAAATGCTCTCTGTGGATCATTAAATTGCTTTGCAGGACTGGACAGATATGTAGGCACCAGTCTTGGTGTCAAATTCGAACAATGGATCTGGCCACACTTTCCTTGATACCCATATTCTTCCACTACTTCCCTACTTTAGTCCTCTATTCCAGTGTCAGAGGGGTAATATACAATTACAATAGTTCCTTGATCTGCAAGACTAGTTACCTCTTCAAGATGATGTCCTCAAGATTGTCATATCGTATTCAGAATCATTAGATAGACATTCTTGTGTGAGTCTGCTTAGTCAACCCCATAATGCATGGGATTGTCCTCTGCATCACTGGGATGAATTACTTGCATGGTACCCACCACCACCACCACCACGAGTGGAAACCTGGGCTTATTACCATAATTGAAAGTGGGACTCCTTTTCCTGACCTTCCAGCTATTCTTCTCCATGCAGCAGACTTTGATCAACTCATCATGCCACCAGCTGATCGTCCACCAGAATTTTGTTGGCTTTTCAAACTATTGTACTGGAAACAATACAAATGTTCTCTATTGTGCAAGTGCACTCTTTGCCACATAGCAAATACCATCCACTCAGTGTACTTTACTTTCTGCAACAGCGACAATAGCCTTGGTACCAACTCAGCTACTGCTGATACATGCACAGCCAACTTTGAGAACTGAGAGAGATGTGATAGTGCAAACAGCAGCTGACACTGTTGCTCAGTCTGTACAAGTTATTCCAGTAACTTTTTGACACAGTAAGTGAGACTAGTTATGGAAGCTATGACAGAACTCATAAATCCTTTATCCAATGTGGAACCACATCACAAGTCAAATCCAACACTGCTGGTGGAGACTTACTGTAAGTCTCTGTGTCCTCCATTTCTGTACTTCAAGATTTCACATCTTCCCCTGATAGGAAGAGTCAGAACCAGTGGTATCAGAGCCAGAACCAACTGTTTCCTACAGAGAATATACAGAAGGCCAGCATTTCTGTTTTGTTAGAAGTGAAGGCTAAAGCTCCTCCATTGCCTGTGAAAGGCTCAGTCTATAAGAGAGTTTTGATGCATTACATAGTACCGTATATTTTGGTGTATAAGACGACCTTTGAATCCCGAAAAATGCCCTCCAAAATCAGGGGTCGTCTTATACACCAGATACACTTTGCTTCACCTGTCGTCCGATCTCCTGCCTCTTCTCTCCCTTCGCAAATGGAGCAAAGAGGCAGGAGATTGGGTGGGAGGTGAGGCAAAGTGTTTACCGGTTCATTCTCCACCCTCCTCTGACTTCTCCCCCTTTGGGGAGCAACCGAAGACAGAGGAGGGGGGAGAACGTTGCAGTATACCGTGGCTGCCGCCCAATCTCCTGTGTGTTTGAACATACAGGGAACGAACATACAGGAGATCAAGCAGCGGCCGAGACAAACCGCGTATGTTCAGCCCTTTCATCCACCTTCCTGGAAGGTGGAAGAAAGGGGTGAATCCTGTGGTTTGCAACGGCTACCGCCCATTCCCTCCATCTTCATTCCTTTCCAAAGGGAATGAAGACAGAGGGGAAGGGGGGCAGACAAGGGAAACCGGGTATTTTTGCCCCTTTCATCCACCTTCCTGAAAGGTGGAAGAAAGGGGTGAATCCTGTGGTTTGCAATGGCCACTGCCCATTCCCTCCATCTTCATTCCTTTCCAAAGGGAATGAAGATGGACGGGAGGGGTGGCGGATGAGGCAAGCCAGGTATTTTCGCCCCTTTCGTCCACCTTCCTGGAAGGTGGAAGAAAGAGATGAATCCCGTGGTTTGCAATGGCTGCTGCCCATTCCCTCTGTCTTCATTCCTTTCCAAAGGGAATGAAGATGGGGGGGGGCGGACGGGGCAAACTGGGTATATTCACCACTTTCATCCACCTTCGAGTCAAGTTTGACTGGAAGATGGAAGAGAGGGGTGAATGCCATGGTTTGCCTTGGTGGCTGCCCATTCCCTCCGTCTTCCATCCCTTCGCAAAGGGAAGGAGGAGGGAGGGAATGGGCAGCTGTCGAGGCAAACCGGGTATATTCGGCCCTTTCTTCCACCTTCGAGTCAAGGGTGACTGGAAGGTGGAAGAGAGGGGCGAATGCCATGGTTTGCCATAGATGCTACCCATCCCCTCCATCTTCATTCCCGTCACAAAGGGAACGAAGACGGAATGGGTGATGGCCAAGGCAAACCAGATTCATTCAGCCCCCTCCTCTGCCTTCACCCCCTTTGGGGAGCAACCGAAGGTGGAAGAGAGGGGCGAATGTAGCGGCTGGCTGGCTGGGAGAGCCAGCTGATCCTGTTCGCTTTCCCAACTCACAAGGAGATCCCTGTGAGTTGGGAAACAAAGAGGATCAGCTGGCAAGGCTCCTCCAGCCACCAGCCAGCCAAATTGGGGGGTGGTCTTATATGGCACATATATGCCAAACTCTATATTTTTACTTGAAAATTGGGGGGTTGTCTTATACGCCCAGTCGTCTTATACGCCAGAATATATGTCTGTTGCTCTTCCAATTCTTGCATATTGCTTCATATGGCCTAACACGCTTGGTAATTGCTGCCATCATATCACGTCAAGAAGGACAGAAAATCTCTGTCAGTCCAAGATATGGGACTTTTTCAGATGCTGTAAAAGCCCTCTGTGGAGGTTGGGAGAAGGACGCAGCTGTCCTGCTGCAACCACTCTGTTTTGGACGATGCCATTCTCCTCCCGTCCTCATTTGTTTACTTCCGCCAATAAAAAGTGGCACCTTTTCCATCAATCCAGCACAGAAGGAGAACAAATGAGGATGGGAGGAGAATGGCGTCATCTGAAACAGAGTGGCTGCAGTGGGACAGCTGCGTCCTTTTCCCAACCTCAACGGAGGGCTTTTACAGCATCTGAAAAAGTCCATGGATTGTGATTTCTTTTTAAAGCATCCTTTGACTAATTCCATCAAGGAAAGAGTAAGGACAGGCCTTTTTCTCCTTGACAAAGAAGGCTCAAAACCTGATGCCATAGGAGGGAAATTCTACTCTGTTGCAGCCATCTCCTTCAGGTTTGACAACTACCAGCCTGCCATGTGAGCCTATCAGAAATACTTTGGAAGAAGGTTGTATCATTTTTAGACAAGTTCTATGAAGTTCTCTAAAGGTTCACCTTTGAAGTTGTGTACCTTCAAGTCATTTCCAACTGCTGGCAACCCGAAGGTAAACCTATCACAGCATTTTTTTGGCCTGTAGTCAGTATTCAATTTGGAGGAGCAGAGGATAGGTCAAAATTTTGAAAAGTAGTGATTGAGTCACACCTTGTTCTGCTTGTAGCAGCAGGTTTTCCAACCCTGCTACCACCTTTCAAACCTGAAAGTCCTTTGCTGTTACAGTACCTTACAAGAAACATTTTCTGGCCCTGAACACAAAATATATAAGAAAAATGTATGTAGTAACATATAGCTGCCTTTCTAATATATAAGATGAAATATTAATATTCATTAAACAAACATGCTTTAGTAGTCACGTAGCATGTTCTAATCAGCATGATGAAAACCTTAGGAAGAATAATTTCTTCCCTGCAGGGGCATATCCTTTCAATGGCTAATGTTAACATTAAACCAATAGAAAAACAGTAAAACCATTAGTGTAGATGGTGGCAACAAACAGACTGTTCTGCATTCACCTCAGGATATTAAAACCAGGAGTACAAAATGATAGAACTGGAGTTATATTATGCATTAAAGTATTACTACGTTGAGACCTGATTTAACTGGGAAGTCTGTACTTAGGGTAAATTGGTCAAGCTAGGCATTACTTTATAAGAGAGCCTGTTTTGTGGGAAGTCCCTCCAAACGGCCCTGGAAGTCTGCTTCTTTTATTAAAGCATTACCAAGTAGTAGTTGGCAAATTAGCTCTCTGCAGTAAAACTCTTCATTATAGTATGTTGTCAATTAGTGATCAAACAAGGGTACTCTCCGGTTGGGCTTTGTCTGAATGAAGGCTTAGGATAATCATAATGTTTGTGATATATCATTGCAATCATTTCATTACTCTCTAAATGTGACTTGCACATGTATAAACTTCTCATCAATTTTGCTTCCATACTATAATGCCTTATATCTGTATTGGGCATGTTTATTTTAAAAACATAGTCCCACTTTGGGACATACATATATATATATATATATATATATATATATATTTTCCAGAATGACTTGATGCTTCTTTCTTTGGAGTCCATTGATAGTATTATCTGAAAATTCTTTTGAACAACAGAGCACCACTTTATTAGTATTACCTTAAATGAGGAACAGTTTATGTCAATAGAATGAAATATATGACTAGAAGTACTGAAGCTTGTCACGAAACACACACATGCACAGAGAAACAATGTATAATCTAGTACCCATTGTTTGGGATCATCATGACTGCAACCCTGCATGTATTTATCAAAGAGTAACCTCAATTGGGAGCCAGTGTGGTGTAGTGGTTGGAGCTACAGCTCTGGAGACTAGGGTTCAAATCCCTACACAGACATGAAAACCTACTAGATGACCTTGGGTAAGTCATCCTCTCTCAGCATCAGAGGAAGGCAATATCAGGGGATGATGGGACAATCAATCCCCAGGTGAAGCCAAAACCTGTCTCAGCAGACTTGGTAGCAACCCTTTCCTAAGAATATTCACACACAGAGTATTTGGCGTCCAGAAAATAGGGGGTGCTTTTAATCTTCAGTAGTTTCAGTATATAGAGAGAGACAAAGTGCTACCCCAGGCATCTCAGGATCATAGGAAGAGAATGAACACTGATCTGGCTTTCTTATATACACACCAGTAAGCATTTGGCTTACCCAAGTACATGGTTGCATTGCATCAGCTTTCTACCTTCATGGCTTTGTACTGTAGTAACCCTCTTCTGATGCAACCTTCTCATGCAGCTGCAGCATGATTAGCATGACTGGCAGTTTATGGAGACAGTCATCATGACTCAGCATGATTTCTGCAGTTGTTTGGCCATTTTAAAACTTGGGGTTCAGTATCCAATTCCTGACAGGCAATAGCAACCTCCTCTAACAAATCTTGCCAAGAAAACCCTGTGATGATAGGGTTGTCATAAGTCAGAATGACTTGAAGGAGCACACAACAACAACGACAACCTCCACTGAACTTAGTGGTATTTCTTGTTTTACTGGATAGGTTCATTTTGTAAAACACATTAAATTTTAACAAAAGATCTTCACCCAGCTGAGACATCTAATTTTTAACCAGAAATGCAGACAGTGTTGCCAAGAAATGTTACCGTTTAAATTACTACTGAAATTGGAACTATATCCAAAAAACCAAAAGAGCTCTCTGGTCTCTGCTTGGATGTATGTTTCTCTTTCTCTTATTTCCTATGTGCTAATCTGTCTTGAACCCCTGTATCAAAAATATATCTATAGTTTTTTTAAAAAAATAAGTACATTTTTTTCAATTACAATCTCTCGTGGAATCCGGGAGTTCCAGGGAAGCCTCATTGAGAAACCCTGCTGTAGGTTTGCTTTTTTGGCCCAGAAGCTTAATGCTAAATTATTTCTTAATGGCCTGTTGACTTTGATGAAGAGTAGAGAAACAAGGCATGTCATTACAAGGAAAGATTATTATTATCATGTGTAGAGACCTACATCGTTGAGTTAGAATACCACTTCTATGGCTAGGGTATGTCAGTTATATTCAATATTTTTCACAATCTGGGGCCCAAAGTGGGTTACAGTATAAGTTAAAACAAAATGCAGCTCAAACAACATATACTGAAACATTTTTTAAAAAGTATTAAACAATCAAATTAAAACATTAATTTGAACCAGTTAAAAACACATTTAATAGTACACATAGTAAGAGAACAGTAAGAGAAGACATTTTTCTCACTAATAAATAACCATCGTTTTTAGCAAGGGTATATATTGAAAGTGTATAGTGTTGTATACATTTAAGTTGTGATTTTTTTCAACTGTATAATTATTCTTTCTATTGTGTTTTTGTTTTTAAAAACAGATGTCATGTATTTTCCTCAAAAGATCCTAGCAAGTGTCGGAACAAATGTTTCATTTTACTGTATTTATAAAACCAAAGACAAAATAATTTCATCCAGGAAGATAGTCTGGTGGTTGAATTTAGCAAAAGAAATCCCTAGAAGTCAGTATACACTTGTGCATGACTACATTAGCAAAGTTACACTTGTCAACTTAAGCGCAATGAATCCTGGAGGGAAATTTCTCTTTAATGCCTTATATTGTTGTAATGGAAACAAGGAATGTAATCACCGCTATGCTGAATTGTATATAATAGGTAAGAAATCTCCTTATTTTTAATAAAACCACAGTAAATATTGGTATTTTACTCCTCTGTTTTTATATTAATTAATACTGTCTTTCAACTAGATGTTAATATCAGCATAACATGTGAAACACATGGTAATTTACAAAAAATGACTTGTAGATGGTCCACCAACAGAGACCCACTGCTTGCAGAGAGCACCTTGTTATTAAGATATTACAGGTAAACATTCATTTTAATGCATGATATTTTGAAAAGCTATTACAGTATTTTCAAAATGATGGTGGTTAAAATTATGAAGGAACTGTTATAATTGAATCCCCAATAGTTTGAACTGAATGTCAAACATAAACAATCTGTTTCAACTCTTATGGGTTAGGAAGCTTAGTTTTGAGTGGTTTTTGTAGCTCTGGTTGTCTCTGGTTAGTGCTTAATGGCTTTGCACAGGCTGAGCACTTAGCTGTCATCACATCATAGTTTTTAGATTCACAGTATGTTTCAGTTGTGAAACTGCTGAACACAATTTGCCACCAGTGAATGTATTATCGGTATTGTCCTCTTGGAAATTGCTGATCACTTACTTGGATGAGGGAAACAAATTCAGACATCTTCACTTTGTTTCTCCTCCTCAGCAAGTGGTCGAGGATCATTTATACTACACAGTTATAGGACTGTGGGCTTCTCTTCCTTAGGAAAAAACCCATACTTACCCTGAATCTGGTGCAATTTGTCTACATGATGCATGCAGTGAATCCACTCCTTTTAGCTGTTAAACCAGCTTAACAGAAACTGTAAGTTGCTCCAGAGTTTCCAGGTGTTTTGGATGTGTGAACAGCTGGATCAGCTTGGATCTTGAGTGACCCAGCTGTCCACATATCTACACATGCACTGCAATGGCCACCTGGCCCATCTCCCTTGGTGCCACTGCCTCACCCACTGGCCAAGCAGCTCTTTGCAGAGCCTGGACATCACTATTGCTGCTGATGAGGTAAAAATGGGGCACCACACCATGTGATCAACAAGGAGGGGGTCACTCTACCTCCCTCTTCATTGATTGCACAGGCACCCTTGCCAAAGCTTCTAGAACCCCAGAGACTGTCTGAGGACTGGCTCCATATCCTGGCTCTGCGTCTGGCCTCTTCTGGTCCCGTTACCTGGAGAATGGGCTGGAATCCACACAGAAATGGCAGCCTGTCACTACAGCTGCTGCCACCATTTTCTCTGCTGACTCAAAGCCAGGAAGGGGCCTCGCAACATGAGACTGAAGGTCCCCTGCATGTGTCCAGCCTTGGAAGGGCCCCCACAACATGTGACTGAAGGCCCCCTGCATGTGACCAGGGAATCAGGAGTCAGGACACCTCCTGTTTTCTGTTTCTTTTTCCTCAAGTCCAACTTTCCATGGGTGGAGACTTCTGTATCCCAATGGATGGTGCCATAATTGGGACTGATTGCTTAATAATGATCAGTTCAGAGGCCAGTACCAGTGGATCTGAATGAAAACCCCTGCCTGGCTCCTGGGAGAGCAAGGGAGATGGTGGCAACAGCGAGGGACAGCATGCCAGGCACATGGGATTCCCACAGACACATGGGGCCCCATCCATCCTGATGGCAATGGGGTAAACCAATTATTATTTTACAAACTGTAAAGTTCCTTATTCTGGCTTGCCCCCATTCCAGCTTGCCCCCATTCCAGCCCCCTATCTGTCCTGGAGGTGGTGGGGACTGCCAAGGGGCAGATCAGGGTAAAATCCCTGCATCACATGGACTGAGGGCTCTGGACCAGGGGAAAGCTGGAGTATTTGGCCTGTGTAGATAAGCCCTAAGTCAGTACTGTCAGGTTTAGGTTTGAATACTAAAGATCACCACCACTTTCAACTATGGTCTTATCTAGACCTGTCACAATACATGGAGGCTCAAGGCCCAGCTACAGACAGCACAGAAGTCCTGGGGCCCCAACCCAAAATCAAGGAACAGCTACAGATAGCACAGAGGACCATGTTGTGGTGGCCAAGACTGAGGGCTGAATGCCACTCTTAAGTAGCAGTCCCCCCCCCCCCCGGCTGCTTCAGGTGTGCTCTCTGATAGCTTGGCTCTGGTTCTTCCAAGACTTCCACAGCCAGGGCCTGAGTCTGCAAAGAGTCTGTGCACCCAGGGGCTTAGTCCTGCAAGAGAGGCAGATTCTGACACCTAAGCAGCCAATCAGCACACTGAAAATGGCAACATACCCAAGAGAATTATATAGATATAGATATAGATAAATAGATAGATATTTCTCCACTCCTAAATATATCTTTAGAAAGGGGAAACTAGGAGAGAATTTTGAAACTCTAATAGCCTCAGTATCCCACAGGGCATAATATTCTTGCATCCTTTCTTTAATAAGTTTCCTACTATGCTGTATATCACAAGATTTTAGAACTGTAGGGTCCTGGTCAAATTACTTCAGATTTGCCTCACATACTAATAGCCATGGGTTTTTATAGCTAGAACCTCTTTGTTCATCTCCAGTGTGAATTACCAATTCATTTTCTGAATACTTCAATTTTATAAACTAAAGAAATGACATATATAAATAAAATAAGAGATTCTTAATGGTGAAACATATATTAATAGATTGAAGCTTTTCAGTAGTTAATTCTTAACTCAATCAATTTATAAACTTGTAGAGTGAGGTAGGATGCCATCTGCTAAAGCTGGCCATCTTAATGCTAAGCTATCACTCTTGGTACCCCTGCCTTTAAGCACTTTATTGGAATGCAGGTCTGGAATTATCACACATCCCTCTCATTGTTTCCATTTTACAATTAAGTTGCATCTAATGTACACATTTTGGGTAACCCGAAAATTGGCTTACGTTGGTTTGCTATGACATACTCTGAAAATATTTGCAATGATCTTTTGCATGTGTTTTAAACTGAGGATTTGACAAATTGGACAGTGTGGTGCACTGAGTGTTGGAGGGTGTTTGAAATGCTCAGGTTGGGAGCCTTCCTTAGGTGTGAATAGTTATGTACAATCTTGGGCAAATTGCTATCGCTCATCTTAAACATATAGCTTAATTTTGAGGATACAATAGCAGCTTTGAGTACTTATGCGAAAGAGTGGAATACTGTATATATGAGACAAATGAGGAAAATCTAATCTGACGCCTTTTACAAGGGAAAGAAGTTGGCTCAAGGCTCCTTGGCTCAAATGTGGCTCAGTCACAGACTCTCTGGATAGTACTAGGCAAAGCACACTGCCTTGCTCAACCTCAGTTCTCCACCTCAAGAACAAGATTAATATTGACCTGCTTCACATAATAATTGTAAAGATATAAGAGAGGAAGGCTGAGAAGTCCTTTATGTGCTAGAAGTGCTTTAAAATTAACAATGGTACATGAAACAAACCACTCTAAATAGTTTTTATTCATGTGTGCTTACCCATGTGCCACCAGTTAGAACAGGAATGGTGAATAGGGGCAATCCCTTCCCTCCATGGGTTAGATCATATTTGGTGGCATAGCCAGTACCCTAATATTATTTGTTCCCCTCTGGAGACTAGGGTTGGAATCCCCACTTGGCCATGAAAGCCCACCTGGTGATATTGGGCAAATCACAGACTCTCAGCCTCAGAAAACCCCATGATAGGTTTGCCTTAGGGTTGCCATTAGTCAGCAACGTCTTTAAAAAATGAAGTATTGGAATGGGTGAAGCAGAACAGAGCTCTCTGTGCTATCCTGACTGATAACAGCATGGATTCTTGCTATTGGGAAGATGACTGATATGCAGCAGAATTCCCATTGTTATCTCCAACTTTTGATGATAGGGACTTTTTTGCCTATTATGTTCCAAGGAATGGGGTTTAAACTAATTTAAATGAATTGATTGCTAATAATTGTGGAACAAAAATCACATAAAAGTCAACATGGATTTCAGAGAAACAAGTCATGCCAGACTAGTCTGATCTCTTTTTAAAAAAATAAAATTACCAGCTTGGTAGACGAAGGGAACACTGTGGATATCACATACCTTGATTTCAGTAAGGCCTTTGACAAGGTTCCCCATGATATTCTTGCAAACAAGCCTGTAAAATGTGGGCTAGACAAGTTAACTGTTCAATGGATTTGTAATTGGTTGACTGGCTGAACCCAAAGGGTGCTCAGCAGTGGCTCCTCTTCTTCTTGGAAAGATGTGGCCAGTGGGGTGCCACAGGGTTCTGTCCTGGGCCCAGTGCTATTCAACATCTTTATCAATGACTTGGATGAGGGAATTAGGGGCAAACTTAACAAATTTGCAGATGACACCAAATTAGGAGGAGTAGCTAATACCCTAGAGGAGAGGATCGAAATTCAAAATGACCTGGATAGACTGGAGAGCTGGGCCAAAATGAAATTCAATACAGAGAAATGTAAGGTACTGCACTTAGGGTGAAAAAAATGAAATGCATAGATATAGGATGGGGGATACCTGGCTGAATGAGACTATGTGCGAAAGGGATCTAGGAGTCCTAGTAGACCACAAGTTGAACATGAGTCAACAGTGTGATGCGGCAGCTAAAAAGGCCAATGCGATTTTGGGCTGCATCAATAGAAGTATAGTGTCTAGATCAAGGGAAGTCATAGTGCCACTCTATTCTGCCTTGGCCTCACCTAGAACCCTGTGTCCAGTTCAGGGCACCACAATTCAAAAAGGATATTGACAAATTGGAGCGTGTCCAGAGGAGGGTGACTAAAATGGTGAAAGGTCTTGAAACCATGCCTTATGAGGAAAGACTTAGTGAGCTGGGTATGTTTAGCCTGGAAAAAAGACGGTTAAGAGAAGATATGATAGCCCTGTTTAAGTATTTGAAAGGGTGTCACGCTGAGAATGGAGCAGGCTTGTGTTCTGCTGCTCCAGAGACTGGAACACAGAGCAATGGATGCAAGCTCCAGGAACAGAGATTCCACCTCAACATTAGGAGGAACGTTTTGACAGTAAGAGCTGTTCGGCAGTGGAATGCACTCCCTCAGAGCGTGGTGGGGTCTCCTTCCTTGGAGGTCTTTAAACAGAGGCTGGATGGCCATCTGTTGGGGATACTTTGATTGTGATTTATCGCGTGGCAGGGGGTTGGACTGGATGGCCCTCGTGGTCTCTTCCAACTCTGCAATTCTATGATTCTATGATTACTAGGCTTTTGTGAGTAACATGATTACTATAGTCTTTTGAACATAAGAGAGTATTCGTCATAGGATGTAAGACATAAAAGAGAGTGTTAGTCATATGTTGTTAACCTCTAGAAGTACATAATCTCATCGCTTTAATGTCTTTTTAAGGAGTGATGTCTATTGTTCAGAGTCTCCTACCATGCCTTCCTATTCAGAGGTAAAAGAATGCCAACTCCATAAGAACAATTATTATGAGTGCATCTTTCAGCCTTTTTACCTTCTGTCTGGATACACAATGTGGATAGAGATTAAGCATTCGTTAGGGACAGTTACATCACAACCAGTGTGTATCCTTCCTAAAGAAGTAGGTAAGTGGAAATTTATATATTTGGCTGATTTCAGTTGTTCAATTCATGAATTTCAAGTATTAATTTTTTAAAAAATTAAGTGCTGAAATATATTTTTTAACTTTTTATTTATTTTAGTTACATAAGGGTTTAAAAAATATTTTTGAGAAATCCAAACACTTTTTATGATAAAAATGAGATAAAAGGAAAACCAATTGCTAAAAATAATTAAAAAATGAGAAAAGCATAAAGACAATAACAAAAAGTATTCATTAGAACATGGGTTACTGACAACAAAATAGTCAGAAAAATGACTAGGCAAACAAATATTTAGCTAACAGGAAAAAAGCCACACATACTGTGAGCCAGCCCAATCACAATGGGGAGGACACAGTGGGAAAATGCCTTTCTCTGAACTGCAACCAAATGAATCTCACTAGTTAGTGGAAGAGTAAGCAGGGTTTCCCCTAAAGAGTGAATTTTCCATGGTTAGTGCTTTTGCAAAGTTACATCATTTTCATTTCTTCAAAGGACTTGTATGTTCTGACCCATTTGTAATGGCATGTGGTAAATAAGAGTATTATTCAAGATAGTTTTTCAGGTTTATAGTTTTTCCAAGTCACAATTTCAAGATATATATCATACAGTAAATCCCAATTACCACTCATTATTTGCTCCTGTAATTTAAGAGTTTAATTTGCAGTCTGTAAATTGCAGAAGCTGAATCGTTGCTTTCTCACTTAAATGCTTTCATGTCTCCCTTCCTCACAGTCACCTCATCATTATCTTTCCTTTTCTTTTTTGGTCTTCTCCAGGTATTCCATTGCTCATAGTACTTTAATGAGTCAATGACAGTGAATTTGTGTGGAAGGCAGTGATAACTGGTTTTATTAAAACTGAAGGAAAATTAGGTTGACGTGAAACCATATTTAATCACTAGGGCATGCAATAATAATATGACATTTAAAATAAAGACTTAAATTTTCAGTGCTCTTTATCTTCCTTTCCCTATTCCACTACTTCCTTGTTATTCTTCCTCATTATATAGTGTCGCCAACTAAAGCTATTATATATAGGTAGAAAGTACCATATATAATTAGACTGAATCCTCTTATAAGCTTGAACACCTTCATGTAGTCTTGTTAGATCATTTAAGGAACAGTTTTGCAGCTGCATTTGTACTGTGGCTGTAGATATGAGAAAGCCAGCTACATTTGTCTATAAAGCATGAATGACTTTAATGCCAAACATGGCCTAATTTTAATGTCCAAAGTAATGTGCACATGTCCAGCCTTTCTTTGTCACCTTTCCTACCTTCTGTGGTCCATTGCCTTAGGCACCTTTCTCTCATTGTGGACATGAGAGCACTCTCTGGCTCATTGTGGGCACTCTGTGACTCACATTGTGGACATGAGTCCAGCTGTGAAGCAAGGTTGAATAGAGGCCTTGACTCCCATGTGTGACTGGGGGATTTTAGGACCTGTAGTCCAAAAAGGTAATTTTTCCAGTTCTTTGGGCATCTCAGCATTTTTCGTGATTGCGGTCTTCAGCCACAGGGTTATCAAAAGCCTGGATTGGGCTTTTGCATTACCTCAGAAATATGGAAGCTGCACCACCACCATTCCCCCCCCCCCGCCAGTTTACTTGTGTGATATGAGAAGCCCATGAGTAAGCCCACTGTGTCTCCTCCCCATGCCAGTATGATGTTTTAAGCTGGTTCTCAAAGGTTTGGGTGTGTCCTGTGGCAACTGGGAAAGAGTGGCAATGTTACAGTTCTCATACCACAAAAATAAAATAAAAACCCACTCTCCAAAAATAATTTGAGTAAAAGGAAAGACAAAAACATCCTAATTTGCCTGTAGGGGAAAACTGAGGTACATAGAAGATTCAAATACATATCTCATCATTTGTCAATAAGCCAGTCAAACTTCTTTTGTTTAACTTTCTAGTGAAGCCGTTTTCTCCCTCCAGTGTCAAAGCTGAAATTACAGAGGAAGTAGGGCTGCTGAGTGTGAAGTGGAATAACCCAGAACTTCCAAAGAATGATCTTCAGTTTCAGATTCGGTATGCTGTTAATGGAACAGAAATTAACTGGGAGGTATGGTGAGATTTAATCTAAATTACCCCATGCACTGCATGCAGTGGTGTTCTCCTGGCAGTTAATAAATACGTGGGGATTCATGGAGTATTATTTAATTAGTTTAATTAGAATTTGAATTTATTATCTTGCTAAAAAGTTGTGCCCCATTCATGTAATTAAATAACAAATAGCCTGTTCAACATTGCTCAGTCTTTCCCTATGAAAACATAGACACTATTTTTTTCTAAACAGATGCAGGAAACTTCTGCTCCCTCCATTAGCTCTGCCACTGTAGTTGTACAGGACCCCTGTGCAGTTTATATTGTTCAGGTGCGTTGCAGTGTGACTGATGGAGTTGGTTATTGGAGTGACTGGAGTAGGCCTGTTTATACAGTTGTCAAGGATATCAAAGGTCAGTGTGTTATCTACCTGGTTTCAGCTATGTGGGCTTGTTCGTTGGGTTGCTTTTACTCAATGTATGTAAACAAACAGACTATTGTTTTTCCCCCCCTTAAAATACAACCATTTCAGCTCCATTGAGAGGACCTGAATTTTGGAGAATTGTTAATGAAGATCCATTGAGGAAACAGAAAAACGTTACTCTATTTTGGAAGGTAAAACAAATGGGGCTCGGGGAAGGCAGATGAGATACTAGAGATCTTTTTGTAATATTGATTATATGTGATGATATGACATTGGCAGATCTCAGTTGAGCTGCATCCAGACATTTGGGAAATCTTTTACTGTTAGTGAAGCCAGTAGAATAAAGGTTTACAGTAGGATTCTATGATAGATTAAGAAAACACAACATTTTTTTAAAAAAACCCATAAACAGCTGCCTCCACACCTAAAACTTTCAGTAGCTCATCAGAGTTCATATTGAAAGAAACAAAAACAAAGAAACCTTCAGTAATACTGCTAACATTTGCCAGAGCAATAGCTGGTGCACATTTAGTGTGAATGACTCCAAATCACAGTCGTTAAAAAGTTTTTAGATTGTTTTATTTAAGAAAAGTAGATATTAT
This sequence comes from Gambelia wislizenii, assembly GCA_030847615.1. Classification (NCBI taxonomy): domain Eukaryota; kingdom Metazoa; phylum Chordata; class Lepidosauria; order Squamata; family Crotaphytidae; genus Gambelia; species Gambelia wislizenii. The sequence continues at coordinate 109,355,368 of JAUMIR010000004.1, forward strand.
TAGGCGTTAAGTGTAAAATGTTGGGATGGGGGAAGCTATTGAAAAAAATTGTTTAGTTTATAGATTTTCCTTGGGTTTTTTCCCAGGCTGTGAGGCCATGTTCTGGAAGAGTTTATTTCTGACATTTCACCTGCATCTGTGGCTGACACCTTCAGACAATGGTTGGGTAGGAGTGTGTGTGTGTGGGGGGGGGTTATATACTGTGAACCCCTGTTGGGGTTCCTTGAATATCTCCACCCAGAAGCTAGCCATTCAAATGCACAAATTTACATATTCTCCCCAATAGGGGAGGAATAAACACGGCCTCACAGCCTGGAAAAACCACAAGGAAAATCTATGGATGCCAGCCGTGAAAGCCTTCGACTTCACATTGTTTAGTTTAGCTTATGTCCTGCATTTCTTCTAGAAATGTGACCCAGTGCAGCAATACAGATATAAAAATAGAGGTAATGGTATACAAAAGTTTATCATGTTAAAACAACAGTAATTGTTGTACAATAGTTGTATAATATTATCTTAAATAAAATCATTGTTAAAACATAGCAAATGCATAGGGATAAGAAATGCAAGCTTTTTACAGGGAACACATAACTCCCCTGTTATAACAGCTTGACTGGGTACTGGTCCATTCCCATGTTCAATTCAAACTGCTGGTTTATGACCTATAAAGATCTCTATGGCTTGTGTCTAAGCTACCTGAAAGACTGTATCTCCCCATAGGAGCTCACCCACATTTTGAGATCCCCAAAGGAAAGTTCTCTTTTGGTCCCACCATCTTCACAGGTGTGTTTCTTGAGGACACATGAGAGGGGCTTCTGGATGGCTACTCCCAGGCTGTGGAACTCTCTCTTGTGGGAGGTTATGAGATGCTGGCTTCCACACTGATATCCTGCTTCAGATGGGCCAGAGTAGTCTGTTCAAACTAAGGATGCTTTCAGACAACCTTTTGTTATACAGTCACCTTACCTCAGCTATTGAATTTTACTGGTGAGGAGGAAGACATCATGTTGTCTTCCATTTATAATCTTCCATTGTTTCCCTTCCATTTCTTCCATACTTTTAAACTACAAAAATACTTGTTTAATGAGACAAATATGGAATAGTTCCACAATGTCTTTTGACAGGTAGCACTAGGAACCATCTGGAAACTACCTCATAGGGTGCTTTTTTTTTTTTTTTTTTTTTGAGGGCAGAAGTTTGCACTTTTTTGCCATAGTCGTTTTCCTCCTAAATCACCCCCAATACACGTAGGGGTTTAAAAACAGGAGGAAAGTCCCCCTTATCAGCATGTAGTGGTCCTGATGCAGTTGTGGCCTCTCAGCACTTAGTTGTATATCTCCTCTCTCTGATGCATTTCTCTGATGCATTCTGTTAGCATAGTGGATGTTTTACCCTTTAGGCTCCAGAAACATGGAACAAGTGAAGTTGATTTATGAAACTAAAAATCTTCCCTAAAGATGCCAGGCACAGATGCAGGCGAAACGTCTGAAAGAAACTCTTCCAAAACACAGCCTCACAGCCCAGAAAAAACCCAAGGAAAATCTATGGATGCAGGCCGTGAAAGCCTTTGACTTCACAAACTAAAAATCCATTGATCCATTCAGAGTTCCAGAGACTACAAAAATCTGACTTTTGGCAATAGCATTTAAAAAAACAACACATGTACCACACACCTCAGCTTAAATTTCAAAGTTGCTTGTACAGCAGAATGTTTTAAAATTAAATTTCTCTTCAGATTCATTGGAATATATAATGCAAAGCAATGGATATTATGGCCTTACAGCAGTTACAGGAAAAAGTAATTTTGAAACTCAAATATAGTTTGTAGTTTTGCTGACATAAAAATGAGCTGCTGATATTCCAGTATTTATTTTTTAAAAATCCCTAGCCTGTGCAGCTAAGGTCTTGTCCAAAATGAAATGATTAATATATGCTGACTTTTCTTGCAGCCGTTGATGAAGAATCTTTCCTTATGCAGCGTGCTAGATTATATGGTAGAGCATACTACTTCAGATAACGTTACTTGGTCAGACTATGTTGAAAATGACACAACGTATACATTTTCATGGGCTGAGGATGTACATACCATTAAGGTTCTAGCCATCAACTCAATTGGAGTGTCTTCTGTGAATTTTATTTTAACTCTATCAAAACAAATGAGCACAGGTAAGCGAAACTTTTTGGCCAGTTTTGTGCTCTAGGTTGTCACAAAAAGATATTATTATTTTATAATATAGTCAGTCTTTAGATAAGTAGTATTTACATCACAAGGCAAATTAGATCTTCATATTGCAAAGCAGAACTTGTTTTTCTGATTTAGAAGATTAACGATTTAGTTTAAATCAATTCATTTGGAAGCTGTTTCTGCTGATCTTAGTGGATGTTACTTTAGTTATATACATTGCTTAGGACTGCTGTCTAATGTAGCTTACTGATATTGTAAAGCACCTTACAGTCATGCTGCTTAAGCACCCTTTAATTGAGAAAACGCTTAGAAAGGAGCATGCCATGTATGTGCTTAATGATGAAAATTAGCTAATTTTTAAAAAAATGTCACAGAAACTATTGGCAGAGCTAAAAGTAACATGAAATGGGGTGGACTTTGATGTAGTCCATTAAAATGCAGTTGACCTACATGGCATGAATTTGATAAAGTGCATTTAAATTCTATGTTCTGATATAGTCACATCAGTTAGTTCCTTATGTTTCTGATCTGTAAAACAGAAATATTATTTACTTCATTCCTTTATAAAATTCAAAATAAAATCAAAATAAAATAAAACAAATTTTGTTCCAGCTCTATGATTCTGTAGCCTATCGTATTAGGCTATTTATTTATTTTATTTATTTATTGTATTTTATCTTTGTTTTAACTCTCTTTTTGTTTAATTTAGTTTTAAGGGGTGGGAGGGTAGGATGGGGAAGGACTGTTTTAACTTGATGTTGTTTTAATCTTGCTGTAAGCCGCCCCAGTTGCCGAGCAGAGGGGCGGGTTAAAAATAAAAATTTATTATTATTATTATTATTATTATTATTATTTATTCTGTATAGAATCTGATGAGTTCTCTTATAGTTTATAGGGTATCATGTATCTGACCATCAGCGTTACAATGATGTTTTTGTTTTGTTTTTGCTATTTTGTCAGTAAACGTTGTGGAATCTCTTAGTACCTATCCTGTAAACAGCAGTTGTGTAATTGTGTCCTGGACGCTTTCACCTGTGGCTTATATTATTACATCTTTTGTAATTGAATGGACAAATCTAAACAGAAAAGAGCAAATAAAATGGATAATGGTTCCTTCAGATGTTAGAAAGTACCATATTTTTGGTGAGTTTGTATTTGGCAATGCACACTTCCTTTTTCTTGTGTTTCGATGTGTCACAACAGTGAAGTTACATAAACATCTTCCATGGACTGACAGACCTCTAACAAATTTGAAATGTCAAGTGCTGGAGTAAAAGGATGATAAGGGCAAATGCTCAGAAACAGAGCATAGATAAAGAATTGCTGCAAAGCAGTGGAGACAGACAGCACAATACTTTTAACTGAAAACTCTTATTACTGGATTCCAAGAGTCCCTTGTAGCTTTTCATTGTTGTGGAATACAGGTTTCCTGTCCTTATGTTAAGTTGTAGATTCTGCACTCCTTATACAGCAGTTCTGTACACACCTGGGGATATGTCCCATTCACCTCAATGGGGCTTATTTATGAGTAGATATACATAAAATTTTCTATGTTAATTATCCTTTCTGGTTTTCTCTTTTTTATTATTCTAAGCACTAAGTAAGGAATCCGCCTGAAAAACAGCAAAAATATGTTATAGTTTGAACTGATATTTCCAGATCAAGAATAATTAAAGGTATTACTGAAAAGAAGGTACAGTTATAGTTAAACTTGAGGTTCTTGTATTTTTTCCCCTTTATGTTCTTCCGAGATCCCTGTAGTTTATATGTGTAGCACAAACGATCAGAGAAAGCAGTGAGAAAAGAGGAGAGAGCTGGGAGTTGTATGGGGGCGGGGAGAGGAGAGGCCTTATAATAATATGTATGGCATGACTCTAGCACGTTTCTTAAAAAGAAAAAGAAAAGCTTCAGGAAAATGTATACTTAAAATACTGTACACGCACTAAAATGGAATTTAGTAGTTCCTTCCATTTGAAGACTGTATCATTTTATTTAGTCAATTTTTATGATTTTAAAAAAATGTGTGGAGGTGTCCGTTTTTCATTGATGTTAAGGCCTACAAATCAGAAAACTGGCAGAAGAGCAAGAGTGTAAAAATTAAAAATCTATTATATTATTCCAGATAATTTCATTCTCATTGAGAAGTACAAGTTCAGTTTGTATCCAATAACCTATGAAGGAGTGATGAAGCCCACAATGACAGATGGATTCTCCAAAGGTGACTGACGTTTAGTAGATTTTCCCCTTCAGAAAGGAATTCTTTGCTCTAACCTTTAATGAGAAAAATGTAGCTTAATACATTGGGAATTTCTTTTGTACACATAATGTTAACAGCAAGACATGTGATTCATCACATACATCTACATCTGATCTTGATTGTGGAGCCATAAAAATTGAATCATCATCATCATCATCACCATTATCACACACACACATATACGCATCATTCCTGGCTATTACATATACTCTCGTCATTCAATAATACATGAACAACAACAACAACGATAATAGCAGTAGTAATAGTTATAATGGATGGTGACATCTTCAGTTTCAGATGCAGTCGGACCTCCATATCTGCAGAATCAATATCCATAGTTTCAGTTATCCATAGGACACAAAATAGGAACACATACCATAAAGTTGTGCTAGAAAATGCCTAGAGAGGCATCCTTTCTAAGCATTTTCTAGGTTCTCCAGCACAACTCTATGGTACATTTTTATGAGAAGTTCTTTATTTTAACAGGGTTTGCTATTATCTGCAGTTTCTGGTATCTGCGGCAAGTCCAGGATCTGAACCTCTGCAAATATGGGGGTCTGACTCTATTTAACAATTACTAAGCTGTGACTGACAAAAGAAAATGAATTTACAAGAAGTGAGGGAAGAAATGTTGTCACTAGGAATAGTGCAGCAATAACCATATCTTCATGTGCTTGGTCTGAAGGGGAAGGGTTTTAGACTTTATTTTCATTTACATTTCTTCCAGCTATTCAAAACTTGATATATCTCTATGCTACTATATATTTCAGCATATTACATGTCTTTTTCAAACCACATATAGGTTATAGATTTTTTTCTGCATTTAGTCAAATTATTATAACATACAATCATTGCAATTCCATTGGTTAGTCCCAAGTAGAATAGTCTCATTTAATAAATTGTTCAATAGTAAGGCAACCCATAGGCAAATCTCATTGATTCAATGGGTCTGTTGTAAGTATTTTAAGTAAGGATTTTATGTTCAGTGAAGTTTAGTCTCAAAAATGTTTGAACTGCATACGGTGGGCCCTTGGTATCCACCGGGTTTGGTTCCAGGACCCTCTGTGGATACCAAATCAATGGATGCTCAAGTCTCATTATATGCAATTGTATAGTAAAATGGGGTATATAAAATGGTGAACAGCAAGGTTTGCTTTTTGGATTCCCCCCTCGTTATTTTCAATCAGTGGTTGGTTGAATCTGTCAATGCAGAACCCATGGATACAGAGGGCTATCTGTACTTACTTCAGGATAAAAGCCACTGAATACTAGGAAAGCTACACTGTAAGTGTATACATATACCTGTATTTTGGTGGCAATTATGATAATTATTTCGAACCATTCACTATTATTTTCAGGTGGAATTGAAAATCAGAATGACATGAACTTCTATGTGATTCTACCTTTAGTTATCTCATCCTCAGTTTTGTTGCTTGGAGCTCTGCTGATCCTGCACCAAAGGTAAAGCTTTCCTATATGATTACCTACAGTATATCTGTTCATGTAGGGATTTTTTTTTAACCTCCAGTATAATCACAAACTTCTGTAAGATTATTTTTGTATGGGAAATAAATTTAGTTGGATATGAGTAATTGAGAAGTGCACAATGTCTTTGGATATGCAATTTGTCTTACTTTTTAGACTGTGTAGGAATGGATGTCTATAGGATGCCCATCACAGCACTTATGAGTTCAGTTTTTCTTTGTTTCAAAACTGATTTATGATACATGATCAGATTTAAGACCAGAAAAGCCATAAATGTAAACTTCAGCCATGGTTTTCTTATTCACTGTAGAAGAAAGGGGGTAGGTTATATGGCTTATTCTGTGAAATGATTGCAACAACAGTAGGTCTTTGGATAAAAGTCTTTCCACCAGTTCTAAGCATACAAAAAAAGTGATTTCCCACCACATTTCAGCCAGTATGGAAATATAATTCAACTAATGGTATCACTACATTGTAACCAAGCTACCCCATGGGTATGCCAGCCACTCTGTCCAGATTCATTCTCCTTTTAGAGTAATGATGTCTTAATGTTACAGAAGCATCAGATTTTTCAGTCATATTTTCCTAGTGTATTTGGCATATACTGCTGATATCGACATTTACTTCTGAACCCAACCAGCTGTTCATCAGTGGTGAGATCTGTCCCTCAACAAATGTAGTCATGTCATGAAAGGCAGCCAATGTATTAGTGCTTCCATATATTGCTCTTGTTTTCCTGTTGCTGAGGTTCAAATGCTATGTGAGTGTACACAATCTCTTCATGCTCATCATTGATCTAAAGTGGCAGTGCCCAAAGACTAGGTCACAGAACCTCCAAAGCTTCATGTTCTCCATGATACATTCCTACCAGGAGCAGTAGGGTAATGTGTGGCCTTAGGTCATCGATGTCAAGTGGTTTTCACATTAATTTTGGTAGGGTTTCTTGCATCCCATGCCCTCAATATATGCTGTGCTTCTCTATTTGTTTCACAGGTTACATAGGAGCCAGTATTTTCTGTGAGGAACAATTCAAAAGTTTTATATTACTGTTTCTTTGTTTGCATCCTCTTTTGACTATAACCATTCCTAAGGGTGGTATATGGCTGCTGTCCAGTAAAGTGTTTGTGGAAATAAATAACCAAGCCCCTTTCATCTCTACTTTCATATCAGCATCTTTGCTTGGTCCTTCCTAGGTAGGATCAAGCAAGCACACACTTGCTGCTGTTCCCTCTTTGAGCAGGGAAAAGTGTTGTTTCTCATCTGCTTCAATCACAAAATGGCATGGGACATTTTCTCCCAAAATACATTACATTGTGTATACAGTCCCTCATATCCACAGGATCTGTATCCACTTATCCAGTTCCAAAAAATATGGTCTCTAGGCATCTCTAGGTCCTCCAGCACAACTCTATGGTATGCTTCTGCTGAAAGCTGACCATAGAATCATGCTGGAGGACCTAGAAAATGCCTAGAGAGATGCTCTCTTTAGGCATCTTCTAGGTCCTCCAGCATGACTCTATGATATGCTTGAGCTGGATGTCATTCATTTTAATAGCACAGTTTCCAGTATCCATGATAAGTCTGGGAAGGTATCCCCCATGGATACTGGGTCATACTGTAGAAAGAGGTCCTCAATAGCAAAATGCAATACATGGGTGGGGACAATTCTTGACTCGGCTGGATTTTTTTCTTTCCCTAAAAATAGAACTGCATGTGACAGTTGGCTGAAACTTGGGGACATTGTGTAAAACTCTTGACATGACAGTGTTGTAAAATGCCTACCTGCAAGTCTAGTTATGTGTAAACCCTATAGCAGAAGATGACTCTGGAGTACTACAATGGCCATTCTGCCAGGATGAAGATTAAACTGACCCAAATGTCACTGATTCAAACATTGTAAGAAAATCTGGTTAATTTAAAACAGTTAGTGAAAGCTCCAAATCACCTTTTATTAAATAGAGAAGAGGGAAAGGAGAAAGGAAGAATGTGTACAAGTGCAAGTCTCATTGCGGTTCATCCACATTTCTTCTTTAGTGATACATTCTAAACTAATGAGAGTTTCTCATTATTTCTGAATTTCAGAGGGCCTCAGGTAAGATGTCAAGCCAAGAGACAAAACCTTTAAAAATTATCCAGTATTTGTCAGCTACTCAAAGCAAATGTTCTGCCTCATGTGAACATCTGTTTTGTGACTCTAGGTGCTGGGTGAACAAGACACTTTCACCCCCTTAAAATACATTGGAATTCCCATGGTGTCCAATGTACTCCAGAAATCACTCAAATGAGGATTGTCAAGCTTTTTAAAGAAGGAGGAGATTGTGGTTTTAAAAACAAAGATGGGGCTTCTCAATATTCTAGCATAGTTTCAAAGAATACTGTCTTAATTGCAAAATGTGCGTTCAGAGAAGCATATTTATATCCTTTATGCACTTTTTGTGCCAAATCAACACTATATCTAAATATTTCAGAATGAAGACGTTATTCTGGGATGATGTCCCAAACCCCAAGAATTGCTCCTGGGCACAAGGAGTTAATTTCCAAAAGGTATGGACTCTTGTTTTATGAATGTGTTTATTTTGTTTGAATGTCATTTTCACTGATGATCAACTAGTTAGCACCCATGTAAGGAACATCCATTAATATTTATAAAGGACCGGAACTGTGGTATGGCCTGAAACTGATGCAAATTCTTCTGAATGCTAGAGTAAATCGGGCTGTCTGGAAGCTACGGCCAATTAAAATGCTTAGTCATATGGTGCCTACCAGAGTGCCAATGGTTCCTGTAGGTTAATTCACCCACCCCCAGAATGTCCCACTCCAGGATCCTTTGACACAAAAGTTTTACCTCTAGAGCCTTTTTCACTTTGCTGGTGAAGGTAACCTCCCATGCTCCTGCATGGAGCTTCCACCTCTTATGAAGATAGTCAGGTACTTCACATTCCACATATTCTTGGATCTATGGACTCTGGAACACAGAAGCATAAGAAACTGAATTGAACTTAGTCATATGGTTAGTCTAATGCTAGCTCAGTATTTTCTATAGATCTTATCAGGGTCTGTCCCAGCCTTACTTGAAGAGAATGGAGATTGAATTTTGGACCTCCTGAGTGCAGCATATATGCTCAACCACTGAGCTGTGGTTTTTCCTACAATTAATGGATATAATCCATTAGTCACACTTTCATTCATTTGAGTAGACTGTTAATTTTCTTTGTGTGTGTGTGTGTGTTTTGTGTTTTTTTTGGTTGCAAAAGCTAGTACAGCTCATGGAACTGTACCATTATTTTTTATGTTTACCATTAGAAGATTTGGCCTTGGAACCTCAAATGTTAAATGAAAAATCCATGCATGTACACAAGCATCACACTATGGTCAAGAAGAATGCTTGCTTTTTTTAAAAAAAAATACATTGATTATTTTCTTAGCTTTCATTCCCATTGAAATCTTTATTTGCTCATCTTCATTGTTAATTTTATTTCATTTCATTTAAACAGAGAATGGACATTCTTTGAAGTCTAATCATGGTCACTGCCTGCTGAACCATTGTGACAGCTCCCAGGCTTCCTGTACAGAGTTGTTAGAAGAATTATCTATTTGAATTCAGAAGACAGAATTACTTACATATTATTTCTTTATCTGCTGTCTTAGTTCTTACATAACAGTGTTGGAAATAATTTTGTTCAGCAATGGCATACAGTTCTGAGAACACTGTTAATATTTCAGCCCAGATCAAGGTTTGTTATGTGTAAAAAAAAAAAAAAGAAGAACACATGTTTATTGGAGTGAGGAGGACAGCGTGTGCCATTCATTTCTCTCTAAATGCATTTCTCTCCATTCATTTCTCTCTAAATACTCAGCTTTAGCTGACTTTTCCATCAGTGATGGAGTGAGCAGACCAATGCAGTATGGGGCTGAAATAGGGGTGGGGGGGCGTTGAATAGATGGAAGAGATCCTGATTTTTTCCCCCCATGTAAGTGTGATATTTCCCATCCCTGGTTTACAATAGTAGCTATAGGAGTCTTTAAAGCAACATTTCCCCAGCTTTCATTGGTTTATTAAATTAAGCTTGTTTTGTCAGTTTTAACAGGCACTTCACAAGGCATACTATGAAGTATGTTTATTAGGGCTGTGCATGGGGCTCCTGATCTGGTGATTCAGATTTGGGACTAATTCATTCATTCCCTGAATCTAAACTAAGATCCAGAAATCCAGATTACCAGTTCCCCTTCATTGTCTTGCTTTGGGAAACCAAAATAGCTATGACGTTCTTGTTTTTCATACATCTGCATAAATTGGGAGACCTGGCAGAACTTAAAATGGGGATTAAATTTCAGCCAAATTTCAACAGGTAGCTACAGAGGGCTTCTGCAAATTTTGCTGTTCTTCAAGAAACAAAAACAATTCTTAAAAGCTGCTGATTGCTCACTCTTGGCAATTCATGTTCTGTGGCATCACTAAGGCTGATGTCACCCCTCCCTCCAACAGTATCACCTGGTGCTGTTTGGCCTCTCCTCACCCCTCCGGTGCCACCATTATTCATGTTATTCTTGCCCTGCCACTCTCTTGGTATTGAGGTACCTTCTTGAAGCACCTAGAGATTCTCAAACCTCTGTAACAAAAAAGGGTGAAAGTAGTGAGCATTGGGCAAGCGTACAGCAATGTTTAACAGAGATTGGTGAGCACAAGGGCAAGCAGGTAGAAGATTTCAGATAGTTCTCACTTCTTGATTCAGGACCGCAATCAGTTAGGCCTGTTAAATTTTAGCTAAGGATTAGTTATGATAATGAAATGAAAGCTTACTTGAAGAGAAAGGGTTTCTGTTTTAACCTACCAGCAGTCTAACTGGTGAGATTCAATGGTGCAGTATAAGGAAGTAAGTGGTAACAAAGGTGCTTTATCAGCAGTACAACTGGTGAGACCCCCTGACAATGACTCCTGATCCCCTCCAAGTCACTTGTTGATATGGGCTGGTGTTGAAAATTTTGTTGAAAAAAAGAGAAAATGTCCATTTCATGGGTCTATACTTTTCCCTACCCCACTCTTCCATAGCTACCTGTGTAACTTCTTGGCAAGGCGTGACTGAGAGCTTTGGTCACCTGGGAGTTCAGCATTCTTTGGTACTAGCTTTCGAGTCTTTTCTCTGCTGCTTGGTTGCAGGGACTTGTCTGCTTCTTCCCTGGCAAGACCATCTGATGCCGATTCTTAGGGTGCTTCTGCAGACTGCTAGTGCTATAATGCCCTGGCAAATGACCTCTGCACATTTGCTGCCTACAGAAAAGAGAGAGAGAGCAATTGTGAGGTCCACTTCTAATTCAAAGTGCCCCCAGCCTTTTCTGTGATGAATCAGAGTTCCCAACTTCCCTCTCAGGGGCTATCTCTGTCATGGTGGTACTGCTGATGCCTCCTCATTTTTGCCTCTGATCTTCAGACTAAAAACAAACCCTCCTTACAGTGGAAGCTGGCTTTCTCTGACTATCACCAACATCTCTGCCTTTTAGACATCTTCCTGGGGGTGAAACTTAGAGCATTCTTCCTCTCTCTGTCTCTAGGGACACCACACTGTAAGCAATATATATGTTTTAACCAATGAGGAGGTCTAATGGAAATCAAATTTAGTGGTTTGCTTGCTTAAGCAAATGGAAAATCAGATACTTCTTTTGCTTCAAAATATGAATCAAATGTGCAGTATAATGGCTATATATGTACTTTTGAATTGAATAAATGTGCTTGTTAGCAAAATGAAATTGCACATGAATGCAGACACAGAAAAAACTAGAGAGAGTTTTAAAAAAATAAACCGAGAAAGTAAATTAGACCCCTGTGAACAGCCAAGGCAATTGGGATGGGGCAGAAGAAAATATTTTACGATCTGAAGTACACAGAGAATCATAAACAGATTACCACTCAGATTAAGAAATTCATAAGAAAGGGAAACAGAATTAAGATAGGCTATCTTAATAAATAAGAACAAAATAATAAAAGTAAGAATAAAAGGTTTGGAAATTAGAAGAGAAAGACTTAGAGAGACCATATTCAGATGATAATCAACAACTGCCCAAATGCTCACCACAACTCTTTCTGTGATTTGCTGCTGACAACTAAATCTAGCAAACAAATGAAGACATACAGGAGATAACTGACTATACAGCTTCAATGACCTCATACAATCCTTCCTCATGGGCTCTGTGAATGGAGAATGTGGATGAGATTCTTGCCTCAGATTACATGTTAGAGCTATGAGTGAGCAAAACCCAGTTCTACTCCTTTAGCTCTACATCACATTAGGGGCCGGTCTAGATGAGGGAATAAAATGTGAATTGGTGCGCAGACTGACACTGGACTGACTATGTGACGAATGTTGCTGTTCTTGAGCAAGCAGGGATCGCCAGCATTGAGGCCATGGTATAGAGAACACAGCTGCACTGGGCAGGGCACGTTTCTAGGATGGAGGACCATTGCCTCCTACAAATACTACTCTACAGTGAACTCACCACAGGTCAGTGTAAGAGGGGCGCTCCAAAAAAGCAATACAAGGACTCCCTGAAACAACATCTCAGGCTCGGCCAAATTGATCACCAACAGTGGTCCACCCTGGCCTCACATCGGGAGGCATGGAGACGCACTATCTACAATGCTGCAGCCTTATTTGAGAACTCACGCCAAACAAGTATTGAAGAGAAGCGACAACGCAGAAAGAATCACAACCCAAAAACATCACCCAAGGAGACCTTCTGCTGCGCTTTCTGCAACTGGACTTGTTTATCTCAGATTGGCCTTTTTAGTCATCAGCGCGCTTGCAGAAAGTGTTGGATGAGTCCTTCCCGAATCTTCGTTTGCAAAGAAAAGCCAGAGAGGGTGCGCAGAAACACCAATTCACAGCAGCTGTCATTTGTCTCAATGACTTTTTTGCAAGATTGCTGGTGTGCAAAGCTATCTGTGTTTGCTGTTCACACAGAGGCATGCCAGTGAATCAGTATGGTGGCCATGAGTGAATTACTTGTGGTTTTGTACTCGCCAACATGCTCCTGCGAAACAGTTAAAAAAACCCTATATCCAAAGTGCAGAAGAGTGATCTTCTGCTTAAATAACGAAAAACAAGTAAAAAAGCAAGCCTGTTTGGTTGTGTCAGAGCACGATCACAATGGCAAAAATCCAACATGGCGGTTCTGGGCATTGCCTTTTAAGCAAGCTCCACCCCCTGCACACATCCGACTAATCAGCAATCAGCTTTGGCAATGTGATGCAATGCAGTTCAGTTGTCCTAATGGGCGAGGGGGGCACATTTCCGTTTGGGTTTTTAAAAAACTCAGAAAAAACCCCGAAGTCTTGAAGCATGATTTCCCCCCATATTTTGCTCTTCCTCCCTCCAAAAACAATGGACCTCTGTGGGATCCCACTTGGATGCATGGAATTCCCTGTGGATTTTAAGAGAGATTTTTCCCCCACCATTTGGACTAACCCTAGGATTCTCTCCTGGATTCTGCTTCCTGTGGTTTTTTTACAATAAAAAAGAAAAAAAGAAACATGGACTTTTGCCCTCGGTTGAATTATAGGAGGAAGCAGGGAAGATGTAAGTGAGTCTTGAAATTACCACTTGAAACTATCTAGTGCCTCTGATATTGCAGTTCTTGAAAGTGCAGGTACCTTCAAGATGGTAGCCAGTGGAATTGAAATTAACAGATCAAAATTCCATTCTAGAGCTGCAAGATAATAGACATCTACTCTGTTCTCTATGCCTGCCATCTTAAAGTAAAGCAGAGATGGGCAACTGCAATGGAGCAGAGGGCCACTTTTCAGGTTGGTCATGTACCCAAAGACTACACTTCTTTTCATTAACTTTAACCCATCAGTTAATATTATTAATTAAAAAACAATAAACCAAAATAAATGACATAATTTGGGGGGATTGTTAGTACAGTATGACCCCCATATCCGTGGAGCCTGTATCCGCAGATTCACTTACCTACATCTGGGGGGGGGGGGAAAGGTCTCTCTAGGTATCTTCTAGCACAATTCTATGGTATGCTTCTTCCAGAAGCTGACCATAGAGTCACACTGGAGGACCTGGAAGATGCCTAGAGAAGTGTTCTTTCTAGGCATCTTCTAGGTCCTCCAGCACAACTCTATGATATGCTTGGGCCAGAAGTCATTCATTTTAATAGGGTTCACTATTATTCATGGTTACCAGTAGTCACAGTAAGTTCGGGAACATATTCTCTGCAGATATGGGGATTGTACTGTACATCTAGCTCCTAGCTCCTTGCTTCATCTCTAGTGCTTTGTAGCTCAAAACAGTTCCCTTCCTTGGCTCTAGTAGTGAAAATGCAGAGAAGGGAGTGGACCAGTAGGAAGCCTTAAGCACATTCTGGAAGTACTTCACATTTTCCTCCCCAATCCACCTCCTCTTGGCAGGGTGAAAAATGGCAAAAAGCAGCAAAATGACTTGCTGGTGGCAGGAGAAACACAAAGAGATTGGTAGTTTGGACTATTTTTCAGAGAAAGACCTATGGGAAATTTCCTCCTTACTTCTGCCTACTGCTGCCTCTAGGCAGGTGAACAGACAGGAAGAAATCTGGGGGGAGGGCTTCTGTATTAAGAGAACCCTTTTCACTTGCTGTGCTACTACTCCTTCCCCGCTGCCCACCACTAGACACACTACACTTCCTCCCAAGTAGATCTCATAAGGCAGAAACCATACCATTGCAGCACTCAGTTGATTCAGTTGGGCTGTGATCTCACTTACTAGTGCCTCCCTCCCTGGACAAAAAGCTATATTTTGTTCTGCTTTGTGGTTTCCTACACTGACAATTTCCTGCAGCAGATCATCCCAGCAGATTTGGAGAGCTTCTAAAAATGTTTCATTTGTTCTCGGGGGTAGGGCAGTTTGAGGTGGCAAAAAGGTTTGGGCAGCCAACATGCCACACCTTCCTTACACCTGAAGTAAAGAAATATTTCCTAATGATAAGAGATACAACCCTGTATAGGAAGGAACCATATAGAGAAACTTCATATAGGAAGTACAACTTCTTCTTAGACCACTGGGCTCTGATAGTTGGCTTCCTGAACATTGAATACCACACAACAAGATTACACAGAAAGGGCCACAGGCTTTGCTGTGTGCACTGACTCCATTCGTTTTCATTTGTTTTTGCAGGTGTATCAGTACCCACTTACATTACTATGACATTCTTCTCTTTTGTGTTTTAATTTGATTATTTCAAGGAGGTTCTTTTTGGCAGCCACACGGTATTCCTTCAAGCACCATCATGGTTCAATTCTTCATTGTGATCCATGGGATTATTATTAGTGAATACAAATAAATCATAAAAGACTACATTTTGCAGGCCTTCATTATCTTCCTGATGGATTCAAATTAAATTGTATATTCCCTTCCTGTAGTTTTTCATGGAGTTTAGTAAACTTCCCTAAGGACTTTATCAGCCAAGGTACTTACCATGATAAAACCACATCATTTAGGATGCAACGATAACACAAGCGGCAACATTATTAGACGCCCTCATCGTTCAGCCATTCGGGGGTGTAACGTTGGTGCAGATGAGGCATCACTTTTTTAAGCTGTCAATAAAAAGTGACACTTTATTCACACCCACACTACGCCCCCAGAATGGCTGAATGATGACGATGTCTGTTAATTTCCTCCATTGGTGTTATCGATGCATCCTTCTGATGCTGTGTCAATTTTACCGTGTCTGATAAAGTCCTAAAAGACTTTCATGGGACTCTAATCACATACCTGTACTGGAAAGCAAATATTTATAGTTATACTGACTCATTTTATTTTGCACATTTAACTACTTTATATCCACGGTATTATATTTTACTAGCAAATAGTGTCTTCAGTGTATCCAGCTAAACATTTAATCCATTTTTATTCTCAATATTCTAATCCGTATTCAACCATATTAATAAATGGCTTATTGGATTTTTGCATGTTTGAAGCCTGAATCTGGTTTGAATGTTTCCTTTGCTTGAGTGGCTTTTCATTGAATTTCAAGTCTGGGTCTACCTATAGTCAAGGTGAGGCATGGAATGCACCAAACACTGGGGTGCCATCTCAGTAGTTGTCACAGGGAGTTCCCTGGTTATTCTCTCAGTTGGATCACAGACTTGTGTATACCATACAGTCTTTATTGCATCCCTGAACTGTCATTTGATATGCAGAGCACGGTCATTCACTGTTCATCCGAACAGTGACACATGCAGCAAAATAGTGTGAGCCTTTTGAGCAAAACAAGTACTCCTCTGGTACAAAGAAAAATGCCATCTGAAAATCCTTTGGCTTTTATTAATAAACAAGTGAGAACAAAATAAACAATAGAAGACATTCACCCATGCTTCTATATGCCTTAAGATTCTTCTGGAGCTAAGGCAAAGAGCTCCTCAAAAGCAAGAGAAAACATACAGGCTTGAAACTTAAAACTAGCTCCAATAACCCCTCCCAGTTATATACCCCCTCAACACTCAGCCTTTCCGAGAAATGAAAGAAGAACTAATTTCAAGTTTCGATTTCTCATTTTCAGCCCCCCAAAAACAGAACAACAAGAATAGACAGATTTATGAGCTTCTAATAAACTGGCTGGCGCCTTGGTGAAAAAACTTACTCACAATGTCTATTTTCCCTGACACCCCTCTAATTTTTTCACCCAGACAAATATACTTTACATTTCACTTATCATACCCAGCTTGTCACACAGAAGGTCATGCTTAATGTGACCCAATGCTTTAGTAAACAAATCTGCTACATTTACTTCACTGGGACAATATACCAAGTCAATCAAACCATTTTGAACAGCTTCTCTAACATTCTGAAATTTTACAGCCACATGTTTCATTCTGTTCTTTACACCTTGCGCTGTTGCCATTGTTATACATGCTTGGAAATCTTCAAAAACTTTAATAGCTCCTGAAATTGGCATACCCAAATCACTGAAAATTTGTTTTAGATAAATCAGTTCATTCACCACGCTTGACAAGGCCGCAAATTCTGACTCTGCCGAACTTAAAGCAATGGTGGATTGCTTTTTTGACCCCCAGTGTATAGCAGTGCCAGCATAAAAAATTATCATTCCTGAATCAGACTTTCTATTTGAGATTTCATTGGCAAAATTGGCATCGGCAAATGCTTCCAACTCGTGACAACCTTGTGAACTGATCTTTACACCATAATTTATGCTTCCACGTAAATATCGTAACACTCTTTTTAAACCTTGCCAATCATGTTGAGTTGGTTTTGACACTTTTCTGGACAAAACATTTACAGCATATTGTATATCTGGGCGTGACCATCTTGCAATATACAATAAACTTCCAATTACAGAATGAAAAAGTTCAGGACATTCGAATGGCCTAGTATCTGTGACATTTATGAAATCACAACACATGGGAGTTCGTGCAGGTTTACATTGAGACATGTTACAAAGATCTAAAACCTTTTCAGTTTTCTGAACTTGACTCATTTTAAATTCACCATTTTCAAACCTTTGAAAATCTACTCCCAAATAGTTTTTAATTTGTCCAAGGTCCTTCAATTTGACCTTTAAACCCAATTCCTGTTTAAACTTTTGCACCTGAACATCAGTTTGTGTAATTAAACATAAATCATCCACAAAAGCAAGGAGAATTTCATAATTCTGATTGACACCCCTTGTGTACAAACATGGACCAGCAATGCTGTTCTGAAAACCAACATTTTTCAGCTGTTCATCCAAACAAAGGTACCAACACCAGCCACTTTGTTTGAGACCATATAAGGCTTTGTCAAGCCTATAAACCTGGTCTGTTCCCCCACTGTGAAATCCAGGGGCCTGCTCCATATAGATGCACTCATCCAATGGAGCATTTAAATAAGCAGTCTCTACATCAAAGTGATTAACTGTGAGTTGGTGTAAACTTGCAATAGACAAAGCAATTTTGACACTTTGTACTTTAGCAGTGGGAGCAAAAACTTGGTCATAATTCTGATATTTGATCTGTGAATACCCCTTTGCAACCAAGCGTGCCTTATACTTGACACTCCCATCCTGTTTCTTTTTGTACACCCAATGACAACCCACAGCCTTTTCTCCCTGTGGCAATGCCACAATACGGAAAACATCATGGCTTTTGATGGATTTCATTTCATTTTCCATGGCCTCCTGCCACTTCTGTTGTTCTTCTTCAGGCAGTTTCAAAACATCAGTAAAACTATCAGGTTCAAAAGTCACCTGGCAGACTTTTACACTTTGTGCTGTGAATCTTAGAGGAGGCACCCCCTTTGTCTCTCTGTTAGAGCGACGGGGACAGGCTGGGCCTGATCATTGTCAGAATCTGCATTTGAATCACTCTCCACATCAAAAGATTTATGTTTGGAACCCTCCCCTCCCAAATCTGGGGAAGTATCAGTGCCTGACTCAGCAGCCTGTTGCTGCTATTGTTCAGACTGATTTTCACCTACAAATGAAGGCAAAATCGCATCTGAATTCGAGCGAATAAGATTCCAACCTGATTGCTCCTCAAATTCAGCATTTCTGGAAATCAAAACTCTTCCATCTTTTAAAGCGAAACGCCAGGCCTTTGAAGATTGTTTGTAACCGACAAACCTGAGCCTCCTAGCCTTGGGCTCCCCCTTCTTTCTGATTGCCTTAGGGATGTTTACCCATGCATAGGACCCAAAGGTCCTAATATGCTTCACAGATGGCTTCTTGCCATAAAACATAAAGAAGGGTGTATTTGAGACCACAGAATTTGGCACACGGTTACTCAAATAAGCACCTGTCAACATGGCCTCTCCCCAGTACTTCTGTTCAATGTTTGCATCAAACATCAGGCTATCTTTAATTGTTTGCAAAATGCCAATTTTTCTCTCAGATATTCCATTTTGACTGGGAGAAAAAGGGGCTGTCAATCTATGGGAAATTCCTTTCTGCTTTAGCCAATTCTGAAACTCATTTGACATAAACTCCCCTCCCCTATCTGACTGAAGAGATGACAGCTTCTGAGAGAAATGTCTCTCTACATAAGCCACCCAATTTTTGAAAGTCTGAAAAGTCTCATCCTTACTCTTGAGTAAGACTACAAAGCAGAAATGACTGAAATCATAGACCAGGACCAGGATATACTTGGCTCCTCCCAAGGATGGTGGATAGGGGCCAGACAGGTCCATATGAATCAGTTCAAGAATTCTTTTTGACTTTCTGTCACTATGCTTGGGAAAAGGATGGACCTTCGATTTGGACCTCTTACAAATCTGACAATCCAGGTACTTCTGACAAGCCCTTAAACTCAGCCCATCCACCATCTCAGGCATCTGCCTGAGAACCTTAAAGCTAGCATGGCCAAATCTCCGATGCAACAGATGCACACAATTATCATGCATGGGAGAATTTGCCATCACAGTACTAGTTTGAGGCTCCTGTATACAATCATACATATAATACAGTTGGTCATGAAAAACCCCTTCAGCCACAATAGTACCATCCTTTAAAATAAAACATTTGTTCCCTTTAAATTGTACTTCACAGCCCTCCTGTGTCAACTTGGCAACAGAGAGCAAACACAGTTTTAAATCAGGAATATACTGAACATTTTTTACATCCATGTTCAAACATTGTACAAAACATGTACCTTTACCCAAACATTTTGACTTGGATCCATCAGCCAAACTCACACTTGAGGGGCCAGTCTCTTTAAAGTCCTTAAAAAGTTCTTTATTATTGGAAATGTTTTCATTACAGCCGCTATCCAGACACCACTGGGATAAATCTCTCTTTTGTTCCTTTGCAGTTTGCAAAACAACTGCAGAAACAGTCATGCTGCTAGAAGCAGGCTTCTTTGTCTTGGAATTCTTGGTTCTCTTTGCCTTGCATTCCTTTGAAAGGTGCCCCTCCTTTCCGCAGTTCCAGCAAGCTCTGGTCTTTACAACAAAGGCAGGAACTTCACCCTTACTGGAGTCTTTGGAGCCATCTGCTGGACCATTTGTACAACTGCGGGCCTTTGGCTGTACAGCCTTTTGGGCAGGGGAAGTCTTTCTCTCCAGCCACTTCATCTCTTCCTCCAACAAACGACCAGTAATGAAATTAATGGTCAAATTTGCTGGAGGCAGATTTTCGAAGGAAAATACTAAGGAATCGAATTTTTCTGATAAACTGGACAAGAGAATATGGCTTTTTTCTTGTTCAGTAAAATTCACATTGACCTCCTATAACTGGTCAAAATACTGGCGCAAAGTTGAAGTATGTGTGGCCACATCGCCATCTGGTGGCAGTTTTAGTCTATACAGCTTTCTTGTTAACATTAGCTGTGAACCAGTCCCAGCATGGACATAGACTTGTCGTAGTGCCTGCCAAATGTCCCTGGCCGTGGCACAACCTCGCACATACATCAACTGACTGTCCTCAATTGCCAAAATGAGGCTTGCCCTCGCTCGTTCCTCAGCTTGAAGCTGTAATAAATTGGCCCCCTGTCCAGGGGGGGGGCGGGAATAGGGGGATGTATCAATTGTTGATGCAATTAAGCTTCCATCTTCACAGCCCACAAATGATAGTTCTTATCATTTAGCTTTTGGAAGGGAAATACTGCTACGCTCTGAGCCATTGTCCATAAACTCTCTAGCCCCTCTTCAGCTGAATATCTGCTTCCCTAGCAGGGGTAGCTTACCAGCTGGGAGTTGTAAATGGTTCCGTCTCAGCAGCTCTTCACAGGCGTTCTCACCTTCCAGACCCCCTTCTCTGCTGGCCTTGTTAGCTCTTGCCAGGCCCAGACAAAAGCAAGCTCCAACAGCTTCAAAGGAAAAAAACTTCACACCAGAGGGACAAGTTGCCCAGAATGCCACTTGTTAAAACAATCTGCAGCCATAAAAGCTTTCACGGCTCATAAAATCCTGAGCCAGTTACTCTGGGCCCACAACCTGTCATTTGATATGCAGAGCGCGGTCATTCACTGTTCATCCGAACAGTGACACATGCAGCAAAATAGCGTGAGCCTTTTGAGCAAAACAAGTACTCCTCTGGTACAAAGAAAAATGCCATCTGAAAATCCTTTGGCTTTTATTAATAAACAAGTGAGAACAAAATAAACAATAGAAGACATTCACCCATGCTTCTATATGCCTTAAGATTCTTCTGGAGCTAAGGCAAAGAGCTCCTCAAAAGCAAGAGAAAACATACAGGCTTGAAACTTAAAACTAGCTCCAATAACCCCTCCCAGTTATATACCCCCTCAACACTTAGTCTTTCCGTGAAATGAAAGAAGAACTAATTCCAAGTTTCGATTTCTCATTTTCAACCCCCAAAAAACAGAATAACAAGAATAGACAGATTTATGAGCTTCTAATAAACTGGCTGGCGCCTTGGTGAAAAAACTTACTCACAATGTCTATTTTCCCTGACATGAACTAGGTTGCTTCTCCAAATGTCCACCAATTCCTTCTGAATGGTTATGGAATGCAGGATGCCATCTTGCCTTTTGTCTCAAGCAGAAACATCTTGTACTGGCCCTTCATAGACATACTGGCCTCTTTGAAAAGTAATTCCAGGGGTCCAATGTGCTTATGTATAGAGGCTTGTTGTAGCCCTGACCTATTAGGAGGATTTGAATTTTGTTAGCCATGCTTTTCATATCTCCTTCCTATGTCATGGACAAGTGGCATCAAAATAAGAGAGAGAGAGCTCATAGAACTACCTTCCAAAAAATGGAAGGCAAGGCAACATATTTGAGATACATGTCCTTTGCCAAAAATCCGGAACCAGCCTGTAGTGTGGCAAGGTAGTAAAGTGTCACCATTTTCATTAATAATAGTTGGTTGAGCAAGCATTACTGATTTTCTAAGTGTAAAACGTAACTGATTATATTCCTTCCAAGAAGTTGCTATGGATTGGCTATTATTGATAGACACATTAACAGTTATTACTGCTCTTTAATTGGAGGAGTAAATTGTGCATCACTGGTTATAAAAACTTATCTTCAAATGCCTTGGACTTTAATTCTGAGAAGCCCCAGCAAGACATGATTTCTGGGTTCTGAGAGATGAAGTCCAGAACATCTAGAAGACTAAAGTTGAGAACGATTGCCATAGGCTATACTATGTAGAAGCCTCCCTATATGTTTCTACTCAGAAGCCAGCCTAATTGTTTTAAATGGTGTTTACTCTCAGATAAATGTGTTTAGGATAGTAGCTTTAATACCTCCAGACTGGATGGCTTTGAGTGGTCTTTTATTTGTGGAGATTGTAATGGCTGACCATAGCCAATTTTTACCTGTCAGCTTATTAATTTTAAGTACTTTTCCTCTTTCCATTTGCTTTTTCCTCATTCTTACCTAAAGGAAGATGTAATATACACATACTTCTCCTTTGTTGAGATGAATGAAAATTTGTGTATGAAAAGATCTGGTTCAGTGCAATTGCTATGACCAATTATTTTTCCTTTATGTATTTTAGAGACTGAACTGAAAAGTAAATGGTACTTTTTGTGGCATCTTAGAGCTTTAAATGTGTTAAAATTTACTGGCAATTATTTTCAAACCTGACTGCTTTACATTTTTCACATTTGTATGCCTTCTGCTTCAAATAAAGCATACAGTGTCATGCCATGTGGATGCAATACAATTATTTGGCTTTTCCCCAAAATTGTACTCATTTTGTCTCAAAAAAAAAAAAAAAGTGAAACCATTCAGGCTTCTAAAATGAACTGCCAGATCAAGTACTGTATAATAAAATTAAAGCAAAATGTCCAAGTGTTTCCTTTTTTTCATCCTTTTTTTTAAAAAAAATCAGTGCAACCCATTAATTGATACATGAGCATTAAAACATGTCTTGTTTTCTAGCCTGAAACGTTTGAGCATCTCTTTCTCAAGCATCCGGAAGCGCTGTCATTTGGTCCTCTACTTCTGGAGCCAGAAATAGTGTTGGAAGATGTCACTATTGATAAAGCCAGGAATAATGAAGACAAGCAAGACTTACTAGCTGCTGACTCATTGTCTGCAACCATTCAAGACTCTGAACATGATTCAGCTTGTTCTAGTGGCCACTTCAATAGTGAGAGTGTTCATGATGTGGAAACTGGTGGAGGAATGGCAGGACAATCTAATGTAAAATATGCAACTATTATAAACAACTCCATGTCCAGTGGGCTTTATGAGCCACCAAAAGATCTAAGCAGTTCTTTTGACAGAGGCTTTATAGACCATGATTCTTTAGCTCCAGCTTCTTTCTCTAGCAGTTCTTGGGCAATGGGAAGTCAGGCGTTTGTAATATTACCTGACTGCCATCAAAAACTTCCCAGAAAAACTCTTTCACTTTCTGTTGTTTCATCTGAGGGTTTCTCAGAACCTTCAGAGCAGGATAAAACTTTCACTGAGGAAGACAGTTTAGAGAGAAGCATGTTCTACTTAGGGATGAATTCATTCAACAGACATGAAAATGACCTTTTCTTAACAGAAAATTCAAATATAGCATGCCATTTCCACACCAGAGCTCTAGTCGGAAACATGAAGTTTCCTCAAAATATAGCATCTAATCTAAACCTAAATCCTTTTATTAGCAGGCGTGAAACCTCTGTCCAGACCTTCATACCATACATGCCACAGTTTCAGACATTGGCAATTAAACTGCATGAGAAAGCAGATAGCAAGGCCTAAAGCTACTACGTATTGACACATGCTACCTATGTAACTTAATAATGAGGTTAAATTATTGAGTCTAACTTAAAAAAAATATTAAGACTCTTTATTGTAACAAGATTAGTAATTTACACTAATCTTGGTTATTGTTCTAATGGTGAGATGGGATTGTTCTACTAGTTAATGTTGTTGTAACCTCTGTGTGGAATGTGCTTGATTGAAAGTCATGGAGCTTATATAGGATATGTGTGGTATTATTAACTAGTCAAAAACAAACTCATCCATGGTGCCTAAACTAAACTCCTTTAAGACTGCATTAGTTTGGGAACTTAAAAACAAATTTCATTTCCTTGGTGACTGTGTTTTGCCCATACAAAACTAGCATAAGAGATTGTGAACTCCCTTGGGCTGGCATATAAATTAAATAAATAAAATAAAAATCTTATCCAGCCCTATTTAGATAAAGCACAAATACCCCTTCCTACCCCACTGTTAAACTCACTTGAGCTAGTTACACTTTGTCAGCTTGACCTACCTTAGGTGGCTGTTGTGATTTCCTTGGTTTCCTACTAGTAAAATGGTTTCTGTTATCATAGGAACTGGGACCAGTCTATTGGAATGGTTATACATATACAATACTAGCAAGGAAGATTGGGGACACACGTGTGCAGTACACAAATGCCCACCCCAGTACACGTACACCTTGCTTCTGCAACTATTATGATTAGGCTATTCGTATATGAAATAATGCATTCCATCTGTTTATCAGGGACAGTGCCATCAGGTTCAAACAAGTACAAGTACAGTAGGACCCCTGTATCCTCTCTGGATTGGTTTGTGGGGGAGGCATGGATACTGAAAACCATGGATAATAGCAAACACCATTGAAAATAATGAGACTTCTGGTTTAAAATACCATAGGGTTGCCTTAGAGGACCTATAAATGGCTAGAGAGGGCTCATTTTCTAAGAAGACTCTATGGTAGGTGTGCTGTTTTGTTTCCCGTGGATAATTGAATCAGTGGATAATGAATCAGTGGATACGGGGGTCCTACTGTATGTCAATTGTGCTGTCTTCAGCAGTGAAATTTGGGGGAAAATCAGCATGCCTTTCTTCTTTACTTGAATAGAGAACAGCTAGGGTTGCTAAGATAAGTCTTAAGGGCTCATCTATATGGGCCCTGGATATGCTGGCTCCCTATCGTTACTTCCACAAAATGGGTCAGATTCCAGATGAGCATGCTGGCCTCTTTCTGTAGCCATAGCCACCCTTGATGTCACCCCCTCTGACATCAGAAAGGAGGCCCGCAGCACGTGAGCAAGGCCCCCTGCATATGACCAGCATTGCTGTGGGCCCCCTTCCTGGCTATGTAAGAGTGAGGCAGAGGGTAGCTGCAGCAAAGGGCGTGCATGCCAGAATGGGCTCCTGTGGTCACACAGGGTCTGATCCTTTTTTGCCAGCTGGAATGCATTTAAACAGGTACTTTTAAAAGCATTTTATCAGGACCTAGCCGATCTTCCCCCTATCTTAGCCCCATCTTTACCCTGGGGGTTGTGAGGACTGCCTGTGGGCAAAATGGAGCAAAAGCCCTGTGTTGTCAGGACTGCAGAGCTCCAAGTCAGGGGTAAGATGGGGTAAATTGCCCATGTAGACAAGCGCTAAGTGGAGTTTACTATATCCAAGTGAATTTAGGATAATAGCATAAACCTGGTAGCTTCTCTGGTACACTAGTGATGGATTGTTCTGATTACATTGTAGCCTTTCAGTAAACAATTGAACAGAAGTGACATCTTGAAATGCTTAAAGAAGCATGGTAAGATATCAAACTTTACTGGAATTCTGGCTTTAGAGTTTTGATTCGTAGACCATGGGAACTGACTAAGAAGAGGCCTACTATCCATATAAGTTTATACATTTGAAAGTATATTTCTAAATAATAATGTATATAGAAACATTGCTTAAAACCTAGTTTTTAGGAAGACATAATTTTAAAAAGTCAGTGTGGTTCAAAGTAAGATGGGAGCAGGCTATGAATACATCCTGTTACTTAATCCTAGATAAAAGGATACTTGTATGATCAGAAGCCCATAACTTCATCTTTTACCTCAAGTATCCCACCTGAAAAAGCAAGTATACAAAACAGAACTTTCACAAGATCCATATGCTGCCGTTCAGCTCTATTTCTTGGAGCTAATATATTAGGAAACCAAAGCCTATTATAAAGTGTATGTGTGAGGTAGAGAGGGAAAATCTATGGACTAAATCAAATTGTTAGTTCATAGTTACCAGCAAGAGTAATCTGATTTAACCAATGGGGTATAGATGTTGATTGAACATGTCTCATTCATTTTTTGAACTGAATGGATAAACAGTTGCATTTATTTCTGTAAATACATAAGTATTTTAATATTGGCTAGAAGCCTGTTGGTAACACACATGCACTTTATGCATACGTATGTCTATTTATGGTCATGGAGCTATTCAGTAGCTCCATTAACAATGCCATCCCCCCTCCCCACAAGCAGCATAAGGCAGGCATGAGCTCTATCCTGGAGCCCTAGTGTGCAGGGATCAAATGCTGGTACTACAGCCACAATGTTGTGAGTTCAATCCTACGGGGTTCCAAGGTTCACTCAGCCATTCTTCTGTAGGTCAGTAAAATTAGTATCCAGCTTGTCAGGGGCAATTATCTAACACATTATAAACTGCTTAGGGAGTGCTTTGTGCTGATAAGCAGTATAAAAATATAAATGCTAAAAATGCTATAATGCTACTTACCATTTAATGGCCAGGCCAGGAAGTGGCTCTTTAATGGCTGGTGGAGGATGCAGGGGTGCTGGTAAACATCCAACCACAGCTGGGCAGGGGGAGCAGTTATCTTCCTCCTGGAGATCCAGCAGTGAGGTGGTTTGCTCTTGGCTGCAGAAAAGCCAAGAAGACTAAATGGCTGAGGGAACACACACCTGCCTTTTCAAGCAGGCATGTGCATACGGAAACCTGATAGCAAGGCAGAACTGCCAGGGGGGCATATTATGCCCCACCCAGTACAATGCAGGATCTCAGCTATTCCTTTTTAATGGTTGCCATTTTTCAGAATTATTAAGTTCAGACTCAAAATTATATAATTATGCACTAACCAGACACATGATTTCAAGTATCGATACATTGATACACAGCAGGATTTTTAAAAAGACAGTAACTTTGAGCTGCTTAGTGAAAAGCATGGATAGTGCAAACTACTGTAAAGTGCAGAGAGTTAAGTAAATGTTAGTTCCATTTTTTCCCTATGGGAAGCTTCAGGTTTTGCTAGTCTTTATAGTCAGCAAACCTGGGTAAGTTCAGAGTTACCTCAACTTTAGGCTCCTTTATTGTCTCTCAGTGTTAGGTTTCTAACTTTCAAATGATATGAAAACTGTGTCCATAAGCAGATGATGGCTTCAAAATAATCTGGAAGGCACTATTGGTTTCAGGGCCAAAGGTTTTGTGTTACTCAGAAATCTAGCCATACATCCATACTATGAGTGCACCGATAATTAATTCAGTCTCAGGTAGATCATTACCAAGTTTTTATCACCATTTCCTAAATCCCTAATCACACATCCAGTTAGAAGTGTATTAGTGTTGTCTCTTTCCCAAGGTCATTCATAGAGCTCTTCAACCAATGAAAGGTTTGAACCAGTGTTTACAGGCAACCAAGTGTGACACTATAGAGACCACAAACCACTCAGTCCAGAATATAGCTGTTAAAGCCCACAGCATGCCTATCAAAGTTCAACAGTGGAACTACCTTGGAGTGATTACAGTTTTAAGAGCAAGATCAAAGACATCATAGGGAGGATTTAGGTGGACACAACAAGGCTTCTGAGGCCTCTCTTCCACATGTCCCTACCCCTCAACATGTCCCTACCCCTCTCTGACAAGCCACTGCTGAAATTCAGAGGACCTTAGGAAGTGGCCTTCAACACAATACAAAAATGTGTGCTGTAAAGATGAAGGCTGATGATACCTTAAACAAGGTAAGAATAATGATACACATCAAGCATCAAGTCAAAGCCCTTTGGGGGTTTGCTCTCTTAATAATTAGCATACAGTCACACCCATGTATCCACAGAACCAATATCTGTGGTTTCAGTTATCTGCAAGACACAAAACAGAGACATATACCATAGAATCAGGCTGGAAAAGGCCTAGAGAGGTGTCCTCTATAGGCATCTTCTAGGTTCTCTAATGCAACTCTATGGTATGTTTTTACAGGAAGGCCTTTATTTTAATAGGGTTGTTATTATCCATGGTTTCTACTATCCATGGTAAGTCAAGGAACCAAACCCTTGTGGATGCAGGGTTCTGGCTCATATTATTCAGTCTCTGCATTTTACAAAATCCACAGCGTACTGTGGGATTTCTTACCCAATAAGTGTGTTTAGGACTGTAGCCTAACCTAATGGTACTTCTACAAATCTGTAATAAACTCTTAAGTCTGTCCAGCAATGAATTGAGCCATGGTAAATTTATATTTCTCAGGGGCCAATCGAAGTGATTGCTGCAAGTTAAGAAAGGAATCCTTCAGTTGAATTTGTGGGTTTTCAGTTTTCATCTGAGTATGGCAGGTTATAATTTGAATGCTCCCACTTAAGAATTAAGCCTGCAATTCTACCTCACAGTCTACACTTTACAAATCAGTAGCTATATTATAGAAATGCAAAGAAACACTCTTAGGCTGCATATGCACTGCAGAAATAATCCACTTTGAAACCACTTTAATTGCCATGGCTCAATGCTATGGAATCCTGAGGTTTGTAATTTGCTGCGGCACCAGAGCTCTTTGACAGACAACACTAAATATCTCATAAAACAACAACTCTCAGAATTCCATAGTGTTGAGTCATGGCAGTTAAAGCGGTGGCCAACTGGATTATTTCTGCAGTGCAGATACAGCCTCAGTGAATTACAGAGATGTGCACTGGGCACTCCCAATGTGCTCTAGCACTTCTTGTCCTGATGTGCATCGGTGAGCTCCCCTATGTGCATCTCTGCCCATTGCATCTTGGGCTGTGGTGCATCAGTCACTCCACGGGTTACCATGGTGCAATGGACACCCATACATTGTAACATCATGGAAGTCCCTAAGTGAATATGGATGTTGCAAAACTACTCAAATCAGTTTTGTGCACATGTAAGGCTCTTTATGAAGATAAAAGTCTCTAGCAGAATGCAAGCCTAAGTGGGAATTAAGCATGCACCCACTTTTAAAAGAATCGCTGAAAAACTCTATGTACATAGGAGGATTAGTAATAGCTAGTAAAAATGATAGCAACTTAAATGAAATGTATCATTATTGTTACACCTGCTCATAATTTGTTTGCTATTTAATTACATTTCTTGCCAGCCTACTCCATTTAAAAGGTTTTTTGTCATTGTACTGAGTATACACAACCTTCTCAGCAATTTTATATATATATATATATATATATATATATATAGAGAGAGAGAGAGAGAGAGAGAGAGAGAGAGAGAGAGTGTTATAACTATTGGGCTAAATCTAACAATTCTAATAAGAGTAAACCAACTGAAATCAATGAGACTTGTCAGCTGTTACTAGCAAGTGCCACTCATTTCAACAGGTCTGCCCTAAGTAGGACTAACCTTAAAATTACTCCATTGTAAATATTTCATTCCTGTCTAACTGTAGCTGTCAAAAGTCAGTGCAGACAAAAAACTTTTTCAGAATTTCTAAAGTTGAGCTATCTGTTTATAATGAATACACATGACACAAAATTAATCCTGGTTGAGTTGTGTGTTAAGCTTATCAATGGTGAGTTTCATGAATTTGTGAATATGTTAACATCTGAATGGTTTTATATGCACGTGAAGTGCTATCCTATCTTTATGAAATAGCATGGAAAATTGTCACTGAACACCTGTTTGTAATTCTGGCTTTTAAAAAAGCTATAGCACTACCCTTTACTAGCACCTTATTCTTTATTGCTGTGCCTCTGAATTCTGAACACTGTGCCTTACAATTATTTTTACATTGCTTTGCTAACTGTGGTATCTTTAAATTCAGGTTAAGCGAATGCAGGGCCTATTTTTGAAGTGTACAAGCACTTCTGGGCAAAATCATGTGTAGGTATTGCTGTTAAGAGCCTAAGGACATTATCACACCAGCCTTGTATCTCGGGGCAAACACATTATTAGAAGAAATGGGAACATAACAGTTGCAAAATGTTTATTATCATACCTCTCTTAACTCATGTGACTATGCTCCTTTGGCAATTCCCTGGTGCAATAGGCCCCTTTACTTCAGTTCCAGGATGATTGCAGTCATGTGGTGTGAGGGGGGGCTGATCTGCCTGCTCTCTTCCTCCCCATTCACTATTACTAAACAGCTGCATTGGAATAAGGGTAGTGGGGAGAGATGGGGAGAGGAGGAGAATTGGGACCCCTCATCCCAAAATGGAAGTGAAGGGACCTATTGCACAAGAGGCAGCAGTGGAACAACAGCAATTTTAACAGGTATTGACAGGGTTTTGAAAATGTCATTTGAAAATGGTGCAACAGTAACAACTAGAATGCAAAGTACCTGTTGGATAGCCACAGTGTTGTCTGATAAGCTCTGGCCAAATTCATTACTATTCTGCTGAAATTCCACTTTAGCAGCCTCATGTGATAAAGTCCTAATTTGCAGCTCCATGAGTTCAATCCAAACTAGTCATACTGAGAGTAGGCTAAATGTAGAATCGATTTCAATGGGTCACCTGCAAATATAGTCAAGTCTGGATCCAGTCTGATGCTTTTGACTACAACCAAAAAATGACAAGTTTGCTACATTCTCAATATCTTGATTCTTTCTCTTCTCAACACTGCAACATAAGCAGGCAGAGTAAATATATAGTAAACTGTCTAGAATTGCTATTAAATCTCAAAACTGACATTCAGTCTTGCACGTCATCTCTATAGTCAACCCTTGTAAAATAAGCAACATCAACATATTCCAAATCTGCCATCTGCTATGTCTTATCTATGCTCCAACCTAATATGGAGTAATTGTTGTAGTTAAAGAGGCTAATGGATAAAGTCTTCAACTGTGAAAATTAAAAATACAGGCAGTTATTCTGTAATGCTTCATTTTTTTAAAAAAAAATGGCTTGTGTCTGTTCTTCAGTACTTGGTTCGCTCTTCTTTAAAAATAAAACTACAGCTGATACCTTATTCAGGTTTTCAGAGAGCTGTGATGAGACTTGTAAAATCTTAGAGTTCAGATTGCTTGGAAATATGTGGAGATGAATAAGAAAACATAGTTACAGCTTCACTTGTCTGAATTGCCCAGGGGCATTGAAGAGAACAGGTTAATAAACCCTTTAGATAAATTCAAATACTTTGTACATTCTAAAGGAAGTATGTAAATACAGTTACTTTGTGACTTTGGGTCCTGAAAGTTTTTATCATTGTCCCAGTTCACTTAGTGTGCTATTTCTGGAAATCTGCATTAATCATTAGAAATTGTGTGGGTGACCAATCAACTCTTTCCTAGGACACAAGCAGGAGGTGACATTAGGCAGAGCCAAGTATACACTCAATCTTGATATGCAGGTTTTTATGCCCATGGCAAATCTGACCCATGGCTTTTAAGATGCGCAGCCAAATCGTAGTCTAAACTGTGGTCTTTTATAAAAAGAACTCTAAACGTTGTGTGAATAGTGTATTTGTGAGCAGGTTCTCTTGATGTGCTATCAAATATTTAGAAAGTAGTTTGGGGGGGCTGGGGGCTTGTTAGAAAAATGCAATACATTCGGCTGAAATATCACAGATGGAAGAGTGTCAAAGTCCTATACTAATTGGGTCAGTTAACACTGGATGTAGGATTTATTTATATAGAGAAATGGGTGGGGGGATTTTAAAGCATTACACAAATGCCCTTTCTACCTCATGCTCCACTGTCAGATAATGCTTTGTATTGTCAGTATACCATCCAAGATCTCCTCCGATCTTAGAAGCTAAGCAGCGTCAGCCCTTGTACCAGGTGCAGTAGGCTATACAGGTCAACCCCCTTATCCACAGGACCGGTATCTGCAGTTTCACTTATCTATGTCTGGGGGGGAAAAGTCCTCTCTAGGCATTTTCTAGATCCTCCAGTGTGATTCTATGGTATGCTTCTGCCAGAAGTTGAGTCGGAAGTCATTCATTTCAGTAGGCTTTGCAATTATCCACAGTTTCACGTATCCACAGTAGGTCCAAGATGGAACTGGCAAAGCTGCTTCTGAGTATTCCTTGCCTAAGAAAGCCCTATGAAATTCATGGGGTTGCCATTAAGTTGACAAGTGACTTGAAAGCATATACATACACACACACCATCCAGTTAACATTTCTGGCTGGCATGGTTTTGAAGAGAGGATTTTTTTGGCCTGCTACATTAAATTGTTTTAGGCATGCTGTGCTAGCTGAGGGGGCCTGATTGTAGCCCTGAGCTAGGCCTTCTCGGCCTCATAAAGAGTACGTCACTGGTGTTTTCCCCTTGTCACCTCCTTGTTACTAAGGTTTAAGATCTAGGATAGTGGTTCCAAAATTTGGGTGCCCAGGTGTTGGACTACAAATCCCACAGTCCTTTTGGTTACATTGGTGAGGGCCTCTGAAAGTTGATGTCTGAGAAGACAGAGAATAACCTTACCCAAAAACAATCCATGTGCTACCTTCCCTCATGCTTTTGGTGTTTACTACATGCTGTTACAACTACAAGTAACACCAGTTGTGTTCTGATTTTCTAATGTCTGTTGCAGAGATTCAGGTGACCACAATCACTGAACCCAATACAAATATGCTTAATTAAATAGCAATGGCCTTGGGGTATTTCTACATGTCTTAGTTCTGGGCCTTAATTGAAGAGTTACATGGTTTGATTAATGTGTGGCTAACTATAATATATATGTTGGGAAGGGAATCTTTAACCAGGGTGCAGCAGTACTGATCACTGGGAAGGAGTGTCTTCACCCATAGCAGGCAACTTAGCTGGCTTGCTTGCAATCTACTTGTTTCTAAACACTTTTGCAGCACATATCCTCTCTACCTTGTGGCACACTGTATAGACTAAATCCAGTGGATGACTTGGTAGGACAATGTTTTGTTGTTGTTTTTTTAAAAAAATTTTGAGTATAAATCAGATGACATCAAAATGGTGCCTTTTTCTGCCTCTGCTTCTGTAATTTTCTAAATGGCTCATTATTCAGTAACTATGATGCATCTGATACTATTCTGTTGTTTAAGAATTGTACAATTTTGAAATGATCAAGATTACTTTTGCCAGCTATCCTCTTTTAAATACGAGGAACAATGGATTTAGAGAACAGTATCAGAATAGCTTTCCAATACTTTCAGCATCAAATAGTTCTCTCCTACACCTGTACGATCCACAGTATCAGATATACATTAGAGAAGAGGAGTAATCTAATTTTATGTTCTGTTGTACATGGATTATGGGCTTGTAATACTTGTTCAAGAAGGTGTCCAGTACCAAAGTTACAGCATCTTGTAGCATAATTATTAGCTAACTTTGGCTGATAGAACTTGAAAAACTTGAAAGAGCTGAACTTTTGACCACCATATGGTGGTGTAGAGAAACATGTGGAACAGAGGAATGTGAGAAGCAGCAACAGAGAGACTATGTTATGCAAAGAGAATCCCATTTAGGATTAGTGATGGCTCATGTTCATAAAGCCTGGAGGAGTGCTGAATCCAAATTGCATGTACACCTGAGCTTATGGTTTTGCTCAGGAAAAATTCAGGACAGATGCTGATTGTAGTTTTGAGCCCAAACCTCCATACCAATATACCTCAGCCATAGCTAAGTGCAAAATAGGGTTGATTCTTACTACATTGACATTATGGCTTTTGTTGAATTATGCATAATTTATCCAGGTTACATGTGAATATGCATCCAGGTAGAACATGCACCTGTGAGACATTTCCACTAACCTTCAAGAATTTAAATCAGTTATATTGAATTCATACATGGTATTTATTATTACGGGTCATTTGCAGCTAAAAGTAATAGATTTATTTAATACACTCTATTTTTCAAATTGTAAGTGACCCACGTCACAATTACAATATGGCTTTTTAAATGCTGTGTGTCTTTCTATACAGTTGTGGTATGTTAACCTTTCACACTATTCTGCCTGACTGTTCTCAGTATTTTAAATATAAAATGTTTGGGGATGTTATTCCTGCCAGAATTATGGCTTAGGCTTTGGACTATAATTTCTTAGCTGCTGGGGGTATACATTTGGTTCATGCTTTCAAATACTTGCCAGAGTACTTTTGTATTTTATTTTTGTGAATAAAATGTTTACTGTTGAAGTTATATTTGAGATGATATTTTGTACTCTTTCTTTGTGAGGAATCTTTATTTTTGTTTAACCAAAAAGCACCTGGGGAGTTTACAAAAAGGGAATGACAGCCAATGAAGAAATTCAGTGACCAACACAATACGGGGCAATTAGCACATTATCAAAAGAGATGGAACTGTTAGATATTTGTGATCTCATGATAGTGTGGTGGCACATGTTTATCCATCAGGCAGCTAGTGACAATAAAACCCACAATTTAAAAAAAGTGAGCACATCTAAAAATCAAATGAGAGCACATACATAAAAAGAGCAAACTATTAGAATATCATCAAATTAAACTGCAGGTAAAAACACAGAGTATAATAGGTGATCAGCTATCTCTGAGAGTAGACATCCCCTTGGTTTCAGATATTATTATTATTATTATTATTATTATTATTTCTTACTCACCTCTCCCTATGGATTTAGATGCACCTGTGGTTTCCCAGATTCCATCCATCCTCCTTTTGCAATGAAAAATGCCAACAATTTAAGGTAAATCCAAACTCAGGGTCCATGGGGATTATCATTTAAATCCTGTTTTTTAACCTTTTTGTTCATAGCACCCAAGTACAGCAGATGATGGATATGATAGCACTTTGCCAGGTGCCTCTCAAAGTCCACAACCCAGTAGGGGGCAACTGCCAATCCCTAGAAGACAGCAAACAATGTGTTGAACATGTAGTCTGCAGTGAAGGACAGGATAGCACACTCAACCCCATTCTACATACAGAAGGTCACCAAAACTAAGAGATGAAATTTGCTGAAGCAGGACTGGTTTAAGAAATTTTGCCCCCCCCTGCAATGCTTTATTTTGAGACCCCATATGTTTATTTCAGATCAACCAGCAGGACCTGAGATAAACTAGGTTATCTACAACTAGCCGGCGTACCATACGCCATTAAAAAACTCTCCCCCAAATGCCCAGGAGACCTCATAACAACCCTTTCAGGTAGGCTGGTGGGTTTAACTTGCCCACCCACCACTCGTTATGCCCCCTGCCACCCCCACTGCTTGTTCTGCCACTTGCCACCCCTCACTGCTCGTTTCTGTCCTCCCCCCACTCATTCTTCCCCTCCCACCACTCATTCTACTCCCCCGCTCGTTCTGCCCCCCCACTCATTCTGCCCCTTCCCCCAATTGTTCTGCCCCTCCCACCCCACCCATGCACCCCAGAACACACATGCACACACCACATCCACCCCTATGTTACTCACTCTCCAGCTCCAGTCCCCCCAGTGTGCTGCTTGGCTGCCCAACAGACCTGTGATTGGTTGGTCAGTTCCCTAAGCAGCCAATCAGCACATTGGAAATGGCAACATACCCAAGAGAATTATATATATAGATGTAACCTAACTCAACCTAAGCTATTCACAGTACAGGATATTCAGATTATTACTAATAATGTTTTTGCAGGAGGAGGGTTACTACAGGGGGCCCCACAATGATGGGACCCCTGCAGATGCTGATGCCACTGGTACCTTAAACCAGCCCTGTGCTTCAGTACAACCCACCTTGGGCAGGTTGTACATTCTCAGCCCTCAGAAAATCCTGTGATAAGTTTGCCTTAGGGTTGCCATGACCTGAAGGTACACAGCAGCAGCAGCAGCAACAACAACAACAATGACAACTGGGAATGGGACAGGATCATCCACCAGACAAAAGTACAGCAGACTAGCTTGTGGGGGGAGGGCACAAGGCATGCTGTGTATCATACACAGAGTTCTGTAGTCCCGTGCCTCACTATTGTTCCCTGCCCTCCAGCATCTGTTGCTTGAGGTGGCTTCCTCACTCTGACTAATGCAGGGCTGGCCCTGCAACTCACATTCTGGGCAGTGAACTGCTAGCTCCATACATAATTTCTGGCTGCTGACTTGCATGTTCACTTTAAGCACCATAAAAATCTCCCCTGCCTCCAATGGGAGATGACAAAGTAATGGTAGGTGGGCAGCAAGATGTGATTAGGCAGGGATATTTGGGGGGCATGGAATGAGTCATTACAATATTAGGTTAAATCTAGAGACAATGTGCTTGGCTAATACACATGGATCTTTGTTTTAACTTTAGAGATTCATTAACTGGTTATTGCAACATGTAGTGACATAACCACCAAAGCTCAGTTAACAAGACAACAAGGTCCCTGATACCATCTCAACCTTATCATCAAAAGTCAGTGAGTGATTAAGCAGTTTAGTGACATGCATGTATCTTTGAAACTCAATATTCATGACATGAAGGAAAGTTCATTCAGCACCTTGGAGAGCTCATTTAAAGAATGGACTAAAATCCACAGCAGATTCACCTCTTCTACTTACAGGGGAGCCAGAAGGGCCACTACATAAAAGTATTAATTGTGTTAATTGACTGAAAGACTGTTTATTCGTTAATTCTGGACAAATGAAGTTCAGTTTCATTCCAACCTCTTTTTGGTTATGGTTTTTTAAAAACAAGGTTCAGTAATTGAATAGGCTGAATTGAGCTAAACAGTAATTTGTCAGTCCCTGCCCAAATCAGTGGTTCTTGATGGTTTATCAATTCTTGGAATGAATACTTCTGCAAATAACAGCACAGTAGGTGGTTCCAGAGTGTAAAGAGAATGACCCAGCATAGGCAAAAGAAAATGTGGCTAAGCATATTTAAAGATATCAGAGAGGCACAAGGACATCCAGCCACACATCCATAGTCTAACAATATTTATTTCTAAGACATGAAGCAGAATTTTGGGCGGAGGAAAAACCCATGCTAATAGCCTGGCTTGTTCCCCATGAAATCTCCCTTGAACCATTTTTTAAAATGTGAAAGTGTTCCATGTTGAACTGGAAGTACTTAGAATCATAGAATTGAAAGAGACGATAGCATCATCTTGTTCAAACCCCTGCTATGCAGGTTGTGCACTCCCCTGGCCATAGGATGGGGGTGGTTTTGCCCTCCCCTTGCCATTGGTTGAGTGGGATGACAGGTTGCACTTGACATTTGTGCCTGGCATGGGACCACACTGGATTATTTAAACCAGTGCAGTCCAGGTTTAGGCTTCTTTGATGTGCTGCCATGAGATTTCTGGTAGCACTGCAAGGTGAAAGAATTCTCTCATTTTCCTATAATGGATGGCCACAAGGAGAGATGTGAAGTGGGTTATTGTCCCCAGAGGATGCCTGCCCAGCAAGAGTTCTAACCACCACCACCTGGGGGTATCCTTTGGGACTCTTGGATTCAGGGCTGGTTTAACCTGTCTGCCAAATCAGCATTGGCAGGGGCCCCCGAGGTCAAGAGGGGGCCCCGAGGTCAAGAGAGGGCCCCGTGTTGGCCTCCTTAATCTGACGAAGGAGACAGCTGGGAGGAGCCTCCTCTTACCCTCCTCCTCCAAAAACCTCCTGCTGGCTTTTTTAAAAAAACAAACAAAACAGCCTCTCCAAAACTAAAGAGAAAGAGAAGGAAACAACAGCCCTCTGTGGCAGAAGCTGGAGGGAGAGGCACGTCGGAGAGGGTGAGTGTGTGTGTGTGAGAGAGAGACAGGGAATTTGAGGGTTGTCTCCCTCAGAAAGGGTTCCTTTCCTTTCCTTTCCTTTCCTTTCCTTTCCTTTCCTTCCTTGCACATAGATCCCCTCCAGCCCATCTTTCTAGCTGCTTTTAACATGTCTTGGTTCCTCTCCCCTCCCTTTCCCCCTTGGTCTTCTTCAGCTTCCTCCCCTTGCTGCCAACTGAGTTCAGCCTGCAAAAGAAATGTGTGTGTGTTTGCCTATGTGCCTTCAAGTCATGTCTGAGTAAGGCCACCTACCATGGGGTTTTCTAGGGAAGGTTTGTTCAAAGGGGATCTGCCTTTGACTTCCTTTGAGCGTGAGAGAGTGTGACTTGCCCAAGGTCACCCAATGGGCATTCATGGCTGAGTAAGGATTCAAACCCTGGTCTCGATAGTCATAGTGCAATGCTGTAACTTCTACAACAATCTAGCTCTTTTAACAGAAGAATATAAAGAATATAAATTAAAATTTGGAGTAATATTACTGGGAACAATGGTTTTATTGTTGTCACTAAAACACCAGTATCCCATTAGTGTTATGTGAGAGGCATTGGCCTAGAGCAGTGGTTCTTAACCTTTTCTTTACCGGGGACCCCCTTTAAATATCTCTTGTTGCCCCAAGACTTAACTCAAGATTTAAAACCCTAATAATAATAGCTAATAATAATAGCTAACAACAACAACAATACAATTACACCATCCATTAAACTTTCCCTCAGATGCACTCTTGCTTCTTCCTGCAAGTTTGTGGCTGGAATGGATTGAATGGCAATGTGCAGGCCAAGCCAGCCAGGCTTTGCCTTGGTTCCTGTCACATGGCTACTCCATTACAGGGAGGAGGTGGGCCAAGCAGTCTTCAAGCCTTTGTGGACCCCTGTGAGGACATTGCAGACCCCAGGTTAAGAACCACTGGGCTAGAGAATGCTGGAAAAGGAACAATGCAACCAGACCTTGAGAAGGGTGCTGGCAGGGGGATTCTGGGAGGTATAATCCAAGAGTAACTTTCCCAGGCTCTAAATGCAGCCTAGAATCACAGAATCATAGGGCTGGAAGGGACCCCAACAGTGATCTCATCCAATCAGCTTCTGCCCTGCAGGAACACACAATCCAAGCATTCCTGACAGATGGCCATCCAAACTATTAAAAAACCCCAAGAAGTAGACTCCACCACACTCCAAGGCAGTGTGTTCCACTTCTAAACAGCTCTTACTGTCAGGAGGTTCTTCCCAATATTCAGGTGGAATCTAGAATAGAATAGAATAGAATCTTTATTACGGTCATAGACCAGCACAGGTAAAAAGGGGATACAGAATAAAGGTAAGATCACAGAATAAAAACAGGCTAAAAGCAGTATTTAAAATGTTAGCTCCAGTATAACAAGTATAACAAGATAACAAGACTAGGTTGACACTATTCTACTGCTGAGGACATTGTCTGACGAATTTTAACCGCAGCTGCGCAGAATCTGGCAACATTATAAGTTGTTCCGGGGTTGGTGTCTGAAAGCAACAAGTTTATGTAGAATTGTCCAGTGTGCCCTTGATATTTATGCAACAGGGGTGAAATAAGTCTGAGACGTATGTCCCTGTAGTATGAGCACTGGAGTAATACATGCTCTGTTGTTTCTATTTGGCCTGAGTTGCAGGGGCACAGTCTGTCTGAGAAGGGGATCTTCTTGTATCGGCCTTCAAGGACAGCTGAAGGGAGGGCATGGCACCGTGCAAGAGTAAAGGCCCTTCGATGTTTAGGTATTTCAAGTGTTGCTAAGTATGCCAAAGGTGAGGCCAGATATCTATTGGAGTCACTAGCAATGAAGGTTGGAGTACTGGCTATGTCCAGTTGTCGCTCTATATCTGCTACCCGTTGTTTGATAGTAGCTTTTGCCCTATCATATCCCAGGCTTAGCAGAAGAACTGGGGAAAGGCCCAGCATTGAGATTTTAGTCATCACTGTCTGTTTCCAGCTGGATTGGAAATCATCACTTAAGGTTAGTGGAGCAAGGCCAGTGGGAAAGAGGGATAGTCTGAGCCAGTAGTTGAGTATGGTCACCCACACTCTGGCCTCCATTTTCATAAATCCTGACTCCAGTCTCAGAGCTGCGTTAGAGACACATTTTGGAGTTTGGAAAGCTGATCTTAAGAATTTGGATTGGACAAGTTCTAATGGAGCAGGGTTGGGGAAGGGTCCCAATTGGGATCCATAAAGCAGTTGTGCTACTGGTTTGGCTTCAAAAAGTTTGAGCGCTGCAGGTAAATAGTGGCCTCCTCTTGTCTTAAGAAATTTGAGAATGGTTGTTGTGCTCCTCTGTGCATTGCAAGCAGCATACTCTCCATGCGCTTTCCTACTACCAGTGGCTTGAAAAATTACCCCCAGGTATTTGAAGCAAGAGACCTGTTCAATCTTGTGGCCATCTATATTCCAGTTGTAGTTCTTGGGCCTTTTAGCGAATGCCATGATTTTAGTTTTTTGATAGTTGAGTTCTAGCTGTTCCACTCTGCAATAATATGTTAGTGCTCTTAGGGCTCTTTTTAGTCCAATGGGAGTTCTTGAAATTACTGCTGCATCATCCGCATAAAGCAGCGTTGAAATATGCCTTCCCTTTAATTTTGGGGGGTGGAAGTTAGTGTTGTTGAGGTGATCCACCAAATCATTAATGTAGAAGTTAAACAGGAGTGGAGCTAGAATGCAACCTTGCTTGACACCCTTCTCAGTGACAATGTCATTGGTGAGATGTCCCTGGGGGTTACATCTTACTTTTAATGAGGTCCCTTCATGCAGCATACGAATTAGATGGAGTAAACGTCGGTCGATCGAAGAAGCCTCCAGTTTTTTCCACAGTTTGATTCGGGATATAGAGTCAAAAGCTGCTTTAAAGTCTATGAAGGCAGCATAGAGAGAAACTGTGCTGCAGGTGGAGTATTTTTCAATAAGGTGGTGGAGTACAAGGCACTGATCTATGGTGGAGCGGCCTTCCCTAAAGCCAGCTTGTTCTTCTGCAAGTATGTTTTCTTGTTCCAACCAGGTCTGAAATTTCCACTGTAAGTGTCTTGCATAGAGTTTGCTGATTGTACTGAGGAGACTAATTGGTCTGTAGTTGACAGGATCATCCTTGGTTCCTTTTTTATATATGGGGACGATGATTGCAAGACCCCAATCCTTGGGTGCTCGACCATATTTGTCGATACAGGTGAAAAGTGAGGCCAGGATAGGGGCCCAAAATTCAAGGTTGTTTTTAATGGCTTCTGGAGGTATTAAGTCTTCTCCTGGAGCCTTCCCCATTCTCAGCTGGGCTACAAGGTTCTTGATCTCTGTCGCTGTCACTGGTGGCCACTCTTGGATATTTTCTATATTTTGGCTAGTGCATCCACTTTCAATGTAGTTGTCCTTATAAAGTGCTTGAAAGTGATCCTCCCATATCCCTGGAGGGATGTGACAATCCACTGTAGCTGGCCCATTTCTCTGGGAATTTGATGTAATATGCCAGAATAGAGCTGTGTTGTTGGATCTGACTGCCTGGATAAGTTGTGTCCAGTCATTCTTCATGGCTTCTTTTTTCTTGTTCCTCAGCAACTTTTTGTAGTCTCTTTTCTGCTGAAGCAGCATTGGTGCAGTATCTGGAATGTTATTAGACAGGTAACCTTGATAAATATCAATGAGGGCTTTTTTAGCATTAACACATTCCTTGTCAAACCATGGTTTGGAGTGGTGCTGTTGTTGTTTCCGCTGATGTGCGCTATTTTGACAGATTAGATATTGGTGTAGAGCTTGGGTAAGTGTATTGTAATTTTCCAAGATTTCATCAGGGGACTCAGCTGATAACAGGGCAGTCCTAAGATGCTGAAGTTGGTCTGAAGCCAATACCTCACTTATTATTTGGTTTAGTTGGGGGGTCCATTTAGCTCGGCGGTAAGTCCTTCCTGATGGTGTCACAGAGAGATGATAGCGCTCCCTGGTGTGTGTCTCCTGAGTGAAGTCGCTAAGCTGTAGCCGAATTGGTAAATGATCACTTTCAAATCTGGGCATAACTTCTAATTCCTTGGCATAGGGAAGAAGGTCCCTGGAAATGATTATGTAATCAATGGCACTCATTCTGGACCCAGAGAGATAAGTGAATTCAGCTGGGCAGTCATTTTTCAGGGCACCATTTAGGATTTGAAGGTTCAGCCTGAATGCTGTTTGATCCAGACAAAGTCCTGCAAAGTTTGATTTCTTGTCCTTTGAGCATCGGATGAGGTGGGTTCCATCGTCTTCAAAATCAGGAGGAGGGCATTTGTGATGGGCATATAGGGTATGATTATTGGGGCCCAGTCTGGCATTCAAATCACCTCCCAAAATTACAAATGCATTTGGGTTCTGCAACATGAGATTAGCAGTATATGATTCCAATTCAGCCCACAGGCCTCTGATTTGGGATTTCTTCTTCATTGGAGGCATGTAGGCATTTATTATCAGCAAAGTGCAATGGTTAAATTGAATCAGCACTGCCATGGCATGTGTTTTAAAAGTGGAAAGAGGCCTTGTTATGGCACGTAGGGTGGTGGAGACCAGGACGCCCAGGACGCCTCTAGCTCTTCCATGCTTTTTCCCTGGCTCTGCCGGAATTGAGAATGAGTGAAAGCCATTTAATAACAGATCCTTATTAGTCCATGTTTCCTGGATCAGTATAATGTCATATTGGGTGAGGAAGTCATTAGGACAGGGATCTCTGTGGGCCGTCGGCCACCCAGCAATGTTCCAGGTCATAAGGGTCACCTTGTGCTGGTCTGTTGGAGGTCAGGCAGTCGCATTGCAGGGCACAGGCTGAATGGGTAA
Source organism: Gambelia wislizenii (assembly GCA_030847615.1). Taxonomy (NCBI): domain Eukaryota; kingdom Metazoa; phylum Chordata; class Lepidosauria; order Squamata; family Crotaphytidae; genus Gambelia; species Gambelia wislizenii. The sequence continues at coordinate 109,397,620 of JAUMIR010000004.1, forward strand.
TTCATCTGATGGCAGTTGGTTAAATGACTGGGTTGACTGTGGCTGTGTCCTCCTCTGAGGATGGAGGGGTAGTGAGTCACATTCCTGTTCTTCTTGCCCTGCCTGTTCTGGAAGGGAGATTGGAAGAACCAATGCAGCATGGGAAGTGAAATGAGGATCAGAAGCAAGCAAGGATCCCATCTCTTTAGTGAGGGGGGCATTCTTTGGCTTAGGAGATGAGGTAGGTGGCAGTGAAGACTGTTTTTCCCTTGAGCTAGGTTTGCATAGGGATGCTTGAGTCCCCTGGGGTTTAATTGTAGATGGGGGTGCATCTGCAGTATATTGCATTTGTGGAGGGGTGTTGGCTACAACTCGGGATTTCAAGGCTTCCTTGATTGTGAGTAGAGAGTCATCACTTTCACTTTCACTGTCATAAATATCAGAATAATGCACTGACAGTTTTCTGCGAGGGGGGGCTGATTTCAATGGGGCTGGATTGCTGTTAGATTGACTCAGGATGGTATCTTTCATCAGCTGTATTGTGGGAGCGTGTTCCCAGATTTCTGTGAGTTTTTCTCTCAGTTTATTTACTTCATTATTAATAGCCTGAGTTTCTTCCTTTAAGGTGTGTTTAGGTTCTCCCTCTTGGTGTGCAGAATTATTGCTTCTTTGTGTTATTGTTGCTGTTTTCCCTGTGATGAGATCACGGACTATCTCATCCTTGAAAACTCTGTTAATTTCTATATAATGTGCATTCCAGAGGAAATTTCTTTTCCGTAACAGCCTGTTAGGAATATTTGCCTGGCTAAAGGTCAAAAAAATTCGCTTGGTAGCTCTTGAGCTGGGCAAAAAGTGGCAGTCTGTTAAATCAATTGTTCTGCTGTGCATGTTTAAAAGTTGGGAAAGGTATCTGATAACAGCCTTCTTCCCGTTTAACAAGTGCCTGTTGTGATGTATTTGCAGCAGAAGCTCATTTTTTTTTAACACTCTGCTGTGGTTAACTGCATCCTGTGATGTGGCAGGGCACGTCATTTCCTCCAAATCTGCTACATTTTTAACCCCCTGTGTACCATATGGGTTTTGCCTTTGAAAATCTTGTTGGGAAAGCTTATTGGTAATGTTGTTTAATCTTTGCAAAATAAGAATCAAAGTCTCTATGGACAGTTTGCAGAAATCATAAAAGAGCTGAGCGCTGTTATTGTAGGGAATGCTGCCAAGCTCCGGGAGTTTGACTTTGTTATCAACTTTGTTTTCAACTTGCTCTGTCCCATAATTTATATTTACACTTTGAGGAATTGGGGAGGCTGTTTTGTTTAGTTCAAGTGTCTGTAATGGCTTAAGGAGTAAAGAAGGAGCCGTTGTTACAGATCTGTTACTCACGGGCTGTGTTGTCTCTGCCGCTGGGAAGAGTGAGTCAATCCTCATCTGTTTTCCTGCTTTGGAGGATTCCTGTTTGTCAATATTATTACAGGGGCTCGTCCGATTTCTTTTCTTGCCTTTGGATGGCATTTTGGAGGTATATATAGGTGGTAATGCCAGATGTTAGTGGGAGGACAATTCAGAAGTTGTTAGTCTGTCGCCATCTTGCCCCTCCTCCCAGGTGGAATCTCTTTTCCTGTAGTTTGAACCCATGGCTCCGTGTCCTAGTCTCTGGAGCAGCAGAAAACAAGCTTGCTCCTTCCTCAGTATGACATCCCTTCACATATTTAAACATGGCTATCATGTCACCTCTCAACCTTCTCTTCTCCAGGCTAAGCATACCCATCTCCCTAAGCCATTCCTCATAGGGCGTAATGGCTTCCAGACCTTGCACCATCTTTCTCAGTATCTTTCTTGAATAGTTGTGCCCAGAATTGGAAACGGTATTCCAGGTGAGGTCTGAGCAAAGCAGAATGGAGTGATACTATTACTTCCCTTGATCTAGACACTACTCCTATTAATGCAGCCTAGAATCGCATTGGCATTTTTTGCTGCTGCATCACACTGCTAACTCATGTTTAGCTTGTAGTCTACTCTTTATTTTCTTTGAGGAAATCTACACCATTACATTAATTGCTAATAAACAAAAAAATTATGTTAGTGCCTATAATATAGTTTTTAAACTAAATTATTGGTGGCAAATTATGTAATATAGTAGGCCCCTCTTATCCACTGGGGATTGGTTCATGGGGTGGGGGGCATGGATTCTGAAAACCATGAATAATAGTGAATGCCATTGAAAATAATGGGACTTCTGGTTTAAAATACCATAGAGTTGCCTTGGAGGGCCTAGTAAAGGGCTAGGGAAGACACATTTTCTAGGAAGACTCTATGGTACGTGTGCTGTTTTGTGTCCCATGGATAATGAATCCATGGATAAGGGGGTCCTACTATAATCTGAACATCCTGTACGGTGAATAGGTTAGGTTACATTGACCTGAGATAAACATATGGGGGCCCCAAAGTAAAGCATTGCAGGGGCCCCCAAAATTCCTTAAACCGGCCCTGCTTGGATTCTTTCAAGGGATCAGGCTAGGACAAACTGCAGGGTCTTATCTCCAAGATTCCGAGCCTGGAGGTTAGTCAGTCAGAGAGAGATGGCCTAACTGAGCTTCCACAAACAATTCATAGCCTCACATTCCATTTGCTGCTGCAGTGCCGATGCCTGTACAGTGTTGAGTACAGTTGTGGCTGTAATTCACCAGTTCCAGTTCCTGTGTCTGGTGTCCCCACTTGGGTGGGAGTAGAAGCTCACTGCCCTGGCCATATGACAGGAGTGGTTTTGTCCAGCCATGGCATTGGTTGAGTGTGATGTCAGGTTGCGCCTCACACTCTAGTGGAGGGCAATAAGCTGTAAAAGCACTCCTGGAAAATGGCCATCCAAGCTCTTTTTAAAGACTACCAATGAAGGAAGTCCATTTCTTTGGAGTCAGAGTTTGGAAGTTACTTTAAAAAGTAATTTGCTAAAGTTATTCAAGACCTTCCAAATTAGTTCATTGCTATTCTATTTTCAAATTTAAAGTAACACTTTGCTTTCTTGTTATTCAAAAGTACGTAAAATGGTTGCTTTCAGTTACTTTTAAAAACATCAGAATTCCACAAGCTGCTGGTATATCTAATTATGGAGGCACCCCTTTTAATTATAAAGGCAATGAAAGAAGTTACAGTTACACTGGGAAAACAGTGATGCTGTCCCTTCTGATTGAGCAGCCAGCTAAGGGGTTGTCTAGACAGTAAAAATACTCCTCATAGAATGCAAGGAGAATATCTTTTGTCCCAACGAGAAGCAAATGAGATTCATGGTATTTGGAAGGAGGGGGGCAAAAACTCCATATACTGCGTGGGAAAAGCCTTTGTGGGTTCCCCTGAAGTTTTTAAAAATAATGCGTGGAACTGTGCATTACCACTCATTTGAACACCTGATTTGCATCACAGCACATTCTCGGTGAGGGTGGAAGTGGAAAGCTGATTGGTCAATGTGCGCAGGGTGTGGGCTTGCTGGCAATGAAGTGGCTGGAAGTGCCATTTTGGAGTTTCTCGTTGCCTCAGCACAGGTTTTTTTGCTGTGCTGAGGCAACTGAAAAGCTTTTTAAAGCAGAAGGTTGCACTTGCACACCTTTGATTTACAGTTTAAAAAATTACTGTCCAGCAACAACTTGTGGAGAATAATAATATGAGTAATTCACTCTTGGTGACCATCCTGATTCGCTGGCACAGCTGCATGTGCACTTCAAACATGGATAGCTTTGCATACCAATGATTTTGCCAAAGGACCAGGGAGACAAATGAACGCTGCTGCAAATTTGTGTTAATGCACAGCAATCCACATTATATCTTCTCATCTAGACAAGCCTAAAGTCTGAGGTTGGAGCTAAATCATGAAAAAGCAAACAAACAAGCCTTCAGATCTCATTTCCTCTTTTTCTGACTTCTATTGTGACAGTAGCCTGCCATCTAGTGGACTTTAACATACTTGAATTTCAATTTGCCTTCAGTGAGGTGGCAAATACTCATTATGTTTAAGATCATAGAATCATAGAATCATAGAATTGCAGAGTTGGAAGAGACCACAAGGGCCATCCAGTCCAACCCCCTGCCACGCAGGAAATCACGATCAAAGCATCCCCGACAGATGGCCATCCAGCCTCTGTTTAAGATACTAACAGAAACATTAAAAAAAAAAAAATACCCTCCAGAAATGCAGAATGCTGGTTTACACAGTATTGTGGCATTTTTGTGAGCAAAAAACCTGATGTTTATTGCTAGCTGAAGGCTGAAGTGTGTATCTGCTTAGCTGGGATAAAGCCCCATTGAGTTTACAACTCTTTATTTTTTTTTTCTCAGTAGATATGTATATAATCATCCTGCTTGACTTGGTAGAGATAAAAGGTAAATAGAGATCTCTTTCTCACTGAGGTCATATAAACACGACAGTTTGGGTTATATGACTTCAGACTGCAGGTGGAGTTCACATGTCAGAATGCTCTTCCACAAAATATTTTTAATATCAGAGAGATGACCCCAATCCTGATGGACTAGCTTTCCTAATGATGTTTTGAGCTATGCTGGCGGTGGCACAATAGCCACCGGTAGGGTCTCCCATGCCAGACAGGTCAAAACCGAAGGGTCTGACAAAGAGCATCAAAGGGCAGGATGGGCTCTCTAGCCTTATGGCAACTCTAATCCCAAACCCGGGCAGATGGTGCTCGTCCAACCCTCGTCCAACCCTGCAAGGTCATCTAAGAGAAGGAAACTCTAATCAAACCTACAGCCTGAGGACCTCATTGCTACCGTCCATGCTTGCAAGGCCAGCAGATGAACCTTTGGTTTAAAGGGTGAGGCCAGTTCTGTGCACGTTGCACTCCACCAGACAAATCCATTGCACACGCTCGAAGGACAAATCCAATAAGCGCAGGATGAGTCCTTCCTGAATCTTCGTTTGCGAAGAGAAGCCAGAGAGACAGAGAGAGAGCGAGAGAGAGAGCGCGAGAGCTTTGAAGCTTTTTATATATGGAGGAATGTGGCACCAATATGTAAAGAAACCACATGGAAATGACATAGAGACACAGTATTATCACTTAGAAAGAACTAGTCTTTACATCTGTAAAGCACCTTAAGGATCTTCTGTGTCCTAAATTGTGTTGTTAGTCCTGCCTAGAGTAGACCCAGAGAATCACTGGGATGTACCTACATGTTAACTCACCAGTCAATGATTGAATGGGTGTACAGTTGTCCCTTCACATTCGTGGGGGTTAGGTTCCATAGACCCCCGTGAATGTGAAAATTCCACGAATAACGACAGCCCTCCACCTGCCCTCCCCAAGCAACCCCGAGGCCTCCGGAGGCCTCATGGTCGCTTTTCCCGGCCGCCCCCCCCGCTCTCCCCAAGCGACCCCGAGGCCTCCGGAGGCCTCGCGGTCGCTCTTCCCGGCCGCCCCCGCCCTCCCCAAACGACCCAGAGGCCTCCGGAGGCCTCATGGTCACTTTTCCCGGCCGCCCCCCGCCCTCCCCAAGCGACCCAGAGGCCTCGCGGTCACTCTTCCTGGCCGCCCCCCGCCCCCCCAAGCGACCCCGAGGCTTCCGGAGGCCCTGTTGTCGCTCCCCTCGCCACTTTCCCTGGACTCCCCTCGCCTCCCCAGCCCTCCTCACCCCCTCCCCGGGCCTTCATAGGGCCTCCGGAGCGTCTCCGGAGGCCACATGATCGCCTCCCCGGCCCTCCCCACCCCCTCCTTAGGCCTTCATGGGGCCTCCAGAGCGCCTCCGGGGGTCCCGTGAAGGCCCCCCCAGCCCTCCCCACCCCCTCCCCAGGCTTTCATGGGGCCTCTGGAGCGCCTCCGGGGGCCCCGTTAAGGCCTCCACAGCCCTCCCCACCCCATCCCCAGGCCTTCATTGGGACTCCGGAGCACCTCCGGGGGCCCTGTGAAGGCCTCCCCAGCCCCTCCCAGGGCTTTCACGGGGCCTCCGGAGGCCCTGTGTCGCAGTTTTGGGGGGGCCCTCCCAAAACCGCAAATAATCAAAACCGTGAATGTCAAGTTCGCGAATGTGGAGGGACAACTGTACTCTAGTTGGGACTATACAACAGGATGTCAGCCTATATGTTATTTTTAAACACCCTCTAACTGTCTTGATTTGGCAAGGGAAGCATACCCTCCAACATTACAGAGATGAAAACTGAAACATGTTTTGCCAGCCAACACCAGAATGTGGTCCATATAGCAAAAGTTATGAACAAATAAGAACACACAAACTAGGGGGTCTGCAGCAGTTTGCTTTTGCCTGGGCCTATAGGAAAGGGCAAAATTCTGCCTCTCTTCTCTCTTTCCCCCTTTGCTGAATTAATTGAGTGCAAACTATATCTGTCCTTTGAACTCACTTTGAAGCAATTGAAGTAATTTGGCAATAAACAGGGAACGTGGAAGTAGGTGAGAGAAACTGGGACATTTTAAGAAGAGTTGGAAAGTGGGATGACAGAGGATTAGTCAGGACTGTCCCTGTGGAGGATGTGGGACAGTCCCAATTAATCCTACTATGTACTTTGGAATACTCCACCTCAGGTCTTGGATCAGCCCTAATCTGGGCAAAAATCCCACCAAATTTAATAGGATTTATCTCTGCATAGACATGTACTGTAAGTAAAAATGTGTGTCTGTGAGTGTGTATGTATGAGACTGAAAAGTATGAGACTTCCTGCAAGAATATGAGGTTTCTGAGATGAGGTATCATTACAGTATAAGGATAGTTTTCACAGGGTTCAGACTCACTCAGCAAGGAACAAGAGCAGCTATCTAACTTCCTCTCTGGTCTCCTTACCACAATAAGATAATCCAACTATTAGGTGAACTGAGACCCTGCCAATTACATCTGAGCTAAAATGACTGCCTTACATTCATCAATGACTGCTGACCCTGCTACTTCTTAGATAATTACTATGTTGGAAAATATAGTTTGCAGTCCAATAAGTGGAAATGGTTTTGCTATTGAAGGGTTAACTAAGAAGGCATATGAGATGAGCTGATGTAACTTCCTGAAGTTTTGTTATTGGGCAATCTGGGATGAAGGGGAGTGTCTGAGTGTTCTTCTTTGTTCCAGAAGCCATGATCTTTAACAATCCTCATGGACCTTTGAAGTCAGAAGACCCCGAAAGGGGTGTCCTGAATATAGTTTTGTAACAATGTAGTTTTTAAGTATTTTTAACTAGTTTTAGTCTGTTTTGATGGTGTTTTTGTTTCCTGCCACAAATGAGCTCTCTAAACTGTGAGTAATGAAGCTTTTGTATTTTTAAACTAACTTTGAGTCTTGAGTGGTTATTTTGGTAGTTAAACAACTTGGGAAAAGACAAAGTGTGTTTGGTTATTAGCTAAGCAGTGTTTTTACATGTATGCTAACATTCTGACGCTAGATGCTGCTGCGTTAACTCTAAACTCTGCTAAAATTGGCTGTATTCTCCAGTAACGTGTGAAGTACAGTGTAGATGTTTAAACAAGGACAACATACCCTGATATTTTAAACAGTGTATTTTTACACATTCCAATATACTAATGAAGCAGGATAAAAAGTTAGGAAGATCTGGATCTCTTGAAAGCTTGCCCACATTTTGGTGGCATTTTGGCTGAACCCAACAAAGGCTTTAGCATCATATGGAATCCCACCACCCTTTTTTAGTTAGCTGGAATATTTTTGATGTTTCATGTGTATTGTTGCTACAGCTTTGTTGATCGATTGGGTGAAAAGGCCATAGTATAATAAAATACATGAAATAAACAATAATACACAATGGTGTCCTTAAGAGCAAAACTATTATTATTTTTATTATTATTATTATTATTATTATTATTATTATTTCCAAACTGTAAATTGGAATACTCATACAAAAACCTGGTTCTTCTGGATCTAAAATCACCAAGCAACTCCATATTCTGCCATATGTTAAGACAGCCAACAAGAAAAAAAGGGGGGGGGAGGGAGCTCGAGAAAGCTATTGTAGCGTTTCTTGAATAACCAGCCTTGTGAAGTCTCAGTCTAAATTAGTCATTTGTTTTATAACCCACTCACATACATGTCATAATGTAAAGGACTTGGAATCAACACCTACCCTGCCTCCTCTGCATCACCTGCTGCAATGTTCTTCCTAGAAAAGAAAACAGCTCCTTGGGGATCCTTAAGCTGCCTGATTCATTAACCTGCTTTTAATTTCCCTTGCAAGGCAGTGTTAGATAAGGCCATCCAAACTGAACTCCTCCACTGTTAATAAGACATCAGAACGCTAGGTGGGTATGCTCCACTTTGCTAGAGGTAAGTGGCTGAGGACAACCCAAGGTAGATACTTGGCTTATCTTTTAAATATACTAAAGATGGAGATAAAGAAATTAGGAAAGGACAGGACACAATTACAATTGAATATCTAGGTACTTGTGATGAGGTTAAGTGTATCCTGATGTGATTCAGCTCAGACTATAAAATAAAGTTCCTTAACAGAAAGGCAATCTTTCACCTTATTTGTTCAACTTGCATGCAATCATCATCATCTATCAAACACAGAGCAGTTTAGAATCAGGGGAAGGAGGAGTGAAGCTCGGAGAAAGGAATATCAGCAATCTAAGATATATAGATGATACCACACTACTAGCAGAAAACAACAAAGACTTGGAACAATTACTAAAGATAGTGAAAGAAGAAAGTGCTAAGGCAGGCTTACTGTTGAACATTAAGAAAACATAAATAATGAGCACAAATAATCTACATAAAATCAGGCTAGACAAGGAAATTTAAATAGTAAAAAATTTCCCATACCCTGGATCAATCATTGAATAGAACGGAGATTGCTGTCAAGAAATCAGAAGAAGACTAGGTCTGGGAAGGGCAGCAATGAAAGAACTAGACAAAATCTTAAAGTGTAAAGGTATAAAACCAAACACTAAGGTTAGGATCATCCAAGCCATCATATTTCCCATCACCATGTATGGAAGTGAGAGCTGGTCAGTGAAGAAAGCTGATATAAAGAAAGTCAACTCATTTGAGATGTGCTGGAGAAGACTTCTATGGATATTGTGGACTGACAAAAAGATCAAAAATGAGTCCTAAAACAAAGCAAGCCTGAACATTCCCTGGAAGTCAAGATGACTACATGGAGACTGTCATACTTGGCCACATCATGAGAAGGCATGACTTACTAGAAAAGCCAATAATGCTAGGAAAGGTGGAGGGCAGTAGAAAGAGAGGAAGGCTGCATACCAGATGGGCCACATACCAATCAAGAAGGCCACAGCCCTGAGTCTGCAGGACCTGAGCAGAGTGGTTGAGGACAGGAGTTTTTGGACGTGTCTCATTCACAGGGTTGCCATGAGTTGAAGTTGACTCGAAGGCAGTTAACAATAACAACAAAAACAAGGCAAAGTTGTCAAGTAAGTAGCTCTCTACATGCCTTTCCTATGCTGCTCCTTGAAATTTGCTATGAATCAGTGTATTCATCACATGCAAGAGCCTCCATCTGGCAAAATAATAAATTCCAAGTGTCCTCACAGTTTCTGAAATGAGGTATCATTGCAGTGTAAGGACAGTTTTTACAGGGCTCAGACTCACTCAGCAAGGAACAAGAGCAGCTATCTGACCCACATGATTCCTGTTTACAAAGGTCAGTCATGGGGATCATGCAGTCTGTAGGTCATATGTGGCTTCCCCTATGCCTCAGTGCCACTTCCAGATGTTCTTGGACCCACTTCATTAGACATTGTGTGTGAGAGAGCGAGAGCAGGGGGAGGACAATACCATTTCTGGAAGCCTCTATGAGTAGCAATTCTTCTTTGAAACAAGTTCCCCTGTACTTTTTTGTAGTTTTAAAAATAACTTCTTCAAACTAGAAGTGGATATGCTGTATTTGTGGGAATTTTGATGTGTGTGTGTGTGTGTGTGTGTGTGTGTTGGGATTGGGAAGAGGTGATGGTGGGTCCTGGTGGGCTCAGGGACAGAAAATTGCTTAGCCTGACTCACCAGAGCATGCCCATCCCTGCATAAGGCAATGTGAGAGCATTGTTCAACAACTCTTAAAACAAAATGGCTGACAACAGTAACATGCCTTTATTAAGCTAGTTTGCCAACTATGCCTGTTCCTGGAGAAATCAGATCTGGCTATGGTAATACATGCCTTGGTTACATCCTGACTGGATTACTGTAATATGCTCTATGTGGGGCTGCCTTTGAAAAGTACTCAGAAACTTCAATTGGTCCAAAGAGCTGCAGCCAGGTTACTGAGGCTGGCTACAGCGACCATGCAACTCCACTGTTGCAACAGCTCTCCTGGATGCTTGTCTGTTTCTGGACGCAATTTAAAGTGCTGGTGATGACCTATAAACCCCTATACACCTTGGGTCCATGCTATTTGAATAACTGTATCTCCCTTTATGAGCCCCTTAGATATCTAAGATCTTCTGGGGGCTCTTCTCTTTGTCTCACTACCGCCCCTTTTTTTTTGGTTGGGGGGACAAGGGAGAGGCTTTCTCTGTGGCTGCTCGAGACTTTGGAACTCTCTCCCTAGAGAGGCCAGGATGGTCTTGTCCTTGCTCTCCTTCTCTCAACAAGTTAAAGCATTTTTACACTGTCAGGCTTTTAAACAAAGTGACTAAAAAGTGACTAAACAAAGTGACTAAAAAGGTGGGCTTTACATGCTGTGCACTGCTGTTCATAAGATTTGCATATAATCTTTTAATGAATGTTTTTAATGCTCAATGTTTTAACATTATAAATTAAATTGCTTTTCAAAAACCTATATTTATACTTTCATTAATGGTTTTGCATACTTTTTAATCTGTATTCTTTTTAAATATGTTGTTAGCAGGAAGAAAGGCGGGATATAAATGAATAAAATATAGAAATATCAAAATAGTATTCTCATTAAATGCAAGGTAACATTTTTATAAAACATACAGTAACACTTACCACCAGGAATAATATCCTATTTATTATAAGTAATTTGTGTTCAAGATCACTTTTTTGAGGCAGATATTTTATATTTTGAGGCATATATTCTGAGGCCTATGATGCATGTGGTATACACATAAAATGCTCTAGTAAAGCCATTGCTGTTAAATGAACTAACAAGTGATAACATCACAGGGACCTATGCATACCCTTCCAACTTTTCACAGCTGAAAACCCTGACATGTGTGGCCAGGCAACATCAGAGTGTGATCAAGATGGTAAAGGTTATTCATGAGGAAGAACAGACAAGCTGGAGACAGATCTTGTAAGCTCTGAGGTTCTGACTGGGACATTTCAGAGTACTGTAGACATTTATTTTTCCTTTTAACTTATAAGCTTGTATACAATTGCATGTCTAGGGAGTTCCAAGTACTGTACAGGATGTTTAAAAATTATCCTTTCATTTTCATAGAATCATAGAATTGCAGAGCTGGAAGAGACCATGAGGGCCATCCGGTCCAACCCCCTGCCAAACACGAAATCTTGATCAAAGCATCCCCGACAGATGGCAATCCAGCCTCTGTTTAAAGACCTCCAAGGAAGGAGAACCCACCACGCTCCGAGGGAGTGTGTTCCACTGCCGAACAGCTCTTACTGTCAAAAAGTTCCTCCTAATGTTGAGGTGGAATCTCTGTTCCTGGAGCTTGCATCCATTGCTCCGTGTTCCAGTCTCTGGAGCAGCAGAAAACAAGCCTGCTCCATCCTCAGCGTGACATCCCTTCAAATACTTAAACAGGGCTATCATATTGCTTCTTAACCATCTTTTTTCTAGGCTAAACATACCCAGCTCCCTAAGTCTCTCCTCATAAGGCATCGTTTCCAGACCTTTCACCATTTTAGTTGCCCTTCTCTGGACACGCTCCAATTTGTTAATATCCTTTTTTAATTGTGGTGCCCAGAACTGGACACAGTATTCTAAGTGAGGTCTGACCAACGCAGAATAGAGTGGCACTATTACTTCCCTTGATCTAGACACTATACTTCCATTGATACAGCCCAAAATCGCATTGGCCTTTTTAGCTGCCGCATCACATTGTTGACTCATGTTCAACTTGTGGTCCACTAGGACTCCTAGATCCCTTTCGCACGTAGTCTCATTCAGCCAGGTCTCTCCCATCCTATATCTATGCATTTCATTTTTCTGCCCTAAATGCAGTACTTTACATTTCTCCGTATTGAATTTCATTTTGTTAGCTTTGACCCAGCTCTCTAGTCTATCCAGGTCATTTTGAATTTTGATCCTGTCCTCTAGGGTATTAGCTACTCCTCCTAATTTGGTGTCATCTGCAAATTTGATAAGTAAGCCCCTAATTCCCTCATCCAAGTCATTGATAAAGATGTTGACTAGCACTGGGCCCAGGACAGAACCCTGTGGCACCCCACTGCTCACATCTTTCCAAGAGGAAGAGGAGCCATTGCTGAGCACCCTTTGGGTTCAGCCGGTCAACCAATTACAAATCCATTGAACAGTTAACTTGCCTAGCCCACATTTTACAAGCTTGTTTGCAAGAACGTCATGGGGAACCTTGTCAAAGGCCTTACTGAAATCAAGGTATGCGATGTCCACAGCGTTCCCTTCATCTACCAAGCTGGTAACTTTATCAAAAAAAGAGATCAGATTAGTCTGGCATGACTTGTTTCTCTGAAACCCATGTTGATTTTTTGTGATTATGGCATTGCCTTCTAAATGTTCACAGACTCTCTGTTTAATGATCTGCTCTAGAATCTTCCCTGGTATTGATGTCAGACTAACTGGACGATAATTGTTGGGATCCTCTTTTTTCCCCTTTTTGAATTCATTTTGGGAAATGAATTAAAAATTATCATTCCATTTTGAGAACTCGAATAAACCGGGTAGATGGCTTGCTTTTAAATTAAGAAAAATGAAAGAAAGAAATCATATTGCTAAAGTAAAAGAAGGAAAACAAATATATACACAACAGGATAAAATCAAAACTGTATTCAGGATTTTTTTCACATCTCTATATAAAGATGAAAGAACTCCAACGTGTAATATAGAATCCTTCTTAAAGGATGAACACCTACCAGAATTTACAGATGAACAGAGACGTAGTCTAAATCAACCTATAAGGACAATTGAAATTTCAGAAGCAATAAGAAGGCTTAAGTTGGGGAAAGCCCCTGGCCCTGATGGCTTTATACCAAAGTATTATCAATGTATGGAAGAGCTTATTATTAATCCTTTTAAGGAAATATTAGAAGAAATTAAAAAATGAGTTATCCCCAAATCATGGAGAGAAGCAAATATCATTTTAATACATAAAGAAAATCGTGATCCCCAAGATCAAAAAAATTATCGGCCCATATCACTGTTAAATGTGGATTACAATATTTTCGTCACCATATTGGCTCATAGACTGACAAAAATACTTAAAAGTTAGGTACAAGAAGATCAAAGAGGATTCCTTCCTGGTAGATTTCTAAAGGATAATGTACGTCATGTGCTTGATTTAATTGAGTATCATGATATCCACATTGACAAGAAGCTGGCTTTAATATTTTTGGACACTGAGAAAGCTTTTGACAATGTAAATTGGAAAATAATTATAGATATCTTGAAAAAATAAAGGCAGGGAAAGACTTTACAAATTGGATTCAAGCGATCTACAATAACCAAACTGCAAAGTTGATTATAAATGGAGAAAGAATGAAGGAAGTACAAATACAAAAAGGCACTAGGCAAGGATGTCCTCTGTCTCCACACTTATTTCTATCAGTTATGGAAATCTTGAGTAAAAGGATAAGAGAAGAAAAGAAAATAACAGGAATTAAGATTGGTAAATATAATTACAAACTAAAATTATACGCAGACGATATGATGATTTCATTGAGTGACCCGCTGGAAGAGATTAAAGTAATTATGGATATTCTAAAAGATTTCGAATGTCTAACGGGTCTGAAGGTTAATACAGACAAATGGTTATAATTGCCAAAAATCTAACACAAGAGGAGATGAAAGAGCTAACTTCAATATCCGGATATAAGGTAGTTAAAAAAGTTTGTTATTTGGGAATTAATATTACAAATAAAAACACAGAATTATTCCAAAACAATTATAAAAAAATTTGGACCGATATCAAGAAGAACTTAAATAATTGGAAAAATTTGAAGCTGTCATTTTTGGGAATAATTTCAGCAATCAAGATGGACATTTTACCAAAAATGTTGTTCCTTTTTCAAATGTTCCCGATTATCCATACCGCAAAGATCTTTACTGAGTGGCAGAGAGATCTTATGAAATTTATTTGGCTGGAAAAAAAGCCAAGAGTAAAAATGAAAATTTTGCAGGACTCGAAGAAAATAGGAAGGCTAGGAGTTCCCAATCTAAGATTATATTATCAGGCTTGTTGCTTGGTTTGGATCAAAGAGTGGACATCTCTAGAGGATGAAAGATTACTGAAATTAGAAGGATTCAACAATAGATATGGCTGGCATGCCTATCTGTTTTATAATAAAGAGTTGGTAAATAAAGAATTCAATTATCATTTTATAAGGAAAAACTTACTTAAAATCTGGAACAAATATAAAAGATGGATGTGTCCCAAGTTGCCCTCGTGGCTATCACCCCACAAAGCATTTTTTGGCAAAGAAAAATTGCCTGTTCAAAAATGGATAACTTATAAAGATCTAATGATGTTGGAAGGAGGTCAGCAAAATATCAAATCTCAAGAAAAACTAGAAGAAGGAATTAGATGTCATTGGTATCTATATAGACAACTATACGAAAGGTTTAAAATGGATGAGAAATTAGAAGGCATAGATTTATCTAAATCCACATGAGAAAGATTAACACAAATTGGAAACAAACAATTAATTTCTAGATTTTATCAACAGCTACTCGAATGGGATACTGAAGATGAAACGGTTAAAGACAATATGTTAAAATGGGCCCAAAATGTTGGTCACTCAATTGAACTTAAAAAATGGGAACAAATGTGGTCATCTAAAATAAAATTAACTCTTTGCAGCAACATTAAAGAAAATTGGTATAAGATATATTTTAGATGGTACCTCTCACCGGATAAGTTATCTAAAATGTACAAAAATCTGAAAAACGAATGTTGGAAATGTAAACATACATCTCGCACCTTCTTCCACCTCTGGTGGAACTGTGAAAAGGCCAAAAAATTTTGGTCTCAAGTCCAGAGAATAATTAATGAAATACTAGAGAGTAACATCCCTTTAAATCCAGAAATATTTCTATTAGGAATGCATGAAGAAAAACTTGATCGGGGACAAGAGAAATTAATATTCTACCTGTCAGCAGCGGCGAGAATATCTTACGCTTCAATCTGGAAAACTCCAAACACCCCAACAGTAGACCATTGGTTATTAAAGGCATACGAAATGGTGGCAATGGATAAATTGATGTTATTACTTAAAGGTAAGTACGTTGAAGAGTATTGGGAAACAGGGAAAAGATTTTCAAGTTATGTTGGGAGGAGATGGGGAAATTTTGTTGTAATCCCTAGGTAAATTTCTCTTTCTCTGGCTTTTCTTCGCAAATGAAGATTCAGGAAGGACTCATCCCACATTTTCTGCAAGCGCGCTGATGACTAAAAAGGCCAATCCGAGATAAACAAGTCCGGTTGCAAAAGGCACAGCAGAAGGTCTCCTTGTGTGATGTTTTTGGGTTGTGATTCTTTCTGCGTTGTCGTTTCTCTTCAAGACTTGTTCATCATGAGTTCTCAAATAAGGCTGCAGCATTGTGGATAGTGTGTCTCCATGCCTCCCGATGTGAGGCCAGGGTGGACCACTGTTGGTGATCAATTTGGCCGAGCCTGAGATGTTGTTTCAGGGAGTCTTTGTATCGCTTTTTTGGAGCGCCCCTCTTACGCTGACCTGTGGTGAGTTCACCATATAGTATTTTTGGGAGGCGATGGTCCTCCATCCTAGAAACGTGTCCTGCCCAGCACAGCTGCGTTCTCAATATCATGGCCTCAATGCTGGTGATCCCTGCTTGCTCAAGGACAGCAACATTCGTCACATAGTCAGTCCAGTGTATATTTAGGATTGTGCGTAGACAGCGCTGATGAAAGCGCTCGAGGAGTCGTAGGTGGTGGCGATAGGTGACCCATGTTTCAGATCCATAAAGGAGGATAGACAGTACGATGGTTTCTATACACACTTATTTTTGTGCTTTGCCTCAGGTGTTTATTACTCCAGACTCTTTTGTAAAGTCTTCCAAATGGCTATGTGCCTTTGTTAATCTGTGATCGATCTCTTTGTCAATCTTGGCATCTGAGGAGATGATGCTTCCCAGGTAGGTGAACTGCTGAACGGACTTGAGCACAGATTTGCCGACGGCAATGTGGGGATGGTGGTGTTCATCCTGTGGTGCAGGCTGGTGAAGAACTTCTGTTTTCTTCAGGCTGACTTCTAGCCCAAACAGCTCTGCAGCTGTTGCAAAGCAGGACATGTTTATATTTAATAGGTTAAAACCAACTACAGTAAGATAAATTTCGTTAAACTTATAAGAGGCATGAGTACTTCAGTCCCTCAACAGTTTCAGTAAGATTCTAATGTAGTTTTATGGTTTTACGATAAACAGTGGTTAAATATATCAAGAACAAGGTAAATAGTAGTCTAACAAGGGGAATTTTTTTTAATAGACAATAGCTTGTTGAAATTAAGAATATAAGATATATACAATGAATGGGATACAAAGATCCACATAAATAATCATGAATAAGCTGGAGAGAAAGTTGTATTTTAGTTTGATTGAGCGAAATGCAAGGTTGTGCGAGAGGATTTGTTTGTATTGATTTGTTTGATAATATTATTTTATGGATGTTTTTAATAAAAAATGGTAAATAAAATAAAATAAATTATCCTTATAATTTCATTTTGGTGTAATGATTTGAGCACTGGGCTATGACTCTGGAGACCAGGGGGCTGTTTACACGGCAAAATAAATCATCAAAGAATTTGCAAAGAGTCCTAATAGTTCCC
This sequence comes from Gambelia wislizenii, assembly GCA_030847615.1. NCBI lineage: Eukaryota > Metazoa > Chordata > Lepidosauria > Squamata > Crotaphytidae > Gambelia > Gambelia wislizenii. The sequence continues at coordinate 109,414,525 of JAUMIR010000004.1, forward strand.
ACATCTTTCAGAACAAAGTCGCCATATTCAGAAGGAGGGGGGCAAAAAAAATCCCTAAGTAATACAGTATCAGCTTTCACTATTTTTCCCGGTCTTTTTTGAAAAGTAGTGCAAGTTAGTGCAATATCGACTGTGTGAACCAACATTTTGCATACAGCAGTGGAAACAGTCAGCAGTGTTTGCGAAATAGCCACAGCAGCGCTGAGCCACGATTGGTTGGATTTGCCCCTCCCTGGGTGGAGTTGGAAAACATGGAGGAGTCTGTAATAAAAAGATCAAGCCAGCCAGCTTACTTTTAGCATAATTAATGTTCCTCTCTCCCTCTCTCTCTCTCCCCCATCGTTCTTTCTGTGTTTCTGCGTCTGCTGCTTCGATCATAGAGACGAAAAGATCCAGCCAGCTGGCTTTCCCTCCAGCAGCTGATTGCTCCACTGGCTGATTGTTGGATTGTTCTTGGGTGTGTGGGTGTGTGAGTGAGTGAGAGAGGGAGAGGGAGACAGTCTGGTCAGTTGGCTGGGATTGCAGAGCGAACAGAATCTCAGCTGCTTTGATCGTTCTTTTCTGTGTGCAGGGATCTCAAGGCTGCTTTCCTTCTCTTCTTTGTCATTATTTCTCTCCTACTCCCCTCCTTTTTTGTAGCTTTATATACAGACAAAGCTACGAAGTTACAGTCTGTTTCCCCCTCACACTGCCCCCCTCCTTCCTTTCTCCCTGCCTCCTACCTGGTTTTAATGATAGTGATGGAGGCCATACCTCCCTCCCACCTTTGTGTCTGTGTAAACTATAGGAAGCCAAAACTCACTGCATCTTCCAATTGATCAATAAATCATCTGAACTATGCCCTGCTGTTGAAAAGGATGGTATTCCATAATTTAGTGCACTTTATCCTGCCGTGTAACCAGCTCCCAGGTTTCAAATCCCCACTCAGTCATGGAAACCCACTGGGTGACCTTGGGCAAGTCACACCTTCCAAGCTCAGAGGAAGGCAAAGACAACCCCCCTCTGAACAAATCTTGGCAAGAAAGCCCTGTGATACATACTGCTTAGGGTTGCCATAAGTCGGAAATGACTTGAAGGCACACAGTAGCAACAGTACACTTGACATTGTAAAGATAATTTTCAGACACCCTGTGTGTTGAAAATGCTACCTTATTTTTGGATGGGCTGACCTTGGTTTTTGTGTGTGTGTTTTTTTTGGATAATACACTTCCTTCCCCCACTTCTCTGTCCCCTCCTGTCAAATAATGGCTAGCATCCCATTAGTGACATATGCATGCGTAAGTTGAGGTGGGATGAATTATTTACCACATCCAAAAATGTGGATGATCGTGTCTCATATTATGAAATAGTGCTGACATGCACACAGACGCTTCAGTGTGTCTGTGTTCACATCACTGTGTGAATGATCTGTAGTCGCTTGAAATCCTGGATCCAGAGTCCATGGATCTGGAAGGCCCACTGTAATTTTAATGGAACACAGCTATTTAAAATAAGAAGTTTCTTATGGCTTTACCTTGTTGGGAATAAATTCCAGATGAGCAACTTTGTTTCTGTTGCTGTACAAACAACCAGTAGTACTGTAGCACCTTACAGTAACAATAATTTGTTTTGTGACACAGGAGTCTTGATTGATTTTGCAATACTTTTGATTTTTCATGCATTAAGGAAAGCGTATAGTAAAACCTAGGTTTCCCCCCATGTGCTGTTGATTCTATTAATTGATTTTTCTCCCTCTAGACTATCATCTGTGAAGGAACACCACCATTATCCCCCATTCTATTCGATTTGGTGCTCCAGTCTAATGCACTTATAGCTCTGCTAATGCAACCTAGCAAGAACAGATGTTTGGGCCAGGATAGCTTCAGGGGCTTCTGAAATGTTCTTTTAGACAGGTCTCTACCATTAATGAATTTTGGAAGATATTATTTGTCAGAGAAAGAGCTACATAGCATATATATCTGTAACCTTCAGGGTGCATGTTGTTGCTACAAGTCAAAAATTAGGGCAATCTGCAGGGTTGTTTAGGGATCTGTGCCTACATTAAAATCCCCCACCCTTTCCGAACAATAGAGGGTGGAGGTAGGAGTGCTCTCCCCACCATTTTCCTATATAGTACACATTTTCCTTTAAGAGTTGCGGGCGATATTTAGGAACTGCAGAAATACAGTACAGGTTAATGCTGCACTAAGAAATTCCTATATTTGCATACTTGAAATACAAAGCATTTGCATACTTTGTACATATCCGAGCTTGGAATGGGCAACTAAGATGATCAAGTACCTGAAAACCAAGCACTATGTGGAACAGTTTAGGAAACTGGGTATGTTTAGCTTGGAGAAGAGAAGACTCCGAAGTAGCATGATAGCCATCTTTATATATCAAAGGGAGGTCATGTAGAAGATGGAGCCAGCTTGTTTTCTCCTGCTCCAGAGGCAAAAACACAAACTAATGGATCCCTTCCAACTCTGCGATTCTATGAATGTTAACAGTTATGTGTTACATGCTATTAAAAGAAAATGTTGTTATGTTATCCATTACTGATACATTGTTTTTATGTTACTTTTAAATTATTATTTTTAAAAATATATTTAAAATACAAAACTGATCCAAAATCATATCAAACAATAAAAGTATTACCAGTCATGTAGTATGTTGATTTGCATGTAATTACATGTATTTTAACCCCCACCCACAACTTATTACATGTGTTGATTTGTGAAGGGGAAAATAACAACTTAAAAAAAATAACAACATTGATACCATTGTTACTAAACCTGTGACACTTTTGTTACCATTGATATTGTTGTTACTTTTAACATGTTATTTCCAAGTGCTGGTACCATTAATCCTTGTGCTTTTGTGAGTATTGCCTCCTATTGCCTTGTCTTCTTTGGATAAACTATTACATCATTATTTTTTCTCCACTTGCCAAACGTCACTTGTCTTATTTGGCTCAGGGCCATTTGAAACAGGCATGGTTCCCTGTTTAGACTGAGAGATTGAGAGTCTTTTGTGAGTTAATCTGTGTCTATCTGTATCTTTTATCATCTTTTGGTCACCTGGGTTTCAAGCAGTAAAATCCAGATAGGCAGAGTTAGCATCAACTACTTAAGCATTCCTAAGTACTAGAATCTCAGGATATTTATATGGGAGAATGAGTAGGTTCTATGTTGTCTTCTAGGCCAGTGGCTCTTAACCTTTTCTTTAGCAGGGACCCCCTTTAAATATCTTTTGTTGCCGTGGACCTCCAGGACTTAACTCAAGATTTAAAACCCCAACAACAACAACAACAACAGCAACACATCATCCATTTAACCTTCCCTCAGAGGCACTGGAGGAGGAGGAGGGAAGACATTTCTTCTGCTTCTTCCTGCAAGTCTGTGGCTGGAGTGGATTGAAGAGCAATGCACAGTCCAAACCAGCCATCCTTTGCCCTTGTATGTGGGCTGAGCAGCCTTCACTTCTTTGCAGGCCCCCTGTGAGGACATTGCAGCCCCCTGGGTGTCTGCGGACCCCAGCTTAAGAACCACTGTTCTAGGCTATTTATTATATCCAGTCATATACAGGTCTGTCTATTAAATAACGAGACTGTGTTTCTACCTTTCAGACAAATCAGGGTGAACTGATTGTGAACATTTTAGTGGTGACCTTAGACATGTCTGAACCTGCATGACAAACATTAACATTCTCAGCTGTTCAGTTAATTGTCAGTCATTTACAGCAGCTGAGTTGTCTGTTGTGTGCCAGAAAAATGCAAAGTTTAAAAGTTGAGCAACATGTCAATTTGAAATTTTTAGTAAAACTGAACAGAACACCAATGGAATCTTTTCAAATGTTTACTGAGGCCTATGGGGAAGACTGTATCTTGTGTGAGTGTGTGTTTGAGTGACACAAAAGATTCAGAGAAGGAAGTGAGAATGTGAAAGATGATGAATGCCCTGGACAACCTTTCACTTCAGTGACCAAAGAAATTGTGGAAAAAATCAGCCAAATTGTTCAAACAGACCACCAACTCAGTGTCCGAATGATAGCTGAAGTCATGAACATTGGCAAAGACACTGTGTGGAAAATTTTGCATGAGGATCTCAACATGAGAAAAGTTTGTGCCAAGGTAGTCCCTAGGTTTCTCACACCAGAGCAAAAAGAGTGCCACAAGGAAATTTGTGCTGATATTCTGCAGCAACTTGAGGCACACCCAAACCTTTTTTGAAAAATCATCACTTGTGATGAAACCTGGACCTTCCAGTATGATCCTGAGACAAAACCACAATCAACATACTAGAAAAACCATCATCACGAAGAATGAAAAAGCACCTCAAAGCAAATCCACATTCAAAGCCATGCTCATTGTTTTTGTTATTTGACATCAAGGGCGTAATTTTGGCAGAATGGATTCCAGAAGGCACAACAGTAAACCAGCATTATTATAAGGAAGTTTTGACAAAGCTGAAAGAGTCAGAAAAAAAGGCCAGTACTACGGGGAAATGGTTTCATTCTTCAAGACAATGCACCTGCTCACACACCACTTTCTGTGAAGCAGTTTTTGGCCAATAAACACATTACTACACTTGAACATCCTCCATATTTGCCAGATTTGGCACCATGTGACTTTTTTCTTTTCCCTAAAGTGAATTCAGTGCTTAAAGGAACACGTTTTGAGTCAATTGATTCAATAAACAAGAAAATGGCAGACATGTTGATACAGCTGACAGAAACTGATCTGCTCCATGCCTTTGACCAGTGGAAAACAAGACTTCATCGGTTTTTGAGTATATTGAAGGGGACAAGCATTAGAATTGTAATGCATATAAATAAAGATGGGTTATTTATTAATCTTGTTAATTAATAGACAGACTTCATACATATATAAACATCCACACTCCCCTTAGGGAGAAATGTAGACATTTCAGCGTCTAGGAACATTACTTACCTTACATTATTTTACATGTAAGGCATCATACATTCATTACATTACTGTATATGTGAGGCAAGGTGTTACACTTTCTTAAGGACTGAATCATTATATCCTCTGCATTTCTTTAGCAGGCTTTTCTGTAGTTACAAATGGAGGAACATTACCACATTACACAAAATTACCTAGCCATTTATCCACTAAGGAATACCATTTCATCTGTTAGAAACTATACATTTCTAAATAGGCATAGGTGAAAAAAAATATAGGCATCCAAGGGCTGCTATTTTCATAGCTGCATACATTACAATCAGATGGGAAATATATCTATTTAGTATAGCCTAGTTGAGAGCAGAGATTCTGCTCTTACCAGCATGGTCTGTCTTCATCAGCATGGCCTAGAAGGTTAGCTAGGAACATCATATCCTTAGATGTTGCTATGCATCTATGATGGAGGCAGATGCTTAGTCACCTCTCTTCTATCTCTTCTCAGCTTGTTTTATATCTTCCCCTGTCCTATCAACTGACAGATCTCATCCAATCAGATAATAGGTGGTCACTATACCATGTTTATGTAAACATTTCTCTCTCCTCCAGTCGGGTTCTTAGAGGTGACATAACATGCTGGGTAGACTTAGCTGCCATCCAATTATATCAGCCATCTGATCACATCTGTCATTCCTTTTAATGTGGCACCTCTTTGGGGTTCATTATACAACAATTTACTGTTCTTGCACTAGCTTAGCATTGTTTATAGTTATATTGGTTTTATGCCCGGAACTAGGCTCTGAACCAAATTGCACAACACACAGAGCTTTCTGCTTTTATTTTATGCTGTATAAACACACGATTTTAACTTCTGGGTTTTAAATTTTGCAAACTGTAACACAAATCAGTATGCAGCCTGTATGCAGATGAATACTTGATTTGTTTTCTTTTGGCTGGACTTTGAGTACCCATGGGGAAAGGGTTTTTAATACTGTGCAGTACCACTAGGTTTAGTACCAGGACTCCCCTTCCCATGGATACCAAAATCCGTGAATGCTTAAGTCCCATTATATATAATGGCATAGTAATATGGCATCCAACATATAAAATGGTGAACAGCAAGGTTTGCTTTTTAGAATTGTCCCCCCTCCCCCAATATTTTTGAGCCATAGTTGGTTGAATCCATCGATTCAGAACCTGTGGATCCGTAGGGCTGATTGTATATCTATATTTGTTGGTTTTGTTTTTAAAGTTTGTATGCTCTTAATTGCTTTTAATTCTATCAATAGTTTAATTATATTTTAACTCTTGTATGATAGGTTCTTTTGACTGTTTTAATTTTTGTAAGCAACCTTGATTCTAAGGGCTGGGATGAAGGCAGGATATAAATAGGAGGAGAAGGGTGGAGGAGGAATCACCTATTTGAATAAATGTGAGGATAACAATGAATACATTAACAACAAATTGAGCCCACAGTAGTATTATTTACCATTACTGTCTGGGTGCTTTTATGTACTGTATGTATAAAAGTAAGATGTCTGGAAGCATCAAAAACCTGGGCTGCTAACATAAGCATTGCTACATACCCCACCAACTCCATTATGGCAGAGTTGGGTTAAGTGTCTATAATCTAGATTCTAGTCACACACCAGGAAGCATAACTTCCTTTTTTTTTTTTTTTTTTGGTCTACACCATGGTGTTGCTTCATCTGGGGCATTTTACATATTATGGAAGGGCTGCTGTAGGTTTGCCACAAGTTTATATTCAGGAAGAGACTTCAGCCAGCCATAGGCATACCCTCCAACTGTCTTGATTAACCCTTTGTCCTCCCACTTTTTTAGCTGCTTTCAAAATGTCCCAGTTTCTCTCTTTTCCTTACTTCAGTTCCTGCAAATTGTCCCTCCCTGACATGGGAATCACCACTTGTCACTGGTTTGCTGAATTCAACACTTTTACTGACAAGTTCCATTTGTATTATTATACTGTATAGCCTGTCTTATTATAACGTCATTCTCACTGTGCTGTCTCTTTAGTGCATCTGCTGCTATCCTGTCTTGAGACAAACCATGTGAATCATGGCACATTTGTCAATCTAAGTTATAATGTTTATAGCCAGAGCATACCTAAATAAGCTCTGGTCCAGAAATCCTTTCTTTCACTGATGAATATCGCTGATAAAACCATCTATTCCAGCCCATTCACATTCTCAAAATAAAGATGTTTTGGCATTTAATAGAACAGATGCTTTCTGTTGCACAATATTATTTTTTATGTTGTCAAAACAAATAATTAAAATTAGTTCTGAAATGCAGTGTTCAGCTTCTAAACTGAATTCTCATTTCCCCACAGTTGGACTTGGGGACTCTGAGTTGTGCATTTCTATCTAAATTGCTATTCTTTTCCTATTTGTGATAACATTTTAACATTTTTTTAAATAAAAACTCATCATGCTTAAAATGCTTTACACCTACATTCATGTTCCACAGTGCTGGGAAACTGCATACTTTAAAGGACAATTTAGGCAATATATATACATATGATGTGTATGTATATCCTATGTGTACATATATATCTATATATCCTATGCTGTGGTTAGTTCCAGTTTCACGACTACCTCAGAGATGGATGTCTGGCTCTGGAAGAGTGCTGAACAAAATTCTTATATTTGTCAGTTTATTGGAAAGAACACATAAACTCTATGCAACTGAGGTATCATACAACCACCAGAAGCTAGTCTGAGTAGGGTAGTGGGAATAAAGTTTCCACCCTGAAATTCTGGGGTAACATTCCCTCTCCCCCTCAGCCCATGGAACATCAGATGTGGCTGGTGGCATCCATGCCAGTGGGATGGTGAATCTGCTATGAGTTTTAGTAGAAATTGGAGTTATCCAAGGTGCTGAACCACTTGTGGAGATAAAGTTCCATACCTTGGCTAGCTATACATTGACATGGATGCTGCCAACCTCTACTACTCTGAATGCAACTGAATCTACTATTCTAGAATACATGTACCAAAGTGGAAAATGCAAAGAATAATAGAATATGAAGTGTCCCTACCATTTGAGAAATGCTGACCTAAATAAACAAGGCAACTTAATAAATCATCTTTGCCATTGTTATTCCACTGTAATGGAGAGTTCCATAATTCAGCATCCCTTAAAGTTCAGTGCAAACATTGGCTGAAAAAGTGTGAGGATGAATCCCTCAGTTTCAGGCAGAAATTGAGCTGACCCAGAGCAAGTCTTGATTGGAGGGCTTTTTATTTTATATTGTTTTCCTCCTCTTCCAACCTGTCTATCAATGTTTTCTTATATCCTGTCATTTCTTCTTTTCTTCTCCTTTAAAGTTGTAACCTATCTACCCCCGCCTTCAGTTTCTTTCATCCCTTCCTTTGGCTTGTGGAGCCTTGTCAAGCAGAAACAGACAAACTTACTATATGGTAACTTCATGCACAAAAAGATCATTCCATACAAACAGTTCCTTAAGCAATTTTCTCTGTACATTTATAAGGAAGTAAGACACATATAACACAATGAAATGTATTTGCAAGTAACCACGCAAAGGACTCCCAAGGAAGCATTTCTAGCACCAGAGACTCTGGTTTTTTCTTAAGACAACTCACTGTAACAAAAGTCTTATTTAAGCAAACAATCCATCCAAGACAGCACACTTTCCCCACTTACTTTTGGCAATTGAACTACAGTTGTCCCTCTGTATCCATGGATTTGGTGTCCATGGATTTAAGTATTCACGGCTTGAAAATATTCTTTAAAAAATAATTCAAAAAGCAAACTTTGATTTTACCATTTTATATAAGGGACACCATTTTGCTATGCCATTGCATATAATGGGACTTGAGTATTCACAGATTTTGGTATCCACCGGGGGTCCTGGAACCAAACCCTAGCAAATATGAAGGGACAACTGTATAAGTTTCTACATACTGCTGTGCTGCTGATCTGTTTCCTGTTTCCAGATCCAGTTCTTGCTTAATTCAAGATGATTGGCATCTTCCACTAGTTTTTATAGACTTTCTCAGTCTGTTGACCAGGCTGAATTCCACTCCTGTACTTTCTTCTTCTTCTTTGATCTGCTCAGTATGCCATATCAGATTTAACGGCAACCCTCACTGGAATGCTGCAATGATCCTTCCTCTCTGAGGTAGATTAATTAAAAAAAAAAAAGACAGCTATCACTGGTAAAACAAGGAGATAGATTCATCTTAAAATCTTTTGCCTCTGTGCTAAAAATTTACATAAAAATCCTGCATGGGTCAAGGGTAGCCGAATTTTACAATATATATGAATTGTATAAATTATCCTTTGACTCATCGATATAATGGACAATGTACCATGCAGACAGCACTGAAGCCTGACTGTAGATTCTACAGTATAAATGTAGAAACATTATCTAAGGACTTATAGCTTTTCAGTTCTGCTGCAATAGTTAAGCCTGATCCTATAATATGTTGTTGTTGTTTGCCTTCAAGTCATATGGTGACCCTATAGCCAACCTGTCATGGGGTTTTCCGAGGCTGAGAGTATGTGACTTACCCAAGGTCACTCAGTGGGTTTTCATGGGTGCAGGAATTCAAACCCTGGTCTTCAGAATCATACCCCAGCACTCAAACCAGCATGCCATGCTGGCTTCAAGAAGTAAATCTCATTGTGTTCAAGGGGGTTACTTCCTAGTGTGGTTTAGAATTGCAACCTAACTGCAGTTAAGCCCACACTTATGTTAAATTTCTAAATTATACAATTAAATAAACTAATGAAATGAATGAATCAACCAACCAATGAAGAAATCACTAGTATACAATATAGTAAATATTATGTGTCTTGCAATCATATTTTCTCAATAGTTAAATATCAAAACATGGGGGTGGGTTGTGATGCTTCAGACTGGTCCTTAAATTTTATTTTGCTATTTTACTTGCATTTATTTTTATTCTAATTTGCTGTTATGCACCATTTTGAGTGTCATTTTTTCACAGATAGGTGGGACATAAATTTAATAAACAAATAAAAATATGGTGTTGATTGCAACCATCACCGCCCAGTGCTTGGTAGTTAATTTTTGGGACCCCGCCTCCCAACATTTTAAACTCATGGCTAGCTCAGATGAGTGTTTAAATGTAGCTTTAGCTAAGCAGTAAAATAAGCTGCAGCCTGTGAGACCACAGGAATAGAAAACACTCACTCCTTCATAATATACCCATCTGTCTGTGTGGTGTGTGGAAAAGTTTAAAGTGTATTAAGACTTCTGTGTCCCAAAGAAGCTCATCATCCTTTATAATCCTAGATGAGGTTCGCATTCCTTTTTGTCTGAGGTATCTGGGACTGCCAACTGGACACACATACAATGAAGAAAGGGCTTCTTACCTTAATTGTACTCTTCTTAATTGGTTCCAACGGGGGTACAAGGTTATGTCAGCAACAAAGCTGTGGAGGGGAGATTTGGACCTAGGAGAACCTACCCAGCTACCTAGAGGCCCAAGATCTAGAGATGCCCCCTCAAATGTGAAGGAAATGAGAAAACAAAGTTCCATGCTAGGGGTAACTAGCGGTGCATCTACACGGTAGAAATAATGTAGTTTGACACCACTTTAACTGCCATTACTCCATCATACAGAATCCTGGGATTTGTAGTTTTGTTAGGCACCAGCACTCTTTGGCAGAGAAGGCTAAAAACCTTGTAAAACTACAAACCCTAGAATTCCGTAGGATGCAGCTACAGCACTTAAAGTGGTGTCAAACTGCATTATTTCTACAACATAGATGCACCCTACGAAAGGCTGAAAATACTACTAGTATAATTGCACTTTTATACAAACCTATTTTGCAGCCACATTTGGAATATTCTTCTGTTGTGGCTACCAACTCTATCATAAGTAGGAAAGGTGGAGAAAAAGGAGCACTTTTCTGTGAAGAAAAGCTAAGTGTGTGGGTAAATCACAGGTTACCTAATCAAAATGGTTTGGATACCGAATCAGCACAGAAAAAAAGAACACCCTACCCCATACAGTGTCCATTTAATTTGTTACATTACTGGCCACTAGATGTGATGATGGACACTACGGACATTTTCAGACGATCCTTGCTGTGCAAATGAGAGATATTCTTGGATGGTAGGTCTGTCAAAAGGGATTGCAGGTTCAGAGGCATTAGTTCTCTGAACAGTAGTTTCTAGGAAATACACATCAAGAGAGAGCTATTGTCTTCATACCCAGGTTATATTTCTGGAAGCATCTGTGACACTGCAGCTAGTCAAAACAACATGCTGGACTAGATGAACCCTTGGATTCATTCAGCAAGGCTGTTTGTTCTTATGCCTACTGGAAATAATCCTGAATCACACTCTGGCCCTGGAGACCTTTCCTGGTATGGTCCACATAATGTCACACTTATCTTCATGTCTGGGACCTTGTGTTTGTATTTTGAGAAAAGCTGAGATTGTCCAGGTTCTGAATTCTGTCCCTAGTACAAAATTTTGCATTTTAATATGTGTAAGGTCTATGGGGTCCAACTGACTGGGGACTTCAGTTGTATGTTTGCCTATTTATTTATAATAAAGTCTTATTTTAATAAACGACACCAAGCAGGTGTCACTTTTTTTTTTAAAAAAAGAACCATTACTTATACAAAACCTCAATATAGCCTGTAAATACATTTACCCATAGACAACACTAATTGACACTAACCTAAATGAGCACAAAATGCAATTAGTAGCATGACTTCCAGGATTGTAATTATGATTCAGCTTGTTTGTTTATTCACTAATGTGCATAATCTGGAAATCCACAGCAGGGCTCCTAATTCATTTGGGAGAATTAGTGAGAGTCTGCTTCATAGCTTCCAATTATAGTTTTTACAGAGATATTTTGTGTCTTGATAACAAGTTAGTTTAGTGACTTTCACTGTGTCATCATCAGCCTAATGGCTTCATTTTTTAAAAAAAAAATCCACCACAGTATACATAAACATAAAATGCTCTGTCTTCATCAAGACATTCTGCCACAGTTGGATTATAGGACTCCAACAAGTAAACTCAAGGGGTGCTACATCAGTGCCCCTCTGAATATCACTGCCTGTGGCCTGTTTTTTTTTCCTTTGACCTAATGTCTCATATAAGATACTATGAGTTTGGTTCTGGGCCAAAAACACAACATTCAGGGAGAAAATTGTCTCCTATAGCATATTAAAACAACACTGTAGTTTTTATAGGTTTTCTGTAAGTTTTTTTCTGTGCTGTGAGGCCATGTTCTAGAAGAGTAAATAAATAAATAAATAAACTCTTTCAGAATACAGCCTCACAGCTCGTAAAAAAACCACAGAAAACCTATGGATGCCGGTTGTGAAAGCCTTCGACTTCACACTATAGTTTTTTTTAAAAAAACTATATACTGTAGTGGCTTGACCATTTCTTTAGTGGGCAGGGCAGACTTTATAAAGGCAGGGGTGAGCCTTTATAAAGTCTTTAGATTTACTGTGTAAGTATTGTTTTACACACACACACACATATACACAGAGGGAGAGAGAGAGAGAGAGAGAGAGAGAGAGAGAGAGAGAGAGAGAGAGAGAGAGAGAGGAAATTATCAGACAAGCCTCTAAAAATGTTCTTTTGCTGCCATAAAGCCATTTTTATGCCAGCAAAAGAATGCCTCCCACCAGACTTACCTTTGTCTCCTGGCAAAGTCTTCCTGGCAGTGAAGAGAAAGTGAGTGGAGCACCATTCACTTCCTTGTTTGAAATCTCACAGATTCTCATGAGACTTCACATGGGAAATTAAAAAAAAAACACATAAAAAGTGACAGAAAGCACATATACACACTTAAAAACTTACAAGTACACTGGGGAGGGTCATAAAAAGTGTGTCACCTACCTGGATATTGTGATCTCACCCATAAGTGTTCTGGCTGGTCTGGCCATTGACAGAGTAAGTACATGGGGAAAAAAGTGTTAGGCTTTATACACTGACAATGCCAGCAAAAAAATGGCACAGCCAATCTATTGGCAGCTTGTCCCGTTAGTAAAATAGATCAGCTTATTGGCAGGACATAAATGCAAAAGGGCAAAGTCATCTGATATGTTCACCCTTTTGCATTTATGTGGCATCATTATGACACCGTTTTCTTTGTGTCTAATAAAGTCGAAAGAGAAAGAGTACTATCTTGCTAATGTTAGAAATATTTAAACCTCAGAATTACATTTGTAAGATATTATTGCTTGCTGCTGCTGAGTGGAAGTTAAATTCACTTATTTTAATACCAACATAAAAGGTCAAAGTGATTGCTGTTCACATTTTGAAAACATGGTGTCACCTACTCATTTAGGCACCGTACTTCAGGTGATAATTTCAAGTACATAATCATGTTTGCTAGTTATGCCTTAATAGAGGTGAATCAAAGAATCACAATATCTGAGAAAGAACAGTGATATAATAATAACAACCTTTCAAAGCATTATGCAACCTGATGTTTTATTTATTGGGCTGTTAGAAAGTCATATTGGGTTCAGTTGCATAATAGCACATTTTTTTAGTCAAGATGCACCACCTATGGGGCTGGAGAATTGCTGCACTGGTAGAATGCCTGCTTGCGCCATACGAAATACAGTATACTGATGCAACTGCATGCCATAGCATTAGACTGCTCTTTCTACTAAACATCTGAAGCCAGCAAAATATAGCAGAGATATGGGAAAGATATGTACAGGACTGGAGAGGAATTAGGCTTACTCCAAATCCTATGCCACTTCAGGTCCAGATCTTTATCTTGTCTTATTTTATCTAAAAACTTTCTTCCAATAGGGGATCCAAAACTTCCCAATACGAATGAATGCATGAATGAAGGAATGGAATTTATTTCGGTCACAGACCAGCAATCCCAATATAGGATCACTATAGAGACATGGCTTAAAAATAACCATCAAAATTTTAAATTAAAAAACAAAACAAATCAACCATCCTACTAAAAACAGCACTAATGTAAAATAGTTTAAAAATAGTTTAAAACACAACAATAAGAATGAAAGTACTGAATTTTTCATTTTTAAAAAAATACAGCATTCCCCATCTTAAAACTCAGGTAGGTTCATATAAGGAGATAAGTTCTTTCAGAGAGTGTGGCCCCAAGCCATATAGGCTTGAATCCTACCTGGAAGCAGACCAGTAGCCAGTAAAGCTGTTATAATAGGAGAATTATGTGATCCACGATGACACTCGAATCCTATGATTCTAAACTTGTGTAATAAAAATTCCTGCTGTTCCACTTAATAAAAAGACAGAAAATCACTGTCCTTATTTCCTTCTATTCCTCCCATTTTGCTATGACAAATATAGGACACAGCATAATTCTGCATTCAGCCACAGTACTCCAACACCTGCATATACTGTACAGGCATATCTTAGTTAGCAAGGCCTTGGAGAGAAGCTCCTTTTTACAAAGTCTTTTTTTCCCCACCCAGCCCTCCTCTTTTCCTTCTTGTCCTCCTTCTAGCTGGAAGCTTTTTAAAACAGTATTGGAATTGGGAGGGTGGTTACAAACCAGAAAGCACAGGCTTTCAGTTGCTGGGTTGCAGCAGCATGTCTGCAGTGAGCAGTGCAATCAAGTTTGAACTGGGAAAGAATGCCATGCTTTCCAACCAATCCTACTTAAGAGGCTTATCACACACTGAAGTAAAGCAGCAGTGCAGCTGGAAGGTTCTGTTTTCCATGCTGCCTTACTGCATGAGATCATCATTCTTCTGGTGTTCTGCCATTTTGTAAATGGCTCCCAGTTTTGAAAAACAATAGATTAAAAACCCAACACTTACAAAGGAATTCCACCCAGAGTCAAGGGGATAGCCAGGAGATAATGACCCATCAACCAACCGTTAGCCAAACAGACACGAACAATCCTTGCATTTCTATACCCAGAAACTAACCATTCAATTACACAAATTTACATATACTCCCCAACAGGGGTTCACAATAGATAAACTCCACACACTCCTACTCAACCATTCTCTGAAGATGCCAGCCACAGATGCAGGCGAAATATCAGAAAGAAACTATTCCAGAACACAGCCTCACAGCCCGGAAAAAACCCAAGGAAAATCTATGGATGCCGGCCGTGAAAGCCTTCGACTTCACATTAATAACCAACACTTTGTACCTTGCCCAGAAACTAATTGGCAGCCAGTGGAGTGATTTTAATATTGGTGTGATATGCCCATTCCTGGATGTACTTGTAACCAATCTGGCTGCTGTGTATTCAACCAACTGGAGTTTCCGTACTTGGTACAGAGGTAGCCCAATGTACAGTGCATTGCAAAAGTCCAGCCTTGAGGTTACTAATGCATCCACTACCATCTTTAGGTCCTCCAACTCTAGGAAGGGGTGCAGCTGGCATAACAGCCCTGTATGTACTGAAAGGGAATGTTCCATGCATCCATTCATCCAAGCTGTGATTGTGCAAAGCTAAACTACACGTGAGTCTTTGGTCACTAGTGGTCTTTTCCAATAGAAAGATTGCTTAGATGGGTTCCATGGACTCCAAGCCATTGGAGAAGAAAGACAGTTCACCAGTACTTTAGACAAGACAAGTACTTTAGACAAGACATACAGACAAGGCAAGGCACAGGCAAGCGAGGCAGAGGCATGGGGGACATCTGAAGCAGTTGCAATTTCTAGCATGCTCAGCCTCTTCCCTTTTTTGGGAAGGGATGCACTAGCCTCAGGGCCAGTTTAAGGCACCAGCAGCATCAATATCCGTAGGGGGCCCCATCATTGTGGGGGCCCCCGTAGTAACCCTCCTCCTGCAAAAACATTATTAGTAATAATCTGAATATCCTGTACTGTAAATAGCTTAGGTTGAGTTAGGTTACATTGACCTGAGATAAACATATGGGCCCCCAAAATAAATTATTTTGGGAAGGGCCCAAAATTCCATGGGGGGATTGGTTCCAGGCTCCCCCTGCCAGTAGATGGTGAATTCCACAGATAATAGCAAATGCCATCCAGGGGGGCATCCTGGGGAAAGGGGGGATAGTGAGTTTGCTCCTCCCTCTCCCTCTCCCTCTCCCTCCCCCCCCCCCCCGCCATGACCCCGCTGCAGTGACAGTTGCCATCCCAGGGGAAGGGATGGGGGAGGTGAGATCCCTCCTTCCCCCTTCCCACCGCCATTGCCAGCCATGGATAATTGAATCTACTGTTGGTGAATCAGCAGATAAGGGGGTGCTACTGTACTGTTTTAAAAGCATTTATCTAAGCACATTTTGTTATAATTATTAAAGGAGTTCTGAGAATAGTCTTCCTTCTGGCAATTAAGAGGTCTTACAGTCCTTTTTCTGGTTTTCAACTCTTCATTTAAGGAGCTATTCTGCAGGTTCTGTGAATGAATGTGAATCTTCATTTCTCATTAATGAACTGCAGGTGCAGAAGGGGTTATAGATTGTTATTGGTACTGCAGTGTCCAGGAAGAGCAGGTTTATCTGTTCACTCACCAGCTGTTGTCAGGATGAAAATCATTCTTCCCCACACCACACAAGGCTATTAGGCTTTGAAGACAAAAAAAATACCGGTACCCACTAGTCGTGAAATCAGTAAATAAATTAGCTGTAGAGCTATTGGGGTGTGTGTGAAGTGGTGGTAGATAGCAGCAGTAATGCTGGGTGGTGTCCTAAACTGAATCAGGGGTAATTTCCCAGCCCTGTGAGTTGTACACTAAGGACTTTTTCGGATGGCGATCTGTAACAGAAGCAGCCTCGTCCCCGTTGCGAGGCTGCTGCGTGGTAGGGGGTCCGTTTCGGATGACGCTGTCCCCCTACCGATACTGTTGCAGAAGAGCGGTAGGGGGTCCGTTTCAGATGATGCTGTCCCCCTACCGATACTGTTGCAGAAGAGCTGGGAGGCTGCAGCGCTATATTTAGCGATTTTCTAATCACGGTCAACTTCCATGATTAGAAAATCGCTAAATACAGCGCTGCAGCCTCCCAGCTCTTCTGCAACAGTATCGGTAGGGGGACAGCATCATCTGAAACGGACCCCCTACCGCGCAGCAGCCTCGCAACGGGGACGAGGCTGCTTCCGTTACAGATCGCTATCCGAAAAAGTCCTAAGAAACTCCCTTCCTTTTTCTTCTTTAGTTGCTGAAATGGTTCCATCCTGATTTCCTCTGCTTTGCGCCCTGGACTGTGCTACTGATCTAAGACTTGTATTGAGTCTGTGTGTGTAGAATGTTACTGCCTTTAGTTAAAAGGTTAACCACTCAGATTACAACTAGAAATCCCACTTCCTTTAAAAAAAAAATCTGTAATTTATAACAGGTTTGAATAGGGGGAGCAGTGCTACATAGGGATGTTTTCAATTAACATTTCTAGCAGCAGCAGCAACCACAACCACAACCATAACAATAACCACAACCATAACCACCCTCTCTAATAAGGTATCCGTGATTCCCAATACAGCCAGAAAGGCCAAGGATTGTCCTGGCCTATGAGAAAATGATGCCTTCTTAGTTTCTGTTGAAAACTGAAAATACTCCTTACAAACTGAAAGGTAGCATGGCCTGCTAACACTGAGGTTTTCTGGGCTTGCCTCTTAAAGGGCTTGCCTAGATGAGAAGATAAAATGTGGATTGCTGCGCATTAATGAAAATTTGCAGCAGCATCCATTTGTCTCCACAGCCCTTTGGCAAAATTGCTAGTATGTGAAGCTATCTGTGTTTGAAGTTCAAATGCAGCCATGCCTACGAATCAAGATGATGGCCAAGAGTGAACTACTTGCATTATTATTCTCTGCAAATTGTTGCCGCTACAGAGTAATTTTTTTAACAGCAAATCAGAGGTGTGCAAGTGCAACCTTATGCTTAAAAAAGCTGTTTGGTCACCTCAGCACAGCAAAAAGGGCACAATCGGTAACACAAACTTCCAAAATGGTGCTAGCAGCCACTTCATTGCAAGCAAGCCCACCCCCTGCACATATCCAACCAATCAGCTTTCCACTTCCACCCTTGCCAAGAATGCTCAGTGGTGTGAATCACTTGTTGAAATGAATGGTAATGCACATTTCCACACATTATTTAAAAAACCTTGGGGAAATCCACAAAGGCTCCTCCCCCACAGTTTTTGCCCCCTCTTCTTCTGAATAAGGTGAATCACTGTAGGATCTCATTGGGGCAAAAGGTATTCTCTTCGCATTCTATGAGGAGTATTTTCACCATCTAGACAATCCCAAAGAGAGAAAGAGAAAAAGGGAGAGCCTGTGTGATGTAGAGATTTGAGTATTGGACTAGGACTAGGGTAGCCAGTTCAGGTTCGTTTCAAACCCTGAGGTTTCTGGGACAAAACATGGGACCTAGGAGTGGCTCCTAGTGATGCCATTAAAGATTATGCATTAAATACAGTAGGACCCCCATATCCAATGATTCATTATTCACTGATTCAATTATCCACGGTACACAAAACAGCACACCTACCATGGAGTCTTCTTAGAAAATGTGTCCTCTCTAGCAATTTTCTGGGTCCTCCAATGCTGGTATTTTAAACCAGAAGTCCCATTATTTTCAGTGGCATTTGCTATTATCCACGGTTTTCGGTAGCCATGCCCCTCCACAAACCAAGCCCCAGCAGATACGGGCGTCCTATTGTACCAATCACAGGTGCTCACAGCTTTGTCATTCAAATTCTCTGTCTCCTAAAGAGAGAGGTAGGGAGAGAGGAAATATTTTCCTATTTGGAAATTAAGACAGAAATCTTAAATAAAGGGGCTCTTCTCAGATCAAGTTGAAATGAGGGGATTATTCTTTCTTTCTTACTTAGGGGAGACAGGTTAAGGAACATTTACTCTAGCCTCCTTGCTTCTAGCAAGAACATGGACACAAAAAACAGTGGAGCATGACTGGGAGGGAAGCTAACTAAATAAATACATAAACCCCATAAAGAGTCTTCGCAAGTTTCAGTGACCAATCAGTTAAGCCCTGGAAATTGTAGCAAGCTGGTGCTCTACTAGCTGAGCTAGAGATTTGCAAACAGACCTCTCCTCTTGCCTGGAGCTGAGCCCTCCCCCCTGTCTTTACACCCTTGTCTCCAACCTGGAGATGAACCATGAAAACTGAGACTCAGGACAGACCCTGAGATCTAGCAGCCCTAACTAGGACTCTGGGAGACCAGGATTTGAATCCCTGCTCAGCTATGAAAACCTAGTGGGTGAACTTAGGCAAGTCACACTCTTAGCATTAGCAGAAACTCCCTATGACAAATCCTGCCAAGAAAACACTATGATAGGGGTGCCATAAATCAGAGTCACCTTGAAGGTACATAACAACAACAACATTTAAAGAGGCAGTACACAACTGGCCAAAGCTATATGAGATGGTACTCATGTTTTTAAAAAGTTTGTTGTTGTGTGCCCTCAAGTCTTTTCCAACTTATGGTGACCCTAAGATGAACCTATCATGGGGATTTCTTGGTAAGATTTGTTCAGTGGGGTGTGTGTGTGCCTTTGCCTTCCTGAGGCTGAGAGAGTGTGGCTTGCCCAAGGACTTGTTTTTCATCATAAAATCTTATGGTCCTTCCAAAGATTGGCAGCAATGAGCAAAGCCCTAGGCTGCAATTCAGGCATTTTAAAATTCTTTCATACCAAAGGGAATCATTACATCCCTGCTGCTATTCAGGTCTACAATGCTAAAATTATGTCTAAATTGCTATTTACAGCTGCTATTTGGATTGAGGGTTTTAATTATGAGCTAGATAATTTTTATGCCAGATTCGTAAGGGCCTTCCTTCATACGCCGAAATGAGTTGCCAATCCAGTTGTTATGCTTGAAACTGGGGAAAGCTCTATGAGGTCTTGGCTGACAGCCATGAAACTTTGGCTTAGAGCTATGCTCTTCAAGCATGTTAAGGGTCTACTTAGCCACCTTGCAATGGACAATTATGAAAGCAGATGGTCCACGTACATTGTCCCCAAAGCAACCACAATTGGTCTCTTACCATCCTCCTTAACCTGGGTTATGACACAACCTTAAAAACTGTTAGAACAAAGACTTCAGGACATTACTTTTTGCAATTTGTGGACCAATCTTTTACATATTATTTATGAAGGCTAGATATAATGTTTTCCTTCAGCAATGTTGTATGGCAGATATGCTGGGCTGCCTTTTGCATCAAGGCTCTGTCTGTGTGGGTCGCAGGAAGTGGAAACCATGTCTCATATTCTACTATCCTGCATTCTTCATTCTCAGAGTCATAAACAACTGATTTTCCCTTTGTTAAGCCATCTACCTGGCCATTCAGAGAGGTTCAATGTCAAATTCTTATTAGAGGATAGATGACTTAATGTTATCTTGTCAGTTGCTATCTGTGGTCATTAAAACCAGTGAAAGTTAAAAGGTGAACAGTTGGCCTGAGGTTCAAAAAGTCAACCAATAAATATCCTAATTTTATTGATTTTTAAAATATATATATATATATATATATATATATGGATTCCAACCTAGTTTTATGTATCAATGTACATCTTGTTCATTGTTTGATGGGTCTCTGGACAAAAATGAACAAATTGTTGTTGTAGACTTGCCCAAGTCACCCAGTGGGTTTTCATGACTGAGTGGGAATTTGAACCTTGGTCTCCAGAATCCAAGTCCGTGCTCTAACTGCTACACCCTGCTGGCTGGTATGCTGGTATGCATATTTATTTATGCATTATTTTGTTGCATTTTTACCCCACCTTTTCATTATAAAAGAGTGTAGAAGGCAGCTAGCAAACACAATTAAAGCATATTAAAAGCAAATTACATAACCAAAGCCATTAAAATAATTTCAGTACTCAAAAACCATTAAAATCCTTACAATAATAAGAAAACATCAAAAGAGTTTTAAAAGCCAGTTTGAAGAGATGTGCCTTTACAACCTTCTTAAAAGCTATGAGAGTGTGAATTGATTGCAACTGAAAGGCATGTCTTGCATCTCTCAGTGAGGGATGGGCCTCCACAATGTTATTCCACAAATCTGGAGTAATAAATACCTGAGGCGAAACACAAAAATCAGTGTGTATAGAGCCATTGTACTGTCTATTCTCCTTTATGGGTCTGAAACATGGGTCAACTATCGCCACCACTTACGACTCCTCGAATGCTTCCATCAGAGCTGTTTACGCACAATCCTAAATATACACTGGACTGACTATGTGACAAATGTTGCTGTCCTTGAGCAAGCAGGGAGCACCAGCATTGAGGCCATGATATTGAGAACACAGCTGCGCTGGGCAGGGCATGTTTCTAGGATGGAGGACCATCGCCTCCCAAAAATACTACTCTACGGTGAACTCGCCACAGGTCAGCGTAAGAGGGGCACTCCAAAAATTGATACAAAGACTCCCTGAAACAACATCTCAGGCTCGGCCAAATTGATCACCAACAATGGTCCAACCTGGCCTCACATCGGGAGGCATGGAGACGCACTATCCACAATGATGCAGCCTTATTTGAGAACTCATGCCGAACAAATCTTGAAGAGAAACGACAATGCAGAAAGAATCACAACCCGGAAACATCACCCAAGGAGACCTTCTGCTGTGCCTTCTGCAACCGGACTTATCTATCTCAGATTGGCCTTTTTAGTCATCAGCGTGCTTGCAGAAAGCATGGGATGAGTCCTTCCTGAATGTTCGTTTGCGAAGAAAAGCCAGAGAGAGAGAATATTTTCAAGTGGGCTTCTCCTGAACAACCTCAGAAGGGTTCATATGTCACTGATTTGTTGTTGTTAACTGCCATAAAGCCAACTTTGACTTATGGCAACACAGTGAATGAGAGACCTTGAAGTCACCTTTTCATCAATAGCCCTGCTCAAGTCTTGCAGACTTAGGGCTGTGTCTTCCTCGATTGAGTCTATCCACCTGGGGCCCATCTATACTAACCCCCTGGAGTGACTTGCAGTAACAGCATTTTTCAGAAACAGCAACTTGTCTTAATGGTATTTTTTGCCCCCATAAGCTTCTCATGCGAGATGGTAGCCGCGAGTGAGTGACTCGCATTTGTACTTACCTCAATTTGCCACCACTGAAGTTTTTTTTTTAAATCTAAGGTGCACTAGAGCAATTTTTCATTTTAACAGGAAAGCAAACAAAACAAAACAACCCCCCCAAACCCAGCCCCATTTTATCACCTTAGCAATTGCTTGATAAGGCGAAGATCCAACATAGCAGCAGTGGGCACTTGCCTTGTTACCAAGCCCCACCCCCCACACTCACCTGGCCAATCAGCTTTGCGCTTCCTCTTCTACGGGAAAGCGATTCATATCGAATTGCTTGTCCCAATGGACAGGAATGCACATCCACTTGCTGTATTGAAAAAGCTATGGGAAAAGTTTTTTGCCCCCCTTCTTCCTAATACAGTGGATTGATGTGGGATCCCATTTAGACAGGTTGTATTCCCAGTGAATTCCATGAGGGTTATTTTCACCATTTAGTCAACTTCCCAGAATGCACTCTTCCTCTTTTCTTCTACTTTAACAAGCACTGTTGTTTTTTCTAGTGAGCCATGTCTCCTCATGATATGGCCAAAGTACAAAAGTATCTGTTTAATCACCTAGGCTTCTAGGGAAGAGTTCAGGCTTGATTTGCTCTACGAACCATTTCTCTGTCTTTTTAACAATCTACAGTATCTGTAGAACTCTTCTCCAGCATCACATTTCAAATTAGTTTGTTTTCTTGCTATCAGCTTTCTTAATTGTCCATCTTTCAGAACTGTACATAGAAATGGGAAATACAGTGGCATGGAGAATCCTAACTTTAGTATTCAGTTATATATATTGACCCTTCAGGATTTTGTCTAGTTCCCTCATAGCTGCCCTTCCAAGTCCTAGGGGTTGTCTAGACAATGAAAATACTCCTCATAGAATGTGACTAGAATACCTTTTGTCTCAAAATGCTGAGATAGAGATTTAGAATATTTGGAAGGAGGGGGGTCAAAAATGCCATCTACTGCGGGGGGGGGAGCCTTTGTGGATTTTCACAAAGTTTTAAAAATAATGCATGGACATGCACATTATCACTTGTTTGGACATCCAATTTGGGATGCTGCACATTCTTGGCGAGGGTGGAAGTAGACAGTAAATTGGTCAGACATGCAGGCAGGGGCAGACTTGCCAGCAAGGAAGTGGCCGGAAGCACTATATTTGCATTTCATGTTATCATGTGTGTGCTTTTTTGCTGCACTGAGGCAACCAAAGAGCGTTTTATAAGTGGATGGTCGTACTTGTGCACCTTTGATTTGCAGTTAAAAAAATACCATGCAGCAGCAACAACATGTGTGGAGTTAATAATGCGTTGTACTCTTGGCCACCATCTTGATTCATAGGCATGGCTGCATGTGTACTTCAAACACAGATAGCTTCACATACAATAGCTTTTGCCAAAAGACTGTGGAGACAAATGAGCACTGCTGCAAATTTGCAACAATGTGCGGCAATCTGCATTATATCTTTTTGTCTAGAAAAGCCCCTAATCTTCTTGTGATTTCTTGACTGCAGTTTCCATTCTGATTAATGACTGAGTCAAGGCATGAAAAACTATTTCAATGTCTTCATCATCTGTTTTAAAATTAGGTAAATCACCTGTAGTCATTATTTCTGTTTTCTTGATGTTCAGCTATAAACCTGCCTTTGCACTTTCTTACTTGACTTTCTTCTGTAATCTTCCCAGGGGCCAGTTACACAGCAGAATAAAGTGCATGAAATTCTGGATTTCCATCCTTTCGCACCAGCCAGAGTTCACATGAGCATAGTTCACATGATCTATTGCTAAATTGGAAGATCCGGTGAGTTTCGCCTTTCTAAGTTTACACAGACAAAGGCGGCAGGGGCATGGCCTCCAGATCACTATCATTAAAGTCAGCAGGAGATCGGGATGAAGCAAGGAGGGGGGCAGTGTGAGGGGGAAAGAGACTGTAAGTTTGTAGCTTTGTCTGTATATAAAGCAACAAATAAGGAGGGAGACCATGGATGGAGGAGGAGAGAAATAATGACAAAGGAGGGAAGGAAAGCAGCTGAGATCCCTGCCAGCTGAGCAGACTGCTTCTCTCTCTTTGTCTTGCACGCGCACACGCACACACACACATGAATGATGCAGCTGAGATTCCGTTCGCTCTGCAATCCCTGACAGCTGAGCAGACTGCTTCTCTCTCTCTCTTTCTCCCTCTCTCATGCCAGCACCCGTGCTCGGGCACACACACACACACAAGAATGATCCAGCGATCACTCTCTCTCTCTCTCTCATACACACACACACACACAGAGGGAGAGAGAGAGGGAGGGAGAGAGGAACAGTAATTATGCTAGAAGGCAAGCCAGCTGGCTGGCTGGAACTTTTCAAGCCTCATTTCTTGCAAGTCCACCCCTCCCTCCTTTTTGGTCAATTCAACTGATCACGGATAAGCTCTGCTGTGCCAATTTCAAAAAGACTGCTGACATTTCCCACTGCTGTAAGTGAAATGGTCGTTCACACAGTCGATAGTGTGCTAACTTGCGCTATTTTTCAAAAAAAACGGGGGAAATAGCGAAAGCTGATACTGCGTGACTTATGGGTTTTTTGCCCCCCTCCTTCTGAATATGGTGACTTTGATCCAAAAGATGTGGGAACTATTAGGACTCTTTGTGAATTCTTAGAGGATTTATTTTAGTGTGTAAATGCCCCCCTAGTCTTTGCTATTTTCTGCTAGTAGCATGGTGTCATCTGTATATCTTAAATTGTTGATGCTCCTTCCTCCAGTCTTCATGCCTCCTTCCTCCATATGATAAGATCAGCATACAAGTTAAACAGATAGGGTGATAAAATACAGCCTTGCCTGACCATCTTGCCAATTGGAAACCTTTCTGTTTCTCTGTCCCGAGTACAGGTTACGCATCAGGACAATGAAATGTTGTGGGACATCCATTTCTTTGAGAGGTGTTCCTAATACTCAGTGTACAATAATGTAAAGAAGGCTGACTGAATTAGGTCCTTGTCTGAGGGTTATTGAAAAGGAAGACTTTATTTACATACCAAGTAAAGATGAAACAAAGTGTGTGTGGCGGGGATTAAACCTAATCAATATGATATTGTGTGGTTTATCTTTGGTAAGTAACAAATGTTACTGAACAGAATATTTTCAATTTGCAACTTTTTAAAGGCATGGACAAAATCCTGTGGTTTATTACTTTTTAAGATAAGAAAGTTCTAATAAATACTTCAGCCACTGATGAAGACCCATGGTCGAAACGCTTCTGGCTGCTAATAGTGGTGAACTGTCATGCAATAGGTATCAACCGACTATTCTTTACTATCAATTGATTTACTGCAGTCATCTGTCTTCCAAAGGATTTCCATATAATGTAAAGATATAATTAATCTCTATTAATTGTCTGTAAACAAGGCTTTTATATTTCTAAGGACTGGAGGTGTCCCCATAAGACTTTTTAAAATATTATATATGTATATTTTTATAGTACATGTTATGATTGATTGATTGGATTATTTTATACGACATGCAGTTGTTCCTTCATATTCGCTGGGGTTTGGTTCCAGGACCTCCCGTGGATACCAAAATCCATGAATATTCAATTCCCATTATATGCAATGGCATAGTAAAATGGTGTCTCTTATATAAGATGGCAAAATCAAGCTTTCTTTTTTGGATTACTATTTTTTAAAGAATATTTTCAAACAATTAATACTTAAATCCATGGATACCAAATCCGTGAATATGGAGGGACAGCTGTATTCTTTGCTTTTAAAGTTTATATATATAATATACGTTTTTGAATTCCTATAGTTTATTTGTTATTTCACAACTCATAACACTAGTTGCTTTCTTTCTTTAATTACCAACACACTGAATTGTTGTAAATTTGAGGTATTTTCTCTGTTTTCACTCAATGATTCCTTAATTCATCAATTCTGTGATGTCATGGTGGTGTTAGATAACTTCTCTGTTGCTTTTTCGGCCTGCACTGTTTCTGCCCATCTTTCTTTTTTGTTGCTAGAGTATATATTTAATAAATTCCAGTTTCACTTTGTTTATCTTCAGATCCATCACCAAGGAATCCTGGGAATGGTAGTTGCATGACAAAGACTATCCAACAGACAGCCCTCATATCCTGTCCTCACAAAGATAACAGAAGCAAGCAACTGATTGATACCTTCAGCTGAAAATGGCTGCCAGAGCAACTTACTCTCAGTTAATGAGACAAGTCCTGCCCTCAGGCTTACAATTTAAAAGACACAGAACCAGGCAGGGGACAGAGTGAGCTGTTAACCTGGGTAAAATCCAGTTTCAAATACATAGTATGGTATAGATGTTTCGATGAAACAATTTACTTCTACGTGGTAAGACTTGTATTGGCAATCCTCTGTAAAAGAAGTCTAGTTTAGGCTATAGTAAATAGGAACCTGGCCAAAGGGCCTCTTCTTTACAACATGATTTTATTTTGGAAGTGGGAATCCTTTTTCAAAATAAAGTATGTTGTGTAAGTAGGCCTTTATGGAAAAAAACACAGTAAGAGTTTACAGTGTGGAGAAAACTTTATGTTGTGCAAACATTGCTGGTGCGTATGTAGAGGCCCAGTGTTGTGTAATGATTTGAGCATTAGACTAATACAACTCTGGAGACCAGGGTTTGAATCCCTGCTCAGACATGGAAACCCACTGGTGACCTTTGGCAAGTCACACGCTCTCAACCTCAGAGGAAGGCCAGGGCAATGCTGCTCTGAACAAAACTTTCCAAGGAAACCCTGTGACAGGATCGCCTTAGGGTCGCCATAAGTCAGAGATGAATTGAAGGCACACAGTAATAACTCAACAGTCTATAGAAGGCCCCTAACTTCCTCCACCATCTTAAAAGGTATGTTTGTTGGGGATTCTAAGACACAGGTTTCTTGGCAACTGTTCCAGAGTTATGGAACCTGTGGTGTCCCTAAGGCTGGTGTCACCCCTCTCCCTGACAGTGTCACCTGGTGCAGTTCGGCCTCTCTGCACCCCAGTGCCCCCACTATATGGAGCCCCCTTTTGAAGGAGGCCTGGTGGGCCCCCTAGTCACCCTTCTACCAGGAGGTGGGTTAGCTTTGGATAATGAACTAGGTTCTGTGGAAGGGATTTTTAATATGGAAAAGACGTGTTTTAAAACTGCTCTTAATCTGTTTTGATGTGACAAGGTTTTGAATATACAGTTGTCCCTCCGTATCCACGGATTTGGTATCCACAGCTTGAAAATATTCTTAAAAAAATAATAATCCAAAAAGCAAACCTCAATCTTGCCATCTTATATAAGGGACACCATTTTGTAATGCCACTGCATATCATGGGACTTGAGTATTCACAGATTTTGGTGTCCATAGGGTCCTGGAACCAAACCACAACAAATATGAAGGGACAGCTGTATTTCAGTAGTACAGCATTGTGTTTTTATTTTTACCTTTATTTATTTTGCCCAAAGCCTCCATGAATGTGTGAGGGAAAAGCCATTATATAATAAGTCATCTGGATGAATACTGTGTATGTGTGTCTGTCTGTCTATCTATCTATCTATCTATCTATCTATCTATCTATCTATCTTAAAGGGCTATTACATCCCTGCTCATTAAGAAGAGTGAGGGGATGGAGGTGGAGACTGTTGTGTCCAGGGGAGAAAAATTGTCCCATGGATTCCTAAAATTAATCTTCCGGATTTCTGCTGGAGTTTAATATTCTCTCTCCCCGCCTCCCCGGGCTGCCTTCCCATTGACCAGGGCTGGGCATGAAATGGCGCGGGCTCTATTGACGCCTCGAGCTGTTTGGGTGAGCAGAAGAGCATCGACAGGTGGTGGTGGTCCGCGCTCCCTCTTTTCTCACGCGCGCGCGGGCACACACACACACTCACACTCTCGCGCGCTCACCCCCCACCCCCCGCCACACACACTCAGAGCAAACGCTACATTGTAATTCTGTACACTGGCTGGGGAGAGGGAACGGCGGGGCTCCATAGAGCCTGCCTGATGCGGTTGCCACTGCTCACGAAAAGGCGCTGAGAGGAGGAGGAGGCGGCGGCGGCGGCGGCGGCGGGTAGCAGCAGGTTGGACGACGAGCATCCTTGGCGGGCACAACAGGCGCCCCCTCTTCTCTTCGGCGGTGAGGGGAAGAAGCCCCTTTCGGTTGGGGAGGGCCAGGATATTGGCGAAAGGCAAGCGCTTCCAGGAGACGGCGGGGTGTGCTCTCTGAGGTAAACTAGCCAACATTTTCATCCCACCCCTCCCGCCCTTATCAGCCGTGGAAACAGGTTACGTTGGGTTCCCCCCCCCCCAATTCCTGAGGTGGGCATAAAACCCCACCATTGGGGGGGGATGGAGGGGGGCGCGAAACCCCTGTTTCCCTCGCAGAGAGAAGTAAAATATGACCTGGGGTGGTCGACCTAGTTTTGTGTGTGCGCAAGTGAAGTGCTTGCTTGGTTAGTTTGAATACCCAAACGGGGACCACAAAATGCCGCCCCGTCTACCCGTAAAATGTGCCTCGGTTGCTGGAGCGGGGAGGACGGCTCCACGTTTGGGTTGCCTCGCCGGCCTTTGGCACCGGGTGAAACCCTCTCAACCCCCCGTCCTCCACCCCCACCCCCCCAATATCCTGGCCGGCGCAACCTCTGGGAACTTGGGAGACTAAAAAGGTGCCGGTCTGGGAGACTTTGCCTTAATAGCTTCTTGTTGAGAGGGGGCTGCTCGTTCCGTGTCCTGACAGGTGAGGCAAAGCGCTCAGCCGCTTCGGATTGAAGTAATACCGGGCGGGGGAGGACAACCCTCTAAACTTCTCCTAAACAAGAGTTGGAACAAACTCAGGCTAAACAGGTGAAGTGTGTGGTGGTACAGCCACATCGGTGAGCTTTAAGCGCAGCTTTTGCTTGGCTTATTTGCTTTTTTCCCCCGCTGTAAAGTAAACACTGGGGCATTTGGCACCATGTCGCTTGCTCCTCTGCTGCAATTGTTTTCCTGATTTTCTTTTTGACCTACATTTTGTGGGGTATAGAGGGATAAATGGGTTGCAGAACGGTGGGGGGTATTTGCAGGGCTGTGACACACTCGTCCCTGTATATTAGTTTCCTTAATCTGGTTTTGCCCTTGGTTTTAATCTCTCTCTCTCTCTCTGGCTTTTCTTCGCAAACGAAGATTCAGGAAGGACTCATCCCGCGCCTTCTGCAAGCGCGCTGATGACTAAAAAGGCCAATCCGAGATAAACAAGTCCGGTTGCAAAAAGCGCAGCAGAAGGACTCCTTGGGTGATGTTTTTGGGTTGTGATTCTTTCTGCGTTGTCGTTTCTCTTCAAGACTTGTTCGTCGTGAGTTCTCAAATAAGGCTGCAGCATTGTGGATATTGCGTCTCCATGCCTCCCGATGTGAGGCCAGGGCGGACCACTGTTGGTGATCAATTTGGCCAAGCCTGAGATGTTGTTTCAGGGAGTCTTTGTATCGCTTTTTTGGAGCGCCCCTCTTACGCTGACCCGTGGCGAGTTCACCGTAGAGTAGTATTTTTGGGAGGCGATGGTTTTAATCTAATGCTACGAGAAATGCTGGTTTTAGCACAAGGATACCTGTTTGTGTAAAACACTTTAAATAAAACCTGTAATTGAATGAGAGTTGGGTCCTGAATGAGTTTATTTTCTTTCTAGAAGGCTGTAATGATTTCTTTACAAAATACTTAAACATACATATAATAAGACCTGCCATATATGAATGAAATAAGTAAAATTAAAATTGTTTTGGTTGAAATAGAGGAAATTGTTCAATTTAACCTCACCCCACTGTTGTTGCTCTTTCTTATTTGTTGCTCTTAGATACATAGGAGTTGCATAGATCTATAGGTCATTGACCTGTTTTGCCTCCTGCTCTGTATTATATTTTTAAAAAACTTTGTATAGAAATGTTGTGTCCAGCTATTCTTGCACTATATCGGTGTTTTTTTCTTTTCTTTTGTGGTGCATCTTGTTAAATAAACAGTGTCTAGTTTACCTTTGCATCTTGTGACAGGGAGAAATGGACTCAAATTACAGGAAAAGAGATTCCACCTAAACATTAGGAAGAACTTCCTGATAGTAAGAGCTGTTCGGAAGTGGAATACACTGCCTTGGGGTGTGGTGGAGTCTCCTTCTTTGGAGGTTTTTAAACAGAGGCTGGATGGCCATCTGTCTGGAATGCTTTGATTCTGTATTGCTGCAGGGCAGGGGGTTGGACTAGATTACCCTTGTGGGTTTCTTCCAACTGTATGATTCTGTGTAGTGCTATGTGGAAGGCCCTAGAAGTACAAGAAGATTTCAGAAAGAGCACCTCTATTAAAAAAATTCAACTTGGTACTTTGAGAATATTTTGTGTCTTTAGGTGATTGGTTCATTGTGTGGGCAACATGTGACACATCATTTATGGAGTCCAACAGATAATGTTTGTATCCTTATTTTCTTAATAAGAAGGGTGAACAGTTGTTAATCCATTGTCAGTGTCAATGTGTGTATGGAAATATCAAAACATACTGAAAATAAGATTACCAGAAACTGACAGTAAATACAGAATCAGAAGGTTGCATTATGACGTGTTCATTAACTGTATTATTCTAAAGGTTGGCACCATGATGAAGGTAATTTATAATTTGCTGAATCTGTAGTCAAAGAGCCAATGTGCCTGATATACTTGTATGCTAAATGTAGCTGTATGTACAGTGGACCTGCTGTATCCATGGGCTCTGCACTCACAGATCCAACCACCATGGATCAAAAGAAATATAATTTTAAAAATACCAGAAAGTCTTGCTGCAGCCAGTGAATTTGCAGCTGTGGGTAGCTGTGTGCTTGCAAAGGAAAGAAGTGGCATGACCAGCAGCCCATGCAAGCCCTTCTGGGAATCCCTGGAAGCCGCTGAGGTGTCCACGTTCATGTTGCCACCATTTAATAATATGGGACTAGATCATCTGTGCTTTTCATATCTGCATGTGGTCCTGGAACCAAACCTCATGGGTATGGTGGACCCACTGTATTTTAAAATCTTTATATGCAACAGTAATAGCAACAATGTAGTAGGTTTCAACTTTTAATAGTGTTGTCAATTATAGCTATAACTTTTTAAGATTAGGGCAAGGTGATATGCAAGCTATTTTTTAAAAATAAAAAGTTAAAATACTTAAACATCACAACTTTAAAATTTGAATTTAATCATGTCTTGAAGTGAAGTAAAGGATTTCTGCTTTATGGGTAAACACTTTATACAACATACTTTTCTTGCTTTTTGGTTCCAGAGCACATGGAATAAATATATAAAATATTTTTGCGTGGTTTCTTGGTTTCAAATGCTGCAGAAATATGTGCACCCCTGCTCTCCCTCTTGTTTTTTATTGTTTGAGGTATTTTGGTATATATATATATATATTTTAAAAAATAGAAATTATGTTATAGATCTTGGGGTGGGGGAGAGTTCCAGCTAACGATATACTCATTTATATACTGCAATTAATTAATGCAATGCGCTTAGCTTCTACAGTAGTCTTCTGCAAATGTATTCAGAGTGGCTTATGAAAAACAAAAATAAGCACAGTCACAACATTAAATTAAAACAACCTTGCAGGTAAGAGGTTTTTGAAAACTAGATCTTTTTTCACAAGATGGTATATACTAATACATATCTGTTCAGCTTTGTCAGCAACACAACTGTTCCAACTAGTGCTGATAGTCAAGGTAACAATTCTAAGAATGACGAGAGTTCTTAAGAAAGTTACACTTGCTGTGGAAGTGCAATAAATAGTTTCAGTAAAACAAATTTATTTCTCTTAAAGATAAGTCCCCTGGGAGTTAGAATATTACTGTGCATGTAGTCAAAGAATTATATTTTATTTTTTAATGTCCCTAGTAGATTACATGGGGCACTAAAAACAAGATATAACAGGTTTTAGTATCCCATGGTTAGGTTATATTTCTGCTAGGAATATTTCTAAGTATGAATGGTAATGCCCCTCTAAATTTAAAACGTCTTGCAACAGGTTATTCTGACCTTTCCCCCCCTTTTTTTCTTTTTTGGTGATTGCTGACCTGTTGTTTTTGAAATGAGGTCTGTAGTTTTCTCAACATGTTGTCTATGTCATCCAGGACTTTTGCCTTCTATAATGTATAACATTCTGTTTAACCCCTTGCACTTTAAGTCTTTATGATTTTGAAGGTGTATATTTGGAGACTGGTGGAATCAGTGGAGGAAAACTTGGTGTTAGCATTTTAAGATGTTGTGAATTGGCTACCAAAGGTAATATCCCTTGATCTCATGGTGATAATTGTGAGCTGCTGGATCAAAATCTGTGACAAAGGAGTACATTGGTCCATATTAATGTTATGTTAGCCTTAAATTGTGTCAGATGAATTCTCTAGATCAGTGGTTTTTAACTTGTGGTCTGGGGACTTCAGGGGTCTGCAATGTCCTCACAGGGGGTCCATGAAAGCTTGAAGGCTGCTTGGGCCACCTCCTCCCTGCAGTGGAGCGGCCACATGACAGGAGCCAAGGCATAGGCTGGCTGGCTTGGCCTGCACATTGCCATGCAATCTGCTCCCGCTACAAACTTGAAGGAAGAAGCAGAAGAAAAGTCTTCCCTCCCTTTGCAGTGCCTCTGACAAAAGGTTTAATTGATGGTGTAATTGTTTTATTATTATTATTATTATTAGGTCTTATTGTTATTATTATTAGGGTTTTAAATCTTGAATTAAGTCCTGGGGGATCACAGCAACAAAATACATTTAAAGGGCGTCCTTGGTAAAGAAAAGTTCTAGATAGCAAAGGACCCTTATAGATGTGGTATTCATTTGTTGTGGATGTGACATGTATTCTTTGGCATGCACAGAGTTTCTTCTGCAAAGAATATGTTTTTAAAAGTTTGTCAGGGAACTTGGATTGCAAATATGTTTATTTCTAAGGGCCAAACTAGCTGGTCATTCTTGATAGGGTTGGATCCAGACTGTCATTCCATTCATCAAACCAGCAGATGCTGCCCAAAAGAAGAAAAAGATGATATGGTAATCTGGAAGCCCCTTGTGTCACTTTTCATGCTGCTCCCAATCCCACCCCTCAACTCCCAGAGCAGCTTTTCAGGAGTCACAAGTGGCTATGGGGGAAGGCAGAATTGCCTCTCTACCCCCTTCTTCCAGCATGATGGAACATCACTGGGATTTTTTATGCCTTAAGTGTTCAAGTTCACCTATAAATAAATCAGCCTAAAAGGAAGCACTACAAACATCTGTAGGCACTTTTTATTGTTTAAAGCTGCTGCAAATTAAAGCCAATATTGATAAGCTAGTGATATTGATGGGAGTTTCATCAGAAAGTGCATTATTTAAAAATTAGTTATTTCTGCTTTCTGTATAAACAATTTGTCATTGACTTTATCCTGGTAGGGGCCAGAATCTATCTGGATGCAGTACTTTCAGACAGATCCTGCTGGGATCCAGGCAGCCTGCATACTCATGGATGTTTGGAACAACCCTTAGTCATGAATAGACAAAACACAAATAAATCAATGGGATTTAAATTGATTATGACTAAGTAGCCAGAACAATGTGTACTGTGTACATTAATCCATATTTTAAGATAAATATTAGAGGCATAATGCCACAATGAGTTCACCAATATGTTCTTCATCACTTGTTAATGTGTCTATGTAAAACAGTCATTTCACTTCATTTACACTGTGAACTGAATATCACAATATCTCAAATGCAGTGCTGTTTAATGGAAATTGTTCACATATTCATTTGAAAGATATAAGTAGTACTAGCCTTTGCATGTCTACCCAGAAGTAAGTCCTCCTTACTTATTTCCCCTTCAATATGTGAAGGATTGTAGGTGCCAAACAGCCGAGTAACATGTGTTAGGCTTCAAAATGTTTTGGCATAGGGAGAGAGAAAGCTACCATGTTTTCTAATTTTTCTGCTGAAGAATATTTTTCAGCAACTGTCTTCATGCCTGGGTAAAAAGAAATGTCTGTACAAAGTGTTAGCAGTGTGACACAGAGGTAAAAACCTGGTTGTCTGAATGATAATGCTGTGGAGGGAAATATTTGAAGATGATCTGAACCCTCGGGATTTATTGGTTAGTAAATTTTGTCATTGGTAGGATTGCCCACTTTGCTGTGATCCAAAAAACCCTTTTAAGTTCGTTACCAGGGCTTCCAAGCAAACTGGCATGAATTCTTTTCACAGGGGAAAAGCTACTGTTGCATACATGCTGTTCTTCTCCTGATTGCCTGATCGTCAAGCTGCGTTTTGAACGTGGGTGTTCAAAGAGCAATTTGAAGACACAGAGAGGCACCTTTTCCAAAAGCAGCACAGAAATAAAATTCCCTGCATGTCTGGAATGTGCACTTATACCTTTCTGAATCCTAGTGTAAGAGTCTAGATTTCTGGTGAGTCGCAGATATGCTCAGTGCAATTTATGAATGTATATTCAGGATTAAGGTGAAAGACAACGTGCAGTGTTGCAGTACATTGCATTACGGGTGTTATGAACAGTCAAGAAAACAGGACTGAATTCTGAACACCTTTACTTGAAAGAAATAACCAATGATTTCACTAGAACTGAATGATGCAAGTATCCTCTGAACTGCTACTTAGTTAATTCAAGCATTTGTACTGGCATGATGTAGTTTTCCACAGAACTCTATCTCAGTGTGCAGTTGGGGAATCGCTTCTTGAAAACATCCTGCTATAAAAATTTCCCTGCATATAGAAAGATAACACATCATGAAGAAGGTTCTAAACAATAAACGGTGATACATTTTGAAAAGGCTAGACTTGTGCAAATATTCTAAATCTGGTAAGTCAACATGTGGAGGAGAGAAGCAGATCATCCTTCCATGCACTTATTGTTCATGGGGCTGTGCTGTTTTACAGGTAACATGCAATAGCATAAGGTACTAATGCAGCTGTGTCTCTGTTTTCCATTTCAGCCGTTGCTACTAGTATGGAATGTTTATCCGCTGTATATTGTTTTAGCATTGTCAATGGTATTGTCATATGGAATCAGTTCAGATGTGATATTATCTTTTTTTTTTTATCAATGAAAAATTATTTCATTCCTAATTTCTACCTTGTAAATATTTGTGATACAGTGTTGGATTGTTATAGGCCACTGGTCACATACTTGTTATGTTAATGCTGGTGTGCATATCTGCTTCAAGGAACTTCCCAGATATTTACTAGTCTTTCTATTTTACACTTAAATAACTATCACACTATAGTGCTATTATTCCACTTTAACTGCTCTGGCTGGCTCCTGTGGAATTTTGGGATTTGTAGTTTAGTGAGGCCTAAGAGTTCTCTGACTGAGAGTTCTAAATACCACTCTCTAAACTGCAACTCCCAGGATTCCATAGGAGGCAGCCAGAGCAGTTAAAATGGACTAATAGCACTATAAGAGGGTAGTGTGATAAAGTCCAAAGACAGAGATGATATTGTTATTTATTTCCACAAACAAATAATGTCTCCTGAGCTATTGGATATGTTCTGTTTTTAGGGAAATGAGAATCTCTTTGAAGACATACAATTTGGCATGAGATTAACCATGCTATCTTTCTAGCTGAAAATATTTCTAACATGATTAAGATTAATTGGATGCATCTCACCATTTAGACTTTATAGCTTAGATCAGCCTTTCTCAACCTTTTTATCCTGGTGGAACCCTTGAAACAATTTTCAGGTCTCAGTAAACCCCTGCCTAAAAATTATTATTTCTATAGCTATTAATCCCCCCCACCCCAATCACAGTCTCTTGATGAACCCCTAGCAACCTCTTGTGGAACCCTGGGGTTCCAGGGAACCCTGGTTCAGAAACCCTGGCCTAGATAGAAATAAAAAAGGGAGCTAAGATTCATTCTTCTTATTGTCCAGACATGGCCATTTAAAAAAAAGAGAGAGAAAATTTTCCAGAATCAATCAGGCTTGGTTGAGTCACTGGCTCAATGATATTTTAATATCACAGTTGGTCCTTTGGAGATAATAAACAATACAGTCCATAGGAAGAATAAAGAAATTGCAAGCCATTTTATAAAAGGGAAGGAAAACATATTTGTATATCTATGTTAGTAGATTATTGCTTAGACATCAGTATGGGCAGATATGACAATAAATGGTAATAGATTTTATTCTGGTCCTGCAAGAAATTTCAGTGTTGTAAAATAAATCTCTGATTGTGCCTTAGAAACTAAAGTGATTTGCTATCGCAAACAGGTTGTCAAAATAATACCTTTGTTTCACTTCTAAATACTACTGTAAATACTTAGTTGTTTATCGTAGGGATGGGTGAAATTGTGTTTGGATAATTTTTTTATAAGAACTTCTCCAAATCTGCAGTTTTCTTAAGTTTGATAGAAAAAAAAACACCTTGAGCTTAAAAAAAAGTTGAACAAGGGACAAGAAACACTGACAGATTCACCTGTTCAGGCCCAGGGCTTAGAGAGCCTAGCTTTTAAGAGTCTGCTTCTGAACTGGTATTTATTCAACTATGTTTGTTTTGAATTATGGTGGTTACCTCTTATTTTTTTCTGACAGACTTTAACAACTGTCTGGCAGGCAGGTACAATATGCTGTCCTCTCCATTCTTGAAATAGCTGTACCTTTTGAATTTGGCCAGTACAGGTGTCTAAGAGTTTTGTTTTTTCATGTGAACTTTCCAAAATTCATAGTGTCCTTCCTCAGTTCAACAGAGGGAATTTGAGATTAAAATAGTTCATATTTGAACTGATAGATTTGTCTATCCTTTAGAATGGCACAAGGTGGGTTGTGTATAGTAACACTAACAAATATAAAAAGGAAGAATCTAAAACACAAGAACTCAGACTAAATAAGAACATAACTGATTAAATTACCTGAAGCAAATAATTAAACACTATATATTCTGTTAAATTAACCATATGTGGAAAAATAATAACTCATTGTGACACCTAAACAACAGCTTTAACTAAATGACACAATATCAGTACAACAGTACAATGCAACAAGTAAACAATGGTCAGTAATCACAGAAATGCAATTCCATCTACCCATAATATAGACTATAAACACACATGAAAAACAATTCTATCTACTCATGCCATAATTGGGAGAAATGATGAATAAACGCGAGTTCATATGGACACAGTCTATGAATGCTAGCAAACATTCAGAAAAAATGTTTATACTGTACTGGCAAAATATAAAAAGATACTTGACAAACACTCCCAGGAACCTTTGAAGTTTGTTTTGATGGTCATGTGCAATACTGTAGTTTTCTGTGATAAACACGCCATTCTAAATCTTGCCCAAGCTCACTACATGGTTGTAACAACATAGGCTGATAGCATTTATCAAGGCAGCATTGGGTTGTGTGCAGAGCCATGGGGCTGGGAAATTATGCTGGGACTAAGATTCAAAGGTAGCTGAAACAAGTGCTTGGGGAGAAGCTTAAAAACCCTTCTACTATGTGTTTCTGCTGCTGCTGCTGTTGGGGAATTGGTTTCTGGCCCTAGAGAAAGAGATGAGGTTTAGTAAGTATGTTCTAGTTGGGATTACCAAAGGGATTCAAGCTGTACTACTGTTGTCCATGATTGCTTTGAATTCTTTTGTGCCATGCAGAAAGACTTGTTTTATCTTCACTGTTAGAATCATGGTGTATATCTTCTGATCGTAAAGGTTGAGGTGGAAGCTGGAGGTTGGTTGAGGTGTTAAATTCTTGTGCTGCCTTGCAACCAGAGTATCAATATATTTTTTCATTTACTATACATTATATTGCTGACTTAACATGACAATTAATTAAACATTAACATGACAATTAATTTAATTTTCCTCATTCTCTGAGATCTATTTAAAAATTGCTTCCTGTTGTTCATCAGTCCTTTCAGATGTGATGGTTACACAAGAAGAGAGCCATTAATTATCTGTAGCAAAGGCTCCTGCCAGTACAGTGAGATTTAACTTCTAAACAAGACCTATCAATTGACAGAGCATTCCAGTCAAGCTTCAGAGTAGTTTTCCACAGCTGGCTTAGTGTTTTATAAGAAAACGATACATACAATTCTGGCAGGTGTTGTCATTCTATCTAAAATGTGCATTTTAATCTTTTGAAGCATTCATCTGCTTGCTTCTCTTTTTTATAACTGATATAACCCAGGGATTTTGTAGTATCTGATACCAGAATTTCTGGAACTATGATGTACCATCATTCCTTGCTTCTTTTGTTAATCATTCTAATATACTCCAGGAATTCTATCACATCTGGAGCCAGAAGTTGTATCCCCAAATCAAATGTAAGAGAAGCATAAATTCTCATCTTCTTTCAGGATATAATCATGCTCATCTGAATGACATTTCTGACTGTTTCTTTTTGGCATGAGTCTCTTCCATTACTACCACCACAACATGTGGGCACAGACACCTTATGAGGGAAAATAGCATTCTAGTTCATTGCAGAAAAAAAACAAAAAACAAAAACAAAAACAGAGTATCCTGGGGGTCTTGAAGACTGACAAATTCTATCTGTTCTCAAGCCTTCATGGACTCCATCCAGCCTACTTTGTCAGCTGCATCTGAAATCTTAGTGTACTTTTATTTTAGGAGGCCAAAGGCACAGATTATACTTCACAAAAACATGTACTGAAGGGCTTCTGTTGCTCTTAGTACAGAATTATGGGCTCAATTGATTCTATGTGATTGGCTTATTAAAGGGCAGGAATGATGTGACCTTCTGGTTATTGTTGGATTGCAAGTCCCAGCAGCCCCAGCCATCATAGCCAATAGTGAGGAATTAGTGGTTGCACTCCAACAACATCTGAGAGGATAATTGATTCTCACTTCTAATTTAGTATATGCACTTAAAGTATAGATTATGTGTAAAACTGATCTAGGTGGCTGAAGTAATCATATCAACTTGATCTGCACATCTTATAGCGCAAGCAACTCATTTTCTGTTTGGCAGCCCACCTTCTAGAAGCGGGCTGCCGGGCTTGGCCAGCGGCCCCATTTGCGGCCTGATCCTGGCTTCCCGGAGCTCCAGGGCAGCCCGTGGCCGTGTGGTGGCCGACATGGGGGCCATCATCTTTGGCTCCTTCTTCCTGGCCTGCTTTGGGGGCCAGGAAAGGGGTGTGAAGGGCTGACCAATCAAAGTGGGCCTGCCCCACTCTGATTGGCCAGCCTGGCAATGAGGGTGGGACTTCCTCCTGTTTGTGGCAATTTACAACAGCCACTTTATGGCTGTTGCTTTATAGCGCCAGGGCAGGTATAAAGGCCAGCCCCAGCATCATAAATCAATGGTTTACTGGGAGCCGAAGACCCACCCTCCCTCCCTTTGTTTACATGTATTTGGGTGGTGGGAAATTGTATGTATTGCCTAGCTGTTTGTCTTTTGTCACAATTTAGGGGGTGGTTGGCATGGGTCCCAATCTGGGATAAGTGGTCTGGGGGGGGTCTCCATCAAGTTCAAGGTCAAGTTCATGGAGACCCCCTGTTTATTGTTTGTTTACAGGGGAGGGAAGGGTCATCAAGTGGGTGGGATTATCACTTCTAATTTAGTATATGCACTTAAAGTATAGATTATGTGTAAAACTGATCTAGGTGTCTGGAGTAATCATATCACCATGATCTGCACATCTTATAGCCCAAGCAACTCATTTTCTGTTTGGCAGCTCACCTACTAGAAATGTGTTTTCATGGAGTTGGGTTTAGGGAGAGTTTTGAAAGTTGAGTTTGCTGTTATTTTCACATGAACCTTCATTATCCATATATATTGCAGAACACAAAGAAAAATGAAAGAATATAGAATAATTGACAAAATTACTGAATATATAGTTGTGATGGAGCCCCTTTCAAGGCTGGCCCTGACGTTCTAGCCCTAGGGCTCCTGTTACTCACCTTGCCCTTTTAACCTCAAAATCCCTCCCTGGATCTGATATTCAGACATCAAGGTGATCCCTGTTATGGACAAGTGGCTGTATTGATCAGTGGGTTCAGTGTGGAAAATAATGACTAGGTCTTCTTGCCAATTTTTAAATAATGACAGACATAGTTGTTGAAAATAAAATCAGTAATGATTTAATATATAACAAATAAAATAAACATCTATCTTTATGCTTATTCCCCACACAGTATATAGTAAAGTTTCAGTTTTAAACAGAGTAACATTTCTCCCTGAACTCCTTCCACATTCTGTGTTCCCTAAAATCCAATAAAGATCTTTACCCTCCCACTTCTTCTAACCAGCCCTCACTCTGTTTCTGTTTGCCCTAACTGTATTTCATCCTGCCCCATCTAACTCTTTAACAGACATGTTTTTAGATTCCCACATAGTCCCCCTTTACAGTACTCCATGAACTGTGATTGGCTAGTTCTGTCCAGGCTTTCCTCTAATTTTGCAATAGTTAACCTGATAGATCTCATTAGAATAAAAGTACCACCCTACCATTTCCTATCCCATGTAGACTGAAGGGTGATGAAAGACGATGTTGAAGGTGTTCTTCTCAATCCCTTATTCAGTCAATAAATAACACTTATTCATCTCCAAATCTGAAATAATATCCTTTGTGAGGTTTGGCATTCAGCAGATGTGAAATTTTGTGCTAAATGAAATGTGTCAAAACACAAGGAAAGCATAAATTGCTAAATCCCCCCCCCCCACACACACACACTAAATGAGCAATGGGGCCATGCTCTTTGGCTAGAATGATATCTGATCATCCTGGGAGTGAGTGAGGTAGATTTAAAAAACTGATCTTTTGCTATATCTGTTGTATTTGTATTATTCAGCTGTAGTTAAAGGTTTGTAAGTATTTAAAGGAACTGCTGGAGAAAGAACACTATATATTTCCAAAATTTCTGTGATTTGGCTCACAGGA
Source organism: Gambelia wislizenii (assembly GCA_030847615.1). Classification (NCBI taxonomy): domain Eukaryota; kingdom Metazoa; phylum Chordata; class Lepidosauria; order Squamata; family Crotaphytidae; genus Gambelia; species Gambelia wislizenii. The sequence goes on from JAUMIR010000004.1 coordinate 109,455,278, forward strand.
GTTGGTTCCAAAAAAGTTTTCCTTCGTATGAATTTTTATAAGCTTGTGTGTGTGAGTGAGTGGGGGGTGGGGAGAGGCATTTGCAAGAACAGAAGAAAATGGCACTTTGCACATGAAAGTGCCTGCAGGAGAAAATACTGTAAAAGAATAAAAAGTGAAATCCCAGAATGGCAGGCTGATCTATGAAAAAAATTCAGTCATTTCCCCATAGATATGAGGACAGTGGTCAAGTGTTGTACTTAAAGCATTTTTGTTGCAGAAAAAAATACCTATCATTTCCCTACAGGTTATGAAACTATCAGAAGCATATTGCAGAAATACAAATATTTTCTCATTGTTGCACTGGATAAACTGAAACAAACAAAGGAAAGGAAAGGAAGGCAATCTTGTGAAAATGGAGTACAGCAGTTTTAGACATTAATAGCATACAGCTCCTCTGAAGCTCTGGTGGGAGAGCCCATTATCACAGTTCCAAATAATACTGAAAAGCATTTCAGATGCGGATTAATTGGCAATCCACAGTCTAGAAACTAGGACACGGAACAGTGGGTACAAACTACAGGAAAAGAGGTTCCACCTAAACATTAGAAAGAACTTTCTGACAGTAAGACCTGTTGGGCAGTGGAATACGCTACCACAGAATGTGGTAGAGTCTCCTTTAGAGACTTTTAAACAGAGGCTGGATGGCCATCTGTCAGGAGTGCTTTGATTATGTATTCCTGCACATCAGAGGGTTGAACTAGATGGCCCTTGTGGTCTCTTCCAACTCTATGATTCTATATAATAAACACTTATTTGGCGTTATATAGTAAATAAAACAAAAATGAAGGCTAATGAGGAGGTTGGTCCATAAAAATATCCAAATTGCTATGTTGATATACATAATAAATTCTCCTATTAATATATCCCTGGATTCCCTCTCCATTGACGCCCCCTTGTCGTGGGAGAGAGGCTTGCGTACCCTAATGATGTTTTGAGCTATGCTGGCGGTGGCATAATAGCCACTGGTAGGGTCTCCCATGCCAGACAGGTCAAAACCGAAGGGTCTGACAAAGAGCGTCAAAGGGCAGGATGGGCTCTCCAGCCTTGTGGCAACCGTCCTAGGAGAAGGAAAACTCCAATCCCAAACCCGGGCAGATGGTGCTCGTCCAACCCTGTAAGGTCAACCATCTAAGAGAAGGAAACTCTAATCAAACCTACGGCCCGAGGACCTCACTGCCACGTCCATGCTTGCAAGGCCACGGCAGATGAATCTCTGGTTTAAAGGGTGAGGCCAGTTCTGTGCACGCTGCGCTCCACCAGAAAAATCCATTGCACAGGCTCGAAGGACAAATCCATTTCCAAAAAAGCCCTGTAGCGACTGGCGAGGGACGAAACCGGCAGGTGTAAAGATGCACTGGAAGCCGCAGCCCCAACCCTGCATGCAGGCGGTTCAGGACATTGGTCGCTCAAGCCTGACCCGGGAGATGACAGTCTTGTTCGGCAGCATTCTGAACGACCAAGCAGCCTTTTTTAAGGAGAGCACTGCTTGCTCCACATGGAGAGGGGCCTAGAAAAGGTGGCCTAAAGAAAGCTCATCCCCAACTACCTGGTTGGCTAGCCGCGGCCAACGGGAATCTTCTGATGCGGTCAAACCAAGGCAAAGAAACAAAGGCACACACCGGCCTCCAAAGGTGTAAATAAACTGACACTTGCATGCTGGAACATCAGAACCATGCAAGACTCTGAAGATAGTGGACGGCCTGAGCGTCGTTCTGCCCTAATAGCCCTTGAACTATCACGGCTTAATATTGACATCGCTGCTCTTAGTGAAGTTCGCTTCCATGAGGAAGGCAGCCTTAAAGAACATGGCGCCGGCTACACACTTTACTGGTCTGGCAAACCCAAAACCGAAAAACATCTGTCAGGAGTAGGCTTTATGATTAAAAACTCCATTGCCTCCAAACTCGAAACCTTGCCAACAGGACACTCTGATCGCATTATTTCCTTACGCCTCCCACATGTTGTTCTCTTTAGTATATATGCCCCAACTATGCAAGCTGACCCTGTAGAGAAAGACAAATTCTACACAGACCTACGCCAACTCATACAAAAAGTCCCTGTAGAAGATAAAATTATTATCCTTGGTGACTTCAACGCCAGAGTAGGAAAGAACTCCGAAGCCTGGAAAGGTGTCTTAGGCAAGCATGGTGTTGGAAATTGCAATGATAACGGACGCCTCCTGCTAGAGTTCTGTGCAGAACAACAGCCGACTATTACAAACACAATCTTTCAGCAGAAAGATAGCTTGAAGACAACCTGGATGCATCCCCGATCCAAACATTGGCACCTCATTGACTACGTTCTAGTCCGTCAGAGAGACATTCGTGATGTCCGTCATACCCGAGTGATGCCCAGTGCAGAATGCCAAACAGATCATCGCCTTGTCAGATGTAAACTAAATCTTCATCTTAAGTTCAAACCTAAGAGGGGTGGCATCTTAAAGAAGAGACTCCAAGTCAACAATCTTCAACAAGCTACCATGAGAGACAACTTCCAGGCAAATCTACAAACGAAACTTGAAGACCACCCTACAGATCCTTCTCCTACAGTGCTTTGGCAACATATCAAAAACAGTATCCTCCAGTCTGCAGAAGAATCCCTTGGCTTCTCCCACAAGAAAAATCAAGACTGGTTTGATGAAAACAACCAAGAGATCCAGGAACTGTTGGCAAGGAAGAGAGCTGCTCACCAGGCATACCTCGCCCAGCCAACCTGTCATGTAAGAAAAGCAGCTTTCCGCCTCACATGTAGCAAACTACAACAAAAACTCCGAGACATGCAGAACAAGTGGTGGATCAGTATAGCAGAAAAGACACAACGCTGTGCAGATCTGGGTGATCATAGAGGATTTTATGAAGCTCTTAAAGCAGTGTTTGGACCTACTTATCAGGTCCAAAGCTCCTTATACAGTACAGATGGTCAAACATTAATTACTGATAAAGCCTCCATCCTAAATCGTTGGGCTGAACATTTTCAAAGTCTCTTTAGCGCCAACCGAGTAGTCCAAGCCTCAGCTATCCAAGATTTGATACAAAAACCAATGAAAAATGAATTGGACATAGCTCCCACTTTGGAAGAGACCTTTAAGGCCATACAGCAGATGAAAAACGGCAAGGCAGCTGGGATTGATGGAATCCCACCTGAAGTTTGGAAACACGGAGGTCATGCACTCCACGAAAAATTCCACGAATTCCTTGTGAATTGCTGGGAAAAAGGGGAACTGCCATCAGACCTCCGAGATGCAGTCATCATCACCCTGTACAAGAAAAAAGGAGCAAAATCCGACTGCTCAAACTATCGAGGCATAACAATGCTCTCTATTGCTGGAAAAATCCTTGCAAGGATACTCCTGAACAGGTTAGTTCCTGCTATTGCAGAAGAACTTCTCCCTGAAAGCCAATGTGGCTTCAGAGCCAATAGGAGTACTACAGACATGGTATTTGCCCTTAGGCAACTGCAAGAAAAATGTAGGGAGCAGAACAAGGGTCTCTATGTAACATTTGTCGACCTCACCAAAGCCTTTGACACTGTAAGTAGAAAAGGTCTGTGGCAGATCCTGGAAAGACTAGGATGCCCCCCCCAATTCCTTAAAATGATTATCTTGCTACACGAGGGACAGCGTGGTCAAGTCAGATATGGCGATGCTCTTTCAGAGCCCTTTCTAATAACTAATGGAGTGAAGCAAGGTTGTGTTCTTGCACCAACTTTATTTACAATCTTCTTTAGCATGATGCTCCAAAGGGCTATGGCAGAGCTTGAAGAAGACGACGGCATCTATATACGCTACCGTACTGATGGTAGCTTGTTTAACTTAAGCCGTCTGAGGGCTCACACTAAGACTCTAAACTATCTAGTCCGTGAGCTGCTCTTCGCCGATGATGCTGCCCTTGTTGCCCACACAGAAGGAGCTCTGCAGCGCCTAACATCCTGCTTTGCAACAGCTGCAGAGCTGTTTGGGCTAGAAGTCAACCTGAAGAAAACAGAAGTTCTTTACCAGCCTGCACCACAGGACGAACACCACCATCCCCACATTGCCGTCGGCAAATCAGTGCTCAAGTCCGTTCAGCAGTTCACCTACCTGGGAAGCATCATCTCCTCAGATGCCAAGATTGACAAAGAGATCGATCACAGATTAGCAAAGGCATATAGTGCATTTGGAAGACTTCACAAAAGAGTCTGGAGCAATAAACACCTGAGGCAAAGCACAAAAATCAGTGTGTATAGAGCCATCGTACTGTCTATCCTCCTTTATGGATCTGAAACATGGGTCACCTATCGCCACCACCTACGACTCCTCGAGCGCTTTCATCAGCGCTGTCTACGCGCAATCCTAAATATACACTGGACTGACTATGTGACGAATGTTGCTGTCCTTGAGCAAGCAGGGATCACCAGCACTGAGGCCATGATATTGAGAACACAGCTGCGCTGGGCAGGGCACGTTTCTAGGATGGAGGACCATCGCCTCCCAAAAATACTACTCTACGGTGAACTTGCCACGGGTCAGCGTAAGAGGGGCGCTCCAAAAAAGCGATACAAAGACTCCCTGAAACAACATCTCAGGCTTGGCCAAATTGATCACCAACAGTGGTCCGCCCTGGCCTCACATCGGGAGGCATGGAGACGCACTATCCACAATGCTGCAGCCTTATTTGAGAACTCACGACGAACAAGTCTTGAAGAGAAACGACAACGCAGAAAGAATCACAACCCAAAAACATCACCCAAGGAGACCTTCTGCTGTGCTTTTTGCAACCGGACTTGTTTATCTCGGATTGGCCTTTTTAGTCATCAGCGCGCTTGCAGAAAGCACGGGATGAGTCCTTCCTGAATCTTCGTTTGCGAAGAAAAGCCAGAGAGATATCCCTGGATTCATATTATTATAATGCCTTTTATTACATGCAGAAGAAGGCACAAATGTGTGTAAGCTTACTGGAGATTTTCATCTCACAAGCTATAGTTTTTAAACATTTGTGCCTTTTTGGTTGGCCTAATAATGTTATTGCTACAATACAGATTTTAGAATTTATCTTACAGGCAACATGGCTACTTTGCTTTTTGCAGTTTTCAAAGAGGTAGTCATGTTAGTCTGTTTTAGTATAAAAAGGAAATGGGGGAGAAGCACAGCAGCATCTTTAAAACTAATCGTGTTTCCCTGGAAAATGTTGAAATATGTTGAGATTAGTAAATAACTGTGTAGGTATGGACCAGATGAGACAGTGGACATCTGTTATCTGATATCTTGTCCTCTCATATTTTGGCAAATTGTAACTATGTGGACTGTGACCAGTGATGGGGATCATAACCCTACTACATTTCATGTACTAATGATAATTGTCTTGTAGAGCTGTTTAGTTTTTCTGGATGGTCATATACAATCTGGGAGTATCAATTTCTAGAAAATTTCAAGAAAATGGCTCACAGGAAAGAAATGTCTCCTCCAGTTCTATGGTAATCCAAACTTGGGTCTGCCCATTTGCTGCTATTTGTTGGAATTTAAAGGCACAAAAGATCTAATCACATATTTTAGTTGTTTCATTTAATTTGGTACTAAGCTGATGCTGACAGCTATTCTAGTGGTACTACAGTATAGCTTAAAGTTTAAAATTTAAAAAGTGAATTTGTTTTTGTTTGAATATAATGTCTTATTGCAATCTGGCTATGGTGCCAAGCTCACATCTGAAAAGGCATGGCATATTACAGAAGAAACTGTAAGAATCAATGTTTATTTTAAGCTGGGTAACAAAATTGCAGAACACTTGTCAGAAATGCAACAGACAGTACTGATAAAGAGCTATACATGGCAGTCAAGTTTTTAGGAGTGTTTATAAATATCAAAGAGCTTATACATATGAAACGTATACGTGATTAGACTATCCATGTTTAGAAAGTAATTTTATAAGACAATCTAATTAACTACTATGAAGATGGAACAATGTAAGACATTTTGCTGTCTGGGTTTTGATACCCCCTTCCCAAAGTAAAGATACATAGTAAGAGCTGTTCGACAGTGGAATAAACTGCCTCAGTGGAATACACTGGTGGAGTCTCCTTCTTTGGAGGTTTTTAAACAGAGGCTGGATGGCCCCTCTGTCAGGAGTGCGTTGATTGTGTGGTAGAATGAAGTTGGACTGGATGGCCCTCGGGGTGTCTTCCAACGCTATGGTTCTATGATTCTACCCACCATAGTTGCTTTGGCAACTGACACATGAAGTCCCACAAAGTACCCCACATTCTACTTGACAGTAAAAATACAGTAACAAATTAGATACTTAATAACAATAACGAATAATGTTAGTGCCAGCTTGGACAAAGAGTTGACTTCAGAGATAATTGAAAGCTGTAAAGCATTTCTTTAGTGCTTACTCAAAAAAATGTATCCTCTGATCTCTTTTTTAAAGTGCCATTTATATTTTTATTCTGTAAGCTGCCTTGAGGATTTCTATGAGACATAAAAAAAAAAACAGAATACAATCACTTTTTAAAGGGTTTGAAATACTTCATTCCTAATAAAACTGATCCAGACATGGTGGGGGGTGGAGGGGAAAAAAAAGAGACAAAAAATAACACTGGCTATGTTGCTGTACTGATATGGTACAATATTGTTCCATATCATACTGATATGGTACTGATGTGCTATATACATTTCTCTTTTTCCTAACTCTTCATGTAAGATTGTAAGGATTCGTTATATTAGTGTAACTCCTTTATATATAACTTGAATAAGAAATAAAGTAGGAAAGCTTAGCCTACTACATTTTGTGGTGTTTCCACTTAAGGAAGAATTGCTTTATTCAGCCAATGTATGGACAACACTTTCAGCAATATATATATATATATTTAAAAGTCCTGCTATGATTTGTTGCTCCATCACCACTACCATCATAAAACAAAAACAATACAATCACACCCACACCCCGAAACCAGAAGATTCAGACATAAGACCAAATCCATAAAACATAATCGGTAACACAGCCACAGTGACTTAGGAGTTCTGACGTGCACAGAAAAAAGTTCTCGTTCAGAATCCACTTCACTGGGTAAGATGGAGTATGCTTCAGCTTGTAGCCTCGAATATATGCTTTCAGTCTAGATTTTCAGACAACACTGTTATAGTGTTACTATTCCACTTTATTTGCTTTATTTGCTTTATTTGCTATGGCTCCCTCCTGTTGAATCCTGGGATTTGCAGTTTAGGGAGAGCTCTTAGGCCTCACTAAACTACAAACCCCAGAAGTATAGTGTCATCTGGGCTCTCCCCATTGATTATGATGAAAGTCAGTAGAGGAATATCTATAACTTTTCAAATGTTTTGACAGCAATGGATAACGTTTATGGCCATAGTAGCTCCTTTATAGTTGCTGAAGGTTGCTAGGTTGCAGATAAATAAGTGCAAGTGAATTGTTGATTATTTTAATTTTTAAATAAGAGTATCTGTGGTTTTGTGGGCCGTTTTCCTGACTATAATATTAGGGATGGAAAGAATATTAATTATTACATGTTTCCATGTTGAAAAATGGGGTTTGTGGTAGTTGGGAAGCCCTGTTGAGAAGAATAAGTTACCAGCAAGAATGTCACACAATTTTCTCCCCTTATTCAGATGCCCTGCAGTGTTTCAGAAGAATTATTCCACATTTTTTTTAAAAAAAACTTGTGGATTTTTGCACAAAAAACTGTTTTCTGTGGAAACATGTTTTGTGTCCAAAACCCACACTTCCTGTGCAATCCCCCCTCCTGTTTTCTGTGTGGAAAGCACTGCTTCTGTGCAGAAAACAGGTTTTTGCACAAAAACACATGTTTTTCTATGCAGACTAATTCTTCCACACTCTAGGATGTTTGAATGTGGGAATAATAATGCAGAGGAATGTTCATTTCTTCCCACAGTGGGGAGAAATCTACTGTAATGATTTGTTCTCCATATATAAGGACATAATGTAGTCAAGGATTTATATCCCTATATGACCTCACTGGTAGATTCCCTGCACTTTTCAGTAGTAAGTATGCAGTGTTTGTGGTGTAATGATGAATAAGAAACAGTAGGATTTGAAGATTCAATCTTCAGGATGTGGGTGGGTGGGGAGTGAAGGAGAACTGAAGGTAAAACTTCTGTGACTTCTGCCTCTACTTATTCCAGAAACTGCTTTGGGCACCACATGAGCATTGTTATGTTCCTTCTTTATACAGTGGGCCCTTGGTATCCACTGGGGGTTAGTTCTAGTACCCCCTGTGGATACCAAAATCCATGGATGCTCAAGTCCCATTATATACTATGATGTCGTAAAGCAGTGTACCTTATATAAAATGGTGAGCAGCAGGTTTGGTGAGTTTATGGTTTTTTTGGGGAGGGGGTATTTTCAAGCCACAGTTGGTTGAATCTGTGGATAAAGAATGTATTTCTTTATCAATTTGACTGTATTTATGAACATTATAATATGAATAAAATATAATAACAGTGTTGTGTGTATGTGAATGTATTTAACCCTTGTTTAAAATCTCTGCACACAAGAAACTAGCAGGTGCGGGAGTAACAAGCTAGTGAGTTGCTGGGGTAGAACTATGGACTTTATCAAACAAGGCTTCTGTTGTGGCACTAGAGCAAGATAGTAGTGTTATTGGGGAGTACTTACTGCACAACGTCATCTTCATCCCATTGCTGGTATGTGTTTTAGTTGTTTCTGAAGTGCACTTTATCATTCTGTCAATGACTCTGAATAATACTACTCTTCTGGTAGTCCCCTCGGTAGTAACCTCTTCCACTTCAGAAATGGAAGAGACAGCTGTCACATGGCACAGGGGGGTGAGATTCTCCTCCTCTTCCCCTCTCTTCCCCCTCCTCCATGCTGTTCTCAAGCAGGTCAGATGTGACTTCCATTTTTTATTTATGTTTTGCTACTGTGATCTGCTGGCTTGTGCTTCCCCCACCCTCCCTACCCCTGATCTCTCTTTCCCCCACCTCTCCTGACTTGATCTTGCTTCCCCTATCCTGATCTCTGTCCCCCACCACACCTCCCCTGCCTGATCTCTCTGATCTTGCTTTCCCCACCCTCCCTGCATTGATCTCTTTTCCCTCCCACCTCTCCTGGCCTGATCTCACATCCTGATCTCTCTTTCTCCCCCACCTCCCCTGGCCCTAGCTCGCTTCCTCCACCCACCCCACCTCACCTGGCCTAGTCTTGCTTCCCTGCCTCCCCTGCCCTGATCTCTCTCCCCCCCCCACTAGTCTGATCTGTATGCCCTAAATATGTGGGGCAATAATGGGGAGGATGCAGGCAGTGTGGAAGGAATGTGCAGCACCATATGGACATAGAAGCAGAGGTGCAATCATGATTGCTTCACTACCAGTATACAGTTGTCCCTCCGTATTCACAGATTTGGTATCCATGGATTTAAGTATTAACGGCTTGAAAATATTATTAAAAAATAATAACTCAAAAAGCAAACCTTGATTTTGCCATCTTATATAAAGGACACCATTTTGCTATGTCATTGCATATAATGGGACTTGAGTATTCACGGATATTGGTATCCACAGGAGGTTCTGGAACCAAACCCCAGTGAATATGAAGGGACAACTGTATTTCCACTTGCTTCCAAAATGGGATTACTGTGAGATGACTGCCTCATGTTATAAAGTCCTATGTTCTGTATTATGTTAGGTTTCCATAGGATGTTGTGTATCCTATGCTAGGGGCATTTTTATATGACTTGAGTATGTAGGACTCACTTTGACAGGCTTGAATCCTGAAATGGGGTGTGGGGGTGTTAGGGGGAAGGAAGATTGAGCTCTCCCATGACTGTACTTGTGGACTGAGCCCCCCTGTTTTGCCAAAGGCAAGAAGTTCAAGATCAATAACAACACATGTGGGAAAGGTTTAAAGCTTTATTGCTGGCTTGCACAGGAAAGGATACTGTATATGGCAAGGATACAGAAAAAGCAGTTGGATAGCCTCACATTCTCTGTTCAGCTGTTGGGAGTCCTGGCACAGAAACAGAGAGATCCCCTCACTGGCCCCAAACACACAGCACCACTGTGGTCCAGGGTCTATGTTGAAGGTCACTGAGCATTTCCCAAGGAGTCTTATGTATACACGCAAACCGCTTGGTCTACATGTGATTTTACACTTCTGTTCTATTTGGTGCACCTGTGTGTCTAACTCTTATGACAGGTCATCCATCACACCTGTCTTTAGGTCATGTTCCCAATTCATATCCACTGTTCTTGGACATCTCACCAGGTGCGGATGTTTATACAAACTGAAGCCTGAGAATACAAGGATTCCTCCCTAATTTCCCAGGCTTGTACTGTAATAATGCTTGCCAAAGTTGTGTGAAATTTAATTTTGTAGATTCTCTATCACGGGTAGAGATGAAGCACAATACCTAACTCTTTGTTACAAGAGTCTTCTGGCTCCTTTCCCATACACACTGCCAGTGAATTAATCACCAAGTTTCTTATGTCGTTGAGTCCCCTCAGGAATTACGGTATCAGTCTTAACACACACATACACACAGCTGTTGTAGTTGAGCCCTCCCAGGAATAACAAAGAGTGCATGCAATCTATCTTGCACACTCTTGTTTGGGAATAAGGTATACTGAACACATAGAAAGGAATGTCTAAGTTCACAGTATGTTTGTAAGAGTCTTTGTATTAAAGGCTAATTGAATAATAATGGATGGGAGAAGTAATTTGCCCACCCCCTGCTGGCTGACAGGCAATATAATACCTGTTGTGATGAGCTGACTGGAGATTTCAAATCACAGCAGCAGGAAGTAAACTGCCTTCTTCTCAATGACCCTTGGAAATATCTATACTCTTTAGTTGTTTCATTGAGCCACCTTACTTCTTGGAGCAAGAGTATGGGATAGTGGAGCTTGCAGAAAAATCTGAAGAAGAAAGCTGTACTACAGCAGAGTAAGCTTAAGTAGGACTCACAAAAAGTTTTTTTCTATTCTGCACTCTCCATGTGCTCTGGAACAAGTTCCCCACAATAATTTATTGCAACTGAATAATTTGAGACACTGCATGAGCTCTGAGTTCATACCTATCTCCTTTTTCTACTGTACACTATATGTTGGTCAAATCCCAGCTTCTCCATAATATGCTCATGTGGTGCCTTTAAGTAAATCATGGCCTCTCAGCCTATGCTGCTTGACAGTGTTGTTACTAGGGTACAAATGAAGATTGATGGAGGGGAGAAATTAATATACTGTACAACTCTTTTAGCTCTAGGACATAAATGGAATAGAATTAGTTAAGAAAGATATACTGTAGCATGATTGTCATGAAGAAAATTATGCATTTGAATGGCCTTTAAAAACCCTCCATTAGGCTACAATCCCATGTACACATTTACCTAGGAGTACATTTGTAGGTTAAGCATTTGTGGATTTGATTATTTATGGATTTGATTAATATGTTCTCTCTAGACATTTGTAGGTCTTCCAGTGCAATTGTATGGTCAATTTCCACCAGAAGTTAACCATAAAGTCATGCTGGGGGACCTTCAAATGCACAGAGAAGTGTTCTCTCAGATTAAAAAAAATAATGGACTGATGTTCATAGTTTTCCACTTTTGTGGGGCTGCTGTGCCCCTAACTCCCATGAAATTTGTAGGCTGGCTGTAAGTCCCACTGAACTCATTGCAGCTTATTTCTGAGTAGATGTGTATGACTGCATTGTTAATGCAAACATAATACTGATCTGCAGAAGGCTCTGTACTAAATCTCTACCAAAATAAATTTCTTTACAATTGACAGTTCCTTTCCTATGGCACTGTGGAGCTCTGGGACACTCATACACATGTTTGTGTGCACATGTGCACACACAAAGAATTAATGTGAAGTCGAAGGCTTTCATGGCTGGCATCCATAGGTTTTCCGTGTTTTTTTTTTTTCTGGGCTGTGAGGCAGTGTTCTGGAAGAGTTTATTCCTGACATTTTGCCTCCATCTGTGGTTGGCATCTTCAGAGAATGATTGGGTAGGAGTGTGTGTGTGGTTATCTACTATGAGCCCCTGATGGAGAGGATATGTAAATTTCTGTATTTGAATTGCTAGTTCCTGCGGGGGTGGGGAGATGCAAGGAGGATTAGTGTCTGGCTAATGGCCCATTGTCTGCTGGAAATCCCCTGTCCCTGGGTGGAGTTCATTTGCATGTGTTGAGTTTTGATTTTGGTGTTTTTCAGGACTGGTAGCCAAACTTTGCTTGCTTTAAGGGTTTCTTCTTTCCTGTTGAAGTTGTCCAGGTGTTTGTGGATTTCAATAGCTTTTCTGTGCATTCTAGTAAACAAAGTTTGGCTACCAGTCCTGAAAAACACCAAAATCAAAACTCAACACATGCAAATGAACTTCACCCAGGGACAGGAGGATTTCCAGCAGACAATGGTTCTTTCATGGTTATGTGGCATGGTTATGACACCGGATTTGATAACGTCCTTTATTTTTAAACAGGGGTCAGTTATGAAACTACCTAAAAATATTTGCTTTTATTTTTTATTATTTTTTTATTTTTAAATATTGAAACCAACAAATAAACATACTAATTATAAATGCTACCATAACACACCACAATTTCTAACATAACAATACAACAAATATTAATATATAAGTGATTCCTCCACCCTGGGATCTCCACCTTGCATTTATACCTCCTTCCAGAATTCCATTGTCTCCAATGCTGGTTTGTTCCCTCTCCCCTTTATTAATACAAATTCTAAAAACTTGCTCCAGATATCTCCAAAACCTAATAACCATTCCATTTTTTTCTTTAATACTGCTTGTTAATTTCTCATTTATTGCTATATCCCATACTTCACTGTACCATTCCTCTGTCTGGTAATTGCCTTGTATTTTCCACTTCCTTACTATTATTAACATTGCTGTTGTCAGCAAATTTGTTCGTAAATCCTTAATAGCTTGGGATCCTTGTATTTTCTCATAATTGATAACAACACTATTTCACGTCTTAAAGGTATATTTATCTCTATTATCTCATTTATCTCCTTCATTACCATTTGCCAAAAACTCTGAACATATTTACAGTGCCACCACATATGAATATACGTCCCCAATTCTTGGCATCCCCTCCAACACTGTGCTGAATACTTTTTATCTATTTGGTTCATTCTTACTGGTGTTAGATACCATCTCCATACTGTCTTATAATAATTTTCTTTTATTTTTACTGATAATGTTTTCAAGTTATGCATATTCCATATTTTCTCCCATCTACAGCTATCTATTACAGTTACTGCATTTGTTTCCCATAAATGTTTAAGATAATCTTGCTGATTTTCATTTCCCACTAGTATCTTGTAAATTTTACTTGTAATATCTTTTATAATAGCTTTCTCTTAGTTGGCCTGTAAAATTAATTCTTCACATGTTTTATATTTTCTATAACTTCTCCCTTCTAACCATTTCTTTGTCCACTGCTCTCTAATTGTGTTAACTTAAACCATGTAATTTCCTGTTCTTTTAATGCTTTTTCCAATTGACTCTTATTTTTCATTTTTTCCATCCATTCTTTCAGTCTTATTATTTCTTGTCCTCCCAGCTTTGCTTCCACTTCATTCCTTAAATTTGCTGGAAAACCATCCAGCAGTGTCACTAGTGTTAATGGAGATATTCCCAGAGCCAATAACTTTTTGTATTTAGCCCAAATATCTACTATATTCTTCAAGGAGACATTCTGTACTTTTCCCCTAAGTTTCTTCCCAGGTTTGCAAAAAAAATATATTTCTTAATTTTAAATCTATTTCTTGTTTATTTATTTCCAACCACTTAATTTCTTTTGATTCTGCAACACTATCAATAATGTATCTCAGTTGATTTGCTACATAATATAACTTCAAATTAGGTAAACCTAAACCTCCCTTTTTTTGAGATTTATACCATCTTTTTTGTTAATTCTTGATCTTTTAGTTCCATTACAATAGTTATTTATCACGGTTTGCCATCTTTTTTCAGTTCCACCTCTGATATGTTAATAGGTATCATTTTAAATAAAAACAAATATTTTTGGTAAAATTTTCATTTCTATAAGTGCTGTTCTGCCAAACCATGACAATTCTATTTCCCCACAATTCTCTATTTTTTCTGGTATTTTTCATTAATATGGTGAGATTTTTTCCTTCTAATTTCTCTAATTCTGTTGTAACATTTATTCCTAAATATTTTATTTGCTTCTTTATTTTAATATATTTTCTTTTACTCATCATATTTTTTGTTCTGCATTTGTGTAGTTAAATATCATCATTTCTGATTTATTCCAATTTACTTGCAAACCTGTCATTTTTCCAAATTCGTTCAAATGCATCTCTATCTCCTGCATTATTTCTAATGGATCCTGTATCATTATTAAAGTATCATCTGCAAATATAGTTAACTTAATCTTTTCAGTATTTCCTATCCCCTTAATACTGTGATCTCTTAAAATTACATTAGCTAATATTTCTATCACCATAGCAAATAATATTGGGGAGAGTGGACAACCTTGTCATGTTCCCCTAGCTAGGTTTATTTGTTCTGTCATACCATCATTAACAATTGCTATTACTGTATTTTTTGTATATAGTTGGTCAATTACGCCCCTATTTTTTTTCCAAACCCAAGGATTCTCATTATGCTTTTCAATGCTGGCCACTCCACACAATCAAAAGCTTTGAATATTCCCAGGGCTATCAGTCCTGCTTTAATTTTCTCCCTTCTAATTATATCTTTTATATTTATTACTCTTCCAGTTAAATTGGCCATCTGCCTTCCTGCTATAAATCCACATTGATCTTTTTAAATATATTTATGCATAACTTTATTCATCCTTTTTGCCATTTTTGCAGATAAAATTTTTGCGTCTTGATTTATTAATGATATTGGTCTGTATGATCCCAGATCTCTTAAATCTTTACCTAGTTTTGTAATTAATATAATCATAGATTGTTTCCATGATGGTGGGATCTCATCGTCTTTTAAAATGTTATATAATTCTTTCATTCTAGCTATTAATATTCTTTTAAATATTTTATAATATTCAGATCCCAAACTATCTTCTCCTGGGACTTTTCCCAGTTTCAGTTTATTAATAGTTTCGTCTGTTTCTTCTTCTGGTATAAACTGTTCCATTAATTTCTAATCCTCCTTTCGAATAGTGACTTTACAGTTTTTCTGTATATATTTCTCCAATTCTTTTTGTAGTTCTCCTGCAGAGTATAATTTTTGATAAAATTCCTGAAATGTTTTTAATTTATCCTTCATCAAATTGCTTTCCCCCCCTTTCTCATTTTTAATAAATCCAATTAAACTTTTAGCTTTCTTTGCTTGTGTAGCTCTTGCTAGCATTCTAGAATTTTTGTTGCTATATTTAAAAAAAACCCCTCTTTTCATAAATAACAGGTTTCTTTTTACTTTTTCTATATCTTCCTTTTCTAATTATTTTCTCTTTGCTTGTAATAGTGCATGGAGTTGTTTATCCCTACCTCTAAGATATTCGTTTTCCATATATTTAGTTTCCTCTTCTAATTTCCCCTCACTTTCCTGTTTTTTCCATAATGTATGGGCCTCCCTAATAAACACCCCCCTTGCCACAGCTTTCATTGAGTACCATGGTATCACTTGAGTACTTTGTCCTACTCTATTTATTTCCCATATTTCCTTTAATTCTGCCTCCATTTTTTCAACAATTTTTTATAATTAAATATTTTTGCATCTAATCTCCATCTCTTTACTTGCTTATAATCTTTTATAGTTCTAATATCTACAATAACCGTGGTGAGATCCATAACATTTATAACTCCTATTTCTTTATTTATTATTTGTGGAACTAGATTTTTTGATATAAAAATATAATCTATTCTGCAGTAAGTTTTATGTGTAGGTGAATAATAAATATATCTGTTTTCTTCACCTTTCCATTCTTTCCACACATCTCGAAGCCCATTCCTATTTATAATTTTGCTTAAACCTGTTTCATATTTTTTTTCTTTCCTCCTTAGTAGGATTGGATTTATCTTTCTGTTTATCCATCTCCATATTAAAATCTCCTGCCAAAATTACAAATCCCTCACTTATTCCATTTGTCACTTTAAAAACCTCCTCATAAAATCCCATCTGACCTTCATTTGGAGCATATAGATTGACCAGCATATATTCTTCTTTACCCATTGTTCCTTGTATAATTATGTATCTCCCTTTTATATCTTTTAAAACTTTCTTAACATTAAAACCACACCCTCTAGACAGAATGTCCTAAAAGATTTTTCATACATAGTTGCCCACTTCAACTTAAGTTCCTTCAATCCATTTTTAGTTTGGTATGCTTCTTGCAGAAATATTATGTCTGCTTTAGATTTATTTAACAAAGACTCCACTCGTTTATGCTTAATAGTTGTCCCTAGCCCCATGACATTTAGAGTTAATAATCTTATTTTACTATCCATGGATCATATAATATATTTGTATTGGTCCCCTTATGTATACCATAACAACTACAAAAAAACCCCAGTAACTCGTCCCCTGTAACCCCCTCCACTTTTCACCCATCCCCCTTCTCACCCTTCCCTCCCCACATACACAATTCTGTAAACCCCCCCCCAAACCCAGGGTTTACAAACCCTGCCATGGTTTACAAAACCTCGAGGGGGCAAAGAGGTATCACTCATCACCGATGCCACCACTTGACCACATCACTTTCAGTTATTCTTTTCAGTCCCTTGTCTTTGTTTCTTCAAACTATTTAATTCTTCTTTCCTCCTGTTGCTCCTTAGAGCCCAGTTTTGATGTCTCTTGCCCTTCCTCTTTCAATCCCAGCATTGTTAGCAGTTGTAATCCTTCTTCCAGCATTTTTATTTTATAGTATTTCCCAGCTTAATTAAATTTAGGAAATACTGGGTATCCCCAATTGTAGTTAATGTTTTTCTCAAGACAACTGTGATAGATTTGATGCTTTTCCTCCGTTCCAGCATTTTAAAGCATAAAACATTAAAGATTAACACTGGCATTTAGTCAAAATAGAGTTGTTCACCCAGTTTCCTGGTTTCTTTCATAAATGTTTCTTTTTCTGTAGTAGTTGGACACTTTCACCAATACATCTCTGCATAAAGTTTCTCTGAATTCAGCCCTGTGGATCCTCTCAAAATCTTCTTGCACCCAATGCAGTTGAGGTGTCAATTGCTGCAACCAGTTTATTACTTTCTTTCTCAGCTGGTCAGGGGTTTCTCGTTCAAGATGTGGGATATTTCTAATATGTATATTTGAACGTCTGTCTCTATCTTCCTGGGCAATTAATTGGGCTTGTATTTTAGTAATCTGAGTTTCTTGTTGGATAGTGATAATGTTTTCCTTTGCCATAGCCTCCACTTTTTAAATTTCTTTGCACATTCCTGCCATCTCCTGGCTAATTTGCTGCATGGCATTTTGGACTTGTTTAGAAACTTGTTCAAAAATTCCTTGTTTTAAATCTTGAATTCTCAGATCGTAGCTCATTAGTGTGAGCTTTAAAGCTTTGAAGTAATGTCTTATTATTCAGTGCCAAAAGAGATTGTAAATCCTGTTGCCCGATCAAACTCCCTTCTTTGGTTTTTGAAATAGGCCCTGTTTTGGAAGTGTTATCTGGGACCTTCTGGCTATTAATTCTCTTTTTATCAGCTCCAGTCGCCATTTTTATATGTGCATCAATCTGTGGGTTTCTCTCTCCTTCTCCTGAGACTTTAACCTTCCCAGTTGTTGACACTGTCTCAGCAGAGACTGCTCTTTCAATTCTCTGCCTCCTCTAGACATTAGCTTCCCCTCTTAAGTCACTTACCGTATATTGCTGCATACAAGACTACTTTTTAACACTTGAAAATCTCCTCAAAAGTGGGGTGGTGGTCTTATACCCCAGTAATCATACTCCCCTGCTGTGAGAATGATTGAAGTGTAAAATGGCCTGGGCAGTTTTCCCAGCAGATCCTTCCTCCTGCTGTGAGAATGACTGCTTTGCATTTGAAGAGTTAAATGGCCCTCCATTTAGCTCAGAAGAGTCAAAATAATGTTTCTTTTCAGGACAAGTTAGCCTAAAATTAGAATTTCTGGATTCAGACTTATCATTCTGCATCAAGTTTTGTCTATGGTGAAATTCTCTTGTCTACCACTGTGGCTCTAAAATCATTAATGTGCTCATTCATTAATGTGCTCATTCAAAAATTTGGGATTTGATAGCTTCATATTAACCAACTTACAGTATTAATGCAACCTTACTTTCCAAAGATTGAACACCACAGAGATTTTTCAAAGTATCCCATGATTTTTTAGCTGTTCTCAGTCCTTTAATTTCACAGACTATTCCATCATCTATAGCCACTGAGCTGGCTGGCTGGTGGGGGACAGGCTTTCCAGCCAGGTGGCTGGCTGGACGGGTGGGGGGGCAAACTCTAGATTTTAACTTAAAAATTGGGGGGGTCGTCTTATTCACCCAGTCGTCTTATATGCCGGAATATACGGTATATTTGGAGCTGTCTCTTTTTAGATAAGTATATAGATACTCACTGCATTCCAGCAAAGGAAAACATTTCTTTGTTTAATTAGATGCTTCTGCAAGGGTTTATTTTGCTTCCAAGATATCACATTGGTGAAAGATGGGATTTGTGGCTACATCTGGTGGTGCATGGCTCCGCCCCCCCCAATTATTTGGTTTTAATGGATTCTTACCTCCACACCAGTCTGTCTGTTTGGAATGAGAATATGAGTGGCACTGAACTGGTTTGGCTAGAATGGTTTTACTATGGTTTATCATTACTGTTGTTTAGCATTACAGTGATGGGCCAAAGACTAGTATGCTCCCACTCCAAGCCAGAAGGACATTGTGAGTTTTTTTTTTTTAAATCTAACTGGTTTATTGATGTATCCAAACCTGGACATACTATGGGCGGTCTCCAGCTTGTGGGACATGAGAATCCAGTAGTAGTGGGAATGTGCAATTGCCCATTTTCTCTGTAGCCCCTCAGCACCCCAAAACTGGTTTCAAAGACTGCAAGGAGAAGGGGAAGGCAAATTATGTTGCACTGGCCCCATAGTGCCAGCATGAGATTGAGTTTAGGCCTGTGAGAATCAAACGAGGGCATCTTGTATGAAATATTAGTCCATTAAACTAAAGTCCTATCTCTGCTGACCTGACTGAATAAAACAGGCATTGAATGTTTCATTAAGAAGGCAAATACTTTTGTGAATAACATGACTATGTTAAGGCAAAGTGTGGTAAGCATTTCAAGAGCTTTCTATTATTGCTCACAATAGTATGCCTTAACCTTGCTCGGTTTGTCCAACTGTGCTCTCAGAGCAGAGTACTGTAGTTGTGTCATTTTCTCATGAAGTTAAGAATGTCCATTGTGAGGCTTGAGTTGTGCATTGTTCATCCAGCAATTTTTACACTGAATCTTTCTCAGCAGAAACTATTATGGTAACATGCTACTCCAGCTAGAAAACAGACAAATTTATTATAGTCATGTATAACAAAAACCCACCTACAGGAATCTGTGCATCAGTGTACAATGGTATTAAAGGCCACAGAGAGATTTCATTGAACATCTATTACTCATACAAAATGAAATCCTTTTTGATTGTGACTAATCTCTGTTGCAGATGACAAGTAGAATTGAGTCAGATGCTAAATTTTAAAAATGAAAGGAGTGAAATAATTTTCCAGGGACTTCATTTTCTGACTTCTGAAGCCTTGCTTGAAAAAGTAAACTCTTGTGAGACAAGAAAATATGAGGAGAAATTACTCATTTAAAAATATAATTCCCAATTCCTTATTGTCACTTTTACCACAGTGTGCCTGGTGGGCTTCTTTCTCTGATGGTTATTTATTTATTGATTTGATTTGTAACCAGTCTTTCCTCCCAAAATGGACATCAAGACCACTGCATTTATAACCAATTCATAATTTATTACCTACAACCCCATGTCATCTCACTTCCTCAATAGCAATTTAGATAGATATGCCGAGATCAAAAGGTGTACTTCAAAAGATACGGCCAGGATCATAATTGCCTATTATACTACTTCCCTACTCTTTCTCCAGAGCAGCTCAGAGTAGTTTATATTGTGGTCTCCATGCTGCCTCCAATCCAGGCAGATTAGAGGGCCAGAGCTGTTTAATTTCATCTCTAGTAATAATCATGTGTCCATTTCCTGGCAATAATAAAGGGTGAAAATTTGATGTAAATCTTTTGCTAATTCCGTTTAAGCCATTTCCAGGAACAGATTTTATTTCCCAGAACAGATTTATTACTATGCAGTTAATGAACTAATTCTGCATGTGAAAAACAGATGTAATCAATGCTATTTAGGAAACTCTATTGCCTTAAATGTATGTATACATTTAGGTATATATAGAATGTTTAATTATAATATTTCAGCCTTCCATCTGAAGTAATTAGAACTGTTGCTTTTGGAACCTGCTTTAGTGCCACCTTTACTGATGTGTGCCTCCTTAATGTTTTCTACTATGATTTATACATTATTCAGATAGTATTTTTGCCTCAGAGAGCCAACGTGGTTTAGTGATTTGAGCACTGGACTACAACTCTGGAGACCAGGATTCAAATCTCCGCTCAGCCATGAAAACCCACTGAGTGACCTCGGGTAAGTCAGATTCTCTCAACCTCAGAGGAAGGCAATGACAACCCCCCGCCCCAATCTTGCCAAGAAAACTCTGTGACAGATTTGTCTTAGGGTCACCGTAAGTTAGAAACAACTGGAAGGCACACCACAACAACATTTTTGTCTCACTGTGGGGAGCTATGTAGCTGTTAATAAATTAACATTTACAGTTTAATATATTTAAGAAAGCTTAAATATATTAAACACTGGCGCAAGGTGAATTCTTATCTGAGTCCATGAACAGAGACTAATTTAGACTAGCACCTTAGTTCAAATGGCCATAGTTCTTCCCTCTGCCACACATGAGACAGCAAGTTACTTTAGGTGGACCAAAGACAAGGATTATCAGATTGCCAGATCCATCCCAAAGTCTCTAGGGATTGAGACCCACCTTCACCCATGGACAAGGCCAAAAATCGCTGGCTGAGTGAGTGATATCCTCCCTAAAAAATATGAGGTGACACAAACTTTTTAATGGAGTGTGTTCCAGCTAGCAAGCCAGCTATTACCCAGCCTGGATGGTTGACTGTTGAGGGTGAGTGTTTGTTGCAGTGAGACAAGTAGGCCAGGTTTGTGTTATGGGTGAATATATAGGCCACAACTTTAATGCAAGCAGTACAGTTACACGTAAGATACATATACATACATCCAACAATTTATCGATAGGTAAAATGTAGACTGTGTAATGTAGAGACACAGAGCCCAATGGTTGTCAGTGAAATGCTCACATGTTAATGTATCCTGCATCAGTTAGTTAAGCCTCTCTGGCAGGGCTTGGGTATCAGCCAATTGAAGTGACATGTCC
Source organism: Gambelia wislizenii (assembly GCA_030847615.1). Lineage (NCBI taxonomy): Eukaryota > Metazoa > Chordata > Lepidosauria > Squamata > Crotaphytidae > Gambelia > Gambelia wislizenii. The sequence goes on from JAUMIR010000004.1 coordinate 109,476,758, forward strand.
CAACTGTCACCTGTAAGTGAAGTCATGCAGTGACTCCAGCCATCACAACACTTTGCTCCATGCTTGTTCCAAGCTGCCGTCCAGAAGCAAGCCAGCTCTGTGGTGCCGGGCCTGGGGAAGCTCATTACAAACATCCCCCTCCTCTGTGCATTGAGGGTAATCCTTCTCTACTTCCCATCCTGAAGTTGGCAGCAGAGGTCAGCAAGTCCTCCTACATTTGAAGGCTTGAACAAGGCAAGGAAAACTGAGCTGGTGGGGTGAAAGTGCATGTGCACCTGTAAGAATGGCAGCTAATTTGGAACAATGGTGCAGTGTCTAGAAAGGTGGAGAGAGGTTAAAAAGCAATTTAGTGAAATAATGTGTGTGTTTGCATAGAATAGGGATATATTTCTTCATTAATTCTGTACTTGAAGAAATTTTAGAAATTTTCTTCCTGCTGTGAGAAAAGTCTTTGAATACAGTTGTCCTACCATATCCACACATCCACAGATTTAAGTATTCATGGCTTGAAAATATTCTTTAAAAAATAATAATCCGAAAAGCAAACCTTGATTTTGCCATCTTATAAAGGGACACCATTTTGCTATGCAATTGCAGATAATGGGACTGGAGTATTCATGGATTTTGGTATCCACAGGGGGGTCCTGGAACCAAACCCTAGTGAATATGAAGGGACAACTGTACTGCAGGTTTTTTAAAACAATATTCATAGTTAGGACTTATTCTGCACAAAATTTGCATGTGGTTTTACCCAAATTGGTGGGGTCCATGGGGGACCAACTTGTGACACTAAAATTATGATATTAATTGGGAGAATTATAATTAGCTGGAATGTATGGCTGTGAGAGGTTGGGTAACTTGTGGGACCTTTGCACCTGTGTATACCAGTATTAATTGCAGAGACTCTGAGTGAAAGTAAAATAAAAAAGTTTTTTATTGGAAAATAGCATGAAGCATCCACACACACTCATGCACACAAGAAGCACATAAGGATAACAAAGATTTAAGGCAGAAAGGTTAGATATAGGAATAGATTTGGGGAAATATGTTTGATATTTATCAATCCTGAAGAGTAGAATTTCAGGTATCAAAGAAGACTCAGATTTGAAACTGAGGGTGACACAGAAAGAAGATACTGTGGGATGCAAAAGAAAGGAGTGGAACAGGGCTCCCAGATCTGAGATTATATTACCATGCATGTGCTCTAGTGTGGATTATGGAGTGGATGAAACTAGGAGATGAAAAGTTGTTAAAACTAGAAGGTTTTAATCTCAGATTTGAGTGGCATGCCTACATATGGCATAACAAAGCTATGCTACATAAAGAATTTCACCACCATTATATAAGATGAGCCCTATTGAGAGTTTGGTTGTTATATAAGAAGAAGCTATATTTAAGACTACCCCTATGGATCTCTAACCATGAGGCCTTCTTTAAAAAGGAAAATCCATATAAGGATAATTGGCTAGTATACAAGACAATTTTGAAAAAGCAGAGGGATGGATTAGAGATGAAAACACAAGAAGAATTGAAAAATGAAGGAATCCCATGTCACTGGTTCTTATATCGACAATTATATGAAAAATTCAAATTTGACTCTAAAACTGAAGGTATAGAACCAGAGGAAGTAGAGTTCGATAAGATATTATTTGGGAAAAAGGCCAAATTGATTTCGAAAATATACAGCTTGATATTGAAAATTAATATGGAAACAGAAGTGGTCAAAATCTATATGATTAAATGGGCCCAACAAGTGAGTCATGAAACTAGAATAGAAGAATGGAAAGGGCTTGGAATATTAATATTCAAATTATAAGAAGTTATGCACTGAGAGAAAATTTCTATAAAATGATAAACATGTGGCACCTCACCCCGAAAGAATGACAAAGATTTATAAGAACATGCCCAATACATGTTGGAAATGTGGGGAAGCTAAGGGTACTTATATGCATATATGGTGGTCATGTAAGCAGACAAAAAGATTCTGGAAAAGGATGCACAATTTAATAGTTAAGATGATAACTATAGATATCCCATTAGATCCGGGAATGTACTTTACTAAACATGCTTCACCTGTTACATCCGAATATACAATATACATATAAAGAAATATGGGAAAGTACTATTATATGCGGTAACCATGGCAAGATTGTTATTTGCTCAAAAATGGAAAGGAGAACTCCCCTCAACTAGCGAATGGGTAAGGAAGATGAAAGAACTATATGAAATGGAAAGGCGGTCTATAATGACGGATGATAAAAGAACATGGGAAGATTTAGAAGGTTGGAAGGAGATAATTTGTCTAAAGGAAAGCCTAGAGGAGGTTTAGATTAAAAACAATGGAGAAGAGTTTATCTGACTAGATAATATAATATAAAAAAGGAAATTTAGGTCAAACAGATGATAGAAACATAGGAACAGAGGAATGTATTAATATATCTGGATGATCGGAACATATAAAGTTGATGTGTGAAGATCTGAGAGGTTTTTATGTTAAATGCAAGGTAAAGGTTTGCTAAATGTTAATGCATTGCAAATGTAAATAGAGTTGAATGGGTGTATGAGACGTCTGTAATAGTTTTTTTAATGTGTAAAAGATGTTATATAGTTAATGAAATTTTTTCCAATAAAAAAGAATTAATTTGGAATGGGGAAGATGCTTAGAGGATTAATAGATCAATTGTATTCCCATAACACAGCTATAGTTATGGTTAATGATGGAATAACAAAAGAGATAAAAATAACGAGAGGAACAAGACAAGGTTGCCCACTTTCTCCAATATTGTTTGCAATGATAATAGAAATTCTAGCAAACATGATAAGAAATGATAATTGTATAGAAGGAATTGGATTAGAAACAAAACATAAGATAAGCCTGTTTGCTGATGATGCATTGCTAACAATTAAGGATTTGATTAATGGAATAGAAAAAAATTAAAGAACGTTTAAAAGTATTTGGGGAAATGACAGGCTTACAGGTTAATTGGAATAAATCAGATATGATGTTGTTTAACTATACTAAGGAAGAAGAAAATATATTTGTAAAAGAGAAAAAATTAGAAGTAAGATTAAAAAGTAATATTAAGTATTTAAGAATAAATATTACAAAAGATTTAAAAGAATTAGAAGAGAAAAATATTATGGTATTAAGGAAAGAAATGGAAAAGAAGTTGGAAGAATATAAAAATATTCAGCTATCATAGTTTGGAAGAGTAGCTTTAGTTAAAATGAAAATATTACCTAAACTAAATTTTTTGTTTAGAATGTTACCAATAAAAATATCAGAAGTAGAACTGAAAAAATGGCAAAATATGTTGAATAAATATTGTAATGGAGGGAAAAGGACAAGATTAAATAAATTATTCTGGTATATACCACAGAAGGAGGAAGGACTTGGTCTTCCAAAAATAAAAGGATATTATGAAGCTAATCAATTGAGATATGTTATAGAAGGAAATGTAGGACAGGGGGATTTAGAATGGTTAGAGACAGAAACAGGGAGAATAGAAAAGAGAATATGGAACATATTTTTTGGTAATTTTACAAAAAAGGAAATTAAAGGAATTGAGAACCCATTTCTGCAAAATATATGGGAAATATGCTATAAATATAAGAGAGAATTTTTGCCTATTGATTCAGTATTAACACCGGTTATAATGGGGAAAAAATTCCCAAATAATTTGAAGGAAAAAATGGGAAAGGAATTAAAGAAAAGAGGACTAGACAAAATAGAGGGATGGATAGGATGGATGAGTGAGAAGGGGAGTATAAGAGAGAAATTATGTGGAATGAAAATTTCATGGTTTAATTGCATACAGTTAGAACAATGGATTAAAAATTGGAAAAAGAATCATAAAGAAACAATGGAATTTACAAAATTTGAAAATCTGGTGAAAAAAGGTGAAAAGAGAGATGATAATGAAAGTATGAAAGGTATTACAAGTGAATTATATAAAATATTGATAAAAAATAAGGATAAAAAAGACAAAAGGGAACATTTAAGGAGAATATGGGAGGAAGATTTGAAACAAAGAATTGGAGATGATGAATGGGATAAGATTTGGAAACAAAGACATCTAAAAAATATGTCGATACGGATAAAAGAAAATTACTATAAAAAATATGGAGATGGCATTTGACACCAGCAAGACTGCATAATATAGACAAGAATAATTCTAAATATTGTTGGAGAGGTTGTCAAGAAATAGGTACATATATGCATATGTGGTGGAATTGTAAATTTGTACAGCAGTTTTGGGAAATGGTTTTTATAGAAATAGAGAATATTCTGAATAGAAATATAGAAAGGAAACCAAGCATAGCATTGATGTCAATTTATAATGGAGAGAATGAGAACCAAGCAGAAAAGGATTTAATAACAAATTTATTAACAGCAGCAAGATTAATTATAGCAAGACATTGGAAAATGCACATAAATGTACAAGTGGAGGAGTGGTATAAAGAAGTTTGGAAGATGGCAATAAATGAGAAGTTAACTTGTAGAATTAAAGTAAGAAGAGGAAGTTGGAAAGAAAGTGATTTTGATAAAATTTGGAAAGTATTTGTTAAAAAAGTATTACAGACAAAAGATGGGAGGTTACCTCCACGAGAAGAATTGAGATTCTGGAAAGATTAGGTAAAGGATAATGGCTCCGGTGAAGGGGAGCACTGAGGTGGGGGGGGTAGGGGAAGTAATATTCATGAAAATAATCATAGTAAAGAATTTATGTTAACTTTTGAAATTAGTTGATAGAAAAATTGTGATGTTTATGGTAATTTTATGTGTTATACTAAATAAGTATTGATTAGAAATTATAATGTATGATTATAAAATTAATAAAAATATTTTTAAAAAGAATTAAAAAAAAGATTTAAGGCAGAAAGGTTCGATAGAGGAATAGATTCGGGGAAGTATGGTTGATATTTATCAGTCCTGAAGAGCAGAGTTTCAGGTATCAAAGAAGACTCAGACTTGAAATCAGGGTGACACAGAAATCTGACAGAGTGACTCCATCAGTAGCACTGTGCACACTGGGCTATTGTCTGGGGCTAATATTTATACACATTTTCATATACTGAAGGGGCATTTGTCTGTTAAACAGTGCTTCGATGGCTGTTAAACAATGCTTCTCACAATTAAGGAAAGGAAACCAAAACTTTGCTAATTGTTTCTGGTGGCTGAGATATTAGCGTTGATGTATTTATGACAGCCTCCTTATTGTGGGGTAGGAAAGGTGCAAGGAAAGGCTTTCTGGGGATAATAGGGGTTCCAGTCACTGTTTGTTTGCGATAGATGCCACTCATTGCCAATGTGTCCAAGAGGGGATAAGCATATACCCCAGTGATGGCTTTGTTTACTAGGGAGCTCTGCAAAGTCCTATCTTGGATGTGGATGCCAGTACTTTTCCATGATGCCTCCCTTAGGTCCTGGTGACCGCCTATGAAATTTAGCTAGTCTGGGGACTCTCAGTTTGGACCCCCAACCCCAGAACTAGCTCTCCTCTAAGGGAACCCTTAGTACCCCTCACTAAAGGGTGCCCCTAGAGGCCAACAGCTGCCACCACCTCTTGATTCAGGAAACCCTTTTTAAAAATGTGATTACAAGAGGATAATCACATGGGTTGTAGGCTTTCCAGCCTTAAATGAGATTTACCAACCAACTCCTCCCTCCAATCCCCAGAGAGAGAGAAAACCTGTAGTGAAAACCCAAGAGGTAGTCATGTGTAAGACGCTTTTTTAGATAGGAAAATAAAAAGGTTTTTATTTATGTTCAAACAAGTAACACAGTTAAAATGAAATCATATCATGAAGGAATATCTGTCCCTTCAGGTTCCAGCTTAAAGTTATATAGCAAGTACAGAATTCATCCAGTCAAGGAATAAAACAAATCAAATGATTTTAATGCAATCTAGCTAATACATTGTCCGTAAACACTACAGAAAGGTCCACTCACATTCTGAAGTCCAGCAGGATCAAGTCGGATGTCCCAAATTGGGGCTAAGCCTCATGCTTATCCAAAAGCTGGGCCTAGCACAGCCTCTGAGATTCATGGATGTTCAGAGGGAGTTCATCGGTCTGCCTTCATTGATGGAAGAAAGCCATGTGTCTCCAAACAAAGGGCTGCAACTCTTCAAATCACCATTAGCCAAATATGATTGGCTCTTCAGTCAGGTGATGTGATGTCAAGCTGATGTCAGCTTAACAGATGAGTCCCACCTCCCTCTTCTCATAACACTTTGTTTACCAGTTGCTGAAGATCAGGGAAGTGGTGATTACAGATGCTGGGAAATGTAGTTCTGGCCCCATGATGGAAGTTGCAATCACCTAGAGCAGGATGATGGAACTCTATCATGACACCTCCATTTGATTTCACTTATGGTCCTCCCCAATCTACTAGACCTTGTGGAGTGTTTTAATATTACCAATGTGTAATATTACATGTAATTTTGCACAGAAAATGGAATTCTCTGTGCAGAAAACAATATTTATTCATAGAAAGTGTGCAAATTTTGTGCAAAATAAATCCTGGACTGCAGATTCTTGTCAATCCAGGAATCTCCTCATCTGGGTTTCCTAACATTCAAGAAACATTTTTATTCACCATTTTTGAATATTTTTTCAGTCCCTAATGAAGAGTGGGACAAGAAATTTAGGGTTTCCCCCACTTGTATGTTGAAGTGGAGAGAACTCACTCTCCTCTTTTTGTCCCCCTGGCTGCCCAACATGGAAGGTGTAATTTAGTCAAAGCGGGATCATTTTTCCTTGCACTGATTGCTTCTGTTGCTTGAGCCAAAAGTTTTTTGTGTGTGTATGTGGGCGTCAAGGCTGATTTCTCCTTTCATAGTCCTAAGATTCTTTTGCAAATTAACTGAACTTGTTATGTTTCATATCAAAGTAGGGCAGAACATTTTTAAAGGTGTGGTTTAGAGTATTGTATTGGGACTTGGGAGATCTGGGTTAAAGTCCTTACTGAGCTATGAAACTCACCCTGATATAACACACAGAATTGTTGTAAGGAAGAAAAAGGGAGCTATGTAGACCATCTTGAACTCAGTGGAGGAAAGGTAGGATATATTGTTAATAAATTTAAAAATAACTAATTGGCTATAATTTCTCCAAATGGATAGTGACCATAGTAATTCATTCTTGACCATTTTTAGAGGCCTTTATAAAACAAGCATATCTGCAACGAATTCCTATGCTGCATTTCAAATGGGTTGATATACATGTATTTCTCACATTGTTGTTGTGTGCCTTCAAGTCATTTCTAACTTATGGCAAACCTAAGGTGAACCTATCATAGGGTTTTCTTGGAAAGAAAACTGGACCTGTGCAGTGCTCCATGATTCTTAGAGGGTTGTATTCACTTCATGGAGGTTTATTTTTTTTTAATGAATCAAACTATTTCTAGTGCATAGGATAACCAGTCCAATTTTAAAATTGTGCAGTTTTAACTGATATAACTCTCTGGAACATTTTACTCTTAATTTTCAAATATCTAATGCCTGATTATGGTATGATTGCTGCTTCTGTCATGGATTCCACATCACACCAGAGGTGATTTACTCATAGACTCCCTTACGTCATTGGACCTAACATGATGATTTACCACATGCTCTGTCCAGATCCAGATGTCCAGAAGCAGAAGTTACACCACAGCTGTAATATGTTAGGGTATACAAAGCTTGGAAAAGTTTCCTTTCTTGAGCGTCCCTTATTTGGAAATCCAAAATCATAACTATTAAAATATTTAAATTAAAAATATAAAATTAAAATGTATAAAATTACCTTCAGGCTATGCGTATAATGTATATATGAAACATATATGAATTCTGTGTTTTGACTTGGGTCCCATCTCCAAGATATCTCATTATGTATATGCAAATATTCCAAAATTAAAAAAAAAAATCTGAAATCCAAAACACTTCTGGTCCCAAGCATTTTGGAGAAGGGTCTGTAGTGCCATTACCCCATCCCATGTGTTAAATGATATCACCAAGCGCCACCCCCCTCCCAAAATCTTAGGGCCTGGGATGCTCCTGACCTGGGAACCCTACTAGGACTGACTGTGTGGCATACCCAGCTCTGTCCTTCAATGAAGGGGAACAGTCAGGGATTTCAGGAGGAATACCTGGAGGCTCCTGCTACCAGGATTTTCTGAGAAACTTGCCATGGAATTACTATGTTTGTGTAGCAACTATTAAGAGCATTTTTCAACAGCATTTCTTATTTAAATGCAGTGGCCCCTTCAGATCCATTGGGGTTTGCTTGTGGAACCCCACATGAATATTATTAAATGGCAGTGACATGAACGTGGATGCTTCAGTGTGCCTGTGCTCATGTTGTAGCCATTTTATAATATGGGCTGTAATGACACCAATAGAATAGTCGAAGTAGCAGAATAGGGGAGACAGACCCTTGAATCCACTCTATGCCCTCCAAAATCTATTTCACAGGGATGGGAGATCCTCCAGGGTAGATGTCAGGTTGCAGGAGGAAGAAATAGAAGCCCCATTATGCAAGCAGAACTCTGCTTTTGTGATAGATATAGCTTATACAGCTACTCCCTGGGGTATGGGTGCATGCAGGAGCATGCGTAAGCTCCTGCACTTCAAAATTTACCATTATACTGCTGATTGTTTGCTGGTTCTTATGTCATCATAAACCTCATCTGAAGAGTATATAGGTACTGCAGGAGAGCATAAAAGAAATCATGGGCAAATTGCATAGCAGGAATATCAATATATGTGCCCTAGAAATTCTGTAAAGCAGAGACCTTATCATCTGAAGCAGGAGCATTTTAGCTATCTGCTTAATTAAAAACAAACCAACCCTGCAGCAATACCAATGAGTTATTCAAGACCTCACTTGTCACTGTTTTCAGGTAACATTGAAGGTAGAAACACAGACAAACTCATAAGAAAAATGGAGAAAGTAATATTTTAAAAAATACCTAGCAAATAGTTGCTCTTCGTCACACCACCCACCTGCTATTTTTATTCTCCCAACAGGAAATCAATTATTCTTTTGTGCATGTAGCAGTATAGGTAATCATTGGTGCTAAAAATTCTTGTACTAAAATAACTCATCAGAACAAGTTATAAGACTATTTCCTTTTTAAAGAAGAGTAATATAAGGGTGAGATGACAAAAATGTAAAACACAAAGATGCATTTGGACCGACAAAGTACTTGTTCCACATGAAAGGTGATCTGGAGACTAGTGGAAGAGGAAAGCCTTGGCACCCTAACTAGAAAATTCAAGGGCCACAGCCTTGTCTCCATGGGCTGAATGAAAAGGCCTCCACCTGTCCCTGCACCCAGCTGTTTGGACAGTTCAGAGTTTTGGCAACAATTCTAGTCTGAACTGTCTGGATGGTGTCCTGGCAGTTCCAACTAGAAACCAGGGCATCCCCCCCCTTAAACAGCTTAAGAAAATGCCTGGTAAAACCCAGATCCTGCAGGAAAAAACAGAGCATTCTGTGGCGGGAACGGGCAGCTATGTGCATGCGTGCACTGTGCTGTATTGGTAGACACTTCTGCTGCTACTGCTGGCATCGCATGTCATGCCCTCTGAGGTCGCAGTGTGCCCCCTAGCATGTGATCAAGGCTGGGAGCCTCATTTCCAGCCTCAGAAAGCATGACACATGACACCAGTGGTAGCAGCAGAAGTGCCCTCCAAAACAACACAGTGTGCACATGCAAACAACTCCCCCCCCCCGAATGCAAGGTAATGGGGGGAGGTATGGGGTGGCTCTGGGGTCAGAATAATCCAGCCAGAATGCAGAGTACTCTGGCCAGTGCAGACAGGATTCACATTGCTTTCCACTTCATAACTTCAGTTTCCAAAACAAAAGGTCAGGATCTGTAACAGCTCACCTTCAGACCCAGCTCTGTCATGAACCTCCACAAGGCAATGACAAAACAATGAGCAAGCGGGGTGCTTTCCCTGCCAGTCACTTCTCCAAGAAGCCATCTGAACTACCAGCAGCTGACTCTCTGGATCAAAGACCTATGAAGATGGCCCTGCAATCAAGTCCGGTAGTGGAGTCAAGTTTCATAGAATCATAGAATCATAGAATTGCAGAGTTGGAAGAGACCATGAGGGCTATCCAGTCCAATCCCCTGCCACACAGGAAATCACAATCAAAGCATCCCCGACAGATGGCCATCCAGCCTCTGTTTGAAGACCTCCAAGGAAGGAGCCCCACCACGCTCCGATGGAGTGTGTTCCACTGCCGAACAGCTCTCACTGTCAAAAAGTTCCTCCTAATGTTGAGGTGGAAACTCTGTTCCTGGAGCTTGCATCCATTGCTCCATGTTCCAGTCTCTGGAGCAGCAGAAAACAAGCCTGCTCCATCCTCAATGTGACACCCCTTCAAATACTTAAACAGGGCTATCATATCGCCTCTTAACCATCTTTTTTCCAGGCTAAACATACCCAGCTCCCTAAGTCTCTCCTCATAAGGCATGGTTTCCAGACCTTTCACCATTTTAGTCGCCCTCCTCTGGACATGCTCCAATTTGTCAATATCCTTTCTGAATTGTGATGCCCAGAACTGGACACAGTATTCCAGGTGAGGTCTGACCAAGGCAGAATAGAGCAGCACTATTACTTCCCTTGATCTAGACACTATACTTCTATTGATACAGCCCAAAATTGCATTGGCCTTTTTGGCTGCTGCATCACACTGTTGACTCATGTTCAACTTGTGGTCTGCTAGGACTTCTAGATCCCTTTCGCACATAGTCTCATTCAGCCAGGTTTCCCCCATCCTATATCTATGCATTTCATTTGTTCGCCCTAAGTGCAGTACCTTACATTTCTCCGTATTGAATTTCATTTTGTTAGCTTTGGCCCAGCTCTCCAGTCTATCCAGGACATTTTGAATTTTGATCCTGTCCTCTAGGGTATTAGCTACTCCTCCTAATTTGGTGTCATCTGCAAATTTGGTAAGTATGCCCCTAATTCCGTCATCCAAGTCATTGATAAAGATGTTGAATAGCACTGGGCCCGGGACAGAACCCTGTGGCACCCCACTGGTCACATCTTTCCAAGACGAAGAGGAGCCACTGCTGAGCACCCTTTGGGTTCGACCGGTTAACCAATTACAAATCCATTGAACAGTTTACTTGTCTAGACCACATTTTACAAGCTTGTTTGCAAGAATGTCATGGGGAACTTTGTCAAAGGCCTTACTGAAATCAGGGTATACGATATCCACACCGTTCCTTTCATCTACTAAGCTGGTAATTTTATCAAAAAAAGAGATCAGATTAGTCTGGCATGAGTTGTTTCTCTAAAACCCATGTTGACTTTTTGTGATTATGGCATTGCCTTCTAAATGTTCACAGACTCTCTGTTTAATGATCTGCTCTAGAATCTTCCCTGGTATTGATATCAGACTAACTGGACGATAATTGTTGGGATCCTCCTTTTCCTCCTTTTTGAAAATGGGGACAACGTTTGCCCTCCTCCAGTCTGCTGGGACTTCTCCTGTTGTCCAAGAGTTCTCAAAGATTATTGCCAATGGCTCTGGGATTACATTTGCCAGCTCTTTTAATACTCTTGGATGTAGTTCATCTGGTCCTGGAGATTTAAATTCATTTAGATTAAGAAGGTATTCCTGTACTACCTCTTTGCTTATTTTGTGCTGGATTTCCCCTATTGTGTCCTCTGTTCCTTTATTCTCAGGTTGGTCACCCTTTTCCTTTTCTGAAAACACTGAGGCAAAGAAGGTGTTGAGTAATTCTTCCTTTTCTCTCTCCCCTGTTAGCATTTTGCCATTTTCTCCGTGTAGTGGCCCTACCATTTCCTTCTTCCTCCTTTTGCTGCAGACATACCCAAAAAAAACCCTTTTTATTGTTTGTGAGGAGGAAGAAAAAGTAAGTTTGTAAGGAGGAAGAAAAAGACACATGGCACTTGTTCATGGACATATTTACCTTTTCACTGAGAGTGTAGTAGACACTATTTCTACATGCATATGGTCCAAAGATTCCATGGTATCTCCACTTGAAAGTTTCTCAGGTGGCAGAGTTTAAAAGTTCTTGATAAGCACAACCATTGCCAGTTAAATCAAATGCCACCAAGCTAGATGGATGCATGTTCTGAATCTATTTTAAAACATCTTAATGTGTTCATATGACTGCACTATGATTTCTCAGGACAGAATAGGTTATACAACATTACATCTCTTTAACAACCAACCAGAAAAACTAGTTCACATTGCTTTTAATGATTCTCAAAACACAAATACTAAGCATCATCTTCACTGTACAGATAAGGGGAATTAGGGCAGAGAGGGATTAAGGGTCTTACCCAAGGTCACACATAAACAACCCAAGTTGTGATTGTCTTACTAAAGCCCTATGGAAATCAGGTTGTCAATGCCAACTTTGGAAATGTTATCAATAAATAGATTAAAATCCTGGAGCCTTTTTTTTAAAACAAGGGAGAAAATAATTTCATATAATTACAAAAGTTCAGGGCATTAGAGATGTACATATGTATATTCAAAAGAGCATCTGCTTAAAATATACCATATCCATTAGTATTCTTCAATGGGTAGGTTTCGGTGCTGTTTTGCTTAAAAAAAAAAGAACACAACTTTATTTTATTTACCACTTGTATTAGATGGCAGCTATATGTTTGGGGATGTTGTTTTTACAGTCAGAAATATTCTATTCCACCTCAGAATGCCCAAATAGTACTATGGCCCTAGTAAGTCTGAGTTGTTGGAAAACATCTCTCTTTGTGTGTGTGTTTAAAGGTGATATATGTAGTCTTTTATCTGTAAAAGATTTCCCCCCAAATGTGGTAGATGAAAAACAATAATTGTGATATACCATAAAGGGTCCTCTCCACAATAAAACTTTGGGCACATTTCTTTTATTCTTGTCCTCATTTGAAATAAACCAGGTGGTAAACCTATAATCAGAAGAATCTTAAATTATATAAACAGAGAAACAATTTTAAGGTAGCTTTGTCTACCAAATTATCACTTTTGTCTCACTCTTTCACACTATTGCTTTAAATTTGTATAATTTATCTGTGCTTCCAAACTTGTGCTTCAATTTCTTTTATTCATTATCTTTCAATAAACATGCCTCTGCATATGCCTGTGAGGTACAGCCAAATCTATATTGATGGGAGTTGCAATCAAATATCATCCAAACTACCTCAACATGCCCACCCTTCACTTTAGGGTTGTGTTGCAGGCAAGCTGCAACAGTGTGAATCCATAAATAAATATACAGTCCATAAATAAATTAAGGAACACTAGATTAAAATCCGGTATGCCATTCTTGTGCTCAGTAAGTCTAGAGTAACATAGGCCAAATACCAGCATGTATTAACATAGAGTTTCATGGATGCACATGGATGTTTGCCTCCTCCTTTGCAAAGAAAAGGATTCTCTGATTTGTCTGGGACTGCCATTTACAGATCATGCTGAAGCAGAGCAAGGCAGGCACCATCTTCTCTGGCTCCAGAAGCTTTTCCTTTCCCAGGAGCCTGTAAAGTTTCCCCAGACTCTGAAGAGGGGTGGGAAAACTGTCCAACCAGGATTAAGCTGGTTGGCTGGCAAGTGGGACCAGAGAAGCCAAACACAAAGGCTTCAATCTGGTCTGTACTGCCAGGCTCCAGTGCTCCTCCTGGAGTTTCATTCAGAGAGGGAAAATGCCCACTTTAGATGTGTGAACATTATGTATATGTTCAAATTTCTCTTCTCTCACCTGAAGAAATGCCGGATGTGCAGTAAATCTCATGAATACACAGAAAATTTGAGTACAGGTCGACCCCCATACCCATGGGCTCATTATCCACAGTTTCACTTAGCCACATCTGGAAAAAAAAAGTTCTCTATAGGCATTTCTAGGTCCTCCAGTGTGATTCTATGGTCAACTTTCAGCTTGACCTACAATTTGCACAGGACAATGAAACAATGTGGTGACAGCTAGTACAGCTTTGGATAGATGCACAGCAATATGATATCAAGCTCTTTCTAGAATTCAGTTCCTGGCTCCAAGATGGTGGTCTGTCTTTCTCACTTCTGAGTCTAGACTCTTCTTCATCTTTCAAAATGAATAGCAAAAGCAAATACAGTTGTCCCTCCACATTCACGGATTTGACATTCACGGATTTGAGTATTCACGGCTTGAAAATATTCTTTAAAAAATAGTAATCCTAATAGCAAACCTTGATTTTGCCATCTTATATAAGGGACACCATTTTGCAATGCCATTGCATATAATGGGACTTGAGTATTCACGGATTTGGGTATTCACGGGGGGTCCTGGAACCAAACCCCAGCGAATGTGAAGGGACAACTGTATATAGTTCTCCCCTTTAATACTATCGAGTCATTAAAAACAGAGGGCATCATAACAGTTTAAAGTATAAGCCCCATTGACCAGGTGGTTTGGAGACTGAGCTACAAGGTGTTAGATTAATTCCACTGATGTCTACGATGCAGAAGGCATTCATACAGTGAGGAGCTAGTACAATTAGGGAGTTACTAGAACACCAATGATTATAAAAAACAAACTTAAGTTTTGTTATAGGAACTCCATTAGAGAGAGAAATGCCCTCGGAGATTTTCAAATGGGGCCAAAATGCCCCGTTACTGCACCGCCACTCCTTTCCCGTTCCTGCCATGGAATAATGTAAATCTTTCACACACTTACCTTAATTCCATGGCAGGAACGGGCTCCCCCTCCCCTCACTGGCCGACCGTAAAAGCAGCTGTCGTAAACCTGCTTTTACAACCGGCCGTCTGAAACGTTATTACGTTATTGCATGATAACAGCCGGGAGGTAAATTTAAAAAGTAAAACTCCCCCAAACATAAAATAAGTTCACCAAGCACAAAAACACACTTTAAACCACACAATCAAAATAGGAAGGGTAAAATAAAGGGTGCCAATTACCTGGATGTCCAGATTGTACCAGGAAGTGCTCAGAACGGACCTCCCCTCTGCGGCTGTCATTTCGGAACAGGAACGGCGCTCCTGTTCACACACCCATGATTGCATGATAACAATGGAACGGGAGGTCTATTCACGATGAAAAATCGTGATTACATTGTTCTGGAACAGTCACGGGAGCAGGATGGATGCAGGACGGAATGGGGTCAATGTCGTCTGAAAGGGAAAACCTTTCCTGACCCTGTTCTGTTCCTGCCACGGGATATATAGCCCGTGTGAAAATCTCCTAAGAGTGCTAAGCTAGGCAAGGCAGGCCTGGAGAAAACAGGACTAAGCTGCAGTATTTTCATTTTCATAGTGAGATAATAGAGAGAAGAGGAATTACCTCTAAATATATCAGACTAAGGGTACATTTACACTGTAGAAATAATAGTTTGACACCACTTTAACTGCCATGGTGCCATCCTACAGAATTCTGGGATTTGCAGTTTTGTGAGGTACCAGCACTCAATGGCAGAAAAACTATGTAAAACTATGAATCCCAGGATTCCATAGGATGGAATTACAGCACATAAAGTGGTATAAAACTGTATTATTTCTACAGTATCTCTCTCTCTCTCTCTGGACTTTTTCGGACATTAAAAATACAATGCAAGCAGCCTCGCCATGTTGCGAGGCTGCAGCGCTGCAGGGCGTCCCTTTCGCATGACTCCCGATCCTGCCAGTACTGTTGCAGTACCACAGGGACATTTGAGCATTATATTTAGCCGATTTTTACTCACGAAAGTTGATCGTGAGTAAAAATCGCCTAAATATAATGCTCAAATGTCCCTGCGGTACTGCAACAGTACCAGAAGGGACGGGCGTCATGTGAAAGGGACGCCCTGCAGCACTGCAGCCTCGCAACATGGCGAGGTTGCTTGTGTTGTATTTTTAATGTCCGAAAAAGTCCTCTCTCTGGCTTTTCTTCTCAAATGAAGATTCAGGAAGGACTCATCCTGCACTTTCTGCAAGCGCGCTGATGACTAAAAAGGCCAATCTGTGATAAACAAGTCTGGTTGCAGAAAGCACAGCAGAAGGTCTCCTTGGATGATGCTTCTGGGTTGTGATTCTTTCTAGATGCACCCTAAATCTCAAAGAAGTTAGTATAGGTGGATAAGACATGAGGAGACTCTAGGTCACTGGAACACTTTTGAACACGATCACTGCTACACTTTCTAAGACACATTTAACTCTTTGAATGCAGTGTGTTGTTCCATTTCCAAGTCTGGATATGACTCAATGAGTATTTCCTGGTTAACAATCGTCTATTAATGTAATTATCAGCACAGAGCCAAGACATCTCTAAAATGCCCTTTTCTATAAGTATAATTCAATATTTATTCATTCAAAAGCAAATGCCTTTAGATTCAGTGGGCCACACTCCAAAGTAAGTCTACTTCATCTGGAATTTCCTAGTGAAAAATGGTTTGATGTCAATTGACTGACCCCAACTGCCTAATGAAGATGAGCCTGGTATTTATTTAAACAAACCCATGCACTGACACACACACACCTCAGAAGATCAAGTTTTAATCTCATTCTGTATAAATACAACTTTCACTTCCAAGCACCTACAATAAATCTCAGTAAAGTGTCCTTAGCAATGATGAGAGTGATATATTAAGTTATATTTATAAAACCATTTCTCTTTTCTGGTGCTACAACAATTTTACTTATCACCTTCCCATCCCTACATAGTGTGAAGAGAGGGGAAAGAAGGTCTAAATCAATGAGGAAGTTGTGGAAAAGATGCATAATAGACAAACTAAGGCCATGATCCTGTTGATGGTTTACACTGGCATAGCTCTCCATTATGACAGCATAATCACTTTCTTGAGTGAGATATTGGCAGCAACAGGACAAAAGCAAAGGTAATCTCCATCAAGAGAGGAAACTGCCTTGTCAGCTCCAAAGCTGCTTGGAAATCAGCAAGGCAGTTTCCTCTCCTGGCAGATATGGCTTCTGCTGCCATACCCTGCTATCCCAGCATCCACAGCTATGTTATCTCTGTCACTGCCTATGCCTCTTATTCCTATGCTGTTGTAGTTACGCCAGCCAATAGGATTATGGGCAAAATCTCCCAGGTAATCCATAGAACTATAGTTGTCCCTCCGTATCCACAGATTTGGTATCCACAGATTTAAGTATTAATGGCTTGAAAATATTTTTAAAAAAATAATAATCCAAAAAGCAAACCTTGATTTTGCCATCTTATATAAGGGACACCATTTTCTTATGCCATTGCATATAATTGGACTTGAGTATTCACAGATTTTGATATCCACTGAGGGTCCTGGAACCAAACCCCAGCGAATATGAAGGGACAACTGTACTTTAAAAAAAATAAATTCTAAGTTAGCCACAACACTTCTAACTCATACAAGCAGAAAGAGGGGATAGGTCGCATGGGAAAGGCAAGAAGGAGTCTCCACTGGAACCAAACGTATTTTCCCACTTGCTAAGATGATGGCGATATCATTTCCAGCTTTCTTCTCATCAGCCAAGAGACAGCAATGTTTCTGGGTTCAGCAGTGCAGAAGAGGGAATGTGTGGCTTGGTTGTATAAAGCCTCGATGGATGGGTATTTTGATACCATAATGAAAGCTGGAGTCTCCAAGATAATCTGGTACTGGTGAGTGGTTTTATTAAAATAACCCATGAAAGTGTCCACCCCACATGAGGGAAAACAGGAACATGCAGAATGTCATAAACAGAGCAGCCTTGAGTTTCCTCAACACAGGTGAAACTGGCTTTCTGGATGAGGTCAGAGGCCCATGTGGTCTGCCCACAGTCTGAGAGTAGACAGCCAGGTGCTCCAGGGGAATTAACAAGTAAATTATGAAAATAATTCATGTTTTGTTTCCATCAATTGGTAATTAGTGCTATAAAATCTGTAAAATGGGAGGTACTATATATAGGTTTCACAGTTAACATACATCAATAATTTGTTTTTCTTTCATTAATTTGTCTAATCTTTTTTTAAAAATGCCACCTCAGCTAGTGATAATCATATCTCATGAGACTTAACTCCACACAGTGAAGGCCAAATTAAACATTACAGCTTGCCCTCTGTATCCATGGATTCTTTATCCACAGATTCAACCAACCACAGCTTGAAAATACTTTGTGGGGGAAATCCAAAAAGCAAACCTTGTTGTTCACCATTTTGTAAAAGGGATGCCATTTTACTATGCCATGGTATATAATGGGATTGAGCACCCACAGATTTTGTGTATCCACAGGAGTTCCTGGAAACAAACCCTAGCGGATACTGAGGGCCCACTGTAGTTGTTGAGGGTCCACAACTCTTTACTCTCCCTCTCTCTCACCTTTTTCAACTCAAGTGTGGTGGAGTCTCCTTCTTTGGATGGCCATCTGTCGAGAATGCTTTGATTATGTTTCTGGTTTAACCCCACCCCCTTTTTTGCATTAAAACCAATATATGACTAAATCAGAAAATTAAGTAGCAAAATGCAGTTGGGATGTTATGGCCACTAGCTTAAATAATATTTTTCTTTTAAAAGTACTCTTTTAAAGTAAGTTGATTTGGTTGAACTTAAGTTAATGGAAGGATTTGTTTCTGCATGGCATTTCTTGCACTATACACTGAAGTGATTAAAAGAAAGCAACTGATACTGGATACTGATCTAACAAAGAAAAAGTGCCAATAAATTGTAAAGTTAAAATGTTTAAATTCAGGCAGTCATTGTTGTTCCAGCAAGAGGGTTGGAAAATAGTAATAATAGCAAGACTTTTTTAAAAATATGAATAATCAGTTTTTTAAAATAGGATTTTTTTAGAGTCTCTTGGTTTAACCTTATTTAACTGAGCCAACTCTGGTAGAAGCAAATTTTCAAACACCAAATATTTAAATCAATATTAAGTCAGCCAATGTACAATAGTATCCATAGACAATTAAAATATACATTAATTTTGCAGAAATTCAAAGCAAAAGTAGGCAGTTTCTTGATAGTGTTATGGCCTAGGTTATTGCATAACAGACTCTTTGGAATATAATAATAATAATAATAATAATAATAATAATACAAAATTATTTATATCCTGCTCTTCTACGAAACGCAATCGGGGCGGCTTACAACATTTAAAATATGCATCCAAAACCCTCCATCCCACCCACCCCTTAAATATTATTAGATAATTCAGAAATTAAAACACGCTTGAAAATACTAAAATTAAACAATAAACAGTGGCTATGGCGAAGTTGGGACAAATTAGATTTTTCTTTTTTGATGACCAGGTATCTATTCAGGAGAGGCCTGCCGGAAGAGATCCGTCTTAAGAGCTTTTTAAAAGCTGTTTAGGGTGGTAATGTGATGGATCTCATCTGGCAGGCCATTCCATAGCCTGGGAGCAATAGCTGAAAAGGTCCTCTTGGAGGTCGTAGAAAGCCTAGTTTTTAAAGGTTGTAGCAAAATGTTGATAATCTGTTAAGGATCAAGCTTTGAATTACAGTATTCTGAGATTGGGGCAGGATAGTATTTCATCTGTAAAATCTTTTTTCAAGGAAAAAAGCATATTATCAGCATTCCCAAGCATGTTTATATGTACCAAGTCCTATTTCAATAAAGTCTATACCATATATGATTTTGTAGCGACTACATTATTCCCAGGCAACATAATTTGGGGCCTGTAATTCCTAAAACCATGTTTTTATCCCACATAAACCTTAAATCCAGTTGACAGACGGCAAATAATCCTCTGGTCTTTAACTGTTGTAAGATCTGTCAATAGCTAAATAGTAAATAGTCTGTTCAAATAACCATTGTCAGCAGCTTCATAATTCAAGATTATTTTTAAAAACAAAATGAGACATTTTGATGCTGACTTCCAGCAGGAAATGCATATGTACAAAAATGTACAGTACCTTCATAAAAAGCTTAATTCATTTTCATATATTATTTAATTATTATTTTAAAAAGAAAGTAGCTATATTTGCAAGAGGCACCTTTTGAGACATACAGTAGTTTAAATGCAGAGACTGGAAACATTATTTTTTGGATTACAGTTTTCGCCATCCCCTAGGCAATATGGCCAGTCTTCTGGGAGTTGTATTCAAAAAAGTAACTTTTCCAATGTTTAAATGTTAATAGTATATCCATTTTGGCACTAAATTCTTGCCATGTTGGAATCAGCATAGAATTATGACAATGCCTCAACGAAACCTTTACAATGTTCTCAGAAGGTCAAACTGAACATTCTGCATGAATGGAAATGCATATTCTCTATGATTAAACTGTTCCCCAAGACACATTGGAATTTTCTCAGAGATATATGCCTCTGTAAATGTACAAATTAAGCCCACATTAATGAGAATTCTTCCAATGAGAAATCACAAACAAAACTTGCTAAATAGAAGATAACCTAGGCTATCACTTACGGGAGTTAATGGGTTAGTCGATATGAGGCAATAAAACGTGGATTGGTGTGCAGCAATGCCAATTCACAGCAGCGCCCATTTATCTCCATGGGTTTTTGGCAAGAACACAGGAATGCAAAGTTACCCGTGTTTGATGTTCATACAGGCATGCCAGCAAATCAAGATGGCAGGTGCAAGTGAATTATGTGTGTTTTTATTCATCCCAAGTTGCCGCTGTCACACAGTATTTTTTTAAAAAAAGTAAATCCAAGGTGTGAAAGTGCGAGCTTCTGCTTAAACAAGCTTTAAAAAAATGTTTCATTGCCTCCGCGCATGATTGCTACCATTAACATTCAACATGGTGGTTCCAGCCACTTTGTTGCTAGCAAGCTCCACTCCTGTACATGTCCAACCAATCCGTAATCCATTTCTGTCCTTGCTGAGAATGCACTGCAATCCAAATTGGTTGTCTCAATGAGCAGGAATGTGCATTTCCTCGCAGTCTTTTTAAAAACTTTGGAAAAAACTATGAAGCGTTTTCATGCAGTATATGGGGTTTTGGTCCCCCTCCTTCTGAACACAGCAAATCAACGTGGGGTCCCATTTAGACAAAAGGTATTCTCCTCGAATTCTGTGAGAAGTATCTTCACCATTTAGATAAGCCAAGCATCAGGAGCTAGCTGACCAATGAGATGACCACCTGGAGGGAGCTTTGTGATGCTTCTGTGAAGAGGTGATAAATTCTGACTCAGAGGCCACGAGACAGGGAGAAGAACAAAGAGAGACCTGAGTCAGGGGTCCCAGCTAAGGGGGGTGCTTGGTAGAGGCTGGGCTGAAAGGCCTAGACTCCCAATCCTCATGAACATCCATCACATCTGGACTGCACTCCTTGTGAGTAGATTAGGGAATTGTTTAGCTTAATTATGTCAGGGTTTATGTTTATTTTATAAACTTGGCTGGAATGATGAGACTTTCTAGACTCCTAAGTGTGCTTGAAAGGAAGGTACCTTTCATGAAAGATTTATTATGCTATGTAGTCTGCTTAGAATAAACTTCCTTTAAAACGCTCCTTTCTCAGCACTCTGTCTTCATGTACCTCACTTGGCTCTCTTCCCAAAGGTGTGGGGCGAGGTGAAGCTCTGCAGAGTCAGAGTGGGAAGTACAAGTTAAACCCTGTAACTTCCCATTGGGTTACATTGAAGGGAGAAATTGAAGTTAATGGGTGGTGATGGCAGATTCTAGATTAACCCTGGAGTTCTCGGTGTGCATGTGCATGTACAAAGCAGACATCTAGAACTTACCACCACCAGAAATTAAATTGTGAAAAGAAAAGAGGGGTAGGGAGGCAAACCTAACCACAACCATGTGATCATCACACACACACATTACCAGACATGGCTCTCTCCAGCAGTATTACATAGTAAGAAATAAGGAATTAAATTTCAACCCATTTCAGTTGGGCTTCTGGCCTGGTTATGGGACAGAGGCAGCTTTGGTCACCTTGGTAGATGACCTATGCAGGGGAACTGGACGGGGAGAGTATATCCTTGTTGGTTCTGCTGGACCTCTCAGTGGCTTTCGATACCATTGGCCATGGTATCCTTCTGAGCTGCCTCTCTGGGATGGGACTTGGGGGTACTGTTATGCGGTGGTTCCATTCCTTTTTGGAGGAGGAAACTCAGAAGGTGGTGGTGGGGAACTGCTGTTTGATGCCCTGCCCTTTGGCCCGTAGGGTCCCTCAGCATTCTGTCTTATCTGCCATGCTATTTAACATCCACATGAAACACTGGGAGAGGTCATCTGGAGTTTTGGGTTTCACTGTCACCAATAAGCTGATGACACCCAACTCTATCTCCTTCCTATCTGGTTCCAAGGAAGTTGTCTCAGTACTGAACCAATGTCTGTTACTGGTAATGGCCTTGATGAAGGCAGACAAATTGAAACTTAATTCAGACACGACAGAGGTGCTCCTGGTCAGTCGAAAGGCAGATCAGGGAATAGGGACCCTGCCTATGCTGGATGGGGTCACATTCCCCCTGAAATCTCAGGCTCACAGCTTGGGTGTTCTCCTGGACTCATGTCTGAGCTGGATGCCCAGGTTTCAGCAGTGGCCAGGAGTGCATTTGCACAGCTAAACTGGTGCTCTGGCTACGGTGATACATGCCTTGATTACATCTTGTTTGGACTATTGCAGTGCACTCTATGTGGGGCTGCTTTGGAAACTCTTCAGAAACTTCAGTGGGGCCAGAATGCTGTAGCCAGAATACTGACCGGATCCAGTTATAGGGAACATAAAACTCCTGTGTTAAAACAGCTTCACTGGCTACTGGTTCATTTCTGGGCACAATTCAAAGTGCTGGTCATGATCTATAAAGCCCTATATAGCTTGAGTCCAAACTATTTGAAAGACCATATCTCTCTATACAAACCTGTGAGGGTTCTAAGGTCATCAGGGGAAGGTGTTCTCTTGATCCCGCCACCATCACAGGCTCATCTGGTGAGGACATGAGAGCGAGCCCTCTCTGTGTTTGCTCCCATCCTTTGGAATTCCCTTCCACAGGAGGCTAAGCTGGACCCTCCCTATTTTCCTTTCACCAGCAGGCAAAGACAGTTTTATACAAGCAAGCTTCTAATATGTAGCTGGGCTCTGGAAGTTTTTATTGGGGTATGTCTTTGGGTTTTTTTTATATTGTTTATTTCTAATCTTTTAAATTTTATATATTTATGTAATTATATATGTTCTATATTGTGAGGTTTTTAATCATTTTCAAACTGTATTTTATATGATATTTTGTGAGCCACCTTGGGTCCCTTCTTGGAGAAAGGTGGCATATTAAATAAATAAATAAATCAATAACCTCACCACAAACCTATCTGCTGGATTATTTCCCAAGTGAAATAACACTAATGATAGCACTATTAATTCCACTTTAACTGCTATGGTTCCTTCCTTTGGAATTCTTTGGTTTGGAATTTGATGAGGCACCAGAGCTCCCTCAACTGCCAATCCTAGGATTCCATAGGATGGAACCATGGTGGTAAAGGTGGATTAATAATGCTATAATAATTATGTGGTGGAAATGGTCCCCTGGTCTGTGATACAAAGGGCCAAAGGGTGATCTAGAACAAGTCTCAACTTCTCTCTGTCTCTCATCTCATCTCAGTTTCTTATTTCCTTCTTCTTTAACTGCCATGGCTCCATCCTATGGAATCCTGGGCTTTGTAGTTTGGGGAGGCACTGGAATGCTCTGGCTGGGAATTCCAAATGCCTCTCCCTAGACTGCCAGTTCCAAGATTCCATAGCACTGATCCATGGCAGTTACAGTGGAATAATAGCATTACAATTTTATACTACGAATGGGTCTCTGGACACAGATAGGAAATACATCAGTACACTTTGGAACAGCATGTGTCATTCAGGTTGCCTTAAAGCAGATCACACAGTTGTGTAACCAGTAGTCCCATAGAACAAACCATGACACCCCCCTGGATTTTCTCTACTTTCACTGCATAGTTTCTACTTGTATAACACGTTGAACTTTAACACTGATCTACCTGAAACATTTACATTTCAGCTAGAAGAAATGTGAACAGTTTTGGAAAGCATTGCAAACTGCTGGAGTGAAACAGGAATCCTGTAAAAGAAAAAGGAAAGACATAGCTGATTTTTTTAAAATTTCCTCCTTATTTCCTGTATACTGATGTGTCACAAACACTTGAAGATTTGTTGTCACTTGAATCACTTGTTAGAGCTAGGAGAATCTGATAATTATCTGGGTGCTTGAACCACGACACCAGTGGAAAAAAAATCCTGGAACTGTGCTCCCCCATGTTCCAGCAGCACTATACTACTGCAAATAATGGGGTGGTGGTGGTGGTGGTAGTGGTAGTATTTCAGGAAGGTATGGAAAACTACATATCCGCTCTCTCCTTCAGATGGTTCCTGACTGGTAGTCCTGAAAAACATTTGTGGAGTTCAACTATTACAATATTCTGCTACATTTGGACAGGGACATTCTTTTAACCTTTTCCCACACCCTTGGTCTTTTGCAGTCCCCAAGTTTCTTCTTCACTCCTCAACCAACATCCTGTCTCACTATCTCACCATTCCCACCATGGAACTTGAAAATTTGATCCTTCTCCCTGAGATTAAAGGTACTTTGGAAAGTGCAAGGATCTATAGGAGAGCCTCTTTGCTCTTTTTCAGATGTGAAAAAAACCCTATCATGATCTGAATAAATGCTTGCTGGTGAAGTGTGTGTGTGTACACACACACACCCCTATTGTGTAATTGTGCAACAGTATCTCTTCTGATATTTCATGTGTTGCTTTTAACTTGGTTGTTGTCACTGACAAGGAAGCTGATGTCCCAGATAAAGATAGAAAATAATGACAACAAATGCTCCTAAAAATAGATGCTGTTTCATAATTTATCAGGTTGCTAGAGTGTCTAAACATTGCATCCTGGAATTTATTGATGGGTGTTTCCTATATTTTATGTTCTGCACAACACCTCTATTGCATACCTTACATGTTTGAGTGGGTGAGGAAGTACTGGAAATTGGATGGCCTTTATCTTCTTTACAGGTAATAGTTGTGCTGTGTCTTAAATTCTGACTGTTAATGATGACATTTAGAATAGTGGAGATACATCTCAGTTTTGCAGGAAGGTCATTAATAGTTTAAAAAGCTCTGGAGACTGAACCTCAGATACTTTAGACACAGCATGACAGGATTTGCCAACACTTGATGTTGGTTTTCATAATAAGAATTTCAATCAGCAGCTTACCATTTATACATCCAGGTCAATAGTAGTAACACTGAGAATACATGTATATCTCAATTAATGAGGTATATGTGTTCTTGGACATTACTTCTTTAAAAGAAAATTTGGTACCAGAGGCAAAAATAACATGGTAGGTTCCTACAACACAAAAAAGGTGGAAAGTTTAACATGTTTCAGCAGGCTTTTTATCTAAAACTAACAGTATGTGAAATGAAACAGCCAGCCCAGTTAAGATGTGTATAAGTAAACAGAAACATTTCAAACCATCTAGAGACCACTTAAAAGTTTCTTCCAAAATGCATGAAGGGAATACTTTTTCTTTGACCAGCCTCCACTTTTCTTATAATTTCCATTCTGGTGGCCAAACAAATATGTAGATCCATGCTTATAATAACATGATGGGGGTAGCTGATGAAACAGGCTAGTCTGCTTTCCCCTTTATTTTCTGTTTTGCTCTTCACACTGGATTATTAAGGGGTTCTGAAGGTAGCTGAAGTTTACCTTGCCTGTTGTAGGCAGGCACTCACAGCTGCAGTAGGATGGACTAGAGTAGATTCCCATTCTTTCCCAGCTCAAACTACTGCACTGTTTCCTGCATACATACTGGTTCAACTCATCACTGAAAATCTGCATTTTTCATCCTCCTCCTAATCTCAATGCTGTTAACCTTTAGCTACAGAGAGAACAAAGAAAGGGATGCTGGTCAGGTTTAAGAAGACTTTGTAAAAAAAAGAGCTTCTTTGTCAGAGGCTTTATTAAGTGAGGTATAAGAGAACAAGAAAGAAAACAATAAAAATGACTAGAAAACAGTAAAACTGACTGAATAACACCGCCATTTTAAAAGATTATAGAACTAAATAAATCTAGGATTTAGCAGGTTATCTTTCTCTTATGTATAGTAATTGAATATAATAATCTTAGAAATAATCCACTTAAAAAGCACCATGTAAAAGTTATTTTCTCCCAGGGGTCAGCTAGATGGGAGAATTAAGTCTGGAAAATAGTGACTTACCTCCCTTTTGGTCCTGTGCCCATTTTTGCCCATGATGCATTTGCAAAAGCATGATGGGGAAAATACCCAAGTTTGTAGTCCACATGGAGCATGCCCCCCAGAGAATAGGTGGTGGCTGCAAGTGAATGTTTAAGATCCTCTTTTTAAAAATAAAATGAAATAAAAATCCTCTTCTTTCTCCTTTGCGGGGAGGCAAATTAGGAAGGCAAGGGGGCACACAGGGCAAAGGCCAGGGAAGAGGGGCCAGTACTGAGTTAGGTGAGCCATGGCGGCTCCTCCTCAGCCCCCTTTCTGCTCAGGAATGAGGAGTCAGGGTGGCAGGATGAGAGAGACCAGCCCCCTCCTCTCTCCCACTGCTGCCACCTGTAAAGAGGGGAGTGGGTACCCCACAGCCTTTCCCTCGCCCTAGATGTGTGGACGGCCACCTCCCTGTGCCTTGCTGAGTCCCCCAAGTGCTTGTTGTGAAGGAGAGAGCACCTGGGTTTGGGGGGCTGTGGCGACAGATACAGTGCTGCTGGGTATGGAGAGAGACGAGGTGGGCAGATGAGGTAAGGTGGGTGGGTGCAAAAGAGGGGGTGGGTGGGTTCTCTTACCAAAAGAGAAAGAAGGGAGCCAGTAAGGGGGGGAGGGGGATGGAGGCAAAGAGCAACAATGGTAGCTGCATTACAAGCTTCTCCTTCTGAGCCCACCCCCTCCGAGGTCCTCCCAATCATATTAAAGCTCTGCTGTGTACCCCTTTTCAAAGTTCATCTGAAACTGGTTGTACAGATGAACTATTGTGCACATTTTCACACACTTTTTCAAAAAGATTGGGGAAAACAGCGAAAGCAGTCATCACAGACTATGTGGTGTTTTCAGCCCCCCTCCTTCAAAACAGTGCAAATGTGGGCCATCTTCTGTGAGAACCAATAGGATTCTTAGCTAATTCTTTGAAGATTTTTTTCATCATGTAGGCAACACCCCAGTATTTGTGAGATTAACTTGAATGTCTTTTTTGTGGTCTCTGTGACTCACATACTTGGGCTATCTTCGGAACATTCTAGAGCTGTTATGCAACACTTTTTGGCAGTAGCTCCACCCACCCTATAAGTCTAACCTCCCAGGTTCCCGCTTCTAGCTTCAGTTCCTTTTCATCCACTGCACTAGCAGCATCGTCAGGGACCTCTCTTCTGAGCTACTTTTGTTTTCCCAACTGTATGACTAACGGATTGGTTTTTGAACTCTTTCTCCTGGATTTTCCTCTCAATGGACTTCAACTACTTTCTTAATGGTAAAGACCTGGACTCCTTCATGACTACTCTATGGCAGCTGCCATGCTTTCAGCATCTGCAATCACCTTTAAATGGTGTATGACCTTGCAGTGCCAAAATGCTGGCCCACAGTGGTCATTCATGCTGCCTCCTTTGCCTCAAAGAAGGGCACAATGTGGCTACATATTCTTACTGCAAAGCATTCACCTCACAGGCATGCAAATACTAGGAGTCCAGGCTTAAGGCAGTCCTCTATGAGCAGGCCTTAAAACCCCCGGCTCCCACCTCGGCCACCATTTCGGTACCTCCAAAATCAACTCCAGGCCATACTATTGTTGGCTTCTCCATATGCATTTTGACGAAATGTTCTTTGCTCAAGGACTTGCCGACTACTTCTGGACCGAGCAATAAGCATTTGAGGCCTTTGCCCACACAGATGGTTGAACCAGTGTGACCCTCGAATTCAAGATAATTCCCACAGCGGGAACCCAAAAAGAGGCATAATAATAATAAGAAGCCACACCAACACATGGAGGGTTCTGTAGTAATATTCCCATGTCCCTCAGAAGAGGGTCGAAAGGGTTGCACCATAGAATCAAATATTCCAGATTGAGAGGACCAGTATCCACCCCCAGCAGGGGGCCAGGTCCATACGGAGACATCCCTAGCCAAGTCTGGATTATCTGGATTCATGTGGATTTCCTCTCTGAAGGAGAGATAGGGGAGTTTGTACAAGAGATCCCACTAGGTCAGCAGGACCCTGTTTTCACAAGGGACCTTGAGACACAGGCCCTGGCCAATGACCACCTGGACGACCAAACTACACACTATGTCAATGAATACACCTGCTCGAGATCCGGATCACACTCCTCCCATCGCTTCATCCCCACGTTCAGCTCCTGAACTGGCCGACACTCAGAGGATCGTGATACTGGACACAGACGGTCACCCCATGGGAACTCAGAGGATGGATATTCTGAGCAACATTCACACTCCAAATCCAAGGACTGCCCCGATTGTGAAGGCTCCAGGGATCGACACCCTGGTAGATGTTCTCCTTGCTGCCAATCACACCACAAACAACACCACAGGGAAGGGCGTTCGACAGCCCATTACTCTAGGGATAGCTGATCATGGGACAATTTATTCTGATGACAGATGCCCCAGAGATTACCACCACTATTGTCAAGACTCATGGGATGGTCAGATCAATCTTACAAGGATCTGTATTACCCGGTTTGGGACCCATACTTCTGCTATGTGTATGAAATCCCACCACCCTCATATTGAGTTCCCATCTCCCTTGTATCCACAACCTTTACAGGCCCCTCCAAGATAGCCTATGGCCCAATGAAACCTCTTCCACCTCCACTGGCAGATAGTGAGGACCAACCTCTGTTGGTGCCAGTTCGACACACTTCATTGTTGCACCCTCAACGAGGACTTCACCTGCCAGATCAAATACACCTGTGTCTTCCCACCACGAATCGGATTCAGAATCCAACATGTCCTCTACTCATCCTGATGAGACACCCCCCCCCCCACCGAGAGGGATACCTTTTCATCGACTGATGATGTTAAAGCATTCGTGGAACAGACCCTCAGGATGGTCCACTCCTTAGGTCTCCACTTCCAACCAGAGGCAACTGAACCCAATTTATGACTCATCAACATCAAAGCTGTCAGGATGCTGGGACATGCAGGTAAATAGATTTATGCTGTAAAGAGCTGAAATAGCCTACAGGGTGCAACAGAGAGAGCTAACAGCAGCTTGCTGCAGTTAGCCTGTAGGACAAGATTAATGGCCTGACAAACATGGCCTTGAAGACTTGGAGTCTGGAGAGACTGTTATGTATATCTGCTGGAGAAACTGTTTGTTTCTTCTATAAGAAGGAGGATACTGAGTGTAAGCTGTATAATTAGCAATTCTATACAACTGTGTTTCAGTTTCTGTTATGGGCTTTGCTGTATAAAAGATGTTTTTTTGCTGAATGCCATTATATATAGTTTTCAAAGAGGATTCTCTGTAACTTTGTAAATATCTTTATTATGCTATAGTAAAAACAAGTAGTTTGTATGCACAAGCCTGTGTCTGTGTGTGTTTGTTCTTTTGTCTGCAGGATGAAGACTCTGCTGTGACTTTTTGTTGCCTGACCCTCTTGACGTGCTCAGAGGCTATCGGTGCGCTAATGTGACAAAAGCTCCAGCACCAACCTCCATCCCTATTCTACCCTTTGTACTGAAAATTTCATGGCACTCCTGGGTGACCCTATCCATGATACCTCCTACGGCAAAGCAGGTGGACCCTCTTTACCAGGTCACGTTGGAAGTGGAGTGGCTGCTCCGCCACCCTAAACCCAACTCTATTATAATGGATACAGCCTATTCCAGGTCATCTCAATGACAGCACTCTTCCCATCTGACTAGGAAGGTAGGAAACTAGATTCAATAGGTAAGACGTTTTACTCCACAGCAACCCTTACCCTCAGGATTACAAACTATTCGGCCTGCTCAGGAGCATACCTGTGGGATAGAATGGCCCCTCTCCTCGATAAGCTCACAGAAAATGACAAGAGGCTAGCCAGAGCCATCCAAACAGAGGCACATTCCCTGGCAGCACAACAAATAAACTCATCATGCCACCTGGTGGATTGTGCCTCCAAGTCCATGGCTGCAGCAGTAGCCCTCCACAGGTATGTGTGGCTGCGTTCCATGGGACTTTCCTCCCAAGCCAGAGCCACCATAGAGGACCTCCCGTTTGACAAGGATGACCTCTTTAACAAGCAAAGAGACAGCACCTTCAAAACAATGCACAAGATGCGTCTCACAGCAAAATAAATAAATAAAAAATAAATTAAAAAAAATAAAAATTGGCCTTCCTCCTTAGGCCCCCACCTTCAAATCATAAACATCCTGGCACAAGCCTTCTTTCAACAAAGGTGATCCTATAGCCCATCATCCTTTGCATGAACAAGGGAAACCGGTCAATCCAACTTACCAAGGAGAAACCAACCAAACCAATTCAGAACTTCCTATAAGAAGAAAGGCCTGGCTCAACCCAAACGTTGATTTTGACTCTGCAGTCCCCTCTATTGATCTCTCCCCTTTCTTTGGCAGCAGGTTAGCACCCCACATATGCATCTGGTCTCACATTACTATGGACAAGTGGTTCCTAAACATCGTTTTGAGGGGTTACCTCATTGAATTCAACTCACTTCCACCTGTTGGTACCCTTCAGCGTACCAAACTATCCACACCTCCTCTGGAGGAGGTAAACTCTTTGCTCCAGAAGGGTGCCATCGAATCTTTTCACCCATTGGATGCACACTCTTCCTTATTCTCCCAGTACTTCACAGTACAAAAGAAAGACAGAGGCCTTCACCCCGTTTTAGATCTTAGGGAACCCAATGTATATATTACAACAAAACACTTCCGCATGGTATCTATACCCACCATCTTTCCACTGCTGAAAAAGGGAGACTGATTCACTATGATTGATCTGTGGGATGCCTACTTTCACATCGGCATTCACGCTTCCACAGAAGGTTTCTGTCATTTGCGATAGGGAGGAACATGTACAGATCTTGAGTCCTGCCATTCAGTCTTGCCACTGCCCCGAGGGTTTTCACAAAATGCATGGCTATTGTTGCAGCATGCAGCATCAAGTGGGAATTGTCTTCTTTCCATACATAGGCTTCTAGTCTTGCACTCAGAGACCCAAATGCTCTGAGACGTAGACATGATGCTCTCCCTCCTAGTACTTACACTGAACCTAGACAAGTCCTTCCTCATGCCAAGAACATCGGCTCAATTCATAGTGGCCCTACTAGACTCTATGACAACCAAAGCCTTCCTCCCATACAACAGGTCTCGATGTCTGAGGACCTAGCCAAGTGCTGCCATGTCACCAGATGTTGCTCAGCCAAGACCATTCAAACTCTACTGGGCCACATGTCAGTGACCACAGCCATCACCCCATTCAAGAGTCTCAGGATGCGGGCGCTACAATACTGGTTCCTCACCAAGGTCAAACCAGTGCAAGATCCTCCATACCATCCCCTCACCATCCCAAGGCCAGTTCAAAGATCTCTCACCTGGTGGCTGAACCCAGACAACCTTCTTTCAGGGATAGCATTTCAGCCTCTTCAGACTCAAATTTCCATCACTATGGATACATCCCTCCAGGGTTGGGGTGCGCACGGTCTAGGACTTACAGTGCAAGGAAAGTGGTCAAGGGACAAATCATCATACCACATAAAAGTCCTGGAACTCTTGGTGCTAGGAAAAGCACTCTGAGCCTTCGTACTCCTCATATGGGGTAAAACAATACAAATCATCACGGACAACAGCACAGTGATGTTTTACAGAAACAAACAGGGAGGAACAAAATCCTGCACACTGCTAACTCTCACTGTACAGATTTGGAACTAGTGCACGCCCATGACGTCCTCATATCAGTCATTCACCTCCTGGGAGAAGAAAAAACACTGGCAGATGCCATCAGCAGGGCCTCGACTACCCCCCCATGAGTGGAGACTTTGTCCAGAGATGTTCAAACAAATTTCCATGCTCTGGGGAATGCCTCAGGTGGACCTTTTTGCATCAGAGACAAACACGCACTGCCAAACATTTTGCTCCAGGACACGGACAACACAATCTAAGGGGGATTCATTTTTTCACGCATGGACAGGACCTTTCCTATATACATTCCCCCCATTCCCGCTGATCATGCGGGTGATCTCCAAGATTGTCAGGGATCACTCTCAATGCATACTCATCACCCTGTGGTGGCCCAGGCAACTCTGGTTCTCCCCACTGCTTCTGCTCTCTCACCAGACATATTCTTCATCTTCCCCTTCATCAGTACCTTCTGTCCACACATGGGGGTTGAATTTGACATCCAGATGTTGACACCCTATGCTTGATAGTGTGGAGAATCCTCCAATAGACACCCTTTCCCAGCAAGTCTGGGAGGTGCTCCTGGCAGCACATAAACCATCCACAAGGAAGGTCTACGCCTATAAGTTGGCAAAGTTTCCCTGATTTCTTATGGACAGATTAGTCACGCTCAAGGACACTCGTGTTGGTCACATCTTGAATTTCCTCCTGTCACTTGCTAATACAAAATTATTCCTTTCATCACTCAAGGGGTACCTCACAGCGATTACCTTCCACTTCCACTCTGTGGGACATCCGTCCTTCTTTTGTCACCCCATAGTGAAATGGTTTTTCAACGGCATCCAAAATACTCACCCTCCAGTGGTCAGACCCACTCCTCACTGGAAGCTGGATCTTGTCCTCTCCCAGCTCATCCAACCACCTTTTGAACCTAGGACTTAATCAGTTCTTAGATCCCTTCTCACCTGGAAGACAGCCTTTCTCATGGCCATCACTTTGGCAAGGAGGGAAAGCGAATTCTGTGCTCTCCACTCTGACCCACCATATCTCCGTTTCCACATGGACCATGTGGTCCTCCGACCAAACATTACTTTCCTTCCCAAGGTGGTCTCCACATTCCACCTCAATCAGGATATCGTCATCCCATCTTTTATGTCAAACCCATCCTCTGTAGAGGAACGCAACCTGCACTCTTTGGATGCCAGTTGGGCTTTAGCCTTTTATGTCCTCAGACTGCACCATTCCAGAGGTCCCCCAAACTTTTTTGTATGCTACTCCAAAAGCAAGTGTGGCCTTCCCATATCTGCCCAAAGATTTTCCAAGTGGGTTGTGTCCACCATCCACCTTAGCTACCAGATGGCAAGAAAGGACCCCCCATGGAGGGTAAGAGCACATTCCACAAGGGCCCTCTCCGTATTGATGGCCTTCCTTTCGGGTATCCCTCTTGCAGACATCTGCAAGGCTGCGGTATGGTCTCAGCCATTGACTTTTGTCTCTAACTACCAGCTGGATTCATGAGCCCAGGCAGATGGGTCCTTCGGCAGAGCCATACTGTCATCATTGTTCACTCACTGAGGATTTACCAGAGACTCTCGCAGGATACTCCCTCCATCCTTGGTGAGTAGCTTGTTAGTCTCCCATGTGTGTGAGTCACAGAGACCACAAAGAAGAAGGACACATTGCTTACCTGTAACTGTGGTTCTTTGAGTTGTCATCTGTGAACTCACATGAACCTACCCATCCTCCCCACTGCATATCCTGCCTTCCTCTGTACTTGTAAGCTGCAATTGCAGCGGACACAGAACCGAAGCTAGGGGCGAGAACCTTGGGGGTTAGACTTAGAGGGTGGGCAGGGCCTTGCATATCAGCTCTAGAAGGTTCCGAAGATCTACTGTGCAGGTGCAGATTTCCCATGTGTGTGAGTTCACAGATGACCACTCAAAGAACCACAGTTACAGGTAAGCAACCTGTCCTTCTCACTATCATTTGGATTCTAAGAACTGTGACCAGTATTCTGTTTTCACCATGAAGATTTCCTGCCTCCCTTCCTCCTGCATCTATAGTTTCATGTACCACAAAAAAATAAAAGCCTATCTCTGAGGTTCAGGGGTTGTACTTGATGGAAGTGGGGGGAGGGGAAGAAGAGAAAACACCAGCATCATGGCAGTATGCCATTGAATACTTTGTGTTCTAGTTCATAAATTTTGTAGTTTACATGGTGTCATGTACTATTGATACATTAACATTTTGCATAGTTGCAGACAATCATTAAGATGGTATGTTTTATCAGGTCTAGTTCCAAGTCTTTTTTGTTACATTAGTGTGGCCCAAATTGTTCTCCCATTTTGTTTTGAACATGAATGTGTAACCCAAAATATCTAATTCTAGCAATCTGACATGGAATGTTTATGAGTCCTTTAATATCACACTACATTAACCGTCTTGTTTTCATTAATAACATGCCTTGTTTTCATTGATAACATCAGAGTATGTAATTCAGTGCTGTTGAAATTATTAGAAAAGGCTGTGTTATTTTTATACTTCCATTGCTATATCAGAATCTGCATTTGTGACTTGTGTAGTGGGTCATCATGGCTTGGAGATTTGGTATGGTGGTGGAGGAACAGATGTAAAATGCCATTTAAGCAGTATTTTTACCTCCCCTCCTAAAAAAACAGATGATGTCCATCATGGTTCAGATAATCCCCCATGCTAATCTCTTTTTTTCATACTGAAATGAAACTAATAATTGGGAGTGTTGAAGGACTTTATTTGATCTCCCTGATGGTGTGCCTGGCGAGCTCATAACCCTTCAGTTTAGTAGGGAGAGGTTTGATGGCAGCAGTGATGTCATACCAGGAGCAATTCTTATTGCTTTAAAGTTGCATTTCTCCTGGCCCATGCAAACTCACTGATATACTTTATGTTTGTCTTGCTTCCTTTCTTTCCTCTCTTCTTTCTGTCTTTAGTATAAGTACATATATGTCAATCAGACTCCCAAAGTGATGTACAATAGAGTAGATGAAAGTATTCTTTGAAAACAGGTTTAAAACAATTTTTAGAAATTCAGGTTTTAGAACCTGAAAAGCAAACTGAGTATTATTGTTTGGCTGAGAGGAAGGTGGCTGCCAGAAGTTCAACAAAGAATGGAGCCAGATTTTCCTTGGGTTTTTTCCAGGCTGTGAGGCCATGTTCTGAAAGAGTCACAGACAGAATAGAGAAACTGATGAGGAAACACAACCTCCAAACAATCTACAGACCAACCAAGAAAATCCAAGAAATGCTATGCTCAACAAAGGACAAAAGAGACCCTCTCACAGCTGCAGGAGTTTACCGCATACCATGCAGCTGTGGACAAGTTTACATAGGGACCACTAAACGCATTGTGCAAACACCAAATCAAGGAACATGAGAGACACTGCAGACTGGGCCAGCCAGAAAAATCAGCAGTAGCAGAACATGCTATAAGCCAACCTGGACACAAAATGTTATTTGAAAACACCAAAATTCTGGACCAGGCCAACAACTATCATGTCAGAATGTACAGAGAAGCTATTGAAATCCACAAACACCTGGACAACTTCAACAGGAAAGAAGAAACCCCAAAAGTAAACAAAATCTGGCTGCCAGCCCTGAAAAACACTAAAATCAGAACTCAGGCTCAGCCAAATTGATCTGGTCCACCCTGGCCTCACATCGGGAGGCATGGAGACGCACTGTCCACAATGCTGCAGCCTTATTTGAGAACTCACATTGAGCAAGTCTTGAAGAGAAATGACAACGCAGAAAGAATCACAACCCAGAAACATAACCCAAGGAGACCTTCTGCTGTGCTTTCTGCAACTGGACTTGTTTATCTTGGATTGGCCTTTTTAGTCATCACCACACTTGCAGAAAGTGCGGGATGAGTCCTTCCTGAATCTTCCTTTGCAAAGAAAAGCCAGAGAGAGAGAAAGTTGGAAAAATCACTCTATCTCACCAGCGTACCTTAGGATGCCTTTTAAAAAAAACCCTGGTGGCGGTGAAGAGCTAATGCAAGTAAATCACTCTGGGCTGCCATCAGGAATGTGAGGCTTATGGGGGCTTCTGAGGCCAGAAAAAATGTTTAGACATGTCGCTGCTGCTGCGAGATGCCAATACTACAAGGTATTTAGGATATTTTCCCCCTCTCGTGTAGATGGGCCCTCAGTTTTAATAGAGCACAACAATATATTTCATAGAATTGCAGAGTTGGAAGAGACCACGAGGGCCATCCAGTCCAACCTTCTGCCACGTAGGAAATCACGATCAAAGCATCCTGACTATGCCTGGCTTCTCCTTTCCATTGTATAACAAACTCCAGGAGAACATGATCACTCTCACCTAAGGATCCCACCACTTGCACCTCATTAACCAGGTCATCCCTGTTGGTTAGGATCAGATCTAAAATAGCTGACCCCCTTGTTGCCTCTTCCACATTTTGGACCATGAAATTGTCTTCCAGGCAAGTAAGGAATTTGCTAGACCTTGAAGTTTTGGTTGAGTTAGATTTCCAGCAAATATCAGGATAGTTGAAGTCACCCATCACTACTACATCTCTTCTTTCTGCGCATGTGGTCATCTGTTCTAGAAAGGCATCATCGAGTTCCTCCGTCTGACTTGGGGGTCTGTAGTAGAGTCCCACAATAACATCCCTGTTGTTTCACTCCCCTTTAATTTTTATCCAGATGCTCTCCACCTGGCTTCCAGTATTGATGTCATGGATCTCTTCAGTGGTATAAATATCCCTGACATATAATGCTATTCCTCCTCCTTTCCTGTTTGGCCTCTCTATAAAGGTTATATCCCTCTATTTAAGCCTGGATAGAGGTGCAGGGACCAAAGAACTGTTATTAAGGTAGGGGAAGCTCAGCATTGGCAACCAGGTTGTTTTTTCATTTTGCGTACTTGTAGGTACTTGTGGTGGCAGAGCAGATTACTTTCCCCTTCCATTACAATTGAAACAACCTTATATAGGAAGACTCTTACAAGCATAATGGGTACTTGTAAGGGAATGTTTTGATTGGGTACTCCTTCATGGCAGGGGGTTGGACTAGATGGGCCTTGTGGTCTCTTCCAACTCGTGGAAGTGATAGTAGTGATAGGTGGATCTTGTTCAATGTTTGTGGCTTGTTACATCATTCCCATGTATCTTGCATGACTGGTGAAATTGCTACTTGGTAAGTTGGTGATCTGGGCTGTTCTGTGCAAACCAGATGCTTTACCCAGAATGTGTATTGGAAAATGTTTTATGCTGAATTCCTTTGTGCAGCAGCTAGAGCTTATAGGAAAGAGTTTGCATTAAAATGGACTGATAGAAACTGAAGCTAAAGTATCCTCCTTCCAACCGTAACAAAGAAACAACAGATGTTACATATTCTGAAAAACATCTATATTCACACACTGCAGCATCATTGAACACTGTTCCCAAAATAACTTGCAAACCTTATAGAGGGTAATAAATTGAAGTTTAACTGGTGACCCAAGAATTCAGTTAGGTTAATGAGGTAACAAGGTATTGAGGAAAGTTTTAAACCAGTGGATTCACGCCTTTGTGTTGCATATCACCATACTAAATAGTCACAGAGGTGAAGCCTTTTGTTTTCTCAAAGATTGTATATACTCCATGGAAGCATCATCCCACCCATTCTAGTTTAAATTTGCCCTTAAAGTAAAGAGGAAAATGTTTCAGGAGCAATGAAGAAAAAACATGATTGTTTAATGCTGAGGTGTGAAAGCAATCTAGTTGCTGACAGACCTGTTCCATCTCGCAACTTCTAAGGGTTTATGGACTTAATCAATCTAACATCCCTCATGGTTTCAGGAGTTTCTAGCTAGGAGAAGTGGAGGTAGAAAGGAAACCAGTACATCTTGGCATGAGAACTGTGGGATTTATTGAGGTCAGTGAGACTTGCTATGACATTAAAATGCTGAGAATATAGCTAGCACATTCTTGGACTTTATCAGATGGGGTTGTAATTGCAGAATTACAGTGCAAGAGTACCGCAAATGGGTTCCCATTATCACACAACATCATTGTCCTCCTACGGTCAATGTGTCCTCCCATGAATGGCTCATCACTTTTTATTGATGAAAAAATCTGTGAATTAATGGCTCACCCATTAATGGCTCATCACTTTTTATTGATGAGATAATCTGTGAATAGTCCTCACTAGCGCTCTTTTGCAGTATTGACAAGTGTGCAAAATCACGTCCTGTTGTAATTGCGTGATTACAGCGAGAATGGGTGCTCCCTTCCACCCTTCCTCTTTCCCAACACAGGATGCACAGGACACTGTTTTAATAAACTGTCACCTTTTCTTGGTATGTTTTTATGATTGTTTAAGTGTTTATTTGTTAATTTCTTTCATTATTTATGTGTTTTTTGGTACATTTAAACAAAGTCGCATCTTCTCATGACACCAGCCAAAATCTCATCCATACAAAATCACAGAAGTAAAATCCCATTCTTAAACTGCTAGTTGTGGTCGTGTGAAGATTCTGTGGTGGTAGTATTGCACAATTATGGCGTAGAATCACACAATTATGGTGATGTGTGATAATTACTGTAATCATGCCACTATGTTTCCACTTTCCTCAATAGTGGAATTACAGTGTTTTTAGACATTAGTCTGATAAATTCCCTAGTCATGCATTGCGAATGTATCCAGGATAACTCGGGAAAGAGAGAAGGAGGACTCATTACTCCCATCATAGAGTAATTGGACCAGTAATTATTGATCACAGTTCTCAAAATCACCTGCAAACCTTATAAAGGGCAAAACTAGTGGTCCCATTATTGACCCATTAAGGTCAATAGGGGGCAGCAATGCTCCAGGCTTCTACATAAGATTTTTTTTTCCTTAGCCCTACTTAATGGTCCCATGTATTCCTTGCTGGTTTTCCACCTGAGTTCTAACTAGGCCTGACTCTGCTTAGCTTCCAAAATCAGATTACATTGGATGTGTTCAGGATGGTATGTTATATTATGCATCTGGCTGCAATTGGTACATGTCCGAATTCTAGGGGTAAAAACAAAAATAAACCTTGTAAGCTTGAATATGCTTCATCCTTAGGTTAACTATTAAGACCTGAATCCTATTACTAATGTAGACCCTTCAGATCAGTGGAATTTACATAAGTGTTACAAAGCCAGCAGTACTCATTGGCCTGAGAACACCAACCCCCACACTGAAGCATTGTGGTGGCAGCCTGGTCAGGACTGAGGGCAAGATTGATGGGAACCTGGTCAGAACTGAGGACTATGTAAAAGGCAATTCTAAAGGAAAACTTGTTTTAAGCTGCAAGGTACCTGTTCATCTTCCACCATGTTATCTTCCCACAGGTTCCCATCTGTGAAATCACACAAATGGGTTTCGTGCCGGTGCATAAATAGCATTTGGAACATTCTAGAGCACCCAGTAAGAGCTTTTTGAACCTTCCTCCTCATCCACCATCCAGACTTTGCTTTGGTGGTAGGCTTTCTCACCATCTCTCCACTTGGCAAACCATTATGACTGACCCTTGGGTCTTAGACTTTATGCCATAGAATTCAATGAAATTCCACCAACTGGTTTTATTTCTGTTACCTCGCCTTCTGACATACTTTTACGAGAAATCTCTTTCTTGCTGGAAAAAGGGGCTGTCAAACCCATCCCCATTTCTGTTCTTCTGGGCCTGTGGAGTGAAGGCCTTGCAATGCTGACAAGAAGGGGTGACGTGAGCTTCCCCAAGACAGAGCAGGCACTGTGAGTGTCCATCCCGACCCAGAATCTTCGCATTGCAGATAGTACACCTCTTGAAAGGTGTTGTAGACATGGTGAAGATGAATCCAAAACAACTGCCACCAGAGAACATTCTGTAGCTGCTAGCTCAGTGGATGGAAAAGAACTGAGGTGCTTTTGGCGGCCTCGGTATTTATATCCCACAGGGAAGTGGGCAGGGCTACTTCTAAAAAGCTCTTACTGACTGCTCTATAATGTTCTGATGCTGTTTCTATGCAGGCATGAAACCCATGTGTGATTCACAGAGAGAGCAATGAAGAACCTGAATGTCTTAGGATGGTCCAGTAAAAGCTCAGACCTCTATCTGATAGAGTATCTGTAGCATGATTTTAGAGTTGCTGTTTGCCAATGGTCTTGAACCACTCTGACAGA
Organism: Gambelia wislizenii; assembly: GCA_030847615.1. NCBI lineage: Eukaryota > Metazoa > Chordata > Lepidosauria > Squamata > Crotaphytidae > Gambelia > Gambelia wislizenii. The sequence goes on from JAUMIR010000004.1 coordinate 109,516,719, forward strand.
GCTGGAGCAATTTTGCTGAAGAAGAACAGACAAAATGTGTGGAACCCAATTGTACAAGGCTGATAGAGACTTACTCAGAAAGATGTATAGATTTAATTGCTGCCACAAGATTATTGATGCAACCAACAAGTTCTGTGTTATTCATTTATTTATTTATTTATTAACTTTTGTGCCCCAGTAAATTTATTTTGTACCTTCACAACATTGAGTGTCATGGGGCTACCCTTGTGCCTAACCCAGAAACTTCAACTGGTACAAAATATGGCAGCCAGGTTAATTACAGGTACATCTAGGAGAGAGCATATAACACCTGTGCTTAAATCTCTCCACTGGCTGCCGATCAGTTTCCGGGCACGGTACAAGGTGTTGGTTTTAACCTTTAAAGCCCTACATGGCTTGGGTCCATCTTATCTCCGGGACCACTTCATCCCATATGATCCCGCCCCCCCGGTCCTCTGGGAGGAACCTGCTGCCGCCTATGAAAACTAGGCTGTCACAGACCTCCCAGAGGGCCTTCTCTTCTACGGCTCCCAGACTTTGGAATGGCCTGCCGGATGAGATCCGTCTTATCACTACTCTTGATAGCTTCAAGAAAGCGTTAAAGGCGGATCTCTTCTGGCAGGCCTTCCCAGAATAACTTCTCGGCTCAAGTGGAGTTGACTGCCTACCCTCTCCCCTGCCACCATTGCCATTTCCCCCCCCCCATAACTTGTACATTTTACTGTATTTGATGTTTGTTTTAATACTCCACCAGTTTAATTTAGTTTTAAGGGGTGGGAGGGTTAGGATTGGGAATGATTGTTTTAACTTCCTGTTGTTTTAACCTTGCTGTATGCCACCCCAGTTGCTGAGGAGAGGGGTGGGTTAAAAATAAAAAATTATTATTATTATTATTATTATTAATGTATACATCTAGTGATAAGCATCCTGATTAAACCAGTTTGAAATTCCAGCTTGTAACACAGCAAAATGTGGAAGTCAAGCTTGTGTGTGAATACTTATACACTGCACTGTAGTTGCAGAGAGTCTCAGTTTAATTTCAGTAATAGCTATGGAGCAGGCAGTTTTTGACACAATAGGAAGGTAGGAAACAGAACTCCATTGTTCATATTTCTAGTAAATGGGAAGTAACCCTTGTGAATGTAGAACATTTAGGACTTTATCAGACCACCCTCCTCAGAAGTTCTTTTGCTGGCATATTTTGAAGCATTTTTATGCCAGCAAAAGACCCCTCCCCCGAACCAGACCTTACCTTAGTCCATTAAAGAGGCAGCCCAGGCACTAATGGAGAGTGAACAGATCTCTGTTCACTTCCTGGTTTAAGATCTCACTGATTTTCACGAGAAGATGCGAATGCAGCAAATTAAAAAATAAAAGTAAAATAAACACATAAAAAATATGCACAAGCACAAAAACACACTTTAAAAGTCCCAGGTACATGGGGGGGGGTCATAAAAAGAGCGTCCACTACCTAGCTATCATGATCTCACCCGGACATGTTCTGCCATTGATGTTGTATTCACATGAGCTAAATGGCACAAGGATTCAAATGCTGGCAATGCTGGCAACAAATTGCCACAGGAGATCAATTGACAGCTTGGCCCATCGATAAGAAGGAAAGGGTTTTTCTCAATACATGATCGCAAAAGGGCAATGTCATCTGGTATGTGTGCCCTTTTGCGATATGGCATCCTCATGATGCCATATTTGCCACATCTGATAAAGTCCTTAGTCATAGACACTCTGACTTAATAGGCAGCATAACATTCAAAAATCTAAAGTTAGAAAAAAAAGTGCCTCTAATGTCTTTGGCATTATTTTAAATCATTGACAAGTATATATAGTTTAAGTCTCATGAGTACAGTGGTTATGTTTTTATTGTCAGGATATTGAGTGGATTACTTTTTATTTCAGTTTAGCTCTGCACAAAACTTTAAACCTTGTGACAGAAAATAATGTAATATGTTTAAATTAGTATTGATTTTCCTGTCGTAGCTGAACAGTGGTAGTATAATTGCACTCTTCTATTAGAGATCAAGGAGTTACTGGAATTTCTAGAGCAAACTAATTTTGTTATTCTCCATTTTAATGATTAGATTGCCAGGGGGGGAAAGACATATTTCTGCATTTTTAAAAATCATTCTGAGATGATACTAGGAAATATCCTAATGGAAGTTGATTGTGTGTTCATATTTTTAAAATCACAGTAAGAAATTATATGCACAGAGATGGTTTGTTTCTTCTAGTTTTTAAATATTTATGGGTGGAGGCTTATAAAATATATTTTCAATACATGTCTTGTGTTCAGGTCCACACAGGAGTGGTTACAGTGATTGGTAGACAGGCAGGTTGGTTAGGTATCCAAGGAAGCTGGTGTGCCAGTTAAAGAACAGCTTTCAGTCAGCACAGAAGAGGGCTATGGTGGGTTCCCTCAGCAACAAATTTCCAAAATCTGGGAGGTGGTCAGTTTTAGAAATTTATACAAAACTGTGGCACCAGATTGCCCCCTGGTATAATTCCAGGAAGGCCATGGGCTTTTTTGAGACCATTCCTGGTGGAATTGCCATATTTCCCTTCTCTCCTCTGATAAAGTCCCATAATGGTATAACAGGTCAGTATCCTGTGAATGATGAGGTTCCTTTGTTGAGTCTTGACATTAGCCAAACATATAACAGATTAATATTTTAAAACTAATTTCTAACACTGCACTGTAATAGAATTAAATAAAGAAGTATCAGTATAATCAGTACATTCAGAAGTCTTAAGCAATTCTGGATGTACTGAAAAATGCGCAAAGCTTTGCAAACCCATACAGAAGCAGATTAGTTCTTTAGCAGTGGCTCTTAACCTTTTCTTTACCAGGGACCTCCTTTAAGACCCCCAAGACTTACCTCAAGATTTAAAACACTAATAATCAATAATAATACTACCTGTTGATGATGATGATACAATTATACCATCCATTAAACCTTACCTCAGAGGCACTGGAGAGGGAGGGAAGAGTGAATTAACAAAAGCTTTAGAAGGAAAGGATTGCAATGAAGAAGATTATCAGATCACACATATTTAATTATATCAAACTTCTTCCTGCAAGTTTGTGGCTGGAGCGGATTGAATGGCAATGCACAGACCCAGCCAGCCAGCCAAACTTTGCCTTGGCTCTTGTCACATGGCCACTCCACTGCAGGGAGGAGGTAGGCTAAGCAGTCTTCAAGCCTTCATGGACCCACTATGAGGACATTGTGGACCCCTGGGGGTTCCTGGACCACAGGCTAAGAACCACTGCTCTACGAGGTATTCAGTGTTCTCTAAACATCAGTCTTCCTGTACAATGGCTGATCACAGGGTTAAGGTCTCCCTACGGCCAGCCATTGTACGGGAAGACTGATATTTAGAAAACCCTGAATACTGTAGAACTAGTCTGCTTCTGTATGGGTTTGCACAGTTTTGTATCATTAGGGCCTTGAAGTAGATTATTTCAAATCTTGGGTGAAAGTAAAGCCCTGGATCATGTTAACAATTTTCCATGTCAAAAGTTGTCACTAGATCCTGCAGCCTGTATATTATTAAGAAAATTGGATGGTTTCAGTGTGATTCCAGCTGGCAAATGATATAATTAAATCTGTGTGATCTGATAATCTCCTTCATTGCAATCCTTTCCTTCTAAATCTTTTCTGTTAATTCACTCTTCTAGGACTTGTCTTTATCCCTCAGTCGTCTGCTTTGGTGTGTGATGAAAAGTTTGTTACTGTGATTAGTATAACCCTTTGCTTTTTATATAAAGGGTTGTAAAGGCTTCAAAAATTCCAAAGACATGGCTATAAAAGGACAGCAAGATTAGTGTTCACTTGAAAACATTGCTTCAGGTGGATTTCAAGACAGTTTAGGATCAGAAATCTAGTTTGGTGCTTATTTGGTCCCTGTGAACCTGCAATGCTGCAACAGCCTCAAACAAAATCACCAACAAAATAAATGATGACGTTTAGTTGATCCTTCATTGCATGCTGGCCATAATTTAGAGGTGATAATTATTTTATTTTAAATCCAACTATGACTGAGGCTTTCTCTCTGTTGGAATTAATGAAACTCAGCTTTTAAACAGGAGGTAGGTAATGAGGTTTGGGACATCTTATTCTAAGCACTGACCTCTAGCAACAGAAACCATAACTACTGTACCTCCCTCCCTGCCCTTTTGAAGCACTTGACACCGTGGACACCCTTGTTTATCTCTCAGATGATAATTAGATCTAGAGTTGTCATCATAAACATTCCTGTTTCCAGATAAAGGTGGAACAAAAGTCCAATTTGAGACCCACATCTTTATTTACCAAGATCGCTTAGCTGTGACCTTGGATGCATCCAAGCATTTAAAGCCATGAACAACCTTTGAAAAACTAACATGTGAAACACATAGTGTTTTTTTTTTTAATGTACAGCATATAATCAAAGGTGAATACAGGTAACCTTTAAAGATCAAGAAGGACATGTACTAGTAACTCAACTAGGCCTCAAGGATTCTGACATAAAGTCATTTCAAGCAACAAACTAAATTGCCCTCTCCCCAAAATCAAGACCTGCCAGGCATAGTAGTCCTGTTTGAAAGGATGAAGTATATTTAAGACAAGATGATACAGGGAATTTTGTGCTATGTGCCTTTAAAAGAAGATCTTTAAAAGTTAAGAAAATTCCTAAATTTTTCCTTAATTCATTATTTCTTTAATTTGTGAAGTTGTTACTTCTTCTTAAAAAGAAAAAAAAAAAGAAATGCTAAAATGACCGGTATTGAACTAATGTGACGGGGATGGTAATTTAACAGGACTGCTGACCAACCTCCACCTGCAAACACACACACACACACACACACACACACACATTTTTAATGAATTGTTACCAAACTCTGCAATGTATGCACCTTCACAAACAGCCAGTAAGAGTCAGGAAGAAATATGGTTGGATGTTTCTGAAGACAACAAGACAGAGGCACGTACTTATTGTTATCAGATGCATTAGTTAGTGTGCAAGATTCTGTATCTGTTTATACATGAGTGTGTCTGTTCACACATTCTCATATTATAGTCCCCCCCTAAACATGCTTTCCTTGTAAACCTCTCACAGCTGAGTCGTTCATCCCTTTCAGAGTGAGAGGGGTATTGAGTCATACAAGAACCCCATCACTTGCCTTGGTTTTAAGAGTACTGTAATTGTTTCTTAGAGTGAGCAGAGGCAGAGAAGGCAGTAGAGTGGGCAAAATCAACCCCACCCCACTACTAATCAAATGTACGTCTTCCGCTACAAGAAGGAACAAGAAGCTAAGAGGCTTACCACATGCCAAAGACAAGCAGCCAGGCAACCAGAAGGTTCTGCTTTGTGCTGCCTTACTGCATGATGTCATCATTCCTCCGGTGTCCTGCTGTTCTGGTCCTGAGGGAAACTGAGGTAAAATGGTGTCTTTTTGCTAACTGATTTTTTTGGTTAGCAAAAAGATGTGGTTTTATCTCAGTCTCCCACAGGACCAGTGTTACAGCAAGTAACAAGGAAGCATCGCGATCCAGAGGCAAAATGCTAAAGAGATTTTATTCAGAGTTTGCATGCTAACAGAAAGACATTAGGAGAAAGCAATGGACACTGCATCTCAGTCAAAGCAATGCAGGCAGGCAGGTAGTTATAGCAAGCAACAGAGAGACATGATGAAAATGAGCAGAAGCTTCTCCTTAATGAGCAGAAGCTTCTCCTTAATGAGCAGAAGCTTTTTTCTTTGTCCAGGACTTACAGGTTATATAGGCTCTTTGTCACGTAGGCAGTTAACCATTTGTCTGTTGATACACTCAATCACTGAGATAAAAGGAGACCTTAGCCTAGGGATGTGATGTTACATGAAAGAAACTACAGATAGGAAGGTAACACCCAAGGTGTAATTTCCTGAGCATTCCTTCAAAGATGGCTTATGAAGCCAGATGTTTTATTGGCCCAATTGTAAAGGTAGGAACAAAGGAAGCATGAAGTTCCCATGAAATGTCCGATGTGCCAGACAGCTGGGAACCTCAGATTCCTACATTTCCCCCTTCTTTATTTTTTAAAATCCAAATTGTTTAGTTGTTGTCCAAATATAACAACTGATGTCTCTTTGTAGGAAAGGCTCATGAAAAATCCTATAAAATAAAGGCAGTTTGTAGTCAGTTTAAATTAGGCAGCTAGCTTAAAATCATGAAATCCTATATTTGTAGTAATGTGTAGTCAAGTTTCTTAAATAATGCAACTGTTGTTCTATAAAAAGTTCATATCTGTGATGATGCATGTAAAACAAATAATAGCTCTACTGACAGCTAGAAACATATTCAGTTTTAGACAATAAATCTACATTGAGGTCTCAAGCAGCTTGCAATTGAATAGAATGGGTCTGGAGAAAACATAATATGAGAATAATTAAAAGAACAATTAATATAACTGAGGTAACAGACAAAATACTTATTTGTGCTAGTTGAATCCACACATTATATGAGAAATGATCAGATAAAAGAATTACTAAAACCATGATTGACACAGATTAAAAGAAAACGAATAGTAACAAAGAGTTCACTGTGATCGGGGCCAATGCAGTAACAGATTTTGTTCTTGATCTTTGTCCACTAAAATACTTCACGTTTTATTAATCAGTCTTAATGTCCTTTAATGTCTTCATTAGTCCTTTAATGTCTTTATGTTACTGGACAATGGTTTGGTTGATATGGAATCACTTGTTGCAGGCTTGAGATTGAAATTCAGGATCAGGATCTGGAAGCTGGCTATTTGAAACCTGTGGTTTATGGGAGGGAAAAGGTGCCAAAAATGCTTCTGTATTGGGGAAAAATCAGAAAAACTTAATAACTCATAGTGTAAATATACAATATGCAATTGCTGTTTGACTGAATAACTACCAGGGAGTGCACAGGAGGCACACTCCCCCCCCCACTTTTTGTTTGTTTTTCAAAAGTCTCTGAGTGACTATACAGAAGTTGACCTGTAGAGTTATGAATGTCATGAGATTAGAAAAGAGAAAAATGTATATCACAAAACATAACATCAATCCTTGAAAGAAAAAAAGAAAAAAGAAAAGAAGTAATATGTGTTATTCATTTGTCAAAGTTCAAGGTGCGGGACAAAAAGTTTTAATTTGGGGGTCAGTCTGGATGCCCTCGCTGGATCCCCAACTTTGACTCAGAGTTGGATTCAAATTCCTGTTTTGTAACTGGAAAATCAGTGCATGTTAGATCTATGTAAATTGTGTAGAAAAGAACAAAACTCTAAAACAAAGGCAAAGAAAAACTATGAAGGATATGTTAATCAGCAACAGTTGAGCAATCTTCCTTCCCCAGCTGTGGAGAGGGCATCAGGGCAGTCCAAAAAATTGGCAGCTTCCAGGAATTTCAGGCTTACTCTTGTCTAGTGCTGATGAGACACCTATTTCTGAGAAAAGCTTTGAGAAATTATGCAAAAACATTCATGGCAACAATAGCTGAGGGATAACTAACCAAAACATCATGGGCTTTAGAGTAACTTTTTTAACTAAAGTGAAAATCAATAACAACAAAGCAAAAATAATGGCTAAAAGGAGCACAAATTCTATGATGACCTGCAAAGGAAAGTTATTGGGGTTCCCAAAGATCAGACAAAAGAGTCATTGGCAAGGCTTTTAGACCATCTGGTAAAATAACAAGACTTCAAACTGGAAATAGAGCAATTCCCTTAAACAATGGAATTCTCTTTCCCAACATAAGTTGTTTACAAAAGTGAGAGTTCATGAAAGAACTATCTGAGAATGCAAAAACATCTAAAACCAATTACTATGTTTAACAAAAATCCTAATGAAAATCAAATTTCAGTTATTAACATGTAACTTTTGGGAACTTCAGGCAGCAGAATTTAATGGGTCAGCAATGAATGGAAAGGATCAGAGAATCAAAATGCATGCTCCAACTTCCTTCTACATAACTTAAAAAAGAAAAAAAAAGTTTTCCTAATTCAAAGAATTACAATTGCATGCTATGAGTCTGGGGCCTCCAAATGCCCCAATTTGCATGATAGAGAGAAGACAAAAGAAAGGCACAAAAACTATTTACAAATGATTGGGTGTGAGGACTTCTTTCCTTATGAGATACCATTGCAACTTTCCTTATGGGGGATACCATTCCAAAAGATGGGGGAGAAAGAAATGAAAAAAGAAAAATATCATAGAGTTTTCTCACTCAACTGTTAAAGAAAAATACATTCATGGGATAAACATTCATGGTTAGCATTTGTTAGCACTTGTTAGCATTTCATGTTTCACGGGGGGTGGGTGCAAATTCCCAAAAGATTTGGCATCTCTCCAGTCAAGAGACATCTTTTCAGTCATCACAAGGGGTAACACTGACTCAGCCTCTGAAAGGCTAGGGCAGCCTCATCTGGAGGTCTGCCGTTCCACTCAGACAGCTTCTGGAGAATGGCAAAGAGGAAAATAAATTTCTCTGCTTTTGTCTGTTCAGGGTTTCCAGGAACACTTTCAAGAAGGGGGGCTTGTGCTTTTTGTGGACTGGCTGGAGTTTGTAGCATCTCATCTAAGTGGTGTTTGGCACTTGAAGCCATTACCCTTAGGAATGTGGTTAAAATTGAGCTGCATGTTGCCATTGTGAATGAAACTAGAGAAGTTGTAGCCTCATGGGCATTGCAGTCCACAAAATTTCTATTGGGGACTTCTGCAGCAAGGGTTTGGATTCTCTTATCTAAAATCAGGAGAGAAACTGCTGTTGTGAGGTTTGAACACACTATTTCTCTTTTCTGAGTGCTCTCACTCTCTGGGGAGCATTTCCTGTGATGGGGGGCATCAAGACTGTTGTGCTGACAGGTTCCCATAAGGGGAACTTGCAAGAGATTCCCATCAGGTCTGCACTTTCCATTGCCCAGTTGGGGCTTGTCTGGATGACCTTTTAGACTAAGGGGCAGATCTGATAAATCAGGATCTTCTAAGCATGGATTTCAAGGTTGGCAGACAGGGAACTTCTAAATTTGGAGGTTCTGAGAACAGAGTTGGTTTACTGGGACCTCCCAAATTTGTGGACTCCATAAGGGCTAAATTAACTTTAAAAACACACACAAAAAATCATACTCACCATTCTCCGTGGATGTTCTGTCCTGTGTTCCATCCTGTAGATTTGTTCCTAAAGGAAAGCCTGTGTATTCTAGGGAGAGTTTCCCTGAAATTTGAGTCTGTGTGGGTGACACTATCTCAGCTTCACAAGCATTGCTTGCTCTGCTCAAGGCAGAGAGTTGGCTTGTGCCATCTGGGGGTCTGCTATGCCATTCCAGTACCTGCTTTGGGGTGGCACACAGGTGGATCAGTTTTGGTGCTGTGTGATCCATTTCTGGGGCAAGCATCTGTGAAACTTCACTTGCATCTCTAATCTTTGTTTTAAAAGTAATTTCCTTTTTCTTTTATGTCTTGTGGGGAACTGATTTTGCCTGTGCTTTCTTAGAGCAAGGCTTTGCCTTCCTAGTGAAGGTTTTCCAAACCACTTGGAGCTTATGGCGTGGTTTGTGGATGGATGCCTGTTTGCAAGTCACAGGGATTTCAAAATTTGGATGCTTTGAGTTGGGGTCTCTAGATTTTCCCAATCTGAATAACTATCCTTACTGCAATTCCCATCATCCTGGCAAGATTCATCCATTCCTTCCTGAGTTACAGGTTTGACTAGATGATCTTTAGTTTCCACGTTGCATATGGCAAGCATTTCTGCTGATTCCTTAGCTGGAGTGGCAGGGTCATGTTTACATCCTTCTGCCATCCCCTCCACTGCACTATTACTTTTTGAGTTTTGAAATTCATTGGTTGGAATGGTTGGAGGAGAAGTGGATAGCTCTACAGTTTTTGATTCACAGCCAATTTTTTCCACTGCATAACGGCAAAGATGCCACATCTGTAAGATTTCAGTTGAAGCCCTAGGTTCTGCATGCACTTCCCTTCCTAATTTCTCCCAATCCTTAAGCTGTAGGGATCCTTTTTGGGGGTACCACGGGCATTTTGCCCCAAGTTCAAGGACCAGCCTTTGAACTGCATCCCAAGAAGGATGGTGATCTATTCTTTGTAAAAGAAATAAGAGTTCCTCTGCATGGTTCTCCTGTTCTCCTGACAGGAAAGAGTCCCTGTTCACTGCGCCACATGTTACAGCAAGTAACAAGGAAGCATCGCGATCCAGAGGCAAAATGCTAAAGAGATTTTATTCAGAGTTTGCATGCTAACAGAAAGACATTAGGAGAAAGCAATGGACACTGCATCTCAGTCAAAGCAATGCAGGCAGGCAGGTAGTTATAGCAAGCAACAGAGAGACATGATGAAAATGAGCAGAAGCTTCTCCTTAATGAGCAGAAGCTTCTCCTTAATGAGCAGAAGCTTTTTTCTTTGTCCAGGACTTACAGGTTATATAGGCTCTTTGTCACGTAGGCAGTTAACCATTTGTCTGTTGATACACTCAATCACTGAGATAAAAGGAGGCCTTAGCCTAGGGATGTGATGTTACATGAAAGAAACTACAGATAGGAAGGTAACACTGAGTTGTAAAACCCAAGGTGTAATTTCCTGAGCATTCCTTCAAAGATGGTTTATGAAGCCAGATGTTTTATTGGCCCAATTGTAAAGGTAGGAACAAAGGAAGCATGAAGTTCCCATGAAATGTCCGGTGTGCCAGACAGCTGGGAACCTCAGATTCCTACAGACCAGAACAGAAGAATGACGATGTCATGCAGTAAGGAAGCACAGAATGCAGAGCCATCTGGCTGCCTTGCTACTTTACTTTGGTGTGTGATAAGTCTCTAAGTGTTTCTGGGAACTCTTTGAGTTGGCAATGGATCCTAGCCACTTTCCTGATGGACCTCATGGTTATAAATGGTTCCTTTTTACAAGCTGAGAACATTTTCCATTTTTGGCATGTAGATTATACCCTTTATGAACTGGGCAATAAGGGATAAAGTACTAGAGGAGATGGAAAGGACATCTTGAGTCAGCTTGATGGTTGAGAGGCCAGCTAAGCAACAGAGGTATTCTTGAGGTGGCCAGGGTCAGTGAGTGTAGTATGAATCACCCACTCAACAGGCATTTAAGCCATTTGGATTTGGATGCTGCTGCTGCTTCTGTGAACACAGTAAAGAAATAACTGAAACAGCTTCTGTTCTGGGCCCCTCCTGAAAGCAGTCTGCCTGGGAAGTAAAAGGAGACCTTTGGTCATGTTATTCCCTGATAGGAAGCTACAGCTGTCAGTCACAAAACTATATGCCATCCTCTAGCCCAGTGGTCTGTATTTATGCAGGTATTGTTGTATGTGTGGGAAGTTAAAAATTGAATCTAATTTGGTTAAAGATTTTTTTTTTAAAAAAAATCCCTAGGTGTGAAGCAGATCCCAAAGCTTTATTAGTCTTTCACTAATAAATCTTTTACTAATAAATCTGGGGTGGGATCCAGAGGAGATGGTAGGTAAGGTATATTTACCTTATCTTAAAATTAATATGATTTTAGTGAGTTATGATTAGCTTATATCCTATTGATTTCAGTGGGTTTGCTTCTAGTTTAATAGGTCAAACCTGTGGTTTGAATAGCTGTTATATAGTAAGAATCCATTAAGAAATCAAGTTTTTCCGTATTCCTTGTTATCTTTTTAATCTTACTTTTGATACCAGTATTATAAAATCAAGCCCCATTAATTTTCATTGGCTTCCAAAAGTGGTCATTTACTAACATGCAGAAGGGATGTATTTATGGGGGTTTTTTTTACTGTCTTTAAGTATCTCTGTGATAAATTGGCATATGAAGGCAGAGGTGTTTACTGTAAAATGTGTAATAAATAAATTAGGAAGGATTAAGTACGCTGTTATTTCTCCTCATTTTCTTAGGTTTATTGGTCTCGCAGGAACTTAATTGGAAAGAGTCCTTCATATAGGCAAAACAATTTTCCATCACTATCATGAAGAAAAGCCGGAGTGTGATGGCGGTCACCACGGATGGTGTAAGCGTGCATGTGCTGTTTACTTTCTATTATTGGCCAAAATACTATATATATTGATACCTTTTCTGGCTTGTTATTCATTGTGGCTCACCACAAATACATATACTTACACTAAGGTACATTTCAGAATATACGTCATACACTTTCTGCTCCATTGAATAATGTAGTTATCTGGAAGACAGTATTTATTATATTTATTTATTTAGAGCATTTATATCCCACCCTTCAATCAAAAAGGCTTCCAGAGCAGTTTACAAGTTATTAATTTGAAAGTTCCCTGTCCTCAGGCTTACAGTCTAATAAAGCTCTGTGTACACTAATGATAAAACCTGACTCCCCTGAATCTGGCCCAATAAAGCCATATTATGTGTGGCCTTATCCCTGAATCTCATGCGATAAGGCCACATGACATACAGCCCTATCCACACCAAACTTGGGGGATACCACCTTAATCTGAGTTTTAAAAACTTGAACTTTTCTTTAGAGTTTACTTGAACTGGGGAGGCAGGACAAGTGCTGCCTGACAGGTGCCCCCATTTTTTTCAGTCTCTTGTCCCACTTCCTCATTCCAGTATTGGCTGGGAAGGCAGAGTCCTGGTGCATAGTTGCTTGCTCTTAAGTCAGAACAAGCGATAAGCTGCGATAAGCTGCACAATCATGTGGCTGGCCACCTCATTCTGACCTCAGAGTGAGCAACTGCATGCCAGTGATGGTGGTTCTGAGGAGGGGGGAAACAGCACCACAGAGGTGCCTGGGGGTAAAAATCTGGATGATTCACTTATGTAGACAAGCCCAGCAATGAGCAGTGCAGATTCATGCTTTGGGCAGGTAAAGTGTGGCACTTAAATCCAGGCCAGAGTAGTCTGAATTTCATGCAATGTAGCTCTGGGCCAAAGTAGCTCAAATTTCAATTGGATTTTTACCCCCAGTGTAGACTGGCCCTCAGACATGACACACAAGGAGGATATGGGAGAGGGGATTAAGTCCAGTAGATGCTGGCTGCTTTTCTCTCCTCAGAGGTCACAGCAGTGGAAGCTGGAATGGAGGGAGGGCCTCTCACCCACTGCAAGGACCAAGGCATGATGGTGCTGTGCCTGGATGCTCTTTTGTCCCTCAGAGGCCCTAGCAGTGGCAGTTGGAATGGAGGGAGTGTTTCTCACCAGCCACTAAGTCCTAGTCATGATGGACTGGAATGTGGAAGGATATGGGCTGTTGGTTTGCTCATAACTCTGAGAAATTTAGGTTCACCAAGTATACACATTGGTTTTGAAGTGTCTTAAATGGAGATACAACAGGAAATTAAGCAAAACTGCTTATCAGTATGTGGCATCCTTAAGCAGATGCCAGGGTTTATAGTGTCCTAGACGGGCTTACCACTGTTGGTATTTGTTGGCTTTGTGTGGAAGCTAGCTGTTTCAGATCAGCATCAAAGATTGTCTTAAGTGGAGAGAAAGTATTTATTTAGGAAAGTGCACAGACAAAGAAGGACCTGCTGATTGTAGCTACATGACTAAGACAAACACTGCAGGAAGGAAAGGTTGTGTCTGACCTGAAAATATTAGCCTATAGGCAAGGAAACAATAAACCAGACAAGATAAAGAGGAAACATACAAGGGAGATTTAATTGCCTGTCTCTACCTCTGCTGCCCACGCAATATAACTTGTGCAGGCATACTTCCCACTTCCAACACTTCATCTTTCTCTAAATACATATTCAACCTACCATTTTCACCTCCTACAGTACTTCTGGTATAAAATTGTTCCAGAACAATACTACACTGAGATGTCTGGTGTTGATTGCTGTGCCATTGCATTAACCCACCATTTTAGTGGGGGGACTACTAGGGGGTGCTTTTTGAGGGCTACCTCAGATTTGGAATCAGCCCTGTACTCAGGTAATCTTGACCCTGTGTTCTACCTATAATATCCTGGAATCTAATAAAATTGGGTGGTGTGTCTGCTATGAAAAGCTATCTGATGGATAGTAATAAAAACAATATAGTAAAGCCTATCCAGGATATGAATCTAGAACAGCATTCCTCAAGACAATGCCATCCAGATGATTTGAAACTCAACTCCTAGCAAATAGGGTCAGTGCGAGGTAAGATTACCTCATGAGAAGTATTCAAAGAACATTCCCTCATATTTTTAATTATTAAAACATACATGCAAATTGTTAAACTGATATGAATAAAGCACCTCTCCCCCACATCTATTGTAGACTGATGATCATAGTGAACAAAATTATTTAACTTAATGGCTGAATCTTCAGCAATTTCAAAATGTCAAGTCGCAAAGCTATGGAAGCTAGGGAATTATTGGTCATTTCCAGATAACTAGAAAGCTTAAATGTTTGCCTGTAAGCATTTTGTATTTTCTTTCATTTATATTAAAGAAAATTGTAAAAACCACAAGTAATAGGAACATTAACAATAGGGAAGAGCTTAATGATTAAGAACCCAGAAGTACTTTTCTCTGTCCCAAATCTTTTGTCACTCAGCTTAATTGGCTGACTCCAGGTTCTAGTATCATGTGAGAGGGACAAAATCTTTTCCCCCTTATAGATACTCTACACCATGTATACCTCTTGTCATAATCCCCCTTGCTTCTATTTTTCCTTATTTATAAAGTTCCAACACATAACAGGCTTTTATCATTGGGAAGTTGTTTTGTACCTTATTTTTGCAGGCCTTCTCTAGATCTTTTTAAGTTCAACAGTATTCTTTTTGAGATGCATTGATCAGAATTGTACACAATATTCAAAATGGTGATTACACCATGGATTTGTGTAATACTTTTATGTTGGCGGTCAGTTCCTTTCCTAGTGGTCTCCAACACAGAGCCTGCATTTTTCACAGTTACTGCATACTGACCTGAGGTATCCATCATGATCTCAAGATATCTTTTGACTACTTTTCAATACTTATAAACTGTGTTACTGCAAATACAAATTTATGCCACTGCAACTTGTGTCAAGTTGGCATCAGTTGCTCAGCTTTAAAAATGTATTAGAGTGATACTCAATATTTTCTTACTTGTTTTATTTAAATTAATAGGTAAATTTGGGTTTTATGTGATTTTTATATTCATGTGATTTCTATGTGACTTAACATTCTACCTTCATAGCAGCAATTGAAGTAGATATTTTAATGTTATGAATTCCAACCTTTCTATAATTATAACTAGAGTTTCTGCTTGCATCTGCAGAATGCTAAAGATTACTTAGAATGTGGTCTCAGCAAGTCTTACAGTGCGTCTAGCAACACCCTTGGCATAGATCTCTGGAGAGGAAGAAGATGCTGCTCTGGTAACTTACTATTACCACCACTGTCCCAAAGACAGAGTGAAAATGCAAGAACACCAGACAGAGAGAATGTTTCTAGACCCACAACTTTGCCTTTGATGACCCTTCCCAGCATTGCCATTACCACTTACCAGGATAGGTGAGTTGTTTGGAGAAAGATTTCATCTGAGAGGTTTCATTCTCCTAATGGATCATGTAGGTTTATTTAGCAATGGTTTGTTTTACTTCCTTTTAAAGAAAGTGTGTTTCCTAATATATATATATATAGCCGGTCATATGATTTGAGTGTGTTGCTTATAGTTGGATGAACATGTTCTATCTCAGAATGTTTCTGTTTCAGTACAACATGTAGGAGGTCCATAATTTCAGTCAATTCTGCCTTTTCCTATGCAGTCTCTTATCCCCCTCCCCATCTGCTCTAGTGAGAGGGCATTTCAGAACAGCATGAGAGATGATAGAGGGGGCTGAAAGAGGAATGACAATTCAGCAGAAGTCCCCTCCTTCCCTTTTGGGCAGACACAGAATCTTGAGTGGTTTCCCTGCAATGGTAGGAAGAAACATTTACCTGTATCCAGTTGTTAGTGCTAACTAGAGTACTCCTGTGGCATCAGTAAAACTTACATGAGTGTTGACTTAACGAGTTCCCATTAGTTTATTTGATCTGTTGTATTTGGGACATTGCTAAATAAACCTCTCCATTGACGCCCCCTTGTCGTGGGAGAGAGGCTTGCGTACCCTAATGATGTTTTGAGCTATGCTGGCGGTGGCATAATAGCCACTGGTAGGGTCTCCCATGCCAGACAGGTCAAAACCGAAGGGTCTGACAAAGAGCGTCAAAGGGCAGGATGGGCTCTCCAGCCTTGTGGCAACCGTCCTAGGAGAAGGAAAACTCCAATCCCAAACCCGGGCAGATGGTGCTCGTCCAACCCTGTAAGGTCAACCATCTAAGAGAAGGAAACTCTAATCAAACCTACGGCCCGAGGACCTCACTGCTACGTCCATGCTTGCAAGGCCACGGCAGATGAATCTCTGGTTTAAAGGGTGAGGCCAGTTCTGTGCACGCTGCGCTCCACCAGAAAAATCCATTGCACAGGCTCGAAGGATTTGGGACTAAGGATTAAGTTGATTGTACTCAACTCATTACATTTACACATAGTTTTGGGAGCTTGAGCGCTTAGAATGAAGCCTCCAGTAATATTATCTATATAAAATGGTACTATATCTGTTGAGAATCTTATCAGTGAAATGGCATAAGATTCTTGGTCAGTTTCACTGCACTAGGGCAACGTGGCTATAAAATGTATCAGGCATCTACATAACCTTGCTTTTTATTTATATGGATTAACTCCAAATATTTGTTTGCATGACATCTTAAAGGAGAAAAAAATAAATGTAAAAACATGTAACTCTATGAAGCTATGTAACTTCATAGCTATATACAACTATGTTACAGAGGAGTGTTAAAGAAAACCTAATTAATGATAATGAAGATCTTGGGCGGGGGGGGGGGGGCTACTGTAATAGATTTTAACTGAACAATTACTGAATGTCAAAGGAGCTTCAATTATAATCACTCTCAGGTAAGGCATTGCAACCTGTAATCTTATGAAATTTTAAACAAGTTTAGAAAGGTATTTTTTTCCAAGTTGAGTCCTGACCCTAAAGGCTGGATGACAAAATGTTATGGAACTAGGTATGAATAATCAAACAGCTGGTTTTAGAATAAGAAGGCTTCCATATGAATCTGGTATCTGAATTACCCTTCTGTTGAGAGCCATAAGTTCTCCACTGGGTATCCCATAAATACCGGTATAAATATCACTGCACTGAGGATAAACACATTCTCATATTAGTGTCACTAATTTATGTAGGTTTTTGTATTTATACGTAGCTTATATTAGAGCTGTTTTGCCATGTATCTTTGCCATATTTTATTCATTCATTCATGCTTTCTTAGCTGGGTTAAAATTAATCAAAGCAACTTACTGTTTTTGAAAGAACAATTAAAACATCAGCAATTAAATAAAGAAATGGGAACAAAACTATAATTTTTTTATAACAGTAACAGACAGCCTATATTGAGAATAGAACTGTCCACTGCTTTTTGGAAAAGAAAAGTTGTGGGATCAGGTGGGAAGCTGGACTGGTTTCAGAAGGCTTACATTTTTCTTCTGGGTACCTATCACCACACCATACAAAAATACAGGATCGCCTGAGAAGAGAAATATCATTTACTGCCAAACCATTCCGTTTCTTTCTCTTCATTTTGTATCTTGTACATCATTTGGGGGAGAACTATTTTGTTAAGATAAAAGCAATCATATTTTCCTTTATTGGTAATGTCTGCCTTACAAAGCCTAAATACACTAAAGGCATCATATCCCATCTGATCTTAGAAGTGAAGCAAGATTAGTCCTGATTAGTGCTTGGATGGGAGACCACCAAAGAGTACCAGGTACTGTAGACTACATTTCAGAGGAGGGAACTGGCAAAATCACCCCTGAGTATTCCTTGCCTAAGAAAACCCTATGAAATTCATGGGGGTCACCGTAAGTCGACAGCCAACTTGAAGGCACACAAACACACTGCTGTAAAAAGCACCATTTTAAAATTATGATTAACGCTGCAGACAATTGAATAACTGTTTTCAAACTGTTTCATTGTGCCAATACTTATTTTATTACTTTTGTTTATACACTATAGTTCATCTAGTCTTTCCAGACTATGCAGGGTGGCTAACAACAATTAAAGTATAGTTCAGTAAATTATTGTTGTTATCTCCCATCAAGTCAGATTTGACTGATAGTGACTGTATAAATAAGAAAACTATAAGAGACCTAGTCATCAATAGCCTGGCTCAGGTCTTGTAAAATCAGGGCTGTGGCTGCACTATAATAAAGTGGTCTGACAGATAAAACACGTATGTTGTTGTTGTGTGCCTTCAAGTCATTTCTGACTTATGGTGGCCCTAAGGTGAACTTATCGGGGGGGGGGGTTCTTAGGAGAATTTGTTCAGAGTGGGTTTCCCTTTGCCTTGCTCTGAGGGTGAGAGAGTGTGCCTTGCCCAAGGTCATCCATGGGTTTCCATGGCTGAGCAGGTATTTGAGTCCTGGTCTCCAGAGTCCTAGTCCAACACCATTATGTCATCTCTCTCTCTCTCTCTCTCTCTCTGGCTTTTCTTCACAAACGAAGATTCAGGAAGGACTCATCCCGTGCTTTCTGCAAGCGCGCTGATGACTAAAAAGGCCAATTCGAGATAGACAAGTCCGGTTGCAGAAAGCACAGCAGAAGGTTTCCTCGGGTGACGTTACCAGGTTGTGATTCTTTCTGCGTTGCCGTTTCTCTTCAAGACTTGTTCGGCGTGAGTTCTCAAATAAGGCTGCAGCATTGTGGATAGTGCGTCTCCATGCCTCCCGATGCGAGGCCAGGGTGGACCATTGTTGGTGATCAATTTGGCTGAGCCTGAGATGTTGTTTCAGGGAGTCTTTGTATCGTTTTTTTGGAGCGCCCCTCTTACGCTGACCCGTGGCGAGTTCACCGTAGACTACTATTTTGGGGAGGCGATGGTCCTCCATCCTAGACACATGCCCTGCCCAGCGCAGCTGTGTTCTCAATATCATGGCCTCAATGCTGGTGATCCCTGCTTGCTCAAGGACAGCAACGTTCGTCACATAGTCATTCCAGTGTATATTTAGGATTGTGCGTAAACAGTGCTGGTGGAAGCGTTCGAGGAGTCGTAAGTGGTGGCGATAGGTGACCCATGTTTCAGATCCATAAAGGAGAATAGACTAGAGTATATGTCATACTGTCTCTGTAAAGTGATAGGCTCTCCAAAGCACATATGCTGGATTACAAATATGTTTCTGAAAAATAGGTAGCCTCCCCAGAACAATTTTGCCACATGATGTAACACCATGAGAGAGGCAGCTAGCTGTGCCTACAGGGCAAAGATTCCCACAATTTAGACAGAGCCTCAGAGAAGGCATTTTCTCTCATTGCCATCAGCTGAACCACCTTTCTATATATGGGATGCAGAAAATGGCCTCTCCATCAGTTTTGCAGGTTACCATGGGAAAAAACAGTAATTAAGGAATCTGGATCTAAGCCACTTACAGATTTAAAGTTTACTAGCTATACCCGGTGTAACATATGCCATTCCCCCCGTGCACTACACCCCCCATGGTACACATGTCACTCCCCCATGCCGCCCTCCCTGTGCTCGTGCCGCCCTCCCTGTATCCTGTGCCACTCCCCTGCACTTGCACCACCTTCCCCACACCCTGTGCCGCACTGTGCCGCCCTCCCCGCCCTCGCACTGCCCTCCTCGCACCCCGTGCCGCCCTGTGCTGCCCTCCCCGCTCTCGCAATGCCTTCCCCGCACCGTACTGTGCTGCCCTCCCCGCACTTGCACTGCCTTCCCCACACCCCTACCGCCCTGTGCCGCCCTCCCTGCACTTACACTGCCCTCCCTGCACCCCATGTCGCCCTCTCCGCAATCGCACTGCTTTCCCCACACCCTGTGCCACCCTCCCCACACTTGCACTGCCTTCCCTGCACCCCATGCCACCCTGTGCCACCCTCCCCACAATTGCAGCGCCTTCCCCACACCCCATGTTGCCTTCCCTGTGCCCTGTGCCACTCTCCCCGTGCTCGTGCCACCCTCCCCGCGCCCCATACATGCTGCACACACACATACCATGCCACTTCCCTCCCATGCTACTCACACTCCCTCTGCCTCCGCCATGTTTAGAAAGGATTGAAACTTCCACATGGTCCCGCCCCCAGTGTGCTGACTGGCTGCCCAACAGAGCTTTGATTGGTTGGTCAGTTTCCTAAGCAGCCAATCAGCACACTGAGAATGGCAACATACCTAAGAGCAATATATATATATAAATGGCTGGCACTTTGAAGTGTGCCTTGTGTTGGGAGGCGTGGTACGATCCCATAAGCAACCATCCTCCATCATCTTCACAACTGCATTCTTGGCCTACTGAAGTTTCCAAAGTCTCTTCAAAAATAGCCCATTGAGAAAATTCTGCAAAATCCCCAGAAGAGTCTGCATTGTGCAGTAATTCAATTTATTGGTCTGGTTTGACATTGATAGGAATGACCATAGTTGATGTGCCAGCATAAACTGGGCAAAGGCACTGATGGCTACAGCTGCAACCTTAATATCCAGGTACAGATATACTCCTAAGACTATGCATCTGTTTCTTCATAGGAAGCACTATCCTATTCATAGCAAGTGGGATTCCAGTTCCAGAGTTCATGAATGCAAAAAACAAAACAAAACAAAAAAACAAAACAACAACAAAAAAAAACACCCAAAAAACAAAAAAAAAACCATGGTCCACATATTGATGACAGTTCACCCCAAGTCTCTAAACAATATCTCCTGGTGATTCCACATAGATGTTAAATACAGTAGTGTAGAAGACACTACGTAATTGCTGATTGCATTTTGGCCCTGTGTCCTAATAATATGATTCCAAAGCGCCCAGCTTGCTCTGTTTTTCTTACATCTTCATTTTGTTAATGGGATTCAATTTGGCAATCCAACAGAGGAAAATGTTGCCATAAGTAGGGGATGAGAATAGGGTTAGGTTTTGGTGAGAGGTGGTTGCCATCAGTGGTACTTCCAATAAACAAAGTCAGACAGGGAGTTGATTTTAAGTGTCATGAAAAGCAACTATTAGTCACTCAGTTTATTTATAGTATGTTTTTATGGTTGAGGAGTCAGAGAGGCACTTCTGAAAAGAGACATTTCTGTCTTAGGTGCCTAAATTATTGGATTGACTTTGTATGCTAGAAATATCTATTTTGACTTGAAATGGATGGATAGCATTTGCTGCTCCACCTTTCATTTCTCATGAGTCTCCAAAGGCATCATGTCATCATGAGGTGCAAATAGCAGGATACTTTGTAATTCTGACCCAGGATATACTGTACAAAATATTGAGAAGTAAAGAATACACATCAGAATTGGGACTGATACCTTGTCACATACTTTGTTAGCTAAAATCTTCTCCCTATGGATTGAAAGATGACAAGAAGAGTCCCATGAAGGTAAAGATAATTCTTAAGTACTCGAAAAAATGTATGACTCTTGTTACTTATAACCACTAACCAAATAAAAACTGGAAGAAAAGAATGGACCAACATCAGCTGTCTATTAGAAACAAAAATAGATGAGATTTCTAGCTTTTTAGCAAGCTTACTGGTATTGCTAAAATGACAAATGTGGCCACTGGATTGGGTTCTATAATAAATGATAATAAATAAAATAATAAATGAATAAGGTAGCATTAGACAGACACTGTGTTGTAATGGTTTAAGCATTGGACTAGGACTCTGAAGACCAGGATTCTAATCCCTGCCTGGCCATGGAAACCCACTGGGTGGCTTTGGGCAAGTCACACTCTCTCAGCCTCAGAGGGAGGCATAGGCAAACTCGCTCTGAACAAATTCTCCTAAGAAACCCCCCTGATAGGTTCACCTGCAGTGGGTGGAGTGGTGATGGCAGGGATTAGAAAATAGTTTGGGTGAAAGGGCAATGAATAAAGTATTAATGCTTAAAGAGAAAAACTGGAGGAAGTTGTATAACTTGGAAAAATAATGAACAATGAGCACTTTACAACATAGTTCATTGGTATTATACAGATTAAGCAATACAGTTGTCCCTTCACATTCACTGGGATTTGGTTCCAGAACCCCCCGTGAATACCCAAATTCGTGAATACTCAAGTCCCATTATATGCAATGGCATAGCAAAATGGTGTTCCTTATATAAGATGGCAAAATTAAGGTTTGCTTTTTGGATTATTATTTTTTAAAGAATATTTTCAAGCCATGAATACTTAAATCCGTGAATGCCAAATCCATGAATATGGAGGGACAACTGTACATAAATTAAGCAGTAATGGTGAAAAAGAATACCAACAAATAACAAAAGACACAGTGAAGAATATGATGAAGAAAGTATAAAATAACAAAGCCATGTCTGCTGGTGTACATAGCACGAATTTTCGCAATATTTTTTGCAGATCAATCAGTTCCATACTGATTGGAAATTTTAATGATGTATTAAATAGCAAATAATCCAACCTATCTAGCAGACTGGGTATATTATAGTTATACAAAAATGAGAAAAGTATCAGAAAAGATTGTTTACATACCTATAACACTACTAACAGTGCTGAACCAGGTTTCATGTTTTTATACATATAGCTTTCAGAACAAGTAGGTAATTTAGCAACAGCTTATATACAAAAATTTGGATGATAAAATCCTACTCATGATCAGAAACAAATACTGCCTGCATGTCATAATTTCACCGGATGCATCAAGGTGTTTGACAAAGTTGAATGGATATTCATATTTGAACTTAGTAGACAAATGAAATGGTATAATATATTTATAAATTATGTATTCCAAATTTATAAAAGAATCAGACTGTGGTGAGAACCAGTGGTATGGATTCTAAATTTTTAAGTAATATGAAAGGTTACAAAACAAAATTATCCCCAGCCCATTATATCTGCATTCTTAGTTAGAGACCTTGGTCAATTTGATTGGGAATGATATGCACCACAGAAGACAACCAAAACTATAGACTACGTATATAGCAGTGCCTTTATATAAGTCAGTGGCAAGTTTTACTAAATTTCTTGGAAACATTATTAAGATAATTATTAGCAAGAATGTCAATTGTTAATATTTTTGTATTAATATTATCTGTATTAATATTTTATATTAAAATATTGATATGTAATACAAGAATCCCCCACTTATCCAACAGGTTAGGGACTGCAGCAGTGTCAGAAAGTGGGGTGGGGGTGGGCAAGCAGAACCCATGTAGGGAACATGAGGGAATTATGGTGGTTCAATTGGGACTGCCTGTGCATGCCCACAGGTGCCTATACCCGCCTGCGCACTGCTTTCTACTCTCTTAGTAGGCTTGGTGACTTTTCCCCCCTTTCAGTTTGTTTTGCAAGCAGCGCGCGTGTGCACAGTCAGTCCCAAGCAAGCATCTGTAGGGAAGAACTGTTGAAAGAGTGGATTCTGCATCAAATGAATGGAATTTATCTTTAATTTGCAAGCATTGAAAGAATGAGTCATCAAATAATGAGCCATTGAAAGGCAGGAGCTTTTTGTAATATATACCTCTGGATATGATTTGCCTTTTCAGTATTCATGGAGATTTTCAGACCTGCCAAAATGCCGGTTTGCCGCGCGAGCAGCCTCCCGAAACTGCTGCGCGGCAAGGGTCTACTTCGGACGACGCTGTGCCTCTCGCGAAACCGTCCGTGTCACTTCCGTGAAGCTTGGGACGGCTCAGCGTCATATTTCAATCACGGGCAACCTCCATGATTGAAATATGGCGCTGAGCCGTCCCAAGCTTCACGGAAGTGACACGGACGGTTTCGTGAGAGGCACAGCGTCGTCCGAAGTAGACCCTTGCCGCGCAGCAGTTTCGGGAGGCTGCTCGCGCGGCAAACCGGCATTTTGGCAGGTCTGAAAATCTCCCATGATTTGAAATATATCCAGTTGTATTTATTTGTTTTACAGTTATTGGAAAAGCCAAAATGCTCTTCCAAGAAGAGAAATATCTGTTTTTCCCTATGAAAAGAGAACACCAGAAGGCTTTTGCCAAACTTTGTTTTGAGCAAATGGACTCTAGAGTGATTCAGAGAAGATACCAGGGTATCCCTTTTCTTGATAGACTCTGTATATGTGGGGCACCTAATGTGGAAGATCTTGCACATTATCTGCTGCATTCTCAATTATATAATGGTATTAGAGAGCAATATCTAGCTCTCATCCTCAGAAATTTGAGGGAAAGGGATGATGAAAGCCAGCTGTCTCTGATATTGCAAGGAGCAGAGCCTTTTATAACTCTTAGGGTTGCCTTGTTTGCAGTGAAAGCAGCTATTTTATGGAAGCAAGAAGTAGAAAAGGGCCTAAAATAGACTGTTGTGCAAATTATAAGAGGGGTGTAACCAGATCCAAATATTTTAAATTTTATAGAGATTGTTTATTTTTTTAAGGTAAGTTTTAAAGTTTTATGTAAGT
The DNA here is from genome assembly GCA_030847615.1 of Gambelia wislizenii. NCBI lineage: Eukaryota > Metazoa > Chordata > Lepidosauria > Squamata > Crotaphytidae > Gambelia > Gambelia wislizenii. The sequence continues at coordinate 109,541,103 of JAUMIR010000004.1, forward strand.
ATATACACACACACACACACATTTATTTTATTTTTATTTGAAATGGTCTGGAGACTTAGGACTTTTTCGGACATTAAAAATACAACGCTAGCAGCCTCGCCACGTTGCGAGGCTGCAGCACTGCAGGGCGTCCCTTTCGGATGACGCCCATCCCTGCCGGTACTTTTGCAGTACCGCAGGGACATTTGAGCGTTATATTTAGCTGATTTTTACTCACGATCAACTTTTGTGAGTAAAAATCAGCTAAATATAACGCTCAAATGTCCCTGCGGTACTGCAACAGTACCGGCAGGGACGGGCGTCATCTGAAAGGGACGCCCTACAGCGCTGCAGCCTTGCAACGCGGCGAGGGTGCTAGCGTTGTATTTTTAATGTCTGAAAAAGTCCTTATTCAATAAAGATGTACTGTTATTGGAAAAATATGGGAAACTGAGAGAAACTGTAGAAGGATATGGAAGTGGTTGACATATACTACTCTTAGTGATCTTATGTTAGATGTAAGAAGAAAAAGAGAGCCAGCATGTTGTAATGGTTTGAGCATTGGACTATGAGTCTGGAGACCAGGGTTCGAATTCCAGTGGCTGACCTTGGGCAAGTCACACTCTTTCAGCTCAGGAGGGCAAAGGCAACCCCCTCTAAAAATCTTGCCAAGAAAACCCTATGATAGGTTTGCCTTAGGATCTCCATAAGTTAGAGATGACTAAGGGGCTTACCACAATCTGAAGAAAAGCAGCAAGATAGCAGGAATGTTCCATCTTCCATGCTGTCTTACCACAAGATGTCATCATTCTTTTGTTCTGGTCCCATGGGGGGGACTGAGGTAAAACCATGTCTTTTTGCTAACGGGAAAAACCTGTTAGTAAAAATACATGGTTTTACATCAGTCCCTCGTGGGACTGGTATGGAAGAACACTGGAAGAATGATGATGCCATGTGGTAAGGTAGCATGGAAGACGGAACATTCCTGCTTCCCCGCCACTTTTCATTGGAGTGCGGTAGGCCCTTTAAAGGCAAAGAACAACAACATGAAAACTAGATTTGGAGCATGTGTGAGGCTGTATATGAGACCTATTATTAAAGGATCATATGAACAGGATGTTTAAAAGTGTTATAATCAACTGAAAAGACTGTTCTTAAAATTGTTATGTACTGCTGTGAAGAGTACCATAGTAAGGCAATTAAGCATAAGAAGAACTTTTAAAAATAAACACTTATTTCTCAAGAAAAAAGAAAATATTTTACAAATGAAACTTGTTTCTTGCCACAGTGAAAATGGGACTAGCAGCTTAACATGATCTGCAAGAAAATGTTGCTGTGTATGCTCACCCCCTGGAGGGCTTCTGTTGAGTACTAAAGCCAGCTGGCCATAGTTTTATGTGGGGCAATATAATCTGCCTGATTAAACATATTGACCCTCCTCCCTAAATTAAATTTAAATTGTTTCTTTTCCAGTTGATATGTTGCGATGGAGATGAGCACATTCTTAACTCTTTATATGTGCATGAGTCCCCAAAGGATTGGGATGTTTGCTTTAAAATAATAACAACAATTTGTAGTTCTGCAAATGTTGGGGCGAATCCTCAATCATGCTGGTACTTCCCTCTTGTTTCTCAGCGGCCCCATTTTGGCTTCAAATATTGAAACAAATTTTATTCTCAGGGTTCAGTTTTGCAGAAAAGCCAAAGATGAAATCAAAACTATTGTGGAATTGAAAACTAATATGTACAAAAACAGTGAACTAGGAACATGAGGCCAGACCTTAAATCAGTAGTGGAAGAACAAAGAAAATTGTTCAGGGGAAAGAAATCCACAGTACTGCAAATTGAGTGCCATTTTTAAGAGAGGGCAAGTAAAGGATTGTGAGAAGTGCTCAGATATAGCAAGTCAATGCAGAGGAAAAAGTGGAGAAGGATCAAGATAAACACAGCAAGGTCAGGATAGTAATCCAGATGTCTGTTCATTGCAGAGACAACATCTTGCTTGCATAGAGCCTTTTTCATTATTAGGCAGACTTTTTTTTTTTTTTAGAAATGGCTGGGAAAGATGATGCAAGAACCTTTTTTTCCCCATTAATTTTATGCAAACCACTTTTCAAGACTAATTTGATTATACTGAACCTGAAAACCCCTGTTCTCAAGCAGATTTCTCAACCACAATTCCACAATTCAAAATGGTTTCAAGATGGTTTCTTAAACCTTTGCAAGAACTACATGAATGAATACTAACAAAAGGCATTATTCCCCTCCAGTTTTAAGACACGACCATACAAAATAGACAACATTGTAATGTAGCATATCTGAGGAATTTCTGTAATAAAAGATCTGGTGAGTCTTAAAAGTAATTTCAGAAAGGGAGAAGGGGACCTGTGGCAGCAAATGCATATTTGTGAGGGAAATGAGACAACCTTTAGCATTTACCTTTAGGAAGCAATATTTAGATGAGGTTCCTGAGAAATGCAATACACTGAGAAACATTCATTCCTAGTCGAAGATTTTATTATAGTCACTAGAACAGTTTGTAGAGAGCAAAAACAGGTGAAAGACAAATGTTAGGTAAATCCAATTAGGAAAGAATCTACGGAGATTATCAGATGTGGCTAATGTGGTGCCAGAATAGTGACAATGGAACACAAAAGGATGCCAATATCACATGCTGTTGTCTTTTGCATTCCACTGTTGTTATTCTGGTGCTTCTTTTTATTGACGGGCCAAGCCATGAATAGATCTCCCATCCTGTTTTGGTGCCGGCATTGCTGGCGTGTGAAACCTCAGGCCATTTAACTCATGTGAATGCAGCATCGATGGCCGGTCCAGCGCGAACACTTCCAGGTGAGATCGCGACATCCAGGTAAGTGACACACTTTTTAAAACCTTCCCTGGTTTACTTGGAAGTTTTAAAGTGTGTATATGTGCTTTTTATGACTTTTTGTGTTTTATTTTTGATTTTATTTTTGAATTTCCCATGGAATGAAATCTCCAGGGGTTTTCAAAGGAGGAAGTGAACAGGGCTTTGTTCACTTCCTTTTCATTGCTCCGGAAGCCTTCTGCCAGGATTAGAGGTAAGTGCAGTGGGGGGTGTTCTTTTGCCTGTATAAAAATGGAATTTTTTTACGCCGGCAAAAGAACATTTAAAGGGGATCATCTGATAAAGTCCTAAGCGTGATTCACATATAGTGACCATTATTGCTTGATCTTACCAAATGATGTAAATTTGAACCAGACCACTTTTGAGTGGTCGGTAGTATGTTGGAAACCACTTGTCTTGTGGGGTGGTTGAATTGCTTGGGTCTCCCTGGGAAATTCCTTTCACCTTGAAATAAATGAAAGGGTAGCTGTGTTGACCATAAAACAAATCCAAATTACATAATGGATTAATAGGAGTATAGTGTCTAGATCAAGGGAAGTAATAGTGCCACTGTATTCTGCTTTGGTCAGACCTCACCTGGAATGCTGTGTCCAGTTCTGGGCACCACAATCCAGGAAGGATATTGACAAGCTGGAACGGGTCCAGTGGAGGGTGACCAGGATGATGGGAGGTCTGGAGGCCATGCCCTATGAGGACCGGATTAGGGAGTTGGGCATTTTAGTCCGGGGAAGAGAAGGTTGAGAAGGGAAATGATAGCCATGTTTAAATATTTTAAGGGATGTCATACTGTGGATGGAGCAAGCTTGTTTTCTGCTGCTCCAGAGAATAGGACATGAATCAATAGGTTCAAACTACAGGAAAAGAGATTCCACCTAAACATTAGGAAGAACTTCCTGACAGTAAGAGCTCTTCGGAAATGGAATACACTGCCTCGTAGTGTGGTGGAGTCTCCTTCTTTGGAGGTTTTTAAACAGAGGCTGGATGGCTATCTGTCAGGAATGATTTGATTGTGTATTCCTGCATGGCAGGGGGTTGGACTGGATGGCCCTTGAGTTCTCTTCCAACTCTATGATTCTATGATTCTATAATACCTTTATTAGGCCAGCCAGAAGGTATGTAATTCATTATAGTAGTTTTCCAAGTCCTGATTGGAAATAATTTGATTGTGAGCATATAGTCCATGAAAGCACATGCCATAATATATTTGTTAGTCTTTTAGATATCACAGGACTATTATTTTTTTACTTGAGTTATCTTTATGATTTCTATGGACTTTTTCGGACGGGGTTTTGCAACGCTAGCAGCCCCGTCTCTGTTACGAGGCTGCTGCGCTGCAGGTTGTCCCTTTCAGATGACGCTCTCCCTGGCCGATACTGTTGCGTAACCGCTGGGACACTGCAGCATTATATTCGGTGGTTTTTTAATCATGAAAGTTGATTGTGATTAGAAAACCGCCAAATATAACGCTGTAGCATCCCAGCGGTTACGCAACAGTATCAGAAGAGGATCGGCAGGGGAGAGTTTCATCCGAAAGGGACGCCCTGCAGCGCAGCAGCCTCACAACGGGGACGAGGCTGCTAGCGTTGCAAAACCCGTCTGAAAAAGTCCTATGTCTTTAATTATTACCATTATTATAGAAGTTAGCAGTTAAAATGGCCTTATGTCAGGAGTGGGGAAAATGTGACCCATGGGCTCCATGTGATCTCCCCAGACACCATATTTGTGGCCTGCAAAGCCTTCCACCAGTTCTCCAAAGCTCCCTGAACTCTTCCAATTTTTTCAATGGCGCAATTTTGGGTAGATAATTTATCCCTCAAAGTCCTCCCAAAGTGTGAAAATGCTCCCAACCAAACCATATTCCCTTTAAGAACACTATCTCTATTCTTATCTTGTCCTTCCTAAAATGGTGACCAGAAGTGGTGCAACATTACTTCCAGTCACCATTTTGGAAAGGACAGAAATAGGTATTTTAGTGTAGAGTTGTGGGTACAGCTTACAGAGGGCTTGGAGGTGAACTCAGGGCCGGTTTAACCTGTCTGCCAAATCAGCATTGGCAGGGGGGCCCGAGGTCAAGAGGGGGCCCAGAGGTCAAGAGTGGGCCCCGTGTTGGCCTGCTTAATCTGACGAAGGAACAGCCAGGAGACAGCCAGGAGGAGCCCCCTCTTACCCTCCTCCTCCAAAAACCTCCTGCTGACTTTTTTTAAAAAACAACCAAAACAGCCTCTCCAAAACTAAAGAGAAAGAGAAAGAAACAGCAGCCCTCCGTGGCAGAAGCTGGAGGGAGAGGCACATCGGAGAGGGCGAGTGTGTGTGTGAGAGAGAGAGACAGGGAATTTGAGGGTTGTCTCCCTCAGAAAGGGCTTCTTTCTTTCTTTCTTTCTTTCTTTCTTTCTTTCTTTCTTTCTTTCTTGCCCATGTGCCTTCAAGTCATATGGGGGCCCCAAAGTAAAGCATTGCAGGGGGCCCCAAAATTCCTTAAACCGGCCCTGGGTGAACTGTTCCTCACACAGTTACCTACTCCTACTTGAGATGAATGGGTTTTGTTGAAGATCTAGAAACATATTTAAATAATTAAATGCCTCACTGATCAAGCACAATGTATGTTGTTGTCCATTTCTGAATGAAGTGGTCAGTGTTCCTCTTGAAAATGTGTATGCTTACATATGTGGCCATTGTTTACATCTTGTTTGTTTCATGTTGTTAGGTCGGTCATTCAGTACTTTTGTCATAATGACGAGTGCATTTCACTGATAACAATACAGATCCAGTGTGAAATATACTTATATTTCTATATTTGTGAGCTAACAGGACTTCACAGTTGTGTTCTTTGTTCCTTCTTTTTGTTGCTGTCCTGATGGTTAAATGTACACTTGTTGTACAATCTCTCTGGCAGAGACAACTGTTCACTTTTTAACATTAGCACTGGTTGGACTATTGGTCAACAGACTATTATTTTATGAACACTTACTGCTCCCTGCTCTACATAAGAAGGTTTTTTTCCCCAAACTTCTGAACAGTTTGTTCATAAACATTCCATAAATCCTTAGCAGCTAAGGTGTTTAGAGCAAGTGTTTATATTGTCCTTATGGTCACATTTACCTGATCTGGCAATGCATTATAGATTGGTGAAATGACCATTTCTCTGGAAATCTATCTATCTATCTATCTATGTGTGTGCACTTTAATTGGAATTCTAAGTTATCTCCCTACAATGACAGTAAAGATAGTAAAGTATTGTCAGTTGCTGCCTTTGACATTATGAATAAGTGTATAGAGTATCTGAATGTGTGGATTGGGTGTACAAATCACAGATATTCCTCTTTAGAACTCCAATTATTTGTGTGAGATAGCTTTTTATATCTTTAAAATAACTATTATCAGAAGGTTCGAGCACCAGACTTATATATATTTAATCTTAGATAGATAGATAGAGGTGCATACACAGACACATGTAATTTCAAACTTCTCTTTTTAAAATGTAATACAGAAAATTTATATGTATGTAACTTAAAAATATTCTTACTAGATCTGGTCTAACTTTACAGTCCAGAATTGCTAGTTTGTGTGTGATCAGTTCCTTTGCAACACAAGAGGGCGCTGCTGCACCTTTTCTGAGTCAATAAGACTGCATTGTATGTGTTTAATAAACTGACTGCAGATATCATGGCTAAAATATTTTAAACTAATCTTTTGAAAGTGTGATTGAATTATTACTGGTTTGTTGTCTTCAATTCAAATTCTTCTGGACTGCAGTGTTTATAAAACAAAGCAGGCTGTTATGGTCCCTTTGAAAAATCTATAATTTGTGATCAGGCAGTGTATTCATAAAGAGTAAAAAAATGTGTACAAAATTGTGGGCAAGCTTTTGCAATCTCAGAGGCTTTTAATCAGGCAGGATTCTACAAAAAGTAGAGGGATGAGGGTGAAAAGGCCAGTTTCATGTTGACATCATGAAGTCTACATGGTCAGAGTTTTAAGGAAGAAGGGGGAAAGAGTAATGGTCTTAAATAGAATAAACTATAATAGGTGTTATACAGGTGCATAAATCTCTCTATATACCAGCTGTATGGGTTATACCAAGGACTGTTGGGACAAAAATAATCCCTCCCTTCAATTTCTGAAAATGCAATGTTGGAGACCCAGATTTGCCTCCGGCATTGATGAAAACACACAGGTTCCTTAGAAGGCAGAGAGAAAAAGTAAAAGGAGGAGGAGGAGGAGGAGGAGGAGGGAGTGTTGTTTTTATATTAGGAAAACTGAAGATTAATTTGGGGTGATATATTAGGTAAAATACAAAAAGGTCAACAGAAGCCATGTTGGGTTGTATTTACCTATTAGTTGGAGAGAACGAAACTGATCTGCCTTTTTACGTGGTACTTGTGTTTTTCCTTTCAGGGCTGCTCTGTTACATTTTGCTGTCAAAGACAAAATTTGACCTGGGACAAGTCTCACTAGGCATGCTATCTCAGGACCAGCTCTCTGCATCTGTACAGAGGAAGGCTCTTCTTTATTATTGCAACTTGATGTGTTTGTAAGCGAGATCAGTTCAGCTTCTGGCTTTTTAAAGTGGCTGAGATGTGCAAAGGATACCTTAGATGATCTTTGAATTTCTCTCCTAGGCTATAGAAAAAGGTCCTTCCACACTAGCATCCTTAAGCTTCCCAAAGATGCTAGGCAGGCAATAGTCCCACCCTTCATAGTGTGAAAGCATCTGATGTTCTCATATATTGCCTGTGAAGATGTGGACTTGCTTTATCTGTCATAGCTAATATTTGATAAATCTCTCCTCAACAATGAATGTGTGTAGCCATCACATCCAGTAGCAACTGCCAAAATTTAGTGTGAAGTAGTTTATTTTTGTTTATTCACAAGCTGCTATGCTGCTTATCACATTCCCTGGATGACACCCCACTGCCAAAGTTTGAGACAGAATTTCTTTTTTAAAAAAAGGAGGAGGAGGAGGAGGAGGAGGAGGAGGAGGAGGAATGAAGGTAACCAAGCTCAATTGGCAAAATCAAATCAAGATCATGGGAAATCAGCAAAATACTCCATGAATGAATGTGTAGAGCAATGGTTCTTATCCTGTGGTCCCCAAAGGCTTGAGAGCTGTTTGGGCCACCTCCTCCCTGCAGTGGAGTGGCCATGTGACAGGATCCAAGACAAAGGCTGGCTGGCTTGGCCTGTGCATTACTGTTCAACCTGCTCCAGCCACAAACATGCAGGAAGAAGCAGGAGAAAAGTCTTCCCTCTCCCTCCTGTGCCTCTGAGGGAATTGTTTCATAGATGGTGTAACTGTATTATTATTGTAATCAGGTATTGTTGTTGTTGTTTTAAATCATGAGTTAAGTCTTGGGGGTCCACAGCAACAAAAGACATTTAAAGGGGGTCCCTGGTAAAGAAAGGATTAAGAACCACTGGTGTAGAGAATAAGATGTAGTCAGTGCTGGATTTATGCACATCCTAATTAAGATACAGTCTATGTCCTCAGATTATTAGGGTTGTCACTCGGGGAATTTTTTAAAAAAATCAATTTTTACATAATAGGTTTAAAAATAAGCAAGAAAAACAGATTCAAAAATACATATCTTCATTCTGATATGATAAAAATATGCTTAATAGCTGCTATGTATTGTCATACTGTGTTTGTCACTACATGCATTTATAACTATTTAGTTTTAACTGTGTAATAACTATAATTTATATCTAAATTTCACTAACTGAGATGTCTATAAACTATCAAATAGCACCAGTGGCAGATATTGGGAGGTTCATGTACCACTATGTATGAAACTTGGGGATGTCAATTGCCGTATATACTCTTGTATAAGTTGAACCTCATGCCTAAGTCGAGAGTAGGCTTGGGGGCCAGAATTATGGATTCTGATATGGCCCTTTGATAAGTCAATGGCAGAACTTTGGGGCTCAGCACAGAGCTCCTCAGATCAATCCACAGAGAGGCATAAGTGCCAGCTGTACTTCAGGGTGCCAGCTACCCCAGCTGTTCCCTCCACCACCACCATTTCCCCACCCAGGCACTCAAAAAGGCCTTTTGCCACTCTATTCAGTGAAGGGGATGTTTCCTTTTTTGACAACAATTAAGGTACAGTACAAACTCTTATCAAAAAGAGGAACCATCCCTTTCTCTGAGTAGAGTGGTTACTGGGGCAGTAGTCTGCCCCAGGAGGATCTAAAAGAAGCACCAATCCCTCTCTACCCTCTTTACTGCAGTGCCACCTTCTGGCCTTTTTGAATGCAGGGGCAGGGAAATGGCAGCGGTGGTGGCTCTTTGGCACTTTCCCTCAAAGGATAGTGGGACAGACTAAGCTCTCGCCTTTTGCCACTCTACTGTCATTCCTCCACATTTGCAGGTTAAACTTTCACAATTTGGGCCCAGACACATGTGCATTCACTTGATTGCTCACTCACTCGGGTGGGAGTTGAAGGAAGAGGATGGGACAGGGGTAAAAGGAGGAGACAGGGTGGGTGATGTAAGAGTCTCCAGGGCAGATGGAGAAAGCAGAACAGGAGAAGGAGATGGCTGGGGCTGGTAGATGGGAGGCAGCAGTGAGAGGATGGTAAAGGCAGCTTGTCTTTGATTGCCTCTTCAGTGCTCACTACTACGGTGAGTCACATGCATCAGGCAGGTTGAGTGAAGAGGCAGATCAGTCACTGCTACTGCTGTTATGCTCACTGCCATAGTTTAGGCATAGGGCTACAGCCTGAGAGCAGCCACCAGGAGCGCCCAGCTAGTGATGTTTTTAAACAGCCTCAGCTCTTCGCAGTGGCTACCTGGTGAAAGACAAGAGCTTATGAGTAATCTGTCCCTGGAGAACCTTATGGAAGCACTGACCCCCACTACTATCTCTGGCAGCCTTTTGGAATGCCTAGGCAGGAAAATGGCAGTGGTGGTTCTTTGGCGCTTCCCTGCCACAGTGGAAAAAGTAGAGGGGGTCCTTTCTCCACCAAAGAGCTGCCACCACCACCATTTTCCCACCTAGGCATTCCAAAAGGCCATTGGAAAGAGAAGAGGTGGTCAGAACTTCTTTTAGGTTCTCTCAAGATGGACAAAGCTCTCAAGGGCTTAGTCCGTCCCAGGAGAACCTAAAAGAAGCACCGACCACCTTTACTCTTTCTGCCACAGCAGAGAAGCGCCAAAGAACCACTGCCACTGCCATTTTTCAGCCCATGCATTCCAAAAGGCCAGAAGTGGTATGGCAATGGAGTTACTTACATTGACCCATGTATAAGTTGATCCAGTTTTTTGGGGTTAATTTTTGTCAAATATTTTTCTATTTATGCGCACGTGTATATGGTATATTCACAAAGTTTATCATCTTGAGTGAGGAATGTCATCTTATAATATTTACACATAATAGCTAGTATACACCTCTAAATATATATCAAAAACACAACAACAGTCAACTCATGAACAAATACACACATCAATAATCAATCCATGAACATGAAATGCCATCTTGTCACATTCTAAAAATATTGTCAACCATGACAAGATTTTTCACTGCTGCATGAAAGCAAAAGACCAGCATTTTCATTTGTCTTGGGGAATATTTTGGCACAAAATATTAGGTTCTGCATTACATAGAGTTCTTGTATTTTGCCAGATTCACCCCAACCAGCTTTCTTTGCTGCATCTTGGTTCTCCAAAAACCAGCATGGGGCTTTTTTTTTTTTTTTTTTGGTCACAGTATTTTACATTGACTTGGACCAAAAACACACCAATATCAAAAAGGATTGTGTGTGTGTGTGTGTGTGGCCAAACTGTTCTTTGTTTTTGTTGTAAAAACGAAATATAACAAATAGCTGACATTGGGGGTGACTTGTACAGGGGTCAATGCTGCAGAATGCCTGCATTGCTAGTGAAGGTCCATATGGATTCTACAATAAAACATGATTCTGGGAAAGAAAACCATCCCATTCTGGTGCAAAGCTTAGGGCCCCAGTCTGTCTTATTTAGCAATGAGCACAGAGAACTCATTAGTTCCATTACCTGAAGCTTACAGTGGAAATTAAAGCTGCAAACTTATACCTCCTCATGTAGATATAAGTCCCAATGAACTTAATGGGACTTTCTTTTGAGCGAATGTAAGATTGTGATGGAAAACAGCAGCCCGCTAAAAAAATTCAGAATCCCATTCTCAGCCAGGCAGAACTGTTTCTTTCCAACCCATGTTTTGCTTTGCTGTTCTTCTTACTCTCCTGTCTTGACTTCTTTCACCAACGTTTTTTAATTTTATCACCAACTTTAAGAAGAGAATAATTGGCCTCACCCTTCAGAAGGTTGCAACCTCTTGCTTCCCTCTTATTCCATGCAGTATCTATGACCCCTATGTATCTGTGAACTCTTGTGTGTCTGCAACGTGTCTGAGGGCTGTTGTGTGTCTCTAGAGTTCAGGGGGCAGGCTGAGCAAGGTGGGTGGGTCATTTGTTAGACAAAACAACTGGTACCAACAGGGGACAAGCAGGAGGAAGGAATTGGGCAGTCCGTCCACTAGATCAGGCAGTAGCAGATGAGAAGATCAAATGCATGAAGGCAAGCACTTCACTTTCCTTTTGTTAAGGTCCAGTCATTGTTTCCTGTGGTGTAGAATCTTGCAGCTGAAGAGCTAAAGAAGATATTTTCCAAACCACCAGCAGAGCTAAGTAAGCCATGAAAAAACTCCAAAATTATGGTGAGGCTACATCTTTGTTATAACTAGAAGCATAAATGCTGTTCAGTCCAGAAAACCTGTTAACAGTTTCCTATTTTTTTTCCTATTTAAGTTCTCCATTATTATGTATGGAGAGCTGGCATTCACACTTTATATTGATTGGATAGTTGTAAATTTTACATCAGAGTGACTCATGACTCAGTGACATCTTCAGATAGTTGTACCAATTAGTCATGTTTTGAGTCACGCCTATAAGCTCTTAAATGTGACTTTACGTGATATTGCAGCCTTAACAATGGCTGGGAACTTTTTCCCCCTTACAACATACATTGCTCTTATTAAAATACCTTCCACGAGGCTTCTTTAGATACTTCATAAATGTGTATGAATTATAGGTATTATCATTATCAAACCAAGAACTTTTTGAATAAGTTTGGCAAAAGAAACTCAAACTATTTCTCTCACTAGGAAAAATTTGGGATAATAAAGAGTAGCTTTTCAGTCTGCTTGCCTCAATATTGTATGTAAAGTTTATGTGTTGACTACAAGAGAATATGATATGAACAGAACATTACTTAAATAATTAGATCTAGCTACTGTTTCAAAGTTTGTTCCTCTTGGTCATTATCCTATGTTCTTAATCTTTGAGATGGACCACTAAGCTATAAATATGTGCTAAAAGAAATTTGGTAAGGGAGCTCTTTGGAATGTAAGTGCAGGCTAAATGACACTGAAAGCATTGAAGACCAGAAAAGGTTCAGCTGCTGCCATGTAAGAGTGGTGGGTGAATGGAGAAATTATATTACTGATAATTTCCAAGAGCCCACAACAATCTTTGGGTGTTCAGTTTTTCAACTTTCAGCTGGGAAGTGCTGGACCCTGAGTCAAACTGGCTGGGTAAGTAAATGAGTTGGGTTAGTATTCTTCACTTAACTCTTTTCCAGAGGGATGTTAAGGTCACAAGCCAAAGGCTGGAATTCATGCAGGAGCTCTGAGCAGTCATTAGATTTGGGGAAACCTTCAAATGGTAAAGTATGGAATATGGGGGGTAGTTAATCCTTTCTTTGGTGACCCTCTTGAAGAAGATGCTAAAAGTTACAGAGGAGCCCATTAGCATGGCCTTAACAATGTACCTTTAAAAAAAAAACTGAGTGGGTTGAAGTCTTCTGGATAGACTAGTAGGAGTCCACAGACATGGGTACTTGCCATAAGGGCACCTGTTCCATAGGTTCAAACTGAATGTGTGCAATCAGTGAAAGTGTTGTAAACAGTTCCCCTTTTGGGATATCCTTGTTAACCGGCTATTGGGTAGGATAGGTTGTGAATGACCTAAACTTAATGGGGGAGGTGATACAGTAGTAAGTATCCAGGACTAAGAAGGATAGATTTGGGAGTGGGAGAGAAATAGATGAGCTGGCCATCCTGTTTGCTACACATTTTTTTGGTGCTCTTAGCAGCAGAATTTCAGAGGTTACTTCGTTATTGTGATTATGTGCTTTCAAGTGAACTCTGACTTATTGTGATCCTATCATAGGGTTTTCTTGGCAAGATTTATTGAGAGGTGGTTTACCATTGTTTTCCTCTTAGGCTGAGAGTAGATGACTTGCCCAAGGTCACCCAGTGATGGGGTAACCATGGTTTCCTGCAGTCCTAGTCCAACACTCAATCTACTACACCATGCTGGTTCTCTAGAGTTGATGCAGACTGACTGAAAATTTGCTAAGGCCATACATTGGCTTTTGAAGGGTATCTGGAAGCTCTGGATTATTATTTTTTTTTAAAATAAAAGGTTACATGCTGCCCTCACACTGCATATCATAGATTTGTAGAGGTATAAGGCAAGAATGGGTGATTTAAAAGCAAATCTGAGATTTAACATTTCCAAATTCTGTTTGCAGCTGTCTACCCAGCCAACTGAACTACACTAGCTACTGGGGAAAATATATCTTCTTAGGTTTCATGGTCTTGCTTACTTAAATTTTGTCACCCTGACATCCATGCTGGGGTGCAAAAGACATATCACTTAGGTCCCAGTTAAATATTGCTCTAGTGAGGTGGCAAATGTTTCTCTAGTGAGGTGGCCTCATCCATAGCTCCAGAAGGGGGTGTCATTACTGCCTAGGGAGTGCCACATCATGTACCCATATCTACCCCAAACTGCACAGATTGTGCCAGGGTGAAAATGTGATTAAATGCCTCAACCAAGCAGTAGTGTATTTATCCCCAGCAGTGGTCCCTGTGCATACTTTCTTGTCCTCCCTCTTCCCTTGCTGTGCTACTAGCTTCCCAAAAGCAAAGGTACCAAGGCCATCACAAAGTGCTTTGTTATATGGACATGGGCAGTTCTTCTGCTGTTCTGCACCTGTTCTTGGTGTTCACTTCCCTTCCCTTCTCCTCTGTCTTCACAACATGTTCCTTTATATCCCATCTGTGAAGTTGTTGCATCTTCTCAAACTCTTTCCAGAATCCATCACCCATTTCTAAAAGTCCCATTCATGGGAGGCATATAGTGCTACCTATTGGTTTTACATTCACTTTCAGCCAACCACACAGGTGCACAGTCCACTGAATTGCTAATCCCATTACACTATGTAGTTATGCATTCCCTCCTCCCATGGGCTGTGCAGGGACACAAACAGGACACCTGGCCAGTGGTGTTGATGATGGTGACCATTTTCCCTAAACTAGGACTCAAGATAGCTGACTTGAGGGTCCTTAAAGGAGCACATAATGTAGCACTGAAGTAGCATAGATTGAGGATACAGAAACCTTTGGCTACTCCTAGTGTTGTTTGTATTGCATGGAACATATAATAACATAAAACATTTTGTGTTGTAAAAAGAAATATAAGATTTCTGGAAGAACCAGAAAGATAGAATCTGGTAATGTTTCTAGAAGAATGTGTAGATAATTATGCTGAGTTAGATAAGTTGTTTTCTAGAGAAACTGAATCTTTATTTAGTATTGGCTCACTCAGAACCATAAATTCAGTTGTATAAGATATATTTTCACTATGCATCTAGTGGCATATCCCAGGCATATAAAACTCTGTAACTGAAGAACACAAAATTAAAATCATTGCTTATCACAATTCTTCAATGAGAGATCAGTGACAACAATAGACATGAGCCAACAAATCATGTTACACTCACAGATACTTAGCCTTGGACTATACACATGGGGAGAATCCAACACAGTTTTCAGTTGTAAAGAAGGTTCCACAACCATTTGACAGGCTTGTTGTATAACTGGTTATGCAAACAGGAACAATCTAGAGACCACAGTGTAAAAACCTACTGCCTGTGGAATTGACGAACCGAGCAGAACTCCACAAGCACTGTTTTCCTCCATTTACATTACTTTGGATGTAGGACAAGTTTCCCTGAAAGACAGCAATTTGGAGCTTTAAAAAAAATTGTGGTGCAAAATGTACATGTTACCTATTTCATTCTCACATATGAGAAGATTTTTATTTCAAAACTTATCTCTGCTGGACAAGATTGCAAGAGTTAGTGCATTTTTAATGATTATTTGTAGTACTCTGTTGCACAAATTCCAAGGAAATTTCAGGGAATGGTGTTTTTTTTTAAATGCAAACATTGTTTTCTGTACAAAATATCACACTTTGGTACAGCCAATGACACCCTTCCATACCAATCATTTTGCTTTTTCACAAGTGTGAAAATCTCATGAAGATAGAATCCCCTCCCCAACTATCTCAACATTTTGACACTTTTTCATGGAGAATGAGAATATCTTCATTTCCCCCCTACATCTCTTATTCACAGGAACATTGACTGATATGAGACAATAGGAAGGCTTGACAAGATTTTCCAGAATAACTGAAGTAGCTGACCAGATAAAATTCAGGGCTGCTCAGAACAGATTTAATGCCCAGTAGTTTATGTCTGTATTTTTTCCTCCATTTTTTGAGCTTTGAACATGGGAGATGAATGAAGACAAGTCTTGGCTAACTACTTGTGTAAAGCTCATCATGTAAAGATCACACATACATTCTGCCTTTAAATAGCTGTGTTTGATAGCTTCCTTACCATTCTCAGTCTTCAGCTGAAATCTAAGAAGTCAGAATTGAAGAGAAAGGTGTGAAAGGTTAAGAGCAAATGGTGGAATGTAAAGAACAAATTGGAGAGTATGGAGATTATCAGAACTGGAAAAAAACAGAAGAGGAGCACGTGAAGATGTTGCTGTCCCATGAATTGGTCCTGGTTTCAGA
The DNA here is from genome assembly GCA_030847615.1 of Gambelia wislizenii. Lineage (NCBI taxonomy): Eukaryota > Metazoa > Chordata > Lepidosauria > Squamata > Crotaphytidae > Gambelia > Gambelia wislizenii. The sequence continues at coordinate 109,556,871 of JAUMIR010000004.1, forward strand.
CAATGTTGTAATCCTTGTGTGCTGACTCTGTGCTGCTGTCATGAGTAAGACATCAGTTCTCATTGATGGGACCTCCCCATCAATGAAAAGTGACACCTTACTTGTGGCTGCAGCACAAAGTCAGCTTATGAAGATGATGATGACATCTGAAACTGGGATCCATTCATGGGATAGCAATGTTGTCCTCGCATTCTCCTCTTGTGTTTTTTGGATGTGTCTGATAATCACCCAAATGTCAACAGGGCATTAACATTTGAGGACATTAATCAGTGAAAAACAAACAAACAACAACAACAACAACAAAAACCCAGCGGGCATGGAATTCATGACATACAAGTTCCAAATTTATTTGTGATTATAACTTCAACTGGATAGAATTTAACTTATTCAACACTATCTACTAGTCTGACACCATATTAGCATGGGGTTATATCACCAAAAGAGACACTGCTGGAGGACTGAATTTCCCTGACCCCGTAAAGCCTATTTTGCACCCTGAAATCTCCTCTAGCTGGTTGGGAAACTCTGGAGCAGATTTGAGCTGTATACAGGACATTGCAGAGAAAGAGAGAAAAGGAAGAATTTATTATGCAAGAAGAAATCTGCTTGCTTAACATTGGGTTTAACCTATTGCCAATAATGATTTTGTAATATTTCAGTTGAGATCTTCATTGTTTTTGTATGAAGTAACTCAGGATCTTAATAATGTTGTACACACCTCTTGACCTTCAATGCTTGCCTTGATTTTGTTTAGATCGAGTTGACATTTTTAAATAAGATAAAATAAAGACTATGTGCTGGTTGTAACATCTAATGTACTCTGTAGGAAAAGAGTTTTTAATTACAATCTACTGTTTCTGGACAATATAAATAATAGCTTAGTTTAGAAAAGAGAATTACTATGATTAACACAAGTTTCCTTGACAACCAGCTAGATGTCATGAATGTTGAATTGTCTTAGAGCTGGGTATCATCTTGAAGACTTAAGGAATGGTCTTTCTTTCTATCTTTTTGTTGGTACTCACTATGAAATTTTGTCCAAATTTTTCAGGAATCTTATCAGTTTGCAGATTAGATCTCACTAACTCCTGAAGACAAATCAGAGTGCTCTATAAGATTTGCTTCTTTAATTGCTGTCTTGTCATTTGTATGTTTTTATTTTATTTAATGTGGTGGGCATGTTCATTATGGAAATGTTCCAGCAAGATTGAAAAGAAGTGTTTATTGAGGAGGAAGTTGGTTGAATTTTGGTTATGTTTACAGTTATTAGCTTACTATGGTTCATTGCAAGAATGTATTTCTTCTGTGAAAGGGCTTAGAATATTTGAATAAATTCCTTGATATTACTTTTTCTTTTTCTTTTCTTTTTCTTTTTGCAATCTGACAGATCAAAACAGGATTTATTTTCTTGGACATGGAACCATGGTTCGAAGTTGGCTTGCTTCAGCTAACCATAATTAATATCTATAACCAATATCAACTGCAATTTGTCCTGGTTCATAAACTGTCTAACACTGCAAGTTGAAATCAATCCAAAATGGAAGCAAAATCTGAGCTCCTCATTGCCCTGCTGGAGGAGGGGAAGGGAGACATGCAGGCCTAAAGCTACTGTGGGTCATTCACACAAATCAGGCCACTATGAAACCATGGTTTGTATTAAGCAGAGTAAAGAACCTATACAAAATAGCTTGATGTTCCAGATTTTCCACAGATAAATCACATTTTAGAGCTGCTTCTCTGCTTTTGTTTCCAAAATAATCTTCATAAATTCACTCTGTCTTCACGGTGGAGCAATGATGGAAAACTCTTCAAGTGTACCTAACTGGATTTTCCGTGGTTTTTTTCCAGGCTGCAAAGCCGTGTTCTGGAAGAGTTTATCCCAGAACACAGCCTCACAGCCTGGAAAAAACCCATGGATGCTGGCTGTGAAAGCCTTTGACTTCACAAAAGGCCTAACTCTTTGTCAGTGGCTTTAAAGATTCTCTTCTGAAGTACACAGACATGTCTTTTATTAATAAAATCAAAATCCAGTGAAATTTTCCATGGCTGGTATGGAGTAGAAATTCAGTAACTGCAGATTCTGATACACAATTGGTCAAATGTTCAAACAACTTTTTTTTTCCTTTGACTTGATCATTACTAGCAGTTTTCCTGAGCTATTTCTTTATATCAAAGGCCTGTATTGATAACGAAATTACAGGTTGACCCCTGTATCTAAGGAGTCGGTATCCACAGTTTTACTTATCCACATCCAAAAAAATATGTTGTCTCTAGGCATTTCTAGGTCCTCCAGTGCAATTCTATGGTCACCTTCTGGTGTTTATCTCATTGAAAATAATAGGGTCCCCTATTATCCACGGTTTCAGGTATCCATGGGGGGTGGGTCTTAGAACATATTCCCTGTGGATACAGGGGTTGACTGGTATTACAGATTTTGCAAAAAAATATATAAATCAGTGCATTTTAAAATAAATCAGTAAGTAAGTAAAGATCTAGGGATTAGAGTCCTTTATTCATAGTTGCATAACCAAATTGCACTAAGCTACAGCAAATGCTCATTTTCAGCCTCAGGTATTATGTATAGTTATCCATGTTTAACTCTAGTGCATTTTGCAGGTGCTAAAAAGACCAATTGCCAAAAAGTTAATTCATGCTGTCTGTGATTATCAAAAAGTAATTTTAACTGAAAATATACAGGGAGGTGTTTTGGCTGCCTATATTTAGCTTTCATCTGTTGCTGTCACATTTTCTAAATATCTTGGATCTTCAGCTCAGCAGGAATATTCCTTATTTATGGAGGCTGCATAAACTCTGCACAATTATTATGCTCTGTAGCAACTGCAACACCTCTGCAGAATTGCAGTGCAAACCTGTAGGATTATTTAGAGTACATTGTGGCTTAAAATAAGAAATACATGTTAGTTGTTTTCCTTCCTTCCTTTTTCTTTTCTTTTGAATTCCACCTGCTATTTTTTTCTGCTTGTTTTAGTAAAAGCAACTACAGTATTTCTCTGTTAGGAACTCCCCCCCCCCCAATTAATGTGCAGAGAGTTACCTGAAGACATTAAAGGCTCAGGATGTGGGTGAAAGCAAATCATGAGAGTATCTTTAATAATTCCATTAAAGATATGTAGTCCTAACTAAAATAAAGTGGGACATCTTGCAATATGTCTAAAATTGGGAAAGCTGCCTCAGCAGTACCAATTAGCAAGAGAATTCAAGGCTGCTAAAAGATTCCAGAGTTGAAATTCAGCCCACAAAATCCTAAAATAGTAATAACCATATTTAGGACACAAGAGGGGTTTTTTCTTCCCCAATCAATAGAAATAAAATGTCTTGAGCTGAAACTCTTCTCTCAGTTTAGGGCAGTGAAAACATTTTAGAACAGTACCCATAAGTTTGCACGAAAGGATAGTGCACCCATTCTAGGGGTGTAATTATGAAAATCTCAAAATATAAACCACTTATTGAATAGGTTCTGTATCTCTATATGACCAACAACAGCCCTCTTTCCCCTTTTCATCAGGATTCCATCTTCTAACGGTGTAGTCATTGTACATTTATTTCTAGTTTGATCTTCTGTATTGTGGGCTTCATAATCCACTTCTTACAGTAGACAATCTCTTACTGGTTCCAATCTGCAGACACTATCCACAACTCCAAGTGATTTTAAGGCATAGAAGGCTTATAACTTTATCAGACACAGCAAATACAGCATCATAATGGTGCCACATTAATATGAAATGGTGCCACATTAATGGTGCCACATTAATATGAAAGGGCACGCATATCAGACAATGTCGTCCTTTTCACAGTCATGTATTGTCCAAAAGACGTACTATTTTGTTGACGGGCCAAGCCATCAATAGATCTCCAGTTGCATTTTTGTGCCAGTATTACTGGTGTTTGAAACCTCGTGCCATTGTGCTCACGTGAATATGGCATCAATGGGCAGAACACCTCTGGGAGAGGTTGCAAAAAACAGGTAGGGGACACTTTTTATGAACCTGCCTGGTTTTAAGTTTTAGAGTGTGTTTCTGTGCTTGTGTGAATGTGTTCTGTCTTTGTCTTGCTTTATTTTAAAAATTTGCCTTGCTTGTGTCTTCTCATGAGAATCTCAAACCAGGAAGTACCTAAATGGAGCTCTGTTCGTGCTCCATTTATGCTGGGGCAGCCTTTCTGATGCTGCTCAAGGTAGGTCTGATAAAGGGGGTTCTTTTGCCAGCAGAAAAATGCCATAAAATATGCTGGCAAAAGAATGTTTATGGAGGGTAATATGATAAAGTCCTTAGACAATTAAGGCTATGGAAAGACAGTGATGTTTAAATGCATTGCTGTATTGACGTATTTATCAATTTGAATGAGTTATGGCAGAATTAAACTGAAGAATCTTGCATTGTTTTGCCCTCCCTCTACCTTAGGGTTACAACATTTTTACAGACTTCTTGTAAAGTCCCATAGAGGGTTTTGTTTTTGTTTTTGCCCTCAAATACACCCTGGGAGCATAGAGGAACTTTGCTATGATTTTGGCCCCTGGGCCATTTTAAGCCCAGGGGAGGCATTTTTCCTAAAGCAGGAAGTGAACATAAAGTGACTTCTGGTCATGTCCTGTTGTTCAAAAAGTCCTCTCTTGGGCCTAAAAAGGCCCAGCCCATCTGCTCCCCCAAGCATGTCAAAATGCCTTCCATGTCCCCTAGAGGGCATTTTGAGCATTGTTAGACAAAGAGTTTTAATTTTTTTTTCATGGGGGAGTGTGATGGGGTGCAGCCACTCTGGTCTCCTGTGATGCAATCCTCTCATAGTTGTCCACCCATGGCCAGGTTTGGGGCAACTGTTAGCCTGCCTTCTTTTTTCTAGTCCTATATTTAGCTGTAGGCATCTGTAGGGAGTATCTGTTTCTTTGGGCTGTACCTTACATTGCACTCGATCTGTAGGTACACTGGAGTTCTTCTAGTCCTTCATTCTTCTGGACTCTGTACAGCTGAAGCAAACTTTCAACATAATTCTCTTCATAAATGAACCTACTGTGTCAAAAGTATTTGTTTTTTAAAAATATATCATCTAAAAGCTGTCTTTTCCTCATACTTGCACTGAGTATCTCCGTTCTCTTTTCTAAAGGCCTGCTGCTGAAGACAACCCTACTAGATCAGAGTGCAGTATTTTTAACATGAAGCAACTGGTGGAAAACTCAACTCTTATCCAACAGGACTCGTCATAGGAACTTTCTTTGGTCCTATCGAGGGGCAATACGTGCAGTGCAGAGATCCTTCTCCTCTGCACGTATTGCGTCTGCAGAGTCCCATCCAGCAGAGCTGTTTAGGGTGGTAAGGGAGATGACGCAGGTTATACCTGCAACCAGAACCTGTTGCTTAACCCAACAACGGCCTGCTGAGATGCGTTTAACAACTTCTTTGCAGATAAAATATCTCGGATAAGAGCCGACTTAGATGCCAGTATTTTGACAAAAACAATTGATGAGGTGTCCAGCAACTCCGTTGATGTAAGTTTACTGGATCAATTTCAATCTGTGAGTACCGAGGGCGTGGACAAGCTACTTGGTAGGGTGAGGAAAATGACCTGCCCTCTCAATCCTTGCCCTTCATGGCTGGCCATCTGGGTTGGGTGCCTTGATGGTGTTCCTTAAGGACATCATCAATGCATCCCTCAGAGAAGGTTGTGTTCCATCCTGTTTAAAGGAGGTGGCGGTTAGGCCACTCCTGAAAAAACCTTCCCAGGACCCCCTGGACATGAACAACTATAGGCCAGTTTCTATGTTACCATTCTTGAGCAAAGTGATTGAGAGGGCAGTTGCTCTTCAACTCCAAGTGGTCTTGGATAAAACCAATTATCTAGGCCCATTTCAAACTGGGTTCAGGACAGGATTTGGAGTTGAGACTGCCATGGTTGCCTTGATCGACGACCTGCATCTAAGCATTGACAGGGGTAGTGTGACCCTGTTGGTGCTTTTAGACCTCTTAGCGGCTTTCGATACGATAGATCATAGCATCCTCCTGGATTGCCTGAGTGGGTTAGGAATCGGAGGCACTGCACTCCAGTGGTTCCAGTCCTTCCTCTCAGGCAGGTCCCAGAGGGTACTACCCAGGGACAGCTGCTCCAGTAGAAAGGAGCTTACTTGTGGTGTTCCGCAAGGCACCACCCTGTCCCTGATGCTGTTTAACATCATATGAAGCCGCTGGGTGAGATTATTCGGAGTTATGGGGCTGGGTGTTATCAGTATGCTGATGACACCCAGATCTATTTCTCCTTGTCCCAATCGTTGGCCTCAAATTCCGATGGCGTCTCTCCTCTTAACAATTGTCTTAAAGTAGTAATGGGCTGGATGAGGAAAAACAGATCGAGATTAAATCCAGACAAAACGGAGGTGCTCACGGTAGCTGCCCTGAAACCAGGAGTTGCGTTGCAACCTCCAGTCCTGGACAGGGTCACGCTCTCCGTTAAGGACTGTGTTCGCAGTCTGGGGGTGCTCCTTGATTCATCGCTTCAGATGACTAGTCAGGTGAATGCGACGGTCAGGAGAGCCTGTTATCAGCTTCGGCTGATACGCCAGCTGCGCCCTTTCCTGGAAGTAAGGGACCTCGAGACTGTGGTGCATGCGCTGGTAACCTCTCATCTAGATTTCTGCAATGCGCTCTACATGGGACTACCCTCATGCTTGGTCTGGAAGCTTCAGTTGGTACAAAATATGGCAGCCAGAGTGGTCTCGGGAACATCTCGGAGAGACCATATAACTCCAGTTTTAAAATCTCTCCACTGGCTGTCTATCAGTTTCCGGGCCCAGTACAAGGTGTTGGTTATTACCTTTAAAGCCCTAAATGGCTTGGGTCCAAATTATCTTCGGAACCGCCTCCTCCCATACCATCCTCCCCACACACTCCGGTCTTCTGGGAGGAATTTGCTTCAGCCACAAAAATCTAGGCTGTCTGCAACCTCCCAGAGGGCCTTTTCGGTAATCTCCCCCAATTTATGGAATGGCGTGCCGAACGAGATCCATCAGATGACGAGCCTAAGTAGCTATAAAAAAGCACTAAAGATGGATCTCTTTCGCCAGGCCTTTCCTAATTAGATTCCAGCCTCAGGAGCTCCTGGCCTCTTAGTCTGCTGGCTATTTATTATTTTTAATGTGATTTTAGATTAGTTGTTTTTAATTTATACTAGTTTAATATCTTTTTATGGGGGAGGGTGGGTGTGGGTGGTGTTTAGCGATTTTAATCTGTATTTGTATTTTAATTTTTGTAAGCCACCCCGATTGTTTTTAACAGAGGGGCGGGGTATAAATAAATTTTATTATTATCATTATTATGAAGCAATAACTATTTCTTCAGGAATACTGTTTGGTTGATGTGATTAAAAACTGCTAACACCTAGAATCTGTTTAGTTACAGGTACAAAATAAAATAAAACCAATTATTGAACATTAGCTCTTTAACAGATATGTGTCTGTTAAAATTACTATTTCATTTGTCACCCATTACTAGGCAACAGTCTCAAGTAATGTGAAGTTGAAGGCTTTCACGGCCGGCATCCATAGATTTTCCTTGGGTTTTTTTCCCAGGCTGTGAGGCCATGGAGATTTTCAGACGTGATTTTCGGCAGGATATATAGCAAAACAGCTCCGTTGTTGCCGCGCGGCAGGGGAGCTGTTTCGGACGCCGCCATCCCTCTGCCAAAACCCTCTGTGTCACTTCCGTGACAGAATGGAGGAAACCGTGTCGTATTTCACTCACGGGCAACAATCGTAAATGAAATACGATGCGGTTTCCTCCATTCTGTCACTGAAGTGACACGGAGCGTTTCGGCAGAGGGACGGCGTCATCCGAAACAGCTCCCCTGCCACGCAGCAGCAATGGAGTTGTTTTGCTATATATCCTGCCGAAAATCACGTCTGAAAATCTCCCATGTTTCGGAAAAGTTCTCTTCCAGAACACAGCCTCACAGCCTGGAAAAAATGCAAGGAAAATCTATAGTCTCAAGTAAACTGTCAGGCATGGTCCAGTTAAAGGAAAGAAACAACCGTCCAAATGGCCAAATCAATATACCTAGCTCTGTTTGCATTTTCCCACCAATCTGTAGAATTTCTGGGAATGTCTTTGTGTATATATGTGTGTATGTGTGTATTTTTTACAAAGCTTGCTTAGGCTTTGCATTCATTAGTTAAAATGTACCTCTGTGTACTTCAGAAGAGAGTCCCCAAAGCAGCCCACAATACATCCCCGACAACTGTGGTTACATCTTATTACCTGAATTGCTGGGGGTCAATGGGGCCCACTTGTGACACTAAGGAGATTTTCAGATGCCTCTTTCAGCCTCTTGCCGCACAAGCAGCCTCTGGAGCAGTAATGAGGCTGCTGCGTGGCAAGGGGTCCATTTTGGATGATGCCGTTTCTCTCTTGGTGTCGTCCATGACTGTTTGTGGCTAGCATTGGAGGCGGCCGCGCTGTTTTTTTACTCACGGACAACTTCCGTGAGTGAAAAACAGCGCAGCCACCTTCAATGCTAGCCACAACAGTCATGGACGTCGCTGAGAGAGAAACGGTGTTGTCTGAAATGGACTCCTTGCCGCGCGGCAGCCTCGTTACTGCACCGGAGGCTGCTTGCGCGGCAAGAGACTGAAAGAGGCATCTGAAAATCTCCTAAAATTACAATATTAAGTTGGAGGATTTTAATTAGCTCAAAGGTATGGCTGCGAGAGGCTGGGTAACTTATGGGATCCTTGCACCAGTGTATACCAGTTCTCACTGACAAGACTCCAAGCCAAAATGAAATAAAAATGGTTTTTATTGGAAAATAATTCCAGAAGCATTCACTCATGCACACAGGGTCACGAGACAACCACACAAGGCTAATGAAAAGTCAGTGAAGAAATATTGGGATAGAGGAATAGATTTGGGAAGAATGGGCTACATTTACCTATTCAAAGAGCAGAGATTTATGCAGCAAAGAAACTCCAACTTGGAGCTTAGGGTACGACAGCAGTCCGGCAGAGTGACAGAATGAGAACTGTGCACATGGTGGCTCAGCAAACCGACAGAGTAAAACTGTATGAAGAACTGTGCACACATAGTTATTATTTGAGGATAATATTTATACCCAATACCATGCCCTTAAGGGGTGTTTTGAGTGTAGGACAATGCTTAGATGGGTTTCCCAAAGTTAAACAAAGGAAACTCCGGCATCGTTGATTGCCGCTAATGGTTGAGACATTAAGTTTTTTGGGTTTATGGCAGCCTCCATATTGTGGAGAGGAAAAGGTGTTGGGGGAAAACATTTGTGGGGATGAGTGGGGTTAATAGGTGCTCCAGTCACTGTTTGTTTTTGGAGTATGACTCACTGCCAAGAGCGTCCAAGAGGGGACTAGCACATTCCACCTTTACTACCCTAATTTTAAGGGGCTCTGCTTAATTCCTTCTTGGATGTGTTGGGAAATTCCATGAGACATCTTTGTTAGGGCCTCGATGACCTCTGTTTGAACCCATTTTTGTTTGCCCTGGTTTACCTAGACCTTGTGAGAATGTCTAATATTGCCAAATTATGAATTATTGGAGCGAGGGGATGTAAGGCTGGATAACACCATTATGAATAATAGAGCAGACAGTTAAACATTATTTGATAAATACTCTAAACCAACTAGGTTTAAATACTGAGGAAGTGGTTGTTGAGTAAACACTAGCAGTTTATCATTCAAACAGTTATTTAATTATATGTATCTCAATTTCTCTCCACCCACCCCACACACATATACACTCACAAACTACAGCACAGTTGGTCTGCTAACACATGCAGAAGAATATATTTGGTACAACAATAATTCAGATTTTTTGGAATACAACTCTTATAATTGCTCATCAGTGGATATGCTGGCTGAAGCTTTTGCGAGTTGTAGATCAGAACATCTAGAGTGGGCAACTGAGGAAGGGTAGGGGATGGCATTAGTCCCTCAGGAGACCTTGGAGGGCTGCACCACCACTGTACTTGGTCCCATGAAAAAAATGGTTTTCACCCCAAATGTTTTTCACCCCACACTTTGCTCACCCCAATCAGAGTGTGGGTGGCAACTGTGGCCCTCCAATGTTGCTGGACTTCAAGTCCCAGTAGCTCTAGCCAGCATGGCCAATGATGAGCAATGCTGGGGTTATAGTTCAACAGTATATGGAGGGCTGCATGATTCCCACTTTGATTTAGAGGGCCACAGTTTCCCAAACCTAAACAATAGTATTGAGTGTTTAAGTATTCTAGGATTGTTTTTATACTGCTTTTAGGAATATTTTATTTTATTTTTTAAAAATGTTTTTATCTTTGTATTCTTTTAATTGGTTTTTATTTGTTCATCACCCCAGGAGCTCTTGTGGGCTGGGTGGTGATATAGAAATACTTTATATATTCAATGATAGTGAGACTATTGTGACAAGATGACCTGTGTACCTCTCTGCTCTTCAGGAGTTGAGAAGTTTCAAAATAGAGGGCATTTAAAATATTTTATCCTCCAACAGCCCTTTAATCTAAGGACTATGTTTTGTACAAAACACATGGCCATGCTTACACAGAGAAGAAAGATCACTAGCTACTGTGCCCTAGGTGTTCCTTTGATCAACAGCAGGCAGGAGTGGAGGGAAAGTGATTGTCTTGAGGTGTGAAGTCCCAGACTTACTCACCAAAGTCCTCTCATTCCCTCCTCCCGCATTTCCTGTTTCTACCTTTATATCTACATTTTGCCACTGTTCATATTGTTGCATAGCTGGGATGAGCAGCTTCACTCATTTTGTATAAGTGAAACTGAATTTATGGATTTCTTCCAACAGTCTCTGTAGGTCACCTCCTTCTCCTTCCACTCTCTGCTCTCCAAGCAACAATGTGTTGTATGTGTGAAAAACACTTTGCTTGTCCAGACAGGAGTGGGCGGTGTTGCAGCTATCTTCATTATAATAAAATGAAAAGGCACCCAAAATGAGATCTGAGCAGACATAGCGGGACAAGTGAGAAAACACTGGGAATGCAATAATTTGAAAATGATGCAGTTTTGATGGTTCACAAAAAGTGAATTGATAAAGGAGGATGACAATTGTAAGCAAATTAACAAATGTGGAAGCAACCTAGAACTATAGGTCAGAGCATTTTATAGGATGTGGTTGTCTTCTTACTAGCCCTGACAACGTATCGGTTGCGCCACCTTGTAAAAACTATGAATGTTTCTGGGCTAGGTTAAGGAGTTGCTGAGACAACAGCACTCAAATTTGATTCATTGGCTACAAGAATGAAGGTCAAACTAGATAAATATATTCAGCATGTATTTAGAAGAGGTGCTTTCTCAAGTGTTGAAAAACTGTTATAACATGATTGTTCTCAACTGTGTATTTTTCTTTAAGCATGCTTTGTCTTGTGATTTGTCATTGAAAAGTAAACATAGGATTAATTCAAGCTGAATCCACATCCACAGAATAATTCAGTTCCATGAATGCTACACTTACCCATTTTAGTCTGAAACTCAAATTGGTCTTGAAAACCACACATTTCCTCCACCTGAAGTCACAGCAGCTGCATTTTTTCCCTTCACAGTACACATATCCTTGTCAACCAATAGCCTTTCTTGTTTTCCTGTCTTTCTTACCACCTACCCGCACTCCCGTTAGATGGCTCCCTCACCCAACAGAATTAAACCCTTCCTCATTCAGTTGACACTCTAAAGTTGACAGTGATATGATCAAACAAATAGTACTGTAGTTTAAAGCATAGAACCAATTCAAAGCATTTAAAAAGATATAAGAAAAGGCAGGGAGCAGAACCCACCAGTTAAAACTTCCTACCAGCAGACCCCAGCTTAACAGCCAAAACCCTGCTTGAGTAAAATGATCTTTGTCAGTAGAAAAAGTGGGATGGTGGAGCATTAATTGGATGGTCCCTGCCACACTGGGACAGTTGGAGAGTATGAGAGTGTGAATTTGATTCTTTCACAGTGCAAGGAGCAGGGCAGGTAGGGAAGGTGATTGATCCTTGATTGTTCACAACTTAAGCTTGTGTGGGTGTGAGAGGGCAAAGTTCATGGCAGGAAGAGTCCCCAGAGGGGCTTAGCTTGTCACACACCCCCAGCAAGCATGGTGTTGCCATTTTTTAAGATCAGCATATTTGAATGTCCAAAGGGACACCTCCATTTCAGAAACCCTGTGAGCCTTCAGATATTTGAATATGTGAACATTTGAAGCGGGGGCCTGGAGGTTATGAAGGGGGTCTTCAACTTTCCCTTCCTAACGTCCCCCATTTGAATGTCCACATATTCGAATGTCCAAAGACTTACAGGACTTCTGAAATGAAGGCATCCTTTCAGGCATTTGAATATACTGAACAGAAAAAGAATGGTGATACCATGCTTGCCTGGCATGGATGACAAGCTAAGCCCCTTTGGGAGCCTTGCCACTGTAATTTTTGCCCATCTCCACCCACCAGGCTCAAAATGTGTATGTGTGTTCCAGGGGGTGAGGCGTTACGAGGTTTGTGGATATGATTGCTGACTGGAGTCCAGGCTGTTGCTATGTTGGAGGGGAAAAGAGGCCAGTGTTTCACTTTTTTCTTGTTCCTCGCTCCAACACTCTGTCCTCCTTCTCCTCCTTTTTTCTTCTGCTGTTTGTGGGCTTTCCTGAGGCCATAGCTGGTGAAGTGGCTGCACATCAATAACAAAAAATGGCAACACCACACTTGCTGGACTTAGGTAACCACCCACCCACTTGTCCCATCCTCCAACCACCCCCCTCCCCTGACTCTACTCCGGTCCCAATTTGGAGCACAGGAGACATGTTTAAAAAAGATGGTTTTCCCTAGAAACTGTGGAGTTGAAATGGTTCTTTAAAAAAATTATTTAAAGCCCTCAGGCATGAAAAAGAAGTGCTTTCACTTCAAAAATGGAGAAATGTCATGTGTTCAAACAGGATCAGGATCAAGGTACATACAAATTATTTTGCAGGTGTGGATTCAGTCTTAGTCTGATTGCTGTAGCACGTTATCCCTGAGGTAACTCCATTGTGAAAGCCAAAACCTGTTAATGGCTCATAGGGAACATGCTTTCCCCTCAATGTCCAACTTGTTCTGTAGCTTTTAGTTTTAATTTCCTGAATTCTTACAATGAGGTTACCTAAGACCCAAGACTATGTGTTTTGTAAATCTAGAAAACTCCATCCTAAATTCAGTTGCTTGTCCTGACTAGAATAGACCCACTGAATCAATGGGATTTACCTAAAGATTTAACTTTCAGAGACTAGCTATTGGATTTAGGCCTCAGAAATGCTGATTTCCACTGGCATGAAACATGATAAATAATTCTTACACTTAATTAAAAATTCTGATTGCCATAAGCAGAGGATAGAACAAATGTCTTTTCTAGATATAATCCAATTTGAAATTCTGATTTTCTGAATCAACTTGTTAACAGCTGCTCCCTAATATAGTGATGCATCTTGACAGCTATTAAAACTAGAAATGAAATTTTGTCCAGCTATCAGAGACCCTAAAAAGTATGTGTAGAATTAGTTGCATAAACAATATCATTTAATCCACTTGAAAAACCCAATTCTATAGTGTTGTAATGTTTGCTATGGGAAATCATAATTGGAGGAGTTGTAATAGAGGTTATCATTTCTTCCATCTCAGCAATCAAGTCTTATTTTCAGTGAATCACACCATTTATAACTATTCATGGACTACAGCTTCTGGTTAACCCACCATCTTCAAAATGTCAAGCAAAAGATGAAGAAGGTCTTCAAAATATGCTGCATTTTTTTAAAGAGCTTTTTAGAGGCTAGCTTCTGGAAGCATTCAGCTGTGAAACAACAGATGTTGCAAACAAGCTGTGGGAAGGGAAGAGTGGGAGAATTCTTTCTTTCTCACAAAACATAAGAAAACAGGTACTGCCTGTTCCACAAATAGCCCTTCATCCTTCATCTCTATTTGCATGAAGAGAATGTTGCTCGTAGTTCTTCTCCCCCCACTTTTCTGTAATGATCATCTTTCTTATTCTGAATTAATTTTTTTCTAGGAAACCTTTGAGGTGGGTTCAAATGAAGATCTTGCTTTACACTGTTTGTTCTTACCAACAAAGCATTCATGAAAACATCACTTTTTCTCTTCTCTTGCCCATGCTGTAACAAAGTTTGGTTAGAGTCTTGCACATTTTGGAAAATGGTCCAATCTGCACGTTGTCATAATTCGCTTGGGGAAATGAGAAGCCAGGTGGTCAGTTAGCAGTCTGAAGGTGGAGAGCCAAGGTTATCAATCAAAAGCTGGGGACCAAAATCAACAGAGGGTATGTGGAAAAGTAATCTGGATTCAGGAACAGGTCTTTGAGTTGGCTTGGATGTCTCTCATGGAGTGGGTGATCAACATTGTTTCCAGTGGCCATAGAGTGTTTGCTGCCTCTCTTATCTAGGGAGACTGATTGTTCAGTACAAAGAGCTGGGGCTAAACTAACTGAGCTACAGATGTGCTGAGCCCCTCCCACAAACACTCCAGTGCTTCTAATATCTCCAGGGGAGACCCAACACATCTTGACTTCCCCATGAACACCCAGATATTGGAACCTGGTCTTGCCTCTCAGTATTGACTGTAAGCAATTGTTTGTAATAGATGCAACTTTATACACTAGAAACATCAGTTGAATGGAATTTTCCCTAGTTCCCAATGCTGGTTTTTCTGTGGGGGTGAGACTTACTGCCAACTTATCTGTAATTGGTTTGAAACCACCCTTTTTAGTTAACAAGTTGACAGGGTTAGTATTATCTTTTAGCCTGTAACGTACATCGTGCTATGAAGATATAGCATCTGCTATATGAAGTTTTTCTTTTTTGTTCTTTTCTTTTGACTCATTGTTGCTAATCCTTTTTAGATGGTACAATGACCTAAGTGACAGAGAGAAGGGTTTTGTAGCCAATTTTATCCAAATAATGTGCTTTCATGGAAAGTTCCTTCTGGGAGAAGCACCCAATTAATTACTTTGCCATCTGTATTGTAAAGAAAAAGTCAACCAAATCTCCCATCCTTTTCCAAGGGATGCAAAATGCAGTGGTTCTGTGTTGTGCTGTGCCCTGCCAGTGTACTATTATACCATAATACTTTCACTTACAGCTATGAAGTACAGTATGAGCCATGTGTCTGCGGTACCACTACCCACGGCTTCACTTGCCAGTGTCTGAAAACATATGTTCTCTCTAAGCATTTTCTAGGTCCTCCAGCACCATTCTATGGTATGCTTGTGCTAGAAGTTGACCATAGAGTTGCCTAGAAAATGCCTGGAGATGTGTTCTCTCTAGGAATATCTAGGTCATCTAGCATGACTGTATGGTATTCTTGGGCCAGAATTTGTTCAATTCACTAGGATTTGCTATTATATGCTGTTTTGCATTTCCACAGTAAGTCCAGGAATGTATGCTTGCGGATATGGAGGTCATATTGTAATAGAATAAGATTTAGTCTTGAGAATCTTAAGAAGTGGCTGGTATTTGGCTGTGGTTATTCTTACAGGTAATATAAATATTTTCATAGTTAATCTTGGCCTCAAAATAAGACATTTTGTATTACTTCTGTAAGCTCCTAGTGAATTGGGATGGAGGTGAAGAGCCGTAAAGTATTTGGTGAGGGTAACTTCTGTGTTCTTATCACTTGTATGGTTGTATATTTTAGCATTTTGTGACATATTTTCTGCTTAATCACCCTAGAACCTGTTGGCTGACATGTGGAATGCAAACTTTTCAATCAATGTCAATTAAATCAGTTGTTTATTAGATGGATCTTGTGAGAGAAGAGCCTAAGCATAGCATATTAGTCTTTTCTCAAAGTGTAAATTACAAGCTCTACATCTGAATGGGGGGGGGGAACAATCCCACAGCATTCACATTAGGTGGTGATGAAGTGCTGTGCTCCCAGCTATTTTGCAAATGAAGGTTCCATAAACTGGGTGAGGTGACCAGGGGAAGATGAAAGCCATCAGTGATGGATACAACTCCCTCCCCCCTCTAAAGCTTGCTGGCCCTTGGTATTTTTATATATTCCAGAATCAGTTCTATTTGAATTTTCACTGCTCTTATATTGGTCTTATAAGTCATTGTCCTAAAGTTCTTACTGCAGTCACACAGGTTGACATGCTGTCTGAAAAAACAGGAATAATATTCTTTTTGTTTTTCTTAAGGCCCCAAACATTAGTGTGAGGGGGTAATTTATTTTCTTTAGTCTGGGGATTTTTTTTCTTCTTAGTGCAAAGAATGCTTTGCCCCAAAAGATGTTGTGTTGTTAAAAAATCAATATAAAATTAATTATTCTTTGTTTGTACTCCAGAACCAAGTCTCCCCCACCCCTTCTTGTTCTTGTCAGCTGCATGACATTGACCTTTACCAGCTTTATGGATTGTCTCTCTATCAATAGTTAACGTGTTGACAGATTCTTATGTTACGTTATTTGTCTGTTCTGCCAAAAAGGTATGCAGAAGGATATGAAATATTGGACATGTGTGCATATATTTATTTTTGTGCATGCATGTGTGTGTGTGTTTGGATGAACGTTTATTCCTTTTGTTCATTTCCCACTGGAGGTCTGATTGGTCCCCTCCTTGCTGTCTTACTGCCAGGAGGTAAAGGGTTAGAGTTGCTTACAGCATGTCCAAATAGAGTTGTGTAAACATCCCCTCTTGGGCTGCTTTTCATGCTCTTGGGTGCTTCTGGTCACATATACATGTGTGTTGTAGAAGCTCACAACCATAAGGCACCTTCGATCAGCCTTGCACCACTGTCTTCTGGATGCTATCTTTTCAATGAAGAAAGGCCAGCAGAGCAGGTACATGTGGGAATGTTGAACAATACTGGTCAGAGACTTAGGGTGCCTCCAGCTGTCATTTCATAACCAGATTCTCTATCAGTACCCTGTCCATCATGTGCAGTCAGTTGTTTGGGAGAGGGTCATATCCATGGGCACATGCCAGACAACCAACCACTTGTATACCTTTCTATTAGCTTCTGTCCAGAGACATTTATCAAACTGACTTGAATAGTAATTGAAAACTGCACCCCCAAGTTGACTGGAAGAGGGGGGGATCCCACCAGTCTGAATATCCTGTACTGTGAATAGCTTAGGTTGAGTTAGGTTACATTGATCTGAGATAAACATATGGGGCCCCCAAAATAAAACATTGCAGGGGCCCCCAAAATTCCTTAAACCGGTCCTGATGGATAGTGCTTGTATTGGTGTGTTAAATTACAGGGTTAGCGTGCCAAATAAATAATAGTAAGGGAAATAATTCAGGAGGAGCCTTGATTGGATAAACAAAACATAAAGAGTGATTTATTATGTAAAAAGTGTAACAAAACGCTTTTAACTTTGTCTTCAACAAACTGGTTGCTACTCCCACTCAGTGGTGACCGTACAATTTCAGAAACTGTCAGACTCGGGGCCCATCTACACAGTAAAAAAATAAATACGTACAGTGTTCGTAAGATTGACCATCCGTACACACGGCCGTTCAGATGCATATGTGTCATTCGGAAGGGGGGCTAGCGAATCCCCTGTAAACTCTGTGGATTCGGCGTTCGGGAGGATTAGCGAATCTTGACATAAAATCCATACAGCCATTCGTATTGTTGATGGTCTGTACACCCCGTTCGCACACATACGAACAGGCAGTGTAATCTGATTGGCTGGCCGAGCACAGGGGGCGGGGCTAGCAAAGAGGGGAATTGGGAGCAGCTGCCATGTTGGATTCCCGGCTAATCGAGAGTCCGGTAAGTCCATGAATTTTACATTTATTCCTTTTTATTTTATATTGTAAATATGGAAAACCAACTGTCCTCATAACAGGCACCTTTTAAAAAAAATTTAAAAAGCAGTGGGAGATTTAAAAAAAAAACCTTGGATCACTCACTTCAGCCAGCTGGGCAAGGGGGGGTCATGCGGAGTTTAGAGGAGGTAAAAAATCATGTAGGTGGATCGTACGCATATGAACGGCTGCCTTTTCAGATTTCTTACCCCCCAAATGGATTTTTTTAAAAATCATGTAGATGGGGCCTCAGTAACAAGTGATTTAGGTTCTTTCCTCCCTCTCACTTTATATTCCAATCAACCTCTATTCCTCTAAACACTTATTCTCACTGCACATATATTCCCTCAGGTTCACTTACAGCCATACACACATTACAATCCTCTCCCCTTCACATCATATCTTCAATTCTCCCTCTTTCAACTGTCATACCCCTCTTTTCACTCTAGGAGATCCCTCCCATACCAGTTTCCTGGCACAGGATGGCTTGCTTCTTCATGCTTTCTTCCCATTTGCTCATCAACATTCCATCAGACGCTCATCACATGCTCTCCACAGTGGGTGACCACCCTATTCCCTGTTATTTTCAGGGATGTAAGCAAGATAGTGGAGGCATTGACTTGCACAGCAAATAAAGAATCGCTTGACTTCTGAAAACAGCTGATTAGGGAGACACTGCAAGGACTCTTGACACAATAAGATCTTTGGTCGAGCAGTGGGTCTTTCAATGAGCTGGCCATGGTGGAAGTGGGAGGGAAGGAAAGTGATTCGCCATGCTAAAACCTTTCAAAAAAAAAAATTAGTAGAAAAGGAAAACATTTTCCTGTTTCAGATTCGTGTTTCATCACTTGAAACAATGGGAACTGTTTTGTGAAAAATACAATTTAGAGGCATTTTGGTTCACCCTTCATATCTAAGTGTTAATATATGTAGAATAAATGTGTATCTTAAACTTTATCATGTGGAAAAAAATTCAGCTTCCTTCCATAGGAAACAGCAGGCTGATTACACAAAGCTGGGGGCAGTAGCTTGGTGTATCCAGTGTTGTACAACCATGCACTCTCTGGTTGGTATGAGCTTCACTGATGTGGGCAGTCATTAAGAAAAGGACATGGCTGCAATGGTTCACTCTCCATCCACACTGTATTTCTGATCAGATCCTCTACAATTGCCATAAAAACAATTAGACAAATGTGAGGATTTAATGTATTTAAAATTTTTACCTAGTTTGAATTTTAAAAGGACAGACCAAGAAGAAGTCTTGAATATATGCCATGCTTTACACAGTTTTGGACTGCAGCCCTGTTTGGACTCTGGCCTGTTTTCTCCAGGTAAAGGGTGTGGGGAGAGGATGGGCCACCTCCACAGCCAGGTTATGTCAGCAGGGAGCTGGAATATCCTGGCTGGTGTAGATTAACCCTTGCTTTCTTGCCACCCCCTCCCAAAAAAACCCTTCTTTATTAGCAAATCAGATAAACCATCCCTCTCATATCATGCCTTAATTATTTAAACACATTTATACTGACCATCAGCCTATTAAGATTTCAGGCCATTGTACAACAAAATGTGCTTCTCTTAATACAAGTTTCAGTGCCCTCTTCTGAAAAAGTAGCAATATGGGAATATAATAGCTCCAGTGTAATCTGAAAGACTGAGGAAACTAAAAACCATGACAGATGTCACTATATGGAGAAGTACCAGAAGGAAATGAGGTGCTTGTTGCTAAATTGAAACACATCCTTGAAATGAGATTACGTTGATTATTTGAGTTAATGGACAGATTAGAAACCTGGTGGGAATGGAATGCTTCCTGATTTGTGCTGTATACCGTTTGTGCTGTTTATGTAGGCATAAAATTATGTGGTGCAATTCTAGCTACAATACTTCGAAGATCTTTTTTTTTTTTCTTGAATCACCATTAAAATGTTCATATTACAGGATTTCACCTTTGGGTTAAAGATATAGTCATACTGGGAGTAGATCCATTCAAATTCAAAATGATTTAAAGTGGTTTATTACTAACGTATTGCATTGACTTTTCTTAGAATAGCTAAGTCTGGATCCAACTCATCAATCTTTACATCAATTGTGCTCTTGGAAAGAGAAAAGCTAGCACCTCTCCCCCCCATGTGTGAGTGTGTTATGTTGCTTCATTGTTATCTTTGACAGTTCTGCATTTTTGTGATAAATTAACTAAAACAACATCATCACTTGGTTAACTTTATTCAGAAATTTCAATTTATTTGTCTTTCATCAGGTGTCAGTGAAGAGAGAAAGAAAAGTGTAAATGTTTTCCTATTAACTTGCAATGTCACACATTTCATTTTCTACAGGCTGAAATAGGGACTGGCAGCCTTTGGAAGATTGAGTGAGACTTGAAAGGCTAAAAAAGCTCCTCCCCACTGTATTAAACTCCTCTCAGGCTGCATCTGCACTGCAGAAATACTCCAGTCTGACACTGCTTTACAAGTCATGGTTCAGTGCTATGGAATTCTGAGATTTGTAGTTTGTTGTTGCACCAGAGGTCTCTGACAGAGAAAGCTAAATATCTCACAAAACTATAAATACCAGAATTCCATAGAATTGAACCATGGCAGTTAAAGTGGTTTCAAACTGGCTTATTTCTGCAGTGCAGATGCAGCCTCCGTCTCTGTTGATGCAAATGCATTTGGTGGGAAAGCCTGCTGTCCGAAAACCTCTGGCTGCTTAAAGATAAGCTAACAGAGATGCCAATTCTTTCTACACATTTCCTGCTGTATCTGTTTTTGATTTATTCCACTTAAGTTTAAACAACCTTTTTGCTGTAACTGAATTTCAAGAGTATTCATTGGTCACCTCTCATAGTATACCAAACCTCTTATAAAATACATAGTTTATGTGTAAAAATCTGTTGAGATCCAGAGCTCTTAATATACCTAGACTTTTGACAGTGAGAATAGAAGATTATTCTTCCCATGTTACATCTGAAAGGCAGGTGGCCCATCATACATTTCCTAACAGCAATGTTGTATATATTTCACCAGGCTTCCACCTAATAGTAAGACTCTGTTTTACCACTTTGGTGTATGTTAATTATAAACGTGTGAATAGCTTCTTGGCCATAAAACAAATTCCAAAATCCAAATTTTGATGGAACTTTGAAGCTCACAGACATTGTAATCAGGCCAAGATGGTAAAAAAGCATACAAAGGAAACAAAGTGACTATGCTAAAGTCATACCTTGAGGTGGTATACAGGAATTTTAGTCTACACATATATTCTTCGTCCTTTGATGGTAGATGCAGGAATAAGGAGACCAGACACAAATAAAGAGACCACGCACATAGCTGGGATATAAAGGGCCACTTTTATTTAGCTGTAACGTATTTAACCCCTTTTTGAGAGATCTGCAATGGGGGACCAACCTAGTGTGGGAATTGTTGGGGCAGGAGATCAACTCCCAACCCTCCTCCCCCAACTTCCCGTGGGTGAAAACACCTGCACTCCAGGGATAACCCATAAGCTGGTTTGCTCCCCAGTCAGCTTGCATCTGGAAGGCCAACCCAAAAGTTCCTCCCCCAATTCACAGGAATTAAAGAGAGGGTTTATCCCTCTGCCCAGCCCCAAAGGAGGTCACTTTCCCCACCCCTCAATTCGCAGGAACTAAAGGGGCAATTTCAGATCCCCTCATCACCTCCAAAATGGGGGAGTGCCAAAGGTATACACCAAACTACCAAATCCCCCCCTCTACCTGCCATAGAAAAGGGGCAAGCATCTACATAGCCCCTTTCCCCCCACCAGATCATCCAGTAGGGACCTCAAACCCCTTGTAGATCTCCCAGGAAATTAAATGCCCTACATCTAACAGAGTAACCCCATCAACCCTAATCCCCTCTAGCCCCACCCTCTGCTCTTTTGGTGATGGCACAGGTGCTGAGCAACATTATTGGCCTCCATTCTGTGCTCCATCAAAAGGTGGTTCCTACAGTACAATTGCAACTGCACTGGAAATCCTATTTTACCTAGTCTACACATATACTTCTTCCTCCTTCTCCTTTGCCTGACAAAGAACACTGTAGGCTTCAAAAGCTCAGACAAGCAATTTTGTACTGTTTGGTTGTCATAATGCTGACTTTGAGTGTTAACTAATACTGTATTACATATTAGCTAACGTCTAGCCTGTGGCATCACTAGGGGAGGTGTGCACTTGGTGACACTGTCGGAAGGAGGGGTAACACTGGCCACAGTGTCTATCTTTATTATAATACAGGGTGAGTGTTACTGATTTCTCCTAACACAGGCCATATTTTCTTTCTTTTGAAAACACTTTACCTTTGGGGGGGGGGACTAGGATTCTGGTGACCATGAAGAGGTCACCTTAGAAGCACTTTAAGTCAGAAGGGACTTTAAGACACACAACAACAATAGTTGTTGCTAAAAAGAAATTTTAAACACATATAGAACAAAATAAAAGATTATGAAGACTATGCATAGTGCTTCTTACAGCACAATGGTGGTGCTTCTGAAAAGAAAGTCATTTTGAACTAAGGAGACCACAGTGACCAGCAACTAGAGGCCCATTCACACTACAGAATTATAGTGCTATTATTCTACTTAAATTGCCATGGCAACAGCCTATGGAAACCTTGGGTTTGCAGTTTAGGGAAGGGCATTTAGAATTCTCAGGCAGAGTGTTCCAGTACCTCACCAACCTGCTAATCCCAGGGTTCCATAGGATGGAACCATGGCAGTTAAAATACAGTCAGACCTCTTTATCCATGTATTCTCCATCCACAAATTCAATCAACCACAGTTTGAGTTTTAAAAAAAATTAATGCCAAACCTCTGTTTTTCCATTCTGTATAAGGGACACCATTTTATTATGTCATTGTATATAATGGGACTTGAGCATCCACAAGTTTTGGTATCTACCGGGTGGGTGGGTGTCCTGGAATCAAATCCCAGCAGATACCAAAGGCCCACTGTACAATAATAGTGCTATAATTCTGTAGTGTAAATGGGCCTCAGAGGAATTCTTGATGGCAACACTGGATTAACTTCTAAGATGGTGTACCTGTGGCCTTCCAGGTTCTATTGGACTCCAATTTCCATCAGCCCCAGTCAGCATGTACACTGATCAGAGATTATGGGAGCTATAGCCCAACATCATCTGGAGAACCTTAGCTTCCCTACTCTGATCTATGACAGCCCTATCATTTTCAGAAACTGACACCTATCTTCTCACTGTTCTGCCAAGTCCTAACAGTTGCCTTATTCTCGTTTGCACTACCTAAGTTGTTTTTGTTAGATTATGCTTCCAGAAGGAAGGCCCTTCGCTGGTGACTAAATGATAAAACCTTCCAGTTGGAAACCACCACCAACTTGGATGGTGGCGCTTAAAGCTGTGGACTAACATACAAGACATATCTTTAATTGTGTAGGGGTAAAGCATACCTGTACATTTCTTTGCAATTACTGAAATCTTGATTTTATATTTTATAATGGTTATAACTGTCTTTAAAGTCAAACTTGCACAGGAATGAATAAACTATCCAAGCATATTATGTCAACAGCAATACAAACTTCAAGAAAAAAAATAAAATGGAGGAAAACTTCTGATTGACAAACCTTTCCCCCCACCTCCATCCCTGCTGTACATTTCCATATATTCCTAATACATGTTAAGGGCAACTTTGTGATTGTTTAAATTTGGTGTGAACTGCAAATCTGGGTGCCAGTTATGGATGAAAAACAAGGCTGAAAGACATTTGAATTTGAACAAGTGAATTAGGAGCGCAGGGCTTCTGTTGCAAGTAAGTAATATGCTGACTGCTAGACTTAGAAGTAAAGTTTAATGGACTGGCTAAGAATAAGATGAAAGGAAAAGACATACCCTATATTCTAATTTTAGAAGAAATACCACATTTTAAAAGGTGTAAAATGAACCAACCATTTGCCCATTATCTCCTTGCAGTACTCATTTAATAAAATTTGAAATCTAGGTCTGCCCATTAACTTAACCTCTGCCAGAGTTTAAGAACCACTGGTATTAGCTGCTTCTTCTGAGTTAGCAACTTCCAGAGACAATTTAATTGAAATTACTTGAGGGCTTGGGATTTATTTAGCCATAAAGGAAGAGTGTATATGGAAAACTATATAGGTCTTCTTGCTTCTCATGGTAGCAGTGATTAACACTTTACAATATGCTTTTGAACTTTAAAAAATATTAATGAAGCTGACACTAATTAGGTGATGTTGCTACTTCTCCCATTGTTTCAGGTATTAGAAATGTTTTACTTTGCAGTATCTTCACAGCAGAACTTTTGACTAAATATATCTGTTGCAAGTTATTCTAATAATATATTAAGCTCTAGTCTTCCCTTTGTTTTGAAATTAGAAAACTGTGGTCTCTTGGCATGTGTACAATAAAATCTCTTTTGAAGCTGTCAGAGACTGGTACACTGCTATGCAAGAGTATATACATAAGGGGTGGCCTTTATGTCAAGGAAGTGTAAGGAAGGGCTAACTAGTGTCCACTTGTCAAAATAGATCCAACCAATGCCTGTGTTGTAGGTGGAGCAAACTGTGTGGGCTGTGAACAGATTATTCTGAATGAAAACCAATTTTAAATAAATCATGCTGGATTTCAATTATAAACGGTGTTCCATGAGGCTCATAACAGGAAGGGGAACGGTTATTTTTCAGTAATTGGGGAGATGGAAAATCAGTTTGGGTTGATCAGGAATTTTAA
The DNA here is from genome assembly GCA_030847615.1 of Gambelia wislizenii. Taxonomy (NCBI): domain Eukaryota; kingdom Metazoa; phylum Chordata; class Lepidosauria; order Squamata; family Crotaphytidae; genus Gambelia; species Gambelia wislizenii. Next base: position 109,581,401 of record JAUMIR010000004.1, read on the forward strand.
TTCTAACATTCTGTGGGAAAGGATGGATGGGGAGTCCTTATGCATTTTTCATGAGCTGGTATATGCAGCTGAATGAATTCAGCGAGTGTCATACCATGTAGCTTGCAGACAAACCTCATCCACAAGGAGGCTACTGACACAGAAAGCACTTTGGCGCATTTTCAGAGGGGAAAGCCAGGACCGATAAAGCTCTTTCTGACAAGGATTGACTTATCTTTTCTTCGATTATGCTGCCGTTCGCTTTAGGCAGCCTTCTCATTCAAACCTAAACTCGATGACTGGCACGGAGCTTGTCGACTTATCAGCATTTGAATCCCTAGCAATGTCTCTGGGCTGTGCTATTGTTGTGGTTTCTGAATGGTGAAAGCTAAGGTAATACCTAAGCTATGACAGCAAAAGATTCTTCTAAGGAACTTGCTGCTCCGGAGACAGAGGTTTACATAAAGACTTTCAAAGAACAAATGCATTTAGAACTTGAGCTTCCTAGAGTGCCAGGGAACAGACCCACCTCTCCAAAAATTTCCCCCCGCAGTTCTCCAAGGAACTCTCCATGCTTTTTCAGAAAGTTGCTGGTGAATAAAAGCATCCGTCAGCGCCGACGTTTTACAGTGGCACATACATGGTAAGATGACTTTGATATTAATAGCTGTTCAAATAGTGGATGTGGTGTGGCTTTTTACATCCCTCCCCAAACCCAAAAGTCAATGATCTGTTGACAATATTTGCTGCAGTAGCAAAATAATGTATATTTATATAATTTATGCAACTCTGATAATTGTCATGCTTTTCAGAGCAAATAATGTGCTTGCAAAATATGACTTTTGAAAATTGCATTCCCAAATTCCCTTAAGTCCACTGTGTTGTTGCCAATCTTAGCCTGCAAAACATTGTTTTTGGAATCTTGCACTCTGATTTAAAAAAAAAAAAGATGGTGATGTGCTTGAATGTTGACACGACTGTCATTTGACTGTAGGGCAAAATGTCCCTCATATGATGCATCTTGGGGAAGATCTAGCCAGCAGCCAGATTTCTTAAATTGACCATGTTTGGTTTTTCAACCCTTTTTTGGTTTGTTATAGCTGAGTCTTGTGTTGCTTTTATTATCCCTGGGAACAAGTAGGAAATTGTAGTGTCAATCAGGATATATTAAGCAATAAAGGATTAATAATTTATTTTTATTTTGGCTTTTCTCTTCTTCTCTGGACATGAAGTTGGGATGTGTTTCATGTAAATACCACAGATACCCACATTTTGAGATGTCAGTGTTGTGTAACTTTGCTGTTGTGGCTTTTCGTAAAATCTCTCTTAAAATCTCTGTAGAAATAAAAGGTTTCCAATGCCTTCTTATCCTAATAATTGCAGAAGGATGAGGGTGAAGAGGAGATGAAAAAGCTCTCTCTGTGTGTACAGACACTGGGCATTGTACACCCATTGACATTACGCCCCCCCTTCTTTTATAGTTTTATATACTACTTGCAATGTAGATGTTATTTAAAATACTTTTGTGTTAGAAAGAACATGGTGATGCACTAAACAAGAACTTTCAAGAAGGAGCATTTAAGCCATTCCTTCTCTTTCTTGTAAATGGACAACTATTTTTAATCTTTAACACTAAAAAAGACATTGGGAGGGGAAAACCAGATGCCATGTGACCACGAATTAAAGCTAATATTTTCATAAAGCATTATAGCCCATAGGGCTAAGCACTGTGAGATAGTTTTAGATCAATTTTTTTATTGGCAAGTATCCTTCCAGGTGTTTGCTATGGCAGTGTCAGTGTGAGGAGTGGAGAACATGTGGTTCTCTAGATGTTGTTGCATCGGAACTCCCATCAACCCTAGCTGGTATAGCCAATGGTGAAGGATGGTTTGACTTGCAGCATAACAATGTCTAGAGAGTGTGCTTCTTGCCACATCTAAACTATTGCTATTTTCTCAAGATCAGAAATTAACTGCTATCATTCAATTCTGTACATCTTGCTACTCTACCATCTCTGTCAGGTGTCAGCTATTCTACCATCTTTGTCAGTTCATTGCCTCTGACACTGGGTGTGGAAAAACAGTCAGGCTTCAAGTCTGTGCACTTAGCTTATTGGAAGGATGAGGAGAAAAATGTCAGTAAAATAAATGAGCAGCCTTAGGGGCAGCTACATATTTAATCACACTTTTGCTGGGTTTAAAGATAAATATTTGCACATTTTCTTTTTGAATTGTTAAACAGATCCAAAATTACTAGGCACTTTTTGTTCAGATTTTATATATATATATATATATATATATAATCCTCATAATCTTTCGATATCTAACAAAAGCACCAAAATGTACGAGAGTTTCCTTTGTTTTTATCATATATGAAAGCTGGTCACAAATAATATATAGTCGCATAATATACCAATGGTCCATTGTTTTAGCCACCATTATTCTTGAAATCTCTGTTGACAGCTGTAGCCCAGGGCACCTTTTAGAAAGTTTGGTTCTTTTGCCAGCAACACCCACCTAGAGTGATTTACATAGAATGATCTGTATAGCCTCTGTAGTCATAGTCTAGGCTATGTAAACAACTCACTGGGTTCCTGCCATCCTTGTGCCATAGGCCTCAATCTCCTGATGGCCACGATTAGGCAGTTTTCACTGCCTGTATTTTTTTAAAACAAATTTTCTTCCACCCCAAATGATTATAATCCCCCACCCATAAAAATTCATCTAGAGCAGTGGTTCCCAAACTTTGGTTCTCCAGATGTTTTAGACTTTAGCTCCCAGAATTGGCATAGTCTGTTGGCCTAGTCAGCTAGGGCTTCTGGGAGTTGATGTCCAAAATGCCAAAGTTTGGGAATCACTGATCTAGAGGTTAAACTCTTCCTCTTGTAACTGACATTGGACAAAAAGTTATCATCACCATACCTGAAGTTTCTATGCCAGGTTTCCATATCACCTTCCAACCACTGTTTGTTAATGGCCCTTTTTGAGATAACCATCAATGTTTGTGCCTTTTGCATCTCAAATCCCCCGCATTCCCCTCCCACCCAGCCAAAGCAGCATTATATCCATCCAATGAAATGGACTGCAGTTTACAAAATCTTATGCCCAAGTAAAACATTTGATTTTTAAGGTGACACTTTATTGAAATTGCCACATCAAAATAACATGGCTACCTGCCATGGAAATTTCCCACTATGCTTCACTTTGAGGAACACCCTTTCCCAAGGCATGGGACAGGTGCATTGGGGAGCTCCATGAGAGCACCACAGCCACTTTTCCTGCATCAACAAACACTGTTAAAATTGAATAGTATTTCATTTTAGAAATGTCTACCCTTCCCTTCAGCACAGGAATTTAAAAAATAATAAATAAAAACAAGCAACCATATCTTACTGAAGCAACAGAAAGAGTAAAACCACAAAATCCTTAGCAGCAAAATAAACCCAGGTTCAAGCCCTCTGGCTTTAAAAGATCTGGCAAAAACAGAAAGGTACTAATCTGATGGTAACACATGCAGAGGTAGGCTTCTCTGTATGGGACATTCCAAAGGCAAGGTAACATAACCAAGATGGTTGAAGCTGGGGAGACCCAAAGGGCAACCTACAAATGTAACTTTACCGTTTAGTATATTCATGTAGTAATTACCATAGTGATGTTGCAAAAAATCATAATTCAGATTACAGATTTCCATGGTTCATAATGTTTGTGGTCCTAGTGCTCAGGGTGAATGCAAAGGGTTGGGGGGCAGGGGAGAGCCACACACTTTACTGGAGTTACATTGCTGTTATAGCTGTATTAGTTACAGCTGAAAAGGCTTGGAGTGGCAAAGAGAATGGATCTGGGTATTAAATTTGCCTGTTGATCGATGGGACTCCTCCTGACCCATCTGCTGGAGCAGCCTCAGGGATGGCAGGATTTGGCATTCCCTGTGGACGTAAGCCACTGAATGATTCCCCTGCCACTTATGGGTGAAACAGGTTCAACAGCTTCCAAGCTTGTCATTTTCCTACATGGTTTCACCACCCCCAAATAACTTAAGTCAATACCCAAATCTGGGGAAGGAAAGGTATGCAGCCTCTGTTTTCCCCTCAAGTTGCATCTAATCCAATAAACTTGTGACAGGTAAGGAAGAAAAAAAAACATTCAAAGCATTTAGAGTGAAAGCTCAAAAGAAAACAACAACTGCAAACCATAACCCACAGCATGCACACAGCTGAAATTAAGTGGTGGGTGGGTTGTGGAATGCCTTCCAGCAGCTGAATGAAATTGCAGTACCCAGGGAGCAGTCAAAATGTACTTTTAGTTTGAGCCCAAATTCTGTGCAGCAACTCAAGCAAACCTAAAATCAAGATGTGAGTTATTAAGAGGGCCCTGTTACATCCTGAAGATCACTCCATCTTGCCTATAGTAAAGCCTGAAGATACCTGAGTATTTTCAGAATTTGTCCAGAAAAATTTAGGATGAAATTATTTTCATTTGTTTGTCTGTCACTGGGATATTGATTATCACAAAAACTTTGATAGTGTTGGTTGTGTGGGCTTCCGTGTATCAGCTCTGCTAACACATGACAATGTTACTTATTGAAAAGAGATGTAGTAGACTCTGTTCTGTAGAATCATGCAGTAGACTCATGACAACAGGCCTTTTTATTGGTCACTTTTTTGGAAACCTGCAGAAATATGTATTAGGTTTAGTAGTTGTGTAAACTGCATCTGTGCATATTCCTGTTAATGTGTATGCCATCACTGACTGCAGTGTTACATTCCTGATAATATATACCCTGACATTGACTTCATTGTTGGGGCCAACTGTGAACACCCTTTGGCGGTTGGAAAATCCAGTCAGGAGGGACTTGATAATGCTCCTCCTAAGAAGCATAAAGAGCCTTGAAATCAGTCTGGGTGCTTTATAGTATCTAAATTCATGTCTAGATTTTCTACAGTAATAAAATACAGTCGTCGCTTCACATTCGCAGCTTTACCTTTCATGGTTTTAAGTATTTGCGGATTTTCCTCACTCTCCTCCCCCTCCCCAGGGACTGCAGCAATGAGGGTGCTGCAAGAGGAGCAGCAGCAGCCATCTTGGTTGCCTCTTCCACTCGGAGGCATTGGTGGTGCTGCTGTGGTTCCAACGGGGAGGAGGAGGAAGAAGAAGAGGCAGTGGAGGCAGGGAGAGGGAGGTCTGGGGGGCCAGGGAACTCCAGCTGCCTAAGGAGTGATGCCCCCTCTGGCCTGTTGCGGGGGGGATGAGGCGAAGCCTCTAAAATTGTCCCTCTCCTGGGCTTTTGCTGCCTTTGGGGGGGGGGAAGCGAAGGCCCAGGAGAGGGGCAATTTTAGCAGTTTGCCTCACCCACTGCCACTCTCCTGGGCCTTTGCTTTCCCCCCAAAGGGAGCAAAGACCCAGGAGAGCGGTGACGGGTGGGGCAAAGCCTCTAAATTCTCCCCTCTCCTGGGCTTTTGCTCCCTTTGGGGCGGAAGTGAAGGCCGAGGAGAGAGGCAATTTTAGGGGTTTGCCTCAGCTGCCACTGGTTTCCTGGGCCTTCGCTTCTCCTCCAAAAGGAGCAAAGATCCAGGAGAGCATGGGGAGTGAGGCGAAGCCTCTAAAATCGGCCCTCTCCTGGGCTTTTGCTCCCTTTGGGGGGGGGGAACAAAGACTGAGGAGAGAGATGATTTTAGGGATTTGCCTCACCCACCGCCATTATCTGGGCCTTCACTCCCCCCCCCCAAAGGGAGCAAAGACCCAGGAGAGCATGGGGGTGAGGCGAAGCCTCTAAAATTGCCCCTCTCCTGGGCTTTTGCTCCCTTTGGGGGGGAAGCGAAGGCCTGGGAGAGCGGTGATTTCTATTCACTTTTTTTTCACATTCATGGGTGTCTTGTGGCCCTAACCCCCACGAATGTGAAGGTACGTCTGTAATGGTTTAGTTTTGCTTTAATCATTTGCTATTGTGTAAGTTTCATGCTAAGAGGAAGATGCACCTTCATGCTGGTAAAAAGGCCAGCAGTGCTGATAGATCTACTAGAAGCTTGTTTGAGTGTTTTATTCCTTCTGCTTTAAGTATTAAAGAAATGTGGAAAACTAGTTTGATGAAGGAGGGTGTTGGGACAGCAAAGAGTAAATTATATTCCCTGTATTCAGTGACATCTACAAAGCACCTCTAGCTTTCTGAAAAGCAATGGTCTGCCTAGGATAGGCAGTTGTATGGATAGGCAGTTTTCCAAACTGATGGTTATTTTGTCTGCACCTCACTTCCGCAGTGAAGACTTCATCCTTTGTTGTTGTTGTTCTGAAGAGCAATAATATCAGCCAGGGTACTTAGACTTACGTGTTTCTGACACTGCTTATATATAGGTTACATTTTTCAGAAATTCCTTGGTTCAATTAAAGATCTTTCACCCTGTTTCTTACCCATTGTTTAAGGTTTTACATTTAACAAATTCTTCATATTCAAATCTGCTGTGACCTTCATTCTAACTGCTAATTTTCTTTTCTTAATTTTGGTAACCCGTGCTCATATCCAAAGATGTGTACCAAGACGTTGTTTGCATTGAGTTCTGTGGGACTTATTGCCTAGGAAATGTGCTGAGCCATATAAGCTAGAGGGCAGAATTAAGTTCAATTTCCTATAAATACATCAGATTTTTGTTGACACAAAACCTATAAGGATACTTTCTTCTTTGTTCTTGAAGGAGGATGTGTGGAAGGATAGTGTCCTGTTGACATTGGACACTGTTCTGTATTCATATAGATAAGCATTTGTTTGCTTATCTGCAGCAGCTATTTCAGTTAACAGTGTCTAAAGGAAGACTTTTCCTCACTGTCCATTTGTCATCCCAACACGATTGAAGCTGAACACTGGATGTATTAACATGTTCCAGGGTGTTCTTTGTCTTGTCATGTTCAAAAAAACAAAGCCCAGAAATAGAAGCTAGTTTTGATTAAGAACCTAAGAGTAGCCTAGCTAAATCAAAGGGAGGGGGCTTTTTAAGCATTCACGACCCATTTATAGAACCCAGGCTGGAGGATACACTGTACTAGAGCTTGCGGACATCCAGGGGAAGAATGGGCCAGATTCAGGCTCTTGCTCTGTTAACTTGAAGAGGGAAAATGAGGCCGAATATATTACGGATCATGCTTCAGAATATTTATATGGAAACTTTTCTGATTTGATCTACATATGTGTTGTTCTGATTTTGTGGGGTTTGCTGGAATCAAAAGCAGTGATAGAGCAGAATAAAACCACACTCTGAACAGTATATATCTGGTCCAGGCCCTTCTCCAGAAAAGAGAGTGAGCTTGCACAGTTAAACTAGGACTTGTAGTTGAAGAGGTAGAGATTTTTGCTTTCTTATGCAATGTGCTCTCTCTTGAGAATTATTCAAAGCAAAATTTCTTGCTTGTAGGCAGAACAAAGAGAAGGAATATCTGGTGGGAGGTTCAAAGCAGTATATTCAATGAAGGACAAGGACAGCCAGTACCATATTCTCAAACTGTCCCAATTTGGCAGGAACTATCCTGATTAATTCTCTGATGTCCCACTGTTTCAGCTGCTTTTAAAATGTTCCAGTCTCTCCTCCCAGTTCCCCGCTTTATCCTCAGCTTACTTCAATTGCTGCAAGCTGAGTTCAAAGTGCAGAAGTAGATTACACTGAATTGACCCTGTAGGGGAGATTGGAGAGGAGGAGTGGAACCTTACACTTCCCAGTAGGCTCCAGCAAAAGCAAACTGCTGCAGCCTCTCTTAGCTTGTCCGTTCTTCCTCATTACTTTACCACTTTGATCCCATTATAATGTTGCTCGCCCATACATGTCCCAATTTCTATCTGTTAAATGTTGGAGGGTATGCAATGCTGCAGGTAGGATGTTCATCAGGCCCAAATAAATAGGAATAAATCTTTATGTCAGCCCTACCAGAATTCACTAATCTCACTTATTGCTATCATTGTGATGAGAGGGAAACCAAGTTCTGGCAAGCATGCTAAGTCCAAAGACCTCTCTGGTTCTGTTACTAAAAAAGAGTAATAATCTTTCTCCTTCCCAGTCCCAGAGATCCGATGAAGTTTGGAATTTGTTCATCGTCTGTGCTTCCTTGTTGGATGGAAGTACAGCATTATAAGAAACCTGTGCCTCATGCCCCCAACTTGGAGCTGGGGGAGGAAGAAGGAGGCTACAGGTTTGCCTCTGTGCCCATGGACACTCAGTTTATCATGCCTGTCAGGTGCAGAGGCAGAACAAACTGATGAATCCTCACTGGTTCCTTCCATCCTGATGGTAGAAACAGGAGGTGGAGGCAAGTGAGCTCGCTTCTGCAACATGCTGAGCTCAGAGCACCTACTGGGTAGAGAAGGAGACAGCCTTTACACCTATATTTTGCCCCTCCAGGTCAGAGCTAAATGAGTAAAGCACAGAGCTTGGGAGCAACCAGTTACAAAATAATTCAATTCCTTCCCCTGATAACACAGCTAGAACTATACTGCATTGTGATTGTTGATTTAATAAGGGATAGCTTCAGCCCTGTTGTAATGTAATGATAACTTTTTACTTTTATAGTTGTGGGGATATGGCTTCACTAAATGGCAGAGAAAGACTATTACATTGTGCAAGTGCTGGTTTGTGTTGTGCCCTGTGCTTCTGCCTTGTGTTCTCTTCGAATTGCTCAGATGATGACAGAGTTGACAGGAGGACAGTGTGTTTTGTACTAGAGGCTTTTAACATTCACATGTTTCAACTAGGAACTAACTACTGTAGTTCAGTTATTTGTGGGAAACAGGAAGTTAAAGAGTTACCTGTAAAATTGAAACTATATTGGCAGCTAACTACTTTTGAGGGCTCCTCAGTAGTATAACTGTATAAAGCTAATTACTTTCAAAAAGCAATTTCAGCTTCAAGGTTAGGCCTGGAAAAGGGAGCAGGAGATGTAAAGCAAGGTAAGAGGCAAATGTTTTCCCCTTTGGGAAGGGGGATCGCTGCAGGAACAAACTACGGGTACCTCCCTAATTAACCAAAACCTGAAGTGACATCAAAGTCCAGCACAGCCTGTAACAACAGTTGCAGGGGCATGGGAATCTGAGCATATTATTGCAATTTGATGCTATAGTTGTCTAAGTGGTCACTGGACAGTCTTAACAAAATTTATTTGAAAGTAATTTGTTAAAAATATTTTTTGTATTCATATTCCCACATGTTCATAATGCTTTGTAATATTAAAACAAACATCATGAAAGGAATAATATAATATAATATAATAAATACCATGCTTTAAAAAATCAAAATAAAAGCATAGCAAGAAAACACTGGAACATAGTAAAGCAGTAATTAATTCCAAAGGCCAAATCGAATACACCAAAGAATGCATTTGTTTGTGGAAAAACAGCAGGGATGGGGTTGTACCAGCCTCTCATAACAAAATTATACTGCCTTTCCACTACTACAGAAAAAGATCTACCCCTTGTGGGAGGTAATTGTGTTCCTCACAACAAGGAATCCATAACAGAGCCAACCTTGGTGTGGAGGGAAGGGAAGGGAGGAGGACATATAGGAAGAAGCATTCTTAATCAGGAGTTCAGAACTCTTCAGGATTTAAAGTCAGAAAAAACAGCAGTTTGAATTGGGCCAGGAAACAAATGTTTCCAGATCATATGTGAGAGGCGCATTCTGTATCACTTACATATCATACAAGTTCTGTCTATTAAATAACGAGACTGATACAATAGTAATAAAATTTATTCGGTCTTTGACCAGTATAAAAACCAAGTCATACAATCGTACAATCATACGAATGGCATATCAATAATACAATACCAAATTAAAATATAAACTAATAATGGACTGTATATGTACAGTATTCAAACAAATCTTACTGCACAGTGATAGAATCTCCATTTGTCAATTGAGGGCGCAGTTTACAAACAATGTAACAAAATTTAGCCACCTTGTGGGATACTGTGGGGTCAATGTTATCCAATAGAAAGTGTAAATAAACAGAGTCAGTTTCACCTGGAAATTTACTCAGTAGTGGGCTAATCAGTTGGTGACGAATGTCCCTATAAAATTGACAATATAGGAGAACATGCTCATTGGTTTCCACAGCACCCGAACCACATGGGCAAAAGCGAAATTCAAAAGGTATTTTTTTAAATCTACCTTCCAACATGGCCGTAGGCATCACATTGAACCGTGCCAAAGTTAAAGCCCTTCTAAACTTCGGGAGAGTGACATGGAATAAATATGGAGCTGGGGAGGGGACCAAGGCTTGAAAGCTAAACAAGACATATTTTGAAAGAGAAGCAGAATCCATGTATCTTTCTGCTTCTATAATTTTTTGTTTAATAATAGATTTAGCTCTATCGGCATCAAGCTTTAGAATTTCATTTTTATTGAGACCTAGCTCATTTATTTTCTTATAGATAGAAATTTCCCAAGAGGATTTGAAAAGATCCAGAAAGATTAAATTTGTCAAACCTCCAGGAGTTTTATGCAATTTTTGCCAATAGGTGAGTATACTGATCCACGGACTAGATTCTATTTTGATAGACCCAGCCTCCCTTCTGAGAACAGCATTCGGAACACAAGGGGCAACCTGGAAGATTCTCCTAAGGAACTTAGTTTGCACACATTCAATTACATTGATGTTACAATATGGTCCCAATTGGGCTCCGTATAGAAGTTGAGGACGAACCTTGGCATTGAACAGTTTGACTGCAGCCGGAATAAACTGAGCACCTTTGGTGAAAAAAAAATCTTAGAATAGCCGTTATGGTTCTTTGGGCATTGCTGATGACAAGTTCTGAATGGGCTGTTCTCCTACCAGAGTTATGGAAAACAATTCCTAGATATTTGAAAGTCTTAACCTGCTCTATGTGTTGTCTATCAAGTGTCCAATGTATCCATTTGGGGCGATGAGCAAAAGTGAGGATCTTAGTCTTGGAGGAGTTAATTGTTAATTTCTCCTCTTTGCAAAACAGAACAAGAGAGTTTAGGGTTCTTTTGAGTCCAATAGGGGATAGCGAAAGAATAGCAACATCATCTGCATAGAGCAATGAGTTAATATGCTTGTTAGCCAACTTTGGAGGGTGAAATGAAAGATTATTCAGAGCAGAAACAAGGGAATTAATGTAAAAATTGAATAAAGTAGGGGCCAGGACACATCCTTGCCTTACACCCGTCTTAACAGGAATTGTCTTGGAAACATGACCTTGGAGACTGCATCTAACCTTGATATTAGAGTTCTCATGAATCTTAATAAGAAGCAAAAGAAGTCGTTTGTCTATATTAGTGCACAATAATTTCTCCCACAATCTAGATCTATTGACTGTATCAAAGGCGGATTTAAAATCTATAAATGCCACATATAGTGGTTGTCCATAATGGAGGTATTTTTCAACAAGATATTGCAAAATCATTGTATGATCAATAGTGGATCTTCCGGGCCGAAAGCCTGCCTGTTCAGCCATCAGAATATCTTCGGTCTCAAGCCAGTCTAAAAACTTATTTAAAAGGTGTTTTGTGTATAGCTTACTCACCAAACTCAAGAGACTAATCGGTCGGAAGTTAGAGGGATCAGTTCTGTTACCTTTTTTATATATCGGGACAATAATGGCCAAGCCCCAATCTTCTGGGATGGAAGCAGATCTATCAACGGCCGTAAATAATTTAGCGAGGACCGGAACCCACCAGTCAAGGTTATTTTTAAGTACTTCACCAGTTATAAAATCAGTACCTGGGGCACGAGCTGGTTTGAGTTGGGTGATAAGACTCTTTATCTCTGAGTGCGAAACTGGGGGCCAGAGGGGAAGAGACGAAACCTCTATCATGAGATCAGATACTAATGAGTTTGAAGTATTTTCAGCAGAATCATAAAGATTGGCAAAGTGACTTTCCCATACGTGAGCTGGGATCTGTACTGTAGAATTATCTGAATTCTTAATGAACGAAGGATCAACCTCTTTCCAAAATAAGTTGGGATTGTTTGCACTGGCTGACTGAATTAGTTTATTCCAGGTATCTATCATGGCACCCTTTTTCTTTTGTCTTACTAGAAGCTTGTATCTTTTCTTCTGTTCCAGAAGTTCAGATACAGAAAATTGTGTTGGGTCTGCTTTATACTCTTTGAAAAGATATTTGAGGTGTGCCCATAATTCTTTGCATTCTTGATCAAACCAAATCTGATGACGTATCGGTTTATGTCTAACAGGATTACTTTTGGAAATGGTTAGTAATGGTTGTAAAGAACTAATTAAAGTATTATAATTAGACAGTATTTCAGAATCCAGATTAGCATCCGCTATTGTAAAGGAAAGCAACTTAATCGTTTCGCTTGAGAGAAACTTAGTGAGAGTATCAGACAGTTGGGGGGACCATTTAATTTGGGTTGGACTGATATCGTTAGTAAAAATTGAGATCTTATCAAGTGGCAGGGTAAAGCTGTCATTAAATTTTAAGCACAAGAGGGCTGGGAAATGGTCGCTGTCAGGTCTGCTAACTATTGTAAACTTAGAAATATTGATACAATAATCCATCTTTATTTACAGTTGTCCCTTCATATTAACTGGGGTTTGGTTCCAAGACCCCCCGTGGATACCAAAATCCGTGAATACTCAAGTCTCATTATATGCAATGGCATAGCAAAATGGTGTCCCTTATATAAGATGGCAAAATCAAGGTTTGCTTTTTGGATTATTATTTTTTAAAGAATATTTTCAAACTGTGAATACTTAAATCCGTGAATACCAAATCCATGGATACGGAGGGACAACTGTATATGTATTACAATTCTAATGCTTGTCCCCTTCAATATACTCCCCGTTCATACTCACACACCAATTCAGTCTTGTTTTCCACTGGTCAAAGGAGTGGAGTAGACCAGTTTCTGTCAGCTGTGTCAACACAACTGCCATTTTCTTAATACTGCATCAATTGATTCAAAACATGTTCCTTTAAGCAACGATTTCACTTTAGGGATGTCATAACGGCCCACCCAAGGATTTCTGCTGCCTGAAGTCCAGGGTTGGTCCTTATTCCTATCCCAAACCCAGGGATTCCTCTTTGTTGCCACCACTCCTGTCTTGCTGGGTTTTCTTGTCTAGGCAGGGAGATCAAATATGATGAAATAAAGGAACAATAATAACTCTTTTCTCTACTCTAGAGAAGGTTCTTGATAGCTGACCAAAGCAGGCAATTTCGAGGTGAGATTGAGAAATAACAGAAACTTTTATTTCAATCTTAGGATCTATGTCACTTGAGAAGGTAAAACATTCCCAGGTTCAGCTTAAGGATTATACATATACATTCATTCAGAGCACTTACAAATAAACATAAAATCTAATGCAATCTAACTACACATTCCCTAACTACTACATGCAGATTAACTTACAGTCTCTGTAGATGGGTTTCAGAGTCTTTTTGGATCCTTTTGGAGGCCTCTGGGTAAGGTTTGGCTCCTCCCAACCTTTGGTATCACAGATTGTCTTTTTGGGCTTTTCATGGTTGTGTAGGACACCTGGCCCCAGAGCTAGGCCATGGGGTCAGAGTCCATCTTAGCTAGCTCCGTCTAGCTGGCCATGTGCTCAGCCAGTCTGACCCAGAACAAAGGAAGGATAAAGAACTTTTAAAAGTCCTTCTTGTTGATTCCTGATTGGCTCTGCCAGTGCCCAATCAGAGTGGCTATCTAGCCAGGTGATGTGACATCATGTTTATTTAATGAGGGTCTCCCACCCACTTCCCATTTCCAAATAAGGAGTGGAATTTTCCAATACTGATCCTGTGAGTTGTGAAGGTGAGCTCCCATGCTGGCATACCAAGCCAGCATGACAAGGAAAAAGGAAAAAAAAAATCACATGGTGCCAAATCTGGCAAATATGGAGTACGTTCAAGTGTAGGAATGTGTTTATTGGCCAAAAACTGTTTCACAGAAAGTGCTGTGTAAGTAGGCACATTGTTTTGAAGAATGAAACCATTTCCCCACAGTTCTGGCCTTTCCCCCCCCCCCGACTCTTTCTCTCAGCTTTGTCAAAACTCCCTTATAATAATGCTGGTTCACTGTTCTGCCTTTTGGAACTCATTCTGCCCAAATTATGTCCTTGATGTAAAAAAACAACAACAACCAATGAGCATGGCTTTGAATGTGGACTTGCTTTGACGTGCTTTTTTTCATTCTTGGTGATGATGGTGTTTTCCAGTGCACTGACTGTCATTTTTTTCAGGATCATACTAGAAGATCCAGGTTTCATCACAAGTTATGATTTTTTTTTAAAAAAAGGTTTGAGTCTGTGTCAAGTTGCTGCAGAATGTCATGTTGCTCGACCTTTAAACTTAGCATTTTTCTGGCACACAACAGACAAAACACCTGCTTTAAATGATGACTGACAATTAACTGAATGGCTGAGAGTGTTGATGTTTGTCATGCAGGTTCAGACATGTTCAGGGTCACCACTCAAGTGTTCGCAATCAGTTCTCCCTGATTTGTCTGAAAGGTAGAAACACAGTCTCATTATTTAATAGACAGATCTTCTACTGTCCAACTGTCTCACTTTGACAGGGTCAGTCCCAAATAATCTTCTATCATCCCACTTTTTCAGCTGCTTTTAAAATCTTCCAGTTTCTCTCTCCTACTACTACTTTCTACCTCCATCTTCAGCTTACTTCAGTTGCTGCAAATTGACTTCAAATTGCAAAAGTAGTTTGCACTCAATTAACTCAACAGGGAGGAGAGGGGAGGAGACAAAATCTTGTCTTATATTTATTCTATATTTATTTATTTATACCCTGCTTTTCAGCCACAAGGCTATCAGAGCAGCTTACAAATTGTTTTTTAAGCAATAGCAATTTACACATCTACACTGCATTAAGCAGTTTCCATGTGTGTTAGCTAATTGCCCCCACAAGCCAGGTGCTCATTTTACCAACCTATGAAAGGATGGAAGGCTGAGCCCACTGGAATTGGACTTGAATGTGGTGACTTGCAGTACTGGCATTTAATCACTGTGCCACCAGGGATCCCTTCTCAGTAGACTCAGGGAAAAGCAAACTGCCGGAGCCTCCCCTAGTTTGTGTGTTCTTGCTGATTAATAACTTTTACTATCTTGGTCACACTCTGATGTTGCTTGATCACATTTATCCCAAATTTTCATCTGTGAAATGTTGGAAGGTATGAAATAGATATCCCTATGTTAACAAAATAGTTGTGGTGGGAAACATGGGAAAAACAACAACAGAGCAAGCCTAATAGCCTTTCTTTGGTGACTCATGAGATCACATATTATTGGATACAGTTGTGGTTGTGTTACTTTTGTGACAGCTCCAGCTGGTACTGCTCCCTTCCCCCCACAGAACTCCCTACACAAAGAGGCTTGACTGGCATTGACTGCATTAATTTCTATAAGTCTCTCAGGCAGTCTAATAATATATTCAACTTGGGAAGAATCCTATACTTGAAACCCAGGAAACAAAGTTTTCATTCTGCTCTTTTTGTTTATGGTATGCATCTGTAGGATACGTTAGTGATCACATCTTGTGGTCTAAAGGTAAAATATATTATTGGTCACTTCTATTGATAGGGATTTTTCTCCATATATTTTTCTCCATATATCTAGTTGTTTTGTTTTAATTTGTATTATGAGCCACCCTGAGACAAATATTTTGAAGGGCGATACATAAATCCCTTAAATAAATAAAATGAATAAGATTGCAAGACAGAGATTAAAAAAGTTACTTTTTGAACTACAGTGCCTTGCTGGCTGAGGGATAACTGGAAGTTGTAATTTTAAAAAACCAAACTTTTCCAAACTGTGCTCCAGAATTAATTTTTCCATCCAAAAGCTGACAGCTTGAAGCATTTGTGTAATGCACAAGTGGGGCATATCCCATTGTTTGTTCTGAGCATTTGGTATTCAGAGGTGCATTGCCTCTGGATATGGATATTTTATTTTGTTATTAACTTTAATTTGCCATAACCTCCATATGTGCTTAGTTTTTTTAAAAAAAATTGAAATGTATTCTCTCACAGTGCTATCTCACATGTGTCTTTGATTATAGATATAACTGCTTTAAAGGCAAGAGAATGTCAGTGAAAAAAATGTTAAATAACCCTTAAACTAGGTGAAGAATGTTCAAAGATGAATAAAATGTGATGGTGCTTTTACTGAAGAGGTCTTTGGTGCTTTTTCATTCAAGTATTGTAGAGTGTTGTTATAATATTCATTCCTTAAATTGCAAAATAAATGCTAGTAAAGTGCTGCTCATATAAAATCCACTTGAATCCTAGCCTATATTGAGGCTTCTACTAAATATGTTTTATTAATATGGAGTGAACTAGTAATAGCTGGATACAGCCAAAATGGTGTAGTGATTTGAGCATTGGACTACAATTCTGGAGATCAGGGTTTGAATCCTTGCTTAGCCATGGAAACCCACTGAATGACCTTGGGCAAGTCATACTCTCTCAGTCTCAGAGGAAGGCAATGACGAAAATCCTCTGGACAAATCTTCCAAAGAAAACCCCATGATAGGTTCACCTTAGGGTCCCCATAAGCTGAAAATGACTTGAAGGCACACAACAAGAAAGTAATAGCTGTAGAATGTGAGTGTGAAACAACCCTTGACACTCTGTATTGTAATCCCTGGTGAGGTATTCTCCACACACAGAGAAGATGGCACCCAATAGCCTCCACACCCAGCATCCTGGATACCACATAAGAGCATCCACCTGACAGCCTCCACACACAGCACCTGATAGCAGGGTCGCCTGATAGCATTCATCCCCAACATCATGCGTGTCCTGCAGAACTGCAGCCAGTACAATCCTATTGTTCCATCTTTAGAAATTGTAGGATCTAAAGTTTGAGAAGGGCTTTCTTATATGCTAATACTTAATGTGTATTCTTATGGGGCCAAAATGGCAACATTCCATGACAGATATTGGTTAGCATAGGTGAATTCCATCATCTGTAGAAAGACATTTAAATTTATTTATTTTTTGAAAAAGAAGAACCCAAACAACTCAGTGGGCACAGAATTTTGGAGAGAATAGGGGGGAATGAGAATTTTGAGCAAGGTGGTGAGGAAAACTAGAGGAAAGGGAAACTAGAATGGAGGATCTGAAAAAAGCACATGCCTATGGGTTGGAACCCTGAACAGGAGCAAAAGCATTCTACACTGCAACATTTTGTTGCATGTGTGCAAATCCCAGAGGGAGGGAGGAAGGAGAAGAATGAAGAAATACCAACACTGGCAAAATAGTGAAAGAAGAAGCCTTCTGCAAATACAGTAATCAGTTCAGACATCTAGCAAGGAGGGAGAATTGTGGGTGGATGGGGAGCAATGGTAGTGGGGAAGGCCTTGAAAGTGTGATCATTTGCAACAGTGGCAGGAGCAATTAGCCTCTCCAGGGAAGAGGAGGGAAAGAGAGAGGTATAAGGAGAAGGAATTGCAGCAAGAGAGTGCAGAGAGAGAGAGATAATGAGCTGGGAGGCAATAGAGAGGGAGAAATAGGCTAGACTCATTCTCTTTGGCTCCAGCCTGGCTCAGGGCTAGCATGCAGCCCTTGACAGAATAGGAGGCATCTCATACCTGCTGTATGCTCATACCTGCTCAATAACTTCCATAACCCTCCAGCCCACATGACTGCTTACTATGTTGGCTTAGGGATTCTGGGAGCTATGGTCCAAAATGGTAAGGTACCAAGCTCTACTAATAATGGATTTATGTACTGATGTGTCTTCTAGATAGTCAAAACAACATGATCCATGCACATGCAAGGTATAGAAGCAACCTCAAGGAAACTGCAAGAAAAATGAGTAGAAGGTGCACTTCAAACAATCCTATGAGGACTGAGCATATTTAATGACCAAGGAATGCTGGCTAACTACTTGGAAGGGGAGACTGAATGTGAGAAGAATTAGAATGGAATGGAGTATCCCCAAATTAACATAGGTAATTCCTTGGAACCTTCAGTAGGAACAGTCTAAACTGCAACATTCTGTTGCAGATCTGATTAGTAGTAGATTATATATACAGTCGACCCTCCATATTCACAGATTCTGCATCCATGAATTCAACCATACATAGTTTGAAAATATTTTTTTAAACATTCCAAAAGCAAACCTTGATTTTGCCATTGTATATAAGGGACACCATTTTATTTTGCCATTGTATATAATGGGAATTGAGCATCCACAGATTTTGGTATCCACAGGTGTCTGTGTCCTTGAATCAAACCCCAGTGGATACCAGGGGCCCACAGTCCTGTATATTTGTCAAGAGATTGACACAGCTTCATCAGAAAATGTTTTTTCTTCAACACAAGTCAGGAAAATAGGTTATCTTACTGAAAGCCTATAATGACCATTCCTATGTACTGCTGCCGATTTGTGATCCACGTTTTTAGATGTTTCACTGGGCTGGGCCCCTACATGCAACCAAAGGATATTTATGTTCCCATGCAATTTAATTTGGGCTTGACTTTTGTTACCTTTGTGAATTCAGAGAGAATTTCAATATACATGGTGACATTAAGTTTCTTGAAAGCTAAAAATTTCCCAGGTTGTATGAATGTGACTTGTTTTACACTTGTCTTGATGCCTTTTGTTAGCTTAGTTTAAAATAACACATTATAAGGGTGCAGGAAGGGTTGGGTTTTTTTGTTTGTTTGTTTGTTTGTTTTTGCATGAAAATAGCAATTCTCTGACTTCTTTCAAATATCAGATACTAATTGATAAAATCCCCTGCTTTTCCCAGGGATAGAAAACAAAGTGCCCAAAAGCATTGTTTCTCCTCATTAAACTTAATTATTGATTTGGGGATCAAAAGTTCACTGATGTGAGCAGAGGACTATCAAAGATATATTCTGTGGCACAAAAGACTGTGTTAGGTCTATGATGGCTGCCTGGATTATTTTTAGTACCCTTTCTGAAGCAATGCCCCTTCATGCCCTTGAAAAGCTTCCCACAAAAGTTGGGCAACTCACTGGCATTTTACAAGAACTGCCTCCAAAAAGGATAAACAGAGCTGTTACCAGAAGGGGGGAAAACATCAAGGAAAAACAAAAAACAGCAGAGCTTAAAAAATTGCTTTCTAAAAAAGAATTCATTCCAGTTTACTCATTTCAATGTATTTAAAAATAATCTGTTGTGTTGGCATTACAAGTAACGTGTGTTGCATTATTTATTTATTTATGCATACCCCATCTTTCTCCCAATATAGGGACTCAAGGTGGCTAACAATGAGTTTAAAACAATACACAAACATTAAAAATATAAATATAAAATAAATATGAAATTTAAAAAACAGATTAAACAATGTACAGTATTAAAACACTTAAAAATATGAAAAATACAATAAAATGATATACACCTTAAAAGCCAAACTGCACAGCATGTACAAGCCCAGCCCGCATCAGATTGAAAATGCCTGATGGCACAAGAATGTTTTTATTTGTTGCCGACAGGACAGCAGAATCTGGGCCATCCTGGTCTCTCTAGGGAAAGAGTTCCAAATCTGGGAGCAGCCACTGAGAAGGCCCTCTCTCGTGTTCCCACCAAATGAGCCTTATTTCCCCCCTCGTACTTAAAAAAAATATGAATTGAACTGACTAATGCCATAAAACTTTTTAAATTCCTCTAAAAATTATTCTAAATATCCTCAAATTTCCCTTTAAAAGTAATTTGAAAAAGAAATTGGACAAAGTTACAGTCAATTAACCCTGTTCCCACTCAATGTGTTACTTTTGGAATGTAACTTTGTTCCACCTTTGATACAGTTTTTAAAATTCTTTATAGGTAATAGTGTTAATTATAACTTGTTACTTTCAAACTCTGAATAAACCCCACTGTATACATTTATGGGGTTTGGATTACAACTACAATTGGAAGCACTCATTCTAAAGCACAAAAGATATATACAGTACTTATTCTGGGATACCCTTGTTGGAGTAATGATCATTAAATGATCATTAAAATATAGAGATCATCATGGAGGTACATTAAACCAATATTCCACTCTGATAGAAGTTTCTAGCAAATGTTTACCCCCTATGCATATGGCAGCTTCTTTTCTCAGCAGAATCATGTATAGATACAGAATATGTTTCCAGTGTAGGATTATAATCAGTAGGAGATGAACAGAGGCAAATAAAGATACAAAAAAGGTAGGTAATGTGCCTTGCAAATATAGACCTACAAGACTGTCTGTTCATCAATATAGTTTTCAAACAGTTTATCAAGTTGGCATCCACAGAGGCTCTCAAGGCAGGCGGCAACTTTTTTTTTTAAATGATTACATACAGATGTTGTAAAATATATTTAAAATGCAAAAAAGCATTTGTGCACCCTCAAGAACACCCCTTTATATGCCTCTCTCTTCAAAATTGTTATGAAGATTGTTTGCATAACAATGTAAGCTATTTGATCAGTAAGGTGATTCAGGTACAGTGGTGATATTAAATGTATAAGAGAATGAAGGTTTGCAGGGACTGGATGAAAGAAGCAGAATTCTTTGCTTGTATTGACCTGCAAAAACTCAGTTGTACAAGTAGGGGCTAGATGCATATTTAGGCATCTAGATAAATTAGTCAGACTTTCATGCTGAGTTGCAGACAGCACCTGGGGCTTCTTCGTTGGATAATAGTGAAAGCCTCTTTATCAAACCAAGTCTTACATTCAGCTCATCACCATAGTATCTGAGCTAGGATACTCATTAGTGCTGAACATATATTTAATTAATGGCAGAAAATGTCGGGGGTTTAAAGACAAGCATTTCTCTTGACAAAATGTTTTCAAAATGAAACTTTCTACAATTGCAATAAGATAGGCAGTGTCGTAGTACAAATGTTTGTACTGCTACAAAGCATTAGTAATTTAAATTATTAAATCCCATTTCCATAGAATGAATTAACGTTATTGTTAATTCAAGCTTTCTTTAATGTAAACTGATTTCCTGGGGAAGATGTAATTGCATTTCATAAACAAATGGTAGTAGTGGTTAATCCCTATGGTCAGATTAAAACCCAGATTTTAATAATCTTCATGGTTTTGCTGCTAGTGATGCAGTCTTGAAATGACATTTTGGGAACCAAATAATGCTCTGCATATTGTACTTTGTTTTGCAGAGATAATAAGCTTAGCTATGTTCATGATTTCAGTAATGTCATTTTTTTTGCAAATAGCACTTCAAGTTTACATTCTCTGAAGCTTTCAGGAAATAGAAGCATCTCTATATATGTAAATGAAATGACGTAATTAATAAAGTTTCAACATAATTTTAAAAATCAGCTAAGCATTCTCTTGTTAATTCTAGTATGATTAAGATATAAATATTGAGTTTGATTATTATTCTTGTTATGTGCCTTCAAGTCAACCCTGGTTTAGGATGACCTATTATAGGAGTTTCTTGGCAAGATTATGTCAGAGCAGATTTGCCATTGCCTTCCTCTAAGGGCTTATCTACACCAGCAAGGATATGCCAACTCCCCACCAGCATATCTTGGTCCCAGAGCTGGCTCATCCTTGCCCCATTACCTTGATGAAATGGGCCAGAGTCCACACAGGAAAAGCAGCCCTGCAGCCACCGCTGCCATTTTCTCTACTGTCTTGGAAACCAGGAAGGGGGGCCTGCAACATGTGATTGAAGGGCTCCTGCATGTGACCAGCCTTGGTCATGTGCTGTGGGACCCCTGCCTGGCTTCCAGGTGAGCTAGGCAGCTGGCAGTGGCAGAAAGGGGTGGCATGCCAGATGATTGGACCTGATCTGGGTTTTGGCTGGTGGTAATGGATTAAATTGGGTTTTATGCTAAAACAGTTTATTCTCCCCTACCCTGGCTTGCCCCTCTCTCAATCTCATATCTGCCCCAGGGATAGTGTGGACTTCCTGGGGGCAGAATAGGCAAATGCCCTGCGTGATATGTACTGCAGGGCACTGAGATGGGGGCAAACTGGGATATTTAGCCCATGTAGATAAGGCCTAAGATGGAGAGAGTGTGACATACCCAAGGTAATTCAGTGGATTTCCATAGCTAAATTGGGATTCTAACCCTCGTCTCCCAGTCCTAGTCCAATGCTCAAATCACTACACCACACTAGCTTTTGAGCTGAATTGCTTTTCTGTCAGCAGAAGATATCTTTTACTCTTAGTAGATTGTTTTATTCTACAGTATTGCACACAAAAAGTAAAGTTAAATCCAGGCTTGTCTAAACTATTCCTCATAGAATTTTAGGAGAATACCTTTTGTCCAAATGGGATCCTGTGGTGATTCACCTTATTTGGAAGTGGGGGGCAAAACTGCCATATACTTCATGGGAAAAACCTTTGCAGCCTTTCCTGAGTTTTTTAAATAATGTGAGGGAAATGTTCATTCGGGCTCGTTGGGACAACTGATTTGGATCGCAGCGCATTCCCAGATAAGAGCGGAAATGAAAAGCTGATTGGTCAGACATGTGCAGGAAGTGGAGCTTGCCAACCACGAAGTGGCCAGAACCACCATGTTGGATTTTGGTGGTAATGATAGTGCTCTTTTGCATTGCTGAGGTGCCAAAACAGTTTTTTTTAAAAACTTATTTAAGTGGAAGGTCACTACTGTTCGGCAGCAGCAACCTGAGGAGAATAAAAACATGAGTAATTCACTCGCGGCCACCATCTTGATTCACAGGCATGCCTCCATGTGAGCATCAAACACAGATAGCTTCGCATACCAGCAATCTTGCCAGAAAAACGTGGAGACAAATGAACACTGCAGTGAATTGGTGTTACTGTGCACCAATCCACATTATATTGCATTGTCTAGACAAACCCTCCAAATATCTGTATCTGCTAATGCAAGAGCTTTGTTAGATATTGCGCAAGAAGAAACATGAAAACTATTGTAGGATCTTTGTGTATGCATAGCCAGAGCAACAGTAATAGTTGATTTACTTCTCACAATTCCTTGACCAGTCTGTTGCCACTATAAAATTTTGGGGACATCTTCACTGAAGACATACTGGAAGTGTGAAGTGCAAGTTCTTGAAAAAATGTAATGCTGAACTATTGTGTAACATTTATGTGAACACTTGTTTGTGTTATTCCAGAACCTGAACAACTATAATTATGGTCTTGATTATAGTTTATTGAAACAAACTTTAAATCTTGGTTTATGAAGTTATGTTGCTTCAAGAAGCCATGATTAAGAAGACCCAGATGTGATGCTAAACTGGTTAACTGAATGTAGAAGTTCAAGCTTCTGTTCTTATTATGGCAGTGCTGGTGGAAGGGAGCTCATGAAGCTGAGGCAAACTCAAGTTCTTTTGCATAATAATAAACTTACAGACATCAGCTAAATGTAATGGCAAGAGTCCTGTTGGGTCCTATATTAATGGTTACATTCCCACCCCCAGGATCATGCAGAGTAATGAGAGAAGGCAGCCAAAACATACCCTCCCATTGTACCAATTTGACAGGGACAATCCTGATTAATCCTCTGTTGTCCCACTTTTTCAGTTGTTTTTAAAATGTCCCAGTTTTTCTCTTTTTCTCCCTCTTTTCCCCTTTGTCCTTGGCTTACATCAGTTACAGCAAACTGAGTTCGAAGTAATTTGCACTCAGTTAACTTGGCAGGAGAGAGGAGAGGAAGGGACAGAATTTTGTCTTTCCCTGTAGCCTCAGGTAAAAACAAACTGCTGCAGCCTCTCCTAGCTTGTACAGTTGTCCCTCTGTATCCACGGGTTTGGTATCCACGGATTTAAGTATTCACGGCTTGAAAATATTCTTTAAAAAATAATAATCCAAAAAGGAAACCTTGATTTTGCATTTTATATACGGGATACCATTTTGCTATGCCATTGCATATAATGGGAATTGAGTATTCACTCATTTTGGTATCTACGGGGGGGGGGGTCCTGGAACCAAACCCCAGCGAATATGAAGGGACAACTGTACATTCTTCCTTATAACTAACTTTTCCATGTTGGCCACTCTCTGATTTTCTTTGGCCAAATGGGTCCTAGTTTTCATATGTGAAATGTCGCAAGGTGTGAAATACATCATTTCCAGGTGGTATATTTTTCCAAAGCCTTTCTTCTTTTATGAGTACTGTACTGTCCCCATAGCCCTTTTGCTCCACCACCTGTACTGACATACTGCATCAGTGTCATGCACCACCAAGATTCTAGCCTGTAGGTGATAAAATTGAGTAATAAAACTTTTAGGATACCTGAAAATGAAAATGAATTGTAGACACATAATGAAAATAGAAAAATAGATGTACAGCCTAAACAAATCTATATAAATAAAATTAGGGTTCTGTCTGTCTGTTTGTTACTCTATCATGAGAAAATGGCTAAATGGATTTCCAGCAGATTTGGTGTGTTATCTTCAGGGTGGCCCAACTTAAAATACAGACTGTGTGACATACACAAAATTCAATGGGGTGGCCTGAGGTCTCACCCCAATTATTTTAAACTAAATGTTCACAAACGCAGGATGGTATGGTTTGGATGCTGTGACTTAATTCCCTAGGGAGAAGGGCTGGGGTTACTCCAGATTTCCTCCCCCAAGAGTAACTGAGACTGATGCACATTGTGAGGAATCTGAGCACCTGAAGAGGTAGGCAGTTGTCCTCCAGAGCAGTTGAAACTGAGCAGTCATTAACTATGATTGTTAATGATTCTCCTCAGCAACTCTGGATATTTTAGCAAGTAACCAATAAAATTCTCTTTAGGGTAGTTTAAGAAGTACAGTTGCCCCTTCATATTCGCTGGGGTTTGGTTCCAGGACCCCCCGTAGATACCAAAATCTGTGAATACTCAAGTCCTATTATATGCAATGGCACAGCAAAATGGTGTCCCTAATATATAAGATGGCAAAATCATGGTTTGCTTCTTGGGTTATTATTTTTTAAAGAATATTTTCAAGCCATGAATACTTAAATCTGTGAATACCAAATCCGTGGATATGGAGGGACAACTGTACTGTATTGCTAAAACTATGGTATCCATCTACTAGTCAGACTTTAATATACTGTACATACAGCTGCCTATAACACATAGATCATTACTATTTCCTAGCCAAAGTTAGTGTAGCCTGCTTTACAATGGAGAAGAATACTTTGTAGCTTACTCTTATTGAGATAACAAGTTTGCTAGTCCGTAGTGTTTTTATCGGAATAAGATTGTTGAATTTTGAGTGATTTAACATTAAGAAAGATGAAACCACATGGTCCATGTGCCGGTGTATTGTCGCATAAGCATAGTAAACTAAACAGTTTTCTTTGTTAAATGTACTGTAAGTTTTAAGAACTGTTGCTCTGTTTTAAAACCTTATTTACATCATGTTTGTGTACATGTATTTGGACATAACACATCATGCATTGTGGCAATGAACATGAATCATGTTTAAAGAAACGGACTGGTACTTTGGAATGAAAGTTAAAATATTGGAGATGAAACTAAATTATTCTACATTTCTACATTTTACATTCATTTAACACATATATACACAAATTATACACAATTAAGTTATACCCTTGATTAGGGATATAAATAATGTTGATATTCTTAATGGATCATGTTGCATTTTTTAAAAGTTTGTGAAATCTGATATAGGTTTTGTGAACCCTTGCATCTCTGAGATTACGTATTTATCTGATGACAGTTTTAGACCAGATATGGCTATTTATCATAGATGTTATTCTGAGAAGTGTTGGGTAGTTCGCATACGTATATGTACAGAAGTGCATTTCCATAAGAGAGAGTGTGTTAAAATGAAGTAACTTACTGCATACACATGAATGGAAGAAGATCATATTTTTAAATATATGCTTTTGCTACAAACTGTGGAAGAATTATGCTCTGAGAAGGCAGCTATTTTGCTGGTAGATACAAATGTATGGGTTTTTTTTTTGTATGCATGTATTGTTTTATTATTAGACTTATGCCTTGTTATGATCCTCTAAAAATACATTTATTAGCATCTATAAGTGTACAGTACTATGGACATATTGTTCAGGATTAATCTCACAGAATTTAGTGCAATGTCTGTAAGGTGCATAACTAGAAGACTGTAAGATTGAATTCAGCTTGTTTGTTAAGCTTTCAGTCCGACACTTCCTCTGAGGTTTATTTATCCTGAAAATGTGCCTATGAATTTCACACTGAACTGTTCTTACACTTTTTTTAAAAAAAATTAATACTGAACATTGTAAAAAAATGCTGAACGAATTGCTTTCTCCTCACCCGGTAACATCATAATTGTACTGTCATTAAAACTATTCCATATGCTGGCATACAAAAGAGACCCATCAAAATTCTTTAAAGGTCATTCACCACACATAATTGTGTAAGAAGATAATAAGCAAGAGTAGCATTGACAAAGCTAAAGGATAATTAAACAATATATGTTTAGGTTAACTGAATGTTATGAATTTGTTATATACTGAAGGAGTGTTGAATTTGAAGCCAAGACTGGATTGATTTAGATGAGGCCTGACTGAAATTTGAAACAGGAGCCTTTGGGGTCTGTGCATCGATATATCTTGTGGGAAGCCATTATAGAATCAGGAAGGAAAAGTCTGCTTTATGTTGCAGGATCCATTTTATTGCTACAAATTGATTGGTCTGTATATTTCCATGGATGGTGCCAGATTCTTTCACTTACGTTCAGCTGTTCCCTGCTTATCAGTGGGGGATCCAAAGCCATACTCCTTTCCCCCCACTGCAAAGCTGTTTCCTAAGGAAAGAGGAAGATAGAGCAAAGAAGGCCCAAGGAGGGATTGATGGATCACATAGGATGGTTTCATAGACTAGGGACCAGCCTATAGTTTCTTGTCTTTGCACTAAGGGCATGATGCTACCCTTCCAGTCTCCAACTCCTAGCTTGTCATGGGTAGCCACTTAACGAACCCTCAAGCCTAGCTAGAAACATTTCCCAGTGGAGAGGGCTCCAGAGCATCCATATGCTTGGGGTTGTCCCTCCCACTTGCTCCCAGTAGGCAGGTTACAGAGAACTTTTATTTTGAAGAGTCTGACCACCAGTGGTGTCATCTGGAAGGGATGACCCCTCTGCTGGCCAGTCTGTTCCTGCCTACACTCCTGGTAGGACGTGTGTTTTTGTTTGGCTCAATCTCCCTCACTCCACGTGGCCGTAGCCATCTTTGATCCCTTTGTTTAACTATTTAAAAGGAAAAACAAAACAAAAGGGAAATCTAATAATATTAAATAATTAATAATAACAACTACGGCCACTGGAGGGAGGCAGAATGAAAGCAATGAAGTGAAGACCGCTCAAAGAACAGCAGCGGCAAGAACGGAGACACCGAGGAAAGGCAGAAGGGGGAGAAGACCCCCTTCCACCGCCGTTAACACCCCGGTCCTGCTCACCCCAATTGGGTCTGGAGCCACCAGGAGGAAGCCACCATGCGGCCCCTCCAGGAGGAGGTGGCGTGGAGCATCCCCGGGGATGGGGAGCCATCCGCCGCATGGCAGAAGGGGGAGAAGACCCCCGCTTTGGCTGCCGGTGTTGGATCCCTGGTCTTGCTCACCCAGATGGGTGAGGAGCCACCAGGAGGAAGCCACCATGTGGCCCCTCCAGGAGGAGGCAGCACGGAACGCCCCCAAGGATGGGGAGCCATCTGCCACATGGCAGAAGGGGGAGAAGACCCCCACTTTGGCTGCTGGTGTTGGATCCCTGGTTCTGCTCACACGGACGGGTGAGAGGCCACTGGGAAGAAGCCACCACGCAGTCCCTACAGGAGGAGGTGGTGCAGAATGCCCCCAGGAATGGGGAGCTGTCCGCCACATGGCAGAAGGGGGAGAAGACCCCCGCTTTGGCTGCCGGCATTGGATCTCCAGTTCTGATCACCTGGATGGGTGGGAAGCCACCGGGAGGAAGCCACCACATGGCCCCTCCAGGAGGCGGCGGTGCAGAATGCCCCTGAGGACGGGGAGCCATCTGCCATGTGGCAGAAGGGGGAGAAGACTCCCGCTTTGGCTGCCAACATTGGATCCCCGGTTCTGCTCACCCGGATGGGTGAGGAGTCACTGGGAGGAAGCAACCACGTGGCCCCTCTAGGAGGAGGCGGCGTAGAATGCCCCCGGGAACGGGGAGCCATCTGTCATGTTGGTACCACCAGGCGACCCCCCTCCAGCGCTGAAGGAGCTGGATTTCAACTGCCACCAGGGAGGGCGGCTGCAGTGAGTTTTGCTCTGGGCCCCAGGAATGGGGCAAGGGGGGACTGGAGCACCGCCGGTTTGCTGTCTTGGCTTCACTACGTGGCCCAACTGAGTTGCATGGGGTTCCTCGGCTCATTTCGGGGGAGGTGCCCCACAATTGGGAAGGGCCAACCCATCCAGCCCCCACAGTCCCCCCCCAAACTACTTCCAGACCTCTACCATGGCATCACATGAGTAGGAGACCGGGTCAGCCTCGCCGGTCTGGAGCGACCTGCCTCAGTCCCCAGGGGCTACGCGGAAGTCTGAAAGGGGGCCGAATCGGCAGACTCCTGGAGGGCTCCAGGAGGGGGGTTGATGCAGAAGGAAGCTCCCGCCAGAGTGGGTGGTTAGCGGCAACAGCTGATAGGGCCACGATACATGCCAGGGGATCCGAGGCAATCTCACTTTGTGGAATGGCAGGATGGCAGTGAGGGAACAGGAGGCCTCAGCCAGTCAGTCTCCTGCATGATCGCTACGGGGGGCAGGAGGGGGACTGAGACCCTACCTGGTCCCAGCCACACCAGTGAGACACGTGCAAGCCCCGCAGCAGGGTCTAGCAGGCCCCAGAACATTATGAAAGTTCGGTCAGGGCTGGATGATCCTTGGTATATCAGGAAGCTGAGTGTTCCCCATTGGAATGCGCTTGGGGATTAAACACACAGCGCGGGATCCATTAGGAAGAGGAAGGCCTGGTCCCTGAGCACTCCTCAGGATTGAGGGGGGACAGAGGCAATGGGCCACTCTAGGAAGAGGGGAAAATTTTCAGCCTTGGGTCTTAAGTACCTATAGTCCAACACCACAGGTGAACCCCCTCCCCCCAGGGAGCTTTGTTTTCCTGGTCCCTTTGCCCATAGCCAGTAACACTGGAGGGATAAAGGACAGCTAGATTGTGTAGGAAAGCTGCACTCTCTACTTACGAAGGGGATGGACAAGTGGTAGGTGCTACTCATTGAGGCTCCTGGCTCAGCTTAGGTGCGTTTTAATGATTTTTGCCGTGATATGACCATACCAGTATCACCCTGAACATGCCCGATCTTGGAAGCTAAGCAGGGTTAGGCCTGGTGGGTACTTGGAAGGGAGACCAC
Organism: Gambelia wislizenii; assembly: GCA_030847615.1. Taxonomy (NCBI): domain Eukaryota; kingdom Metazoa; phylum Chordata; class Lepidosauria; order Squamata; family Crotaphytidae; genus Gambelia; species Gambelia wislizenii. The sequence goes on from JAUMIR010000004.1 coordinate 109,610,629, forward strand.
CTGGGAATACCAGGCACTGTAGGCACCGGGTACTGTAGGAAGAGACCAATCGGAGGATTGGTTTCTCTAGGAATGGAAATTCAAGCCGACTGGGGTCCCCCTTATTTCCCCATCATCCTGGTGACAATGAGTCAATGACTAAAAGGAGGGCTTGAGCGCCCATTTGGCCGGCAACAGATGCCATGGCGGATGTTCCCTATGAATCCCAAGTCTCAGCAATGACAATTCCATCCCAGTGGGAGGAAGGCTGCAGGCCTTCGCGGGAGCTTGGGAAAACTCGACCTCAGACAGGCGGGTCCTGCAATCCATTCGCCAAGGTTACTGGGTAGAGTATCTGCCAACTCCCCCCACAGTGGTTCCTCCTGACCCCTTACCACAGGACAAAGGAAAACAATCCCTAATGACAGAAGCCATTCAGCTACTCTTACGGATGGAAGCTACAGAGGAGTTCCAAGGATCACAACAGGGCAGGGGCTGTTACTCCACCTGTCCTTGGTACCAAAGAGGAACGGTACATGGAGAGCAGTCCTGACTCTAATAGGGATTAACAAGTTCATCAAGAAAAGGAAATTCAGGTTGGAAACTCTGAAGTACATCCTGGAAGCCATAAGACCAGAGGTTTATCTGTTCTCTCTGGTCTTACAGGATGCATATCTTCACACCCCACTTCATCAGGACCTCCATCAATTTTATACACTTTGGTTACAACAGACACCTCCAGTACAAGGCTCTCCCCTTTTGGCCTAGCCTTGGCACCCAGGGTGTTCCTTAGTGGTCTCCAGGCAACGCTCAGGATTACATGGCTATCCCCTACGTGGAGGACTTCCTGATCTGCTCCCAGTCCAGACAGAGTGCAGAACGGGACCCTGCTTTCATCGTGGAGTTGCTTCAGCAGCATGGATTCCAGGTCATCTTCAAAAGAGCCCCCTGACCCCAACACAACAGATACAACATCTAGGGCATTGTTGGACTCGGGAGAGGACTCAATCCGGCTTCCCACAGAATGAGTCAGGTCAACTCAGAACGCTACACAGAAGACACTAGGGGCAGCCAGATCGGGCATCATACACCTGGCACAGCTATAGGGCCTCACGATAGCAGCAATACACTGCTTACCACAGGTGAGAATTCACGTCAGAGTATTACGACGGTTCCGACTTTAATTTCAGGAAGAAATAGCCAGCAGGAGGCACCAGGTAGTGAGACTTCGGAAGGAGGTCTTAACTTCACCACAGGGATGGTTTTTGCCAGCGATACATAAGGGCCACCAACTTTAGATTCAGGACAAGGTCCGGATCACCACAGATACCAGTTGCCCAGGATGGGGGGCACACTGCAGAACCCATCTGGCCCAGGGCAGATGGACGGCGGAGGAAGTGTCCCACAGCACCAATTGTCTGGAGTCGAAGGTGGTCAGACTAACCCTGAAAGCCTTTTCACACCTAGTTAGAGACAGGTTGGTGCTGATCTGCACAGACAATGTCATGATGATAGCACACATAAATTGCTGGGGGGATCCAGGTCATGAGTACTCCGGGAGGATGCATCATGCCGGCTCGCATGGGCAGAGGAAAGTCTTGTGTCAATAGCGGTGGAGCACCTCCATGGAACGCTCAACCGGAAGGTGGACTTGCTCAGCCGGTCAGACATTGATCAGGGAGAGTGGGACCTACACCAGGAGGTGTTCGATGATGGCATACAGACTCTGGGGCATCCAGACAGAGACCCTTCGCGTCACAAGTGAACATGAAGCTTCCCCGCTTTGTCCCCAGATATGCAGGTGGATTCGATACCTCTACCTTTTTCGGACCAACCAAATGTCTCAAGGTCAGGTCCACCATCTGGACCCGGCCTGGCCACAACTCCGCATGTGGAAGATTAAGCAGCAGATGTCGGTGGCCAGAGGATATTCGCACCCAGGGATAGGTACAATATTGGCCTCAAGGCAGGAATCCAACTAGCGTATCTACGAATACACCCTCAGAGTGCTTTGACAATGATGCAGATGAAAAGGATGGGACTTCAGAGAGGTCTCGGTCCCAATATTATTGGTCTTCCTACAGGATGGGGTAGACCCTGGCCCTCGCCCAAATACAACAAAAGACAGGTGGCGGCGATGAAGTCATTCCTGACTCCAGAGAATGCATCAGCGATATCTTAGCATCCACACCTGCACCGCTTCATCAAGGCTCTTACTAACCTGGCCACGCCAACAGTACATAGATTCCCCTCCTGGGACTTCCCTACAGGGTTGAAGGCCTTAATGATACGACCTTCTGAGCCGATTCGTGAGGTATAATAGAAATTCTTGACTTGGACCAGTGACCATCACTTCAGCTTGGAAGGTGTCCGAACTGAGGGCCTTGTCGATCAGAGGGGACCTGTGTACTTTCCGTCCGGAATCAACAATTCTCAGACTATGCCCGGACTTCAAATTGAAGCTAGTCGTGTCTTTACACAGATCTCAGGAGGTTGCCCTGCCCTCCTTCGGTCCAAGACCAGAAAGAGAGCTGGAGAGGGTATGGCATACACTGGATGTATGCAGAGCCCAGAGAGGATATATCAGAAGACTGCAACATTTAGGGTCTAGTATACACCAAGAGGGCTGTATCATTTAGGGTCTCTGAGATCTTATTCGTCTCCCCTTACTCAACATTTTGGGGGAGGAAGTTATCATTCTCCACACTGGCATGCTGATTTAAACACTGCATAGCGACGTGCTATGAGACTCAGACCAATCTGGTACTGGAGGGCATGACTGCACACTCCACAAAAAGTGCGACGACCTCGACGGTCTGGGAGAGAGACACTACCTTGGAGGGATTCTGCAGGGCAGCGACATAGAGAATACCCTCGATCTTCATCAGACATTATAGGCCAGTCAGGATGCAGTCGATGGAGGCCGTTTTTTCAGCAGAAGGGTGCTTCAGCGAGTTCTTTGTCCTTAGGGGTCTGGAGGCTTGCCTTTGCCCTCCCATGACTGAAGCTTTAGTACATCCCAAGCATACGGATGCTCTGGAGCCCTCTCCACTGGGAAAAGGTTGGTCTTACCTGTGATACGTTCTTTTCTAGTGTAGAGGTGAAGAGCATCCGGCCCACCCAGGGCGAGCATGATGGGATACCATGACGGAAGGAGTGAAGACCGGTCATGAGTAATGGAGGAGCAGCTAAAAGCTGATAGAGTTTGGGATCACGGCTGGATGCGTCAGACTACGGCGTCTCAAGGCTGTGATATGGACTGGCCAGCAGAGGGGTCATCCCTCCCAGATGACACCACTGGTGGTCAGACTCTTCAAAATAAAAGTTCTCTGTAACCTGCCTACTGGGAGCAAGTGGAAGGGACAACCCCAAGCATACGGATGCTATTCGCCTCTATACTGGAAAAGAATGTATCACAGGTAAGACCAATGTTCCTTTTTGGGCTCAGGCCTAGCTCTTTGATAATTGTTAGTCTATGACATTTGCTGTTCTGTTTCCTAGTTTAGCTCTGTGTTTAGCTATAAAGTCACCTGCTTATTCTTGGACCTCTCTGCCTGGCTGTTGCCTTCACAGTTTTCCAGTTTACCTGCCCAGCTACTTTTGGCCCAGTCCTGCCATTTTTAATTTGGCTGGGCTTCTTGTCTTGGATGTTAACCTGTGATGGCCTCTACATTGCCTGTGTTAGATTCAGAGCTTGGAAATAACTAGCTAATCTACTTTTTAATAATTTGCTGCACAGCTCACTCTATTTTCCAGTTAATGTTGAAGTTAAAAATATGCTTTAGAGAATAGACCATTAGAAGTTGTTTTTAGAATTGGTTAGAGTGGATGTCCCTCCCTCCCTATCTCATTCAGGGAAATGGGAAGGCCTGCCTCCAGGAAAAGAAACACTAGAATTGGAGAAAATGCAGCATGTGGCTCTGTTGCTATGCTGGGTAATCTATCTGATTTCTTTTGAAAACACAATGGGGAGGATGATGGTGAAAAAGAGAGCATTCTGGAGTCCAGTTCAGAGTAGAAGACCTGAGTTTATAGATCAGAAGAGCTAAATTTAGGGAAGAAGAAAAATGGGGGGTGGGGGAGAGAGATTAAGAAGTGGGTTTAGGAATGGAATGGGGTTTGGAGAAGTGATTTGTTTGCTTAGCAAGAACCCAAGGCTTCGCCTAATGTGTCTCTTCCCCCACCCATCCTTCCCATTCTGCTTTATAATCACCTCCCCACTTTTGACCCACCTGCTTTTAATTGTACAATATACCTGATGTTGTATAATATACATGATAATTAAAACCAACGATGCCGCAGGCTGAATTTGAGATCCCTGGCTCCTGTAGGGGAGGGGGAGGTACAGAAAGAAAGCAGTTACTAAATTGTGCAGAAATACAGTATATTCTTCATATGTTCAGAGACTCTTACAAAATAAGATTAAGAACTGTCCATTTTTGATTCAGTGACTGACTTCAATGACTGATCTTTGTAGCTATTCACTGATTTGAGGGCAGGAGTGAAATAACTTATTCTTTATTCCCCTTTAATAAAACAAACACTTGAAGAGTGAATGAAATGTATATGTTGGTGGGTGGGGTATAAAGAAAAGAGACATGTAAATGAGTGACAAACTGAATGTAAGAGATTGTATGATGAGATCTCAACCTGACAGTTGCTAAACATGTTGGACTTTTACCATTCCTGGGCAAACAACCACATGAGCTTTGTAGTCCATTCGTGGAAATTGTTTAGGTTGGAGACTGGCCACCTTAAAAGGACAAAAAGAAACCTTTATGAAGGAGCCATTAATAAAGAAGTGCTCTCCAAGGTCAACAGTGATAAGTTTCATATCATTCTCTGTAAACCCCATGGTCTGGTCCACCATTAAAAATTTAAACCATGAGGTAACTAAATAACTCAACAGTTAAACAATGTCAATTGTTATTATTCATGGTAGTGAATCAAAGTTCCAATTTCTAATAGTTAACATGATCAAATTAATTTCCAAAGCTAACTTTTCAACCTCTGGTTAGATTTAGATGTTCTAGCTTAAAATACTCTGATAAGGTACTACAGTGTGCAGCAGTGCCTTGGTTGCCACCTGCTAAGTCATGGATTTTCAGCACTCCATATCTTCAACTGTCTACAGATCAATGCTTATGAATAATATAATCTGCTTATTGATTTACTCAGAATGGAATCAAAATTGACAAGTAATTGCTGCTAACTTGATGAGTTACACCTTTAGAATATATGAATATTTGAAATAAAGCTTAACAACCCTCAACCCCAGATCCATACGAGATCACAAAATCCCAAACTTACCATATTCTTTGTGGCAGAGATTGTTGGGCAAGTAATTGGCTTTGAATGTATAGCTCTGTTGCATTTCCAGATAATGCCACAGGAACCGAGAGAGGCTAGGTGAGTGTAATGGCCAGTGGCCTCCATCTACAAGCTGGTTGCTCGATGCATATAGGCACAGCTGTATTATCCTATCAGGCTTAACCTAATGTTACTCTTTTCCCCAAGGTTGATATGGCACTGTAGTGAACCCGTAGGAATGATTCTGAGAACTCCCTAGCAGGGGCTTGTTTGGGACTGAGGACAATTTTATTCTTACATTTTGTGAGTATTTAAAACAAAACAAGACAGGACTTCCAGCAGGGAATAAAAGGACTGACATACATTGATTTAAGTTAAAGAGAGAGAGAGAACTGAATGCGAATCTGTGGAGGGGGTGATAGAGATAACAGAGGATTAAAGTGAATGGTAGTAAAGCAGGAATAGGAGGGGTAGGTGGAGTAAAGAGTTGACACAACACTTTTGAAACTGGGAAATTGGAAAGCTTGATATTATAAGAAGTATAAAAAATATAGCCACAATTAAAAGACCTAACAGGCAGAGAAAGAGGTGAAGCTCTAAGAGAGAGGGAAGGAAGGAGGGAAGAGGGGAAAGAAAACACACACACACAAAAACAAACCCAAGGTGGCTAAAGAACCAACAAAATAACAAAACTAACAAATTATAGATTTAGTGAATGTGAGTGTATTTAATCTCTATCCTGATTTTACTACAGCTGTTAGATACAAAAACATACTAGAGTCAAATGAACAGTTGGGAATTTAGAGAAGTCTAGGAATTGAGTAAAAAGGAATAAGTTATAAGAGAACAACATTGATAATCAATTGTGTTAAACTACTATTGAGGGCTAGATTAATGGCTTCTGGGTTAAGGCCTAGGGCATATACAACTTCACAAGCAACGGCAACTAGAAGAGGCTCAATGGAAATGCCGGCCAAACAGGTGGGCATTAATATGTAAATCCTGGAGGAATTAAGATCATTTAAGAAGGAGATAAAAGAAAATTTGAGAGAATTTAAGAAAGACATAAGGCAAGACCTGGAAAAAATTGGCAAAAGACTGGATAAGATGTCTACTGAGTTAAAAGAAACGAAAGAGGAAGTGGATGGTATAAAGAGTAGAACGACAAAATTGGAGATGCAAGCAGAAAATATAACTGTGGATTTGGAAAAAGAAAAGCATGCAAGCTTAACACAAGAATTAAGATACCGAGAGAAGTGCATTAAATTAAGAGGGCTCTCAGAAAAGATGTATGAAAACATACAGGAAAGGATAATACCCTCTTTGGCAAGCTACATAAATGAACCAGAAGAAACCTTGATATAAGAGGTGGATAAATGTTTCAGAGCTAATTCGGCTATAGCAAGGGAGAGAAAATTACCAAGGGACATTGTAATTTCATTTACAAGAACCAAGTACAGAGATAAAATAATCCAGAGAAACTATATGGACAAACTGATAATAGATGGAAAAGAGACACAAATTTATAAAGACACACCGGTGGAGATTCTTAAAAAGAGACAAAATTATAAACCCCTCACGCAAACGCTAACGAGACTTGGCATAAATTACAGATTGGAGAGAATTGAGGGTATATATGTACATATCGACAGAGGAAATACAGAATAAACTCGGTAGAGAAAGCGAAGGAATTCCTAAGGATGTTAAATGAAGAGGAACAGAAATATCAGGAAAAAAGGAGGCGGCAGCAGGGAGAGAAGGAAGATGAGAGAGAAGTCAAGGAGGCAAGAACGGACAATGATGGTGATAAAAATCTGGAGAAGTTTGAGGGAACTGGAAGACTCTTAGAGGAGAATAAGGAACATCAGGAACGGGAAAGTGATAGAGATATAAGCGAGGAAGGAGAGATGGAAGAGGAAGGTGAGGAGGAAGAAGATTAAAGAACATGACATTAAACATAACATCATGGAATGTTAAGGGACTGAACATGTCAGTAAAAAGAAGACGGGTTTACCACTTTCTGGAAAAAAATAAAGCCGAGATTACTTGTTTACAAGAAATAAGGATAAGACAAAGTGACAGTAAATATTTAAAGAACTCGAAACTAGGCCAGGAATTTTTCTCACTAGCAGCAAATAAAAAGAAAGGCATTGTGATCTATGTGCATAGAAAATACGAAACGAGAGAATTATTTAAAGATAGTGAGGGACATTTGTTGGGTCTAGAAATTAATATGGTCGGAACGAGGATGTACTTGATCGCTATATATACCCCGCTGGAGAATAAGCAGAAATTCTTTAGGCAACTGCAAGAAGAAATGGTAAAATTGGAAGAAGGAGCCATAATTATTACAGGAGATTTCAATGGAGTGATGGATGGTAGCCGAGACAGATCAGGAACAAACAAAAAGAAACAAGGCAGACTACCAAAAGTCTGCTTCGAACTAATGGAAGAATTTAATTTGGAAGATCTGTGGACTATAATGTATCAATCGGAAAAAGGATATACCTTCCACTCAGACGCTCACAACACGATGTCAAGGATAGACATGTTCTGGGTATCCAAAACTCTAATCCCCAGAATACAAGGTATGGAGATAATACCAAAAATAATCTCTGACCACAACCCTATAAAAATGAATATGACTCTACCTAGAAAGACATACATTTGGTGCCTAAAAGACAATTTGTTCAAGGATGAAAGATTTGTGGAGAAGATACGAGAGGGTATCAGACTCTATTTCAAAGAAAATAAGCAGGAGGGAACCAAGATGAGTGTGATTTGGGATGCATTTAAAGCGACAATTAGGGGATTATTGCTACAAAGAGGGGCGGAGATGGCCAAAAATAAGAGACAAAAGAACCAAGAACTTTTACAAAAACTTAAATTAAAAGAAAACAAGTTAAGAGAAAAACCCCAGAATCTAATTGTGAAAAAAGAAATAGAGCTAATAAAGAAGAAAATTAATTCGGAAATGGTGGAAGAGATAGGAGCCAAACTAAGAGGAATTAAACAGAAACAATTCGAATCTGCAAATAAGACAGGGAGGTGGTTGTCATATAAATTGAAAAGAGAAAAAGAGAGAAATGTAATTACAGAGATCAAGATTGAAGAGGCAGTATTGAAAACGCAAAAAGAGATAGAAAAGGCGTTCCTTGAATTCTATTCCTCATTATACAAAGCACATACTCAAGAAGAAGGGTGGGAAGGAGAATTGGGGGACTATATAAGAGAAAACAAATTTATCAGGTTAACGGAGCAACAAAGATCGGATTTATCAAAATTATTCGATAAAGAGGAATTAACGGCGGCTATTAAAAGCCTTAAGAAAGGGAAAGCACCAGGACCAGATGGCTTTACAGATACATTTTATAAAATCTTCGAGAATGAAGTCACAACTCATCTCTTGGAAGTGATGAATAAAATCCAAATAGAGGGGATGCCTGAAACATGGAAGACAGCTAATATTGTAGTAATACCAAAAGAGGAGAAGGATAAAACTGATGTTAAGAACTACCCCCTGATTTCGTTGTTAAATGTGGACTATAAAATATATGCAACGATGATAGCTAACAGGTTGAAGACTGTATTACAAGAAATTATCCATACAGACCAAAACGGCTTTTTACCGGGAAGAACATTATCAGCTAATATAAGGAGTGTATTAAACATATTGGAATTCCTGGAAAAGAATAACGAAAGGAAAGCGGCGATAATCTTCGCAGACGCAGAGAAAGCATTTGACAATGTTAACTGGAGCTGCCTGATACAAATAATTAAAGAAACAGGATTTGGACAATTTATAATAGCAAATATCAAAAGAATCTATGTAGAACAAAAAGCACACATTATAATAAACAGCGAGAAGACACCGGAAATAAAGATACAAAAAGGGATCAGGCAGGGATGCCCGCTGTTGCCGCTGTTGTTTATCCTAGTCCTGGAGATCTTAATGCACAAAGTTAGAAATGATAAGACAATCCAGGGAATAAAAGTAAAAAATCAGGAGTATAAAGTCATGGCATTCGCGGATGACTTAGCAATAGTATTGGAAGATCCTTTGGAAAATGTCGAAAATTTAATGAAGGTTATAGCTGAATTTGGGAAGTATGCGGGTTTTAAAATTAACAAAGAAAAAACTCTAATAATATCAAGGAACATTATGAAAAAAGATGAAGATATTCTGGAAAGAGTATCGGGCTGCAAAATTGAAAAAAAAGGTGAGATATTTAGGAATTTGGATTTCAAACAGAAGCTTAGACTTATATGATAACAACTATAAGAAAACTTGGGGGAAAATAAAAGAAGAATTGAATAAATGGAAAAAGTTGGACCTATCTTTACTCGGGCGTATAGCTACAATAAAAATGTCGGTGCTCCCCAAGTTAATGTTTCTATTCCAAAACCTACCGATTCTGATAAATGACAAACCATTCAAAGTTTGGAAAAGAGATTTGAGTGATTTCATCTGGAATGGACGAAAGCCAAGAATAAAGTGGCAGACGTTAGTGGAAAGAACTGAAAGAGGAGGAACATCCCTACCTGACCTTAATCTGTACTATAGAACGTGTAGTTTGATATGGATATCTGAATGGATCAAACTGAAAGATAGGAAACTGTTAATGATAGAAGGAGCTGGATTGAGAATGGGGTGGCACGCCTATCTCGGATACAATAAGGAAGAAGTCCATAAGGGCTTCAATGATAATATCATGAGGAAGGCGTTGCTACGAAATTGGAAAAAGATTCAATTGTTATACTACAATAAACTCCCAAGATGGTTGTCCCCAGCTGAAGCCTTCTATGGCAGATGGGGTCAGGTAGGGAAAACAAATAAATGGATCACATATGCAGATTTAGTCAAGAAAAATAGAGATGGAATGACAATATTCAAAACAAAGGAAGAATTGAAGGAGGAAGGATGGGATATAAACTGGCTGACATACCAGCAATTAAACAACAGGTTTAAGTGGGATAAAGAAAATATGGGCATTTTGGAAGAACAGACGGAAGTGGATAAGATACTATGGGGAGAAGAAAAGAAGAAAATAACTAAATTGTATAATTTGCTTCTATCCAGGCAACTTGAGAAAGAGGCGGTGAGGGAAATAATGGTCAAATGGGCGAGAGACATTGGAGAAGTAATAAATATGGAAGAGTGGGAGACAGCCTGGAAACAAACAAAGAAGTTCTCACTGTGCCAAGCATTGAAAGAAAACTACTTAAAAATAAGTAACCGCTGGTATTTGACTCCAGTAAAGTTAAATAAAATATTTGGAAAGGAACAAAGAGTGTGCTGGAAGTGCGAGAAAGCAGTAGGCACACTGATACACATGTGGTGGCAATGTCCATGCATGAAGAAGTATTGGACAAAAGTACATTTAATAATACAAAAAATGCTCAACACACAATTCGAATTTGGCCCCAAACTATACTTATTGAATATTACATCGATGGTAGAAAAAGAAGTTGTTAAGAAACATTGGAGAATGCTACTATATTTGTGTACAGCAGCGCGTCTGAATGTGGCAAAAAAATGGAAGAGTAAAGAAGCATTATCAATTGATGACTGGTTGGATAAAGCTTTGGAGATGAGAGACAACAATAAATTAACACATATTTTGAATAAAAAATCAACTGAAAAATTAGGAATGGAATGGTCCCCTCTAACCAATTACTGTAGGAAAAGATGGAATGTCGGCAGAGGTGAGGAGATTTAGGAAAGAAGTAGGTATAAAGAAGAGAGATAAAACATTAGTGGTGATAAGGAAGAATGGAGAAAGAAGTGGGTAACGAACTGTCAGTATGAAGTATGATCAAGATGGCAAAAGGGAGGTACGATAAACAAACTAAGGAGGAAAAACAGTCTTTGAGTTATTTTTTACGAAGGAAGTCAGTTTAATTTTAATATACAGATGATCAATTAGGAAGCAGTGGATAAATGTATAATATCTGTTTCTTTCCTTTCTTTTTTCTTTTTCTTTTGAATATAAAATATAAAACATGATAACAGTATGTAATATGACACTGAGAAATTGTACTGTACATACATTGTAATCTTTGGAAACTCTAATAAACATTTAATTAAAACAAAACAAGACAAAAGAAAAACAAAGCATATATGTATATTAGTTTCTGTAATCAAATTATATATAGTTGTCCCTTCATAGTCGCTGGGGTTTGGTTCCAGGACCCCCCATGGATACCAAAATCCATGAATACTCAAGTTCTATTATATGCAATGGCATAGCAAAATGGTGTCCCTAATATATATAAGATGGCAAAATCAAGGTTTGCTTTTTGGATCATTATTTTTTAAAGAATATTTTCAAGCCGTGAATACTTAAATCCGTGAATACCAAATCCATGGATACAGAGGGACAACTGTACTTTGTTCAGATTTTCATCTGGGTTTTCTTCTTTGTTTATTGGGTGTGCTTGTCACCCCTCCCAGATGTGGCCATCTTTAAATATCTTTTTAGCCTTCAAGCTTGATTTTTCAGAAAAAAAAGGGGGGGAATCTCGTTATTTCAGGTAATCCTTTGCTAAACTGCTGGAGCTGATCTGATCTGATTGGTTTGCCATGTTTGGGCTCCCTGATGTTATTGTTGGATTCACTTGCTTATGCAAAAGGAGATAATCCCCTGGAAATCATTAAATTTAGGTCTTTTGAGGTTAGGCTAACAGCAGTTTTCCATGCTGAATTTTGCCTATGTGTCTTAACACATGTAGCGAAACAGTATCTCTAAACACAATCTGCCAAAAAAAACCCCAGACTTTGGCCTCCCTGGTCTATTCTTTATTTTACAGCAAGCTGCAGTTGGAAGACTCTGCAAGAATATAGCTGAAGTTAAAAAAATATATCTCCATGTGTTTCAAGGCTGTCATTCTTCTCTTTCTTCCCACTTTCTACTTGACAAGCTTTCTACTAGTTAGCCCCTCTAGCTCACTGCTGTAATAAACATCATAACCTTTAGCTTCCTGTTAGTGGCTTTATTTGGTGGCCTCAGCTGAGCAATATCCAGCTTTCACAGAAAATCCCCACATGAGATGTGCCTTAAGTAATGTATACAAGGTCCAAATTTATCTCTTACTTTGATACCTTACTCACATTACACAATGTATATATATGTTTAAATAAACAAAATAAATAAACAAAAGCAAAACAGCTCCATCCCAGGTCTAGTACTGTTTGCTTTTATTCTCAGAAATTGTTGAGTGAACCTGCACATGTGTGCGTGCAAATACATTCACAACCCTCCAAGTTTATACAGTTCTTTGGACTTCCAAGGCATTGATATGCACAACTTGCAGCCATCAGCCTAGTTCTGTATAGACGGGCAAATCCTAGAAGAAGAATGGGGGGATCAGAATGGAAAAACCGAAGAAAGGCAAAACCTAAAGAGTAATGGATAAGGGATCAGTTCAAACCTCTAGCAAGAAGGGGAAAGTGTTTGGGGGTGGGGGTGGGACAAAATGGATGAGACAATGATAATTGGAGTTAGGGGGGTGGGGGCTGAGGTGAAATTTCTGCAAGTGGCCTGTCCCTACCTCTGACAAACACAGTCTGTTTTCCCTGGCAGCCTTCTGGGCAGGAATGGAGGGGGCGGGGAGAGTAGGAGTTTCAGAAGAGAGAAAGAGCTGGACCTACTGACTTTTGGTCACAGTCATACCCACTTTTAGCAAGTAGTCATGAGAAGAAAAGAAGTATATAGCTGCTATATACTAATAGTCAAAGCTAGGTAAAGCTAGTTTTTACTAAAACTTCCATAATGCCTATGTCATAGGCTTCCCAAACCTCCACCAATAGTGCATCTTTTCTCTGAGTACAAACATCATAGAATGAAAAATTCAGTCATTATATTTTAAGCCTGTATTCCAATCTGCTTTTAAATGTTTCTCAGTTTTCCAGGTCCTCACACACTGATTTGCTGTGAAACAAGCTCCAGCAGAAGCCTACTGTTTTAAGCAATATCTTGCATATTAATATATCATCAATGAAAATAAGTTATATATTTACTTCCTTAGTGATAATTGCTGTGTTGATGGTAACTGATGTTGGGTGGGTGGGGGGGCAATCCTGGAGAAGAAGGTAAGGTGAGTGCACACACGAATGTAGCTCACATTAAATTATATCTCATGCTCCACATGCTAATCTTTTCATTCACCTGCTTGAAATGTTTTAAGGGTGAGGTAGCCAATGCTTCTAAATACAGCAGAAGGAGAAAACAAAAGCTGCAGGTGCTGTCAATTATTTATAAGGGATGGAAGCCACTCTGCTTTTTGGAAGCTTCCTTGATCTAGTGAAATCTTGATGTTGTTATATGCTGTCAAGTCAGCTGTAGAGTTAGTGATGCTGTGGATGATAGACCTCCAAGTAAAGATGGAAAGAATAGTTGTTCCAAGCTTGAAAAAAAGAGTTTCTTGACAGTCAGGAAAACCCATCAGGGGAATAACACACCAGCAAGACTTTTGAATGTTTCTTCTGGTCCAATGTTTGAATGTTTCTTCTGGTCCAGTTTCCAAATGTGTTGTGAAGCAATTATTCTGTGCAGAAAACTGTGGTGGTGGTGGGGTTTCTTTGTACAAAACCTGTTTTCTGGACAAAAATGGATGTCTTGTGTGGGAAGCACTGTTTCCTGTACAGGAAACCTGTTTTTGGCACAAAGGTGTATTTTTCTGTAGAGCAATTTCCCTGCAACACTTCAGAATGTTCAAATATGGGGAGAATACTGTGGAAGAATGTTTGTTTTCTCCCACAGTCAGGGAAAAAAAACTGCTGTGGTTATTTGTCCTTAACTGTGAGAATGAAATAGTCAAAAATTAAATCCCTACCTCCAAGAGACCCTGTGATTAACAGTCTTGCTTGGCTCTTACAAACTTAGGGCCGTGCCTTTTTTTATCAAGTCAATACGTCTGCAATATGGTCTTCTTTTCCTATTCCTTTCACTTTACCATGCATTATCAACTTTTACTTGAAAACTTTGAAATAGGTCAAGATTTCCCATATCCTGGCTCAGTCATTAATCAGAATGAAAACTGCAGTCAAGAAATCAGAAGACTAGGGACTTTTTCAGATGCGTAAAAAGTGCTGCAGAGGGCTTGGGAGAGATACGCGCCTGTTTCACAGGACCCCCTGCTGCGAAACAGGCACATATCTCTCCCAAGCCCTCCGCAGCACTTTTTACGTGTCTGAAAAAATCCTAGGACTTGGAAGGACAGCTGTGAAGGAACTAGGCCATATCCTGAAATGTAATCTCTCTCTCTCTCTCTCTCTCTCTCTCTCTCTCTCTCTCTCTCTCTCTCTCTCTGGCTTTTCTTCGCAAACAAAGATCCAGGAAGGACTCATCCCACATTTTCTGCAAGCGCGCTGATGACTAAAAAGGCCAATCCGAGATAGACAAGTCTGGTTGCAGAAGGCACAGCAGAAGGTCTCCTTGGGTGAGGTTTCCGGGTTGTGATTCTTTCTGCGTTGTCGTTTCTCTTCAAGACTTGTTTGGCGTGAGTTCTCAAATAAGGCTGCAGCATTGTGGATAGTGTGTCTCCATTCCTCCCGATGTGAGGCCAGGGTGGACCATTGTTGGTGATCAATTTGGTTGAGCCTGAGATGTTGTTTCAGGGAGTCCTTGTATCGCTTTTTTGGAGCGCCCCTCTTACGCTGACCCGTGGCGAGTTCACCATAGAGTACTATTTTGGGGAGGCGATGGTCCTCCATCCTAGAAACATGCCCTGCCCAGCGCAGCTGTGTTCTCAATATCATGGCCTCAATGCTGGTGATCCCTGCTTGCTCAAGGACAGCAACATTCGTCACATAGTCAATCCAGTGTATATTTAGGATTGTGTATAAACAGTGCTGATGGAAGCGTTTGAGGAGTCATAAGTGGTGGCGATAGGTGACCCATGTTTCAGATCCATAAAGGAGAATAGACAGTACAATGGCTCTATACACACTGATTTTTGTGCTTCGCCTCAGGTGTTTATTACTCCAGACTCTTTTGCGAAGTCTTCCAAATGCGCTATATGCCTTTGCTAATCTGTGATCGATCTCTTTGTCAATCTTGGCATCTGAGGAGATGATGCTTCCCAGGTAGGTGAACTGCTGAACGGACTTAAGCACAGATTTGCCGACGGCAATGTGGGGATGGTGGTGTTCGTCCTGTGGTGCAGGCTGGTAAAGAACTTCTGTTTTCTTCAGGTTGACTTCCAGCCCAAACAGCTCTGCAGCTGTTGCAAAGCAGGATGTTAGGCACTGCAGAGCTGTTTCTGTGTGGGCAACAAGGGCAGCATCATCAGCGAAGAGCAGCTCACGGACTAGATAGTTTAGAGTCTTAGTGCAATCCCTCAGATAGCTTAAGTTAAACAAGCTACCATCAGTATGGTAACGTATATAGATGCTGTCTTCTTTTTCAGTATTTCAGAGTGAAATACTTTCTCATGATACTAATAAATAATGTACTAACCATGGATTGATAGCTCTGATCTGAACTCGGCACTCCACCTTCTCTTTTTCTTTCCATGTTCCTTCTTTTCCTCTTTACCTCTCCCCTTTACCTTGTAGGAAAGTAGCTCTTAACCTTTTCTTTACCAAGGATCCCCTTTAAATATCTTTTGTTGCTGTGGACCCTCAAGATTTAACTCAAGAATTAAAATCATCATCATCATCATCATCCAGTTATACCATTAATTAACCCTTCCCTCAGAAGGATGGGGAGGGAAGATTTTTCTCCTGCTTCTTCCTGCCAAGTTGCGGCTGGAGTGGATTGAAGAGCAATGCACAGGTCAAACCCGCCTTTGCCTTTGCCTTTGTTCCTATCATGTGGACTGAGCAGCCGTCAAGCATTTACGGACCCCCTGTGAGGACATCACAGCCCCCGGGGGGTCCACAGACCACAGGTTAAGAACCACTGTTATAGGTAGAATTCAAAGACATAGCCATGTTAGTCTGGAACATCAGTAAGCAGGGAGATCTTGTAGCACCTTTGAGACTAACTGAGAGAAAGAAATTGTAGCAGAAGCTTTCATAGACTGAGGTCCTGTCTACACGATTTAAATAATACGTACGGCGTGCAGAAGTTCACGCTTCGGTACACATGGCCGTTCGGATTCACACACATCCAAAAGAGGGGGGGCAGTTTTCCACCCTGAAATATGCACACACGGCATTCGGGAGGGAAAGCTGGTCACGATGAGAAATTCGTATGCTGTTCAGATGGCTGATGGGTCTGTACGGTCCGTTCACACACATACGAACAGGCTGTGTAATCTGGCTGGCCGAATAGAGGGGGCGGGGCTAGCATGGAGGGGAATTGGGAGCAGCCGCCATGTTGGATTCCCGGCTAGCGAGAGTCCGGTAAGTCTGTGAATTATACATTTATTTATTTTTATTTTATATTGTAAATAGGGAAACTGACTATCCGCAAAGCAGGAACCTTAAAAAAAAAAAAGCAGCGGGAGATTTTAAACTGCCACTTGGCTTGCTCACTCCAGCCAGCTTGGGGAAAAGGGAATCATACGGAGTTTAGGGGGGTAAAAATCATGTGGGCGGTTCGTATGCATATGAACGACAGCCTATTCATATTTTTTACTCCCCAAACGGATTTTTTTATGATCGTATAGACGCACCCTTTGTCTACTTCATCAGATGCATGTAGCGCCTATGAAGGTGCTACAGGATCCCTTTACCTTATAGTGTTTTCTTTCTCTCCTTCTCTCTCTCTCTCTGTGTGTGTGTGTGTGTGTGTGTGTTTTGAGAGAGAGAGAGAGAGATTTCTGTCTTTCTATCCGGATGTATGTGTACTGAAGTTTGAGTGCCACAACTGAGAAAGGCTTACCCCATGGAATCATGGCTGAAGGTGTGGTGGTGGTACAAATTACCAGGGTCTGGTGTTTGATTATGTTGCATGTGTTTTTGTCATTCTTGGTGGTATTGTTATTTGTTGATTACTTTTGACATTCATTGTAAAATTGTTGAATTTCATAGGAAATAATAATGGTATACAGAATTTGATATCCTTTGTAAAGATTTTTAGTCAGTCCACTGGGGGTTCAAAACTGCTGCTGGGTGGGCTAGAAAAGGAAGCCAGAATAACTGGTGATCATTCCTGCAAAGCAAAGG
This sequence comes from Gambelia wislizenii, assembly GCA_030847615.1. Taxonomy (NCBI): domain Eukaryota; kingdom Metazoa; phylum Chordata; class Lepidosauria; order Squamata; family Crotaphytidae; genus Gambelia; species Gambelia wislizenii. Next base: position 109,628,033 of record JAUMIR010000004.1, read on the forward strand.
GGCCAGACTGTGGGACCAAAGGAGGAATGTCCTCCTGCCTCCAGCCCAGTTAGGCTCACAGCTGCTCCCAGGCACCAGATCCTTTCCTGTTTCCCCCACCTGCTACACTAAATGCCTTGGTCTCCCATGCCTTGGCTAGCTGCCTCTGGCACTATGTGTGTACACCTACTATGAACCCTCCTTGTGCAGCAGATTTACAGAGTCTTTTCCTTCTTAAACTGTGGTTTATCATGATGGAAATGAACTCCAGTAAGCCTTTGTTATGGAATCAAAGCCAGATCAAGGGAGATCTTCTGCACCATAGACATAGATCAGTAACTATACCTTTGGAGAGGTGTGGAGAAATCAGTGTTCTGGCTAGCTAATAAAGCTATAACCATTCCTCTCCTTGTGCTAATTGACTAAGTTGGTCTATCTTGGCTTAAATGCATTTATCAGTCAGTCAGTTGATAATGAGCCCATGTTTTTGTTGGCTTATTAAAGGGTCTTCCTGTACGTTCTCAATGAAAATTGGCTGCTGCCATTATTACACACTAAGGTTGAACAACATTCTGGCTACTGCTTTATGAGATGCAATCTTCTCTCCTTTTCTTGGCCACTGACGAGAGGTATATATAAACATTAACAGATGTAGTCTCTCTCCATTGGAACACAGACTGGAAGTTCCATGAACAGAGTCTCTTAATTGACTTATTAATTAATTAAAGTTCTTAGAAATATTGGTTTCTTTTGAAGAGTCCAGCTCCTCAAATGATTCACTTTTGCTTTTAACATTAGCTGTGATACTGCTGAATAGGCAATCACAGTAACATGCATTAATCCTGAAATTTGTTTGACACATTCATGCTTAAGATAAAATGTAATTAATCAATAGACTTTCCTACTTTCCTTTTGAACCAGCAGTTAAATTAAAACAAGCTAATGGAGTTCATTAGCTATTGGAGCTCTGTGTATTGATATTAATATTTACAGACAGAACACTTCAGTGGGGAACAGATTTTGATGCAAAGGTTGGCTGTTTTAATATTGAATTATTGATGTCCAACAGAATAGAGTGGATGCTTTCTGCCTGCAGCTCTGCTGGCATCTAGTTCTGTGTATCAGAGTCTGATGACAGTCTTTTGTGCTGTGTAATAGTTGTTCTCTCCTTTTTAATGAGAAAAGTACACATTGATTGACAATCCTTTTCCCAGAGTTAGTAAATCCTTGGCCAGTAATTTGAACTGCTTGGAAAAACAACAACCATAATTATGGACTGTTTAGAGAAGTAACTATGTCCTGTCTAACCTGTCCTTTCTTCATTCATCTGGTTTTTTTCCTTCTGGCGGGTGAGTAGACTAAATACATAGTAACAGGATGCATGCCCACAACTGCTCTCATGTGTACTCATGTGCTCTACAGAACAAGTGGCAGGCCGATGTCTCTGAAAAGAATCACCCATTCTGTTCATGTGTTCTCTTGCTCCTGTTCACCAATTTCCCTGTCCACTACTATTATCCTATGAATGGAACTAGTTGACATGGCTGCTTATTTGAACAGATATTTGTTGCTATAGTGCATCAGCCTGGCCTCTGTCTGATTCTCCATCAACTTTTTCTGTTTTATGCTGAAGAAACAGATGAGTCTCAGAGCGTATCTGCAGCATATTTGGAGAATGGAGCCTTAATGCTTCAGAGAAAAAGGAGTGTATGATCTCTGAATTTACTGTACTGCTTCCACCACCACCACCACCACCACCACCACAGGCTTGTATCTTTTTCATTGGGATGAGCTGCTTCTCATAGTCATTAATTCATTACATTCCAGGGGGCTGTTTCCAAGTCTTTTCCAGTAAGAAGTTGAGACCTAGCAATAGGGACAATATGTGATAGCCATCCCAGTGGGAATCTGCTTCTGCATGCTTCCCTAGTACTTGGTTCTCCGCAATAGCTATTTAGTGTCTAGTAGTCCTATCCTGTCCTAGGGCTTAAGTACCCTAAAGCCACCGGATCTCATCTGATCTTGGAAGTTAAGCAGGAAGTTAATCGGGGTCAGCTCTGCTTAGTAGTTGGATGGAGACTGCCAACAAATACCAGGTGCTGTAGATTATATTTCAGAAGAAGGAACTGGCAAAATCAACTCTATTCCTTGCCTCAGAAAAACCTTATGAATCATAGAATCATAGAGTTGGAAGAGACCTCAAGGGCCTCCAGTCCAACCCCCTGCCATGCAGGAATACACATGAAATACATATGAAAAATTTACAGGATTGCCATAAGTCAACAGGTGACTTGAAGACACACACACACAGTCCTATCCTTCTCATTCTTTTCTTCAGCCCTACTAGACTACCTTATCTTATACATAGAGGCAAAGAGATTGCTAGGCTATTTGCAGGGCTGTCACAAGACATTTTGTTGCTGGGGGGCAGTACAGCAATTGCACCTCTCCAGTTGCAACAAGTCAAGGTGTTGTTGCAAAGCCATCTTGAATTATTTTGGCACATGAGGCTAAAAGTTTCTTCCCATCCCTAGAAGTAAAAATACAACAACAATAAAAATAAAATAAAATCAATTTGCTTCTGTTCCATGACACTTTAAATTGGCTGCCAGAGACAGCTACCTAATGACAGGGCCAGCCTTGGCCATTTGGCTTCTCCAGTGACAGCATCTGCTAATGACAATTGCTCCACAGCTTGTGAATTTCTATCAAGGTAACTAAACTAATATTAGGCTTTTCCTTCCTTCTTCTTCACCACCAGCAGATCATTAAACAGACAATCTGTAAGCACTCAGAAAGGAATGCCGTGATCACAAAAAGTCAACATGGATTTCTCAAAAACAAGTCATGCCAGACTAATCTTTTTTTGATAGAGTTACAAACTTGATAGAAGAAAGGAATGCTGTGGATGTAGTGTATCTTGATTTCAGTAACACTTTTGACAAGGTTCCCCATGATATTCTTGCAAAAAAGTTAGTAACCTGTGGGCTAGACAATGCAACTGTTAGGTGGATTTGTAATTGGTTGATGGGCCAAATCCAAAGGGTAGTCACCAATGGTTCCTCTTCATCATGGAGAGAAGTGACTAGTGGGGTGCCACAGGGTTCTGTCTTGGGCGCAGTGCTATTCAACATCTTTATCAATGACTTGGATGAGGGAATAGAGGGTATGCTTATCAGGTTTGCAGATAACACCAAATTAGGAGGGGTAGCTAATACCCCAGAGGACAGGATCAGAATCCAAAGTGGCCTGAACAGATTGGAGAGCTGGGCCAAAACTAACAAAATGAATTTCAGCAAGGAGAAATGTAGGATACTACACCTGGGCATTAAAAAAGAAATGCACAGATACAGGATGGGTGACACATGGCTTGAGGGCAGTACATGCAAAATGGATCTAGGAGTCTTAGTGGACCACAAGCTGAACATGAGTCAGCAATGTGATGCAACAGCTAAAAAAGCCAATGCGATTCTAGGCTGCATTAATAGGCGTATAGTGTCTAGATCAAGGGAAGTAATAGTGCCACTCTATTCTGCTTTGGTCAGACCTCCCCTGGAATACTGTGTCCAGTTCTGGGCACCACAATTCAGGAAGGATATTGATAAGCTGGAATGTGTCCAGAGGAGGGCAACCAGGATGGTGGGAGGTCTGGAAGCCATGCCCTATGAGGAGCGGCTTAGGAAGCTGGGCATGTTTAGTCTGGAGAAGGTTGAGAGGGGACATGATAGTCATGTTTAAATATATGAAGGGATGCCATACTGAAGATGGAGCAAGCTTGTTTTCTGCTGCTCCAGACACTAGGATACGAAGCAATAGGTTCAAACTACAGGAAAAGAGATTCTACCTAAACATTAGGAAGTACTTCCTGACAGTAAGAGCTGCTTGGAAGTGGAATACACTGCCTCATAGTGTGGTGGAGTCTCCTTCTTTGGAGGTTTTTAAACAGAGGCTGGATGGCTGTCTGTCAGGAATGATTTGTGTATTCCTGCATGGCAGGAGGTTGGACTGGATGGCCCTTGTGGTCTCTTCCAACTGTATGATTCTATGATTCTATGATCTATTGAGATAAATGTTCCTGAGCTGTTTGTTCTACTCCTTTTATAGAACTCATCCTGTATTAAGCTAGCTGTACTTGCTCATCAGGTGGAGGTTATTCACACACATGATAACTTTTTATATAGAAGAGGACCACAGTACCAACATTTTCCAGGTCTCTATAATCTGTTTCTCAAATGCTGTGTCCCTTCCTGTGTTATAACAAGGAAGTCCCAATTATGATTATTGATCACTAGGATTAAATAATTAAATCTTTTTAAAAAATGCTTTATTCTTGGTATCTGAGAGAATTGTGAAATGCCCTTTAGTTATTGATGTTACATTTTCAAAACCATTGGTATTACAGTCGTCCCTTCACATTTGCGGGGGTTAGGTTCACAGATCCCCGCAAATGTGAAAATTCCGCTAATAAAGACTGCCCTCCCCCTCCCTCCCGGAGCGACCACAGGGCCTCTTGAGGCCCTTCCAGAGGCCCTGTAGTTGCTTCCCCCACCTCCCCCTCCCTCCCCAGGGGACCATGGGGCCTCTGGAGGCCCTCCGGAGGTTCCGTAGTCGCCTCCCATGCCTCCCCCTCCCTCCCCAGGTGACCATGGGGCCTCCGGAGGCCCTCCGGAGGCCCTCCGGAGGCCCCGTAGTCACTTCCCACACCTCCCTCCTCCCTCCCCAGGCAACCACGGGGCCTCTGGAGGCCCTCCGGAGGCCCCGTAGTTGCTTCCTACATCTCCCCCCTCCCTCCTGAAAGGCCACTTTCCTCGGCCTCCCCTCACAGCAAACCACGAATATGTGGAACCACGAGTATGGAGGCTGCGAATGTTGAGGGAGGACTGTACTTTATCAATTCCAACTGGCAGAAATAAATTCAAAATTAAGATGAGTTACTCATAATTTGCTCTTCCTAGGAGAGGTATAATCTCTCATACGTGCTGGAAATAATTCAGCATGCATAAAAACTGGTCAGACATCCTGCACTAGTCATAATTCTACCTAGGCTTTAAGAAATACATGTATAGAAAGCTGAAACAATCCTCTCTACTCACCCACAAACTGTTCTAAATCACAGACATGCAATCATAGGTATAAATATAAAATATGTAGAACACACTGAATTACATGTAGATGCAGCTTCCACAGTGAATTATGTGTAGAGTTGGTTTTCATCATATCAATTCTATTTGCCTGGATAAGGTGATTTGTTGGAAATGAGTGCATATTGCTGTCCATTCATCCTTTTTGTTGCCAAAAGAGTTCATATATTAAAAAAAAAACAAACTTAAGTATGTTACTTACAAGGTTGAATTTTAAAAGAAACCCAGCTGTCCACAGTAAATGTCTGCTAGATCTATTCTGTTGCACCTAAATTTTTGAAGTTAATTTGGATTTTTTTTCCATTCTGTACTGGACAATGATCATAATGTCAGTTAATGAGGATGAAGATTTGCTGTCACAAAAGTAGTGAAATGACATGAATCTGAGCCCAGTCCAACCCAACCTTGGGTTCATCTGTGGTTCTTGACTCAGAGCAGATTTTGTGCTTTGAGCCAGTGGTCTAAGCTTGACTTTATACTCATAACCATAATTTATTTATATAACTTGCTCATCTGACTCCAGCTACTCCTTTGAAACTTGAACACAGTACCACAAAGAAGGATGTCATCTCATGTGCATTTCCTATCAAGAAGTATCTCTGACATTTATTACCTATATTATGTGACTGTATATACCAAGAAAACAAGTCAGTGGTATGCAAGGGAAACGTGGAAAATGTAATGGTGTCAGTGTAGAACAGTAGTTCTTAACCTGTGATCCAGGGACCTCCAGGGGTCTACAGTGTCCTCACAGGGGGTCTGCAAAGGATTGAAGACTGCTTGGCCCACCTCCTCCCTGCAGTGGAGCCACCACATGGCAGGAGCCAAGGCAAAGTCTGGCTGGCTGGGCCTGCACATTGCCATTCAATCCACTCCCTCCACAAACTTGCAGAAAGAAGCAGGAAAAATGCCTTTCCTCACCCTCCAGTGCTTCTGAGGGAAGGTTTAATGGTGTATTATTATTATTATTATTATTATTATTGTGGTTGTGGTTGTTGTTGTTAGGGTTTGTGTTGTTGTTAGGGTTTTTAAATCTTGAGTTAAGTCTTGGGGGATCCATGGAAACAAAAGATATTTAAAGCTGGTCCCTGGTAAAGAAAAGGTTAAGAACACTGGTGTAGAAGAATCCTACAGGTTGTATGGTGAGAGGAGGAGGAGGAGGAGGAGGAGGAATGGAACAGGCAGGAGAAGAAGAAAAACTGCAACCACATCAAGGCCACTGTGGCTGTTACTAAAAGGCTTTTACGAATTGTTGAAAACTATTGAGGGATGCAGTAAATGAAGATAGTCCAAATTTAATTTAAGTTTGAAGTACAGAAAAAAAAAGTGTAGTAATGTCATTCCAGACTTCAGGAACAGAACTTTTTAACAGGAATAGGAACACAGCCCGGTAAAACCCAAGGAAAATCTATGGATGCCGGCTGTGAAAGCCTTCGACTTCACATGAACTTTTTAATTTTTCAAAAACAACAACAACCCCATGTTCAATGGTGGCACTAGTGGGGTGCAAAGAGGCCAAGCTGCACCAGGTGACACCATTGGGGGGAAGGGGTGACACCAGCCTTAGTGTTACCATAGCCCATGTTTTTAGTACAATACATCATTTGAGAGAAAGAAAGATAATTCCAAAACTGAATTGAATTGAAGAATTGAAAGATGATGTTTTTCTACAAGAAGTAACTTGAAGGTTACTTTTTGTCAATTTTTTCTCTTTTTAATATTACATATTCCAGTTGTCTGCAGAATTTCCTTTTATTTCCAGTGCTCAGTTATAGTTCCTTTTTTCAGAGGTCTGCATCTAGAGATCAGTCTGAAAACAGTTTTAGAAAGATTTCCCCCCTTTTGGAAGAGTTCTCCATTACACTCTGTTGTAAAAATAAACTATAAAAAAGAACGTGGAAATTGCTCTTTAAAAATACATTCACTTGTCAGACCTCAAGTATTTCCAATTATTCTTCTTTTTAATGTTTCAAATTGCTAATTATGGCTGCAGCATTGTGACCATCAAATGACATTGTAAAAAAATTAAATGTCCATTTTTGCAATGTTTGGCAATGTACAATGATCCAGATTATGGAAAAGATAATTTTGCTGTGCTCATAGAGTTCTAATTGTGTGTTTGTGAATGTATTGGTTTAGGCTGAGTATTCATTTGGTTCTTATGTAGAGCATTAATAATAAGACTAAGACTAGAATATTTTTGTTTTATTTTTTGCTATTTTTCACTGGAGAAAATATCACTATTTTACAGGTTTGGAGAGGAAATCCGAGAATGGCTCTGCCATTTGGAATTATCTATTATATCAGTGGCAAGAAGCATGACCGACGCTTTATGCAGCAGTGTTGTAACCATGACACTAATGACGTCATTCAACCCATTTGTGAAACACAAAGCTAGCGTTGCTCTATTCTCTGTGCAAAGGCCCTTTGCTAAATGCTGCAGGGGAAATGTATACTTTCAATTTACATAGATGTGAGCAAATTTCTTTCCTTAGCTATTCATAACTGTTTTTAAAAGCTCAGAAATGTTAGATCACACTTCAAACAGACATCCACAGTTCTACAGCACTGATATTTATTTCCAGACAGAGAAGTGGGTTTCTTCCCCCCCCCTTTTTTTTTTAAGCAAAAGAGAGAGAACAAGATGTTGGCACTATGGCCATGGGTAAGCTTTTTAAATTGCTGCCATCTGCTTGCACAGTTGGCTTCAACTATGGTTCAAGTGCGGGAGGCAGGAATTCATAAGCTTTCTTTTCAGCAGCTTTTTCTGAGCAGCAACTCTGCTGATTCAACAGCAAGCAGTTTTATTTATTCCTGACATTAACTGAGGTGTGTGTGTGTAGTAATGAAAAACTGAAGTGACTGTGCTGTAACACAACAGTTAATGCATTAGAGAAACCATTAAAGTGATTTCTGTTGTCACTATACCAAAAAGATAGAGAAGTTGTATAATAAACACAGAGGAGTGGGTGGTAGCAGTAATAAAACAGACAAGAATGAACCACTGAATAAAAAAACCCATGCATTGAGAAATTGCAAGGAACATACTATAGATATGTTGATTGGGAAGGACCAAGGTAGTGAAGTCCAGAGAAATCTCAAAGGTGTTAAAAGGTGCAGAATCTGAAGTTGGTCAAACTTTTGCAAATTGATTCCATTCTCTTTCTTCCCCTTACACTTCAGTTTTCATATCCATTTTAGAATGTAGACACACACACACACACCAGAAGTATTGGAGTATAATGCTCATTATCTCTAGCCACTTGTCATGGTGGTTGGGTGTAATGGGACATCCAGATGGCTCCAGGTTCAGAAAAGCTGCTCTGTTCTTTGCTGTGACTTCCCCCTTGATCAGGAAAAAGTGTTTTGTCTTCTTCATATATACAAAACAAAGAAAAGAAACTTACTAGGTGATGTACAACCGGAGTCCCAAAATCTGAAGCCAGGACATCAACTGAAACTTCTGTCCTATGCTCCAGTCAGCAACTGAGCCAGGAAACAGGTGGTTGGAGTGTAAGGACTTGTCTATATGGTCAAAATTATACGAATAAGATGTGAATGTACAGTGATCCGTTCATACAGACATGTGCACAAATACATGTTATTCAGAAGGGGGGACATACCATGTTTGTATTTCTCCCCATTGTATAGTCAAAACCTATGAGTTGTCAAGGAGTTAATTCAGTCCAAGTCATTCATGGTGTATTCAGCAGGATGAAGGGAGAAGCAATAGAGTGATCATCAGCTGGTCCAGAAGTCCTTCAGCAAGTCAGTAGTCCAGATAAACAAAGCAAGCAAGAAATAAAACAGACTTGTAAATCATAGCCAGTCCAAGATCAGGAAAACATGAACACTCAGTCATCAAGAAGGAGGGCTGAAAGCAAAAAAGATGCCAGAGAGTGGCTGAAAGATTTATGGGCAACTGTTTCACCATGTCAGATGCCTAATCAGGTCAGCATCTCTTAACAACTGCTAAGAATAACAGTCTTGCTTTGTCTCTTCATGAAATGATGGCAATGGGCCTTCAGCATCTGCAGCCTCCTGCTTGGGAACAGAACTCCCCTCTCCCTCAGCCCTTTGGTCCTCTGACTCAGAAAGGCCACCAGCTTCAGGGGCTGCAAACTCCTGGCAATCTGCCGCCTCCTCTTTCTCTGAGTCTTCCAACTCCAGAGGGTGTGGTATGACACTAACTTTGAAAATCCTCCGTTGTTCTGCAACCCATACCTGGATAGTAAGTTACAGTTGTGTGGGATGCTTTCCTTTTGGGCTTACAATTCCAGCTTGGACAGAAGCTAGAACATGGAAAATTTACTGTTATATTCTACCAGTATCTTCCAGCCAGTACGGCCATGGAGCATATCATTTGAGCCAGCAGAAATATTCCCCAAGATGTAAGAATGGCTACTAACCTGATAGCATTAAGAGGGAAAAGCTATCCATGGTTCTTCATCTTGATGACTGTACAGCGTATATATTGCCTCCACTGGGTGACCTTGGGGAAGGCACATTCTCTCAGCCTCAGAGGAATAATAATAATAATAATACTTATTTATTAGCTGCCTCTCTCCTCAGAATCGGAAGGAAGGAATCAGAGGAAGGCAATGGCAAACCCCATCTGAATAAATCTTGTCAGGAAAACCCCATGATAAATTTGCTTTAGGGTCTCCATAAGTCAAAGTAACTTGAAGGCACACAACAACAACAACAATAACAATAATAATCAGACAGTATGCTTTTGTATTCTGGTTGATGAAGAATACAAGCAGAACAGGATACTGTTGTCATTTCCTGTTTGTGAGCTTTGCCTAAGTATTTGCTTGGCCATGGCGTGAACAGAGTGTCAGACTAGAACTGATACATATTGGCTCTTCTCCTAGGACATTATCAGACAAGGTAAATAAGGCATCATAAGGATGCATGTACCACACGACGTTGCCCTTTCATGATCATGTCCTGTTAAAAAAACATATTTTTTTATTGACGGCTCAAGCTGTCAACTGATCCCCGTTGTGCTTCTGTGCTGGCATTGCCGGTGTTTGAAACTTTGTGCCCTTGTACTCACGTGAGTGCTGTGGTTAATGGCCAGTTCGGCGAGAACACTTCCGGGTGAGATCGTGACATCCAGGTAGGTGAAACACTTTTTATGACTCTCTCCAGTTTACTTGGGACTTTTTTAGTGTTTTTAGGTGCTTTTTGTAACTTTTACTGTCTTATTTTTGTTTTTATTTTTTTAATTCCCCACACTACATATTTTCATGAGAATTTGAGGGATTTCAAACGAGGAAGTGAACGGAGCTCCATTCACTCCTCGTTCATTGCTGGGAAGCCTTTTGCCAGGATAGGAGGTAAGTGCGGCAGAACTTCTTTTGCCAGCATAAAACCAGCAAAGTTATGCCAGCAAAAGGATGGGGTTTAGGGGGTGGTGGTCTAATAAAGTCCCTATTGTCTCACTTTCTGTTTTAGATGATATAGGAGAATGTGTGCACTGGCTATCAATGGATCACTTCAGATGGGAACCAAAAAGACAATGTCAGTCCCAAAGATTGTTGTGATACATATGGAAGAACACTATACCAGTATCCTGCAACCTGATGTCTCCTCTAGAAGTGTGAGACTACAATTCTCATCATCCCCACACTATAATCATTTAATTGGGGGGTGCCTCATTGTAGAGAAGACTCTCTAATCTGAAGGACAGAAGTAATAAATGCACTGAATGATCAATTCTGGGCCAAGAGCTAGGAGGATCAGAACTGCATGAAAGGAGTAAAGAAAAGGATATCCTTGGGAACTTGCTGTGTAAGCACCTAGAGGAAGCTTGGAAAGACCCATCAGATCTGTCCTGCCATGTAATTTTGACTTTTCATATGCCTGATTATTTCAGTTATGTTGACATGTATTGCAGTAAAATGGCTTGCTATGTCTGCATGTGAGCAGCACCTCAGTGTTTGTGTGTGTTTGTGTGTGTGTGTGTGTGTTTAGAAGTAGAATTTCAAGAGGCATCAGTTGACTTCCAGTGGTCAGTTTGGCAATGGCTAAGTGTATAATTAGCAGTGTTATTTTCCTCTTTTAAGCTGATAAAGAAGATAGGGGAATGGTTGAGTGGTCTTTATTTCCTCCTTCCGTTTGGGGAAATTGGCAGTGGTGGGTTATGTAGCATAGTCTTTAGAAAGGGTTTCTAGAGACTATAATTCCAGCTATCATCTGAGTCAAAGGCTTGCTGAAATTCGGCAAAGAAAACCAATTCCTTTCTTTTAGATTTGTTTGCTGTTTTTATTTAAAATGAAATTTTAATCTTGCAATTTGCCTCAAAATGGTATAATAAAGTAAGGATTACAGCAGAATACTGATAACATTTGCCATGCAAGCAAAATAAACACTTCTTTATTTGCAATAAAGTTTGAGAGAGGAGGTCATGTGCATCAGAGCATGAAAACAGTAATGTAAATAGTACTCTATAAGGAAGCTTTTTGTATACTTTAACTTGACATGATGTCTCTGGAGATCTGCAAAAGGCTGTGTAACTCTCCTCTGCTGGGTATAGATTCTCTCCCCCCCCCCTGCAAAGAATATACAAATCTTAGAGATAATTATGAAATGGATGAACAAGGAGATTAATTGCTGCTTTGGACTTTTGAACTCCTGTTTTGAAGAACAGTAATTTAAATTCATGGATAAATATTCAAAGAAATGTTTCCTGTCTTAAATAAGATGTCAAATAATAAAATTGATGTTAATCATCTTCTTTATATTTTTCAGTTCACATTAGAATGAGAGACAGGTCTAGATTTTAGGGAAAAAATATTTTGTAAGGTAAGAATAAATGTCACATCATGTTGCAGATTTTTCTTGATATTTGGACCACATAAACAGATCGTATTTTATATTCAGTGTGAGAAGCTATTGGACATTTTAAAAATGTGTTACCTATCCTAAGATGAAAGCAAGGATGGGGGGATGTGAAGCCTTCCAGATGTTGTTGGACAGTGCCTTCCTCCATCCCTCTCATCTGTGCTGTGTTGATGACAATTAGATTTCAACGGCACGGGGCGGGGGGCAACACATTCCCTAACTCTGCTCTAGTGGATAATTTCAGCTAGGGTTTTTTTAAGTCATTAAAAAATGTTAAATAGTTTGGGTGGCATTCAACATGGTATGATTCCCTACCCCCAACCCCAGATTGGATTCCGAAGACATTGGGATTCAGATATTCATCCAGCATCTCAGCTCACTGACTAGTTCTGTGGAGTCTGCTCTCTCTCAGCTGAACCTCCCTCACTAGTTATGACAAAGTGAGACATAGGAAGGGAACTTAGTGATTTTAAAATGCACCTTGTGGTAGCACACCCTCATCTGCCTGTGTTCTAGTTATCATAATTTGAGAATACTTTTCTCTTCTGGTACCATTAAAAACATGTATTTCATCTCTACTAGCTTTCTTGGTTGCTCTTCAGATAAATAGCTGAGAAGATTCACAGCTAAATCACTCCTCCATTTCATCTCTCCAATCACCTGTTGCAATAGCAAGTGTAGGATTAATTAAGGTATTGTGGCTTCATTGGCAAATAGAGTTTAAGGAGATTTTCAGACAACACTGTTATAGTGTTACTATTCCACTCTATTTGCTATGGCTGGCTCCTCTTGAATCCTGGGATTTGCAGTTTAGGGAGGGGCATTTACAACCCTCAGCCAGAGAGATCTTAGGCCTCACTAAACTACAAACCCCAGAGTTCCACAGGAGGAAGCCAGAGCAGTTAAAGTGGAATAGTAACTCTATAACAGTGTAGTCTGAAAATCTCCTAAGTCTAATGTAAATTGTTTTCCACAGCCAATGGCAACCAACAACTGCAAGACTGCTGAAAGCAGTTAGCCTGCACTTATACCATTGTCTCTGGTCCTAATTCTGAAATGTTTATTGATGAAAGGATACTAATCAAAGTTGAACAAAATTGGGACTACAGTTAGTAATTTGAGAATACAGTCGTCCCTTCACATTCGCGGGGGTTCCGTTCTGCGGACCCCCGCGAATGTGAAAAAACCGCGAATAACGACACCCCTCCCCCCTCCCTCCCCAGGCCTTCGCAGGGCCTCCGGAGACGCTCCGGAGGCCCCAGGATCGCCTCCCCAGCCCTCCCCACCGCGTCCCCAGGCCTTCCTGGGGCCTCCGGAGCGTCTCCGGAGGCCCCAGGATCGCCTCCCCAGCCCTCCCCACCCCGTCCCCAGGCCTTTCTGGGGCCTCCGGAGATGCTCCGGGGGCCCCAGGATCGCCTCCCCAGCCCTCCCCACCCCGTCCCCAAGCCTTCCTGGGGCCTCCGGAGCGTCTCCGGAGGCCCCAGGATCGCCCCCCCCAGCCCTCCCCACCGCGTCCCCAGGCCTTCCTGGGGCCTCCGGAGCATCTCCGGAGGCCCCAGGATCGCCTCCCCAGCCCTCCCCACCGCGTCCCCAGGCCTTCCTGGGGCCTCCGGAGCGTCTCCGGAGGCCCCAGGATCGCCTCCCCAGCCCTCCCCACCCCGTCCCCAGGCCTTTCTGGGGCCTCCGGAGCGTCTCCGGAGGCCCCAGGATCGCCTCCCCAGCCCTCCCCACCCCGTCCCCAGGCCTTTCTGGGGCCTCCGGAGATGCTCCGGAGGCCCCAGGATCGCCTCCCCAGCCCTCCCCACCCCATCCCCAAGCCTTCCTGGGGCCTCCGGAGCGTCTCCGGAGGCCCCAGGATCGCCTCCCCAGCCCTCCCCACCCCGTCCCCAGGCCTTCCTGGGGCCTCCGGAGCGTCTCCGGAGGCCCCAGGATCGCCTCCCCAGCCCTCCCCACCCCGTCCCCAAGCCTTCCTGGGGCCTCCGGAGCGTCTCCGGAGGCCCCAGGATCGCCTCCCCAGCCCTCCCCACCGCGTCCCCAGGCCTTCCTGGGGCCTCCGGAGCATCTCCGGAGGCCCCAGGATCGCCTCCCCAGCCCTCCCCACCGCGTCCCCAGGCCTTCCTGGGGCCTCCGGAGCGTCTCCGGAGGCCCCAGGATCGCCTCCCCACCCCGTCCCCAGGCCTTTCTGGGGCCTCCGGAGCGTCTCCGGAGGCCCCAGGATCGCCTCCCCAGCCCTCCCCACCCCGTCCCCAGGCCTTTCTGGGGCCTCCGGAGATGCTCCGGAGGCCCCAGGATCGCCTCCCCAGCCCTCCCCACCCCATCCCCAAGCCTTCCTGGGGCCTCCGGAGCGTCTCCGGAGGCCCCAGGATCGCCTCCCCAGCCCTCCCCACCGCGTCCCCAGGCCTTCCTGGGGCCTCCGGAGCGTCTCCGGAGGCCCCAGGATCGCCTCCCCAGCCCTCCCCACCCCGTCCCCAGGCCTTTCTGGGGCCTCCGGAGCGTCTCCGGAGGCCCCAGGATCGCCTCCCCAGCCCTCCCCACCCCGTCCCCAGGCCTTTCTGGGGCCTCCGGAGATGCTCCGGAGGCCCCAGGATCGCCTCCCCAGCCCTCCCCACCCCGTCCCCAAGCCTTCCTGGGGCCTCCGGAGCATCTCCGGAGGCCCCAGGATCGCCTCCCCAGCCCTCCCCACCGCGTCCCCAGGCCTTCCTGGGGCCTCCGGAGCGTCTCCGGAGGCCCCAGGATCGCCTCCCCAGCCCTCCCCACCCCGTCCCCAGGCCTTTCTGGGGCCTCCGGAGCGTCTCCAGAGGCCCCAGGATCGCCTCCCCAGCCCTCCCCACCCCGTCCCCAGGCCTTTCTGGGGCCTCCGGAGATGCTCCGGAGGCCCCAGGATCGCCTCCCCAGCCCTCCCCACCGCGTCCCCAGGCCTTCATGGGGCCTCCGGAGCGTCTCCAGAGGCCCCAGGATCGCCTCCCCACCCCTCCCCAGGCCTTCATGGGGCCTCCGGAGCGCCTCCGGGGGCCCCGTGGACGCCTCCCTGGGCCTCCCCGCTCCCTCTATGTCTTTCACGGGGCCTCTGGAGGCCCCGTGTCGCGGTTTTGGGGGGGCCCGGGGGGGCCCTCCCAAAACCGCGAATAACCGAAACCGCGAATGTCAAGTTCGTGAATGTGGAGGGACAACTGTATTTGTATTCAGCCATGCATATGTTGCTGCTACAAGAGAAAAAAATAGGAATATCAGACACTGCTGCCCCAAATATGGGAGCGGGGGGGGGGAGTGGGAAGGGAAAAGAATAAATGCCTGAAAAATTAAATTTTGAAAGTAACTAGGGAAAAAATACATTATCACACATAGCCTGTTTTATACAAACTATATTTCAGTTGTTTCCTATGTAAAGTGCCATTTATGTTATAGAATCATAGAGTTGGAAGAGACCACAAGGGCCATCCAGTCCAGCCCCCTGCCTGGTAGGAATACACAATCAAAGCATTTCCAACAGATGCCCATCCAGCCTCTGTTTAAAAACTTCCAAAGAAGGAGACTTCACCATACTCTGAGGCAGTGTATTCTATTGTTGAATGTCTCTTACCATCAGGAAGTTCTTCCTAATTTTTATGTGGAATCCCTTTTCCTGTAGTTTGAGTCCACTGCTCTGTGTCCTAGTCTCTGGAGCAGCAGAAAACGAGCTGGCTCCATCCTCAGTATGACATCCCTTCAAATATTTAAACATGGCTACCATTTCACCTCTTAACCTTCTCTTCTCCAGGCTAAATATACCCAGCTCCCTAAGCCTCTCCTCATAGGGCATAGCTTCCAGACCTCCCACCATCTTTCTTAGTATCCTTCTTGAATTGTGGTGCCCAGGACTGGACACAATATTCCAGGTGAGGTCTGACCAAAGCAGAATAGAGTGGCACTTTTACTTCCATTGATCTGGACACTATACTCCAATTCATGCAGCCTAGAATCGCATTGGCTTTTTTAACTGCTGCACCACACTGCTGACTCATATTCAGCTTGTGGTCCACTAAGACTCCTAGATCCCTTTCACATGTAATGCCCTCAAGCCATGTGTCACCCATCCTATATCAGTGCATTTCTTTTTTACTGCCCAGGTGTAGTATCCTACATTTCTCCCTGTTGAAATTCATTTTGTTAGTTTTGGCCCAGCTTTCTAATCTGTTAATGTCATTTTGAGTTCTGACCCTGTCCTCTGGGGTATTAGCTACCCCTTCTAATTTGGTGCCATCTGCAAACTTGATAAGCATACCCTCTATTCCCTCATCCAAGTAATTGATAAAGATGTTGAATAGCACTGGATCCAGGACGGAATCCTGTGGCACCCCACTAGTCACTTCTCTCCATGATGAAGAGGAACCATTGGTGACTATCCTCTGGGTTCATTCACTCAACCAATTAGGTAAAATATTTAATGATTTTAAGGACAGTTTTTATTTCCAGTATACGTAACCAAACCAGTCCAGGAAAGGTATTCAAACACATGAACTGGGTCATCTGAAATACCAGCTTGAAAAAACAAGACTCAGGGACCTCTGTAGACAGAAAAACAGATGATATAAATAAATACAGCAATATGTACAGTAAGCAGTAGAAATGGAAAACCTGGGAATCTAGTATGATTGTATTACAAATCTGGAAGTCCAGTATGTAAAGCATGTCATCTTGAATGCACTTGAAACACCAAAGCATAGCCACATCAGTGTTATGCCTTGTGTTCATCTTCAGTAAGTTCCTATAATTCAGCCTCTAGCAAAGCTTTCTGAAGATAATCTAATGTTTATGTCACATGAATGTGGCATTTATTTGCTGACAAATAAATATCCATGAATTGGAAGCAGAACAAAATAATTTACTATGTACAGTACCATAACAATCGTATGTCTATATAGTGTTATTATGTATTGCTAATAGTAAAATCTTATTATCATATAACTATTTTGCTATCCCAGAATCAACTTATGCCTTCTATTAATTCATTAAGAAATATTTTCTTGCAGAATTCTCAAATCAAGTCAAATCAAATTTTATTTGCATCAAACCAGTGACCATTGAAATTTTAACAAGTACATACCAACAAATATACCGGTAACTAGCATAAAAGCATACTAAAACTGATATTAAAACATATCAAAAATCTATCCCTAGTACTGAAATAGATCTAAATTATATAACTGTAGGGTCTTGGCATAATATATAATCACTGAATTAGTTTTATAACAAAATTGTACAGTTTAAAACTGAGGACTTCATTGTAGCCCCAGTTTCAATTGGTTGTTTTTGATGTGCCTTCAAGTGAACTCTGACATATGGTGACCCTATCTATCATAGGGGATTTCTGGGCAAGATTTGTTCAGATGTCAAGATTTATTATTACCTTCCTCTGTGGCTGAGAAGGCATGACTTGCCCAAAGTCACCCATTGGATTTCTGTGTCTGAGTGGGGAGTGAGCACCTGGTTCTCTACAGTCCACTCAAACCACTGTACCGCACTAGCTCACACTGGCTTTATGTTAAATCTTAACCTGGATTTTAAATAGCGATTTCCCCAGTATTTTGGGGGCTAGATATAGAATTAGCCTTCCACTAGTAAAGTAGCTCTGCTTGCATGAGGTTTCTCTGCCTAATTTTGGGGGATTTCGCCCTCACTACATATAATAGTTTACCTGATTCATTGTGTTCCCTTACCCAGTGTGTAACATTTTAGGAGGGCTGGAGGAGCTGCATAAATAAAATCTGAAAACATCTGGAATTGAACAGAACTTTTATACTTGCACAGTTAAATGCATTTCTATCAGGTATAGTGAATGGGCCTTTTAGGGAGGTACTGATAACTGAACGTGTTGTGCTACAGCCTGCTGGAGTCTGTCTATCCTCAGGAGTCCAGCCAGCAGTCAGGTTAGCAGAGTAGCAAAAGCCTGGTCCAGATGCTTCCAGCATGTTCAGTGTTCAGTGAGTAGATGGACACATTTAGTGTCTAAAAACTGACAGTCTTTATTGTTTACATCCTAAACTACAAACACAATCATTGCTCTAATAGCTAAGCTTACAGTTGGCAGTCAGTCAAAGAAGTCAGTTGAAGAAGTGAAGTGGGCTGCCTTGCACCATGACTTATATAGGGTTTCCTAGCTGTTCTAGCAAGTTCTAGCAACTCCCCTTCATTTAATTGGTGACTGGTGACATCATCTGACATCATCCCTAGCATGCTATCTCCCTTCTCTTAGTCATACTGAGATATGAGGGCAGAAGAACATCAGCTTTCTACTCTACTGCGTAGCTGTTTAACCTTCAGCTTTGTCCTCTACAGATAAATGGAATATATGGTATCTCTTTATGACATAAATTTCCAAGGGCTACACATGCAAAACCCTAACAGAACATTGAACATCTGAGAAATTAAATTGAACATCGGAGAGCCAGCATGGTGTAGTGGTTTAATTGCTGATCTATGACTCTGGAGAACAGGGTTCAAATCCTGGCTCAGACATAAAAACACACTGGGTGACCTTGTGCAAGTCACACTCTCTCAGCTTCAAAGAATGGCAATGGCAAACCTCCTCTGAACAAACCTTGCCAAGAAAACCTTGTGATAAGTTTGCCCTAGTATCACCATAAGTTGGAAATGACTTGAAGGCAGACAACAACAGATAGTTAATACACCATTTGGCCCTCTAGTGATCACATCAGTAGTGCATGTATTATTATTTTTTGACCACTATTTGTACACTCCTTAACTCCTTGTACAGTCACTCCTTCAGCATTTTAGTAAACACTGTCATTAAGTGATCCAGATAATCAAGGACCTGAAAGAGCTGAAGAGAAATTTTAGTAGCCACCCTACATATTAATCTAGAGAAGGTAGGGAATATGACAATGTACATATTCTATATTTATGATATATTGTATGTATCCTAAAACTTTGTTACTAGAATACTGGACAGATGGAAACATTCTAAACTTTAATATAATTTACTAAGAAACATGGTGATTTGGTTGGTAAATGTCTTTAATTCCTATATTCTAGAGCCACCATTAATGCTATGCTGCTGAAAAGTATAGCATTTAAATACAACTGTAAGCACTGTTTCTTTGGGCCTGCTTAAGTGATCTCACTGCAAGAGCTTGGAAATAACACATTGAAAGTATTAACATTAACTGTTAAACTTTTGTGATAACTGATCTTTTGTGATAATGAGGGTGTGACTTATTTTTGCAATGTCATGTGAGAAATAGTAGTCTTGAGCATTTTTTAGCATAATGAATAACAGTTACTTGTTTACAAACACTGGGTTTGGATTATTTTATCTATTTTTATCAATTTTTCTAGTTTAAGTGCATTTTAATCAAAAATTATAAAAACATACTGCCTCATCTAAAAGTAATTAGTAACAACTAATATGTTTACAAAGAGAGTAAAGATAACAAAAAATGCCTAACATATTGCATTTTAAAATAATGTCCCGAACTCAATTCTTCATTTTAAGAAAGATTTTCTCTTCAGTGTTTACTTTCTTTATACTCCCTCTCCTGTGATGATCTCTCTACTGGATCTTCCGTAGAAAGTTGTGATAATAATCTCCAACTCAAGTGCATGCAGTTAGTACTGTATCGTTCAAATAACCATGTCAATGTTAAAACCATTAGCCACGTTAGTCCTGGAAGGAAAAGTAAGCCAAGATCAGTGCTCCACAGTTACTTTCTGAACTTTCTGATGGACATTTGACCATTTGACATTTAGCATAGGATACTGAAGGGTTTTATAGCTCAACCAAGTTGCATTATCTTCTGAGATTTCAGTCTTTCTGGCAGTCATTGTCCCCTGATAACCTACAAAATCTGAATGTGACCAAATCGTGGACAGGCCTCTTCCCTTCCCCCCACATGGTAACAACCATCTTCTCCAAGCATGAATGTAGTTTTTGGGCTGGTCACTAAAGGCACCAAGTCCCATCTGATCTGGGAAGTAAAACAGCCACGGTTAGTATTTGAGACCACCAATGAATACTATGTGCTGTAGGGTATATTTCAGAAGGAAATGACAAAGCTACCTTTGAGTATTCCTTACCTAAGAAAACCCTATGATATTCATGGGGTCATCACAATTCAACAGGCATCTTGAAGGCATGTGCACATGTACATACCCTCGCCCTTTTATTCCACACGAATTTTTCTGCTCTTATATGATTCTGTATTCATACAGCCAACCAAGTGTAAGTTTTAGAAAAGAGTTGTAAACATCAGTGTAATATGACATTCAGTGTTCTTTTTATTATTTGTTTTAAAATAAATAAACACAACACACACACACATATATATACACACACCTCACTGTAGATCATTTTAGGCAGCTTTATAATCATTCTTTCTTCAGTGTTGCAATCTGAACCCTATGGCAGACTTGACTGGTCTGTTGATTCACAGCAAATTTTGCGTTTTCAAATAATTTTAAGTTTTTTTGCCTCTTATGTTTTGTCAAATGTCAGTTCCACATACCACTTGTAAGATAGATATAAACCACAAAAATATGTGATTAAGCAAATGTCTATTATTATTACTAGTAAATATTTCTATTTTGCTGTCCCAGTTCTTTTTTAGTTGATGAAAATAACCTAGTTTTTTAGAGTGGATCATTCATTTCTTGTGTGTGTGTACTGTTTTTAAAAGAAGTGCTACCCTGGATGCATCCCAGAGGGGGACCATTTGCACCAAGCCCCCTCTGGGATGGACATCACAGCCAGGAACTCCCCGTGCAGCTGCATGGGAAATCTTGCTTTGAAATCTCACAATGGCAAGGCCATAGTGTGATTTTTGTGCCAAATCCTGTCCAAATTCTCACTAGAAGTTAAAATTGTGCAAGATTTCAGGTGATACTGAGCAGTGTGTGTGTGTGTGTGTGTGCTGTTTTCAAAAGAAAGTTCATGTAGAATGGACAGGACCATATATGGTAAACTATATTTCCTTTCTGTTATGTAATTTTATTATTTTTGTAGGAACCATTTATAAGAATAAATGCTAGCATAGCATAGATAGCCACTTCATATTGAATGATATACTATGTTTTGTCAGTTTCTCTGTGGTTATTTTTTCTTAGGAAATTTAAAGGGTTATTAAATGACAATTAGTCTTTTCTGTTAATATTCATATATCCCTGGGTGTTTTAATTATTTATCCTATTTTCCTTGGTTCTGCATCCATGCATTTCTTTAATCTAATTTAAGAATTGTTGAGAAACAAAAGGACAGAATATTGCAGCTGTTGTCAGGGTAGATTTAAACAAACATTGGTTGAGGGTCTTGATACATAAGAACTGGGGGGGGGGATTATAGTTACCTGTGAAACACTTTGTGTAAATACCAATTTGAGATATTGGCCCAGTTCAGATGTCTCAATCATGGTTTTATAAACTAGTGTTTATTCTACTGGATAGAAATACTGGTGTCCTCTGCTCCTCCCTTGCCCTTTACTCCAGCCTACCTGCTTTTGACAAAGATCTCCTAGCTTCTTAAATTGTAGGCTCCCATTACATCCAACCAGGAAAATTTGATTAAGGTGTTTCCTTTAAATCAACATGTTACATTTCTATCTGGTGTCCATGACCCTACCAAATTCGAGTCTAGGTTGTATTGTTCTCTCCAGAAAGCCAAGGGCCTCTCTGCCAATATGCCCCCTTGAGGTGGAATTCTATGCCAGTGCTATTCAAATTGTTGATCCATAGACTAGTGCCAGTCCATTACCCGGCATCTGTTCAGAGTTTCCAGAAAAGAAAGAGTTGTAGCCCAGAGGCAAAATTATGGTGCTTGTCCTTGGCGTATTAAGGAAAACAGTGCCAGCCCCTACATCAAATAGCATAAGAAACACTGTTCTTGACAATATATATTATTTTTAACCTACACACATGGGAAATCCTTATCAATGATTGATGTCTACTTTATTATATTGAGGGCAATAGCTGTGTTAAGAGTTTGTTGCAGCAAAAACTACAAACAATCTTTCAAATTTTTAAAGAGTAAAGCATGGAAAATTGCTTTTAAAAATTAATATGTGACAAGTATATATACCAGTCACACCCCTGTATCCATGGGGGAAATGCTCCCGGGCTTACCATGGATATATGAAACTATGGATAATAGCAAACCCCATTGAAAAGAATGACTTCCAGGCCAACTTCTGACAGAAGCATCCCATAGGATTGCGCTGGAGGACCTAGAAAATACTTAGAGAGCATAATTTTTTTTGGCCATAGATAAGTGAAACTGTGGATACCGGTCCCATGTATCTAGAGCTCTCCAAAAGCAGTTGTTACTATTATAATTACCATTTCTTAAAAGTAACTTGCTTTCAGTTTCTCAAGAGTAACTAAGTTACATTGGAAATGTGTCTGAATGTAGCAGTGTGAAGTGCAACACAAACCAACATATGAACCAAATGATGTTACTCCACCATTTAGTGAGGCCACAGCTTCATTACTATAAAAGCCATTTCTTATTTGTAACTACTTACTTTCAAGCTCTATAGACTACTAGTTTTATTTGGCTTGGGCTTTTGTGAACCACAACCAACTTGGTCTGATGATGTGGACTGTAGTCCATGAAACCTTATGCCAAATAAAATGTATGAACATTTAAGCCTCTATCAAAACTTTTGTATAGATCCTAATGAGCCATGGAGGGGGTCAGATTGTTCCATCAGGTGGTCCACTGTATAGGAAATAGAGTGGCACACAAGAATATAGAATACAGCTTAGGCCCTAAGCAATCTTATTTATAAAAAACAACTAACTAGTTTTCTTCCCAGGTTGTTTGTTTCATAAATGTATGGGGGGAAGTTACTGTTACTTCTGCATTGCTCTTATTCATAGAATCATAGAATCATAGAATTGTAGAGTTGGAAGAGACCACGAGGGCCGTCCAGTCCAACCCCCTGCCACACAGGAAATCTTGATCAAAGCATCCCCGACAGATGGCCATCCAGCCACTGTTTAAAGACCTCCAAGGAAGGCGACCCCACCAGGCTCCGAGGGAGTGTGTTCCACTGCCGAACAGCTCTTACTGTCAAAAAGTTCCTCCTAATGTTGTGGTGGAATCTCTGTTCCTGAAGCTTGCATCCATTCCTCCATGTTCCAGTCTCTGGAGCAGCATTATATTCCACAGAATCTACTGATTTTGAGTTTTAGATACTGGGAGATTTAGTATCAGGCACTGTTTTTCATTAGTCTGGTTTCCTTTGTAGTAGTTACAACCTAAAGCAGCACCACTTTCCCAATTCATACATAGAATTAAATTTCATAAATAATTATAATTAACTAGCTATACTCGGCATAACATACACCATTATGTACATATATAAAATGCTTCCATTTCCATTCTACTGATTGGCCACTTAGGAAACATGTCAAGAATACAATAATTTGATGCATTAATATATAACCTTTCAAATCAACTATAATGGCTAATTTCATGTCAAGAGCCCCTCTGCCACCGCCATGCAACTGTGCATACACACAAACAGACACACGCACAATGCTAGGCACACACACACCACATGCACCATGATGCGAGAGCCCCACCGCCACCATGCAACCATGCGTACACACACACATACCATGCAACACACAACACTATACACACACACCATGTGCACCAGGACATGTGAGCCCCTCTGCTGCCACCATGCAACCATGAGTACACACACACACCATGTGCACCAGGACATGAGAGCTCCTCTGCCACTGCCATGCAATCACACATACACACATTAAACACATACACACACCATACACAGCAGGGTGCAAGTACCCCTCCACCACCACGCATACACACACCACACCACACACACACCATGCTACACACACAACATCACACATGCCAGGATGTGAGAGCCCTTCTGCAATCTCACAAACACACAAACACCCCATGCTACACACACATCCTACACTACACACACACACACTACACCCCATGCTACACACATACACACAAAACCCACATGTGGCAGGATGCAAGAGCCCCTCCATCGCCATGTTTAGAAAGGACTTGAAGTTTTTCAGGTTTCCACCCCAAGGTGCAAGAGGAAGGAACTGCTACAGACAGCACTGAAGGCCCAAATCCCAAGAAGAAGGAACTGCTACAGACAGCACTGAAGGCCCAGAGTGCAGCTACAAACAGCACCCAGTGGCCAGGGCCCAAGAGGCCCAAGGGGCCAGGCAGCACAGAAAGGCCCAAGGCCCCAGACCCCAGGCAGCAGAGAATGGCCCCAGGCCACACAAAAAATCCCCAGGCAGCACAGAAAGGCCCCAGGCCACACATGCGTGGAACAATGGGAAGCATCTCTGCTGCCACCATGTTTTTAAAAAGACCGAAACTTCCACATGTGTGCTGATTGGCTGCCCAACAGACAGCTTTGATTGGTTGGTAAGTTTCCTAAGTGGCCAGTCAACACACTGGAAACGGCA
The DNA here is from genome assembly GCA_030847615.1 of Gambelia wislizenii. NCBI lineage: Eukaryota > Metazoa > Chordata > Lepidosauria > Squamata > Crotaphytidae > Gambelia > Gambelia wislizenii. The sequence continues at coordinate 109,652,464 of JAUMIR010000004.1, forward strand.
ACATACCCAAGAGAATTATATATTTAGATTTTAGTTTGATGTTTATAAGATTCAAAATATGGGTGCAATCATTATTTTTCTTTTAATTTTGTGGAATCATGTAGCTTGAAAGATTTAAATGCCTCATATCAATTAAGATCTGGTTAATGGCTAATGTTTTCCCCTTCCCTCAGAAAAGTTTTATTGTTTTTGGAATGGATAGTATGCTAATGCAATTTTTAAAAGAATCCTGAAACTTCTCTATTAAAAGTAATAAATGCTAAAAGATATTTTGAGTAAATAGCTCAAACAACAGAAATAGACTCAGAAGTGATTTATAGGACTTTTTCGGATGAACCTAAAATCCGGAAGAAGCCGTCGGGAGAGAAATGCAGCTGCTTCACGGCTGGGGGCAGTTTTTGATGACGTCGTCCCTCTCGTGTTACCCTCTGTGTTCCTTCCATGTCGCATGGTAGGAAAAGGTGCCAGTTTTTATTCATGAAGAACTTCTGTGAATAAAAAGTGGTGCCTTTTCCTTCCATGCAACACGGAAGGAACATGGAGGGTAACGCGAGAGGGATGACATCGTCAGAAACTGCCCCCTGCTACGGAGCAGCTGCGTTCCTCTCCCGACGGCTTCTTCTGGATTTTAGGTTCATCTGAAAAAGTCCATAGACCAAAAACAGATAGGCACCAGAAAGTAGGCATAAAAGACATCATGTATCCCACTGAATGTTGCCTGAGCTACCCACCTTCAGAGATGCTCAGATGCTTTTAAAATGAAGCCCATAGTATCTCAGATAAAGATGCTAAAAGGGATTTTGAACCACAAAGGCCACTTAAGCCTATAATGAAAATGTATAATCAATAAGTATTTCCCAGGATATGAACCTGATCCCTTGCGAGGAGCACAGTATCTTCCAGGCTGGATTGAACAACATTAAGAGGATAAACTGTTTGAGTCTAACTTTAACTTGATATTATCTGAATGAAATCTCATTTTTCCCTCTGTTCTCGTCATCCATTTCCTGGCCCAAGCTCTGATTTACTATAAATAAATAAAGAAGCTGAGGACTTTCATGTGAACTTTGGGCAAGAAGAGATTTCAGCAGGTGATTAACTAGATCAAAGGTAGTGTGGAGGCAAAGGAACATGAGCACAGAACAGACATTTTTAGATTTGGTAGCAAGGGAATTTGCTGTTTGGTGAAGAGTAATTGGCAGAAAGATGGCTTATCTCAGACTTTCCCCAAAGGCAGTAGAGGATCAGGCCTTGAGCTAAGGAGTCTTGATTTTCACAGTGTGATACAAATAGTCTTTCTAATAGTTCAGTTGAATGGTTTCACAAAATATAATGTTACATTGATAATATACGAATATTACAAATACAATGTTAGCTGTTGGTAAATGCTCAGAACTGAGTTTTAAACATTGTTAGGGTTTGCAAGTATGTGTTATCATAAAAGGGATTATTATAGACATTTTCCATGGAAACAATTACCATAAAGTATTGATTGAGCAGGATAGGTTAGTAAACACAGGAGGCTCCAGCTTGTCGTCATAGAAACATAGATATTTAGAGAATTGAAGTATAAGAGAAAGCCTATTGTTTTCCCCCCTTTAGTTACACTACTGCTCAAAACAACATCATTGTCTGCAGTTATCTGAGGTTTTCATTTACGATATATTATAGAGAATTAGAGGATGCCATTCTTCCCCTCTACCCCACTGAGAAAATTAGATTATCTTGAACATGAATGTCAAAACTAATCTGAAAGTTGTTCTCAAAATCAACAGTTTTCTTCATAAAAACGTATATTAAAAAAAAACAATAGAAGATGTTATGTAGGTTTGTAATTAATGTAAAGATGTAGAGATACTACTTTCTATTGCATGTGTGCTGTGATAAGCCCACTGCCTTTCATAGAAGCTTCCCCATTTATTTCAATGTTGAGAATGGGAAACCTTTGTATATAAAAGGATGCAGGCTCAGATTTGCTTTCTTTTTCCGGCATATTTTATTATTTCTGACATACATCTTATTTCTGGCATATTATAGAATGATGAAAAGGCATCAGAGCACAACTAACAAGATAAATTATATTTAATTACTGTACAAGCAACCAGAACTCATATTGAAAGAGATTATGTGAAAGTAAACATTTTATATTTTACGTGGTAATGTTTTTAAGGCTGCTTCCTTCATTTACGTGTAACTGTACCTATTTGGGGATGCATCAAAAGCCTGTGTACCCATTTTAATTAAATGCAATCCAGTCAAGAAGTGACCTTCTTGGTAAGTGTTTTTGTTAATTTCACTTCTGGGTTCAGATTGTTATTCTCAAGATTATATGTTTTGTATTCCTTTCATTGTCTTGGATTTTGATACTGTGATGATGCAAGTTTTGGGAGCAGGAATGATATAACAGTGAGTTAAAAAACCTTTGGTAACTATTGAAAATGACACAGTACTCTACCGGAAGGGTGCAATCAATGTTCTGTCTACCCTAATCTATTGTGACCTCCTGGTTGAATGTTGGATTGTCTGTAGTAGATCAGATAAAGGTTTCTCAATAGCTATCATTTCACAATAGCAACAAAATAAGGGATTATATTCCCTTTTAAATTCAGAATGTGTGAATTAATATATTTGATTCATATCAGGTATAAAGGTAGTTATGTGGTTCATGGAGTACCCATATTTTGCATATCACTTTGCAATAACTTGTTGGTAAATTTACTGGAGCCGCTATTTCTTTTCTGTTCCTTCTGTAGATGAGGGGGAGGGGCCAACTTAAGCCCCTACACCCACCAGTAGGTCACATGATGCATCCTGAATGAACTGGAAGTGACATATCATTTATGGTTTTATCTGTGGCACCAAAAGAACTGTTTTGCTCTGGTTTATTTGTTTGTTTGTTTGGTTTAGGAGCTTGGAGAATGGTTTAGGAGCTTGGAGAATTTAAAGGCCAAAACCAAGCCAACTGCCATATTTGAACGTTATATTGGGTTCTTTGGGGCTGCTTTCTCTTAGGAGAAGAGAGAGAGAGAGAGAGAATCTCCACTCCATATAATACTGCAGAGGGGTTTCAGAGTTATTCTTTGGTTACCTTCTTAGGAAGGGACTCAACTGCTTATTTTGCATGAAAAATACAAGTGAGGCCCAGAAGGGCTTGTCTTTTTAGTTAGTCCCAACATCCATTTTAAGTAAAACCACAAAGAACTCTTGTTGCTTCTTCCCACTCTCTACTGAAAAGCATGGAGGCCCTTGTCCAAAGATTAACTCTTAGCTCCCCAACTATATTTACAGGGGACAGTACTAGAGATTACCTCACCATAATCACTCCTGTCCCCTGGCTGCTCCCACATTGGGTTACAGTAGCTACCGTAGATAGTCAACAAAGGTTCTTACTGAGAATGTATGGAGAAAATCATTATAAGCTCCATGTCCTAAAATGCACCCCCTTCCAAGCTGAATTAAAACTACAAGCATTTTACTCCTAGGGCAGCGTGTGCACTAGACTTTATCCTGGCCTAACTCAATAGAATATTCTCTTAAAGATGCTGTGTGAGAAGACAAATTGACCAATAAATTTAAACCTTAAACCAACCCCAGTCAGCAGTCTGGCCACTGCATTTTGGATCCTCTAAAGTTTCCAAACAGTTTCCAAAGGCAGCCGCACATAGAGTGTATTATACTGTAGAAATCAAAATGGCATGTAATCAAGATATGTGTCACTGTAGTCAGATGTGACAACTCCAAAACCAGGCACAGATGAAACACTAGGTGTGCAAAATACAGGTAGTACTTGTCAAATTGTGGCAGGTGATTTGTCCACTTTAAATTCATACAAAAGACCCATTTCTAACTCAGCATTGATCCTGACAGCCTTCAGACCAAACTATCATACACTGCTAAGTTTCAGAGTAATTGGACCACTTTTTGAATATAAGTTGTAGAAGTCTCCATTCTCACTGCTTGATTTCTCACTGCAATGGTGAGCTGTGATTCATCTCATTCATTTTAAGGTGGCTTCTATGGACCAATAATTGAGTTCATTGTTTAGGTTGCATACTCTCAACTACTACTCTACACTATGTTACACTACACTGTATTACAGGTAATCTGTACAACTATATCCCTCCCTTGGTGAATGGGGAAATATCTAGATATACCTTTTAAAGACCAAATCTATATTGGGTCATTGCCCTGCACATAAGACGGCAATGTTTTTTCAAATCTATTTGTGCCAATTTCTCCTGTCTAAAACATAAGCACATGTCAGATACTTATTATGAGAACCACAATATCTACTTTTGTGTTCCCGTGTGAGTGTGATTATTCTGGGAACAGTGCTTTTACTATTTGTTTAGTAGTTTATTACACTGCATTTTGTCCTCTTGAGTACTTAAGCATATGTGTGAAAAGATTTCTATATAACTGCAAAAATAATAAATTTGTGAAACAATATCCTGATTCCTTGGAACATAGAATAGACAGGGAAAAAATCCCAACATGGGATTTGTATTATTAATTCATAAAACAATATGGCACCTCTGTTATTGTGCTGTGATTCTTCTAAAATATAGTTTACTATTTTATTGCACATAAGTTCTTGGAAAATAGAGAGAGAGCACCCAAAAGAGTAGATAAGGCAAGGTGGAATATAATTCAAAATATAAAAGTAGACCAGCTAGTGCTTAGCTGTTCACATTGGCTTGAAAGTGAGAGTGGGAACTGGCTTTTCACAAGTTTTTTTTTTTTTTTATAGTTAGGGTTTGGGTTGATAATTATTTTTCCTCCTTGCTGGTTAATGCCTGTGATCCATCCACATAAGTGCTCTTAATACTAAGATGATTCTTTGTGGCTAGATCTCTATCCAACCCTTAAATAATTAAAAATAGCTGTGAAAATTCTGTTATTCTTCTAGTTGGAGATGTAATGCTTGAATGGGAAGTGATGAACAGTTAATTACTTCTGTCTTGGGCCTTGACATCAATGGTCACATTTCCCCCTTTAAAATATTCTAAGGGTGGTTCAGAAGTATAATAACTCAGATTTCTTTTTATATCAAACTGTAGTATTCTAAATGGCAAGGGGAAATTTATTTTTAAATAATAGCAAATTACATACCAAATTTTCATCTCATGATTACATCACTGTGATTTCACACCCATGATCCAAATTTAAATTTTGTTTAGACATCGAAGGTGTTCCATATCATATGATGGCCAAGATGTAATCCTTCACCTGTGAACAATCACTTGTAAATTATACCCTACCTCTGATAATTAATGATGATGATGATTTTATCTTTGTAAATGGGATTTAGTAATCATTACTATGGTTTAGTTACTATCCGAGTCTTTAGCTACCTGTATGAATTTATTGTGTGACTTCATAGCCTTTATATTTTTCAATTTGTTCCAGTAATTACTTGAAAAAAGTTAAACCAACTTTGTGGTGTCATTTAAATTACTTATAATTACATATAAAGTGTCCTTATGTTTCATCATAAATGTCTTTGAGGCCAAGAATTGAGTCAGTCAAGTAGCTAGAAACATCAAATTAGAAAGTTTCTATCTAGATTTAAAGACCATGTAATGGAAAAGAAGGAGTACAGAGAACTGATAAAGAATTGTGTGTATGGGAGTCACCCTTGTTCTTTTGCATTAAAATTAAATAATTCCTAATTTTTTGTAGTAGAGTCATTATTGGAATATAGTAGTTGGATTCATACCAGTCTCACATATATGGCTCAGTAACAGCATGTATGTATGTATGTATGTATGTATGTATTTGCTATTTTAAAGTGACCCCCAGTTTAGAAATCTATGAGACTTGCTGATTATTTTCAATTTTGAAATGGCCACTGGTTCTTGTTTTAGAAGGGCAGAAATTAATTGCTATCTTTCCAGCAATAATGTATTACAGGAAGAGAGTATCCTTGGTGAGATCTTTAAAATAACATGAAGTGTTGGGTTGCTAGTATCCTATGTAACCTTTTTGACTTCATGAATTAACTTTAATTCATTGGGGTTGAAATTTGAACAGAATAAGATCTAAGCTACAAGAAGATTGTTCCTACCAGTTAATCACTAGCAGTTAAAGACCTATTTAATTAATATTGTTACAAATTATAGGCTAAATATCTAGCATTGGCTAGTAAATCACTGACAATAGTTTGTCCTCTGTCTTCCCTGTCATTTACAAATATATAATATACAGGAAGGATATGTTTACTGTTTTCTTTGATCTAAAAGCCACCTTTGACATCACTGAAAATAAGTTGCTTTGGGCTAAAGTGATGAACACCAGTTTGACTGGTGTTTGTTGTTGTCTGTAATGCTTATAGATCTTCCTCAAATGGATTTTTAACCAAAAGCATTCCACTGACCTTGATTGTGTTAACAAGGTTGCATCTTGAGGTTTTATTCAGCCAGATTTAAATGAATGATATAATAGCTAAGTTTAGTGGCAATAATTTCTTTCTTATTATTAACTGGGACAAAAACATTCCTGTATTTCGAAATAATTTTTTAATCTTTTAATTATGTGTCTTGTCAGTAATATAAGATTTTCTATTATCTGTAACAATAAAACTATATAATTGTAGAAATGGAGAAGCATTTTAACTAACTTAGCACACACTGACAGTCCCAAAACTAGTAATAAAGAATTGTTCAAATGTATGAGCATGAGGAAACTGACTAGGAACCAGTTGGACTGTAGGATTATGAGTACAAGAATACAAGTTGATCCCCATATCCATGGATTTAGTATCCATGGTTTCACTTATCCACATTTGAAAAAATATGTTCTCTCTAGGCATTTCTAGGTCCTCCAACATGATTCTGTGGTCAACAGCCAGTGTTTATTTCATTGAAAATAATCATGTTCCCTATTATCCATGGTTTCAGGTATCCACAGGGGGTCTTGGAACATATCCCCCATGGATATGGGGGTTGACCTGTAATAAAAAAAAACACACAAGAAAATTGAAGAAAAATTGAATGAATTATTTTCATCTGTCTTCATTGAAGAACATGTAGATTGGATACCCGTGTCTTCACTGGTATCTTTAGGGAAGCTATTTTATTTATTTATTTAGGTATTTATACCCTGCTGTTCAGCCACAGAGGCTCTCAGAGCGGCTTACAAATTGTTTAAGCAGTAGCAATTTACACATCTACACCTCATTGAGTGGTTTCCAATGTGTGTTAGCTAATTGCTCCCACAATCTGGGTACTCATTTTACTGACCTACAAAAGGATGGAAGGCTGAGTGAACCTTGGAGCCCTTGGGATCAAGCTTGCAACATTGTGGCTTGCATTACTGGCATTTAACCACTGTGCCACCAGGGCTCCCAGATATCTGAGGGACTGAAGGAAAAAGTAGTGTCAAGAGATGAAGTTCTAGATCTTTTGGACAAATTGATATGGAACAAAACACCAGGTCAAGGTGATACCCTTTGCTGTTCTTGTAACAAAAATACCAGATAAGCAGAAAGTGATCAATGAGATGTCACTTTGTAAAAAGAGGATCTAGGATGGTAAGTGTAACATCTGTTCCACATGATTTGGTGGGAAGTGTTATTAAATCTAAAACAATTAAACATATAGAAGGACAAGTCCTATTAAAAAATATCAAACAAAGGGGCATGGCAAGAGTGTGGAAAAGATAAGGTCTTTAAAGGAAAACTTTTATTCTAAGCAAGCAATCTTATTCTAAGCAAGCAAGCAAGGGTGTCTTGTACACGAACACATCTTCATTTAGGCATTACTGCTTTCATCAGTGCTGTATATGCACAATCCTAAATATACACTGGACTGACTATGTGACGAATGTTGCTGTCCTTGAGCAAGCAGGGATCACCAGCATTGAGGCCATGATATTGAGAACACAGCTGTGCTGGGCAGGGCACATTTCTAGGATGGAGGACCATCACCTCCCAAAAATACAATTCTACGGTGAACTCACCACGGGTCAGCGTAACAGGGGTGCTCCAAAAAAGCGATACAAGGACTCCCTGAAACAACATCTCAGGCTCGGCCAAATTGATCACCAACAATGGTCCGCCCTGGGCTCACATCGGGAGGCATGGAGATGCACTATCCACAATGCTGCAATCTTATTTGAGTACTCGTGCCGAACCAGTGTTGAAGAGAAATGACAACACAGAAAGAATCACAACCTGGAAACATCATCCAAGGAGACCTTCTGCTGTGCTTTCTGCAACCGGACTTGTTTATCTTGGATTGTCATAGAATCATAGAATCATAGAATTGCAGAGTTGGAAGAGACCATGAGGGCCATCCAGTCCAACCCCCTGCCACGCAGGAAATCTTGATCAAAGCATCCCCGACAGATGGCCATCCAGCCTCTGTTTAAAGACCTCCAAGGAAGGAGACCCCACCACGCTCTGAGGGAGTGTGTTCCACTGCCAGAGGCTCTTACTGCAAAAAGTTCCTCCTAATGTTGAGGTGGAATCTCTGTTCCTGGAGCTTCCATTCATTGTTCTGTGTTCTAGTCTCTGGAGCAGCAGAAAACAAGCTTGCTCCATCCTCAATGTGACACCCCTTCAAATACTTAAATAGGGCTATTATATCACCACTTAACCATCTTTTTTCCAGGCTAAACATACCCAGCTCCCTAAGTCTTTCCTCATAAGGCATGGTTTCCAGACCTTTCACCATTTTAGTCGCCCTCCTCTGGACACGCTCTGATTTGTCAATATCCTTTTTGAATTGTGGTGCCCAGAACTGGACACAGTATTCTAGGTGAGGTCTGACCAAGGCAGAATAGAGTGGCACTATTACTTCTCTTGATCTGGACACTATACTTCTATTGATGCAACCCAAAATCGCATTGGCCTTTTTAGCTGCCGCATCACACTGTTGACTCATGTTCAACTTGTGGTCTACTAGGACTCCTAGATCCCTTTCGCACGTAGTCTCATTCAGCCAGGTCTCCCCCATCCTATATCTATGCATTTCATTTCTTCGTCCTAAGTGCAGTACCTTACATTTCTCCGTATTGAATTTCATTTTGTTAGCTTTGGCCCAGCTCTCCAGTTTATCCAGGTCATCTTGAATTTTGATCCTGTCCTCCAGGGTATTAGCTACTCCTCCTAATTTGGTGTCATCTGCAAATTTGATAAGTATGCCCCTAATTCCCTCATCCAAGTCATTGATAAAGATGTTGAATAGCACTGGGCCCAGGACAGAACCCTGTGGCACCTCACTGGTCACATCTTTCCAAGATGAAGAGGAGCCATTGCTGAGCACCCTTTGGGTTCGGCCAGTCAACCAGTTACAAATCCATTGAACTGTTAACTTGTCTAGCCCACATTTTACAAGCTTGTTTGCAAGAATGTCATGGGGAACCTTGTCAAAGGCCTTACTGAAATCAAGGTATGCGATGTCCTTTTTAGTCATCAGTGTGCTTGCAGAAAGTGCGGGATGAGTCCTTCCTGAACCTTCGTTTGCAAAGAAAAGCCAGAGAGAGAGAGAGTAATAGTTGCAATTACAGCTTAAGTCATATTCAGCTGAGGTTAGAATAAACATAAACTCTAATGTTACTAGCTGAACATTCCTATTCTGCTCACAAGTGTTCTGGGTCCTCGATGTGCATTGGAAGCTGGGAGTCTGGTCTCCTTTGTCCAGCCTATGACCAAGCTTCCCTAGGGATGATAAGTCAGGCAGCACCCCCCACCTCTGTATCACTCCAAGAGTCTCTCAGTCAGTCTCCACTCAGTCTCTCCCCATGCCTCATGTCACCATGTTTTTATAACCTCTCACTGGGAAGCATCTCAGAGCTTCCATACTCCTCCCCAAACTGGTCGTCCTCATTGGACATCCTCTCTGTTGTCCCTCAGTAATGCTGACCCCCCAATAAAAGCAACTTAAAACCATCACATCATTAACTCTATAGGCATCTTCTAGGTCCTCTATGGTATGCTTCTGCCAGAAGCTGGAGGACCTAGAAGATGCCTAGAGAGGTGTTGTCTCTAGGCATCTCCTAGGTCCTCCAGCGTGACTCTGTGGTATGACTGGGCCGAAAATTGTTCATTTTAATAGGGTTCACTATTACCTGCAGTTTCTAGTATCCATGGTAAATCCAGGAACGTATCCCCAGCAGATATGAGGATCATACTGTATCAGAAATTGGTACCAGAATGCCAATAAAACAAGTGTAGACATTGTTTACTTGGGCTTCCAAGAGTAATTCCTAAGTAAACTCACCAAATTCCTGAGTAAACTTCAAAGTCATGGGATACCAGGAAAGACTGGCAACTGGTTAAAGAATAGAAAGAAGACGGTAGGATTAAATGAATAATTGTCACAAGGTAAGGAGGTTAAAAGTGGGTTCCCCAAGGATTTATACTGGGACTAGTATTTTTTTAAGCTTCTAGTTAGGGCTTAGTAGCTGCGTTTGATGACAAATTCTTTAGGGTGGTCAAAACAAAAATGAGTTTTGAAGAGCTGCAAAAGAACCTCTCCAGGTTGGAGAAAAGAGCAGTAAAATAGGAAATGTGGTTCAGCATAAGTATGTGTGAAGTAGTGCATATTAGAGCAAAAAGCTCTGACTTTAAATATATTCTGATGGGGTTATTGAACAAGAAAGAGATTTTGGGGTTGTGGTAGATAATTCAATGAAAATGTTGGCTTAGTGTGTGGCTGCTGTGGAATGGCATATAAACAATAACAACAACCCAAAACAAAATCCCAACATTTTAGTTAATTTGAAGAGCAGAAAGATTTACTTTTTAAAATTATAACATTGATGGTAACAAATTACTTTTGGGCCCTTGAAACTATAACTGTAACTAAATAATTTTTAAAAGTAACTTCTTAAACTCTGCTCATTGATAATATTAGAACTGAAGGTCATCCTCTGAAGGAGAATCATGAGACATTCAGGGCAAAGTAAAGCAGCCCCTTCTCCAACACATGAACAAATTGTAGAAGTAGTTACAATTATGGCCACCAGCTTCAAATCTCTGGAAGGGAATTAAACAAAATGTCACTGGATAAGGCTAAAGCAGCTACTAGTCATAATAGCTATATATTATTTCCACTATTGCAGCAAGTATGCTTCTGAGAAGTAAATGCTGGGGGAAATGGGTGAGAGGATGTAATTGCACTCATGTCCTGTTTGTGGACTTTCCATGGACATCTGGTTAGTCAATCCAGGAATAAAATGCTCGAACAGATAGGCTTTTGGCCTGATCCAGCATACCTCTTCTTATGTTGTTATTAATATTTCTGTACAGGACTCTAACTAGTTTGTAACAGGCATACAGTGCTCTTCCTCTCCATTGACGCCCCCCTTGTCGTGGGAGAGAGGCTTGCGTACCCTAATGATGTTTTGAGCTATGCTGGTGGTGGCATAATAGCCACCGGTAGGGTCTCCCATGCCAGACAGGTCAAAACCAAAGGGTCTGACAAAGAGCATCAAAGGGCAGGATGGGCTCTCTAGCCTTATGACAACCATCCTAGGAGAAGGAAAACTCCAATCCCAAACTTGGGCAGATGGTGCTCGTCCAACCCTGTAAGGTCAACCATCTAAGAGAAGGAAACTCTTATCAAACCTACGACCCAAGGACCTCGCTGCTATGTCCATGCTTGCAAGGCCACAGTAGATGAACCTTTGGTTTAAAGGGTGAGGCCAGTTCTGTGCATTCTGCGCTCCACCAGACAAATCCATTCCACAGGCTCAAAGGACAAATTCAGTTCCAAAAAAGCCCTGTAGCGATAGGCGAGGGACGAAACGGCAGGTGTAAAGATGCACTGGAAGCCGCAGACCCAACCCTGCATACAGGCGGTTCAGGACTTTGGTCGCTCGAGGCTGACCCGGAAGATGCCAGTCTTGTTCAGCAGCATCCTAAATGACCAAGCAGCCTTTTTAAAGGAGAGCACTGCTTGCTCCATATGGAGAGGGGCCTAGAAAAGGTGGCCTAACGAAAGCTCATCCCCATCTACCTGGTTGGCTTGCCGCGGCCAACAGGTATCTTCTGATGCAGTCAAACCAAGGCAAGGAAACATCGGCACACACCGGCCTCCAAAGGTGTAAACAAACTGACACTTGCATGCTGGAACATCAGAACCATGCAAGACTCTGAAGATAGTGGATGGCCTGAGTGTCGTTCTGCTCTAATAGCCCATGAACTATCATGACATTGCTGTTCTTAGTGAAGTATGTCTCCATGAGGAAGGCAGCCTTAAAGAACACGGTGCCGGCTACACACTTTACTGATCTGGCAAGCCCCAAACCGAAAAACATCTTTCAGGAGTAGGCTTTATGATTAAAAACTCCATTGCCTCCAAACTTGAAACCTTGCCAACAGGACACTCTGATCGCATTATTTCCTTACGCCTCCCACATGTTGTTCTCTTTAGTATATATGCCCCAACTATGCAAGCCGACCCTGTAGAGAAAGACAAATTCTACACAGACCTACACCACCTCATACAAAAAGTCCCTGTAGAAGATAAAATTATTATCCTTGGTGACTTCAATGCCAGAATAGGAAAGAACTCCGAAGCCTAGAAAGGTGTCTTAGGCAAGCATGGTGTTGGAAATTGCAATGATAACGGACACCTCCTGCTAGAGTTCTGTGCAGAACAACAGCTGACTATTACAAACACAATCTTTCAGCAGAATGATAGCTTGAAGACAACCTGGATGCATCCCAGATCCAAACATTGATACCTCATTGACTATGTTCTAGTCCGCCAGAGAAACATTTGTGATGTCCAACATACTCAAGTGATGCCCAGTGCAGAATGCCAAACAGATCAATGCCTCGTCAGATGTAAACTAAACCTTCATCTTAAGTTAAAACCTAAGAGGGGTGGCATCTTAAAGAAGAGACTCCAAGTCAACAATCTTCAACAAGCTACCATGAGAGACAAATTCCAGGCAAACCTGCAAACAAAATTTGAAGACCATCCTACAGATTCTTCTCCTACAGTGCTTTGGCAACATATCAAAAACAGTATGTTCCAGTCTACGGAAGAAGCCCTCAGGTTCTCCCACAAGAAAAATCAAGACTGGTTTGATGAAAACAACCAAGAGATCCAAGAGCTGTTGGCAAAGGAGCGAACCGCTCACCAGGCATACCTTGCCCAGCCAAGTTGCCATGTAAGAAAAGCAGCTTTCCGTCTCACATGTAGTAAACTTCAACAAAAACTCAGAGACATGCAGAACAAGTGGTGGATCAATATAGCAGAAAAGACACAATGCTGTGCAAATCTGGGAGATCTTAGAGGATTTTATGAAGCTCTTAAGGCAGTGTTTGGACCTACTTATCAGGTCCAAAGCTCCTTATACAGTACAGACGGTCAAACATTAATTACTGATAAAGCCTCCATCCTGAATCAATGGGCTGAACACTTTCAAAGTCTCTTCAGTGCCAACCGAGTAGTCCAAGGCTCAGCTATCCAACATATGATACAAAATCCAGTGAAAAATGAATTGGACATAGCTCCCACTTTGGAAGAGACCCTTAAGGCCATACAGCAGATGAAAAACGGCAAGGCAGCTGGGATTGATGGAATCCCACCTGAAGTTTGGAAACATGGAGGTCATGTACTCCATGATAAATTCCACAAACTCCTTGTGAATTGCTGGGAAAAGGGGGAACTGCCATCAGATCTCCGAGATGCAGTCATCATCACCCTGTACAAGAAAAAAGGAGCAAAATCCGATTGCTCAAACTATCGAGGCATAACACTGCTCTCTATTGCTGGAAAAATCCTTGCAAGGATACTCCTGAACAGATTAGTTCCTGCCATTGCAGAAGAACTTCTTCCTGAAAGCCAATGTAGCTTCAGAGCCAATGGGAGTACTACAGATATGGTATTTGCCCTTAGACAACTACAAGAGAAATGCAGGGAGCAGAACAAGGGTCTCTATGTAACATTTGTTGACCTCACCAAAGCCTTCGACACCATGAGTAGAAAAGGTCTGTGGCAGATCCTGGAAAGACTAGGATGTCCCCCCAAATTCCTTAAAATGATTATCTTGCTACACGAGGGCCAGCGTGGTCAAGTCAGATATGGCAATGCTCTTTCAGAGCCCTTTCTAATAACTAATGGAGTTAAGCAAGGTTGTGTTATTGTGCCAACTTTATTTACAATCTTCTTCAGCATGATGCTCCAAAGGGCTACTGCAGAGCTCGAAGAAGACGACGGCATCTATATATGTTACCGTACTGATGGTAGCTTGTTTAACTTAAGCTGTCTGAGGGCTCGCACTAAGACTCTAAACTGTCTAGTCCGTGAGCTGCTCTTCGCTGATGATGCTGCCCTTGTTGCCCACAGAGTAGCAGCTCTGCAGCGCCTAACATCCTGCTTCGCAAGAGCTGCAGAGCTGTTTGGGCTGGAAGTTATCCTGAAGAAAACGGAAGTTCTTTACCAGCCTACATTACAGGACGAACACCACTATCCCCACATTGCCGTCGGCAAATCTGTGCTCAAGTCCGTTCAGCAGTTCACCTACCTGGCAAGCATCATTTCCTCAGATGCCAAGACTGACAAAGAGATTGATCACAGATTAGCAAAGGCATATAGTGCATTTGGAAGACTTCAAAAAAGAGTCTGGAGTAATAAACACCTGAGGCAAAACACAAAAATCAGTGTGTATAGAGCCATGGTACTGTCTATTCTCCTTTATGGATCTGAAACATGGGTCACCTATCGCCACCACCTACGACTCCTCGAACGCTTTCATCAGTGCTGTATACACACAATCCTAAATATACACTGGAATGACTATGTGATGAATGTTGCTGTCCTTGAGCAAGCAGGGATCACCAGCATTGAGGCCATGATATTGAGAATACAGCTGCGCTGGGCAGGGCACGTTTCTAGGATGGAGGACCATCGCCTCCCCAAAATAGTACTCTACGGTGAACTTGCCACGGGTCAGCGTAAGAGGGGCGCTCCAAAAAAACAATACAAGGACTCCCTGAAAAAAAAATCTCAGGCTTGGCCAAATTGATCACCAACAATGGTCCGCCCTGGCCTCACATCGGGAGGCATGGAGATGCACTATCCACAATGCTGCAGTCTTATTTGAGAACTCATGCCGAACAAGTCTTGAAGAGAAACGACAATGCAGAAAGGATCACAACCCAGAAACATCACCCAAGGAGACCTTCTGCTGTGCTTTCTGCAACCGGACTTGTTTATCTCGGATTGGCCTTTTTAGTCATCAGCGTGCTTGCAGAAAGTATGAGATGAGTCCTTCCTGAATCTTCGTTTGCGAAGAAAAGCCAGAGAGAGAGAAAGTTCTCTTTATGTGTCTTTTGAAGAGGGGGAATGAGTGGAAAAAAAATGAGTTTTTTTCACATTAATTTCCAGAGGTTTTACATTGCTCTGCTATATAGTATGAAGGTACCTTCGTTGCCTGTCAGCCTGAAATGTGAGGTTTTATTTTCAAATAACCCCCCCCCCCAACATTTGGAGGACCAGAAGTTCTCTAGGCCTACTTTAGATTACTCTGTATGTGAACATGATGATTTTCTTTTCCTTTTACTGCAGGGCTGTGATCACTCTATCCAGAAATATCTTTTTACAGAAAAGCACAATAGTTGGATTACCTAAAGTAGCAATTTTCCCTCTACAGTTCTCCCATTTGTGTAAAAATATTATTGATGTACATTTCATTAACTGACAGTGTAAGACTTATTTTTTGAATAAAGGGGGCAATACTAGCTTTCTTTTATTTTTGACATGTTTTACACTGACCATGAGCTTATCTGTCTGTAACTACACTCGCAATCTGGTTTCAATTTCATTTTTGTTTAACATTTTGCTTGTCAGTGTATGGAGGTTTGTTATGACTTGTCGATAAAACAAAAGTAAAAGTGAAATAATTGAAATAGTTCAGGATAAAATACAGACTTCCTTTTCATCTCAGTTGATATGTGAGATTTCATTGCTTTGATAGCAAATTTATGAGTAACGTTTCTGACTATTACAGTATACAGAAGATGCAATTTGTTGTCTTAAAGTGATATGATAATTGTGTGCTGGCAAGCCGGGATGTAATTCTTTACTAATTTCATTCTTGAAAGAAGCAACAGGTAATTTTAATTCCTCTTGCAAGGTCATTGAAAAGTATGCAGTTTTTGAAGGCTATTTACAATTTGGGATTTATTCTGCACAAAATTCATATGTGTGGGTGTTTGAACAGCAAATAGCATTTTTATACAGGAAACAGCATTTTCTGCACAGAAAACAATATTTCTGCACAGAAATATTAATTTCTGCATGAAAATGCTGTTTCCTATGTAGAAAATCCTGTTTTCTACAAAATAAGTGTGAAGTTTGGATAGAGTAAGTGCCAAATTGTAAAGTCCAGAATTCTCATCAGGGTTTCTGGGCACTCACCATACACATTTTTCAACCATTTCCCAAATACTATTGAATACAGTATTAATTCCATCCTTACTGTGACTTCATTTTCCACAATGGAAATGTAAACACATTTTCATACACACATACCCAACATACACACACACATACCTAATAGAACTCATGGAAATGAGATTTTTTACATCTTAACTTGGGTTAAATATTATGTCAGGAGTTAGAGACTGAACTCCATTATGAAATGGCCAAACAACTACAGAATCATGCTGAGACATAATGGCTGACTCCATGAACTACCAAGTCATGCCTAGTCAGGCCACTAGAGGGCAATGTCATATATATATATATATATATATATATATATATATGCCAGCTCAGAACAGAGCTCACTTCCTTCTCTTCTTCTTGTGAATGCTGATGCCTGGTGAAGCAATTTGTCCTTCAATTGTAAATATTTGTACGTATTGCAACTGTTTGACTTTGAAGATAAAAGTGCCTCCTGCTTATTTGGCCCTCAAACACTCTGTGTGAGTATTCTTGGGAACGGGTTGCTACTAAGTCTGCTGAGATAGTTTTTGGCTTCTGCTGGGGATTGAGTGTCCTATCATCCCCTGACATATTACTCTGGATATCTTTCCATCTTTTTGATGCCATTTTCACAACTGTTCACATATAAAACTTGGCTGAGCTACAAGAGTTCATTGTAAGAATAGTTAGGTGGGAATCATAAGAATCAGGCTTAAGGGAAAAGGCATAGCTAGATATGTAAAAAAAAGTCTGTAAGATAGTGACAAGACTGTTGGAGCAGAAACAGCCCTTTGCAATAAGATGAAGTCACTAATGGTATTCAACTTAACTTGAATTAGATCTCAACAAACTATTGCTTTTCTTTCTTAAGTAGCTAAAGTTAGGTTTACTTATATTAGAGTGTTAGCAGAAAGATGGTTGGAGGTTATGACCTTTTATTAACAAAAGTAGAGAACATTTTCTACTTTAGATTGTGTCTCCCTTCCCCACTGAACATCTTGCAGGTCTTCACAACCATTAATCTGAATCATTTTTATTTCTCTAAATATACTTTGGAATTCAGTACCTTTAAATTCAGTGTTCATGTTGTCTACTGGAACAGTTGGAACTAGACTGATTAATTTATTTCTTCTTTCATTGTTTTTTGTGTTGCTGAACTCTGCTGAGTCTCAATTTCACAAGATAGTCTCCATTTTTTTTATATGTACATTTCTTCTTCTAAAAAGCCAATTTCTCAAAAGCTAAGTCATTCAAAATCCACAAAAGAGCAATACCTTTATCTGCTAAGCGAAATCCACAAAATACATCATGCTTGCTTTCAAAGCTCTGCTGGCTTCTTCATCAGACAAAAGGTGTTAAAAAAACATACAGGAGAAGAAAAGTGATGACATTAGAGTCATAGGCCTACACTTTTATCAGATGTTGTTTCTGTTGTAGTTCAGTTGGTTTGGAAGGATCTCAATGCAGGCAGAGGCTGCTCCCCTTCTTAGCCATGTTGGGGGCTGAGACAAAGGAAAGGACAATAAAATGTAAACTCATTCCATTATATTACTATCATACACCATTTGTGGGAATCATTCATGTTGCTATATTCCTTTCAGTAATAACATCTGAAACACATTGATCTGATTTCCAGGTAGATCAGTATGCTGAAATGGATTCTGGTGAATGCTGGAATTATCATAGGTGATTGATACATCTTCAGTGGTATTTTTGTAATAACAGCACTATAATATTGGCCAGGAAATTGCACCATTCATAATTTCATTGGAGTTGAGTGCAATCTACATCCTAGTCCTTGTATTGAAGCTAATTAACTCTTCTCCTTTTTCCAGTGTTGGCAAGGTACTGATACCAAGCAAATAACTACTTTCCCCTATTATAAAAGAGCTCAATCCACAGATCTTGATGGTTGCATTTCTTCTAGTGGTTAATGTGTTTTGTTGGCTTCTTGAGACATAATATTAAATTCCTTTTCAGCACTTACATTTGTAGATGAGCACATATGCAAGAAGGGTACAAGGTTGTTAAAAACATAACATTTTTGTAAATGTTCAGGAATCCTATTTAGTTCAGATTTACTGTTTATTTAACATGAACCATTTGCTAAGAGCAGATTTTTCAGCTTCGATGAGTAGCAACTTATGACTCAAAATGACAAAATGCAGATGATTTATCTGAGAGACTTGTAGAGAGATCTAGAAGTTACTACTGTGGAGTTTATTTCTGCCTTTTAGGTCTGTAACTGTTGAATGCAATATGCTGTGATGCAAATGTCATTTCAGAATAGGAATCCCACAGAGTTCTGCATATTTTGCCTGCCAAAATATTCACAGGTCATTAGCCCTTCCTGTATCTGTTTAAGGAACTCTTTAGGAAGCCTTATTTAGCCATCATGATACAAACAGAAGTCATTCTAAATAGAAGCCATAGCTGATTTTGCCTTTTGTAGCAAAATAAACATGAAGTCCTATTGTACACTGAATACTCTTGTATAAGCCCATTTTATCAGCTGCATGAAGTGATACTCTTTATTCACAGATGTATGTAGAGGTGAAGTGAGAGAATTAAACAGTGGAACTATGTAATCCAAGGAATAGAAGTAGGTCAGTCATTTTTTAATGTTGACCCAAAGTGTTTGCAAAAAAATATGCTATAATACATACATGCATACATCATACACATAACAAAATAGATTTCCTGTATTCTTTGCATTTATTTCATGGTCAACTATTAGCAAGCATTTTTCATTATACAACCATATGCACTTACATCTGCCAAATACCAAAAAGAGTTCTAGCCCACAAAGGTTTGTGCCAGATAGAAATGTGTTTGTCTTTAATGTACCATGGCATCCTTTGTTGTTCAAGAATTCTGTTGCTCTGTAAATGCTATTTGGATTTATACTTGTTTGATTTATTTACTCTGTAGGTTGCAATGACCCTGTTGTAGCTGCTCTGGTCTTTTGAGAAAATATATAAGTTAAGTTCATTCACACTGGTAATAAATGAAAGAAAGACTTTCTGTGTGGTGTTTAATATTACGTTATTGTTTATTATGGTTTTAATAACACTAGTCCTTAAAAAACTAAAATATAGGCTTTGTACATCTGCTTTATTTTTCAGATACCAGACTCTGAGCCTGCATTACATAATCTGTTTCATTTGCTTCCCTAGCTTCTATTTTATTCTGTATGTATGTTCATATGTATATATACTATAACAACTATTGTGATTTATTTGTAGATACTTACTAACAGGGTAATAATAGGAAGATCCCTTCAGGTCTTGCTTAGATGGCTGAGATAATTTCAAATACAATAAATTTAGAAGTTTTATGCTGAATCGTTGATCCATGAGTTACCTGGACAGGGAATTCCAATCATATTAGCCATAAGGTTGTACAATTTACCATTGGCTTCCTGTTAATGGAAAACATTCATCTCTGTAGAACTGGCTTTTGTATAGGACCAATGGCATGTGGCCTTTGTGTTGACACTGAGAAGATATTTAGCAGCTATCAGCTTGGCTCTCCAGCCATTTATACAGTTGCTGCTGCTATATTGTCTTCTTGGCAGGCTAAGTTGTTTATCTCAGGTGCTTCATATTCCTGTCAGAAGTGGGAAGGTGGGCTGATCCATGACGAAAGAGGAGGTGGAGAAGGGCAGCGATGCCTTAAATAGGCTCCAGCCCCACCCTTCTCCCTCCTGGACATGGCATGAAGTGGCCAGCAAAGGACATTTCCTCCACCTGCATTGCTGTGCCGGTCAGGTAGGAGACATATTCCCGGAGGTATAGGAAAAGACAACTGAACAGTAGCTAAAACAATATGAGGCTAATGGGTTCAGCTATAGAGCTGCCATACTTCTATACTTCTACTAGATCCTGTGTAAGGGCAGACACATACTTGAAACCTGCAGGATGGTTTGACACTGGGAAATAGTTGAGAAACGGGTTAAAAACTATACCCACTCTCCTTTATTCTTCCCTTCCAAAATTGCCTTTGCTTTTGCTTTGGAAGAAAAAGCATCAGGACAATTATAATTGTGGCCATGTTTGTCTTTCACAACAAGCAAAAATTTTAAAGGATTTTGGCTTATGAGTGTATGCTGGCCAATTGCTCCTACTACAATTTTCTGTATGATGTTTGTCTATCATGACATGTGAACATGGTGCATACAGCTCAAATTCTGCCTTGTTTCTGTGAGAAAAGCCAGAGATGGAACCTAAGAACAAGCTCTGACCTGTTAGGTCAGATATAAACCTCAGTTCTCAGCACATTGGGATGTGACTCTCCATACTGGGATGCCATACTAAGTATACTTGATCCATAGTCCTTGCTTTGTTTAGCTGTTCCTGTTTCCAGTACATCAGCAAGTGCTTATGAAAGACAAACCTGATCCTCATGAGATATGACCTGCATGGCTGTGTTACAAGAAGTTTTCCCTAGAAGAAGAACATTCTCTTTTCAAAGATACTTTGTACTGATGTATTTGCCTTTAGATTCTATGACCAGAGCTTGGAAATAACTAGCTGACTCGTTAAATTGTTAATTTGTTAGATTTTCCTCCTAATGTGGCCTAGCTCAGTAGATTTCCTGATTAACACTAGTATTAATTCTATGTTTTAAGAAGGTAATTGGTTTTGGGCCATTACACTTTATAGATGTGAGGTGGCTCTGGTCTCCTACATTCAGGAACACAACAAAACAGGAAGGCTTCAGGAGACAAAAGATTAGGGTTGGAGCAAATGTATCACATGGCTCTTTTGCTAGGTTTGTTAATCTGCCAGCAGCAGCATGGCTGTCTTTGGCTAAACCCATGCTCTGAAGCTAATCAGAAGTAAATCCCATTGCATTTATGATATTTACTTCCAAATTGTTGAGCATAGGATTGTTACATTGAGCATGGCCTTGGATGTGGACTTACTTTAACATGCTTCTTTCATTCTTGGTGATTATGGTGTTTTCCAGTGCATTGACTGTCATTTTTGTCTCAGGTTCATACTGGAAAATCCAGGTTTCATCACAAATGATGATTTTTTGAAAAAGGTTTGGGTCCACCTCAAGTTGCTACAGAATGTCAACACAAATTTCCGTGTGGCACTCTTTTTGCTCTGGTGTGAGAACCTTAGAGACCATCTTGGCACAAACTTTTCTCATGTTGAGATCCTCGTGTAAAAATTTCCACGTAGTGTCTATGTCAATGTTCACAGCTTCAGCTATCATTTGGACACTGAGTTGGCAGTCTCCTTGAACAATCTGGCTGATTTTTCCCACAATTACTTAAGTTCTTGAAGTGGAAGGTTATCCAGGATGTTCATCATCTTCCACATTCTCACGTCCTTCTCTGAATCTTTTGTGCCACTCAGACACACGTGCATGAGACATGCAGTCTTCCCCATAGGCCTCAGTAAGCATTTGAAAAGATTCCATTGGTGTTTTGTTCAATTTTACTAAAAATTTCAAATTGACACGTTGCTCGACTTAGCATTTTTCTGGTACATGACAGACAGCATAGCTGCGTTAAACGACAGCTGACAATTAACTAAACGGCCGAGAGTGTTGATGTTTGTCATGCAGGTTCAGACATGCTCAGGGTCACCACTCAAGTGTTCGCAATCAGTTCTCCCTGATTTGCTGAAAGGTAAAAAGACGGTCTCATTATTTAATAGGCAGACCTCGTACCAAAGGTTTGCATGTTGAGCATAGATATAGGATGGGGGAGGCCTGGCTGAATGAGACTACATGCGAAAGGGATCTAGGAGTCCTAGTAGACCACAAGTTGAACATGAGTCAACAATGTGATGCGGCAGCTAAAAAGGCCAATGTAATTTTGGGCTGCATCAATAGAAGTATAGTGTCTAGATCAAGGGAAGTAATAGTGCCACTCTATTCTGCCTTGGTCAGGCCTCATCTAGAATACTGTGTCCAGTTCTGGGCACCACAATTCAAAAAAGATATTGACAAATTGGAGCGTGTCCAGAGGAGGGTGACTAAAATGGTGAAAGGTCTGGAAACCATGCCTTATGAGGAAAGACTTAGGGAGCTGGGTATGTTTAGCCTGGAAAAAAGATGGTTAAGGGATGATATAATAGCCCTATTTAAGTATTTGAAGGGGTGTCACATTGAGGATGGAGCAAGCTTGTTTTCTGCTGCTCCAGAGACTAGAACACGGAACAATGAATGCAAGCTCCAGGAACAGAGATCCCACCTCAACATTAGGAGGAACTTTCTGACAGTAAGAGCTGTTTGGCAGTGGGACACACTCCCTTGGAGCGTGGTGGGGTCTCCTTCCTTGGAGGTCTTTAAACAGAGGCTGGATGGCCATCTCTCAGGGATGCTTTGATAGAGTATTCCTGCATGGCAGGGGGTTGGACTGGATGGCCCTCATGGTCTCTTCCAACTCTACAGTTCTATGATTCTATGAGCACAAAGATCTGCAAGATGTCTTTTAACCACATTCGGCCAAATATGGTTACCCTAATAAGGCATGGTTCCCAATCCTGCAACCATGATCCACTGGAGAAAGTTATGAGTTCCTCTGCAAACCCTTCTGCTGAATGCATGGAGGTCTAGTAACTTCCAGGTGTGTTGAGTAGGGACTGTGTGCATGCACATTTCTCTACTATCTCTTTAGCCCTTGAGGTGATCAGGTAAATGCTTGAACACCATGGATCTGGGCTCATTACTGATTTTTCAGGTTGTGATAATTGTAATTCTCATTATTTTCATGAATTACTGCTGAATTTCAGGTTGTGAAGAAAGGGAAGGAGTCCAGTAAAAGGTGGAAGGGATAACGGGGCATTTTAACACTTTTTTTCATCCAAAGTTTCAAGAATTAATGGTATGCTAGTATACTCAAGGTCATAACATCACCAAGAAACATTTCAAGCCTCTTCCCTGCATTCATATATGGCTCTGGTAATGGAATGAACAGCAAGAGAGCAAAGGTGATTTCAAGATAGCCTTGTTTGCTTCTTGATCTTATGCCATGTAGCCTGATGCATTCACAAATGTAGCCAGAGGCTGCATTCCAGCTTAGTTCTCCAGGGACTGCTTTATTTAGCAAGATTACAAGAGGTGTGTGTGAGTCATTGTTGTTTTTAACTGGCACAAACCCACTTTGTTTAATAGCCTGTAATGATGATGTTACACTTCACAACTAAGAGAAGTACCATAGTTAACCAGAAGAAGGGTCTCTGAAGAGTATTGCCAGCACTGCCTGATTGGCTCTTCAGACTAACTAGGTTGTTTCTGCAAAGCTATTATTTACCATGGTCAAGAAAAACAGGAATGATGGCAAGAAAAATCAGGAGTGAATACTGAAGCATTCCTGGTTTAGCAGAAGCACTGTTATGCAACCTTATATTGAAAGGTGAGAGAGGGTATACCACAGAGGTTTGCTTACACTGTCAAGAAGTCATGAATATTCTGCTCATTTCCAGTGAAACAGTCAAGATGGTACAAGATACTGTCAGATTCTTCCCCCATAAATTATTTTTCTCAAAGAAAACCAGTTTTTCAACCATCAGTGAAAAATTTATTATTTTTCTTAAAAAATCTTAATTTCATTTTGTGAATACTTTTCCCTTGTGTCTGTTCTAAAGCTGCACAAACTTTTAAAATCCATAGATTAAAGCAGCTGTTACAGAATTTCTCTCTCTCTCTCTCTCTTTCTCTTTCTCTCTCACACACACACACATTGATCTTATTCAAACTGGAAAGTTTTGAAATAAAAAATTTAGTGTTTATTTTTCCAGCTGTACCTTTATGTTTTAGCAACTTTTATTCTGTTCTGCCTCTGGAAATTATAAGTTATGGATGCCTAACAGATGTTGATTAGTCATAAGCAATGTGGCTGCAAGAGCGTATCTCTAAATAAAGTATATATTCAGGAATGGCTACATCAAACCATTAGTTAGTACAATGAGTTCGAAGTTCCCCTTTCTAGTGGCTGCTGTAGCTATCCAAACTGCACACATTTGTGCTGTATATGTCAGAATGTGATCCGCTCATAGAAGAAATTATTTCAGAATGCAACTTTAGATACCCATCCCCAAGAAAGAAGGAAAGATGAGCTCTGATTCCTTCAATGGAATTTGCACCATTTAAATATTTGTAAAAGCCTGCATAGCCTTGCTATTAGAAATAAAGATAATATTTATGACGCTGTATCTTATTTAATATTGTGTTTCTATCTAGAGTTAGACTGAATTTCTGGCTTGATCTAAAAAGCTAGCTTATTTTTTAAAGTACGTAATTTTCTAAGCTTTGGTTTCCAATTAAAGTACAGCAAGTAAAAATATTTAAAGTTTGAATTTCAAAGAGAAAAAAACATTATGCTAAAATGTACCATGTATTCTGACATAATGGGACAAAAAAAAATGCTATCTTTAGATCTGAAAGATTCAGTGGTTCCATTTCATTTAGTGAAAAAAATCTAATGTGGCATCTAAGAGGTCTCCAGTTCACTCCCCCCTTCCACCTCCCCAAAGGACTTCTTCCTGATCCCTTAAGGCAGTGTTCCCCAACCTGGTGCCAGACAGACATGTTGGACTACAACCCTCTCATCACCCATCCAGCATGGCCATGCCATTGGAGGCAATGGGAGGTAACGCCATTGGAGGCAATTCAAAAATATCTAGGGCAAGGGTGGGCAATTCTAATGTTGCTTGAGCCACATAAATTGCCAAAAAATGTAAACAAACAAACAAATGAACAAATGTTTGTTTCTAGTTTAGAAAAAAACACCTATATATTTTAAAGTTACACAATGCAAAGAGAAGGCAGGCCAGTAAAAGGAGAACTGCTGCTTCTGGAGGGCAGTTCACTTTTTCAGGGGAACAGGAAAAAAAGAGTGAACAGCAAAGTCTGGAGGTGTTTATGGCTGTCAAAACACTTTGCCCCCTTAGGCTATGTCCTCTAGTACCGTAGGTGTCCAGTTGGTGGAGACTGTAGTAAGATTACATAAGTTGTAAAATTGTTTGTACCTCTGCACAGCATTGGGGGTGAGATTGTGACATATGGGCTGCTTGTAGCCTCTTGAGGGTCCCAGTTTTTTTAAAAAAAATGGCTGAAATCCCCATGGTACCATCTAGAAGTCCTGGAATTCATTTTTCTGCTTTGAGGGGTAAAGCAGGCATGGTCAGGGAAGACATCCCCCCAGGCCTATAATAGAGAAGAAAAGCTCCCAGATATGATGAAATTGCACTTACCCATCTCTTAGAGAACATTGAGGGAGATTATCATTTTTAAAAAGTGCACTGTGTATTTTTTTTTCTTGAGGAGGGAGAGGTGTGACTGTCCCTGATCTGGTGGAAGGCTTGTACAGCCCCCAGAACTCGAGTTGTTACCCATTCCTATTGTTGTTGTGTGCCTTCAAGTCATTTCTGACTCATGGCGGCCCTAAGGCAAACCTATCATGGGGGTTTCTTGGCAGAATTTCTTCAGAGAAGGTTTGTGCTTGCCTTTCTCTAAGTCTGAGAGAGTGTGACTTGCCCAAGATTACCTACTGGGTTTCCATGGCTGAATGGGAATTTGAATCCTGGTCTCCCAATGTCCTAGCCCAACACACCCATTGAGAGTATTCTTAGCAGACTGTAATGTACTTGCATTCCCAGAGTCAGTGAACAACAATTTCAGGGTTCTTCACAAAACTTTATTGTCAGAAGTACAAGAAGCAAACCATACAAGGTTGTTGCTGAGAATACCCTCAATGGGCACCATAAAAATAAAATAAAAGCATTTCTAATCATTTAGACCCGGTAGGTTACAAAACCATTGGTTGACCATCATACACTATCACAAACATTCTTACCCTGTCTCTTCCCACTTTTCCTAGTCATTAAAACTTAACCCATTAACTACAGCTGCAGTGTTAGCTTTTTCTCTAAATAAATCCTAAACTGTTACACATCCAACATTGCACACACACTCCACACACAATTGCTAAGCACACTGAGCATCAAGTTTACAAAGAAATAAATGAAAATGGCAGGAAAAGGAGCCAAAGCATCTGATCCTGACACCACTACACCACAGTGGCTCTCACTCCTGTTGTCTCTCTCTGGCTTTTCTTCACAAACGAAGATTCAGGAAGGACTCATCCCGCATTTTCTGCAAGTGCGCTGATGACTAAAAAAGCCAATCCAAGATAGACAAGTCCGGTTGCAGAAAGCACAGCAGAAGGTTTCCTTGGGTGATGTTTATGGGTTGTGATTCTTTCTGCGTTGTCGTTTCTCTTCAAGACTTGTTCGGCGTGAGTTCTCAAATAAGGCTGCCGCATTGTGGATAGTGTGTCTCCATGCCTCCCGATGGGAGGCCAGGGTGGACCATTGTTGGTGATCAATTTGGCCGAGCCTGAGATGTTGTTTCAGGGAGTCCTTGTATCGCTTTTTTGGAGTGCCCCTGTTATGCTGACCCATGGCGAGTTTGCCGTAGAGTAATATTTTGGGGAGGCGATGGTCCTCCATCCTAGAAACATGCTGTACCCAGCGCAGCTGTGTTCTCAATATCATGGCCTCAATGCTGGTGATCCCTGCTTGCTCAAGGACAGCAACATTTGTCACGTAGTCAGTCCAGTGTATATTTAGGATTGTGCGTAAACAGCGCTGATGGAAGCATTCGAGGAGTCATAAGTAGTGGCGATAGGTGACCCATGTTTCAGACCCATACAGGAGAATACACAGTACAATGGCTCTATGCACACTGATTTTTGTGTTTTGCCTCAGGTGTTTATTACTCCAGACTCTTTTCTGAAGTCTTCCAAATGCACTATATGCCTTTGCTAATCTGTGATCAATCTCTTTGTCAATCTTGGCATCTGAGGAGATGATGCTTCCCAGGTAGGTGAACTGCTGAATGGGCTTAAGCACAGATTTGCCGACGGCAATGTGGGGATGGTGGTGTTCATCCTGTGGTGCAGGCTGGTAAAGAACTTCCGTTTTCTAAAGGTTGACTTCCAGCCCAAACAGCTCTGCAGCTGTTGTGAAGCAGGATGTTAGGCGCTGCAGAGCTGCTTCTGTGTGGACAACAAGGGCAGCATCATCAGCGAAGAGCAGCTCACGGACTAGATAGTTTAGAGTCTTAGTGCAAGCCCTCAGACGACTTAAGTTAAACAAGCCACCATCAGTACGATAACGTATATAGATGCCGTTGTCTTCTTCGAGCTCTGCCGTAGCCCTTTGGAGCATCATGCTCCAACCTTGCTTAACTCCATTAGTTATTAGAAAGGGTTCTGAAAGAGCATCGCCATATCTGACTTGACCGCGCTGGCCCTCGTGTAGCAAGATAATCATTTTAAGGAATTTGGGGGGACATCCTAGTCTTTCCAGGATCTGCCACAGACCTTTCCTACTCACGGTATCGAAGGCTTTGGTGAGGTTTACAAATGTTACATAGAGACCCTTGTTCTGCTCTCTAAATTTCTCTTGCAGTTGTCTAAGGGCAAATACCATATCTGTAGTACTCCCATTGGCTCTGAAGCCACATTGGCTTTCAGGAAGAAGTTCTTCTGCAATGGCAGGAACTAATCTGTTCAGGAGTATCCTTGCAAGGATTTTTCCAGCAATAGAGAGCAGTGTTATGCCTCGATAGTTTGAGCAATCGGATTTTGCTCCTTTTTTCTTGTACAGGGTGATGATGACTGCATCTCGGAGATCTGATGGCAGTTCCCCCTTTTCCCAGCAATTCACAAGGAGTTCGTGGAATTTATCATGGAGTACATGACCTCCGTGTTTCCAAACTTCAGGTGGGATTCCATCAATCCCAGCTGCCATGCCGTTTTTCATCTGCTGTATGGCCTTAAGGGTCACTTCCAAAGTGGGAGCTATGTCCAATTCATTTTTCACTGGTTTTTGTATCATATGTTGGATAGCTGAGCCTTGGACTACTTGTTTGGCACTGAAGAGACTTTGAAAGTGTTCAGCCCATTGATTCAGGATGGAGGCTTTATCAGTAATTAATGTTTGACCGTCTGTACTGTATAAGGAGCTTTGGACCTGATAAGTAGGTCCAAACACTGCCTTAAGAGCTTCATAAAATCCTCTAAGATCTCCCAGATTTGCACAGCATTGTGTCTTTTCTGCTATATTGATCCACCAATTGTTCTGCATGTCTCTGAGTTTTTGTTGGAAGTTTACTACATGTGAGACGGAAAGCTGCTTTTCTTACATGGCAACTTGGCTGGGCAAGGTATGCCTGGTGAGTGGTTCTCTTCTTTGCCAACAGCTCTTGGATCTCTTGGTTGTTTTCATCAAACCAGTCTTGATTTTTCTTGTGGGAGAACCTGAGGGCTTCTTCCGCAGACTGGAACATACTGTTTTTGATATGTTGCCAAAGCACTGTAGGAGAAGAATCTGTAGGATGGTCTTCAAGTTTTGTTTGCAGGTTTGCCTGGAATTTGTCTCTCGTGGTAGCTTGTTGAAGATTGTTGACTTGGGGTCTCTTCTTTAAGATGTCACCCCTCTTAGGTTTTAACTTAAGATGAAGGTTTAGTGTACATCTGATTAGGCATTGATCTGTTTGGCATTCTGCACTGGGCATCACTCGAGTATGTTGGACATCGCGAATGTTTCTCTGGCGGACTAGAACATAGTCAATGAGGTGCCAATGTTTGGATCTGGGATGTATCCAGGTTGTCTTCAAGCTGTCTTTCTGCTGAAAGATAGTGTTTGTAATAGTCAGCTGTTGTTCTGCACAGAACTCTAGCAGGAGGTGTCCATTATCATTGCAATTTCCAACACCATGCTTGCCTAAGACACCTTTCTAGGCTTCGGAGTTCTTTCCTACTCTGGCATTGAAGTCACCAAGGATAATAATTTTATCTTCTACAGGGACTTTTTGTATGAGGTGGTGTAGGTCTGTGTAGAATTTGTCTTTCTCTACAGGGTCGGCTTGCATAGTTGGGGCATACATACTAAAGAGAACAACTTGTGGGAGGCGTAAGGAAATAATGCGATCAGAGTGTCCTGTTGGCAAGGTTTCAAGTTTGGAGGCAATGGAGTGTTTAATCATGAAGCCTACTCCTGAAAGATGTTTTTCGGTTTTGGGTTTGCCAGACCAGTAAAGTGTGTAGCCGGCGCCATGTTCTTTAAGGCTGCCTTCCTCATGGAGACGAACCTCACTAAGAGCAGCGATGTCAATATTATGTCATGATAGTTCATGGGCTATTAGAGCAGAATGACACTCAGGCCGTCCACTATTTTCAGAGTCTCTCATGGTTCTGATGTTCCAACATGCAAGCGTCAGTTTATTTACACCTTTGGAGGCTGGTGTGTGCCGATGTTTCTTTGCCTTGGTTTGACTGCATCAGAAGATTCCCGTTGGCTGCGGCTATCCAACCAGGTAGTTTCGTTAGGCCGCCTTTTCTAGGCCCCTCTCCATATGGAGCAAGCAGTGCTCTCCTTAAAAAAGGCTGCTTGGTCGTTCAGGTTGCTGCCGAACAAGACTGTCATCTCCCGGGTCAGCCTCGAGCGACCAAAGTCCTGAACCGCCTGTATACAGGGTTAGGTCTGCGGCTTCCAGTGCATCTTTACACCTGCCATTTCGTCCCTCGCCTATCGCTACAGGGCTTTTTTTTTTTTTTTTGGAATTGGATTTTTCCTTTGAGCCTATGGAATGGATTTGTCTGGGGGAGCGCAGCGTGCACAGAACTGGCCTCACCCTTTAAACCAAAGGTTCATCTGCTGGCCTTGCAAGCATGGATGGTAGCAGTGAGGTCCTCGGGTTGTAGGTTTGATTAGAGTTTCCTTCTCTTAGATGGTTGACCTTACAGAGTTGGACGAGCACCATCTGCCCGGGTTTGGGATTAGAATTTTCCTTCTCCTATGACGGTTGCCATAAGGCTAGAGTGCCTATCCTGCCCTTTGACGCTCTTTGTCAGACCCTTCAGTTTTGACCTGTCTGGCATGGGAGACCCTACCGGTGGCTATTATGCCACGGCCAGCATAGCTCAAAACATCATTAGGGTACGCAAGCCTCTCTCCCACGACAAGGGGGCATCAATGGAGAGGACTCCTGTTGTACCATACAGTAATATGGTAAATGCCAGAGGTGTCTTTGAATAGTAATTGACAGGTGTGGAATGTCTAGTATATCTGTATAGGGATGTGGGCTGGTTGATGGTGTGAGGCAAGGTGCTGTTTATAATGGTGCAATGTGAATAAGCTTGAGCAAATTAGGTATGGAGTGGTGTTTGAATGGATATTTGGGAACAGCAAAATGAGAAGAGAGACTGTGAATGTGGGAGAAAAAATGGTATTGTTTTTATTTATGTGTTTTAATGCCTTACTCTATTGTATAATGTTGTTGACATTATGTAACAGTGAGAAAAGATCAACCTGCTGGATGTAAAAAAGAGTTTAGTTTATATCTAACATCATGTAACAGGGCTTTGAAAATTAATCTTTTCTGGACTCCAGCGGCCAGGTGGCATATTGGAAGTAGGAGTCCAGAAAAGGTTAATTTTCCAGGCTATAGTTTGTAATCAGTAAAATAATTTTACTGTTTATAATCATGCCAGAAGCCCGACAACCACCAATAGATATATAGCCAGGTAGAGCCTGAAAGCTTAATAGCTGTGGATTGTATACTTGGTATAAGTGAGAGATGGTTCTATTGAGATCCAGTGGTAACAGTACCCTGAAAGAAGATTGTGAAGGCATTTGTGTTTACCCCTGTGTGGGGCAAAGGAATATATAAGGTGGTGATTAAAGTTGGGATTGTCAGAGTTCTTTAGGCCAAAGGCAGGAGAATGTATGGTCCTCCAGATGATATTGTACTACCTCTCCCATCAGCCAAAGCCAGTATAGCCAGTGTTGATGGGTGATGGGATTTGCAATACAGCAAGTGGAGGGCCACAAACCTTTCCCCTTTCCTGCTGGACAGGTGCTCCTCAGATCAGAATGATTTATAGTACTATGATTGAGGGAGCACAGGGGTATTGTATGAACTAAACATTCTTGATAGTCCAAAGCAGAATAGACACATTGAATCAGTTTTTGAATGGTGAATCAACATGCAGATAAAGGCCATTGATTCCATGGGTTTACTCTAGGTGGGACTTCCCATGAGA
This sequence comes from Gambelia wislizenii, assembly GCA_030847615.1. Lineage (NCBI taxonomy): Eukaryota > Metazoa > Chordata > Lepidosauria > Squamata > Crotaphytidae > Gambelia > Gambelia wislizenii. The sequence goes on from JAUMIR010000004.1 coordinate 109,683,925, forward strand.
TTCAGACCTATATCTTCTGTTTATTGCTCACTTTCTACAAACACATTCACTTGAATAATTGTTTCCATAATTGCATGTTTTCACTGTATGCATAACTCTTTCCCTGCACCTAATTGCCTACCACCAACACCCCATTCCCATAATTATTTTGTCTTTGTTTCTGGTTAAATCTGTGGCCAATGGCAGATATTTAATATTTTCATGTAGCCTGTTACAGCTAATTTAAAATGCAAGACAACAATTATTTATTTTATCTCATGTGTGAGGGTGGAAAATACTGTTATGCACCATGGAAAGCTAACTATTATGAAAACAGGTCCTAATCAATGCAATCTGTTTGTGATTTTTCTCTTGCAATGTTTCATATTCAGATATTGTGTAATGTTGATAAATTATGAGCAAAAAATAACACCAGAAGTATAAACAATGCAAAGTAATGTTGTTAGGTGATTTCTGGTCATTTCTGACTTGTGGCAATCCTAAAGCTTCTATTATGGGGTTTTCTGAGGCTGAGAGTATGTAACTTGCCCAAGGTCACCCAAAGGGTTTTCATGGCTGAGCAAGGATTTGAACCTTGGTCTCCAGGGTCGTAATCCAACACTCAAACCACTACAGCACACTGGCTCCAAAAGAATGTTACATGGACTTTTGACTACAAAGAAGGATGGGCCAGGGTTCTCTTCAATGTTGTTATAATTCTATATGCAATCAATGTTAATTGCAAAACAATTAACATTTATAAGATCGGTGTTGTAGTATTTAAATAGAAAGCCAAGTTAGTCTATTAGCACAAAAAGACATAATGTATAAGCACCTTTGAGGGTAATTTGGATGGTAGACATTTCTAGCAGACTGTAGTCCACAAAAGCTTATGCTAGAAATTTCTTTTTCGTCAGTTATCCTCAAAGGTGATATTGGATTCCTTTATCTGGATTCCTTTATCCTTTATAAGCTCTTAAGTCTCTGACTACTGGCACCCCTGATTAAAGGGGTTGTGATCTCATCCTACCACAGTGTTGTGTCCCATGAGCCTGATGAGGCTGTAGAGTCAAAGGAGGAGGAGGACATGACAGGGAATGGCCCTAGGGACCCTGGCACAGGTTTATCTACACCTGTGCCAGCAGGGAAGCCTGCCAACCTAGAGACTCAAGCAGAGGAAGAGCCTGGTCTGAATGGGTTGGCATCAGTCCCAGCAGAGAATCCTGTCCACTTGGGTAAGGATGAAGAAGAGGAGAGAGGCTTACCTCCACCATCATATATATAGCACCAAGTGCAAAAGGAGGCTCAAAGGAAATCTCTGAGAATTTATGAGAGGAACTTACTCATTAAGAAACACCTGGCAAAGCCTTAATTGCTTTATATATGCTGGGAGAGGCAATGGAGGCTTTGTCAGAGATCAACTGATCTCCCTGGAGAAAGCTTCCTCCTGCCTTCGGCGCCTGAATATTTGCTACCTTGCCGTGTGCCTTGACCTTGGACTGTTCCTGATGCCCTTTTTCCTGATCCTACTGACCTATGGATTGACTCCTGGACTACGCTGCCTTCTGTAGGCCTTGACCTTTGGACTGTATTCTGGACTCTTCTCTTTGTGCCTTTTGCCTGTATTGCTGCCTTTCCAAAAAGCAGAACTTTGCTTGCTCTTCCTAATTAATTATCACTGGAGCTTAGCTGCTTTCCCAGCTCTTGTTTAACTTGCTGGCAATTTGGAGTTGCTTTCGGACACACTGCAGGATGAGGTACACACCCCTGCATCTCTCACAGGCTACTGAAGGCAATGGGTGAGTGTGTAGCTCAGTGGAAAGTTTCTTAAATCTGTGTGAATTTATATACAGTATTGACATATTAATGGAGACAAGGAAGCAGTGCAGGTTTATATATCACTGTTTCTGTATTATGAAACCACTTTTGTTTCAAGGTGGGGAAGTGTTTGGACTTGTAGGAGTTACCAGCATTTGGATCCCCCTGTCCTTGTAATCACATGTTTATTTTATTATCTGTATGTCAATAAATTATTATATTTCCCCCATAGTTTATAAGTAAAAGTCTGGTAAGAGCTTTAAGTGTTCTAGTATGCACCTTGCTGTGTGTATCAGAGGTACATCTTTGTAAAGGGACTTTTTCAGACACCCCTTACCATGCAAGAAGCCTCCGGAACAGTTATGACACTGTCGCACGGCAGGGGGTCTGTTTTGGATTATGCTATCCCTCTCTCGGCGGCGTCCGTGACTGTTCTGGTTTTGATTGAAGGCAGCCGCGCCATTTTTTTATTCACAGACAACTTCTGTGAGTAAAAAATGGCGCGGCTGCCTTCAATCATAACTGGAACAGTCACAGACGATGCCGAGAGAGGGACGGCGTCATCCAAAACACCCTGCCACGTGACAGTGTCGTAACTGTTCTGGAGGCTTCTTGCGCGGTAAGGAGTATCTGGAAATGTCCAAAGTTTCATCTTTTTAAAAATTCTTTTAAAATTTGTATTCTTTATTGAATATTTTACAACACATTATGTAATCAAATTTTTAATTTGTTCCTTCCCTCCCCCCTCCCTCTTCAATGGCTTCACAAAGGATGTATCTTTATGAGTCTTCATGATACATTTTCCATGATATGGTTAATACTTGCAATCACATTGGTTATTTCTCTACTCCCCCTTTGTTCATTAACTTTCTGAATTGCCATTTTCCATTTATTGTTCCAGGCTTTGTAAAGGCTTCATTGTTACCAACTGAAGAAGCTGAAACATTCTGCTGTTTGTTAATTGTTTCAATGTGTGTGTGTGTGTGTGTGTGTGTGTGTGTTATAAGTTACCTATACATCTCCTACTGGGGATGCTCTAGCTGGAGACCCTGCACTGAGCAGGGGGTTAGCTCTGATGGGCCGTAGGGCCCTTTCCACCTTTATGGTTCTATGATTCTATGACTTGCATAATAGTTAAACAACAAGTGATCCTCTGATAGAAGCCATAACTGATTGTTTCTTGTGACCTCCTGATTTACAGCTAAGCAATGCATATGTGTTAGGTGCTATGGGTCGTACTGGTTGGGAGATTGTGGTAGTTGTAATCCGAAAAGCATTCATTCTTCTGGAATAAAACTGCTTCTCAAAGTGCATATATATGCTTGGTGGTTATCCTAGTAGCACATTGGGTGATGTATTGTCACCATTACCAAATTGTCCTTTCCTGAGGTTCAGCAGTCCATTAACTTTTTAAGGATGAAAGACTCCTTGGCCTCTATGATCGGTGCTGCTTATTCAAGAGTGGCAGTTAGAGGGAATTGAAGGTGCCCAAGACAGTTAAGTTAAAAAGGCTATTATTAATCTATGAGTAGAAGTTAAAAGTTGGCACAGACATCAGGAACTGCTAACAAAAGCCAAAAGAAAACATTCGAAACTAGTACAGCAAGGATTGGCAGAATTGTTTTTTAAAGCTAAGAAAATAAAATGCCAAATATGTTAAACAATGTATTACTGTTAATACATGAATTATGCATGGAATTATGCATGGGAAGCTGGCATTCCATTGAGAAATGTTTGCAAGATTAATAAGGCACAGAAGCTTATTAATGCCACTAGAAACTCCCTCTGTAGAACCACTACTATGTACAATTACATGAATATTAATTTATTGGTTGCCATTTTCATTAGCTGAAATGACATGTAGCTTGTTCATTTCTGAACAGCTAGCTCCTTCTATTAATTGCACTAAATTTTCAAATACTTGTAGGAAGATTTTTTTTCCAGTCTTTTGTATTTTACTTGGGCAGTTCGTTTCCCCACCTTCAATTTGTTTTAAAGCCATAAGTTTAGAGTATAGTGGTCTGATATATCAGCAATATTTGCAGAAAAGATAACTTCCAATGATACAAGTAAATGATCCAAGTCATTATAGGCAAAGACAAAAACCCCTGGGGACTAAGGAGATTTTCAGACACCTCTTTCAACGTCTTGCCGCGCAAGCAGCCTCCAGAGCAGTAACGAGGCTGCTGCGTGGCAAAGGGTCCATTTTGGATGATGCAGTTTCTCTCTCGGCATTGTCCGTGAGTGTTGCGGCTAGCATTGGAGGCAGCCACGCTGTTTTTCACTCACGGAAGTTGTCCGTGAGTAAAAAATAGCATGGCCACCTCCAATGCTAGCCGCAGCAGTCACAAACGACGCTGAGAGAGAAACAACGTCGTCCCAAATGGACCCCTTGCCGCGCAGCAGCCTCGTTACTGCTCTGGAGGCTGCTTGTGCAGCAAGACGCTGAAAGAGGCGTCTGAAAATCTCCATAATCTGACAAGCATAAAAATGTCCTAGTCCTGGGAAGTTGTATGTATCTCTACAAAACTTTTAGCCATGCTGCAAGATAAGTGCTGCAAGTCCACTCTATGAACATCATGCCATCATTTGTTAAAACCTCATGTGACCACTTAAGAGGAAGTGAGAAGGCATCAAGATATTAACCATGGGGTCAGCCACAACAGAACTACTACATTAGAAAGTTCAAGATATGTCTGAAATAGTTCTTTGTAGATTAAGAACCAAGTAAATGCTTATTTACTTTGTAGAATACAACAGACCCCAAGCAGACTCAGGTTTCCACTTCTTGTTTCCAGTTTCTTCCATTACTTCACAACACCTCCTAAGAAACTTGTGGCTACAAGAACACATTCTAGATCATAGATTCTGTGCTGAAATCAGATGTGCTGAAATCAGATCAAATTCTTTTCTTCATCAACTCAATATGGGAGGTTTGTCATATGAGCTCTTGGATCTTGTTGTTCTCTAGTACAGCTTAGATTATGGCTGTTGTGTTCATGGGGGGGAGTGGAAGATAATCCCTTTTAGTCAACCCTGAAGCAGCTATTAGATGTGGAGAAAAGACACATATTTTTTAGATGTGCATCTTACCCCAGCAAAAATAATGGCTATTTCAGGGAGACATTTAACTTGCAGAAATATTATGAAGAAAAAGATCGTGCCTTCCTCTACCAATGTCAGGCTTTATTTCTCCCACCCCACTATCCCAGCAGCTGTCTTTAAGCAAAGAATTGGAAGACAGAGGTTGACTTTCCCTTATCCAAAAATCTTGGGACCAGAGGTATTTTGTATTTGGGAATATTTTGGATTTTTGAATACTTGCACATAAAAGATACCTTGGAGATGGGAAGTCTAAACACAAAATTCATTTATGTTTCATATACACCTTATACAGTATACAGAGCTTGAAGGTAATTTTATACACAATATTTTTAATAATTTTGTGCATGAAACAAAGTTTCTGTGCATTGAACCATCAGAAATCAAAGGTGTCAGTATCTCAGCTACTCATAAAAACTATTTTGAATTTTGGAAAAAAAATAATTCAGATTTTGGAATTCTAGATAAGGGAGTCTCAACTCGTATACCAATGGGCAAGACCTAGAGTTGCCAGGTTAGGATCATCCTAGGACTTGAGCTTTTCAGGCCAAACTCTGAGGCCTGGGGAGACCCCTGGGTGAGGTCATTGGCCTGGGGCCTAGTGATGTCATTAAGCATTATGCACTAAATGGCAACCACAGTTCCTCACAGCTGGTCATTTCAGCACACACACATACACACAGACATGACATGACATACTTTCTTGGTTGGAAATTTAAGTGCCTAAACAAATTACATCCCTTTGCAAATTGCAACCCTTTACAAATTGAAACCCTTGATTTATAACTCTTAACTTTTGCAAAGTGCAGCAAACTGCACAGCCAGCTGAATCAAGAAAGATACCTCCCTGACTAGAGTTTCTTGCTCAGAGCTGACCCTACAAAAACTGGAAATCTGGAACCCCTAGCTGTTGCCTGGTGGTGACCTACCAAAACTGAAGAATCAGGTCAGCATCCTGAATGTTTACAACCCTAGCAAGGCTAGACTAAGGTTTTGGGGTGCTGAAGCTATTCCAAAACACTTACCTTCCCTGCTGCATATGTGTGATCTCTCCTATTAGAGGACTGGGTTTTTGCTGTGGGGTAGGTCAGGCGTGGTCAGATTGTTGGGTAAGAGGAGCCCTCTATAGGGTCAGAGCCAACCTCTTTCAGTCTCAAGGGAGAGACAGCTATGGCCAGCTGGTGTGACAGAATCTGAAGTCTCACAGTCAGCACCCCAAAGCAGCCCCCATCACTTCACTTACTCTGCAGCTATGAAATAGGGCCACAGTGAACAGTAAATGCTGTCATTACTTGCAGAGGGCTACAGGTGCCCTCTTCCCAGAAGCATTTCTACTTTGACACCATCACAGTACAGGAAGCTTGCATGTGCACATGTTCACCCACACATTAGCTTTGCCAAGAGCACTGTCTAGCCCCTATAGACCGAGATTCCTGAAACATGTGCTCCAGTTGCACCACTGAGACTCATAGACTTGGAAGAGACCCAGGGATATCCAATCCAGCTTCCCTGCCAGTGCAGGAGTCCACAGCATTCCTGAGAGCTAGCCATCCAAGCTCTGTTTAAAACCTCCAGCAAAGGAGGGTCTATCAATTTCTGAGGTAGTCTGTTCCATTGTCAAATTGCTCTTACTGACAGGAAGTTCTTCCTAGTGTTTGGTCAGAATCTTCTTTCTTGTAATTTGAATCTATTTGCTGAGGGCTTATCCTCTGGAACAGCAGCTCATTCCATCTTCCATATTTATTTAAATTAAGATATTTCTTCACATGTAAAGATGGCCATCACATCACCTCTCAATCCTCTCTCCTCCGGGTTAAACACAACCAGCTCCCTCAACTGTTCCTCCTAGGGTTTGGTTTCCAGACTCCTTACCATCCTGGTCACTCTCCTATGGTCATGTTCTGTTGAGTCAGAACCAAATATCCTTCTTAAACTGTGGTTCCCAGAACTTGACAGTACTCCAGCTGAGGCTTGATCAAAGCATAAACACAGTGATGCTATTACTTCCCATGCTGAGATGCTATAACCCATATGCTTCCCTCATAAAGAACAAAAGCTTTTGGGTGTGGATCAGACAGATTCTATTGCTGAATATTTATCTCTTAAATCCTCCAGATGTTGTTGGACTGCAACTTGCATCAGCCCGCGACAGCCTAGGTAATGGTGAAGGACAGTGGGAGTTGAAGTCCAAAACATCTGGGGAAACCACATGATTTCCACCCCAGTCTCAATAATTTCAAACTTTTAATTTTAAAATTAACCCATCTTCAGCCTCAGCTGGAAGTATTTCCACAACATCTTCTGAAGTAGGAAATTTGATTAAGGGGTTTTTGTGCAGGCAGCATTTTGAATGCTCAAAACATTTTTCTGGGTACTTGTCACATCAGGGCATCTTGATGTCAGTGGTTGGCTTGTCACCTCCAACAGTGAAGACTTTCTCTCTAGTGTACTGTATTGCTGTAGGCAGCTCATTAGCATTCATCAACAGACCTAGTTTAGTTCTGAAGGTACAACTAACAGCATGGCTGCCTGAAACTTGAAATAAATTGAAGGCAACTCTCCTTCATTCATTCATCTAAAGTAAACACAAGGCATTTGGTGCATTTCCTTCTATTTAAAATTATTCAGTTTATTTCTTAAAACAAAAATTCAACAATATAAATGATTATTAAAACAGATGTGAAGATAAGACATCATCCTTTCAAAATATTTATTGAAGGCCAAACAGAACCTTACCAATAAATAAAATAAAATGAAAGTGTTATACTGAATTTGCTCCTTTGATGATAATAATAGTAATAGTTATTATTATTATTATTATTATTTCTATCCCACCCCTCTGCAACACAATCGGGGCGGCTTACAACATAAACAGAACACCTACCATAGAGTCCTCCTAGAAAATGCATAATCTCTAGCCATTTTCCAGGTCCTCCAAGGCAACTCTATGGTATTTTAAACTGGATTTCACATTATTTTCATGATGCATTAATACAGATAAATAATTAACTGTACACACACACCATAAACTAGATGCATGTGCTTTTGAGGTGAAAAATTAGTACAGTAGGACCCCCGTATCTGCTTGGGATTGGTTCCAGGGCCACTGTGGATACCCAAAACCGTGGATAATAGTGAATGCCATTGAAAATAATGTGAAATCCAGTTTAAAATACCATAGAGTTGCCATGGAGGACCTGAAAGATGGCTAGAGATTATGCATTTTCTAGGAGGACTCTATGGTAGGTGTGCTGTTTTGTGTCCCATGGATAACTGAATCAGTGGATAATTAATCAGTGGATATGGGGTCCTGCTCTAGTTTGTGAACAAACCCATTGTCAGTGGATTTCAAACCAAAGCAAATATTAAGGAGTATTTGAAGGCTTGGGAGAAATGAGTTAAAATGCATTTTATTTTTTTAAAAAATGTATTTTAAAAATTTAAAACTTTTAATTTTAAAAACTAAAATGAGGGCATTTGCAGGAAGAATCATTAGGAAGGCAAAGAGCTAGGTACTCCAATTGTCAGGTCTCCCCAGCAATGTCCCCTTTACTCCCACATTTGCATTCCAAGAAAGATGCCAGGCTTGACTTGTTATGTTGTATCTTCAGTGGAAGCTGGTGTCCTGGATATCAGTAGGGTGGCAAATCCAATCTGTGTTTCAGTTAAAGTTTTAAAGGAAATATTCAAGATACTGAACCTTTCTTCATGGTGGGGAGTGGGACTAGAATTCAGAACCTTGGATAGCTCCTTTAAAATTTAGTTTAAAACTTGTGGCAACTCCACCCTTGCTCAACACACACTGCTACAGATACTGTAGCCCCCAAAACAGTTCAAAAACAGCTTGGACCCAAAGATAACTTCTCTTAACCTTAATTTTACTCTTGAGGCAACATCAGACCATAGAACAGTCACTAATCATTGAGAAAATTTTAGGGGATGGGAATGACTCTGGAAGTTCATGAATAGAGCTGGTCACTAACTGGTAGAAATATTGGTGGAACCAAGATAAAATCTGCCAATGGAACCTGATAGATCTGAGGAAGCAGTAAAAAAAAATCCTCTGTTAAACTGCCTCCATTTTTTTACTGTGTTTTAGACTCCAACAAAGGTCACTTGTCAGAATGCAACAAAATCTACTAAAATGATGATATTGGATCTTGGTGACCACTGTGTTTGTTGTTTACAGACTCTGTGACAGCACTCATGACTGAGCATACAGCTACTTCCTTTACATCATTGTTGTTGTGTACCTTCAAGTTGTTTCTGACTTATGGTGACCTTAAGGTGAAACTATCACAGGCTTCTTGGCAGCATTTGTTTAGAGGAGGGTTTCCATTGAGATGGGTTTCTATGGCTGAGCAGGGATTCAGACCCTGGTCTTCAGAGTTGTAGTCCAGTTCTCAGTCCACTATAGGTCACCCCCGGTATCCATGGGAAATATGTTTCTGGACTTATCCTTTATAAGTGAAACCACTCATAATAGCAAACCCTATTAAAAAAAAAAAGGATTTCTGGTACAAGCATACTATAGAATTGTGTTGGAGGATCCAGCGACTCCTAGAGAGGACCCTTCTCTAGGTATTTTCCAGTGCAACTCCATGGTATGTATCCCTACTTTTTCAGCTGTGGATAACTGAAACTGCAGATTTCGGTTCCATGGATACAGGGGGGGACGACACCTGTATACCATGCTGGCTCTCATGCCTCCTTTCCATACTTCTGCCTTATTCTCTTAATCAAAAGAGAGGCCAGTCCTTTGGAGCAATTTTGGGGTGTGTGCTGGGGCTGGGGGATTTGTTCTGCCCGTAGTGGACACAGCTGGTTCCACCCCATTGCGCATATATATATATATATATATATATATATCATTACAGAAGACTAGAATGAGCAAACTAGTACCCTAGTAAAAAGATAGGCATACTTTGAAATTTGAAGGCATACCTTCACAATTGTGACAGTTTAGGATTATCACACAAGGCTTCTGTTGTGGGACTAGAGCAATATAGTAGCATTATTGGGCAGTATTTACTGCACAATGTCATCTTCATCCTGTTGCTGGTATGTGCTTCCATTGTTTCTGAAGTGCACCTTATCATTGACTGGGAAAACCTGTCAATGATTCTGAATAATGCTACTATCCTGGTAGTCCCTCTCATGAAGTAATCTCTTCAGTTTCAGAAACAGAAGATACAGATGTCACATGGCACAAGGGGGTGGGATTCTCCTCCTCTTCCCCTCTCTTCCCTCTCCCCCCATGCTGTTCTCAAGCAGGCCAGCTGTGCCTTCCATTTTTTATTTATTTTTTGCTGCTGTGATCTGCTGGCCCGATCTAGCTTCCCCCACCCTCCCCATCCTGTTCTCTCTTCCTCCCACCTCCCCTGGCCCAATATTGCTTCCCCCACCCTCCTCATCCTGATCTCTCCCTTCCCTCCCTACTTCATCCATTGGATTTCCACCCCTCCACAAAGAACAAATGCCCAGCAAACCCAGGTGCTGCCAGCAAACTGGCAGTTCTCTGTGGAGGGGTGGAAGTCCTATGGATGAACAAACCTCCGGAGGCTTTGCAGACAGCAAGGTTTGCTTGTCCTTTGGATTTCCACCCCTCCACAGAGAACAAACACCCAGCAAACTCAGACGCTTTCCGCAAACCAGGTTCAAAGAGGTTGGGCTGGGAATGGCAAGCCCGAGCCTTTCCCACCCCAACTGCATTGAACCCCCAGGAACTGCCGAACACGATCCTTCTAAGGGGTTCAATGCGGTTGGGGCGGGAACAGCAAGCCCGAGTTTTTCCCAACCCAACCGCACTGAACCCCCAGGAATCACCGAATGCAGCCCTTCTAAGGGCTTTACTGTAGTTGGGACAGGAAGGGCAAGCCCAAAGAACAGCTGCATTCGGCAGCATTGCCACTTGAGAGTGGAGTGGTAGGGAATGGGGTAGGCAAAGGCCGAGTAAAGCGCTGACGGTTTCCTCAGCAAACACCCCACTTTGCTCGGCTTTCGTCCCTTGTGTGTGGGGGGCAAAGGCCAAGTAAAGCAGGGCATTTGCTGAGGATAATGCCAGATTACTACTGTTTAAGTGGCTTATCTTCACCCCACTTAGGGCTGTGGGGGTAATCTGAAGTTCAGGGAAGCTGCCGCCACCCAAAAAGCCACTGAGAAACCAGGGAAGGGGGGCGAACAGAATCGGTTTAAACAGCGGCTTTTGGGGCGTCGGCAGTGGCGGTTTCCCCGGGCTTTAGATTACCCCATATCCCGGGGTGTGTGAAGAGAAGCTGTTTAAACAGCATCAAGTCACCGCCACTCCCCCAAAGCCACTGTTTAAACTGATTCTGTTCACCCCCCCTTCCCTGGTTTCTTACTGGCTTTTTGGGCACTGGCGGCGGCTTGCAGCTGTTTAAATGACTTCTCTTCACCCCCCTCAGGACATGGGGGTAATCTGAAGCTCAGGGAAGCCGCCAGCGCTGGCGCCCAAAAAGCAGGTGAGAAACGAGGGAAGGGGGGTTGAACAGAATTGGTTTAAACAGCAGCTTTTCAGGTGGTGGCAACAGCTTGCCTGGGCTAACCCCCCCTCCCCCAGGGAACGAAGGCCAAGCAAACCCTGGGGGGAGAGGGAAAGTTTATTCATGTTTTTTTCACATTCACGGGGTCTTGTGACCCTAACCGCCGCGAATGTGAAGTGATGACTGTATTATAGATCTGGTTTTATATGACTTCTGCAACAGAACATGACTCTGGGGACTAAAATGTTTCATCTGCCTGGATGAGGGTTAAGCATGGCCGCTATCTTGCTAATATTATACAACAAACTTGTAATCATTCTCATAAAAAGTGAACACTCAGAAATAAATATATACTCTTGCAAAAATATGTATATAGTTTTGCTCCTCCTTATTTACAGATTTATGGGTATGCAATGAAGTAAGTCCTTCTTAAGAACCTTTACAGAAGAAAAAATCCTAGCATAATTCACTTTTTCATATAAACACTTGTCTTGTATAGGTTAATAGATAAGAGTAGAAAAATGGAAATGTTTGAAGATGGTTGTACATGTATCTCACTGTGCCATGTCACATCGGTTTTTGTATTTTAGTATAGTACTAAAATATAGTATTCATTCAACCAATGATACGTAATTCAATTATACTGGCTTAATTGTTGTAGAATAATGAAGTTTTTTTTTCATTCAACAAATGGGCTGAGTGAGCTTTTTAAGTGCCTATTGATAAGAAAAATGCAATTGTATGTTAACATCATTCTGGGCTAAAATAACTAAACCTTGGTCCTAATTAATGAGTTCTCTTTTGGTTAAGGTTTTGTGCAATGAAAGTGAAAGGCTATGTTTCCAAGGAAACAACAGTGCTGTAGTTTTCACTGCATAAAATGTTTCTTGTAAAAATGTTCCAATGCCATACTTAAGTGTGTAAAGCTTTTTCTAAATATATAGTTAATTTTGTATGTTCCTAAAATAATTAGTCTTTCTTTTTAAAGGAGCCTTTTGCAACTTCTTGGACATATATGTGGCTATGATTTATTTTACAACACAATATACTGTATTTCCTGAAATAATTTTATAATTTTTTCTATATGATAATGGCAGTCAGGGTGGCAACTTGTTGACCTTCAAATGTTGTTCTATCCCTGCTGGTTGATTCGTCTTCCTTCTCCACTGAATGAACAGAATGCTGTGATTAAGTGTAGAACTATTATTTTCATGAATAAATATAATTCATAGTAGGTTGCTGGGAGATAACATCTAGAGGACCACAAATTGCCCATTCCAGTTTTAACTCTGTCAAATATGTTTTACCTTGCTCAAAATGTGTTTTAAATATTAGAAAGAAAGTGGGACCTCTTCAAATCTAGCCAGCAGACAATAAATACATGAAAATGATTGTGTTTGTAGCAAATAATCAAATTAATACTATACTGTTAATCAAAATACTTAGTATCTGTGTAAATATATATTTGGCCTGATGTAATCTCTGAGATTTTCATGGAATTGAAAGCAAATATTAACTTCAGTTTTAGGAACAGCTTCTGAAAGGCACTGTCACTGCCTACTCAGGCCTAATCGAATTGCTAGTCCCATCTAGAGTAGACCCATTGAATAAATTGCTGAATGGTCAATTGGCAGTTATCTAAATCCCATTGATCCGGTATGTCTACTATGTATGGAAATAAAAATTGGACTTATAGGCTTCACAGTTCTTCCTGACACTTAACTAATTGGTATCATTCAATCATGTGCAAGGGTCTAAGCATGCATCAAAAACCCTCTGTGTGCTGGTAACTGTTAGAAATTGTCCTTTTTTTCTCTGTATGCTCTGTTTGCTTTTTGCATGATTTTCCCCTTTTGTTAATAAGCAACTGTTCCTCTACCTCACCTTTTGTTTTCTTCTTTTCATCTACACTGCATCCTAAAAATAGCCTGGCTCTCCCTATGGAGGCCCACTCATACTTTGAGAAACTTGACCTTAGGATACCTGAAGTCAAGGCTTTAACAACTTTTTAAAATACACCCAAAGGAAGCAACCATATATCTTCATGGGTCTTTTGCATGATTGCTTTAAAGAGTGACATATTAGGTTAGCTTTTAGCATTTATATATTTTCATTTTGAGCAATCTGTGAATGTTTGTATGCAAGAGACTTCAAGTGGTTTAACTTTGATTGGTTGTTTCAAGGATCCTTTGTGGGAAATTATTTTAATTTTGTAATATAGATCTCTGGGAAACTCATTCAAACATTGTCTTCCACTCCAAACACCCCTTAAGGGTGCAATGCTGAGTATAAATATTACTCCAAACACAGCCAAAGTGTGCTCAGTCTTCCAGACACTGTTACTCTACTGGCTTGCTGAGTCACCCTGCGTGTATAGCCATTCTCCTTTGCTGCACGAACCTTTGCTCGTCAGGTAGGTAATGTATAGTCCATCATTCTGAGATCTATTCCTCTATCCAAATACTTCCTCTTGCTTCTTTGTTAGCCTTGTGTGATTGCTTGAAGCATGAGTGCATATGTGAATGGTTCCGTGATTATTTTTCAATAAAAACCATTTTTATTTACTTCTTTGCTTGGAGTCTGGTCAGTGAGTACCGGTATACACAGGTGTAAAGGTCCCTTAGTTACCCAGCCTTGTGCAGCCTAATGAGCTCATTAAAATTCCCCATATTATCTTAACTTGAGTGATATGAGTGAGTTCCCTTGAACCCCATGCAATTTGGGTAACATCGTGCCCTCACCATGCGAGCCTGTGATGGTGGTGGGACTGAGAGAAATCTGTCCCTTGAAGATCTTAAAATTCTGGGAGGTTCATATAGGGTGATATGGTCTTTAAGATAGACTGTATCTAAGCTGTACTGTATAGGGCTTTATAGGTCATGACCAGCATTTTGAATTGTGCCCAGAAATGAACTGGTAGCCAGTGAAGCTACTGGTAGCCTGTTTTAACAATGGAGTTATATGTTCCCTATAACTGACCCCAGAGAACAGTCTGGCCACAACATTTTGGACCAGCTGCAGTTTCTGAACAGTTTCCAAAGGTAGCCCCAAATACCGTGCATTAGAGTAGTCCAAACAGGAGGTAATCAAAGCTATAGCCAGATCTGACTTCTCAAGGAATTGGTGCCGATGGTGCACTAGTTCTAGCTGTACAAATGCACTCCTGGCCACTGCTGAAATGTGGGCATCCAGGCTCAGAATTGAGTCCAGGAGAACACCCAAACTGTGAGCCTGAAATTTCAGGGGGAGTATAACCCTGTCCAGCACAGGTGGAGTCCCTGTTCCCTGATCTGTTTTTCAGCTGACCAGCAGCATCTCTATTTTGTCTGGATTAAGTTTTGATTTGTTTGCCCTCATCCGTTCTATCACTGACAACAGACATTGGTTCTGTCTGTTGAGACAGCTTCCTTGGAATCAGATGAGAAGGAGAGGTTAAGTTGGGTGTCATCAGCATATTGGTGACACCACACCCCAAAAGTCCAGGTGATTTTCCTAGTGGTTTCACATAGATGTTAAACAGCATGGGGGACAAAACAGAATCCTGAGGGATCCCACAGGCCAACAGCCAGATCATCAAACAAGAGTCCCCCAGCACTATCTTCTAAGTTCACCCCTCCAAGAAAGACTGGGACCACTGCATAACAGTACCCCCAAGTCCGATCCCTGAGAATTGGCCCAGAAGCAGACCATGGTTGAAGGTATCAAAGGCCACTGAGAAATCCAGCAGAATGAACAAGGACACACTCCCCCTGTCCAGTTCCCTGTGTAGGTCATCCACCAAGGCTACTATTAGCTGTCTCCATCCCATAACCAGGCCTGAAGCCAGATTGAGATGCTGTTGGATGTCTGCAACACCAAAGATTTCTCACCATAGTCTGGACTGGATAAAGATGATACAAGCTGCAGTCAGACAACATCTGGAGGGCCACAAATTGCCCATCCTTGGCCTAGTAGGTCATGAGCTCTGAAAGTTTTGTAGTATCTGCTTGCCACTTTGAAGGCGAATGACAGTATTGTGTTCATTTGTTTGTTGTGATATATAAGATACTTTTTTGGGGGGCAAAATCCCTTAAGCAGCTTGCTTTTGCCTGTTGTGGAATGAAGGTGTTGGGTGCAGAGCATCGTGGATGATCAGGCAACAGCTGTTTAAAACAACTTTGTTATTGAGGGATATGACAAGTGAGAAAATAGAAAGTGGCAAGTAGGCCCTGAAAAGGCTCAAACTAGTGTCATAACTTTCACAAATGGATTGGAAAAGCAACTGGTGTTCTATAAATTGGTTTAGTACTTGCTTATTCTGAGATAAGCCGTGCATATTCTGGTGAAACATGATTATATCACATTCATCACGAAGAAATTACTTCTCCTTCCAAATTAAATTTCAGTATTGATTAAAATAATCTTGAACTGGAAGATATTGTAGATTAAGGCTTCACTTCTATTTCAATTTACATGACTGTCAGTCCCATTTAAAACAATGGGACTTGCTTCTGAGTACATATGAATAGGCTGCTTATCTAAGTAGATGAACACAAGGTTTCTTTTAAATTAGATCCTTAGTAAATGGAAGTAACTGAAATGTCAGTGCTTCATAGGCAAATGTTAAAGTATACCCAGATCTCTGTGCATGTGCGTGTGGAAATGGCATGTTCATAAAGCTGATAAATGTCATTTAATGTGGAAGAATAATGTATTCCATGTGTGCTTTTTATTATATTTTATTTTTTTCTCTTTAGGAAATATTGTTAAATAGAAATATTGTGAGATACAGATGTTCTGTTAAGCATCTAACATATTCTTGTGGGGAAAAATGAGTGTAGATGTATACAAAGGGAGATGAAGAATGAGCAAGAATTTCCCCCCAAACACAATATGTATAAGAAGATGCAATTGAGATGGAGATGGCTTTTAACGTTATCATGTCTTAATATTTTGGAGTTCTGTTTTCAATTATGTGTGAAGTGCTTTTGTTATATATATGAAAAATGAAGGTGTGTAAACAATGATTGCAATGAAGATAGATTTCATACACAACATACCTGTCCTGCAGTTTGTCATTCAGCTGTGGTTACTAATTTATTATTTAAGATTTCTTTATTGGAAACCTGTTGGTGTTATTTCTTGGGGAGTATGACTTCAGTTAAACTTTCTCCATCATAGTTTAAAATATCAAATTAGTTTTAACTTTCTCACTTTATCCAGCTCTGCTTGTTGTGACTGAGGATGGGGCAAGCTTGTTTTCTGCTGCTCCAGAGGCTAGGACATGGAGCAATGGGTTCAAACTACAGGAAAAGAGATTCCATGTAAACATTAGGAAGAACTTCCTGACAGTAAGAACTGTTCAGAAGTGGAATACACTGCCTCGTAGTGTGGTGAAATCTCCTTCTTTGGGTTTTTTAAAAAAGAGCCTGGGTGGCCATTTGTCAGGAATGATTTGATTGTGTATTCTTGTGTGGCAGAGGGTTGGACTGGATGGCCCTTGTGGTTTCTTCCAACTCTATGATTCTATGACATATTCCAGCAGGAGGTTCCTGTTAGGACCATATTGCTTACTATTATGTTTCACTTTATATTTTTCTGGGGGGTTGTTTACACGGGCAAATATTCCTCTAAATATACTGCTAAAATAGCTCATAGTTCCCACGGATCGCAGCATAGCATCGCCTCATTCAGAAGGGGGGAAGGTAAAACACCCAAATATAGCGTGGCAACGGATGTTGCTACTTTTGGCGGCATATTTGCAATGTAGCGCTTTATTGACAGTGTAAACTAAGGGCTGCATCAGATCTGCATTGTGATTGGTTGCTATGATGTAAGGGGCGGGCTTAAAAGAGAGGGACTGCATTCAGTAGCATCAGGAAACAAAAAATCCTCTCTGCTATTTTGCAGAAGGTCTGCCAAGAAAAAGGATTCCCAAGACCTTTCAGTCATAATGTTCCCATCTGGTCAGCTCTGCTTGAGGGAGGGAGGGAGGGAGAGAGAGAGAGAGCACGAGCGAGAGAGACGGGGGAGGGACGGGGAGGCTGGAACAACTTGCAATAGGTTCACCTTAGGATCCACGGCATGCTACAAGGTCTTTTAGCAGATTACTGTCACTCTGCTTCAGGAGTGAGTTCATTTACAGGCAGATTTACGGAGACAGAGACAGAGACACTACTTTGATCTCTCCCCCCCCCCCTGCTATTTGGGCAGAGTCTGTGAGTCTTGCCCTATGTCCTTCCCCATACAGCCTTTCTCTGCTTGGGAGGCCACACACCCCCCCACACACTTTTTCAAGTCTGAACTTAAAAGCAACATAATTAGAAAAAAAACCTGACTGGCACAGCTGCAGAAAAGAATTAAACCGCAAGTTGCCGCAATAAATCTGCTGTGTAAACCAGCCCTGGGTGTTTATTTATATATTTCGCCTTAAGCAAAAAGGGTCCTGAGCAGCTTACAAGACAGGTAATATAACTGTTCCTTTCCTCAGGTTTACAAGCTAAAATTTAAAATAAAGTGCATAAGAATAAGGGATGTGGAGCATAAGTGAGAGACATTCAGTGACTTGATGACTAATCATCATCATCATCATCATCATCAGGGTAATCATGTAACATTTTGACTAAAAGACTTACTACAAGAGTATTATTTCTCAGGTTTTTAAGATATTGATACAATACAGTGGCCTTGATCCAAGTGATACATTAGCCTTACCAACCTGAGTATAGTGTAAAGAATTTCTTTTTCTTTCAATTGTGTTCTTGTATCAAATAGTGGTTTTACAACTCTATTTTCAGAAGAGTGCTCATACATAGCATTGGGGGACAAGCTTAAACTTTTATAAACGAAAGTCAAAAGCAAGTTTGGACATAGAGATCAATTTGGGCACACACACACCAAAACAGTTGCCAAAAAGACAGAGGCAGACACAGTTTGACTGGCAGCATCACATTAAGTGTTTCTGTTATGGCTTGCCCTGCCCAAATGCCTGGTTATTTCTAAAGGTGCTCCACAGGCCTCACCACCCCTTAGCCTCAAGCTTTTCCACATTTGCATTGAAAGCTTCTCCAGCTCTTGAGCTTTAGTGAGCATTCAGTTTGAATGCTTGAAAAGACTTGACGCCTTTTGGGGAAAGCAGGGAAATGTTAATGCATCCTTAATCAACATGTTTGGGCCATGTATAGAAGGTCTGAGGAAGTAAAAGTGTACTGCATAATTCAACCTTACAGAATTTGTTTTTGCCACAAAGATTAAGATTTGGTGACATGTATTCCTTTTCCTCATCCCAGTAACATTTATTTTTATTTACTCCTTCAACTCCTTGCATGGAAATGAGGATATCTGAATATATGTAATCTCACAGTACAAGGAAGTTATCTGGTTGAAGAGAGGATGTTTTGAATTGCAAATAAGTTTTTCCCCAATATTAATCAGTGTAGGCAGTAATAGTAAGTGAGTGAAAGGATTTGGCTTGGGTGAGCAACTTGATAGAAACCTCAACAAATTTCATCCTTTTAGAAATCAATGGATGTTGCTATGCTAGAAATGTCAACAAATTTCATCCTTTTAGGAATCAATGGATGTTGTTATGCTTTATAAATTAGCCTCTTTGCATTTGTAAACCAAAATGCAAAGGAACCTTTTAAAGAGGTAAAATCAATGTCTTTTAGGGTAAGAACAAAACAAAATACATAGGCAAAATGCTTTTGTATAAAATTGCTATGGAATCTGAATTACACTGTATATATGTTACATACTACAGTATTTTAGTTAAGAGCTTTAGACTGGACATAAAAATACAGAAAGCCCCTGCTTATAGGACAGGTGAGATTGTAGCAGTGTCAGCAACTGGAATTGGTTGAAAAACAGAACACATGTAGGGAACATGAGGGAATTACAGTGGCTCGCTTGAAACTGCCTGTGCACACCCGTGGGTGCCTATGCCCACCCCAGCATGCACTACTTGCAAATTCTCTCAGTCTGCTTCGTGACTCCCCACTCCCCCAGCTCGCTTTGTAAGCAGCACATACATGCACAGTCAGTCCCAGGCAAGCCTCTGTAGGCAAGAACTGTCAAAAGAGTGGATTCTTCATCTTGATGAATGGAACTTGTCCTTAATTTGCAAGCATTGAAAGATCGAATCATCAGATAATGAGCCATCGAAAGACAGGGGCTTCCTGTATATTCTGCTGTTGCTGCTTAACATTTCTATAGTGCTTTCATTTTCTACTGTCTAAAGTATTTCATTTGCATTACTAGTTGACATCCTTATAACACTCTATAAGATCATTATTCTTCCTTCATCAGGCTAAGAATGAGTAGTATTGCCATAGTATTGTTCCTTCAGGACTGCACAAAGCAGCTAGTGCTGCTTTAAATAGAGGGGAGATGGTGCTGCAGCTGCTACTGCAAGGCAAAAAGTGGGGAAAGGGGGAGATAAAGTGGTGGGGAGGTTGTAGCAGGGGGAGCAGAAGAAGTAGGCAAGGTGGGGCGGAAAGTGTGGTAGTAATGGGGGTGGTTCTTTCACCTCTTTCCATTAGCCTATGCATGAATGCTCTGTTGCGCTACAGACTTAATATTAATAGCCTTGCCACAAAAAACTAGTTTGATTATGAGGTTTAAAAAAAAGTCAGTTTGCTTGTGGGTCTAGCAAGCTTTAAATGATTTGTAGGTATGATTTGTGCACCTGTACATTTTAGATGATTACGGGGTTGATCTACTTTGGTGTGAAAGGTGTGAAACTGCATGTGTGAAACTCAATGGAAAATGCATGTGTGTTGTGTGTGTACTGTGAAAACCTCCAGTACTGCAATCCAACATGCTGGGACTACAGCTTTTCATTTTAAACAAACATTACTTCTTTTCAAATACATTTTGTTTCAAAAGACTCAAAGGACTCGGTACAGTGCTTTGATACCAGTTTAACTACCATGATTCCATCAAGTGGAAATCTGTGATTTGTTGGTTTTTTTGTTTTTTTATTATATTTGCATTCGTTTTTATAACAAATCATAGCCTTCGTGACGGTTATGAACATTTACGACTTCCTTACACAGTTGTCCTGGAAGAGTTTCCAAAAAACTATTTGGCTTTCTAAATAAAAAAACAAGCTTCATTCAACCTTAGTTACTATACCGTTTACACAAATAATGCAGGCTATTTCCTCTAATACATATTTCATATTCCTGTAGTTGCAAATCATGTAATACCTCATATAATACATATACTAGCTTTCTCATCCAATATAATAGTTATTATTGTGCTTCCACCATTGTTTCTATTAGAGCCTGCAGAATTACCAACAGAGAGATCTGACTAAGAGAAGAAAGCAAATACAGAGCTCCTATATGGAGCAACAAAACTTCTAATTGTCATTCAATTATCCTTATAACTCTATTTAAGTATTTAGTCTTCTAACCATGTCACCATATATCTATTCCATTCTGTTTTCCAATATTCCATTAACATTTTCCACTCGCTTCTAAATTTTTCTACCGAGTGATTCCTTATCCAACAGGTGAGCTTTTCCATCTGTGATTTGTTGTTTTCTGTATTTAGAATTCACTGTCATATAATTCTAGTTCCTCACCAAACTACAAACTCCAGGATAACATAACATTTTGGCAAGGCAGTTGAAATGCTATAAAGTGTTACAAAGTGGTATAATTGTGTTGTATGAAGGAGTCCAAATTTACAAAAGCCTAAAATGTTCATCTCTTCCCACATGTTAAGGGTTACTTCATGTTGGAATATGAATTTTTCACCTACAGAGTTTTGTTCTAGGCAGTTGTGATATTTCAGCTTTTTATTACATACTAGTGACTAATGTTTGGATTTTCATTTTTGAGCAACAACGTTGGTTGCTTGAACCAAATTTGCATGGTGTCAATGTTTATCTCAAAAGGTGCTTGTCAGCTTTGCATTACTTCCAAAGCCTTTCCTTCCAAATGCCAACACTGAGGTAGCCTTTTAACATGACTATGGTTATGATGCCAATTAATTAGTATTAAAGAAGCAAAACAAAGTCAACAAGAAAATTATTTTGTAGTTTTTTGGGGGGAGGGGGAAGAACCAATGAGATAACTTCAATATTTGACCGTGCACAGTCCTGGACATCTTCTACTGGGAATGCTTACCACTGCATGTGATTAGAGATGTCATAGAGTTTTAATAATTATCCACCCAACTTGAATCAAATGTTCTTCTCTGACTCACAATGCAAAATGAGATCTTGCACTTGTGGTGCTGTGCAGACACTTCTGCAAAGGTAGGACATGGTGGTGGTCAGTGACAGTGAAATACTCCCATTACAACCTTGATTGATTACTCTGAACTACAGTTGTCCCTCTCTATCTATGGACATCCATAGACTCCACCATCCACAGCTTGAATATATATATTCCAAGAAGCAAACCTTGTTTTTGCTATTTTATGTAAGGGACACCATTTTACTATGCCACTGTATATAATGGGACTTGAGTATCCACAGATTTTTGTATCCATGGGTGTGCTGGAACCAAACCCCAGCAGATACCAAGGGCCCACTGTTCTCAATCTTGGGATCAGCTCTTTTGATTAGTTTCTTGCAAATGTTTTAAGTGGTGGTATTGCTCTTCAGTTCTAAAACCCTTCTGAGTTTCCACATCTGCATCTTTCCCAGGGGCATGTACATTAAATTTCAAAGTGGCCTTTTATCTATACTAGCTACCATTTCTAGCCTCAATACAATAGGCACATGTGTATAACACCATCAGCACTCATTAGAGCTCTCAGATATAGATGAGACTTTTCTGGAATGCTTTCAGAAAGCTCATTAATATTGATGTGATTCTCAGTGAAGCTGAGGAAGTTTGCCCATCACTATGTGCAAGAGGAAGTTAATTTAATGGGCAGAGCCATTCAATGGCTTGAATTCCTACTGGTTTTTTTTTATTTGCCTTGAATTCTTGCCAATTGTCTATCTTTTCAGAATTGTTATAGCATATTGCAGGATTTTGATTATATTTCTAAAAAAAACAGTCAGAGGTCAGCCTGTCTTTGGGGCTCCTGAACTTTTCACATTTACATATGATAAGGGAATCTGGGTCAGTGATCTTTATCACATCACAGCTCTGCAAGAGTTTAAAAGGCTATGCCTTTCCAAATTCTCTAATCTGTATAATTTATTAAAAGGTACAGCTGCTTATCTCCAGTTTATATTACAATGCAAGTAGCTTTGTTAGTGCGTATTATATATTTTTCTCAAGTCTTGCCTATTTTATATTACACATCTGTTCCTATTGACTCTTACACATCCCTACTGTCCACTCTCTATCTGTAAATAAATTAGGTTTCCAAAGGTAAGGTAGCTTAGCCCAACAGTATGGACACTCATCTAGATGATACATGTGCAATATGCCATGCTACATCTGTGACATCACTGGAGAAAGTCCAGCTTCTTTCCATTTAAGTTGTGTGAGCTGGTAAGAGAAGAGGTGGTGATTCTGTAATTTAAAGCCTAAATTGCTTTTTGATGCTTTTCCTTTATTTTTAAGAACAACCATAGCCTCAACATAAGGCTTTTTTATATCACAGTCCAAGTTACACAGGGAGAAAATTGCCTCAACAACTATGCTGAGGAAGCTTTCCTACACAATCATTAACTGGTTTTGGATGCTGACTCAGATGCCCCTCAGGTCATGCCAAGCAAGTTAGAGATCCATTACATCTGTGATTCATAATAATCTGAAAATTAATAAAACTTGATTTAATGTAGGGCTCATTTTAAAATTGGAGCTAATAATACACTCTTAGTTTTGTGTATTTTAACAGAAGGTCATATGTAAAGGCCAATTTTGATTGTGCCATCTGGACTGCTTTTTCCAGATGATTAGTTGCATCATTGAAGAATGCCTGGTGTTTTATTCTGTCTTTGTGACATACTGTTGTAAGAAGAGTAGGGTTAACCTTAGAGGTAAATGGTAGCGTATTCCATGCATGTAGGGAGTTTTGACAAGAATCTAGACATTTCTGTTTCTCATCCTGGTAATGTCCATTTTATATTGGCTGGGATAGCATACTCTCTAATTGTTAGAGCATAAGAAGGGAATAACACTCTGTTGTGACCTTAGCAATAAAGCCAATATATTGTAAAAGAATTATTTAAAGTATTCTGCCATTGCTGTGTTCACAGAAGTACACAGAGTGTTACTTGTAAGAGCTATCCGGGTTTTTAAAAAAGAAGGAAGGGCAAGAAGACAAAACCTCTGTCTTGGTTACATGTTGAAATTTGTCGGGGGTGGGGGGGCTGGCAGTGTCTATAAACAAGAAAAATAGCACAAAAATGTTCCTACTTGTTGGTGTTATGTGCCAGCACTTTCTAAATTTCTATAGAGGTACGTTACTGTATGTGCATATATTATTCAGTTTTGGTTTTATTAGTGGCAAATAATGGTGAAGGGGCATGGTATGAAATGAGACCAACACCATCTTACCATTCACTATACCATACAGAAAGGAAAATGGATATACTGGGTAAACAAACTTGAATATATGAGAACACACAGGTGAAAGAAAAAAAAGTGAAAGGCAACACTGCTGATTGAATATAGCTCCAAGCCACAAGGGAAGCTTTAAATAAACTACAAACAACCACAACGGAAAACAAATTCCAGAAGGAATACGGGTAATATCTATACCATTTTATTCTCCACAGGTGGATTCACATATCCCACTAGACTCTGCAATGCTAACATTAGTGTAAGGATAAAGCATCACCCAGATGAGAAGAGGGGCTTACCATGAGCATGAAAAAAATGGGCAACTGATACAAACACAGTTGTTAACTCCTGTACCCCATTCTGGAGAGTGTCACTACCCAAATGAAAACAAAAATGGCAAACAATCATAGAACTATACAGGAAGCCTCTTCAGACAGTCTCCCCAGGTAACCTAGCTGTCACAGCATGCACTAGTAGAAGAGAGTGAACAGAGGCTGCCCTGGGTCCAGGGCCTTGAGCTCTACATTCCTGGGCATTGCTAACCAGTGACCCCTGAATCTCTTTCCTTTGCTGCAGTACAGCCCATGAACTGTAGCACCTTGGCTAAAAATGGAGAAGACAGGAACTGAAGATACAAAAAAAGAATAGATGATCTGGTGTATATAAGAGGGAAGATAAGCGAAATTAGCAAGTACATACTCCCAACCATTCACTGAGACCATCTGTTTCAGCTGGAAACTAGAGAGCCTACTATTAACATGTACCACTTCTGTCTCTGCAAGCAGACATCCATCCAGAGCTCCAAGAAGCAGAGTAGGCCATCTTTCCAGAGTCACACAGCAGTTTTTCTAAAGGGAAAAAAAAAAAAAAAACAGAGTGAGAGGACTTTTTCAAACGGGGTAAAAAAAAAAACCTGAGCAGGTCAGGAGAAGAACGGGGCTGTCGTGCTTACTGAGCCCTGTTTCAGATGACACAGTCCTTCTCCGTTCTCTTCCCAACCTTTCCCCATGCTTCCTCTGTGCTGCAGGTGCCGCTTTTTATTGACGGAAAACATCAGTCAATAAAAATTGGCACCCGCAGCACCGGGGAAGGTCAGGAGGAGGTTGGGAGGAGGACGGGGCTATCTGAAATAGGGCTCTGTAAGTGTGACAGCCCCGTTCTGCTCCCAGCCTCCTTGGGATATTTTTTACCCCATTTGGAAAAGTTCAGAATCATGGAACACTTGAAGTTCACATATAATGATGAACAAGTTTATCCAGTGTTAGAGATGGAATGAATATTCAATAGTATTTGAAAAAAATGGTTGACAAATGTCTTTGTCAAGTGTTGGGAAATCATAACAAAGAGAATCCTGGATTGATGAGAATTGTCAGAATTCAGAACTTGTTCTGCTCAAAATTCTCATGTGGGTTGTTGTTTTGCACATAAAAAAGCATTTTCAACACAAAAATATTAATTTCTGCACAGAAAATGTTCTAGAGGACGTCCTGAACTGTGAATAATCTTTGAAAACTGCACACTGTTTGAAGATTTTCTCACAGTGAGAGAAGAAGATTGCTAAAATTACTTGTTGCTTCCTTCAAGAATGAAATGAACAAAGAATTACATCCCAGTGTTAAATAAAAATGTTTCCTATGCTGCCTCTCACTCTCCTCCGTACCCCAGTGTGTGATTGAAAATTCAGGATCCACTAGTTCCTCCATCCTCTTCTCACCTACACAGTGCTTTTTTGATCTTTTCATCATAGGGCACACTCAGTGGAACAAGCTGATTAGAGTACTAGGTAGCCTAAGAAAAAGTGAGAGCCACATAGCTTGGATAATGGAGCAGTTCCAGAAATCCCCCCCCCCAAATTGTGCATGTGATCTAGCTCTAGCTCACTGTTTCCCAAACTCTGGTCCTCCAGGTGCTTTGGACTTCAGCTCCCAGAATTCCTGATAATTGGCCAAAGTGGCTGAGGCTTCTGGAAGCTGAGGTCTGAAACAGCCAGAGGACTAGAGTTTGGGAATAACTGCTCTAGCTTATTGGAGGACTGGCTTTGCATTCCAGTGGATAAGGCTCACCAGCAGACCTGAGCAGAGAGGATGCTTCCCTGGGGCCAGAGTCACTTCCTTTCAGGCCTGGGCATCCTCCATGCCTTGGTCATAGAGCTCTCTGCATATCCCCACTAACTGTATAATAAATACTGTCACTTTTGTAACAGTAATCTGTGTAATTGTAACTATCAGTACTCTCTACATTTAATTTCCCCCAGATTTCACTATCTGCAACCATATCACTAATCATGGATTACTCTGTGTGTGTGTGCGTGCACACATGAAATTCTGAGTAAGGTTCCATCCATCTGATGAAGGGCACTATAGTCTATATAAGCTCATGCTATAATGAATATACGGTCTTTAAAGTGCTATAGAGTCTTTGATCTTTTTGCTGCAACAGACATTGGGCTTGTCTACATGGGCAATATACGAAGTCTTGTCCCCATTTTAGAACCCTGCAGTCCTAGCAACACAGAGCATTTGCCCCATTCTGCTCCCAGGCAGTCATCACCACCCATGGGCAGATATGGGGCTCAGGCAGGGGAGAAGATGGGGTAGTGCCTGATCCAACATTTTTTTAAAAAATACCTGTTTTACTCCGTTTCCACTGGGAGAAAACAGATTGAGTCCCATGTGGTCTGCAGTCTGGATATGCCAGCAGAGAGCCAATGTATCCTGGCTCATGTAGATGAGCCCTAAGATAGCTATCTTCTTTCAAAACTAGGTAAATGTCAGCTAAGATAATGAACTACAGATTTGTATTTCTGCTTTAAAAACGTCCATTAAAAAGGACATAACATCTTCTTTTTTTATTTCTTAGATACTTACAACACATCTGATTTTAGTATGTAGTAATATTTCATTTTCTAAAAACGTCTAGTTAAAATCACAGTTATTACCATGGTGTAAGTGCTTATTTTACTTTTTATGTTTGTCGGTTCAATTCACAGTCATTATTGTTCAACATTGGTTTTAAAAGTCAGGCCAATGATGATATTCTTCTAGCGGTGGTGTGTGACTCATTGTTAAATGCTGCTGGCAGCTAGTGGCTAGCTGTTCAGCTGATAACTGAGGTTGCTTCAGTAGCATTCATGCTGTTAGCCTCCTGCTAAGCTGCCTGTGTCCTTGTGTATAGTGTGATACCATATTACTTTTGAATCTGTGAAGTAAAACTCTTTTTTGGAATCATAGGCTTGCTGCAAAAATTATGCTTCCATGTAATTGTGCTCACCTTCTATTTTGTGTTCACTTGTTCTTGTGGAATTCCTGTATTAAAAATACCCATTTGTATGGGGCTACCTCTGAAAGCTTTGTTTATTTAGCCTGTATCCTCTGCCCAGTGCTTTGCAACATTGTTAATCATGAATTACTCCTTTCATGTGTTAGCCAAATAAAGGGATGGGTGGGTTCCACATATTGAAATAGGTAGATTCCAATTGTCCATTGCATCCATCAAGAATGAATGCTTGAGCAGGGAAATTTATACACGAACATGTCTCTATTTGATCTGGAATACTGTGTGAAGCCAATAGGACACCATGTTTAAGTGCATAGAGCTCCACGTACACAGTTCAGTTCTCCCATTCTATCCAAACAGGTGTGACAGTTTGCTGTCTACAATCATCAAATGCATGCACCATTCCTGCTGTAAGCAAGATGGCTCTTCTGTACTATCTCTGGAGAACACACTGCCTATTCACATGCAGAACTCAAAGAGGCTTTATCTGCTACTAGCCCTGTGTGGTGTTGACCCTTTGTCAATTTTGATCTTAGTGCTCCAATCCAACTCACACTAGATTAGACAAGTTCAGTGTTTCTCAAGCTGTTTTACTCCAGTGATTGATTTGTCTGGTTACTGAATCAGGCAATATTTCCCAGATTTCATAAAATTGCATTCCTCAGAATCTTACTAGATCATCACTGCTGCCCTCCCCCTTCCCAATAGAAGCCAACCTGGCTCCTTCAGACTCTGCATCTGTTCACTCTTATCTTGTCTAGCTCCCATATCTTTCCCCTGCTGCTTTCCCTCACTTTAAATATATGATGGGTTGTTCTGTCCCACATGGAGCTACCCACAAACAGAAGGAGAGGCCAAGTTTTATGCCTGTTCACCATATGCAATGTGGATGATAAGGACACAAAAATTTAGCTGCCTTTGTTGGCAATTCCCAAATTCACTGACCCAGGAGATCCAGCTAGATGTACCCAATTAGTGGACTGAAACTGCAGAGTCTGAACATGCATTTTATGGCAGTGCCTGCCATTTCTGTGTTGCTGCCATTTTGTTTTTTCATACACAAGCAATGAATAGTGTAACATCACAGTCATGAAGTTCATCCTTATGCCACAACTACTGTTCCACTAAACAATACATGAAGATATTAAAGCACAAAATATTCAAGCCAGACTATGGCAACAATAGTCCTTGGGGAGAATCAGACTGAGGGGTGAAAATCAATTGTTTTTCTTTGGCTATAAGCACTGATAGTAATAATAATAATAATAAAATTTTATTTATATCCCGCCCCTCTGCAACGCAATCGGGGCGGCTTACAATATAAAAACCCCATACTCACAATACCCTAGCCCACCCACCCCTTAAAATAATATTAAATTGCAAAGGATTAAAAACATGCATTAATTAAAATATATATAAATTAGAAGAAAAAAAAATTAAAAACATACAATCGTAGCCTATAAAGGGCAGCTGAGTCTTGGGCCGGGATAATTATTCAGGAAAGGCCTGCCGGAAAAGATCCGTCTTGACAGCTTTTTTAAAGCTGTCTAAGGTGGTAATAAGACGGATCTCGTCCGGCAGGCCATTCCATAATCTGGGAGCAGCAGCAGAGAAGGCCCTCTGGGAGGTCACCGACAGCCTTGTTTTCATAGGCTGTAACAGATTCCTCCCAGAGGACCGAAGTGTGCGGGGAGGGTCGTATGGAAGGAGGCGGTCCCGGAGGTAAGTTGGATAGTGGCTTATTTTGGATTTTCTTCCTCTGCAATGAATAAGTATTGATTTAAAAAGCAAAGAATTTAAACATAGTTTCTACATTGCCACTTTACTGGTATATACCACCAAAAAAAATTGATATTCTCTGTTAGGTCTGCTCAGCATACATTCAAACAGAAGGTATTGCAGCTGCAAGAATAAAGTATAGAAAGAGGACTATGAGTGATGTGGAGTTTTAAAACATATCCACAAACTTTGGCTATAACTATGAGATTCTCTTTGAAGCTAATGGCTGGACACTAAATAAACTTCCTGCTGATCCTTCTCATTTTTGGATTGCATTATCATTGGGGAAGGATTATATAAATGAAAACAGGAAACTGCAGTCAAGAACTTTTTGCCAAGAATAGATTTTTTTTCTCCCTGATATAAGCAAGAAACTATGGAAAGCTGTAGAGGATGTTCTGAATGAACCCTTGCATTTTGAGTTCCAAATCATACGCATACATATATGAAGGGACACTCACACAGAAATGGAAGCTAGCACATGTAATCAAAAAGAATAAAACTCTGAAATATTTTGTGCAAGATAACAGACATATGAAGAATCCTGGAATATATATATAAAAAGACTATGATTAAACTGTAACAAAAACTAGCTTGGAAGATGTTACGTTTTAACCATTTTCGTAGTCGCCGTCATTCATGGATATGGTAAGTTTATTTAATGAAAGAACTTAAAGTTAATAAAAGATGGCTGTTAAGCATATCTAAGCTACATTCATATTAGACATAATATCAGTAGAACAGCTGAAGATGAAGACAGATATTTTTAAGAAAAAAGCTGAATGAAAATGGTCATAAAAGTAATTGTATTTTATGCTTCATAATTTTTTGAACCCTAAGTTCTTTAAAAATGTCTGCAAATGTTGGTACTCTTTCTAAGGTAGAACTGCAAAATTTGCCATAAATGATGTTGGTAATGTAACAGGGCATTGTCATCAACAGAGATAAAATGCTTGTCCTAAAAAGTAAAGATCTGTATGAGTATCTGATTTAGAAGGACTACACAACAATTGGAATTGAAGATATTATTTATGAACATGTAACTTCCAGTTCTTAATAGTTAATTAATGTTATTGATTCACTCTCCTTTATACTGCATGTTGCACTAATGATTTCTTTTTTTGGATATCACTATTCATGGTTGCTGTTTGTACTTGTCTGATAACTATGGGTACAATTATGTTTCCAGTAAGTAGATACATTTTTAAAAACCTTTAAATGTCTTGCATTTTGGATAATTACAGTTATCCAAGTTACATTTCTTTGTTTTATCTTGACTGGTAGTTAGCATTGCCATGTAACATTGTAATCTGGCATTCTTTTCAGTAGAAATTAATTTCTTGTGGATGTCACTGAAATGCAGAGTGCCTTTGAATAATGAGCAGTCTTTGAATAATATTTAGCAAACAAAAGAAATATCAAATTGAACAACAATAATAAAAAATACAGTTAAAGTCACATGTGTAGAATCAGAATGTGTCTTCTTCCAAACCATTGTACTTAAGATATACCAGAACAAGTGGGTTATACACCAAAGTATCAAAAGCAACAAAAACATTATTCAGTGTAGAAATTGAAAATTCATCTTTAAAAAGTTGAGTGCCTCTAGGCAAGTGGTTCCCAAACTTTGGTCCTCCAGGTGTTTTGCACTTCAGCTCCTGGAATTCTCGACCACTGGACAAGTGGACTGGGGTTCTGGGAGCTGAAGTCCAAAAAACCCGGAGAACCAAAGTTTGGGAACCACTGACAGTGAGTCTGCTTTTCATAATGAGAAAGAACTGCAGGATCCTGGCCTCTTCTAGGCTGCTGGCCATTTATTATATTTATTGTATTTATAGTTTTAAAAGTGATTTTAGATTAGTTGTTTTAATTTATATTTGTTTAATGTTTTTTTATGGGGGAGGGTGGGAGTGGGGGTGTTTAGGGATTTTATTTGTATTGTATTTTAAATTTTGTAAGCCGCCCCGATTGTTTTAACAGAGGGGCGGGGTATGAATAAATTTTATTATTATTATTATTATTATTATTATATGAAGACAATATAATAGGAGCAAGAGAGGAGAGTATGATCTAGCAAAACCAAGAATTTCGGAAGTAGTAATACCCTTTTGAAGATAAGATACAAGAAGGCACCATAGTTACTCCGAACAAGACCAGCATCTTGTATATTGGCTTGTGCTCAAAGAAGTTCTGCTATCAAGAACTAATGTTTACCAACAAGCTGATGCACTGCATGGCCTTAGTTTTACATGAAAATAGAATCATAGAATCATAGAGTTGGAAGAGACCACAAGGGCCATCCAGTCCAACCCCCTGCCATGCAGGAATACACAATCAAATCATTCCCGACAGATGGCCATCCAGGCTCTGCTTAAAAACCTCCAAAGAAGGAGAGCCCACCACACTATAAGGCTGTGTATTCTACTTCCGAACAGCTCTTACTGTCAAGAACTTCTTCCTAATGTTTAGGTGGAATCTCTTTTCCTGTAATTTGAACCCATTGCTCCGTGTCCTAGTCTCTGGAGCAGCAGAAAACAAGCCTTCTCTTCTCCAGACTAAACATGCCCAGCTCCCTAAGCTGCTCTTCATAGGGCATGGCTTCCAGACCTCCCACCATCCTGGTCACCCTCCTCTGGACACATTCTAGCTTGTCAATATCCTTCCTGACTTGTGGTGCCCAGAACTGGACACAGTATTCCAGGTGAGGTCTGACCAAAGCAGAATAGAGTGGCACTATTACTTCCCTTGATCTAGACACTATACTCCTATTAATGCAGCCTACAATCACATTGGCTTTTTTAACTGCTGCATCACACTGCTGACTCATGTTCAGCTTGTGGTCCACTAAGACTCCCAGATCCTTTTCACATGTACTGCCCTCAAGCCATGTGTCACCCATCCTATATCTGTGCATTTCATTTTTACTGCCTAAGTGAAATATCCTACATTTCTCCATGTTGAAATTCATTTTGTTAATATCAGCCCAGCTTTCTAATCTGTTGAGGTCATTTTGGGTTCTGATCCTGTCCTCTGGGTTATTAGTTTCCCCTCCTAATTTGGTGTCATCTGCAAACTTGATAAGCATACCCTCTATTCCCTCATCCAAGTCATTGATAAAGATGTCGAATAGCACTGGGCCCAGGACAGAACATTGTGGCACCCTACTGGTCATTTCTTTCCAGGATGAAGAGGAGTCAATGGTGACTACCCTTTGGGTTTGGTCAGTCAACCAATTACAAATCCACCTAACAGTTGCTGTCTAGCCCACAGATTATGAACTTTTTTGCAAGAATATCATGGGGGACCTTGTCAAAAAGCCTTACTGAAATCAAGATACACTACATCCACTGTGTTCCTTTCATCTATCAAGTTTGTAACTGTATCAGAAAAAGAGATAAGATTAGTCTGGCATTACTTGTTTTTGAGAAATCCATGTTGACTTTTTGTGATCACGGCAGTCCTTTCTAAGTGGTTACAGACTGTCTGTTTAATGATTTGCTCTAGAATCTTTCCTAGTATTGATATCAGGCTGACTGGGTGGTAATTATTTGGGTCTTCTCCCCCCCCCTTTTAAAGATGGTGACAACATTTGTTTTCCTCCAGTCTGCTGGGACCTCTACTTCTCCAGGAATTCTCAAAGATTATTGACAGTGGTTCTGAGATTACTTCTGCCAGTTCTTTCAATACTCTTGGATGAAGCTCCTCTGGCCCTGGAGACTTGAACTCATTTATATTGGCCAGGTATTCCTGAACTACCTCTTTACCAATTCTGTGCTGTATTTCCCCTACTGCATCATCTGCTCCATTTTCCCCAGGTTGAGCACTGTTCCCCCTTTGGGAGCAGACTGAAGCAAAGAAGGTGTTAAGTAATTCTGCCTTGTCTCTGTCCCCCGTTAGCCTTTCACCATCTTCTCCACACAGTGGCCCTACCATTTCCTTGTTCTTCCTTTTGCTACAGACATACCCCCAAAAGCCCTTTTTATTGTTTTTAACCTCTCTAGCAAGCCTGAGCTCCATCTGAGCTTTGGGTTTTCTGACTTTCCCCCTACATGAGCTGGCTATTAGTTTGAATTCTTCTTTGGTGATTTCCCCTTTTTCCATTTCTTGTACATGTCCTTTTAAAGTTTTAGCTCAGTTGAGAGTTCTTTTGACATCCATCCTGGTTTCTTGACACCTCCCCTTTTTCCTCCTCATTGGAACTGTTTGAAGTTGTGCCTTCAATATCTTACTTTTTAGAAACTCCTATCCTTCATGAACACCTTTATCTTTTAGTATTTCTGGTCAGGGGATCACCCTCAGTAATTCTCTGAGTTTTCTGAAATCAGCTTTCTTAAAGTCTAGAATGCATGTCTGATATCATTAGATGTATTGCAGTAAAGATTCCATGTTGATTCCAAATGTTTATTTTTTGTTAATACAGGGCTTCTAAACTAATTAAATCTATGCATGTTAAATAAATGTAACTTAAAATCTTTTTTATGTAGAGAAACAGTAATGGTAGAAAAGAAAAGGAATTTGAATTGTATTTGGCAAATATATTCTGGAGAAATAACTGTGTGGTTCTGTTGCCAAATATATGTGATTTCTTTTACAGATAGACCCTTGTATCCATTGGGGATACATTCCCAGACTTACTGTGGATACCGGAAACCACAAATAATAGCAAAATCCTTGCGGCCCAAGAATACCATAGAGTTGCATTGGAGGACCTAGAAGATGCCTAGAGAAGAGTTCTCTCTAGGCATTTTCTAGGTCCTCCAGCACAACTTTATGGTCAGCTTCCAGAAGAAGCATACCATAGAGTCACAGTGAAGGACCTAGAAGATGCCTTAGAGAGACCATATTTTTTCAGATGTGGCTGAGTGAATTTGCAGATACAGGTCCTATGGACAGAGGAGTCAATCTGTATTTTTCACATGTTTGTGGGAAATAAATATTGAAAATACATGGGCCATCATAATTATTGTGTAATGTGAAAAAGAATTCCTAATGTAATCCCTCACCAGATGAGCTGCAAAGAAAGACTTGATGCCCTCAATTTCATCTCTCTACATCCCTCTACAGATTAGAGCAGAAACAGACTATTGAGGCCCATCAAGATGTTTTTGGACTTCTGCTCCTATAATTTCTCACTATTTGGATACAATGGCTAGGGCTACTAGGAATTGTAGGGCAAAAAAAAAAATCTGGAGAGCTATAGTTGACCACTTCTGTTGTATAACCATTTAGGAAATGAAAATGTTTGTCCGCTGGAAGAATGACCATTAGGGATGCAAATCCCCAACTGTTTTGTTTCAATATGTGAGGATGACTACTTACTTTTCTCTTTGCTGCAGAAGAAAATTAATGTTCTTCTCATAATTTGCAATGTCATGTATGTATAAGATTCTGTCTCACGATACAAAGTGACATTTGGTTAGTTGTGTGGTATCCAGAGGCCATTCCAAGGCCAACTTCAAGATTTCTTGAATTGCTTCACTCTTTATAGATACATGTGCACTAAACAGAAGCAGGATGATCCTATGGAGGCAAGTTGTTTTATCAGCATAATTTTCTTGAGAGAGATATTCCTGTAATAACACTTTCTTAGGGTCTTACAAAACTCCAAAGAAAAGTGGCAGTGTAGCAGGAAGTTTCAGTCTTCTGTGATGCCTTACCACATGATGCCATTGTTCTTCTGGTATTCTTTTGTTCTGGTCCTGTGGAGGACTGAGGTAAAACTGTGTCTTTTTGCTAATGTGTTTTTCCAGTTGGCAAAAGGACGGTTTTACCTCGGACCCCCATGGGACTAGAACAAAAGAACAACAACATCATGTGGTAAGGCAGCATGGAAGACAGAATGTTCCTGCTACACTGCCACTTTAATTTGGAGTGTAATAAGCCCTGAAAAAAAAAATTCTGGGAAAGGAAAGATTCCACCTCTCTCTTCAAGAAAGATGACTAAGAGTAGGAACTATGTTTCATATACCAGGTGAAATCTGTCTTCCAGTTCACTTTTATCCAAAGTGAATTCTATACTTATTTACAAATAGTGAGTAGTGGTTTATTTTGAATCTTTTGCCCGATTCTCAGAATTTGCTGTTCATTTTCTTCATACCAGCAAACAATAAAGAATAGTATTCATGTAGTACTTTAAAGAACTCAGAGTATTTCAGATATAATAACCCTGTAAGACTAGCCACTGATGTTTTCCACAGCAAGTGGGACTAAGACAGGGGTGGGGGAAATGCAGGCCATGGACTCATGTGCCTCCTGGGTTCTTTTTTTGTGGTCCCCAAGGCTTCTGGATATCCTCTAAGTTCCCCAACCCCTCTTGATTTTTGAACATTTTGTGAGGTGATTTTTCATTCCCACATATCCTGAAATGATCAAAATGTACCCCCAAATGTAGCAGTTTATTCTATTGTAGCCCCAAGACCTCACTACCTCTACACAGCAAAATAAGGTTGGAAATCAGACCAAGTTGGAAATAATATGATGTTGCTTCCAGTGCACCAGAAACACACCAATGTGGTGGCCCTTTGAGAGTACATGAGGTAAAACTTAACCCTGCCCCCAGTGCAATCACCCACCCTGGGACTGTGGATGCATCCACACCACACAAATTATCCAGTCTGAAACTGAATAATTTGCCATGGTTCTTTCCTATGGAATCATGGGATTTGTAGTTTGGTGAGGTACCAGGACTGTTTTGCAGAGATGGCTAAAGGCCTTGTAAGACTACAAAACTCAGGATTCAGTAGGAAGAAACCATGGCAAATAATTCAGTTTTTAAATGGATTATTTGTGTGGTGTGAATTAGGCCTGAGAGAAAGCAGCTGGCTGAAATGACCCAATTTAGTAATGGCTGACTTTTGTATTGGATACTCTCTGGCTCTCAGTGCACAGCCATTCTACTTTGCCTACTGTTTCTAGTTCCAAGAATTATCCCCAGCATATGTTTATTTCACTTCCCTTAGAAAGCAAGGATGGGGAACATGTAGCCCTCCAAATATTGTTAGGTGCTTGTTTCTATTAGCCATCACCAGTATAGCAAATATTCCTGGATGATGGATATTGTCAGTCTGGTAACTTCTGGAGGGCCACAAGTTCCTGACCCCTATCTTAAGAGTATCTTCAAATTGATGCTGGCATTAGCTCTGCAGCAAATGAGGAACTGACAATTAAACTGGTGTCCATATTTATATCAAAAGTACTTCTTAGCAGGCTGGATTAGGAAGGGATCCTATTTTTGTTTTTTGTTACTTTAATCTTCTCCTGTAGTGTGAAAAATATATTTTGCCTCTCATCTTGTTAGAGCTCCACTGGATTTACCCTAATTTCGTTTATTTGAGCTTCAGTGTCCTACTCTAATGAAGACTGTGGAGTATTGGGACTTGGTGAACTTAACATATGCATGGGATGATTACAGGAGATTTTGTGATTTCCTTTGACTTTTCACTCTATGAAATCATTAGGCTAATGTAAAAATAGCTGTAAATTGTCAGAAAGAATTCCCTTGAGCTGCAAAAGTGTTGTGAGGATGAAATACAGCAGCATAAAGAGTGTGTTGGGCAGGTGGGGAATCTGAACAAAACAGTGCTGATCTAATTCTGGCAATATTTTACAGCAATTTGTGACCCAGTTTATGCAGTGATTATTACTTGCCATGTGCAAGATTCTTTCCTTACAGATAAGTTTTAGTTGTATCAATGATAGGTAATAAATGCTCTCTCTGTGTGTATGTTCTTTCAAGTCTCCTGTTGACTTATGGTGACCTCATAGGCAAGGAATACTCAGAAGTGGTTTTGTCAGTTCCTTCCTCTGAAATATAGCCTACAGCACCTGGTATTTGTTGGCAGCCTCCATCCAAGTAGTAAGCAGAGCTGATCATGCTTAACTTCCTGCTTAACTTCCAAGATCAGATGAGATCCGGTGGCTTTAGGGTACTTAAGCCCTAGGACAGGATAGGACTACCAGACGCTAAATAGCTAGTGCAGTCTCCCATCCAAGTACTAACCAGAGCTGAGCCTGCTCTGAGATACTATTCTGTGTAACACATCACTGATGCACTGAATGGTAGCAGCAGAAATAGCTGACTGTGTTTCTGTGTTCCCTTTATAATTTAATATTATTTTAAGGGGTGGGTGGGCTAGGGTATTGTGACTATGGAGTTTTTATATTGTGAGCCGCCCTGATTGCATTGCAGAGGGGCGGGATAGAAATAAATTTTATTATTATTATTTATTATAAACCTGAAGGTAGGAGGGGCAGAAAGCTTTTTGCTGCACACCCCCATCCTATGTACAACTTTAAGCCAGATGGGCAATTGACTCTTACACCAACATTGGGAGATGACAGTGCTCTTCAGTGCCTTACAGTATACTTCACCACCTGAGGAAAGCAGACTGGAACAGGAAGTGGAAGGACGGTTAACTTAGGAAGTTTGGAGGGAATGGAAGGCACCCCCCCAACACACACACCATATATTGTCCGAGGCAGCCACATTCATCTGCATGGGTATGACAAGCCCGGCCTAATATTTGAGTCCATTATTTAAGTTTGATGATCTCAACTCTTATTGTAAATTATTCTAAACAAGTTTTATCCATTATCAGCTCTGTTAAGAGCAGTCTATATGCTGTATGGTAGGAAGATGGTTTAACTTTGTGTTCAGTGTCATAATCAGTCTATCAGTAACCCTACAGGAAAACCAGCAGGTATCAGATGCTGCAATTGTACAATATGACTTTGTGTTTTAGTTTATGTTACAAATGAGCACCATGAATGCCACTACATAAAGCAGAAAGTCCTAACTTTACTAATTGCTACCTGAGATAAGTGCAGCTATGAAATTGGTTTCAACATATTTTAATGAATAGTCTCTGAAGAGAATCGAATGTCATTTTTCAAGAAAGCTTATTAAGGTCTTGGATTTTTTCAAAAAATACATTAAAATAATTGAAGCATTGTAGTCTGGATTTATTTTATGAGCTTTTATATGTAAGTGTCTTTAAGAAATGAAAGTATTTCATTTTTCTTTCTCAAAGCATGCAGATCACATGAGTTATAGGGACCTGAACTGCAGCTGAGGTAATATAGACACTTATTTGAATCTGTGTGCAAATTAATGATACTGTGAACTCCTCTCCACAATTTGGCTTGTAACTGGGCTTTGGAAAATCAAATGACCCTCCAAAATCGTTGGTTAATTTTTACCCCACTTATGACTCGGTTGGAATGTCACACTGCTCATTTATATATCGGATAGCACAATGAGATCCACTCTCTTCTCAAATTCTAGAAAGCCCCCAACTTCTACAAATTTCTCCTATACCTTTACCTGACTACACACTCCAGCAGGAGTAGTAGCAGAAAACCAGCCTACTTGGCATGACTGAGAGCTGTATAGAGGAATCTGTCTTTCCTCATGGTTTCACATTGGTTCTCACAGAGCTCCTCTGGGTAGATTCAGATTTAGTTCTTGCCCAGTATTCACACATTGTGAATTGTTTCAGGAAACCAATATGCACAGGAATACCCATGGGTGGTTTACACAGAAATCATGATTTTTGTGCAAAAAAAGTATTTGCACAACCCTCCCCCCACAACTGGTATCAGATAACCACATGGGTGTCTGTGTGAATGCAGGCTTGCATTTGCTTCCCCCCCCCCCTGCAATGTGGCTATCTGGAAAAAGTTGGTTAAATCCATGGTTCTTTGTGGTCAGACCATGAGGTATAGACTGTCTGCGGTTGTTACTGGAGATTTTCAGAATGCCCCTATAAACCTCGTTTCTGCCTCGCTAGCACCCTCTAGCCCCACTCCCATCCCTGTCATGGAATAAAATAATATTTTTTGCATACCTACCTGCTAGCGAGACAGAAACAGGTCCCCCTCTCCTCAGCAGTCCAGGAGTAAATGCAGTTGTCATAAAGTTGCATTTACAGTCTAGAAAGCAAATCCCACCCATTCTTGCGAGAGAACGATTATGTGGGGATTTTGAAATAAAAACCTAACCAAACGTCAAACAGTAAAACAAAGCAGTGAAACACACTTTTATCACTGCAATTGACC
Source organism: Gambelia wislizenii (assembly GCA_030847615.1). Taxonomy (NCBI): domain Eukaryota; kingdom Metazoa; phylum Chordata; class Lepidosauria; order Squamata; family Crotaphytidae; genus Gambelia; species Gambelia wislizenii. The sequence goes on from JAUMIR010000004.1 coordinate 109,722,896, forward strand.
CAGGGAGGGTAAAAAAAGGGTGCCGCTTACCTGGATGTTCCTACCGAGCCCGGAAGAGTTCGGCACGGACCTCCCTGTGATGTCACGTGAGGCTCCCAATGCACGAGCACCCATGATTGTGTTGCAGCAGTGCAAGAAGACATCTCCTCATGACTTTTCCCTGTGAATAGAAAAAGACAGAGGCAGCATGGGGGAAGCATAAGACAGGGACATCGTCTGAAAGGGAAAATCTTTCCCGAGCCTGTTCTGTGCCTGCCATGGGATATTTAGCCAGTCTGAAAAAGTCCACTGTCTGAAGCTTGGGGGATATATCCCCAGTGACTGATACAATCTGGAATAGCCTTCTTCTGAGGAGGGACATGAAGGAGAACTTTGGCAGGGCTGCTATTGTCCATAGTAGGGAGTACTTGACTGGAAACCATTTGTCTGTGTCTCAGTATGAGTTGTGAGTAATAAATAAGTCTTCTTCACACAGTATTAGTAGTTAAGGGTTAGGTGGTCTATTATGCCCCACTCTTGGGCTACAGGGGAGAAAGCAGCTGAATTTTATGACAGGGAAAATTATTTTAATAAGAGATGTGCTGAGAGCCAGATAGAAAGCTTTTGGGAACCAGAATGATGTCCTGTTTTGCAGCCCAGGTATTGTGCAGTATGCTGTGTCTCCACAGATGCTGTTGAGCTACATCTCCTTTCATCCCTCAGCATTGTCCAGGCTAGGGATGTAAATCCTTACTAAGTTTCTTCTTGAAGGAAGCAACAAGTAATATCAACAATTTTATTGCCACTGTGAGAAATTCTTTGAAAGCCATACAGTTTTTAAATCCTATTCATAATTCAGGACTTATTCTATGCAAAATTTGCACATGGTAGTTTTACACAGAAAACAACATTGTGCAGAAAGTGCTGTCTTCTATTGCAAATCACCCATGTGCACATTTTGTGTAAAATAAATGCTATTTTCTGCTCAAATCAACCAACCACAAATTTTGTGCAGAAAGTGTCCCAAACAGTGAAAATTCTCATCGGTACAGGATTTTTCTCATCAGGGTTTCTCAACACTCAGAAAACATGTTTTTGATCATTTTCTGAAAATTGTCAAATATCCTTTCCCCAGGCTAGGCTGGCTTTGGCTGACTGGAGTCCAACAATGTTTAGAGGGCCACACTGAATGGAGTGAGCTAAGCATACAGAGTTTGCCAGTGACTACCACTTTTCTTCCATCACTGATATTGGTATCCATTTCTAAGGACATTATTGTCAAAGCCTAAGAACACAAGAAGATGTGTAAGCAAAATATCAGCCCATACTGGTTTCATTGTATGTCCCTGTATCAGACAGTGATAATCTCTGGGTGTAGGGAAATAGTGTGGTTTCATAAGACTGAACATAATAGACTAGCAGATGTCATCCATCCCCAACCTCCCATATGCAGATTACATTGCAGAGCTTTCGTACATCTTGTAGATTAAGCTCAGCTATTCATGGTGGATATGCTTTAAAAGTTTGTTTTATCTTCATGCTTTTGGAACTAGCATATTGAAGCTTAAAGTCAGCCTCAAAGAAGTCTGTAGTTCTCTCAAATTTCCTATTTAGCAGAGAGAATGCAGGAGACTGTAATCACAGTGGAAAATGGAGAGACAAATATTTCCACATGCTCATATATTGCTTTAAAATAAAGACAAAGAATGTGTTATTTAATTGAATTTTTTATGAAGAAAAATATCATGGGATGAAGTAACAGGGGGATTTGCAATTACAAAACAATTGTTTATCTAATCTTCATGGAGCTTTTTAATACATAGGAATAGTTATTTTGTCCCACCCTGGCAACACATATTGGTTACATTATCCTTCTTATTGTCTTTCTTTACAACACTGATATTTCAAGGAAATGAAAAGTCAGAGGCTTTGCAGATTCTTTTTATGTGTACAAAATAATTTATATAACCGTATCAATTAAATTTGTTCAGTTAATGATCTTAATATTTGATAGCTCCAAAATGCTGCTCCTAATTAATCAGGTTTATGATCCCACTGGAAGGAGGATCTTGTATTCACCAAGGGCTAAATAGTATTTTATATATTTTGAAGATGCAGAATAAGTTTGCTTTAACCCGGGGATACCACAAACTTAATTTAGATCAAGAGCGTTATCCTCTCCATCCTTGTGCTCAAACTGGATGTTTGCAGTCATGACATGACAACATATCCTCCCAGAAGTCTATGCAGCATGTTCTCTGAGAAAATGAGAGACTCACTGATTCTAGATGGTAGAGGAGCTAGAAAACATAGTTACTTTTGACTCGCCCAACTCCACACTTCAATTGCTTTCCTAATTTGCTGTGCCCTCCTTCAGTAAGTTCAAAAACAGCCCAGAAGACTCTGTGGGCTTGTCTATACATACTAAATACCCTGTCTTGCCCTGTCTCAGAGCCCTGCAGTCTATATGATGCAGGGCATTTGCCCCATTGTTCCCCCAGGCAGCCCTTACCACCCCCAGGGCAGAGATGGGGGGGGGACTGGGGGAAGTTTGTTAAGAAGTTTTTCTTTTTCTCCTAGTCATCAACTACATTTGAAGACATTCAGCTATTACTACTTTCTGTCCTGGAAATCTACCTTTTTCTGCAACATCCTTTTAATGCCTCATCAGTGTCACGGTATCTGCTCTAATATCAACTTATTCTTCTCTGGATTGTATTAAGTCAAACATAGGACATTTCTGGAGTTCAAAATTAAAATACAGTCATAACTATATGCAGATTATTGGCCATCTGTGTGCAACTCAATTCAAGAATCTGTTTACAGAAGAACATTCTTTAGTAAAGCCTTACCTTGGTCTCTCTACATTCCTTGTAACTCAGTATTCATGCAGCAAAAATTCCAATTGATTTTTTTTCTTCCTATTGAGTGTTCAGTATAATGAGTGAAAGAATGGGACTTACTATGGCTGCGTTTGTGCTATAATGGCTGTCAACTCCACAGTTTATCTGACTGTGTCAAAACTGGAAAATACATCAGATCATCATTGCTCTTTTCTGTTGGAACACAGCACAGTGACCTTCAGCTGTTTTTCCCTATGGCCATCAGTCACTCATATGCAACTACTCATTGGGGACTGTTGGATAAGCTGTCAGCTGCAGGCTCAAGAGAACATAGCCTACAAGCAGCAGAGGAAATATGGATTTATAATCTAATCATTTTCTACCGAGAAAATTGAATGCATACATGTACACATACTTGAATCAAACGGGTTGCAAATTGTACAGAACATAGCCAATTTATTGTGGCTTAAAGTGCTGATGAGCACAAGTTTCAAGGGTTAGCTCCTCTGCATTACCAGGTATTATCCTCCCTGATCACTGGGAAGAGGACAGTCATAAGTAAAGTCTTGAACTACAGCTCACCTGCTTCTAGCTTTGACGACAATGTTCAAAAATGTCCTAAAACCATATAAGCCCATAGGTTTTCTGAAGGCTTTGGGCAATAGTGCAAGTTTTTGGAGGCCGTATTTCCTGTATAACTCAGCGTGGCAGTCAAAATCCAACACGCTTCAATGGCATGTGTAGTGCTCTGTCTGCAAATTAGTCCATGCTGTCTTTTTCTTTTCAAAAACTGGCACAGAGCATAATGGAAACTAATTAAAGTGTGCTTGACCTTGAGCTGATTAACTAGGCTGTCCTTATCATCTGCATTTCCACTTTTCCTAGTGTGGAAAGATGATGGAAAGAAGAAAGTAGGTGATTTTCTGATCCTATTTACTCCTCACAAATGATCCTATCCTTGATCACCCCCAAGTACAATTGTAATGAGGGTATGAGAGAGCATATCCGGTTCCTGTGCCCAACTGAAGCAGCTGCAAAATGATTTTGGATTAGAAATGAGTCTCTTTTTCTCAGCAACAACCTCTGGGCACATTTTCTGGGGCTCCTGGAACACACTACTCCCATTCGTTCATCTAGCTGTCCATTGAAGATGGAGCCAACCTAACTTCCTTTAGCAGGGAGTTCTGCAGTTAGGCTGCTGCTACAGAGAAAGCCCAATCTTGCAGGTTGTTGGGCAACACAGCAGGGCCTCCACCGAGGATCTTAAATTTCAGGCAGGCTGATGAGCTGGTCTCACATATCCTGGCTCCAAGTTGTTTAGGGCTTTGTAGGCCAAAACCAGTACCTTGAACTGAACTCAGAAGCAAACTGGAGGCTAGTGCAGAAAGACCAATATTATATGTTCTCTGTTATACACACAACATGTTGCACTACCTGCAGCTTCTTAAAACTGTTCAAGGGCAGCACCATGTAGAGCACATTACAGTAGTCTAATTAGAAGGTAAACAAGGGATGAACCTGTGGCCATATCTGCCCCCCCAAGAAAGAGTGCAGGTGGTGCACCAACTGAAGCTGAGCAAAGGCACCCCTGGCCACTGCAGCCACCTGGTCTTCCAGGACCAGTGCTGGGTCCATGAACATCTCATGTGGCATACTCTTCCACTTCTTCTTCCTTTCTTGATGAGGTACATGTCACTATATTCTGTCCATATAGTGGGGATGCCATAGTTGTGTGGGTAATATTGTCTTGCTGCCCTTTTCAGTACTTGGCACACAACCATTCTGCTGACATTAGATGCTTCTCAGGAGCCAGTGGTGGCCAAGGAGTTTCATGTTAATGATGCAATGAATTCAGTTTGGGTTTTATTCCAGACTTCAAAGAAGCTGTCAAGGGTGCTTAACCCTACCCACAATATACATTCATCATCTTGAAGAGCTCTTTTGAAATCTGAAATAAAACCTGAGAGCAGATTCACCATAGCCCTGACCTGGAACTCTCTGGCTACCAACTGCAAATCAGCATTCTATTTTAGCTCCCTGTTTTCTATGTGTTTACAGCTTATAAAAACTTTTTAAAAATGAATTTTAAAAGTGTGCCTGCAATAGTGCAATATGATTACAACTAAGCTTCCTTCTGAGTGAAATGGCTATCAATAATCTATTTCCATGAATTTCACCTGAGAATTTCTGACCTCTAAATCCAATGTAGACAACCCAAATTAATCAGTTTCAAAACTAGCTAGGAAATGTGCTACCCTGACTTTTTCTTGTTAGGGATTCTGCTTTTCTACCAATCTCTCTGTGTGTGCGCGCACATGCACGTGTGTGCAACATGCAGCACAGGGCTAGAGGATTCCAACTAAGATGTTGTTGTACTTGTTATGGACCATCCAGTCTGGCTTCAACTTATGGTGGACTCCAAGAGATCCTGTAGTTAATAGCTTTGCTTGGATCATGAAACCTTAGGGCTTTGTGTTTCTTTACATTGAGTCAATCCATCTGTAAAGCAGTCTTCCTCTTTTCCTATTGCCTTCAGTTTCCTCCCCGCCACATTATAATATTTTGAGAAACAGGTCAATAGAGCAATCCAGAGGGCTATGAATAATGGGCTGGGTGATTACATCGATCACCCAGCTATTTAGTATCACTTAATGGATTTATATAGACACGATGGGATTTACCTGTCCGATAAGGGGATCCAGATATTCTTCGAGGATATGAAAAAGGGAGTGAGGGCTGTGTTGGTCACCCTGGTGGGGGAAAGTGGCTAAGCAGACACGTGCTCCTTATCCGTGGCAGGGAATGGAGGAGGCGGTATTGGTTTGGTGTACACCTATGGCACCCCTGTTGGGTGAAGGATGGATGTGTCAAACTACACTTGCAGGTCATGTGGTCTGGGGGTGGGGAGATAGGCTCCTTGAGGTTGGCTCCAGGACAGAGCCCTTGACAGAAGTCATGTGACTTGAGGTGCATCGTCCTGGGGTCTCACCTTCCAGTAGATGCGGGGGGTAACCCAGATTCTGGGAAACCCCTCGGGGCTCAGGTGTTTCAGCCAAGGAAACTGGGAGGGAAATCTGGGGAGACCACTGGCTCCAGCTTTTCCCACACTGGGTTTCCCCACCCAGGTTTGCATATCTCAAGGAATAAAAACTGAATAGGTTACAGATTTAATAAAGTGGCCCTTGTTTAACCCAACTTCTGTGTCTGGCCTTGTTATTCCATGGATGAGTCATAAATAATCTTTTCAATGGAGCATTTCATTTCATAATGTGTCCAAAATAAGATCGACTCAGTTTAGTTATTTTGGCTTCTAGGGAGAGTTCTGACTTGATTCATTCCTTTGGGTAGTCCATGGCATCCATAAAACCCTCTTCCTGCACTAGATCTTGAATGAGTTGCTTTTTTCCTCTCTTCTGTCGGCTTATACATTATACATTGTTCAACATTCAATGTATACAACTATACATAGAAATGTGAAATACCATGGTATGGATTATCCCAACTTTGTTAGTCAATGATGATGATGTATCTTTATACCTGAAGATCTTATCTAGTTCCTTCATATCTGTCCTTCAAGGTCTTAGCCACCCCACTCCCTTGTCTTTTTTTAATCTCTTGACTTCAATCTCCATTTTGTTGAAGGATGAGCCAAGGTATAGAAAATAGTTAGCAACGATCTTTAACTAATTAAGGTTATGTCTGAGAAAATATGATTATGACTAAGTCTGTGTTATTAGTTTCAACCGAGAATGCTCAATATCGAGTCATTTTCACAATCACATCTAGCCAGATGACCCATCTAACCAGTTTTACAATTAGTCGGCTTTATTTTCCCGACTGCTTGTTAGTTGGCTCTGAAACTGCTTGTTAGTTGGCTCTGAAACTGAAAATGCACAACACATAGTAGAAAAAGGAGAGGAATCCCCAACACATTATCCACAGTGGCTCCCACTATGCTTCAATAATGCACTTTCCTGTCTCTATGTGGAAAGAGATTGCACAGCAATTTCTCGCTTTCCTTTATGGAAAGATGGAGCGCTATATTATACTGAGTCAGACCCTTTGTCCATCTAGGCCAGTACATTATCCCTTCATATTCACTGCGGTTTGGTCCCAGGACCCCACCGTGGATGCCAAAATCCGTGAATACTCAAGTCCCATTATATGCAATGGCATAGCAACATGGTGTCCCTTATATCAGATGGCAAAATCAAGGTTTGCTTTTTGGATTATTATTTTTTAACAATATTTACATGCTGTGAATACTTAAATCTATGGATACCAAATCTGTGGATACGGAGGGACAACTGTATTCTTAACAGAGCAATAACCCTGCAGGATTTCAGGTGGTATTCTTTTCTGGTTTTCCCTGGGGATCCCTGGTATTCCTAGGGATCTCCCATCCAAGTGCTAACCAGGCCTGACATTGTTTAACTTCTGAAATCAGATGAGATGGGGTGTGATAAGGGTGATAGGTTGCTGTAAGAGAAGGTCACTGTAAGGTAAAAGATGGAAGAAAAACAGGAGAAAACAGAGGGAGTGTTACAACTGGATGAAGAAGTCATTTTGTACCTCTGTAAAATTGCATGAATTGCATGGTGAGTGCACATTAAAAATCTATGTATAGAACAACTAGGGTTATTTTTTAAAGAGCAATGAAGAGAGAAAGGGTATTCAGAATTGTTGCAATTTGTTATAATCCTTGTCTTAAAAAAAAAAGACATGTGGGCTGACTAGCTGCTTGGATGCCTTATCCTCAAGCTTTGAGTTTTCCCTCACCTTGTGTAGCTTTTTGAATCTCTTCCACATCCTTTCCTCCTGTGGAGGAAGGTTAGCTTAGAGTAGGCAGCTGTATCCATTAGAAACCATGGTGATGAAAACTCCTCCAGGTGGAAGAAACTGTTCTGGGAAGATTGCTCTTCTGGGATAGCCTCCTTTTCATAGTCCTTTAGGGGAGGGGGTTAGTTTCTCCACCACTGTTTGTCGGGGAATTGTCTAATAATGGCCATAATCCTTGCCGTCAGGGTTTAAACTGCCTTACATAATGGTTTCTAACTAATTCCCCAAATCAGGGTTGGATGGTGGGGATTTAGTATATAGTACAGAACAGCGTTTCTGTTGAAACAAGAATTCTGTCTTCAGTCTGAGAATGTTGTGCAATCAATAAAGCTAAGAGTAGGATGAAAATAAGTTCAGGGGAAAACAAATATTTTTTATATTTAGAACTCTGTGTGTGTCTTCAAGTCACCTTTTGACTTATGGTGACCCCATGAATTTCATAGGGTTTTCTTAGGCAAGGAATCATCAGAGCTGGTTTTATCAGTTCCTTCCTCTGAAATATAGCCTACAGCAGCTGGTGTTCATTGGCGGTCTCCCAACCAAGTACTAACCAGGGCTGACCCTGCTTAGTTTCCAAGATCAGATGGGATCTGGTGATTTTAGGGTATTTAGGCTGCAGGCTATATTTAATAACTTGGGAGACTAGAACCATTACTGTTTCATAGAGATGTTGGTGTTGAACCATAAGGATAACAAATTTGTTAAGATTAGGGTTCCCAGCACGGCTGCGACTACGCTGTAAGAACCCCTTTTGAGGGAGTGCAGGATGGAGGCCTGTAACTTTGCCTCGGCCCCTGGGCTGTTGCCAGGAGAGCAGAGGGCAGGGCTAGAAGGGATTTAAGCTCACCTCTGCCTCCTCTTTTTCATTGCTTTGATCAGAGAAGAGACAGGAGAGTTTTAGCCTGTGCTTCGACAGGCCTTTCTTTATGGGTTTTTAAGGCACCCTTTATACTCCCTCCATCTCAACTATTTAGATTACAGAGATTTAGAGGGCAGGGACAGCTGCTTTTCACTATTTAGATCATGTAATTATTTATATTTAGAGAGAGGGTACATCTGCCAGCCTGGTGCCTACCCCCCCCCCCCACATTGGGAGCTGCCTTATAATGGTGTGAACACTCACAGGGCATTAGATAGAAGGAAAAGGTAGGGGTTTCTAGCATGATTGTTTGGTGTGCTTGATCTCAGCAGCCTGGTGGGTGTTTAAAAAGGATTTTCTTCTTTTGACTTTTCCCCTCAAGTAAATGCTTTGAGGGAGCTTTTCATTTAGAGCAGTGGTTCTCAATCTGTGGGTCCCCACATGTTGTTGGACTACATTTCCCAGGAGCCCTCTGAGGTCTCACCTTGACAGCCAGGTGATTCCCCCCAGTCATTAGTGAGGCTGTAGGATTGAACTCACAGCCTCACTAATGACTGGGAGGACCACCTGGCTGTCAAGGTGAGACCTCAGCGGGCTCCTGGGAACTGTAGTCCAACAACATCTGGGGACTCACAGGTTGAGAACCACTGATTTAGGGCCTTTGGGATCTCCAACTGTCTGTTTGGGTGTTCCTTTTCTGTTGCCCTCTAGTGGCTGTTGGGGTGTTTGTTGTTGCCATGGCAAGAGTTGGCCTGCTGTTGCTAGGCAGATTAGTTTTGTTGGTTGTCAGGTAACTCTTTCTGCAGGAATTAAGCCCAGCTGGGACAGTTTAGTGGTTAAGAGGTCAGTCTGATGGTTGAGGTTCCTATAGCTGGGAGTTCAAGTCCCACTGTGCCCCCCTTGTCCCCCACCACCTTTTCCTTTGCTGTCTGCCTGCTCTGCTTGACTGTTAGTAGCTTTGTTGGAGACAGAACTGGAGCTGGAAAGTGTTTACTTGCCTGACAGGTCTTTGCTGACTGTCCCCTCTGTGTGTGTGCGCACGTGTGCGCATGCCCATGTGTTTGCAGGAGCACTTATGGACCTTTTCTGAACCTACCTACTTTTTAATGGGCCACTTACATAGCTTGCGGTTTAGGGGGCTTTTTACTGACTATGCTGGGCTTACATTTGTAGTCTTTGCATTTTGGTATGCTTTTATATGTTAGGCACGGGGAGTAGCTAAGCAGGATCTGCTCTGGTTGGAACTTGGATGGGAGACTACTGTGATTCCCAGGTGCTGTAGCCTTTCTAGAACAGAATAACCTTACTGCCCTAGATCTTGTATGATCTTGAAGTGCTAGGAGGGCTCAGCCCCAGTTGGTGCAAAGGGGGGTGGGGTGGAGCCCCTGGTGGAGCTGATTTTCTCTAGTAAATGTGCTTTTTTACCTTTGGCTACACTTTGGTGGGCCTTTGGCATATTAGGCCGCCTGCTGGTTACTCTGTTTGCAGGGATGTTGGCTCCCCCTGGATCCACCATGGACATTGCCTGGTAGTTTTTTCCTGGTACAGTTGCTCCTCCACATTCGCGACTTCCACATTCACGGTTTTTATTATTCGTGGAAAGCTCTGCCCCCCCGCTCTCCACCCCACTCCCTTCTCAAGGCAGTGAGGGGCTTTTCACAAAGCCCGTTGCTGCCTTGGGAAGGCTGGGTGGAAAGCAGCTGGAGCGCCCACTCTCCACCCCACTCTCTTCTCAAGGCAGCGAGGGGTTTCACACCCTTGGGAAGGGACTGGGGTGGAAAGCCACTCGCCCGCAGGCTCATTTCTTATTTGCGTTTTTTTCACATTTGCAGGGGTTGTCTGCTCCTAACCCCCACAAATGTGGAGGGGCAACTGTAGTTTTCTTTTTCCAATTAGTGTATTGGCTTATTAATGCAAATATAAATACTTAATAAATAACCACTTGATTTTGTTAATATACAACATGCACTTCAATAACAAATCCATAGCTGATGTTCAGTTGTCATCATCTTTTTGGATCTGACTTGATCACATCTACATAATTGGTGAGCTAATAAATATATACACAGTTTTAAAATATCTATTTGATATTGGGTAATAAGTCACATTAATCATATATACCTAATTAATTGGCATAATAATACATGCTAAGCAGGTTTGGCTATAGTTTATTTTTGGATGGGAACTGTGTGTATCACTACATAATTCTTCACTATATATTACTTTGCATTTTACTATCTTATCCTTAATTTGTGGACTCTTAATAGTGCTGGATCCCATTAGATATTGCAAGCTAAGCAGTATCAGCTATGGTTTCTTCTTGGATGGGAGACCAATTATATTACTCCGTAATTAATTCTTATAGATTGTATTAAATTCTACTATCTTATCATTAGTTGGCGAGGCTTTCCTAACATTGTTGGATCCCATTGGATTTGGGAGACTAAGTTGGGTCCACTATGGTTTATTTTTGGATGGGAGATTGATTATATGGCTACAGAATTTACTACTATAATCTACATTGAGTTTTACCATCTGATTTTAGTTGTTTGGCTGTTTATTTATTTATTTATGTATTTTAACATTGCTGGATCCCATCAGGACTTGAAAGCTAACTGGTGTCATCTATGGTTTATTTTTGGATGGGAGACCAACTATATTACTACAGAATTCATTACTATAGACTACACTGAATTCTGCTATCATAATAATAGTTGGTTGGACTTTTTAAACATTGTTGGATCCCATCAGGTCTTCGATGTTACATAGGGTCAGTTATGGTTTATTTTGGAGGAGAGACTATGGATTATGTTGAATTCTGCTATCTTACCTTTAGATAGTTGGATTCTGCTGGATCCCATTTGATCTTGCGAGCTAAGCAGGGTTATCTCTGGTTCGTTTTTGATAAGGACCAGTTCTATCCTTACATGATTTAGTAAGGTATTTCCATTGAAATATACTTAATTTTAGTTTGTCTGACCTTTTTGACTGTGCCAGAATCCTGTCTGCTATTGGAAACTAAGCAGGGTCAGATCTGGATTGCCCTTGGATGGGAGACAGATCCCATCCCTACAGAATTCATTAATATTGCTTTCTGCTGTGTTGTCTTTAGTTAGTTTGACTCCCTTAACAGTGCCAGATTCCGTTTGATCTTGGAAGCTAAGCTGGATCAGTCCGGGTTGTTCTTGGTGGGAGACTGATTCTATCCCTACACAATTTATTAATGTAGTTGCATTAAATACTACTCTTTTAATTTATAGCTGACATTCTTGCATTTATAGCTATTAATAATCCAGGAAACCAGACCTCATTTGATCTTGGGTTCAGTGGGGTTGGTCCTGGTTTGTGCTTGGATGGGAAACCTCAGGTACAGACTGCTTTCTTTTATTGCTGACACCATGGTTTGTTTGAGCCAGTCCTTTAGTGGGAGGTGTTTTGGTGCCTGATTATTTTGGTTGAAGCAAGGGGTGCTAATTTGTTCATTGGCACTGGTGGCCATTTTGGTGCTGCCTCAGTGATATTTTATCTTCCTTGATTACACACTTACAGTGATTCAGTTCCTAGGAAGTGTAATGAATAACTACATACATACATATTTTCATGTAAATAACAATGAATAAAGCAGTTATTGGCAATGCACAAGTTAGTGGTATGATTGGATTAATTGATTACATGTTGTTAATTTATTTTTATCAATATTACCTGTATTTTGCTGTTAATAATCCCTCAAGGCTACCAGACAGTTTTACATCTTGGAGGTTAAGGGGAGTTGGTCCTGGTGGTAGCTTGGAGAGGAGACCACTCATGAAGGCTCATTGTAGGCTTTATTTATATTGCTTACATTATCACATTTATGACCTTATTTTTGAGGCATTAAGTTGCTTGGGGTTTGAGCTCTGAATTAGCACTCAGTCTCTTGGATGTTCAACAGAGTCAGATCGGTTGGTGATTAGGTGGCTGACCACTGGTGAAGACTTGATTGTGGATTTTCTGTTCTTGCTGACATAGCCATACTAGGTGCTACACAGGGTCGTCTATGTTTTGTTTTTGGATGGGAGACCACTGATTCAATATTTTGTGTCTTCGCCTCTAATTTCTTTGCAGTTTCTTTGTGACACTAGAACTTATGTTCTGTTTTCATCATCCACTGCATCACCCCATGGTAACATCAGGTGGTGAAGTGGTTGAATGACACTGCTGCAGCCACAGTGTTGGGAATTTGGTCCTGCTGGTCTCCAGATTGACTCAGTTGTCCATCCTTCAGTGGGTTGGAGAGGTGGGTGCCCAGCTGGTTGGGAGACAATTGGCTGGCACATTGTGGTCCGCTTGTAGAGTGTTTGTCACTGTGGAGCGGTATAGCAATATAAGCACTATTGCTATTGCTGAGTGCTAACTATTAGCTGTAATTAATTACTTAATTGAGTAATAGATTACTACACTTACTGGTGTAATGATTTTACATATTATTTAATTGATAAATACATTGCTGTTCTTTATTCTATGTCATTTGTTTAAATACCTTACAGATACCAGATTTTGGAGGACACCATATTCTGGCTGATCTTGGGTGCTAAGCAGGGATTGTTCTCAGATAGGAGACCATTATCTAATTCATTTCTATACTATACATTTTGTCTTGCAAGGCTGCACACCTGGCCTCTCTGAGCCAGTTTCCCTTGTCTGATGGATGGGAGGAGAGCCCTGTGCTGTCATTCCTCTTCTGTTCCTGGAGAGCCTTGGGCTTCCACCCTATACTCTGTTCTTGTTTCAGGTTTGCCATGGCCTCCATCTGATGCTGCTCTTCTGTTCCAGGAGCGCCTGTGTGCCTCCTTGGTGTGGGAGCATCGGTGTGCCTCCCTGGAGCGGGAGTGCCCATGTGCCTCCCGGGGTTGGGAGAGCCAGTGTGCCTTTTCTTCATAGCCTGGCATTGGGTTAATTATGATCTCCGCATGGCAATGGAGAAGGGTTTAGGGCATTATCTACCCCTCTCTGATATAATTATTTAAGAAGCCTGCTCTTCATAGGGCTAATGAGGTTTTTCTGTTCGATGTAGGCCATTTATTTTTCTGGGAGATCTGCAATAGGGATTTGAGGTCCCTGTTGGACAATCTGGTGGGGTAAAGGAGCTAAGCCCCTTTTCTATGGCAGGTAGAGGGGGAGATTTTGGTAGTTTGGTGAGCACCTTGGCACCTCCCCCTTTTGGAGGTGAAGGGGGAGCTGGAACTGCCCCTTTAGTTCCTGCAAACTGAGGGGTGGTGAAATTGACCTCCTTTGGGGCTGGCCTGAGGGATAAATCCCTCCCTTTAATTTATGCAAATGGAGGGAGGGAGTTTTGGGTAGTCTTCCAGATGTGGACTGTCTGGGGAGCAACCCAGCTTATTGGTTCTCCCTTGGGTTCAGGTGTTTTCACCCAAGGGAAGTTTGGGAGGGGGTCTTGGAGTTAACCTCCTGCCCCAACAATTCCCACAGTAGGTTGCTCCACCTTTGCAGATCTCTCAGAATGGGGTTAAATAGGTTATAGGTAAATAAAAGTGGCCCTTTATATCCCAGCTATATCTGTGGTCTCTTTATTTGTGTCTGGTCTCCTTATTCCTGTGTCTACCATCAATGTAAAATTAATGTCATAATAATATCATTCTGCTTTACTAGATTTGATTTGACACTACTGGAAGCCCCCACTTATCTGTCAGGTTAGGGACTGCAGCAGTGTCAGAAACTGGAATTGGTGGAAAAGGAGAACCCATGTAGGGAACATGAGAGAATTACAGTGGCTCTCTTAGGATTGCCCCTGCATTTGCTGCTTGCAAAGTCTGTCAGTTGGCTTGGGACTTTCTCCCCTTCTCAGCTCACTTTGCAAGCAGTGCGCGTGCATCTGGTGAGTCCCAAGCAAGCCACTATAGGCAAAAACTGTTGAAAGAATAGATTCCTTGTAAAGTGAATGGAACTTATCCTTAAGCGTGAGTTGTCAAATAACAAGCCATGGAAAGGAGTTGGCGGCAGGGGGGGCGGAATTCCTATAGAGAAAAAAAGGTGCATAACTTCAAAGGAAATAAATGAAATTATTTTCTTATGTCAACTCTCATATATATATATATATATATATATATATATACATGCAGGCATTTTTATATAGGAACAATAAAGAATTTTTGTAGTTCAGGAAATTCTTTTTACCCTGAACTGCCCTTTAGTTTTAACGAAGTTGTGTTGTTGTTCTTGTTTGTTGTTAGCTGTTATAATAATGTTATTAATGCTTTGGGGAAATAATAATATTTAATAGGTGTTCTGAGCTGTTTTAATTGCAGCCATTGCCAGAATCAGAATGCTGAAAACACGGTTGCTTTGGTGCTGTGCCAGAAGCGCCTGATTGATAATATCTGTCTCGGATGTCACCATGAGAGAAAAGAATATATTCTCAGTAGATTCAGTCCAGTGCAGCTGTCTAGCTTAGCTCTAATTTCTCTGGCCCATTGACGTCACTGGGAGGTTTCAAACCAATCCAAGATGTCTAGTAAACTTGCACATTAAAAGAAATGAAGGGGGGAAATGCACTGATTCCATAATCTACTGCTTAGGGAAAGTTAAGGATTTTCTCTTCTCATTCTTGTGTGCTGTATTTCCCACATTAATTATTTTTTTCCTTTCAAAACAAAACACAAAATAGTTGCTTTGTAGCTATATGAAAAGGAAATGCCTTTTTAAAAAGCAAGTGCAGAAGCAAATACAGAGAGATGTGAAACAACAAGATGAGAGGAGCTTTGCTCATCTTGTACAGCTATCAGTCTTGAAAGAGTGTGGATTTCTCAATACGATGTGAAAACATAAACCAGAAAAAGGCATCAATTATAACACATTTCTCAAAATTAAAGTGACACTATTGTCTCCATTGTATTCATATTAATTTGCTTATGTGGTTTTAGGTTTCAGAACAAACTAGGCACAGTAGCACATTCCCTGTCTTGTTTGTATTTAAATCATTTATAACCACAGTTTTTAAAACTGAGTAAAATAAACAGCTATGTTTGCTAATATGAATGCCAAGCCTTCTTCTGTACTTGGAAAAAAAAATTCTCACAAGCACTCTGCATTACCCTAATACCTCTGCATGTTGTTGTTGTTGCTATTGTTGTGTGCCTTCAGATTGTTTCTGACTTAGAGCAACCCTGGGGCAAACCTATCATTGGGTTTTCTTGGCAAGATTTGTTCAGAGGGGGTTTGCCTTTACCTGAGGCTGAGAGGGTATGACTTGCCCAAGATTACCCAGAGGGTTAGTGCGATGCATTAATTAGTCATGATGCAATAGGTATTAGCATGTTAGGAGTGTGCATTATTAAAAATTAGCAACCTTTCCCCAAGTAAACCATTCATAGAAGCATCCAGTTAATGTGAAGTCGAAGGCTTTCACAGCTGGCCTCCATAGATTTTCCTTGGGGTTTTTCCAGGCTGTGAGGCCGTGTTCTGGAATAGTTTCCAGAACACAGCCTCACAGCCTGGGGAAAAAAAACCCCAAGGAAAATCTATCCAGTGGTTAGTTGAGTGTTTTATTTAGAAAGTAAGGCAAACATTAATTTATATTACATTTCTCAATATTTTCCCAATATGAACAATCTGGCATTTTGTTGTTGGATAAGTTGATCAATAAAGCACCACAACATGTACCGGTAGCTTCTTGTTTAGTGTTGTACGTGCATGTATCAAGAGGGAAAGTGCTATCAATGCCAGACCTTTTCAGGTGAACAGGCTCCCCCTTCCCCATTTTCATCCTGTTTTTTTGGAGGGAAAGGGATATGCTGTAAGAAGTACAAATCATGCATCCGGCACTTTCTCTATTCCTCCCTTTTGAACCACCTGAGTTCCTTTCCCTGCCTGTTCTCTCATGTTCCCCCTGCATTACACTGTCATCCTTCTGCTGCACTCCTTTACCTTTCCATTTCCTTGACAAACAAATGACAACAAAACTAGACAAATACTCCTGGAAGCACTGTTTCTTCAGTGCTCATGCGGCTAATTCTGTAGATTTCACAAAGACCTACATAAAACTGGGATGCACTTTGGACAACCTGTTCAGAGCCTTTCTCTTCCTAGAGGGAGCCAAATCCTGCAGGAGATTTTAAGTGGTATTTGGTTCAGTTAGAGAAACTGAAGCCTCAAGTGCAGCAAGCAGAAACTACAGTTCAGTGGTTTGGCTAAAAATAGATCAGGCTTCTTGTGTTTAGATAAGGCCTGTCCAATCTAGAGGGTTCATTTTGCCTGCCAATTGCATGGCTATGCTCTGAGCAAAGAATTCTGAGGCAAGAGTGCACATAATGCATACTGGCAATAGGTAAGGATGAGGGAATTACTTTCTAAGTTTAAAAAAAAAGAAAAAAAAGAAAAGCAATTTACTAATATTCTGAATAGAAAGGATATGAGATGTTAAAATTTTGAATGAAGGGGAATGGAAAAACTATTAGATTAATCATCAAGCCCCAGGGAACCTTTGAATGCTTCACTCTTAAAAAGATCTGGCATTGAGTCCCTGTTTATTCAAGCTTTTTAGTGCTGAATTTAGAGTTCTGCTACATTTCTTTTCCCTCTGAGAGGTTGCTCATCTTCAGCCTATATGTGGCAGGCAGATATAACATGGTCTGGATGGAGAATTTGTTTCAGTTTTTTATTGAAGAATTTGGCAACATTTACAAACTTTGTTATATTTAGGCAAGAAAGAACATAATTTTTAAGTGAATATAGGAAAAAAGGAAAAGTGGCAATTTCCCTAGATGTCAACTCTCTAGGCTGAGCCCCAACCTTGAACCTCAAAGCTCTCAAATTTCCACCTGCATGCCAGCTGCACCTTACAATTTCTGTCAAAAATGGAAGAAATGTAGCATCTAACTTGTCCCTGATATTCAACTTCTGTTGTTATAATGCAGAAGGACGCTAGTGGTACTACATTGTCATGGTCTTACAACCTTATGTTTGGCAAGTGGGGTACAGGTGGTCTAGTCTTGCCCCATTTGTCATCTATGCCCTTTCTCTGTGTTCTAGAAAGTTGGGGCACAGTCACTTGTTACTGGGCGCCCTTGTCCCTTTCTTTCATCCTTACATCACTGTATTAGCAAGGCAGCTAAAGCCAAAATAGTTGGGCAAGGCAAAACATTGTCTGGTGTGTGTGTGGTGGTGGTGGTGGTAGTGGTGGTGGGGAACAACAGGAACTTGGGTTTTAATTTTTGTAGTTGTAAAGGAACAAGCACTCTTCTCCTGATTATAGGATTCCAGTATGTAATAGTAATAATGTCTGTGTGGGTTTAGAAATTTGATGGGATTGGGCAGTTTCCTAGTTCCTGGAAGTATCATTTTTACATAGATTGCAACTGTAGTCAAGAAAAACACTGACTTTTCAGAGAGCTGGTTTAGCAAATACACACACACACACACACACACCATCCTTAGACAAAAGCTGAATTGTTATGTACCAGGCAGTGTTTCCAAAGAGAATCAAACAAACAAACAAAAAAGATAAGGCCTTCTGAAAGATGTAAAAAGGGCCTGTGTATACTGGGGTTTCCACAGAAATCTTTTAGGCATGTTAATTTCACAGTTCTCTAAGTATCCTGTAGCTGATGTCAGGCACATAAGTAGCTTTTTAGGAGAAGGAGAACAGGACAAAGGAGATAAGCCTGGGGCTGAATGTCAGTTTGATTGTCTTGCCTGGTGGATCTCTGAGCTAAGGTCTGTGACAGTTGGCAAGCTCAGAACTTTCCAACACCAGCAAGTCAATTCAAAGGCAGCCAATTATCCTTAACTTTCAGGCAGGCAGTTGTGTAATTTTTAGACAACATTTGGTGTTGTCATAACTCACCCCCTGGACAATGACTCAGACAAAGAAGAGGAGGACATCATAATTCATCCCCTGGACAACCCAACTGAGTAGGAGGAAAAGACAGAGTGCCAGGAAGCTGCAATTTCTGATGATGAAACTCTCCTGGACCCAGAAGATGGCATGCCCATGCCCCTGTTTGTTGAACAGTGATGAGAGAAGCCCTGGGCTCACCAACAGTTAAATCTAAGATGATAATGAATTAGGCCCCAGTTGTTGTTTAGATAGCTGGGTATAAATCTCCCAGTCGCTCTTCAGTGTCTTCTTTGTTCACAACTGCCTTATCTGAGTGACTGACTGAAGTTCGGTTCTCATGTTTGTTTCTTTGACCTTGGACTGGGGACACTTTGAGGACTTTGTTTATTCCTTGCTGGCTCTTATGTTTGGATTCCTGACTTGTTAATGACTCTTGGACTGGCTGACCATCCTTTTGCTTCTCCCTGCATCTTGCTCAGATGATCCATGACTGACTTGGATTAGACTGACTATCTGACATCTCTGACACACCCACCACCTGCTGCCTGAGGTGCTTGCTCACCTGTGCTCAGGAAAAGTGTCTTAATTGACCAATGGTGATGTAGGCTCGATTCTGAATCCATTTTTAAAGAACACTACTGGAAGCAATAAACCTTATTTCTCACTAAACGTGCATAGGATTATGCTATTATTTTATTTTTTAACACTTTCATCTTGCCTTTCTAAAACAAACAAAACAAAAAAAACCCAGCAGCCTGTAAAAATATAAAACTTTAAACAACTAAAACATTACAGACGCATAAAATATATTATGTATTTTTATTTAGTTATAAAGATTAAAGAAGTCCTAATAAACTTGCTGAATATAAGTGGTCTTGGCTGCTTACCAAAATAAGAGTGGAAAAGAGACCAAGGAGATTTTCAGATGCCTCTTGCCACCTCTTGCTGCGCAAGCAGCCTCTGGAGCAGTAACGAGGCTGCTGCATGGCGAGGGGTCCATTTTGGATGACGCCATTTCTCTCTCGGTGTCGTCCGTGACTGTTGCGGCTAGCATTGGAGGCAGCCGCGCTGTTTTTTACTCACGGACAACTTCCGTGAGTGAAAAACAGTGCGGCCGCCTCCAATGCTAGCCGCAACAGTCATGGATGACGCCGAGAGAGAAACGGCGTCATCCAAAATGGACCCCTTGCTGTGCAGCAGCCTCGTTACTGCTCCGGAGGCTGCTTGCGCGGCAAGAGGCATCTGAAAATCTCCTAAGTGGACTCATTTTGATAGGGTGTTTCAGTTTCTTCATACCTCCAAGAAACTTTCCATGTCCTTCATGTTGAATTCCTATACTGCAGAAGAAATCAGAAGAAGACTATGACTGGGAAGAGCAGCTATGAAAGAACTAGATAAGATCCTAAAATCCAAAGATATAAAACTGAACACTAAAGTTAGAATTGTCCAAGCCGTTGTATTTCTCATCACCGTGTGGAAGTGAGAGCTGGACAGTGGAAAAAGCTGATAGAAAGAAAATCAACTCTTGTGAGATGTGGTACTGAAGAAGAGTTCTACAGATACCATGAACTGCCAAAAAGACCAGTAAATGGGTCTTAGAACAAATCAAGCTTGAACTCTCCCTGGATGTCAAGATGACTAAGTTGAGACTGTCATACTTTGTCCACATCATGAGAAGGCACGACTCACTAGAAAAGACAATAATGCTTGGAAAGGTGAAAGGATGCATACTGGATGGATAGACTCAACCAAGGAGTCCACAGCCCTGAGCCTGCAGGACCTGAGCAGAGTGGTTGAGGACAGAGGGTCTTGGATCTGGCTCATTCATGAGGTCACCATGGGTCAAAGTTGACTTGAAGGCAGTTAATAACAACAACAAGATATGGATGGAGAGGGAGCAGAACTTCAGTTGATGATAGCAGGGGTCAGTAAAAGGTAAATCTTAGGAAACTCAGATCATAGAGCATCTAGCTTTAGAAATTAAAACCAGAATTTGAAACTGAAGTTGAAAATAAAGTGGTACCCAGTGCCAATGATATTGAACCAGAACCATGTGTCCAGTTTACCAGACTAAGAAAGTATTTTGGCAATTGCATATTGGACCAACTGGTGTTTCCAAACTGTCTTAAATAGCACTGTCACATGGACGCAGGATAGTGCTGTCAGATGGACGCAGGTCCTCCCAGCTGGGTATTCTGTCAGTGAGCAGGTGAGGAGAAGTGGGCAGGGGGGGGGGCAGAGTGGCTCTGGTTTATAACGACAATCTGACTTTGACCAGGATACCTGTCCGAAACACAGTCCACTTCGAGTGTATGTGCCTTAGCCTGAGGACCAGGGATAGTTTGGGGATTCTGCTAGTATACTGACCACCCCGTTGTCTAGCAGACTCCCTAACCGAGCTGACACAGCAGGTTTCAGAGTTGCTGTTGGAGTCACCCAGACTTTCAGTTTTGGGTGACTTCAACATTCTACTCGAGACCAGCTTGACAAACCTGACTGGTGTGGCTCAGGAGTTCATGGAAACCATGACAAACATGGGCCTATCCCAGTTGGTCATCAGGCCCACACATTGTGTGGGTCATACCCTCTATTCAGTCTTCAGTATGGAACAGGGATATCCATGGGCGGAGGTTATTAAAACCACCGCATTGTCATGGACGGATCATCTCCTGGTCAAGACTGAACTAAGAGTCTCTTCCTGCCCCACGGGGTGGTGATGGACCCATTAGAATGGTCTGCACCCAAAGGCTAATGGAACCAATAGGATTCCAGAAATCTTTGGAGGGTTTAACGTTTGGTAATGCCGGTGACCCTGTCGAAGCTTTGGTTAATACTTGGAACACAAACCTTACCAAGGCTATTGACACGATTGCTCCCAAGCATCCTTTCCAACCCGCTCCTAATCGTAAGCCATAGTATACTTCAGAGCTTAGGAAAATGAATCAGGTTGGACAACGACTAGAGCGCAACTGGCAGAAAACTCGACTCTTATCCGATAGGACTCGTCATAGGAACTATTTTTGGTCCTATTGAGAGGCAATATGTGCAGTGCAGAGATACTTCTCCTCTGCACGTATTGCATCTGCAGAGTCCCGTCCAGCAAAGCTGTTTAGGGTGGTAAGGGAGATGACGCAGGTTGTACCTGTGCAGAACCCATTGCTTAACCCAACAACGGCCTGCTGTGATGCATTTAACAACTACATTGCAGATAAAATCTCTTGGATAAGAGCCGACTTAGATGCCAGTATTTTGACAGAAACAATTGACGAGGTGTCCAGCAACTCCGTTGATGCAAGTTTACTGGATCAATTTCAATCCATGAGTACAGAAGACGTGGACAAGCTACTTGGTAGAGTGAGGAAGACGACCTGCCCTCTTGATCCTTGCCCTTCATGGCTGGCCATCCGGGGTGTGTGTGCCTTGATGGTGTTCTTTAAAGACATCATCAATGCATCCCTCAGGGAAGGCTGTGTTCTATCCTGTTTAAAGGAAGCAGCGGTTAGGCCGCTCCTGAAAAAACCTTCCCTGGACCCCCTGGACATGAACAACTATAGGCCGGTTTCTATGTTACCATTCTTGAGCAAAGTGATTGAGAGGGCAGTTGCTCTTCAAATCATAGAATTGCAGAGTTGGAAGAGACCACGAGGGCCATCCAGTCCAACACCCCTGCCACACAGGAAATCTTGATCAAAGCATCCCCGACAGATGGCAATCCAGCCTCTGTTTAAAGACCTCCAAGAACGGAGACCCCACCATGCTCCGAGGGAGTGTGTTCCACTGCCGAACAGCTCTTACTGTCAAAAAGTTCCTCCTCATGTTGAGGTGGAATCTCTCTTCCTGGAGCTTGCATCCATTGCTCCGTGTTCCAGTCTCTGGAGCAGCAGAAAACAAGCCTGCTCCATCCTCAGCGTGACATCCCTTCAAATACTTAAACAGGGCTATCATATCGCCTCTTAACCGTCTTTTTTCCAGGCTAAACATACCCAGCTCCCTAAGTCTCTCTTCATAAGCATCGTTTCCAGACCTTTCACCATTTTAGTTGCCCTTCTCTGGACACGCTCCAATTTGTCAATATCCTTTTTTAATTGTGTATTGTGTAACTCCAAGTGGTCTTGGATGAAACTGATTATCTAGACCCATTTCAAACTGGCTTCAGGACGGGATTTGGAGTTGAGACTGCCATGGTTGCCTTGACCGATGACCTGCGTCTAAGCATCAACAGGGGTAATGTGTCCCTGTTGATGCTTCTAGACCTCTCAGTGGCTTTCAATATGATAGATCATCGCATCCTCCTGGATCTCCTGAGTGGGTTAGGAATCAAAGTCACTGCGCTCCAGTGGTTCCGGTCCTTCCTCTTGGGCAGGTCCCAGAGAGGGACAGCTGCTCCAGAAGAAAGGAGCTTACTTGTGGCATTCCGCAGGGTGCCATCCTGTCCCCAATGCTGTTTAACATCTATATGAAGCCGCTGGGTGAGATTATTTGGAGTTATGGGGCTGGGTGCTATCAGTACACTATTTCTCCTTGTCCCAATCATCAGCCTCGAATTCCAATGGCGTCTCTCCTCTTAATGACTGTCTTAAAGCAGTAATGGGCTGGATGAGAAAAAACAGATTGAGATTAAATCCAGACACGGTAGCAGCCCTGAAACCAGGAGTTGGGTTGCAACCTCCAGTCCTTCACGGGGTCACACTCTCCTTTAAGGACTGTATTCGCAGTCTGAGGGTGCTCCTTGATTCATCGCTTCAGATGATGAGTCAGGTGAATGCAATGGTCAGGAGCGCTTGTTATCAGCTTCAGCTGATACGCCAGCTGCGCCCTTTCCTGGAAGTAAGGGACCTCGAGACTGTGGTCCACGTGCTGGTAACCTCTCGTCTAGATTTCTGCAATGCGCTCTACATGGGGCTATCCTCGTGCTTGGTCCAGAAACTTCAGTTGGCACAAAATATGGCAGCCAGAGTGGTCTCGGGAACATCTCGGAGACCACATAACTCCGGTATTTAAATCTCTCCATTGGCTGCCTATCAGTTTCCGGGCTCAGTATAAGGTGTTGTTTATTATCTTTAAAGCCCTAAATGGCTTGGGTCCAACTTATCTTTGGAACTGCCTCCTCCCATACAATCCTTCCTGCACACACGGGTCCTCTGGGAGGAATTTGCTTCAGCCACAGAAATCTAGGCTGTCTGCAACCTCCCAGAGGGCCTTTTCGGTAGTCACCCCCAAATTATGGAACGGCCTGCTGGACGAGATCCATCAGATGATGAGCTTAAGTAGCTTTTTAAAAAGCACTAAAGATGAATCTCTTTCGGCAGGCCTTTCCTGATTAGATCCCAGCCTCAGGAGCTGCATCTCCTGGCCTTTTTTAGTCTTGTTTATATTTGTTTTTTAATGTGATTTTAGTTAGGTGGTTTTAATTTTATATTGTTTAATGTCTTTTTATGGGGGAGGGTGGGAGTGGGTGGTGCTTTTAGTCAGTATTGTAGTGTTTTAATTGTTGGAAGCTGCCCCAATTATTTTTAGCAGAGGGGTGGGGTATAAAGAAATTTTATTATTATTATTATTATTATTATTATTATTAAAATCAGAGCTTGGAGTGTCATGGTTTTAAAAGGTGTAACACATTAGATATGACTTGATATTTTCCAAAGAAAGCTATTATTAATATTAATTGTTACTTGAAGAATAACACATTAGTGGCATATTTTTAACATCTTACTTTTTCACCAAATTATTGATGTGATTGTTATTTTAAAAAATAAATATAAAAATGGTACCAATTGCCCCTCCCTACCAACATTTAAGAAGTAACAAAATTTTTAGAAGTAACAATGTTGTTTTTGTAAAGTAACATAACAATAATTGTTGTCGACATTGTCATTACCACCTGTTGTTGGCGTCATGTGCCTTCACGTTGTTTCCAACTTATGTTGACCCTAAGGTGAACCTATCATGGACTTTTCTGAGGCTGAGACTGTGTGATTTGCCCAACGTCAGCCTGTGGGTTTTCATGGCCAAGTGGGGATTCGAACCCTGGTCCCTAGAGTCATAGTCCTATGCTCAAACCTCTATGCCATGCTGGCTCCTCAGTAAATATTAGTTGTTATACTAAACAAAAAAATTTAAAAATAGGTTGAATGTCATTTTAATTGTCTTGCCTGGTGGATCTCTAAGCAAAGGTCTCTGGCAATTCGCAAGCTCAGAACTTTCCAACGACAGTAAGTCGGTTCAAAGTCAGCCAATTATCCTTAACTTTCAGTCAGCCTTTTATCGGGCTGCTACTTTGCAAAAATAATATTGTTATATCATAAATAATGGAACGAAACAGATTGATTGTTGTTACTTCAAAAAAGTTATTTGAAAGCTCCACTTAAAATGCAGCCACGTACTACAATAATGCAGTCTGATATTAACTAGGGCCTTTTCACACCACACAGTTATAGCACTGTGGTTCCACTTTAACTGCCACAACAACATCCTGTTGAATCCTGGGATTTGCAGTTTAGGGAGGAGATTTAGAATTCCTTGTCAGAGAGCTCTAGTGCCAGACTAAACTGTGGATCCCAAGATTCCACAGAATGCAGCCATGGCAATTAAAGTGGAATTATAATTTATTAGTGGAAAAGGGAACCAGGAGCTAGGTGTAGCTTCTCCAGGCAAGGGCACAAGTAGTGAGTGTATCAGGTGAAGCTGGTAAAAAACAGTTCTGGTCCATTGGACTATCCAGATTTAAGGCTGGATTAAGAGCATCCCCATGCTGCAAATTTTAGAGAGCATAGAGCCATATATAAGAAAAAGGCTGAACACTCCTACTGAATCCCTGACTTACGCCACCTCTGTCTTATCTGATTAACACCACAGACTTTATCATATGAGGCTGCTTTTCACAATTACAGCAAGATATTAGCATATTTGTCCAGTACTTACCACAAAACACCGTGACTATCCTGTTGCTGCTTTGCATTTCAGCCATTTGTGTAACACACCTTTTCATTGACAGGGAAAACCCATCAATGGCTTCCAATATCTCTGCTTTTCCATTAGTCCCCCCTGGTGTGATTGGTCCTTTTCATTGCAGTAGTGATATGATAGAAGTTATGTGGCATAAGGGGTGTGATTGTCTTCCTCTCCCCGCCCCCCGCCTCCCTCCTCCTTGCTATTCCCAAACAGTTTGCCTTTACTCCATGCCTTTCATTTTTTAAAAAAGACTTTTTTGCTGTGATTGCATATTTACGGTGAAATAATAAAATAAAAATAAGTTTTGTTGTTTTCCTGTAATTACAGAATCATGGCAAAAATCAAAATTAAAAAACCAAAAGGTATGCATGCACTGAGTAGCGGCATACATAGATTGGAAGGTGAGGTTATAGAGCCTGTGCAGAAGGGACCATGGATTGCCAAAGCAGCACACTTCCAGCACACTTGTGTCATTGCAGAGAAGTGTGATTCTGAACATTTTCAAACCAGTACGTTTCCGTTTGCTTCACCAATGCAATTGCTGCAAGAAAACAGGCTGGTGTGAGAAAGTCCCACCTCTGTCTATTTAGTTAGTTCACTCTCCTGCACTCAAAACTGACCCCAGGCACTGCTCTCTAAACCTATTCCTTGCTGGAGAAATCATAGTCTTCCTTCTTGATTTCAGCCTACTGGAGTTTTCCAGTCTAGTAGGATTGTAGCACACAGAAGAACAAAAATTGCTCAAATCTGAGGCAGAGTCACACCTCATGTCGTTTTTGAAGTCTCAGGTGTCTTTTTTTTTTTTTACTACTATGTAAAAGGCTAGAAGATTAAGGCTAGCTTCTCATAATAGTTTTGTTTTATTGGCAGAATTGGATGAAATTTGCCTACATAAGAGCCTTTACTGAAGGAATCAAGCCTGCTAAATTTCAGGCTCTGTGTTGCTGTTCTTTATTCTCTTTGTGTGCTTGTACACACACACACACATACACGGAGTATACACAGTGTATACCAATGCTACTGTAAAACACCCACTGCTTGTAAAGTTCTCAGGGGTCAGTCTCTCTCCTCTTTCTGACAGAGAAGGTATAAGGCCGTGTTTGACTTTCATTTTAGAGCTGAGAAGCCTGTCTGATCCTGAGGCTTTATCTTAATAGCATACTACTCTACGGTGAACTCGCCACGGGTCAGCGTAAGAGGGGCGCTCCAAAAAAGCGATACAAAGACTCCCTGAAACAACATCTCAGGCTTGGCCAAATTGATCACCAACAGTGGTCCGCCCTGGCCTCACATCGGGAGGCATGGAGACGCAATATCCACAATGCTGCAGCCTTATTTGAGAACTCACGACGAACAAGTCTTGAAGAGAAACGACAACGCAGAAAGAATCACAACCCAAAAACATCACCCAAGGAGTCCTTCTGCTGCGCTTTTTGCAACCGGACTTGTTTATCTCGGATTGGCCTTTTTAGTCATCAGCGCGCTTGCAGAAGGCACGGGATGAGTCCTTCCTGAATCTTCGTTTGCGAAGAAAAGCCAGAGAGAGAGAGATGGTTTCTTGTGGTCGGGCAGAGTCAGAGGAGAAGTAGAGGGGGTAAGATCAGCACACACATACATTCACATAGAAACATATTAAAATCAGATGCCCTGTGGGCACTTATTATCAGCTGTGTACATGCACCCTGGTTTAGCAGGAGGGTTATGCTTCCTTGTACCAGGCAGGCAGGGAGAGAGTGCCAGAAGTTGGAGTTGTAGAGGCCAAGGCTAGATTCATAACCTAGAGATTCAGTGGAAGTCCACATACCTGATATTCAAGAACCTGGTTCATTCACAAGGCTAGAGTCAGGATGTTTGGGGTGAGCCACCCACTGAACAGGCAGCAATGGAATACTTATCTCCACGTTAATCATGGTTCTCAAGTGTTCTTGAAAGTTACAGGCACCTTGAGTACTGTTGCTGCTAAGGAGAAAAAACCCACTGACCTTAATGCAACAGCTTCTAATATGTTCTACATCCTTCCCCAAATCACTGAAGTCATAAATGAAAGAAGAGAAGAGCCCTGGTAAAATTTTTCCACTTTTGAAAGCTAGAGTTGTCAGTCAAAAATCTACATTCTGCCTCGCACCTTCCTGTCATGTCACATTTATAGAGAGTTCATGAGAGCTTGGAAAATATTAAATTCAGCTTACAGAAATAAAATAAATAGCTTCTGAGCTGGTTCAAAGCTTTGGAACCCACTCCTTTTGCTTAAGACTGCTTCTAGCTCAATTCATTCCTCATCTGGGGTATGTTACCCAAATTGTGTGGGGTCTGAGAAGAACCCACTCATGTCCAGATATTAATATTGGGAATTTTAATTAGCTCAATATGGCAGCAAGAGACCGGGTAAGTGTGGGACCTTTTCACCTATGTATAGCGGTACTAACTAATGAGACTCACAGCCAGGAAATAAAATAAAATGTTTTTTATTGAAAAATAATCTCAGAAGCATTCACACCAATACTCAGGCTTCAAGCAATCACACAAGGCTGTTGAAGAAAGTAGGAAGTGTTGGGATAGAGGAATAGAGTTCAGGATGATGAGCTATACTATACCTGTCTGATGAACAGATTCATGTAGCAGAAGATACTCAGATGGAGCTCTGAGGGTCACACAGCAGATGGACAGAGTGATGGGATGCAGAAAGCTGTGAATGCTGTGACACAACAGACAGACAGAGTAATGAGGTGTATGAAGTTGTGAATGCTGTGAAACTTTGACTGTGTTTGGGGGCAATATTTATACCCAATATTTACCCTTAAGGGGTATTATGAGTAGAATACAATGTTAGATGGAGTTTCCCACAATTAGACAATGAAAGCTCTGGCTATGGTAATGATCACTAATGGCTGAGACATTAAGACTGATGGACATCAGGCAACCTTCTATTGAGGAGAAGAGTGCAAAGGAAAACCAGTTTGCAGAGTAATGAATTATCTGGTCACTTGATTGAATTAGTGAATTACTCACTTCCAGGTGTGTCCAGGAGAATTAGCACATTCCACTCCAACTACCCATCTAAGGGTGGGGGTCTGTATAATTGCTACCCAGGCATGTCTTTTTAGGAATTTGGAAAGACCTCTTCTTCAGGTTTTGAGCAAACCTTAGCTCAGTCCTTCTTATGGGGGACATCCAGGTCTACTGCTAACCTTGTGAAGCATCAGTAAATAAGCCTATTTATGAAATATAGCCAATTAATGAATTACTGGAAGGGTGGCAGTGTCTGCACAGGTAACAGGTGTTTGCACAGCCCTGTTTAGCCAAATACTTGGTTTTGGTCACTGTGCTTATGAAAAGTGTGCAAGAAGTAAACACAACTATTTCAGTCTAGGACGTTTTACCATGATCAGAAATTCTGAAGATATGGGTTGATGAAAGCACCCACACCTGTTAATTAAATAAGCGATACAACTAATTTATAAAGTTTTGGAGATAAAAAAGCAGCAAGGACAGAGAAGTATGCATGGGCGACTCCAGCATGAAGAGTACAGGGTGTTATTAGGTGTGAGGAAAGAAATAATAGTGAAACATTTTTTTCCAAATTTACTTTGTGTTGGGGTGAGCAATAGGGTAAAAAGTATTAGATACAGCTTTTTAAATCTGAAAATAACAGACCTTCCAGCTGTACTTAATTTAGATCAGTGTATCCAGTCTTTGGAAAATGCTGATTTGCTCTATATTTTCCCATTGGCTGTAACTGCTCTGTGGAAAATTTTGATAAATTAGATCTTGGTAGGAAAAAGGAAGATAACTGACTGATGAGAAGGAAGCTGTTTATCCTTTGTTTTTGCATGAAGTGTACAGATGCTGTCACAGAGGTATGAGGTGTGGAATGGCAAGGCAGAAGCATTGAAGAATAAGGCTCAGTAGTCTTGACAGGTATTTTTGACATAATATAATCAGTGCTTGCTTGGAGTGTGTGGGTGTACATCTTTTCACATTAAAACTGTGAACTGTTGCCATGCTTCTACTGTTTTTTTTTTAACTTTTTTATTTTTTCCTGAGATTTCTGTTCATTAATATGGATGTACATAGTTGGTTAATAGTTTGCTCAACAATCAAGTTATCATAGAGGGTTGTTATCCACTTGGTTTTCATCTTCAACTGAAGTTTCCCACCAAACTAACTGGCTCAATTGCCCTTCTGCTAACAGATAGTGAACTGGCAGATCATTTTCACTCTTCTTCACTAGGAGATGCTGAACAAAAATGTGTTATGAAGCTATATCCAAAGTGTTCTCTCCATAAAGTATAGAATACTGTAGCTTAGCAAATGCACAAAAGATTTCCCAGAAATTTCCAGCAGTGTGGATATCAAATGCATGAACATCCTTGGGCTATGAGGATATAAAAGATGACAAAAAGATCTGGAAGGACCCACTGTGTATTACGGTACTTAGATTTTCCCAATAATTTTTGAACATGGAGAATGGTCTTGTTTCCCCCCTGATTGTCCTGGTCTGACATGTTTAACAACATTGGCATGCATGGTTGCCCCATTATAAAGTCACATAACAACAAGTAAAAAAATATTGCCATGAGGAACATGTCATATTCTATTTATGTTTATGCATTTGTTTAGTACATTGGGATGTCATCCTCCTCCTCCTCCTCAATTTTAGACTGCTCAGTAGCCAGAGTCCCCTAGACATTGTCCAAAATATTAATATTAAAAATACAAACAATAACGCAATGACAAAAAAATAAAACCAAGATTAAAACAAGCAGCAAAGATGAAATAGTCATAGAACCCTAGAGTTGGAAGAGAACATGAGAGCCAGCCAGTCCATCCTCCTGCCTTGCAGGAATAGGCAATCAAAGCACCCCTGACAGGTGGTCATCCAGCCTCTGTTAAAAATCCTCCACAGAAAAAGATGCCACCACATCCTGAGGCAGTGTATTCCACTATCAAACAGCTCTTACAGCCAGGAGGTTCTTCCTAATGTTTAGGTGGAATCTCTCGTGTCCTAGTCTCTGGAGTAGCAGAAAATAAGCTTGCTCCATCCTCAGTATGACATCCCTTCAAATATTTAAACCTGGCTGTCATGTCACCTCTTAACCTTCTCTTCTCCAGGCTAAACATGCCCAGCTCTCTAAGCCACTCTTCATAGGGCAGAGCTTCCAGCCCAAATACTGTAGGACATAAAATTAAATACAACCAGCAACAAAGTGGATGAATGCTAGGCTCTTTTTAAAAAAGTTCTTGAAATCAGCGGTGAACATTTGTGTCAAATACGCTCAGATCTTGCCCTGGAACCAGAGTGCTTAGGCATGTGCAGACCTGGTAATAGTTAATGAGAGATTAGTAAGAAGGGGAGACTGATATTGCAGATGACATCCCAGACATTGATGATGGTAGCCATTAAGACACCATACCTCTCAACAATCATATCTCCCAGTATCTATGCACATGTTTTATGGGGAAGGCAGCAATTGGGGTAAGTCTGCCTCACTGCTGTTTTCATTCTGATAGGGATTCATGGCAACATTTTCATCACTTGTATTAAAATCACTTTCCTTTTCCTGATATGATTTAGCCTGGAGAAGCTATTAATGCTTGCAGTAATCTAATGCAAGTTTATTAAGTGTACTGTGTAGTTCAAACAAAAGTTTCCTTAGAGACACATTAAAAACAGTCTCTGTAATCTCTTTCCCCACACTGTGTAGCACCAAGATTCCCCACCCGAAATGTTCTTCTAATATGAATGTTAGGAAAAGTGCAGGCACCAATAGGCATTTCTGAGAGCTTTGTTGCAAACTGACATTTTCCATGAAAATTTGTCACTATATTCTGTTACAATTTTACTGGCATGCAAAATGTGATTTGAGTCAACCATGTTAATCATTTCAAAAATGACTCCCGCAGAAGCAACTTTGTCATCACCTTGGCATACTCAGTCACAATTTCTGAGAGTTCTTTAGCATTATCACAACAGTTTGGCTGACTTTAACAGTGCTAACAACCACACAACAACAACAACCAATCATTATCGTTGTGTGACTGCAAGTCATTTCCAACTTATGGTGACCGTAAGGTGAATCTATCATGGGGTTTTCTGAGGCTGAGCATGTGTGACTTGCCTAAGGTCACCTAGTGGGTTTTCATGGTCAAGCAGGGATTTGAACTCTGGTCTTCAGAGTTGTAGTCCTACACTCAAACCACTACACCATGCTGGCTCCTGGCAGCAATCATACTCTGTCCTAATGCTGGGATTGTGAAGTATACCTAGCTTATTGTCTACTTTACTTAAGGGATCTCAGAGGTCCCTCAGTGATCTGTGCTGGGACCAGTGCTTTTTAACTTGCTCATAATGACCTGGAGTGATGGGTGAGTGATGAGGTGGCCAAGTTTGCTGGTGGCACAACAATAGCTAGGATCATGAGAACAAAAATGGACTGTGAAGAATTGCAAACAATCTCTCCAAAGGGGGGAACTGAGCATTACATTGCAAACTGAATTCAATGTAAGCAAGTATAAAATTATGCATACTGGGAAAATCTCCCACCCCCAACTTCATTTATTCACTGATGGTATCTGAGCTGGCAGCAACTGACAAAGAAAGGTATCTTGAGATTGTGGTAGATATCTAAAGGAAAATGTTGACACAGTATCCAGTTGCTGTGGAGAAGGAAAGAAAGAAGGAAAGAAAGAAAGAAAAGGCTAATTCCATGTCTGATATTATTAGAAAAGGAGATGGAAATATAACTGTCAGTATCATACTTTTCTTATAGAAATCTATGCTGCAATCATATTTATTGTACTGTGTGCAGTTCTGATCACCACACCTGAAAAAGGATAGGGTAGCATTCAAAACTGTGCAACAAAGATCCACCCAAATGATTAAAGGAGTGGAGCAGCTCTCCCGTGAAGAAAGTTTACAATGTTAGGGCTCTCCAGCTTTAAAAAAAGTTGAGTAAGGAGAGAGATGATAGAAGTGTATAAAATTATGCATGATGTGGAGAAAATGGATAGGGAGAAACTCTCTCTCTCTCTCTCTCTCTCTCAGAATATGGACTCCCTGAAGCTGAATGGTTGCAAATTCAGTGTTCTGTGGGGGGTGGGGTCACCAGCAGGACATGAGTGTGACTGTGTCCTCCATCTCATGTTCCCCGGCAACTGCTATACTCAGGCACACTGCCTTTGATACTGGAGGTGATGTATAGTTATCCTTAATAGCTATTGCTGGCCTTAAGCTCTACATGAATTTAGCTTATCCCCTTTTAAAGCTGTTCAAGGGCTTATCTACACGAGCCAGGATACACCAGCTCCTGTTGTTCCCCTGTTGCCTGCACGGAATGTGCCAGGGTCCAATCAGGCCCATCCCTGCAGCTGCTGCCACCGCCACCATTTTCCTTGCTCTGCCAGGTCCAGGAAGCTGGCCTGCACCTTGTGATGAGGTCCCCTGCATGTGACCAGCCATAGTCACATGCTGCATGCCTGCTGCCCAGACCCAGAAGAGTAAGAGTGACCGGCACCTAGAGCGATGGGATGGCCTGCAGGGAAGGGCTCTCGTGGACCTGTGGGGCCTGATCCATTTCCTCCTGGTAGAAATGGAGTAAACTGGGTATTTTTTAAAAAACAGTTTATTGGGCCCTACCCCAGCTTGCCCATGCCCCATATCTGCCCTGGGGTGGTAATGATTGCCTGTGTGCAGATCAAGCCAAAGCCCTGTGTTGTGTGGACTGCAGGGCTCTCAGGAGCAAATTGGGGTATTTAGCCCATGTAGATAAGGCTTATGTTGGCATCACTCTATGAGTATAAAAGTAACATCGTGCATTGTTAAATTATGCTGTTCACTGCCACAAGATATGGTGGTGTGTACCTCCATATGCTTGTTGCTGAGGAACACAAAATAAAAGGTGCAGTTGTACTCAAGTCCTGCTGGCTAGGTTCTCATAGATTCACAACTGGTTGGCTAATGACTAAACAGAATGTTGCACTAAATTTGTGGCAGCAGTCAAGAAGCAGTTGACAGCAGTTCTTTCACACTCCATAACTTTAGCACGGAGATTTTCAGACTACACTGTTATAGTGTTACTATTCCACTTTAATTGCTCTGGCTTCCTGCTGTGGAATTCTGGGATTTGTAGTTTAGTGAGGCCTAAGATCTCTCTGGCTGAGAGTTGTAAATGCCCCTTCCTACACTGCAAATCCCAGGATTCAACAGGAGGCAGCCATAGCAAATATAGTGGAATAGTAACACTATAACAGTGTGTCTGAAAATCTAGT
This sequence comes from Gambelia wislizenii, assembly GCA_030847615.1. Taxonomy (NCBI): domain Eukaryota; kingdom Metazoa; phylum Chordata; class Lepidosauria; order Squamata; family Crotaphytidae; genus Gambelia; species Gambelia wislizenii. Next base: position 109,756,470 of record JAUMIR010000004.1, read on the forward strand.
ATGATTCCAGTTTAATTGTCATTGTTCCATCCTGTGGAATTCTGGGGATTTGCAGTTTAGAGAGGAGCATTTAGACTTCTCAGCCAGAGGGCTCCTCTAGTGCCTCACCAAACTACAAACCCCAGGATTCCATAGGATGCAGCCATGGCAATTAAACTGGAACCATAGTGCTGGGATTCTTAATGGATTGTAAAGTAGTCTGATATATCACTGCCACCATCACAGAAGAAGAAACATATGTTTGAAACTACTCAAGAGTTGGAGAAGGTCAATGGCTGGCATGGATACCTTTTGTACGAAAAAGCTAAACTAAATAGAGTTCAGCTATCATTATTTGAGAAAAACACTACTAAGAATTTGGTTAAAGTATAAAAAGAAACTATGTATGAATATACCATTGGGGATCTCCCCTGAGGAAGCTCTCTATGGAAGATGGAAAAGCCCAGAAGAAAAGTGGATAAGATATCAAGATCTTCTTAAAAAACACAAAGGTAGCTGTAAAATAAAATCTAGAGAAGAGCTTTCTTCTGGGGGGAATCAATTGTCAATGGTTCCTGTACAGGCAGCTATTAGAAAGGTTTAAAATAGATATTAAATTAGAAAGATTCAAATCTCAGCCATCACAACCAGGAACCATTATATGCTCAAAAGACAAATCTCTCAATTTTATAAATTACTATTAAATCTAAACATGGAACAAGATGTGATTAAAGGAAATAGGATTCAATGGGTGCAAAATATAGGACGTCCTACTCAACTTGAACATTGGGAGAAAACTTGGAAACAAAACATCAAATTCACACTTTGTAACAGCCTGAGAATTATTACAAGATGCTCTATCGGTGGTATCTGATGCCAGCCAAATTAAATAAGATGTATAAGATAGGAAATGATAGATTCTGGAAGTGTCAAGAGAAACCTGGAAGATTCTACCACATGTGGTGGTAATGCACTAAAGCTAGAAATGTTGGACAAATATACATATACAAATATCTAAAATCCTGAAAATTAACATACCAATGGAACCAGAAATATATTTGCTAAATATGGTCCACATGTCGGAAGATGAAGACAGGGGGAAATATTGGAAAATTTTATTATACATGGTGTCAGCAGTAAGAATCAGCTATGCTCATAAATGGAAAAACAATAAAATCCCAACAATCGAAGAGTAGATGATAAAACTCTATGGCATGGCCCAACTAGACAAACTGACAACCTTGATCAAAGATAAATCACTATTGAAACACAAAGATGATTGGAAATGTGTAATGGTTTGTTGGGAAAAAAGATGCAAAAACATTACAGAGTGAATACAAATTCAGTTATCAATAAGGATGTAACAGATGTAGAAGCAACTGAAAATTTATATTATACAACATTCTCACTACTTAAGCTCTTTTTTCTAACACAATCCTTCAAGAAAAATGGATTTTTTAATTATCTCTGTTTATAGTAATATACACAAACAGGTCATATCTTCTTTTTTTTTCTTTTTCTTTTTTATTTTCTGTATATTTATAATTATGCAACTCCACAAAAACTGCTACTTATAATTCTTAGGTCAATACCATAACATTTGTTTATATTGATACATTTAGCTAAATTATCTATATGTACATTTTGGACTTACCTTAATAGTAAGATAGTAAAAATATATTAAGAAGTAGACAATCTGAAAAAAAAAAGTTTTTAAGGAAGACAAATAATGATTCTTATAACATTCAACACCAGAAAGGAAGGAAGTACTTTAATTTCTCTTCTCTCTCTCTCTCTCTCTTTTTTTTTTTAATTGTTGCTTCTTAACTTTTTAATGTTAGGTTGTTATTATGTACAGTATGTCCTTTATATACATTTTCTTTATGAATAATTTTTTTAAAGAGTTGGAGAAGGTCTATGGTAAGGAGCAGAAACGGATTTCAGAAAGGGGCTGAGGTTGGCATGATAGATGATATAGACGTCTGAAATAAAAGCAATTCTTAGCACCAAACTGAAGAGTGCAAAGAATGGAAGCATAGGAATGTGTTAGCATAGGTAACCAGATTCACACATGTATGGTAGAGAGGAATGTCTTTGTATAAACCAATACAAATTTAACCTACAGATTTACACTGTGGGTTGACTGAAATCACAAGGGCTGGAGTGAGTAGAAATACAAGAAATACAAATACTGAAAGCAGAGAAAATTGCCCATACAGTTGCCATTGTTTGTGCTATCACTGTTCCATGGTAATACAGACAACCTTGGCTAAGTTAATTAACATAAGTAATGAGATTTAAAAAGAGAAGGGGAAAAATTGTCTTTGTTCATGCCAAGTAAGACAGAGTTGAACTTTTTGGTATATTGTTTTCCAGCTGTTTCCCTTTGGCATCTGTCTTTGAAGTTCCTTCCTCCCCCCCCCCCAAGGATGGCCCCTTTTCCAAAGATAAAGTATTCTTCCACTGAATTTTTGAATGTTACTCTTTCTTGTGCCAATTTATTCTCTTGTGCTGTGGCTGGCTTGTTTGCCTTATGTAAAATGCATGGGACATTGCTGGCAAAAGATGGCATATATATCAGTGTGTGTGTGGGGGTGAACAGGTGTATGAGCAATCCATTTCAAATATTAAAAAGAAAAGTAGCTAAGAGAAGTTCCTGGTGTAAAACCTGCAAGAGTCACAAGTAAGGGCAAAGGATGACCCAACCAAGCTTCACGGATGACACAACCCAGCAGCTGCTCTGTAATTTTTCCTTATTAGGGTGCTTTTCTGTTACTGTTCCAACCCGCTCCCACAGTTTAGAATAATTGATGAAAGCAAAGAGAAAGATAACAGTAAAACACACACAGAGTGGGAAGAAAAAAGGAAATGCTACAGCACCTTTAGACTAACATGGGTTTCAGAGAAACAAGTCATGCCAGACTAAGCTGATCTCTTTTTGTGATAAAATTACCAGCTTGGTAGATGAAGGGAATGCTATGGATATTACACACCTTGATTTCAGTAAGGCCTTTGACAAAGTTTCCCATGACATTCTTGCAAACAAGCTTGTAAAATGTGGGCTAGACAAGTTAACTCTTCAATGGATTTGTAATTGGTTGACCGGCCGAACCCAAAGGGTGCTCAGCAGTGGCTCCTCTTCCTCTTGGAAAGATGTGACCAGTGGGGTGCCACAGGGTTCTATCCTGGGCCCAGTGCTCTTCAACATCTTTATCAATGACTTGGATGACGGAATTAGGGGCATACTTATCAAATTTGCAGATGACACCAAATTAGGAGGAGTAGCTAATACCCTAGAAGACAGGATCAAAATTCAAAATGACCTGAATAGACTAGAAAACTGAGCCAAAGCTAACAAAATGAAATTCAATACTGAGAAATGCAAGGAGCTGCACATAGGACGGAAAAATGAAAAGCATAGATATAGGATGGGGGAGACCTGGCTGAAGGAGTCTACGTTTGAAAATGATCTAGGAGTCCTAATAGACCACAAGTTGAACATAAGTCAACAGTGTGATGCGGCAGCTAAAAAGGCCAATGCGATTTTGGGCTGCATCAATAGAAGTATAGTATCTAGATCAAGGGAAGTAATAGTGCCACTCTATTCTGCCTTGGTCAGACCTCACCTAGAATACTGTGTCCAGTTCTGGGCACCACAATTCAAAAAGGATATTGACAAATTGGAGCATGTCCAGAGGAGGGCGACTAAAATGGTGAAAGGTCTGGAAACCATGCCTTATGAGGAAAGACTTAGGGAGCTGGGTATGTTTAGCCTGGAAAAACCATGGTTAAGAGGCGATATGTTAGCCCTGTTTAAGTATTTGAAGGGATGTCACGTTGAGGATGGAACTGGCTTGTTTTCTGCTGCTCCAGAGACTGGAACATGGATGCAAGCTCCAGGAACAAAGATTCCACCTCAACAGTAGAAGGAACTTTTTGACAGTAAGAGCTGTTCGGCAGTGGAAAACACTCCCTCGGAGCATGGTATGGAAGGTATGACACTGCTTTTTACTAAGAATGTATTTTCCATTTTTCTAACTATTGGAAAAATCTGAAATGTGTTCAAATGCCATATGTCCTAAAAACTTAAATATCAGAAAGGGCATGAAGAAGAGGATAGCTTAATCTGTTCCCACTCTATAAAATTTCCTTGGTTTTTTTTCCGGGCTGTGAGGCCGTGTTCTGGAATAGTTTCTTTCGGACATTTCGCCTGCATCTGTGGCTGGCATCTTCAGAGAATGGTTGGGTAGGAGTGTGTCTGGGGTTTACATGCTATGAATCCCTGTAGGGAAGTATATGTAAATTTGTGTAATTGAATGATTAGTTTCTGGGTATAGAAATGCAAGGCTCATTAGTGTCTGTTTGGCTGGTTGGTTGGTTGATGGGCCATTAACTGCTGGGAATCCCCCTGTCCCTGGGTGGAATTCTTTTGTAAGTGTTGAGTTTTGATTCTATTGTATTTCAAAACTGGGAACCATATTTTGTTTATTTTTAAGGTTTCTTCTTTACTGTTGAAATTGTCCAGGTGTTTGTGGATTTCAATAGCTTCTCTGTGCATTCTGGCATGATAGTTGTTGGCCTGGTCCAGTATTTCTGTGTTTTTAAAAAACATTTTGTGTCCAGGTTGGCTTATAACATGTTCTGCTACTGCTGATTTTTCTGGTTGGCCCAGTCTGCAGTGTCTCTCATGTACCTTGATATGTGTTTGCACACTGCGTTTAGTGGTCCCTATGTCTATACCCAGAAACTAACCATTCAATTACACAAATTTACACATACTCACCTACAGGGGTTCATAGCCTATAAACCCCAGACACACTCCTACCCAACCATTCTCTGAAGATGCCATCCACAGATGCAGGTGAAACGTCAGAAAGAAACTATTCCAGAACACAGCCTCACAGCCCAGAAAAAAACCCAAGGAAAATCTATGGATGCCGGCCATGAAAGCCTTCGACTTCACATATTCCCACTCTATTGAAAAATAGTGTAAATAATAGCTCAGTCCATGGGAAGGCTTTGTTAATGTTTTGAAAGGCATGAATGAATATACTAATTTAGGATCATAGTCGTTGATATCATTTAGAGAACTAAATAATGAATATAAGTAACTGTACAGCCGATATAAAAGAGGTTTGAATCAAACCATTGGGGGGAAGAAATAGACTGGAAAAGTTAATTGAATTGTAATCAATACTTATAGTGTCTGATTTATCTCTTGTTCTCCCATTACTCATAGCTGTTTCAAAAAGTAGCACAGTTAAATATAATGGGATATGCAGAAATTAATTTTTGAAAAATTTAGTTCAGTCCTTTAGTCTGTCAGAAAAACTGAGAAGTCCAGCGCAGTTAATGTCTTATTTGGAGCTAATAGAAGCATGAATGTTCTAGGATATAATCCCAGTAGCAGTGTTGAGTCATCGATGGCAGCAGTGGTAATGATATGACAGTCTATTTATTACTCTTCTTCCAAGCACTGTGCGGTTAACTCATCAAGAAATTGTTATTATTCCTTCTGGATTGTTTTTCTTTAGTGGTCTGTAATTATAAAAGTATTATGAGGGCATGGCTATATCTAGAAATTAAGTCTTCACAGTTAAATGTAGAACTGGACGAGTAAATCTTATTCTGGTTACCTTCATTGTACTTCATTCCCCCCCACAAATTAATAATGTAGCTTTCTTGTATTGATGTATGACTCCCTGTTCCTGCCAATTCACCAGCATGCAATCCACTATTTAAATTCATTTGCATTACAGTATTCAAGCTATAAAATTACTGTCTGGCTTTAAATAAAAAATCACAGTAGAAAAATATTCCCCTGAAAGCTCTGTGTTGATTTCATTTCAAAGCTCTGTATCACCAGGACACATGAATCTTCCTCTTGCCCTCTGGCACATATACTTAAAAGCTAATAAAAGGTACCCATTAGCTGTAAATTCCAAGTCCTCTGATATCTTCTTGTAGTTGTTAACTGGATTCCAGAGGAGACCAGAGTAAAAACCAAAGCAAACCACCCAGGATATTTAGCTTCCTCTCTTTCTCCATCTTAGAAAACAGAAAAGAGATTTGACTGTCCTAATGGAAGCTCAAAATAGATTGCACTTGCTTCACCAGCTGAAGAAAGGACCATTCTTCTCAGCAGCCTTAGAACTAATGTACAAATTCAGAAAAAGCAAGCAGTAGGTTCCTCTTGGGAAATCACATTGACTGCACACTTTTTTTTTTTTTTTTTTTGGAATGAGTTCGTTCAAAAAGAAGACCTTGCTTCTTTTAGAATCGCCCCTGGAAAACATTAAAGTATAGTTCCCTACCTTCCTCTTCTGTTTTATTACCTCCTCTGTGTGTGATTCTCATGCTCCCATGCACCCCACCCTTATCACATTGTGTCCTTCAAAATCCCATCTATCTGAAGTGTCCACCTTGGGAAATGTGGGGAAAGGCTGACATGCAGCACATCAGCAACTATGAACATTGGGTTTTTCCAGATTCCAGTTTGGATACAGGCTTAGTCATGTTTAGAACAGACCCACTGAAATGAGTGGGACTTGGGAATCTTATGTAGACACTTGTCTCTTTGCTTTTTGCTTACCAAGTAGGAAATTGAGACCAGGCAACAAGTGCTAAAGGACCATTTTATTAACTATCTACATTTTTAACTTTGAACTTTAATAATATGCAAGGGGAAAGGAGGCTGAACAGGGTTCCAGCTGAGACTGGAGGTCCGAACTCAATCTTCTGTTCCTCCTCAGCCACCACTGGGGGAAGCCCCCAAGCTCTGAGTGCCAGCCACCATTTTGGCTGGGCAACCACCCAACAAGGATGACCTTTCTAGGGAACCTCCTCCCATGTCCCATGAATTAAAGGGGAAATGTGCCCTTTCTCACCTTCTAGGGCCTGTGATGCACAGGAACAAGTCTGTAGACATCCCCTTCACCGAATTTGCACCTAGGGGTGTTCACCATCACTGCCCCTTCAATTTGCCCCCTGCCTACCTGGCATGGACAAGGCACAAATGTCTGCTTAGTTCCTTTCCCCCACCAGACCAGCCAATAAGGTTCGTGCCACTTCCTGCAGATCAGACCAAAAAAATAAAATAAAAAATGGTTGCTTTCACTTGAAAGGTGAACCCCATCCACCCTATACAAGTGAGGGTTTTTAAACAATATTCCCAGGTAGGGAATAAAGTGCCCCTGGACAGTTGCTAGGGCATTCCATATCTCACTATCAAGGCACCTCAGATCCCCTCACCCCTCCAAACATGCCCAGATAAAGAAGTGGACCAAACCAAATGCCCTCCTGTGCCATTGGGCCTTAATTACTCCTCAATCAGCAATAGTTTGAATGATAAGGACTTTGACCTTAATTCAAACCTAAATAATTCCCTCCAAGATGGATAGTTAAATAGTAAAGGGTGAAGGCCATTCCTTAATTGTAATTGCAGAATTAAATGAATAAAATGCATCCATCAAACAACAGTTTAAGATGTTGTTAAGACAAATAGCTGGTTGTTACGGAATCATAGTGTAATGCTGTGAGTATCAGTTTTGTGGTCATGCACATTCTCCCCCTCCTCCAGTCTTTCTGCAGTAGTTTGGCTGCAAGAAGATGGTAAGGAGACTAACAGGTTGAGGGAATCAGGGTCCTTTGGCATTTATCAGCTAATCTGCAGCCTGGCTGGGGTCCTATTATCACCTTCTGACTGCCTGGGTGTTCAACTTGTGATGATGGTAAAATCCAGACAGGCATTCCACTTAAACATTCTTAAATATGGGAATCTGAAGATATTTATATGGGAGAATAAGCAGGCTCTCTGATATTTAAATTTAGTTTGAGTCTCCCTTATTCAGAATTCCAAAATCCAAAATATTCCAAAATCCAAAATTGTCCACTTGAGTGGCTGAGATAGTGATACCTTTGATTTCTGATGGTTCAGTTTACACAAAATGTGTTTCATGCACAAAATTATTTAAAATATTGTGTGTAAAATTACCATCAGGCTATGTGTAAAATTACCATCAGGCTATGTGTATAAGGTGTATATGAAACAAAATGAATTTCATGTTTAAACTTGAGTCCCATCTCCAAGATATCTCATTAGGTATATCCAAGTATTCCAAAATCAAAAATATTCCAAAATCCAAAGTACCTCTGGTCCCAAACATTTCGGATAAGGGAGAATCAACCTGTATATGCAGTCATAGATAAAGATATATAAACATATTGTATATATTCCCCTCAAGGAAAAACACAGACATATTAATATCTGGGCACATTGCTTTCATCACATGCCATTACATTGCATGTAAGGCATCATACTTTCATTACATTCTATTGCAGCGAATTCCAGTATATGGCAAGTAAGATGTTACACATTCATAAGAATCTTTACCTGCATCTCTCTAGCAGGCTTCTTTATAGTTATCACATAAAGGAACAGTGCCATCTTAAACAATATAGCTCAGCCATTGATCCATTTAGAAATGCCATCTCATCTGTTGAGGAACTTGTTATCGTGTGCCTTCAGGTCATTTTCAACTTATGGTGACCTAAGGAGAATCTATCATGAGGTTTTCTCAGCAAGATCTATTCAAAGAGGGTTTACCATTGCCTTCCTCTAAGGCTGAGGGAGTCTCACTTGGTCACCCTGTGGGTTTCTACAGCTGAGTGAGGAGTTGAACCCTGGTCTCCAGGGACATAGTCCACTGCTCTACGGCACACTGGATCTCATGTTGATGAACTATATACCTCTAAAGAGGTATCTGTGAACACATAGACATCCAAAGGTTAATATCCTGGAGCACAACTACATTTACAGAAGAAGTGTGCGTACGGTTGGATCTTTACTTCACTGCCACAGTTTCCACTACTGAACAGGAAAATTGCTCTGCTGCTTTTAATGTGGCCTGGCTCTTCAGCAGTTGGAAGTATGGTAGCAAAGATAAAAGACAAGTGTAGTACTTTGTCGCACACATATATGCCTTATTTGTATCTGGGCCTAAGTCTCTCTCTACTGATAGACTATGTTCAGATAACAACTTTTACTGAAGTCAGTGGGAGTAAGAACCATTTCCAGAGTCAAGGTAACAAAACAGTGCAAGCAGAAAGAAAGAGGTCCTGGATTTTCAGCTTTTCTCTCAAATTTTTTTCTGAACAGAGTGAACTGAAGTCTGAATTAGTCATTTTGTGGTTAAGTGCAGTAGCCCCAAAGCTCTCTACAGAAGCTAAATGCGATTAAGCCCTGCAAGCAGAGAGTCTTACCAGTCCTTGTTGCTTTATTCCCTGAAGGACAAATGACAGTGGATAACTTTGAATTCCTGTTGTTGGTTTTTAAAGAAAATCCAAGTGGTTTGTTTTTGAAAGGCTGGTCTGGTGCATGCTTTAGTTACACAAAGTCACTCTCAGCTGGTTGGGACTAATGCTTCTCCATCACAATGCACCACTAGTACATAATGGCATGCAGTTATCTTTTCTTGGAGTTGTCATTTTGAAGTATTATTTAGAACTACCTAGTGTTCAGCTCTAGCCTTTCATGTTTTATTATTTATTAAGTGTTCACCTTTTGTTACTTATAATGCAGGGAATGAATAAAAAATTATTGGGAGAGTAACTTTTATGAGTCAAGAAATGCTTTGTGTGGGAAAAGGTTATGCTCTTTATGTGTTTCTCAGAACTTTGTGAAAGATTAACTGGATTTTGGTGTACTATTTAGACAGTAAATTTGTTCAGAAGATGGCTATTTATTTTATCGTCCACTCCATTACTACTGTTATCTCAGTTGGGTATCTTTTGCTGCAAGCTTGATGCTTACTTCAGTCAGAATACAACAGCTTGTGAGCAGGTTTTAGGACAGCCACTGAATGCATTGTAACAATACAGGGCATGCATACATATCAGAAAAAGAGAGTGCAAATTTACACAGTATCTACACATGGTAATTCATATGTTCATATATCAATTAAAATTATTTTCTATAATGCGAATTACACAGGATAGTCAATTAATTTCTAATGCATATCACCTTCCAAATCTTACATTATCACCATAGAATCATAGAATCATAGAATCATAGAATCATAGAATCATAGAATTGCAGAGTTGGAAGAGACCACGAGGGCCATCCAGTCCAACCCCCCTGCCACGCAGGAAATCACAATCAAAGCATCCCCGACAGATGGCCATCCAGCCTCTGTTTAAAGACCTCCAAGGAAGAAGACCCCACCACGCTCCGAGGGAGTGCGTTCCACTGCCGAACAGCTCTTACTGTCAAAAAGTTCCTCCTCATGTTGAGGTGGAATCTCTGTTCCTGGAGCTTGCACCCATTGCTCCGTGTTCCAGTCTCTGGAGCAGCAGAAAACAAGCCTGCTCCATCCTCAGCGTGACATCCCTTCAAATACTTAAACAGGGCTATCATATCGCCTCTAAACCGTCTTTTTTCCAGGCTAAACATACCCAGCTCCCTAAGTCTCTCCTCATAAGGCATTGTTTCCAGACCTTTCACCATTTTAGTTGCCCTTCTCTGGACACGCTCCAATTTGTCAATATCCTTTCTGAATTGTGGTGCCCAGAACTGGACACAGTATTCTAAGTGAGGTCTGACCAAGGCAGAATAGAGTGGCACTGTTACTTCCCTTGATCTAGACACTATATTTCTATTGATACAGCCCAAAATTGCATTGGCCTTTTTAGCTGCCGCATCACACTGTTGGCTCATGTTCAACTTGTGGTCTACTAGGACTCCTAGATCCCTTTCGCACGTAGTCTCATTCAGCCAGGTCTCTCCCATCCTATATTTATGCATTTCATTTTTCCGCCCTAAATGCAGTACTTTACATTTCTCCGTATTGAATTTCATTTTGTTAGCTTTGGCCCAGCTCTCCAGTCTATCCAGGTCATTCTGAATTTTGATCCTGTCCTCTAGGGTATTAGCTACTCCTCCCAATTTGGTGTCATCTGCAAATTTGATAAGTATGCCCCTAATTCCCTCATCTAAGTCATTGATGATTTGACCATATTTCAAATCACTCATGTACATTCTCACCCCTGTAGCTTATACATTTACTAGCATACAGTAACATTAGATTAATTTAAATCGGAAGTTGGAAACGCTTTAAAGTTAGTTTGTTTACTTTTAAATTTGTAGGGTATTTCTTCACCCAAAAGTGCCCCTTAAATAGCATACAGCATATTGATGAAAGTACAGTAATTTAATTAAACATTTAAGGGAATTATTTTCCTTTTAAAGGGTGTGAATCATATAGTTAAGTACCTTGGATAGCCTCTTTTAAAGTCTGGAATAAAACCCATGGTATCTTATAATCATAGAATAATAGGGTTGGAAGAGACCACAAGGGCCACCCAGTCCAATTACCTGCCATGCAGGAAAAAACAACTAAAGCACTTCTAAAAGATGCCCATCTTGCCTCTGTTTAAAGACCTCCAAAGATGGAGAGTCCACGACCCTCTGAGGCAATCTATTCCACTGTTGAACAGCTCCTAAAAACCAGAGCAGATTTACTGCATCTCTCACACAGAAGCGTTCAGCAGCCACTGGTATCCTGTCCCATGTCTCCATCAGTAATGCCTCTTGTGGTGCCGTTGGTGAGATATGAAACGGTAGACCCATTGAATCAATGTTTGAATGGTGACTCGACATGTAGGTCAATCCTATTGATTCAGTAAGTCTACTCTGTTTGGAACTGCCAATAGGACTTGAGCCAGGTAACGTCACATGCAGATTCCTGTGGAACAAGGTGGTCCTATAAATACCCCTGTCACAAAGTTAGGCTAGAGTGCAGCTGATTTCTAAAATCACTATGCTTTTTGCTGCAAGTACAAAGCACAGCAGAAGGTCTCCTTGGGTGATGTTTCAGGGTTGTGATTCTTTCTGCGTTGTTGTTTCTCTTCAAGACTTGTTCAGCATGAGTTCTCAAATAAGGCTGCAGCATTGTGGATAGTGCGTCTCCATGCCTCCCGATGTGAGGCCAGGGCGGACCATTGTTGGCAATCGATTTGGCCGAGCCTGAGATGTTGTTTCAGGGAGTCCTTGTATCACTTTTTTGGAGCACCCCTCTTACGCTGACCCATGGCGAGTTCACTGTAGAATACTATTTTGGGGAGGTGATGGTCCTCCATCCTAGAAACATGCCCTGCCCAGCACAGCTGTGTTCTCAGTATCATGGCCTCAATGCTGGTGATCCCTGCTTGCTCAAGGACAGCAACATTTGTCACATAGTCCAGTGTATATTTAGGATTGTGTGAATACAGCACTGATGAAAGCATTCAAGGAGTCCTTTTTAGTCATCAGCACGCTTGCAGAAAGCGCAGGATGAGTCCTTCTTGAATCTTCGTTTGCGAAGAGAGAGAGAGAGAGACCTTAAGTGACACAATCTGTTTTCAAGAGACATATTTCAAAATAGCTGCAAGCATGGAAAATACTGCAAACACCTTCAGAAAGAATATGCATTAATATAGTCTGGAACATACAGCTATAAATAGAGTGTTCTCAAGTAACAGAAAATCTGCATTCAAAATAATGTTCACATTTGACTCAAACTGCAGAAGTAAGGTAAATCTGATTCTGTGCTGTCCACTGCTCTGTGGGCAAGGTAGTCTTGTCTTGCTCTACCAGTGAGAGAAGGGGGCTGGGATATACTGTGAGTGGGTTAAAAGCATGGCAGAACAGGTTGTATCTTTATCAAAGGCAGTAGCATCTGAACCTTTGGAAAATCCAATTTCTGGGCAACATTTTTGGTAAGAGGTAGCCATTTCTCCTGGGCCATTTCTCCTGGGGTCCAGCATTGCTACCAACTGTGTTTTGGTTTCTAAGTCTTTGGAATGCAAACAGCACAGATTATTTTAGACAAAGTAGAAGTTCATTCTGTCTTCCTGAGTTTTAAAGTATGCCAACCTCTAGTCAGGTCTGTTTGTTGTACCTCATTGGCTTTCCTGAGGAAGCTTGTGGTACAGTTGGAAGGAAAGAAGTGACAACTGCTGTCTGGGAAGCTAAGAAGTTCAGGGCTTATGAATACTGCTTTTGTTTTGCATTAACTCACTGTATCTGAAGTCTAATTTCCTTTTTAGTTACTCAATTGCATTAATAGCTTTCCTTCATGTCAAGTGGAAGTCTGTAGAGAAGTTTTTAAAAAGTTTTTTTTCTGCATGTTTACATAGCAAGGTAAGTTTAGGGACATGAGGTGAACTGGGTTTTATGTGTGAAGTGCTAATCTGCTTGCCATTAAAGATCTGTCAAAACTGAATTTAACATGCATATATTTTACACACTTTCATATCTGTGACTCCAGTTTCTCTTTCAAGTTATTAAGGACTCTTATGTAAATTAATGTGTATAATAAATTGGAAAGGGTCCATCAGTGCTATTCAGCATTGTTTTGTGAAAATATATTTAATCAGTGCTACAGTCAGAAAGTAAGAGCACCAAACCAGCACTTCAGCCAAGATCATTTTGGATCCTGCAAGGATGCAGATAACCACTTAGAACATACATGCATATGACTGTTTTATTAGTCATTGTAATGTAGGCTGGTAGGTGTGGGTGGACTTTTTAGGATTTTTGAAACATTTGATTAAGAATTTGATTAAAAACATTTGATTAAGAGTGAAGTTGCTACAAGTTCCCCAGTGCTCCAAAAGGCATGAAAATGCAAGCCTTAATTTGCACACTATTTTAATTCTAGTGATTTTAAAAAAAATTATTCATATTTACATTAATCTAACAAACAATAAACAATATCACATTTCAATAATAAAACAACAAAAACATTGTGGCATTGTTTCTCTATATCCAGTACACAGTTCATTATAGTTTACCAGTCCTCCTTTTTTCTAAATCTTGTCTCTTCTCTAGGTTTCATTCTCATTACAAATGTATCTATCCATTAAAAAAAAAAAAAACACCTCACCAAAAATGAGGGACTTGACTTGGTTGTCCTCATATTTCTGAATTTATGTTTACATACTGAATAAATGGATATCATACTGTCCAAAATTAAGGCAAACCCTACATAACCATTTATTAATACATTGATCTTTTGCAATATTCCAAATGATAGGAATGTTGAATATTTTCTTACATTGTTCTCACTTATAGATTAAATTACACACACACACACACACACAGAGAGAGAGAGAGAGAGAGAGAGAGAGAGAGTTTAATCTTTGCCTTTCAGCTCCAGTGCTCTTCTTTTGCAAGTTGGAGGCAGTTGTGAAACTAGGCCCACATTGCAGTCTCTACTCAACCATGAACTTCATTAGGTAACTTTGGGCTAGTCACTGTCATTTTCCCTCACCTATAGAGTTACTATGAGAATAAGGAGGGTGAGGGGGAAACTATATTGTGTACTGCCTAGAGCTCCTCAGAAAAATAAATTGATCTAAATGTTTGTAACAAAGTAAATGATATAAATGTTTAGCAAGAACTGTATTAAAAATAATGATTGGAAACTGCCATAAATCATTTATTCTGTCTCCTTTTTAAAAACTCCTGTAACAAAATCCTTCTAAGTGATCTGATGGCTTTGTAATACAGCAAGATCCCTTATCCACGATGGATACATTCCAAGACTCCCCATGGATGCCTGGAACCATGGATAGTACTGAACCCTAAATTTTAAAAGGGCTATATTTTAAAGTTGTCTCCCCGCTCCCCGCTCACCTGTTGTCCCATGGAGGGCAGGGGAACCATCACTGCCTTAACAAACAGGCACAACAGGAGGAAAATGGCAGGTCAACCTCCGGTCTTAGATCTACTATAGAATCATGCTAGAGAACTGAGAATGCCCCAAAACACTTCTGGTAGCAGTGACCACAGGTGATTAAAATTACCGAAAGCAATCTCGTGGATAAAGACATCTTACTGTAGCTCACTTCATGCATTTGTTTGCCATCAGTAAAACAAATTCCATACTGATAGGATGAAAAAACAACAACCCAAAAGTGTTTATAAAACAGAATGGCCCTGGTTTTAATAGAGAATGCATAATATACTAACTACCATGCCCTACACTGAATAGTGTGTGAACAGTAGAATATTATAATATTATAATATTTAAAAGGACACAAGGAACACTTATTTTTTTTAAAAAGAACATACCCTATTATCCCAGAAACTTTGAAACCATATTTTCCCTATCAACAAAAAACTAGCAAAATGGCAAACTCCTTCTTCCTAAATACCAGCTAAATCTTAGTCCCCATGAACTATTGCAATGACTCACTCAAATCTGAAAACTTTTATTTCACACTCACATTCAAACGCTTCCTAAATGTCAAACTAAACATTAACGAAAATGTTCATTCTTTATGATTATCCTGCTTTCATTCTGACAAGATTTATTAATTATTATGCAATTCCTGAGAGATAATGCTTCCTTCACCCATTAGACTTACAAATTAAGCCCATGTTTACCTTCTAGTGGCTGAAGCATGCCAACTGTTAGGAAAATCCTGTGCTATGACAAACAGACTTTTTCATTATTGGAAGAGTATGCCAGCCAAAAAAAAAAAGCAGGTGCTAGACATGTCATCTAGTTTGACCCTTGTTAGCTACATGTTTGTCATTTTAAAGATAATTAGGGCCTATATGCCTTCTCTGTGTGGCCTTCTCTGCTGTGGAAAGGGACAACTTCTACAGGGAAAATCCCTGCAACAGTTATGTAGCATCTCTTTATTTTACGTCATCACATCTCCCCTTTGTACATTTTCCCCATTTCTCTCTTAAGTCCTGTTACTTTCAGTCTTCACTTTCCCATGCTTTCAGACTTTTCCCTCATTGCCCAAGAACATGACTCTTGTAAGGTAGTATATTTTTTCCAGCCATTTATAAGAATGCAGTCTTGCTGCCATCAGGTTTCTGTATGTGTGTTTTAATGTAATCATCTTTTATCATTAAACCAACTGTATTTAATGTCTATTTGAGTTGGTCACCCTTTCTGTTTAGTTCAGCCATGCGAACAGTCAGAAATTTTCAAATATTGGTCAAATGTTTGCTTTCCTTCATGAGTAGTCTTTTTTGGTTGATTTGGCTGATTAATACAGCATGTCACATATGACCTTTATGGAGTTTAATAAGGGCAGTACCCACTAGATTTCTCTTGCTTGTTTCATCTTGCTCTTTGCCAGACTTTCCTTGGGGCTGGTAGACAGATAATTCTTTTTAGCCTGATAATTGGTTGGTGTTTTGCACAAGAAGAACTTGGAGAAGATGGGATCGAATGTCATTGGTATTTATATAGACAGATAAAGGAAAGATATAAAATGGATAAGAAATTGGAGGGTATTGAAACAAATAAATCGATATGGGATAAAATCATTCAAGTAGGGAATAAAAACATGATTACAAGATTCTATAAGACATTATTGGAATGGGAAACAGAAGATAACATTATCAAAGAAGTAATGATAAAATGGGCCCAAAATATAGGTCACCAAATTGAATTAAAGCAATGGGAGAAATTGTAGACGAATCGGATGAAATATACTCTAAGCCAAAATGTTAGAGAGAATAATTATAAGATGTATTTGAGATGGCATTACTCTCCATACAAGTTAACAAGAATGTACAAAAGTACTAAAAGTAACTGCTGGAAATGTGGTCATGAAGTGGGCACCTTCTTTCACCTTTGGTGGACCTGTAAAGATGCTGGAAAATACTGGAAAACAATACAAAAAACAATAAAGGACATTTTAAACATCAATATCCCATTTAAACCAGAATTCTATCTCTTGGGGATGATGGATGGAGATACGGAAAGGTAGCACAGAAAAATGTTATTTTATATGTTGACGGCTGTGCGAATTGAGTACGCAAGAGTATGGAAGATCAAAATAACTCCTACCATAGAAGATTGGATTGTGAGACTCAAGAAATGGTTGAATTAGATAGATTAACAGTTTTATTGAGGGGTAAATCACTGAGGAGGCATTATGAAGATTGGAAAGCCTTCTCAATTTTTTTAAAGGATAAATGGGGAGAACTGGCAGCAATTAGCGCATAAATAAAAATTTGATTTTTCTCAATAAGGAAAGGGAGGAAAAAGGAAATGGAGAGAATAAGAGAATAAGAAGAATAAATAAATAAATAAATAAATAAAAATACTAGATATCAATAAGCTGGTAATGGCAATGCAGACGAATACAACAACACGAGTAATAACACCAATGCCATTTGAACATGGGAATACGGGGATACATCAATTTTTGGCAGATAAGAATTCAAAATAACAGCTTTAAAGAAGTTTGGATAGGGGCAATACAGAGGGAAAATTACATGATTTTAGTAAAAGTAAACAGGTAGGACTTTTTCGGATGAGCTTTTATACTGCTAGCAGCCTCGTCCCCGTTGCGAGGCTGCAGCGCTGCAGGGCGTCCCTTTCGGATGACGCCCTGCCCTGCCGATCCTCTTCCGAGACTGTTGCATAACCTCTGTGATGCTGCTGCGTTATATTCGGCGGTTTTCTAATCACGATCGTGATTACAGCACCATCCTTCCCCTGTAGCTGTTCCGTGCTTTCCCACCATGTCTTCTGTCTTCCTTCTGAATACAGAAAATCTGTTAAAAAGGAAGCATGAAATAGATGCATGATGTCTTTTGATTGGTACTGCCAGAGAGAGATGGCCGTTTGGAAACATTCTGTTTCCCATGCATTAGTTTCTTTTCTCATTCAGGTCACATGAATGAGGGTACCCTAGCAATAAACATTTCTTCTTCTCTTGTGTTTCTCTTGAACATTTTCAGCTTCTTGTTTATATTGTTTCTATCATTAAAGATAACCCCTAAACAAGATGTTACCTCTCCATTTTGTTCAACTTGATGGCTAATTTATCTTGACCATTAGTGGCTTTGTAATATTTTTAGTTTTTGATGCATAACTGGCTATTGTTTACATGGCTTGCTTTACTAGACTAGCATTAAAAGTCATTGATCTAAGACGGTAATTCCCAAAGTGGGCGCTACCACCCCCTGGTGGGTGCTGCAGTGATCCAGGGGGGCAGTGATGGCCACAGGTGCATTTGGGGGTGATGAATAACTGTAAGGGGGCAGTGAAAGCATAAAAGAAAGAAGAGAAGATTTAGAAAAATTGTTTTATGTATTCCACTCATAATGCTTAATTTTTCTTTGAACAACGTACTGGACGTTGGTTCGGTTCCCGCATACTCCCTCACTTGCATTGAGGTATGTGCAATCATGCACTGCTACTGTTCATGTGGTGCCACAAAATTGCCATTCCAAAACACGTGAGCACTACGAGCATTGCTGCGGGCAACTGCCACTCGTGCGATTGGTCAATAGCAAGGCCAAAGCCTGGAACAGCAGCGACAGTACTGGCTACTGGAAGTACTACCAGCAGATTTTGGAGCACGCTATGAATCAGGAGATTTCCCGTAATTATTACGGGAAAATTACAGCGTAATATAACTCTGAGGACTTTTTTGGATGGAGAAATACACCGCAAGAAGGGTCGTCCCTCTTGCAATGCTGCTGTGCGGCGGGGGGGCGTTTCGTATAACGCCATCCCCCTGCCGATTCTGTTCCCCTACAGATCACAGCTCCAGCATCATATTTGGCTGTTTCTTAATCACGGAAGGCGTCATACAAAACACCCCCCTGCCACGCAGCAGCGTCACAAGAGGGACGATCCTTCTTGCCGTGTATTTCTCCATCCGAAAAAGTCCTAAGTTAGATTGTTGTAATATTGCGACAAGTTAAAGTTAACTAACAAATAGTGCAACTGTAATTGGTGAGTATTATTTATTTATTTTGTAATAATTATATGCGCTTTACAATTAATAATATCATGTTTATTTATTTCATTAGTATTTATTTAATTTGTTTTTCACAAAATATTTCAAAAAATTACAAAAAAATATTAATTAAAAATACCTCCATAAAAATTTTATTTTTTTCTACAGATAATAATGGCTCAACCAAAGAAAAAATGTAGACAATATGATATTGAATATTTGAAATATGGCTTTATTGAGTCACCTGTAAACGATGCATTACCAATGTTCCTGATTTGCCAGAAAGTTTTATCAAACGAAGTTATGAAGCCTTCCAGATTACAAGAACATTTAACTAAAATTCATGGTGATAAAAAAGATAAGGATTTATCTTATTTTCGAACACTAAAAGAAAAATTTATCAAACAACCCATATTGGCAAAACTCTTTTCAACCGCAACCACACAAGATGGCGATGGCATGCTTGCTTCTTACAATATTTCATTAATGATTGCCAAATCGGGAAAACCTCATACTATTGGTGAAGAACTAATTATACCGGCTATAAGTGAAGTAATACATACTGTACTACACAAGCCAGCATCTGATATTATCAAGAAAATTTTGTTGAACAATAATACAGTGCAAAGAAGAATTGATGAAATGACTCAAGATGTTGAAGATTCATTGTGTGGCTATTTAAAAACATCTCGGTTTTCTATTCAACTTGATGAGTCAACTTTGTTAGGAAATGAAACTTTACTTTTAGCATACGTGCGGTTCACAAAGGAAGAACAAATTTGCCGAGAAGTATTATTTGCTAAACATTTGCAAACTGATAACTAAGGAGAATCAATATTTCATGCATTGGATGAGTTTTTTTTAAAGAAAAAGAAATACTTCTGAGTAATATCTTATCAGTAGCCACAGATGGTACTCCAGCGATGGTAGGGCGCTACAGGAGTTTTCTTGCATAGTTATAAAAGGAGGTGCCGAATGCATTCACAGTACGCTGTATCATCCATCATCAACATCTAGTTGCCAAAAATTTAAGTGCACGCCTACATAATTCATTACAATATATAATTAAAGCTATCAACACAATCAGAAGCAAATTGTTAAATGTCCGATTATTTAAACAGCTTTGTATTGAAAATGATGAAGAATTTAATCGTTTGCTGCTTCATACAGAAGTTCATTGGTTGTCAAAGAGTGCCTGTTTAGATAGGTTTTATAAGCTGTTTAACTCAGTGCTGGAGTTCTTGAAAGATAAAAATAATGCTTTACGATCCAATTTAATTCAATCCAAAAGTGACATTGCTTACTTGACCAACTTGTTTCAAAAATTTAATGAAAGCAATCTTCAGCTTCAAGGTGATGAACTGAATTTAATAAAAACAAAATCTGTTATTTCTGCATTTGTGACAAAACTTCTTCTGTATAAATGAAATTTTGGACGAGGGGAATTCAGCCAGTTCCCAAATTTATCAGGAGCAGAAAAAAAAGATGAAGACATACTTTCTTATTGTGAGCACTTGGATGCTCTCCATTCAGATTTTAATCAACGATTTAATGATATTTTGAAAATGAACATACCTGATTGGATTTTGGATCCTTTTCCAAGTGCAAACACAGAAGAATCTCCACAGTTACAAGAAGAACTGATGGAGGTAACTACAAATGATGAATTGAAATTTAAATTCAAAAGTGGCTACCAACAATTCTGGCTGCAAAAGTAGATCCTTCGGCTTATCCTGAAATATGGGCTGTAATTCAAAAGTTCTTAATTTAATTTCCTTCATCATATTTAGTGGAACGTGGATTCAGTGCGGTAACCAATTTATTAACAAAAAAAAAAAGAAACCGATTGCAAATAGTCAATCCCGGTGCTTTAAGATTACTGCTGATGAAAATAGAGCTGAGGATTACTAAATTGGTAGCAGTATACCAGGTTCATCCTTCTCATTAAGATGATTTCAAATGTTTTAACTTTTTTTGTATTACCTTTCTATTCTGAGTTCAATAAATAGTTTCATAATTTCAAACTTCAATGTTTCTAATTTACACCTTTCTTTACTATATTTTATGAAAAAGGTAGAAATATTAATACATATATCCTTTTGTTTAATTGCTATTAAAATTTTAAAAAATAATAATTTCCAGGGGACGCTGAGTAATATTTTTTCTGGAAAGGGGGCGGTAGGCCAAATAAGTTTGGGAACCACTGATCTAGGAAAACTGTTGGAAGGAAGCCAGTACTGATATGGCAGTGAATACATTTGTGTGTTCATTTCTTTGTTAGCTAGTATCATTATATGACAAATCAGCTATGAGCCTTAACTAACACCTATCACTGCATCACAAGCCAGTGTGATGGGAAAGCCCCTTAATGATCCATTTGCTGCTGCTGCTGTTGTCATAAGTTCTATATAAAATAAAAACTGGTTCCATTAAACATATACTGTATTTCATAGTAATTAGTATGACTAAAATGCATCTTGGCATAGAAACCTGGAAGTTTCTATGCCCATTGGAAGTGATATGCCTGAGCATGCTTGGGGGGAAATTCTATCAGTAGAAGTGAATATACAGTGGGCCTGCTGTATCCATGGGCTAGCCATCCATGGATTGGAGCATCCACAGATCATCACACCCCATATAATTCAATGGTGGTGCATGCATGCGAGCGCATCAGCGCATGGCCATGTGCACACACCACCATTTAATATGGGGTTTGAGTATCTGTGTTTTTCCCACCCATGGGGTGGGTGTGAAACTGAACCCTGCAAATGGGAAGGTCCCACTATATTTAGGAGTATGTTTGCATATAGTAGTCAGTGCTACTTATTTCATAGCACATATATGACTGCATAGAGGTTCATTACAGAATTTTATTTTTCCTCTTGAAAGTGTTCTTTCTTCTGCTTCCCCCCCCCCAATCTGGCATTCTGTGTGTGAACAGTACAAACTACTTCCCTAAACTCAAGTGTTTGAACTGGTATGAATGAGCAAGTTCCAAAAACCCGCCCACAATGTTTTTACTGCCTGGCAATGTTACTGTTCTGAGAGAAAGGATAAATGGAGACTTTGAACCAGATAAAACAGGAGTTGTTCAAAGAGTTTCCTTTCTGAAGACTCCCTGGGAGAAGCATCTTCTCCTTTGACAGGAACTCAAACCATGTATAAATGGCAGTCTAAGAAACCCTGGACTCAGACCCCATAGGGAAATGTCTGGGAGTCAAGAAGACTCTTGTCAAAAGAGGGCTCTCGTGCCCTCCCAAATGAAGCATTTCCCCAGTCCTGATGGCAAATGGAAATACTATATAATGATCAAACAGAGTTGATATACGTGAAGATATGGGGCGAAATCTACCCACAGGCAAGGTGTCTACAGGGCTACAGACCCATTAGGCATTGGTTTTTTGGCTCTGCTGGCTTTAAGTGCACCATCACTCTTCTCATCAGTGGTGACTTCCATCTTAGCTGTGCAGTGCATTTACTTTGGGTTCCAAATTGATCACCAACAATGATCTGCCCTGGCCTCACATCGGGAGGCATGGAGACGCACTATCCACAATGCTGCAGTCCTATTTGAGAACTCACGTCGAACAAGTCTTGAAGAGAAACGACAACGCAGAAAGAATCACAACCCAGAAACATCACCCAAGGAGACCTTCTGCTGTGCTTTCTACAACCGGATTTGTTTATTCGGATTGGCCTTTTTAGTCATCAGCGCGCTTGCAGAAAGCACGGGATGAGTCCTTCCTAAATCTTCATTTGCGAAGAAAAGCCAGAGAGAGAGAGAGAGATTCCAAACTTTAAAGAAGCTCTCCAAAGTACTGAAATCAATCTTCAAAATGGATTCAGTACTTTGGATAGCTCCTTCAAAATCTGGAATAAAGCTTAAAGCAGATCCACCACCTCTCACAAGAAAGCCACCACTATATGAATTCATATGATATATAGTGGCATGGTACAGGCTCTGCATCCCATTCAGGAGAAATGTGGGGTATTAAATAAATAAATAAACAAATAGCCTGCCTTCACATTGGCTCAGTAATATATGGAATTTTCTTTCATGTAAGTCATGCCTTGACTATCCATTCAAACATTCAGAATATTTTACTAAACAACAGATGAAAATCAGCTTTTCCATTTGGCTTACTTACTTCCCTATTTCATCTCTGAACTACTTGCAAGGCAAAGATATTCATTTGTAAGTTTATCTGCCTTCCAGAGGACTTGATCTTCTCTCTTTCACTTTTCAGATTTTAAATCAGCTAGGTATGTCAGATTTGGGATTTAGATAAGAGGCTAACTACAATCTGATGTGTAAAATTGTGGAAGGATTTTTAAAGTAATGTCAGTAAGGAGCTAGAGAGCAAAATGCATCTATTTGTATTTCTGAAATGATAATGAGGTTTTAGAGGAAACCCCAGTGCCTAGATATCTGTATTCCATAGTCACACAGAATGTTTGCAGGAAAATTAAAGTTTATGTGAGGAGCCTGACAATCTTAGCTTTAACTCACCCAGAAGGCTTATTTGGAGAAAAATGCTGCAGCTATTTTTGGCTTACCAGAAGGAGGTAAATATGTCCAAGCTCTAGATTATGCTATAATAGGAAATCACAGAACTCCTTAATGGTCAGTAGTATTGTAAGTCAGATTTACTTTATATTGAATTGTCTCTTGGAAAAGTAACAATGAAGATTTTCTTTTAGCATTGCTTGAGTTAAACCTCTGCGTTTTCCAGTGTTGGCAAAAACAGTGTTGGCAAAAAAAAAAAAAGTCTAGGTCTTATGTAATACCCCATCTAGAAAACATGGCTTTGTTTTGATTTTAATCCAAATCATTTTAAAATAAAATCACAGATCATGATTCTTTGTACGTAATGTTGGAGTAAATCAATCTGTTTATTTTGGATGCTTTATCATGCTTCAGTGTTCATTGAAACATATATTTCTTAAAATTATTTCAGCAATGCAGAATGGTAATGTTCTCTGCATGTCTCCTATTAGAGGCTGACAAGTAATGCTAGAGAGCCACCTACTGCCACAGATATGTTTAACATGTAGATGAAGGGAAGTACTATTTCCCTTTTCATAATACTTGTGCTGGTTTTGCTAGTTTCTGCTTTAGCTGTAGTGAACATATGTGCTAACCATTCCATCTGTTTGTCTTGGATTGTTCATGAGGTGTTTTTGCCTAGTTATGCTAGCAATTTCTTAAATACAAATTGTAATTCCTAGTATTCCATTATATCAGGTCAAACTAGTGGTGTCATCTGTGACTGTGAGTCCTGCACTTTCTAATAAATTTAATACCAACAATGAATCAAGACCAGGTGCTGACAAATTAAGCTTAAACCTTTCCCCTGTACATATTTTTCCTCATTAAAATAAATCCTTCAATCTGTAATCTACAATGCAAGTACAATACAGGACAACAGAAGCTTTAGGGCTGAGGTTTATTTGAGAAACTGGCACAGGGAAGGGTTTAATCTACCTTCTACAATGCCAGATTTACATATATACACTGTAGCTGCTAATAATTTAAAGGAAGAAATTGATTGTAAATCTCCCAACACTGAGTCTACATGATACTCATAATATTTAACCTCATAGAACCATAGAGCTGGAAGAGACCACAAGGCCCATCTAGTCCAACCCCCTGCCATGCAGGAATAAACAATTAAAGCATTCCTAACAGATGGCCATCCAGCCTCTGCTTAAAAACTTCCAAAGAAGGAGACTCCACCACACATCAAGGCAGTGCATTCACTGCCAAACAGCTCTTACTGTCAGGAAGTCCTTCCTAATGTTTAGATGGAATCTCTTTTCCTGTAGCTTGAGTCTATTGCTCCGTGTCCTAGTCTCTGGAGCAGCAGAAAACAAGCTTGCTCCATCCTCAGTATGGCATCCATTCAAATATTTAAACGTGGCTATCATGTCCCCTCTTAACCTTCTCTTCCGCAGGCTAAACATACCCAGCTCCCTAAGCCAATCCTAATAGGGCATGGCTTCCAGACCTCCTATCATTTTGGTCACCTTCCTCTGGACACATTCCAGCTTGTCCATATCCCTCTGGAATTTTGGTGCCCAGAATTGGACACAATATTCCAGGTGAGGTCTGACCAAAGCATAATAGAGTGGCACTATTACTTCCCTTGATCTTGACAATATTACTCCTATTAATGCAGCCTAGAATCGCATTGGCTTTTTTAACTGCCACATCACACTGCTGACTCATGTTCAGCTCGTGGTCCACTAAGACTCCTAGATCCCTTTCACATGTACTGCCATCAAGCCAGGTGTCACCCATCCTATATCTGTGCTTTTCATTTTTACTGCCTAAGTGAAGTATCCTGCAGTTCTCCCTGTTGAAATCCATCTTGTTAGTTTTGGTCCAACTTTCTACTCTGTTAAGGTCATTTTGAATTCTGATCCTGTCCTCTGAGGTATTAGCTACCCCTCCTGCAAACTTGATAAGCATGCCCTCTATTCCCTCATCCAAGTCATTGATAAAGTTATTGAATAGCACTGGGCCCAGGACAGTACCCTGTGGCACCCCACTGGTCACTTCCTTCCAGGATGAAGAGGAGCCATTGGTGACTACCCTTGGGGTTTGGTCAGTCAACCAATTACAAATCCACCTAAGAGTTGCATTTTACTAACCTTTTTACAAGAATATCATGGGGGACCTTGTCAAAGGCCTTACTGAAATCAAGAACACTATATCCACAGCATTCCCTTCATCTACCAAGTATGTAACTCTATCAGAAAAAGGAGACAAGATTAGTCTGGCATGACTTGTTTTTCAAAAACCCATGTTGACTTTTAGTAATCACAGCATTCCTTTCTAAGTGCTTACAGACTGTCTGTTTAATGATCTGCTCTAGAATCTTTCTTAGTGTTGATGTCAGGCTGACTAGGTGATAATTTTGGGGGTCTTCTTTTTTTCCCTTTTTAAAGAAGGGGACAACATTTGCCTTCCTCCAGTCTGTTGGGACCTCTCCTGTTCTCCAGGAATTCTCAAAGATAATTGCCAGTTGTTGTGAGATTACTTCTGCCAGTTCTTTTATTACCCGTGGATGTAGTCCATCTAGCCCTGGAGACTTGAACTCATTTATATTTGCCAGGTATTCCTGAATAACCTCTTTACCTATTCTATGCTGCATTTCCCCTACTGCATCATCTGCTCCATTTCCTTCAGGTTAAGCACTGTTCTCCTTTTGGGAGAAAACCAAGGCAAAGAAGGTGTTGAATAGCTCTGCCTTTTCTCTGTCCCGTTAGCATTTCACCATGTTCTCCCCGCAGTGGTCCTACCATTTCCTTGTTCTTTCTTTTGCTACAGACATATATTTTTTAAAAAGCCCTTTTTATTGTTTTTAACCTCTCTAGGAAGCCTGAGCTCCATCTGGGGATTTTATTTCCTGATTTTCCTCCTACACTAGCTGGCTATTTGTTTGACTTTTTTTTTTTTTTTGGTGATTTCCCCCTTTTTCCATTTCTTGTACATGTCCCTTTTAAGCCTTAGCTCAGTTGACAGTTCTTTAGACATCCATACTGGTTTCTTTAGACACCTCCCCTTTTTCCTCCTCATTGGAACTGTTTGAAGTTGTGCCTTCAATATCTCACTTTTTAGAAACTCACATCCATCATGCACTCCCTTCTTTTTTAGTATTCCTGACACGGGATCACCCCCAGTATTTCCCTAAGTTTTCTGAAATCAGCTTTCTTAAAAGTCTAGAAGGCATATCTGACTATGTTTGGCTTCCCCTTTCCTCTGTGTAGCAAACTCCAGGAGAACATGATCACTCCCCCCATAAGGATCCCGCCACTTCCACCCCATTAACCAGATCATCCCTGTTGGTTAGGATCACATCTAAAATAGCTGATCTCCTTGTTGCCTCTTCTACCTTCTGGACTGTGAAATTGTCTGCAAGGCAAGTGAGGAATTTGTTGGATATTAAATTTTTGGCAGAGCTGGACTTCCAAGAAATATCAGGATAGTTAAAATCCCCAATTATTACTACATCTCTCCTGTCTGAATGTGCGGTCATCTCTTCTAGGAAGGCATCATCCAAGTCCTCAGTTTGGCTTGGAGGTCTATAGTAGACCGCTACAATGACATCCCTGCTGTTTCTTTCCCCCTTGATTTTTACCGAGATGCTCTTGATTTTTTACCAAGATGCAGACCTGGGAACTGGCTCCCAGGATTTAAGTCATGGATCCATTCATAAAATCATAGAATCATAGAGTTGGAAAAGGCCCCAAGGGCCATCCAGTTCAACCCCCTGCAATGCAGGAATACACAATCAAATCATGCCCAACAGATGGCCATCCAGCCTCTGCTTAAAAACCTCCAAAGAAAGAGACTCCACCACACTACGATGCAGTGTATTCCACTTCCAAACATCTCTTACTGTCAGGAAGATCTTCCTAATGTTTAGGTGGAATCTCTTTTCCTGTCATTTGAACCCATTGTTCCATGTCCTAGTCTCTGGAGCAGCAGAAAACAAGCTTGTTCCATCCTCAGTATGACATCCCTTCAAATATTTAAACATGGTGATCATGTCCCCTCTCAGCCTTCTCTTCTCCAGACTAAACATGCCCAGTTCCCTAAGCCGCTCCTCATAGGGCATAGCCTCCAGACCTCCCACCATCCTGGTCTCCCTCCTCCGAACACATTCCAGGTGTACACATCCTTAATGTATAGTGCTACTCCACCAAGCTTCCTGTTTGGTCTATTTCTCTGAAGTAGGTTATACCCCTCAATTACTACATTCCAATCATGAGTCTCATCCCACCAGATGTCAGTGATGCCTATTAAATCATATTTGTTTTGCTGCACTAAGAGATCAAGTTCATCCTGTTTATTTCCCATACTTTGTGCATTAGTATAGAGACATCTAAGACCATGGGCCATTCCTGCTATCTGCGTTTTAAAGGTTTTATTCCTCCCACTGTTGGGTTCTTGTACTATTTACCTTGTTCATCCAGACATTGCACCAAGACAAGAGGCCAGACACCAAATTATGGGTTGATTACGTTGGCCACAACTTTAATACAAATGCCACAGTCACAAAGCATATACATACATAAGTAATATCATCCTTGCTTATGTAATGGTAAGCAAAGTAAGGTTTGGGGGACATGGGGCCCTATAGTTTCAAGAACCAGAAAATGCTCAATCAGGGCTGCAAGTCACATAGGTCTGGTAAAACCTCTGGGTGGGGCTTTGTGTATCACCCAATCTGTGTGCCATGTCCCAAACAGAAAGCTGCAGGAGAGGTCTCCTGCATCCATCCCAACTGCAGGTTCCCCACTTTTCATCCCTCTAGCCCCCCAAGGGCTTTTCATCCCCCCAATTTAACTCATGCCCAGTGTCTCTTCTTCCCTTCTATATTCACCAGTTGTGACAAAGCAGCAAAAGCAGTGAGAACATTAATTTTCAAGGTAGTGAAGCGATAAACATAAAGACAAAGGACTTTATCAGACGCAGCCTCTTTAAACATTATTTTGCCCTTGCTGGCAAAAGAATGTTCCCCCTATACTTACCTTGTAATCCTGGCAAAGGCTCCCAGCAATGAAGAGGAACTGAACAGAGCCCTGTTCACTTCCTCATTCGAAATCTCACACAATTTCATCGCATGGGAAGTTCAAACTTAAAAATAAAAAAACGAACATCTAAAAGTTACACTAAGCTCCCAAACACACTGTAAAAGTCCCAGGTAACCCAGGGAGGGTCATAAAAAGAGTGAAATGTACCTGGATGTCCTGATCTCACCCAGAAGTGTTCGCACTGGAGCGGGCATTGTCGGGATAAGTACATGATTTAAATGGCCCAAGGTATTATGCCAGCAAAAAAGTGGCAGGGGGATCTATTGCTGGCTTAAGCCATCAATGAAAAAGTATGTGATTTTTGTGTCTTTATAACTGCAAAAGGGCAACATCATCTGATCCGCGTGCCCTTTCGCAGTCATGTGGCATCCTTATGACACTGTATTTTCCTCATCTGATAAAGTCCAAAGAGTGAAAACAGATACAAGACTGAACCTACAAGCAGTGGGAAGGGGGAAAAACAGGGAAGGCAAAAAAAAAAAAAAAACATGCTACAATATGGGGAAAATTCCTTCCCAGCTCCTGAAGGTGACCAGCCGCAGCCTGGGGACTTACTATGAGACATGATACTGCAAGGTGGCTGGATGGGTCACTGCAGGTCAGCTGAAAATGGCTGACTACCACATGGGCAGGTGAATTTATACTGACCCAGTTTCGTGTGAAGTCTCATGGGATTTGCAGTCGCATGAGATTTTGTTCTCAGATCTTGCGTGAAAATAATTTCAGATCTCGCTGTAAATCTCATGATGGTGTTGCCACTCACAGTGGCCCAGAGCAATGGTACAGCCATTTAGAGTGAGTTGAAGCAATGATGCAGCCACTCGGAGTGACCCAGAGCAACTGTACTATGGGTTGAATAGGTTGGCCACAACTTTAATACAAATGCCAGTCACAAACCATATACATACATAACTAATATCCTCAGGTATACAATGGTAAGCATAGATCTGGTGAACCTCTGGCCAAGATTTTTGTTTCAGCCAATCTGTGTGCCATGTCCCAAATGGACAGCTGCATCCCCCCCAACTGTGGGAGCCCCCCTTTTCATCCCTTTAGTCCCTCCTCAGACTTTCCTCACCCCTAATTTAATAAGTGTCTGATGTAACCTCTTCCCTTCCATATCTGCCACAGAAAGGGTTCAGCCCATGCCAGATCTCACTACAATTTTCCTGATGGCATTGCCATCACGAGACTTCCTCCCAGGCCTGCTCTGAGCAGCTACTTGGAATGGCTTGGAGCAACCTTGGCTGGTCCTATGGGGCTCAGCCAACATAGACCCCTCTGGGAGTGTTGGGATAAGTATTTCTGCTTCTTTTTTTCTTTTCCCTTTTCCTTGTTTTTATATATGCAGTAATTCATACCATGTAGAATAGGAAAGCTACAAATTGGAACCAAAGTAGAACAGGTGGGGAGGTGAGAAAAGCACTTCAGATTTGTTTTCCAGCATTAAAATAATTGTCAGTTACATTGTCAGAAATTAACTCTTAATCACTTTGTAAATTATGTTCACAAAATGCCACTGTTATCAACAGATAACTCAATAAAACAAGTAGCAAAATTGTATTTATTATGTGGTGAGTATAAATAAGTTAAAACTGTGCTTTTTGTTAAAGAAATTATATCAATGCTTAAAATTTTTGCTATCTTTTGGAACAAAGTTTTTTTTTTTTTAATTTGAGCCTGCCTGAGTTTTAAGATACCTGACAAAGGGCTTTCAGTCCCACCACCATCACATGGATGTTTGGGGAGGACGTAGGAGAGAGACTTCTTGGTGGTTGTTCCCATGCTGTGAAATTTCTTCCAAGGGAGAGATGGATTGACCCCTCTGTCCTTTCTTTCTTCCAGCAAGTGACAACCTTACCGAAGCCTTTGGGCATTGGGTGTTCACCGCTGTGGAAGGTTTTAAAATTAGGATGTGTTGTACTTGTATTTGTATCATTATTATTATTGTATTTTAACTTTATTTTAGAAATTGCTTTAAATTACTATTTTTAATGTGGGACAGATATACTGGAGCTGCTAGGCAATAACATTAATCTACGCAAGGACAGATTGCAAGAATGGTAGACCCTCTAAATGCTTATAAAGGCAATGACAATGAATTAAAGTTAGGAGTAGCATCCCAGTAGGTGGCACTAGTACACCCACTATTTGTTATGATTCAGGGCCTTTTACTTCAGACATTTCTTCAGTAAGTATAAGTGTCAATTATTATAGCATAATGTTATCATTTTAACTTGTTGGCAGAAGAAGAACTTTGTTGCAAGATGAGACCTAAGTCACAGTTTTGGGGGAAAGTAAGTTATAAATGACAGTAATGACGGCCACAATGATGTTATCTACAGCTGGTGCATTTTTGAGTTTGGTTTGCAATCTTTAAAAAGAAACAAGAAAACCAGTGACTGGCTATGTCAGGAGGTGATTCGTTGTTTACCAGCTGTTTCAGTACCCTCTTCCAAGGACTTACTTTTCATAGGGGAAAAAGCATTCCAGATAAAAGTACCATTATTTCCAGAAAGTTAATGTCAATTGTTGATTTTAAAAGGTTTGTGTTTATCTCTACTCAGAATTAAAAAGAAATCCTTGTTTATCTTGCATCAATCAAGGTACGTATCAGATACCGTCATCCTTCCCTATATTAAATATTATTTAACCCTTCAAATATTCCTTGGTTACAGTGAGATTATTTTGAATTACTTTGGCTTTCAACAACTCTGGATAAATCAGGAGGAAACATCTATGTATTTTTTCATCTATGGAAATGCATGATATTGTAGATTTTTTTAAATGTAAAA
Source organism: Gambelia wislizenii (assembly GCA_030847615.1). Classification (NCBI taxonomy): domain Eukaryota; kingdom Metazoa; phylum Chordata; class Lepidosauria; order Squamata; family Crotaphytidae; genus Gambelia; species Gambelia wislizenii. Next base: position 109,787,609 of record JAUMIR010000004.1, read on the forward strand.
GTTTATCAGTCACAAAAGAAGTTACAGTAGCTGGGTAACATTGTTTTTTTTTTTTTAAAGATGAGCTCCCAAATAAAGTCACAAATACCCACAATCCATATTTTTACCCTTAATGCGAAGTGTATATAATATATTGCCAAGCAAACTGAGAAATGTATTTCCTTATATAGTAATCTACTACACATCAAATCGCTACTTTTGAATGAAACAAGTAAGACACTTGATGGAGTAATGGAGTAGTAGTGCTTGCATTCTGCATGAGTCCTTAGCCTTGTCTACACTGGCCAGAATATGCTGGCTTCTCACCTGTATCCTTGCCCTGGATTAGGACCATTGCTCCCCCATTACCTGCACAGAACAGGATGGAGTGTAGACAGGCACACTGGCCTGTCTCTGCAGCCACCTCTGCTGCCATCCATATCACACACTAATGCCATGCAGGAGGCCCTGCAGCATGTGACCAAGGCCCCCTGCATGTGACCAGCCTTGGTCACGTGCTACGGGCTGTTTTCTGGCTGTAGAGAGAGCAACACAGATGACAGCTGTAGCCATGGGCTGGTGTGGCAGTATGGTCTCCTGCAGTCATGCAGGGCTTCATATGGTTTTTTTTTCTGGCTGAAGTGTTTTCTTGTGGGTATTATAATAAAATGGTATAACGGGCTTTACCCGTCTTCCCCCTGTCTTCCCCCTGTCTTTTGGCTATGTGAGGACTAGAGACAAAGAGCAATCAAAGACAGGTAATAAAATTTAAGCTCAATTAGCAACAAAACAGTGACTTCTGTCCTGTGTGAAGCTAACTTCCCCTTTCTTAGGAGATTATCACATGAGGCTAGTGTCATGGAGCAATTGTGTTATGAAAGAAAACAGGAACATACCACTTTGAAAACGTTTTTATTACATCTCTTTTCTTTTGCATGACTGTGCTGCTTTGAAAAAAACCTGGTGTTAAAAATCCATCAGCTGTGGTTCTGGTATCAAAGCAGTCAGTGCCATGAGGGCACTTGAGTCTTCTCTTCTCCTCCTTTCTGCCACCCCCTATTCCAAAGCAGGCTAACTTCATGCTTGTCATTTTTAAAAAAAATTTCATCTTTGCTGTGTTTGTGTAATTATGGCAAAAATGATTAAAACATTATTTTTATTTTATCATTATGCTGTAAATACGCAAGCACAGCAAAGCTAAAAAATAAAAATGACCCAGCAGGGACATAGTTATCCTGCTTTGGAATAGTGAGTGGGAGAGGAAGAGAGGAGAATTAGGCCCCCTTGTAGCACTGACTGCTGTAATGCCAGAATTGAAGCAAAAGAACCTATCACACCATGGCAAGCAGCAGAACAGTAATGACATTTAGAGCTACTGATGGACTTTCCCCATCAATTAAAAAGGCTGCCACAATACTCGTTTGAAAATACAACAGCTACAGACAGTCACAACATTGTATGATAAGGTTTGGCCATAGAGGCTACTATCCTGCTTTAATTCCAATTTTCTAGCCTTGTGTGATAATCTCCAAGAACATTGAATACCTCATGAAGTTCCTGTACTGTTACTTCTGGTGCTGTATAGGTAAAATTGCCGAATTGTAGTCCAATGAAAGAGTTTTACCTTTGTTGGAGATAGAAACCCTCAAAGAGTTAAGTCCCAGCCCTTTGGTTCTCTCTTGCCCCTCTTTAGCCCCTGTTGCAGCTAAATTTGGTGCCTTGAAATCCAGGAAACAAGTACTTAGGGGAAGCCATGTAATTTTTAAAAAGTAACCATTCAATAAAATCTGAATACTGCAAGGTGTTGGTTTGTGATACAAAGCACACTCTCTTTTGTTCCACCTTATCATAATCTCAGCACTTGCAACACAACCCACGTGCATAAGCCTGCACTTGAGCCACAGGCTAGTCTTTGTGCTCCACCATTCTGTGAGGCCACACCCCGTAACTATAAACGTAATTAAACAGTTATGGTTAAATCACAAATGGAGAGAAACAATCCCTCCTACCATTACATTTGTAGTGTAACTTAGTTATACTTGCCTTATTGAAAAATAACTGAAAGTTATTTGTACTTTGTTACTTTCAAGCACTGTTATAATATCAGAGAAATGCAAAGAAGGCTAAGACCAGGGGCTTGTCTACACAAAGGAAAAGTACCTGGCTTGTGGGGGCAATTAGCTAACACACATTGGAAACTGCTTAATGCAGTGTAGATGTGTAAACTGCTATTGCTTAAAACAATTTGTAAGCCGCTCTGATAGCCTTGTGGCTGAAGAACGGGGTATAAGTAACTAAAAAAACAACAACAGCAGACTGCTCCACAGTAATAGCAAGTCACAGCAGCTGCAACCTGTCCTAATGGTTTTACAGCCCCCCTAAACTTCGCATGCCTATAGCTGAGATGGCAGCCATGAGTGGATTACTCGCATTTTTAAATCTGCCACCACTGAACTTTTTTTAAAAAAATATTTCTATGGTGTGCACAAGCAATATTCCACTTTTCCCAAAAAAGAGAGAAAAAAAAGATAGCAGAAACCTCTGTTTCATCACCTTAGCAATTACTCTGTAAAGCAAAAATCCAACATAGTGGAAGCGGGCACTTGCCCTGTAAGCCAGCCCCACCCCCTGTACTCATCCAGCCAATCAGATTTGCACTGTGCCCTGCATGGGGAAGAGATTGCTGTCAAACCATTTGTCTTAACGTGTGAACATGCACATATCTCTGGAGTTTTTTCAAAAGCCAGGAAAAGCGCGAAAGCTTTTCTCACGTAGCTTTTCCTCTTTTTGGCCCCCCTCCTTCACAACATGACAAGATTATCCAAAATCCCATTAAGACAGCTCGTTTTTTGAGTGAATTCTGTGAGGAGCATTCTCACCATGTAGACATCCCCCAAGACATAATCTGAAAGACCTTTAATTTCAAATTCTGGATTCTACAGAAATCTTTTGTTTAAATCACATAGATATTGCCCATACACCATGGGCTGCTAAATAAAACCTAACTGATTTGACCCACATCAAAACAGTGATTTCCACTTCTTATTATTCACAATCAGATGGACATTTTCTGATAGAGAATGTGATTGTGGTTCAATATTATGCTGGCTTTCCTTTCTTTCCTTTTTCTATACTGTTCCCATAGCTGCTTTTGGGAAAAGAAAATTATGTGATGTGAAGCGCTCATGGTCATGTTTTTTTTTCAAAACTTGGAAAAGTTTTGTTTTAAACTACAACTCCTAGTAGCCAGCTAGTGTGGAAGATTCTAAGAGTTGTTATAAAAATATTTTCTAAGCTTGGGAATCTTTCACATTGTACTTAAAAAAATATTTTTACATGACACACACAGTTGCAACATAAAATACGGCAAGGGTTGTACAGAAAACTTTTACACAAAATACAATATATTTGTGCAGGGAACAGTGTAATTTAAAAAAAACTACACTGTTTTCTGCACAATAATTTTCCCCTTTTTCTTCAAGAAGCATGTTTTTGTACAGGAGAAGCACATATTTTTGCATAAATGAATTTTACTAAAGAAGTCATGTAGTGACCCTTTGAGCAGGAAACAGTGGAAGTTCGCTAGAGTTTACTAGAAAATTGTAACAAGTATATGAACCCATTTACTTTATTTGGGTAAATGGGTTCATATACCCATTACACTTTTCTAGTTTGGGTAGGTAAGTGTTGTTGACATTGAGCCATCTCTTGCTCTGCCAGTTTGGTTGGAGATGTTAGACTGATACCCAGGGTGTCCACCTATGTTTACTGTCCCATTAAACTCAGCTCCCTCTCATTCTTTCCCTTAAGATATACCAGTGAGAAAATCTTAGGGGATGGGTTATAGGTTCCTCTGAGATCAAAGATTATGCAGCTGTGAAAACATTCTCTGTTAGATTTCAGATCTCATCCCATGCATTCTTGAAGAAAATTAGGTTCAAATGTTTGTTGGGAATCTATCAGGTTAGCAATTTTTGAAGTTTTTTTTAAAAAATTATAACAATTAAACATGATTAATTGTTGGGGTCAGTCATTTTGTAAACTCTATCCCACTGTCAACAGCTGTAATACAATGTGAGGTTAAAGGTACAGACAGCATAGGGGCACAAATACCAGTAAGTTTGCAGCATGTAAAGCCAGCTATTGGAAAAAGCATCACTTCTTCTTAGAGCTTTAATAAATGGCCTCACCTCTCTCTCTCTGGCTTTTCTTCGCAAACGAAGATTCAGGAAGGACTCATCCCGCGCTTTCTGCAAGCGCGCTGATGACTAAACAGGCCAATCCGAGATAAACAAGTCTGGTTGCAAAAAGCACAGCAGAAGGTCTCCTTGGGTGATGTTTTTGGGTTGTGATTCAGCATGGTCAAGTCAGATATGGTGATGCTCTTTCAGAGCCCTTTCTAATAACTAATGGAGTGAAGCAAGGTTGTGTTCTTGCACCAACTTTATTTACAATCTTCTTTAGCACGATGCTCCAAAGGGCTATGAAGAAATGGCCTCACAGCCTGGAAAAAAACCCATAGAAAACCAATGAAAAATAATGTGACTTCTTATCAGAAAATCAAGCCATTAAAAAACTCTGGAGTTGTTTCAGGGTAATCTGTGTTGCTTATCTTTCTACTCTGGTTCTGATTCAGCCCTTATTTTATTTCTGTCTTTACTTCTGCTTCAGGTTGTGTTTTCCTGGTACACAGTGACCCCCGCCCACATCTTGTTAACACCACACACATCTTGTTAAAGTGAAGTGAGAGCAGCAATACCAGCCTCACATTTCCCCTAAGTGAGTTCACTTTGGTGTAAAAGGGCAGTCCTGCTGGGATCACATGTGCTATTCTTCACATTATTTTCACCCACACGGCTGTGGCCATTCTGCTTTTTTTTCTTCCTGTCATGCATGCGAATATGCAAATATGCATATAGGCAGAGGTGGGCTAATAATGCTGTACAAGTATCTGCATGAACATCCACCTTCAAAAAACAGTGAGTACACACTGGCAAAGCATAAATAAAAACAGAGGACGTAGCCATTCCTGGTGGGAATGATCATGTGACCCATGTCACAAGAGCATGTTCACCTTGATGAAGAGAAGACTGAGGAATAACATGACTGCACTCTTTAAATACCCCAAAGGCTATCACAGAAAGGAGAGGGCAGGCCTGTTCTCTGCTGCCCCAGATGGTAGGGCCAGGTCTAATGGTTCAGAGTTTCAACAGGGAGAAATGGAGGAGACTATACTTGGGCTGTAAAAGTGAAATCCACAGATATAGGATGGGTGACACCTGGCTTGATGGCAATCCATGCGAAAAGGATCTAGGCGCCTTAATGGACCACAAGCTGAACATGAGTCAGCAGTGTGATGCAGCAGCTATAAACGCCTATGCGATTGTAGGCTGCATCACTAGGAGTATAGTGTCTAGATCAAGGGAAGTAATAGGGCCACTCTATTTTGCTTTGGTCAGACCTGACCTGGAATACTGTGTCCAGTTTGGGGCACCACAGTTCAAGAAGGATATTGAAAAGCTGGAACATGTCCGGGGGGGGGGGCAAAAATGGTGGGAGGTCTAGAAGCCATACCCTATGAGGAGTGGCTTAGGGACCTGGGTATGTTTAGCCTGGAGAAGAGAAGGTTAAGAGGGGACATGATAGCCATGTTTAAATATTTGAAGGGATGTCATACTGAGGATGGAGCAAGCTTGTTTTCTAATGCTCCAGAAACTAGGACTCCAGCTACAGGAAAAGATATTCCATCTAAACATTAGGACGAACTTTCTGATGATAAGAGCTATTTGGCAGTGGAATGCACTGCCCTGGAGTGTGGTGTAGTCTCCTTCTTTGGAGGTTTTTAAACAGAAGCTGGATGGCCATCTGTCAGGATTGCTTTGATTGTGCATTCCTACAGGGCAGGGGGTTGGACTAGATGGCCTTTGTGGTCTCTTCCAACACTATGATTATAAGTTACAAGAAAGTAGATTTTGATTGAACATTAGGAGGAACTTCTTGATAGTAAAAGAGGCTCAGCAATTGAAGTGATTGCCTAAAGAGGTGGTGGGGCCTCCTTCTCTGGACATCTTCCAAAACAGGCCAGACAGCTAGCTACCTGCTAGGGATGTTTTAGCTGGAGACCCTACACTGAGGTGTGGGTTGAACTCAATAGCCCATGAAGCCCCTTCCAACTCTATGTTTCTATGACTCCTGCTCTGTCCTTTATATAAGTAAAAGGTTGAATCGTCTCTCCACAAAGCCTCCAGGGCTGACACTTTTAAAGCAGGTTGCAGACCTCCACCCACACACTGTTTAACATTTAAAATACCTGTTTTTCAAAAACAGAAGTAAGTAGCAATAGCAATAGCAATAGCAATAGCATTTATATTTATATACTGCTTACCAGTGTCAGAGCACTCCCCAAATGGTTTACAATGTTTTTTAGCTAATTGCCCCCAACAAGCTGGGTAATCATTTTACTGACCTTGGAAGGATGGGTCAACCTTGGAGCCCTTAGGGATCAAACTCATAAAGTTGTGGCTTGCAGTACTGGCATTTAATCACTGCACCAACAGGGCTCCCTAGACTTACATTCTCTACCAGTGTTCTATTTTTGGCATTTCTGGAGCGTACTTCAGCCATAAATAAATAAATAAATAAATAAATATAAAAATCTGAAATTATCTCCCCAGTTCATTTATATACCACAAGCAAACAGTTGCACCATGTCATGTACAAAAGGCTTAAACATATTTTGTTAACCATTAGCAAGTCTGAAAATATAGTCTGCTTATCTCTACACTGGATGAAGAAAATGTTTAATACTAAAACTAATCATTTTAACACTTTTTAAAAACTTTTTAGAACACATAGGGAAGATAGAGAAAATGGTTGGCACACAAGTGGCAATTTTGCTGGTGGTGACTTCAAAAGTACTTATTTTAGGTGTTTAAGTTGTTTCCCCCAACTTGATACTTTCCAGATATGTACAGATCTCACAATCTAATTGCTGACTGGGATGGACTGCTTTATAGTCCAACACATTTGGAAAGTGTTGGATATGGAAAGGCTACCCTAAAACATTGTATCCAACAATCTATGCAATTTAGTTTTGCCCATGATCTGCCGCATCTTTCCTCTTCTTTCTGCTTTGACCTCCCTCAGCAACATTCATGCTGTCACTCACGCTTCAAACATCACAGAGAGTGGTATAAAACTGTTTAAAATTCCTCCTGAAATATCCTTTAAAGATAACTGTAAAAAGTAGCTAGAAAACATTACTTGTTAAACATATACAATTATTTCATTATTATTTGTTACATCACTTTTTCTATCATTTTGTTATTCCCCCCTTACTGAAAAAGTACATTGTTACAATTAACTGTGTCATATTGTGTCTTTACATTTAAGTTCTGAATATCATTAGAGGTGGTTTAGTACTACAGGTAAGTAAATGAAAATGTGAGATCTTAACATGTGGTTATAACTCTAACCTTTTCTACTAATGGACAGTCAACCATTGCACTATATTGATAGTAAATAAAATGACCAAGCAACCACATGATCTAAAAATGTTGCCTGTAATGGCTCCTGCCCAGGGCTGAAAATCATGCACCTGAAATTATCACAGATTTGGAACATCTTCCTGTGAGACAAGGCTAAAAAGTTTCAGAATGACTAAAGCAGGAAAAACGTGTTGCTTTCTACCTTTTATTATGATATGCAGCACAATTTGCTTACTTTGAGCTATCTCCTTTTAACAAGATCAAGTGTTGAACTCATAAGCAGACCAAGTTGAATCTTGAATCTCATAATTGAATCTATTCATCAGTAATTAGGACAAGAGTATCGTGATTTTGATTAGAAAATGAGAGAATGGAATCCTGATCAGTTAAGAATAATGGCTTAGCATTATCACAATAATGTGATAACAAAACAGGATGTTTTGAAAACATTAAGGTTATTAGCTGTTGTTATTACCCACAGCAAAACCAGCTGACTTCCTCAGATTGTTTAAACTGCCATAGTTCAAGCGATCCAGTCATCTCCCATACTGAATAATGAGCATCAGTAAAATTAATGACAAATCAAGACACAGCAAAGAGTTCCACAACATAGGTTGTAAGTGGAAACTCAACCAGGACAAATGGCAACATTGTTGGTTTATGCAGTACCCGTAAAGATTCATGTGACAGTTTCCCCCAGCATGAATGTTTTGGTTTGTTTGTTTTTTAAAGGCATAGTCTTATAAATGGTTTATTGTGTTCTATCTATAGGGTTGGAATAATTATCAATTGGCCCATATCATGATAAGTTTTTAAAATGGGAGGCACTTGTAGGAAAGCCAAAAAAGGTGGACATCATAAAGATAAGGCTTCTGTGGAAAGTGGGTCAAGCCTACACCCCCAAAGACTCCCAGGTATACCCACCTGGATCCTAAGGCAACCTTCTGTGGCCTTTCCCAGGGTATCCCTGCTATATGAAGTACAGTGGGTACAGTGGGCAGAGGTTTTACCTTTGGACTTTAGGGTTGTCCACACAGTGACAATACCCCTCACTCAGAATTCACTCAGAAAACGAGCTTTCTTAATGGGATCCCACATAGTCTCATCATATTGTGAAGGAGGGAGCCCAAAAAGAGGAAAAACTACATGAGAAAAGCCTTCACAGCTTTTCCCAACTTTTTAAAAAGCTCAAGTGATATACAGATTTTCGCTGGTTAAGACAAGTGATTTGGCAGCTTCCCCATGCAGGACAAAGTGCAAACCTGATTGGCTGGATGAGCACAAGGGGTGGGGCTGGCTTACAGGGCAAGCACCCGCTGCCGCCATGTTGGATTTTTGCCTTACTGAGTGATTGCTACGGTGATAAAATAGAGATTTGTGCTATCTTTTTCTCTTTGTCTCTTTTTGGAAAGGTGGAATATCACTTGTGTGTAGCATAGAAATAGTTTTTTTTTTTTAAGTTCAGCAGTGGCAGATTTAAAAACACAAGTAATCCACGTGCAGCCACCACATGCAAAGTTTATGGGAACGGTAAACAATTAAGATAGGTTGCAGCTGCTGCGACTTGCTATTACTGTGGAGCCATCCATTTTTTCCTTCATGTAGACAAGCCCTATAATTGACTACTTTTACTATACAGCACCTAAAAGTTGTTTCCAGATGCAGCAATACAGGGACTTCTGGAAAAATGCAATGATCTCTGCCTAACAAAGGGGCCTATGGCTTCTCAAAGGGACAGAGACATGCTGGATGCCAGTGAGGTTGCTTCCCTGCTGTAAAAAGATTTAAATTTTACTGTCTTTTGTCTCAACTCCACATGGCCAGGAAGTAGGAGCGGCCTCTGTCTGCATGAGACCCCCTCACCTAAACAGCAACATGAATAACATCCGAAACAGCATGTAGGCCTGTGACTCCAACATCTCACTTTTCTTTCTTCCTTTTTTAACATCTCTTGCCTAATGAAGAAGCCAGTAGAGCTTCGAAAGCTTGCATCATGTGTTTTGCATTTGGTTGGGCAATAAAGGTATTACTTTTTTGTGGGTTCTAGACTTTATTTTGCTACATAGTCAACACAGCTACCCCTGAATGTTTTTCTTGGATTTGAAGGTACCTCATTTTGCCTCAATAAGGGGAATCCTAAACAAGAGGGAAATATGGAGTAGACTAGTTAAAGAACAGAGGACTTTTTTTTTCTTTTTTTTGTACTGACACCTCAGCTGGATTGCCTACCTCAGTGATTCTAACCTGATACCTCCATTGCAATCTTTCTAGTGTCTGGGGAAGACCCTTATTATTTTCCTAGGCATTTAAATCTTGAAATATTTTAGTTCTTTTTATATCAGCTGCACTAATATGAGTGTTGTTTCTTTGATTCTTTATCCTTAAGGATAAACCTTTCATGATATGTTCTTATATCTTTCTTGAGGAAGATTCTGGAAGTCCCAGAATTCCCCAGCTGTTGACCATGCTGTCAATTTTGGAGTACCACTTTGGAATTGTAGTCCAAAAAAATAACCTTTTTATGTACTGATTGGAGGGGTGGACAAACACACAGAAACAGTGCTATTTCATGGTGTGTGTCATCCAATGCAATTGATTTCCAGTATGTTTTCGACCAAGAGAGAAAGTACTAATAACACACAATGCATAGATCATTTAAAAGAATGTAGCCATGTGAGACACAAGAAAGAAACAAAATGCAGAGTTGGGTAGGACAACTCTGTGGCGTCACTAAGGTTGGTGTCACCCTTCCCCTCAACAGTGTAACCTGGTGTAGTTCAGCCTCTCCAACAACAACACCCTGTGCCACCACTGGGACCAGTAAATATTACAGAAGTGGCACAAAGGTGCCAGTGAAAAACTAAGAGCATATACTTTGTATATACTTAATATGCTTAGCACATAGTGTGTCCCAGGTGTAAGAGCTAAAGTACTAGACTTGAACCAGATGATTGGGTTCAAATGTTCAGAAATACGGTGTAATACAGTGGGCCCTTGATATCCGCTGGGGTTTGGTTCCAAGACCCCCTGTGGATACCAAAATCCATAAATACTCAAGTCCTGTTATATGCAATGGCATAGCAAAATGGTGTCCCTTAAATAAGATGGCAAAATCAAGGTTTGGTTTTTGGTTTATTATTTTTAAAAAAATATTTTCAAGACGTGGTTGCTTAATTCTGTGGATACCAAATTTGTGGATATGGAGGGACAACTGTATACAAATCAAACCTACATAAAATTGGTGTTTCTTGGGTATAAACGTCCCTTTACACGATACCTTTACAGAATTGATGGCTTCATTTTCAGCCCTGAATAAGAATTCCTTCAGAAATCAATCAATATCAAGTATCCTTTACTTCTGGAACAATCACTATCAGATACTTTGTCTAAAGGAGCAAAACTGCTCAGAAATGTTCAGATACTGAGGAAGACATAATGTATTTCTGAAGCAATTGGGTGCACACTTCCTTAGCCATAACCTTACCTAGTTTTTCCTTGTTGACTAGCTGAGGTAGAATATGGATGTGGATATGCTGCCTGATCAAAGCTCGGAGAAGCTATATTTGGTGGGTGGGGGGGACAAGTCTCAATGTTTTGTTTGGAGTGGGGGGGTTGGGATTTGTAGCTCAAGAAAGTAACTTCCCAAGCTCTGGGATGAATTGAGGTATCGTTCTTATCACACAGAGTTTGTGGGCAACTAAACATAGGCTGATTCTCTTCTTTGCCCACCCTCAAATTTAACATTTGAAGAGGGGAGTCTTGTATTCTATTAGTAATATCATCACATAGCCAACTCTGATTGGCTAGGTGATGTTGTAATAGCATTATATTTCTTATGTGTTCCTTGATTGGCAGACCATGGTGAAGAAGACCTTTCAAGTAACTGAAATGGTGCTGAAGTAGCAGCAGATTATGGAATCAGGGACTGCAAGCAGGCATGAAATGAGGAGAATCATAGAATCATAGAATTGTAGAGTTGGAAGAGACCACGAGCGCCATCCTGTCCAACCCCCTGCCATGCAGGAAATCTTGATCAAAGCATCCCCAACAGATGGCAATCTAGCCTCTGTTTAAAGACCTCCAAGGAAGGAGACCCCACCACGCTCCGAGGGAGTGTGTTCCTCTGCCGAACAGCTCTTACTGTCAAAAAGTTCCTCCTAATGTTGAGGTGGAATCTCTGTTCCTGGAGCTTGCATCCATTGCTCAGTGTTCCAGTCTCTGGAGCAGCAGCAAACAAGCCTGCTCCATCCTCAACGTGACATCCCTTCAAATACTTAAACAGGGCTATCATAACGCCTCTTAACCGTCTTTTTACACAGCTCCCTAAGTCTCTCCTCATAAGGCAAGGTTTCCAGACCTTTCACCATTTTAGTCACCCTCCTCTGGACATGCTCCAATTTGTCAATATCCTTTTTGAATTGTGGTGCCTAGAACTGGACAGTGTATTTTAGGTGAGGCCTGACCAAGTCAGAATAGAGCGGCACTATTACTACCCTTGATCTAGATACTATACTTCTATTGATCCAGCCCAAAATCGCATTGGCCTTTTTAGCTGCCGCATCACACTGTTGACTCATGTTCAACTTGTGGTCTACTAGGACTCCTAGATCCCTTTCGCACATAGTCTCGTTCAGCCAGGTCTCTCCCATCCTGTATCTATGCATTTCATTTTTCCGCCCTAAGTGCAGTACTTTACATTTCTCCGTATCGAATTTCATTTTGTTAGCTTTGGCCCAGCTCTCCAGTCTATCCAGGTCATTCTGAATTTTGATCCTGGCCTCTAGGGTATTAGCTACTCCTCCTAATTTGGTGTCATCTGCAAATTTGATAAGTATGCCCCTAATTCCCTCATCCAAGTCATTGATAAAGATGTTGAATAGCACTGGGCCCAGGACAGAACCCTGTGGCACCCCACTGGTCACATCTTTCCAAGACAAAGAGGAGCCACTGAGGAGCACCCTTTGGATTGGGCCAGTCATCCAGTTACAAATCCATTGAACAGTTAACTTGTCTAGCCCACATTTTACAAGCTTGTTTGCAAGAATGTCATGGGGACCCTTGTCAAAGGCCTTACTGAAATCAAGGTATGCGATGTCCACAGTGTTCCCTTCATCTACCAAGCTGGTAATTTTATCAAAAAAAGAGATCATATTAGTCTGGCATGACTTGTTACTCTGAAACCAATGTTGACTTTTTGTGATTATGGCGTTGCCTTCTAAATGTTCACAGACTCTCTGTTTAATGATCTTCTCTAGAATCTTCCCTGGTACTGATGTCAGACTAACTGGATGATAATTGTTGGGATCCTCTTTTTTCCCCTTTTTGAAGAGGAAGAATGAGGGACAATGGTACCCTGGGATACCCTTCCTCTGGAATAATGGCAGTTTCTCATAGCAAAAACCAACACTCTGGAATATCTGGTGACATATCAGTAGGTATTCCAGTGCAGGCTGCCAGTGACAGACACATCAACTTTACCATATGAGTCATGTCAGGCTAATGAGCTTGAATTTATATACTAACCTAATGATACATTCAGGCTATATAATAAGTTTTGTTCAGGAAAAAATTAAAAGCATACTACTTGGTTTTCTTAAGAGCCTGTAGGAAAATGTTTGGAAGCAGAAATTACAGGCTGCCTATTTCATACTCCCCAGTTATTCACTGAGGTTCCACAGAGTTTATTCAACTGATATAAAGGTACAAAACCAAGGGGAAAGTGTTGCCTCACTTTCTACTTATTATTCCTGTGTTCTCACCACTGGTGTCTGCAAACAAACATAACACATTGGAGATCTTACCTTTGGCTAGGCCTTGTGTGCAAACAGTTTTTAAAACTTCTGAACAGATGGAATGTTCATAAATATTCCAGAGCAGCTTTCCCACTGATGGCTTCTTCCAGTCAACTGGAAACTGAACCACTGCAGCCAACAACTGCAGATGTTTGAAAGACTTGGCTAAACTCTGCCCCCCTCTTTTTTGGGAGATGAATTTACAGCATTATTTTTATCCCCTACAAGCCTATGTGTTCTTTATTTGATACCTCATTTAGAAGACCATAGTAAATCTTTCAAAAGATTATCCTAACTTAGCTTTGTCCCAGAGTATGGTATAGTACCATTTGGAATACAGCTGCCACAATCCATGTTGGCCATATTGGTTATGGGATTCTGGAATCTGTAGTCCAAACAGTAACTTCTACAGGATCTGTTTTGACCTCTCAAGTGGAGTGTATTAGGGGCTGAGAAGATTAAGGGGCCTTCTTAGAAAAGGAAGATAATGCTGTGCCATGATGGGGCTGATTTTTATGAGAGATGCTGTTAAAATCAAATCTTAACAAAAGTTTTAAAAAATTAAAAGGCCTTCGAGAGTAAAATGGCAGTCATACAGAAAATACTGTTACATTGATATGTCAGATGGACATATGTTTCACCCATTTGCAGTATGGAAAATAGTTTTGCTGCTTGTGAATATCACAAGAGAATTATATTGCTTTTGGTTATGTTTGGGTGCATCAAATAAAGTGATGACTACGATTATGAAGATGCCATGTCCTATAACACCCATGAATCTTTTGTTTGCAGCTTTGATGTGGAAAATGGCCCATCGCCAGGTCGTAGCCCATTGGACCCTCAGGCTGGCTCTTCTTCGGGACTTGTGCTTCACACCACTTTTCCAGGTCATAGCCAGCGCAGAGAGTCATTTCTTTACAGATCAGACAGTGACTATGACCTGTCACCAAAGACAATGTCCAGAAATTCCTCTCTACCTAGTGAGCAGTAAGTGCATATACCATAGTACTATATCATATCTATTAAGAAATTGAAGGTTCAGGGTTGAGCAATACATTGTGACTGATGTTAATAAATTATTCATGTTGACCAGGCATATATAGAGCATGTCTGATGCTGAGAATCTTTAGCAAAAGATCAGTCTGGAATTGCAGGCCCTAGAATAATTTCTGGTATTAAAACTATTTCCTATCAATTTAAGGACACAGTATATAATCTGGAAGTGAAATTCAACTTTGACTTAGCTGAATTTAATAAAAAATTTAATAAAAATCTATTGCCAGACTGATACCTTCTCTTTGTCCATCTACTCTCTTCTTTTTCTCTATGGAGATTTTCAGACAGGGGAAATAACCCCCGTGGAGATTGGGAGAGAAACAGGGCTGTTCTGCTGCCAGTGCTCCGTTTCACACACACCCGTCCTTCTCCCAACCTCCCTTCGTTCTCCCTCCATCCTGCTTGCATTTTCCTTCTCCTATTTTTTACTAATGAAAGTTCTTTGTTAGTAAAAAATAGCAGAAAATAGCAGAAGGAAAATGCAAGCAGGATGGAGGGAGAACGAAGGGAGGTCGGGAGAAGGACGGGGATGTGTGAAACGGAGCACTGGCAGAGGAACTGCCCCGTTTCTCTCCTAATCTCCACGGGGATTATTTCCCCCATCTGAAAATCTCCTATGTCTGTAGCAACAATAGCATACACTAGTAGACATGCTTACTTGTGAATAGAATGTAAATCTTCACTTATTTTATTATAGCATCAAAGAACATCTTTTAAAATGTTTTTGCCCCACTGGTGATTTTACAAGAGTTTTCCATTATTTTGGTTTTTCAGATTTATTTATTTTTTTTGCAAAAAGTTTGCTTAAACAAACAAACAAACAAAAGCAGAAAATTTGTTTTGTGCAAAAACAACAACAAAAACTCCACCAGTTTTGTACATAAAGCAGTGTGTTTGGCTTGAATTATGTTTTCTGTGCAAAAATGCTTGCTTTTTTTTTTTTTACAAAGCCCCTTTTTTGCCCAAAAATGTTCTGTAGAGTTTTTTTTTTTCACAATAATGTCCTGAAATATTAAAAATCTCACCATGGTTGACTATTTTCTTCCTCATCAAGGGTGGAAAAATGTGTCTGTTTTTACAAAAAAAAAAAAAATTAATAGTGTCTTATCTGGTTTTACTGTTTTTATGATTGCCTTTGGAAGCTGCCTTGGGTCTCATTCTGAGAGAAAGGCAGCATACAAATGAAATAAATAAATAAAATAATATGCTGAAGGGTAGATACACAGGCCTCAAGTTGCTGGACCTTCTCTTCCAACAGGGCAACCAACTTGTGCTTGCTGCTGGTTTAGGTACCCAAATCCTCCAGCAAGTACACAAACATAACACAGCTATTGCAGGTGACTACAGCAGCTCCCTCACCATCCATATTTTTCGATAGCCTTAAGTATGCACTGAAACAGAACTCTGGGCCTCCTCTTCAAAACTCCCATGCTAAACACCCATACAAAACACTTGCTGCCCTTACCTGTTAACCAAGCTTCTGTTTGCTGAGTTCCAGGGACTGGAGCTGGAGTTATATAGAGAACTAGTGGCTGCTAGCTGCTCCCCCAAAAGAATCACTGGCTCACTTCCTCTTAGCAGATGTTCCACCCCCAGAGGCCATGTTCTCAGGCAGAGGACCTGGGCCTACTCACAAAAGAATTATAGAACACTAACAAGCACACAAGCAAGCCTCCTCTCAGCTCACACAAAGAGCGTTAACTCAACAGGCACAACAGCTTAATCCAACAAACTCTCCCCAAAAGACTCTCCAGAGCTGGGGAGGTTTAACCCAAGCTCACATTATGCTGTCTTTTCCACCACACCCATGCAAAACACCTGTTGTCCTTGCCTGTTTGCTGAGCTCCTCTTGGAGCTTAGGGGCAGCAGGGGCAATATGACTGCATTTTGCAGCAGGTTTGAGTGATCTGGGGTGTTGTTTCTGCTGGATTCTGGTGTTGTGCCACTGGCAGCCCAGTGTCGGATACTGCCCCAGATGTTTAGGCTCATAGTCTCCATTGACGCCCCCTTGTCGTGGGAGAGAGGTTTGCATACCCTAATGATGTTTTGAGCTATGCTTGCGGTGGCACAATAGCTACCGGTAGGGTCTCCCATGCCAGACAGGTCAAAACTGAAGGGTT
This sequence comes from Gambelia wislizenii, assembly GCA_030847615.1. Taxonomy (NCBI): domain Eukaryota; kingdom Metazoa; phylum Chordata; class Lepidosauria; order Squamata; family Crotaphytidae; genus Gambelia; species Gambelia wislizenii. Next base: position 109,804,043 of record JAUMIR010000004.1, read on the forward strand.
TGACAAAGAAAGTCAAAGGGCAGGATGGGCTCTCTAGCCTTATGGCGACCGTCCTAGGAGAAGGAAAACTCTAATCCCAAACCCAGGCAGATGGTGCTCGTCCAACCCTGTAAGGTCAACCATCTAAGAGAAGGAAACTCTAATCAAACCTACGGCCTGAGGACCTCGCTGCTACCATCCATGCTTGCAAGGCCAGCAGATGAACCTTTGGTTTAAAGGGTGAGGCCAGTTCTGTGCACGCTGCGCTCCACCAGACAAATCCATTGCACAGGCTCGAAGGACAAATCCAATTCCAAAAAAAAGCCCTGTAGCGATAGGCAAGGGACGAAATGGCAGGTGTAAAGATGCACTGGAAGCCGCAGACCCAACCCTGCATGCAGGTGGTTCAGGACATTGGTCGCTCGAGGCTGACCCGGGAGATGACAGTCTTGTTCGGCAGCATCCTGAACGACCAAGCAGCCTTTTTTAAGGAGAGCACTGCTTGCTCCATATGGAGAGGGGCCTAGAAAAGGTGGCCTAACGAAAGCTCATCCCCAACTACCTGGTTGGCTAGCCGCAGCCAACAGGAATCTTCTGATGCGGTCAAACCAAGGCAAAGAAACAAGGTGAACATCGGCCTCCAAAGGTGTAAATAAACTGACGCTTGCATGTTGGAACATCAGAACCATGTGAGACTTTGAAGATAGTGGACGGCCTGAGCGTTGTTCTGCTCTAATAGCCCATGGACTATCACGACTTAATATTGACATTGCTGCTCTTAGTGAAGTATGTCTCCATGAGGAAGGCAGCCTTAAAAAACACGGCGCCGGCTACACACTTTACTGGTCTGGCAAACCCAAAACCAAAAAACATCTTTCAGGAGTAGGCTTCATGATTAAAAACTCCATTGCCTCCAAACTCGAAACCTTGCCAACAGGACACTCTGGTCGCATTACTTCCTTACGACTCCCACATGTTGTTCTCTTTAGTATATATGCCCCAACTATGCAAGCCGACCCTGTAGAGAAAGAAAAATTCTACGCAGACCTACGCCACCTCATACAAAAAGTCCCTGTAGAAGATAAAATTATTATCCTTGGTGACTTCAATGCCAGAGTAGGAAAGAACTCTGAAGCCTGGAAAGGTGTCTTAGGCAAGCATGGTGTTGGAAATTGCAATGATAACGTACGCCTCTTGCTAGAGTTCTGTGCAAAACAACAGCTGACTATTACAAACACTATCTTTCAGCAGAAAGACAGCTTGAAGACAACCTGGATGCATCCCCAATCCAAATATTGGCACCTCATTGACTATGTTCTAGTCCGCCAGAGAAACATTCACGATGTCCGCCATACTCGAGTGATGCCCAGTGCAGAATGCCAGACAGGTCATCGTCTCATCAGATGTAAACTAAATCTTCATCTTAAGTTCAAACCTAAAAGGGGTGGCATTTTAAAGAAGAGACTCCAAGTCAACAATCTTCAACAAGCTACCATGAGAGACAACTTCCAGGCAAATCTGCAAACAAAACATGAAGTCCATCCTATAGATCCTTCTCCCACAGTGCTTTGGCAACATATCAAAAACAGCATCCTCCAGTCTGCAGAAGAATCCCTCGGGTTCTCCCACAAGAAAAATCAAGACTGATGATTTGTTTGATGAAAACAACCAAGAGATCCAGGAGCTGTTGGCAAAGAAGAGAACCGCTCACCAGGCATACCTTGCCCTGCCAACTTGCCATGTAAGAAAAGCAGCTTTCCGTCTCACATGTAGTAAACTTCAACAAAAACTCCGAGACATGCAGAACAAGTGGTGGATCAATATAGCAGAAAAGACACAATGTTGTGCAGATCTGGGGGATTCCAGAGGATTTTATGAAGCTCTTAAGGCAGTGTTTGGACCTACTTATCAGGTCCAAAGCTCCTTATACAGTACAGACGGTCAAACATTAATTACTGATAAAGCCTCCATCCTGAATCGATGGGCTGAACACTTTCAAAGTCTCTTTAGTGCCAACCGAGTAGTCCAAGGCTCAGCTATCCAACATATGATACAAAAACCGATGAAAAATGAATTGGACATAGCTCCCACTTTGGAAGAGACCCTTAAGGCCATATAGCAGTTGAAAAACGGTAAGGCAGCTGGGATTGATGGAATCCCACCTGAAGTTTGGAAACACGGAGGTCATGTACTCCATGATAAATTCCACGAAGTCCTTGTGGATTGTCGGGATAAGGGTGAACTGCCATCAGATGTCCGAGATGCAGTCATCATCACCCTGTACAAGAAAAAAGGAGCAAAATCCAATTGCTCACACTATCGAGGCATAACACTGCTCTCTATTGCTGGAAAAATCCTTGCAAGGATACTCCTGAACAGATTAGTTCCTGCCATTGCAGAAGAACTTCTTCCTGAAAGCCAATGTGGCTTCAGAGCCAATAGGAGTACTACAGATATGGTATTTGCCCTTAGACAACTGCAAGAGAAATGTAGAGAGCAGAACAAGGGTCTCTATGTAACATTTGTTGACTTCACCAAAGCCTTCAACACCGTGAGTAGGAAAGGTCTCTGGCAGATCCTGGAAAGACTAGGATGTCCCCCCAAATTCCTTAAAATGATTATCTTGCTACACGAGGGCCAGCGTGGTCAAGTCAGATATGGCGATGCTTTTTCAGAGCCCTTTCTAATAACTAATGGAGTTAAGCAAGGTTGTTTTCTTGCGCCACCTTTATTTACAATCTTCTTCAGCATGATGCTCCAAAGGGCTACAGCAGAGCTCGAAGAAGACGACGGCATCTATATACGTTACCGTACTGATGGTAGCTTGTTTAACTTAAGCCATCTGAGGGCTCGCACTAAGACTCTAAACTATCTAGTCCACGAGCTGCTATTCACTGATGATGATGCCCTTGTTGCCCACAGAGAAGCAGCTCTGGAGCGCCTAAATCCTGCTTCGCAACAGCTGCAGAGCTATTTGGACTGGAAGTCAACCTGAAGAAAACGGAAGTTCTTTACCAGCCTGCACCACAGGACGAACACCACCATGACCCCACATTGTCGTCAGCAACTCTGTGCTTAAGCCCGTTCAGCAGTTCATCTACCTGGGAAGCATCATCTCCTCAGATGCCAAGATTGACAGAGAGATTGATCACAGATTAGCAAAGGCATATAGTGCATTTGGAAGACTTCAGAAAAGAGTCTGGAGTAATAAACACCTGAGGCGAAGCACAAAAATCTGTGTGTATAGAGCCATTGTACTGTCTATTCTCCTTTATGGGTCTGGAACATGGGTCACCTATCGGCACCACTTATGACTCCTCAAACGTTTCCATCAGCACTGTTTATGCACAATCCTAAATATACACTAGACTGACTATGTGACGAATGTTGCTTTCCTTGAGCAAGCAGGGATCACCAGCATTGAGGCCATGATATTGAGAACACAGCTGTGCTGGGCAGAGCATGTTTCTAGGATGGAGGACCATCGCCTCCCCAAAATAGTATTCTATGGTGAACTCGCCACGGGTCAGCATAAGAGGGGTGCTCCAAAAAAGTGATACAAGGACTCCCTGAAACAACACCTCAGGCTCGGCCAAATGGATCACCAACAATGGTCCGCCCTGGCCTCACATCGGGAGGCATGGAGACACACTATCCACAATGCTGCAGCCTTATTTGAGAACTCACGCCAAACAATCTTGAAGAGAAACGACAATGCAGAAAAAATCACAACCCTGAAACATCACCCAAGGGAACCTTCTGCTGTGCTTTCTGCAACCGGACTTGTTTATCTCAGATTAGCCTTTTTAGTCATCAACGCGCTTGCAGAAAGCGCGGGATGAGTCCTTCCTGGATCTTCGTTTGCGAAGAGAAGCCAGAGAGAGAGAGAGAGAGAGAGAGAGAGAGAGAATGGTGTGTGTGTGTGTGTGTGTGTGTGTATACACACACACACACACACATACATATACATATATTTTAAAACTGCCTTAGCCTATCTGTAAATCATCCACTCATTTGTAGCAGCTGAATATGCCATGCAAGACCAAGCCGTATACAAACTATTATGTATTAGATCTCCATAATTTTCATCTGTGTGTGCAAAATGAGTATCAGCCTGCTACAGTGGACATTGTCCAAGTTAGAACAAAATGAAAATTCATTACGATGATTCTTGTGTATGCTCTTATTTATTTAAAATATGACCCAAAATCTGAGATTGTTTTTGTTTTCCTTTCTCATTAGACATGGAGATGACCTGATAGTTACACCATTTGCACAGGTATGTTCCAAATGTTCTAACACTCCTCTGGCCCATTCAGGATATGGATTCTTGTTCTCATCACTCTTCCTCCCTCTTTGCATCTGCCCTTCTAAATTGTCATTTGTCCACATGTCTTTCTCAGTTCCTCAAGGCATAGTAGACTTCAGGATGTTTTGGCTTCCCCATCCCTACATAACACATATTTTGGCCACTGAATCCATGTTCTGAGAGGCTGCCACTTTTACTCTTAATCTTCATGCTTTTATTGGCCACCTTGAATATTTTCTGGTGGCTGGATTGTAAGATCAAATTATTCCTCTTTCCATTACTTTCAGGCTGAGGAACATATTTGAACCTGAAGATCAAATTCAGTTTTCCGAACAAATTCTTGGGACCTTTAATCCAATGTTGTGTGGGGCCGGAAAATACCAGCCTATTTAAAGCTTTTAGTGTCAGTAGCTAAGGGGCTTACTGCACTCTGAAGAAAAGTGCCAATGCAGTAGGAAGGTTCTATCTTCCATGCTGCCTTACCGCATGACGTTGTCGTTCTTCTGGTGTTCTTTCATTCCAGTCCCGTGGGAGACCAATTTTTTCCAGTTTGCAAAAAGACAGAGTTTTACCTCAGTCTCCCATGGGACTAGAATGAAAGAATGACGACGACGTGCAGTAAGGCAGCATAGAAGATGGAACCTTTCTGCTGCACTGCCATTTTTCTTTTCGGAGTGCAGTATGCCCCTGAGACTTAGGAGAGGCATTCCAACCTTTTATTAGAATGGGAAGAACCAGATGTACAAAAGCTGGGAAATCACCAAATGATTGTATCATAGGGAAATGGGGCTGGGGAGGCATCTGGGGAGGCCTAGAGGAATATTCCTGCATTAGTTCAGTGTAGTCCTAGAACACAAGTACAAACATGTGAGACAGAGAAGGGTACTTCTACCACTGCAAATGTGGCACCCTGACAAATGTGCTGTTCTAGGTGGTTAACTAGGTTACTTAGCATGATGTCAGTCCCTGATGACATACACATCTCAGGCATACCAGGTGCAAAACTGTTAGTGCAAAACTCTTGTGGGATGGCTAAAGGCCAACATATTTCACTCTGGAGGAGGAGACTGATCTCTGGCATGACTAATTAGCTGCCGTCTAAGACTGGCATTACAATGAGTTCCAGAAAGCATAGCTGTAGTATGGCAATGCTGTAACCTCTACACTGGGTCAATGGCTAATTACATCCTCTCCATTCCTACCCAGACCTAGTCCATATATCTTGTTCTAGGTTTTACTACATTTCTGACTTGTGATAGTTAAAGTGTAAGTCATTGCCACCATTTAGCCAGTCGTTACTAAGGCTGGTGTCACCACCTCCCTCCAACAGCATCAACTATTTGGCCTCTCCACACACCCCTAGTGCCATCACTGGCCATGCATGAGCATTAAGCTCAGCTGCCTCTCATTTGATGTGTAGAGGTAGCTGTTCCTATTAGGTATATTGTATAATTACCTTGGTTTTTTAAAATGGTGCGTTAGAATTTTCTAAATCATGGGGTTTAGAAGTTAAATTTGTGCTAAATATTTGCTCTCACTGATCTCAGTGGGAGCTTAACTTGTAAACATTTCAAATGTTAGTATTTATTTTAATATTCAGGGTGGTCTTATGTCTTCATAGGTCTTGGCAAGTCTGAGAAGTGTAAGAAATAATTTTACACTACTGACAAATCTACAGGGAACATCAAACAAGTAAGTAGCTTCCTTTCATTTTTAAAAAAGAAATTACAAGTTGCCCCCATGTGTGCGGGACCAGTACCTACAGTTTCAGTCATCTAAAAAATATGGTCTCTTTAGGCATTTTCTTGGTCCTCCAGCGCTGGAAGTTGCCATAGAGTTGCACTGGAGATGCCCAGAGAGGCAGTCTCTCTTGATATTTCCTAGGTCTAGGCATTTCCTAGGCCTTCCAGTGTGATTTTATGGGGTCTGCTATTACCTATGGTTTCAAGGGTATTTACAGTGAGTTTGGGAACGTATCCCCGGGGATACAGCAAGCAAGCTCTATCTACAGTGCTCACTCATTCAGGCTGCAGTTGTGAATGAGAATGCACTGGATGGACACATTTTCATCTCCATATTGATTTTTCAAAGTATGGTATCTGAATTTCAGCCTTTTATCTAGAAATCTGCAGTAAAAATATCTGCAGCCAATGACAGAAGACCAGGTGATTTTACTGAAGCAGGAATTTAGCCTCAATTTACACTTGCTAATAACTTAAGGTAGTGGCTCTTAACCTTTTCTTTACTAGGGGCTCCTTTTAAATATCTTTTGTTGCCACGGACCCCTATGACTTAACTCAAGATTTAAAAGATAATAATATATGATGATGATGATGATGATGATGATACAATTGCACCATCCATGGAGAAAGTTCCCTCAGAGGCACTGGAAGGGGAGGGAAGACTTTTCTCCTGCGTCTTCCTGCAAGTTTGTGGCTGGAGTGGACTGAATGGCAATGCGCAGGCGAAGCCAGCAAGCCTTTGCTTGGGCTCCTGTCACGTGGCTACTCCACTGCAGGGAGGAGGTGGGCCAAGCAACTTTCAAGCATTTGCAGACTCCTTGTGAGGACATTGCGGCCCCCCTGGAGGTCCACAGAGTCCAGGTTATGAACCACTGGTTTAAGGTGATTCTTAGATTTAAAACAAACAAACAAACAAATAATGGGGATTCTGCTCCGCTTTTAAAATTGTCCAGGAATTGACTCACCTGATTGAGCTATTTGAACATCCTGTAAAACAATTTTGCCCACTGAAAAGGCAAATGCTATCCATGCACCAACACTGACAGAAAAAGCCAAAGCTACTAACCAGCACTGAACACATTGTATTACAATCTGGACTTTTTCAGACAAGGGTTACCGCACAAGAAGCTTGTGGAAGAGGTACGGTGCTGTTGTGCGGCAGGGGGTCTGTTTTGGATGACGTTGTCCCTCTCTCGGCATCGTCCGTGTCAGTTCCGTGTACGATTGAAGACAGCCGCGTCATTTTTTACTCACAGAAGTTGTCCGTGAGTAAAATATGGCGTAGCTGCCTTCAATCATACGCAGAACTGACACGGACGATGCCAAGAGAGGGACGGTGTCATCCGAAACGGACCCCCTGCCACGTGACAGCTACATACCTCTTCCGCAAGGTTCTTGCGCAGTAATCCTTGTCTGAAAAAGTCCTCTGTTGAAATTTGTGCTTAATCTAGATGGCACAGTATAGCAGATTTTCATTTATCACTAAAGCAGCATATAAGGCAGCAGCACAGGAGTGATTCATATGCAAGCAAGCCAAGTACCAAGAGAATGTGTGTGTGTGTGTGTGTGTGTGTGTGTGCGTGCATGCGCTGTTGAAATTGGTTCATGAATGGCATTGCTTTAGCATTCTGGGCTGGTGTATGTTCAGTCTTTTAGGACTGTAGTGATCAAAAAGACCAATAGCTCTAATTATGCCTAGAAAATGGAAGGATAGCCAGAACTGACTCTGAGTTACCAATAAAATATTGTTTTGGTGGTCTATGTAGAGCTCAAAAAGTTAAGTAGCCACAGTTCAAAGTCTTCCTAAAAGTATTTAGTTACTGTTGTGTTTATTTTTATTTCAGTAAAAGATGGGCTTGTTTACTGAAAAAAGTGAAATTTGAACCAAAGCCCTCCAATATTCAGCCTAATCTCATGGTCAAAGTATATGTGAAATGTGCAGTTAAGTGGTTATGGGAACTTTCTCCTTCTCTCCTCCCCAGGTCTCAACACCTAGAAAATGGCTATGGGGTCGGTGGGTGGATTTTCATCACAATCATGGCTGTAATGAAACCATTTTCAAAGGCTGTGATCTTTCTGAAAACCAGGAGACTGTGCCTATTGTTCCATGCATACATATGTACATACACACATACATATTTGCACTACATGCATACATACATGCATCAGAATTCCTAATGACACATTTAGGAATTTCATATAATTGAAGCTCAACTTCATCTTCTCCATCAACTCTTTACTGCCTTGAGAGTATTCATTACCTTTGTCATACTCAAAATTCCCACTCTCCGTTTTGCTAACACCTACTAATACAAGTGATTACTTGCGATTAGATTTTCCAAGGGATCACAAATCAATTTTTCTTCCTTGTTCTTGTAGAGGCTCAAAAATGGAATTGGAACAACCTGGAAGGTTGGCTTAGCCTTAATGCACTCTTAGATTTTATGCACATGCATTAAAGTTACTACTGTTTGATTTTGTAAATTTGTAGGTATTTCCATCCATCCAAACAGATAACCAATTGTCTTTTTACTCATGATTTAATGGTTTCATAATTTCACTTTATTTAGTTTTGCTTCATATCTTAGCAAGCACTGTGGAGGTCTCTTGAAAACTTGAATCTATCTGACAGTTGTTTCATATGGCAAGCTGTTTGTAGGCAATAATGCTGCCTGCATCAGATACCTCTGAGGCTGCATCTGCACTGCAGAAAGAATCCAGTTTGACACTGCTTTAACTGCTATGGCTCAATGCTGGGAATTGTACTTTGTTGTGCCACCAGGGCTTTCTGACAGAGAAGGCTAAATATTTCAAAATACTACAAATCCCAGAATTCCATAGCATTGAGGCATGCCAGTTAAAGCAGTGTCAAACTGGATTATTTCTGCAGTGTGTCAGCAGCCTATGTGTCTTCCTCAGGGCACAGCATTCCAGTCTGCTGTTTAGGTGTGAATAGAAGAAAAGGGGAACTTACTAGCAGCTAATTCACACAATACAACAATTTCTTTGTAGAGTAGCCACTGTGCAGAATCAAGGCTTACTGTACTCTGAAGTAATGCAGCAGTGCAGCAGGAAGATTCCATCTCCTGCGCTGCCTTACTGCATGATGTCATCGTTCTTCCAGTGTTCTGCCATTTCGGTCCCATGGGAGACTGAGGTAAAACCATGTCTTTTTGCTAATGGGCTTTCCCTATTAGGAAAAAGATGTGGTTTTACCTCAGTCTCCCACAGGACCAGAATGAAAGAACAACAACGTTATGCAGTAAGGCAGCACGGAAGATGGAAACTTCCTGCTGCACTGCCGCTTTACTTCGGTATGCAGTAAGCCCGTCAGTTGCAAATGACATCTACAGGACTCACATAACCATCGCCTGTAGTTTATGTGAAATGAGGTTTGTCAACCTGTATTCAGGCATCTGACTGTATTAGAAGGCAACTCTCAATTCTGGCAAAATGGGAACTTATGGTATATTATTTATTCTCCTACAGGAGGTCACCAGCAGCAAATCAGCCACCAGTTCCCAGGATTAACATTCAAGGTATGTTTTGTGTTGAAAGAAGTCAGGTTAAGTGAAAACTTCATTTTGTTTTAATAAGCCATCTGGTTAAGAATGCTAATAATTCTATTAAAAAAAAAACATTTGAGATCTTCTGTCTCAGACAAGACATGAGATAACCAGAACCAATGCATTTATAGCAGACAGACAAAGTGTGTCCTCCAGATGGGGCTGAACTGCAGCTCCCATCATTCATACCCATGGTAGTGAGTGGTGAGGAATACTGGGACTGTCAATGCACAATATTTGGAAGACCATACTATGTCCACCTGTAAGTTATAGCATAGACAAAATCTGTATGACGATCTCTGGCTTTTCTTCACAAACAAAGATTCAGAAAGGACTCATCCCGCGCTTTCTGCAAGCGCGCTGATGACTAAAAAGGCCAATCCGAGATAAACATGTCCGGTTGCAGAAAGCACAGCAGAAGGTCTCCTTGGGTGATTATGATAATAAGAATCACAATGTTTCCTTTTCAGTTTTCTTTGTATTGTTTTTCATCATTCTTGTGCAGGGGTGTGTGTAGACTTCCACAGTATGATCATTACAACACATATTCCAGGTGAAGTGCATGTTAAAAAATATACCACTTCAGGATCTGTGGTAAAGGATCAAGTATTGGAAGTTACTTTTAAGAAGAATTAATGTAATAGTATACTGACACTAACCACCCATAACTTACTCAAAGCATCATCCTACCACTGCTCAACTGAAGATGGCTTCAGGTTATTGTTCTATTCATTCTGCTTAAGAGTATCAAATTCTGTCAGAGAGGTGGTTATGGTGAAGAAGGCAATGCCTGTCTTTGAGAAATCATGGCACAAAGAAACCATCAGCTGATGAAAAGATATGTATGTAATACATTAACTAGAGGAAGAAGAGACCAGTCTTAGGCAGGAAGAGTGTGAAGGAAATGATTCACTGTGGGAAGGTTTTAAAGTCAAGGGATTCGAATGACAAAAATCAGAGCAACCAGTTCATGCTTTATTTATTTATTTATTTATTTTGTACAGAGATTTCTACAAAGAAATTAATTTCCTTTCCTTATATTCTCTAGACTGATAAAGGATAAGGTTGTACAGGCCTGCCGGTGCTGTGTTTAAACAGAAATGTGGCATTTAGACTGCAGTACTGTGCCCACTTACCTAAGAGGAAGTCCCACAGTGAGACCTGTCATAATCAAACTCAGTGGGGAGAAAGTTTTTGAAATGTTTATTCTTGCATCTGTTTATCTCTTACATCTGTTTGCTCCTTCCAGCTTTGGGTGGCCAAATGAAATCAGCATTTCCCACCATAGTCCCAGATCTTGGTTCAGGGTCTATGATTGCAAATCATGGGCTCTGCATCTTTTGGCTGTACAATTCTTCCATTGTGTATCACTCACATGATTTGTTGGGAGGATTGGGTTTTTTGTTGATGCATTCCAATCAATAGGCTTTCCACTTTTTCTGGCCAAGAGCTCCAACATTCTCTTACTATTGCCCATGTTGAATAGGACTGGTGGAAGTTGTATGCCAAAATATGTGGAGCGGCAGAGTCCCCCCATTTTTGTCTTCATGCAACTCCAGCCATCATACTTGAAGATTTGCAGAAAATGTGTTACCATGATTTTTGTGTGTGTGTGTGTTTTAATTGTATAGGCAAATTGAAATAAAGTTTGATTTAGACACTGGGGGAGGTATGTTTCTCATATTTTAACAAAAATATTTGGAAGTAATTAGTGTTCAAATTTAGAAAGTGTAATTAATTTGGAAACAGATGGCCAACTAGAATTCCAGCCAGAAACCATTAAAAACAGAAAAAGAATTTCCATTCATTTTGGTGTTATATGTTCCCCCCCCCAACAGCTTTAAGCAAAGAAAGACTGGCGATGAGTAAGCAAGATATATTCATTGGCAGAAACATCAATATACATTTATTTTATTCTTGTGGTGTCTACCCTGTTGTTACCCTAAGAGTGTCTCCTTGAAATCTGGGGGAATTGTAGCTCAAAAAGGTGCTTTGCAAGAGGAGGGTAGCTTCGGGGATCTTTTCACCTATGTATACCTACCAACTGTAGAGAGCACTGCAGTTAAAGTGAAACAAAGTATTTTTATTTGAATTAATACAAGAGATAAACTATTGTACAAGAACATATATTCTTACGAACCATACAAGGCTACTGAAGAGTAAGGCAGGAAGGTTTGGATAGAGAGAAGTCAGGGGTGGAAGAGTGATAGTTACCAGTCTCAGAAAAAGAGGTCCTTGCAGTGGAGGGACTCAGACAGCAACTGAGGGTGACACAGAGAAAGAGAATGGCTGGTCCGGTCTGTGGCACACATGGTTAGGGGTGGAAGGGTGATATTTATACCCTATTACATACCCTGGAGGGTGCACTAGTTATGACAAAGCCTGAATGGCTTTCTCACAGATTGGACAAAAGGGTCTGAAATGAGCTGATTGCCTTAACTTTGGAGGAATAAAACACTGATGGGATTTCAACAACCTCTTAATGTTTGGTCAAGTAAGGTGCATAGGAAAGATTTCTGTAGGGTATGGGTGAGGGATGGTCACTAATTGCATGTTTGAAAGATTAGCACAGATCCATTAATGGCTGGGTTTTCCTCATAATCCTGTCTGGGTTTTCCCACCATTATGATTCTGGACCCATCTCAGATCATCATGACCTTGACTATCCTCCAGTCAGTCGATCCTGAAGTGTCCGGTCAGCATGACCCCAATATGTGCAGTCATGAAATAGGGGTGGTAGGGTATGGTAACACTGTGCTAGTGCAGAAGAAATAACCCAATAAAAAGATGGGTTGGATAAGGGAATAGAGGGTATGCTTAGTTTGCAGATGACACCAAATTAGGAGGGCTAGCTAATACCCCAGAGGACAGGATCAGAATTCAAAATGACCTTAACATATTAGAAAGCTGGGCCAAAACTAACAAAATGAATTTCAACAGGGAGAAATGTAGGATACTACACTTGGGCTGTAAAAATAAAAAGCACAGATATAGCATGGGTGACACCTGGCTTGATGGCAGTACATGCGAAAGGGATCTAGGAGTCTTAGTGGACCACGACCTGAACATGAGTCAGCAGTGTGATGCGGCAGCTAAAAAAGCCAATGCAGTTCTAGGCTGCATTAATAGGAGTATATTGTCAAGATCAAGGGAAGTAATAGTGCCACTCTATTATGCTTTGGTCAGACCTCACCTGGAATACTGTGTATCAGGCATAATGTGGACTTTTATTTTCATATTTATTTATATCCCATCCTTTCCTCACAACTGGCAGCTTACAAAAATTAAAGCAGATACAGGTTTAAAAAACACAGGTTAAAACATACAAAAAGTTATCACTGTAAGGTAATTAAACTATCCGTGGTATTAAAAGCAACTTAAAACACACCAAGGAATACCAGATGCTGTAGGCTATACAGTGGGCCCTTGGTATCCACTGGGGTTTATTCCAGGACCCCCCCCCTCCCCAGATACCAAAATCCGTGGATGCTCAAGTCCAATTATATACTCTCTCTCTGGCTTTTCTTCGCAAACGAAGATTCAGGAAGGACTCATTCCGTGCTTTCTGCAAGCACGCTGATGACTAAAAAGGCCAATCCAAGATAAACAAGTCCAGTTGCAGAAAGCACAGCAGAAGGTCTCCTTGGGTGATGTTTCCGGGTTGTGATTCTTTCTGCATTGTCGTTTCTTTGTTCGGCGTGAGGTCTTAAGTAAGGCTGCAGCATTGTGAATAGTGCATCTCCATGCCTCCTGATATGAAGCTAGAGTGGACCATTGTTGGTGATCAATTTGGCCGAGCCTGAGATGTTGCTTCAGGGAGTCCTTGTATCGCTTTTTTGGAGCACCCCTCTTATGCTGGCCTGTGGCGAGTTCACCGTAGAGTAATATTTTTGGGAGGCGATGGTCCTCAATAGTTTGGTAAAATGGTGTCCCTTCTATATAATGGCAAAATCAAAGTTTGCTTCTTGGGATTTATTTATTTTTTTTGCAGGGGGGGGATCTTTTTCAAGCCATGGATGCCAAATCCGTGGATACAAAGGGCCAACTATATTTTAGAGGATGTAACTGTCAAAATCACCTCTGAGTATTCCTTGCCTAAGAAAATCCTATGAAAAATTCATGGGGTCACCATAAATCAACAGGCAATTTGAAGTCACATACACACACACAAAACATGTCTGTTGAAAAAGCAAGAAATAAAACATTACAACACATAAGCAATTTCTTTATGAACAGTTAATTCCCCAAAGCCTTTAGGGATTAAAAAAAAAGTTTCACCTTCTGACAAAAGGACAAGAATAGAACCAGTCTAGTCTCTCTGGAAAGGGAATTCCAGTGCAGCCACCAAGAAAGCCACCAAAGATGCCAGTGAAGGTGGCAGGGCTAATATAAAGACCTTCACCAAAGATTTCAAAGCCCAGGCATAGTGGAGAATATAGTCCTGCAGATAGCTTGATTTTTAAAAAATAATAATAATTGGGTGTTGTTGTGTTTTTTAGGAGTGATAGCCTGACCTTTTTTCTTTCTTTCTTTCTTTCTTTTTTTTTTTTTTGGCAGCCTGTCTTTCATAGAGTTTGAGCTTTATCAGAATGATTCAGACTAGGTCCCAATTTTATTTTCAGTCATTTGTTTTATTTATTATGTTTATTTTTACCCCAGTTTTTCCTACAGAATGAAAGATTTTGCTTTGTGAGTGTTGCTAAGAAATAAGTATTTAGATGTGATGCTTCCTGGTAAATCAGGCAACATTACAAGTTTCCAATTACAAGTTGCTTCTCTCCTTAACAAAGTGCTCTGTTTAAATCTGCCATAAATCCTATCTTTATTCATGGAATCCACCCAATCAACTACCATCCATTGAAACAGATAAGATGGTTCTTTTTACTTTTGAAGTGTGAGTTATATCCTGTTATGAGAAGTACAATATTCCTACAGCCAACTAACAGAAATGTATATAATATTCCACGGTGAAGAAAGCAAACTTCATTCAGCATTTACACTGGGAATTAACACATTTCTTGGCACTAAAAGGAAGATTCTGAGCCTGGCAAACAAACAGCACTTCCTTGCTTTTATTGTTAAAGGATTATCCAAGGAACTACTTAGCCTTGCGATGAAGCTTTATAATTTTTAAATAGTTAACACAGTGCCCTCCTGGGGTTGTAAATGCTTCATATACATTAAAGTTGTCTAAATGGTGAAAATGCTCCTCATAGAATTTGAGGAGAATACGATTTGTCTAAATGCCATCCTGCATCAATCTGCAGTATTCAGAAGGGGGGCCAAATCCACCAAAAACTCCCAAAGTTTTTTAAAAGATCCACAGAGAATGCTGATTCCCACCCAATGGGACAATCTGATTCGCATTCATTCGCATTCCTAATAAAAGCAGAAGTAGAAAGCTGATTGGTTGTATGTGCACAGGGGATGGAGCTTGCTAACAAGGCAAGCATCCAGAACCACTATTTTGGATTTTCGCCTTAGCAATTGTGTGCTGAGGTGTAGAAATAGCCTTTTTTTCTTTTTGTTTCAGCAGAATATTGCACTTTCACATCTTAGATATGCTTTAAAAAATACTGGTTGGCAGCAGCAACTGTTGAGAATAAAAATGTGAGTAATTCAATCACATCTGCCATCTTGATTCGCAGGCATGCCCATTGGGACAGCAAAAGCCTGCGTTTGGGGCAAAAAAATGTTAAGACAAATCGAAGCTGGGTGCTCAGCAGTGGCTCCTCTTCGTCTTGGAAAGATGTGACCAGTGGGGTGCCACAGGGTTCTGTCCTGGGCCCAGTGCTGTTCAACATCTTTATCAATGACTTGGATGAGGGAATTAGGGGCATACTTATCAAATTTGCAGATGACACCAAATTAGGAGGAGTAGCTAATACCCTAGAGGACAGGATCAAAATTCAGAATGACCTGGATAGACTGGAGAGCTGGGCCAAAGCTAACAAAATGAAATTCAATACGGAGAAATGTAAGGTACTGCACTTAGGGTGGAAAAACGAAATGCATAGATACAGTATGGGGGAGACCTGGCTGAAGGAGACTATGTGCGAAAGGGATCTAGGAGTCCTAGTAGAACAAGTTGAACATGAGTCAACAGTGTGATGCAGCAGCTAAAAAGGCCAATGCGATTTTGGGCTGTATCAATAGAAGTATAGTGTCTAGATCAAGGGAAGTAATAGTGCCACTCTATTCTGCCTTGGTCAGACCTCACCTGGAATACTGTGTCCAGTTCTGGGCACCACAATTCAAAAAGGATATTGACAAATTGGAGCGTGTCCACAGAAGGGCGACTAAAATGGTGAAAGGTCTGGAAACCTTGCCTTATGAGGAGAGACTTAGGGAGCTGGGTATGTTTAGCCTGGAAAAAAGACGGTTAAGAGGCGATATGATAACCCTGTTTAAGTATTTGAAGGGATGTCACGCTGAGGATGGAGCAGGCTTGTTTTCTGCTGCTCCAGAGACTGGAACACAGAGCAATGAGTGCAAGCTCCAGGAACAGAGATTCCACCTCAACATGAGGAGGAACTTTTTGACAGTAAGAGCTGTTCGGCCGTGGAATGCACTCCCTCGGAGTGTGGTGGGGTCTCCTTCCTTGGAGGTCTTTAAAGAGAGGCTGGATGGCCATCTGTCGGGGATGCTTTGATCGTGATTTCCTGCATGGCAGGGGGTTGGACTGGATGGCCCTCGTGGTCTCTTCCAACTCTGCAATTCTATGATTCTATGAATTGATATTAGTGCACATCAATCCACATTTTCCCCCTTATATAGACAAGCCCATTATCACAGAAGTCCTTATGACAGCTCTGTAAGGTAGGCCTGTGTGTGTGTGTGTGTGTGTGTGTATTCATTTTGCCAATGAAGGGCTGTGGCTGAGACAATACAGGCTTGACTAGTTTGTGCTGGGGCTAGATTTAAACTAGGGATTTCTCCACTGTTGTTATATTAAACCATAATGAATAATTACTGTATTAACTTTCTTTTAAATAGCTGCACAGCCTCATTTCTTTGTCCTTAAAGCTACAGTGAGGAAGAATAACATTTACTAAGAATACACCCTGTGTTTTGTCCCAAAAATTGGTCAAGATTCCATCCCTTTTATTGTTGTAATTACAGATCACAGGAACATAGAACTGTTTTCATAAATTACAGAGGCTCTTAAGGATTCAAAAGGGCAAGTATTTGACAAATAAACAAATTTAGACTGAGGGGATGTGTTATGCAACTATATGGCAAACTATGATTTAAAACCAAGTGTCCAAGATTTTGGGGGGCAGTGTCCAAGTCAAATGTGATCCCTCCCCCACCAAAAAAAGCCCAACACTCAATGTTTTCCAAATATTTGGGCTAAAATTTGAACAGAGCAATTCATTGTAAAGACAAGAAAAGTGTAGTCATTCACCTTTAACTAGGTTAGTTCATGCTGAGATAGCAAAATTCACAAAACATATAATGAAATTGCTTCTGTTTTTATTTTATTTTATTTTATTTTATTTTGATGCTTTAGACCAAATTCCCATCTACCATATATATTTGTATCTGCCGGATTACTGTGAGCCTCTCCAGGCAATGATTCAGCATCAATATTTTGTAAAGGAGTGTATTTGCACATAGCAGTGTGTAAATACTACATAAAATAAAACTTACTTTGTCCCTTTATACAAACTTAATGTACCTGAACCAGTAATGCTGGTGTTGCAAAAAAATAGGGGCAAACATTTATAGTTCTACACAGATCTATCAAAAGATGTACATTATAGATCTAAAACAGAAGATCAACAGAACTGGTATAGATGTTTTATTTCAACTGATATATTAATATCTTTAAAATCATCCTAGTATCAGGTTCTTTTTTTACTCTAATGGACACCTAGCACAATTTTAATGACTAGGGGCTTGTCTATACAAGCTATTTACCCCATCTTGCCCCTGTCTTAGAGGTCTGCAGGGCTTTTGCCCCTTTCTGCCCCCAGGCAGCCCTCATGACCCCTGGAGCAAAGACGGAGCTAAAATAAGGGGAAGATGGGGTAGGGTCCACTAAAGCATTCTAAAACAATAACTGGTTTAATTGGTTCCCATCAGGAAGAAATGGATCGGGCCCCACAAGACCGCAGGAGCCCATCCTGGCAGACTGGCCCCTTGCTGCAGCTGCCAGTCTGCCTCACTCTCTCCAAAGCAGAAAGGGATCCCACAGCATGTGACCAAGGCAGGTCACATGTAGGGGGCCTTGGTTACATGTTGCGGGCCAGCTTTCTGCCTTCAGAGAGCATGAGGGAGATGCCAGCAGCAGCTGCAACAATGGGCTGGCATACCTGTCTGTACTTCCTCCCATTTCATGAAGGGAACAGGAGGGGAACAGCTAATCTGAAGCCAGGATACACTAGCAGGAAGTCGTCGTATCCTGGTTTATGCAGATGAGCCCTATATCGTTTTACTGAAGGCCTAGCATAATTTTAGTTGTTTTTAAAATAAAATGTCAAGTATTGATTTTGTGTAGTCATGTATTACTTGCAAATACATATGGTTGGTGCAGATAAATATACTTTACTGTAAAGGCTTAAGTCATTTTACTGGAGAGCTAGCTTAATTGTTTAATGGTGAAATCATTTCATTAAAGCAATGGAATAGACAGTCTCAAGGGTGGGGGTGGCCTCTTCTTCTTTGCGGATCTTTAAACAGATTGTATGGTCATCTTTCAGGAGCACTGTATTCCTTATGGCAGGGGGTTGGACTAGATGACCTTGCAGCCTTTTCCAACTCTAACATTCTATGATTCTATGTGTTGCAGAACTGGAGGGGAGGAGAAGAGGAAAACCTTTAAGTCTTTACAAAAGTAGATAAATGCAGGATTTCTAGTGAATAATATGCTTAAGAAGACAATATCTGGCTGTAATGCTTTGCAATATTACGCTGTGGATTTGTGCAAGAAATCACATGCAGGTTCTCAGGGCTCATAAGATTAAAGTACTGTAAAAAAAAAAAATCCACTGTGAGGAATGGGTGTGAAATTGTATTTTTCTCTTCCTTGCTGCTTCAACTAGCCTTTCCTGTAAGCTTTCACATTTGTTTAAGCTCCTTGCAAGCCTTTACATGATCAAATATGTTCAAGCCGGTTGAGTGCATATTTATATGTGAATCATCACACACACACAACCACCCAACAATAAATGGTTAGTTTGTCATGGTTAGTTAACTAAAAAGCACCAGAAGCCATTCATTAAACCATTGTATGTGCCCCCCCCTTTATTTTAGTCTGTCTGGTTTTGGATGTGTGTGTGGTACACTAGCCATGAGAATCTGCTTTCATAGCCCCAAATCTCATGACAAGCTCCAAGGATTTTCTCACCCAGCTCAGAGTATGCATACTGATGCTTTGGGATGTAGCAGCTAATTCACTTGACCAAATTCTCCACGCACCCATTGAGTTATGCAGGGATAAATACTATTACTGTGCCTTAGCATTTCACTTGCCAGGAACTTCATTGTAGTTTTACCTCACCATAGCCTTGTGTGATAAGAATAAAGTGGAATTGAAGCAAAAAGAAGTAACTTTCACAAGGCTCCATAATGAGGTATGTAAGTATTGAACCTAAGTGTCTTCACTGTTCACTGTTCATTATCCACTAGACTGCAATAAAATAAATCAAATTTGAAGTGTTCTGAGTTGTATCTAAATGTAAATAAAAGGCAGCTGTATCATAGAAATGCAGGGCTATTAAGTGATGTCATGATAGCAGAGCATTTTAAAGATCAGAAGTAACGTTACTTCTGTGGAAACACAACCCAGCCATCTGGAAGATACCATAATATTCCTCATCATGATCTCAAAATACAAAAGAGGGGCATACTAGTCAGAAGTACATCCCATTGAGTTCAGTGGAATCCACTCCCAGGAGAATGAGGCATAGGATTCCAGGTCTAAAATTTGTTATTGAGCCCATATTACTAAAACATAACACAGCAGATCTCCATTGCTAATAAATTAAATTCTGAAACCTAACATATTATTTATTTTTAAATTTAAGAGCTCATCTATACGAGGCAATAAATTGTGGATTGATGCATGCTAACGCCAATTCGAAGCAGCTTTCATTTGTCTCCACAGGGTTTTTTTCAAGATTGCCGGCATGCAAAGCCATACACGTTTGTTGTTCAAATGGGCATGCCGGCAAGTCAAGATGTCGGGCACAAGTGAATTAACTTGTGTTTTTATTGTCACCAGTTGCCGCCGCTGAACAGGTTTTTTTAAAAAAATAAAAGCATACCTAAGGTGCGGAAGTGCAATCTTCCTCTTAAATAAATAGGAAAAAGAGAAAAAAGACTGTTTTGTTGCCTCAGAGCATGATCGCTCCAGTGAAAATCCAACATGGCAGTTCCAGGCACTTGCCTTGCCAGCAAGCTCCGCCCCCTGTGCATATCAGACCAATCAGCTTTCCACTTCCGCTCTTATCGGGAATGTGCAGCAAAGCAAATCGGTTCTCCCAATGAGCAGGGATGTGCATTTCCTTCCAAGTTTTTTTTTAAAAAAAAATATGTATTGGAGTATTTGGAGATTTGGCCCCCTTTCCTTCCGAATACTGAGAAATGATGCAGGATCCCATTGGGACAAAAGGTATTCTCCTTGAATTCTACGAGGAGTATTTTTGTCATATAGACAAGCCCTAAAGTTTTTGTTTAATTGAAATCCATCATTTTATCAACAAGGAGGATCTTTAAAACATAATATTGTCTTCTGGAAAAATGAATAGTACTGATATTGCCAGAACTAAAGAAGTTCTGTAGCTTGCATCAGGTAAATTGTTCTCCTCTCCACAAGAATTAACTGATGTGAGATCAAGATACTGGTTACAATATTAGCTTCCTTTCCTGCATTGCAAGCATAGTTCATTCCCACAGAGAATCCACTTCTCTTTTTCCTATTGCCTAGAAACACACACCCCCTGAAAGTTGGAATCATGCATCTTAGTAAGTATTTCAGTTATGCTATTGACGTCAATGAAGTCATTAAATAGATTGCTGGCCCTCCCAACACTAAGCATGTGCCAAAGACCTAGAGGCAGACACGTTTTAAAAGAAGAACATCAGGTTTTCTTTAAGCAGTTTGAGAAAATACCGGGGAAAGTTTCTTCTTCGGTGGTGCTGTGTTTCACAGTTCCTCTGTTTGTTTTAAACCTCTTTTACTTTTCATTGCTGAAAAGGGTTGGTGGACTCATTGAAATGTTGTCATTCTGTTACTAGGCACATAAACAACTTTAAATGAGTGACTAAAGAGTAATTTTCTTGTGACCAGCTCCATCTGAAAAGTGACACTAATTTTACGTCGTGTAGCTAGACTTACTTGCATGTATCATGTAACGTTAGTCAGCCAAACCTTTTTAGCCTTTGACTCCAGACGTTCTTCAGGGATTGATTTCATGGAGTCTATTAAAAAATAACTGCCATTTCTCCTCCGCAAGCCTCCTCTGGGATGCATAAGCCAATCATGGTTCCATAGCAACGGATATAAACTGTTCCCCTTCACCCACACCTGTGGACTCTCATGTTAGGCATTCCACACGTGCTCCATCCGTCATGTGGTCTGCCATTCCATCCAGTCCAACTGCCATCTATGGCAGCTGAGCAAGTAACAATGATGTCAGTGGGACTCCCCAAGCGTAGTCAAGGAACCCTTCAGAAGTTCTAGTGGGGAGGAGGGGAGGGAAGCACTCTTCCAAGACAGAGTGACTGGCAGGTTCATTCATTATGTTAACCAGGATAATGCATACATGCTAGAGCTCTTCCATCTTCTTTAGACCCACAGTAGAGACTAGGCAGCTGTCCCAGTCAGAATGGATCTGATACACCAGAGTTGTCTGTAGAAAGACTTTTAAAGCTTCGCAGTTGAGGAGATATGGCACCCTTAAACATGTGGTGGACAACTTTACGCTTTGGTGGAACAATCAGGTATGTTTCAGCTAAAAGCATTAGGTTGTTTTCCAGATATTGACCCTTTGCTTTCTTGTCATGTGCCCTTCCTCATTGCTTCCTGCTCCCTATCCCATGTTAGGAAGAGTTTCCCCCCTCCCTGCCAGAAACCAAGATCTTCCCATAACCTACTGCAATGTAAGCAAGAGGGCTCCAGCTATATCCCATGTTTCTTAAAACAACAACAACAACAACAACAACAACAACTGAATTTGGGGGGTGGGTGTGGTTGTACTGTACATCTTGTTTTCAGTCCTGCCCATATGCAGAAAAACTCAGCCTTGAACAAAAATGAAGAATCAGTCTAAAAGTGATATCCCAGCTTCATGAAGTGTGTTTTATTTATTGTGGTGAAAGTTTTACTGTGCAGACATGTTGTTTAAAAGCTGAAGTTGCTCATTTCAGAGGGCATGTCAAGTCTCCAGTTTTTATATAAATGTTTATATCTAAATGACAGCTTCATTTGACACTTCGATCGGTTATTACCGCAGCTGGCCCTGCCATTATTCAGAGTGAGGCAATTGTGTCAAGCAGCAGCTTCTAGGGTGAGGAGCAGGCTGACTCAAGCAACAGCTGAGCTACCCAGCTGTTCACCTCTGTTAGAGAACATACCTGGGTGTGTTGGAAGGCATACCTGTATGGCCTACACAGGCTGTCCTGTATGCTATCACATTGCTAGCGTTGAAATAAAAATCAGTTCCTTGTCCCTTTTGGATGGAACAAGGGGAGAGCACCATCTTGTAATTTGCCTTAGGGTAAAAAACATATTGGGCTGGCCCAGGGAATTTGTTCAAAGCATGCTCTGGTCTTTACTTTGACCTTATTCATCCTGACCCCATAGATCTGTGCCTCCTGGAATATGAAGGATAAAATCTGGGAGCAGCAACAAATGGTGTGTCTAAACTATGCCTGTAAGGAAGCATTTCCATATGCTAAGGAAACTTCAAGCTATATGAAACCAAATTCAGAATATCATATTTATAGAATATCAGTTGAATTTCAGAGCATAAGGATGTCTGCTGAGCATTCATGCAGCAAAAAAAGGGGGTATCTTACTACGGTAATTACGTTTGGGTCATTTCGTTAACTTTTGCTGCTGTGAGCCATGACTTCAGTTTCTCCAACTCCTCCTGAGTTCAGTACCAGTAAGAAAACCTGAGAGAAGGACAGAGGCTATTGTGTGATATAATTTTGGCTGATATCCAAACATCACAAAACAGAACAGAAAGAACTGAAAGATTAGGATTAGTGTTTTCTCTAGTCCCTTCCTCAACAGGAAAGACTAGAGTATATGACTCTATGTATTTCTTTCTTTCTTTGTGCTGAAATGTAATTTATTTCTTTTCAAGTTTATCTTTAAATTTCAATTGCAGAAGGACTCCCAAGTTGGTTCATGCTGTAACTATGGGCTTAAATTAAAGCTTGAAAAAGTAAAAACAGAAAAAGAAAAGAGCAACAATAACAGCAACATAATCATAGGAGATTTTCACACATGGGCTATATATCCTGTGTCTAGAATGGAACAGGGGTGGGAAAGGTTTTCCCTTTCAGACGACATCCACCCTGTTCCATTCCTACGTTGTGCCTGTTCTGTTTTCTCCCCGTGATATAGTAATCATGGGGAGAAGTCGTTAATAGGCACTCGGTTCCATTTCTGTTATGGAATCACGGGAGTGTGAATCAGATCCCGTCCCTGTTCTGGAATGACAGGGACGGGGAAGGCACTTCCTGCCACGATCAGGACAGGCAGGTAAGTGCCACCCTTCCCACCCCCCTTCCCAGGTTACTTGTATTTTTTTAAAAAAATATTTTTATTCTTTCTTTTGACAGCTGGGGGTTTTTTAATTTGAGCGGGAGCTCCCCCGGCTGGTCATAAAAGCAAAGTTACGACAGCTGCATTTACGGCCGGCTGGGCAAGGAGGGAGAAGGACCGTTCCTGTTCCGGAATGGAGGTAAGTGTGCGAACATTTACCTCCATTCCGTTGCAGGAATGGGAGAGGAGATGGTGGGACAGAATTGGGGCTTTTAGCCCCTGTGTGAAAATCTCCATAGTCAACAGAATAGTTTAAAAAACAGATAACATTTGACAGCATGCCTTAACCAGATATCTTGCTAGCACCCTGAAAACATGGGCCTATCTCCTTAGGGTGACAGCTCATACCTTACCTGTTTAAACCATCAATTTTTATTTTTAAAAAATATTTATTTATTGTTTTTAAGACAGTATAAGTCACAACCAATGTAAAAACCAAACAAAGCAAACGGAAAGGGGGGGAAGGGAAAAGATAGCTAGCTAACTAGATAGATAGATAGATAGATAGATAGACAGATAGACAGACAGACAGAAAGACAGACACACGTATATAATTAAGACTAAAACTAAACTAACCCTCAAACACAATACTAAAACACTAAACTAAACTAAAACAATAAACACTAACTACAGCACTAAACGCTAACTAAAGGCTTATCTAGATGAGGCAGGATACAAAGATGGCCTGTTTCCCCACCATTACCTGCAGAAAATGGGCTGGAGTCCAAACAGGTCGCTACTGGCCTGTTGCTGAAGCCGCTGCCACTGCCATTTTCTCCACTAATGTAGAAGCCAGGCAGCAGCCCTGCAACATATGACTACAGGCCCCCTGTGTGTGACCAGCCTTGGTTGTATGTTGAAGAACCCCTGCCTGGCTTCTGGAAGACCCAGGGAGCTGGCAACAGCAGGGAGGAGTGGTGTTCTGGGACAGGAATCCATGGACACGTGGGGCTTGATCTGGCAGTAATGGATTAAACTGTGCATTTTCCTGTAATGGGTTATTGGGCCCTATCCTGGCTTTCCCCCTTTCCAGCCCTGTATCTGTCCTGGGGGTCATTTGGATTGCTCAGGAGCAAATCCAGGTAAATGCCCTCTGTCGTTTGGACTGCAGGGCTCTGGAACAGGAGCAGGCCAGGTTATTTGGCCAGTGTAGACAATCCCTAAGGCTGCTGACACACTGCAGTAATAATGCGGTTTGACACCGCTTTAACAGCCATGGCTCAATGCTATGGAATGCTGGGATTTGTAGTTTTGTGAGATATTTAACCTTCTCTATCAGAGTTCTAGCACCACAACAAACTATCAATCCCAGGATTTCATATGGAGCCATGATAACTAAAGCAGTGTCAAACTGCATTATTTTTGCAGTATGTCAGCAGCTTAAGACACAATCCAAACTGTAATAAAAGGAAAATCTCACATTTTAAATTTTAACAGACACCTGCCTGCACTGATTTAGCAAATGGAAAATACAGTAATGCCATGAAGTAGGTTTCCATATGGATATTATTATTATTATTATTATTATTATTATTATTATTACAGAAATACAGTTTTCCATATGAATATCATTATTTATGTCAAAATAATAATAATATATGAAATACTTCACAGTGTTCTTTCCTCAATAATAACTAATTTTGGAAACCTGTGCTTCAGCAGTGGCAATGCTGATAGTATTATCACTGCCCAATTTTTTCAAAAACATTTATCTTTCCATGTTAAAATGGATATCAAAAGTGCTTAATCCCAGAAGAATGAGTCAAGCTCCCATAGTAAAGGTTTCTGTGTCACCCTGCACAATCCTGGGAAATTTACTCAGAAGCAAGTTCCAGTGTACCCAGTAAAGATGCATTTGGATCACAAACGGATTTTGTTGAGAGGAATTCCTGCAAAATAGCCTTCAAAAGCATCCTGTGTTATGCCTGACTTCTTTTTAAGAATGTATTAATGAACAGCATTTACCAGCAATCAAAGTGCTAGAGAAAGGGGAAACAGAACACTATTTTTGCATGTTTTTCAAGAATCCTTCCTGTTAAAATGACAAAACTCCCATTGTTTGGAATTTGAGTTTGATTCTACATTCTTCAGTTTTTTATCCCAACATTAATCTTTAAACATTTAGCTACATTGTATCATTGTCACTCTAATAAATTGCCAGCTATGGTCAACTGTAATACATGCATAAAATTCTAATGGTGTGCTCCCCCCTGCCAAAAAATAAAAATAAAGGAGTCTTAGGTAACTGGAAACCGTAAGCATTTTAATAAGGAATTGGGTAGAGGGTGGATGAAAAAGAGAACAAAGAAAAAAGAGCTAACATTTAGTTTTAATTTAATGGCTTAACTTGTATGGATCCAGTTTCACAAATAAAAACTCCAAACAACACATTACAGTATGACATTTTTCTTATTTATTTAGTTATTTATACCCCGCTCTTCAGCCACAAGGCTATCAGAGCGGCTTACAAATTGTTTTAAGCAATAGCTATTTACACATCTACACTGCATTAAACAGTTTCCAATGTGTGTTAGCTAATTGCCCCCACAAGCTGGGTACTCATTTTACCGACCTATGAAAGGATGGAAGGCTGAGTGAACCTTGGAGCCTGCTGGAATCGAACTTGCAACATGGTGGCTTATAGTACTAGCATTTAACCACTGCGCCACCAGGGCTCCTATGAAACTACTGGATGAGTGCTGCACATGGAACCCATAAACCTGGGCTCCACTGGGATGAATGCAGAATCTATGCCATGAGACAGGCCCGATAAAGGACTAATCCAGACCAGAAGACCTAAATAATGCTGAGCATGGCAACAGGGAACTACTTTGCTACAGGGCTGAGCATGAAATCAGATTCAGAGTGCCAGGATAGTATACTATCCAATATTTTATAAGTGAAAACTGGGACACCTGTAGCCAAAGAGCATCAGAGTGTGGTCCAGAGGGCAAAAATTATTAATGAGGAAGAACAGAGAAGCTAGAAAAGGGTGCAGGAGTTTGCTTTTGCTTGAGTCAACTGGGAAGAGCATGATTCCACCCCTTCTTCTCCTCCCCCTGCTGTGTTGAGTTGCACTTGGAACTCCGTTTCTAGCTTTTTAAATAAGCTGAGGAAAAAGGGGGAAAGTAGAAAAAAAACAGAGAAAGTAGGACATTTTTAAAATAGCTGAAAAAGTGGGATGACACAGGATTATTTGGAACTCTCCCTGTCAAATCAGAACACTTGGAGGGTATGTAATGGGGAGTGAGAAAACCTAGATGAGTAGTACAAATCATTCTCAGATCAACCAGTGGATTCACATCTACCTTCTGTCTAGAAATGAAGTGTAAACAATGCAGAAAAGAGAAATGACAGTATTTGGAAAACTGCAGATATGTCTGAAAAAGTAGTAGTTTACACTCATGTTGCACCCAATTTTCATTTGTGAAATGTTGAAGGGCATGGAGTAAGGCATCAGATGGTACCATTAAATGTATGATCTTTGATATTAGTACTTCATCCAACGGGTTACTTACGTTCAAAGCCTATAACCAGTGTTTAGTAAGAGATGGAGGAACAAATAGGAAACCCTTGGTTCAGTCTCATTTTACCACAAACTCATAAGCGAGTACAGCCACCCCATCCATTAGACAGAGTGAAGCAGCAAGGAGCAACAAATGCCTCAGTTCTACCCTTCTTGCAGGGGCTTTGTCCCTGATGCTTGGCTTTACCCATTCCTTGGCTCTGCTACACACTGCCTGACCCCTTTCTCCACCATGTCATCTCTTTGCCTTACAACCTGTTTGTTTGCTTTTTGGTGGTCCACGGTATCCATACAACTCTCCTCTAGCAGCACATTTCAAATGTTGATCCCCCACACCCCGTTTGACCTCTTCACTGGCCAGCTTTCACAACTATACATAGGAATCAGAAATACTATGGCATAGATGATCCTGACTTTGATATTCAATGATAGAGTTTAACACCAAAGGCTTTTATCAAGCTCCTTCATAGTTGTTCTTCCATGTCCTAGGTTTCTTCTGATTTCTTGCCTACAAGTTTGCATGTTGATTAACAAGTGAGTCAAGGTATAGAAAATCCCTAACACTTGCAATATCTTCACCATCCTCTTTAAACTCATGCAAATATTCTGTGTTTATTATTTATGTTTTCTTAATAATGAATGAGCTGTAACCCTGGTTTTGCATCTTCTTCCTTATAAGGAGTCATTCCGGGTCTGATATTTTTTGCTAGTGATATGGTATCACCTGCATATTTTAAATTATTGATTTTTCTTCCTGTGATTTTCACACCTTCTTCCTCCAGTTTTAACCCTGCTTTTCATATGATATGTACTTTGCATAAATTAAACAGTAAGGGTGTTAAAATGCACTTTTGTGTGAACCCCTTGTCTGTTGAAAACCACTGTTTCTTCATATTCTGTCCTGACAAGGTCTAGTGTGTAGGAGGACAATTGAATGTGGTGGCACTCTCATTTCTTTTATAGCAATTCATGGTTTCATGATTTATGCAGTCAATACTTTGATGTAATCTCTAAAAACACAGCCTGATTTTCTTCTGAGATTCTTTGGTGTGCACCAATAGGACAAAAAAAAAATTACAATACGATATCTAGTGTCTCTTCCTTTTGGATCCAGTTTAGACATCTGGCATTTCTTCCTCCAGATGTGGTAAAAGCTTTTGTTGTAAAATCTTGAGTATTACTTTCCTTCCATAGGAAATTAATTTTGTGGTCTGATGGTTACTACAGTTCCTGGTGTCCCCTTTCTTGGGGTTTGGAAGTGCAAAGTGAGCATTTTCATCTGTGAGTCATTGTTTTGTCATCCATAATTACTAGCAGATACTTGTTAGAATTTGAATGGGTTCTGTCTTTATAGTTTGAAAAAGCTCTTTCAATATGTCATACGTTTCTGGTAATTTATTTCTCCCAAGTGCTTTGACAGCAGCTTCCATTTCACTTTCTAAAACTGTATGTTCTTCATCCAAAGGGTTGTACTTTGAAGGAATCTGTCATTCTTTCCTATGTCTTGTAAAGTCCTTCAGTGTATTGCTACCATCATCTTTTTATTTTGTCCGGGTCATATAATGTAGTCCCCTGTTAATTGTTCAGCAAACCTTCTCTTGATTTAAATTTCCTTTTGATTTCTTGGATCTGTTGGAAGAGGTTTCTTGTTCTTCCTTTTCATTCTCTTTCATTCTGTTCCTCATATTAATAAATAAATAGTACATTTTATGTACCTATACACACATACATACACACCTAAACCAATACATGTATTTTATGCACATTTGCTTAAGTATAAGACACATTTAATTTACTGAGACATATGTCTGAGCAAGCAGTTCAGTCTTACCAGGGGCAGGAATCACGGGGCCCTCCAGATGTTGTTGGGCTCCATTTCCCAACTTCCCGCATCATTGGCTGTGCTAGCTAGGACTGCTGGAACTTGCAAGGGCCACACAATTCCCACCACATGCTATATGTGAGCTCCACACTAGTCAAATGGTGGTGGCAGTGTCAGGAATGTCCAAACCCTCTCTTAAGCAGCTATATTTGGTTTCTCCCTTTAAAATATGACTTTATTTGTTTATTTATTTATTTGGAGTATTTTATACCCCGCTCTTCAGCCACCAAGGCTCTCAGAGCAGCTTACAAATTGTTAGCAATAGCACTTACACTTCTATACTGCTTTATAGCACAAACACTCTCTAAGCAGTTTTACAATAGGTTAGCTAATTGCCCCCAACAAGCTGGGTACTCATTTTATCGACTTGCCAAAGGATCAAATGCTGAGTGAAATTTAGAGCCCTGCAGGATCAAACTCACAACACTGTGGCTGCAGTACTGGCATTTAACCACTGTGCCGCTAGGGCTTTATGTGGTGATTTATGATCGGGCAGAGCATCACATCTGCAGTGCAACCCTAAGTCCCACTAAGCTTAATCCCTGAAAAGAATGCTTAGAATTGCAGTCTTTAAAAAATTAGCCATCTTATATTTATTAATAATTTTCTTTGAAAGTGGGAAAATTATGGTTGTTCCACCTCCACAATTTTTTTTTAAATAATTCCTTGGACTGAATTTGGATGAATAAAGTGTGGAGGACACAGAAGAAGGGAGGAAGCAGAGGGTTTAAACCATATGGAAAAGAAAGTAAGTGTTGCACTGTTCTGCTTTCCATTAGAGCTGATTTTATTTAATGCATGTAATATTGTAAGGCCTAAATACACTAAAAACACCAGATCCTGTCTGATCTTGGAAGGTGAGAAGGGTCAGCCCTGCTTAGTACTTGGATGGAAGGCTGTCAATGATGCTGTAGGCTATATTTCAGAGGAAGGACCTGGCAAAATCACTTCTGAGTATTCCTTGCCTAAGAAAATCCTATGAGATTCATGGGGTCACCATAGGTCAACAGGCAACTTGAGCACATAACATAGAGACACATTTAATATTTAGTCTTGAGTCCTATCTTGGGAGAAAGGTGGGGTATAAATCTAATAAATAAAAAATACATATTGCAGAGAGTGGGGGAAAATGTAGCAGAAGGGCAGTTTTTTATATTTCTCTCCCAACATTTTTTGAATCTGAATACTACAGATCTCATTAATTCACATAAATACATACACATATACCAGTTACTCTAAACATTATCCAGGATATTGCACCAGCTTCAGCACTCACCAAATCTGCCCTGCTGCTACATCTTCACCCTAACTAGTCCTCTCCATGACAACATAAAGAAGCCAAACACACATGTGTGCGTACACGTGCACACACACTGTTTTCAACAAGCAGTTGTACATGCTGGCCTGAAAACATCAAAACCCACACTAGTCCAGCTACAGTTGGAACTTGCCATCATGCTTGTCACCTCCAAACCATATGCTACTTATACCTGACCTATTGTGATGTCCATCCATCATCAACAGCTACTAGAAGGTCTGGTGGCAAGCAATGTTGTCTTATATTAGCTAAATCTCTGACCTCTCAAGGGGCAGCATAATATATGCCTGCAAACTGATGCTATGTTGTCCTGCCTCTGTTCTTGTCTTCCTGAAAAAGTGTTCCTACACAGAACCTATCAAGCCAGGCAGAGGAATTAGTGTATGAGAAGACACACAGGACAATGTTATATACCATATTATGATAGTGTAAGGAATAACATACATAAAAATTAATAGTCTTTCATTTAGTGTGGACTCCACTTGGCAAGCACAATTAAACCTACATTTTGGCTTATGAAGTTTGTTGCATATGGTAGTTTAATTTTATATACCCCCTATCTACTTTCCAGAGTCAGACAAGGTTATATTATCTTTCCCAAAGCCTAAAACTTTTTTTAAAAAAATCTGTGCAGATTGACAAAAGTACTTGAAACACATAAGTCACAATCAATGAGAAAGCAAGGAAGGGTTTAAAGGTAGATTTAATTTTGCCTACAAAGCATTACTGCCACAGGCTAGTTCTCTTTCTGGCACTGGGTTCTGCCTCCTCAGGAACCAAACACAGCAAACAATGTATTGAGGCTCCCACAAATCAGAAAGAAAAGTGACAGCACTTGGATGGCACCAAATGGAGGTAGCAAAATGCAGGAAACATTTTGTCAGATGTCACTTAGCAATGATATCATGCGGGAGTCAGGGATTTGCTTGCATACCAGAAATACCACAGTCTATGGATATGTTAGAAGCAGAAATAGCAAGAGCAAAGAGACACCTATCTTGGGTCACTGAGTGAAAAGAAAAGATTGAACACATTTGGCTTAGATTCTTGATGCTCAACTGAATTCTTATATACATTTATGGATCCAAGAGAAAATGATTGATTGTCTATTCTTGCAATATGTTAGAAAGAGGGAACCCCTTGTTAGGGGGGTGGGATCAAAATCAAGTAATTTGTTTTAGAACTGACAGAGAACTTTACAGAGAAGTATGGTATATAGCGAAAAGAGAGTCAGTACAGGAAAGAAGAAAAGGTGGTTAACATAAACTAGTATTTCATCACACCGCCCTGTCATCACATAATCATACTGTTTCATTCTGCTCATAGCAATAGCATCATACATAAAATGTGAAAACGCTGAACCCTGAGAATGCACCCAGTTCAGATATACTGTACATTATCTTCTAGATGAGAAGGACTGGGAAGAACATGTTTCCCTAATATTAAGTAGGGGCCACCTTGTGACATTTCAAATCCTTCTCCTTCCCTAGTCATTTTCTAATATTTCGAACTTTGCTGCAGTCTGAAATCTAGACACCATTACTTGTGTCCAAGGTCAAAGGTGGTCAGATGCAGAAGCACCACATTATATTCTCAAGAACTTCTGTAGCCCTGACTCCTGCCATGACACTTATATATGAGGATGTTCAAATAGATATTACAGTTGTCCCTTCATATGTGCTGGGGTTTGGTTCCAGGACCCCTTGTGGATACCAAAATCTGTGAATACTCAAGTCCCATTGTATGCAATGGCATAGCAAAATGGTGTCCCTTATATCAGATGGCAAAATCAAGGTTTGCTTTTTGGATTATCATTTTTTAAAGAATATTTTCAAGCCATGAATACTTAAATCCATGGATACCAAATCTGTGAATACGGAGGGACAACTCTATTTATTTTCCCCACAAAAGCAATGTAATCCCTAAACCCAATCAGTGTAGCTTTAGTGTTTCACAGCTGATAAATTACCAAGAGATGTCATCCATATGATATATTTTTTATCCTGAATTGCTAACTACATTATCCTAACGTAGTTAGGTGAAAATGTCAGGACCACTGTTTCAAACACAATATTCTGAGCTAAGTGTAAACACATATTTATAGTGTGGTGTGCCTTCAAGTTATTTCTTAATTATGATTAACCTAAGGTGACCTTATTATGGGGTCTTCTCTGCAAAATTTGTTCACAGGGGTTTCCCATTGCCTTCGTCTAAGGCTGAGAGTGTGTAACTTACACAAGGTCATTCAGTGGGTTTCCCTAATCAAGCAAGAATTTGAACTCTAGTCTCCCAGAGACCTATTCCAACACTCAAACTACACCATGTGGGCTCTCTTTATAGTGTGCTTCCTATTTTATTCAGGTGCTGGAGCTTCCATGTCTTCCTTAAACATCCTAACAGAAACGGTTTTCTCATTAAAAGAACAGAAGAATTGACTAGGGTTCGGTGAAGATTTTGTTTCAGTTTGTTTTTTAATAAAATTGTACCAAATTTCGCAAAAGCCTTCATATTGACGGGAGGCAAAACAAGATATTTTATGCATGTGTGAAAAATTGAAACTGAGGGCATGTCTACATGACTGGAAAAAAATCCGTTTGGGGGTAAAAAATATGAAAAGGCAGTTGTACGAATGCGTACGATCTGCCTACACAGTTTTTTACTGCCCAAACTCTGTATGACTCCCCTTCCCCAGCTGGCTGGAGCGAGTGAGCCAAGTGGCAGTTTTAAATTTCCCGCCACTTTTTTTTATTTATTTAAAAAGCTGCCTGTTATGCGGACAGTCGGTTTTCCATATTTACAATATAAAATAAAAATGAATAAATGTAAAAATTCTCCATTTCGTGCCCTTACCGGTCTCTCGCTTAGCTGAGAATCCAACATGGCAGCCACTCCCAATTCCCCTCATTGCTAGCCCCGCCCCCTCTGCTTGGCCAGCCAATCAGATTATACTGCCTGTTCATATATGTGCGAATGGGGGGAGGGTACAGACGATCAACCATTCGAATGGCTGTACAGATTTTAAGTCAAGATCTGCTAATCCTCCCGAACGCCAAATCCACGTAGTTTATGTGGGATTCGCTAGTCCCCCTTCCAAAAGACACTCCTGCATCTGAATGGCCATGTGTACATATGATCGATCTTTCGAATGCTGTATGTATTTTTTTTATCGTGTAGACACCCCCTGAAATTGCTCATCAATCGACTTTGAGTGGTTAACTCCTAAAAATGTGGCTTTCATTCGTGGTGTATTAAACCATGTTTATGGTGTTCAATTGTGGCTGCCCTTTTTCTTTTTTCAACAGCCTCCTAATTTTTAACAGCTATAACTGCATGGCAGGCAGAGGCAACATGATCCTCTCTATGCTGTGAATTTGACCATGAAAATGGTTGAGAATTTTGTTTCAGTTCCCTTTTTATAAGCATTTACCAAACTGCCATAGATTTATTCATATTTGGAATAAAGAAACGTACAATCTAAACATTTTGAAAGTGGGAGAAAATGAAACCTACAGCTCTCTCTATTCAAAGAACTAATCCTCATATGGAAATTACCAGAATGGGGTGTGGAGAAATCACTCAACTAGGTTGTTAACATGATTGTAAGACCTCATTTCTAGACTCAGAATTGTCAAGCAGTTGGCACTGTTCACATAATTTTGCTATCAAAATGCATATCATAGCAGTCTGAGATCAAGAAACTATCACTCTCCTGTGAATGGTCAGAGTGAAGCCAGAATGCCAGAAACACATATCAGTGTTTCTTTTTCTGAAAAAAACTGCACAGAATTAAAATATACAGAAAAGTATTTATTACATTAGTTTCAATAATATCCAAGATAAAATGAGCATCTTCCTAGAATATAGAAGCATTCTACACAAAAACAAAGCCCGGATAATTACCAATTGGACTTACTCCCAACCAAATGCATTATAGAAGTGTACTTTATAAAGGCGCTTTGTTCTTCAAACAAATTTTCTCTGGGATTTATGTACATGCACATTTAAATATTAAATACATAGTCTGACACACATCATAACTATGGAAGTCTGAGAATTTATGCTTACTATTACCTACAAATCTACTTTCTATTGTGTTTTGGCACATCGGAATAAAAGGCAGCCCTGTTCACTTTGAAAGTTAAATGAAGGGTGTTTCTCACATACATGTTTAAATTGGGATTAATGAATGATGAACTGAACCCTGCCCAAATGTCTCTGCATTCAGTTGCTGTAGGTCACTGTTTTTCTTTCTCAACCACATGTCTAATCTCCAACGTGACTTTCATGCACATGATTGGTATTCAAGACAATCATGCTTGGAAATAAATAATACTTACTGTATTTTCTGTTGGTCAGCCTGGGACTTTCCAGCCTTGATTTAGTGGGGCACATTTCTGACAGGTATCTGAAAGAGAAAGGGCTATGGTTAAAGAATTATGGTAGAACAAATATAAGAATATTCACAAATAAAACTATTTAGACATACAGTATTTTATTATATCTATGTAAAGCTAAATGTGAGGCTCCCTTTAAGGGGACCGTACAACTGCTCTCCTTCCAGCACAGAATGTTTTCTGCAGTGATTTCATGATAGGATTTATGTGAAACTGACTTTATTTTATTAAGCTGAGGTTCTCAAGCTGGGGTATTAATATCACTAGGGGTCCAAAATTCTGTCCAGGTAGTCTGTATGCACTTGGTCCTGCACTCAGTTTATTTTCTTTGATGACCTAAAGGCTAATTAGGCTCTGGCCTTGTTGTTGTTGTGTGCCTTCAAGTGGTTTCCGACTTACAGTGACCCTAAGGCAAATCTATTGTGGTGTTTTCTTGGCAAGATTTGTTCAGAGGGGGTTTGCCTTTGCCTTCTCTGAGGCTGAGAGAGTATGACTTGCCCAAGGTTACCCAGTGGGTTTCATGGCTGAGCAGGGATGTGAACCCTTGTCTCCAGAGTTATAGTCCAATGCTCAAACCACTACACTATGCTGGATCTCAGGCTCTGGCCTACAGTTTACTATTTTCATAATTCATAATCTTCTATGCCAAATGTGCCAACAATGGTCCTCCCTGGCCTCACATCAGGAGGCATGGAGACGCACTATCCACAATGCTGCAGCCTTATTTGAGAACTCACGCCGAACAAGTCTTGAAGAAAAAGGACTACGCAGAAAGAATCACAACCCAGAAACATCACCCAAGGAGACCTTCTACTGTGCTTTCTGCAACCGGACTTGTTAATCTCGGAGTGGCCTTTTTAGTCATCAGTGTGCTTGCAGAAAGCGCAGGATGAGTCCTTCCTGAATCTTCATTTGCGAAGAAAAGCCAGAGAGAGAGGAGTAATTTCCTAAGAAGTTTACCAATTAAAGCAGACTTTGTTTTGTAAAACTTTTTTCATTTCCAAAGTTTTGTCTCCAATATTCCATTCTGGGGCAGGGTACTGGAGTGTGTGGTAGCCTCCTGGTTCCAGGGGTTCCTGAATGAAATAGATTATCTAGATCCATTTCAGTCTGGTTTCTGTTCTGGTTATGGAATGGAGGTGATTTTGGTTACCTTGGTGGTACACTGGAAATTGGAGAGAGAGAGTTTGTCCCTTTTGGTTCTGCTGGACCTCTCAGGGGCTTTCATTATCATTAAGCATTGTATTCTTCTGGGTCACCCCACTGGGAATCACACTTGGATGCACTGTTTTACATTGGTTCCATTCCTTTCTGGAGGTGGAGATCCCTGAAGGTGGTGCCGGGGATGTCCAGAAGGGGGCATCGGTTTGAATCCCCAAATGTTTATCTATATTTAGTGCTGAATTAGGGTTGTCACCTTTTTTTTTTTTTCTTTTTTTTTTTGCCGAGAAGTTCCTAATCTTTAATAGCTATATTAAGGAGCCCTGGTGGTGCAGTGGTTAAATGCCAGTACTGCAAGCCACAACGTTATGAGTTCAATCCCAGAGGGCTCCAAGGTTGACTCAAGCCTTCCATCCTTCCATATAGGTCCATAAAATTAGTATCCAGCTTGTTGGGGGCAATTAGATAAAAACATTGTAAACCACTTAGGGAGTGCTTTGGCACTGATAAGTGGTATATAAATATCAATGCTATTGCTATATGGCAAGCAGGTATATCAAACTTTTTGGTATACCTGTGTAACTATTAATTTGATGAATGCAGCTGGATGAGAATTTTGGTTGATTGATTTTTTAAATAAAACATTAACAAAATACAGACATTTTCTTAAAAAGTCTATGGAAAGAACATGAATTTTTAAAATTTGGAATGTAGGAAATGGCTCCCTCCCCTACAATTTCCATTTCTGTCAGCAACCCAGCCTTAGGTTCCACAAGGGGAAGAGGACTGGGGTGAAGTAGAGGCTGTACGCTACTAGAACATGACCCTGCACTAAAGCAATAGCAAGCCACTGTCTGACAGGAAAGATTACCTCTGTTGATGTCATTATTGCTGCTGGTATCCCTTCCTCCTTCACACACTCGCAGCCGGTGGGGGATCAGGGCACTGAGGGTTATGGTGCGCAATGATTGAAAGCTTAGGCAATACCTATGTGAAAGTCTGACCATACAGGAGAATTTCTAGAAAATTCTCATATACCAGCTATTTTGTAAGAATGTGTTTTAGTCACAGAAAAAAACAGACACATTTCCTCTTTCTTAGTGATGATAAGAATTGGTATCCTTAATGTGAAATAGCTGCTACTTGGAAGAAGTGTTTTCTCTTTTAAGAATGCTATCTAGTCTTCTCTTCCTCTTAAGAAAAGCCTTATCCAAATTCTCTGGCTCCTGATAAAGCCTACCAATTTATGTTGGTTTCTTCTAGTATTTGTTTTGTCTTTATTGTGTTGAGCACAAATTACTGTATATACTTTTTGTTAGTATTACAATATTAATACTGTAGTTTCTGACAGTGAGGGTATAGTACGGTAGATAGCTACAAGTTCAAATATTGCTACAATTTTATATGTTTGATACCATGAGATAAGATCAAAAATACTTTTTAAATGCCCACCCTACAGAGAATATTAATAAAAACAACTTATTAAGGCAGATAATGGTGGTGGTGATAATGATTAACCACATTGCAACATCATGCTTGGTAGTTTAGTACACATAGCTTGCTAGGGATGAGTGAGAAGTTTTTTGTTTTCACATTTCATTATGAATTTATCAGTTCATATCCTCTGAAAGTGGATGTGGATCTGAACACAAGTTGCAGTCAGAAATGCATACATTTAGGAGTCTGCAGGGCAGTTTACATAAATCAAATCAAATATTTATTTCTTTATTGGATTTATGTTCCTCCTTTCTTCCAAAAATGGGACTCAAGGGAACACACAGTAAGTGATTGTGAGGGGAGACCTAACACAACAATAATGAAAATACCACCTTCACATATGTCCCTTCCTCAGCAAGTAGTATATTTCCAAAAGCCTGCCTTTCATACAAAATAAATAAATAAATCTCGAATATCTTTAAAATGTGCACAAAAGCAAAATCTGTCTGGCCACTTTGAAAATTCATAGGAATTTCCATGCTGGAAAAAAAAAATTGCAAATTTGTGGTTGAAATTAGTGAAACCTGGCAACTCATGTCTGGCAGATTCATCTATTCCTAGTGCAGGTCACAATGCAGGATGTTCCAGAGCATGAAGAGAAAGAAAGCATGTTCTTTTGAGCTCAGGACTCAGAAGTGAAGAAATAACTCCTTGTCTTAAAGCAAAAGCATGGGTAACTGTGTAATAGCTACCAAAGACATATCTTGCATTAGAAATATAAATAAAAACATGGCTGCAGAACATGTTCCCATGGTCCCTCCACATTGGCTATACTGGCTAGGGCTGTTGACAATGGCAGTCCAACAACACCTGGAGGGCCATACCTTCCCTGCCCATGCTGAAAAGGCACTCTGAGGTACTTCCAGGTAAGAATTTTCAACAAATAGCTGTGTTAGTCTCTTTCTATATAAAAAGAGGAAAGGAAGAAGGAATCATGTGGCACCTTGGATTTGAAGAAGTAGAATGTAGTCCATGGAAGCTTAAGCTAAAATAAATTTATTAGCCTTTAAGCTTCCAGAATAATCTTTTTCTTTTTCTTTCCTTTATAATGCAAGGTAACAGAAAAACAAAACTTTTATGTTTTACTTACTTTGGAACAGTAAAAAAAAGAACAGACTAGAAAGGACCCGAGGCAGAATATGAAGGATAAGCATTTTTATTTTCTTCATCAGAGTTCAGACCTAGTTTCCATATGCATGTAGATGTGTGCATGTGTGTGTGAGATAGAGTGGGGGAGGGAGGGAGGGAGGGAGACTATTTTGGAAGGAGAGAGGAAAACAGCTGTTCAAAGAGGGGTGGGTGGGTATGAAATTGTAGCCCACTAAAATTCCAGTCAAATGATCCACCATCTTTTAAACATACAGAATAAATGTAAAAACAGTGACATTACAAGCCACTGCATTACTCTAAAGCAGGGGTGGGCAACTGGAAGGCTAGGGGACTGTATTAGCCTCATAGAAGACCTTGGGGGGGCACACCTGCTCCTGAGATAGATAGATAGATAGATAGATAGATAGATAGATAGATAGATAGATATCCATCCATCCATCCATCCATCCATCCCAAAACACCTCTAGCGGTTAAGGGGGCATTCTCACCATGTTGGAGGTTTCAAAAAAGGTCTTTCCTGAGCTTCATTTGGCCCAGGGATGGGCACAAAATGTGGTGGAAATGCATCTCATGCCCCCCCAGTGGACATTTTTTAGCATTGGAGTGGTGGTTTTTTTAAAAAAAAATTGCAAAAAAATGTATTTGACCGGGGGAGGGGGCTAGGGGGCTTCCAAATGTGATAGAAATGCCCTCCCCACTCCCTAGAGTGCATTTGGGAGCATTTTGACCCCGGGGCCCCCTGGGGGCTACATACAGTCCAAGGCCTGCATTTTGCCCACCCCTGCTCTAAAGAAATCTTGCTATGCCCTTTGTTATCCCCGAAGGCAACATGTTATGGGTGACATTACTTCTAACTTCTGGAATTAAGCTGTGTGATATAGCATCATTCCAGGGTATGGCAGAGGGTAGGAAAGGCAGCAGCTAAAAGGCAGCCACTGAAAAGTGATCTACTGTTGACATCACAGTCACAGACAGTGGCGAAAAACACCCATTTTGTACTGTTTAAAGTGCGGGAGTAGCAGACACCAGCATAACTAGCAATCATAGAAACCATGCTTACTGAAACCAAATAATTTTGCATCCCCAGACCTGCGCAGCTGAAAGGTGCTGTGGGGGAGGGGATAATTTTATGTCCTCCCCAGATGGAGGCCAGGATGCTTTGTGCTTGGCCCATTTGTGCCAAGTGGAGCATGTGATGGATTTTTCAAGCCTCAGCCTTCCCCTTGCTTGCCTTTCTTGGTTCCTCACGACCAACCCACCTCTGTGCAGTGTGAGTTTAGCTGGTCACTTTGGAGCTGTGTAGGATTCCCCCCCCCCCGCTCTTACCAATGTGTTTTTTGTTTGTTTGTTTGTTTTTTGCCCACCCCACACTGTATTTGCAGGACTGGGATGATCGGCTAGGGTTGGGTCGTTAAATAAGTTTTCATATAACAGATAATGGGGAGAATGCTATAGTCCTTTGTATGCCTTTGCACCCCTTTGGT
The DNA here is from genome assembly GCA_030847615.1 of Gambelia wislizenii. NCBI lineage: Eukaryota > Metazoa > Chordata > Lepidosauria > Squamata > Crotaphytidae > Gambelia > Gambelia wislizenii. Next base: position 109,843,794 of record JAUMIR010000004.1, read on the forward strand.
GAAGGGTTGGGTGCTTGAATTGTCTTCACAGGTTCTGCAAGCTAGGAGGTGGGGAAGGAGTCTGTCCTTGGAGCTGATCAGGGGGTTTGCTCTCTTTCTAATAAAGTCTTGTGTCTTGGGAGGGAGCAACCTGGGTTTTGCCTTCCAGGATATGATCAGCTGGGGAGCAATCTCATAGCATGGGACTGCCCTCAGGGTCCTGTGTTTCATGCAAGGGAAGGTTGAGGAGTCATTAGATTGACACCTAGCCTCAGCTGGACCTGCACTAGCTGGTCCCCTTCTTTTGCTCATTTCCAAACTGTTGTAGTTAAATAGGTTTAGATAAGATAAAGTGGCCCTTATTTAATCCAATCTCCTGCATCTGTTATTTCAGGGTTGGTCATCAATGTTCCACCTTCTAAAGCTGATGACATGGCTTGTTTGCAATTTCACCACCTGTATATGAAATGGTGGACTGTGGGTTGGGGGGAATTTCATTTCCCCCCAGATTTCTTTTATTGTGAAGTTCAGAACTTCCACTATTTCTGTACCAGCAAACATGTATAAACTGGTGCATAGTTTTTTAGTCAAAAGGTCCAATAGCTTCTTAGATGTACAGTGGGGCCTTGGTATCTTCTGGGTTTGGTTCCAGGACCCCGTGAATACCAAAATCTGTGAATGCTCAAGTCCCATTATATACAATGGCATAGTAAAATGGTGCCCCTTGTATAAAACAGCAAAACCAAGGTTTGCTTTTTGGAAATTTTTTTCTGAATATTTTCAAATTATGGTTGGTTGAATCCGTGCATGCAGAATCTGTGGATATGGAAGGCTGACTGCAACTGGCACTTACAACTTAATCTGAGATGCTTGTTACATCTGACTTTTTGTGGGTTTCTACACAACTGGAAAATCAATTTACAACACAGTTACATACATGCTTACTCAATGGGATATATTCACTGGTTAATACAATCATATATATTCAGTCTCATAACTGTAATGAAGAGTGCAGCTTTACGAAATGTTTTGATTAAGGGCTTGTCTATACGAAGCAATAAAATATGGATTGATGCACAGTAATGCCAATTCACAGCAGCCTCTATTTGTCTTTTTTTTTTAAGATCACAAGCATGCGAAGCTATTCTCTTTAGCCGTTCCAACAGCCATGCCTATGAATCAAGATGGTGGACTTTGAGTGAATTACTTACATTGTTATGTACCTTGAGTTGCCAACGCTGAACAGTTTTTTAAAAAAACTAAATCCAAAGTGCAATCTTCTGCTTTAACAAAGAAGTAAACAAAAAAGGGCTATTTTCTCCCCGTAGTGCATGATTGCTACAGCGAAAATCCAACATGACAGTTTCAGGCGCTTGCCTTGTTAGCAAGCTCCACCCCCTGCACATGTCCAATCAATCAGCTGTCCACTCTGAGAATGTGTGGCAATGTGAATTGGTTGCCCTAATGGGTGATAGTGCACATTCCCACACATTATTTTTAAAAATACAGGAAATTTTGCCCCCCTCCTTCTGAATACAGCCGATTGGTGCAGAATCTCTTTAAGACAAATCGTATTCTCCTCAAATTCTATGAGGAGTATTTTCGCCATATAGACAACCCCAATGTTTTATACTTCCTTGGTCAAAAGTACAAGGAAAGGAAAATAGAGAGTGAGCAAAAACTGTGGAAATGTTTTATTCCATCCAGAAATCCAGTTCAGAATTTCCTTGTGACTTTTAAATTCAATTAAAAGAAGCAAGATTTCCATTTCGGCCATAAAAAAAATATCTGCTATTTGCATAGTTTCTTTTTGCTTCTGCATCACAGTCATTTCATCAAACATCCAATTTAATCATTATTAATTTAACAGTCCTTGCCATTATGCAAAAAAACCTCTTTGGAGGAAAGATGATCAAACTTGCCCAAGTTTAGGAAGCCTACAAACTTAGCTGGTCAGTTATTTCTTGCCTTGTTTTTTATCTGAAGCCCTTTTTCAAGGAAGAAAGAAAAGATGCAGTTTGATTGCCTAATCTCACTTGATGACACTTTAGAAGTCTGGCACAAATGTCATCACACTTTGAACAAGAAATGCGGAGGTGATTAATGGTGGAGATGAGAGTAAATCCCCTCTGCTTACAGAGAACTGCTTTTCCTCTTCTGCTCTGTTCTGGGAGTGCATCCACAGGCAGATGAGCCGCGCTGACAGAGCGTCCCTCCTCCTCCTTCTACCTCCTCTCCAGAGGAAGTTTGTTAGTGTATTACTGACATCGGTTCTTCAAAGCTAGCAAGAACAAAAAGAGCCACCGAGCAGGAGGAGTGGGAACGCACACTCACACACCACGAAACCACAACAGCCATTCCAAGCTGAGACCTGCATTGATTTGTTCTCCAGGGGAGTGGAACAGGAGCCTGCAGAACTCATGATGAAAGAGCACTGTAGCACCTACAGCAGTGTTGGTCCCAGCCGAGTCAGTGATTCCACCATGGAAAGCCTGCCATCGCTCAAGCCTAACTACATGTCTATGTGTTTGTTTGCAGAAGAATCTTATCAAAAATTAGCGATGGAAACGTTAGAGGAATTGGACTGGTGTTTAGACCAACTTGAAACCATTCAGACTTACAGATCTGTTAGTGAGATGGCATCAAATAAGGTAAGAGAAAATTATTATTATTTTTTTAAACAGTATATGCTTTTAAAAATTTTTTAAAACAAGATGCAGCAAGGGGGCAAGGGTTAGAGATTTGACATATTCAGTCTACCAGCAGACAGACTACTGGAGTACTGGGGGCGGGGAATTATAAGTTATAATAATGATAAATGATAAGTTCTTCCATTTCAGTCACCCCCATCACTTTGTTCAGTACTGTTAGTTCCATTTATTACACTGCTGCAAAACGATGCCAAGTAAAAAATGAGTGATATCAAAATCCTTAAGCAAAGCGCATCAGCTTTCAAGTTTTGTTCTTTGGTATTGTTGAACAAGCATAAAGTGTTTTTAAATACCTAGAAGATCTTTAATTTCAGGAATCAGAGGCGTGTGCATATTTATATACCAAGAATTATTCCAGAAATATTTATTAGCATGTTGCTTAACGAAGTAGAGAAAAGCAAAAACTGGGACTGACTTCTGCAGGAACATATAACTTCCAGAAATTATGGTTTTCCATAAATTAAATTGATTGCAAGGCTAGTAATTATGAGCTATTACATTTACTTATACAGTTGTCCCTTCACATTCACTGGGGTTTGGTTCCAGGACCCCCACCCCACCCCCATGAATACCCAAATCCGTAAATATTCAAGTCCCATTATATGCAATGGCATAGCAAAATGGTGTCCCTGATATAAGATGGCAAAATCAAAGTTTGCTTTTTGGACTATTATTTTTTAAAAAATATTTTCAAGCTTTGATGTTAGTTATAGTATTGTAAGAAAAGCTTTCTGTTTTAATGTACAGTAAATGTATGCATAATGATAATTAGCCATATAAAAGGTTTCTTCAGCAGTGGGCATATTTCTAGAAGCTGGAAGTGGTATGTTGAGTGATTGATTGGTAGACTCAAGCTTTCCACAGATTCCATGATATTAACCCAGTCACCTGGCAAGTCACACTGATTCCTATTTAATGTACTCAGTTTAGGAATTAATTGTAATTTTCATTCTGAAAAAAAAAAAACTCATTGTCCCTAGCCTCTGAAAACTTACAAATGAGCCTTCCTTTTCTCAGCTAAAAAGTGAAGTCTTTGTGTCAAAGTCACGCCTTAGTTGGCTACTGGCCTGAATACTGATGATTAACAAAGAGCACACCCTCCTCCCTGTGGGTAGGAGCACCACCTCTTCTGTGATCCTATGCACTGTCCCATAGAACACATGGCTCACGTCTTTCTGAGGAGGGAAATGAATTATTCTGTAGTGTTGATGCAGAAACCCAGTTCTCCATCTTTTAATCAATTTTCCTATAGCATACAACTTTCTTCAGGTGCACTTATTAATATTAATTCTTCAGGTGCACCTGTATGTGGCATTGTCTAATAAGCAAGCTGTGGAGAGTAAAATATACTTCTCCATCTGCAAAGGTATCAGTTTCTGTATGAACTTTCCAACTTTTGTTCCTAGTCTTACTTCATATCCAGATTATACTTTATTTGCTACAATATCTAGTGTTAGCTCTCTTTCATCGCTTTTAAAATTGTTAAATCTTCAGTTTTAACTCATACCTGTCAGCATGGTCCAAATGATGGAATTCACAAGTTAGCTGGGAGGGTTAGTATTCTTGTGCTTTCTTCCGTATAATTAACTTAGAGATTGATAACCAACACTGCAGAGGCATTTTTTACAAACAACAACAACAACATGGGATAAAGACTTTATAACTTTTCCCAAGAGACCCAGCATGGTGCAGTGGTTGAACATTACATTACTTCTCTGGAGACCAGGGTTTGAATGCTTGCCCGGCCATAGAAACCCACTGGGTGATCTTGGGCAAGTCACACTCTCTCAGCCTCAGAGGAAGACAAAGACAAGCCCCCTCTGTTGCCAACAAACAACAGCGTTATAGGTGACCTTAGGGCTGCCATAAGCTGGAAACAACTCGAAGGCACACAACAGCAACTTTTCACACAGCAAAAGGCACACAATAAATTTTCATACAGCAAAACACAAGTGTGTGCATGTGTGTGTGTGATTAGCACGTATGGGAATAAAAATTAAGGTGATTATTGCATAGTCCTCGCATTTACTCAACCTTCTATTTGACTTTTAGGCTTCAATGTGAAAGAACTAGAAAGGGTGTGGGGGGAAGGCAATAATGATATAAACTAAGGTTTTGTTCAAAAGATCACAATGCTTCTCTTAGTTTACCATTTCCCCTTAAATTACAGTGCGAAAACAAAATATGTGCCCTTATGGTTTTTTAGGATTTTGATACTGGAGGTGAGTTATGCAGCTTGCACTTAGCAGCTGAGAGCAAAGAGTAAATTGACATTTTCTGAGACTTTTAAGGAGCCTCTTAAAAGAAGTTCATTAATTTAGCTATTGTCAAGTTTTCCACATCTGTGAATTATCTGAATAATCTGCCTTCCTTCCATCAAAGGCTTCTACACAGAGATGGTAATAGCAAAACAGTCTGGTGTTTTTGAAAACAGGATGTTTCAAGCTCCCCATTAGTAAAGAAGAACGGAAAGAGAAACAGTAGAAAAAGGAAGAAAGCAAATAGACCCAGCATGATCCCAAGTGCAAAAGCTATATAAACAGTGACCTATCTTCCTGACCTCTGCTATTGCTAAGTTCCTGGCCCTGTGCCACTGAAGCCCAAACTACGTCATTTGAGAATGATAGTGGGCATGGCACAGCTGTTGTAAGTGTGACTCGAATTTCCTGTCTCCTTCCTGACAGACGTAGTTTTGAAAGTACAGCATTGCAAAAACAGTAGACAAAGAAGTGAAGACTCATTTTGAGTGTCTTTATTCAAAACAGTTCCTGAACTATCATTTGAGGATGGGCAAGAGAACCATGAATGAAAGTATTCACTTTGCAAAAGACTTCTAATAAACAAGATGCAAATGTTTTCCAAGTAAAATAACTATGTGGCAACATGAGGAACTTAAACACTGGCATTCTCCAGTTGAACAGTCTGGAGTTGCAAAAGTATGAAAAAGATCAAACACCAAACATTTATATATGTTTGCATAAAGGAAATATGTTTCTACACTGTGGTGTGGACATGTATCAGTTTCAACACCATGATATACAAATTTTGTTAGTCCCATTCAGCTACAAAATACAAATTAACATATTTACTGTTGCTATTGGCTACTTGCTCACAACACATCTCTTGAAGATCTATGTGTTAATGAATATTCCTGATCCCTATTTTGTTTTGGGATTGCTCATTTGAATTTTGGAATTCTACCCACAAACAATTTTAGAGCCTGATTATATTGTTTGTGAGCACCTTTTGCAGAAGTGCTATTTTTCTGGAAGTCTTGTAAATTAATGCAGCCATTAGGCAGATGACTACTTCCTCATCTATGCTAGAAACAGAATCACAGAACCCTGTAGACATACTAACTAATATAACAAGAAGGCTCTCAAGAAAGAGATAACCTTGTTTTCAGTAAGGCCTTTGACAAGGTTCCCCATGACATTCTTGCAAACAAGCTTGTAAAATGTGGGCTAGACAAGTTAACTGTTAAATGGATTTGTAATTGGTTGACTGGTCAAACCCAAAGGGTGCTGAGCAGTGGCTCCTCTGCATCTTGGAAAGATGTGACCAGTGGGGTGCCACAGGGTTCTGTCCTGGGCCCAGTGCTATTCAACATCTTTATCAATGACTTGGATGACAGAATTAGGGGCATACTTATCAAATTTGCAGATGACACCAAATTAGGAGGAGTAGCTAATACCCTAAAGGATAGGATCAAAATTCAAAATGACCTGAATAGACTAGAAAACCGGGCCAAAGCTAACAAAATGAAATTCAATACTGAGAAATGCAAGGAGCTGCACTTAGGGTGGAAAAGTGAAAAGCATAAATATAGGATGGGGGAGATCTGGCTGAATGAGACTACATGCAAAAGGGATCTAGGAGTCCTAGTAGACCACAAGTTGAACATGAGTCAACAGTGTGATGCGGCAGCTAAACAGGCCAATGCAATTTTAGGCTGCATCAATAGAAGTATAGTGTCTAGATCAAGGGAGGTGATAGTGCCACTCTATTCTGCCTTGGTCAGGCCTCACCTAGAATACTGTGTCCAGTTCTGGGCACCACAATTCAAAAAGGATATTGATAAATTGGAGCGTGTCCAGAGGAGGGCGACTAAAATGGTGAAAGGTCTGGAAACCATGCCTTATGAGGAAAGACTTAGGGAGCTGGGTATGTTTAGCCTGGAAAAAAGACGGTTAAGGGGCGATATGATAGCCCGGTTTAAGTATTTGAAGGGGTGTCACATTGAGGATGGAGCAAGCTTGTTTTTTGCTGCTCCAGAGACTAGAACACGGAACAATGGATGCAAGCTCCAGGAACAGAGATTCCACCTCAACATTAGGAGGAACCTTTTGACAGTAAGAGCTGTTTGGCAGTGGAACACACTCCCTCAGAGCGTGGTGGGCTCTCCTTCCTTGGAGGTCTTTAAACAGAGGCTGGATGGCCATCTTTCAGGGGTTCTTTGCTCGTGATTTCCTGCGTGGCAAGGGGTTGGACTGGATGGCCCTTGTGGTCTCTTCCAACTCTACAATTCTATGATTCAATGATTCTAAAATCTTCGTTTTATAAAAAGTGAAAGCATCATTTCAGTAATACTGTGGGGCAAGAATCTTAGTAGATGGGCAAGAGTTTTAATATGGTTTTAAAGGTTGCTTCTTGGTAACTCAGTACTGAAGTATAAAAGCCAATTTGCTTGTTAAACTTTCTTGCTGGAAGAGGAAAATGAGTTAGTGAATAGTTAAGGCTAGTTAAATTTAACTACTGTAGTTGTTCCTAAGTTCTGAATTAGTGCTGTTATCTGGCAAATTGATATTTTAAGCCGTCTTGCAGAGAATGGATAATTACTTAGCATATAACTAGTTACACTGAACTAGATATTCCCCAAGCTCTATAATAAATTAATCAGACATAAAATTAATACCTCAGGCAGCTAGGGCAACCAGTTTTCTGATATGCTAGACAACCAATTTGCAAGTCCTTGATAACTGTGTTTAGCCTCTGCCTAGGCCACAATTTTGTATATTGTGTTGTCTGAAGAATATGTGTGTCTTTCCTTTCTATTTATGTCATAATCTCTTTTATTTATGAACTGTTTGGTTCAACTAAAGTAAAATGAGCAGTGGCCTTGGCAAAACAGTACAGGATGGGGTTTTCAAATCCACTTAAATGACCCTGAGGGGTATGCATCTCTACCTCACGTAGGCACTTGCTAAACTGTTGCTCTTCTCTCTTTTGTTAGTGATTTTATTGTCTTTGTTATCTGTAAACTAAAATCTATTAGTGTATACAAAACTTTCATTGCACTATTTCAAAAGGGGATTTCAGCCACATAAGACACACAGGGTCACGCCTTGCTTTTAGGAAACTAAATAAACTAAACATGAGGGCACTAATGTAAATTCTTGAGGTAACTCCCGGATGCCTGCCAGCTGTCTATGTGCCTCATTGCACAATGTCCATATTGGGAAAGGAGGGGTATCCTATTATGAGTCTGCCAGCTCTAAGTCTTGCTCACTTGGTACGTGATGTTTCCCTTAAGGTGTGCCATACTGTCCTTGCTTTTCAGTTTACTGTAACTTCCTTTGTTTAATATAGATTGCAAAATACTCAGAGACTAACTTGGGTTAGAAAGCCTACTATTCTGTTTCCTTTGTTTTTAAAGTAGAGGTTAATAACTATGAATCAGGAAGTTCTGTCCCAATTTATAATCTTCTATATAGTATTCCCCTCCCTCTGCTGCTGTTCAGTGGTTTGACTGTCCTTGCTATGCCAGAGACTTTCCTGAGCCATTATGCAAGTTCCTATGAAAAAGAATGTCTAAGTAATGATCAGACCTGTTCCATAATTATAAATAGATTTCTTTAAATTTGTTGTAACCTTATACAAGTTCCAAGGGAAACATACCTTAGAGCAGATTAGAAACTATAAGTCCTGAACTTTTGCAAAGAGAATTACCTAGTTTAAATTGTTGTTAATAAACTCAATGCACAAATTTATGGTATTGTTTTATACTGAGATTCAGGAATGTTCCATCAGATAATACCTGGACAGGTGTGTTACTTCCTTCACAGTTAGATTATTGTAACTCAGGGTAATGCAATTAATTTACTTAATTGTGATTTGGGCCCATTTGGGATGTATATTACAGCCAGAGAGTGGTTGATAGTTTTTTCATCACTGAACTGGTCCTGGATCATCACACTGCTGCCAATGGAAAACTTTTGTTTTTGTTCAGAACAAGAAGAGTCAGTTCTGAAAGCCTCTATGAGTAGCTGCAATTCATTAACTCATCAATAAAAGAAGGTGAAAGACTTTGTTTTACTGAAAGGTTGCTTTTTCCCAGGTTTTTATAAAATGGAAACAAACTTCTGACCATAGATTTCCCTTGGGGTTTTTTCCCCTGGGTTCTGAGACCATGTTCTGGAATAGTTTCTTTCTGACATTTCACCTGCATCTGTGGCTGGCATCTTCAGAGAATGGTTCGGTAGGAGTGTATGTGGACTTATATATGCTGTGACCCCTTGGCTGTTGGGGAATATATGTAAATTTGTGTAATTGAAAGGTTAGCTTCTGGGTATAGAAATGCAAGGCTCATTAGTGTCTGTTTGGCTAATGGTTGGTTGATGGACCATTAACTGCTGCTGGAAAATGCTGGAAATGTGGGGTCACAGCATATATAAGCCAGGGGTAACAGCATATATAGGTCCACATACACTCCTACCCAACCAGTCTTTGAAGATGCCAGCCACAGATGCAGGCAAAACATCAGAAAGAAACTATTCCAGAACACGGTCTCATAGCCCAGAAAAAAACCAAGGAAAATCTATGGATGCCGGCTGTGAAAGCCTTTGTCTTCACGTTAAACTTCTGACAGCCTCTGCTTTGGGGAAGGGGGAGAAGAAAAGCTGCATATTTTGGGAGAGGATGTGGCCCACTCTGGGCTCAAGTGGGTCAATGTTGGCTCCTGGATCTAATGAAGTTGCCTGTCCCAGCTTAATTGAACAGAATGTTTTCTATATGCTATAGATTTTTCCTGGATGCATGAGCTCCAAATTACTGCAAACCTTGCCCTTCTCAGTTTTAGCCTAACTGTTGTAGCACTGCTGTTTGCTCTTCTGGGCAGCATCTAGAATATTGTCTTTCAGCTATTTTTGCCTTTAAATTAAAAGGATTCTCTCCTAAACTGAGAGTCTGAGAAGCCACTCAGTGTGGGATTGTTCACCTTATGTATCCTGCAAATTGGGTGATGGAGGACATCTGCAATGACTTGATGAAGTCATGGTTGCAACAGCAGAATGCAGATGGAGCCCTCAGACTTCTAGATAGCTATCCTGGACTTAGTGAGGCCTAGCAGAGGAACCAATAAATGCTTTTGGAAGCTGTACAGTTCCTTTCATACCCTCACCAGTGGTGCTCTTCTATTCATTGAAATCAATACTTCATTAGAAAAAATCACACAAAATTTGCCCAGGCAGCCCAGCACAGGAGTTGTTAATAAAATGACATTGTTAAATCAGCTTATTAAACAGAAGAACGTTGCAACTGAGGTCAGCAGACACAAGTTGTTAGTCATGGATTTTGTTTTGTTCGAGAAATTGGTACCACAGATGCTTTTGTGTGTATACAACGGAACAATTCCTCATATATCACAAGTAGGATAAAAGAGCCCTCGTCTTATCCCACTTTGGACATGTGTGAATGAAACCTTCCTATGATTTTTTGCATGTATAGATTTAATGTCCCAGGCTTTAATGTGGCCAGATTTTTCAGTGATACTGATTTAAGTACAATATTGCTCAAAGGCAGTCAGAGGGGAAAAGCAAGTTATAATGTATAGTGGGAAAAACAAAACATTTGTTCAACTGTGTATAGGACAGTGCTCTGACTGCAAAATGTGCACAGTTTCTTTTTATGGGAAAGAGATTACAGTTGGGCCCCTGTATCCACAGAACCAATATGCACAGTTTCAGTTATCTGCAGGACCCTAAACAGGTACACATACCATGGAGTCACCCTAGAAAATGCCTAGAGCGGTGTCCATTCTAGACATCTTCTAGGTCCTCCAAGGCAACTCTATGATATTTTTTACCAGAATTCCATTTCTTTTAATAGGGTTCACTGTTATCCACAGTTTCCAGTATCAGTGGATACTAGAACTGAGCCCCTCCCCCATGGATACAGGGGTCTGACTGTATTTCATTATTATACTATTCATTTATGTCATTATTTTGCAATCTTATGGCTCATACTTTCCAGAAAATACATTTATTGTACTACCATAAAAGAGATAGTCTCATTTCAGTTTGAAAAAACCTTACCACCAACAGCAGAGCACTTTTTGATCCCAACTACAAAATGAATCTGGGAACAAAATGGATTATTATAGTGAAAGCAGACATTCGGGTAAATGTACCTTTTTGATGTTTTTGATGTTCTTGAGCCAGGATTCTAAAATAAATCTCTCTGTAAGGTACAGGCATACATTCTCTCACCCTTTGTAAACTGATGTTGTTGATATCCTCTTTGGAACTATGTACTAGTTATGCTTCTTTGTTTAAGTTGGAGTATGGTGCCAAATATGGTGCCAAGTAAAGCATTTAGTGGATCTTGATTTCCCACCTATCACCAAGAATCTTGATTTTCCAACTATCCCTAGACAATACCAGCCTCTCCCACGTGCTCTTTTCTATTGTGTTTCCTCCTCACATGGATCTTCCATACTAACTTTTAAAATAGGACATGAATTTAAATGCAGGTGTCAGATTAGCAGAGAACAATGTTCCTACTTGAGTGCGGGTGGGGGAATGTTTGGTTACTGAAAATTCACTAACAGAATTCCTGGTGCTATCACAGTGTGAAATGGGCTGAAAACCTTTTTTGCTGTTACAGATGAAGTTGCATCTATTTCGACAAATTGTAGGTGGTATCCAGCTCAAAGACAAAAGACAGAAAAAATGTACAAGGATATCTAGGGGACATTTTAAAAACAACAATAGGATATTAATTTTGCAAATCCAGCTGTCAGACCCAGCTCCTAAACTCTCTCTGATGGACTTTCCCTTAATACTATTAACATGATGTAAGGTTTCCCCAATCCACAATTTGGCATATTCAGAGTGATAAAACGCCCCCACTTTGTTAAATGCAAAAGTCACTTTGATTTTTTTTTCTAAAACGTTTACAATTTTAAATCAATCTAAAACTCCTATACTTATTCTTCCCAGTCAATCCCTTGGATATTATTGTGGAGAAAAGCAGAAAGGCTTCTTCACAATTTCATCAGGAAATAGGCACACACCCCATGCAATGTTCAGAGGGCCCTAGCAGGAGAAACTGGCCCCTGGACCTGACAAAATTGCCCATGGTATGTGTACCTGTTTAGGGTCCTCTGATTTAAAAAGACTGATTGATCTACCTGACCACTATTTAGCTAAACTTTACTAATTGGGACAGGGAAAAAAAGTGTGTTTGACTTGTTTTTGTTTTGAAAGACTGGCTCATTTTTCTGTCTTAAAAGATTAATTTATGTGAACTAAATCCCGGATAAAGATTGGTTCTATTTGGAGAGTGCTAATAAAGATGTGGAAATCATTCAACAAACAAGATTTTTACAGTTGGAGATCTGTACTGTCATAGTAAATCCCCCTTTCATACACCTCTTCCACTTTTGTGCATCTGAAATATAATTTCTATTTTAAAAAAAAAAACACCCTAGATTTGTACACCTAGTTCCCTCTTCTGAGGAAATGACCCAATTACTTAATGATACAGGCTTATTAAAGGATGCTACTTCTATGCAAGTCTAAGGAATGTTGGATGAGTGACCACTTCCTTTGTAAACATCAAAACTAAGGTTTTACATGTACAGTATTTAAAATTTTTGCTTGATTTTCTGTATTTATGAACTCTTTTCATTAAACTCTTGGGCAAGGATCATACCTTCCATTTTGACCTTAATAAGCATTATTGACACCGCATATAAAAAAAGAAACTTTGTAGACCGTGCAAAAAGGATCTGTGAACCCCACTACCTGAAGGACAAACTGAAGTACCTAAACTGGGCTCTACAGGCTGAAGGTTACTCCAGATCAAACATCACAAGAGCAGCCAGACCCAGAAAAAACCACAGGAATGAAGAAACACAGCCACCCAAAGGGAAGGTATTTTTACCATACATCAAAGGAGTCACAGACAGAATAGGGAAACTGATGAGGAAACACAACCTCCAAACGATCTACAGATTAACCAAGAAAATCTAAGAAATGTTACGCTCAGCAAAGGACAAAAGAGACCCTCTCACAGTTGCAGGAGTTTACCTCATACCATGCAGCTGTGGACAAGTTTATATAGGGACCACTAAACGCAGTGTGCAAACACAAATCAAGGAACATGAGAGACACCACAGACTGGGCCAGCTAGAAAAATCAGCAGTAGCAGAACACTTTATAAACCAACCTGGAGACAAAATGTTATTTAAAAATACTGAAATTCTGGACCAGGCCAGCAACTATCATGTCAGAATGCACAGAGAAGATCTTGAAAATTCACAGACACCTGGACAATTTCAATAGGAAAAAAGAAACCCTTAAAGTAAACAAAGTTTGGCTACCAGTTTTGAAAAACACCAAAATCAAAACTCATCACATACAAGTGAACTTCATCCAGGGACAGGGGGATTTCCAGCAGACAATGGACCATTAGGCAAACAGACACTAATCCTCCTTGCATATCTTCCCCCAGGAACTAGCCATCCAAATCCACAAATTTACATATCCTGTCCAACAGGGACCCACAGTATAAAAACCCCACACACCTCTACCCAACCATTCTCTGAAGATGCCAGCCACAGATGCAGGCAAAACGTCAGGAATAAACTCTTCCAGAACATGGCCTCACAGCCTGGGAAAACCCCACAGAAAACCTAGAGACCCAAGAATTAACCTGCACAGTGTGCTCTATGCTGGAAAACCAGATAGGGATATATGAAACTTGAAAATCTTTGCTTAACCTTTCTGATGCAAATACTGGCTACACAAGATGTAGTACAGTATTTCTCACTTTCACAATCTATTTTGATGCAGTGGAACTTTTTTGCTGCTGTTAACTGCCATCAAATCGACTTTGACTTATGGCAACCCTATGAATGAGAGGCTTCCAAGTCACCCTATCATCAACAGCCTTGCTCAGGTCTTGCAGACTTGAGGACTTCCTTGATTGAGTCTATCCATCTATATTACAGTTCCTCTTTTCCTACTGCCTTCTACCTTACCAAGCATTATTGTCTTTTCTAGTGAGTCATGACTTCTCATGATACGGCCAAAGTATGACAGCCTCAGTTTAGTCATCTTGGCCTCTATGGAGTTTAGTCATCTTGGCCTCTATGGAGAGTTCAGGCTTGATTTGCTCTAGGAACTATTTATTTGGGAACCATAGAACTCTTCTTCAGCACCACATTTCAAATGAGATGATTTTGTTCCTATAAGTTTTCTTCATTGCCTACCTTTCACAACCATACATAGAAATTGGAAATACGATGGCATGAACAATCCTAACTTTAGTATTAAATTATATATCTTTATACTTCAGGATCTTCTCTAGTTCCCTCATAGCTGCCCTTCCACGTCCTAGTCTTCTGATTTTTTGACTGCAATCTCCATTCTGATTAATGACTCAGCCAAGGACTTTCCTTTCACCTCTGAGCACACCAACAGCTGGATGTTCTTTCAGCTTGAGTCCAGTTGCATCATTAACCACAGCGCTACTCATAGTTGTGCTCTGCTGTATCCCAGTAGCTCATTGAGTACCATCTGACCATTTGCCATTTTCTGATGATATCACGTTTCATTTTGGATTGTCTTACAATAGGGTTTTCATGGTAAAAGACATTCAAAGGGGGTTTACCATGCCTCTTTCTGCGCAGTATTAACAACTGTTATCTATGGTGCCACTGCCGTTGTCGCTGAGATCCTCCACCATTGTCACACATACACACACACACCACTGCTGCTGCCCAATAGCTGCTTAGCACATTTTGTCTGGCTCCTCAGCCTATCTGGGAGACCCTACTAGTAGTACTGTTGCCATCAACATAGCCTCTTGCCTCACAGGAGCATGCAATCCAAGCACTGCAGAAAGGTAGTGCCGTTGGTGGGCAATGCCACTTACCAAACATAATAAATGAATGGTGGAATGGGCAAGGTACTGTTATGAAATAAAGGTGTAAAATTGTATTTGTAAATTCATACACATTATAAACAGACCAAAACTGGCTCTGGAAGAAAATGCTGCAATCAGTGATAGCCTAAATCCAAAATCCATATTGTGGTCATATCCTTATTAGGCCAAGCAATATAGCACAATATTTATCATCCTAACCTTCAAAAACTCACAGGCTTCTTAATCAGGCAAAAATGGGAGAAAAGTCAGGTAAAAGAGGGAAGAAAAATGATGATGCTAAAGTCACAAAGTCTGCATGTTGGTTTGCAATGGTATAGAGGAAGAGTCTGTGTGTAGATTGTAAAAGTAGGCCATAGTCTCTGTGTCCTGGAGCTGACTGAGAACAAAGGCTGTAAAGTATCTTAGAAGAGCAACAACACTTAGCATTGAAGAGTCAAGAATGCCTCAGAATGGACAGTAACATTAGGGTTAGATGGTATGAGTGACCCACAGCCCTGCCTGCTTCTCTACCTTTCTCTGTGATGTAAACTGATACTTGTAGGGATGTTTCCACCTCTTCCACCCGAAACTCTCAGCTCTGCCTAGAGATGTAGCCAGCTTAGGATAGCACCCTGAGTGACTTTTCTATCTTAGAATCGAATTCCTACAATAAAGCCTTAGTTTGTTTCTCTAAAGCCATTGCTGTCTTTGCTCCTTAAGTCAGAATCTCTAATTGACCACTGCATGCACACATTATCTAGCAAAAGAAAGGCAATAAAATTTGATCCTCCACTTGAAAAAACAAAGCACCCTCCTTGAAAATTAAGTCCAGATTTAAAACAGCATTATATATTCATTCATACAATATGAACACTCTGTGTAGGTTTTCAAATGCCAGTTTGTTTAAAATATTGGTGCACAATGCATGTTTATTGAAAAATAAGCCCTGCTAAGCTCACTGAAACCTTGAGCTTACCTAGTGCATGGTAAATGGGTAGTAGAAGCATGCACAGTTCTGACCAATATGTATGAAAACAGTACTTTTTACCAATGGAGTACAGTATTTTGCTTAGAAGGCTGTCTCACTGAACTTAAACTTTTGAGTTCTCAGTAGTTTTGGGTACATTTTCAGCTCCTAGTAAGTCAAATTAATTGAAAGCTGAAATTTTGCACAAAATTACTTTGGAATAAGCCACATTAAATTAATTTGTGATTGCATACAAGGAAGGGGTATAGAAAGTGCAAATGCCCCAAGCAGCAACATGCAGATTTCTTCTATATATCCTAGGAGTACGTACAGTGCGTGCCTCCAGCTATTGTGACCTAAAAATCTAATGTGTTTTTTCAAAATCATTTGGATTTTCCAGATGCACATAGTTTAATCATGCATGTTTGGCTAGATTAATGAGACCACATTTATACAAAACCCAGTCTTTGCATACCAGCTCCTCAAAAAAGGGAGGGACCCCTTTTCTAAGTGGTCAAAATAGGGAGCCAATGAAAACTCTCTTTGCCTTCTGGCAATCTGTGGAATGTGTCATTCAGAAGTCTTCTGACACAGAATTGCAGCATCTATAAGTCAGCAGCTGTGATATCTAATCTTTGTCTTATGTATACATTCCACATTTGCTCTGGCAGCACCTCTTTTTCCTTAAAAGTGTTCAAGGCAAAAGCAGATTCTGTTGATGAAATCTTATAGAAGAAGCCTAAATTTTCTGGAGGCTGGGTTCATATGAGGGACAAGCTAAGCTAATATACCGTACATAAACACAGCAAGATGCTAAAAGAGAACTAGAAATGTCTCAAGCAACAATTGCCTGTTTAAGCTTATTGGAGAAGAGAGAGTTCCGCCTTTCATTGAGAGGGCTGTAGATGGAGAAGTGTCCGCATACTTTGAGTAAACATCTATCTGAACCAACCCTTTCCTTCTGTCAGTTGTAGAAAACACATAATGAGCCCTATGCTCACGGAATGTTCTCTTTTTGAGGAATATACTGTGCAATTGGCTTTCTCTCATTTATTTTGGCTTGCTATATTCACCTTTTGCCAGTTAAATTGCTGTTTGTCCAGGGAGTGAAGAGGAAGAGATGGCTATTACTGTAAATATGAAACATTAATTTAAAAACCCTGCAGAAATAAGGAATGAGAATGTAAGTGGCTCTAATGCAAATCTGAAGAAGTGTTTCTCAAAAGCTTCAAATATTTATAACCAATATGGCCTGACTTCAATTGGTACTCCCAACCAGAGTACATCTATTGAATTAACTGTTGAATGTTGAGTCAACACTTATCTAAATCCCATTGATTTAATGGATCTGCTCTAGTCAGGAATATCAGTATGATGTCTTAAATACAGCAGCAGCAACAGAGGCACCATCATACTTAGCAATTCTTGCAATAAGCAAAACTATTAGCTGAAGAATGAGTCAATATTAGACGGCATTAATTAGATTGTACGTGTAATTGCTTTTACAGCAGTTTGAAAATACATATAACAGGAAAACTTAACAAGTAGGATCTAGTTTTTGTACGTTTGTGTTTGCATTGACTATTCAGGTGCACACGGTGTATGACCGTAAATCACTATGCCATATGCAGTATCATGACATTATTGCACTACCTTGATTAAATGCAGTTTAATTCTCTGTGAGGACAGAATTATTTTTTTAATAATAATTAAAATGTTAATGTTCTTTGAAATATGCAAGTTATTTTGTTCAGGAAAAGAATATAATCTAAAGTATTTGTCATGTTCTGTTTATATGCAATACATTTGTTATTGATTTAGTATACAGTTTTTACAGAAAATTACACTTAATAATGTTAAAGGATTCATGTGAGAAGTGTAATATGTATCCATGTTGCTGGCATGACTGCCTTTCTGTGGCCCATTTGAAATCAACAAGAAATGTGTACGTTGTTATAATGTCAGCTGTGTGTCCAATTTAGACTGGATAAAGCCACATTTAAGTTGTTGACCCAAGTGAGCAATTTTCGTGTACAACAGGTGTTTCAAAATTCATTGAATTGCATTTTATTAAACAGGGCATTAATGCATCCTCTCCACGATTTTCCCTCTCTCTAAGTCCAAAAGTACTGCTGAATGGCACAAGCTGCACTGGCCTCAGAAAATTCAGATATATCTAAATGTTGCTGAAATGAATGGAACTTGTGTTCAGTTAGGTCCTTTTTCTACTAAGTTCAATGAAATTAAGGCATGCCTATTTTTTTCTCAGTTACACTGTTTGATGTTCCTTGGATTGTCACTTAATTGGACACATTCATCTTCAAGGTAGTGAGGGAAAGAAATTGATATAGCCCTTCAGCTGCTATTTCCTGAGAGGTGACTGTTCATCTGCTGTCATAGAAATCTTGGGGTCAGTTTTAAATTATTGGTAGCCAGGCTCTGAAACCATAGCTGAAGGCACTTATTCACTATAGACTCAAGGCCTGATTGAATTTTGTTCCCCAAATTTTAGACAAAATGAAGAAAAGTCATGTTTGCCCTATTGGTACCTAGCTTCACTGTCTTTATTTATACTGCAGAACTATACTTCAGTAGTCAAGACCAAATTGTGTTGAGCAAAATGATTTGATTCAGTTCTCAAAATTAAAATTCAAGCATTCTTTTATAGAGAGAGGCAGAGATCGAGAAAAATACACAGATATAGATGTTACACCAGTCCATTGATGTGAGTCCAAAATGAAATTCATGAGCTGAGAATGATTCCCCTGAGTACCCACACAGCTGGGATTCTTGACCTTAACGCTGGGCATCATTCACACCTTCCCTTGCCCGTATCTTGTGACATATTCCTAAGTAAACCCACCATGAGCCAGAAGGAGAGTGACGCACACTGAAAGCAACCCTTGTCCATGTGATGGTGCTCCTACAGCCTCCACTTTGAAGTATAAAATGCTGGCTGTCAATTTTAAAGGCTCCTTCTCACAAGCTAACTAGAGCAATAGTCTGCTGCATATATAGGACTTTAGCATACTACACTGTTATAGTGCTGATATAATAATAATAATATGGAATAATAATGCTATAAGTGTAGTGTGATAATCTCCTTAGTCATTAGCTTGCTGGAAGGAAGGAAGATTTTATGTAGACACTTTGTGGTTTATATTTCCTCTCAAACACAAAAGCTTATTGTTCATATATGAACACTATGTTTAAACTTTTTGTCTTCCAGGGTTTCACGTTTTAGCTAGTATATCTAAAACTCAAAGCATTTCAAGTGGTCATTCTGGATGATGGCTTCTGGGGTTGTATTCTCCCCGCCCCCCCCACCCACCGCAAAAAAGTTAAAAAAGTAACAGGCTCTGATCAGAACCCTCCTACCACATGGTAACTATGGTTGATGTTATTGTTGCTGGGTGTTCAAACTGAATCATAGAATTGCAGAGTTAGAAGAGACCACGAAGGCCATCCAGTCCAACCCCCTGCCACGCAGGAAATCACGATCAATGCATCCCTGACAGATGGCCATCCCGGCCTCTGTTTAAAGACCTCCAAGGAATGAGACCCCACCACGCTCCGAGGTAGTGTGTTCCACTGCCAAACAGCTCTTACTGTCAGAAAGTTCCTCCTAATGTTGAGGTGGAATCTCTGTTCCTGGAGCTTGCACCCATTGCTCCGTGTTCTAGTCTCTGGAGCAGCAGAAAACAAGCTTGCTCCATCCTCAATGTGACACCCCTTCAAATACTTAAACAAGGCTATCATATCGCCCCTTAACCGTCTTTTTTCCAGGCTAAACATACCCAACTCCCTAAGTCTTTCCTCATAAGGCATGGTTTCCAGACCTTTCACCATTTTAGTTGCCCTCCTCTGGACACACTCCAATTTGTCAATATCCTTTTTGAATTGTGGCGCCCAGAACTGGACACAGTATTCTAGGTGAGACCTGACCAAGGCGGAATAGAGTGGCACTATTACTTCCCTTGATCTAGACACTGTACTTCTATTGATGCAACCCAAAATCGCATTGGCCTTTTTAACTGCTGCATCACACTGTTGACTCATGTTCAACTTGTTCTACTAGGACTCCTAGATCCCTTTCGCACATAGTCTCCTTCAGCCAGGTCTCCCCCATACTGTATCTATGCATTTCGTTTTTCCACCCTAAGTGCAGTACCTTACATTTCTCCATATTGAATTTCATTTTGTTAGCTTTGGCTGAGCTCTCCAGTCTATCCAGATCATTTTGAATGTTGATCCTGTCCTCTAGGGTATTAGCTACTCCTCCTAATTTGGTGTCATCTGCAAATTTGATAAGTATGCCCCTAATTCCATCATCCAAGTCATTGATAAAGATGTTGAATAGCACTGGACCCAGGACAGAACCCTGTGGCACCCCACTGGTCACATCTTTCCAAGACAAAGAGGAGCCACTGCTGAACTCCCTTTGGGTTCGGCCAGTCAACCAATTATAAATCCATTGAACAGTTAACTTGTCTAGCCCACATTTTACAAGCTTGTTTGCAAGAATGTCATGGGGAACCTTGTCAAAGGCCTTACTGAAACCAAGGTATGCGATATCCACAGCGTTCCCTTCATCTACCAAGCTGGTAATTTTATCAAAAAAAGAGATCAGATTAGTCTGGCATGACTTGTTTCTCTGAAACCCATGTTGAATTTTTGTGATTATGGCATTGCCTTCTAAATGTTCACAGACTCTGTTTAATGATCTGTTCTGGAATCTTCCCTGGTATTGATGTCAGACTAACTGGACGATAATTGTTGGGGTCCTCTTTTTTTCCCTTTTTGAAAATGGGGACAACGTTTGCCCTCCTCCAGTCTGCTGGGACTTCTCCTATTTTCCAGGAGCAGGAAGCAGTGACCAGAATCCTGCTGTGATTTCTAATTAGAGTAGAACAGTGAATTAATAGAATGTATTGACATGTTGACTTACCATTCAACAACTGATTCAATGGGTTTATTCTATTGACTGTTTTCTTCTGATACAGTCTTCACAGTTAGCCTTGTGGTATTTCTCCCTGGTTGTTCTTCGTGCTCACTTATTTTTGTGTTTCTGCTGTTACGTTTTCATTCAAAGAAATGTAATCATAAAGGACTGATATATCATTGCACTACCTTGATTAAATTCTAGTGCATATCCTCCAACATTTCCCAGATGAAAACCAGGGCTGCTGACACACTGCATAATAATATAGCTTGACACCACTTTAACTGCCATGGATCAATGCTATGGAATTCTGGGATTTGTAGTTTTGTGAGATATTTAACCTTCTCTGTCAGAGAGCTCTGGCACCACGACAAACTACAAATCCCAGGATTCCATAGGATGGAGCCATGATAGTTAAAGTGGTATCAAATTGCATTATTTAATGCAGTGTGTCAGCAACCCAGGACATGTGTGGCCAAGCAAAATCAGAGCATGCTTAAGATGGCAAACATTATTACTGAGGAAGAACACACAAGTTAGGAGAACCTGCAGTAGTTTGCTTTTATCTGAGCCCACTAGATGGGCAATATTCCAACAACCCCCCCCCCCGCTCCTCTCTCTCTTGATGAGTGGAGTGTAAACTCCTTGTGCACTTTGAACTCTGTTTGCAGGAATTGAAGTAAACTGAGGACAAAGAGGGAGAGGAACAGAAGATAGAAACTGGAACATTTTAAAAGCAGTGGGGAAACCTGGAGCATATGCTAATAGGGACCAAACAGCAGGATTCAGTACAGTAAATGTGGGCAGTAGAGAAAGAGGCCAGAGTAGCTTAAAGTTCTTTATCTGTGAGCAGAATCTGTGAGCAGATCCTGACCCTTGCTTTTAGTATGAAAGAGCAATGGAGAGGTAACACAGTAGGACCACCATATCTGTTGATTTGTTATCCACTGATTCAATTATCTACAAGACACAAAACATCACACCTACCATAGAGTCTTCCTACAGAGTGTGTCCTCTCTAGCCATTTTCTAGATCCTCCAAGGCAACTCTATGGTATTTTTAACCAGAAGTCCCATTATTTTCAATGGTGTTCGCTGTTATCCACAGTTTCAGTATACACACACACACACCGGAACCAGTCCCCCATGGATACGGGGGTCCTACTGTATTATGTGGCCTTGCTGCAGCCTTTAGTGCACTGGAGCTTTATGTTACAATGCTGATCTTACAACTGATATGTTTATAAGACATTCAGTTTTCTCGGCTGGGAGGGGGAATCAATAGCTAGCTAGCGTTCCCTTTATAAGCCATTTCAGAAAGGTAAAAAAGGAGTAACACAGTGGACCAAAGAGTTTAGCCCTCTCAGATAATTAAAGTCATCCCCTGCTGTCCTAAGTATAAAATGGCTATTTCATTTCATTTGGCAAATTATTTAATGGTTACTGAGCAAATCCTTTAATTTGCCCTAGCATAACTAGGTCCTTTTTCAAAATCACAGCAACCACTTCAGATCTGGTATACAGTAGGACCCCGTACCCACTGATTCATTATTCACTGATTCAGTTATCCATGGGACACAAAACAGCATACCTGCCATAGAGTCTTCCTAGAAAATATGTCCTCTCTAGCCATTTTCTGGGTCCTCCAAGGGAACTCCATGGTATTTTAAACTGGAAGTCCGGTTATTTTCAATGGCATTCGCTATTGTTTTTCGGGACCCACCGCCCCCCCAGAACCAATCCCCAGCGGATAAGGGGTGTCCTACTGTATCTCAAACCTCCTTTTGTTGTGATTAGTAATGCTTCTGCCTTTTTGGAAAAAGCAAAGGCCTAAATCTTCTATAACTTCAATTTAGTAGTGATGAGTGGTCAGTCTCTGTCACTGTAATCCTTTTTTAAGTCAGGCTTTTCTAGGCTAGCCATCAGCCCATTTACATGTAAATTTGGCCAACTAATTCATAGTCTCTGTTGCATGGTATTCCTCAGTATAACGCTAACAGAAGTCTCCCATCTTATTATCAGCATAATCAATACGTCCATATATGTTAGACATCAGCGTTCAACACAGAGATCAGAAAAATGCAGCTGTGTGTTCATGCCCCCCCCCGGCAGTTTTTGTGATCATCAGCTTCTTCAGACTCTCCAGACTGGCCTTTTTCTGGTGAAAAAGCTTCCAGGAACAGTAACTTATCATTTTTCAAAAGTTGCAGTGGGGTTCCAGCCACCTACAGTTTTGTTTTTTGTTTTTTGGCATTTCTAGAGAGACAGAAAACCTCCCCCGGGTCCACATGCAGTTGCCACCCTGATTTTAGAAAACAAAATTATTTCTTCTTCATCCTAGACAGAGACATCATGAGTAATTAATATGAGTCCAGGGAAATGGGGAAATAATTGATTTTCTGCCCAAGGTACTTCCTTGGTTGTGTGAAGGCAGATGGCTGAACTGTGTGTGCACCGTGATACAATCCACCTTTAAATAGCTAAACATACCTCCATCCTATTGTAAAATTTCAGTGAAAAACAAAATATGATTCATGGGCTAAAAGAAGGTGAATTGTTTCCTTTGCCCAAACAGCTCTGCTCCATGCCATTGTTAGGAGAACAAATGGGTCCTAGAATCAAGAATGAGAAGAAGCAATAAAGATATAAGTCCTTATTTGGGAAGAACATTCTTATTCCAAAACATAACAGCTGTAGGAAATTGAATTGACGATTACAAAAGAACCATGTATAAGCCTCTTCCATCCCTCCAGTTGTCCCAACTGGGCAGGGACAGTCCCAACTAATCCTCTATTGTCCCCACTTATTCAGCTGCTTTTACAATGTCCGAGTTCTCATCTGACTTCCCTCCTTTGTCCTCAGCTTACTTCACTTACTGCAGATTGAGTTCAACATGCTGTAGTTTGCACTCAGTTAACTCAGCTTAACTCTCAGTTAACTCTCAGGGGGTGGTGGAAGAATGGTCAGTAATTTGACCTTCCCAGTTAGCTCAGGCAAAAGCAAACTGTTGCACCCTCTCCTAACTTGTGTTTTCATCTTCAGTTGTGTTTTATAACATTTGCCATATTAACCACACTCTGATGTTGCTTGGCCACACATGTTTTAGTTTTCATCTGTGAAATGTTGGAGGGTATGTATCTTAGTGGTCATCATCTGATACCTTTATTCTAAAGCAGGGGCGGAGAAGGTGTAGCCTGTGGGACTCAAGTGGCCTTCAACTCCTATTTTTTAGTCCCCAACCTCCAGAGCCCTTGCTCTCCCAAGTTTTAAAAACAAATTTTGGACACAAAATTGTGACTTTTCAGTCCTGCAAATGCCCAAACCATCACAAGCATTTTCCCATTACTCCACCAACCCCAATGCCCCTCCCCGCCATTTTTTGGCTGAAATCAAAACTAATAATGGCATGTCACTTGCAGGCCCCATCTACACAATGAAAAAAAATCCGTTTGGGGGCGGGGGGTAAAAAAATGGAAAAGGCAGCCGTTCAAATGTGTACAATCTACCTACATGATTTTTTAAACCCCCCCCAGACTCCGTATGACCCCCCCCCTTGCCCAGCTGGCTGGAGCGAGTAATCCAAGTGGTGGTTTTAAATCTCCCACTGCTTTTTTTTTTTAAATTTAAAAAGGTGCCTGCCATTCCAACAGCCATGGTTACATATTTATATTTAAAAATAAAAACAAAAACGTATCACAGACTTACCGGACCCCCACTGAGCTGGGAATCCAACATGGCGGCTGCAGCTCCTTTCCCTCTTTCCTAGTCCTGCCCCCTCTACCCAGCCAGCCAATCAGATTGCACTACTGTTCGTATCTGTGAGAAAGAGTGTACAAATGTCCAATCATTCAGAAGCCACACAGATTAATCCCTGAGATCCGGAAAATTTTCCAAACACCAGAATGTCAGACTTTATGGGGGAATACATGGTCCCCCTTCCAAATGAAACGGTTACATTTAAAAGTTCATCTGTACAGATCATCAATCTTTCGAATGCCATACGGATTTTTTTCATCATGTAGACAGGACCACAGTTTGCATTCAGTCTGTCAGAGGGGAACAGGAGTGAAAATAGCCCTTTCTCCTAACCTGGGACAGTTGCTCATATGGGGTTCCTTCATGCCACACAATTATAGTGCTATTACAGTTGTCCCTTCACATTCACTGGGGTTTGGTTCCAGGACCCCCCATGAATACCCAAATGTGTGAATACTCAAGTCCGATTATATGCAATGGCATAGCACAATGGTGTCCCCTATATAAGATGGCAAAATCAAGGTTTGCTTTTTGGATTATTATTTTTTAAAGAATATTTTCAAGCCGTGAATACTTAAAACCGTGAATGCCAAATCCGTGAATGTGGAGGGACAACTGTATTTCATTTTAAATGAAACAAACTGTTCCATCCTATAAAATTCTGGGATTTGCAGTTTAGGGAAGGGTATTTAGAATTCTCAGCTGGAGAGCTCTAGTGCCCAACCAAACCACAAACTCCAGGATTCCACAGGATGTTCCTGTTGCAGTTAAAGTGGAATATAGCACTTTATTTGTGTAGTGTGAATGGGTCTCTGTTCTAAAACAACACTGTAATATTGTAGAGAATGGGACTCTCTCTCATTTCCAGAAGGATTTTTAAAATAAGCAGAATGAAACTGTCTTGATAGAGAGGGAGCTTGTCTGTGGCTTCTGCTAAAGACTAGCTTAAAAATGATGAATATACTGTAGCAACTAAATTGGTTCAAGGTATCAGTATGAATTTATGGAGCTGTAAAGAAATGAACTTACTTGTCCATATGTGTGTGTGTGCGTGCGTGCGTGTATCCCATTGGGACTTGAGAAATGAAAAAAAAAAACTTAACACAGTTCCAAGTAACAGCTTATGCTTTATAGTTCATATACATTCTATTAATGATATAGATTGTGACGTCTTGGGTGTGCGTGTGTGAGGGGGTTGTTCAGGCAGCTCATTAGTTTCTTTAGAAGTGGAGAAAAATAATTTCCTGCGAGAAGGTTGTGTCGTGCAAGTCTGAGCCACTAAATAGCCATACATTATTTTATTTTTTAAAATTTTATTTTTATTTTGGTCATAAGGGAATATTATCAGGCCTATTTTATATTTCCCTGCTTAGATCTCTAAAATATGCTTGCTTCCATGGGTGAAAATGCTTTTGGAATTCCTCTATGGCAGGGCCATTATGACTGTGTGACAGTAATCGGAAGGGACGCTTTACAGTAAAAGAGGCTGATTGTCATGTGGTACTGTTGCCATAGTACCGTCATATTTTTTTGACCAGCTGTATATGAACTCTCATTGCGGGGGATGGGAAGTGGGAGAGTGCAGATTAATAAAACAATATTAACTATTTTAGTGGTGGAGGGGACAGCTCCTGATTTCTATTCTATTCTATTTAGGGTGGGGGGAATATACTGTAAATCCCCATTTATTTTTAGGCGTTTTCTAACTCCTGGAGATGTGGGAGGCAGAAAGAAAGCAGTGTGGATATCATTCATTGGTAGTGTTTGTTTATTCCTGATCCATTTCATTTAACTATATGGAAGGATCTTTGCTTGGATTCTTATGTCAACATGGAAGGAGACATGGCTTTGAATAGGCTAGTTCCTTGGAAGCCTGACATTTATCCAGCATTTTGTATAAAAATAGAGATTCTAAGTAACTATTACTTTTCGGGTTCAGCAGATGGATGCAATGTTGAGGTTTGCTCTGCTGTTATAACAGAGCTTTCCATGCTCTCTGTGTATTACAGGATGGAAAACTATTTGATATTGCTTATTTGAACATTTTTTTAAAAAAAAAGTTTTATCATATGCTAGAATTGCATTAGGTTATAATCTGGAGTTTTTATATGTAAATAAATGCAAAACAAGACTTAATGGTGGAGGAGAAAATGATGCTGTTGTTTTCCTTTAACACCTACATGATAAAGTCAGCTGTAGAGATCCAAATGAGTGAGTGAAAAGGGATTTTCCAGAATGGCAATACACTGATTTGGGGGAGGAGGAGAACTTGTTTAAAGATCCACGGGGCTGCCTCCATTTTAATCTCCCTTTTGAAAAGATGGCTGTATTGCTAAAGCTAGCAGTGCCTACAAAAGGAGTCGTCATTTCTTCTTCGCTGCATTCAGCTAAGGAATACCAAACTGGACTGGGATACCCCCCTTTGGCCAACTAAGTGACCTGGACTATTCATAATTCATAAGTGCTTCAGAGCAGCTTGCTTGAAACATTTGGCTAGTGCTGGCTCCTTCGTGCAGTTCTGTCCTTCACATCTTCTTTGTGTTTTACCAGTGAAAAAGTCTTTACAGTCATTTTGCAAAACTGGAATACAAAAATCTTGCTTTTGTCTTGGAGTGGCGAGTACCCACGATTACTGGAATTTCAGACTTTTACAAATAGTGATTTTTCTCTTCCTAAGAAATTGGGGTATCCTTGTTCTCGAGGGTTCCTCTCTCTGATCTGTGGATTCTTCATAAGGGATTTTTTTTTGTCTGTTTGTTATTGGTGTGCAGAATCTTCCAAAATGCCTGAAGCAAACTATTTATTATCTGTGTCATGGGGATACATCAAGGTGGGTTTTAAAAACTAAAAAGCAGATAGCTAGATCCACTTGTGTTCCATGTATATAGGATTAAGTATATACAGTATTAGAATTATATTTATATCATTGCATAGTCATAAACATACACATGCCTAACTCAGAGTAATTCAAAGTGCAAGATAACATTGACATACTAATGGAATGACATGAAAACGAAAAGCATAATTTTATATTAATCATAGAAAGTATGTTTGTTTTGTGCAACATGATGATCTAAACAAATTGTGCAAACTACATTTTTCCTCTGACAGAAATTGGTAAACGCTGAAATTGCCTTTATGGCACATGTGGGGAAATGCCTCTTAGATATTATTTGATAGCAATTTGTAGAAGATTTATAAGGCATGAAAGCAAAAACTGTAATAGCATCTAAATATTAAAAAGTTGATAAAATATATCTAAAATGACTTTTATTCCTTGCCTTAAACTGACAGCACCATAACCTTAAATTCTACCTAGTAGTCTAGAAAAGATTTCTTATACGTGTACAGTTTATCCCTGAAAGTACAGTTTAATGAAGGTTATTTATTCTACCCAGTTTAACAGATTATTCATACATCACTCAGAAAGAAATATTGTCTAATGTTGTTTTTTATTTTTAATATTCTCATTACCAACAGTTCAAGAGAATGTTGAACCGGGAACTGACACATCTTTCAGAAATGAGCCGGTCAGGGAATCAAGTTTCTGAATATATTTCAAACACCTTCCTAGGTAAGATAAGAGTGAACCTATCACTTTCTACGTGAGTAGGATTTTAGCAATCATGGCCAGTGACTGTGGGGTTCTTCCATAGGCATAGCAGCCTAACCCCCTCTGATAACAGCCCACCCTATCATCCAGCAGCCTACTTCCAAAAAGTCATTGAACTTGAGTAAACGGTCTCCAATATAATGAAATTAAACTGTGTTCATTAAAGAAAATTGAGAAAGCCCTGATGCAAAGCCACATATGTTGCCATAAAATGCAAAGCCACATACATTGCCATAAATGTGGCAAGATTTTATGGGTTGCCATAAGACCAATACAACTGAGTTCTATAGGATTAGATTCCATCTCAGGAGTTAACCCTTATCATGCCTACACATATGACAAAATAAATTGGCTCAAGACCCAGATAATAAAACAGAGACTGATAAAGTAGAAATATGTATGGGAGTATTTTTTTATTTTATAAAAAATAAATAAATTATACCACCTTTGAACAGAAGAAAATGTAATAAGTAACAATAGGAACATAGAGTTGGTGGGGAGGATGGGAATTCTGATCTTGCAGGCTGTTGCTTAGCAACCATCCATGCTTCCCATAGCTTAGAAAGCAGTAGGGAGGAGCTTAGAGTTGTTCATTTTAGCTTGTGATGAGGCTGAAAGTTGCAGCCACCACAGCCCATTTCATCTGGTTTTCACTGCTAGACCTACTTAGTTCATACCTGATTTGAATGCTGCAATTCCTTTCTTATGTTGGCATTTTAACTGTGTGTGTGTGTGTGTGTGTTATTTAAAGAACATATAGCAGTGACAAAGCATTTGATCCGTAATAGTTTTCCTGAAATCAGTGAACCCCCTCTCCCAGAGACCCCTCCCCCAGATACAAAATGTTTACATCCATTTCAAACACACTCTGCTATAGTGCCAATTTTGCAGTAATCAGAAAAGAATGTAGTCTGTTGATAATTTCAATGCTTTCATAAAGAGATGCAATTATTAATACTTTTGTCTAAATCCATTCACATCCAACAACAGAGTCATAGTCTAGTCATCTCTCAAACTCTGGACTGACCACAGTTACCCAAAATGCACCAATGTGTGACATATAAGAATTGGTCCCAACTGTTTTCTTGCTGTCCAAAGATGTGATTCTGACTTGTGCTGTATAGGACTGACATGTAGCACATGGAAAACTTTTAAGCATGGAAGGGGGGGGGGCACGTAGCCTTCTTTTGCTGCATGAGAGTGCATTTGTGTGAGAATTCAGAAGTCTGTTCCAAGAAAGTCAGTAATGTTTACTCCCAAATATTCATAGAGAAGAGGGCACCCTCGATATCTGCTGTTAGGTATAAATCATTGTAAAAGAAAGTAGATGGACCTCATCTTTACCATTTTATCTTAGTGAGAACCTGTGAGATGTGTTATGTTGAGTCTTCCAGTTTCATAGCTAAGCAGGGGATTTGAATGTGGGTCTCCCAGGTTCTAGTGTGACAGTCTTACTACTGTACAACACTGGCAAGTATTGGTTTTGCAAAATGCTCTATATGTAAACAAATTCAGGAGGTATGATGTTAGATCATATAGAGATACAGTTGATAGAAGAATAGCATGCCTATTTTTGGTCTGAAACAGGGGTCAGCAAAGTGCAGCATGTGGACTGTATGCACACACACCCGAGCCATTTTTGTAGCCCCTAGGGTGTTCAATATTTTTTTGCTCCAAAATGACCTATTGAGGTGTGGAGGAAACTTCTACCACATTTGAAGCCCCCCCGGATCACCACAGGAGTCAAAACAAAATTTTGCATTTGTTTTCAATTTGTTTTTTACCTCGAAACAAGCCAAAAATGCCCTCTAGAGGCTCAGAAGGCCCAGAAACATGGTGAGAATGGCTCAATGTCTCCTAGACAGCATTTGGAGACAATTTTTTTTTTTTTTTTTTGTGGAAGTGAGTGCAGTGTGTGGGAGGGTGCGACCCTCTAAGGTCTCTGGGAGAAAGATTAATGCAGCCGCCTTCCACAGTTGCCCACCACTTATCCAAAACTGTCGAAGACACCACCAATTCTTAAACCAGTTTAAAGTCGAGATTCAAAACATTTGCCATATAGTACTCAGGCAAAACGTATTATTAAGGAAGAACACACAAGCTAGGAGAGGCTGCAGGAGTTTGCTTTTGCCTAAGCCTGCAGGGAAGGGCAAGATTCTTCCCACTCCTCTCCTTTCCCTGCTGCTGAGCTAATGGAGTTCAAACTACTTTTTCACACTGAATTCAGTTTGCAGTAGCTGAAGTAAGCTAAGGACAAAGGGGGAAAGAGAAAGAAACTTTTTACAGTGGCTGGGAAAGTAGGATGACGGAGAATAAATCAGGATTGTTGTCAACAAACTGGGGAGTTTAGAGGAATACAGGAGGCTGCAGGTAAAGATTAGTTTCCTGCCCCTTTCTTCCAGTGCTCTGCTGGATACCAGTGCTTTCCATAGGAAGGAGTCCTTCCATTCACAGCAGAGGTGCCATAACTTCCTAAGTATAGCCAATGAGGAGGAGTGAAGTTGAAGTGTAACACCTGGAACACTATAGATTTCCCACACCTAATTCACAGGGGCAAATTTAGATCCAATTGCCTATGTTTATTAAATGTTATAACTTCATTTCCACTTTTTATCCACACAGACAAGCAGAATGATGTGGAGATTCCCTCTCCCACTCAGAAGGACAGAGAGAAAAAGAAAAAGCAGCAGCTTATGACACAGATCAGTGGAGTGAAAAAGCTAATGCATAGTTCAAGCTTGAATAATACTAGTATTTCAAGATTTGGTGTGAAAACAGAAAAGGAAGATCATCTAGCAAAGGTGAGTGATTCACTGTACTTATAGTGGCATTCTTGTGAGAGAGGCAAATGGAGGATTTTCCTCCCTAATTATTCCATTAGGAGTAAAATCTTAACTGCTGGAAGAAAGACTATAAATATATACATATATTGCAGTAGTAGAATTGGGTATAATGTTTATTGCCATGATTAAAACACCTCTGTCCCATCTGGTCTGCTTCTGTGTCCTACCATTGGTTTATCTACCATTGGTTGAGACCCATTACAGTAAACCATTACATTATCAGTCCCATATGAAGGACTATAACTCTCTCAGTTTGTATCATTATTTGACAGGGCTCTCCTCAGGAGATCCTTAGTAAGATGCTGCAAATTCTCAGTTGAAAATCTTTAACCTGCTTCCTCTAAACTACAACTGCCAGATTTCCTGTGGGTAAAGGCTTGTTGTTGTGTGCCTTCAAGTTGTTTCTGACTTATGGCAACCCTAAGGCAAACCCATCACAGGGTTTTCTTGGCAAGATTTGTTCAGATGGGGGGTTGCCTTTGCCTTCCTTTGAGGTTGAGAGAGGACGACTTGCCCAAAGTCACCTAGTGGGTTTCTACTACTGAGCGGGGATTCGAACCCTGGTCTCCAAAGTCAATAGTCCAGCACTCAAACCATGCTGGCTTTTTTTCCCTCCATACCACAACAATGCTTAAAATAGTCTTCTTGCCCTTTCAGTGTGCTCTACCATCATTAATTACTTCATATATTTGGGGTCCACAACAAAATGTTGCATTGTGAGATGCTCCTGTTCACTCTTTCAGTGCCTTCCTTTACAATATTCCTTCCCATTCTTTGGGCTTGTCTACACTCCAGTTTGACACCACTTTAGCCATCATAGTTCTATCCTATGGAATCCTGGTATTTGTAGTTTGGTAAGGTACCAGAGTTCTCTGATAGAAAATGCTAAATACTGTACCTCACAAAACTACAAATACCAGGATTCCATTGGAAAGAATTGTGGTGGATAAAGTGGTGTATTTCTGCAGTGTAGACAGGCCCTTAGTTTTGGGTTTTTTTTTACCTACCACCACTCATCATTTTGTGATCACTGAGCAGAGTCAATCAAGGTTGGGATGGTTTTAGTGCCCCCTCTCCTGAGATTTCTTCCCCCAACCCCCCAAAAAAGATTTGCTGATTTCTGCCTTTTGTGCATAGACTGTGCCATGCTGGCAACATCAGAACTATTGAACCCAAGAATTAAAAGGAATGATAGGTTTTCCCTGGTTCCTTTTATGTACTTTTTAAAAATGGTAACTATGTCATGTACAAGCATACAAAAACAGTTTTAAAATGTTGCTTGTGTTCATAAATACAGCCACAAGAGGCGTATATCCTCACTCTATTTAAGGTGACATTGTGCATTTATTAATTGGTTATTATTGGATTTTTTTTCTTCAGGAGCTGGAGGATCTGAATAAATGGGGCCTGAACATATTTAATGTTGCAAGGTATTCCCACAGCAGACCTCTCACCTGTATTATGTATGCCATTTTTCAGGTTTGTAATTATATAGACATTTTGATTATTATCCATTTATTATAGATGGTTACATTCTTGACTATAGTCCCCATCCCACCCTTCTCTCCATAATTCAACCTTTATATTATGTTGAACAGGAAAGAGATCTACTGAAGACCTTCAAGATCTCATCAGACACCTTTATAGCTTACATGATGACTTTAGAAGACCACTACCATTCCGACGTTGCCTACCACAACAGTCTCCATGCAGCTGATGTAGCTCAATCAACTCATGTTCTTTTGTCTACTCCAGCCTTGGATGTGAGTAGTTTACACCCACCCTGAAATGAAGTATCCATATTGTTATAATGAATATGTCTTGGATGATACTGGTGTACTAGTCCATGAGGTCTCAATTAATATTCTGAAGTAAATGTACATGCTTCATTCAGTTGTTTTGACAACATTTCCAGGACGCATGAGGTGTTTCCTTGTATTCTTACACGCTAGGTAATTGCTTAATTAAACTTGTAGTTGGTACTTGGATGGGAGATTGCCAATGAATGCCAGGTGCTGTAGGCTGTATTTCAGAAGAAAGAACTGACAAAATCACCTCTGAGTATTCCTTGCCTGAGAAAACCCTATGGAGTTCATGGGTTCACCATAAGTCAACAGGCGACTTGAAGGCATACACACAAACACACACATGCACGTAGGAGTAACAAGAGGTGATGTGAGATTTTTATAGCTAGATCACCAGACTGCCATTGGTGTAAGGAGAGCTGCAGTGTAGTTTGAACAGTAGGCACAGATGGCATGAAGATTCCAGAAAAACTCTCAGTTCACAAGTCACCCTGTAGACACTTCTCTCCTCAGTCTCCTGTTCCACTGCAGTAAATATTTAATGTTTTCTCTGTCTATTCTTAGTAGCCACATTCTTCTTAATATTGTTTTAGTGTACCAAGTGTTGATTGTGGTAGATTTCAGTACTTTGAAATCTTAACTCTCAATATTCATTAATGCAAAGATACAATCTATATGCAGTGTGGTGTAGTGGTTTGAGTGTTGACTCTGAAGCCCAGGGTTCAAATCCCTGCTCAGCCATGGAAACCCACTGGGTGTCTTTGGGCAAATCATACTCTGTTAGCCTCAGAGGAAGGCAAAGGCAACCCCACACTGAACCAATCTTAACAAGAAAACCCCATGATAGCATCACCTTGGGGTCTCCATAAGTTGGAAACAACTTGAAGGCACACAACAACAGTTTGCTAGCAGCTAAGCTGTTACTCATCAGCTGGGGTGTATGGTAGTTTAATTTGAATATATTGTTAGTAAGATTACTCTAGGTCTTGGTTTATCTATTAAAAGCATTTTATGGCACCCCTTAACTAAAAGAAGGGGTGGATCCCAGATCAGCTTGCAAAGCTTAATAACCTGACAGCCCTTGTCCTCAGCCTTAAAATCTAAATGACATAACACAATAGGAAAGGTGGGGGAGGAAGGTTGCTGAGATGGGATCACACAGGTAAAATGCTATCTTATAGCAAAAAAAAAAAAAAGAAGAAGAAGAAAAGAAAAGAAAAGAAAGAATTTTCATGGGGAAACTTTAAAGTTGAATGCAAGAGGTTTTGCCTTCGTGCAGGCATTTACCCTTCTGTCAGGGGTATACTGGGGTTATTGCATCTCAAGAAGACGTGCCACAATGGAGGAAAAGTGGCAAATTGTGCTGAAAAACATACTGAAGTCTATGTAGCATTTGACTTATCTTGTGACTATTTTTTTAACCTAAAGTCTTATTTTAATAAATGCCTATGACATGGTTTCTGCTGATGAGTGAGCAGAATGTTCGTAAGTTTGTAACTCTGATATATATCTATTCCTCCCACCCCCCCTTTCTGGCTAGGCTGTCTTTACGGATTTGGAAATTCTTGCAGCTATTTTTGCAGCAGCAATTCACGATGTGGATCATCCTGGTGTCTCCAACCAATTTCTTATCAACACAAGTGAGTTCTGTGCTTATTAAATGCATTCAAACATGTGCAACTATCACCAGTTCTGGCCTGTTTTCTTCATGAATCCAGTGTCCTAATAAAATATTACATTCTATAGGGAGAGCAATCTAGATTCTATAGCATGCACTCACTGACCTGTATGAATGTAACATCCCAACAATGTGATTTAAAAAAATAATAATTCTCATGAGGGAACTGATTTAACAAAGTGCTTCTAGAGTGTGCAGCTTGAAAGTGTCAGGACCAATTTATCAGTGCAGCCAACATTCACAAGCCACATGGGGCTGTGCTGATACATTTTCCATGGTATTTGTGCTAGTTCAAAAAGATGAGCAGGGTCGAAGGGGGCACAGACAAATGGGAAACTGACCAGCCAAACTGTACTGTGCTAAATTCCTACATGAGAAATACCCAAAGTAGACTGAAAGGGAATGTTTTCAAACAGAGTATGGAAAAGTTGCTTTTTTACTGCAATTCCCAGAATCTCTTAACAATGAAATTGGGAGATTCTGGGAGTTATACTCAGAAAAGTAATTTTTCCAAGCAGTGGTTGGAGATAGACTGTATGATAAATAAATGAAGCCTTTAAGGTCAGAGACAATAGCTGGGAGAACCAGAGCAAAGTGCCCGTCATCTTCAGGTGTTTCATATGGGCTTCCTGAATACATCCGTTTTGGAAATAAGATGATAGAAATAGAATGTTGTACCATATTGATATTTGACTTGATCTTCCAAACCCATCCTTGTGCCCAAATAAATATAAAGCAAATCAATGAAGAACTAAACTGAGAATACAAGACACATTCTGGGCCCTGCAGTGTGAAACTGATACAAGTGGGATATTGAATGGGAGCATTCAATATGTTAACCAGCAGTTTTCAACCTGTGGGCTTTCATTTTCATTTTGTCCTGCAAGATCTGTCCACCTGAAAATTGTATGCATTTTAATACACATTTCCCCTAATATGCACATTTTTGTACATTTGTTAAGAGTATTTTTTGGAAGTTTCCCTTCTTCCCCTCTCCAAAGATAAGCATTTTTTACTCACACAGTGGATCACAAAATTCTGAAAATGCAGGTTTCTGTGTACAAGTGCAGTTTGGTTCCCTTATATGAAATTTCAACCTTCCCAACCTTATTATAACCCTCTAGGCAACTTGGGTGCTCCAGATGTAGACTACAGTTCCCAGGAGCCCTAACTGGCAATGGTGAGGGATTGGGAGTTGCAGTCCAAAAATACCTGGAGGGCCATAATTGCCCGCTAGATTATACTAAGATTTAGGGGGTTTAAATTTAATAAATTCTTACCCAAATTAGAACAGGACATACAGTATTTCTCCTACATTCCTTGTAGACAATACATACATAACTGAACAAGTGATCATTACCTTAGATTATCACTGAAATTGCTGGCAAACCTTTTCATGAATACCAAATTCTGGAACTTTTATTCCAGCTGTCTTTTGGATCCTTTTCAAGCAAGGCAAGTAAAAGGAATGCCCAAAGAGATGGATACGCTGCCTCTCTCATTTCCTTATGCTCTGTAATTCCTAACATTCTGAAATTGTGAGTTTCACTTAAAGGTGTCCTCTTATGCTTCCAGATTCTGAACTTGCTCTCATGTACAATGATGAGTCTGTCTTAGAAAACCACCACCTTGCTGTGGGTTTTAAGCTGCTACAAGAAGAGAACTGTGACATCTTCCAGAACCTGACCAAGAAACAACGTCAAACTCTCAGGAAAATGGTGATAGACATGGTACGAATTTGGTACCTGCTACCTTCTTGTTACTCCTTCTCCTTTATGAAATGGAACCCCTTTTTCCTTTCCTTGAAATAATTCCTTCTCCTTCCATGCAGGTCTTGGCAACAGATATGTCAAAACACATGTCTCTTCTGGCAGACTTAAAAACCATGGTGGAAACTAAAAAGGTGACAAGTTCTGGTGTCCTCCTTCTGGATAATTACACAGACAGAATACAGGTCTGTATGGAAGAGGATTGTATTTTATTAAAGAAAACATGTGTGCTATCTGTGGTGATTTACTTAAGGAGGTGAGGCAGGAAAATAGGGGGAAAAGTTAATCACCAGGCTAATAGTGGTGAAAGTGTGTCATTCTCTTTCCTCTCTCATAATTTTGGAGCCCCTTTCAGTCCCTGAAGCCCACTTCCCTGGAGAAAAGCTTTTTCAGACTATTGTGTGGTAGTGTTTTTCCAAGGTGTGAAGCAAGACCATCCAGAGGTGGTTGGGACAGTGAAGGAAGAAAACTGTAGTAAATACAGAGCTTTATAGAGGGTGTGGTAGAATGTGGCTGTCACTTCATCCACTGCAGCATGAACTGCTTTTATACCATGGTTACATGAGGGAAGAGAACTAAACCAATGAACACATTTTGCACATAGACTGCTGCTACTAGGCTGTGTCTTCTGCAGATTATAAACATTATAATCACATCAATCTCTCCACAAGAGAGGAATGTGGTGGTTAGTTGCTTCTGGATTTCTTCTCCCTTCAACCCGTCTGGAGAAGACAAGGTCACATAGTCCTGATGATTAAGAAATGAATTAGTTTGAATTAGTTGTAAAGCCAAATGTTGGGTAACCCACAAATTTGTTTTTTGCATATTTATGGATTCTAAGAATTAAACCTGCCATAATTAGCCAAGAATAGTAAAAGAAGGGATCTCTTCCCTAAAGGGAGGAAGCAGTGGCTAACCAAAGGTCACTAAGTAAAGGATATAGTTGAATTGGAATTTAAACTTGGGCTCCTGAGTCCTAGGCTGATGACACACTGCAGAAATAATGCAGTTTGACACTGCTTCACTTATCATGGCTCCATCCTATGGAGTTTGCTGAGGCACCAGAGCTTTCTGACAGAGGAGATTTTCAAACGGGGCCAAATGCCCCGTTCCTGCTCTGCAAGCCCCAATCCTGTTCCTGCCATGGAATAAAGGTAAAATATTTAAACACTTACCTTAATCCCACGGCAGGAACGTCCTCCCCCTCCCCTCGGCTTCACTGCTGTAAAAGCAGCTGCCGTAAAGCCGCTTTTACAGCAGTGAAGCCAAATCCCACTTGTTCTCGCGAGAGAATGGGCAGGAGGGAAATTCAAAAATAACCCCCCCAGCTGTCAAAAAAGAAAAGGAAGCAAAATAATAATAATTTTAAAAAATACAAGTAATCTGGGGAGGGGGGGGAAGGGTCCCACTTACCTCGGTGTCCTGGTTCCTGCCTGGAAGTGTCCAGAATGGACCTCCCACGGCTGTCATTGTGGGAGAGGAATGGGACACCTTTCGGACCACCCTGATTCTGTGACAGAAATGGAACGGGTGATCCAAAAACGATGTTTCCCCATGATGGGAAACATCATGGGGAAATCTGGAATAGGGTTGGGGGAGACACAGAAAAGGGTTGACGTCTTCTGAAAAGAAGACTTTTTTCTGACCCTGTTCCGTGTCTCCCATGGATTTAATTGCAGGTCTGAAAATCTCCAGAGAAGGCTAAATATCTCACAAAACCAGAAATCCCAGAATTCCATAGCATTGAGCCATGGCAGTTGAAGCGGTGTCAAACTGCATTATTTCTGCAGTGTGTCAGCAGCCTCAGTCTGACTCTCTAGTCACTACACATTTTGGCTCTCTATAAGATTTGTCAAACCTTAGGCCTGAACCTAGGACCTTTAGGTATCCAGTCTGATGAACCTGAGGAAAACTCAAGGCATGTGAGTGCCCCTTCTTTCTCTCTCCCCTACTTGAATGTTTAGGACATGCGCAGGCAGAATAATGTCCTAAACAGGACTGAACTAAAGGAAATCATATGAATTCCCTGTGAACTAAGACTTAGCCAGCTAGTGCTTCCCTTCTTTCCAAGGCTAGTTTTACACATGAGTATTTATTCAGCACAGTGTTTGTAGAATTGCCATGGACCAAATACATTGCTTCTCTTGCATATCCACAATTAATTAAGCTGACATAAAATGACTTCCCACCAGATAATCTGCATCTTGACTCCGTAAAAATGTATTTTAATGGAGTTATCTTTCATAAAATATTCCAAAATAAGGTTATTGTTGTGATCAAGATGTTCTTCTTGTAATGCAAAATTGTACTGAATGTACCAGCAAGCACAGCACAAAATGTTGCTCTGCCTGATTATGTGAGCCTTCAAATTAATACAGGTTTTGCAATTACAGGTTCTCCGAAATATGGTTCATTGTGCTGATCTAAGTAATCCCACAAAATCCCTTGAACTCTATCGGCAGTGGACCGACAGAATAATGGAAGAGTTTTTCCAACAGGGGGACAAAGAACGGGAGAGAGGAATGGAAATCAGCCCAATGTGTGACAAACACACAGCTTCTGTGGAGAAATCACAGGTAATAAATTTTCATTTCCCCTCACTGGCAGCATTGATCCAGTTTACAAATGATGAATTTGATCTGAGTTCTTACTACTAGAGCATGTTTTTATGTGCTTGTGTGTGATTCCTGTGTGATTTCCACTTATTGGAAAATGTCCAAAGGTGTGTATGTGTATGTGTGTGGTGGTGTGTGTGGTGCTCAATGCAGCTTTATTCCAAAGTTCTAGGCTTCCCTGACATCTTTTTGGACTTGCAGTTCACTCCACGTGCACTAACTGGAGCAGGTTAGGCACTTGCAGACATTACTCCTGTGCCAGCAGAGAGGGGCTTAGACAGCTGTACAAGGATAAGGCAAAGGCCAGTATGTTCCCATTGCAAGTTGCCAGCAGAAGGCCCTGGAACAGGGTCTTTGAGTTAATTGAATCCAAAGTCCCTCTGGCCTTCAGTGAGGGACAAAGAGTGGTCCCACAACTTCCATCACATTCAGGCTAGGGATATCAAGAATATTTGCCCATTTACTTCTCTTTAAAGAGAAAGGTTGTTGCTATATGTTACAAGAGTTTTTTTCTGCATTTTTTTCTATGAATTTTCCAATGTTGACTTTTTTGCAAATAATAATAATCATTGTGCGAAAAACTGTGGCCAGCATTCTATATCAACTACTTAGTTAATCAGAAAGGTTGCCCCCCCATATCCACGGAACCAGTATCCATAATTTCAGTTAGCCACAGCTGAAAAATAATGACACATACCATAGAGACATAATAATAATAATAATAATAATAATAATAATAATAATGTGTTAAAATATACACCCAAAAACCCTCTATCCCACCCCCTCTTAAAATACAATTACATAATTCAAAAATTTAAAACAGACTTTAAAATACTAAAAATAGTAGACGGTTCAAAAATGCCTAGAGAGATGTCCTCTCTAGGAATCACTAGGCCCTCCAATGCAACTCTATGGTATATTTGTACCAGATGTCCTTTATTTTGATAGGCTTTGCTATTATCAGTGGTTTCATGGTAAGTTGAGGAACATGGGGGGGGTGACCTTGGTAACTTCTCCTGGCCTGACCCCCCCCCCAAACCTGATGGAAACATCATTCATCTGTGCTTCCTTTTCCCCGTGCTCTGATGCCCATAAAATATGTTCAGTTTTTTTGGGGGGGGGGAGTTAAGGCTCATGGCACAATTGTGACCAAGTAGCAATTGTGAATATGGAACAATTACAGAGTAAATCCGGGTTAAGTATACTTAACTAAGTAGCTGATACAGGACTGGCCTGTATTTGGCAAAAAACAAACAAACTCATACACAAACACGAAAACCCACCCTATATTGTGGCAAAATGCAGTGGTGTTTTTTTTTTTTTTTTTTACAAAAAATATATTTTGCACAAAGTAAAGGCTGAAATCCTACTTCAAGTAGATAGCATGTAACTTTGCACTCACGCACTTACATGATGATAGTGCAACACTGCACAGCTGAATGCGCAAACAAATGTCAAATATACTCTGCCTGTGCAATGAGCAATAGCACTCTATGTGCCGTAGGACTGCATGTTCAACTCTGCTTCTGCAACCTTCAACTGAATACAGATGTTACCCCATTGCCAAAAAAGGGCAATCACATGTGTAAGGGAACTACCGGTAACAGGATGTCATCCATAGTGTTCTTTAAAACAAACAAAATGTTCACAAACAACTCCCGAAATGGGGAAAAACGGAAAATGTTTTTCTTAAAAAACTTTTGGTACTCTCACCTGATAGGGAGAAAATGTTTGGCATTTTCATCTTCATGTGTGAAAATGAAATCACTCAAATGTATCTCCTTGCTTCAGGCTGATGTAGGCATTTCCCCAGGAATCTGATAGGGAACAAAAAAGATGATGCCCCTTCCCCTTGCCCTTACCTGTTTGTGTTCAGCCACAGCTCTGTGGTGGATCTCCCCATCAGGCCATCTCAGGATTGTTCTGTCTGCTGATGTTAATTGAGTTTCTGTCATTTTCATTTGACAATGAAAAATCCTCTCCTTTTTATGGTCCCAATGCTAATTGTGAGTACTTGTGAGCCCTTTTATTGTAGTGGGTGGAACACTGACTTGCACTATAGAAGTCCAGTTCACATCTGCACTCCCTCTCTGACTGGCTTAACCCACAAGAGAAAATGAAAGGGACTTAGAGAAAGGGTGAAAATGCAGTAAATAATAATCACACTTCAATAAAATGACTAAAAGGAATGATAGATTAAAAATAAGGGCCCCTTTTTAAAAAAGAATGCAAAGTGTCAAAGAACCTCCTCCTTCCAATATTCAAAGGCTGTTTAACTTAAGAGATCTCTGTGCAGCATACACTACAGGAAGTTTTCATCACCTTCTGGCTTAGGTTACCTCAACAATTACAATGGAATTGTGATGGCTTGTTCAACATCCTGTTGTGTCTGAAGGATGCAATTGTGATTTCCAAACCAAACATCCTAACACTAAGATGGGTTCCTCTGAGAGCTGTTTTCCTGCCTATAGAGTTGCCATCCAAGAACTTTTGGAGTGAAATGTCAAACTCTGGCCACGTAGAAGGCTTTCACATAACTTTTATGTCCATTCAGTTTCTCTGTCCTGTACATGTTTATCAACTAACAAAGTAGTAATCCCATTCAGAGTTTATTCAAGATGTAATGCTTATATCCATCATAATTGCCTCACAATGACACATTATTTCCTCCAAATTTTACAGTAATACTACTAGATGCAAGGAGATTGTGTCTCTTTTCTGTTTCCATGCTTCATATAAAACCTAGTTATTTAAAACAACAGTGTGTGTGCATGCACACACAGCCCAAAAGAGCATCCCAGTTTTTTCTATTTAAATATACAGTCCAACATCAGGAAATTCCAGTTTGTTGCTAACTCTGAGTCAAGATGCTACTTCTTACCCCTGAAGCACAAAATTGCTTGAGACCAGTGGCATATCTAGTGTATTTGACACCCAGTGTACATCATTTTTAATGCCCCTCTTGTCTACAATAAAATTATTTTCAGTAATAATTATGAAATTAAATGATTAATAATAACAGCCAGAAAAGAAACACAAACGGTGGGAGTGGGGAGTAAAAAGTGGAGAGAATCTGTTGAATTAATCTGGTCACCCCCGCTATTTTTAAAAAGCGAAACCTCTCTCTCTTTTTCTCTCTCACACCCATGTAGGCACACACCCCATCACCAGTTTGTATCCACTCAGATCAGCTTAGTTTGAGGCCTGCCACTACCAAGAAGCACTTCCCAACTTTCTGCATACACAAACTCTGACCTTTTTCCTGATCTCCTAAAGTGGAATGGGGGTGGGTGGGATGGAGGGTGCTTGGCCTCTGGGGGCCATCAGGATTGGATATGTTTAAGGAGATCTGGCTTACCTCCCAGTCAGCCCACCTCCACCACTGCCACCTTGTAACTGGAAATGCCACCCTATTCCCTGCTTGGCCAGAGAACACCCTGCTTTTCCTACCTCACCTGCCCCCTCCCCTCCCCATGCACAGCAGACTCATAGAAGCTACTCAGTCTGAAGCCATTTGGGAGCCCCAGTCAGAGTCCAGGGCAGGGAGGGGAGTATACCCTTCCAATGAAGGAGGGGAAGTAATAATAACACTGAGCAATCTCAGTTCTCCTGGAGCACCAGCACCCCTATGTTTCCCACTCAGTGGCAGTAGCACTACTTTGCAAGACCTGGTTCAGCCCATGGGGGACCGAGAAAGGCTTCAGCCTGCCAGCACTTACACCACCCTCTGTGGGGAGGGGGGCTGACCACCACTGGGGGGGATTGGGGAGAGCAAGAGTGAAATAAGCCCCTCATAAAAAAAAGGAGGGGAAAGGAGGGGGGCACCTGGCTCCATCCTTCTCTCTGCCCCAGGAAAGTCTCCTGACTTGTCCCGCCTAGCTTCAGTTTATTTCTCCATGGTATCTGGGAGTTCCCTGAACCAGAAAGCCAAGTCAAGAATAAATGGTCCAAGAAAGGCCAAGCACCGTAATTGCCACCACCCAGCACCTCTTTTCATGGACCCCTGAAAGGCAGGAAAGGAGGAAGGAGCCACTATATTTACCAACCACAAATGTGCCATTTCTGCCGCCTGCTGCCTCTTCCCTGGCCAGCCCACCCTTCACTCACCTGCAAAGGAGCTTACACATCCCCTTCCCCTCATGTCAAACTCCCCACACTCATCTTTACTCCATTCTCTTCCTGCCACCCCAGCTGACAATGCACCCCCTTATTCTGGCACACAGGGCAGATACCCCCACTTGGTACGCCCCTGCTTGAGACCATTTTGACAGAAGACCTCTACCTATATGAATCTGCCCATAATCTTATTTTCAGATACTCTGTTGTATGTCCCTCCACCAAGTAAGATTCAGTTGGTGGGGACATGAGACAGGGATGTTTCTGTTGAAGAGCCTTAATTATGGAAAACTGTCTATGGCTTATATCGGCTTCCTTTTTACTTTACTTTGGGTGGGCAGTGAAAATATTGTTTTTTCCATTCAGCTTTCAATGGATTTTAATGCTCATTCTCTGTCTTGGCCTAAAGAAGATTTACACTCCTGTTTTCAATTGGCTGATTTAATTGATTATTTAATCAGTTTTCTTTTTCTATTATTTCTCTTGTTCTATTTAATTTGCATATCATCTTGAATATACATGGGATGGTGGTGCGGTTCATAAATATGTCTAAGAAATATTGTCACTCTTAACAAATCCAGAGCTATAATGCCTACTGCTTATGTTTGCTTTACAGGTTGGGTTCATTGATTATATTGTCCACCCACTTTGGGAGACCTGGGCAGACCTAGTACAGCCTGATGCCCAAGATATCCTAGATACCCTAGAAGACAACAGAAATTGGTACCAGAGTATGATCCCTCAAAGCCCTTCCCCTCCCCTTGAAGAGCGCAACAGAGACTGTCAAGGCCTGATGGAGAAGTTCCAATTCGAACTTACCCTGGAAGAAGAGGATTCTGATGGCCCTGAGAAAGAGAGTGATCGTATCAGCTATTTCAGCAGTACAAAGACACTCTGTGTGATTGACCCCGGAAGAAGGGATTCCCAGAAGGAAGCTAATATAGAAATTGTGGCAGAAGATACATCACCAATCGATACTTAATATACTGTATCTGCATTGGTGAATTAAAATATTTCATGCACATGCAGGTTGTCTTGCTGACTAGCCTGAAATCTAGGTCTTAGGCCAGCATCTACCATTGGCTGAAAGATCTTTCCAGCTACTTGAGATTGAAGTCAGGGTTAAAGAGGGTGTAGTGACTGCTCAGGAAATTAACAGGTGATTTATATTGCAATGTCAAGCTTTGTCAGCCAAACCCCCCCACAAAAAATCCTTGTGGTGGTCTAGAGCCAGCGTGAGTTGTTACTGAACTAGCCTGAGAGGAAATGACAAACAACTGAAATATTTTCTATTCTTCAGAGGTTGCGAAATCTAGATAGGTCTGACAGCTAAAACTACTGATTCATAACTCTGCATTTAAAACTCATCCACCTGTCTGCAGACCCGTGTGCCTTTTTTATAAACACTTCCACATCTTTTTGAGAGACCTACTAAATACGCAACAAAACGTGTTTGATATGGTTGTATAATTTTTTAATTAATATTATTATTGTTATTATTCCTGTTTTAAAGAAAGAAGTCTTCCTTTTTAAGGGCAATACTTGTTACTTTATTGCAGTTTAATCACTTTGATTCACAAATAAAGCAGGGTGCCCTCCTCTTTTCATATAATTGCACATTTGGTCACTTTATCTGCAAGACCTGTGTAACTCCTCTGTTTGCTTGCTGCTGGAAACAGTATTTTCCACTCAAACTGTTTTTGACTTCCGTTGTGCACAGGATAAAAGTGTAGCTTTGTGTTCTCATAGCACAATACAGCACGTGTTAAAAAATAAACCCAGCATACTGAGGTAGCGTGATGTGCATTTTCCTTCATTGTTTTTTTCCCCCCTTAACTCAGTGGAAGTTGTATGCTTAAGTCCTCTTGTGTTCTCTTCCCTGCATAGTTCATGTCAGCTAGGTTAAGTCTCCTTTTTCCTCCTGCACTTGCCTTGAGCTCTAACGTGTCCAGTACTGTTTATAACAGTGTATTTATTACTTAATGTATATAATGT
The DNA here is from genome assembly GCA_030847615.1 of Gambelia wislizenii. Lineage (NCBI taxonomy): Eukaryota > Metazoa > Chordata > Lepidosauria > Squamata > Crotaphytidae > Gambelia > Gambelia wislizenii. The sequence goes on from JAUMIR010000004.1 coordinate 109,888,732, forward strand.
AATGTTTTGTAAGTATTAATTTATATAAATTAACATTGCCTGTCAGTGGTAATGTTATTTATGTAGAAGACTCTGGATGAGAGTTGCCTTTCTTGTAACCTTTTGTATTGCATAAAATGGAAGAACCTGAACATAGCTTAAAAGAGACATATGAAACCCAGAGAGGGCATTCAGGGGGCATTGGCTAGGGGGATTCATTTTCACTAGCATTTCAGGAAACATTGGAGATTTAGAATGGTCTGTTCAGACGATGTGAAACTACTGAAACTCTGAAAAACAGCTCCCCAGCAAAACACCACAAATGTTATATGTTATTTTCCAATTTACGAACAAGCCAATGTGAATTTCTATTACAAAATGTGAACTGATGTTATAATTGTGCTGTGAAACTTCTTCCAACAAAGCTTGTAAGGCATGTACACGGTGCCAATTTCAGTTTGTAAAACTATGTTTCAAGCTTTCAGTCCAACTTGTGACTAACTATTTGATGAAAATAGCACAGTTGTGCATGATCAATGGGTTTGTATGTCTGTTGAACACTGCATTGTTCCAGGTGGTTATTTTCTTGTTTTAAAGTTTCACAATTGTATGTTGTTATAGTATTATATATTGTGTTCAGATGCATTCTTAAGAGATTTTTATATGAAGTGAATAAATGAAAGCATGATGTAGATTGTGTTCTCCTGTATGTCCTTTCTAATTAGCTACTTTGTCTTAGCTGCATGGATTCTAAATTTAATTCAGAATTCTTTGACATCTTGGCTGAGATCCTACATTCAAGCATGAGGACAGTAATGCTCCATGTGGCCCTCATTGGCAGCTATCAAGCCACAGGGGCCACTGCTGCAGCTGTTTACCAGCCAGGGTATAGAGGCAATCAACAACACCCAGCTGCAGCCAAAGGAAAGAGGAACAATGTCATTCTCCTGCTTCATCAGGAGAGTGGCGTCATTCCTCTTGATGGTAGCTGCTGCTGGTCACCTTCCTCCTCCCTTGCCCATGAATAGCAGATGAACATGACAGGGGGCTTGACAGCTGTCCTGGAAAGGGTGGCTGGCATTCTGCATTGCAGTTACTTATTCGTAACCTAGAGTTACAGAACTGTAGCTGCTCTGTTTTCGCTAACCCTACATAGTCACAACCCACCTTAAAAGCCAGCAGCCCACCTTAACAGCAAACAGCCACTCCCAAGAGATGGAGGTCTGATCTGCTGCTGATAAGGGCACAAGGAAGATGGTGTTTCACACTTTCCCTCACTGATGGAGCCCTTATGATGTCAGTTACTGGTGGATACATGGTATTGCATTAGGTGTGCCTCAGATTGAACTTCTAAGTGCTGCTCTAAATGAGACAAATACAGATTTCATCTCCTAACATTGAAAGGCTGATACCCTGCAGCCAGTTTTGTGCTGTATCCTGCACCTTATTGATTTCTGCCAATCCGTGCAGATTCTACCTAGTGAAAGGATTATAAGCTGTTCTGAAGAAAATCATTTTGAAAAGTCAGGCATAAAGTTTCCAACAGCAGCCCTAATCCAACCCAGAACTCATTTGTTTCAGGGTCTTAAGAATTCTCCTGTCTTCCCCATTGATATCAACTCTTGAGAGTGAAAAAGATTTCATAATAAAGAGCCCCTCCAGACAAGAAAGTCCCTGAAAGTCCCATTTTTCAAAAATGAAAAAATTTTCATTTATTGCATTTTTGAGATCCACATAATGTTTTATTCATCCCTAAGTATTTTTTGGGGAATTCCTATCATTACCATGGACTTTTCATTCCTACTTTCCCATTCAGTTTAAATTAACCCAGTATTTTCTGAAATGAAATGTCTCTCTATTTGACTGTTTATATTATCCTGGAAGTAGCTAAGATGGCCATCACCAGTAAACACGACAATTGTTTCCAGGCCACAGATTCAACAGAAATCAATTGAGAGAAAGAGGAAAGTTTGCACCAAAACAAAATGATTCTAATGTTTAACTAGTATAATATTGCTAAAGCAATATTTTATGATCCCTACATATTCTCTACACTATTGAATATATAGGGATCATGAATATGAATCATTTATAAATGCATAAATTTAGGTTATGTATTCATAACTGAGATGATGAATTCCAGCCCTTGTTTTTAACCCTGCAAGACTAGCCTCACTAACACTAATACATACTTTCTAGTCAAAGTAGAAAAGGAAATTAATTTTTAAAAATTACAGGCCTTTTTACACCTAGTTGCCTTGGATATGCTAAAGCTTTAAAAAAATATAATTCTGTACATAATCTGGACCCCTAAATTCCAACATCATTCAAGCTTGTTTACAAAATACACCTTGCAGGAGAAGTGTGGGGTATTTGCTTCTGATGCCCACTCTTCTTTGCACTATGTTGGAACACATTTTAACAATAACAAATAAAATCTCAGGGTGACTCGGGGTCTTCCAGAACATTTGTAGAATCCCTCCTAGTGGATCAGTTTTCACAGTTGTGTTATTGCCTGCCGATCTAGAAATAACTTGTCAGTTGGCACCCATTCAAATGCCTCTCTCCCTGGATTGTCACCTAAGTTGAAGAGGTGCTATGTGAAAACACCTTCATTTCCAAATATTGGCTTGCCAAGGGAATGCGATTCAGCCACATTACTTCTGATTACTGAATAATTGCAAAAATGATTACTGTTGTAGAAGAAACCATATGGTGATGGAGAGAGGTCTTTCCCCTCTGCAAGTTCTTTTTTTCTCTATTGCTTTCTTATTGCATCTCAGTTAATACCTAAACAAATGAATTCACCTGAAACTCCTTGTAATATGAATCTTCCAAAAATATCAAGTCAACATCTTACTAAAGACATTGGCTGGAATTCTGTTGTTCTATGTACATATAAGTTACCTTACTCACGCAGTTGTACTTTTTTGCCTGTATTCAGTTCACAGTTGCGTAAGTGAGGTTCTACAAGTATTACTGCTGCATGGTCAGTTGCACTTTCTTAGGTGGTGCCTTCAGTGTACCACTTGATTTGTTGGGATTGCAGAAACAGCAAGCACATTGACAGATACACCACTGATTGCACAATGTTGGTATTCAGCAGAAGGGCAGTGCAGCACAACCACCACTTAACTATATGAGTGTAGAGTGTAGATTTGCACTACTGTGCACAAACCCAATGTAGGATATTGACTATTCTGTTCTAGTTTTATGTCAGCTTCCAAATCTACTGAGATTGCTAGTGAGAGCTGCCCTCATATCTTCAAACAGGAATCCTGAATCATACCATTGTGACTCCAAGGGCTGAATCACCTGGGTATTTCTGAGGAGATAGGCACCTCTATGAGCACTGAGACAGGCAGGACTTACTATATTAAACAGAACATCATATACAAGTCCTGCAATCTAATTTATGTCACTGAGTGCACATGTCCAGGATGCCACCTACAGTTTGTAGGCAAAACAACAACTGCTTAAAAGCTTTAGGAGCTATGATAAGTCTGTTATTCTGAGCAGAAAATCAGAACAACCAGTGACACTAGAATAACCATTGGACTTAGGACTTTTTTTGGACGCTGAAAAATAATGCAAGCAGCCTCGTCAGCTTGCGAGGCTGCTGTGCTGCAAAGCGTCCCTTTCGTATGACGCTCGCCCCTGCCGGTACTGTTGTGGTACCGTGGGGAGAGCTGAGCGTCATATTTCGTCGTTTTTTACTCATGAAAGTTGATCGTGACTAAAAAACGATGAAATATGATGCTCAACTCTCCCCGCGGTACCACAACAGTACCGGCAGGGGCGAGCATCATACGAAAGGGACGCTCTGCAGCACACCAGCCTCGCAAGCTGACGAGGCTGCTTGCGTTACTTTCTTCGCGTCCGAAAAAGTCCAAAGACTCATTCAGACTACAGTATTTGGCACTGTTATTCCATTTTAAGTATCATGATTCTATCCTATGGAATCCTGTGATTGACAGTTTAGGGAGGGCATTTAGAATTCTCAGCCAGAGTGCCATATTGTTTCATCAAACTACAAAGCCAAGGATTCCATAGGATGGAACCATGGCAGCTAAAGTGGAATAAAAGCACTGTAATTCTGTAGTTTGGGCCCAAGGCATTTTAACTCAGAAGATCATGCCCTGTTTGTTTGATAGCAATTGGAAGAGAAATACCATTGGGTGTACAAATGTGAACTATCTAAAATCATAGAATCATAAAGTTGGAGGAGACCTCAAGGGCCATCCAGTCCAACCCCCTGCCATGCAGGAATACACAATCAAATCATTCCCGACAGATGGCCATCCAGCCTCTGCTTAAAAACCTCCAAAGAAGGAGAGACTCCACCACACTATGAGGCAGTGTATTCCACTTCCGAACAGCTCTTACTGTCAGGAAGTTATTCCTAATGCTTAGATGGAATCTCTTTTCCTGTAATTTGAACGCATTGCTCTGTGTCCTAGTCTCTGGAGCAGCAGAAAAAACCAAAAGAGATGAAAGATTGACAGATACATTCAAGAAAGAACCATATGAAGAAGAACCTCCAATTTTAGAAAGTGATGTGGAAGCTGCACTCAGGACTCTTGGGAGAACTAAATCAACAGGAACAGGTGGCATGCAAATAGAGCTGCCCCAAGCCACAGAGACAGAAACTAAAATCTGTCAGCAAATATGGAAAACAAAACAATGGCTCACAGAGTCTAAAGGCTCAATATACATTTCAGTTCCCAAGGAAGGGGGCATCAGCGATTGCAGCACCCACAGGACCACTGCATTAATTCCCGTGCAAGCAAAGTGATACTCAAAATTCTACAACAAAGAATTTACCATATATGGAACAAGAAATGCCAGTTGTCCAAGCCAGGTTCAGGAAAGGAAGAATCATTAAGGATCATATTGCAAACATATGTTGGATAATGGAGTAAAACAAAGAATTTTAGAAGAAAATCAGCCTGTGTTTTATAGATTATAGCAAAGCCTTTGATTGTGTAGATCACGAAAAACTATGGATCGCTCTTAAAGAAATTGATGTGCCACAGCATTTGATTGTCCTGATGCTTAACCTGTATTCAGGACAAGAGGCTATCATCAGAACAGAATAGGCGAAACTGAGTGGTTTCCAATTGGCAAGGGGGCCAGGAAAGGCTGCATTTTATCACTCTATCTGTTTAACATATATGCTGAACCTATCATGCATAAAGCAGGATTAGACATGGAGGAAAGAGGTGTGAAAATTGGAGAAAGGATCATCAACAATTGAAGATATGCAGATGACACCATACAACTAGCAAAAAAGAACAAGGGATTGGGACGATTACTGAAGAAAGTCAAGGAAAAAGTGCAAAGGCAGGTTTACAGTTGAACATTAAGAAAAGGGGAGGGGAACTTCCTGTTTCTATGTATGATTATGAAAGCTGGACAGTGAAGGAAACTGATAAGAAGAAAATCAATTCATTTGAAATGTAGTGGTGGAGAAGAGCACTACAAATACTGTGGGCTGCTTAATAGACAAATAAATGGGTCCTAGAGCAAATCAAGCCTGAACTCCCCCTAGAAGCCAAGATGACTAAACTGAGACTGTTCTACTGTGGACATATCGTGAGAAGACATGGTTCACTAGAAAAAACAATAATGCTTGGTAAGGTAGAAGGCAGGAGGTAAAGAGCAAGGCCACATGCCAGAAGAATGGACTCAATCAAGGAAGGCACAGCCCTGAGTCTGTAAGACCTGAGCAGGTCTGTTGAGGATAGGGTAACTTGGAGGTCTCTTACTCATAGAGTTGCCATAAGTCAAAGTCCACTTGACAGCAATTAACAACAACACAAATGTTAGCAAGAAGGCATTACCAGATTTATAGATTTAGTACCGTACCACCCCATGGTCTCAACTTACAGGATAGCATCTGATATTATTCATTTTCGAATACTCCATCCTTTGTATTCTATAACTACGAGTTGTCCCTCCACATTTGCGGGGGTTAGGGCTGCAAGACCCCCGGGAATGTGAAAAAAACACGAATAAAAAATAGGTCACACCACCGCCCTCCCACAACCCCCCGGCCATCCCAGAAGCAGCGACGGGGGCTTCTGAAGCCCTGTCGCTGCTTCTCTCCTCAACCCCCCCACCCTCCCAGAAGCAACCCCCTGCCATGCAGGAAATCACGATTAAAGCATCCCCGACAGATGGCAATCCAGCCTCTGTTTAAAGACCTCCAAGGAAGGAGAACCCACCAGCCTCCGAGGGAGTGTGTTCCACTGCCGAACAGCTCTTACTGTCAAAAAGTTCCTCCTCATGTTGAGGTTGAATCTCTGTTCCTGGAGCTTGCACCCATTGCTCCGTGTTCCAGTCTCTGGAGCAGCAGAAAACAAGCCTGCTCCATCCTCAGCGTGACATCCCTTCAAATACTTAAACCGGGCTATCATATCGCCTCTTAACCGTCTTTTTTCCAGGCTAAACATACCCAGCTCCCTAAGTCTCTCCTCATAAGGAATAGTTTCCAGACCTTTCACCATTTTAGTTGCCCTTCTCTGGACACACTCCAATTTCTCAATATCCTTTTTGAATTGTGGTGCCCAGAACTGGACACAGTATTCCAGGTGAGGTCTGACTAAAGCAGAATACAGTGCCACTATTACTTCCCTTGATCTAGATACTATACTCATATTGATGCAGCCCAAAATTGCATTGGCCTTTTTAGCTGTCGCATCACATTGTTGACTCATGTTCAACTTGTGGGCTACTAGGACTCCTAGATCCCTTCTGCATGTAGTCTCATTCAGCCAGGTCTCCCCCATCCTATATCTATGCATTTCATTTTTTCGCCCTAAGTGCAGTACCTTACATTTCTCCGTATTGCATTTAATTTTGTTAGCTTTGGCCCAGCTCTCCAGTCTATCCAGGTCATCTTGAATTTTGATCCTGTCCTCTAGGGTATTAGCTACTCCTCCTAATTTGGTGTCATCTGCAAATTTGGTAAGTATGCCCCTAATTCCGTCATCCAAGTCATTGATAAACATGTTGAATAGCACTGGGCCCAGGACAGAACCCTATGGCACCCCACTGGTCACATCTTTCCAAGACGAAGAGGAGCCACTGCTGAGCACCCTTTGGGTTCAGCCGGTCAACCAATTACAAATCCATTGAACAGTTAACTTGTCTAGCCCACATTTTACAAGCTTGTTTGCAGGAATGTCATGGGGAACCTTGTCAAAGGCCTTACTGAAATCAAGGTATGCAATATCCACAGCATTCCCTTCATCGACCAAGCTGGTGAATTTATATAAAAAAAGAGATCAGATTAGTCTGGCATGACTTGTTTCTCTGAAACCCATGTTGACATGTTGTGATTATGGCATTGCCTTCTAAATGTTCACAGACTCTCTGTTTAATGATCTGCTCTAGAATCTTCCCCGGTATTGATGTCAGACTAACTGTACAATAATTGTTGGGATCCTCCTTTCCCCCCTTTTTGAAAATGGGACAACATTTGCCCTCCTCCAGTCTGCTGGGACTTCTGTTCTCCAAGAGTTCTCACAGATTATTGCCGATGGCTCTGAGATTACTTTTACCAGCTCTTTTAATACCCTTGGATGTAATTCGTCTGGGACTGGAGATTTAAATTCATTTAGATTAAGAAGGTATTCCTGTACTACCTCTTTGCTTATTCTGTGCTGGATTTCCCCTATTGTGTCCTCTGTTCCGTTAACCTCAGGTTGGTCACCCTTTTCTTTTTCTGAAAACACTGAGGCAAAGAAGGTGTTGAGTAATTCTGCCTTTTCTCAGTCCCCTGTTAGCATTTTGCCATCTTCTCTGCGTAGTGGCCCTACCATTTCCTTCTTCTTCCTTTTGCTGCGGACATACCCAAAAAACCCTTTTTATTGTTCTTAACCTCTCTAGCAAGCCTGAGATCATTCTGCACTTTAGCTTTTCTGACTTTACTCCTACACGTGTTCGCTATCTGTTTGAATTCCTCTTTGGTAACTTCCCCCTTTTTCCATATACATGTTCCGTTAAAACTTAGCTCCGTTGAAAGTTCTTTAGTCATCCATCCTGGTTTCTTGAGACACCTCCCATTTTTCTTCCTCAATGGTACTGTTTGAAATTGTGCTTTCAGTATCTCCCTTTTGAGAAAGTCCCATCCATCTTGAGGTCTCTTCCCTTTTAATATTCCTGACCATGGGATCACCCCAGTATTTCCCTGAGTTTATTGAAATCAGATCTCCTAAAGTCGAGAATGCGTGTCTGACTATGCCTGGCTTCTCCTTTCCATTGTATAATAAACTCCAGGAGAACATGATCACTCTCACCTAAGGATCCCACCACTTGCACCCCATTAACCAGGTCATCCCTGTTGGTTAGGATCAGATCTAAAATAGCTGACCCCCTTGTTGCCTCTTCCACATTTTGGACCATGAAATTGTTTTCCAGGCAAGTCAGGAATTTGCTAGACCTTGAAGTTTTGGTTGAGTTATAGATTTCCAGCAAATATCAGGATAGTTGAAGTCACCCATCACTACTACATCTCTTCTTTCTGCGTGTGTGGTCATCTGTTCTAGAAAGGCATCATCCAATTCCTCCGTCTGACTTGGGCGTCTGTAGTAGAGTCCCACAATAACATTCCTGTTGTTTCCCTCCCCTTTAATTTTTATCCAGATGCTCTCCACCTGGCTTCCAGTATTGATGTCATGGATCTCTTCAGTGGTATAAATATCCCTGACATATAATGCTACTCCTCCTCCTTTCCTGTTTGGCCTGTTTCTCTTATAAAGGTTATACCCCTCTATTCCTACATTCCAATCATGTGACTCATTCCACAAGGTTTCAGTAGTGCCTGTTATATCATATTTGTTTTGTAGTGCTAGGAGTTTGAGTTCATCTTGCTTATTTCCCATGCTCTGTGCATTAGTGTAGAGACATCTAAGACCATGTGTTCCCTTTATTTGCTGCCTGTGCAAGTTTTTTTGCCTCCCACTGATGGGTCCTTGCACTGTTTGCCTTGTTCCCTCTATGACAGTTTGACTATTTTCTCCAGCCCCTTTGCCTTCCAGAATACTGTCTCCCTCCCCCATTTGACTCAGTTTAAAGCCCTCCTGATCAAATTCTTGAGACTGTAGGCAAAAATATTTCTGCCAACTGTCGTGAGATGCACTCCATCTCTTGCCAGAAGTCCCCCCTCATGGAAGCGCAGCCCATGATCCCAGAATCTAAACTGTTCTCGGCGACACCATCTATGGAGCCAGTTGTTTACGTCAGCTATTTTCCTCTCCCTTCCTGGACCATGCCCTTCAACTGGCAGCAGAGACGAGATGACAACCTGTGCATCCATTTCTTTCAGCTTCCTCCCCAGAGCCTCATAATCTCTTCTGATCTTGGGAAAGCTGTGCCTTGCAGTATCATTGGTTCCCACATGGACCAAAAGGAAGGGGTAATGATCTGTAGGCTTGACGAGTCTTGTCAGCCTCTCGGTCACATCACGGATCTTTGCACCAGGGAAACAACACACCTCCCGAGACATCTTGTCAGGCCCACAAACCACTGTTTCTGTACCCCACAGTAAGGAGTCACCCACCACCATCACACGCCTCCCCCGAGGCTTTGCAGCTGCTGTTCCTTGCGGTGGTCCTCTCAGGGTCCCCTGCTCTGCCCCTGACGTCTGTCCATGCTGTTCTTCCTCGTTGTCCTCAATAAGGGAGAGGGCTTCGAATCAATTCTGTAGCTGCAAGCTGCTTGAAGAATCCCTGGATTTTCTTGTTCTGTGTGTGACATTCCTCCAGTTTTCTATCTCCTGTGTCTGTGAGGTGACCCTGTCCTCCCCAACCAGTTCCTTTGTGCGGTCCCCATCCAAGACTGTTCGTTCTGTTCTGTCCAGGAAAATCTCTTGCTCACGAATCTTTTGAAGTGTAACTACCTGTGTCTCCAGCTGCTGGACTTTCTCCTCCAAGAGGGCTACCAACCTGCACTTGGTGCATGTGAAGTTCCCCAAGTCTGTAGACAAGAAGACAAACATCCCACAAGTGTTGCAGATGACTGCAGCAGTCCCCTCAGTGTCATGGCGAGAGCTTTTAGGTAATCTAAGAACTCTTAGTTAATGCTGAGAACTCTATGCTGTACTTTTGTTTGATCACTGAAATTCACCCCCTCAGCAACAAGCAGCTCTCCCAAGAATGTTAAAAAAATTCAAACTCACAGAAGCTCCACCCCACTTAGCAACAAGCAGCCTCTCCCAACAGTTTAAAAAAAAAAAATTCAAACTCACTCACTCAAAGTGGCTGTCCAGAAGCTGCTCTCCTTCTTCTCCCTGGCAGGAAACTGGCCTAGAAAGCCTCTGCAAGGAGTTATATAGAGCTCATTGCTCTATATAGAGCTCCTTGTTCTATTATTCCCACCAGCATAATAAGGTGGGAATGCAATCAAACCCTCAGAAAGAGAGGTGAACCATTTTTTTTAAAAAAATGCATTTTTTAAAAAAAATGACACAACAGCTGCACTGAGCATCAGCGTATTCTGGCCTCAGATCAGGCCTGTCCCCATTACCTACACAAAATGGGAGAAAGTCTACATGGACATGCTAGCCAGTATCGGCAGGCGCTTCCCCCGCTGTCACGTGACGCTCCCTCTGAAGCCAGGAAGGAGACCTGCAGCATGTGATCAAGCCTGCTCACATGCAGGGGTCCTTGATCACATGCAGGGGGCCTCGTTTCTGGCTTCAGAGGGACTCCAGATGTGGTGGCATCCAGCTATATGGGCCAGCATGCAGGTATGGACCCTGCGTTCCTGCGCTGGCCTGATCCAGGTTTTTCCACATAATACAGGTTTTCCAGGGGCTTTTATTAAACACAGTTGTAAGAGTGTAAAGCTCTAGCCTGGGTCTGACCAGTCCCTCTCTGACTTTTCTGTCAATGTCACCCTAGTCACCCTCTCACTTGTTTCCTCACCATCAGCTCCATGAAAAACCAGGGGGCCGGTTTGGCTCCACTCCATGAGAGGGGATGCTTGGGAATGGCCATGTCTACCACACTGGCCGTTTTCCCGTTCCAGGGGTCAAGCAGAGCTTTAACAGAATTACCTGCTGAGGTAGCAGGACACTCCTCAAGAGCCAACAGGAAACCAGCCAGATCCATTAGCATCTTGGGGCAGACTATCTTAATCAGTCCCCCACACCTGCAGATGTTCTGAGTCTCAACAAATCTGAACCCCACTAGGTAGCGATCTGCCCATGACAACAGAATTATAGAAGTTCCTCCATTGCCAGATCACCAGCACAGAAAACAAGGTGCAGAGAGTGCCCAGCAGCATAAGTAGTGCCAGATACCACTTGGAACTGACTCACAATTGTCATGGCGGACATGAAATCAGGAACCACTCACAACTTAGCAGTCTTAGTTTTTGACATCCCTCATCCCCCACAAGATGAGAGGACTCCAACACAAACCTAGAGACCACTCCAGCTAGCTGAAAAGGGTAGATTCTTGAGCAGTGGTGGGTGGTGGTGGTACACCAAGAGAAGCCCTATTCGGTTCCAGGTATCCATTGTTAGATACCCACACTTGAACCCTACAGACTGTGGACTAGATAAATGGTGTTCTGCTGAATGCCATGTAATATTATTGTGGTTCTTATCCTGGGATAAAGTACATGTAATGACTTAATCTTTCTATAGCACTTTTGAGAGTTCAAAGTAGTTCATATACATTATTTTCTTATAATGCCTACAAAATCCTTTTAAGAGAGATCAGCATTATCCCCATACTGCATGTGTGAGAGGAAAGACTGAGAGACAGAGTGGGGTTTAACTGATACTATCAGGGACTCCCTAGAGTGGTGGGGAAACTCTTAATAAAATTTGAGGAGAATACATTTTGACCCAACAAGATCCTGCAGTGATTCACCATTTTTGGAAGGAGGGGGGACAAAAACTTCAAAAAGTACACAAGAAAAGACTTCACAGCTTTTCCTGATTTTTTTTTTTAATGTGGAAATGCACATTACCACCTGTTTGGACAGCCAATTCGCACTGCAGCACATTCCAGAAAGGAAAGCTGAAAGGTCTAACATGTGCAGGGCTTGCCAGCTACAAAGTGGCCAGATGTGCCATCTTGGGAGTTTCACTGTAGCAATCATGTGAATTTTTGCAGTGGAAGATCACACTTGCACCCTTAGATTTAAAGTTTTAAAAACTGTGCAGCAGCAGCACTTGTGGAGAATAATATGTGGGTAATTCACTTCTGGCCACCATCCTGATTCCCAGGCATGACTGCGTGTGAACTTCAAACACAAATAACTTCACATACCAGCGATCTTGCTAAAAAACTGCAGACAAATGAATGCTGCTAAGATTTTGCATTAATGCGCAGGAATCCACATACCACCTCATTTAGACAAGCTCCTTGATTGAGATCTCAGTCTCTTAGGTTGTAATCCATTACCAGTTTATACGGGCATAAGACCCACTGGACACAAAAGGCTTTACTTCTAGGTAGACATGTATAGGATTGTGGTGTTATTTGCTATACTACACACATCTCAGGCCTTTAGCCGATGTTTTTTATTTTATGTTAAATTCAGTACCATGTATCAGGTATTGCTCAAACAGCATGATTTTTTAAACAAGGACAATTATTTATCTACATTTGCTACCAGGAAGTAGAAAACCAGCTGGCTGGTCATATGTGTGTTCAAGCATAGGTTGATACCACCATCTAGTGGGGGAAAGGAATAATAAGGATTTGCAAGTACTGTATGTGTGTCTGTGCCTTCAATTTGCCTGTCAACTTACGGAGACACCATGCAGTTTTCCTAGGGTTTCCTTAGGCAAGAAAAACTCAGAGGTGGTTTTGCCAGTTCCTTCCTGTGAAATATCGTCCCTAGCACCTGGTATTCATTGGTGATTTCCCATTCAAGTAGTAATCAGAGCTGACCCTGCTTAGCTTTCAAGAAGAGATGGGATCTTGTGCCTTTAGGGTATAGCAAATACTTGATTTTTTTTTTAACCTGGGTGTAGAGATTGGTCTACAGCTACGGTATGAGGCATCTCTGTTGAAATATTTACAGTGCATTTAGTCCCTCAGTGTCCCTTTATTTTTCCTTGCTATTCAGAAATGTAAGCGTAAATTGTAAAGTTCAGCAAAATCTAAAATGTTAAACTGTGTTAAAATTAAGATATGGAAACAGTCCTCATTCAGAGAATACCTGCCCTTGTGGTTTTGTTTAATGTACTGATACCTGTTTGGCATCCTTGCATAGATGGGAGCAACAGCAAGCCTGCAAGGGTTCTGCTAACTTCCCAGCTGTTCTGGAAAGGTACCAGTGTCCATTTCAATCATGAAAAGTGGGGAACTGTGCCTGCACACCATTGCAGTGTGGGGAAAATGGCTTGTCCCAAGGGGTATTAGATACCTCCTTATGCAAGTGTCCAAATAGTACAACTGGCAGAATAACTATGAGGTACAGTGGCATAGCGCCCCAAGATGATTCCAGTACTGTCATATTTATTACTTACTGGGGTTATAACCCACCCCCGCCCCCCACTTTTCTCTCAAAAATCTGGTTCATGGCAGTTCACAGTAGTATTAACTAAAGGAATATAATTAAAACATGAAACAAGATTAACCATTAGAACAGAATTACAAGTTTAAAAACACAATTTAAAATTATTAAAAACACAATTTTAAAACACCTCATTAAGAAAAGTACACCACCCAGCTAGTAACAAGCCTCTTCTGCCTGATGATGTTGATGATGATATTATTATTATTATTATTATTATTAACAAAATAAATCTTTATAAGCTGGTAGAAGAAAGGCAGGTAGCCTAATCTCTACAGGTAGGAAGTCTCACAGCCTGGGAGTAGCCCAACATTTTCTTACGTCCTCTGAAAAATGAAGTCATTGGTGAAGGGTGGTGTTCTTAGGACACTTTATTAGTTCACAGCTGGAGATTAACCACTTGTGCCCCATGTGAACTGACTATGAACCCTAAGATGCCCTAGGCTATAACAAGGCACCTCGATTCTGTGGAAAATGCATAGAGGTTCCATGGCAGATGAGTTAATGGGAAGGGGTCAGGGATTGCAATGTGTATTGGGCTGTACTCTGTTTTTATCTGGAACACTGTTATTTCCACATAGGAACCTGCCCATCTTTTGAGATATTCTGGATAGGAACTTCTTTCTGTCCCACCATCCACACAGCCACATTTAGTGGGAACATAGGAGAGGACCTTCCTGGTGGCTGCTCCCAGGCTCTAGACTTCCCTTCCTAGATAGACTAGACTTGTACCCTCCTTGTTATCCTTCCATAAGCAGGTGGACTTAGTTTTTGTTTCAGCAGGGCCTTGAGGGCTCAGAGAGTGTTCTTTATCATTGTTATTCTTCTTTTTAACAGTTTCTTTTAAACTGTTTTTTAAATATGATCGCTTAATTATATTTTAAACTTTTAATAGCTTTTAATCCCATTGATAGTTTAATTATATTTTGCTTTTTGTATGATGTGTACTGTTAGCTGCATCTATTTTAACTTTTGTAAGCTGCTTTGAGTCCCCAGACTAGGGAAAGGTGGAATGATGATGATGATCTGGGAGCAATTCCAAATGGCCTGACAAAACATCTGAATGAAATAGCTATAGATAAAATCACAAAAGTTACAAAAACCAACCTTACTTGGCTCATGTCATAGTTTAGAATGATTCCTAGATTATCGGATAGAATCCAAATCACTGATGGTTCAAAACCCCAGTCAGTAACACCTGATATATATAAAACCAATATAATCCTCATTATCAACGACAACAACAATTATGGCTTGTTGGCTGTTTTTGGAACAGATGATTGTAATATTACTGAGTTGTGCTTTTATTTTTCTTTGCCTTCCCATTGTCCAGTGAGATGACTTTAAAAACTTTGAAAAATAAATAAATGAATGAATGAATGAATCGTGAAGTAAAATCCCATACTGAACAAGAATTCAGGAGTTTGTTAAATAATTGGTATCAAAATTCTTTGTAAATAACAATTTCAATTTCAATGGGAATTTTGGGAGCAAGTTCATTTTAGCCTTACTCTAATTGTAGATAATTCTGCTGATTCACCAATTTCTCTTTCCCCCTCTCACTTCCCCCTTTGGCCTTGGCCTACTTCAGTTCCTGCAAACTGAGTTTGAGGTGCAAAAGTAGTTTGTATTCAATTAATTCTGGGGGCAGAGGGGAGGGTTGACTATTGCCCTTGCCAGTAGGATCAGGCAAAAGCAAATGGCTGCAGCTTCTCCTAGCGTGTGCCTTTTTCTTTATTAATAACCTTTGCCATCTTGATCACACTCTGATGTTGTCTGGCTACATGTGTTTCAGTTTTCATCTGTGAAATTTTGGAGGGTATATGCATTTAGTTGGCTTACTGGGTACCATATCTTGCTGCTCTTGTTAAGATTAAGGACTTTTTCAAACGGGGTAAAAAAACTCCGAGGAGGTCGGAGGAAGAATGGGGCTATCGCACTTACAGAGCCCCGTTTCAGACAACACTGTCCTCCTCCATCCTCCTCCCGGCCTTCCCCTGGCCTTTCTCCGTGCTGCAAGTGCTGCTTTTTATTGACAGAGGTTTTCCATCAATAAAAAGTGGTACCCGCAGCACAGGGGAAGGTTGGGAGGAGGACGGGAGGAGGATGGGGCTATCTGAAACGGGGCTCTGTAAGCGTGACAGCCCTGTTCTTCTCCCGACCTCCTGGGGGGGGGTGTTATCCCATTTGAAAAAGTCCTATACCTTGTGACTGAACAAATACATTTCCTTACTACTGTGAAATGTAAGAAGGAAGCGGTGCCCATCCCATAACTCAGAGCCATCTCCCTTTGTTGTTTGTATATTATTTGCTGTCAGGAAAACAGCAACTTCATATTGGTGCCTACAGACTTGATTCTTCAGAAACGACTAGAATGCCATCTGTAGGGGAAATTATGAGGCTTTTCTTTTCACAATGAATCAGTCATGCAAGAGCCTTTTTCTTAAGGCAAACAAAGCTTTTAAAGTAACCGAAAGCAATGAATGTGCCCTTTCCATGGGAAACAAAAAGGCTTTCCTCCCTGAAACAGTTTTAGATAAATATGATTGTACATGATGAACTAAAATAAAAGAGCATGCAGAATTAATGCACAGAGGGGAAAAGCTGTCCCTAACATTCAAAGTATACAGGAGTGGAAAAACCATAAGCTACCCTCAGCATAAGTAGTAGTTTGTTTACAACAGAACTATTAATCAAAAGATACTCCTTTAAAAACAATGTGATGTGAACTGCTCTAAGGAATTTGCAGGATAACTGAGGATGGACACTCCAAGTTGTATTTCACATATATGTAGACAGACAGACAGACAGACACACACACACACACACACACACACACGATTAAGAACTTGCAGAGAGTGGCTATATTTAGACCTTCATATGCCACAGACGATATAGGAATGGCATCCTTCATTCAAAAGACAGAGATAGAGCTAGGGAAAACTCTAAGGACTTTATCAGACACAGCAAATGCGGCGTAATAAGGATGCCCAATGATCGCGAAAGGGTGTGCATACCAGATGATGACATCCTTTCGCAATCATATCTTGTTTAAAAGCCATCCTATTTTATGGACAGCTCAAGCTGTCAATAGATTGGCCATGGTGCATTGTTGCTGGCATTTGAAACCTCATGCCATTGTACTCACATGAATACACCCTCAATGACCAAACATTTCCAGGTGAGATCACGACAGCCAGGTAGGAGACACTCTTTTTATGACACACACACCCCTGGTGTACTTGAGACTTTTAAAGTGTGTTTTTGTGCTTTGTGTGGTTTTTTGTTTGTTTTTGGGTGTTTTGCTTTTATTTTTAAATTTCCCATGCTAGCATCTTCTCCTGAGAATCGGCGAGATCAGGAACTCAGAAGTAAACAGGGCTCCGTTTGTGCTCCATTACTGTGGGGGAAGCCTCTTTTACTCTGGAAAAGGTAGGTCTGGTAAGGTGGGTTCTTTTGCCAGCATAAAAACTCCACAATTTATGCTGGCAAAAGAACATTAATGTGGAGTGGTCTGATAAAGTCCTTGAGTCAGCCTTCCCCTCCATCCTGTTTATTGTAACATACTGCCTTATTATTATCATTGTCATTATTAATATCCTGCCTTTTCCCTGTCTGGGGCTCAAAGTGGCTTACAAAGATTGAAACATATACAGCTTAAAAATTCATATCATGTAAAAATTAAAAAATTAAAATTAAACAATAGAATGAAAGGCAATTAAAAGCATGACTATTAAAAGGAAAATAACAATTAAACAGTAGAGGACATGCTGAAAGGCCCTCTCCACCTGCGCAACCAGCCATCAAATATCTGCCAGAACAAAAAGATCTTCATGTATCTTGGTAGCCATGGTGCTTGGACCTCATCACTCTCAGGCTGCATTGCCCAGAACACTCTCTTCATTAATGCTGTCAAATTTCCAGAATTTTCTCTACTTTGCTCTAAATGCTATGGAATCCAACATATGGTGTATCTGCACTATAGAATTACTGTGGGCCCTTGGTATCTGCTGGGGTTCGGTTCCAGGACACCCCCCCCTCCCAGTGGATACCAAAATCTATGGATAATCAAGTCCCAATTATATACAATGGCATAGCAAAATGGTGTCCCTTATATAAAATGGCAAAATCAAGGTTGGCTTTTTGGAATGTTTTGTTCTTGGAATATTTTCAAGCCATGGATAGTTGAATCCATGGATACAGATTCCATGGATATGGAGGGCTGCCTGTATAGCAGTTTGTAACACTTTTAACTATCATGGCTTCATGCTAATGTGTCAGGATAAGGTCATTAAGTCTGTGTGCTGGGTGACTGTTTGATGTTTTTGCATTCCTTTGAAGTGTAACAAATTGATGTACAAATGGTGGGGAGAATATTGCAATGGAAGAGGGAGGTGGATATTTGGGGAACCAATGGATGAGTTGCTTGCCAGATTTTGGCTGATTGTAAATACTTTATATTATCATACTTTTCCTTTGTGCATTTGAAGCAACAAATGTTGTACAGTTATCTCTTTAGACTTCTGTTAGTAATAAAGCTTACTGATTAACCCAAATGGTGTTGACTACTGAGTCTGAAAAACGGGGTACATGACATAATGGATCCTGCGATTTGTAGGCCCTGTCTACATGATAAAAAAAAATGTATGGTGTTCAAAAGATCGATCATGTGTACATACGGCCGTTCGGATGCATACGTGTCTTTTGGAAGGGGGTCTAGCGAATCCCCCGTAAACTATGCAGATTCGGCGTTCGGGAGGATTAGCGAATCTTGACCTAAAATCCATACAGCCATTTGTATTGTTGATCGTCTGTACACCCCGTTCGCACACATACAAACTGGCAGTGTAATCTGATTGGCTGGGTGAGCAGAGGGGGCGGGGCTAGCAAAGAGGGGAATTGGGAGAGGCTGCCATGTTGGATTCCCAGCTAAGCAAGAGTCCGGTAAGTCCATGAAATGGAGATTTTTTACATATATTCATTTTTATTTTACATTGTAAATAGGGAAAACTGACTGTCCGCAAAACAGGCACCTTTTAAAATAATAATAAAAAAAAGCAGCGGAAGATTTAAAGCCGCTGCTTGGCTTGCTTGCTCTAGCCAGCTGGGCAAGGGGGATCATATGGAGTTTAGGGAAGGTAAAAAATCGTGTAGGCAGATCCTACGCATTTGAATGACTGCCTTTTTGAATTTTTTACCCCCCCGAACAGATTTGTTGTTGTTGTTGTTGTTGTGTAGATGGGGCCATAGTTTAATGATTTATTTAAAATTCATAGATCAGTGGTGTACATATTCCCAACATAACTCAAGAAGAGGGTTTGAGGATTAAGTAAATTTAAGTATTTCAGGGAGGAGACTAGTGATCTCTAACATAGAATTCTAAGTATCCAATCAAATTACAAATCCCAGATTTCTATAGGCTGGAGCAACAGCTGTTAAAGGAGGATCAAACTGCTATGCCTGTAGCGCAGGCGTACCTTAAGTAAAAAAAATGCGCACAAAGAAAATGCACAGGTGAGTTGTAGTGGCACCAGCTATATGTACAGATTAAATCATATACAGGTTGTGCCCCTGTATCCATGATATCAGTAACTGTGGTTTCATTTAACCACAGTCAGGGAGGAAGGTCTCTCTAAGCATGTGAAGGGTCTCTCTAGCCATCTGGAGGTCCTCCAGTGTGACTCTATGGTCAGCTTCCAACAGAAGTTGACCATAGAGTCATACTGGAGGACCTTCAGGTGCCTAGAGAGGCATCCTCTCTAGGCATTTTCTAGGTCCTCCAGCACAATTCTATGGTATTCTGTGGTGGTTTGCTATTACATACAGTTTCAGTTACAAACAGTAAGTCCAGGAATGGTTTCCCTACAAATATCGGGGGAAGGGCAACCTGTACCAACATTCATCTTCCCTCCCCCCAGGAAAATTCATGAGGCTGATGCCTGTGGTGAGCAGCACACACAGATCTGTTATCCAAAGAAAGGAGAGCAGCCTTGAAATACAGAGCTGCTAACATACACACTCCACCCTCACCATCATCTGTCACCTGAAGAAGTCATTTAACTCTGCCCTATATTTAGGGTAAAACTGGTGAAAGCTACAACAACAACAACAACAAATTTTTAAAAATGAGAGACAGAGAGGTTTGAAATCAAGTGGAATTTTGCCTTGAAGCAACCATATGCTGCCACATACAATAACAAACCAGAAAAGACCATCAAAGACACATGAGCAAACCACCAAACAATGTTATAGAACTCATATAGTAGCAATTAATAATGAAAATAACATATACCACCAATATAAATAGCAAAGACACAGAACTGAATGGAATCCCCCAACTTGCTGCTATATTCTATAATATCATTTGGCGGTTTGTTTATTTATTTGTGATGGTCTTTTCTGCTGGGTGCCAGTCACACAACAGAAATTGTCGAGTTGCCTACCGGGACAAAGTGATCACGAATCCGCCTCTCGCTGTTTATACGATTTATGTCTCTGATATGGATATCCCGTGTGGTCCCGTGACTGATATTTACACGTCCATAGTTCCGGTTTTGTTTAGGTTTTAAATTTTTATTTTTTTTTTTTGGCTGTCAATCAAAGATGCGATTACTCGTGTTTTCACAACCTCGGTGACGCACTTCCCTTAGAGTTCCATGCCACGAGCGATGCTATTGGCTGGCTGGGGGGGGGAGAGAGAGGGGGGAAGAGGTTTGTTATCCCCCCTTTGCTTCTTGAACATTTTAACCCCTTCAGAAGAGGCAGAAAGCATTTTTAAAGATCCAGACTGAGATCTTTCGCTCAGACGCAGGAACGAAAGAATGCTTTCCATTTGAAATCAAGCCGAGTGAGGGGGATGGGAGGAGAGGGGAGGCATCGTATTCCCCTTGCCTCTGTAAAATGTTAACCCTTACAACACAGATTAGCTGCAGAGTTCATGCTTCAAACCAGCTACAAACAGGCTGTTTTGAAACACACAGACACAGAGAGGGGGAAGTTAAGAGATGTTCATTCGCTCAGAGGCTGGAATATTTTACTGTGCCCGTCCACCACGATCTCTCTGTTCAGAACCAGGGAGGATCTGCCCACCACAATCTCTCTGTAGCATGCAGTGTAGAAATCCATTTAAAAAGGTGATTGAGTACAGTCGCGCGTGCACACACACACACATCAACCTTCATGCAGCTGGAAGGGATGCCTTTGTTTTCAGCTGGTGAGGCTGGATCTGTTGAACGGGTGACTGACCCCTCCTTTTCTGGTCTCTGAGCTCTAAGCCCGCCCCCAGTCACCATTTCCGGTCATCCCAGTACCGAGACTTTTTGTCCCACGCTGTTTACATTTCCGATTTTCCGAATCCTCCAGTGACTTTTTTAAAAACCGGCACAACCTGCGGGACTGGAAGTCCCGCAGGTTGAGGGATAAAAGGTGGCCCCCCTTCCGAAAATCACGTACCCGACCCGATGTACGTGTAAACTGCCAGGGATCGACACGAATTCTTCCCAGGACATTTTCATCATGTAAACGGCCCCCTGGTTTCTGTATCTGTAGCTGGGATGCTTCCCTTCGGTATTTGTGCATGCAATAACAAGTTTGACCATTAGATGTCAGAAGTACGTATAGTTCAAGATCCAGTTCATATTTACTAGGTGAATCACCGAAATGAAGTACTGTCATTTGCAATAATAAGGATTGCCCCTCATTGACAAACACTGATATCCTTTAAAGTTCCCCCCCCCCCTCAAAGGCTTTGTGGAATTAAAGACTAAGTGCTGTCTTGAACAATCATACTATTCCCTTAGCAAAATGCTCTACTTGCAGAGGAAAAGCTGCTAGTAGAGATGAACTTTGAAGTTCAACAGTGGCTGAGCTTCAGAGAACTACCTTCTACGTGATCAAGGGCTCAGCCACACCAACTGAGCTTTTTGACATTAGGTAATAGGCTACAAACTGATTTGGAAAGTCTTTTCAGGAAGACTTCTTTTGCTATTCTTGGTTCATCTTCCTAATTGGGGAAATTATATATATATTTTTTCAGTATATTTTTTTCAGATTTTTTTCCAGATTTTTTCCAGATATTTTTTCAGTATTTCTTAATTTTACGCTTTCTTGTAGATTCATAGGAAACCTCAGGTAACCTAACCCCAGTTTATTTAGCCTTTTTGGCTTCCTGAAAGGTTTTACACCTCCTGAAAGATACACAGGACTTCACTCCTCAGTTTCATTGACTATCTTTTTAAAAGCAGAGCTGGCGGGAACAGCAGATAGCCCTTAACAGTTGTAAGCATTTTTCAGGGAGAAAATCATGTCAGTTTGTTTTAGTATGAAAAGGAGTCTGATGGCACTGTCAAGCAAACTTATTTATTGCACCATAAACCTTCCTGGACTACACTTTCTCAGATAAGTTTGAGGAAGTGTGTTGCAGTCCACAAAAGCTTATGCTGAAGTAGTCTGTAAGGTGCCATGAGACTATTTTTTAATAGTTACGTGGATGTAATCACATCAGATGCACCTTGTCATCAAGGGTAAGAAAAACAGTATTGCAGCCAGATGCTGGGCCACTGAACCATTAAAGATACAGCCCTGCCCTCTCTTGCATCTAGTTACATGCCTAAATTTTAAAGAGAATTCCTTGAAATGAGGCAAAGAAAACATAATTGCAGGTAGTCCCTGCCCTCAGCTGTGTCCACCTTGAGTTGGTGCGATATAACTGCACAGTTTGCTTTTTAGTCTGAATAACCTTGGATAGATAAAATAGAATTCAAAAGAGATGTATCACTCTATATCAGCTTATTATGATCATTTTTGTTTTGCACATACTCATTAATTAAATCTGTATCTTTAAACTATTTTTTTAAATGAAAGAAAACAGGATTGAGAATCCAAGAGAATCATTTTCAGTGGAAAGTTCCTCTAAAGCTGAAGTACAGTACATATGTGGATATAAGTGACACTAAGGACCCTTTCACACCATGCACCATGATTATTCTTTAATTGCTGAATATTATGGAATCCTTGGATGTGAATTTTAGGGAGGGGCATTTAGAACTTTCAGTCAGAAACCTCGAATGCCTCACCAGACTACAAACCTCAGGATTCCATAGGATACAGCCATGGCCGTTAAAGTGGACTCATCCTGCTGTTAGCCTAAGAGGTGGGGGTGCTTAATAGCCCATGCATGATGTCAGATTTTCTATTATTATTTGGAGGAATTATTAGCTCAAATGGCTGGTCTGCAAGAGGAGGGGAACTTTGGGGAACTTTCCACCTATGTATACCAGTACTAACTGTAGAGGAGGCTCCAGTTGAGGTAAACTATTTTATTAGAAAAACATAGACTAAAACACAAGAATTTACATTCTTACAAACCATACAAGGCTATCAAAAAAGGAAATGGGAAGGGTTGGAGACAGAGGTCCGGGTAAGATGGAAATAAATACCAGTCTTGGAAGAAGAAAGTTCTGTTTAGTGAAGGAACTCAGACTGGCATCTGCGGGTGGCACAGAGGAGCCCCGATCCTTGATGCACTGAGAAAGAGAGTGGCCAAGTCCCTCTGTAAACACACCTTTGCTATAATGGGGGCTGTAATATTTATAGCCTATTTCATGTCTTGAAAGCATGTTCTGGCTTTGACAGTGGCTAGATGGCTCTTCTGAGGGAGAGAAAAAGGAAGATGCAATTCAACTGATTGCTTTACTTGCCTGGAGATAGAAATTGATTGGTTTATGACAACCTCGCAAGGTTGGACAGGAGGGATAGGAATGACTTCCGTAGGAATAGATGTGGGAATGGTCACAGATTTTCAGATGGGGAAATTATTCCCCAGGGAGATCGGGACAGAATTGTTTCTGTCCCAGAAGCAGCACCGCATTTTGCACGTCCACTTCCCTCTCCTGATCTCCCATCGTCCTGATGCTGTGCTTGTTCTATTTCCCTGCTGGTATATTCCGCAATATTTTATTAACGAGAGTTCATCGTTAATAAAAAGAAATAGAACAAGCAGAGCGTCAGGACGATGGAAGATTGGGAGAGGGAAGTGGGTGTGCTCTCGTCTCTTCTGCCAGTTGAAGGGCATGGTCCAAGAAGGGAGAGGAAAATAGCCGACGTAAACAACTGGCTCCGTAGATGGTGTCGCCGGGAACAAATTGGATTCTTGGATCATGGGCTGCGCTTCCATGCGGGGGGACTTCTGGCAAGAGATGGGGTGCATCTTACAACAGTTGGAAGAAACATTTTTGCCAACAGTCTCAAGAATTTGATCAGGAGGGCTTTAAACTGAGTCAAATGGGGGAGGGTGACAGTATTCTGGAAGGCAAAAGGGCTGGAGAAAATAGTCAAACTGTCATAGAGGGAACAAGGCGAACAGCGCAAGGACCCAACAGTGGGAGGCAAAAAAACTTGCACAGGGAGCAAGTAAAGGGAACACATGGTCTCAGATGTCTCTACACTAATGCACAGAGCATGGGAAATAAGCAAGATGAACTAGGACTCCTTGCACTACAAAACAAATATGATATAATAGGCGTTACTGAAACCTGGTGGGACGAGTCTCATGATTGGAATGTAGGAATAGAGGGGTATAACCTTTATAGGAGAAACAGGCCAAACAGGAAAGGAGGAGGAATAGCATTATATGTCAGGGATATTTACACCAGTGAAGTGATCCATGACATCAATACTGGAAGCCAGGTGGAGAGCATCTGGATAAAAATTAAAGGGGAGGGAAACAACAGGGATGTTATTGTGGGACTCTACTACAGACCCCCAAATCAGACGGAGGAATTGGATGTTGCCTTTCTAGAACAGATGAACATACATGCAGAAAGGAGAGATGTAGTAGTGATGGGTGACTTCAACTATCCTGATATTTGCTGGCAATCTAACTCAGCCAAAACTACAAGGTCTAGCAAATTCCTTACATGCCTGGAAGACAATTTCATGGTCCAAAAGGTGGAAGAGGCAACAAGGGGGTCAGCTATTTTAGATCTGATCCTAACCAACAGAGACGACCTTGTTAATGGGGTGCAAGTGGTGGGATCCTTAGGTGAGAGTGATCATGTTCTCCTGGAGTTTGTTATACAATGGAAAGGAGAAGCCAGGCATAGTCAGACACGCATTCTTGACTTTAGGAGAGCTGATTTCAATAAACTCAGGGAAATACTGGGGATGATCCCATGGTCAAGAATACTAAAAGAGAAGGGACCTCAAGACGGATGGGACTTTCTCAAAAGGGAGATACTGAAGGCACAATTTCAAACAGTACCATTGAGGAAGAAAAATGGGAGGTGTCTCAAGAAACCAGGATGGATGACTAAAGAACTTTCAATGGAGCTAAGTTTTAAACGGAACATGTATAGGAAATGGAAAGGGGGGGAAATCACCAAAGAAGAATTCAAACAGATAGCGAACACGTGTAGGAGTAAAGTCAGAAAAGCTAAAGCGCAGAATGAGCTCAGGCTTGCTAGGGAGGTTAAGAACAATAAAAAGGGTTTTTTTGGGTATGTCCGCAGCAAAAGGAGGAAGAAGGAAATGATAGGGCCGCTACGTGGAGAAGATGGCAAAATGCTAACAGGGGACAGAGAAAAGGCAGAATTACTCAACACCTTCTTTGCCTCAGTGTTTTCAGAAAAGGAAAAGGAGGACCAACCTGAGGAGAATGGAACAGAGGACACAATAGGGGAAATCCAGCTCAAAATAAGTAAAGAGGTAGTACAGGAATACCTTCTTAATCTAAATGAATTTAAATCTCCAGGACCAGATGAACTACATCCAAGAGTATTAAAAGAGCTGGCAAATATAATCTCAGAGCCATTGGCAATAATATTTGAGAACTCCTGGAGAACAGGAGAAGTCCCAGCAGACTGGAGGAGGGCAAACGTTGTTCCCATCTTCAAAAAGGGGAAAAAAGAGGATCCCAACAACTATCGTCCAGTTAGTCTGACATCAATACCAGGGAAGATTCTAGAACAGATCATTAAACAGAGAGTCTGTGAACATTTAGAAGGCAATGCCATAATCACAAAAAGTCAGCATGGGTTTCAGAGAAACAAGTCATGCCAGACTAATCTGATCTCTTTTTTTGATAAAGTTACCAGCTTGGTAGATGAAGGGAATGCTGTGGACATTGCATACCTTGATTTCAGTAAGGCCTTTGACAAGGTTCCCCATGACATTCTTGCAAACAAGCTTGTAGAATGTGGGCTAGACAAGTTAACTGTTCAATGGATTTGTAATTGGTTGACCGGCCGAACCCAAAGGGTGCTAAGCAGTGGCTCCTCTTCGTCTTGGAAAGATGTGACCAGTGGGGTGCCACAGGGTTCTGTCCTGGGCCCAGTGCTATTCAACATCTTTATCAATGACTTAGATGAGGGAATTAGGGGCATACTTATCAAATTTGCAGATGACACCAAATTGGGAGGAGTAGCTAATACCCTAGAGGACAGGATCAAAATTCAGAATGACCTGGATAGACTGGAGAGCTGGGCCAAAGCTAACAAAATGAAATTCAATACGGAGAAATGTAAAGTACTGCATTTAGGGCGGAAAAATGAAATGCATAAATATAGGATGGGAGAGACCTGGCTGAATGAGACTACGTGCGAAAGGGATCTAGGAGTCCTAGTAGACCACAAGTTGAACATGAGCCAACAGTGTGATGCGGCAGCTAAAAAGGCCAATGCAATTTTGGGCTGTATCAATAGAAGTATAGTGTCTAGATCAAGGGAAGTAATAGTGCCACTCTATTCTGCCTTGGTCAGACCTCACTTAGAATACTGTGTCCAGTTCTGGGCACCACAATTCAGAAAGGATATTGACAAATTGGAGCGTGTCCAGAGAAGGGCAACTAAAATGGTGAAAGGTCTGGAAACAATGCCTTATGAGGAGAGACTTAGGGAGCTGGGTATGTTTAGCCTGGAAAAAAGACGGTTTAGAGGCGATATGATAGCCCTGTTTAAGTATTTGAAGGGATGTCACGCTGAGGATGGAGCAGGCTTGTTTTCTGCTGCTCCAGAGACTGGAACACGGAGCAATGGGTGCAAGCTCCAGGAACAGAGATTCCACCTCAACATTAGGAGGAACTTTTTGACAGTAAGAGCTGTTCGGCAGTGGAACGCACTCCCTCGGAGCGTGGTGGGGTCTCCTTCCTTGGAGGTCTTTAAACAGAGGCTGGATTGCCATCTGTCGGGGATGCTTTGATTGTGATTTCCTGCGTGGCAGGGGGGTTGGACTGGATGGCCCTCGTGGTCTCTTCCAACTCTGCAATTCTATGATTCTATGATTCTATGATTCCAGGACAGAAACAATTCTGTCCCAATCTCCCTGGGGAATAATTTCCCCATGTGAAAATCTCCTTAGTTGTTTGGTTGAATGAATCATTGCTGAGGTGCCCAAGGCTGGAAGAAAGGATTATCACATACCTCCTTAATTACTGTGTTTACTAAGGGGCTTCAACACAATCCTCATATGGGCTTGCTTGCCATAATATTTCTAAGACACATCCCAGGTCATTGTGACCTCCAATGACCTTTTTGGTTTACCCCAGTCAACTTGACCCCAAAAGGTGTCCAATATTTCCAGTTATGAGACATTGTGGGTAGCGGGTAGTAGGACATACTAACACTGCTATATCTGTGTAGTGTGAAAGAGCCCTAAACTGGAAGGGACTTCCACAGTTTGTGTGATTGCAATTCTAACAGCCCATCCTACGCAATCATGTTTTCTCAACAGGAAATCCTATAGATTTTATCTTTTAGATTTTTGGAGTGGTTGTACTCCCAAATAAATACCTAGGATCGCTTTGTTGAACTTAGGTGGAAATAAACATGCTAAAAGTTGTACTGAAAGAGTGGCTGAAAACTTGCCTAAATATATTGGGAAATGCCTTCTTCCTCTACCTCCACCACCACCACCACCACCCCAACCACCCCCTAATGATCCTCAAATATAAGCAGATTTATAATTCCCACACACTGATGCTAGTCTTTATAATATCCATTGAAAGATTTCAAATAACTTACACCTGTAAATGTTCCTCCTTTCTGGAAGATTTACTTCATATATTTTAATCTAGAAAGAGACCTGTTGTTCCGTGCATGGGAAGATGAAAGCCTATGTGTACAGTGGAGACATTTGTTTTCATATCAGATACCAAAATCTGCCTTCTACAAATCGCCTGTTTGAAAACACTTTCAGAGGCTGCTGGTAAAAAGCAACATTACATGGGGGATGAGTCTTGAAGATTCTTGCATTCTATTGACAGTAATTCTTGGCTCAACTGAGAGAGAATTTGTTGCCTCATGTGGTGTAAGTTCAGCTGTCTATGAAGAATGTGAGAGAAATTGGCTCAGCAATGGAGCAAATTATGGGAATTGGGAAACTGAGGGAGAAAGGAATAACTCACTCATTTTTTAAAAAAAGTGCAGCTCTGGGTGGGGTTTTAATTCCTCTTAGGACCCTTGATCTCCCTTGTCCTTTTTCTTCTGTGTTCTTTCAGAGATACAGTCCACCAGTGTCTTTCTTGTGAGGTAAATTCTTTCAATTTGAGGAAAAGTTTCTTCCACAGGGAAGGAACAGCTACACCAACTTTATGTGTCATTCTATTCAGAGATTGAAAGTTTTACTGTGGAACTGAATAGCCTTCATAGAGAAGAATAGTCCTGGTATCGTATAAGGGAGTTTTATGATGCTAGTAACATATTTAAATATGATACTAGGTGTCCTAAATTAAGTAGGCACTACATCCTAATATGATTTTTTGTTGTATAATTTGACTTTACTGTTACCTGAATTTATTTAGTAATGTTTTAATGTGGTGGAGTTGGTGTGTGTGTGTGTTACTAGTGAAAATGTGGCAAAAAAATGCCTTTGATGTCACTTGTGCTAGGAAGACAAATACTCTTTAAGTATATCAAGGTGAGTGCAGGCTTGTTCTCTGATGCCTCAGACAGTACAACTAGGGGCTTCTCTAGATGGGCAATTTACCCTGGCTCTCCCACATGTTGGAGCCCTGCAGTCCAAATGATGCAAGGCTCTTGCCTTGTTTCACCTCTGCACAATCCTGACGATATCCGAAGTGAAGTCAGGGGAAAGCAGGGGTAAACCCTTTTAAAACACTTCAAACCCTTTAAAAACATTTCAAATAAGCCCCTGGAAAACCTGCATCATACGGGAGAACCCAGATGGGCCTGGCACAGGAACAAAGGAGTCCATACCTGCACACCAGGTTGTATTGCCAGTCGCCACCACTGGTGTTGCTCTGAAGCCAGGAAGGAGGCCCCCAGTATGTTATCAAGGCCCCTTGCATGTGACTAGCCTTGGTCACATGCAGAAGGCCTCCTTCCCAGCTTCAGAGAGTGTGACATGCAACAGCAGTGGAGGTGCCCACCAATACTGGCCAGTGTGTGCCCATTTTGTTGTGGTAATGGGGTGGGGGGGAGGGATCCAGGCCAGCTCCAGAGCCAAAATACTTGGTCAGAAGGTGGAGTATTATGGCCAGTGTAGACAAGCCCTAAGTCTAATGGTTTTAAGTTACAGGAGGGTAGATTTTGATTGAGCATTAGGAGGAACTTCTCGATAGTGAGAGTGGTTCTGAAGTGGAACCAATTTCCTTGAAAAGTGGTAGTGTCGCCTTCTTTGGACAACTACCTGCTGGGGATGCTCTAGCTGGAGATCCTGCATTGAGCAGGGGGTTGGACCTGATGGCCCTTCTAACTCTATGATTCTATGAATCCCCCAGCATCCATCCTGGACTCTCTCAGTCCAGACATAAAGTTTTCTAGCTGTATGAGAACAGGATTCAGAAGAGACCATATTGACAGATGTTATGTTTTTTGTCATTAACAAATTTTATTAGCTTATCATACATAGTATGTTTCTATAGAAGTGGAAGTATTGTACAGAGTTGTGTGTTAGTAAGAAGACATGACAGGTAAGGATATTGCCCTTGAATGATGTTTGTGACCTCAACTGCTCTCTGTACCAAAAGACAATGGTTAATTGTCTTTACTTACATGGGGGCTTGTTAAATAAGGCTGCCTGTTCAGTAACTGATTAAATTTCTCCTTGAGTGTACATGGTACATCACTCCAACAAAACTTATACATTTTGTATTGACAGGCTGGCTGCAAATTTATCTTTAGATCTCTGTCTTCCTGGTAACGAATGGGGAAGTAGCCAGAATTTTCCTAGGGGTCGTTTACATGGCAAAATAAATCTTCTAAGAATTTGCAAAGAGTCCTAATAGTTCCCACATCTTTCGGATAAAAGTCGCCATATTCAGAAGGAGGGGGGCAAAAAACCCATAAGTCGCGCAGTATCAGCTTTCGCTATTTTCCCCAACTTTTTTGAAAAGTAGCACGACTTAGCACACTATTGATTGTGTGAACTACCATTTCGCATATGGCTGTGGAAACTGCCTGCAATCTTCCCGAAACAGCCACAGCAGAGCTGAGCCGTGATTGGTTGGACTGACGAAGGAGGGGATGGATTTGCAAGAGATGCAAGGAGCCTCAAATGAAAAGATCCAGCCAGCCGGCTTGCTTTCCACTTAGCCATAATTACTGTTCCTCTGTGTGTGTGTGAGAGAGAGAGGGGGGGGGGAGGGAGAGAGAGAGAGTAGCAATCTGCTCCAGCAGCTGTTTGCTTCCTTCGCCCTGCTGTGATCAGGTTCGTGTGTGTGTGAGAGTGAGTGAGAGAGAGAGAGAGAAAGAGAGAGAGAAAGAGAGAAGCAGTCTGCTCAGCTGGCAGGGATGCAGAGCGAAGGGAATCTAGTCTGTTTTCCTTGCCTGCTTTGTAATTATTCTTCTCCCCCACCCAGTGGTCTCCCTTATTTTTTGGTTTTTTGGTTATCTGCTGTTCTCTGGCTCAGATGAAGCTAAAGGAGCCTCTTTCAGAGCCCTCTTTCCCTCTTGCACTGCCGCCCCTCCTCACTCACTTCCCGCCTCCTGCCTGGCTTTAATGGCAGTGATTCGGAGGCCAAGCCCCTCACCTTTGTGTGTGTGAACTACAAAGCCAAAAACTCACTAGATCAACCAATTTAGCAATAAATCATGTAACCTATGCAGCGCTGGTGCGAAAGGACGTTAAACCAGAATTTTGCGCACTTTATTCTACTGTGTAACTGACCCCCTATTTAACACATAGAAGGAACCAAGAACACTGATATCAACCAGGGCAGGGCTAGGCAAAGTGCGGCTCTGGGGTTACATACAGCCCCACAAGGCTGTTTCTGTGGCCCTTGACCCCTCCAGACACCCCTTTTCTACTTAAAAGGTGGGTGAATTTCCTCTTCTGAGAAGCTCCCAGGAGCAGCAATTCTGAAATGACTGTATGGCCCACCTGCACTGTATAACATTTTTTAAAAAATCTTTTTTCAAAACCAAAAGCAGCCTTCTAGCCACTTCTGGTTTTGTTCAGCAGTCTATTGAAGATTCCTCTGGCAGAAAAATATGCTGATTATGAAATAATGTTGGCAGTCCTTGCTCCTAGTTTTGCAGAAGGAGGAATTTTGACAGTTGTCAGTTATGGAGGGGAATGAAAAGATACACCTAGGGGTCAGCTAGAGAGGAAATTAACAGTTGATAATTGCACATTAACTCACTATCTCAGCAGTGTTCATTTGTCTTCATGTTTTTTTCCCCTCAACATCACTGGTATGGTGGCTGTTAGTGAAATACTCATGTTATTATTCTCCAAAATCCATTTTTCATATATATATATATATATATATATATATATATATATGCGTATGCTTTACCTCTCAAAATCATGCACAATCACCAATCACTTCTGTGAAAATCTACAATGGAGGCTTGGGCCACTTTGCTGCCGGCAAACCCGCCCCTGTGCATATCCGCCCAATCACTTTTTAACTTCCAGTACATGCCCTGATTAAAATTTGTCGTTCAAATGGGTGGGAATGTGCATCTTAAAAAAAAAAAACTTCAGAAGAAACAGCAAAAGCTGTTATCGCAATGTACATGGAGTGTTTGGCCTCCCTCCTTCCAAAGACGGCAAATCCCCATGGGACTTCATCAGGACAAAAGGTATTCCCCTTGCATTCCATGAGGAGTTTTTTCATCATCTAGACAACCCCTGAGTGAACTTCCCCCTCCTACGAAACTATTAACGGTACCGGAATATTGTTCCTCTATAGCTTATTACAACCTTTGTTTATTCGTTTGCCAGGTGGCCATAGGTGACAAGCAACTTCATGTAGGTGAGTCCATGGTACATAGTGTAGTGAGCGGGGAGAGTGACAGAAGAAGTTTGGGGCCCTCCACTCCTCCTCTGCACGCAGCATAGGAGCAAAGGAGACTGCCAAAGAAGAGAAGTCCTGTCTTCTCACCCAGCACAAAAATGAAGCAGGTTGCTAAAAGATAGACTTTTCCACTCAACTACTTGCCAGCAGCTCCTGGCAGACTATCCAAAAAATTGTGCAGGGCAACTGAATATTGTATAGGAGGCTCATGTTGAAAGCCATGGGCTCAAGAATCATTGTGGGTTTAACATTCTTTGTGTAGGTTTTGTAAAAGAATAACTTTTTAAAAAATTCATTATCACAAGCTGCATGGTACGTGCTGCTTTTTCTTATTTGGACTTTGCAAGGAATAGAATGTGTAAATCTTCCTTTCCTATTCCAAGTCATAAAAATGCCCTATACTATGTGCAAAAACTGAGACTCTCTGTTACACCAGAGTAATCTATGTTCCTCAGTCTTTGCATGTTTAGATCATAGACTGGCTAGACCAGGCAATGAGATTAACACTATAGGAGGAAAAAGAGTTTATGGCAGCAGGAGCAGCAGTAGTAATAAGATTATGTAATTACATAGGCCACTAATAACCTTGCTAAATGATTAGCCTAACTACTTCTTTTTCTTTTAATTCTGCAGCTTGGTTCATAATAGTTATTGTTTGTAACTTTCCACAGTATTAGCAATGGGATCAGAATCTGACATGCTCAGTTTTGAAATAATATGTGCATGTTAATACAATAACAGAATCCCAGTTCAGGTATTATTAAAAGTGGATACAATCACACACAACGAAGGGAACATATTGTCTGCCTCTCTTCTTGTGTGTCACCTCTATCTATGAAGGGCAAACGTTTAAAGTGGTGAGCCAGAATTCTGGATTGCACATAGCGCTTCCATGCATAATGGAGTCTCTCCTCTTCAGTAAGTCACCCTCCATATCTAGAATACATATGATTATAGAGGAGCTATTTTCATAATACTTGGGGCATAGAAAGTGCATGACATTTAGCTATAAAAGCCTTCTAGGGAAAAACCTCATTCTGTTCTTGGAGAAATACTACTATTCATAGGCACGGCTCCCACATCCTGAAACAGACTCCCAGGCCAGGATCTTTGGCGAGTCCCCTATCTACTGCTAAGTTTAAGGGAGCGAGATGCTCTACAGGATTTAGGATAAAAGTTAAAATAAGCCAGTTTAAATGGTGACACCAAAGTAATATTTATATATTTTTTTAAAAAAAACTAAATGGATTTACAAAAGAACAACGGGAAGAAAACAAAGAAAAAATTCAGTGGCTAACATATTTACAACTGTCAAAAAGAGTCAAAGAGGACATGAAAAGAGAAGGAATTGAACAAAAGGAAAATTAATTAGATAAAATAATCTGGGGACAGACAAAAAAACAAATTTCAAAATTTTACAAATTACTACTTACCTTGAAAAGGAAACAATTAAGGAATCAATGCTAAAACTGGCCAAAAAAACTTTGGCTATCCACTAATGCCTGCAAGAAGACAAATAAATTTACGACCAGCCAAAACCTAAAACAAAACTATTTTAAAATTGCTAACAGATGGTATTACACACCAACGAGAACTAGGAAAGTTGCTAATTGAGAAAATAATAGGTGTTGGAAATGCCAAGAAGCACCAGGCATGCTGTACCATATGTGGTAGACATGTGAACATGTAAAGAACTTCTGGATTAAAATAAATAAAATGATTTTATCAATACTTAAAATACAGTTTGCCATGAAACCAGAACTATACTTTCTTAACATGACCACTATATAAACAAAAAAGATGAAAATAGATACTAGAAGATTTTGTTATATATGGTTACAGCTGCGAGATTCTGGCACAAAACTGGAAAACAAAGGAAATTCCAACCATAAATGACTTAACAAATAAGCTACGAATAAATTATACAAATAAATTACAAAATGACTGGCCATCAGTAATTGACTATTGTAAAAAAATTGGGACATAGAAGAAATATCTTTTAAGAATCAACTTTGGCTATTGCAATGAAAATGGAGAGACAGCTTCAATTAAAATTTGGAGATAAAATCTGGATGATAAATGGTGGAGTAAACAGGTGGGATTTCTGGGTATTATCAGGAGAACATGGGACCTAGAGCTTATCAATTCAGGGATTTTTTTTTAATGGATGAACTTATGGAAGTCAATATAAGAAGATTCAGCAACAAATTCTTTATATGTATTATTTATGATTTAAAACTGTAAAACTCTACAATTGGAACTTGCTTTTAATTATTCTTTTCTTTTTCTCATTTCATAAAATGTAATTAAAATATTTTAAAAACTAAATAAAAACTAAATGGATTTACATAATAAAAACTTACAATAATATCACACTGGGCCCCCCTCCTAATCCCGGGTACCCTGGTCCCCAGGCTAAAGCCCTGTCATTCCCCCTCTTGTGGGGGCCATGTTCATAGAGGGAAATAAAACTTAAAAAATAAAAGAAAATGAAGAAGTTGATACAGAGTTGAAAATGCATTACATGCATCAACGTTCTAGCTATTTTATTATCCTATTTGCCACCAAACAATACCTGAATTAAACAGAACCAAAATTCCCAAAATGCTTATCAAAGTTTAGGAAAAAGTGGTTAAAAACACAATTGATTTGAGACTTCAAAAGATATATATTTGGGGATTATTTTTATTTTTCATATGCAGTAACTTGAAGAAGGCATTGAAATGGGGATAGGAATCATGGAGTTCACTGACTAAATTGTGGGTATCTGTCAGTTTCCATTGGGAGTTCAAAAGCCAGAACAGGATGTCCGTTTGGACACTTAACTATTACTTTAAAAATGCCTTGGCAATGATAAATGGTGGCTGTTATTGTTCATGTGCTATTGCGTCTGGTGACAAAGCTCTAGATGTCTGTGTTCCCTATTAAGAAATGAGTCTCTGAGTTGTTTCTGCTCTAGGCTCCCTCAGTGATGCTGAGATAATGCTTTTATACAGCATATAGAAATAATATAGAAACAATAGTTTCAGGTGGCATTTCACATAACACTCTGCTATTCAGTGTCTACTGTCCTGGCCAAGATCCTTCAGCAAAGCACTCCTGCAATGTTAATTAAAAACTTTCCCATTGCAACTTCTGCCTTTTTAATACTGATAAATAGGATTTCCCAGTGAAATATTAGACAACTCTCCTGTACTTTTAATAATTGTCTAGAAGAGGGAATTTCAGTACCTGCAGAAATTCCCTCTTCTGCACAACCAGTAAAGGTACAGGAGCCCTGGCCTGTATCTCACCGGCAGCTCACTGGTTAGCATTCTGTAGTTACTCATTAGAGTAATTTCTTTCCCTGCAAGGTAAGAGCTTTCCCTACTGATTTCCTCGCATTTTGCTTTTTCTTGAAAAAGAGCTATCTTTTTTTAACTAAAAATGAAAATAAAAAAATAAATGAAATCAATAATTAAAGCTCACTCTCCAGCATGGAAAATAGTATAGTAATTAAGAAGCAATTGAGAAGATATTCTAAAATAAAGCTTTTCTGTACTGAACAGGAAACAGTAAAAGAGACAGAAACTTCTAATTAACAGTACAGAAGGCTTGAAAAGTCTTTACTAGTCTGTAATGTTTTCCACAATTTTTATGTGAAAAATAATACTCCAAGATAGGAGGCTAACACAAAACAGAGGAACACAACTGTCTAGTAATAATCTCCATATACTTTGTGAACCAAGTGTTGTGTACATGGAAGCAAAAATGGTACAGAGACAGAGTAAGCTGATATCAATACAGGAGAGCAAAATGGAGCACACTCCCCTTGGAAGTTCTTGATGTAATTCTTGCAAAATGAACCAAAACTATTGTGCAAGGCCATCATAATGGTGATTATAAACTTTGCTCTGGAAAAAAAAATCTGGTTTTGTTTCCAAGGTGGGTTGGGAAAGTACAAGCTCCACATATTTCCCCAAACCCCTTTTGTAGCTCTTCAAACTATCTCGACCCTACCCACCAACTCACCCATTTTTTTTCAAGTTTAGAGGGCAAAACGAAAAAGAAAAAAAGAAGAATCTTCCAGAGATTTGTGAACTCACCTTCCCCCACCAACCTTCTGCTAAAATAGTGGAAATCAGAAAAAGAAGTGGCTTTGGGTCTAATTTTTGATTGGAAATGTGGTGATGTGGCTTACCACAATGGGACAAAAATTCCCCCTGCTGAGGTTGCCCACTCCTGCCATAAAGTATTAGAAAGGGCTCCCTCTGAATTGTCCATTGGGGGCACTAATATATCTTACACTAACTCTTATTTGATGCCAATTTATATCTAAAGTACAATATTCTAAGTCTGCAACTGCACTGCAGAAATAATCCAGTTTGACGCTGCTTTAACTGCCATGGCTCAATGCTATAGAATTCTGGGATTTGTAATTTTGTGAGATATTTAGACTTCTCTGTCAGAGAGCTCTGGTGCCACTACAAACTAAATCCCAGGATTCCGTAGCATTGAGCCATGGCAGTTTAAACTGTGTCAAACTGGCTTATTTCTGCAGTGCAGACACAGCCAAAGGACTTTTTCAGATGGGGTAAAAAAAAACTTGGGGAGGTCAGGAGGAGTAATGGAAACTTCCATTATTAAAAAGCGGCAGAGGGAAAACAAAGGAAGGATCGAGGGAGAACGAACGAAGGATGGGAGAGGATGGTGCTGGAAGTGGGACAGAGCCTTCCTCCTTCTGACCTCCGCAGGGTTTTTTACCCCATCTGAAAAAGTCACTCTCAATGTGAAAAGCTTGTTGGCCCTGGGTGATCTTTAGGTTCTCCTCCCAACAAATAAAAACCACTTTTTTGAAAAGAGAAGTAATTTCATCCTGCAGTCAAATCTATGCTAATTCTAAGAGTATGCAAACTGTGCACTTATTTGGATTTTCATCAGAGGGAATGTGGCATGCAACTTAAACTGGAAATTAATACCCATGTGGTCTGCTTGGAAGTCAATTAGTCTCTGGTAATTGCTATATAGGGATGAACCACAGGCATTGTCAACTAGTAGCTGTCAGCTTTGATTTTCATAAGCACTTAACAGAAAGTTCAGCTTCTGACTTCCACGTGCATATATGGGTGCAATTAAAATGTACACACAGTGAAATATGAAGTCTTTCAGAGCCAAAATGCCTCAAAAGGTCAAAGCCATCAAATAAAACACCAGCTAAATGGGCTTACTCTGATAAATAGATTTAAGTTTTATCACCTTTTATATGTTGTACTGAATTGTGGACTCATTTTAGACAGACTATACATATTTATTGTAAAGGGGGAAAGCTGCACTTTCTCTTTTAGCTATGTTGTAGAGCTATCAAATTTGAATATGCCTATGGGCTTCTAGTTTTATGGAGGAAAATATTAGAGATTTTAGTCACATTTCCAGGAGTGGCTGGTGGATCTGTTGCCATGGGAGCAGTGAATCCACTCCTGGTTTTACAGATGCTGCTCCTGCAAATGCTCTAGGTTGTACAGAAGTTATCTTAGTGCTGGATTCCTAACAGAGGTTCAACACCTGGATAGCTTGTGCATAACCTAGAGCAGTGAGGGGAATGACTAGGATTGTCAATTTAGGGAGAGGGATTTAGAATTCTTAGCTAGAGTGCTCTAAGGCCTCCCCAGACCACAAACCCCAGGACTGCACAGGATGGGATTATAATAGTTAAAATGAAATAATAGCACCATAATTGTGCTGTGTAAATGGGCCCTTGAGCAACAAAACCAGGAGTGGATTGCCCACTCTTACAATAACTGTCATTGGTTACCCTTGAATATTCATAGTGAGGCAACTGTCTCAAGCATCAGATATGGGGGGACAGCAATGACAACACCCCCAACTGTCCCTCTGAGACTTCTGCCCTCCTCCCTCCATATGTGTCACACAGTCTATCTTGCACTGCCTAAATGAGCCTGCTGTCCTCTGTATTGGAGACCCTGCCCTATTGTGTGTGGTTTTTTTTAGGTCATTAACTTCTCCTTTTTTACATATAACATTAAGAACCATGAAATAAGGGGAGGGGTCAAAGGATACAACAGAAATGAAACAAAATGGGGAAGAATAATCTTGCATTACAAGTCAATCCATTGCAATAAATTAAAGGGGGGGTGAAGTGTCCATTAGATGGTTCCTTCTCACCTCTTGCTCTACAATTTATTTGACCTTTTCACAGGATGATACCCCTACCTTGGCTTCAGATCAAGTGTTGTATCTCTTCTTATTGGGTCTGTATCCTATTGCCAATGCTGAAGTGAGGTTCAACTGCCAAGCCCATCAACTATTATGCATGGAACAGAAGGGGCCACCATCTTGTCCTTTGCCTTGGGCAAGATGTCTTGGGCCAGCACTAATAGGCTTAATATTACCTCTTCTCAGCAATTACTTCCAAGACCAGGCTAACTGTTCTAGGGTAACTAGTTTTGCAATATTATACTGATTTACATGGGACGAGCCCTATTGAACTCATTGGGGGCTTATGTGTGAGTTGACACAAATAGGAGTGGGTTGTTAGAAACCTGCTGACACCAGCTCGCAGCCAGAAAATTCCCCTTCCCTGTTTCTGGGATCAATTGAATGCCTGGAGATCAAGGACAGGAGGAATTTTTTGTTAGTACACAGCTAGTCTCTTCTATCTGCAGGACCCATTGTAGGATTGTACATTCTGTCTGTAGGAACCAATGCCCACTTCTAAATTTTCTCACATTTTATTATGTCAAATTCAAAAAAGAGAGAGATCGAGATCATAAACCACATTCAAAATTAACAATGCAATCTAAGGGCCAAACTAGATGAGGCACTATGTGGACATGGTACTATTACTCAAAATGCTTGGGTCCATTGGGACCCTCTAAACTATCAATATTAATTTGTGGAATTAATATACTTGACTTGGCCATACGAGAGGTGGGCAATGAGCAGGATCTTGTAGACCTATGTATACTGGTACTAAGGAGGAAACACTAAGCTAGATAGTGCAATTAATTAATCTTTATTAAGTAAATAATCATAACATTCATGCATGCATTCTAGCTTCAAACACTCATGTAAGGCTAGTTAAATAAGTAAGAAGTATTTGGATAGAGGAATAGAGTGAGGGGGAGTCTTTGGGTGATGCTGTACCGATCAAAGGAGTTGTGATCATTGAGAAAACCAGCAGAATGAGGGTCTGGAAGCAGGAATGGTGGCACAGCTTATGTGGAGTCCAGAAGCAGGGGAACTGTGCACACCTGAGTGGGATTTTGAAGGGGGTTTTATACCTAATATTTCCCTTCAGGGGATGGGATTTAGAGTGAGATACAAGGCTTCTCGGAGTCTCCCAGGATGCTT
The DNA here is from genome assembly GCA_030847615.1 of Gambelia wislizenii. Taxonomy (NCBI): domain Eukaryota; kingdom Metazoa; phylum Chordata; class Lepidosauria; order Squamata; family Crotaphytidae; genus Gambelia; species Gambelia wislizenii. The sequence goes on from JAUMIR010000004.1 coordinate 109,927,859, forward strand.
CCCAAGACAATGGATGCTCCAGATGTGTTAATGACCCTTAATGTGTTAACAATTTGAAATTGAATGAAGCAAGCAGCCCTCTTTGGTTGCAGAGGAGGAGAGGGGAAACAACTCTTTGCAAACCTTGAGTACCGTAGCTATGCTTGATTGGATTAGCCAGATGTTCAAGCAAGAAGTTGTCATTCACGTTACCTTTCTTTGGAATTTGTAATGGTCCCTCCCTAATATGTACATGACTTAGTCTCAGTGCTAGTCTTTGGTATTCCTGGTTTTTGGGAATTCCTGGTTTACTTGCCACATTCATGGAAGGCCAAAGTTAGCCAAATTATTAAATATTGCTAATTATTATATGAAAAGGGGCTGGGGGCTGTTAGGGCTGGTAAGTGATGAGAGGATCCATACTGCTGTGAATATGGTACATATTAGTGCCTAATACATTCCTTCCAGACCATTTCTTGAAGCATGCTGCCCCAGATTTAACCCCCCTCTATGGAGACAATAGAAACTGGGGTGAAAGGGCTGAAACAAAGTGCTGTGCATATAAGACAAATCTGTTCCACAAGCTGTTCTGAGGTGGGATAAAAGGGGCTGTTTGGCATTATGTATCAATTTATTAATAAGTAGCTACATATCAACACATGCCAATATGTAAACTGAAGAAGAAGCAGAAGAAGAAGAAGAAGAGGAAGAGGAAGAGTTACTCTGTTATTATTTTCATTAGTGTGTTTTAAGTTACAGTCAGTCTATTCTGACTGGGGATGAAGCTGGAGGATTTGAGCTTTATTTAGCAAATCCCTTGCCATCAGAACCTAAAGCTTCTTGTACTTGGCAAGCAGTGTTCAGAAGGCACCTTGCCTGACAACGCGTATGGGGCTCCCACTTGGAGTGTGTCACATGCCATGAAGCAGGACATCACTCTTGGCTATGACTAATTCATCTTGTTTTTAAATGTCTCTGTCTTGACTTGAGATTATTTCAATTTTGATATGTGGGATGCAAAATCAAAACCTTAAAGCTTTAAAGAATCTTCCTTAAAGAGTCAGATTAAAATCCAAAGGAGTTTACTAAGCTGCTTCTTCACATTTCAGTACTGCTTAAAATGGCTATGAAAATCCTGATTTGTAGTTGTGAGAAGTGCAGATGACTATAGCCCAGTGGTAGAGGACATTTTATTTTTATTATTTCAAAATGTGTATCTGGTCTTTCTATATAAAACATAATTGGGGTGGTTGCCTAAACTACAACAGAGAAACAACCATTGACTTAAAACAAATACAAGAGTATTTAAACGCAGCAGCTCTCAGTAAAAGCACAACATTCTGTAGATTCCTTCTAGAAGAATACCATTTTCAATGCCTTTCTGAAAGTGAGCAGTGGTGATGGCAACAGGCAGACTTCTTTAAAAGGACTGTTCCAGATTTGGGGGGACACTGTTGAAAAGACACTGCTTCTCCTGTTATATCTGCTGGCGGGGACACAAAGAAGGAACTGGAAAATGGAACAAAGATCTCAAGCAAGTTTCTTAAGATAGTCTATCAAGAGCCTTAAAGGTAAAAACTGAACACTTAGAATTGATCCTGGAGACAAACTAGCAGCTGATGTTGTTTGTGATGAAAGGATTACTGTAATGCATTCTCCTGTGCTGGCAGCTGGCTGGACCCCTGTTGACTGCATTGTGAACCAGTATTCTGACTACCCCACCTTTAGTTCTGGATGTCTCTATTTGAAAGGCCTCTATTTTAAAAAGACCCAAGAAAGACACAGCAGCTCAGAATATGGCACTAGATGGACAAATACTCTAAATCACCTACACAGTTATAGTACAGTTGGACTCCCATATCCGCAGAATCAATATCCTCAGTTTCAGTTATCTGCGGGACACAAAATAGGGACATATGCCATAGATTTGTGCTGGAAAATGCCTACAGAGGCATCCTCTCTAGGTATCTTTTAGGTCTTCCGAGGTAACTCTACGGTATGTTTTTTACCGGAAGTCTTTTATCTTGATAAGGTTTTCTGTTATCTTCAGCTTCCTGTATCTGCTGTAAGCCAAACTATACTCCCGTGGATACATCGTCCAACTGTACTGTGATTCCACTTTAACTGTCATGCTTCCATCCTATGGAATTCTGGGGTTTGTAGCTTAGAGAGGCACTAGAGCTCTGTGGCTGAGAATTTTCAATACCTCCAAAATCTGCAAATCCCAGGATTCCATAGGATGGCAGTTAAAGTAGAAGTCCACACTGCTATATTTGTGCAGTGTGAAAGGACCCTGAGAGCATAGTCAGATGAAAAATGGGAAAGAGTTGATAGGAACATATTAATTGTAAAAACTAATGTTCAAGGCTTTGTTCTGCTTGTTATTTTGACCAATTGTTGGGTTGGTAAAATCACAGAATCCGCATAACAAGGGTTAGCACTAGAGGGTGCAGAGAGGCTGAACCACATCAGGTGGCATTGTCAGAGGGACGGGTGACACCAGCCTTAGTAATGCCACAGCACATAACCCAACTTGTGATGACCCAAGACTCTTTCATATTAAATTGTTATACCATTTTGATTCCACATGGATACATCCTATTGAATCCTGGGGTTTGTAGTCTGGTGAGGCGCTAGAGCTCTCTGGTTGAGAATTCCAAATGCCCTTCACTAAATTGCAGGTCCCAAGATTCCATAGGTATGCTGCCATGGCAGTTAAAGCAGAATCATAGTGCTATAACTCTGTACTATGAAAGGGCCCCTGGTATAAAGCATATTTTGCAGAACTTGGGAATTTTGGTGTTGCTGCTGCTATTTGCTACAGTGGCCATGCTGGCTGGGAGATTCTGACAATTGTTGTCCAAAATGTAGATCAAAAAGTAACCTTTCCAAACTGTACATTATTTTGGTTATGATTTAAAGGATTTGCTGCTGTTCTGTTTTGCTCAGAATTAGAGAAATCATTTCAGTGAATGTTTGAGATAGACAAGAATTCGTTTAGACAGTTGTCCTTAAAGGGATGGCTCAGGGCACTTTGAAATTATTTGGGCCTCATTTTTATGCTGAGTTTCATATAGAACTTATTCCCTAGCTAGAAATTATATGATAAATTGGAGGATAAAGATCATCATAAGCATATGTACAAAGTACAAAATCCTAATGTTTTAAAGAATTAAAATAATTTAAAGGGAAATTTGCCAGTACCAAATACAGGTCCGTCATCCCTGTGCTGTTGAATTCATCGTGCAGAACCAGGTTTGTCTACACATGAGGCAAAAACTCAGAATGGAGTCCTATCCCTCATGCCCCACATTTGCCCCCAAATCCCTGCATAGTATTTATTCTCCACCAGGACATTGGGTACTTGTCTTCACTACCTGACTACCCCTGAGGAGTTTTGTCCACTGCTGCTACCATTGCCACCACCACCACAGCAACCATTTTAAAGCTCAGGAGACAAGTTCCCAGCCAAAGTGAGAGGTTTTCTTCCTTCCCCTGCCTCAGCAGAGCTGCCTCTGCCCACTCACCCTCTCACCTGTCGCAGGAAGAGGCGCTTGAAGTAAGCGATGGAGGCACTTGAAGCAAGTGACAGGCAGAGAGCAGGTGGGGAGCAAGTGGAAGCAAAGCTGCTGAGTCAGGGGAAGGGAGAAAACCTCTCCCTTTGGCTGGGAACTTGAGCTATAAAATGGTTGTGGTTGTGGTGTCAGACAAAAATGTGGAGAATCCCCTGACTCCAACATACTCCACATCAAGGTAAAATACTCTGAAATGCCCTGAATCTGGGTCATATGTCATGTGGTCTGATCACTCCAGAGTCAGGGAAAAGGGCATATGTCATGTGGCCTGATCCCTGCGGATACAGGAGAATCTGCAGGGGGAGTTGGGGTTTTGAATAGTGCAGACAAGCCCTAGGAGCAGGACTATGTTCTTGTGAACTACCTTCATGTTTTCCTTTGTTTCTTGTTAAATAAAAAGAATAGGAAGTTAAGGAAGAAAGCTGAGTATTCAGGGAAGAGATCAAGAATATTCCAAATACTGTACAGCCTAATTTATTTATTGCACGTATATCCTAACTTTCCTCCCAGGAACTCAAAACAATGTGTGTGGTCCTCACTGCCTTTTATCCTGACAATAATGTTATCAGGTAGGCAAAGCTGAGGGTGGAGAGCAGTGCAAAATCATCCAGGGAGCTTCATTGCTGGGTGAAGATTTGAACATGGCTTTTCCCAGTCTAAGTCCAGCTTTCTGGCCACTAATCCAGACTGGTTCTAACATTTCTTCACATATTGTCTTCATGAAGGAGTATTCTGAAATATTCTGAAAGTGGAATGGGTCTCTCTGAGGCCTTGACTTTTCACTAGCTAAGAGTCAACCCTGATGAGATGCCATTTATACATCTGGAAATCTGCAATTTTTAGAGTAACTTTTAAAAAAAAGAGCAGAGGGAGGATGTGTGCTGGTTGAGATCCTGCTCTCTGTGTTGATGAACTCTTAACTATTTGCTTCCAATTGTTATCCTGATCTGAATCCCTCCTTAACCTGCTCTTTTCCTTCAAAAAGTTATTCACAGAATTTCCAGAGACTGGATGTAATAAATTACAATGAAGTACTTTCCCCTGGATCACAGAAGTAATGATGGAACCATTTTACTTTATTGCCAGTGCTGGCTTGTGGCTGCCATGACAGAGAGGGCATTAATCTGTTCCAGATTTCAACTTCAACTTTAAAGGAGCTATCCAAGGTGCTGAAACCATTTTGGGGATTGCTGTTTTAATGTCTGTGATAAAATCCAGAATGAATTCGCCATCTCATTGACATGGAAGCCACCAGCCTGTTACCTGCCCTGACATCCCCACCCTTTGAATAATTCATCAATTGGCTATATTCCATAAATTGGCTTATTTATTGATGCTTCACAAGGTTAGCAGTAGACCCGGGCTTCCCCATAAATAGGGAGTGAGCAAAGATTTGCTCAAAACCTAACAAAGAAGTCTTTCTAAATTCCCAAAAGACACACCCAGGTAGTAATTATGCAGGGGAGGGCTTGGACAGTGAGATAGGGTGGAAATGTGCTAATTTTCCTGGATGCAACTGAATGTGAGACATTCATTAATTTAATCAAGTGACCAGAAAACTCATGACTCTGCAAACTGGTTTTCCTTCACACCCCTCTCCTCAACAATAGAAGGTTACCTGACACCCATCAGTCTTAATGTCTCAGTCATTAGCGATCATTGATATAGCCAAAGCTTCCATTGTCTAACTGTGGGAAATTCCATCTAACATTGTATTCCACTCATAATACCCCTTAAGGGTAAATATTGGGTATACAGTTGTCCCTCCATATCCACGGATTTAAGTATTCTCAGCTTGAAAATATTCTTTAAAAAATAAAAAAAACCCTTGATTTTGCCATCTTATATAAGGGACATCATTTTGCTATGCCATTGCATATAATGGGACTTGAGTATTCATGGATTTTGGTATCCACGGGGTGTCCTGGAACCAAACCCCAGCGAATATGAAAGGACAACTGTAAATATTGCTCCAAAACACAGTCAAAGTATTCACAGCATTCACAGCTTCATACACCTCATAACTCTGTCCGTCTGCTGTGTCACAGCGTTTACAGTTTCCTGCATTCCATCACTCTGTTCCTCTGCTGTGTGACCCTCAGAGCTCCATCTGAGTATCTTCTGCTACATAAATCTCTGCTCATCAGATAGGTATAGTATAACGCATCACCCCCAAATCTATTCCTCTATCTCAATACTTCCTACTTTTTTTGATAGCCTTGTGCAATTGCTTGAAGCTTGAGTATTGGTGTGAATGCTTCTGAGATTATTTTTCAATAAAAAAAAATATTTCCTGGCTATGAGTCTCATCAGTTAGTACCGGTATACATAGACCAAAAGGTCCAACAGTTATCTGGCCTCTCACTGCCATATTGAGCAAATTAAAATTCCCTATATTAATATCTGGACACATGTGGGTTCTTCATGGGCCCCATACAATTCAGGTACAATTGGTGGAGCAATTAACAGTTTTAGTAAAATATACTTTTAAAGGATATTTTTAGCACCATTTGGGCAAAAAAATAAATAGTAATCAAGTTTCATACCTTTCTCTTATCAATCCGCCCCCTCCCAAGTAACAGAATAATAATGAGCAATGCTTCTCAACACTGTATTGAGTAACAGCAATGAATAACTTTTAGTAATGTCTGGCAATTGCTCCTTATGTCAAGGGAATCTCATCTCCTTTGCCTCTAAGGAATACCAGAGAAATTCCTGGGTCTATTTCTTAAGATTATTTTGATGTTATGCTTGGACCAGTATATCATCACTGCTCCCAGCCAATCATGAGATGTCCTTAAGCAAGTCATTGTCTCCCATGTTTAGTCTCATCAAATTCCAAGCCTAAATGCCTTGTAGTGATAGTAATCCAAAGTGTGGAGAGTGTCGCTATCTATCTGTATTTAGTACAAATTTTGGGAATCATGCAGGCCTCCAGATGTTGTTTGATTGCAACTCCCAGCAGCCCTAGCTAGCATGGCCAATGGCAAGTAATGCTTGAAGTTCAATAACATCTGAAGGGCTGTACAGCTCCTACTTCTGCCCTTGTGTAAATTTTAGGCAAGGGTGCTCCTTTTACCCTTTTGGATTCCTGTTAAGTGTAATCCAGCCTTCCAATATATCTTCTTTTGCTTCACCAGGAACACAAAATCCTAATATGAAAAATGTTTTCACATTCTGAGAGCATTCTGTCAAATAATTTCTGCTTTAAAAGACAGATCATCATTTCTGTGACTGTGAAGAGGTTGATGCAAATTGCATTAGGCAGTGAGGACCTAATAAGAGTTCTATGGATACTGTGAACTGACAAAAAGACAAATAAATGGGTCCTAGAACAGATTGAGCCTGAGCTCTCCCTGGAAGCCAAGATGACTAAACTAAGACTCTTATACTTTGGCCATATCATGAGACAGCATGACTCATCAGAAAAGACAATCATGCTAGGAAAGGTGGAGGGCAGTAGAAAGAGAGGAAGACATCATATCAGATGGATTGACTCAATCAAGGAGGCCACAGCCCTGAGCCTGTATGACTTGAGCAGAGTGGTTGAGGACAGGGGATCTTGGAGGTGTCTCATTCACAGGGTTGCCATGAGTCAAAGTTGACTTGAAAGGCAGTTAACAACAACTACCAGCAAGGACTTATTTGAGTTTCTTTACCAATTCTTTCACTTTGAACATTTGCTACTGACTTCCCCCTCAGCCTCTCTATATATTGTATTTAAGATAATTCACTGATTTTTTTTTAACTGAATTACATTTTGAGGGGGGGAACACACACCACTATTTTCACAGGCACAGTTGTAACAGAGAAATTATTGCTTTCACCAAAAAAGCCTGGTGTTCCTCATGCAGTGCTAAAAATAATTTATTGCACTACTATCTAGCAAAGAAGATAAGCTGACCATTTTCATTTGTTTAAGATATATTACTAGGAAAAATTTTTCTAGATGACACTGAATTTTTAAAAATGCATACAAGTAATGTATGAATTTCAGAAATCTCTTGCACAGCTCAAAAATACCAATTTTGACGTGTATCCTATCAAACAAATCTAGGACAGATTGTAAATTAAATTGATCTTCTCTGAAGGGTGTGGAATATAAATAAGATATTAACCAAACAAACAAAAATGGGGGACCTAAAGTGAACAGAAGTCAAAATATTTATTTAGCAGTGATTCACATTTTAACAAGAATGCTATGCTGCATGCTTGTCATTTGTTGTTGTCACTCTAAATTAATACTTACAAATACTACTTGTAGATTTACTGTCTTTGGGGAATAGTCTCTTTGAACATCCCAATGCCTTGTTATTTAATTAAAAAGGCTGCAATCATATGTGTATTTTTCTAATTCTACACATAGTAGAATTTTGCACATGACCTTTGATTCATGTGATATATCCAGGGGTAGTCATGCAGCAAAATATTGCAAAATTCAAAAAACACATTGTGGTAATGCCTTTATTAGGCCAGCCAAGAGGCACAAAATACATTATGCAAGCTTTTGAAGTTCACAGGTTTCTTCATCAAACATGGATGTTAGAAGTCAACTATATTTTTCTGTATTTTGCTACCCTGGATATGTGTTTTGGATTTGAAGATACTGAATTCAGTCCCATCAGGAGAATTCTGAACTAGAGGAAGTGGGGTTTTCACTTCCAACAAACAAACAAACAATTTGAAATGGGCTATCATTGGCAATTTTTATCTTTTACAGCACCTACATTTGGTTCCAGGTGTGTCAGTACAGAGGCTTCTCAAAGGACCCACTGTATTCTGCCTACAAATTAGTCTCACACAGAAGAGATACAGGCTGGATCTCAAAGGAATTGACTAAGGAGATTATCAGGCATGTCCAAAAAACACAAGAGCAGCACGTGAGGACGACGTTACTGTCCCACAAATGGGACTCGGTTTCAGACATTATTGTCATCATCACATGATGCTTCTGTGCTGCAGCCACGAATAAGGTGTCACTTTCAATTGACGGGGAGGTCCTGTCAATGAAAAGCAACACCTTACTCATAGCTGCAGCACAGAAGTAGCATGTGATGATGACGACATCTTCTGAAACCAGGTCCCGTTCGCGGGACAGTGACGTCATCCTTGCATGCTGTTTGTGTGTGTGTGTTTTGATGTGTCTGATAATTTCCTTTGTTTCTAACAATGGAGAAAAATGTTTACTGCCTTGTGTTGCTTTTGTGTCCCAAGGGGGGTGGTTTTACTTGTATCAGACGTCCATCCACCACCATCTTAAATTCAGCTTTAACGTCTCAAGGAATATGTAACTCTGTCACCCTCCATTATCAAATTTCTTCTCCTAAAATTACTTTTAATATCCATGCCTGATAAAAAAAAAGCCTGTGAGCTTTGAAATCTTGAATTTTGTTTTTTTCTGAGAACCATTAACAGGCTCTTGGTGCAAAAGACAGGTACTTAGCATTAAAGAATTCTGAGGTTAGGAATTGATTTTGCACTAAGAACTAAAAGTGAATTGAGTTCACAGTTCTGCCACATGCAAGATCTGCTTCTAGTTGCACCAATTCAGAAAAAGATTTTTTTTGAGATAGTCCTTTATTGCTGCAAATGTTAAATAATAAGTAGGCATAAGTCCTTGCCAACCTACTGCGAATCATTCAGGGGTCAGAGACAAACCAATAGATCCAGTTTTTCTTTCTACCCACCCGCTTATGACAGTTTTGAAGACATACAACAGCTTCCTTCAGTCCACTCCCTTCCCCACTCCCAGAGAGTGGCGAGATATGTCAGAAAAAATTAAAGACCATCTTTTTAACCAATTCTAGAATGTTTTTATTCTCTTTATCCTATTATGTCACAGATAGATATATGGAATGTAACTTACAGAATCTTCATGATGCTGAAGCTTATACTTTATTTGTTTCCTACTATCTAATTGCTTTTAAAATATTGTTCTTTAATGTTAAGTAACTTTTCATAAACCAATATATGCTGTCCTCGCATAGCAGGAGCCATATTTTATTACATCCATGGAAGAGCTATATGAAGAGAAATTCTGGTGTACTGTATTTTCCAAGAGGAAGAGGAGAGTTCAATCCTCCCCCTCTTTCCCCTGTAGAAGTGTGTAATCTGTCTGGCACCCACAAGGATGTTTTCAGGTTCAAAATGTCTTTAGGTGGGGCATAGGATTAGATGTTTGAAAATAAACATTGTGATTCTACTTCCAGTACTTATGATGTTGATGAGGACATATGCTCACTTTTTTTATTTTTATCTTCATCTTATCTGGTCCATGGTGTCTTTGTAAAATTTAGACATATGCAAGCAGATCAGTCTGAAACATAATGTTAGTAGCATGTCTAAAAATTACACATAGAGTCCATGCGTTTATGATCACTAACTGCCTTATAAACATCAGAAAATGGACTTTCTCCCAGTATACATGTAACACAGAGGCATCAACACAATGCAGGGGTCCCATGTTCTCCTTTAAAAAAAAAAAATTCCTACTGACATCCTGTCCAAAAAGGAAGGTTATGTAAAAGAAGTGCAGGGAAATGAAGCCAGCTTGTAACTTCACTTTCCTAAAGCTAAATTTATTATCTATATAATATTTATTTTTTTGCAAACATGACAAAATCACTGGGGATACACTGACAACTGTGTTGCACTTCTATGCTGTTTTCAGTTAAAACAGTTTCGACCTACTATCATTCAAGCAGGTAATTGTTCAAATACCCACATTCAAATATCTCTGAAACATGCAGCTTCTCAAATACACCAGGCTGCAAAAATAAATACACTTGTTTGCATGCTTGGAAATGTCCCTGTGGCTTCCTTTCTTCAGGTTCAGGAGCAGCAGTGGCACTTTCCAATATAAAATGCAGCATCATTCAGTTTCTCAAAGGTTCTTTGCTTTCACTGTCTAGACTTAATCATCATGTATGTCCCTCATCCCACTAAAATGCTTTCTGCCTTAAAATAGCTTACCATAGAAAGAAAGTGACTATCTGGGAACCTGTTAGAAAATTAAAGGGCAGAAGTAAACTGGATGCATTGTGTTTAATAGGTGCATAGAAAATATTAACACAGATGATGCCACTAGTACAGTTGGTGCATATATGACATTACTTTTGTGATCAAATTGACAGGCTGTATCTATATGCAGAGGCTTCCCACACTTATAAAAACACCTGGCGATTTATTCCCAGCTTAGCTAAGAAGCATGGAAGGGAAAGCCAGATACAGTTCCTGCGGCCTGGCACTGAACAATGTAAACTTAAGTACAGATTAGAATGTCCCAATCTTCTGACTATTTGTGTGTGTGTGAGAGAGAGAGAGAGAGAAGCTAGGCCATAAAAGGGGTGACCTCTTCCCGCACTGCTATCCACAGACCACTAAAAAGATAAATCAATGGGTCATAGGGCAAATCAGGCCTGAACTCTTGCTAGAAGCCAAGATGACTTAAGTGAGGCTGTTGTACTTTGGGCATATAATGAGATGACATGACTCATTGGAAAATATGGTAATGTTCTGTAAAGTAGAAGACAGTACATAAAATGGTAGACCAGGTGGGGGCAATTAAATACAGGTTGGGAGACATTTTTCTACCCTGCATTGGCTCATTTCTGTGTATGCCCAAAGTGATACAACATTGCTTCTGGCCACCATTTTGGCTGATTTTCAGCTGATTTTTCTTTCAAATTCTGTAATGTTTGGAAAGATGTGGAAGCTTGAAAGGGTCAGCGGAAGCAAACCACTGTGGTCTGGGCACGTTTTGGGTGACTGGGGGGAATAACAAATCACCCAAAAATCAGCCCAAATTGTATTTTTTTTTTTGAAATTGTCTAGTGGCTTTGGAGGGCTTCAGGGGCCACACTTAGGGGTCCCAAGGCTGCACTTTGTCCACCCCTGTGGTAAACCATTCTTGGAAGTCCTAGATGTTGAAGAAAGCTGAAAATCAACTCATTTGAAATTTGGTGCTGGTGGAATGTTCTACATAAATCATGGACTGCAAATCAAGCTTGAACTCTCCCTAGAAGCTAAAATGACCAACTGAGGCTATCATACTTTAGACATATCATGAGACAATATTTCTCATTAAAGCACAATAAAGCACAGCAAAATGGAAGGCAGTAGGAAAAGAGGAAGATGGTACTACAGGTGGATTGAATAAATCATGGAAGCCATGGCCCTGAGTTTGTAAGAGCTGACCAAGGCCTTTGATGACCAGAGGATTGTCTAGACAGTGAAATAAATCCTAATAGAATGTGCAGAGAATGCCTTTTGTCTCAATGATATCCGGCTGTGATTCACCTTATTCAGAAGAAGGGGGCCAAAAACTGCAGGCAAAAAGCCTTTGCAGTTTCCCCCAAAGTTTTAAAAATAATGCATGGAAATGCACAGTACTGTTCAACTGATTCACATCACTGTGCATTCTCTGTGAGTGCAGAAGTAGAAAGCTGATTGGTCGGACATGTGTTGGGAGAAGGCTTGCCAACAATGAAGTGGCTAGAAGTACCATTTTGAAGTTTCACCTTAGCGATCATGTGCTTTTTTTGGTGCACTGACACATCAGTGACATGACCAAACAGCTTCTTTAAGAGGAAGGTTGCACTTGCGCACCTTTGATGTACAGTTTTTTAAAAATACTGTGCAGCAACAACAACTTGTGGAGAATAATAATGCGAGTAATTCACTTTCGGCTACCATCTTGATTCTCAGGCATGGTTGTGTGTGCACTTCAAACACAGATAACTTTGCGTACCAGTGATTTTGCCAAAGGACCGTGGAGACAAATGAATGCTGCTGTGAATTTGTTTTAAAGCACAGCAATCCACATTATATCTTCTCATCTAGACAAGCCCCAGAGCACATCAAATCAAACTTATGGCCAATAACAACAGAAAACAACAAAAGGTCTTTGTATGCACTGAACAAAGAATTGTTGGCTTTCCCTCCGCCTGGCCCAAAGGCCTGCTCCTGGCATCTGTGTCTTGGTTGCACTAGAGCCATCAAGAACATGATGAAAATATGACACTAGCTTTTATGTTTGTGATGTTTTGTAGTAAACTAGAATGCTATTTACAATGAACTTTGAAAGATTTCTTGGCTTTCCACCAAGATGGAAATGGACTTTTAGAAATGATGAGATTAAAATAGTATAATCCATTGGTTCTGAACCTCTAGATGTTTTGTACTGTAGCTCCCAGAAGCCCAAACCAGCATGGCCAATGGTCAGGGATTGTGGGAGTTGACTTCCAAAACATCTGGAAGATCAAAGGTTGAGAAACACCAGTGTAATGAACTCTCTTATTATTCCTCCCTTGTTCCCAAGCATTCAGTGCAGTGGTGGGAATCATACAGCCTTCCAGATTTTGCTGAACTGCACCTCCCATCTTAGCCTGGACAACCAATGATGAGGAATGCTAGAAGCTAACCATTTTCTTCTAGCAGAAGACCACATTCTTGAGGGGTGTGTCTCAAGTTGTCAAGGAGAAGACACATCCTTGCCGATGATAAGGAAAATTTCTTTACATCCCTACTTGGCAGTGAATCCCACTGAACTTCATATGCCGGTAGCTTTCTTCTGAGTCTGTTGGAGGCTGGCTGAGAATACTGGACAGAGAGTTCTGGCCCTCCAGTAACAGCTGGCTGCACTTCTGTGCTAGACCCAAGGGAAGTTACCTCCTTTCTCTCACCAACCATTTGATGTCTATCCTGTGCTCAGAGGAGGGGCAAAGAGCTCCTTCCTCTAGCCTCACCAGCCCACTCATTTGCCTACATAGAATTCCATGCACTTGCTCATTGATTGTGAATATCAGCGCTCTACATGGGGCTACCTTTATGCCTGCTCCGGAAACTCCAACTGGTTCAAAATATGGCAGCCAGGCTGGTCAAAGGAACAACAAGGGTTGACCATACCACACCAATATTAAAATCTCTTCACTGGCTGCCAGTTAGTTTCCAGGCAAGGTATAAAGTGTTGATCATTACCTTTAAAGCCCTTCATGACTTAGGGCCAGGCTACCTATGGGATCGCCTTCTCCCATACAATCTGCCCTGTACCCTTAGGTCCTCTGAGAAAAACTTACGTCAGGTGACTAAAACTAGGCTGGCCACAGTCACCCAAAGGAGCTTTTCCACTACTGCTCCCAGACTGTGGAATGGCCTGCCGGAGGAGATCTGACACATTGACAATCTGGGGATGTTTAAAAGGGTTATTAAGACAGATCTCTTCTGTCAGGCCTTCCCAAATTAGTTTGGATGCCCGGCTGTCACTTTCCGGTTTACTACTCTGTCATTTTTTTTTTAAAAAAATGTTTTATGCCTTTTCTTATTTTAAGTTATTTTAACAGTGTTTTTATAGTTAAAATTTGAATTAATTACCATTGTATAGTGGTTTTAATGATGTTATTTTAATGTTTGTGGATTATGGATTAATGTTTTAAATGATGCTTGCTGCCCCTATCCTGATGGGAGAGGCAGGATACAAATAAACCTTATTATATTGTTATTGTTAGTGCTCAAGTACAAGATTGCTGCAAAGGGCTTGTTACAATAGGAATACTTGATGACATTTAAAAACACATCTTGACTTAAATAACGAGCTCTCTAAATCAGAGAGGTCAATTGCGGCAGGTCCAAGGGCTAAAACTATTCCATTTCCCACCCTTATTCCAGGTTCCCTGTAGTCAACATCTACCTATGGGGGGGGGGGAGACCCTCTCATAATGTGACTAGAAGGTCACATCTTGTTTTCCAGAAATGCTATTTGGAACCTGGATAAAATGCAGGAGGATAGGTAGCATTTAGTAAGAGAGCTGAACTAATTGGAGGCCTATCCATTTTTACTGAACCATTTTTTTAAAAAACCAGGGGTGATTTTGTCGGCCAGAGAAACAGCCTTTATGGGCCACATTTAGTCCTGGGGCTGTAGAATTTTCTTTTTTTACTGGAAGTCCAGTTTTTGCATCTATTTGCCTTTCCTGTGGTCAGGGGCATCACTAGGGGGCACAGGGGTGTGTGGATCACACCAGGTGACACCTTTAGAGGGGTGTCACCAGCACCCCGCCATCCCACTCTTACTTCACTGCAGCTGCACAGTTTCTAGGCAGGCATAAGTCTCCACAGCAGTTCATGCCTGCCTAGAGAGGGTAATATTGGCACAGTGAGTGAGCATGGGCACTGCAATAGTTCCTTTCTCTCCCTGGTCCAGTGATTTAGTCACTTTATTTCTTCACCGCCACCCTTTTTTTTTTTAAAAGTCATCCCAAGGTAAGCTGGTGCAATAGAGCAATTCTCCAATTTTATAAGAAAGAGAAACAGAAAATATTGATCCTTTTTATCATCTTAGCGAGCAATCACTAAGGCAAACATCCAACATGGCAGCAGTGAACACTTGCCCTCCTAGCAAGCCCTGCCCCCGCTCTCACCCGGCCAATCAGCTTTGTGCTTCCCTTCGAGTTTTCTTTATTGTTCTATAGTCCAAACAAGCAAAACCGTGCACCCGCCTTGTGGTTTGTGAAAAAGTACAGGGAAATCTGCGAAGGCTTTTACCCCGTTGCTTTTGCCATTTTGGGGGCCCCGCCTTCCAAATAGTGTGGATTGGTGCTGGATCCTGTTTAGACAGGTAGGATTCCCAGCGAATTCCATGAGGGGTATTTTCACCATTTAGATGGGCCCTTTGTTTTAGAGAGAAGGGGGTGTTAAAAACCCTCTGCACCGGTGTCATACATAGTAGGTTGGCCACTGCCCATGGTGCAGTATCTAAAGAAGAGAGGTACTCCTTAATTTTAGCAATATCTTTAGGACTAAAGTAGTCAAATGAACTCTGACCAATCATATCATTCTGACTATAGTTGAGAATCTTGAAGACATATTCTGAAACAAACAGAATCTTTCCTCTGTCACAGCCCATGGCAAAGAGTAAACCATCTGTTGCCCTAAGAATAAGATGTTTTAATCCATCATCTGACAGAAAAGCAGGTTTGCAGTTTGCTTCAGTGTATGGGTTTGTGGCACCTCGTAATGTCTTCATGTGCTGAATGGCCATTCTCACTACTGTAAGTTTATTGAATTTTCTGGTCATAGCATTGCAGGTTGGTGCTAAAGAGGGAAATTCATCAATAAAACTGTTCATTTTATCATGTCATCATTTTCAAATTGACAGTGAGCCTTATTTGCATTTTTTAATTCTTCCTTGTTGGTCTGTATATTTCTTCCATCCTTATCCTTATCCATGTCCACATCTTCTTCAAAGGAAAAGCCATCAAGCTGATAGTCAGTAGAACTTCCTTTCTTTTTCCTATTACAATCAATTCCCAAAGGGTTAAGAGAACTAGAGATTACTGCACTCTGTGCTGCCTTACCGCATGACATTGTTGTCCTGGCATTCTTTCATTCTGGTCCCATGGGGGACTGAGGTAAAACCACATCTTTTTGCTAACGGTTTTTTCAGGTTAGCAAAAAGACGCAGCTTTACCTTGGTCCCCCATGGGATTAGAATGAAAGAATAACAACGTCATGTGATCAGACAGCACAGAAGATGGAACATTCCTGCTCCCTTGCAGCTTTTCTTTGGAGTGCAGTAAGCAAGTAGGTCAGAGGAATCAAGTGACATAAACTCACTGATTGTAGAAGAAATGTCCATCCTCTGGTCAACTATTAGATTATTTGTAAGCTCGGTCCTGGGAACTGTAAATCCACTCCACAAGGATGTACACTCTTCCTACTGGCTGCTGCCAGTGCCAAAGTAGCCAATTATCTTAACCATCATTTCATTTCCTCCAACCTTGTTACTCAAAAACTTTCAGATGCCATATTTGGAAGGGTGTGGGGGGTCACAGTGGGTGCTCCTCCCAACAGTGGTGAACTGCGTAGGTGTATGATTCTCACCTGTGTTCTGAGTACACATTTCATTGTGTTAAATTCCACGGTGTTTGTATAGTCTAAATAACTTCCCATAGTACCAGATGTTTCAGACAAATTCCAGCATACCCAGCCAGTATGACCATGGGCAGGGCCGGCTTAACCATACTGCCAAATCAGCATCTGTGGGGGGCCCACACTGGCAGGGGGCCCCATCTGGACCTAACCCTCCTCCTGGAAAACCCCCCTGTTGGTTTTAAAAAACAACAAGGAGCGCCTCCCAAACTAGAAAGCCAAAACAAAAGTGAAAGCGAAAAATAGAGCTTTCTTTGGGTGGCTGATCCTGGAGGGAGTATGTTGTTCCCTTCCCCCTCCTGCCAGGATCATTGTCAAAGGCAAGTCAGAGAGGTGTGTGTGTGTGTGTGTGTGTGTGAGAGAGAGAGAGAGAGAGAGAGAGAGGTGGGGGAGGGGGTCATCTCTTGTTCTCCCCTGCTCTATCTTCAGAAAAGGCTTCTTTCTTTCTTTCTTTCTTTCTTTCTTTCTTTCTTTCTTTCTTTCTTTCTTTTTATCCACCCTCTCTTTCTGTCTTGCCTTTCCTAACTTCCACATAAATCGCCTCCAGTCTTTCCAGCTGCCTTTCTCTCCCCTTCCTCCCTCCCTTTCCCCCTTGGTCTTCTTCAGCTTCCTCTCCTTGCTGCCAACTGAGTTCAACCTGCAAAAGGAAATTGTGTGTTTGCTCATGTGCCCTGAAGTCATTTCTGACTAAGGCAAGCTTATCATGGGGTTTTCCAGGCAAGGTTTGTTCAAAGGGGGTCTGCCTTTGACTTCATTTGAGGCTGAGAGAGTGTGACTTGCCCAAGGTCAGCCAGTGGGTATTCATGGCTGAGTAAGGATTCAAACCCTGGTCACCACAGTCATAGGGCAATGCTGAAACTTCTACAACACTCTGGTTCTGTTAACAGAAGAATATAAAGAATATAAATAAAAATTTGGAGTAATATTACTGGGAACAATGGTTTTATTGTTGTCACTAAAACACCAGTATCCCATTAGTGCTATGTGAGAGGCATTGGCCTAGAGCAGTGGTTCTTAACTTTTTCTTTACCAGGGACCCCCTTTAAATATCTTTTGTTGCCCCAAGACTTAATTCAATATTTAAAACCCTAATAATAATAGCCAACAACAACAACAACATAATTACACCATCCATTCAACTTTCCCTCAGAGGCACTCTTGCTTCTTCCTGCATGTTTGTGGCTGGAGCTGGACTGACTATGTGACAAATGTTGCTGTCCTTGAGCAAGCAGGGATCACCAGTATTGAGGCCATGATATTGAGAACGCAGCTGCGCTGGGCAGGGCACGTTTCTAGGATGGAGGACCATCGCCTCCCCAAAATACTACTCTACGGTGAACTCGCCACAGGTCAGTATAAGACGGGCGCTCCAAAAAAGCGATACAAAGACTCCCTGAAACAACATCTCAGGCTCAGCCAAATTGATCACCAACAGTGGTCCGCTCTGGCCTCACATCGGGAGGCATGGAGACGCACTATCCACAATGCTGCAGCCTTATTTGAGAACTCACACCGAACAAGTCTTGAAGAGAAATGACAACGCAGAAAGAATCACAACCCAAAAACATCACCCAAGGAGACCTTCTGCTGTGCTTTCTGCAACCGGACTTGTTTATCTCGGATTGGCCTTTTTAATCATCAGCGCGCTTGCAGAAAGCGTGGGATGAGTCCTTCCTGAATCTTCATTTGCGAAGAAAAGCCAGAGAGAGAGGACTGAATGGCAATATACAGGCCAAGCCAGCCAGCCTTTGCCTTGGTTCCTGTCACATGGCTGTTCCACTAAAGGGAGGAGGTGGGCCAAACAGCCTTCAAGCCTTTGTGGACCCCCTGTGAGGATATCATAGAATCATAGAATTGTACAGCTGGAAAAGACCACAAGGGCCATCCAGTCCAACCCCCTGCATGCAGGAAATCACGATCAAAGCATCCCTGACAGATGGCCATCCAGCCTCTGTTTAAAGATCACTGGGCTAGAGAATGCTGGAAAAGGAACAATGCAACCAGACCTTGAGAAGGGTGCTGGCAGGGGGATTCTGGGAGGTGTAATCCAAAAGTAACTTTCCCAGCCTCTGAATGCAGCCTAGAATCATAGAATCATAGGCCTGGAAGGGACCCCAACAGCCATCCCATCCAATCGGCTTCTGCCCTGCAGGAACATACAATCAAAGCCCTCATGACAGATGGCCATCTAGCCTCTCTTAAAAACCTCCAAAGAAGGAGACTCCACCACACTCCCAGGCAGTGTATCCCACTATTACAGCTCTTACCATCAGGAACTTCTTCCTAATGTTTAGGTGGAATCTTTTTTCCTGGAGCTTGAACCCCTTGCTCCATGTCCTAGTCTCTGGAGCAGCAGAAAACAAGCTTGCTCCATCCTCAGTATGACATCCCTTCAAATATTTAAACATGGCTCTCATGTCACCTCTCAACCTTCTCTTCTCCAGACTAAACATAGCCAGTTCCCTAAGTTGCTCCTCTGCTAACTCATGTTTAGCTTGTAGTCTACTTTATTTTTTTTAAAGGAAATCTACACCATTACGTTAATTGCTAATTAACAAAAAATATGTGCCTATAATATAGTTTTTAAACTAAATTATTGGTGGCAAATTATGTAATACAGTAGCCCCCCCCCTTATCCACTGGGGATTGGTTCTGTGCGGGCATGGATTCTGAAAACTGTGGATAATAGTGAACGCCATTGAAAATAATGGGACTTCTGGTTTAAAATACCATAGAGTTGCCTTGGAGGGCCTAGAAAATGGCTAGGGAGGACACATTTTCTAGGAAGACTCTATGGTAGGTGTGCTGTTTTGTGTCCCATGGATAATGAATCCGTGGATACGGGGGTCCTCTGTAAACTGAACATCCTGTACTGTGAATAGGTTAGGTTACATTGACCTGAAATAAACATATGGGAGCCCCAAAATAAAGCATTGCAGGGGCCCCCAAAATTCCTTAAACCGACCCTGGCCATGGGTTATGAGAAGTGTAGTCAAAAACATCTACAGGATACCAGGTTGCCTAACTCTGAATTAGAATGTTAATTTCCAGTGAAGATTTTGCAAAGCAGATACTCTGTAGTACTTCAGCTTCTAGAGTAACTGACCAGGGCCTGTACATCAATGTTTCTGCATCCATGTTGTTTTTCTCCAGAAAAGAGGTAAATTTTCAGAATGTCCTGCAGCACTCAGTTGCCTGAATTAGAATTGTCTCTGCACTGGGGAAATGTTCCCTACAGCCTACAAGGCATGGGAGTCCAAGATGAACACCCAATGTTCTTAATTGCTGTCAAGTCAGCTTTGACTTACGACAGCCCTATGAATGAGAGTCCTCTAAGGGCTTGACTACATGAGGTGGGGTGGGTGTGGAGTAAAAATCCAGATGAGATTAGAACTACTTTGGCCCAGAGCTGCGGCACATAAAATTCAGGATACTCTGGCCCAGATTTAAGTGCCACACCTGCCAAAGCCCAAAATATGCATTGGGTTTGCTTACAGTCAAAGTTATTACTCACACTTGATTCTGAGCTCTGGGTAAAGCAAAGTGTCAGCAGTAGTCATCTCTCTGAAGGCATACAGGTGGTTACCGCTGGCACTTCACTTTCCCCAGAGCTCAGAGAGGCAATTGTGTGTCAGAAAAGCAAAGTGCCAGTGATAGTTGCCCTCTCTGAAGCCAGATTGGGTGGCTAGCCTCACAATGGTGAGGGGGGGTCTTCCTGTTCTGAGTTCAGAGAGGGTGACCACTGCTGGTGCTTTGCTTTTCCTGGAGCTCAGAGGGTTAGCTGTGTGTCAGAAAAACAAAGACCCAGTGATAGTCACCCTCTATGAAACCAGAAGGGGCAACTAGCCTCATGATGGTGGGTTTACTGGGGGTTCTGACCTCAGAGAGGGACTACCACTGGGGCTCTGCCTTTGGAATGAAAGGGGATGCCGAAGGGGGGTTGAAGGTCGTGCCTCAGGCAGTGCTTGTCTTTACTCTCCTCCCTACACAAACACATCTGAATCCAGTGTAGGTAGAATGTTCACACGGCAGTTTTCTGATACCCAGATTAGGGGGGATATTCTTTGAGTATGATGCGAATAGGGCTGTACACTGTGTGTCAGTATCGCACCAGATTTGGGAGAAAGGCTACACATTGTTTGGCATTATTGGGCTGGACCTGGGGGCAATTTGAGATTTTTCACTGGTGTAGACAAGCTCTTACACGCCTTGTTATTATAAAGCCCTGCTAAAGTCTTGCAAACTCAGGCTTGTGGCTTCCTTGATTGAGGACTTTTTCAGACAGGACTTACCGCGCAAGAAGACTCCGGAACAGTTACGACACTGTTGCGCAGCAGGGAGTCCGTTTCGGACGATGCCCTCCCTCTCTCAGCGTCGTCTGTGACTGTTATGGGTATGATTGAAGGCAGCTGCATCATTTTTTTACTCATGGAAGTTGTCCGTGAGTAAAGAATGGCACAGCTGCCTTCAATCATACCCAGAACAGTCATGGACGACGCCAAGAGAGGGACGGCGTCATCCGAAATGAACCCCCTGCCACGCAACAGTGTCGTAACTATTCCAGAATCTTCTTGTGCTGTAAGTCCTAGCTAAAAAAGTCCTCTGTCTGTGCACCTGTAACATAGTCTTCCTCTTTTCTTACTGCCTTCCACTTTGCTGAGCATTATCATCTTTTCTAAGGAGTCATGTTTCATTATATGACCAGAGTATGATAGCCTCAGTTTATTCGTTTTGCCTTCTAGGGAGAATTCAGAGTTTATTTGTCTTTTTGGCTGTTTGTGGCATCTGCAGAACTCTCCTCTAGCACCACATTTCAAATGACTTGATTTTCTTCTTGCCAGCTTTCTTCATTGTCCTGAACTTCCAATACCAATTTCAAAAACCAAGGTCATTTGTTCTAGGATGCTAAGTGCCAAGATCATCTAATTTTTAGCTGCAGAGGACTTGATCCTGAATGATAAATAAGGCATCCTGTTCAGTATTTACAAGATCATAAGCTGGACTTATGCTTGTAACCTTAAGGTTTATGTTTATGGCTGTTAATGACCCCGAAAGCCTACCCCTTAAGCCAGGCAGCAACCAAACTGAAGGGTTTCCAAGGCACTACAGATCAGAGTGCTGGTACATGATGACTGCAGTACTTTCCCAGTCATGGACATGAGACAAGTAACTGCAGCAGGATCCTAGAGATCTGTCCAACTGCCCATCTTAATATGTCCTGCAATTGGAAGGGTCCTTCGGTCATATTTCCCAGCACCTTTGATCTGCAGCACCTCAGAAACCCTTCACTTTGGGTGCTCCCTGGGTTAAGAGGTAGGTTTTGACGGGGGGGGGGGTAGCAGATGTAGCTACAACAACAGACCTCCATCATCTTAGCTGTGTCTGGGACAATGCAGGACCTCAGTCATTAATTGTGATTATTCAAATCTTTGTGAGCCCGCATGGTGTAGTGGTGTAAGTGCTAGACTAGAATGCCAGGAAACCAGGGTTGGAAGCCCTGCTCAGTCATGGAAACCTGCTGGGTGACCCTGGGCAAGTCACTCTTTTATTTTTAGAGGAATGTGATGGCAAAGCTCCTCTGAATAAATCTTGGGGTCACCTATATGAGGCAATAAAATGTGGATTGGCATGCAGTAACACCAATTCGCAGCAGCTTTTATTTGTCTCTGCAGGATTTGTGTGTTTTTTTTCAAAATTGCAGGCATGCAAAGCCATATGCATTTGTTGTTCAAACGGGCATGCCTGCAAATCAAAATGGCGGGCATGTGTGAATTACATTTTTATTGTCACCAGTTGGCACTGCCAAACAGTGTTTTTTAAATGCAAATCCAAGGTGCAGAAAGTGTGATCTTCCACTTAAATAAACAGAAAAATGGGGAGTGGAGTGGAATGCTGTTTCGTTGCCTCAGTGCATGATCACTACAGTGAAAATCCAACATGGTGGTTCAAGGTGCTTGCCTTGCCAACACATCCGGCCAATCAGTTTTCCACTTCTGCTCTTATTGGCAATCCATAGCAAAGCAAATTGGTTGTCTCTGAAATAGACACAATTGGATACTAGAGATTAGGATAAGATAAGGAAAAAGAGAAGAGTAGAAGTAACAAGAAGTGATAAGGGAAGCAAAATTCAAGCAACAAAGAAGGATTAAGGAAGGAAATAGAAGGAAATAGAAAGTCGAAGTAAGTGGAATAGAAGATAAGTGAAGAGAAAGAGAAGGAGGAGGAGAGGAAGAAGAAGAGAGAGGGAGAGAAGGGAAAGGAAAAAGGGAATAAGAGATAGGGAAAAGATTGTAAGGTACCGAGAAGGGAAAGAAAGGGAGAAGGTGGTGAGGAGAAAGAAGGAAGAAAGGAGGGGGAGAAATTGAGAGAGAAAGAAGAAAGAAGTAGAGGGGAAGGAAACGAAGGAAAGGGAATGAAGGGAAGAAGAAGAGAGGAAGGAGCATGAGGGACGAAAGGAAAGGTAGGAGAGAGAGGATTGAAGTGAAAGAGTGAACTGGAGAAGAAGGGAGAAGTATAAAGGACAGGGAGAAGAGATAAAACCAGATAAAACTGATTAAGGTGAATCTGACTAGGTGATACAGGAGACAGGGAGGAAAATAAAGGAGGAAAAAGAAAAGGGAAGAAAAAAAGGGGGAAGCAGTTAAAAGAATATAGGAAGAGATAAGACAGGGGAAGAGATCGAAGAAGAAGTAGGAGAGGAGAAGCTAAAACGAGATAGAGTAACTGCAACTTTCCTGGCGGTGAGAAGTAAAATATGACGTCTGGAGTAAGAAGCAGAACCAAAACATTGGATCTTTTTAACTTGCAAGGACAGAGAGGTTTGACAGAAGAAGGTACACCACAGTATATGATGAAGCTTATGGAGGAGATTCGGGACTTTAGGAAAGATGTAACAGTCCGGTTAGAAGACATCAATACAAAATTCAATGCTCTTCACACCATATTAACCCAAACAAAACATGACGTGAAAGAAAATAGAGAAGACATCCAATCATTAAAAAAAGATAATAAGGATCTGCATTTAGCATTGGAAACAATGCATGACCAACTTGCCCTAGCAGAAGCAAGAGAAAAGGAAGCATGGATTAGGCTCAGAGGCCTTAAAGAACAACCTAATGAAGATATTAAAAGGAGGATAATTGAACTGTTAGTTCAAAATTTAGGATGGAGTAAAGAATAGATTAGTAATGAATTGGACTGGGTGTACAGGTTAAAATCAACATTTGCTGTTAAGAGAAATCTCCCAAGAGACATTATAATTCAATGTGCAAGGAAAGTGGTGAGAGACTTTATTATGGAAGTGCACTTTAACAAAGGCATCTGTCATGAAGCAAAGCAAATTGGTTGTCCCAATGAGCAGGGATGTGCATTTCCTTTCAAGTTTTTTTTTTTAATTACAGGAAAAGCTACAAAAGCTTTTCCTGCAGAGTATTTGGAGTTTTTGCCCCCCCTTCCAAATATGGAGAAATGATGCAGGATCCCATTGAGACAAAAAGTATTCTCCTCTAATTCTATGTGGTGTATTTTCACCATATAGACAAGCCCCTTGCCAAGAAAGCCGTATGATAGGGCAACCATATGTCAGACTCAACTTGAAGGCACATAACAACAAAGTAAAATCATGTCCCTAGTGAGAACATTATTACATTATTGATATAGTTATAATCCATCTGGTTAATACACAAATTCAAAAACTCTCTGGTCTATACATTTTAGTCAACACAAATACAATAACACAAATACACTTGTACAACCAGGTAACTGGAAATTCCCATAGAGCAATGAATCTGAAAGAGCAGATCCTTTGGGAAAATGTGGCAGCTTTAAACAAATGGAAAATATGCTAACTTCACCTGGTTCCTGTAATCCTAGTATAATATGAACAAGTACAAAGGTATTTGCTTTTCCAAAGCAGTCATGAACATGAACACCTCAGTACAGAGAGAGAAAGAGATTAGACTTTCTGAGCAATCATCAAAACAACAGTTAACTTCTGCTGTCAATATTGACTATGGCAAGAATTCTTTCCTCTCCTTCCTACAAATATTTTTCTTAGCAATGTCAGTGGTTGGAAGGACAGCTATGAAGGAACTAGCGAAAATCCTTAAGTGTAAAGATATAGCATTGAATACCAAAGTCAGGACGCTCTATGCCATTGTATGTTCAGTTCCTATGTACAGTTGTGAAAGCAGGACAGTGAAAAAAGCTGATAGGAAAAGAATCAACTTGTTGGAGATGTGGTGCTAGAGGACAGTTCTGCGCATACCTGTGCTGCCAAAAAGACAAATCAATGGGCCCTAGAGTAAATCAAGCCTGAACTCTCCCTAGAAGCCAAGATGACTGAACTGAGACTCAGGCCCCATCTATACAAGGGGCGGGGGAATGTAGTGAGAAAAGTATTGTAGCAGCTGCAACTTGTCTTAATGGTATTTGCACCCAGCAGCCCCCATAAGCTTCGCATTCAAGATGAAAGCCAAGATAAGAAAACCCTCCTCCCTTCCCTGGTCCCCATGGTGGTGGCATCGATCCCCGATTGTTCGCTAAAGGCAAAAAAATGGCGACTGCAGGCACTTGCCCTGTCAGCAAGCCTCACCCCTGTACTTGTCCAGCCAATCAGGGTCGTGCTTCCTGTACTCTCGGACAGCAATTCCCATTTGATCACTGTCCTAATGAAGGGGAATGCTCACTCCCCTCACTGTTTTTCAAAAACTCAGGGGAAAGCTGTGAAGGCTTTTCCCCTGGAGTTTTTGCCATTTTGGGTCCCCCTCCTTCCAAATATGGTGCAATAATGCAGATTCCCATTACGACAGGTAGGCTTCTCCTCGAATTCAATGAGGAGTATTTTCACTGTTTAGATGGCCCCTGAGACTATTGTATTTTGGACATTTCATGAGAGGACATGACTCACTATAAAAGACAATAATGCTAGGTAAAGTAGAAGGCAGTAGTAAGAGAGGAAGATTGCATTGCTGATGGATAGACTCAGTCAAAGAAACCACAGTTCTGAGTTTGCAAGGCCTGAGTCGGCTGTCGATGATAGGGTGGCTTGTTGGTCTCTCATTCATAAGTAAAAGTCGATTTGATAACAGTTAACAGTAACAATGCCAGTAGTTGCGGAAGGATTACTGGGCTTTTTTAAACACTGGTGCCATTCTGGAAGGAGAGGGCAAAACAAGCAGACATGGAGACCCAGGCAAATCTTTCCTTTCCCATATGTGGTGCTATGGGGAATCCCAGAGGGATGAAAACAGTTGGGCTTGTCAGAGAAGAAGATGGTTGGTGAGGGAATGAGAACCACCCTGGGGCTGGTATTCCATTGCCTGAGATGACAGGTGACACTGGTAATTCCCTGGCTGTTGCTGCTGCTGCTGCTGTTGCTGCTGCTGGGAGTGTGTTTGTGTGTAAAGCTGCAGACTGTTTCCACGTCTTTGGGTGCTCTCTGCCTCTTCCCACCCTCTCCCACATTACTGAGCCGGCTGGTCTAATGGTCCCTCCTGTCTGTGGGCCTTTTGTTCCCTCTCCTTTTTTCATAGCAAGCCCTTTGGCACAAGGATGCTCTTCGAGGCGAATTAATTCCCCAGAGCTCTGGAAAGGTGGTCTGGCTGAAATCTCTTGGGCACCTTCCCTCCCGAAGATCAGGGTTGATGATGATGTGACGTCAGGCCAATTGATTTTGCTCTTGAATGGCTGGGCTTGGAGGGTGGGGGAAGCAGGGAGGGATCAGGCGACACAAATGCGAAGCCAAGCTCACAGCTTCTCTCTGTGAGTGCTGAGCTCGACAGAGACTGACATGCTGGACAGGCGACCATTAGGAGGAGGCAGCTGCAGGGACCCTTTCTGTACACAACCGCGCCAGCCAGCGGAATGCCTTGGCTTTGGGGAGTGGGTGGGGTGAGATTTTTTAAAAAACTACATCTAACCAACCAACACAGACACATACACAAAATCCAAATCCGTTCTTCCCAGCGCCCCTCCCAGCCTGTTTATCATGCAGATTTCACAGCAGAGCTCTCAGCTAATCTGACAGTGCATGATAATTAATCTTGGTCACCCAGATGCTGCAATAAGATCAGGCAGAGAGGAAATGTATCACAAGATACAGAAACTCCGTGTGTGTGTGTGTGTGTGTGTGTGTGCATGTTGAAACTGGGTGAGGAAAAGGAGGGGGGGTAGGTTCCTGTGTTCTCCTGGGGTATTGTGTCAGGAGATGCAAGCAAGCTACCATGTGACGAGATAGAAAGCTGGAGGGATTGGCTGAGATGCTAGTAGCAGGCGTGTGAGCTAAACCAGCTCCCTCTAACCCTCCCTTTCTTTTTCTCCCCCCCCCCCACCCATTTCAGCATCCTTCTGTGATCCTGTAGGTGATACAGCTCCAGCAGCATCCATGGCCTGCCTTTCGCCTTAGCACGCTCTCAGTATCGTTTTTATTTTGTTTTATTTTAATTTCTTCTTTTGCTATGACAGCTGCACCAACCATGTATCTAAGGCACTGATTTTTATTTTATTTTTTTTTGGAGGAGGGGGGAGGCTTACATTAAGCATCTGGTACACTGGAATCGTAATTTCCTGTATTTTTTCAGGCTCTGTGGAAAGTGAGGAATGCAATTCTGCCACCATGATGGAAGGTAGGTTCTGCTCTGATTATGGCTTAACATTTCTCACGCTGGTGGTTACAAGCAGTGCTTTGGAGGGCAAATGCTGTTGGGTGCTTAATACAAGATCTTTTATTGCCAATTCTGAGTGCAAAATTCGTTTTTTTAAAAATCCCTACTTTGATGGTGCTAATAACTGACTCGCCAGATACCATCTCTAGTGATCAAATTCTCAGTTCTCTTGATGCAGCGGAAGGTCTGTGCATGTTTTATTCATGCAAAGGTCTCTTTTCAGGATGGAAAAAAATAGCCCAGCAGTTCATGGCCTGTAGAAATGTTCTGAACTATTTTTTTTTAAATGAGATTATTTGCAGAATGAATATGCAAGAAGGAAGGGGTGTGGGTTACATGAAGGAGACGCTTGGATTATTAAGCTTTGCTCTCTGGAAAATTGGCACTTTTTTATTTTGAAATGAGAAAGGGGTTATATAAAACTACATTCAAATGTGATTTTTAAAAATCCTTTATTGGAGAAGGATTCTGTTCTGCTTAACACTTTCAAAGGCAGGCACCTAAATACTGGAAGGAGTGAAGCATATTCCACTAAAAGATTGTTAAGAGTCATTGGGGATTTTACCTGTCATTGTCATATTTTTGTGATCTAAATCTAAGACATAGCAATCTTACAGCCCTTTAATTTGCACCCGTTATGACCATGGGATATTGCTCCCTTGTAGCTTGGAGGTTTGCTATAATGAAATGGATGTGACTGCAAGTAAAATATCATGGCCTTCCAAGTATCATAAGACACTCACAGTGATACACTGAAACATCCACATATATACATGTGTGTGGCTGAAATGCAGAATATAATTTAGCCCTATGGCTCTTTTGAGGTGCATTTATTATTGTTTCACCCATTTTGAGGTCTTTAGGTGAAGGGAGATTCCCTCTCGTGTTATGGTATTAAGATAAAATTCTTAATTTTGTTACAATTTCTGAGATGAGGATGGAATTACCAATGAAGTAAAAGACATCCTAGCAGGTGCACTGAGAGTATTTCTTCTGGCCTTCATACTGTGCCATGGTGCAGAGAAGCAAGCTTTTGGGGGAAAAAGTGGGGGGATTAAGAAAGAAAGAGAGAGAGAGAGAGAGAGAGAGAGAGAGAGAGAGAGGCTGGTTGTATAGTTTTGGATCCTGTACAGATATAACTAAACAAAACTGCATATATGATGCATATTGGTTCATGATTTTAGAGCTTTGCTGTTTGAACCTCTATTTGCATGCAATTTCTCCTGAAACCTAACTAAAATTATGGATGCTGTAGCCTATTCTTGACCATGATAAATTTCAAATTGATTTTAATGACACTATATTTCAACCTACAATGTTATAAAACCAAGAGGAATAGTTTCAGTTCAGAAGAATGCAAATAGGTTATCCAAATTTTAAAGCCTTACCATTACCTGAAATTAATCAAAATGTCTTATATAACCACACGATATACATTCTGTAGAACTGAAGGAATGGACTGGAGTAAATTTATATGGATTGCTCTTTATGGCCTGTGAATTAAAATGAAAATAAAAATAAAAGCCTTTTTCACCTAACCAAATAAAAATCAAACTAGGCTTTTTTTTTCTGTTAAAGTTTGTATCTCACTAACTTTTAGCTTTGATTTGACACTAAGGGTACAGTTAAGGGTACAGTGTTAAGATTTATGAAAGTTATGCTTAATTTAAAGTGTGAATTAAACAAGTTACATACTGTGAGTTTTACTATATAGGTAGTAGCAGGAGCTGGCAGGTATCAGTGGTATTAATAGACCAGATTTCTTGGAGAATACTATTTTAGTTATTCTGACAGAGACATGTACACACACACACACATTAAGGTAACATACTTGCAGCGAGTGACCTTAGTCAATCACTTATTAGTGTTTTTAATTAGTGTAATGCTTCAGATGAACCCCTGGCAACAAGGATCTAAAAGATAACATCATTATCCACTTTTATTAATATTAAACAGGTTACAAATAAGGGAGATCAGTCAGAACACTTTAAAAAACACTAATTATGAAGATTCTAAATTTTTAGAAAATGTCAGGCTGATAATTAGGCTGGAAAATCATGAATTATAGCACCTCAGTCTCTGATTATAGCACCTCAAATGTGCAAATGTTTCCCCAAGTTCTTTTTTAGATATGCCTCCAAATCTAAAAATGACTCATCTGTGAGTAGTAAAGATGGTCACTTTTTAAAAATGTTCTTACATTTCAAAAAATGAAACAACTGTGTGTTGGACCAGACTTAACCAAGCTTAGAGTCGGCCCACTGAATGCAACCAGTTAAGTTAGTAATGGCTAATTTCAAAATGGCTCTGCTCTAAGGATGAATAATTCTGGTTCCAACACTCATTGTTTCCTTCATTAGTAGTATAAATTGTCTTTCAAAAATGTGAGTGAGACAGGCCATGCTTTTGAGAATAAACATTTTAAAAACAGAATTATAGGGAAGTGCATATGGAACTCATTGACCCATGACATCTTTGAGGCTGTGGCATCACTAAGCCTGGTGCCACCCCTCCCCCTGACAGTGTCACCTGGTGCAATTTGGCCTCTCTGCACCCTCCCCCCCAGTGCTGCCACTGTTGTGAGGACAAGAAAAGAATCGGCTCATGCTTTAACTTCTGTAACAGAAACTCTTTATGGTTCAATATTGGTCTGAGAAGTTAAGACAGAAGACTGTGCAGGTGGAACGTAACAGTACTTTCTTAGCCGTAACCTATAGAACAGTCCTCTGCATGATTGCTTATGAGTGAGTACAGTTTTGTTCTTCTGGTTTTACTCTCACTTAAGTATTTAAAAAGTGACAGCTTTGGCAGAATTTGTTGGACTAGCTGTACCCAGTGTAACATATGCCATGAAAAAACTTCCCCCAAAATGCCCGGTAGACTTCATGACAACCCTTTAAGGTAGGCCAGTGGATTTTTAAATTCTTCCTCCCCCTTCTCAGTGTTCCACACTTTCCCCAGAATTTCTGACGGTGACTCGCTCTGTTGCCCTGCCGCCACACTTGGGTTGACTGCTTGGGTCTTGTTACAGCGGCGGCAGCATCATCCCACCACCACCACCAGTTGACTGACTGGGTCCCAATTTGGGCCACAGATTGAGAGGCAGGAGTGGATTGTGAAGCGGAAAGGGAATTTACATGTGGGTGGTGATTGGTTGGGTGTGTTTCCTAAGCAGCCAATCAGCACACTGGGAAAAAGGCAACATACCCAAGAGAATTACATAGAGACATTTTTAATGGTTCTTTAAATCTTATTTTATGAGGTATTTTATATTTTTGTACACTTAGCATGGGGTGTGTGTGTGTGTAAAAACCTTGATGTTTACAGATTTAATTTTTTTGTCAAATATTTTGGGACCAGGTGAAGATATGGGAATCAAATTAGAGAATTAGAAGGAAATTGAATGGCACCAGCATCAAAATATTGCAGCAAACCAGATCTGAGAGGCCAGAGGGAACATCCTGTTTATCTATCTAGTGTACAGTTGTTCCCTCATATTCACTGGGGTTTGATTCCAGGACCTCCCGTGGATGCCAAAATCCATGAACACTCAAGTCCCATTATATGCAATAGCATAGCAAAATGGTGTCCCTTATATAAGATGAAAAAATCAAGGTTTGCTTTTTGGATTATTATTTTTTAAAGAATATTTTCAAGCTGTGAATACTTAAATCCGTGAATACCAAGTCTGTGGATACGGAGGGACAACTGTATTTATTTATTGAAATCTATTCAAACAACTTAAAATAATTTAAAAATTTTACACAATAAAAATAAATTACAATATAAAACTTAACTGAATAATATATTACCTTAAACAAGTTACAGTGGGCCCTTGGATATCGGCTGGGGTTTGGTTCCAGCCCACCCCCTGTGGATGTTCAAGTCCCATCATATACAATGGCATAGTAAAATGGCATCCCTTACATAAAATTGTGAACAGCAAGGTTTGCTGTTTGGATTATTTTGTTTTGAATATTTTCAAGCTGTGGTTGGTTGAATCTGTGGATAAAGAATCTGTGAATACAGAAGGCTGACTGTACAATAATTAAAACCACATGTATATACAAATTGGATAAAGCCAGTAGACCCTAAAGTCTTTAGTAAAAAAAAATAATGCTTTAAGTTGGCCATGTTGGTGCCAATTAGGCCTCTAAGGGGAGGGCATTTCATCACAGGGGCACCACAGTTAGATCTGATGTTACCATTCTTATAGTTATGTTTTATGGTTTTACATTCTGTTGTACCCTAAAAGGCAGCCTTTAATCTCTAAAATATCTCTTTAAGTCACAAATAACAGATTAGTAGGTCTGAACCTAACCCCATCTTGATTATGAAGCCTTTCCATGCAGTAATGTGTAAAGGGATTTTGTGGTAACAGTAAAGTTTCAGACAGAGACTATTCTGATTCCCTCTAATGTTGAGTGTGAGGGCAGAGAGAAACATCTTTGTTTTACTGTCAGAAGAGCTACCCTAATGGTAGAAAGAGGCACAGGAGGCTATAAAGGCCCTAGACAAGAGAAGCAGAAGAAGCTCAGGTTTAGGAAAGCAGGAGGAAGTTACAAGAGAAATTGTCTGCATGTGTGTTAGAAAGTAATTGTGATCCAGAGATGTGAAGGAAACCAAATTGTAGAAAAAGAGAGGGGAAAACAGAGGCTAAGATAATAGGAAGAATACTGAACTGCATTTGGCTAGGAGGGGTGGAGCTGAGCCTGAGAGGCCATATATTGATTTGAAATAAATAAGCAATCTTGGGCTACCACTCATGAAGTAATCTGTTCTCAACCATTTGGAGACTTGTGTAAATGGCATGAAATACCATGGTAGACTTCATTTACATCAGCTATTGTCACCTAATTTTCTTGGGATAGTCTTTTGTAGCATTCCTTTCTGTTATGCTTTCAGCACGGCTTCTCACTGTGTTTCTTCCCTCACACTTAATTGGAAACCTTTGATGAGATAAAATAAATTCTGTTAATTCACTGTGTTCATTCTGTGAAGCCATTTTTGATACCATTTTCCTTGCACCATTTATCATCAAACCTATACAAAACACCTTCTCCTTTCCTTCCCCCATCAATCTCTCTGTTTTACTGTGCCACTGCCTAAAGGGTCCTTTACCACAACCACATAGTTTGAATATTTGTCTTTAAATTTAAGAAAGAAAAACCATATGACCGACCAGTATAGTATAACGAAACTTTCTTCAGTCTCAGCAGGTAGTTGTAATATATCTAATTACAGAAAGATACAGGGAACCATACTCAGCTCTTTCTATCTGTCCCTCTTGCCCACCTCTACCAATCTAACTCAATTTCCCAACACTGTCCAGCATTTATCCAGGATTGTTTTCTGTGGTTTTCCCTCTTTTTACTGACTCCACCACCCTTTGTATCTCTTGCATCTTCCTCTTGAGATGACAGTCTGATGTGAGCCCAGAATGGGAGCTTGTCACATCTCCAGTACTTGCCTCAAAAGGTTCTTGAAGGTCATGGCAGATCTGTGGACTCCAGGCCAGACCCTGAGGGCTGGCAGTTCTCCTAGAGAGAGCTTAACCATGGTTAGCGACCCTGGGGACATTAGTTTTTTGTTGTTTTTTTAAAGATATGTTGATACTTCCATCTTGTTTCACATTAGGCTTGTTTGGCTGGTATTGGCACTCAATATCTACATTCATGGTTAAAAGAAGCAATTTGACTAACAGAAAATTACTGTTAGTTAGACAGTATGGTGTAACAGATGAAAATAAAAGAAGTATCATTTGGGGTGGGACTCGTGGGCCCCTCCAGGTGTTTTGGGAGGGTTACTCTCAGCATCCCTAACTATTGACTATGCTGACTAGACTTTGATGGAAGTTGCAGTACAACAACATATGGAAGACTGAAAGACAATCCCCCTGGCATTATCATTATGAATGAGCACCTTCTATGATAAAACATCAGCACAGTTAAATTTTATAAATCAGGTCAGTGGGTACCCTCCCACCCACACCCATGGAGGGATTTTCCCCTTGAAAAATTAGAGATGTGGAAATGTATATGAAATATTTGTGTCATTCCATACCTATTTTATGTCAGAACAGTCAACCTCAGCATTTACTCTTTTTTTTCCTTGTTTTGAAACTTTATTCCAGGCAGCAAAATAAATAAATAAATAAATAAATAAATAAAAATCTGAACCTAGAGCCTGTAATGACTCATTTATCTTGGCCAATTGTAATGCAGCAATATCCACTCTTTGTCATTCAGGCAAAACAGTATTGTGCAAAAGTCAAGCTTGAGGCATTGCAGCTGACAGTTTACATTCCAAATGGACATAGCATGCACTCTTGTGCAGTAGTCTCTGCTTTAGACAAATCCAAACTATTCTACCATCTTTCCTAATTCCTCTGCTTTGAAGGGAATGCCAAATCCTGTTAAAATCGAAAAGGTTGGCAGATATTCCTCTTTTGTGGAGGAGAGGTAAAAAAATTGCATTTGTTGAATTAGTTTTGCTGCTTTGGGAACTCTCAAGTGGTCAGTTGTCCGGGATGAGAGCTAATAGATACTGTTACCACTTGTGATTATTATTTCCAGCATTTACATGGCACTCTCAAATATGTACAGTGCTTTACTGTCATTCTTCAGTTTTTTCTTCACAACAGTCCTATGGGGGAGGCTCTGTGTCTTCCCAGAGGCTGATGGGAACTGAAGTGAGAAGCTGCAACTTGTATTTAGTAAAGCTTATGGCCTAAATGGTTGTTCATTCCAACCAGAGTATAACCTTTGAATCAACAGTATTTGCATCATCATTGGTTTACCATGAAAAAAAAATGATTCAGTGGGTCTACTCCAGTTGAGATTAACCCGTAGCATACAGGCTTTTGACACAGGCATACCTGACAACTGTGCAAGATGGGCTGTTTTCCATGCTCTTTCACTCATACCAGCTGCCATCACCTTTCTATTCATACTGGGATTGGACTGACCCCCCCCCCCAAAAAAAAGAACATGTGGGGTTCAGTATGGGAGGATAATGGAATGAAGGGTTAGTTTCCCCTCCTCAACACATAGCTATATGCCACAGTTCCAATCCTAGTTGCAATAATTAAATGCTATAATGCATTCAGCATGATGTCTGCTTTGGCCCTAAATGACACTACATCCCAGAACACTAGAGTAGTATCTAATGCTGCCCTTTCTGAATATAAATGCAAACTAGGCATCAGGACCTAGAAGGAATTTGGTAAGTGGAACTGAATGAAGCTCTAGGGCAGTGGTTCTTAATGTTTTCTTTACCAGGGACCCCCATTAAATAGCTTTTGTTACCGCAACCCCCCATGACTTAACTCAAGATTTAAAATCATATTGCTACTACTACTGCTACTATTGAACACTGAACCATTAACTGTTACACCATCCATTAAACCTTTCCTCAGAGGCTCCAGAGGGGAAGATTTTTGTCTTGCTACTAGTTTGCAGCTGGAGCTGATTGACTGGCAACGCAGGCCCAACCAGCCAGCCTTTTCCCTGGCTTCTCTCACATGGCCACTTTGCTGTTGGGAGGAGGTGGGCTGAGCAGCCTTCAAGCCTTCACAGCCCTCCTGTGAGGACATTGTAGCCCACTGGGAGTCCAGGGACCATATGTTAAGATCCAATGTACTAGGGTATCAGTTCTTCCCTTTTTCAAAAGACAAAGCCTCTTTGGTCAATATATTCAAAATGGACAAGAGATTGCAGGAGAAGAAGAGGGGAGGGCTAACCATTCTTCTTTCATAACACTTACCCTGGCAGCCTAGGCACAGTTATCACAGTTATCATAATTAAAACATTTCAAATATACATTTAGCTAAAGGTGAATGGAGAACATGCACAAACACACATGGAGGTGTGGCAAATAATAGTGTACAAAATTGGCCCAGTAAATATTCCTGTTAAATAAGCCTTACTTGGAGCATCTTTGTTGAGTGCCTATTTGACAGTGTACATCGGTGATTATTCATCTTAATAGGAGAATGTGCAAAGATCTCCTATTACTCATTCTCTGTGATTTTTATAATAAATATGCACAAACATGGATATTTATGCACATTCACAAGTTACATTAGCCCTATTAAACAGCTTATTGTCCTTCTGTTGTCTATCAGCCAACAGTTAAGACATCTTAATTCTACTAAGCTTTTAGTATTACCTAAGTGAGTCATTCCTCTCTCCCAGTTTTTTGTCTTAGTATTGTCTTACCGGATGTGTCATGAGTAAGATCTGTGCTTGTGGTTTAGGCTGTTTATTACAAAACAAAGCATTTTAGGTGAAAAACATACCTATAGTGCTTCCAGTATTAGGAACTACTGAAATTCTCTGAAACTCAGAATTTACTGGTTGTCTTCATCCATGATATTACACCATTGCTTATCATAATGAATGTGTGAACATATTTTTAAAAAGAGGGAGGGGGGACCTTCAGCCTGTCAAATGTTTTGGATTGTAGCTTCCATAATCCTTTGCCCCTGCCCATGCCAGTTGAGACTTCAGAGAGCTGGCCAAAAACCTCTGAAGGGTCAACAGTTTCCTATCTCTGTTATAAAACATAAGCAATCTGATCAGGAGAAAAAAATGATAATAACTTTGTTTTCAGAATGTGTATGTGTGTGTGCCCTGTTGACTTATGGTGAACCCATTAATTTCAGACGGTTTTCTTAGGCAAGGAATACTCAGAGGTGGTTTTGTTGGTTCCTTCCTCTGAAATATAGCCTATAGCATCTGGTATTCCTTGGCCATCTCCCATCTAAGCATTAACCAGACCTAACCCTGCTTAGCTTCCAAGATCACATGGGATCTGGTGCCTTTAGGCAGTGCCATGGATGGATTCAGTGAGATGAATTTATTTTTTCTTGCAACTACAGTGGGGAAAAGAGAACACTACATAGAAATTAGCATGACATTGCACCTCACCAGTCTCTCTTTGCTTTTACCTTTAATTTAATTAGGTATTTATACCCCGCTCTTCAGCCACAAAGGCTATCAAAGCAGCTTACAAGTTGTTTTAAGCAATAGCAATTTACACATCTACACTGCATTAAGCAGTTTCCAATGTGTGTTAGCTAATTGCCCCACAAGCCGGGTACTCATTTTACTGACCTACGAAAAAATGGAAGGCTGAGTGAACTTTGGAGCCCTCTGGAATTGAACTTGACATGGTGACTTGCAGTACTGG
This sequence comes from Gambelia wislizenii, assembly GCA_030847615.1. NCBI lineage: Eukaryota > Metazoa > Chordata > Lepidosauria > Squamata > Crotaphytidae > Gambelia > Gambelia wislizenii. The sequence goes on from JAUMIR010000004.1 coordinate 109,964,196, forward strand.
CATTTAACCACTGCGCCACCAGGGCTCCCTGGTGAACCCTGATGTGCCTCTACTTGAGACCCAGAACTCAGAAAAGCTACTTTTTGTACTACAGCTCCCAGAATCCCCCAGTCAGCACAGGAATTCCTAGGTTTGTAATCTAAAATGTAACTTGTTCAAATTCCACTGAAACTTGTGCTCTTCCAGTTTTAGCACCCTCAGTAACATTTGAAAGTCTTCTGCTTCTTTGAGCAAAAAATCTCTTTTTATGTTTTCTGTTCCTTGTTGGCCACCTGGTACACTAAGAAGGTCTCCCCTCTTCTCCCTCTTTTTTCAAATCTCTTCCACGAAATCTTTGGTTGAACCCCTTAGTCCTCTCTTAAATCTAGGGGTTGTCTACACAGGCAAAAAAACTGTACCCACATCGTACCAGGGGGCTGGTAGAATACACAACATTCTTGAAGATTCAAATCCTCAAGAATGTTGAGCCCTGGTGGCGCAGTGGTTAAATGCCAGTACTGCAAGCCACCACATCGCAAGTTCGATTCCAGCCGGCTCCAAGGTTCACTCAGCCTTCCATCCTTTCGTAGGTCGGTAAATTGAGTACCCAGCTTGTGGGGGGCAATTAGCTAACACACATTGGAAACTGTTTAATGCAGTGTATATGTGTAAATAGCTATTGCTTAAAACAATTTGTAAGCCACTCTGATAGCCTTCTGGCTGAAGAGTGGGGTATAAATAAATAAATAAATAAATAATCACGTACAGTTCTTTTTGGCACCTGAGGGCTTAGATCTGTTTTTTAAAAAACACCTTTTATACTGCACTTTCTTGGAAAAACTGGTTTATTGTATGTGTAGCCACCTCTGAGTTAGCTTTGGTGTGAAGCTTTGTGTGTGTGTGAGAGAGGTTTGGGGTCACCTGATCACTCCCACCAGGAACAGTTACCTTATCTGTTTGTATTTATGTTTTGCCAGCGTGAAATCTCTATTATTTTTTTGAAGGTGCGTTTGTGTGAATACTTGTATATCATTATTAGCACACCTTTGCATATTCATATGCATGACAGCAAGAAAAATGGAATGGCCATGGCTGTGTGGCCAAAAATAATGTGACATATAGGACACATGATCTAAGTAGGACCACCCTTTTATATCTAAGTGAGCTTGCCTAGAAGAGATGTGTGGCATGTAATACCACTCTCACTTCACTTTAACAAGATGTGTGTGGTGTTAACAAAATGTGTGCGGGGTCACTGCTGACCAGGAAAATGCAATTTGAAACAAACAAACAAAAATGCCTGTATAGACAAGCCCCTATTGTTGACTCACCATTTAACAACTGATTCAGTGGATCTATTCTAGTTGGGAATTCCCATCATGCAACCCTCCAATATGTGGTGGACTGCAAGTTCCAGTAGCTCCACCTGGCATAGCTACTGGTGAGGAATGCTGGGGGATGCAGTCCAGAAACATCTGGACCCAGCCACATTCCTCCTGCCCCTGACCAATAGAATTCAAGCCAACCTCTCCCCTTTATCCTTCTCTCCTTTTGTTGCCTCTGCTTCTTGTGTAGCTGGTAAATTCCAGAGGACTGGGACCTGGTTTTTCTATTGCCCTGTAAAGCACTGTGTATGTTTCTGGTTTTATATAAATATTTATATAGGGGGATATAAATCCAATCTACCCTCAGGAGTTACCTTTCCTGTTTGATTTTATTAGCCAGCCGGTGCCCCAAATAACAATTTCCTTTGCAAAATGGTAATTATTTACATTATATTTTATTTACACTTGCCAAACAAACAGTATGAAATTAGTTTAGTAAACCAGCTTTCAAATACATTTGCTTCTTGTTAAACAAGAATTGTTTTATTTATGCAATACTTATAAAATAGTGACAAGGTAGGCATACATATTACATATACAACTACATATACTGTAGAATATTTATCATTAAAGTAGGTACAATATCTGAGTTAAGTAATATTCCATCTACACAGAGTCAGCATGTACAGAGCTGTATACTTATTAAAATACCGTAGATATAATACTTAAGTTTGGAGCAGGCTGAAGAGGAGGGCACAGGCAGCCCCAGCTACAAAGGAAGGTTTCAAGTGGCAGGGTGGGCCTTCAAACTCAGTTGCCAGGGCAGTTGCCAAAGCCAAATATTAAAAATGAAAACAGAAATCCAGTTCCACTTTACAGAAGATGTGATCAACAGTGCAAACCTTGGCAAATTATCCTCCAGGCATATTGCAATAGATTATAATAATGTGCTTGTGTTCACACACGCTTACTGGAGCTTGGAAAATTTACCTTTTGGAACTGCAACTCTCAGAACCTGCAGCCAGCATGGCTAGGTTAGTGGTCTCCCAAAGTTACTTCTCTAGGCTCTAAAACCTCCACAGCCTTAGAAGGTCTTAGTTCCCTCGCTAATGGATGGGGCCAAAACATACCTCCCTTCCACTAATAGAATGATATGGCCTTAAATGAAACATTAACCTTAGTTTCTTTCCTGTCTTTTGCTGGTGTGTCTAACTGGAGAGATGTGACCTGGCTTATGAAGGTGGGAGAAGCATTGCTTTGGGTCCCACTTTGGGTCCTGTGCTGGGAGAAAGGAGGGATATTAAATAAATAAATAAATAATTGAATAAGCACTGTAGTTTGACCAAAATGTATACACTTTATATCTTAATTCTTCACATTTCAGCTCTTAGGGCAACTGTGTAGTATCAACTCTCCTTCTGCCTGTCTTGGTCTCTGAGGAGAAAAGTGGTTGGGGTTTCTCTTAAGGAGTTCAAAATACAAAATACAAGTAAATGCTGGAGGCTCTCCTTGTCTTGGTGACTGTCAGAAGGACAGTCTTGGTGACTGTCATCTGTTCTCCCAGGGGGCCATTACAAGCAAAGAGAGGCTTGATTTGACATGTTCCTTCACTGAACAATGATTCAAAAATCTGGAAAATCCTGAATTCACTTCTCATCTAGGTTAGACATCAAGGTGTATATGCTTCCATAGGAGCACATTAGACATGATTTGCTCAGTAAGTGGAATGTGTGGAATCATACTTCTCTTTGCCATTAATTTCCCCACCCCCAGAACAGGCTCACTTCTTAGGCAGCAGCTGCTGCAAATTAAATGGGAAATGAACACTTTTTGTAAATTCTAGATCAGTGATGGGGAATATGTGGCTCTCAAGATGTTGCTGGATATAAAACTTCCATCAATCCTCAGCATTGGCTATGCTGGCTGTAGCTAATAATAGGGGCATTGCTACAACACATGGAGAGTCACATACTCCCCACCCTTCGTATAGAGTATTTGTTGGAGTCTGATCCTCTCAGTCATAATGGACCTGGTTGCTATGGTGCTGTTTAAAGATGTATTTGCCACAGTAAATCAGGAAGGGAGTTGTTGCTTCTCCCTCCTTCAGGAAAGGTTTGGGGAGAATGGGCATTAAGGATCTAAAATCGTTCCATATTATTTTAAAAACTTGACTTTAAGGGAGCCAATGGCCCAATGGCCTATCTGCTCCTTCTACACAAAGACTGCAGTGGAGGAGTCAGCTGATGATACTTCACACAAAGTGAAGACTGCTAGGTCTCAGTTTGATGAGGAAAGACAAGAAGATATTGGCTCACTCTCTAACAAGAATGAACGTAAGTTTCACTTCTGAGGGACTGATGGTCACAGTTTTGTGTCTGGTATTCAGTCGCTTTTCCTGGAGTGGGAATTCAGTGCCCCTGCCCAAAAGACTGAATTCCACTGAACCCTATGATACCTTTTAGGGGAAACAACCATGTCTACCTGATTTGTAGGAGTGTAGAGAAGGTAAAAATCAGCAGCAGGTGAAATAATAGTATCAAATGGTTTTGGATTTGCTCCCCCACCTCTCCTTATGGCAAAATGTGGTAATCTTTTTTATCTGTAAATATCAAATGCAATGATGGGTTCTGGGTTAGATGCCAGGAGTTGGAAGGTCTTTGGCTAATGGTGGACATGGGCAGCACTGAAGTTCCTCTCTCACACACACAGACTTCTCCCCATCTGAACCTGTGTGGATGGGGAGGTTTAAACTCTTCATCCTATGTGCTAAGATCACATTCGATATCCCCTGTCTCAGAGACATGTGAGGAAAGGAGGTGTGAGATTTAAACAGGAAGCCTTGCCCATGGGGAACTTGTTTCACAGGTAGATTTTGCTTACACTAGCCTAGCAAAGAAATAGTTTAGCGAAAGTGCAATCAAAGCATGGAAGACAATGTATGGGGATGATTCTCCCTTGTGGTTCTCTCCAGCACAATGACAGCAAAGTTTGGCAGGGAGTAAGGAAAGAATTTTGCAGCGGGTATGGAGATATAAGTCCTCTGCAAAGTGGAGATTGCCCACAGGCCATGGAGAGCCCAGGTGTGCCTTATGGTTATTCATTACAAAGTTCCTGACAGGGCATCTACTTAGAAGTCTTTTTGGGTTCAATAAGATTTAGCTCCAGGTAAGTGTGTATAGGATTGGACTTTGATAGATCCTTCTGGTTTTTCTAATACGGTTTAAAACTGCAGAGTGAAAATTATAGGTGGAAAACCAATCTACTGTCTCTCAAGGACCTCTCCGTTCTATTTCTTGTACAATTTACTGCTATTAACTGAGGTACAGTCAGTAAATGCCAATTCCTATTACCCTCAGGAAGATGGCTCCTTACACTTGTGATAAGGCCTTAAGTCTGTTGGGATTTATTTGAAAAAGAAATACGTGTGTGTGCGTGTGTGTGTGTGTTACAAATATAATTACAATTAGGACCATAATGGTGAGTAAAACATTTTGTAAGGTAATGCTGTTTTCTGAGAAAAAGGAAGAAAGTATCAACAACTCAGAGAGCCAATGTGATGTAGCAGTTTGTGTTTTGGACTAGGTCTCTGGAAAATCAGGGTTCAAATCCTGACACAGCCATTGAAAGCCACTTGGTGACCTTGGGCCAGTCATACTCTCAGGTTCAAAGGAAGGCAGCAGCAAACTCCTTCTGAACAAATCTTGCAGAGAAACCCCACAGTTGGTTCATTTTAGGATCTACATAAGTTGGAAATGACTTGAAGGCATGTAACAAAAACAATTAAAAACTCATACCCATGAAGACCACTTCAGCATTCCCCCCCTTACTTCCCATTTGTACATTGTGACTTTCATATTTTTTAAAAATGATCTATTAAGGGAACACATAAAAATGCATATTCTCATTGTCTAAATAAAATAAAATTCCTGGCTTTTAAGCACCCTCTGTACACTAGGGGAAGAGAACCTATGGTCTGTGATCCTAGCCTGGCCCATGAATGATCTTGTCCCGCCCTGCCTGAAGCCCCATCACCCATGTAGGAACACAGTCGGGAGGGGGAAATCCCTCCATTATCTCCAATAAAAAACAGGTTACAGCAGGGATTCCTCCCCCTGCTGTTTGACCTCCCAGTTCAAGCCAGTGACACACAGGGGAATTACTGATCTTATCTATCTCTGGAGAAAACACCTTTCCTTGTTCTACATTTCCTCCCACCCCACAGCAGAAAGTGTGGGGCAGTCAGTGCTTTCCAGACCCAAGTGCCAACAGTGAGGACTGTTTTAGCAAAGAACATCTGTAAGGAAGAAAAAGGGCAAGGCCACTTCAACCTGTGCTCAGAATTAGCTGAATCCTAAGACCAGGACTGTGTTCATAGAGCTCTGCTCCCTGCTCCCTACTTTCACTGTGCAAGGGAGATATGGAGGGAGGTGGCTGAAAGCACCAGTTGCAAATTTATCTGGTACTGCAGCCAGGGATCTTATGATGCCAGGGGTAAGAGCCTGCTCATGACATCAGGTATATGGCTATGTTGCCAAGGTCTCCATCCAGTTATCCACGTTTACTTTGAAGAAAGTCCTCCTTGAACTCAACTGGGATTTACTTTTCAGTAGACATAAATAGGAATGCACTGCTATAGTTTTCCTCCAATATGTTTGTTACATATACGTAGTTATATCCAATACTAGCCAGCTTGTGTGTGTATCTGTGCCTTCAAGTCGCCTGCTGACTTTATGACAGTCCCATGAATTTCATAGGGTTTTCTTCAGCAAGGAATACTCAGTGGTGATATTGTTGTTCCTTCCTCTGAAAAATAGCCTACAGCACCTGGTGTTCAATGGTGGTCTCCCATCTAAGTACTAACTAGAGCTGACCTTATTTCGCTTCGAAGATCAGACAGGATCTGGTGCCTTTAGGGTATTTAGGCTCCTACTAGCCAGCCTACTAATCATAAATATCCTGATTTCTGAGCACCAGTAATTACAGTACAACGTAGAATTGGATACCATTAAGCACTTTGTAGACAGCACTGTTTCTTATGACAGTTCTATGTATAATAACCCTTGTAATGTTTTCGGAGCTTGTTATTTTTATCGTCTTATTCCCATAGTGCTACACTTGTTGTTCTGTTCTGGTGCCAGCAGTATGATATCAAGCCAAAACAATAAATAAATCACAGAATCTAAAGGGAGAAAGATCTTTATTGCTCCTTCCTAGTATTATCCGAAGCAGTATTCAGTGGTCACAAGGACCATAACATGTCACAGTTACAAAGGGCATGGTAGTAGGTGAGGGAATCTCATTTTATTACCATTTGTAACCATTTATATTAATCTCAAAATATTAAACGAAGCCCATATTTTCATAACAAGAAAAATGACCTAGAATAAGCATTTCCAAAACTTCTGTCAACATACCAGAAAAAAACCACTTTTTAATTTGAAGAAAATTATTTTCAAGTACTTTTGTGTATAACAAAGCTTCAGTTTTGGCTTTATTTTTAAAATTTGTATTTATTTTAATTTTAAAAAATAAACAATTTTGGCTTGAATTGAAATAGCTCTTTCTTTCTTAAAAAGAACCCCATTTTTCTTGTTCAGAAAGGATCTAAATAAAGCTTGCATAAAACAAAGTTTATAGTTCCCTTCTATCATTCAGTTATGGCAGCTGCCATTTTTCTCATCTCCTGTTTTATCCCATCTTTAAAATCAAGTCAGAAGGAAACTAGAATTCAAAATGGTTGGTAAATGTGAGAGATACTACTAGATCTCTCAAATGAGTACAATAATCAAATTGTCAAGGCAGAAGCTGAACAACAACCAGTCCCACACATATACAAGAGTCTAGCAGAGAAAGAAATAAGCTTAGTTTTCTTGGTAAAACATATAAAAATAGGTTCACTTACACATTACTTGTGCATATTCAAACACAGGCTCTAATGGAAGAGAGAGAAAAAAGAAGAAAATAGCTGCAGGTTAGAGTGATATAGGAAGAATCTGGGCATGGGGGAAAAAAAACCCCTAATTTAAAAAGTTACAATAAATATATACTGTGCCTAAACTGCTAGAGAGTAACATGCAAACTAGCAATTAGTGAGTATAGGCATGCAAAAGTTTTTAACACAAATAAACACAGAACAGCACAGTCTTATCTTGATTAGTCCATGCAGTGGTATTACTTTATGTGATGAGAGAAGACATAACTGTGATGTTGGTGCTGGAAAAACCTATAAGTGGGCTGACTGATAACACTTGCGGTATACTGTAGTAAAGTAGAGAGAAAGGAAGGAAGGAAGGAAGGAAGATTTTGATTAATCTGAGTTGAGAGGGGGGAGGTGAATTGCTTTTAATAGGCTTCTTCATCTAGGTTATTATGCGGGAGACCCTTTTGTCTGCCTTGATTTTGGGTAGCTGGGTGTGTCAGGCAATGCAGGACTCACCATCATCAACAGTGCTGGTTCTCACCTTTTCCTACACAGTGTTGGCCCTGCAAACATTGGAAAATATCTTCACTGTACTTCCCATCCCAGTCTGATCAAGGTATGAAGTCAATTACGTAGTAGCAGCTAGTGGCACCCATGCCAGTAGTGTGTTAATCTAGTCCAAACTTTAAAGGAGCTAAGCTAGATGCTATTACAAAGGACAGTTCCTTTGAAATTCTGACTAAAATGTGGAGAAGATTTCCTGTCCCACTGACATGGGAGTCAGGAGCTTTTGCTCCAGTTGCATATACTGTATTCCCCTTAACTGAAATGAGAACAATTTGGGCAAACCCAGTGAAGAGCAGGGCTTCTCCTGTAGTAGTGGGCACCCATTCCCTGCTACTCTTTCCTTAGAGAGGCTTACTGACTATGTTCTTGGTTTTCTTGTCTGCAAGTGACCATTTCAATATTGCCAAAGTCTTTTCCTAGTATATTGATTGCTGAACATTTTATTGCTGTAGTTCCTTGTTCATTTTGTCTTCCCCCTATACTTAGCCATTGTGATCAGGAGACTACATATTATTGCTGTAGGAAGCACTGTTTTGTAAATATGAATTACTTGGCATTCATCTAGAATTCCACAGAATGCTAGCTACATTCCTGTGGGGAGGACCATGGAGAGGACATATGCTGAAGATGACTTGATTGAGCCTTTGCTACTTCCATATTTCCATGTAACTTCAAGGCTTAGTTAGATTAGTTTTATCACAAAGTGACTAATGATGACCTAAGGATACCTTCAGACAAGGCTTTTACCATGCAATGGCAGCATCTCATTCACAAATATTTACAGGAGATCCAAAGGCTTTCTTCTTCCATTTGCAGCTTTCTCGTTGATTCTCCCATCTTCTTCCACTTAATCAAGTGTATTAAGGAAAGAAAAAAGACAAAATCGCTACACAATATCTTCTAGTTGTGAGAGGTAGGAACCCCTCTGGAGGAACTCTATGAAAAGCCTGCCTGGTCAAGTATTTGGCCCAGCTGCCAAAATGTGCTGTGCAGATTGCAGAAGTTGCTCCAAGTTGCTAGAATTCTTGGAGTAAGTGCATGCAGCATTTTTTTTAATGCAATGTGCCTGCAAGAGTCCTGCAGGACCAAAGACAAGGGCTCTCTTGCCCAGTATCACTTTTTCCCTGATGACAAGCCAGATACTTTAATTTCGTAGCCAGAGAATATGCACCAGAGCATCAGCTTGTTGTGTTTTGCCCTAGCTTGCAATTTCACATGCTGCTGCTTGTGGGATTACTGGTTGCTTGCGTTTTGGTGGCACCATACTTTACAATGTATATGCAAGCATTATAGAAAAAGAGTCACATGGTGATGTAACTGAAAAGTAAATGGAGGAGGGTACTGCTGTTACATGTACTTTTCCTTAATGGCGCCATTCTCTGCTTCAGTCTGAAATCTCTCACTCTTCTGAGTTTAGAATTTTCAGAATCAGCATTTGATAACTCTGTGCCAGAAGGATAGATTAAGAGGCTGTTCAGCCAGTATGTAGCTGGGGCTCAGAGTCAGCACTGACCTATGAGAGCTTGAAAAATTACTTTTATCTTATTTATTTAAAATTTAATTAATTAGTTTCTATCCTGCCTTTCTCCCAACAGGGGACCCAAGGCTGTTTACGTGAAAAGCAATTAATTACTTTCAAAAGTAATTTATTACAGTAGTAAATTACAGTACAGTATGAAATTAATGGGGTTGTAAGTTAGCAGGCAACTTGAAGGCACATGCACACAACATTGTTTCAAGGGGCCTTAGTGCTAATTACCATTATAGTTGTAGTTTTTAAAAAGTAACTTCTGTATGTGAAATAGGTCATTTTAGTTAGTTTTAAAATAAAAAAAATAAAGCCATCTGAATGCTACAAGCTGTTCAGTTATGGAACAAAACACACTCTCCTCCCATCTACCTTCTTGCCATCCCAATACCCACAACAAGCTGTGAAGCAGCAGCATGCTGTCACAAGCCAGCACTGTGTGATAGTCCTCCTCTGTCATTTAGTGAGGCCACATTCCTGTAACTATAACAAATTTAATGTAGTTCTAACTTTATTATTGGAAAAAGGAACTAATTTCATGTTCTTTACTCAGTTGTTGTCTAAAGATATCCACCAATAACCTATGTCAGCTATCTAGTTATACAGCTGTGTAACTTAGTAACTAAGTAACATCTCCTCTTTCCCAAGCCCATCTTAGTAGCCAACAGCTGCTTTGAGTGAAGGCATTCTCCTGTCAATCAAGACACAGGAGGTGGATGTTTCTAGCACCCTCCAATCAGTGAACGAGGCTGTGACAAGGCGTTGCAACAGGGGGTCCTGCTTCTGATTGTTGCACCCTTGCTTGCTGGTGGGAGGGATGGAAACATCTTCCTCCTTGTGCTCTGATCAGCAGCTGAACTGACCTCCTTTTATCAATGTGGTTACTGGCTGTTAAGGTGGGCCTGGGAGGGCATTTGTAATTGTGGCAATAATACCACAGTCATGACTATGTGGTGTTACTGAATAAGGAACAGTTGTGGATCCATAATTCTCAGTTACAAATCCATAATTGTAGTACAGAATGCCACCCATCATTTTCAAATGCTAAAAATAATAGAAAGGAGGGATTCTTCAGTGAACATATTAATGATGAGAGGATATGGATTATTGGGGGTGGGGCTGTAGAGTGGGTAGAAAGATTCTTAAAAGAAGCAGACTGCGAGTAGCAGGTAAAAATATTGTAAGACTGCATCACTCCTATTTGGCTATTACCCAAAAAATGTCAATGTTGCTGACCCTCTAAAGAAGTGAGATGTATAAAATCTTTATGAAAATATCGTCAAATATTACCTCTGTTGAGCATACTTCTATAAGTAGGTGGTGGCAGGAAATTTCAGCAAAAGGAGGAAGACAAATGAGGAATGGACCAGACCTTGGTTTAGTGTTTGATCAAATTCTTCACACCATCATAAGATTTTACAGTCTATATAACCTGGTAGTCATAATTCATCTTATACCAATGTTTTTATCTGTAAAGTTTTTAAAGAACTAAGTCATCATTGCAGAGAAGATTCCAGGGGCCCCCAGAAAATAAAATAGGGTTTGTAATGCCACCCCTGTATATTCTTATACGGGTGGCAGAGAGGAAGGGAGAAGCTCTATATGTCATACTGTAATTTTCTCAGGTAGAAGGAAGACTATAGTTCACATTCTGTATTTCAAAAGTTAGAGAAAGTAGGCAGATAAGTAGGTTGGTAATGTTAAAATAGGAATTTTTCCTACTGTTCCCTCCTTGAATAATAACTTTGTTCTTGCTTTTTCATTAGGTATTAGAGCTAAAATAATAATGCTAGCTCTACTACCTAGGAAGATATGGCACTATTATGTATCACAAACATCTAGTCAGGCAGCAAGAACAAGGTAATTCTTCAATGGAAAATTCACAGGGTGAGCCTGTTCAAAACTAGCAGTACTGAGTCCCTTTTTAAAACAAGGAAGTAGAATTCTTCAAATGCTTCTTTCTTTGGGTTCCAGCAGATAAAGGAACACATGAGATCATTACTCTGTATATGTCATGTGGGGTATTATCATTCAAATATAAAGTGGAAAAATCCTTAATAATTTTACATAAATTAAGGGTGATGTTTTGAGGGGGGAAATTATGATTCAGAGGTCCAATTCTATATATTTTTGCAGACTAAACACATTTTTTAACAAATACATTTTTGAAAAGGCCTTAATAGGGTAACTGTGGCATAGCTAAGAACAATGACAAGGGTCTATTTAGCTAAAAAGACCTGCTTCAGAACTATAATGCTGAAGACAGTAGGGTTGCACTTCTGATATTTTTATTGCACATCCAGAAACTACACTAAAGAGGGCCACCCTGAAAACACAAAAATATACAAATAACAAGCTGGAAATAAAGCCAATATTTTATTTTGTGTTCAATTTGTCATTGGTGGTAGACAGGACCAGAAGGTGATGCTTGACTTATTATACCCTTACCCTTGAGGTTCTGTGGGTTTCTTTCAGAGCTGTGACATTACTAAGGCTGGTGTCACCCCTCTGTCTGATGGTGTCACCTGGTGTGGTTCAGCCTCTCCGCACCCCCCTAGTGCCACCGCTATGTCAGAGTACCATGGATCCAAGTGCAAATCAAGAACCAATGGGTTCAAGAGCAAATCAAGCCTGAACTCTCCCTAGAAACCAAGATGACTAAACTGAGACTGTTGCACTTTTGTTATGTGACAAGAGGTGACTCATTAAAAAAGACAATAATACTTGGTAAGTTATAAGTCAGTAGGAAAGGAAGAAGAATGCATTCCAGGTGCCTAGACTGAATCAAGGAAGCCATGGCTCTGAGTCTGCCAGACCTGAGCAGGACTGTTGAGCAGGACAGAGTGACTTGGAGGTTTCTCATTTATAGGGTCACTGTAAGTCGATGTTGACTTGATGGTAATTAACAACAAATCATGCTGTCTAACATTTACATAAAATTTGTGCAAGATTGTCTGGTGATTGTCTGATGTCATCTAGTATGCTGCTGAAATCCCTCTTTCTCTCCTTTACACCTGATTCTGTGGAAGCTGTGGAGGTCCTGGATTTTTGCCTGACATCAGTGGGCAAACTATAACTTAAACCAGGGAAGTTATATGTACCTTAGTAAGAGGACTACCAAATCTAGGAGCTGGTTTTCAAATGATCTTGGATGGGGGTCTGCACTTCTCTTAAATGGGAAATTTCACATTTCAAGAGTGTTTCTTTATGTCATCTTGCTGTGGCTTTGGATGTTGCTAAAACAACAGTTTCAGTCAATGCACCAGCTACAGTCTTTCATTAAGAAAGATGATCATAATCTAGAATGGGGATGTAATTCTTAATTCAGTACTTGAAGGAAGGAGTAATTTTAACAATTTTCTTCCTACTACACGACACTCTTCAAAAACTCTGCCATTTCAAAGATTGTTCACTGTTTTTGAGGAGAAATATGCAGAAAATACTGTTTCCTGTAGTTGGGGACTTTTTGTGTGCAAAGTCCACATGTGGTTTTTTTGTGCAGGACAGCAACTCATTAACAGGACCTTTTCATCAGTGGCTTCTACACTATACAACTCTCTGCTTCATGAGATGCTGCAGATTACTGTTTGAGCAGAAACATCCTTTAAATTTCATTTATTTCTGGGTAACTTTGGCTTCCTTTCAGTGCAACTGCTGTTCTGATGATTGTGTTACAGCTTAGAAATGTTATTATTTAATGTGAAACTATCTGCTAACCAACCCTGATGGCTCCCTTTGGGATGGAAGAAGTCATTCATTATTCTAGGAGTACATTGCATAGGTTGGAAAGATAATAAAAATAATTGGAATGTGAGCCCAGTGATATGCAAAATGAACAGATTTTATCATGGCATAAAGCTTTCTTTGGTGGCAGTCTCTTAGGTGCATCAAGATGCCTTGCATCATAAATAAAATAGTTTGTCTCATGTTAAGAGAACCCATGTGCATATGGATCATAGAGGCGGGCCCACTGGTCATCAAGTTCAACTTCCACCTTGATGTAGGAACTCTAGTTAGAGCATCCCCCTCAGTAGCTGTCCAGGGTCTTTTTGAAGATGTCCAGAGAAAGAAACCGCACCACCTCTCCACATAATTGGTCCCATCACTGAACCACTCTTACTGTCAATAAGTCCCTTATAATGTTCAATTGAAATCTACCCTCCTGTAACTTGAAACCATTATGCCTGGTCCCATCATCTAGGGCAGCAGAGAACAAACTTGTCCGCTCCTCTCTGTGACAGCCCTTGAGGTATTTTAAAGACTGCAGTCACGTCACCCCTGAGTCTTCTCTATACCAGGATGAACATGCCCAACTCCCTCAGGCTTTTCTCATATGTTTTGTTTGACGATCAACCATGGAATAATGAGACCAGACACAGAAAGTTGGGTTAAATAAGGGCCACTTTATTTGATCTATATCCTATTTAAGTTAATTGGGCCTGAAAGGAGCAAAGGGGGGGGGAGCAACCTGATGTGGGTCCAGCTGAGGCCAGGTGTCTACCCTAGCCTACCTCCTCAGCCTCCCCTTGGTGAAACACCTGAGCCCCATGGGCAATCCAATAGATGGCTTGCTCCCCAGCTGCTGACGTACTGGAAGGTAAGCCCAGGGTACTCCCACCCAAGTCACAGGCTTTATAAGTGAGAGCAAAACCCCCAGGTCAGCCTCAAGAGTAGACTTCTTCCCCACCCCCATGTCTCAGGGCCTGTAGAGGCTGTAAGAAAGCCCTACTTTCACCAAGAGGGTGCCAAGGTGTACACCGCAGTGTTAAGTTCTCCCCCTGCTACCTGCCAAATAGCAGCCTAGTTAATAGCAGTCCACCTCAAGCCAATAATCAAAATCCCTCAGATACAGTATGGGGTAGGCAAAAAACCCCAAGTAAATGCGATAAAATCCCTACCCGGCCCCAAAGCGACCAGTTAACTCATACTGCACTGAGGGCAGGAGGGTGGGCAGCCGAGCCTTAAATAGCCTACCACCCTGCCCCATCACGTGCTGCATTATGGTGCCCTGTGACACAGGCTAAGCCTCCTGGTCTCTGACAGTGGAGGTCATCAAAAGAGTACCCTTCAAAACAGTATCTTTTGCCATGCTGACCCAGGTATGTATCTCCTTATATCTTATTATCCTTGTTGCCCTTCTCTGAATCTACTCCAACTTGTCTAAATCCTTCTTGAAATGCAAAACATTCCAAGCTCATTCTCTCTATCATGGGAGAATACAGGCAGCAATCTAGCTGAAGAGCTGAATATTTTAAATCTCTCTTAACACATTTGGTGCTTTTATTATTTCCTGTCTTTAAGAGGGAGAAAAACACCTGTGTTTGGACATGGTATTTCCAGACAAGGTTTAGATTAACTATTTTTAATCTGGATATTGTATGCTGATCTGTCCAGCATGGTAGGTATTTCATGAGTTATAATCAGTAGTCTAAAACCTTACTTCCTCATTAAATCATGTGCTGTTTGCCAGCTACTTTAACCCTCTTCTCTAGAGGCTTTAACAGGTCTTAAAATAGTAATAGGCCTGCTGTTTTATATAAATAACATCATGAGAGGAAAGGGTAAAATGCCTAGGCTGGTGGATTTAAGAAGAGAATATATATCTGGCTAGCAGTGACATGACCTTGTCAGTCAGGAAGATATGCCTGATATGGTGAAGACATAATAACTTGATCTCTATACCTTAATAAACATCCAGAATGCTAAAGCTGGAAACTCAAATGGGAGAGACAGAGTGCAGCTTCTATGCTGACTTTGCATTTCCCATGTGATCCATTCACCCACTCAGCATATCAGTGTAAAAAGCCACCCGATGCTACATGCCTTCCAACTGTCCTGATTTGGCAGGAACAATCAAGGGGTTAAACAAATGTGTACCTGATTCAGAGGAATTATGATTGTGAACCAAGTTATATGGCTGGATTTTGCATTAATATATTGGGCCATTTTAGTTTTCCATTTGTGTTGTTTTAGTATCCATTTTCCAGTTGGTATCTATTTGACCTCCTATCAAGTAAACCCACTAAAATTCAGTGGGACTTGCTCTGTCTAAAGGCTTGTTTGCACTAAGAATAGAACACATACTCACACTGGATCTGGTGCAATTTGTACACACACAGCAAATCCACCCCTTTTTAGCCATTAATCTGGCTTAACAGAAACCGCAAGTTGCTCCCAAGTTTCCAGAAAACTCCAGAGTGGTTCCCCATGTTTTGGACATGTGGACAGCTGTCCACACATCCACTGCATTGGCTCCACTGGCATGTACCCCTTGGTACCACTACCACCACTACCTCATCTGCCAGCCAAGCAGCTCTCTGCAAGAGCCTGGCCATCGCCATCACTGCTGGTGAGGTCATAATGGGGTGCCGTGCCATGTGCTCAACAAGGAAGGGGGCACTCTACTCCCTCCTCATTGATTGCATGGGTGCTCTGTTCTGACCTCACCAGCAGCAATGGTGATGGCCATGCTTTCACAGAGAGCTGCTTGGCCAACAGGTGAGGCAGCAGTGACACCAAGAGGGATGGGCCAATGGTTCTGATGCAGTGTCTGCCCGGCAGCTCATCTAGACTATGGCATGGCTATGGAATGGATCTGTGGCATCACATGTAGTCAGCATCATGTCGATTCAGGGCAGCTCCAAAGCATAATGCTCTGGACTGGCCCCAGATTATGGCCCCAGTGTAGATGAGCCCTTAGACTGAGCTTGAAAATACCTAGTATTGGAACTCCCTTTTTCCCATAACAAGCATATAATTACAATATGTTGTTGTTGCAACTTAACTCTTTTTTTCAGAGTAACTTATTTACTCTTGTAGTTATGGGGTGTGGCCTCACTAAATAGGGGAGGATGACTATCACATGGTACAAGTCCTGGTTCATGCTGTGCTTTGTACTCTGTTGGGGTTATTGATGTAACAATTCAGTACATGAAAGGAACACACATGTACCACATAAACCAATGGTTTGTAATATTCAGATACCTTATTTAAAAACTAAAAAGTAATTATTAGTTTCTTTTGTGAAATGGTGGTACAATGTTTCTTAACTGTGGGCATACTGAAGTGTTTATACATTGTTGAAGGGTTATTTTGGGATGTTAGAACTACCTCCGTTTTGTAAATTTATCTGGGATTAATTGGCACTATTTTAAACTGAGCTTCCAAGTAGTGATGTAAAATCCTGCATTTATTGTTTCCATGCCTGAAGGGGAAGGGAAATGTTTATTTTTCTCCTCGCTCTCTGTGGAAACAGATATTTTCAACTGGGTCGCCCTTCACCATACCTGACAAATTCTCAAAGAACGGGGGCTATAAAACAGTCAGCTATCTTCCCCCCTCCAACTTTTCCTTCAATTAGTGTTGTGAATCATAAAACTCTGTTTACAGTGTCTAACAAGGAAGGATAGCCTGTGCACCCACACACCCCACCACCTGCAGCCAAGTGGAGTAATTCAAATTGTCTTGACTGAGACTCACACAATTAAAATGGGGAATATCACGTTATCTAGTTATCTACTGTAGCTGTGTATGCTTATGAACAATAGGCAATGTATACAGCTGCCTACAGTATCACTTACTGAGCATGTGTGAAGAGCAAAACATGAAGAGAAGGGGAAAGCAGACTAGCCTGCCTGACTAGCTATTCTGACAATTTTCACATAACCTATGTAAATCTCCACCATCTCTTTTGGTGGTGACTGGAGAGGGCCATAAAACATTCAGCTGTCTTTCCCTTCCACTGGGTCTAAGAAGGGGGGATGGCCTGTGTTTATGTTTAGACACAGTGGAGTAATTCAAATTGCCCAGAATGAGACTCACACAAGTTAAAATGAATGGCTGAGGCACTGTTACTTTTATTACTTAAGTAATAAAATGTCCTAAACAGGCCCATTATTCATTTTGCAGATGAAGCATTTGCAAATTCTCACACCTGGGCAAGCAGTTGGCAAATTTCTCACCTGGTAAAGAGAAATGTTAATGCCTTGAGCATCAAACACCCTGTATATTTAGCGAACAGCTTCGAATTATCATCACATCCCTACTTCCAAATGGCTAAAACTGTAAAAAAAAAATTCTATAAAAGGATATGATACTTACTTTTCAAAATACTAAGTTGGATAGTCTGTCCTCAGACATAAAACTTGCATCTTGATAGCATTGTCTCCTATTCAATTTTGCATTTTTTGTTAAAGGAAGTTTAAATTAGTAGAGTGAATATTTTCAAAATACATTTATTCTGTTTGTGTATTGTCCATATTGGACTCCTGCAAGTGGTACAGTCTGTCCTGGCTCCTGGATTGCCATGGCTACAATGCGGCTGTTTGGGCATACAAGGAAATGCATAACGAAGTCACTAGTAATGCAAAATCTATCAACAGTATTAGTCTACTGGGTCCATATCCTGTGAGCTTTAGGCAGCCATTTGTTGTGCTATAAGAACAGCAAAAACAAGTGAGCAGAAGAAGCACAAAAAATGGCTGACAGTCATATTGCAGGAGTTCCTGCCAGGCTGTAAGAATGCTTTTGGCTTAATATGATATGGCTAATGATTTCATATCTTGGTCCCTCCGGCTATTCCAAGATGATAATTTCTTGCTCTTGTGTGTTTAGGTCTAGATGGAAATCTGGGAAATGTAATCTTGAGCAGTGGAGTGGGCTTAAAGAGATGTGACATTTGCATATATAAGTGACAAGTCCTTTATTTGGACTGTGCCATCTAAATGATCCTACAAATTTATTATTGTGGAATTTGGACTTGCACATACAGTATAACCCACATATTCATGGATTCACTTACCCATGTCTGGGAAAAAAATGGTCTTTCTGGGCATCTTTTAGGCCCTTCAGCACGACTCTATGGCATGCTTCTGCTGGAAGTTGTTCGTTTTAATAGGGTTTGATATTATCCACAGTTTCTGGTATCCACACTACGTCCAGAAATGTTATCTCCTGCAGATATGGGTGATTATCAGATGCGTTAAAAAGCCCCCAAGGAGCTCACAAGAATGGCACCACTGAACCACCAATGGGTCCCGATATCACACGTGCTGTCCGGCTGGTGTGCTTGGTCCTTTCTCCCTCTGTGCTGAAGTGACATAAAAGGCAACACTTTTTATTAGTGGACATTTCCACTAATGAAAAGTGCACCTTTTTTGTCACTTCAGCACAGAGGGAGGATGGACCAAGAACGCCAGGAGAATGACATCGTACGATATCAGGACCCGTTGATGGTACAGTGACACCATTCTTGTGAGCTCCGTGGGGGCTTTTTCAAGCATCTGATAATCTTCATGGTGATCATACTGTATCAATATGTAATATGTGACATATATAGGATTGCAACTGTCCTCATGAGGGTTTCAGATGCTATCTTCTGTGCAGATGAAAAATAAACTGTCTGGAAACATTGTTATTCACAATTTAGTGGACACCTTTGATACTAAGGATCTAAAAATCAATATAGTAATTATAACCCACCTTTTCAGTCATTAATTCAGTTCAGTTCTACAGGGCAAACACCTGGCAATTAAGATGAACCTTTATTAAGTCCTTGCAGCACCACAAATGTATATGTGTTTGTTTGCTTGTTTGTTTGGAGTGTTTACATGGTTCCTTTATCATGCAACCAGATTTCTGTCCCCAGAAATCTTCCTGGCATGCTACTTTATGCAGTGATGTCTTAAGGCCCAGTGCCATAGAATTTGGCACTATGCACATTAGGAAGAAATGCTATGCTAATCAGGGTCAGCATGATCTTTTCCGAGGCAAATGATTAAGAAAGGAAAAGGCTGTCAGGTGCTTTCTCAAAATCCAGCATAAATAACTGACTAGGATAGAAGCTGAAGTGCCAGGTTATTCTTTCAAGAGAGCCTAGCTGTATGCTGTAAGGCTTGCAAACCAGGGTTTAGAAGAGGTGAAGTGTCCTCGTGTGATCTCCATTGCTTTCCTTCTCCTCTCAGATCTGCTCCTTGAATATATACTAAGGGCTTCCACGTGGTGCCAGCCATTACTTTTGTCATGGGCTTCCCTAGCCATGCTTGCTGTTTCCTTGGGCTTTGGGTGGTATGGATATAAGCTGGCTCCCAGCTGATGGAGCTTGAAATAAATTGCATCCACTCATTTAATCAACCTGTCAAAGTGTAGCCTTTAAATTCATAGCAATAGATAATTTTCTTTATGATGATTGTTATGTTGAACTTCATACTCTTATCTGAGGGAGCACTTGAGGCATTGGAGGAGGAGCAGGTGTGTGGCATTCTCAGAATGAGTGGAGGTGCACATGAGGGATCATGGAGATGAGCTACAAGGCCTCAGCCTAGCTCAGGGGTTGCTATGTCTGCTCTAAGTAGCAAGAACATGACTAGTGCATGCCCCAGTAATTCCAGCACTCCCAGTGTTCATCCAGCATGCAGGCTGGTGAGTGAGAGTATGTGGAGATTGGCTAGTGGGCAGGTTGCTCAACAGCTGTATCTAAAATTTTGTAGCTGTGCTCAATAAAGTGCTGTGGCCAATTTTAATCCAAGACTTGTCTCTGTGGTGTTATTCTGACTTCACTTCACTGCCCAGTAAAACCCAGTAATGCTGCAAATTATTGGTGATCATTAGTATTGTTGCTTGTTAAGAGACCCATGGTAAACAAGGATTGAATTCTACTGTATGTAAAGGGTTTTGTAGCACCCTTGAAACCAACAGAAAGAAGTTGTAGCATAAACTTCATAGATTTAAATCTTCTTCATCAGATGCATGAAGTAGAATTAAGTCTGAGAAAGCTTATGTTACAAACTTCTTTAATTTAGCTTCAAAGGTGCTACAAAGGTGATCCAGACTAACATGGCTATGTCTTTGAATTCTACTGTGATTAAGAAGTCCCCAAGAATAGATTAAGAGCTCTCTTCAAAGTCCACAGGATGCCATCTTTCTTACTTTTGTCTGGCTCACCTTATGGGAGCACCAACGTGATCTTTGGAGGAGACATTATCTCTGGCGCATGGCAGCTGTTTATCTGTGCCATGCAGTTTAAATGTCCCAACCATATGGCCAGGGCCAATTTGCATGTGTGTTTCCCTTTCTCTTTCACAGACTCTGTCTGGATTTTGGAAAGACATACTTGCCATCCAGGTCATTATAATAATCTTCAAGTCATGTTACAGCTGTTTATGAGTAAGTGTCTCTTATGTGGCTAGGAGAACATCTGAAAGGCACCCAGTCTAAAACTTCAATGGATATTTTAATAGATGCATCCAGTTAAACAATCTTATCTAAACTAAGGGCTTGTCTATACGAGGCAAAATGAAGCAGATTCATCCACAGTAAAGGTAACTCGCAGCAGCTGTGATTTGTCCTAATGTTGTTGTTGTTGTAGATAGCAGGTATGCGAAGGTATCCACATTTGCTGGGCAAACCGGCATGCCTGCGAATCAAGATGGAGGCCACAAGTGAATTACAGTACTCATGTTTTTACTTACCAATTTGTCGCCACCTGAACAGTATTTTTTTTAAAAAAACTATTCCTAAGGTGCGATAGAGCAATATTTCACCTTAACAGAAAAGAAAAAAAAAACCCAACCCCTTGTTTTATTGCAATAGTGCTCACTTGCTAAGGTGAAAAACCAACATGGTGGTTCCAGGTGCTTGCCTTGTTAGCAAGTCCCACCCTCCATGCTTGTCCAGGATGGAGCCAGCTTGTTTTCTGCTGACATAGGAGATTTTCAGACTGCTTTTTACCATGGCTCATGCGGGAGGAGCTTCCGGAGAGGGGGACGGTGGTCTTGCACGGCAGAGGGTCATTTTCGGACGCCGCCGTCCCTCTCCCGAAACCATCTGTGTCACTTTCGTGAAGCTTTGGAAGCCACAGAGCCATATTTTAATCACGGGCAACCTCCGTGATTAAAATATGGCTCTGCGGCTTCCGAAGCTTCACGGAAGCTTCATAGAGCAATGGACTCTGCTACTGGAAAAGAGATTCCACCTGAGCATGAGGAGGAACTTCCTGACAGTAAAAGCTGTTTGACAGTGAAATGTGCTGCTGCCTTGGAGTATGGTGGAGTCTCTTTCTTTGGAGGTTTTTAAACAGAGGCTGGATGGCCATCTGTTGGGAGTGCTTTGATTGGGTATTTCTGCATGGTCGAAGGAGATTGGACTGGATGGCCCTTGTGGTCTCTTCCAACTCTATGATTCTATGTTTCTATGTTTCTGCTCATATGGGAAAGCAAATCAAATCGAATTGCTTGTCCCAATGAGCAGGAATGCACATTCCTCCAGCTGTTTTTTAAAAAAACTACAGGAAAAGCTGTGAAGACTTTTCTTTCGGAGTTTTTGACGTTTTTGGCCCCCTTCCTTCTGAATATGGTGATATGACACAGGATGACATTAAGATAGTTCATATTTCTCCTTACATTCCGTGAGGAGTATTTTCACCATTTAGACAACCATTAAGATACAATTTTGAAGTATTGTGTATGTAAAATATTGGAGACAGGCATTCCATCAGGGAATGAATAAGCAGATACACATTACAGAAATTGGGCAAATCATATATTTTTTTAAAAAAATGTATACAACTTAATATTTACATTACAAAAAGCAAGTATGTGCTGCATATTGTGTTAGGTTACAATATGATTTTGAGTACACATATATTGAAAAAAGATTACAGAAAATGGGGAAAGGATGGAAACCAGAGAAGCTCAATTGGTTTGTTGCTCCCTTAAGGTAGGACTTTGATTTCCTAAAGCAGAGGTGAGAAACTGTGGAGGGCAAGGGGGCAGCAACACATCCCTGGCACCCATTCCCACAAAAGTAAATAAATAAATCAAAAATATATTTTGCATCCAATTCTCACAAATGCCCTCTAAGGGAAATGGGGTGGGAGCATTCTCAGTACATTTTAAGCCCAAGAGAGACTTTAAAATTGCTTCAAAGAAGACCTTGCCTGGGCATAAATTGGCTCACAGCACCCCAGAACATGGTGGGAATACACCACAGCACCTATAAGACGTTTCTGCTATAAGACATTTCTGGGGGGGATTTTTTTTTTTGAAAAAATGATTCTTAAACCCTGGGGGGCCTCTAAATGTGGTGGAAATGCCCCCCCACCACATCCTAGTGTTCATTTGGGGGCATTTGAGCATTTTTGGGTCCTTTGACAAGCCTCCCAAAACAGGCAACCACATGCACCCCACAAGCTGCACGTTGCCCACCGTGTCCCAAAGACTGCTAGCTCCTCCCACACACTGTATGAGCCCTTCACCCAGAAACATGTTTTCTTTAGAAGGCAAAATCATGGAGGCAATTGAGGCCAGGAGATGGGGGGGTTGAAACCAGAGTCCTTCGAGTCAGAAGATGGCAATGCAACCTTCCCTGAAAGCATGGGGGTTTGTTTCACGGATGCCTCTGGTGCTCAGAGCCCTAAAGAAAGAAGGACACTGAGGAATGCTTCCCTGCTGGGTCTGAGGAGTCCATATCAAAGTCTTCTTCTGCAGAGGAAGGGTTAGGACCCTGAGTCAAGATAAATTCTAATGTTCTTGAGAGCCAATGTGGTTATAGCAGTGTGCATGAGTATCTGTATATTAATGTGACAAGAGCAGGTCACTGCCTAGAAGAAGACAAAACTTTTCCCCACCTGCATATCCTGCCTGTGGATCAGGCCCATTCCTCCCCCATTCCCTCCACAAAATGGAAGGAAGTACAGATGGGCATGCTGGCTTGTTGCCGCAGCCACCACCGCCGCAATCTCTCTAGCTCCCTCTGAAGGCAGAAAGACAGCCTGCAACATGTGACCAAGGTCCCTTGCATGTGACAAGCCTTGGTCACGTGCCGCAGTCCTGTTTCCTGCTTTGGAGAGAGCAAAGCAGACCAACAGCTGCAGTGACAGGCCTGCCTGCCAGGAGGGGCTCCTGCAGATACATGGGGCCTGATTTGTTCCCTCCCTGTGGGAACGGATTAAACCAAGTGTTATTTTAGAATGGTTTGTCAGGCCCTGCCCCACCTTCCCCCCATCTTAGCTCCATATTTTCCCAGGGGGGTCATGAAGACTGCCTGGGAGCAGAACAGGGCAGGAGCCCTGTATTGTCCGGACTGCAGGGCTCTAAGATGAGGGCAACACAAGACGGAGTATATTGCCCATGTAGACAAGTCTGTAGACATATTAGACAGACCGCCTCTTTGTTTTTCATAAGAAGAGTTTTTCTCTTCCATTTCATTTACATTCCACACAGGATGATGATCCTTAAAGAATGCTTACATATTTACTGTATATTTATTGTATAAAAACCGCATTGTTATCTCTTTTTTATTCATAGTATTGGAAGCTGGCCTTCCTGAATCCATAACAGGATGGCTTAAATGTTTACTTCTATCTATAAATTTGATTTTTTTAAAAAATGTAAACAACATGCAGTCAGAAATTGGTAAGAACAATGATACAGTACAAGTAAAAAATTGGAATCTTCAAGGAAATGAGAGGAAAGATAAGCCATATAAACAGATGTATAATAAGGATGGCAGTATATTAACATGCCCCTCATGAGTGTTGCACACATATGATGCACATATTTTGTAAAATTACGCTGAAATTTCCATAAGTCTGTAAACCTCATCTAAAATGTAGCATAAACAAATTTAAAAGATGACTTGTTTTTTGTTTTTGTTTTTGTACACTAGCCTATGAATGGAGGGGTTATGGGAAACTCACACGGAAACTCTGCAGATCTTTAAAGAAATAATACATAGTGGTTTAAGTATCTTTCAGTACAGGCAGTTTGCTCATAACTGTTTTCTAATTGTTTAATAATTGCTATGAAAACAACCACTTTTAGATTGTTGGCCTAGAAACACACACGTGGGTATGTGCAGGCACACACACATGCTTGCACACAAGTGTATATGTACATGTGTGTTTCTAATTACTTTAAGCACTTTGGATATATCATGCTTTGAGAGAAAAATCTCTAAATATTGTCCCTGACAGGCTGTTCTAGAAAATGGACTACTGTACTATACTCCCATAAAATGTATCATTATTCTTTTGCTGCATATATATTTCATAATAGATTAAACCAGGTATTATTTTAGAATGGTTTGTTGGGCCTACCCCACCTTCCCCACATCTTAGCCCCGTATTTGCCCTGGGGGTCAGGAGGACTGCCTGGGGGCAGAACAGGGCAAGAGCCCTGTGTTGTCAGGACTGCAGGGCTCTAAGATGCGGGCAAGAGGGGGTATACTGTGCTGCTTGTCTCCCACTCCCACCTGTGCCATTTAGCTCGGCGATAAGTCCTTCCTGATGGTGTCACAGAGAGATGATAGTGCTCCCTGGTGTGTGTCTCCTGAGTGAAGTCACTAAGATGTAGCCGAATTGGAAAATGATCACTTTCAAATCTGGGCATAACTTCTATTTCCTTGGCATAGGGAAGAAAGTTCCTAGAAATGATTATGTAATCTATGCCACTCATTCTGGACCCAGAGAGATAAGTGAATTCAGCTGGGCAGTCATTTTTCAGGGCACCATTTAGGATTTGAAGGTTCAGCCTGAATGCTGTTTGATCCAGACAAAGTCCTGCAAAATTTGATTTCTTGTCCTTTGAGCATTGGATGGGGTGGGTTCCATCATCTTCAAAATCAGGAGGAGGGCATATGTGCTGGGCATATAGGGTATGATTGTTGGGGCCCAGTCTGGCATTCAAATAACTCCCCAAAATTACAAATGCATTTGGGTTCTGCAACATGAGATTAGCAGTGTATGATTCCAATTCAGCCCACAGGCCTCTGATTTGGGATTTCTTCTTCATTGGAGGCATGTAGGCATTTATTATCAGCAAAGTACAATGGTTAAATTGAATTAGCACTGCCATGGCATATGTTTTAAAAGTGGAAAGAGGCCTTGTTATGGGATGTAGGGTGGTGGAAACCAGAACGCCCTGGTTCTTCCATGCTTTTCCCCTGGCTCTACCGGAATTGAGAATGAGTGAAAGCCATTTAATAACAGATCCTTATCAGTCCATGTTTCCTGGATCAGTATAATGTCATATTGGGTGAGGAAGTCACTAGGACAGGGATCTCTGTGGGCCGTCGGCCACCCAGTGATGTTCCAGGTCATAAGGGTAACCTTGTGCTGATCTGTTGGAAGTCAGACAGTCGCATTGCAGGCCACAGGCTGGATGGGTAATTCATCTGATGGCAGTTGGTTAAATGACTGGGTTGACTGTAGCTGTGTCCTCCTCTGTGGATGGAGGGGTAGTGAATCACATTCCTGTTCTTCCTGCCCTGCCTGTTCTGGAAGGGAGATTGGAAGAACCAATGCAGCATGGGAAGCGAAATGAGGATCACAAGCAAGCAAGGATCCCATCTCTTTTGTGAGGGGGGCATTCTTTGGCTTAGGAGATGAGATAGGTGGCAGTGAAGACTGTTTTTCCCTTGAACTAGGTTTGCATAGGGATGTTTGAGACCCCTGGGGTTTAATTGTAGATGGGGGTGCATCTGAAGTATATTGCATTTTTGAAGGGGTGTTGGCTACAACTCGGGTTTCAAGGCTTCCTTGATTGTAAGTAGAGAGTCATCACTTTCGCTTTCATTGTCAGAGAAATCAGAAAAATGCACTGACAGTTTTCTGCGACAGGGGGCTGATTTCAATGGGGTTGGATTGCTGTTAGATTGACTCAGGATGGTATCTCTCATCAGTTGTATTGTGGGAGTGTGTTCCCAAATTTCTGTGAGTTTTTCTCTTAGTTTAATTACTTCTTGATTTATAGCCTGAGCTTCTTCCTTTGAGGTGTGCTTAGGTTCTCCCTCTTGGTGTGAAGAATTATTGCTTCTTTGTGTTATTGTTGCTGTTTTCCCTGTGATGAGGTCACGGACTATCTCATCCTTAAAAACTCTGTTAATTTCTATATAATGTGCATTCCAGAGGAAATTTCTTTTCTGTCACAGCCTGTTAGGAATATTTGCCTGGATAAAGGTAAAAAAATTTGCTTAGTAGCTCTTCAGCTGAGTAAAAAGTGGCAGTCTAGTAAATCAATTGTTCTGCTGTGCATGTTTAAAAGTTGGGAAAGATATCTCACAACTGACTTCTGTCTGTTCCACATATGGCCCTTGTGATGTATTTGCAGCAGGAGCTGATTTTTCTGTAACACTCGGCAGTGATTAACTGCATTCTGTGACGTGGCAGGACACATTTCCTCCAAATCTGCTACATTTTTAACCCCCTGTGTACCATATGGGTTTTGCCTTTGAAAAGCTTGTTGGGAAAGCTTATTTGTAATGTCATTTAATCTTTGCAAAATAAGAATCAATGTCTCTATGGGCAGTTTGCAGAAATCATAAAAGAGCTGAGCGCTGTGATTGTAGGGAATGCTGCCAAGCTCTGGGAGTTTGACTTTGTTATCAACTTGCTCTGGCCCATAATTTATATTTACACTTTGAGGAATTGAGGAGGCTGGTTTGTTTAGTTCAAGTGTCTGTGATGGCTTAGGGAGTAAAGAAGGAGCTGTTTTACAGATCTGTTACTCACGAGCTGTGTTGTCTCTGCCGCTGGGAAGAGTGAGTCAATCCTCATCTGTTTTACTGCTTTGAAGGATTCCTAATTGTCATTATTACTACAGGGGCTCATCCGATTTCTTATCTTTCCTTTGGATGGCATTTTTGAGGCATATGTAGGTGGTAATGCCAGATGTTAGTGGGAGGACAATTCAGAAGTTGTTAGTCCGTCGCCATCTTGCCCCTCCTCCTTCCTCCCTCAGAAGATCTCAAAGCATGGGCTGGTCTGTAAGGGAGAAAATCATTATTCAAATAACCTGGACCTGAGCCATGTAGGACTTTAAAGGTAATAACTAGCATTTTGAATTGTGCCTGGAAACAGAATGGCAGCCAGTGGAGCTGTTACAACAAGGGAGTTGTGTGATCCTTTTAGGCAGCCCCAGTTAGCAATCTCGCTGAGGCTCTTTGGACCAGTTGAAGTTTCCAAACCCTCTTAAAAAGCAAACCCACACATTTCAGTAATCAATCCAGGATGTAACTAAGGTGTGTGTCAATGTGGCCAGACCTTATATCCCAAGAAACGGGCAGAGCTGGCACACAAGCTTTAACTTTGCACTCCTAGCCACTGCTGAAACCTGGACTTCCAGGCTCAGAGTTGAATCCAGGAGCACACCCAAGCTGTGAACCTGTGCCTTCAGGTGGAGTGTTAACCCCCCCCCCCCCATATCCACACAGGCTGAATCTCTATTCCCTGATCTGCCTTTTGACTGACCAGGAGCTCCTCCATCTTGTCTAGATTAAGGACATTTTCAGACACCCCTTACCGCGCAAGCAGCCTCCGGAGCAGTAACGAGGCTGCTGCACAGCAGGGAGTCCATTTTGGACGACACCGTCCCTCTCTTGGTGTCATCCGTGACTGTTCCGGCTAGCATTGAAGGCGGCCGCGCTACTTTTTACTCATGGACAGCTTCTGTGAGTGAAAAATAGTGCAGCCGCCTTCAATGCTAACCGGAACAGTCACGGACGACACCAAGAGAGGGACGGCATTGTCCAACATGGACACCCTGCTGCGCAGCAGCCTCATTACTGCTCCGGAGGCTGTTTGCACGGTAAGGGGCATCTGAAAATGTCCTGTTTCAATTTGTTCACCCTCATCCAGTCCATTACTGTTGACAGGTGCTGGTTTAGGACCAAAACAGCTTCCTTCATTTGTGGTAGAAAGTTGGGTGTCACTGTATACCGATGGCACCTTATCTCTCTCCTCTGCTTTGACTAGTTTTGGGGCACATCTGGGTTTCCTATTTGGGGTTTGTGACTTGTATTGGGTCCACTGAATGGCAAGGGTGCCTAATGTCAGGAAATGACATGGATGTGACCACAAGATGGAGCTGTAAACTTAGTAATGAAAGTAGTTAAGCTCCAGTGGCAGGTGTGTGTGTGAGTCAGCACTTGAGAGTGTGCACACCTAAGACGCCTGATGTAACAGGCATTGTTTAACTACCTATAAAAAGGAGATGGGAATTATCTCCAGTGTGGGTTTGTTGTGACTGGTGATTGCCAAAGCAGTTTGTTGGTTTAAGAGAGATTTATGAGTATTAGAGACAGCTGTCCTATACTCTGTATATATATTGTAAATATACTGCAAACAAAGATTAAAGCTCTCAAGTTGAGTGAAGGCTGGCCTTGTTGCTGTCTTTATTTGGCAAGCCAGAGCTCAAGGCGGTGTGCTGGAGTGAAGGCATTTTTCCTTCTCATCCTGAAGTCCTTTGCAGAAGTCTCTCCAGAAACCTTCTCCTTGGTGTCCTGTCGATGTGGAACAACTCTGCAAGTGGTTGTGGTGGACACAGCACGTCTTTCTATGCCCCAACAAGGGTCATGGGCCCAGTGTCCGCGTGGACAACACTTGAGAAGCTGTGGAAGATATAGTTCTGCAATTGGTGAGCTGTTTTGTGTTCCTGGAGGGATGAAGAGAAAAGTCCTCGAGAGGAGTGAGTTAAGTGTGTCTACTCACGGACTCTGCTCTTATCTGTTTGCTTTTGAAGCTAATTGTTTTTGGTAGCCTGCCTGGACTGTTATCAGTGTGTTTGTTTGCAGCTGTTTAAGTCGCAGACTCAGTGCAAACATCGAAACAGCAGTCAGGTTTGAAAAGCTGTCTCAGAAGAACTATGCTTCCTGGAAAATTTACATGCAGGCTTTGCTAATAAAGCAGGACTTATGGGACTATGTAAAGAAACAACCTGACCCTACTAATGAGGATGAATTAATTGGTGATGAAAAAGCCAGAGCAACAATAGTTATGGCTTTAGAACTGAATCAGTTGAATAATATAAGAGATAAGAGGTCAGCGTTTGAAGTCTGGAAAGCTCTAGAGAATGTCAACCAACCAGCTGGAGTCTTGTCAAAAATGCTGTGCAGCAGAAAGCTGTATTGTTGTAAACAGCAGGAAGGTGAATCCGTGCTTGTGCATTTAAAAAGGATGCAGGATAATTTTGCAGAGTGCAGTGGGCGTGGCATCCGAATAGAAGAAACCCAAAAAGCTTTTATACTCCTGAGTAGTCTAAACAGTGAGTGGGAGTTTCTAATGTAAAATCTCCAAGGAGTAGCTGAAGCTTATTTAAATGTCGACCTCATGGCATCCAGAATATTGGAAGAGGCACAGAGGAGAGACTCAGAGGAGAGCTTCAAGGGAGTGACCAGCTGGAGGAGACAACCAACCAAGCAATCCACGTCCTTGTCTGAGGAAGGGAGTGCTGCTGTCTGCAGAACACGGAGATGTTTTTCCTGTGGAGAGACTGGGCATTTGATAAAAAAACTGTCCTAAGATCTCTGCAGCAAAGAAAGGACAGAACTCAGAAAGAAAAAGAAAAGACAAGCCCCAAGATGGGAGGGGGTTTGCTACTACTGTAGAGGGAGTTGTAAATGAGAAAAAGGACCAGTCTGTCTGGATTTTGGACAGTGGGTGTTCTCACCGTATGACCCCTGATAGGGAAAAACTACAGAGCCCAAAGCCAGCACCAGTGGACACTGTTGTATTTGCAGATGGTGAATCTGGCAGTGTAGAGGTTCAAGGGTCTGTATTAATTCCTGGTTTAAACAAGGTATTTCATAATGTACTGTGTGCACCAAAACTACAAAATAGCCTTGTAAGTGTGGCATCCCTAACCAGTGATGGATATGAAATCCTTTTCAAAGGAGATGAGGGGATTGTGTCCAAGGAGGGAGTAGTATGTGGTAAAGCCATAAAGAAAAATCACATTTATCAAATGGTAGCACAGGTGCAGTGTGGGAATGTAACAAATAAGCCACTACATGATGGGTGTGCTCATTACCTTCAGAATTATGGGCCATATAAGCTTCAAAGGTTTGAGAATCCTAGAGAAGGTTTGCCCAGAGTTCAAGGTAGAGAACTGTAAAAGTTACCTGGACTGTGCTATTTGCAAAAAGGTAAAGGTCAAGGCTTACCCTGTAGCGAAGGTGAGCAAATGCATAACCCAGAGGCCTTTTCAGGTTGTACATGCAGATTTATCAGGGCTGCATAAAGTAAAGAGTATAGGGGGTAGCAGGTTTACCCTATTGATAGTAGATAGGCATACCAAATTTACCTATGTGGCAATGCTCAAAACCAAAAGTGAGGCTGCTGATATGATAAAAAAATGGGTCAGTTCTGTTGAAAGGGAGTTTCCCTACAAAGTTGGCACTTTTGTGACAGACAGAGGTGGGGAATTCTTAAGTAGTAATTTGCAGCAGTGGTTTGGACAGAAAGGGATCCAACATAAAACTACAAATCCCGGATGTCCAGCTGAGGATGGTTTGGCTAAACGTAGGATTGGGATGATAAACCAAATAAGGGATTGTATGTTAGAGGATTCTGGAGCACCAGCTAATTTGTGGGGAGAAGCAACAAGAACTGCTTGTCATATTGTAAATAGGTCACGGTGCAGTGCGATAAACCAAGCACCATACTACTTATTGAATGGAAGAGCACCAAACCTAAAGTACGTAAGAGTGTTTGGACAATTTACATCAGTGTACATTCCTCCTAAGTTCAGGAAAAAGAATCAGCCCCAAAGCCAAAGGTTGTGTTTTGTGGGCTATGACGGAAACAAGTACAGGTTCCTGATGGATGGGAATAGGATTTTGTATTCAAGGAGTGCTAAGTTTGAGACTCATGCTGGGTGGAAGAGAGTGTACCCTGACCAGAATGTTGTTGTAGAACAGAAAGCCAGTGTGGTAGATAAGAACAATGGAAATGGAGGGGTACGTGCATCCAGGGATGTCTTAGATGAGAAACCAGGTGTGTCACAACGGCCTGGAATTTTGAGTAAACAGGTCACTTTGAAGGTGCCTGGTACTCCAGAAGAGCCTAGCACTTCATTAGACTTGCAACCAAAGCCAGAGATAGTGACTGTGAAACAAGAACAAGTTGAGACTCATGGGCAAGACACTCAGGCCAGTGTTGGTAGCAGTGACAATGAGGGTGGTCAAGTTACATTCCTGATTCCCATGAGGTCCAGAAAGGAAAGTTCTTCGTAGTAAAGCAGGGACAAGCCTCTTCTGTGGCAGCAGTAAAAAGAACTGAAAACACTCCAGAAAGAGCCAGAAGAACATGCAACAAGCAGGAGGGGTGGAAGAAAACCAAAGCTCTGGTGTGTGTGGCAAAGTATAGCCAGGATATGTTTGGTGGGATGGTCAGGCCTGTAAGTAAAAGGAAATTGACAAATGATAGCACCAGGGAAGCCAGAGCCGGGTGGGTCAGTAGCATGGGCTATCAAGGTCTAGGAAAACACTGACATTGTAAATAATGGGAACAGAGTCTCAGACTCTATAAGTATCAGTGAGTAAAGTCACAGCATATAAAAGTATAGGTGTAAATGACACATGGGACACACCACATGTCATTTGGAGGGGAATGTCAGGAAATGACATGGATGTGGCCACAAGATGGGGCTGTAAACTTAGTAATGAAAGTAGTTAAGCTCCAGTGGCAGGTGTGTGTGTGAGTCAGCGCTTGAGAGTGTGCACATCTACGATGCTTGATGTAACAGGCATTGTTTAACTACCTATAAAAAGGAGATGGGAATTATCTCCAGCATGGGTTTATTGTGACTGGTGGTTGCCAAAGCAGTTTGTTGGTTTAAGAGAGATTTATGAGTATTAGAGATGGCTGTCCTATACTCTGTATATATATATATTGTAAATATATTGCAAACAAAGATTAAAGCTCTCAAGTTGAGTGAAGGCTGGCCTTGTTGCTGTCTTTATTTGGCAAGCCAGAGCTCAAGGCGGTGTGCTGGAGTGAAGGCATTTTTCCTTCTCATCCTGAAGTCTTTTGCAGAAGTCTCTCCAGAAACCTTCTCCTTAACGTCCTGTCAACGTGGAACAACTCTGCAGATGGTCGTGGTGGACACAGCACGTCTTTCTAGTGCGTGCTTTGACTAGCTTTGGGAGCACATCTGGGTTTCCTATTTGGGGTTTGTGACTTGTATTGGGTCCACTGAATGGCAAGGGTGCCTAAGCCAGCTGTGGATGAGCTGATTGGCTACCCTGATGCTTCCCAGGTTCATTCTCTGGCCCTCTGTTACCTTCTCTCCATTTCCTCCCTACCTGGTGAAGAATTCTTTCACCATGGAGGATTATTTTATAATTTCCATGACTGTTTTGGCCATCTTTTTGGTCAAAGAAGCAGAAATGGAACAACAACAACAACAATTTTTTACCCTGCCCCTCTGTTAAAAACAACCGGGGTGGCTTACAACAGTTAAAATACAACAATACTGACTAAAATCCCTAAGCCCCACCCACCCCACCCTCCCCCATAAAAAGATGATTTCTGAGAAGCAATGCTTGTGTGGACTTCTTTTACAAAGATAGGTCTTTCCCTGTTTGTTTTTTTAGCTGAGGAGATGATGCAACAGACACTGGTTGGCTGCCTGAGGTTGTGGGGCTGTTATCAGTACCAGATGGACTCAGTGTTATGGCTAGTCTGTGGTGGGTGGTGTCATGGCAGGTGGGATGAGCGTTCTGTTCCTCAGTGGCAAGTTATAGTCCGTTTCTGGCCACACTTTCTTCCACAGTAGCCAGAGGGCTTTCAGTACCTCCAGTGCATACGAGTACAGTATGACCCCAGTATCTGCAGGACCCGTGTCTGTGGATTCACTTACCCACATCCAAAAAAATATGGCCTCTCTAAGCATCTTCTAGGTACTCAAGCATGACTCTATGGTATGCTTCCGCAAGAAGCTGACCATAGAGTCATGGTGGAGAACCTAGAAGATGCCTAGAGAGGTGTTCTCTTTAGGCATTTTCTAGGTCCTCCAGGACAACTCTATGGTATGCTTGGGCCTGAAGGCATTCATTTTAATAGGGTTTGCTATTTTCCACAGTTTCTGGTGTGTATGGTAAGTCTGGAAACATATCCCCTATGGATACCTGGGTCATACTGTATACAACTAGCCCAGATCACTCTTCCAAACATGCTTTAAATTTAGGATTGCACTGTTAATTATAGAAAATGATATGAGTTATGATGATACCTGTAATAATACCTAGGAGAGACGCTGAGGCCACAATTGAATACCTGCTTGCTTGGAGGGATTCTCACTGAATTATGAAACTAACTCCCAAGTCCAAAATGAGAATTATGAGTCTAGCTTCCAGATATAAATAAAATTGGTCTGTGTGGCTTTGACCCCAACCTCACTATAGCCTGCACTATAGACTAAGGGGCTTATCGCACAAGGGAAGGGAAGTGGCAGTTTAGCCTGATAATAAAGCCTTCCACCTTGCCTTATTGTACGACGTTGGCATTCAATAGCTGTCCTTCCGTTCCATTCCCATGGGAGACTGTGGTAAACATGAGTCTTTTTCTGTAAAAATCACTGGAACTGAAGAAAAGCTGTTGAATGCCGACAGTGTGCAATAAGGCAAGATGGGAGGCGCTATTATTGGGCTGCACTGCCGCTTCCCTTCCCTCATCTGATAAGTTTCTAAGTGGCCTTTGTCCCAACTTCCATTCCCTGGTCCTAACATTTAAATGTGGGGCAATTAGAGTCTGTAGCAAGAAACATCTTCAAAGTATTTGGAGCTTCAGAATCTCAAATATTCTTAATTATTTCATCAGTTTCTTCCTTGAAACATAAAAAGGAGTAAGGAAAGGGGAGCCAAAACCTACTAGCATCCGACCTCATTCATAGAGTAGGTAACTGCAGTTAATCTTGTAGTCAGTTTTCACCTCCACAGCCCTACAGTGAATTGCAATAAAAATGAAACTGAAGGTGATGTCTAGTTTGTACTTTTGGGTTTTATGGGCCTGGGGGCTGGGTGTGTTGGTTTTTATTGCAGCAGGGGAAGTTGTATTAATGTACCAAAGCGAGTGTCCACAGGATACTATGGACAGCCCTAAGGATGGCACAGGTGGGAGTGGGAGACAAGCAGCACTGAGGGAAGAGGCATGTGGCCTCCATACTTTGGGAGCACCTTCCACCCAAAAATATCTGGAAAAAATGCACAGGCAGGGCAAGCCTAGGGGCTTGCAAAAAAAAAAATCCCTGGAAAAAAAATGTGGCCAACAGGCCACACTATCCCCACTCCTATTTGAGGCACAGAAATTTATATCTGACTTTTATAGCATACCCTCCAACTGTCTTAACTTGGCAGAGACATTCCCAATTAATCCTTTGTCATCCCAGTTTTCCAGCTACTTTTAAGATGTTGCAGTTTTTCTCCCCCCTTTGTCCTCACCTTATCTCAGTTGATGCAAACTGAGTAGAAAGTGAAAAAGTAGTATGCACTCAGTTAATTCAGCAGGAGGAGCGAAAAGAATCTTGCCCTTCTCAGTAGATTCAGGTAAAAGCAAACTACTTCAACTTCTCCTAGCTTAGGTGGTCTTCCTCATTAATAACTTTTGCCATCCTGGCCACAGTCTGATGTTGTTTGACCACATGTGTCTCTGTTTCCATCCATGAAATATTGGAAGGTATGTTTAACATGGATTTGTAATCATGATCCTAAGGTATGTTTAGCTGAAGATACTAATCTTTTTATTTCTGAATTTTTGAAGTTACAAGCTAAGATAGTCAGTGAAACAGTGTGCATTGTTTCCAGGAAGTGAGGTGGCATGCATAACAGGTTTTGAGAAGAACCAATATCTAGTATGTGACAACTTTCCAAGGTGGAGGATTGACAGCTTTAAGGGATCCATGGGAGGATTTTTTAAAAAGAGAGAGAGAGAGAGAGAGAGAGAGGTACATGTCTGTTCTCACTGTGGAGATTTTCAGACAGGAATGAAAAAAGCGTTCCCATCTCACAATCTCATTTCAAACGGAGCACCTTTCACTACCTGGACTGAAATCCCAGCTGTTCTCGCGAGAAGACAAGAGCACGGGAAATTCAAAAATAAAAACAAAAATACTACAGTAAAAGTAACACCAAGCACAAAAACACTTAAATCATTACAACTAACCTGGGGAGGTAAAAACAAAAGTGTGTCACTTACCTCGATGTCCTGATCTCACCTGGAAGTGTTCTGGCAGGGACCTCCCATTGACGCTGGCATTGCACCAGCATAATGGGGCACCATTTCAGTCACAGGACATTCTGTTACAGAAATGGAATGGGGGATTCATTGATGGCTTAGCCCGTCAATAAAAAGAAGTGCCAGCATAACAACAGCTGAATGGGAGCATGACGACATGGGAACAACATTATCTGAAATGCAAGCCCTTTAGCGATCTCTTGGCATCATTATCACTCCATATTTAGAGTGTCTGATAATCTCCTTCATATGGTCACTGGTTTTAACCTAGTCTTGTTCTGCTGATCACTGTCTTGAATCATGGGTCCCTGATGGTAGCAGTGCTTTTCTCAGTTCAGAAGTTCCCTGTGGGTGTCCTCTGCAGTGTATATCTTGCCTTTCAGAGGAATAGGTCTCCATCCCACAAGCATGAGGTCTCTCTCTCTCTCTCTCTCTCTCACACACACACACAGAGAGAGAGAGAGAGAGAGAGAAAGAGAGAGAAAGAAATTGGTACACCATGGTCAACCAGGCCTTAAAAGAAGGTTATTTTGGCAGAATATGTAATGAGGAAGCAAAGCATGGCCTGGATTTCTGTAGAATTTAAATGAGAGTTTCAAGGAATGTTTTCTTAGTTCACCCATGATGTGGACCTTATTCTGTTTTAGGCAAGCAGGTGCTTTCTTCCTCTTGAGAGAGGAAAGAGGACCTTGTAGCTTGCTCCCTCAATATACAATGGAGAAAGACTGTGAGTGGTTTTCCTACTTTAGCTATGAGGGAAAGCCTTTCTCTTTAATCCATGGTGGTTTTTTCCCCATGGCAGTCTGTTGAGTGGATAATTTCTTACTCTCTTTCTTTGGTTGTGGGAAGAATATCCCTGTACCGATGATGACCTGAGATGCGTTTGATATATGCATCTTGAAATAATTGATCATTGGATAGGATCACTCACCATCAACTTTCACATTACTTGGGCACAGTATTTGCTAAGTTATCAGGTTCCCAGTGCATAGTTGTTGTTGGGGTCCCATTTGTCTGTGTTTCTAATGAGAAGAGCTTGGATAGAAACTACATATTCCTTCTGCTTACTAGAATTTGCTAGGGTTACATTCTTCTAGCATTAGTATTTTCTTGTCAATTACATGCCAATTTTCTAGTTTTCAAAGAGGAATGTATCTCTGACAATTTATAATCTTCTGGTTCTTGTGGCAGCTGGTGCTAATACTTTGATCCTATTTGCATATGCCTGTTGCATAAAATATTGCACAATTCTTTTATAATTTCATTACTGTATGTAGGCCCACCTAGACTGCAGAAATGCAGCAATTTGACACTGCTTTATCCACCATACTTCTGTCCTATGAAATCCTGGCATTCGTAGTTTTCTGAGGAATTTAGCTTTTTCTATCAGAGAACTCTGGTGCCTCACCAAACTACAAATACCAGGATTCCATAAGAATGGAATAAGATTCCATAAGAATGGAATAAGATTCCATAAGAATGGAATAAGATTCCATAAGAATGGTGGATAAAGTGGTTTCAACTGCTGTATTTCTGCAGTGTAGACAGGCCCTATGATGCTTGTGCTAGTTGCACAACTTGTTTCTTGTACAAAGTCTGAAACTACACCACCTCTTAAGACTTTTTCTGTTAAAGGAACACTGAACACAATCTACTGCTCCTAATTAATATTATAGTTATGCTACTACTGGGGAGCAATGGGTTGAGCCTGAGATTCACCTGACTGTCTAGGATCCTGTGCCAAGTTCATGGTTGAGCTGAAACTTGGAATGTTGTTTTTAAGTTCTGTGCAGCTCTTAGCCTAGATATCCAACAGCTCTATGTCTGACCAAACCAGTGTGATATCCGATGCTGTGGAAACCTTTATTAGAGTTGTAAATGTAGTCATGATATAAAGTGTCATTTGTCTTGTTTGTCAGGGTGTCATGAATGGAAAAGCTCTGGTTACTTGATTAGAAAAAAGTGACAGCTTTATATTCAACAGAGACAACAGCATCACATTTCCATTATAGTAGTTTTCAAAGAGGTAGCCACGTTGGTTTATTTCAGCGTAAAAAGGTAGAAAAGGGGTGGGATGGGGGATATCTTGCAGTGCCTTTGACTGATTTATTTAAGCATTAAGTTTTGTAGATGCTAAAATAGTTTATGCTAAAATAAACCATTTAGTCTGTCCATGATATGTACACTCACACCATGGACTTTTTCAGACAGGAGTTACCGTGCAAGAAGACTCTGGAACAGTTACGACACTGTCGCGCGGCAGGGGGTCCATTTCAGACGATGCCATCCCTCTCTCACCATCGTCCATGACTGTTCCGGGTATGATTGAAGGCAGCTGCGCCATTTTTTACGACACCGAGAGAGGGACGGTGTCATCCCAAATGGACTCCCTGCTGCACAACAGTGTCGTAACTGTTCCAGAGTCTTCTTGCACTGTAAATTCTGTCTGAAAAAGTCCCATGTCTAATTACTTAACCTTAATTACTTAATCTTAAGAAGCAATGCTCCAAAATTTCTTGATTACAAATAATAGTGGGTTGGGCACTGGAGACAATCAATATCTCTGTTATGTTACCTCCTGGTTCTCATAAAAATGTTTCAATTTGTCATCACTTGTAAACCCAACTGGAATAATTACTGTGGGCCTAACTAATCCAAATATTATGATGAAAGGAGCTGACAGATTTGGACATTGGTCCCTTGGGGGTCAACTCCTTGTTCATTTCCTTTTTCTTAAAGAAACTTAACATCTGTACTAAGAATCTTGCAGTGCTCTCACAATGCTCTTTCTTTAACTTTTAAAAAATACTGTCTTGTAAAGTTGGTTGCATTTTAAAAAAGTTATTTTAAATGTTAAGCATTGTTAATGTTAAGCACATTTTATAGAATGTGATTTCCTCACTGTAGATGGTATTTATGCGGCCCATGATAACATCAGAAGAATGGCTTGGTTGTGTCTGGGGGGTGTATGGTAGTAGTGTTTATTTTGCTTACATATAATGCATGTACAGTACAACCCCCATATCTTCAAGACCAGTAACCACGGACTCATTTATCCATGCCCCCAAAATTATGGTCTCTCTAGGCTTCTTTTAGGTCCTCCAGTGCAACTCTATGATATGATTAGGCTGGAAGTCCTTCATTTTAATAGGGTTCACTATTATCTGTGGTTTCCAGTATCCATGGTAAGTCTGGGAATGTGGTGTATTGTGTGTAGTTACAATGGTAAGATCTCTAGATCTGCTGGTCTTGATATTTAACCTGGCTAGCCTTCCACTGACCTATGTTTTCAGATACTTTATTCTAACCTGTTATTTCTGAGCTATGTGTCTAGCACATTGTAATAGCAAGGGCATTGTCTCACTCCAGCATTTCTGATCATTTTTCCTTTCAACCCCACTGTGTGACATCTGCAATTCTACTTGTAAATGAGTTTGATAAAATATTAATGAACATATCAAGTTGTCATGCCAGCCATTCAAATCTCTTTTGCAGTATAGGAATCTCTCCTCTCCCCACTGCACTTTCTCCAACAAACATAGTGAAGACATCAGAGAAGAAATAAAAAGTGTTACTCAAGTGTATGCTAAACTGCCATCAAGCTGTTTCTGTAACTTTTAAGAGCAAACGTAATGTTTTCCTCCCAAATATAGAGGTGATCATTTCCCCTTACCTGACATAGCACACTGCAAGCTTACATCTGTGTCACCAAAGAATGACATCTGTTCATACCTGACTTTGCTAATGGTGGGCATCATAGTGTGGATAGACAGTAATATCATCACATATCTATACCTATTTTGCCCATAATGACAATTGGATAAGCTCCCTGCTTTTCTCAGTTAATTCTAAATAAAGGGTAGTGGGAAAAGATGCATACTACCCATTGCCTCTTCCTGTGAGGGTGGTAAGAGTTGTAAGAGTAGATCAAAATGGAATTCACTTTCCTCCTGATTCTTGGCAGCAATTCTTATGATCTGTTTGCTTATGCATGTCTTGATAATTTAACAGGAGTTCTTCACATAATCCAAAATATGACACAGAAAGGAGTGACAGAAAAGGGCTTTATTGCTTCAAACCACAAGTCAAGCACACAGTCATTTCTTAATTTTCTATGGTTGTGGTTATCTGTTTATAGTGACGTTGAGTACTATTTCTCATATTACTCAGAACAGGCAGGTGTCTTTTAGGTGTAAAAATATAATTTAAAAAATAAATGTTTTATCTAAATATAGGCACAATGGGGCTTCTTTTAGAGTTTTGAGTAATATTCTCTCAATAATATTCTCTCAAGTAAAGTAAGCATTATATGGATATAAATTATATGCAAGGTTGTCTTAATCACTGATTTTTCAAAGTAACCAGAATGATGGATTGACTGAACTACAATTCAACTGTGCCCAGTGATATGAGAAACCTTGTTCTGATGATATGATTATGAATGTATGAGCTGTGTCTTACCAGTAAATTAATTAAAATTAAAGGTATTTATGCATTCACATGCACACAGTTGGGTTTAAAGTAACCTACCATCAAGTTTCAAAATCTGTTGATTATAATTGTAGGTAAATATCTGAAATGCTGCATGTAATTCAACAAGATACTTTTCAATGAATAAAGGGACTGAGAATGTTTGCAAGATGTATAAGTGTCATTAGTAAAAAGAGATCAAAGAGTAATTTTGTTCTGAAACAGTTTTCAGATATATTTTTTATTTTTCCTTTGCACAGTAGCAATACATTACACAAAAATTAGAAAGACTAAAAATATGATACAAATCTGGAAATGAGCCTTGTGTTTATATTCTCCATGCTTTCTTCACATGCTATAATTTCCTCCATCACTTTCTGGTTGGCAGCAAGGAAATAGTTTGCTGTTATATTTGAACTGGCAAATAGGGTATCAATAAACTTCAGTTTGTCACAAACCTGAGAGTGTTTTTCCTGTGCTCAAAGAGTGGGGGACAGTTTAAAAAAAAAGTATGTGAGCCCAAACCTCATTCCAGGGTTTCACAAGACACAAACTCACAGTTTTCTTTCAACCAAGCCTGAATCTCCAGGTGCTGCTCATCGCAAGTTCTAACTAAGGTTTGTTTCCAGTAACACACTGTCCTGGATACAAGCCAACTTTCTTGATATTACTTACATTGCCAAAAGGACAGAAAGAAATGCACAACTGTGACAGCACTTTTCGAGTAGCATATTTCTTCTTAATAGCTTTCCCTGCTGTGAAAGCAGCATAGCAGGAATAGTGACAGTAATTGTAATATTCATGCTGATTTTTTTCTCTCTTTTACCTTTTTTCTTGTTTATAAGACAAAAATTAAATTTTAATGTTTTGAATAATTTGGGCAGACAGCATTACAGGATGAGTATCGGTATGCCAGGAAGCATTATTGCAAATTTATTTTCCCATTTTCAGAATGTTCTTCCTTTTATTCTCTGTATTATTTCTAGTAAACAGTATTTGACTTATCAAGAAAAGTTTTTAACCAACCAACCCTTGTCTTTGAGATCATGCAGTAGCATTGGTGAAATAAATGTTTTCTTCCATTTTTGTTGCTAAAAATCATTGAGTCACTACTTGTAATCATTCTGATCCTGTGGAATTACCTTTATCAAAATAATGCATAACAAAGAAAAAAATTACATTTAACTCTTTTATTGATCTCGTGTAACAGAGAGGTTACAATCAATTATTTAAAAAACAGGAGGAGATCAAATTCAAGAATTCCATACTATCAAATTAGATTCTCATTAACTCCTGAACAATTTCTGATAAATAAATGCATTTCTGTAATATCAATGGCTCAAATTTACTAATTAACTACTAGCTACTAGAGACACCCATGTCCCAGAACTAAATGTTTGTGTAAGTCCAGAGTCAGGCAAATAATTTTAAAGACGGTGGAAAGTAGACTGAGAAATGCATTGCTTACAGGATCAAACAGGTTTACTGATGAAGTTATTTTGAAAGAGTTATTGTTTCAA
Source organism: Gambelia wislizenii (assembly GCA_030847615.1). Classification (NCBI taxonomy): domain Eukaryota; kingdom Metazoa; phylum Chordata; class Lepidosauria; order Squamata; family Crotaphytidae; genus Gambelia; species Gambelia wislizenii. Next base: position 110,005,510 of record JAUMIR010000004.1, read on the forward strand.
AAATACACTTAAATGTGGGGTGAGAAGTCATCCCTCTTTCAAAATAACCTCGACAGTTTTGGAAAAACCTGAACTATACAGTATAACACTACCCCCCAATATCCATAGGACTCATATCTACAATTTCACTTACCTGTGTCCAAAAAATATGTCCTCTCTAGGCATTGTCTAAGACAGGTTATCCAGTATGCTTTTATTGTATGCTTCCACTGGAAGTTGGGCTATAAGTCATTCATTTCAATAGGGTTCACTATTACCCACAGTTTCACATTTCCATGGTAAGTCTGGGAATGTATCTCCCTGTTAGGATCCAGGGTGTAGGCGACAGGGTCTTGGAGCAGAGACACAGGGACAGGCAGGGAGATGGAGAACAAGAACCCAAGGGTTGGAGGCAAGGCAGGTCCAGATGGCAGGGGCCGGGTCAGGGGCATGGAAGACAGAGTCCAAAATTCAGAGAGGATCAAAGACACACCAAAGTCCAAAAACAAGCCAAGGTCAAACATGTATCAGGAGTTCAGAGGGCAAGAGGCAAAAGCAGGTCCAGGGAGGGAGTGCCAGGTCAGGTACATGGGAGACAGAGTTCAAAGAAGCCAGAGTCCAAATACAAGCCAAGGTCAAACACGTACCAGGTATCCTAGGGCCAGAGGCAGGTCCAAGAAGCAAGCGAAGGTCCAAACATGATTAGCAAGTCCAAGGTCCAGACGCCACAGAAGACCACATTGTTATGGCAAAGGCTGAGGGGGAATGCTGCTCTTAAATAGCACTTCCCCTTGCTGCTCCAGGTATGCTGCGTGAGTGGAGCTGTGCCTGACACCTTGGCCCTAGTTCCTTCAAGATGTCCACAGCCAGGGCCTAGTCCTACACAGAGAGGCAGAGCCAGCTTTAGCAGCCAGGGGCCTAGTCCTGCAGGGAGAGACAGATCCTGACACTCCCGTGGATATGGGGGTTGTACTATAATCTATATCAACTCTACGTTAGTGTTTTACATTACTTGATGTTAATGTCAGTTTCCTGTTTATAGTTAACAGTATGCAGGATTGAAGTGTTCAGTTGGAGTATAATGAAGGTGGCTAGTGTAGTTAAATAAAAAGGTGAGATGTGATATTTATAAAACAAAGCTATGTTGAAGTGATATTTATCAGTAAACAAAAAATGCATGCAGGCAGGACACACACAACCCAGTGGGATCAGTGCCACTGTTCTAGTAAGGGAGGCTAGAGGAACATTTTGGTTGGCAGAGCCTCCATGCCCCTCCCTACTCCTTGACTACAGGCATAATTGTGGGTAATTCAAGATAATAACTATAATCAGTGTGTTTACAAGACCATACAACTTTGTTGGAATTCAGTTATACCACTGTTATTCAATCATGTACACAGGACCCAAAGTGAGCTATTAAGTCCATGCATATAATGTTTAAAAAAGGCTCCTTATAAGCAAAAGCCACTAAATCTCCTGGAACTTTTTTTTGTTTTCCCTGCTTTTCCTAAGCAATTGATCAGCTAATTTATCATTGTATAACTTATAACTTATAAAAGAGTGTAACTTTAAATATACTTTTTCAATGTTATCTAACAGAAAATTAAGTCTGTAACTTAGCTGCCATCACCATTGTTAAAGAAAAGCCAAATGATGGCTTGCAAAAGACACCTGCTTTCTCTTAGCTAAAGCCTTCATATTCAGAGCAAGAATAACAAGAGAATATGCACAATTAAAACTTTTGCTTATTCTGCATCAGAACAAGTATGCTGGTAAAGCCAGAGACATTTTAAAACAAAGCATACTATTTGAGTCTCCCCACCATCACCACCCCAGTTTTCCTCCAAAGCTAAACACCATTGGACTCAAGAGCCACATCATTTAGCCACCCTGGTTTTGGTGGATTCTCTTCTGCAGGTGATAGCTTCCAGGCATGTTTCCCATGGGAAAAGCTGTACCTTTGTATATCAGCTAACTAGTTGTCCAAGAGCAGCAAATTGCTATTGGGGGGAGGGGGAAGCAGCTGTCATGAGCAAGGCACTACCAAGTCTTAGGGTGCATCTACACTATAGAAATAATGCAGTTTGACACCACTTTAAGTGCTGCAGTTCCATCCTATGGAATCCCTGGGTTTGTAGTTTTACAAGGTCTTTAGCCTTCACTACCAAAGAGTGATGGTGCCTCACAAAATTGGAGTCATGTTTTGGAGCCATGGTGGTTAGGGCTTGTCTACACAAAGGAAAAAACCCGAGACTGCTCCACAGTAATAGCAAGTTGCAGTAGCTGTGACCTATCTTAATGGTTTTACAGCCCCCATAAACTTTGCATGCCTGTAGCTGAGATGGCGGCTGTGAGTGGATTACTCTTTTTAAATCTGCTGCTGCTGAACTTTTTTTTAAAAAACAACTATTTCTATGGAGCGCACAAGCAATATTCCACCTTTCCAAAAAAGAGAAAGATAGCACAAGCCTCTGTTTTATTGCCTTAGCAATAACTCGCTAAGGTGAAAATCCAACATGGCGGCTGTAGCAGGTGCTTGCCCTGTAAGCCAGCCCCAACCCCTGTGCTCATCCAGCCAGTCAGGTTTGCACTTTGTCCTGCATGGGGAAGCAATTCATGTCAAATTGCTTGTCTTAATGAGCGAAAAAGGGCATATCACTGGAACTTTTTTAAAAAGTTGAGAAAATCCACAAAGGCTTTTCTCACATAGTTTTTTCCTCTTTTTGCCCCCCCCCTTCACAATACGACGAGGACAATGCAGAATCCCATTAAGACAGCTCATTTTCTGAGCGAATTCTGTGAGGGGTATTTTCACTGTGTGGACAACCCCATAAAGTGGTGTTAAACTGCATTACTTCTACAGTGTAAATACACCTTTAAACTTTGTTTTTTGAGGAATGGCGAATACTGACCTGAAACAGACTGTCTGATGTCAGGCAGTAATGGAATTCTCAAGATGGAAGATCACAAAAGAGGACATACAAGTATGTCATCTAGAACTCTGCAGAAGCAGCTTCTGGCTTTGAGGACCATGGCCCCTGAGAATTAAGTTCATGTGAGTCTAACTGCAGCTAATGTCTGTTTCTAATAATAGCTGTGGAGAGTTCCCTGTTTAACTGGTTAGAAATGTTGTCTTGTCTACTTTAATGTGAACATCATTTTTTACAAGAATCTGTGGATTTGCTATCAAGTAATAAGTTCAGAATCACTGTACAAATCTGATTAAAACTTCAATACTGTACATCTAAGGCATTGCATACTTTTGGAATATAGCTCTAGTAGTTATATTCTATCCTAAAAGGTAGAAGATATATCTCATCCTAAATATATTTTACATACCTAGTTCAAAGACATAACCATATTAGCCTGTTGCAGCATAAATATATATATATAAAGGAATCTTGTAGCAGCTTTGAGAATAACCGAGAAAAATAAATTTCTAGTATAAGGTTGTATGGACTCCAATCCACTTAATCAAATGCATGGAGTGAGGCCTCTGTGGAGAGACATATATAGGTGGTGGGACAAGGGCAATGCGAATTGTAATAGAAATGCAAAGCCTGTGGGTATGGTAATGGGGTGGCAAGTTTAGTTTCAACAATGGTCATAAAGACTAGTTAAAGGGATAAAAGTAGGAAACAGGTGTTAAGTGCAAACCACGATGAGCAGGTAAATATATAAATAGTGACGGAAGCTCTTGCTATAGTATATTGATATGTGCACAGGACTAGTAGAATCGTAGAATCGTAGAGTTGGAAGAGACCTCAAGGGCCATCCAGTCCAACCCCCTGCCATGCAGGAATACACAATCAAATCATTCCCAACAGGTGGCCATCCAGCCTCTTGTTTAAAAACCTCCAAAGAAAGAGACTCCACCACACTCCAAGGCAGTGTATTCCACTTCCAAACAGCTCTTACTGTCAGAAAGTTCTTCCTAATGTTTAGGTGGAATCTCTTTTCCTGTAGTTTGAAACCATTGCTCCATGTCCTAGTCTCTGGAGCAGCAGAAAATAAGCTTGCTCCATCAGTATGACATCCCTTCAAATATTTAAACATGGCTATCATGTCCCCTCTCAACCTTCTCTTCTGCCAGACTAAACAGTCCCAGTTCCCTAAGCCGCTCCTCATAGGGCATGGCCTCCAGACCTCCCACCATCCTGGTTGCTCTCCTCTGGACATGTTCCAGCTTATCAATATCCTTCCTGAATTGTGGTGCCCAGAACTGGACACAATATTCCTGGTGAGGTCTGACCAAAGCAGAATACAGTGGCACTATCACTTCCCTTGATCTAGACACTATACTCCTCTTAATGCAGCCTAGAATCGCATTGGCTTTTTTAGCTGCTACATTTCCCTGCTGACTCATGTTCAGCTTGTGGTCCACTAAGGACTTTTTCGGATAGGGTTTTATAATGCTAGCAGCCTCGTCCCCGTTGCGAGGCTGCTGCGCTGCAGGGCGTCCCTTTTGGATGACGCTCTCCCCTGCTGATCCTCTGCCAATACTGTTGCGTAACCGTGGGGATGCTGCAGCGTTATATTTGGCGGTTTTCTAATCACGAAAGTTGATCATGATTAGAAAACCGCCAAATATAATGCTGCAGCATCCCCGCGGTTTCGCAACAGTATCGGCCAGGGAGAGCATCATCCGAAAGGGACGCCCTGCAGCGCAGCAGCCTCGCAACAGGGAGGAGGCTGCTTGCGTTAGAAAACCCCATCCGAAAAAGTCCTAAGACTCCTAGATCCTTTTTGGATGTGCTGCCCTCAATTCCTCTAGTAAAGGATTGCAAAAAGCAGAACCCCACATAGCGCTTGGTATTTTAACTAGTGTTTTAATTTGTGTTGTGTGTCAAGAAACCATTGTCTCTGTACAAACCTCTGCTAATGGACTGGAGTTTGTGGATATATACTAATTCAGCTATTTCGCTTTCTAATCTTCTTTTGATTTTTTTATTTTGTTTTGTTCAAGGACTGCTGCTTAGAAGTCTGAGATAGAAAATCTAGGAAGATAGAATGTACCTGCTTTAAGACTGCCCCATGTAACATCCTATTCAAGTGTTATTAATAATATCCATTTATCTCTCTCATTTCTCCCATTTATGCTCTAGTTTTCAGCTTATAGGTCCCTAAACCACATAAAATACAATTCAATTCAAAATTAAAACAACAATAAATTTACTTGGATCAGGATACCTTAGGCACTATCTATCTGCTTTATATAAAGGTACATATAAACTGAGATCTGCAGGAAAGATTCTTTTGTGCCTCCTGTTGCCTTCTAGGGTGCAATTTGCAGGGGATACAGGAAAGGACTCTTTGTTGCCTGCTTGCTGCTCAATACCAATTTGCTGTTGTAGCACTCATGATTTGATTCTTTTGCCTGCTGTCTTTTATATAGTGTTCAAAATTGATTTAGTTGTTTATAGTTTTTTTTAATTGTTGAAACACCACATTATGTATTCATTTTCAAGTGACAAGGTGGGCTCTAATTGACTATTTTCCCCCTCCCCTTAGCAAGGCAGAGCATCTGCTGTTCACCAGACTGACCCCATGCTTTTAGTTTCAGGACATTTTCAGATGCTCCTTACCAGGCAAGCAGCATCCAGATCAGTAACGAGGCTGCTGTGTGGCAGGGGGGCCTTTTTGGAAGTTGCTGTCCCTCTTCTGGGATCATTCGTGGCACATACGTGAAGCTTTGGAAGCAGCCGCACCATATTTTAATTACGGGCAACTTCTGTGATTGAAATATGGTGCAGCCGCTTCCAAAGCTTCACGTACGTGCCACAAATGATCCCGGAAGAGGGACGGTGACGTCCAAAAAGGACACCCTGCCACGCAGCAGCCTTGTTACTGCTCCGGAGGCTGCTTGCGCGTTAAGGAGCATCTGAAAATGTCCTCTCTAACATGCAGTAGAATTTTCCAGAAAATATCTTAGCATGGATTGAAACATGGTGCAAAAAAATTATAGAATAATCTTTCCCTCCTTCATCTCTAAGTAAAAAAAGAAAAATATGCCGCAGCATATTTGATCTATTAGATGGAATCTTGAGATAGTAGCTTGCAAAAGCAATGATTGTGATCTCATCACTTGTTATGCAAAGACCCTTTCTTCTGTCCTTAAATTGTTTGGTAAATTATCTGTAAATCTCATGTGCATCCTTGAAAGCTGAAATGACAAGTAGATCAAAGCACATACATGGCATCTTGGTGTCAACATATCCTGTTCACTGTTAACCCTGTAATTGATACACCTGTTTGAAGTGTCTGTCAGTTAAAACAACAACAACAACTTTTATAGCTAAAACTTTTATCTATATTGTTACCAGACCATCTGACACATAGACTTTTTAATCTTGTAAAGAACCAAAGTGGAGAATCTCTTATACATGGTATTACTGTACTATGAATTGTAGCTACTAAAGGAAATACTCCCATCTAATCCTAGGAGTCTTGTTAGCATCTTAAAACTATCTTAAGATTGTTACAAACTGCAGAGTTTGGGATATTAAGTGGGTGTTTGAGCTATATATTTTAAAAAATGGTTAAATGCAACATGAAAAGTACCCCCTTTCATAATTCATAAGGACGTGGAAAATGAAAGATGAGGGGCCTAGAACACTAGTTCCCCAGGTTAGATCACTAGATGTTGTTGGGCCATTTCTCAGAAGACTGAACCACCATGGCCAGAGATTCTGAAAATTATAGTCCCACAACATTTGGGCCCCAGGTTTTGTAACCATGGCTCTAAGATAAGAACCCTTTGACAAGTTTGCCTGGCAGCTGGCCAGACTTGTGCCTTGGTGGGTGAAGATATGTACAATGCATACAAATTTTGTCTTATATGGATGGGAAACATCAAAGTTACAGGCAGCTAAAGACTAGCTAGATCTTAATTTACATCAATGAGGAAATAATCATAAATTAAGTTTTATTTATCCATTTATTTATGTTTATATGCTATGCTTCCTCGCAAACATCCCAGGGCAGCTAACTAACATGCATCATGTAATTCAAATGAATGGAAGATGAAAGGAGTTACAAATAGAAAACATTAATTAAAAATCAATGCAATTTGTCTTAATTGATTTTTGGGGTTTTTTAGGTATCGCAAGCATGTGAAGCTATCCACATTTGCTATGTGGCATGCCTGCAAATCAAGATGGCCACTGCGAGTGAATTACTTATGTTTTTACTTACCATTTTGCTGCCACCAAACACTATTAAAAAAAAAAAAAGCTAATCCCAAGGTGTGATAGAGTGATATTCACCTTAACAGAAAAGCAAACAAAAAACAAACAAATCCCCCACAACCCCCATTTTATTGCATTAATGCTCACTCAAGGTGATGGTGGGGAAACCATGGTGGTTCCAGGCATGGAGTATTTGGCATATTTAGCCCCCACTCCTTCTGAATATAGTGATACTATGCAGGATGCTATTAAGACAAGTCATATTCCCCTCGTATTCTGTGAGGTGTATTTTTGCTATTTAGACAAGCCCATTTGATGACTTTTCTATAATTGCTAGTGTTTTTCAATGCCTTTCCATTGCCCTGTGTGTTTTATCTAGCTAATTTTTTCTTGTCTGAAAAGCTCTCACTTGGTAGGTGCTGTGTGTTCAAAATCATGCCCTGTGTACCTTAACATTACTGATAAGAGAGTGGTAGGACAAGGGGCATTTAGGATAAATCCAGCATCCAGAGATGTGGATGAGGGAGGGAGGGAGAACTGTTGGAAGTGCAACAATGCTAGGCACTGGAAGAGTCAAGAATGCCTCAGAGTGGGCAGTAGCTTTATAGTTAGATAGTTTAAGTGACCCACAGTCCTCCCTGCTGGTCTACTTATCCTGTTCCCTCTGCAATGTATACTGATACTATAGATTTTCCTTGTTTTTTTTTTCCGGGCTGTGAGGCTGTGTTCTAGAATAGTTTCTTTCTGACGGTTCGTCTGCATCTGTGGCTGGCATCCTCAGAGAATGGTTGTGTAGGTGTGTGTGTGGAGTTTATATGCTGTGAACCCCTGTTGGGGAGGATACGTAAATTTGTGTAATTGAATGGTTAGTCTCTGGGTATAGAAATGCAAGGCTTGTTAGTGTCTGTTCAGCTAATGGTTGGTTGATGGACCATTATCTGCTAGAATCCCCCTGTCCCTGGAGATAATGGTCCATCAACTGACCATTAGCCAAACAGATGCTAATGAGCCTTGCATTTCTATACCCAGAGACTAGCCATTCAACTACACAAATTTACATATCCTCCCCGACAGGGGTTCACAGCATATAAACTCCACACACATGCCTACACAACCATTCTCTGAGGTTGCCAGCCACAGATGCAGGTGAAACGTCAGAAAGAAACTACAGTCATCCCTTCACATTCGCGGGGGTTAGGTTCCCCAGACCCCCGCAAATGCGAAAAATCTGCGAATAACAACTGCCCTCCCACTCCCCTGCCAAAGTGACCACGGGGCCTCCGGAGGCCCTATAGTCGCTTTCCCCTGCCTCCCCCTCCCTCCCCAGGCCTTCATGGGCCTCCGGAGCGTCTCCGGAAGTCCCATGATCGCCTCCCCGGCCCTCCCCACTCCCTCCCCAGGCCTTCATGGGGCCTCCGGAGCGTCTCCGGAGGCCCCATGATCGCCTCCCCGGCCCTCCCCACTCCATCCCCAGGCCTTCATGGGGCCTCCGGAGCATCTCCGGGGGTCCCTTGAAGGCCTCCCCGGCCCTCCCCACTCCCTCCCCAGGCCTTCATGGGGCCTCCGGAGCATCTCCAGAGGTCCCTTGAAGGCCTCCCCGGCCCTCCCCACTCCCTCCCCAGGCCATCATGGGGCCTCCGGAATATTCAAAACCGCGAATGTGGAGGTGCAACTGTATTCAGAGCACGGCCTCATAGCCTGGAAAAAACCCAAGGAAAATCTATGGATGCCAGCCGTGAAAGCCTTCGGCTTCACATATACTGATACTCTTAGGAATGTTTCTACCTCTTTTACTCAGAACTCTCTCAGCCCTCCATAGAGATGTAGCTAGCTTATGAGATATCACCCCGAGTAACTTTCGTGTCTTAGAATGGTGTTCCTACAATAGAAGCCTTAATCTATTTCTCTAAAGCCATTGGTGTCTTTTCTCCTTAAGAAAGACTCGCTTACTGACCTCTGTGTGTATGCATTTATTTATCAAGAAGAAGGACCTTGCGCATGGAATACCTCCTCAGTTGATTCCTACCCAAGAAGATGAAATAGTATAAAGTAGGGAATGACAAGTGAATCAAACTCTGAATGTGCAGCTTCTGGTATAAAAAGTGATACATGAGCTTTTAAGTGACATTAGTGCTCTCCGATTTGCCATTCTATAGTTGACAAGTAGTTGGGTACTATACGTAGGAGGTGGATCACACAAACTGTGTTTTTCAGAATTTGTCTTGGATTTTTTGCCGGGTGTGGTTGCTTCACTTTTTAAGGATAGAACCAAGTGTGTGTGTGTAACCAAGTATACATTCACGCTGATTGTTTTGGCATGCTAAAAGAAATACACAAGACAATAGTATTTTATGTAATAATCTGTGATCGGACTCAGCTAGTGCTGACAGAAGTGGAATAATAATAATAACAAGAACAACAACAACAATAACAACAATAATAATAACTTTATTTTTGTACCCCGCCTTTTGCCTATTAGGCAATCAAGGCTGCTCACAATAATTGAATATAAAACAAACAAATCCATAACAACAGTAACAGCTTAAAACAGTTTACCCCCCTTAAAATTACATATAATAATACATATATTTAAAAATAATTGGCAAAAGGATACAAACAGAAGGATTATGCAATTCTGTCTTATTTACAGAGTCCAGTGTTAACAGCAATGAAAGAAAACTGAAACCCCAATGCTCTCTTAAGATGTATTTAAAATAAAAACTAACTCATTGTGTGAGAGAGGTAGAACAACACTCTGGGGGAAAATAATGTAATAATGAAAACATTCTTAGTACAGGCCTGTGTGTTTTATGCTGTATTAGCATGTCACTTCAGATATGTCACAATTAGATATACTGAATTATGCTGAATCACTGTCCTCATTACACTGGAATAGGAGGCAGCATAAAAAAATGCTTCCTTGTAGAAGTCCAGCTTTCTATAGTGAGTTTATCAAACTATAAAATGTCCCCCCCACGCTGTATGTTTGTACATAAGCAGTCCACTTTCACATCCAATAACTCACAAAGGAAAAATTAATTCATATTATGTCTTCTAAGGATAGTAGGCATACACCAAAATGACTTATTAATGTAACATGGAATTATGCAAGGGCTTCAAGGATAGCCTCTTGATCTTTGGAGTAGGGGTGGTTTTTTAGTACATAGGAATCCATTGGTAGGTATGGTTTTTTTGGCTTAATTGTCTCTCTCTCTCTGGATTTTCTTCGCAAACGAAGATTCAGGAAGGACTCATCCCATGCATTCTGCAAGCGCGCTGATGACTAAAAAGGCCAATCTGAGATAAACAAGTCCAGTTGCAGAAAGCACAGCAGAAGGTCTCATTGGGTGATGTTTCCAGGTTGCGATTCTTTCTGTGTTGTCGTTTCTCTTCAAGACTCGTTCGGCATGAGTTCTCAAATAAGGCTGCAGCATTGTGGATAGTGCATCTCCATGCCTCCTGATGTGATATAGTGATGGACAAAGCTGTCATAATTATTGTTATTGCCTCTATCATTATTACTTCATAAAAATAACTAATAAAAGTATAGGAATCTAGGTGGGGAATACATCTCTCAGCTCTTAAGTAAGTTATAAAACTATGCAGCTATAATATCCAAAACCATGCTAAAGCCCTGATAAAGAGACAGGAGTCGTTTACACGGCAGATTTATTGCGGCAACTTGCACTTTAATTCTTTTCTGCAGCTGTGGCAGTCAGGGTTTTTTTTTCTAATTATGCCGCTTTTTTGTTCAGACTTGAAAAAGTGTGTGGGGGGGTGACCTCCTAAGCAGGCGAAGGCTTTATGAGAAAGAGGCTAGATCGTGAGTGAAAGAATTTGAAGCTCTGCCTTTTCGAGCTAAAGAAAGACCCACAGGAGATTTTCACACGGGCTATATATCCCATTGCAGGAACAGAACAGGGTCGGGAAAGGTTTTCCCTTTTGGACGACGTTGACCCTGTTCTGTCCTGCCTCCATCCTGCTCCCGTGACTGTTCCAGAACAATGTAATCATGATTTTTCATCGTGAATAGACCTCCCGTTCCATCACTATCACGCAATCATGGGTGTGCGAACAGGAGCCCCATTCCTGTTCCGAAATGACAGCCGTGGAGGGGAGGTCCGTTCTGAGCACTTCCTGGTACTATCTGGACATCCAGGTAAGTGGCACCCTTTATTTTACCCTCACTGTTTTGATTATGTGATTTAAAGAATGTTTTTGTGCTTGGTGAACTGATTTTATGTTTGGGGGGGGGTATTTTTTAAATTTACCGTCCGGCGTTATCACGTGATAACGTGATAACGTTTCAGACGGCCGGTCGTAAAAGCAGCCTTATGACGGCTGCATTTACGGCCAGCCAGCAAGGGGAGGGGGAGTCCGTTCCTGATGCAGAATTAAGGTGAGTGTGTGAAAGATTTATGTTATTCTGTGGCAGGAACGGGAGAGGAGGTAGCTGGGCAGTAACGGGGCATTTTGGCCCCATGTGAAAATCTCCACAGACTGCCCAAATAGCAGGGGGGAAGATCAAAGAAGTGGCTCTGTTTCTGTCTCTCTCTAAATCTGCCTGTAAATGAACTCAGTCACTCCCCGAAGCAATCTGCTGAAAGACTTTGCTGCTATGCCGTGGATCCTAAGGTGAACCTATCACAAGTTTCTTCAGCATGATTTGTTTAGTCAGGGTTCACACACTTGCAAAATAGCAGATGATTTTTGACTCTCCCTCCCTCAGTCCCCCTCCCTCCCCCAATCACAATGCAGCCCTTAGCAAAATGGTTTCTCTCTGTCTCTTGCTCTCGCTCTCTCCCTCCCCCAAGCAGAGCTGACAGATGGGAACTTTATGACTGAAAGGTCTTGGGAATCCTTTTTCTTGGCAGACTTGCAAAACAGCAGAGAGGATTTTTCAGATTCCTGAACGCTACTGAACTCAGTCCCCCTCATTTAAGCCCGCCCCTGCATCAGAGCAACCAATCACAATGCAGATCTGCTGTAGCCCTTAGCGGAATGGTAGTTTACACTGCCAATAATGCGCTACATTGCAAATATACCGGCAAAAGTAGCGACATCCCTTGCCATGCTATATTTGGGTGTTTTACCTTCCCCCCTTCTGAATGAGGCGATGCTGTGCTGAGATCCGTTGGAACTATGAGCTATCTTAGTGGTATATTTAGAGGAATATTTGCCCGTGTAAACCATCCCACAGAGAATGCAGTTTTGTGCCCTCTTATTAATATCTCAGTTCTCTAAATAATGGTGCGATCACAGCATAGATGTTACAAATGACTAGTTACTTGTAATTATTTTCCTGATAACAAAGGCATAATTAGGTACTTTATGATATGTTCCCTTAGAACAGATTTGGGGGCATAAGACAACACAAGGGATAGGTGAAGAATGTAAAATCTAATTGTGTGAGAAAAAAATCCACTTGTAGAACATCAGGTCGAACCCAGAATCCTAAAAGGATTAAATATGTATTTAGGAAAGTTTTCCCATTCGTAGAATTCATGTTTTGTCTAGACAGGACTTAGGTTGTCTAAACCCTAACAACTTATATGAGCAAATAGTGTAGCCTGGTACATCTTGTCTTAATTTACCATTCATGACCTAATAATCATTGTGCTGAAGGTAAAAGCTTGATCTATAGATACTAAGGACTTTATCACACAAGGCTGAAATTGCACAATTACAATGGGATAGTAGCATGGTGGCTTCCTGTTATCGCATGACATTTTCATCCTCCCGTTGTCCATCTGTGCTCCAGCCATTAATTATGCATAACTTTTCATTCATAGGCAAAACCTGTGAATAGCTCTCAATAGCGCTCTTTCTTGTATTGACAATCGTGCAATAATTCCGTCCTGCTGTAGTCCCAATATTACAGCATTAGTGGATGGTCCTCCCACTTCCCCCCTCTCTGTTGGAGAGCATGGAGATGACCTCTAAGATGCTTTTTAATGAACAGTTGCCTTTTCTCAGAACATTTTTTTCTGTTTGTTTCATTGTAAATTTGTTAATTTGTTCGTTAAATTGTTTGGTTTTGGTGTGCTTAATTGAAGTTGCTCCTTCTCACACAAGAATAGCCCAAATCTTGCCCATGCAAAATCATGGAAGAAGGAGAATAATTTTTTTAAAGGCACATGCGTGGGCCATCTCAGAGTGTTACTACTCTGTTATTACTACCCAATGCGAAAACTAGTGTTACTATAGCGTGAGCCTGAATCCCATTCTTTTTTTTTAATTATTTATTTAAGATTTTCTACTTATATTACATAAAATAATTAGACAAACACATAGACATACATGCATCTGTCAAACACAGCATAACATAACAACAAATATAACAATCACAAATACATGTATAAATATTCAACACAAACTTCCTTAATTCTTCTTTTCTTCAAGTGTGTTTATTTCGTACTTCTTCTCTTCCCTTTTTCTTGTCAATATTAAAGTTTTTGTTTTTTAAATTTGTAATCTCTCTATAAATAGTTATTCAATGCCTATCGTTGCTAATTCCTCCCCTATTTCTTTCCATAGAGGTATCAATATCCTTCAATCCTCGTGGTTTTTCTGTGTTCTTTTCTCATCTAGTATCATCATTAATTTGTCTATTTCATACATTTCATAGAGTCTAAACATCCATTCTTCTATTTGTGGAATTCCTTGATTTTTTCAATGCCTTGCAAAAACTATTCTGGCAGCAGTTATCATGTACAATATGACCTTCCAATATTTTTTTCAAATCTTGATTATTTATTCCTTGTAGCATATTCAGTAGATAGATTTCCGGTTTACATAAGAAATCTATCTTCAAGTATTTACAAATAATATTATGAATTTCCTTCCAATTTTTTTTGTCTCTCTGCAGTTCCACCAGACATGATAGTATGTGCCCACCTCTTTACCGCATTTCTGACATATATTGGATGAGTTTTTATAAATTTTTGTGAGTATGTGCCCACCTCTTTACCACATATCTGACATATATTGGATGAGTTTTTATAAATTTTTGCAATTTTGTCGGGTGTTAAATACCATCTAAAATGGATTTATAATAGTTTTCCTTTAAACTGTTACTTCTAGTGAACAGAATATTTTTTGTCCATTCCCATTCTTCTGAGGATATTTATCTATTAATATTATGGGCCCATGCTATCATGTAAGGTTTTATTATTTCCTGTTCTACATTCAGTTTCAGAATTATTTTATAAATTTTTGATAGCATTTTACCTTTGTTCCCCCAGAGTCTTTTATCTAATTCTGTCATCTCTTCCTCGATTCTTTCCAATTTCAAGTCTTTCTTAAATTTTTCTGATATTTGTCTAAAAAGAAAACAGTGGCAGCAAATGTTCTCTTCATTCAGCTCTTCTTGGGGTTTCATAACATATACTCCTTCTTTTTTCAAAATATCCTTATGTATTAACCATCTATCTTTAAACAAATTTTCTTTCTTATGAAACGCTTCATGGGTAGACACCCATACTGGTACCTTTCGGTATAACTTTGTTTTATATTTTAGCCATGTTTTTAGTAAGGCACGTCTAACAAAATGATGTGTGAATTCTTTATGAATCTTAGCCTTGTTATACCAAACATAAGTGTGACATCCAAAACGTAAATTGAAACCCTCCAACTTCAAAAGCCTTGTGTTTTCCAATACCAACCACTCCTTGATCCACAAAATATAATTTGCATGGTAATAACTTTTAAGATCTGGGAAGCTTAAACCTCCTCTCTCTTTAGAGTCATATAGTATTTTTCTGTTAATTCTGGGCTTCTTATCTGCCCAGATGAATTTGGTCAAATCTTTATTCACCTTATCGAAAAATTTCTCATCGTATACAACCGGGATATTTTGGAATAGGTATAATAACTTTGGAAGTACCATCATCTTCACCGTAGCTATTCTACCCAACCATGATATCTCTAGCTTGTTCCACCTTAATAGATTTTCTTTTATCTTCTTCCAAGTTCTTGTGTAATTGTTCTCATATAGGTCTATATATTTATTTGTTATATCTATACCCAAGTATCTTATTTTTTTCCTATCTTAAATCCCATTATTTTTTCTAGTTGTTGCTCTTCCTTTCAATTTATATTTTTTGTTGTGATTACTGATTTTTCTCTGTTTATTTTTAGCCCTGCTAGTTCCCCATATTCTTCAATAGTTTCAGTTAAAGTTTCAATACTTTCAGTTGGATTATCTAGAAAAAAGACCAGGTCATCAGCAAATGCTTTATACTTATAATGAAACTCCTGAATTTTAATCCCTTTTATATGCTGGTTTAACCTGATTTTTCTACACAAAACCTCTAGTACTATAATAAACAATAATAGGGATAGGGGGCACCCTTGATGTGTACCCCTCCTTATTGGGCATAATTTTGATTTCTCCCCATTAATTATTATTTTTGCCTCTTGGTTATTGTAAATCTTCTTAATCCAATCTAGATCTCTCCTCCCAATCTCCATCTTTTCCAATACCATATTCATGAACTCCCAATTAATATTGTCAAATGCTTTCTCTGCATCTATGAATATCATCGCTAGTTTCCTCTCATTATGTTTTTCGTAATATTCTATAACATTTAATAACGTTCTCAAATTGTTTTTCGTAAATCTAACCAGGAGGAAACCATTTTGGTCTTTGTATATCCATGACACTAATATTTTTTTTTCTACCTTTCTGCTAGAATATTTGTAAAAATCTTATAATCAATATTTAACAAGGAGATTGGTCTATAATTCGATGCTTGTGTTGGGTCTTTCCCCTCTTTTGGTATAAGTACAATATTTGCTTTTTTCCATGTTTCTGGGCAGTTCGTTTGACAGATGTCATTGAATAACTTATGTAAGGGATTTATCAATTCCTCTACAAATGTCTTGTAATATAGCACTGAAAATCCATCTGGTCCCGGTGCTTTCCCACTTTTCAGTTTCCTTATTGCTTCTCTAATTTCATTTACGGCAGTTGGTTCATTTAAAGCCTGTCTTTGGATCTCCATTATCTGAGGGATATTTTCTTTTTCAAGATAATTCCTAATTTTTTCATGCATTTCATCTGTATTTAGGTGGTCTTTATAAACCCTACAAAAATAAGTATGGAAAATATTCACAATATCTTTTTGTTTAACAAATCTCTCTTTGTTTAATCTAATTTCTGTTATTAGCTTTTCCTCTCTTTCTTTTCTTATCTTCCATGCTAGCCACTTCCCTGGCTTGTTTGAATGTTCAAAGTATCTTTGTTGAGAAAATTTCAATTTCTGACCTATTTCTAATTTCATTTCAATATCTAATTGTTTTTTAAAAGCTTTTAATTCTCTACCCATTTTCTCATTTTTCAGGTTTAATTTGACCTCCCTTTCTTTTTTCGTTATTTCTATCAAAATTTTGTTATGTTTGTTATTTTTTTCTCTCTTAAATTCTATTTCTTGTCTTAGCAGTTCACCGCGAATCACTGCTTTCCCTGCATCCCACACTGTATCTATTGTTATTCCTTTATCTATATTTTCTATAAAATATTGTTTTATTACCTTTTTTGTTTGTTCTATTATCTTATCCTTTTTCAACAATATATCATTTAACTTCAAATGGAAGGGTGTTTTTCTCTTTCCTATTTCTATTATTATAGGTGCATGATCCAAAATTATTTTTTGTAATATCTCCACCTTCTCTACCTCTTTCTGTACTATTTTCAAAATCATAATCATATCTATTCTTGACCAACTTTGATGTCGGTCAGAATAATATGTATAGTCCCTTTCCATATTATGTAAATGTCGTCATATATCCATCAATGCCAAATAGTCTATTAATTCCTTTGCGGATTTGGGTAAGTTTCCTTGTTTTACTTTTTTGTTACTCTAGCCGATCTATCTAGTCTTGAGTCCCAAACTGCATTCCAATCTCCTGCTATGATATAACTTGGATAATCAAATTCCAGTATAAGGACTTTTTTGGATGGAAGAAAAGTAACGCTAGCAGCGTCGCCAGGTTGCGACGCTGCAGCGCAAGAGGGCGTCCATTTCGGACGACGTTCCTCCCAGCGGTACTGTTGCAGTACCGCTGGGACATTTGAGCATGATATTTTTCCTGCCCAGCGTCATATTTTATTCCTGATCGCTGATCGCGAGTAAAATATGACGCTGGGCAGGAAAAATGTCACGCTCAAATGTCCCAGCGGTACTGCAACAGTACCGCTGGGAGGAGCATCATCCGAAACGGACGCCCTCTTGCGCTGCAGTGTTGCAACCTGGCGACGCTGCTAGCATTACTTTGCTTCCATCTGAAAAAGTCCTAACTTTCAATAGTTCTTGAAAGAAACTTTTTTAATTGCCTTGTGGAGTATAGATTCCAGTCATCAATATAGTTTTATCAAACAATCTGACTTCCACTCCAATATAGTGTCCCTTTTTGTCACAAAACACTTCTCTGGAGGTATATTTCTTATTGACATATATTACCACCCCCCTCTTTTTCTTATCAAATTTTGTTGACTAAAGTTCTCTGAGTTTTGAATTTTTTAGTAGTCTTGTATCTTGTTCTTTTATGTGAGTTTCCTGTAATGTGATGATATCCACTTTCTGTTTCTCTAGAAACTGGAAAACCTTCCTCCTCTTATCTGGACTATTTAGTCTCTTCACATTCCATATTAATATTTTACTCTTCATCTTTGAGTCTTTCAGTTATTTAATTTTATTTATATATCCTCCTCTCCTTCACTTTCTTCTCACTCTCCTACTTCTTCCTCCTCTCCTGTGTCCTCTACTTCACTTCCTTCCATGTAAGACTCGCTTCTTAAGATTTCTTTTTCTTCTTCTGGGCTTAGTCTATCTTGCTCAGCACTTGATTCAGATATTCGTCTGCCCCCTTCTTCGTTATCTTTATCTATCAAATGTTCTTTTTTTTCTTTTTTGACTTATTTCTGGGTTTTGACTAATTTCTGAATTATCTTGTTTCTCTTCTTGTTTACCCCTAACTTCTTTTCTTCTCTTTCTTTGTTCTTTTGGACTTTCTTGTTTTGAACTCATTCCTTTTTCTTTATTTTCACCTCCACTTTCTTTTCTCTCCTTATTTTCTGTCCTCTTGATCTTATTTAAAAATTCTTTTGCTTTAGCTAATGTGTTAATTGTATAGCTTTTATAACTGTATGTGAGAGAGACACCTTCAATTTTATTCCATTTATAAGGCATGTTTTCTATCTTTAAAGCTTGAGTCATGAATTTGTATTCTTGTCTCTTTTTCAATATTTGAATAGGAATGTCCTTATATATTTTAATATCTTGGCCTTCTATTTTCAGCTCTCTCTTGTAGCTCTCTTATAGGACAATATCTTTGACTCTCTCCCTTATGAAGTAAACCACAATATCTCGCAGTAACTTCTTCTTTTTTTCACTATCCATGAATTGATTCTGTACAGTTTGTCCACCTCTATATCAAGCTGTTCTGGGGAACATCCTATATATTCTGCTAATACTGGAATCAATCTAGTCATGAGATCTTCATTTCTTTGTTCA
Source organism: Gambelia wislizenii (assembly GCA_030847615.1). Taxonomy (NCBI): domain Eukaryota; kingdom Metazoa; phylum Chordata; class Lepidosauria; order Squamata; family Crotaphytidae; genus Gambelia; species Gambelia wislizenii. The sequence goes on from JAUMIR010000004.1 coordinate 110,024,192, forward strand.
TTTAGGCCTCTCAATTTTATGCATTTCAATCTAACTTTTAGTTCATGGACTGTCCTTAATGTGCTTTCATATTCTATTTTTGTCTCTAATTCCTTTGTTTTACTTTCTAAGTTGTTTGTTTTATCTTGTATGATTTGGAGTTCTCTACTTATCTTTGCAATGTCCTTAGTTACAACTTCTAATTGGTTTCTAAATTTATCTAATTGTTTCTGTATATCCTGCCTAATCTCCTCCATCACATCTTTCATTTCTGACTTTATTCCACTGCTTAATTTTTAAAATTCATTTAATGTTAAGGTTACAGATACTAATCAGTAATTGATTAGTATCTGTAACCTTTGTTGCCATATCTAATGATGATCTTCTAGCTGACTATGATTGATTTTGAGCTTGGGCAAGTGTTTTCCTGGTAGTGGGCATATCCTCGTATTCTCTGCTTTCCTACCTCTTTTCTAATTTTTCTCTTCTAATTTTTCTCTTCTTTTACTCATCTCTTTCCTTTTTATGTATTCAATTCCTCTTTTACTTATCATCCCTTATTTTAACTTATTTCAGCCTTTGTTTCTCTTTATTTCAGCCTTCGAATACAATGTAAACTCTCTATCATTTACTATTTTCCCTTAATTCTTTAATAATGATGGTGTTTGAATAACATGTTAATTATATTAATAATGATAATATTATAATGATAATATTTTAACACCACATCAATTTGTACCTCAATTATTTGTACATACATAAATTATATATATGTATTTGGTAGAACCTCTTTCCCAGTACACCTATCCTTTATTTTAAGCTAGCATATATTGCAGTTTGTCAATAACATATAGTAATGTACATGTATAATAGGTTTTGTTATCATTCACCAAATACGATAATTTTAGTGTTCCTATATATGTATAATTTACAATATTCAATCAATTATATTCCCACTGATCTTCTTAACCAATATACAGTACTCTTTTTCCAAGCTTCCAATCTATAACAGTTAAATTAAGCAGTAGACTAATATTTCTCTTACTATAATTCTCTTGTCACACTATTAGGATCTTACAACATATAATCCAGTGGACATATATCACACTACCTTCAAATGGACCATTAATCAATTTTCAAAAAATATATTTGTCACTATGGTCATATTCTGACAATATTTACCTCCTTATATACCCCCCGCCCCCCCAAAAAAGACAACAACAGCAACAACAACAACAAAAAACCCAACAAAAGAAAAACAGACACAAAGAATGGCCAAAAAAATTTAAAAACAAAGGGAAAAGAGAAAAAAAGGAATAAAGGAAAAGAAAAAGAGATAAGAAAAGGAAGAGGAAAAAAAGGAAAGGGGGAAAAATGAAAGAAGAAAAGAAAGAGGGGTGGGGGGAGATGGAAAGGAGAGTGGAAAAAATAACCAGGTAGAAGACCAGAAAGACCAGAAAGAAGACCGAAGAGTTACAATAATATATCTTTCCCTTTCCCTCCTTATAACATTAGGTTAAGTTGTCTAAATATATACTACTTCTCCCTTCTTCTTGCTCTCTTCTCCTTCACCTCTTTCTTTATTGGTATTTTCAATTCTGGTTTTGCCTTTATTTCCTTTTATGTTCGTTCAAGTCCTTGGGTGTTTCCTCCAAATTTAAATGTAGCAAATAGTATCCCTTTTCTTCCACTTCTAGTTGTTGTAATAGTGAAGTTATAATAGTTTCTGTTTCTCATTAGTTTTTTCCTCTTTCGCCTTTACTTTAGTCATTTTAATTACTTAGCTTCTATTGTTCCACCAAATTATATCCCACCATTTCTTCAAACATAGAAGCCATGAAAAGAAAAACCACAATCCTCTGCTTACAAATTAGTCTTCTTCTTTAAACATAAAGCCCCCCCCCTTTCTGGGTATACAGTTTAAACTCCGTCCGGGACATTCCTCCTCGGATTTAACTTTGGCAAAAACAGCTATTAATTTGGGAACTTTTCTCACTTGGATATAAAGGAGATGCTTAATATCTAAAGTAAAAGATTTTATTTAAAAGTGGTGGCGACAGTTATACTGTTAATACAGCTGCTCCGTGTTTGGGAGGGAAAGGGCTACCGCCCTCCTCAACCTCTCCGCGGCTTGTCTTTGTTGTTGTTATTTCTTCCACTCCTCAAAGCAAGCCAGGGTTGGAACTAGGGTCAATCTTAGCCTCCTCCGATCGTCCTTAACCTCAGACGAATTTCTCCCCCCCCCCCGTTTTCTTTATTTCGGGGGTTCTTTCCCCAAACCGGATGGTGGAGTTTCGCAAGCTCCGCGATTCTCCCCCCTTTTGTTGCCTTTGCCACCAGAAGTCAGCCTGAATCCCATTCTTAAAACACTAGCAGGTGGTTGTGTGATCTTCCATTAGTGTTATTATTGCATGATTAATTATTGCATGCAACATGTGATAATTAATGTATTAGTGCCACTATAATTCCACTTTCCTCAATTGCAGAATTACAGCATTTTTAGACCCTTGTGTGATAGAGTCCTAAGACAGTGGCTGATTGTGTTGTTGTTTTTATTTATTGGTTTATTTGTTAGGACTTTTCTTTCTCTTTTTCTTTCACATTTTTCAAAGGTGGCATTGAGAGAGAAAGTGTGAGATCAGGAGTGGACATCCTACTGTGTAAGCTCATAGAATGAGTGAGGGGCAGAGCAGAGAACTGAACCCAGCTCTCCTTTTGTTTTGTCTGGCTGTGGTGATCATTTGGTTGTTGTGCTGTTCTTTTACTGTCCTTCACCATCAAGTCCACCACAGTTGCGGCTGGTTTTCTCTCACTATGGAGCAGTGACATGCCCCTGCATATAAGGCAAAGCCCTTTTCTCTTTCTCCTTACCCAAATGAGCATTTTGCTGATCTACAGTAAATGTTTTAATAGCTGCTTTGACTGATAGCAAATGAAAGATAAAGGCATTATCACTACTGACTTTATTAGCATTATCATCTCTATGATTTTGTGTATGTGTATATAGGCTAAAGATGGAATTATTTTGTAGAAAATAAAAAAAGAATTATTTTTGCAATTCTTTTACTATCTGGTGAGGCAGCTGTTGTATGCTTCCTTCTGTTATGTGTTATTGGCTTACCTTTAATGTCTCAGTTCCCAAAGGTGATCATTCTCTTTTAGTTAAATGTCATTTCCTATTTACAGGGCAGTAGCTTATATGTCCTTTCTGTTTGGATGTAGTTGCCAGAATAACTGTATCTAGAGACTCTTCCACATTTTCATAGGGTGGCAGACATTTTCAAAGAGAATTTGCTTTACTGAAGAAAATTACACTGTGGTTCACAGCATTAAAGCATCTGTTAATAAATCCATTGTGAAAACAGATGGGGCGGGGAAGCCATTATTCCTCCTGGGAATCAATTTGAAGAAGGCTGCAGTGCTTTTTTAAAAAAATAGTCAGGCTCTGCTATGTCCCAAGTAATAGGACAGTATTCTTATCTGCCCAGGTTCTGCCACCAACTCCAAATCTCAAGGCCAGGACCTTGGGGAAAATGGCAACTCTTGATATATTTTGAGTGTGTTTGTATAATACTTCCAGTGCACCAAGTAAGAAGCATCATGTTTAATGGTAGCTGCCAGGTTTCTGAAGGAAATAGTGAACATCCTGGGAGACACCTTTCTAACCTTTAATCACCATTGTTTTTCTCTGGAGGATGCTAAAAACTTAAAACACCCCTTTTAGTCCACCCCTCCAGATATGTTGGACTACAGTTCCCACCATTCCCAGCTTATGGTGGCTGAGGGTTGCTGAAGGTTGTACTCCAACACACCAAGAGGGTATTGTGATGAGTAGCCTCCTTTACTTCATGAGTTTACCTTCAAAATGAGACATACTTATGTGTTAAGTTAGACTATTTATGCTCAGTTGTTTTTTTATGTAGAAGTACGTACTGTCCTCCCTGATGTGAGGTTAAGAGTCCCCATTTAAGTCTAACCAATGGAAGCATATGAGAGCCCTGAGCTATGAATCTGGCATGGGATTATATTGCATGCTGAGCCTAGGATACAGTTTAAAAAAGGTGTTTACATGGAAAATGCTGCTTCTTGCTTTATATTTCAGATATCTGTTTAGAATTTCATCTAAAATGTAATGTGTAAGTGTGACAAACTTACATTTTCTGAAACATTTATTGCATGTTAGGGAGCCAAGATTGATTTTTGCAATCTGCCAAGATTATGTGCTGTAGTGGACCTGGATTTGTTACATGGAAATAAGTGAAGTAGCTCAGACTAATAGGAAGGACTGTTTAAGGTGTGCATTGTATTTGTAGTTTTTCCAACAGAATAGTCTGACTAAGCATTCTTTTTATAAGTACTGCTTATGACATCAGATTATTACTTGGCTATGGTGTCGGTTTGTGCTGACGATACCCTTTTCCCCAGCAGGAACTTAGAGCTGCACAGGCTCTGTGGAGATATGAGCAGGAAATGTGGGTGTGTTTTTGCAGCGAGTTGATTATTAGTTTGGCTTCCAGGGATGAAATGAGCAGGTATGGCTGTAGCAACAGAATTCTGCCCTCAGGAAAGTATGACACAAGCTATTTCCTTGTGACTTTTATATCATATATACAAATGCATAAGGGTTCTTTGGTGATGGTTTATCTCTTGCATGTATAGAGGCATGGCATCAAGTGGATATTTGTAGTACAAGGATATTATTATTAATAACCTATTGTATGACAGTGGGTGGCTATATAGTGAGAGGGAAGTATTGATAGAAGACAAATACATGTATAGGGACAAGCTGGATGTAAAAAAACTTTTAGTATAAATGGTGGGGGGGTATCCCAAAACATCACAGACTTATAGAATATTTTTGTTTTTTAAAAAGTCTACGCTACAGATGCTCAGTTTCTCTAAAGGGCCTTGCATCCCATATTTTGAGATGCAGCCCATCAATCAAGAATAGAATTTGTTTTTTATTTGAAATAGACTTGGTTTGAAGAGGAAATGTTTCTTTTACTAATATAACCAGGAGACATGTGAATGTGAATGAATACAAAGATAGTTGCAGAGGATGTTACATGAGCATACCATGTCTATCTCAACGTGTGGCTATTCTTCAGATGCCCAGCTATGCCTCAGGAGAGCTAGATAGACTGAAAAGCATTTTTGTAAGAGGCAGTGCAAGGCAGCAGGTTGAACTCTGATGGGATGCTAGGAAAAAAATACAATAAATTTTAAATAATACATTAAATATATTGATAAATAATCACTTTTTAAAAAAATCTCCAGAGGCTACACTATGTATTGCTAGAGCATAAGGTCCATTTTATGTTCTTTCATGCTAGAACCCTGTCTATGAGTTGTAAAACACACACAACATTAAATACTGCTTTATTGGGTGTAAATTCAAGGGGGTGCTGAAAAGCGCTTGGCCTGACCAAGAAGAGAATGAACTACGAGAGCCATGAAATTTATATGCTATTCCACATGTTCACCCCAAAGTTTGACACACTTGGCACATCGTTTCTCAAGTTTCTTTAACTCTTCCCTCCCCCATAAAAAAATCTGATATCTGGTCACTGAAATACTGCTCTGCTGCTGCTATCATCTCTGAATCATGTGAACATTTTCTTCCTTTCAAACTCTTTTTAAGCTTTGGAAACAGGAATTAGTCAGAGGGAGCAAGATGTGGTGAGTAGGATAGATAGTCTATGCATTCAAACCCCAAATTCATCCATTGTCTTGCCAGCCCTGTGAGCAGGTATATTGTCCTGCAAAAAGAGAACACTGTAGCTTCCCTTGCCATTTTTCCTTCAAAGCCTCCTTTAATCAGCACAGCAGCTTAGAGTAGTACAGTATACTGCATTCACTGTTGGGCTGTTCTGAAGATACTCAGTCATAAAAATACCCTCTTTATCCTTAAAAGCTTTGATCATGACCATTAGGGCTGACTTTTGAGTTTTGAATTTCTTTGGCTGTGGAGAACCCGAGTGCCATCACTGCAAAAACGGTTGTTTGGTCTCCAGATCAGAGTGATGTAACCATGTTTCATCAACAGTGATGAGTCATTAAAAAAAATCATCACTAGACTGTTCAAAATGCTGCAAAATCAACTTGGAGGTATCCACTCCATTTTGTTTTTGGTCAGCACTCAGACATTTCAGCATCCACTTGGCTGTCAGCTTCTACATAGCCAACTGCTCATGAATTATAAACCCAATGCATTCCCAGGATATCTCTAGTGTCTCAGCAATTGTTTTAGCTTAAATTTGCCGATCTTTAAATTCAGGTCATTAATATGCTCAGCAATTTCAGGAGTTGACACTGTTGAAGGCCTCCTAGACCTTACTGTATCTTTGGTCTCAAAATCTCCACATTGAAAGTTGGCACACCACTTCTTCACAATTGAATATGACACACACTTGTCACTCAATGTTTGCATCATACGCTCTTGGATTTCCTTTGGAGTTTTCTTCTGCAGGAACAGGAATTCTTGACAGCCCAGAGTTCAGCACTTGAAAATTCCACACTGTTGACATGGTCCTATCAATCATATGAGAAAATTTAGAAATTAGAGCTACAATCCTGCAAATTGGCAGTTTACAATACAGAAGAACACTCTTTCAAGCTACAGTAATAAAATTATGCTAGATTTTGAGAAGTGGCTCAGGCCAAGAATCTTTCAGATGCAAATAAGAGCAATTATATAAGAATGCACTTCGGCTTATGTTTTGGAGGTTTAATGTTTATAAATGACTGACAAAGACAATTAAAATACTTTTCTAAAAATAATGTGAAAAGCATGCATTTCTCATTCAGTGAAGTATTTTTAATTTTCTACCCTGATAATTTTTGTCACTTATAATGGAGTCCCAAATATATTTCATATGAAAATATATTGTATTGATTTAGGGTGGAGTAGCCAATTACCACTCGTAGACTTATGCACTGCATTTCAAACTTGACAAATCCATGTGCCAATTCTGTTTGTGAAAAAATTAAAAACAATTAAGTGTCTCTAAAATTGATTGACATCTAAAATTATCTTCTACATTTTAGCAAATTACAAAGCTACCTAAAGTGTTTTACCCATCATGATATAATATTTATTTTAGTTATTTTAAAATCTTTTTTATTTCACCTTCGAGCACAATTCTTTTAATCAAGTTAAGACAGATTTTAAAAATCACCAGGATTTATCTAAATGCATGTTTCCTTTTTTTTTTTTTTTTTTTTTTTTGTCTCCACAGGACTGAAAAAACGTACAAGGAAGGCCTTTGGAATACGGAAGAAAGAAAAGGACACTGATTCCACGTAAGTTTATAGAGAGAAAGGAGAAGGGAGTCAATCCTGAAGGACAAAAATAAAAGTTAGTATCTTATGAAAAGTACTATTTAACATGTACTGTACAGTGAAAAAAATCACCAAATAAGCAGTAGTCAAGGTAGGTAATTTTAGACCTTGAACCTCATAGTGTTTTTGTGGGGGGAGGCCTTTCAGATAACATAAATGGCTTCATTTATGAAGCACGCAACTAACATTTCTCTTCTTACCTCACCTCCCTTCCCCATTGTTGCTACCCTTACATATTTTACAATGTTTCTACATTCCTAATATGCAGGGGAGGGAGGAGTCTGAATAAAATAAAATAAATACTCAGAATGGATCATGTAAAATTTTAAACTCACTAAATCATAGTTGCATCATGACTACACTAAGAGAGAATTTGATTTTGCTGCCCCAATGTAAACCTCCCCCCTTTTATTTGTGATTGGAAAACACCATTTTGTTGTAGGAGGTCTCCCCGAGCCTTCCCCCCTCCCTCCCCGGGCCTTTGCAGGGCCTAGCAAGGCCCCGCGGAGCTCTCCCCGGGCTTTCCCCCCTTCCTCCCCGGGCCTTCGGGGGGCCTAGCAAGGCCCTGCGGAGGCCTCCCTGGCGCTCCCCCTCACCCGGGCCTTCGTGGGGCCTAGCAAGACCCCGCGGAGGGCTCCCCGGGCCTTTCCCCCTCCCTCCCTGGGCCTTCAGGGGGCCTAGCAAGGCCCCACGGAGGTCTTCCCGGCCCTCCCCCTCCCTCCCTGGGTCTTTGTGGGGCCTAGCAAGGCCCCGCAGAGGTCTCCCCGGCCCTCCCCCTCCCTCCCCGGGCCTTCGTGGGGCCTAGCAAGACCCCGCGGAGGGCTCCCCGGGCCTTTCCCCCTCCCTCCCTGGGCCTTCAGGGGGCCTAGCAAGGCCCCACGGAGGTCTTCCCGGCCCTCCCCCTCCCTCCCTGGGTCTTTGTGGGGCCTAGCAAGGCCCCGCAGAGGTCTCCCCGGCCCTCCCTCCCCGGGCCTTCATGGGGCCTAGCAAGGCCCCGCGGAGGTCTCCCCGGGCCTTCCCCCCTCCATCCGCAGGCCTTCGTGGGGCCTAGCAAGGGCCCGCGGAGGCCTCCCCAGGCCCTCCCCCCTCCCTCCCCAGGCCTTCACGGGGCCCCGCGGAGGCCTCCCCGGTACTCCCCAAGGCCTTCGTGGGGCTTCGCAAGGCCCCGTGGAGGCCTCCCCAGTCCTTCCCCCTCCTTCCCAAGACCTTCGCGGGGCCTCCAGAGGGTCTCCGAAGGCCCCGCGGAGGCTTTCCCAGCCCTCCCTCCCAAGGCCTTCGTGGGGCCTCCGGAGGGTCTCCGAAGGCCCCGTGGCGGCCTCCCCGGCCCACCCCGCTCGGTCCCAGGGCTTTCACGGGGCCTCCAGAGGCCCCGTGTCGCGGTTTGGGGGGGCCGGGGGGGCCTCCCAAAACCGCGAATAATCAAAACCGCGAATTGCACTCCGGAGGCCCCATGGTCACTATGGTGGGGGAGGGGGAGGGCAGTCATTATTCGTGGACTTTTCACATTCACGGGGGGTCCGTGGAACGTAACCCCCGCGAACGTGAAGGGACGACTGTATTTAGAACATTAAGATGACTATGATTTTTTTTCTAAAAATAGGAGGAAAGAGAGGGTGCTGTGATTAGCAGCACCAGTTTTGTTGGACCCCAGGGGATACTAACACTGAACCTGTTTGGGACTTCCCCTATCACTGGTCACTCTCTGAGTAGTCATTTGGGAATGTCCTGGACTGCAAGATTGTGGGCTTGTCTAAACGGTGAAAATACTCCTTATAGAATTCCAGGAGAATATCTTTTGTCTAAATGGGATCCTGCAGTGATTTTCTATACTCGGAAGGATGGGGGCCAAAAACGCCATATACCACACTGGAAAAGCCTTTGTGGCTTTTCCTGAAAGTTTTAAAAAACTGCAAGGGAAATGTACATTTCTGCTTGTAAGGACAACCGATTCAGATTGCAGCACATCTTGGCAAGAACGAGTGAATTGCTGATTGTTTGGACATCCGTGGGAGGTGGAGCTTGTCAGAAACAAAGTGGCCAGACTGCCATGTTGAATGTTCATGGTAGTAATTTTGCACTGAGGAAACAAAACAGTTTTTTTTTAAATGCTTGTTTAAGCAGAAGGTCACACTTCCATACCTTGGCTTTACTTAAAAAAAAAAAAAACTGTTCAGCAGCAGCAACTTGGGAGAATAAAAACGCAAGTAATTCATTTGTACCCACCAGCTTGATTCACAGGCATGCCCATGTGAACATCAAACACAGATAGCTTCACATACCTGTGAGGTTACCAAAACACTTTGGAGACAAATGGATGCTGCTGCGAAATGGCGTTACTGCACACCAATCCACATTTTATTGCCTCGTATAGACAACACTTGTAGACGTCAGCCCTGAAAGCCAACCCTAGTGTTGGCTTTAATTAAAACACCAGTATGCTGCACCCCTAGTAGGTACAGAGCTGTAAAGTGAAATCTGAATCTAGTCAGAAAAGGAGGACACACAATACAGCCTTTGATCAAAAGCATCAGACCACCCTCAACCTATGCAGCAAGAGAGTGAGTGAGACAAGTTTGCTGAGCACAAACATGCCTTATAAAGCAGGACTGTGTGATGAGCAACACCTGCTGAAATTCCCTCTTGCACACAATAATTAAAGATACAGGAGCAGTCTCCAGTTTTCACTTTGACAAACTTACCATTCCATTAATTTTTCACCCAAAAGGTCTAATTTAGGAGATTTTCACACGGGGCCAAAATGCCCTGTTACTGCCCTACCACCTCCTCTCCCATTCCTGCCACAGAATAACTTAAGTCTTTCACACACTTATCTTAATTCCACGGCAGGAACAGGCTCCCCCTCCCCTTGCTGGCCGGCCGTAAATGCAGCTGTCGTAAGGCTGCTTTTGCGACCGGCCATCTGAAACGTTATCACATTATCATGTGATAATGGCTGGGTGGTAAATTTAAAAAATAAAACTCCCCCAAACATAAAATCAGTTCACCAAGCACAAAAACACACTTTAAATCACACAATCAAAATAGGGAGGGTAAAATAAAGAGTGCCACTTACCTGGATATCCAGATCATACCAAGAAGTGCTCGGAATGGACCTCCCCTCCGCAGCTGTCATTTCGGAACAGGAATGGGGCTCCTGTTCACATACCCGTGATTGTGTGATAGTGATGGAACGGGAGGCCTATTCATGATGAAAAAATCGTGATTACATTGTTCTGGAACAGTCACAGGAGCAGGATGGATACAGGACAGAATGGGGTCAACGTCTCCCAAAAGGGAAAACCTTTCCCGACCCTGTTCTCTTCCTGCCACAGGATATATAGCCCATGTGAAAATCTCCCTAGTCCCACCAAAACATCCAAGGGATGTGATTATACATTTTTAAGGGGCCCCAGCTTGTTTTAGACCCATAAGGCCCTTTTGGCAGATCAGGAAGTGATTGTCTGATCACTCCCAGGTGGTTTGTTTTTGTTTTTGTTTTTGTTTTTGTTTTTGTTTGGTGTGGGGAGGCTCATATGGGCCTAAATGATCCATACCCTCTGGAAGCTTGCAGTACACATTTGGAAGCTTGCAGTACATTAGTACACATTTTTGGTGGAAAAATGGGTGAGGCTTTCCAAAATCCTCTCAGGGTTACCCCAGCTACTGGCAGTGAGTTGCCCAGTCTTGCACCACATGAATGAAACACTGACTGAGATTGAGAAGACTGCTGAGATCATACCCCCCCAGCATTTCACAGATGAAAACAGAGGCACATACAGCTAAGTAACAGCAGGGTGCGGTTGAGATGGCAAAAGTTATCAGTAAGGAAGAGCACACACCAGGCAGCAAGAAGGCAAAAGTTGTTAATGAGGAAGAACACACCAACTACTGTTTTAAGCAGAGAAAGCCAAGAATTTCTATACTGAGTTCAGGAAGCCTGAAAAAAGAAAACAAATGGGTCTGCAGGATAGGGCCGGATTCTACCCCTCCTGCTCTAATCCCTTTTGCTGAGTTGAGTGCAAACTACTTTTGCACTTTGAATTCAGTGTGCAGCAAATGAGGTAAGTTGAGGACAGAAGGAAAAAGTGGGAGGAAGAGAGAGAATCTAGGGGGCGGGAAGAAACCGGGATGAACCGTATTTTGTCCACATGGCAAAAAAAAAACAAAAAAAAAAACCCTGGGAAGAAATCAGGACAAACCCTATTACACATGCTATTCAGAAGGAGGGGAAGCAAAAAAGCCCAGTAAACCCATGACTTTCCAACCATCTATTTTCTTTGGACTTTCTTGGAAAGTGCGGAGAAAACCGCACTATTGGTTATCTGATCAATCAGCAACCATCCTGGGATATGGGACACAAAGCCGAGCTGGATTATGATTGGTTGGACAGTGGAAGGGTTGGGCTTGCAAGGGTAGCCTTCCATTTCTGAATTGTTCTGCGGCAGGCCCCCACTGCTCCCTCGCGCAGGGCATAATTGGCTCCTGCAGCCAATGACAGTCACAGAGGAAGAGCCTGCCCGGCCATGGTTCTCTTCTTCCCATATGGGGGGAGGAGAAAAAGAAGGGAGGGAAACCAGTGGAAACCTCAAGCCCCCTTTCCTTCCACCTCCTCCTGCTCCTCCTCCTCAGCGGGAGAGCTGCCCTGCCCAGCTGCAGATGTCTTCCTTCCCTCCTCCTCATCCTCCTCCTCTTCCTCCTCCTTGGTGGGAGAGCTGCCCTGCCTGGTCATGGCTGTCTTCCCTCCTCCTCCTCCTCCTTGATGGGAGAGCTGCCCTGCCTGGCTGTGGCTGTCTTCTAAGGCGCAGAACGACTGGGAGCAGTCTGCAGGAGAGGCGAGCGAGCAAGCGAGGAGGCGGCTGTAACAGTCTGTGCGATTTTGGGGGGTTATGGGGCTGACTCCAAGGCCTCCTTGTGAGGCTGTGGCTTTGGTGGCAGTGGCACAAAGAGCTCTCCAGCCTTGGGGGCAGTGGTGGGAAGAGGGGCAGCAGCAGAGGGGGCTCCAGCTGAGCCTGTCAGCAGGGAGACATGTTGGACAAGGTGGGAGGCAGTTCAAGCACCTTCTCTTCCCTTCCCCAGGCCTTTCCCCGGCAGCCAGTGGCCACCAAAAATCCAGGAGGAGGAGGGGGAAGCCTTGGAGGCAACCCTATGGCTGGGCAAAACCACCCGCCCCCACCACCAAACTGGTTGGAGTCCACTCCAACAAACTTTCACCCCCTTCCTTCTTTCCAATCCACCCCTCCATGTGAACAAAAAATCTGAGACTTTACTCCAACTTTACTCCCTGTGACAAATCATGACAGAATCGAATTCACCTTATGTCTCGTATCATCTCAGACTAAAACTGCTGTGTAGCTGAGCCCTAGGACTTTTCAAAAGCAGTGGGAAAAGTGAGATGACAAATTAACCAGAACTGTCCCTGCCAAATCAGGATGCTTGGAGATTATGTTGAAAACATTACACAGGTTTTAAAGCAGGCATAGGTAAAGCACAGCTCTGGAGTCACATGAAGCCCCCAGTGCTGTTTTTGCAGTACTTGAAGTCTGACTCCCAGGATTGTCTCAATGAACAGTGATTTGGCTTTTTAATAGAGGTTTACCACAAGCCAAATTAAAGCGGCTGGGCAGCTGGAAAGTTCTGCTTTCCATGCTGCCTTACCACATCGTTCTTCCGGTGTTCTGCCATTTTGGTCCTGTGGGCAACTGAAGTAAAACCATGTCTTTTTGCTAAGGAGTTTTTCCGGTCAGCAAACAGATGCAGTTTTACCTCGGTCTCCCACAGGACCAGAACAGAAGAATGACAGTGTCGAGCAGTAAGGCAGCATGGAAGATGGAACCCTCCTGCTGCACTGCCGCTTTACTTCGGCGTACAGTAAGCCTCCAAGTTTGCAAATAACACCAATGCTGTTTTATACCCTTGAACATTTCACAGATGAAAACCAGGACATGTGTGGTCAAGCCCCATCAGAATTTGGTCAAGATGGCAAAAGTTATTAATGGGGAAGAACAGACAAGCTAGGAAAGGCTGCAGCAGTTTGCTTTTGCTTCAGCCAGCTGTGAAGAGCAAGGTTCTGCTCCTCTCCTCTTGCTGAGTTAATTGAATGCAAACTACTTTTTGCTCTTTGAACTCAGCTTGCAGCAATGGAAGTAAGGGGGGAAAGTGGAAGGAAGAGAAGGAAACCGGGACATTTTAAAAGCAACTGAAATTATTGGGAATTTCAGTTGCTTTTAATTAAAATTTCAAATTGGGAAAATTGGAGGGTATGCTATTTAACATTGAAAAATATCAATTTATAAAACCAGAATTAGACTTATGTCCACAGCTGTTTTTGTTTTATTTTGAGCCAGGTGTTCTTGGCAGTTTGTACAGGCCTGAGAGAGTCCTGTGGGCAGAAAACTCACGCACAAACCCACCGGAGTTGTCCGCCTCTGTTTTATAATCAAAATGGCTGCTTTAGTTCATTTTCTAGCCCTGCCCCCTTTGAAAATCTTTGAATGCTCTACCTCTCTCCTCTGAAAGATGTAGTACGGTACTTCTCTGGAAGACGAGGTCTGAAACTATCTGCTCAAACTACTTATGCGATTAAGTCCTCTAGAAAATCTCATTTGAACTGCAGTCTGTCTTAACAGTAGGAACTTAACTTAAGAACCTTAACAGTAGGTGGAGGAAACTCTTAGAGAAAGAAAGCATCCTGATGCTTTTATATCTGTAGAGAATTGTCCTGGCTTTTCAGCTATACTTTGGTGTCAAGGTGATTGTTCCATAGCTGAGGTTTAGAACATAATGGGATTGGTGAATAGCTTTTGATGTTAAGCTGTTTTGTAACATGCAATGTTTAGAGGTCCATGTGTTTGGAGGGGGCTTAGCATTCCATTTCTCCTCACAGTTTTTGTTTGTGTATTGTTTTGCTTGTATTGCATTGTTTTCTTTGTTTATTGTTTTGTTTACACACCAATACAACAGTTTTTTTTCCGCCCTGAAAAACTTAAGAGTGTGGGAAGAACTAGGATGACAAGAAATTCATGCCGCCTCCGCCTCCTTTTAAAAGAGAGCTTGAGGATCTGGTGTCTGTGCTGTTCTACTTGTGATCACTTATGTGTCTTAGGTTGTGGGGAGGCATTTTGGCAAATTTGAAAAAAAAAAACGCTGAATGAAAAGTCATAAAGATGTATTTGTAGATAAGGGCTGTGAGATAGCTGTTGCCATGATGTGTTGTTGTTCATGAAGGAAGGAAGGAAGGAATATATTATTCAAAAACAAAAAACAGTCCTCCTCAAAACCAAAACCTTTGGTGACCTGTGAGAAAGTGGAAAACAGTCTTATTTGGAAGTAACATTTTTGTGGCCTAAGAAATCAATGTGCAGGAGGTGAATGTTCATTGCCTCACCTTAAAGGTACATATACCTCAGTTCACTGCAGACCTGGCTTGTGAAAGGGTTGCTTAGCAACAGGGTACAGGAGGCTGCTGCAGCTATACTTGAAATCCACTTAAATTGACAGAGAAGCTGCATTCCTTGCCTAACATTCTTTCATTGCTGGGGCTTTTTTTCTCCCTTGGAACATGTGACATGATAAAGACAACAGTTCCTCTGAACAAGGGCAGAGTACCTTTAAACTAGCCTCCAAACCTATGAATTTAGAAAGGATAACGTCTGGGAAGGTTTGAATCTAAGCAGTTATCTCATCAGAAACTAAGCATTAAGGGGTGTTCTATATACCGTACATTACATTTTTATGTGTACAGTATAACATTTGCATAGTATAAATGAAAATACTGTGTAAATATGCATCATATTTGGTAGCTTGTATATTAGATGTTTAACTGTCTGCCATATGAATTTTCATGCAATGGTATATCATGTAGGAAGTGTTCCTTAAAGTATTAAAGGTCGTTTTGAGAAGCAAAGATCTCTCAGTGAAAGAAGGGATTCATAGTTGTTGTTGAAAGTTACATTTTGTAAACTAAACATCCGTCTTCTTTTTTTAAAAAAGGATTGTAGTTTCCTTAAACCTGACAAACTTAAATCATTAATCCTAGAATATCAGGGATAACTGTTTTTATTTCCACCATAAGGATTTTTGCTTTTTGTTTTTTGGAGATTAGAATTATTGTCCATGTGGAACATTAAGTTAAAGTAGAGATGGATTAAATCAGCAGTGAATGTCTAGACGGTAGAATTATGCATGAATCAGTAACAGTTTATGTATAGATGTATGGGTTTTGTTTTGGTTTTATCAGTCACTGAGATGTTTGTCTAACAACAACCAGCACTGAAATAACTGATTCTGAAAGTTCCCCCTGTGCTACAGGCTTCACAATACAGTAATGATGTAACTTACTACAGTTGTCCCTCTGTATCCACGGATTTGGTATCCATGGATTTAAGTATTCATGGCTTGAAAATATTCTTTAAAAAATAATAATCCAAAAAGCAAACCTTGATTTTGCCATCTTATATAAGGGACACCATATTGCTATGCCATTGCATATAATGGTACTTGAGTATTCATGGATTTCGGTATACATGGGGGGTCCTGGAACCAAACCCCAGCGAATATGAAGGGACAACTGTATAGTGGCAAAAAGAAAACACTAATTATCTTATACATTTTCCTCTTAGATAATTAATGAAATAACAACTAATTTCCTACAATGTGTCAAGCCAAATGCTCAGGATACTCTTTAATAATTCAAGTTACCCTTGTTAGGGGCACTGTGGGAGTACTAATGGTACAGTTTTATAGGCACCATATCAAAGAATAGAAGTATGTAATGGCTAGTCGAAAATATGTTTAGAAACCTCTGTTAGCAGAAAAATTCAGAGTGGAAATATCTTCTGCTACTTTCCTCTTCAGATGTGATGGCTTCTTTTTGTTTTGTATCATGTTCTTACCAATCTGGCAGTGTTGCAGTATACAGTAGCACCCCTGCATCTGCTGATTCACCAACAGCAGATTCAATTATACGTGGATGGTGACAGGGGGCTGGACGGGGAGGAGGAGAGAAATGGTGACGTGGGCCAAAATGGCAACAAGTGGGCAAAGGAAGAGGAGGAGACATCTCCCTCCCTCCTCCCTTTGCTCCCGGGATTGCTCCCCAGGATCACTCCCAGGACTGAAATGGCAACACAGGGGAGGGGGTGAAGGGAAGGGAGGAAAGAACTCCCTCCCTCCTCCTTTCCCCCCCAGGATTGCTCCTTGAGATTGCTCCCAGGGCTGAAATTGTGATGTGGGGATGAAGGGAGGGGAGGAAATATCTCCCTCTCTCCTGTCTTTGCCCCCAGGATTGCTCCCCAGGTTTGCTCCCAGGGTGGAAATGGCAATGCTCTCGCCCCCCCCCCCTTTCCCTGGGATGGCCCCTGGGATGCCGTTCGCTATTGTCCACAGAATTCACCATCCACGAGAGGGCCTGGAACCAATTCCCCATGGAGGCGGGGCTGCTACTGTATATGAATCTCTAAATATGAACATCTACAAATGGAAATGAAACTTTTCAGTTAGTCAGTGAGACCTTTTTGAATCACCTGCTGTTGGGGCACTGTGTTGGGGTCCTGTGTTGTCAGCTCTGTTCTACTACCATAGCTATTAATGTATTGATTTATGGCACTCTCCAATAGCAGGTTTCTTAACAATTTTTATTGTGTTCAAATTCACAAATAGCCCTGTGGAATTAGACTGTTAGCACTCCAGTTTCACATTAAGAAATGCGATGAGAGACAGAGAGAAATTGAGGCTTGGTTTAGATCACTCTTTGGCCTCTTGTATCCCAGACCAAGGGCCCATTCACACTACACTATTACAGTATAGCTGTATTATTCCATTTTAACTGCTATGGTTCCAACCTCTGGAATCCTGGGATTTGCAGTTTAAGGAGGAGCATTTAGAAGTCTCCGCCAGGGAGCTCTAGTGCCTCATCAAACTCCAAACCTCAGAATTCCATAGGATGGAACAATGACAAGATAAGAGTGGAATAATAGTGCTATAATTGTGTGGTGTGAATGGGCCCCAGTGCTCTCTTTTACTCTAGGACAGGTCCTGTATTTTTGTGAAAGTAGAGCTATGCTTGGTTTAGTTAAAAGTGCATACTATCTTTAAGTAGCTTATTTGAAGAAGCAAGGATCATAATAATTCTCTTCATTCACTGCCACTATTTTCTCAGCTTCACTGAGCAGTTCCTTCTGGTGTTCCTGAGACTGGGAGGCAGGAGGAAAGGTCCAGTCCCAACTGGCAAAAGTAGCAGCAGGTAGAGAAAGTGGCCTCTATGAATGAAGAGAAGGAGCCCAGTTGATGAGGGAAAAACATGTTGAGGTATTATCTTTGCCTTGCTGACTGTTGCTTCTTCTGTTCTCTTTATACTTAGGAGATTATCTGATGGGAACAAAAAAAAGAGGGTTCCCATCCCGCAATCTGCTCTCCCGCCGCTGTCCCTTCAGAAAAGAAAAACTTTTCAGACCTACCTTATCCATGGCTCATTGCCTCGGCAGGGCAGCCCAGGAGTGAATGGAGCTCTAACGGATTGAAATTCACTTCCTGGATTGAAATCCCGGCTGTTCTTGTGAGAAGACAAGAGCACGGGAAATTAAAAAATAAAAATAAAAATATACATCAAAAAGTGACAGCAAGCACCTAAACACACTTCTATCATTACAAGTAACCTGGGGAGGGTACAAAAAGTGTGTCACTTGCCTCGATGTCCCAATCTCACCCGGAAGTGTTCTGGCACGGACCTCCCATTGACGCCGGCATCATGCCAGCATAACAGGGCACCCTTTCAGTCACAGGACATTCCGTGACAGAAACAGAACGGGGGCTCCACTGATGGCTCAATAAAAAGCGCAGGCATAACGATAGCCAAATGGGAGCATTACAAGAGCGGAACAACATCATGTGAAAGGGAAGCCCTTTAGCAATATCCTGGCGTCATGATAACACCATATTTAGAGCATCTGATAATCTCCTTAGAGTTTAGAACTGTTACTCTTGTTTAAATTACAGCTCACAGAATATCCCTGGTAGCCATACTAGCTGGAAGATTCTGGAGGTTGTAATCCAAATAACAATTCTAAGCTCTGTTAAAATCCAGATTCTTTCTCAAACTATCCACCAGGCCTCTCAGGAATTTATCACACCAGCCTCTTCTCCTGATAAAATTGTGTTCTTTTCAGAAGCACTATGCAATCAGAATTACTCTTTTCTTTATCACACCTTCATAATCTTTCCAGCATTGCAGCCTTTATTCATGCTAATACCTTATCACATGCAGCATTTGGCACTGCCCACGCAGTACTGCCCAGTGTGTGCCTAGTTTAGCATACATGCATGCACAGAGACACCACCCCCACAGAAATATAAATTAAAAGGAGTCTTACCTTTTAAAAGGCCATTTCCCCCCCTGGACTGTGAGGGAAGACTTCCTGATTTGGGATAGACTAGTTTAATCTCTGGTAGATGAAGGTGATCAATCTGCCAGCAAGGAATCTAGTCTGCTCAGTCAGGAACTCCTTCCTTCCAGATCAGTGGCAAGCAAAGGGCACCTAAGCAACACCTAAAGTCCACGCACTGACTACTCAAAATCAGGATTAAAACAAAATTTATTTATCGCACTTCAAATGCTAGCACCACTGAAGTGGGAAAGGAGTTCATTCACTAAAGTTTTGCATGAATGAAAAGAAACACTTGCCAAACGAGCTCCCACCAAGATAACAACAGAAAAGAGGTGATGTTGTGCAGTAAGTCTCAGTGAAAGATGTGGTTATCCTGTTTCTACTGTGGTGTTTAGCCTCATGTGATAAAGCCCGCAGTTTACCTGCAAATGAATCCTGCGTGAACAAGCTTCAGAGAAGGCAACATAGCTATATCTTGGTTATATCCCTGAGAGCACTCTGTTCTTCAGCCCCCTGCACATTTTAGGTGTTGATCTTTATATGTGTTCTATGTATTCCAGAATCATAACAGAGGTTTCCAGAATGTGTGGACAACCTTTGTGTACAGTGGACTTAGTTTGTCGACTTTTCCCTGCAGATGTTCATTCTAAGGAGCAGTATGACTTCACAAGCAAGTTCAGTGTCATGGCCTCATAACCTCTTTCTACATGTGATGTCCTTTCACATATGAGTGAAAGGGAATCATCATTGCTAATAGTTTTGCTGTGTAGTTCTCCCATCTATACAAGCAGTGAAGGAAAAAGATTTAAATGAATGTAGGTTGTTTAATCCATAATGGTAATGGTAAGTATTTTTATTCTGTTACAGAGGATCACCGGACAGGGATGGAACTGTGAGTATTTAAAGGATTTTCTTTATTAACACTATTTTTAAATTATATGTGTCCAATGGTAACTGCTTCCCGAACTTGTGAATCAGCATAAGCAGTTTTAACCCTTTCTATTTCTATTTTTATATATTGAATGTGTTGACATTATCAGTTTCTAATATTGCCCAATCTTCAGTGTTTGCTTAAATCGTGAACTTTTTATCTGGGAGATAAATCTCTCTCTCACTCACTCTCGTTTGGATTAAAAACAAACCTTCATATATAAATACAAATACTTCATATATAAAATAATAATAATAATAATAAATTATGAGAGTGAACAAATACCAATCAAATATGTGAAAGTTTTATAAACATTTACTGTTAGCACTTAATATTTGTAAAACAACAACACATAGGAGATAATTTGGAAACAATGAACAACGTATAGAAAATAGAAATAGGAGAAGGGTTGCTCTTGAGTTAACTGTTGCTTTTATGTATGGTTTTAGGTTTTGAGTCTGCTAGAATTGGACTTTAGGACAAAACACACCTCTTCAGCTATTAGACTTTAAGTTTGCAATAAAGAATGTTGGGTTCAGATATGGATTTTATTTGGTTTTATACTGATTCTGTCTTTAAAACTCTTGCTTAAATTTATCTTGTGAAGAAGCTAAGGGAAATTGGAGCAGTTTGATAGTGGTCTTCACCAGATATTCACCAATGGAATGGAGACATTGTCAGTCATACAGAATGTCATTTCTCTCCTAAAATTACAGGAATCGGAGTACTAAGGGCCTTTCCAGATGATTATTTTTTGCATACTAAATGAGCAGCAGTTACATCTAGATGTCTTCCTTCAAGCAAACACATCAGAGTTTAGAATGTTGTATTTCCCCAGCATGTCTTATTTAACTGTTCTTACCACAGATAACATGTCCCTCTTTCTGTTTTGAAAGTTCTATCGTGGATGTAGTGTGCAAGTGCTACAGTCATTGGTAAAACCTGTGGCATCATTAGTGATGAGCACTCCTCTTGTGCCTGTGATCATGTTTTCTACCTTAAGTTATTTCTTTTAAAAGTATTTTTTATAACTGCTTGGGATTAAATGCCCTCACCCCATTTAGAATTCATATGTTAGTACTTTTGTCTAGTCCTTCCAAAATAACTGGCAAACATCAGCAAGACTATTTTTTAAAAAAATTCTCCTGTACTAATGCTCTACTGCATTTTTTCCCTTCTTAATACACTATATCATTGTTTCTCCATCACAGGAGCATTTTTTTTCTTTCCTTTCCTAAAGCAGTATACCATTTTCTCTCAATCACACATCTGCTCCAAATAGTTTTTAAAAGGGCTCAATACTTGTTCTCTACATAGCAAGACTGCACATTTTCCCACATGTTTCCAGTTCTTTATATGGTGATGGAATCTCTCAATACAAGTGTTGGATTAGGGCTCAAACAAATACAGCCCTAAAAATTAACTCCAGAGGGTGCTGGAAAGTTTTATCTTCTGGAAAGGTCCTGATATGTGTGTTTAAAACCCATTTTTAAAAAAAAAAACACAAAAACCTTCTGACCCAAGATCCTTAATTCTCAATCCTAAATGGATTTGCTTGCAAGTAAACAATTCATTGAAAATAACGGAATCCTTAGTAGGTTTGCTTAGCATTGCAGCTTCACAGTGAAAACAAAACTGCATTCACAGATCCTTTTGCATCCCCATTGTGTTCTGTCAAGCACTTTCAATTTACTTTTCTTTGAAAAACGAGACAGTGTTTGGAACGATTTGGTCAAGGTTCTGTTCAGCAGGAAAAAAAGAAACTAAAAACTTGTAGACCTCCAAAACATGCATGTTGATTCACTCTCCAGGCTTCATCTATATTACAGATTTGAAAAATTACAGGCCCTGATACTTGAAACATGAGGAAAGAAAGACCACACAGAAGCCCTATGCAAACAGATTATGTCCTCCTCTGTACACTTTCCTGAATGTACAGTTTAATCTGGCACCCAAGTACTGAACAGAAAGCACAGAATTCTCATTTGTAGAAATGTGTGGAATTTTAAGTCCACTTTTCTACATTGTAGAATATGTATAATATAGAGGCCACCAGCATTGCCTTCTCAAAGAAAAAGACACTATGAGACCTAGTAATGGCTCTCCCACATCCAATATATGGCCTTGTCAAATATCAGTATCTAAGAGCCTTAGATACTCTTAAAGACTTTTATCAAATTGTACATATACCTTAAGTATGTTGCTGTTTCCAGTGTGCTGATTGGCTGCTTAAGGAACTGACCAACCAATCAAAGTTCTGTTGGGCAGCCAATCAGCACACTGGGGGCAGGACCATGTGGAAGTTGAAATCCTTTCTGAACGTGGCGGCTGCAGAGGGAGTGTGAGTAGCGGGGGTGGTGGATGTGGTGTGTGTGTAGCATGGCATGTGCCGGAGTGCAGGGGGAGGCATGGAGGGCCGAGTTCAGCGGCAGGTGGATGAATTCGGCAGCAGGGCGGAGTTTGGAGACAGGAGGGTGAGTGGTGGCGGGGGGGCAAGTTCAGCGGCAGGGGGCAGTTTGGAGGCAGGGGGCTAGTTTGGAGGTGGGGAGGTGAATTTGGCAGCAGGGGACAAGTTCTGCAGCAGCAGGGGGTGAGTTTGGAGGCAGGAGGGCAAGTGATGGCAGAGGGCGAGTGGCGGGGAGGTGAGTTCAGAGGTGGGCAAGTTTGGAGGTGGGGGTGAGTTCAGCGGTGGGAGGGTGAGTGGCAGGGGTGAGGTTGAGCAGCAGGGGGAGTTCAGTGGTGGGAGGGTGAGTTTGGTGGGGGGGCCAGGTTCGGTGGTGGCGGTGGTGAGTTTGGAGGCAGGAGGGTGAGTGGTGGCAGGGGGCAAGTCAGTGGCAGGGGGCGAGTGGCAAGGGGAGTTCGGCAGCGGGGCAAGTTTGGAGGTGGGAGGGCAAATTTGGAGGAAGGAGGGTGAACGGTGGGAGGAGTTCAGCAGTAGAAGGGAGAGTTTGCAGGCAGAGGCGAGTTTGCAGGCAGGAGGGCAAGTGGCAGGGTGAGTTTGGAGGTGGGGGCAGTTTGGAGGCATGAGGGCAAGTGGTGGGGGGTGAGTTCGGCTGTCAGCATATCTTACAGGGGTGTCATGAGGTCTACTGGGCATTGGGGGGGGGTTTAATGGCATATGGTACGCTGGGTCCAGCTAGTATTTTAGAAGTTCAGAAAGATGATAAATCAGAAAAGTAGACCTCAATGGGAAATAGCGTCAAATATACTACTGCAAAGTCTGTTTTGGGGGGATAAAATAATTGTGTGTAGCTGAACCATGTGACTCTTTCAAATCTACTATAACACCATATGTTACACTGGGTACAGTTTATCTATATACATATACATATACATATACATATACATACATACATGCATAGTTTGGTAAAAGTGTTCCTTCAAGGGTCGTGGATATTGATATTTGACAAGGGGTGCGTTTACACGGGCAAATATTCCTCTAAATATACCGCAAAGATAGCTCATTGTTCCCACGGACCGCACCACAGCATTGCCTCATTCAGAAGGGGGGAAGGTAAAACACCCAAATATAGCGTGGCAAGGGATGTCACTACTTTTGCCGGTATATTTGCAATGTAGTGCATTATTGGCAGTGTAAACAACCATTCTGCTAAGGGCTGCAGCAGAGCTGCACTGTGATTGGTTGCTATGATGAAGGGGTGGCCTTAAAAGAGGGGGAGTGAGGGAGGGAGAGTCAGTAGCGATTAGGAAACTTTGAAACATCCTCTCTGCTATTTTGCAAGCCAGTTTGCAAACAAAAAGGATTCCCAACAATTTTCAGTCAGGGAGCATTCCTTCTCCTCCTCTCTGCTGTTTTGAAAGTAGGTAAAGCTCCATTCGTCAGCTGTGATCCTGTGCTTGGGGGAGGGAGAGAAACCATTTCACTAAGGGCTGCAGCAGAGCTGCACTGCTATTTTGACAGTCTGTTTATTTGGCTAGAAAATGCTGTTAAGCAAGGAGAAAAAACCTTCCGTTTGGAGTTTGATTTGTAGGCAGGGAGCTGGGTGGGGGGAAGAGGCAAAGGGTGACTGCCTTTAAGCTGTTAAGCACACGGAGTTGGGGCAAGGGCAGACATTCCTATGGCATTCCTTTATCTCCTCTCCAGTGCTTGGCTATGCCCCCACCACATTTGGCTGTGTGAATCTCAAAGCAGAAAAAATCAAAGAGCCACAAAATATAGCTGTGTAAACATATACCGTGTAAACTACCCACCACTGATGCGGGAAAGCGCTAAAGCGCAACTTAACCTGCCATGTAAATGAGCCCAAGGCCATATATTGGATGTGGAAGAGTCATTACTAGATCTCACAGTGTCTTTTTCTTTGGCCTTAAGCCAATGGTATGGGGAGATTTGGAAGGGGGTCACAGCACTAGTGAACAATGACGTGAACAATTTCCTTGCTGTGCATTTCCACTACTTGAATTACACCCCCTGACACTGGTGTTAACCCTGAGTGTGTGTGTGTGTGCTAGAGTCACAGAGTCACAGAGTTGGACAGGGTCTTATAGGCCATCTATTCTAATTTTTTGTTTGATGAATTCAAGGCCTCAGAGTTGGATTCAAGCCTAGAGCATTCCCATCAAATGGCTATTATTATATATTGCAGTCATTATATTGTGACTGCAACTTAAAAAGGGCTTGCTCCATTTGTAACATAACTGAAAAATATAGGGGCTACGGGGGAGGGGCAGTGTCTTCATTGTATAGCAGAGAAGGAAACACACATGGTTCAAGTACCGGTACATTCTGTGGGCTCCTGCTGGCGTATTCTGCCAGCAAATCTGACCCATTGCTCCCCCATTACTGGCATGAAACAGGATGGAGTCCAGACTACCACACCATCCCATCCCTCAAGCTGCTGCCACCCACATCATGCTCTCTGAAGCCAGGAAGCCAGCCCACAGCACGGGTGCAAAGCCCTCTGCATGTGACCAGCTTTGGTCACATGCTGCAGACTCCTTCCTGACTATGGAAGAGTGAGGCAGATGGCAGCTGCAGTCATGGGCTGGCATGCTGGAATGGGCTCATGCAGTCACGCAGGGCCTGATCCATTTTTTTGCCAACTGAAGCAGATTTTTGCAGGTGTTTTTTTTAATGATGTAACAAGCCTTACCCCATCTTTTCCCTCTCTTGGCCCTGTCTTTGCCCTGGGGGATCATGCAGATTGCCCGGGGGAAAATGGGGCAAATACCCTGCATCATCTGGACTGCAGAGCTCCAAGATGGGGTAAATAGCCCGTCTAAACAAGGCCTGTATTTCAGGCTGCTGAAACGATTTTTAAAATAAAGTAAGTAACTGACATATAAAGAGTTACTTTTAAATGTAAATTATACTATTTTGTGGGCCTTTGAATTATGGCAGCACCTAATTACTTTTAAAAGCCACTTTTCAAACTCTGGTCTAGATATAGCTAAAGACTTCCATCTAGGGACAATACTAGTTAATATTTCTTATTGTCAAACTGTTCTTACTGTTAAGAAACATTTCTTATTGTTCAGCTGAAATTTACTCATGTGTAGCTTGAGCCCATCAGCTCTATTCCT
Source organism: Gambelia wislizenii (assembly GCA_030847615.1). Classification (NCBI taxonomy): domain Eukaryota; kingdom Metazoa; phylum Chordata; class Lepidosauria; order Squamata; family Crotaphytidae; genus Gambelia; species Gambelia wislizenii. The sequence goes on from JAUMIR010000004.1 coordinate 110,049,368, forward strand.
GCCCTTTAGGGGACCAGATAATATTTTTGACAATTATTTAAAAAGTGCTGTTATCTTCAGAATTTTTGGGTGGAAAATTTTCCGCACCATTTTTATCTATCAAAATAAATTGGAACTATTTCAATATAGGTTTCTGTGTTTTGGACCCTCTACAGCTAATAGCAGCTATGGGGTGGGGAGCAATCTATGTTGGAGAAATAGCAAGGGAAAGCGGATCTGACTCTACAGTCACATCTCTGTAGCTGTGGTCAAAATTGCATCCTGATGCCTCATAGATGCTTTTAGCATCAACAGGAACAATGAAACTGGGAGATCTTATGAAAGATTTCCTACATCACATCTAGTTTGGGTGACCATGCCATGTTTTCAGCAAAACAGGCAAGAAAGTAATGTGATTGTACTGTCTTCTGTTTTCATCTTTGTGATGTTCAAGGCAGTCTGGTAGCCTGTTCTCCCTCCCTCCCTGGAGAGCTCAAAATATTAAGATATAGCCAATTGGAAGTATGTCAAGCATATAGCTTCTCTGCAACTTTATTTTCTCATGTTAGCCATGTTTGATATTGGGCTTTGGCGACACACATTCACCAACACTACCACTACCCTGGTGTGTTTACTGTGATGTACTAGTACTCCCCATTCTTCCACACACACACACACACACACCTTAGTACAGTTAAGGTCTGTACTTCTGCATTTGATTATCTGTCCAGTGTAATTATTTTGTCCTTTACTCCCCAAGGTTGTCATTTGGTATTCAGATGTTGTGAGATCTGTGGCAACTTTTATTTCTCATTTAACAGAGAAATTACACTGTACTTTTCTTAAAGTATGTGGAAAGAGAGAAAGTTGCACATGATCCCTTCTAAAGTTACATCTAAGAAGAGGTAACTCTGTTGAAACATGAGCCTGGCAAATAAGGATTTATGCTCAATATGTAATGTTTAGTATAATGTAGTCTTAGTTTTATAGCAGCTTTAAAATTTGTGTATACAGAATTCCAATATCATTAATAAAGGAGAAACAAATAATGACCAGCTTTTAGGCACCATGTTAAAACCGGCCATGTCATCTACCTGTTCTTTATATTGCAGAAGTCATAGAGGCTGTATATAATTGTGAATGGGAACAGGGATGACACATAGATAAAGATTATGTTGCCTGGATTCAACACTTATTTAATGTCAAAACAGTGCTAACCATTTTCTTGCTAAAATCAGAATAAAAACACTCAGGACCACACTGTTAAGATGCATGTTCAGCTGCAAAAGAGATGCTGGATTATACCACAACACTACTAAGGCCCAGTGCAAAAGGTTGGCAGATCACCTGCTCAACTATAACAGTGCTACTTTCTGCTGAATAGAACCCTGTCATATGTTCTACGGAAGTCTGCTGATAGCAACTTTAAATTTGGCAAGTAATCCTTTGAAAAGTGCATTCTGAGCTTGCTTCCTCCATGTAGTTTCATGTTTTTTAAAAGAAAAAAAAATCAAACCACCCAACAGTTTAACCCTTTTTCTACAAAAAACAAAATCCATTCCAGCCACCCAGCCCTCATCCTCATGATCCACCCTCCAATAGCAAACCAGAGTGTGCACAGGAAGGAGGAAAAACAGTTTCGGTAAGGACATGAATATGAGTTTAAAGCTTCCAGGGGGTTGGTTTGGAGCAATTTGTAAGCCTGGAAGAGGTTTTTGTTGTTTTCTCATGCACAAATGTATGCTTGATATTGTTTCTGTGTTGATAATTTTCAATGCATTTTTCACTAAGATATCCAACTATTACAAATATTTTTCTTGGTTTTCTGATGTGTCTCTAGTGTTTATATCTGATTAATGTTGCCTATTTATTAGTGTTTTCTGATATTTAGTAGGATTTTACTTGGTTCAGTGGTAATTGATGATAATCAAAGTAACTAGAAATGGAACCTTGCCAGGTTTGGCTTTAAAACTATATTGGTTGCACTGTATACTGTATTTGTCATATATATTTTGAAGTGAAATTAAGAAATTTTCATTCCACTCATGACATGGTAAAAGTTTTAAAATGGGCTTTTTGAAATGAAATATTTGATTTGAGTGTGCAGAAACTGGTGACCAGTATTCTATCATGAACAGGATTTTAAAAAATATAATTCTTTTTATTGAATGCCTTTTTGCATTTTATGAATGGTTTGGGACATGATTAGATCACCTGAGAGTTTTTCTTCTGAAGGCTTGGGAAATAAAACATTTTTATTTTATTTAAAATGTCCTATACTTAAATCAAACACTATAGTTGTGCCTCTGTATCCACAGATTTAAGTATTCACAGCTTGAAAATATTCTTTAAAAAATAATAATCCAAAAAGCAAACCTTGATTTTGCCATCTTATATAAGGGACACAATTTTGCTGTGCCATTGCATATAATGGGACTTGATTATTCACAGATTTTGTTATCTATGGGGGGTCCTGGAACCAAACCCCAGCAAATATGAAGGGACAACTGTATTTATTTTATTCTTTCATTCTGTTCAAGGTTTTTTGGGGGGTTGCTTTTGTTTTGGAAATATGGAAATCTGCCTTATACCAGGTCAAGCTGCTATTTCATCTGAACCAGAGCTGTGCACTTCAAGAGTGGCTTCCGTTTACTAGGGTTTCAGTTAGACTTTCACATCTCCTGTTACTTGACCACTTGACCATAGGAGATGCCAGGGAATGAACCCAGGATCTTCTGCATCTAAACCCCTGAGCTATGGTCCTACCCACCTTTTCTTTTGCCATAAGCAATAACATTTTATCTATGAAAATATGATATAGTGGTCTCTTCCTGCAACCTTTGCTATGGCCCTTGGATTTAGAAAATTCAAAGACAGTTGTGGGGCTAGTATTGGCTATCTTCTCATTGATAATTAGGAAGATAATTATTTGACCTTAGATAAATTTCAAATTATTGACATCCTCAACTGGAAACTTACAGTTTTGTTATACTGTTTGACAAATGCATGGACTTGTATGTTGATTCATTTATTTAAAACCTACCATTTTTAACTATGTATTACAGAAGAGAACAAATGGTGCACCAAATGGGTTTTATTCAGAGATTGACTGGGAACGATATGTAAGTAAGAATAACAGCTTGGTATTCACACTCCCCTAAAGCATTCCTTGTTCTCAAGGAATCTTGGTTACTTTTTCCTTTTTGATAATGCTGTCAACTCCTACCCACAAGTCTTGTGACACATGGCCCACACAGAGGACAAGAGGGTTGTCTTACGTGTGGTGGAATACAGAGGCATTAAGAAAGAGCTGGAGAGATGCTTGCTGTTTCAACACTCCTTCAAATTGTTGGGCAAGAGACTGCTTGCTTCCCTTCTAAGCCTTATAGAGTACATAGAGCTCTTGGAAAAGGAAGAATCTTGTTTCACTTGTGCAGATTTAGATAAGACATGGCATACTCCTAATGTTTCATGTTCAAATTTCTGTAAAAACAGTCCCAAATGCTCTCCCAAGTTCTCTATATTTGCCAAAAGGCTGAAGAAAGAGTTGGATCCTTTTCACATATAGTAGTTGGAGAGGTATCTGTATGTGTTCTGCCTACCTACAGTTAGGTCGAGAAATAATTGGACACTGACAGAAGTTTTGTTATTTTGGCTGTTTACCAAAATGAATTCAAGTTACAGTTAAATAATGAACATGGGCTTAAAGTGCAGTCTCTCAGCTTTAATTTGAGGGTATTCACATCCAAATCAGAGGAAGGATTTAGGAATTACAGCTCTTTAATACATACCCCCCATTATTTAACTGTAACTTGAATTTATTTTGGTAAACAGCCAAAATAACAAAACTTCTGTCAGTGTCCAATTATTTCTGGATCTAACTTTATATCATTGCCTGATCCCAGCACCCTAAAGCTGCTACGAATCTACAGTGGGTGGGATAATATGGCTACATCTAAGGAAGAGGATAGTTTCAGATAAATTTGAATGAATTAAAGTAACTGTGGCTAAAACTAAGTTACTGGGGAAAATACATTCCAGAGTGATTCTAACTAGGGACAAATTAACTATGCTATTTCTGGTCCAAGACTGTTTTGCATGTTTTCAGCCATAAGTCCATTCTGACCTAATTCAGCAGCAGTCTGCATTTTTTTTAATGAACAAAACCTCCCCTTTTTATTTGTATACAATTTATTCAAAATATTTATTTTTTTTTCCTCATGGAAGTGATCAATTGCCTTTCACTTTGTTTCTCACTCCCACTTAGGATTGGTCTGCTCATATGTTTTTCATCAGTGTATATCTGTATTTGAATGTATACATTATTCTAGAAAAATCCTGCTTTCAACTTAAAAAAAATCCTTTAAATACTCAACTTTTGTGGGTACTAAAAAAAATGCTCTGCCTACTTGAAATCAGTGGAGAAATCATGAAGTCATTCATTTGATTGTGATTTGATTGTATATTCCTGCATGGCAGGGGTTGGACTGGCTGGCCCTTGAGGTCTCTTCCAACTCTATGATTCTATGATTCTATGGTTTTAAATAGTCAGAGTTCTACACTGAAGCTCAAAAAAAGAAAAGAAAAAAATTGTGGGCAGAAAATCTACTACTGAAGACTTTGAGTACATGAGGTGCTTTAGCAATGGGTCTGTCTTTGTTATGCACCAGCCATTTTGAACTTGCATGCTTTTCAGCCCAATCATTATGGTAGGGCTGCCCTTGGTTAATGGCATAAACCCAGGCTGCAAAGACTTCTTTATACAACCAAGGAGCAGGGTGTAAGTAGAAGTGAAGTAGACTTTGCTCACTTTGATTCCACTTTGGGCAAGAGTCAAGTCAAGCCCTCCTGCTTTAGATGGCTGGCCCATTCCTATTGTGGAATATATACTATATCTTCATGTTAATTAATCTATAAAACTGCCTTGAAAAAAAACTATTGATTATGAAACATTAAAAACCAATTATGCTAATGAGAGCTCCTGTTTAGACACACTGTGCTGCTGAAATGGAAAGTATAAGCTAATTAGAAGAAGTTAACATTTCTATAGAAGGAATTTAGCTTAGCTGAAAAGTGATGTTCAAAAATATTGCTGCTTACAATATTTAATGAATGCACTGAAAGCTTGATTACACTGTAAGAAAACAACCCAGGCTACATGAGTGCATGGTCTGTATCTATATTCCTTTTATTGTTTCTATTATTCAGTGTGCATGCATTTTAATATGGTAATCTGTAAATAAATATTACTTCTGTTTTGTAATATGCCCCTGAGAGGGTTGTGCAACAGATGTGTCATTCATGTGTGCCTTTTTTCAAAAAGCAAGGCTCATTCATGCAAATATGTCAGCAACCTTTTTGTGATACACGTTGCTTCTTTGATGGCCTTAGAGACAATTTGATACATTGTCTTTCATTTGTTTTTGCTTTATTTAATTATGAGGTGTATACTCCACTTTCCCCTTCCTATGCAGAGACTAGAGCAATTAACAGAGCAGTTGGCTGAGAAAACAGGTTCCTGGATAGACTCTTCACTCAAATTACTCCATCCCAACTGGGGAAAAGTTATGTGAACCAGTAGTTTATTGGACCTGTAGCCCTTATTAATGAGATATTGGTGGGAAGGGAGAAGAAGAGAGCTGCTAGCTGTCTTATGCCTTGCAAGCATTCTAATTGTTTCACTGTTTTTGATGCATCAGAATTCACCTGAGCTTGATGAAGAAGGATACAGCATCAGACCAGAAGAACCAGGCTATATCCTTCACTGTTAGTTCTGAAACTGAGTTTACAAACTCTAAAACAATTATGGCTTAGTGACATGGTTACTTCTTCTTGTTGTTGTTGTGTGTCTTCAAATCGTTTCCAATTAATGGCAATCCTAAAGTGAGCCTGTGATGGGGTTTTATTGGCAAGATTTGTTCAGAGAGGGTTTGCCTTTGCCTTCCTCTGAGGCTGAGTGAATGTAACTTTCCCAAGGTCACCCTGTGGGTTTCCATCATTGAGCGGGGATTTGAACCCTGGTCTCCAGAATCATAGTCCAAAGCTCAAACCATTACACCACACTGGCTCTTACAGATACCACATTTTTTAAAATGCAGTTTCTTCTACTGACAATGATTCCAAACTTAGAACAACTTAAATAATACAAAATGTATTTCGTTATTTCTGGGAAAAGTGAAATTCTTATGTTTTGGAGGGATTGCCTTTGTTGGTGACAGTGGAGATTTTCAGACAGGCAAAAATCGCCCCTTGCCGCGCGAGCAGCCTCCCGAAACTGCTGCGCGGCAAGGGTCTTTTTCGGACGACGCTGTGCCTCTAGCGAAGCCGTCCGTGTCACTTCCGTGAAGCTTGGGACGGCTCCGCGCCATATTTCAAGCACGGAGGCTGCCCGTGATTGAAATATGACGCGGAGCCGTCCCAAGCTTCACGGAAGTGACACGGACGGCTTCGCTAGAGGCACAGCGTCGTCCGAAAAAGACCCTTGCCGCGCAGCAGTTTCGGGAGGCTGCTCGCGCGGCAAGGGGCGATTTTTGCCTGTCTGAAAATCTCCAGTGTTGGCAGTTCCTTCTCCTCCTTTTTCCTTTTTAAAGATTATTTTAGTGCTGTCTGGTTCCACTGTAGCTATACAGAATGACTCCGGGTTTGTTATTGTGTACCTTCAAGCCATTTCCAACTTATGGCTGCCCTAAGGCGAACCTGTCACAGGGTTTTCTGAGGCTGAGAGTGTGTGCCTTGCCCAAGGACATCCAGTGGATTTTCATGGCTGATTGTGTATTCAAACCCTGGTCTCCAGAGTCATAGTCCAACATTCAAACCAATTCACCACAATTCCCCCGTGCCCTTTCTTCTGGAATTTTTCCAAGATAACTTTTGGAGAAAAATAATCCCAAACAGTTAAATATAATTTTAACAACATAAATGAAAAAGGAAGGGAAAAAAGTGAGTCATTCATGCCAGCAGTGGTGATACCCTCCCCCCATTTTTGTTACTCTCCTAGCCCTGTTCCTTGAGTAGCAGGAAAATATATTAAAAGGAAATATAACTGATAATTGCTGCACACCTCATTATAAAACTTCACTATGGCAATAATATTTATTACTAGTAGCCACTGACAGCTTAAACCATAATAAATACTTTATTCATTAACATGCTACCAAGCTGTTCCCTGCAACTGGCTAATGCAATGACCTTCCAGAACATGTCACTGATAAAACAAAATCCAGAATCCACAAAAAAGTGATACCTTTATTGACCAACCAAACTGCAAAACACATGAAGCAAGCTTTCAAACCTCTACTGGCTTCTTCATCAGACAAAATATTTTAAGAAAGAAAGAAAGTTGATGGTGTTGAAGTCACAGGCCTACAAGTTGTCTCACATGTTGCTTGTGTTGTTGTTCAGGTGAGGGATCTCATGCAGGCAGGGGCCACTCCTACTTCCTGGCCATGTGGTGTGCTGAGACAAAGAACAATAAAAATTGTAAACCATTCTTCTTAAATTTAGTTGTTAGCTACTCATTGTTGAACACCCAAAATTAGATTCCATGGTTCAATTGTAATTCTCTTTAACTGTGTTCTACCTACCAAAGGAAAGCACTTTTATTCCTCAAGTGAATCTGAAGAGGAAGAGGAATCACATAAAAAATTCAACATTAAAATCAAACCCTTACAATCTAAAGACGTTCTGAAGAGTGCGGCAACTGTTGATGAACTGAAAGCTTCTATAGGCAACATTGCACTTTCACCATCTCCAGTGGTAAGCAAAACATTGTTTAATATGCTCCCTAATTAGGATGCCATTGATTTTTTTTATTATCATCTAATTACAGCAGTTGGTTGGAATGCTGTTAGCATTTATCTTGGATTCAGTAGGTAGATCACCGTGTCAAGACTTGTCAGAAACTCCTTTAGGTTCAAGATACACTAACAACTGGCAAAGTCTCCTGTATGTGTGTGAGATGTTTGACAGCCTTTTTGTTAGTATGTGGTTGAACTGCAAGTAGCAATCTTCTATGCACTTCAGCAAGTCTTACATTTTTAAAGTGAACCAATGGCATGAATTTGGTCAGTATACCAGGAAGGAGCAGCTACAGTGCAATAAAGAAAAAGATTCTAGTAGTCAGTGATTTCTTTGTTCAAAAAACGTGTTAGTTTCTTCCCTGGTACACTTTAATTGTTGCATTCACAATCAAGCTTCCCTGCTAGACCAGTGCTACAAAACTAGTAACTTTTTACAGGGTTTTTTCCCCTGGGATTTATCTCATGAAATACAAGTTCCTAATGGAGTACTCTCTTGTGGATTAGCTCCTGACACACAGTGCCCTTTGCTTGTTTCAGCTTCAGTTGATGAGTCATCAAATTATATAAGAATTAAATAGGACTTCTCTTCATACAGGTGCTTAACTTGCTTGCCTGTTGAACTCCTATCTATTTTGACACTGTGTCAGGGCTGAGATGCCTCAGCAGGGGTGTAGCCCCCTTCCTGCTTCTTATAGGCAGCTTGTACCCAGAGTAGTGAGGGCAGCCAATTGCATACCCTCCAGAATTTCACAAATAAAAATGGGGACATGTATGGCTTTATACAACAAAAATTACAAATGAGGAAGAATACACAAGCTAGGAGAGACTTCTGCCATTTGCTTTTGCCTGAGTCTACAGGGAAGGGCAAGATTCTGCCCCTTCCTTTCCTGTTCCTCCGCCCCCGCTGAGGTAACTGAGTGCAAACGACTTTTGCACTTTGAACTCAGTTTGCAACAATTAAAGTAATCTGAGGACAAAGAAGAAAAGTGAGGGGAAGAGACAGAAACTGGGACATTTTAAAAACAGCTGAAAAGGTGGGACAACAGAGCATTAATCAAGATTATCCCTAATCAGGACACTTGGAGGGTGTGTATTTGAAGGTAAGGCTTGCATCCAACTGCCCGCTTAGATCACAAGCTGCCACAGATGCTCACAGCTCCACATTGCAAATGTACTTGTTCAAATGCCAATTGCATTTCTGAGAGCCATCTGAATCTTGTTTCTGAAACCTTCACAAAAATATTATTCATGAAATTCTTTGGGGAGAAGTCATGACTGAATATATACTGACAACATTTAAAAAGAATGACTATAACATTCCTGAAACTGTCTCTGTTCACTGCTTATATTATATAGAGATCTATAATTTATTAGTAGTACTAAACAGTAACATTTTATGATTAAAAGCTTTTGAATGTTCAAGTCACCAAAATAAATGGTCATAATGTTTTTAATTTGCAAACAAAGAAGCTTTCCAATTTTGTTTGGCTTTCAATAATCACATGCCATTTGTCACTTAGGTTTTACCTAATTAACCTATTAATAAATAGCAAACAAGCATGATACTTGTAAACCAAAGTAAGAAAATGAAATTGGAACTGGATTAAACATCAGGCAAATTGTTTTAATCCTGCTTTTGAGATTGCATTCATGTGTGTGTGTTTTAAAAACTTGCTGCAGCATTAAGTTTTCCACTTATAATTCTGGTGTGCATATTTGATTGGTTGGAAGGTCTTTACTCTGGAAAGTGAGCTTTGTAGTCATTATGAAGTCACTATGCTCTTGCAGCTGGGTTTGGAGGCAGGACAACAGTGCATTATTTTGTTGAATATGGAAGGCAGGTTCAAGAGTTGATTTGTGACACTCATTTCCTGGACTGTGGAAGATGTGGGAACTGTAAATCAGAATGATAGCTTTGTTGCATTGCAGAGAATGCAGCTTCCTGATCTACTTGTAAGGAGTCTGGGATGTGTGACTGTAATACTTTTCATGGAAAGCAGGATGCTGAAAAGAATAAGTGAGCCAAGCAGTTCTATAACTACACCATGAAAAAGAGGGTTTGAATATAATCTAAGCAAAATTAATTGCTTTTAGCTTTTTAATTGGGCCCCATGCTCACATACAAGGCGCACACACGTGCTCTTACACACATTAAACAGATAGTGTACTAAGATTTCTGTTATGTTCATTTCAAAATATTATATGCTATTTAAAGAATATAAATAACATCTTGTTTACTAATACTGCCCTTGGTTGGCAACAGGTTGATTCAATCTTGTGTGTGAAATCTTTGTATCTGTCTCCAGTAATCCTGTTAACTGTCAAAAGAATAGCGTTGCTATAAGTTCTTCTTCATTGCACCATCCTACGCCAGATTCAAAGACAATCAGAGAATTTGCCATACAGAAGTTCCATTGTGGAACAACCACTGCCACTCTCTCCATTTTATATTGCACCGATTATAAGGAAAATCCATGAGGCTGGACATTCCTTAATACCTGTAATGGTAGAATTCTGTAATGGTAGAACTCTTTGGGATCATTAGCTCCAGTTCAGATAGTGTGAGAGAAAGTTAGCAACTCTCATCTCAAGATTTCCTGATGGGATGGATTGTCTAACAATCATATTGTCCATCTTTGAATATATTGTTTTAAAGGATGATTGCTTCTTACATCTACAAAGCAGCTTCCTTTCACAGTAATGTATTTGAATGCGGACTCTTACCGATATTGTTGTTATGTGTCTTCAAGTCAGTTGCAATTTATGGTGACCCTACTCTAGGGTTCTCTTGGCAAGATTTATTCAGAGGAGCTTAGTCGTTGTCTTCCTTTCAGGCTCAGATAATGAGACTTTCCTGAGGTCACCCAGTGGGTTTCTGTGTCTGCAAGGGTCCTTGTCCAAAAGCAAACCACAACACCACACTAGTTCTCTACTATTGTTGTACTACTATTGAGAATACTTAAAGGCTTAGGAGATTTTAAAAGAACATTTTGCTCTGCCTGTATAACAAAGGCTTATGATAGGTGTAACATTATGATGGAAATCTAGCATGGACAATATGGCTTGTTGGCTTAAGCAATGGACACTGAATTTGTGCATAGAAGATGTTTCATTATTTAAATATTAAATTGAACCCAAACATCCCCTCAGTAATGTTTCATTAGCATTGGAGGAAAGGAATAGAGTAACCATTTTTGTCAATTCTTCCTTTCTATGGCAGCCTCTTTAGTTCTTTGAAAGCTGCTCCAGAGGGTTTAAAGAACTCTTGGAACAGCTTGGGAGATGATGCTGGGGCCAGCAGGAGGAAAGGAGGAAAGGAAAATCAATAAAAATCACTCCAATGAACTCCCTCCCCCATTCCTTCAGTAGGAAGCCTCTGTTAACATATCTCAGTTCCACCTACAAAAATAACAGATCTCAGATTTAACAAATCTCACTTCCCGCTATAAAAAGAAGGAACCCTTCTGTTTGGAAAGAAAATTGTCTAGATCCAACACATTTATATCTTTAAATTCTCCTTTATTGTTCCTTTGACCCAATTCAAATCTTTTCAGCTGGTTTAAAAAGAATGTACTGTACTTTCAAGAAATTGTAGCTTTTTAATCTGCTTTATAGATACTGAATACACAAGAAATCATTTTGGAAAATTAGCTTTAGTGTAGATTGGTATGTTGCCAAAACACTGTAGGAGAAGTATCTGTAGGGTGGTCTTCAAGTTTTGTTTGCAGATTAACCTGGAAGTTGTCTCTCGTGGTAGCTTGTTGAAGATTGTTGGCTTGGAGTCTCCTCTTTAAGATGCCACCCCTCTTAGGTCTGAGCTTAAGATGAAGATTTAATTTACATCTTACGAGGCGATGATCTGTTTGGCCTTCTGCACTGGGCATCACTCGAGTATGATGGACATCGCGAATGTTTCTCTGGCAGACTAGAACATAGTCAGTGAGGTGCCAGTGTTTAGATCGGGGATGCATCCAGGTTGTCTTCAAGCTGTCTTTCTGCTGAAAGATAGTGTTTGTAATAGTCAGCTGTTGTTCTGCACAGAACTCTAGCAAGAGGCGTCTGTTACCATTGCAATTTCCAACACCATGCTTGCCTAAAACACCTTTCCAGGCTTCGGAGTTCTTTCCTACTCTGGCATTGAAGTCACCAAGGCTAATAATTTTATCTTCTACAGGAACTTTTTGTATGAGTTGGCGTAGGTCTGTGTAGAATTTGTCTTTCTCTACAGGGTCAGCTTGCATAGTTGGAGCATATATACTAAAGAGAACAACATGTGGGAGGCGTAAGGAAATAATGCGATCAGAGTGTCCTGTTGGCAAGATTTTGAGTTTGGAGGCAGTGGAATTTTTAATCATAAAGCCTACTCCTGAAAGATGTTTTTCAGTTTTGGGTTGCCCAGACCAGTAAAGTGTGTAGCCGGTGCCGTGTTCTTTAAGGCTGCCTTCCTCATGGAGACAAACTTCACTAAGAGCAGTGATGTCAATATTAAGACATGATAGTTCATGGGCTATTAGACCAGAATGGCACTCAGGCTGTCCACTATCTGCAGAGTCTCGCATGGTTCTGATGTTCCAGCATGCAAGCGTCAGTTTATTTACACCTTTGGTGCTTTTTTTCTTTGCCTTTGTTTGACTGCATCAGAAGATGCCCATTGGTCATGGCTAGCCAACCAGGTAGATGGGGATGAGCTTTCATTAGGCCATCTTTTCTAGGCCCCTCTCCATATGGAGCAAGGAGTGCTCTCCTTTTAAAAAGGCTGCTTGCTTGTTCAGGATGCTGCCGAGCAAGACTGTCATCTCCTGGGTCAGCCTCGACCAAAGTCCTGAACTGCCTGCATGCAGGGTTGGGTCTGCGGCTTCCAGTGCATCTTTACACCTGCCATTTTGTCCCTCACCTATCACTACAGGGCTTTTTTGGAATTCGATTTATCCTTCGAACCTGTGCAAAGGATTTTTCTGGTGGAGTGCAGCATGTACAGAACTGGCCTCACCTTTAAACAAAGGTTCATCTGCTGTGGCCTTGCCAGCATGGACGGTAGCAATGAGGTCCTCGGGTCGTACGTTTGATTAGAGTTTCCTTCTCTTAGATGGTTGACCTTACAGGGTTGGACAAGCACCATTTACCCAGGTTTGGGATTAGAGTTTTCCTTCTCCTGGGATGGTTGCCATAAGGCTAAAGTGCCCATCCTGCCCTTTGACGTTCTTTGTCAGACCCTTTGGTTTTGACCTGTCTGGCATGGGAGGTCCTACAGGTGGCTATTATGCCACCACCAGCATAGCTCAAAACTTCATTAGGGTACGCAAGCCTCTCCCCCACGTCAAGGGGGCATCAATGGGAAGTTAGCAATCTACACTATAATGGTATAATGTCTTGAGTTACAGATTCTGACATCTGTATGATCTGTGTGTTCTACAAGCTGCTTATACGTTACTTAAATAATATTAAGTAATGGCAACCATAGAAGTTGTATTTTTTCTTCTATCCAGCATTTTTATTAGCCTAGAAAACATCTCTCTCTCTCTCTCTGCCTTTTCTTCGCAAACAAAGATTCAGGAAGGACTCATCCCGCGCTTTCTGCTGATGACTGAAAAGGCCAATCTGAGATAAACAAGTCCAGTTGCAGAAAGCACAGCAGAAGGTCTCCTTGGGTGATGTTTCTGTGTTGTGATTCTTTCTGCGTTGTCGTTTCTCTTCAAGACTTGTTCGGCGTGAGTTCTCAAATAAGGCTGCAGCATTGTGGATGGTGCGTCTCCATGCCTTCCGATGTGAGACCAGGGTGGACCATTGTTGGTGATCAATTTGGCTGAACCTGAGATGTTGTTTCACGGAGTCCTTGTATCGCTTTTTTGGAGTGCACCTCTTACACTGACCCGTGGCGAGTTCACCATAGAGTACTATTTTGGGGAGTTGATGATCCTCCACCCTAGAAACGTGCCCTGCCCAGCGCGGCTGTGTTCTCAATATCATGGTCTCAATGCTGTTTAACTTAAGCCGTCTGAGGGCTCGCACTAAGACTCTAAACTATCTATTCTGTGAGCTGCTCTTCATTGATGATGCTGCCCTTGTTGCCCACACAGAAGCAGCTCTGCAGCGCCTAACATCCTGCTTCGCAACAACTGCAGAGCTGTTTGGGCTGGAAGGCAACCTTAAGAAAACGGAAGTTCTTTACCAGCCTGCACCACAGGACAAACACCACCATCCCCACGTTGCCGTCGGCAAATCTGTGTTTAAGTCCATTCAGCATTTCACCTACCTGGGAAGCATCATCTCCTCAGATGCCAAGATTGACAAAGAGATTGATCACAGATTAGCAAAGGCATATAGCACATTTGGAAGACTTTACAAAAAAGTCGGGAGTAATAAACACCTGAGGCGAAGTGTATAGAGCCATTGTACTGTCTATTCTCCTTTATGGGTCTGATTGTGCGTATAGAGCGCTGGTGAAAGTGTTCAAGGAGTCAAGGTATTGAAGGATTTTCATATAAGACAAGTAGCCTGTTTGAAGTCAATGCATTAATTTATCCACCAAGAAAACAATGGCACCCCATGTTTTCATATTATTAGTGAATGTTTGTTCCATTTATATCTTGTGCTTATTTCATTGAAGGAGGTTTTAACAAATAATATTAGTCAGAATTGCTGACCACATTATGGAAATTAACACTCTTAAATGATATAATAAGCTGAGAATTCTTATGTGAAAGTCACCCTTCATTTATAGGACTTCTATTTTTCTTTTCTTTTTCTTAACCTATCACAAACTTTTGACTATGTAATCGCTTCTCCTATTAAACACTTTGGAGTATGTAGTCACTCCTCCTCCCATACCAGTTAAGCTAATAGACTTAGTAGTACTTTAGCCTGCCCAATAGCCTACTTTAGACAATGGCCATCTGCTCAGACATAAAAGAATCATTGCATGGGAGCACTTGGTAGGAGTAATTTGTAAAATATTGCAGTTTTGAAAAGCAGGAACACGAAGAATAGCTGGGAATCAATATATCATAAAAAGCAGCATGAAAGGAAGCACTGCTGGCCATTGACTGTAACAAGAAAGACTGATATGCTAGTAAGGGAAACGTATCACTAAAAATAAACATTTTAAAACTACTTTTGGAATGGGAATTGCATTTCAACGAAGTTGTCTTGTAAAAGACAAGAGGTTGGCCTTTACATCTCACTCCCAAACAGATGTCAAACAAATATTTTTTGACAGACAATGAGGATGAGTGAGAAGGCTTCTGCTATTGAGTTTGGTGGAGGAAGTACTCAAAGCTTTCTGTTGAGCTATAATAAGTCTCTATTAGATTAGCAAAGGAAGTGTGCTGTTCTAATGAATAACTCGTGACTTGAATGGTACACCAGACTCCCAGAACTAGCCTGCTTAGTCTGAAACATATGCATCTCCCTTTCTTTCATCCCCCTTTATCCAGAAGTGCCATATTCTATTACCTATCTTATTGGCTAGGACAAATTTGATGATGGTAGCCTGTAGCTCATGTTTTATTCTTCTTTCCTTATTTAAATCAATAATACTAGAATGATGTTGAGGTATTTGCCTGTTTTTTGTTTTTTTTTAACTGCTATATTACACAGGTTGGATTAAAAATATGCAAGTAAAACAACGAGGGCTTATTTTAAAATTGGATCAGGACCGAATCAAGTGGCTTCTTTTAGCCTTGTTTCTGAAACCTTCACAAAAATATTGTTCATTACATTCTCTGGGGAGAAACCATAACAAAAGTGTATACTGGCATCATTAAAAAACACGACTATAACATTTCTGAAACTGATCCCTGTTCAGTCTTGTTGTAAAGAGTCTACTGGAGACAAAAAAGAGGGTCACTTTCTTTGAAAAGCTGTAGCTTTTTGAGATTGTCAGGATTTCTCAATGTTATTTTATGTTTTATTTATGATATCATGTCTCATGTGGCAGTTTTATCAGATTTACTATATTTACCCCTTTATCTGATATGCCAGTAAAGTTTAATTAGGAATTTGCAATATAAAGTTGAAGTATTATTCAATCTTTGGGAATAATGCTCATTGATCTGAGTGGAACTTTGTCAAGTCTGGTCAGGCTACACTTGTATTGTCAGTGTACAATTTGGTATGATTTCCTCTTGTCCATGATATTGCTTTGGAAACCTTTCACAATTTTTTTGCTAGTGTGTTTACACTGAAGTCTAACTCAGATGCAGAACCAGAGAAGTTATGTTTTAAAGGAAATTCATTTTATAACTTGTTCCAGAGGGGACTCCTAAATAACTTGTTAGTGTTACTTTTAAAAAAAATGGTGCATTACTTGGAGTTCTTTCATTCTTTTTGGTTCTTTTTTTTAAAAAATCCCTCATAAAGGTATGACAGTTTCCTAAAACTGGGTGAGGAAGTCCCCTCAAAATGCCCCCAGTGGATTTTTAGTCCCCAGGATTTAACAAGTAAAAATAATGTTGATAATGGCTCAACAAAGATAATGATATCACCATAACATTGTTAAGTCTCAAAAGAATAACATGTTATAAGTAATATCATTACTTGTAACACTTTACTTCCAAGGTCTGCTTAGAATCTCCATTAAAACCAATAAGATTTTTTACCAATTTACTTCTGCTTAGGACTGGTCTATAACAAAAATTTAATGTGTTATTTCATAGAGACTGATTTTATTTTCTCAAGTGTTTCTGGATAGTTGAAAATGCCTGTTTTCTTTTCTTCATTTGTTAATGCATTCTATAGAGGAAAAGTCCGGTAAGAAATAGTCTTCTTCAGCCCTTAATACTATCATTATAAAGGATTGTTTTCCTTAGCCTGTGTGGTTTTATACTTGTTTACCAGACTATAGACCCAAAAATATTGTATTGAATATCTTATTATTTGTGAGTACTAGTTACTTTCCATTACACTCACATTATGAGCTGTGGAGTTTGTTTCATTTTGCTGTTTTTCCTGTATTTTCAGCCCCTCCGCCCAAATTTTAAATTTTTGCAAATCTTTTGCAATGGAGTTTGTTACTATGAAAAAAAAATGAATTAGAATGGATTGTTTTATATCCTTGGAATGTTTGGATAAATGTGACCTCTGCTAATTTTCTGGACTAAAGTATGAATCTCCACCTCTGGTTTTTTGCTTGTTCCTGAAGCCTTTAGGTTATCTTTTCAACAGGGGTGGCCAACTCTGATTCTCCAGATGTTTCTAAGCTGCAACTTTCAGCATCCTTCATTATTGGCCATACTGACTATGGTGGATGGAGCTGCAATCCAGCAACCTTTGAAGGACCACAGTTGTCCACTCCTGCTTTTAAGGCTGACTTTTATTAGTACTATATTCAAGTGATTTCATTGAGTTTTCAGCTATTTTATGTCATTATAAAAGTATCTGATTTTTGCAGGTGCTACCATAAAAGATGACTGGATCAAAAACATACATTTTGGTGCTTGAGGCATACAAGTTAAATTTCCTAAGCTTTGGGTGTAAAATAGTGGCGAGTATTTTACATTGGCAACTTAGTTATGTATACTTAACTAAGTAGCCTCTCCTGGCCCACCCCTCCCCACAAAACCTAACAGAAATGTCATTTATCCATGCTCTGATCACTGGCATAGTGTTATTAAAAACACTAACATCCATTAAAAGACCACATATAAACCTTAAAACAGTACCACAGCGCATTAAAAACCCACCCCACTCAGTTTCCAAAAGCCTAATGGCATCAAAATGCCTAACTTGATGACGGAAGAAAAGCAAGGATGGGGCCATTCTGGCCTCCCTAGAGAGGAAGCAGCTATCAAGAAGGCCCTCTCCCTAGTTCCCACCAAATGAGTCTGAGAAGGTGGTGGTATAGAAAGAAGGGCCTCCCTAGACAATCATAGAGCTCTAATGGGTTCATTAAGGGAGATGTGGTCCTTCAAATACCCTGGACCCAAGCCGTACAGGGCTTTATAGATCATCACTTGCACTTTAAATTGTGCTTGGAAATGGTCCAATAGCCAATGGAGCTGTTGCAACAAGGGAGTGAGTCATAGCCAGCCCCAGTTAACAATTTGGTTGCAGCTCTTTGGACCAACTGAAGATTCTGAGCACTTTCGAAGGCAGTTTCACATAGAGTGCCTAAGAGTAATTCAAATGGGATTTAACCAAGGCATGTGTTACCATGGCCAGATCCAACTTCTCCAAGATCAGGCACAGGTGGCACACTAGCTTTAACTGTGCAAATGCACTCCTGGTCACTGCTGAAATCTGGGCCTCCAGGCTCAGGTCTGAATCCAGAGTACCCCCAAACCACAAACCTGAGTTTTCAGGGGAAGTGTAATCCTACCCAATACAGGCTGAATCCCTATTCCCAGATCTGTTTTATGATTGATCCTGAGAACCTCTGTCTTGTCTGGAGTAAGCTTCAATTTGTTTGCCCTCATCCAGTCTGTTACAGCTGCCATGCACCAGTTTAGCACAGAAACAGCTTCCTTGGAATTAGGTGAAAAGAAGTAATAGAACTGGCTATCATCAGCATACTGGTTACCCCCAAACCCCACACAGCTTCTCCCAGCAATATCATGTAGATACCGTATATTCCGGCGTATAAGACAACCCGGCGTATAAGACGACCCCCCAATTTTTAAGGTAAAATGCAGTTTGTGATATATTCGCCCTATAAGACGACCCCCCTCTTCCAACGCATAGCCCCCGCATGCCCCTCCTGCACTCCCTTCCAGGAGGGAGCGCAGGAGGAGGATGCAGAGGCTGTGCGCCCAAAAGGGGCATGTTCGCCCCTTCTCCCCACCTTCCAGGAAGGTGGGGAGAAGGGGCGAATCGCGGGTTTGGCCGCGCAGCCTCCGCATGCCCCTCCTGCGCTCCCTTCCAGGAGAGAGCGCAGGAGGGGGATCCGCAGGCTGTGCGGCCAAACGGGGCACGTTCGCCTCTTCTCCCCACCTTCCAGGAAGGTGGGGAGAAGGGGCGAATGGCGGGTTTGGCTGCGCAGCCTCTGCATGCCCCTCCTGCACTCCCTTCCAGGAGAGAGTGCAGGAGGGGGATCCGCAGGCTGTGCAGCCAAACGGGGCACATTCACCCCTTCTCCCCACCTTCCAGGAAAGTGGGGAGAGGGGGCGAATCGCGGGTTTGCCTCGGCCGCTGCAGAAGCGATCCAGCGGCGGCTGCGGCAAACTGCAATGTTCGCCCCCTTCCTCTGTCTTCCGTTGCTCCCCAAAGGGGGAGAAGGCAGAGGAGGGGGGCGAACGATCTTCAAAACACTTTGCTTCACCCCCCTGCCCCATCTCCTGCCTCTTCGCTCCGTTTGTGAAGATGCAGGAGATAGGCAGGTGGGCGAAGCAAAGTGTATCCGGCGTATAGGATGACTGTCAATTTTGGAGGGCACTTTTGAGTGCTCAAAAGTCGTCTTATACGCCGGAATATACGGTATTAAATAGCATAGGGGACAAGACTGACCCTGAGGGACTTCTCAGGCCATTGGCCAAGGAGTCAAACAGGAATTCCTCAGTACCATCCTCTGAGAGTGACCCTTCAGGAAAGAACAGAGCAACTGTAGAACTGTACCTCCATGCTCCGTCTCAGAGAAGTGACTCAGAAGGGTACCATAGTTGATCATATCAAAAGCCACTGAACAGGGACACATTCCCCCTGTCTAGTTCCTGGCATAGGTCATCCACCAAGGCCACCAAAGCTGTCTCCATCCCATAACCAGGCCTGAAACCAGACTGAAATGAATCTAGATAAGCCACCTCATCCAGGAACTTCTGGAGCTGGGAAGACTCCATATGCTCTAGTACCTTGCCCAAGACTAAGATGTTGGAGATTGGCCTATAATTATCCAGTATAGTAGCATCCAGGGAAGGTTTTTCACTCAGGCATGTTGGGCCCATGCCTTGTTGTAAAGAGGCATTAATCACTTCCCTTATCCACTCAGTCAGTCCCCCTTTGGCCTGTTTAATAAACCCAGAAGGGCAAGGGTCTAGCACACATGTGGTGGCTCTGGCGTCTCCAAGGATCCTGTCCACATCATTATACACACATTTTGCCTTCTTGATACCACTGTGGCTGCTGAGAATGTATATTATGATGTTGTTAAAATGAGTACCCGGTTTGCTTAGAAGTGTTTCGTGCTGATAAGCGGTATAGAAATAGAAGTTCTATTGCTATAACCCTCTCAACAATTCTGAAATTCTGCTGAAGGGCTGTTTGAAAGGAAAAGCTTGTTTCAGTTCCCACACTCAACAATGGCTCATTAGATTTTCGCCACTGGCAGCCCGTGTTCTTAGTGGGGAGTGAGGTGCCTCTCCTGTTCAGACCACATGCCATCAGTGGTTGTACTTTTGCACACAAAGCCCCAGATGATTCTGTGTGTTCCTTGTTATGCAAGGGTAATTCTGAAAGCTTGTTATCTGTTTGGAAAGTTATGATCAAAATACCAAAAAAGAAATGTTGATGAAATTTGATATTAGTAGAAACATTTCCCTGTATATATATATCATGAAACATCTTTCTTAAAATGGATATGGCACTCCATTATTTACTGGAAGAACAAACATAAAATCTCTATTGACAAATACTTGGCTATTATAAATTGGCATAGGTCCGCTGAGGTTAATGAAGCAGCATGGCACAGGAGCTGAAGATTTGTAGAGTAGTTGCTCAGCTGAGGCCCAAAAATACTAGAATGCTTTCTAGTACTGCAGCTTCAGTTTTATATAAGTTTCCCTGACATTTCTTCTTTTGTACTAGAATATAATTTATACTGATTTGTGTGCATCTTGAATTATTTTTAATATATATATATATATATATATATATTAATAACTAGTAATCTTAATTAAGATTTTTGGGGAAAATATTTATGCACTCAGAAGTAGTTACCAGCTGTATTTTGTTATATCTGCATTCATATAAGCATATGCTTTCCTGTTTTCATAACTGAAAACGAAAAAAAAGTGGCTTGACAAATCTCTTCAGGGACTGTATGTTTTGGGTTTGTTTTTTTTTAATATAAGGATGTACTTTTGGATGTCGTACACATGTCTGAAGATCATTAAATTAATGTGATAATTTCCCCTATAAAACACTGGCTTGTCTTTTCCCTAGCCCTTTCTTGCTGCAAATAAATAGCCAGCAACAGAACTCTAAATTGCCAACTTATTTCTAGCAAGAAATTGGAAGAGAGAGGAGAATGGGATCTTGACAATGAATTAAAACTTGCTTGTCTTCCTGATAAATGTTGCTTCCCACTTCTAAACTTATAAGTCTCTCTTTTGCTGTATTTATGGAAGAGCAAACAGCAAATGAGACAGGAGATTTGAGATTTATTTCATATGTTATTATTTATTTATAATCATTTATTTATTTTTAAAACAAGAAAAACGAACAGATTCAAGATCTTAGACTGGAGTGGGAGGAGGGCATCCTGAAAAAATTAGCGTTTAAAATTTTCTGTTTGTGAAGCAAGAGGAAGCTCCATATCATCCATAATGGGTTCCACCTTGGCTTTAGGCAGAATGAATCAGCTGCCACAGTGACAAATTTCTGTGGAAGGGGAGACCAGAAGCAGGAGGAAAATATTGGACAGCAGAGATGGGTGTGCCATGTGGTCCAGCCCGCTCCCCCAGGATATCCAATTGCTCTCAGTTGGAGAGGAAGATATTGTCTGATTACCATTGTTAAAATACCATTCACTTGTCAGTTTTGTTGTCTTTTTGTACATGAAATTGGGAGAGGGGCCATCTTCTCTTTTGCATCAGGTTGAAAAGTATATTTGGCCAACCTTTATCCAAAGCCCTTCCCCCATACCCCCAATGTTCTGTCGTTCTCTGACTAGGTATCTGTTTTCTCTTCCTTTTTGCTGATCGCAGAGGCGCAGTCCGGTAAGAAGATGCATGACTTTTCATGTTAAATCAGTTGCAGAAATGACTAGAGGGTGGCCATAATCTATACTTAATATGAACTGGTTTTGTGAATTACAAGTAAAGGAGATTAATCTAATCCTCTTGTCATAATGTTTAAATTACTTTTATTATAGGGGAATGAAATATGTGACGTCCTGCCTGTTTTTATATAAATAGTGTATATGGAGGAACAGATGGATGTATGCAGGCATACCTCAGTTGACAAAGTCTCTGACTAAGAAGTTCCTTTTTACAATAACCTTTTTATGCCCATGTTCCTCTTTGACTTCTGTTTAGCTGGAAGGTGTGGGGTTTTTTTTTTTTTTTGGTTTTTTTTTAAGCAGTATTAACATGAGAGGATGGTTAAGGAGGGCTGGAGAAATGCAGACTTTTTCTGTCTGGCTGCAGCACCATGTTTGCAGCATATAGTGCAATAAGCAAAACTTCAGGTCAGAAAGAGCAAGTATTTTGCTCTAGCCAATCATGGTGTAGCTGTGTGCCTGTCTACAATAGAATAAAGAGTACCTGCCTCCAGGCATGGAAAAAAGGGGGACAACAGGTATGTCTGCCTCACCAGGCTTGCCCAGCAGGTTTAAAAAAGCATAGCTCCAGAAGTCTGGCCCCTTTTGGTATCAAAAGCACAAGAAAAGTGGAAGCTAGTGAAAGAAAAAAATAATCCCCACATGAATTCTGGAAGAAGCCTTCAAATGGTCTCTAGAAGGTTCAACATGTTTTTGTTTACTTATCCAAAGCTTATCTAATGTGGTTGTTTCATTTTACATTTGCATATTGTTCGTTTTGAATAAAAGGTTTGCTGAAACATGTTGAATTGCTCTATTCCTCCTCTTCCTCCTTTTCCAGGGTGTAGAAACCTATCCCTATTCTTTCAGTTATTTCAGCCCCTGGTGCCAAATTCTCTGTTAAAGAAATAATGCCCAGGAAAAAATTTACTTTGGCTGCATCAGCACTGCCTAATCATAGAATCACAGAGTTGGAAGAGACCACAAGGGCCATCTAGTCTAGCCCCCTGCCCTGCAGGAATTCACAATCAAAGCACTCCCGACAGATGGCCATCCAGCCTCTGCTTAAAAACTTCCAAAGAAGGAAACTTTTTATTCAAAACTAATAATATGCTGATGTGAAATGAAACAACCACATTAGGTAAGCCTTGGATAAGTAAACAAAAACACATTGAACCTTCTAGAGATCAGTTTGACATTGCTTTAGCTGCCATGGCTCAAAGCTATGGAATTTTGGGATCTGTAGTTTTGAGACATGTTTTGCCTTCTCTGTCAGAGAGCTCTGGTGCCACAATAAATTTCCTAGGATTCCATGGCATTGAGCCATGGCAGTTAAAGCAGTGTCAAATTGGGATTATTTCCACTGTGCAGGTGCAGGCTATGTTAACTGTGATATACCTGTATTGCTTAAGAATGCTGTAATATGCTATTTAAGTTACGGGGCAAAAGATACTTCAGGTTTCATGCCATTTTTGAAATTCTATTCTTCTTATCTTAGGAGCTATTGTTAGAAAATGGGATAAAAAGCAATGTTCCACCTCTCACTGACAAAGATACAAATGAGGAAAAGCCCATATTATTTTTTCAGCTATTTCTGAGATGAGATTTTTTTTGAGGGTCTAACTTGGTTCTTTTTCACAATTCAGTTTAGAATTCTGGAGTAAGAATACATATGCTTTCTGCAAAATATTCACTAGTTATTATTTGGTATCCACAGTAATGATGTTTTTCATGTAACTAAAATATGCAAACAATGCTGAGCTTTTAAACTAATTCCTGCCTTAAAAAAGGGAATTTGGCAAAGTGTATGTGTTTTATTGGGACATGTTAACATGAGATATCACAACCAGGCCTGTAATACACTATGTTTAGGAGAATTTCAAAACTTTGATTCTTGCCAAAGTTTTGAGTCATATGTTTGGCTATAACTTGATTCTCACGTCCATTCTGTTTATACTGTATTCTGTTTACTAAGCTGCTTTAAGCAGTTCTCTCTCTACTATGATAATGATGATTCCATTTTCCTTGATAAATGCTGTACTCCTACTTGTGTAGGACAAATCATCCTGCTAATAGAAAATATATTGTCCAATGGAATGTACTTTCAAAGGAATATTTTCACATTAGGCTTGTCAGGTTTTAATGGATATTTTAGCAAATATTAAGGACTTTATCATACTACCCTCCCAAAATGTTCTTTTGCTAGCATAATTTGTGGTGTTTTTATGCCAGCAAAAGAACTCCCCATGCCACTCTTACCTTGCATCCAGTGAAAAGGCAGCCCCAGCAATGAATGAGGAGTGAATGGAGCTCTGTTCACTTCCTCGTCTGAAATCTCGTGGATTCCTGCAAGAATGCCTAGTGTGGGAAAGTTTTTTAAAAAACCAAAAATAACATCCAAAAAGTTACAAAAAGAACACAAACACACTTAAAAACTTAGAAGTAAACCAGGGAGGTTCATAGAGTGTCACCTACCTGGATGTCACGATCTCACTCAGAAGTGTTCTGGCCGTTCATGTTGTAATAACATGGAAAAAAGATGCGAGGTTTCAAACGCTGGCAATGCTGGCAAAAAATCACCACACCCAATCTATTGACGGTTTGGTCCATCAATAAAATAGAACGGCTTATAGACAGTACATCTGATATGTGCACCCTTTGCGTTTATTTGGTGTCGTTATGACACCATATTTCATGTGTTTAATAAAGTCCTAAGTCAGATCTAAGAATGTAAATCCTACACGATTTCTTCCTCACATGCAAAGATGGATAAGTACCTTAGTTTTTTCCTAACATATTCTCCCAGTATTCTACCATATTCTCTCAGTATACAAACATACCAGTGTTGTGAGGAAATTATTTTGCAGAGAAATACATGTTTCCTGTGCAGGAAACATGTTTTTACTTTTTAAAAAATGCATTTCTCCACTCTTTGAAAAGTCAGCTTTATTATTCTTCCCAACAGGCTGTCCTGACTGTCAGGAACTCCATTTTTCAACAAGAAAATGAATAATTGAAATATTCTTTCCATTCCTAGTCATATGCAGAGTATAACTGGGTAAAGTTTCCCCTGTCCTGGAGGGAAGGACAAGGAGGTAGTTTTCACAACTCTTCCTTCCACTGGAGCTCCTGAAAAGGTTTTCTAGAAGGCTGGCTGACTCTCCAGAGCACAGCCTGAGAATTCATGCAAGGTGCTATAAGCAGATAATGTTTCCATACCCCTTTTCTCCTCCAGTAGGCAGCCTCAGCTGAATCATGGTGCCTTCCACAGGAGGAAGGAGCCCCTCTGTTCAAGGAACAGCCAGTCTGAATTGAACTGATTAGCCATTCTAATACTTCCTTTGAGGTGTGCCTTTTGCACAAATAGGCATTATCAAGCTTACATGTCTTGTTTCCTATATCTGTATAGTTTCTTGCTTCCTATTCTCCCCCTCCCCCATTTTTGGATGTTTGCCTTTTCTTTGTTTGTTTGTTTCAAGTATTTCTGTATACATTCTAATTAAAAGCATTTTATGTTAAAACATTTTGAGTTAAAAGTGTTGAGCTGAAAGCATTTTTTTAAAAAAGAATCCTCTTTTTTGACAATGATGTGTCTAGTTCTGGACAATTAATTTATTAATTTTTCTAAATTCAGAATTTTTGGTGTATCATTTCACTTTAAAATGGTGAGTGTGATCAATTTTATTTTATGATCTGAAATTATCAGGCTATACATTTGTAACAACTTATTAGGGCTTAAATGAATGAAGTAATCAGTGAACAGCAAGCACAGGCATCCAAAACAGAGTGTATGAAGCAAAAATAATATGCATTTTGGCTTGTTGTTGTTGATCTTGTGTGCCTTTGAGTCATTTCTGACTTATGGTGACCCGCTATCACAGGGTTTTCTTAGTTGTATTACTTTTCTGTATCCTTTTC
Source organism: Gambelia wislizenii (assembly GCA_030847615.1). Lineage (NCBI taxonomy): Eukaryota > Metazoa > Chordata > Lepidosauria > Squamata > Crotaphytidae > Gambelia > Gambelia wislizenii. Next base: position 110,074,970 of record JAUMIR010000004.1, read on the forward strand.
TAGTTCCTGACACCTCTTTCCTTTACTGTCTGTCCCAATAAACCAGTCTTTCATTTATACTACTGTCTTAAATATACTTATCTGCTCCTAAACTGCAGTTTTTGTTTTTAATTTTAGGGTACAATAAAAAGGAATTTATCTAGTAAGTATATATCTGTTTTATTTTCTTGGAACATATCTCTGGATATATTTCAGATCTTCAATGATTGCATATATTCACTTCTTATTTTTCACACTCTAAAATTATTGCAACAAAATATTTAATTCCATATGCTGCTAGAGGTATATCCCTCAAAATAATGTTTTGTGCACTGTGCATCAATAGTAATACCTCATATTACTATTAAATACTGCATGAATTTGTAGCAAGTAAAATTTGCACTCTTGACAGTATCAAAATGAGATGGCGCATTTTAAATTAAAAAGCATATGGAATGTGTCCTGTTTCCTGAGTGCACAGGTAAGTTCAGCAGGCCCTGAAAAACAGATTTTAGATATTTGGGATTATGAATGGTTTGGCTGAAATAGGATTTTAAAAAACCTTACATAAAATTGGCCCTCATGGGGGAAAAATGGCAAAGTATAGATATATATTTTCTTATCAAACGTACACATACATACACATTACATACATACACATTACATTTTCTTATCAAATATACACAAACATACACATACATACACATTACATCAAAGATAAGCAGTATTAGTAGAGGTGACAATGACCCAGCTGAAATGAATTGCAAAATTTGTTTCAAATTATCAATGCTATGTTAAGGAACATTGTAGTTAATGTTATACTGTATCTAGTCTGTGAGGTACGAGTTAAGCACTGAAAACCAGAAATAGAGAACAACTGAGAAATGGACTTGGCAAGTATAGATTGCACAACTTTCTATTGGCATTTCAAATATAAATTATGCAAGTATTGGCCAGTGCAAACATACCTCTTTATCCTGAAAAGAGGTGCTTGAAAAAATATCCCAGTACTCTCTGTCATAGGAAGAAAGAGATACTATACAGCTGACATTTCTAACAGTAATTGCACCATTTTTCTAGAGTGTGCTGGGAAAATGACCTTAAAATTGTGTCTTATGTGCCAGGTGAAGAAATAGCAAGACCTAGGCGTTCAACTCCTACACCAGAACTTCTAAGGTTAGTATAAAAGTGGCATAATTTTATAGTATGGGAAGATGTGGGCTTCTTCATCCAAAATGGAGATGTGCAATATTATTATTACCTTCATGATTTTCCAGTCTGTTTTCTTATAAAACTTTAAAAGGAATGTACACATCTATAATTACTCTTTCTGGGTTCAAAACACCTTCTATATGTATACATCTGTGTATGCAGACTTACACTCCCTTCTTCTAGGTTAAACCCCAACTGTAGAGACTTCATAATGAGAACACTAAAACATCTTTGCTTCTAGGTTTTTTCAGAGTACTCATGGGTTTCTGCAGGAGGGAGGGCAATTGTCCCACCCTGGATGATCTATAATCTACAGAGGATTCTTAGTTTTCTTTTCTGTTAAAAAAAGAAAAAGAAAGTGGAAATTTCTAGCCTATGTTTATGCTGAGATATTCAGCCACTATTGTCAAACCATTGTCTCTTGTTTAATTTTAGATGGTCTCATCATAGGGTTTTCAAGGTAAAGGGCTTCAGGAGTGGTTTACCATTACCATCTTCTGCGTGGTAGTAGTTCCTTTAGAGTCAGCTGTGGTGTCATTGCTCTTGTCTCTGAGAGATCCTCCACCAATGGTCCCCTGCTACTGCTGTTGCCCAGTAGCTGTTTGGCCCATTTAGTCTGGCTTCTTAGCAAAAGTGTGTCTGACGTGGAAGCCCTACCAGCAGCAGTGCTACCATCAGTATAGTCTCTTGCCTCACAGGAGAACACAATCCCACCACCATGGAAAGGCAGTGCCAAGATCACAGTATTTCCAATTCATCCAGAAATCTGATAGGAAGAAAACCAACTATAATTTGAAATGTTGGGCTGTCTCAGGCCAAAGTGGTGTGGGTTGAAGAATATTTTCTTTCTGTAGACTTGGGAAAGGCAAATGTACTAGGAAACTAATAATTAGCTGTGTTTGAAATAAGGTATAAAGGGGACAGTGTCCTGAGTAAATAGCTGGAAGAACATGCAAAGACTGGTGAAATTCTTTTGTCACCTCTGTTGAAAAAAAAAATACTCCCAGTAATTGTTGTTCAATATCTGTATTGTATTGCAGCAAAAAAGCCCCAGAAGATCCTGCAGTCCTAGCACCACTATTTGGTCCACCCCTAGAGTCTGCATTTGAGGAAGAGAAGTTGGAAGGCAAGTAATGCTGTTTAATTTTATTTATATCATTTTCTGTGTTTGGACAGTCTGAAATAATCAGAAGGGACTTTGCTGAATTTGTTTTATACCAGTTTTTAACCTGCTGTTACTTACCGAGATCTTCTGATGGGAGTTGATTATGAACAGAATTAATAAAGTAAAGATCCATTGTTAGTTGTGAACAAAAACCAGTCTGCTTATGGGTGTATATATGTGTACAATGAGAGAAAGGAGATTTTAAAAATTGCTATGATACCATTTGGTATAAATGGCCAAGCTAGAAATTAGTGGTATGTGTTGTTTATTTACTGGTCTGCCTGCTGAAGCAGGTAGTGTGAAGGGTCTCTTGTCCCTAACTTAGACGTGATGTGCGTTAAGACCATTTGCAGTTCCTACTAGTTCTTCCTAGCCTCTTCCTCTCCTGCCTGGTTATTCCTGAATCCAAGAGCAAGCTGGATTGCTGAATTTGCATTACCTGTAACCCAGCAAAACATGGGATTGGGCTTTACCATGAACACAGTGTGGCCTAATACCCACTTCTGCTTTTATTAGTTTGAATGGAGAGAGCTGTGTCAAAGAAAAATAGGACCTCTGAAACTGTTAAATCTGAACCAGCACTGAATACTACATTTATCTATTGAGATGGTGATTTAAAGCAGGGATGGGCAACCTCAAGAGGTATTGAGGATACATCTGACTCTAAGGAAGCTGTTCCTGTACTGTACCAATGTCTGTTATCAATAATGGACTGGAAGAGGGCAAGCAAATTGAAACTTAATCCAGACAAGACAGAGGTGTTCCTGGTCAGACAGATCAGGGAATAGGGACTCCACATGTGCTGGATGTGGTTACACTCCTCCTGAAATATCAGGATTGCAGCTTGGATGTTCTCCTGGGTTTAGCTCAGAACCTGGATGCCCAGGTTTCAGCAGTGGCTAGGAGTGCATTTGCACAACGAAAATTAGTGCACCAGTTTCGCCCATTCCTTGAGACATCAGATCTGGCTACAGTGACGCATGCCTTGATTACTTCCTGTTTGGACTACTGTAACATACTCTACATGAGGCTACCTTTGGAAACTGTTCAGAAACTTCAGTGGGTTCAGAATGCTGACTGGGGGTAGATATAGGGAACATATAACCCCCTTTTTAAAACAGCTTCACTGCCTACTGGTTCATTTCCAGGCACAATTCAAAGTGCTAGTCATGACCTATAAAGCCCTCTACAGTATGGCTTAGGTCTAGAGTATCTGAAAGACCATGTCTTCCCATACAAACCTGCCAGAGTTTTAAGATCTTTGGGGGAAGGCTTTCTCTCAGTCCTGCTACCATCACAAGCTTGATTGGTGAAGATACGAGAGAGAGCCTTCTCAGTGGGTGCTCTACCCTCTGGAACTCCCTTCTGCAGGAGTCTAGGCTGCCCTCTTCCCTGCATTCCTTGTGTCATCAGGCAAAGACTTTTTGTTTAAGCAGGCTTTTCAGTGTATGAGCAGGGAAGCTTTTTATTGGGATGCCTTATTTATCTTTTCAAACTTTGCATATCTTTTAAATTATTTTATTGCTTTATATGATGATTTTAATTGTTTTAAAATTTTATTGTTCAGGTTTTTTCTAGTTGACTCTTTCTGGGAGCTGCCTTGGCTCCCACTTTGGGAGAAAGGTGGCATACAAATGAAATAAATAAATAATAAAGATCAGCCCCACATTCCTCCACATTTGTTTCACTTACAAAAGTCCAATTGGTCATTTTTTCCCCATTTTGCTGGGGACAGATTTGTATTAGGCTGTTGGGCCTTTTTCAAAAGTGGGTTGTTAATCACATAGTCACTTCCATTTAAGAAAAAAAGCCTCATGAGCTTTTTTTAAAAGATTGGGTAGTGGGGAAAATGAGAAAATGGGTAATTGCACTCTCTAAAGAGTGTGATCAGCTGTTTAGAAGCATAAAATGGCCACACTTTGCTCACAGCTGATCTAAAGCTTTTATCTTTTGTTGGTATGCTGCATGATAACTCCCTCTTGCATTACATTTTTATGCAGATAAAATGTCAAATTATTAATTTCTTTTTTCAATAATGAAGGTATAACTACTTTACATTACTATTGTAATGTAACAAGAGATAATGTCACTCCTTTTGCAGTATAAGTGTATTTTTCAGTTACCTACTTTATAGTTACAGATTTGGCTTCACCAAATGGTGGAGGAGGAATATTCCATAGTTTAAGAGCTGACTTGTGTTGTGTTTCATGTGGCTGCCTCATGGTGTCTTGTGGTTATGGAGACGAAGACAAGGTAGATGGGGAAAGGGTGTGCTTTGTACTATGGGACAGCAGCTTGTAGTATTCAGATGTGCTTTTGAAAGCAACCAGAATGTCACTGTTTTAGGTATTTCTGAGAAACTGGAAAGTAAATTGTTATTTTTCAAAACTATACCTATATTAGTAATTTGTTTTTGACAGGCCCTTGGAGCTATAACTAACTGCCTTGTGTCAGATTTATACTGTATGTGTTCACACTGTATATGACACTCAGATATTCATGCTTTTTGGCTAGATGCATTTCTCAACATGGAGAGTATTTTTTTAATTACAATTTAATTTTTCATTTTTTAAAGAAATGTGGAATAAAGCTCTTTTACATGTATAGGTCAGACTTACATGCATCATGTTATGTATCTTTGTGTTCAGCTCCCCTAGATCAACCTGATGTGTGGGGTCCAGTGCAGCCAGCAAATGTAGAATCTCCAAATCCATCACGACCGTTTCCATCTGGAAGTAAGTTAAAGTGTTGCCTATTTTGGAGAGGGGGATAGTTTCTTTTACTGTTATAAAACACTGAGATAGGGGATGGAAATGGCATTGTTAAGGATTATTCCTCATTATACTATCATGGAACAACCACCCCCCTTGAGCACATGCAGGGTTGCAGCAGGGGAGGTGTTTTAATGACCACACATGAGGGCAAGTCCTGATTGGCCATGACGTGGCACGCCATGGCTGGGAAGGGGCAGGGGTGGAGCATCCCCTTTTTAGGTGCCTGCTACCCCTGGCCTCTTCCTCTTTCTTCACGATGACAACGGTGGAGTCAAGGAGACTTGGACTGCTGCACTGACCTGTTTTAGCTACTGCATCACATGGAGAGCTAAGTGGTGGCTGGGCAGTTGTTTGGAGTGTTTTGAGTCTGTGTGTGTGTGTTGATTGCTGCCCAGCATGATTTTTTTTTGGGGGGGGGAGAGTACATGGTTTCTGAGTGTGTGGTTTCTGAGTGTGTGGTTCTCTGCCCTTCGTTGCTCTCCCGGGGGGAAGGGGGGTCTGCAGAGAGGTAAATCTGCCCAGGTCTGCCTGGGACCACCGCTGCTAGTTGTGGTTCCCGATAGCCCGAGTAGTGTGCCAGGTCTGCTTGGACAGAGATATTATTTGCATTATGCATTGAAATCCAGCTTTCAGAAAGGACAAGGAGATGGATTCTCAGTTCCTAGAGAGAAAAATCTCTGTCTTTGCAATCTCAATTTGCAAAGCTAAACCTGACTCCTTATTTTTTTTTTTTTAAAAAAGACAGTCACCTAGCAACTGGTACAGCATGTCACATATACATGCACTCCTATTAAGAACCAGAAATTTGATTCATGATTGTGAAGAAAAAGGGAAATAGTTTATTTTAAAACTAGCAATATTTAAGCATTGAACTGTATCAAACTTGTTATCTCAAAACATTTCACAACACACCAAAATGTGGGCAGCATCTGGTACTGATGCTTCATGTATTCCTGTCTCATAATGATGAGCAATAGCAAGAGATTTGGGTCATTCCTCATTTGTCTTTTATTACTGGTTGGTTTTGATTTGATTTATATCCCACCTTTTTCAAAAAATGGGACTCAGTTACTGTTCACAAGGACATTAAAAACAGGTACAAATAAGAACCATAAAGCAAATTATAATATTAGAACTGAATTAAAATCAATATAAAAGCACATCAATAAAAAGTACAGAACCACCTGTTAAAAGCTCCTTTCTGAGCAGTCAGTGAAGTGCAAGAAGCCTTGTTGTTATGTAAATTCATTTCCAACATACTGAGTCTAAGGTGACCCTATCATGGAGTTTTCTTAACAAGATTTATTTAGAGGGGGTTTGCCTTTGCCTTCCTCTGAGGATGAGAGAGTATGCCTTGCCCAACATTACCCAGTGGGTTTCCATGGCCAAACAGGGATTTGAACCCTGATCTCCAGAGTTAATACTCAAAGCACTATACTATATTGGTTCTCAGACAGAAGCCTGCCTTAATGCAAGCCTTTCCCTGCATGTAGAAGAGTAATAAGAAGAGAGCCAGCCTAACCTCCTTTGCAAGGCATTTCCACAACCTACCTTTGTTGCTTGTTATCTAGTTTGTAACTAAACAAAAGATAAACATATAATGGAGTATCTGAGATAATCCAGAGCTAGTTTAAAAATATCCTTAAGGCTTAATTTAGGTTGCAGCAAGGCACCAAGGTAGTATGACTCCTATCTGCCAGGGTTTATTTTTACAACAAAATCCAGCATCCACAAAAGAGTGTTACCTTTATTGGCCAACCAAAATGCAGAAAATACATCATGCAAGCTTGTAAAGCTTCACTGGCTTTAAAAATGTTTCCTGGGCTTATTTTCACTGACTGTTTCCTGGGTTTATTTTTAGGGGTTCTTAGCAATTCAGCCTTACTATTCCTGTATGAAATGGCCTGGCCTTCACTTGTCAGGCTAAAATACAGATTAGAATTTAGCAATCCACCAGATCTTCTTCGTGGTCTCTGTGAATCACACAGTTGGGTTACTCCTGCGCCTGCGCAGAGCTTCGGAAACTTCTAGAATCGCTAGGCAGAATGTGCTTTGATACATTTTTGGCGGTAACTCCGCCCATCCTAACGGTCCCTTATAAGGGCTTCCCGCCTAAAATCCCCTCAGTTCCTTTCTTTCCGCCGCGTTAGCAGCTTAAGGAACTTCTGTGCGCTAGGTGTTTTTTTGAGATATTGGTATTGACTTGGCTTGCTTTTTGGACGACGTTTTCTTCGCTACCCCTAACGACTTTGTTCTCTAACTCTGGTATTTGGCTTTGACCACTTCTTCTGGCTTTGACTACGATTTCTGCTCGCTCCTTCGGCTTGTCGCTACTTCTGCTCTCTGTTACGGACTTTGGACTGGCTTGACGACGCTTCGTTCCTTGACGATTTGTGTGGTACTGTGATTTACGATGTCTTCTAAAGGGGCATTTAAGCGGTGCGTGATTTGCCAAGCGAAACTCCCCAGTGCGGATGGGCATTCCTGCTGTTTGATTTGTTTGGGCGAGTCTCACAATGTCGACGCTTGCGTCCATTGTAAAGCCTTTACCCCTCAGGCCAGGAAGCATAGGCTCTCATGCCTTAAATCCTTCTTATATGAAAAGGCATTGCTCCCGGCCGCACCGCCTGCCTCTGCGTCGGCTCCTCCATCGGAGTCTCGGGGCCGTGAAAGATCCCGGTCCCCACCTTCATCTGGCCAGAAGCGCCGTCGGTCTCGAAGCCCCTCGAGGCGTCGTTCCACTGCGTCGGACCCCGAGGCTCTACACTCCACCCATCGACGTGTATCCTCGGATTCGACTCGAGACCGTTTGGTGAAACCTACCGAGCCAGCTCCTTCGACCTCTAAGCAGGCTTTGGGTGGGAAGGAACCCTCTTCCACTGACCCTGTCTTGCCCTCGGAACCGGCTAAGAAGAAGAAAAAGGAGAAGCATCTCTCCAAGCATTCGGAGGGCAGGAAAGACAAAGACAAGAAGGCTAAGCAGGTGGAACATGCGGTTCCACAAGTCCCTCCTCGGGATCCGAAGGGCTCGGATGAGGCGTTTCTTCGCCCTCCACCTCCACCTACCCCGGATGTGACAGTCCGTGAGTTGCGTACCCCTCCTCGACCCTTGGATGTTGTGACTGTTGAGCTTTCCCCTGCCGTGAGTGTTGCGAAGCGGACGGAATCATCACCAGCCCTAGTTGTGTCGCGGGACCAACTTCTCTGACGTCATTCTTCGGATGTCGACGTAGAGATTGTCGAATCCAAAGACCTGCCTCGGCCTCTCACTTCTTCCATCAGAGAGGATGTGCCTGCTTATTCTGCATATGACTTGGCCCGTTCCATCTGCAGAACTCACTTGGGCTCTCCGTCGGGGTCACAGATCTTTAACCCCAGAGGAGATATTATTGAGATACCGCAATCCTCGCTCCCGAGATCGCGCTCTGGTTCTCCGGTGATTTTGGATGTCGCTACACACCGAGACGCTACTGTTCAGGTTTCTCCACCTGAGCACCGCCCTCTGCCACGGACTCCACCAACCCCGCAGCCTCGCTCTCTGACGCCGATCCCACCTAGAAGTCGTTCGCCTGACGCATCTTCATCGGAGTCAGTCGCTTCCTCGGACTTCTACAGACCATATTTACCATCTCCAAAGTCAGAGCTGATGGATGACGATTCCTCCTCCCCAACGGATGATGTCCGAGCCTTTGGGGAGCAGATGGTTCGGATGGCACACGCCTTGGACTTGAAGTTCGAGGAGCGTCCAGCTGATCCTGTGGATCCCATCTTTCAAAGAATCCAATCAAAAGCTCCACCAGCTGCGGTCATACCAGTCTTGCCCTCCTTGCTGAAGCTAGCCCAAGGGTCTTGGGAAAACCCTTCATCGATACAATCCACGTCCAGAAAGATTGACAGGTTGTATAGAGTGGGTGGAGAGCATGTCGACTGGCTGCAAAACCACCCGAAACCGAACTCGGTGGTTGTAGAGGTAGCTCAAAACAGAAGACAGCGCCGGCCCCTATCTTCCCCTCCGGATCCTGAGGGTAGGAAGCTCGACATCGTCGGAAAGAAGATATACTCGGCGGCTGGGTTGAGCTTCCGTATCGCTAACTACTCTGCTTGCATGGGAGCATACCAGCAAGTGCTATGGGAGTGAATGAATCTCTTGATTAAAGATCTCCCTGAAGAACGGCGCAGAATGGCGGAGGCCATACAATCCGAGGCACAATCTCTTGCAGGCCTTCAGATGAACTCGGCCAGGCACATGGCAGACTGCGCTGCGAAAGCCATAGCGGGTTCGGTAGCCCTGAGACGACATGCTTGGCTACGTTCTTCTGGCCTCACGCCGCAGGCGTCAGCAACTATCGAAGACCTCCCTTTTGACGAGTCGGGCTTGTTCAACGGTTCTACCGACGACAAGCTCGAATTCGCTCAAAAGATGAGAAATACGGCCAGGAAGTATGGTATGGGCTCCACCTCCACATACCAGTACCGGTCCAGAGGGAGGTTTCCATGGCAGGCTTCACCATTTGGCCAACAGCCCAGGCGGGGGTATTCGGGTCAGACCTACCGGCGTTCCCGCTATGTCCCTTCCACGTCGCCAGCCTCTTCGGTGAGGAGTCAGGGCTCGGGCTCCAGGCACCGACAACAGCCACGGCAACGGCCCAGGGACCAAGGTCGAAGGAAATTCTAACCCTCCTCTCTGATGATCTCTTTGTTTTTCCTTAGACTCCTCTCTTCGGAGATCGACTGTCCAACCACCAAGACGCCTGGTTCTCAGTGACTTCAGATCGATGGGTGCTCCAAATCATCCGAACAGGCTATTGGATAGAGTTCGACACTTTGCCTCCGACGGGACGGGTTCGTTCAACACCGCCCTCCCCTCCCCTCCTCAAGGAGGTAGACACTCTGCTGCAGAAAGGGGCCATCGAACCCGTCGACCCCGCTCTCCATCACCTCTGCTTCTTCTCGAGGTACTTTCTGGTCGACAAGAAAGATGGCGGGTCCCGTCCGATTCTCGATCTTCGCGGGGTGAACAAGTACATAACGCCAAGAAAGTTCAGGATGGTGACCTTAGCTTCGATCCTCCCACTTCTGCGGCGAGACGACTGGTTCGCATCCATAGACCTGAAGGACGCCTACTTTCATATCGGGATCCACCCAGCTCACAGGCGCTTCCTGGCGTTTCAGGTCGGGACCGACGTCTTCCAGTTCAGAGTTCTCCCCTTTGGTCTCTCCACCGCTCCTCGTGTCTTCACGAAATGTATGGCAGTAGTGGCGGCCTTTCTTCGCCAGCAGGGCGTAGAAGTTTTCCCTTACATAGACGACTGGCTGGTTGTTGCTCAGACTCATCATCAGCTCGAACTCGATATTGGCCTCTCCTTAGATGTCTTAGGATACCTGGGACTTGTTGTCAACATCGAGAAATCCCAACTCTTGCCAACGCAAGTGATTCATTTCATTGGTGCACGTTTGAACTCTTTGACTGCAGCAGCCTACCTGCCGCGAGACCGCTTCGACACTCTACGCTCCCTAATCTACACCTGCCGTCGGTCAAGAAGGCTTCCGGCACACTCAGTCCAGGTGCTCCTCGGTCACATGGCCGCTACGACTTATGTGACTCGACTTGCCAGACTGCGATTCCGACCTCTCCAACATTGGTTTCTGCAGGTATTCGACCCTCTTCACGATCTTCCAAACAAGATGCTCACGATGCCGAGAGCGGTCCTGAGGTCACTGGATTGGTGGTTGGCTCCGGACAATGTCTTGGCGGGCATGCCCTTCGACCCTCCGCAACCGGACACCTCTTTGACAACAGACGTGTCGATGCAAGGTTGGGGAGCGCATCTCGACTCCTACGAGATCCGAGGCTCATGGAGCATGGAGGAGCAAACCCTCCACATCAATGTACTGGAGCTTCTTGCAGTTCAGAAAGCGTTGAGGGCCTTCGAACCCCTGCTAAGGGGCAAGTCGGTACTGGTACTGACGGACAACACGTCGGTTATGTACTACATAAACAAGCAGGGAGGCACGAGATCCCCGCAACTTCTTCAACTCACGTTGGACATATGGGAATGGTGCGTGACAAGAAAGGTGTTTCTCCAATCCATCCATCTCCCAGGGGAAGAAAACACTCTTGCCGACGGACTGAGCCGTTCGAGCCTCTCCATCCACGAGTGGCAACTCCACACGTCGGTCACTCTTCGCTTATTTCAAATATGGGGGTTCCCTCAGGTGGACCTTTTTGCTTCCCCCGAGAACGCCCAGTGTCCCCAATTCTGTTCGAGGTACCCAGCTCCGAACTCGAGAGGAGACGCGTTCCTGTTTCAATGGTCGGGCCCGTTACTCTACCTGTTTCCCCCGTTCCCGTTGCTGACAAGAGTGATCTCCAAGCTGCGTCGGGACAAAACGAATGCTATCCTCATTGCACCATGGTGGCCCCGACAGCCATGGTTTGCAACCTTGCTTCGCTTGTCGAATCGCCGTTTCATACACCTTCCATCCCGTCCAGACCTACTCACCCTTCAGGAAGGCAAGGTCAGACATCCCGACTTGGACTCTCTAAACCTGACTGCCTGGAGGTTGACCCTGTGACTCTCCCCTCGGATTTGACCCCCTCGGGTTCGTCTTCGGTACCGAGACAACCTGCGTCTCTTCACCCAGACGTACAAGCTGTCATCGATGCGGCAAGGAGGCCGTCCACCAGAAGATCTTACCACTATAAGTGGAAGAAGTATGAAAGTTTCTTGGCATCCCGGGATCCAGCCCCTGCCCAATTCTCCATCCCGACAGTCCTCGAATTTCTTCTACACCTGTCTTCTGCGGGCCTGTCCCTGTCTTCGATCCGGTGCTACCTGGCGGCCATCTCTACTGAATTCCAGGCGAGAGGTCTCCCTTCCCCCTTCGTGGACGTCACGGTGAAGAGGTTCTTGAAGGGCTTTGCGAACCTCCATCCCCCGGTTATTGAGCCGACACCGGCGTGGAGCCTCGAACTGGTGCTTTCACAGCTGGTCCGCCGACCGTTCGAGCCGATGGCTTCCGCAGATCTTCGACTGCTTTCCTGGAAAACGGCATTCCTTGTGGCCATCACTTCGGCGCGTCGAGCTAGTGAGCTCTGTGCCTTGAGGTCGGATCCTCCCTATATGGCTTTCCACAAGCACAAAGTGGTCCTCCGTCCAGACATCTCCTTCTTACCGAAGGTGGTCTCCAGCTTTCATCTGAATCAAACCATTACTCTCCCCGCTTTGATGCAGGATCCGAAGGATGATTTTGAACGCACCATTCATCTGATGGACGTTCGGAGGGCTTTGGCTTTCTACATTCAGCGGACTGCGTCCCACAGAAAGTCTCCCAAACTGTTTGTATCGTATGCCGACTCGAAGCTGGGAGAGCCCATCTCTTCACAGAGACTATCCAAGTGGGTGACATCGACCATCGCCCTTTGCTACGAACTGGCCAAGAAACCCCTGCCTTCTCGAATTCGAGGACACTCTACGAGGGCTGTCTCTACCTCGACAGCTTTTCTCTCTGGAGTGCCTCTAGAGGACATTTGCAGAGCTGCGACCTGGTCGTCACCTTTGACTTTTATATCTCATTATAGACTTGATTCTCGCTCTAGGACTGACGCGGCCTTTGGGAAGGCTGTGTTGCTATCTTCTATACAATGAGTGAGTGTCTTGGTTGCCAAGTCATTGCTGTTACCTGTTTTGTTCATTTCAAATAATAATGTGCTTTTAGTATTTTACTCTCAAATGGTTGTTGTGTATGGTATATAGGTGTAGGACATACCCACCTCCTGAATGGAAGCTTGCCAGTCTACACCCAACTGTGTGATTCACAGAGACCACGAAGAAGATGGACAGGTTGCTTACCTGTAACCATAGATCTTCGAGTGGTCTTCTGTGAATTCACACAGACCCGCCCATCCTCCCCTCTATGTCCTATTACATCATATCAACATGCTTAATGTTCCTGATGCTGCATATTGCGGCGTCATTCAAGGAACTGAGGGGATTTTAGGCGGGAAGCCCTTATAAGGGACCGTTAGGATGGGCGGAGTTACCGCCAAAAATGTATCAAAGCACATTCTGCCTAGCGATTCTAGAAGTTTCCGAAGCTCTGCGCAGGCGCAGGAGTAACCCAACTGTGTGAATTCACAGAAGACCACTCGAAGATCTATGGTTACAGGTAAGCAACCTGTCCATTTCAGACTTCCTGAAATGTAACAATGTAGTTCTTGACAGTTCATATGTATCAAAATACTGTATATATTTGAATAGCATGATGAATAGCATGTATCAAGTGGCTATTTTTACTTTTTTATCTCTTAAAATGAGAAAGAGATCTATACTTGCTATATGTTTGGCCAAAGTGGAGCTTGGCATCTCCAGCTATAATATGTGAACTTTTACCATGTGCTATAGCCACTGTTTTGTATTTTGTATCTGATATTTTAGTCATATTTGATGTTGTTGCTTTATTGAATATGCATTTCTAATGTTATATATAAAATATAACTTATGATATGACCTGGGGTTACAACATTAAACTTACTTAAACTTAAATAGTATCCACCAGCTCACTGGCATAGAAATACATACCAAAGAAGGTAACTGAGAGTTAGTATGAAAGGTGCTACTGATATTCCAGACTAACATGGCTATCTCTTTGAATTCTATACCAAAGAAAGGTAACAATATGTTCATAAATGACTTATTAAAACTCAGTCTTTAGAATCCTCTTCTTTAATATATAAATAGACAGGTCTTCCTGTATACCACTAAGTTTGCAGGATATAATACCTTAATTGATAAAAGTAGTAATATTTTTTACTTGGAGTTAACAGGGTGGCAACAATGGGCTTTAGTCACATCTCTAGAGGTAAGGACTGTGTTTTTGCAACACTTTGGGTTTGGTTACACTGGCCAAATAAAACAATCTCACCTCATTTTATTCACAAGCTGTCCAGACAACATACAGCTCAAATCCGGGACCTTTCAGTGTTTCTGGGCTTTAATCCGCATCAAAAAAGTGGGGGTTTACTCTGGGTTTGAGCAGAAAATCCAGATATTTTCATGTGTGTGTGGACTGCACTTCGTTGCAATGTTGTTGTGGGACCAGGGAGAGGAGGTTTTAGTAGGTGGGTGGAAGAGGAGGTCAAGAGGAGGCACCCTGAGATAGGTGATCAGCTGATCTTTCCCACAGTTTCAATTTCACATTTTAGTGGGGAGGGAGGTTGTGCATACGCAGCAGTTGTTTGGACAAGTGCATACCAACATACCCATATTATTAGCTGCATGTACCTCCACTTAATAGGATGTCTGAAGCCCCTATGAGCCATGGGAAAAGACATAAATACATGTATATGTGGGGGGAGGGGGAAAAAACCTCTCCCCCCACATATACATGTATTTGTGGCCACGGACATGTGGCTGCACATACTGCGATTTATCAGACTGAGGTGAGTTTGGAAGGGGGAACTGTGCAAACAGTGCCCCTGAACTCACCTCGGTGTGTGTGGTGATCATGTAGACAAGCCTGTGGTCACTGCGGACCAGGGAAGCCCAAAGATAAGCCAGCTTTTCTTGTTAGTGTAGAAGAGCCCTAAGTGTTGATATGAGAAGCTTGAATAGAAAACTCACTCAATAGGGCTTTTTTGGGGGGGGGGGTCCCTTTGCAATCCTTGCATCACCAACAAAGAGTCATTTCTGACATTTGGATCACAACGTATTTTGGAAGGGTGTCTGGATTTGGCCAATTTCATTTTTTTTAACTTTGTCCAATTTTTACTATAAGTTCTTCTTTTTGTTATACAGCACCTCCACCACTTCCGCCTAAGAACATTCCAGCTACACCTCCGCGTACTGGTTCTCCATTAACGACTGGAGTAGGTAAGAATATTAAACAAGTGTATCTTCTGGGTTTGTAAGAGATATATTCTGCTGCCAAGGAAATATGTTCCCAATATATTCAGTCTATATTATGGACTTTTAAATGAAAGATAATTGGAACCACTGCAATCCCTTCTTGATAATGGCCATGTAATTATATACATTTCAGGTATACATGATAAGCATGCATTTAATATCAATTAATATTTTCATTCAGCTTCAGATATCTTAGCAGATTTTTCTTCATTAACAAAAAATGTCTGGAGCAAATCTAACACAGTCATTTTTATAAAGCCCCTGAGATTTTGAATTTGTTGCTTGTGTTGTACTGAAATGTTGAACAATTCCACCTTGAAATATGACTGTATTAGCACAGTTTTGTACAAAATGTTCATCCTTTACTTTGTCCATAGACAATTTGTCAGACCCAATTTATTGTGAGAAAAGAAATTGGAAAGCTTTAGCAAGCCTATGAGAAATGCCGACACATTCATGATTCCTACTGATAACTGGAGAAGACCTATAATAGTATCTTGAAATTGTGGGCTCCATTTAAGAGTATGAGTAAATGTAATGAAGATAATGTAGGGAATTTATGGCCTAAATGCTCTAAAGGCACCAGATACTGTCTGATCTTGGAAGCTAAGCAGGGCCAGCTCTGGTTAGTACTTAGATGGGAGACTGCCAACCAATACCAGATGCTGTAGGCTATATTTCAGAGGAAGGAACTGGCAAAACACCTCTGAGGATTCTTTGCCTAACAAAATCCTTTGAAATTCATGGGGTCACCATAAGCCAACAGGTGACCTAAAGGCACATATGCACACAGGGAACTTACTTGGGGAAAAAGATTATGGGTTGGATCCTAAGTTGCTGTCCTGTTCACTTAAGTGCGGCAGCAGTCTCCATCAGACTCCATCAGCAGCCCCCTGAACCATATCCCGCACCTCTTCCAAAGGTCTACTAATCTCCAGGAGTAGATTGGGGTGGTGGGACAGAAGGCTGCAGATGAAAAGGTAAAGTTGGAAAGACCTGTTCCATGAGTAATAAAGTCTTTGAAAGAATGTCAGATCCAAAACCCCTGAGGCATGTAAAAACTGTAAATAAGGTGCTTAAAGACATATCATTCATGTTGCAATTAATTAGCTGTATGAGCACACTGGTAAACAATGAGATTATCATTGGTTTGTGGCTTAAATTAAAATAAGAAGATACAAAGATACTGAAAAGATGATCATGATATGGAACATAAATTTTACATTATGCAGTGAATACAAACTTGATGTTTTAACAGTATTTCTCTAAACATATATACAAATTTTGTTCTATATTATTGAATATTTTATTCATGTACACACTGCTATTTCCTCCTAAGATTTATTCTGAGTAGGTACTGTATAATACATACCTGAAAACATTAACATTAATCAAATGAAATGGAGAACTGTGTATGATCATTTATTTTCTTTATATGATTGTCACATATTTTACATGAATCATAAATAAAGCAATAAGGACACAAGGTTTTTTTAAGAAACCTGCCAATCATTCATAAAGTATAGCTTTCTCAGTGATAATGTTATGTGGAATGTAACTTTCCCAAACTCCTTACTCTTTAAATTGCAGGAAAAGAGTCAAAAGAAAGCAAAAGAATGTAGTTGCATGCATTTAAGCTTCTGTAGGCAGGCATCATTTGTGCATCAGAGATACTGGACAGCTATATCCAGAAAATATGGACAATATGTTCAAATGCAGAACATATATATCATAAGCTGCCTATTGAGTGATTCTCAGCCAAAGAATAAGGAACTTATTTAAAATGGCATCTTGAGTAAAAAGATATACAGATAAATCCATGTATCTGCAGGGATGCATTCCCAGACTTACCGTGGATACTGGAAACTGTGGAGAATAGCAAACCCTATTAAAGTGAATGACTTCTGGCCCCAGCATATCATAGAGTTGTGCTGGAAGACCTAGAAGGTGCCTAGAGAGAGTATATGCCTAGGCATCTTCTAGGTCCTCCAGTGCGACTCTATGGTCAGCTTCCAGTGGAAACATACCGTAAGAGTTGTGCTGGAGGATCTAGAAGATGTCTAGAGAGACCATATTTTTCAAGACCTGGGTAAGTGAATCCATGGTCTTGGGCCCCATAGATACAAGGGTCTATCTGTATAGTGTCTAACATAATTCTGTACTGTAGCACAATTTAAGTATCTTGGATATGTATTATATATCCACCAACTTTATTCCATAGTTTTCTCCTCCTGTAAGAACAGTAGTTTAAAGGTAATAGGAGGTACATTTTAATAATAGTCATAATTGCTGTAATCCACAGGTCTTCACATGTAGAGGAATTCCCATTTCTATTTGTAGAAACAAGGGGAGCCAGTGTGCTGTACTGATCTGAGTACTGCTCTAGGACTCCAAGAGACCAGGGGGGAATCTACACTACACAAATAATCCAGGTTGAAATTTGATTATTTGCCATGGTGCCTTCCTATGAAATCCTTATAGTTTTACAAGGCCTTTAGCCTTCTCTGCCAAAGAATGCTGGTGCCTCACCAAACTACAAACCCCAGGATTCCATAGGACAGAGCTATGCAAATAATCCAGTTTCAACCTGGATTGTTTTTCTAGTGTGGATGCCCCGCTAGTTTCAAAATCCTGCTCAGCCACAGAAATCCACTAGGTGACCTTGAACAAGTCACACGCTCTAACCCAAAGAGGAAGACAATGGTAAATCTCCTCTGAATAAATCTTGCCAAGAAAATTCAGTGATAGGGTTGCCATAACTCAGACTCAACATGAAGCCACATAACAGATATGCATTTCCCAAGATGTGAGTGGATAGTTAGAACTGCAAAGATTATGGCTATTGGATATCAGCCAGAAAAATACAGGTATGCTGAAATGCTACTGATTTTGGAGGGAATTACATTTATACTTTCCTCAATCAAAACATAATCACTAAGAAGATAATTGAACTTAAAGCATAATATGTTTAGAATCAGCTGAATTAACTTTCTCCTACACAATCCTAAATGCTGCTCCTGTGTACTCCTAAATAAAATACACTAATAATCTTTTATATAGTATCTTTTAATCTCCTGATCATGATATTCTTACAGATTTTTTTCTAACAAGAGACACAGATGATAAACTATCTGTTTCCTTTTAAAATTCTCTGTTCACAGACTCTGATACTTTTGCTTTAAAATGACAGGTCATAATGATTGCTGAATTTATGAACAGAATCCTAGAGCAGTTTGTTTATTCTAAAATATCACAATGTATGCTGCAGATCACAAATATGAGTTTTGTAATTGGTCATAATGATTGCTGAGCTCATGAACAGATTCCTATATCAGCTTGTATAT
This sequence comes from Gambelia wislizenii, assembly GCA_030847615.1. Lineage (NCBI taxonomy): Eukaryota > Metazoa > Chordata > Lepidosauria > Squamata > Crotaphytidae > Gambelia > Gambelia wislizenii. The sequence continues at coordinate 110,093,352 of JAUMIR010000004.1, forward strand.
TCTAAAATATTACCACAATGTATGCGGCAGATCACAAATATGCATTGTGTAGTTATATATTCAATACAAGTATTTATATCTGCATGCCAGTCACCATGTTTCAATTTTAGAGTACTTTGCAATTTTTGCTTGCAATATTGACAGATAAAATCACTGCATTAGCAGTTGTCTGGGCAATTTTCTTAGACCACTGTGTATTCCATTTGAATATGTTTGTATGAATGAAATGTGTAACCAGTACACTCTGCATGTAATGTACTTTATATGATTATGGATAGCATACATTTCACATGTTATGTAACTATTTATGCACATAAATTACCCTCCTGGCGGCACCTTTCAAACATGCTATAAAAATTTCTGCACTAGAATAAAGATGATTTTAAAAGCCCCATATGTTAAGTAGAGCATTAGTGCTACACAGCTGTACAAGTTGATGTTAAAGTTTAAAATCAACTACTTTGACCACAGGAAATGACCAGACAGCAACAGAGGTCAAAAGTGACAAACTACCATCAATCAATGACTTGGACAACATTTTTGGCCCAGTATTATCCCCCAAGTCTGTTGCTGCTAACGCGGATGATAAATGGATCAGTTTTTCTGATCAATCCCCGGAAAACGTAACTCCAGAGGTGACTTCAAGGGAAAAAGTGGTGTCCCCACCTGTGGCATCAGAAATCCCAGATGAGCCTCCAGAGGCTGAAACCTCTCGCAGTATTCCATCACCACTCAATTTAGAAGAGGTTCAGAAGAAAGTTTCTGAGCAGACCCACGTTAAAGATGATAACTTAGCACCAGCAGCATCTCCTAAAGATTTTGGGGTGGGACAGAGAGCAACACCGCCTCCCCCTCCACCTCCTACCTACAGAACAGTGGTGTCATCACCCGGACCCAGCTCTGGCGGTGGCACAGGAAGCACCAGTGGTATGTCAAAACAGCTTTGAGTGTGCTTCAGTGTGGCCATGAATGCTGCTGTGTGAACACAAAACCTTTTTAGCTACTCTTAGTTGGTTGGCTTTTAAGCATCAGTCATTCCCTTTGTTTGATTGTACTGTGCCCAGTGGCTTTTATTTTTTTATTCTGTGCTCTTGTGGTCCAACTTAACCCTGAATCCTTGATACTATGTGTTATTTCCCTGCCATTGCTGAATGTCTAGTGTTTATTGGAGAGGTCTATATCTTTAATTATAATATAAATATAAAAACTCTATTACTTTAAATTATGAGTTCTCTACATTTAACAAACTTCGTAAGCAAGAAACAAGTGCTTGATTCTCACTATGTAGCCATGCTTCATTTCTGCCAACCAAGGAAGACAGATCCTAGGTTTTCCCCAAGAGTAACCGATAACCAAACACGTCCACTTTTGCCAAGTGAACACAGACTCAAAAAGCAGGAAAGCTTTAATATGCATTATTCTTAATCTCCTAGTTCAGAACTACTTCATTCTATGGCCAAAAACCACATGGGAAGTGCTATGCATCAACTGCATATTGACATTATATACTTACCTAGCAAATATTTCACATGCCTCTCTCAGGAACCATAGCTTTCAGCAAACTCAGACCTTCATCAGTGTTGAACCTTCAAATGGAAGTTTCTCTTCTGGGGCTAATAGCTCCATTGGAGGGAAGGAAATTTTTGTCATTGTAAGACATTGTCATTGTAACAAAAGTAAGTTGGGAAGTTTTCTCCCATATGATCAGTGTAGGACTGAGAAAAGCAAGTTTCCACACAGGAATTTTGAATTTTGCATCAGTGCAGTTTTAATGTATTTAAAAAGCTTATGCACTGTTTTGAAATAGATCATTAAGGTTATTGTCAAAAATCAGGTTATTTTGTTCCTAGGTTGTCTTACAAAAGGATGTCAAACAAATGGCTTTTTCAAGGAGAAGGCTAGAAGTCCACAGAGATCAAATTATAGTTCAGAATGCCAAGGTGCTAAACTGCTGCTGGCAGAAATTAAAGGACAACCTAAAATTGATCATCAATGTGTTAATTGAAATGGCACTAATATTCATAGACATAGCTATGTTAATCAGTTTCAGCATAATAACATATAAAGGAATCCAGCAGACTAACTTTGAGAGTGGGAAAAATGATTTTCTAGCATAAAATTTCATGAACTCTGATCCACTTCATCAGCTGCCAGGATGATGTGGACTGGAGTCTACAAAAGCTTGTGCTACAAGTTGTTTTTCTAGTCTCAAAGGTGCTACTGGATTCCCTAAAATGGCATTGTTTTGGTGATGGTTGCTTCTTTTTACTATTAATAAGCAGCTCAGAGCAGTCATTGTAGGTAGTGGGCTGATCCTTCACCACTCCAATTCTAACACAATCACCCACCACCAAAGCTGCTATTCACTCTTGAAGGGCATTTACCTGTAGTATCAATGGAAGCTGCCCCTTGTGGGACTAATAGTTTCAAGGGACATTTTTGTCAGGGAGATAAAAGAAAGGAAAAGCTTAAAGTTCTCTTCCCTGTGCACCACACTCCTGATTACAAAACAAGAACAAAAACCCCTCACACACATGCACACACAAAGAGAGTGCCTAATAATGATTCTTTTTAAATGCACAAGTCAAGTGACACCTTTAAATTATTCTTATGTCTAGTTTGGCCCATGTTGGACTGAGCAGCCAATATTCAGACTACAGTTGTCCCTCCGTATCCACGGATTTAAGTATTCACGGCTTGAAAATATTCTTTAAAAAATAATAATCCAAAAAGCAAACCTTGATTTTGCCATCTTATATAAGGGAAACCATTTTCCTATGCCATTGCATATAATGGGACTTGAGTATTCATGGATTTTGGTATCCGCAGGGGGTCCTGGAACCATAGCCCAGCGAATATGAAGGGACAACTGTATAGCCTTCAAATTATTAGCAGACAACAGCTCAGCCTGGATCAATGAAACGTTGTGAAATTTGTTTTGTTTGGTTTTGCGTTGCTTTCCATGGAAATATTGTTTAAAAAACTTCCAGGTTTTGCCCAATATTCTTAAAAATAATTTGAGGTGGATGGCTGAAATATAAATAACACCATTCTTTTCTGAATTACACAAATCTACCCCATCCCTTTTCTCAAGGTAACAGGAATTTCTACAAGGATGGAAGAAGACTTTCCAGCCACTACTTGACTGGAAATGATTTCTTTGCCATGCTGAGGAATGCAACATCTTGATGGGGAATTTGGAAATTGTCATTTTTCCAACTTCTGTTGAATTTGTAAAGAAATTTAAAATGCAAATTGCTGGTTTTCTGGTAGGAAATGGCATGTATTCAATAGAGAAGCAGCTGGAAAGATCTTTTCTGTTTCAGGTCAGCCACTGCTGCTGTTGCTACCTTCCTCCCTCTTGTGAAAGGAACAGGATAAAGACCCTCTTTTGTTTAAGATGGGAAGAGAACACTGTCAAGGGATTCTAGATAGATCCCATTTTGAGGTAGATCTAAATTTCAAGAGGCAATTCTTCAAAAGAGGGAATTTCAGTAGGTGTTGCTTGTCACGCAACCAGGTAACAGGCCACACCTGCTAAAATTCCCTCTTCTTCACAACTATTAAAAGGAGAGGAGCCCTGTCCCATACTTCACTTGGCATCCCTAAGAAGCAGATATGTATAGCTTGTGATAGAAAACAGTGACACTAAATGTGACATAACGTAGCTCCTGATACATTTTTATTTTTAATGTGAAATATTCATTTAAAAGTAAATTTAAATGTTACATCTGATTAGTTTATCTTTATAAATACTGGTCAACATCTTAAATTAACATGAAAACAATTATTATTCTCATAGTCTTCATACTTCTGAGTTTTCCTAAAGTTAGACAGTTGGTTCCTATCAAGTAGTTCAACCTGAAATGTGTATTTATGTGATGGATTAGCAGTAAAATTGCATAAGTACATCTTTAATTACTGCCTAGAGTTTCTGTCCAAAGAACTACAAATGCAATAGCACAAAGGACTGTACTATTCTCTCCATTTCAGGTGGATGCAAATTTCACGAAGAATAATCAGTCTTTAAACCTGAGCAAGTATGCTCAGTTCTGCAACATATCTTGAGAACTTTTTAGCAGAGTTCATAAAGAATTAACTGGAAGCTAGTCATTTTTGCTTAGTGATAGGAAATAAAGAAACTGTGTCAGGGATCACCAACATTACTAAACTCCTTGACTACTGTTTAGATCACTAGTTTCAGAGTAGTGCCTTTCCCACTATAAACAAAGTCAAAATCAACAAGTTTTGAATTCTACTTCATTCTTTAATGTAGCTGTAAAAAATAGGAGTCGTTCTAGATCAGCTTCTGAGATGAAAGAACATTATTTTCAGGGAAATACATTGAAAGACTTTTAGATACATTCCATATATTCTAGAAAATGTTATACAGGTGTGCTTTTTAAATGGATGAGGTGTCTTCAGATTTTGTTAAAAATAGATTTTACATCTTGGACTATATCTCACATGTGAAGCAAAACTAATGCATCTAGATTTCTGAACTGTTTTAGCTGCACTGAGTTGATGGATGTGTACTTGACAAGAGCTGCCTATGTTCCTCTGTGGCTTCATAGGTTAAAGTCCTGGTGGCTCCAAGTGAAACATGCTGCCATTTTTGTCCTATTGTCAATCTTAATTTTTATCTATGGTTTACAGCACAATATCCCTATTGTTGCAATTCATTGCCAATAAGGAAATCTCAAAGTTCTTAAATTAACATAGATTTAACATTTGTGTAGCCATTTTACAGAATTAGGACTTTATGTGGGGGGCGGTAATGAAGAAAAAACACTAATCTTTGTGCACAGAATTTCACATTTGAGTACTATGGGGTCCTATATGAATACAAAATATGTAACATTGTCAAAGTTTTTGAAAGACCTTACCTTGGGTGAGGGAATTATTTAGGACCTGCTTAACAAGTGCAACATCATTTTGTAATAAATTTTGTTCTGTATTTTAAAAACATCACCATCCCACTATCTACCTTCTCCTGATAGCTGTGTTTTTATGTGTGTTCTTCACTGACTGCATGAAGCATGTAATCAGTTGGTGTTTATGATCAACACTGTGATACTGACATCTGATCCAGATGTAGAAGTCTTGTTTGATTCTAAATGACTGATTTGAGCACCTAAAAACTTTAGGAGTCTCTGATGTGTTGAATATGGAACATCTTCCCCTTTTATTTTCCATTTAAAATAATGTCCTAAGTCAGAATCCTGTTGTTTGTCCAACCTGAGTAATCCCATTAAATCAATTGAAGTTACATCACTGTTGATTTTACAAGTTACTGTTGATTTCAGGAGTTCTATGATAGTTGTAACTTACAATAGAATTTAGGCTCTTGTCACTTATCTTTCACAGGCAGTTGTTCTTTTCATTTTGGAAGGGAAAGGGGCATGTTAAAATTACTGTACAGTGGAAGACTCAAAACAGAAAGAGAGAGAGCACTAGCCATTCCCTTTAGCAGCATGACTGTCACTGTATCATAACTCCTTCCTGTGTCACTCAGTAATCTCTATCATATATTCACAGTATGTACAAGGAGTCCATGCTGTGGCTTGTTCCCTGCTACTGTTGTTCCATTTTCCTGGAAGAATAATGGTAGAGTGGGAAAAAGACACAGCCTGAATTTCTTCTGTGACCTTTGATGTTACTGAGAACGTGCAAGGGAACAATGTTGCAGCAGAACACATGCCACTAAAAGTAAAATGAGATCCTTACATAATGGCCCTGTTCAGACAATTTCTAACTTAAGTTACCATGTCTTCTTAAGTTTAAGAGCCATTTTTATGCTGTTTTTACATAGTTAATTATGTCAGTTGGCACAGTATTGCTGAACTTTATTCTGGTACCCAACAATAACCAAATTTTTATCAGCATGTAAACACAGTATACAATTTAACTGTCTGCCTTTGGTTGTTATTTAAGCTGTTTCTCATTTAACAGTCAGCAATATGTGTATGTAAAAATTATTAAACATTTTGGGGGAAATACCTTGTAAAGGAAAGAATCTTTTTTCTTTCTTAAATACCTACATTTTTTCCAAGACCACATAACATCAGACCTTTCCTTATTCTAGACAAGTTAGGTTTTTCTCTCATTTGCTAGTAACTTACAATCACATGAAAAGAAGTGTGCAAGGTTTGTTCTTTTCATTACAAATCACTGTTTTATTACATATCTAGGTCTCCATTGTTTCATCATAGTTTTTGATGGCAGTTCCCATTATGTTTGCATAACAAAAATATTATGCACTTTTGTAGTAAAATGACATTAAGAACAAATAAGCTCCAGAGATACCGAGAAACAAGACAATATTCTAGTTACCATCTTTCATTTAAAATTAGTGCAGTTCATCAAGTGCAGGCTCTTCATTTAATTTAATGAAGTTTGTGCAGGAGCAGTGCATGATCTTCCTTGTCAAGTGCATGTGAAAAATCCATTAGCATAACAGCAGCAAAGAAACAAGCTTTTCTGTTTATTGTGACATCTTCAGTTAGCAATTTTCTGACTTCATCCATTTCCCATGCACACCTATGGATCATATGGTTATGCAGTAGCTGCCTACTTAAATAAAAAGCTGTTTTGTCTATGATTTGCTTGATGGCCTGCTCTGTGTTGAGGGGAACAGACCAAGGACAGGGAGGGAACTGCAGTGAAAATAGTTCAGTGCCATATTTATAGTGTGTGTTTATTTCAGGGTCCGCATCTCCTGCTCGCCCTGCAACCCCACTGGCATCCTGCAGTAGCACTACTCCACCGCCTCCTCCACCTAGACCCCCATCTCGTCCAAAATTACCTCCAGGAAAGCCTGGAGTTGATGTGGTATGTTTACTTTGTTCATGTCTTCATTTTCACCCTGGAGCAGAAAAATAGGAATGTGATAATACTGTAATTCATAACAAGGAAATTATTTTTGCCCTATCCCTTCTAATTATTTGAAAGTAGACACAAAAAAGAATATCTGCTGATGACAATCAATTGGCAATTTTTTATGGAAAGTCACCATGTAAAATTGCAGACTACTTTGTTAGGTTTGATGAAGTGCAGTGATCTTATCAGAAATAAGATAGCACTCATAAATATGTGCAAGAATATGAATTTCCCATAAGAAGAACTCAGTGAAACTTTTGCCAGCACATCCTATTCAGAAGGTGTTCAACCTTAATTAATTTGTTATTATTGGGAGGTAGGCCACCATTTGTGGAATGTCCTCACCAGATAAGATTGCTTGATACCTACCTTATGGTCTTTTCAGTTGGCCAACTGAAGGCCTTTTCGTTCTCATAACTATTTTAAGAACTGTTTTTAGTGCTTAGAGTTGCTACCACTTTTGTATGTTGCAATTTGTTTTGTTTTTTATGTAATGCAGTACAACTCTTTGGTGGTTGTTTTGTTGCTGTTGTTGTTGTGTGCCTTCAAGTCATTTCTAACTTATGGCAAGTCTAAGGCAAACCTATCATAGGGTTTCTTGGCAATATTCATTCAGAGGTTTGCCATTGCCTTCCTCTGAGGCTGAGAGAGTGTGACTTGCCCGAGGTCACCCCGTGGGTTTCCATGATTGAGCAGGGATTCTAACCCTGGTCTCCCAGAGTCCTAGTCCAACACTCAAACCACTACAACATGCTGGTTGGTGTACTTGATTTTATTTTGTGCAGTTTTTAATTTTGTTAATTTTTTATATTCTGATTTGCATTATACAGAGAAATCTTGTTATTGGGTTGTCCAACACTTCAATAGATAAATACATTCTCCTGAAGCATATGGACATATCTGTAGCTCACAACTAAAGGCTATTCCCAATGTTACATGTTTCATACATGAGAGGTGTGTCTGTATCAGAAAAAGAATGTGAATACCTCTCCTGAGTGCATCATTCACTACAAGTACAAAATTAGAGTAAGTCACAGTCAATCACAGATTCTCAACACACATTCATACAGTGAAATTGACTTTTGTACCCTCATCATTGTAAGTGTCCACATGTTGGTGTCATATCTATTTCTACACCAAAGCATTTTCTGGATAAAAAAGAAGTAACATTTGAAGCAATTGTAAAACTGAAATGTTATTAAATGACCATAGCCAAAACTGAAAAGAAACCCATCAATGTGAAGTCCTATGGTGAATCTAACCGGTTGATTTTTATTGGGACATTTTTTGGTTAATATTGCACCGGTTGAAGAATGTTTCATTTTCACACATTTTTAAAATTTCATAGAATCATAGAATTGTAGAGTTGGAAGAGACCACAAGGGCCATCCAGTCCAACCCCCTGCCACGCAGGAAGCACGATCAAAGCATCCCTGACAGATGGCCATCCAGCCTCTGTTTAAAGACCTCCAAGGAAGGAGACCCCACCACGCTCTGAGGGAGTGTGTTCCACCGCCAAACAGCTCTTACTGTCAGAAAGTTCCTCCTAATGTTGAGGTGGAATCTCTGTTCCTGGAGCTTGCATCCATTGCTCCATATTCTAGTCTCTGGAGCAGCAGAAAACAAGCTTGTTCCATCCTCAACGTGACACCCATTCAAATACCTAAACAGGGCTATCATATCGCCCTTTAACCGTCTTTTTTCCAGGCTAAACATACCCAGCTCCCTAAGTCTTTTCTCATAAGGCATGGTTCCCAGACCTTTCACCATTTTAGTCGCTCTCCTCTGTACATGTTCCAATTTGTCAATATCCTTTTTGAATTGTGGTGCCCAGAACTGGACACAGTATTCTAGGTGAGACCTGACCAAGGCAGAATAGAGTGGCACTATTACTTCCCTTGATCTAGACACTATACTTCTATTGTTAGCTTTCTGAGATGTGACATCATAGCTCTAGTGTTATCTCAATCATGAACAACAATGCTGCTGTGTCATTGGTGTTTCTAGATGTTACCATATTTACACATTTCAACTGATTGAATGTATTTTTCTAGTATAGGTCACCCTCATTTACAATGGAGGATGTGTTCCTGAACTTGCCACAGATATGCAAAACCATATATAATAGCAAACTACCATATTAGACCATAGAATCACACTGGAGGGCTTTGAAAATGCTTAGGTAGGATGCCTCTTTAGGCATCTGACAGAAGTTGACCATAGAGTCACTCTGGAGGACCTCCTGATCCCTAGAGATACCACCTCCAGCACAACTCTATGGTCCTTCAGATGCTCAGAGAGACTCCCCCCCAATCATGGGTAAATGACATCGCAGATACCGATCCCACGTAAACAGATGTGTGTGTGTGTGTGACCTGTATTAAACATATAAAATAATCTGTGTTGAATTTATTTAGCAAAAGAACATTTGGCATTTATGGCAAAATTATTTTTCTTCTACTGCTATAAGGAAAAAGTATGCATAGTTCTAAAATTACTGAACAGCTAGACAAAATTGTGCAGAGGACAACACTGAAGCCACTACCATTTGTATTTAAATGCTATTTACACTGATTTTTTTAATCTTTAAGCAATAAAAAAAACCCCACAAAATAAACAGGATTTTACTAACCTAACTTCTATTTGACAGATTTTAGCAAAGATCCTATTTAAGTTGGTATAATTGTTTAGATGGTTTTAGATGGGTGCATCTTCATCCTGAGAGCCACTGTGGTTCAAGTCGGAAATGACCTGAAGGCACACAACAACTACAACTACAACGATCTTCATCCTCACTCTAACCACCTTTACTACTGCTGCTGCTGTTTCAGCTGCTACTACTATTTACAGCACTGGCAATGTATATAGCAATTGACAGCATTGGAAAAATAGATAAATCATAGCACTTTGCTTATTTCACTGTGGCCAGATCCAGTGTCTCAAGGAATGGGCATAGTAGGCGCACAAGCTTTAAATGTGCAAAAGCACTTCTAGCCACCGCAGAAACCTGGGCCTCCAAGGTCAAAGCTGAGTACTACACCCAAACTGCAAAGTTGTGTTGTAACACAGGCTGAATCCCTGTTCCCTGATCTGCCTTTCGACTGTCCAGGAGAACTTTGGTCTTGTCTAGATTAAGTTTCAATTTGTTTGCCCTCATCCAGTTGAGACCCCCCAGAATATACTAAGAGGAAATAGTGGCAATTGCAAGGGGAAGGGTAGAGTCAGCAACAATTGCAATTTTATCCTTTTCATCCAAGAGAAAACCTCTATTTGATCTTAATATCTTCTGTTTAAGGACTCCTATGTAAGAAGATAGCCATGTTTATCTGTTTCAGCATGAATAGGAATAAGGAGCAGGGAAAGAAGGGATCTAACAACACCTTTGATATATTTCAGCATAAACCTTCATGGATTCCCCCCACCCTTTTCTGTTTGTAGAGGGCAACATCTGAATCTAATGAATGATATTATGCATGCTGAAGACCTCAGTGAAACCTGTAGTCATCCAGCTGGGCTAGTAGTCAGTGAAACAGAGAAATTAATGAATCTGTATGTCTAGTTAATGTGTATGGATTAATTATGGATGACAAGAGCCTAAGAAGATAGCATGTGTGCTTATGGGTATTAATCAGTGTGCTTACGTTGAATGATACATTGTGTGTATTTTGATCTTGTTTGTGTTTCTCTACAGTCCAGACCTTTTAGCCCTCCAATTCACTCGTCCAGCCCTCCTCCAATAGCACCGTTAGCACGTGCTGAAAGCACCTCGTCCATATCATCCACCAATTCCTTGAGTGCAGCAACAACTCCCACAATTGGTAACAAAAAAGCTTTTCTCTTTTGAAGAATAGTTTTCATGAGCAGAATGGCTTGTATCTTTTGGTTTCTGAAACCCGTTATTTGGTTATATTTTCTTTGTTTTTGTTGTCATGGTCATGTTATGTTAGAGCACTTTTTAATGTGAAAGAGAACTGGAATTTGGATTAGTTTTAGATCACAATGCCTATGTTACACATATGCATATAGTGATAGCAGTCAAAAGAGTCATACGCATGTTCTTCATGACCACATTTTTTCCTAATACATATAAGCAGAATGTACCCCACAGCTTCAAATTACACTGAGATCAGAAAACAGAATTTTTAAAAAATGGATATGAAAATTTCTCCAAAGATGAATTAGGGCAGTTAACAGACTGGAACTCATGTGCTAGCAGATATTTCACACTGAAGAGCTGTTGTGTTTAAATCAGGAAATGTCACATAGTAATTTGAGGATTCAGTATAGCATTTTCTGACAAGTTTCTCTAAAAACAATGGACACATAGAATAGTCACATGTATACTTTAGTACCCTGACAACTGTAGCTATTAAAGGTTTTACTGTATCACTGTAGTAGGTATACAGTAGAACTAATAGCCTGGCCTTTCAGTAATAGTTCGGTTCATTGTTCAATTAGTTACACAAACCACTAACCTCAGTAAAGAAAAAGAAGAAAGAATGGCAAAAACAAAATACACTATACAGAATCACTTATTCCTTTAAAAATGTTATAAACTAGAGGGGGAACACACAACCCTCTAGTCACTGTTGAATTTAATTTCCCATTATTCTTTACCAATGGCTATTGTGGCTAGGATTGATAGGTGGTGAAGTCCAACAACATTTGGAGGACCCAATATTCCTCATCCACATTAGAAGCCAAGCATATTTGCTCTCTTTGGATTGCAGAAACTGTACAGCTGTAAAATGTCAAAAACAGTTCAAAATGTGCATGATCTGATTGAAAACAACTTAGCAATTTATTGAAGAAAGTTGTACTAAAAACATAGTTCGTTTTTATTAAGTAGAGGTTAGATTACACATGATGTGTGTTCCATGACTGACCGTGCCTAGATTTTGATGCCTTTTGGTTCTGTTTCATTCACTGGTCTCTGGTCTCCCTTCCCTCTCTCACCTTCTTCTGAGATCAACTTATGTTTGGATTCTCTCTGCCATTCTAGATTTCATTTACATCTTGTCTTCTTTCTTTCTACTTTAAAACCACATCCTTTTCTCTGATATAGCTCTTTTGTGCTGCAGACTCCAGGTTTTCCTTTTTGACCTGCCTCTCCTTTCATCAACGCTTCCACTCTTCTACAGACCATCTCTGTCTCCTTCAGTTCTCATTGTTTGCCAGGTTGTTTTCTTTTATTTGTTTTTCCTTATTTTACATACATTTGGACCCGTTCTGCTATTAGTCTAAACTTTGTTTGATTACTGTTGCTATGATGTGACTCTTATTTCACTTTTGACAATTTTCAAATCTATATAGAGGAGAAAGGGAATTTGAATGCCTGTTCAAATTGTCTGCCTGACTATCCTCAATAAACGTAGAATGAGAACAAATTGAATATTTGTTCCAAGCAAGCCAAGCCTGGCTAAATGAGAAATAAAAATTTACTGAAGTGTGAGTGTGTTATGTCTTTGTGAGGTGTAATGAAATATACTGGTGACTTCCTATTTGTAGGAAACTTTTGTCTTTTCATCCTAAAAAAATCCATACTATTTTTAGATAATGGCTTTACTTACTAAAAAGTGAAATTGCTCTAAACTGAAGTATATATTTAGACCTCCACTAATGATTTGTGAACTATTACTCTGGTTTGAAGTGCTTTATCTTTTCATTTGTCCTTCTGAAATATTTAAGTTCACTTTTGTTCCTCTTTTTTTTTTTTTTTTGCCTTTTGTAATATATTGGTGGGATAGTGGTGGTGAGAAGCTTCAGGCAATTTTCTAACTACTTTTTTAAATTTGTTGTCCTTTGTTTCTGGTTGCTGTTGGTCAGGACACAGACAACTTTAGTACCCTGTTATGACCAGCATGATATAAATGTATGTCAGTCAATATACTGAACAGCATTTCTCTTAAAACTTAATCTAAACTACAGTTTTGTGTTCTTTTAACCAAAAGGCTCTGCCATCAGTGACTCAACTATTTATATGTAAAATACTGTTTCATGAGCTGGTGTATGTTGTCATAAACTGATGGTAGTCAGTATTCTTTTTTTTTTATGAGAGACAATTTAGTCACCCTCTGCTTGTTGTGTGTTCTTATCAGTAATTGTATTTCATAATTTATAGCTGCAAATCAGACAAATGATTTGTGGAAACTGCTACTTTTAAGTTGTAATTTTAGGCTAGATTTTGTGAGGTGTAATGAAATATATTAAAAAGAGATGGAGAAGCACACAATTTTCCATTTAATGTGGGACTATGTAGATTTTAATTAATGGAAGTGAATTTCCTGTCTACTTACATTGTATTTCCATTCTGAGCCTTTTTGGCAGATATAGGAAGTTCTAGAAAAAATATTTGCTTTAAAAAATCAGTTATTGATGCACAGGGGCTACTGTTAGTTTTTGCTTAATTTGTGAAGGCAACTACAAAGGTGAAGGTGAGGATTTTGTATATAAAAACTCCTTGGAGAATTTTACATGATTCCACATATTTACCTGTCCTTCAAGTTGTTATTCAAAAATATCAAAACTACAAAAATGTCTAATTATCTAATTTTAATTAAAATGTTTACATTTTATATTTCATTAAGGCAGTTACCAGTTCATCCACCCTATAAGTACAATATAATATTTTTTAAATTAGGTGATGGTCCAAAGATGAACAAAGATAAACAACTATTAAAGTATAAATTGCAGCAACAGCTAGAAAGCCCTACCTAATATGAAGATTTTACAATCTTCATAAAAGCCTATGCAGATTAGCTCTGTTAGATCATTGAGTTGTCAGAATGAGTTGTTTCAGTAAGCAGTAGCCACAAAGGTTCTTAGATTTATAACCTCTCAAAACTGTACCAAGTAAAAAAAAAAAAAGTCCAACTTTTAGGTGGCAACATTCTTAAAATGTGAGCCCTTCTATGAAGGCCTTGTGCTTTTAACCAAGTTCCCAGGAACATGAATCGGATTTTGAATCATAGTCAGGACAAGAACATGATCCATTTGCCATATGTACAAGTTCCTATACCTATTGAAACAGCTTGAGTGTTTGCTGTCATCCCCTTTATTACTATTACCATCCCATAGTAACAATGTTTACACTAGTTTTGGACATTTTATTAACAATAATGGGGGTGGGGTTAAGAGAAGCTGCAGCACAAAACAGTTGAGAAAACTGTGGAAATATTAAAGCTGGAATGGCTAATAAGAAATAACTCTAGTTTGTAGTTGGTTGTCCCAGCTGCATTTAGTCCTTGTTTATTTATTAACAGCAAGTAGCATATGCATTGCCTATGCTGACCACATTAAGGTCAAGACTTGAATGCTGCTAAATATATTTAACATGTACTGATTTAGACCACCCACTCAGCTTTTCTCAGCTTTTAAGTAGGGTGGGTTTAGTTTGTATATCTCTTTCCAGAAATTTGAAGTGATTTAAGGCTTGCATCAAGAGAGAGCCATGGGAATTGTCATACTATTACACAAAAAGAACTATTTCTCAAGTGTTTTCTTGAACATGATTACTGAATACAAGCACATTTTCCTTAATATTAGAGTGAAGTAATTTTGTCCTTTTGGTGTTTTTGGGTGTTTGTGGCTATGTGCAGAGAATTGTCTTCACTGTTGTAAATAAAAGGAACATCTCATTAAATGTTTAAATTCTGTGTCCTCCCCAACATTCTCCTTAGCAGAGACAGAGAAAAAGATCATGTTCATGAAAAATATCTTAATTTTAACAATCCTACCTCCATTTCTCCCATATAGTTATGGGAAGAAATAACTTGAATTTAGTCACCCTCTGCTTGAAAACAGGAGTGTGTGTTCATTGACAACAATGATCTTTTTTGAAAGCTCCACCTCTTTGAAAGCTCCCGTCTGAACACATAGCTGGTACAATCACAGCTAATAACACCGAACATGTGTTGGGTGGGGTGTACTTATGTAAACCTGCCATACACTGCAAGAAGACAAGTGTGGCCTGTGACACAAGGCTATTTTTGCTATACCCCAACAGGCCCTATGCCTTCATCCCCTCCAAAAACTATTTTGCTGCTAAAATGCTTCCTCTTTGTTTTTTGTGGTCACTTCCTGTTTGGAAATAAGATCTGTCCAGGCTTGGAACTGGTGAAAGGGGTACAAAAAGCTTTGGGGGTTCTATTTGCTCTTTGGGGGTGAAACAAAAATGTTGACACCTGGGGTTGGTGTCAAATAGGTGTGCAGCCCTTCAGAGTCCCACAGGGGCCTGATGCATGCCACCAACCACTTAAAGTTGCCCATCCCTATCATAACATTTGTTGAATTGCTTGGCATGTAAAGAGCTGCTAGCTCCAAGCAGATATATGGCAGCATCTATTGTGGGGGAAGGGTGTGGAAAGCACTGTTGGACATATAGAGCTCAAGGTTTAATGCTACTTCAAATCTGTCAAGCGAAGCTTGGTTGTACAAAGGATATTTGGGGCCCTTAAAAGCCTGCTATGGATTTCAAAAGTATATTGCAGGAACTTGCCCTTTATATATTTTTCATTGCAGCATGAATTTCTTGGATACTACTAGGACTTTGATAGTTTAGTACAGCCCCAGAATGCCCTCCCAAGAAGCAATTATTTTCACCTATAGCAAAGTAGATTTGGATTAAGCATGGGGAGTCTGAGGGACTTTTTCTGTCATGGGGCCTGGGGTATGTGGATGTAGTCTTTTAAATTCTGTGTATCTAAGAGATGGAAGATTTTGGTTGCATATTAGAAAATTTGTCATGCAAAGGGAAACTAAGTAACTTGTCAGCAGACCATAGCTCTTTCTCATTTGTCACTGTCCTAATCACTCAAATTTATCTGGTACGTGTTGGGTTTGCTCAAGGGAATATGGCACAGAATTCTTTCATTTACTTGTCTGTCCTTTTTATATTTGATTTTGGATTCTTGCGGTGGCTGTTGCATATGATTTTGATAATAAAAGAGACTTGTCCACCATTTTTATGTCTATGATCTTTTTTTTTCGTTGTAATATTTGTATTTTGGTTGATAAGCAGCTACTTGGTTTCCATTTGGAATTTGTGTTTTCATTGTTTTTCTTTTACGTTTCTTTTGCTCATGGGTTTCAGAAGATGATGCTTATGTTGACAAACTGCCCTCGTTTGAAAGGCACTGTGAAACGCCTGCAGGTACTGTACTAGCAGAGTGGTTTCAAGAAATCTGGATTAAAAATCCAAGCCATAATCATCTGAATGCCTCCTTCACTACCACCCCCTCCACCATGAGTGTCCAGTACATACAAATTTATACCTAATATCTAACAGAGGAACTCATGAAACACAAAAATTGCAGTGCATTGCATGATGGTTTCCCAATAATAAGTGTTTGGGAGAAGTGACATATTGCTGACTTGTGATTCTTTCATATGTAAAGAATAACACAGCTACTCAAGAGCCACTCTTCAGAGAATTTATTTTCCATACCCTGCTCTTTCTCCAAGGAGCTGAGTTGACTTAAATACGGTATATGTTTCCCAGGGCCCAATGTGCTTAACATCATTGATAGGGTTTCATCATCTATTTCCAGTTTTTGTTCATGTTCACTGGATCCTTTTAAATGAAGTGAGTCAAAGTAGCTGTAATTTTTGACCAGCAGTGGAAGAAATATAGGTTTAAACATACGCATCTTGGTCTGACTTAAAATTTTATAAACTACAAGGGTTTGACCCTGCCCAGTAATTTATTGATCCCAGTTAAACAGTACTAAGAAAAACACTTGAGCAGACATTAATGCCACTTTGGGAAGCCAAGCCATATTCTTGATCCATGAGAACATAATACCAAAATTGTGATACCTATCTGTCTCAGAATGAAGACACATGAGCTCCAGAGGCATGCGCATAAGCTTCAGAAACATACCCAGTTTTTCCCTTTATCAGTCTTTTTGTCAGGCTCACATATTATTCAGTGCTACATTTTCAGATGTGATCATGTGCAGTGGTACCTCCCAAGATTGCAACAGTGTCTTTAAAATGGGGTTTACTAGTGTAGCTAAAACAGGCTAATCTATATGGCAGCAACTAAGTTCTACTGGTCACATAAATACCCAAATAACTATCCAGTGGGCAAAAATTACCTCCATCTAGGACTCCATAGCTTGCTTTTTTTGCTTTCTGTTTCCCAAAACAAGAACATTGTTTTAAAATCCCCGCCCTGCCTCCTTGCACGTTAACAGCTTGCAACACCTCTTCTTCCCCTGTAGTGAGATTAATGACCTGCTTCTGTGACTCACACTTATGTCCTTCTCTCTCCCTCTCCTTAACCTTTCCCATCCCGCTTCAACTCCTGGCCATACAGAGAATGAACAGCCTTCCCTCGTCTGGTTTGACAGAGGAAAGTTTTATTTGACTTTTGAAGGTAAGTAGTACATAGCATACTGGGTTGGAACTTTAAACTCCCCTCTGCTCTTATTATTTAATTGAAGGCCTTTGGTTTCCTTGAAACAAACAAACCCATTCTACCTTTCTGTTTGGAAATGCTATGGCTACTTAGTTGACATGATGAGTTCAATCAGAATCATTTTTTAAAAATTTTGTTTGTACAGCTGTGTCCCTTCAGTTGTTACAATGGTTTTAATTTCAGTGAAAAAGAGAAAATATTAAAGTATGTGTTTTTAAAAAATCGGGAGTGACTGATTACCAAGGAACTTGACTCTGTCAACCAGGGCTTCTCGTATACACTTCGCAAGCAGTTTTTACACTTTATAAGAGCAACACAGCACAAATCCTCCTACAATTTTTTAACTGTCTTATATTGAGTCTGCTTAATTTCCTTGCCATCATATACAGGAGTAGCTCCCATGCAGGCAATTTCAGATAAATATGAAAACTATATTTGTACCCCCAGATTCAGAGTTAATGTCATGCATCATCAATTTATGTAAAGTTTGGAATGGAAATGTATAAATATAGTATTATAATCCAAATGTTGGCATTTAACAAAAGAATCCCAATGGTATTTCAACATTGTTCAATTAGCCTCTTCATTTTAATTCTTATGTAGCCTTTCCAGCTTTGTTATAATGGAGCTTTAAAGCTTGCCTATAATAAATGTTTAGTTTCATAAACCTATTTCTGTTTTAACTATCTGTCACAGGAGGAGTAATTTGTCACAATCTAAATTTGTGTTGGGAATTTTAAGGAGTGAGGAGTTATGTGTGAAAATGGAAAGAGAACTATTACTGATCTGGATGGTTAAGACTATGGCTTGTATGTAAGTGTTTGGGGATCTTGTACCTTTCAGCAGTTGTTTAATCCCATCCTATTCTTTTTTTAAGCTACCCAAACTATGGGGTGAGTTTACATAGTGGGCTGGGTCCACAATTTAGTGGAAAGAGTTTTGCTCATGAAACTGAGCAGTTTGGGGCCCCAGTTCTGCCTTTCCCCAGCAGTTCACCTCCCCAGCCACAAGCCTACGCCAGAAGATTGGGGATCCTTCAAGACAGCATGGAAGACAGGGTGAATTATTTAATGTATAATAGACATAATTAAAATGTGACACAATTATAATAAAAGTGTTCTGAACATTATGTAGGTGTTCACTTTCAATATATAAATCACAACTAGAGGTGTTGGTGGGACAGAAAGTTCTTCCAAAATTTAATTTTTTAGAAAATTCATGTCCTTCCTTGGCATCATTTTTACATGACTGTTTCTCCAGGATACTCCTGCTTCATTGCTTCCTTACTTTACCCCAGCTACTCTGACTCCCTCCCCTTTTTGGGAGGGGGGGTGGATTTGTCCATGTAGGATAGGAAAATAGAGACATGAGAGATAGTTGTTGATAACATGGTTAGCTACATTGAGAACAACTAACCAATTTCTGTTAGCAAATATCTACAGTTCTACCCTCAGTGATGGGTTAGGTAACCTGTAATAGTCCAGAGGCCAATTTTTGGCCCCGAGGACCCAACAAAGGTTGTACTAGATCTGTGAATGCATTTTAATTTTTTTTTTAAAAAAAAGGAGAAAGTCCACTGTCTCTTCTTTCTTTCTTTAGTTCCAAGTGACGAGGAGGCATTGCATGACCTTCCCCCCTTTAGACGCAAAACTGCCATTCCTGGAAGCCTCCATGGGCCCTTTCACATTACACAGTTATAGCACTATGATTCCACTTTAACTCCCATAGGAACATTATGTGGAATCTTGGGATATGTTGTTTGGTGAAACACAAGAGGAATCTGGCTGAGAATTCTGAATATGCCTGCCTAAACTGTGAATTCCAGGATTCTAAAGGATGCAGCCATGGCCATTCAAATGGAATCATAACGCTATAATTGTGTACTGTGGGGGGGGGGACTCAGGAACAGGAAAATGTGTTTTCACAGGTTGTATATGAGGTATTGGGGGTCCTGTGGGATCACAGTCTGGAAAAAAATGGCATTTTGAGTCAAATTTAGCACACAGGGCACTTTATTCATCTTTTATCTAAGAGCTCTGTCTCTATTTTCCATTAATACATTTGTCCCTTCACATTCACGGATTTGGCATTCACAGATTTAAGTATTCACAGCTTGAAAATATTCTTTAAAAAATAATAATCCAAAAAGCAAACCTTGATTTTGCCATCTTATATAAGGGACACCATTTTGATATGCCATTGCATATAATGGGACATGAGTATTCACGGATTTGGGTATTCATGGGCGGTCCTGGAACCAAACTCCAGTGAATGTGAAGGGACAACTGTACTTTCTTTCTTTGATCCAGTAGTTTATCCAGGGAAACAACATTTTGCATGAGAGCTTGGATATTTCTGCTGATCATGTCAATCATATCTTTGTAAAATAAGTGTTCTTCCTCGTCTGTGCCGTCACTTTACATATCTCTGTGCTCTGCTATTTAAAACATATGCTTATTGAGGCTTGATTGAGATGAAAACACAGTGCTCTGCAGGTGCTCGGAATTAGTAGAATTATAGCATTAGATTGAAAATCCATTCTTCCCGAACACCTCATCATATCCGTATAGGTAAACCCCTTGCTCAGGTTAAATAATAAAATATATTGGCAACATCCTAAAATGATATCTGATGATGCAACAGCCTGTACCCCATGCTTGAGATTTTTTTAAAAAGACCGCAATGCCAAGTCCTATCACCAAGTAAAACAATCAAACCATTGGACCTATTGTTCTTTTTCCTCCTACAGGAAACAGGAAGTGTGCAGATACAGAGAATTATAATTCCCATAATTCCCTGGGTTTCATTATCAACAGTTTCCCTCTAAATCGGGTGGGTATGCACTGGGAGTTGAAAGGCCATTTTCAGCACCTCCTAGCCCTTCATGAGCCATACCAGTGGATTTAGTGGTGATCAGAAGTGATGCTTTTTGAGGTGTTTTGGGTGGAGGAGTTCTGTATGTTTGTTTTGCTGTTTCAGTGTGGGGGTGAGGCTGAAATGGCATTTACAGGCCCCTAAAGAGACCTTTTGGTGATTTTTTGAAAAATGGGTCTAGGGCACCCAGAGCTACATGAGAACTATCCAAAATCCATGTGTAGTCCATTGGGTGCTCTGTTGCCACCTCTGCTCTACACCAGTTTAAGTACCATATTTGCACTGTTTCATTATTTTCTCTGCCCATATGAGGACTAGCAAGATCTATGAAAATAGAAGATTAGAAATGGGTAAATTAAACTAAAATCATGACAGGTCGCACCTGTATCTGTGGGGGATACATTCTTGGACTTACTGTAGATATGTGAAACTGTGTATAATAGTGAACTGCCACAGAATACCATAGAATCACACTGGAGGATCTAGAAAATGCCTTAGAGTGGATGCCCCTCTAGGCATCTGGCACAACTCTTTGGTCAACTTCCACCAGAGGTTGACCATAGAGCCATACTGGAAGACCTCCCAATGCCTAGAGAGACCATCTCCAGTGTGTCCTCCAGATGCCTAGAGAGACCCCCCCCCCGACCCCAGGTAAGTGAAATCATGGGTAGCGATCCCACATAAATGGGTATGTGTGTGACCTATATAATTGTTAGCAGAGAAGAAATTGGTACAAAATAAAACACCATCCAATTTTAACAGCAACTCTGGCGAAAGTTATCTGTTTAACTGCAGAACAGTATTTCACAATCACAAGGCAACATGTGATTTTCAAGAAAGTCAGCTGACAATTTACAGATTAAATTCTTCTGCCCCAGACCCCCTTCAGGGTTTTGGGTTTTTTTAATCAAAACATGGACTGATGACATTCTGGCCAGTAGCTAAAAGGTAGTAAATTACACGCTTGAGAGAAGGAGCCATAAATGCTCAAAAATGCTTGCTTTTCTGATTCTCCAAATATGTTGGACTAACTGTTCCATCCTCTCCAGGCAGCATAACCATTGGTTTGGCTTAGTAGTCTAACATATCTAGAGGTCATCAAGTTTTGGAAGGCTGAACAGCTCTTGTGGACTGTATAGTCTAATTGGCTGGGATTGGTTTCAGTTCTTATGCAATGAATCTCTGTACAATATGCTTGGTTGGAGTAGCGGTCACCCACCAGTGTCTTTCATCCTAGGCCATCCAGATTATTAAAATGTGGATGGGAGCAGGGGGCATGGGGTGACTGGATTGTCCAAGACACAATTAATGCCTCTTTGAGAAAGGAGGTGGTTCCAGCAACCCCATAAGAGGCAACTGTGATGCCACTCATTAAGAAATCCTCTTTGAACTGAGGAGATTTTGATGACTGTCATCCAGCACCAAATATCACTTGTTTGGACAAGGTCTGTAGAAGGTGAGGGTGGCTTCATGCACGTATGGATGACATGGATTATCTGGATCCATTTCAGTACAGATTTAGGCCTGGTTTTGAAACCGAAATGCATTTGTTGCTCTGTTGGGAAAGAGGTGGGGGGGATTTTTTTTTTTCCTTCTTGACCTCGCAGTGGCTTTGGATACTATTTCC
Organism: Gambelia wislizenii; assembly: GCA_030847615.1. NCBI lineage: Eukaryota > Metazoa > Chordata > Lepidosauria > Squamata > Crotaphytidae > Gambelia > Gambelia wislizenii. The sequence continues at coordinate 110,115,152 of JAUMIR010000004.1, forward strand.
CATGATATCTGCCTGAGCCAGCTCTGCACATGAGGGTGGGAAGGCATGGTGAAAATGGTGATTCTGGTCTATATGCAACATTGGATTCAGACTATAGCATGGTGTGGCAAGGTTGCTGTCCAACGTCATAATATTTATGCAAGGTCCCATCTTATCCCTCATACTTTTTAATATTTATATCAGGCCACTGGATAAGATCATCAGGATATGTGGAGTGAGATACCATCAATATACTTATAATACACAGCTCTCTTTCTTGTCATCTGAGTCAGGAGAGTTCAGTGCTGAAATTAAACAATTGTTTGAACTCAGTAATGCATTGGATGAAAGCAAATAAGTTGCAATCATTTCTATCCATTTCTGACTTTGCTGTTGTCTTGTGCTTAATCCCAGATCCCTGGTGTCAAAGACAATGTTAGTTTCCTTTGAGTCATCCTAGATGAAGTTCATGCTATATAAAGTTATCTCAGTCAGTTTGTGTGCTTTCTGCAACCAGACTTGTTTATCTCGGATTGGCCTTTTTAGGCATCAGCGCGCTTGCAGAAAGCGTGGGATGAGTCCTTCCTGAATCTTCATTTGTGAAGAAAAGCCAGAGAGAGAGATTCATTATCCATGGACTTACACGGTGCCTAATCAGTTGTCAGAGATTTATTGGACATAGACTATCAAGAATTTCAAGGAACTGCATGGGGACCTTACTCCCACCAGTCATTGGGTCTATCGTGGCTTCCTTATCAAGACAGAATGCCTTATTTAGGATGGCTAACTATCCTGAAATATAGGAAGGCTTTTTCTTTGTCAAGGTTTATTGTTCTCCCCTCTAATTTATTACATGGCAAATTATAATAAAAGCCCACTGAGCAATATATGTTCATCATGTAATAACCCAAAGTAAAGTCCATCTTGCATGTACTCTTTTATTACTTGTATGATCGAAGGGCTAGGAAGGACTTAATATACCCTATTATACAGCTTTTCCCAAGCCACTCACCTGAGTCTCTCACTAACATTTTGCTTCAGGGCTTTAACAAGTCAATCATTCAACAAGTGACTAAGTTTCTAAATTTGGCTGTTTTAACAAGATCATCTATGATTGTTTAATTATTATTATATTCATTGTATTGATCCAGTTCTAGATATACTAATACATACTGAACACATTTTGTTAAAATGTATGTTTTAACATGTTTTAATACGATGTTTTAATGATCTATTGACTGCAACAAAGAGATGATGATGATGATGATGATGATGATTCAGTTCAGTCCAAGCACAGAAATATTTATATTTTGCCCAGTCATTTTAAGTTTGATGTTTTACTATCTTTTATTGCTCTATTAATGTAGAGGACTGGAGGAGGGCAAATGTTGTCCCCATCTTTAAAAAAAAAGGGGGGGGGAGAAGACCCATATAATTACTGCCCAGTCAGCCTGACATCAAATACTAGGAAAGATTCTAGAGCAGATCATTAAACAGATAGTCTGTAAGCACTTAGAAAGGAATGCTGTGATCACTAAAAGTCAACATGGTTTTTTCAAAAACAAGTCATGCCAGACTAATCTTATCTCTTTTTTTGATAGAGTTACAAACTTGATAGATGAAGGGAATGCTGTGGATTTAGTGTGTCATGATTTCAGTAAGGGTTTTGTCAAGGTCCCCCATGATATTCTTGCAAAAAAGTTAGTAGCCTGTGGGCTAGACAATGCAACTGGTAGGTGGATTTGTAATTGGTTGACTGACCAAACACAAAGAGTAGTCACCAATGGCTCCTATTCATCCTGGAGAGAAGTTACTAATGGGGTACCACAGGGTTCTGTCGTGGGCCCAGTGCTATTCAACATCTTTTTCAATGACTGGGATGAGAGAAAGAGGGCATGCTTATCAAGTTTGCAGATGACACCAAATTAGGAGGGGTAGCTAATACCCCAGAGGACAGGATCAAAATTCAAAATGACCTCAACAAAATTAGAAAGCTGGACCAATACTAACAAAATGAATTTCAACAGGGAGAAAGGTAGCATATTACACCTGGGCAGTAAAAATGAAATGCACAGATATAGGATGGGTGACACATGGCTTGATGGCAGTACATGCAAAAGGGATCTAGGAGTCTTAGTGGACCACAAGCTGAACATGAGTCAGCAGTGTGATGCAGCAGCTAAAAAAGCCAATGCGATTCTAGGCTGCATTAATAGGAGTATAGTGTCTAGAGCAAGGGGAGTAATAGTGCCACTCTATTCTGCCTTTGGTCAGACCTCACCTGGAATACTGTGTCCAGTTATGGGCACCACAATTCAGGAAGGATATTGACAAGCTGGAACGTGTCCAGAGGGGGATGACCAGGATGGTGGGGGGTCTGGAACCCATGCCCTATGAGGAGCGGCTTAGGTTGCTGGGCATGTTTAGTCTGAAGAAGAGAAGGTTGAGAGGGAACATGATAGCCATGTTTAAATATTTGAAGGGTTGTCATACTGAAGATGGAGCAAGCTTGTTTTCTGCTGCTCCAGAGACTACGACATGGAGCAATGGGTTCAAACTACAGGAAAAGAGATTCCACCTAAACATTAGGAAGAACTTCCTGACAGTAAGAGCTGTTAGGAAGTGGAATACACTGCCTCGTACTGTGGTGGAGTCTCCTTCTTTGGAGGTTTTTAAAGAGAGGCTGGATGACCATCTGTTGGGAATGATTTGATTGTGTATTCCTGCATGGCAGGGGGTTGGATGGATGGCCCTGGTGGTCTCTTCCGATTCTATGATTCTCTTATTTTTATATCATATTTATTGTTCAACACTCTGAGCTGTTGTGATGAAGGGGGGGATTATATATTTTAAATAAATAAATTAAGGTAGATTATACAGGAGAGTGTGATACCCATAATTGGATCATTATGAGCCAATATCTAATATACAGTACCATAGATGGGTACTATAGTTACAGCTGCAGGCCCACAGATTATCAGGCTGTTTAGCTGCAGACACTTTGGGATGAAATTGGTTATCTGGATCAATTTCAGTTCTGGAATTGTAGCGACCACGCACACAGTAAATGACCTTTCCTCTGAAGTACAGAAAATGAGAATGTGATCAAATCAATTTCCTAGGTTGCTTGGTAGCCTTGGAAAGATTAGAAATGGTACCTGTTGTGGCTTTGTTGGCACTGCGAGAAAGGACGGGAAAAAGTCATGGCAGCAGATATTCCTCTGTGGGAATTGTTTTAAAGGATGACGTATCAATCTGTCTTGTCTTCTATACCATTTAACATTCATATGAAGCTACTGGCAGAGTTATAATCTGTTGAAAACAAGAGTCAACACAGAGTAGATCTATGTTTTCATGTGGTTTTAACTACTTTGCAAAATATTCTCTTCAGAGTGAATAGAGTGATACCAGCAAGGGTTGGATTCCTCCACTCATAAGCTACATGATAGCAAGTGGATGGAATCCCTCATCCACAGGCCACATGATAAAGGCATGGCCACATGCCCTGGTCTCAGCAGTCTCCAGCCAATGTATCAGGTGCAGCTTTTCCATCTGGCACTTGGGTTGGAGACCCACTTTTGTTCCTTCCATAGTGCAACCAAAATAGCTACTTTTGCAAATTCCATCATATATCATCAGTGTCCTATGGCACTGCTGTACTCTCTACCACTAGTTAACCTTCCTTTAGTAATTCTTGCTAGTTCATTGTCTTACTCTTGGGGGAAAGTTGTATTTAAAAAAATTGAACACATCTGTCATTCTCTGGGTGGGTGAGAGGAGGAATCCATTACACTTGGGTTACTCCCCTTCACCACCCAGAGAGATGCAGAAAGAACAAAAGGCCTTGCTATATCTGAAAGGACTGTTGACTCCTCCCCTTCATCCCCCATGAAGCCAGTTCTTCATCCTGTCTTAGCCCAGAGCAGAGCTCCTTTTCATCTCTGACCTTTTGACTAAACTCCTATCGTCCTTTAATTCCTGAGTCTCAATCCTTACTTCCTCCTTCGCTCTTGTTAATCTAGACCTCTCTTTCCACTTTTATACTAAATAAATAAATGAATCCGTTACCTTTGTGCCCCGTCTAGCCTTCCTACCTCCTCGGTCAGTTCCTCTCATCCCATGTTTTTTCTTCTCTCTTTCTTCCCTCTGCAATGGCCCCAGCAAGCAACAAGGGAGAGTGTAGGAAGGGCAAAAAGCAGTCAGACCGCACGGTGAATTAATTTATGACAGAATAAGTTGATGTTTCTCAGGTGCTGAGTGATGTGGAATAATGGATCTCTGATAATTTGCTCTGTGCGGTTCCCTCTAAATGGAAAAATCTCAAAAGAATCTCATAACATTCTGAAATTAAGGTTTGTTTTGTTTTTTTGTTTTTGTTTTTTAGTGGTACTATTCTCATTGCATAGGAAGTAACAGATGCTTGTCCGCTTGAAACACGGATAGGATGAAGCATTAGCACTTTGCCTCACCTAAAAATTCCGTAATACCTATTCAGATGGAATTATCTCCCACAAATAAAATATGTTTTGTTAATTTCAAAACAAATAACTTCCCAAGGTGAAATTGCTTACAATCACATTTACATCAGCTCTACCATCTTCAGAAACAATATCAGCTTCTTGTAGTGTTGCTTCTTTGTAGAGTGACAGAACTAAAGTCCAGATAAATTGATTTTAATACCCAGTTACTTTCAGGACTTTTCTCTCCATTTCTTCTTTCAGCTCTTCTTAACTGTGCCAAAGAAAGCTGAAATAGCTGTCATATTTGGTTCATTGAGATATCTCTCTATTAAATTCACTTTGTTGTGAATTTCAATAATTGACTTAGTACATGCTTGGGAAGACTAAGGCACTTTACTCAGGAATCAGCTGTGGAAATGTATGTTTCCTACTATTTCAGTACTGGTCTACATTAGTTGTGTGTGTGGTGGGGTGGGGACACTCTAATTACAGCTCTTACTGGGGAGGCAAGATTACATCCTCAACATCAACTCTTCACTACATTGGGCATTACAGTCCATGCTGGCTACTTGCCATCATGCTTAACTATTCTATATCTTTGTAGCATTGGATTTTTCTCTCAGACATCCAGTCATCTTGTTGAATCATCTTCAGCTACGTTAGAATATGTAGCTTGCTCTGATGTAATTGATGATGAGACGATGGGTGAGATGACCCATGTTTAAATATTTGAAGGGCTGTCATATTGAGGATGGAGCAGGCTTGTTTTCTGCTGCTCCAGAGATTAGGACATGGAGCAATGGGTTCAAACTACAGGAAAAGAGATTCCACCTAAACATTAGGAAGAACTTCCTGACAGTAAGAGCTGTTCGGGAGTGGAATACACTGCCTCGTAGTGTGGTAGAGTCTCCTTCTTTGGAGGTTTTTAAACAGAGGCTGGATGGCCATCTGTCAGGAATGATTTGATTGTGTATTCCTGCATGGCAGGGGGTTGGACTGGATGGCCCTTGAGGTCTCTTCTAACTCTATGATTCTATGACATCCAAAAATCATCTTCTAGGAAAAAAAATGTGTAATCAATTTTTAATATTTCTTTGTCAATCCTTAAATTATGAGCCCACTAAGTGGAGTGTATATTATTCATCACTATGTTTTATATATCCCATAGCATAGTGGTAGTTAATACAAACTGATATTTGTCAGATTCTTTTTGTTACAAGGCAAATAGCTGTTTGAATGATGATCTAACCTTCCATAAGCATTTTGTGATATTTTATTTCTTAGGCATTTTTTTTTCTACTTTACAGTAATCCACGCCTATGAGACCACTTCGTTCACCATGGCTGTAAATCATACTAGTCATAGATATTACATCTGAAAGAAATAAATACATTGCAGCTAGTGCACATTGTTGATATATGCCTACTAGGGAGCATTTTATGCCATGAAGAGAATGATTGGATAATTTATTCTGAAAGGTTGCTTCCTGTTTTCTACAAATGCATTTCATGATCTCTAACAGTAGCAATAACCAGGGAGTTGCTTAGACGATGAAAAACAAATCCTCAAACAATTCAGGCAGAATACCTTTTGTCCAGATTATCTCCTGCTAGGATTTGCCATATTGGGAAGGAGGGGGGGCTGAAAAAAGTAGTTTGCGATTATAGCTTTCACTGTTTCTTGCAATCTTTTTTTAAAAGTTCAGGAAAATGTGCATCACAGCCCATCTGAACAACCAATTCAAATTGGGGCACATCCAGGAAGTAAAATGTGCAGACATTTTAAAATGGACATTTTAAAAAATTTTAAAAAGACATTTTAAAATGGTCAGACATGTGCAGGGGTGGGCTTGCCGGCAACAAACAACATTATTGTTTTTCTGGGACATGATTGAGTGCTATTTTCGAGTGGAAGAGCAAAAAAAAAATATGTTTTTAAGTGGGAGATCACTCTTCCACATCTCTCATTTAAGGGCAAAAAAAGCAGGGGGGTGGAGGGAATTTTTTGGGAAATAATAAGGCAGGTAATTCAATTGTGGCCACCATCTTTTCTCGTGGGCATGCTCCGTGTGAACTGCAAACTCGAATAGCTTTCCATACCAGTGATCTTGTGAATGGATTGTGGGGACAAATGAACACTGCTGCGATAGTGAGGTAATGTACTATTTTCTGCAATTAATTCTCTGACTGAACCCCAGTTTTTTTGTGGGTCTAAAAATACTGGTTCTCTACTACATTCATCTCTGGATTTTTAACATTATAGATAGGATAGTCACAGTTCCTATGAATTTGTTCCCTGGGACTGCCTGGTCAGAAGGTCTGTGCTCAGGTGATTTCTTCATAAATAAGAAAGCTGGTGTATTATCATGATCATGATCATGATCATTTCATGCTTATCGAAGGCCCTGGCCCTTTCTTTAAAGGAAAAGGATTCTCTGGTTTAGGCATCAGCAGCTAGAGCCTTCTGTAGTGTGTTATCCATTTGAAAGTCAAAGCAGGTGTTAAAAAAAACCCTGGTATTTATGGCAATTCATAAGAACTTTCAACTCTGAGGAAGAATTCATTCACACTGTATTTAATCCTCTTGGGAAGTGCTGACTTAACCACTATCTGAATTTGTTGTTGTTGTTTTGTTTCCTTGTGTGCAACTGAAACTATTGATCAGAAACACAATTTAAGTTTTAAAATCCATCCTGTCATACGCAAGTAATTTATCTTATACAATCCATAATACTTGTACCATTCACATTCATTTGACCTGTGGCATCACTAAGGCTGGTGTCACTCCTCCCCCCTGAAGGTGTCACCCTGGTGCAGTTTGGCCTCTCTGCACCCCGCCCCCAGTGCTGCCACTACATTTGACAACTGAATAGGCAGTGTTATATTAACTGAGGGTGCTACTGGCTTGGGGATTGTCTATACAACAAAAATACTCCTAATAGAATTTGAGGAGAATGATTTGTCTTAATGAGATCCCTCATCAATCCACCATATTCAGAAGGAGGGGGCCAAAAACACCAAAAAAATCCAGGAAACGCCTTGGCAGTTTATCCCATATTAAAAAAAAAAAAAATCTCAGCAGGGAATGTGCATTCCCACTCATTAGGACAACTGATTCGCTTTGATGCACGTTCCTGATAAGAGCAGAAGTGGAAAGCTGATGGGGCAGAACTTGTTAACAAGGCAAGTACCCAAAACCTCCATGTTGGATTTTCACCATAGCAATCATGCACTGAGGTGATGATACAGCCTTTTTTTCTATTTACTTAAGCAGAATATCACACTTCTCCACCTTGGATATTTTTTTAAATAAAAAATACTGTTCAGCAGTGGCAACTGGTGATGATAAAAACATGAGTAATTCACTCGTGCCCACCATCTTGATTCACAGGCATGTCCATTTGAACAACAAATGCAGATAGCTTTGCATGCCTCTGATCTTACAAAAAAAATTATTGAGACAAATGAAAGCTGTTGCAAATTGCCATTGGTGCGCATCAATCCATATTTTATTGCCTCGTATAGACAAGCCCTTGATCATCACCGTCCAGTATGATCATCACCACTGTTCAGGGCCTCTCATGTCCTGGCACACATGGTGTGTGTATATAGTGTGGTGTGTCTGTGTGTGTGTAGCGTGGTGTGTGTGTGTGTACGTGCGGTTGCATGGTGGCGGCAGAGGGGCTCTCATATCCTGGCACATGTGGTGTGCATGTGTAGCGTGGTGTGTGTGCGTACACATGGTTCCATGGTGGCAGAGGGGCCCTCGGTTCCTGCCATGCAAGGTGAATGTGTGTCTAGCATTGTGCGTGTGTCTGTGTGTCTGTGTATGCGTGGTTGCATGGTGGCGGCGGAGGGGCTCTTGGCATGAAATTAGCCATTATAGTTAATTTGAAAGGTTACATATTAATGCATCAAATGATTTTACTCCTGACACATTTCCTAAGTGGCCAGTCAGCAGAGTGAGAACGGAAACATACCAAAGCATTTTATATATGTAGATAACAGTGTATGTTATGCCAGGTATAGCTAGTATACATATAAAAGGCTTGATATTATCAGAGATCCAATGAGTAGGCTACAGGAAAGAATTTATGCAGGAACTTTCTATTGCTAAAGGCCAACCATGCATTATGCAAAGTCTATGATTCTTCCACTTGGTGTTTCTCATTTTTCCTTTTAAAGAAAAGCAGACAAGGGAATCAAAAGTTGGGAGTAGAGAAGCATGTAGGGAGGACCAATTGTCCTATCTTCTTCATGCGTTTTTGTTGCAGATCTCTTCCCAGCTGCTCTTCTCTCAAGGAGAAGATGAGGAGATGAAATTTCCAAGCTTGAAGGAGCAGTTTTGACCAAGGGCTTGTCTACACTGGCGGGAAACCCCAAACCTATCTTGTAGCTGCTGCAGGTGTTTTTGATCTGCAGTGACCCTGTAAACATCACATTCATCAGGGCTTGTCTGATGGCAAATCAGAGTATCCTGCCACACTGTAATTTGCATTGGTGTAAAAGGGCAGTCCTATATTGATCATGTGCACTATATGTCACATTATTTCTGGCCACACAGCTGGGGCTGCTCCAGTTTTTTGGGGTTTTGTTTTTTGTTCTTGTTGTGTGCTTGCTTGTGCATGCAAATATATGGTGTCCCAGAGTACTGTACTACTGGATAAGTGGAGATACGCTTATACAGATATGCGCACAATCAGAAAAAAAAATTAAAGACTGCACACTGGCAGAATGGAGTCCTATCCCCTGGAAGCTCCTCCCCCAGCTTTGCACTAAAGCCAATCCACAGCCACCACTTGGTAAATAATCCAGGTTTTCCTCTGAAATGCAGAGCAAACCACAAGTCTATAGACCCAGATTTTCTGGCAAAAACTCTGATGAAGCTACGAATCATCAGAAACATCATGTGACAACGGAGCAGCAACTACAAGGTGAATACGGGGGGGGGGGGTTGCCAATGCAGACAAGCCCCAAAACACACTAAGTAGCCTCTTTTTTCCATTGGGCCTTCACTCCCATTCCAGGCTCCCATAGCTATCTTTTATAAAAAAAAAAAAAAAAAAAATTAAAAAGTTAGGCAGAGACATCGTTAAATTGTCATTCATATGTAATGTGAGCCTGCTGCCTGTCCATGACAGTGGATTTCTTAAACCCATCGAACTTCTACATACAAAACAACTTACAACTTTGTAGTTTTCTTCCATTTGGTCATGCTACAGACAACAGTGGCAAAAGTTTCTGAAAAATAACAAGAGGTATATCTCTATGAAGGCTCCAAGCTGTCTACACCAGTTATGAATTATGTATTAAGGATACTTTTATCTTACAGGGTGGTTGAGAGGATGACCAAGGATTTCAAAGCACTCTGTGCGTGTGACATATTATTCATAATGACCATAATAATGCAGAAATTGAGAGATTTATTAAACAACATAAATGCCTATGTTCAGCAAAACAAAATGAGTATGTGGAAAGAGTCTATATTTGACTTTTCTTCCTAGACCTAAAATCATGTAGCCATGAATGCATAGTCAAATGTGTTTCTTTGTTGCAAGTTCTGCATAACAGACATAACTGGATAATTTGTTTCCTTGCTTTCATAATTGAAAATAGAACTATTAATTGGGGAAAGCTAGCTCAATTTGGCTGACAAAGTTGTTATTCACATCATTCCTTGTGAACCTTTAACCTTTCACACATAGATTAGTGCAGACTGAAACTTGAACAATAGACTAATGACACTAAAGTGTCTACAAAGGCAATATGGACTGGAACTTGAACAATGGGCTATGACAACCTGGCCACTGATTGGATGATGAATCCATGGGCTTGCCTAAATGAGGCAATATAATGTTGATTGGTGCACAGTAATGCCAATTCACAGCAGTGTTCATTTGTTTTCATGGTTTTTTGGCAAGTCCGCTGGTATGTGAAGCTATCCATCTTTGATGTTCACACAGAATCAAGATAGTGGCCACAAGTGAATTACTCACATTTTTATTCTCCACAAGTTGCCATCGCCAAACAGTATTTTTTTTACAGCAAATCTAAGGTGCAGAAGTGCAACCTTCCACTTAAATAAGCTTTAAAAAAACAAACTGTTTCAGTGCCTCAGCACACAGTTGCTACTGCAAAAATCCAACATTGTGGTTTTGGCCACTTCATTGCCAGCAAGCTCTACTTCCTGTGCATGTCCAACCAATCAGTTTTCCACTTCCACTCTTATCAAGAATGCACTGCAAATCCAAATTGGTTGTCCCAAAGAGCAGGGATGTGCATTTCCCTTGCATTATTTTTAAAAATTGGGGAAAGCCACAAAGACTTTTCCCACATAGTATATGGCATTGGGGGGGGGGGCTTCCAGATATGGCAAACCACTATGGGATCCTGTTTGGACAAAAGGTATTCTCCTCGAGTTTGATGAGGAGTATTTTCGCCGTTTAGACAAGCCCTAAGTTATATCTTAGCTCTTAATGTTGCAAAATAAGTTGAGAAGTCAACAGGAACCAAAAAGAGAAAGAACAAAATACTTTCAAATGCAGAGGAAGAAAAAGAAAAATGTTAAATCACTGGTACCTCCATCTAATTATTTTCAGATGAAAAAGTTCCTGTTATGTATCAGTAAAAAAAAATCAGACATGAGATGGTTGGTTAAAGAACAGAGGAGAAATGGTAGAAACCACATCAAGCATTTCAGATGCATAATACAGCCTTCTTACAATTATAGTTGTCCCTTCATATTCGCTGGGGTTTGGTTCCAGGACCCCCCGTGGGTACCAAAATCCGTGAATACTCAAGTTCCATGATATGCAATGACATAGCAAAATGGTGTCCCTTATATAAGATGGCAAGATCAAGGTTTGCTTGTGGGATTATTATTTTTTAAAGAATATTTTCAAGCCGTGAATACTTAAATCCATGGATACCAAATCCATGGATACAGAGGGACAACTATACAGTAGAACAGTTTTCTTTCAAAGTAAGAAAACACCATTGCTAAGTAGTGTATACAGATCTCTGATGAAATAGCTGTGCTCTGTTGTGGACTAAATTTATAAAATTCGTACACTAGAGAAATTGCTCTAAAGACAAGTCATTGCCATAATCATGCTATTCCATCCACAGAACAAACAATACTAGCAGAAACTATTCATCTTCCCTACTGTTTCTCCTACACACTTTTGAACAGATTTGGGGGATATGGAGGTGTAAGGGTGGGACAAGAAATGGGATGTTAATGTGGTGTAAGCGGGGGGGGGGGGTGTTTCACATGAGACTGGATGGCACAGCAGCAAGCATCCTCTGAATGAATCTTGCTAAGAAACCCCTATGATATGGTCACCATAATTCAGAGTTGACATGAAGGTACATAGCAGCAGGTGAAAGCACATTGAACGGGGCCTGGTTTAAATACAGGGATAAGTTGTCTTGAATATGTATTGATCCAAAACTGTGAAGGGCTTTAAAGGTACAGAATAAGGAGGGCGCTAGGATGGGGGGGGGGCAATTTCCCCCATTCTACTTTGGTTTGCTATACCACTGAGCCAAAATATCAGTCTTGGAAGTGATCTCCCATTTACTTCCATTTTTTCACCTCTTTGTTTTATGCTGTTTTATGGCTATGTTTTAGTGATTTGGATGGTTGTGGGTGCTTACAATGCAATTGATACTACAGGTGGTGCTTTAGTGTATTGGAGTAGTAATTTTTCACCCTTTTTAAAAATTGGGGGAAAGGTGGACTATGGGCAATAGCAGAGAACTCGTTTTGGCCACATGCTCCCTGTGGACCACACAGTCTCCACTCTGGTATAGAGGTTCCTCAGTGGAGTTGAGCTCTGTGCTCCAATGGTATCACCTGGTGTGGTTCGGCCTCTCTGCAGCCCCATAGTGAGTTGAGCTGAATACCATCTTTGTTGTTTGAGTGTTGGACTATGGCTCTGGAGACCAGGGTTCAAATCCCCACTCAGCCATGAAAACCCACTTGGTGAGCTTGGGCAGGTCGGACTCTCTTAGCCCCAGAAAACCCATGATAGGTTCACCTTAGGGTTACCACAAGTTGGAAACAACTTGAAGGCACACAACAACAAATCCCTTATTTGACAGGCTGCTGTATTCACTGCAGCTTTGGAGTCACCTTCAAGGGCAGTGTGTAGTAGAGTGCATAATGGTAGTCTATTTATTGTAACTCCAGAAGTTAAAAATAAGTGTTAATAAGTATAGGGAAAGGCTGTAGCTCAGTGGCATAGCATTTGTTTTGTTTTGAAAAGGCCTGACTCAGGTACATCTGATTGCATCCCTGAAACCCTGAAAAGCCACTGCTAGACAGTGTAAAGATTACTGAGTTGATGGCCTAATACAGATCCCCACTAGCCAGAAATGGTGAAATCCATACAACACCTGCAGCTGCTAAAAGGCATCCTGCTTTTTCAAGATCAGGGAGATCTCTGGAGCCCATTGAGACAATTATCCTATTTAAGTCATACTTGCTGAGATAGCACTCCCCAAATAACCTTCAGATTATCTTTTGCAGTAGCATCACATAAAAGTGCACCAGACACTTACTAATCTCCCATGCCAGATCTAAAGGGTCTGAACGACCTTCTTTAGTAACCACACTAAGTTATTTCACAAATACACATATATACACACACACAAAAGAACCCATTGGGCATTTAGGGGTATTTTACCTTGATGCAGAGTTTTTAGGATTTAGGGTTTTCTGCACATTTTCATTCACCAATGCTGCCATTTTATAGCACAATGTCACTTTCTATGTGTGTCTTCAAATGCCCTGAGACTCAGTGGAAATCATGTGTTCTTTAAGTAAAAAATATATTTTGCTCCTGGCTATGATACTGCTTCTGTCCCTTGTATCAGTGTGTGTATGCTTTTAGAGTTAAATTGTATGTAGGGTTCTAGAATGATCACTCTGTGGCTTGTGAAGTCGAAGGCTTTCACAGACGGCATCCATAGATTTTCCTTGGGTTTTTCCTTGGGTCTGTGGCTTATTTTTCAAAAATGTGATATGTTGTTTTTTAAAAAAATACAAATGAATTACTTTGACGATCTATTGCATTTTTCCATTGAGCAAAATCTTTGCCAAAGATTTCCTGAATGCACAAGAGCTTCTAAGTAAACAAAGATTTCCACCACTCCTCAAACAGAAAATAATTTACTTATCTAAAGACCACACCAAGCATTATGGTCAGCCATGAGATGTGCTTACATAAAGACATGGATGCTTTATCCACATGTGTATGCTTATTCTTACATGAAATGGGCCTTGTGGTGGAGGGAGGCAAAATTCTCCTCCTTCGTCTGTACTCCATTGCTTTTTTTTAAAAAAAAAATCCAGACTGGCATGTTTCTGGTATTAGAGCTGGCCTGAGAGACAACTGCTTATGGGTTTCAGGCCTGCACAGAGACTTTATTTGGAAAGTACTAGAGCTGAATAGCTTAGTGGGAACCCTACCCCCTCCCACCTATCATGTATGTCCCAGCCTGCCAAGCGACTGTCTCTTCAGTTTCTCTCTGTGCGCCAGCAGAGTGACTGCCTTTGGTTGTTCGCAGCTGAGTAGACCCTCCCTTATTTTTTATTCTTCTTTAGCCTATCTAGTGCTTTCTACTTCATTGTCTTTCTCCCTTGCTTTTGTGTCGCACTCTCTCTCTAAAAAATCTTTCTCTTTACTTTGCTATTCTTGTCCCCTTCTCCCCCCTCCCGCCCTTTTATTTCTCTCCAATCTTATGGCCTCTACCTCCCTTTTTAAACTTTGTGCTTATTGCGGCTGCAGGGTATTGCTCTCCAACAGACACTCTTTGTGTCTGTTCTGTTTGGGAGAGGAGCATGTGGTAAAGAAGTGTAAAATTATGTTGAAATTTTGCCACTCAAGCTCTTACAAATAGAGCTTCTTGGATCAAATTACAAAACTGGGAGAACTTGCTGCAAGTCGCTGAAAAGTCTGTCACCAACCAGGCACTCTTTTCAGCCTCTTCAGCTGCTTCTAGACTGGAAACCAAAGACCTCCTCAGTACCAACTGCATCCTGGTTATCAACTGCTGCAGCTTGCCTGACTGCTGTCTCGATAGCAACTTCTGCTTCAGTCATGATGGAGCTGTCTGCTATATCTGCTGCTGTTTCCCTGCAGGCTACTGTAGTATCCATAGCAGGGGAATCAGCCTCAGTTCTGGCTCCACAGTCTGTTTGTTCTGCTTATTCTGAGTCCTCTAGGAAGAAAGCAGCTGTTGAACAATCTAAAGTGAGACCAAAAGAGAAGCGATTGAAGCATTCTCGACTCCAAGCTGACTCAGCCTCAGTTGCAACATCTGAGCAAATGCCATTGTCTTTGGTATCAAGGGCTGTGCCTCCTTGTCCACCTTTGGTGTCTGCTGAAATATTGGTGCCAAGTGCTGTTACTGTGGAGATCTCTTCTGTCCAGCACATGGGTAGTGTGTCCAAGCAAAATGTTCCGGTATCCCATGCTATGGCTTCTCCTTGGGTTTGGGAATAGTCTCAGCAATGTCTGCTTCCTCCATCACCCTGATGCAAGTGTTCACCATTCCAGAGAGAGAGGTCATACGATTCTTTGAGACTATCTTATGGGGACTACTGATATGGGGAGGACTCTCCCTATACTTTGGTCTCTACATCGACCAGAACATCTATGGCAGGAGCCCCCATATCCTACCATTCCTATTTACTGTCATATCACAATCAGTATCAGCATCATGACTACCCTCAGTATTATTACTCACCTTACCATCAATACCACAGTTGATCCAGGTCTCCAGTAGGATTGCCTCAACATCATTCACCTTCACTATTAGGTTCACCTCAACACCATTCACTGCCTCCACCAAATCCACCTTGGCGTTTTTCACAGTTGCCTTCGTATCATCCTCTTTTTCCACCTCCCAGGGACAACTGCAACATTATCAAGGCTTCTTCCTTCTCCTGTGACAATGCCTTCTCCAGTACTCGTCTCGCTTTCCACAATTATGTCCACAGTGTATATGGCTCCACTTCCCAGCATCATTTCATGTATGGTTGTAGCTACTGCTTCTTTTGCTTTTCCACTTACAATCTCTACCATAGCTACTCTGCTGACCGCAGGTCTGTTTACTATCTCCACCACATCTGTTCCATTGCAACCTCAACATCAGCATTCAGCAGGATCTTCAGATGGGTAGTATAAGTCTGATTCTTCACCTACAGCTTCTCAGTATCCTCTGACATCTTCCCTATCTGGCAATGTCAAGGACACCACACCCCCTTTGTTTCTGGAAGACATTGAGATGTTTGCAGACATTGTCATCCAGATGGCAAAGCTGCTAGGCTTGTGAAGTCGAAGGCTTTCATAGCTGGCATCCATAGGTTTTTCATGGTTTTTCCTGGGCTGTGAGGCCGTGTTCTGGAAGAGTTTTTTCCTGATGTTTTGCCTGCATCTGTGGCTGGCATCTTCAGAGACTGAAGATGCCAGCCACTGATGCAGGTGAAATGTCAGGAAAACCCTCTTCCAGAACACAGCCTCACAGCCCCCAAAAAAACCCACAAAAAATATTGCTAGGCTTGGATGTTAATTTTTCTCCACTGCCAGTATCAGATCCAGTATTCCAGTTAATCGATTTGCATTCAGCAGGATCTTCAGATGGGTAGTATAAGTCTGATTCTTCACCTACAGCTTCTCAGTATCCTCTGACATCTTCCCTATCTGGCAATGTCAAGGACACCACACCCCCTTTGTTTCTGGAAGAGTTTTTTCCTGATGTTTTGCCTGCATCTGTGGCTGGCATCTTCAGAGACTGAAGATGCCAGCCACTGATGCAGGTGAAATGTCAGGAAAACCCTCTTCCAGAACACAGCCTCACAGCCCCAAAAAAAACCCACAAAAAATATTGCTAGGCTTGGATGTTAATTTTTCTCCACTGCCAGTATCAGATCCAGTATTCCAGTTAATCGATTTGCAAAACCCAACTCTGGCCATGATCCCTGTATTACCTACCTTGCTGGAACTTCTTGAACAATCTTGGTTGTAACTTCCCTTGTTACCCCTTGCTTCCCAGCAATTGGAGAATCTGTATAAGGCCCAAGCCAAGGGTGCTGAGTAACTAGTCCAACATCCAACCCCAAATTCCCTTGTAGTGGAGGCATTATATTCCAGGAGTGGGGAAAAGGTTCATTCCATACCAACTAACAAGGAGGGAAGGTGCTTAGGCATGTTTAGCTATAGATTCTACTCTTCTGCAGCCCTGGTAGTGAGAGTGGCTAATATGTGGCCCTGCATATCTGCCTACCAGAGATTCTTCTGGGATAAGATGTTATTCTTCATCCTGCATCTTCCAGAGAAACAACAGAATGCAGCCTTGCAGTTCCACCAAGAGGCTCTTGCTTTGTCCAATTAGCAGATCCAGTCAAGCTGTCATTAGCTAGACTGCGCAGCCAAGATAATGTTGAAGCAGTAGCCCTCTGGCATTATGCTTGGCTGCGTTTGGTAGGCCTCAAGGAATATACATAGAAGACCTCCCATTTGATAGGTAGGGTCTGTTTAATTCCAAGACAAATGATGTCATGCATCAACTCTTTAAGACTAAGATGACAACAAAGAGCATGGGCTTTGGGGTCCAACACCAGCAGCAACAGTGACCCTTCAGACTCCATCTTCTTCCTTCTCCTGCTATAAGTCTCCGTCTTGTGCATCATGTACTGTATGCCTTCGCAACATTCCTCCATCCAACAAAGGAGACCATTCGAGCAACAGAGGTACTAGTCATCAACTTCTAAGAAATCCTCTGGGTTATCTAGATCACATCTTTGACTCCTCTGCCAGAATGTCACCACAGCCACTTTTCCAAGCATAATTTCATCGTGGGTTCCTAGACTATTAACTCCATTATGGCACCTGGTGGAACTTCACCACAGATTCCTGGGTTCTTACCATCATTCGTCTAGGTTATACCATAGAGTTTTCAAGTATTCCACCCGTTGACATTTTTCCTCATACTCCTCCATCAAGCTCCCTGTTAGTTGAGATCACAAGCTTGCTTCAGAAGGGTGCTATGGAGAGACTTCTGGATCACTGCAGTAGAAATGGCTATTTCTCATGGTACTTCACAGTGCTGAAGAGGGACAGTGCTCTTCACCCAATCCTGAACCTGTGTGGCATCAATTGATACATCAAACCACACAAGCTCAAGACGGTGATGCTACATTCCCCTGCAAAGGTTTGTAGTAAGGCCATAACATTGCAAGTTCCTCAGATTCATGATTGGATAAGTACTTTACCAATACTCATTTTAGTCTCTCTATAGCTCCAGAATTGTTCACCAAGTGCATGGTGGTGGTGATCTCCTTTGTCTGAACTTGAGAAGTACAAATTTACCCATACCTGGATTATGGCTGCTGATTTCTTCCTCCCAGAGCAGACTTTTCTGGGACATTCATTGGGCTCTATCCCTTTTACAGGACCTAGAGCCCAATGTCAATCCCAAGAAGTCTGTGCTAGAGCCAACAGGGGTCATTGACTTCACTGGGGTGACATTGGATTCTTGCGTGGGCAGAGCTTACCTTCCCTACAACAGAACAGAGAACCTCAAAGAAAGAGTGGACTTTCGTCTCCATCATACTCACTGTTCCACGTTCACCATCCAGAAGATTCTAGGCCTTACGGCTGCCACCACAGCTGTTACCTCCCTACCATGCCTAAGGTTCTGCCCATTACAGAGCTGGTTCTTCAGACACTTTGACCCTCTCTGGGATCACCAATCAAGTGGTCAGGTTGACAGTATCAATACATGTATGTCACTCTCTTCTTTGGTGGATGCAGTCCCACAGACTTATATTTAGCATGCCATTTCACCCGTCTGATCCCTTATATGGTGATTATAGATGTATCTTTAACCAAATGGGGAGCACACTGCAATGAGGTCACTGTACCCTCCCCATCTGGTTAAAGATACATCTGTAGTCACAGTCATTCTCTTCCTTGATTGCCAGATCTGCTGTCATATTCTCAAGGGCAAGTCCTCTATTCAGATCTGAAGATGCTGCAACTATCAGCGTGGAGGATAACTCAATGACATCATCTCAGCTTGCAGCTGTCTTATCAGAATCTAGGAAGGACACTGTGAAACTGTCTTGCCAATACAAATGTGTGTGTGGGGGAGGGGTCTGTTCATTTGCATCATCTTGATCTAAGTGTCCTCCTGCAGCAATTTCCACTGTTTTCCACATTCTACTACACCTTCAGAAACAAGGTTTGGCCTTTTCTTTCCTAAAGGTCTGTCTGGCTGTTATAGCAGCCCACCAGCCAGTATCTGAATTTATCAACACTCTTCTTGAATCCTGTTTTTAAGAGGTTTCTCAAGGGACTGGCACGCCTTTATCCACCAGTGAGCCCTCCGACACCAGCTTGGTTGCTCTCCTTGATATCCTCACATCTGATCTGTAAACCTTCAAACCTCTTGCTTCAATTGATGAGCATTTACTTCCATTGAAAGTGGTGTTCCTGGTAGGTATCACCTCAGTGAGGTGGGCATGTGAGTTCACAGCCCTGTGGTCTGACAAGCCATTCTTTGTTTTTCATTGGGATAAGGTCGTCCTTCTGTCACGCTACAGCCTGCTGGAGTCTATGTTCAGGAGTCCAGCCAGCAGTCAGGTTAGCAGAGTAACAAAAGCTTCGTCCAGATGCTTCCAGCATGCTCAATGTTCAATGAGTAGATGGACACATTTAGTTTCTAAAAACTAACAGTCTTTATTGTTTACATCCTAAACTACAAACAAAATTATTGCTCTAATAGCTAAGCTTACAGTTAGCAGTCAGTCAAAGAAGTCAGTTGAAGAAGTGAAGTGGGCTGCCTTGCACCATGACTTATATAGTGTTTCCTAGCTGTTCTAGCAAGTTCTAGCAACTCCCCTTCATTTAATTGGTGACTGGTGCCATCATCTGACATCATCCCTAGCATGTTATCTTCCCTTCTATTAGTCATACTGAGATAAGAGGGCAGAAGAACATCAGCTGTCTACTCTACTGTGTAGCTGTTTAATCTTCAGCTTTGTCCTCTACAGATAAATGGAATATATGGTATCTCTTTATGACATAAATTTCCAAGGGCTATACATTCAAACCCTAACACCTTCGACCAGACATTGCTTTTCTCCCCAAAGTAGTGTCGCAGTCCCACCTGAGCCAGAACATCATCCATCCTGCTTTCTATCTGCAACTGACTTTGCCTCAGGAAAATCTCTTATCTAGACATATGCTGAGTGCTGGCCTTTTGCGTTCAATGTACAGTGGCATTTCATTGTTCTAACTGGCTCTTTGTTTGTTATGGTGGTCCTAGGGGACAGCAAGTTTCTTTGCAGCAGTTCTCTAAATGGATTGTTCAGACCATTAGACTTGCTTATGAACTTGCCAAACAACCTGTTCCACTCAATTTGTAGGCACATTGAACCAGGGCAGTGGCTTCTTTGTCTGCTTTGCTTTACAGCATTTCCCTGCCTGAACTCTGTAAAGTGGCTACTTGGTCACAGCCATCCATGTTCTTCCAACACTATAGACTAAACCGCAGGGCCAGAGCAGATGCCAAGTCTGGACATGCTGTGCTTTCTTCTGTTCTTCAGTGATCTGACCTACCAACCTGTGGTAAGCTTCAAAGTCACCCATTTGTGTGAGGCAAAGAGACCACAAAGAAGAATTTTACCTGTAACTGTGGTTCTTCAAGTAGTCATCTGTGCTCCCACACAAACCTGTCCTACCTCCCCTCTTTCAGGTCCCTATGAATTTAATGGCAGACTTCAAAACTCAGAAGACAGTAGCTTGGCGGGCTGGGACATGCATGATAGGCAGGAGATGACAGGGTTCCCACCAAGCTACTTAGCTCTAGAACTTTCCAAAGTGAGTCTCTGCACAGGCACAAAAACCATTTGTATGAGGGCACAGATGACCAGTCAAGGAACCTCAGGAAGAACCTGTTCTTCCTCCCTTGAACCTTCGTAACTGTGTCCATGGAGGAGATGCAGCTGTGGATAGACAGTAAAAGTCAGATCCCAGCTCAGAAAGAAAGTCTGAGTGATTAAACTATTACTACAAGTTTCTAATGTTGATGAAATGGTGAATAAGAAGCTGTCTGATACATAAACACAGTATAATTTATATGGACAAATGTGATTCTCTAGGCTCTCAAGTAGCCATTTTCAGTGTTTGAAAAGTGTGCTTTCCCTTTTAAAAATACATTGTTTCTTGAGTACTGCCTCTTCAATGTTGTCATTGTTATATGCCTTCCTATCAACTCTGACTGATGCTGAACCTATCGCAGGGTTTTCTTGGCAAGATTTATTCAGAGAAGGTTTGCTATTGCCTTCCTCTAAGATCAGAAAAGTGTAATCATCCAGTGGGTTTCATGGCTGAGCAGGGTTTCAAATCCTACTAGATTTTCAGACTACACTGTTATAGTGTTACTCACTATAGTGTTATAGTGTTACCCACTTTAATTGTTCTGGCTTACTGCTGTGGAATTCTGGGGTTTGTAGTTTAGTTAGGCCTAAGAGCTCTCTGGCTAAGAGTTGTAAATGCCCCTCCCTAAACTGCAAATCCCAGAATTCAACAGGAGGCAGCCATAGCAAATAAAGTGGAATAGTAACACTATAACAGTGTTGTCTAAAATCTAGCTAGTCTCTTAGGCTGCTGAAACGTTGCAGAAATATTGCAGTTTGACACCGCTTTAACTGCCATGGGTCAATGCTATGGAATTCTGGGTTTTGTATTTTTGTGAGATATTTAGCCTTCTCTGTCAGAGAGCTCTTGTGCCACAACAAACTACCAATCCCAGGATTCTATAGGATGGAGCCATGATCGTTAAAAGTGGTGACAACATGCATTATTTCTGCAGTGTGTCAGCAGCTCTAGGGCTTATCTACATGGGCAATATACCCCATCTTGCCCGCATCTTAGAGCCCTGCAATCCTGATGACACAGGGCTTTGGCCCCTTTCTGCCCTCAGGCAATCTTCATGACTGACCCTCAGGGCAAAGATGGGGGAAGATGGGGTAGGGCCATTGCACCATTTAAAAATAATGCCTGCTTTAATCCGTTCCCACCAGCAAAAAACTGATTGGGCCCAGCATGATCGCAGGAGCCTGTTTCAGCACGCTGGCCTGTTGCTGCAGCTGCCAGTCTGCTGTCACTCTTCCACAGTAGGGAGGAGTTCTGCAACATGTGACCAAGGGTAGTCACATGCAGGGGGCCTTGGTCACATGTTGTGGGCCAGCTTCCTAGCTTCTGGGAGAGCAAGGGAGAGCACTGCTACTGTGGCTGCAGTGACTGGCTGGCCTGCCCATCTGGACTTCCTCTTGTTTCGTGCAGGGAACAAGGGAGGAACAGGCTTGATCTGTAGGCAGGATACACCAGTGGGGAGCCAATATATAGATAAGCCCCTAGAGTCCTAATCCAAGACTCAAACCTTTACACTATCCTGGTTCTCTACTACTTCAGTGCTGGACTACACATATATGTAGTCCAGCATTGAAGAGACAGTGCTCAAGACACAATAGTTATATATCCTGTAAGGAAGATGTCTTGTGGCACCTTAGAGACTAACACATTTATTTCATCATATGATTTCATGACTCCAACCTACTACAGTGTTCTTGGAGCAAAATGACTCTGAATATTCTGCTTTCCAAGTAGACCTCAGTAGACTGTGTATTATGTTCTAGTTTAGCTTTCTTTAAAAGTTTGGTTTAACATCAAAAATGTTAAACTAAAACACCACAGAGAGTCTACCTAGGTCCTAGATTGTCACTAGTGTGACATGCAAGGGAAAGGACTTGACGTACAGCACAGACTGTCTAAGAAACGAACAAAACTCTACTTCAATTAATATGCAGTTCAGAAGATGAAAACAATGGAGAAATGATTGCACTTGTTGTTAACAGGAGCGCATAAATATTCTCAGACCCAAACTAAAATGGATACAGTTACTAATATATTGCTTTGTTGCTGCAATGACTAGGCTTGCTTCTCTTTTCAGTCTCTTCACTTTTGCATTGGTGATCTTGACATGAAGAAAGCAAAAAGAAGGTTTCTATATGCATAAAGAGTGAATATGTTCAATTGTTGCAGGCTCTTCTCGTGGACCTAGCCCATTAACAATGGGTGCACAAGACACTCTGCCAGTAGCTGCAGCGTTCACGGAAACTGTTAATGCATATTTCAAAGGAGCGGACCCTAACAAGTAGGTATCTTGCTGTGGGCTCCTTTGATGTATGGTAAAAATACCTTCCCTTTGGGTGGCTGTTTTTCTTCTTCATTCCTGTGTTTTTTTCTGGGTCTGGCTGCTCTTGTGATGTCTGATCTGGAGTAACCATTATCCTGTAGGGCCCAGTTTAGGTGCCTCAGTTTGTCCTCCAGGTAGTGGGGTTCGCAGATCCTTTTTGCATGGTCTATCAATGTTTTTGCTGTGCTTCTTTTTTGTCCTGGGTGATGATTGGAGTTCTTGTGTAGGTATCTGAAGAAGAAACCGTAAAAGTAAACAAAATCTGGCTTCCAGTTTTGATAAACAATAGAATCAAAACTCAACACCTACTAAGGAATTCCACCCAGGGACAAGGGGATTTCCATCAGATAATGACCCATCAACCAACCATTAGCCAAACAGACACTAATCATCTTTGCATTTCTATACCCAGAAACTAACCATTCAATTACACAAATTTACATATACTCTCCAACAGGGGTTCACATTATATAAACTCCACACACACTTCTACCCAACCATTCTCTGAAGATGCCAGACACAGATGCAGGTGAAATGTCAAAAATAAACTCTTCCGGAACATGACCTCACAGCCTGGGGGAAAAAAACAACAACAAGGAAAATCTAAAGGAAAATACTGCTTTGCAGAAAAAAAAAAAAAGGTTGCTGAGGGGAGAAAGGGCTGCAGAGACCTGTGATTTCTTAAAAATAAGACTTTTAGCATGTTAAATAATGCTGTGCCTATATATACCAATTCCACACTACACAAATAATCCAGTTTGAAACTGGATTATTTGCCATGGCTCCTTCCTATGGAATCCTGGGATCTGTAGTTTTACAAGGTCTTTAGCCTTCTTTGCCAAAGAGTGCTGGTGCCTCACAAAACTATAAATCCCAGGATGCTATAGGAAGGCGCCATGGCGAATAATCTAGTTTCAGACTGGATTGTTTGTGTAGTGTGTATTCTAAGAGCAGATTATATTCTTCCAATTTTTATCCATGCATCATCTGAATTATTTCCGTACACCAGGAGTATCCAGGAGTGATGTTTTCAGAGGATTGGATCCAGCTGCATTTCATAGAAAGGACTCAACATACCACAGAGGCTCCCCTGGGGAGGAATGGGGGACACCTTTTTTGCCAACGTCTCCTTCTTTCAGTGCCATTTGGTGTTCTGAGGGATCTTCCAAGCCTGAGTAAATTTTCAGGGACTCAGAGGGAGCAGAACTTATGTTCCCAAACGAAGATTCTTAGAGAAAATCTCTTTCTCCTTTTTTCTGACTGTAGGAGCAGCCATTTATTGGAGTTCTACTCCACACAATTCTTCAATCCAACCTGGAGAGAATGTTTCCCTGATTTGTTCACATTTGTCAGTTGAAATCAATGTGTGAAATATACATTGCCTTCCACACCATCCCAGTTCTGATTGTAATTGTTATCATGTGATACACACAGGGTACTCAGTACTGTAAAGATGCAAAATAGTTTTATTGGGACACAAAAATCAAACTAGTACTTGTTGGTTGCATACTATTCGCCCTCTTTGCTGTGATGTGCCTAAATAAGCCCTGGTGCAACCCACTGCCTCCAGAAGCAGGGCTGGTTTAAGGAATTTTGGGCCCCCTGCAATGCTTTATTTTGGGGGGCCCATATGTTTCTCTCAGGTCATTGTAACCTAACTCAACCTAAGCTATTCACAGTACAGGATATTCAGATTATTACTAATAATGTTTTTGCAGGAGGAAGGTGACTACAGGGCCCCCCACAATGATGGGGGCCCCTGCAGATGCTGACGCTGCTGGTGCCTTAAACCGGCCCTGTCCAGAAGTCACATTAGTAGTTGAATGGAGTCCACTTGACTGAAATTCTGGTGCCACGTGATCTCAGTAAATATACCTGTGTCTGGAAGGCCCCTGAGCTTGCTGGAGAGTGTATCTAAACAAACAGCATCGTGAAGACCAAAGAACTATCAAAACAAGTCTGAGATAAAGTTGTGTAGAAGCACCACTCAGGATTTACTTAAAAAACAAACAAACCTCCAAACCATGAACATCTCCAGAGCACCATTAAATCCATTAATACAAAATTGAAATATATATATTACGATCGACCGATCAGAGATCAAATAAACAACAATCAACTATCATAGTAACACACGAATAAACATCATCATAGTAGATCATCCAATTATAAAAATATGTGATATTAATTAGAAATTCAGTTAGAAAATTATATTAAAAATAAAATTTAACAATATAGATATAAATAAATGAAAATTTGAAATAATATAGTTCAAATGTGAGTCCGGTTAGGGAAAGTCATCCACCAGAACTCTGTAACTGGGTAAGGAGCACTTCCTTCCTCACTCACTCTATCATGAGATCTCAGGGTGGCATACAATTAAAACAATATAAACAGCTTAAAACAATTCCAGATAAAAACTACAGAATGATTTAAATAGGGTAAAGGCATATTAGTGAGAGAAGCAACCAAACATTAGACAGAAACAGCCAAGAGGCCAGTGGTAACTCTGAAGTTGCTGGAGAGATCTGCCTCTCCACACAAGCTGATGCTCCACAAGCTGGGCTTCACATAAGAGAGCTGAGAAGAAAGCCATTGTTAAAATAAACTCTTCTTAAAGCCCTTTTGGATTGGCAAAAAGACATGTGGGAGAAACATGAAGCCTGTGGGAAAAGGTTGTCTGCTCTTAATGAGCCCAACATTTGACTTTTTTTTGCCTTGCAGCAAAACACTGGTCTGGTACAAAGCCAACAGTGCTCAATACCCTGAGAACACTATCCCAATGGTAAAGCATGGCAGTGTCATGTTGTGGGGATGCTTCCCTTTGGCAGGTACTGAGAAGCTGGTCAGTGTTAAGGTCAAAATGGATGGAGCCAAACAGAAGGCAATTCTAGAGGAAACCTTGTTTCAGTCTTTAAGCAACCTGGGACTGAAGCAAGGGGTTCACCTTCTGGCAAGACAGTGACCTTACTCACACAATCAGAGTAACACTGGAGTGGTTTAAAAACAAGAACCTGAATGTCTTAGAATGACACAGCCAAAGTGCAGGCATGAGTCCAATTGAGAATCTGTGGCATGATTTAATAGTTACTGCTTTCCAATGGTCCCCATCCAACCTGACAGTGCTGGAGCAATTTTGCCAAGATGAACGAGCAAAGAATTCCAGGATCCAAAGCTGTAACTGCTGCCAAAGATGCTTCTAACAAATATTGACTGGGGGTATGTGTGTGAATACTTACACAACCAAAAAGTGCCAGTTATATTTTGTTTACTTCACCTTTGTGCCCCAATAAAACTATTTTGCACTTTCGCAGTGTTGAGAATCTTGTGTGCATGAGTGGTACTGGTAGTTTCCAGGTTGTAAAACAACAAAATGAGGAAGAGCCAAAGGGGAGGTGAATACTTCTGCAAGGCATGCTGGCTGTGGTGGGGACAGACCTTTTGTTCAAAAAACAACTTGGCCATGCTCGTATGTAACACACCACACATGACTTCAAAGCGCAAGTTAGAAATCTTAAGTGTATAGTTTCCCCTTCAGGACATATAAATCCCTGTTCAGACTGAAGGCAAATGCACATATGATCAAGGAAGAGAATGAGTCAGAAGTTGTAGCTGATTTATTGTTCTTGTACCTTTTTATTCTAAAAACAAGCCAAAAAAGCCAATGCTCTGCTAGGAGTTTCATAGCAGAAAGTTGTATAAAGTAAAAAATCCTGACCATAATTCACATTTCTGCCACAGTTGAAGTGATTTTGGGACTTGTGGATTATTTTTAATGTTGTCATACTGTTTTCATTGGATACCACAGCGTGTATTAGCAGAACACTACTTTCTATGTTCTCAAAGAACAGTACTATGAACTAATTACAGTTGGACCCCATAGCTATGGGGGTTTGGTTCTTGGGCTTACTGTGAATACTGGAAACCATGGATAATAGTAAACCCTATTAAAATAAATGACTAACATACCAGTACTAACATACCATAGAGTTGGAGAGCCTATGAGATACCTATCTAGGCATTAGCCAGCATGACTTTATGGTATGTGTCCCTATTTTTTTCTTCCATAGATAACTGAATCCACAGTTATCAGTTCCATGGATACAGGGGTCCAACTGTATATATAACTATTTGGACTTTAAAGGCCTGGGTTACAGACTATTAGCCACAATGATTGGTTGCATGAGCAGTTTGACAGCTCCAGCACATGCAAGCATCTGCTACCATCACCTTTTTATTCCAAGAGCAGTCTTGTTTTGCCCATTTTATTTACTACTACTTGTGAAATGCCAGAATGAATGATTTTGTACAACTACACCAGCAGGGTTTTCTATTCCACTGGTATTCAGATGGATTCTATCCAACAAAGGAGAAGATTCAATCTTAGTAATATTTTAGTTCAATAGTGTGTTTTAGCCTAGTACTGACATATGGGCAAAATTTAGGCATTCTGTTGTAACCTTCTTTTTAATACATGAAGCCCCCAGTTATCCAACAGGTTAGGAACTGCAGCAGTGTCAGAAACCAGAATTGGTCAAAAAGTAGATCCCGTGTAGGGAAAATGAGGGAATTATGGTGGCTTGCTTGGGACTTCCTACGCACTCCCACACCTGTGCACACTTGTGTGCACGCTGCTTGCAAACTCTGTCAGTCAGCCTGGTGACATTTTCCCCCTCTCCACTCATTTTGCAAGCAGTGCATTTGTGTGTGGTCAGTCCCAAGCAAGCCTCTGTAGGCAAGAACTGTTGAAAAAGTGGATTCCTTGTCAAATGAATGTCCTTAATTTGCAAGCGGCAAAAGAGCGAGTTGTCAGTTAATGAGCCATCGAAAGGTGGAGGCTTCCTGTACACAGATACTGCATTAATAGCACTCTCTGAACATTTGGCACATACTTTTATTCCTCCCTCCCCCCCCCACCCTTTGTATTTATTTTCAATATTTATACATTTTTAGTTTTAAGTAGATTAATTTCTTATTATTTCTCCATTGTTTTCTTATGTTCTCCCCCCCCCCAATGAGGGGGACAGTTGTGGTTTCTGGTCCTTCATACTTTATGTGTTCCAGCATGCATAACTCTATCAAGGCAACAGACCCATTAATCTAATTGCAGCTTGTGTACAGGAAACAAAGAACCAAAATTAGAACTGCCCTGACACGATCAGGTTTCTATTAACTGCTACCTTGAGTGAGCAAATGCTGACATTCTGACATCAAAAGGAAACCAGGTGCTGTCTAAAACTCAGTCTTTAAAAATGCACATAACTGACTTGCGTGTTCTGTTTCTCTTTCTCTGCCTTTGTTTCGATTCTGAAGATGCATTGTCAAGATTACTGGAGAAATGGTGCTGTCATTTCCTGCAGGAATTACTAGACATTTTGCCAATAATCCCAGCCCAGCTGTTCTAACGTTCCGTGTGACAAATTACAACAGGTTAGAACACGTCTTGCCAAACCCCCAACTTCTTTGCTGGTAAATATCATTCTATTTGACACTTTTATAGATATATAGGGAGAAATAAGTAACTTTTGCAGAAGAACTTTACTTAGGTTAAACATTTATCTATATACGCACACATGAGTGAAGTACATGTGGGTTTTACACTTTGTTCTTGAAGTTAATTCTCAATATGCTCAGCAGGGTTAGTCTTTCACTATGACATAGCATGCCTGTTCATCTGTGTTTGCTGTCAGATACCAACATTGTCAGTCTCAATGCTATTTTTAAAAATAATGTGTTACAGTGACAAATAATTCATTGCATGGATTAGTTATAATTCCCAATCAAGTAATTGGTTAAGACTATAGTTGAAGGTTTTGAAAAATAACTTCCTTGCTCCTAAAAAGTAATTTAAAACAGCTTTTTAGTTAATTTTTTAAAAATCTGAACATTTTTGCAGTACAAAATGTTCTCACTTCCCGTCCACTTCAGTGCCACCTCAGCACCCACCACAAAGCACAAGCTACAGCATGAGCCAACACTGGAACTTTATGATGTTTCTCCTCTATCACTTCCTTACACTCCTGTAGCTATAAAAGTAGCTAAAAGTTACTGTTAGACTGCCAAAGGAGTGGCATTATCCCTCATTATGTTACAATATTAATATAATTCCTTAATTACCAAGGAAATAAATTAATTACAAGTAACTAGGTTTTTGTAACAAGTTACCTCCAAGCTATGAACTTTATGTTAATGGCTGTCTGTCCAAAAATGAGTCTGTATGGAGGGGTGAGGAGAAGCTACACAAAAGTAGCTGGAACAGATTTGTTTTGCTTTCTCATTTGTGACTGGTACAGCCACAATAATTTGGGCACTATAAGGATGCTTCCAAATGAGGCTTTTATTGTGCAATCACCCTGCTTCATTCATGAAATGTTAAAGGAGAGAGGTTCCAGATGTTGTCATCTCCTCTGTGTACTTTTCCTGTCCTTTCCGAACATTACTTCCATCTTTTTTCTAACAGGAAAAAATATGTGGTGAGGGGAGAGCATAACTGTATGAAGCAGCCCTATGGAGATTTTCAGATGCGATTTTCGGCAGGATATATTCCAAAACAGCTCCGTTGCTGCCGCACAGCAGGGGAGCAGTTTCGGACGACGACGTCCCTCTGCTGAACCCCTCCGTGTCACTTCCATGACAGAATGGAGGAAACCGCATCATATTTCATTTACGATTATTGCCCGTGAGTGAAATATGATGCGGTTTCCTCCATTCTGTCACGGAAGTGACACGGAGGGGTTCAGCAGAGGGACGTCATCGTCCGAAACTGCTCCCCTGCTGCGCGGCAGCAACGGAGCTGTTTTGGAATATATCCCGCTGAAAATCGCATCTGAAAATCTCCCTAGACAGAAGAAAACAAAGTCATCAAGTACATGGTGGAAATCTTTGGCTTCCTGGCCCTTCCTGGCCCTTTCATTATGGCTGATCAGGTCCCACACACTCTTTTCCCATTATCTTTTGGCAAAGCTATGCCTGCCAACAGCCAGCCAGCCAGCAATTGCTGGAGCCACTGAATTGTCCCCTCACTTCTGTGGCTCTCAGAGCCATGTCATACATTCAGTTTGTGATACACTGAGGTCATTACCCTTTGATAGTTTTCCCTTTACATAATTAATGCTTCTACAATATGACATTCCTATGTAGTGACATACAACCTATTCCAAACCCTTTAAATGGCTTGTAGTGGTTTGCTAACAAAAAAAAATCTGGAATAGTATACATTGTGTCATAGAGGCTGTAGTGGGAGAGGAAATCTGTAGGAAATACCATCTGTTGCTGTGTTTCTCCCCTTGCTCTGCTGCCCTCCACCATATCCTACACTGTTCCAAAAAGTATCTTGACCCCACCCACCCTCACCCCAGGAGAGGCTTTCTGGAGGGATTTAAAGGGGAGATGTGGTAGAAAATAACTGTTGCATGAGTGGAGTTCAGTTTCTGCCACTCTGAGTCCATATATCTATTATCTGCTACCTTTCTCCTTTGTGAGAGTTTTCAAGAACATATAAGAACAATATGTATTAAACAAATCCATAGTTTTATTAAAATAATCCATTTATACTTTAAAATACATAATTTAAAGATCATCTGGTTAGGCCTGTTGGAAGAGACTGGCCTTTAATGGTGTTTTAAATTCAGATGGCATATTCAGCTGTTGAATCTCCTCTGACAGGTTGCTTCACAGTCTAGGGGCAGCTGAAGAAAAAGTCTTCTGGGTGACATTTGCCAACCTAATCCTGGCTGACTAGAGTAAACATCCCCCAGAGGACCTGAGTGTATGGGGTGGATTATATTTTTAATGACTTTTGTTAACTACTTCTTTGTACACACCCATGTCCATTCTAGGCATCTAGACACTCAAGACCCCTATTAATCCATCTTGCTAATCTGTGTAATTAGTTTCTTAAATCAACCAATTTTGTTTTATTACCTATTCCTTTACATTAAATCCACCACAAATAACAAAACCTTATTAAACTCTTACATTATCATCATATAACGAGACCCATAATGACATCTTAAATCCAGAAGAGCCAGACTTTATTTCTGTCCTACTTAAAATTTATCCTTGGCATTTTATCAAATCTCTTCAATTGAACAAAGTGGGTACCTTTGAATCGATTGCACAGTACTGGCGGGGGAGGGGAGCATTTCTCCATAAAAACCCTTCTTGATCTGATCATCCCTCTCAAATACCACCCATGTTTCCCCATCTTCTCCACACTCGTTGTTGCTGCTCCATTCTACCAATGGCACCAACATTCTCCTCCAAAATCACTTCCAGGTCTTCAGAAGCCCCTCAATCAGACCACAAACCTCTGTCTATAGCTTTCTCTCCAAGCTGATTCCTCATTGCTTGTCCATTCCCAAGCTCATTACTTCCCAGAGTTCCTCCTCTAAGAAGCCCATCCTTGGTCTCCTCCTTCAGTCTAACGATTGGTGTAAATCTCTTTCTAAAATACTTAAAGTCATTTATCATCGATTTAAATTCCTCCTGTATCTCTTGCCATGTTACTAAACAGAATCCTCTTCCTTGGTTTGCATCTTTGCCTTATTCTGTTACTAACAAGATACAGTAGCACCCCCATATCTACTGATCTGCCAACCACAGATTCAATTATCCATGGCTGGAGCAGGTGGGGGTAAGGGAGGGGGAGGAGGGATCTCAACTCCCCCATCTTTTCCCCTGGGAGGGCTCCTGTCGCCACCAAGGCAATCGCAGGGGCAAAGGTGAAGGAGAGGAGGCAGGATCGCTCCTTCCTTTCCCCTCCCCCCCCCCTCAATCACCACTATGGCGGGGCAGAATAGTGATCTCACCTCCTCACCTCCCCCCCCCACAATTGCCATCATGATGGGACCATGGCAGGGGCAAAGGGGGAAGGGAGGGGGAGGAGAGATCTCACCTCCCCCTTCCCCCAGGATGGCCCTCGTGGTGGCATTTGCTATTATGTGCAGAATTCACCATCTATGGTGGGGCCTAGAACCAATCCCCTGCAATATTGCTCCTCCACCCCCTTCACCCTTGGTGCCACCGCATCAGTGGTGATCATGGGGGGGAGGGGGAGCAATCTCACCTCCTCCCCTTCCCCCTTTGCCCCCATGATTGTCACGGCAGCAACAGGAGCCCTCCCAGGGGAAGGGACGGGGGAGGTGAGATCCCTCTTCCCCCTCCCTTCTCCCCACCATCGCAAACCACGGATAATTGAATCTGCGGTTGACGAATCAGCAGATAAGGGGGTGCTATTGTATTCCAGCTTTAGGAGTTTACTTCATAATTCCATGTTGAAATATCCTTTAACCACAAAGGATTTTATTTTTTCTTTTATTCTTAAATTTATAAAACTTTCTGGGTTCAGTTTACAGTCTTTACGTTTCTTAAAAATAATCATCAGGACATCATCTATTAATACAAAAGACGGAACACTTACCCAGGTATTGAT
The DNA here is from genome assembly GCA_030847615.1 of Gambelia wislizenii. Classification (NCBI taxonomy): domain Eukaryota; kingdom Metazoa; phylum Chordata; class Lepidosauria; order Squamata; family Crotaphytidae; genus Gambelia; species Gambelia wislizenii. The sequence goes on from JAUMIR010000004.1 coordinate 110,147,296, forward strand.
GACAACCACTGGACTGAAGATTTCTTTTCATCCCATAAATTCCATTGTTGTTACAAAGATAATTGGAAATAGAAAGTATAGGTTGCTGACTTAATGTCCATGAACTGTAGCATGCAGTGGACTGAGCTGATAGAATTCGTCCCATAGTGTCCCTCTTCCCCCATTTCATTCAAAGTCATCTGCCACAGTCCCCATGGGCTTGGTGAGGTTTTTTGGATCTTGTGTGGGTGCTCTCCTTGATCCCTCACTTTTGTCTGGAGGTTTAAATAATTGGTCAGAACCTGCCTCCAGACCCGTGACCTACTGCTGCAGCTCTCTATCTCATGGAGCCCCATAAGATATGTATCAGTCAGCCATTTCCACGCCCAAATGTCTATCTGCTACTTTTCTCCTTGACTCTGGCTTTTCTTTGCAAACAAAGATTCAGGAAGGACTCATCCTGCGCTTTCTGCAAGCGCGCTGATGACTAAAAAGGCCAATCCGAGATAAACAAGTCCGGTTGCAGAAAGCACAGCAGAAAGTCTCCTTGGGTGATGTTTCTGGGTTGTGATTCTTTCTGCGTTGTCGTTTCTCTTCAAGACTTGTTCGGCGTGAGTTCTCAAATAAGGCTGCAGCATTGTGGATAGTGCGTCTCCATGCCTTCCAATGTGAGGCCAGGGCGGACCACTGTTGGTGATCAATTTGGCCGAGCCTGAGATGTTGTTTCAGGGAGTCTTTGTATCACTTTTTTGGAGTGCCCCTCTTACGCTGACCCGTGGCGAGTTCACCATAGAGTAGTATTTTTGGGAGACGATGGTCCTCCATCCTAGAAATGTGCCCTGCCCAGCACAGCTGTGTTCTCAGTATCATGGCCTCAATGCTGGTGATCCCTGCTTGCTCAAGGACAGCAACATTCATCACATAGTCAATCCAGTGTATATTTAGGATTGTGCATAGACAGCGCTGATGAAAGCATTCGAGGAGTCATAGGTGGTGGTGATAGGTGACCCTTGTTTCAGATCCATAAAGGAGAATAGACAGTACAATGGCTCTATACACACTCATTTTTGTGCTTTGCCTCAGGTGATTATTGCTCCAGACTCTTTTGCTTTCTCCTTGATGTTCCCTGGTAAAATTAGAATCTAAACTGAATGCATCATGTTGTGCTTAAAAAAAAAAAAAAAAAAAAAAGCTGAAGTAGACATTTTGAGATTATGTCTTTCAGTTTTGATAAAGATTCCTATCCATGAAGTGCAATGGGGAAGGTTCAGCAATGTACATGTGCATGTCCCCCAAATTATCAGTGAAAGTAATCAAACTTTTAAGAATTTTAAGTTAAAGCAGGGTGGGGGGATAAATATTGTACTGTAAAGGCTGTTTTACATTTTTAAAAATACACAATGGGAGAAAAAGAATTTAAAAACTATACTTTGTTTATTCCAAGCATTTCTACCCCATCTTTCTATCTTCAATGCTCCAGCTTACATAAAATATTAAAAGTACAAATTGCTAACACTATAGCTATAGCTAAACACTTAAAAAATTAACCAGAAAAGCTAGTCACAAATAGAGAACATCCAAACTATGCCAGAGAATAAAAGATTTTAATGTCACCTAAAGAACCAAATGAAAGCGAGCATGGTGTAGTGGCTTGATTGTTGGACTATGACTCTGGAGACCAGGATTTGAATCCCTGCTCAGCTCTGGAAACCCACTGGGTCACACTCTCTCAGCCTCAGAGAAAGGCCAAAGCAAACTACCTCTGAACAAATTTTGCTAAGGAAACCCTGTGATAGGTTTGCCTTAGAGTCACCATAAGTCAGAAGCAACTTGAAGGCACACAAGAGCAACAAATAAATTAATTTATCTCAGCTTGAATACAAATTCCTCTGTATTTCAGAGGAAAGCAACAGCAAACCACCTCTGGGTATTTCTTGCCGGGGAAAAAACATACCAAATTATTTGGGTTGCCATAAGTCAACAGGAGACTTGAAGGCACATACCTGCACACAGTGCTACATGTCCTTCCCTTCAGCAGCAAACTAAGATCTATATACATCTTAAGAGAAGGTGTGCAGATGCACTTCAATATCTTTTACACACATTCAAGATTGGACTCTGTGCTTTTCTTATGTGATGACTGACAAATGTTTTCTGTTTATGAAAATAGCACTTTGTTTCTCCTTTTTCTAAATGGATGCAGTGACAGCACACAAGCTGATGCCAACTCAAAGGAATTCTGGGTAAACATGCCAAACTTGATGACCCACTTAAAGAAAGTGTCAGAACAGAAACCACAAGCAACATATTATAATGTGGATATGCTTAAATACCAGGTAAAGCCTTTTACAGTGTTTAATCTCCTGAAAATGTAGCTAATATAGTAGAGCTCATAGACATAGTTTGATCATTACCTTTCAAGTCGGTTTTATTGGCCTAAGTGTAGCTTTTGCATTGTTTTTGCTTTTAAAAATATCATTATTCAGAACATTATTTCTTGCAAAGGTTGTCTCAATGACTTTTTAAAAATAATTTATTCTTGCAACCCATTGTGCATGCTAAATATTCTCTTTCCATCTTATAAGGTGTCAGCCCAAGGTATTCAGTCTACTCCGTTGAACCTTGCAGTGAACTGGCGGTGTGATCCTACAAGTACTGATCTCCGCATTGACTACAAATATAATTTAGAAGCAATGACAACCCCAGTAGCTTTAAACAATGTCCAGTTCCTTGTTCCCATAGATGGAGGAGTGACAAAACTTCAAGCCGTGCTTCCACCTGCAATTTGGTATGAACTAGAGCAGTGACTCCTAACCTTTTCTTTACCAGGGACCCCTTTAAATATCTTTTGTTGCCATGGATCTCCAAGACTTAACTCAAGATTTAAACAACAACAACAATCTCATACACACACACACACACACACACACATATATATATATATTGGCTATGTTGCCTTCCACAGTGTGCTGATTTGGCCGCTCAGGAAACACACCCAACCAATCATCACCCAAATGCAAATTCCCTCTCCACCTCACAATCCACTTCTGCCACTCAGAGTCTGTGGCCTAGATTCCTGCCACTCAATCTGTGGCCCAGATTGAGACCCAGACAGTCAACTGGCAGTGGCAGTAGCGGGACGCCTGCAACAGAGCCCAGGCAGTCAACTGGAGGTGGGATGCTGCTGTTGCCACTGCAATGCGAACCAGACAGTCAATTGGCAGTGGCGGGAGCAGAGCAATAGAGCGAGTCACCCTCAGCAATTCTAGAAAAAGTGTGGAACACTGAGAAGGGGGAGAAGGAATTTAAAAATCCACTGGTCTACCTTACAGGGTTATTGTGAGGTCTACCAGACATTTTGGGAAGAGTTTTTCAACGGTGTATGGTATGCTGGGTCCAGCTAGTAATAACAATAATACACTATCCATTAAACCTTCCCTCAGAGGCACTAGTGGGGGGAGGGAAGATTTTTTTTCCCTGCTTCTTCCTGCAAGTTTGTGACTCAAGTGGATTTAATGGCAATGCACAGGCCAAGCCAGACAGCCAGCCTTTGCCTTGGCTCCTGTCTCATGGCCACTCCACTGCAGGGAGAAGGTGGGCCAAGCAGCCTTCAAGCCTCCATGGACCTCCTGTGAGGATATTGAGGGCCCCTGGGGGTCCACGGACCACAGGTTAAGAACCACTGAACTAGAACTAGTCCTAGATTCTTCCTTGATTCCCTTCCACCTATGCACCGTTCTTCATGACTGAAGTTAAGCCAGACTTTTGGACTATGTGAAATGGATCCTAGTCACAGCTATTGAGCAACATGCTCAGTACATTTTTGGCACAGTACTGTCTGAACAACACAGGAATTAGAGAACCTACATATAGCCCTCCAGATGGTGATGATACTATTACAGACTGGTTAAGGCTGATGGAAACTAAAGTCCAGCAACATCTAGAGGGCCACAAGTTCCTTAGTTCTGTATTGGCAGTCTTGTGTGGTTTTCTGTGTAAATTTTTAAAATTTAAAGAATCAATAAGCACACAGGCATTGAAGTCTCACTAAAATTGATGGGACCTTAATTTCAGTTAACATGCAAAGGCTCTCAGTGCTGTAGCATTTTTTATCTTGATGGGTGCAGACGAACTCTTTAAAAGATGAAAAGCTAATATTGAGGCTAATATTTAATAGTATTAGGAAGCAAGGTACTCCTAATTCCAGACTGGATATGGCAACAGCAGACCCATCTCTTTAAATTAGTCAGCCTAATTCATCTATAAATGTCCCCTCTCCCCTGCTTTAAAGAGCAAATAGTGTTCACAATTGGTGGTGGCTCTAGGCAAGTTTCTCCCAGCCAAGGTCACTTGGTATCAAAGCCCCAGTGATGGAGTAACAATGACAGACATTAGAGATATAAGATGCAGGTGGCAGGGCAGGGATGAGTGGGAAGAATTCTCTACCCATAAGCCCCTTTTCCTTTTTAATGCATGTCTCCCTCCCACTTTGTAAACAATTTGAGCCATAGTTAAAAAGAGAGATGTACCAGTGCCACATCTGCTTTGGGACTTATAGTTACCCAGATTTTTTCATCTATACATACGCAAAGGAAATGCTAGCAAATAGCTGGGGAAATTACCGACATTGTCATCCATAACTATGGGAAGTCATAGAATGATATTCTGCATATCACAGACTGATTCTGCACTGAGATCCCACACAGGATGATGCTCGGTCCAGATTTCCTGTCTTGCCCATCCCACTTCTTTCAGAGCAGGCAAGGAGAGATTGAAGATGAGGCTTAAATGACACTGCAGTGTTAGCAGTACAGTACCAAATGTACTTCTTATGTTTCCCATTCTTGCAGTGTCTTGGTAAGGCTCCTTCAATAGTCCTTATCTGAGCAAATTTTTCTCTTGTTTTTAGGAATGCTGAACAGCAAAGGATATTGTGGAGAATTCCTGATATTTCACAAAAATCAGAAAATGGAGGTAATGATAATGATGAAAATTCTGTTTCCCCTGAAAATGCATCCTCTTCAGCCTCCTTAAGCCATAGTAGTCTTACATTTTTGCAATCTTCTGGTATTAGCAGGTTTGCTCAGTTCCATGCTCAGTATTCCTTTATCTCTCTGAGTGTACGTGTGTATCATCTGCTCCCACTCTTGAGTGGGATGGATAGATTCATTTAACAGCACAGGCATACATTTTGGAAACATGGAGCAAGGAGGAGGGATGATTATGGCCTGACAGTTATGAGATGAAAGCTTATGTCAGTGTTCTACCATTAAGGCTCCTTGTTGTGTCTCACTTTTATAATCTACCTGCTGAATTTTCCATCTAAAGGTGTGGGCTCTTTGCTGGCCCGATTCCAACTATCCGAGGGACCAAGCAAACCTTCTCCCCTGGTTGTGCAATTCACCAGTGAAGGGAGCACTCTGTCAAGCTGTGATATCGAACTTGTCGGGGCTGGGTATCGTTTTTCACTTATTAAAAAGAGGTTTGCAGCAGGTAAGAATGGCCTCAGTTCTTGTCTTCTAAATTAATGGGGATCAGCAAAATGGTTAGAACATCAGCTGGGTGAATTAGATTTGAACAGTGTGGTTTTCAGTGTTGTTTGCTCTGAATACCTGCATCTAGCTGTTAAAATTTATGCATAGCCCACCTCCTAATTAAAGATGTACATCTTTTATTTATAATTTGGCTAGTAAATTACAATGTTGTTGCCCTTGTCATTGTTGTTATATTTATTTATATCCCACCTTTTCCCTAGACTGTCTCTCAAGGTGGGTTATAGCAGTTAAGAGAAAAATGAATTTACCAAATAGATTTTTTTTAAAATGTCATCAAACTACCCATAACATTAAAACCAATTTAAAGACATAGCTGTTTAAACCAACAAATAAACAAAACACAGATAGACAGTACAGCACAATTCTGCATGGCTCAGTCCCCTTGCACATTCAGTCTTTCAAGGACTGCTGAAATAAACAAAAGTCTTAACCAGCCCGTGGAACGATAGCAAAGTAGGTGCCATTCTAACTTCTCCTGGAAGGGAGTTCCAGAGCCTGGGAGCAGCAACCAAGAAGACCCTCTCCCATGTTCATTATAAACTCTATGGAACTGTGAGGGCATATGTACCTACACATGCCCAGATACCATGCCACATCCCTCTGGCTACCACCTACTCTTTTGCCTCATGTCAATACGTCTCCAGCCTGACATAACAAGACCTAATAGAATCCACTTCAAGTTTTAGTCCAAATTTTATGGGGATTATTTGAGATTCCAAAACTTCTTGCTCAAAATAGATTCAGCACCTTGGATACCTCCTATAAAGTTCAGACTAAAGTCTGGAGTGGATTCACCACCACTGATATGGAAGCCACCAGGTGGTCACTGGGTAATTAAGGCAGCCACAGGTCTTAGGTGGTATACTAGTTAAGTATACTTAACTAAGTAGCTGATCTAGAATCTTGGCCTACTTTTAAAAACCCTATTTTTATTTTAACACACTTTTTATCATTTTTCTTGCAGGAAAATACCTGGCAGATAACTAACAGAAGTTTATGCAAGTATGTGGAAAATCCATATAGCTGAGGACTGCTGGGAATGGACAGGTTTTCTATGCGGAGTGAGGAAAATCTAACTAAATCCTGTACTTGGGACATTTCTGTTGGAAGTGTCAGCAACTTTCAACATTTCTCCCTCAGAAATTACCATGTTGACCAGTCCTACAGTATTTACTTCTAGATGTAATATTGTTAATGTTTTAAATTGTAATTATTGTATTTGTAAATTGTACTCATTCCAGTAAGGCTGTATTTTGGCAGTTAGACACTTGAGTTTTAGGATTTGACCATTCATGAAATGGATGTAATTTAAACTGTGGTATATAAATTTAATAGTAGTACTGTTGAATGGCACAATGCTTTCAAAGGTAGATAACATTTTGTCAATATATACAATCTGAATATGATGCTAATAGCTGTGAGAAAGGGGGTGCCTCAAAAAGAAAGTTAAATCGATAACCTACAAAATCATTTGATTTTCTTTCTTTCCTCCTTAGTATATGTCATATAAATACTTATATGAGCAAACAGGTCTATCTTTAAATATTTAGTTTATTGGACTCCAGAACATTTCTGCAAGTGTTGATGTGCACATAAATTATTTCCCCAAATACTACAGTATAATTTATTTTTTACTTTATCCACTTTTTCATATTTTCATCATAAGACTATCAATCTGTCAGAACAAGTGTTTGAGGGTTTTTTAAATCTAGGAAATCCAGCTGAGATTAAGGATGTGTTAGAATAGTCTTCTTCCCATTCCATTACTTTTCTGTGATGCAGATGTGGAGATAAAGAACAGGATCCAGTGGAAACCTTCCTGTTATGCAATTTATGTTGAAACTGAGAAAGCGCAGCTCAGCAACAAACAGTTCCCATTATTTTCACTAGAAGTTGCACAGTTTTGAGTGGGTCAACTTTGACTAACACATCTCTTTGTAGCTGTAGCAAGAAATACTGTGTTGTCATATTTCAGCAGCTGTATGGTTTTGTAGGTGTGCTTGTTAATTCTTTACCCTAACATTGGCATGCAAAATTCCTTGCTCTGAACGTGCCCCCCTCTCCTTTTTCAGTCAGATTCTAAATTTAGTGTGGGCAGGAAGAACCTCAAAATAACATATTTTTCTTCCCCCTTTTTTTTATCTGCACTTGTAAGCTGTGGAGAAGGAAGAGTTTGCATGTGTGATAGAATTGGCACCATAATCATTAACCACAGTGGATTCTCATCTGTACTTCAAGCATTTAACTTCCAGGTTGTTCTGTTTTCTTCAGACATTGATTAGGTCTGGAATTTCCAGTCATTTGTAAGGTAATCCTTACACTTATCATGAAGAAGAGTATAGCTTTAAAAAAAAAAACCTTCAGATTCCTCCACATCACTAAAATCTTTGTGAAACATTCACGGGCAATGCTTTTTCTATGGCATTTGTTCATTTGGCTGTTAAGCTTGCAGTCTGAATGACAGTCGAAGCTAATGAGGGTTATGGGAGGGCACCACTGAGTTTGCAGAGGGTCATGAGACTGGTATCCATGCTGCGTTTTTCTGTGCACACAACTAGTATTTTTGTAAACTGAGATCTAAATAGGTTGGCATCCAACTGTCTCATATAATGCGAAAATGGCTGTGCTTAAGGAACAGCTATGTCTATATTAAAACATGCAGACAAAATCAGAGACTCTTCTGAAATCTGGCCATCAATAGATCTCTTTATAAACAAACATGGGAAACATACATCCCAAGGTAGTACAGTACTCACTGAAATTTTACATACAACATAAAAGGGGATGATATTGACGTTGATTCTTTTTTTTTTTTTTTTCTTTTTTTGGTAAAAGTATTAAATGAGCAATCTTTTTCTTTAGCTTCTCCGGCTTTTTGCATGCTTCCTTCCCCACACCACCCCCCTATAACACTGATGGGATGATCAGTGTTGATTTTGCCAGAGTGCTGTAGTTTGGGATGGAAAACTGAACTTCATCTTTATCTGGTCATTCCTACAATTATTATGTTAGATGTCTGATCTTTCTGCATGAAAGTAAAACTGGCCTGCTGATGGCATCTGGTGAAATGATGACAAGGTTTCAAAAGCTGGAATGAGGGAAAGCAAGTTTTTGTCTTGCTCAAAAGGATGGAGAACTCAGAATCTCCTAGTGGCCATGCCAGCTGAGAGATTTTGAGACCTGCAATCTAAAAATGTAATTTTTTAAAGCTCTGACTTGGTTTGCTCATTACTAGGCTGTCCTACCACTGTGGAGCCTTTCAAAATGTACGTGCAAGTTTTGAACACCAATTTGAATTCAAAGCTAAAGCCACAATTGCTGCCAACAAAAATTTTACAAATTCTAATCTGAACTAAAAGATTCATATCATGGCACACATTGGGAAAACATGTATCTGCAAATGGACTTTAAATTCTTAAAAGAAAACCACCTGTTAAAAACACTGTTAAAATAAAGGAGCCTAAAAAATCTTTATACTCTGAGCAGACAAGTTAGTGGAAAGAACTATGTTCAAAATAAACAGATTTGGTATATGTGTGACATCAAGACGTAAACTATCTAACCTATTTCAATTTAGAGATTATGTACAGAATCTCAACTTGTCAGATGGCAAATAGTTCCTAAATTAAAGAAAAGTATTTTTGGCATTTCTCGAACTTGCAAATTATAGGCTTCAATTAAAGTCGTAGCACCCACGCTTTCCAGCAAAAGGAGTTGTCGCATGATCAACTTGTCCTAAAAATCTTCATTCAGTACTAGTTCCCACAATTATTTGCCACAGTGTACCCTATATCAACAGTTGGAAACCTAACAGACCCATTTACATACATGCCTCTCTGTAACTGTTAAGAGTCCTATTCACTTGCAACTAATATTTAAAAGTAAATGAATTCATGTCCACTCACTAAAAATTAAAATTAAAAAATGCAATTTCTTTGCCAAGTTCTGGTTAGTAAAAGAAACTGATGTACAAATTTGATATGTATTCTTGTTATACTGCAGGTAGTCAACACATGGAATACATACAGTCTTTACTAGGGGGTTTAATGACTATTGATAGATCCGCATCCTAGAAATAGAAATACATACTTCTATTGACTCTAGAAACACAGAAGGAAATGGGGGATTATCATTATAGAGATTGTTTTTTTACCTAGGTGAGAAGAGACTAAAGATAAGAAGAATTATAATATATACTAGCTTTCTCCTATGTCTAGAGAATATATGACTAAAGAATATATGAATCAAGGTGATGAATGTTTCAGTGGGGGAAATTATAGAAATTTAATATGTTTGTACAGGAAGGTCCTTTCTTTCAGAATATAAAAATAAAATCAAACACACTGCATTGTATTCAAGGAAGTTGTTAAACCAAAAGTACCTTTCTGTCATTCATGCAAGATCTTTAAAGAGGAGACAGTAGTTCTTAATAGTGTAAATAGGCCTGCAATCTGTTGTATGCAGGAATAAGCCCGTGGAAGTCTGTAGGACTTACTTCTCTGTAAATATGCGTAAGTTCAGGCTGCAAGTTTTCTAAAGTGAGAATATAAGGCAAGATTAAAAAATTATTTCTATATGAAGATGAGATAACATTTCTTTTAATGTTTAGTTAGTCACTGGATTTTTAGTGCACTTGTCTTTGTTCCTTTTGTCTTTAGAACTAGCAGAACAGCTTGAATGTGCAATTAAGAAATTTAATCAAGGTTTTCTTTTTACTGCGTAATTCATCAGTATTCCCTCTTCATTCTTCTTAGTGGTAGACCCACTATATTTGAACATGTCCTTTTCATTTTAAGAAGCAAATTGACCAACCTTTATGTTCATATATATTAGTGCTGTGCCATACAGTAATACCTGTGTCAACTACACTTGTGTAGCAAACTACTACTGAGTTGCAGAAGACTATTTTTGTCATTTTACATAAGCTTAGTGTATGATGATTTTCATGGCAATTATTTCCAATGCTCATGTTCATATATAATACTATCCTATTATCGCAGAGTATATACCATGCCTTTAAAAAAATGTTCCAGGACACATGAATTACCCATTACATTTAAACATTTGACAGGGGCAAACATCCTCTCACATAAAAGGTTATCTATTTCAGTAAAACTAAAGTAAAGTAAAGTTCCTAAAGTATCTGTCATTCAAAAAATAACAAGCATTTGGCTTTTGGAGTATAGACTACACATAATAGGACATGAGAGCAAGTCTTGTTCTGCTTGTTTAATGTCAGGTGCGGTGTGGAGAATGCATGTGTAGATCCATACTTACATGTAACATACTAGCACTATCCATCTAATCTTCTGTGTGGAACAGCATCTCCTACATGGAGCATATTGGCACACATGTACACTGCAATACATAAAACATTGTACAGCAATGGGAGAGCACATGTACTTGAGAGTGATCCCTGTGCTCCACTTTCTTCAGAAACCTAGATATAATGGCTCTTAGAATTGTATTCCTGACAATCTTAATGCTTTAGTTGTGTTCAAGAAACTAGGTACTGTTGATTTCACTTGTTTTGTGTTCTGGATTGTTTAATTTACCTGAGTGGAACAGTTGTCTTATCAGAAATAAGCCAAAGCAAGGTATCCATGTATAAAGGAGAATGAGGCTGCCGAATGTCCCTGGGCCACTCTTGTCTGCTCAGAATTTTATTTTTTGGATCATTTATAGGTCATTTTCCAAATAAATCATATACACAGTGGGGAAAACTAGATAAAAAATAACATTTTTATAGACTTCATGGGCAAAATCTACTTAGCTTCACTGATGTTTCCTATTGTTAGCTACTGGATAAAGAAATTAGGTATCTCAGAAAATATTTTTTTAAAAAATCTAAAGTAAGAAGCTTACATCCTTCTTTGGTACTTTACATTAAAACACTTTTAAAGATGTGGAGAACTCCCCATAGATACAAATATTCTGAGACAGCTAGTTCCTTGGGTATATCAACATATCCAAGAGATGGGCATCCATACTTTTCATACCCCCGTACAAAACTGATTGTATTTACTTTATATGCAATAAGGAAAAAGAGACCTGAAACTGTCTTGCCCTAAATGTGGGCAATAAAATAGTTTTATTGTTCATAGATATGCATTTGAATAAATGAAAACCAAATGCTGGTGACAATGGCACCAGTCTAAATCACTACTCTTTCTGAGCAACCCTTTCAGAAGCTGTTCTCATCTACCACCAGTTAAGTGGCTCCTGAAGCCCAGGAAACATTTCATAGGTGGCCTCCAATACAGCATAAAGTGCTTCTGCTGGAAACAACCAGACAAAAAAAATCCAAAGGAACCCTGTGTACATACAGTAAATCCTGTACATACAGTAAATCCTGCATGTATCTAACAGGGCTCTTGGGATCCTACTTTATCAACTTTGTTGCTAATTTTGAACAAACTGCAAACAGAGAAAGCCACTCCTGAATGGTTCCCAATGCAAATGTGTTGACGGTGCTTTCTAAAATTCTTCTAGGATGAGAATTACGTGAACAATCATGACTGCATTTTTTATATGAAAAACATTTTGAAATGGCTGAATCATGGTGAGAGGGATCAATATTTTTAAACAGCCTGACAAGAAAATTGACAGAATTCTTTTACTTAGAGATTTAAAGTAACTGTGGTGACAGTTTCCCTATCATCAAGTTCCGGTTCCTCAATTTTCTACCTTTACAGTAGCCTAATAGGAAAATCAAGAGTTTCTGTACATAACTTTATTAGAAGTTACATTATAGCTCTGCATATGTAGACAACTCTGGGAAAGTTAAAAGTAGAAGTTTTTTTTTTAAGTAAACCTAACAATAATAATACAATGTCATTCATATGTTTGACATCCATTTGGGTGCCAATTCAAATATGCAGAAATGTAGACTTGTTTTTTAATATACGTTGTTTGACCAATTTTTTTTTCCTTGATAAATTCTTATTTGGGAAGTATACCATGATAACCAAAATCTGTAATTACTTTGAAATGCAGTATCATAAATTTATTTTCTTCCAAGTTTATGCAATGATCATTTCTAGGGACACCAGACATCTTTTACTAGTCTGTTTTTGCCCTATGGTGTGGTTAGAAATACACAGTAAGACAGAGCAAATGATCTCATTGGATCTTTGGACAAAATCACTGTTTCTGCTGTTGTAATCTTTACTTCTGATTTCAAATGTTAGTATATTGATGGTGTTCAAAGGTTCACACAAGCAGGATTTCACTACAGGCCAAGCAGTATTGCAAGTCTGGAATCTGACTTTCAATGACATTGAGAATGCTAAATGTCCATACACTTCTATTTCAAACTAGGTGTTTCTTACCTCCAATAAATGGAGCCTACAACTCTACCACATCAGTTCTCAACAGGACACCTAAGAACACCAGTCATACTGGTGCCTTACAAAGGCAGATGGATTTTCAAAAGATAAGTATGTTTTAGGGCTGATAAATTGCTTGTGGATGAACACATATTTTGTTTATAGACTCAGACAAACTGAAATGCTAATCTCCAATCCTGTCAAACTGTTGTACACCTGTTTTCAAAGGCACTACTTATTTGCATGCAGTTAAGCATGTGTATAAGCATTTGCAGGTCTTGGGTCTTTTAATTCTTAGCTGTGACTTCATCTCTAAAGGAAATCTGAGACCTGAATTAGATTCCCTGGTGTTTTATCAGATATCAAACTATATCATTTTTATATTTTAAAAAAACCTTGTGTATAAACTGTTTATAGATATTTGTGGACTTAAAATACACATGTATATTTTTAAACATTTAAGTTTTAAAAGTCTGGACTTCTCAGGCTAAGTGTGAAATGAAATATACTATCCTTCTAGTCTAGGTTGCCCTGTTTACTGCTTAGTCTGTGATGAAAGCTTTGCTGCTAACCTGATGGTATCAAAGAATTGTGAACTATATACAAGGTTTGTTGCATCAGAAACACTGCAGCAAAGCTTTGTATCTGACCACTGGTAATATGAATGTGTTGTATTGACTTGTTGAAGATAATCATAAAACACATATTTTCAATGTTTGTTTCCTTATAGATTAGAATACAAATGTCTATATTTTTTTTGTAAATAATGGTTTTTATAAATGTCTTTCCTTCATGAGTTTTCCCCAATCATCCATTTCACAGAATCCTGAATATGCAATTATTTATCATACATATAGAAGAAATAAGGTCCCCGTTTCAGAACAAAATTTATTGAATTCTATACATAAGAACAAAATAAAACAATATGTTGTAATTCAAAAAGGTGATTCTTTTCCCACTTGAAAATAAATGAGAAAGCTAAAAATATTAGTATGTGTTTGGGCTGACTTTTTTCCAGCGAATATAAAAACAGCCATGCTGAATCAGACCAAAGGCTTACCTAAGACAACATACCCCCCAGAAGCCAAGCAGATGATTATAAGAATATCATAATCAAGGCATGAGAAAAAAAACAACACCCTTGTGCTCATGTTCCCTGGTGACTGGGACTGTACTCTGTCTCAGATGCTAGGGGCTATGTATAGCCACAATGTATAGTTGGCATACAGTCTTATCCTCTATGAATCTGATTCCTCTTCAGAGCTGTTCAAGTTGGTGTCCATCTGTAAAACTTGTAGGAGACCATTTCATAATTTAATCTATGCACAGTGTGAAGAAATACTATTTTATCTGTCTTGAAACTTCCATTATTTTTAGTGAATGACCCTGAGTTTTTGTATAATGAGAGAGGAAGGGGAAAAAAATACATCCTCCTTTCTCCATGTCATGCATAACTTTATAAACTTCTGCCATACTCTCTTAGAGCTTGTGTACACTGGGAGTAAAAATCCTATTGAAATTTGGACTACTTTGACATGGAACTGCACCGGATGAAATTTGGACTACTCTGACCCAGACTTCAGCGCAACACCTTGGCCAAAGCCTAAATCTGATTCATCTGGATTTTTTCCCCCAGTTTACTGTGGGGAAAGCCTGTTTACTGTGGGTCTTTGGCACTGCTTCCGCTGGCATGCAGCCACTTGCTTTGACCTCGGTATGGGTGACTGCACTAGGGCTCTGCCTTCCTGGCACACTGCCGCCCATTCTGAGGGCATAACAAGCAGCTGCACCCAACTCACTCATTCACTCTGACCTCAAAAGTGGGCACATGCCAGGCTTCTCAGCATGCAGCCATTTATTCTGAGGGCAGAGTGAGCAAGTGTGCTGGGCGCAATTTGGTATGTGCCTGCTTGACCTCAGAACAAGCAGGCACATACCAAGCTCTGTCTTCCTGGTGTGTAGCCACTCAGTCTGAGGAAAGAATGAGCAGCTGTACCCAGCACGCTCTCTCGTTCTTACCTCAGAACGAGTGGCTGCGTGCTAGGAAGGCAAAGCCAGCGGTGGCAGTGCCGAGGAAAGAGGAAAGCAGCATCGCCTGTCAGGCAGTGGTTTTCCTGCTTCCCCACCTTCCCGAATTCAGTGCAGATCCTTTGTTCATACTACAGTTTTCTCCAGAGTTCCAGCAAACTGTAGAAAAAACAGAGTTTTCTAAAACCCAGATTTAGGTGGGATACCCCGAGTCTGGTGCAGATAGAGCCATATGTTGCGTGGCATTTTTCCACCAGATTCAGGGATAAAGCTGCACATCATGTGGCATTATCAGGCCAGATTCGGGGGGTTTCACTAACGTAGATGAGACCTTACTTACCTTTTCTCCCAAAGCTGAGGGGAAACAGTTTCATCAAGCTATCATCAAAGCACCTATATCTCGTTCTGGTTCGTCCCTGCCAATTCTGGCACCATAAATGTTTCTGTTGGTGGGGATGGAGTTGTTCTGTTTGGGGTTTGCCACAATATGCATTATTTTACTCATGCTCATATGAATTGCATTTAGATTGCAATCCTATATGTACAATTCCAATGAATCCAATCAGGCTTGCTTCAGAGTAGGCATGTGTAGGATTGCACTGTTAATCATATTATTCAGTTAATACATGTTTTGTGTAGCAGATAACTACACAGAGGCCCAACATGTAATCTTATACCTGTATTCTTCAGTTAACCAAGCCTTTGACAAAGAGGCTCCTTTTTATAAAGTCTTTGACACTCCCCAGCCCCCTCCCTTTTTTTCCTTCTGGTTCTCCATCTAACAGAAATTTCAGTGTCATACTGAATGGGATTTTACTTTAGCCAATCCTACTGTAGCAATGTATGCCTGCCCACAACAGGCAAGTTAAATGTTAGTTTCCTCAATTATTTATTTATTTATTTATTTGTATTTAATTTATATGCTGCCTTTCTCCCAGAATGGGACCCAAAGCAGCTCACAACATACAAAATACAATTAAAAATACAACAATTAAAAATTAAAAACAATTAAAATAATTATAATTGAAACCACATGATATAAAACTATAAAAGTTTTTAAAAATCCCTTACTGAGCATGTGAGAAAGCAAAACAGAGGCAAAGGAGGAAAGCATCAGCTGCTGCTAACATGTTGAAAAAGAACAGATCTATTATAAGTTTGGCCCCAAAATTAACAGTTTGTGAAAAATGAAGACTGGTGAAAGAAGGAAAAAACATTCCTGGATGCATTTTGGAAGGCAAATAGTACAAGAACCCAACAGTGGGAGGAATAAAATCTTTAAAACGACAGATAGGGGGAATGGCCCATGGTCTTAGATGTCTCTATACTAATGCACAGAGCATGGGAAATAAACAGGATGAACTTTAACTCTTAGCACAGCAAAGCAATATGATTTAATAGGCATCACTGAAACCTGGTAGGATGAGTCTCATGATTGGAATGTAGTAATAGAGGGATATAACCTATTTCAGAGAAATAGACCAAACAGGAAGGGTGATGGAGGAGCATTATACATTAAGGATGTGTATACCTGTGAGCAGATTAATGACTTAAATCCTGGGAGCCAGGTTGAGAGCATCTGGATAAAAATCAGGGGGGAGAGAAACAGCAGGGATGTTGTTGTGGGGGTCTACTACAGTCCTCCAAGCCAAACTGAGTACTTGGATGATGCCTTCCTAGAAGAGATGACTACACATTCAGACAGGAGAGATGTAGTAATAATGGGGGATTTTATCTATCCTGATAGTTATTTGAAGTCCAGCTCTGTCAAAAATTTAATGTCCAACAAATTCCTCACTTGCCTTGCAGACAATTTCATAGTCCAGAAGGTAGAAAAGGCAACAAGGGGATCAGCTACTTTAGATCTGATCCCAACCAACAGAGATTATCTGGTTAATGAGGTGGAAGTGGCGGGATCCTTCTTGGGGGAATGACCATGTTCTGCTGGAGTTTGTTATATAGAGGAAAGGGGAGGCCAAGCAAAGTCAGATATGCCTTCTAGACTTTAAGAAAGCTGATTTCAGAAAAGTTAGGTAATTACTGGGGGTGATCTCATGGTCAGGAATACTAAAAGAGAAGGGAGTACATGATGGATGGGAGTTTCTAAACTGAGATATTGAAGGCACAACTTCAAACAGTTCCAATGAGGAGGAAAAAATGGCAGGTGTCTAAAGAACTTTCAACTGAGCTAAGACTTAAAAGGAACATGTACAAGAAATGGAAAAAGGGAGAAATCACCAAAGAAGAATTTAAACAAATAGCCAGCTTGCGTAGGGGGAAAATCAGAAAAGCAAAAGCACAGATGGAGCTCAGGCTTGCTAGAGAGGTTAAAAACAATAAAAGGGGCTTTTTTTGGATATGTACGTAGCAAAAGAAAGAACATGGAAGTGGTAGGAGCACTGCAGGGAGAAGATGGTGAAATGCGATTTTGGCCTGTACCCTGGAGGCCCTGGAGGGTACCCTGGAGTGAGGCTACTCAGGGTTACCTCTACAGAGGATCTAATATGGGCGTTCCAAGATGAGAGAGCCCCAGTTTTAGCATAACATGGTGGCATGCAGTGTGTTGACAAACTGCACCAGTGTTAGGAGTTAGGAAAACAGCTTCTCTCTGTCTCTGTACTGCCTGTCCCTTTCAGAGAAGGAGGGGGTGAGTGGGGGTGGGGTGAGAAGTGACTTTTACATTGTTCAAGCATTCTGTGCCTGTGGGATTGAAAAGCTTTGCTTTGCTCTGACCTTTGGGAATAACATGCTGTTTTTTTAGCATAACACCTAGTCAGCCTGACATCAATACTGAGAAAGATTCTAGAGCAGATCATTAAACAGACAGTCTGTAAGCACTTAGAAAGGAATGCTGTGATAGTCAACATGGGTTTTTGAAAAACAAATCATGCCAGACTAATCTTATCTCTTTGTTGTTGTTGTTGTTGTTGTTGTTAGAGTTACAAACTTGATAGATGAAGGGAATGCTGTGGATGTATTGTATCTTGATTTCAGTAAGGCTTTTGACAAGTTCCCCCGTGATATTCTTGCAAAAAAGTTTGTAACATGTGGGCTAGACAATGCAACTCTTAGGTGGATTTGTAATTGGTTGATGGGCTGAATCCAAAGGGTAGTCACCAATGCTCCTTTTCATCCTGGAGAGAAGTGACCAGTGGGGTGCCACAGGGTTCTGTCCTGGGCCCAGTGCTATTCAACATCTTTTTCAATTACTTGGATGAGAGAATAGAGGGCATGCTTATCAAGTTTGCAGATGACACCAAATTAGGAGGGGTAGCTAATATCCCAGAGGACAGGATCAGAATCCAAAATGATCTGAACAGATTATGAACCTGGGCCAAAACTAAAAAAAAAAAAAAAAAAAGAATATCAACAGGGAGAAACATAGGATACTACACTTAGGCAGTAAAAATGAAAAGCACAGATATTGGATGGGTGACACCTGGCTTGATGGAAGTACATGCAAAAGGGATCTAGGAGTCTTAGTGGACCATAAACTGAACATGAGTCAGCAGTGTGGTGCGGCAGCTTAAAAAGCCACTGTGATTCTAGGCTACATCAATAGGAGTATGGTGTCTAAATCAAGGGAAGTAATAGTGCTACTCTATCTGCTTTAGTCAGACACACACACACACACACACACTCCTAACCAACCATTCTCTGAAGATGCCAGCCACAGATGCAGGCGAAATGTCAGAAATAAACTCTTCCAGTGCATGGCCTCACAGCCCAGAAAAAACAAACAAACACGGAAAACCTATGGATGCTGCCCATGAAAGCCTTCAACTTCATAAAGGCTTTATTACTGGAGCTCCATTCTAAGATGGGAGAGTTATTCAGTTTGCTAATCTAATCTATCTACATTCTAGGGAATTGTTGAGAGAGGACTGGTGGGAAGGGAGGTGAAAAGAAAACATCTCAAAGGGTATCAGTTTACATCACAGAGGGGTCAGGATAGGTAGACAAGAAGGGAGGACACTTTGGGTCACTCAAGACTATCTAATCCTGTTACTACTGTGCCACTCTTGACTCTTCAGTGCTAAGCATTGTTACACTTCTAACAGGCAAAGCTCCAGATTTTTCCATGGGGGGGGGTGGAATGCCACATGCCCAGCACTACTTCTGGGGAACTAGGACAGGAGGGGATGAACTGCAGGGCATGAAATGGCTCTGCAACAAGAAATGCAAGCATTCAGGAAGAAGGAGCCATTCCCAACATTTCACCCATTGTCCTCAGGATCTGTTTCCCTTCACCACCACACCCATTGACTCTACATTTTCTGGTTCAAAGAGGCTGCTCCTCTGTCCCTCCTTAACAGATTTTTTTTCTTTTTTGCATAGAAGTAGAATCATAGGGGAATTACAAATGGATGATAGCATGTGGGACCCATGTACAACATGTGTGAATAAACTATGATGATTCCATAGTAAATGTTAGTTTGGAAGCAGCCTTTAGTTTGTTTCTCCAAGCCATTGTTGTCCTTGCTCCTCAATCAGGATCTCTAACTGCTGCACGCACTCTTTATCATTGCCACTGAAGTAGTAGGAGCACTTTGAAGTGCCAGAAGCATTTTAAATGGATTGGCTGGCATACTGTTAACGACCCAGGCATACATAAGCAATTTCACACATGCTGTGCAAATTGTTCACCATAGTGCAACATATCCTAGTGGCAGAAGCAGAGTGCCGCATACAGCAATGTTGTGCATTGCAGTTATCCACACTTCATTGCACATTTTAGTTGTACTTTGCCCACTGAGCATTGCAGTGCACATTGTACAATGACAAATCACTGACATATGTTGCACAAAGTTGCTATTGTGCATAGGGGTTGTGTTGGTGCAGCACATCTCTGCATGTAGATATTGACACAACCAGTGAAAGGATGCTGGATTTCCACCATTGTATGAGTTTGTTGTTGTTATTGTTAACTGCCATCAAGTCGACTTTGACTTATGGTAATAACCCTATGAGTAAGAGGCCTCCAAGTCACCTTGCCATCGACAGCCCTGCTCAGGTCTTGCAGACTCAGGGCTGTGGCTTCCTTGATTGAGTCTAGCCATCTGTAATGTGGCCGTCCTCTTTTCCTACTGCCTTCTACCATTATTGTATTTTATAGTGAATCATGTCTTCTCATGATATGGCCAAAGTACAACAGTCTCAGTTGAGTCATCTTGGCTTCTAGGGACAGTTCAGGCTTGATTTGCTCTAGGAACCATTTATTGATCTTTTTAGAAATCCATGGTATCTGTAGTACTCTTCTCCAGCACATTTCTAATGAGTTTATTTTCTTCCTATCAGCTGTCTTCACTGCCCAGCTTTCACAACCATGCAGAGAAATAGGAAATAGGATGGCATGGACAATCCTGATGTTGGTATTCAGTTACATACAGTATCTTTACACTTCAGGATCTTGTCTAGTTCCTTCATAGCTGACCTTCCAAATCCTAGGCTTCTAGTTTCTTGCCTGCAGTTTTCATTCTGATTAATGACTGAGCCAAGGTATAAAAAATCTTGAACTACAGTTGTCCCTCCACATTCGCGAACTTGACATTCGCGGTTTCGGTTATTCGCGGTTTTGGGAGGGCCCCCCCGGGCCCCCCCAAAACCGCGACACGGGGCCTCCAGAGGCCCCGTGAAAGACCTGGGGAGGGGTGGGGAGGCCTTCGCGGGACCCCCGGAGGCCCTCCGGAGGCCCCGCGAAGGCCTGGGGAGGGGTGGGGAGGCCTTCGCGGGACCCCCGGAGGCCCTCCGGAGGCCCCGCGAAGGCCTGGGGAGCGGTGCGAAGGCCTTCGCGGGACCCCCGGAGGCCCACCGGAGGCCCCGCGAAGGCCTGGGGAGGGGTGGGGAGGCCTTCGCGGGACCCCTGGAGGCCCTCCGGAGGCCCCGCGAAGGCCTGGGGAGGGGTGGGGAGGCCTTCGCGGGACCCCCGGAGGGCCTCCGGAGGCCCCGCGAAGGCCTGGGGAGCGGTGCGAAGGCCTTCGCGGGACCCCCGGAGGCCCTCTGGAGGCCCCGCGAAGGCCTGGGGAGGGGTGGGGAGGCCTTCGCGAAGGCCTGGGGAGGGGTGGGGAGGCCTTCGCAGGACCCCCGGAGGCCCTCTGGACGCCCCACGAAGGCCTGGGGAGGGGTGGGGAGGCCTTCGCGGGACCCCCGGAGGCCCTCCGGAGGCCCCGCGAAGGCCTGGGCAGGGAGGGAGGGAGGGCCGGGGAGGCCTCCGCGGGGCCTAGGAAGGCCCCGCGAAGGCCTGGGCAGGGAGGGAGGGAGGGCCGGGGAGACCCCCGTGGGGCCTAGGAAGGCCCCGCGAAGGCCTGGGCAGGGAGGGAGGGAGGGCCGGGAAGACCTCCGTGGGGCCTAGGAAGGCCCCGCGAAGGCCTGGGGAGGGAGGGAGGAAGGGCCGGGGAGGCCTCCGCGGGGCCTAGCAAGGCCCCGCGAAGGCCTGGGGAGGGAGGGGGAGGGGTGTTTGTTATTCGCGGATTTTTCACATTCGCGGGGGTCCGCAGAACGGAACCCCCGCGAATGTGAAGGGACGACTGTATTTCAATGTCTTCATCATTTACTTTGCAGTGATGTAAATAATCTGTGATCATTTATTTTTATTTTCTTAATGTTCAACTGTTATCCTATCTTTGCACTTTCTTCTATGACTTCCTTCAGTAAATCCTATTTTCTGCTAGTAGTAAGGTGTCATCCACATATCTTAAATTGTTGATCCCTTCCTCCAGTTTTCACATGTGCTTAGACTAAAATATGAGAGATCACACACTTGATTTTAAAGAATACTTCCCCAAACCCCCCAAGAACCAACAAGGTGTGCACCTTGCCCCCTCCCCCAGTACCTTGTTTTAAATAAAAATATTATTTTAAAAAAAAACTAGAAGTGAACTTCCATAATCTCTGCCATTTATGTTTGATAGTGAGCACTGGTGGGGAAGGAGAAGCCCATTTCAGCTGGTGAAGTGGGGGAGAGAATTGGCTCTTGGAAGCACAGAAGTTGTTTCTGCTTGCATTATAAACTTTTTCACTGTTCTGGTGCTTTTTACAAAGCACACAAATACAAACTGGTAAGGCAGGTTCTGCTTCTGGCTCACTGTACCCACTGCACACAATTCTTGGGTATTAGCACAGCATGGATTTGGGCATCATTCTTACAGCCTCTGATCCGCTGCCTCCACCTTGGAGTCTTCTAGGTCAGTGGTTCTTAACCTGTGGTCTGCGGACCCCCAGGAGGCTGCAATGTCCTCACACGGGGTCCACAAAGGCTTGAAGGCTGCTCAGCCCATGTGACAGGAGCCAAGGCAAAGGCTGGCTGGCTTGGCCTGCACATTGTTTTCAATCCGCTCCAGCCACAAATTTGCAGGAAGAAGCAGGAAAAAAGTCTTCCCTCCCCTTCAGTGCCCCTAACAGAAGGGTTAAAGGATAGTGTAATTGCATTATTACTATTATCAGGTATTGTTATTATTGCTATTGTTAGGCTTTTATATCTTGAGTTAAGTCTTGGGGGTCCACAGCAACAAAAGACATCTGAAGGGGGTCCCTGGTAAAGAAAAGGTTAAGAATAACAGAATATCTAGTGTATAAAAAGTTGAGGGTCTTTACAGTTAAATCTTTCCAATAAAGAAAAGCTATAGTTTCTGTGCTCTTTAAAGTTATGCAGGGCAAAAAAGGTATATCTTTGCATATTACAGTGGTCCCTCTGTATCCACGGATTTGGTATCCATGGATGTCAGTATTCACAGTTTGAAAATATTCTTAAAAAAATAATAATCCTAAAAGCAAACCTTGATTTTGCCATCTCATATAAGGGACACCGTTTTGCTATGCCATTGCATATAACAGGACTTGAGTATTCACGGATTTTGATATCCAGGGGTGTCCTGGAACCAAACCCCAGTGGATATGAAGGGACAACTGTATTCTTGGTGTTGCATAACTATAGACTAACACTGTATGACAATGTTAACACATCAATTCTCATTGTTAATGAAGAGTTCATGAAAAACACTTGCCACTTTTTTGTTAGTAAAGCACTGTTCAACAGAAAAGGTGAAGAGCCACTGTTGTAGCCCAAGACCCAAGCCAGGCCAAAAAAAAAAAAAATGTTTTTCAACCACACTGTGATCCAAACAGGGTCGAGCTGCTTGGCGATGCTCCTCCCAGACAGGAGCAGGAGATCCTGCGAAAAATCCTATTAATTGAAGAAGGGGGTCGACCCCCCCCCAAAAAAAACAACCACCGCCAGTGGAGCAAAATAGGAGCTTGGAAAGCGCTGGGCTTCTCCGGCAGACCACAGATAGAGGCTGGCAAGTAAAAGAGGAAGCGGGCATCCAGAGGGCATCCATACCACCCGCTTCTCGTCTCGCTCTTGCGCGCCGGACGCAGCGCGACTCCTCCTCGCGTGCGGACAGAAACGATACCAACCCCCGGGCTCGACCCGGCCCATCGGTCCCTTTTCCCCGCCCAAGGAGGCGGACGGCTGGATTCGTCACCCTGGAAACTGGCAACAGCTCCGGCTCCTGCCGCAGAAAAGGCTGAAAGCGCGCAACTGGGAACCAGGTAGGATTGGGGGGGTGGGTGGAACAAAAGGGGGCTGCTTAGCTTGCTCCTCTCTCGCGCAAGTCCAAGAAACCCATGCATTTGGGGCTGGGGCCTTAGAAAAACAAGCCACATCGCCCTGGGGTGTCTCTCTTCGTCCCCCCACTCCAACTCTGGCAGGGTGGTCGTTCCTTTCACAGCGCTGTGGCAGAAAAGAAGCCAGCTGGGGAAGTTTGCCCAGCTTGGAGTTGCCAAAGGGAGGAGACTGTCACCTTCTGGTCTTCTGCTTATCATATATATATATATATATATATATACAGTACACACATAATTTATTTATATTCCGCCTTTTCCCTAGGGAATCAAAGCGGAGTACAACATAATTGTAACAATAAGATATTATAACAATAAAAGCTCAAAGTTAAAAAGCAAGCCCATATCCCATCTCTTCCCCCAATCCCCCCCCCCCGGTAAAAGGCACTGGCACCCTGGCAGGAAAAAAGGTGCTAGCCCTTATGCGATAAACTTGAGCCACAATTTTCTTGGGGCCTTAGGCTAGTCCAGGGGTGTAGCCACTGGAGGGGGAGGGATGAGGGTTTTGCCCCCAATAAGAATTCTGTGCCCCCAAATGAAATTTTCCTCCCATCTCCAAATTTCTAGCATTGCAGAGAATCTGACGAAATCATGAATGATTTTAACGCTGATATTTGCGGTGTTCACATTCCCTTGCTAACTTTGCTTGCCCCTTTTCTTTGGATGCCTACGCTCTGTTGCTGAACCCTCAACTGAAGTTTTAAGTTACTGTGCTCCTGGGCTGCATCCCTGTGCCGGCGTAACTCCTGGTACAATTTGCACACTTGTATATGTTCCTTGGCACAGTCATTGATCATAATGTAAACTGCAGTCAAGAAATCAAAAGAAAACTGGGTTTTGGAAGGGTAGCTATGATTAAATACTAAATTTAGGGTTGTCCATGCCATCCTATCTCCAATTATTATATATGGTTGTGAAAGCTGGACAGTGAAGAAAGCTGAGAAGAAGAAAATCAACTCATTTGAAATGTGATGCTGGAGAAGAGTTCTACAGGTGCTCATCTAGATGAAGCAATACAGTTATCCCTCTGTATCCATGGATTTGGTATCCACAGATTCTAGTATTCATGGCTTGAAAATATTCTTTAAAAAATAATAATCCTAAAAGCAAACCTTGATTTTGCCATCTTATATAAGGGATACCATTTTGCTATGCCATTGCATATAACGGGACTTCAGTATTCACAGATTTTTGTATCCACGGGGGGTCCTGGAACCAAACCCCAGCGAATATGAAGGGACAAGTGTATAATGTGGATTGTTGTTCATTAATGCAAAATCGCAGCAGCATTCATTTTTCTCCATAGTCTTTTGGCAAGATCACTGATAATGCAAAGTTATCTATGTCTGATGTTCACACGGAGGCATGCCTGTGCATCAAAATGGTGGTTGTGAGTGAATTACTTGCATTATTATTTTTCACAAATTGCTGCCACTGCACAGTTGTTGTTTTAACTTTAAATCTAAGGTGCAGAAGTGCGACCTTCTGCTTAAAAAACTGTTTGGTTGCTTTTCTGCTACAAAAATGTGCACAGTCACTACCATGAAACTAAAATGTGGTGGTTCTGGCCACTTCATTACCAGCAAGCCTGCCCCCACCACCACCATGCATGTCTGACCAATCAGCTTTCAACTTCCAGAATGTGCTGTGCTGCAAATCATTTGTCCAAACAGGTGGTAATGCACATTTCATCTCATTTTTTAAAAAAAACTTTGGGAAAAAGCCACAAAGATTTTTCTCGTGCAGTTTTTTTGGACTTTTTGTCCCTCCTCCTTCCAAAAATGGTTAATCACCATGGGATACCATTGAGACAAAAGGTATTCTCCTCAAATTCTATGAGTTTTTTCACTATCTAGACAATCCCTAGATACTGTGGACTGCTAAAAAGACTAATACATGTGTTCTAGAACAAATCAAGCTTGAACTCCTCCAAGAATCCAAGATTACTCAACTGAGACTGTTGTACTTTGACCACATCATGAGAAGATATGACTCACTAGAAAAGACAATAGTGCTTGGTGAGGTAGAAGACAGTAGGAAAAGAGGACGACCGCATTACAGATGGCTAGACTCAGTCAAGGAAGCCACAGCCCTGAGTCTGCAAGACCTGAGCAAGGCTTTTGATGATAGGGTGACTTGGAGGTCTCTCATTCATAGGATTGCCTTAAGTCAAGTCAACTTGATGACAGTTAACAACAATAAGGAGGTATTCAGTACTGCCATACACAGGCTATTTCCCCATTTGTCTGCAGCTCAACAGCAAATGAGCACCAACACTAAACAAGTTCTCAGCCTTTGTTCTCAGATCTTCCCTGTTCCAGTTCTTTGCATTTTGTACCTTGGTTGTGCTTTCTTGTTATTTCTATGTTGCTTTATGTGCCTGCAGCATTTCCGTGCACAGTTCATTATTAAGACACTTCATATGTTGCGCAGAAGCAGAGAAAGAATAAAAAATGCAGGTGGCTTTAAGATGCGTATAGATCTTAAAGCTGCTAAATAGCCCCTAGAGCTACTTGTTTGTTTGTTTATTATATTTACAGTATGTCTCATCTTGGTTCTGTGAGCTCTAGCCAGTCAGTGTACATGGTTTTCCTTTTCTCCACATTACCCTCAAAACAACCCTAGATAAAGCTCTTTTCCATCTGGCTACCCTAGCTAGGGATACTTCTTTTCTGACTGTGGCTATTAAAGAGAGTCAAACTCATTGACTCTCCTAGAAATGGGTTTGTACACAGCTTTCACAACAGGTAAGAGTCCCAGCTCCCTCTTTCCTGTAGAAGAAGACATTTCAGCAGGTATAGCTTGCATGGCAAAATGCAGCTGCTAAAATACCTGCTTTTACAACACTGTTTGCAGGAGCCTGGCCACCATACTACCTTTTGCCAGTTTTATTCAGTGTATATATATATATATAACCCTTGGGTATGTACAATGGCCTTAGGTATGTAGGTGTGTTGCCTCCTGGGTAGGCAATGTTAGGTATGTTGCCTCTTTCAATGTGCTGATTGGCCGCTCCTGTCACTCCCTCAGTCAATCACCAACCACATTAAAATTCCCTCCACCTCAAATCCACTCCTGCCACTCATGGCCATATTTGCATACTGGGAGCAACCAAACAATGAGCTACACTGTTGGCTATAGTTACTAGCTGCTGCAACAGGATCCAGGCAGTGGATTGGTGGCGGCCGGCGCCGCTGCTGCCGCTACAATGGAACCCAGGCAACTGGGCATGAGATCTACTGGGTGTGTTTTGGGGAGTTTTTTAACAGTGTATGGTATGCTGGGTCCAACTAGTTTCCATTATTAAGTGGTTCCTAGTGAGTCATTTCTAGTGAGATTTGGAGTGTGGAGAGTTTCCTTTGACAGCAAGGGTGTGACCGTGGTTACTGCCACCTGCCTCTTTTCAACCAACTCTGTTTTGCAGTTTTGAAAAACTGTTGTCCTTTTGGATACCAGTTGCCAGTGTCTTTTCAGATCTGCGTTATGTTTTAAAGTGTATTTCCTCTCTCTAGTAAACATGTCAGATATAATGAAGGATAAAGCAGCCCGCCTACTGAGGAAAAGAGGCAGCATGTCCTCTTTAGGGAGCCATGAGGTCAGAGCAAAAGAGTTTCTTGGAAAAACTAAAGAGTAAGTAACAGCTTTACTGTGGTATGACTATGTACTGTGGACTAATTGTAAGACTGTGTGAAGAACTTTTTTTTTAAAGTTCTTCACATTTATTATGCTCAGTTTAGGGATCACATGGGGGCACTTGGTTATGGATGGTAACCCATGTGGTTTTAGCTGCTTATTACCTAGTGCCCATATTAGGTAATAAAGCTGGGCTTATGATGAGGGGAAAATGTTGTGGATGTTTTCCCATGCTGACTTTCCAAGCATAATAGTTCATGGCCTTTAATTTCAGTACTTTATGGTTGAAAGGGGTGAAAACTACAGCATTGGGAATCCACGTTTATTGCATTGTTGTAGTTAGTTAGTTAGTTATAGTTTATTTGATTAGTCAAGTAACCATATCAAATCAGTTAACATCAGACATTCTAAAGGTAAAATAAGATAGATAAAATACAATATAATGAACTAATTTAAATACTGCATTGTTGTAAGATCAAGTGCTGCCAAATGGCATGTACTGCAGCAAGACAAAAGGTGAAAGGACCAGAAAAGGTAAAAATAGCAATGCTTGCATCTAGGGATTTGGGCAAGCTTCCAGCCTAAAACCTACTGTTAGTCCTGACTAGAATATAGTAGCACCCCTGTATCTGCTGATTCGCCAACTGCAGATTCAATTATCCACGGATAGTGAGGGCAAGGGAGGGGGAGGAGGGATCTTGCCTGCCCCGTCCCTTCCCCCAGGAGAGCTCCAGTCAGTGCAGCAGCGATCACAGGAGGGAAGGGAGTGACAGGAGGGGTCTTGCCTGCCCCGTCCCTTCCCCCAGGAGAGCTCCTACGGCAGTGGCAGGGTGGCAGATGGCTTTGCTATTATCCGTGAATTTCAGCATCTGTGGTGGGGCCCGGAACCAATCCCCCAATGGATACGGGGTTGCTACTGTAGAGTCATTGGCTCACTGGAATTTACCTCTGTGTTGACTCACCATTTAATAATTGATTCATTGGGTCTACTCTACTCGTACCTAGGACTAACTAACAAGATTCCAGCCTAAATGTGTATGGTATTACAGAATGTATGTCATGTAATGGCTTCTTCAGACTCAGTAACCAACAGTTTCAGAGTTAAACAGTAAATTTTATGGGTACAGAGATATAAAGAGCTAACCCTACAACATTCATTGCTCAGAATGAAAACTATTTAGAAGGCATTAAGTTAAAAAGTATTTACAATCTACAAAATCTGGCAGGCTATACAGTCATTCCCACTCTATCCATCATCCCCACTCCCCATTCCCACCAAGAGTGGGTGCCTCCCATATTTTCTCATGGCAAAGGCCAGGTGCAAAACTTCAGTCAAAACAGTTACAGACATAGAATGTATCCTCCTTTCTCCCAGACTACATACTTACTAGCAAGTACAAAGGAATATATATATATATATGTATATGTGTGTGTGTGTGTGTGTGTGTGTATAATTATCTTGGGTATGTTGCCATTGTCAGTGTGCTGATTGGCTGCTTAGGTGTCAGGATCTCCCTCTACTTGCAGGACTAGGCCCCTAGTTGCACAGCCTCTTTTTAGATTCAAGCCCTGGCTGTGGGGGTCTTGGAAGAATCAGGGCCAAGCTATGAGATACAGCCAGCTGCAATCATGCAGCACACCTAACACAGCCAGGGGAACTGCTATTTAAGAGCAGCATTCAGCTCTCACTCTTGGCTGCCACAACATGGTCTTATGTGCTGTTAGGCTTTGGGGCCTGACATGTGGAAAGCTTCAAGTCCTTTCTAAACAAGGCGGTGCAGGGGCCCTCATGCCCTGGCACATGTTGGGTGTGTATGTGTGTAGTGTAGGGGTGTTATAGTGTTGGGTGTGTGTGTGGCATGGAGTGTGTGTATATGCATGGTGGTGGAGGGGCTCTCATGTCCTGGCGCACATGGCGTATGTGTGTGTGTAGCGTAGGGTGTGTGTGTTTGTGTGTGTTTGTGTGAGTGTAGCATGGGATGTTTGTGTGATTACATGGCGGCGGGGCTCTTGTGTCCTGGCATGCATGGGGGGTATGTGTAGCATGGGGTGTGTAGTGTTGTGTATGTGTGTACTGTTGGGGTATGCATATATGCAGCTGCAGAGTGGCAGCAGAGGGGCTCTTGCATTCTGGCACACATGTGTGTGTGCATGCATGGTTGTATGGTGGTGACTGAGGGGCTGTCGCATCGTGCCATGTGGTGTGTGTGTGTGTGTGTGTGTGTAAAACGTGGTGTTTGTGTGTGTATGTGCAATTGCATGGCGGCAGCAGAGGGGCTCTCATGTCCTGGCACACATAGTGCGTGTGTGTAGTGTGGTGTGTGTGTCTGTAGCATGGTATGTGTGTGTAGTTCAGTTTCATGGAGGTGGCAGAGGGGCTCTCGCATCCTGACATGTGTGGTGTGTGCGTAGCGTGGTGTGTATGTGCCCACATGGTTCCATGGTGGCGGAAGGGCCCCTGCATCCTGGTGTGTGTGTGTCTAGTATTGTGTGTGTGTCTATGTATCTGTGTATACGCATGGTTACATGGCGGTGGCGAAGGGGCTCTCAGCATGAAACTAGCAGTTATAGTTGATTTGAAAGGTTATATATTAATGCGTCAAATTATTGTACTCCTGACATGTTTCCTAAGTGGCCAATTAGTAGAGTGGGGATGGAAACATACTGAAGCATTTTATTTATGTAGATAATGGTTTACGTTACGCCAGGTATAGCTAGTGGAAACATAATTAGCCACAAAGAGAGACAACAGAACTGAAGTTGGCAGGAGAAGGTCACATCCAGGACCGATCCTGACAATAATCACTGTCTGCTTTGTCTAAAAGTATAAACATCCAGTGTCACTTCAGGTAGTGGTTGAAACTCTTTACCAGTTTCTGAGACATTGCCTACATTATCATCTAAAGAACAGCTGATGTGATTGGTCTTTAAATGTTATGTGTGACAAACTTGAAGGGATGTCATATATCTGGAATCCTTGTTTGGACAGACCTTGTACCTTTCCACAGAAGAGCTGGAGTTTCACACATCCTTGGTTTTTAATCAATGTACTTTAATAAATAATACATTTAACAAATCAATGCACTTTAATAAATAACACATTATTGTTGGGAATTATGTTTAGCTCCATCAGTACAGTATCCTACATGGATGAACCTGGACACCATGATGATATCCTTCGACCTGCTGTTCAGATGGAGAACACTTACCAGTTGGGTAAGTATCACATCCTTGCTAATGGTCCATTTCCACATGCAAGATTTGCAAGGACTGCTATATTCTCCAACACTAGACAGAGGGAGTGGAACAGGGTGGCAGTGAAATAATCTCCATCTTTCATAGATGGCAGACTGTTAAATTTGATGCTAACTAGCAATAGTAAGGGCATACATGAAGCACATTCACCATCCAGTATGATGTCTTATGTTGCAAGAGGTGCTGAGGAATTAACATTCCTGAAAATCCCATCAGAATTAGTAGTTGCATACTGACTTTCCAGGAGTCTGAATGTTTTATTTCTTTTGAAAGTTAACTTAGGCCTTGTTTACATGGGCCAAAGGAAATGGCCTCCCCACCATTCCCATGCCTGGCTGTCCAGACAATGCAGAGTTTGGGCCCCATTTCTAGTCCAAATTGTCCAGATGATGTCTGGTCAGTTCTAGTTATAATCTGGGGCAAATACCCTTAAAACAAAGCAGAAACATGGTTTAAAAAAATTCAGTTTGCTGCAGTTCTTCCAGAGAAAACAGTGAGTTCTGTTATTGCACCAGGGCAAGTGTTTCCGCACTCACCACCCGCATGGTGCTTGGTGCAGCCATTTCCTGGCCAGGTTGCATGTGTCATGTCTGCTGAGGTCACCGTGAGGTGTCCAGCCATGTGACCACAGCCGGGCGCCTCATTCCTAGTCTCGGAAGACACGACCAGTAAGGGTAAGAGAAGCACCGGTTCACACGCAGGCCACAGGTGTGCATACACCCCTCTTGCTGCAACAGAAGGGCAAGTAATGCGGGGGGGGGTGCTTTGGGCTCAGGGCTGGAATAGTCTAGCCAGAATGTGGAGTACTCTGGCCAGTGTGGACAAGCCCTTACAGATGAGTAAACCCCCTGAGAGAGCCAGTGTGGCATAGTGGTTTGAGTGTTAGACTAGGACTTCAGAGACCAGGGATTGAATTTTCACTCAGCCATGGAAACCCACTGGGTGACCTTGGGCAAGTCATTCTCTCTCAGCCTCAGAAGAAGGCATGGGCAAACCTCTGAAAAAAATCATGCCAACAGAGCCCTGTGATAGGTTCACCTTAGAATCTCCATAAGTCAGAAACAACTTAAAGGCACACAACAACAAGCCCCCTGAACACAGGGAGGCCTATCTACAAGTGCATATGCAAAAAAACTGCACTTTAAAAAGCACTGACCTTTTAAGGGGAAAAAAGCCTCTTTACATGGCCCTAGGAGCAAATATAATTTGGCATGAGACTTTGTGGGAAAGAGTTCCAAACCTGAGTTACCACTAATTAGATAAGCCTTTCTCTGGTTACCACATGCCTCATTTTTGAGGACAGGACTCTTTGGAGAAAGGTGTTCAAGGATGATTTGGGTAGGTTCATGCCATGCTTCATGAACAGCAGATGCATCCAAAACAAACAAATATCAGTCACACCGGACGTCCTCCAGAGCAGATTTTCAGGGGACATAAGGGTCTACAAGAAGAAGGGGAAATCTGCAAAAATCACCTCCCCTCAGCAGCAGAAGCATCTCATATGCATTCTGTCCCACTCATGTGAAATCTGGATCCAACCACTCTTTCTAGTATATTCCCTGTATGCCCCAAGAAAGAGACACTGCTAACCTTACACTTAAAGAAGAATTGAAGTAAAACAACTGCAGATGTCCACAGAGCTCTTATTTGTTGGAAAGGCTTTGCATTATGGCCTTCTGAAATAATGCTGTGAACTATCTCTGTCTGCCAGGTCCAGCAAAATGTTTCCCAGTGGTCACTGTGAATAATATCTTGAAGGATGTAGTAACAAGTTATCTTCAAGAAGAAAAATATGAAGCAGAATTGTGCAGGCAAATGACAAAGACAATCTCTGAGGTACAAACTTATTAGTAAAGCAAAGTTTCAAAACAAATTTTGGAGGGATATTGTATAGAAATCTCCACAGGATAGAAACAAAGCCTATTAATATTGAAAGCTATATCAGTTTTAACTTTTGTAAGTTGCATAATAAATACCAAGGTTTAGCTTTGGGACTGTAGAGTAGAACGTTGTAGTGTTTGTATACTGCAATGATAATTTTGTAACCCTGTCAGTCAGGTCTTTCTCATGTAGGCAACCTGTTATTCAATTGTGATTTTGTATTCCAAGCTGCTTTCAAGTGGGTGACTTGCAGCATTACATGTGTATTACCACAACATACTTGTGTTAGGAGTTTGTCTTTTTAAGTGTGTATCTGCATCAGGTGTTCTTCTTTGCATTATTATTATATTTAATTATATCCTGCTTCCCCCCCCCCCAGTTTGGGACTCAAGGGGGGACTCAGTTACTTTCATGTAATGCCTGTGCTTCTCTTTGAACATGTAGACTCCAGGGGAAATGCACAGAAACTTATTAAGACAAGGAGAAAGGAGGTTTATCCATTCATACCTTGAAAGCTGTTTTAATAATTGGTGCAGACTCAGGGCTTTTCTCTAGCCCTACCAGAGTACAACAGCTTCCAGCCAGTATATTCTGGCCCTGGAACTGGCCCATTCCTCCCCCACCCTGTTACCATGATGAAACAGGCAGAAGTCTGCACACACATGCTGGCCTGTAGCAGCGGGCATCGCTGTTGCGCATCGCACTCTCTGAAGCCAGGAAGGAGGCACTCAATATGTGATCAAGGCTGGTCACGTGCAGGGGCCTTGATCACATGCTGGGGGGCTTGCTTCGTGGCTGCAGAGCAACTCCAGTGGCGGTGACAGCATCTGGCTATTCAGGCCGGTGTGCAGGTACGGATCCTGCATTCTCATGCCAGATCCA
Source organism: Gambelia wislizenii (assembly GCA_030847615.1). Classification (NCBI taxonomy): domain Eukaryota; kingdom Metazoa; phylum Chordata; class Lepidosauria; order Squamata; family Crotaphytidae; genus Gambelia; species Gambelia wislizenii. The sequence goes on from JAUMIR010000004.1 coordinate 110,180,459, forward strand.
TCCAGGTTTTCCCACAAAATGGGGGTTTCCCAGGTGTTTTATTACAATGTTTTAAAGGGTTTTGCCCCAGCTTCACCCCAGCTTTGCTTTGAGCATTGTCAGGTCTGCCTGGAGGTGGAACGGGGCAAGAGCCCTTCGTCATTTGGACTGCAGGGCTTCAAAACAGGTGGAAGCCAGGGTAAATAACCTATCTAGACAAGCCCTCAGCCTCAGGACTATCTTCATACCTTATGGTCCTGTCACAGAAGCTGCCAAAAGCATACTTACCATGTTTAAATTGGGAAGCAGATTGAATGCGGGAAAATGGGTCACCAGTTGGTTTTCCTTCCAGAAATACTAATACAGTCATCCCTTCACATTCATGGGGGTTAGGGGTTAAAGACCTCTGCGAATGTTAAAAAAACTGTGGATAATAATAGTCCTCCCCCAACCTGCTGCAACAACCCATCCCATCACCACTCTCTCCCACCCCCACCCCCCGCCCTTTCCACAGTGGCAACGGGGGCTTCAGGAGTCCCTATCACCACTCGCTCCCACCCCCACACCCTTTCCAAAGTGACAACGGGGGCTTCAGGAGCCCCCATTGCCACTCACTCCCACCCCACGCCCTTTCCAAAGTGGCAAGGGGGACTTCGGGAGCCCCCATTACCACTCACTCCCACCCACCCCGGCCTTTCCATAGTGGCAACGGGGGCTTCAGGAGCTTCCATCGCTACTCGCTCCCCTTGCTGCCTTGGGAAGGGACGGGGAGGGAGAGAGGGAGGGAGGGAGGCTTTCCACCCCCCCTTCCCAAGACAGTGATGAGCTTCATGAGAAACCCTTTGCTGCCTTGGGAAGGGTGGAGGGGGGGTAGGCGGCTTTCCGCAAATAATCAAAACCGCGAATGTGAAAGTCGCAAATGTGGAGGGGCAACTGTAGTGCCTTCTTGAGAGATTAAACTCTATTGAACTAGGTGAGGATTGCTTTTGATAAAACTTCTATAGGACTAATCAGTGTGAGTGCTTTTACTTGGTAAAATCCATCCAGCCAAGCACTTTTAAATAATGTGCAGAAACTACATTTTCCCAAAGTCTTTGCAATGCGGTTTAGCACTAACATGAGTGCTAACATAATATGACTGTCTTTGGATTCTGTTCACTAATGCTGGCTATACCTTTATAAAGTCCTATGCCACTTGAGTCTAGGCTTTCTGAAGAATCACATTTCTCTGTATGAGCCTGCCGTAAGATCTTCAGGAAATGCATGTTTGGTGAAAGAAGGCCTTCTTGGTGGCTGCTCCCAGGCTGTGGAACTCCCTCCCTCAAGAAGCTGACCCCCTCCATGTGATCCTTCTGCCAGCTAGCAAAGACCTTTTTGTTCAACTGACTGGCTGCTAAGGAGGACACATTAAATTGGGGGCATGATTTTTAAATTGTTTTTATTTGTTGTTTTGATACATTGTGCATTATTGTATTTTAATATTGCAATTTGTGTTTTTCCTTGTATTGTTTTTTAATCATGATGTAAATTGTCTTGGGTCCTAGTATTGGGAGAAAGCTAGAAGATGATGGTGGTAGTGGTGATAACTATGTGAAAAAAAATGTATAATACTTGTGCAGATTTGCACTTCATCCTAAGTACTTTTCAAATTTAATTCATTCTCTTTTAGGTAACTAAGGCTCGGATAAAAGACCTGATGATACCAAGATACAAAATTATTGTGATTATATATATTGGACAACTAAAGAAGCAAAGCATACAGATTGGAAGCAGGTGCCTCTGGGATACTACAAGTGATACTTTTTGCTCATTCTCATTCAAAAATAGGTCATTGTTTGCTCTTGCAAATGTCTACGCTGTTTACGCTGAGTAACAAGAGGAAGTTCTGTGTGGAACTGATGAGCCCAAGCACAGAGCTGGATATATATATATAGGCTGCAATACTATGTACACCTACCTGAGAGTAAGCTTCAGTGACCCCAATAGGACCTGACTCTGATTAAACCTGTGTAGAATTGCTCTGCATTGTGGGTTTGCTAAATAGAGCGCTCCTGTCATGTGCACTAAGGGTTGTAAGTACTTTTAAGAAAACAGGGTTTAATATCACTAGTGCAATTCTTTCTGCTGGTATGTAAACATAATCTTCTATCATGTACTCATTCCCAAGGGAGGACTTAGTACTCCTGGTGTTGTAGCAATGAGGTTATAATGACTGTGTAAATGAGGCCTAGATTTGTGTTTTATTCTTGAAATATTGTTGAAATATAGAGCCATTTCACAGTTCTTTATGTGTACTGATATATGTGTTGCTTCATCTTAAAACTCCATTTCAGGATAATGCATAAGGGTTAAACTGGTTGGTAATTTAAAGATGTAACTAGCAGCTATGTCTTTCCTCTTCTTCTTCTTCTTCTTCTTCTTACTCTTTCTTTTTGGCAATTAAAATTGCAGGTGCAGAGGACCTGATCTGGATTGTGACAGTAGCATTCAGTGGGAATAGAGAAGGTTTAACATGTTGCCTTTTATACTGGTCCAAGTTCAAATTGATCAGACATGTGCAATTTTTTGGCAAAAAAAGTTATCCATTGATTTTTAACTGATCATTTCTTGAACATAAAAACTGCAGGCCAAGGCCCTTCATATTTTACACTAGGGTCCTATTCCAGACTGGTTCCCTGTGCTTCCTTTAGAGCAGGAAATAAACAGATAGATAGCTGCTACATCTTTAAATTACTGTCTAGCTTGACTCCAAGTCCCAAATCAATGGCAATGGCAAATCTGTCCAGACCACACACGCTGGATGTTGATGGCACTACAGGTCAGCTGTGTTGCTGTTCCCTTTCCACTTTTTTTAAAGGTTGATATAGGATCTGCTATATAAGGCAACACTTAGCATTATAGAAAGTTTTTCCAGTGGCTGAAGTTGAATTGGCTGAAGTCAAAGTGTGGAGAAGCTACATCTCAGTTTTATTTAGATAGTAAATTGGCTAAAGTCTTAAGGAAAAGCCCAAAGACTCAATGCCAGGTTGAAACTGCCGGGATTTTAAAAAAACATTGTTGCATATATTATGTTGCCTTTACTGTACTTCTCTTTTTTTGAAAGGTTGGGAAGCAGAGCATGAGTATCTCTCCTCATAATAACTGGTTTGAGAGTGGTCAGGTGCGAAACAAAGATTCAGTGCACATCCCTGGCTGATCTCTAATGTTAGGATATCAGGATGACAAGGCCTTACACATACTGCTGCTTGTAAGTAGGCTTTATCTAATAGGCACTGGTGAAACTGACTCAAATACATTTGTTTCATATCACAGTTGTTCTCACAATCTTTCTCTACAACCACAATACAGCTGGGATTATTCTACATCATGACGTATCACTCCAGCCACAGCATTTGGAGGAGACATATGACCTAGCTGGCTCTTAACTTTGTCTGCTCTGCAGGTTGGAAAATTATCAGTGAAGCAAAAAAGTGTTTAAATACAGATAGTGCCTTCACTTTTACTGATAACCCTCCCTCACATCTCCAGCATTCTGTGATTTCTTCTGTCTCCTTGATAGATTTTCTCCAACACCCCCCCCCCACACACACACTTAATGAAAATATCTCTCAGCAAACTATTTGGAAGATTCAACCATCTTGAAATCAACAAAGGAGTGTTCAACCAGAAATGATCAATATGGACTAGTTTATGTCTATCTGTTTATCCATCCATCCATCCTTATACTGAGTTAAACCACTTAGCCATATGCGACCTGGTATTATGTACCAAGCAGCACTTTAAGGTTTCAGGCATAGATTTTTAGCAACCTGACCTGATCAGGAGATAACATTTGACAATTTGCATTGAAAGGATGTGTTCTGCACTGAGCTATATCGCTCCTTGCAGCATGGCTTTGGTTTTGATGGATCCTTGAGGGAAAACGCCATATTCAGTAAATGTGCTGGTTGTTTGTTTGTTGGTTTGTTTGTTTAATGGTAAACCCACTCCTATGTACCTACAAGAACAAACAGTAGAAGCCAGGTGGTGAACTTCAGATTTATTGCAAAAGTAGGAACCAAAAGAAAGAGCAGGTATCTTATTCACACATTTGAATTCCAGCCATTGAACAACATTTATCAATTTGTACACATTCCAAGTGGAAGGACAGAGAAAAATTATGTCAGAGCTGAGAATTATGGAGTGTGCTAGAAAAGATCTCAAAATTACCTATTTTAAGACACAAAGCATTTTGTTTTCTAATATATTATTGCTGTAGAGTAGCCACCATATAGCAATTTGATGCATCTTTAGCATAGTGAACTTATACTGTTTTCAGTGCAGCCAACAGTACAACAAGAGACTGTGAGTCGCATGACATCCTCATGCCTTTTATGGATCAACTTCGGTTGCTGGCCTTGCAGATCTCTTTCAGCCTCAGCCCTGGATTGGATGAATTCTTGGCTTTGGGATTCTGATGTCTGGATATAATTTTCCTCAGTACCTGTTGAGATATTGATAACAAAGTGGAAAACGAGAGTGACTTTCTTGAACTGTTAAATAAAAATGATGGCAAAATTCAGGTATGCAAATAATAAAGTAGTATTGAAGTAGTATTGTATGTATATTTTATATAAACTCTGCTGAACTGCCCTGACAACCAAAATGTCTAAGCAAAATATTGCCAGCTCAGTCTAATCTGTATCATTTAAATTTCACTAGTGTGTTAGGTTGGTGGTATTAGTATTTATAAGGTAAACTGGAAGCCTAATCCTAAAAAATCCACAGAGGAATAAACACCCATGCTCTCAGTGAATTTTGCTTTAAAACAAGTGTGTCAGGACTAAGCCTAAGTTATTTCAATAGGGGTATCCTAGTTGTGCTGAAACAGATATTACACTTAAAACAAGGGATGTGGTAAGAAAGAAAGCCAAAGACCAATCCCCTGCAATACCTCTTCCCATTTTCAAAAGGAATTGTGTGCCCAAGGTCACAGAGATGGAAAAAAATATGATTGACTTCAGTGAAGCTTAAGGTTTATTACTAGAATATACTTATGAACAAATTGTTTCAAAAGAGAGGACTAGTGTGGAGTGGTGGTTAAAGTGTTGGACTGGGGCATGGGAGATCCACTAAGGGCTTGTCTCCACTGAGCCATGGAACTCACTGGGTGACTATTGGGCCAGTCAATCCTTTTAGGGTTGCTCGGAATAGCAACCAGTGGCTTCCATGTCCGGCAGTGAAGCTGCTTCAGGTTTTAGTGGTTACTGGAAAGGAACTCTCCAGGGTGCTGAATCCCACCCCCCAATAGGTGCAGCACATTGGAGAGAGCTCTTTAAGCTTTCAGATAAAAAGCCAGAGAATGTTCAGTAACACAGGAATGAGCCACCTATCAGTGGTTGCTGGGAGCATAAAGTGAGAAGGAGAAGTGCCCCTGCCTTGACCTCAGTGAAGGAAAAGCAAGATTTAAATTATCTCAGTAATAATTCTGAATTCAAATCCCAGGAATATGTGTGTGCAAAGCTCTGTAGCACAACCCCGCAACTTCCACAGTTAAGAAATAACATCTAAAACCCCAAATTGGAGGAAATCATAAATTATACTGTGCTTTACAGAATATGCTGTTTCCAAGCACAGTTCAGAGCTCGCACTTATACCTTCAAAAGCTTTGTGGCGTTTAGCACATGGGTACCACTGAAGGGATGCCTACTTCTTCATTGACTTACTCATGCACTGCAGTGATTACCTGAATCCCTTTTCCAGGTGACCATGCCATCAGAAATGAGGTGGGTAGTGACTAGGGAGAAATTCCTTCTCCAGTAAGACTTGTCCAACACCTCCTCTGCTGTCTTTTCAGCACCAATGGAAATCCTTTCTATTTACCCAGGCTCTAAATTATTATCCTTTTTTAATTCCTGCCTATAGTTATCATTTTTAATTTAGCTGTTATCTTACTGCATTTGTTTATGATGATGTATATAGTACTTCCCTGAGAAAAAACAAGATGTACATTCTACATCACCTACTTAACTATGAATGTATAACTAACTAACATCTCCTAGCCTGACACACCCCTCCCAAAGAACTTACTTTACCAGGCAGTAGCCATACCCAGGGATGGAGGTCTATTTAGCTGATGGCCAGGGCATGGGAGGATGAGATTTCCACCCTCTTGTACCAGCAATCAAGGCTGTGGTAATCAGAAGCACGATCCATGTCTCAGTTCCTTGCCGCAGCCTCACTTGCTGGGAGGAGGAGAGTGGAAATGCCATCCTCCTTGTGCCCCAAGTGCCAGCTGAATAGACCTCTATCTTTCAGTGCAGCTGCTGCCTGGCAAAAGTAGGCTAGGGAACATTCAAAATCATGCAACAGTGTCACAATCATGACTACATAGGGTTCGTGAATATGAAGTAGTTATGGATCAATAACTCTATCTTATGAGTCTTTATCTGCAATGCAGAATGCCAGCCCAAATAAATAAAAAAAGATGCCATTGCTTTAACTGAATGAGCTTTGGCATGGAGAACTGTAAAAATATTTAGAAAGCTATTACCTGTGAGACCTTTTGGGAAGCCATTCAGTTGCCTTCTCCAGCGAGATCCTCCACAGGTAAAGACGACCGCTCTGACAAAATCTCTCCCACAGAGTTTGACAGGACGTCCTTCAGATTTTACTTCAGAGATGGCCATGAAGAAAGAGAGCAAAAGCAACCCCAGTACCATGGCCTTCATTTTGTCAGAACGATACTTGGTTAGTCAGAGTAGGAAAGACAGTGGAGACTACTGGAGACTGAAGCCCAGGTGGCAGTCCAATTTATATGCTTCTCTCCTCTATTAGGCAAATGACATGGGGAAGTGATGATCTAATGTTTGTCAAATATTTTTTTTTGTGCCAGTGTAAGTGCTTTGAGATTTTTATCTGGATTGTTCTCAAATAATAATTAAGATTAGAATCCGTAGTTATATGGCTAAGATTAGCAACACATGAAGAAGTCCAATATATTTATAGAGACCTCCCATCTTAAATCAACACTGCAGAGGTGGACTTCCTGCTCCCCTTTAAAAGATTTATTACATTTTTCACACCTCCCAAATGACTATGGCTTGCTATAATTTTTCAAATAGCAGATAAGCTCAACCAATAGGCATATGCTAGGCTGCTTTACCATTTAGTGTTCTGAACTAGATGTATTTTATCAGAACTTACATTCAAAATGAAACTTGTTACAGTTGTCCCTCTGTATCCACAGATTTGGTATCCACGGATTTAAATATTCACAGCTTGAAAATATTCTTTAAAAAATAATAATCCAAAATGCAAACCTTGATTTTGCCATCTTATATAAGGGACACCATTTTGCTAATGTTGCTGTCCTTGAGCAAGCAGGGATCACCAGCATTGAGGCCATGATATTGTGAACACGGCTGCGCTTGGCAGGGCACATTTCTAGGATGGAGAACCATCGCCTCCCAAAAATAGTACTCTACGGTGAACTCGCCACGGGTCACCATAAGAGGGGCACTCCAAAAAAGTGATACAAGGATTCCCTGAAACAACATCTCAGGCTCGGCCAAATTGATCACCAACAATGGTCCACCCTGGCCTCACATCAGGAGGCATGGAGACGCACTATCCACAATGCTGCAGCCTTATTTGAGAACTCACGCTGATCAAGTCTTGATCAACACAGAAAGAATCACAACCCGGAAACCACTCAAGCAGACCTGCTGTGTTTTCTGCAACCGGACTTGTTTATCTCAGATTGGCCTTTTTAGTTATCAGTGCACTTGCAGAAAGCGCGGGATGAGTCCTTCCTGAATCTTCATTTGCAAAGAAAAGCCAGAGAGAGAGAGAGAGCATATAAGGGGACTTGAGTATTCATGGATTTTGGTATTCACGGGGTGTCCTTGAACCAAACCCCAGCGAATATGAAGGGACAACTGTATAATGATATATGTTCCTGTAGAGCTATTGGTCTTTTCCTCCCCATTCAATTTATAAATGTATTCATTAGCACATTTAAAGGAAACATTGAAAGTGTCCATGGGGTCAGATAATTATGTCTACTTCTTTCTTCCTCTTCCTTTCCCCATTGACCAAAGTATCAGAAAAACAAATACTGAGGAGATGATCAGACAGGAACGCAAAAAGCGTTCCTGTCCCACAATCGCCGCTCCTGCCCCTGTCCCATACCTGTGCCATCACAATCACCCTCCCCACCACACTTACCTTGTCTCACGTTGACAGGGCAGCCCAGGGGTGAATGGAGCTCTAACGGAGCTCCATTCACTTCCTGGAGTGAAATCCCGCGGATTCTCACAAGAAGACGCAAGCACAGAAAATTCAAAAATAAAAAAATACACAAAAAAGTTACAAAAAGCACATACACACACTTTAAAACTTCCAAGTAAACCAGGGAAGTTTTTAAAAAGTGTGTCGCTTACCTGGATGTCCCAATCTCACCCGAAGTGTTCTGTCAGGGGCTGCTTATTGATGCTGGGATCTCGCCAGCGAAATGGGGCACCTTGTCACCCAGAGGAAAATCTGTCACAGAAATGGAATGACAGATCTATTGATGGCTTCTCCCATCAATAAAAAGCAGCACCAGTGCAATGGCAGCAGAACGGGTGCATACCGATGGGGAAACGATGTCGTGTGGTAAGGGAGCCCTTTTGCGATTTCCTGGCATTCCTGTAACACCACTTTAAATACGTCTGATAATTTTACACTCTGGTCTATTTTGGTATAGATTTCAAAATTATACTGGCAGTTTTCATAACCATTATGTTTATCCCTGTGAGGGGCAAAAGTAAAAGTTCCAGAGAGTAAAAAGTGTGGAGGAGTGACCCTAGATCATCAGTGGCCTCTAACTACAGCTCTGTTTTACTTCTGGAAAATGTATGTGGCTCAGAGATTCTCTCTCTTGTCATAGAAGCCTAAAGTGAGGTTGATCGTATATTTGTATGTCATCGTTGGTAATGAAAGCCTCATTCTACAATGTTTTTCTCCATATGCATTATGTAGTGCAGTTAAAACATCCTCTCACCCCTGGAAGTTGTGATAGACTTCCATCCTTACAACTGTCTTGTTCTTTTCTGTCCTTTCAACTAAGAGAGTTTGGTACAGGGTCACACTGATTTTGAGTTTGATCATTGTGACCTGTAGGAGCCTAGGATGCCTTCGCGGGACAACCTTAATTGGCCTACTTTCTGTCAGGGTGCAGTAGGGAGATGTGAAACAGAAGCTGCACTGCATCAGGGACCAGTAGACTGGCTTGTACAGACAAGGCCAATCAGAGGGCACAGAACCTGAGGTGATCCATAAGCAGTCGTAGGAAGCTGTGATCTGGATCAGAAGATCAGCACTAGGGAGAGGAGAGAATACCGTGAACCTTTTGGTCCGTTGTCCTTATCGAAAGTAAAATCACATATACACATTTCAAGCTGTTTGTTGCCCTGTGTGGGAGAACAAAAATGTCCCCCAATCTTTCTGTCTACCCCTGGGATACATGACAGACCAGTGAAGATGATTTTATGAAGAAAAGCAGCCAGTAGAAAAATGAATAATTCTATCTTCACTTTCTCCAATCTTCCTCCTTCTGCACCCCTGCTGCAAAATTCTACTCCAGACTGCAACTTCTTGCCTCAGGCATGACACATATCATGGAAACCTTTGGAAATTTGTTCTCCTTTTTTTTCTTTTTCTTTTTCTTTTTCTTTTTTTTTTTGTCATTGGAATAGATTTTGTAATTTTGCAGCTTTCATCTCTCTTTTTGGTCATAGCTTTTTTTCCCCCAAAGAAGCTTTTTTCTTGTGTTGTTTTTGGTTTTATCTTGTTATTTTCTGTACTGTTTGAGTGTATTATTTATTTATTTTAAAATAGAAATTTAAAAGACTCTGGAATCACATTCACACATATCACAGTCACAGCTGTCACATGTAGTTTGAACCTAAGTTCTACCCAAAGGAAGCCCTATTGCAGGACACTAGTTTGTCAGAAGAGATCAGTCTCAATAATGCTTAATTTTTCCAATTTCCTGTTTGTTGTATATTATGTGAATGAAGATTGTTGACTTCTACCAAGTGGCACTTCCTCCCCCCCCCCTGTTTTTTTTGGTCTTTTCATCCCCATGATAGGATTGTCGTTGTTGTGTTGTGCATTCAGATCATTTCTGACTTAAGGTGAACCTTAAGTTTTGTTCAAAAGAGGTTTGCCCTTGCCTTCCTCTGAGATTGAGAGAGTTTGGCTTGCCCATGATCATCCAATAGGTTTTCAGGGCTCAGCAGTGAGGATTCAAACCCTGGTTTTCCATAGTCCTAATCCAACACTCAAACCACTGAACTGCTGGTTGTCATGATAGGATTACAGTAGGACCCCCATATCCATAGGGGATTGGTTCCAGGGCCTCCTGCAGATACTGAAATCTGTGGATAATAGTGAATGACCTGGAGGAAGGCAGGCAGGAAGGCAGAAGAAGCGGGGCTCCTCAAGTTGACCCACCAAGCCCAGCCTAGCCGGCCCCTCGGAGCTGAGCCTGGGCAACTTCTTGGCCCAGTGCACCTTTGCCCCCCAGCACTCCCTCCCTCCCTCTCTCGCTCAAGCCACCCTCCTCGCATCTCTCTCCATGGCCCCCGGATTCACCCAGAGCGAACAAGAGGCAGAAGGCAGTGGTGGCGCTCATGGCCGGCACCTCCTGGGCTCTGCTGGGCTGCTGGCGCCACTCCACTTCTGCTGTGGATCTGCCCTGAGCACTTAGCCACCCACTCGGAGCCCTGCCACTTGTCCATTCATCACCCAGCCAGCCCAGCCCTGCGCAGTTGCCACCCTCGCAGTCTCGGGTCAGCTTCAACTCCTGCCAGGCAGCAGAGAAGGAGAAAGAGAAGAAGGAAAAAGACGAGGTGGTGGGGTGGTAGTCCTCGGTGGCTCCCCCAGCAGCATTCTCCACTCCGCACCTCCCTCTTCGCGGTGCCCGGCAGTGGCAGAGGCAGCAAGAGCAATCAAGGAGGCAGTGAGCTCTCCTCCTTCCCTCCCTTCCCTGTCCACCCTCCGCCATCTCCCATTGTCAACTGCAGATAACTGAATCAGAAGAAGGCAAATCAGTGGATACGGGGGTGCTACTGTAGTCTGATATATTTGAACTAATTAATAGATAACAGCGGCATCTACTGATACGTAAGCCAACTACTGCTCAAGCAGTTAAGAGTTTCCCTTTTTCTCCTCTCCCTGCAGCCTAATCTGCTTGAGAGGGTTCACCTAATGTCCTAATGTAGATTTGGGTCTCACACATAGAGCTGCCAGGTAATTGGTCTATGTATCCGGCTGTAGAGATCAGTAGTCCATCAATGTCCATGTTCAAGTAAATAACAGATATGCTAGAAAGACTACAAGTAATTCCTTGTGTGATGCTGTGTCTTCCAGCATCAAGTAATAAAATTTTGACTCATATTTACCTTGACACATAGGGACATACATTCTGAGTTACAAGAGCATTAGAAAGGTTGTCTAGTTCTTAGCAGAACCAATAAGTAAACAACTGTTCCTACTCATTAAAAGAAATGAGGTTTTGACACCTTTTTTCGATAATGATTAACAAACTGTGCACACTAATGGGTGGCATCTTTAGAAACATACAGGAAATATATATAATTTCTTCATAAAAATGTGCAAAATACACATGGAAATGGGTGTTGATGTCCTTCATAACACACTAATTTTGATCAGTTTAAACATTCAGCACTTGTTGCTGGGCTGTTGAAGGGAGTTTAATATTACTGTAGTTTTTACAACATAATGCCCCTGTGTGACAGCAGTCCAGGACCCTATAGGCTTTAGGCCTATGTAATCAATAAAGAGAGCAGGGTGTTTAACGTGACATACTACAGAAATAATTCAGTTTGACACTGCTTTAACTGTCATGGCTCCATCCCATGGAATCCTGGGATTTGTTGTTTGTTGTGGCACCAGAGCTCTCGGACAGAAAAGGTTAATATCTCACAAAACTACACTTCCCAGACTTCCATAAGCATTGAGCCATGGTAATTAAAGTGGCGTCAAACTGCATTATTTCTGCAGTGTGTCAGCAGCCTTTGAATCAAGAGATGAAAGACTTGTAAAGTTTAGATGCAAAGTTAGATCTAGACTGGCTGTTGTGTAAACAGAAGGGTTCTTTCCACTCGTGGAACAGAAAACAGATCCAGCAGAGACTTCCTTATAATGGAAGGGGAAGAGGCAATGGTCACACATTATTCTTTCTCCTTGCACTGTCTTTCATGGAGCTCTGGAGCATCCACAGCAGCTTTTCAGAACTGCAAAAAAGGAAAGATCAGTGAAATACACCTTCCTGCACCAATTTTCTTCTGGTATTAATAGATCTTTACCCTAGAGGCATCCCATTTGATAGTGAAAGCTAAGCAGGGTCAAACATGGTTAGTACTTGGAAGGGGGGGTCACCAAGGAATACAAAGTGCTGTAGACCATATTTCAGAGGAAGGCAATGGCAAACTACCTATTAGTATCCCTCGCCTTAGAAAACCCTATGAAATTCATGGGGTTGCCATACATTGACATGTACATATACACAGTTCCAAGTCTGGATCCTGTCCAATGAGCTGGATCCAGACATAGTCATACTTAGAGCAGACCCACTGAAATAAATGGGATTATGAATAATTTAACTCCCAGTAATTTCAGTGGGTCTCCTTTAGCACAAACCCAATGGTGAGGATATAAAATTTGGATAACATTTGTTGCCTGTCATGTACCTGAATTACCAGTTTTTCCAATAACTTCACATGATACCAGAGGATGGCCAGAATTTGTCTATTGCAATCTATGTTGTGTAATTTTATGCATATTTAGCTATGTAGCAGAGGAACAAAGGAACCTTATTAGTGAATTGCAAAGATGCATAATGGGACGCTAACAAGAGTGTCCTGAGGCACATCAGGCTCTACCAATGTGCACTGGCACTCCCTAGCTGGTGTCCTGATGCACACTGGGTCCCATTTTGCCTCGATCCCTTTGTGCATCAGTCCTGCTGCACATCAGTTCCGTCATGTATTCGGTTCCAATATTGATCAGTCCCATTGTACATCAGGTCCCATTGTGCAATAGTATCTATGTACAGCAGTCACTATGCTGTCTCCCATACATAGTAATGCAACAGCAGCTCCTCACTATATACAGATATTGTGGAACTTCTCAGTTCTTATTTCTGGCTGATATTCCCCAACCCAGAGGATAAGTAGAGACTGAGCTTCCACCTCCTGGATTATCTTTGACACAAAGCATGGTGTACCACGCTACACTTGTGAAGAGAATAGGTATGTTTATAGTGATTGGTAGTTTCCAAGCAAACATGTAGGAAGTTCCAAAAAGATTCCCAACAGATTTGTTTCTGTATATACATGTATATTTACACCAGTTTAATAGTTACATTTTTCAATGTTGCATAATTAAATGTCAGGTGTTCAGCATCACTTTCTTTTTCCTTCACTGAATATTGGTGCAAAAAAGCTACTCTGGAGTGAGTGGATTAGAGTCAATCAGATCATGCAGAATGTCCACCTGAAAAAAAAACATAAATGATATACATCTAAGTGAATAGGCCTAGAAAAGACATGAAGTCCTGGATAAATGAAGCATCATTGCTTCATCATGATGAACAAGAATTTGTAATATATTGATTGTCCTGTATCTCTGTTTTGTCTAAAATTGCCTTTAAATTATGGCCCCAGGTATAAGTGCATTGGCTTTTTGCAGGGATCTATGGGACTAAATTAAGGCTGTAAAACATACCTTCTTTCTCTCCTGTTCAGCCATATTTCTTAGTGCATACACAGTGACTAATCCATCGCTGTCCCCAATCAGAAGGCAATCTGCATTTTTAGCAAAAAGTACTGTTGTGAATTTCAAATTTGCGGTGGCAGCATTTACAATCAGGGGATCCAGTCTGTATGCAAAAGAGTAAGACACACAACAACATATAACCACAACTATGGACTTGTTTGGAACAACGCATTGTGGGATACTGTTTTCTTAGATGATTATCTGTTTGTCTGCCAAGTTACTTTTCCCAAACATTAATCTCCATGCCAGCTAGGAAAACTACTGTATGCCATACAGTTGAACCTGGGCACTGCATAATGTAGATTTGCACAGCATAATTGGTTCCACTAAACCGTGTTTAACACTCTAATTGGTGAATGTGTTATGAGTAGGCCACTTGAAAATAATGTGAAGCCTTGAGGATGGGGAGAAACGATGGGCTCCATCTGGTTATTAGTCTCAGCTAGCGCAGCCTCATCAAATCAATGGCTACTTAGAAAGTCAGCACTTAGATAAATTGCATGGATTCAATGGGTCTCTTCTAGTTGGAACCAACAATTGGATTTCTCCAATAATAACCCCCCCTTCTCTTTACACATTAGCTGCCTTGCATGCAATTATAGATTTGGGGATGTGGGATATGTATTTCCCTTCTGTGAACACAACTTGCCTATAAAATGGGGAGGTGGGAAGTCTTTTCTAAAACAGAGAAGGGGTAGCTCAATTTGTCCCTTCAATTCACGGGGTTAGGGGCGGAGCACCACTGCAAAAGTGGGGAAAAATTGCAAATAAGTTAAGCCCCACCCCCAACATGCATACTACACTACAGTATTGTAGACTCCTCTCCCACCAACAGGACTGCCAATGCCTGCCACTGTGGCAGCAACACCCACCCTGCTGGATGCACAAATCATGCCCCTCATCCACATTCACCTCCCCTCCAGCTCTTCCTCTCTCTGTCCTGCAAACAACACAACTCCATCTTGCTTTCTTACCTTGCATCAAAACAGCACTGCTCATTTAAAACAGTAAGGTTTAACGTAATGGGCAGTGCTGTTTTGGTGCAAGGTAAGAAAGCAAGATGGAGTGTTTTATTGCCAGGACAGAGAGAGGAAGAGCTGCAGGGGAGGTGAATGTGGATGAGGGGCATGATTTGTGCATCCAGCGGGGTGGGTGTTGCTACAGTTGCAACTTTTAGCTTCGGTTTGTGAAAGGAGTGACCTAACTGTTTTAAACAGGCAGTGCTGTTTAGGTGCAAGGTAAGAAAGCAAGATGGTGTTGTGTTGTTGGCAGAACAGGAGGAGACGGGAGGAGGGTGGGGTCTTGGAATCTGAGCTAGTTGAGCAGCAGCTACAAACTGTAAATATGCAAAACAATGAATGTGAAGGGACAACTGTATATAGTTTTCAAGCACAGGGTCCTAGGTTCCTTTGATTTGTTGCCTAGGCACCTCACACACTAGAAAAAGGGCTTTGTGAATTGAAGTGCTGAGCTTTCCTTTCACATGATTAGATGAGGGACCCTAGAACCCCACAAAGTGAGCATATCAAAGAGAGTGAGCAAGTAGAGAAAGAGAGGTGCTGCTACTTCTCTGCTTGCTCATAGGTGGGGGCTAGCTGTTGCAGCAGACACAACACTCTACACTCCTACCAGAAACAACTGACTGGACGTGCTTGATATCATGGTATTCGAACCAGATTTTGCCATATGCAACAGGGCCAATTGAAGAAAACATCCTCATCTGCACCCCTCCAAGCCAATCCCACTAGCCCTGGTGGATGTATTGGGGTGGGTAGATCCCTTCCCATGGGCAAAATTACTTCCACAATTGAAGCCCTTCCATTCATAGAAAGTGGATCCTGCATGCAACCCATGACAATTCTAGTCCCCCTTTTACCTCTCCTTCATACAGTTAATGCCATAGCCAGATTTTTACAGTGAATGTAAGATGCTCATGCAGGAACTTCCCCCAATGAGATAACTGCTCCACAAATAGGAAAGCTTTAGTGGTTTCAGAATTATCATTTATAGCGGAGTCCTACTCCATACATTATATAGTGTTTTCAAAAATAACCAGGTAGGGTGCATCTGACTGCATGTGTTTTGGAGGCAACTTAAGAAATGCTGTTAACTTACGTGCTGACGCTAAGATCCCAGATTTCCACTCTAGTTTCATTCACAGCTGCAAACACATATGCCAAATTGGGAGACCACATTATATCATAAATCACATTGGTGGTGGAACTGAAGGTCAAAATAGGGTGAACTGAATCCTGGCGCCATAACATAATACTCCAGTCAGCAGAACAACTTAGAAACACTTCTGTACTGAATGGATTCCACGCTATTTTGTACACAGGGCCCTTTACGAGAGAGAGAGAGAGAGAGAGAGAGAGAGAGAGAGAGAGAGAATTCTATTTATAGTGGAATGGAAGTAGGTTAGGCATCAGCAAGCGGTGAACCTTTTTGCATGATGTTCCATTTTCCTCTTGGGTTCTTTGGCACCAAAAATTATCAGTTTGTTTTTCCAGGACATGGTGCTGTTCTGGGTTTTATTACTGGTGCAAAAGTATGTTTGGGGTATGTAATAGGCACAGTTATCCAAAGTTTGTCCCGGCTCCGCAATCTCACTTCTGATAAGAGAGGTTGAAAGAAGAACTGAGTACACCATGGATGAAGCTTTCTGTGGGGATTGCCACAGTCTCCCTGGGAATGTTGCACTAGCACAGTTGTTGTTCATTGTATGCCTTCAAGTCATTTCCAACATATGGCCAACCTAAGGCGAACCTATCATGGGGTTTTCTTGGCAGGATTTGTTCAAGGGGAGTTTGGCATTGCCATCCTCTAAGGCTGAAAGAGTGTGATTTATCCAAGGTCACCCAAGCAGGGATTTTATGGCTGAGCAGTAATTTGTACACTGGTCTCCAGAGTCACAGTCCAAAGTTTAAGCCACTACACCACAGGCTTACTGCACACCAAAGAAAAGTGGCAGTGTAGCAGGAATGCTCTGTCTTCCATGCTGCCTTACTGCATGACATCATAGTTCTTTCGTTCCGGTCCTGTGGGGGACCGAGGTAAAACTGTGTCTTTTTGCTACCCAGAAAAACCTGTTACCAAAAAGACATGGTTTTACCTTGGTTCCCCACAGGACCAGAACAAAAGAACACAGGAAGAATGATGACGTCATGTGGTAAGGCAGCATGGAAGATGGAATGTTCTTGCTGCACTGCCATTTTTCTTTGGAGTGTGGTAAGCCCCCCCCCCTCTTATGAGAGTGATTTTTAAAAGAGAAAAAAAGCAGGAAATGCAAAGCAAGGGGAAGTGATGACAGCCTCCCAGGAAATAACCATATGATGGGGAGGAGGGAAATGTGGAGGACAGGTACTGGGTGGGCATCTGTTAGGCCCTGTGTTTTTGGCTTTATTAAAAGATGGTTCAGGCTGCATTTGACACTATAGGCCTTGTTTACCTGTAAGAAAATGGGTCAAGGAGAGTTGTCCCTCCGCAGCTGGAAGGTGCGGGAGGAGACGAAAATGTTATCCTAAAGCCAATGTGATAAAAATGTTCCAATACATCCTGGCACCTGATGCAGTAATTGTCATTAGAAGATTTTTCCCTCTTAATTGGCATGGGAAAGTTCCTCCTCCTCCAGGCCAGTCAACCATCTTCTTGAAGGTTCAGTAGAAAAAACATATATAAAGGTGTTGGGCAAAGGCTTTTGCTCTGCAGCTGTGTGTAACTCTGCGTAGCCGGCTTGTATATGTATCTTTTTTCCTCCTTTTTATGTCTTCTTTTTTTAAAATATCTTTTTATTCATAGTCTTTTCCAGTATAAAATTTACATATTCATAAATACTCCATTACATTTCTTTCCATCATTTATCATTTACATACCTTTTTCTTAGCTTAATTATAGATATTATATAGAGAAGAGAAAAAAACAAATTTTAAATACTCATATTATACATTATACGCTCATCTCTCTCATTACTTATCTCCATCTCTTCTATCTCTCTTCCATCTTTCTTCCATTTCTTAAATTTACCATCTCAAATTAGCATTCCATTTTCTGTATCTAATGTTTATCTTTTCTTTATTTATTTTATTTCTGTTTGGTTACATTCATTCTACACATTCTACACATTCATTTCCCATTCTTTGACTTCCTATCCGGTCTTTCCATACTTTCATTTTCTTTATTTTGTGCATCCTTTTCTTTTTTTATTTCTATTACCTCTGTTCGTTTCATTTATTCCATATATATATATATATATATATATATATATAATTTAAAACAAAAAATGATAGACAAGAAGATAGAAATTATTATAGAGATGAAGAAAGTATAGGTTAAATGTAAGAACCTATTTTTCTATCTCCTTCCTTATTTATTTATTTATTTATTTATTTATTATTTTCTATTTTCATTCTCATTCCATCTTATTTGTAAGTTTGAAGATTCAGGAGATTTTCAGACACCTCTTTCAGCCTAGAGGTGGTCGTGCTGTTTTTCATGGACAACTTCCGTGAGTGAAAAACAGTGCGGCCGCCTTCAATGCTAGCTGCAACAGTCACGGACGATGCCAAGAGAGAAACGGCGTCATCCGAAATGGACCCCTTGCCACACGGCAGCCTCGTTACTGCACCGGAGGCTGCTTGCGCGGCAAGAGGCTGAAAGAGGCGTCCGAAAATCTCCTCAATGTATAAATGATGTATCTCTTTTAATATTTTATATCTCCCAATTTCTTTTTTCCTTCTCCTTCACGTTATTGTTGTTGCAAAAGAGATTGGAATGTAATATCTTTCCTTCCTTACTTTGAATTATTTTATGTATCTATACATATGTAAGTGTACTTACCTTTTTATTTATGTATTTTCTTTCATTAGTCTAATATCCGGTTCTTATTCAATTATAGAATTGTTTAACCTTACCTTCAGATAATCCGATAGCATAGTCCAATCTTTCACAAATTTTCCCACATTTTTCCCTTTAAGTAACATTGATAGCTTATCTATCTCCACCATCTCAAGTAATTTCTCCAACCAATGATCCATTGATGGTAATTCTTTTTGTTTCCATTTGCTAGCAAATGCTATTCTAGCAGCTGCCAGCATATAGAATATCATCTTTCCATTCTTTTTTTTCTAGTTCTTCTTCAATCATTCCCAGAAGGAATATTTCCAGTTTCATGGGGATGGTAATTTTCAAAATATCTTGAATTATCCTTTGTATTTGTCACCAGGATTTCTTAGCTTCTCCACAACTCCACCAAAGGTAGAAGAATGTTCCATTTTTTTCTTCACACTTCCAACAATTTGATTTCACATTTTTATACATTTTTGCCAGTTTGCTTGGAGACAATGCCACCTGAAGTACATCTTATATATGTTTTCTCTAATATTCTGTGACAATGTATATTTCATTCTTATTATCCACATTTTTTCCCACTGGTTTAGTTCAATTTGATGACCAATATTCTGTGCCCATCTTATCATATTTTGTTTTATTACTTCTTCCTTGGTATCCCATTTTAATATTAATTTATAAAACCTCGAAATCATGTTCTTATTTCCAGCCTGTATTATTTTTTCCCATTCAGTTTTTGTAGTTTCAATACCTTCCAGCTTCATATCAATTCTATATCTTTCTTTTATCTGCCTGTATAAATACCAATGGCACATGATGTCTTCTTTTCCATTTCTTCCCGGGTTTTAATCCTATGATAGTTTCCTTCTACCAGCAAAATGTCTTTATAATGAATCCATTCCCATGTTGGTACTCCTTCTCGACTATATAGGGCTTCATGTGGAGATACCCAAAGAGGTATTTTTTGGCACAGTCTATTCTTATATTTTTTCCAGATTTTTAAAAGAGCCTTTCTGATTACATGATTATTGAAATCCTTATTTACTTTATCTTTGTTATAAAATAAATATGCGTGCCAACCAAACCGATTTTTGTCTCCTTCCAACTTTAACAATTTGTCGTCCTCCAGTGTAGCCCAATCTTTAATCCAAATTAAGCAACATGCCTCATAGTAGATTTTTAGATTAGGAACATTCAGACCACCTCTTTCTTTAGAGTCTTGTAATACCTTCATCTTAACTCTGGGCTTCTTCCCTTACCAGATATATTTTGAGATATCCAATTGCCATTCTTTGAGTACTTTCTCATTATATATGATTGGAATTGTTTGAAATAAAAACAATAATTTTGGTAATACATTCATTTTAACTGCCGCAATCCTACCTAAGAATGTAAGTTTCAAATTTTGCCAATTTTTCAAATCTTTCTTAATTTCTACCCAATTTTTTTGTAATTGTTTTGAAATAATTCTGTATTCTTATTTGTTATTGTAATTCCTAAATATCGCACTTTCTTAACCACTTTCCATCCTGAAATTTCTGATAATTCCGTTTCTTATTTCTTCGTCATGTTCTTCGTGATTAATACCGTTTTTTTCTTTGTTAACTTTCAACCCCGTCAATAGTTCTAATTCTTCTAAGACCATTATTAATGTGGCTATTCCTTTAACTGGTTTGCCTAATGAGATAACCAAATCATCCGCATACATTCTCAATTTGTACTCTGTTTTCCCAATTTTAATGCCTTGTATTGTGGCTTCCTCCTTGATTCTTTAACTCAATAATTCCATAATTATTATGAATAAAAGAGGGGATAGAGGGCACCCCTGCCTTGTGCCTTTCCGAATTTGCAGTTCTTTTGTCTTTTCTCCATTAATTATCAATTTTGCTGTTTGAGTGTTGTATATCGCCTTTATCCAATCTGTAAATTTCGGGCCTGCATTTATTTTATTTAGAGTCTCATACATTGTTGACCATTTAACATTGTCGAAGGCCTTTTCTATATATAGGAAAACCAATGTTTTTGTCCCTATTATTTTCCGCATGTTCTATCAAGTTTAGTATGTGTCTTGTGTTGTCCCTCAGATATCTTCCTGGTAAAAATCCTCTTTGCTCTTCCCCAATCCATTCTGCCAATACCTTTTTCAATCTCTGAGCTAATATATTTGTGAATATTTTATAGTCAACATTTAATAAGGATATTGGTCGATATTTTTTTGGTTCTTGTGGGTGTCTGTTGTCTTTCAAAATCAATGTAATGTTGGCCTTTTCCCAGGTTTTAGGGTACTCCCCTTTTCTAATTGTTTCTAGTGTTTTTTTCAGTGGCAGTAGCAATTGGTCTTCCATAATTTTGTAGTATTTTGGAGTAAACCCATCTGGGCCTGGCGCCTTCCCCACCTTTATTTCTTTATTGCTTCTACAATTTCCATTGTTGTTATTGGTTGGTTTATACTTTGCTCTTGTTCCTTTGTAAATTTAGGCATATTTTGTTTCTTTAAAAAAGTTTGTATATTCCCACTTTGTACGTGACACTTTCCATATAATTCTACAAAGTAGTCCCTGAAGCTTCTCTTTATTTTCTCTTGTTCAGAAAAAATGTCATCTCCTTCCTTTACTTTTGCAATATAATTTCTGTCTTTTAGTTTCCTACGTTTATATGCAAGCCATCTTCCTGGTTTGTTTGCTTGCTCGAATTGTGTCTGTTTTATAAACTGGATTTTTTCTGTAGTTCCTCCATTGTTTCCATGGATAATTGCTTTTGTAAAAGTTTAATTTCCATAAGAATCTCTTTCTTGGCTGGGTCTTCTTGCAGTTGTTTTTCTTTCTGTCTTATATCCTCTTTAATTTTTTGGGTCCTCTCCTTTCTCTTCTTGTTTATTTAAAAAAAAATTGAAGAAAAAATCCCCACACAACTGTCTTCGATGCTTCCCACACTGTAATTACATCGGATTTGTTATTTAGATTCTCTTCGAAATACCACTGTAGCATTTGCTTTGCTTCCTCTATTATTCCTTTCTATGTCTTCTTGATTAATGAAAGTATGCCTATTCTGTTTTTCTATATGTTGTCATTAATAGAATAGCCTTTTTGTTCAACCCTTTTGTTCAGACAGACAGAAAGAGAGAGAAACCTGTAGAAGATTCCTTAAGTTGCAGTTCTAGACAAATTTAAGATAAAGTTGAAAGGAGTACACGATACGCACATGTACACACATGTGTACATACATAGACACACACACACACATACATATATATCTGTGTTGTAATCATTGCGCCATTATCTTAAATTCCACTAAAACTGCCGTTTAGGGAGTCTTCTATATCATAAGTCAAAGTGTTTGTTTCTCTTCCTTTCTGTCTGTCATACACTTGATGACAGAGTCATCAAACCTAGTCTATTATCTACTGGAACCAAAATAAAGTCCTAGGCCCCATTTACACGGCAAAATATTCCCTTAAATAAATCACTAAGACTCCTAATTGTTCCCACACATTGCGCCACAGTATCGCCTCATTCAGAAGGGGGGGAGGTCAAAAACTCAAAAGTAGCATGATAGGGGATTTTGCTACTTCTCCCAACGTTTTTGAAAAGTAGCACGACTTAGCGCACTTTTGATTGTGTGAACTACCATTTCGCTAAGGGCTATGTGAACTACCAGCAGTCTTCCCAATACAGTCACACCAGAGCTGAGTTGTGATTGGTTGGGCTGTCCAAGGAGGGGGGTTTACTTGCAAGAGATGGAGGAGCCTCAAATGAAAAGATCCATCCACTGTTGTTTCCAGCCTTGGAAAAGATCCATCCAGTGCTATACCCATCCCAATTGCCCACCTGTCCTGGCTTGCTTGGCTGCTGGGGTTGAGGAATCCCCAGTTAGCCTTTTCCTATCTCTCTATGTGTGTGTGTTTGTTCCCTTGCTGAGATTCCATTTCTGTGTGTGAGAAGAGAGAGGGGGTGAGAGTGGGTGAGCGGAAGGGGGGCTTGATGGGGGATTGCTCCTTGGCTGACACTCCCTGCAAAAGGAATAACAATTAGCAGGCATTCCTCTGGTAATCAGAGGGAAAAGTGCCTGCACTTTCTCTCTCTCTTTCCCTCCCTCCCTCACAGCTCCTCTGCATCTTCCCCCAGATGTGCTTGGGAGGCCACGCCCCCCCTCTGTCTGTGTGAATTACAAAGTGGAAAACTAAACAGATCAACCAATTTAGCAGTAAATCATGTGAACTATGCAGCACTGGTGCAAAACTGTGATAAAGTGCAAACTACCGCAATAAAAACTGACGTGTAACTGAGCCCCTAATTTATTATCTAATGGGACCAAAACAAAGTCCCTTGTCAACTAGATATTTAGAATGGGATCTCATTTTTTGTGTAAGATCAGAACCACCCAGAAAATTGGCTTTCCCCCCTGAAAATTGCTAGATTTGGTCCAATTTCCCTTAAACTTTGTGAGAAACAAATTCTAGGTGCCTCTGCAGAAATGTTTACTTCATTCAAATCTTAAGAAAAATTGTTAACATCACTCTGGAAAATGCTGGGAAATCCCTTCTGCATGTAATGTTTAACTATACATACTTTATGTCCTCTGTAGGTCTCCAGGTACTGTTCATTGTAAGAACAGGAGCATTTGTGAATATAGCCTTCTTCTGTTCCAACCATATATATGTTAGTGTCCTGAAATAAAATAAAATCAATGTGAACATCTTTTACTTTACCCACCTTCAATATATTTTTGCAAGAAGACTGAAAGCTTGTTTCTCCCTTTTCCCGGTAAAAACTGGAATCATTAGACACAAGTGTAATGCCGTTTTCAAAAAGCCCACTAGGTGTAGCTAGATTTTTTAAGAGATATGAGATAAAACCACTAATAAAGCACTCAATTTCCCATCATTCAGCTGCAGGGATAGTTAATTCATGGCATATATTCCACCACCGCCACCCCTTATGGGTGATCATCTCTATACAGGAAATAATTTGCGTGTGTGCAAGCACGTGCATGCATGTATGTGTGCATATGCTTTGTGGAACAGTGTTAGAAAGCTATTGCATGAAAGAAAAAAATGACCAAGAAGTGAGGAGTGTAACACTCTACCTCTACAATTCCATGTCATCTAACTGCTCTGACAGCTATCAAGCTGCTGCTGCCACTTACCAATGGGGTGGGGTAGAGGAAGAGAGGAAGCAATTCAATTCCTTATCACACTACTCTGTTATAGCACTATTATTCCACTTTAATGGCTATTTCTGCCTCCTGTGGAATCCTGGGATTTGCAGTTTATGGAGGGGCATTTGGCATTATCAGGCAGAGAGCTCTTAGGCTTCACTAAACTACAAACCCCAGAATTCCACCAGAGGCAACCATAGCAGTTAAAGTGGAATAATAGTGCTACAACAGTGTAGTGTGATAAGGCTCTCAGACAAGGAAGAAGCAGGTGATCTCAACTTGGAGGAGGGAAGAAATGAGGGCATGTTCACAGATAGAGTGCACCCTCCTTTTCTTTCTCTTTGGAGCCCAGAGCACTTGCACCTTCGTCATCTTTATTGCTTCACCCAACTCCTCACCACCAGTAAGGAACAGGAGCACAGCCCCTCCCAGGGCTTGATAGCTGCTGAGGGAAGGTTTGGGGTAGGGCACAATGAACTAGAAAATAGCCCCCTGCACCCCTTCCACAAAGAGCCATATGCATGTGTAAGCCACAGTTACATGTGCATATGTCACTAACAGGAGGCTGCCCAATATGTCCTGTGTAAAAGCAGCTTAGGCCTTCCTTGACTATTCTAATTTCTAGCCTTGTTGCATGTTTTGCTTCTTCTTCTCCTTCCTCTCTCATAGTGGATTAAGTGCTGTATCACTGTGGCAGAAGGTGGTGGTGCATCCAATCTGGCCCATAGTATGGCTGCTAAAACCCAGAGTTGTGACCTCCACAGGGAAGTTTAAGGGGAACTCTCCATCTACAACCTTAAGAAATGTTAGAGGCTAATATTTTATGACTTGGAGTCATTTGCAAAATCTATGCAGTCTGTGAAAAGATGCCCAGGTTATTAATTTTCTTGCTTACTTTGGAAATCCATGGGCTAAGCGATGAAGCTTTTTCAGAAACAATAAACAGGAAAGAAGCAGAGACCAATTCTTGCTGTTTGCCGTCCTGGGCAAAATGTTTGCTATGACCTGCATGAATGCTGGAGAAGCATTTAGGGTCAGCTGGCCTCATGTAGATTATTAGTTAGCTTCATTTACCGTTGGGTGAAAATCAAAGGCTAGCCCTGGAGCTTGTCGTGATATCAGTGCTTCACTTTTCTTTTCTATCCCCTTTTTCTTTTCACCAGTTGTTCGCTTTAACTTCATCAGATCTGCATAGAAAAGCAATGCAACCAGAATTTCAAACCTCAGGTTTAATTGTGATGCTACAGAGATAGTTACTTATCTTATATTTCATTGTTGTCATCTTGGCTTGTGTATCAGTACTTGTGTAACCAGAACTTGGGGACGGAGGGAGACTGCTTTGGACTGTTACTCCCAGAATCAACCAGCCAGCATGTGTGTTGGCCAGGCTGGCTGAGGATTCTGCGAGATGTGGTCTAAAGAAGTGCCTTTCCCAATCCCTGACTAAAACCTCCCAGTCCAGCAATGGGCTATGCAAGTACAGAAGCAGACTTCAAAATATCATTGTGTGTAGGCTTTTAAATGTCACTGAATGTGCCATTAAAGAACAAAGCATGTCCACGGCACATGCACACATAAGGAAAATGAGCAGCATGCAATATTGTCATTGTGTGTCCAGGTTGTTTCCAACTTATGGTGACCATAAAGCAAACTTATTGCAGGCTTTTCTTGGCAGAATTTGTTCAGAGGCGGTTTGACATTACCTTCCACTGAGGCTGAAAGAGTGTGACTTGCCCGAGGTCATCCAGTGGGTTTTCATGTTCAGGTAGGGATTCAAACACTGCTGTTCAAGAATCTTAGCCTAACATTCAAACCACTGCACCACACTGGTTTTCTAGTATGCAATATTTGCACAAATTATGCTCATATACCACTATCCAACTTTGTCCCTTGTCTGGAAAAATTCCTGTGGACACCCTTAAAAATAATAGTATTTCAAGATGTTTTATGGAAGATGGCACTACTTACCAGTGCAGCTTAATCCTTTCCGAACAAACCACTTAGTTACTCTTCCATCTGCTGATATGGAGACCAGTATCTCCCCTTTGTCTTCTCCTTTTGTCCCTCTGTCCTGTTCTACCCACTTCAGCTGCCACACAGGGCCTAAGTGTTTCTCATAAGATTCACTGAAACATAGAGTGAGACACAACACAAGTGCTTGAGGCATACACATGAAGACTGAGGAAGGAAGGGAGGAAGGAAGGAAGGGACAGACTAGGAATAGCACTGAGGCACATACGGCATATAAAGGAACCATGAGAGTTGCATGCCTCTTGTAAGCTTAAAATGGAACCACTGCATGCAGCCGGGGGGGGGGGATAAAGAGTGAAAAAATAGTGTATAGATGGTGCTGCTGGGGGTTTGGACAAGAGAGGATTCATGTTGTCAAAAGAACTGCTGAAAATGCTATGGGGTGTTTGTGCCTTTAAATCACCTGTTGACATATGCCGACCTCATAAGAGCAATTAGACTGGTGCCCTCTTTGCTATCTTTTTATAGGCAGAGGAAGATCTTTTTGCTTTTGCAGGCCTTTGAGGGCTGACTGCTCAGGGAGGAAGGACTTTTCATGGGCTGTCATGTTTATAATTCTTGTGCTTCTTTTTAATAGTTATGCTTTTAATTATATTGATAGTTTAATTGAGAGGTTGGACTTATCGTAAATATTCATTCTGGGATGGCAGAAGGAGCAATCCACTTTGATTGGGTTATTCCCTGCGTGCCAACCGAACCAGGTAGGAGTCTGAGTTCTTTTTCTGTTAGTTCTGTTAGACCCCTCTCCTTCCCTGACACTTTTCATTATCTAGCCATACTTTACTAACTAACCATACATAACTATATCTGAATAACTACACCTAACAGTCCAAACAAAAAGGGTGGGCGTGTATTGCTCCTCCTGCCATCCCAGAATGAACATTCATGGTAAGTCCTACCTCTCATTCTCAGGATGGCATGGAGGAGCAATCCACTCTGATTGGGATATACCCAAGCCACTGGTTAGGGAGGGAATATTATTTGTCCACTACAGACTGCAGCACAGTTCTTCCAAAGCTGCTTGTGCTGACTTATATTTGTCTAACTTATAACGTCTAATAAAGATGGAAGGTTCAGATCACCCTGCTGCCTCACAGATGTCTTGTAATGATGCTGATACAGAGTAAGCCGCTGTTGTTGCCCTTGGCCTCGTAGAATGCTGGGTCATTGTTTGTTTCTTTCCTTCTCCAGCCACCCCACCCCTCGAGGCTGTTGCTGGAGATACTGAGCATGCTTGGCTTGGAGGACTAAGTTCTCAAGTAGCCCCTCCTATCACCTTAGAACCATGGTTTTCAAAATGGTGTTCTGAAGTGATCCTCAGAGCTTTCGCTGCCACAGCAACAGTTTTCTCCCTGTTTTGACTCAAAGTAAGCTCCAGTTTTACTCTAGAGTCTATTTTTCTCTTTTTAGGGGCTTGCTGTGCTACATTTACTGAGTCATTGTCTTTACCGTTCATTTTCCTATCTCTGTCATCCATGGCTTTTCTGCTGCTTTTAGTTTTTAATTCTTCAGTTTCACTTTCACTGGAGGTTAAGAATATTAATTCCTCCCTCTTATCCATCTCAGAGACATGCAGGTTGGTGGCCATCTGAGAAGTATTTTTCTTTACTTTTTCTCCATCTCAGAGACACGTTGGTTGGTGGCCATCTGAGAAATATTTTCTTTGTGCCACCAAGGATTCTGAATCATTTTTTGATTTCTTAGCCACCTGTTTGTTTTTTCTTTGCCTCCACTAACTCTGTCTCTCTATTCTTATCTATTGCTTTAAACTTTTACTTAAATCTACTTAAATGTAACTAAAAAATGCTGAATAACTAAGAGCTAATTTTGTCAGAGAAGGGCAAAAACTGGTCTGGTTAGTGTGGCAGAATGGAAAAAACTGTCAGGAAAGGAGAGGGATCTAATGGAACTAACAGAAAAAGAACTTAGACTCCTGCCTGGTCTGGTTGGCATGTGGGGAATAACACAATCAGAGTGGATTGCTCCTCCATGCCATCCCAATAATATATTTTTAACTTTCGTATGATGTAATATTTTTTTTAGCTGTTTCTGTTTTAACTTTTGTAAACCACCTTGAGTATCAAAACGGTAAAATAAAAATTGTTGTTATCATTATCATTACCATAATTCTGTTAGTGTATCACCTACTCTGCTGCTCAAGCATCTCTCTTTCTGAACTAGTTGAAGTAATGTTGAGTTCTCTAAATGTGTCATGCTGGGGTACATAAACATCAATGCTGAGGCTGTCATGTTGGCAACCAGACAACAAGTGATCCATGACAACCAGAAATGTGTCTCAAATAGTGTATTCTAGGTTGGGGTTTTTTTTTTTTTCTGAATGGGATGATCTAAGAAGGCAGAACTGTCTATAGTTCCATTTTCTTGGGCAGAGTCTTCCTGGGAGTTAGGGACACTGATTCCTCCAGAAGATGGTCCATCACAGGAAGCTGATGGATCTGGGTGGTCTCCTGTTGGAGATTTTCCTGTGGCCTGTCAAAGACCTGAATGGGCTCATGAATGAAGAAATAACCAAGGCAATGGGTGGGGTCACCTCTAAAGATCCCCACTTGTGGAGTGGAGCCCAAATAGCCCATTGATTTTCTAGACAGACAGTGGCAATGAAATGAGTAAGATGGCAGCTAGAGTAAACTCAAAAGAGGTCCATCCAAACACAGGTTAGAGCCTATTTGAAGGCTTACTTCATCGCAGTTCAGGCAGAGGAAAAAAATCTGTGCCACCATTACATCTGCAAAGAGACATCCAGTAGAGCTGTTTTGAGTGATCAGAGATTTGCTATGCTCTGACCCATGATAAAATAATGCAGACCACTCATCAGCTGTTGTGAAGAATCTGCATAGTACTTTGCAGATAAAACAGCTTAGACCCATTCTGATTTGGACACTGTAGTAGACAGGTATGGATGTAATGTTGGTTCCTGTTTCTCAAGCAGTAATGGATACTTTTCCATTTGCACAGCCCAAGGATGTGAACAGGATCCTTGGAGAGCTAAGAGCTACTACATACAGGGCCGGTTTAAGGAATTTGGGGGGCCCCTGCAATGTTTTACTTTGGGGCCCCCATATGACTTGAAGGCACATGGGCAAGAAAGAAAGAAAGAAAGAAAGAAGCCCTTTCTGAGGGAGACAACCCTCAAATTCCCTGTCTCTCTCTCACACACACACACTCACCCTCTCCGATGTGCCTCTCCCTCCAACTTCTGCCACGGAGGGCTGCTGTTTCTTTCTCTTTCTCTTTCTCTTTCTCTTTCTCTTTCTCTTTCTCTTTCTCTTTAGTTTTGGAGAGGCTGTTTTGTTTGTTTTTTTAAAAAAAGCCAGCAGGAGGTTTTTGAAGGAGGAAGGTAAGAGGAGGCTCCTCCCAGCTGTCTCCTGGGTGTTCCTTTGTCAGATTAAGGAGGCCAACACGGGACCCTCTCTTGACCTCGGGGGCCCCTGCCAATGCTGATTTGGCAGACAGGTTAAACCGGCCCTGACTACATATGTACTAGATCCTTCTTGGCTCATAAAAAAGGTCTGGGCATGTGTGTGGCAAGAACTGGCCAAGTGGGTAAAGGGAATGGCCAGTGCCTCTTTACAGAAAGAAGAAGTTGCAACAACTTTGTTGAAAAACCCTTCCCTGAATGCCACCATATTGGATAACTATCAGCCAATCTTCAGCATTCCACCCTTGAGCAATGTATTAGTGTAGTGGCATCCCAGTTTCATTGGTTCCTGGATAAAATGGATTATCTAGATCCATTAAAAGAGATTTTCAGACTACACTGTTATAGTGTTACTATTCCACTTTAACTGCTCTGGCTTCCTGCTGTGGAATT
Organism: Gambelia wislizenii; assembly: GCA_030847615.1. Lineage (NCBI taxonomy): Eukaryota > Metazoa > Chordata > Lepidosauria > Squamata > Crotaphytidae > Gambelia > Gambelia wislizenii. The sequence continues at coordinate 110,210,130 of JAUMIR010000004.1, forward strand.
CCGGGGTTTGTAGTTTAGTGAGGCCTAAGAGATCTCTGGCTGAGAGTTGCAAATGCCCCTCCCTAAACTGCAAATCCCAGGATTCAACAGGAGGCAGCCATAGCAAATATAGTGGAATAGTAACACTATAACAGTGTTGTCTGAAAATCTAGTTAGTCTGGCTTCAGGCCTAGTTATGGGATGAAGGTGGCTTTGGTAACCTTAGTGGCTGTTATACTCCAGGAATTTGACATGGGAACTATCATACTGTTGGTTCTGCTGGACCTCTCAGCAACTTTCAATAACATTGACCATTGTATTCTTACAGGCTCCCTTACTCAGATGAGACTTGGCACTGTTTTACAGTTGCTTCATTCCTGCCCAGAGGTTCAGAAGGTGATGCAAAGGAATTCCTATTTACATTTTGGTCACTTGCCTGTGAAGTCCCTACACACTCTACTTGAACCATGTATTATTTCAGATATAAATGAAATTACAAGGAGAGCAGTTTTGGTTCTAAACCAGTATCTAATGTCATTAATGGACTGGATGAGGGTGCACAAAATTGAAGCTTAGACAGAGGTGCTCTTAGTCAGTAGAAAGCCATATCAGGGAACAGGGATTCAGTCTGTACTGGATGTGGCTGCACTTGCTCTACAAATGTAAGTTCGCATCCTGGTGTTCTCCCATGCTAGGATACCCAGATCTCTGTGATTGCCAGGAGTTCATTTGCACAATTAAAGCTAATGAGCCAGCTGTGCCCCTTCCTGGAAATGTCTGATCTGGGTATGGTGACACATGCCTTAATTGCCTTTCTTTGAATTACTGTGATGTACTCTGTGTGGAATTGCCTCTGGACAGTGTTCAGAAACTTCAGCTGACCCAAAGAGCTGCGCCCACAGAAGTATACAATTCCCTTATTACAATGGTGCCATTGACCAGCAGTCTGTTTCTGGTTTTAAATACTAGTTAGAACCCATAAACCCTTATCCATCTTGGGTCCAAATTGTCTGAAGAACTGTTTTTTCCCCATAAGAGCATGCTTAGGCTTTAAGAGCTTTGGGGGAGGCCCTCCTCTTAGACCCACCACCTTCACAGGCTTATGTGGTAGGAATGCTAAAGAGGGCCTTCTCAGTGGCTGCTTCCAGACTCTGGAAATCCTTTCTAGAGAGGCTAGACTGGTCCCCATCTTACTGTGCTTCTGTAAGTAGAAGAAGACATTTTAAAAATCCCACTAGGCTCTGGGTACTGGCTGTTTCTAACAAAAGGGCTCTTAATAGTATGCTTTACTGCTATTGTTGTTGATGTACCCTAAGGTGACCTATCACAGGGTTTTCTTGGCAAGATTTGTTCTGAGGCTGAGAGAGTGCAACTTGCCCAAGGTCACCCAGTGTGTTTTCATAGCTGAGTGGGGATACAAACCCTGGTCTCCAGTCATAGTCCAATGCTCAAACCACTACACAATGCTAGCTCTCAATGTTGCTATCTGTTTTAATTTTTGTACAGTGATTTGCATCCCAGTTTGGGAGGGAAAGGTAGAATATAAATAAAATACATTTTCAAAACAATTACATATATTTTTAAATAAAGTAAATTATTTCAGAACATTATAAGCTTCTACTGACCTCCTTCTTTGGGTAAGAGCAGCACTGCTAGAACTGCTCATTTCATTGCTCTAAGAAGTGGGAGGAAGTGACATGATGCCCTTTAATCCTTCTTTTTTTTTTTTTTTTCAAATTCCAAGGCCAAATTGACAAAAGATTGGAGGATGTTTGTGTTATTGACCCAGAAGGCATGAAAAGTGGAGGTGATCCAACAAGAATGGTATCCGTACCTGGTATCCAAAACTGAAGTAGGATTATGACTCTGGACATTGAACACTTCAATTGTCCCATTAAACAGTCCAACAGCTAGGAGGTTTGGATTGGCTGCTGAGAAATCCAGTGCAGTTACCCCATGACAACATTGATAAATTCGCTCTGGCCACTGAACAGGAAAAAACACACCTGCTTTAATTGAGAGAGCATGCACACATTGCAGACAATAAAGAACCTCAGAAAAGTTTGCAAGGTGAAACTGTGAACACTTCCTACTACCCCCTCCCCGTGAGATTCCATAACTGGAAAGATTGGATACTTTTCAGAATAATATTGGTTTAGGGAGACTGGAGATCAGTTGAAGCTCATGATGACCTGAGATGTGTCTAGAAATAGAATGGCGAGAAAGCCCAAATTAGGATTAAGTGGAAAACCCAGTAATGGGTTCATGCTAACAACCTAATCATTAAAGGGGTATGGGCTAAACCTTTCTTCCAGCCTTGGATGTTTCAAGCAATAATCCAATCAAGCAATTAAGTGACCATTCCTCAATCTATACCCTACAGAAATCTCTCCTAACATCGCCTTCCTGTCCAACATTACGAGGTTATTGCAAACCTATCAATTTCTATCTCTCCACAATTAAAGCAATCAGCCTAGTTTTGGTTTCCTTTGTCTATTCTGTGGGAGAGCCATCCAAGCTTTGTTATTACTAATTCACCCCTCCAAGGCATGGAATAGCTGGGGTATGCCACAGTGGATGGACCTGTCCATTCTCTTTTTCAGTGCACCACGGATCAGAACCTCCTGTGCCACACTCAGATGCCTGTCTGAATATCTTCGCTGCTCTTCGAGACTGGTAACTACAGTAGCACCCCCGCATCCACTGATTCGCCACCTGCAGATTCAATTATCCATGGATGGTGAACGTGGGGAGGGGTGGAAGGGGAAGAGAAGAGATCTCTTTGCCCCAAGGATCGCTTGAATCCTTTGCTCCAAGGATCGCTTCCTGGGATCTCTCCCGGGCTGAAATGGCAATGTGGGAGCAACGTGGGGGGGGGGAGATATCTGCCTCTCTCCTCCTTTGCCCCTGGAATTGCTGCCCAGGATCACTCCTGGGGCGGAAATGGTGACAGGGGGTGTTCGATATTATCCACTGATGTTGTTATCTGAGGGGGGGCTGGAACGAATCCCCCTTGGATATGGGAGTCCTACTGTATCACCCTGTCTTCCCAGACCTTTCTCCCTCTAGCCAACCTTTCTGCCTTACTCTGCTATAGGCTTGTATGGTTCTTAAGAACGTGTGTTGTGTATGTTAGTTTACTTTTTGTATTAATCCAATAAAAATGTTGTCTTTCTTCAACTGGAGCCTCCCCTACAGTTAGCACTGGTAAATACAGGTGAAAAGATCCCCAAAGTTACCTTCCTCTCGCAGGCCTCCTATTTGAGCTAATCATTCCCCCAAATACTAACTAGACTTTGGCATCATGGGTGGATTTTACCCTACATCTTAGGGTAACAGAACCAGGGAAGGGTCAGGCAGTCAGGCTGCAATGAATATGAATACTGCTACTTTCCCAGCTTATTTTTGTACAACTGATTGTTATTCTCTCACTAAGTAAATGAAAAGCTATCAATATTGTTGTATTTCTCTTATTCATACATAATATATAAGAAGAATTAGGCATTGATTAAAGTAAAAACAATAAAACACTTCTGGAGTTACAGAATTAAATTATTAGACCGCTATACAATAAAGCTACCCCACATTATTTATGTTTGAGTAGAAATGGCAGGACACAATGTACTATAATGTCTTTCATAGAAATTTGGGTGATTTGCATTGACTATAATAAGGACATCTAAATAGAAATTTTACATTTTTTTATTGTTAATTTTATTATATAGGACAATGCTTGTATATTTCTTCTACTGAACTATTTATTATACAATCAATATTTATGCATACTTACCTGAAATAAGCTCAGATACCAGCAGTGCAAGCTTCAAATTTTGAAGGACTCTTGGCTTTCTTCCCATAGTGAGTCTCCCTTTTTAACCACTATTATCACTATTACTTTTCCTCTTTCTCATCATTTTGTCTACTGCTAAGGTCCAGAGCAAGTGGAGAGCCAATACGTAAGTTGCAAGGATAAAGTAGAGGAGCAGGTTCAGGAGACACTTGAATGGGCTGTGGGGCCTCAACAAATGCCCAACCATGCCAGCCCTTGACATTGGCTCTCCCCATGAACTCAGTCGGACCTCTGAATAAAACATAGGGTTGTGAAGTTAAATTATAATGCCGCCATGTTTCAGAACTTTGAAAGGAGGCTATAAATGCACTATTGGAGATATTACAAAATCATTGTCTTAAGGCTAAGCAGGAATAAAAACTAAATCTACTGCAATTTGCAATTCAGTGAATTCAGTCAAAATCACAAGGTGGCCAAAGTACTTCTCAGTGCTTCAATTACCATTGGATTCTTCAATGACCAGCAGCAAGCCAAGCCCTTCTTCTGATCTTTAAAACGAAACTGCCCATAACCAACAGCCAAAAGATCCTAAAAACCAATAATACAGATTACGATGCTGCCAACTAACAGCAAACCACTGAGATAGATATGTCCATGAGACTCTGTTTAATTCATGAAAAGTAGTTGAATATCACAGGACAGGATTGGCAGTCCTAGCTCCAGACTTTTTGTTGCCTGAAGTGAACCAGCAGATGGCAGCACTGCCAACACCAGTCAGGATACATGGTGCCCAAGGCCAGGTCAACTTATTTTGACACCAGAGGCAGAACATCCCACAAATGCTGTTTACCATCCCTGGAAGTAAAAATACAACATAAATAACTAACAATTTACTGCCTTTTCATGCTCCCCTAAATATGTTGATTGTGGCATCTGCCCCATTCTACCTAATGGCAGGTTGGGCCCTGACAAGAGCAAGGCTGTATACTGTTGTTAGGATTTAGGTTACTGCTGGTTTTTGCTCCATGCTGCCATCTTTACCACTGGAACCAAGCAGTACCTACTACAGCTGGTATCTCTACTGTCTTTTGGATATTGTTAGCAAGAAGTAAGGCACGTGATGGTAATGATGGTGAAAACTCTACTGGTGATTGGTTAATCTGCTGAATTGTCATGACACAAGAAAAGACATTCTAAGTACTGAGATGGTATTGCTTTGAACAAGAGAATTTGCAAAACCCACAGACATGCCTTAGGACAGGAGAAGATGGGAGAGGGGGTGAAGATCAGCATCTAAGTGGGAAGAAGTTCCAGGAGATGGGAAAGCAAAGAAACCCAGGCTGCATGTACACTGCAGAAATAATCCAGTTTGACACCGCTTTAACTGCCATGGCTCACTGCTATGGAATCCTGGGATTTGTAGTTTGTTGTGGCACTAGAGCTCTCTAACAGAGAAGGCTAAATATCTCACAAAACTACAGATCCCCAGTTCCATAGCATTGAGCCACGGCAGTTAAGGCAGTATCAAACTAGATTATTTCTGCAGTGCAGATGCAGCCTAGGAGTTTATCCACACAAGCCAGGATACACTGGCTCCTCGCCGGCATATCCTGGCTGCAGAGCTGGTCCATTCTACCCCCGTTACCTGGATGAAATGGGCCGGAGTCCAAACAGAATGCCAGTCCGTCACTGCAGTTGCTGCCATCATTTTCCTTGCTCCACCGAGTCCAGAGGAAGCCAGCCTCACATGTGACAAGCCCCCTGCTTGTGACCAGCCTTGGTCACATGCTACAGGTCTGCTGCCTGGAAGAGCAAGGATGACTGGCAGCAGTAGTGAGGGCCAGCCTGCAAGGATGGGCTCCCACAGACACACATGGTCTAGTCCATTCCATCCTGATGGAAATGTTTTAAAGCAGGTATTATTTTAAACCATGGTAAAGGACCCTGCTCTGGCTTGCTCCATATCTGCCCCAGGGGTGGTGAGGACTGACCAGGGGCAGATTGGGCAAAAGCCCTGCATCATATGGACTGCAGGGCTCTCAGACAGGGGCAACCCAGGGTATTCAGCTCATGTAGATAAGGCCTAAGATTCCCAAAGCAGGCTTTTCATCAAGAAGAAAAGAATCAGCAGCAAGGTGAAAAATGGGAATCTGTGAGTGAAATAAAATGAGATGGAAAGAAAGGGTGGAGATGTTAGGAAACAGAATTATCAGGAGGGACTGATGAAGAAGAAGGCTTTGATAAAACATTGAAGAGTATAAGTGTAAGAAGCCATAACTATATAACATAGTTGTTTTAAGGAAGTGTCAGGGGAAGACAGGGCCACGTGGCATGAAAGGAGGCTGGCCAATAACAAACCAGCTAAAAAAAATAGAGAAGTTTCAGAAACTGTGGTGCATCAACCTAATTTCAGTTCACTCAAAGCCATGAACCCAGCCATTCAAGGGCAAGACATATCAACTGCTCTATAAGATATGCCAGGACAGAGATAACACACAGTGCGTAAGGGGAAACTCCCCCTGGTGTATGTACTGAGTATTTTCTCACTACCTGTCTGACACAATATTTTCCTACCTGGTTTCAGGGTCAGCCAAGACAAAATGAATTATTACTGATTGCCAGTTTCCAAATGACTGGTCATTGGGCTGCTTTCCTAGCCTGAGCAATTATGGCAGAGGTACACAGGAGTACACCCAACAAAACATTCCCTTCCAAAGATAAGCTTCTTTGCATATCCAGCTCTGACCAGCAGCATGGAAATGTCTAAAGCCGCATTAAGTTTTGACACTGACATGTCAAGTCCTACAAATGAGTGGGGGAGAGGGAGAAAGTAAGCAGTCTCTTACTGGATTCAGCTTGTTCCAAGCCATACAGCTCACATTGTTGCCTCTGGTCAAATCACATCCATAGGACCACAAGGCTTCCATAAAGGCTGGTGGGATATCTTTTCTCACTTCACCAAGTTCTAGTAGCAGTGATGATCTAACCGATAACTCCTCTTCTGTTTCATCCTCCTCTTCCTCATTCTCTGACTCAACATAGGATACAGATTCACTATGTACAGATTTGCTTTCTGGGTCTAGGGATATAAGCAAAACAGTGTTAAATACCATTCTGACCCAAAACAGATGTTGCTACATCAGGCCAGACCACTCCCTAGGCTAGACCAGCATCTTTATGCTGATTGTTCTCATGGGGCTTGTCTGTACAAGGCTTTAAAATGTGGATGGATGAGCGCTAATGCCAATTTGCAGCATCTTTCATTTGTCTCAACAATTTTTTGGCAAGATTGCAGGCATGCAAAGCTACCCGCATTCGTTGTTCAAGTGGGCATACTGCAAATTAAGATGGTGGGCGCAAGTGAATTTTAAAAAAGCATTTTTTTAGAAAATGCATTTCTAAGGTGTAGAAGTACGATATTCTGCTTAAATACAAGGGGGAAGGAACAGCTGTTTCATCACCTCAGCACACGCTGCAGCAAAAAACCAACATGGAGATTTGGAGCACTTGCCTTGCCAGCAAGCTCTGCCCCCTGCACATGTTCAACCAATCAGCTTTCCATTTCCACTCTTATTGGGAATGTGCAGCAAAATGAATCAGTTGTTCCAACAAGCAGGAATGCACATTTCCTTCTGAGATTTTTTCTTTTTTTTTCTTTTTTTCTTTTTTTTTTCTTCTTTTTTTTAATATGGGAAGCCATGAAGGCTTTTCCCATGGAGTATTTGGCATTTTTGGCTTCCTTCTGAATACAGTGGATTGATGTGGGATCTCATTAAGACAAATTGTATTCTCCTCGAATTCTATGCATATTTTCGCCATATAAACAAGCCCATGGTATGCAGCTGTTTTGATCACAGCTCAGAGTACTGGGAGGGTCCAATGCCTCCCCATGTTCTTCACCTCTCCTGAAATGAATGTTTCCTGTTCCACCACTAATACTCCCTACTATCACATCTTTGCCAAGCAGAGTCAACTGACAGGGAAGGTTCTATTTGTGCTGGGAGGGATGCATGATACAAGGAGGCTTGACAGTTCCTCCCACCCCCACCATGTCACTGGAGGTGAAATGGGGCCCAGAATATTTCAAGCTAAACACTGATCAAAGATTTAGTCCTTCCTGCCACCATAAGAGAGTCACAAGAAGATCACCAGAGCCTCAAATCTTCAGTGAGCACCAAAATCCTTTCAGACATTTGGAATACTATTTTAGCTGCAATGCATGTCATCCAGACTCTAAGGTAGAGCCAAAAAAATGGGCCTTCTCTACCAATTAAGAATGAAAACAGAATATTTTGAGCAAATCTGTGTAATGCCACAATCCAAAAATACCCTGCCCCAGAAGAGAATGGATTGTGCCACAAGGATACAAAACTACTGTACAGTAATTTGGTTGCCAAGATACACCATACAATTAGACCTGGAATCCAGAAGGCTAAGAAGGACACAAACCTCCAAACTCTAAGATAAGTTAACTAACATAATGTAAGTTAAAAGAAGAACAGTGTCTCTCCTCCCTTCTTCTCCCTTGCAGGCCCTTGTGACCCCTGATAAGTCTATGCTCTCTTTCGGACTATACAATTATAGCACTTTGATCTCACTTTATCTGTCATCATGGCTGCAACCTATTGAATCCTGGGATTTGTAGTCTGTGGAGGCACGAGAACTCTTGGGTCACAAAACTATAAATCCCAGAATTCCATGGAATGGAGTCATGGCGGTGAAAGTGGAATCAAACTGCTATAACAGTATAGTATGAAAGAGACCTAGGTGCTTGGGGTGCTGTCTTGTACAACCTGGCATGGAATGTGAAGGATGTTCTAAGGCAGTCGTTCTTCACCTGTGGTCCATGGACCCCCACACAATGTCCTCACAGGGAGTCTGCGAAGACTTGAAGGCTGCTTAGCCCACCTCCTCCCATCATGGAGGGACCACGTGACAGGAGCCAAAGCAAAGGTTCAGTGCCTCTGAAGGAAGGTTTAATGGATGGTGTATTATTATTATTATTATTATTAGGTTTAAAATCTTGAGTTAAATCTTGGGGGGTCTGTGGCCATAAAATATATTTTAAGGCTAAGAAGAGGTTAAGCATCACTGCTCTAAGGGTAGGATGCGACAAGATACTATATTTCACTCTGATCAACTCCCTTGATTTTATCTTAGGATCCAAACCTGATTTTTGGCAAGTTCCTTGCTTCCCCGCAATTCCTCCTGATCCCATTCCATATTATTCAGGAGGGATCCCCCAATGTACAGAGATTAGAGGAAACATATGGTGTCGGGTGGGGGAGCTGTAATAAAGTTTCCTTTCATTGATTTTCTTATGTTAATTTATCTTAGGGTTTAAGACAATATTCTCCAATCCTGTCCTGGCACAGAACTGAAGAAGAGTGAAGAAGAGTAAGCTGCAGAGATCAGCTGTGCCTGGAGGTGGACATTGTATGCCGAACCAGGACTCCCCCAGGTTACCTCATGTGCTATTTTTGAAGAGCTGGCAAACTATTACAGCAGTGCTATTATAAAGAATGCTATCTTTCGCCATACTCTGCTCTATGCCAGCTCAACCCACCTTGCCTGGGGTGTGCTTTACCCCAGGCAAGAAACAGATTTGTGTTGTACAGTTGTCCCTCCATATTTGCAGGTTACACATTCGTGGATTTGATTATTTGTGGATTACTGTATTTTCTGCCGCCTCTGCTACTGCCATATACCCCACCAAAAAATTATGTTCTCTCTAGGCATTTCTAGGTTCCGCAGCACGAACGTCCAGTAGAAGTTGACCATAGAACTGCACTGGAGGACCTAGAAATGCCTGGAGAAGTGTTCTCTCAGGTAAAAAATAACTGTGTGCTATATTCGCAGTTTTTCCACATTCACAGGGATCCTGCACCCCTAACCCACATGAAAGTTGAGGGCCAACTGTATAACCATATTGGGGATTCTGGGAACTTTGTTTCCAAAGAGTAACTTTTCCAAGCTCTGGAAATACCCAATGACACAAAATAATTTCATAGCAGATACAGAAGAAGCAGCTCCAGACTCACCTGTAAGACGGGCATTATGTGCTGTGGCAGGGAAGGCAGGGAACAGAAGTATGGTGCCATTGCACCATGTATCCTGCATCTCTTTCCCATGGGGCCGCATGGTTCACAGGCTCTCTGGATTGGGTTGGAAGGCTGGCCAATAAGGGTGGGCTTGGCTGTCTGTGGGCGGGACTTCACCAAACTAGTGCAAAATCTTCAGTCCGGGAGGGCAGGGGAGTATAAAAGCAACTCCCTAGCCAGCTTGGCTTTTGTTGGTCTCTGTCGTTATTTTACCAGGAATAAAAATTGGTAGAAGTGCTGGCCTCTACCCTCATTTAGTCTGGTCTACTGGAATGGCATTGTTGGTGTGCGGTGGTGAATCCAGAAAAAGTAGATTTAGTTAGGGAGAGGGGCAGGCAGCTACAGCAGTGATTCCCAAACTCTAGTCTTAGAGGTGTTTCAGACTTCAACTCCCAGAAGCCTCAGCCACTTTGGCTATGATCAGAGATTCTGGGAGCTGAAGACCAAAACACCTGGAAGACTAGAGTTTGGGGAACACTAGGCTACAGCATCACCACATAACCTTCCAACTGGAGGCATTCTATAGGGATGATGGGGTACACCTATCCAAATGAGACACGGGTACCTGGCTGTATATAGTCTGGTGGGAGCTCTTGGACTGGCTGCAGCTGCAGTAGGTTTGGTGGGAAGTTGTGGCAATTTAAGCATGGGATCAGATCCAGTTTATACTAGGCCTCTGTGCCTGTCGTACCCAGTGTGGGTCTCCTTATGGGACCTTGTGGGTTAAGGTGACATGGGTTAGGCCCAGCTTGGGGGCAAGGAACCTAGCCTTCATTTTCAGGTAGCTAGGAAACCCCACAGAGGCTTGTGCCCATGTGGCATCCAATATTGGCCATTCCAGTGGTTACCAGCATGCGGGCTGGGGGGTTGACAGGCAGGTCAACTGATGTCTTGGATCTGATCCCATGAAGGTGAAGCCTTCTTCTGCAACTTTAAGCAGTAAAAGCTGTGGTCTTTCCAACCAAACAGATGCTGTAAGTGTGTTTGTTTGCTAGAGCACTACCCCTACACTAACTCAGTGCAGGATACCACAATTTGAACTCAGAACTCCAGGGTAAAGGAAACAGATGTTGATCTAAAAGGTCATTTTTATATAATATCCTGGTCTTTGTTTTTCAAGACAGAACAGAAATCCACATTTTAGTAAATGTAGTTTGTTTCTGGGTGATAAGGATGGCTCAAGGCTGAGACCATTCACTAACCATGGGTTTTAACAAATCCTTCCCAGCTATTTCCCACAAAATTTATTTGCACTTTTATTAAAATATTTATATCCCATCCTATATCACAAGATCTCAATGTTGCAGCCAAGTCATTTAAATCAGAGACATTTGCAATCACTTTAAGAAGCCTGAAAAACTATTTCTCAACTCAAGCTGAGAATCAAATATCTGATAACAAATATACCTAAGAGGACAGGAAGCTGCCGATAAGCTGCAAGCTTTGGCTGGAAAATATTCTCCATTAGGACCCTCTCCATGAAAAATAAATCCTGATTAAATTTTTCAGATTTTAGTATAGCTTCTGAGCGGTCTTCTACTTCTTCTAGGATGCGCGAGAGAATTACACTTTCGAGATCAATGATAGAACTTGATGTGCTCTCTGGGAGGCAGAAAAATAGGTGTCAGAAAGCATACATTGAACAGAATAATCTAGTATGTTTTAGAAGTTTATGCAGTCTCTTTCCCTAAACGTCTTTGCAATCTCCTTTCATTATTACCTAGACTACTTTTAGGACTTTTCCAGATGATCTAATTCTACTATGCACAGAGTTGTAACTGACATGAAACATGTATAAAAACGGTATTTCTGCTGCTTTGAACTATTCTTTTCTATGTATTGACTGTGATGACTATTCAGCCTTTGATTTGGCAAATTGACTTTGCATTTTGATTAAGGATAGCATATAAATACATGAACTAAGCACTAAAATACATAAAGCAGAACTCCATAGAGTTCTGTTTCATGTATTTCAAATCGTCTTCCACAATAAAAGTGTCAGTTGGTCTAGGGTGTTTCTACCCTCACCCCCAACTTTCTGTGTATGTTTGTGTTTAATTTGAGGGTTTCTTTAAAAAGGAGGTGGCTTAGATCCCAATTAAAGCATACACTCCAACATTTCACTGATGAAAACTTGAGAGCAGTGGGCCTACTTAAAATGGAGTCTAGCAGCCATTTTAATGAAAGAGCCACACATGTAATAAAGATCCTAGCTGAGGAGCCCTCCCATTCAACTCTCTACTTTCTTTCAACTGAAGGCCTTTCCTTCAACCCTGTGTCCAGATGCTGAAAAGCACTTTCCTTCAACTCTCTCTGTGTTTAAATATTCTCTCTTTGAAAAGCTGATAGTTTTCCTGTCAGGTCAAACTGACCTGAAAGGACATCTGCTGAAAAGGGGGGCATCCTGTGCCTATCCATACGTCCTGACTAGAGTTGCCAAGAGAGTCAGGAAACTGTTGTCTTTCATGTATGCTGTGATGTGCCTTATGTATGCTTTGCTTTTGATGCCAAGAAACGCCTAATTAACAGATTGGCACAGGTAGTAATTGATACTCTTCAGGTTAGAGAAATCAAAAGTTAAAAGGGTATAAATGATTAGCTCTTAGCTTAGCCCATTGTCCCTCTCTGTAGGCCCCATATCTGCGCAGATATATGTTTTGTAGAGGCTTGAGCCTTTGAATTTTTCTATTTATAATAAACTTTTCCTGTTTCAAGCAATGCTATCATCTATTTGCCTACTCTGTGAGCTTGAGCTGCCAACTGTAAAGAAGAGTACAGGTGACAAATTGGGACTTTTGTGACAAAGCAACATTAGAATGTGGCCAAGATGGCGAAAGTTGTTAATGAGGAAGAAGACACAAGCAAGGAGGGCTGCAGTTGTTTACTTTTTCCTGAGCCTACAGGGAAGGGCAAGATTCTGCCTTCCTCCACTCCTCTCTCCCTACTGAGTTCATTGACTGCAAACTACTTTTGCATTTTGAACTCAGTTTGTACCAAATGAAGTAAAATGAGATGTGCTATTGACACTGACAACCACAACCAATAGAAAACATAATTTCAAATTACTACCTGCTTACACTTTTTATTTACATAATTCCCTAATTATAAAGTAGGGGGAAGGACAAAAATAACATAATATAATTTCATACTAATATATCACAAACACAAGATAACACAAATCACTATAGATTCTTAAATTGCACCAAATACTTTAGAATCTTCCATCTTCACATTCTAATACATAAGGAAAATGTTCTGCTTTTCAGTGTTTATTATCAGGTTGTCTATCTTCCTTAACTCTAACAAATTATGTTAATTCAATCATAAGAATAATATGTCCTAAATTTATAATACCAATTCTAATACTATTGAAATATATCCTCATCACTAGTTGTAATGAACAGACATTTTCATATAATTATTTCCTGAGTGGGTGCGGTTCAGTGGGTGCAGTTCTACTCAGGAGTAAGACCCACTTAATCAAATGTTCTATAAAAGCTTACCTCGGTCCATAGAAACTGCAGATGTGGATTTGCTATGTTCTTTAAACACAGTTGATTTACTACCAGTCGTACTTTCGGGACAACTGCTTTTTTCTAGCAATGCTACTTCCAATGTATTAAAAGAATCATATAAATCCCAGGCAGTGGCCATTATCTCTAGAAACAAAGGACGCAGATAGAGAGCACTTTATTGCATATATACCGGTTACATCTTATGTTACAAAGATACATAGTTAAATAGGTAATTATACTTTGAACAGCAATGACGAAGTCTTTTTTAAACTAATGCATCTGTGGCTCTGTGAAGTCCCTTTCTGAGCATGTTGTTAGATTTCTGCTTCAAAAATTCATTCCAGCCTTTTTTGTGCTAGTTTGCAGATTAGTCTTTAAATCTACCTCTCAGTCTCTCTCTCTCTCTGACACACACAGATGTACACACACACTTCTTTTGTGCACATTTTCCTCAAGAGTGTACATTGTCCTCATTTTAGAAATTCATCTCCCTGATAGAAAAATGTTGTTGCAGTGCATACATTTCCAAATCTGTGCATATATCTGTGCATTTTAAAAGATGCATATTATTCCCCATGCATTTTATAATGTGTGGATCCTCTTGACTGCAATGTTCGAGAAAAGTGGAGATTTTCAGCGACCGCTGCACTCCAGTCCAGGTGAGCCTACATCAAAATGCAGACCTAAACAAAATTCTCTCACACATACACCTTTACCTTAACCAGCTAATTTAACCAGCTGGGGTATAGGAAGATGTAGATGCAATAAAAAGAGATGTAGAATTGTTTCAGTGTGTGAACAATAGCTAATGTCTGTGCTTGCCTGTCCCCCTAGGAGATTATGAAGACTGTGGTCAGAGGAATTAGCCAACTTTCTAAATTAGGGGTGGGGAAAGTGCAACCTCTGGATTATATGTGGTCCTTGAACCTACTTTCCTCCTGACAGCCCCCAAAGACCACCTCTTCTTCCTGATAATTACCCTAGATCACCATAACCGTGCACAAATGTAATGATTACTTCCCTCCAACCCAAACTGGAAATAATATGATATCACTTCCAGTGTGCCATGACATGCTGGTATGGGTCATGGGAAGCAAGGGACCAGAAAATGCCCCCATCCCCCATGTAGTTGTCCACCCCTTCTAAATAGTACAGTACTGTATTCCCCATTTCAAGGCTTCATATTCTCCTAAAGAGGAGTGCGATTGCATGTCCCCACCACACAGAGGCAGTGTTCTTGCACAAACTCATTCTGCAAGCATAGAATAACTGTACAAAAAATACAGAAAGAAATGTAAAAAAATAAGTCACTTGCTCCCATCCTGAATTCAACAGACAGTCTTAATTCCTCTTAAGACTATCAGCTGATCAGAGAAATTTGATATGAACTAATCATATTGAATGATTGATTGATTTTACACTTATATTTGTTTTTGGTACAAACTATAATTATGACACAAAAATGGATTTGGGTTGTTTTTAAAGATGATGCATCATCTTTGAAAATGCATGCCTCCCCACAGCCTTTGAAAAAAGAGGTGAATGAGAGATGATGTTTGCCATCTTAAGGTAATAATAACTACTTGTATTAGCAGTCTTTTGACACTGTAAAGATGAAGAAATTTGTTATGGAATAAACTTTCAGTGACCCATTCTACACTTCATCTGAAGCAGTAAGCATTAACTTTAGTTTCATATACACTTGGGAGGAGGTTGTAGACAGTGAGGTCAGAGGGAGTTGTAACATTGAAAAATATGGAAAACAATAATTACCTTAACAGAAGCCATTCACAAAATCATACTTGGTGATGATAACAGTGGTGACAATACTGATATTCGTGCACTGGTGAGCTGCTTTAAGATATGTGGTGATATTTTTAAAAGCATTTTGTATGTCTTCAAGTGTGGAGATGGAAGACAGAGGAGGTGAAAATCAATCTCCTGATGAATTGTTGTTCAGTTTAATTCAAGGGCTGCCACCTTAAATCACTGATAGAGTGTCCTGGGAGGCTAACGTGTTCCCAAAAAGAGTTTTTGCATATTGCCATATCTGGCATCACATTTGTGCCAATTTATTTATTTCAGGCATTGGTGTATGTATGCCACACAGGCTACAGTAGGGCAGCACTGGCAACTGATGGCATGTATGACATTGAAACTGGAGAATATAATATTTATTTCTTACCCACTCTTCCCCTGGATTGAGGCAGGGGACAACAACAGTACAACATACAACTTCAGTTAAAAACATACAATATCTGTTAAAATGCATATCATCAATTTAAGGGAACAAATAAGACAAATACAAATAAAACAATAAATCCATAGTTTTAAATTCACCGTTTAAAAATCATCTGGATAGGCCTGCCAGAAAAGACTGGCCTTTAATGCTGTTTTCAATTCAGGCAGTATATTCAGAAGGCTCTGTCAATGATCATAACACATCCATTTTTATATAAGAAACTTGAAGGGTAAAATTTAATGCAAAATTGCTTCACAACAATTCATCCAGAGATTCATACAGAACTTTATTACAGACATAGAACTACCTTTACTGTCACAAAATAAACAAGTACAAATTTTTTTAAAAAAAAAAATCCAAATGTACAGCTCCAGCTCCTATGGCTTGAACAAGGAAAAAAGCTTTTTATCACACAATTTGTCTTAAATCAGCTCACCAACACAAGTATGTCTGCATTGTCATGCAATCATTGCTTTGTGAATGGCTCCTGTTAAAATGATTATCATGCCTTTACTCCCTGTATTTTTGTTCCCTCTCACATCATTATTTACACACACACCCATGTGTATATGAAACTTTCAAATTCAGGATAATGTTTCATGCATCTGATGAACTAGGCTGGGTCCATGGAAAGGTTATACCACAATGCTCTTTGCTGGATTCTGTGGTGCCACGAGGCTCTCTTGGCTTTTCTGCAACATATTAACACAGCCAAGCTCTCTAGAGATTGTACTAATTTTTTTTTAAAATCTACTTAATTCATCATGGCAACTTTCTTAGGAGATTATCAGATGTGGCTAATGTGGCACCATAATGATGCCAGAGGAATGCAAAAGGACGCCAATATCAGACGATGACATCCTTTTGCATTCCACTGGAGTCATTATGACATTTCTTTTTATTGACAGGCCAAGTGATCAATAGATCACTTGTCTTGTTTTGGTGCCGGCATTGCCGGCACGTGAAACCTCAGGCCATTTAACTCACATGAATGCAGTGTCAATAGGCGGTCATGCCAGAACACTTCTGGGTGAGATCATGACATCCAGGTAAGTGACACACTTTTTATGACCCCCCCCCCCCGCCCAGGTTACTTGTAAATTTTAAAGTGTGTAAAGTCTGTGCTTGGTGTAAATTTTTGTGTGTTATTTTACTTTTTATTTTTGAATTTCCCCTGCTTGTGTCTTCTTGCGAGAACAGGTGGGATTTCAGTCCAGAAAGTGAACTGAGCTCCGTTAGAGCTCCATTCATTCCTGGGCTGCCTGTCAACAGGAGAGAAGGTAAGTGTGATGGGGAGGGTTATTGTGCCAAGACAGGGACAGGATTGGAGATTGTGGGACAGGAACACTTTTTGCATTCCTGTCTGATAATCTCCTGAGAATGATGAAGTATGTTTCATTCTTTAATCTAATTGATAGATTAGACACTGAAGTGTTAATTGTTGTTCTTTCATTCACAATATTTTTTACTGTTTATTTTCATGCTACATTTAGGCTCCAGTTTTGTGCACATTTTCCCCCTGGATTGCACTATTTGTTGGCTTGGGACAGTTGACCTAAATGCAACATAGTGCTGGAAATGAAGTGCCAGTGCGGCAGAATCTCCCCTTCCCATCCAAGTCTTGGAGTTGCCTGAAACCAGCTCTGGAAGGTTTCTCAGCACTTCAGATATGGTTTTTGGAGATGCATGCAGGGCTTCAGTTTCTATCCTCCCAACTTCCACTGTTCCACCAGTAGAAGTACAACTTTGGCTCATGCCTTTATACTTTCTTTCTGTAGCACATCTTGAACTGAGCAAATACAAGCTTAAGTAGCAATTGCATGTATATACCATAGTCCATCGTGCACAGGACTTCTCTTCCTTAAGAACTATGATGGAGACAGAAGTGTATAGGTTATCTTATCCCAGCTGCTATACAGATTTTAAAAATACAGATTATACCCCAGCCCCACATCCCTTAAAAGTCTGTCTCAAGTGGAATATGGAATCCTTTGTATACTATATACTTGTACACTGATTCTAGATATTTTCATAAGAAGAAACCGGAGGTAGATACACCTCTCCCCCATATCCTTACAATATTTTATTCTAAAAGTCCTTCAAAGTTCTCCTTCAAAGTTTTCTAAAAACATCCCCAAACAAGTACAGTATTTACCTTTGTCACTCATGACAATTTTGTCACATTGTACTTCCTTTGCTTTTGGTGCTCCATTAATTGTTTGCATCATTCTGTTGGTGTAACGATCATTGCCAGCTCTATTTCTACAGAGTTCCATGTATGCTGCATTATTTTTCCTTTGAAAACAAAACAAAACAAAAAATTAAAAATATGCACCTGTAGAAATTTCAATTCTCCCTAGATTTTTTCTTTCAGAATGATCATAAAGCACCCCATTGCCTTAGAAATTATATGCTTTATATCTATGATCTCTGCCTTCTAAATGTTCTGTACAAAGATCTGATTACTTAATAGTATTACATTAAACATGGCATTCTGTGGCTATAATCCCATTTATATGAGAGTCAGATGTATTGTGAATCCCCACTCAGTCATGGATACCCACTTGAGAAGTCACTTTCTCTGAAACTCAGAAAAAGGCAGTGGCAAAGCCCCTCTGAATGAATCTTACAAGAAAATCCTGCAATAAGTTTGCCTTGTGTGTGTGTGTATATATATATATATATATATATATATATATATATATATTCAAGTCGCTGGTTGAGTTATGATGATTTGCTTAGGCAAGGAATATTCAGGGGTGATTTTGCCAGTTCCTTCCTCTGAAATATAGCCTACAGCATCTGCCATTCATTGGCAATCTCCCATCCAAGTACTAACCTAGGCTTACCCTGCTTAGCTTCCAAGATCAGACGGGATCTGGTGCCTTTAGAGTATTTAGGCCCTAGGTTTGTCTTAGGGCCACCATAAGCTGGAAGCGCCTTGAAGGCACACAACAGGAGGCATTGTACTTAATATGATTTACTTTGGAGCAGGCATTATAGGGTTGGGCTATATGGCGCATTTTAGATTTATTTAGAGGAAGATTTGGAATTTGCTTTTTTTTAATAACCAGATTTTTGAAATGCTGCAATGCAGTTACCCATCATTTAGACAAGTACTGCAGATTGCCTCCTGACACAGAAAAATTTAGGGTTTTAGGATTCTGTTCAGGGTATGAAGAATGTAATCCAATTTATAGCTTCCATCTCCTGCTGTTGCCCAGCAGTTAGCACGACCAAGGGCTACAACTGTTAAAACAAACTTCCAAATAAATATGATTAGGACTTGTGAGTAAAAGTGCTTTTTCTCATGGTTGGCAACAAATAATAAAGCTTGTGGGTCATGCGTTTAGGGATGCCATGAAACAGTTTCCAATCACAATCCTACCCTAAGACAACTGCAGTGTTTTGGAACCAGTTGCAGCACTAGCAGGGTGCAAAGAGGCTGAACCACACCAGGTGACACCCATCAGGCAGATTTGACACTAGCCTTAGTGACGCCACAGTTTGGAACATAGGAACAACACCTTAGCCCATCAACCAATTGGTTCTTCTAGCTTAGTTTTATCTACACAATCCAGTAGCAGCTCCCCAAGTTTCCAGAGAAGAGTCTTTCCGAACCCTACATAGGGATACTGAAAACTGAACCTGGGACCTTCGGCTGTTACCCAAATTGTGTGGGCTTCCATGGACTCGTGTCACTTAAATTAAGTTATAAAATTGGGGGGATTTTAATTAGCTCAAAGGTTTGTCAGTGAGAGGTTGGGTAACTGGAACCTTTGTACCTATGTATACCAGTACACACTGAGGAGACTCCAACATGGAATAAAAATGTTTTTTTAAAAAAAATTGGAAAACAATGCACTCACGCTTCAAGCAATCACACAAGGCTAGCGAATAATTAGGAGGGAGTATTGGGATAAAGGAACAGAATCAGGGGGTGATGGGCTATAATTACTTGTCCAAAGAGCAGAGGTTTGTGCAGCAAAGAATACTTAGGCTTGATGCTGAGAGTCACACAGCAGACTGACAGAGGGATGAGATGTATAGAACTGTGCACATTTTGGTCATGTTTGGGGGTAATATTTACTCTCAATATTGTACCCTTAAGGGGTGTTTTGAGTGGAGAACAATGTTTGAGTGAGTTTCCCAGAGTGAAACAATGGAAGCTCCGACTTGGTTAATTAATTGTTAATGGCTGGAACATTAAGATTGATGGGTTTGAGACAACCTTCTGTTGTTGTTTGGGAAAGGTCTGAAGGGAGACCTTTGCAGAGCTAATTTTCTGATCACTTGTTTGTTTTGGAGTATAACTCATGGCCAGATGTGTCCATGGTGGATTAGCACATTTCCCCTAACAGCTTGTCTGGGGGAAAGGGCATCCACATAACCAGTCCTGGTAGTTCTGGTAGTTTTCCAAGACTACTTCCATTAGGTCTTTGGGTGACCCACTTGAACTGTCGTTTAGTGCCAAATCTATGGACTTTATCAGACCACCACCCCTTAATTTTCTTTTGCCAGCATAAACTGTGGCATTTCTATGCCAGCAAAAGAATCCGCCCTACCAGACTTACCTTTAGCAGCATCAGTGAGGCTTCCCCAGCAGTAATGGAGCACAAACGGAGCTCCATTTACTTCTGGGGTTGAAATCTTGCCGATTCTTGCGAGAAGACACTAGTGCAGAAATTTAAAAATAAAAGCCAAATAAACACATTAAAAGTTCACACAAGCACAAAAACAAGCATACTTTAAAAGTCCCAAGTACATGGGGGAGGTGTTATAAAAAGAGCATCTCCTACCTGGCTGTCCCGATCTCATCAGGAAGTGTTTGCCCATTGACACTTTATTCACATGAGCACAATGGTGCAAGGAGTCAAATGCTGGCAATGCTGGCAACAAATTGCTATGAGAGATCAATTGACAGCTTGTGCCATTAATAAAAAGGAACAGGTTTTTCACAATACATGATTGTGAAAGGGTGATGTCATCTGGTATGCATGCCCTTTTGCAATCATTAGGCATCCTTATGACACTATATTTGCCTGGTCTGATAAAGTCCTATGAATTGATGCCAGTTAATGGATTACTGCCTGTTTATGAATTATTGTAGAGGCAAGGTGTAAGGGTGGGTAAAAAGGCATGCAACCTGCCACTGAACTGCAGCTCTCCCCCAGTAGTTGTGGAAATAACTTGTAGCCCAAGTCTCAAGTAGAATCCAAAATTTGTGATAGGTCCTATGTAGCAGCCCCTCTAGAATAGAAAGGGATATTTACACAGAATATCAGAAGATTTCAGAAACTATCAAGCTGTTGATAAATAACTCTCCTCTCCACTTTTTTTTTAATGGCACAGTTATAAAGATAGAATGAAGTAAACCAGTTCTGGCACTGGATCTTTTGTCACTCCCCCACTTTCTACAAAGTCACCCTCCATCCTGACTTTTAAACTGAGTTGAGCTAGGGATCTATTCTCCAGTTACACATTTTTGCTGCCTCCCTCCCCTGCCCTTGATGTACAACATGCTTTATGGCTTTTAATTTCACTCTGCTGCTGCTAACAATATTTTTTGGCTGGTTTGCAGTGGCAGAGTACAAATCATTGGATCAATGGGGAAAGCCACTGTACACAAGTAGTGTGCCATGCAGAACATCTTCCATATTTTATAAGGCTTCCAGAAGCTAAGTCATCCCTGTTTGTGGACATCAGCACCCAAAGTACATGTTTTTGCCACAGACTCCTTTAAAACCATCTGTTTCCCTTAACATGAGCCCCAATAACCCCTAAGATAAACCAAGTTAGTGCCCTGCTGCATGCCACAGAGCTGTTGATAAACTATGTGCATCTAAAAGTAAATTATTATTACCATCATAATATTTTATTTCTATAGTGTCATTAATGTACATGGTGCTTTATAAGAAAAAAACAACAAAACAGTTCCCTGCCCTTAAGCTTACAATCTAATGAAGACATGATACAAAAGGAAAGGGGATGATAGTAGGGGAAGGGATTAAGTCTAGCATTCTTGTCTCTCCCTCCTTGGCCAGGGCAATGGCAGTTGGGATGGAGGGAGGGCCATTCTGCTTCTGGGCCAAGGCAAGATGGAGCTCTGCCTGCCTTTCCATCTCTCCCTCCACGGCCAGGGCAATGGCAGTTGGGATGGAGGGAGGGCCATTCTGATTCTGGGCTGAGGCAAGGTGGAGTTGTGCCTGACTTTCCTTCTCTCCCTCTGCAGCCAGAGCAATGGCAGTTGAGGTGGAGGGAGGGCTGTTCTGCTTCTGGGCTGAGGCAAGATAGAGAGCTCTGACTGCCTTTCCTTCTCTCCCTCTGCAGCCAGGGCAATGGCAGTTGGGATGGAGAGAGGGCCGTTTTGCCTTCTGGGCCGAGGCAAGATGGAAATGTGCTTGCCTCTCCTTCTCTCCCTACTTGGAAACAACCCCCACTGCACTCAGTGTAGCCAGCTGTTTACGCCAGCTGCTTAGTGAATATACTTAGGGCTGCAGACTTAATTTTTGTCCTCCTAGAGCAGGAAAGTGGGTTACTGCACAGGGACTGGGGCCAATTTCTCCTGACTCTGCTATAGGACACACCTGCCCAGCAGCATGAGAAAATGCTTCAGTTTTCAGCCATATACTAGCCAAAATGGCGACCAGAAATCTCCTGTCAACCCAGTTACCATTTTGGCCAGTATATGACTGGAAACTGAGGTATTTTCAGGGGTGGGGATCTGGAGACTACATGCAAATGATGGATCACATTTTCCCCACCTAGAGATCTACAGAAAAGTGGGATTTGAATCTATATTGTCTGAAAGCTCCAGTGGGCTGGATAATTCCCCTCCCTCTGCATTCCATTTTTATTTTACTAGAAGTGTAAAACTGCTTCTCAGTTTCTGGGTCTAAAGCCTATTTATTAGTATCACTCAAGTAGACCCATTGAATCAATTGTTGAATGGTGAATCAACATGTAGAGAAATCGCACTGAGTCAATGTATCTACACTAACTGGGACAAACTATAGGATTTGTGCCACTATGTGTCTCAGTCCTTTTCACTTAATAGTTTTAATCATTAGTTACAGCTTGCTAATGCATTACTTTTAAAAAAAAAAAAATAACTACTTAAAATACAAAAATGCCCCCAAATTCTCCAAAATGTTTTAGCAGGAATAAGTAAGCACAAAGTCATATGCTAAAATTATAATGTCCTCACAATTTGTTACATTAAATGATAATGTTGGGACTTGTTATCGGAAAAGCAATGAATCATGAATAGTAAGATTACTTTTAACTTTTTTTTTTTTTTTTTTTTTTTTTTTTGCAAACTCCAAGCTCTGATTTTTACTCACAGCAAGAAAGGACAAAACTCTCATAGTAGGGAGAGTCCTTTTGAAGTCTGTAGTCTTAACACCATTAGGGAGGTCATCTCTTGTAAATTTCCTTGAACAGTTAAAGCTACAATGTCCAATAGATGGCCTCATTAGATTGTAACTCTACCTACCATACCTCACTGTGTCAGCTTCCTCAGATTCTATAGATACCATGAAAGTTGGCATGTCAAACAACCAAATCGTTTCTGTCTCTGTAAGGAAAATATCCACAGGCTTCTCTAGGTCTTGTTTTGTCAGTTGTTCTGGCACTTCCTCTCGTCTGACCTGGACATCTATCAAATTAGTATAGCACATAAAATGAATAAAATCATAATTTGTATATAACAATTAAGAATTTACAGGTGGAGCATTATGACAATTATTAGAAAAAAATGTTTTTATAAGATACGCAATTATCCAGTAAAAAATGCAGGGAGTATTAACATATGATTACATGGTACAGAGGGTACATGCCAAACATCAATTCACATTACTTCTCCTTTGTAATGTATAGTAAAAACAGTGTTAGCCCAAGTCAGTGTGATGTATAGTTTGAGTGCTGGACTAGGGCTCCAGGAGATCAGGCTTTGAATCCCTACTCAGCCATGGAAGCCCACTGGGTGACCTTGAGCATGTTACCTTCTATCAACCTCAGAGGAAGGTAATGGCAAACCTCTTCTGAATAAATCTTGCCAAGAAAACCCTAGGATAGGGTTGCCGTAAGTTGGAATCAACTTGAAAACTCATAACAACAACAAGGACCAGCCCTACCTACCATTAGGTAAAATGAGACAGCTGTGTCAGGCATCTGATTTTGGATATCGTGAAAGGGGCACAAAATTGTTACTTACCCAAAAATATGAAATACTGTATATTTTTATTGCCAAACAGGAGGAGAGATGTGTGCAGAATTTTCTTCCTCAAGTTCCAAAATATCATGACTCGCCTTTAATATAGTGCAGTTTTTCAGTGGGTGGAACAAAATCGGCTACTCTGCCTCAGGCAGCAAAATGTCAAGTTCACCCAGCAGCCAAAGACTAAGAGCAGGGAAACACTAAACGTAATGCCATTACACCCAGCATTTCTTTTGCTAGATGTTATTGGGGAGACCTGGAGGAAATGCTAGTTGGCTGCAGCCATTTAACTCCCCGAAAATGTCTCTTATCTTTCAAGAGACAACAAAAAACCTGATGAGAAAATTTGGATATTAGTAGTACTAATGTTTCTATTTTGTACAAATTGACTCTACCTGACAAACTCGCAATTGTTTCTCGTCTAGACCCAGGTTCTACAATTTCTTCTGCCATTGATTCAGTAGAAGTGCTTGACTTTGTAATACTGCTACTACCATAAGTCCTGAAGGGGGTAGACAAGGGGAAAGTGAGCATGTGCAGAAGCACAACACAAAATATCAAACCAGGAATACCAAATGCCATTTGTGACACCACCACCCAAGCAGTGTAGTTGCCACAGCAGTTTTTATTTGTCACTGAAAACTCTCCTTGAGGAACCACAAGAGTGCAGAAATATTTGAACTAGGGTTGCCCCGTGTCCCTTATTATGAGAGGTGTACCTTATTGGAGGGCTGGAAAGTGTGTCCCTTACAGGGCTAATCTCAACACCATTACATTGTAATGTTGCATGCTGTAAAACTTCCTATTGCATAATCATATAAATGTATATATTATAATGTATTATAATAAACACTATAATATGAACAAAAAATATGTAACAAGAAAAGAATCAAAGTATAACTTTCCACCCTGCAAATCAAAGACAGTATCATTTGTGGGTTGGAAAGCTTTTCCTTTTATGTAGACGGAATGAGATGCCCCAAACCTCCTGTATTTTTAGGTGTGGGCCCTTCAAAAAGACAGAAATGTGAGCATAACATAATTTATGAATGTGGCCAATAGGTTAATTTTACACACAAACACATGGCTACATTAACTGAAATTCATACTTTTATTTGGTATTTAGGTAGAGCATGAATTTGTTAAGACCTACTTCCTGATCGTCAACCATTGTCCCTTATTGCTATTTTGAAAATCTCGCAACACTAATTTGAGCCAACTCAGATATAGAAAAGGTGTGGATTACAGCCCTCCTAGGAGTGGACCATCTCAGAATTCACCTGGGCTCCCACATCTTTGAATGCTGTCCCATATTAAAATCCCCTTGAAAGTAAGTTTAACATTTAGAGAATATTGAACCATGGCATTCACTACATTCATTCTGAAGTGGCATAGATCTGAGGACTCTATCTCATGTTCCTTCTGAATATCTGATATAATTCTTTGAATCAGTTTCCCATGTCAGTAGGAGAGATAATGCTAAACAAGTCTTACTAGAAGTGCCACACTTCCTGGGAGAGATAGGAAGGAACACTGCCCTAGGCCGCTCTATTACAAATATGGCTGATTCATGGACTACATGGAAATCCATTTCAAGTGTTCCAGTAGTTACTCAGAACCTAGACCACAAAAATTATTTTCAGCAGTAAGCCCACCATAGCAAGTAATTATGAATAGATCCCTAGTTATGCCCCCAAAATAGGAGACAACTAAAATACAGTCATCCCACCACATTCGCGGGGCTTAGGGGCGCAAGACCCCCACAAATGTGAAAAAACCACGAATAAATATAGCCCCACTGCCAGCAACCCACCCACCTACCCTTCCAAAGTGGTGAAGGGGCTTTTCAAGCACCATCACTGTTTTGGGAAGTGTGGGGGGTGGCTGAAAAGCCCCCTGGCCGCCCCCTGCCCCTGCACTTCCCAAAGGGGGGGTGGCCGGGCAGGAGGAGGGTTGCCACCTACTCCCTGCGCTTCCCAAAAGCAAGTTTGGGGCTCTCCAGCCTGAAGCCCGCTTTGGGAAGGTCGGGTGGGGGGTGGCCAGGCGGGAGGAGGGTTACCACCCACCCCCCACACTTCCCAAAGTGAGTTTGGGGCTCTCTGGCCCGAAACCCGCTTTGGGAAGATCAAATAGGGGGTGGCTGGCAGGAGGAGGGCTGCCCCCCCCGTGCTTCCCAAAGCAGGTTTGGGGCTCTCTGGGCCAAAACCCACTTTGGGAAGGTTGGGTGGGGGTGGGTGGGCAGGAGGAGGGTTGCCACCCACCCCCCGCACTTCCCAAAACAAGTTTGGGGCTCTCTGGCCCCAAACCTGCTTTGGGAAGGTTGGGTGGGGGGTGGCCGGGTGGGAGGAGGGTTGCCACCCACCCCCATGCTTCCCAAAGTGAGTTTGGGGCTCTCCAGCCCCAAACCCGCTTTGGGAAGGTTGGGTGGGGGAGTGGCCGGGCGGGAGGAGGATTGCCACCCATCCCCTGCGCTTCCCACAGTCACTTCGGGAAGGGCAAGGGTGGTGGAGGGAGCGCGGACAAGGCTTGAAAAGCCCCACTGCCGCTTTGGGAAGGGCAGGGGGGTGGCAACTGAAAAGTGCCTTTGCCCTGAACTCCCCACTCTCCCGGGACTTGGCTCTCCACCCAAAATGGAGCCAAGCCCCAGGAGAGGAGGGAGTTGGGTGTGCGGTTTCCTCAGGGAGTACTCTGTTTAAATTGGTTCCTCTCGTTTTGTGTGCGAGGGAAATAAGCTGATTTAAACAGGGTGCTTGCTGAGCAAACCGCGAATAGTTGAAACCGCAAAAGTGAAAGCCACGAATGTTGAGGGACAACTGTACAGTGCACTGAAACCAAAGGTTACAAATTCATATGATAGTCTTGTTCTACTATGAAACAGCTCTCAAAGCTAAACTATGGTACATATGATATTAACTGCATACGAACGTTTGTTTGTTTGTTTGTTTGTTTGTTTGTTTTAAAGTATTTATACCCCACTCTTCAGCCACAAAGGCTCTCAGAGCAGCTTACACATTGTTAACAATAGCACTTACACTTCTACACTACTTTATAGCGTTTGGCTCTCTGAGCAGTTTACAATGTGTTAGCTATTTGCCTCCACATGCTGGGTATTCATTTTACCAACCTACCAAAGGATGGAGGCTGAGTCAACCTTGGAGCCCTGCAGGATAGAACTCACAAAGTTGTGGCTGCAGTACTGGCATTTAGCCACTGCACCACCAGGGCTCCCGGGTGCATAGACTGAAAATGTTAAGTGCCCACTGGCAGCATTGGGCCCACAGTGCAAGAGGAACAGTTTTAACCGTCTCTGCATTTCCAAAGTTATTTGTCCCATGGGTGAAGCCTCCAGGGGTGCCAGTGGGAATTTCCCTCCGTTGGCTAATAGCAGCTTCAACTGGAGCTGGGGTGGGGGACGGACATTCAGATAAAGAAGAGGTGGATTAACTCCTCCTCAAGTGTTATGTTTCCAAACCTACTTTTAACAACTGTGCTTACAGGCAGTGAATGTCACAGCCACTTTGGCCTTGGGTATCAGTCCTGCAAAACATTTTGGCCCTTTTAGATCTGCAAAGAGTAAATGGAACTGGTTTCCAGTCCAGTGTGGGAAATGATTCAAGATTCAGGCCTTTGAATATTGAAAAAAGTGAGGTATGTGATCAGACACTGGTAAGAAATTTGCATTGTATCATTCTCGTTGGTCCACACTATGTCTAGTTGATAAACCTATGATTATGGACTAAGACGTAATTCTGAAGCATTTGTATGAAATGGCCACAGAGCATCATTCTAGCCCATACAGTTCTTTGGACATTTGGCCGTTTACTTAGCAAATACTAACTGTGCCACAGAAACACAGCAATATCTAGTCATTCTCATTTTTTCCCCCTAGCACTTTTGAATATTCTATGCTTGGCCAGGAGATCCATAGAATTTGTCTAGACTGTTTTATGGGATGCCATGTCATACCTGGAGAATGGGCCTGCTAGGCTAGCACTGCCTCCAGATGTTTGTTGCGCAGAAAGGGAAGATAAGAATTCGCTTTGAGTCACTCCAACAAAGTCTTGTGCTGATAAGATTTTGCTTTGTCTGTGTGCGGTAGCTGTTGGTTCTGGTTGGTAAAGTGGGCGTGGTGTCACATCTCTTCCTAGCTCGTCAAAAACCTGTAGATACAACAAAAGTAACAAACTGATGGCAAATGAACCCCTTACTGTTTTCTCCACATTTCACACACTAATAGATATGTAGCTAAGTTGTTGAATTTTTTTTAAAAGCAGTCCTAGGTGTCTGTTCTGAAGAATGTCCGAGTGCATTCAGTGAAGCTTACTGTCTGAAGGAGTCTCATTCAAAATGCCCCCAGGTGGGGGTGGGAAATTTGCTATGTTTTGGGGCTGCTTTTTAGATCAGGCATGGTAATTGTGCCCCCGAGATGTTGTTAGCCTGTTACTCCCAGCATTCCTCCAATTTGCTGCAGGGACTGACAGTTTAACAATATCTGAGAGGTCACACAATCCCCATTTATGTTTTTGATGCGGGGGAGGCCTTCTTGTTAACACAGAAGTGACTTCTGGTTCACTTTCCAATTTAGAGAAACGTCTCTCCTGGGCCTAAAGTAATGTGTGGGGTGCAGTATAGCAAAATGGCACTCCACATGATGAAATTGCTCTTAGGAGAGGACAGTGGTCACTTTGAGTGATTTTATTTAAAAAAATCAAAACAACTGCGTGTGTGGCGAGGGGTGGTGAAACCGTCCAAAGGTGAATGGGGGTGCATGGCACCCCCAAACTTTAGGTAGCTGCCATCCCTGCTTCATTTTGTCATATTAGTAATTATAGCTGACCTTGATTTTCCTATGCAATATTGTCCTTTACCATCTTTTGCATAAACAGCTGCTTTGTTATTTGCCTTCTGTTACAGTTTGTTGTGGTATGCCTTCAAGTCATTTCCAATTTATGGCAACACTAAGGCACATCTTATCATGAGGTTTTCTTCACAAGATTTGTTCAGAGGGAGTTTGCCTTTGCTATCTTCTGAGGCTGAGAGTGACTTGCCAAAGAAAACCCAGTGGGTTTCCATGGCTGAGTGGGGATTTGAACCCTGGTTTCCAGAGTCATAATCCAATGCACAAACCACCACACCATGCTGGCTCTCATTACAGTACTGTATTTATATTAAGGGGAGCCAGCGTGGTGTAGTGGTTTGAGTGTTGGTCTAGGACAGTGGTTCTTAACCTGGGATCCACGGACCCCCAAGGGGCTACTATGTCTTCACAGGGGGTCTGCGCAGGCTTGAAGCTTACTTGGGCCACCTCCTCCCTGCAGTGGAGTGGCCATGAGACAGGAGCCAAGGCAAAGGTTGGCTGGCTGGCTTGGCCTGCCCAGTGCCATTCAATCAGCTCCAGCTACAAACTTGCAGGAAGAAGCAGAAGATAAGTCTTCCCTCCAGTACCTCTGAGGGAAGGTTTCATGGATGGTATAATTGTATCATCAACAGCATCAACATCAGCATCATCAGGTATTATTGTTGTAGTTGCTTTAAATCTTGAGTTAAGTCGTGGGGGTTCATGGGAACAAAAGATATTTAAAGGGAAGGGGTCCCTGGTAAAGAAAATGTTAAGAGCCACTGGTCTAGGACATTGGGAGACAAGAATTCGAATCTCCACTCAGCCATCGAAAATGCACTGGATGACCTTCAGCAAGTCACACTCTCTCAGCCTCAGAGGAAGGCAAAGGCAACATGCCCCCTGAACAAATCTAGCCAAGAAAACCCTGTGATAGGGGTTGCCATAGGTTAGAAATGACTTAAAGGCACAAAACAACAATATATTTCAAAGTGTTTTTGTGAACTGGTGGTAAGATTTTTTTTACCTTTTTAAAAAAAAAGTGGCTTCATTTGGTCTTAAAATGCAGACTAATTATAGCAGAGTTGTTCTCTTGTAACTGTAGAATGTTACTCTCTAAAAGAGCAAATAGCTTTGCCTCAGCAACTTTGCCACTCCCACATTAACTGGGAGAATCAAGTCTGATTGCTCCTTGCCCGAGTCAACCTTAGCATTAGTTTCTGGTAAAGTGAAACAAAAACATATTCCTGACTTTCTGTTAAATTTTCTTCTATGGGCCCTTCTTCTGGCTTTATTCTGCTAGTTTATGAGCTGCATATCACAGGATCTCAGGACCTGTCTATACGAGTTGGGGGGGAACGTGGATCAATGCATACAAATGCCAATTCAAAGCACCTTCCATTTGTCTTAGTGTTGTTGTTTTATAAAAATGCAGGCATGCAAAGCCATATGCATTTGTTGTTCAAACGGGCATGCCTGTGAATCAAGATGGCAGGCGTGAGTGAATTACTCACGTTTTTATTGTTGCCAGTTGCCACTGCCAAACAGTATTTTTTAAAAGCATATCTAAGTTGTGAAAGTGCTATATATTTTTATTTATTTATTTAAAAGTTATTAGTTATTTATACCCCACTCTTCAGTCATAAGGCTATCAGAGCAGCTACAAATTGTTTTAAGCAATAGCAATTTGCACATCTACACTGCATTAAGCAGTTTCCAATGTGTGTTAGTTAATTGCCCTACAAGCCAGATACTCATTTTGCTGACCTATGAAAGGATGGAAGGCTGGTGAATCTTGGAGACCTCTGGAATCGAACTTGCAATGTGGTGACTTGCAGTACTAGCATTTAACCACTGTGCCACCAGGGCTCCTATATTCTACCTAAATACATTTTTAAAAAGAAAAAAACTGTTCTGTAGCCTCAGCACACAATCGCTAAGGCAAAAATCTAACATAGTGGTTTCAGACGCTTGCCTTGTCAGCAAACTCTACTCCCTACCCATGTCTGACCAATCAGCTTTCCAGCTCTACTCTTTTTGGGAATGCAAATGAAAGCAAATTGGTTGTCCCAATGAGCGGGAATGTGTGTTCCCCGTGCAGCTTTTTGGCCCCCCTCCTTCCAAATACTGCAGATCGATGTGGGATGCCAATTAGACAAATCATATTCTCCTCAAATTCTATGAGGAGTATTTTTACTGTTTAGACAACCCCTCAGTCTCTGTTGATTCCTTTTGCATTTTTCTTTCTTGCTTGTGCATATGCTGTATTTACATGTCTTACACTGTTTTCATGGTCTGAATCTTTTCCATTAGAATTGTACATGTTTAGTTACTTATGGTTTTGCATTTTGAGCTTCTGTTATGGGTTCTTGCCTATTGCCTTTAGGTTCTTGTATATTGAGTTTCTGTTTCTTTTGAGAGATGCCTTCCTTTTGCGTCATATTAGGACATGGTTAGGCCAGTTCTTTCTTTCTTTCTTTCTTTCTTTCTTTCTTTTGTTTTCTTTCTTTTATGCTGAAGACTGAGTTGATGAGGTTTTAAAATGCAATTTTTTCCATAGGTTTTACTGACGTTTTATTGCCAGTTGAACTGTTGTGGTGGTGCTTTCACAAGCAGTCTTTCGGGTTATTTGCTGAGAGTTGGTAAAAATATGAAAAATAAACCAAAGGACAAACAAGCACACCTAGGATAGACTGCATTAATAATCTCCCACACTAGGAGAAAGGCAGCATATTACATAAATAAATAAATAATCTGCATTATCTAAAAAAGAAAGAAAAAATGTAGTCAGTTAAAATTGACCTTAATACATGTGATAGACTGGAAAGCAGAATTGCCTTCAGGAAGGATATCATATACCACATTCACTGCTGTTTTTCAAGGAATAAATCAGAAAGAATCACTTAGGAAAGTGGGGGCATTCTCTGTTATCCTAGGTATGCTACTTTCTATCACCAGAACCAAAGCTGGATTACCAATGGTGCAATTGCAGCAAAAGCTCCAGAGTTGTTTGCCACCAAGAGCCCTGCACTGCCGTTGGCACCAGATACATACATACACACTTTAGTGCTGTGATGTTCTTAAAGAGAGAAGTGCTCTTGGGCACAAAGGAGCTGTAAATCTCTCTCTTCCCCACCACATTTCCCAATGGCAGAGTGAGTGAAAAGGTGGGTGGCATGCTAGAGTAGCTATCTCTCAAATTCTGGCTTCAATCACACCAGCTGGAATGAGGGCAAAGAAAAACTATGGACATTTTAAGAATGCATCTGAGGTGATGGCATCATTGCATGAGTTCTCCCATGCTACTATATTAATTGTTATAATATCACCCCATTACCTGGATAACAGATTTGCCACTGTGTAGAGAACTCTTGTCTACAGACTTTCCATCTGAAGTCATCAGGATGCTCCGACGAGCCACTGATCCAATTTTACTGGTCTGCATAGTACTAAAGATGCTTATTCGTCTGCCAGAAGCTGAAGATGATGTTGCTTTTTTAATTGTACTTGGCTCTTTCGTGTTTCTGGTTTCAGAAAACAAGAGAAGAGGTGGTGCAGCACATTAGTTGCTTCAAGCTAGGAACATTTTAATTTGTCAGTTTTCATTAACAGATGTCTATCATTCCTTGTCACTATTTTCAAAACACTTAGGAGGGAAGGCAGTGCTATAATTCTTTTCTGTAAGGGACACGTAATATGAGTCGTGTGACTGCCCTTTGTTATTCACAGAGCCTCATGCACCTTACGGACAACACTGTTTCATTTGTAATCCTTTTATTTCCCACTGCATCTTCTGTCTTTTTTTCTCACCCACCAAAAAAAAAAAAAAAAAAAAACCAAAAAATAACCATTATGGAGGGGAAGACAGAAGAGGTGCATCATGGCTTTTGACTGGTAGAATCTTCCTGACACATCCTTTGCTGTTTTACTCATTTTAAACAAAGGGTAAGATAATTGTTAGAAAGCAGGATCTGGAGGACAAAATGGCGGGAATACAGTTGGTGGCATAGGTGAAGGGTGAATATGCCAGTCTCTGGATGGCATCTGCTCTTTTCTCCCAGTGCTGCCGTAGCACCTTGTGCCCTCCCCTAGCCACTAAATGGCAGTAGGGGCACATCCCTGCATTGAAAAGCTGCCTTGCATGATGATGGAAAAGAAGCCCTGAAAAAGTCCACTCATGGAATATTATACCCCTTGAGCATGAGGGAGGATCACAACCAATGGTCTCATTCAGATGGAACATTAGTGTTATATGACTGAGCCTCAAGCAAGTCAAGTCTCCCTTTCCTCCTCCTCTGGCACAGTCATAACTAACCATAGTTGTGTGTTATGTCCACAGCCAGAGAAACAGTGTTTAGTCTTAACTGTGGTTTACAGAAACAAGCAATAGTGATTTATGAAGCAAGTGTATTTTAGTAAACCATAGTTAAGATTTATCATAGGTTATGGTCTGGATGTAATACTTGGCTGTCATTGATTAAAAATAGAAATGTAAGCTTCCAATCTCTTTGGTGCAACTAGGCTGGAAGAAAGCACGTACAAAGCAGAGAGTTCACAACCCAAAAGCTTATACATATAACAAAACCCTATAATTTAACATTACCTCTGAGTCAGACTGACATTTCAAAGGGTTTGATAAATATAGGATTTTGATAGAGCTTAAGGAGACATGACATAGATCAGTGATGAGGATTATGCGGCTCATAGGCTTCATGTCATTTTATGAAGAGTCCCTTGATCCCCTCCAATCCACCAAAGGGCCTGGTACCCCACCCTCAAAATCACCACCCAAAGTGTTTTTGGGTAGAAAAAATACATTAATTTTAAGAACTTGCAAACTGTAAAATGCTGTTTCAGGTGATTGCCCATGCTGAAACAGCCAAAAAACACAAAAAGAAAACCCATAAATGCCTGAAAATGGTGGCTGCAGTGACACACTGTGACCCTCTGAAAGAGTAAAAAAAAAAAAGGGGGGGTGCTGTGGCCCTCCAGTCTCTGGAGCTTGCCTCTTTCTGGCACAGATAGTAAAACTGGGGACTAATAACTCCTGTGAGAGGATGCTAGTTAGAGCCAGGGAGTAAATGGAAAGGTATGGGCACTCTCCTCTGTGAGGAACAGGTTGGGAAGATAAAGTGTTTGGACTGGGGGATAGGAGAAGGTTAGTATGAAAACGGAAAATGGCCAAGACTTCTGGGGTTTTTTTTGTAAAGACTCCATAACAGTCTGTGGTGACAGAAGGAAAAGAGACCACTAAGTGCACAAAAACATATAATTAGGCCCTTCTCTGTACCCTATGATGTATCCTATGGTGTTGCAGGACAAAGTAAATTCAAGATGAAAACACTGATAACGATAAATATTTTTGTATAATAGTAATACATTTATTAATTTAGAGTATAACACTGAATATTTTATTTAAAGTACCAATCTAAAAAAGTTTTTAAAAAACAGATGTGATGGATGTCATCTCTGTACAACTGGATAATGTTATAGCTTCCTATAAGATCATCACCTAAGACAAGGTGAATAACTGTGGCTTTCCAGTTCCCATCAATCCCTAGCCAGCATAGCTGATGGTGAGGAGTGATGGGAACTATAGTTCAACAACGACTGGAGAGCCACAGTTGTTTGCTCTTCAGATAGGATACTATGTCTCAGCCCAATTGTTTCATGCATGCTACACTTCACTAGCTAGAAAGATCATTCCCTTATTCCAAAATAAAAAGTGGCTTTAGAGCAGGGTGACAAATGGAATTATCAAATATGAATGAAACTGAAATACAAACCTATATTGGTCATCCTCCCCATCCTCCCCGAACTAGTGGTATATATCAGAAAGGAAACTTAGCTTCATTTATTTTTACTCCTCCCCCTCCCTTAATCCCTGTGGTGAAAACTCAATGTTTTTCCTCACTTGGTGCAGGCAGCTTGGTTCTTAACCATAGCTCAAAATTCAGGAAACAAAGAAAGGCTGAGATGCTACCTCAACACAAAATGGGGAAGCACCCCCCCTTTCCACCTTTTTTGTGACATCCAACTTCATCCCTACAGCAACACAATGGCACTTACACATTGATAACAATGCTACTCCTCTTGATCCTGATCCTGCTGTTCTTGGTCGAAGGAGGCACAACACCGTCCGACATGGTTAACTAGTTGATGAGGTCCTGATAGACGTGGTATCTCCAAGTAGGATGTCAAGAAAAAGAGTCTGGTCCTATAGAACAATGAAATATACAGCACCTGCCGTTGCCACTCAGGAAGACAGTATGGCAAAACACTGGAGCCCACTATGTGTCAGGTTTCTAGGAAATGGCACAATACAGTGCCTGAGCAATTAGGGATATTAGTTTAAAATCTGAGTTTCAAAACAGTTGTCCACTACAAAGCCTACTGCACTCAGTGGCTTCTGCTTAAACAAGAAACTGTTTACATGGTAACCATGGTAGCCAGGTTTCCAGCATCCAGCCATGTGATTGGCTGGCAGTGACACACACACACGCACACACACACACTGGCAGTCAAAAGATAGAATGGCTCTCTTTTATTTTTCTTCAGCCTGTTCCTCCCCATATAAGAAAGAAATTCAATAAAGAAAAACCAAAAGAAAGAAAACTCTACAGCCCAGCCTGTGTGTGATTTTGATCTCCTTTTGTCTCTTCTTGCTCCATCTTGCACACTTGGTTTGCCCTGTCATGCAATATCATTGCATCTACTCATTATTCACCCTTGGGATTATGTCAGAGTCTCATTG
The DNA here is from genome assembly GCA_030847615.1 of Gambelia wislizenii. Classification (NCBI taxonomy): domain Eukaryota; kingdom Metazoa; phylum Chordata; class Lepidosauria; order Squamata; family Crotaphytidae; genus Gambelia; species Gambelia wislizenii. The sequence continues at coordinate 110,245,566 of JAUMIR010000004.1, forward strand.
TATGTTTGTCTGCATTAAAAACTGACCACAGTGCTCAATGGCAAAACACTTGCATTGTGTGCTGGAAGTCCCACGAGCAATCCCAAGCATTCAGTTAAAAGGATCAGGAAGGAGATGGTGATGGGAAAGATCTGTCTCTGCCTAAAACCCGGGAGAGCTGTGCTAGAGTTAACAATACTAAGAAACAGGGACAAATAGTCTGTCCTGGTATAAGGCATCACCTATTTATCAGAAACTGCATGTGCAGAGTTTGGAATCTTGCTCTGCTAGAAAAACTGACTTCCCAGCTAGAAAAAGTACCCAGTTATATAACAGAAGACATGTTTCAGGCAATTTAGTGGTCTTTTCTTTCATTTGTTTACAAAGACTCATTTTTCCTTTACCCACCTTCTTCACAACTCAGATATTGGAAAAATCAGTTTTAATTATCACATGAGATTTCTTAACTTCTCAGAAGCCCAAATTCTAGCAACTGTACTGTCCTCTTGAGCCACATGTTCTCTTACCTTTTTATATTCCTTTGTAGAACTACGGTACCTTGTTACTGCCCTTAATTGACATGTTTTTTGGTGTTTCAGTTGGGATTGTCTAAACAGTGAAAATGCCCATCATGGAATTCACAAAACCATGAGAGGGTGTGCATTCCTGCTTGTCTGGACAATCGAAAGACAGGAAATTTGAAGGGAAGCACAAAGCTGATTGGCCTGGTGATAGCAGGGGTGGGGCTTGCTAGCACAGCAAGTGCTCGCTGCCACCATGTTGGATTTTCTCTTTAGCGATCGCTTGCTAAGGTGATAAAATAGGATGGGTATTTTTTGTTTTACTCTCTTATAAAATTGAAAAATTGCTCTATTGGTCCAGTGCACCTTGGATGACTTAAAAAAACAGCAACAGTGGCGGCAAAGAACTAACACGAGTAAATCACTCGTGGTTGCCATCCGGAATGTGAGGCTTATGGGGACTTCTGAGGCCAGAAAAATTATTAAGACATGTTGCTACTGCTGTGAGATGCCATTACTATGAGGTACTCTGTTTCCCCCGCCCTTGTTTAGATGCACCCAATGTTTCACCAGCAGCTACAACTTAAACTATTTTTACAACAAGCAAGCAAACAAACAGCATTTGTTTTCTCGTAGTCTAGAAAATCATGAACTTTCTTCACAAAGACTTTTTTCCTTGATGAAAGTTGCCTTCCATTAGTTTAAAACATGGATCAAGCAAAAAAAGACTGGGTACCAGGGGTCCCTTATTAGAACTTGGACCAGAAGAGACTGAGGGGCCGCCAACATGGTAAAAAAAAATACATACGGCATTCAAAAGATTGATCATGTGTACACAGAGCCATTCGGATGCATACGTGTCTTTCGGAAGGGGGGCTAGAGAATCCCCTGTAAACTATGTGGATTCGGCATTTGGGAGGATTAGCAAATCTTGAGCTAAAATCCGTACAGTTGTTCGTATTGTCAATGGTGTGTACACCCCATTCGCACACACATGAACAGGCAGTGTAATCTGATTGGCTGGCTGAGCACAGGGGTGGGGCTAGCAAAGAGGGGAATTGGGAGCAGATGCCATGTTGAATTCCCGGCTAAGCGAGAGTCCAGTAAGTCCATGAAATGGAAATGTTTACATATATTCATTTTTATTTTACATTGTAAATAGGGAAAACCAACTGTCCACAAAACAGGCACCTTTTGAAATAAATAAAAAAGTGCCGGGATATTTAATACCACCACTTGGATTGCTCGCTCCAGCCAGCCAGGCAAGGGGGGGTCATATGGAGTTGGGGGGGTAAAAAATCATGTAAGCAGATTGTACACATACGAACGGCTGCCTTTTCAGATTTTTTACCCCCCAAATGGATTTTTTTTCCATTGTGTAGACAGGGCCTGGGCTGAGAAAGTAGCAAATTATGATACTGACCCTATATGGAAAGAGTAGCTGCGTACAGATATTATAATAACTGAAAGGGTACATAATTGACTTGGTAGATGGGTTGCAAGAAATATTTGTGAGTTATACAAAGTCATATGTAATTACAATACAAACCACTAACAGTCAGAAACAAATATGGAAGTGGTGAAATATCTTACTTATGGAAAGACTGATGTAAGGAAATAGGACAAATGTTATTTTATTTTAAAATATTTTATGTTGTTTTCTAGGGAAATACAGTATGATATTTTGAATTTCTGGTATAGATCTACAATAATAATTATTATGCATACTGTGAATTTATGTAAGATTCTTTTAAGAAAAAAATTTTTAAAAAAGAAAGTTGCCTTGCTAGAGAACAACTGGGCCTCCTTATTGGCTTTGCTGGCTTGGATTGATGGGAGTTGAAGGCCAACAAGTTGCTCTGGTCTATTGTAATGGAAGATAGATGATGTGACTGTTGTGTTGGTGCGGCCTTCTATTGAGGATTCAGCCAATAACCTCATAACTTCTCTTTGTTTATTCCTTTTTGTTTAAAGGCAGACATTTATATCTGTTGCAAACCACTGAATCTGTCTTTAAGCATTTCTTAATATCTAGCATTCCTTTCAAAGGTTTCCATTTTTCATCATGCAACCCAAGTTCATTGCATTTACTCAGGAGTAATTCCTGTTGAGTTCAGTGGAATTAATTCCCAGGTTTTAGTGTTGTTGGGCACATCTTTTTCAACTGCTTCAAACTGGTTCTGTTTAGGAAGTGGTTTGATTTGTCTCATTGGCTTGAACTGGGCAGGTAGCACAGGCACCTAGATATGTAAATAGCCGTAGGCACCTGAAGGATGAACTAGTTTCTGGCCAGTTCAAGAGGATGGAGGAGAGAACTGCTCATCGGCCCAGTAGGCTTCTAACCCATTGATTGGCACACTTCAGTTGTGTTGGATCTACTTTGATTTTTTTTCCCCTAGAACTTTGAGATTTTCTATCAAGCTGATCCAAGCACAACATAAATAGCTGTGATAGTGTTAGGAATCCTGTCTGAACTAGGCCTCACTTAGCCTAAGTCCAGCCAGGGTCCTGTCATGTGCAGCCTGTGTCTGGGTATTGTTTATGTGCTGGGAGGGGGGACTGGAATGTGAGCACCTTGCAGTTCCCAGGCCTGGAGAAGGCACAGCCTATCTCCAAGGTCACACATCTGCTGGAGGCTTGGGAATGGGAAGGGGGCTGGTAAAAGGGGTGAGTCAATCCACTGATTTGAACCCTACGTTTTTGCCTGTGAACCAGTTCTGCCAATGATTTTGGACTTGTTCACTTCTTTACCTCTACAAAAACCACTGTGACTAGTGATGGTTATCTGAGTGAATTGAAGTTCTGACGGGATCCTTACAGATAGAATTAAGCAACAGGAATTTCTTTTGAGCACCAGATCTGAATTCACAATCCCTACAAACAAAACAAACAAAACATTTTTAGATTTCCTTCAAGATATCTTTAACTTCAGTAGCTTAGTTTATTGTTAATCAGCCTTTTAGTTGTTTCTCTTATTGTGACATAATAGGGAGACAAGAATTCTTGCTGTTCTATCACAAACCACCAACATAATTGTATTGTATTTTATTTATCTCCCACATTTATCCTGCTACAGTATGTGACCCAAGGCTGCCTTACACAATAGATTAAAACAAAGTACAGCAAAAACCTGACAATAAAAAAGTTTTTAAAAAAATAACAGCTGGCTTCCTGTTCAGCAATTACAGGACTTTTTCAGACAGTAGTGCGCTAGAAGCTTGCAAGAGAGGTACAGCGCTGTCGCACGGCAGGGGGTCCATTTTGGACGACGCCGTCCCTCTCGCGAAATCATTGGTGTCACTTCTGTGTACAATTGTAGGCAGCCATGCCATATTTTACTCACGGAAGTTGCCCATGAGTAAAATATGGCGCGGCTGCCTCCAATCATACACGGAAGTGACACCGACGATTTCACAAGAGGGATGGCGGTGTCCGAAACCGACCCCCTGCTGTGTGACAGCACCGTACCTCTCTTGCAAGCTTCTAGCGTGGTAAGTACTGTCTGAAAAAGTCCACAGTGCAATTCACTTTTATAGTTCCATAGATTATTGCATGAGGCTACTATTCCAGAATTACAGCAAGGTATTTGCAAATTTGGTCAGTACTTATCACACAATGCCATGTCTATACAGTTGCTGGTTTGCATTCCAGTCATTTCCATAGTGTACTTCTTTACTGATGGGGAAAACCCATCAATGGTTCTCAATTCCACTCCTATTCTAGTATTCCCCCTTGTGCAAAAGATCCCTTTTGCAGCAGTACTGAGATTATGGCAATCACGTGGCACAAGGGGGCATGATCCTCTTCTTTTCTCCCTCCCTCCCCCTCCCCTTTGTTATTCCACTACCATGCCTGGATTTTATTTTTATTTTTTGTTGATAGTGGCAAAAAGAAAAGAAAAGAAAGGCACCCAGATGGCTCCCCCCCACACCATCAAGGAAGGAATGATAGTTCTCCCTTGCTGGGGAGGAAGAATGACCGTCATTCCTTATCTGGTGGGCACAGAGAGGTACAGCTGGCTCCCTTCCCCAAAGACGGAATGATAATCGCTCCCTCACTGGGGAGATTTCTCTTGCGGTTGCAGGAGGGCTTCTCCCTCTCCTCCCCCACCAAAGAAGGAATGTCAGTCCTCCCTTGCCCAGGAAACATGCATGCGCAGGAGACATGCACGGGTCAGAAGGTGGAGTTATGGCAGCGGTGCAGAAAGCAGATCACACCACCATGGGTCACCAAAGCAGTGTTAATGTGGGAAAGTGTGATAAAGATTGGTGCAAAACTGGTTTGCTTATGTACTTAAACTAGCACAATTGCTGCAGGGCAAGAGCTGGTGTCCCTAATGTGTAAAGTGGCCTTCATGCATATTTACAACTTCTATGCCTTGTGTCTTAATTCCAGTGGGTAGACAAGCATTCAAGAAATGCTTGGTGCAGCACCATAAAATTATGTGCCTTTAAACGCAATCATATCTGTGTACTACAGAACACTTTGGAACAGTGGTTATTTAGGCAATGATATTAGAATCTTTTATGGTGTACTGATCTTTTTGGAATAGGATATAAAACCTCCCACTTCAACATGTAGCGTTAAATTCTGTACAGATTGGGGAGATTATCAAATGTGTTTAAAGTGGCATTACAGGAACACCAGGAGATCGCAAAAGGGCTCCCTTATCAGATTATGTTGTCCCCCATTGTTATGCACCCATTCTGCTCCCGTTCTGCCAGCACTGGTTTTTATTGATGGGAGAAGCCATCAATAAATTCTGTTCTATTTGTGTCATAGATTTCCATGCATGTGAAAAGCTGCCTCATTTCACAGGCGAAATCCCAGTATCAATGCCCTGCCAGAACATTTCCGAGTGAGACTGGGACATCCAGGTAAGTGACACACTTTTTATGGCCCTCCCCAGGTTCCTTTAACATTTTAAAGTGTGTTTTTGTGCTTGCTGTCACGTTTTTTGGTTATTTTTATTTTTGAATTTCCCGCACTCGCATCTTCTTGCAAGAATCCACAGGATTTCAATCCAGGAAGTGCAGGGAGCTCCGTTAGACCTCCGTTCACTCCTGGACTACCCTGTTGACGTGAGACAAGGTAAATGTGGTGGGGAGGGTGATTGTGGCTGTTCAGGGATGGGACAAGGGCGGGAGTGGAGATTGTGGGACAGGAAGGCTTTTTTTGTTCCTGTCTGATAATCTCCATAATGTAAAAGTCTGTGCAAGTTTCAGACAGAAATAGGAACCTCCATGTTGCTTTAAATTAAGTTTGGGGCTACATTTAATTTTTTTAAAAAACCCTTAGGTTGCAACATAAGGTACCTTGTTGCCCCATTGTCATTCTATGTAACACACACATTTTACTTGCCTTCTTTGCCACTCTCTAGACTTTTTTTTGCTTTGTGGCAAGCAGTAGCAGTGAGCAAGCAGCACAAAACATGATGAAAAGTAACATGAATATAAATGAGCTGAGAGGGTCATAACACAGACAGAGCGAGAGAGACGACTGAGCAACCAGGAGGAAAGAGGGAAGGCATTCAAGGGGAATGTGACCCCAAAATAACACGATTCATAATGTCAGGATTTGTATGCATTTTTATTAATTTTCAACATTGCAGCAAGTCTATTTTTAGGCAGAAGTAGAGGACAGTATATTAATTTTTTTCCAACTGTTATTAGATATGTTCAGCTGTTATTTTTTAAAACGTATTTCTAAGGAATAGAACTGCTGCTTCAAAAAAAAAAAAGGCCATAATTTCAAAACAGTTTTTTTCAACATTTAATTCTCTAAATGTTATAACTTCAGTTCTCACAACTGTCAGTCAGTATGCCCAGATTCTGAGAGCTGAAGTCTAAAATATTTGGAGGACCAAAATTTAGGAACCACTCTTTTAAATGACTATACTTCTGTTAGTCATTTTTTGGTGAGGGCTGATATCATACTAAAATGATTAGAAATAATAATTCAGTTTTTGGGGTCTTGGATGGGGACATGAAATTTCTGCTCCCCAGCCATGGTGCTTATTGGGTGGCCTTGTGCTACCCACTTTCTCAGCCTTACCTACTTCACAGGATTGTATATTGTAATAAAAGGAAAGGGAACAATGACCCATAAAGTTATTGGAGGAAAGGTGGGTCAAATAATAACTAGGCAAAAAAGATTTTTTCCTCCAGAAAATTATTTTTCTCCCAAAAAGCAACCCAAGCAGGATTTCAGTTCAGTGTTAATTGGACATATAGCCCATTCCATTCAAATGGGTATATCTTGCCCTTATTTTGAGTTTGGGTAAAGCAGTAAATCATAGATGAGATTTTTCACCTTCCTTCTTATAAGGTTTTTAGTTTAGTAACATACCATAAAAGTAAATACCAACTTAGAATTAATTTAAGTGGAATACATATCCCCTTTTCAGCATGAACATAATTAATACAAGTTTTTAGCTTTTTAGTGTAAATATAATATGTAGCTCTTTCCCACAAAACTTCCTATTTTGGATTTCAGGTTTGAGGAACAAACCCTATCTGTCAATTTTTAATGTTGATAATTCAATATTTTATTTTAATATTGCAATGAGGAGTTGTTGTATGAGCTTTGTATCAGCCTTTCCTGCCCTTAACTCATCTATGCAATCGTAATGTAGTTTTAGGACTTTTTCGGACAAGTAAAATGCAACGGAAGCAGTCTCACCATGTTGCGAGGCTGCTGCGCTGCAGGGCGTCCCTTTCGGATGACGCCCGTCCCTGCCGGTACTGTTGCGGTACCGCAGGGACATTTGAGTGTAATATTTTGGCGATTTTTACTCACGAAAGTTGATCATGAGTAAAAATCGCCAAAATATTACACTCTAATGTCCCTGCGGTACCGCAACAGTACCGGCAGGGACGGGTGTCATCCGAAAGGGACGCCCTGAAGCACAGCAGCCTCGCAATGTGGCGAGTCTGCTTCTGTTTCATTTTACTTGTCCGAAAAAGTCCTCAGTCTGTCATCCCCATATGCCTCAAAGCAATTTGAAGCATTCGTTATGTCAACAAGAAATCTATTGCTTGTTGACCTCAGTTCAACATAGTCTCTTACATTTTGGGATTGATGAAATAGCTTAGTAATAGTTTCATCCTCTCCTTTCTCTGGGACACAGGACATCCACAGTAGTCTTGACATAATTAGGGTTGTCAGGTCAGCAAGGCCCCATTCTGAGATTTCAGGGACAAAATCTGAAACCAGGGATTGAGATCTTTAGAGGTCACAGGCACAGGTTCCTATGAAATCACAAAATCAGGGCAGACAAAGATTGGGAGGCAGACCATAAAAATGGGTGTGGCGACAATCTAGGGAAATGACTGCAGAATCTGGATAAATTCAACTGATATGGTAATATGGCAACCCAGAGCCAGGAAGAACAAATATTTTTAGCAGCCAGCAAAATGTACACCATAGCTTCAGCAACTGCCACTCTTTCCCTCAGGTCTTGTGTCCTATGCAGCCTTACCTATAGCACACAGGAAACCATGGCTGACTAGGAGCAGAGGAAGGATTTTTTCGGACGCGAAGAAAGTAACGCAAGCAGCCTCGTCAGCTTGTGAGGCTGCTGCGCTGCAGAGCGTCCCTTTCGTATGACACTCGCCCCTGCTGGTACTGTTGCGGTACCGCGGGGAGAGCTGAGCGTTATATTTCATCATTTTTTACTCACGATCAACTTTCGTGAGTAAAAAACGACGAAATATGATGCTCAACTCTCCCCACGGTACCAGAACAGTACCGGCAGGGGCGAGCATCATACGAAAGGGATGCTTTGCAGCGCAGCAGCCTCGCAAGTTGAAGAGGCTTCTTGCATTATTTTTCAGCGTCCGAAAAAGTCCGAAAACTGGTACAAATTACCAGGACCCAGTGATCTGAAAAGGGACCCAGGACCTGACTCTGGGTGCATTTACACTGTAGAAATAATGCAGTTTGACACTAACTTAAGTGCTGTAGCCCTATCCTACAGAATCCTGGAATTTGTAGTTTTACAAGGTCTTTAGCCTTCTCTGCCAAAGAGTGCTGGTGCCTAACAAAACTTCAAATTCCAGGAAGGAAAGTAAAGGAAAGGAAGCCACTAATAAGAAGGGGGCAGGGATCCATCTGAAATGGGATACATTCACAAATCTGAGCAGAACTAATGATTTCTTAGCTACATGTATTCATTTGCTTACAGTAGGACCCCTGTATCCACTGGGGATTGGTTCCGGTGGAGCCTGTGGATACCAAAAACCAAGAATAACAGTGAACATCATTGACTTCCGGTTTAAAATACCATAGAGTTGTTCTAGAAGACCTAGAAAATGGCTAGAGAGGATGCATTTTCTAGAAAGTCTCTATGGTAGGTGTGTTTTGTGTCCCATGGATAAATGAATCAGTAGATAATGAACCAGTTGATATAGGGGTCTAACTATATTTAGATTACAGTTGTGTGTGTATAATTGGTCCTCTCCTGTTTTGTGAGAATATTTGGACTGCTTCTGCTCCCACTACCAATGTAATATACCTGCAAGACAAAGGTGCCAGTTACACAACAGGATAAAGTTCGCGAAATTCTGGATTACCGTTCTTTTCACATAATCAGTGCATAATTCACACAAATTCTTGCTTATTTGGAAGATGTAGCCAGTTTCGGTTTTCATTAGTTTACACAGGCAAAGGGGGGGGGCATGGCCTCCAGATGATTAAAGCTAAGCAGGAGGCAGGGAGGGAGCAAGGAGGGGGTCATGGTGAGGTGAAAATAGACCATAAATAATGAGAGGGAAGAAAAGCACAAACAAACAAAAGAACGATTGAGCAATCTGTCAGTTGCAGCATGCTCACACACACACTCACACACCACTCAAGTTCCCGACCATCTTCCCTGCCCTGAAGGCCTTGAATAAAGACAAAGGAGTGAAGGGAAGCACAAACAAACAAAAGACCGATTGGCCGGTTGCAGCACGCACGCATGCACGCACACACACACACACACACACACACCACCCAAGCGGGGGCTAGCCCCATTCCCAATCACCTTCCCTGCCCCCAAAGCCTTCCTTTGAAACAGACGGGAAGGGCTCAGAGCAGATTTCCCAAGGTGGGCTGCAAGCAGAAGAAGGGGCAAATGGCAGGCTCAGTGGATTTCTCTCTCCAACCCCTCCATCTATTCGGAGAAGGCACAATGGTCACTCCAACCAATCAGGATTCAGCTCTGCTCACACTAATTCGAAAAGGGCGCTGCAAGTTCACACAGACATTTGCGAATGCTAAGTTCACATGACCAATTGTGAGCATTTTCACGAACTTTATCAAAAAAGTCAGGAAACCTAGCAAAAGCTGATACTGTGTGACTTGTGGGTTTTTTGCTCCCCCTCCTTCTGAAAAGGGCGCTTTGGCTTCAAAATGTGTGACTTTTCAGGCTTCTTGTCGCATTCTTTGAGGATTTATTTTGCTATGTAAATGGCACCAAGGACTTTTCTCTACCATACATGCATTTAACTTCTTACCTATGTCTGTATGCAAAATCGGTCACCCACCTTTGTCCTTTTAATGACTCTTTATTACCATCATTAATATTTGTCACCCCATCACCCTGTCAGCATATTTTCAATTTTGTATTACACTACTCACTTGCCCCATCCCACATTTGCATATACAGTTGGCCCTCCACATTCACTGGGGTTAGGAGCACAGGAGCCCTACAAAAGTGAAACCATTGCTTGATAAGGCTGACAGCTTCGGAGTAGGTCTGGGACTGGCCTTCCTCCTGAATGATCAGGAGTGGCTGCCACAGCCAGGAGTATGTTTCACTAGTGTCCACTGGTTATTAGTTCTACTGCCTTCTGGACATTAAGTTCTTCACTTTAAAGATGCCATGCCCTGATGCAATGTCCATCATGTGCAATGCTGTCTTGGGAGATAGCGCTGAAATTTCAATATCATCAGCCCTTTTGTTGATTTTAGATCACCTGTAGAAACCGAATACACTAATTCCACAAGGGCTCCCTTGGCTATCAATTAGTTGCACAGACTCAAAGTGCTTATTTTGACTTAAATACCGAACAAGTTTGGGTCTTGGATATTTGAAGGAACATAATTCTCCCATATGGCATTCCCCACTTCCATAATTGAGATAATTAAGATCAGACAGCAAAGGCAGTCAATTTATGGATCTCCCCTTCCAAGAGAAACCTGGCAAGCCTATAGCCATTTCTCTTGTAGATGGGCAATAACAATGGTTTTCTGCCCAGCCTTTTCAGCTGTTATATGTGTTTTATATTTGTCTCCTGTGCTTAATGGCATTGGCATTTGTTATTACTGATGTTATTCTTTTCATCATGTTATATACCATTTTGGAACTGTAAAGCTGAATTCCTTCAAGGGTTTTTTTTTTAAAAAATAGTATAATGATGATGCTTTCCAAAAAAACCCACCAAAACAAAAAATCTTAATTCAGCATGCACAAGGAATAAGAACATAGTTGATACTAAAGGGAATATGAAATATAAGTCTTACTACTGTGGGGTTTCAAAGAGACAGCTGAAAAGATTTTGAAGAATAATTAAATGAACACCACTGTAACTTGCAATGTGTTTTTACTCCAAACAGGAATCAAATATCAACAATAAAGAACTTGTTCATGACATTTTAATCACAGATTATATCATTTGACATAGGACTTTATTACACCAGGCAGTCATCTTGCAGCAATCCCATTTTGGAAGCAAGTGGAAACATAGTGGTAGTGGAGCAATAATAATTGCACCTCCACTTCAATATCAATATGGTGCTGGACATTCCTTACGCACTGCCTGCTTCCTTCCCATTATTGCGCTATATATGTAGGACATGCAGATCAGACCAGCAGAGGCGGGGGGTGGGGGGAGAGATCAGGATGAAATAATGCTATTAAGCCGAGGCCAGCTAGAGAGAGGGGAGCAAGGGGAAAAAGCAGAGAAGGAAGAAACTTTTTATTATGGGAAAGAAGTTGTTGTGTGCCTTAAAGTTATTTCCAATTTATGGCAACCCTAAGGCAACCCTATCACAGTGTTTTCTTGACAAGTTTTGTTCAGAGGAGGTTTGCCATTGCCTTCCTTTGAGTCTGAGAGAATGTGAGGTGCCAAAGGTCACCCAGTGGATTGTCCGAGAGGGGATTTGATCCCTGGTCTCCAGAGTTGTAGTCCAATGTTCAAACTACTACACCATGCAGCTCTTACCCATAGAAAATTTCTACTTGCAGCACTGAAAACCAGATGTTTAGTAATTTCTTATGCAGACAGGGTTCATATACAGTCACACCCCCATATCCACAAGGGTTTGGTTCCCAGACTTACAACAGATACCAGAAACTCTGAATAACAGCAAACCCTATTAAAATAAAGGAATTTCGGTAAAAACATACCATAGAGTTGCATTGGAACTTGGAAGATGCCTAGAGAGGATGCCTCGCTAGGCATTTTCCAGTGCAACTCTATGGTATCTGCCCCCTACTTTATGTCCGGAAGATAACTGAAACTGCAGATATTGGTTCAGTGGATACAGGGGTCTGACTTTATACAGATGAGTAAAAGGTTTCTGTTATAAATAGGTAATATTGGTGCTAGTGTCCTTAGAGAAACCAGACATTATATTTAGTGAAAATGTTAGACTTGGCCTTCCCAAACCATTATGTGGAAACAGTCTTCCACAAATTTGTCATGGTGCACATTCCCTGCCCAGCTGAGTCCCAACCCTCTTCTTTATTAGTGGTGTTAGCTAGAGTAGACAAAGAGCTGGGGAATTGTTCTTAGAGTTGTGACGCTTATCAGAAATGGTCTGGATGTTTCCAAAGCTCAAAATGACAGCTGATAAATCCCTGTACTCCTAGGAGGAAGAGGGACACATTGTGGTGACCAAAATAATGGCTGGCTTACAAGACCAATTAAAATGTGTGGACACACATAAATATCTACATGGTTGGCAGTTGTACAAGTACAGCAACATTTTGTGGCATGATTGGACTTGAGAGGGAGGGATTTTTTTTCTGTAGCATTATTGGATCTATAAATGTCTGCCCTTCCAGTACTATATTGTGATCTGTAGATCAGTGGGCTGTAATCAAAACTAAACAGTGATGATTGGTGTCTTTACTGTAACTCACAGTAGGGTAACACTTCTGGCACAGGAAGACCACCATGGACACAGTTTGCATGTCTTTGCAAATGTGTATAGGGATAATAGAATTGTTGCTTGTTACTTCATCCAAGTTGACCATTTTGAGGACTTTTTCAGACAGACTAAATATGCCATCATAACAATGCCACATAAATGCGAAAGGGTTCGCAGATCAGACGATGGTGCCCTTTCACGTTTATCTATAGTGAAAATCACAGTTTTTAATTGCTGGCTTAAGCTGTCAATAGATCCCCCATACTGTTTTTGTGCCAGCATGCGAAACATCGGGCCGTTTAAATCTCATACTTACCCCGACAATGGTTGGACCAGTCAGAACACTTCTGGGTCAGATCGGGACATCCAGATAAGTTTTGATCTTTTTATGACCCTCCCTGTGTTACTTGGGACCTTTAAAGTGTGTTAAGGTGCTTGGTGTAACTTTAAATGTGTTGTTTTTGTTTTTGTTTTTAAATTTCCCGTGCGATGAAGTCTCGCAGGATTTCGAGTGAGGAAGTGAATGGGCCTCCGTTCACTTCTTATTTATTCACAGAGCTGCCTTTGATGGAAGAAGAAGGTAAGTGTGGGGGGAACATTCTTTTAAAAAATGGGGGGGTTGCCAGCAAAAGAACTTTTAAAGGACAGTGTCTGATGAAGTCCACAGATAGAATGGAGAACAGGGGATACTCAGTTCTCAGGTTGCTATGTCCAAGCCAGCATACTTTTATTACACCAAGCAATTCATAATATTTTGCCTTGGGTGTTGCTGTTGAAAGACACACCCAACAGAAATCTTAAAATGTTTTCTTAGAATAGAGTTTATAAACCAGAAGGCAAAATTATGTGTAGAGGGTACAGAAAATTATGTACAGTCCTCCCTCCACATTTATGGGTTTCACTTTTACAGATTTGGTTTACAGATTATTTGCCCCACCTCCGTTACTGCCCTATGCATTTTTACCACTTCAACAATACCAGTGTCACTGGGAGGAAATCAAACTGGCAGGCTGGCTGGACCCAGCTGCGCACTTGTTCTCTCACTATACACTTGTTTGCAGGGGGGGGGAATGGGATAGGACAGGGGGGATCACAAGGTTGGAGAGTTGTTGGCACATTTGCTCACTTACTCAGGTTTGCAGGAAAGGGGTGGGATTGGGGATCATGAGGAGGGTAAGTGTGTGTGTTTGCTCACTCAGGCAGGCACGGGATGGGATGAGGGGATTCTGTCGGTAGGCAGAAAGGAGGAAGAGACTGCAGAACCAGCAACAGCAAGCTTCAGGTCGTCTCCTGCCCTCCCCACAAGCTTTTGTTTGTTTGTTTTTTTGTTCTAGTACCTCATCTCTTGGCCTGTTCGGATCAGAAAAGCAGGAGCACCAGCGCAGTTCCAGCCTGCCAGCCAAGTACTAGCAAAGCTCAGAAATCTTAAACAGGGTCTCAAATTTGAAAGCTCCTTTTCCCTGCTGCCGCTTCTCCCCCCCCACACACCACATGCATTAACTCCTACTCCAATCAATCATACTGTCACAAAATGGTGCCACTCTGAGCTGCAGAAACAATGTTGTACACCCAAGCCTTGTGAGAGTTTCCTAACTGCTGCCACCACTGCTAGGAAAACATGGCCAAGGGGGTGAACGTACACAGACAAGCAAACAAAGTGCCTGGAGAAAAGAGCAAGGGACACCACAACACAAAGCAATCAGCAAGGCTGCATGGCAGTTTTAAGGGACCCTGAAACAAGAGGTTTCATGGAATCCTCATCCCCACCATCCCCTGTCATACACACCTTTCCCTCACTGCCCCACTACTTCCCCTGTTTCCTCACCACCCCCTCCCCTGGAGCTTTCCATCCTCCCCAGGGGGGCAGTACCACCCACTTTGGGAATCACTGTCTTACAGAGATAAGACTACTTCTCATGTCCCGTCTCCCAGTTCTTGGCATAGATTATGGCATAGTTTATGACTGATCAACTGACTCAACTGTGACAGAATAAGATGGCCACCCCTTTGGAATTCCTTCAGTGGAACTTCTTTCCAAGCAACTAAGCATAGGATTTCAGCCTTCCTTGGCATACTTGGTGAAATAAGCATGGGATGCTCTTTGTGAACTGGCACACGTGGTGCTATAATTAAAAATTACTAATCACTCCAACTGTTCCCCATAGGAAGTCAATGATGTTTCAAAAGTAAAAGATAGGATCAGCCAGTCTGAACACAAAATAAGCCCAACAAACACATCCTATCAAATATCTTTTGATATATTTGGGTGAACCAAAAATCCCCATACAAAACTATACTTCACATGATAATTATGTACATGATATTTAGCCTGTTCCAGACAGGTTGCATAAATTAAATGAATCATAGAATCATAGAATTGCAGAGTTGGAAGAGACCACGAGGGCCATCCAGTCCAACCCCCTGCCACGCAGGAAATCACGATCAAAGCATCCCCGACAGATGGCCATCCAGCCTCTGTTTAAAGACCTCCAAGGAAGAAGACCCCACCACACTCCAAGGGAGTGCATTCCACTGCCAAACAGCTCTTACTGTCAAAAAGTTCCTCCTAATGTTGAGGTGGAATCTCTGCTCCTGGAGCTTGCATCCATTGCTCCGTGTTCCGATCTCTGGAGCAGCAGAAAACAAGCTTGCTCCATCCTCAACGTGACACCCCTTCAAATACTTAAACAGGGCTATCATATCGCCTCTTAACCGTCTTTTTTCCAGGCTAAACATACCCAGCTCCCTAAGTCTCTCCTCATAAGGCATGGTTTCCAGACCTTTCACCATTTTAGTCGCCCTCCTCTGGACATGCTCCAATTTGTCAATATCCTTTTTGAATTGTGGTGCCCAGAACTGGACACAGTATTCTAGGTGAGGCCTGACCAAGGCAGAATAGAGCGGCACTATTAGTTCCCTTGATCTGGACACTATACTTCTATTGATGCAGCCCAAAATCGCATTGGCCTTTTTAGCTGCCGCATCACATTGTTGACTCATGTTCAACTTGTGGTCTACTAGGACTCCTAGATCCCTTTCGCACGTAGTCTCATTCAGCCAGGTCTCCCCCATCCTATATCTATGCATTTCATTTTTTCACCCTAAGTGCAGTACCTTACATTTCTCCGTATTGAATTTCATTTTGTTAGCTTTGGCCCAGCTCTCCAGTCTATCCAGGTCATCTTGAATTTTGATCCTGTCCTCTAGGGTATTAGCTACTCCTCCTAATTTGGTGTCATCTGCAAATTTGGTAAGTATGCCCCTAATTCCCTCATCCAAGTCATTGATAAAGATGTTGAATAGCACTGGGCCCAGGACAGAACCCTGTGGCACCCCACTGGTCACGTCTTTCCAAGATGAAGAGGAGGCACTGCTGAGCACCCTTTGGGTACGGCCGGTCAACCAATTACAAATCCATTGAACAGTTAACTTGTCTAGCCCACATTTTACAAGCTTGTTTGCAAGAATGTCATGGGGAACCTTGTCAAAGGCCTTACTGAAATCAAGGTATGCAATGTCCACAGCATTCCCTTCATCTACCAAGCTGGTAATTTTATCAAAAAAAGAGATCAGATTAGTCTGGCATGACTTGTTACTCTGAAACCCATGTTGACTTTTTGTGATTATGGCATTGCCTTCTAAATGTTCACAGACTCTCTGTTTAATGATCTGCTCTAGAATCTTCCCTGGTATTGATGTCAGACTAACTGGACGATAATTGTTGGGATCCTCTTTTTCCCCCTTTTTGAAGATGGGGACAACGTTTGCCCTCCTCCAGTCTGCTGGGACTTCTCCTGTTCTCCAGGAGTTCTCAAAGATTATTGCCAATGGCTCTGAGATTATATTTGCCAGCTCTTTTAATACTCTTGGATGTAGTTCATCCAGTCCTGGAGATTTAAATTCATTTAGATTAAGAAGGTATTCCTGTACTACCTCTTTGCTTATTCTGTGCTGGATTTCCCCTGTTGTGTCTTCTGTACCTTTATCCTCAGGTTGGTCCCCCTTTACCTTTTCTGAAAACACTGAGGCAAAGAAGGTGTTGAGTAATTCTGCCTTTTCTCTGTCCCCTGTTAGCATTTTGCCATCTTCTCTGCGTAGTGGCCCTACCATTTCCTTCTTCCTCCTTTTGCTGTGGACATACCCAAAAAAACCTTTTTATTGTTCTTAACCTCTCTAGCAAGCCTGAACTCATTCTGTGCTTTAGCTTTTCTGACTTTACTCCTACATGTGTTCGCTATCTGTTTGAATTCTTCTTTGGTGATTTCCCCCTTTTTCCATTTCTTATACATGTTCCGTTTAAAACTTAGCTCTGTTGATATTTCTTTAGTCATCCATCCTGGTTTCTTGAGACACCTCCCATTTTTCTTCCTCAATGGTACTGTTTGAAATTGTGCCTTCAGTATCTCCCTTTTGAGAAAGTCCCATCCGTCTTGAGGTCTCTTCTCTTTTAGTATTCCTGACCATGGGATCACCCCCAGTATTTCCCTGAGTTTATTGAAATCAGCTCTCCTAAAGTCAAGAATGCGTGTCTGACTATGCCTGGCTTCTCCTTTCCATTGTATAACAAACTCCAGGAGAACATGATCACTCTCACCTAAGGATCCCACCACTTGCACCCCATTAACCAGGTCATCCCTGTTGGTTAGGATCAGATCTAAAATAGCTGACCTCCTTGTTGCCTCTTCCACCTTTTAGACTATGAAATTGTCTTCCAGGCAAGTCAGGAATTTGCTAGACCTTGAAGTTTTGGTTGAGTTAGATTGCCAGCAACTATCAGGATAGTTGAAGTCCCCCATCACTACTACATCTCTCCTTTCTCTGTGTGTGTTCATCTGTTCTAGAAAGGCATCATCCAATTCCTCCGTCTGACTTGGGGGTCTGTAGTAGAGTCCCACAATAACATCCGTGTTGTTTCCCTCCCCTTTAATTTTTATCCAGATGCTCTCCACCTGGCTTCCAGTATTGATGTCATGGATCTCTTCACTGGTGTAAATATCCCTGACATATAATGCTATTCCTCATCCTTTCCTGTTTGGCCTGTTTCTCTTAAAAAGGTTAAACCCCTCTATTCCTACATTCCAATCATGAGACTCGTCCCACCAGGTTTCAGTAATGCCTATTATATCATATTTGTTTTGTAGTGCTAGGAGTTCAAAGCACAACATTTCACTTCTAAACATCTGCACTGGCCTAACTGTCTGCAACACCAGCAAAAATTTTCTATGACACAATTAGGAATTCAGGAAGGGTAATCCCCAATAAGGATGCATGTTCAGGCAAGCTAAGACAGTATCACTGATTTCAGCTCTAAAAAGGTTTCTTGTGCTGAGGCATACTTGCATGGTCATACTTAAATCCCTTTGCTATTATATATCAATTTTCAGTGCAGAGTATATTCATCTAGTTAAAATTAAGCTTCAATAAGTTCAAAGGGGCATGAAGTGTATATAGCACTACAGCTTCAGTGAAGGAACCCCAGGAGATACAGGCTTCAGTCCCATGAACATTTAATTAGGGGCAACTCTTTTGAATGTAGTGATAATTCCTTCTAATGAACATGAATAGGATTGAGCCACACAGCTGCAATCCCATGCAACTTTACTAGTGAGCAAGTCCCACTGAAATTTGTGGAACATGTTACGTACTTCCAAGTTGCATAGAATGAAATTATGCAACTACCTAGGGATTTTGGGCTAATTGTTTTGAGGGTAAAGTTAAAAAGGAGTATGGTGGGGGGAGCTTGTAGGAACCTTTATGTTTACAGATGAGAAATGGGAACAACTGAGATATTTTTGGAAGAAAGAAGGATCCAGATAGTAAATTTTGAAACTGAATGTAGATTCTGCCTGTCACCCAACTGTTAGACAGTGTTTGAGGCATGGGGATTCTCTTAAGAGTGGTAATTTTATATATGAAACCTGACTTTCTTCCTCATAGAAGAAAGCTAAAGCTTTGCTGGAGCTCTATGTCCAATAACCAAATTGCAGGCAGAAACTCAACAGGAGGACTTTCCCTCAGCATATGGAGATGGTAACTTCACCACTGATGTTCTGGTTGTCATACAATTGAAGTACAGGGAGTATGTCCACAAGTGCTGTTTCCATCCTCCTTTTATGCTAGGTAAAGTTGCATGCACCTTTTGAATTTCTGGCTGTCGTGCCCGTGATACTGGGATCCTCTGCTCCTGACAAGGAAGTCAGCAGCCTCATCTCTTCATGAAGTACTAGGCTAGAGGGTGAGAAAAGCCAGATAATACCATTGCAAGTTAAGAGGTAAAAAAGAAGCAAAACCAAGAAAAGATAACAAAGCTACTGTAAGTAGCTGAGACTTATGTCAGGGAAAGGTCAAATCTATGTCAGTGACATGAGTTAAACCTAGAGATGAGGAAATGTTGGCACTCCAGGTGCTGATGGACTACTGTTACCATATTCCCTCACTATTAGCCAGGCTGGCACGGGCTGTTGGGAACTGGAGCCCAACATTTAATCAAACTATTTCAACATAACTACAGGTATTCCCTTTTATTTTCAAGACATTTCTCCTTCCCAGGGGAGGTGAGAACAAATTTTATGATCACTGAGAGAAACTCTTCTCAGGTTTCTCAAGGCTAAAAACAAAAGGGTTGGGCATATCACACAGCCACTGTTTGCTTCATTTTCCTGCACATCAGTCCTCTTTTTATAAGAGAGACAATAAAGTTAAAATACATCTAAAACAGGATAATCAATTATTTTTAGGTGATTTTATTACCATTGAACTGGCCCTAGCATACAAACAACACAGATTTCTGACTGAATAACTTTTCTCACAGCCTGTCTTCATGCTTTCCATTGCTTCTTTTCTACAGGGACATGCACAGCTATTTTGGCTTTGGTACACAGTGGCTTGAGTGTTAGACTACAACTCTGGAGACAAGAGTTTGAATCCCCGCTTGGCCATGAAAACCCACTCAGTAACCTGGGGCAAGTCACATACTCTCAGCCTCATAAAAACCTGTGATAGGTTGCCTTAGGATTGTTGTAAGTTGGAAACAGCTTGAAGGGACATAACACAACTCTTCCTCAATGATATCACACACCATTTTTTACTTTCTGCATTTTGCAAAAGTTGTGTCTGGTTTCAGTCAGATCATTACAGGAAATCTTATTTTCCATGTTTTCCAACCAGGCGTCAGAAAAGAATGAGACACCCCTAATATCACAGCACAGCCACCATGACTTCTGCCTGTTTTTTGTTTTTTTTCTTTCTGGGTGGGGTAGCAACTTCATGCCTTGATTTCAGCTATGTATGAACATAGTCAAATCATGGGAGTGGGGCAGGAAAGAAAATAAGTAACTTAATTTACTTTCTAGAAAGAGCTGAACCAAAATGAGACAAAACTCCCCTATTTGGTCAGGTTGTGAAACTAACCCTCAATCCACCTTCTATCTGCCACTTATCCATAATAGTCACTTATGGCCATATGCCATTATTTTGTTATGTAAAGAGTACTGTATTGAGGACTAAAAAAAAGCAATGAAGACTTTGCCAGCTTCTGTCTCTAACCCATCCCATGATCCCAATACAAGACGCTCCCTAAACTGGCTCCTAGGTGTAGCATCTGAGTTATAGAGTAAGTTGTCCCTCCACATTCACGGATTTGGCATTCACGGATTTAAGTATTCACGGCTTGAAAATAAAAAATAATCCAAAAAGCAAACCTTGAGTTTGCCATCTTATATTATTTACAGTCTTCTTCAGTATGATGCTCCAAAGGGCTACAGCAGAGCTCAAAGAAAAAGATGGCATCTATATATGTTACTGTATTGATGGTAGCTTGTTTAACTTAAGCCGTCTGAGGGCTCGCACTAAGACTCTAAACTATCTAGTTCATGAGCTGCTCTTCGCTGATGCTGATGCCCTTGTTGCCCACACAGAAGCAGCTCTGCAGTGCCTAACATCCTGCTTTGCAACAGCTGCAGAGCTGTTTGGGCTGGAAGTCAACCTGAAGAAAACAGAAGTTCTTTACCAGCCTGCACCACAAGACGAACACACATTGCCGTAGGCAAATCTGTGCTTATGTCCGTTCAGCAGTTCACCTACCTGGGAAGCATCATCTCCTCAGATGCCAAGATTGACAAAGAGATCGATCACAGATTAGCAAAGGCACATAGCGCATTTGGAAGACTTTACAAAAGAGTCTGGAGTAATAAACACCTGAGGCGAATCACAAAAATCAGTGTGTATAGAGCCATTGTACTGTCTATTCTCCTTTACAGGTCTGAAACATGGGGCATCTATCGCCAACACTTACGACTCCTCAAACACTTTCGTCAGCACTGTATATGCACAATCCTAAATATACACTGGACTGACTGTAACGAAAGTTGCTGTCCTTGAGCAAGCAGAGATCACCAGCACTGAGGCCATGATACTGAGAACACAGCTGCGCTGGGCAGGGCATGTTTCTAGGATGGAGGACCATCGCCTCCCAAAAATAGTATTCTACGGTGAACTTGCCATGGGTCAGCGTAAGAGGAGCGCTCCAAAAAAGCGATACAAGGACTCCCTGAAACAACATCTCAGGCTTGGCCAAATTGATCACCAACAATGGTCCGCCCTGGCCTCACATCAGGAGGCATGGAGACACACTATCCACAATGCTGCAGCCTTATTTGAGAACTCACACCAAAGAGAAACGACAACGCAGAAAGAATCACAATGCAGAAACATCACCCAAGGAGACCTTCTGCTGTGCTTTCTGCAACCAGATTTGTTCATCTCGGATTGGCCTTTTTAAGTCATCAGTGCGCTTGCAGAAAGCGCAGGATGAGTCCTTCCTGAATCTTCGTTTGCGAAGAAAAGCCAGAGAGAGAGAGAGAGAGAGAGAGAGAGTGCATATAATGGGACTTGAGTATTCACGGATTTGGGTATTCACGGGGGGGGGGGTGTCCTGGAACCAAACCCCAGTGAATGTGAAGGGACGACTAGTATTTTTAAATCTAAGGCTAGTCATTCTGTGCGAGTGTGTGTGGGGAATCCCTGTGTTGACTACATACAATTTCCTTCAGTGAAAGGAAATTTGGTGAGAAGACGTTTCTTTCAAAAGATGAGAAATGATCAGGAAACCAAAAAAACCTTGAGTTTTGTCCAGTCAAGTTAGTCTGACTTCCTGCATTTCTCTCCCATGCACGTCATGCATGAGTGCTGAGCCCTGAACGACACCAGACGTGAAAGGCTTCACATATCTTTTTCTGTTCACTTATATTCAAGTAGCAACTACATGGGTCGGGATCCGATTCCAAAAATAAATAAAAAGGCCGAGAAGTGAGGTTTTAACCTTCCTCCTGCACCAGTTCCGATTTAAATACCCCCCCCCCATTTCATGTACTGTAATTTGCTGTCATGAGAAGCTGCTATTATTTAGGTGATGCGTGAACAGGTAAACTTTGGGGACAAATGACACTTGAGATCCAGAAGTCTTGGCTGGGATCTCTGCCCTAAAAGAAAAAAGAAAAAGTTGGAGGGATACCGGTGGGATCGAGCCCTGGGTTTGAGGAAGCAGGTTTTCCTTCGCGCGTTTTTCTGACTTAAAACCTCCCCGTACTTTTGGAGGGCATGGAGAGTGTGTGTTTTAGGTTTAATTGTATAAAGCCTGTCCAGATGATCATGGATTATTTAACAACAAAAAGGCGGAGGCGACGGCGGAATGCGTTGAAGGGCTTCTCCGAAAGCAGGAAGGCTCTGGGGAAATAATAAAGTCAGCGGTGAGGAGCGTAAACTTTCTGACTCTCTCTTGGCTGAGACCCTGCGAACTTGAAAAAGATGAGCTTCCATTTTAAAACTATTATTATTATTATTATTATTATTATTAATTTATTTATTTTTGGCGGGTCCGTTTCATACATTATTTGAAGTTCTTGTCAGCCCTGAGGGAGAGGGAATATTCCTTTGGCTAGTGGCTGCGCGTAAATTAACCATATAAATAATAATAACGATAAGGGTAATAATACATCGACCATACTGTAATATATTAGGAACATGGGCCTTTTCCATTATTATTACTACTATTATTGTTATTATTATTATTATTATTTTCCATAGCGCCATCAATGTACATAGAGCTTTACAAGAAAAAGAGCAATTTTTCCCCTGCTGCCTTCAAGATTCCATTCTGACTAACCCCCCCAAGTGACGGTTTATACAGTTGGAAATGAGTGTGAGGGAAGGGGGAAGGGAGGTTATTTGTCGAACGCCCGGCGCTGAGGTAAACGCTGGAAAACGGGCGCTACGGTCTCGTGACTCGGTGAGGGGGGGGAAGGAGGGAGAGAACGAGCGCGCGCGCCCGAGAGAGAGAGAGGGAGGAAGAGGCTCTGTCGCGAGCGGGCAGGCGGGCGCGCCCACCTCCTTTGCGCGGTGACGTTGCGCTTCTTCCTCCTCCCCCTGGTGGCTCCCCGCTCTCTCTCTCTCTCTCCCTCCCCCCTCCCTCCCTCCTTCCTTCCCTCCCTCTCCCTCCACAGCCGCCTCGCAGGAGAGACCGTGACCCGCCGCTCTCGCCGCTGCTGCTGCTGCTGCTGCTGCCGCCTCTCTCGCTCCCCGTCCGTGCCATTTCCTCCTCCTTGGCCGCGGCGGCGATGTGATTACCCTACTCCTGGCTCGGCCCGCCCCAGCTGCGCGGCGAACATGGCGGAGGTGAGTGAGACCCGCGGGCGGCGGCGGCGGCGGCGGCGGCGAGGGGACTGGAAGGAAGGAAGGAAGGAAGGGTGGGTAGGTGGGTGGAAAGGAGGAGGAGGAGGAGGAGAGGCGAGAGTCGGGGCCCGGCCGGGAACTTGTTGCGCGGCTGGCTGCCGCCTCTCTGTGCTTTTCGCTTCCCGCAAGTTAGTTGCCGGGGAGGCTGGTGGCCGGCGGGCGGAGGGTCCCAAGGCGGGCCTGGGTGGCGTGGTGCGTTTCGAACTCGCAGCCCCTGAGGGCGCACCGGCCTTCCTGCAACTTGGAGGAAGGGATGGAGGGATGGATGGAGGGGCAAGTTGGAGCAGGAGGAGGCTTCTTTCCTTCGACACAGGATGGGGACGGGGGGGGGAAGGTTATTTACTGATGGAGTAGGGAGGGAAAAGGCTGCTCTCTTCCTCTCAGAATTCACCCAAGTTGCCCCTTCCTCTTTTTTTTCCCGAGGGAGGGGCAAGAAGAGGAAATTTGTGGAACCGAGGGGGCATTACTTTTCTCGGATTTGGGGAGCCCATTCCTGTTGAACCTCCCACCCCCACCCCCAGTCCTTTCCTGGTCGGCTTTTTCAAGCTGCCTCTTAAAAAAGGAAAGAGAGTGTCCTCTTCTTGCTCTGCCTGTCTGAACCGTGCGCCCCATATGAGAGGGCGGCAATAACCACTTGGGTCAGTCCAGTGACAGGTTGAGTGAGTTTCTTTTCTTTTATTAACGCTGTAAAAAGAGCCAAATCCTTCCTTTGTACTGCAGGATGATGAATTATTACTTAACTGTCTTGTTACATTTGTATCCTGCCCTAATCCTAGAAGCTCAAAATGGTGATTGGACTCACAACTACTTTTGACACAGCTTAGGCTAAGATACTTGATTTGCCCCATAAGGCTTCCCAATAACTCAAGTTCTCTGGGCAGTGTACTGTATAATACATTAAAATACATTAATAATAATACGTTAAAAATATAAAAGCAGTGAAGCTGTGACTGGACGCAGGGTATAATAAAACCAAGATGAATTTAGTAACAAAAAGAAAAGATACTACTGTACTGTATACTGTACAAGCCATAACATGTAAGTGAAAGTAAAAATGAGTTGTTCACAAACATATACACATTAGCTTACAACTATAGAAATTGTTCTGCTATATTCACTCAGAATGGGCAGTAGTATATAGTGTAGAAATTGGAACATTCCTTGGAACACAGAAGTTTGCTGTTATTTGAGGCTGAGAGAGACTCCTCAAAATAAGCATGTAAATAGTCACTCATCTAGGCCCAGTTCAGGTGTTTATCCAAGCAGTAATGTAATGTACATGGTATTTTTGTTCTATATCTTTAAAAAGTTACACAAGTGTTCTAGGTGGAGCCATTTCTGTATCTTCAGTGACCTGATTCATTGGGTTCCCTCACCTCACTGACTTCTTTGGGGGGGGGGGAAGTGTCATGTGAATAAGATCACCATTCATTTGGACTCTAGATGGAGTCCCTATACTGTTCATACTTTAAATACATGACAAAGGAAAGAGGTACATACCTGTTTTATCCTACATACTGCATTTCTTCCTAGGTAGTTGTCTGAAGCAGGCATTTCCCACTTTTTAATTTATAGAATTCCCACCTTTTTATGCATTTATGGTATATGGAATCCCATTCTTCAGTCTTCAGAGGTAGTTTAAAGCACAGTAAACAAAACAATAAATAAAAATAAAAGCAGTGAGCAGCAAACTCATTATTAAAAATAAAGAATGAGAGTAAAAGATCTTTAGATCAAGTCAACATGAACAAGAAAGCACAACCCCTTTACTTGGCACCAAAATGACAACACCGGACATACATTTTAGAGCTAAGGTGCCACAACTGAAGAGGACATATATGAAGCCAGGTGGACTAATACAAATATTGTTGACTACTAACTTTTATTTGTTCATGATGTTGTTTTTAATGAAGGAACTTGCTGTTCTGAGGCTATCACTCTGGAAGGTCCACCTTAAGGGGAAATGATTGCCAGTTCTACAGCAGACTTCTACCATATATGGAGAGGTGCAAGCTGGGTTGAGGAAAGGAAAAGGCACTAGGGATCACATTGCAAACATGTTTTGGATAATGGAGCACACCTGCAAATTCCAGAAGAAAATCAATATGTGCTTTATAGGGTATAGCAAAGCCTTTGACTGCATAGATCACAAAAAGCTATGAATTCGTCTTAAAGAAATGGGTGTGCCACTACATTTTATTGCCCTGATGCATAAACTGTACTCAAGACAAGAAGTCATTAGAATAGAATACAGAGAAAGAATGGTTCCTAATTGGAAAGAGGGTCAGGCCAAGCTATATTCTATCACCTTACTTGTTCAGGTTGTATACAGAAAATTTCATATGCAGAGCAGGTTTAGACTTGGAGGAAGGAGGAGTAAAGATCGTAGGAATGAATATCAACAATTAAGATACGCAGAGGAGGACACCATAATGCTAGCAGAAAATAACAAAGACTTGAAACAACTACTAAAGAAAGTCAAACATGAAAGTGCTAAGGCAGACTTACTGTTGAGCATTAAGAAAACCAAAATAATAACCACAGAGAATTTACTAAATTCAATGTAGATGATGAGGAAATTGAAATAAAGATTTCCCCTACCTTGGATCAATCATTGATCAGAATGGAGACTGCAATCAAGAAATTAGAAGAAGGCTGCTGTCACATTGCAGAAATAATACAGTTTGACACTGCTTTGACTGCCATGGTTCAATGCTGTGGAATTCTGGGATTTATAGTAGTGTGAGATATTTAACCTCTGTCAGAGAACTCTGGTGCCACAACAAACTTCAAATCCCAGGATACCGTAGCATTGAGCCATAGCAGTTAAAGCAGTGTCAAACTGGATTAGTTCTGCAGTGCATCAGTAGCCAAAGACTAAGACTGGGAAGGGCAGCTATGAAAGAACTAGATAAGATCCTGAAGTGCAAAGATACACAGCTGAACACTAAAGCTAGAATTGTCCATGCAATCGTATTTTCCATTACTGTGTATCAGTGTGAGAGCTGGATGGTGAAGAAAGCTGATGGGGGGGGGAGACTTTTGAGATGTGGTGTTGGAGAAGAGTTCTGCAGATACCACGGGCAGCTAAAATGACAAACAAATTGGTCCTAGAACAAATCAAGCCTGAACTCCCCCTAGAAACCAAGATGACTAAATTTAGATTGTTGTATGTTGGCCACATCATGAGAAGGCCTGACTCACTAGAAAAGACAGTGATGCTTGGAAAGGTAGAAGGCAGTAGGAAAAGAGGAAGAATGCATTCCAGATTGATAGATTCAATCAAGGAAGCCACGTCTCTGAGTCTGCAACACCTGAGCAGGACTGTTGAGGATAGTATGACTTTGAGGTCTCTCACTCTTAGGGTATCTGTAAGTCAAAGTTGACATGATAGCAGTTAACAACAAAAATGTTAATGTTCAGAATTTCCCATTATTTCTAAGAGAATCATGGCATGATGGCGACTTCTGGCTTCAAAGAATTTGAATGCTGTCACTGCCTTAGCTGATTTGTCAGAAACAATGCCAGAATCCCCTAAAACCACAGCAAGAAAAAGGTCTCTACACATTCAACCATTCCTTAAATTTCATTCTTTTGCCTTTCATTTTACTTAGAGGAAGTTATGTGTGGGTTTTAAAGGATTAAATATACAACAACAAAAACATATTGAAGCCTCTTTGGCTTTTATTACCTCTCAAAAGTAGATATTAACCTCCCCCCACAAAGAAGAATACTGTAAAACTGAAATTCTAAAAGTATGTGTCAATTAAATAAATACTCAAAAGTACAACTCAGAAAAATTATTTGAGTCTTAAAGACTACCGGTAACTCGTTTTTCTGGATAATTTCAATAGTATAACTGGAATTGGAACTTACAGAAGTAGTTTCTAATTTACCTATCAACCAGGTCTAACCTCCTCAACAGATATTGTAACCATGGTGGAATAAATAACTCAGAATTGAGATGAATTTTACGTGTGTGGAAAAGGCTAGGTTGTATCAAACTAGTCCACACCTGTAGTCATGGTTACATGACTAGGATCTACTACTTGTTCATCTTGAATAAGACGTAACTTATTCAGAAGCAAGATCAACCACTCAGTTTAACCTCAAACTCAAATAACAGGTGCTTATGAAGCTAAAATGCGGTCAGTGTGTGAGGAGTATGACAGAAGTACTGGCATCCTAAGAAGAACCCCAGAACTGTCAGAAGTACAGAAAACTTGGTGTATTTTTTAAAAAAAGTAACAAAATAACCCAAATAAGAACCAAGTATGCTTGACAGCTACATGTTGCTCAGTAAAGAATGGTGGTAGAATAGAGAATTAGCAGATGATGTCTTTGTTTAAAAAAGAAAAATGGTTTCAAGGTGATATACCTTAAAATGGAAAACAATGCAAAATCAAAATATAATGGAACATACAAAACAAAGCATATTATATTATACAGCATTCTGAAGGGAGGCATGGCTGACTGGCTGGCTAGACAAACCCTTGAACCAGAATAGTCTTGTTAGGAAGCTGCAGATATACTGCAACATTTTGTTACAGATTCCAATGCTACCTTTGCAAGTATCAAGTTACTAATGTTGCATATATGTATGAAATTGTTCAAACAATAAAATGTTGATTTCCAAAGTGTATTGCAAATGACTGCAATAGAAAAAACACTAGGTATCATGCCCATCCCACTAAATACATTGGGATTTACTTTTGAATAACCATTAGTGGGATTGGACTGCACAAGTTTCCTTGCATGACAAATTAACAGCCTTTTGGAAGTATTTTACATTCCTGTAACAATCAGATGCTTACCACACCATTCTGTAAGTGTCAAAGACAAGGTGTATCATGAATCACCAGAGTGACTTAAAGCATGTTACATGACCCCAACAGGAGACAGTTAAGCAACACATTCTGTTTAAATTGTGCCAGGCTTCCATGATGTCTCTTGACCTTTTGTAATTTGTGTTCTCTGTACTGAGAAGAATTGTGATATCAATCCAACCCTCTGCAAGGTGTAACAGAAGCATTTATTACCATGAATATAAATGATTTTCTACATCACAGTGCAATTTTAACCCCTCATATTGATTCGGCAATATAATGCCAATATATATGATAGCAGTACAGTACTGTATACCAAGCTGTTACCAACTTCTCCTAACAATTTTTTAAACTCATACCAAGTGGACTTGAAAATGTCATTGAAACTGGCATCTACTTGGCCATTTTCCAAGCAACTAATGAGAAAGACTTTAAGATTTTTTTAATATCGGCATTCCATCTTCCTTTGGTCTGATAAACTGTGGTTGTTGTTAGCTGCCCTCAAGTTGATTTTGACTCATGGCAACCCTGTGAATGAGACATCTCGAACAGCTACCCTCAACAGCTCTGCTTAGTTTTTGCAGATTCAGGGCCTCCTTGATTGTCTATCCATCTGTAATGCAGTCTTTATTGGTCTTTTTAGAATGCCACAGTATCTGTAGAAGTCTTCTCCAGCACCACATTTCAAATGATTTGATTTTCTTCTTAACAGCTTTTTTCACTGTTCAGCTGTCACAACCATACATAGAAATAGGAAATACAATGGCATGGATAATCCTAACCTTAGTATCCAAGGATATATCTTTACACTTTATGATCTTGTATAGTTTCTCATAGCTGCCCTTCCAAGTCCTAGTCATCTTCTGATATCTTGACTGCAGTCTCCATTCTGATTAATGACTGAGCCAAGGTATGGAAAAACTTGAACTATTTCAATGTCTTCATCGTATACTTTAAAGTTATGTAAACCTTCTGTGCTCATTATTTTTGTTTTATTAATTTTCAGCTGTAAACCTGACTTTGCACTTTCTTCCTTGACTTTCTTCAGTACTCTTAGAAATAATGGAAAGTTTTGAGCATCAACATTAGTAACATAATGTTGCTAATAATTAGTAATTATTTTTGTAATGTTTTAGGATGTATAGTCGGACCCCCTGTATCTGCGGAATCAGTATCTGCTGTTTCAGTTATCCATGGTACACAAAAGGAGGAACACATACCATAGAGTCTTCCCTAGAGAGGCATCCTCTCTAGACATTTTCTAGATCCTTCAAGGCAACTCTATGATATTTCAAACTGGAACTCCCATTATTTTCAATGGTGTTTGCTGTTATTCGTTGTTTCCAGTATCCGTGGTAAGTCCAGGAGCTGAACCCTCGCAAATATGGGAGTCTGACTATACTTTCATTTGGCTAGTAGTTCGAGAATTAAAGGGCTTGTCTATACGAGGCAACCCCCCCCCCCCGAGTTCCTTGCAGTAATGGCTTTTCACAACAGCTGTGGCTTGTCTTAACAGTGTTTTTGTCCCCATAAGCTTCACATACAAGATGGCAGCCCCAAGTGATTTATTCATTTTTGTACTTATCTCAATTTGCTGCCACCAAACTTTTTTTTTAAAAAAATGTCCAAGGTATGATAGAGTGTTTTTTTATTATTATTATTTCAACAGAAAAGCAACCCCCACCCTGTTTTCTCACCTTAGCACTTGCTCGCTAAGGCAAAAATCCAACATGGTGGCAGCGGGCGCTTGCCTTGTTAGCAAGCCCTGCCCCCCACACTCACTTGGCCAATCAGCTTTGCACTTCTCCTGTGGGAAAGTGATTCATATTGAATCACTTGTCCCAAAGAGTGGGAATGCGCATTCCCTGCAGAGCTTTTAAAAAACTCAGGTAAAAGCCACAAAGGCTTTTCCTGCATAGTTTATGGTGGATTAGGCCCCCCTCCTTCCGAATGCAGTGGCTTGATGCGGGCTTCCATTTAGACAGATCTTATTCCCAGCGAATTCCATAAGGATTATTTTCACCAAAGTTACAGTTCTGGCCATTGAAAAACTATGGAATCACAGATTCAGATTCTATTTCAGCTGTAGATCTTGCTGGATGGCTTTTCAAGTTGAATCTCTCATCCTAACTGACATAACAAGGAGACTGGAAAGCTAAAACACTGCTCTTAAATTCCTAGGATGAACCTAGATTTCCAATGGAGGCTGCAAATAGCCTTTAGATCCTGGTTTCCTCATTTCAATCATAATGCAAACTTTAACACATAAAGTTGTTTGCATATGGATCTTTGTCAAAAATAAATCCATCATGACCTGAGTTAAATTATACTCAAGAACAATATAAATATGCATCTAGGTAAGATGTCACATATGTTACCTAAGAAAAATTATATAAAGGTGTGTATACTTCAGCATTATGTTTCCATGCTGACCAGTCAGATGAGAACGAGATGTTCACAAGCAAGACGTGAATTCAGCAGCACTTCCTGCTTATTTTCCCTAGGAACTGGTACAGAGAGACATACTGTTTCCAATACTGATACCCTTTGTCAGTTTGTTTAGTACCCTTTTTAAAGCTGTTCAGATTGGTGGGCAACACTCCCATCTTGTGGAAACAAATTCTGTAGTTTACATATGCATCATGTGTATAAGTATTTCCTCTTAACTTTCTTCTACCCATGGGTTTGCACAGTTATATTTTTGGTAGGGTGGGGAAAAAACAAGTTTTTTTTTTTAAAAAAAGCCCCCCCCCCCCACAATTGCCTCTCCAAGTTCCAGGAAAAGCAAAGTGCCAGTGGTAGCTGCCTGATCTAGCTTCAGAGAGGTGACTACCACTGGTGCTTTTCTTTTCCCAGAGTTCAGAGGGGCGATTGTGCACTGGAAAAGCAAACCCCCAGCAGTAGTCACTGTCTCTGAAGGCAGAACGGATGGCTAGCCTCACTGTGGTGGGCTGGCCGGGGGTTCTGACCTCAGAGAAAGCAACTACCACTGGAGCTCTGCCTTTGGCCTGAGAAGTGGTGCTGAGGAGGGGGGGGAATGGTGGTGTCTCAGGGAGCACTTGTCCTTCACTGCATCCCCCTGAGAAAATTGACTTTTCTATAATCTGGATTAAGGGGGTATTCCCTGTGTCTGATGTGAATAGGACCCTATAGCATGTGGCACTCTTGCACCAGATTTGAGATAAAAGCCACATGTTGTGTGGCATTATCAGTCTGGATTGGGGAGGGATTTGCAGTTTGTGACGGGTGTAGAAAAGTCCAGGATTGGAAACTAGTAACAATAGCCTTTTTTAAAAAAATGAAAAATCAATATTTAAAAACTATATATATATATATATATTTAAAAGTCATTAGGTTTAAACCAGCCAGCCCTGGTTTTTGGACTGCAACTTCCAGAATGATCCACTGGCCATGCTAGTTATGGGATTCTGGGAGCTGTAATCTTAAAAAAAATAAAAATTCCAAGCTCAGGTCCCATCATTCAGTTTTATGCATCATAGAGGTGTTCAGTCCTTGATCCTTTTGGTTTCCCTTTCCACACCATTTCCAGCTATAAAATCTTATTTTGAGGTGCGGTGAGCAAAACTCTTAGACATTGTTTTAGGTGGGTCACAGCATCCATTTGTACAAAGTTGCTACGTCATTGGCAGTTCTATTTTTTAATGATCCTGAACATAAAATTTGCAAAATCATAACAGTATCTTTAGACAGGCTTGATGATTTTAACAAGTATTTTACATTCCCTTCTTGGCAGTAACTGACAAGTCATACTGCATTGGCCTGTGAAGTTGGACACTTTTGCCCTACATTACCTATTTTGATGCCCATTTATTTAGTTTCAAAAGGTTATGTTGCTGTTTTGTCCATTTGTGACAATCACTCTAAATAAGTTTGTCATCAACAAGCTTGGCCATTTTACTCCTCACCATAACCCCAGACTTCATTTGAGCAAATTAAAAATATAGATACGGTCATGTGAAAAAGAAAGTACACCCTCTTTAAATTCTATGGTTTTACATATCAGGACATAATAATAATCGTCTGTTCCTTGGCAGGTCTTAAAATTAGGTAAATACAACCTCAGATGAACAACAACACATGACATATTACTGTGTGTCATTATTTTTCCAACAAAAATAAAGCCAAAATGGAGAAGCCATGTGTGAAAAATTAAGTACACCTTATGAGTCAGTAGCTTGTAGAACCACCTTTAGCAGCAATAACTTGATGTAATTATTTTCTGTATGACTTTATCAGCCTCTCACATCATTGTGGAGGAATTTTGGCCCACTCTTCTTTATAACGTTGCTTCAGTTCATTGAAGTTTGCGGGCATTTGTTTATGCACTGCTCTCTTAAGGCCCTGCCACAGTATTTTAATCAGGTTGAGGTCTGGACTTTGACTGGGTTGTTGCAACACCTTGATTCTTTTCTTTTTCAGCCATTCTGTTGTAGATTTGCTGGTGTGCTTGGAATCATTGTCCTGTTGCATGACTCAATTTTGGCCAAGCTTTAGCTGTCAGACAGATGGCCTCACATTTGACTCTAGAATACTTTGGTATACAGAGGAGTTCATGGTAGAATCAATGACTGCAAGGTTCTCAGGTACTATGGCTGCAAAACATGCCCAAATCATCACGCCTCCACCACTGTGCTTGACAATTGGCATGAGGTGTTTGTGCTGATATGCTGTCTTTGGTTTTTGCCAAATGTGTTGCTGGTGCATTATGGCCAAACACCTCCACTTTGGTGTCTGTCCAAAGGACATTGTTCCAGAAGCCTTGTGGTTTGTTCAGATGCAACTTTGCAAACCTAAGCCGTGCTGCCATGTTCTTTTTCGAGAGAAGAGTCTTACTTCTGGCAACCCTTCCAACCAAACCATATTTGTTCAGTCTTTTTCTAATTGTACTGTCATGAACCTTAACATTTAGCATGCTAACTGAGGCCTGTAGAGTCTGAGATATACCTCTTGGGTTTTTTGCATTTTCTCTGAGCATTGCACAGTCTGACCTTGGGGTGAATTTGCTGGGACGTTCACTCCTGGGAAGATGGGCAACCGTCTTGAATGTTTTCCATTTCTGAATAATCTTTCTCACTGAAGAATAATGGACTTTAAATTGTTTGGAAATGATCTTATAACCCTTCCCAGATTGATGGGCAGCAACAATTGCTTCTGTAAGATCATTGCTGTTGTCTTTCCTCCTTGTCATTGTGTTAACACACACCTAAGTGCTCCAGACCAGCAAACTGCTAAAACTTTAGCTTTTATAGAGGTGGTCACACTTGCTGATGATCAATTGATCAAGGACATTTGATTAGCAGCACCTATCTGCTGTTTAGCATCTTAATTCCTTTGGAAGCAGCAAGTGTGTACTTAGTTTTGCACACATGGCTTATCTATTTTGGCTTTATTTTTGTTGAATAAATAATGACATGGTGTAATATGCCGTGTGTTTTTGTTCATCTGAGGTTGTATTTAACCTAGTTTTTAAGACTTGCTAAGGAACAGATGGTTGTTATTATGTTCTGATACATAAAACCATAGAATTCAAAAAGCGTGTATTTTCACACGGCTGTACAATACATGTAAAAATCCAGTATGTCATGTTGGGAGGGGGAGAACATTTTTTTAATATCCTTCCATCGCAAGAAGTGTTGCTCTCCATTCTTTTTATTTTTAAAAACCAGTTTTTGTCCAAATTTTAAAGAAACCTTAAATCCATTACAATGTTTGTGAACAGAAATCCTACAACTAGTTGCACTGCGTTTCCTCCGGTAGCACAAGAGACATAATGTACAGGTGGCATCTTGAACATCCACCCCACAGTGGAAAACTGCTGGATTGTGTCCTTGCACTAAATAAATGTGCCTCCCCTACTACAGTGGATCATGCAGTAGAGCACTAACACTATTGGATACAGGCTATAGCTTTCTTAATTGTTTCTATGCATACATTCTGTACAAGTCATTCAGACAAAAATTACCAAAAAAAAAATAACATTAAAACTTTTTAACATCTTGACAATTTCTTCACATTGATAAATAAGTCAGAAACAGAGTACTTTACAAAACAAATCACAGACATTTAGGCATTACTGTTTTTTGTTAGTATTTTAAAATATTAAAGTCTATTATAAACATGAAAATACTAACACCTGTCAAACACCTTAATGACAATAAAACATCTAAACATTACAAACCTTAGACCATGGAAAGGAAAAGAATGGTGCTGTGCCTTGTTACTGTACCTCCAAGTAAACCTGAAGTACACCCTCTAAGTTTCAGGGCTGGTGCGGCTCATGGTGTGTCCTGAACTTGACTGTTGTGGCATGCAGTGTGGAACCTGTCTACCTCCGATTTAAACAATGAGATATACTACAAATAAACGAATGGGATGAATAATGCTTATGACATTTCAAACATTCTAAATGGCTCTCATCTGTGTTCAGACTGATTTATCTTGTAATACCCCTGCTTTACCCAGAGGACCAAATAATTTGGCACAGGATAGTAAACTCTATAATATAGTTATACTACTCTTAATCAGTGGTCATTCTTTTTCTTTCCCAGTACTTTGCATAAAGATATGATGCTTATAGCTTGTGAAACAATGACTTTCCTTTATTTTAGTTATTTATTTTAGTTAGATAAGCCTATATCCACAATCATGCCACTGGATCCCTGTAAGGGCAATGGCAGTTTCTTCCTCACCATACTGCCACCATCCATGCCATTTAAAAAACAGCTCCAGAAGGTTTTCCAGCCCACCAGATCTGGTTTGGGAGATGGCACAGTGCTACAAGGAGATGGAAGATAGCCGCTTCCCAATTCTGCTGATGGATTCTGGCTTTTATAAGCATACTAATAATTGCATAATATTATTAGTACTGAAAATAAATATCTGCCAAAATCTCTTATTTAGAACAGTACCACCACCAGCATATAAAATGCGCTCTTCTTGTCCCACAATTCTAACAAATATCTATATACCGTAATTTTCATATATGTTAGTTAATCTTAAAAAAATAATAAACCATGGAGTGAGTATGTTAATTGAATTTTTCACTAAAGACAAAACGGTGTATATCTATTTAAATTATTCCAGACAGATTTCCACATTTTATTTGATGTTCTTTCTCCAGGTATTCCCCCACCCCATTTTTAAAATATAATTCAGCCATCTGTTTTTATTCTAATGCACGTTATAACTGATAATTTCAGATACCCTTTTCTGCTTTAATTCACATTACCTTCTGATAATTATCTTAATTTTCCCCTTGATTTCTTATTACCTTCTGATAGTTATCTTAATTTTCTTCTTGATTTCTTAACTAGCTAATTAATAATGTCTGGATGTAAAATATTCAATTTATAATGTTCTTTTAGTAAATATTTTCCTTTCAACTAGTTTAAAGGACTGCCCTAATTAAAACCAGTCTGATCCACAAACATATAAATCCTATATTACTGCTGTGTTGTTGTTTTTTTAAATATCAACTTCAAACTACAGTTGCCCCTCGACATTCGCAGCTTTCACACTCGCGGTTTTGATTATTCGCGGTTTAGCCCCAGCCCCTTAGGGAAGGCTGCCGAGAGGTGGGGCAACCTCCTGCCTGCACCTTCTCCGGCCTTCCCGAGGCAGCTCCGGGGCTTCAAAGCCCCGGAGTCTGCTCAGGAAGGCCGGGGGGTGGGGCGGCAGTCTCCCTCCCTCCGCCTTTCCCAGCCTTCCTAAAGTGACTCCGAGGCTTCTAAGAATCGGAGTCTCCTCAGGAAGGCTGGGGAGAGGCCGGGCAGCTTCCCTCCCGCCCACCTGCTGCCTTCCCTGGCCTTCCTAAGCGAGCTCCGGAGTACGCTCAGAAAGCCTCCTCCCCGCCCGCCCGCTGCCTTCCCCGGCCTTTTTAAGCGGGCTCCGGGGCTCCAAAGCCCCGGCGGCCGCTTCGGAAGGCCGGGGAGAGGCAGTGCAGCCTCCTCCCCACCCACCCGCTCACCCACTGCCATCTCCGGCCTTCCGAAGCGGGCACTGGGGCTCCAAAGCCCCGGCGCCCACTTTGGAAGGCCAGGGAGAGGCAGCGCAGCCTCCTCCCCACGCACCCGCCCGCTCACCCACCCGCTGCCGTCCCCGGCCTTCCTAAGTGGGCTCTGGGTATTCTAAGGCCCGGAGTCCCCTC
Organism: Gambelia wislizenii; assembly: GCA_030847615.1. NCBI lineage: Eukaryota > Metazoa > Chordata > Lepidosauria > Squamata > Crotaphytidae > Gambelia > Gambelia wislizenii. The sequence continues at coordinate 110,281,925 of JAUMIR010000004.1, forward strand.
AGGAAGGCTTGCGGAGAGGCCAGCCAGGCTGGTCAGACACCCTCCCGCCGCCTCCCTCCCTCAGGGGGGGTTGCAGGAGCAGTTGTTATTCGCGGTTTTTCCACATTCGCGGGGGTCTCAAGAACGTAACCCCCGCGAATGTGGAGGGACGACTGTACAGGAAAAGAGATTCCACCTAAACATTAGGAAGAACTGTCTGACAGTAAGAGCTGTTCAGAAGTGGAATGCACTGCCTCATAGTATGGTGGAGTCTCCTTCTTTGGATGTTTTTAAACAGAGGCTGGATGGCCATCTGTCAGGAATGATTTGATTGTGTATTCCTACATGGCAGGGGGTTGGACTGGATGGCCCTCAAGGTCTCTTCCAACTCTATGATTCTATGATGCTAACTGGTGAATGAAATACTGTATATTCTGGCATATAAGACTACTTTTTAACACTTTAAAATTTCCTCAGAAGTGGGGGGCCGTCTTGTATGCCCAGCAGATCTTTTCCCCTGCTGTGAGAATGACTGCCTTGTCTTTGAAGTGTTAAATTCCCTGGGCAGTTTCCCCAGCAGATCCTTCCCCCTGCTGTGAGAATGACTGCTTTGCCTTTGAAGTGTTAAATTCCCCTACATTTAGCTCAGGAGAGAAGGGAAGTAGTCATTAAAAGGACATCAAGTTTTGTATATGGTGAAATTCTCTTATCTGAATAAAAGCTTCTGGCAGAATTAAATCATTCTTTAATTACAAGGTATTTATTATGGGATTGTGTTTTGGTAAACTTACGAGGAAGTTTCCCATTTGCATAGCTTTGGGGATTTCCTCTCCAGGAGTTTGCAAGTGGCTCTAAAATCATTAATGTGCTCATTCAGAAATGTGGGATTTGATAGCTTGATATTAACCAACTTAATTATTAATGCAACCTTACTTTCCAAAGATTGAACACGACAGAGATTTTTCAAAGTATCCCATGCTTTTTTAGCTGTTCTCAGTCCTTTAATTTCACAGACTAGCTGGCTGGCTGGTGGGGGGCAGGATTTCCAGCCGGGTGGCTGACTGGATGGGGGGGGCAAACTGTATATTTAAACTTAAAAATTGGGGGGCTGTCTTATACGCCCAGTCATCTTATATGCCGGAATATATGGACTGAAGCCAATTGTAATTTTAGATTGTATGAAAAAGTTCTCAGTTGATACAGAAGCATGCAAAAACCCAGAACATACAGCTGACTCCTTTAATAACTGTATGTTTACGATTCATGCAAATAGTATTTAATGGAATTTTAGCAAATCTTTTCCCTAAATCATCTATGAGGTCTGTCTATTAAATAACGAGACTGAGACAATAACCTATCTTTATTTATATATATTACAATTCTAATGTTTGTCCCATTCAATATACTCCCCATTCACACTCACACACCGATGCAGTCTTATTTTCCACTGGTTGAAGGCATGGAGCAGATCAGTTTCTGTCAGCTGTTTCAACACATCTGCCATTTTCACATGTTCCTTTGAGTACCTAATTCACTTTAGGGAAAAGAAAAAAGTCGCATGGTGCCAAATCTGGCAAATATGGAGGATGTTCAAGTGTAGTAATGTGTTTATCAGCCAAAAACTGCTTCACAGAAAGTGTTGTGTGAGCAGGCACATTGTCTTGATGAAGAATGAAACCGTTTCCTCACAGTTCTGGCCTTTTTTTCCCTGACTCTCTCAACTTTGTCAAAATTTCCTTATAATAACGCTTGTTCACTGTTCTGACTCCCAGAACCCATTCTGACAAACTTTCGCCCTTGATGTCAAAAACCCCAATGAGCATGGCTTTGAATGTTGACTTGCTTTAATGTGCTTTTTTTTTCTTTCCATTCTTGGTGATGATGGTGTTTCCAATGCATTGACTATTGTTTTGTCTCAGGGTCATACTGGAAGATCCAGGTTTCGTCACAAGTGATGATTTTTTGAAAAAGGTTTGGCAGAATGTTGTTGCTCGACTTTTAAACTTAGCATTTTTCCAGCATACAGCAGACAACACAACTGCTTTAAATGACGACTGACAATTAACTGAACGGTCAAGAGTGTTGATGTTCATCATGCAGGTTCAGACATGTTCAAGGTCACCACTCAAGCCTTCATAATCCGTTCTCCCTGATTTGTCTGAGAGGTAGAAACACAGCCTCGTTATTTAATAGATAGACCTTGTATGTATTCTTCTGTTTCATAATGCCAGTCTGTCATCTACGTTAATAATTAGACTGAACTTACCTCAAATTTGGTAAAGAAGTGGTCCTTTTTTATTTTACTAGATTCTTTCTTTTAATCATTTTTTTGCACACATGTGTTGATCATGTTATGTCATGTGCTCATTCTTGATTCTGTCATTGCTATAGGAATGAGTTGGAATAAGAGTTTCATGTTAAGAAGAGTCTTAATTTTATTGCTGTGATTCTTCCTGTAAAAGCAAGTTCAAAATGCCTCTAAAGCTGTCCACTTGTCTTTGTTTCTAGTACATCATATTTAAAACCTTTAAGCTGTTAATTTACTATAAAAACCCATTCCCCAAGTTTCCAATGTTTTGTTAATTTTAAATTTTATTTTGTATTCCCGTGTTAATTAATTCCTATATTGTAATAAAAAGCTAATAACTTTTTAAAGTAATATTCTGTATTAACCAGGGCTATGTCACCAGTATGTGCACAAGTCTTCATTTCCCAATCCAACATTCTGAATAGCAATGGAGATGATGATGATGATGATTTTTATTATTATTTCTTACCTTCCTGTCCCTATAGCTTGAGGCTGAGAATTCTAAATAGCTGCCCTTAAACTGCAAATCCCAAGATTCCATAAAATGAGACCATGGCAGTTAAAGTGTACTTACTCTTAGTGCTATAATTCTGTGGTGTGAAATGACTAGTCAAAACTGGGATCAAATGCAGTCAGACCTCCCTCCCTCTGTTTTCTGTGCTTTATCTAGTGTTTTAAGATGACATATCATCTTATCGCATTACTGCTAAGTTTGCTCATGAGTGGTAGAGGCTTTGTCAAAAACCTTTGAAAGGTCAAGTAAACAGTGTCTTCTGGATCACCCCTATTCTCATGCTTACTGATGGCCCGTGGGCCAACGGGGGATCTCATCTCACTATGGGATGAGTTCCCCCCTCTCGACCATGACCTGCAGTCCTTTTAAATGCAAGGAATTCTTAAAGGGTTAATGATAGAGCTGTAACATTTCCTTAAAGTTTGAACCTGTGGGGAAAATGCACTTTTTTCTTTCAGGGAGAAAATGGAAATTTTCTGAGAAATTAGAAAAAAAAATGTGGCATTAGCATCTTTTACAGATTGAAAATTATTTTGTTACTTTAGGAATGGAAAATGTATTTTATATATATATATATATATATATATAACGTGATGTTTTTATGCAAGACAAAATTATGTAATTATTTCTGGTGTCCCAGAGTGTGAAGCGGACATAAAGCATTTAGTCCTATAAAAAGAACTGACAAAAAGATACCAAGACCAGGAATTGCAATGATCAGATACTGTATATTGTCTTACATAAAAGTATTCATGTTATATAGTTTTTAGAGACAATTTTGGGAGAGTAAATATATGAATACCTTGTCTTAAACATTTTATTCATCATTCTAAAATAAAATATTCCAAAATTCATTTCTGTCATTTTTAAAATTTCTGGTCCCCCCCACACCCCAAAATTTCTGGTTTTCCTCCACCTCAGAAAAAACAGGGAAACTGTTTTAGTTCCAAATGTTTCCATTTTTTTTCTCAAGTCTTCACATCTTAGTTGGTGTCACAGGGCTTGTGTTGAACCCATGTTGACCCTTCTTCACCTAGACTTTAATATATTTTAAAATATTGTCTTTAATAATGATTTCATCCAGTTTATACAGAAAAGACAATAAATTAACCAAGCCTTTAATTTCCCGGATCTCTTTTTAAAAATGGTGTTACATTGACCATTTTCCAGTTCCCTGATAGAGACTTATTTTTAAGGCCACATTGTATATCAGGAGTAGACAGCTAGCTGATGGTGGAGGGGTAGCCCCTGCACTGGCATGGCAGGCTGCAGCACTCAATTTTTACTCAAAAATCACAACTAGGAGTCAGTTCTGTTTTTGACTTCTGCATTTTCAAAACCATTTTGGAGGAAGCTTAAGGGTGGTTTCAGCAAAGTTGCTCCACCTAGAAATGTCCTAGAGTAGAGATCAACATTTTGGGGCATTTTTTTCAGCCAGTGATTTGCGGGGGTTAGACATGATACAAAAACTGGGGTGCAGCTGTATGCAGTCCATGAGTTACTCTTTTCTTACTCTGCTATGTATTTTTATTAGAAGATTGTCAATTTAACAGTTAAGAACTCTTGGATGGATACCATTACATACTGGTAATTATTTGTTTCCTTTTTTGTAAATGAGATCTAAAACACCATCTCTTATCACCATAAAATGCCCCCATTCCTCAGACTTCCTTCCTGAAAATATAATTTCAGGCACAGGTGTCTAACTTGCATTTTTTTTATTTGCAAAGAGTACACTTTCTATTACATTATCGTATAATATTCTCAGTACTGAATCACGTTGACGAGCAAGTATTTGTGGATCCTACCCCTTCAGAGATTTAAAGTTTGTTTGAAAAACAGTTCTCTACATTTCTGCACAGAAGTAAATCCAATTGAATTTAGAAGCGGTAACTCTCAGATAAGTGTGTGTAGGTTTACAGCTTCAGTCTACATAGAACCCTGTGGGTTTTACTTCATTCTTGCATAGAAGCCTTATAAATTAATTTTACTAAATTGATCAGGAATTTAGCATTGCAAAATAGTGAATACTGTGATTTCTGTTTAAAAAAAAGCTATTGTTGATACCCTTATCCTCTCCTAAAATAATAAATGCACTTGGCACAAAACCTATGCTAAACTCACATTTCTTGTATTTTAAAGGTGACTGTGTAAATGTTGGATGATTTTCTCCTTCAGAGTATGTATATAAAGACATTCACTCTTGTGATTGTGTACAGGCAACAGTAAGAGGTAAACCTTCTCCCAAGGTTGTGGTTCATGACCTTGGACAATCATAGTCTAGAAAAGTTGGATGCCTCTGTTACTGTGGGAAAAAAGGGTAGTTATTATGAAGTTGAGCACACAAGGATAGGCAGTGCAAGAGAGGTGGAAGCTCACTGTTTCGAATGGTGTTGCCTTTCTAGTAAGATAGCTCTCTGATATTTGTGCATTGTAGTTTCGGTGGCTGAAAGGTTAATATTTAAGCGCAGTCTAACAATGATCTTGGCACTAGTCTTAGTGTAAATTCATCATAGGTATGTTGAGATGGTAAATCAACTACATATTTTTCAGCTTGAATTATGCTTATTTCCATGAGCACTATGTAAAACAAACTAACGTATGAAACTATTCAACTACTAGTATAAGTGGCATGAGAACAAGGCTAATCATACATAGCCGATATTTGGGTTTCTACCTTTGCTTCAGTATAATTTTTAAAAATACACCTAGTGTATTTCTGTAAAATACATTATGTGAAAATCATTTTAAGTAAAGTAATGTCAAACTTTCCTGTTGTCACTTAATGCTTTTTTATAAAACAAGTGTCCTAGTTTGAAAAGGTGTTTTATTCTCAACTTTGCAAGGGAGATTAATAAGAACTTTTCAACATTTGTACATTTTCCCATAAAAAAGCGAGATAAGAAATAGATATTTTATGTGTGTGAGAGAGAGAGAGAGGGAGAGAAAACAAAACTGACAGATTCATTTATCTGGACAAATTAATTTGAGTGCTTATCTCTTAAAAGTTTGGCTTTGAATCCCAATGTATTCAACCCTATGTGAGGTACTGGATAGGGTTTGCATCTTTTTCCTTTCCTTTCCTTTTTTCTTTTCTGGCTCTTTTAGCAACTCATGCAACTTTGTCTTCTCCATGCTGGAAATAGCTGTACCTGTTAATTTTGGCCAATGCAAAGTATAGAGGGTTTTGTTCATTTTTTGATAAGTATTTGATAAGAACTTTCCACAGTTTGCAAACATTTTCATAAATATGATAGAAAGAACTTGAAATTTGGAGTGGAAAGAAGTGAAACCAACCGATTTATTCACTCTTGCTCAGAACTGAAAATGCTTCAGTAACATCCTATTTTTTTACAGTTTATGTATAGCTGATGGGGAGCCCTTAGATCTGCGCTACTCAACTTAGAGTTCCATGGACCAGTGCCAGTCTATAAGCTTTTGGCTGCCAGTCCACAAGAATTTTCTGGGAAAGAAAGAAACAGTTGTAGCAAATGAGCACAAATATGTTGCCAGTCCCTGGCACATGGGGGGGGGGCAACCACTTCAGTCCCCCACATCAGATAGCTTAAGGAGTACTGCCTTAAATTATCTTGGGATGCCAACCGAATTGCTTTGGGAAACCATAAGCAAGTCTTTCCACTATTCTTTTTACAGATAAAAGCAGATATGGTGAGCCCCCCGTTAAGGTGGGACCATAATGGCAAGGAAAGGGATTATATCACTTTCTGCTCTAAATTTCCCACAGTTGCTATTTAATCTGCATCTGCAATTTAACTGCCATTTAATGAAATTTGGAATTTGATTATCAAAGATCTCTGAAGGCACACCTGAAGAAAGCCACAGTCTGATCAATTGAGCAAAATGTATTGGGCATTTTCAGTGAGTAAGTGCCCCCCCCCCCAATTTTACACCTTGAGCATTCTGTCTAGAGTCAGAGTGGATCTCAGGGACTTTATCTACAAACTCTTTTACCCGGGTGTTCTTAATTGGTTGCCATGTCATTTCTAGATCAGCAGTTCTTAACTTGTAGTCCTGCCACATTTCCTGCCCGCAGGAGAGGCTTGAGGAGGGTAGCAAAGTGGTCAGCAGGCACTCTGCCATTCACTTCCTCACTTCCTTATGAGGTGGTTTATGGGTTTGTTGTTGTTTATTCTGGGCTCTTTCCATTTGGTTAAACAAATCAAAATGGGGCAGAGCATCTCACAGAGATGCAAGAGGCAGGCTTTCCAACTGCAGTGCTGCTGCCCCTGGCACTTGGGGTGGGGGGGGGGAAACAATGGCTGCTGCTGCCACCTCTTCAGCCAGCTTGTAAGAAGGAATGAAATGTCAAAGCTCCCTTCACTTTGCCCCTCAAATACCAATCAAATAAATGTCTGTCTACTACCAGACACATAGAAGAGGGGTGAAAGGGGAATGGGCAGAGTGGGCAGGGAGGAGGCGAGCTGAGCAACTGAGTGACAGCGGAGTGGGCACATGTTAGGAGCCAAGGCAAAGGCTGGCTGGCTGGGCCTGTGTGTTGGTATTCAATTCACTCTAGCCAGAAACTGACAGGAGAAAGAGGGAGAAAAGTCTTCCCTCTCCCTCCAAGTGCCTCTGTGGGAAGGTTTATCGGATGGCATAGTAGTGGCAACCCCTGCAAAAGCTGGATCCCTTTCCTTACACAGCTTGCAGAAAAGGAACTTAATTTGTTAGTGGGCTATCAGGGCGGAAGGGACAACTTACCTTAATTATTAATGGGAGTTGCAGTCTCTGTCAGCTGCTGCCTGATACAGAGCAGCAAAAGGCAACCCCAGCTGTCCCAATTCAGTGTACTATACTACCAAGGCCAGCCAAGATATTTTGATGTATGAAACAGCAGAAATACAATGGCCAGTATCCAATGGAGTTTTTTCCTCCAGATCTTGCCTCTGTCAGAATTCCTCTCCTTCCTGCCAACTTTCCACCATTCACTCTAAAAGGTTGGTCAGCAGCAGGGCTGGAAAATCCTTTTTTGTGTTTGCCATGGGATTGTAACAAGGGGAAGGGTGAGAAAGTCTTGATTCTCCTGCTGTCAGATACAAAAGTACACCTCATGACGGATCACTGGCTGAAACTGAAACATAGAAGTACTGATGATGTTGATGAGGTTGCATCCTTTTCAAAGCAAAAAGATACTTGATCCAGTTATCTTAAAAAGTGTCACCATTATAGCAAGGAATATATGTCAATTGGTTTCACATCTGCAGGCCAAGAAGACAAGCAACTATCACAATTTGTGTGAAGTCGAAGGCTTTCACAGCCAGCATCCATAGATTTTCCTTGGTTTTTTTCTGGGCTGTGAGGCCGTGTTCTGGAATAATTTCTTTCTGATGTTTCGCCTGCATCTGGCTGGCATCTTCAGAGAACTTCAGAGAACTCACAGCTGCAGGAGTTTACTGCATACCATGCAGCTGTGGACAAGTTTACATAGGGACCACTAAACTCAGTGTGCAAACACGAATCATGAAACATGAGAGACATTGCAGACTGGGCCAGCCAGAAAAATCAGCAGTAGCAGAATATGTTATAAACCAACCTGGAGACAAAAATGTTATTCAAAAACACAGAAATTCTGGACCAGGCCAAAAACTATCATGTCAGAATGCACAGAGAAGCTATTGAAATCCACAAACACTTGGACAACTTCAACAGGAAAGAAGAAACCTTAAAAGTAAATAAAATCTGGCTCCCAGTTTTGAAATACAATAGAATCAAAACTCAACACTTACAAAGGAATTCCACCCAGGGACAGGGGGGTTTCTAGCAGATAATGGGCCATCAACCAACCATCAGCCTAACAGACACTAATCCTCATTGCATATCTCCACCCAGAAACTAGCCATTCAATTACACAAATTTACATATACACCCCTACAGGAGTTCACAGCATATAAACCCCAGACACACTCCTACCCAACCGTTCTCTGAGGATGCCAGCCACAGATGCAGGCGAAACATCAGAAAGAAACTATTCCAGAACATGGCCTCACAGCCCGGAAGAAACCCAAGGAAAATCACAATGTGTGTTGTTACGATGTGTTGTCCAGCGAGGCCATGAAACCATCAACATTCCAAAAACATCTCAATACTAAACATAAAGAACATGCCACAAAGAGTATCATGTTTTTCAAAAATAAGGAGCAGGAGCTTCAGGAAAGTAAGAAGATGGTTAAAAAAAGACTGCAACTGGTTGTTACAATGAGAATGCAGTGAGTGCCTCATTTGAAGTTTCTCAGCTAATAGCAACCCCCCCCCAAAAAAAAAAAAACGGAAAACCACACACAGTAGCTGAAGAACTTGCATTACTTGCTGCAAAAATCATGGTTTCTTTATTGATCAACAAGAAAGCTTCCAAGGACATTTCTTTAATACCTTTGTCAAATGTTACAATTAAGTAGCGAATTGACAGTTTGTCAGCCAGTATCAAGGAACAATTATTAGAAATTTTTTTGCATGTCCCCTATTTTGCTCTGCAGCTTGACAGACATAACAAACAAAGTGACCTTTTTGGGCTACTTTAAATATGAGCACAAGAGAATTATTTTTGAAAACTTATTGTTCATCTCATTGGTGCATGCTACAGCTGAAGAAGTACAGTAGGATTCCCGTAACCGCTGATTCATTATCCACTGATTCACTTATTTGTGGGACACAAAACAGCACACCTACCATAGAGTCTTCCTAGAAAATGTGTCCTCTATAGCCATTTTCTAGGTCCTCCAAGGCAACTCTATGGTATTTTAAACCAGAAGTCCCATTATTTTCAATGGTGTTCACTATTATCCACGTTTTTTGGTATCCACGCCCCCCTGAACCAATTCTCAGTGGATATGGGGTTCCTACTATATTTAACAGGAGTTGCTAAAAAGTTACCAGAAAAACTAAAACAGACCTTAAATAAATCAGTCAAAATTGTCAGTTTTATAAAAAGCAAATCACTGAATTCAAGGACTTTGCAAAAATATGGACAGTGAACACCATCAACTTTTTGTTACACTATGAAGTTCATAGGCTGTCACAAAGTAAAGTTTTGTGTTCTTTTGGAGAATTGAGAGACGATATAAGATTATTTCTCATAGGGCAGCAATTTCACCTCAGCAATCATTTTGACAGATTTTTCCTGGTTAGTAAAATTAGCACATCTGTCAGATATCTTCACTCATTTAAATGTGTTCAACTTAAATCTTCAAAGGAAAAAAAAAACGTTTTTCAAGTTGAAGACAAGATTGAAGCAATGATGAAAACGTTGGAATTGTGGCATCCTCACCTATCGAACCAAAACTGTGAGACATTTCCAAACTTCACAAATTTTCTGGGTTCCACTGACAAAGAGTTGTCTGAGGAAGACACATCACTTATTGCACAACATTTGAAAGATTTGCAGCATAGTTTCCATTAATATTTTCCTGTTCCTAATGTAAGCAAAAAATGGATTAGAAATCCATTTTCAGTTAATGTGTTTGAATTAGAGGGCTCACAGCAGCAGAGGAAGACAAGCTCATCATAGTAATATCCACAGATGGTGCTCTGAAATTGCAGTTCAAGGAATGGTCCCTTCCAAATTTCAGGGCTCACTTACAAGCAGATTTCCCAAAGCTATCGAAGAGGGCTATGAAAGTATTGATGCCTTTTGTAATGACTTACTTGTGTGGAAAATCATTCTCTGCTCTTGTTTAACTTGTATAGAAACTATTTGAAGAGTCAGAACTCAGAATACAAGCTTCAGCTATTACGCCTGATATAAAAAGATTTGTGAATAAAATGCAGCACTAGCCTTCTCATTAATTAATTAATTAATTAATTAAAAATAACTAGTAATATTAGGCCACAGTTTGGTGTTCAGATGTTGTTGTTGTTATTTTAAATTTGTATGGAATCATTCCAGTAAAAATATTGTAATAGGAGTGCGTGCATTTACTTATTTCTCTGTTCTCTCCAAATTTGAAGATCCTTGATGAACACATTTAAATAATATTTGATGCACTTTAGGGTTTTAAATCTTGAGTTAAGTCTTGGTGGTGTGTTGCAACAAAAGATATTTAAAGGGGGTCCATGGTAAAGAAAAGGTTAAGAACCACTGCTCTAGATCACTGGTTCCCAAACTATCTGATGTGGCAGGGGTTCCCCCCCCCCCGTGTACTAGAGACTGGCACCTTATTTGTGCCCAATGCATACAGGTGTTTCTTTCTTCTTGGAAACATACCAGGGACCTGCAGCCAGTGTTTCATGGACAAGCACCAGTCCATGGACTGGCCTACATTATCTTGGCTCTTGACAACTGGAGAGGGATTCTCTGGTAACTGTGTAGACACAGAGATGGCAGAGTGGAATTATTGTTGTTGTTATTATTTGTTACCGCCTCTCTCACTGGAAGACCTGGTCTATGTTGACAGTGAAGACGTTATTCCTCTCTGCCATTATTGTTCTATCTGCCCACTGTTCCAACTATTCTGAACTGTTTATCTATGGTTGAAAACCAAGGAATTTCATTGCATGTAGTCATTCTTCTGGTGGTTTTTTTGTTGTTGAGTTTTTAATATTACCCCAGAGACAAGTATGTTGTTCTTTCTCTTGGCAATTATATGTTGGATTTAAATGCAAAAAGTGGAAACAATGAAGCATTAATTGTAATTCAGAATATTTCCATGTATTGCTAAGTAGTGGTAATGCTCACTTAACCTTTTCTTTTCTCTCCTCCCCCCTCCCCTGTTAGCCTTCTGTTGAATCAGCAAGCCCAGGTAAAATTTTATTTTGATATTGATACTATATTTATACAGTATTGCTTGAAATGAAAATCTGGCAAAGAATCATATAGCTGTAGTCTGTAGCAGTCATTGTTGTAGGCTTGTCACCCCCACTGCAGCGTATATGAGTATCAATCCACAGTGGGTGGTCATAATCAATATGTTTGTGGGCATTGGGCATATTGAATCATAGTGCTTTGATTCTGCCCCCCTCCAAAAAGCTTCTGTCGGGAACAGGTCAAACTCTGTGCTAATTTTGGAATATGAAATATTGTTGATTTTGTTCCCTCTGTTTAATTGTATTTTCTGTTGTAATATATATTATATCATCCACTCTGTACTGGCAGTTACAACATTCTATAATTCAAGAATCCATGACGTGGAAGCTACAAATATTATAAACAAAGTGTTCTGTGGAGCTGTGGTAAATGAAAAACAAGGCTTCATATGCAATTAGTATGGCTGCGCCACCAGAAATCCCATGACATTTGGGTTTTAAAATGGAGATTTTTGAGGGAAGAATGGGGGCAAGCATTTCGTTTGATTTGTCTACCAAGTGAAATCAGAGGGACAGAAAGTCCCATAAAGGGAATGTCTGGTTTCACAATATGCAGAGCGGTAGGTAGCATATTGGTCCATCTTGTGAAACCAGTAGCAGCATTTTAGTGCCAGGAAGGGGCAGTTGGTGGTGAATGTGCCTGTCTATTAGAATAGTAGGCCAGAAAGTTAAAACTCAGGGTTGAAGGTAGAAGCTGGAATATGTTTTCTTGATTTATTTTCCCTAGACCTGAAGAACTTGCTGCAGATGGCTTATATCCAAATAACATGTAGTAGAGTTCTGTTTGCCTAACTAGGTTTTGCTTCTCTCCATTCTGTAGGGTGAAGTGGCAGGAAGAATCCATAACACTTGGGAACCTAGGACTGCCTGGAAAAGCAGGAAGCTGACTGGCCTGTAGCAATTTTAAATCCCTTTGTTCTCCTCCACGAGGCCAGTTCAGCTTCCTGCTTCGCCCGGGAAAGATCAGGATCAGAGCTCCTCCACCTTTTGAAATCTTTTTCTTTGCCTTTTGTCCTTTCTGCTACCTCTCCCCCCGCACCTCTCCTCTCTTCTCAAACCTTCAAAAAAAAATCCTTCCTTTCTTTGTACTCTCCGCTTCTCTTTCGTTTTCTACCTTCCCCCCGCGATCCTCCGCTCCCCCCTAGCCTCTACGTTTCTCATCTCCTAATGACTTCAACTCAAGGTCTCTTGGAAGCAACCCAGCAGGGCTCTGCTACAGAGAGAACGCTGCCTCCCCAGAGCTCCCTGAATGGCAGCTCGGACGTGGCTTCCACCTCCTCAGCCTCATTGCCGGTCCCACAAAGGAAGGCCACAAAGGATGCGGAGAGGGCTCTGGCGGCCGGCGGCCCCTGCGGGTCCTCCAAACAGGCCCACCAGAGGCCCAAGCAGCCCTGCACTAAAGCGGGCGCTACGGCAATGGCCTTTCCCTCCTCCCGCGACGACTCCAGCGCCAGTGGCAACCACGTGGACACCCAACAAGAGGTGGCAGCCCCAAACCAGATACCTGGGGACCTTTCGGGGGCCCGCATCCGGGCCATCTTTGACGCATGCACGCCCGACCCAGAGGTCTTGAGGGCCAGGGTAGCCGAGTCACGCAGGGCCTGCAGAGCCCTGGAAGGGGGGGTCTTCCTCCAGTGAGGATGACACAGGGGAGGGACCAGCACATGGCGGGGTGGAGGAGGAGGACCAGGCCTCAGGAGACAAGGTTGAGGATCTGGAGTCCCTAGATTCACATGCAGAGGACTATGAGGATGAAGAGGGGGAGAGGGGGGTCCAGAGCAGAAGGGAGGCCACCAGCACAACCCTGCAGATCCTCAGAAATGCCCTCCTGCCCACTCGCTCCCTAAGGGCCACAGGAGAAAAGGTGTGCAGGCCAAGGCCCCTGCCCCCAGGAATAACATGCGCAAAAGGGCCACAATACAAGGGGAGAAAACAGTGGGGAGGCCACAGGGGTTATCGGGGGGGGGGCTAATGGGGCAAAGGAAAACCCCCACGCCTAAAAAAGCGAAAAGCTCCCCCTTCGAGGCAATCCTCCGAGGAGTCAGGGGAAGCCTCAGATGGGGAGGCGCTCACACTTACAGGGGCATCCAATCAGGATTTCCCGAGAGAGACAGAGGACACCTTCCACTCAGACAAAGAACCTGGTGAGCACTCGGACTCAAGAGGTATCAGAAACTAAGGTTTCTGATAGGGTCTTCCAAGAGGAAAAACTGGCCTACCTATTGAAGTCAGCCCTCCAGACCTTGGAAATCCCCCCCCCCGCCGCTGCCCAACAAGATCCAGCGGGAGATTCCTATGCCCCAAAGAACCAGAAGGTGGCAGTGCTCATGCCCTCCATGAAACAGAAGGGCCACCTCTTCCCTTTCCCAAGAGCCCTTTGGAACTTAGTGGCAGAAGAGTGGGACAAGCCGGCATTGGGCCGGCGAGGTTCCTCACTGGCACAAAGGTTATATAACTTCCCCAAAGAAATCCTGGACAAATTGAAGACCCCCGTGGTAGACCGGCCGGTGGTCTCAATGGTTTCCAACTCGCTAGCGCCCAAGGAGGGTGAGGGCACCCTGAAGGACCCGGATGAGAAAAGGGCGGACGGTGCCCTTAAGAAATCCCAAAAAGCCTCAACGCTCGGAACTAGGGTGGCGCTAGCGTCCGCTATCATCTCCAGAGCTGCCATTGTCTGGATCCAAGAGGTAATGGAAACAGAAAACTTGGATAACAGATCCCTCGACAGGGCCTTCAAAAGGATCCATCTGGCCCTTACATTCCTGGCAGACGCCTCCCAAGATCTACTCTCATTCACGGCCAGGGCAATGGGAGCAACGACCCTGGCCAGAAGGTCTCTGTGGATCAAACATTGGGACGCCGACTCGCAGTCAAGGAATGCCCTAGCAACAGCGGCATTCAAAGGCCACAAGCTCTTTGGTGAAGAGGCCTTAAAAGACATCCTCGTGGAGACCAAGGACAAGAAGCAAGCTATGCCTTCTTCCAGCAAGAAACCGGCCAGGAAAACAGGAAGGAGGCCCTTCAGCCTTTCAAACTCCTTTCGTTTCTCCAGAGGAACAGGAAGGAGAGGAGACTTTCACTCTTTCAGACCAGCTTGGGCCAAAACCAACTATGTCATTCGACAGGCCCCCTTCTCCAACCCATCCGCCAGCCACCGAGGGGGCTCCTCAGCACACAGGGACCCCTCGCACCAGCAATCTTGATGCCAGGCCGATCCCAGTAGGGGGAAGGCTGTCCAGGTTCCTGACGGCTTGGTCAAAGTCCACCTCAGACCAGTGGGTCCTTCAGACAATCGTGCAAGGTTACAAGGTAGAGTTCGACTCAAACCCAAGGAACAGGTTCCTGCCCGCACCAGTTCCCCACAACGCAAAAAAGGCAGCGGACCTAAAGAAAGCCATCGACCACCAACTGGAGAGTCAAGCCATAGAAGAAGTCCCGACATCCCAGCGTTTCTCAGGGGTTTACTCCCACTTCTTCACTGTACCCAAAAAGGACAGCAGCCTACGCTCCATTCTAGATCTGAAATACACAAATTCCTGCGTGACATACAAGCGTTTCCGGATGGAAATGCTGTCATCAATAAGAGAAGCACTACAGGAAGGAGACTTCCTGGCATCACTGGATCTGGCAGAGGCATATCTGCACATCAGGATTCACCTGGACAGCAGAAAGTACCTCAGATTCACATTCGGAACCGAACATTACCAATTCAGGGCCCTACCATTCAGCCTCTCAACAGCACCGAGGGTCTTCACCAAAGTGCTCATAGTCCTCATCGCCTCCCTGAGGGCGAAAGGGATTCACCTGTACCCCTACCTGGACGACATCCTCCTGAGTGCCCCATCCAGGGAAAAAGCTGAACGGGACCTGGAAACAGCGGTGGCCTGCCTCCAGGAACACAGTTTCCTGATAAACTTCGGGGAGAGCTCCCTCATGCCATCCCAGTCACTAGTGCATCTAGGGGTTCACCTAAACACAGAAAGCTGCAGGATCATGCTTTCAAGGGAGCGGCAACAGGCCCTGAGGAATGAAGCCCAGACAGTTCTCACCAGCCCAAAGTCAAGGCTCCTCTCGCTAGCAGGGCTCTTTGGCCTAATGATATCATCCACCCAGGTGATTCCTTGGGCCAGATTCCACTCCAGACCCCTACAGGCGTTCCTATCACCCTTCCAGGAGCAGATAACGAGAAGAGAACAGCTATCCCTCCAAATCTCCCCAGAAGTGAGATCGTCCTTGAGGTGGTGGACCCACCTCCCACACCTAGAGAGGGGATCCCCATTCAGCATCAGATTCGAAGTGACAGTCACATCAGATTCGAAGTGATAGTCACATCAGATGCGAGCCTGCACGGCTGGGGAGCCCACTGCCTGGACCAAGTGGTCCAAGGGACCTGGTCAAGGGACGAACAGAACCACAACATAAATTGGCTAGAACTAAGGGCAGCACGCCTGGCCCTCGCCCTCTTCACACATCACCTACAAGGGCGCCACATGTTGCTGCGGACGGACAACAACACAGCACACTCCTACATTGTGAAACACGATGGATCCAAATCCAGGTCACTCTACCAGGAAGCGACACTTCTGTTCACATGGGCGGAGATGACAGTAGAATCAATCTCAGCACAGTACCTCCAAGGGGAAGTGAACCTGAGGGCAGACTATCTGAGCAGACACACGGTGCTCCCAGGGGAGTGGGAGCTGAATCAGGAAACCTTCCTACAGATACAGCAGAGGTTCAGGAGACCAAAGGTGGATCTCTTCGCAACCCCAAGAAACACAAAACTAGTCAGGTTCTTCTCCAGGTTCCCACTCCCAGGAGCAGAAGCAGTGGATGCCCTCACAGCCCCCTAGCCAAATGGCCTCTTGTACCCCTTGTACCCTTGCTCTGATAGGCAAGGTCTGCAGAAAAATTCGACAGGAACAAGCACAGGTATCATGGTAGCACCGCACTGGCCAAGATGCCCCTGGTTCTCTGACTTGCAGGAGCTGTCAATACAGCCTCCCATGAAGCTCCACCCACAACTGGATCTCCTTCACCAGGGCCCCATCAACCATCCCAATATCCCCTGGCTACAACTAACAGCCTGGAGATTGAGCGGCAAGCCCTGAGAGAGTGCGGTTATTCAGAGAAGATTATATCCACGCTCCTGGCCTCACGGAGACCATCAACCAGGAAAATATACCAAGCCACCTGGGAGGTCTTCTCCAGATGGTGCACGTCACAAAAATGACCCAACAAAGGCTTCGATACTCAATATCATCGCCTCCTTGCAAGAGGGTCTGGACAAGGGCCTCAGATCTAACACACTGAAACGCCAGGTGGCAGCACTCTCGGCCCTCCTATTCGACCCACAAGGAGGGAAAATAGCAGCACACCCCCACATACGGAGGTTCCTGAGAGGGGGCACCCTTCTGTCACCCCCGGTGCAGCACAGATTCCCATCATGGAACCTCTCCCTGGTTTTGCGACAACTGACACTTCATCCCTTCGAACCACTTAGAAGGATACCCCTAAGGCTACTCACCCTCAAGGTAGCCTTCTTGGTGGCCATCACATTGGCAAGGAGAGTGTCTGAGCTCACGGCGCTCTCAATCAGGGAGCACCTCTGCTCCTTCGAGCCAGGTTCGGTCCTACTTCGAACGGACCCTTCATTCCAACCCAAGGTCCTCTCTAGCTTTCATGTCACACAACCCATAATACTGCCATCGTTCTGCCCTAATCCGGTCCATCCCACGGAAAAGTCATGGCACAAGCTGGACGTAAGGCGAGCATTGAAGGTATACATCAACAGGATGGCATCCTTCAGGAGATGCGACTCCCTCTTCGTGTCATTCAACCCGGCCTCAATGGGGTTGCGAGTTTCGAGACAAACTATGGCGACCTGGATCAAGGCTTGTATCTTCGAGGCTTACGATGTGGCGAAAGTCCCGAGACCAACAGGAGTACTGGCACACTCCACACGTTCAGCGGCCACTTCAGCGGTCTTCTCCACTAACGCCCCGCTAATAGAGATTTGCAGGGCCGCAACATGGAACACGCCGTCGACCTTCATTCGACACTACAAGGTGGACAAGTTCAAATCAGCAGAAGCTACCTTCAGCAGAAGGGTGCTTCACAAGATCGTACACCCATAAGCTCGCAGTCTAGCGCAGTCACTCCCACCCAAGGTTTTCCGGGGTAAGCTTGGGTATGTCCCAAGTGTTATGGATTCTTCCTGCCACTTCACCCTACAGAAGAATGTTACATTGGTTACTTACTGTGAAGGTACTTTCTGTAGGGTGAATGGCAGGAAGAATCCGCCCCACCCGGTGACTGCGGAGGTCAGTCCGTCGGGCTCACACATGTATTTGTTATTGGTCCTTAACCTATATGCTTTATTCCTGATTACGGATCTCGATTCAGGGATCTTCTGGGGCTTTGCGAGTCAGTGAACTGGCCTCGTGGAGGAGAACAAAGGGATTTAAAATCTGCTACAGGCCAATCAGCTTCCTGCTTTTCCGGGCGGTCCTAGGTTCCCAAGTGTTATGGATTCTTCCTGCCATTTACCCTACAGAAAGTACCTTCACAGTAAGTAACCAATGTAACATTCTATTACATGTCTACTCTCAAATGCACCTTGGGGTCTTTAAGCAGCAATGTGTGTGAGGAAAGATCTTGAGATCCAAACCACAGTACTTAGTGCAGAGCTGTGATAAGGATGCTTACTTATATAGATATAGGACAAGCATTTCTGTTGTTGGTAGTAGAAAGTGCTAGTTGTGTAGTGAAGTAACAATTGCACCATTGCACAGGGGAATCAGTTTCGAAAAGTACTTATAATATCTTTGCTTCTTATCACCAAAAACAAGTATGTGCTCTCTTATTAAGCTGGAATCAGGATGCATGCTGCAGCATCCTGAGATGATTTTTTTCCTATAGGCACTAAGTGCTTGTAGCTTAGGACCTTATCACACCTTACCTGAATAATTGTTTTGCTGATTATTTGTTCAGAGATGTATCTTGTAAAAAAGTTTTTGATTTCTATATTATTTTTGGTTTTAAATTATTGGCAATACTATTCTCAAGTCTATGATCAAGATCAACCCTGAAATTATTAATCAAATTTTAGGAGGGTCTGCAACATCAGATGACCAAGAATTTGACCCAACAGCTGACATGCTGATTCATGATTTTGATGATGAACGAACATTAGAAGAGGAAGAAATGATGGAAGGTGGAACAAACTTCAGTTCAGAAATAGAAGATCTTACGAGGGTAAATGCTAGAAAATATTTTAAATAAATTTTGAAAACTATTTACTCACATTCTAACTGCAAATGTGTGGGCAAATCTTGGAAGTGGTGTGATAGTTTATTACATGGAAATACTTGTTGTTATGCACTTTAAAGTCAACTCCAACTTATGGCTACTCTATCATCAGGTTTTTTAGGCAAGTTTTATTCAGAGGACGGTTGCCATTGCCTTTCACTTTGACTGAAGAGATGTGACTTGCCCAAGTTAACCCAGTGGGTTTCCGTGGCTGAGTGTGGAGTCAGACCCTTGTCTACCAGCGTCCTAGTCCAATACTCAAACTACGCTGTCTTGGAAATATATATATAGATATATTCCAGAATCACAGCACAATAGCATTTGAATGAAGAGCATAAGGAGTCTTCAAGGGAGTCCCACTGTATTATTGGAAATTGTTTAAAAATACCAGGGTAATTATGTTGTCCCTGTTTAAACATCCACACTGTACTTCACACGCTAGTGGAGAATACAGCCAATTTAGCAGAGTTCAAAACAAACGCAGCAGCATTTATCGTTAGATTTTTAGCATACATATGAAAACCACAGCTTAGTAAATAACCAAACACCCTTTGTCTTTTCCCAAGTTGTTTAACTAGCAAAATAACCACTCAAGACTCAAAAGTTAGTTTAAAAAGTACATAAACATCTTTACTCACAGTTAGAGAGCTCTTTTCATGGCAGGTACATGAAACACCATTAAAATAAACTAAAACTACCTAAAAATGTTTAAAAACTACATTGTTACAAAAACAATACTCAGGACTCCCCTGGCTGGGATCCTCTCCCTTCGACAGCCATGTGGTTTGTTAAAGGAGCATGGCTTCTGGAACAAAGAAGGAAACTTAGACACTCCCCTTTATCCCAGAACTCCAATAGCAAAACTTCAGGAAATTACATCAGCTTATCTTATATGGCTTCTTAGTTAACCCTTCAGTAGCAAAACCATTTCCACTTATTGGACTGCAAGCTATATTTTCCAACATGTATGCAGCCAAAATGATAGAATATGAGCATTGCTCCACATACTGTGCTTTCTGTAGATTTTTATCAGTAGATTTTCTTCTCTTTCTCTCTCTCCTTGCATTTCTATGTGGATGTTACTCTGATTAACTCATGGGAACAACTCATGAGTTGTGGCACTGAAAAGTGTCAGTGAAAGGCAGGATAAAACACAGAGTAAGATTGCAGTTGTCCCTTCACATTCGCAGGGGTTAGGGGCAGAGCACCACCACAAACGTAAAAAAACCACACACACAAACCCTGCCCCCATGCATACTGCACTACAGTATTGTAGACTCCTCTCCAGCCAACAGGACTGCCACTACCTGCCACTGCAGTAGCAACACCTGCCCCTGGGCACGCAAACCATGCCCCTCACCCACAATCACCTCCCCACTAGCTCTCCTTCTTTCCTTCTGCCCTGCCAACAACACAACTCCAGCTTGCTTTCTTACCTTGCACCAAAGCAGCACTGCCCATTTAAAACAGTAAGGTTTAAAGTAACAAATGGTGATGTTTTGATGCAAGGTCAGAAAGCAAGATGGAGTGTTTTGTTGCCAGGACAGAGGGAGGGAGAGCTGGGGGGACATGATTTGTGCATCCGAGGGACAGGTGTTGCTACAGTTGCAACTTTTAGCTTCGGTTTGAAGAAGGAGCGACCTTATTGTTTTAAACGGGCAGTGCTGTTTTGATGCAAGGTAAAAAAGCAAGCTGGAGTTGTTTTGTTGCCAGGACAGGAGGAGACGGGAGGAGGGTGGGGTCTTGGAGTTTGAGCTAGTTGGGCAGCAGCTACAAACTGCAAATATGCAAAACCTTGAATGTGAAGCACACGAATGTGAAGGGACAGCTGTACTTAGTACCTATTGGATCATCTCCTGTCTTGACAGAAAAACATGTACAATGTTATGTGACAATAGGAGGAGCATCAGTTCCATATGCTCTCTATTCATATTCTTAGTCTTCCACAGAAAATAAAAATAAGGAGTTTTGGACAGTTTTATAATGTACCTGTTTAGTACAGAGTTGAGAGGATATTCATCATAAAATATTTTCAGGTAAGCCATTTGATTTATGTGCATTAAATTCCTTCCCTTATCACAATTTTGAACTTTGATCTTTATACAACTTTATTGATTCTGATATTAATGTTTTTTAATCAAGAGATAGGGATATAGATTTCAGATTTTTTTAAAAAAGACATATGTGAGCATGAATGAGGTGACTGGCAAATGCTTGACACAGACGTGTACAGTGGGCCCTTGGTATCCACTGGGGTTTGGTTCCAGGACCCTCTGTGGATATCAAAATCCATGGATGCTCAAGTCCCATTATGTACAATGGAATAGTAAAATGGTGTCCCTTATATAAAATGGCAAAATCAAGATTTGCTTCTTGGAATTTTTTTAAAAAATATTTTCAAGCTGTGGATGGTTGAATCTGTGGATGCCAAATCTGTGGATACAGAGGGCTGACTGTACATTTAAAAATATATTACTTGAAGTCAGATGAATTGAATATTAACAATTGCCTTGGATTTGTTTGTTAATGATTTCTTGTGATACATAAGAAATCCTTTACTTCTTGAAATCAAAATAATGGAGTAGCAGACCTGGTTGGGGAATGGGAGCAATGGGAATATCCCCAAGTTAATGAGAACATTACAGGTGCCAGGCAGTACGCACATTATCTAATTTATCTGACTATCTTTCTTCATAATTTTTGGTATGTAGCAAGTGGCAGCAGAGAAGTGTTTGTCTCTTTGAACGTCCTAGTTCTTTCATGGTGTAATTTTACATACCAGTCAGATGACAAGATGTTTAAAAAGTGAAGTGATAGAGAAGGTCAGAAGCACAACCTTTTTGTATAGTATGGACGAAGCCTAGAATATTTAGTTGGTGGGTGATTAGTACAATATTGAGTGTTGCCCTCGGGATATTTTAGGTCTGAAGTGCTGTATAATTTCCATATGACTGGGTGTCATTAATATAATCTGCGTATCATGTTATTCAACACAGATGACAAATAGTTCAGATGAGACACTTATTTTATGATACTCTGAAAGCATCAGCCTGAGGTTTGAAAAACCTTAGAGCGTTTTCATATTAATCCTCATATGCAAGCCTTAGAAATCAAATAGTTGAAAAGCATTGCTCTCAGTTTCCTTTCCTTTCATGTTTCATTCCTCTTGGGGTTTTTTTGGGGGGGGGTAATGTTTGCTAGTGTATCTTTGCAGTCATCAACTGTAATTTTTTAAAAGAACTGTTTATTGGTGGCAGGGGTGGGAAGGGTGGAGGATTTTAACATTTCTGTGACTAAATCAGGTATATAACTCACTCTTCAGTCGAAAAAAACCTATTAAAATACATCATTATAGCAGAATCATTTATCCCTACTTTAACCACAAGTATGGTTTTATGTAAAATTATAAATTTCCCCCCCAAAGTAGTTACATGTGATTTTACACACACATCTTTGCACACACATACTCTCGCACTGTTGAAAAGTAGATATTGTCAGTAGATATTGTCAGAAGATACCCTCTGCCATCTGTAAGCTTTCCTTCAAGCATTTGTTGTCATTTCTTTGCAGAGTAATCTTACAATTTACAGCAAAGGAAAGGGTATGCTTGGCAGGAGGTATACCAAAAGGAATGATTGTTCCTTCCTACTTCTTTTAGAACTTGAAGCACTGATTCTGTTGCCATAACAAACTGCATCAGTGGATCCTCCTTTCTTTGCTCTGCTTTAGATAGAGAACAGATAGATTTGAGTCAAAGGACATAGGTTGACATCTGCTTTCTGGGGTTGTGGGGCATTAGTCAACATGCAGATTACAACACTGATTAAAAATTTGGTGGAATTATTATAATTTCCTGTTTTAATTCTTTTTAGGAAGGTGATATGCCAATTCATGAGCTTCTTAGCCTTTATGGCTATGATGGTACTGTACCACTACCAGAAGAGGAAGAAGAGGAGGAGGAGGAGGAGGAGGGTGAGGGTGAAGATATTGATAACAACAGTGGGTACAGTGGAGAAAATAAAGTGAGTTAGATTTATTAATTTGAAAACTTCTGTGCTGTTGCATGTTCCCCAAGAAGTGCCTTTGATAAGTTAGAATATATGTTTTGTGAAACTGGCATTATCTAGCAAAGCTGCTATAAATATCAGAATTTAAACCTGGCATGCATTTGATGCCCAGTTTCTATCTGTCAATGGAGTAAATAGGAATTTAAAGATCAGAAGGCAATGTGAAAGCTGCTGCCAATAGGATTGTACCAAAGAAACAAAGTACAATGCTGTGGTGGCTACTGGTGGCTACATGTACATACATGTATACTCTCTCTTCTGCCCTTTAAAGAGCTACTGTACTAACAGTTAAGGACAGAAGATACTCAGTTTTGGAGATTGTATCTGGGGTGGGAACAGCTCGGTTAATGTAGGGAGAAGTTAATCAGGAAGGAACCCATGCTTATTTAAACAGAGATGTCCCTGACTGCATTTTCTAGTGGTTTCTGTCTCAATAGTATCTTTTTTTTCATCTTGAGTTCAGTCATTAACTTCCCCTTCAAATTGATGTTAACATTCAGAAAAAATAGTGGGGAAGCATGTAGACACAAGGTCCATTTCTAGTTCCATCTAAAATATAATCTGAGGATCAAGACATGAATAAATATTTCCAGAAAAAAGGTTGTGAGCATAGTGTTGTAAAGGCAGACAGTCTTAATTTTAATGGTTGGGACAGCCACATAGGATAGGATACAAATGTGTGGAAAGAGTGGCAGTTTTCTTTCAGCCTATAACTTGGGAGCAATTAGTAATCACCTATAACATGCAGGTAAGTGGCAAATTGTGTGATGACTGTATTAATGATGCAGGAAATGTGAATTTTTTTAAATGAAGATAATACCAGACATGTAAATGCTTTTCAGTGAGTAGCAAGTAGAATAACAAGATATAGAGTTCTTTTCAGATGTTCCATATTAGGTTTTAAAAGTACAGTAGAATATATTAGAAGTCAGCAAAGCAAAGAAGAACATTGCAAAAAAATCTACCCTATGAATTATTGAGGGGAGGGGGACCGTCCAATATAGGTATACTTTGTTTTGCATAGCTCTTTGCATAATATTCAACCACCAGAATTTAATCTGACTTGCTTATTTTGCTCCATAACCAATAATACAAAATACTTAATTTATTTGCTGTATCTGGTAGAATAAAAGTTCCTAAATATTCTAGAGTTTTGTAATAGTTTTATTTAATTGGAACAGTTTATGCTTATTCTTCACAATAAATAATTACAATGCAAATACAGCATTTCTAGTATAAAATGATAGTCCGATAGCATCACTTTTTGTGACTTTGGACATTTTCAGACACAATTTTCAGCAGCAAATATCCCAAAACAGCTCCGTAACTGCTGCACAGCAGGGGAGCGGTTTCGGATGGCGCCGTCCCTCTGTCAAAACCCTCCATGTCACTTCTGTGACAGAATGGAAGAAGCTGCGGCATATTTCATTCACGAATGTTGCCCATGAGTGAAATATGCCGCAGCTTCCTCCATTCTGCCACGGAAGTGACATGGAGGGTTTCGGCAGAGGGATGGCATCATCTGAAACTGCTCCCCTGCCATGCAGCAGAAACAGAGCTGTTTTGGGGTATTTGCTGCTGAAGATCACGTCTGAAAATGTCCTTTGTTGCAAGCTTCACTTGTCATAAAATACTGATTCTATTTCCAAACTCTTGCCAATTTTATCTGAATGTCTTGTATTCTGTCAAGAATTGCAAAACTTTTGAAAAACATCTAACTATTTCTAGACTTATCAAGATAATTGCAGCAGGAGTTGTGGAATAATAAGTAGATCTTGTCTTGGTTAGGCTCTTAGATTTTGTAAAACCCTAGTCTAAGTAAATCTTACATTTTTTTAGGTATTCAGTATATATAGTACAATCGTACAGACAGCCTAAATCACACACATATGTGTGAGACACCTTGAATGGTGGGTTACAAGCAAAAGAGCAAATTAAGGGACATTATAATGAACACTCTTCCATTATCCACTGTCACGTGGAATGTTCGACAGAAACGAGTATAATTTTTAAAAATCTGGTCTGCAAGAGAGCTTTGGACTCCATTTGTAACCAGCAATCAGATTATTGGGACTGTGGGCAGGAGAGGAGGAGATGGAACATTTGACATGCATCTACACTAACATGGGCTGGAACTGTAGTAGTAGTAACAATAATGTAGTAGTAGTAGTAACAATAATGTTTATTTCTATCTTGCCCTTTTCCCCAGTTCAGGGCTCAAGGCAGCTTATAGCAGATTTTAAAAACTAGTTAAAATTCACAGAATACAAATGTTAAAAAGTAATTAAATTATCAGAAAATTAAACTCAATTAAAACTTAAACCATAAAAAACACAATAGCATAACAACAAAAAAAAAACCAAATAGAAAATCCAGCACATTGTTTAAACAGGATGGGCCTTATACGATCACTCCTCAAAGGCTTATCAAAACAGAAAGGTCTTTCTTTACCTGTTTGCGTAAAGAGAGTAGGAAAGGTGCCAGTTTAACCTCTTTGGGAAAGCAGTTCCAGAGCATGGGGGCATCCATTGAGAATGCCCTCTCCAGCATTCCCACCAGAAGTAACTGTGAGGGTGATGAGAGAGAAAAGAGTTTCCTCAGCAGATCTCCAGACACAGGCAACTCTGTAAGTGAGAATACAATCCTTTAGATAGGTTGTATGCGCTTGCATGGATGCACAGAGACTGGTGATGTTTTGTGACTGGTGCAGTGGCCTTTTCATGTTGAAAGTAAGAACTTTTTAAAGTTAGAATTGTAAAGTGTTGGAGAACTGTGTCTTTTAGGACTTGGACCAGAGAGGGTTATGGTGTTTTGACATCAGGTTAATTGACTAATAGCTACTAAACTTAAACTTTTATAGGTTATGGTACAGTTAGCTGTTTGAGACAGGTTTCTGCCTTATTTATAAGTAATGGAACTGGAATTGCTAAAGTCTGGTTGTTTGTACAGTGAACGTGCCACAATCACTCCTTAGTTGTCTTTTAAAAATGGTGAAGTGATTAAATTCTACTTAGTTAGAATCTAATTGACAAGAGGTTGAACCATCAACTTCAGTTTGGTTAGTCAGTTGGGAACAGTTGCTGAACAGAGAATGACTGTTGAGAATAATGCAGAGGATAGTAAGAGAAGAAACCAGAAGAAGCTGGGGTAAGTCAGAAGATTCCCTACCAGCAAGAGAAGCTGAAATTAGTATGGTTAACATGAGAAGGGCTATTGTGAATGGTTGAGTTGGCAATTACCATAGTAGGTCTCCTTTGCTGTCACATGAAAGAGTGCAAATATGCAGTTATGTCTACAAGGTCTACTGATAGTTGCCTCTACCAGGTATGCTGCTGTCTATGGATTGAAGGCAATTGTGGGAGTGATTCCATTATTGTACATAGACACATGGCTCCATGTCTTAGGCCACTGAGTCTTAGGCTATTGTGTCTGGTGAAATGACACTTTTTCCTAGTGTGCCATACTTTTGCCCATTGGCTACAGTTTTTCTTTCTTTCCTGGAAGCTCTCTGTAGACCAATACCAGTCCACTATTTTGAGTAGGCATTGCAAATGAGGCTTGGCCCTTCTATTTGAAGGAAATATTCTGTGTAATGCTAAAACTGAAAACTTACTGGAAAAAGCTTCATTCTGTGCCCTGGAGGACAGGCCTGGGATCCCAGAAGTTCTCCTACTAACTATCTTGCCCATAGTACAGAAGTTCCTTTTGGCAGATGAGTTTCCTATTCCCTGGCAGGTTCACAGACCTGATCAGGCAAAACAGATGTCCAGAACTGCAATTCTAGCTCTCTACTTCAGAAAAGTGGTTCCTTGGAAAGTGGTTCTAAGGAAATAGTTCTTGGACTTCAGTTTTCAGACTCCCTCACTATTGGCCATGTTGGCTGGATCAGCTAGGAGTCAAAGTGGAATAACACCAGTATTTCCATTGGTTGATAAACACAGCTCTAACCAGTGCCAGTCTTTGTGTCAGAAAGGCTGTAACTCCTCCAAGAAGTACTATTAACTGATTAGTGGATCCAGCATATTGTACCCCATTGTTTGTCAGTGACCTCTTCAATTTCTTCCCTGTGTGGCAATGGAACACTTGAATGCTAATCACCATTAAATGGAGCTATGTGCCATTCTTACTAGTTCCCTGTCCCTCACTGTTCATGAGAAGGTGGATTATATACTTCTGAAGGTTGCCATTTAGGCAGTGTCATGTAGAATAGAGCACAATGATTTCAATACAAGTATTGCACAGCCTCCAAATAAGATGGCAGTTATTAACAACCAGGACAAGGCACATTCAGCAAGGGAGCTGAGACTTACCTTGTGCCTTTCATGCATCTTAAGATCCTTGTGCCCATTGCTGAAGACAACAACGTTATGCAGCAATTGAATCATAACGTTATGCAGCAATTGAATCATAATGGAGTTTCCTCTTATAAATGATGTCCACCTGCATGCCCACCATCTGTTCTGCTGTTGCAGTTACCTAAAGATCAGTGTTTGTACCACTTCAGGGAATGCGCAATTCCTCTGCTTTTCCAGCAGAGCAGTCTTAGAACAGAACCCACTAGTACATGTGTTCATGTTCTCTTGGAGAGGCCCAATCTTTCATGCATTCCTCTATATTCCCCTGTTGACCAGAATTCTAGTGAAAATTTGGTGCAATCAGTCTAACATAATTCTTGTTGTCCAACTATCTGGGTTAGGAGGCTGTGTTGACCCAGGAGACCTCAGAGGGCTAAACTTCAATAAAAAAATAAATCCATGTTTTTGGTCCCCTAGGCCACTTTGGGCCTAGGAGAGACCTTTCTTAAAACAGAAAGTAACTCAGAAGTTCTGATTCACTGCCTCTTAGAGAAAAGGTTTGCCCTGAGTTTAAAGTGGTGCAGAACCTCCCCAAAACATGGTAAAATTATCCCTATGATCCCTAGAGGGCATTTTGAGGCATTTTTTTAAATGATTTTTTGAACCTTGGGGTGTGTGGATGGCCTGAAACTCACAGAAACAACCCTGCCAGTGGAGTGTACTTTTCCTACCCCTGACCCACACCTCCTTAAACATAACAAGGGTATATGCCACCTGGACCTTTGGACCCTCAGCCTCATTTCATGGTGATTTATTGGGCTCAGTTCTTAACAGATAGGGGGCTAAGAGTTCTGAAAGCAGCTCGTTGTCCTTCTGTTCACCATTTGTGCATTGGTATGTGGCCCAGGTTCAAGATTTCTCAATTTTTAATTATCTTGATCTGGTTTACTTCTGGGTAAGTCAAATCCTTCAGCTCCTGCTCACTTAAGCCCAAGGAAGTGGTAAGCAGTGTCTTTTATCAGCTTTATAGTTATTTCACCAACTGTGGCCTTTTAATGAAGAACACAGATTTGATTTCAGTTAACTATGTTTAGATACTTTTGGGCTGGATTATTGTGGTGTTCTCTATGGACTGGCTACTTGGCAGCCTGAAAACTGCAGCTGTGTTGGTTTTTTTTAAATTGCAGTGGCTGAATTTCTATCAGGGATCCCAAAACTGGAACATACTACTTGTGTTAATATCATCTATGCTAGTTACCTCTTTTGTGTCCTTGTTCAATTTAACATGTTGATTTAAATTCTGAATGTCTTTTATTCTGAGCTACTTCAAAGGGTTGTGGGAAAGATAAAGTGGGGAGGCAGAGAGCAGTGTACACTGCCTTGAGCTCACTGGAGAAAGGGTAGAATTATAATGTAATAACATAAAAGCCATATTACTAGGAACAGTTTGCTTTTACACTGTTAGCCTCCCAACCAGTTCTTGGGCTTGAACCTGTGGGTCGAGGTGTAAAATTCCAAGCAATTTTGAAGCCATAAAAAAAAATGGGAAGGGACATGTGTGTCAGATTAAAAAAAATCCTGTACATTTTGGGGAAATTGAAATATATACAATACAGTTGTCCCTTCATATTCGCTGGGGTTTGGTTCCAGGACCCCCTGTGGATACTCAAGTCTCATTATATGCAGTGGCACAGCAAAATGGTGTCCCTTATATAAGATGGCAAAATCAAGGTTTGCTTTTTGGATTATTATTTTTTAAAGAATATTTTCAAGCCATGAATATTTAAATCTGTGGATACCAAATCCATGGATACGGAGGGACAACTGTACTTTTTTCCTATCAGAGTCAAACATATTTTACTGGTTTAGCCAATGTTTTATTGATAGCTAACCAAGTTAACATATAACATTGAACTATCTGGCATACAATATTTATGAAATTTAAATATGTGAAATCATTACCTTTTGGAAGCAAAATTGTGACTATACCATATTTTAAACAGAGAACTTCAAACTGATGTACCCTATGCCACCTAAACACGTGTATCTTGGTTTTGCCATGGGGGGAAAAACACATTTTACAATATACAAAATAAACTGTACTATTAGGGTAGAAAAATCTTAAGGAATAGCATAGCAGTATATTTGGATATGTATGAGGTTTAATTCAATGTTGAAAATATTTAATCCTTCAGTAGTGTATATTTTAAGATGCAACATCCTTGTCTCCAAGTATGCTTCTATCATGACGATGGCAGAACTTATTAGGTGCAGAAATATGTCTTGGATTTGAGTGTTGTAAACATTTAATGTATGCATAGGAATTGTTGATATGTGCCTTCAAGTAGTTTCCAACTTGTGGTG
Organism: Gambelia wislizenii; assembly: GCA_030847615.1. Taxonomy (NCBI): domain Eukaryota; kingdom Metazoa; phylum Chordata; class Lepidosauria; order Squamata; family Crotaphytidae; genus Gambelia; species Gambelia wislizenii. The sequence continues at coordinate 110,311,583 of JAUMIR010000004.1, forward strand.
ACCCTAAGGAAATCTGTCACAGAGTTTTCTTGGCAAGATTTGTTCAGAGGGAGATTGCTTTTCCTTCTCTCTGAGGCTGACAGTGTGACTTGCCCAAAATCACCCAGTGGGTTTCCATGGCTGAGCAGGGATTCAAACCCTAGTCTCCAGAGTCATTGTCCAACACTCAAAGTGCTACACTATGTTGGCTCCTATGAATAGGAATTACCATTCTCTTAATTCTATACACTGTCTTGCATATACCTCTTAGTAATACATGAATTTTCATACTATGCAGTTCCTGGCATTCTGCCTGACTAAAACCTTATCTTAAAATTATTTCATTTTCATTCATGTTTCCATTTTTTCCACCTGAGAAATAGTCCTGTTTGCATTTTTTACCATTCCCACCACCCCTATTTTTTAAGGATAATTTTTTAAAAGACTTTCATATCTCTACCTGTGTGAAATCAGATGGGTGGGTATGTGAAGGTACTGAAATTTTAGAATGCCAGGGCTCCTCCTTCTTAGTTTTAAAGCTTTTTTCAGTGGGCTTTTTACTGTATGATTAACCTACTATATTTGTATGTGTGCAACAAAAAGAGGCATATAGAAATAAGAAAAACTACTGCTGTCTTATTTCTTTCTTTAAAAGGAGGAGGCCATAAAGGATTCATCAGGTCAGGAAGATGAGACGCAATCATCCAATGACGACCCAGCACCATCTGTAGTACCAGAGATAATTCGTCCACGGCGCTGTAAATACTTTGATGCAAGTATGTTTTTTCATGTTGTAAGACCTCTCATTTAAGCATGTTTTCAAATACTTCTATATGTTTGGGCATTCTTATACCAGAAAGTGAATGAAGGGTTTTTCATGCTTGGAGAATGATACAATATATTTGTGTTTGCTTCCCTTTTTTGTTCAGTGTGGCATAGACACAGCTTAGGAATTTAGCTGAATATTGAATTCTTTGGTAAATCATAAAATTATAAGAAAAAGAAGGTGAGGACATGAACTATATTGATAATGGCCTGAATCATCTATGGCAGTTACAAATATGTAACATAGAGTTACATACTCATCATTGTTAACATATTCATGATCTCTATGTAGGGGCTTCATAGGGACCTTGAAAATCCCCTAGCCTCCACTTACAGGGCAGTAGATGCGATCAGTGGGGGTCTGTTTCCCTGTCATTCAGGAAGCAGCTGGCTGATGGTCCCACCCCACTCCCCTTGCATGCATGAGCAATCTCTGGCATGAGGATGAATCGGATATCCCTCATGGGCGGGCAGGATGGGAACGGGAGTGACGGGAACAGATCATGTCAATTGCAGCAGCTGATTCATGGTAAGTGGGGGAGGAGTTGGGCCAGGATTCACTCTGTAGGATTCACTCTTATTGCATGCGTACCTGCCAGACAGGATTCTGCCCAGTAAGCTGAAAAATCCACAGTGAGCTGTTTCTTTTGTTGATTTTCAGTAGATACTCTTGAGAACTAGAACCTTGATTGTATTTTGTAGCCTGACATTGGGGGCCATGGAATAAATCTGAAGTTCATATGATGCATTCCCTGGATTTGAGAAAATAGCCAGAAATCCAAACATCCATATATAGACATTTGGACAGTTTTGATGAGAGGCAAAGCAATGGTCCTTCTGCTCTCTAGTTCCTTCATGGTGTGCAGAAGGGCTTATGAATGCATAGTAGAGCTTTAAAAATATCCACAATAAGAACAGAGTGCTCCTTCCATTTTTTTAAAGCTTATTGATTTTTAAAGGCATCTTGTAGGCCAGAGAAGGATGCTGACAGAGGATAAAAAATAATGTTGATTACACATTTGTCATGGTTTTTCAAAATTAAACTTTTATTCCTGATTGTGGAGTCCATGCTTTTGATGGAAGTGTTATGTTAGAATGGCTTGGACAAGTTATTCTTGTTAGTGAAATATGGACTCAATCAGCATTCCCTTAACTATTTCCCAGAAAAATGCCTTCCAATAAACTGTGGCTCAGATACCGTATGTTTGAAGGCTAGAGAAAATAAAGATTTCATCATGTTACCTATGGCCAAGAATCATGCACAAATATGGATGCTAATAATACTAATTAACCTTTCTCACATTATAGAATCATAGAATCATAGAATCATAGAATCATAGAATTGTAGAGTTGGAAGAGACCACGAGGGCCATCCAGTCCAACCCCCTGCCACGCAGGAAATCTTGATCAAAGCATCCCCGACAGATGGCAATCCAGCCTCTGTTTAAAGACCTCCAAGGAAGGAGACCCCACCACGCTCCGAGGGAGTGCGTTCCACTGCCTAACAGCTCTTACTGTCAAAAATTTCCTCCTAATGTTGAGGTGGAATCTCTGTTCCTGGAGCTTGCATCCATTGCTCCGTGTTCCAGTCTCTGGAGCAGCAGAAAACAAGCCTGCTCCATCCTCAACGTGACACCCCTTCAAATACTTAAACAGGGCTATCATAATCGCCTCTTAACCGTCTTTTTTTCCAGGCTAAACATACCCAGCTCCCTAAGTCTCTCCTCATAAGGCATGATTTCCAGACCTTTCACCATTTTAGTTGCCCTTCTCCGGACATGCGCCAATTTGTCCATATCCTTTTTGAATTGTGGTGCCCAGAACTGGACACAGTATTCTAGGTGAGGTCTGATCAAGGCAGAATAGAGTGGCACTATCACTTCCCTTGATCTAGACACTATACTTCTACTGATACAGCCCAAAATCGCTTCCTTTACCCTTTCATTTGTAAATTCTCTTCCATATGTATGTGGGGGTTGGTTTTTGTTTTGCTTGGGTTTCTTGATAGTTATGGCTGACTGACTGATAATTATAAAATCATGCTTAAGAGAGATAATAATGTGCTGTTCTTAAAACAAAAGGCATTATGAGGGATGTGCAGGTCACATTTTAACCTTCTGATCTGTTTGGAGTTGATGATGTTTCAGGACTGGATCATATTTCCTACCAAGGTTTTTGATTGGGCTTGTGGTAATTTGGTAGGCAGGCAGACATTTTTTGAATCTGAGATTCCCAAGCTTTGTTTATTGAAGTAGGGCAACTTTTCTTATTTTACTTAGGATAGAGGACTTTCAGGTTATGAATTTAAGTTGGAGTACAGGTGAATAGCCTAGTGTATAACTATCAGCAGTGTTTTGCTTCTCACAACCATGAGATCCTTATTTATGCATCCTTTTCTATAACAAAAGATAAATTAGACCGTGTGCTAGTATAGTGTTGCCACAACGACGACAGCCAGATTACACATGTATGAAGTTTGTCATGCGTGAAGTTCTCAGTAACACAGGTTAAGACTAATCATAGTTTGTTGGGTTCAGATGACATACTAAACTGTGATTAATGTAAAGTGAAAGTTTATGGTCTCTCTTTTTGGTTACACAAAGGGGATGGGAACAAAGACAGTTTTTTTCTCCAGTAATGTCATTAAACATTGAACAAACTATTGTTATTAACAGGAACTCATTTTGTTTTAAGATTCTTTCAAGTCTTTGACAGCTTGGAGCACTGGCTTCAACAAAACATAGGGTAAACGTTTTTGAAAAGCTGTTTAATATCATGCTTATTGTACCATTTAAGATGCCTCTGTTCCTAGTTAAACTTGTTGCTGTACATATACATTTTTCAGCATGGGGGCTTACTGATATTTTAAATGATTACATTGGTGTGTGCAATTGTTTTTAAAAATAGAAATCTGCTTACTTGCTGCAGTTCTCAGTATTACTCAGTAAGGAGCTCTCTGTAATAATTAGTCACATAGACATCATAGTTCAGTGTTCAATTCAGTAGTTGTGACATCATACTTAAGTGTTCAATTAACCAACCAGATTTGGCTTTGAGAAATCTGTCACTAGGATAGACTTTATTTGGAGGAATGCGATTCAGGATAGCTATCAACATTTAAGTGAAAGTTCTTGATATTCTTTTATAGATAGTGAAATAGAAGAAGAATCTGAAGAAGACGAAGATTATATTCCTTCAGAAGACTGGAAAAAGGTAATGTTTGATGCTTTCTGATAAAGTTATATAAGTATATATGCCAATTATGTAAATGACCTTGAGCCTGTGAGTCAAAGAAAATTTTCAGGAAAGCATTCCTGAACATTGTGCTCAAACATTGTCCTTCTTCTTAAGGGATCATCCCCGCCATTTGGGATATCAAAGCATCTTTGTAACACACTTGAGGATTGTATTTGAGGTTGATATCACAGGCTGGATACACTATAAATCAAACTTGCAATTGTCTTTGTCTGTAGGAGGCTTTAGTATTTTTAATGAAAGCTGAAGCCCTCAGGTTCTTAAATTTAGGCTAGGTAAAGAACAGGGTTGGGGGAGAAGGGTTTTTTTGTTTTGTTTTGGTTTGGTTTGGTTTAAACCTATTTATTTATTTATTTGCATTAAAACCAATATAGGACTATGGTAAATCATAAAATTAAGTAGCAAAATACAGTTCAGATGTTATGGCCACAAGCTTAAATAATTTTAACAATAATAACAAATAATAATTGTTCTTTAAAAAGTGTTCTTTTAAAGCAAGTTCTTTTGATTGAACTTATGTAAATTGAAGGATTTGTTTCTGAATGGCATTTCTTGCACTATAAAATAAAGTGATTTAAAAAAAAAAAAACCTGACACTGGATACTGCTCTAACAATGAACAACTGCCAATAAACTGTTGAAGTTAAAATGTTTAAATCCAAACAGTCATTGTTGTTCTACTAAGAGGGTTGGAAAATAGTAATAATAGCCAGACTTTTTAAAAAAAGGGAAAAAAAGAATAATCAATTTTAAAAACAGAAGTAGGGTTTGTTTTTTAAAATCATTTGATTTAAACCAACCTAGCTTAAACCAGCCAACCCTGATAAAGAGAACCATATAGTCCTGACCTGAAGGAGAAGTATTCTTCCTTTTTGAGGGGTTATATTGAAAATCTGAAGTTGATACTAAACATAAAAGAACTGCTATTGCAACTGAACTGTGGAATATGTTTCATTAGTGAGAGTATTGTATCATATCCAGACTACTTTGAAGTGAGTTGTCCCTTTTCTCCCTGCTTTATCAAGTTTGACAAGCAGTGCAGTTTTGACTGAGAGAACTGACTGTTGGGAAGGAATTTCTGCAAGTTGTTGTGTGGTTCTCACATTAAGCAGTAAATACTGCCTTGGTACAAAATATTTATCTCATTAAAGAGAGAAGGTTGGCATTCGAAAGAATTGCTGTTTTTCAAAAAAAGATCCATAATTTAATGAGGGTGCATGTGTACTGGCCATATTTATATGTAACCATAAGTCAGAATTCTGAAGAATCTTAGCTTATCATAAGCAATGTTCACATGCTGTCAATTTCCTACTGCTTTACGCCCCTCAGCAGGGCGAATGGCTAAACAAACAGGAACTCACCAGGAGGCAAAAGTTTAGTATGATGTCAGAACCAGCTATCCTGGTGTGTTGCTATCCTACGAAATCAAAATCTGAAGTGTTTGTAGTTCTGATTCCAGGCTTGTCCAGAAGTGACAAGACAGTAGTTGAGCTTGGACAAAACACTAACTCTTCCCTTGCTATGAGCTCCTGGTATTTTCAGCTGTTCCCACTGGTAGGAAGACTCATGTGGCAATGATCAAACGATGTTTATTGCATGCTGCTTGTGAGCAGTAATCCAAGTTTCCTTTGAGTGCTGCTTTATCAATGCATGCATATTTGCTTACAAAGTAATTGTTTTTTAATGGTCAATGATGCCAACAAATGTAGAAATAACCATTTTATAGTATTAAAAAATGACACCAAGTGCCTCTGCTGGGACTTAACTGCATCTTAATGATAACTATGATATGTTATCTATGATATGTTAACCATGAAATGATATATGATATGTCTAAGATTACTAAAGAATGCATTGCTATTTTTTTAAACAGGAAATCATGGTGGGCTCCATGTTTCAAGCTGAAATTCCCGTTGGTGTATCCAAATACAAAGAGAATGAGAGAGGTAAACTTAAATTGCTCTTATTGTAAGTAGTATTTAGATGGATTTTGAAAGATCTGAAATATTTATATAAATTATTGAGGAAAACCAGTAAGAATTTATTTTAAATGTCTGGCAATTTTCAGGATGTGGCAGTGTAATTTTTGGTACATAAATCTCATGGGTAAAAGTTACCACCTAGTGACTTGACCATGTCAAAATGATGGTAAGAGTCAGGCCCAAGGCATAATCTCATGCATGTTTACTTAGAAGCAAATTGTGAAGTAGCTTCTGTAGCTATATGGCCTGAAAGCTAGAGTCACTAGTTTTTTACACACACTTTGGATTTTTTCAGACAGGACTTATCCACGCAAGAAGACTCCGGAATAGTTACGACGGTGTTGCATGGCAGGGGGTCCATTTCGGATGACGCCATCCCTCTCTTGGCATCATCCGTGTCACTTCCGTGTATGATTGGAGGCAGCTGCACCATATTTTACTCACGAGCAACTTCCGTGAGTAAATTATAACGCGGCTGCCTCCAATCATACATGGAAGTGACATGGATGATGCCGAGAGAGGGACGGCGTCATCCGAAACAGACCCCCTGCCGCGCGACAGCATCATAACTATTCCAGAGTCTTCTTGTGCGGTAAGTGCTGTCTGAAAAAGTCCTTATACAACTTACATAGCCAATGTAAGCTTCCTGTAGCTTCTGGCTAGCTATCTTCAGGTCTCTATGGGGAAGTGACTATCTGCTTATGAAACACCAACAACCATAGAGTTCTGTTTGCATAGTCTAGTTGCCACTGAGTTTCCTGTCTCAAGTTGCTGTGTAAGCTTTATTAAATTTTTAAAACATCTTAATTAATAAAAATCAGAGAATAAATTGTGAAGTATTCGGTTTATTTGGTTTAGAATTAATTTATAAGTAATGTTAGTTGTCAGTGAAATTTAATTAAATAAATCAGTAAGATTAATAAAACATAAAAAATGCACCCTTTTGAGCACTTGGCCAGTTGCCACCACCTTGGCCATAGTTGACCACCCCTGATTTAGAACCGAGGTAAAAAATATGTTTCGTTATATTCTTTTTTTAAGTTTAAATGCTGTTAGACAATGTGTAAATACCTTTTTTGAAATTTTAGTTTATGAAAATGAAGACCAGTTGCTGTGGAATCCAGATTACTTGACTGAAGAGATAGTGATTGAGTTCCTTAATGAAGCCTCCAGACGAACAGGAGAGGAGAGAGGAATAGATGCAATACCTGAAGGCTCTCACATTAAAGACAATGAACAGGTACATGAAAACCCTCAAGGTCTTGTTGGCAATAAAATAGCATACATTCCTTTTATTCTGTGTCACCTTGCACACCCATGGCTTAGTTGAATTGCATAGATAATTTTGGTTTTAGGGTCAGATCCAGTTTAAGTCTCCTGCAGGTGGAAAAGCTTTTTCTGTCCAGCAGAACTTTTCTGCTCACTGAATGAGGGAGGAAGCAGACTTCACAATTCCTTTCTACCACTATAGTCCTGTGTGTCCCCTGCAAATCTACTCCAGCGGCTTTGGGGACCCTCCAGAACACAGGGAATGTGGTGCTGGGACTGCAAGAGTAGGCAGAATTAGCCAAGATCGCTTCCTGCCCTTTTCACCAACAGGAGCATTTTCAGAGTTACTCTACTTGGGAACACTCCCACTAGCAGAATAAACTAATTGTGATCTAATTGTATTTTGGCTTATCCTTTGTGCTGGATTCAGTTGGAAAACAAACAGAACTTTTGTTTGATACTCCAGGATTGGAAATCTATGACTCTGATATACTGTACTGTTTTTAAACAATTGGAAAAGCTTGAGAAGCGCATCATCTAGATTTTCCCCCTTCTTTCCCAGGCTTTGTATGAATTGGTAAAATGTAATTTTGAAACAGAAGAGGCACTAAGAAGATTGAGATTTAATGTAAAAGCAGCCCGAGGTATTTATATCTTTATCTTTTAAGGTGTCTTTTATTATCAAGAAAATTACTGTTAGCTTAAGCAGTTTCCAAACCCATTTATTAATTAACATTCCATTAATATATTGTGTCTGTCTTCCAGCGATTTTCACAGGCAATGTTGAGAACACATAAAATCGTACCAGTTTAATATTTGTGAGCCCCCAATTTCAGGTGTATTTGTTCAGTTCTATGGTATGCATCTACACTTGCGTGACTGATTTTTTACAATTTTATTTTGTTGGTACTCTGCTAAATTGGAAATGCACAAGGACATCTCAAAAGAGTAATACAGATGGGGTGTAACATAAAAGAACTTTATGAAAATACTGTATCTTTAGTGATATACACTTTACCTATGTCCCTAATATTTTCCCCCTTTTATAGTAGAGATGGGCATGGACTGAGGTTGCAACCCTGTGACTTATAGGAATCAAATGTGGCAGAAGGGGGAGGAAAGGATCTGTATAGCTAGAGACTATACTGTGGACACATTTCCTAAATTTCTTAGTTGTCTTGAGACCTTTGTACATCACTAACATAGACCAGGCAAATGCATCTTAATAGCTAGAAGCATGTTTAATTTAGCTTTGATGAAGGGAAAAAGATATCATTCACAGACAATGTTAAGTCCTACAGTGCTTACAGGCAAGTCTTGTGGGAACAAAAGGGCCTTCTCACCGTCTGTTTCTAGACTCTGGAACTTCCTTCTTAGGGAAGATAGAATGTCCTCTTCTTCTTGTTCTTCCATCAACCAACAAATGTTTTATTCTGACTAGCATTGTGAACTTTTTTTTTAAAGAAAACAGAACATTGGTACTTACTGTGAAGGTTCCTTTTCAGCAGCCGTGGGGAGGGAATCCTTATCTTGGGTTTGGCTCAACCTCCCAACATAACAGGCAGGACAATCTACGAATAAAGTTCAAACACAGACACTCCAGGAGGTGGAGCCAACCCCAACCTTCCCCAGAGATAGTTAATACAGTTCCAGCATAGCACAATACACAAAAATAACGGAGGAAAAAAACATGGGAGGGCAAGGATTCCCTCCCCACAGCTGCTGAAAAAGAACCTTCACGGTAAGTACCAATGTTCCATTTTCCAGCAGCGTGGGGAGGGATGTTGTCTGTCCAGACCAACACATGGTTCTTCCTTACTAGCACATGAAATCTGGACAAAGCCAGTCGCACAGCCCAAAGCTCCAAGAAATTGATGATGCATTTCTGTTCCTGCTGGGACCACATGCCCTGAGCCATCTGATTCCCATAGTGTGCCCCCTATCCAGTTAGAGATGCATCTGTGGTTCCTATGATCATTCTGGGTTCCTGAATCTGAATCCCTTCCAGAAGCGCCTCCGTCAACTACCAGTACATTGAGGCCTTCACCTTCAGCAGAACCTCCATGAACACACAGCCCTCTGAACACACCACCAGGTGTTGATGTGTAAGCAGAAATCATTGTAGTTCCCTGAGATGAAATCTGGCCCACAGGACTGGATCTATGTGGGCCACCATCAGCCCTAACGGTTTCGCCAAGGACATCAATGGATGTAGTCCTTGTCTGACCTAAGACTGATCAAACCATATCTTGTAGCTTCGTCCTCCTGTCCTCTGGCAGAAACATCCAGAATGAGCTGGTGTCCAGAATGTTTCCTAAATGCTGTAGTCTCTGGACAATCTCGAGTTGGCTCTTGTCCCTGTTCACCATGAAACCATGGGACTCAAAGCGAAGAATGGTTGTTGCTACATCCTGTACCGTTTTGGCATGAGTCACTGCCCTGATCAGAATGTTATCCAGGTACGGATAAAGATGAATTCCCTGTAACCTGAGATGCGACACCAGAGCCACCAACACCTTGGTGAAAACCCTGGGCGATGTGGATAAGAAGAACAGGAGAGCCCAGTATTGATAATGATTCCTCTGTAAGCGAAACGCAGGAACTGTCTGTGAGCTGGATATATCATAATGTGAAGATATGCTTCCTGCAGATCCAAAAGAGGCCAGAAAATTCCCCTCCTGTATGCTTTCCAAGATTGACCAAAGAGTCTCCATTTGGAATTTGCGCTTGGCTACCCACCGGTTGACTCCCCGAAGATTTAAGATGGCTCTCCAATCCTTGTTTTTCTTTGGCACCAGAAAAAGGAGTGAATAAGTTCCTGAGGATCTCCCCGAACTCGGAACGGGTTCTATTGCCTGAATCTGTAACAGGTGACCTATAGCCTTTTACATAAGAATATGTTTCTCCACTGAATTTGTCCGACACGACATTTGTCCAGCACAGCAAGCTCCGCAATGGTCTCCTCCTCTAAGGAGAGATCCGCAGCATTCAACATCTTCCTATTGCTGGATGCCATCTTTCCTTTGTTTCCCACAAGCTAGGTAGCCAAAGCAACAAAAAGCCCTGCCTGAGGCAGAACAGAACTGGGGAAGATTGGGGTTGGCTCCACCTCCTGGAGTGTCTATGTTTGAATTTTATTTGTAGATTATCCTGCCTGTTAGGTTGGGGGGCGGAGCCAAACCCAAGATAAGGATTCCCTCTCTACACTGCTGGAAAAAAACTTTAAATGGGGTGTGGTATTTAAATTGTTTTTTAGAATATCTTTTGTGTTTTTAATGTTACTGATAATTTAGTTACATTTTAATCATAATCATTTGTTTTTCTCTGTATGGTTTATAGTCAGCCCTCCACATTTGCAGGTTTAACCTTTGTGGATTTGATTATTTGCAGATTAGTAGCTGCCGCTTCTGATGTTTGTTGTTGATAACACTGGTCTCAATCCTGAGCTGTGTGCAGTTAAGTCAGGCTTGGTCAGCGGTCAAGTCTTTGGTTGCTGGGAGGAAATCAAACTGGCGGGGTCACTGGGCCTGGCCGTGCATGCATTCCCTCGCTTACTCACTTGAGCGAGAAGGGGAAGTGGGAGGAGGGAGGGTGGGTGGTGCAGACAAAGGGAGCTGGATGGGGGGGAGGGGAGAAGGAGGAGAACCATGGCGGGATGGTGGTGATGAGAGGAGGGCAAGGGCAGTGGGAAGGGGCTGCAGCAGTTGTTCTTACAGCAACGGCCTCAGTGCGTCTGGGCTTAGTAAGGACTTATAAGTTTTGACTCTAAGCCCAGGCCACCACCGTAAGAACAGCTGCTGCTCCCTCTTCCCACTACTCTTGCCCCTGCCACCACCATCCCACCCACCCCAACTCTCTCTTCCTCTCCCTGTCCCACTCCCTCCATCTGTCCTGGAGACCCACATGCCACTTGTCCTCCTCCTTCTGCTCCCCAGTCCCATCCCTCCTGCCTGAGTGAGCGAGAGAGGGAATGTGTATGCAGCCAGGCCCAGCCACCCTACCAGTTTGATTTTTTCCCCAGCTACCAAAGATTTGACCACTGACTAAGGCTGACTTAACTTAACATAGCTGAAGATGGACAAGAGTGTTATCAAAGATCCCATTAAAAATGGCATAGTGCATCAGGGGAGGCAGCAGCAAATAATCTGCAGACTGTACAGATACCATTTTGTGTGTGAAATATGGTGAAGGGGGGATAGAAATAGTCACAGTTTTCCCACTTTTGTGGTGGTCCTGTGCCCCTAACCCCCACAAATGTGGAGGGTCAGCTGTAATTTGTAAGCTATCTTGTGTCCCAACTCTGGGAGCAGGTGTGGGTGGGATATGAATAAATTGAATAATACTGCTGCTTTTAAAAAAAAAGACCATGATACTTGAGTATGCTACCTTCTGTCAAAATACGTAAATCATGTTAAAAAATTGTCTGGTCACTTTTTTAATTGTTTTCTTTTACCCACAGTATGGTGGAATCTGTAGGCCAAACTGGATGTGATAGGGCAGCTGTGAATATTGTGGCTCCACTCAGAAAGGGTTGCTGGAAAATGGCTTTTCTCTATGAAAGAAGTGCATGGGGAAAGGAGGTGATGCCTTGCTGCATTCTGCTACCTGAGGCAGCCTTTTCCCCAGTAGCAATGCCAGAAATAAACTGGGGAGAGAGTAATAGGTTAAAATATTGGTGCACAACAAGATATGGATACTTTCCTGGGTAAAGTGTAGATCCCGTCAGCCAGTCTCTACTCTACTCCACTCTCTAGATAGGCAAATAGAAAGGAAGCAAGGATGGGGAGACTCTAAATGAAGCAATGTACTTGGAAACTATGTATCAACAACTTTTACTATAACTGTATATAACTGTGCCATTATAACTGATATACTGTGTGCAATAAAATAGAATATCACTATATACATGATGTATTATGTGTATTTAATATAAAGAAATACAATGATGGATAAGTAGCATATACAATGTAACATGTGTTTGTGTATAATAATACAGTTCTAGTAAGCTCTACACAATCTATTTTTCCTTCTACAAGATGACATAAATGGCTTTATACAGCTGTATGAAGTTATATACAGTTATAGTAAAAGTTGGTAATACATAGTTTCCAAGTACATTGTTACATATGGCATACTCCTTTGGTTCTTGGGTTCAGCATACAGAGACTTTAGATGACACAGATAAAGATATGGTTCTCCATTGCATTTACCTTGGCACTATATCTGAATTAGAAATAATTTGACATTTTTTGTTGATGATTTAAAAATTGAGTATGTGTTATTAGCTTGCTTTTGTTACTCATTAATACGCATATATATTTCTTTAATTCAGAGGAATTATCTGTCTGGACAGAAGAAGAATGTAGAAATTTTGAACAAGGGTTGAAGGCTTATGGAAAGGATTTTCACTTGATTCAAGCAAACAAGGTTAGTGAATTGAATAATGATTCAAATACGAAATCAATAAAACTAGTGACTGACGATCCCTGTGCTGCATAAGAGGGTGGAAGCTCTTGGTTTCTCCTATTTGGGTTCCAGTGAAACAGTTGTCATAAATCTAAATTAACAGTGTTTGTGCTATTGAAAGGCCGTAAATAGATTATTCTTCCACACACCCAGCAAATGAAAAAGGTAATTTCAGTGTATAATAGCAGCCCTTCTAGATTTCTGGGATGACTCTGAATGGCTCTTGTCTGTTTTAGACCTGTGTAGACATAACATTTTTAAACCCATGCAGACTATTTCATTCTCTCTCCTTCTGAGGATAAGTTTTCCTTGTGTGTCATAGCAATTGTTAAGCATTTTGTTGGTATAGTCTTTAAGGTTAACCGGATTTCCACATAAGGATGGCAAGAGCTGATGCCCTGATGTTACTGATTTTAACCATTGTTAGAGCTAGCACAATTCTCTACTCAACTAGGCTTGAAGCCAATTTTATTACTCTTAACAGTGGTTAAAATCAGTACTATCAGCGCTTCAGCTCCCGGCATCCTGGTGCAAATGCTGAGGCACCAGCACCCTAGCAAACACCATCACTACTGACACCTGTTCTGCTTGCCTGTTCTTTCCCCCCAGCCCCACCCATCCTAGACAGCTTGGCTTAGCAATTTCCAACAGTGCTTTAAATTTCTAATAATGCCTTAAAGTCCTCTGGGGCATTGTGTAAAATTACAGTGGTGGTATCTTACCTGCCTTTGGAATGCTGACACTAAGTCTGAAGGGGCTCACCATAATGTCACCTGGAGCTAGGCCAGAGTGCTGCTGTAACAACAGATATACCAATCATCCTACTGTAATTTCCTCTGTTTGATAGGTTTATCATTCTGGCAGATATATCTGGGACCATGTCTTTTAACAAGTCTTTGCTTCTAGAAACATTTTTCACGGTTGTTTTCCAGGGCTTGCATCACTTCTGATTAGCTTTCCTGCTACAATTGTTCCTGCCATTCAGTGCCCATTGCTCATTTTTCTCTATTTCTCAGCAAGAATTCACCTATCAGGAAGTTCACAACACTTCATGTGTATTATTTCCATACAGTGGTGCTATTTAGACACTCTGAACAGGTGCTCCACAGTGGTGGAAACATTTCTCCAATTTGCCAAATAAATTTTATTCCTCTCATTTACAGTTTTGTCTAAGCCTTAGCAGATAGAGGCCAAATGAAAATAAGTATTTCATATTCTAGTTTATTTAAACAAGGGACTAAAAATGTAGCCAAAAAACGACAACACAGTCATTTTCAGATATAATTTTGGTTTACTCACTACAAACTGCTTTTCAAAACTATCTGACTTTATAGTGCCAGGACAAGGGTGTACATGGTGTGATTTGAGAGGGAAGAGCCAGGACAGTTTGCTGTCATCTGAGTGCTCCCCCCTCCCTGTTATTCAGCCAGTGGCATATCTACCTACATTTTCAGTTTTGAGTGTTCCTAAACTGCAGATCTGACTCTGAGAGGACTTACTCTGTGTTTCATACATTTTGTATATAAAGCAGATTAAATACTCCATTTTTTTTTTCATTTTCATAGGTACGGACAAGATCTGTTGGAGAATGTGTGGCATTTTATTACATGTGGAAAAAATCAGAACGATATGACTTCTTTGCTCAACAGACACGATTTGGTAAAAAGAAGTACAATCTGCATCCTGGTGTAACGTAAGCTGTGCTGTTTACATGTCATCTTTCTCGTTTTGTGTACTAAAACCAGTAGAAAACTAGAGGCTTTCAAGTTAATCAGCAATAGAAAATATGTTTGTGCTCACTCTTGAGAACTGCTGTTCTACATTTATCAGTTTCTTAGCCTGCCTGCTCAGAGTTCCAAGTGCTTTCATTCCTTTACTTTCCCTGTGCCTTAAAAAAAATCTTCCAAGAGTTCAGGGCATTATATGTACCCCCCCTCTTCTTTATTTTCTTTACAACAGCATTGTGAGATAGGTTATAGATGGTGTCTGACTTATGGGAACATAGGAAGCCTTGTGGCTCAGCAAGTGCTTAAACCCACACCTGTCCATTTTGACTCAAGTAGTCTGGTCATATGCCACACTAGCTTTTCTGCCACATTTTGGTTGTATGGCCCCCAAACAGTACACAACATGGTATTATCTGGCACAGTATTGCATGGTGATTTTATTATCAAATAAAAAGAAACAGAGCGCACTGCACAAAAGTAGAGCTGAGATCCACAGAGATAGGAGTTGGCATAATATCTCAAAACAGGTGGATGTTACAGAGTGGGAGGAGCTTTTTAGGGAGTCCAATTTACTTAATTTAACTTGATTAATCGTTAATAGTATGAAATGCAGATATTTTCTTTCTGTTTTAAGAGATTACATGGATCGTCTCTTAGATGAAAGTGAAAGTGCTGCATCCAGCCGAGCTCCATCCCCTCCCCCTACTGCTTCTAACAGCAGTACCAGTCATTCAGAGAGAGAGGACAGCACAACCAGCAATACTAATCATAATGGTATGTAAAATTTCTACTCTTGCGCACCTGAATTTAAAACTCTTTCAGTTTGTTTTTCAAAATCTCACTGCATTGACACCATGAAATCTTTTTGGGTAAGCAGAGATGGAGGTCATGATTGTAATGTTAAAGCATTAAAAGTTGTGTTACATGCTTGAAAGCAGTTAAACAGTGAGTTGCAAGTAATTCTTGAGTCCACACCTACAAACCAGTAGTAGTATGTGGCTGGAAGCTCATGTAGGAAGCTCTAGACTAAACTAAACTGTTGCACTTTGTTTATATAATGGTGGAATTTACCGCTCTTATACCTACCTGTCAGTGGTTTAAGGCTGTTTTAAAACTTTTTCCAATTTTTAAAAAATTGACAGCCTTTCGTTCTAATGCCTGTTATTCTCCTGTTTTTCATGAAATGTAGGTATATCCACTAATGGGCCAGGAGAATTATCAAACAAAGAAGAAGTAAAACTTGAAGGATTGCACATAAATGGACCAGTTGGCAAAAAAACACCACTTGTAGATTTTGATACAAATGGCTATGAAACTGAGAATCTTTCCAATCATTCTAAACTTGCTCATTCAAATGCAAGGAATGAAAATGATTTTGAAGACAAAAATGAAAGACCTTTGAAGAGAAGAAGAGTAAACAGTAATGAAAAGGAGTGTCCAGGTTCCTCGGATATTTTCCCAGAAGCAATGTCCCATGGAAAGTTTGAAGAACAGGAGACTATGGATGACTGAATGTTTAGTTTCATTTCTTAAAGTAATTTTTGGTGTTGGAAATGTTCAGAATTGATAGGTTACTTTTACAGATTCAAATCCTTTAATTTATTAAGATACTGAAATACATGTTGGTTGCTTCCTAATCTTTAATGAAGTTACCCCCCCCCTCCAATCCTGTAATGCATATGAAATGGACAGAAGAACACTCTTGAACAGAGCCACTTCCTGCTTAGCCTATCAAGGAAAACTACTGTTACTAGGACAATTCTCTGCAAATTATTACCAGAGTACTAAACTGCTGTACAAAATATGCCATGGAAAGTAATCACTTTCAAATTCCATAAGATTAGATAGCAAATATAAAACAGAATGAAGTGTGAAGATCTTCTGTCCATGAGAAGAGAAACAGTATTGGGATAGTTAAAGAATGCCTGTAAATCCTGAGAGTTGTATGTGAGAGAATATTTTTATATATATATATATATATATATACATATATATATAGAAATATTTAAAAATAAACCAAGTCAGGTTTGTATTTGTAAAATTGTTGACATCAGTGATGTCTTTGCATATTCTTATCTGGATATAAGATACTTTCTGTATTTTTCCAGATTCTTTGTAGCCTTTGAAAGATTTTTACAATACCTAAGTCATGATTGAGCTGTCATTTCTAAAAATAAGTGTAATTTTCATAACTTGTACAGTATGGTAAACTTTTATGAGAGTTGATCTGAGGAGTTTGTCAGCTTTGTTTTATTTTGCTACAGTTTTTTATTAACAAAGTAATCATGTTTTAGAAAGCAGTAAAAATTTTAAATATATTAAATTCATACCCAATTATGAATCTCAGAATTTTGAAATTTCTATCTTGGGACAAATCGTGATTTAAAATTTTGGAGATTAGCATGATGCTTCAATTGCACAAATTTCTTACTTCTATAATTGTTTTTCAAATTTATTTTTATGAGACAATATTTAAATCATCAAAAATGCTTTAATGTTGCTAACTTGTGTTAGCCAAGGTCAGACATTACTTTAGTCATCCATTCATTTTTACATTTCAGTGAGCACAGTAGGATTAGGAAATGGATCAAATAATTATGGCTGCCTTGGTAAGGAACAAATGCAAAGCTTGTATTTGGAGCCTGATCTTGCATCCAAGGAATCCACCTGGATTCATGCTGCTTGCTGCTTCTCAGGAAGTAGAAGAGGCTTTGTGAATAGTAATTATTGCATATATACGTATGGATATGCATGTATATGAGGTACTGTAAGGGCTGGTAACCTTTAAAAAATGCTAGAATAAAATCATTGATGGTGTGGAGGGAATACAGCCCAGTAGCTATGGTTTCCATCCACAACAAGATTTGGATTATGGCCATGATGGTACTTTATAATGTCAGTTCCTTTCTGGCATGTAAAGTCATTCATAAGAATTATTTTTTTCTCCCTTGTTACATCAAGCTGTCTCTATAGTAATTTTAACATTCTACTTGTCTTGAGGCTTGCTTGAAAAACTAGCATCACCCTGTTTCAAGTTGATCTGATTATTTTATAACTTGGTAAAATGTTCAGTGTTTGGTCTTTAAAAATGAACCTCCAATAAACTTTCTAGGCCACCCCAACATAATTTTGTTGCAGACATCACTGAATTATTAACTTCCTGCTTTCTCTGGAAATGTTCTGCGTGAATTCTGTTTTAACATTATAGGGCTAATATTTATTATCTACAGCTCAATGCAGTATATCTCAGTTGGTTTAGTTAGCAAATATATAACCTTGTAAACTTTACTGCTTTAGGGGAGATGCCATGGCTGACAAATCCCGGTTTTGTTAATGCAGGAATCCAAAGTTTTCATAGCCTCGTATCAAAGATTGTCTTTTAGAAAGTGTTTCAGAGCAAGGCAGTGCATTGCTTTTAGAAATCTTGTTGCAATTTTGAACATCTGTTTTTCTGTTCTTTATCTATATATTTGGCAAGTTGAAAATGCTTGCCAAGCAGTTAATAGGAGTTTAAGTATATTGTTCTCAGGCTTGTAAGTAAAATATAGCACTGTGTACATTTTCAGAAATTTTACTTTGGTCTTTAATCTTACCTTTAATGGTATGCCTAAGAAAAGTCCTGACATTCCGTAATCAATATGTAATGCTCAGCTGTTCTTAAGTATTTAATTGTAATGTGCATTTTGTTTATGCAGGTGTTTATACAATATTTTATTCCTGTTCTTTAAAATGCAGCCACTATAACTTGATAAGACATTGCACTAGTAGTACTATTTAAGATTCTAGTAATATAGTAACCTATTCAAGAAACTTTTAATGCAGTTTGGAAATGCTGAAAAACTGTTTCCAAATTGGATTGAAAAACCAGTGCAGCTTTGTGAATAGTAATTGTAATGTATATTTTTACGCACTATTGTGTCCTGATCCATGAAGTGCTTTGTGCGCAGCCTAAATCAAATCTTCAATTCAACAGAGCTGACTGTTGGCTTTATAAAAGGGTTTAAAGTGATATTTTGAAAGAAATTTAAAAATTTGCAAATTAGTTTTTATAAATTTTTCACATAGTACTTTTGCACTGTTGGTAAACCCTGTGTCCCTTCCCTAGCTCCCTGTCTGCAATTCTGGAAAAGCTTATTAAAGTATTTTTTTAAACATACTGCTTACACAATAGAGTTGTTGAGTATTTTAAAAGTGGCACTCCTGTTTCCTAGAAGACTCACCATCATAGGTTATGAGACATTTGGCTACAGTCATTGCATTTGTAATGTATAAGCCCATATTACACTTGATGTATCAAGAAAATTTGAAAACTGAATTTCAATCAGAAAAAACAGGTGGAGTAGTAAAAGAACAGATACAGCTGGGGTTGCTCTGCAACTAAAAAGTGCTTACTCATCTGCTAGATCCCTACAGTGCTCCAAAGAGAAACGTCTCACTGTAGTACTAAACCAGGGAAATGCCTAGGAACTCTTTTAAAGGAGAAAAGGAACACTCAAAAGGTAAGCTGTATTTTAAACATGGTGTTGAGTATACAGTGGGTCCTATGAATCGGCAGTAGTTCAGTTCCAGGATCCCCTGCAGATGACAAAAAATGTGCGGATGATCACATCTCATATTATTAAATGGTAGGTATGCATGGAGTTGCTTCAGTACATCTCGTTCACATTGTTACCATTTTAAGTATAGGATGTGATAATCCATGGTTGCTCGAAATTGCAGATCTGGAACCTGTGGATCAGGAGGACCTACTGTACACAAACAATCTGAAGAGATTTGAGCTTCTTTACGAGTATATACATTGAAAGATCCTTCTCACGAAGCAAATTAAGTAGACAAGAAAGCCACTTCAAATTTTACAAAAGAACAGATCAGTTTGTTCTAGTAACTGATGTGCAATAAAAGGCAGAAAAAAGGAAAATCACTAGTGTCAGATAAGACAGTATATATTTATTAGTCTTTCAAGAAATAATGATGCCTGTATCAAGTGAAATTACTGCAGGTTAAATGGAATCTCCAGATC
The DNA here is from genome assembly GCA_030847615.1 of Gambelia wislizenii. Taxonomy (NCBI): domain Eukaryota; kingdom Metazoa; phylum Chordata; class Lepidosauria; order Squamata; family Crotaphytidae; genus Gambelia; species Gambelia wislizenii. The sequence continues at coordinate 110,331,105 of JAUMIR010000004.1, forward strand.
TTTGATACAAGCTCACATAGTAAGGATTTATAAAACAGGAAATAAAAGCCTAATATGGATTACGTAAATATGGTGGCTATACTGGCGCAGTATATAGTACTAGGGAATCAAACGGGATTCATGAGGCGATAGTTGTCATGAAACTTCAGGAAACTTAACTTGTTTTTGCTGAAAACAGCTATAGAGTAGAAATGATGAAACTAAAACTTGGATTTGAACCATATTGTAGTTTAAACCTTCTTAATAATATAACCCCACTTGCTAGGATTCTAATGGCACTATGTCTCCTATAATAACTTAACAGCATAGAGTTTGCCACATACTCTTTGTGTGCTACTTTTTAACATAGGTATTGAAACACCAGGTGCTGTAGGCTATATTTCAGAGGAAGGAACTAGCAAAGCCACCTCTCAGTATTCCTTGCCTATGAAATCCATGGGGTCGCCATAAGACGATAGGAGACTTGAAGGCACCTACACACACACTGAAACACACAGAGAATAGAAACGGAAAGTATTAGTATATAGTCAGACTCCACATTGGCCATCTGATGTGCGTTTCCTTGCAACCAACTAATAACAGGAAAAAATGCTGAAGAGATCAAAGGGCGTCACTGGCTCTGAACTACCCTTAATAATATTTCAGACAAAACTGAAAGCCAGATGAAACATGTTATGGCTACACATATCTTAGTTCCTGTGTATATCATTTGGCAAAAACTTGAAGAATAGCTTGAAAGCTTACCCCATAGGTCAGTAGAAATGGAATATTTGAAATATCACAAATAAAGTTACCACTCTCAGACTGCTATGGAAAGGGAAGTTACAACTATCAATGCGTTCAAACGATATTATTTATTCATTACTGGAATGATAAAAACTAGATGAATTAATAGCACATGACATCTAATGGTTCTTACATTTATTCCATGCAAATATAAATACGAACGCTTACATATGGGATCAAAAATAAGGATTGTATATGTTGTGTACAGAACATTTAAGTCTCAATACTTAAGTTGGGTGGAAAGACTTCAGAGACCATACAGTATTTATTAGCCATGTCTTAATGTTACTGTTTAATTTTAAAGCAATTTGGAAAACAATGGGACCCACCATTGATTGACTACAGAAATACTGAAATACCCTGAGCTGAGTACTAGTGCAGTGCTACCTATGTTGGATAAATCAAGACAATTCTTAATTGTAAATGTGCTATACTCGTCAGCAGAATGAAAACTTCAGACTTTGAATAGACAGTCTTACAAATCCAGTATACAAACACAATGAATTTAAAAACAAAAGATGATGAAGTTGCTTCAGTTTATTTTTGAGCCAGTAGAAAAATACAGATGCATTTTTTTTAAAATGATGTAATCTGACTTTATATAAAGAAAGTCTATAATGCTTAACAATTTTTTAAAAGTTTACCCTTATGCTAGAAGACTCAATCTTGTAAATAAATTCTATATAGGAAAAAAAATACAGGAAGATTAATACATAGAAAATAAACTAGTAATTTTGTTTCCCCTTCCAGTGTATACACCTTCTTCTGGAACTTGGCACTAAAAAGGTGTACATTTTACAAAATGCAAATCCACTCAGAACAGTTTTACATTATAGTAAATCTATCCAGTAGATTTTTTTTAAAAGTAACTCACTAACAAATACCCTGAGAGCAACTGCCTCAGTACAGCAGATTGATAAAAATACAAGAATCTGTCACTAATGTATTAAAACTTCGCTCTAAAGAAATCCCATATTCTGTGACAAGACAATGCAAATATACATATCTGCATATACATTCTTTGCATAACTTCTGTGCATGTGTGCTTGTGGAATTTGATACTTTGGGGCAGGAATCTGGTATAAAAGATTAAAGATGGCAAGTAGAAGAGTAACAATTCAGCAAGTAAAGAACATGGCAGCTGGAGTTACCTTAATAACAGGCACTACCTTTTATGCTATCATAATGTACTTCACAGCTACCATGGAAGGGACGAAACATGAAATCTTAAATGGGTCTTCCTATTTTCCCCACAACTGAAGGTCCTTTTAGTGCTAGTCTGGGAAGCCAAGACAAATACAGCACTTCTTCCTAGCCAGGGATTTGCTATAAAGGCTAGATTTACTTCAAGTAATAGTTACTCTACAGATACTGTTTTTAAGAAGGAAGTATACATGATTCCTTAATCCACTCATGTACTTAGGTTTTAGAGGGAGAGACAAGTCCACATTTTACAGCATAAACATTAAATAACTGCAAGCAAAAATGTATGCATTCAAAAAGAACAATTCTGTTTTGAAGATGTATTACATGGTGAAAACCCAAAGTAGTACATTTTAAGTTATGTACAGCACCATTCTAAGCTTATCTGCTCAAAAGCAAGTTCCACTGAGTTCTACAGAGCTTATTTCCAGGTAAATGATATACAGGATTACAGTCATGGGCTGAGATCCTATTTGATACCAGCAGAGTGTAAAGCTTCACCATTGTACTATGCAAGAGGGCCAAGCAGTTCCTGTTTCACTGGTTACACAATGACTGCTAGGTGGTTGTGGGGTAACCCTCCATGGCCTATCAGTAGCTGTTTAGGTTGGGGATGGAGCTGCACTCCAGCATGGCCCAGCTGCCACTGTGCAGCTTGGAAAAAGGCACTGCAAGGGAGTACACAATACCTCCTTGTGTTAACACCCAAGAAAGTACTTATGCTGGTGTAGCTTGGGGTCGTACCAGCATATGTCACTAAAAGGATTATGGCCTTGGTTCACAGTACTGTAGAATGAAAGCTATGGACAGCTCTTACCATCTTGACAACCTACTTTGTGTACACTTGTATATACTTTTGCAGCCTAAACATAAAGTCTTATCACTTGCCCATCTAGATTAATATTGCATATGCTGACTCTACAATTAGGAATACAAGTCTGTCTTGTTGCTGCTGCCCAAGATGCATTTAACTGGAGATGTCAGGGAATGAACCTGTTCCCTTTCTGTTCAGAATGCTAGCAGAAAAAAAGAGCCAACGGTTTCATCCACTGCTAAGATCTTTTTCTAATTATGTATGAAGAATGCACCACAAAAGAAAGATCAAACAACTTCCTGGGGAAAAGGGGTTAATGGTTGGGAATGTGGCATTTATTCTCAGCCTCTACTATGTATTTGGAATCCAAAAAGTGCAGAAAGTACTTCTAGCCAATGGTTTTAATGACTGCAGATTTTGAGACACCCCCTCATGAAACACTGTTCCAAAAACATCCTTGAACTTAAGAGGATGTGCCACCTTAAAGTGAGAAGAGCTAGCTTCTGAATTGCTATAAGACACAAAGATGTGAATGAGTACATTCCTAGCAATAGCATAACTTTTTTTTTCTTTACAAAGGCTGTTACAGTATAAGTCTCTAAAACAAAGACCAAAATGCAAATGTTGGGTTATTATTAAGCGGTTCCCTTGCTCTTGAGGCTTATTTATCTCCAGCCAAATCCACACTACACAAACAATCCAGTTTGAAGCTGGATTATTTTCCATGCCACCTTTTCAATGGAATCTTGGGATGTGCAGTTTGGTGGGGCACCAGCACTCTTTGGCAGAGAGGGCTAATGACTTTGCAAAACTACACCCAGGATTCCACAGGAAAGAGCCATGGGAAATAATTGAGTTTCAAATGGGACTATTTTTGTAGTGTGGATTTGGCCTCTGTCTCAACACTGATTTTAGAAGCTAGTAACATTTTGTTGCTGTTTTAGAAAAGGAATTTTCAAGTTCCAAGTACAGGTATTGCTAAAGGTGGACTGCCAGTGGGTGAAAAAACATATCAATGGTTGATAAAGATCAAATTCTGCTCGTAAATAGTTACAGGTTTTATAACAGAGTCACAGTTCTACTGACTGAAAACAGCTCGCAAAGGGCTGAACATAATGCAATTACATAGGGAGTACAGAAAACAACCTTAAGACAATAATAGTTCATGAAAGCTTCTTGAAACTCTGTTTACATATCACATTTTTAGCCCTTAATTCTGCGAACATACTCAAAAGTGCCAAATGGATATCTGTAGAAACTTGTAAGGATAAAGTATGGCTGACCGAAGATTTGCAGCTGGGAACGTGAGATTGTAGTGCCTCATTCAGTTCTTTGACCAGCCTCCAACAAATGAGACCAAACAATTATACTTAAAATGGCCAAAACTGCAGGATAGCTATAAATTATGTAGGTCATGTAATTCAGCTTTTTTGGTGCAGAACTTGGGACTGACTAGGAGCAGAACTGTATTACTATTGGTAGAGAAATGAGCAGCCTTACCTGTAAGCAAAGAGCCAGAGTGGTATAGTGGTTTGGGTGCTGGACTATGACTTTGGGGACCAGGGTTCAAATCCCTGCTCAGCTATGGAAAACCACTGGGTGACCTCGGGCAAGTCACGTTCTCTCATCCTTAGAGGAAGGCAAAGGCAAACCCCTTCTGAACAAATCTTGCAGAGAAAACCGTGTGATAGGTTTGCCTTAGGGTTGTTGTAAGTCGGAAACAACTTGAAAGCACACAACCACTATCATAACCATTCCCTGCTTTAGCCGGGAATTAAGACAGGATCTTAATTCACAAACCAGTCAAAGGCTTAACTAGCTATACTTCGCACATAAATACTTTTTAGGGAAAAGCCAGTTAAGGGCAGGGATCTGGAGCAGAAAGGAGGGTGCAAAATCTTTCTCCCACACACCAATGAAGTAAGCATTGTGAGTTCCAAACTTTCATCTCTCTTCAATTTATTTCCTCCCTCAGCATGGGATTTCAAAAGTGAGATTAGCTCTCCAAACTGGTTTAAGTGAGGACCAGCTTCTTGTCTATTGTGAACCAGCTAGGGCAGATCGAGGACAGTAGAAAGAGATGAAGGTGATCATCAAGTATGAGATGGACCCACTGAATAAAGAATTTGCCTCTCCTGAGATCACAAAAGCAAGTTTAATCTTGGAACTACAGTCTGTTTAGCTTAATATCTAACTTCTACATGATTCAAGCTGCCTTTTAAGGAGCTGGGTGGGGTTCAGAACTGTAGGCAACATTTCCTTCAACACTGAATATTTCTAAATAACATTTGAGGCATTGAAAAAACATGGTACACTTGCTCCTAAATGTATTAAGCTGGTATGCAGTCCACTGAACGTTAGGTACATTCAGTGTCTTAACTTTCCTGATTCAAACACCATTGTCTGTTTTTTTACATACAAGCAGTAGGGTCGCTCAGCCAAAAATATCAGATAGGTTTAGTAGTTGCTAGATTTTCTTGATAATAAAGGCAGTTTCCCTTGATGCAGGAAAGTGCTTGGCAGGCTACACTGTAATTTTCCGTTATCATGTTGCAATTTTCTCCTAACATTGAAATTACTGCTAGCATTTATGCAATGGGTTGTTATTCTACCACCAAATCTACAGTCTTTAAAATCATAACTAGGGGAAATCAGCTTAATCTTGCATTCCTTTGGTCACAAGCAAACAAGACTGCCCACTATCATCTCTGCTTATGTGACAGTGTGGTTAGGCAGGCAGTAGACAAGGGGCACTATTTGGATGTAAGCTAGGTACGTATGTTGAATGAGAAGTGGCCTAAACATAATCTTAAACATAATGATGTTTAAGTAACATAATCTCCATACCAATTTTTTTCTGGGAATCCAAAGAAATACTGGCGACTACTGTTGCACAGTTTGTCACAATCTGAGATTGTCTACCACTCCATCCAGTGTCAGTAACAAAACTACAGCTATGAAAGTCCAGGAAAAAAAATGCTGGAAAAATTCAGGAAAAAACCCACAGGCTTTCCCCCATTTTTTCTGATGTCTTTATTTCAAGCGGGGGTTGGATTCCCCCCCCCCTTAAAGTGGATTGTGTATATTAAATGTTAAATGTGAATTATTACAAGGTGTTCAGATAGTTTTTGTGTGCCTTCAAGACATTTCTGACTTTTGGTGACCCCAAGGTGAACCTATCACAGGGTTTTCATGGCAGGATTTATTTGGAGGGGTTTGCATTGCCTTCCTCTGAGGCTGAGAGAGGGTGACTTGCCCAAGGCCACCCAGTGGGTTTTCATGGTCAACGGGGATTCGAACCCTGGTCTCCAGAGTTGTAGTCCACTGCTCAAATCACTACACACTGGCTCTCCATTCAGATATTTACTCCCCCAAATTATTTCTAAAAACTATGTAACAGGAAGACTTTTATGTAACACTGTGTACTGTCTTAGATCGCTGTAACTCCTGGCCTTGGTCTCCTTTTCTCATTTCTTTTTATAGGAATGAGCATGTTCTCACTGGCTGACGCTATGGAGAACTATAGGAGACAAAATAATATACTTTTTTTTTTTTTTACTAACTTTGATGGTTTCTTGTTTATTGTTTTTTGCTCAATAAATGGCAAAACTCAAGAAGTTCCCTGCAGGCGAGGACTGTGCAGCTCCATTGATAACAAAAGTAAAGTAAAAGTTTAGAAAAGTAAATCCAATTTGTAATAATTCACTGAATAAGCTGAATACATTATACACAAATACACTATGCATAATTTTGTTTGGCATATCATATCTGTTGTTCTCTCATTTCCATTGTTTGCTTCTGTTTCTTTGCCCTGATTATAATAGCTATCTATGTCTCCATGCACAAGTCACTGAACAGCTGCTTCAGGAGTCTGATGCTTATTCTGTCACCTTTTACTTTTGCTTCTTGCCCTGTCCTTAACTGTTTGAAGAGTTACATTAGTCATCCAATGAGACTTTTCTTTCCTTTACAGGTAGTTTTTCTGCATTCTTCCCTCATAATGTCCCTGGTTTTGGTCCACAGTCTTTCTGGGTCCCAGTCATTTAGGCTTAGTAATGCAAATCTGGTCTTTAAATTCTTCAGGGACATTTTTTAGATTCTATTTTGACACCAAGTTTGAGTTAATGTTCTTCTTTACCCTTATTCTATATTTTTATGTTAGTAGTTCATGGTCTACGGCCACAATCCCTCCTGGATTTGTTTTTGCAGCGAACTGAGCATTTTGCTTCCTGTTATATGATCTATATGATTTCTATTTTGTCTCTCCAGTGATGTCCACGTAGACAGTTGTCTGTTTAGTGGTCTGACGGATGTGTTTCCAATGAACTACTGGCTTTACAAAATTCAGTAAGTCACTATTCAGTAAAATTCAGTAAGTCACTATTTTGCTTCATTCCTTGATCCTAGGCAAGATTCTCCAAGAATGTTTGGTTCTACTCTGTTTCCCACTTTTGAATTCAAGTCACCTATCAATCTGTCTTGTTTTGGTGCAGGACCAATTTTTTTCTATATGCTCGTATAGATTCTTTTAATTTTTTTCATCTTCAGCCTGAAGCATAAGCTTGTATTATGGTTATACTGACAGATTTTCCATGATGTTTTATTGATTTATTTGACCAAACTTTGTATTATATCCCAACTGCTGTTACTACATCATGCCTCACTATTAGCGCCACCCTATTTCTTCTTATACTGTTAACTCTGGACTAAAACTCTATGTAATTATCTGATTGAAGTGTCCTATTTCTATCCCTTTCAGCTTGGTAATCCCAAGTATTGCCATGTTTATACCTTCCAGTTTTTGTTCTACAGTCTTGGAGAAAAGAGCAAAATCATAATTTCTCTACTGCTAATTACAACCAACGCAAAGGCCTGACAGAGATGCCATCCTTCTGTTTCTAGGTTCCCCTGATGCATGCTTCTCACAACCATATTCCTTTCATGTTCATTATGCAGCTTCAGACCTTCCTTTCACAACTGCAGTTTAACAACATCTCTGTTTGCGCAGTTCCATCATTAGACAATGTACTATTCCTACTTGTTTTTGTCCAACCAGTAACAGGTGTTAGTATTTTTTTTCTCAGTTTTTCCAAAAATTCCTGATTCCCCATTCCTCCCAAATGGGAAAAAACATTTTCCCCCCATGGCTTCAAAATTTCCAAGAATTTTACATCTTTAAGCAAAATACTTTTTTTTAAACTGCCAGGTGTTCAGTGGATACTGGGAGTAAGAACATGGGCAGAGATGAGAACTTTGGAAAGCTGAATGGTACTGTTATCATTGCATCTGAACTTTCTCCAGACTCTCAGTGTAGTTTCAGCTTAAAAAATCATTCTGAAAATCAGTTTCTATTTGTTACGACTTGGATTCCAGTCTGGCAAGTCCAAATCATGAGGACAAAGCAGTGTCCTGGAAACATTGCCTTAGACAGGGAATTAAACACACACTCTCAGCCTCTTAGGCAATAATATAAAAAAAAATCACAGCTTTGGGAGGAAACCACTTTTCCTCCCAAAGGACTTGGCAATATGCACAAGTACAGCATCACTAGATTTTAAAATTTGGTCCTGAAGGCTGCAGTGCTCTAGGCCCCCTCTTTTTATGATTTTATTTCTTCAGAAAGAATACCTCACACAGCTATTGTGCTTTACAATCCCCCAATAAATAATGCAAACAGATTTTAATTTGCATGGTAACTGATGCTGATCATCAGCAAAGTCTGTTTAATAGAAAACTGTTCTGAATGTTTGATAAATACATTGTCATACAGTACTTGATTCAGCAGAAGATGCTGCTTTGGTCCTATTCTGTTCCTAAGTCAGTTTCCCAGGTTCAGTCTGAACCTTTGAGGGCAAGCATTGGCAGTGCAGAGCCTTCCAGACAATTCTTATCCAGATGCAGCAGAGCTTTGCTAAGGTTTCAGTTTAGCTATGAACAAGAACATTGTTGGCAAAATACAACTGTATGCTAGCAGACCTTCACTTGTGCCTTGCTCTGTCTCCCATATCTGCTTCAGAATGACCCTTCTGGCACTGGAGACAAACCCATTTATCAGCACTGTGGAAGCTGCTGGTGCAAGAACATTACCAACATAATCCTGTCTACCTCATTGTCCTTTTCTTTTAACCACTGGATTTGGGGCATTGTTGTGCCTATTTGTGATTTTAACCAGTTTCTTTAGGAAAGTAACATGAGCATTGGCAGAACTAGCACTCTCACCCTATTGATGAATAGCTGGAGAGAACCTTGGCTTCATGCATGAAAGAAAAAGTAATATACTACAAGAGTTAGTCCTCCTGTAGTCTGGCCTATAGCTGTTGATTTAGAACTGAAATCTGCACAGCCCATGTCTTGAAGTTGTCATGGCTTCTCTCTTTCACTGATTAAGCTTTCTTTTCTTTTGGTCTCTCTCTATTGGTTGATATACAAGTATTCTCTCCTCTCACCATGTGCTAAAATGATAGGCTGGAGGAAGTAGCAAGAAAGGGGAGAGTGGTGGCGTTCGTGGTTTGGCATGTGCGCTGTTTGTTTCCTGTATGGAATCACCAATTTACAAATTCCTTTTTAGCATGCACCTCTTGCATAGTTGATCCCTCTGCTGAGAACTAGTGTCATGGGAAGGAGCCTCATTTAACTGTTTGAGTAGAAAGATCCTCCTATGAGCCTGTACCTTTTTCCTGACCAAACCTGCGGGGCAGGGGGGTGGGGAAGAGCTGAGTGAAAATCCATGACCAAGGTGTAAAACAGATCATTTTAGCACTGAACTTTGTTCTTCTCATTCCTCTGTGACAACATTGCTCAAACCACTCTTTTGAACAATGCTTGTTGTTGACATATGGAGGCCTATAAGCAATGATTTCTGACAAGGCACACATATCTAACCCCCCCTGAAGTTAATGCCACTCAAGTGCTTGACTGTGTGCAGGGAAAAACAACAACACTGATTTGCAACAGGATACATATTTCAAACTACTGACTGGAATGGCAAGAAACTGGTCGGGATTGCTCTTGTGGCAACTTCAGTTCTCCCTCTCACCCTCCCTACAGGCTATGCAATAAGATTCACATCCCTAAAGGATAAGAATCTTAGTCTGAGTACCATTTCACCAGTATCCGTTTTGAGTAACTTCTGAGGAAAAGGCAGTTAAGGTTGGTCTTCTTGGCAAATGAAAGCGATGAGTGTTTGCCCAGCAGCCTTAAGTTGATTCTGAAATATTTAGGACATATTTTCTTGCAGGATCCAATGCCAGCTAGCAGTGTGCTGGCTATAGTTGAGATGATTAATACTGTGGCTTTAGAAGTATTTTTGCACAGATGGTGCAAGATTTTTTTTTAAAAAAAAAATATTATTTTTCTTGAAGCTTAGCATTAACTATCCACCGGTACATTTTAAATTATCTAGTTGCTTTTGAAAGGCAGCCATCATCAGATTGTGCAAATGCAAAGGACTCATACAATTCCATTCACAGATACTGCATACTCTACTGATTTGTCAGCAATCACGGCTGCAAAGCAAGAGTTGCTTTCGATAAGTAACTCCTTTGTCATACAGCACTTTTCCCTTTAATGTCCATTTTGATGCTAGCTTCGGACTGCTTGTTCTGTTCTTCTGTAAAGGTGATGTAAGAATACACCAGGCTTCCAGCAATACTGTAAGACATCAGTTTTAGATGAAAAATATATATTCTGAATCCTCCTGAAATTATACTACTTAATCTAGCTCGGTATAACTGGTCCCCATGTTAGCTTTTATCAAATACTAGGCCATAAAATGTCAGATACTTGTATGTAAATAGGCAAATTATTAGTGAATACCCAGATTATTGGTAAATAGTTTCATTAGTGTTTTAAAGAGTTAATGCAATGCTTGAGATGGATTACATGGAAGCAGCAACTTTACAGGATGATAATGATTCAACAAACCACAGGTTGATACCTCTCTCCACCCTTCTAGATTTAATCTTGAGTTTATAATTCTCCTTTGGCAATGATTACAAGCCCCTCAATTTCAATTCTATTCAGAAACACAGCTTATTAAATGGATATATACACAAGAAGCCTTTCATACCAGTTTCATTTATCACAGAAAAAAGCTCAGTGTTGACTTAAAAAATTGTTTGTTGAGCCAGTTCTGAATGGATGGAGATACATATATACATACATGTGTGTGTGAGCATAAATAACAGTTTGGCTTTATATTAGGAGTAGATCCTTTCTAAAAACAGGGAAATTTAGAGCAGGGAAAACATATGCTGATGCAGAAACCAACTTAGAATTGGCACAAAAAATAGACTAACCAGTCAAATTTCATCAATAGAGAAATCAAAAGGACATTATAGCAAAAAGCTCCAAGAAGACCAAACTGGTTTTATGTAGAAGGTCGCCAACTATTTTTAATGCAATCAAGTGGTAGCAAAAAGTGACTACCTTAATGCCTATCCTGAAAGAAGCAAAAATAAGGACCTCTTCACCTCCAGCCCACATATAATAGAGACATACAGGACAAATACTGGAGGACAGGGCTGTAGGTGATACAAAAACCTGTACCACCAACATTCCCAAGCACCTGCATGTAAATTAGACCTTTAAGAATGAGCATCTAGCTAAACATGATTACAATATTCTTGTGAGCAAAAACCCATCCTTACTAGTCTTCCTACACATGGGACCTTTGCAACTGTATTCAGCCCAATGCAGTCACAGAGCCCTCTTCAGACCTTCACACACAATACATTACAATCTACTCACTTCTGCGTGCTTAAGGAGGTTGAGAGCAGGGCTTATATGTGTGCTCACATCCCTGTTCCTGCTTTTAGCTCTGCATACATTCTGGCAAACACCTCAACAAGGCTTAAGGGAAAGGCAAGAGTGCCCTGCATCATTACAGCACAGCCATGTATAAAAATAATGTCTCTTCTAGGTTTTGATTGCATTTTTTTCAGTTTCATTTTACCTTTCTCACCCCCCCTCAACTCCAATTCTAAAAATACCTCTGTGTGTCTGTGTGCACGCGCACTCACCCACACACACACATATGATTCATAATGCAATTGTATACAAGTCTGCTCAGAAGAAAGGTCTGCTGAATTCAATGTGGTTACATCCAGGTGACTGAGAACAAGATTGTCTACTCTGTTCTAACAACAAAATGTATCAACCCTCTAACAAGCTTCATTAAATTGCCTATAACAAAAAGGGTAGACGTTTTATTGCACTTACCTGATATTTAATCCTACAAAGTTTGTCCATGTGAAAATATAATCTCCTCCAAAGAACATCCCTATGTAGGTTATTAATATATTCTGGGGGGTAAAGAAAAAAGATGCAAGAGTTACCTGTTTTATTCACAGTGTTCAAGTAGAATTTTCCCCCAAAGGCTGGGTAGTAATGACGGCAAATAAATGGCCAGATTACTTTTCAAAATATCCATATCATGTCAGTGCTAAAAAGTCTCATAAATGTCTTAACCCTAAAATGAATGGCAGAAACAGGTTTGCTACTTAAAAACAGTAAAGTAACTTGGAAATCCAGGGTGTTTGTACCTTTCTAGTTTACAAACTACATCAGGGCTGTGCAAGGGTATGGTCCATGAGTTGCGAGCAACCCCCCAGAGACCTGCAATGCCCTCTCTGAATCCTCCACCAAATGTGACTGAAAAAATAACAGCACCTACAAAAGTGCAATTTGCCATTTAAAGGCTATGTTGGCCCACCCAGGCCTATAGGTTTTCCATGGTTTTTTTCTGGGCTGTGAGGCCATGTTCTGGAAGAGTCTGCTTCTGACGTTCCACCTGCATCTGTGGCTGGCATCTTCAGAGAATGGTTGAGTAGGGGTGTGGGGGGGGTTATATACTGTGAGCCCCTGTTGGAGAGGGTGTGTAAATTTGTGTATTTGAATGGCTAGTTTCTGGGTGGAGATATGCAAGGAGGATTAGTGTCTGTTTGGGTAATGGTCCATTGTCTGCTGGAAATGCCCGTCCCTGGGTGGAGTTCATTTGCATGTGTTGAGTTTTGATTTTAGTGTTTTTCAAGACTGGTAGCCAAATTTTGTTTATTTTTAGGGTTTCTTTCCTGTTGAAGTTGTCCAGGTGTTTGTGGATTTCAATAGCTTCCCTGTGCATTCTGACATGATAGTTGTAGGCCTGGTCCAGAATTTCAGTGTTTTTAAATAACATTTTGTGTCCAGGTTGGTTTATAACATGTTCTGCTACTGCTGATTTTTCTGGCTGGCCAAGTCTGCAGTGTCTCTCATGTTCCTTGATTCGTGTTTGCACACTGCATTTAGTGGTCCCTATGTAAACTTGTCCACAGCTGCGTGGTATGCGGTAAACTCCTGCGGCTGTGAGAGGGTCTCTTTTGTCCTTCACTGAGTGTAGCATTACTTGGATTTTCTTGGTTGGTCTGTAGATCATTTGGAGGTTGTGTTTCCTCATCAGTTTCCCTATTCTGTCTGTGACTCCTTTGACGTATGGTATATAAACCCCACACACACTCCTACCCAACCATTCTCTGAAGATGCCAGCCACAGATGCAGGCGAAACGTCAGAAATAAACTCTTCCAGAACATAGCCTCATAGCCCAGAAAAAAACTATGGAAAACCTATGGATGCTGGCCATCAACTTCACACCACCCAGGCCTGTTTCAGGTCTCAAATTGTCTTTGTTTCTTTTTCTTTAGAAAAAGGAAGTGACAATCCAATCACTTATTTCTAAAATGGATATTTCAGCTTCTGAAAGCAATTATCTGTCAATTATTTGGAAGAAAAATTGGCAGGTGGAAATCAGCTTGAGGGGATCTAATGGAGTTATGGTCTAAAAGCCTGTGTGAGAGCTGGGGTAGTGCAGTGGTTGAGTGTTGGACTAGGACTCTAGAGACCAGGGTTCAAATGCCCACTCAGCCACAGAAATCCACTGGGTGACCTTGGGCAAGTCACACTCTGTCAGCCTCAGAGGAAGGCAAATGCAAACCCCCTCTGAAAATATTTTTGTCAAGAAAACCTCATGAGAGGTTCTCCACAGGTTCACCATAACTCAGAAACAACTTGAAGATACACAGCATCAAGGTCTAAAATAGGGTGAAAATGGCTCCCAGACATTCAGAAGTTGCCCACTCCATTTCACCCCCATCCTTCCCCTCTATCCACTAAAGATGAATATTTTCCCATGAACATCTTGTGTACACAACTGGCCTCAATTTAAGGCACTAGTCTCTTCCAAATATCTCATTCAAGGCAAGTAGATATTTCATAAGGCATCCTTTGAATTATGCTGCCTTTCTTCCCTATAATGCAGAGTAACAGATACGATGCATACAACCCCAACCCGCTGCAAATTCAGGTATGGAAGTTGCATTCTATGGCTGCATTACATCCATTTGTTTGGTTCTTTGGGATCTCAAGGAAAAAACAAACTATGTAATATAATTTATTACAATTATTTCTCAGATGTAGAGATCTGAAAAGCTTACCTTAATACAACCAACTATTGTAGTTGTAAGGGCAGAGTTATACTGAGTACAAAGTACTGTTGAATACATAAGAATAAACCTGCAAAGAAAGGGTCAAAATTCAACAATGGATTTAATATAGTTTACAGAATGACCAGAAGAGAGACTACAGTAAGTTCTGCTGTAACATGACAGTTGTGTTCCTTAAAAAGTCTGTGTTTTAGAAAATCATGTTCTAAAATAATAGAACTTATGAGGAAAATAGGGTTAGGTCCAGGTCTCAGAAATTATTACGGATAGATATTTAATTTGCCACAAATTTTAATGAATAAATTTTAATTATAAGCATAAATGGTGACTCTTACCATTAAAAAGCATGAGGATTAATGGTGGGGTGGGCAAAGTATGCCCCTCCCCAGCCTCTGGATGCCCTTGAGACCTGCAATACTTTAAACAGCTAATAACACTTGCTGCAACTTTGCAGACAAACCTCGGCTTGCTGCAGAATTCAAATGTTGTGTGCAAATGCTCCTTTCCCCTCCTTCTGCCTCACTCACTCCTACCCCATCTTAAAATCTTATCCTCACAAATGTTCCCACCCCTCCTTCAATCCATCTCACTCACTCCTGCCCCAGCTTAAAATCTCATCCCTGCCCTTCATTCCTTCCACCTCATTTCAGCCCTCACTTTCAAACCCACATGGCTGACAAACTGAACTGCTAAGATGAGGGAAGGCGAGGTTTCCACGTAACAGCTGAAATACACAGAGGTGCCAGTTTTGAACACTCAAGATGGAATTGTGCTATAGGTAATTAAGGGTTCATGTTCTGTAAATAGTATTCCTCTAATTGTACCAGCCAGTTTCTGGCACACCATCTGATGTCTGCTGGACTCTGATGTTCTGTTCAATACTGTTTCACTAGGTGGATTCTAGATCAGCAAAGGTAGTTTTAAAGTACATGCTGAGGATCACTTAACACTGAGGAGCTGAGGCATAAGAGAGACCATATTCTTGCTTTATACAGTTAGATCCAGAAATAACTGGACATTGACACAAGTTTTGTTATTTCAGCTGTTTACCAAAATAAAAGGAAGGGTTTAGGAATTACAGCTCTTTAATATGTAGCCCCCTCTTTTTCAAGGGATTTGGCCACTCCTAATGTTCCTGCTATCTCTTGGATGGAAAAAAATTTTTGGTGGACTACGGATGGCCTGTTTCACTTGCACTGAGAGCTCCTTCGCATGTTGTGGGTTCACAGCAACAGCTTCCAAATGTGAATGCCACACTTGGAATCAACTCCAGACCTTTTACCTGCTTCATTGATGAAGAAATAACAAAGGAATACCCCACATCTCTCTATGAAACAGCTTTTGAGTCAACTGTCCAGTTACATTTGGTCCCTTAAAAAAGAGGGGGATACATATTAAAGAGCTATAATTCCTAAACCCTTCTGCCAATTTGGATGTGAATATCCTCAAATTAAAGCTGAGAGACTGCACTTTAAGCCCATATTCATTATTTAACTGTAACTTGAATTTATTTTAGTAAACAGCCAAAATAACAAAACTTGTGTCAACATCCAATTATTTCCAGACTTAACTGTAAATCCTATTCACATTGACTGACCACAAGGATTCTAGTAAAACACAAAACATATAAAAGTAAAGTCAATTTCCCCTGATATAATTAAATTTTGCCGTTACTACTTAAGTGCTAATATAGCAGCTTCAGCGTTCAAAGCACTCAGCTCTAGAGACAGGCATAATTGCAGTCTTTACCCCTTTTCCACCAATGTGTCAAGCCTGCGTTGTTTAATGATAAAAAAGAGATGCACATATGAATGCATAAGGTTCCCAATAACAAAATACTCATTTCTTTGGAGAAAAATCAGGAAAATACATACAAAAAAAAGGGGTGGGGATTTTGCTTCCCTTCAGAAATTGCCAAACTGCAGATCCCTGTGGCCTTAGCCAGCATAGCCAATAGTGGGGAATGCAGAGAGCCGCAGTCCAAAAATATCTGGTAAGCAATGTAATTCCCCACCCCTGGACTAAAGCATCCTTACCCCATTACACAGGAGAGTGTAAACTGTATAAGGAAGAGGGTATCTGCCCAGCCTTTGTATTCCATTGCCTAAAAACAAGAACAAATTTGGTTTGTTGGTTTATTAGTTTCATTTATATCCTTCTTTTCCTCCAAGGAACTCAGGTGGCATACACGTTCCTCTCTTGATTACTCTCTTCACAATAAGAGAAAGTCCAAGGCTTCTGAGTAAACCTCATGGCCAAATGAGGATAGGAAGCCAGCTCCTCTAGTCCTAGAACAACATTTACACACAGCATCAAGGCTGGGAAACTGTTGCTCTCTAGATGCTAGACTACAACTCCCATCTGTCCTAACCAGAAGCTCTTCCATGTTACACAAGTATAGCACTACGATTTCACTTGAACTGGCATGGCCGCATCCTGTGCGGTCTTGAGGTTTATAGTTTGGTTACACATTTAAAAGGAGCTCTCCGGGCGAGAATTCTAAATACCCCTTCCTAAACTACAAACCCCAGGGATTCCATAGGAAGCAGCTATGACAGTCCAAGTGGAATCATAGCACTATAACTGTGAAGTGTGAAAAGGCTATATATAGCCAATGGTGAATGATGAGAGTAGCAGTCCAAAAATACCTGGAGGACCACAGCCACTCACCCCTGAGCTACACTTAAAAGTGGACTTGGGGCTGCTGGCTGTTAAGGTGGGCTGTGACTATGTAGGATTAATAAATACAGAGCAGCTACATATCCATAGGTTAAGTGTACTACTGTATATGAGCCATTTTTCATATTTTATTATTTTAGGGTTTTAAAAAGTTGTTTGTTTTTTACTGTTTCATTTCATTGCAAATCATCTCAAACGTTCATCAGAAGGAAAAGGCCAATTAAAATCTGTGTAGAGAGTTTGAAAGAATCCTCTAACTTGAGTAGCAGACATATTAGATATCACTATATGTTTTGGGGGGGAAAATACTAAAAAAAAGTTGATCATCGCAAATTATGGACAAAAAGGTTGTTCTCACACCCATAGCCAACTATCACTAGTACTGTATTGTTTGAAAGGTCTAACTCTAGCTAGACCCTTGGGGTAATAATGATCCAACAATAAAGGCATGATTGTCAAATACTAGGTTTTGCCACTATCTGAACTCTGTTCTACAACCTTAGATCTATTTTTAAACTTAGTACTGCTTTTCAGACCTAATAAGGGTGTACAGTATGACTCTCATATCTACAGGGGATATGTTCCCAGACTTATTGTGAATACCAGAAATCGCAGATATTAGCAAACACTATTAAAATGAATGAGTTGCAGCGCACAGAGTTGCACTGGAGGATCTAGAAGATGCCTAGGGGTACCATCTTTTTTCAGATGAGTAAGTGAATCCATGGATATAGGTCCTGTGGATACAGGGGTTTACTGTATTGCAAAGTCTTTCACAGACTTTAATAAAGCAATAGGGAAAAAAGACAAGATGGACTTTTAACAACAAAATGTTGACTGAAAAATCAAGGTCTACCAGGAAGTGCTCCTTAAACCAACAGAACATCAACAAATATTAGTATCTCCTCAAAACAGTATCCTTCACTTAAAAGCCCCAACTGGTCTTTTAAAGGTTATATCTGATATATCTGATGTACCCACCCCCACATTCTTGGAGATTGCTGAAACCAAAAAGAAAAGGAACAGCAAGAATGGATGGCATTTTTTCTTGACACAAAACCATAGATGAGTAGTAAGGCAAGCAAGTTCTCCTGGTGTCAGGATGATCCATAAAAGCGATCCTCCTGCCAATGAGTTTCAAAATGTAGCAAGTTACTTTTGATCTTTCATGTTTGAATCATCTGTTGTTTTCACATTCCTTCTAAATGAAACAATTCAGTAGCTGAGAACAGCCATGGGAGTATAGAGTCTGTCTGGTAACAGGCAAACCGGCCTTGCACCTGCAGACTTTTTGGGGAAGCAATAGGCAGAGTTACAACTGGATGAGAATGGGGTGGGTGAATGATGGGCAACCAATGACTCAAGTGCCCACCAGATTTTGACATATTGTGAATACTTTTTATTTTACTGTACAGTTGCCCCTCCACTTTCGCGGCTTTCACATTTGAGGTTTCGACTATTCGCAGTTTGCTCAGGAAGCATCTCACTTAAATCAGCTTCTCACCCTTGCACACAAGGGAGAGAAGCCAATTTAAATGGAGTGCTCCCTGACCAAACCGTGCAGCCTAATTCCCCGCTCTCCTGGGGCTTGGCTCCATTTGGGGTGGAGACCCAAGCCCCGAGAGAGCGGGGAGTTTGGGGCAAAGGCACTTCTCATGAAGCCCATCTCTGCCTTGGGAACGGGGGTTGAAAAGCCTCCCACCAGCCTGCTCTCCCTCCCACCCCATCCCTTCCTTTCCCAAGGCAGATCACTGCCTTGGGGGAGGGGGTGAAAAACCTCCCTCCCACCCGTACCTTCCCTTCCCAAGACAGATCACTGCCTTGAAAAGGGGTATGTGAAAAGCCTCCCTCCCACCCATCCCTTCCTTTCCCAAGGCAGATCGCTTTACCCAAATTGCTTGGGGTCCGTGGAGACCCTCTAATGTCCTAATATTAATTTGGGGGATTCAACTAATTCAACTTGGCATGCAAGAGGCCAGGCAATGGCAGGACCTTTTAATCTATATATACTGGTAATAATGGAGGCGAGTCTAAGCCAAAAGGTACAATTAAATTATCTTTATTGGAAATTAACATCAACAGCACTCACACAAACACTCAGGTTTCAGACACTCACACATTGAAGATAGTTGGAAGTATTTCGACAGAGGAATAGAGTAAGGGGATTATACTGTACCAATCCTACAGAGCTAAGATTGTGAAATACACCGACAGCGAGGGGGTCCAGAAGTTGGGATGGCTACACAGTCTGACATGAAGTCAAGGGGAAGATGAACTGTGTGCCCGACTATACAGACTGATGTGAAGTCGATAGGAGGGGATCTGTGTGCACTTAGGTGGTGTTTTAGAATATTTATATGAAATAATTCTCCTGAAGGGATGGGATTTTGAGTGAAATACAGTGGTTCTCGGAGGTTCCCAGAGTTAGACAATGGGTGCTCCAGAAGAGTTAACGATTGTTAATGGGTGCTGCTGCATTTGGAATTGAATATGAGCAGGCACAGTCTTTTATTTGAAAGGGGATGAGGGAAGGAAAGACCCATTTTACAAGCATTAAGAATTCTGCTATCATTGAGTAGATTAGTGAATGACTCACCTCCAGGTGCTAAGTTCTGACCTGAGTATTTGGTTTCGGTGAATTTCCAAAGGCCCCTCCCTCGGTCATAAATGAATCCTGCCTTGGTATTTGGGGGTTCCTGGTTTACCTGCAACCATGTGGATGGCCACACTGAGCCAATTAAATAAAGCCAATTATCAGATATTCCAAGATCGGGGCTATCAGGTAGGCAGCAATGACAATACAGGGTTTTTGGATGGGACAGCAATATATATGAATGATATGACCATGGTTATAATGCCATTCAGGAAACAGAACTCTTGTACACTTCTTGGGACCTTATTGGTATAAACCAGGAATGGATAACTTTGATAAGACCAGGACTAATTTTCTGGCCATCAGGACCTACAGAGCCCTAAAAGTGCAGAAGAAGAAGAAGAAGAAGACTGCATATTACTGGAAGTCATTTGTGTCCCTTTCACACTACACAATTATAGCACTATGACTTTTACTTTGAATGCAATGGCTATATCCTATGGAATCCTAGAATCTGTAGTTTGGTGAGGCACAAGAGCTCTCTGACAATTCTAAATGTTCCTCCCTAAACAGCAAATCCCAGGATTTGATAGGATGGAACAACAGAAGTTAAACTGGAATCACAGCACTATAATTGCATAGTGTGAAAGGGTTCCTAGAGTCATTTTTTGAGTCAGGGAGGGGGGGTAAATCCACATTGAGCCGGGGGGGGGGCTATCAAAATGATGCAGCCTATAGCCTGCACTTTCCTCACCCCTAGTATAAACAATGTTCACCGCAGATAGGATTTTCCACAGTTTAAACATCTTGGTTATTTATTTACTGACCAATGTTCTCTTGCTGAAATTCTAGTTCTTTTTAACATCTCAATCCATTTTTCCCATACTGCCATAATTTCTCCTTACGCCTCATACTCTGTACTGCCTTGTCAATATCAAGACAAATTAATATTGTTAAAAAGAAGAGGGAGGTACATTCTTAAAATGCATTAGTACTAAACCAGTGATTTCCCAGCCCTGTGAATTTTGAACTTCATGGATCTTCAACAAAGCAGGCTTTGTTCACCTTCACTGCCAAGAGCTTCCCAGAGGAGAAAAAGGAAGTTTGTTCAAAAAACTAGTGGCATAACATGTGGACAGACACTGAATACATACTTCAGAGAGTAGTACAGTGTTGGTATTCTATTTTTCATTTTGTTGATCCAAATATTTCAAATGAACACATTCTCCTCACCCCTCCCCACTGTTACACAAATACTGAGATGTTCTTTTTCTATCTCAACAGAAGATTTTTAAATTTTAGGCACATAGAATTATTATTCTTAATGCCAATCTTGTTAATCCTAGACCAGTGCATGTGTTTATTATCCTATCTTGTATTAAAGTGTTCATTTAAATATGGATGATCCTTACCCCAAAATACAAACTCTAGGCTTTCAACACATCTTGTTTAAGCTCCATGTAGTACCAAAAACATTTCAACAAAGCAAATGAAGAAATTGGTTCCTCTTTTTTTACAAGACAATTTCTATCAGTCAACACCTATTTTATCCTGTTATTAAAAAATAAAGTCTATTTATGAAACTGTCTGGAGCAATTGCATGCCAGCTGTGTTTTATGGTATGTATTTCATCATGATGGTTGCTCCTATCTCAGCTTTATCAATACTGAAGCTATATATAATTTTTCAGAAATAATATAGCAGGTCAGGGCTTGCTCAATGTGGCCTATAAGGAGAAATGAAAAATCCTTGGAGAAATGCTACATTATTTTTGCTGAGCATGTCAAGAATAAAAGAGTTTGCATGTGCCTCAAGCTGAAGTGACTGATGTTATCTTCTCTCCAATGTTCTGTCCCAGGCACTGCTTTGCAAGTACAGCCTGGGGACATGGAGGCAGTATCTAGAGGGGACTGGCCTACCACAGGCCTGCTTGAGCATTGCCTTATACTTTTAGTATAAAGTGGGTTGACAAGTTAGGTCCAAGAGGCAATAAATGTCTCCTCATGAAGGGGAATAGCTCCAGTTGCCTTGAAGGACTTGGTTGAGAGGCGACTCCTAAAGAGAGCCTTTCTGGATCCTGAGGACTGTAATGACTATAAGGCCATTATGAACATTCCCTTCTTGGGCAAGTTGTTCCAGGGGGCGATTGCTGGGACTGATTAGACTGATTAGTTAGACCATGGGTGTGCAATTGTGGAAGGGTAAGGGCCTGCATTAGCTCCCTCCTGGAGACCTTAGAGGGCCCACTCCTGCAACACCAGCTCTCACACACACAAACACACAAAAAGAAAAAAAGAAAAGAAATATGTTTTCCTCAAATGCCCTCTAGGGGACAACAGAGGCATTTTCACAATGTTTGTGTGGCTTCCTGGGCCATTTTTGGCCTAAACGTTTTTAACAACAGGAAGCAAACAGAAGTCACTTCCTGTTCATTTCTCGTCTCAAAAAGGCCTCTCTCTAGCCTCAATTGGCCCAGGGTGGGCCCAAAACAGCGGAAATGACCCAATACAATTTAGATAGCATTTTGGGTCAAACATTTTTTTAAGTTGCAAACATTTTGGAAAAAAAAATATTTGACCTCGAGCGGGGAGGGGGCGCCAAACATGGTGGGAATGCCCTCCCCACCCTAAAGAGAGCATTTGGGGGCATTTTGGTACAAAAAAATAATCATCCCCTGAGGGGTGCTGGGAGTCACAAAAAATGACCTTGGGGCCACATGCAGCCCATGGGCTGCACTTTGCCCACTCTTCATCTAAACCTATCAGTTTGATTTCAGGCATAGAAATAATTTATAATCCAGTTATATTCTACACTTCAAAGGTGTATTAAACAATAATGTACTGATCAAAGGGCATATAGATATAGCTTTGATTTTTAAATGTTGCTAATGTTCCTTCTAGAATAAAAGCCATAGGCTCACCTTTTGTGCATCTCCTGTAAAATAGGCAATGGCCAAGGTTGGAAGAATCATGAATAGTGCATTGTAATAAAGGAGACCATATTTTCCCAGCTCCTAAGAATGAAGAAAAAAGTTAGGGGTTTATATTGGCAGAAGAATAAAGCCTTTTAGACAGAACTAGACAAAACAAGACCTCAACAGTCACCCTTGCCAAACACCATGCATTTCTCCTATCTTTGGTCCTTAGACTATGGTATCTTCATGTTGTCTCCATGGTGCAAATTCTCACTATGGCAGAAAATGAAATTTGCACTTTATTTATTTATTTGATTTCTATCCTGTTCTCCTCCCAAATGGGGCTCAAAGAAGTTTACAATATAAATTAAAGCAGAACATCTAAAACAATGTGGACTACAAACATTTAAAAAGCATTAAACTATACATTATTCATATATTTTAACATTTCTTGCAGATAACCATATACTTTGCAAACAGAGTAAATAAAAAATCATTAACTGCGGTAAGTTATCAAAGAATTTGTCCTTCTTTTTATCACCCTGCTTAACCACAGACAGAAATAAGAATTAAGAGAGAAAGTACATACACAGGCATACTGTATGCACAGTATATAAACCACACATTTGTTGCAATTGCAACACACTATCTGCTAAATGTGCTTAACATGGCAGAAGTCAGACATGTAGATGCACATCTCTTGCCTACAATCTGTCTCCCTCCTTTGAGCAGGCTGGCCCTTTCCCAAGCTCAAGATTTGGAACCTGTAGGTTTAGGAAACCATGGTCCACCTAAATCATACTTTGCACTGACATAGACCCATGGCATAACCACGAATAAGGAGGAAGGAGCACACATTTCAAATGCTGGCTCTTGATTTATTAATCACAGTTAGAAGGCAGCCATTATTGTATTAGTACTGGTCCAAAGACTTTTTAAAATTAATTAATCAATCATTTATTTAATTAATTAATGCCCATATCCTACACATATGTATGCAATCAAGGTGTGATTGCAATCTCTGGATAATATAAGCATGGCACTATATTTGGTGAGATTACATCGGCCCAAGTGTTTATACTGCCATCATAAGAGCTAATCTTCTAAAACAATCAATCTTAGGATCTGACCATAAAATAATTGGCCAGAATCCTGTTTCACAGTTGCATAACCTGGAGTTACACACTTATGACTTTTGCATAGTCACGATCCCTATGTAGCTCATAGTTTAGGGGCTACGTAGAGACCATGAAAGTTCCCCAATCTTCACTTACTGGGCAGCAGCTGCTGCAGTTGATAGGGGGTGGTTCCCCTGTCCCCTGGGAAGCAGCTGCCTGCCGTTCCCACCCATCCCTCGATTGCAAGATCTCTAGCATGAGGGGAAATTGCAACAGGGGTCTTACTTCTGTTTGTCACACCGGAAATCACTCATGGAAGGGGATGGGTATGTCAGACAGCTGCTCCTGGATAGAGAGGGGAACAGATCCCCATCAATCGCAGCACTAGCTGCTGTCTGGTAAGTGGAGACTGGGGGAATCAGGATGGGATTCACTGGGTAGCATTGTAATTGCAGAAATTACACGTATGTAAAGACCATACAGGATTCTGGCCAGTTGTTTTTTTTACTGCCAGTACTTTTGAGACTATGTCTTTGTAGAGTGAAATGGCAACACACCAAAAATAGTGATGGTGTAATATTGCAATACACTTCAGGCTCTTTAAATTGTTGTTTCTTTATGTATCACAAAAGAGATTTTCAGTAAAGAATTTATCAAGTCAACAGGCAGACAATTGAATGAAAGGGGGGGAAACTGAAGAAAAGAGAACTACCACTACCACTGAATGTTTTATGAAATGAAAATTAAGTTTAGGATGTAGCTGGGATAGAAGTATCAGGACATTTGCAATTTCCCAGTATTGATGCTGCTAAAACAAACTTCTTACTAGATGGAGAGCAAGAAGGAAAGGGGGGGGCTGAGTAGGCAAAAATACTTTGTAAAAAGAAGTTTAACTGTCAGAGGCTTTGTTAACTAAGGTATGCCTGTATATACATGGTGCTAAAGAAGTACAGCAAAAGAAATGAGAGAAAGAGAATAAAATAAGGGAATGAAAGATTATACAGTCGTCCCTTCACATTCGCAGGGATTAGGTGCAGAAGACCCCCACAAATGTGAAAAATCCATGAATAATACCAGGCCTTCCCCCCCAACCCTCCCGAAAATGATGACGGGGCTTCAGAAGCCCCGTCACCACTTCCCACCCCCACCCCCACCCCTGCCCTCTCAAAAGTGGCAACAAGGCTTCAGAAGCCCTGTCACAACTTCCCCCCACCCTCCTCAGAACGGCAAACTGCGAATATGCGGAACCGCGAGTGTGAAAGCCGCAAATGTGGAGGGAGGACTGTATTAACAAGATATAAAACTGGCCTGCCATATTATTAAGGAATTAATATTTGTTTTCCAGAAACCATTACTGATTTATTCACATTCTATTAACCAATAAACTGGAAGGTTACTTTTAAGATGAAGTAGAAAGATAAGCATACCTTTGAATCTAGTTTCTGCTTTACATAGGCACCATTTGCAGCTGTCAAGACATCGTTGATCAAGATAAAAATGTAACCTTCTAGATCAAATGCCAAATCAGAACTAGGGTGAAAAGACAAGATTATAAATGAATAACACTCACAGACATTGAAAAAGGATGATCTGCAAAGCCAGCAGGATTCTGCACTGGGTGATATTTGAATACAGTTGGACCCCCATATCCACAGGGGCTCAGTTCCTGGACTTACTGCGGATACTGGAAACTGCAGATAAGAGCGAATGCCATTGAAATTAATGTGACTTTTGGTTTAAAATACCATAGAGTTGCCGTTGAAGACCTCAAAAATGTCTAGAGAGGATGGATCACTAGGCATTTTCTAGGAAGACTCTATGGTATATGTTCTGTTTGTGCCCCGCGGATAACTGAAACTGCAGGTATAGGTTCCACGGATATGGGGGTCCTACTGTACTTCATTGCAAGAAGATGCTGTATAGTGGAGGGCCCCTTCCACCTAGTCTTCAGGGCACAATACATGTATCCTCAGTTCTGTAATTATATCAGCACTGCTCTCCTGTAGGGTTGTTGTTTTCGGGGGGAGCTGAAGGGGTGCAAGGGGGAAGCAAGGACCAGAGTGCTTAAATTGTTGGCATTTGCTTCTTAACTTAATCATTAATGCCAGGGAAGAGCTAGCTAGTCAGATGTGCAGGGGGATTGGGAAAACTAAGACAAAGCAACAAAGATGTCTCTAGACTCCTGTCCCCTTCAGCCTCAGTCAGTGTGGCAATGGCTAGGGGTGATTAGAATATTAGATCATCAACTTCTAGAGGGCTAGCTATTCTCCTGGTTTACGTTTTGCAAGCCTGAAGCAAAGATTTGTAGTACTTAATTCTTCCAACAGCATAAAATGAAGAGAATTAAGCAACTGCTGCTTTGGTGGGACAAAGGGGAACAGGTAGATAATGCAGATTACTGAATGAAGAAGATGCAAACTAACAATCAGCCCTCCTTAGTTAAAACAAGGCCAGAAAAGCCTTCTGGCACTGTTCTCTAGGCCAGGATCCAATGGGATCCTTCCATCCAACACTAAAAGAATTAAGTCTTTCTTCCCCTCCTGTAGCCCTTTCTGGGGACAAAAGCTATTGTAGAAAGTTTCCCAGCACCCTGGAACACACTTTTTGGTTGCACAGGGGACTTGAGGAGGGAGGCAGACTATTCCAAAATGGCCAATCCAGAAAAATCCTATACTTGAGAAGAGATTTCCATTTTCATAGCAATACAAGCTACATTAATTTATGCTGTCAATTATCCAACACTATCAAGTATTTTCTCTCTCAAATCCATTTTCACAGGGCTTCACCTCAATTTCTATTCACCTTTCACAAGCTAGACAGAATCTTTATTATAACAAGCTACTTGAAGAATGCCATAGTACAAAAAGATAAACCAAACTATTTTAAAAGGAATTCTGCACCTTACCTTGCAGCTACAAAGGCACCAATTATCATTGCAAATACTGTCATCTGAATTCCCCAAGAAAATTTCTTCCTAAAAAAATCCAAAACAAACAACAGATTTATCATTACTGTAGCTGGTGCTTACTAATACACCCAATTCTTAATCTGTGGTTCATGATGAGCTGTCAAGAAATCAAGATAGCCTGACTTGTCTCTTAAGTGTCCAACAGAGCTGATAAGTTGGTGGGTATGTTTGGGGAAGGGATGCCATCAAATCTTTCAGTTTCCTATTCAGTCATCTGCACTGTTGATAAGGGAAGCAGGTGGTGACAGTCTCCAGATGTGGCAAATGGCGCATACATTAAACCTGCTACATGGAAGACTTACCTATGTGAGGCCTAGCATAAGGAAGTGCAATATGGGTCTGCTAAGAGCTAGCAAACAAAAAATAGTGCTCTGTAATGCAACCAACTGTATATGAAATCAAATATTTTCTATTCACATTTGTCTCATAATGTATCCATGTCATGTTGTCCAGGATTCAAGGGAGGGAAAATGATGGATTACTTTTTGCATGTATAATACAACTGAAGCAATGCCTTTTCACGGAGTTTACTTTGGGCTAGTTTGACAACAAAATAAACCAGTGCTGGCAAGTAACTGGGATGGGCCTTGTTGGTGATTTAGAGCCATCATATTAGAGCCACTAGGACTCTGGTAGACCAGGGTCCCTGCTCAGCCATGGAAGCTTACTGACCTAATCTCATTCTCTCAGCCTCACAAGACTGCAAAGGGAAACCTCCTATATATATAAATCCTGCCACACAAAGCCTACGATAGGGTTGTCATAAGTTGAGGTCAACTTGAATGCACATAGCAACAACAAGGCAGTTAGTGATTATCTCTATACTACCTAGGCCTATCCAAGTCTGCTTGGTCAGCAAAAGAAGGTACCAGTTCACATTATAAAAAACTCCCTTCTCTACTCCACCAACTCAAGAGAAAGGAGAAAAGGGTGTTTTATGAACACTGTGAGCTTTGAGCAAGCAGTCTGTTTGGAGGCAGAAGGGGTCTGGCAATACCAATGCAGCCAGCTCATAAGCCCAGTGCAACCTTTTTCCAAAAGGAGAACATCCATCACTGCTGGAAAGCTCAATGAAAAATCCTCCTCCACTCTTGCCAGGACTACATTTTGGAGCCGAAGGTCAGCATGATGTGAGAAATATCCCTCCTCCCTGTTCTTCTTCTGGTATACAGACAGGATTTGGGGAAGCAGAGAAGTCACTTGTAGCCACAAACTTTATACCTCTTGTAAGCCAAGCCAAAATTTGCACCATTTTTTCCCCTCCAGGATGAGCAATACCAAAGATTTTTTTTTTTACAAGAGCCTGTCCCACAATGCCTTGAACTGATTTTGCAGGCATGCTATCCAACTGCATGGCCAGAGAGAAACAACAGTCTTGGCACAGACTGCACTCTCTACATGGCACAATACTGTACCTGCTCACAACTCACTTGAGTAAGATTCCTTCTGCAAACATTGTAAACAGAATGGAAAACCGTCTCAGGACTGTAAACATTGGCAGGCTGAAAGAGAAAAGGAAGAAACCAAAGTTTTGGAAAAGGTTAACTGAACTGAGATAGCCCTAGGCTACTTCCACAGTTATACTGAGACATTTAAAACTGCTACGGAAATAGCTAAAGTCAACACTAAGGCCATGTCTACACTGGCCAGAATACGCCATCTTCCCACTGGCATATTCCAACCCTTGATCAGGCCATGAAATGGGCAGGCGTCCACACGGACACACCAGCCCATCTCTGCAGCCATTGCTACTTCCATCCACATCACATTCTCTGTAGCCAGGAAGAGGCCCGTAGCATGTGATCAAGGCCCCTTGCTTGTAACCAGCCTTGGTCACATGTTGTGATCCTGCTTCCTGGCTTCAGAAAGCACAGTGCAGATGGCAGATGCAGATGGACCAGTGGGGTAATCTGGACTCCTGTGGACCCACTAGGCCCAATCTGTTTCCAAAATGATACAGTTTTTCTAGGTATTTTGCCAAAACATTTCAACAGGCTTTACCCAATTTTAGCCTTGAGCATTGTGAGGACTGCCTGGGGGCAAAACAGAACAAAAGTCCTGCATCATTTGGATTATAGGGCTCCAAAACAGGGGCAAGACAGAGTAAATAGCCCATCTAGGCAAGGCCTAAAGCACTAGTGAGATGAAACACAGTGGACCAAAGAGATACATTTCTAACATTTTTTTTTAAAGTACAGTCATCCCACCATATCAATGGATTCTGCATCCATAGCTTGAGAATATTCTAAAATAAACAAATACATAAAAACTTCAAAAAGCAAATCTTCATTTTGCCATTTTATATAAGGGACACCATTTTACTACACCATTGTATATAATGGGACTTTAGCATCCATCGGTTTTGGTATCCACAAGAGGTCCTGAAACTAAACCCCAGCGGATATCAAGGGCCCACTTTAGTAGCAAGAAAAAAACCAATCAGCCCCCAAATCCTGGGACTAGTAAACAGATTTTCTTGAATCTGTATAATCTGTTTTTACAAACAGCAGGGAGGTTGGCTACACACTAGCTGTTTTAAAGCTTTATTTCTGGAAATAAAGCATGGAAAAATTATTTCTGAATGAGCACACTGGCTTCTAATTCATTTCTCCATGAAATGTGTGAGGTTATCAAGTTACAAGAGCCTATGGTTTAAGGTTATATTTAACCTTCCTCTCTAGCTGGTGGCTAAAGCTAGTACCTGCCCACTTCTTACAGTATGCAGCTTCCAAGAGTACTGAGCAATGGCACAGAACTTCTGAGATAAAAAAAGGACAGCTGCTTTCGCCAAGATTTATATTGTTTATTTTAAGGTGGTTCATTAAGGAACAAAATACTTTTTTGCATTTCTGTTTAAATTCTATAAAGTTTTTAAGATGATATTTTTGTTTAAGTAAATATTCAATTGCCTTAAGACATTTATTTGCAGCAAGCCCCACAACTTTTTTTTCTCCATAAGAAATTTCTAACACTCTGATTCCAAAATATCTTACATGATAAAGAAACCATTAATATCACTGAATTAAAAGGAAAATGGAAATAGTCTATAAAAATGACTTTTTCAGTAGTTTAATATGTTCTGCAAAATCTGTGACAAATTAAAAATGGTCATGTTGTCATAATTATTTAAGCAACATGGTGGGGTTTTTTTAAAGACTGGGTTGGATCTAGGGAAGTTGTACTCTGAAGTCAATGGTTCTGCTCAAAGTCTGACTCCTATTTGTGATGAGAGGTTGAGAGCATGAGCGAGTCAATCCCAGAGCAGGAAACTGTAACGAGCGGGGTTCCTAGAATTTCAAAGGTGTGTATGATAGTTGAGAGAGTCAGTTTTTGTTTGGTTGCTTTTGAGTTAAGTGATGACTATGTGCAGTATGGTCTGTGCCTGAGAGTGTGTTGAGGCTGAATGGATTATATAATGAGAGGAAATTAAGAGCGTAAGAAAGAGTGATTGAGTCTGGTGGTTATCTGATTTTATTATTAAGGACGCAAAGAATATTATTGGTGCTTCTATATGTAATTGGTCACCACAGCGTAGGGACATTTTCAGACAGTGCTTACCGCAGGATCAGGTCCCGGGAGAGGAACAGCACTCTTGCGCAGCAGGGGGTCCTTTTCGGATGCCACCGTCCCTCTTCTGGGAACATTCGTGGCATGTCCGTAAAGCTTTGGAAGCGGCCGCGCCATATTTTAAGCACAGGCAACTTCCGTGCTTAAAATATGGTGCGGCCGCTTCCAAAGCTTCACAGACGTGCCATGAATGATCCCAGAAGATGGACGGCGGCGTCCGAAAAGGACCCCCTGCTGCGCAAGAGCGCCGTTCCTCTCCCGGGACCTGATCCTGCAGTAAGCACCATCTGAAAATGTCCTAGGACTAATACACAGTAAGCAATTAACAAAGTTGGAGGCACAGTACTGAAGCATTGCTGTTATAAATGTACAATTTATAAACTAATCGTTGTTTTATTTATAAAGTTCAGACTCCTTGTGAATTATATCCCTCACTGACATCTATTAGGCACGCTTACCAATAGAGTCCACACAATCACATATACTATCCGCAGAAAGTCAGACCCCATTCCAAAGAAGGGGTAAGGGGAATCTGAAAGAAAGCGGCAGTGGAGAGGCAGCCAGGCTGAATATTTGTCAGGGGATGATAGGACACTCAATCCCTGGCAGAAGCCAAAAAGTATCTCAGCAGACTTAGTAGCAACCCATTCCCAAGAATACTCACACACAGAGTGTTTGATGTCCAAATAAGCAGGAGGCACTTTTATCTTCAAAGTCAAGCAGTTGCAATATGTACAAATATTTACAATTGAAGGACAAACTGCTTCACCAGGCATCAGCCTTCACAAGAAGAGTGACCTCTGTTCAGAGCCCTCCCATATACACAGTTACAGGGCATTGGCTTACTCAATCACATGATCTTACATACCAATAAGAACACTCCTTCTGTAGCTGTGGCATGACTAGGCAGTTCATGGAGTTAGCCATTATGACTCAGCATGACTCTGCAGTTGTTTGGCCATTTTATAATGGAGTTTAGTCTCTAACTCCTGACAATAATTGGGTAAATTTGGCTGGTGTGTCCTCCCTTCCACACTGCTGTAGCCCCAACTACAGTAGAGTGATTGAATCAAAGGGATTAAGATTAGTATTGGCTCACCATTCAACAAGCTATTCAGTGGGTCTATTCTAACTGGAAAATTAGAACAAAAATTACTGCAAAAATAATACAGGCGGAATTTTGCAAAAATAATATAGGAGAAACAAACCAACCGTGGCAGTAATGCACTGATATCACACTACTTTAGTTGTGAATAGTAAATTCCCATAAAAATTAACAGCTAACTTTTCTGAGTAACATTTCCAAGTCTTACTGAAATGTATCATATAATCATGCTGACAAGCAGTATAGAGCACAGCACTGCTGCTCAAAGTGGTGATCCATAGTTCTCAGTTCCCAGTACATTTCCAGGAAAGAAATAAGCAGTTGTAGCCAATGGGCACAAATATAGTACCGGTCCTGGCACACTGAGGGAAAGCCCCTGCTGGTTTCCTAAATCAGGCAACTTGAGGTGTTCTGGTGTAGATCACGAGTAGGCAACTATGTGAGGCCAGGGGCATGCATTAGCCCACAAGAGACCGTGGAAAGCCAATCCCACTGCACCTCACCATTTTTTTAATAGGTTTGCCCCAAAATGCCCCCAGCACCTTCTGGGGCATTTTTGCCATGGGGGGCTGGGCCATTTTACACCTGGAGTCACTTCCTTCTCACTTCCTATTTTACCAAATGGCCCAAGAGAGACAAAAATGTGGCAAAAATTCCCTCATGTTCCTTAGAAGGTATCTGAGTGTGTAAAAATTAAAAATTACCCTGTAGACACACAAATGGCCACACACACCCAATTTTTAAAAACATTTTAACCTCCAAATGTCCGGGGGGGGCATGGGTCAAGGGCTCACTTTCTCTTCTCTGGGCCATTTTAGGCCCATGAGATACCTTTTCTTCAACAGGAAGTGACCCATACGTCAACACTAGTTCATTTCCTATTGGGGGTAAAAAGTCTCTCCTGGGCTTAAAATAGACCAGGACAAATGTGAGGAAAAATTGCCCCTCCATTTTCTAAGAGATGTTTGGAGGCATTTGAGAGACAAAAAGTTGCAAATATTTTTTTTTTTTTAATGTGGGAAACTCTGGATCTACAAAAAAAGTTGCGGAAATACTGAGGCCCCTGGGTTGCATTCCCCTGCCCCAGCATTACTAGAAAAGCTGAATCTAGGTGGTCATGTTTTAGCTAAATGTCATATTACTATGATGCCATCTACATTGGGCTGCCTTTGAACACTGTCAAGAACCTTCAGCCACATTCTGCACAAGCTGAGGAGTTTCTGAGTTCAATTATTTATCAGCACCACACATCTCCTCTGTTATGCCATGGTTCACCAGTTGCCAGTGTGCATATGGACCAAATTTAATGTGTTTGCCATTACACTATATTCTTGGACCTCAAGTCCCCAAATCCATTACCACAGGTGACAGTAGCTAAGGCTTCTGGGAACTAACAGCATCTGGAGTATCACTCCAGTTTAGAACCACTGCTCTAAATGGCTTCACGTCATATTTGAGAAACCACCACCTCCTAAATGAACCTGAGCATTCTTTCAAGTCATCACGAGAAAATCTGCTGCATGTTCTACCAACATCTGAGGCCTGTTTGGTACCCAAACAGTTCACAGCAATGGAGAAAACCTGACATTGGAATGCCCTGCTTCAAGAGAACAGTCAGGGCTCTTCTCCAAAGGCATTTTATTCCAGTGTGATTTTTTTTAATTATTTTTTTTAATTGGAGACTTCTGGCTTATCAGAGATCTGGAGACATAGTTTTTTGAAACAAAATTATCTTGTCTTCTCTAGTTCTCTAGAGTAGACATAAAGCATTTATCCCCACAAAAAGAAATGAGAAAAGGAAACCAAGATTGGAAATCTCATACAGGGATATGAGATGCCATGCATAGTCTTACATAAATGTCTACCTGTTGCATAGTTTTAGAAATAATGTGCGTGGGGACTAAGCATATGAACACGTTGTTTTAAATATTGTATTAATCATTCTAAAACACAATATTACATAAACCATTTCTCCAATTCTTCCACCAAAAGAAAAAAAAACCTCCTAGGGGGGAAAAAAACATTTTTCCTTACTTTTTCTTAATTTTGGATCCCACCCCCCCAACCAGGCCTTCACACCATTAACTCCAGATGTTGTTAAACTGCAACTCCCAATAATCTTAGGCAGTATAACCAATGATGAGAAAGGCTACGTGTTGCAGCATAATAATATCTGGAGGGCTACATGATTTTTCACATCTGCCATATCTGGCTGAATATATCCAATCCCCAATTTTCCCTTCTTTAGTTATACCAAGCACTTTTCCTTTAGCTAGAAAAACACATAGCTGTAACTAAGTACGTACACACACAACTCCATAAACCACAGTGCTAAACAGTTTTCACTCACTAATGTTGATTATGCCACATTAAATTCCTTCACATTTAAATACAAACACACTGGAATACAGATATTTCATTTTAATATAAGCTTTAAAAAAATAAAACCTCACAAATAGACAAAGTTATCCATACTTCAGTTTCTTTGTGCTGAACAGTCCTGTGATTTGGTTCCCAAAATAGAGAAGAGGTAGTGGAAATGTCTAGAAAATAGGAAACAGGATGTCAGGTAAAGATCTAACCATTCAAAACAATGAAGTTTTGCGGCTGGAACAGTTTTCACAAGGGACACAGCCTGGCAAGCCTGAAGAAATATTAAACCAACAATGGTTTAATTGTAGCCCACCAGCTTTGGCATACAGGATCAGCCTGGTTTTGCAACCTGGCTTACAAAATAGGTGCAAACTATTTCCTTTGTTCTTCCTTTGTTCTCAAGCATGCTTTTATTTCTGCAAACATGAACAGATCTATCACTTCAAAGACATTCTGTTTTCACAGTCACACTGTGACCATGGGCATGGAAAGGAAACATACCCATGCTGGATCGCACACAACTGATGGCACACAGAAACCAGTGACCTGATTTCAATGTCCATAGCAGTAACACACCAGGAATTCATGGCATACTAATTGCTATATGCATATGAAACATCATCCTGTTAACATGATACCCTGAATGGGCAAGCTTACTTTACATGCCCAAAGTCATGTTTAAAACAGAGCTCAGGAAGCATAAGTGTGGGGGAGGCAGTGGCAAGGGAAAAGTTAACCCAACACCAACAAACACAACTGTCCCAATTATACTCACATACAGACATTTAACAGAATATGTTACTTGGCAATAAATTAATCTTTACTGGATTGAGGATTGAAATCCTAAATCTGGAAAGACTTGCAAACAAACTTAAATTCAGCCTGATAGGCTAAAGCAAAGTAAATGTTAAGCAAACATGAAAAATCCTTTACAGATCAGGTTCAATAATTATCAGATTATTTTGCATCCCTGTCAGACTCACACAGCTACTTGTTCAGGATTTTATTTATTTATTTATTTATTTATTTTACTCAGCAAAATAATTGTGTACCAAAAGGAAGACAAATCTCTTGATAGTTACTCACATCACTTTTACACCTTTATGCATGTATGCTGTGATTTGTTAAGAGCATGGAAACAGTAATTGGACCAATGTAGCCTTGAAAGTATGCTACTTTGCATTCTTTCTGCAAAACTTGAGGTACAAAGAAACAATGTTTACCATCATTCCTTCCCCATTTAGCCACGCTTAACAAAGGGCCTATCCTTCTGCTAAAATGATCTACCACTGGTTTACTAAAGCAGGGGTGAGAGGCGATGGTGAGAAGAAATACTATACCTTTCGAGGTATATTTCTGTCAAAGTCTGGAAACTTCACCACCCTGAGGGCCTTTCCCACCCAGAGGACAATCACTGTAGCCAACATCTGCGAAAGGAGGAAAAGTGATCACTGTTTCATCCTTGCCCACCTATCATCCCTGTTAAAAATGTTCTTAATCAAGATTCCTACTAACCTGGCCTAGTCCCACACACAGCGATGACGGAAATCTATAACAACAAACAGTAAACAAGTCAAACTAAACCACAAGTACAGACTTTAGGCAAGTCATGCATAAAAAGGAAGAACCTACTAGGTGCACAGGGAAAGTGGCCTGCCTCGCTTTGTCTGAATTATAACAGTTCCTTGGCCAAGATGGAAAAGAAGAGTTCATGTTTTTAAAAGAAAATTCTACGCCACCGGCAACCAACGCCCTCACATTTGTAAGTCTGAACACGTTCAACCGTGTTTGCACAGCAGCTGGATGGCATCAGTTACTTCTTACAGCCATCTATCTATTCAAGTCCTGCACACACATACACACTTGTCTGAAGGCTCCCCAGAGAAGAAAGTCAAAGGGCATCCAGGGAAACAAATGTCATATATACATGACAGATATGTGTGTGTGTGTGCACGTGCACACACACACATATGTCACACACATACACACACACACACGTACACATATACATATATGTGGAAATATATATATTATGTACACACACATATATACCCATATACATACATACATAGGCACTCAATATTGTAAGAAGACTCAATAGGGCCAAGAAAGAAAATTTTTCAGAGTTTTAGGAAACCCCGAGGACAGGGTGCGGATGGCAATTAAAGGCCAAAGTAAAACACCGTCATCAGTTCTGTGCAAATTGTTGAAGAGCCCAGTACCATCCTATGCCTATGCAGGCACGATTTATCCCCGTTGGGTTCCAGGGGACTCGCTATACCGAGTACAGGATTGAGTCCCGTGGTTATAAAGGCATTTTTACGGCAAATGGCACGGAAGCAGCCCCGGGCAACTTCAGAGCGAGCCCCCAACAAGTGGCACAACCACCCAAACGAGACTGGAACAGGGGAGGGAGCCTGCAGGAGGACGGGGAAGAAGCCTCCCTCGCATTCGGGGAGGTGGGCGAGGGACGAGGCAGAGCTGGGGGGGCGGCCACCCTCCTGCTCTAACATGGAGGTTTCTGGCGCGCTCCTGCTTTCCTACTCCTCGGAGCGTCAGTCCAGAGAGAGGCGAGGCTTTGGAGGAGGCGAGCTGAGGGAAGGCTGTCAGCCACTCCCCGGCTCAGCAGCAGCAGCCGCAGCAACCGTGAGATAGGCAACGAGGGCAAGGCGCCGGCCGGCTTCCCCACCCCTTTGCCCGGGTTAATGTGCAACCCACGGGCGCCGGCGACGGACTTTGCCCCTCGCCCGCCTTACCCGTAGCTGGTGAGGACGCTCTTGTTCACCACCACGATGAGGAAGGAGCTGAGGCCGTAGAAAGCGGCCGCCAGGAGCTTGAGGCAGACGGTGAGGCTCGGGGCGGCCGCCATGCCCGGCTCCTCATCTCCGCGAGCGGGGGCAGGCGCTGCTTCGGCGGCGGAGGAGGCTTCTCCTTTCACGCCAGAAGCCTGACGTCTGCGCGCGGCCGCCGACATGGTTGCGACGAAGGGGGACGTCGGAAGGGGAGGAGCGGGCAGGGAAGCGGGCCAGGAGGGAGGAGACTCGGCCAAAGGCCCACCGCCTCAGGAGGGAGAGTCCGGGCCGCCCCGGCCCAGCCCAGCCCAGCCGCCCCGGCCCGGCCCGCCTTTCCTCCCCATCCACGCACCAGCCACAGTGCCTGTGCCTTTGCACAACCCGGCCAGGGAACAGCCGCCGGTCCTTTGACGCCTCCTGGAGCGCAGGACCCAGCCGAGCTGCCAGGACGAAATACGCTGTGGGTTAAACACCTAGCCTGCAGGGATGTTTTTCTCTGTTTTAATTTGTCTTTTTAAAGGTGGGACAAACAGAGAGCCCAAACAGGCGTGGCCTAATCCACACTACACAAATAATCCATGTGAAGTCGAAGGCTTTCACCGCCGGCATCCATAGATTTTCCTTGGGTTTTTTTCCGGGCTGTGAGGACATGTTCTGGAAGAGTTTATTTCTGACGTTTTGCCTTCATCTGTGGCTGGCATCTTCAGAGAATAGTTGTGTAGGAGTGTGTGGGGAATTTATACACTGTGAACCCCTGTTGGGGAAGATATGTAAATGTGTGTATTTGAATGGTTAGTTTCTGGGTATAGAAATGCAAGGCTCCTTAGTGTCTGTTTGGCTAATGGTTGGTTGATGGCCCATTATCTGCTGGGAATCCCCCTGTCCCTGGGTGGAGTTCCTTTGTGAGTGTTAAGTTTTCATTCTATTGTTTTTCAAAACTGGCAGCCAAACTTTGTTTACTTTAAGGGTTTCTTCTTTCCTGATGAAGTTGTCCAGGTGTTTGTGGATTTCTATAGCTTCTCTGCATTCTGACATGATAGTTGTTGGCCTGGTCCAGAATTTCTGTGTTTTCAAATAGCATTTTGTGTCCAGGTTGGTTTATAACATGTTCTGCTACTGCTGATTTTTCTGGCTGGCCCAGTCTGCAGTGTCTCTCATGTTCCTTGAGAGACACACAGCGTTTAGTGGTCCCTATGTAAACTTGTCCACAGCTGCATGGTCGTTCACTAAAGCTTATTTATGTATTTAAAGCATTATCTGTCAGTCTCTCAACCCAGTGGGTCCCATGAAGTGATGTACAACAGACGACAAGTTGCAGTCCCAGCCCCAGGCTAGCTTTCCTTGTTGTGTGCTTTCAAGTCGTTTCCAACCTAAGGCAACCCTATCACAGGGTTTTGAGCCCTGTGGGAAACCAGTCAGACAGCCAGGAGGCTGAACAACATTTCCACAGCATCATCTTCTGTAAATATTCAGCCAAGAAGGACTAGAACCACTGTAGAACAGTACCCTCAAGTCCTGTATCAGCCAAATGGCCCAGAAGGATACCAAGGTTGATGTTGATGAATGCCACTGAGAGGTCCAGCAGAACCAACAAGTATACACTCTTCCTGTCCGGTTCCCAACAATGGTCATCCTTCAGCCTGACCAAGCTTCCCCACAGGACTATTTCTGTCCCAAAACCAGATCCAAAACAAAATTGGAATGGATCCAGGTTGTCTGTTTCATCCAGGAAATCCTGGAATTGTACTAACACCACCCTGTTAGGAAGATTAAAAACTATCTGATAATTTTTATGGGTGGTGGGGCTCAGTAAAGGTCTCTTCAATAGGGATCTTACAACTGTCTCTTTTTGAGGGGTTGGAAGAAGGAATTATATCCTCCACCACCTAATCAACCCCCCCTCCCTCTGGCAGCTCTAATCATGGGTCTGACAGACAAGCAATTGTTTTAACTTCTAACAACTCATCCGTATTATCATCATTATCATCATAATCATCTTTTATTTCTCTAGCATTATCAATGTGCATGGCACTTTACAAGAAAAAGAACAACAAAACAGTTCCCTGCCCTCAAGCTTACAATCTAATGATGTTGAACACATTGAAATACCGGGAAGTACTGTGTGAAGCACTACAGACACAGTGCATAGTAAAACTATGGAATTCACTGCCATGTAGTTATGGCTACCATGTAGTTATAGCTGCCATCAATGGCTAGTAGCAGGACACCTGTATATCATATATCTATATCATATTGGGTATCAGAGCAATATGACCATATATCCATTGCTGAGGCGTGTAAAATGGTGGCTACTGATGTATTAATGCCATGATGAGCTTCCCAGAGGTAACAAATTGGCCACTGTGTCAGACTAGATAAGGCCTTGGCCTGACCCAGCATGACCACTCTGAGATGGTACAAGTGGGATAGAAGCCTTTTCTTGTTCTTCTTTGTCTTTTCTGTTTTCTTCTTCATGATTGCCATCACCATCGTCATCACAAACGTTGAAGAATTAATAAAATTTCTATGAGGGATTAAAAAAAGAAAGGAAGAAAATGTACCCACCCATCCCTATGTATGGGTTCCTTCTTAATATAAAGCCCCTATACAATTCAAAGAGAGGCAGTGGTGTAGTGGTTTGGGTGTTGGAGAAGGACTCTTGTCTAAACAATAAAAATACCCCTCATAGAATTTGTTGAGAATACCTTTTGTCCTGATGAGCTGTGCAGGAGATTTGGAGTTTTCAGCAGGGGCAAAAACTCAATTTACTGTGCATTAGGGGACTTCACAGTTTTCCACAAAGTTTTTTTTATACTGCGCAGCACTGCACATTACCAATCATATGAATGACCGATTCACAGTGCTGTGCATTCTGAGCCAGGAGGAAGTCAACGCGATTGTTCAGTCATGCACGCAGGGGCGGGCTTTCCTTTCAGTCAGTCCGGAAGTGCCATTTTGGCCTTCCGGAGGACCGAGTGTGTGCTGTATCACTTCTGCCCATTTAAAGAAAGAGGTTTAAAAGTGCAGCAAAAATTATTGAGTGGGGCAGGGAATGGTGGCCTTTACTTGCAGCCACAATCTTGATTTGCGGAAAGGGGTCCGTCTGACTTCTTTGCCACACATCACTTTGCAGGCAACTTTTTTTTTTTTTTTTTTTTTTGAGAAAATCATGGAGACAACAGGGAGCTGCTTTGAATGCCTGATAATGTGCATCTATGCACTGTATTTCCTTTCATGTAGTCAACCCCCAGAGGGCTCAAATCCCTGTTTGGCCATAGAAACCCAGTGGATGACCGTGGGCAAGTCACACTTTCAGCTTCAGAAGAAGGCAAGGGCAAACCCTCGGAACAAATCTTGCCAGGAAAACCCCATGATAGGTTCGCCTTCAGGTCGCCATAAGTCAGAAACAACTTGAAGGCACACAACAACAATAACAATTCAAACTTTCTCTGCAATCATTTTATCATGGAGATACAGGCATACCTCTGACAAAGAAGCTCACTTTTTCAAAGTGTTTTTATACCCACCCAGCATCTCCTTTTCCTTATTGTCCTCTGTTGCTGGACATTTTTTAGCAGCCTTGGCACTGGGAGAAACATAGATTTCCACTGTTGAGTTACAGTGCTGTGTTTGCAGTAAACAATAGAATAAAGCTTAAGCTGGAAAAAGATGAAATTCTGGTCTTGGTGATCTTGCTGCAGCTGTGTGCTCCTGCCTTCAACAGACAAGGTAAACAGCTTCTGCCTCCAGAATCCCTTACTGAGGGTCTGTCTATACAATTTTTAAAAAATCCATTTGGGAGGTAAAAAATATGAATAAGCAGTCGTTCATATGCATACGATCCGCCTACATGATTTTTTAACCCCCCCCCAAACTCCGTCTGACCCCCCTTCCCCAGCTGGCTGAAGCGAGCAAGCCAAGCGGTGATTTTAAATCTCCCGCTGCTTTTTTTTTTTTTAATTTAAAAAGGTGCCTGCTTTGTGGACAGTCGGTTTTCCCTAGTTACAATGTAAAATAAATATAAATATATATAACATTTACCGACTTACTGGACTCTCGCTTAGCCGGGAATCCAACATGGCGGCCGCTCCCACTTCCCCTCCCTGCTAGCCCCGCCCCTTCTACTCGGACAGCCAATCAGATTACACTGCCTATTTGTATGTGTGCAAACAGGGTGTATAGACCATCAGCCATTCGAACAGCTGTACGGATTTTATGCCAAGATCCGCTACTCCTTCCGAATGCCGAATTCACGTAGTTTATGGGAGAGTTGCTTGCCCCCCTTCTGAATGACACATATGAATCCGAATGGCTGTGTTTACAGAAGAGCAATCTTCTGAACGGTGTACGTATTTTTTTTACCGTGTAGACGGGCCCTGAGTATGCATGAGCAGCAAAAAAGAGAGAAAGGAGAAAATCAAATAAGCCTGCCTCATCAGCTCCCCTAGCTTGTTTTGTTTGTTTGTTTGTTTGTTTGTTTGTTTGTTTTAAAAGCAGAGATCTAGAAGTTTGGCCACCAAAATTGAAATAATAGGAAAAGAAAAAAATCATCCTTAGATGGATTTTGGAAGAAATATTCAAGTGGTCTCTAGAAAATTCAAAACGTTTTTCTTCACTTATGCAAGGCTGACCTGACCTGATTTGACCTGGTTGCCATAGATAGATAGATAGATAGATAGGATAAAAAGTTTAATGAAATAAATTGAACTGCTCTTCTTTTTTGTAATGTAGGACCCTATTCCTTTTCTTTCCATGTTATTTCAGCCTCTGGTACCAAATTTTCTGTTAAAGAAGTAATGCTAAGGAACACATCTATTTCATTAATTGTGGTATACCTCTATAGATGAGGTAATTCTAAGTTGAGTATGCAGTACAAATAAGCACTAAATTTTTATTCGGTTTACTGACTGAGCACTGTTGCAAAGTTTCACACAAACAAAGAACTGGAAACAACCCTCTTCAGCATTGTCCATTTGGTAGAGAAACTGATTTGGCGAACACATGTGTAGTGCATCTGGTTTTTCTTCAACCTCCATCCATCTGACAGAGTAGATTAAAATCTGAGAAAGCTTATGCTACCAACTTCTTTCTCTCAGTCTCAAAGGTGCTTACAAGATCCCTTTGCATACTGATCCAGATTAAAAAGGCTATGTCTTTGAATTGTGCAATTTATATAAAATTTATATAAAATTCCTTTCACACACTTCCTCCTGGCTGTACAGGGTAATATTCTGCCTGTCATACCCACCATGGCTGAAGCATCTGTGTTGTCTTCAAAGGTAGTCCACATATAAAACATTATAATAATCCCTCTAGGTTACCAGAGTGTACAGTGCTGTGACCAGACCATCC
Organism: Gambelia wislizenii; assembly: GCA_030847615.1. NCBI lineage: Eukaryota > Metazoa > Chordata > Lepidosauria > Squamata > Crotaphytidae > Gambelia > Gambelia wislizenii. Next base: position 110,372,844 of record JAUMIR010000004.1, read on the forward strand.
CATTCAGCAATGGTTATAGCTCTGAACTAGCTGAGGCTGGTAAAAGATATTCCTCACCAAGGAGATTTTCACATCAGCGAGATGTTCCGTTGCAGGCATGGAGTAGCGTCACTGAAAGATTTTTCTTTCAGACAACGTTCACCCGATTCTGTGCCCTCAACGTGACTGTTCTGTTGTCTTCCCATGATATTTCAATCACGGGGAGAAGTCGTTAATGACCACCCGTTCCGTTTTTGTCACAGAATCATGGGTGGTCTGAAAGGTGTCCTCCCCCGTGATGACAGCTGCGAGGGGGGGGGGAGTCCATTCTGGACACTTCCAGGCAGGAATGGGACACCCAGGTAAGTGGCACCCTTCCCCCCCCCCCGGGTTATCTTTATGTTTTTTGCATGTGCTTTCGTGTTTTGTGTACTGTTTTGATGTTTGGGGGGGTATTTTTAAATTTCCCTCCCATCCGTTCTCTTGCGAGAATAAGTGGGATTTGACTTCACTGGTGTAAAAGCAGCTTTATGGCAGCTGCATTTACAGCAGTGAAGCCGAGGGTAGAGGGAGGACGTGCCTGCTGCGGGGTTAAGGTAAGTGTGCGAACATTTTCCTTAATCCCGTAGCAGGGATGGGAGAGGGACTTGTGGAGCAGAAATGGGGAATTTGGCCCCTTTGTGAAAATTTCCCAAGTGACAATACTGGAGCAAGGAAGATGCCAACTTACATACCTGATTTTTCAGTGGCAGTGTCCATACAGTCAAGTTTAATGAAAACAGTTTCAGAGATTGCTAGGGGAGGGGCAAAGGGGTTGCATCAGAAAACCAACAACTTTTGATAATGTGAACTGGCCCTAACAATGTATTTTAATGGGAGTCCTACAAAATGTGTATGTTACAAATCATGGTCGAAAAAATCAGTTTTTAAAAATGTTCCCCTACACATCTGTAGTTCCAGTTATGCTATTAGAAGGGCACTTATTCCTCAGTGCTCTGTTGCTTGCTATTATGCTTGGGACCCTGTGTTTTATTTCTGTTGCAAAAAGCTGAGAATATTTTAGTGAAATGAATATTTCAGGTAGCACCTCACAAAAGTCTGATGGCAATAAAACACCCACCAACAATAAAAATACCCAAAGCTATAATAATTATCCAATGAAAACAAATAAACAAGAAGCTGATACAAAACAACCAATTTCAGTTTTAATAGAATGGAATAAAAAATGTAAACATAATTAAAAGCAGAAGAGAATACTGTACAACGGTTGTCACTTGAGCCTGAAACACTTTAGTGTACACTTCATGGAAACATACCATAATTTGGTGCTATCAGCGAGGAAGTATTCTGACCACTAGCCATTCACCTAAGTCCAGACAGTGTAAGTACCTGAAAAGGCTTTCTGAAGAAGAACTTAAGAAGTGGACGTTTATGTCTATCAAGTACTAAAGTGCCAGTCTGCTTCAGATTTTAAAAGCTAAGATCTTGAATCATGCTGGTCATTGGAAGCTTCTTGGTACTGACATGATATGGAGAAGGTACCTATAATGGCATCTTTGGCTTACCGGTACATATTCTGAGAGTGTATTTATATTATGGAGTTTGATACCATTTTATCTATCATGACTCCCTCCTGTGAATTTTTTTGATCTCTAGTCTGATTTGAAAGTGCTTAGAATTCTCTTCCTCCCTCCTAGAGAGCTCTAGTACTGTATGTCGTTCAGGTGTGTGTGTGTTAGCGCTCTCTAGCAGAGAACTTTAAGTACCTCACCAAACAGAGCCATGACAGTTAAAAGTAGCATCAAACTGCTTTTAATACAATTCATGTTTAGTAGTGCAGATATACTCACAATCTTAGTGACCCTTTTAAAAATGAGACTAGCCTTGCCAATGCAGTGTCACATTTTGTCATGTTGTAATGAAACACCAGATGGCACACAACATCCTAGAAAGAATTTGCTCCCACAGTGTATTTCAATACCCTGCCTGGAAACTACTATATTGTTAATAATAAAAACCCAAGACATCTCCCTCCTGGTTTGCAATTATTCTGGACTACACCACAGCAAATGATCTGGATAATGCAGTTCTTGCATAGCTTTATTAGCTGTGCTGAAAGTGCTTCACACAACAACAGTAATTTCAGAAGCTGAGGGCACAGTTCTCTTCATTATGTCTATTTCTATGAAGTGTTACTGAAGTCCTGCATGCTGTAGATCCCTATGGGATTCAGTGGTATCAAATTGTGCTGTTGGTATGCTTATAACTGCTGAATGAGTGGACATTATGTGTTGCTCTTCAGAACGTGTAGTCATATTACCTAATTTCAGGGACTCAAGACTATTCGTTATTTCTCTCGGAAAGCCCTTCAGTGATGCTGATGATGTAAGTCTGCTTGAACCCTCACTGTCTTCTTGGACTAGAAATTTGCTCCGCAGTGCCATGATTTCCATGTCAACTGGCCTGTTTTCATCCTGGTAGGGTTTCTGGTCAAACACATCCTGGTTACACACTAAAGATTTGTTGGTCTCACCTGGTTTGATTTTAGTGGAATCATCTATTGCTGAAAGTTCACCGTCAGATCTGTGGATTGGAATTGGCTTTGAGATGGGTATGTAGTCCACAAAAACCATTCTGCCTTTCCTACGGATGTTTTCAACATAATGTATTGGAAGTTGGGGCTTTACTCTTGAAATAAGACTGAGAGATGAAGTGCCCGGGTATTCAGCACCTTTAAGATTCACTCCATGTATCATAAGCATATCTTTGCTACATGTAGGCATGTGCTGTGCGAGATTCCTTTCTATTATAGTGTGTCTATTAATAGCTCTAGTCACACTCGCACCAGTTTTCCGAACAAATGGTACATCTTTCTTAGAACTTACACAGGTATTGTAGGGTGCTTTCGCCACTGATAAAATCTGAATGGTAATGCGTTTTGGTTTCTCAGACAACACGGGCTTTTTCTTCCTTTTTACAGTTACGTTAGGAGGAGGATGTTTTTTATTTCCAATTATTGCAATTGATTCATTGTAGTTATTTTGTAGAACAGGATTTAGATGTATACATACTTCACCCCTCTTATGCATGTCAAAAATTGCTTTATTTCCATATAAAGCAAGCCATCGATCCAGAATATAGTCCTCAACATACTCATCATTGTGAACAAAGACGGGAAATGATTCACTCATTTTCTAGAAAGGGAAAGAGAGGAATGTTAAAAGCTTTCACACCAAAGCAGGAGGAGACAACTCTGAGATAAATTCATGTGTACAGGGGGAAATCACGCTGTTACCAATACCTATTGAAACTGAAATAATGTTAAAAGAGAATTTGTCAACTACTTCTTAGATGTTTAAATGTCAGATTTCAAGGAGAACAGAGTGGCCTATGAGGGACACTGTGAGAGGTGACTTGGGCCTTGGTTAAGAATAAATGGTGGTTGTTGTTGTTGTTGTTGTTAAAGCTTCACAGACAAGCAGGGATTGGATTGAACTTGGATTTCCCACACAGAAAAAAAAGCATTCTCAGTCACTACTGTATATCATATTACCTTTGTACTAAATTAGGCTATGCAAAAACAGAAGACAACCGTAGTCATTTAAGGAATGGAAAACTGAAGTCTTCTGACTTGTTTACAGCACAGTACATAACTATGCCAGGAATCAGGAAATATATGTATGCTAATAGGCCAATCAGGCTTAGGGACCAGCTTTCATCCCATATTTTGCAATGAAATATATCTTTGGTTTCAACTTAGCTAACCTTTTGATATGAATGATTAATAATGTGTTCTGGGTAACCTCTTGCCCAAAATTGCCTCAGTTCGACACTAATTATTTTTTTTTCCAGATCAAAAGGGTAGTGATGGGTAGTCTATAGCTGTTTAAGTGTGGCTAATTTGTATATGGCTGATTTAGAATAAAAGGTAATTCAAAATCCTAAAGTGATTCCCTTCAAGGAATTTGTCACTTTATATATAAGATATATAGACAATGTTTTTGTTTTCTAGTGTCAATCAGGTGAATATTTTTTGTTGTTAGATGAAGTTAGTCCACACATTAAATTTAATAGCCTCACCCATAATTACAGGCTACCATTTTTGCAGGTGTTGGTTAAGAAAATGAATAATACAGTTAAAGTTTTCTGCTTATAGTAAACCTATTGAAAAGAATTCTGTTCTACACTACTCCAGCAATCACAGCCATTTTTTAAAGCTCAATTTACCATACACACAATTTTAAAGAGTCAAGCATAACTATTCAGCTGATGGGGATTTCCATCAAGAAAGTATAGTTCTCAAGAGGCAATTTTCAACTCAGCTACCCCAACTCCATGAGCCAGCATGGTACAGTGGTTTTAATGTTGGACTAGGACTCTGGGACACCAGGGTCTGAATTGCCACTGGGGGACCCTTCAGCAAATCACACTCCCTGAGATTCAGAGAAAAGCAATGGCAAAAGGCCACTGAACAAATCTTGCCAAGAGCACCCCATGATGGGTTCACCTTAGGGTCTCCATAATTTGGAAATGACTTGAAGGTACACAACAAAAACAGCACTAAATCATGAAGAAATGTCTTTCACCAAATTTAGGGCAACATTTTAACTCAATCGCATGTTAAAGGTCGCATTAACATCAGTAGCATCTGATGGCTCTGATGTCAGTGGAGTGGTGGATTTGCACTCAGGTTTGGTGTGAACTATAAAGGAACTTTCCAAGATGCTGGGCTCTTTCCCCAAAAGAAGTTCAGGAACTTTAAAGGACTTATCCAAAGTAATGAATCTCCCCACCCCCATCCCGCACCATAGGTCCAATACCTTAAAGAGTTGTTTTACTATTTGGACTGAAACCTGGATTCATTGCCCACGCTCATCAGAGCCACCAACTACTACTGTTTAATATTTCATGGTAACATATATACAGCATGACGATAACAGTACAGAGGTGGAATCGTACGGCCCTACGATTGTTGTTATTCTATTGCAACTCCTCTTAACCCTAGCTAGCATAGGCAATGGTGAAGAATGTCGAGTGTTGCAATCCGACAACTTCTGAAGGGCCACATCATTTTCACCCCTGACAAAGAACATCAGGGTCTGCCTGTGTAGTACCATCACTGTACTAAAGCAACCAGAAAAACTGCATCTTGGACAAAACACAGTTGGAGGGGGAAAGAAGATATTACCATGGGATTGTATTTTGCTTTTGGACAGCCAGCTCTGATGACTTTGGCATTTGGATTTTCGATTTCATCTTCAATGCACAAAGGAATAATGGGTTTCTTCTTTTTCTGAAGTGGGTCATCAAAGTGGATAAAACCCTTCTCAGTCCTTTCTCCCTCTTTGGTTAAATTATCTTTGAGAAGACTGCTTAAAAAAGAAAGGTTATAGTAATAAGCAGGCACCCATCACTTGAATAAACAATAATTCCAGTACTGTAGTTAGTTCCAACAGCATTATGCCATGTTTCAAAAGTAACTCATTCAAAGGAACAGCTTTTCCCAGACCACCAGACCAATTACCAATATGATACACTCCAAAATTACAGTAAGTCTGAAACGAGAGGAGGAATGATTACAGTACTAGTAATATTAGTAGTGATGTTGAAGATCATGATAATAACAATGGTGGGTCTTTAGTCTTTCATGTACTTCACATTTGAAAAAATAGGCCAGAAACCTTTTGAAGCATTATGTTCTCTTTGATGTGCCAGTAGTTGTGATTTTTACAAGCTTGTGTAAGGAAGTTTCTGGTAGAATTGCAGGAAATGCAAGCAATTCCCTGTTTGTCTACAGTGCCATAGGCAGGTTTACAGCTTAGTCAGCATGCAGGCATAGCTTGTGTCCACATTATGAAAATGGCCACTGACTGGCTGTGGGGTGAGCTGGAAAGCTATCACATGACTGAAGGTCATAGAATCATAGAATTGTAGAGTTGGAAGAGACCACAAGGGCCATATATATCTGAAGCTGAGATGCCTACAGACTGTAGGTTTTGAGAAGAGGGCCGCTAGTTCTGTGATCTAGTATTCACAACACTTCAACATTACTGTACTTACATATTTCAGGGCCAGAGCGTGATGGAGAGCAGTGATAATGAGAGAAAAACATGCTGCTACAGCCACAGATAGGGATCCTCATCAAATCACCATCCAAAAAAGCAAGCAGAAAGTGATAACAGCATATTTAAAACATGCTGCTCATGAATGGGTGACAGAATTCTTAGCAATTCTAGTTAATTTTGAGTCCACAAAGGCCATTGTGTTAAAATTCAGAGACCTCATCCGCTTTTGAAGAAAAAGGCAGGATTTTATTCACATTTAAAGTATATTGTCACATCCTGTTACTCAGGGGTTTACCTCATGAAGGAAGGGAAGTGGAAGTGATGCCCAAGAGTAGCATGTCCCATCTTGCCTTATCGCACAACATCGGCATATTTCAGCTGTTCTCTGGTTCCAGTCCAATGGGAGACAGTGATAAGGGTGGATCTTTTTGTTAACAGATTTTTCCAGTTAGCAAAAAGACTCATGTTTACTACCATCTCTCACAGGACTGGAACCAGAATAGAATAGAATAGAATCTTTATTACAGTCATAGACCAGCACAGACTGGAACCAGAGAACAGCTGAAACATGCCAGTGTTGTGCAATAAGACAAGGCGAGCAGTGCTATCAGGGTGCACTTCTGCTTCCTTCCCTTATGTGATAAGCCCCTAAGAATAACACATTATACAATAAAAATATGATTAAATATGAAGGGATTAGATATGCTAATGCTTTAAAATCAGAAGTTTAACTTACTATTTTGAATAGTTAATTACCTTCCATTCAGGACAGCTGATGACAAATTACCATTTGGACAGAATTTGACTTTACTCTTATTTCCCAGATGTTGAGGGCCTTGATTTCTTCTCACATCAGTAACATTGGGTTGATTTGCTGATAACTGATCACCTGGAATGACAATGAGTTTCATGGTCTCTTACCAGTGCAACAATTCAAACAAGAAGAAAGAGAGAGAGAGAGATCCCATAATCACAGTTTAGTTTTTAAATAAAATGGAGAAGATATGGTTACATTAATAAGTGAATAGTTACAGAGCTGGTTGAAATGTTAACATTACCTGGGCAGCTTGGAACATTAGTAAGTGGCTTGTCCCTCACAAACCAAATCAGTCACAAAAGATTTATATATATATATATATTGCTGCTGTACCTGTTTGATAGTCGCTAGTGAGAATATGGAGCATTTCCATATGTTCAGGCTGATCTACATGATAAAGCAGTGTTACCCAAAGAGGTGGGGGAGCCCACCCATGATGCCAAAATCTCAGTTATTAATTGGGGGAATTATTAGCTCAAATGGATGGCTGCGAGAGGTCAGATAACCTTTGGGACCTTGTGTACTTATGTATACCAGTGCTCACTGCAGAGAACTCTAGTAAAGTAAAATAAATGGGTTTTATGGGAAAATAACACAGAAGCATTCCCATGTGCACTCACACTCACAAGAACCACACAAGGCTAACAAAGAGTTAAAGGTGGAAAGGTTGGATAGAGGAATATATTCAGGAAGTAGGAACTATAGTTACCAGTCTTGAAGAGAGAGAAGAATAGGACTCAGACCAAAATCTGAGGATGGCACTGGATTCCAATCCGGGGGCACGCTGACAGAGTGTCCGGGTGCAGTCACAGTGGCACACCTTGCTATTGTTCAGGGACTAATATTTATACTGTATTTTGTGTCCTGAAGAGGTATTTGGGCTTAGGACAAAGCCGTGAGAGGTTTCCCACCATCAAACAAAGGAAACTGAAACTCTGCCAATAGCTGTTTATGGCTGAGAGATAGGAATTGATGGGTTTATGACAACCTCCATAATGAGGGATAGGAAAGATGTGAAGGGATATTTCCTGGGGATGAGGGGTGTGCAGGTCACTTGTTTGTTTGTGCTGTATGACTCATTGCCAAGGGTACCAGGAGGAGATTAGCACATACCACCTTAATGGCTCTGTTTACTAGGGGCTTCACTTAATCCTATCTTGGGTGTATCACTAGTATTTTTCCACGACACCTTCCTCAGGTCCTGTGACCTCCACCTAACCTTACTTACCAATTATGATATTATAGAGAGGGGGTGTAAGGCATGGCAACAGCAGTTTATAAACATTGTGGTCATGGTATGGATCAACCACTTTGGAGAAATGTTTTTAAAGTCTACTATAATGTCTGAATTGGCTGTTAGGAAAAATGGAAATCCATACAGCCAATGTAATTGAGGAGGGAACTTCAGAAGGAAGAAGGCATAACCTAGAAAGGAGCCTTTCTTTATTTGTTTTCTTTTCTACTGTCCTCTCCTTTCCATGATTGACTGTTTCATTATTAAAAGATGCAATCTATTGTTACAGATTCATTTAGTGAAGTTATTATCAGAGCCTGGAAAAATTATTTTTCAACACAACTCCCAGAATCTACCATGGTGGCCAATGGCTAGTCCCACATGCAAGAGACCCATAGAAACAATGAGAACCTGGCAAATCACCATTTATGCCTGTTCCCTTGTTTCAGTAAGTCAGCTCTAGTTGGGAACAGCAATTGGAATTAAACCTGGGTTAATAATAGAGAAGCATTCTATTCAAATTACTTTTAAATTTGTTATTAGAAAGCCCCTATAATATACAGAGAATAATCAATGCAGAAATGTATTAATCTGCTGCCCAAGCCCAATCTGCACCAGTGTTTACATCACTGGAGGCAAATGGGGAGGTTATAGTCTTATGTGACCCTGGGAGGTTGTAGTTCTGGGGCAAATTTGCTTCAGGGAGAGAAGCCCATCATGGTCATGTGGGGCTTCATTTAAATTAATATGGGATGTGCTAAGACCACACAAACAGACCCAAACAGGGTTTTGTTTTTGGTTTTTTTGTCCCCACAGAAGCATACGTTGAGTGCAGACAGGTATGTACAATAGCTCTCCTACAACTGGTTGCTGTCTTAGGTGGTATGCCCAGCCTGGATCAATCCTGAATCTGGAGGATGAGATTGGGGGGTGGGGAACAATGTTTAAGTGTTTGTGTTATAGCCCTCATGTTGCTTTAAAAAAAAAGTAATAAATCTGGTGCTACTCTGAGGAGGAATGAATATCATCTGCCTTGTGAGTTTTAGAGCTGGGAAGAGCTACTTTCCTCCTTCCCCACATAGATCCACTCCCAGTTAAATCAGGTGCTATTTGTACAGGAATCATAGTCTAATCTTTGCAATTAAAGATCTAAAACACAGTTTTAATTTCTTCAACAGCTATCAGTTTCTCACTGTGATGGTTCTCCGCTGCAGGATTAATGAGATGTTTGTGATACACTTTGAACCACTGTGCTGTTTAAATGCACCCAGTGTTGCTGTCAATATTTTTTATTTCTATCATTTATTTTTCTCCCACCTTTTTCCACTGTGACCACTGTCATTCGGTTCTGACTACTGGTTCCTGTAGTTAAGTCATTAGTGATGTGTTGCTGGAAAAGATGTGACAAATACATCATTACTGGGAAACACATTCAGGGGTAGCCGTGTTGGCCATGTAGCAAAACAACATCCAGAATCCACAAAAAGGTGATACTTTATTGGCCAACCAAACTGCAAAACACATGATGCAAGCTTTCAATGCTCTACTGGCTTCTTCATCAGACAAAAGCCATGCCGTCACAAAGGGTCAGAATCATGCTGGATACCAAGAGGTTGCCTTGCTGCTGCAAAAGGAGTTAAATTTTACTGCCCTTTGTTTTAGCACCACATGGCCACGACATAGGAGTGGCCTCTGTCTGCATAATACCTCTTACCTGAACAACAAAAGCAACATCTAAGATAACAGGTAGCCCTGTGAGTCCAACACCGTCACTTTATTAAATATCTTTTGCCTGACAATGAATCCAGTAGAGCTTCAAAAGCTTGCTTCATATGTTTTGCAGTTTGGTTGGCCAATAAAGTATCGCGTTTTTTGTGGATTCTGGATTTTGTGTATCATTACTAGTGGTGTCATCCTATGATACAAAGATGCTAAACAAGCATATTTGTACACAGTAAGAAACTTAGAGGGAATTTATTTCCCTTTGATTCTATGATATGCTTATTGGGTGTTATGAAGATCAGAGCAAAGCAATGACCCATCTTTTAATAGAAGAAAATTCCTAACTTTGGAAACATGGGAAAATTTGCCTATTATCTAAGGATACAGGAAATACTATCTCATATCAATTAAAGCCTACCATTAATTTCACATTTAATGATTTTACAGAAGACTGTAAGGCAATCTAAATCTATTCACACCTACTCTAAGTACACAAAAGTTAATAAAACAAAATACAGTATCTCTCTGGCTTTTCTTCACAAACGAAGATAGGCATGGAAGGCTCAGCTTTCCCTTAGTTCAGGGGTGGGCAAGTGAGGTCCACAGGTCTTATTCAGGTCCTGGACTCTGCTTTTGCAACCCCGAATGTAATTGAAAATTTAGCTCTGAGTGAAAAAGAGAAATTGCCAAACCATCGTTGGAAAAAGTTTTGGCCGTGGTTTAGTGAGACGACTCCAGCAATAATCATAGAATCATAGAATTGCAGAGTTGGAAGAGACCACGAGGGCCATCCAGTCCAACCCCCTTGCCACGCAGGAAATCTTGATTAAAGCATCCCCGACAGATGGCCATCCAGCCTCTGTTTAAAGACCTCCAAGGAAGGAGACCCCACCACGCTCCGAGGGAGTGTGTTCCACTGCCAAACAGCTCTGACTGTCAAAAAGTTCCTCCTCATGTTGAGGTGGAATCTCTGTTCCTGGAGCTTGCACCCATTGCTCCGTGTTCCAGTCTCTGGAGCAGCAGAAAACAAGCCTGCTCCATCCTCAGTGTGACATCCCTTCAAATACTTAAACAGGGCTATCATATCGCCTCTTAACCATCTTTTTTCCAGGCTAAACATACCCAGCTCCCTAAGTCTCTCCTCATAAGGCATCGTTTCCAGACCTTTCACCATTTTAGTTGCCCTTCTCTGGACACACTCCAATTTGTCAATATCCTTTCTGAATTGTGGTGCCCAGAACTGGACACAGTATTCTAAGTGAGGTCTGACCAAGGCAGAATAGAGTGGCACTATTACTTCCCTTGATCTAGACACTATACTTCTATTGATACAGCCCAAAATCGCATTGGCCTTTTTAGCTGCCGCATCACACTGTTGGCTCATGTTCAACTTGTGGTCTACTAGGACTCCTAGATCCCTTTCGCACGTAGTCTCATTCAGCCAGGTCTTAATATAAAGTGATATTTTAAATAAATATTTTATTATTTTTGTATTATTTTGTATTATTATTTTTAATTAATATTTTATTGGTTTTTTTTCATTTCCAAGTAGGTATAATTATAATGTGTAAATATAATGTGATTATAGTGTGTTTAGATTAAAGGGAAAAATACATTAGTGTTAGGATATATTTATTTTTGTATTAGTAAGAAAAGAGGAAAATAATTAGTATTATTTTTGTATTATTGTTATGGCCTTTTGCGGTCAGGTGTATTTTTTAGTAGAATGGTCTTACTCCAATAAAAAATTCTCTATTAAAAATTCCAGAAACCCCCCATCAGAACTAAGGCATAGTTTCTAACAAGCATCCCAGGGCCAGATCCCCACTGGTACCACTGTGCATGTTGGGAAGGGCTAAACCTCCCACACCCTCATTCCCTGTTCAGAACCATGTACATTGTCTTGAGCTCCTTAGATAAAAGATGGAAAATATATTTAATAGAATAAAAATATAAATTCAAGTCCATCTCCCCCACATGACAACCAAAAAAAAAAAGGAAGAGAAACTATTGCCATGAAGATTCCTTTTCCTTCTTTAGTGACTGCACATGGAGAGACGAATAGGGGGGAAAACAGCTGTTCAGAGGGTTTAAACCCTCTGACTCACTCACCAACACACACAGTGGTCCTGATCCAAATAATGCCCCAGCCTAATTACTTGGAAGAAAGAAAGTCTGCATGCTGTTTATATAATATATTGCATGCTCTTTGATAGTAATACTGATTTTTGTTGTTGCTGTGTGCCTTCAAGTCATTTCCAACTTTAGGCAACCCTAAGATGAACCTATCATGGGGTTTTCTTGGTAAGATTTGTTCAGAGGAGTTATGCCATTGCCTTCCTCTGAGGCTGAGAGAGTGTGACTTGCCCAAGGTCACCCAGAGGGTTTCCATGGCTGAACAGGGATTTGAACCCTGGTCTCCAAAGTCATAGTCCAACACTCAAACCACTATACTGGGGATATATTTTTTAATGGGATTTTTATATATACATCCAAGAAAAACTTTTTATCTTTTACTATTCCTAATTATTTTGATATCTTCTCTTGATTTCTGTTGCTAAACCTATATAATCTATTCTAAATTACAATTTTGTTATCCACATAAGAAAGTCTGTATTATTTAGTTAAAATGCTGTTTAAAATTAAAGAGTAATTTAATTAAAATTAAGAGAAATGATCAAGATTTGGGGACAGTCAAAATTCCTAGCATTTTCCTGCCTATGGAGGACAGATCTTCCATCTACTGTCTGAACCACATTAATATGGAAACACATGTGCCAATAAAATGGAAACAACACTTTGATTACAGCTAGAACATTATCACAACCATCAGTGCAAGGTTGCAGTATCATCTGACTAATTTCTTCTTCAGTCTAATTTCCCGACATGAACTGGCTTGCTTCCTATAGTTCTGTTTGACTTAAGTGAGAGCAGATGGATGAAAACCACTCATGTAAGACTTGCCTCTTTGGATTTTACCACAATAATTGTTTGTCTCCATGAAGTGGAAGATCTACTGAAACAGTATGTTTTTGACAATGAATACCAAAACAATTTGTCTCCTATGAGAAATGTAGGTGTTTTCCACCTAACCCTTCTGATACACTTGCAACTTATTGGCAAGATCAGGTCTAACGAGATTAAAACCAATGCAGTTATATTGATTACCTTGAATTATGATTTGAAAAAGTAATAATTTAAGCCAAGATGGAAATACAGTATTTATTTTCTAAATGAAACTTAGTGTGAATTTGTGGGCCTGTAGTTTTCTCCATTTTCACTTATGAAAAAAAAGTGGGGCAAAAGTTTTAAAACTGAATTAAGGATGGGGTGCACATATAGTACAGTTGACCCTCTGTGTCCACGGATTCTGCATCCACAGATTCCACTATCCACGGCTGGAAAATATCCATTCTCTCTCTCACACACACACACGTATTCAAAAAGTAAACTTTGATTTTGCCATTTTATGTAAGGGACACCATTTTACTACAACATTGTATATAATGGGACTTGAGCATCCATGGATTTTGGTATCCACAGGAGGGGGGGCTCCTTGAACCAAACTGCAGTGGATACCAAGGGCCCACTGTATAACGGTGTGTTAAATCACATTGACTTAAATCCAGTTGTTAGTTCCAGCTAGAGCAGACATACTGAATCAATGGAATGTACAGAACTATTGACCTATAAGTTCCCATTGAATCATTGGGTCTAGCCTTGTTGAGACTTTGGATTTAAGCCATTGTTTGATGGATGTAGCTAAGAAACAGCTGGTGGCATAACTCACCTCTGGCACTCTTCTTTTCTGAACTTCTGTGGTGGAATGAGCTGGTTTAAGCTTTGGATTTAGCTTCAGGATCATAAAGCCTCCACCTAAGGCCTGAAGGTTACCTTTAAAAAAAATACTATGAAATAAAATAAATTCCATTTATACTGTGCACAAGTTTGTCTAACAGAGAAAGGTCCAATAGGAAAATTCAGATTTTGGTTTATCTTCACAGGAATAGTATTACCTGGCTGAAGCGCAAACCCCAAAGCTATCTCTACATGCTGAATACATACATCTAAAACAGTGGTTCTTGTGGTCCAGGGACCCCCAGGGGGCCATGATGTCCTCACAGGAGGTCCACAAAGGCTTGAAGACTGCTTGGCCCACCTCCTCCCTGCAGTGCAGTGGTCATGTGACAGGAGCCAAGGCAAAGGCTGGCTGGCTGACTTGGCCTGCGCATTGCCATTCAATCTGCTCCAGCCACAAACTTGCAAGAAGAAACAGGGGGGAAGTCCTCCCTTCCCCTCCAGTGCTTCTGAGGGAAGGTTTAATGGATGGTGTAATTGTGTTGTTGTTGTTGTTTTTGTCAAGTATTATTATTAGGGTTTTAAATCTTGAGTTAACTCTTGGGGGTCCACAGCAACAAAAGATATTTAAAGGGGGTCCCTGGTAAAGAAAAGGTTAAGAGCCACTGATCTAGAATAAGCTCTCTCTCTCTGGCTTTTCTTCGCAAACGAAGATTCAGGAAGGACTCATCCCGTGCTTTCTGCAAGCACACTGATGACTAAAAAGGCCAATCCAAGATAAACAAGTCCAGTTGCAGAAAGCACAGCAGAAGGTCTCCTTGGGTGATGTTTCTGGGTTGTGATTCTTTCTGCGTTGTCGTTTCTCTTCAAGACTTCTTTGGCGTGAGTTCTCAAATAAGGCTGCAGCATTGTAGATAGTGCGTCTCCATGCCTCCCAGTGTGAGGCCAGGGCAGACCATTGTTGGTGATCAATTTGGCCAAGCCTGAGATATTGTTTCAGGGAGTCCTTGTATCACTTTTTTGGAGTGCCCCTCTTACACTGACCCATGGCGAGTTCACTGTAGAGTACTATTTTTGGGAGGCGATGGTCCTCCATCCTAGAAATGTGCCCTGCCCAGCACAGCTGTGTTCTCAATATCATGGCCTCAGTGCTGGTGATCCCTGCTTGCTCAAGGACAGCAACATTCATCACACAGTCCAGTGTATATTTAGGATTGTGCGTATACAGCGCTGATGAAAGCGTTTGAGGAGTCGTAAGTGTTGGCGATAGGTGACCCACGTTTCAGACCCATAAAGGAGAATAGACAGAATGGCTCTATACATATTGATTTTTGTGCTTCGCCTCAGGTGTTTATTACTCCAGACTCTTTTGTAAAGTCTTCCAAATGCGCTATGTGCCTTTGCTAATCTGTGATCAATCTCTTTGTCAATCTTGGCATCTGAGGAGATGATGCTTCCCAGGTAGGTGAACTGCTGAATGGATGGAGAAACATATGGCTGGCTGGAGGTCTGAAGAGGAGTCTTCCACACTGCAATATTTAGTTCTGGGTTTCACCAGTATGATGTAATCCATGTTTTCCATGAACCATATACTTTACAGGGATCTGCAGACAGGTGCTGCGTAATCATTAGAGTGTTGGACTCTGACTGGAAAGACCCCGCTCAGCTAGTAAGTTCTTTGTATGACCTTCAGCCACATCTGTGTCATCAAGTGGTTGTGAAGAAAAGAATGGAAGAGTTTCAATAATTAATCCTGTCCTTTTGACATCTTTACATATGTGATACATGTAGCAGTTAGTAACTTCCATGTCAGTGGGAAAGTGATTTCACCATGCCAATATGTGAAATCACACCCATCACACGTGTAAAATCCAAAATCCAGCGTCCATAGTGGAGATACCTTTATTAGACCAATCCGAAAGCAGGGGGGGGGATTATGCTATGTTTTGAAGCTCATTGGCTTCTTCATCAGGGAAAGGTTGTTTTTAAAAAACAGCTATTGCAGGGGAAGAAAAAGGACATTGTTGGAGTCACATGTCTACATCTTGTTGCAGAGTTTTCTGCAGATAGAAAGTTCAGGCTGTATCTTCCTCCACCCCCAACAGAGAGACAGAGAAGTAAGAGGGAAATGCTCATACATGAAGGTAATGCAATCTAAATTCTCCACTGCAGCCATAGCATCTCTTCCTTCGAGATCTGTTCTGACCCCATCCTTTTATGAAGCCCAAGGCCCCTATGTTGGCAGAGTTCAGCGATCTTCTCTGGAAGATCCTGTTCCATCAGCTCTGGAGATAAGTTTAGGTGTTGTGAGAGCCAGGTATGCCAACAGAAGGCAATTTAGATTGCTTTACCTTGTTTTTGAAAATCAAGTCCCTCATAGAACATGGCCAACAGTTCATTCTCTCCAGATTAGGATTTCCCTGTTTTCCAAAAATGTGTGGGTAGCCATGTTGACCATTAATTTTAATTTTTTTTTCAAAAATCCAAAATACATATTTTCAATGAATGTGTAATAATTAGATTGTAAGCCTGAGGGCAGGGAACTGTTTTGTTGTTCTTTTACTTGTAAAGCACCATGTATAGTGATGGCACTATATAAATTGATGATGATGACAATGACGATGATCATCATCATCTTTATTTCTATCCTGCTTTTTCCCCGATGTGGGACTCAAAGCAGTGATTAAGGAATATGCAGAGGTAGCTGGTGGCTTCCATGTCCATGGGGTGGTGAATCTGTTCTTGGTTTTAGTCCAAAGTTTCAAGGAGCTATCCAAGGTGCTGAACCCTATCGAAAATAGGCTCAGTACCTTGTGTATTTCCTTTAAACTTTGGGCTAAAACCTGGAAATTAACCATCTCAGAGGCATGGGAGTTCTCAGACACCACTGGATACAACATGTTTCCCAAGACACCTTTGTTTCATTCATACTTTATCTTTTTGATATACATGAAGACTTAAAAAAAAAAGTGCCCTTCCACTGCTGCTTTCACTAGCACAGTTCAGTGTAGATTTTGCCAGTACCAGGTCTTGCAACTTTTGAATTTTGTTCTGTAGTCCTAAGAACTAAGATTTGCATGCTAAAAACTGGATAATGCTGATGGATCCAAATTCCACAATTGGATGTATGAGAATAGCTTGTGCAGCAGGAGACATTTAGAGTTCCTGTTTAAAACTAAATAAATAAAAGATAAATATACGTACCTCTCTGGTCAAACTGTTTACATTTCGAGCAAGCTGGTGCACTAGATGGTCTTACAACAGGTTTTCCAGAGTACTTTTTCTTAGTTATTGGTGTAGAATCAAGCCTAAGAGTACCAAGATGACCACAAGTGTAAACTACTATATAATTTATTATACAGCCAAAACAATTGCTTGGAAACAACAGCAGGAAGGAACTATGGTCTAAATCCAGTGGCTACTACCAATTAGACTAGACCTGTTAAATTGTCAGTGGGTAAATCCCCTTGATTCAATGGGTCTAGTCTGGTTGCATCTAGCAATTGGATTTGGTCCTGTCTGTACATTAAAAACAACAACAGAAATACTGATTCATGAGATCTGGAATGTTTGGTGTAAAGGTATTCTTTCACTAGAAGATGCCTTCTCTGGTCATGGAGAAGTGGTTTCGACCATTCCAGAATGAGGCTAGAAGATAAAAGTGATCCAAACACCAAACTCTTTCATTTTCATGAGCTCTTATGCAAGACTTTGTGCAAGTTTTTCCTCAGCAGCGTTGTATAGCCCACTAGACTGTATGCAATTAGCTTGCTTCTTAATCAAGTCACCAGTTTTGTCTTATTTCTTAATCCAGTTACCATGTTTCTCATAAATGGTACATCTAAAGGATACCAGGTTGAGGAAGGCTACTACAACCCGACTCCTCATATCATAAACCCAACCACTGCAAGATATCTTCCACTAGCACTGCAAACAGCCTTTTTCCTACAGAAGAATCCATTGAAGAATAGCAGCAACATATTTCTCCTGTGCTCATGGTCCTATGGAGCTGTGAGGCATGCTACCTCTCCATGACCTAGCCATGGCACATGATGGCTTCCATGTCAGTGGAGTAGTGGGTCTGCTTTGGCATTTGGTCTGAACTTTAAAGTAGTTATCCAAAATAAATGCTGAATTTATTTGGGGGGATGAAGTTCAGCACCCTGAATAATTCCTTTAAAATTCTAACTAAAATGGAAAGTTAGATTTCCCACCACACTGTCAGGGAAACCACCAATCACAGCAGTCTAAGCAACTCTCAAGTATCTAAGGAATAAATAAAATATATTCAATTTTCTGCTTCTGCTGTGTTATTTTCACCTCTCCCTATTCTGAAACATCCACCCCTGGGTTGGAGTTGAACACTATTCCACTTTATGTCTCTGAACACAGTGAGCAGGGTTGAGGGCAAGATGCCATGCCATGGGGGAGTACTGAATGGAAGGCATCACCAACAAAGAGGCATCCCAATGAGTTTTCACAGATTCCAAATGGGCAGTATTTCATGCATAGATCAGAATGTCAAAGTTTACAGATGGGAAGCAAGGGTCAATAAACATACAGTTGATATAATAATTTTGCTTTGTATTGTTTACAATTTATAGGTGCAATTGCTTATCCCTTAGGTCTTTCAAAGTGCAGAGCAACAATGTAAGTGACAAGGACAGGCTTAGATTAAACCATCTAGGGCCCTCTCACAGTACATAATTATAGCACTATGATTCCAGTTGAACTGCTGTGGTTCCATCCCATGGAATCCTGGGCTTGCAGTTTGGAGAGGGGTACTCAGAATTATCAACAAGAGCTCTCTAGTGTCTTAGCAAACTATAAACTTCAAGATTTCATGGGATTCAGCCATGGCAGTTCAAGTGGAATCATAGTGCTGTATTTCTATAAAGTGAAAGAGCCCCCAGCTCAGAGTTCCTTTCAGAAGTTTTGGACTACAACTGCCAGCTAGAATGATGATGATGATGATGATGATGATACATTTTTATTTTTAACCCGCCCCACTGCTTGGCAACCGGGGCGGCGTACAACAGGATTTAAACAGCAGCAAGTTAAAACAATCCTTCCCAATCCTAAATTAAACTATTATTATTATTATTATTATTATTATTATTATTATTACTATGTAAAATGGGTGGCTAACCTTTGTCCCTCCAGATCTTTTGGACTACAACTCCCATGGTCTGTTACATTGGTTGTACTGGTTGGGGCTTCTAGGCATTGACATTTAAACCATCTGGAGATTCAAGCTTTCCCATTTCCTGTTTTAAGCTGTTGTTATTTCAATCCTATGTTATTTTTATCTTAATGAATAAGCCACTTATTCAATTTTGTCAAAGTGAAATGTGGGCTATAAGCTTTATGAATAAATAAATATTTCTATATTATTATCTGGATTTAAAAAAACTGTATACCAGTTATGAGAATAACTTTAAAGACTGTATTTTGACAGTGCTGGATATGAGTGGTCTTGAAATCAACTGTGAGAACTGATTGTATTTGGCCACATAAAAAATTCTTCTACTTTATTAATGTCTGTAAACAAAATAAAAATATCGTCGATATATCTGTAATATAAAGCTATATCATTGTAGTATTGGTTACTTGTGGGATTAATTATGTATTTGGTTT
This sequence comes from Gambelia wislizenii, assembly GCA_030847615.1. NCBI lineage: Eukaryota > Metazoa > Chordata > Lepidosauria > Squamata > Crotaphytidae > Gambelia > Gambelia wislizenii. Next base: position 110,392,096 of record JAUMIR010000004.1, read on the forward strand.
CAAAATCAGTCATATACAAATTTGCTATGCTGGGGGCGGCGGCTGAGCCCATAGCTACCCCCTTTAGCCTCCTATCCACTGAAAAAGGTCTTTGACCGAAATGGGTAAAAACAGGAACTCCGGAGGAGCCGTCTGGATCCCTCTTGACATACAAGTGTTTCAGCCAAAGACTCTGCGGCTGATCCAGAAATTCTTAGCACGGGTTCACATTTGGGACTCAGCTTTGAGATACATATATGTACAACAGAAAAAAATCCATTTGTGAAGTGACTACAGTGTATGTATCTTTGCAATTGTATAAGTATGATATTCTAATATTAATCATCTTTATCATAGAATACTGCTGCTTTGATGTTGTTCAAATTCCTTCTTATTTTGTAAGTGTTTTGTTACTGTTAAAAAATTAGCATAATTTCATTGTTTATTTCATTGGATGTTGCATTGTTTATTTCATTGGATGTTGTATACTTGACTATGTTCTATATGCGTTAATATCTTGTGCATTCTCAAAAAGTATATGGGATAAATTGCTATAACTGAATGGTGTATGATTTGTTAGGACATAGTGTCTACCCCCTTTTTCAACGTTGAGCTTATTGTAGTACCCTCCTGTTCTGGTTTTCTTTAAGTGTTCCGACTCAGCAAGGAGGGAGCTTGGACTGGTCAAATCCCACAGGTCGACCAGATGAAAGCTTTTGACAATGTAGATCATATGTTCCTATGGGAAACCCTCAAGTGGAAGGGAGTGCCAAACATATTTATTGCTTTAGTTAAATTGTTTTATAGGGATACAGAGGTGGTTTTGCAAGTCAATGGTCATAGAGGAAAGAGGATTAAGTTAAATTCTGGGGTGAGGCAAGGTTGTCCTCTGAGCCCTCTCTTGTATGTTACTGCTTTGGATGCTATCCTGTGTAAGATTAGTTTAGATAAGAGCACCTCGGGGATCCGAATCCCACATCTGTTGGACAGTTTGTGGTTGGTTCGGTGTCAATCTGTTAAATTTGTGGCCCATGCTGATGATGTGTCCCTCTTGCTTAAGGACAGGATGGAAGTTAGAAAGATTAAAGATGCTTTTGAGGCCTACGGTTGAGTTTCTGGTGCTTGACAACATGGAAAAGAGTTTTTTGATCAGGATTTTTTGCTGCAGAGGAAAAGATGTCAGTTGTTCCTCTAAAGGACATGGTTGAAGGAAAGGAATGGTGGCAAGCAAAGCAGGAAGCAAAGATGGACAGAGTGAAGATCCTGGGGCTGAACTTTGCAATGGCTCCCGAGGGATGGAAAGAAAATTCTGGGAGCCCTGGTGGTGCAGTGGTTAAATGCCAATGCTGCAAGTCACCACATTGCAAGTTCGATTCCAGTGGGCTCCAAGGTTCACTCAGCCTTCCATCCTTTCATGGGTCAGTAAAATGAGTACCCAGCTTGTGGGGGCAATTAGCTAACACACATTGGAAACTGCTTAATGCAGTGTAGATGTGTAAATTGCTATTGCTTAAAACAGATTGTAAGCCACTCTGATAATTGGTATCGCTGGTTGGAAAAAGTGAAGGAGAGGGTGGCCCTCTGGCAGCAAAGGAAGCTGACCATTTATACCAGCTAGCCGCTCTTGTAAATACCTACCTGCTTCCGGTGCCAGCCAACTTGGCGGCCATTTTCCTGCCTCCAGATTCAGTGATTAAAGAAGCTGATTGAGTTCTCTTCAAGTTCCTTTGGGGAATGGCCACATTCCCCCTGATGAGAGCACTGGCTTATGGGAAGGTAGAACAAGGGGGGCTGGAGTTCCCAGCCCTGGGACCTAAGTTCATCACCATCTTTTCTACCCAAAATTTTGGGAAAGTTTCTCTGTTGCAAAAGGGTCAGATTCAGCCTCAGGCTTGGTTAGTTTTGTTTTGTGAGTGCTGGATGGGGACTAGATGGGGAAAGGCTTGGAGGGAGAATCATTAAGTTTTAGGGGTTTTTTGCCTGAAAAATTGAAAGCACCAGATTATTTGAGAGACTTTGTTTTTTACATAAAGAAATATACAATTCATGCTGAGGAGTTGAAGGAGAAAGACAGACCAGGTCAAAGCATCAAGAGAGTTTTGTACAGGAAAATAGTGGAGGAGATTTATGTTAACCTGTGTTTGCAAAAACGTCAGGCCAAACCAGATTTATCAGAATACCTAAAACAGCAGACTAGCCCAATTGAGTATTTCATGGACAAAAGAGTCCCCCAAAAGTTATGGGACTTGAGGCAGAGGCTCTACTATCAAGTTCTTAATCTGAGAGGAAGGAGACTGTGGATCATAGAAGATGAGCAGGCTTGTCCTCATCTGAAATGTAAAGAGGCTGAGATTTTAAGTGATGTGGCACAAAAGGAGATGATCAGGCATTTTGCCCAGGACTGCCTAAGTGCCTGGGAAACATGGGAGGAGGTGGCCCAGGTCCTGGATTGGTCAGATTTGGCACAGCAGGCTTGGGAGACAGTGCTTTCGGGGACCAAACCTCTGGAGGGTGTCAGGGGACCCAGACAGTCAGTGGGCCAAAAGAGGAAGAGGAAGGAATCTGGTTCCCCAGCTGTGAGTTTTTGGACAGTGCCCTGGTCCACGGTGCGCCTGGTAAATCTCTATGTGATGTTGGGATTATTTTTCCAAAGACAAAGAGAGGTAAAGAGTCAAAATCTTCAGGATGTAAAAGGTGCTGCTTATTATGTTAAGAACATAATTGAAAATTTAGCTCTGAGTGAAAAAGAGAAATTGCCAAACTATCGTTGGAAAAAGTTTTGGCCATGGTTTAATGAGACAACCCCAGCAATAACTTAAGGGATAACTTTAAATATATTTTTTATTGTTGTTGTTGTATTTTTGTATTATTATTTTTATTAATCTTTTATTATTATTTTCTTTTCCAAATATGTATAATTGTAATGTGTAAATATAATGTTCATCGGAAAAGAAAAAAGAGTGATTGTAGTGCATTCAGATTAAGAGGGAAAATGTATTAGTCTTAGGATAGATAGTTTTATTTTTGTATTAGTAAGAAAAGAGGAAAACATTTTTTTGTGTGTGTTATTGTTACGGGCTTTTGCAGTTGGGTATATTTTTCAGTAGAATGGTCTTATTTCAATAAAAAAATTCCTAATCCCCCCCCTCCAAATTCCAGTTTCACTGAAACTAAAGTACAGTAGTTACACCTCACCTGGCTCTTCCCTTCTTGTAAAGCTTTGTTGTAGGGAGCAAAAAAGAACTAAATCCTTGTAACAAAGAAATGGACTTATCTAATATCCGTGTTCCCTGAAGACATAGAATGTCAAATAATGACTTTTTTTTAAACTAGGCTATTTCCTGGCAAATATTAACTTTGCTCCTTATTTTTGTGCCCCAGGGATAATTCCTTCTTTGTGGATCTGCTTGCTAGTTTGTCCAAAAACTAAATGAGTTTTGATCCATTCAAGGCCAGTTTTTCAATGTATAGTAGCTTCATAGGGTGCATGTACACTGTAGAAATAATGCAATTTGACATCACTATAAGTGCGGTAGCTCCATCCTATGGAATCCTGGGATTTGTAGTTTTACAAGGTCTTTAGCCTACTCTGCCAAAGAGTGCTGGTGCCTCACAAAACTACAAATCACAGGATTCTGTAGAGTGGAGTCGTGGCAGTTAAAGTGTTGTAAAACTGCATTATTTCTACAGTGCATATGCACCCTTATACCCCAAGGCAGCTGCTGCTTATCCCATACTATAAAATGAACCATAAATACAAAAGCTAAGGAGCAGTTCAAATTCAGGAGAACAGGCCTCACCTTTGCTTCTGTTGGACTGTGCTTTGACCATTTTGAATAACATGGTGATTAGATTGAGTAGCTGAAACAGCTGATTTTGCACGTCCAGATGATTCATAACCCCATTTAAAGTCATATGTCAATGGAGTTCTCACATAGGGGTTCAACTGTATTTTCCCAAGGTCCCGGCACTATTTTAAAAAAGCAGACACTGTTTAAAAAGATGACGTGGCATATCTTACAACATTTCATAGGTGAAAACTGGCACACATGTGGACAAGCAATATCAGAATGTGGTCAAAGTGGCAAATGTTATTGATGATGAAGAAAAGATAGGCTAGGAGAGGCAGCAGCGGTTTGCTTTTGCCTGAACATACTGGGAAAGGCAAGACTTTTTGTTAGAAGGCAACCTATACATTTCGAAAATAAGTCAATAATGTAGTAAATAAAAATAGAATTCAGAAGGATTAGAGAGTAACGATTGACATACAAATATAAATTACAGAGACAGAAATGCCTTATGATTCTACAGATCATTCTTTTTACTTAGGAGTATCTAAGTGCATGCCCTCAATGGGACCAGCTGAGGATATGCAAGGTCCATTAGACAGGATGAAGCAACTGCCTCAGGTGGTAGACCCTGGGAAGAGAGGGCAGCAGTAGCTGTCCCCTGGTTTTTCCTCCTAAGTTCCTTAGCCATTCTCTTCTGTCAGAGGACAGAGGTGTGCATATCACACTATTGGTCCTGCACCTCCTAAACTAGAGTGCTCAGGTGGAGAGCAAAATGCTGTTTGTTCAGTTGTGTTGAAGTAAAATTTAGGCAATTGGAGGGGCCCTCCTCTATTAATCTAGTAGGAGCAGCACACTATTTGGAGAGACAGGAAAGGGCCTTCTCTGCTGTGGCCCTCCAGTTTGGAATTACCTTCTCCTTAGAGACTCTTCTGGCACCAATGTCAACTTCATTTCAGTGCCAAGGCTTTTGGGGACCTAAGGATCTTTGCTTGAAGCATACAAATATAAAACATTTAAAACTTTTTAAAATGTTTTATATGTTACAGACTGCTTTAAATTGTTCTAACATGCTCTAAATTGTTTTACAATGCTTTTTTTTACCTCTATGCCACCTTGAGATTTATGATATAGGGCAGGATGGAAATATCTTAATGAATTTTTTTTTAAAAAAAATGAATTCAACAGACAGTCTAGTTGATATCTGGTATGGAGGAGAGGGCACCATTTTGTTCTTTCTTTTGAGGCTGCTGACACACTGCAGAAATAATGCAGTTTGACACTGCTTTAACTATCATGGCTCCATCCTATGGGATCCTGGAATTTGTAGTTTGTTGTGGCATAAGAGCTCTCTGACAGGGAAGGTTAAATATCTCACAAAACTACAAACTCCAGAACTCCATAGCATTGAGCCATGGCAGTTAAAGTGGTGTCAAACTGCATTATTTCTGCAGTGTCACCAGCCTAAGTAGCAAAATATCTTGTGCTGTACCTGGCCCTCATCATATAGAACAAGCTGGGCAACTGAGTTATGTGTAGGGGCCAATTTCCCACCTGCAACTCCACAACAAGCCACATCTGGTGATTCTCAGCTGAAAACTAGCAAGAATCAGAATTTACTTTCTTTAGTTGCAATCAGAATTTACTTTCAGTTTAACACCTATATTTTGGCGGCACTTTGGTATTCTAGGGATGAAGGATCTTAAGGGCCTTGGAATAGGGGGCAGGGAGGGACTGAGATCCAACCCCAGGCTAGCTGGCTGAGCTTCCCCTCTAAAATGATCAGACACAAGGATAAGGGCCACCAAGACTCCTGTGTAATTGAGCCCCATGATGAGTCACCAATCAGAAGTTATCCTTGTTTATAGTCATTTGCTTAATAAGATCTGCTATATTTTCTCTTTTCCTTGATATATTAATGTTATTCTTTAAACAATTTGATAACATTTCATTTATTATGTCCTTCTCTTCAGGGAAGTCACATTGTTAACTGCTTTAGTCTGTGGCATTATTGGTTGTATTCTGTGTTTTTAATGTTTTGTAAAAAACATGCCTGCAAGTATACAAAATTGATAATGACCTTCCTGCCAGTCTTGATCCCCCCCAATAAACAGTTGCAGGGTCCCTTGCTCAAGAAGCAGCTTATTTTCACTTTATGGGCCAAAGTTTCACCAGAATATTTCCCCCCAGAGGTTTCAGAGGGCACAAAAGTTGGGTTGGGAAGCTGGATAGGGCCCATGAGCAGCACTTTCTTCACCCTTGATGTAGAGTCTGCCAAGTAATGGGACCAAAGAGTGACTCTGAGGCTTGGGCAAAGCTCTCACCATCTCATAGGTTACCTTATGGCAGGGATGGGCAAGGTGCAGCCTGTGGACCGCATAGACCCCAAAAGCCCTCCAATGCCCCCAGACCCTCCATTAAAAAGATAAATAAATCCAGGGTGATTTTTCACCAACATCCCCCCCAATGGCTGAAAACTGCATAGCAGTTTTGCTCCCCCTATCCCTCAAGGCCCCTCACATACCTCAAAAACTCTTACAAAGCAAAAGAAAAAAAGCAAAAAATTGGACAAAAATGAAAGCAGAAGTGATGCATCACCTCTAATTGTATCACGTGTGTCTGTGCAGTCCACTGAAAGGCAGGGAAGTGAAAATGGGCCCACTCCATCTTCAGTTGGCCACCTCAGTTTCCCACCTCTGCTGACTCCTGCCTTATGGGAGGTTGCCTGTCTCTCTCTCCGTCCATCCATCCATCTATTTATCTATATGCCCAACCAGCCTTGCAGTTGCTGCTGTATGCCTTCAAGTCCTTTCTGACAATGGTGACCCAAAGGTGAACCTATCATGGGGGCTTCTTGGCAAGATTTATCCAAAGGAGGGTTGCCTTTGTCTTCCTCTGAGGCTGAGACAGCAAGATTTGCCCAAGGTCACCCAGTGGTTTTCCATGCCCAAGAGGGAATTCGTACCCTGGTCTCCAGACTCATAGCCCAATACTCAAATTACTATACCACTCTGGTTCTACCAGCATACCAACCAGCCTACACACACACATATCTTATCTACTGCATACATTTTGCTGCAAGGACATTGCACAAACAAGGATGCATGCATATATAGAAATGAGGATGTTATAAGAAGCCACACACAAGTCTGAGCATTACTTTCATAAACTCACACTGCATATAGAGTCTATACAGTGGGGATTTCTGAACTGACACTTAGAAACCAAGTGAATACAGTTGTCCTTTCATATTTGCTGGGGTTTGGTTCCAGGACCCCTGCCCACTGTGGATACCAAAATCCATGAATACTCAAGTCCCATTATATGCAATGGCATAGCAAAATGGTGTCCCTTATATAAGATGGCAAAATCAAGGTTTGCTTTTTGGATTATTATTTTTTTAAGAATATTTTCAAGCCATGAATACTTAAATCCATGGATACCAAATCCGTGGATACGGAGGGACAACTGTAATTAACTTTTCACTGAGGCTTGCTTGATGTTCATAGCTAGGCAAGGGTGAAACACCAATTTCAGAGGTATTTCCTAATGCTTCCTACTGAGTGTGCATGCACACACACATGTACACATATATACTTACCTCAATCATATCATATTTCCTCAGTCTTTTCTTCTCATGCTGCTTCATAACATCAAGTTGTACCAGTACTCTTTGAGTCATGTTTGCTGTTCATTCCTGAAGGAAGCAGGCATGGTATAAAAAAAGAAAGAAAGAAAGAAAAGAAAGTAAAATTTGGAAAGAAAGGAATAATGAGTAACAAGAATGAATCTGATGTGCTCAGGAGTACAAAGCTGTGTTTTCCTTTAGGAATACTGCATTTAGCCTGGTTCACCTCTCTGCAAATTTACTTAATTGTGCAGTATAAAGTCAAGTTGACCTGTCTAACATTATATCTATTCATTAAAGCCAAGAAGCATGCTGATACTATAATGCTGAAATATACAGACACCTCAATACAATGTTTTTATTGTAACAAGAAATGAAATCAACAGTGAAACTGCCCAACTTGGAAGGCCTGTTCTAGAGCCCCACTCCCAGAATTCCCCACACAACATGACCAGCTTCTTGATCCAGTGGTTCAGAATGTGAACCCAATGCATCTTCAGATATTCTGGACTTGCTGTATGAGATGCATATTTCTATTTTTGTGGAACTATAAGTGACATTTCTGATTCCCTCCAGTTCTGGAGTAGAAACCCACTGAAACAGTAATTTCACACAAAATTATGCACCCTCAAGCCTCTGGAAAAACAGGGGTTTTTTTGAGGGGGAGGACCCCAATCAAGCAACATGTTGCTTCTGTGGTGCAGGATTCCCATACCTAAATTGAATTATTGAGATGTGTATAGAATAAATAAAAGTTCACTGAATGTTTTCTAGAGAAAGTTAGATATGTCAAGCCTAGACAAGATGGCAGCATACCACCTTGTCTCCCATTATTGTCACCAACTCCTGTAAGATAAGTCAGGTTCCAACACTGGAAGTCACCCAAACATGGGGAGGAAAATGACTTGGAGAGGAGAGCTACAGTGACAAATTCAACACCTATCTTCTACCTGTCACTTTTCCACATGAATAACACCCAGACTTAGCACGTTTTTTGGAAGGGTGGGTATTTGAAGACAGCCTTCTGCTCTTGTATGCACATTCACCCCTCAGCACCTAATCATGTGTTGACAGCCTCAGTTTTCCAGTGAGACTAAGGACTTTATCACACTAGTGTCTAAAAACGCTATATGTAATTCCACTATAGAGGAAATCAGAAACATAGTGGCATGATTACAGTAATTATCGCATGTCACTGTAATCGTGTGATACTACTGCCACAGAATCTTCACACAACCACCACTAGCAATTTAAGAATGTGATTTTACTTCCGTGATTTTGTATGGGCAAAATTTCTGCTGTTCTCGCAAAAAGACATGACTTTGTTTAAACACACCAGAAACACATAAATAATGAAAGAAATTAACAAACACTTAAGGATTAAAATGTACCAAGAAAAGATGACAGTTCATTAAAACAGTCTCCTGTGCGACCTGTGTACTTCCTGGGAAAGGAGAGGGGGGGGGAGAACCACCCATTCACGCTGTAATCATGCAATTACAGTGGGACTTGATTTCGCACACTCATCAACACAGCAAAAAGAGTGATATTGAGGACTATTCATGGATGTTCCCATCAATAAAAAGTGACAAGCCATTAATGGGTGAAACAGACATTGACCATGGTAGGAAAATGACATCATGCATTAATGGGAATGCATTTGCAATACTGTCACACTGTAATTCTGCAATTACAGCCCCATTTGATAAAATCCTTAAACCAGTGTAACTTGCTGTGAATTCTGATGAATGACTGTCATTCTAGTCACATCAGGTACACTGCAACCCAGAAAATGATCTGGCCACACTGCTCATAGTGTATCACATAGGTAATTCACATACCTTGTGGTCTGAACAATCATAGTAGAAAGAATGTACAGTTCAATGGAAAGAAGAGCAACTTAATTTAGGAGTAAAAAAACCAGACTATTTAAACAAATTTAGGAAACTATATAATGTGTGTGTGTGTGTGTGTGTGTGTGTGTGTGTGATCTTTAAAAAACAACTAAGGTATCATACAAAAAGTCAAATCAATGAACCTGACATATAATATATAATATAAAAATGTACAAATACACAAATATAAAATAAAAAAACAAAAGTCCTGTGGGGAGACCTGTAGTACTTGGAAATACAAATGCCTTGTTTGAAGGCAATTGGTAAAGATGAATAGTAACTTCAAATGATATGGAAGTCCTTTGAAAAACAGACAACTGTAATCAATCACTTAGGAGATTTTCACATGGGGCCAAAATGCCCCGTTACTGCCCCACCACCTCCTCTCCTGTTCCTGCTACGGCATAACATAAATCTTTCACACACTTACCTTAATTCTGCAGCAGGAATGGGCTCCCCCTCCCCTCGCTGGCTGGCCATAAATTCAGCCATCATAAGGCTGCTTTTACAACTGGCCATCTGAAACTTATCACGTTATCGCATGATAATGGCCAGGCGGTAAATTTAAAAAATAAAACTCCCCCAAACATAAAATCAGTTCACCAAGCACAAAAACATACTTTAAATCACACAGTCAAAACAGGGAGGGTAAAATAAAGGGTGCCACTTACCTGGATGTCCAGATCGTACAAGGAAGTGCTCGGAATGGACCTCCCCTCCGCAGCTGTCATTTCAGAACAGGAACGGGGCTCCTTTTTGCACACCTGTGATTGCATGATAGCAACGGAATGGGAGGCCTATTCATGATGAAAAATCGTGATTACATTGTTCTGCAACAGTCATGGGAGCAGGATGGATGCAAGACAGAACGGGATCAATGTCATCCGAAAGGGAAAATCTTTCCCGCCCCCGTTCTGTTCCTGCCACGGGATATATAGCCCGTGTGAAAATCTCCTTAGTAGTGAAGAATAAAGTCATTCGGTATCCATACAGTGAATAATCCACCTCTCTTAACAGCCAAACATGTTTTGACAAAAAGTCTTCATCAGTGGCTAAAGTACTTCCTAGAGCTTCCTTATCACAAATAAATCATACAATATATAATGAAAAGTACTCCAACTGTATTTCTTCTGCTTTCCCACAGACTGGTCTATAGCACATAGATAGTTGGGACTTTTTCAAACGGGGGAAAAGCCCCGAGGAGGTCAGGAGAAGAACAGCGCTGTCGCACTTACAGCGCTTCATTTCAGATGGCGCCGTCCTCCTCCCAACTTTCCCCCGTGCTTCCTCTGTGCTGCAGGTGACACTTTTTAGTGACAGGTTTTCCATCAATAAAAGTGGCACATTTCTTGCACCCGCAGTATGGAGAAAGCACAGGGGAAGGTCAGGAGGAGGACAGCATCGTCCGAAACGGAGCACTGGAAGTGCGACAGTGCTGTTCTTCTCCTGACTTCCTTGGGTTCCCCCCCCCCCATTTGAAAAAGTCCTTGGTGTTGGCTAGGTTTCAGTTCTCCCCCTTTTTCATTTTCAGTGGAAAGAAGCCCATGTACAGTTATGTTTTTCATCAACACAGTCACAATCTTGTTAGGTCAGTTAGGGTGAATAAACACCCTATGTTTTCAGCATACTGTTTTTGTAATCATTATTGAAAATACAAACCAGGAGGAAGTCTGCAAGAACCACAGAATTTAACAGCTAAAAAGAAGCTGAGAAAACAGACTCCTTTTCACCCCAGGCTGCAACATTACTTGGAACCATAATTACCAAGGAGCTCCTGTGGCCACTGACAAAGGAAGCCAGTGCTCTGTACTTCTATTAGCTTTATAGAAGATTCTGTATGTACACATTTCTCCCCACTTTTTCCAGCTGGGCTACAAGTGGCATATAATTGTTTGAAAAATTCTACAACAGCCAGTTTTCTGATTATCCGATGCCACTGAATACTTCTTCTTACACTAGGTGATAAGGCTGTATGGCAAATTTTTATTTACAGAAAATCCATGAGTTAAGAAGCAGATATGCAGAAGTTAGTCACGAGGTGTGTCACTGCAAAAGAATTCTTAAATATCAAAAAGATCATCCAGAGAGGGAAAAGTGAGGACTAGAACAGGAAGTGGTTAACTTTTGACGTGTAGTAGTTGTTTTATGCCACCAAACTGGCTTTATCTTATGGTGACCTTGTGAATGAGAGATGACCAACAACCCATCATCAACAGTCCTGCTCAGGGCTTGCAGGCTCAGGGCTGTAGCTTCCTTGGTTGAATCAATCCATCTGTAATGTGGTCTTCCTCTTTTTGTACTGACTTCAACTTTACCAGGCATTATCGTCTCTTCCAATGAGTCATGTCATCTCATGATATGTCCAAAGTACAACAGCCTTGGTGTAGTTATCTTGGTTTCTAGATAGATTTCTAGAGAACATGATTTCCTGTCAGACTCATCTACAGTATTTGTCTTTTTAATGGTCTATGGTATCATTAGTACTCTTCTCCAGCACCACATTTCAGCTGAGCTGATTTTCTTCTTCTATGCTTTCTCACTGTCCAGCTTTCATAACTACACATAGAAACTGGAATTACTGTGGCATGAATTATTTTGACTTTCGTATTTCACAATGTCCTATATCTTTGCTTAAGCACAGAGTTGCCAACGGCAATGTGGGGATGATGGTGTTCGTCCTGTGGTGCAGGCTGGTAAAGAACTTCCGTTTTCTTCAGGTTGACTTCCAGCCCAAACACCTACCTGGGAAGCATCATCTCCTCAGATGCCAAGATTGACAAAGAGATCGATCACAGATTAGCAAAGGCATATAGCGCATTTGGAAGACTTTACAAAAGAGTGTGGAGTAATAACACCTGAGGCAAAGCACAAAAATCAGTGTGTATAGAGCCATTGTACTGTCTATTCTCCTTTATGGGTCAGAAACATGGGTCACCTATCGCCACCAGTTACGACTCCTCGAATGCTTTCATCAGCGCTGTATACGCACAATCCTAAATATACACTGGACTGACTATGTGACAAATGTTGCTGTCCTTGAACAAGCAGGGATCACCAACATTGAGGCCATGATACTGAGAACGCAGCTGCGCTGGGCAGGGCACATTTCTAGGATGGAGGACCATCACCTCCCAAAAATTGTACTCTACGGTGAATTCGCCATGGGTCAGCATAAGAGGGGCACTCCAAAAAAGCGATGCAAGGACTCCCTGAAACAACATCTCAGGCTCAGCCAAATTGATCACCAACAATGGTCTGCCCTGGCCTCACATTAGGAGACATGGAGACTCACTATCCACAATGCTGCAGCCTTATTTGAGAATTCACGCCGAACAAGTCTTGAAGAGAAATGACAACGCAGAAAGAATCACAACCCGGAAACATCACCCAAGGAAACCTTCTGCTGTGCTTGTTGCAACCGGGCTTGTCTATCTCAGATTGGCCTTTTTAGTCATCAGCGCACTTGCAGAAAGCGCGGGATGAGTCCTTCCTGAATCTTCATTTGTGGAGAAAAGCCAGAGAGAGAGAGAGAGAGAGAGATCTTTACACTTGAGGATCTCATGTAGCTCCTTCATAGCTGCCTTTCCAAGCCCTAGTCTTCTTATTTCTTGATCACAGTCTCCATTTAGTTTTATTACTGAGCCAAACTCTTTAACTATTTCAATGTCCTTATCACTCACTTTAGGTAAATCTTCTGCAGTCATTATTTTTGTTTTCTTAATATTGAGGTGTAATCCTTCATTTGCACTTTCTTCATAAACTTTCACAGGAGTCATTCAAAATCTTTGCTACCACATCAACATAGCCTCTAGCTTCACAGGAGCATGCAATTCCACTCTCATAGAAAGATAGTGCCATGGTGGGCTTTGAAAAAACAATAATATGGAAAGTTTTCTTCTTTGAGGTCACAGTCACATGGAAACTTATCTTGCTTACTGCTCTGATTGGCTTTCCTTGTTCTGCTCAGGCACATTCACTCATTTAAGTCCATCCCTCTGTCTTAAAGGTGGCTACTCCCAAATGTGTATTAAGACTGCAGCCTTCTAGGGTCATTGCAGATTTATTCCAACTGGCCCCAGGAGGAGTGTGAAATTTCATCAGGCTGAATCACATTTTGACTTCTGTACATTACCTACTATGACAGTCATGAAATACTAATGGGGAGAAAATTGTGGCATTCATTATGTAATATAAACACAAATGCAAGAGATTTCTTTTTCTATAAATACATATATTTTCAAATATTAGGAATGTTATCTTTCCTCTCCTGTTTTTTGGTGCAAGCTGCCAATGCAAGATGCCAAGCTTGGGAATTGTACTCTTTTGGATTATGACTTCCATGGTGGCTGGAGGATTCTGCAAAATAATAGCTTTGTAGCCCTCAAATGTAACTTTTCCAAGCCCCGCTATGCTGTTGTTATTCACATTCCTGCCAGAGTCAGCATTTTAATAGTATTTAGGTCAAGAAAACAGCCGAATCAGTAAGAAGACGGCTTTAATTTCAGATGATCTGTTTTAAAATAAATTTCTTGTTAACACAGTAAAATATTTATCAAGTGAGATGACTAAAATTATATCAGTTTTAATACACATTTTTCAACTATACCAAGCAAAAGCTGAATACTAGTGGCCCTATTACTGTCTTTAATTTCTAGTTAAGGTGCTGACCTGTTGCTTCCAGTGTTGTAATGCAATTTCTTATCCACTTCTCCCTTGAATCATTTAAGAAAAAGCCAATTGGCAAGTTGCTGAATTTCAAAGCAAGAAGAAAACAGTTAGGTCATTCTTAATACCTACATCATTTGGAGAAAGCAGGAAGACTGCGAACAATCTCTACTTTCCCTGGGTGTTCTGTATTCCAGGGTTATAGGATTTCCAATGCAGATAGTTTGCTAGTTTCTGGACCCCATATTCCTGTCTGCCATCTTGAGAAATTCCAATATAATATGCTGGTGAAAAGCAAATACAACTAATACACATTGAGTTCAAAACCTGTGTGTACATGTGTGTTGAAATGCACACTTGAGATTCTTATTATACTTACTATTAAGTATATCCAGTTCGTAAGAAGAGTCAAAACTGCTTTTCTGAAATTCAAATAGCTCTAGTTCCCAGGAATCAGTGCCTTAAAACCAGCCTAAGATCAAATACCATGGTCTTGCCCTTGCCCACTAGCTAACATGTTGGAAGGAGAGAGGAATATAAGATATAGTCTAGGAAACAATGTGCAACAGAATCAACAGTGGACTATTTACCCATAATGCCTCATGCCTTCTATGACCTAACACCAAGTGTTCTGTCAAGGTCACAATCAGGTAGAACTTCTCTCTCGTTGGACTTTTTTGGATGGCAATTTGTAACGCAAGCAGCCTCGTCCCCGTTGCAAGGCTACTGCGCTGCAGGGGGGGGCCTTTCAGATTACGCTGTCCCCCTGCCGATACTGTTGTGGAAGAGCTGGGAGGCTGCAGCGCCATATTTGGTGATTTCCTAATCATGGTCAACTTTCGTGATTAGGAAATCGCCAATATGGCGCTGCAGCCTCCCAGCTCTTCTGCAACAGTATTGGCACGGGCACAGCGTCATCCAAAACGGCACCCCTGCAGCGCAGCAGCCTCGCAACGGGGACGAGGCTGCTTGCGTTACAGATCGCCATCCGAAAAAGTCCATTGTGTCATCATCATTGGCTAAAACTATGGTGACAAAGCCAGGTTCAATAAACATCACTTCCATAACAAACATCACTTCCATAAAAGTAAGGAAAGGAAGAAGGGTTGTAGTTTCATTGTTGAGTTATGCTACTGTTGTTTTTATGGAAAAGGAATATAGCATTCCTACAATTAATGCTTCTTGGAAGCCTTCAAAGGATAAATGTTTAGCAGTACTGTTTCTGAATTAATCTCCTGCCTTCTCCAGGGAAATAAATGTGGTATTAATGTGTGTTGCTTATCATCTCAGTTAATACTTTGTTATTATTATAATGTAGGATTTATTGACTTTAGATGTTCCATATACAATATACAATATCTGTCTATTAAATAATGAGACTGATACAATAACCCATCTTTACTTACATGTATTACAATTCTAATGCTTGTCCCTGTCAATATACTCTCTGTTCACACTCACAACCAATGCAGTCTTGTTTTCCACTGGTCGAAGGTGTGGAGCAGACCAGTTTCTGTCAGCTGTTTCAACACATCTGCCATTTTCTTCTTTACTATATCAATTGACTCAAAATGTGTTCCTTTAAGCACTGATATCATTTTAGGGAAAAGAAAAAAAGTTGCATGGTGCCAAATCTGGTGAATATGGAGGATGTTCAAGTGCAGTAATGTGTTTATCGGCCAAAACGGCTTCACAGAAAGTACTGTATGAAGAATGAAACCAATTTTTTTACTGTTCTGGCCTTTTTTTCATCACTCTTTATCTCAGCTTTGTCAAAATTTCCTTATAGTAATGTTGGTTCACTGTCCTGCCTTCTGGAACCCATTCTGCCAAAATTATGCCCTTGATGTAAAAAACAAACACCAATGAGCATGGCTTTGAATGTGGACTTGCTTTGACATGCTTTTTTCATTCTTGGTGATGATGGTGTTTTCCAGTGCATTGATTGTGGTTTTGTCTCAGGATCAAACCGGAAGATCCAGGTTTCATCACAAACAATGATTTAAAAAAAAAAAAAGGTTTGGGTCAATTTCCTTGCAGCACTCTTTTTTCTCTGGTGTGAGAACTCTAAGGACCATCTTGGTCCAAACTTTTCTCATGTTGAGATCCTCATGCAAAATTTTCCAGCAGTGTCTTTGTCAATGTTCACAGCTTCAGTTATAATTCAGATATTGAGTCAGTGGTCTCTTTGAACAATCTGGCTGATTTTTTCCACAATTTCTTTGGTTCTTGAAGTGGAAGGTCATCCAGGGTGTTCATCGTCTTCCACATTCTCACGTCCTTCTCTGAATCTTTTGTGCCACTCAAACACACACGCACAAGACATGCTGTCTTTCCCGTAGGCCTCAATAAGCAACTGAAAAGATTCCATTGGTGTTTTGTTTAATTTTACTAAAAATTTCAAATTGACACGTTGCCTGACTTATAAACTTAGCATTTTTCTAGCACACAACAGACAACACAGCTACTTTAAAGGACAACTGACAATTACCTGAATGGCTGAGAGTGTTGATGTTTGTCATGCAGGTTCAGATATGTCCAAGTTCACCACTCAAGTGTTCACTATTAGTTCTCCCTGATTTGCCTGAAGGATGGAAACACAGTCTCATTATTTAGTAGACAGACCTCATATACATTTGATTTTTCATGATGTTAAAGTTGTGTTATCAGTTTTGCTGCTAGTATACATATGCCTGAAAACAACTTCATGCTACTGTTTCCAAATACACAACTGTGAGAAGTCTCTGAAGGGCTACCAACTTCTTCAACAATCCTTGTAGTTCTACCTTGAACATCTCCAGTCATTATTATAGTCAAACACAAACCTTGAATTTCAGGAAAGCTAATTTTATGAAGCTCATGGAGATACTGGATAGAATCCCATGGCTAGAGATGCTAAAGGAAAAAGACACCCAGCATGGATGGGATTTCACGAAGAAGGAGTTGCTAAAAGCACAGTCACAAACAATTCCATGGAAGAATTGCAATGAGAAACACCTGAAAAGCCAATGCGGCTGCACAGTATACCTAAGGAGGAAGTGAGAAGAAAAAGAACATGTATAAAAGAATGGAAGGAAGGATGAATCACCAAGGAAGAATACAGATTTGTAGCCTAAGCTTGCAGGAATAATGCAAGGAAAGCTAAAGCTCCAAATGAGCTGAGACTGGCTAGGCAAGCAAGGAGCAACAAAAGGGGGTTTTCAAATATGTTCAAAGCAAGGGAATGATTAAAGAAATAGTGGGAGTCCTGCTCAGCAAGGATGGTAAAATGCTAACAGATCACAATTAAAAGGTAGAACTGCCCATTACCTATTTTGCTTTATTCCCCAACCCCCAAAAAAGAGGATTATGTGCCTCCATGCATCAGCAGAGACCTTAGCAAGGAATCAGGACTGCAAATCAAGATTGATAAGAAGTTGGTCACAAATTACCTAATCAACATAAATGAGTTCAAATCTGCAGGAGCAGATGAACTGTATCTCAGAGTATTGAAGGAACTTGCTGATGTACTCACAGAATCACTTTGTGATCATTTTTTAAGAAATCTTGAGGTGCCAGAACAGTGAAGAGAAGCAAACATTGTCCCTCTCTTCTAAAAAGGCAAACAGAAGATCCAGGAAGCTACAGACCAGTCAGCCTGACTTCAATACCAGGAAAAATATTAGAACAGATTGTACAGTAGTCTGTCTGCAAGTATCTTGATGACAATGCAATGATCAGTAGGGGCCAGCATGGGTTTGTTAGGAACAAATCATGCCAAACTAATGTTATATCTTTTTTTAAAATCAGGTCACTAGGTTAGTAAATGGTGGGAATGCTATAGCTATCATTTATCTATATTTCAGCAAAACATTTGATAAGGTCCCCCATAATATTTTGATTGGCACACTGATTAAATATGGGATAGATGGAAACATCATCAGATGGATCCATAATTGGTTGAAAAACTATGCTCAGAGTCACCATAAATGGCCTCACTTCAGACTTGAAGGAGGTCTCGAGCAGAATGCCTCAGGTTCTATCCTAGGGCAATTACTATTAAACATTTTTATCAGCGACTTATATGAAGGGTCAGAGGGCATCCTTATCAAGTTTGCAGATGACACAAAACTGGGAGGGGTGGCTAACACATTGGAAGATAGGAGCAGAATTCAAAGGGACCTAGATAAACCAGAAATTGGGCAGAAATTAATAAAATGAAATTCAATAGAGACAAGTGCAAAATTCTACATTTAGGCCACAAAAACCAAATGCACAGGTATAAGATGGAGGATACATGGCTCAGCAGTACTACATGCAAAAAGGACCTTGGGATTATTGTTGATCACAAGTTGAATATGAGCCAGAAGTGTGATGCTGTAACAAAGAAGGTGAATGCTATTTTAGCCTGCATAGTGAATAAGATGAGGGAAAGAATAGTCCCACTACATTCTGCAATGATCAAGTCTCATCTGGAGTACTCTGTTCAGTCCTGGGTGCCTCATTTTAAGAAGGATATAGGCAAATTGGAGCAGGTTTGGAGAAAGGCAACAAGGATGATAAGAGATATGGAGAACAAAACATATGAGGAAAGGTCGAATGAACTGGGCTTGTTCAGCTTGGTGAAGAAAAGACTGAGAGGTGACATGATTGCACTCTTTACATACCTGAAGGGCCATCACAGAGAGGAGGGGGCAGACCTCTTCTCTGCTGCCCCAGAAGGTAGGGCCAGGTCTAATGATTTTAAGTTACAAGAAGGTAGGTTTTGACTGAACATTAGAAGAAACTACTTGACAGTAAGGAGATTATTACACAAGGTTACTATTCCAGAATTACAGAAGGTATTAGCAAATTTGGCATGGCATCATATCTATCCTGTTGCTGGTTTGAATTCCAGTCGTTCCTATAGTGCAACTATTAATTGAGGGGGGGGAACCATCAATGGTTCTCAGTACCGCTGCTATTCAAGTATTCCCCTTCATGCAGTAAGTCCCTTCTGCAGCAGTAGTGATATGACGGAAGTCATGTGGCATGAGGTGCCATGATCATCCTCCTCTCCTCCACTCTCCCCCTCCCCTCACTATTCCCAAGCTGGCCAAGATTGTTTTTTATCCTTGCCTGCCTGCCTGCCTTTTTTTTTTTTTTTAATTTTGCTGTGATTGTGTAATTATGGGGAAGCGATAAAATAAAAATAATTTTAGTAATTTCCCCATAAATACAGAATCATGGCTATATATATATATATATATATATATATATATATGGTACACGTGTGCTGAGTAGGTAGGAAGGTGAGGTTACAGAGCCAGTGCGGAAGGGCAGAAGATTGCCAAATCAACACAATCGCAGCACACTCACATGATTGAAGAAACAGTGTGATACTGAATGTCTTCAAAAAGGTACGCTTCGGTAGAGCTAAAAAAAAAAAAAAGGTACGTTCCCGTTTGCTTCACTAACGCAATTGTTGTGAGAAAAGAAGCTGGTGTGATAATCTCCGAAGAGCAGTTTGGCAATGGAATCAATTGCCTAGAGAGGTGGTGGGGTCTGCTTCCCTGGATGTCTTCAGAAAGAGGCTGAGTAGCTACCTGCTGGGGATGCTTTAGCTGGAGATCCTGCATTGAGCAGGAGATATGACTCAGTGGCCCATGAAGCCCCTTCCCATTCTGTGATTCTATGACTTACTGGCTGATCAGGCCATTGAGATTCTGCCTGGTACCCTCTGTTCCTCTTCTCTTTCTCCACACCATCTTCCTTGGCTCAATTCCCCACTTTCCCACCAGTAACACTGAAGCCAACTCTATCCAGAGGAAAAGGGCATAGCACCAATCTAGCTGCCCAGAGCTCAGTGCCCAGGCTCAATTCCCCATCTCTTATTGATGTTCCCTGACCAGGCTTATTTCTGGCCAACCATAAATCTGGAGGCCAATCTAGCCCTGGTTCTCTTGCTCTTGGCCTTTGATACTCTCACTCCTGTTTTTACCCAGGGCTCCTGCCAGTCTTCCTGTGGTTGTTTCTCCCTCCCTCATGCCAGCTACCCCACTCTTCTGCCCCTTAGCCAGCTCACTTCCCTCCTTTCCATATGATTCTACCCAAAGGGCCTCTCTCCATAAGGAAAGTGCTGACATCACTTCCTCAAACCTCTTACCTGCCTTCTAGTCCTCATCTTCCAGTTGGAGGCCAGGATCCAGTTCCTGTATGCCCAAAGGCTTCTGTTCAAGGACTCTTGTGGAGACCAGATCCAACTGACTCTATGTGGGCTAGTTCTACATGGATCCAGCCCATGAAACCCACCCTGCACCAGGACCTTAAAAGCGTTGACAGGCACCGTTTGGGTGGAGCCGGGCAAGGTTGGGCTCCTGGAGAGCATACACCATATTTGACAGTCCCTGGACCCTGAACATAGTTCCCAGTGTAGATACTGGTTATAGTCATGCATGCAGAGGATTCTGGGAGGTGGAGAAAAAAAATAGACTCCAACTCCTAAAATTCCCGAGCAAGCATTATCTCCACATAGGAACATGATGCCAGTCAATGGTTCCTTTCAAAAGTTCCACTTTCCAATTTGATCACTCTCTCCCCACCTCCCTTAGACCACTTTCCAAGAAGAGGAAAGGAAACTCTGCCCCAGAAGTTGATTAGCTTAGCTCTGAGGATGCAACTCCACAGGCAGTTTGTCACCCTTCATGGTTCCTAAGTCCATGGGTGCCAAGACTGGAATGTCAACTTTGGCTCCCAAGGGGAATTTTGACACCATCTCTTAGGGTTGTCTAGAAGGTGAAAATACACCTCATAGAATTCAAGGAGAATACCTTTCGTCTCAATAGGATCCTGCATCATTTTGCCATATTCGAAAGGAGGGGGACAAAGCCTCAAAATACTCCGCTTGAAAAGACTTTGTGGCTTTTCCCGGAGTTTGTTTTAAAAAAAACAACGAAGGAAATACTCATTCCTGCCATTGGGACAACAAATTTGCTTTGCTGTGCTTTCCTGATAAGAGCAGAAGTGGAAAGCTGATTAGTCAGATGTGTGTAGGGGGCGGAGCTTGCTGGCAAGGCAGCTTCTGAAACTGCCATGTTGGATTATTCTCATAGCAATCGTGCGCTGAAGTGATGAAACAGACCCTCTTCTTTTTTTTTTTGGTCCTGCTTATTTAAGTGGAAGATCGCACTTTTGCACCTTGGATTTATTTGTGTGCAGCAACTGATAAGAATAAAAATGCTAGTAATTCACTTGCACCCACCATCTTGATTCACAGGCATGCCCATTTGAATATCAAATGCATATGGCTTCACATGCCTGCGATCTTGAAAAAAAACTGTGTAAACAAATGAAAGCTGCTGTGAATTGGCTAGTGTGCATCAATCCACATTTTATAGCCTCGTATAGATAAGCCCTTTGATTTCCTAGCTGATACTGTCAGTCCAGTCAGGGTGGCTCCTCTTGGCCTGTCAGCAATTGGGTTTTTGCTTCTTCCAGCATGTCTGGCTACACATGTAGCATTTAAAGCCTTTCTGGCCTAGGGTGAAGGCTTGAACATCCAGCTTCTCTAAGAAGTCCAGGGCTGCAAAAAGTCATAGTGCTACATAGGAACAAAGACAAGATCACTTCATACGCAATCTTCCCAAGGCTGGCTACAGTTGTCATTTTTGCCACAATGTTGAAGTTATGATCAAAGTAACAATAGGCCAAATTCTTCCTAACTGACAATAAAAAGCTCTGAAGTTGGACTTCAGAAAACTTGCTCAATGAACATGGAAAGCTTCCTCTTTGGATCATAACTCCCCAAATCCCCAGCCACCATGGCTGTTGTAGCCCAGAAAATGAGATACACAACAACAATGTGTACAGTAAATGATAACTATAATAACAGAATGCCTTTAATCATAGATATGTCATTCTTGGAAAAAGAGACTTTTTGTTACTATCACAGTGGGACCCAGAGTATTTGGTAAGACTTAAGATAACAAAAGGTGGAGAAATATCTTGGGTCCAGGCTATCTGAAGGACCCAGTTGGTGGGGATGTGTGAAAGAGAGCCTTCTTGGTGGCTGCTACTAAGATGTGGAACTCCCTTCCTGCTATCCACAAAGATATAGGACTTGATCAGACCACCCTAACCCAAACGTTCTTTTGCCGGCATATTTTGTGGTGTTTTTACGCCAGCAAAAGTACACCCCATACCTCACTTACCTGTAATCCCGGTGAAATGCAGCCCTGGCAATGAACAAGGAGTGAACAGAGCTCCATTCACTTCCTTGTCTGAAATTTCACAGATTCTCACGAGAATACCTAGCATGGGGAATTAAAAAAAAAAACACTCAAAAGGTTACACTAAGCACATAAACACACTTAAAAACTTCCAAGTAAACCAGGTAGGGTCATAAAAAGAGTGTCACCTACCTGGATGTTGCAATCTCACCCAGAAGTGTTCTGGCCGGTCTGGCCATTCATGCTGTAATAACATGAGGGGAAAGGTGCAAGATTTCATACATCGGCAATGCTGGCAAATAATCACCACAGCCAATCTATTGTCGGCTTGGCCCATCAATAAAATAGATCAGCTTATGGCTTATATAAAAACACAAAAGGGCAACATCATCTGATATGCGTGCCCTTTCACGTTTATATGGCATCATTATGACACCCTATTTCATGTGTCTGATAAAGTCCCTAATGTGGATTGCTGTGCATTAATGCAAATTCACAGTAGCATTCATTTGTCTCCATGGTCCTTTGTCAAAATCACTGGTATGTGAAGCTATTCATGTTTGAAGTATACACACAGCCATGCCTGCAAATCAAGATGGTGGATGTGAGTGAATTACTCACATTATTATTCTAAACAAATTGTTGCCACTGCACAGTATTTTTTTTAACTGCAAGTCAAAGGTGCACAAGTGCAGCCTTCTGCTTAAAAACGCTGTTTGGTCTCCTCAGTGCTGCAAAAACATGCACAATTGGCAATGCAAAAATCCAAAATGGCACTTCAGGCCATTCAAGTCAATTCTGGGTGATTTCCTAAGTTTAAGATGAGCAATAGCTGGTTTAACCTTAATTTCTGAAACTTTTTTATTAAGATAAAGAGTATACTCTTTGCTGAGTTCTTTTAGGTTGAGTGATTGGATAAATTTGATAAACTCAGGTTCCTTCAGCTGTTCCTTGGAATATAGGGAGGAATAAAATTAGTGAAATTCATATAGGATATCATTCAAGTTGCATTTAATGAACTCATTATAGTCTGTTATAGGACTTTATCAGACCATGCAAATATGGTGTCATAAGAATGCCTAATGATGGTGAAAGGGTGCATGTACCAGACAATGTTGCCCTTTCATGACCATGTCGAGTCCAAAGCTGTCTTATTTTATTGACAGCCCAAGCTGTCAATTGATCCCCTGTGGCACTTTTGTGCCTGCATTGCCGGCATTTGAATCCGCGCACTATTGTACTCACATGAATGCAGCATCAATGGCTCGTCTGACAAGAGCACTTCTGGGTGAGATTGTGACATCCAGGTAGGTGACACCCTTTTTATGACCCTTCCAAGTTTACTTGGGACTTTTATAGTGTGTTTATGTGCTTTTTAAAACTTTAACTTTGTTATTTTAGTTTTAATTTTTTAAATTTCCAACACTATGTATTCTCACGAAAATCCGCAGAATTTCAATTCAGGAAGTGAACGGAGCTCCATTCACTCCTCATTCATTGCCAAGGAAGCCTTTAGTGTGGATAGGAGGTAAGAGTGGCATGGGGAGTCCTTTTGCCGGCATAAAAACAACAGAAGTTATGCCAGCAAAAGAACAGGTTTAGGGGGTGATCTGATAAAGTGCCTAGTGTGAATTAACCTTTCATTTGCTTTCTTTTTAACTAAACTAGCTAATAATTTGGAGCTTTTACTATAGTTATTACAGTAATATGTCTTTGTGAAAATCATTGCCATTTGTATTTTATCTATATCAAGTTCTTCCAAATCATTCTTTTCTTATTTAAAAAGATCAGTGTGTTTGGGGCTAACAATAATTTATGCCTATGTGAAAGTTCAGCAATTTCTGAAAGGATTGTTCATTTTGTCTCACATATTTTCTTTTCAGGTTTGTAATTTTGGTTGGTGCCTTACCTGTACGGCACTTTGCAAGGAATGGTCAAGATCTGATTTTATTATTTTGACAGAAATCAATGGCAGTTTTAACTTCTTGTGAGTCCTAGGGGAAAATTCATTTTGGGATTGCTTTAGTTTAAATAGACACCAGCATTCTATTCCATACCTTCTGGCCTTTTTTGGTTGGCCTTAGAACAGTATTATACTCATAGAGAAGTGGGAAGCCAAAAATTGATACACCTTTTCCAGGCGTTGCCAAAACTTATAGAGCTTTTTGTCAGCTTGAGCATCTCTGCACAAACTGGCAACGTGCCCACTTCATCCACCCCACTTCAGTCTGGTTGCCCAATTCACATTGGTTGGGAGGCAAATTGGCAATCCCCTATGCCATCTTTGCACAGCACATGTGAATTCAGCACCTGCCTGTGAGCAGGGCTGGCCAGATGCATGTGCATGAAGGTTGCTTATTATTTCTTTCTCTAATCCCTTGAGAATTAGAGTGAGGACTTTATCAGACGAGCCTCTAAAAATATTTCTGTCCCACCATATTTTAAAGCGTAAGTGTCCCAGCAAAATAACCCTTTTTATCAAATGTTGCCATAATAGCAAGAAAAAGCAGCCCTGAAATTATGGGAGTACGGCCGCTAGCACTGTTTACTTCCACATTGGTGGGTGCGCATGATCTCAGCGGTTCTTGCAAGAAGGCGTGAGCATACTTAAAAGTCTAAAAACAGCTAAATTAAAAAACATAATGAACACGCAAGCACTGGAACACATTTTAAAACTTGCCTGCAAAATGGGGAGGTTCATAAAAAGAGCATCCCATACCTAGTTTTCACGTTCTCGCACAGAAGTGTTCTGGTGGGGACTGCCCATTGACACTATAATCACACTGGCAGAACAAAGCACAGTTTCAGACACTCATAATTCCATGAAAAAAACACCACAGCAGATCAATTGACAGCTTGGCCCATCAATTAAAAAGAACAGCATAATGCCATAGCACCCCTCTCTCTCTGGCTTTTCTTCGCAAACGAAGATTCAGGAAGGACTCATCCCGCGCTTTCTGCAAGCGCGCTGATGACTAAAAAGGCCAATCCGAGATAAACAAGTCCGGTTGCAAAAAGCACAGCAGAAGGTCTCCTTGGGTGATGTTTTTGGGTTGTGATTCTTTCTGCGTTGTCGTTTCTCTTCAAGACTTGTTCGTCGTGAGTTCTCAAAAAAGGCTGCAGCATTGTGGATAGTGCGTCTCCATGCCTCCCGATGTGAGGCCAGGGCGGACCACTGTTGGTGATCAATTTGGCCGAGCCTGAGATGTTGTTTCAGGGAGTCTTTGTATCGCTTTTTTGGAGCACCCCAATTACGCTGACCCGTGGTGAGTTCACCGTAGAGTAGTATTTTTGGGAGGCGATGATCCTCCAGCCTAGAAACGTGCCCTGCCCAGCGCAGCTGTATTCTCAATATCATGGCCTCAATGCTGGTGATCCCTGCTTGCTCAAGGACAGCAACATTCGTCACATAGTCAGTCCAGTGTATATTTAGGATTGTGCGTAGACAGCGCTGGTGAAAGCGCTCGAGGAGTCGTAGGTGGTGGCGATAGGTGACCCATGTTTCAGATCCATAGAGGAGGATAGACAGTACGATGGCTCTATACACACTGATTTTTGTGCTTTGCCTCAGGTGTTTATTGCTCCAGACTCTTTTGTGAAGTCTTCCAAATGCACTATATGCCTTTGCTAATCTGTGATCGATCTCTTTGTCAGTCTTGGCATCTGAGGAGATGATGCTTCCCAGGTAAGTGAACTGCTGAACGGACTTGAGCACAGATTTGCCGACGGCAATGTGGGGATGGTGGTGTTCGTCCTGTGGTGCAGGCTGGTAAAGAACTTCTGTTTTCTTCAGGTTGACTTCTAGCCCAAACAGCTCTGCAGCTGTTGCAAAGCAGGACATTAGGCACTGCAGAGCTGCTTCTGTGTGGGCAACAAGGGCAGCATCATCGGCAAAGAGCAGCTCACAGACTAGATAAAATAAATTTATTATTATTATATAGATAGTTTAGAGTCTTAGTGTGAGCCCTCAGACGGCTTAAGTTAAACAAGCTACCATCAGTACGGTAACGTATATAGATGCCGTCGTCTTCTTCAAACTCTGCCATAGCCCTTTGGAGCATCGTGCTAAAGAAGATTGTAAATAAAGTTGGTGCAAGAACACAACCTTGCTTCACTCCATTAGTTATTAGAAAGGGCTCTGAAAGAGCATCGCCATATCTGACTTGACCACGCTGGCCCTCGTGTAGCAAGATAATCATTTTAAGGAATTTGGGGGGACATCCTAGTTTTTCCAGGATCTGCCACAGACCTTTTCTACTTACAGTGTCAAAGGCTTTGGTGAGGTCGACAAATGTTACATAGAGACCCTTGTTCTGCTCCCTACATTTTTCTTGCAGTTGCCTAAGGGCAAATACCATGTCTGTAGTACTCCTATTGGCTCTGAAGCCACATTGGCTTTCAGGGAGAAGTTCTTCTGCAATAGCAGGACCTAATCTGTTCAGGAGTATCCTTGCAAGGATTTTTCCAGCAATAGAGAGCAGTGTTATGCCTCGATAGTTTGAGCAGTCGGATTTTGCTCCTTTTTTCTTGTACAGGGTGATGATGACTGCATCTCGGAGGTCTGATGGTAGTTCCCCTTTTTCCCAGCAATTCACAAGGAATTTGTGGAATTTTTTGTGGAGTGCATGACCTCCGTGTTTCCAAACTTCAGGTGGGATTCCATCAATCCCAGCTGCCTTGCCGTTTTTCATCTGCTGTATGGCCTTAAGGGTCTCTTCCAAAGTGGGAGCTATGTCCAATTCATTTTTCATTGGTTTTTGTATCATATGTTGGATAGCTGAGGCTTGGACTACTCGGTTGGCGCTAAAGAGACTTTGAAAATGTTCAGCCCAACGATTCAGGATGGAGGCTTTATCAGTAATTAATGTTTGACCATCTGTACTGTATAAGGAGCCTTGGACCTGATAAGTAGGTCCAAACACTGCTTTAAGAGCTTCATAAAATCCTCTATGATCACCCAGATCTGCACAGCGTTGTGTCTTTTCTGCTAAATTGATCCACCACTTGTTCTGCATGTCTCGGAGTTTTTGTTGTAGTTTGCTACATGTGAGGCGGAAAGCTGCTTTTCTTACATGACAGGTTGGCTGGGCGAGGTATGCCTGGTGAGCAGCTCTCTTCCTTGCCAACAGCTCCTGGATCTCTTGGTTGTTTTCATCAAACCAGTCTTGATTTTTCTTGTGGGAGAACCCGAGGGATTCTTCTGCAGACTGGAGGATACTGTTTTTGATATGTTGCCAAAGCACTGTAGGAGAAGGATCTGTAGGATGGTCTTCAAGTTTCGTTTGTAGGTTTGCCTGGAAGTTGTCTCTCATGGTAGCTTGTTGAAGATTGTTGACTTGGAGCCTCTTCTTTAAGATGCCACCCCTCTTAGGTTTGAACTTAAGATGAAGATTTAGTTTACATCTGACAAGGCAATGATCTGTTTGGCATTCTGCACTGGGCATCACTCGGGTATGACGGACATCACGAATGTCTCTCTGACGGACTAGAACATAGTCAATGAGGTGCCAATGTTTGGATCGGGGATGCATCCAGGTTGTCTTCAAGCTATCTTTCTGCTGAAAGATTGTGTTTGTAATAGTCAGCTGTTGTTCTGCACAGAACTCTAGCAGGAGGTGTCCGTTATCATTGCAATTTCCAACACCATGCTTGCCTAAGACACCTTTCCAGGCTTCGGAGTTCTTTCCTACTCTGACATTGAAGTCACCAAGGATAATAATTTTATCTTCTACAGGGACTTTTTGTATGAGTTGGCGTAGGTCTGTGTAGAATTTGTCTTTCTCTACAGGGTCGGCTTGCATAGTTGGGGCATATATACTAAAGAGAACAACATGTGGGAGGCGTAAGGAAATAATGCGATCAGAGTGTCCTGTTGGCAAGGTTTCGAGTTTGGAGGCAATGGAGTTTTTAATCATAAAGCCTACTCCTGAAAGATGTTTTTCGGTTTTGGGTTTGCCAGACCAGTAAAGTGTGTAGCCGGCGCCATGTTCTTTAAGGCTGCCTTCCTCATGGAAGCGAACTTCACTAAGAGCAGCGATGTCAATATTAAGCTGTGATAGTTCAAGGGCTATTAGGGCAGAATGACGCTCAGGCCGTCCACTATCTTCAGAGTCTTGCATGGTTTTGATGTTCCAGCATGCAAGTGTCAGTTTATTTACACCTTTGGAGGCCGGTGTGTGCCTTTGTTTCTTTGCCTTGGTTTGACCGCATCAGAAGATTCCCGTTGGCCGCGGCTAGCCAACCAGGTAGTTGGGGATGAGCTTTCATTAGGCCACCTTTTCTAGGCCCCTCTCCATATGGAGCAAGCAGTGCTCTCCTTAAAAAAGGCTGCTTGGTCGTTCAGGATGCTGCCAAACAAGACTGTCATCTCCCGGGTCAGGCTTGAGCGACCAATGTCCTGAACCGCCTGCATGCAGGGTTGGGGCTGCAGCTTCCAGTGCATCTTTACACCTGCCGGTTTCGTCCCTCGCCAGTCGCTACAGGGCTTTTTTGGAAATGGATTTGTCCTTCGAGCCTGTGCAATGGATTTTTCTGGTGGAGCGCAGCGTGCACAGAACTGGCCTCACCCTTTAAACCAGAGATTCATCTGCCGTGGCCTTGCAAGCATGGACGTGGCAGCGAGGTCCTCGGGCCGTAGGTTTGATTAGAGTTTCCTTCTCTTAGATGGTTGACCTTACAGGGTTGGACGAGCACCATCTGCCCGGGTTTGGGATTGGAGTTTTCCTTCTCCTAGGACGGTTGCCACAAGGCTAGAGAGCCCATCCTGCCCTTTGACGCTCTTTGTCAGACCCTTCGGTTTTGACCTGTCTGGCATGGGAGACCCTACCAGTGGCTATTATGCCACCGCCAGCATAGCTCAAAACATCATTAGGGTACGCAAGCCTCTCTCCCACGACAAGGGGGCGTCAATGGAGAGGAATGCCATAGCACAATGTCATGTGAAATGGGTGCCCTTTTGCATTCTTTGGGCATTGTTATGACACCATATTTGCTGTGTCTCATAAAGCCTTTAGTATGAGCCAGTTCAACATATTTTGATAGCTGCACATATTTCTTCCTTTCTTCTTTAGAAAGAAAAGAAGACCCGCATTCCTTGCCTAGTACCGTTGCCTGGCATCATTGTCCATATTAAGCAAAACTCTTGTTGTGTTTGTTGATAGCTGTGAAGGAGCCAGAATCCTATTGGGACAAACTGATTGGAACAAACTTTTTACAAAATGAACAGTTGCAGAAGTTCAACAGTCTCCCTGATTATGTAGGCAAGAGAGCAGCAGCATTCTTCTCTAAACTGGTGTTCTCCAGATGTTTTGGACTACCACTCCCATTATCCTCAGTCAGCATGACGAATGGACTATGGTTACCACTTGGGGAAAACTGCCTCAATCTAATTTTCAAAATAGCTGTGTGGTTCTTGAGTAAGAACGAGAAACCAAATTGGGTGCTATGAAATTACCCAAAGTCTATACGAACATTACAAAATTGGTACTTTAATGGAGCAAACGTTTGAGTTCTCCAAACCCTTCATGGTAGTATAATAAGAGGATAGAGAAAGAAACAAAGAATCTAAAAATCTGGTCAGGTGGACTGTGTGATGGATACTGAAGCTCAGTGAAGAGCTTGCTGGGATGTCCACCTAATGTTGTTTTTTCATCTCCACTGATTGGAACCATAGAACCGTACATAACACTGAAGAGTCAGAAAGGATCTTGAGGGTCATTGAATCCATTCCCCTGTCATGTGTCAGAAATCCATAGCTAAAACATCACTGAGTGGAGGCCATCCAACCTTTCTTTAAAAACCTGCAATGAAGGAGAATCCATTACTTTCTAATGAAGTCATGATACATAGATTTTCCTTGTTTTTTTTCCGGGCTGTGAGGCCGTGTTCTGGAATAGTTTCTTTCTGACATTTCGCCTGCATCTGTGGCTGGCATCCTCAGAGAAATGAGGATGATACATAGTTGGTCATACTGGCCAACCTAGCAGTGGTGTTGTGAGAACTGTTCATTTCAAGTCCTTTAGTCCCTCTATAGCATCAGAGCAGCTGTTTGAGACTCAGGAGATTATCAGACAGGCTTTTTACTCTGTGGCAGGCACGGAACAGTGTCGAGAAAGGGTTTCCCTTTCAGATGAAGTTGTCCCGTCCCGTGCTGCCCCCGTGCTGCTTCCAATTTATAGTATTCACAGGGAAAAGTTGTGAATAGACCACCCATTCCGTTTCTGTCACAGAATCACGGGTGGTCTGAAAGGCGCCCTGTTCTTCTCCTGTTATGCTGGCATGATGCCAGCTGCGGGAGGAGGTCCGTGCCGAAGACTTCCAGTCGAGATCAGGACATCAAGGTAAGAGGTACCCTTCCCCCCTCCGCCAGGTTACTTGGGATTTTTAAAATGTGTTTTTGTGCTTGGTGTATTTTTAAACTTTTTTTTTTTTTACTTTTATTTTTAAATTTCCTGCACGTTTGTTCCCTTATGAGAACAGGCAAGATTTGCCTTCCAGGTTGTAAATGCAGCTTTATGATGGCTGCATTTACTCCCAGCAAGCTGAGGGGAGGGGGGGGGCTGTTTCTATCTCGCTAGAAGGTAGGTGTGCAAACAGAGCCCTGGTGGCGTAGTGGTTAAATGCCAGTACTGCAAGCCACCATGTTGCAAGTTTGATTCCAGCGGGCTCCAAGGTTCACTCAGCCTTCCATCCTTTCATAGGTCAGTAAATTGAGTACCCAGCTTGTGGGGGCAATTAGCTAACACACATTGGAAACTGTTTAATGCAGTGTAGATGTGTAAATAGCTATTGCTTAAAAACAATTTGTAAGCCGCTCTGATAGCCTTGTGGCTGAAGAGCGGGGTATAAATAACTAAATAAATAAAATAAAATAAATAAATTTTTATTTTATTCCGTAACAGAGATGGGAGTTGGGCAGGCGGGTGAGTAGCGAGACAGAAATGGGGTAAAAGGACCCGTCTGATAATCTCCTCAGACAATTGCTTATTGCTTTCTTCAAAGCTCCAAAGTCCTGTGTTTGTTATAGCAGAGGCACAGACAGAGAGCTTGTCTATACTGACCAGAATACTTTGCCTTCTGGCTGGAGTATTATCACCCCAGAGCCTGCCCAGATCCCCCCCCCCCACCGATTACCATGACAAAACAGGCAGAAGTCTGCACACATACACAGGCCTGTATCGGTGGTTCCCCCCCCCGCCTCATGTGTCTCACACTCTGAAGCTGGGAAGGAAGCTTTCAGCATGTGATCAAGGCTGGTGACATGCAGAGAAGGCCTTGGCCATGTGCTGGGGCCTCCTTCCCAGCTTCAGAGCCACACTAGCAGCATCAGCTTCTGGCAATACAGGCCGGCACTCAGGTACAGACTCCTGCACTCCCATGCTCAGCCCATCAGTGTTTTCCTGCATGACATGGGTTTTCCCAGGAGTTATTTTAAAATGTTTTAAATGGGTTTACCCCAGCTTCCCCCTAGTCTCACCTCAGACATCATCAGGCAAGAGCCCTGTGTTGTTTGGACTGCAGAGCTTCAACATGGGGGGAAGCTGGGATAAATTGCCCATCTAGACAAGCCCTAAGACAGGAGTTTAAATGTAGGTGGAACACCAGCTAAGAAAAGTTAATTGAAGCCAAATTGTAAGCATAACCTGAAGCCCTCGTTTTAGTATAATCCCTCTTGAAACCTTCTGCCTCTAATGGTAGATCTAGCCTAAGTGGCTAATGGTAGCATTTTAAAGGTTTTAAATTTTCTATTCCAGGAAGTGCTTTATCTACAGTCAATGGCCTTTATCAGACATACCCCTTGAAATGTTCTTTTCCTGGCATTAAAAAAATCATTTTTTTTGCCAGCAAAAGAATGCTCTCCCCTGTACTTACCTCCTTTCCAAGCAAAGGCTCCTCTGGTAATAAAGAGGAAGTAAACGGAGCTCCATTCATTTCCTATTTTGAAATTCCGCACAATTTTATCACACGGGAAATTCAAAAATAAAAACAAAAAGACACATCAGAAATCCAAACAAAGCACACAAACACTAAAAAAACCTTCAAGTAACCCAGGGAAGGTCAAAAAAAGTTTGTCACTTACCTGGATGTCCAGATCTGACCTGGAAGTGTTCTGGCCGGTCCAGACATTGTTGGGGTAAGTACGAGATTTAAAGGGACAGAGGCTTCACACGCCAGCAATGCCAGCAAAAAATTGGCAGGGAAATCTATTGACAGCTTAAGTCATCAGTTAAAAGGTATGAGGTTTGGGCTGTTTTTAACCATGAAAGGGCGACGTTGTCTGATCCACATGCCCTTTCATGGTTATGTGGCATCCTTTTGATGCCATATTTAGTGTGTCTGATAAAGTCCAATGTGGGTGATTCTAGATGCTATTTTCCCATCTCTTCCAAAATGCATCGTGTTGACCTATATAAAATATATTGGGCAGGTGAGCTTATTGCTACTTAAAGAGCATGATAGTACAATCTTATATGTACCTATTGAGAAGTAAGTCCCATTAAGTTCAAGGGAGCTTACTCACAAATAAATAGGCATACGATTGGGCCCTAGAGAATGTTATTCTGATGAAATGGACTAATGTTATAACAGAGATTGGAAAAGTTCCTCTTTTGATCTGTACCTCCCAGAATGTGGCAGCCAAGATGTTAATGGCTATGTTGGTTGGGGTTTCTGGGAACTGCAACTCACAAAGTAACTTTTCCATGCTCTGCTTTAAGATCAGTGTTATCAAACCATCAAAGATGTCTTTTTAAAAAAGAGACCTCTTTAGGTATGTTAGAAATGTTCTTGCCTGAGACAGCAAGTTATTTTAGATCAAAGTGTGATGCTGCAAAAGAGCTGGGGGGGGGAGTTCAGGTGAAAGAAGGCATATTTCTGAGAGCTGTGGGTTTTCCCACAGCCCTGACTCACAGAGGAAAAGTTCCTTAAACTAGAAAAATAAGTTGTTCACAGGTTATCAGTAATGTAGGTCATTCATTGCTTACAAGCAGCTTCTATCCCTCCCCACGCCCCCTGGTGATTTATCTAGAAGTGAATTCTAGATAATGCATGCTAAAGAGGAAGGAAAGTTTCATTCTGTGACTATTGACAGTGAAATCAAGTTCTGCAGAGAACTGGGAGACACATGGTCTGATGGAGAATAAGGTAAAACATTCATTTTTCCCCCAGACAATTAATTATGCTGTAAATTATGTGGGTCTGAATATGTTTTACAGCACATCTAAATTCTTTGTGCTTAATGATTTGCAATACTTCAGAGCATGTAAGGAATAAAGATGTGACTGATTATGATTGTTTCACTGACAGAGGGGCCTTTACTTTCCTGTGCATTCTAATTCTTCCTCTATAACAGCCATACCTCCTATTGTGTTCCCTGTTCTCTGATACCCATGTCTTCCTTTGAATGAGGCTTTTATTTTGTTCCTTTTTCCAAGGAGCAATGAGAAAGTCATTTTTAAAAAATGTTTTACAGAATCTTGACTCTCTAGCGCTGACATATGTATGGTAAATATATATACACATGGACATCAAAGGCCAGCACATCATTAACAAGTAACAAGAAAAATTTGTGGGTTTTTCCCCTCTTTTGGACTGTAACCCCAAGGATTCACCAGCTATTCTGGCCATTGACAGGGCCCACACCAGTTTATAACTTCAGAATGGTTCAAACAGGATCTTGAACTAAATATTGCAGCATGCAAGTATTCAAGGCTTGGGATATTTACTTTTTTGACAATCGGCTGGGAGATTCTGGAATTTGTAGCCACAAAAAAGTACATTTCCAAATTATGCTAATATGCAGTACAAATTAACACCCCATGTAGCCACTGACCTGCTGCCTTTGGCAGTGTATTGAACCCCAATCTCAATTGGTCTGAACAAGATTTGCAGAGATAGGAGCAGAGCTTCTCCAATACTTCTGAAAATGACCTCAAAACTCTTCTGGTCAAAGCTACTTCTGCTATTAATTTGTCACCCTTGGACAGGATAAGAAAGGACCATTCAACTGTTTGCATATGATAGCATGGTGTTCTGGTTGGAGTGTTGGACTAGGACTCTAAGAGACCCAGATTCAAATCCCTGCTCAGCAATAGAAACCTACTGGCTGACCTTGGGCAAGTAACACTCTTTCAGCCTAAGAGGAAGGCAGTAGCAAACTCCTCTGAATAAATGTTGCCCAACAAACCCTATTATATGGGGCTTGTCTATACAAGTGAAATACCCTGATCCCCTCCCTCAAATCCAGCCCAATAATGACACACGACATGCAGCCTTTTCCCTGAATCTAGTGCAATAGTGGACACGATGCACAACCCTATTCGCACCAGACTTGAGGAATACCCCCTTAATCTGGGTTTTAGAAAAGTCGCAGTGTTCTCCAGAGTTTGCTTGAAACTCCAGAGAAAACTGCCATGTGAGCATCCATCTGCACTGGATTCAGGGGGGGTGGGGTGGAGGAGGACAAGTGCTGCCTGAGGTGCCACCACCACCACCACTCCTCTTGGCACCACTTCTCATTCCAAAGGCAGAGCCTCAGCATTAGTTGCTCTCTGAGGTCAGAATGCCCAGCAAACCCTTCCATCAGGAGGCTAGCTGCCTGTTCTGACTTAAGAAAGAATGACTACTGCTGCGGCTTTGCTTTTCTGGTGCACAATTGCCTCTCTGAGCTCTGGTAAATGCAAAGCCCCAGTGGTAGTCGCTCTCTCTGAAGCCAGAACGGGTAGCCAGCCGTAAGTCAGAGTCCATTTGGGAGGCACATAACAACAAATTAGAGTTTGGGGCTTATGTTTCTTCAGCAGTACCTTCCTGCAACACTGCATTTGAAACCACTTAGCTGCATAACATTTCATTACTGAGAATTTCACAAAACTATTTTCAGTATAGCATGGGAAAGAAGTTTTGAAAATCCAAGGGCATGCAAAGCCTTGAGTAGCCTTAAGTTTTTTTGTTTGTTTGTTTATTAGTTATTTATACCCCACTCTTCAGCCACAAGGCTATCAGAGTGGCCTACAAATTGCTTTAAGCAATAGCAATTTACACATCTACACTGCATTAAGCAGTTTCCAATGTGTGTTAGCTGTCAGTTGTTCTTTTGGATCACAGCCTACGTTTTGGACCTCTCATATATTCTGATTTCAGGGATGCTTCCAGACAGGGTGCTCCTAATATTATCAAAAAAACACAGGGCCACAAGTCCATTTCCCCCTCCCTAAGATATTATATTTTCAGTAAGAAAAATAGATCTTTAAATATTTGAAATGCTGCCATATTGAAGTAGGAGCATGCTTGTTTTCTGCTGCTCCAGAGACTAGGACATGGAGCAATGGACTCAAACTACAGGAAAAGAGATTCCACCTAAACATTAGGAAGAACTTCCTGACAGTAAAAGCTGTTCAGCAGTGGAATATACTGCCTCGGAGGATGGTGGAGTCTCCATCTTTGGAGGTTTTTAAACAGAGGCTGGATGGCCATCCGTTGGGTGTGCTTTGATTGTGTGTTCCTGAATGGCAGGGAGTTAGACTGGATGGAATGGGACATTTCAGTGCGGCCAGTTCAGTATGGCTGTTTCAGTGTGGCATGGTTCTGTTTCTGTATCAATTGATAATTGATAATTTTGTCAAGAAAATGCAATCAAAACCATTTCTGTTTGGTTGTGATTGTTGTTTAAAACCATTTGGATAAGGGTTAGGGTTATTAACAATTATCAATAATACCAATATCAAGGGCTGGACAAATTGTCAGATTTGGAAGACATCTCTCCAAACAATGCTGGCCCCTTCTTGCGGTACACAAAATTTCGAGGCTTGAGTGGAAGGCTTGTTCATAGTAAACTCCAAGTTTACTATGCAAATTTGGAGAACTGGGAGACTGGCTCACCTCCTAGAGGAAGGTCAGTGGACATAGGGCAGGACATACTAGTTTCTCAGAGATAGAAACAAGGTGCCTTCCTCTGAGCCAGGTGATTAACTGCTGTCTTAATTTGGTTACAATGCGTTTCAGTTACATTATTCTTATTGCAGAGTGTTAGTTCATGTTGACAGTTACATCATTGGTGGGTAGTTGTGGCTGCTGTAAAATGAGTGGTGTTACAATGAATTAGCCTGTCATATACCCAAGTTAGGTGTTGGTTCCTTCCTCCCCTGCTACAAAGAACTAATTATTGAGAATGGATGAGGAAACATGTTTCCAAAAGCACACTCAGCCCTCTCAATTGATTATATAAGGGCTGAGAACAAGTAAAGGTTTTGGTCTGGCAGGCTGGATTGGGATCATCAGGGGATTGGGATCTGAAGCCTCCACTGTTGCCAAAAATAAAATTCCTTTTCCTATGTGGAGAGTAACACAGAGCTCCAGATCTTTCTCTGCACAGAGAAGGGCATTATGAGCCTGCTGTTCATCATCCCAACTGGTATGGTGAGAGTGAGCAAAGAAGCCCAGCCAGTTCTTCACACACTTGGTCGCTGCCTTGATCAGGGCAGGAAGGGTCAAACAAAGGGGCCATATGCTCAATAATCTGAGCATATAAACACTGCAATAAACACTGGAGCCTTGTATTACTTTCATTTACTTCTCAGGAACTATTGCTTATTAGAGGCGAGCTCTAATACTGTTTCTTTTGTTTTTAGGCCATGCCTTTTTCCTGATGCCCAGCACCTTTTGAATGATGGTGATTACATCTAAAGTTCTGATGGTCTTCTACATACTCTCCTGCAAGGTCCACCAAGTCCTTCTTTCTCACCGCTGTTCAGACACAGGGCCAGTTAAGTATTAAATCCAAGAAGATACCAGGAGAGTCTAAATTACCAGATTTCACTATATTATTATCAGATTGCTTTGGTTTTTTGTAAGCAAATAATATCAGAGTGCTTAAACTGAAAAAAATAATACGTAATGTTTTGAATAAAACTTTTGGATAAACATGCATAGGATTTAAAATCTTGTTTTATATAGTAAGCTGCCTTGAGTCCCAATTATTGCGGGGGGGTATAAGGAAAAGGAAGAGGAGGAGGAGGAGTAATAGAAGCAGATGGAGATGTCCTCCTCTGGCTTTTCTTCGCTAACAAAGATTCAGGAAGGACTCATCCCGAGCTTTCTGCAAGTGTGCTAATGACTGAAAAGGCCAATCCGAGATAAACAAGGCCAGTTGCAGGAAGCACAGCAGAAGGTCTCCTTGGGTGATGTTTCTGGGTGGTGAGTCTTTCTGCATTGTCGTTTCTCTTCAAGACTTGTTCAGCGTGAGTTCTCAAATAAGGCTGCAGCATTGCGGATAGTGCGTCTCCATGCCTCCCGATGTGAGACAAGGGTGGACCATTGTTGGTGATCAATTTGGCCGAGTCTGAGATGTTGTTTCAGGGAATCCTTGTATCACTTTTTTGGAGCGCCCCTCTTACGCTGACCCATGGCGAGTTCACCGTAGAGTGCTATTTTGGGAAGGTGATGGTCCTCCATCCTAGAAATGTGGCCTGCCCAGCGCAGCTGTGTTCTCAATATCATGGCCTCAATGCTGGTGATCCCTGCTTGCTCAAGGACAGCAACATTCATCACATAGTCCAGTGTATATTTAGGATTGTGCATAGACAGCGCTGATGAAAGCGTTCGAGGAGTTTTAAGTGGTGGCGATAGGTGACCCATGTTTCAGACCCATAAAGGAGAATAGACAGTACAATGGCTCTATACACACTGATTTTTGTGCTTCGCTTCAGGTGTTTATTACTCCAGACTCTTTTGTAAAGTCTTCCAAATGCGCTATGTGCCTTTGCTAATCTGTGATCGATCTCTTTGTCAATCTTGGCATCTGAGGAGATGATGCTTCCCAGGTAGGTGAACTGCTGAATGGACTTAAGGACAGATTTGCCGGCGGCAATGTGGGGATGGTGGTGTTTGTCCTGTGATGCAGGCTGGTAAAGAACTTCCGTTTTCTTAAGGTTGACTTCCAGCCCAAACAGCTCTGCAACTGTTGCGAAGCAGGATGTTAGGCACTGCAGAGCTGCTTCTGTGTGGGTAACAAGGGCAGCAGCAGCAGCGAAGAGCAGCTCACGGACTAGATAGTTTAGAGTCTTAGTGCGAGCCCTCAGACGGCTTAAGTCAAACAAGCTACCATCAGTACGGTAACGTATATAGATGCTGTCTTCTTCTTCAAGCTCTGCTATAGCCCTTTGGAGTATCATGCTGAAGAAGACTGTAAATAAAGTTGGAGCAAGAACACAACCTTGCTTCACTCCGTTAGTTATTAGAAAGGGCTCTGAAAGAGCATCGCCATATCTGACTTGACCGCACTGGCTCTCATGTAGCAAGATGATTATTTTAAGGGATTTAGGGGGACATCCTAGTCTTTCCAGGATCTGCCACAGACCTTTTCTACTCACAGTGTCGAAGGCTTTGGTGAGGTCGACAAATGTTACATAGAGTCCCTTGTTCTGCTCTCTATATTTCTCTTGCAGTTGTCTAAGGGCAAATACCATATCTGTAGTACTCCTATTGGCTCTGAAGCCACATTGGCTTTCAGGAAGACATTCTTCTGCAATAGCAGGAACTAATCTGTTCAGGAGTATCCTTGGAAGGATTTTTCCAGTAGACGTTCTATGGCAAAACAAATTAATAAAGATGTCAGTCTGCGTAGTTCCTATTAAATCAGGAATGGACAACTTGTAAGGGCTGGGGGGGGGGCACATTGGCCCCTATGGGACTCTGAATGCTGTCCAAAAGGGAGTGACTAGTGTGTGGCGGGTGGGGGGGAGGTGGACTACAATTTCCAGAATCTGCTAACCAGCATGGCTATGCTGGCTGAGGGGTTCTGAGAGCTGTAGTTCAGAGAAAATAAACTTATTCTAAATATCCATGTCTGTACCTTCACTAGAATTCTAGTTCTGAACTG
Source organism: Gambelia wislizenii (assembly GCA_030847615.1). Classification (NCBI taxonomy): domain Eukaryota; kingdom Metazoa; phylum Chordata; class Lepidosauria; order Squamata; family Crotaphytidae; genus Gambelia; species Gambelia wislizenii. The sequence goes on from JAUMIR010000004.1 coordinate 110,431,110, forward strand.
CCACAACCCATCTTTTCTGAACTGCCACAACCCATCTTTTCTTGATCTGGGGAAATGGCATCCATGTACTTTATTTTAGCTCCGTTTTAAGCAATGCAGCTACCAATAAGCTGAGCTGAGTGCCCTCAAAGCAAACAAGGAAAATCTGAAACATTATCGGTTCTTTGAGTACATGTATCTTTTGGATAGATGTAGTCAAATAACAGAAGTATTTGATACCTGGGACCCAATATTTCCTAGTCCATGCTTCTTCTGATGGAAAAAAATGTTGTTTTTTTCTAGAAGGCTCCAGTAACAACAAGTCACATTTTAAACAAGTCAGCGGTCACTCTTGCACTGTTTAACATTTTAAATATACTAATTTTTCAACACCAGAAGTAGGCTTTCATCTATTCATAGGTTTAGCTTGTGTGTGTTTAGCAGTCCTGTGGCTGAAAACTGGAGCTGGGATTCAGAAAGGTTGCCTGCTCCTGTCTTAAAGAAAAAATGGAATCTTATGGTAGCACATGTAGATAAAATAAGAAAAAAATATGCAAAAGCTGCAGCTCTATGCATCCTTATGTAAAAAATAAGCTCCAATAGAACTTACTTCTGAGTAAACATGCTTAGAATTGCTTTACAAATGAGGTATTTATGGTATATCTATGTGAACTCTATAAAAATGAAACAAAAATGTCCTAAAGCATATGGGTCATAGGTAGATTAATACGAGCTTGTAACAATTGTTTTAAGAGAGGTTTGTGTAGTTCTGAGTATCTGCTTGATAGTATTTCAAGTTAAACGAGAAACTTTGAGTAAATATGTCATGCCAGGAAGAACATTCTGTCAGAATTCATGCTATTTCCAAAAATACATTTGTCAACAGTGGTGAACATTTCTAATCTGATTTGTAACATAGCACTTCAGTAATTACTTTCAGTAATATATCTCATATTCTTTCAGTAACATATCTCATATTGCTACTTCCACTCCGATCAAAATCATTTGTGAAAGTTAAACCTGAAATGGGCAAAATTAGCCAATGCCTGAATAGACAGATGTCTTGGTGCTTGCTAGCATAGACCTGTAATATCATAACATGAGAAGCTAGCTCAGGAACACAGGGTTTAACGCTGCAGAAGCTCTTGAATGTGGATATAAGATCTTTCGGTCAAAAGGATTGTTATGTAGTTCTAATCTAACTATTGCTAGTAAACAATTACACAATGAGAAAGTTATGCTAAATGCTGTGGACAATCCAATTGAACACAATCCCTGCTTAGAGGTTGGTTTATGTACATTAGGTTTCTGAGACTAGCTTGCTAGAGCACCAATATTGCATCAAGAAAACAATTCATCACATTGGACTTTATCAGACACTCAAAATATGGCATCATAACAATGTCACATAACTGCGAAAGGGCACACAGATCAGATGACGTCACACTTTCATGGTTAAAATCAGCCCCAAACCCATACCTTTTAATTGACAGCTTAAGCCGTCAATAGATCCCCTTGCTGCTTTTGTGCCAGCTTTGCCGGCATGTGAAACCTCTGGCCATTTAAATCTTATGCTTACCCCGACAATGGCTGGACCAGCCAGAACACTTTTGGGTGAGATCACAACATCCAGGTAAGTAACAAATTTTTTAATGACCCTCCCTGGGTTACTCTGAAGTTTTTTAGTGTGTTTAGGTGTTTAGTGTAAATTTTACATGTTTATTTCTTTTTTTACTTTTGAATTTCCCGTGCGATGAAATCATGCGGGATTTCAAACAAGGAAGTGAACGGGGCTCCTCTTTATTGCCAGAGCTACTTTTGCCAGGAAAGGAGGTAAGTGCAGGGGGAGCATTCTTTTGCCAGCTTCAAAATTGGTTGTTTTTTTTTAATGCCAGCAAAAGAATGTTTTCAGTGGCTAGTCTGATAAAGTCCAATGTCTGAATTCCAAATTAGCAATCTGTCAGATGTTCAGGTCACTGCTAACTAACAACAGGTATTATATTCTAGTTACAGAGCTTGTAATTTGGAGACACTTCCTCAGTTTTGAACAAATGATAATTTGAGAAGTTGCTTCCAAACAGCTGGTAGGCAATTACTAGGAAGGCTTATATTGTTGAACAGGGGGATATTGAAAGCTCTTCCAGATCAAGCTATCTTTTGGTCTCCTGGTGGCTTCCATACACTAAATACATTCAGGGTATTGGTCAGAACTTTAAAGGCATTACACAAGGAGCTAAACCTATTTTAAGGATAGGATTCAGCACCTTGGACCATTCTTTTAAACTTTGGACTAAAACCCAGAGCAGATGTCACCACCCCACTGACATGGAGGACATTAGCTGCTACTACCTATTCTCTATTCTAGCTTGTGTTTGGTCCTTAAATTACTACACATATATTGAGTAACCCACATCTTAGTATACTGAAAGGGTGCTATGAATTGATTCTTTGCTACCTATTACTCATTGGAAAGCCATTGCCAGAGATGAGTACTTGAGATGGCTCCATTCAATAACAGGTTTACTGGTTAGGTCTGTCTGCGTTTATTTGAAAATCAATAGAAGAGAACCTTGTGTGGGTGAACTGAATTCATAAATAGTAAATTCTTAGAGATAAAATCTATATTGAACATATATCTGGCCCTAGGATAAATAGCTTGTTCTCTCCTTACTGAGTCAGTAATGTAGTGTTGCCAAGTAGTGTGACTTGTATAGGACAGCAGAACCTATGTCAAAAGCCCTCAAATGTAGATGAAAATATTGTTAAAGGTTGTTCAGTTTTCCTGCTATCTAACCAACAAGATTATCAGGCACCTTTAAAAAAACCCAAGGAGCATGTGAGAATGATGTCACTATAACGCCAAAGGGTCCCAATATTGCACAATGCCATCCTCCTCTCATGCTTCCTCCATCCTGCCTCCATTATTTTTTTATTATTATTATATATTTTTATTAAGTTACATTTCCAAAATAAAATTCATACTTTCTCAAAAAAACTGCTTAAATGTATGTAACTTTTACAACACATTCCTAAAAAAGATAGATGCCTTCAAAGAAACTTAAAATTCTATCCATCTTCATATAATATAAGATCTAAACAAATAAACAAACGCTTACCTAATCAATTTTAGTTTTACTTTAAATATTTCTAACTTCCATCCTCTTCCTCGGTTCACTGGGATTTGTTAAAAAGAAAAACTGTAAACAATTCCTGTTCACTGGATTCATTTTGATTCTCCTAATCTTATCAAATCTTTAAGTCAAATTTGACAACTATTACATGCTTTTATTAATGAGGACTAGACATTTCAAATTTTAAACAATAATTACCGAAAGTACTCTATAACCTCTAATTCCTCACCTTTAACCTATTTCTTTATAAGTCAAAATTGTCCAGATTTTTCCATTTTCCTTTCCAAAAATTTTTAATTGGAGTCCATTCCTTTTCAACTGAGTTACCTGTCTTATCTTTTATTAAGGCGGTTAGCTTATCCATGTCCATCATATCTTTTAGCTTAATCCTCTATTGTGGGATATTCTTAGTTCTTCCATTTTGATGCATATAATAATCTTGCTGCAGGTATCATGTACAATAAGACTCTCCAGTAACCTATAATAATATTTTCTTTTATCTTATCTATCATATTTAATAAATAGATTTCAGGATTCATTGGAAATCTAACATCTAAAATTTCAGTTATGGTGGTATGTATTTTTTTTCCTGTAATTCTTTGTGACACAGCAATTCCACCAAATGTGGAATAAAGTGCCCTTTGTCTGTTCACATTTACAGCAGGTGTTATTTCCTATTTTATACATCTTGTCTAGCTTTACCGGGGTGAGATACCATCTATAACACATTTTCAGATAGTTTTCTTTTAAATTTTGAGATAGAGTAAATTTTTGAGTATCTCTCCACGATTTTTCCCATCTGACCAGTTTGATTTCTTGACTTATACCTTGTGCCCATTTAATCATTTGTTCTTTGATACATTCACTCTCCAGCTCTCTTTCTAAGAAGATATTATAATATTTTGCTACATTATGTTTCTTTTTATCAAATACTATTTCATCTAACTTGTTATTTTCTAATTCAAAGTTTTCTATTCTATAATCCATTTTATATCTTTCGTAAATCTGTTTGTAATGAAACCAGTTCATCCTAAATCCTTTTTCTTCTAATTGTTCTCTGGTCTTTATCTGTATGGCTCCTTGTGCCTCTTTGCTTATAATATCATAATATGTTAACCAAACTTCATTTTTAGATTTAGTTCTACCCAAAAAAGCCTCTTCTGTAGATATTCAGAGGTATTTTCCTATAGAACCTCTTTTTTAAATTTAACCAAAGTTTCAAGAGAGCTCTTCTGATGTAGTGATTGTCAAAGTCTTTATTCTCCTTTCTTTTACTATACCATAAGTAAGTGTGCCATCTGAATCTAAGACTGGATCCCTCCAAAGCTAATAGTTTAGTATTTTAAAAAAACATCCAGTCTTTGATCCCAGATAGCCCGCGTGCTTGAAAGTACAACTGAAGGTCTGGTAAAGCTCACCCGCCTCTCTCTGTTTTATCTAGTAATAACTTCCATCTAATTTGTTGTTTCTTTCCAGCCCAAAGAGATTTTGACACTTCTGATTGCCAGATCTTAAAGCATTTATCATTGTAAATGATGGGCATATTCTGAAATAAGAACATAAATCTGGGCAAAATACTCATTTTAATTGCTGCAATCTTCCTAAGAAAAGAGAATTTAATTTTCTCTTTTTGTCCTCTTGATAACTTGTTATTCTCAAAAACAATCTTGTATTAAACAGCAAGGGAAAAACTTTCTCTTTCCTTTTCTCCTTCTTTCCTTTCCGTTTCCTTCTACAATTTCATCTCCATCTTCTCTGCCTTTGCAGCCCAGAGTACTTGCTTACCCAGTAAAACAACTCAGGGGTTCCGCCTCCAATATCTCTCCGGTTTCTCTTTAGTAGGTCGTACTTATTTGCCTTAATATTTTTGCTTCAGCTGATATTAGGAGAACTTACTGAATGGAGATTTTGAACCCCAGTTCTCTCAGGAGATATATTTTCTCTGCTTCTTTCGCCAGATTTTTTTTTTTAATGTTGCAGGCATTGCTGGAACCACCCTTTCACGGGTTGCTTGAATTGGTAACGCGGCTCTTCGGTCTCCTCAGTTCCGTCCATGCTCCTCAGAACACCTCCCATGGGGGTACTTTTGGGACACTGGAGATGGAATAGACCCCCTGCGAGCCCTCACTTTCCCCCCGTACCAGGAGGGTTTTGCTGGTTCGTTCATTCTTATAACTCCGGTTTCACCAAAAACAAGCTGCTGCTGGGGGAGCTCAGCCTCTCAGCAGCCAACGCAACACCGTCGCACCAGAAGTCTGTCCTGCCTCCATTCTGAGGGAATGAAAAAGGCGCCAATTTTCAGTAGTGGAAACTTCCACTAAGGAAAAGTGGCACTTTTTTCATCACTCCAGCACAAAGGGAGAACAGAGCAAGCATGCCAGGAGGATGGTGCATGTGATATTGGGATCTTTGGGCACACAGTGACATCGTTCTCACAAGTTCCTTGGGTTTTTTTAAAAAAATTGAGAGTCTCCTAAGTTACATTAAGCTGTAATTAACATTAAGAACATAGGCGGTTGTGAGGAGGGGGACGTTACAATTCAAATCCACCAATCAATAAAAATAAAAAATGTTATTTGTCATATTCAGCAAGGTAGATCAACAACCTTTACAAAGTTTACTTTGGAATGGACTAGTTTTATTAATTACTGGAAGGAAAGCTATTCCCTGTCACTTTAAGTATTGTTGGTTCTATTATAGTTTTCTCTTTGGAGATTATCAGATGGGGACAAATATAGTGTCTTTGTCTCGCCTTCTAGTTACTGCCCCACTCCCGTCCCAGTAGCAGTTTAAATTTTAAAAAATCATACAGCTACCATTTTCATGGAGTAAAAAGTCCTCCCCTCCCTTCTGGCAGCCCAGGCATGAATGAAGCTTGAACAGAGCTTCATTCACTTCCTGGAAACTAAATTCTGGCCATTCTCGTTAGAGGACATTGCATGGGAAATTCAAAAATAAAACTAAAAATCAACATCAAAAAGTTAACCTAAGCACCTAAACACACTTCCCCCCCCCCCAAGTAACCTGGAGAGGGTACAAAAAAGGCTGTCACTTACCTGGATGTCCCGATCACCCTCACAGTGAGGCTGGCATTGTGCCAAAGAAACGGGGTGCCTTTTCACATACCCGTGATTCCATTACAGAAATGGAATGGGCTTATTGATAGCTTAGCCCATCAATAAAAAAACATGGGAACAGAATGGAAGCAGCACGAGAGCATACCGGGACAGGGGCGGTGTCATCTGAAAGGGAAGCCCTTTCGTGATCCTGTGGCGTCCCTGTCCCGAGGTATTAAGGATGTCTGATAATCTCCTTTCTTTGCAATGTGGACATGTTTACATTACAGTTGTCCCTTCATATTCGCTGGGGTTTGTTCCAGGACCCCTGTGGATACCAAAATCTGTGGATGCTCAAGTCCTATTATGTACAATGGCATGGTAAAATGGTGTCCCTTATATAAAATGGCAAAACCAAGGCTTGCTTTTTGGACTAAAAATAATATATATATATTAAAGTCATGGATGGTTGAATCCCTGGATGCAGAATCCGTGAATACAGAGAGCTGACTGTTTTTTTGTCTTTGAAAATAATAGGATTATAAATAGCAACAGTACACAGTTTTCAGATTGACTCCTGGCAGTGTGTACCTCCCTCTTTCTTCACCTTCCTATGTTTTTTTAATGTTTGTAGTGTTTATAATGCTTGGTAATAATGTCACCTTAAAGTAAAGCTGAAGTTTCCATATTTTTATCTAGAACAAATTACATTAAACTGGATAAGGAAAAAGAAAGATGCTTTTAAGATAATTGGAGGAAATTCATTTTTGTAGTTACTACAATGTTGACTGATGGTTTCCTTGACAGTGGGGCCAGGAATTTTGTCTGGGCTTTACTCTGAACTTCAAAAGAGCTATCAAAAATACTGAACCCAGTCTTCAAAATAGGATCAGTACTTTGGATAGCTGCCTTAAAATTCAGATTGAATCTCAGAGCAGACTCACCACAGCAGTGACCTTAAAACCATCAGCAGTTACTTGTTAGTACCCAAACAACCTGTAGAAGTTTTTTTTTGGGGGGGGGGGTTGAGCTCACTGGTGTTTTTCATGGTAGTTCAAGTGTAAATCATGCACTCAGTGAGCCCAGAGCTCAGTTCAATGCTTTCTTCAGCTTGGCTCCCAGGTCAAAAAAAGTTCAGCTCGCCTACTCCTAAGGCCAGCTCTGATGCCATGACCTCTTCTGTTACTTAGATAGATCGTTCAGCAAGTTTCTGTCTACTTCTTTAACCAAATTAGAGGACATGGAAGTCTCATGCTAAACCATATTCTAGCTAGAGCTTGGAGGTAACAAACAATATACTTACCTGCAACTTTGTTCTTTTGAATAAAGTTACTTTTCAAAAGTAATGCAATGAGTGGGAATTGAGTTACTTTATTGATATAACTACTAGTAGTGTGTTTCAGTGGTGGTTAGTGGCTTCCATGTCAAGAGGGCAGGGAATCCACTCTGGGTTTTAGTCCAAATTTTGAAGGGTCTATCCAAGGTACTATGCCTATTTGGGGAACTAGATCCAGCACCATGAACCCTTTGGGTATCCTTTAAAGTTCACACAAAACTCCAGACCAGATTCACCATCTGACAGACAGAGAAGCCATCAGCTGCCACTAATTTTTCCTAGTTTCTTTCAAAATTGATTTGTAATGGTATTTTAAGCTATCCTTTGACAAGATTACTTTCATGTTTTGTGCCATTCCTAAAGTTTTTTAAGTAACAGAAAGCAATGAAAAGGCAACAAGCTATCCTGTCTTTATCACTGTAATAAGGAATGACAGCACATTATTCTTCAGACTTCATGAAGAATGAGAACAAATAACAATTTAAAAAGTAACTTTCCACTCTTATGGAACCTTAAACATCTCCTCCGTATAGAGCATTTATACACTTATACATTATACATTTCTGTCAAATCTTTCCCCTCATATACTTGAATTCAAGATGTAGGCATATATGTCAATCTCTGTAAAGAAACCATTTGTGTAACAAATGACCAATCACTAGATTTTTTTCTATTGTGTAATTTTTTTTAAAAAGCCTGGTGCATATTAGATGTGTACCTCTACTAGGGGCTTTTGAGGTGATTTCTCCAGCTCGAGTTCCTTTAATGTGATTTAAATGGTAGCCATGCTTTCCATGAGTAAAAACAAAATCTATAGTTGTGGTTTTCTCCTATACTGCACATAGTGTAATGATTAACACTGACTCATTTTCTTTCATATATTTTAAATTACATATCCATCTGTCTCACCTAGGCAAGGATTATATCATCAGTCTGTCTGTTCTAAATGGAAATACAGTGGGCCCTCCCAATCCACGGGCTCCTGATCTGCAGTTTCAACTACCCATAGATCATTGCATTCCATAACTACAATGGTGGTGACATATATGCAGACGCGCTAATACGTCCATGCACACATCACAGCCATTTCATAATATGGGGCGCGAACATCCACGCTTTTTGCCATCTGCAGTGGTCCTGGAACCAAACCCCCATGGATCCAGAGGGCCCACTAAACTCGTGAATTCAGATGATTCAGTTTATGCTGACTACTCCGCTTTTCTCACAGTGCATAAGAATTTGGGATTAGATGAGGACCACTGAAATCATATGGCCTGATAAGATGTATCCAACTAGATTTTTTTGAATATGCAATATATGTTTCGGTGGTATTAATCTGAGTCCCAAATCTGTTATAACTTGGTGATTAGTAACTTTCACTTAGTTTCTAGCTAGTGTTTTCATTATTTATAAGATATTTATGTTGAGATATTTATGGTATTTTTTTTCAACCCAGGTTTTATAATCTGTTATGGACGTGTGTGGACAGAACCAGCCTCACTCATTGAAATGGGCCAGAACATTTCTATCAACTGCCATTCTGAAAAAGAATTCTGTCAGGATGCCCATCTATACTTGGTCCTAAATAATGTCCGTGTCAAGGACCAGTTGTTGACAATTATAAACAAGACTGCAATTCAGCTTCAGCTTCATGATTATCAACATCCATTTTCTACGGTCCAGTGTAATGTTGAATGTTCTCAAGAATACAGAAAGACAATATGTGGAACACAATTTTGTTTGGGCTGTGAGTAATTTATGATGATGCAATATGGGGGGTTTCTTCTAGTTGTAGCTTATTTCGATTCATTTGGGATAAATCACCAATTTATTGATAAGGACAACATTTGGAGATGGAATATTTATATTTATAGTTCAAACATTGTTAGTTTAATGTCTTCCTCTTATGCTGCCATCCCAAATCCAGAAGGTAAAAACTGTTGAACCCAGTAGAAGTTAACTTCTGGGTAAAGATGTATAAGTTTGCACTGTTACACATACTTACTTTGGTATAAATTTAGTGAGATGTGCAATGAATCCTGTTGATGTTTGTTCAGAAGTGTCTTCAGTTGTGCTTGTTCCCTTTCTCCTGCCACTAAATGTGATTTGAGTTCTAGTCTTAATTCCATGTGAATAATATACTACAACTTTCTTTAATAACTTTGTGTATTCCACAGCTGTTCTAGTATTGATGGTAAGTGGTTGTCTATATGGAGTTGAACCCATCCATGTTGTATGACATTTGTATAGCAGATTAACTTGTAGAGCCCAGGAGACAGAAAGAAACGGCCATTGATCAAAGAGTTTTACTATAGATCAGGAGGAGAAAGGAAACTGGGCTTTCATTTTAGAGTAGTAGACATCACACCGCTGAGTAAAGAAGCACAGGAGCAGACTTAAAGAGAATGAAAAACTGATCATGGAGCACCTTCTAAAATGGCTCATATTGGTAAAGCGCACGTTGCAAAGGCTACTTCAGAAAATAATAATATTAGCTTCTAAGCAACTTTAGGGGTTCCTCCCCACCACTTAGAATAATGAATTGCAGGTTTGTAAACTGTATAATGGTTACAAAACATTATAAAATCCTTTGCTAGCAGTCATTACAGATGGCTAGTAGCCAATTGTAGGCTACATATCTGTAGTGAATAGCTTTTGTTTCAGTGGAACTGTCTTCTGAATGAGCGTACTCAAGATCTCTGCTCATATTGCTCTTCTTCTATCTTCTTAAGGAAATGATATTGATGTATTTAAAATTATTTGCAAAAAGAGTGATTTAGAATAATAACAGGTACCATAACAGAGCAATTGGTGGAGCTTGGAAATGTTACTCTTTGGTTGGACAACAAATCCCAGGAACCCCCAGACAGTGTAAAAAAATGTTTCCAAATTCTGGAGTTTGGTACATTTATGTTTTTTTAACTCAATATAACCTTGTGTGTTCTGTAATTTATAGATCCACCTGACAGACCAGCCAATTTAACCTGTGTCATACATGAATATTTGGACAATATGACATGCACTTGGGACCCAGGGAAGGACACCCATTTGAACTGTAACTACTACTTATGTTTGAAGAGGTAAGAAAGTTGCTTGAAATAGCTCAAACCAAAAGCCCTTGTACTCCATGCCATGGAGAAGTGGAGGTGAACACATTTCACTGCCTCGCTTCTCATTGATCATAAGGTAGTCCTGTATTTTGGTCTCATGCAGTCTCTTTTAGACTCTTATGCTTTCTTAGAACAAGTGCACTTGAACAGTGTACTGCTATCTTCAGGGTCATTAAAAAACCTACTGTACAGTCAAAATAGAAGTGCATTGATTCGTATTGTATTCTTCCCACTCATGGTGGTTGGGAGAAAACATTATGAGTGTCTAGTCCATGCTAGGCAGCCAGTAAATCAGCAAAGAACAGTCCAACACTCAAACGGTTAAGTGGCATTGGCTTTCTTGAAAGTTTAGGGATCAACTCACTAAAGGAATTTGAAAGTCTATGTGGGGAATAATTCCAGAATGTTGGGCTAAGTCTTTTGTAACCTGTCCTTTGTAAGAGAATTTGGAGAAGCTGATGTTTAAAGCCCAGAATTCACATTTGTCTGGTACTCATCAGCATGGTGTAATGGTTTGAGTGTTGGACTATGACTCTGGAGGCCAGGGTTCAAATCCCTGTTTAGCCATGAAAACCCACTAGGTGTAAGTCTCAAAAAAACCCAAAAAAAAACTATGATAGGTTCACCTCAGAGTCGCCATAAGTTGAAAACAACTTGAAGGCACACAACGACAACATCTCCACACCTTGGGAATGTCACATCTCTTTCAGGTTCACTAATTTACTTTCTGTTAAACTGATGTTATGTTACAGCATCCAATAGGGAGGGGGCAATGGGTGGCCTGTTAAGTTGAGGTTCAGATCCAAGCTCTACCTTGTTCTCCATTTGTGGCTTTAGGCAAGCCATTGTTTTCTAGGCATTTCCTGGGGATGGAGTGGGGAGAAGTCATTGTGTTAGCAATCTGAAGGCACTGTGCAGCTATTGCCTTGTTTTTACTTCTAAATGGTCTTTTAGAAAGCAAAAAAAAGACAGAAGAAGGGCAGGTTACACATGGAGGGTGTCATCTTCTCATATGTTCAGTGAATGATGTAGAGCAATAGGATGCTTCAGAACTCATCAGAAACTGCTGTCTGTCTGGTTCAGTATTGTGTATTTGTCAGTGGTCATCTAAATGGTGATTAGAAGATGGGTATGAAGGCAGTATAGTTCCACTCATATTCATCCTCCCACCAGACAAGATCCTTTATCGAGAGCAGAGGTAGGAAAAGTGTGACCTGTGAGCCTCATGGTGTCCCAAGGCTGGTTTTGAGGCTCTCATGGGCAACCTCTCCTCTTTTTTCCAAGCTGGTTCTGCTGGAGTTTCTGTTGCAAAAAGATCCCTTCTGGGACTAAGCTGTCCTGGAGTGGAAGTGGTGAAATTGTTCCACACCTCCCTGGAGGTGTAGATGGCATTTGGAGAGAATGGGGAAATTTTTCCAATTTTTTTTTTGGGGGGGGGTTGGCAAGGTAGGGCTGGGGTGGAGTCCCCCAAGGTCCCATAAAGGGCCAATGTGGCCCCCACCTTTACTGCCTTTGAAAACAGAGGTAGCTCTTACCTATAACAATTAATAGAAGGTACATCCAAGAGCTTGGTTTGGCTTGAGCTGAAAAGATGAGCTTTGGATTGGTGAAGGTGAAGAAGATGTAATACACACTGGTATAGCAGAATGTGAGGTAGTGTGCGGCTTTTTGTAGCCACATCACTGTTTGGAGGCACCAATTAACATGGTTTTTGTATTCCTTTTCATGAGTACATTCCCATTGTCACAATGGAGTACCTGGAGAATTTTTCCAGGACTGATACATACGAAGGGTTGTTTTTAAATGAAAAGTAGTCATGAGAGGCTGAAATTGTGAACTTGTGAAATTGTGAGCATCAAAAGAGCAGTGGGTAGGAGAGGTAATCCTTTCAGAAGCATGTTTATCAGTTTAATTACATATCTGGAACCTAGAGGAGGAGCACAACTGGTTGTTCCGGACTCTGCTGGGGAAACGAACCATTGCAATTACAGTCTAGAACTTGGGGAAAGTTACTTTCGAGGATTATAACCACCAGAATCCCTCAGCCAGCAGAGCCACTGGAGTTAGAAAGGGAGATGTAATCCAAAAAAGTAACTTTTCTAAGCTGTGAGCCTGTCTATCTGCTCAAAACTGCAGCCTCCAGAGCCTGTTTTTCATTTTACAAACCCACTACTAACATGGTTAGGGGGGTGATGTGCACTTGCCTGGAACATTGAGTTTTGGCTTAAAACTAGGTTAGTTGCAAATTTGGGCACGAATTAAGAAATGACAGGGCTGTAACTGATGTTGTGGTCTGACTATGGGGACTAAATTTGTGGTCAGAGACAGCAACCACACACCAATCAGAATTGTACTTGTGCCGTAGGTCTTGACTGCTAGAAAACAATGAAGTGTCCTACTTCCACTTTCTGAAAAAAAGCAGGTCACCAGACATGCCTTTAATTCTAGACTAGACCTTAAGAAAAGAAATACTTTCCCCCTCTAAGTAAAATACTTTGCTCTCACCCAACAATGTTCAAGCAGAAGATTTTCTGGGAATAGGCCTGAAAAACAGCACTTGTATTTTATGGATTCTACATACAAAACAAAACACACTGTGCAGCCATGACCACAATGCTAAATCCTGGTTTGGGATGTAAATTGTGCTTTGTGGGCCGTCTCTCACAAAGTTGGCCCTGCCATGAGGCAAAGTGAGATGGATGCCTCAGGCAGCTCATTTTGGAGTGCCATGAAAAGGCAGCAGATCCTTACTTATTCATTTTTACATGATTACTCCCAGATAGAAGTACTTGTAAGCTTTTCTCTCTCCGGTGGAAAAATAACGTTGACCATTCTCAGGTACTATGTACCTTAATTTGGGTATTGGGCAGTTATTTTTCCTTCTACCTGAAGGGGAACAAAATGGCTTGACTTGGCCCAAGGTATTCTCTCCCTGAGTGGATCCACCTCCTGCTTGTCACTGTTGTCATTTGAAGCCCCTGTGAAATTCTGTGAAATTCAAAATCAAATTTTAAAATTGAGTGGATTTTACAGCTATGAACCAAAGTTAGAAAGGTGGTAGAGATAAAGGGAATGAATGGGTGTGATGTGTGTGTTTCAAAGAACTAACTATAGAAGAGGAAAAAGGAAATAAAGGGTGAAATGGGACATGTAAGTGAAGTAGTTCAGAGAAAGAGAGAGATGAAGAGATAAAGACTTGTTGAAGCAAGAGAAAGAGCACCTGGTCACAGCAAGGATGAAGAAAAAAACTAAAGTGCATAGAAGGGGGAAGTAGGTTTCAATGGAAAAATAAACAAGAGAACCTCATATTTGTTTGTTTGTTTGTTTGTTTGTTTATATTATTTATATCCTGCTCTGCTCCTTGTACATAATCCAATGTGACTCATGACTCCTGCTGCCTTTTGGGGTCCTTTCCCACTACACAATTATAGTGCTATTATTCCACTTTAACTGCCATAGTTCCATCCTATGGAATTCTTGGATTTGCAGTCTAGTTTGGTTGCTATTATGTTGTTCTGCAAATTGAACTTTCTGAAAACAATAGGCATAATCCAATATAATTTAGCCATGCTACAGAAGCTATACTGGCTAGGGGAATCTGGGAGCTGCAGTTCAAAAAAGCAATTTTTTCATGCTCTGAACACTACAGAGTAACTTTTCCAAGATGCTTAGGGCTCATGTACACAAGTCAGGATATGCTGGCTCCCTGCTGGCATATCCTGGCTGTGGAGCTGGCCCGTTCTTCCCCTGTTACCATCACCAAATGAGCCAGAGTTCAAACAAGAATGCTGGCATTTTCTTGGCTGACTCAGAAGACAGGAAGGGGGCCTGCAACATGTGACTGAAGGCCCCCTGCATGTGACCAGCCTTGGTCACATGCTGTGGGATCCCTGTCTGCCTTCCAGGAGAGCCAGGGAGATGGTGGTGGCAGCAAGGGTCAGCGTGCCGGATGTGCTCCTGCAGACACATGGGGCCCGATCCGTTTTTTGCCAATGGTAACCAGGGCCGGTGTAAGGGCCCCGCAGCACCTGCAGCCACAGGGGACCCCGTCATTGGAGCGGGGCTGCCGTAACCCTCTTCCTGCAAAAACATTATTCGTATTAATCTCTATATCTTGTACTGTGAATAGGTTAGGTAAAGTTAGATCCCATTGACCTGAGATAAACATATGGGGCCCCAAAAATAAAGTGATGCAGGGGCCCCTAAAATTCCTTAAACCAGTCCTGGTGGTAATGGATTAAACTGGGCATTATTTGGAAACAGTTTATCCAGCCCTACTCCAGCTTGCCCCTGTCTCAGCACCATATCTGCCCTGAGGGTCAAAAGGATTGCTCAGGGGCAGAAAAGGGCAAATGCCCAGAATCATATGGGCAGCAGGGTTCTGAGACGGAGGCAATCCAGGGTATTTAACTCATGTAGATAAGGCTTTGGTCTACTTTGAAGATAGAGTTCAACACCCTAGATAGCTTCTTCAAGGTACAATCTAAAACACAGTTTGACACTGAACTCTCTCACTGAAATCAATGGGGTTTACCAAAACTTACCTACAGTTGGTTCATGCTCAAAATATGGAAGCTCACACAGCTTTAAGGTTTTCTTATACTGTGACATGGGAGTTTTCAGTATTGACCATGCTGAAAAAGTATCTAAAGAATTTTGAAATGCTAATAGAACAAGATTGACTTTATATTTGCTATGCCTAGATGTTGTTTTATTGCAGTTATACATAGAATAACTTATCAATAACTTTAGAAATCTCTACCTTAGATTAATGTTTTTATAGCTACACCACAATGATGCACAGATTGATTCTTTCATCTTTATAGCATATTAACAGAAGAGAATAAAACATTTTCTGCAAATGATACCTCAGCCATCATCCCTCTGAGTCAACTGCTAGAAAGCCAACAATTTTCTGTTTTGGTCCATGCTGAAAATGATCTGGGCACAGTGTACTCGGATCCACTGTATGTTGACCTCAAGGATATAGGTAATATATATAGTAATTTGGAAACTTTTTTCTTTAAGACCTGTTTTTAAGGTTTGCTGTTTGTTTTTTAGCTTACTATGTAAGCAGTGAGAGATAATAATGAGAACTTGATGGGCACAAGGAGATGGAGGTGTCTGAAAATCTAAAGTCACAGTTCTACAAATGTGACCTGTAACAAAATGTTGCAGTGTATTCTTGCAATCTAGTTGGACTTTTCCTGTTCAGTGTTCTAGTCAGTCAGCCATACCTTCATTCAGCAAGTCATTCCATTCCTGCCCACCCGACGTTTCCCATTTTTCTTCTCCAACTTAAGAGCCAGTGTTCTGTGTCTGCTGAGTATGATCAATCCTCGCAGAGCTATTCAGGGGAACAAAAGCCATTCCCTTAGTTTTGTCTATGTTTTTGAAAACATCAGGTACCCCTTTCTTGCTTCTCAATAGTGCTGTTTTGGCTATTATCAGCACTCTCCACTTGCCTTCACTATTAGAAGTGATACTTCTAATTCTGCAGAAAGCTGTTTTCTTGACTTGGGTCCTGTTTTTGCTCTCTGAATGGAAAGAGTTTTTATTCCAAGATTCTTCTGGATCCTTCTTCCATGGCCACTGGTGGCTCCCATGTCAATGGGGCAGTAGATCCATTCCAGGTTTTATTCAGAACTTTAAAGATGTTATCTAAGATGCTGAATCTATTTTTAAGGTAGTTTCAATGTCCTAGATAGCTCCTTCAAAGTACAGGTAAAGATTGGAAACAGATTTACTTCCCCACTGACTTGGAAGCCATCAAGTGTCACTGTTCCTTCCATTCATGGAGCAAACCTTTTCTCAAACAATAATTTATAACATCTGTTATAAAAGAGGATGTAGCTTTGTGGTTATAGTGCTTTGCCCTGCACCTGGAGACAGAATGGTTTATAAGGTATCTACATTAGGGAAGGGCCCAGATAAGAACTGTCCCTATCATTAGAAAAAGAGAGGAGTTTGCTTTAGGCAGAAGATATTAGGTGACAGGAAATTCTTAGTTATTCAATATATAAAGACTGAATTTTTATTAACAGGAGGTAGGTGGGGGCATTTGTAAGAATTTCTGCCTTATAAGCCATGATAATGGGGATCAACAAAGCAGTAGGAGAATATTCAGTCCTGTTTCAGTGAAATTGGATTGAATCAGAACATGATGTTTGGGCCTGAATCCTACTGGCAGTCCAATCAGACAACTTTAATTGGAATTCCCAATAGGATTCAGACCTTTGAACCCCACTGAAAATATATAGAAAGCAACTGCATGGTTCAAGAGAACCATTTTCATAAGAATATGGGGGAAATTGTGCAAGGTAGACCAAAGGCCTGCCAAATCCAGCATTCCGTTCCCATAATGGCCAACCAGTTCAATATGCAGCATGCACAAGCAGTAGTAGCTGGTGTCTGCTGTGTCAAAGGGACAGGAAATTCATCAGTCAAAACTTTAAAGTAACTATCCAAGGTGCTGAACTCTGTCCATCAAATTAGGTTCAACATCTTAGGTAGGTAATTTAAAGTTCAGACTAAACCCCAAAGTGGATTCACTGCTCCACTGACACAGTGGAGATTATCAGACACATCAAAAGTGACATTACAGCAACTCCAGGAGATTGCAAAAGGGCTCTCTTATCAGATGACATTGTTCCCCCCTCGTTATGCACCCACTATGCTGCCATTCTGCTTGTGCTACTTTTTATTGACGTGAGAAGCCATCAATAGATCCCCCGTTCTGTTTGTGTTCTGGATTTGCCTGTGTGCAACAAGGTGCCCCATTATGCTGGTGAGATCCCTGCCAGAATACCTCCAAGTGAGATCAGGACATCCAGGTAAATGACACAATTTTTTATGACCTTCCTCGGGTTACTTGTTAATTTTAAAGTGTTTTTGTGCTTGTCACTTTTTTCTGTTACTTCTATTTTTATTTTTGAATTTCCCAAGCTCGCGTTTTCTAGTGAGAATCCACAGGATTTCAATCCAGGAAGTGAACGGAGTTCCATTAGAGCTCTGTTCACTCCTGGGCTACCCTGTTGATGAGGTCAGTGCAGTGGGGAGAGTGATTGTGGTGGGACCGGGACAGGACAGGGGCGAGAGTAGAGATTGTGGGACAGGAATGCTTTTTTCGTTCCTGTCTGATAATCTCCCGTAACACCATCCAAAGTAGATTCACCAATGGTGCTGCCCACAAGCAGGACACAAGCACAATAGCGTCTTCCCACTTGTATTCCCCAGCCACTAGTATACAAAGTTGCCACATGCCCAACAGAATACCCTCCCTGTAATTAATATGCTTCTGTTGAAGCTTAGAACAAACTAGCCTCTAAAATCAGCAAATTGTTAGCAATTTTGTCTGCGTAGACTGGATTTAACATTGTCGTATCTCTTTCAGTGATCCCAGCTACACCTATTGTTATCCAAAATACAACTGTAGACTCCCCAATGTTTAAGACTATAATATGGTGGCAAAAACGAACTGCAATCAATGGAACTTACTGTGAAGAACGATATAAGGAGACAACAAGTGAAACATGGCATGTGAGCAATCTGTTCTTCCATGTTTTATGTGTATCAGTAGCAATAGCCTGACTGCAGTTTTTTGCTCATGTCTGTGCCAAACCTTCCATGCATAACCTTTATACAGCTATAAGACATGGCAAATTTCCAAGCTGA
Source organism: Gambelia wislizenii (assembly GCA_030847615.1). Classification (NCBI taxonomy): domain Eukaryota; kingdom Metazoa; phylum Chordata; class Lepidosauria; order Squamata; family Crotaphytidae; genus Gambelia; species Gambelia wislizenii. The sequence continues at coordinate 110,449,396 of JAUMIR010000004.1, forward strand.
GTTTCAGTATTTCTACTATTTCAGTGGAATCCTTCCTGCTTGTAGTGAGCTTGTGTTGCACATTCAGATAGCTGTTCTTTCTGCTTTTCACTACTTAAGTAAAATGGATTCTTTGGCTATGATTTCTTATAGTAAAGAAGTATTCAAAAAAGGATTATGAAGTTGGATGGATAATGATAGATAATGAAGTTGGATGGATAGGCATTTATAAGGCCCAGGTACTATATGGCCTTATAGGTCCAAGTACTGTGCATGTACTTAATGATGGCTTTCACCCAACCCCAGTGTTTAGAGTCTCATATACGCTTGCATCATTTACAGCAAGGGTGTGGAGATGGCAGATCAAGATCTACTTCAGACCTTGGGAAATGTTACACTTTGGGACATGCTGGTTAAAGAAGTCATGTATTTACCACCCCAAAAAATAATAATAATTTTTCCAAGTTCTTCTCTACAAATAAACCTGTAGGTCATTTGCAATAGATCCACATTTTTAAAATGTATGTATGTATGACTTGTTACCTAAATTGCATGGGGTCTGTGGGGACCCTCTAATGTCCAAATATTAATTTGGGGAATATTTAATTAGCTCAAAATGGCAGTGAGAGGCTGGATAATGGCAGGATCTTTAGACCTATGTATACCGGCAGTAATGGAGGAGACTCTGAGGCAGAACATACAATTAAGTGATCTTTTTGGAAGTTAATGTTAACAGCATCCACACAAACACTCAGGCTTCAAGCCATCACACAAGGCTAGCAAAGAAAGTAATAAGTATCTGGATAGAGGAATAGAGTGAGGGGATGGTGAGTGATATAATATCTCTCAGAGGAGCAGAGATTCATGCAGCAGAAGATTCTCAGAGATGCATTCTGAGGGTCTCATAGTAAACCAGCAGCATGGATGTAGGAGGAGGAACTGTGGACATTTTTGTGGTGTTTTAGGGTGATATTGTATTTATATTTGATAATTCCCCTGAAGGGATGGGGTTTTGAGAAGAATACAATGTTTCTTGGAGTCTTCCAGGACTAAACAAAAGGTGTTCTGGAAGAGTTCACAATCATTAATGGGTGATGTGTTTAGAACGGAATAGCAGCAGGCAAGGTGTATTGTTGGAGGTGGAAGAGGAGAGGAAGGACCCATTTTACAAGCATCAAGGACTCTCATATCTTTGAGTGGATTAGTGAATGACTCACCTCCAGGTGTTAACTCTGGCCTGAGTATTTGTTTGGGGAATTTCTAGAATCCCCTCCCTTCGTTATACATGACTCCAGCCTTGGGGTTTTTGTTGTTTGTTGGTTGGTTGGTTGGTTGGTTGGTTGGTTGGGGGAGTGTCCCTGCTATAACTGCTAACCACGTGGAAGGCCACAGTGAGCCAAATTATTAAATATTACCAATTATGTGATATTCCAAGATGGGGGATAGGTAGGTAACAGTTTGTACTACTGTTGTAGGCTGCTGAAATTGAAGAAACCTTGGGATAACCATAGTGGACTTTTGTGTGAAAGGACTGTGAATCCAGTTATGTTACTGAAAACAAATTCCCATTTTAAAGGATTAAAAACCTGAGCAGAGGGATCACCAACGCCTATCATTTCCAACCTTTTTTTTCAAGCAACACCATTTGTTCCTGGGAACACCCATAAACATTTTCACATCCTAATTGGATGTTATATCAATCCTAGTAATATAATTTTAGGTATACTGTACTATTTTGGTATACATGATTAATTACTACACCAAAATTAACAAGACTTCTATGATGTTTTTTCTTTCATTGTGAAGTATCTTTCTAAATTTTACTATCAAAACTCAAGAGACATACATGATTATGTTCATAGAGTCTCCTGAATATCCAGCCATGTTTTCATAAATCTGTCACTTAGCTTATAATTAACACAGGTTCTTTTGTTTCAAAAGTAGGGTGAAATGAAATGTCACAACTTTTTAGAGATGCACATAATAAGACAAAGACTGACTCACATAAATTTAAAAATAAAAAGTAAAATGAATTTAACTTAAACATTTTCACAGTGGAATTAAAATATTTTGTGCATTAAAAAAACACAAAGTTATGTCATTTAACACAAAACATTTTTAAAATAATCTCCTGACAGCTATATTTCTTCTGTATTATTCAATAGCATTCCCTCTCACGGTCCTAATGTGGTAGGGACAATCCTAATTGATGCTCTGTCATCCCACTTTTTCAGCTGTTTTAAAAATGTCCCAGTTTTTATCTCTTCCTCCCACTTTCCCCCCTTATCCTTGGTTTACTTCAATTGCTGCAAACTGACTTTGAAATGCAAAAGCAGATTGCAATCAACTCAGCAGTGGGAGTAGGGCAAGAGGGGACAGAGTCTTGTCATTCCCAGTAGGCTTGGGCAAAAGAAAACTGTTGCAGCTTTTCCTAACTTTTGTGTTCTTCCTCATTTTTTTCCCCTCTTGACCACACTTTGATATTACTTGGCCACACATGTCCTGGTTTTCATCTGTGAAATGTTGGAGGGTATGCAATAGATGGACAGACAACTTAAAACTTTTTTCTTCCTTCTTCTTCTTTATTTGGGAAAGATTGTCTAATGCAGGCGTTGTATCTTCCAGCATCCTTCAGTAGCCCATCTGTAAGGGGTGATCTGTCTTTCAATGGCTCTCTTCCAATCTTGTGTCCCATATTTCATACTCAGAGGCAGACTCTGGCCTTTATATTGAGCTAAACTGTGAAGGTCAGTTATGGCCTTTATGAACCACAGTTTTCCTAAACCAAAATCTCTGTTCACTGGACATGATGGTCAGCCTTTAGACCTGAGTTCTTGTTCCCAGCACTTCAGAACACCAAGGACAGAACTGTACTCATGACTTACTGGTAAGCTTCCCATAGGTGCTCACTATACAACTGATGATTATTTGTTGCTGCTGTGGTTTAGAAACATTAGTCCGAACTAACACTCTCTGCATAAATTATCCAGTTATGTGAGATGCAGAGACAAGTGGTAAATAGAAGGAGAAAAAGCACAACAGAGAAGCAGAAACAGCTTTTATTGGTGGGTAGCTTGATGGACTCTGAGTTCACATGAAACAATACTTTTTTAAAAAAATGTATTCATTCCATGGCACACTTGATGCAAACGGGGGGGGGGGCATGGACAGGACAATATGTAATTGAATTCCATTGCTTCTCCATTTCAGATTAGAGAATGGGATTCTAACTTTAAAACAGAGCATCGTAGTGAGTACAACTTAGAGGCAAACACAATGTTTGAGTTTCAAGTAAGATGCAAATTAACTCATGCCAAAGCTTTCTGGAGTAGATGGAGTGAATCGGCAATGTATATGACTCCAGAGGCAGGTGAGTTTCATAGCTTTTTGACTTTGAAATTCTTACTTACAGTGCTTCTTGAGTTCAGATGGGTAGCTGGACTGTAAATGCACTGTGCAGATATTCCCCTTTGCCTTGCTCCATGGAGATTTTTGTGGAATGAAATAAGAGGATTACAAGTGGGAGGTGACGTCATCCAGCATCATCATAAAAAGTCAAATTAGTTAGCCGAATTAGTTGAGGATTTATTTATTTTTTCTGTGTAAAGGACCCCCATGTTTGAGGCAGAGCAATCATTCAATAAAAGCCTTGCCTGGAAGCACTGTGAGGATGCTTCAAGACACTGGCTGTTGTAAGCCACCCAGCACAGCTTTCTGATTGTTTTCAGCACAGTCATATATTCAAAATAGCTTCAGGAAGCTGTACTTTCATCAGCTAGGGAACCAGAATATTGATTATATCTTTGTCTGTGCCCTTATTTCCTGTGCTGTCTTCAACAGAACACAACCAAAGAGTTACTGAAGCATAGCGTAGTGTAGTTATGGTAGCATGTACATCTACCATGCTGTGGTGTTCTGAATTTCAGAAGCGTATGGAAAAACCCCAGGTAAAAGGACATATCTCTGCAAAATATGCCCTCTCGCTTTCAGTTTTAGCATGAACTGGAAATTCATTCATCAGTTGGGAGCTAAAATGATTGTGCCTGTCCTGCCCCTGTGAGAGAGGAATCAATAATGTTTCCTGCCATCACTCTTTCAACTCTGATATGCAAATAAACATGACTTGCAGCACAATCCCACACATGCCTACCCCAACAGAACTTGGATGTTACTTTTTTTAGACCCCAGGTCAAAAAATTATCTAGCCAGTATGCCTGCTGGCTTTGTTTGCTGGAGGATTTTGAGAATCCAAAAAAGTAAATTTTCCAAGCTCTGACTCAGACATAAGTCTAACTAAATTCATATGTCAGGGTGGGCAAAGTGTGCCCCTCCAGATGTGGACTGTAACTTCCATTGGCCCTAGCTAGTATAGGAAATTGTGAAGGATGCTAGGAGTTATAGTCCAACCACATCTGGAGGACCACACATCATCTGCTTATAAAGTAGATATAGGACCACATCTTTAGGCAACACACAGTAACACAAGGAGGAATCAGACAGCCCTCCAGATGTTGTTGGATATCAACTCCCTGCAGCCTTAGACAACACAGTCAATGGTGAAGAGTGTTGGGAGAGGCAGTTAAATAACACTTGAAGGGACATATGATTCTCACCTCTGGAGTAACAGTGTCTGATATGAACCACATCAACAAAACAAAACCAGACACTCTTCTTCAAATTTTTATCTGCCAGTTCTCAAATTAAACTTTCAATGTCAGGTAGTGCCAAAGAGGGAGTGAGAGGAAATGGATTGTGCAAATAGATTTGGCCTAACTAACCCAATCCATCAAAGAAAAAGAAAGGAGCTCTGTTAACTATGAACCTTGGAAGGAACTGAGCACTGTAGGATGAGCATTGGAGCAGGACTAGACTGGGCTGTGTTTCATTCTGTGCAGCACCAGCAACCTCATTCTGAGAGAGAAAAATCACCAAACTAAAGAAGGGTGACAGAGTTAAGTAGAGCCCTGGTCAGTCCATATCTTACTTTTCCTTGTATTCTCTCAGCTGCAAATGGGCAATGGCCTTAGGCCCTAGTTAGGCTTTGTCACAACCAGGGATAGAAGATCTACCAGTCTTACTTGTTCCCATGTCCAAACTTTTCCAAAATTCAGGATCTTTACATCAAATATATAAAGAACTGGATTTTGGTATACTGTATTCTTTTTTTTTTTTTAATGAACCAAACAAAAATGCTCAGCCATTCTTAATAAGAAAATTAGTAGGTCCAGCTATTTACAGTATAGTTGGCCCTCTACTTTCATGGGGGTTAGGGGTGCAAGACACCCACAAAAGTAGAAAAACTGCAAATATAAATAAAAATCACAAATGCTATCCCCCCCCCCCCGAGAACACTTCTCTAGGCATTTGAAGGCCTTCCAGTGCAATTCTGTGATCAGCTTCTGATGGAAAGACCTACAAATGCCTGAAGAAATGATCTCTCTAGGAATCTCTAGGTCCTCCAGCACAACTCTATGATAGAATTGAACTGCACAGCTTACAAATGCCTAGAGAGAACGTATTAATCAAATCTGCAAATCATCAAATCTGTGAATGCTTAACCCACAAACATGCAGGGACAACTATACAAAAAATACTGTTGCATCTACTTGCCATGTAGTCATACAATATAAGAAGTCTGTTAGCAAAATGAAAAGGCATCCATGACAAACATGATGAATACACAGGAATATAAATCTCACCTTTAAATTGCAACATACCCAAAGCCCTCTGCTTGGTTGGATGAATCTGTTAGTTTTGCTTTACCAATTTTTTTAAAATCTGAAGTTCATTCCATCAGATTTATGGGAGTGAATTAATTTTTTTTAATTGAAAGTTGGTATTAAAACCAAAGCAAATGATATTCTTATCCAACCCTAACGTTACATGAAATTATTATAATATTAGGTATTACTGACCCCTGCTGACAAAACTAAGGTATTAAGCTTCTGTGGTTGTGATTTTTCAGACAGGCTAAAAAAACGCTATGGAGGTCTGGAGGAGGAAGATGCTGTCCCGCTTCCAGCAATTGATTTCTCATGCCCGCATCCTCCTCCTGTCCTCCCTCTGTGCTTCTTCCATGCTGGAGGGACAGGAAAAGCGCTGCTTTTCATTGACAGAAGTTTCCATCAATGAAAAGTGACTCCTTTCTCGTCCCTCCAGCACGGAGGAAGCATGAAAAAAGGAGGAGGATGGCATCGTGCGAAATCGATCACTGGAAGCGAGACAGCGCCGCCCTCATCCTGACCTCCGTGGGGGGGTTTTAGCCTGTCTGAAATGTTCTATGTTTCACTTTCAGGAACAAACTCACTGTTTACCTTGGGGTTGTGTAGGAGTGTGTCTGGGGTTTATATGCTGTGAACCCCTGTTGGAGAGGATATGTAAATTTGTGTAATTGAATGGTTGAATGGGAAGAACAATAGAATAAAAACTCAACACTTACAAAGGAATTCCACCCAGGGACAATGGGAGTCCCAGCAGATAATGGCCCATCAACCAACCATTAGCCAAACAGACACTAATGAGCCTTGCATTTCTATACCCAGAAACTAACCATTCAATTACACAAATTTACATATACTACCTTACAGGAGTTCATAGCATACACACTCCACACACACTCCTACCCAACCATTCTCTGAAGATGCCAGCCACAGATGCAGGCGAAATGTCAGAAATAAACTATTCCAGAACACGGCCTCACAGCCCAGAAAAAAAACCTAAGGAAAATCTATGGATGCCGGCTGTGAAAGCCTTCGACTTCACAATTATATTTTTACTTACAGAGAGCAGGAGAGGTGCTTATGAGAGGTTTTGTTTTTGTTTTTGTTTTTGTTTTGCCACAGTTGTCAAAATAAAATTTCTCACTTCAGGTACAATTCACCTTGGGCCCATCACACTACAAAGTTATAGTGTTATGCTTCTACATTAACTGCCATGGTTCTCTCCTATTGAATCGCGGGATTTGCAGTTTAGGGAGGAGCATTTAGAATTCTCAGAGGTTGTTTAAACGCCAAAAATAGTCCTCACAGAATGTGAGGAGAATATGATCTGTCTCAATGGGATTCCACATCATTTCAATGTATTGGGAAGGAGGGGGGCCAAAACTGCCATATACTGTATGGGAAAAGCCTTTGCAGCCTTTCCTGAAGTTTTTCAAAAAACAGCAGGTGGAATGTGCATTCCTGATCATTGGGACAAATGATTCGATTTGATTCGCTTTCTCTATATGAGCAGAAGTTGAAAGCTGATTGGTTGGACGTGTGCGGGGGTGGATCTTGCTAAAAAGGCAAGCACCTGGAGCCACCATGTTGGATTTTTGCCTTAGTGAACGAGTGCCAAGGCAATAAAATGTCTTTTTTTTCTGTTTGCTTTTTTGTTAAAGTGAAAGATTGCTGTTTTACACCTTGGATATGGTTAAAAAAAAGATACTGTCCAGTGGTGGCAAATTGAGGTAAATAAAAACACAAGTAATTCACTCATAGCTGCCATCTTGATTTGTAGACATGCCTGTTTGCACAGCAAACATGGATAGCTTCGCAAGCCTGCAATCTGCCAAAAAAAAAACACATTAAGACAAATAGCTGCTGCAAATTGCCATTACTGCAGAGCATTCCACATTTTTTGCCTCATATTGGCAAGCCCTCAGCTAGAGTACTTCTCTAGTCCCTCACCAAATTACAAACCTAAGGATTCTATAAGATGGAACCATGGCAATTAAAGTGAAATAATAGCACTATAATTGTATAGTGTGAATAGGTCCCTGGACTTCAGGTTGGGTCCATTTGAAGTTCTACCTCAAGCATCAAATTTTATTTATTTATTTCACACATTTTGAGAAACATGGGACCTAGTTTAGGTTACAACAAAGCTAAAATGAAAAGATACAAAGAAAAAAACTGTCTATATTTAGGATGATACAATCTGAAATCCAGGTACAGGGGTTACAAAATCTGTAAAAATTACTTTTTTTGACTACAGTTTTCAGTGTCCCCCAGCTAGCAACTCACAAGCAACTTTTTCAAGTTCTGGATGAATGCTTAAATTTTCTGTCCTTGTCTGCCTTTTTAAGGTGAAAAATTAATGCTTATTAATTTGGGACACCAGCATTCAAATCCTCCCTCAACCATGGAAACCTACTGGGTGATCTTGGGCAAGTCCCTCTCTCTCAGCATTAGAGAAAGGTAATGGAAAACCTCCTCTATCCTGCCCTAGAAACCTAATGATAATTTTGCTACAAGTCAGAGTTGACTTGAAGGCACATTAACAACTAACCTGCCACCACCCTCTGAGTCTCTCCCCTTTCCACACAGCACAACAGGAAGCTGTGCAGGGTTCTGATTAATCCGTGGAACTACCTGTTCTGCTAAAGTATCACCAACCCCCCTTCTCTGTCCCAGAGAGAATCAAGGTAGCTTGCCCAAGCCAAAGCACATGGACTGTGCATGGACTTTAATAGGAAAACAGAAAAAGCTGTATTTCTAGTTCAAGCAATTAAACAGTTAGCCGAAATAGTATCATGGAGAGAAAGCATTCCCTCCAGGTCCCCAACTTAAAAGTTACATAGAATAGCATTCAGTCAGAGGATTAAAATAAATCATAAGAACTAACACACTTCTAGCTAGACACATTCTCCTAAGCTAAAAAGATTATAATTCACATTTATGAAGTTCATGGTAATCAGTCTCTGATGATGGAATTCAGAGCAATTCAAATAACCCTGCCCTTCAGGCCTCATGGTATCATGTAGCTCTCTGATGACTCTTAAGCCATGTGGGAGGTCTGCTCCTCAGACCTTCTCCAACCATATGTCTCTCAGACAAAGGACTGCAGAACTCAAAACTCCATTAGCCAAATCTAATTGGCTCTGCATTGCCAAATCTGACTGGCGCTCCAGTCAGGTGATGTGAAGTCATGTTTAGCAAATGAGGGTCCCCCTCCCACTTCTCATACCCCATGGTTTACCTGCTTCTGAGATAAGAGTAGTGGTGGTTACAGATACTGGGAAATGTAGTTCTGGCAGATGTAGTTCTGGTGCCATGATGGGAGTTGCAGTCACTCCATCATGACAAGCATTTACATTATTTTCACTTTAAAGATGGCAGAAAGATATGGGATGAAAGGGGGAGATTACATACTTTGCCATGGAGAGCAATCAGTTCCTCAATCCTGCTGGGTTATATGCCAGAAACACAAGTTGCAAAGCTGGGTTCACACCTTCAAAAACAAACTTGTGGTGCAGTGTAATTGCTCTGCCAAAATCCATACTAGAACAATGGCTTTATCACATGAACACAAAGGTCACAAAAATGTGCAAAATTTCAGGATCCCAAAATCTTTCAAGCAAGCTTGATGTTACCCCCCACTACTGCCCCCACCACCACAAAATAAGCATGTTGAAAGAGGAGAGGGGAAAACTAATTTGGAGTTCAAAGTTATGAAGTCTGCAGAGTCTGAGGACTTTATCAGACACAGCAAAAGCCGCGTCATAAAGAGGTGACGATAACAGAAAAAGGCATCATTCAGCTGTTCTGGGGGCATAGTGCAGGCGTGAATAAGGTGTCATTTTTTACTGATGGCTTTTTCCATCAATAAAAAAGTGATGCCTTATCCTTGCCAACACTATGCACCCAGAATGGCTGAATGGTGAGGACCTCTGATAATTTCTCCCTTTGTATTATCATCGCATCCTAAATGGTGCAGTTTTTTATTGGTATGTACCTCATCTGATGAAGTCCTGAGTCTTAAAGATGAAATGAAAGAGGAGGTTGCAGAAATTAAAGTTAGGTCATATGAGGTGCAGCGAAGGTTTTGGATGCACCTAGGACAAACACAAAAAGGTGCATAACAAATTTTGTTAGTTACCACAATTTTTATTTAAAATCATAAGTCAGAAATCCTATTTTCAATTATTATTTTTTTGACTGCAGAGCCATCTTCAGTACTGGATGTATGGAGGTATCCAGGAGCAACCTACCAGAATGGTAGCCAAGAGGTGACCATCTTGATCAAGGTGATAATTGTTCTCTTCTCCAGATTGCACACATGTTAAATTATACCTCTTCATTAAGGAATTTATATTTAGGGCTTCAAGTAATCTGATTTTCATTGGTCTAGAAGTTTCTGTTAATAAAAAGTGGTGGTGGCAAAATGAAAGCAGGACATGAGGAGGATGGCGTCATCCAAAACGGAGCGCTGGAGGCAGGATAGCACCATCCTCCTCCCGACCTCCACAGGGTATTTTTACCTCATCTGTAAAGTCCCAGGCAGTTTTAGGAGTGATACTCCAGAAAAGCAACTTTTCCAAGCTCTGGGAGGGAGGGACAGATAGATAGAAATGCTACAGGAGTGGGGAAGCAATATGGAAACACAAAATGGCAGGCAAGGAAGAGTTATTTACCCTTTCTCCTGCTGCTTTCCCACTCCTGATGGGAGCCCTGGTTCTACCAGGGAGCCCTTGGTGGCATAGGGGTTAAATGCCAGTACTGCAGCCACAACATTGTGAGTTTGATTCTACACAGCTCCAAGGTTCACTCAGACTTCCATCCTTCCGTAGGTCAGTAAAATGAGTACCCAGCTTTTTGGGGGCAATTAGCTAACATGTTATAAACCACTTAGGGAGTGGTTTGGCACTGATAACCAGTATAGAAATAGAAGTGCTATTGCTTATTACCTCTGTCTGGAGCACTTTGTGAGGTACTCGGCTACTATTGAAAGCAGTGGCTGGCTTTTAATGTGTAGTTGGGACTGCCAAAGGAAGAGTAAAAGAGCTACCAGTTCAATTACATTTTCAACTTAGACACAGAGTTTGTGAAACTACACTAACCATTTTAAAATAATAATAATAATAATAATAATAATAATAATATCCAACATAATACATTTCTTTAAAGCCAATTTTTTTTTCTGCTTCTCTAGCCATTTCTTCCAAAAGAGAGCAGAGGAAGAATTCTGGGTTATAGAGTGTACTGTGAAAAAGAAGGGGAAATTGTGGAGTTGTGTAAAACAACTGAAACATCTTGCAAAGTTCTGGTTCCCCCAGCAGTGAGTGTTGTCTATGTGACAGCGCACAATTCCAAAGGAAGTTCCAGACCTGCAAATATTACAGTGAACCAACAGCAACATCATGGTCATGGTAAGAGATGTTGTTGTTATTGCTGTTGTTTTCATATTTCATTTCATTAAACTCGAGCCAAATCCACACTACACAAATAATCCAGTTTGAAACTGGATTGTTTCCCATAGCTCCTTCCTATGGAATCCTGGAATTTGTCACTTTACAGGGTCTTTAGCCTTCACTGCCAGAGTGCTACAAATCCCAAACTACAAATCCCAGGGCTCCATAGGAAGAAGCCATGGCAAATAATCCATCATAATCATAATCCAAATAATCATAAATATTTTAAATCTGCCCTAAGAAATTATAGAAGTATGTTTGCCGAAGTTTCTAGTTTAAAATAGACTGACACTCATCATCATGATGTAACTTTCTAAGGTGCCTTTTTCTAAAGAAAACTCAAGGGCTGGCATTTAATACTGCTGTTACAGATTTGTAATCTAGAGTTATAAATCTGTAACTGCTCATATTCAGTACAGTAGGACCCCCATATCTGCTGGGGATTGGCTCTGGGGGGGACGTGGATACTGAAAACCATGGATAACAGCGAACACCATTAAAAATAATGGGACCTGGTTTAAAATACCATAAAGTTACCTTGAAGACCTAGAAAATGGCTAGAGCGGACACATTTTCTACAGTAGGTGTGCTGTTTTCTGTCCTGTGGCTAATTGAATCAATGCATAATGAATCAGTGGCTACGGGGGTCCTACTATAATACTATGTCTGATTGTGGTATTATTGCCACACCACAATACCCCCAAAACCTACCTTGATGCGGCCAGCAGCCGCATCAAGTGATGGAGGTCTGTTCAGCTGGTGGTCAGGACACAGGATATTTCCAGACCCCTTCCACCAGCAAGTGAGGCTGCAATAATCAGAGGCATAACCCCTGCCATAATTCCTCATTATAGCCTTGTTTATTTATGAGAAGGCAAGGAAGTGTCTTTCTCCTACACCCGGATGGCTAGCTGAATGGATTCCCATGATGTAGCTGCTGGCTGTCAAGGCAGGTTTGCTGGGATGAGCTAGGAGACATTACTGAACACATGGCAAAGCAGCCAGTATAGAATGCCTGTGAAGGTGTTTTACAACAACAATAGAAACAATATACAGATCAACCCCCATATCCACGGGAGATACATTCCAAGACCCACTGTGGATACCTGAAACGGTGGATAATAGGGAACTATAATGAGAACACCGAACGTTGATCATAGAATCACATTGGAGGACCTGGAAATGCCTAGAGAGAACATATATTTTTGGACATGGATAAGTGAAACTGTGGATACTGGATCTGTGGATACAGGGGTAAACCTGTATAATCTAAAACTGTGCCTCCACCCAAGGGAACCAAATTATAAGGATAAGCCAAAAAAAATGCAGCAAAAACAAGGAAATGCCTCTCTGGGCACTTTGCATTCAGACACGTATTATTTTCCTTGAGCATACTGAGCCGTCCAGGGGCCACACAAAAATATCAGACTATCTGATTAACATGAGAAATGTTGCCCACACTCTTACCTGATGAATTTCCCACATGGCAGCTGGAGATGAACAAACTGCATATCACTGTTTGTTCTAGATTTTTATAGATCACTTGTCACTGTGCAGAAAGAAAAAACTCCTATCTCCAAGCAAGAGCTGATTGGAGATACGGACTTTCCCTGGGATTCTGTTTCTTGGCATTATATGGTGGAAATATGCCTCACCATCCTCAGAGGATCTGCATGGGTCAGCTAAGAAGGGCTGGGAGAGCTGTTTCTGTGTGTGTAGCTGTGTGGTTTGATACAAACCGTTGGCTTGTTGGCCCAATGAGATTTCCCTGAAAGGCAATTTGGTCTTTGGGCCCCAAATTTCCCCCATTCTTTATTAATTCCGAGAGCATTTCTTAACAATGTTAGAGCATATGCTATTTCAAATATTTTGCTCTGAATATTGTCTAATAGAAGCTAAACCTATGACAAGATGCCAAGTCATCCAATTTGCTTTTCCTTGTAGTTTTTCCACCCCCGACCAATTTGCAGGTAATTCATGAAGACCAGAAAGGATTTTTTGTTGGATGGGAACCTCCTGAATCCTATGAAAAAACAGTTTTATGGTACATAGTGGAATGGACTTCCATAGTCTTCAGTCATTACCATCATGGCATTGTCTGGCAAAAAATTCCCAGCCAGAACAAAACAACTTTTATTGAAGGTAAAATATAGGATCATTTTTCTTATCCCTTCAAAATCTGTAGGGCTCAAGAAATGAAATTTTACTCCCACAGTGGTAGAATAGATGAAGGAATGCAGATATATTTTTAGAACTTGTAAACCTAATTTAAAATACAGTAATACTCATAAGTTGTTCAAGACAACCAAATTTGGATCCCAGGAGAGCCAATTTCCCCTTCAGAAAAACATCTCCCTGCACAATTTCTCCCTATTCTAACTTTAGTTTTACAGGATTTTTTTTCTTGAATAGTTTGTTTTTATTTCAGTTTTTCTTAACTTTCCATCATCTATTATTTACCCAATTTATATTTTCCCTTACAGTTTATCCTAACCATCTGGTTTAATTGAAATAACTTCCTGATTTATATTTTACCAATATTTTCCAGCTTTTGATGTCTGCTCCCTACTGGCATATCCTGGCTACAAAACAGGCTTGTTCCTTCCCCCCACCCCCGCCCGTTCCTTCCACGAAATGGGAAGAAGTCCACACAGGCACTTCAGCCTGTCACTGCAGTCACCGGCAGCATCTCCCTTGCTCTCCTGGAAGCAAGAAAGCCAGCTCGCAACATGTGACCAAAGCCTGCTGTGTTAGTCACATGCTGCGCGGGACCCCTTCCTGGACCCAGAAGAGCAAGGCAGACTGGTAGCAATGGGCCTGCCCGCAGGGATGGACTCATGCAGACATTCAGGGCCCGATCCATTCCTTCCCAGTGGGAATGGATTAAAGCATTTTTTTAAAAAATGCGGTAGAGGGCCCTACTCCATCTTCTCCCCATCTTAGCCGTGTCTCTGCCCTGGAGATGCTGAGGACTGTTGGGGACAGAATGGGGCAAAAGCCCTGCATCGTCAGGACTGCAGGGCTCTAAAATGCAGGCAAGATGGGGTATATTGCCAGTGTAGACAAGCCCTATGTAACTTCGATCTGTTTGTTTTGTATTAGCATCCTTCTTTCTGTCTGGAGCTCAGTACGGAGACATCCACGCTAGAGAAATAATCCAAGTTGAAACTGGATTATTTGCATGTTTCCTTCCTATGGAATCCTGGGATTTGTAGTGTGGTGTAGTATCAGCACTCTTTGTCAGAGAAGGCTAAAGACATTGTAAAACTACAAATCCCAGGATGTTTTGCACACTGCCCAAAGAAATCTAGTTGTTGAGTGGTTTAACAGTACAGCCAGTTAGGTGGTTTAAAAGTACTGGCTGTACCTTTGACCAACTGTGCTTGGTCAAAATCAACATGACCAAGTAGAGTTTTTTGTAAGAAAATAATGAAAGAAACCTATATGGAACCCCCTGAGCTGTTTGGTGGGAGGATGGGAAATATTTGTGATGAATGCACACATTTTCAAAATGATTTCCCCAAGAAGTTGATGAAATAATGGAGATGTTATGATTATTTTGCTCTAAACCATATAAAAAGTCAAGACAAAACCATTGTATTAGAATCTATGAGTCTTTGTTTCAGAGGTTGTACCTACATCTCTTTTTAAAAATTGTACATTAGAACATTGTACATTGTGTTGCTCATATTCACCATAAAAAACATGTTTCTTTTTCATCAAACCTCATTCTTTATAGACGACTTCAGAATAAAGAGGAATTCCAATATTTCTGTATATGCCGTATATCAAGATGGCACCAGCAAAGCCTGCTCTGTTCAGAGTAAGTACAACAGGGCATTGTGAGGGGATTGACAATGTTTCAGTGTGGTCTTTTGAAGTAAACATCCTCTGGCTGTGCACATGTATAGACAGACAGATAGAACAGCCAATATAGATTTAGATGAAAGAAAAATAACATTTCACTTGTTCATGTGTATATGCTAGTCAGTACATTAAATAAACTCAACATATCCTCAAAACCTGTCAAAGATGTCATGTTACAGAAAAAATGGTTGCATATCTCTTTACTGTATGTACCCGGTGGGTAGAATCCTGTACCTCTAGCGATGCCAGTATATACACTTTTATGAACATTGTGGAAGAAAATACCCATTTCTTCCTTGCTAATACCACATTCTCTGGTTCAACCATAGCTTGCTCTGCTTCCTTGGATTATAATGCTCTGAAGGAAACAAGTTAAAATTAGCATTGTGACAGTTCAGAAATGCAATAAGGCACTTAGCTACCAAAGAATTTCCACACTGACAAGAATTAAAGAAAATTTGCCAAAAATGTTCAATCATAGCAACTTCAGCCAAATTTTAGGCACAGCCTTGATTAAACAAGGTATTGTGAAATACTGTACAACTTAATAAATTCCACAACTGTATAGAACTTAATGGATTCATTTACAGTCATAAACAGCCAGACTGGATTTTTCCTTAGTGGAGTGAAGGTTAACTTTCCATTCACAAATGTGAATTAGGATTCCTCCTTACATTTATCCTTTCTAACAGGTTTCAGTTGGAGAATCAAGTGATCCTTCTCTATACCAAACAATATTGCTGGCTTCTTATATACTTATTGCACATTTCCTCTCCCCAGAAATTATAGACAGACCTCTCTTGCCACCCGAGGCAGGAGAAGTGTCCTACCCCTGCCACCATCATTGCCTTTACCACATGACTTCTGTCTCCCTCTGAGAGCGAGACAGAGGACTTCTGTGGTGAGAGAGCCTCAGCCACCCAAGGCAGCCACTGCTGCCCCACAAAGAGCCAGCTAGGTGAAAGGCCTGGCTCTGAGAGAACATGGCATTGTGGGTAGGTACTGTGGAAGAGTGCCAGTAGCACAGATGGTCTCCTAAGGCACCCTGACCAAAACAGCAGGCTCTGAGGACCACTGCCCTAAAGACCCCTCAGAGCCTGGCTTTTTGCGGGCTCTGGAGAAATGTGTGCCAGTTATTCTGGCCGGCAAGGCCCTCCTGGTGTGTGTGTATGTGTGTTAGAAGAGGGGGAGGAATTCACTCTACGCCACTTGAAATGACCTCACCTTTCTTAATGGAAGGGCCACATAGGCGGGGGGGGGGGAGCCAGAGCTTCTCCCAATATGAGACACAATAACTACAAAAGCTCTGTAAAAACCAGCCACAGACAGTAAATATTTTACACATGCAAAATTTTGCCAGAAACATTTTGCTGACTTTGCTGGTATAAATGCGTAATTAAACTTGGGACTTTATCAGACAAGGCTATGATTGCATGATTTCGACATCACTGTAGTGCAAACGGGTTCCCACTATCACATGACATCATTGTCCTCCCGTGGTTACGGTGTGCTCCAGCCACCAATAACGCATCCCTTTTAATTGATGGGACAAGCCATCAATAACTCTCAATATCGCTATTTTTGCAGTATTGAAGAGTGTGCAAAAACATGTCCTGCTGTAGTCATGAGATTACAGTGTAAATGGATTCTTTTCCCCAATCCCCATTCCCAGCAAGAAAACTTCCAGGTGAGAATGTGAAAACCATCTACAGGACACTCTTTTAATGAACTTTCCCATTTTGTTTGCACATTTTTAGGTTTGTTTAAGTGTTTATGTGTTGATTTAGTTTGTAAATTAAGGGGTTTTTGGTGTTTTTAACTGAAGTTGTGTCTTCTCACAAATACTGCCAAATCTTGCCCATGCTAAATAACAGAAGTAAAATCCTGTTCTTGAAGTGCTAGTGGTAATCATGCAATAATTCCATGGCAGTAGTATCACACAATTATGGTGACGTGCGAGAATAAGTGTAATAATGCCACTATGTTTTTGCTTTCCTCAATAGTGGAATTACAGAGTTTTTAGATGCTAGTTTGACAAAGTCCTTAGAATCAGAGAATGAATAATATTGATGTCTCAATGGTTCAATTTTTTTTAAAGTGCATTAACCCATTAAGCTGTTTCTTGTAAGAATCTGTATGATGCCTAAAACCAATAGGTGGCAGCATTTCATTAAAAAATAACCCTGGCTTTTCCATGCACTGCTGTTATCTACATACACTTCTATTGTTTCAATGAAATCTCAATTTTCAAGTGCTATGATTCTGTTAACTAGCTCTGTCTGTTCAATATCTGTAACATGAGGGATGTTTTAGCCCATTCACTTATTCAGTATGGTGAAAATACAAGAAAATTGTGGATCCTATTTAGTTTAAGTAGAGTGGAATGCCCCACCAGCATTGTTATTTTTGCATAGTTACTAGTGGTGTGTGCTTTTGCAACATGCACCTTGCAACAGAGGCTGGCTTTGTGGTTTCCAAAAAGGTGATTTCCAAAGCCAGTCCTTCCACATTGCCTTGGCTATCCTCTTAGCCATGTACTGAAGTAGGGTTGATAGGTCTCAGGGTTGGCTGAAGTCTCAGGGAACTGCTACGCCTCTCCAGGTCTAAGAATATAAGTCTCAAGGCAACAGGTTCTCGAGAAGAAGAAAGTTGTAAGATGGCTTTAAAACCTAAGGGGCCGGTTCCACGACAGGAAAAAGTTCGCAAGATTCCGGATTACCATTCTTTCGCATCAGCAGCACATAAATCACACGACTCCTGGCATATTCGGAAGATGCAGCCAGATGCAGCCACTTTTGGTTTTCCTTAGTTCACACAGGGAAAGGTGGGGGGGGTCGCCTCCAGATGATTAAAGCCAGGCAGGAGGCGGGGAGGGATCAAGGAGGGGGTCATGGAGACCATAAATAATGAGAGGAAAGAAAAGGACAAACAAACAAGACTTCGAAAGAGTGATCTGTCAACTCCCCCGTCTTCCCCAGCCCTGAAAGGCTTCTATAAAGAAAAGAGAGAATGAAAGCACGAAGAAGCAAAAGCATGGTGGAGCGATCTCCTTCCCGTCCCTTCCCTTCACGCATGCACACATAAACACACACCACAGAAGCCGGGGGCTTGCCTCATTCCTGATTGTTTTCCCTGCCTCCAAAGCCTTGAATAAAGGCAAGTGAATGGCAGGACAAACAAACAAAAGGAAGAACATGTGATTGGCTGTTTCCCCGCACACACAAATGTACACACACACACACACACACTCACACCAGCGAAGCAGGGGCTAGTCCCGATCATCTTCCCAACCCCCAAAGCCTTCCTTTGAAACAGACAGGAAGGGCTCAGAGCAGATTTTCCAAAGTGGGCTACAAGCAGAAGAAGGGTGAATTTCTTCTCTCCAACCCCTCAGTCTATTCGGATAAAGCATAATGGTCACTCCAACCAATCAGGATTCAGCTCTGCTCACAGTAATTCGAAAAGGTAGATGCCAGTTTACACGATGGTTAGTTCTCATGACAAATTATGCGCATTTTCGTGAACTTAATCAAAAAAGTCTGGAAAACTAGCGAAAGCTGATACTGTGCAACTTATGGGTTTTTTGCACCCCTTCCTTCTGAAAAGGGCGCTGTTGCTTCGAAATGCGTGGGAACTATCAGGCTTCTTGCCGCATTCTTTGAGGATTTATTTTGCCGTGTAAATGGCCCCTAAGAGTCCATCTTCACCCACTCCCAGTTGATGCCAAAGCTCACTGGCTCAACCTGAAGATGTCTGAACGTATGTTATGCATGTCCAATGCTGGAGTACAAAAAGGTCAGATGTACGGGGAAGGGACTAGGGAGAAGGCCATGCAGTTTGGCCCATCATGCCTTTTAGAGCAAGGCAGGGAGTGGAGCACCAGGGCTACAACTCATGAGCTATGTTCTTGTCACACATACTCTGGGAGTAGTGGCACAGGGGCTAACTCTCCCTCCCCACCCCTCCAAGGCTCACAAGGGCCCTTCCACAAGTCCTAGAAATAGCATAGGGTCTTGGAAAGCTCCCCATAAACAGTATAGATTAGGAGCAACCACTACAGCTGCTGAGTGTATTTTGTCAATCTACATGGCTGCCAAAAAATGGTCCACAACCCTCTACTCTGGATTATGATATTATCTGGTTGGCCACATTTACCATATATACTTGTGTATGAGTCAACCTCATGTATAAGTTGAGGACAGGTTTTGGAGTCAAAATTATGGGTTTTGATATGACCTGTGGATAAGCTGAGGATTCTTCCACAGAGAGGGGAGCTGCCCCTGGCTGCTGCCACCATTTTCCCACCCAGACATTCAAAAAGGCCTTTCACCACACTTGGTGCTTCTTTTAGATTCTTCCAGGGTGGACTAAGCTCTCACCTTTTGCTCTCTACTCAGAGAAGGGGATAGTTCCTTTTTTATATATACAAGTTAAGGTACAGTACTTACATTGATTCATGGATAAGTTGACCCAGGTGTTTTGGTTTGATTTTTTTACTAAATTTCTTGACCTATAAATGAGTATATACGATAACCCAAATTTTTGACATTGTTCCTGTTTCCACAAACAGCTAACCCAGAATGCTCAGGCAGCAAATGCTGGTCTGGGTTCTCTCCTTTCTGCACTGAAACACACACATGTATGTTTTCTCTCTCTCTCTCTCTCTCTCTCTGTGTGTGTGTGTGTGTGTGTTACACAGAAAATGACACATGCTTCATGAGGAACTGAATTGGCTGCTGTAAATTCACAAATCAAAGTAATGTAAATGCACACACTAAATAAATAGCAGTGATCCAGCACTATTCACAAAGAGAGGGCCCATTGCCAGATATTGCAGGTGGAATTCTGGGCAGGCATGTCATCTTTTCACTGGCTCATTTCTTATTCGATTGGCTGATTTGGAAGTCATTATACGGTTAAAGGTATAGGAATATACATATGAATAAAATAAAAGATCAGAATGTTCCTCATTTTTTTAAAAAAAAAAAAGTTTTATAAAACAATACAACATAATGAACTCTGGAGATCTAAGAGTAGTATCCAGAATGGACTGTCAATCTAGTATTGGTCAATTTTGTACCAAAGTTCACACCAGCTGGCTTTCATATAACTCATAGTTTGGCTTTACTGGAATAGTGACTGTCAACACCTGGCATCTTTGAACAGTCACCAGAATCTTTATCTGTCCACTTTTCATTCAAAATTTTATCAGTCTATTTTTTACCCAAAACTCCAAAAGTTGATTATAACATTGCAATATTAAAACTCACAAGTACAATAAAATCAAGTAATAGAATGAAAAAAATGGTGATTAGAAAATAAAATATTTCTTTGAGATCACCCAAAGCACTGGGGTCACTAACTTAGTACTTGTCTTAGATGAGCTGTTTATCCCATCTTGACCCTCTGAGCCCTTCAGTCCAGACAATGCAAGATGTTTGATCCATTTTGCCCCCAACCAGTCCTAACGACCCCCACGGCAAAGATAGGGCCAAGATAATGCCCACTGCAGCATTAAAAAAAAAAAACCTGTGAAAAATCACTCCGGCCAGCAAAAAAAATGGATCAGGCCCTGCATGACCACAGGAGCCATTCCAACCCACCAGCCCATCTCTGCAGCTGCTGTCTACTGTTGCTCTTCCACAGCTAGGAAAAGGCTAGAAGCATGTGGCCAAGGCTGGTCACATGCAGGAGGCCTTGCTCACATTCTGTGGGCCAGCTTTCTGGCTATGGAGAGTGGGATGCAGGCAGTGGTGGTGGCTGCAGAGACCAGCTGGTGTACTAGTCTGGACTTCCTTGGATTTCATCCAGGTAACAGTGGAGCAACAAGCCTGATCCATGGGCAAAATATGCCAATGGGGAGCCGGCATATTCTGGTCTGTGTAGATGAGCCCTAAGAGTCAAATCAGATGTTTAGGCGGAAATGCGTAACACATATTGCCTACAATTAACTTGTTTTTCCTTCTCCAATGGGATTTCCTCAAAGTCATGTGTGTCAGCAATCAGACTTGCAAATTAATCCTCTGTTTAATTAATCCTCCAATGAATGATCAGCAAAAAAAAAAAAAAAGCTAGATGCCAGATAAGAAAATCTATATGTTGTATGTTGTTGAGGAGCAGCTCTTCTAAAACAATGATAAAAGATCAACCTGACAGCTAGTTGGACTGCAGGTTGGTGATCCAAAAAAAAAAATGCCTGGACAAATGAATAGGTATGGCATCAGAAACCCCCTGTTTGGAGAGCCTGTCTAATCTCAGAGGGGATATTATTCCATATGATTCCCTGCCAAGGTTGATTCTTGTCATGGATTCCTTAAAATAATCTGGGCAAACACTTCTAGCAGTACCAGCAGTGGCTGAGTCCAGCCACTCATTTAAACTGTCTGTATTGAATGCCCTTTGAATTGTATTGTATTCAACTGCATTGACTTTTATTGCATTGTGATAATTGTATATTGTGTTATTGTACCCTGCCCCGATCCTGAGGGGAGAAGTGGGTAATAAATAACTTATTACTATTATTATTAGAGAGATGATGATGATGATGATGATGATTAAATTCTTACAGAGCCTTTGACCTATTATTGTTTTAGGGCATTGTAGGAAATAGAAAGAAAATGGTTGTTGAAAGATGCAACTATGCAAAACTGTTGAAATACTATCACTGCATCAAACATCCCATATGTTTAACAAACAGCTTTGAATTATCGTGACATCCCTAGTCAGAAAGCAAGAAAGGAAGTCTGTATTTTGTTACACCAGCAGAAGCTTTCAGAGTATCATTAACTGTGCTTAGTGTATAGCAAAGCTTCTTAAACTGTGGGTAACTGAATGTGGAGGTTGCGAAAAATTTGGTAACAATAAATTTGATTTGTATACCTATTTTATATAGGTATATACCTGGGGTCACATAAAAATTTCTCGGGCAAAAAGGGGTCATGAGTGGGAAAAGTTTAAGAAGCCCTGGTGTATTGGATAGCCATGAGAAGTTATAAGCATTGTATTGATTCAGGCAAGAAACACTGGTGTAATCAGAAGCAAGTAACATATACTGCACTGTTAAAAGAATACACTTCTTGGGAAAAACTATTTTTGATAAACTAATTTCAGTAACAATTTAAGGGAACTGAGCATTAACTAAAAAAATGTTGTGTGTATTGTCCTATTACCAGAGAAATAATTTTCTCTTTCTTTTCTCAGTACTGGAGAAAAATGTTCAGGGCAGGCACGTTGGTAAGGATTCAAGAAGCTCTGCTGCAGCTACCCATGGTATGAAATGTCTGTGTTTGGTTTTGCAAAAGAGGGAATTTTCTGTCTGACCAGCCGTGGAAGGCTTATACAAACAAGCGATGATATCTCAGGAGAGCGGGAACCGAATAAACAGTAGCAGCCACTTATGTGATTCTAAGAAAATGAAAGTTTAGGGTATTTCCACAAATCAAAGATCAGACTCACAACCTGGAGCTGACTATGTAATATAAACATACATATGTTTCTCTGAATTTTTAAATGATCAGTTCAATGCTTGAAGTCATACAGAGGTTACTTGGTGCACACAAAATGACATGGGCCAGTATTCTACATCAGCTCCTTAATTATATATACATAAGTCACAATTGTGATTAAGTAGCTATTGTGAATATGAAACAGTACCCTAGATCTACCTAGGGCTTGTCCAGACCTGGCAGAATACATTGCCTTCTGGCTGGCATATTCAGACCCGGAGCTGATCCATTCCCCACCCCACCCCCCATTACTGTGGTGAAACAGGGAAAAGTCAGCGCACACACGCTGGCCACTGCACACACACACTGGCAGGTATCGGCAGCCACCTGCCCCACTGTTGCACTCCCTAAAGCCAGGAAGGAGGCCCTCAGCATGTGATCAAGGCTGGTCACATGCAGAGGGGCTTGATAATATGCTGAGGACCTCCTTCCCAGCTGCAGAGCAACTCCATTGGTGGTGGCAGTGTCTGGCTATGCAGGCTGGCATGTAGATACAGACCCTGTGTTCCCATGCTGTGTCCATTCGGGTTTTCTGACAAGACATGGGGTTTCCCAGGTGTTAATTTAAAATGTTTTAATTGGGATTACTCCAGCTTCCCCCCCCCCCCCCCGGCTTTGCCTTGGGTGTTTGAACTGCAGGGCTCCAAGCCGGGGGAAGCCGAGATAAATGGCCCATCTAGACAAGCCCTTAGTCATTATTGTGACAATATTGCCATGACCATAACCCCCTGAAACCTACTTTATTAGGAATTAGCTGCCTGGGGATAAGGAGAACCATTCTGCCAGTATTCAAAACACAGTTGAATCGTGTTTCTGATAGGTTTTTTGGAGGGATTCAGGCTCTTACCCCAACCACCCCCCCAAAACCAAAACCAAACCAACCCCCAACTTACTTAATTGAGTAGCTGAGTAACTGTATTGCATCTCCAGGGACTGTATATCTGGGAGGGCTCAACTACATGGTTTTTGTTTTTGTTTTTTTAATGCTGGGAGGACTCAACTACAGTAGCTGTCTTAATGGTTGCATGAGTGTGGTGTGTGTGTGTGTGCTTGATCATTTAATACACTTCTGATTGATAAATCCTGAAGGCGATCAGCTACATAAGAATTGATGATCCAATTTTGCCTGACAATTTCAGGTGGTCTCAAGTCTACTCTTAGGTGGGCTCAAACCCCTCCTTCCTACCTCCCATACCAGGTTCCATGTTATTTACTGTTTCCTAGAGGAGTAGCCATGTTAGTCTATTGCTGCAAATATAACTCCATCCACAAAAGCTTATGACATAATACACGTTAGTTTTAAGGTGCCACAAAACTCACATTGTGGCTGTGTACACAATGTTTGCCCTGAAGGTCTGCCCAAATAAGGTTGCCAGGACTAACATGGCAGACATTTCTCCTGCTACAAGTTTTGATGGGTTTGCTCAGGAGTCCAAAAACCAAGAAAATGTAGGAAAAATGAACTCCTATACAGAATCACTATAGGTAGAAATCCTGGGCTCAGAAGATAATATAATGCTGCAAATATAACATTGTGCCTCCATACTCCAAAAGATGATTCTGAGACAGAGAAAGAAATGAGGGAAGTAGCCAAAGAATAAAATATTGTAAAATAGTTTGACCAACTGCCTTCATGTTGGCTGAGTAACAGTATGTTACAATTGTGATGGAGAGGGGAAAACGTTAGATTTGACAAATGCCTGTGCCTTAGAACAGTGTGTCATATTCTGACTAGAGAGGAGACAGTGATTGTGGCAGAGATGGATTAACCCTCAGTGATGCCAAGGTTGTGGTGCAGTAAATGTCATACTTCTTGTGACCAACTACCATGGTATTGTCGATTCTGGCATACATGCAAGTGGGAAGTCAACAGAGTCACATTTTCTTTCAGACAGAGAAACATCTAAAAGGAGGCACTGATTAAACAAAGTTGAAAGGTAAAATCAGGAGGGTTAAATTTCACTAGGACATTATTTAAAGTTCTTATAATAGAATCTCAAATGGACTGCATGTCATGGAATTGAGACAGAAGGTAGCAAAGACTAGATGTTAAGGCTGGATATAAATTACAGTAGGTGGATTTTGAGATGAATGTTAGAAAAAACATTTTGCTAAAAGAAGAGTTGGTCAAAGAAACTAATTACCTAGAATGAATTACATACTAATGTACATAGATGGCACTATATAAATAAATGATAACAACAACAACAACCTACAGGATACTAGAAGTCTTCAGGAAGAGACTGGGCATGTCATAGCTTTAGATCAAGTAGGAGATTGGAATGGAGCAGTGGTTCCTAAACTGTGGTCCTAGACAACTCATGGTTCACAAGAGAACTGCAGGTGATCTTGGGGGGGACCATATTAATTGAACAAAGTGGCCTTGATCTTCAGGGGAAATGAAATGGATGAACTAATCATAGAGCGAGAGAAAGCAGGGAACAGGTTACAGTGGTGGGGTTCTTCATTTTGCTTCCTCTGTTGTACTGTGCCAAGTGCAATATGTTTGTGAGCACAATCAATTAGAAATTGCTGCTTTAAAAAAAACACCTTAACATATTAATTTGAATCCCATCAGCCATGGATGTATATGAAAAAAAAAATTTTTAAATTGCTTGTTTACATGGTGGGCTGCAGAAGCTGTTGATGACAATGTAGTTGTCCTTGTAAAGGAAAAGACTGAAACAGCTGGATAAGGTGAAACATCTTACAAGGTTTTGATTTAAGTAAGTAGTAAAGCATAAAACAATAAAACACACCCCATTCCTACATCTTTATATACACACCAGTGGCTCTT
The DNA here is from genome assembly GCA_030847615.1 of Gambelia wislizenii. Lineage (NCBI taxonomy): Eukaryota > Metazoa > Chordata > Lepidosauria > Squamata > Crotaphytidae > Gambelia > Gambelia wislizenii. The sequence continues at coordinate 110,474,717 of JAUMIR010000004.1, forward strand.
TTCCTGCTCCATCTTTGAAAAGCCATTGGAAAGGTAAAAGAATGGCAACATAATGAGGACAAATTGGGGCACCTTCTGACAAGGAGAGGCCATAGGGGATTTCCCATGGGCATCTGCAGGATTATTTTTTTTTAAAAGATGCTGGTCTATATGAGTTCTTTGTTTCTTCCAATAGGAATCTTCACATTTTAAAGCTGAACAAACTGTGCAACATTACATGAATTTGCTTCAAGTGCAACCTACTGAGCATAATCATGCCCAGAAAAAGCACTGTCATTCAATTATTCTGTTATTCAGAATAAATTCTGAACATTTATTCAGAAACATAGAATGCATGGACATTTTATAAATTCAAAATGCTGACCATTGTTTTCTTCCACTCATCCACTCTTTCTCTCTTTCCAGATGACTATGATTATGATGTTGGAGTTATGGTGGGAACTGGCTTTGGAGCAGCATTCTTATCTATCTTTATTTTGGCTTTGATTGCTAAGAAATCCTACAGGAAAAGGTACAGCTGAGGCTGTTTTCCCCTGTTTTCCTTCCATAATTCTTAGAGCAGGTGTAGGATCATATTGTTACCCTAAATGCTCAAGGGTCTTGAGGACCCTACAAATATCGATATTAATTTGGGGAATTAATAGACTCAGCTTGGCTATGCAAGAGGGGGCAACAGATAGTGGGATCTTTTAACCTATGTATACTGGTAATCAGGAGGAAACGTTAAGCTAGATAGTACAATAATTGATCTTTATTAAGGAAATAATAACAACGTTCACACACTCACTCAGGTTTCAAGCATTCACATAAGGTTAGTGAATGGAGTAGGAAGTATTGGGGTAGAGGAACAGAGGAGGGAGCTTGTGAAGTCAAAGGCTTTCACAGACAGCATCCATAGGTTTTTCGTGGGTTTTTTTTTTTCAGGCTTTGAGGCCGTGTTCTGGAAGAGTTTATTCCTGGTGTTTTGCCTGCATCTGTGGCTGGCATCTTCAGAGAATAAACTCTTCCAGAATATGGCCTCACTACCCAAAAAAACCCATGAAAAAAACCTAAGGAGGGAGTTTGTTTTTGGGTGATACTGTACCAATCTGAGGAGTTGAGGTCATGGAAGAAAGCAGCAGAATGGGGGTCCCGAAGGCTACACAGTCTGACATGGAGTTAGTAGGAAGGCAAACTGTGTACACTTCAGTGTGGTTTTGGAGGGGGTTATATAGTAAATAACTGCCTTCAGGGGATGGGATTTAGAGTGAAAGACAATGCTTCTTGGAGTTGCTCAGGGAAAGACAATTAACACTCCAGATATGCTAATAGTTCTTAATGTGCTGATACTTTGTGATTGACAAAAGGAAGCAAGCTTCTTTGTTTGGGAAAGGTTAAAGGTATGTGGGTCCTGTTCAGAGATGAGTATCCCAACTTTGGCTGACAGGATTAGCCAGCTGTTCAGGCATGTAGTTGCCTTGTAAATTATCATTTCTTTGGAATTTGGGCACCCCTCTTTAAGTGCTTACCTGACTAAGCATTGTTGTCTTTGGGATATCTGGTTGTGGAATTTCCCAGCTTTAATGGCCACAGTACGTGGAAGGCTACAGATGACCTAATTATTAAATTATTAAATATTGCCAATTTATTATAGATATGAGGCAGAGGGTGTCAGGGTAGGTAACAATGTGGCCTGCTGACTTCACATGAACCACCCCAGACCATCCTTGCATCCTCTAAAATCTCTTTCCCCCCACTCCCCACCCCAATTTTTTATCTCCCTCACATGAAAGAATCGCACTTCCACGAGAGCACAAATCTCCTCTAAAGCAAGGCACAGACTGCCCCTGCACCTTGTTTTAGCTACCATCATCACTATCCTTCTCTGGTTTTTAAGTTCAAACCAAAAATAACAGCTGGAACCCTGTTCAGCAGGTACAAGATCATAAGCTGGACTTACCATCTCATAACTTTAGGGAATCACATTTAGCGTGATTAACAACTGAACATGACCCCCCAAAAAACTACCTTCTCAGATAGGTAGCACTCCAACCAAAGAGTTTACAAAATGCTGCAGACCAAGGAGGCTGGGAAATGACATCTGAGGCACTCTCTTGATATGGGGCATATTGAGGGAAGCACTTGCAGCAGACTCCTGGGAGGTGGATGTCTCTCCAGTTGCCTCTACCTGCAACCAAGAGAGTGTTAAAGAGGACATTTCCCAACGCCCTGCTCTTCAGCACATCGGAAACCCTTCTGTTGGGACGTCACATGGCTAGAAATGTAGGTGGGGTTGTGGTGTGTGTGTGGCATCATCAGGCATAGCTATGAAGATGTTACATCTGAAAAAAATATGTATTTTTCCAAACTAATAATGACCTTCTGGTTTCACTTGAAGGGGGTACTATGGCCACCAGAATCCCAGGAACTGTCTACCCCATTTTAAAGCTAATTTTTTATCCCAGGAGAAAGTATGCAGAGTGCATGCCAATATGCAGAGGATGAGCAATTCTGGGATTTATAGTCCAAAAAGTAACTTTTCTTTTTTAATAAATATTTTTATTAAAGGTTGTCATACACATACACTTAAAAAAACCTACAAACATACTACAAAAAAATAATACTACCATAGGAAATAAGAGCTGAAGAAAAGAAAAAAAGATATTCACAAATAGAAAGACAACATAAAAAATACAATGACTTCCTTTATGGAAAGAAAATAACTTTTTTTACAGTGGTTATACATCTAAATAATACATTCTAGCTTCCCTGGTTACATTTTGTTACACTTCTTCCATTAACTTATTCCTACTAATTATCAAAACCTACAGTAACCATATTATTCTCTCTTCTTTTCTGCAAAAAGACAATAAACAGTTCCCAATCTTTCAAAAATCCACCCAAGAACTTTTTCTTTATCAGAGCAGATGGTTTGTCCATTTCCACTAAGCCGTTCAGTTTTAACAACCAATCTATTATTATTATTATTATTATTATTATTATTAATTTGGTATTGCTGAAGTCTTCCATCCTTATGCATATCACAATCTCACTGCTGTAGTCATATATTGCAAGAGTCTTCCATAATTCTTCTCTAATTGTTTGTCAATCATACTCAGAAGAAAAAGCTCAGGCTTAAATTGAATGTTCAGTTTCAGAATCCTCTCAATTAAAGTATTAATTTGGACCCAGAACTTCTTAGCCTTTTTACAAGTTCACCACATATGATAAAATGACCCTACTTGCTGTTCACATTTCCAGCATACATTAGGAATATCTTCATACATTTTTGCCAGCTTTTCTGGAGTCATATACTGTACCATTGATACATCATCATACAAAAATTCTCCTTAAGATGATAATGCAAGTAAATTTCAATCTCTTTACCACATCCTTTCAAAAAGTAGCTTCTCCAAGCAATATCTGTATGCACCATTTTCCTCTATTAGTGCAAGAGAATTGGGATTTGTAAGAGAAGTATATATTTGATTTTAATAGGATGTGGTTCACCAGTAACATTGTTTAGCATGGGCAAAAGACTGATTCTTAACTTCAGTATCTCACTGCTAAAGTTGCAAGTGATGGCAGAATTCAGGTCATGCATGGGTTACCACCAAATGCCAGGGAAGTTGAATGTGAAATGACTGTACATAAAAGAGCAGTGCTGAACTTTTTCTCCCCTTGTCACTTTCTCCCTTGTGTCTCCTTCATCCCAGGGTGTGCCCCTTCAACTACCAGTGAAAGACGTGCAGCTATTCTGTTTTTCTCTCTTGCACATAGTTGTTTTTACAAAGCAACTGGAAAATACAGGAAGGTCACAAATGGGATGTCATGCCATCTGTATCTGCATAAAATGCTATAAATGTGGTCGCACAATAGAAATCTCATTTGGAAGCCACCACCAGTGATTTTTCTTCCAGCCTTACTCAAAGACCAGAAATGAGAGGAATAACCTAGGAAAGAGTTGTGGCACAAAATGTACAAGCAGAGGAAATGTTTTGCACCTTTCTCCTTCTGATAAAAAATCCCCTTGAATTCAGTGGCTTTTAGTGGCTTTTCTGTCATTGGAGTGGGGAATCCATCCCAGGATTTGCTTACAGTTTAAAAGAGCTATTCAAGATGCTGAACCCTACCTTCAAAATGGGTGTAGTGCTTTGGACAACTCCCTTAGCTCTGACTAGAACCCAGAGCAAATTAACTGACCCACTGACATGGAGGCTACTAGCTGCCACTGATTCAACCTGACTTCACATCTGTTTGATGGTGACTTACCTTCAAAGACAGATGTCTCCACCTTTGTCTGAAAAGTATTTTCCTCCAAGTTTCAATAGAAATCATTAATAATATTTCAAAAAATTAATTAACCTGTTTTGCTTTCCTTCAAAGAGTTACTACAATGCTGAGTTCAGTAACACCAAAATGGCTTTTTGAAGATTATCCTAAATTACAGAACAGCAGTGTGATAAAGTCTCTTCAGGTAACTCTCCAGGTGAACTTTCTACTTTGTCCTTGTGTTATACAAAACTGAAGAGGAGGAAGGAAGTACTTTCCCTCTTTATACATGTTTAAACATGTCATGCTATGTTAAAAAAAATGAACATAGATGTTCTTCTTTTATGTCTATGATACAATTAGGTAAAGTTGCTGGGCCATTGATTAACTCATTGATTGATTGACTGGACTTTGAGACAATCTAACAACCAGAATTCTCTGGATGGTATACAATGGCGTGTGGGTGTGGGTGTTGCTTGCAGTGAAAAAATGACAATAAAACTGTACATAATAAAAGATTAAAATAAGTAAAAACACTATAGCATAAAAAAGTAAAACTACCAGAAAAGGAGAGAGGTGCTAAAATCAAAACAAAATAGTGTAATAATCTCCTTACTGTTATGGTAACACTACACTGTTATAGTGCTATTATTCTGCTTTAACTGCTGTGGCTGTCTCCTGTGGAATTCTGGGGTTTGTAGTTTAGGGAGAGGCATTTAGCATTACTCAGCCAGAGAGCTCTTAGGCTTCACTAAATTACAAACCCCAGAATTCCACAGCAGGCAGCCATAGCAGTTAAAGTGGAAAAATAGCACTATAACAGTGTGGTGTGGTTCTTAAAATGCCTTGAAGAACTTGATACTGCTTTTGTATTCCATCTCTTTGTCTATGAGACTGGAATTTTCCATTCCTTCATTATCTTCCCCTCCTCTTCTCCTCTCACTACAGGTATAATGTAACTTCTAAAGTAGGAGAGTCTAAATTTACTTAAAACACCCTGACCTTGCAATATTCATATAGTCAGTGTCAAATGAGAGAGTAGTCAATAGGTAGTATGCAGTACCATCAGAGTGATCTCTTTCTCTCACTCCCTGAACACATCTAAAATTCTAGATGGAAAGTCCTGATTGACTTATGCATTCTGAGTAAAAATCCCTCCTGTGCCTCTAGCCTATAATTAAGTAGAGGAAAACTTGATAAAGATCTGCATGCTAGCTATCATGCAAATTTCTTTTTTGGCTTGAGAAAACCTGCAAGATCCAAATATATGAGGCCAAAGAAGCTCTAAGTGGAACCCACATTTTACGTCACAGAAGGTAGTCCTTCAAGGCAGCAGTTCTTAACCTGTAATCCACAGAACTGGGGCGGGGGGGGCAGCAATACCCTCACAGGGGATCTGCAATGGCTTTAAGAAATATTATGCACTTTTACAATTAAAAAAGAAAAAGAAAGATGGGCAGACAGACTGGCTGTGCTGGTGGTAGACATCATTTGTATAAAGTTTCATTACAATATCTCAGATGATTAAAAAGTTATGAAAATAATTGTTTGATAGCAAAAAAAAAATATGTACTCAGCACTTGCTACTTCTGCATGTGGTGAGAATATGCAAGTGAATAATGTTGAGTTGCTGAGAGAAAGCATGTGACATTTCTTGCTACCCTGCATACAGCCAGAAGCTGCCTTCTTAGCTGCACCAAACTCTAGTGTCATCCACATTGTGCCACCACATTCTCAGAATGTCTATTGCTTCCCAGAATTCTGTAACTGTGTTGAGAAGAATGTTCTCAAAGAAAGTTGTGTATAATAGGAAGACCATGTTTGCAAAAAGAAAGAGTCAGAGTTGGTCAGTGTGCGTGAGTGTTTGGACAGACTTCAGCATGATAACTGTGGATTATTGAAAATTATTGTGTTTCTTATTTGATTTCTGTGAATCAAAGCATTTGGTTATTGTCAGGTAAAGTGACTTTTCAATGTTATCACAGTGAATTTAGGAACAATACATTTTAGCTGAGCTTCAGGGTGGATCACTAGCTGAATTTGAGTCATAAAAGCAACGATGATGTTGACGAGAGTGCATCTTCTTCAAAACAAAAGAAAATTTCTTCTAGTCATCTTAAAAGTGCTGCTGTTATAGCAAGATTTTATAGCAACGGGGTCTGTAGTAAAGAAAAGGTTAAGAACTGTCACTTCAAGGCATGAATTCTCACTTGCTTCATTTCATCTATACATATAACTAAACCTTTCAGCGATTACAAATGCAACTCTGTTAGTTGCACACATAAGAAATTTAACATATTGAATAGCAAGGAAAGAAAAGCAGTGTAGAGATTTTGTGTGGGAGTGGGCTCGTCTATACAAGGCAATAAAATGTGGATTGGTGTGCTCTAACACCAATTCACAGCAGCTTTCATTTGTCTCCATGTTATTTATGTTTTTCAAGATTGCAGGCATGCAAAGCCATACATGTCTGTTGTTTAAACAGGCATTCCTGAGAATCAAGATGCAGGCGCAAGTGAATTATTTGCATTTTTATTGCAAATTGCTGCCACCAAACAGTGTTTTTTTAAAGCAAATCCAAGGTGTGGAGGTGCAATCTTCCGCTTAAATAAAAGGGCTGTTTCATCACCTCAGTGCACAATTGCTATGGCAAAAATCCAACATGGCAGTTCCAGGCACTTGCCTTACCAGCAAGCTCCACCCCCTGTGCAGATCCAACCAATCAGCTTCCACTTCCGCTGTTATCAGGAATGCACAGTAAAGTGAATCAGTTGTCCCATTGAGCAGAAATGTGCATTTCCTTTGGAGTGTTTTTTTTTAAATACGTGAAAAGCCGCAAGGCTTTTCCCACAGAGCATTTGGAGTTTTAACCCCCCCCTTCCAAATATGGCGAAATGATGTGGGATCCCATTGAGACAAAAGGTATTCTCCTTGAATTCTATGAATAGTATTTTCACCATATAGACAAGCCCCTTAACTCTGTTCTGAGAGTAAAAGGGAGTGTTCTGCAGCCACTGAACAGCCATATTCATTGGGGAGCAGCCATAACTCAGTGGTACAGTACATCACACATTTTGCATACAGAAGATCCAAGAGAGCATCTCCAGTGGAAAGAGTCAGGTAGCAGGTGATAAGGAAGGTCTCTGTCTGAAATCCTAAATACTATCTGCTGATCAGAGTGTTCAGAACTGCCATAGATAGACAAATAGTTCATCCTGGTATAGGGTGGCTTTCTGAGTTTCCTTTTACCTGGAGACCATATTTCAAACTAGAAATTATAACGTAAGATTGGGGTTGCCAGGTGTCCCTTATTATAAGGGATGTCTCTTATTGGAGGGCCAGAAATCTTGTCCCTGATAGGTCTGGCAGCCATCCCTTATTTTAAGGGCTGTCCTCTATTTGAGGGTTGGAGAGCTTTCTCTTTTATGTAGTGATGCAAAACAAGATGCCCAAAAATCCAGTATTTTAGGGTGTGGGCCCTTCATAAACACAGAAATGTAATCATGTAATTTATGAACGTTAATTTTTAGAGGAATGCATAGCTAAGTCAACTGAAATCAATACTTTGATTTGGTTGTGTAGAACACAACCTTTTAATAGCTACAAGGTACTTCCAATTGTCAGCCTACATGTCACAAATTTCACCTGTCTCTTTGCTATTTTGAAAACCTTGCATGCTAATAAGATCTGGGTTGAAAACCATGATTTATGTCATGAATAGCCACAGCTTGTAGCTCCCAGATCAGTTCCAGCTTTTGCACCAAACTAAAAAAATCTGTCCAAGGTACTGAACCTATTGAGTATAAGATTCAGCACCTTTAATGCAGTGTATCCCAAGCTCTGGTCCTCCAGATGTTTTGGACTTCAGCTTCCAGAATGCCTGAGCATTTGCCAAAGTGGCTGATGCTTCTGGGCATTGAAGTCCAAAACACCTGAAAGACAAGAGTTTGGGAATCAATGATTTAATGTTTGGAGTAAAACCTGAAGCAGATTCACCACCCAACTAATATGAAAGCCAATACCCACCACAGATTCTGAGTAACTTCTCAGTAAAGTAACCCAACATGATGAAGCAACTACGGGGGTGCATAGTGGCTAAAGCCAGTTAATGCCAGCCTCCTCTTCCTGCCCCAAAAGTAAAACTTTTGTATGGCATAAGGCCAGGCAGTTGGAGCTATTGCCATCTTCATGATTTCCAATCTTCTTGGACCCTGCCTCTGAAATATTATATCTGAGGTACGGTCCAGAAAGGATGAGGATAATGAATCAGAGTTTGGAAAAGGTATTTCTGTACTACAATTTCCAGAATACTCCAACCAGTATCAGTATGAGGATTCTGGGACTTGTGATCCAAAAAATGAGTTTTCCCATGCATTGAAATGAAGATGGAGGTGAGTGCCAGAGTTAAGAAAGTAATCCTTAGTGGCTTCTCTTCATCATGTTAAACATTCTGGTAGATTCCCAATGGCTAAAGTTTTCTGATCCACTTCTACCATCCAGACATGTAGCTGTTGACCACTGCCTCAACATCTGTCCTCTGGAGAACTTTAAGCAGGAGCTTAGAACTGGCCCTGGCCCTGGGCTCATCATAAGCGGGGTGATTTTGTATTTATTCCCATCCCTTAGTGCAGCCGCTCACACCACTCTTCTTTCTGGTCCAGATGGGGTCCTATGACCCTTCCCCCTGCTCCTGTGAGTGGAGATGGTCCATGAAAGGAGCTTCATTCATCATAACGGCTTGCATTCTATATTGCAGTTACAGATTCATAACCTAGTTGTTATCTAGATGGTGGGAAAACATCCTCTCGGAATGCAAGGGCCTTTTGTCCAAATGAGCACCCACAACAATTTGCCATATTCAAAAGGATGGGGGCCCAAAACTCCAAGTACACGATAACAACCTTCGCTGTTTATCATGAAGATTTTTTTTTTAAGCAATACACAAAAATGTGTATTCCAGCCCGTTTGAACAACCAATTCGATTAGGGGCACATCCCGGAAGTCAAAATGTGATTGGTCAGACGTGCATAGGGGTTGGGCTTGTTGGCAACAAAGTGGCCAGAGCCACCATTGTTGATTTTCACAGGAGTGATTGTGTGCTGTTTTCCAGCAGCAGCGCAAAATAATTTTTTATTATTATTATTATTATTATTATTATTATTATTATTATTATTTTAAGCAGAGGATCACTCTTCCATGTCTCTGATTTAACAAGGGGGGGAATGGAGGGAGCTTTGGGGGAATGATAATGCAAGTAATTCACTCGCAGCCACCATCTTTACTCGCGGGCATGCTCCGTGTGAACTTCAAACATGGACAGCTTCCCATGCCAGTGATCTGCGAATGTGTCATGGAGACAATTGAACACTGCTGCGATGGTGAGTTAATGCGCTATTTTTCACAATTAATTCTCCTGTCTACCTGAGCCCTTAGAGTTACAGTTTCGTAAGTGCTCTGTACAGTAAGACTACATAGTCTTGCTGTAAAACTATGTAAATGCCTCTCCAAGGTCACCTTAACAGCCAGCAGCCATATTGGGTGAAGGAGGTCTATTTAGCTGCAATTGGGACACAAGGGAGATTATGTTTCCAGCCCCCTCCTACCAGCAAGCAAGGCTGTAACATCAGAAGCAGGACCCCTTCTTGTTGCACCCTTGCTCATGGGTGAGAGGGGGCTGGAAGCATCCCCTTCCTTGTGCCCCAATGGGCAGCTGAACAGACCTCTTTTGCCCAATGCAGCTGCTAGCTGTTAAGGTGGGCTTGGAGGGTCAGGCCAGAAAACATTATTTAGTTATGCATATGTAACTAAGCAGCTGATACAGAATGCTGGTGAACAACTTTATCTTCAATCTCTATTGGTCTTCCTTTCACATTTTATCCTCCTCTTCTCAGATACTTTTCTTCTTACCAGGCCTCTTCCCACCCACCCACCCACACACACACACACACACACATACCCTATGCTACCCCATCACCTAGTACACATGCATAGTGATCTCAAGTGATCAAATAAGATAATTGTGATTGTCTCTTAAGCCCCGTTTCTTGCAATGGAACACAGTCACAACTAAAACAGGCCCTTATGTATAGAGCTTGCCTGAAGACAAACATATAGACCTTATTTTCAGTTTCCCATATTTTTCATCTTTTTACATAAGTTTCCTCTCATTCCTAGAGAGGACTATGTTATTATTCATTAACACAGGTTTAGAAATGGCATGCTGTTGTTCTAGATTGGAGACCAAAACTGAGTGAAGGTTTGCTTGTTGTCCCTTCCCGCCAACCCCACATTTATTCATTGTAAAACTGCAATGGTAGAATCTTTACAAAATTTCCCTAATTGTTTTTCAGGAGAAAAATGGTTCAGTAACACACATTTCTGCAGAGCTATTCTCTGGTTATGAGGATTCTGTAATAACGGAAGTGGAGGAAGTATTGGTGCACAAGGAATATAGGGCACAGGATGGCAGGAAAGAAACCAAGGAAGCAGTTCTTCAGACAGCTGATATTCCTGAAGGGAACTTGTTTGTCAGCAATTCAAATGTGATAGAAACAAATGGGTACAAACCTCAGGTTTCCAACAAGGCAGTATTAGGAAATATCTTCACCACTACTAATGAAATACATTCTCAAAGCCCGGATGCAAAAAAAGATTCTCCAAGTTTGCTCATGAATAGTTCAATAAAAGATTACACGAGTCCTATGGCCACTATTATGTGGCCTGATGAAAACACACTTTTGTTTGAGAAAATCAGCCTTGCTTTGAACAGTGGTAGGAGTGGGCAGAGCAATGTGTCCAGCCCAGTGGACAAAGATGCAAATACACCAACAGCAGAACAGTGGACATTCCTGATTTCAGATGAAAATATTCAAGAGCAGACCTTAATACCAGATGAATTGCTCTCTTGCTTAAAAGCTGTGGATTCTACAGATGTAATGTCTTATTTTCCTCAAAACATGGCAAAGTGATTGTGTGAGCTATAAGAAAGGATACAAGTATCTTGAAATGGTGGCTATAATACTGTATATCAGTTTCAAGCAGAATAACTCAGAATTATCTCAACCATCTGGGTTTGTTATCTTCGGCGCAATCAAGAAGATGGCTGCAGCAGCAATGACAGTTAAAAAGCTCTCAAATCCACTTTACTCTGATGTTCTGAACAATTTATATATTGAATGGGAGGACTGGCAGAGGCAAGAAGGTCATCCGGAAAACCCGTTTTAAAAGGCAAAGAATGGATCATATGAACACCTCACAGATGAGGGCTGGCCCAAGACATTTCGCTCTCTAAGGAAGAGCACAAGATTGACAAAAGTTGGCTGGTCTGGCACTGGAAGCATTCTTCAGGACTTGAAGTGGGACAGCAGCATCCCCCAACACTCCCTGCCTTTGATACTGCAGCACTCCCTCTGCCAGCGTCTTGTTACAGATTCCTAGCATCTCCCATCTGAGGCCACCACCTCATTCCACCTAATTTTAGGCTCATCTTATCACAGATCCACCTGTATAAATTGAGACCACAACATTTCTAATACAGAAAACTGGTGTGTTGCAGGAAGCACTTGTAGAGCAAGTAATACCCAAGTAAGTGAGCCAAAGTAACAGATTTGAACTAAAGGCTCAAGTTTTTCTGGCTCACTGTCAGGTAGATAGATGGAGAAGTCATTACCTATTATGATAATCAGCCAGACGGGCATAATTCCTCATTATCCAACATCTTGTCTTTAGCAGTATCAGGAGATTTTCAGACAGGCAAAAATCGCCCCTTGCCGCGCGAGCAGCCTCCCGAAACTGCTGCGCGGCAAGGGTCTTTTTCGGACGACGCTGTGCCTCTAGCGAAGCCGTCCGTGTCACTTCCGTGAAGCTTGGGACGGCTCCGCGCCATATTTCAAGCACGGAGGCTGCCCGTGATTGAAATATGACGCGGAGCCATCCCAAGCTTCACGGAAGTGACACGGACGGCTTCGCTAGAGGCACAGCGTCGTCCGAAAAAGACCCTTGCCGCGCAGCAGTTTCGGGAGGCTGCTCGCGCGGCAAGGGGCGATTTTTGCCTGTCTGAAAATCTCCTCAGTCTCCAATATGTCTGTGTATCTGTGTTTCTGTTTACAATTTACCTACCCTTTGATCAATTACATTGCTATTATGTGTCAGTTCCTCCCTATCTGTAATCATTTGTTTTTCTGTAGACATTGAGAAGCTATGAGTTTTGACACTATCAATAGTCACATGAATATTTCTCATGTCAATGACTTGCATCACATGGATCCCAGTATCACATAGACCATATAAAGGGGTAAAGCTGAATGGTATGCTTTCCTGAATACCATGATACAGTGTGAGCCAGCAGTATCAAAGCAAATTTGCATCATACAAATCTATGATGAGACTACACTTGAAATATTAGATAGAGTTCTTGTTGCCAGGTCCTAAGAACTGTACTATAGAATTGGAAAAGGTTGAGAAGGGAGTAACTGAAGTGATTAGAGTACTGGAATAAAGTCCCTGAGGTACAGTGGTGTGTGTGTGTGTGTGTGTGTTACCATCCCTTGGCTACAGTGGGTTGTAGCTCAGAGGCTTATCACACCAGGAAGTAAAGTGGGAGTGCAACCAGGTTATTTGCCTTCTGCTCTGCCTTACCACATCATGTCATCATTCTTCCATAGTTCTTCAGTTCTGGTCCCATGGGAGAAGATTGTAAAAGTGAGTCTTTCTTCTAACAATCTCACATGGGACCAGAACTGAAGAACTACTGAAGAACGACATTATGCAATAAGGCAGAATGGAAGTCAAAATGATCTGGCTGCACTTCTGCTTTATTTCCTAGTTTAAAGGAAAGAAAAATAAGAAGGGACACATTAGAAGTCTTCAAAAATATTCATGGTTTGGAGACAATGAAGACAGCAGATGATAGATAGAATCCAGAGTTGTTTAATGGAGCTGAGTGGTGGGAGATTTAGGACAGACAACAGGAAATACAATGCATAGCTGAGCTATGGAATTTGCTTCCACAAGGTGTGAAATGATGGCCACCAACTCAGACAGCATGAAAAGATTAATTCATGAAGGATAATCAGTGATAGTCATGACAGCTACATGCTGCCTCCAAGAGGTGACATGCCTCTTAGTCAGAGCCTGGAAAGGTTACATTTTGGGGATTACAACTCTCAGAAATCCCCAGGCCAATATTGCTGCTGTGAGTCACAGATACTAGGCTGGGTGGCCCTTTGGGCTGATCCTTGTGGGCTCTTCGTATGTTCCTAGTGGCAACCATGATGTGGAAGTAATGCAGGAGCCAGGCCAATGTCTTGAACATTGTTAACATGGTTTACTCATGGTCTCATGAAAGAGAAGCCTATCATATACCTATCAAGCAGCTGCTTTCAAGAAGTAGCAAAATGTACATACTAGAACTTTAATATTTAGTGAGAGGTTATACCTCACTTGAGAGAATGTCACATCCGAAGGTTCTCAAAGAAATGAATGACTTCCAAGAAATTGAAAAATATCACCGAATGTAAAACTTCTCTAGAATGCAAGTTGAGCTAAATTTAGTGGTTTCTGCTGTTGCAGGAAGGAAGTTGTAAGAGAAAAGCCACACATGTGGGGACTTAAAAAGCACAATATGGAAAGTAATAAAGGGCCTCTTTGTCATTCATTTGGTAACTTAAGTGCATGAACTAGGAACACACACATTTTTGTTATAAGCTGGAAATATTTCTGGTCTGGCAAAACTCATGCCCATGTATTGCAAGTGCCAGTTCAATTTAGGGAGTGTAAAACAGGACATGTCTATCCCTTGGATTTGATAAAAAGCCTGTATCAGTGTACCTGGTTTGACAATGAAACAAAAGGCAGTACTGTGACACTCAAAGCCTAAGGCAAGAGTAAGAATTGTGCTGCCCTCTAGATGTCAGACTGGAAATCCTAGCAGCTCCAGGCAGTATAGTCAATGGTGAGGAATGTTGGGAGCTGCAGTCCAACAACATCTGAAGGTCCTCAGGATTCTCAATCCAGCCCAAGGGTAAATCCAGTTGTTAGACCCAACTAGATTAGGTAAATTGAATCAATAAAAGTGATATAAATGTTGACTTAGCAAGTCCTCATTGATTCAGTGGGGCTACTTAAATTGACTCTAACAAGTGGATTTGGCCTTAAAAGTTTTGCAATATATTTAGAATTGCCCGAATAAAAACTTCTGTACCTTTAATGGTTGTGCAGAAGAGGGAACTTCAGCAGGTGTTACTCGTGACCTGGTTGTTAAGGATATAGCGGTCCTCTCCAGTTTTCAGTCTGGCAACCCTGAGTACAATCCAATACAGTGTTATTTATAAGTACACCCAACTGTGCCCAATGAATCTCCTTGCTTAAGTGTATTTAAGACCATAGACTTACTTTTATGATGAGAATCTTAGAGGGTATCTACACTGCCTAGATATGGTGATTTGATACTGCTTTAAGCACCCTGGTTCCTTCATATGGAATCCTGGAATTTGTAGTTTGAGGAACTTAGAATTCCTTTCTAGATTGCTCTGTTGTACTCACTTGAACTAAAGGATGACAGCCCTCTGTTCTGCTATAACTATGCTACATGGCTTTCTTTTTATTTGTACTGTAACAGACTAATATAGCTACTCTTCTGCAATTTGCTCAGTTCTACAGGCTTCTAGATAGCATGCATTGTGAGGTGTTGAATGGGCCATTTGCTGATACCTCAGTCTTCAAACGAGGATAATACACCCGTGCTCTGAATTTAAACTGGTTGCTGGTTTGTAATATGGTGAGCTTGGTAGGCTGCTCTTTATGATACACAAAAATTTTGGACACTATCCACTGGAAAGACACAATAAGATTAACTACAAATCCAATTAAAACACAAAACAACTTTACATATTAAAACATAATTACTTTTTTAAAAATAAAAACACATCAGTTAAAAATTAAACACACTATACATTACATCAAGGCATTGGGTTGGATCCAGACTTAGTCATACTTATGGTGGACCACTGAAATTAATGATGATCTTAAACCCCCATTTATTTCAATGGATACATTCCAAGTATTACACAAAGGTCAGAATTCACTTAGAGACATCCATGTGCATAAGTGTCCCTTATGAATGTGGACCTCTTTTTTGGGGGTGCTACAGGGGTTAGTATTCCCTTCCTCCCTAAGCAGCACCCAACAGCCCCCCTTACTATAAGTAGTTCTTGCAAGAGCACTAGAGGGTTCCTGCAGAAACGTCTAGGTACATGACAAAATTGAAAGTTCCAAAGGATGGAGCCATAACAGTTAAAGTGGTATCAAATAACCATAACTGTGTGGTGTTGATACACGCTGGCCTCAGTCCAACATCTCCTTAGCACAATGATGACATCAGCATTAAGATCTGCTGGGGTCCTACAGGAGTCTCATCACTTTTGTAAGCATTGTGCATCTTGCTGTGGAAAGATAGCCAGAAGTTTCTCCAATCCTCTCTGCTTGGTGCAAAACATGGAATAGCTATGTAAAACAGCTTCAGGGCTTTACAGTAAGTTTTGAGGGGAGGGCTATATGGTTCAGTGTAGCATAAGTCCACAATGGTTATTTATTTATGCTATGCTAAGGTGGTGTTGGATTGAGACCAGAATACAGGTTACCCCCCCCCCTTATCCACAGGGGATATGTTCCCAGACTTACTGTGGATATGCAAAACCATAGATAATAGTGAAACCATGGATAATAGCGAACCCTGTTGAAATGAATGACTTCTGGCCCAACCTCTGGCGGAAGCAATGCCTAGAGAAGACATATTTTTTTCAGACACGGATAAGTGAAACTGTGGATACTGGTCCCAAGGATATGGGGATCAACCTGTATATCAACACTACACAATTATGGTGATTTGATACCACTGTAACTGTTATGACTCCATCCTTTGGAATCCTCAGATTTGCAGTTTTGTAAGATACTTAGAAGTTTCTGTGAGAAAACTCTGGTGCTTTCCCATGAACTACAGTACTATTAGCACTCTCTCTTGTAGAGAGATATATCAACAAACTACAAACCCAAGGATTTTGTACAATGGAGCCATGACAGTTAAAGTGGCACAGTTATGCAATGTAGATGCATTCCATGGCCTAAATCCATTTGTTAGGTCCAGGTAAGGTAGCTATATTGACTCAATGCCACTTATGTAACTCTGGATTTATCACTTTCATATTGATCCAGTGGGCCTATTCTAGTTGGGACCAACAACTAGAATTAGGCCTGGATTCAACTCAACATGCTTGTACCAACTGCAAGACATACTCATGGGAATATTGCATGTCTCATATTTCTAAATATTTGGAGATAGGATTTACCATTTAGATTAATTTTAGCAGACCAGAGGCTTGGTTCATCAGTAAATAGATATCAGTTAGGACTAATGGTGAAAGTATGCTTCAATTGTATTCAAAGAACAGTTTGAAAGAATTGAGCATGTATGGTCTAAAGAAGAAAACAATGGTTCAAGAGACAACAAGCTAATGTTCAATTTTTCCTGTAGCAGGTAATGTTTTTAGAATGAGGACTGCTGTATCTCATATTCACAGCTTGCAAATAAATAGAATGGAAGGGTAGAATCTGGGGGTTCAGTGCTACCTTCATTATCAAATGGAGGATAATTTGTCATGCTTTTCAGTTTAATGCAACAGTAACTTAAACCTTTTATCCTGGAAAATAATTTCCCCTGAGACCTGAATGAATTCTCAGATGTCAGGGAACTCTTGAGCAAAAATGATCACAGGTTTCCCCTCGTATCTGCCATATAGAATCATAGAATCATAGAATTGTAGAGTTGGAAGAGACCACGAGGGCCATCCAGTCCAACCCCCTGCCATGCAGGAAATCATGATCAAAGCATCCCTGACAGATGGCCATCCAGCCTCTGTTAAAGACCTCCAAGGGAGGAGACCCCACCACACTCCGAGGGAGTGTGTTCCACTGCCGAACAGCTCTTACTGTCAGAAAGTTCCTCCTCATGTTGAGGTGGAATCTCTGTTCCTGTAGCTTGAATCCATTGCTCCATGTTCTAGTCTCTGGAGCAGCAGAAAACAAGCTTGCTCCATCCTCAATGTGACACCCCTTCAAATACTTAAACAGGGCTATCATATCACCCCTTAACTATCTTTTTTCCAGGCTAAACATACCCAGCTCCCTAAGTCTTTCCTCATAAGGCTTGGTTTCCAGACCTTTCACCATTTTAGTCGCCCTCCTCTGGACACGCTCCAATTTGTCAATATCCTTTTTGAATTGTGGTGCCCAGAACTGGACACAGTATTCTAGGTGAGGCCTGACCAAGGCAGAATAGAGTGGCACTATTACTTCCCTTGATCTAGACACTGTACTTCTATTGATGCATCCCAAAATTGCATTGGCCTTTTTAGCTGCCGCATCACACTGTTGACTCATGTTCAACTTGTGGTCTACTAGGACTCCTAGATCCCTTTCACACATAGTCTCGTTCAGCCAGGTCTCCCCCATCCTGTATCTATGCATTTCGTTTTTCTGCCCTAAGTGCAGTACCTTATATTTCTCTGTATTGAATTTCAGTTTGTTAGCTTTAGCCCAGCTCTCAAAATGAAATCTTGAGTAAATGAAATATGAGTAACCATGGTTTTATTTAACCGTGGTCAGGGGAAAAGGTCTCTCTAGGCATCTGTTGGTCCTCCAGCATGACTCAATGGTTAACTTTGAACCTCCAGATGCCTAGAGAGGCATCCTCGCTAGGCATTTTTCTAGGTCCTCCATCACTATTCTATGGTATTCCATAGTGGTTCGCTATTATCTGTGATTTCACTTATAAATGGTAAGTCCAGGAACGTATCCCCTGTGGATATACAGGGGAAACCCTGTATATCTACAACTTGAAAAATATGTGTTTTCAGTCACAATCTCTTGTTGAAACCCTAGCAAACTCTTGCAGAACCCTACGGTTCCTGGGATCCATAGTTAAGAAAGCCTGTTCTAAACAAATGGTAAAAGCTAAGTATTGCACCGAACTGCACAATGATGTTTTTATCTAGCTTGGTAGTACAAGTTTTCAGATAAATGAAACTGCAAAGCAAAACTAGCCAGAAAACTGGTGAACAATAAAAAGTGTGAAATTGGAGGTGGAGATGTGAGAAAGAAAGAAAATGAAACTTGTAAAATTGTTGCAGTATCACATTCTCACAGTCAGTTTTGCTAGCATCGGCTGAAATGTGTGGCACTACTTTAGCTTTGGGCAGATACCAGCAGAAAGCTGATATTCAGACCTTTGTTCTTTGTACGGTATATAGCAAGCAGTACAGAGGGGCAGGCACAACTCTGCTGATCATGTAAGGAACATCTTTTCTTAAAACAGGTTTAAGGCTATATGTTTTAATAAGGTCTTGAAAAGAGCAGAAAGAACAGATTATGAATGTATTTTTTTAATGCAAGTAGAAGTGTATTCTTCCTTTCTCTTTTAACATCTTGTAAGAAATGCAGTCGGACCCCTGTATCCATGGGAATTCAGTTCCTTGACTTACTGTGGATACTGGAAACTGCAGATAACAATGAAGCCTATTAAAAATACTGGCCTTATGGTAAAAAATACCATAGAGTTGTCTTGGAGGACATAGAAGATGTGTAGAGAGGACACCTCTGTAGACATTTTCTAGTTTGTCTCTATTGTATGTGTCCCTGTTTTGGTCCCATGGATAACTGAAACCTTGGATATTAGTTCGACAGATTACAGGGGTCCGGCTGTACTTTCAATATATCATACAATTTTTTAAGATTTTATTTTCCATAGTATACAGAATTCTTTCCAAGACAACATTTTCTAGAGGCAAATGAAAAATGCATGGGGGGTGGAGGGGAGAACTGTTTCCTCTTCTTTATCAAAAATGCCTTATTTTCTGGACTTAGACTGAATCGTTTCTAAATGTGTCTGTCTCAGAAATTGGTTAATTTATAACAGTTTTTTCTTTGTAAGGAAGGTGTTGAAGTAATTATCCAATATGCTGAGGACAAGAGCAAGGGGATGGGTGGATTAATTAAACATACTTTTATGTAGTGCGTGCTTCATCAGCTTTTCAGAGGCGCCTGTCTTGCTAGTGGCTGAAAAACAGCCATTGGCAAAAATGGAGCAGAGTATGACAAGCAAGATGTCATGTGAAAACGGGTCCTGTTCACAGGAAAGTTGTCGTGGCATTCTGATCTGGTACTTTTTACTGCGTCTGATAATCTCCTAGGAGTCATTGTCTCAAAAAATAACTTTCCAGAGCTGTGATATATCAATCTTGATTTTCCTCAGTGCAACAATTCTTATGTCAACTTGTGCTGTACTGCCCACACAACAGCAGTGGTTACAAATGGAATAGGGTCAGACCCTTCCTGTTCTGCCAAAATTTACTTAATACATTGGTCGTTCTTTATTTTCATTCATTTATGCAAAGAAATTAATCTAGAATGAATATAAAATTCAAATGAACAGCCTTGTAAAGACCCATTTAAAAACTGTGGTGACAAAACTTTACCATGCTATAACCACATTATTTTCCAAACTGGTGCTTCCCAAGCTGTCTGATGTGAGGAACCAGCAATTACTCCCCGCCAGTATACCAGTGCCAAATTTTGTGCCTGTTGGCTACAATGGTTTCTTTCTTTCCTACAAAGTCACCAGTAAATGGAACTGATGGCTTGCGGATAAGTCCTGATCCCTAGACCACCTCTTTGAATAGCACTAGTCTAAACAAAATATGGCTATAGGGCTTCCAGAGCCAAGATACCTGGAAAGCAATTTTGAGGACATGATTTTAAATGCAAAGTATTTGTGTTACTGACTGTCAAAACTGGAGGGGCTCAGCTAGATGGGAGAATTAATTGCAGAAAATAATGCATTAACTCACCATTGCAGCAGCATTCATTTGTCTCCACAATACATTAACAAGATTGCTGGCATGGAAGCTATCCATGTTTGAAGTTCACAAGATGGTGGTCGTGGGTGAATTACATGTGTTATTATTCCCCCAAAGCTCCCTCCATTTCTTTCCCCTCCCTTGTTAAATCAGAGGTGTGGAAGAGCAATCTTCTGCTTTAAAAAATATTATTATTTGCTCTGCCACTCAAAAATAGTGCATGATTGCTTCTGTGAAAATCAGGAAGGAGGGAGCGTAAAGATTCCTTTCTTTGACCAGGGTATGCCCTGGAGTTGAAATCTTTAGACAACCCACACTCTGGCCACATCGCCGGCAAGCCCACTCTCCACACGTCTGACTATTTACATTTTGACTTCTGGGGTGCACCCCAATTTGAATTAGTTGTTCAAACAGGCTGGAATGTGCATTTCCGCATTAAAAAAAAAAACTTTGTGAGAAACAGCAAAGGCTGTTATCACGCAGTACTTGGAATTTTTGACCCCCCTCTTTTTGAATATGGTAAATCCCTGAGGGAGCTCATCTGGACATAAGGTATTCCCCTCGTATTCTGAGAGGATTTTTTCCTCCACTGTCTAGACAACACCTTTCTTTTGGGGTGTTGTGAATGTCACTTGAAGTGAAGATGGAGGCAACTGTCTCTGTGAAGGCTGTTTTACCACTGTTGAGAGGCTTATTACTATTATTATTATTATTATTATTATGCTCCATCTATTTACATGGCACTTTACATTAAAACAAGCAAAAACCAAAACAAAACATTGGGTCCTGACAAAGGCGTACAATCTAAAATAAGTGTATACATAAGCACACAAAGGGGGAAGGAAGAAATAATAAACATAAAACTATAGAATACAATTGCAAAACAAAAACAATATAGTATGAAACTGCAAGAAAATATAAAAATAAAGCAAACTGACCAATACAAATGATCCAAAATAAAACAGCAATATACATGTGAGGTGTCAGTTATAATGCATAGTCACTCTGAACTGGTGCAGTGCCTGACACAGTATCTCCCACTTCCTCAGCTTTTGTCTTTAATAAAAATTGGACCATGCACACACCAAAAATATCTATTGGAAAGACCCTTCTCTGTACAGAGCATGGAATGCAGAAGATGGACTTGAGATTTGGAGTCAATTCGCACAACAAAATTATAGTGCTATTATTCTACTTTAACTGCTATAGTTCCATCCTATGGGATCCTGTGGCTTGTAGTTTTGTGAGCCCCTAGTTCTCCGGCTAAGGATGCTATATGTCCCTTCCAAAACTTCTCAGTCCCAGGAATCCATAGGACGGAATCATGGCAGTTAAAGTGGAATAATAGAACTTTAATTCTGTAGTGTGAATGGGCCCCAGATTGCAAACCACGAACAGGAAATATTCTGCCAACATCCCTCTGTGAGTTCCTGTGTAATCAGGGAGGGTCACATTAAAGGTTTCTTTACCACATTTCTGTGAAGTCAGTTTAAATGTTCTTCCCCAATTGCCAAAAGTGCAAGTCCACACAGGTGCAAAACAGCTACTTCCAGTTCTGTTTTCTTCTTTTCTTTCTCTCTTCCTTTCTCTTTTAAAAACACTATTACATTTAATAACCAGAAGTTGGAAACATCTCCCACTTTTTTTTTACTACATTTCCTAAAATTCCCGAGCCATACTGGTTAGAATTTCTATCAGCCGTGGCCCAAAACAAGGAACTTTTCAAATTTTGGTTAATATTTCACTATCAAAATTTATTTAAAGGTGGAGGGAAAGACTATGCAGTTGTCAAACACTTGTTCAATTTTTTTACCCCCTTTCCAGTCACTTCTGGAGAGGGGTGGAAACCAGGAGAGAAGGCTGAGCAGTCGGCCATGTTGGCTGGGGAGCTACTGGGAGTTGTTAATTGCCCCAAACTATAGCCGAAGACACACTACACAAATAGTCCAGTTTGAAACTGGATTATTTCCGGTGGCTCCTTCCTATGGAATCCTGGGATTTTTAGTTTGGCGAGGCATCAGCCCTCTTTGGCAGAGGCAAAAGGCCTTGTAAAACTACAAATCCCAGGATTCTATAGGGTGGAGCCATGGCAAACAATCCAGTTTCAAACAGGATCAGGGCCGATTTAAGGCACCAGTGGTGTCAGCATCTGCAGGGGCCCCCATCATTGTGAGGGCCCCGTAGTAACCCTCCTCCTGCAAAAACATTATTAGTAATAATCCGAATATCCTGTACTGCGAGTAGCTTAGGTTGAGTTAGGTTACATTGACCTGAGATAAACATATGCCCCCCACAAAATAAAGCATTGCACGAGCCCCCAAAATTCCTTAAACCGGTCCTGAACAGGATTATTTATGTAGTGTGGACACCACCTATCTTCTGCAAGCTCTGGGAAAGGTTCAAATCAAAGGGCATCCACACTAGAGAAATAATCCAGGTTGAAACTGGATTATTTGCATGGCGCCAGCACTCTTTTGCTGGAGAAGGCTAAAGACCTTGTAAAACTGCAAATCCCAGGATACCATAGGGAGGAACTATGCGAATAATCCAGTTTCAAACTGGATTATTTGTGTGGCGTGGACTCTAGCTGAATGCAAAGACACACACGAAAAAAAAAGGGGGGTCTCTTTTAATACATAAACTTCGCTCCGGCTGTGGAATGAGAGGAAGTGAGCGGGCTTCTTCCCAAGACTTGAGAAAGGAGGGCGAGAGTCGGTCCAAAATGGCACTTTCTCACACCCTTCCTTCTCTAATCTGGCACTTCTTAGTGGTGTTGGTGTGATATTACGGCAGTCCGACCCATCTGGAAGGCTGGTTTGAGGTAAACTTCGCAAGAAAGCGGCAGGGAGAGGGGCGGAGAGTGAAGAACTAACTCAGCAGGGGCGGAGAGAGACCCAGAGCCTGCTGCGCGGGCTCCTCCGCCGCCTCTCCTCCGTCCTTGGCCCGGCGGGCTCTCGGCGCGTATCTCGTGAGCGACCGGCTCCGGAGGCGCTGAGGCGGGAGGCGCCTGAAGGTGAAGTTGTCTTTTTCCTACTTGCTTGCAAATTGAGGTAGGAAGGGGGGTTGTCTCTTCGTGAGAGCGAGGAGCAACCCGGCTACAGTTTCTTCATATTTTTTAAAACATACTTCTGTTGAAAAAGAATGTGTGTGTGTTTTGTTGTTGTTGTGTGCCTTCAAATCGTTTCCGACTTGTGGCGACCCTAAGGCGAAAATACCCTAAAAGCACTAGACCCTGACTGAACTTGGAAATTATATAAGGTTGAATCCACACTACCCAAATAATCCAGTTTGAAACTGGGTTATTTGCCCTGGCTCCTTTCTGTGGAATCCTGGGATTTGTAGTCTGCTGAGGCACCAGCACTCTTTTTTCAGATAAGGCTAAAGACCTTGTAAAACTACAAATCCCAGGATTCCATAGGAAGGAGCCAGGGCAAATAATCCAGTTTCAAACTTAATTATTTGGGCATTGTGGTTTCAGCTTAAGTAGGGTCAGCCCTCGTTAGTACTTGGATGGGAGACTGCCAATGAATACCAGGAAATGTGGGTTATATTTTAGAGCAGTGGTTCTCAACCTGTGGGACCCCAGATGTTGTTGGACTACAGTTCCCAGGAGCCCTCTTGAGGTCTCACCTTGACAGCCAGGTGGTCCTCCCAGTCATTAGTGAGGCTGTAGGATTGAACTCACAGCCTCACTAATGACTGGGAGGACCACCTGGCTGCCAAGGTGAGACCTCAGGGGGCTCCTGGGAACTGTAGTCCAACAATATCTGGGAACTCACAGGTTGAGAACCACTGTTTTAGAGGAAGGAACAGTCGAAACCACCTCTGAATTGCCTAAGAAAACCCTATGAAATTCATGGGGTCACCATAAGTCGACAGGTGACTTGAAGGCACATCCACACGCAAAGCAAACCTATCATGGGAGTTTCTTGGAAAGAGTTCTTTAGAGAGGGGTTGCCGTTGCCTTCCTTGGAGACTGAGAGAGTGTGACTTGCCCGAGGTCACTGAGTGTGTTTCCATGGCCAAGCAGGGATTCAAACCCCGTTCTCCAAAGTCCTAGTCCAATACCCAACCACTACACCACACTGGCTCTCTCTAAGAATATGAGCGTAAATGTTTCAGGCATGTGGTAGAGTTCAACGAGCCAATACCAACACTGTTGATGCTGAAAGGAGAACAGGAGTGGAGAGAGGTGTGGAGAGGAGTAACAGAGATGGGGCAAGAGCATTGGTGTAGCTTACTTACATTGTTCCCCCAAAGAAGAATTCTGCCACACACACACCTTGAAATGTTCCTACAGACTCCAAATGTCTAACACTGTAGTGTATGAAACAATGAAAAACCACTCTGGAAGCTACATTTCAGGGTAAAGGACAGTCAGGTATTTATTTATATCCTGCTGTATAGTATGGGATCTCAGAGTAGTGTACAAGTAGAAAAATTTAAATAGTTAAAAACAAAATTTAAACAAGACAGCAAACACATATTAAACAGTACAGTAGGACCCCCATATCCACTGGGGATTGGTTGGGGGGGTGGATACTGAAAACCAGGGATAATAGAGAACGCTGTTGAAAATAATGGGACTTCTGGTTTAAAATACCATAGAGTTGCCTTGGAGGACCTAGACAATGGCTAGAGAAGACACATTTTCTAGGAAGACTCCATTATAGGTGTGCTGTTTTGTGTCCTGTGGATAATTGAATCAATGGATAATGAATCAGTGGATACAGGGGTCCTACTATATAGCAGCATAAACAGATTGGAAGGTTAAAGCAGTGAAAAACTGGGTACATCTAAGGTTTTGGGCAAAATAAGTCCCAAAGGTTTAATAAAAAGTCATGTTTTGGTCCAGCACCAGAAAGAACCCAATGAGACTTCTAAGATCCATATACCGGTGACTGTGATGCCATCAGGACACAAGTTGGGGACAGATATCTCGTGTCACTCAGCCGAAAAAGCAGAAGGTTTCCCATATGCAATAGGGCTGATTTTCCACAGGTTGATACAGTTATCCCTTCATATTCACTGGGGTTTCGTTCCAGGACCGCCATGGATACCGAAATCCACGAATACTCAAGTCCCGTTATACTGTATACAATGGCATAGCAAAATTGTGTCCCTTATATAAGATGGCAAAATCAAGGTTTGCTTTTGGGATTATTTTTTTTTAAAGAATGTTTTAAGCCGTGAATACTTAAATCTGTGAATACCAAATCCGTGGATATGAAGGGGCAACTGCAGTTGTATCTTTCTGCAGTTGTATGTATGCATTGTATCTACGGTGAACTCGCCACAGGTCAGCGTAAGAAGGGCGCTCCAAAAAAGTGATACAAGGACTCCCTGAAACAATATCTCAGGCTCGGCCAAATTGATCACCAACAATGGTCTGCCCTGGCTTCACAGCGGGAGGCATGGAGACGCACTATACACAGTGCTGCAGCCTTTTTGAGAACTCACGCCGAACAAGTCTTGAAGAGAAATGACAATGCAGGTCACCCAAGGAGACCTTCTGCTGTGCTTTCTGCAACTGGACTTGTTTATCTCAGATTGGTCTTTTTAGTCATCAGCGTGCTTGCAGAAAGCACGGGATGAGTCCTTCCTGAATCTTCATTTGTGAAGAAAAGCCAGAGAGAGAGTATATAATGGGACTTGAGAATTCACGGATTTTGGTATCCACGGGGGTCCTGGAACCAAACCCCAGCAAATATGAAGGGACAACTGTATAAGCAAAATAATATGTACTGCCATCTAAAGAGGAGTGGGATATCCAGTATCTAATAATATCTGAGAGCAATACTGACCAATAGAGGAACAAAAATTCAAGACTCACTTGGTCAAAGAACTCAAAAGTGAATGAAACTCACTACAGAGTGATAGCGCTATGATTCCACTTTGGCATGGCTGCATTCTATGGAATCCTAGGGTTTGTAGTCTGAGAACTCTAAATGGTCCTCCCTAAACTGCAAATCCCAGGATTTCATAGAATGGAACCATGGCAGTTAAAGTAGAATCATAGTCCTATAATTAAGTAGTGTGAATGGGCACACAGTGAGTTCATGGTAAATGAACTGGAAGGTAAATGAACTGGAAGGGGCTTCCAGATGACTGCTTGGAAAAGTTACTGTTTTGGCTCAGCTGTCTGGAAGACTCTGGGAGTTGTAGTCATTAAAAGGTACGTTCTCCAAGCTCTGTTCCAAATGTGTTGTTTGGTTTTTTTTAACTAACGAAAAAGGTAAAGCAAATGATAGGAAAATACAGAAGGGCTATTTGCTAAAAACCACATTCTAATATGGATTATCCTTAAAATTTTATGACTGGTGCGGTAGGATTTCATAGTAAAACCCTCATCTGAAAACATTTTAAAGAAGACATTGAAGGAAGAGATGGAAAAGCAGTAATTTTTACTTTTAATTTCCCAGAGTTTATTTTCAACACTAATTTCTCACGTAAGCCTCAGATCATACCAAGTAACTTCAGCAATCCATTTCCACAAAACTGGAGTGTGGAGTACAGTACTTCATCACACTGCACTGTTATAGTGCTATTATTTCACTTTAACTGCTCTGGCTTCCTCCTGTGGAATTCTGGGGTTTGTAGTTTAGTGGGGCCTAAGACTCTCTGGCTGAGAATGCTAAATGCCTCTCTCTAAACTGCAAATCCCAGGATTACACAGGAGGCAGCCAGAACAGTTAAAGTGGAATAATAGCACTGTAACAGTGTGTTGTGTTGCCAACTTTTTTTAAAAGTAACAATTATTTTGTTGAAGTTATTTGTGGGGGAGGAATGAAGTAATAATGTGATGACATGGCTTGCAAAAAATAATTGGATTTAAAATCTGCATATGTTATAGAGCAAGGTTTTGGATAACTTTTTTTTTCTTTTAAAGAGCAAGCAATTGATTAACTGTCAGGACACTGATGTGAAAGATGTAGATTTTGTGGTCTACAACATTTTGCAAGTGTCAAACCACTCCTTTTCTTAGATAAAACTTGAAATTAGTAGATGGTGTAAGACATGAGGAGATTGAGTAAAGAAGGGAAACCCTTTATCACAGCATAGTCACTATCTAAACACTATCCATTCTGTACCATTCACAATTAAAATAAATGTGTTAGCTAGAGGGAAAACTAGCATTTTTCATTGTCAAAATATTGCCATTTAAGTGCTACAAAAAAAGTGTGATACCTCATAACAGAAGCCTAACCTTGACTAAAGTAATCAGTTGGGTAAAAACTGTATCATTAAAGCAAACATTTTGCAAAGTCATATTCAGTTACAGAGATGGGCAAATTATTCTAGGGAGATGCATTGCAGCAAAAGGCACAAAAATAGGTTTGTGAGAGAAAGTGGTCAAAATTGGGGTAGTTTGGTGCAGTGGCTACAGAAAAAAATCATCCTAATGAGACAGAAGATACAGTTACTATAGCACAGTGACAGGGATCTTTAACATGATAAATTGATATAGATTAGACTCAAAGCCTAAATGATGTGTGTTTAGGTGAAAGTCATGGCCCAAGATAACTGAATCTGGAAGACTGCCAAATAGATATAATTCTAAGAAAACTGATGATGCTTAAACATTTCAAACCAATTTGCATCATTGTCTGTGAAGTATTTAGGCTCAGTTGACTCTGTGTATGTGTGTATTTCTCTGTGTTTGGGTATATAGTTGTTTGAACCTAAATAGTTCATAGAGGATCAATGTAAGTACATAGATACATATATGCAGTTGAATGAGTCTCTTCTTTTCTTTTCTTGTACTTTTCCTTCCTCCTTTTTTTCTTTTTTTTCCCCTTGGTTTTCTTGCCTGACTTAGTCTACAGAGTGTTTTTTTTCCAAGTGTTTAATCCTAGGGTTTCTTGTTGTTTTTAAGACTGGAATAGTATATAACCCAGAATCTGATGAAGTATCTGAATGACTGAATATTTAAATCTCCATTAAAAAATAAGCACACAACCCCCTATCCCCCACACACATAGGCAGTGATTTTCAAAGGTTCAGGAATCAGAGATTTCAAGTTGCATTGATCTTTATTTCATTTGGGGATTTGTTCTGCAATGCTCTTTCCTTTCTCAGTCCATAGAGTAGAGTTGTGTTATTCCACTAGCACAAAGCTTCTGCTGCTTGTGAAACTCCCATTTCCTTTTGTGTGCAAGTATCAAACCCAGTCCTCTTATTCTGCTTGTGTAAGCTATTCAACAGGTTATCACACTTGCTGATTCACAAGCCCTTTTACAAACTGTTCTAAAAGCTTTTGTGCAGTCCTTTATTATCATGAGGTTGGGTGTTGCCAGCAATAGGAACTAATTAAAATAAGTTAAATTATCAATCAAGTTAGAAATTTGCCCACAGAAAGCAGCAACTTGATTAAATTTATTTTTTTAATTAAAGTGATTGACTTAAGTTGAAACTTCAGCACTGATGTTATTTTCATAATTAAGTTATTAATTAATTAAATGAGACAGTATTAAACAACTAGCACATTTTATATTAATCAGTTAGTTATTACCCAAAACTTGTTTTGGCCTTCAAGTCAGTTCTGACTTACGGCAACCCTAAGGTGAATCTGTCATGGGGTTTTCTTGGTAAGATTTGATCAGATGGGTTGGACTTTGCCTTCCTCTGAAAGCTGAGACAGTGTAATTTGATCATGGTTGCCCATTGGGTTTCCATGGCTGAACGGGGATTTGAACCCTGTGCTCCAGAGTCATTGTCCAACATTCAAACCACTACACCATGCTGGCTCTACCCAAAATGATCCTTTCTTTTTGATAGTCCCTCAGGATTGAGGAATTACAGGTTTAGGTCATAAGACTCAGAAGGCTGAATTTTGATAAGGCACTTTTGAGGCGAGTAGTGTCATTAATGCAGAGGAAGAAAGCCATTGGTGAAAAACAGGCTAAATATCTATCTATCTATCTATCTATCTAATTCTCTTGGGTATGTTGCCGTTTCCAGTGTGCTGATTGGCTGCTTAGGGACCTGACCAACCAATCACAGGTCTGTTGGGCAGCCAATCAAGCACATTGAGGGCGGGACCATGTAGATTCCAAACATGGTTGCCGGAGAGGGAGAGGGAGTAGCATGGGGGTGGATGTGGTGTGTGCAGGGGGTGGGGGCCAAGGGGCAGAAAGAGCAGAGGGGGGGCAGAACAATCAGAGGGGGACAGGGGGACAGAACAAATGGAGGGGGGTGACAGGGGGGAAGAATAAATGGAGGGGGTGGCAGGGGGAAGAACAAACGGAGGGGGGTGGCAGGGGGCAGAGTTTTTTAATGGCATATAGTACGCCAGGTCCAGCTAGTATAATAAATAAGTAAGTAAATGAGAGGGTTCCCCCCCAAAAAAAGAGGGATTTTTATCCCACAAACCAACTTAAGGAAGGCTTTAGTGCAGTAATAACTACAAATATAAACCATTCTGGCCAAAGGAGACAAAAATTTTCATAGATCCAATTAAGAAATCAGGTGTGCATAATTATTAATTTAACCACTGGGTAATTTAATAAATGCAAATGTCCACAGGAATCTTTACCTTAATTCATGATTATAGTATCATCATTTTTTCTTGCTATATATATTTTATTATATTTATAATCAATGTACAATAACTGACAAATATATCAATCACAAATACAGACTACGGTACTAATTTCCCCCTCACTTCCCCCACTACACATTAGAACTAACATAACAGACAACATAATGAATCTTGACTTACATAATAGACAATAACAATAACAAAATACTTCCTCTACAATGAGGAACAGCTTTGCGTTCTTATATTTGTGTAAAAAACCTTTCCAGTAGCTTTGTAAAGAGGAATACTTTAAACAATAAATCTATATCTATATATCTATATATCTATCTATTTATATATATAGATAGTATGATCATTTAATTAATTCCCAGGTTTAAAAAGTAAGGTATGGTAACTAGTAGTAAGGGCAGCTTGGAATCATAGAACCATATGCTGGAATGGATCACCACAAGGGCCATCTAATCCAACCTCTGCCATGCGTGATACACCATCAGAATACTTCCAAAAGGTAGTTTAAAGACCTCTAAAAAGGAGAATCCACTACCCCCCTTGGCAGTCTATTCCACTGTGAAATAGCTCTTACTCTCAGGAAGTTCTTTCTCATGTTAAGGCGGCATCTCCTTTCTTGCAATTTGAATCATTGGTTCATCTTCTAGTCTCCGGAACAGCCAACAATAAGCTTGCTCCATCTTCAACATCACATCCCTTCAAATATTTAAAAATATTTTAAAAGAATACCATCTCACAGTCTTCTTTTCTCCAAGCTAAACATTCCCAGTTCCTTCATAGGACTTGGTTTCCAGACTCCCTTCCCATCTTGGTCACCCTCTTCTGAACATGTTCTAGCTTTTCAATAGCCTTGTTGAATTGTGGTCCGAGATCTGGACACAGTACTCCAGATAAGGTCTAACCAAAGCTGAGTAGAGTGGTACTATTATATGCCTTGATCTGGCACTATACACCTGTTGATGCAGCCCAGAATTACATTGGCCTTTTTGACCGCCTCGTCGCATTGTTGAACTTGAGATCTACTAAGACCTCTAAGATTTTTCACAGGTACGGTTGTCAAGTCAGGTGCTACCCATCCGATATTTATACATTTCATTCTTCCTGCCTAAGTGCAATACCTTACATTCATCTTTGCTGAAATTCATTCTCTCAGTTTTAACCCAGCTCTCCAATCTATTAAGGTCATTTTGAATTGTCTTCTAGGTTGTCAGCTATCCCCCCTAATTTGGTATCATCTGCAAATTTAATTAGTATGCCCTTAATTCTGTCAACCAAGTCATTAATAAATATGTTGAACAACAATGGGCCCAGGGCCAAGCCCTGTGGTACTCCACTAGTCACTTCTCTCCAGGGTGAAGAGAAACTCTTTGGGCTTGGTATGTCAGCTAGTTACAAATCCACCTAGCAGTAGGTGGTCATCTTTGTATTCAGATGGTCTTCTAATGTTCTACACTGGATGTCACATAGAGGCTTCTTATCTGTTTCAGGAAACTAAATTGTGAACACTGGTATCCCTGTGGGAATCAGTAAGTTAAAGAAAGGTGGTTAGAAAGAAGATGAGATTATAAGATGGGGGGGGGGGAGAGGGAAAACAAGGGAAGATCTTTTTGTGAGTTGAATGAGAAATGAGGTTTTTAAAAAATGAATGCATCTGTTTTCTATTGTTCAGAGCTCAAAACAGGCATGTGCAGGGAGGGAGATAAAATCATGGATAGAATTTTTCCACCTTAATTCTTATGAGGCTTTCAGTATAGCAGTGTCACATACACACTGAGTAACTTAATTGTTTAAAATTCTACCTTCTAATGCCAGTGTAACTTTTTTATTTTTTAAAAAAATAGTTTTTTTAAAAAAACTATTAATGTACAGTAATGCTTCACCCCTTTACCTTCCCCATCTTTGGGTGTTGCTTGTGCTCATTGTTTCACTAGAGGTTGTGCAAGTACCAAAGGAACAACATGGCTTCTTCTTTTTTTGTAACGCTGATACTATTCTTAATCCTTTATGCTTGCTGCTTTCCCATTTCTAATAGTTCGGAAGATATTTGTGTGAATGAAAATCATTTGCACATCTGTCTCCTTTGTTCATTCTGTACTAACTGAAACTAACATTCCTGCTACCTCTAACTTTTAAAACTTTAACAATTATTTTGTGTTCATATGTTCTTTATTTCATAATCCACAGTGTATGAAGAATCATTTTCTTTTATTGCAGGCATGTTTTTAGTGTGCCTATGATAATGTGTGTGGAGAACGTTGAAAAGGAGTAGGCAGTGGGCAGCCGGGTTTAAATACCCAGTGGCCCCGCCCTCTGCTCTCCAATTGACAGCGCAGGCACCAAGGCCACATTAAAGGCCTCCATCTTGTGTTTCATCAAAATGGGGTTCTTCCAGCATAGTAGTGTCCATGCTGGGAACCCTATTCTGGGCAAGTGAGTCTAAACCCTGCTTCATACTGTTCTTTAGCTTGTGGCTTGCTCTCCTCTCCTCACTCCCTTATTAATTTCATACCAGAACTCAATAGGATTGTAAACAATAGAGACAGTACAGTACGTGAAGAAATTGGATGTTTGGTCTTCTGGCCCCAAAAGTCAGAATTCTATGAGTTTTGTCTTCACCAGAAAATGTTCTTGAAAGTGTGGAGCTTGAAATCTTGTGACATAAACCCATGAGGTGTCTTTTCTCCCATTCCCTTCAGATTTTTAGACTACAGTGAAAGCAATTCTAGTAAAACGGCACCAGACTTCTTTCTTGTAAATGGCCTGGACTGATCACTCATCCAGGTTATGCCATTGACAGATAAAGAAACTGAAAAGAAAGCCAGTTTATGTGGCTTTCATTATACATGACAGATCCACCTGAAGAAACTAGATATTATTGTGAATGTGTATGTATCTCAGAGTCATCAACAGAATATTATGGAAAATGTTCAGTGGATAAATTTATCTTACACAAACACTCACACCATAAGAAAAACAATAAAGCAGGAGTGAGAATCATGTGGCCCTCCAGATGTTGTTGGACTGCAGTTTCTAGCATCTCTCATGATCGGCTGGGCAGGACTGCAGGGACTTGCAGCAATTTCTGCTGCTTAATTCTCATGCTGGAGCTAAAAGGAGGAGGCCTATATTCTGTACCTTTCAACCATCCTCACTCAGTGACAGAAATAATCAATGGTATTGGGATAAATCTGTGGGAATCCACTAAACTAAATTTTATGCTATTGTTAATAACAAAGGCCCCAAACATAGCTATGTTCAGTGTGAAGTCAAAGGCTTTCATAGCCGGCATCCATAGATTTTCCTTGGGTTTTTTTTCCAGGCTGTAAGGCCGTGTTCTGGAATGGTTTCTTTCTGACGTTTTCCCTGCATCTGTGGCTGGCATCTTCAGAGAATGGTTAGGTAGGAGTGTGTGGAGTTTGACCAAGTGTTTGTGGATTTCAATTCTTCTTGAATGAAGAAGTGGTTTTTTCTGGGTCTGGCTGCTCTTGTGATGTCTGATCTGGAGAAAGAAGAAAAGAAAGAAGAAAAACAGCCACCCAAAGGGAAGGAATACATCAAAGGAGTCACAGACAGAATAGGAGAACTGATGAGGAAACACAACCTCCAAATAATCTACAGACCAACCAAGAAAATTCAAGAAATGCTACACTCAGCAAAGGACAAAAGAGACCCTCTCACAGCTGCAGGAGTTTACTGCATACCATGCAGCTGTGGACAGGTTTACATAGGGGCCACTAAACGCAGTGTACAAACACGAATCAAGGAACATGAGAGACACTGCAGACTGGGCCAGCCAGAAAAATCACCAGTAGCAGAACATGTTATAAACCAACCTGGACACAAAATGTTACTTAAAAACACTGACATTCTGGACCAGGCCAATAACTATCGTGTCAGAATGCACAGAGAAGCTATTGAAATCCACAAACACCTGGACAATTTCAACAGGAAAGAAGAAACCCTAAAAGTAAACAAAATCTGGCTCCCAGTTTTGAAAAACAATAGAATAAAAACCCAACACTTACAAAGGATTCCACCCAGAGACAAGGGGATTTCCAGGAGATAATGGCCCATCAACCAACCATTAGCCAAACAGACACTAACAATCCTTGCATTTCTATACCCAAGAACTAACCATTCAATTATACAAATTTACATATACTCCCCAGCAGGGGTTCACAATATATATATAAACTCCACACACTCCTACCCAACCATTCTCTGAAGATGCCAGCCACAGATGCAGGCGAAACATCAGAAAGAAACTATTCCAGAATACGGTCTCACAGCCCGGAAAAAACCCAAGGAAAATCTATAGCTATGTTCATTTTCCAAGGTCAGTTCCTGCTTTCTAGTACCTAGCCTTGATAAATTGCTGTCACTATTTTGTAATTATTTTGCCCTTTAGTCTATCTAATTTGTGGTTAATACATGACAGCCTTCCACAACTTGGCTCTCTCTAGATGTGTTACTCTACATCTCCCATCATCCTCAACCAGCACAGCCAATACCATGCTGACTGGGGATGATAACAGTGGTAATCTGACACATCTGGAAACCACCCAGTTGGGGAAGAATTTTGCTTGGTGTAGTCATGTGAACTGGAATTGAACTAATTCCTTTTTTATTCCTCTATAATCATCTATCCAGAGAAATAAAGGCTGCTGAATGTATTCAAGTTGCAATTATTCTATAATGAGTACAAGTTCCTCCCTTTCATACATTTTTGATAACAAAAATAAATTTGTTTACATTCAAAAAGAATCCCAATTATGTATAAGAATGTTCCACTGTAACAAAAGCAGGAAAATAAGAACAAGAAAGGAGGAAAAATAACCATCCCATCATACATGACTGGATAAATATAATCTTACTTACAGCATGGCCACTAGGATGATGGGAATGGTAGTCCTAATTGGGGAATGCTGTTACACTGCTCCCAATGTGCTCTAGTTGTATCTGCCTGCACATTTATAGGAATATCATGGTAACTGCCATGTTTCCATTGTATGGAAGCTTGGGATTTCTAGTTTTTTGCGGTAATTGTACTTCTGTGCTAGAGAACCCTAGTGCATTAGATGATATCCAACCACTATAGCTGTGTTGTGTGACTTACTGTCTCTGACATTCTTTGTGAGAAGTCGCCTGCTACCTGTTGCATGAGAGTTTACAGAACTGCATAAAACACATTTCTTCCATCTCCGTAAATCTGAACTGGGACAGTAGCAATAACTCTAGCCAAAAAAGAGAAGCTATTGTTACATTTGTGCACTGCTCAGAGGAAATTTATGAGAGTGTGAGGCCTCTGGGGACCAAAGATTTTAATTTTAAAATCTACTCTGCCTCTTTTCTTGACATAATTGTCTCATCGATAGCATTCACCTGTTCTAAAACTCAAAATCTAAGGTCTGTTGCAGGATGATGTTGCAAGAAATGACTCACTGAGGGAAGCACCTGTCTAGTTTTTTCTTATGAGCATATTCATTTCCTCTCACTCTTATAAATTTCCTGATGGTTTTTTTTTATGGTCCCCTTTTCTTCATCCCATTTTATATCAACATGTCCTTGAATATTATCTAGCAAATCATTCCCCCGCCACCATCTCTTGACATAAAAAACCCCCCGCAACCCTTTAGTCTTAATTCCCATGTTTCTACTATTGGTCTGATAATTGGTGTAAGAGTTTCTACTTTAGAGATTTCTGAAGTTAAACTTCAAATCAGTTTGTGCAGAACTTGGTCAGTGTACAAATGTAAGAATAATTTCATATGTTGTAACATTATGCTTTGTTTTATTATATATTTATATGTTGCTCTCTTTGTGATTCTGTATGGCCCCTGAAGAATGCCTTTGGGGGCCAGATGCAAAATGATACCTCAGCACTGAGATCCACTGGGATCCTCCAGAGGTCTCAGAGATGCTGTAATTTAGCATCTCTCTATGGGGACAAATGTTTGTCTGGTCCTGCCTGCTCCCCCATAAGGCTGTAGGGTGGGGGCCTCAGAGACTCTATAGTAAGTCCAAAGAGAGGGCATTTGGTACTGCAGAGGGAAGAAGAGCATACCAACCTCTACAGCACGCAAAAAGGGTATATGCATGTTTAAGGAAAACGTACATGTATGTATGCCACTAACAGGATGGCAGTCCATATTTGTTT
Source organism: Gambelia wislizenii (assembly GCA_030847615.1). Classification (NCBI taxonomy): domain Eukaryota; kingdom Metazoa; phylum Chordata; class Lepidosauria; order Squamata; family Crotaphytidae; genus Gambelia; species Gambelia wislizenii. Next base: position 110,510,583 of record JAUMIR010000004.1, read on the forward strand.
GATGTAGCCAAAACTCACAATAGTCTGAAAGCTTTTGAGTTATCCAGAACACTTCATCAGGCTACACAGGCTACACAGTAAACCAAGCAAAAGATCCAAGGGAGAGCTAAAACTACTCGCTGATGTTAAAATCATCGAGTTGATATTTAGTCACAGTCTAAAATTGGGATATGGAAGAAGTTTGCAGTCTAATGAGCTGTAGTAGGTGGCTACATCTAGGAATGTAGCTAGAGTTGCTTCAGAGTGAAGAAATGAGCAATGGTTGATCCCCCATTTTTAAAAAAATATTTTTTTAAAAAAAATATCCATCTGTTACCCAGCTTTATTTTCATTCTCAGGGAAAACACGCAGATTCCTCAGTAGGTGGAAGATTGAAGTTGAGAAAAACTAGACAGTGTTTACATTTACTAAGCTGGATATAATTTTAATTAATACACTAGATTAAAAGCAAACGGTCAGTAGAAGCCAGTTTAGATTGCTTTATCATCAGAGAATGATGTCCCAGCTACAGGTAGTATAAAATCTTCTTCCTCTAGTGTGGGGGCCTTCTGCTAAATAGCTAAACTTAATATACTCCAAGTCATACAAAACGTGTATATTTTTCTTTTTTTAAAAATACAGCAAGAAGCTGATATGCCCATTGGAATCATTCTGTTTTTTGTTTTAGCACTGATGCATCCAGAAATGAAACTGCAGAAATATTTATCATGAATCAAAAAAGAAACTGAGACATCTTGCTCATGAACCAGAAAAGAAACCAGAGGAGTATTGCTCATGAAAGGCAAGAATATGAAAAGAAGGAAAACCCTTGATTGGAGCAACTGGCATCTATGCCCTGCTTCTACGAGGATCTCTGTGTTTCTTTTGAATATCATGTTATTGTTTCTGTGGGAGGGGGGTTTCCTTCCATTGATCAGCACTCTGCTGAAAAATCCCTGAAGCGTGGGGTGTGGGGAGGTTTGAGGATCTCTCCCTTGTGTTCTTCAAAAGGCCCTACAACTGCAGTTGCTTTTTTAAAGACAATCAATTCCTGTTATTCATTCCAGTGTTTAAAAAACAATTTGCTAACGTGACCCATTTCTGTCAGAGGTAAGCCATTAAATTACTTGTTTGTAGCAAGTTACTCTTATATTACTTTTTAGTTTTTTGGTATGTGTGTGTTTTTTTTAAAAAAAAGCTCTTAGAATACAGGCATGGCCCCAGATTACCCCCAACAGACATTTAAGGAATAACTAGCTGTAATCAGCATAACATACGCCATTACAGTAGATTTGAAAAGTTTGCTCGATTCAGCTATGCACTATTATTAAAAAATATATATTGCATTGTTTTACATGTGGGTGGTGGGTGGCTGAGTGAGTGAGAGGGGATTGGTTGGGTATGTTTAAGTCAGCACACTGGGAAAGGAAACATACCCAAGGGTTTTAAACATAGAGATGAGGAAATGTTATTCGTAACACAAAAAAATATTTTACCAGCTGTTATGCTGTTTCAAAAACTCCTAATGCTGCATTTTGTTATCCCTCAGCCCCCCCCCTCCCAATATTACTTCTAATGAGTTACTTCTGAGTTCTGCAACTGGCATCTTCCTTTGTTGACAACCATGTACTAGGGCTGGTCCTAGGATTAAATGGAGTGAGGTGGCTGCTTCAGGCAGCAAGAGCTGAGAGGATGGGTAGCAGAGGTAAGCTGTTGAAGGATCAGCACTGACCCCCACCCCAAGCTAGCCTGCCTCCATGAGTACAGTGGAAGTTGTTGACCCATTAGAGGTGTCAGAATGAAGTTCAACTGCTACTCTGGTTGGCTTCTGGAGTCTGGACATATCATGGGAGGGATGCTGTTTCAGATACCACTATGTCTTGAACGAATCTCGCTCCTCCCTCACTCCCCACCCAGCACTAATTATTTATTTCAATTATTTAACAGGGCAAAACAAGTTTCATTAAGATGTTCTTCAAAGGGAGTTTGCCCTTAAAACTTTGGCTTTTAGTACACATGGGATTAGGTAAGTATTTTTTTACAGGCATCAGCACTTGCTCCAGGATTTGGAGATTCCTCAAATGCGATGGGAATATGAAGCATGTGCAGAGTGACAATTCTCTTTGTAGTCAGAGTGTTCTTGGGTCCTCCATCAAGATGTAAACAGCTTGTGCTCTATCAACATATGAAGCTGTTTTATGTCAAGTTAGACTGTTGCTCCATCAGGCATAGTACTATCCCTGCTGAGTGTTGGCAGGTCTCCAAGGTTTTAGCTGAACTCCTCTTTCTCTCTCTTGCATCATGTGAGACGTTCTAATGGGAGAGAGATTTTGGTCTTGTCTATACAAGGGGGGGGGGAAGCAGGCATTCACAATGATGCGACCTGTCTTCATGGTCAAAAGAGCCCCCCTAAACTCTGTATGACCCCCCCAACTTGCAATTTTAAATTTGCTACTGCCAATTTAAAAAAAAGTTTCCCATGGTGCCACAAACAATAGTTTGTATTTACAAAAAACAAAAGAAAGAAAGAGTATAAGATCGCTGTTTGAAAAACTTACCGGACCCTCGTTTAGCTGAAAATTCAATGTGGCAACCGCAAGAACGTCTCTGTTTGCTAGCCTTGCCCCCCCCATGCTCCTCCAACCAGTCAGATTACACTACCTGTTCATATCTGCGTGAATGCAAGTGTTCAAACAATTGCACATTCACATGTCATATGGGGCTTTTTAAAAAATCTGGATGAATCCCTGGATGTGATGCACATGGACTTTGCAGTGGATTTGACTGCCCCCCTTTCGAATGACACGTATTTATGTGCATGTCCATATGAACGGATTGCTGTACGTTCGCATGCCATTCAGATTATTTTGACCATATATACAAGACCTAAATATAGGAACCTAGGAATGCAAATACTGTAATGTGGTTGACTCTCTTTTCTTGGGAGTAGTGGGCCCTTTGTCCATCATGGAACCTTACCAGATTCCCAACATTGGAATCCTTTTGAACTAGTTGTGTGAAAAAGTAAATCTTTGCCATAGTTTGCCTGGATACTTTTATCAGTAGTTTAGGAGGTACAGCCTATTTCAAATAGTGAATTGTATATTGTTTTAGTTTTTTAAAAAAAACAGGCTTGTGGTTTTATTTTGGGTGTGTTTTTTTCTTTGAGATACTTCATTTATCTTTGAATTGGTTATCAGATAGCATTGACTTTTTTATTTTTAGGGACAAATTTTGGGAGACCAGAGGAGTGCAATGATGATCAGTTGAGTATCAGTGCTTTTCATTCATTTTTCTCCAGTTATTAACTAAAAAATATTAAGAACCACCTTTTAGGATTTCTAATTTAATTGCTTGATGGGGAACATGTGGCCTTAGGGTTGTTGCTGGTCTGCAGCTCCCATCATTCCTCACTACTGGCTATGGTGACTAGGGTTCATGGCAGTTGTAGTCCTACAACATACCTGAAACGTATCCTTTCTATATTGACATGAAAAGCCACCAGCTGTTATTCACTCTAAATGCTGTTGGGCTTTAACTCCCATCATCCCCAACCAGCACAGCCAGTGGTGAGGAATTATGGGTGTTACAGATCAACAACCCCTGGATAGCCACACATTCCCAGCTTGACATTACAATGCACCCTCATGTCTTGGACCTACATGGCATGGGGGTGCATTGAAGATGGAGGTGAGACAGTCTTCCAGTGGGAATTGGGGGGGTCCCTGCCTTTTTTGCACATCAAAGTCGCTAAAAAAAATAAGAGGCCAAAGTGGAAGACATACAGTATCTGTACAGCAGAAAAGGGAGAAATTGCCATTTGCTTAAGGACAGAGAAGAGACAGGTATAGAACCTGGAGAGTATTCAAGGAAGCATTCCCCAGCCAACCAGGTGCTCTCCATAGGTGCTCAACTACACCTCCCAGCATTCCCAATCATTTCCTGCTTTGACAACCTATGTAATTATTTTTATTGAAATAGAGGGGGAAATGTGTATGCTCCAAAGCCAGAAGATGTTCTAATGTATGAAAGTGTTGAAGTACTCATAATGCTGGTTTCCTGCATTACAGGGGATACATGAATGCTAGTACCACTGCCATGTACCTTCTTCGTGGATCAGCTGTGACTCTGTCCTGCTGGCCAAACAGGGATGGTGTGTGCCCCTTAAAGAACTTGTACAAGTTATCCATTCTTGAAAATGACAGAGAAGTAAGCAGCAGTTATGGTGGTTCTTCAGTCAGCACTCGTGTTTTACTGGACACATGTGGGAAGCAGAGATTTGAATGCCAGTGTGCAAGGGGAAGCATATCAAAGCTCATATGCGGAATCAACATTTTTGTTGGAAGTAAGATGTTTTTGTTTGTACAGATTTTGCTTAAGTTAACAGACGGAAGCCTAAATCCTCTTGTAGTCCTGACGAGAGTAGACTCATCAGATCCATTACATTTATGTTTGTGTTCACTCACCATTCAACAATTGACTGAATGGGCCTACTCTAGTTGAGACTAAGCAACAGGATGCCAGCCTGGATGTGCTTGTGCAAAACCCCAAACTTGGGAATGTTACCTTTACCTTTATTGCTCGGAGTTGCAATCCCTAAAAGTAGCCATTCCTAGCTCTGGGAATTGAGTGTTTATTATAAGAAGGATCTGTTACCTATTCCCCTGTATTTTGGCATTGCTTCATAGGCCTCAATTTGCCTATTATGTTTCTAGCACCATGGTTTCCATGCCCTCTAACTATCCTTATTTGGCAGGAACAGCCCTGATTAATCCTCTGTCATCCCACTTTTTCAACTGCTTTGAAAATATCCCAGTTTCTCTCTCCTCTTCTCCTGGCTTATTTCCCCCTTCATCCTGGCTTATTTCAATTGCTGCAAACTGAGTTCAAAGTGCAAAAGTACTTTGCCCTCAGTTAATTCTGCAGGAAGGAGAGAAGAGGAGAGATCAGTCTTGCCCTACCCTGTAGATGCTGCAGCCTCTCCTGGCTTGTGTGTTCTTCCTCAGCAATAACTTTTGCCATCTTGACCACACTCTGATGTTGGTTGGCCATATTTTTCCCAGTTTTCATCTGTGAAAATGTTGGAGGGTTTGGGTTTTGAGCACTTATATACTGTCTTATCTGCTGAAGTGAGCAAGCATTTAACATCCCCCTTTCTTTCCTGCATAAACCAATTTAATAATTATTTAATAATTATTTAATAATGCTGTTTGCATCAGACCTTAGGATGAAACAGCCTACAAATCAGACTTAGCATTTACCCCACTCCACCCCACAATTTCGGCAATAAATGCACTTTTATTGAGCAAGGTCTGCTGCAGTGTGACTTCCATCAAAGTAGAGCAGAGCTTGGAATCCTCTGGCCTTCCAGATGTTCTTAGACTCCAATTCCCATCAATCCCATCCATCCTGGCCACTGATAAGGATAATAGGAATAGTAGTACATAAACAACAGAGAGAACATAGTTTCACACACACACACACACACACACACAACTGTGAGGCAGAACTGCTGGTTTAGGGATGCTACATTTTGCAAGTGGTTTGTGCCATTAAAAATATGCAGCAAGATAATAATATTGGTGCTCTGAGATTGGTGAGTGGACTTTTGTTAAGATCTCACATGATGCCCATAACACTATTATTTTAAAATCTAATTTATGAAAAGCAGTGCAAAATTCCTGAGTATGATAGCTGAACAAAATTTTCTGTTGTTGTTCAAGCTGGAAATTCTAAAAAATCAATTTCAGATCTCTCTAAATTCTTCCCGGTCCTCATGCATTGTACAGATTCTGTATCATGAGCACATATCTGGCTGGATTTCTTTGTAAAGTGCCAAAGATAGAACCTTAGGAAGTTACTTTTTAAAAGCAATCCATTCTTGATAACTTTGTGGGGGTTGTTTTCTTTATGCTTCATGGCGTTTTAAACACTACTTGATACATTGCTCATTATCTTGTTACTACTTGCTCCTTTTGGAGGGGGGGAATTTGATAAGAGAATAAAATATATTAAATTTATATTAGTGCAAAGGCACTTGCAGGACTTTAACAGAGTGGTGAACAGACACCCTCTCCATTGACGCCCCCTTGTCGTGGGAGAGAGGAACTCGCCACGGGTCAGCGTAAGAGGGGCGCTCCAAAAAAAGCGATACAAAGACTCCTTGAAACAACATCTCAGTCTTGGCCAAATTGATCACCAACAGTGGTCCGCCCTGGCCTCACATCGGGAGGCATGGAGACGCACTATCTACAATGCTGCAGCCTTATTTGAGAACTCACACCGAACAAGTCTTGAAGAGAAACGACAACGCAGAAAGAATCACAACCCAAAAACATCACCCAAGGAGACCTTCTGCTGTGCTTTTTGCAACCGGACTTGTTTATTTCGGATTGGCCTTTTTAGTCATCAGCACGCTTGCAGAAAGCACGGGATGAATCCTTCCTGAATCTTCGTTGGCGAAGAAAAGCCAGAGAGAGAGAGAGAACAGACACACATAGCTAGTGGTAGTTAGTGTCTTCCATGTCAGTCGGGCAGTGAACCTGCTCCAGGTTTTAATTCAGACTTTAAAGTATCCCCAAAATAATTTCATGACCTTGGGTTGCTCCTCTCATTTAGCATGGGCTGCTATAGAAATCGCCTATAAATTTATATCAACAGTACAGCATATTAGTATTTTCTCAAACTGAAAAGAAAATCACATAAAGCAAATGTGAACTATTTGCACACATGGATTTCCTAAAATCTTGCTTTAAAAATTCATTCATGCAAAACGAGGGATTCATATTGACCTGCTCATGCCTTAGCTCCTAACTAGTTCTTTCTTTTTGTAGTTCCTCCAGACCAGCCAAAAAAGATACTCTGCCATCAGTATGGAAAGAATGGATCTGCTACTTGCTCTTGGGATAAAAGGCATAATACTTGTCTTCATACTACATACACAGTACAGTAAGTTTTCCTTGTACCTCAGCTTTCACTGCAATTATGTACCCTTACACACAAGTTCACATCCCTGCGCTTTGAGTTCCTCCTTTTTTGCCTTCAAAAGTCCTAGTTTCTTATGTTTTCAGTCTCTACGTATCTACATATGATACCTACACCCTACCTTGGCAGGACAGAGTAGAAATTGAGCCAACTCTGAAAAAATACAAGATTGTCTATTGAAGAGTGTGGTATAGACACCCATCAACCTTTAGCTTAGCAAACTGGTTTGTTTTTTTTTATAAGGTTACTTGGGATCATATTGTAAAACAGCTTGGTTCCTAAGACAAATGAAGAAAAGGAAATTCATAGCTTTTTGTTCCCTCCTTCCTTCTTATAGCCATTGTACCCTATCAAAAGCCTGTCTGGGAGGTTCCCAATGTCTGGGCCTTCAGGGACTCCCCCCAAAAATGTCTGCTTAGGGGAAGACATGATGGTCTATAGTAATAACTTATCTGTCATGGGATGACCTCTTCTGCTGTCTTCTGTGGAATGAGTATCTGTCTTTAATACAGCTGAGGATGTATGCAGATTGTTAGAGGTCCTGGACCTCCCCACACCCAGCCTCCAGGGAAGAGAAGAAATATCTAGAACTGCTTTGAAATAATAAAACAAAGGATCTCATCTCGGTTGTTGACTTGCTTATGAGCCTGACACTTTGTATGTGTGGGCTATAACACTATCTGATCCATGGGGCTATAACACTATCTGATCCATGACATGTCTCCAAACAATTGAATAGAATACCAGAAAAGCCACAGCATTCTGTCACACTTGGTTAAACAGAAATGACATCAGCCTATCCCAACAACAACAACAATATCCTTTTGCCTTGCAGAAAGGGGATTATCAACATTTTCATCCAGGTTTGTTTTTCTGTTGTAGGCTAACGAATGGAACATTTTTGGAAAAGGTTGATTCTGAAGACAGCAAAGTGGATCTCAAAGTAAACCTGGTCTTTGGATCTACTTACACAGTGGTGGTTACCGCCACAAACAAACTGGGGAATGCATCTTCTCAACCAATTCAATTTGCATTACTAGACATAGGTAAACATAAGGTGTTTGTCTCATTTGTCTGCCATACAATGGGGGTAAATTCATTGGTATGTGCAGTTCTCAAGTGAGCAGGGGATCGCTGCATTGAAGCTTGCTTCCATATTTCATTCTAGAAAGGAACATGGCCACCAATGTAGGTGGCATCTCAAGGGTCTTGGCATGAAGGAGAAGGCTATCAATGACTGCTAATGATGATTCTAGCCATATAACTCTTACATTGTTGCTAGTATAGAACAGCAGTTTCTATGTACTGCCACTGGCAGTTCCCCAAGTATTAACTTGTGTGCGTGTTTAAAATAATTCTCTCGTTCTTTTGGTCACCATAAATCAGTGAAGCCTTATTCTCCAGTGAATCTGTCAGTGAAATTTGATGGCTCTGCAGCAACAAATTGCACCATTCAGTGGCAAGATCAAGAAGACACCCAACATTTTAGATTAAGATACCAACCAGTTCACGATACTTCCTGGACCATGGTAATATTTTCTAAATGTATCATTCTGCATCTTTAGGAAGGCAAAGGAGAGGGAAATGGAAACGGGTAGAAGAAGGAGAGAAGGAAAGGGGTGACACACCTACTTTGGGCTATGGTTCTGCCCAATGCCAGGATGTGGTCTCTAATAGATTACATTAAAGGTTAGAGGTTAAAAATAACCCCCCAAAAAACTTTGCTCCAAAAGGCCCCCAAATGACCTGGTACAGAGGGCTTTTCCAGCACACTTGGAGGCCCCCTGCCCCCTGGGATCAAAACAATTTTTTGCGAAAATTTGCCAAAAAACCCCACACACACATTTTTCTCATCTCAGATGCCCTCTAGGGACCCAGAAAGGCCCAAAGACCTTTTATTTTTATTTTATTTATTTATTTATTTATTTATTTATTTATTTATTGGTGGGAACAGGTACTGTGGGAAGTGTAGCCCTCCAAGGTCTCCTGTGGGGCTAATGAAGCCCCCAAGCCTTCCATAGTTATCCACCCCTAATTTAGACATACAAATTAAGCTGATGTCAGGTTGTGAGTTGATTCAGATTTGCATATATTTCTGACCTGATACTGAGATAACTGCAAAATAATTAATTGTATGGTGTGTACACAAACCATGTTCCCCACTCCCCTGCTTGTCCTTGTTCTTTTTTTCTTTTCTTTTCTTTTCTTTTCTTTTCTTTTCTTTTCTTGTAATGTTAGATGAGATTGGCATAACAAAAGGTTATCAAAAGGTCATTCAGGTGAAATGATTGTTCATATACAGTCATGCCTCCAAATCTGTGGTTAAGCATTTGCAGATTTGATTATTCATTGATTACTAATATGTTCTCTCTAAGCATTTTCTAGGTCCTCCAGCGCAATTCTATGTTATGCTTCTGCCAGAGATTGACCATAGAGGCATGTTGGAGGACCTAGAGATTCCAAGAGAGAACAGGTAAAAAAAAAAATCAGCAGGGCTATATTCTCAGTGTTTCCACTTTCGCAGGGGTCTTCTACCCCTAACCCCAACAAAAGTTGAAGGCTGACTGTATATCCAAATGAATAGTAAGTTCCTGTAATATTCCCTTAATTTCTTCTCTATGGGAAGCTTACAATGTGTGTGAAAAGAAAACTTGAAATTATAAACAAGCAAGACATCACAGATTAGTAATGTATGTGGCACATTCTGTTATGTAGCAAATGCATGGTGGAATAGGCATGCAGTTTTAGAACTTCCAAGAGGTGAGCAATATTATATCCTTGATACCAGGGGTACTTCTAGAGGATGTTTTCACATGATGATGATGTTGTCCACTTGTAACCCTCCCATATTTTTCTATCCCTTCTTGTATCTTTTTTTTTTTCCTTTTTGGTATGGAAAATCTGTTAAGAGGGAAAAGATAGATGAGGCACTTCAGCACCTTCTGGCTGTTACTGCCAGGTCCCCTTCCTTTAGAAGCATCCTTGCTTGACCTGGCATTTAGTTCAGGGGACAATGCCATTCCCTCTGTGTTGTATAACTGGACGGAGCTTGGGAGTTCCTTCTTTGTACTACAACTTTCAGAATCCTCCCACCAGTGTGGCCATGGCCATATTGGCTAAGGAATTCTGGGAGTTGTAGTCCAAAAAGTAACTTTTCCAAGCTGTGCCTGTGGGACCTATAAAAATATCTGTGGGATGGCTGCCTTGTTCTGAGTTTCAGCAAACAAAACAACCCCCACAACAAAAAAAACCCCACAACCCCTCCTTTCCAGAGAAGAAGCAGAGCCAGCCATGAATAACAGCAGTGATCATTTTGCTTCAATGTACTTTAATCTCTTTTCATTTAAGCTTGAAGATATACAAACAAGAAGATATGAACTACATGGCTTGAAGGCAGATACAGAATACAGATTCCAGGTTTCTACTAGTTTCCTTCCCAACAAAGGCTTATGGAGTGACTGGAGTGTTCCATTTCAAACAGAAGCAGGTAATAAAATAAGCAGTAGAAGAACTAAACAACAGCTTGTGTTTGTGCCTTCAAGTTGCCTGTTGACATATAGCAACCCCATGAATTTCAGTGGGTTTTCTTAGGGAGGAATACAGTTGGTGCCAGGTTGTATTAGCATGCCTGCAGTAAAACAATACAATAAAGCTTGGGCTGGGAAAGCATGGGATTCTGTTCTAGCCAATCCTACTATAGCTCTCCTGGAAGCTAAGAAGCCAGCCCACAACATGACCAAGGCCAGAACAGATTAAAGCAGGTAGTATTTTAAAACACTGTAATGGGCCCTACACCACCTTCCCCCTGTCTTATCCCCATCTTTGCCCCAGAGGCTGTGAGGACTGCCTGGGGACAGAACAGGGCAAAAGCCCTCCATAGTCAGAACTGCAAGGCTACAAGACAAGGCCAAGACAGGGTATATTGCCCATATAGACAAGCCCTCAGTTTAAGTACCAAAATGGAAATAATTAGAAAAGTGGAAGTTGGTGATAGAAAGAAAAAAATCATCCCTGGATGCATTTTGGAAGCTTTTAAATGTTCTCTAGAAGGTTCAAAATGTTTTTATTTACTTCTGGGAGATTTACCTGACCTGTTTGTTTCATTTCACTGGTACATGTTTTTAAATTTGAATAAAAATTTTACTGAAACTTGTTGAACTGCTGTCCTTTTTTATTATGTAGGAACCTATCCCTATTCTTTTCTTGTATTTTCTACCTCTGTTACGTTGTTGTTGCTGATGCTGCTGTTGCTGTTGTTAAAGAAGTCATGCCCAGGAATACATATCCTTTGTTAACTGAGGCATACCTGTATGGACTCCACTCTTATTTTTCCAGACTAAGGTTCTGGCCTAAGGTTTTGGTGAGCAGAGCAGAGGACTTTTAGTGACTTGCCAAATTGATAAGAGGGTGTGACTCACCTCCTGTTTCATTTCTGAAGTAGAGATCTCCCATTGTACAAAGCCAATAGTTTTTTTCTCTCTTTTTTTTTTTACATGTGTTTCCTGCGTGATGTCTCAACAATTTGTAGACTCAGTCTTCTATTGCTATACCTGTTACAATATAGAGCTCTTCTCTTTTTACCCAGTGCCATTTGAGCCCATTGATGTTTGGTATTTACAGAAGGATGTGTCTTCCCAAATGCAGAACATAACTCTTTTTTGGAAGGTAAGAATTTCTGTTCGCTTAATCAAATGTGAAGATGCTGGTATATGAGAGTCTGAGTGAATGGGGAAAAAAAACTGTAAGTGCCACTCCTTAATTCTAACTAAAAAGGAGAGATGGGAAGGAGAAAGTGCCTAGGCATCTTTAATCTCATTTTTTGAGAAATCCTATTCAGGCTGCCTTGACTACATCTTCAGTGTCTAGTATAGAGATGAAATGCTTAGTGAGAACTAAAATGGCAAACCCGTGAATTACCTGACAGGAAGTTACAATAGACAGTCTTGAAGTGTTCATTGCACCAACCTTATCATGTATAAAGTTCTGTGAAATTTTCATATTTATTTCAAGGGGGACAGGAGTCTCTTCTACTCTGCTATCTTATTCTTGGTATAGCTTTGTTCACACAACAAGTAACTTATTAATTAGTTGCATTTATATCCTGCCTTTCCTTAGTATCTGGCACCCATGGCTCTCCCCTTCACTACTTTATTCTAACAGCAACCCTATGAGGCATGTCAGGCTTAGAAAGTGGTCCAAAGTCACTGAGTGAGCTTCATGGCTCAGTGGGGACTTGAACCTGGATGTCCCAAGTCTCAAGTCCAACACTCTATAACTGTTACACCTTGCTATCTCTTGTGAATTCATTGTGAATTAATGAACCCTCACTGCTTCTTGCATTAAGATGTATTATTTACTTGGATGTGTTTTATTCCTACTGAAAGTGGATTCTCATGGGTAGAGGCTGGCAGACTGCTTCTTAGACGAGACTGAGGGCATGCTGCAGTTGGGCACTGATAAACTTGTAGAATTCAGGGTTTCACTTTATTCTTACTTCTGGATGGGGTTTATAAATCCTTCACAAGGCAGGCTATAATGCACCAACAGATTGCTTCCCTTCACTTGTATTATGGTCTGTCTTCACTTAGCAATTTAGTAAATACAAATATTGGCTGGCATCCTGTTAGTGGCTTACACATAAGTGCCAGTTAAGTGTGCATAAGTCCCTTTTTGGACAGGGCGCACTCTTGTCCTTGCATTCCATCCCAAAATCTACCACCACTAACTAGCTACCAAGTCCTGGGAGGAGCCTCTACTGCTGTTGCTTACTGGAGGGGTGGCTATTGAGACCATGAGGACCTGACTGCTTTGGGCTCCTAGGAGAAGGTGGGTGCACTCCATATGAGAGTGCACCTTAATTTCTTCCCTTCTGACTGAGCTCAGACCAGCTGCTTCTCCATGGTCTGAATTCCCCCCTCTGCCTCCCTGCTGATAGCAGCCAGGGGTTGACAATTGCTGGGTGGTGGGAGATTGTGGTAGGTCTGCACCCATGTTGAGTGTTCCACAGCTTCAAATTGGTTAATTTTAATTCTGCTTATTAAAAGTAAATTGGAAAGAGAATGCATGAGGAGAGTTTGAATTTTGTGTGCCATTATCTTATTTCTCCGGTCAAAAAAAACACTGTACCAAGTCAGGAGAGTTTGGTGAGAGCAAGTATCTGCACTGTGGAAGGGGAGCTCTTCTTTTCCCACCCATATGTTTGGCCACTTCCCTCAAGTAAGCATCTGGTTGAAGTGATACATTTAATGAAGGAAGTTTAAGAAAAGACTTACTTCCATTGCTGCAGCCAAATTCATTCTCTTCCCCCATCTGTCAAGCTGGAATGACACCAGAGAGTCATTGTGAGAGAAATTGAATAAAGTCTGCATTTTGAAATACTGGGCCAATATGGAGGAACAGTGAATGGTTTTGACATAGGAGGCCAGATTCATATCTTCACTCAAATGACAATGTTAACAAAAAGGCTTTAGCCAAATCACAGTCTCTCATTGTATCTTCTCTTGAAGAATTATTAGAATAAGTGATAAAACAATGGTGAAGCAATTTGGATGCTGTGGCTTGCATTAGAAATTATTTAAAAGAAACAGTAAAGCCTCTCATTGCTTTATTATTACATTTTTATCCTTCTCATGTTTTCTCCAAGTTGGTTATAGTACCCTACATGTTTCTCTCCACTGCCCCAGTGCACTCCCGATTTTATTCTCATAGTTCTGATATGAGGAAGGTTAGGTTGAGAAAGTGAAAAAGTGGCTGGCCCATCGTCTCCCAGTTATCTTCATGACTAAAAATACTTTTGAATCCAAGCGTCTCCAGGGCTACTCCATGCTAGGCTTTAAACATTGACAAGATCTTTTTGGTAGGGATGAACAGTGATACAACAAGGGTGAAAAAAGCCATACTATTTCTTTACAGGCAGTTGACACATCAGAAAGAAGAAGGAAACCCCATCATTACAGAGTAACATTTCAGACCCTTAGCCAGAAGCTTTACAGTACAGCAGAGACAAGTTCCACAGTGCATACAGTTTTCTCACATCTCATTCCTAAAACAGTCTGTAACATAACAATTTGTTCTTACAACTTGCGGGGAACGTCTCCACCTGTCCACATCACAACTAAACTAGGAATTACAGGTAAGTTATTCCTCTCTGCACTCCTGAATGTTTGAATTTATGTACACCAGAACTTGAACTACCATATTTAACTTACATGACCTTTAAATTACAAACCTCAGTTGTAACAAGGCATACTTGGGCAATGATTGTTGTGACTTTTTTTGTATAAACTCTGCATTCAGTTTTGATTTGTAGTGAGCAGACTTTAGATCACAGGTTCCCAGAGGTTGGGAATAATCTGTTAAAAAAAATTACTCCTGATTTCTTAAAATTTTCAGCAACAATGCAAACTTTCATTATTTTCATCATTAAATTGCAGAGTGTTTTTAAAAAATAATAATGATGATGATCAGTGACTCTTCTCAGTTTAATTGCTCTTGTCATGACCATATTTGGTAGTATTAAACATTATAAGCCCTGGTTGTGCAGTGATTAAAGGCTGGTACTGCAAGCCACAGTGTTATGAGTTTGATCCCAGAGGGCTCCAAGGTTGACTCAGCCTTCCATCCTTCTGTATGTTGGTAAAATGAGTACCCAGCTTGTTGGGAGCAATTAGCTAACACGTTGTAAACTGCTTAGGGAGTGCTTTGGCACTGATAAGCAGTATAGAAATATAAGTGCTATTGCTATTGCTACAATATAACAGGGTCAGTAGCAATCAAGTTCATAAAAAGTTATCAGCAGGTTAATTTTAACTCTTTAGTGAGTAATAGCTGACACATGAACACCAACATAGGTTTCTGAGATCTGCAACTTCCTTTCCCATCATTTCTGTTAGAGGAGAGTAGGACATATCTAAGCTAGGAGGTGATTGCTATTGTTGCTGCATTACCTGTTGAGGGTATGTTTGTGCTTGATACAGTTTGAGGATGCCCAGGTGCTTCATAGAAGTTGGTGAAGATGCAAACTTGTAATACCCGGAGCTGTGCTCAGGGAAGGACATGGGAGAGAGAGGTAGCTTTTAGGTGGTTTCAGCTAGCTGATCTTCCCACTCTCACCTCTGTGCCTTCCAGAATAACATGCAGAACAGTAGTGCAGAATGCCACTGGAGAGGAGGAAATTGACAAAAAGCCTCGCAGCTTCCTTCAGTGGATCTCCTCTTCTGCGAATAGATCAAGCCTGTGATTGCTGTTCTTTCAGTTACCACAGCTACACAGATATCTTAGTTGTTTCCCCATGTTATTCCATTAAGACTTGATAACCTCTCCACTTGTCTCGCTTTTCCTTGTGGATGTCTCACTTTCTTAAGCCAAATTTCTCTATGCCACAAAGCACTCCTGCCTTCAAGTGAAGGAGCTAATATACTTCTTGTTCCTGTTTGTTTTTCAATCCTCAAAGACTTGCCACCACCTAGGCACCTCACTGCTGCATCAGGGAAGAATGAAAGCATCATTGTGACATGGAAAGCCCCGCTTACACCTTCACCTTTTATCAATGGATATATAGTGGAGTGGGCAGAGTTCCATCAGGACAAGCCCTTGAAAAGCTACCCAACTTGGCTCAAAGTACCTGCATCCAATTTTACAGTAAAAATAGGTAGGTGCATAGCACAGGAAGAAAACACACGTTGCTAAAGACTAACTGCTTTGTTAGACGAAAGACTGACACTGTGCCCCTGGCCAAAGATGAGCAATTAGAGCTCTTATTGGATAGACATTTGGTTTTTGCCCACACATTAAGCCTTAATTTTGCACTGCACACAATAGCTTGTCCTGTCTTGTAGTTTTTCCAGATGGCTCCAGATTATCTGTTTTAAGCTGCAGCTCATCACAATCACTGAAAGCAAATCTCAGGGGTCTGTGTTCTGTCTCTTCAAATGAGCTGAGCTCATTTAGGAAAAACAGGTTAACCTACCCACCAACATATGACTTCCAAATTCATTACTGGTTGACACAGCCATTTTTATGAAAGTCCTTTAAATTTTGCAACAAAATTTTAAAAAATTGCACTATGAGCCAAGCCACCTAAGCCAATATATACTATAATGGTGTGAACATCATAAGGTGTAGGTGGTGTTCTATAACATAGTGAAAAGAATATTGTAACAGCTCTAATATCACTTCTGTGCATTTTGCTATCACACTTACCGCATTCCAGTTCAGTTCAATGTGGAAAGTTGGTGTTCTTTGAAAATGGCAGACGACAATTGTAACATACTTTGGAACCCCCATATAATTTCATCATCATGTGAAGATTGAAACGTAGGGTGTGTGTTTTTTTCTAAGAAAAGAATAACCAGAAACAAAGATGGAAGTCATGTGTTAATGGCTTGTAAACAGAATATTGAACAATTTGAAACCATGCTTTATTGATTCAGTAGCACCCACCTAGCTTTCTTCTTGCAGTTTTTGTGTTTTAAATAAAGTGCATATTTTACTCATCCTCACAGGTATGGATAAATGCCTGAAAAGTGCTAAATGTCAGGAGACTCAAATATGGCGATTTCTCAATTCTCCTCCTAGGCTTCGTTCTCTATACAGCACTTGTGTTACAATGTTCTTTTCTTATCTAATGTACAACTAAAATAGGAATAATACCTTAAAATTAACTAACTTCTGGGTTTTTTGAACAGCTGCTTTCTAATGTAGAATTCTAAATCATACCTTTATATTTGTGTTCAGTCTGTGGACTAAATCCAGAAAAATATGCTTGTAATGGGGCTGATAGACCCCCTCCCCACTCCAAACAAGCCTCTACTGATTTTCAGATCTCCTTGTTAAATGGCATGCATTGTGGTATGAGATAACTAAGGCGAAATCCTCAAAAATCACTCCACTTGCAGAGACTGTTTCCCCCTGATTTGGGATGTTGATGCCTTCCTCTCCTCCAACAGAGGCCTTTAATTATCTGAGGAGCCATTTCAGGGGATGAGGAAATGGCTGATGGGAAGGGGGAAGGAAAGGATAGTCATCTTATACCAGCTCCATTTGTTTCCTGGGTGGGAAATGGGGCACTCTGGATGTTGTTGGACTTTACCTCCCATCTGCTTTTGCCAGCATAGCTGGTGGCAAGGGATGATGGATATAATTCATGAAGACCCGGAGGGCCACATATTCCCCATCCCTGGGTTATCTGACTCCAGATATCATGGCTTGCCCATTTCTCACCTTCTGAAACAAAAAGATCTCAAAACAACCACCCTATGGTTCCTTTTGAACTAGCCTGGTCTGGTAGTTATGGAAGACCAGAAAGATTTAAGTCCATTATCTGTCAAAGATCACTTCCTCTCTTCTAGAAAACCTAAAGCCTAATACATGCTATCAAATCAACGTGTTTGCACTCTATCAGAGCAGAGCAGGAAAAGCAGCTTCCACTACAGGAAATGTGTCAGCAAAAGGTAAGAGTGATGCTCTGTTCAAGGCTTGACATAGTAAGCTAAGTCAATTTTCCAAAAAAAGAGAGAAAGATTTTGTGTTTTGCAGCCCCGTTAACAGGACTTCATATTAACACAACCATAGAAGAAGGGAAAATTTTGGTCTCTTGGGGAGAACTTCCATTCAATCAACAAATGGGCTGCATCATTAACTACAAGATATATGTGCAGAAACAGTACTTCAACATGCCCTCTCTAGTCTATGGTGGGTACCTGCTAAATGTCAGCACATCAGTTCTGTCACTGAAAAATGTAGGCATAGCTTTGAGACAGAGGGGAGGTGTGTGGTCATTTGAAAATTCTAAGGGCTTGTCTATACAAGGGCAAAAAATATGGATTGATGCACACTAACGCCGGTTCGAAGCAGCTTTGATTTGTCTTAATGGGTTTTTGGCAAAATTGCAGGCATGAGAAGCTATCTGCTTTTACTGCCCCAATGGGCATGCCTGTGAATCACATGGGGATGTGAGTGAATTACTCTCATTTTTATTGTTGCCAGTTGCTGCCACCAAACAGTATTTTTTAAAGTGTAGCTAAGGTGCAAAAGTGTGACATTCCACCTAAATAAAATAAAGAAAAGAAAAAGGCTGTTTTAACACTTTAGCACATGATCACTAAGGTGAAAATCCAAGATGGTGGTTCCAGGGGCTTGCCTTGTTAGTAAGCTGCACCCCCTGCCCGTGTCCGACCAATCAGCTTTCTACTTTCACTCTTATGGGGAATGTGAATGAATGCAAATCAGTTGTCCCCATGAGCAAGAATGCATTCCCTGCAGAGCTTTTTAAAAACTCTGGGGAAAGCCACAAAGACTTTTCCTTCAGAGTGTTCAGTGGATTTGGGCCCCCTCCTTCCGAATACTGTGGCATTTAGACAAATTATATTCTCCTCGAATTCGGTGAGAAGTCTTTTTGCCATATAGATAACTCCTACAAGCTCAAGGAAGACACTGAAGTCATACTGGAGTCAAAATTGAGTCTTCTTTTTATGAGGATTTGCTCTTTGTGGTAAGAAGACCTCCCCTAGTTTCACGAGAGCATAAAGGGACACAAAAGTGTTTGCCCATTGTATGGGGAAAGGGAATGTGTTCTTTCTGGCAAGGCAACTGATGAATGTTCCCTGTCTTCCTGTTATATAGGGTGGATGCATGGCCCCTTACAAAAGGAAAGTACTGTATGTGCCTTCAAGTTGCTTGTGGACTTATAGTGCAAAGCAAAAAAAAAAGGGGGGGGCTTCATTGCCATGGCAACATGAAGAGACATACTTTCACATTTTCCTGCAATGAAAACTGCATTGCCTCACAGGCCAAACAGATGGCATGGTATATCAGAGGGTGGGTGTATACTTTTTTAGTTTTTATCTTCACCACATTGTTCATTGTTTCACTGTCCTTGCAAAATCACTTTGAAAGCTATTTCAGGTGAAATAAATAGGCACTGTAATCCTAAATTTAAGTAGTCATCAGGAGAAGATGGTAAAATTCAAGAATACTTGTTGAAGATAGTAGAATCTAAGTGCCGTATTAGACCAGGTCATGGAGTCAAAGATGCTTGCAGGCTGGGGGAAGATACTTGTGATGTGATACTACTGTTTATGCTCCTGTTTGCCTCATCCAGGAAAAATCAGTACCTCTTCATGTCTTTTCTATTTCCCACCTTCAGATATCTCTAAAACAACCCCGCAGCCATTTCCAATAAATAATGTGCATGCTGGTGTATATGCTGTATGGATGACAGCTTCCACTAAAGCTGGAGAGAGCCCTAAAGGGAATGAAGAAATAATTTACATAAAAAGTAATTATGATCATCTGCTTCTAAAGCTTGAAGTGTGAAAAATTGACAGAATATTGCTTTAAAGTGCTGTGTATCAGAAATGCCATTTTAGATTTTAGTGAAGACTGCAAATAATTGTAAAGGGAAAGAACAGATTCAGGGAGTGGGGGAGTTATCTCCTCAGTGAGCATTCCCCAGTCCCATCCTGCTATGAGCAGACTCAGATTTCCAGTTGGCTAAAGAGGAACCATGCAAAGGTTTAATCCTGCCCAGTAATCCTGGCTGTGACCCAGTTAATTGGGCTGAATATGTTCATGCATATATTCATTCATTCTCTCATTCTCCCATAAACCAAGCAAAGGAACTTGTGGTACCTCAAACACTAACCATTTTAAATATGATGTAAGCTCTTTTTTTTTTCTTTTTTTATTACAGCCTACTTCATGAGATATTTGCGTTACCTCTTTTAAATGATTTTGTACCATTTTATGTGGTGATTTTAATTGTTTTAAATTTTATATCTTTGAATCGACTCTTTCTGGGCACTGCCTTGGGTCCCACTCTGTGAGAAAGGCAGCATACAAGTGAAATGAAATAAATAATAAATCAGTTGGCAGATGAGTATGAAAAACCTTGGATAATTTGGTGGTGAACTATAATCACTGGCATCAGAGGCAAATGAAATAGAAAGAATACAGTAATAGGCTACTCAGCAGTTCGTGTGCCAACACTGCACAGTTATATCAGTTTCATACCACTTTAACTGCCGTAGTTCCATCCTACAGAATCCTGGGTTGAGATGTAAAGACCAGGGGAGAAATGGGGAAAAATATGTTTTTCCCCATTTTTTTCTAAAGCCCCTTTTTTCCAGGAAAAAAATATGTGGAAAATGGGCTATGGAATATAATTTTTTTAGAATGAAGAACAGACGATTTAAGACAAAGCATTCCTATATTTGCCCCTTTGGCATTATTTCTAAAAGTAATCTCACAGGTAAACAATTGTACAAGACTATGCACAGTATCTCATGTCATTGCAATGTGGTCCTGGTCTTAGAATCATAGAATCATAGAATTGTAGAGTTGGAAGAGACCACGAGGGCCATCCAGTCCAACCCCCTGCCACGCAGGAAATCACGATCAAAGCATCCCTGACAGATGGCCATCCAGCCTCTGTTTAAAAACCTCCAGGGAAGGAGACCCCACCACGCTCCAAGGGAGTGACACCCCTTCAAATACTTAAACAGGGCTATCATATCGCCCCTTAACTATCTTTTTTTCAGGCTAAACATACCCAGCTCCCTCAGTCTCTCCTCATAAGGCATGGTTTCCAGACCTTTCACCATTTTAGTCGCCCTCCTCTGGACATGTTCCAATTAGTCAATATCCTTTTTGAATTGTGGTGCCCAGAACTGGACACAGTATTCTAGGTGAGGCCTGACCAAGGCAGAATAGAGCGGCGCTATTACTTCCCTTGACCTAGACACTATACTTCTCTTGATGTAGTTTCCTTAGTTTCCTTCCTTCAGTTTATTTTATGGGAATGAATGTTTTATGTCTGCTTGACACTATAGAGGACTGGGGGAGACAAAATAATTATATTTGTTTTATTAATATTGATGGTTCCTCCTGTTTTTATTGTTTGTTGTTTTTGCCAGATCCTCATAACTTGACAAAAGGTTCCTTGTACTTCTGAGGTTATTTACAGTTCAGGACCTTGTAGCTCCACTTGTTACAAAAAAAAAAAAAATTCATAAAAGTAAATTAAATTTGTAATTATTGGCTGGGATCCTGTTGGGTGATTGCAAATACAGTTATGCATTCACATCTGCCACTTATTCATGATCCTTACGTAGCCCCTAGTACACAATTATTGTATAGGATTTTGGTGATTCCCTTTAAAGTGTACTTTTAAGCCAAATTATACATAATTCATTTTATGTTCTGACAGTAACAAAGTGACTTTTGACCTGTAAAAGAAGCTATTACAGTTGTCCCTCCACATTCACGGATTTGACATTCACGGATTTGAGTATTCACGGCTTGAAAAATATTCTTAAAAAAATAACAATCCTAATAGCAAACCTTGATTTTGCCATCTTATAGAAGGGACACCATTTTGCTCTGCCATTGCATATAATGGGACTTGAGTATTCACGGATTTGGGTATTCACGGGGGGTCCTGGAACCAAACCCCAGCGAATGTGAAGGGAGAACTGTATTGCATTTTTGTCCATTTGTTTGAAATTTTCCAATGTTTTCCTCCCCCCACAACCCCCTCAAAAAAATCTGGACTTCAAAATTTCCGGAAACTTTCCATCTCTAATCCTGGAATTTGTAGTTTGGTGGTTAGGCGCTTAAAATGCTCCATTAGAGAGCTCTGGACTCATTATTCCTGAAACTACAGTAGGAAGTTCTAAGTACCACAGTAAAACTACTTCACAGTTATATCAGTTTCATGCCACTTTAACTGTCACAGTTACATTCTATGGAATTCTTGGCTTCGTAGTTTGATGGTCTTCTTAGAACTCTGTGCTCTAAAATTGGTTCCCCTGCCCCATTGTCAAGGACATCAGAGGCATATACATCTGATTTTTAACAGGTTGATCTTCTAAACTCTCTTATCATAAAAGTCACCATATTCATTAAACCATGTTTTGCTGCCATGACAGATTCGATTCCACATAAAGAGGCACCTGAGTCGGTTCCTGTTCTAGTTGTCTGCCTTATTGGTCTTTTAGTCTGCATCTGTTGTATACCACCTGCTAGGCAAACGTAAGTGAATTATTTTTACCTTTTGAAATGACTGAGGATTCAGTCTAAAGCAAGCAAGTGGAATCTAATGAGATAGTGCATATTGAAAAAAACAGTAATTCAAAAATGTATACAGAAAAATATATCTTCAAGTTAAATGGTCAGGTCCTTCACCATTAAAGTCAAGACTATTCCTGTCAGCTTCCCATTATACTTTAAACAGAAAACTAAAACAATTTGAAAGTAATTAATTTTGCGAGCCATCAACAAATTCATTTTTGCCATTTCAGTCATCTTATCAGTGTTTTAACTAGATTCAACCCACTGATTTCTTAAGAGCTGGTGAACACTCTGGAAATCTATACAGGTTGAGTATTCCTTATCTGGAATTTCAAAATCCAAAATACTCCAAAATCCAAAATTGTCCCCATGGGTGGCTGAAATAGTGACACCTTTGCTTTCTGATGGTTCAGTGTACACGAACTTTGTTTCATGCCAAAATTATTTTTTAAATATGTGTACAGTTGTCCCTCCATATTTACGAATTTAACATTCACGAATTTAAGTATTCATGGCTTGAAAATATTCTTTAAAAAATAATAATCCAAAAAGCAAACCTTGATTTTGCCATCTTATATAAGGGAAACAATTTTGCTATGCCGTTGCATATAATGGGACTTGAGTATTCACGGATTTGGGTATTCACGGGGGGTCCTGGAACGAAACCCCAGAGAATGTGAAGAGACAACTGTATAAGGTGTATAGGAAACATAAATTTCATGTTTAGGCTCGGGTCCCATCTCCCATGTATATGCAAGTATTCCAAAATTGGTGGGGGGGGTGTCCAAAATACAGAACACTTCTGGCCACAAGCATTTTGGATAAGGGATACTCAAGCTGTAGTATATTCTAGCAGAATTAGCCAAGTTAAAGCTCATGGGTCAACTTAAGACTGGAGAATTAAAATACACACTCCACAATGGAACTGCTCATTTCATTGTATTCTTTTGCAGCCAAGAGCAAAAGAGCACTGAGGGATGAAGGGTTTCTAGACATAGGGGCCAAGGGGTTGCTGATGTTTCCTGCAGCAGCTGTTCATAAAATAAAGAGACATTGTCCCCTAGATGCAAGGGAAAGCACAGGGTAAAAATGGAAGCAGCCATGATGTGGCAGGGGTAGCCTTGAAGTCATTTCCAGCTTATGGAGCTCCTCGGGCAAACCGTATTATGAGCTTTTATTGGCAAGAATTGTTCATAGGGGGTTTACCATTGCCTCTATCTAAGGATGAGAGTCTGACTTGCCCAAGGTCAGCCAGTGGGTTTCCATAGCTGAGTGGGGATTCGAACCCTGGCCTTCCAGAGTCTAGTCCAACACTTAAATCACTATAAAACACTGACTCTCCTTATTAGTTATGCAGCAGGAAGTGTTTAGTATAGGTTTCTAAGCTTTCACAGCTGCTATCCTAGAGCAGTAACTATAGCTAATGATTGTGGTACCTTTCATTGATTTGTATAGGCTTTACACAGAACAATTATGGGAGCTGGGTGTTAACCATTGCACATACCCATTAACATACAGGGATATATTTTAGAAGCACACATATGTTGTTGCTTGTGAAATACCACAAGTGTTTTTGTTTGTGTTGAAAAACCAATGCAGTGGCTTATAAATATATTTACTTGTGGCAAAATAAATATGGATGCTGCAATTCACAAATGGGTGCATGTGTTGCCCCTATAGCAGGGGCAGAAGTTCTGTGATCCTTTGGATGTTGTTGAACTGCAACTCCCAGCATCCCTCACCACTGACCATGCTGGTTATGCCTACTGGCAGTTGCAGTTAACATCTGGTGGACCAGATTATTCCCACCCCTGTCCTGCAGAGATTCAGTTACTATCCAGAACACTTTGATCAAAGGAAGGAAAGGAGAAAGAAAGCTGATGCAGAAAGGAGATGGGGAAGAAGAAGGCTTTCTTTCCCAGAGTGACCCTGAAGAAGTGTCATTGACTCAAAAGACACTGGTCTAAATAAACCCAATTTTCTCTCTACCTTTGGGGTTCTCTCTCTCTCTCTCTCTCTCTCTCTCTCTCTCACACACACACACACACACACACACACACACACACATTTTTTGAGCTCAAGTTAAAAATTCCAAATGGTACTTCCGTGGTAGTAATTATAATAGACAAAGTTCTGCCTTTCAAGGGCATAGCTAAATCTGCCACCTTAGGTCACCCTGCTTTTCTTGGTAAAGTCCACACCAGTGCAGGAAAAACGTTAACATGTGAAGCTTCCAATAGGCTAAAGATAGTGGGCTAAACCACAGGTCAAAATTATGCAGTCCTGCAGATGATGATGACCCAGCATAGCCAAAGGTATAGAATAATTGACAGCTGCCATTCAACAATATCTGGAGGGCTACATGAGTCCCACTCCTGAGCTCAATTCCAGCTTAATCCCAGCTCCAGCCAACTGATTGAAACAAATGGAACTTGTTAATGGCCACTTAAGTAAATCCCATCGATTCCAATGATCTGCTCTGACTAGGAATAACATTGGATTCAGTTTATTGTATTTATAGTGGAAATACATCTCTCATTGTAGCTGTACAAATGGACTGACTGACACAACTCATGTTTTGAGAGCATTAAATTTTGAAGTTTCAGAATGTGTTGTTTTGTATTATTTCCTACTAGGCTTTCCTCAT
Source organism: Gambelia wislizenii (assembly GCA_030847615.1). NCBI lineage: Eukaryota > Metazoa > Chordata > Lepidosauria > Squamata > Crotaphytidae > Gambelia > Gambelia wislizenii. The sequence goes on from JAUMIR010000004.1 coordinate 110,535,262, forward strand.
TCCTTTCTGTTCTGCTCTCTGGGTGCTATGGTAAAGCCGTTCCAGATCCAGCAAACTCTTCATGCACTAAAGAATTCATATCTATACAGGTAAGCTTATATCTATCAGGAATCACTACAGTAGGACCCCCGTATCTGCTGGGAATTGGTTTTTGGCGGGGGGAGGCATGAATACTGAAAACTGTGGAAAATCGTGAATGCCATTGAAAATAATGGGACTTCTGGTTTAAAATACCATAGAGTTGCCTTGGAGGACCTAGAAAATGACTAGAGAGGACACATTTTATAGGAAGACTCTATGGTAGGTGTACTGTTTTGTGTCCCACTAATAACTGAATAAGTGGATAATGAATCAGTGGATACGAGGGTCCTATTGTATTCATTCTGAAGACCCCCAAAGCTGAGGCTGAATTATTACTATTATTATTACTATTAGTAGTAGTTATTTCATTTGTCTGTTTCCCAAAGTGGGACCCAAGGTGGCTTCCAGAAGAGACAATTAAAAACCTTGAACAATAAAATTTTAAAAGCAATCAAAATCACCACTTAAAACAATATAAAATCGTTTTAAAGATTTACAAAAGGATAAGGATCCTTTTAAAGGATAAATAAAGCATCCATTAACACCCTCCCAGCTTATCAATTATACATTAAAAGCCTGGTTAAATAAAAATGTCTTTGCCTGGTGGTGAAAGGAAAGCTGGAGGAGGCCAGCCTAGCCTCCCACAGAAGGGTTACTGCTCCCATCCCATAGGATGGGAGCAGTAACCGAGATGGCTCTCTCTCATGTGATGGAAGCAGGACCAAGAACAAGCCTTCCCTTGTAGATCTTAAAAACTCTGGCAGGTTCATATGGGGAGATATGATCTTTCAGATAGTCTGGACCTAAAGTGTATAGGACTTTATAGGTCGTAACCAGCACTTTGAATTTTGCACAGAAAAGAACCGGTAGCCAATGAAGCTGTTTTTACAAGAAAGTTGCATACTCCATGTAATTGGCCCCAGCATTTTGAGCCCGCTGAAGTTACTGAACAGTTTCCAAATGCAGCCGCATGTAGAGTGTATTACAATAGTCCAAACAAGATATAATCAAAGCATGTGTCACTGAAGCCAGAACTGACATCCCAAAGAATGGATGCAATTGGCACACAAGTTTTAGCTGTGCAAATGTATTCCTGGCCACTGCTATAACCTGTGCATCCAGGCTCAGAGTTGAGTCCAGGAGAACAACCAAGATGTGAGCCTGAGATTTCAGGGGGGTCCCTATTCCTTGATCAGCCTTTCGATTGACTAGGAGCACCTCTGTCTTGTCTGGAATAAGTTTCAATTTGTTTGCCTCATCCATTCCATTGCTGACAACAGAAATTATTTCACTACTGAGGCAGCTTCCTTGAAATCAGATAGGAAGAAGAGGTAGAGTTGGATGTCATCAGCATATTGGTGACACTGAACCCCAAACTCTGAATGACCCTCCCAAAAGTTTCATGTAGATGTTAAACAGCATGGGGGACAAAACGCAACCCTGAGGGACCCAGGGCATCGAACAGGAGTCCTTCAGCACCATCTTCTGAGTTCTCCCCTCCAAGAAAGACAGGAACCACTGCATAACAGTGCTCACAAGTCCCATCCCAAAGAGTTGACCCAGGATACCATGGTTGATGGTATCAAAAGCTGCTGAGAGGTCCAGCAGAACCAACAGGAACACTCTTCCCCTGTACAGTTCCTGCATAACTCATCCACCAAGGCAACCAAAGCTGCCTCTATCCATAACCAGGCCTGAAGCCAGATTGAAATGGATCTAGATAATCCATCTCATCCAGAAATCCCTGGAGCTGGGAGGCTACCACACATTGCAGAATCTTGCCCATAAATGGAATGTTATGGTGATGATAATTATTCAGAATGGTGGGATCCAGTGAGGTCTTTTTTTAGTAACACCCTCACACCCTCTTTTAAGCAGGATGGAAACTTTCCTTGCTGCAAGGCATTCCCCACTCCCTTACCCACATGGCCAACCCCCCTCTAGCTGCTTCCAGGACCCAGGAAAGGCAAGGATCCACTACACATGTGGTGGCTCTCACCTCTTCAAGTATCCTGTCCATATCCTCAGGTTGCACAAATTGAACCGTATTGATTAATACAAGATGAGCAGGTGTCAAAATTATACCCACTAGAACTGTCTCAATGACAGCATCCAAGTCTGAGCAGATCCAAGCTATTTTGTCTGCAGTGTCTTGCAAATTTGTCACAGTGGCTGTTGAGTGGTCTTTGTTTTCTTCTTGCAGGCTGGAATGTAAAAGTTCCTGACCACTCAAGACAGCTCTGCTGGATGACACTATACAGGAGCAATGGTGGTAGAGAAGTATAGTTGTCCCTTCATATTCACTGGGGTTTGGTTCCAGGACCTGCCCCCCGGATATCAAAATCTCTGAATAGTCAAGTCCAGTTATATGCAATGGCATAGCAAAATGGTGTCCCTTATATAAGATGGCAAAATCAAGGTTTGCTTTTTGGATTTTTATTTTTTAAAGAATATTTTCAAGCCATGAATACTTAAATCCGTGAATACCAAATCCATGAATGTGGAGGGACAATTGTGTGATGTCTTTCTTACCACCATAGCCACAGCATAGGCCTTCCAATGAGCTGTAGGCCATGTTCAGCTGGACTGGCTCCAAGTCTTCCACTATCTACGCAGGCTAAATAGTGCATACTTACCTTGATCCTAGTCCTCTTGGAACACACTACGTTGCTCTTTCCAGTGTGAACACACTATGTTCAATGCCTAGTAGCTTTAAAGAAATTTTTAAAAACCTCCAGTTTACTCTGCTGTTTTGGGGCAGAACTGTTTTTTTTAAAATGTGGGGTTTGTCCCCCCCCAAAAAAAATTGGGATTGTGGTGGGAGGGTTGGGACCAAGTTGGTGGGAGACAATCTAGGTCAGGTGCCCACCTAGGTCACCTGATTGTTCCCACCATGGAAGAGTAGATCCCTCACTCTTCCCTTTGGAGACAGATACATTTTTATAATTTTTACATTGAGCTTCAGGTAAACAGTAAGGCCATTATGGAGATACTCTTCTGGTTAAGATGTTCAGGATGATTCATCAGATAATTAGTGTTATGAGACATATACAAGAGGCCAGAGGGTATTTCCAGCTGCCTTCCATTAGGAATATGTTTTGTATTTAGTAATACTTTGCAATCATTGGTTTGGATGAAACAAAGTACAAAACAAAGTAATATGTGGATATTGTTGAACAGATGACATATTCTTCTTTTTAGCCTACTGTTCTATAAATTTTGCATTTGCAGTCATTTTGTGCATACTTATTCTACAACTATTTCTCAATATTGCTTACTTTAGCTTTTTCTAAAAGTTCCATTAATTTTGTATATTTTTGCATTGTGGGAGGGGAAGCTGCTCCTTTGTGATTATTACAGAATGGTGTTACAGAATGGTCATAAAACAGTGGCTTTTATTTTAAGTTATTTGCTTTTATGAAACATATTAATTGCCATCATTAAACTGATGTTTCTTCCTCTTTTACTAATTCAGGATGAGTCAAGCTTACATTTTACACAGTTTCTAAACAATCCAAGCCACTTTGAAGAACCTGAAGTTCTACCAATAGAAGAAGTCTTAATGAAAAGACAGTACCCAGCTTTTGATGACAGAGCCCACTTCAAAAAGTGTGAGAAAGGAGAAAGCCAAAACGGCCCAATGACAGGCAGTTTGCAGGAAGACAATTCCACTGTGAAAAACTTGGACTATGATCCTTTGATCCCCATCACAACAGGTGACACCAACAGGCATCAGCTGCTACCTTTGTATAGAAAAGTTGCACCCAAAGAACCAAGCCAAGGCCAAGTATTTTCTGATTACCTTGCCAATCCACTTGAGGATACAACAGTAAACTACTTGCCAACCATTACAACTACTGTTACAAACAATGAAGAGGACAGCTCTGACTCAGAACTTAATTCATTTTCTGTTTTCCCAAGGACGTTTCCATCCCAGACATTTTCCCTTGGTGGCAAACTTACACTAGATGCTATAAGAATGGACTGTAATGTTTACACAGACTAAGGCTGCAATCCTATACCAACATATCTGGAAGTAAGCTGTTTCACGCTGCGGGACTTACCTCAGAATAGAGATGCATAGAATTATGATGCTAGCTAGGCATAAGCAACCTTTCCAATTCCTGAGGGCCACATGGTAATGCCAGGTCAGCCAAGAATATCAGCACATGGACTGGGAAGACTTACACCTCCCCTCTTTTCCCTGCGATTAGACTGTTGGAGTGGCAAGGGTAAAGCCTTCCCAACCCATCTCAGCAGAGGCAAAGTGAAACTCGAGGCTTGTTGAATCCAGTTGTTCTTAAGAGTACAGTTGTCCCTCCACATTCACGGATTTGGCATTCACGGTTTTAAGTATTCATGGCTTGAAAATATTATTTAAAAAATAATAATCCAAAAAGCAAACCTTGACTTTGCCATCCTATATAAGGGACACCATTTTGCTATGCCACTGCTTATAATGGGGCTTGAGTATTCACGGATTTGAGTATTCACGGGGGGCCCTGAAACCAAACCCCAGCGAAAGTGAAGGGACAACTGTATAGTAGCAGCATGTTTCTCGCATTGTATCTGTACACAATAACACTAAATTAGGGAATGTCCATAATTACCTCCCAACTGCCTTGAGTATTTTAAGACTGCTATATCTTCCCCATCTCATGCTGGCCAAAAGCCATTTTAGACACTAAAATATAAAATTCCTTTTCAGTTTCTAGTGTAGCAAGAATATGATTTCTCCAGGAGAATATTTTCTCTTTTTCCGTCCATCATAATAGGGGAAATGGGATGAGTTGTACTTAAAATAAGTGAGTATCTACTTAGATTATTTACACCAATTAAAAGTTAGGAAGTGGTGGCTTTGTATAATTATTTTAAAATTCTGCACAGACTTATTCAAGGGATTCTTCATGCAAACTCCTCCAATTAGAAAATGTGAAACATGATTTCCACATGTATTTTCCATGAGGGATTATTTTATTATTTATAAAAATATGTTTGAATCATTCTTCATCTCTGTGTCTAGCAAGGCAGTATAAAAAATACTTCAAAGGCTGCAGATGTTCAAACTCACTCCTAGCTGCTGCTCGTATAAAAAATACAATAAAAACAAAAACAAAAAATCAGAAAAGCTCCAGGTTCAATAAAGCAGACATGATCAGCCAATTAAAATGTGGGCGTGCAGGAAGTTTTTGGCCATTCACGAAACCATTGGAGCACTAGTGCTATTAGCACCTGTATAGGGAAAGTATTCCAGTTGGGAAGCCATCACCAAGAAGGTTCTCTCACCTGATGCACTAAAACGCCTTATGTGTCAAATCCTTATTTCCTAACACAAAAAGCCAGTACTGTTTAGATGGCTATGACATCTCTGGACTTAAAACCTAGTCTTCAACAGAAAACCCTATAGGAGAAATCCAGCCTATAGAACTTCGCTGGTTACATGGGAACCTACGCCAGGGAAGGTATGGCGGCAACAGAGTGAAAAATTGTTACAAAAGAAGGCAGGATCGATGTTTAATACCTATCCTGCCTTCAGTTCACTCTGTTTCCCAGAATAAATTGGAGAGCGCACCAACCATTCCACAGACCTTTACTCTGCTCCTTTGCAATGCCAGGTCGGTTAAAAACAAGACACATATTATCCATGACCTCTTATTGGATAAGGCTGCCGACCTGGCATGCTTTATGGAGACCTGGCTGGGAGAGGCCAGTGCTGCGACTGGGGCGCAGGCACTCCCGGCCGGGTACTCAGTTAGTGAGCAGGTAAGGAAAAGTGGGCGGGGGGTGGAGTGGCTCTGGTTCATAAAAACAATCTAACCTTGACCAGGAAGCCTATCCGGAACACAGTCCACATCGAGTGTATGTACCTAAGCCTGAGGTCCAGGGATAGCTTAGGGATTCTGTTAGTATACCGGCCACCCCGTTGTCTAACAGACTCCCTAACCGAGCTAACACAGCTGGTCTCAGAGTTGCTGCTGGAGTCACCCAGACTTTTAGTTCTTGGCGACTTCAACATCCCACTCGAGACCAGCTTGCTAAATCTAACGGGCGCAGCTCGGGAGTTCATGGAATCCATGACAAACATGGGCCTATCCCAATTGGTTGTCAGGCCTACTCACTGTGCAGGTCATACCCTCGATGCGGCCTTTAGTACGGAACAGGAATATCCGTGGGCAGAGGTGATTGAAACCTCCGCATTGTCATGGACGGATCATTTCCTGGTCAAGATGGAGCTAAGAGCCACTGTCTGCCCCACCGGGGGTGGTGGACCCATTAGAATGGTCCGCCCTCGAAGGCTAATGGAACCAATTGGATTCCAGAAAGCCTTGGAGGGTTTAATGGTTGGTAACACCGGTGATTCTCTTGAAGCTTTGGTTAATATTTGGAACATCGACCTCACCAAGGCTATTGACACAATCGCTCCCAAGCGCCCTTTCCAGCCTGCTCCTAACCGTAAGCCCTGGTACTCAGAGGAGCTTAGGAAAATGAAGCAGGCTGGACAACGACTAGAGCGCACCTGGCGGAAGACTCGGCTCTTATCCGACAAGACTCGTCATAGGAATTTCCTTAATTCTTATCGAGAGGCGATACGTGCAGCGCAGAAGTCTTTCTCCGCTGCACGTATTGCATCTGCAGAGTCCCGTCCAGCAGAACTGTTTAGGGTGGTGGAGGAGCTGACGCAGATTCCACCTGCGCAGAACCCCTTACTCAACCCAACAACGGCCTGCTGTGATGCATTTAACATCCACTTTGCAGATAAAATCTATCGGATAAGAGCCGACTTAGATGCCAGTGTTATGACAGAATCTATAGACGAGGTGTCCAGCAACTCCGTTGATGAAATTTTATTGGATCAGCTTCAATCTGTGAGTACCGATGACGTGGACAAGCTCCTTGGTAGAGTGAGGAAAACGACCTGTCCCCTTGATCCCTGTCCATCTTGGCTGGCCACCCGAGGGGGTGACGCATCGAGAGTACTCCTTAGGGATATTATCAATACGTCCTTCAGGGAGGGGTCCCTTCCACCTTGTCTGAAGGAAGCGGTGGTTAAGCCGCTCCTGAAAAAGCCTTCTCTGGACCCCTTGGACAGGAACAACTATAGGCCAGTCTCTTTGCTGCCTTTTCTAAGCAAAGTGATTGAGAGGGCGGTCGCTTCCCACCTCCAAGCTGTCTTGGATGAAACCGATTATCTAGATCCATTTCAAACTGGCTTTAGGACAGGTTATGGAGTGGAGACTGCCATGGTTGCTCTGGCTGATGACCTCCGCTTGGGTATCGACAGGGGTAGTGTGACCGTGTTGGTGCTCCTGGACCTCTCAGCGGCCTTTAATACAATAGACCATTCCATCCTCTTGGATCGCCTGAGGGAGTTAGGAATCGGAGGCACTGCCTTGCAGTGGTTCCGTTCCTTCCTCTCGGGCAGATCCCAGAGGGTGAGGCTTGGGGACAATTGCTCTAATAGAATAGAGCTTAACTGTGGCGTTCCTCAGGGTGCCATCCTGTCCCCGATGCTATTTAACATCTATATGAAGCCGCTGGGAGAGGTCATTCGGAGGCATGGAATGCGGCGTCATCAGTATGCGGATGACACCCAGATATACTTCTCCATGTCTCGGTCATCGGCTTCGACTTCAGATGGCGTCTCTCCTCTCAATGATTGCCTTAAAGCAGTAATGGACTGGATGAGGAAAAACAAATTGAGATTGAATCCAGACAAAACGGAGGTACTAACAGTTACAGGCCCAAAACCAGGTCTGGGAATACAAACTCCAATCCTGGATGGAACTACACTCTCCTCCAAGGATTGTGTTCGCAGTCTGGGGGTGCTCCTGGACCCGTCGCTCCAGATGACTAATCAGGTAAATGCAACGGTCAGGAGTGCCTGTTATCAACTTCGGCTGGTACGCCAGCTGCGCCCTTTCCTGGAAACTAGGGACCTTGAAACTGTGGTACATGCACTGGTAACCTCCCGTCTGGATTTCTGTAATGCGCTCTACATGGGGCTACCGTTGTGCTTGACTCGGAAACTTCAACTAGTCCAGAACATGGCAGCCAGGTTGATTTCTGGCGTTCCCAGAAGAGAGCATATAACACCGGTGCTAAAAGCTCTCCACTGGCTGCCTATTAGTTTCCGGGCACAGTACAAGGTGTTGGTTATGACCTTTAAAGCCCTACATGGCTTGGGTCCAACTTACCTCCGGGACCGCCTCCTTCCGTACGACCCTCCCCACACACTTTGGTCCTCTGGGAGGAATCTGTTACAGCCTATGAAAACAAGGCTGTCGGTGACCTCCCAGAGGGCCTTCTCTGCTGCTGCTCCCAGATTATGGAATGGCCTGCCGGACGAGATACGTCTTATTACCACCTTAGACAGCTTTAAAAAAGCTGTCAAGACGGATCTTTTCCGGCAGGCCTTTCCTGAATAATTATCCTGGCCCAAGACTCAGCTGCCCTTTCTAGGCTACAATTGTATGTTTTAAATTTTTGTTCTTCTAATTTATATATATTTTAATTAATGCATGTTTTTAATCCTTTGTAATTTAATATTATTTTAAGGGGTGGGTGGGCTAGGGTATTGTGAGTATAGGGCTTTTATACTGTAAGCCGCCCCGATTGCGTTGCAGAGGGGCGGGATATAAATAAAATTTTATTATTATTATTATTACATCAATGCCTCCCCTCAGAAGAGAAATGGGGCTGATGCTGGGAAACCCAGCAGCTGGAAAGCCAGGGCTGCTTCAGTCCCACCCTATGATATAATCAAGATGCATGAGTCACCTTGATTTCTTGACACTGATATCCATAGAAAAAAGTAACACCATTTCACACCTCACAACTGACTCAGATCTCACAGTGGTCAGTGTATTTGTCCAAAGAACTAGGAATCCCACTTTGTTGTCGTGTTGTGCCTTCAAGTCATTTCCAACTTAGAGCAACTCTCTCACAGGGTTTTCTTGACAAGATTTGTTCATAGAGGGGTTGCCTTTACCTTCCTCTGAGGCTGAGAGTGACTTGCTCAAGGACACCCACTGGGTAGTCATGGCTGAGTGAGGAGCTGAACCCTGGCCTTCAGAGTCATCATCCAATGTTCAAACCACTACACTACGCTGGCTCTCAGGAATGCCACTTACCACAAGGAAAAAAGAAAGACACAAAATCCAGTTCTGGACATGATGGTCTAAACAAGGGTTAGGCAGAGTGGCCTGTGGGCAGATGTGCTCCCCCCCCCGGCTACTTTTATGGCTCCCCACAGATCCAAAAGGTTTTTGGCTCTATAATGCCTTCTAGGAGGTATGGAGGGCATTTCTGCCATGTTTGGAAATCCCTTGGGCCCCCCCAGGGTCAAAAAAAGTTTTCACAAAATTGTTTAAAAAAACTGACAGGTGCAAACTGGAAGCAACTGTGGAATACAATGTGCACATCCTCTTCCTTCTTTTTGGAAAACACACACACGGTAGGTTTCAGGACACACAGCTCATGCCTTTGTAATGACGATAATGGAAGGTAAGTTCAGATTACATTGCACTAGTATTGAGAAATACTGAAAACTATGTATATACAAAATAAAAGCATTTTTTTAAAAAAATTCTAATTTATTGGCAATTCTAGATTTTAATTTTATAGTATTTTATGTGCTTATATTTTTACTCATTGTTATGAAAAGGAATGAAATAGAAAAGTGGGGAAGAGGTTGGATACCAAGAACATGTTATCTTTCTTGTAGTTCAGACCAGTTAAAACATATTGAAAACTTTAATAAATAACAGAAACAATCTGCTGTATTTACTACACAGTATATCCTAATATAGGAAGCTACAATTAAACATGCATTTAATTCCTTTACTATGAAAGGTTCTTTTACATCCAGCTTTTTTATTTTATTTAGTTACTTATACCCCACTCTTCAGCCACAAGGCTATCAGAGCAGCTTACAAATTGTTTTAAGCAATAGCTATTTACACATCTACACTGCATTAAACAGTTTCCAATGTGTGTTAGCTAATTGCCCCCCCACAAACTGGGTCCTCAGTTTACCGACCTACGAAAGGATGGAAGGCTGAGTGAACGTTGGAGCCCGCTGGAATCGAACTTGCAACGTGGTGGCTTGCAGTACTGGCATTTAACCACTCTGGCACCAGGGCTTCCTGGTATCTGTATCTGGGAAAAGCAAGATGAACTCTGTTCATGCCGCAGGACTTTCCTGACTTCCCTGCAACCTTCCCAGCTGCCGCCTCCTGCGCCTTCCCACAAGGACTGTTCAAGTGCAATTGCAAGCACTCACCTAACATCCTATTAAAACAAATAGGAAATTACAATAGAATCAGACTGCAAATCCCAAAATGCAGGCTGCTTCTGCACTTGGCCTCTTAAAAAAATCTTTTCCTCACCCTGAAAAATGGGCTTCTGAGGAAATAGAACTTTGTTCAAGAGTAGGTTTGGTTGTGAAAGTTGGGTGTGGAAAGCTAAAAGAAAAATCAGCATATCAGAAACGTGGTGCTAAAGAATTCTGTGGATACCATGCACCACCAAAAAGAGAAATCAATGGGTTCTAGAGCAAATGAAGCCTGAATGTTCAGAACAAGCGACTAAATTGAAGCTATCAGACTCTATCAAGAAAGGCATGGCTGAGTTTGCAAGGTCTTAACGGGTGTCTTTGACGTCTCACACATAAGCTCACCGTCTAAGCCAATTTGACAGTAATTAAGATTTGGATAGAAACCCAAATGTACCTCAATTTTAATATATTGGCAAGAAAAAAACTGATCACTGATTTGGGATTAATGTCCCAGTTCTCCATTAGAGTAAGGCCCCAAAATGTTTTAAGACTAGGAGTGACTTCTAAAATAGAAGAGTGCCTCTTCAGCATACAGTATTTGAAGTACTTTTTCACCCAGCCACCACAGCATGTTCCCACACTGAGGGTTCCACTACCATTACTATAGCGCTAACAATTTCCTTCAACCATGTACACTTGTATTTCAGTTATTCTCCTAAAATACATTGTACATTTTAACTTACCTGGATCCTATCACTCACACCACCACCCATCAAACTGTACTGCATTTTTTAATGTGGCAGGAGCTAGATCCTTTTTAAAAAGCTGTTCTCATTTACTTCTTCCCTCCAAGTACGTTTCTTCTTCAATGGTTTGCTGACACAGAAGGGGAGGGATTGTTCATGAAAAAAGCTCTGAAGTTAACTGCAGTCCTTACCTTTTGTCCCTTTATTACCTTACCTTATTGCTAAAATGATGTAAAAAGATTCAGATCCAAAAGAATGCAATTATGAGAAGACTGAACTGACAGAAATAGAACACTGACAAGCACAGGTCCTCCAAAATCAGAAGCAAGGCACAAGTAGAATATCTGCTGTGAACAATAATGGTACCAACTTCTCAGAATTCTTCCCAATCTTCCCTTCCTCCCACCATCAAAATTGCCATTTTCACACACCAGTGACTTTTGAAAGCAAGAGCAAGGCCTTTTAGCTGGTAGGACGAATTCAACTTTAGAATTTCGGGGGGGGGGGCTACATTCCACTAGCAGGTGGGGCAAAAGTAGCAGCATTTTAGCTTAAAGCTCATGTTGCCAATAGCCTTTTTATGAGGCATTCTAAGAGCCTGTTTAAAAAAAAGAATCCACCAAACAATGCTGTCATGGGGAAAGGAGCAGGATCATCCGGGGATGAGACCAGACCGAAGAAGACGAGATTTGGTTCCAAGGTTCCCCACCCATTTTCAAGGCTTCACTTAGATTATGCCACAGAGAGAAAAGTGTACTGATTAGGGGCATGAGCAACTCTCCCTAGACCACCTCAAATCATTGTAGATTAGGATATATGCCTTTCCCCTATTTGTTTGTTAAAACGAGAAAGCCCATGTATTATGATCTATGCATGCCACAAGAAGGCACCATGGCTGATATCAAAATATCTACAAGTCTTCAACAGGTGAACAAATGTCCATGCGCTGAGCACTCGAGACAGCCAAAGCATGAGTCCTGCTTTTATTAAGTCAACAGGTATGGTATGTAAGTGAATCTCATAGGGCAAGACTTAATCAACCATTTGATGCAGTATTTGTCCAACACAAAGACGGCCCTGTATTACCAACAGACAGTTTTGATCCTCAGGGTAAGCTTATGAGGGCTTGTGTTTCTTTTACTCATCTGGTAACATTTCTGCCAGTCAGTTGACAGAATATGAATTTTCATGCTCAAAACTTTAAAGTCAGTCAACCAATTCCTATTTGATACTGATCCATTCTAAGATCTGCACTCCGAAAATGCAGTGGTGCAAAAGGATAAGCAAGAGGAAATGGGATACAAATTCAGATTCATTTAATAGTTAATATTAGAACTATGCAAGTAGCTATTCTGCCAAAGCTATGCCCACCACTGCTCACCAACCCAGAATGGGACCATCCCTGAAAAAGTATTTAAGGAGCTTGTCAGCCAGAAAGTAGATGCCTGGTCTTAGAGGCATTTATAATGCCAACTTTCCATGACATTTTTTTTTTATAAAAGAGCATGAAAATAAACCTTTATTTTGTTAACACACACCAGTATTACGAGGATTTTTTTTCACAGCTTGACACAAAGTACACAGCTAATAAAAGAACAGCAAATGGGCCATCCTTAGAAGACCATTCTAAACCTGTTCTACATTACATGTATGCTATAAGATGAAGGAAATGTGTGTCAAGTATCAAATTGGCATGGGATGCTTGGCTTTCAGGAATACCATTGATGAAAGGACTACAGTTTGGGGGAGAACAAGCAATAATTAGCCTGGAAAGAGACATATAAGGAAAAGATATATAAAGAACAGAAAAGGGAAAAAAAAGAAAGAAAGAAGAAAGAAAAAAGAACCAACCCCCCTCCAAAGGAAAAATACTATTTAGTAACTATGTCTTTGAGGACCAGTGGTTATAAGATGAAATGTTATGTAAGGATACAGACAACATCCAGTTATCTTCCAACATACCCTGTGGTATGAGATGCGTAGGGGCAGGAACAAAAGAATTACTGAAAACTCATGTACCTGTTGACCTAAGGAAAGTGACTAACTCCAAAATTTGACATCTCAATACTAAGCATCAAGAATCTTTGAAAAAAAGTGCTTAGCATCTTAAAAACTACCCTGGGGCAAAATCTGATACACTTAAAAATTTACTTCTTTTCTTGTCTACAATGTTGAAAAGATTACTGTATCAAAGAGTCCAATCCAATACACTAACCTTTGCTTATGTAAACATTCATGAGAAATCATTGACAATGAAATCAAGCTGAACACTGCAGTTTACGATTCAGCTGCCTAATACTTTTGTCCATCAAAGTACAGTTTTAAAAAATATAGGGCATCACCATTAGTTTTATACCCCATTAAGAAATCTACAAATGCTACAAGCTGTTCAATGTGTAAATACCTTAAATAAATCGATATTCCTGTTCTAGCCTCCTAACAAATGTTGAAGACAAAAAAACCTAAGTAGTCCTTTTTTTTATTTGCTCTTCTCAAGTCCTTCTGTGTTTTGAAAGTGGTAACATTCCTGTTCACAGGATTAAGTTAAACTATTCTACAGTGGAAAGGAGAACTTCTTACAATCACCCTCTGAAAATAAGACATTCATTTGTCATCCAGAAGAGACCAGAAGCTGAAGCAACAGAGCAAAATCCACATTTCAATTAGATGGTAAGGTTTTGGTATGTGTCCCACGGAGACCACAGCCGTCCCATTTTGATGCACTTTATTCTCCAACTTGCATGAACCAGATATTCCTCCTCCCAAGCAGTACACAGTGCCCTTTGGTTTCTTCTTCAGGATCATGGTTGCAGCTATTACAACAGTGTTTGAATGCACACAATGTAGGTGCATTTATATGTAGATATACTGCACTGTCAGACAAGTATCAAATGTACTTTAAACCAACTGTATTAAGAAATAGATGCCACTCACTTCCCAACCTCCCATGTCTTGAAAAAAAAGTTGCTCCAGTCTACAGGGTATTTTTGGTAGCAACAATATTAACAAGGTTAAATGAAGTTTTACCAACACAGACAACTAGTTTTTGTTGAAGAAAAAGAGTAAGATTAAAACGGTGGATATGGGAGGTATAACACAATTTTTTTAAAAAATGACTTAAACCAATTATCCAAACAGACCTGCTAGATTCATAAGCAGGTATTGAGAGTATAAACCAATGTGCTTTGAGTATTTTTCAAGTATCTGATATCAATTTTGTATAAAGATTTTGAATACACAAACTACCAAAGATAGAAGAAAATGGACTTTTCCAAGTTTGAATTTAAGTATTAAAAACTCAAAATATTCCAGATGTTAGTATTCCACACAGTACTAACAATTTTTGTACATATCCCAGCTGACCGTGGACTGAAAATATTCTGCTAAGCAGTATTAAAAGAAAGATAGTGTGCAAGAATTAAAATTGTCTGTAGTTTAGGGAAAACACATCTAAAATCCTAACTTAAAAAAAAACACAAATAAAGTGAAAGCTTTAACTGGTACACACTGTTCACACCTATATTTCAAGTTTGGAAACGCATATTTTCAAGCAGCAATACAAAAAAGTATCCATGAAGAATGCATAATTTCCGAAAAAAATTATGAAAACATCCCTGCTACCATTACATTTCTAAATACAAAACTGACTACCATATTGTTGCTTCTGTGTAGCAAGAGAAGTTCAATTTCAAAACAGGTAAAATTCAGTCTTCAGGTGTGAATGGTATGAATGAGAGTCCCCTTTTAAATTTATTAAGTTGTTTTTAGGATCCTTAAGCATGCAAGCCTTGAAAAGAAGGGCCCAACAAGGGGCAGGGTTGGCTTAGGGCATCCAGTTTAGGATAGAGCTGGGAAAGCTTCTGGATCATCAACGTCAGGAGCAGAAGCACTTGACTGAAAGGAAAATAGGAAGCCGATTATGCCAAAGAGTCATCACGTCTGTCACTTTTATTTGAAGCATTATATAAGAAAGTAGAACATCTGTACTTACTGAACACAAACAAACACAGTACAACTAAAGTAAAGAAACAGCAATGAATATGTACAGCACACAAAATATATATAATCTGATTCTGCAAGATATAGACAAAAGGGAGAGCAACTGTCAGAGCTCAGAGGGCCACACTGGGACTCCAGGAGACCTTAGAGGGCCACGTTCCCATAAGCAAAATTCAGAAAAATTCTTGCCCCCAACACTTCTAGTGGTGGAAGGAGCACTTGCAGCAAACTTTTGGCCCTTTGACCCAGAAATCAACTTCTACGTTACTTGCAGTTGGGGGGGCGGGCTCTCCTGGGCCTAAACTAACACAGGGTGCAAAAAAAATGTGACAAAATGCCCTAACCTCTTCCCTGGTTCCATGTTTGCTTATCATGGTCTACAAAACGAGCAGAAACCACCTTTCTGACTGGTCTGCCTTTGACAAGCCACATGAACTACTCAAAATAGTTCTGCATTTAAGATCTGATTTCTAGATCAATCTCATCTTTGTTGTTATTACAAGTACAACAGTTTTATGGCAGGACTGGACTTTAAAGCTGGCTAGCAGAAATAACAGCTGACTACTAAAAGTCTATCCAACCACAATTTGCTGACCTTCATCAAAATATATGTTCAAATAAACTGACACCAATAACCCAGACAGCTTCTCCATAATAATGTAATATAACATAGGCTCATTTTATTGTATTTTACTGGCAGCAACATGAGCCAGTAAACATATTCAAAACAGCCAACAAGCATATCATATCCCCTGGATCCCATTACACTGGACAACTATCAGCCAGTTTCTAACATTCCATTTTTGGAGTAGATACTGCAGTGTGTGTTAGCTCCCCAGATCCAGGGGGTTCTGGATGAGATGGATTATCTAGATCCACTTCATTCTGGTTTCAGGCCTGGCTATGGGATGGAGAAAGTTTTGGTCATCTGGTGGATAAGGGAGCATGTCCTGCAGATTCTGCTGGACCTCTTGACAACCTTCAATATCCTTGACCATGGATCTGGAGGCACTGTTTTACAGTCGCTATTTTCCTTCCTGGAGGGATAAGCCCAGAAGATGATGCTGGGGATATATCTGACACCATGGCCACTAGCCTGTAGTGTCGCCTTAAGACCTGGTTTTCTGTGCTGTATGGGATTATGGTGATCCACCAACCACGGTATGCTTCTGGACTGCCTCTCTGAGATGGGACTTAGAGGCACTGTCCTGCAGTGGTTACAGTCCTTCTTGGAGGGGAAAACTGAGACGGTAGTGCTGGAAGATTCCTGTTCAACCCCATGACCATTGGCCTGTTCAGATTTATCCCTCATGCTATTTAACGTCTACATGGCACCCAACTCTACCCCTCTTTACCATCTGATTCCAAGGAAGCTGTCTCAGTACTGATATAATTTCTGTTGTCAGTAATGGATTGGATGAGGGCAAACAAACTGAATCCAGTCAAGACAGAGGTGCTCCTGGTCAATCGAAAGGCAGATCAAGGAACAGGGATCCGGCCTGTGTTGATGGGGTTACACTTCCCCTGAAATCTCAGGGTCTCAGCTTGGCCATGCTGATGGACTCAGATCTGCGGTAGATTACTTTCTCTCTGTCTCACCATCCCAGTCATGTCTGGTGAGGACATTAGAAAGAGAGCCTTCTTGATGGCTGCTTCCAAGTGTGGAACTCCTTCCCTGAGAAGTACGAGTGGCCCCCCTCCCTGATGTCTTTCCACCAACCTTTTTATTTAAGGAAGCATTTGGTTCTTAGTGTGTTGTGGCAGACAGACAGAGCTTTTAATGGTGAGTGTAGTATTTTATTTTATTATTTTCAAACATCATCTTAATGCTATTTTTAACGTGTGGTTTTTAAAATGAACTTTAGTTTAATTGTGTTTTAACTTCATACTAAGAGTTTTATCTGTATTGTTTTTTTAAAAAACATTGTACACCACCTTGAATCCCATGCTGAGAGAGCAATGAGATATACATTAAATAAATAAAACTTCAAGGAAGTTGTTTCAGTTCTAAACCACTATCTGACATCAGTAATGGATTGTATAAGGACTAACAGATTGAAGCTTAATACATACAAGACAGGGGTGGACAATCAAAAGGCTGATCAGGGAATAGGGACTAAGCCGATGCTGAATGGGGCTATGCTTCCCGCAAGGAAGTGGCATTGTAGTTTGGGTGTACTGGACTCAGACTTGAACCTGGAGGTCCAGCTTTTCTGCTAGTGATGACCTATAATACCCAGGTTCAAGTTAACTGAAGGCCCTATATTTTCCTACTCATGCTTTAAGAACTTCCTGAGAGGCCTTTCTTTCTGCCCACCACCAACCCCACAGGTACATCTGGTGGGAACATGGGAGAGAGTCTTCTTAGGGTTTGCCCCCAGGTTCTGGAATTGCTTCCTAGAGAGTTTAGACTGGCACTCTCCTTGCTGTCTTTTCATAGGCAGGTAGACTAACCTCTCAAGGGAAACAAACCTTATAGTATTGTCTATTTATTATTTTCTTTTAATTGCTATGTTTTTAATTGGTTCAATTTTATTGATTATTTACATTTTTTACTTTTGAATGAGTATGTTTAACTGTTGTAAGCCACCCTGAGTCCCAAAATGGGGAAAGGGCAGGATATAAATAAATATAACAACAATGTCATATTATGGAAATGTATCTTTACATGTATATTCTGACATTTTCTATTCCAACTCCCACAAATGCTGATTCTCCCTTTTGCAATGTTAACTCAAAAAATCTATTACAGAAATGTATCCTAATCAAATATTTTGGGCTCACATACAGCAGCCTTCCCCACAAAACTTGTCCGTATGATGGAATGTGTTACAAGATTTCTGTCTCACTGACTATCCTCAGCCTGCTATGTGACTTGTGCATATACGACATTCCAGTATGTGTTTACTGTTGTTTACTGCTTGAAAAACAGAAAAGTCAGGGAAATTTTGCAGCCTTATCATGCCAACTTTTGTTACTATTAAATGAATAACTAGGCCTAGGGAATTAATACCTTAGTTCCTATGTACATATGTTTAAGAGGAGGAGAAGGCAGAGAGGGAAGAGATCTAAAACTCTTTAAAAAAACTATCACATCACTAACCTGGTTGGGTGTGTGGATCACATCAAACTCCTTAACCACCTAGAAGGAAATATGGTGAAACACAATTATTAGTGTACATGTTTATTATGAACAAAACAAAAACAAAAACAGGTTCTGAAAACAAATACTTTGAGAAGCAGTTTCAATGGTCAGAACTCTTACACAAAACAATCTCATGAGCTGAATTAATAATGAAGAAACTATGATGGCTCCCCTGCTTAAGCACAATGGCCTAAAATTAATGTTGCACTGGCTCAAGTGCAAATTACACTGGGACTTTCTGCCTCCTTCCCCTGACGAACTGTGCACACACCAAAAAACCAGGAGGCCTTCCCAGCCTTCTAGAGAATGTGTTCGGAGTGGACAGGAGATTAATGCTGGGAGGGGGGATCCTGCAGTTCTGTTTAAGGAAAAATACCTGTCAGCAGAATTATCCCTTAGACCTCTGCCATTCAAAACTACAGAAGCACCCCAGTATCCACAGGGGATTGGTTCCAGGGCCATCCATGGGAGATTGGCTCCAGGGACCCCCGCGGATAGTGAAATGTATGGATAATAGCGAAGTCGCCACCCCACCGCCATTGCAGAAGCCCTCCTGCAGAAGCCTTCCTTCCCCTCCCTTCCCCACACCATCACCATCCTCCCCCCCCCCCGACACAAACTGAGCTCTCCTGGTGGGAGGGGGCAGGAGATCCCTCCCCCCACCATCACCATCGTGCAGCCCCCCCCCCCCGCAGCGAACAGAGCTCTCCCAGGGGAAGGGAGGGAGCAGAAGATCTCTTCTTCCCCCTCCATTGTCCCCCACCGCGAATGGAGCTCTCCTGGGGGAAGGGAGGAGCAGGAGAGCCTTCTCCACACTGCCATCACCATCACTACCTGCCACAAACTGAACTCTCCCAGTGGAAGGGAGGAAGGCAGATCCCTCCTCTCCCCACCACCGCCCCCCACCACAAACGGAGCTGTCCCAGGGGAAAGGAGGTGGCAGGAGACCCCTCCTCCCCCTGCCATCACCATGCCCCCCCGCCATGAACGAAGGGAGGGGGCAGGAGACCCCCCTCCTCCATGCTCCCTTCCCCCCACCATTGCCAACTGCATATAACTGAATCTGTGGTTAGCAAATCAGAAGATATGGTGGGGGGGGGCACTACTGTATAGAATAATATTTCTATTTGCCATGCAAATGACTACAGCACTGACTGGAGTAACAGTTTATATTTGAAAGTTGTAATCTGGATAGCACAGTTAAGAGAGGAAAAAAACTGCTACAATGAATTGAGAACTACTCTTTTTTAAAAGTGAAATAGGCGTAATTCAAGCATACCTAACCCTGTGACGCAAGTTAACACAGGCAAACATAGCAACATATAGTGGGCATTTCCCATCCGTGGTGGTTCAGTTCTGCCCCCCCCCCCGATGGAAAAAACCAAAACGCTCAAGCCCCATATTAATCAATGGCAGCACACATGCGCCTGTGTACTGCCATGCCCGCATTGCCATTGAATAATATGGGGCATGGCCATCCGCAGACACTCCAATCCACAAGATGGCTTGCCCACTGACATGGTGGGCCCATGGTATTTAGTATCTGTTGTATCAAGAAGTGTCCCCCAAACACCAGTGTTTTACTTAATTCAAAAGATATTTTTTGTTCCTTCATTCTGGCTGCAGCTCTGAGTTTGTCACTAGGTTAGAGCTCATAAACCTGCTTCTTGCAAACACTTGGGGCATAGGTGTGAAGGCTGGGCTAAACAGAAAACCCGGAAAGATAAAATACCATACAATTTTGTGTGCCATGGTTGCAACTGGCCAAGATCCTTGTCTTGACTGGTGTGGATTTACCTCAATCAGAAAATGTGTTAAGCAATGCTTTATTAGAAGGGAATCAACTATTACCTTATCAGTTCTGCTTCCACGGTTAGCTCTTCCACCACGCCCACGGCCTCCTCTTCCACCTCGGCCACCACGCCCAGGACGGCCAAGATCCCCAAAATTGATCTCCAGCTGGGATGTGATGTCATTTGCCGGCTTACGGAAATGATGATCCATTACAGAATCTTCAGCATGAGACTACAATGAAAGGAGTTCATTCAAGATGAAGAACCACAACTCAGTTTTACTATATATCAAATCATCTCAGGAATTCAGCAAGATCACTGTGCTATTTGACCACCAGTACCAGCTTGGAATGACATTCAACATCTGCTACAGGTGACCCCCCCAGCCCTACTGACTGCAGCAAGCATGACAGCCAGGATGAGAACGGAATTTAGCACATGCACACTCACACACGTCTTTTTCCCCAAGTAGCACAAGGTGCCTTGACACTGAGGCAAGATACAATAAACAGATAATATTCAACTGCTACTAGCGATTATAATGCAACTGCAAGCAGACACTGAAAGTACACTACTATACAGTAAAGATACACAATGTTTTACTAGACATCCTCTCATTTATATACCTACTTTAAGAAAGCACCGTTGCTATATGAATGCTGCTGAGATGTGCATAAAACCTGTAGTTATAGGTGGGGTAGGGGAGGCCAGAGTTAATGACCACACACTCTAGCTACTTCTTCAATGTACTTCTATGACCTGGCAGACTTTATGTAGTTACTGAAGGAGATTCTTGGTCCCAAGAGTTAGCCTATAAGCAACACTGTATCATCTTTTAAAGATGCTGAATCTTAGCATTCCATCATTTCAAACATCTATGTGAATCACCAATCAGGTCAACACTCACTCAGCTTCTGTTTACAATCTGGGTTTATGTCATGTATCTTCTTCCTGTTCTTTTCAAATTGCTTGCAGTGTGCTTTTCTTGATGTTGATTTGAAGGGTCACCATAGGGCAGCCCATGAACTACAACTCCCATCACCTTCAATCTTTGGGCCACGGTTAGTGGGGCCAATCAGAGTTGGAAGGCACCATGACAGGGAAGGTATCCAAGATTTTCCTTAAGCTGCTATCACCAATGGTTCCCATTTCGCACCACACCCAAGGATTTTACAAAAGTCTGCTACTAATCTTGGAACTTTCCAGCTTCATTTCAAGTGAGAACTTAGAAATCTCATTTTCAATATATAACGAAGTCAAGTGGGACACCTGACTTCAAAAACAAGTGGGACCTGAAATACATTTATTTTATTAGGCTTTTATGACATGTTGCAACTTAAAATAACAGTACTCAATGCTGCTAATAAATGTTAAGTACAGTTTAAATATGTACAGTTTTAATAGAATTAAAACTTCATACAAATCAACTGAAAGCATCAACATAAAACTCATTGCCACCAACAGTCAGTCAGCATTCAGCAGGCACTGAGCACACTCAGTCCTCAATGGACTGTTTGGGGCCTCCCCAATTTGGGTGGGTGGGGGAGCTCCAAAAATCCTAGAATTCCCCAAAGCCTGTTGATATCTCAATTCTATGTGTGCACACCACTGTTGCAGCTACACAGTCGGCCCACTTTATCCACAGATTCTGTATCCATGGATTCCACCATCCATGGCTTGAAAATATTTTTAAGTCCAAAAAGCAAACTTTGCCATTTTATATAAGGAGCACCATTTTACTATGCCAATGTATGTAATGGGATTTGAGCATCCACGGATTTTCCTATCCACGAGGAGGTCTTGGAACCAAACCCCAGTGGATACCAAAGGCCCATTGTATAAGCAACTGACAGAAGTCTGATTGCAGAGCAAAGAATCACTCTCCCTTTACATCATTTCACAGCACTTGCCTTAACAAATATTTAGGAGTTGGGTGCCACTAACTACATGGAAGTAAGTGTCTGAGGATTATTACCACAGATCCACAAACATGTTGCTAGAAATAAATTTTAAAAACTTTTTAAAAGTAGTACAGTAATAATGATTCATTACACAGGTGTAAACAGCAATTACCGTACCAGGGTAGCTATGATAGTACAAATGTTTATTCAAAAGCAATGCAGATAAATCATTTTTATTCACTACACGTGGTGTATTACTAGTAAGAGAGACATATAGCAAAATGAGACAAGCAGGCACAGTTGAAATAACAGAGACAAAACTTATTTGTCTGGAAAGCAGAAATAATAGCTAAAATGAATGAATGCACTATCAGGTGCTATATGCCATATTTTCACCATCCATTTCCAGTGTATTCTTTAAAATCTCTCAAATACAGCTTTTAAATGTTTATTCTGTTCCTTATCCACTGAATACATATAAACTATCAGTACCTCATTGGATTCCAGCTGACTCCCTTGCATCTCTGTCATCCCCTTTGTCTGATTCAAGTTGTATGTTGGCACACAAGGGATAAAAACAAACAGAAGAAAATGAGACTCTACATTACAGAAATAAGATGTACTATAATTAGGCAGATGAACCAGAAGGATGGACAAAGTCAAGAACATCAAACAAAAAACAATACTGTGAAACTACAGACTGAAATTTTCAAGCATATGCTAGTTTGACACTCATGCCAAATATGCATTTATTTTATTTGTATGCCAACTTTCTCTCAGAATGAGAACCAAGGTGGCTCCCCAAACCAGTAACAAAAATAATAAAACCAGGTAAAGCAATATAAAAACATTTTTAAAACAGACACATATTAAAAAGATTAAACACCCCCATAAAAATTTCCCCTGCTTAGACATTAAAAGCCTGCTTGAATAAAAGCATCCTTATCAGCAGAAGGAAACCAGGGAGGGGGCCAGCCCAGCCTCCCAAGGAAGTGTGTTCCAGAGAGTGGGAACATCCACCGAAAAGGCTCTCTCGCATGTCATCACCAAGTGAGTCTGTGATGGTGGCAGGACTAAGAGAAAGCCTTCCCCCTGATGATCTTAAAGTTCTGGCAGGCTCATACAGACTTTCAAATAGTCTTCACCCAAACCATATAGAGCTTTAGTGGGACCCCCCATATCCACTGATTCAATTATCCACAGAACACAAAACAGCCCACCTACCAGTCTTCCTAGAAAATGTGTCCTCTCTAGCCATTTTCTAGGTCCAAGGCAACTCTATGGTATTTTAAACCAGATGTCCCATTATTTTCAATGGTGTTTGCTATTATTATCCATGGTTTTCAGTATCTACAGGGCACCCCAGAACCAATCCCCAGTGGATATAGGGGTCCTACTGTATAGGGTGAGGACCAACACTTTGAATTGTGCCCCAAAATGAAGTGGCAATCAGTGGAGCTGTTTTAACAAGGGAGTTCTATTGCTCCCTGTAACTGGCCCGAGTCAGCATTCTGGACCCATTGAAGTTTCCAAACAGTTTCCAAAGGCAGCCCCATGTAGAGTGTGTTACAGTAGTCCAAACAGGATATAACGAAGGCATGTGTCACCATGCAGATCTGACATCTCAAGGAATCGGCGCAGCTGGCTCACTAGTTTTAGCTGTGCAGATGCATTCCTGGCCACTACTGAAACCTGAGCATCCAGGCTCAGAGCCGAGTCCAGGAGAACATGTGTACACAACAAAATAAGACTGTTGAGAAAGATTAGCTTAATAAATAAATGCAAAAATTGAATTATATTAGAATATAATCTTAGCTTTCATTAGTATATAGTCTTAGTACACAGATCCAAAATTCTAAAATACATCTTTAGGTTGCAATCTGAAGTATACCTGTCCCCAGGAATAAACCCCACTCAATAAGGCTTACTCATGAATAAATATGAAACAAATTCTGATGCTAAGGCAATGCAAGATCAGGGAACAAAAACTATTGTGGAATGGCCTGCTGAATGAGATCCGTCAGCTGACGAGCTTGAGTAGCTTTAAAAAAGCACTAAAGACGGATCTCTTTCGGCAGGCCTTTCCTGATTAGATCCCGGCCTCAGGAACTCAGTCTCCTGGCTTTTTAAAAAATTATGTATATATTTGTTTTTAATGTGTTTTTTAGCTAGAAGGTTTTAATCTTATTGTGTTTAATGTCTTTTTATGTGGGAGGGTGGGGGTGGGTGATGTTTTTAGTCATTATTATAATGTTTTAATTGTTGGAAGCCGCCCCGATTGTTTTTAGCAGAGGGGCGGGGTATAAATAAATTTTATTATTATTATTATTTATTATTATTTACAATGCTGGTTTATAAATATTTTCAGGGGGCTAAATCCAACATATCTGGTAGCTGCAGTAAAATGTTCCTCTGTTCTCCTTCACGCTCTCAGTATTGTCTGGCAAGGGACACTAGAGGTGTTCCCTAGCTCTCCAGAACAGGTTTTGCTATTTGGAGGACTGCTCTAATTCCATAGGATTCCACCAGTAGAACACCACCAATGTTCCATTTTTTGAACTTCTACTAACACATTTTACCATAAAATGCAGGACAGGCAAACAAAACCAATGTAAGAGGCACAAACAGCAAGCAAACCAGAAAGACAAGTAACACTCAAGCAAAACAGTTACCCCTAAACCTCCAAACTATTTCAGTATTTCTCACATACAGTACATGTATTTCCAACTTCTATCTGCCTAGTTAAACATTTCCATCTGGGGAAAAAAAGCAGTTTTAAAAGAATGAACATTTTATTTAAATCAGTGACTCTTAACCTTTTCTTTACCAGGGAATGTCTTTTGTTGCCGTGCACCCCCCAAACTTAACTAAAGATTTAAAACAACAACAACACAATCACACTTCATTAAACCTTCCTTCTGAGGCATTGGAGGGGGGGGGGAAAGCTTTTCTCCTGCTTCTTCCTGCAAATTTGTTGCTGAAGTGGATTAAACGCTCCTGTCACATGGCCGCTCTAAGGAGAGGAGGTGGGCCAAGTCTTTGCGGACCCACTGTGAGGACACTGCGACCCCCTGGGGGGTCCATGCACCACAGGTCAAGAACCACTGATTTAAATCAATGATTTGTTCCAAACACCACCTCCTTAGCACCAACATTCATCATCCTGAAATTACTCATTAAGAACTTAACAGGCCCGAATGGAATACCTCTGGATAATTGAGGTGTTGGTACTTATACTGAATACTCATTCCTGAATAGCAGGAGCAATTGTACACTCTCAGGCTATTCCCCACACACTACCTGGCTTGGCAGGAATCCAAAATTATTTTCTGTTAGAGCCGCTGACTCCTTCCCCTTCACCATCAGTTTAACTATAAAGCCTTGCCTCCCTCTCAATACCTAACCTACCATCTAAGACACTTTTTTGCTGTTGCTGCAGCAAAAAATCTGCATGAAAATGATTGGATGGTATTGGTTAATTTAAACGAAGCATATTTGCATGTTCCTATGGCCTGTTTTCAAGCTCTATCTACATTTACCATTTAAAGGAAACGACAACCAATTCAGAGCATTGCTACCGGTATTTGTTCTAGCCTCAACTCCTAGTCTTTTTATTAAGGTGCAGGTTCCAATAATTGCACATCTTAGGAAGTGTATCCTTATTTAGAAAACATCTTGTTAAAAGCTAGGAATGAGGAGTTGACCAAATATCATTTGCAGTTTATGTTACAAACTTTGCAGAGTAATAGGTTTGTTGCAAATTTTGAGAAGATGTGCAATTATTGCTAAGGTGTGCAACTGCAGCACAAATCACTGCAGCTCAAAGCAACCATCTGAACTTTGTCCTGGCCAGAAACCTGTTTAACTGCTAGACCCTGAAGAAATTCATGTTTCTTAACACTAGCAATAATGTTATGCTTTGTTGGCTTTTTAAACTCCTCATTTCCTGCCAATCTACCTGCTCTGTCCTTTCCTTTTTCTTCTTCTGATGAGGAGGATTTGCGACTGAGCCCACAGACTAACTCTCACTAGATGTTTTAAATATTTTCTTTAGTATTCCTTCCTCTTTGGCTCCAGGGTCTCCCCTAGATAGCAGGCATATGGTTAGCATTTTTTTTAACTCACAATCTGTTCAGTAACAGTAGGTCAGCCATCATTAGCAGTTCTGCTGCAGTTTGCTTTCTCGTTTTATCTGTAACAACTACTGTGTCCCCATTACCTGCCTCCTCCTCAACTACTCTTTTTCTTCCTTGTATTTCCTCCCATTCTTCCCTAATAATTAAATTAATAACTAACACAGCCAGCTGGCAGGGAAAAAAAACTGACAGTGAAGGGAAGGAATTAAACCGATGTAACAAAAAATAATTTTGAACTCCTGCCAAGCCAACTGGCACGTGGGGAATAACCCAAGGGTGTGTGAATTGCACCTCCTGCCTATCCAGAGAATAACACCTTTCCCTTGACACTGCTTACTTTCTGTGGACTTTTCTGTGTACACAACGGAACACTTTATATTTGAATTATGCACTTAAAACAGAAGCACACCACTGTAGCACACACTATTCCAATTTGCTCTAGGACTCAGATTTTCAATGAAGTGTGGGTGCAATCCACATGCCATTGGAAGATGTCATGTTGAATTTAATTACCCAGGATTAGGTGATTCTGGAACACCTGGGGGTAATTTTCACCCCCCAGATGCACCACAAGCCAAACTACTCCCTTCCAATAAAACCAGATGTGTCCACAAGTCCACTTTGGGTTTCAAATAACTTTATTTTAATTTAAAAAAAAACAAAACAGTCCACTTGGGTGCTGCAAACTTTGATCTTAGAGAGAATCATGCTTCCTAGACTGCAATGCTCCATGTTTCATTCAAAAAATAAATGGGGGTGAAGGGCCCATATGTTGCCCACCCCAATCTACACCCTGAACTTCAACCCATCTGGAATTCCTGTCTGAGATTTCACCACTTATCTCTAAGCTTTTCCTCATTAGTTGCCAAAACCAAAAAACTTTGTCTTTTGAAACAAATGCTGACAGTTTTAGTTTAAATGCATTTTGTATCAGTTACTGTACTCATGTGGTGAAATCTGATGTAGACAATGTAAATATTGTTAGTATAACTTGAATTATTTATTTTAAAAACAAAGCACAAAAACAAGACAATCCAGAAATAGCCTACCTCCTCACTCTTTGACTTATGGAGAACAAAACCTTTTTTCCACTGTCCATCAGCACCTTCATTTGGTTTACGGATGTTGAATTCAACTTTTGCACGATCCTTGTTTTGAATAGCTTTCCATTCATCCAGAGTCATTTCCTTGGGCCCCTCCTCCTTCACTTCTTCTACTTCATTCTCTCTGCAATACGTTTATAGTGATGGGTACTCATTTCACATATTCTGCAATCAGTTATACACTCAGAATGGTGAAGTCAGAACACAGGAACACTACAAGCCAACAGGAAGGCCACCATAACAGAACGCACACTGCTAGAATTTACTCTTTACAGAAAAAAGCTTTTAATGCATTTCTATTTCAGACACAATAAAATAATGGCTTTCTGGAAATTACTTGAACACACAATCTTTACTATCACCTATTTTACAATCCAATGCATTGTTACATCTGACTCTTTGACAATTTAATCCTCAAGATACAATGCAGAGAACTGATAGCTATGAAACAAGTCACATTATGTATCTTCAACAGAAAAAAATTAGTTGTGCATTTTCACTTATTATTCCCAGTTCTTCCTCAATTGATTTCATTCCCGAGAGCTGCACTATCTTCCCATTAACAGTCCTCTTTATGTTCTGATGTTCTTCTCTCTATACTGCTGCAGGTTACACAGCCTACATGTATAGGAGTCACCACACGGAAAAATTTAACTCCTACAAACCTGCTACTAGATCTACTCTAGGTTGAAGATACCTGATCTAAAACACCCTAAACAGCAAGATTATGCCCAATGTTTTAAAAAGCATTTCATTCTATACTATATACCAATTTCATGATCACATTTTTAAAAGTGCTCATTTCAATTTTGGGGAAAAAAAGAGGGATTTATTCAAAACAGTATTTGGAGTAGTGATCAGTAAACTGCTGTAACATATTGGTAACTTGTCACAACATAGCCACAGCTATAATCAAATACATCAGTGTCATGGCTCAGGGGTAGATAATCTGTGCCCTTGCAAATGCTGTTGAGTGGCAGATCCCACTAGCCATCATCACTGGTTATGCTGGTTAGGCTGCAGTCCCACTATAGCTGGAGGACTGCAAAACATCACCTCAGGTTAAATCAATCATGTTGCTTATTTTAACATGGGCTTCAGTAAAAGGTTCAAAAACAAAAGATTAATGCTCAAAGTACATGCATGGGCCAAATTCATACAGGTAACATCCAAGCATGGCATAAAGTGCTGTGAACCAGCCTCTAGAACAGCAAGCCTTTAGGCACTATAATATCTAAAAGGCAGACAGTTGTCACACACAGATTTGTATCAACACAATGGGTGAGTCTGGATGAAAAACAGGAATTTACATGAATCCCTACTGGTTTGTTGGGAGGGAACCAACCTCAAAACGAAGCTGTCTGCTGACTCAGTAAGTCAACTGTGAAGTGAAGTTCTGTGGTTATTATAATCAATGCTGCAAGAGGGAGCACACTGCTTGTTCATAACAAGCCAGGGTTACTGCAGCTTGTCTTGTTGTGTGAATGCACCCAATGACTCTATGCTAGTCATAGTCAAATACCACCTCCACTTGCAATTTTTCATCCTATTTAATAAGAATCAAGACACAAATGCAATCCGTTGAGATCTGATGCCACTTTCTGCCCAGTACCAACACTGGATTTCACAAGTTTCATCATCTACCATTCCAAAGTAGTCACTTGTACTCAAAATTTCTAAATGTTATAGGTTAACTTCAGTTTGAATTGAAATGCCAATCTTAATCATGTTTTCATATAGCAAAGGTAATCTTATTAACACATACATGTTCCTATTTTTAACAAGAAAACTTTCTGCAAAATAATCCTTTTTCATATGGACTGTCTGTCTTGATAAGTAAGAGCTTATCTTTTTCGTAAGTGATAAAAGTTTGAAGCAACTCAATACTTACTTATTCTCTGAGTCAGCAGGTGGATGTTCCTCTCCCTCTGGTGTTTCCTCTGTTGCATTTGACTGATCCAAGTCACTGAAATTAAGTTTTATTTTAATTACTGAAATGTTTAAATTAGCACATTTTATAGATCTGCCAAAACTCGCAGTGTTCAAAATAATGTGAAAATGTATTGCATAATTTTATAGGAATTTCAGTTTCTCTTAACACCAATTTCTTCCTAATCATAGAGAAACTTTACAGTATTTCCCCAAGACTCCTAACAATTGAGATAATAAAACAGATGTATAGATGGTCTCATACACCACTTGAGATTCAAGGCAGATATATTCAGCCACCAGAATTATGAGGCCAATTTTCCCCCAAAAAATTGCTTGTTATTTTCTATGCTGCTGAATTAATGTTACAAAATCACTCTCCTTCTACCCACCTTCTGTGACATCTAGCACACTGGATTGTATGCATTTTGGGAATGCTGTAACAGGCAGCTTTGCTTATCATTTATACTTATTCTAAAATATATTTCAAAACAAAATACTAACGTTAACTCATCTTTGACCGTTCCCCAGTTGTGTGATCCACTTCCACCGCGTTTATCCTCATGCTTCATACCACTGAAATGTGAATGTGAAAGAGAACTAACAAAACTGAGTTAACATAATAGTGTTGAGATACAGAAATTCAAAGGTAAATTCTGAAAACTTTATACTATTGAGAATCAGTAAAGTGCAGAAGTACTTGGTTTAATACTTACGATCTGTCACTTCCACTATGCCTATCAAATTCACGTTTGCCTCGGGAGTCAAAGCCATCTCCTCTACCCATTCCACGCCCTCTGCCACCACGGCCACCCCTTCCACCTGGGCCACCACGGCCACGCATAGGACGATCAATAATTGGTCTGTTGTAAAAGAAGTGCAATTAGGAATTATATTTACAAGTACATTTTGTCTCCCTTAATGAAAATTATATCTATCACGTTGAAATAATTTATCAATTAAGCACAATTATTTTAATCTAGCAATAGCTGGAGAGGTCTTTTCTAGGCTTTCCCATCTTCCAACAATATTAGGTTTTAAATAATGGTACAAGTACTTTAGACTTACTAGCATCCTTTAAACCTACAGTCATCCCTCCACATTCACAGGAGTTAGGGCCTCGAGACCCCCACGAATGTGAAAAAAACGCAATTAAAAAAGGCCTCCCCCTGCCTACCCACAAAGCCCCCCCACCCTTCCAAAATGGTGACGGGGCTCCCGCCTGCCTGGCCACCACCCCCGCCGTCTGCCCCATTTCCCGAAGTGGCTATGGGGCTCTTGAGCCACATACCCACTTCGGGAAGGTCGGGGTGGCGCAGCTGGGAGGTTGGCCAGCCTCCCCCCCGGCCTTCCCAAGGCGGGTCCGGGCTTTGAAGCCCTGGAGCCGATTCGGGAAGGCCAGGAACGGCAGCAGGCGGGAGGCTTGCCGGCCTCTCCCTGGCCTTTGTGTGGGGGTTCCGGGGCTTTGAAGCCTTGGAGCTGCCTCGGGAAGACAGGGGATGGCGGCGGCAGGCGGGTGGGAGGTTTGCCGGCTTCTCCCCAGCCTTTGTGAGGGGGCTCTGGGGCTTTGAAGCCTCGGAGCCGCCTTGGGAAGGCCGGGGACGGCAGTGGGAGGGAGGGAGGCTTGCCAGCTTCTCCCTGGCCTTCCCAAAGGGGCTCTGGGGATTGAGAGCCCCATAGCCTCTTTGGGAATGTCAGGGGGTGGATGGAGCGCTTTTTTCAGCCACCCTCCCCACCCTCCCAAAACTGCAACAAGGTTTCCCAACAAGGCTTTGGGAAGGGCAGGGGAGGCTAAAAAGTGCCTTTCCCGCCAACTCCCTGCTCTCCGGGGGCTTGGCTCTCCACCCCAAATGAAGCCAAGCCCCAGCAAAGCAGGGAGTTCAGTGCCTGCTTTGCTCAGCAAGCACTCCATTTAAATCGGCTGCTCTCCGCTGCGTGCGAGGGAGAGAAGCTGATTTAAATGGGGTTCTTGCTGAGCAAACCGCGAACAATCAAAACCACGAGAATGAAAGCCGCAAATGTGGAGGGACAACTGTACTACTCTCACAGAGCAAATATTCACAATATTTTGATTAACATATATGAACAAGAAAAATTATATTTAAGCAATATTGTAAAGACAATATTGTCCCAATACTGCCTTACCTGACAAGAGAGTAACATCTGAGACAGAAGGTAGGCCTAACACCTCTAACATTTTCACCCTTTTTCTCTACCTGATTTTGAATATCTTTGCCTGATGAAGAAGCCAGTGATGCTTCAAAAGTTTTCATGATGCACTTTCTGCATTTTGGTTGGCCAATAAAGATTTTGCTGTATGGCCAACATGGGTACCCCTGAATATTTTAAGGCAAAAAATTCAACTCTGCCTAGCTAAATTAAATCCATTAACAGGCTAATCACACCACACCCAGTGCACCATTTTGTCCTCTACTGAATCTTAAAAATATGCCGTTCTTACTTATCAATGGAAAATTCTCCTCCTTCACCCTTTTCTTCAGCAGGTTTGTCAAACCGTCGCTCGCGAGGAGGCCGCCTCTCTTGCCTCCTGTCAATAGGCTTGCCTTCTCCCTGAGGCTGCTGCTGATCAGGCCTTCTGCCAATTCGCCTTATTCCTAAAATAGAAGCCAATCCATGAGTACGTTATTTATATACTTCCACAAAAAAAAAACTGCTATTCTTCTACAAAACAACATACAGTACAGGCTTTATAAATAACTTATAGAAAATAGTATTTCCAAGACTTTAAAGCAGTTTTGCAAAACTGCCTTTGCCCATGGCACACAATGATTTTGTTTCGTTTCCTGAGTTCTGGCCAAACTAGCTTTGCAGCTATTATACTACTTCTAACTTTTCTCTGGAAAAGCGAAAACGAAGCCACCAAAAAACAACCACTGTCAAAATATATACAAACAGTTACTCACTATCCTAAAGAGATACTGCCATTTCAGAACACTCTGCAAAGGATTTACTTCAGGCCACGGAAGGAATTATGCATACCATTGTTACGGTACTTCTTGTGTTGCAATGAGAGATGGAGTAGAGTTGCTGCCTCTCTCCAATTTTGGCTATCGAGGACAGCTAGGATTTACTGAAACCTGGGCCTCAAAATGCTGTAAGGCATTTTCAAGCAATGCTGGAATACCAAACCAAAGAGTATGAAATTATTTTGGAACGCATTATATAGGTGCACCCAGGAGACTAATCTGGTCGTTTTACTATTAAGTGAGTTAATCATAATTGATTTGTCCTAGGGATTGCAAATGGGACTAAATGAGGAGTAATTCAATATGGATTCAACCCATTGACTTTGTCATTGTGCCTCGTTTGAAGTCAAAAGTAGTAATAGCCTTGGTTTTACCACCGTTACGTTTTGGCTCAGGCTGTAGATGTTGTAGTGACATAAAGACACTATAGTAAACAATATGCACAGACCAAATAGCTTTTCTGCAAAGTATCACACTAGTCAAGGCAGCTAAAAAGAATTCTTGTTTCACAGATCAGTACAGATTTTAAGATCCAATTACTGCTGGAAGACCTACTAAGTACATAGACAGTCTATACGGCCTGCTAATCACATTTCTTCTCTCACCCAACAAAATACAGAATGCATCACACACAAATGCCAATTAAATTTGCAGCAGACATATCAACATTTTTCAGAAGACTCAACTCAAAATCTGCTCATAAACCACGCTATCTGCACATATCTGTAAAGGATTCCCACCCCCTTACAATTAGCACAACAATGTACAGCAGGGTTAAAAGCCTTAAATGTACTTAAAAGCCCAACAAATGTATAAACATAAATAAAGCAATTTCTTCTACAGGTTGAGTATCCCTCATCTGAAATGCTTCGACCAAGTCTTTTGGATTCAGATTTTTTCAGATTTTGGAATATTTGCATATACATGCAATATTTTATTTATTTATTTATTTATACCCCACTCTTCAGCCACAAGGCTATCAGAGCAGCTTACAAATTGTTTTAAGCAATAGCAATTTACACATCTACACTACAAGAAGCAGCTTCCAATGTGTGTTAGCTAGTATCTTGCAGATGGGACTCAAGTCCAAACACAAAACTCATTTATGTTTCATATACACTTTATACTCATAGCCTGAAGTAAACTGTATACAATACAGTCCATGAGAGTCCCATATCCATGGGAGTTTGGATCCCAGACTTACTGTGGGTACCAGAAACAATTGGAGCTATTTAAGAAGTTGCCCCAAGACATGGCATGGGGGCATTCAATGTGCGTATGTGCCTTTAAGTCACTTGTTGACCTATGGCAGCCCCATGAATTTCGTACAATTTTCTTAGGCAAGGAATACACAGAGGTGGTTTTGCCATTTCCTTCCTCTGAAATACAGCCTAACAACAACTGGTATTCACTGGCAATCTCCCATCCGAGTACTAATCAAGGACTGACCCTGCTTAGCATCCAAGATCAGATGGGATCTGGTGCCTTTAGGCCCTGGACATTCAATAGGTGCCTACAATAGCCTCACGCATTTTACTATCAAGAAACTATTTACAAAGTCTCTCTCTCTGGCTTTTCTTCGCAAACCAAGATTCAGGAAGACTCATCCCGCACTTCCTGAAAGCACGCTGATGACTGAAAAGGCCAATTGGAGATAAACATGTCCGGTTGCAGAAAGCACAGCAGAAGGTCTCTTTGGGTGATGTTTTTGGGTTGCGATTCTTTCTCCGTTGTCATTTCTCTTCAAGACTTGTTCGGCGTGAGCTCTCAAATAAGGCTGCAGCATTGTGGATAGTGCGTCTCCATGCCTCCCAATGTGAGGCCAGGGCAGACCACTGTTGGTGATCAATTTGGCTGAGCCTGAGATGTTGTTTCAGGGAATCCTTGTATCACTTTTTTGGAGCGCCCGTCTTACGCCGACCCGTGGCGAGTTCACCGCAGAGTACTATTTTTGGGAGGTGATGGTCCTCCATCCTAGAAATGTGCCATGCCCAGCGCAGCTGTGTTCTCAACATCATGGCCTCAATGTTGGTCATCCCTGCTTGCTCAAGGACAGCAACATTTGTCACATAGTCAGTCCAGTGTATATTTAGGATTGTGCGTATACAGCGCTGATGAAAGCGTTCGAGGAGTCGTAAGTGTTGGCAATAGGTAACCCACATTTCAGACCCGTAAAGGAGAATAGACAGTACAATGGCTCTATACACACTGATTTTTGTGCTTCGCCTCAGGTGTTTTTTACTCCAGACTCTTTTGTAAAGTCTTCCAAATGCGCTATATGCCTTTGCTAATCTGTGATCGATTTACAAAGTAGACAGTGCTAATTCTATAAACCACTATGTGAATATATGAATAGGTAAACAATATATAAATATATAAACCTAGTGTGGTACTATCCTGCAAATCAAGTGGACTCTTTAAAATAATTAAGATTTTTTCCCCTCAAAGGACAGAATGACTAGATTCTGATTACCCATCACCACTGTCCCCTATTGCTTTCTGTCTTGCCAGAGAAGATGGATCAAGATGGGCTTAGGAACAGGAAGACTCTTGCTCGAAATGAGACTGCCTGCCCTTTCCAGAGTTGGATAAGGAGAGATGACCATACTGTACCAAGCATTTGGCTCATGCCAACCACAGAAATCTATAAGTGAGCAATTTATACAACATCTTGTGTTCTATCTTCCTGAAGTTACAGTATTTTGAAGTGTTTACATAAGTATCAACTGTACTAAGTTAAAGCATGGGCTGATTTCCTTTAAAACACACACACATAAAATTAGGTTGTCTGATACTCACAGAGTAGAGCAATGGAGTAATACTGAAAGGGTCTTTAAAGAAAAAGATCCTCCACTACTTTAGTATGCCATAATCATCAAATAAGTACAGGGTGTGCCTGAAAGAAAGTATTTTACTGTAAAAACCTAAATTATATGAAACATTGGTAGAACATGTCACAGTACCATATCTTGAAGACAAGCAGGATCGTACCTAGCCATAGCAATCAGCAGCATTCAATATAAACTGACCTGGGACTCTCCAAAGAAAGAGGAATATACAAATATGCTTCCACCACTGTATAAATTTCACATAAAAATGAGGTGCTCAAACATATTTGGTTTTCCCATTTTGATAACAGTATTAAACTCAAGCAAAGTTTAATATTCAAAGTACAGTACAGTAGGACCCCCGTATCCACTGAGGATTGGTTCTGA
Organism: Gambelia wislizenii; assembly: GCA_030847615.1. NCBI lineage: Eukaryota > Metazoa > Chordata > Lepidosauria > Squamata > Crotaphytidae > Gambelia > Gambelia wislizenii. Next base: position 110,570,573 of record JAUMIR010000004.1, read on the forward strand.
GGGCCTCACGGATACTGAAAACTATGGATAATAGTGAACAGCACAGAAAATAATTGGACTTCCTGTTTAAAATACCATAGAGTTGCCTTGGAGGACCTACAAAATGGCTAGAGAGGACACCCTTTCTAGGAAGACTCTATAGTAGGTGTGCTGTTTTGTGTCCCGTGGATAATTGAATCAGTGGATACAGTGGTCCTACTGTAGTACTAAATGTTAAAACTTCCATACATTTACCGAAGTTTCTAACATAAGCTAAATATCCCTACCCCATGTGACATTCAAGCAGAACTTAAATGGGAATAAAATTATATTCCTAGGTAACTACAGAAGTACACCGCACAGCAGGGTGGGGAATATTTTGCTCTCCTCAGAAGCCACAGTCAGCATGGCCAATGGTAAGAGGCTATAGAAGCCAAACACATTGGGAGGGCCAAGTATTCCCACCCACTGTACAGAATTGTGTGATTGTTAATTTGTACAGGCACTAGTGTGAGTGCTAAGGTACTCCCACAGTATTTTAAACAGAAAGCCTCACAAGAAGCTATTCCAGAATCAATACTTGGACACAAGTTTAAATACCCTGATATAGCAAGTGAGTTGTGGGCTGCATCCTGCTCTGTACAGTGGGCTCTCCAGACCTGCAGGGGTTTGGTTCCAGGATCCCTGTGGATGGCAAAAAACGCAAATAGCCATGCCCCATGTTATTAAATGACAGTGATATGCATGTGATGTGTCAGTGTGCACATTACCACTATTTTAGTTATGGGACGAGATGACCTGCAGATCAGGAGGGCCCACTGTATTTACAATGTTGTAAGTCAAACATATGACTTCATATTTTTTTGAATTCATGTTAATGGTTGTTGCACCCTTGCAACAATCAAAAGCAGCCTCAAAAGCCTGAAGGCAGGCAGCCCCTGCCCCACCAAGTATTTCTGAACACTGAGGAAGCGGGCATTTAGCTAAGACATACCCAGCCTTCTTCCCATCAGCAAGGCATGGTGCTCCTGGATGCATTATCACTCGGTGCCCCGCTCTCCAATGCATTGGAAATCCTTGTTGGACGTGTGTGTGAACTGCATGGTTTCAAAGGTAGATGGGGCGGGGGAGCACTTTGGCTGTGGTTTGTATGAATATCCCAACTTAAATGTTTACTTACATATTTGTAAATCCATGTAAGAAAATAAAGCTTATACATGTTTTCATAATTCATTAAGCCATATTTTTGTTCCATTTAACTTTCTGCCAACCTCAGTTCAACTGCTACAGCCTATAATCACTTCTACTTGCTGCTATACCAAAAACAGTGTTTTATTAAATCAGTCTTTGGCAACAAGCTAATCCTCCCACAAACTCCTTCTGTAAGTAAAAAACAGACTCACCCCATATTCATAGGTCCCCCTTTCCACAATCTGTTTTTGGCTGGGGTAGTAACTGATCTTGGGTCCCATGCCAGGAGAAACAGACAGATTGAGTATTCCTTATCTGAAATACTTGGGACTAGAACTGTTATGTATTTCGGATTTTGGAATACATACATACATATATATATATATAATGAGGTATCTTGGAGATGGGACCCAAATCTAAACATGAAATTCATTTGTTTCATATGCACCTTATACACATAGCCTGAAAGTAATTATGTGCACAATATTTTTAATAATTTTGTGCATGAAACAAAGTTTGTGTACATTGAACCAACAGAAAGCAAAGGTGTCACTATCTCAGCCACCACGTGGACAATTTTTGACTTTGGAGTATTTTGGATTTCAGAATTCCAGATAAGGGATACTCAACCTACATATAATAAATATGGAAATTCACATAGTTCTTCATTACTTTCTCTCTGAAGAAATTAAGCCAACAGAAGGACACAAAAGGAGCAACTGGGAGGAGGGGCCTTTCTTTACTAGGCCAGCAAGTAGAAAAATTTATATATATGACATAAAAGTTAGCAACCAAAAACACACAGGTTTGATCATCAGTATAAAGTAGATCAGTATAAAGTTTAAACACAAATGCTATACCAAATTAATATCTGCCAAGAAGCAGATGCTACTTAGGATCACAGCAATTATTTGCTGTACCTATACAGGAGATTCTCTCAAGCAGAAAACCTGGTTTAACTACTAATGCCTCAATCCTATTATTACTCCCAACTAAAGTAGACCCATTAAAACAGCAGTATTTATATACATGTTGATTAACCACTGAATAATTGATTCCATGGGTCTACTCTAATTGGAAGTAACCAAGAGAAGGCTAGCCAATGCAGTTTTAAAATGGCAAACCAAGTCTTTTTTAGATATACACATAATTATCTGTGGTAACAAAGCAGTAGCTTGAGCGCAATTAATATCTAGTAATTGGATGTACATATTCTGGAGAATGCATCTAAAGACTTCTTTAAGAAAAAAATTACAATATTAAGTGCACTATATATTTTTAAAGAATATTTATTTGATCTGAAAACAAATATTCAGTTTACATACGAAAGGATATTTTGTATACATCACCTTCTTGACTATATCTTTACACTTGGCAATTTTCAAAGCCATTATCAAGTTATATGACAAAACTGTCACAAAGACATTTGGAGACACTTGTAGTGTGTGCCTTTAGTTCATTTTTGAATTATGGCTGCCCTAAGGCGACCCACAGAGTTTTCTTGTCAGAATTTGTTCAAAGGAGGTTTAGCCTTGCATTACTCTGAAGCTGAGAGTGTGACTTTCCAAGATCACCCAAGTGGGTTTCCATGGCAGACCTGGAATTTGAACCCTGGTCTCCCAGTGTCCTAGACCAACACTCAAACCACTACACCACACTTGCTCTCTACTTGAGGGCACTGCTGTTATGAAAAGAACGCACATTAGTTATATAGGCAGCTTCCCTTGCTGGCTTACAGAAAATAAGCCAGGTATCACTTAATTGAATACAATTTATTGAATATTTTGAAACTCAGACTTATCCATATTAAAAACATGGAGTACCTTATTAGCCTAGAATGACAAAAAATACTTTCAAAAACTTCACATTTGTTATAGTTCTGCATATCACTGTAACTGCAAGGTGGGGGGGGACTGTTAAAACGTTGGTGTACTGCTCTTTCCCTTTCACTTCAGAAAAAACGCAAGTAATGTGAGACTGAAGTTTTAAAAAGGAATGCAAACATTTTACCAAAAAGGAACCCTACCTTATATTTACATTCAATTAGGAGAAACCTCCACTGAAGCACAGTAAAACTCCTTAAAGAAGCACGCAAAGGGCTTCATGCACACCTGCAATTGTAACTTGAAACTACCTCGTACATTCCTAGAGGAAGAAACTGACAAAACCACCTCTGAGTATGCTTATAAGTAAGAAAATCCTATAAAATGCACAGGGTCGCCATAACTCGACAGGCGACTTGGAAGTAAGGCGTGCACACACTAAGGCCCAACCAAGCCACTGAAATAACTCCATTTTGTCTCCTGACTGAGCCCTGGCGGGCAGCAGAAGATAGCAGGAGCCCAAGGATGAGCCAAGCAACATGCGGGCATAAAAAGCACGTGGCCCACGTACATGTTGCCTAAACTTCATTAGCCCCAAAGCCACCAGATGTCCACCCTGCCTGCATCTCCTGGCCAGAGGCTTTACCCAGGAAAGACTTTCCAAAAAGCACTCACTCTCTGGCTTGGTGAGCATTTTGAGCTTCCAAAGGGCTCTCCCTCCCCTCAAGACTCATCTCACTTCTGACAAGCCCTCCCTCCCTCAGACCAGGGCTTCTAAAAACTTTTCCCACTCAGGACCCATTTTCACCTGGGAAATGTTTAACGTGACCCCGGGGGTGTATCAAATAGGTACGCAAACCAAATTTACTGTTGTCAATTTTTTTTTCATGACCCCCCACATTCAGACCCCCACTTTAAGAAGCTTTGCCCTGGACAACCAAACCAACAAACACACACACAGAGACTTACTTACTTACTTATTTATTTCCAGGCCTCTCGAAGTCTCCAAAACATTCCCAGCATAAGGGAGGCCAAGGGTCCTCTTCCTATTTTTGGACACAGCCCCCCACACACTACACAGTGCATTGGGGGGGGTCCCTCTGTCTGCTCTGGCCTAGAGAGCGCCCCCCTTTCCTTCCTTCCTTCCTTCCTCCCCATGTGGGCGGGAAGGAAGGGGCCAGGCATTCTTTATTTAAAGAATTAAGTAAAGACCCTGAGGGGGGCGGGAAGGGGTCCCGACTCCTCCGCCTCTGCTTCGGCCAGGCCGGAGGGAAGGGGGCGGCAGGGGCCGGGGTCCCTCTCCAGCACCACGTGCTGCTCCTGAGGCGAGGGTGGGAGTTGGGGCTGGCTGAGGCGGGGAGACCGAGAGGACCCCCTTCCCTTCCCTTCCCTTCCTTCCTTCCCTCCCTCCGCCGCCTCGGACTCACCTTCCTTCCTGAGGGGCGCCGAGCCAGGCTGCCCACCGCCGTCCTCCCTCCGCTCCCCTCCGGCTCCGCCAGGCCCGGAGGAGGAGGCGGCGGCGGAGGAGGAGAAGGGCGGCAGCGGGTTCTTGCGCTCCTTCTGCGACTCCCTGCGCAGCTGCTTGGCCGCGCTGCCGCTCCCGCCCGAGCCGCCCTGGCCCGAACCACCGCCGCCGCCTGAGGAGGAGGAGGAGGAATTCGCTTGGGTCGCTTGGCCCCCGCCGCCGCCTCCACGGCCGCCTTGGTGACTCCCGCCGCCGCCGCCTCCTCCGGCGTTCTCTTTCTTGCGGCTCTCGGCCGCCTGGATCACCTCGAAGGGGTCGGATTCGTCGTCCAAGAGCTGGTCAAAGCGGTTGGTGACGACGCACCCGAAGCCTTCCTGCAGGTGTCCGGGCATGATGGGCCCCTCTCGGTGGGATCCTCCGCCGATGCTGCCCAGGCCCCGGCCCACCCCCTGCGCGCTCGCTGGCTGCCCACACAAGATGGCCGGCCCCCCGAGCAACCCGCTTCTCTTCCGGCCAGAGCCACATCCGGGAAACAGCCCAGAGACGCGCCGGGCCCTGCCGCGCGGAGCACCTCGGGAAATGGAGGCCCGGCGCTTCGATCGCCCCAGCAACGGGCTCTCCGCGCAGGAGCGGACCACAATTCCCAGCAGGCGCCGCGGCAGGCAGCAAGAATGAGAAACAGGAGGGACAGAGAGGAGGGCCACCTTCCTGCTCAGAGAACCCAAGGCAGGGCTTCGTGTAGGAAGACCCAGTCGCCTTTTTTTAAATTTTCATTTTGGAAGGAACCAAAGAGGACACTCTGCCCCCGCCCAGACTCATAAAGTCCCAAAGTTTTAAAATAAAGGGAATTGAGGGATGCTATTCCTTGCAAGCATTGCTGAAAACCTGAAAGGCCAATGTTCCTACTGTTGCAGTCAAGATCTACAGTTGTCCCTCCATATCCACGGATCTGGTATCCACGGATTTAAATATTTACGGCTTGAAAATATTCTTTAAAAAATAATAATCCAAAAGGCAAACCTTGATTTTGCCATCTGATATAAGGGACACCATTTTGCTATGCCATTGCATATAATGGGACTTGAGTATTCACGGATTTTGGTATCCACAGGGGGAGTCCAGGAACTAAGCCCCAGCAAATATGAAGGGATAACTGTATTAAGCCAGGTCATGGCTGTACATTTACATGGTACATAGAACACATGCAGTGTACATGTAGATGCATACAGCCCTGTGCCTTTTGTGGTGGGTTTCTGTCCATCATCTTCTAATTATCACTTGGCAAATCAAAGAAAGCCATCGATGGATAGTTAACTCTCCACATCTTGCTAAAGTTATTATTCTTGTCATTATCTTTATTTCCATCCCACTTTTTTCCCAATTTGGGACTCAAAGCAGCGTACAATAAAAATATATTGTTAAAATCAGCTAAATACAAAAATTAAAACACAATTAAACAACAAAAAAGTTACAAACAGCTCAAATTTTAAAAACACACACATATACACATACCCCTACCCTTATCAATAAATCTTCTGTTGCCTTCCTTCAGCCACCAATTCTAAAAAAGTTCCTAGTGAGAACTGCAATACAAATACCAACTGAAAATCCTGAATGACCACTGTGCAGACAAGTTTCGCATCCCTTGTGCATATTTGCATGGAACAACTACAAGCAAAAATATTGGCAAAATCTATTGACATGACTTGCAATTCCACCAATGTTATTTATATATGTGACTAAATGTCAACACCCTGGATTCAATTTGCAACGTGTAAGAAATAGGACCACTGATCTTCACACAAGATTCAGAAACCATAAATCAACAATTGCAACTAAAATGTTGGAACAACCTGTTGCAAAACATTTTAATTGTGAGGAATACAGTCTTTTCATGGCTATACAGGTATTAACAAGAGAGGAACCCTGGGATCCAAACATGCTTGAGAAGAAATAAAATTTCTGGAACCTGGGAATTCTATAACTGCCACTGGATGCTGTTTATCTCTCCCGTTCCAACAGACTTCACTAAGAAAGCAAGAAGCCAAAACATCTGATGCTTTTTATAAATACCTGTTTTCAATCATTTATTAACTTTACTTCAGTTTTATAGTATCTCTCTTAGATCTAGGCTGTATCTGAAAACAGTGCTGTTCTTTTGTTGTTCTCTACACACAAACACACCTGCAAAATGGATACTGCAAAATTTCTAGGTACATTTATTAAACCAAAGTCAGGATACATTGTGCTTGCTTCTCTGATCACCTGAATATGTGGTGATCAAGCTCCTATCTTCCATTTGCTGGGATCCAGCATGGTGTAGTCATTTGAGCACTGGATTACAACACTGGAAACCAGGGTTTGAATCCTCATTCAGTCATGGGAACCCACTGGGTGACCTTGGGCAAGGCAAAAGCAACTCCCCCCCCTGAACAAATCTTGACAAGAAAACCCCATAATAGTTCAACTTAGGCTTGCTATAAGTTGGAAATAACTTGAAGGCACACAACAACAAACAACAACATGCGTAGAATTTAAATTAAAGCAACCCATTTCACATTCTTCTATATGCTATGCGCTAAAAATCAAAATAATAAAGTGATCTCTTCTGTATTGTTTCAGCACATGGTTATCACAAGGATATTTAACTTGTACTCTGTATTAACTAGCTTAGAATTACAAACATGCTTTGGGAGTTACCTTTATACTCAGTAATGTGGGTTAAAATATCATGTTACACGCATAAGCATTCAGCACAAAGTTGTACCAAGCCTGACTATCCCATTTAGAGTACGAACTGAGATTAAGCAGTAGTTAACTACAGGGTGTCCTGCAAATTAAACAACAGTCCCCTTCTATAGTGTCTACTGTATGTGCTGCAGAGTAAATAATGTTCCCCTTTTATAAGATACCATGTGCAAAACACAACTGGGAATGGCAAATACACAAATGGCAGGAGAAGAGGTGCACATCATGACAATTCCAGTTGGAGATATAATTAACTAGTTCTTAACATTTGGTTCTACGTGATCTTCCTAAACCATGACTGCCAAAAACACTACTCTCAATCTAATGTTAGGGAACTAGGAACAGGATGGTCATTAAGGCAGCAAATACATGGTTTTCAGCTTTGCCTGATGTCACTTCCCCTTGGCCATATAGTCATATCATTAAAATCTGGATTCTGCTGGCCATCTTCCCACATTCCTGTAGCTTAGCCTTCCTCAACCTATTGCCCCTCAGGTGTGCTGGACTACAACTGTCATCAGCCAGCATAGCCAACAGATGCCTTATTTCCTCCATGCTTTTCTGAAGCATAAAGTCTGCAGCCTAAATCCCATTGCTAGTCCCAAGAAGAGCAGACCCATGGAGTCAATGGAATTTGTATAAGTGTTGACTTACCAAGCTCCCATTTAAATGTGTCTATTCCAGTTGAGACAAACATCTGGGTTTTGGATTCAATGTGCAACAATGCAAATTGTCCTTGATGTGGATACTTTTGCTACATAATATCTTTTCCCCCCTAGCTGAAGTAGCAAACACAGGTAGCCATAGAAGCTAACATACAATACAAGTTTTATTCTCTAGGTCAGAAGCAGGCAAATGTGGAAAGCTGGAGGCTGCAGTAGCCCCCCATGAGACCTTGGAGAGCCACACCTCTCCACCACACCTGCTCCTATTAAAAAAACTTTTTTCATCCCAAACATTTCTGGAGCATTTGGGGTCTGGGAGAAGCCTTTTTTAAGAACAGCAAATGAGCAAAGTCATTTCCTGTTCTCTTTCTGTTTGAAAAGAATTCTCTCCTGAGCTTAAATTTGCCTGAGGGGGTACGTAGCAATGTACCCTGCACCACCATCACCCACAGACATTTTGGGGCAGTTCGGGACAAAACTTTGCTTTTTGAAAAGTTTTACAAAAATTGCTTTTGTCCAAACGTGATAAAATTGCCTTCCACACACTGTGAGAGTACATTCAGGGGCAAAAATAAATTGCTAAAAATTGTGATCTGCGAGGGCCCGGGGGCCACAAAAATACTTTGCCCTCTCCTTCTTTATATGGGGGTGCATTGTGTTAACCCGTGCTGGTGATAATTAAAAACATTTGAACTGGCTTGCCTTGATTATATGTTGTACAAAAAGACAGGATGAAAACAAATTTGTTTCAGGCAAGCTAAATATGGGAGCACGTGAGAGTATAGTATAGAATTCAAATGTGACAGTCAAGTTATCATTATACGGGGGGAGCTTTCAAATTTATGGGAAGATCTAAATTAGGACTTTACATCACTGTCCCTTTAATAATCTGTAATTTAAATAAAGTAAGCAAAGAGCACTGATAAAATAGTCTGCTTCAGCACACAGTGTCCACAAAATACTAGCCAGCATACACTACAGCATAAAATACTTATGACATCAGACATAAGACAGCTAGTATTATACAGTGAATAATACCATAGCTGAAAATACTATACAGTAGAGGCAGTGTATGCCCACTATACAATAGAAACATACTAGGCATCCAGGTAGTCACCTGTTTCCTGTTATGGCTTCATCAGGTGCCAATCTACATAAATTTTTTGGTCTCACTCCATCAAAAATAATACATCACATATTTTTAAAGTTAAACCTATATATAAGGTCCAAACCACAGATCATTTAGTTGAGAAATCAAGTACCTCCAGACTAAGAAGATATGCTTAAACCAACTCTTTATTATCCAAGGCCATTATTACCTGCCTGCACATCTTTTCAAATACAAATGTCGACAAATGTTGCCGTCGGCAAGATTTGTCGTCCCCCACATTGCTGTCGGCAAATCTGTGCTCAAGTCCGCTCAGCAGTTCACCTACCTGGGAAGCATCATCTCCTCAGATGCCAAGATTGACAAAGAGATCGATCACAGATTAGCAAAGGCATATAGCGCATTTGGAAGACTTCACAAAAGAGTCTGGAGCAATAAACACCTGAGGCAAAGCACAAAAATCAGTGTATAGAGCCATTGTACTGTCTATTCTGCTTTACGGGTCTGAAACGTGGGTCACCTATCGCCACCACCTACGACTCCTGTAACGCTTTCATCAGCGCTGTCTACGCACAATCCTAAATATACACTGGACTGACTATGTGACAAATGTTGCTGTCCTTGAGCAAGCAGGGATGACCAGCATTGAGGCCATGATATTGAGAACACAGCTGCGCTGGGCAGGGCACGTTTCTAGGATGGAGGACCATCGCCTCCCAAAAATACTACTCTACGATGAACTCGCCATGGATCAGTGTAAGAGGGGCACTCTAAAAAAGTGATATAAAGACTCCCTGAAGCAACATCTCAGGCTCAGCCAAATTGATCACCAACAGTGGTCTGCCCTGGCCTCACATCGGGAGGCATGGAGACGCACTATCCACAATGCTGCAGCCATATTTGAGAACTCACGCCGAACAAGTCTTGAAGAGAAACGACAACGCAGAAAGAATCACAACCCGGAAACATCACCCAAGGAGACCTTCTGCTGTGCTTTCTGCAACCGGACTTGTTTATCTCAGATTGGCCTTTTTAGTCATCAGCGCGCTTGCAGAAAGTGCGGGATGAGTGTAACTATAAAGTCCTCATCCTGACTCCTATGCACCAAGTATCCCCCTGGGAAGAGTATGTACTTAGGTTGTAGATTAATCCCATACTATATCCCATAGTATATGCATAGTATAGATGCACACAGCGGATCTGCTATTCAGTCTCAGGGGACCACACCTGATTTTGTTGGCTTACCAAAAACAAAACTTCTTACCACTAACATAAGCACTCAGAATGTAGTTAGTATCTTCCACACAGATTGATAGTCCCTTGATCCCACCTCCCTTTATGAAGATGCAACCCTTTACCAAAACTGATTCAATTTGCTTATAAAAGACTGCTCTGAATGCTCATTTACAACAGAGTTTATTTACATGTCTGCTATTCCATAAGGAAACAGCTGAAATTCAAGTCAGGATTTAACCTTCCAAGAAGGCACAATTGGAAGTCAGAAATGGGGCTGGAATGGAGGGTTTGCTAGCAGCTCAAACTGTGTTTGATCCACTAGTCTGCACAAAGAATGTGAGCTGCCAAAATGTGTGTCCATGAGAAATAGGTCACGTGCACTGATATTTGCAGACTCCACAATTACCGTAACCAGGACTTAACTACAGAGGATACTGATCATCTGTCTGAGGAGGAAATGGATTATTATGATGATGACTACAGTGAAAAGGAACAAGTTAGATGACACATGCCTAGCAGAAAGTAGAAAGACATTTGTTTGTGTGTGAAATTGGGTAGATTTTTGTGAGGTTGCTATAGCAGTTAACAGAATCTTTTGCAAAAAAAAAAAAAAAAAGAAGAAGAAGAAGAAGAAGAAGAAGAAGGTGGTGGTGGTGGGCAAGGCTCAACTCTTTAGAATTGTATGCCTTCAAGTCATTTCTGACTTATGGCAACCCTAAGGCAAACCCATCATGGGGTTTTCTGAGGCCAAGAGTGTATAAACATGTCCAAGATCACTCAGTGCATTTTCATGGCTGAATGGGGATTCGAACCCTTGTCTCCAGAGTTGTAGTCCAACACTCAAATCACTATGCTTTGCTGGCTCCAGGGTATGGTATAGGGGACTTTCCACTGATGATGTGAAAGGAACATTTGGGATGGTACACGGCATAGTTTAGGCTGCGCAGCTACAGTTTCCTTACTCATAGCTGCAAACTCTCATCATTGCACATTGATTTGCTTTACACAGAAACAACAAACAGAGATAGGAGTCATAGAATCATAGAGTTGGAAGAGACCACAAGGGCCATCCAGTCCAACCCCCTGCCATGCAGGAAATCACGATCAAAGCATCCCTGACAGATGGCCATCCAGCCTCTGTTTAAAGACCTCCAAGGAAGGAGACCCCACCATGCTCCAAGGGAGTGTGTTCCACTGCCAAACAGCTCTTACTGTCAGAAAGTTCCTCCTAATGTTGAGGTGGAATCTCTGCTGATGATTATACTTACTACACTTGATCTTAGTCAAAAGGCCAAGAAGCAACTGAATGATGATGCATCTTGAAGGAGAGAGTTTCTTAGAGGTGGAGATGTATGGAATCAGGTATCATACCTCAGCTGTCATGGTGTAGGGTCAAATAAATGATTAAGGCTATTCATGTAGCAATTTGTTAAAAAAGAAACTGGGGGTTTGTCTACACAGCAAAAATACTCCTCATAGAATTCGAGGAGAATACAATTTGTCTAAATGGGATCTTGAATCAATCTGCCATATTTGGAAAGAGGGGGCCAAAAATGCCAACTATTCCATGGGGAAAGCCTTTGCAGGTTTTCCTGTATTTAAAAAAAACCTCTGAAGGAAATGCGGGTTCCTGCTTGTTGGGACAACCAATTCACTTTGATGCACATGCCTCATAAGTGCAGAACTAGAAAGCTGAATGGTTGGACGTGTGCAGGGGATGGAGCTTTCTGGCAAGGCAAGTGCCCCAAACTGCCATGTTGGGTTTTCACCATAGCGATCATGGGCTGAGGCAATGAAACAGCCTTCCCTCCTTTTTTTCTGTTTATTTAAGAGGAATATTCGGCACCTTGGATGTGCTTTAAAAAAAATACTGTTTGACGGCGGCAACTGATGAGAATAAAAATGCAAGTAATTCACTAGTGCTCACCATCTTGATTTGCAGGCATGCCTGTTTGAACAACGAACATGGATAACTTTGCATGCCTGCAATCTTGCCAAAATATTGTGGAGACAAATGAAAGCTGCTGCAAATTGGCATTAGTGCACATCAATCCACATTTTATAGCCTCATATAGACATGCCCTGGGTGACAAATTCAGCATCATAAAAACACATAACCACCTTTTTTCCAACTACTAAAATATAAACCTTGCCCAAAAAAAATCCCATCCAGTCTTATACAGTACAACAGTCTTGGCCATGCATAAGCCAGATAAAAACTTGATACATTATGTATCATTTATCAGTTTATAACACAATACAGGCATACACCAATTAACAAAGCCTCTGACAAAGAAGCTCCTTTTTATAAAGTGTTTCTGTGGAAGCCCTGACTGCCCCTCTTTTCTTATCTTCTGTCTAGCTAGCTAGAAGCTTTTCTTGAAGCATTGGCATTAGGAGATGGTGAAGGAGACCTGGAGTTTGTCCAGATGGTGAAAATACTGCTCATAGGATTTGCAGAGAATACAGTGTGTCCCAATGTGATTCGCAGTATTCAGAAAGGGAGGTCTAAAAACTCCACAAACCGCACAGTAAAAGGATTCATGGTTTTTCCCAAAGTTTCCAGGAAAATGCACATAGATGTGCATTTTTGCACGTGTGGGCATCCAAATGACATTGCTGCACATTTTTGCCCTTTATCAGAGCATGTGGACACTCCATTCGAATATATGCGAACAGATTAAAAAACAGTGGCATCAAAACAGCGTTGTTGCGAACAGGCGAAAATGATCAGCAGAGCTGTTTTGAATGGTCAGGTATCTGTTAGAACTCAATAACCCACAGCATAATATTTGCTCACCATTTTGCAGATAAAATTGCTCAGATTCACTCTGATGTAGATACCAGAGTTGATATAACCTTTGTCCCTGCTTGTCCAGTGTTCGATGCACACTCTTCAATTTGTGCAGCCTGAGGATGTGAACAGGATCCTTGGAGAGGTGAGAGCCACCACATGTCTACTAGACCCATGCACTTCCTGGCTAATTAAACAGGGCAGAGGAGGACTAGTTGTGTGGATAAGGGAAGTGATTAATGCCTCTTTGCAAGAAGGCAGGGTCCCAACACACCTGAAAGAGGTGGTGGTAAGATATCTTCTGGGAAAAAACTTCCCTGGACCCTGCTATACTAGATAACCATAGACCAGTCTCCAACCTTCCATTTCTGGGCAAGGTACTAAAGAGTGAAGTGGCTTCTCAACTCCATGGTATCCTTCTGAGTCACTTCTCTGGGATGGGGCTTGGAGGTACTGTTCTTTGCTGGAGGGGCACTCTCAGAGGGTTATGCTGGGGGATTCCTGCTCAACTCCATGGCCATTGGCTTATAGAGTCCCTCGGGGTTCAGTCTTATTCCCTGTGCTATTTAATATGTACATGAAACAGCTGGGAGAGGTTGTCTGAGTTTTGGGGTCTGGTGTCACCAGTATGCTGATGATACCCAGCTTTACTCCTCCTTTCCACCTAATTCCAAGGCCACTGTTCCTGTGCTGAGCCAGTGCCTGGCAGCTGTAATGGACTAGATGAGAGCGAACAAGTTGAAGCTTAATCCAGACAAGACAGAGGTGCTCCTGGCCAGTTGAAATACAGATCTGGGAATAAGGATTCAGCCTGTGTTAGATGGTTACACTCCCCATGAAAACACGAGTTTGCAGTTTGGGGGGATATTCCTGGATTCAGCTCTGCACCTGGAGGCCCAGGTTTCAGCAGTGACCAGGAGTGCTTTGCACAGTTGAAGTTAGTACACCAAGTGCATCCGTTCCTGGAGAAGTTGGATCTGGCCACAATAGTACATGGCTTGGTTACACTCTATATGGGGCTCTCATTGAAAAGTGCTCAGAAATTTCAATTGGTCCAAAGAGCTGCTGTCAGGTTGTTAACTAAGGCTGGCTACAGGGAGCATATAACTCCTCTGTTGCAAAAACTCCATTGGCTGCCAGTTCGTTTCCAGGCACAATTCAAAGTGCTGGTGTTGACCTATAAAGCCCTATACTGTATGGGTCCAGGTTATTTGAAGGACTGTATCTCCCTGTATGAGCCCACTATGTCTCAAGAGGCCCTTCTCTTTGTCTCACTATGATCTCAGGCTCTTTTGGTGGGAACAAGGGAGAAGGCATTCTCAGTGGCTGCTCTCATACTTTGGAATTCCCTCCCTAGAGAGACCTGCATGGCCCTGTCCTTGCTCTCCTTCCATCAGCAGGTCAAAACATTTTTGTCTGGCCAGGCTTTTACAAACTGACTAAAGTTGGGCTTCAAATGCTGTGCAGTTCTGTTTTTAAGGTTTTCTAGGCTTTGTATATAGTCTTTTAATGCATTTAAATATTTAAATGTTTAATGTTTTAACTTATAAATTGTTTAATTTTTATCTTATATTTATACTTTGGCTTTTGTATTGTTTTAAATATGATGTTAGCCACCTAGAGTCCCATTATCAGAAGAAAGGCAGCATATAAATGAATAAAACAACAACTTTGTGCCAGCACTGTGACTGTGTCCCTGAACTCAGAGGATCTGGAACTGGATCTGGCATAATTTTGCTCCTCCCTCCTTTCATCTCTTCTCTGCTCCTTTGGGACTCTTGTGGTGATCACAGCCAGCAGAGCGGCTTTGCTGACATATCTCTTTCTTGGCTGATCTCTGAGATCAGATGGCAGAGAGTAGTTATGTCAGCATAAAGGCAGTTCAAACAGCAGAAGGGTGGTTCAGCCAGTATAGCTGCTATGCCTAAACTCTTACATCCAGCACATTTCTGAGCTGGAATTGTACTGTAATGCATTTATTGTCAAACAGCCTTTTGTGGACTATGGCCCATTTTATTAGATGTATGAATTAGATGTATGTTGAATTACCAATACCTAGACTATAAAGCCTATAAATGTATAGACTATATATATAATTTATAATTTATATATAATTTTTATATATATAAATCTATAGACTATAAATGGCACCACCGTTCCACAGTTGTGGGATTGCATTCTTCTGTGAGGCAAGAGGTTATGCTGCTGGCAGCAATGCTGCTGGTAGGGTCTCCCATGTCAGACAGGCTTTTGCTGAGGAGCCAAACTAAGGACTTTATCAGACGAGCCCCTTTAAACATCCTTTTGCTGGCATAAAAAGAAAAAAATCCATTTTTATGCCAGCAAAAGAATGCCCCCAACCACACTTACCTTCTCTCCCAGCAAAGGCTTCCCCAGCAATGAAGAAAAAGTGAACGGAGCTACATTCACTTCCTTGTTCAAAATCCCATGCATTCTCTGGATTGGGTTGAGAAAGTGTCAGAAATGGCACAATTGGCTAAGTTAGCCAATTTGTTAAAAAGGAACTCAATAAATGCATTTATGAAAATATGGGAACCATTTATAGTTTATTTAAAAAATATAAGAGGGGATACCTATGTGGTTGGATTTAACGATTAAATTTTAAATAATAATTAGTTAATATTATCATCTTAGTTTACTATATTTTACTACATATACAGCTTCTTTTTATGATCTGTTTTTTATCATAGATAGCAATGCGGATTTATGAATATATCAGGAAATAGGTTTTTAATATTAGGTAATAGGTAATAAGTACTATAATGGTAATATGGAGGATGAATCAAAGAGCAATGATCAAAGGAAGTAACTGGAAAATAAGTGGGAAGTCTTTTGGGGGTCAGGGGAGGGTTTCTGTATTTCTTCTTTTTCTTGTCTTTTATGTCTACTACCATCTAGATGTTTGTATTATTGTCTTCTTTGTTTCATTTTAATGTACTTTGATTAACTGTTCAATAAAAAAGATTATGAAGTAAAATCCCATGGATTCTCGTGAGAAGACGTGCACACAGGATTTTTTTTAAAAAAAGAAAAGGTTTTTTAAAAGCACCAGAACACACTTTAAAAGTCCCAAGTAACCCAGGGAAGGTCATAAAAAGTGTGTCACTTACTTGGATGTCACGATCTTACTCAGAAGTGTTCACGCCAGACCGGACATTCACGCTGCATTCATGTTAGTACACTGGCATGAGGTTTCACATGCCGGCAATGCCAGCACCAAAGCACCACAGGGGATCAATTGATTGCTTTAGCCATCAATTTAAAATTACAGGTTTTGGCCAAGACATAAAAGCAAAAAGGCAACATTGTGTGGTACGTGCACCCTTTCGCATTCATGTGGTGTTGGTATGACACCATATTTAGGGCATCTGATAAAGTCCTAAATGTGCCAAACAGTTATTGGGCAGCATCAGTTGTAAGACTACTGGTGACACTGGTGATGGATCTCTCAGGGACAACAGCAGTGGTACCATGCTTAATGCTTGCTAGTATTGCACAAAGGGAGGCATGGTAAACCTCCTTTTGAAAATATTTTACCACAAAAAAAAATGAAACAAGAGATAATGTCAGAAGATGAAACACCCAAGTCAGACAGCACAACAAGCTATTGGGGAACAGCAGAAGATAACTACGAGTAGCACTGTGGATAAGGAGCCCTGGTGGCACAGTGGTTAAATGCCGGTACTGCAGCCACAACATTGTGGGTTCTATCCTGCTGGGCTCCAAGGTTGACTCAGCCTTCCATCTTTTGGTGGGTCAGTAAAATGAGTACCCAGCTTGTGGGAACAATTAGCTAACACATTATAAACTGCTTAGAGAGTGCCTAGTACTATAAAGCGGTGTAGATGTGTGTTATTGCTAAACAATTTGTAAGCCACTCTGAAAGCCTTTGTGGCTGAAGAGAGGGGTACAAATACTCTAATTATTAAATAAATAATAATGCAACTGGACTCAAGCCAAAAGGATGTACAGTACTGCTGTTGACATGCTCAGAGGTGAAAGGAAAATCTGAAGCGACACAACACATATTAAGGGAACATGGAATGGGAGAAGCATGAATCAGAGGAAGCTAGATACAGTAAAACAAGAAATGGAATGTACAAACATTGCAATACTTGGGATGAGTGAGCTAAAATGGGCAGGGATGGGACACTTTGAGTCCTATACTTAAACAGTGTTTTACTCAGGAAATGAAAATCTAAGATGAAATGGAGTGGCATTAATAGTGAGGAGAGATATAGTAAAAGCAGTCAAAGGATATAATGCAAAGTCTGACCAAATCATATCAATAAGACTTAAGGGAAAACCCATCAATATAATCATAATCCAGGTTTATGCTGCAACTACAGAGGCAGAAGAAGGAGAAATTGAAAGATTCTATGCTGGAATCCAAAAGGAAATTGATCACACCCCAAAACAGGACTTGTTGTTAATCATAGGTGATTGGAATGCAAAAGTAGGAAGTAGAGCAGAATCAAAGATTGCAGGAAACAAATGAAGCAGGAAAATGAATGATTTCAATTTTTAAGGCCAACAGTTTGTGGACTAGAGTCCCAACCTAGGAACTAGCTATTCAAATACACAAAGTTACATATCCTCTCCAACAGGGACTCACAGTATATAAACCCCACACACCCCTATGCCGCCATTCTCTGAAGATGCCAGCCACAGATGCAGGTGACATGTCAGGAATAAACTCTTCCAGGACACGGCCTCACAGCCCAGAAAAAAACCACGAAAAACCTGTGGATGCCGGCCATGAAAGCCTTCGACTTCACATTGAGACTGTTGTAGTTTGTCCATATCATAAGAAGACATAACTCACTAGAAAAGACAATAATGCTTGGTGAGGTAGAAGGCAGTAGGAAAACAGAAAGACCACATTACAGATGGATGGACTCAATCAGGGAAGTCATGACCCTGAGTCTGCAAGACCTGAGCAGGCCTGTTGATGACAGGGACTTGGAGGTATCTCATTCATAGGGTTACCATAAGTCAAAGTCGGCTTGACAGCAGTTAACAAAAAGACGATAAACAAAGTGTTTGTCTGTCTGTTGTGCTATACAAATGTACATATTTGATCACAGGGTCACAAAAATTGATATAATCTCTAATGGGAACAAAAGGAAGACCATAGTAAGGTTTTAGAAGCAGTTCATTAACTACTTGAAGTACTTCCCAAACAACTACTTTAGATTTCTGTATTTATTTTCCTCTAGAATGCACATGTATGCACCCATTTTGACCAAACTTGATATTTAGACATAGGTTGGCAGCCTGAATATTCCCAGATAAGTTCAGAACTAATTAGCAAACTCTGATGTTTTGGGGTAGGATTTTTTTGTTTTGTTTTGGGAGAGAAAACTGGTGGATTTGATCCATTTTTGCTTGGAACATGACATGAAACAAATTTTAATGATTGCAGGTGCTATCAATCAGACTTTTGTTTCATTCACATCATCGGATAAATCATCAACATCAACCTGGGCAAAGTCAGGTAAACTTCCTAATATACACACATGGAGGATATTTATAACCATAGGTTCCAGGAAAAGATTTTTTTCCAGTTAAAGCAATAAAAATGGTTTCTCAAAACTGTGGGAAGAAAACCACAGGAGTAAAAAGGAACACAGCTTGTGATGGGTGGGGGAGCAGATTTGGTACAAACAGTATGTTTTTTAAAAATTACTGAAGTGGTGAGAAAAATAATCAGTAAAATTGGGAAACAAAAGTACTAGAAGATACAGTTCATTGTTCTCCTGCCCCACCCCACTCTGCCCCTAGACGCTCAATCTTGCAATTTGTGGCGAGGTGTAATAAAAAACATTTTGAGGAAGTAGGCAAGAATGAAAATAAAGAACAAGTATTGAATTTAGATAAATATTTACAATAATTCCAGTTAACAGAAAAATTGGGAAAAGTACAGTCTGTGCTGGCAGGTAAAAGCAATACTTTCAAAATTACTTTTTTAAAAGTACTGAACAAAAGCATTAGGCTCATGGTGTGTATGCAAGAAATCAATAAATATAATATTGAACTTGCAGCTGTTTCAGTTACGCTCTTAAAACAAACCCCACAATGTGTTACAATAGATTAATTGTATAATATAATGGGAAATATTCTAGCATTTTTCCTAGAGGAAAAGAATTATGTACAATGATAAATTGCAATATAGGGGGCACTTGGAAAGCTTTATTTTTATATTTTTTAAATGTCTAGTGCCATAAAAACAATTGCAGAATAAAAAGAAAACAATGATGGCTATACACACGCACAAACCAGTTTTTATATTTGACAGATCTATAAATAATAATAATAATAATAATAATAAAATTTATTTATACCCCGCCCCTCTGTTAAAACAATAAAATGTCCTGGCCTAAATACTCTAAAGCAGTGGTTTCCAACCTGTGGCCCTCCAGGGGTTTTGGACTCCAGATCCCAGAATTCCTGACCATTGGACCAGCTGGCTCAGGCTTCTGGGAGTTGAAGTCCAAAACAAAGTCTGAAACACCTGGAGGGCCACAGGTTGGACACCACTGCTCTAAAGGCATCAGATCCCATCTGATCCTGGATGCTAAGCAGGGTCAGCCCTGATTAGTACTTGGATGAGAGACCACCAATATATACTAGGTGCTGTAGGCTATATTTCAGAGGAAGGAACTGGCAAAACCACCTCTGAGTATTCCTTGTCTTTGGGCCTTACTGCATTCCAAAGAAAAGTGTCAAGGGAGCAGGAACATTCAGTTTTCCTCAGTGCCTTACTGCATTATGTTGTTGTCCTTCTGGCGTACTTTCATTCTGGTCCTGTGGGGAACCAAGGTAAAATTGTGTCTTTTTGCTAACAGGATTTTTCTGGTTAGCAAAAAAGATGCAGTTTTAACTCAGTCCCCCAAAGGACCTGAACGAAAAAATGACAATGGCATGCGGTAAGGCAGCCAGAAAATGGAATGTTCCTGCTCCCTTGCCACGTTTCTTTGGAGTGAGCTAAGGCCCTAAAAAAACCCTGTGAAAATCATGGGGTTGCTATAAGTCAACAGGTGACTTGAAGGCACACACACACACATACACAGACATAAATTGAACAAAAAATAAAAATAAAAATGCAGTTAAGAATTATAGGCCAATGTTGCTGTCTCGTGTGATAATCAAGTTCAACTCCATTGGGGGAGGAAGTTTGCTTATATTTTTA
This sequence comes from Gambelia wislizenii, assembly GCA_030847615.1. Classification (NCBI taxonomy): domain Eukaryota; kingdom Metazoa; phylum Chordata; class Lepidosauria; order Squamata; family Crotaphytidae; genus Gambelia; species Gambelia wislizenii. The sequence goes on from JAUMIR010000004.1 coordinate 110,590,795, forward strand.
TTTTTTATGTACGTTTTGATATATGATTGCTATGAAAATAAAACATTTAAAAAAAAAAAAGAATTATAGGCCAAAATCCAATTGTTAGGCTCAGCTGGAGTAGACTCATTGAATCAATTACTAAATCAGAAGTCAGTACTTATGTAAATTCCTTTGATTCAAAAGGTCTACTTTAGCTGGGAAAAACAATTGGTTTTATGTCATAGAATTCTCCAGGAAATTGTTTCATGTTGAACAACAGTGTCCACAAGGCCACTTACTAGAGCCAGGTACTCCAGGGAAGCTGTAAATTTTTCTTGTGTGGTCTCTCTATACACAGTCACAGTCAGGATACCATTTTTGCATGTAGGATATTTTACATCTTCTCTGAATGTAAAAATTCAAAATGTCTTCTTTTTTCATATTCATATTGCCAACAACATCCAGGTGTTGTAAACGCTTCATATCAGCTATGATAAGCAAAATATTTTCAGTCAGAAGAGTGGCATTGGAAAGAAGAAAAATTAAGAGAGACAGTATTTTGTGAGGGACATAGACTCACTGAAGGAATACACACCCCTCATGCAGCAATCAGCATAATGTCCCAAGTCAGTTATGTAATCTGAAAGCTGCAAATTCAGCTTTGTTTACCAATCCATGTAATTCAAACATCTCTTCAAATAATACAGCAATAAAAGCCTGGAAGCAAAAGGGACAGATTTTTTAAAAGCCCAAGTTTATTTCAACAGCAATTATATATATATATATATATATATATATATATTGGCAAACAGTAGGATTCGCAGGAAGCTCTAGATCACTGTTCTTATATTTGTGACATTTCCAGTTTACCACAGATTTAAACTGAATTTACTGTCTTAGATCCTATGTTCACTAAGGGATCTTCATGGACGGAATGCTTCTAGTCTCCCACAGCAAATTGTGCCCACTTGAAAGTCTTTCTGAATGAATGGGGTGCTTTCCTAATGTGCCCATACACTCAGCTAGATGGGAGATTTAATTGTGCAAAATAGCGCATTAACTCACCATTGCAGCAGTGTTCATTTGTCTCCATGATACATTCACAAGATCACTGGCATGGGAAGCTTTCCATGTTTGAAGTTCACATGGAGCATTCCCACAAGCAAAGATGGCAGCCGTGAGTGAATTACATGTGTTATTATTCTCCAAAAGCTCCCTCCATTTCCCTTTTTTCTCCCTTTTTAAATCAGAGATGTGGAAGAGCAATCTTATGCTTAAAGGGTGTGGGGGGGTGTTTTTTGTTTTTTGTTTTGTTTTGTTTTTTGCTCTGCCACTCAAAAATAGTGCACAATAGCATTCCCGAAAATCGACAACAGTGGCTCTGGCCACTTCATCACCAGCAAGCCCGCCCCCATGAACGTCCAACCAATCATGTTTTGACTTCTGGGATGTTCCCCAATTTGAATTCATTGTTCAAATGGGCTGAAATACATATTTCCACATATTTTTTAAAAATTCATGAGAAACAGTGAAGGCTGTTATTGTAATGTACAGTACTTGGAGTTTTTGGGGGGCCCTCCTTTCGAATATGGTGAATCCCTGCAGGAGCTCCTCTGGACAAAAGGTACTCCCTTTTCACTCTGTTAGGATTTTTTCACCATCTAGATAACCTCCCAGAGAGATTTTTCAGAGGGGACAAAAAAGTTTCCTTCTGTGAAACTACTTGCATTAGATTACCTTAGGATGCAAGCCCATGTTTTACGGGAAAATCTTAGAAGAATAAAATAGTTATTTGTCTTCCTCAAAGTAATTTAAAACAGGGAATTCATGCATAATCTTTGTTTTTTAGAGGGAGGTGGGGTTCACCTTTGTTAAGTGGTTACTTGGCGTGCCTACATATCAATTAGGTGCAGTCATACTACCTGAACAGCTGTGGTTGCTATTATGGTATTAACCATGCACCTGAATTTAGGCCAAACAGCCTTGTCTGTAATCATGCAATATATATATATTATCCACTCATTCCTAAATCAGAATCTGATCAGAAAATGAATCTGGGGAGAAACTTTTCCAGTAGCTTCCTGTCAGATCCATAAGAATAGGTCAGATCAAATTCTGTCAACTTTGTAGCCCCGTCTAATAAATTATGCAGAGTAGAAGTGAAGATGGAACTTGCAGTCATGCTCAGTTTCATCAGTCTAGGAATGGAAACAGGAACAGATTGAAATCCATATTAGAAGAGAGGTAGAAATCCTAGATGTCTACCCTTTAAAAATGTCACCAGATATGGTTGTTTTATAATGATTTGTACTGTGAACATTATAGCTGGGAGCTCAAATCAAGAGAGATCCAATCAAAGATGTCAAAGATCTAAATTGGTTTACTTATTTGCAAAGATTTTAAAAAGATAAGAGAGATAAAGGGCTTGTCTAGACATGCTATTTACCCATCTTGGCCCTGTCTTGAACCCCTGCCGTCCAGATGGCAGAGGGCATTTGCCCTGTTTTGCTCCCACTGGGCAGTCCTCATGACCCCTGTGGCAAAGATGGGGCCAAGATGTGGAGAAGACAGGGTAAGGCCCACTACACCATTTTAAAATAATACCTGGTAAAATCCACCCCGGCCAGCAAAAAATGGATCAGACCCACCCCACATAAAAGCAGGAGCCCAGATCACCACGCCAGTCCATCGCTGCAACTGCCATCTCCTTTGCTCTTCTGGATCCAGAAAGCAGGCCTGCAGTGGAACATGTGACCAGTCTGGCTACATACAGGGGGCCTTGCTCATGTACCGCAGGCTGGCTTCCTGGCTTCAGACAATGAGACACTTGTGGTGGCAGCTGCAGCGACGGACTAGCATGGCGGCCTGGACTTCTTCCCGTTCCATGCCAGTGATGGGAAGCAGAATAGGCCTGATCTGCAGGCAGAATATGTCAGCAGGGAGCCAGCATATTCTGGCCTTTGTATATGAGTGCCTAGTCATAGAGGCTGGAGAAAATTAGCTTCACTTGGAACTGTGTAAGGATGATGACCATTTAATTTAAAAATTGGATAAATGTCATTTGAAACTAAAAACAGAAGATGACTCTGTAAAAGAGTTCAGTAAATGATAAGGGAGTTGTCCAATGGTTAAAAAAAACCTCACAGAATGCAAGGAGAATCCTGCTTGTCCTAATGGCATTCTGTGTGATTTTGCCATATTGTGAAGCAGGGGGGCAAAAATGGCCAAAACCCTCACCGGAACAGCTTCACGCCTTTTCCCATTTCTTTTCAAAAACAACAATGGGGTTCACATTTCTGCTCATTAGGACAAGCAAGTTGCTTTGATTTGCTTGCTCAAATGAAAGGAAGCACAAATCTGATTGGCCAGACAAGCACAGGGGGAAGGGCTTGCTGAGAGGGCAAGCATCCACAACCACCATTCCCCCCCCCCTGTGTGATTTGGGATGAGGAAGGGAGGTGGGCAGCTGTCATTACCACCCACCCCCAGCTGTTTACCATCACCACGCGGGATTGGGGGAGGTAGGAGGGCAGCTGCCATCCTATCCCCCTTCCACGGTTCCTCCCCATCGTCATGCCATTGCCTCATGGGGATTGGGGGGGGTAGGAGGGCAGTTGCCATCCTCTCCCCTTCCCCAGTTTCTCCCCCCCTGCAGCCATCCTGCTGACACCCCCCACACCAGCTGTCATCTTTGGATGTGAAGCTTATGGGGGCTGCTGGGGGGGAAAACACCACTAAGACAAGTCGCAGCTGCTGTGACTTGCTCTTACTGCAGGGAATTATGTTTTTCTCCCTCGTATAGATGGGCCCAAGGTGAGCACAAAATTTTGGTCATAATGTCCAAATGGATGTGCAGGGGAATATGTGAACTAAATGTACCCTGAGTAGTAATCTAAAAGAAAATGCTGTATGTATAAGATGATGTATACATGGAATTTAACCCCAAATAGATTGTCGAAAATGTTTAAGAATGTTTCAAATCAATGCTGGGGGTGTCAAGATAAGGAGGGGTCCCTTTTCCATACGTGGTGAACTACTTGTAAGAAAGCAAAAAGCTATTGGTCTGATTTATATGTTAATTTATAACATTTTAAAGGTAGATTTTGCAATGTTACCAGAAATGTTTTTGCTAGGCATTATGGATAGAGAACTGGACAACAAATATAGACTAGAATCATAGGTCTCATCTACACGATGAAAAAATGACACAGATTTCTTCTAAAGATCGGTGATCTGTACAGACCACCATTTGAATAAATACGTGTCATTCAGAGAGGGGCGCAAAACTTACCTTTTAGTCCATGTCCAACGGATCCGGGGCTTCCTCCAGATCAGCTGGGTAAATCTGTATGGCTTTCGAACGTTCCTCCATCTATACACTCCTGTTCGTACACATACAAACAGGTAGTACAATTTGATTGGCTGACTAAGCAAAGGGGTGGGGCTAAAAAGGAGGAGAATCATCAGCAGAAGCCATGTTGGATTCCCAGTAATGCGAGGGCAAAGTAGGTCCGGGAAACAGCTAATTTTTACTTTTATTTGTTTTTATGTTTTAGCGTAACTACATGATCACGGCCAGCTGAGCAACGGGGGGGGGGGGGTCAAATGGATTTTAGGGGGAAATTTTATTATGAAGGCAGATCATACACCAATCATAAAAGACCGTACGATTCTTTTAGATCATACACATTTGTACAACTTCCTTTTCGAAATGTTTGCCCTATATGGATTTTTTTTCCATTGAGTAGATGGGACCATAGAATCACAGAGCTGGAAGAGATCACAAGGGCCACCAGTCCAGTCCACTCCCCTGCAGGAACACACAATCAAAGCACACCCAACAGATGACCATCTAGCCTGTGTTTAAAAACCTCCAAAGGAGACTCCACCACACTCCAAGGCAGCGCATTCCACTGTCGAACAGCTCTTACTGTCGGGAAGTTCTTCCTAATGTTTAGGTGGGATCTCTTTTCCTGTAGTTTGAATCCTTTGCACTGTGTCCTAGCCTCTAGAGCTGCAGAAAACAAGCTTGCTCCATCCTCAATATGACATCCCTTCACATATTTGAAGGGATATTTGACAGCTCCAAGATATGTTAACAGCAGCAAAAACAATGTTTACCCAAACTTGGAAATGGACTGAAGCACCAACGATGGAAGTATAGGACCCATGATCAAGGTAAGCCCACCCTTTAACACCAAAGCAAGTTTGCCAGGGGAATGTGTGACTGGTAATGCTGATCTTGCTTCATTTTCACGTTGAAGTGTACAGCATTAACAGGGTTATGGTGGGCCCAGGAAATTTCAAATTGAAGCTGAATTTTTTCTGCAGTGTAGTCAAGCCCTAAAGGTAGTGTTTTAGTTAGTGTTTAGTGTTTTATTTTAGTGTTTTAGTGTTGTGTATTACTTTTAATTTTAACCAGTGGTTAAATGCCAGTACTGCAACCATAACGTTGCAAGTTCCATCCCAAGGGCTCCAAGGTTAACTCAGCTTTCCATCCTTCCATAGGTCGGTAAAATGAGTACCTGGCCTGTGGTGCAATTAGCTAACACACATTGGAAACCACTTAACACGGTGTAGATGTGTAAAGTGCTATTGCTTAACAATTGGTAAGCTGCTCTGAGAGCCTTTGTGGCTGAAGAGCGGGGTATAAATATATAAATAAATGTACCTGTGTTTTTGAATTTTTTCTCTTTTTTTGTTTCTTTCATTTCTTTCTACTTCTCTTTCTGAATGTTTTTGGCTTTGGTTGTGAATTAGGTTGCCTGTGTTAAAATTAGTAACTAAATAATTTTCTAATTATGTCATAAGGCCACTAAGTTGGGGGGCTTGCTTTTATGGCATAATCTACTGTAAAATAGATAATTAATCTTATATCAAAATAAGTAATTGGAAACGGGCCATAGTTCAGTACTGTGAGCACAGACTTTGCCCGAAGAAGAGTTTCTGTGTGGGTTCCAGGCATTTCTCTGTAAAAGACTCTAGTACCGTAGCTTGGGAAATAGCCAGCATGGTGTAATGGCTTCAGTGTTGGACAAGGACTCCAGTGGACTAGGATTGAAATGCCTACTCAGCCATGGAAACACACTGGTTCCTTGAGCAAGTCACATTCTCTCAGCCTCAGAGGAAGGCAATAGCAAACTTCTCCTCCCAAGAAAACCCTGTGATAGGTTCACTTTAGGGTCACCATAAATCAGAAACTTCTAAAAGGCACACAAGAACAAGCTTGGGCAGTGTACAATGTGCAGCCTTCCAGATGTTATTGGGCTATCATTCCTGGCCAATGAACATGTTGTTTGAGGCTAACATCAGTTGGAGAGTCACAGGTTGCCCATTTCTAAAGCAGTAGGTGATGCGAAAGGGTCTTGGACAGACCTTTCTAGGTCCTGTCCAAGACTGTGGGGCATTGCTACTACTCAGACTAGAGAACACTGCACTAGATATCCAAACAGGAGCCTTACCCATACCTGATCAAGGCATATATATATAATTCTCATTGTGCTTCTTCTTCCTTCTTAATATCTGTCATAGTTTCATGACTTTTATTCTGCACAAATGTTCTCCAGTATATTTTACACCTATTTTAAGCACAGAAATCTTCTTCACAGCACATCATGGAACAATAGCTGGAGAAAAGCAATGTTTTCCCAGTCTAAAATAACATCTAATGTGGCTACAAAATCACTTGTCAGTACCAACAGAACAACAGTACCAACAATGTCATTGGAGAAGGTATATTGTCTGGGTTTTTTTAATTAAATGCCCATTCACAGACCAGTTTTATATACATGCCTACTTGGTTCAATTGAATTCTATGAGGCCTGCTCCCAAGTAAGTGTGTCTAGGATTGCAGCCTTATTCAATATTGTGGAGCCCCCAGCTCTGATCTAAACATACCTGGCCCTGAACTGAGACCAAAGTAAAATAACAAATGTGAGATTTTTCCCAAAAAAGCGGGGAGAGGGAGGGGAACACGGCACTGTAGATGTATTTGTGTACATCTACAATGAAATTACAGTCTGGCATGCACACATATTTTTAAAATTAAGAAAAGCCTTAGAGGCCTAAAGCACACCAGTATCCCCATCTGCAAATAGGGAGGAAGCTAGTAATTCATAAGAACATCACCACATATTAGTCATTCTAATAGCACCAACAGCTGCAGTTCTAATAGTACTAGCTTTAGCAGTAGTCATTATAATTACTAGTGCTGGGTTGTTGTTTTTTAAAAGTGGAGAGTAGGGGAACGAAGCCAGACAAATACTTTGCAGTCTTTTGGCCGAAAATAGTTTGTTCTGAAATATAGGAAGCAACAAGTGGGACAAGAATAAGCAAAACCTTATTCTTAAATCAAATCCTCTCCATGTTAGAAACAGATACAAATATTAGGAGTAGCATGCTCAGTTTTTGCTGCTCATCATTGGCCTGTCTCCTTAGCTGCAGCTAATAGGATGAACATCCATTTGTATTTAGACCTCTGTATTTGAACTGTTCTTGCTCCAGCCACTTGTATACAATAAATTCATCTAGAAAGTTCCATGGTTTCAGTCTGTTTTAAGCCTGAGGTGTTGTTGGGTGATCAAATCCAGTACCACTACATGTACTCTAGAAGTATTCCATCCAACTCCGAGATTTCTGTTCACAAGTGTGAGTTTTACCAAGTCAATAGTTGCCAAGGAGAAGAGAAGGAACATTCCGATGCTCCTAAAGCTTTAATTTGGGGCCAGTTTAACCCGCCATCATGCGTGATCTCTGAAGAGGAGTAGATGAACAGCAGACTCTCCAGATGTCCAACCGTAACTTCTGCCATCCTTCACCTTTGATTATGTTCACTAGGGTAATAGGATTTGCAATCCAACAGCTTCTGAAGGGCTCAAATTTGCTCATTTCTGATGTAAAGCTGTAGACTTTCCGAAGGGGTCACTCATGTGTTTGCCTTGTGGTATCCTAATTTATGACAACAAAGCTGTTAGCTAGGCACAGGGAATGAGTAAGCGTATAATGAGTTAATGCTACATGCAGATATGTATAGTGTAGTCTCCTAGTCCACACTCTCAATATATTGTGATTGTACAAATCATCCCTGAATTACAGCTAACTTGCTATAATTCTGGCCCTAGAGAATGAAGTTAATAAGTTAAAGGCGAGATTTGCCATTTAGAAAGAAGTACAGAGAATATTGGAAAGGAGGAAGAAACAGTTAATAGCAGACATTCTGCAGCTTGGGTTTGTCACTCAAAGAGCTAATTCATACATGAGCACATGTGATGTTTCATGCCATTCTCCACGCACTGCACTCTGTCTGTTATGTCTGTGTTTGAAATATACACATGACTTGCTAGCATTAAGCAGAGAGCGGGGGGACCACAACAATTTTTTTCATTATTAAAAGCTCTGCTTGTATTTGAAATGTCAGCACAAAATAGACAAGTAAGTACTGTATGGCTTTCACATTTCAAAATAGGGCCTGTTTCTGCTTTGAATTGAATACTGTGCTTGGTGGGCTTTACTGTCTCTCTGGCTTTTCTTTGCAAGCGAAGATTCAGGAAGGACTCATCCCACACTTTCTGCAAGCGCACTGATGACTAAAAAAGCCAATCCGAGATAAACAGGTCCGGTTGCAGAAAACACAGCAGAAGGTCTCCTTGGGTGATGTTTTCGGGTTGTGAGTCTTTCTGCATTGTCATTTCTCTTCAAGATTTGTTTGGTGTGGGTTCTCAAATAAAGTTGCAACATTGTGGATGGTGCGTCTCCATGCCTCCCTATGTGAGGCCAGGGCGGACCATCTAAACTGTGTATAATTTTGAGGGCCCCAGAGAGCAGGAAACCACTGTAAAAAAAATACTACTAATTAATAGTAAAGCCCATTAAGGATCAGACAGACAGACAGAATAAACTCTAAAGGTGTCCTATTGTTTCGGATTATTATAAATGCATAGAGATATAGGCCTCCTTGGGAAAGTTTAGGTTCTCTTTGCCTTCATAGTAGTAAACAGCTTGGGTCCAGATTATTTGAAAGACCAGATCTCCCATCCTTCCACAGGAGGCTAGGCTGGCCCCCTCCCTGATTTCCTTTCGCCAGCAGGCAAAGATTTTTCTTTTTAAGCAGGCTTTTACTGTATAAGCAGCAGAGCTTGTTTTATTTGGTGTGTTTTAGATTTTATATATTTTAATCTATTTTTAATGTCTTAATTATATATATTATATTTTTAATCTGTTGTTTTATGGAAGCCGCCTTGGGTCCCATTTTGGGAGAAAGGTGGCATACAAATGAAATAAATAAATAAATGCCTACATACATACATACATTATGTAACAGGTGCTCAGTACAGTACACAGTATAAAATGGCACAAAAAGATGAGGAGGAGAAAGAGGAAGCAAAGAATAACACATTTAGAAAGAAACATTGCAATTTGATTAATCGATCAGAACCTGTGGCACAAACCAATTATCACCTCATTAGAATACTGTTTGGCTGAACACCCCAGGAAGTAGACTTCCAAGATGGCTCCCCTGTTCAAATCATGTTTGTAAGTATTCAGCCATATTCTAGTTGATTAACACTGTTACTTTGTGGGTGAGGGATGCTTAACTGGCCTGACTGTAGCCTGGACCAACATAAGATATTTTGCTACCTGGAGGAAAAAACAAAATGTCCATTCCACTTCATATAGAGGCGGTCTTGAGAAAGACTGGCAGTTGAATTTTATTTCCACACTGTCAGTAGGATGGTGCATTCCACCATCCCTGAGGTAGTAAGGTAGCATAGAGAACATAGCAGGGTGCTTTTGGGATTGTGACAGAATTCTGACCCATTACTCCCTCTTGCTTGGCAGAATTACCAATCTGTCCTCTGTTGGTAACACCAAGACTGAAAAGCATCTTTCTTCTTGGTACAAGCAAGCACAAGGTTGATAAGATTACGTAAACAGAATAGAATAATTCCTAAGATTCTGTCAGGAAAGAAAATGTCCATGTTATAGAAGGAAAGGGTATGTAGCTTCTGGAGGCTGGAAATCTGTTATCAGTTCAATATCTCTCAACCCAAGTCATTTTGCATAAAAAATCTAGCCGTTTTCATCTTTCATAAGAGCAGGTCTTTTGTAAAGCTAATGACACTTGCTCCCTCAATATCAAGCCACACCAAACACTTTGCATTACAACAGGAATAAATCACAATGATATACAGATCATGTGTTTGAATCATCACATCAGCACTGAATTAGGGTTGCCATCTTTCTTTTTTTTTCTGAGTGGATCCTTGTCTTTAATGCATGTATGGCATACAGATACAACATAATCTTCTCTGTCCTGGCAACATGGTCTGGGTGGATTGGTAAACATTTCACTTCAGTTCATTGGGTGGTGGTGTGGTGGTGATTGGAACAATTTACCTAAATTTGCAAATGACATGTGCAGGAAAGAAAGAATTTGAAGTTTAAAGAAATTGAATGCAGGAGAAACTAATGATTTCTCCATTCCTACCCAAAATATGGCAATGTTCTATGTTTTCATAGGTCTTCATGTTTATATTCACGATAGTTCTCAGTGTTCACACTCACCATGAAAGAATCTTGCTGACTTATTAATGTGATTGCCTCTTTCCTTCTCAAAAGGTAAAGGTTTCAGTCACTTGAGGCTATTTGGCTGGAAGGCTCCCTCCTACTCCAGGCTCTGGCATTTATAGGCTGCCATTTATGAGGTGGGCAGCACATATTATGTATCAAAAAGGCACATGTACCTGAAAATATCTGAGAGGTGGGAGCTGAACATTAAAGCCTATGCTTTGCATAGATAAAATCCCAGGTTCAATGCCTGACAGCTGGGAAATACCCTTGTTTGAAACCACAACAAGCTATAGCTAGTTAGAAGAAAGACAATATTAAACAAATGGATTTGCGGCATGATTCATTATAAGACAGCTTCATGTGAAAGAACAACAGTGTTGAAAATTAGTTGTAAGAAGATCCAGGTGCTGAAAAACTCCAGAAACCATCCAGCTGTTCACTTCTATGTTCTCTGCACAGATCATTGATGACCTACCACGAAATAACAAGACTAGACACAGGGAGTTGGGTTAAATAAGAGCCACTTTGTTGACCAAGAATCTAGTTATACAGCAATGAACCCAGAATGAGAAATTAAAATTTACTTTAAGTAATGATTTAGAACAAAATTATTACAAAAAGTACTATAGATGGTACATAAGACCAACCAAATTAGCCAGAATGACAAAAAATAATGACGAAAAATGTTGGAAGTGTGGAACAGACAAAGGAACATTTTATCATGCATGGTGGTTATGTGAAAAAGAAAAAAGAAAAAAAATTGGGCCCAAATCCATGATATGATTTCCAAAATATTAACACTGAATTTCAAATTAACACCAGAGTTGTATTTACTGAATATAACAGACAAGAAAATGGAAGGAAAGTATAAAAGAGTAATATTATATATGATTACTGTGGCTAGGATCATATGTGCCAGAAATTGGAAATTAACTAACCTACCATCAGTTGAAAACTGGCTATCACAATTGAGTGAAATGATGCTAATGGACAAACTGACAATATTGTTAAAAGAACACTCACTTAAAAGATTTGAAGATCAATGGTCAAAAGTTGTTCATTACTACAAAGGACATTGGAAAGCTATGACAATTTAAATTTAAAAAGGTAAATCATTTAAATACTAGACATGGTTATGAATATTAAAAAACATTTATGGTTCTTTTGACTTATTTAATCAAATGTTTAGAGCTCATTGGCCTACTAGAACCTTCAATATATTTCCTAGGAAGATTATAAAAGGACATTATGTGTAAATCATGAGCAACCTAAGTATAGAAGCATAATGATTCTTAATTAACATGGTATAGTCTCTAGTAATATTGTCAATTTAAGAGGTAAACATAACATCAAACGTGAAATTAATCATGTTATGGTTGATTAAAGGAGGTGGGAAGCACACATTTCACTGTACAATTACTATCTATACTTTTATTAATAGCATGGTATATGTTTAGATTTTAAAAATGAACATTTACTGAATGTACAGTTCTCCCTTCATATTCGCTGGGGTTTGGTTCCAGGACCCCCCATGGATACTAAAATCCATGAATACTCAAGTCCCATTATATGCAATGGCATAGCAAAATGGTGTCGCTTATATAAGATGGCAAAATAAAGGTTTGCTTTTTGAATTATTATTTTTTAAAGAATATTTTAAAGCTTCTTAAATCCATGGATATGGAGGGACAACTATATAATGATAATAAGAGTTTTTGTAAGTAATTTTTTAAAAATAAAGATTAATTAAAAAAAAAAAGAATTGATACCTGGTCAGGGGTGAAAAATCAGCATGACAGAACAGCAACCCTGGCCTAGTCCCCTGGAGCTGCACATAGGCATGTAAAGCACTCACTGGGCATTACCCCAATGTGACTGTCACCCCACCACCTTCTGCTCTGTCTTAGAACTTTTGGTCCTCAATACTGCTCGCTGCTGTGATAGGGCTAAGTCTCTAAATTCTAGAGCTCTGCCAGAAACATCCCCTTTGGATGCAGCTATCAACACACCAACTTGCAAGACCCCCGAAGAATGCTGTCATTGTTGCAGCATGGAAAAGGATGGCCTCATATCTCAACACAAATAACAGTTCAGACATCTCCCAAACTCTTAAGGATCTCAAGGGAATAATGGTTCCCATCTATCAGAGGCACAGCCACTCTCCCATGTCCACCCTGCAAGGCGTTGCAAACCCTAAAGTCACCCATGTTATCCCTAGATCCCTGGACCTTATAGGTAAAGGCCAGCACTGCCAGCCTAGTCCAGACAGACTGTGGAGCCAATCCCCTGTCCCTCAGAGAAACACAATATTGTACAATGTGTTCCACCAGGACGGGCCAAGTGGCCTGAAAACCGCTCATTGACTTAAAGCGCTCAAACTAGTTACCAGCCTTCTTATAACTATCCCTAGTACTAGGCACTAGTGAGAGGCCAATGGCCTAGACAACCTCATCCCTCCAAGGTGCCATAGGTCTACAGGCACCAGAACCAGGAAGGCATCTGCTTCTGCAGCAAGTTGTTTGAAGCACTCCATCTATTGGAGGGAAAGAACATCAAGTTTGCTACTGTCCACACCAGCCACATGGAGGGCCATGAACAAGATGTTGTAGCAAAGATGTTGCAAGATGTAGGCCCTGACCTAACGAATGACCCTCAGGGACTTGGATGACATGGAGTTGATAACCTTAACTGCAGCTGTGTTATCACACCAGAAATGGACCAAGGTGTTGGCTAACTCCTTTTCCCAAATCCAGACTGCCATGACGATTGAAAGAAAAAACCCTCAAAAAATGTTAAATCCAACAGCAAGCTTGCCCAGGTCCATTCCTCCAGCCATAGCTGGACACACCAATGGCCATGAAAATAACCCCCGAAACCTGTAGAGCCTGCCACATTAGATGACACCTTCAATGTATCTGGATGTACAGTTCATCTCTTCCATTGAAGGATGCAAAAAACAAACAAACAAACAAACAAACAAACCTCTTGCCCGATCTTCAAATCCTCTTTAATACCCTGAGTATGCCTAATTCTGTGATGGGGCATATGCATGACTGCAATAGCATCATACAGATGCCTCAAAAAGGTCCTACCAGGGGCCAAGACCCTACAGGCAAAGTTTAAGTGGCCAATGAGCTCCTGAAATTCCCTAAGCAGGGCCTTAGTGAGCCACATGAAAGCGGATACCCTCCTGTTTAAATCACTAAGCTCCCCCCTAGGAAGCCTGCAATGCTGCCCTATGGCATTGATCTTGATACCTAAGAAAACCAAATGAGTGCTAGGCCCTTTTCTATTTTCTCATGCGCTATAGGAACCCCCAACTCCTCAGTCAAGGAATGAAATTCTCTCATTATAGAGGCACATTGCCCTGTTCCCACTTGGCCAATTAAGCAAAAAGTCATTGAGATAATGGATAGCCACTCTCTACCCTGAGCTGCATCTCAGTGCCCAATTGAAAGAAGTACTGAACTTTTTGAAAGCAGAACATGACACCGACACCCCATCCAAAGAGCTCATTCCATGTAAAACATGCCATCAAAGGAAAAACCCAGTAACCTGGAATCCTCAGGATGAACAGGAAGAAGGTGAATGCAGACTTAATGATGCATTTCGCCAACTCCACCCCCACCTCATTTCTATGTACTTCACGAACCACCACATTCAACACGTGTAGCAAACCCTGTAAAGTTCTGTAAGAATTGTGTCATTGACCAATTTCTCTAAGCCTATATTCACCAGATGTCTTCTTGGGAACAACCCTCAGAGGTGACTACCCTGCCCTCTGCCACCTCCTTATGAATCTTGGCCCTGACAACCCCCTCCAAGCCAATCTGTGAGTAATGATTCTTTTAAAAATAGGGCTTCTGGATTCTTTGTGATGGAATCAGAAAACCATACCTAAACCCCTCTCTCAAGGAACTAGCTGCAATCCTGTCAGGGTAGAGGTGCAAAAGCACCTCAAGCCGATCCAGCTTAATTGGGCTGGGCCCCTTTTGCAGGTGCAAGGCCAATCCCAGGTCCCCTCTTACCTGAATGCTGCTCCCTGTATCCACCAGTGCTCCTTCCTTTTGGATAGTTCTGGAAGGAATATTCCCCATTATAAATGGGAGCATTCAGGCCAGTATTTTATTTGCAGGGGTGGTGGATTCAAGAGCCTTGCACCCCAAATTTCCAGCACAACTTACTCTGGGCACTAGCAACCACCTGGATCTTAACACCCATCTCCCCCTAGGCTTTCTGGATAATAATAATATGGCTTTTGTGGGACCTTTCTCCCTGAGTAGCTCAGGCAGGGGTCATAAGCTGCTTCCACAATTGTGAATGTATTTGGTCCCGTTTCATGGAGGGGTTCATTGCCACATTCATTCTGAAATTCATCATATAGCAGCCACGCAGGCCCTGAAAAATCAACCTATGCCCTCTGGATTATAACCATACCTTGGATGAGTGAATACACTCTCCAGGCTGCACCCTTGTGACGACTCCCACATAAATGACAAAACCTGAGAGCCAATCCCTTCATATTCTGTCCACTTTGTGCTTACAGTTGCTCTCTGTATCTTTCTCATCTAGACCCTCTCAATCTTTCTTCTATGCCTCTTGGTAAAATAAATTTTAAAAAAAAAACATCCACATATTCTGCTCTCAGGATCTTGTCTATGGTGGACTGGGCCAAATGGGCACCTAGGGGCATAGTCACTTCCCCGTAAGAGATGGGCCCATAAGGAACACCACTGTATGCTCTAGTAGAGGGCTGCTGCAGGTTCCCTTGAGTTCCATACAGCCACTGCAGTGGATATAGCACCTGGTAAGGCATCTGTGGGCCATAGTAAGGGGGGGGTATTTGTATATGGCCCAAACCACCTTCCTGCTCTTGGTGTTCATCCCAACCTGACCACTGGGTTTGCTCCAACCCCCCCCCCCCGGTCACCCTGGAGAGCCCATCTAATTGCTAGTCTGTATGTCTGTGGGATACCTGGAAGCATCAACAAACTCACCTGCCAGCCTGTGCTCTGCAGCTCTGCTTTCAGCACTATCTGCCTAAGCAACCCCATCATCCTCACCTTCTGCCACCATAGCTGACTCATCTGCCTGAATGTGTTTTTCCAACGCCTCTAAACAGGACAAGACCATAGCATTAAAATTATCCTTACCCCTTCTTTTATCCTGCTTGGAGGACTGACTAGTTGGCTGGTTGGGAGGAACGTGATGTCTTTCAAGCTTCTCCAATTTATCTAGTATGGCTGTCCTACCATCAAACTCCTAGTTTCAGGACCAAAAGGACTCCAGAGGTGGATGCTTCGCTGGGGGTTTCCTAGCTGGTGGCTTACCCTTCAAAGCTCCCCCACCCTTCCTGGATGCCATGTCAAAATTGGCTAGCATATTAGTCCAAACCTCAAAGGAATCCCACCAAAGGGCTAAGACCCAAGAAACACACACATACACAAAATCCCACCCACTGGACTACTAGTCCCACACTGAAATAAATTCCCAAGGACTGAAGCTGTTTGCTAGATCCAGGCATCAGTGAATATCCCCGGAAGGCTGACCCCTCCCCCGCCAAAAAAAAAAAAAAACCTCACAAAGGCAGCCTATGGAAATAGCTATGGAATTATGCCCAAGCACTATGTCTACAAAGGCCACCTGCCCAAAGGGAAAAAGCAACCCCACCAAGAGAAACCGCATGGCACAAATTAAAGTGAAAATAGGCAGCTGCACCTCACAGGACATAAGGCCACCCCCATTTTTTAAAGTACAAGGCAGCACTTATGCACCTTTGATTTGCATTTAGTGTGACAATGAAAGGTTTTAAAAAATACTGTGCAGCAGCAACAATTTGTGGAGAATAATAACACAAGTAATTCACTCTTGACACCATGTTGATTTGCAGGCATTTGCATATCAGCGATTTTGCCAAAGGACCGTGGAAACAAATGAATGCTGCTGTGATTTTGCGTTAATGTACAGCAATCAGGATTATATCTTCTCATCTAGACGGGTTAACAAATACATAAATATAAAGGTTAAAAGACTTTTAACCGTTTCACTCTATTCTAGAAAATTCATAGTATAAACCCTACTATTGATTAAGTGTTTGAAAGCTGGCATAGTGCATAACAGATCAGTAGAAAGAGAAAAGTGTGAAATTCAGTTGGCATAATATTGGGTTTTGGATCGTAGGAGATTATCAGACGGGCTAAATATGGCCTTACATGAACACCAGGAGATCACTAAAGGGCTTATTTTTCACATGATGTTGTTCTGGCGTCATTATGCTCCCATGCTGCTCCCATTCCACCAGCAGTTCTTTTTATTGACAGGCTAAGCCATCAATAGATTGTCTTTTCTGTTTTTCTCACAGAATGACAAGTGAGTGAAAAGGTGCCCCATTATGCTGGTGTGATGCCAGTGTCAGTGGGAGGTCCATGCCAGAACACTTCCTGGTACGATTGGGACAAGGAGGTAAGTGACACACGTTTTTTTACCCTCCCCGGGTTACTTGGGGTTTTTTTTTAAGTGTGTTTTTGTGCTTCCTCTCACTTTTACTCTTTTATTTGGCTTTTTATTTTTAAATTTCCTGCACAATTGTCCTCTCATGAGAACAACCAGGATTTCCATTCCAGGAAGTGAATGCAGCTCCGTTCAATCATCATTCACTCCTGGGCTGCCAAGGGGAGGGGACAATCACACAAACAAGGTACATTTGAAACTTTGGGTTATTGTGCCAGGATGGGGGGCAGGAGAGGAGATGTGAGAAGGGGACACTTTTTTTGTCCCTGTCTGATAATCTCCTAAAACAATGTATTATATATTTATTAGACTTAGGCTGTTGACACACTGCAGAAATAATCTAGCTTGACACCACTTTAATTTGCTTTGCTCAATGCTGTGGAATTCTGGGATTTGTAGTTTGTTGTAGCACCAGAGCTCTCTGACAGAGAAGGCTAAATATCTCACAAAACTAAAAATCCCAGAATTCCATAGCACGGAGCCATGGTAGTTAAAGTGGGGCCAAACTGCATTATTTCTGCAGTGTGTCAGCAGTCTATATCTTCCCTTTATCCCCATACTGGGAATCAAAGTAGATCACAGCAATGCTGAATAAAAAGTTCAATTGCAACACAAAACAAGACCAGATATTAAAACAGAACTTAAAATCACATCATTAAGGACTCTGGAGACCAGGGTTTGAATTCCCACTCAGCCATGGAAACCCACTGGGTGATCCTGGGTAAGTCATACTCTCTCATCCTCAGAGGAAAGAAATTGGCAAACTCCCTCTGGAGAAATCTTGCCAAGAAAACCCTGTGGTAGGTTCACCTTAGGACTGCTATAACTTTGAAACAATTTGAAGGCACACTACCACAACAACGGGTAACAAGGCTCGTCTGTAAGGAACTGGTCATTCAATTGCCAAAGCCTTTGCCTACTGGTTGGAAGACAGGGAAGTGGCCAGCCTAGCTTCTTTTGACAGGCTGACCTGGGCTTACATCCCATCTTTGCACAGATTTATTAAGATGCTTTAAACAAACCATTTTCTTTCTCATTGGCTCCATTCTGTAGGTGTAAAAATTGGGATACTACTTATGTACTTACAACACAATAAATTCCTTACAAGCTTACAAGAGTATGATACATACAAGAGTATGATATGTGCAAGAGAAAACAAAAATCAAAGATAATACACCTTGTTGTTTCCTGGTTTCTGACAATTTTCAGAATTCTGACATAGAATCATAGAGTTGTAATAGATCACAAAGGCCATCCAGTCCAACCCCCTGCCTTGTGGGAATATACAATCAAAGCACTCTTGACAGTTGGGCATCCAGTCTCTGTTTAAAAACCTCCAAAGAAGGAGACTCCACCACACTACGAAGCAGTGGATTCTACTTCTGAACAGCTCTTACTGTCAGGAAGTTCTTCCTAATGCTTAGGTGGAATCTGTGTATAGGTTTTTATGTCATTGTTGTTGTATGTCTTCAAGTCATTTCTGATTTAGGGCAACCCTAAGGTGAACTTATCACAGGGTTTTCTTGGCAGATTTGTTCAGAAGGGATTTGTCCTTGTCTTTATCTAAGGCTGAGAGAGTGTGACTTGCCCAAGGTCACCCAGTAGGTTTCCATGGCCAAGTGGGGATTCGAACCCTGGTCTCCCAGCATCCTAGTCCAGTGCTCAAACCACAACACCACACTGGCTCTTTGTTTTAGTCCCCAATTAACTTACTCACCCCCTCTCCCCCCCACCCAATGGAAGTTACTACCAAATGCATCACGTGAGTCAGGACCTCAAGAGTGGGAACAAGCCTCGAAACACCATTTTCCAGACCCATTCAAAGTATTAAACACCATGTTTCTTCAGAATGAGTGTATTCTATTTGTCCCTAGCCCTGGAGAGAAGCCAGCATTTCCAGCAGCTACAGAAGCAAGACTGCTGGAGCTATTTATGGTGACAGAATGAAAATAGCATTACTTCTTGGCTCACGCCAGCTCATACACAACCTACCTAAGGAGCTGCCCCTACTCGCCTTACCAAAAGAGGAGCTGAGTTCTTTGTGACACACTGCACTGTTCGGGCTATTTTCAAACAGAGCCAACAGCTGCTGGCAGGCTGTGCTTATGAAGTGCCAGCACTAAGAAATAGGATATTAAGAAGACAAAGAAAAGTGAGAGGAAGATCTACAACCTTAGGTTCTTAACTTCCCAGTGTTCCAGACCAAGTTGCATGGTGCACTGAAACTGTCGTGGATGTTTAGAGCAGGAATGGGGAGCACAATTACCCCTCCAAAAGTCTGCCTTATCTAGCACGGCCAACAGAGGGGTATGGCAAAATACCTGGAGCACCAAAAGTTCACCATCCCAGATTTAGACTATGGCATTGCCAAGAGTGATATAATGGTTAGAGTGTTGGACTAGGACTCTGGGGGAGCAGGGTATGAATCCCCACTTAGTCATGGAATCCTACTGGGTGACCTTGGGCACATCACACTCTCTCAGCCTCAGAGGAAGGCAATAGCAAACTACCTGAGAACAAATCTTGGCAAGAAAACACCATGAGAGGTTCACCTTAGGGTCGCCATAAATTTGAAATGACTGGTAGGCATGGAACAACAATTACCACAGCAGACACAAGGACTTTTGCTGGTCAGTATTTGTTTATATAGCATCACTGTTGCATTGGCAACTGTGGCCCTGCATTCTAGATCATTTTCTTTTTCTTTTTGCCTGTAACTACCACCAGCCCTAGCCAGCATAACCAATGGTGCGAGATTATGGGAGCTGCAGTGCAAAAGCATCCGAGGAGCCAGTATTGCCCACTTGTCTTCTATATAGCTGTCTGGAGCAGTCCCTAAAGGTGTCTATTCCTGCCATTTTTGTGTGGTTCTGTAACCTTGCTGTTAACTGTGTTTTCATTTTTCTGTACTGACTAATGAGTTATTTGTAGTAGGGAGTATACAGTCACTATGAAATGTGAGACAAGATGGCAAGCAGCCGCAGAGGTTGCTTGGGAAAAAGAGGAAGTATGATTGTCTGGGAAGAAAGGCTCAGGGGATGATAAGTAGCCAATAGCTTTGTAGCCTCCCAAATTTAATAGATTGCAAACTGTTTTTAGTATACTGCCTGCTCTCCAAGTTTCATTTCTGAGCAACAACCTTTTATGCTATGCTTTCTGGATTATTGTGCCAATAAAGTTTTCTGTTTAACTCTGAAACTGCTGGTCACTGCATCTGGGGAAATGCAAGTACTTGACAATAGCACTTTATGGGGCATCATAAATTGGTAAGGCCCCCTCCTGAAAGTTGCCTTCAGACTGTTGGTCCCTCTGTCATTCATATGTTTGTTTGTTTGATATCCCACCAGTCTCCCAACATTGCCTTCTCTAACAGGCAGTGACTCTCTGTGGCTTTTGCAGAGCCCTTCCCCACCATCTGCTGTTGGATCCCTTCAACTGGAAAATTACCCTGGGATCCTCTGCCTACAAAACCATGGAGCTAGGGTCCCTTCCCCAAAGACAAGGAGGAGCTTGCAACCTAGATTTAACTCAGATGAGAGAGAGAGAGAGAGAATCGACAGGAGGAAGGGATAGGAGTTTGGCAAGAGAGAAATACAAACAGGTAGAGCTATGCAAAGGTTTTATGTATGGGGACCAATGTTTAACCTTAGAATATTTCTCAGATGCCCTGGAGCATTTACAGAAAGCTATCTGAACCAAAATAATAATGATTTAGTTCTTGTGATGATAAAATGAAGAAATTCTATTTCAACCTAGCCTGAGCTCAGAGCAGGATAAGTTGAGAAAGAAATCTAAATAAGCAGGTTTGCTAGGGAAGAAGGGGACACAGCAACAAATCTTAGGAGTGCTCCAAATCATCTCCCAATGTTATTTATTTATTTATTATTATTAGTTATTTATACTCCGCTCTTCAGCCACAAGGCTATCAGAGCGGCTTACAAACTTGGTAAATTGGTTTTAAGCAATACCAATTTACACATCTACACTGCATTAAGCAGTTTCCAATGTCCACCCCTCTTGGTGAATACATGGACAGTGAGCTATGCCCAGTGGTGGTTCTTGGCTCCCATGTCAATGGGGCAACACATCTGCTTTCGGTTTTAGTTCAGACTTTCAAGGGCATACGCAAGAACCTATTTTGGGGCTGGGCAGGGGACCTTGGACAGCTCCAGTAAAGTTCAAGCAAGAAGCTAAGCCATTCTTAGAGTAGAACTGTATAGATTTGATTCAATGGAGATAGGGGAAACTTCATGTCAATTCAAAATATATAAACAAGTGCATACATGCTCTAACAAGAGGAAAATATTGAGTGTCACCATTATGACATATTATGATAGTTGAAGGATGAAGACAGAACACAGTACCGGCAGGCAAGAAGTTACAGTAGTATGAACGGTGAGGTATATGAGAGGTGAGAGGATATGAGTAAGAAGATTAGATGGAAGAAAGAGCGAAGATGGAAGATTAATGAAGGGGATGATTTCAGATGTGAGATTTTATGGTTATTACAGTATATGAAGGCATTCAAGTGGGATGGATTGGCAAGATGTTCCATTATTATTATATAAATGTATCAGAATTGTCAGGTTTGTAGAATATTGGGACAAATGTATGTATAAGTGATATTTTGATTTTGTTAATAAAAAAATGTAAAGAAAAAAAGCTGAAGCAATTCAAAACCTCCCTGACATGAAAGCCTCCAATTGCCAGCTGCCACCATCTATGCTGAGAGCTCATGAGGCAAAAGAATGTAATAAAGATCCATATGGGATCAGTCCAGAGGCTCATTCTGTTCCCACAGTGAACAATCATATGTCTGCGGGAAATCCATAAGCAGGATTCCTCCACTCATGCTCCCCAGCAATTGGGATGGGGAAGAACACTGCAGCGCCTCCAATACTGTAAATACTGTATAGCCATCATGACTATAAGCTTTGACAGAGCAGTACATCTGCATGCCCAACTCACTGAGGTAGAATGGGTTAAAAGTCACCCTGTGTCTATATTCCTCAGGGATAGGCTACCACCACTTGTGTTTTTAATATCTGTTATGTTCTGAATACATGGAAAACCAAGTGTGCACACTTACAGAGAAGAACAGATTCCATTAAATTCTTTACCAGCCGAGTTAGCATGGCCCACACAAAGGTGAAAACTAAGCATGAAAGTTAATTACATTTCCTATTCAATTCCTTTATTAAACAACCAAGCAGAGAGAAGTGCAGACACAGAGCATTGCTTTTAAATTAAGTGAACAAACAAACCATTCGTCACCTAAACATATTGGGATCCTGGAGATAACTCACTCCTGGTTCTTTTCAGATCATAACGTATAACAACACACCAAAGCAGCTTCAGGGAGAAGCCCCATTGGATTTCTCTAGCATAATTTTCAGCTGGTTTTGCCCTCTCACTATCCAAATGAAAACACAAGAAATCTTCACAAACACAGGTACTAATCTGGAGACGGGATAGTTCCCACGGTGGAAAAAATTAAAACTGACCAATCAATAGTCTTGGAGGAGTTAGTTATAAATGGCACAGTATGCTCCTACAGGTATCTATTTCATATTATACTGACTTAAAGGGGAGATTTTGTTATCTCTACAAGTCTGGACATGTCCCTTGTTGAAACCAATTACTGAAAAGGAAGCCAGGAAGTTTGACCATCACATAGTCTTAACATCTTTTAATTTGTTCAGTCTTTTCTTTGGTTGACCATCATTCTATTCTGTGGAAATGCACCCCTTACTTTTACTATGTCCTTTGTGGAGGAGTACTTCTTTTTATCTCTCTTGAATTTCCCACTTTTATCAATTACTAGCAAGGAAATAAAGAGGCCTAGGTAGAGAAAATCTCATTAACTTAGCCACAGATGTCCTATTTTCCCATTGAAGAATTTTGTTCAGGAGGTAGAGAAGCAGGAAAAGGAAAATAGGCATTTTGTATGGGACTGGTAGAAGAGACAGATTAAGGTGAACTTCTGACTTCTGGGTTAAGGCTAGTTGTTTGGCTGAGCTGTTTGGAGGCTCACTTGTGTGTTTTGGACTGCATGCTCTGCTTGAGTACTCAGGAAACAACAAGAAGAAAACAAGCATTTTACAGGGATATTTGAAGAAAGGACTGACACTGCCTATATAGGACAAATGAGCATGGATGGTGATGGATCGGCTGCAGTGGACTGAAAACTGTTTGTTTTCTTGTCTGAGGATTTAGGGAACTATACCTGGTTGACCTGTTGAAAGAGAAGGTAGAACAGCCTGGTACCTGGGTATCTACCCTAACATTTATTGGGGAGAATGAAGCTCTTCTGGATAGAGAAGAACAAACTCTCCTGGAAGGGCAACATGCTTCTAGGGAACAAGTTCCTCTTCATTCTAGGGATGAGTGACTAGTCAGATGCTCTGGGGATCTATCCTGGGCCAGGTGATGTTTAACATCTTTATAAATGACTTGGATGATGGAGTAGAGGGTATGCTTATCAAATTTGCAGCTTACAAATTAGGAGGGATAATTGATTCCCCAGATGACAGGATCAGGATTCCAAATGACCTTAACAGGTTGGAGAGCTGGGCCAACACTAACAAAATGAATTTCAACAGGGTTAAACATAAGGTACTACATTTAGACAAGAAAAATAAAATGCACACAGATAGGGTGGGTAACACTTGACTTGACAGTAGTACATGTGAAAGGGTCTTAATCGGCTGCAAGGCAGACATGAATCAACACTGTGATGCAGTAGCAATAGACTGCCTTAGAAGGTGGTGGACTCTCCTTCTTTGGAGATCTTTAAACAGAGGTTGGGTGATCATCTTTCAGGAGTGCTTTAGCTGTGAATTCCTGCATGGCAGAGGATAGGACTAGATGCCCCCTTTGATTCCTTCCCACTCTGTGATTCAATCCTATATATTTTGTCTCAGAGCAAATTCTACTGTTTTTTATTGGGCTGACTCCTTAGTAAGGGTGTTAAGAATTATAGCCTTCATCTGTCACTCCCCACTGGTTTGAGTTCTTCATTTGTAGCATATGATTAATATGCCCTGTTAGAAGATATAAGTAATTTGTTGTTATGTATCTTCAAGTCCAATCTAACTTATGGTAACTCTGTCACAAGTTTTTCCTGGCCTTAGTTATTCAGAGGAGGATTGCCATTCTTTCCCCTTAGGCTGAGAAAGTGTGACTTACCCAAGCCACCCAATGGGTTTCCATGGCAAAACAGGAATTCACACTCTGATCTCCTGGAGTCTTATTCCACTACTACACCTCACTGGCTCTCCTGTAAGTCATTACCAAACATGAAATACACCAATGGCTGCATTCCCAGTCTTGCCAGTCAGCATTGTTAATGGAAGCATACAGGTTATATAAACAAAAGCTCTTAAGACCTATCTGAATCAATGATGTTTGCCAGCCAGTGTTTTGAAGAAGTAAGATATTTTATTGAACAAAAAATCCTAGAACTCTACACCACAGACTGTCCAGAGAAAAATTGAGAATTTAAATCATAGAATCATAGAATTGCAGAGTTGGAAGAGAACACGAGGGCCATCCAGTCCAACCCCCTGCCATGCAGGAAATCACGATCAAAGCATCCCCAACAGATGGCCATCCAGCCTCTGTTTAAAGACCTCCAAGGAAGGAGACCCTACCACGCTCCAAGGGAGAGTGCTCTACTGCCGAACAGCTCTTACTGTTAAAAAGTTCCTCCTAATGTTGAGGTGGAATCTCTGTTCCTGGAGCTTGCATCTATTGCTCCGTGTTCCAATCTCTGGAGCAGCAGAAAACAAGCTTGCTCCATCCTCAACGTGACACCCCTTCAAATACTTAAACAGGGCTATCTTATCGCCTCTTACCCATCTTTTTTCCAGGCTAAACATACCCAGCTCCCTAAGTCTCTCCTCATAAGGCATGGTTTCCAGACCTTTCACCATTTTAGTTGCCCTCCTCTGAACATGCTCCAATTTGTCAATATCCTTTTTGAATTGTGGTGCCTAGAACTGGACACAGTATTCTAGGTGAGGTCTGACCAAGGCAGAATAGAGCGGCACTATTACTTCCCTTGATCTGGGCACTATACTTCTATTGATGCAGCCCAAAATCGCATTGGCCTTTTTAGCTGCCGCATCACACTGTTGACTCATGTTCAACTTGTGATCTACTAGGACTCCTAGATCCCTTTCGCACATAGTCTCATTCAGCCAGGTCTCCCCCATCCTATATCTATGCATTTCATTTTTCCGCCCTAAATGCAGTACCTTACATTTCTCCATATTGAATTTCATTTTGTTAGCTTTGGCCCAGCTCTCCAGTTTATCCAGGTCATTTTGAATTTTGATCCTGTCCTCCAGGGTATTAACTACTCCTCCTAATTTGATGTCATCTGCAAATTTGGTAAGTATGCCCCTAATTCCCTCATCCAAGTCATTGATAAAGATGTTGAATAGCACTGGGCCCAGGACAGAACCCTGTGGCACCCCACTGGTCACATCTTTCCAAGATGAAGAGGAGCCACTGCTGAGCACCCTTTGGGTTCGGCCGGTCAACCAATTACAAATCCATTGAACTGTTAACTTGTCTAGCCCACATTTTACAAGCTTGTTTGCAAGAATGTCATGGGGAACCTTGTCAAAGGCCTTACTTCAGAGGGGATGAGAAAGTCTATGGGTGATTCCCATAGAGTGACATCTGTAGCAGTTGGATGTGCACCTGCTTGCAACATATAATTAAGAAATCGATAATTGTTTTCTTTAAAATATCTTATTCTCTATCATTCACCTATACAGTACTTTGAAAAATAACAGTGTTCACATTTTCTTCACATATCCTCTGATGCTAGACCAGGTTTCTGCAGTGATCTGTAACAATTCATGCAACCTTGTATCACCCTTCATTTACAAATAGAGTGGTAGGTACTTGTCACTGTCTGTCTGTTTCTTTCTTTGTCTGAACATTGTTGCACAATTGTTTTGTAATGAGTTATACTAATGTATCTATTTATAAAACTGTATATTTCTTAGGTGTATATCTTGTTGCAATATTAAATGTAAGAATCTTAAAACAGATTAGCTTTTTGTTGTTCTCACTAAAGTCAGAGTACAGGTTGAGTATCCCTTATATGGAATTCTGAAATACTCCAAAAATCAAAATTGTCCACATGGATGGTTGAGATACTGACAGCTTTGCATTCTGATGATTCAATGTACACAAACTTTGCTTCATGCATAAAATTATTAAAAAATATTGTATACAATTACCTTCAGTCTATGTGTATAAGGTGTATACAAAACATAAATGAATTTCGGGTTTAGACTTGGGTCTTATTTCCAAGATACCTCATTATGGAGATGCAAGTATTCCAAAAATCTGGAAAAAATTGAAATATGGAACACTTCTGGTCCCAAGTATTTCAGATAAGGGATGCTTAACCTGAATATCCATGCTTCTCTATGTTGGCTCTTTTTAGGAAAGTAAGGGTCATAGGTTTCCTTTGGAATATTTTAAGCTATACCTATGAAATTTTACATATTATCTAACTTTTCAGCTGCAATCATAGAAAAGACTTCTGGATGACAGTCATTTTTCACACTCCTTTTTACTTGTATCTAAAATGTCATTTTAATTACATTCTATGATGCTTCAAGTCTTTTGGGATACCATCTTGGTTTTTCCTGCCATTGGAAAAATATGATGATGCATTGAAAGGGACAAAAATGCAAAATCAAAAGTAAGGTGGTCAATGTGTATAATAAAAATTTTAAAAATCACAGACACTCCCATGAAAAAGAGACACAAATGTATAGCCCCCAGATGGTACCATTTAGCAATCTTCCAGAAGCGCCCCCTAGAAAGAAAGTGGCAAGGCAAACAATTTAAAGTATGGCAAACAATTTGGGGTAAAACTAAGAAGAGTGCAAAGCAAAAAAGGGGGGGAGGGTAATATGGTAAGGCCCCATGCTTGCATGGTGAAAAATCTGGGCTACATTCAGGAAGACTGCAGGGGAAATACAGGTAATAGAGCAAGGTGCCACGCTGGCAGGGTGAAATAGTGAACTAGCCCATCTCTCTCTCTGGCTTTTCTTCGCAAACGAAGATTCAGGAAGGACTCATCCCGCGCTTTCTGCAAGCGCGCTGATGACTAAAAAGGCCAATCCGAGATAAACAAGTCCGGTTGCAAAAAGCACAGCAGAAGGTCTCCTTGGGTGATGTTTTTGGGTTGTGATTCTTTCTGCGTTGTCGTTTCTCTTCAAGACTTGTTCGTCGTGAGTTCTCAAATAAGGCTGCAGCATTGTGGATAGTGCGTCTCCATGCCTCCCGATGTGAGGCCAGGGCGGACCACTGTTGGTGATCAATTTGGCGAAGCCTGAGATGTTGTTTCAGGGAGTCTTTGTATTGCTTTTTTGGAGCGCCCCTCTTACGCTGACCCGTGGTGAGTTCACCGTAGAGTAGTATTTTTGGGAGGCGATGGTCCTCCATCCTAGAAACGTGCCCTGCCCAGCACAGCTGTGTTCTCAATATCATGGCCTCAATGCTGGTGATCCCTGCTTGCTCAAGGACAGCAGATCGATCACAGATTAGCAAAGGCATATAGTGCATTTGGAAGACTTCACAAAAGAGTCTGGAGCAATAAACACCTGAGGCAAAGCACAAAAATCAGTGTGTATAGAGCCATCGTACTGTCTATCCTCCTTTATGGATCTGAAACATGGGTCACCTATCGCCACCACCTACGACTCCTCGAGCGCTTTCATCAGCGCTGTCTACACACAATCCTAAATATACACTGGACTGACTATGTGACGAGCCCATCTACCCACCTAAGGAAAACAAACCACCCAGGTATACTTGACCAATGCGTATGTAGCCTTTATGGAGAATTTCATTGTTGTTGTTATTTGCCATCAAGTTTGTTTCAAATTATGGTGACTGTATGAGTAAGAGACCTCCATGAGCCCTGGGCATCAACAGGTTTTGCAGTTTCAGGGCCATGGCCTCCTTATTGAGTCAGTCCATATATAATGTGGTCTTCCTCTTCTCCTACTGCCTTTGCTGTACATCATTGTCTTTTCCAGAGGGTCATGTCATCTCCTGATATATCCAAAGTATGATAGCCTCAGTACATTCATCTTGGCTTCTAGTGACAGTTCAGGGTTGATTTGCTCTAGAGCCCATTTATTTCTCTTTTGGGCAATCCATGGTATTCACAGAACTCTCCTCCAGCACCACATTTCAAATAAGCTGATTCTGTGAAGTCAAAGGCTTTCACAGCCGGCATCCATAGATTTTCTTTTGGGTTTTTTTTTCGGGCTGCGAGGCCATGTTCTGGAATAGTTGATTCTCTTCCTGTCAGCAGGAATGTTATAATGTCCTATAGAATCATAGAATCATAGAATTGCAGAGTTGGAAGAGACCACGAGGGCCATCCAGTCCAACCCCCTGCCACGCAGGAAATCACAATCAAAGCATCCCCGACAGATGGCCATCCAGCCTCTGTTTAAAGACCTCCAAGGAAGGAGACCCCACCACGCTCCGAGAGAGTGTGTTCCACTGCCGAACAGCTCTTACTGTCAAAAAGTTCCTCCTCATGTTGAGGTGGAATCTCTGTTCCTGGAGCTTGCACCCATTGCTCCGTGTTCCAGTCTCTGGAGCAGCAGAAAACAAGCCTGCTCCATCCTCAGCATGACATCCCTTCAAATACTTAAACAGGGCTATCATATCGCCTCTAAACCATCTTTTTTCCAGGCTAAACATACCCAGCTCCCTAAGTCTCTCCTCATAAGGCATCGTTTCCAGACCTTCATAAAGGAGATGAAATCATAAAGGAGATGAAATCTAATCTCTCCATATCAGTGGAAGGAAGCAACATGGATAGCTGGAGCTGGAACCACAAAAGGACTATGGGCAGGGGGAAGTGGGGGGTTACACCTGGGCCGTGATCAGAAAAAAATGAGGAATAATAATAATAATAATAATTACCCCACCCCTCTGTTAAAAACAATCCGGGCGGCTTACAACAGTTAAAATACAGCAATACAGACTAAAAGCCCTAAGCCCCACCAACCGCCATCCTCCACCATAAAAAAATATTAAACTAGCATCAAATTAAAATCCACCTAAACTTAAAAATCACATAAAATAAACAAATACAAAAATCAACAGCCAGCGAGTCAGGGTAAAGGACTAAAAGAGGCCAGGAGATGCAGCTCCTGAGGCGGGGATCTAATCAGGAAAAGCCTGCTGAAAGAGATCCGTCTTTAGTGCTTTTTAAAAGCTACTTAAACTCGTCATCTGACGGATCTCGTCCGGCAGGCCATTCCATAATTTGGGGGCGATTAGGGAAAAGGCCCTCTGGGAGGTTGCAGACAGCCTAGATTTTTGTGGCTGAAGCAGATTCGTCCCAGAGATAGGAAGAGACAGGGAGGAACAGGCCGCCAACAGTCTTGCATAAAGTCATCAAACACATCAGCACACAGACAAACCCTGAGCAGCCCAACACTGCAAAATATAGCATGCAAAACATCCATATCCATAAAAGGCGGTTGGACTATCCACAATTTGAGGACATATTCACTTGGCGGATTATTTCCAGAGTGAAATAACCCAGATTAGAACAGGAAATATATTGGGACACTACATGACACCACATGTGTCATTTGGATCTCTTCCGTGTAAACCATTCACACCTTTGAACTCCAGTCCCATTGAACTAACTATAAAACCCAACTGGAGTTCTTCATAGCCACTTACCTCAAGTCACAGAACTCAGTGGGATTTGTTTCTGAGTAGACAAGTATAGGATTGTGCTGCTTAGTGTCTTTTTTCAGTTAGAACTTCTGGAAAATTCCTTCAGAAATAACCAGTCTCACAGTCACTATGTAAATGGATTCACTTTTTGCTTTTTACACCAAAAGAATCATGGGACTTGACATTTTAATAAAAGGAATGATGGCATTCTTCCAGAGAATCCCTGACATTCACAGAAAATCAAAACTCTCAGTATACCCTCAGGGAATGAAGTTGGCGCCTGCGATGTAGCAAAGCGGTCACTCAGAGGTATCAGAGTTCATCTAGTGTCTTCTGCCCTGTACAGTACTCTGCACTAAACCAAAACTCCATTTTAAGCTCAGGCTTTCAGAAAAGTCTAATGAACCTTGTCCCATGATTTTGGATTGCTGCCAGCATCTTCTATTAGATTAAATATTACAGTACATCTTTAGAATAGTTTGCAAGATTTTCAACCACATTGGGACTGCCAGCACCAATGTGGGTTTTCCAGAAAAAGTGGAACCAGAATTTTATCCAGTGCTCTAAACATTATTCTCTGATTTAGCACATTTAATTTAAATATTACATTCAAACACATTCAAAATTTATGTGGAAATTATTTTATGGGAATATTTGTAATAATAAAAAAGCAACCACATGTTTTCCCTTTTATTGAATACAAAATGACTACACTTGAATGAACACTAGTAATTTTTTATAACACATACCTAAAGACAGCTGTACCTGATATATCTTATATTAACATTTTAACTTTCTTTTGCTGATGTTTAATTGTAGGACCTTCAGCTTCACACACTCCCTCTCTGCACTATTTATCAGTTCAAGTTGAGAAGAATCTGATTCAACAACACTAGCCGAACATTTTATTTCACTTCAGGATGGATGTGAGTCAATGGGCATAGGCAACTTACCAAATTTTGTCTGTACTACTTATACAGTTGTCTCTTCATATTCACTGGGGTTTGGTTACAGAACCCCCCGTGGATACCCAAATCCGTGAATACTCAAGTCCCATTATATGCAATGGCATAGCAAAATGGTGTCCCTTATATATAAGACAGCAAAATCAAGGTTTGCTTTTTGGATTATTATTTTTTAAAGAATATTTTCAAGCCGTGAATACTTAAATCCATGGATACCAAATCTGTGGATACAGAGGGACAACTGTACTTGTGATTCATTGAGAAACAAGTGGGTTTTAAAAAAAATAGAAACAAGCTTAGCAGTGCATTCATTTGTTAGTCTACTCCTCTCAGCACTGAGGTTTATCAATGCTTGTCTCCTTAGAAGAAGAATAAACTTCATATCCTACAATAGCCCATCTAATGATAGATTGCAGTACAACAGTCCAAATGAGTAAGGATATATATTTTCCCATAGAAAATTTTCCACACCAAAGAGAGATGGGGTAGAGGGAGAGAGAGAGAAAAAAAATTGGATATGCCCCTTCTCCCACGCTGTCCATTTTTGGATTCTCCTTCCCATGAATTTGCAGACCACCACCTCTCTAGACTACTTTACGTCTAAATTAAAGACTATTCTATTCAGGGAAGCCTTCCAACTTTCATCTTGATTTTATGTCCATATTATTTGTATTAATTTACACTTTTGTAGTATTGTTTTAATTCTGTTATAGGAATATTTTATTAATTTTATAATCTTGTTTGTGGTTTTAGATTGTGTGCCATTGGCAGGGTTTTGTGGTTATTTTGGATTGTTGCTTTCTCCTTTGTAAAGCATTATGTAAAGCCTATGGCGCTATATAAATAAACATAATAATAATAATAATGAAGAAGAAGAAGAAGAAGAAGAAGAAGAAGAAAAATTTTCATTCCGCATCTCTCACTGTCATGCATGGGAGCAAAAGCTATATGATAAACTGACAGGCAGTTTTAGGGTGTGTGTGTGTACACGTGTGCATGCAAAGACATACACACGTACTCAATTCCTGCCACCAGCAGTACATTTATCTGAGGTCTGACTAAGCACCAAAGCAGCACCACTGCCTTGGTATTCCACCATCTCATAATGAAAGAAATGGGAAATAGCTAGCCAAAATAGTTTAATGACAAACAAAACAATATATAATACAGTAGGAACCCTGTATCCAGAGGCGATTGGTTCCAGGCCACCCTGTGGATACCAAAAACTGTGGATAACAGTGAACACCATTGAAAATAATAGGACTTCCGGTTTAAAATACCATAGAGTTGCTTTGGAGGACCTAGAAAACGTCTAGAGAGGATGCCTCTCTAGGCATTTTCTAGGAAGACTTTATGGTAGGTGTGCTGTTTTGTGTCCCATGGATAACTGAATCAATGGATAATGAATCAGCGGACACGGGGGTCCTACTGTATATAATTAGTTATATGGTTTTTAACATTGAAAAGCTTCTTAAGATATAATGGGGAAATATCATGCTGCAGGTGCAACATCCAAGTTAGTGTCTGCCAGATGTGTTGGACTCTCGTACGTCCCATCACCAGCGATTTACCCATTTTCAGAGCTATGCTTCTAACAAGCCCATTTTGAAGGATGGTGCTTTCAATGGTGTTCACTGTTATCCACAGGTGCACACAAGGGACTTGCCTTGCTGAACAGCAGCCACACTGTTATTCACTTACAAAATGGTCACTATGTTGCTCTTTGCTAGGACAGGGCCCAAGAAAACATTGTGCTTGAGTCTTAACTAGCAATTTGGCACATTTTTCCTGAAATTGCCACAGATAGTTCACCTTCTGTGAAGTGTATCTATACTGTAACTATGCTCTGTGGTCACACCTGTTTCTACAGGTACTTAGTTTTTCCATCTCACCACACCCAAGTACTGTATTTAATTGTACTAAAACTGGCTTCTTCTTTTTTAGCTGAGTACTATTCACTGTTCTCCACCCTTTAGTTTATGTGCTGAGCAAAAAGTGGGGGGAGTATTTCTGCAAGAGCATGTCAGAACGAATGAGTTCGTCTGCATTTTAAGAGTGACTCACTTCCAGAGTGGGCAGGACAGCTTTCTTTTTAAGTAGTGGCAGCATCAGAAGAAAATTCAGAGGGAGCATAGAAAAGTATATTGCATGTATATATTTGCTCCCATGCAAAGTATATTTCAAGGTGAGTGAGCTGCATCCCACATTGGTGGCAAACTGCAATGTCATTAAAAAGAAACAGAGGGCTGAAAAAGGGGGTGCTGCACTAGATCTACCCCTGATCTGTTGTTGTTGTTGTTGTTGTTGTTGTTGTTGTGTGCCTTCAGGTCATTTCTGACTTATGGCAACCCTAAGGCAAATGTATCACAGGGTTTCCTTGGAAGAGTTTTTTCAGAGAGGGTTTGCATGTGCCTTCTCTGAGGTTGAGAGGACATGACTTGCCCAAGGTCACCAAGTGAATTTCCATAGCTGAGTGGGGATTTCAAACCCTAGTCTTCCAGAGTCGTAGGGCCTGTCTAAATGGTGAAAATACCCCTCATGGAATTTGCTGGGAATCCTACCAGTCTAAACAGGATCCAGCACTAATCCACACTATTTGGAAGGAGGGGGGCCCAAAACGGCAAAAACAACACAGTAAAAGTCTTTCCAGATTTCCCCATACTTTTCCATAAACTGCGAGGCTGGTGTGCATTTTTGCTCTTTGGATTACAGAGCAATAAAGAACTTGAAGGGAAGCATAGAGCTGATTGGCCAGGTGAGAACAGGGATGGGGTTTGCTAGAAGGGCAAGCACCCGCTGCCGCCATGTTGGATTTTTGCCTTAGCGATCGCTCGCTAAGGTGATGAAAAGGATCAATATTTTCTGTTTTGCTTTGGAAAATCGCTCTATTGCACCAATGCACCTTGGGATGACTTTTTTAAAAAAAACTGGCAGCAGTGAAGAACTAACTTGAGTAAATCGGTTGCAGATGCCATCAGGAATGTGAGGCTTTCGGGGCTTCCGAGGCCAGAAAAACCGCTTGGACATGTCCCTGATGCCACGAGTTGCCAATAGAGAGATTTTTTTCCCTCATGTAGATGGGCCCCTAGTCCAACACTCAAACCACTACACTGTGGGCTTGTCTATATGAGGCAATAAAATGTGGATTGATGTGCAGTAACGCCTATTCACAGCAGCTTTCATTTGTCTCCACATTTTTTTGGCAATATTGCAGGCATGTGAAGCCATACGCGTTTGATGTTAAAACGGGCATGCCTATGAACCAAGATGGCAGGTGCAAGTGAATTACTCGTGTTTTTATTCCCATCAGTTGCTGCTGCTGAACAGTATTTTTTAAAAAAGAAGCAAATCCAAGATGTGAAGTACAATCTTCCGCTTAAATAAATGAGGGGAGGGGAATGTTTTGTCGCCTCAGTAGAAAATCCAGCATGGTATTCTGGGTGCTGCCTTCCCTGCAAGCTCCGCCCCTGCACACATCTGACCAATCAGACACCTGGACACAGTCTTCCTTCCCAACTAGTGTAATGCATTGCATTTCTATTTAAATTATCTTAATTATTTCTAAATTCTGCATCTGTACATATAAACTAATGGCCTACAGACCCTGATGGTACTAGATCCCGTCTGATCTCAGATGCTAAGCAGGGTCAGGCCTGGTTAGTAATTACAAGGGGGTTGTCAATGAATACTAGGTGCTGTAGGCCTGTGCTTTTAAGACAATCTGATGTGGGGGACTAGTTTTTTTTTTCAGTGTTCCAGGGACCAGCACCATATTTGTGTCTAATGGTTATAACTATTTGTTGTATTTTTTTCCTCCAGAAATTTGCCAGGGACCGGCAGATGATGGCTCAGGGATCAGTACCAGTCCAGTGACCACCATTTTAAGTAGCACTGCTGTAGGCTATATTTCAGAGGAAGGTGATGGCAAACCACTTCTGAGTATTCCTTGCCTGAGAAAACCCTATCAAATTCATGGGGTCACCATTAAGTCAACAGGTGCCTTGAAGTCTCTCTCTCTCTCTCATGCACACACAAACACGCATACATGCACGCATACACATATAAGCAAATATAACACAAATCCATGTCCTATTTCAATCTCTTCTTTTGATGATGAAGCTCTTACAAGACCGGAAATTCTTTATATCAAATTGATAGCCAAAGTAGACAAGACATATTAATTGCATGCATGCAATTAACCTGAACTTTTGGGGGTTTTTTCCCCCCTTTGTTTGTTAATAGTCTCCGAGAAGCCTGAGCAACCGGCTAATCCTGTAGGGTGAGGTGTGGAGTTTGATTCTTTCCTTTTGCTATGGCCCTGACTAAAAAAAACCAAATCTCTCCAAACGTGCAAGTCTCATTCCCTTGAAAAGCAAGCCACAGCTTCAGAAGCCTAGCTCCCACCCCCACATAAGTCAAGGGGGCCATCTACATGACAAAAATTATCCAGGAAGAAATTGGGAAGAGCCCTATTGGTCCTCACACTCATCGGGGCAGACACATGCTATTCAGAAGGAGGGGTAGCAAAAAAACCAGTAAACCCGTGACTTTCCATCCCTCTTTTCTCCTCGTACGTTTTTGGAAAGTCTGGGAAAAACCGCACTATTGGTTGTCTGATCAATCAGCAACCACCCTGGGATATGGGGCAGAGAGCAGAGCTGAATTATGATTGGTCAGACCTTGGAGGGGGCGGACTTGCAAGGGAAGCCTTGCAATTCTGGATCTGCCATTTTTGAATGTCCTTGAGTCCCATCCCCCACTACCTCTGAAGCCCTGTTGGCAGAAGCTTCAGCCAGCTGAGAGCCTTTCTCCCAGCTGTGGAGGCTTCTGTAGCCTCAGTTGGGAAAGCAAACTCCCAGTAGTGTGAGAAGTATGCTCCAAATCTGCAAACTTCAGTCTTGGGGGTGGGTGGGGGAAGCTCTGGATTAAAACTGAGATATGGGGGGGGGGAGAGAGAGAGTGCAAGACAGGGATGTGTGGCTGAAATTTTTGCTAGCTTGAATGAGCAAGTTGCCCAAGTGTGCTGGGAGAGGTGGGGGAAGTCCTTTTTCTACCCCCCAAAACAGGACTGTGGGTATGGTGAGTGGCGGGGGGCGGGATCTGAAGACTGGTTGTCACAGAGGAAGCGCTGTAGTCCTCGGTAGCCCTGTCTGCCTGGCACTCCCCCAAGCTTCCACTGCATGGAGAAAGCATCCTGGCAGCCACTTTGGAAGGGGCGGGGGGACCGGGCAGGTGATGACAAGGCTTGGTAAGCCTCAGAGAAGCTTTGGAAGGGGAAGGGGGACTGGGTGGGCGGCAGCGGCAAGGCCTGGCAAGCCTCATCGCCGCTTTGGAAGGGGAGGGGGACCAGGCAGGTGGAAGGGGAGGAGGCAGACCGGGCAGGCGTTGGTGGCAAGGCCTGGCAAGCCTCGTTGCTGCTTTGGAAGGGGAGGGGGAACCGGGGGGAACAAGCCTCACCGCCGCCTGCCCGGTCCCCCTCACCCCAAAGCAGCTGCCAGGGTGCTTTCTCCATGCAGCGGAAGCTTGGGGGGCGCCGGGCAGCAGGGCTGGTTTAACCAGTCTGCCAAATCAGCATTGGCGGGGGGCCCCACAAGTCAAGAGGGCCCCCTAGTGGTGAATGGCGATAGAAAATGGATTTGCTCTTGGTACTGACTAAGTTGTAATTTGGAGACAGTCCCTGCATTCCTGTGAGGCAGGAGAAGGAGGAAGGGCGGGGAGAGAAGCTGGTCGTGTGGGTGAGTGACTATGACTACTAGGGCTGGTTCCTCAGGGGCCCACGGGGAGGGGGGACCTTGGGGGGGTGCCATGCATGGTGGGGTGGTTATATTACTTTTTAACTTGTTGCTGGAGTCAGAGACTCAGTGGCTGCTGCTGGACTTCTCCCTGCAGCGTTGTGTTGTTTGCAGAGAGAGGCTTGGTACTGAGTTAGAGGGGGGAGCACTGAGAAGGTGCCTGACTAATACTGATACTGTAATTTGGAGACGGTCCCTGCATGAGCTGGGAGGGGGAAGAGAGAGAGAGAGAGATCGCGAGCATTTTTTCTGAGACAGAGAGAATGAGAGATGGGAGATAAAACTCACTGGGATTTTTGTGTGTGTGCACATGTGCTTTCAAGTTGCCTTTTGACTTATGGTAACCCCATGTACTACAAAAATAAAAATAAGTTGTGGGTGTTTATTCAGGACGCTAAATTCATTGAGAAGTAGTGGTGATATAATTCCTCCATAAGTGGTATATTCCTCTGCTTAATTAGACAGTGGCTAGTTTGATTCATGAGCTACCTTACTATTCTTAGTTTTAGCATAAACCTAATACCTAAAGCAAAATCAGCTGCACTAAACAGCATGAAGTGTACATCTTCTAGACTGTTTTGCAAAGTTGAAAAATGAACACAGAACTCACACACATCATATTCTTTAGGTAAAGGCTGTAAATGTTTCAGTTTCTCTTACCATGGCAGCACCTTTTCATTGCATCAGACTCAGTGCATTTTGATTATATTTCTCATTTAATATATGTTCAGATAATCAGAAACATTTTTCTCTCTGCACACATGGAGATGTAATTATTACAGTGGCAAAACACTCATGTTGTGATTACTTAATTTTTGTCCTCCTAATCCTTTCCATCCTATAAATCACAAAGTTGGAAGAGACCCCCCAGGGCCATCTAGTCCAACCCCCTTCTGCCATGCAGGAAGACACAATCAAATCATTCCTGACAGATGGCCATCCGGCCTCTCCTTTAAAACTTCCAAAGAAAGAGACTCCACCACTCTCCCAGGCAGCAGCACTTCCACTGCCGAACAGCTCTTACTGTCAGGAAGTTCTTCCTATTGTTTAGGTGGAATCTCTTTTCCTGTAGTTTGAACCCATTGCTCCATGTTCTAGACTCTGGAGCAGCAGAAAACAAACTTGCTCCATCCTCAGTATGACATCCCTTCAAACATTTAAACATGGCTATCATGTCACCTCTCAACCTTCTCTTCTCCAGACTAAACATGCCCAGTCCCCTAAGCCGCTCCTCATAGGGCATGGCTTCCAGACCTCCCACCATCCTGCATTTTATCATCCTATCTGTATCACTTGTATGCTAAACATATCATGTGTAAAGCAGGATTGGACTCAGAGGAAGGAGGTGTAAAAACTGAAGGAAGAAACATCAACAATTTAAGATATGCAGATGACACCATACTACTAGCAGAAAAGAGCAAAGACCTGGAACAATACCAAAGAAAGTCAAGGAAGAAAGTACAAAGGCAGGTTTACAGTTGAACAATAATAATGACAAAATAATAACAAAAATAATGACCAAAGAAGGTTTACATAACTTTAAAGCAGATGATGAAGATATTGAAATAGTTCAAGATTTTTCATACGTTGGTTCAATCATTAATCAGAACAGAGAGTGCAATCAAAATCTGAATGGAGACTGTAGTCAAATCAGGAGAAGACTAGGGAGATTATCAGATGCATCAAAAAGGGTGTTATAATGATGCCATAAGATCACAAAAGGGCTTCCTTATCAGATGATGTGTTCTAGTGCTATGCAAGTGTTCTGCTGCTATTAAGAGGGAGTTCTTTTTTATTGTCGGGGAGAAGTCAAAAATTGATCTCCCATAGTGTTTGTGTTGCGGATTTTCATGTGTGTGAGAAGGTGTCCCACTCTGCCGTCAATGGGCAGTCTGAACAGAACACTTCCGGGTGCAAACAGGAAAACTAGGTACCGTATGCTCTTTTTATTAACTTCCCCATCTTGCTTGCAAGTTTCTAAATGTGTCTGTGCTTTTCTGAACGTTTTCTTTTTTAATTTTGGTGTTCGGGCGCTGTTTTAGTGGGCTCGTGTCTTCTCACAAGACATGCCAAAATTTCATTCACGGAGAAATGCAGAAGTGGCACAAGCACTCATCTTGCCGGATTCTTGGGGTGATTTTGTATCGTTATCACAGCAGTGTGCAAAAATGTGTGTCATTGTGCCAGAACATGGACGCTGTAAAATCATGCCATAATAACATTTTTAGGCACTTGTCTGATAATCTCCTAGGACTTAGAAGGGCAGCTATGATGGAACTAGACAAGATCTTGAAGTGTCAAGATATCTCATTGAATACTAAAGTTAGGATTGTCCATGCCATTGTAGTTCCCATTTCTATGTATAGTTGTGAAAGCTGGACAGTGAATAAAGCTGATAAGGAAAGAAATCTACTCATTTGAAATGTGGTGCTGGAGAAGAGTAGCTTCCTATGTTCCAGTATCTAGGGCAGTATGAATCAAAAAGCATCTTACTATGCCACCTCCTCACATGAACTGTGTATTTATGGCAGAATCACGAATGGCACTGGAAGAGTTTTTGGGAGTGTGTTGTCTTGTCACTTGGTGCATGGACAGCCTTCCCCCAAGTGTTGTTATCATTGCTGTGTGCCTTCAAGTTGTTTATGACTTATGGCAACCCTAAACTGAACCTATCACAGAGTTTTCTTGGCAAGATTTGTTCAGAAACAGCTGGGGCAGCTATACTCTAGTAAAAACTTGTAGTTTACACACACACTGTGTATGAGTGCTTTATTAGCAGTCTTATGCAAGCCACATGTGCCTATGCCTATAGTGTACATGACCAGGACGGACTTGTGCGCATGCGCAAAACAGAAACATGGGAGGGGACCCAAGCAAGACTACTGTTGAAGATGAAATGGCTGACTGTCTAGCAGGGCTGGAGAGTACATGTGTGTTGCTTTTCTAGCAATAGGTTGGTATGGAAAGTAAGAGAAGATGTGAATGGTTTTTACATGTTATGGATTGAGTATCCCTTATCCAAAATGCTTGGGACCAGAAGTGTTTTGGATTTCAGATATTATTATTATTGTTGTTGTTGTTGTTGTTATATTATTATTATTATTATTATTATTATTATTATTATTTGGATTTTGGAATATTTGCATATGCAGGTTGACACACACACACACCCCGTATCCATGGGGATACGTTCCAAGACACCTCCCCATGGAAACCTGAAACCATGGATAATAAGGAACCCTATTATTTTAAATGAGAAGAATGCCAGAAGCTGACCACAGAATCACACTGGAAGACCTAGAAATGCCTAGAGAGAACAGATACTGTATTTTCAGATGCGGATAAGTGAAACCATGGATACCGAATCCATGGATGCAGAGGTACATAATGAGATTATCTTGAACATGGGACCCAAGTCTAAATACAAAATACATTTATGTTTCATTTACACATTATACACATAGCCTGAAGGTAATTTTATACACAATATTTTTTAATAATTTTGTGCATGAAACAAAGTTTGTGTACACTGAATCTTCAGGAAGCATAAGTGTCACTATCTCAGCCACCCATGTGGACAATTTTGGATTTTGGAGTATTTCAGACTTCAGATTTTTTGGATAAAGGATAGTCAACCTGTATTTGGTTTGATCACTTCTTTACTAAGACTGTATTTCAGTGTTTAGGTTTCTATAAGTTTCCATGGTGCTCACTACCTTTCTGTATGAACAAGCCACATGATTTACACATTGGAGAGTAGATATGGGGGAGAATTGGTGCAGTTTCACAAATATTGTTCCCAGATGTTCTTAGACTGGAACTCCCATCAGCCCTAGCCAGCTAAGCCAATAGAATGGGGAATACTGGCCTATACCGAGATCAGGATCAATGCAGCCATGGCAATGCTTTCTCTGCATTTCAAGAAAGGAAGCAACGCAAGAGTTTCCAAAAGCTGTGGATGTATCCAAAGCTCCCCGTCTCTCAAACCTGGCAAAACAGAATCAAGGAAGATACAGCTCCAAGGATCCTTTCGTACACCTCCCTGGTTAGGGTGGGGTACTTAGAGTTCTCAGACAGAGAGCTCTAGTGCCTCACCAAACTACAGACCTCAAGATTCCATAGGAGGATGCTACAACAATTAAACTGGAGTCATAGTGCTGTAACTGTGTAGTGTGAAAAGGCCCCAGCATTGTACTAAGATATTGCACAGGAGGCATGGTGGCAGGTCTCCAGCCAGAAAACACCCCTCCACTCTGCCATGCAGGACCACTCTTGCATGCCACAGATAAGACTGCAAGAGCATCATGGGTGGATATTATAATTTCCATAGCCTCCTAAAGCACTGAACATTTTCAATCTTGACTATGTTCTGCTTATAAGAACATGACAGCCATGTTTAAATATTTGAAATGCTGTCATATTGAAGTAGGAGCAAGCTTGTTTTCTGCTGCTCCAGAGACTAGGACACAGAACAATGGATTCAAACTACAGGAAAAGAGATTCCACCTAAATATTAGGAAGAACTAATATGCTGCCTCAGAGTGTGGTGGAGTCTCCTTCTTTGGAGGTTTTTAAACAGGGACTGGATGGCCATCTATCAGGCATGCTTTGATTGTGTGTTCCTGCACGGCAGGGGGTTGGACTGGATGGCCCTTGTGGTCTCTTCCAACTCTATAATTCTATTATTCTATGTCTGTCTCTGTCATCCCCATTTAAAAGATAATAGAGGAAGAAAAACTGTCCATGATCACCCAACAAAATGACAATAAATTTACATCTTCACACAGGACAGCTACCAGCACATCTGATAGATGATCAGCTACTATACTTCCTTCACAACAGTTAACACTCATCTCTTTTATTGCCGGTGGCCAGCTGCATTCACATGGTCAATGCAGTCAATGTGAAGTTTTTCTTTGAAACAATACATATCATATGTAGCACAAAGACTGACAGGAATTTATTCAAAGAAAACAAACCACTTAATTTAGCATAGTTGTTGTGTGCCTTCAAGTTGTTTCCAACTTATGGCAACCCTAAGGTGAACCTATCACAGGGTTTTCTTGACAGAATTTGTCTAGAGTGCATTTGCCTTTGCCTTCTTCTGAGGCTGAGAGAGTGTGACTTGCCCAAGTTCACCCAGTGGGTTTCCATGGCTGAGCAGAGATTTGAACCCTGGTCTCCGGATTTGTAGTCGA
Source organism: Gambelia wislizenii (assembly GCA_030847615.1). Lineage (NCBI taxonomy): Eukaryota > Metazoa > Chordata > Lepidosauria > Squamata > Crotaphytidae > Gambelia > Gambelia wislizenii. The sequence continues at coordinate 110,632,534 of JAUMIR010000004.1, forward strand.
ACGCTCAAACAACTATACCGCACTGGCTCTCAGAATTTAGCATAGACTTTCTTGTAAATTTTCAGTTAAAAATTCTCGTTTGTTTAAAACTTTTGCTTTTAAAAAAATTAATCACATAATTTAATTTTATCACGTTCCTACATTGCAAGCATCCATTCTCTGTCACTGTTCAGCCTCCAATATACTGCGATTATGATTTAAACAATGAGATTTCCCTCTGTATTTTGTAATTTAATTGGAATTGCATGTTCTAAATATCTCATTAAGATTACAGATCAATTTCACAGTAGATTTGTTCCTTTTCTTTGTTGAATCACATTCAAGTCTCTGTCTCAGAACTGTGAAATCTGTAGATCCATGGAGTTTTTCTTAAACACCGATGAAATCAGATTGCATTGCCAGAAACAATCCTACACATATTTACTAAAAACAACCCCCACGGATCATCTACATCCTGAGTCTACGAAAGCTTATGCTACAAACATCTTTCTCCCTGTTAGTTTCAAAGGTGCTAAAAGATCTCCTTGTATACTGATAGAGTAACAAGGCTATGTCTTTCAATACATTCGCCACAGTGTTTAATAGGACTAAAACATGTGAGCATAGGATGACAGCCTCATTCTTTTATTTATGCAGAGTGCCAAACATGGGACAAATGAGTGCCAAAAAAGACAACTCTTCACCAAAGTGATAGCATTCTCATCAGTGGTGGAATGATGGGATGGAAAGTGAATAACAGGGATGTAAAATGGTATTACATGGGCAGCTATGTAGATTAGAAACTTTATGAGGCAGTGAAAGCCAGAACACTCTGTGTTACCTTTTGGAGTAGTTCCTTGGAAATGTGGTCAGAACATTACACTTTGTTAATTTCATGATGGTTGAAAACCATGGCATCTGGAACAATGTATTTATCAGCAGGCAATAGACAGCCAGTGGCAGTTAAAAGAAGAGTTTTATTACTAAAAGCATGGTGCTAGTGCCAAAACAACCATTTCCTGCAGTCATGTACAGTCATTAGGAATGGCTGCTTGTTGCCCATCACATTATCATAACATAAACCTGGGTGACAGAAATGAGTTTTAAAACTAATGAATTCCAGGCAAAACCTGTCTTTGGGCTGAACAAAGGCTCATGCCAGAAATACATGTTGAATGCCAAGGTTGTTTGTTGTTTGGCCAGGATTTAGCACTGAGGTTTTACCTTCCAAAATTAAAATCTATTGGAAGTTGACATAGGCTTCCTGAAAGAGATGTTAGAGCTGGAGGCCAGGATTAATTTCCACTCTTTCCCCTGTAAGGGTGGTTCCGTTCCTTGCTCCACTCCTTTCTGTACCCCTGAGTATCCAAATTATCCTCTTTCAGTAATTTCTTAAAGATAGTTATTGTTGGTCTGCCCATTTGGGGGGAATTCAATGACTTCCTCTAGTGTGTCCAGGAATTCTGAGGCACTCTTGAGAGAGGGACCAATTCTTGGTATTAAGAGATGCCTCAAATGGAGATGCTGCCATCTCCAACTCATTTGAAGCACCTGGTATTTGTGTTGTAATTCTGTGAATGAATTTTGGATCTGGCTGGCTCTGGATGTAAAGTCCACACCCTGCCCAATTCTTTCACAGAAAGAGGTGCATGGTTATTCTTCCAGTCAGGATTACAACATAGAGTCAGCTGTTCATGTGCACAGGGGATCAATGTGAAGTTTGTGAAGCAACTCGTACATGGCGGAAGTGAAGAAGCATCAACACTTGTTTAAATAGTTGGGGACAGAAGGAAAGTCTAGAGTTGCATGCCTATCCTTTTGAATAGGTATGCCTATCCTGCACAAAACCTCTGCAGATTTTATCATCCACTGCATGGCTGAGGCAAAATCCTATCAGTGAATTTGCCGTCACTAGCACAGGAGGAGATCTTGAGTTGAAATTTCTGGGTTTTATCATTATTTAAAGGAAGTTTCAGGCTCTTTCTTTGTCAATAGGGCTATTTGTTTCTCTCTGCATGATGGTATCTTAGGAGAGAGTGTTGTTATATCTTAGCTTCTTGTCTAAAACAATCTGTGTTCACCTCCAATAGTTCTAGGGCCCTTTCAAACTGCACAATGATAGCATTGTGATTCTGCTTTAACTGCCATGGCTGCATCTTGTGGAATCCTGGGGTTTGTAGTTTGTTAAGGCAGTAGAGCTCTTTGGCTGAGAATTCTAAACACCCCTTCCTAAACTGCAAATCACAGGATTCCACAAGATGCAGCCATGGCAGTTAAAGCAGAATCACAGTGCTATAATTCTGTTGTATGGAAGGGCCCCTAGGCTAGAGGCTCTCAATGCAGACAGAAGGTATGTCATTATATTATTTAGTCACCAGAGGGCAGTGGTTAGATAGAGCCTAGAGCTCCCTGTTCTTTTAATAAGGAGAGGCCATACAGTTTCTGTCTTGCTTCCGGGTCATAGAATCATAGAATTCTATGTCCCATAGAATTCTGTCCCATAGAGGTCTGTCCCATAGGTCTTTCTGTGGCGGATCATTGGCTTCATTCAAAAGCCTAACCAAGCACACTTGTGCAATGGGCTCAAATGAACCATTGGAGTCAGTTTACTGCCTTGTCAAATGAATCCACTTCCCTGTGAATGTTATGGTAAAGTGCAAGCGTGGCAAAATGGGTGTTTGAAAGTACACGTGTCATAGTGGTTAACTAGTCAGAAAGCAAGGATTCGCCGCAGCTCCCTTTTTGTGTAGTTGGTAGTGACATATTTGAGAAAACAATATTTACAGGCTATTTTAAAAAAAAATGTTCCTACCAACCCCTCCTACAGCCTCCCCCCACCCCACCCCCCGCACATACAACCTTCCTCAGAGGGCTGAGAAAACATCCAAGCAGGTTTCTGGTGTGGGACGTCATAACACTAGTTGGATTTATGCACTCTTGTAATTGTCTGTATCTCCCTGTTAATCCTACCATAATGTGCCATCCTTTCAAGAAACCCATGACACCCATATGGCTTGAGTCCCGGCTATCTGAAAGACTGTATCTCCCTTTACAAGCCCATTAGAAACAGCTGCATTATAATTAGACCTCTACAGAACATCTTATACGGCCTTATCCACACTATACAAATAATCCAGTTTGATTATAGACTCCTTCCTATTGAATCCTAGAATTTGTCATTTTACAAAGTCTCTCCCTTGTTCCCACCAAACAAGCCTGAGGAGGTGGTGGGACAGAGAGAAGGGAGCCTCTAAGAGTGCATCCACACTACACAAATAATCCAGTTTGTTTGTCCTGGCTCCTTCCTATAGAATCCTGGGGTTGTAGTTTGGTGAAGCACCAGCACTCTTGGGCAGAGAAGGCTTTGCTTTTCTGGAGCTCAGAGACAAGTGTAACAGCTTTGCATGGGCCGTAAAAGTAAAAATCCAATGCTGATTCGGGCTTTGGCAGGTGTGGTGATGCAATCTGGGCCAGAATAATCCAAATTTAATGTGCTACACCTCTGGGCCAAAGGAGTCTGAATCTCATCTGGATTTTTACTCCCTGTATAATCAAGCTCAAAGTCAGAAATAAGCAGAGATTGGGGAAAAGTACTTTTTTGGGGAGTGGCGGACTACAGCACCTAGACATCCCTAGCTAGGAAGACAAATATATTGGCTGGGAGATCTGTGGAATTATTGTCTAAAAAAGTAGCTTTCCCACCCTCTGGAAGTAAGGAGGATGCCACCAGTAGGCTTTTGCTTACAGCAAGCTGCTTCCCTGCTCTAAAATGGTTAAGAATAATTGCATTCTTGACCATGTAAATTCTCAGCCCAAAGAAAGAAAGAGCCCGTATCAATGATAACTTGCAATTTACTTCTGTGAAACAGCTCTTCACATACCCAGGGAGCAATTACATACTCGTAGGAGATTTTCAGACGCCTCTTGCCGCACAAGCAGCCTCTGGAGCTGTAACGAGGCTGCTGCGCGGCAAGGGGTCCATTTTGGACGACGACGTTTCTCTCTCGGTGTTGTCTGTGACTGTTGCGGCTAGCATTGGAGGCGGCTGCGCTGTTTTTCACTCATGAAAGTTGTCCGTGAGTAAAAAACAGCGCGGCTGCCTTCAGTGCTAGCCGCAACAGTCACGGACGACACCGAGAGAGAAATGGTGTCATCCAAAATGGACCCCTTGCCATGCAGCAGCCTCATTACTGCTCCGGAGGCTGCTTGCGCATCAAGAGGTGGCAAGAGGCATCTGAAAATCTCCTTACAATCTTACAATCAATAATAACTCTGTTGTGACTGACAGTGTAGTTTTGCATGGCAAGATGTCCATTGCTGAATTACTGGATCCAATTTCTTCCACTATTATGTTTATAAATATAACAGCTTGCCAAATAATTAAAACAGCTTGCCAAATAATTTTACACTTTCTTAAATTCAAGTCATTATTGTTTGTCAAAACCTGAAAGGGAAATCTTGTAACAACTCTCCTCCACTCCCTTTTGATATGCATTAAGGATGGAGAGAGAATTATTTTGAAAACTGATATTTAACAGATATATATATATAAAAAAAAAACCTGGGTGGAGCAGCTTAATTGGTGGTGTTCAAGGCTTAGGAACTTAAAGGAATTTGTCCATAAGTGATAATGAAAAGAATAGCCACAAGATGGCACGAGAGAGGTAACAAAAGCAGTTGAACTTATTTTCTACAATACCTTTTTGCTTTTCATCTCCTCTTGGGGTGGGCAGAATCTTCATGCTTGCAAAACAGGCATCATAACTCTATAACCACTTAAGGTTGCCACCCTTTGTTTAAAATGGAATTGGGACTGTCTCCCTTTAAAAGGTACATCACAGTCAGAAATCAAACTAGATAGGTTTTATTACTATGCTTAAAAAATAAACAGAATAGAATAGAATCACATATTTATTTCTACCTGTCATACTGTTAGGTTTTTCCTTTGTCTTCAAATATTGGCTGGATTATATGTTCTTGATTATTGTTTTTAGACACTGCTTGTTAGTTGCACTGAATTTTTATTGATTGCATTACAAAATTAATTATTATGTTGTATGCTGCTCTGGGACAGCCAGCATGGTGTAGTGGTTTGAGCGTTGGACTACAACTTGAAGCCAGGATTTGAATCCCCACTTGGCCATGGAAACCCACTGGGTGACCTTGGGCAAGTCTCACTCTCTCAACCTTAAACTCCCCCCAAAAAAAAAAATCTTGCCAAAAAATCCCCATGATAGGTTTGCTTTAGGGTTGCCATAAGCAGTAAACAACTTGAAGACACACAACAATAATAATACTGCTTTGGGTAATTTAGTATCTTGGGAACATACTGTATAATACAATAATGTTATTAATTATAGACTCATAGAGTTGGAAGAGACCTCAAGGGCCAATCCCCTGCCATGTAGGAATACACAATCAAATCATTCCCAACAAATCCAGCCTCTGTTTAAAAACCTCCAAAGAAGGAGACTTCACCACACTATGAGGCAGTGTATTCCACTTCTGAACAGCTCTTATATATAACACAAAGATACTGTGTTTAATAAGAAGCACAGAGGACCTCTCCCCATTTAAAAAAGGTGAAAAACCTTGCCAGAAATCAATCCCTTCCTTACTCCTGGGAGGAATTTTGCTCAAAAATTGAAACACCAGTGAACCTAACAGTTAAACTGTTTGCATCTAGAGAGTTTCCATTTGTCATCATAATGAAGCAATCATTATTAGGTTAAGGATGATGAGTCAGTCGCCTGAGCATTCTTCTCCACTTTCTTATAGTGAACATAAATTTAGAGCTGACTTGAAGAATGTGACTGGTGATACTCTGTTGTTTTCATAGAACCTTACAGTTGGAAGGGATCACAAGGGCCGTGTAGTCCAACCCCCTGCCATGCAGGAATACACAACTAAAGCAATTCTAAAAGAGTTGCAGCACTCCCAGCAGCCCCAGCATAGCCAATGGTGATAAATGCTGGGAGTTGCAGTCCAACACCCCTACTTTAAATGGAGAGCATTTGCCCCTCCGGATGTTGTTGAACTTGAATTCCTATCACCCTTCATCACTGGCTACGATGGCTAGGGCTGCTGGGGGACTACATGATTCCTAGCCCTGTGGTATGGATTCTGTGCTACAGAAAGTAACACAGTGAAGAGATGACACACTAGCTAGGTGTACATCTAGAAGTGGAGAGTTCTCCATCCTCACTGAATTATTTTCACTGCATTCTGCGCCAGTAGACATACACACAGCCATACAACAACAGAACTAGATTGCTATGCAGGTATGACTGGGAATTTGGTTGCTGGTGACACTGGCTGCCTGGCCAAGGCCCAAATCATTCTAAAAGAAATGGGAGTTCCTTTTCCCACTCAAACAATTCAGGAATGGAAGCTTCACTGCTACCTAAAATTCTGATACAGTTGGCCCTCCATATCCACAGGTTCTGCATCCACCAATTCAACCAACCATGGCTCAAAAATATTTGGCGGGGAGAATCCAAAAAGCAAACCCTGCTGTTCACCATTTTATATATGGGGTGCCATTTTACTATGCCATTGTCTATCATGGGAATTGAGCATCCATGGATTCTGGTATCCACAGGGAGCAGTCCTGGAACCAGACCCCAGCGGATACCAAAAGCCCAATGTACTGTATTTGGATTGAGGCATATGTGTTATTTTAAAAAAAAGTGAGTAAATACAGATTTGCAAATACATGTATACACCAGTACATTTACTATTCGTCAGTGTAGATTCCTCTGAATCTGTATCCTTAGTTTACTGTTTAAATTGTATGTGTCCATTGTCTTCACCAAGAGAGCTAGGACTGGGTGTCCATTTGGACCCACAATTGTTACTTTAAAAAATGTCTGGGCAAGGGCACATTATGCCTCCGTCTCCTTCCAGAATGAGGACAGGACTTCATTGCCCTCAGTGTTGTTGCCATGCAGACAAATCTGCAAGGGATAAAGTAGCATCCTGATGCTCTAGCTAGCACCTTTAACTGAAACATGATGGGCAGAAACCAGCTGGTGAGGCTTTTCACAGCATAGAGATAAACAACACCTGCTAATGTTTGCGCTGTACTTTAAAGATACAGGCTACAAAGACCATTGGGGGGAAACGGGTGACCAGTAACAGGCATGCTCCTACAGTTTTCAACATAAAAATGCTATTACTGCTTTACAAGATATGCTCTGAAGGTCACCATGTGCCACAGACAACTCCTACTCTGTAGCTTTGTTTTGCCATCTGGGGGAAGGGGTATCTATTTAAAATGTTTGTTATTCTATGGAGATGTAACCCTGGGGAAGGGTACTAGCTTCCTTTTCATTTTCCCACAATCACTGATCCACATAGTAGTCACTGCTGAATATGTTTGAGTTGCTGCTACTTCAAATGAATATAACCCCGCTCACTGTGAGATAAAATGCTATATTAAACATTTTTAAAGCGTTATTATGCAAGTTTATGCATGCTTCTTCCAAAATAAGCCTCACTGAAAGTAAGCCCATATGTCCAGGAAAGCATGTACTATATAGCAAGAAAGGGGAAGATGTAGTCCTTCAGACGTTGTTGGACTATAGCTTCCATCATCCCTCACCACTGGCTATGATGTCATTGCAATGCAGCAACATCGGCAGGACTACAGGGCCCCCTCCTCCAAAGAATAAAATTGCAGATTGCATTCCTGCTATTTTAAGATTCCTTAATAAAGGAAACCACTATCAATGATTTCATGTCTAGGTGGAGTGTAGGCTGAAGACTACTTAACGGATACATAGAGAGAGCTGTTGTTATTCATTTATATCTTGTTCCAATAATGGAACTCAAGGCAGCTAACAACATATTTAAACCAATACAAATTAAAAACAATACAAAAGTAAAATTAACAATCTAAATATAAGATTTAAAACCAATTAAACGATTTATAAGTTAAAATATTAACATTAAAAATAGTAAAAGGCATTTTAAAACTATAAAAACCCATTAAAATCTTAAAAACAGCACCACACAGCCTTAGAAGTCCAGCCCTTGCCAATCTGTAAAAACCTAGTGGCACATAAATGTTTTAATCTGCCACCAGAAGTAGAGCAAAGACGGGACCATACTGGCCTCTCTGGGGAGGGAGTTCCAAAGTCTGGGAGCAGCCACGGTGAAGACCCTCTCTCTTGTTCCTACCAAACGAAACTGAGAAGGGGATACGACAAAGAGAAGGGCTTCTCCAGATTATTTTAGAACTCTACTAGGCTCATACAGGGACATACAGCCCTTCAAATACCCTAGACTCAAGCATTATAGGGCTTTATAGGTCAAAGCCATCCCTTGATTTAGTTGACAGAAAAGTGTAGGGAATAGGGTAAACTAGAATTTTGTTACTGACATTTGGAAACTATCAGAGAGAGTTTATAGACTTTTTAAACCAACAAATGGCTCTCTCTTTTGTTGGGGGGGAGGTAGATCAAGATCCAATTACATAAATTGATATCCAATACTAATGGAACCAGGGATGTATCAATACTGCACAGTTATAGCAGTCTGATACTGCTTTAACTACCACAACCCCATTCTATGTAATTGCAAAACTTGTAGTTTGGTGATATATTTAGAGATTGTTGATTTTCCTTGGTTTTTTTCCGGGCGGTGAGGCTGTGTTCTGGAATAGTTTCTTTCTGATGTTTTGCCTGCATCTGTGGCTGGCATCCTCAGAGAACGGTTGGGTAGGAGTGTATGTGGAGTTTATATGCTGTGAACCCCTGCTGGGGAATATATGTAAATTTGTGTAATTGAATGGTTAGTTTCTGGGTATAGAAATGCAAGGCTCATTAGTGTCTGGCCAATGGTTGGTTGATGGGCCATTATCTGCTGAAACTGTCCCTGGGTGGAATTCCTTTGTAAGTGCTGAGTTTTGGTTCTCTTGTTCTTCAAAACTGAGAGCCAGATTTTGTTTACTTTTAAGGTTTCTTCTTTCCTGTTGAAGTTGTCCAGATGTTTGTGGATTTCAATAGCTTCTCTGTGCATTCTGACATGATAGTTGTTGGCCTGGTCCAGAATTTCTGTGTTTTTAAATAGCATTTTGTGTCCAGGTTGGTTTATAACATGTTCTGCTACTGCTGATTTTTCTGGCTGGCCCAGTCTGCAGTGTCTCTCATGTTCCTTGATTCGTGTTTGCACACTGCGTTTAGTGGTCCCTATGTAAACTTGTCCACAGCTTCATGGTATGTGGTAAACTCCTGCAGCTGTATTTAGAATTCTCTGCCAGAGAGCTCTAGTCCACATCCCTGGGGTACACCACTAGAGCTTTCCAGCAGAGAATTCTAAGTCCCTGTGAAACTACAAATCCCAGGATGCCATAGGATGGGGCCATGGTAGCTATAAAGTGGTGTCAAATTATTATAAATGTGTAGTGTACATACACTCCAATACTATCCCTGCCCCCACAGTACAGCCTCTCCTCCATGCATCCTAAAAACGTGTTCCAGGAGCCCTTTCACACTACACAGTTAAAACACTATTATTCCACTTTAACTGCCATGGTTCCATCCTATGGAATCCTGGGATTTGCAGTTTAGGGAGGGGCATTTAGAATTCTCAGCCAGAGAGCTCTTCTTGTGCCTCCCCAAACAACGAGCTCCAAAATTCAGTAGGAAGTTGCCATGGCAGTTAAAGTGGAATCATAGTGCTGTAACTCTGAAGAATAAAAAGGCCCAAGATTTTTCGGTATATGGGGAGCTGCTGGAAGGAGTAAGGCCACAGATTCTGGCTGAATTAATGGGATCCCACAGAATTACACCATGGGATCCTGGCCATTAGTTTTCTACCTGGAGACATGCTGCATGGTGTTATTTCAAGCTGTACACCAGTTAACCCTTGGAATGTTAACAAAACAAAACACAAGAACAGCAGCAACACTGTCAGCTTCCTGGTGTGTCTTGCAAATTGCTTTAGTCACACAGATGCCATCTCTGCCCTCCCCCCAGTCTCACACCTTGTTCTTTGCACACTTGATTAAACCTTATCCAGCTGCAAAGTGCTAAGCAAGTTCATACGCTCAATTGCCTGACCAGCCAAGGAATACAACATAAACATGTTTGTGTTAAAAACAAGAGCACCCCATGCCATATGCCAATACATGTTTACTGTATGACATATATAAGCTGCTTGTTTATAGCTGGGTGTATTTAAACAAAACAAAATAAAACTGGCCCATCAGGACATGAGTCTGTTATTCATCTTTCCTAAATTCCCCACCATGTCCTGTGAGCAATTTATTTTTGCAACTTCCTTCTCAACCTCTAACTTGTCCATCACATCACTCTTTGGTCAAAGTACCACCTTCTGCACAGACACGCTTGGACAGATGTTTACCTGTAGCCATTAGCAGGTGATAATATGCTGCTGTGTGCTACCACAAACTTCATCTTCTGATTCCTGCTCATTTCTTTCCTGCCACTGAAGACACAAGTGCAAGCCAGATGATATCTCCTCTTCTGCTCCCTGGCTGACAGTGCTCCATTCTTGAGGCCTTTACTTGATCTGCCGTAATGTCGCAACAACAACGTATCATTTCCCCTCTAGTTGTCTTAGCTCAATGGCTCCCAATCTTTGGTCCTTCAGATGTTTTGGACGTTATCTCCCAAAATTCCTGACTGTTGGCCAAGGTGGTGAGGGCTTCTGGGAGATGAAGCCTAGAACACCTGGAGGACCAAAGTTTGGGAATCACTGGCTTTGCTACTGTTACTATAGGTTGCTTCCATGCTGGGGCTCTTTATTTCCATTAAAGCACTGCTTCCTTCAAACCAACTGAAAGCAACGTCAAAATAGATGTTCCCTGGGCTGCTTGATAAAGCACTACAGTGCGAACATAAGAAGCTACCTTATGCCTTGGGCTAGTCTATATCTGGGGCAAAATGCTGCTCCTGCCCCCACACTCATTCTGAAGCCACGCCGCAGAATTTCTTCTCCACGGGGACTCTAGGTATATTGTCTTCACTACCTGGACTGTCCCTGTGGAGTTTTTGCCACACCTGCAGCCACCGCCGCAAGCCAGGTCAGATCCTGGCAGGTGTGACATTTTAAGCTGTGTGTTTAAGCTCCAGAGGCAAGTTCCTGGCAAGTTCCCTGCCAAAGGGAGAGGTTTTTCCCCTCCTCTCCCACCTGCCCTCACTTGTCGCTTGCTTCACTGGCTCCTTTTTATCTCATCATTCAAAGTCATGCTGGTGGGGGAGGATGTGGGGGCAAACAGGTGGGAGAAGAAACAGGGGAAAGCTGAGGGAAGAGGAGAGGGAAAAACCTCTCCCTTTGACATGGAACTTGCCAGAAACTTGCCTCTAGAGCTTAAGCACACAGCTTAAAATATTGCACCTGCTAGGATCTGACTTGGCTTGTGATGGTGGTGGCAGGAAGGGGTAAAACTCTGGAAAAAATCCTGGAAAAAAAACAACACAAAAAATGCATCAAGGCAAAATGCCCCCAATCTGGGGTGGATAGGGCTGTGCGTCATGTGGTCTTATCGCCCCAAATTTGGGTCAAAGGACACAGACCATGTGGCCTTATCCCACACATTCAGGGAGAATGTGGGGTTTTAGAAAGGTTTTTTTATAGTGGAGACAAGGCCCAAGTTAGGCCATTAGTCCATCTATGGTACTGCTGACATGGGCTGGCATGGTTTTCCAGAGTTTCGGAGAGGATTATTGCCTTGCCTTACCTGAAGAGATCAGGAATTGAGCCTAGGGTTTTCTGCACACAAAGCACCTGCTTTGTTCTGAGTGACACTCCCTTCCTTTCCTCTGGGCAATCCTTCTATAAGGTTTGTTCAGAAGCAAATCCCATTCAGCAATAGGCCCCTATACCTTTAATTGGATATTTCTAGCTCTAATTGCTTCCTGTTCAGCATGGCCTTAGGACAAACTGATGAATTATTGATACTTTCCTATAATTCCACTGTAAGATGTTAGTTCCTGTTCCTTGTGGGTGGGGCCCTTAATTACAAGTTTTTTCCCAGTTCTTTAATTACGAAATGTGTTAGTTGGGGGCAAACATTATGTATATAATACAACGTCCATCATTATTATTGGGGCTGATTATTCAAGAAATCTTAATTAAACATAACTTTTTTCAATTAATTAAGTCAGCAAAAATTACACATCTGCCTAAAATCAAGATTTCTGACTTTAAATTGCTATACTGTATTTTCTTTATTTGAGTAAGCCTGCACTGGTAGGAGATTGAACTAAATAGTCCTTGGAACATCTTCCTTCAAGCTCTACAGTTTTAAGCATACTTGATTTTTACCACTTTCTCTATACTTTGAGATCAAAGGCTTGTCAACATTTATATACTGTACATAGAAAGATTATGATCCAGCAGGTATGTTCCAATATTAGTTTGCCCTAGCAAAGGCTGTTCAGCTCACAATTGTTACTGTGAAAATCCAACATGGTGGTTCCAGGCGCTGCCTTGCTAGCAAGCTCCGCCCCCTCCCCTTCCGTGCACATCCAACCAATCAGCTATCTGCTTCAGAAATGCACTACAATGCAATTTGGTTGTCCTAATGAGTGGGAGTACGCATTTCCCCCTCAGTTTTTAAAAAACTCGGGAAAAGCCACAAAGGCTTTCTGCCCATAGTTTCCCCAGATTTTGGTCCTCTTCCCTCCGAAAACAATGGATGCTACAGGATCCCATTTGGATACATAGGATTGCCCCTGGATTCTAAGAGGATTTATTTCACCCTCTAGACTGGTCCAAATATTCCAACCTGGAATGAAGCAGCTTCAGTAAGGTTTTTGGACATCTCTTTAGTTCCTTATAGCTGGCCAACTACCTGCTGGCTGAACTACACGAAAATACTCCTTGGCAGATCACTGTGGTTGACAAATGCAACTTCAAAGGTCATGCATGTTCTGTGTATCTTCTCTATCTCACCAGACATTTCTTTTGCTTCCTACTAGGATCCACATCTCCATCACCATAGAGGCTTGCCTTCTTGCTGGGCCAGCATACCATCTCCATACTTCCATGGCCCTGATGGCAGGGTGGCAAAGGCCAGGCTGGAGGCTATTTCATCCTGCCCATACCTTCTTGCTTCTACTACTTTGAGGGGCTGTGGTTCCGTTAGGTAGTAGCATGCACTCCTGTGATCCTTCTTTACCAGGAATGGAAGCTACAAGTAGTTAGCTTGCTGAGGAAGAGGTCCAGTTTGTCACAGACAATATTTTAAATGACCAAAAGAACTTTAATGTTTTAACATTGCAACCTTATAAGCAGAGGTGGGGATTGTTGCCATTTTGAATTGCAACTCCTAGAATCCCCCAGCCAACATGGCCATAGGGAGATGCAGCCCTCTAAAAATAATCTTTACTGTACAATGCATGTTCATAACTATTACTGTATTACACTTGATAATCACTCTGAATGACTCACTGGTGGTTTCCAATGATTTCTCACCAGGGACTGAATCAGATCCAGACCTTGTTAATTCATCATTGGCATAGGGCTGGTTTTCCCATAACAATAGCTGGACTCTTAGCCCCAATGTATCTAACGTTGCCAGATCCCAAAGATCAGACATTTTGAGGCTGGATTTAAATAGACGGGAAAAGAGGATGATGGCAGCAACAGCTCAGCCTAAGCAATGTCACTGTCATCCACTAGAATCACAGCAGAGCTCCTCTGCTTTTCAGAGGTACGTGACATGACACACATCAGTTCAGCAGGTACAGGCATGTGTGCAGGCAGTGAGTAGGGAAAATTGCAGCAATATCTCCAACTGGTGAAAGTAAAATGATCCATTCCAAAAGGCAAGGCAAGTGATGCTCTTAGCCTTGTTTGAAAATAACTTGTAATTAAATCTTTCATTTGCAATAACAAAATGGCATTACACTTGTATCTTACTCAGGAAGATTTTCATTCCTTTTGCAGAGTGACTACAACTAAAAGGTGGAGGAGGAATATCACATGGTGTAAGTGCTGGCTCATACTGTCCTTTATGCTCATTCTTGTGGCTGCTGAACTGATGAAGAGAAGGACCGGAGGTTTTGTACAACAGGCTGGGGCTTTTAGCATTCAGAATTCTAAAAACTAACTAAAAAAGACATACGTGCATTTGAGAAATAGGAATGGAAAAGTAACTTTTTAAAATGGTAACTACAGTGGTAGCATTTATTTATTTCCTGTTCTATACTCAAAGATCTCAGGGTGGTGTACAATAGCATTCATTTTTAAAATAAATAAATAAATAAATATTCAAACACCAAAAGATAATTAAAAAAAAAAACCAACAACATCCTACTCTTGCTGCAACTGATGCCTTCTTTAAGGTAACTTTCCAAACTCTGTCCTTGCCAGGGTTCACTAAAACATCCTCTGGCTCAGGGGATTAGCTCTGGCAAGCAGCCCGGCTTAAATTAAGCCCCAGACATGGGTTGATGGTAGAAAGGAGAGCAGGACAATCACCCTCATACAAACGACTAGTCATGGGATGTCTCACACCCACTCACTCATGTGCACATAGCTCATACGTGTGTGTGTGTGTGTGTGTGTGTGTGCAAACAGACACACACAGAGCAGAAAAGGAAATTGTGGCTTGTGACCAAAGTAAAGTAAACAGGACCACTGCTGCATCTGGAGAGAAAACCACAGCACACAGTCATAGCATGGAATACCTCCAACCCTTCTAGGGACATCCTAGTGTACTTAATATTGCTAGAGCAGGGTCAGAGGAAACAACCTCTGGAGATAATCAAACCATGTCACTTCAGAAGGCAGGACTTGAGTGCAAGTGTCTTTGAGCAGCAGTTCTCATCTGTAAAATGGGAGCAAAATTTAACCTAACATTCAAGGTTGTTGGGAGGAAAAATGCAAGAATGCTAATGATGCTGATATTTTGCAGTATTAGTGATCTCAACCCATACCCTCTAACTGTCCCAATTTGTCGGGGATAGTCCTGATTAATCCTTTGTCATACCACTTTTTCAGCTGCTTTTAAAATGTCCCAGTTGCTCTCTCTTTCTCAAACCCGTCCCCTTTGTCCTTGGCTTACTTCGACTGCTGACAGCTTAATTCAAAGTACAAAAGAAGTCAATTAATTTAGCAGCAGGGAGAGGAGGGGGCAGGGCAAAACATACCCTTCCCAGGCAAAAGGAAACTGCTTCAGTATCTCCTAGCTTGTCTCTTCTTCCTTATTAATAACCTTTGCAATCCTGACCATGTTGCTTGACACACATGTCCTGGTTTTCATCTGTGAAATGTTTGAGGGTATGTGAACCTTGCACACCAGCCTAAGAATAAGGCTGCCATACTTTACTCATCAAGAAATCCCACTGAACTCACTAGGGCTGGCTTTCTGACCAGACAGATACAGGAGAGTATTCTTAGGCCTCGTCTATACAAAGGGGGGGGGGAGAATGTAGTGTCCTGCAGTAATAGCAAGTCGCAACAGCTGTGACTTTCTTAATGTTGTCTTTGCTCCCAGCAGCCCCAAAAAGCTTTGCATCCAAGATGACAACCAAGACGAGAGAGCCCTTCTCCCTTCCCCGGTCCCAGTGGCAGTGGCAACTGTGGCATGGGGGCAGAACTGGGGAAAGGAGAAGAGGACGAGAGAGCCCTCCTTTCTTTCCCGGTTCCTGCAGCAGCAGTGGTGATCCCTGATCACTGGCAAAAAAAAAAAAAAAAAAAAAGGCAGCTCCGGGTGCTTGCCCTGTCTGCAAGCTCTGCCCCTGCACTTGTCCAGCCAATCAGGGTCGCACTTCCTGTACGCTCAGACAGTGATTCCTATTGAATCACTGCCCTAATGAAGGGGAATGCACACTCTCCCTCACTGTTTTTAAAAAACTCTGGGGAAAGCTGCAAAGGTTTTCTTTGGGTTTTTTCTGGGCTGTGAGGCCGTGTTCTGGAATAGTTTCTTTCTGACATTTCGCCTGCATCTGTGGCTGGCATCCTCAAAGAAGATCATATTTCTCTGAAGATGGCAGCCACAGATGCAGGCGAAACGTCAGAAAGAAACTATTCTAGAATACGGCTTCTACAGCCCGGAAAAACCCCAAGGAAAATCTATGGATGTCGGCCGTGAAAGCCTTCGACTTCACAAAGCTGCAAAGGCTTTTTCCCTCTGAGTTTTTGCAGTTTTAGCCCACACACCCTTCTGAATATGGCATAACAATGGGGATTCCCATTAAGATAGGTAGGCTTCTCCTCGAATACATTTTCACCATTTAGATGGCTCCCCTGCCCACTGAATGCAGACTTCTGAGGAGACATACATAAGGTCACAGTGAACTTTATTATTTCTCTAACTGACTCCTGGGTTATCCAGCCATTTTTCTCCTCCACTTTAAACATTCATCTAGACATCTTTACAGTTTCCTGGCTAGATTCTGTGGCGTATTCTTTATTCGGCACAGCTCAACGATGTCTCCATTTCTCACAGGCAAAACCAAGTTCCAACAACTGGCATCATTGATTTTGTTTGCACTGATCATCTGAGCTGGATTTGAGAATTTACTTGGGACATAAAACTTGTGGTAAAACGAGGCTGCAGTTCACAAGAAACATGTTTGTTTCTGGCCTACAGTGAACAATATCAAATGACACAGTGGACAAGGATCTTCTCTCAGCCTTACATAAAGCTGTGTTTCTTTGAGTCAGGGTTCCAGAACTGGAACTGGGAAAGGGTGGGCTGGAGAAGAATTTCATGCAGTGGTGGGGCAAAAAAGGATATTGTTCTCCTCAAGGGTCCAAGAAGGGAAACACGTCTGTTGTGGATGACTCCACAGGATGACCTTTCAGGAACATGAATAAACATGATGTGCAGAAAGAAAAGAAAAAACCAAAAAACTTTCAGAGCTTCAGTATGGCATGAAATCAGGCATTTCACAGACCAACTCCACATTACAGTCAACTTCATAAGGGTTTCCCCACCACCACCTCCACCATTGTCGGCACTTGATATTGTCGTTATGCCAATGGTGAACACTTTGGGTCTCAAAGGAATTAAGGAACTGGTAATCACTAACTGCCTGTTACAGTTTAACTTTTTCCCCCTTCCCTTTTTTGCCTGCTCTACCAGCACAACACAACCAAAACACCCAGCTGCTTTTGTCCTTGAAAACATACCAGGAAGTGCAGGTTTGCTTCAGTTTTGTACAGCAAGTTCAGTCACTCCCTTCCAGGAAAACCAGATTCTGCTTCTGCCAAGTCAGTCTTGCTCTTGCTTCATACAGTTCCTGAACAAACAGTTTTAAGTTTCTGCTGTGGTTCTCTTTCTCCCTCTCCCTCTCCCCCCCCCCCCGCCCACCTTTGCAAATGTGAATTGTAAGAAAATGTTTAAGCAGCTACTGAGAAATTTATAGTGATGCTAATGAAAGAGGCCAAAACATTGTAACTGGTTAAGGGTGCTGTAGCCTGTTGACCTCACCAACAGGTGAAGGGAAACAACAGGAAGGCACTTTCCTGCTTGCATAAGAGCCAAACAATTCATTTCATTTATTTATTTATTTAACATGAAGATTTTAAAGAATGCAAGCATCTCAGCAAACATGGAGGAGAAATCTCATCTTTTCCTCCTCTGTTGCAGTCTAAAGGAAAATCCCAACTCAAGGTGCTATTTGCATGGTGAGGGTAATCTGCAATGGTGATTTCCAGTATAAAGCAAATACTTGTTTCAGAGGAGGAATTTTCCTCAAGACCACAGTAGGGGTGTGGGGAGGAGAAAAAGGTTAAATTCTTGCTCCATGTCTGCTGAGATCCTGATAGCTATCAGCTCCTAGTGGTGTAAAATCTTTGCTAATTTTGTTCTCAAAGAAAGTTTAGCAAAATTCTCTCCACTGCAAGAAAGTCCTAGGTGGGAGGGGGGATGTGTGAGGTTTTTTCCCCATAGTAAACTGCATTTTCTATGTAGAAAACAATATTCTGTGAAGAAATTCTGCCCACAAAAACAATCACATAGGGTTTCTCACACAGAAAAGTCCTGAACTGTGAAGATTCTCAAATCAGGAGAATTCTAATCAGGAATCCCCTTTTCAACTATTGGTCTAATATTTGCAAATGTTCTTCCCATCTCTATCACCCCCCAATATTATTTACATTTTAAAAAAAATCTGAATGTTCAATGCAAATACACACTTAACATTGTATTTAATTTGGCCCTCAGTAGCCAAATGCTTTTCTCCCAGCCAAATCATCCCTCACCACCCAAGCCCTTTCTTATGTCCTGTTGCACTGAAGTAATAATCTATTAAGTATTTTTATTTCATCATTACTTGTATATCTTTCCTTTCTGCCACTGAGCTCAGGGCAGGATACACTCTTGCATTTCACTTTATCCTTCCAGCAATAACAACCTTGTAAGTAGATCAGGCTAAGAGGGACAGTGTCTGGCCTGAAGTTACCCAGTGAGTTTCATGACTAAGTGGGGACATGTACATGCAGTCCCCAAGTGCCGGTCCAACACACTTAACTACTGCACCACACTGACCTGTGACCCAGGTTTCAGAGCCTAAGGACTGGTGCCAGAAGAAAACTCTCTTGTGGTTTCACTGCTGGATCTAACTTCACCTAACAGGGAGGATTTATATACACAGAAAGGTAAATTCCAACCATGCTGTTTCTCAGATTTCAGGCACTGCAGTGTGGAAGAGTCACCCAGGGGAAATTCCATACAAATGCAATCATATACATGTTTACTTGGAAAGATGAGCCATGGAGTTTAAGAGGGCTCCCTCCCAGAGAAACGGACCTATGACTGCAGCCTCTAAGGACATTATCAGATGAGTCTCTAAAAACGTTTCTTTGCCACCGTATTCTGAACCGTAAGTGTGCCGGCTAAATAACCCTTTATATCAAACGTTGCCATAATAGCATGAAAAAGCAGCCCCGTACTTCCACATTGGCAGGTGTGCATGATCCC
This sequence comes from Gambelia wislizenii, assembly GCA_030847615.1. Taxonomy (NCBI): domain Eukaryota; kingdom Metazoa; phylum Chordata; class Lepidosauria; order Squamata; family Crotaphytidae; genus Gambelia; species Gambelia wislizenii. Next base: position 110,651,417 of record JAUMIR010000004.1, read on the forward strand.
AGTGGTTCTCGCAAGACACGAGCACACTTAAAAGCCTAAAAACAGCTAAATTAAAAATAAAACAAACACACAAGCACTGAAAAACACTTTAAAACTAGCCTGCAAAATGGAGAGGTTCATAAAAACAGTGTCCAGTAGCTAGTTTTTGCATTCTCACCTGGAAATGTTCTGGCGGGGACCACCCATTGATGCTGAAATCGCGCCAGCAGAATGGGGCACAGTTTCAGATGCTCTCAATTATGTGAAAAAAATGCCATGGCCAATAAAAAAGAATGCCTTATTTACAACATAAGAATGCGAAAGCATGACACTGTGCGAAATGGGCACCCTTTTGCATTCATTAGGTGTTGTTATGATGCCATATTTGCTGCATCTGATAAAGTCCCAGTGTCCAGACTAGCAATACTACATAGTACTAGGGAGTAGGGTTGATGTCTCAGAGCTTCTTCCAGACTCTCATGCAATCCTGCAGCAGCACAGAGGTGCTTTGGGGAGACCAAGGAGGGGTGGCACCTTTGTTGTCCTTGCGCTAAGGACAACCCTGACTCTCTAGCACAGGGGTGGACGACTGCAGAGGGGGACCATTTTCTGCCTCTGGGATCCCCCAGTGGCCATATGGATTGCTCCAAAATATCACACACACCCCACACCAAAAGAAGATCCTAATACAAGTGGCCATATGTCTGCAACTGGTTTTCAAAAATGGATATAATTGTTGGGATATGTAGTTGCAATCCAATAAGCTGACTTGTTTAACTGCTGAAAGGGTTAAGTGGTAAACTTCCGGACAGAGCTCCTGCATATTTTAGTTTTTAAGATGTAGCTTTCAGTTATATTTTGTTATTTTAGTCTACTTTTTTCAAGTTATCCTGATATTGATTGACATGAACATGAAACTTGTGAGTAAAGTATTTTCTATGTTTTTATAAGCTACATTTGAGTACTTTGATTCTTTTATGCTAGAGTGTGGGTACTGGGGGCGGTTTGCTGGGCAGATGGCTATTGAAATCTGCATGTTTGGAATCAATATGTTTTTCCTGCGCATACATTTTAAACAAAAAACTCTGCTGCATGTGCTTTCACAAGGGGATTAATGCCAACTGTTCTTTGATGCCTGTTTTCAAAGGTATCCCCAGTAAAGCACAGGGGGTAACACTGATAAACCCCATTAATCATTTGATGTTTAAACAGTACCAAGGAGGCCTGTAACTTGTCTAAAAGGTGAATTGCCCATACTCTCTGGTTGTTCCGTTTTGGCAGTGACAGTCCCAATTAAATCTCTGTTGTCCTACCTTATCATCTGCTTCTAAAATGTCCCAGTTTCTCTTTCCTCCTGCCACTTTCCCCCTTCATCCTCACCTTACTTCAGTTGCTGCAAACTGAGTTCAAAGTGCAAAAGCAGTTTACACTCAGCTCAGCACCAGGAAGAAGAGAGTGGAATTAGGCTCAGGTAAGAGCAAATTTCTGTAGTCTTTAATAACTTTTGTCCCCTTGATCACACTCTGATGCTTGGCCACATGTGTCTCAGTTTTTATTGATGGAATGTTGGAAGGTACACTTGTGTCTGGCCTAAATACTATAAAGGCACCAGATCTTGTCTGATATTTGAAGCTAAGCAGGGTCAGCCCTGGTTGGTACTTGGATAGGAGACTGCCAAGGAATACCAGGTGTTGTAGGCTATATTTCAGACGAAGGAACTGGCAGTGCCACCTCTGAGAATTCCTTGCCTAAGAAAACCCTATAAAATGCATGGGGTTGCCATAAGTCAACCGACAGGTAACTTGAAAACACACACACACACAGAGACGTGTCTCCTGGAGGCTTCCAAGAGACCAAAAATGAGAACTTTCGGGAGTCTAGAGGAGTCAAGGACTGCAAAAGGAAATTTGGGTGATTGCATGTGGCCCTACTTTGCCCACCTCTGCTTCAACACCACAGCACCACACCAACAGTACTAAGTAAGTTGTGAAGGCAAGTCTCCAGTGAGCATGGGGCAAAGTCATCTACGCCTTGCAGGAAAATGCTTCTTTAGCAGCTACAGCCACGCAAGTTGCTCTTTGTGCTGCAGTAGCAGACAAAGAAGCTGAAGCAATACTTTGGAATGGGAGGGCTCCCCAATCTGCCCTGTTAACAGAGGCTAGCATGCCAAGCAGACTCCAGGCAAGGCTGTCTCTTTCACAGGCCTTAATTTTTGGTTTAACAGTAAGCCAACAGCAACCTCTGCTCCAGCAGGGTCAAGATTAAAGGACTACAGCCCATCCCACTTTGTGATCTTTGCCACTGTTCCTTCCTCTGTAAATCCTTGTGCCTTCAGAGCACATGGACAAGTAGCAAAGTTCAGGCTTCTTATTACCTTTAGTTTACAGACACAGCTTAGAAGCAGTGCTTTGGGAGGACTACAACTCCCCAAATCCCTGACCCCACTCAACTGGAGCATTCTGGGAGTTGTTATCCCAAGAAAGTAAAACGTTGTCTTAATGGTGAAAATAATCCTCTTAGAATTTGCTTAGAATCTTACCTGTCCTAATAGGATCCCACATAATTCCATCATATTCAGAAGGAGGGGGGGCAAATCCACCATAAATCCTGAGGGAACAGCCTTCGGGGCTTTTCTGAAGTTTTTTTAAAACTCCGTGGGGAATGCGCATGATAGATCATTAGGACAGGAGATCAAATTTATTCACATTCCCCCGGAAAAGTGGAAGTAGAAAGCTGATTGGCTGGATGGGAACAGGGGGCGGGGCTTGCTAAGAAGATAAATGCCTTGGGACCACCATCTTGGATTTTTGTCTTAGCGATCGTGTGCATCGAAACAGCTTTTTTCTTTCTTTCTTTTTTATGTTTATTTAGGCAGAATATCACACTATTGCACTTTCACACCTTAGATATGCCTTTTTAAAAAATATACCATTCAGCAGCGGCAACTAGTGAAAATAAAAATGCAAGTTGCACCTGCCACCTTGATTCGCAGGCATGCCATTGGGACAGCAAAAGTGGATAGTCTCACATGCCTGGGATTTTGCCAAACACCATTAAGACAAGTCAATCCTACTTTGAATGTACGTGAGTTTGCACCAATCCACTCCCCCCCCCCCCATATAGACAGGCCCTAAGTTTTCTAAGCTCTAGGAATAAGGAATGGAAAGGCTAACAAGAGCAATGCATAGAGTCTTCCAGGGTGTTCTGGATCAGCCACCATCTCCAGCATTCTGCTCTCAGTAAAGCTTTGCAAGGGATAGCAGTTCACTGCCTGTTCACAACAAGCAGCATGAAGTAAACAAAACTCCCTCATGGGCTGCCTTGACCCAGACTTTGAGGAAAGCAGCTGGCCAACTGCCCACACTCATGATCAACCACATGGCCAAAGAGCCAAACAAATGAAGAGAGGCTCACATTTTCCCAGCTGTGTGTGTTCCCCTCCCTGCACGGCCCAGCCAAGACTCCACATGCAAGCCCAATGAGGAGAAGAAAGGAAGAAGATGCCACCAAACTGTGCCCCTCCCATTAGATATCAAGACACTCCAGCTTGCCTGACATTGCTTTATTGTAATGGGCATAGTGAAGGGTAGTTGTTTTTCCATTTTGGGAGGGAAGGAGGGAGCAGGAGAGTAAACAAGGGGGAAAGAGCTGGTTTTAATGTCTGAACGTTACATCCCACACCATGATTGTCACAAAATCTTTCTTGTTATGCTGGTTTCTGCATAACACTCCATAAAACTGATTTGGGGGCTCAGATCCAGCTTGGCAGGCACCAGTTGTTTACTTTCACTATCAAACATCATGCGTGTCCCTGGAATTTTTTCTTTTACACTGTGTTTTATCCTCAGGCTTCAATTGTTCAGAGATGATACAGTGGGACTGGAGTGTCCACGGATAATATGAGTGACCCCATATTATTCAGTGGTGGCACGTGCATGCAGACACATTGATTAATGTGAGGCTTGGGCATCCATGTTTTTTCTCATCTGCAGGAGGGGGGCAGGACTGAACCCCCACAGATTAGAAGGGTCCACTGTAATGATGTGAATGGGACAGAGATGCTCACCTGCCTATGTCCCCTTGGTTCAATATTTTCTAATTTTTAAATAGAAGGCAAGGAGGCCTTCTTCTTATAGCAAGGTTTTCCCTCTGGACAGCAAAATGTCTTTCAATATAGGCTGACAACTTATGCGCCAACCTCTCCAACAAAAAGATCCAGGTTTGTATATAAATTTGCATATGCTAATTGCCATGCCTAGGTGCCTATCTAAAAACAATGAACATGAAAAGTACAATTTATTTCACCACCACAGAGAAGACTGTGATGGGTGTGGGTGTGTGTCTCTATCTGCTCAGTCTCCTGTCTGGGTGCTAACTGGTGATGGGCAATTTCAAGGTCCTTGCACCCCCTTCTTATGCTTCTTTAAATTGAAATTGGACTGGAGAGCCCTTCAAACAGAGGACTGTCTAGAACCTGGAAATTTTACTTTTTAGACTACTTCTCCAGGATTCTCTCACCCAGCATGGCTAATCAGAGACACAGTCTAACCTTACCACTACCCTCTGTAAAGCAGCTATTTTCTTAGTAGTTCTTGTGCGCTGCCAAGCAACTACAGATGCTTTGGGGCATTTAAATAAACCTCAGCCATAATGCTTAAACCATAGATTCCAAGCCAGCATTAATTTGGTTTAAGATCCATTGCGTGCTCATAGTGGGGTTTCTTGTTCTCTTGGGCCAAATCCACACTACACAAATAAACCAGTTTGAAGCTGGATTATTTGCCATGGCTCCTTCCTATGGAACCCTGGGATTTGTAGTTTTGTGAGAGACTAGAATTCTTTGGCAGAGAAGGCTATACACTTTGTAAAACTACAAATCCCTGGATTCCATTGGAAGGAGCCATGGAAAATAATCCAGTTTCACACTGGATGATTTGTGTAGTGTGGATTTGGCTTCGGTCGCACATTTCATTTTATTACCAAGTCTCAATGATTTCAGGAAGTTACATAAACCAGGAAAAGGTAAGGCTGTTTGCTCCACAATGAGTTTAAGTAGTACTATAAATACACCAGCCCTGTTCACACACTGGCCAAGATCCTACATTGTCTTGGTGGAGCATCAAACTCTGCCAAGTGTACTTCCACCTCCTCTTTGGGTGCTTGACCTACCAGTCTCCTGCTGGCACCCTCTCCCACAGCCATTTAGTGGGCAGGGCAGGGGATGACCACTCAGTGTCTGGCCCAATTCCCACAGTTGGACATGCAAAGAAAAGTCATCCTCGTGGAGCTCTAAAAAAATCTGTCTGGAGAAACACAGCCAGATGCTGACTAGCTGACCCACTCCCCAACCACTAAATGTATAGAGGCAGCAGGCATTCCAGCAGTGAAATGGTAGGCTGAACATTCATGGAGTCATTGGGCAAAGGAGTACTGGATACGGCCTTCCACAATGACTGGAAAAACTCATATACAGCCTTAATGACTGAATCTGTCATCAACAAGTTTTCCGCCACTGTGTAAACTAGAGGCTCCTCCAGAAGGAAATGTTAAGATGTTCTGGTATCTCTTGATTTAGTTCTCAGGTCTTTTTTTTTTTTTAAGTCCCAGTTATATTGCTGTTCTCCTGGACTATTTTCTGGCAATTCTCGGTACCAACTGCAACATTTTACTCCCACTTCCAAGCAGGTTTCTTTAAAGACATATCAGAGCAAAAAAGTCTCCTACTCTTCCCCTTTCTTTCTCCCCACCCCCTTTAGGAGTTTGTCACACCAGGCTCTTTTCCCACTAAAAAGTGTTGTTTCTAAAAACACATACAGTTGGGACCACTCTCTATTCTGTCACACCTTGGGAACCTTTGCAGGATTGCAAGCTTCGTTTGTGCTGAAACCTTGTCACACAAAGGTCTTGGGATCGCCCACCCAGTAACTTCTGCAAGAAATTATCCCTGCATTTTTCCTTGTTTAGTTTCATTTGGCCATTTCCCTGAAGGCTGTCCTCATTTCTCCCTTTCCTCATTAGAATCTTTTCTCTTTTTAATATAAGCCATGGAAATTCTCACACACACCCTTTTTGCAGCCACAGCTGCAGAATTCTTGTTTCAGTTTCCCACACACACACACACATACACATAGAGAGATACCCACACAGAGAGAAATAGAAATGAAAACAGTCTTATGTTTTAAAAGGCATTTATTTAATCACAAGTACAAAAGAATAAGCTTCACAGACTTCTGTCTTTTCCCCCTTATTTCTAAATTCTAGGAATAACGAATGGGGGGGGGAGCTTCTTGATTCAGGGTAGCTCAGATAAAGTAACTTCTGGATTTCATCTGCCATCGATTAGTTAAGTCTGAAGCTGGAAGTAACAAGAAGCAGCTGAAGATAGGGTTAATGAAATTAATGCTTTTAAAAACTATAAGACTCTTTTTCACTTACATTTCCAAGCATGTGTGAGTGTGAGTGTGAGTGTGAGCAATAGAGAGAAAGAGAGAGAAAAACTCTGGCTTGAAAAGCAGGGGCCAGGCATGAGCAAAGTTTTGCCTTCTTGGCTTCTTTGACAAGCTCAAGTTTGGGGTGGGTGGATGGGATTTGCCACTGGATTTTGCCACTGGACAAAAAAAAAGTTTAAGATGACAATTACTTTTCCATCTCAAATTGAAAAGAAATCAAATTGAAATTCCCACCCCTTCTCCTTCTCATCTGATCACTGGAGGTAGACTGAAGTTTCCCAGTACAAGAATGTAAGCAAAGGGCACCTAAGCCACACCCAAAGTAGGCCTGCTGAACACTCCCTGACTACCCAAAATTGGCATAAATTTGTAGCAGAAATCATAGCAGAACAGTAGCGGAAAAGAAAGTCATTAACAGATTTATTTATTTATTTGTAACAGAAACACTTTCCAAATGGTCTCCCATCAGGAGAATAACAGAAGAAGAACAATGTCATGTGATAGGCCAGCCAAAGTTGCTATTATCCTGATGTATTTATGATTTACCTCCCTCATTCTATAAGCTCCTTAGAGTTGTAGTGTATCAGTGCACCAGTAAAATGGCATTTTTCCACCATAGCACAACTAGTCTAATTTTAAAAAAATAAAAAAATAACAGAGGAGAAAATTTGCCCTTAAAGCCATAGGATCACCTCAGCAAACCACACCCTTGTTTAAAAAAAACACCTTTAGAAGTGTACTATTGTAGAAGAAGTGGTTACAAACAGCCCCCCAAAAGAATGGAACACGTGGACATGGAGGCAACATCATAGCCCAAGGATACTGGTAGTCCCAACCCCTTTGCCGTTGCCCTCCACATGCAGACAGCAATGGTCCAAAGAAGAGACTCTCCTCTTCAGTCTATTACTCTCCATGTGAGGAGCAATGGTGTAACTATTTTCATTTTCCTTCTGGTCCAGGGAGCCTACATGGCCACAAATGCACCACCAACAAGAGCTTCTAGTGAGCACCTGGTTCCAGTACAGGCTAGAGCAAAACTGAGGCCAGGCTCCACTCTCCCAAGCTTTACCAAGTAGAAAGCCTTAAAAGAAACAGCTCACTGGTCTGAAGCCAGGCACTTCATTGCCTCTCCAGGAGCTATTGCCAAGTATGCTGCTTGGAGTTTCTGGAGAATGGCTTGTCCCAGCATTGAGTTCAATGCTGGGACAGTGTCAGGAGGTGCCAAAGCTGTCATAGCCATGGAGGTTTGAGGTTGGGGTGCCAGCTCTGGTCAGCTCCAGAAAGTAAGCATTGGTGCTGGCTCAGGAGTATTAGGTGAGCTTGGTTTAGGGGTGACAGCCAGTCCTGGTGCCTTGTCTGCCAGCTCCTCGGGCTCCAAGTCTGTGGCCAGACCACCACTGGACTACTGGAACCTAACAGCTACCACTGGACTGGGAAGGGCAATGGCGCATGACTGTTGGCCAGCAGGAGCTACCTGCTCCAGTCCCTGCCCAACCTTCCTACGTGCACCATCATTGCTGAGCAAGAGCAGAGCTGAAAATTGGGGTTCCATTTGTATTTCCTGCCCCTGGGTGCCCAAGGACAAAGTTATGTCTTTGGCAAGAAGAGTGATGGCCAAGAAGATGGGCCTTTCATGCCCCCCACATTCATTTATATAACGTACAAATAGGACTCCAGTGGTACTGTACATAGTCTGAAATTCTGCATGCACCTTTCCTGTGCTTTATTGGGCCCCAGTCCCCTATAATGTGCCTGATTACAGGAAGCCTAGAAGAACAAAAATTGATGAATCACAGAGTTGGAAGTGACACCAAGAGGCATCTAGTCCAACCCCTTACCAGTGCAGGAATCCACTGCTAAATTGCCCCTGAGAAATGGGTGTCTCTCTTGAATGAAGGGGGAGTTTAAAACAGGTTTTTAAATAACAAATCAGACCTCTTGTTAGTCATGAAGAAAGGTCTGGTCACCTTGGCATTCTCTTTTTCATTTTTAAAAGTCCAAACTCCATTTTGAGAAGTCAACAAAAGGTGGAGATGGTGGACACCCCTGGGTGGTTAGGGTTAGGGTCAAATTATTATTTTGTTTCAAGCAGCCAAGCCTGAATCTTGGTCTTTATCTTTTGTATTCATTTCACCAGATGGTTTGCTTGGAGAGCCTCCAAGTTGGGGGCGATCTAGCAAGAATGTAGCTGAGGCCATTTTGAATGTTTTGAAAACTGAAATGACCTGAAAAGGGGCTCTTAAAAACTGGATAACAAATCATTTGTGTGCTTCAGTCTTTACTGCTGTTCTCAGACAATGTTTGCTTCTTAGCCAGCTTCTAAAATACGTTCATTTCTTCTATGTTGAATAATTCTGCTTTCCTAATTAATGAGCACATATTTGTCTATTGTACCCAACTGTCCCTCGTTTTAAACATTCCACTAAATGGTTTCTCCTATTAGAGACAGATATTTTGCTTTTATGTGAGAAACTGAAAAATCCAGGAATGTCTCCAAGGATAAAGAGAAATGTATGTGTGGTGAGAGGAAGTGATAACATCCATTTATTTTTGTTTTTAATTTTTTAAAAATGAGAACCATCTATGTCAAAACGGTCCATACAAACCACTGCTTGAAGCAAGCATTTTTAAATGTTTTTTCTTTACACAAGGGCTCAGCTGGCTTCAATGACAAAGTTAAATAAAGTGTAATAGTATTTCTCATACTATTTGCACAGATGTGAATGAGAGGAAAAGCTCTGCATGCAGAGTTTCAGACTATGTACATACATTTCCCATAATTTGTGAAGTCAAAGGCTTTCATGACCAGCATCCATAGATTTTCCTTGTTTTTTTTCCGGGCTGTGAGGCCGTGTTCTGGAATAGTTTCTTTCTGATGTTTTGCCTTCATCTGTGGCTGGCATCCTCAGAGAATGTTTGTGTAGGTGTGTGTGTGGAGTTTATATGCTGTGAATCCCTGTTGGGGAGGATATGTAAATTTGTGTAATTGAATGTTTAGTTTCTGGGTATAGAATGCAAGGCTCATTAGTGTCTGTTTGGCTAATGGTTGGTTGATGGGCCATTATCTGCTGGGAATCCCCCTGTCCCTGGGTGGAATTCTTTTGTAAGTGTTGAGTTTTGCTTCTATTGTATTTCAAAACTGGGAGCCAGATTTTGTTTACTTTTAAGGTTTCTTCTTTCCTGTTGAAGTTGTCCAGGTATTTGTGGATTTCAATAGCGTCTCTGTGCATTTCTTGGAGCCCAGTGATAGCAAAGTTTTACATGGAACATTTTGAAAAGCAAGTCCTGGAAACAGCACCAAAAAAGCCCACAACATGCTTCCGATATGTGGATGACACTTTCACCATTTGGAACCACGGAGAACAGCATCCACCCAAATATCCAATTCACGATGGAAAAAGAGAAGGAAGGAACACTGCCATTCTTGGATGTCCTAGTCATCCGCAAACCAAATCAACGGTTAGGCCACAAGGTATACAGAAAACACACACAGAGAGACAGATACCTACACAAGAATTCCAGTCATCACCCAGGACAAAAAAAGAAGCACAATAAAAATATTGGTAGACCGTGCAAAAAGGATCTGCGAACCCCACTACCTGGAGGACGAACTGAGGCACCTAAACTGGGCCCTACAGGCTAATGGTTACTCCAGATCAGACATCACAAGAGCAGCCAGACCCAGAAAAAAAACACAGGAATGAAGAAGAAAAACAGCCACCCAAAGGGAAGGTATTTTTACCATACATCAAAGGAGTCACAGACAGAATAGGGAAACTGATGAGGAAACACAACCTCCAAACAATCTATAGACCAACTAAAAAAAATCCAATAAATGCTACACTCAGCGAAGGACAAAAGAGACCCTCTCACAGCTGCAGGAGTTTACCGCATACCATGCAGCTGTGGACACGTTTACATAGGGACCTCTAAACATAGTGTACAAACACGAGTCAAGGAACATGAGAGACACTGCAGACTGGGCCAGCCAGAAAAATCAGCAGTAGCAGAACATGTTATAAACCAACCTGGACACAAAGTGCTATTTGAAAACACAGAAAGTCTAGACCAGGCCAACAACTATCATGTCAGAATGCACAGAGAAGCTATTGAAATCCACAAACATCTGGACAACTTCGACAGGAAAGAAGAAACGTTAAAAGTAAACAAAATCTGGCTCCCAGTTTTGAAATACAATAGAAGCAAAACTCAACACTTACAAAAGAATTCCACCCAGGGACAGGGGAATTCCCAGCAGATAATGGTCCATCAACCAACCATGAGCCAAGCAGACACTAACGAGCCTTGCATTTCTATACCCAGAAACTAAACATTCAATTACACAAATTTACATATCCTCCCCAACAGGGGTTCACAGCATATAAACTCCACACACACACCTAGACAACCATTCTCTGAGGATGCCAGCCACAGATGAAGGTGAAACGTCAGAAGGCAACTATTCCAGCCCATGGCCTCACAGCCCAGAAAAAAAACCAAGGAAAATCCATCACATAATTACTTGATCAACACAACAAAACAGCTGCTGGCTGAATAATCTGATGTACAAAAAACAGGGCAAGACAATGATCAGCGGTACAAAAGAAAGCTTTGTCCTCACCTTTTCTGGCATAAACTAATATCCCAGTAGAACAATAACAGGAATCATGCAGCCTTCCAGATTTTGTTGAACTAAAACTCCCAGCATTCCTCACCATTGGCTCTGCTGGCTAGGGTTTTATGATTCCTACCCCCAAACAATAGCAGAGGAGAAGGGTCTCAACGAAAGATTCACAAACAAGCAAAAAGAATGATAATTACAGGTTCATAAACAATAGCAAAACCAAAAGTAGGACAGAATGAATGCCAAAATACACAATTTACAACTAGAAGGTAAACATACACGAAGCACTAACTAAAATAATTCTACAAATGATGACCAAAAAATTAATAATGTTAAGATGCATAACACACTGCAAAAAGACACAACATAAGAAAAGAACAAGCGCTGCTTTTCTGAAAATAATCCACACACTAGGGTACAGTATGTTATCTTTGGGAATCTTTGGTATTTGTGATTATTGCTTTTTGCATTGGCTGCACACACAATTTCCATTTATTTTGCTATTACATTTCATCATATCCTACTTTTGGTTTTGTTATTGTTTATAAATCTGTAAAAAAAATTCTTTGTGATTCCCACTCCTGCCATATATGGTGGCTATACAAAAAAGAGGATAGGGCATGCATGACAAGCTATACTCTTCTTCCACACAACTATTAACGGTATTTGCCCCTGTCTTCTTTCTTGTGTGGCCATCCACTCCCCAGATTTTCTACCATGCAACTCAACATTTTGGAAAAATTATTTTGGGGACTATATTCTTCCTGTTCCCCAACCAATAAGGCTGTATTCTGTGTGCCCAATGTGCCAAAACAACTTTGGGTAATATGCACCTTGACTTCAGTGAAAGGGGGGTGGAGGGGTAACATTTGCTGTTCTTCCTAGGGCAGCAAAATGTTTTGGGCAAGCTTTGACTAGAGCACAGTCCTGAAATAAATGCACCCTGCTGCACAGAATGTCTGCATCTTGCAGCTGGCTCTGCAGTTGAACCACTCAGCCATGCCAGTGCTGAAAAGGTCATCAGGGATTTGCCATGGGCCATTTGATTACTTAGTTCTTCAGAATTCCATTTCATCTGTGGTTTGCTAGGACCCAACGCTGGGATATACAGTATTCTGAAATGAAGCCCCACTGAACCTTGTAACATAATACTAAAGGGACGAGTGCTTTTGAGTATGTGCTGAACTGCTTTATTTCTATTTTATTTCTAAAATGGAGCAACTATTCTGCAGTCTGGTATATAAGGTGGTGAGCTAAACAAAAACAACCAACAACCTCCAATGGTAAATAGCCATAATGGATATCAAATTAATTACATAGATCAGTGGTTGTTAACCTGTGGTCCATGCACCCCCCAGGGTCAACAATGTCCTCACAGGGAAGTCCGCAAAGGCTTGAAGGCTGCATAGCTCCCTCCTCCTCACCGTGGAGCAGCCATGTGACAGGAGCCGAGGAAAAGGCTGGCTGGTTGGCTGGCTGGCTTGGCCTGCACATTCCCTTTCAGTCCACTCCAGCCACAAACCTGCAAGAAGAAGCAGGAGAAAAAAGTCTTCCCTTCTCCTCCATTGCCTCTGAGGGAAAGTTTAATGGATGGTTTAATTGTATTGTTGTTGCTGCTGCTGTTGAGTTAAGTCTTGGGGGCCCGCGGCAACAAAATATATTTAAAGGGGGTCCCTGGTAAATACAAGGTTAAGAGCAACTGACATAGTTCACAAAATCCACAGCTAATTACCTTCTTATTACCACCAAAAAAAAAAAAAAAAAATCCAACTACGCATCTCACTAGAGATTCAGCGCAAGACCTTGGAGAGTAGGAGGAGTCACTTCCAGCCATGGTCACTAGCTCTTACAGTTGTCCCTCAGTATCCACGGATTTAAGTATTCGCGGCTTGAAAATATTCTTTAAAAAATAATAATTCAAAAAGCAAACCTTGATTTTGCCATCTTATATAAAGGACACCATTTTGCTATGCCATTACATATAATGGGACTTGAGTATTCATGGATTTTGGTATCCACGAGGATCCTGGAACCAACCCCAGAGAATATGAAGGAACAGCTGTATTTTGCAAATCAAGCTAAGCACTGGATGGGCTGAATCTGCTTTACCTGTCCTTTTCTTTCCCATCCCTGAAACACAAACAGAGGTCCTTAGCCAATGAGAACAGCACAGAGTTTATATATCCAGATTCCTGGGCTATTGTGAAAATGCTGCAATACTGAAGGATCACAGAAGACGGACAAAGTGTTACATTAGACAGCTCACTGCCTGATAGGGATCTGATTCTTCAATGATTTCATTCTCAAGGGAAGCAATGAGGAGTTTTAGCAGTTTTCTTCCCAGCGTGTGAAAATCTTGGAAAACTGAGCTGTTTTTGAAGACTATTCAGAGTTCAGACTTGTTCGGTACAAAATGTGCTAATGGTACTTTTACATAGAAAACTGCATTTTCTGCTCAGATACATTATTTTCTGCACAGAAAATGTCATTTCCTGTTCAACAGCACCACCACCCCTGGTTTTCTCTGAAAAACAAAATAGACAATACCAAAAAAAAAAGTGTGATATTTGTGCAGAATAAATCCTGAACTGTGAAGGTTCTTTTCAGTCTAGAATTTTCCTTGCCAGGGATTGCCAATACAGAAGAAATACATTTTTAAACTATTTTTGAATATTTTCAAATATTCTTTCTCTATCCCTACAGCCTGAGAATCTCAACTTTCAATAAAGGAGGGGGGAGGAGATCCTAGCCCACTGGGAAGCTTAAGATATGTCACACTGAAATTGTAGCATTCTGAGAGAGAGTAAACAAGGTTCCCAAGGGTTGGAATAGAGCCTCAGAGCCTATTAATAGCTCTTTTTCTATCTTCTGCCTAGCTAAACTTGAATAAATTATGCAAAATGGTAAAAATATAGAATAAATTATGCAAAATAGGAGATTTTAATGCAAAAGTTCCCTTAGTATTATTTATTCAGGTAGCAGAATTTTCACTTCTCCTGGTGCAAAAATCTGGATTACCCATAAGCAGAATTTTTAATGTTTTAGGAATGGGTATATACTTTTATCCTAGAAACATATGAGGGTTCTCATCTTTCCTAAGTTAGAAATGACAGGAATTTCAGATAGTGTGGGATTTATTACCAAGGCATATTTGTTTTGTGTGCACCCCATAATTTGCATTTTAAAGAACATTCTGAGACTGACTTGCCTGTTTAGTAGATTTAAACAGCTTATAAAAGCACCTTGCAAAACCAGCTTGCTTTGCTTACTTGTCTTTACAACAGCCCAGCTGGTAAACTACTGTACAAGGAAATACATGGATGTTGCTCAATTCATTGCTGTTTGACACAATTGGCATCACTCAGCCACCTTTCCATTTGCCAGATTTACTATTTCAGAAAGCAAAAAGCTGGAAATTTTCTCCTTTGGTGCCTTAGTGTTTTTTTATGTAGTTTTCCAGTTACAGCCACCTAGCTTAATGAGGTTGTTATGCAAGGCTGACCCAACCCAATTTCTTGCCTAAACCAATTGGCAAAATGGTTCCCCCCTTCATTTTAAGTACCAAAGCTGTCTGGACTGGCCATGGTAGATGGGATTCAGGATGTTACAGGCTTAGAAAGCAACTTTTCCAAAGTCCAGTTAAGGCAATAGCCATTCCCCTAATATTTGCCCTTGCAGCAGTGGGTATTCAGAGGTACACTGCTTATGAACATAGAGGGTCCATTTGGCTATGATGGCTATTTCCTTCATAAATTGTTGAACTGCCTTTGTCTTTTTAGACCATTGGCAAGAATGATATGGGTATTCCCAGACAATCTGCTGGCTGGGGAGAAAGGCAAACCTGTGTTCCACAGAGAACAACATAATTTGCCACAGTCTGGCAAATTATGTAATTGAGAACAAAAAGGAGGGGTGCTCAGAGGTACCTTCATGCTACATACTTATAGTGCTACGATTCCACTGTCAGTGCTCCGGCAATATTTTAAGGAGTCCTAGGATTTGCAGTTTATGGCGGGTCATTTAGAATTCTCAGCCAGAGAATTCCTTGAGTGCCTCACCAGACTACCAGACCCAGAATTTCATAGGATGTTGCTGTTAGAGTTAAAAGTGCAACCATGTGCTGCAATTTCATAGTATGAAAGGACCCCTGATCACTTTTGGCTTTGGTCCTGCCCACCACTGGCATGCAGCCCTGGACAGATTACCAACAAACAAAGATGGCACTCCACTAAAAAAAATGTACATAGCAACACAGGAAATTGTCTGATACTGAGTCAGAACATTAGTCTATGTGGCCCAGTATTGTTATCTTTGATGGGCAGAAGTTCTCTGGGTTTTCAGGCAAGATGCTTTTCTCTTTTTTAAAAAAAACTGTAAGCTTCTCAAGGGGTCTAACACCAAAGTACTAACTTGGACTGACCCTGCTTAGCTTCTAAAACCAGATAGTTTCTAAAATCAGGTGTGTTTAGGGTGGCATAGTTGTATAATTTCCACTTATCTTATTAGGTCTCTTCCCCTTAATTGCCCCCAAACTACAAAGACTCAAACCCTTCAGCTTTTGGGAAGGTGCTACAAGGCCATATGCTGGCCAGTATGGTTGCCCTTCTCTGAAACTCTTCCACCTTTGTGGTGTCCTTTCGATGAGACTGGCTGACCAGAATTGCACATAGTATTGGAAATGTATCCAAATCATAAAAAAGAGAGTTTCAAGCAGGAGTCTGGCAAATTATGAAAGTCAAGATTAAAGTGCAAAGATCCATATGGGGAAGAAACACCCTTAGCACGTGTTGGGAGGTGATCGGAAGCACTTTTAGTGACAGCTGCCAAATGGAAGCCAGTGTATCACTCTGAGTTCATATTGGACATAAGCTTCTTGGCATGCTCCAAGTGCTCTCCTGGTGAGGCTGAGAGGGGAAGTACTGTCTTCAGGGATTACTTCAGCATATTCAGGAACTCCTCAGTTTTACCCAGGGCTTTGAAATGTTACTACTTTGGTAGATGCAGTCCCCAAAAGTAACTTTTCTGAGCTCTGGCTTTACACAATGTTGACATCTCAACTGACTGATAAAACAGAGCCACATCTTCTCTTTAACCAAATCTGACTGCAGGGCTGATTCCACCATTAAACCAAGTGAAGCAGCTGCCTCAGGGAACAGATTTGACATGAAAGGGCACCCAATTTAATTTGCTGTTATTGTATTTTTACTGCCAGAGATGGGGGAGAGGTGTTTGTGGGATTTTCTGCCTCAGGTGCTGAAACATCATGGGTAGCTTTGGCTACTATGTACCTTCTCTTGAGTGATGGGGATAATGATTATGACATCTGCTTCTGCCTCACACAACAAAATATTTTGGGGCAGCCCTTCTCCCTAGAAGTAAAGGTTTTATTTTCTGAAAAACAGAAGCAAAATAAAATAATTGCCACAGGAATTATATACTATATTCTGTGCCTTCATAACCAAGTTTGACACTACTCTTAGAAGTGTGGTAAGGTCTTCTTTTCTGACCTTCTGCTGGACCCTTTATGGTTTCCCAAAGGGAGGAATTTATTACCTCCCTTGTGCAGTGACCCCCACCTTCCACCTGCAGCCACCCTCCAGTCATGTAGTGCCATGGGAGGAAAAGGGCGGCAAAGAAGAGTGGCTGTATCCCTGCAGCTAGACACACAATGATGACACCATCCTCTGAGAACTCCAAAGGAACCTGGGAAGTCTTGTAGGATGCTTGAAAGAGGAGAGCCAGGAGGGCACCAGTCTGGCCTCTCTAGGAAGGGTGTTCCAGAGTCTGGGAGCAGTCACTGAGAAGGTTCTCTTCTGTGCTCCCATCATATGTCCCTATGAGGGTGGTGGGACATAGACAAGGGCCTCCCCAGATGACTTCAAAACATGGGCTGGCTCATATGCAGAGATAAAAGTCTAGCAGGTATTTTTTATTGGATTGCAAGTCCTAGCAGCCCTAGTCAGCATAATCAATGGTAAGGTGCAGCTAAATAACATCTGAGGGTTGCATGATTCTTTCTCCTGACATAGGAAGGGGTATTGCTTCCCTCACTCACACTCTACTTGGCTGTTCTAATCAGCAGAGGTTGGGGAAAGTAATTTTTGGACTATAACCCCCAGAATCCATTTCCAAGCTTTGCTAATCAGTCCTCCTATCACCACCACCACCTTTCTAGTCATTAAGTCACATATCTGATTGCACAGTTGCATTTGCCACCTCTGTGTTTTATTTGGTCCTAGGTGTGAGGTTTGTTCACATACACTTGACTGGCTACTTTGGCTTGTGGTTTTCCTCTCCAGCTCCAACCACTGCTTTATTTCTGACCCACACCTACTTGTTTACAAAGTGGCACAGCGATTATCTCAATATGTACAGAATGACTTTCCTTAAAGATGAAATAAATTTTTGAGTGGTGATAGTGTGTGTGTGTGTGTGTGTGTGTGTGTGTTCAAAAGACCAAAGGGCAAAGTGCTGCTGTAAAGTGTGAAGAACATGTTCTCATTTGCCTGCCAGGTGGCTAGTTGAGCATGTTTTGGGAATCTGGTGTCTGCCACAGTCTCACCCTCAGCCTGCTTGCTTAGAATGTACATGCATGGTGCAGATCACATGGGAAATGGCTTGTGATGAGCGGGAAGCATCTGGCAGTCACTGGACTGTGATGGATGAGCTTAAGTCCCACTCTCACATAGCATTTGGGAGATTAATGCACAGCACAGGGCCAGGCCAAAATATTTCCCTGCTTGAGGTGGTGCACTCTCCCCTCATTCAAGTCAAGGTCCAGTATATCCACAGCTGGACAAGTTATTTTGGCACAAGAGGCAGAAGATTCCAGAAAGTCAAATAAACAAACACCCTCTTGCCATCCCTATCAGTAAAAAGAACAATAGCAAATTATGTAACATTCTGCTGCCCTTTCAGAATACCCCAAATCTGTTGCCTGAGGCAACTGCATCACTCTACCTTAGGGCTGGGGCAACTGCATGGGGCAATTCTCACTTCTGTGAATGCTCTGCAAGTTGTGCCAGCCTGCCTGGGTATACAAGGATTGTCACCTCCCTTCTGGTCACCAATTTTGACCAACTTTTGACTGTTTCTCTTATTTTTCTGGGTATTTCTGGGGGTGGGTAAGATAAACCACTGCATTTGTGGGCAGTTTGGGACATTTTCAGGTGAAAAGAGCCTGACTTTAAAAAAATGGGGAGGGGACTTGGGGGGTTCCAGTGGGACTTTGAGGACTGTAAACATGGGTTTCACCTATGGCTCACAAGCAGTACTTTCCCCAGTCCTGTTCAACCTAACAGTGGCCCTAGCTTATAAACACAGTTTCACTTAATGCATCTGGAAAATTTCCACCAACTCTGTATGAGGTGCTTAAGAAACAAAAGTGCATAGGCCAGCAGTAAAACGTATTTGCATTCACAGCACAAAACCTTCACATCACATGTGTGTTCACCATAGCAGACTTCAGGTGAGTAGGTGAGCAACGCTCAGAGTTGAAATATCTACTCTGTTTTTGTTTCTGCTAGAATCTTGAACTCTACCAACTGGAATCTGGTATAAAAAAGAGCCAGCCTGGTTTAACAGTTAAGAGTGTGGGACTGGGGACTTTATCAGACGTGGCAAATACGGCGTCATAATGACACCTAATGAACATGAAAAGGCGCCAATACCAGACGATGTTGTGCTTTCGCAATTATGTATTGTAAACAAGGCATTCTTTTTTATTGTCTGGCCAAACCATCAATAGATCAGCCCATGGCATTTTTTTTGCTATGATTGCAAGTGTGTGAAACTGCGCCCCATTCTGCTGGCGCGATTCCAGTGTCAATGGTGATCCACACCAGAACAGTTCTGGATGGGAGCGCAAAAACACCATGGGACACTCTTTTTATGAACCTCCCCTTGTTGCAGATAAGTTTTTAAGTGTGTTGCAGTGCTTGTGTGTTCGTTTTATTTTTAAAATTTAGTTGTTTGTTTCTTTTTACTTTTAAGCACGCTCATGTCTTCTCACAAGAACCGCTGAGATCACGCTCACCTGTCAATGTGGAAATATGAGACTGCTTTTTCATGTGATCACAGCTACATTTGATATAAAGGGTTCTTTTGCCGGCACAAAAACAGTGTAAAATATGGTGGCAAAAGAATGTTTTTAGAGGCTTGTCTGATAAAGTCCTGGGACATGGAAGATCCAGGGTGTAATCCCTGCTGAATTATCAAACATGCTGGGTGATCTTGGGCCTGTCATTCTCTCTCAGCCTGACCTAGCTAACAGAGCTGTGGAAAGGAGAGCCTTCTAAACCAACGCTTCTTAAGCTATGTGATGTTGTGGGGGTGTCGGCAGCAATACTTCCCCCATTGTAGTACCATATTTGTGCCCATTGCCTAAAACGGTTTCTTTCCTTCCTGGAAATTCTCTAGGGACTGGCGACTAGGCAATTCAGCATTGTCCTAGGCCCTGAGCTTTTCAGGTCAAAACCTAAGAGATGGCCCCTGGTGATGTCATTAAAGGCTTATGCATTAAGTACCAGCCACAGTTGCAGGCACAGTTTGCCATTCCAACATACACACGCAAACACAGAGAACATATTTTTCCTGCTTGGAAATTAAGACAGAAATCTTAATGAAAGAGGTTGTTTCCAGATTAAGGTAAAATGAGGGAATTATTCCTTCTCACTTACTGAATGGGATGCGGGAATGGGAATGGGATGGGGAAACTAATATAGCCTGTCTGCTTCTAGCTAGAAGGTGGGTGCAGAGCAGAGCAGAGGGTGAGCCCTGGCACCACAACAACTAAGAGGAAAGGAAGAAGATAACCAAGTACAGTAAATACACAGACCCCCTGTAGAGTCTTCACAAATTGCAGCAACAAATCAATTATGTAATCCTTGCAACCTGCTGCTCTACTAGCTGAGCTGGAGATTTGAATACAGTCCTTTCCCATTGCCCAAAACTGTGCCCACCTAAACTGGAGAATCTGCGACCTTCATCTCCTGTCTGGAGACGACCCATGAAAAGTAGAAGCTCAGGGCCAGACCCTGAGGTCTGGCAACCCTACTAGGAGCTAATGAATTGTACTGGTACCACTCCATGGACCACCATTTTGACTAGCACTGCTCTACACTTCCTTGAACTCACTAAAGGAAAAGCAGGCTATAAAGAAAACAGACAGCATGTTTTTAAAATACACACTTAAGAGTTAATGAATGCTGAGCCCAGGATTTGTTTTTAGTATCAGAACTGAACAGAGCTCACAGCCCTTGCAAACAAAAAGTGAATGTTTGTTTAAGTTTGCATCACATATCATACTTTTTATAGTCTTGATTTGTGTGCATTGCTGCTCCACCTATATCAAATGTGGGAACAATTTGGCATTGGTTTCCACATAGAGGCTGCAATCTCAGCACTCCCGAAGGGTCCCATGTTTTGGAAAAATGCTGCGTTGTTGTTTTGTTTTGTTTGGAAGAGGGCCCTGCAAAGAAGGCAAAGCCTGTGATTGTCAGAGCTTTCTTTTCACTTCTGCCAAGTGAGAAGAGAAGGGAGTCACCCTACAGCTGAAAATACTCCCAGGAAAATAAACATTTTTCCAAGCATCACAGTGTATTTTCTCATGCCCTGTGTCAGGGGCTGTTCTCACCTTAAGAAGGAATTGGGGGGGGGGAGAGGGGGGAGCTTTTGTTTGGTGGTTAGTTTAAAGAAGATTTATCGCAATAAGTGAATACAGATGGGCTACTTCTGTCCATTTGCCTGCTGTTTAAACCTGATTCAGCGCATGAGACTATAGTTGCTGGGGATCGAACAAATTAAGGGTACTTATTTCTGCCAGTCTCCAAACAATGCTTCCACCTGTTTTTCCGTTGCATTACCATCTGCTGCTCCCTTTCTACCTGCTTGCAACAGCAGCTTTCCCATGCAGTGGGCTTTAAGTTATGTCACCTCACATCTTGTCACTAAGGAAAACAATGGTCTGAGCTAACCTAGCCAGATCAATCATTCAAGTGTAGCACTAAATTAATTGCCAACTGAGTTTTGCAGTGAGAGAAGGAACCTTTTAGGAATGCTTCTGTGAAGAGGGATGGCTGGCAGTTGTGTGAAGAAATAAAAGCATCACATTACCCAAAATAAACGTATCAAGTCATTTCACAGACAAAATTCACATTATAGTTTTGAGGAAGTTTACCCTTGCATATGAACTACATTTATAAAGATTATAAACATTACATTACATTATATGCAATACCACATTTATCAGATATTAAATTAGATTGCACCAAATGTTTCAGGCATACATACCTTGCTCTGGCAAAGCATTTATAAATGGCACAATATGAGGGGGCAAATTACGTAGTTTCTTGCAGTTATGTTTTCAGACTTCTCTGATTATATTATCTGAACTTTTTACACTTATGATACAATGAAAACTGTTTAGAAGGTGGACCATCTGTCACTGAGAAAGACCTAGCTCTTGCCATAGGAGGAAGTTACAGCAGGAGCAGTTAAAGTGCTTTACCATCATCTTGGGGAAGTTGGTGGACCTCAAAATGGGGCCTCTCAGAGGAAAAGAAGCAGAGGTCAACAATGGGGTTGTCTAAACAGTGAAAATAATCCTTGTAGAATCTGAGGAGAACATGTCTTGTCTTAATGGCAACCCACAGAGATTCACCATATTCAGAAGGAGGGAGGCAAAAACTGCCATATACTGCACGCTAGGAGACTTCATGGTAATGTGCATTCCTGATTGTTGGGACAAGCAATTCGCTTTGAATCACATTCCCATAGGCGAGGAAGCACAAAGCTGATTGGCCAGATGAGGTGCCTTTGTGGTCCCCTCTAATTTTACGTTTCTGTGAAGAGCTCATCCCACTTTGTCATGGCTCCATCCTATCGAATCCTGGGGTTTATAGTTTGGTGATATGCTGTAGTTCTAATTCTCTGCTAGAAAAGTCTTGTGCCTGCCTACAGAGAATTCTGAGTACCTCACTAAACTACAAATTGCATAGTGCCATAGAATGAAGCCATGATAATTAACATGGTCTGAAACGCTAAGAACTACATCTACATGGTATGAAACAGTAAGAACTACATTTACCAAGTCACAGGTAATCCTGAAAATAAAGCCCACCAGACTATAGCCAATCAGCTCAAGATTACAAGTCATGCGACTCTAACTAAAACTTGGCTAGTTTACACAAACCAATTGAGATCTAGTATGGTTCAGCATCTAGAGTGTCAGTGGGAAGCCCTAGACACAAGTCCCTGCTCAGCACTGAAGATCAAGCAGTAACCTTGAATATCTCATACACACTCAGTTTAAAACTTCCAACTGTCCTGATTAGGCAGGATCAGTCCCCATCAACCTTCTGTTATCTCACTTTTGCAGTGGCTTTTAAAATGTCAAAGTTTCTCTCTCCTCCCACTTTTGCCCTTTGTCCTTGGCTTACTTCAATTGCTGCAAACTGAGTTCAAAGTGCAAAAGTAGTTTGCACAGAGTCATAGAATCATAGAGTAGGAAGGGGCTATCTACTCATGAGCCACTGAGTCCAACCCCCTGCTCAGTGTAGTATCTCCAGCTAAAGCATTCCCAGCAGGTAACTGTCCAGCCAGAGAAAGAAACCCCACCACCTCTCTAGGCAATTGGTTCCATTGCTGAACCGCTTTTACCACCAAGAAGTTCTTTCTAATGTTCAATCAAAATCTACTTTCTTGTAACTTCAAACCATTAGACTTGTTCCTACCCTTAGGGGCAGCAGAGAACAAACCTTTCCCTTCCTCTCTGTGACAGCAGTTGAAGTATTTAAAGAGTGCAATCATATCACCCCTCAGTCTTCTCTTCACCAAGCTGAATAACCCCAGCTACTTCAACCTTTTCTCCTATGTTTTGTTCTCCATATCTCTTATCATCCTCATTGCTCTTCACTGGACCTGCTCCAATTTGTATATATCCTTCTTAAAATGCGGAGCCCAGAACTGAACACAGTACTCCAAATGAGTCCTGACCAGTGCAGAATTTAGTGGGACTATTACTCAGTTAATAGGAGAAGAGCAGAATAATGCCCTTCCCAGTAAGCTCAGGCAAAAGCCAACTACTGCCACCTTTCCTAGCTTGTTGATAGCTTTTGCCAACTTGACCACACTCTGATGTTATGTGACCTCATGTTTCCCAGTTTACATTTGTGAAAAGTTGGAGGATATGTAAACTAATTAAGTTGCTAGAATAAAAACAGTGTGCATGTGTGAGAGAGAGATTGTGTGTGGGCACGTGTATGGGCATGTCTGTTGTAGGGTTTGGGATGGACTGACCTTGAACTCCTCCATGACCTCTGAACTCCTTGGGGGAATGCAAGATAAAAATTACAGTGGTGGGGAGGGAAAAACCAGTTAGGTTGATACAGGTTGAGTCTCCCTTATCCAGAATTCTGAAATCTGAAATATTCCAAAATCCAAAATGTCCGCATGGGTGGCTGAGATAATGACACCTTTCTTTGCTTTCTGATGGTTCAATGTATGCAAACTTTGTTTCTTGCACAAAAATATTAAAAATATAGGTATAAAATTACCTTCAGGCTATGTGTATAACGTGTATATGAAACATAAATGAATTTCTTGTTTAGACTTGGGTCCAATCTCCAAGATATCTCATTATGTATATACAAGTACAGTGGGCCCTCGGTATCCACTGGGGTTTGGTTCCAGGACCTCCTGTAGATAGCAAAATCTGTGGATACTCAAGTCCCATTATATACAATGGAATAGTAAAACAGTGTCCCTTATATGAAATGGCAAAATCAAGGGTTGCTTCTTGGGTTTTAAAAAAATATATATATTTTCAAGCCGTGGATGGTGGAATCTGTAGATGCCAAATCTGTAGACACAGAGGGCTGACTATATTCCCAAATCCGAAATATTCCAAAATCCAAAATGCCACTGGTCCCAAGCATTTCAGATAAGGGAGACTCAACCTGTATGTGTTATATACTCTGTAGATAAATGGAGAGTCATGTGAGCAGTGAACATCCAATACTGTACTGTCTCATTTTTCAGAAGCTCTGATGGGGGAGAGGTAGTAAGAGGTTGTTATGTGACTGCCCATGACCAACTGGCTCCTGAAGGAAAGTGTCCCCCCCCCCTTTTAGAATGCGATCCTGTTCAGATTTACTGACAAAAGGAAGTCCTGTTCAATGGGGATTATTTTCAGGTAAGTCAGTGTGCAGAAGACTGCAGCTTTAAACTCCCTTCTGTTAAACAGACTTGGGTGGTGACAAAGCATTACATTTCTGAAACCTCAAAAGCTGTTCAGAAGACTGTGAGCATAATGGAATCCCATGGGATAGATTATAATAACAATAAAGCAAAAAAACAGAAATCCTTTGCTTGCATAGAATGAAAGGGTAGAACTTAATCCTGGATGCCATTTCCTGAGCCCTCCCTGGGCTAGTTAGGACCTAGGGAAGAAAGTGTGATTGTACCTTGACCACACTAGATGCATGTGAAATGTGTAGCATCTGACTCTATGATTTTAAAAACTAAACAGAAATCTCATAAATACTTAGAGGTCTGATATGGACCAGGTCCTCTATGCACAAGTAGGGGGGGATTAAACCACTCTCCCAGCCAAGTTTTCAAAACTAAATTCATCCATCTGCCCCCCCCCCTGCTTTGGGGTAAAAAAAGATTTTAAAAAATAACTTCTTTTTTCTAGACAGCCCACTCTCACCTTGGCAAAACAGTGACCTCAGTTCAAGTCCTTCCTGACATATCATGTGTCTCCCAATGGCTACAATAACTTCCACCACCTACTAATTCCTCTAATTCAGTTCTGTAGTTTGCTTTATTTATTCCTGCTGAACTGTTGTAAACACAGGTGTGTGCACATTCCTATTGATGGTTAATATACACCAGAGTGAAAGTCAAACAGGGCCACACACTGAGAGGACTAATTAAAAATTGTCAATTTTAAAAAAACATTGGAAATACTGACATGCAATAAACCCAGAAAATATCTTCAAGCATGCCCATAGGAAATGTATAATAGACTAATGTTGTTGTGTGCCTGACCTTTGACAACCCTAAGGCAACCCTATCACGAGGTTTTCTTGGCAAGACTTGTTGGGAGGGCTGCCTTTGCCTTCCTCTGAGGCTGAGAGAGTGTGACTTGCCCAACAACACCCAGTGGGTTTCCATGGCCAAGTGAAGATTTGAACCCGTCTCCAGAGACACAGTCTAACGCTCAAAGAACTACACCACACTGACTCTGAATAGATTGATTTAGACACAACTATTTGCAGCATGTACTAAATTGCCCTGCTGTTTACAGTCTCATTTTACATCTTGGTAGACCAGTTCAGAAACCAGTTAGCTAGTTTGTCCAAAGAGGGTAGTGATTAAAATGTTGAATCGAGAGATATGAGTTCAGGTCTCCAGTGAATTATAAAATACACAGGATGACCTTGGACCAACCATTTCCCTCAGCCTTAAGTACTTGCAACGATAGGAGACTCATATGATGAGGAGAGTCTTACACTGGCTTCACTGGAGCAAAAGCAGGATATGAGTTTAACTAACAAAAAGTAGTAAATAGTTTCTGCCTCCTGGATTGAGGACTTCCAGTCCTAAAATCACTTTGTGGACCACAAGCTGTTATTTATGAGCACCTACAGATGTTACAATATTGAATTGTAAAGCCATTCTGAAAGGGGACTCATTGAACAGAACACAACCAGTTTTTTGTTCTGTGGTCAAATTCATGGAGGGGCATTTTGTGTGACTTTACCACAGATGCCAGCTGAGTGGATTGGCTGGTGGATTTCAGTTCATGGGCCCATTTCCAAACTACCCAACAAACATTTTTGCAACTTAAAAAATGGAGTACATTTTTTTAAGCATGGAAAAATAAATATTTAAATTAACACAGGTATTTTCATTTCTCAAAAAAATATGAAAAAGGTGTACTAGAGCATGCCTTTGATGCATAATGGCAGTATCAAGACTGATGACTAAACCAGCATTCGTATCTCAGGTATGGACCTCAGTCATTTACATTGCAAAGATGGAAGGAAACTGGCCTCACCCCATGGGAGAAAAATATGCTGTGTTAATGTTCCATCTTTATCTTGGCCATTTCCTGACAGAGGAAATGCTGATTCATGCAGCTAAATTTACAGAGAACTTTGGACCTTCTCTAACATGTAGCTAAGCTGATCACATGCAATGTCAGTGTGGACACACTGGGCAACCTGCCAAATGCCCAGGGCTAAGTCTGTAAGGAGATGAAGGTTGCCTATGGATGACATCATCCATCTAGATCTGAACTGGATTTCACAGCTAGAGTTTATTTCAATGGGTCAGATAACATGGATGGTATAAAAGAAGGCATTTTGAAAATGGTAGGAACTTCCTTCTTCCTAACAGAACTCAGTGTAGAACTTAAATCTTCCTCCTCAGTTTTAAATCAGTCTTTTGGAAATATCCTCCAGCTTTTCTCTTAGTAAGAGCAGGTTAGAGAACAAAGCCTCTGCCTCTGTACTGCTAGCAAACATACACCCATACCTTTGTACTCTTAGTTAACAATGTCACATTCCTCTCCAGGCAGATCATACAACGTCCATTTACGCCCAGTCCCCTTTTAGTGTGCATAACTGGACGTTCCTTCTCATGGCAGTCCTCATGATATGAATACCTCTAGGGCTCAGTCCTTCCTGTTTCAACAGAGGTACAAAGTTTCTCATCACCAGATCTTCTGCTTGAGCCTTTACGTCAATAATTTACGAAACTAAGAAGGGAGTGAGGAACTCAGGATGTGATATTATATAAAAAAAGAGGCAGCGTTAAGGCCGATGGGGGGGGGGCTGTACACAAGGGGTCAGTTGTAGGAACTTGGGAGGTGTTGTCAGGCTGTCCTACCTATAGAGAAATTAAGCCAAAGAGAACTATCTTCCATCATCAGGTTCCCCTTGGTCACTAATTCTTCCTGGGACGACAACAGGGGCCCAGTAAGTGCGCTTGCAGATATTGCTTTTATCATACAACCACCCAACCTCAGTGATAGAATTTCATGGGGGCTTCAGATGTCATATGTCTCTGTTTGTACCCCTTGTGTTTTCCCACCACTTTCTCCATATTTCTTCTTAGCACCAAAAATTTGTGGAGGAAGCAAACAATGGAAGAACTGCAGAGCATCTTCTGACCGGCTGCATTAGGAGCTATCTATTTGGACCAATACCTCCAAATTTTTGTGTATCCACAGTCAAGTCATGCAAATTATAGTACAAGATCCATATTTATGAACATCACTGATGTACACTGAGCCACTTCATTGCCTGCATCATATAGCAGGATGTAGATTTTCTACAAACAGGTTTGTTTGAAAAGCCATGTGGCTACAAAGAGGCCTTCTACACTAGCAGATCAGCTCCTGTCTGACAATTCCATTTGTGGTGAGTTGAGACCAGAGTTGGCTCAAGGCACTTTCTGGCTGAAGTAAAAAAAAAACCAAGATGGCACCTCCATCCTTTATATGTACAGAAGCCAACTAGGCCAGCAGCTGAACCTTATTTCAACACTATTGAGGGAACAGTATTCTTCCCCTTCACCTAAGGGCAGTACCCTTGATTGAGGAAGTGCGGGACAGGCCATGTGGTGCATGCAACTCTGTCCACCAACACCTTCCCACCCCTCAACAACTCACTTGCAACATCACTTCACGCTGTCCAATGTGCTGCTTTCAGGTGTAGTGACTTTCCCCACTTACCTGAATGAAGATGTGAAGTACTTAAAGCCAGCCCAAGTATTTTGCTATGTGAGGCAGAAGATCTCACAAAAAAAAATCTCTCAGACCTTAAAGGAAAAATAAATAATAAAAAGTAAATAACTAGCCATTTACAGCCCATTCATGACACCTAAATCTGCTGCTCCAGATGACTGCCTAAGGACTTTTCCAGATTTGTCTAAAAAAGCATGAGGGCTCACCATACGGCTCCTTGGGGTTTGTCAGTTGTCATCACTTCTTCCTCTACTCATTCCATTCTTTTCAGGGATCATTTTTAATGATTTCTTGGACCTGTACTAGGGCTGTTCCACAGGGTTCCCCCCCCCCACTTCCAAACTGGGGCATTGTTTGCTGAGGCAGCCCTGTTTTAAAGGGCAATTTTCTCTCTGATTTTTTTTAAACAAATGGAGTCATAGAGATATACTGTACTGCAAAAGTGCTATTTTATTGATGCACAGCTGCGCTGGGCAGGGCATGTGTCTAGGATGGAGGACCATCGCCTCCCCAAAATAGTACTCTACTGTGAACTCGCCACGGGTCAGCGTAAGAGGGGCGCTCCAAAAAAGCGATACAAGGACTACCTGAAACAACATCTCAGGCTTGGCCAAATTGATCACCAACAATGGTCCGCCATGGCCTCACATCGGGAGGCACGGAGACACACTATCCACAATGCTGCAGCCTTATTTGAGAACTCATGCCGAACAAGTCTTGAAGAGAAACGGCAATGCAGAAAGAATCACAACCCGGTAACATCACCCAAGGAGACCTTCTGCTGTGCTTTCTGCAACTGGACTTGTCTATCTCGGATTGGCCTTTTTAGTCATCTGCGCGCTTGCAGAAAGCGCGGGATGAGTCCTTCCTGAATCTTCGTTTGCCAGAGAGAGAGAGTGTGTGTTACTATAAAAAATTAAAAAGAAAGAGAACATATTTTAATAAAAACAAGATAATCAAGCAGACCCATGCCACATGACTAAAATCGTTTTTTATAAAACTGCAAACACAATTTCTGTTTTCCCACTTCTTTCTACTTATTTCCCCCTTTTGAAGATTTACTTACCAAGAGAATCCCCCCCCCGCCTCCTCCTCTCTCTCACACACTCTCTCCAACCATCCTTTTTATTGCTGCTCAGGAATTTTCATTGCATTTGTTTTTTCAGCCTATTACCTTTTGCCCTAGTAACATCCATTTACCTTTAAGGCTGAAATCTTTTCCATGCTTTCCTGGGAGTAAGACCCATAGCATGCAATGATATTTACTTCTCAGTATACGGATATAGGATTGGACTATAGGTTAACAATATCCACTTGCTTCCTCCTTGAACATTTCTCAAATATTGTCTTTGCTCTAGCCTAAACTATCCCCAACATGTGTGTTGTGTGTGAGCACACACACATTACAACTTTTGTCTTTGCTTCCTTTCTTGGTTCAGGTCAGTGTACCCAGAACAGAGAAAACATTATTCCACCAATGCAGTTATGGATCTCAAAAACAGAACTGATCTGCCAGATGGAGTACAGAATGGAAGCAGATGGATTTGGTCAGAACAGATTTTCCATGTGGATAACATGGAATGCAGCAAGGGTTCAGGGGAACCTTCCAAAAGTAGGTAAAGCACAGCAGTGCATTTTTTTTAATTAAAAAAAAAAGTGACTCAGCCTTTTCTTTGCTCCAAACCAGGTTACAATCCTGTACATGTTTAATAGGGAGTATCCTTTATTGAACTGAACAGGATTTACTTGTGAACAAACATGCATAGAGTTGTACTACTGGGAGAGAGTCCCACTGAATGCAGTAGGACTTATTTCTGAGTAAGGATATACGTATGATTCAGTTATAAGTATATAGACAGAGACTGGAACATTAGTCGAAGATGACTGACATGTTTCATTAAGCATCACTGAGGTTGAAAATATTATGTTTTTACATTAATTGGGTAGGGAATTTTTTTAGCATATTGTTATTAACTGTTGCCATAAAGACAGAAACCATAGGATTGAGAGATAAAATTGCATATAATATTTTGGTTGACACTTGTGGCCACAACTGGCACATTTGTGGTCTGCTCCTTCGAAAGTGGTCTTTCCAGATTTTTCAGTTGCCTTCCCCAACCTGAAACTTTCCAGATGTGTGTAAATTCCACAATCTGATTGCTGGCTGAGACTGGTAGGGTTTGTAGTCTAACATATCTGGGAAATGCCAGATTGAAGAAGGCTACCCTAAAGCATGGTATTTTACAACCTGTGCTATTATGTTTTGGTGCTTCAGGTCTCTTCTTTCCATCCTCACCCATCCTCATCAACATGTATATTGTTCAGTCACCCTTCAAACACCATGGATAAGGAGTGAATGGCATTACAACTTGAAAAATTCCTATAAAAAATCTTCTACAATGCCCCTTAAAATTATGTTATATGTATAACTATGTTACTCATTACTTGGGTAATGTTATTATCATGTTATGTTACTTTTGTAATTTTTGCCTGTTATGCCCTTGTTACCAAAAAAGTACCTCCCATTAGGTAACTATTAATTTAATTTATGGAATATGGAGAGAGGCACACTCATAGCAAACTCAGCTGGTCAAGTGCCTATCAATTTGGAAGTATGAAAGCAAAACTTATACATATGAGTGATTTATAGATACTGTGGCTGGGGGGATGCTCAGAAACAGAGAAATATAAGTTTATTCATTCATAAACAAAATATAAAACACATCGAAGGAGGTTTGAGTAAACTCATGTACCATGAAATACTGAATGCCAAGTTGAAACACAAAATAGAAAACTGGAGAGGATGGGATGTTGGTTGAGAGAGAACATGAATCTGCTTTCTTGTGTTCCTAAGAGCTTACAACATTCAGAAGATAGCATGGCTGGCTAGCTATTAGAATTGTAAAATGAAGCACACCTGTTAAAGAGGTGAAGTTATAGAACATTTCTTTGCAAGCACAGTCTTCTGTGTCTGTTGAGCAGTGAATCCCATTGAATTAAATGACATTCACTCTCAGGTAAATAGCTATCAAAATATAGTTTTAACCCCCCTTTGCACACTTTCCTAATGGGATGCTGAAAACCAAGGACCACGATTTTTCCAATCAAATTTATTCAAGCACTGTTTTGCATTTAAGTGACAGATGCAAGGAATTTAAATTCTTTTCTTAGCATCAGTTGGGACAGTGCCCTAAAACATCTTATCTTTTGATGGCCTCATTAGTAAAATAAGTTACTAATGGGAGTTGGGAGATGAGAGACAGCAAACAAAGGAACACAATCAATCAAATATCAAGACAGAAGAGAGACAAGAAAGTTTTTAAAACACATGGAACCATGAAATAGACATGAGGGGATTTTGCTGCTGAGGCAA
Organism: Gambelia wislizenii; assembly: GCA_030847615.1. Classification (NCBI taxonomy): domain Eukaryota; kingdom Metazoa; phylum Chordata; class Lepidosauria; order Squamata; family Crotaphytidae; genus Gambelia; species Gambelia wislizenii. The sequence goes on from JAUMIR010000004.1 coordinate 110,682,598, forward strand.
AATCCCTTCATATATCACAGATTGGGCTAGACATTTGTAGAGTGACTACTAACTATAATATAGAATGTGCTCAAGTTAGAGTTATAGGTGGATTTGAGCCATAACTTAATGGGAGTTAGCAGAAACGGGGAGAAGAAAGAGTGGAAGTCAGAAGAAGTGGGACGTTATCTGTGATTACTCCAGTTAAACCCACCACACCTGCTTCTATCACCATAGCAAAGGGCATATTTGATTACAAGTGCATTGGATTTTTTGTTTAGGTTCTATCTTAAATGGAGGACAACAGTGCAGAAGGTCTGGGTTATTCAAAGTCTGTGCATTTATAAATATGCAACTGGACAAACTACTTAAAATAATTAATGATGCTAAACAGGAATAGATCTATAATTAGGCATTGTATATAGGAGAATATACCATTTTTGTTCTAGTGGGCCCTTGATCTCTATAATTGGGAAGGACAATCTCATGCATAGCATATAGTTTTGATTTTTAACATGCCAGCCTAGGCGGAAATACATGGTTGAGATAAAAATGGGCTCAGTGAGGGAAAGAAAGAGGAAAATTAATAGGGAAGAGAGATTGTCCAGTTTTAACAGTAAAGGGCACTTAGGACCAGGATCTGCTCTCAAGAAGCAAGTGAATGTCATATTTATTTATGAATTCCTTATAGTTAATGTTGTTAGTGTTACATAAGTAGTAAAACTGCACAATAAAAGCCAATAACCAAAACAAAAGGAAACACTGCATTATGACATAAACATAAATAAATACCAAATTTCAGAGCAAAAATATAAAGGCAATTTAAAAACATGCCTTTCAAAGGAATTTCAAAAAACCTGTAAGAATAAAAATGTCTGCCTATGGAAACAGAAAAGATGGTGGTTTGAGCATTGTGCAAGTGGTTTGAATGTTGGACTATGACTCTAGAGACCAGGGTTCAAATTCCCACTCAGCCATGGAAATCCACTGGGTGACCTTGGGCAAGCCAAACTCTCTCAGCCTCAGAGGAAGTCAAAGGCAAATCCCTTCTGAACAAATTTTGCCAAGATAACTCCATGATAGGATCACCTTAGGGTCATCATAAGTTGGAAATGACTTGAAAGCACACAATGACAGCAACAACAATAAAGATGGCACCAGGGGACCTAACTCAGGACAGCTCTCTACAATTTACAAGCCAGCACAGAAAAGGCCTTGTTCCCTTAAAACATCAATGTTTCCTTGTATCTGGACCATGCCTTTATTTATCTGGGTATATCTGCAGTATGTGCAGAACCCATATCTCCCCACATCTGTTTCATATACCAGGGAGATAGTTAATGCAAAGCACAGGTGACCTAGAATTCCTGTCACCAATCCCAACTATTTGGAAGAAAGTTGTCATGACAGAGTGGCAAGGACACTGCATACCACACATGCTCAGAGGCAATCTATTTTATCTTTGCAAACTCCAAAGCCTAGGCCTGACATTCTAAACAGCACCCAGCTCAAATTAAGGAGATTTTCACATGGGGGAAATAACCCTCCGTGCTGCTTCTATTTCCCTCCCGCTATTTTTTACTAACAAAAGTTATTCGTTAGTAAAAAATAGCTGACCATACGGGGAGGGAAATGGAAGCAACACGGAGGGAGGACGACGGGAGATCGGGAGAAGGATGGGGGTGTGCAAAATGGGGTGCTGCTACTAGAACAGCCCCCTTTCTGTCCCGATCTCCCCGGGGGTTATTTCCCCCGTGTGAAAATCTCCCGTGTCTTATCTGCCTGGTGTTTTCCACAGCTATAACCTGTTCTTATTTCAAATGACACCTCAGTACCTGGTTCTTCCCTCGGATACTGTTGCTGTCCTGTCAGGCCTCCAAAACACAACAATGGTGTGGTTTCTCTTTGAAAGCCATATTTAGTGTGCAAAATGGTTTGTGAGAAGCATATTGTTGTGGCAACAGTTCCTTTTTCTACTAAGGGAGAGATTTCTACTGGCATGATAGAAACTATAATCACAAACACATGGAAAGACATTTCAGACAAACATGTCCTTATGTGGAATAAGGAGCTTGCTTTGCAAATAAAGTCTGATGCAGGCCTCCAGTTTCATGAGGAATTTGCTAAAATACAGAAACTCCTTATAAACCACACAGAGGTTGGTGTGCACTTATTTCACGTGGGGACTTTCTGTGGCTGGATCACAACATCATACAGAAACAATCCTTCATGGCCTCCACATGGAGTTATGATTAGATTCTGAGGTAAGAGGAGATTCCACTCAGCATTATCACCACGAAGCAATGGGAAGCAGAATTGTCATGGCTCCTCCTCTTTATAGTCCCTTCTATGGATAGGAGGTCTCTCCAGTGCTTTCCTGTTAGTCAGACCAAAGACATTCCCTGCATGGACCTGGACAGAAAAAGGACAGCAGGCGAGCATACTTTTATCCTGGTTTGGAGTGATGGAAATGAGAACCCATATCTCAGTTCACGCATGCACATATGTTACTTGATTATTATGAGGTGAAGCACAAAAATCAGTGTGTACAGAGCCATTGTACTGTCTATTCTCCTTTATGGGTCTGAAACATGGGTCACCTATCGCCACCACTTATGACTCCTCGAACGCTTTCATCAGCGCTGTATACGCACAAACCTAAATATACACTGGACTGACTATGTGACGAATGTTGCTGTCCTTGAGCAAGCAGGGATCACCAGCATTGAGGCCATGATATTGAGAACACAGCTGTGCTGGACAGGGCACGTTTCTAGGATGGAGGACCATCGCCTCCCAAAAATAGTACCCTACAGTGAACTTGCCACGGGTCAGCATAAGAGGGGCGCTCCAAAAAAGCGATACAAGGACTCCCTGAAACAACATCTCAGGCTTGGCCAAACTGATCGCCAACAATAGTCCACCCTGGCCTCACATCGGGAGGCATGGAGACGCACTATCCACCATGCTGCAGCCTTATTGGAGAACAAGTCTTGAAGAGAAATGACAATGCAGAAAGAATCGCAACCTGGAAAAATCACCCAAGGAGACCTTCTGCTGTGTTTCTGCAACCGGACTTGTTTATCTCGGATTGGCCTTTTTAGTCATCAGCGCGCTTGCAGAAAGCCCGGGATGAGTCCTTCCTGAATCTTCGTTTGCGAAGAAAAGCCAGAGAGAGAAATATACTCAGCATCTGGCAGCTGAAATCATGCATGGACATGACTGAAACATACTTTTTGAGGTGATGTGAAGAGTCTGTCCATAGTGTTGCCTCTGGTGGATTTCACCTTAAACACGCTTCCCAAGATGGCCACTGAAGGGCCTTGTCGCTTCTAGCCCTGTTGTCCTTGGTTTTAAGTATTTCATTCTTAAATATAGTACAGTATAACCTGTTTGGGGGGGGATCCCTGCTCTTACTTGAATTGTTAAACAGTTGTTATTCTCTAGGTGAAGATAAGGTATTTAAAAAGACTTGTTCACAAATCATTCTAGAGAATCATAGAAGCATAGAATTGTAGAGCTGGAAGAGACCACAAGGGCCATCCAGTCCAACCCCCTGCCACGCAGGAATCATGATCAAAGAAAAGACTTTCCTTACATAAACCGAAGGCTTATGGTTAAAACACACAAACAGAGACTAGGGAAACTACCACACAAGTAATTTTCCTACTAAGTGCTAAGCTTCTGCTAAAGGAGACATTTCCCCTGAGATGACTGTCTAGTGCAAAGGATGCATTCATTCTCCAAGAATTGGTCATTGAAATAGCTTAGAAATAGCTCTTGAAGCTATACAAAAGCAGCAGAGCCTGGGGGCGGGGGAGAATTGGCTTTGTGGACTCTAATTCCCAGAATCCTCCAAGATAGAATCATAGAATTGCAGAATTGGAAGAGACCACGAGGGCCATCCAGTCCAACCCCCCTGCCACGCAGGAAATCTTGATCAAAGCATCCCCACAGATGGCAATCCAGCCTCTGTTTAAAGACCTCCAAGATAGAATCATAGAATTGCAGAGTTGGAAGAGAGTTGCGTTCCAAAGAAGTCATTTCCCCAGGTGGTGAGAAATAAGCGCCTCAAATAGATACATCCCATCTACTTTAAAAATACCCATAAAATTCTACAGTGCAACACAGAGTGTCCTTAAGAAGCTTGAGGATGGTAAAATACTAACAAGGGACACAGAAGATTGTAATTTCCAAGCACCAGGTACTGACTGGGTTAAAAACCCACTGCAAAATGCCAGCTCTCCTTTGGCTTTTACAACCTGCTTACTAACAATTATTTATTGTAAAGGGTGATCTGCAAAGCATTAGGCCTGCAAACAGAAGCTTATGGTCAATCCCTCCAACCAACCCCCCCCCCACACACACACAGCAGGTCCGCCCTTCTCTAAACAAAGAGGAGAAAAATGTACGCCAACAAGAAAAACAGCTGAAGCAGGAGAACCAGAGAGAGAGAGAGAGAGAACCAGCCCCAGCTCTCTCGGTCTCACACAGGCACCGCAAGCCCCGCCCCTCAAAACTCTTCTTCCAATCAGCACCGGCGAAGGCAGGGGAAAAGTTACTGAGCCAGCTCTCCCCAAGCCTGGTTCGCGCGCTCACACTCTCTCCTCCTCCACCACCCCCCTGCCTTCGCCTTTCTATAAGGGAGCCGAGGACAAGGACAGGCGAGAGAGGGGTCAAGTGGAGCGCGGCGTCTCATTTGCATGGGCCAATAGGGTGGCCGTATGCAAACGAGCCGCGAGTTGGTTGGCTGGGGGTTGGCAGGATAACTCCAGCCCGAGGAAGCCTTTGTCCCTCAGAGCGGCGTTGGGCTGGCAGCTGCTGGCACGTGGAATATTCTCTCTTGCCTGTTCACCCACCGGCGGGCTGGGCAAGGGAGCCGTGGAAGCCGGGTGGGCGCGGAGCAGAGTGGGGCAGCCGCCGTCGCGGTCGCGCGTGGATTTAATGGACTGATCGACTGCGGGAGTGACCCTTGCAGAGCCACGGAGCCAAGCCCGCCACCCCTGCGGAAGAAGGGCTGCCGCCTCCCGCCTCGGGTCTGGCCGTGGTTCCCTCTGGGCAGGAGCCGCTCCTGCAGCTGCAACATGACTCTGGAAGAGCTGGCTGGGGAGCACCAGGCTTTGGGGAGGTAGATCCAGCTCGGCCGCCTCCTCGCTCGGGAGGGTGGGGAGAACCGCAGTGCCCGGTTAGGATCTACAGTTGTCCCTTCCTATTCGCTGAGGTTTGGTTCCAGGACCCCCCCGTGGCTACCAAACCCCGTGGATACTCAAGTCCCATGATATGCAATGGCATAGCAAAATGGGGTCCCTTATATAAAGTGGCAAAATCAAGCTTTGCTTTTGGGATTATTAATTTTTAAAGAATATTTGCAAGCCGTGAATATTTATAATCCGTGGATACCAAATCCGTGGATACGGAGGGACAACTGCACTTATCACACCATCCTCAAGCCCCTGTGTTGTTGCACGGGGGAACGCTATGGGCATTGCTAAAGTAGATGGGATGTAGCTCTTTGAGGCACTTATCCCCCACCACCTGGCTTCTTTGGATTACCACTGGATGGATGGAGGATTCTGGGAATTAGAGTCCACAAAGCCAATTTATTTATTCCACCACCTCCCTTCCAGGCTCTGCTGCTTCAAGGGCGATTTCTAAGCTGCAATGGCCAAAGGTCTTGGGCAAGGAATTGCCTCATTTTGCTCCCTACTTAAGAGAGTCAGCTCAGGGGAGAAAATCTCCTTGAAGGGAAGCGGGGGCGTCAAAAAGTTAGTTTTCCTGAGGAGAAGGAGAATCAGCATCACCCCCCACCCAAAAAATATCTCCCCCTCACAGCTGGGAGGAGGACGGGAGGGAAAGGAAAAGCGGTGAGGCAAAAGGCCCTGAAGGGGAGAAATGAGATTTGGGGGTGTTGTGTGTGTGTTTTGTGTGTGTGGAGGGCAGAAAACCTGGGAAGGAGAGGAGCGCAGTGGTGGCACTTTCCTGACAGGATCTTTATCGATGTATTTATTGGATTTATACCCCGCCTTTCTCCCAAGATGGGATTCAACCACTAAATCCTGGTTTTAAAACCCCCGTCATCGGGGTGTCGAAACGATTTCCCGGTCCTGGAGTCACTTCATGCTCCCGCTTCACTTCGGATTAAGGGCGGCAGGTTTTATTTAGTCCAACCCTTTCGTCAGGTTTTTTTTTTTTTTTTTTTTTGGCATGCTATTGAGAGTGGGTTGGATGGAGATCGACTTCAATAAAGCCAAGGCCTGCGTGTGGTTTTAATCATGTTGTCGTCACTTTCTTTTTTTCTTTTTTTGGCTTGTAGTTGTAAGGTGACTTTTTTTCTTCTTCTCTTTCTTGGGGACTTTCCTTCCTTCCATCAGCATGGAGAAAGTAGGAGATGCCTTGGAGGAAGTCCTAAGCAAAGCCCTGACTCAGAGAAGCATCACGGTTGGGGTGTATGAGGCTGCCAAGCTGCTCAATGTGTAAGTGAGAACTCACTGGTGCCTTATTGGATTGATTAATTTGATGGATGGTAATGGTGATAATCATGATCAGGTCTCCCTGCTTTCATTGAGCTGCTGCACTTCTAGGATTGTTGGTGTATCTCTTCCATCTCTGCTGCCCACTCAAGATGGACATTTAGGTTATGCCCCCCCCCAAAATGACAACAAAAAATCTCCAGCCATCTCTGGTTACCAGTTGATCCTAATCACACCAGTGTTTGCCCATCTACTCTGTGTGTGTGTGTGTGTCACAAAGAGGTGGAATTCCTTTATGGACCACCTTTCAAAAGCATCCCTGACTCGCTTTTACCCACAATGCAAGAGTTCTAAGCGCCCAGTGACAGTTGGCATAATGAGAAAGGCTGATCAGCACTTTTGAAAATGTGCCCTTTGGTTTAGTGCTCAAATGTAATCAGACCCTCTTTAAAAATAATAATCCCTCATTGCATTCCACTAGCTATGCTGAACACTTTAAAATATTTCCCATAAACTATGGGTTGTATGTGTCCATATGAGAAGATCAAACGCCCAGAAAACAATGTAATGTGCCCTTAATTGTATATTGTGTATTGGGGCAGCAGTAAGCATGTTTGTAGTGTGTCCTGTGACTTAGGTTCCTGTTTTGTCTCTCTCTGACATTATAAAATGCATCATTGTTAGTTGGTCAGTGACTAATGTTGTCTGTATTGTTTTATCCCTGCAGGGATCCAGATAATGTGGTGCTTTGTCTGTTGGCAGCGGATGAGGAAGACGATCAGGATGTTGCTTTACAAATTCACTTCACCCTGATCCAAGCTTTCTGCTGTGAGAATGACATCAACATACTTCGAGTGAGCAATCCCAGCCGGCTGGCAGAGCTGCTGCTGTTAGGAGCAAGCGGAGGGGGTGAACAACCAGCAGATTTGCACTGTGTGCTTGTCACAGTAAGTGCTGTGCTTTGTTAACTTTCGGGACATAAATGCTAACCAGGCCAACCTGACCTCACTGTTACTATACAGCTTTTTAAAATTTGTACTTTATGCTCAATTAATGTAGTGATTTGTTCAGCATCCCCACTTTAGTGCATCTGTCTCTTTAGTTTGAATGAGAATCAGCATGACCTTTTCCTTTAGTTCACCTTTTCCTCTGTGCAAATCATATCACATTTCTTGCTATGCTTATAGGAATTTTGAAGTAAAGACATGTTCAAACATGTTCAGTCCTGTTGACAACAGGAGACTACTACGCCATGAGTCACCTTTCTACAGTGACTCCTGCCTATACAGTATTTTTCTTTATTACTAATTGGCTCAGAGGTAATTATCCAATGCCTCAGTTTAACTGTTACGAAAAGACTGGTGTTACTCAATGCTACTCTGTACATGGGATTGAATGGGATTTATTGACAGCTGAATTATTAACCATTGTCCAGAAAATAATGTTTCTAATGTTAATCCTTTTACAGTGTTTTTTTTTTATATCCAAGTTACTAAAAATGTAAATAGAAGTAGAATTTAGGTATTATTTGAGTGGGCTAGTCTATTTCCAGAACAAGATAAACTGTGAAATTTTCTTTAAAACTAATAACCTGATCCTGCAAAATTTCATATATACTTTTTTTGTCTCCATTGAGAGACAAAGACTGCATTTTGTCTCATATTTGTGTGTGTGTGTGTGTGTGTGTGTGTGTATATGGATATGTGTGTGTATGTGTGTATAATGTTGCTTGTACACAGGCAAGCATTTACTTGCCTTTGCATGCTGGTAAGGTGTATTATTTTATTTTATTTATTTATTTATTTATTGGTATTGCAAGTGTGTCTTACACCATAGATGCTTAATAGCAAAAGGGTAATCACATTTTATTGATTTACCATTTAATCTTTTTCCAGTTATGTTATTGGTAACTTCCTCAGAAAGTCCAAGTAATCTAAAGGAACAGCTTTATAGATTAATTCTTGTGCATGAGTTTGAAATTGAACAATATGTACTTTGAACTGCAGGCATTTGTCTCCTACTTGTAAAGAAGAAAAAGTTAATGCCAAAATACCCTGCAAGTATGTTATAAACACAGAATATATGCTCACCTGTTGATCTAAAGCAGGGGTGGGCAAAGAGCATTTCTCCAGATGCTGAACTGCAACTCTCACCCGTCCTGGTCAGCATAACCAAAAGTGAGGATTGCTGTGGTTGCCAATCAGCAGCATTAGCATTTTGCCCTGACAGTGCCATCCTGTACATGCATAGTGAAGAGTCCATGCCAAATGAGTTCAGGTGAATTTACTCCCCAGTACAGGATTGCTCTCTTAGATCATTTTATGGCATTTATAAATAGACTCATTTCCTGTTAGCAGCACTTTATTGTATTTTATGCTGACAAACCTTTTTCTTCCCACCCTAACAGAATCCACATGCTTCTCAGTGGAAGGATCCAGCCCTAAGTCAGCTGATCTGCTTTTGCCGGGAAAGCCGCTATATGGATCAGTGGGTCCCCGTGATCAACCTTCCTGAACGGTGACAGCATATGAATGAAACTAAACTGAATAGGAAAAAATGCACTGAAGTTTCAAAATACTTTAGTAGTTTGCTCAGGAAGTAATTTCCCAGTCTGACACGAGGATTACAGTAACTGATGTCAAGTGGGTAGGTTGAGGTTGAACTGCACACTGTGTGAAACAGAAGGACATTTGCCTTCACTCATGGAAGATAATGAACCTGAAGCAGAGGAAGCCATAGGAGGTCTCTGGAGGAAGTCAGAGCTCTGCAGGAAGGTTGTGAAAGCAATGTGGCAGAGTTCCTTTCACAATATACGTACCATGCTTTGTTGGAGTTCTAAAACAGCAACTTTTCAGTTTCCATTTTTAAATACCTTTCACTTGTAAGAAGTGCTCAATGGTTTCATTATTCTCAAAACTATTTTGTTTCCAATATGGTGATTTCTTAAGTTTTTATTCTAAGAAATATTAAGTTATTTTATGATATTGATGAAAGACTTATTTATGCTAGGAATTTGGAAAAGCATCCTACTCGCACCGCTGGTATTAAAATGTTTGAACTGCAACCTTTTAATAAATTGTTTGAAATTGGACTGCATTCACTGAAATAAAAATCTAAAAGCCATGAAAGAGTTAGTGTTTTCACTCTTGTGATAGACAAGACAAGGCATGGGTTTTGACAAAACAGTTTGCTGGTATCTAATAATGACAGCTATCTAATATGGCAGTTTTGCTGGTGGAATTACTTCCCTCAATGGAGCTGGGAGGGGTGATCCTCCTCCTTCTCTGCAGCTTCCATACATCCCCCAAACCTAAGCTGGAGGGCTTGAAATGCCTCAGAAATTGGTTTTCAAGTAACCCAGAGGACTGCAGAAAAGAAGAAAGGCACTAATATAATGCCAGGTATATGCCAATAACTACAAAAGAAAAACAAAACACAAGAAAGCTTGTGCTGGTTTATTTTATTTATTTATACCCCGCTCTTCAGCCACAAGGCTATCAGAATGGCTTACAAATTGTTTTAAGCAATAACAATTTACACATCTACACTGCATTAAGCAGTTTCCAATGTGTGTTAGCTAATTGCCCCCACAAGCTGGGTACTCATTTTACTGACCTACGAAAAGATGGAAGGCTGAGTGAACCTTGGAGCCCTCTGGAATCGAGCTTGCAACATGGTGACTTGCAGTACTGGCATTTAACCACTGCGCCACACTGGTTGCAGGTGTTGCTATTAGGACTCTACATTAATAGTTGCATATTGCTTCTAGAAGTTCTTCACAATATTGTGAGATTTGCATGTAATGGGATGGCTGGACGTGGAAATATGAGTATGGTATTAGTCTCCAAAAGAAAGCCAAGGTGGTGTAGAGCTTCGAGTACTGGACTGGAACTCTGGGAACTGGGACTTGAATCCCTGCTCGGCCATAGAAATCCACTGGGTGGCCTTGGGCAAGTCGCACTCTCAGCCTTAAAGGAAGGCAATGGCAAGCCCCCTCTTGCAATTAATCTTGCCAGGAAAACCCTAGTTGCCATAAACTGGAGTCGACTTGGAGGAACACAACCACACATTCCCCATTCACCAAAAGTGGCCTTATGTATTGTGTACTTCAAGTCGTTTCTGACTTATGGCAACCCTAAAATGAACTTATCACAGGATTTTCTTGGCAAGATTTGTTCAGAGGGGGGTTGCCATTGCTATCTTCTAATGCTGAAGTTCATTCCATGCTGAAAAATAGTGAAAGATGCCCTGCCATATTGTCCAACCATGTGCTTGCCAGGCAATTAGTGTGGGTTAATGCAACACCATACAACCTTGAGGAAAGAAATGTGTTTAAGTACATAAGTCTGACATGGCAACAAGCTATGAAGGACCAAGTAGCCTCATTATAGTGAGCAACTGAAAGTTTGTTAAGCAGCTATCTGCTTTGTCTCAATATAGGTCATATCTGAGTTGCTTCCTATCTGAATCCACCCTACAATCAAACTTCACTGCCTTAATTAAGAACTGTTTCCAAAACTGAGAGTTATCCAGACAGAAGCATGCCACTGAAATCAATCGGATTGTTTACAACACTGTTCTTCTCTACGGATCAAGCTGGTTTAAAACTGCATCTATAGATGCCTATATTATCTTTGTTTTCACACCAATGAGCTGTTAGGAAGTATCTATTGAATTGCTGGAAGTATTGCACGCAAGAGAGGACGGTGTTTTAATGTACTGCAAAGAGGAGAAGAAAAGAAAGCACAGACTCTGTTTACTCTACAGAGATTCATGAAAGTAAATGGAAATATTCTGGCACAAGAGGTTTGAGGACAAGCATACAAAGAGATCAAACACTATGAAAGTTCACAAACAAACAGTACCAAGTCAGGACATTAAGACAGATGTTTAAATAAGGGTATTGTACAGGTAGTAAAATTAGCAAACAACTTTCTGGGTATGACCATTCAAAGTGACTTTAAAGGCTACGATTTCAACATACTATAGTTGAAAAATATGCTCTTCATTGTCCCTGGGAGCTTAGCACAGATTGTTTGTGTCTGAAGCAGAAAACACTAGTACCTCTCATGCTGATAAACATATTTTAAAAACATGTGCCCATTAATGGCAGTCTTGATATCTGCTGCAGACTATCTAAATTTTGCCTAATGACAGAGCAGATCCTGTTTATAGTGTATTCAGCATCTACCTCAGCCCTAACACAACCACCACCAACAGCAGTGTATATATCCAAACAATTCTAAAGCTTATATGACCAGCCGTATCATCATAAAGTCAGCCCTCTGTATCCATGGATTTGGCATCCATGGAATCCACCATGTATGGCATGAAAAATATTTTTTAAAAAAGAATTCCAACAAGCCAACCTTGATTTTGCCATTTTACATAAGGGACACCATTTTACTATGCCATTGTACGTGATGGGACTTGTGTATCCATGGACTTTGATATCCACAGGGTGGTGGTGGCCTGGAACCAAACCCCAGTGGATACCAAGGGCCCACTGTATTAAGAGAACACAATGTGTAATTCTTATTAAATATACTATCTTTATTAATTTGTAATAAGCTGTATATTAGAGTATCATTATAGTAATAACACTAAAGACAGTACAGGTTGACACCTGTATCTGCCAGGGAAATGTTCCAAGACTTTACAGCTTAATGCAGCAATAACAACTAATTTGTACAGTTTCACACAATTAGCTTAATTCAGCATATATCATAAATAACAAAACTGTGACGTATTGTGTCTTTAGGTCTTCAGTGTTGCTGCCTTAAGCTGTTTTGTTAAGCACTAAATACTAAGTTTTTTTGTGAATCAATTACTCATGAGGAAGCAGTGTATGTTGATGACTATAGCTATTTTGGTTGTGTAAAATATTATATACTTTGGATATAACAAATTATATATTAACACAAGAAATAGACATATTTGTAATTGTAATAAATGGTTTCTGTAAAAATTATAAAATTATATAATATGTAATTGTTAACTCCCAGTATTGCATTAATTTTTCAAATAGACTCCAGTCATTTAGTTTGTTGGAGGTCCATGAACTGGTGCCAGTGTTGAGCTGCTGGCTGCCACTCCTGGTGAGTTTCCAGGAAAGAGATAAACAGCTGTAGCCAGCAGATGCAAATATACTGATCCTTGGCACATGGGGGGCGGGATTGCTGGTCCCCCAACATCAGATAGCCTGTGAAGCACTGGTGAAGATTACTTGGGCAAAGTGAAGGCCAACTGCCTCAATAATCACTTCAAGGCTGATTCCAGGACTAAAGCAGAGCTGGCACCATACATACTTCACCCTTCACAAAGGGAAAAAGCAAGGAGTGCATGGAGTCTTTTCTGGGAAAGACTGGGAAGGAACAGTAAGAGCTGTTTGGAAGTAGAATACACTGCCTCATAGTGTGGTGGCCTTCTTTGGAGGTTTTTAAACAGAGGCTGGATGGCCATCTGTCGGGAATGATTTGATTGTGTATTCCTGCATGGCAGGAGGTTGGACTGGATGGCCCTTGAGGTCTCTTCCAACTCTATGATTCACTGGTCCTGTCTACACGATTTAAATAATACGTACGGCGTGCGAAAGTTCGCACTTCCGTACAAACGGCCGTTCGGATGCACACAAATGCAAAAGAGGGGGGGCAGTTTTCCACCCTGAAATACGCATACGCGGCATTCGGGAAGGAAAGCGGATCACGAAGAGAAATCCGTACGCCGTTCGGATGGCTGACGGGTCAGTACGGTCCGTTCGCACACATATGAACAGGCAGGGTAATCTGATTGGCTGGCCGAGTAGAGGGGGCGGGGCTAGCACGGAGGGGAATTGGGAGCGGCCGCCATGTTGGTTTCCCGACTAGCGAGCGTCCGGTAAGTCCGTGAATTTAAGTATTTATTTATTTTTATTTTATATTGTAAATACGGAAAACCAAATGTCCGCAAACCAGGAACCTTTTTTTTAAAAAAAAAAGCGGCGGGAGATTTAAAACTGCCGCTTGGCTTGCTCGCTTCAGCCAGCTTCGGGAAGAGGGAGTCATACGGAGCTTAGGGGGCTTAAAAATCGTATAGCCGGTTCGTATGCATACGAACGACAGGCTGTTCGTATTTTTTGCCCCCCATACGGATTTTTTTATGATCGTATAGCCGCACCCTATGATTGCATCTAAAAGATAGATGGGAGTCTTACAAGCCAGTGTGTGGCGCTCTCTCTCTCTCTCTCTCTCTCTCTCTCTCTCTCTCTCTCTGTGTGTGTGTGTGTGTGTGTAGTACAATCCATTATTGCAATCCAGGCTACAGGCAATACCTCTGGTAGGGAGAGGACATAAGTGGCCCTACACTGCTACAACCCTGTTCTAAGACAAGTATGTGTGTTGCACCATGCAAAGAAAACTGGGCTGTCCAAAGGGCAGAAAAGAGTGAAAATAACTTATTGTGAATTTACCCAACACAGATAGCATTAGTGCTAAGTCAGAGAAACAACAATGTTATTAAGAGAAAACTGGCAAATGGGAACAACAACAAAAAAGGAAACTAAACATTGCCCCAAGCTAGCCAGCCTTGGTGGAAAACAAGTTAAAAACAGAGCAAAGAACAACAAAGCATTAAAATGAAAGAAACTGTGCCATTATTTGAAACATGACTCTGTCCCTTGAAACCTTGAATTGCTGCTTTGCATGCTGTTTTTAACAGCATGCAAACATAAAGCCTTTCAAAATAAAAATCTACAGTTAAGACTGACTGGTGAAAAGTTTCCCCCCTACACACTTCAATATTAAAAATTTAGGGGGCGGAAATGCCAGTAATTAAAGTTGTAATTTGATATGAGAAAAGATGAACTGTAAGGAAGAATTGTCAGCTAAGGTTATGATCTAGCTGAATTAGCATCTAAAGACTGCTGCTATGGAATCTTGCACATGCCTGAATGAAATGAATAGAAACTGCTCAGCAGTCAATGCCAGATAGTTGGAACCAGATAGTCCAGTATCCTGCACATAGTTAAAGATCTATGACTAAGTTCTGATGAAACTGCAGTTAAAATGTGTCTGTGCAGCTGTAGAAATCAAAACTAGTTTGCTAAGTCATCACTTAAAACTGCTGGAATGAAAACCTGTACATTATCAGTCCTGACCATCTTACTCTCACTTTGTGTGCTGGGACTAACTTTGTAAACATTAGAAATGCTGGAAGAGGAGAAAGGCCTGGTTTTGTGTACAGATTTGTCAAATTGTGCCATGCAATTTTATTCTGAACACTTTCAATCTACAGACATGTAAATATAAACTCTGTGGTACATGTTGCTAGATACAATGCCCGGGAAAACAAAAAGCAATGAAGGATAAATGAACATTATTTGTCCTTTCAGAACCTTTAGCAGAGTGGGTAAACTTTGGCTGGATTTTTGGACTATAATTCCCACAGTCCCTTATCACTGGCTTTGCTGGCTGGGCTTCTAGGAGGTGAAGTACAAAATATCTGAACGTCCAAAAGCTCTCCATTTCTGCTTCACAGGTAACTTTTCGCAGAATTCCAGACACCAACATTCACCAAGAATGTAAATTCCACTACCACAAAGAGAACTTACTACAAGGAGAGGGTATTCCAGATAAGCAAGCATGGCTGTGGTGACTTAAAAGCAGGCCTCTTTTTGTCCTCTCCGACATTATTTAATTATCATTAATTATTTATACCCCGCTCTTCAGTCACAAGGCTATCATAGAGGCTTACAATTTGTTTTAAGCAACAGCAATTTATAATAAGTGCTCAGAGAATTTACCCATGGACAGTTAGCTTTTATTGCCCTGGAAGGAGGGAAAGTTGAAATTGCATATTTACCCTTTGTAAATTCTTTGGAAGGAAGGTTTTGGTCAGTTTACTCACCCTTAGCCCTGATGGTAGTGAACTTGCTGCACCTCCTCCTTGTAGATATGTCATATCTTGAGGACCATTATGAGCAGTAACAAGTAGGAGGAGGGAAATGCCAGCCAACAGAAGAACCATTGTCACAATTGCCCCTTTTATTAAAACACCATTGATGTTGGAGTGAGTTTTGACATAATCACAGGACACTTTCCTATTTCTGCAGAACTCCCTTGGTTTGAGAAAGTTACAGGTGCTACTTTAAGTAACAGGTGCTACTTTACCTATCGCTGGCTCTCTATGGTGGGTTCTGCTGCACCTAGTACACTGCTGTTCTCCATGCTCTCTGAAAAGCAAAAGGAGCTCTAAAATGAAGGTGACATCCACACATGGAACCAGTTGCCTTCCTACTGATGGTTGCTACTGAAGGCCCCCTTATTGTCTACACAGCACTGTGGGTATGGAACTCCCGTGTCTCTGTAAATGCGGGATGGCTTCTTGGTCTGTGGAGGAATGGTGCTATATCAGAAAGTATGGTCCTACATCATAGGCAGGTACCACTGGAATGAATCTGCCAGACTTTAATATTTTTAATCCAACATTTATTACCCAAAATAGGAAGAAAATAATCTTATTTCTAATATTGAAGTCAAATGAACTACAAATGAAAAGCAGAAAACAGTATGAAAAGAAGTGGTGATATTTAATTAAAGTGTTTCATATCCATGATACTAAACATATTAGCTGTGAACAGTAATCTTAATTACAGGTCTTATTTTAACCCTTCTCATGGCTACAAGAAGCCAACTTCCAATAAAAGATCAGAACATATGCTGATGCACAATGTATACAATTTTATCTGAAATTGTGAAAGACAACAAAAACAAGTCAACACTATTAAAATAATTTCACACTGTTCCCCGCCCCCCTCCAAAAAGGCAAATTATGGTATCATTCACGTCAATTTAGAATTAAAATGCTAATACAAAACAATATTTTGCAGATGCACTTTGAAGAAAAATCTAGAGAAGTGTGCCCGTAAGAAGTAAGCAGACTAAATATATATATTTTTAAAGGACAAAAAGAAAAGGAAATAAAGGAACGCAAAGATCTTCTGGAGTATTGTTTTACTTCTGAGGCATTTCTAATCAAAGCACCAAGATGCAGTGTAGTGATAACCGCTGAAAATTCATTTTCTTAAATTGCAAAACCTCACAGTGGTCTAGGAGTTATTATTTTGGATGTATCAGTTTTTTTATTATGTTTTTCTACTGCAGCCTTTTCCTGTGCTGGTTGTAGGATTATGGGAGTTGAGATCACTAGGTTGGGGAAGGCTGTTCTATTGGATTCAATCAACTAAGCACCATTGCTGCATAACCTCCATTCAAATCCCATTGAAATGAATAGGAAACAAGAAGCAGGGCTGCATACGATGGCAACATTTTCTGCATTTGCCTCTATAATTGTCTATTAGCACAAATTCAGATTTGCACAAAAAGAGCAACAGTTTCACATGATGATAGTACTGTACATTATGGAAGGCTGGGGTGGGGGGCTGGGAGAATGATAAAAGTGACCTCAGCCAACTAGTGGTATTTTGGTGTTGGGTTTACAACCGCTGTGACTGCAAACTAAGGTAACTTAAGTCAATAAAGAAACTAAACAGGACACAAGTCCTTGACCCAAAGTGTTTAAGAATAAAGTCAAAAGGCATTTTTAGAATACAAAGTTGGCACAATGTTTACTTGATTAAAATTACATCCCTGCAGTTTATGACATGTATTTGTAATACTTTCCTTCAGTTAGTAAAATAGAAGTGTGTAATCAAGATCTAAAGTACTGCTGGTGAAAATATTGGTTTGGATCCCCTGCGAGCAGAAATAAAATAGCTACTAACACTGTACTGCAAGCACTAGAAGAACTGCTTACAGAGGGCTCTGACAGGTAAGTTCTACAGTAGTTGCCCATGCTTCCTCTTATACAAGTCAAACACTATCTTTGGACATGTCGTGCTATTCTATATACCGGTATGTTTATTCAGAAGCAAGTCTCACTATGTTCTCAGCAGTGCTTACGCCCCAGGAACTGGGTTTAGGATTCCAGCCTCATAGCTTAAACCTGTATATATGTCCATTTAGAATTAAATCCCATTTAAGAACATGTAAGATTTCTTGGACTACTCATCCATGTGAAGTGGAAACAACCTTCCATGAACAGAAAGGAATTTCTGCTATAGGTTTAAGGGCACCTTTGGATCCAACCTATTTTGCCTTAATAAGTGCTACACATGATTATGTCAACCAGATTTTAAAACATTTTTAAAAATGTTTAGATCAGAATTACAATGACATGAATCAATTTAAAAAAAAAGAAAACCAGGACCAGTCTCCAGGGTCCCATACCTCCAGTCACACACTGAGACTTATTGGGAAATGAAGAGGGAAGGAGACACAAGATTGTAAAATAGGTTGTATCACAACCGCCATGACTTCCCTTTTCTCTTCTGTAATCTTCCCTGCCTCGGTCGCCACATCCTGACATTGCCTTTGAAAACAGATACTTTATGCTTCTGCAGTGTCAAAGCTTTACCTGGCTTGGTAGCCAATAATGTGAAGAAACCTATTTAAAGTTGCTATAACTACACTAGGTCAGTCTACTGTCACCTGACTCTATTGTTTAAGGTTACTAATTTCAGCTAAAGTGAAAAGTAAAAGGAAGGCAGAGAGCAATGTATTTGGCTCAAATTTCTGACTGGCCATGATAAAAGAATGTGAATGTATCCTCTACAGGAATATACACAACAGGATTTGCTGGTGACTGTGGAGTGCATGAAACATTTAAAATGCTTTACCCACATACAAGCTTAAATAATTTAATTCAGTAATTTCAAAAGTTTAATTCAGTAATTTCAAATTAATTTTTGTATGAAAGTACTAAATTGATTAATGCATCAAGAGCAAGACTTCTTCAAAAAAATGTTAATTTCATGAATAAAGATGGTTCAAGAAAGAAAAAAAAGTTCTAATTCCCAGGGAGGATAGGAAGTGGACAGAAGTTGTAAGGGCTTAGTGGTGCTGACACCAACAGAAAGAAAAGTAGAAGTCCCAAGAATTAACATAAAGTTGTTTTGTGGTTGTTGTTGTTGTTGAGACAACATCTTGTTTTTTGATATTGTAATGAGGCACTATGGATTTTCCTGCTTTTGGGCTAGTGTTAGAAACAAACACTTTCTAAGGAAACATCCATTTGGCAGCTCTGCCCATGTAGACTCACTTCATTCAGAGGCCAATTCTGTTGTGAGAAAAAATACAGCACTGCCACTATATATTAGCTTGGATGCAGCTTTCATGCTTTTCATGTCCCACTGGAGCACTACTTACAGCCATGTGAATCAGCCTTAAAAAAATCAACAATGCATGTTTCCCACTGATTTTTATGGGCTGAACCACTTCTAGTTCAGTATGTTTCCAGATTTCAAGTCACATCACCCAGGTTCAACATGCTTTCCCAAGATTATCATATGTAGGATAAGTTATGATCCAAACACATGCTGAACAATGGATAAAACTGATTCAACACATATATATCAACAGAAAATGCAAGGCAACCCTGTATGAATCAGCCATCATAAAGGGAGGCTTGTGTATTTCAGACAACTAATATCTTAAAATAAGCCAACAGAGAATGAACATTGGTTGTTTTTCAGTGGGATCTTAAGCATGTTCATGGAGGGAAGTTCCTGGGAATTAATATTGAAGAAGAAACTGGTCCTCAAAGTTCTATGTTTCAATAACAAACAAAAAATGTCTCCTAACAGGTGATTGAAATGTGGATATATAAACCATCAAAATTAATTAACACTCTCAACAAACTGTACCTTCATTCTGAGAGGGTAGTGTGAAGTACAATAAGCAAAATGACTGTGACTGTTCGTAGTTTACTGTTTCCAAAGCTGCCATTAGAATAGTATTTTAGTTATAAAAAGAAAACCTGGTGATTTGGTGAAATACAATGTTGATGGTTGGTTTCTTGTAGTGAATCACTTTCTAATCTAGTTGTTTTTTGGGTGCACTGTTAAAGGAAATTAATACAAATGATCCTTATCATCTTCCAGGATGTATTAATGGAGACAGAATTCAACAAGAGCTTAATCCTGCAGGTTAATATATGCAGAGCACCAGTGAGTGGGGAAGGAACCTTGGCTTGCTGGCTCTGCAACCAGCTTCTCAATGTAGTCACAGTGAAACCAGGTATTCTGGGTTTGGTTTGATTTTACTTGTCCTGAAGCAGATACAACTACTATTAATTTAAAAGAAGAAAACTAGCTCTTCCCAGCAAGAGAGCCTTTCATTAGGCTGGCTGAAAACTGACAGATCTGGAATTTGTGTTGGAAATACCATACATTCTGTGCTGCAAGGGTTCTGCTATTTAACCACACATCTCAGGTCTCCTGTGAATGGAGCAACCCCTGTTATGGCACATCACAACATTAAAAAAGAAAAGAAAACTATTAAAGGGCTAGCAACAAATGGAATGCAGATACATACTGGTGGCTTAAGCCAATACTGTTTCTTTCCATTCAATATGCCATCAATACCTGAAGAGTACACATATATTTTAACAAAGTTTACAATGATCAGAGATTTGTTGCTTAGCACTGTTACAATCCTTCAAGAATTACTACAGCACAATAGCTGATTTCAACAGGCCTTGTACAGAAGCAACAACATCACAGAATGCTCTCAGAATCTCCTACTTCTCTTACATACTGTTTGGCATTTGTTAAAATGTGAGTTTAGCAGAAGATCCTGGATTCTTCCAGAAAGCAGTTCAGTAGGAATTATGCAGGAAAAGTAGAAGGCAAATTTCCAATTAAAGTTGAATAGAAAGGAAAGAAACTCAAACATTAGATGCTATTTTCAGAATGTATGTGCTACTTAGTATAGTCTATATTTCAGAGGAAATACCGGTATGAGACAGGCAGAAACAAAAGTTATAAACCAAAGGTCACCTTTCAAAATTGCTTTCAGAACAAGAATTTAAACTAGATATAAGTTTATAGGCTCTTAAGACACTGTGAAAAAGCTTAAGACATACTTGATGGTAAAGGCATGAACTGCAAGAATTTATCAATAAATGCAGCAATTAACTCTGAAGAATGCACTTAAAGAATGCACTTGGGAATGTGTGTGTATATACCTAAAACAAACACACGTACACACCAATTACATACACAAGGCTCTACACTGGTATAAAATCAAATGAAAAAGTAAGCTTGATTAGGACTCTATGCTTGTCTGCCTCACTATTCTGTAAATGAAGCTCAGGCAACTTTGGTCTTGATTGTTCAACCTAACATCTGGAACTGTGAACATGCATTGCACTTTTAAAGCAGAACCCAACCCAATCCAACCTCATCCCAGAAACACCAATGGAACTCAGTTCCCCACAATGCTCTTCAAACTATTTCATTGACAAGAAGTAACTTGAGAAACCTTGCATTCCTAGTTAGAATGCTACAAAGGAAAGAAACTTTTCAGAAAACTTAAAAGTTCATTTATATACAGTATGTAAATGAGTTGCGGTTTTATGCAGTTGGTACCAGGTGACCTTCAGGTTACTTCTCTAAGAATCTTCCTGGTCGGTTTTGCAGGGGAGGGTCTTGAAGGCATTTTGCTGCTTTGCCTATAGGATAGTACAGGTCTTTTTATCCTTGAAGGGGTTTTCCGAAGCAGGTATACCCATTAGTAAAGGATCCTTCCGGGCATGCTCCTCACAATAGCACATTAGATCTGCCGATGCCTTGGACACCTGGAGAGGGGGGAAACAGTGCAGATCAATATTCAGAATCATAAATAATTACAGAGCACTAGTGTGTGTGTGTGTGCGTACTGGTGTGTTGTATTTTTAATCTTTTACTGGTAATTATGTTTTAAATGTGTTTTTAACAATTTTAAAAATATATAATATTGTTATTTAATTCTTTTTTAACTTTCATAAACTAGTATTTTGAGAACTAGCATGGTGTAGTGGTTTGAGCACTGGAGTATGACTTGGGAGACGACCAGAGCCTGAATTCCTGCTTGGCCATGGAAACCCACTGGGTGACCTTGGGCAAGTCATACTCTCTCAGCCTCAGAGGAGGGCAAAGGCAAACCCTCTCTGAGCAATTCTTGATAGGGTCGCCTTAGGGTCGCTTTAAACTGAAAATAATTTGGAAGCACACAACAACAATAAGGAGACAATAAATACCACATTGCAGAGCATGAAAAAGAAAGGCAATTTTAAAACACGCCTTCAAAGAAATCTCGAAAGCCTGTAAGAACAAAAAGGTATTTAGATTTTCCTTGGGTTTTCCCCAGGCTGTTTATCCCTCTCACGGCTGCAGGAGTTTATAGCACACCATGCAGCTGTGGACAAGTTTACATAGGGACCATTAAATGCAGTGTGCAAACATGAATCAAGGAACACGAGAGACACTGCAGACTGGGCCAGCCAGAAAAATCAGCAGTAGAGAACATGTTATAAACCAACCTGGACACAAAATGTTATTTAAAAACACAGGTATTTTGGACAAGGCCAACAACTATCATGTCAGAATGCACAGAGAAGCTACTGAAATCCACAAACACTGGGACAACTTCAATAGGAAAGAAGAAATCCTAAAAGTAAACAAAATCTGACTGCCAGTCCTGAAAAACACTAAAATCAAAACTCAACACTTGCAAATGAACTCCACCCAGGGATGGGGGGATTTCCAGCAGATAACAGACCATTAACCAACCATTAGCCAAACAGACACAAATCCTCTTTGCATATCTCCACCCAGAAACTAGCCATTCAAACACACAAATTTACATGTCTTCCCCAACAGGAGTTCAAAGTATATAAACTCCACACACACAAACTCCCATCCATTCTCTGAAGATGCCAGCCACAGATGCAGGCAAAACGTCAGAAAGAAACTCTTCTAGAACACGGCCTCACAGCTCGGGAAAAACCCAAGGAAAATCTATGGATGCCAGCCGTGAAAACCTTCAACTTCACAAAAAGGCCTTTGCCTATGGGAATAAAGATGGGAGTTTGAGCGTGGTGTAGTGGTTTGAGTGTTGGACTATGACTTTAGAGACCAGGGTTCAAATTCCCTGGAATTCCATGGACTCATTGGGTGACTTTGGGCAAGTCTCAGCTGCAGTGGAAGGGAAAGGCAAACCCCCCTCTGAACAAATCTTGCCAAGGAAACCACATGATAGGAACACCTTAGGTTCACTATATGTTGGGAAAGACTTGAAGGCACACAAGAACAACAAAACTAATATTTTAGGTTAGTTTTCTAAAAAAAAATTAGAAGCGCCATGTAAGCACCTTGGATCCCATTTCAGGAGAAAGGCAGGAGATATATTCAATAAATAAATAAATAAATATAGAATGGTTTTCCAGAAATTTTGAAGGCATGGGAAAAAAACTATTTCTTTTTGTTTTTTCTGGAAAATGGAAATTTTCAGAAAAATTGAACAATGGGGGGAAGAAGGGTGACCGAAGAGAAGGGGGGGTGATGAAGGATCTGGAAAGGACGAAGGAAATCTGAAAGAAGGAATAAAGAGGAAGGGGTGGAAAGGAGGAGGCGGGAGGGAAAGGTAGTAGAAGAAAGAAGCAAGAGGAGATAGAAAGTGACAGAAGGTGGGGGGAAGTTGACATGGGCAAGAGAATAGGTAGAGAAGTTAGAGGTAGAGGGTAGGAGTGGAGATAAAGTTAGGAGGGGGAAGAGGGTAGAGTTAAGAGAGAGAGTAGGGGGTTAGAAAGTGAGAATACAATAGGGGGAGAAAAGGGTGGAGAGAGTAGAATTGTGAACAAGGAAAGGGCGAGGGGAAAAGAAAAAAAAGGGGGGGAACCCAAGAGTGATATTATTGCTGGATAAATTGTCAAAGGGCTAAAATAACAAATATAATTAATGGAATTTTTCTATTTATTTATTTTGAAAACTGGAAATTGTCCTCTGAATCCTTCATTACATACAGGGGTATGCAAATAATATATAAGGTATGTATATATATGGATAGATTTAAGTGTGGTTAGACATTCCAGATATCAATATAGAACAATAGTGGGAAATTCTCTAAAATTGAAGTTATATTGAAGGTCTGCTCTCTTTCTCCTGATATCAATTTAGAACAACTGTGAAAAGTTTATTACCTGGATTGAGTTTGCAATTGAATATTGGCTCTCTCTCTCTCCTCTTCCCCCCCTTCTTTTTCATTTCCCCCTTTTTTTCTCTTTTTCTTTCTCTTTTCCTTTTTTTCCTTCTCTTTCTTTTTTTCTCCTTTTTTAAAAAAGAATTTTTCTTCTTTTACTTTTTTTCCTTTTCCGTGTTTTTTTTCTTTTCTTTGTCTTTCTCTCTCCCTTGTTTTTCCCTTTTCTTCCCCCCTGCCCGTAAGTTGATTATACTGAACAACTTGGACAATTAGACTACTTAATAATTCAGAGGTTGGAAACACAAAAGATATAAAAATATATATATAGCAAACAGAACAACAGATAATTGGCACGCTAGTCTCCCCTATCTCCCCTATTCATAGATTTTTCAAATTTAAGAATACGGATTGAAACACACACTAAAAGTGAATTAAGAATACAAATGCAAAAGAAAACTGAAGTGTATTGCAAAAGAGAAGGGATAAGATGAGAAGAGGGAGGAGGGAAGGAAGAGGGAGAGAATAGATTAAGACAGGCGAGGGAGGAGAAAGAAAAATGACAACGAAAAAAGCACCAGCACAAGGAATAACACAAACAATGAAAAGACCATCGATTGAACTAAGCCAGCAAAGCCAACTTTCAATTATAGAAGAAATAAGGTTGATGAGAACTGAATTCAAAGAAATGAGAGCTGAACTCAAAGAAGACATGAAAAGAGAACTCAAGGGAGTTAAAGAAGCTATAAACAAAGTGATAGAAGATTCTAGACAGCACAAAGAAAAAGTTACAGAGATAGAAGGTAAATTAGAAACATTAGAAGTCAAGACAGAAAATCTGGAAGCAAGACAAGAACAGGAACAAGACGAAAGAGCTCTGGAAGAACTGAGATCGAGAGAGAACTGCATTAAGATAAGAGGACTCAAAGAACAGAAAGATGAAGATTTGTATAAATTACTGGTCCCAAGACTGGCAAAGTTTATTGGCAAAACCAAGTCGCAGTTTGATTAGGAAATTGATAAAATCTATAAAATATCATCTAGAATCGCCAAACAACGAAGTATACCAAGAGATGTGATAGTGTACTTCGTTTGGAAAAAAACTAGAGATTTAATATTGCAAAAGAATTATGAACAAAGGTTTCAGATAGAAGGCAATGAAATAATGATTTTTAAAGATACTCCCTTGAGAATTCTAAAAAAAAAGGAAAAATTACAATCAGTTAATGACCGGAACTACGAAAAAATGGAATACGTTATAGGTGGGAGAAGCTGGAAGGAATAGCATTCAGATTTAAAAAGAAAAACTTCAAAATAAATACTGTACAAAAAGCGGAGGACTTTCTGGAAAAATACAAAAAAGACTTTAGAGGGAAACACGAGGAGGGCAAAGAAATAAGGAATGAGGCAGAAGGAGAAAGAGGGGAAGAAGAAGGTGGGTTAGATGATAGGGAAGAGGAGGAGGAAGAGCCAGAACAAGAGGAGAAAGAAAAAGGAAATGAAGAAGAAACAATGGGAAACTAAACTTGACAGAAAGGAAAAGAAAGAAGAAAAACATTCTAAAATGAATAAGAAAATTATAACCTGGAACGTAAATGGATTAAACATACCAGAGAAAAGAAGGAAAATATTCCATTTTTTGGAAAAAGAAAAATTAGATGTAATATGCCTACATGAGACACATGTAAAAAACAAGAAGACATGCATCTACTCAAAAATAAGAAATTGGGTAGAGAGTTTGTGTCAGCGGCCAAAGAGAAAAAGAAAGGAGTGGTGATATATGCAAAACAGGAAATTCAAGCAGAGGAACTATTCAATGATCCAGACGGATATTACATTGGAATAGAAGGAATTATACAACAAAGGAAAACACTAATCATTGGATTATATGCACCATTAGACAAGAAAAGTGAATTCTATTAAAAACTCATGGAGAAAATATTGGATTATGATCATGAAAGACTGTTGATATGCGAGGACTGGAATGGAGTAATTTCTCCAAAAGTAGACAGGAAATCATTAAAGAAGGAGAAAGGAAATCAAGGGAAATTACCAAAATCATTTGAAGCCATGACAGAAAATTTATCATTAGTGGATATTTGGAGATTCAAATATGAAAATGCTAGAGATTACACCTTTTTTTCTGAAAGACACAATTCTTTCTCTAGAATAGATTTTTTTATGGTATCCTAAAACATATGTAAAAACGTGCATAAAATAGAAATTCTCCCAAGAATCTGGACGGATCATAATCCAGTAGTATTGGTGATAAAGGAAAGGAAAAAAGAATACAATTGGAGACTAAATAATTGTCTATTACAGAAAGAAGGTTTAATAGAGGAAGCAAAGCAAACGTTACAATGGTATTTCGAAGAGAATTTAAATAACGAATCCGATATAATTACAGTGTTGGAAGCATCAAAGGCAGTTATGCGGGGGGGGGTATTCAAAATTTTTTGAAATAAACAAGAAGAGAAAGGAGAGGGCCCAAAAAATTAAAGAGGATATAAAACAGAAAGAAAAACAACTTCAAGAAGATCCAGCCAAGAAAGAGATTCTTATGGAAATTAAACTTTTACAAAAGCAACTATCAATGGAGACGATGGAAGAACTACAGAAAAAAACCCAGTTTATAAAAGATACAATTTGAGCAAGCAAATAAACCAAGAAGATGGCTTGCATATAAACTTAGGAAATTAAAAGACAGAAATTATATTGCAAAAGTAAAGGAAGGAGATGAATTTTTTTCTGAGCAAGAGAAAATAAAGAGAAGCTTCAGGGACTACTTTGCAGAATTATATGGGAAGCGTCACATACAAAGAGGGAATATACAAACTTTTTTTAAAGAAACAAAATATGAGAAAATTCACAAAGGAACAAGAGCAAAGTATAAATCAACCAATAACAACAATGGAAATTGTAGAAGCAATAAGGAAATTAAAGGTGGGGAAGGCACCAGGCCCAGATGGGTTTACTCCAAAATACTACAAAATTATGGAAGACCAATTGCTACTGCCATTGAAAAAAACACTAGAAACAATTAGAAAAGGGAAGTACCCTAAAACTTGGGAAGAGGCCAACATTACATTAACTCTGAAAGAGAAGAGACCCACAAGAACCAAAAAACTATCGACCAATATCCTTATTAAATGTCGACTATAAAATATTCGCAAATATATTAGCTTATAGATTAAAAAAGGTATTGGCAGAAAGGATTGGGGAAGAACAAAGAGGTTTTCTACCAGGAAGATACTTGATAGACAACACAAGACACGTATTAAATTTGATAGAACATACGGAAAATCATAGGGACAAAAAATTGGCACTGGTCTTTCTAGCTATAGAAAAGGCCTTCGACAATGTTAAATGGTCAACAATGTATGAGATTCTAAATAAAATAAATGCAGGCCCAAAATTTATAGATTTATAGATAAAGGCGATATACAACACTCAAACAGTAAAATGGATAATTAATGGAGAAAAGACAAAAGAACTGCAAATTCGGAAAGGTACGAGGCAGGGGTGTCCTCTATCCCCTCTTCTATTCATAATAATTATGGAATTATTAAGTAAAAGAATTAAAGAGGAAGCCACAATACAAGGCATTAAAATTGGGAAAACAGAGTATAAACTGAGAATGTATGTGGACGATTTGGTTATTTCATTAGGTGAACCAGCTAAAGGAATAGTTACTTTAATAACGGTCCTAGAAGAATTTGAACTATTGATGGGGTTGAAAGTAAACAAGGAAAAAACTGTATTAATCACTAAGAACATGACGAAGAAAGAAGAAACAGAACTATCAGAAATTTCAGGATGGAAAGTGGTTAAGAAAGTACAATATTTAGGAATTACAATAACAAATAAGAATACAGAATTATTTCAAAGCAATTACAAAAATTTTTTGGGTAGAAATAAAGAAAGACGTGAAAAATTGGCAAAATTTGAAACTTACATTCTTAGGCAGAATTGCGGCAGTTAAAATGAGTGTACTACCAAAATTATTGTTTCTATTCCAAACAATTCCAATCATACATAATAAGAAAGTATTCAAAGAATGGCAATTGGACATTTCAAAATATATCTGGTCAGGGAAAAAACCTAGAGTCAAGATGAAGGTATTACAAGACTCCAAAGAAAGAGGTGGTTTGAATGTTCCAAATTTAAAAATCTACTATGAGGCATGCTGTTTACTCTGGATTAAAGATTGGGCAACATTGGAGGACGATAAATTGTTAAAGTTGGAAGGAGATAAAAATCGATTTGGTTGGCACGCATATTTATTTTATAACAAAGATAAAGTAAATAAGGATTTCAACAATCATGTTATCAGAAAAGCTCTTTTAAAAATCTGGAAAAAATATAAGAATAGACTATGCCAAAAAAATACCGATTTGGGTATCTCCACATGAAGCCCTATATAGTCGAGAAGGAGTACCAACCCACGAATGGATTCGGTATAAAGACATTTTGCTGGTAGAAGGAAACTATCACAGGATTAAAACCCAGGAAGAAATGGAAAAAGAGGATGTCATGTGCCATTGGTATTTATACAGGCAGATAAAAGAAAGATATAGAATTGACATGAACTTGGAAGGTATTGAAACTACAAAAACTGAATGGGAAAAAATAATACAGGCTGGAAATAAGAATATGATTTCGAGGTTCTATAAATTAATATTAAAATGGGACACCGAGGTAGAAGTGATAAAACAAAATATGATAAGATGGGCACAGAATATTGGTCATCCAATTGAACTAAATCAGTGGGAAAAAATGTGGACAACAAGAATGAAATATACATTGTCACAGAACATTAGAGAAAACATATATAAGATGTACTTTAGGTGGCATCTGTCTCCAAGCAAACTGGCAAAAATGTACAAAAATGTGAAACCAAACTGCTGGAAGTGTGAATTAAAAAATGGAACATTCTTCCACCTTTGGTGGAGCTATGGAGAGGCTAAGAAATATTGGTGACAATTTCAAAGGATAATCCAAGATATTTTGAAAGTTACCATCCCCATGAAACCAGAAATATTCCTTCTGGGAATGATTGAAGAAGAACTACAAAAAAAAAGAATGGAAAGATGATATTTTATATGCTGGCAGCTGCCAGAATAGCATTTGCCAGCAAATGGAAACAAAAAGAATTACCTTCAACGGACCATTGGTTGGAGAAATTACTTGAGATGGCGGAGATAGATAAACTATATTACTTAAAGGAAAATATATGGAAAAATTTATGAAAGACTGGACTATGCTATCGGATTATCTGAAGGTAAGGCTAAACAACTCTATAAATTTAACGAGAACTGGTTATTAGACTATGGAAAGAAAATACATAAATAAAAGGTAAGTACATTTACATATGTATAGATATATAAAACAACCCAAAGTAAGGAATGAAAGAGATCAGATTCCAATCTCTTTTGCAACAACAATAATGTGAAGAAGGAGGAGAAAAGAAATTAGGTGATATAAAATATTAAAATGAGGGTATGTCATTTACACATTGAATCTCCAAAATTACAAACAGAATGAAATGAGAATGAAAATAAGGGGGCGGAGTCACGCACCACTGGATGTGGCCGTAGAATCCAGCTCTCTCCGATGTGATATCTTTGAAATAAAGAAAACACCTTGTTGAAGCAGCTAATTAAAATAAAAGAACTATTCTCCTGTGTCGGAATGCTGTGAGTAAATTCTGCCTTATCTAAAAGCTGAAAGCCCGGAGCTTGGGGATTTATGAGGGAAGCTGATGTCGAGAGACGAAAGGGGAGATGAGGGAATTTTTTTTTATTTTTTTTTTTACAAACTCCCTTATGGACAAGATCTAAAAATAAACCCTCTGACAAAACAATCTCAAGGCTTAAAAGGGCTGCATCAGCTGAGACTTTAACAGCAACTGAAAAGATCAAAAGCTTAAAAGGAAAAGAACAGACGGAAGCATTTAAAAAAAATGGTGACTGGAGCAGGGGGAGGGAAGAATGGGCAGAAGAATAGGCAGAAGGAAAACCTGTCAGGGCAAGAGGATTTACAATCTTTGCTGGCACAGAATAATGAAAAATTACTTCAAAGTTTTAAAGCTCATACACTTGAGCTACGAAATGAAATTCAGAATATGAAACAAGAAACAATACAGGAAGTTTCTAAACAACTACAAAGTGCCATGTAGCAAATTAATCAGGAAATGGCAGGAGTGTGCACAGAAATTAAAAAAGTAAATAAAATGGTAAATGAGAACAAAAATTGGCTTCAGAGACATGAAGTAGCAATAGCTGAGATACAAACACAGATTATTGCCCAAGAAGATAGGGACAGAAGGACGAACATCAGGATTCGAAATGATCCACATTTTGAAAAAGAAACTGCAACCCAGCTGAGAATTAAAATAATAAACTGGTTCCAGCAACTGACACCCCAGTTACAGTGGGTGCAAGAAGATTTTGAGCGAATCCATAGAACTGGATTCAGGAAAACAACTCCCAGTGATGTATTGGTAAAAGTGGCCAATTACTACAAAAAAGAGACATTTATGAAAGAAATCAGGAAACTGGGTGACCAAATACTTTTTAAATCAACACCAGTGATGATCTTCAATGATCTGTGTGCGAAACATTGGAATGGAGGAGAGGTATCAAACCCATTATAGCTATACTGAAAAAAAAAAACAATATTAGCTACAATTGAGGATACCCAATATTTTTGAAGTTCAAGTATGCTGGGAAATTCTACAAAATAAAGACACTGGAAGAAGGATTACAACTGCTGACAACGCTGGGATTGAGAGAGGAAGAACAAGAAGCAGCAAAAGACCAAGGGGAGCTGAAAGGAGGAAAGGAGAAATGAAGATATAAAGACAAGGGACTGGAAAAAAACTGAGAGAGATGAGATCAAAGGTGACATCGGTGATGGCTGACACCCCCTCCCCCGCTCAACGTTTGTAGCTATGGTGGGGATAGTAATCCCTGGGATTAGGAGGGGGTAAGGAAATGTGTATGTGGGAGGGGTAGGGAGGAGGGGGAATGGGGGAAGGTGGAGGGTGGTGCAGGGGAGATTGTTATTGTTTATTTGGGTATTGTAGTATTTGTGCACTATGGGGGACTAATAGAAGTAGAAATTTATTATACATAATATGGAAGGTAGATTGAGAATATTGACCTTAAATGTCGAAGGGTTAGGAAACGTAATAAAAAGAAAAAGAATAGAATCTTTATTAAATAAATCTAAAGCAGATATAATATTCCTTCAAGAAACACACCAAAATAAAGATGGAGTGAATGAATTGAAGTTGAAATGGGCAAATACATATGAAAAAGCTTTTGGAACATCAAAATCAAGAGGAGTAGCAACTATTTTGTCGAAAGGATGTGATTTTATTGTTAAGAAAATTTTAAAAAGATATAAAAGGAAGATATATAATTATACAAGGAATTAGGGGTAAGGAACAATTCACTCTGGTTAATCTGTATGCACCAAATTAAGGTCAAATAGAATTTTATGAAGAAGTTATTAAAGCTACAAATGAAATAAGTGAGGGATCTATAATAATGGCAGGAGATTTTAATATGGTAATGGATAAGCAGAAAGATAAATCTAATCCTACTAAAGAAGACAAGAAAACGTATGAAACTGGTTTGAACAAAATTATAAATAGAAATGGATTACAAGATGTATGGAGAGAATGGAAAGGAGAAGAAAAGAGATACACTTATTATTCACCAACACATAAAAACTATTCTAGAATAGACTATATTTTTGTATCAAAAAATCTGGTCCCACAAATTGTAAACACAGATATAGGGATTATAAACATTACAGACCATGCAACAGTTACAGCAGATATAAAGATGACAAAAGATTATAAACAAGCAAAAAGATGGAGATTGGATATAAAAATCTTGGGTTATAAAAACATAGTAGAAAAAATACAGGTAGAATTAAAAGAAATAAGGGAATTAATAGAGTAGGACAAAGCAATCAAGCATTATTGTGGGACTCAATGAAAGCTGTAGCAAGGGGAATATTTATTAGGGAAGCACATACATTGTGGAAAAAACAGGAAAAAAGTAGGAAGAAACTAGAAGAGGAAATTAAGGGTCTAGAAAAAGAATGTTTTAGAAACAGAGATAAACAGATCCACGCATTAATACAAGCAAAGAGAAGAGTTAGAAAAGGAAGATATAGAAATAGCGAAAAGAAATCTGTTATTTATGAAAAGAGATTTTTTTGAATACAGTAATAAAAATTCTAGAATGTTAGCAAGAGCCACACAAACAAAGAAATCTAAAAGATTGATTGGAATTATTAAAAATGAAAAAGGGGAAAAAGTAATTTGATGAAAGATAAATTAAAAATATTTCAAGAATATTATCAAAAATTACATTCAGCAGGTGATCCACCGAAAGACTTAGAGAAATATATACAGGAAAATTGTAAGGATATAATTAGTGAGGAGGAGAAAGAATTAATGGAAAAACCTATAACAGAAGAGGAAATAGAAGATATTATAAACAAATTGAAACTAGGGAAGGTCCCAGGAGAAGATGGTTTGGGAGCCGAATCTTACAAAACATTTAAAAGTATATTAATATCTAGAATGAAAGAACTATATAAGAATTATATAATTTTAAAAGGAGATGAGATCCCACCATAGTGGAAACAATCTTTGATTATATTAATTCCAAAACCAGATAAAGATTTGACAGATCCAGAATCATATAGATCAATATCATTAATAAATCAAGATGCAAAAATATTAACAGCAATAATGGCGAAAAGGATGAATAAATTTATGCACAAATATCTACAAAAAGACCAATGTGGATTTATAGAAGGAAGACAGATGGCTAATTTAACTGGAAGAGTAATAAATATAATAGATATAATTAGAAGAAAGAAATTTAAAGCAGGGCTTATAGCTAAAGATATATTTAAAGCTTTTGATTGTGTGGAATGGCCAGCATTAAAAAATATAATGAAAACATTTGGATTTGGAGAAAAATGTAGGGGCGTGATTGACCAATTGTATAAAAAAAATAAAGCTACAGTAATAGTAAATGATGGTAAGACAGAACAAATAAATTTAACTAGGGGAACAAGACAAGGCTGCCCACTTTCCCCAATAATATTTGCTATGGTAGTAGAAATATTAGCTAATGTAATTAGAAACGATGAAGATATCAAAGGGATAGGAAATATTGAAGAGATCAAACTGAATATGTTTGCAGATGATACTTTAATAACAATACAAGATCCATTGGAAAAAATGCAAGAGATAGAGAAACATTTGGAAACGTTTGGGAAGATGACAGGTTTACAAGTAAATTGGAATAAATCAGAAATGATGATATTTAATTATACAGAGGCAGAGCAAAAAAATATGAAGAGTAAAAAGAAATATATTAAAATAAAAGAGCAAATAAAATATTTAGGAATAAATATTGTCGCAGAATTGGAAAAACTAGAGGAATTTTTTTTTACTATGTTAAGGAAAGATATGGAGAAAAGAATAGAGAAATATGGGAAAATTAAATTGTCATGGTTTGGAAGAATAGCGCTTGTTAAAATGAAAATATTACCCAAAATAAATTTTTTATTCAGAATGCTGCCTATTAAAGTATCAGAGATGGAATTTAAAAAGTGGCAAAATATGATAAATAATTATTGTAATGGAGGCAAAAGATCAAGAATCAATAAAAATAGATGGTATAAATCCCAAAAAAAGGAGGTTTAGGCCTACCTAATTTAAAGCTATATTACGTAGTGAATCAATTGAGATATATTATTGATAGTGTTGCGGAAGTGAAGGAAATGGAATGGATGGAAATAAATAAACAAGAGATAGAGTTAAAATTAAGAAATTTTTTTTTTGTAAACCAAAAAAGAAATTTATATGGAATAAATATAAAAAAGTCTTAGTTCCAGGAATATCTCCATTAACGCCAGTAATATTGTTAGAGGGTTTCCCAGCAAATTTAAGAAATGAAGTGGAAGCAAAATTAGGAGGACAAGAAATAATAAGGTTGAAGGAATGGATGGGGAAAATGAAAAATAAAAATTATATGGAAAAAATATTAAAGGAGCAAGGATTTACATGGTTTAAACTGATACAGTTAGAACGATGGACAAAAAAATGTTTAAAGGAGGGAAGTTGTAGAAAAAGTACAAAATTTGAGGAATTGATTATAAAAGCTATTCAAGAGAAAAATATTATAAAAGGTATTACAAGCAAAATATATAAAATGTTAATGGATAATGAAGAAGTACAAGATTATCTAAAAGATGTTTGGGAAACAGATGTAGCAACTGTAATAGACAAATCTAAGTGGGGAAAAATATGGAATATGCAACATTTGAAAACATTATCCCTAAGAATAAAAGAAAATTACTATAAGATTATATGGAGATGGTATTTAACCCCAGTAAGATTGAATCAAATAGATAAAAAGTATTCAGCACAGTGTTGGAGGGGATGCCAAGAATTGGAAATGTATATTCATATGTGGTGGAATTGCAAATATGTGCAGAAATTTTGGAAAATAGTAATGAAGGAAATAAGTGAAATATTAGAGATAAATATACCTTTAAGCCCTGGAATAGCATTATTATCATACTGTGAAAAAATACAAGAATCTCAAATTGTTAAGGATTTACTAACAAATCTGTTGACAGCAGCAAGGTTAATAATAGCAAAGAAATGGAAAATACAAGGTGAATACAAAATAGAAGAATGGTATGATGAAGTATGGAATATAGCTATAAATGAGAAATTAACTAATATGGTTAAAGAAAAAAAAGGAGGGCTAAATAAGAATGTTTTTGGTGAAATGGAGTAAATTTTTAGAATTTGTATTAATAAAGGGGAGAGGAAGCAAACCTGAGTTGGAAACAATGGTATTTTGGAAAGAGGGATAAATGTAAAGGGAAGTCCCTCGGTGGAGGGAATCACTGTTATATATGTTTGTTAAGTTTTATGTAGAAATTGTATGTCGTTTAATTTTAAAAATTAATAAAAATTATGAAAAAAGAGAGAATGAAAATAAACAATAATAAATAAATAAATAAAGAGATAGAATAGGTTTCCATACTTAACTTATACTTTCTTCATCTCTATGATATTCTATCTTCTTGTTTATCAACATTTTTTTTTCTTTTTTAAATACTTTTTTATGGAATAAATGAAACAAACACGGGTAATAGAAATAAGAGGATGCACAAAAGAAATAAAATGGAAGTATGGAAAGACCAGATAGGAAGTTAAAGAATGGGAAATGAATGTGTAGAACGAATGTAACTAAATAGAAATGAAATGAAGGAAGAAAAGGCAAATATTAGATACAGAAAATGAAAATGTTGGTTTTAGATTGCAAACTTGAAAGATGGAAGAAAGATAGAAGAGATAAGAGATAAGTGATGAGTATATAGTGTATAACATGAATATTTAATTTCTGCTTTTTCCTTTCTTTTCTGTATATCTGTAATTAAGTCAAGAAATTATATGTAAATGATATATGATAAAAAGAAACACAATGGAGTATTATGAAGATGTAAATGTTATACTGGAAAAGGCTACGGATAAATATATATGAAAAATTGAACAATGCAACATTATCACTTTCTACAGATTGAAAGTCACTCTGTTACTTTAGGAACATAAACTATGACCATGTACAATTTGATTTGGCATAACATTATCACAATTGGTATATTAAAAATACAGTGTATTCAAACAATTATTACAAATGTAATTTACTTTTTATTTTATTTTTTAATTTTTCTTTGTAACAAATGGAGCAACAATCTCCTGAACTGTACAGAACCTCTTTGCTAGTTTATATGGAACTTTTGCTAGTTTATATGGAGCAGGCAAAAAACAATTAAAAAAACAACAACAGAAGACACCATCAAAATTAGAAACAAAGAAAATTATTTATGTTTACTCTTCACAGTATCAAATAGACATAAAGCACCCATTCCCATAAAAAGAATCGGGGGAGGGGGGAGTGTGTGGAAGGGAGGAGGGAGGAACTAAGATTCAATGAATAGGCATGAAATTTAATCACTCATTTTCTGAGCTATAGTTATCGTTATCAGTTTCAGTCTTTGCTTCTGCTTCGTTATGTTTGTCATCATCACAGTTATCATGGACTTCTAAAAGCCAAAGGTTTACCCAGATTGAAACAAACTTCACATGTCAGTTTATTTCTTGATTTAGTGTGAGTGTTTCCAAACACAGACCAGATTCTTTCACATGCTGCAGAAGATGGAAGAATCTGAAGAAGGCAAGAAGCAAGACAATTCAGAGGCTGTGTTGCGCAAATACCTTGCTACCATGTTGTAGGAGGGATATGTTTGGCAGAATCGCAGACTGCATTCCTGGACCAAATCCCTGAAGATATTGTATATTCTGCAGCATTTGAAATTACCTTCCCAACATCAAGTCCTAAGTGTGATGCTTGTTTTGTAATCCAGTCAAATGTAGTAACAGTGCTATAATCACTTATATTTCCATCTTTGAATCTTGGATCCAATAGATTTGCAGCAGCATGAATTGGACATTCCATAATCAATTTTCTTCCTTTTTTCAATTTTTTTGAAAAACTAAAAAGGCTTCGGGGGGGGGGGTAAATGGGGGGGGAGGTTTTTTTCTGATTTTTTCTGGGTTTTTTTCTGGGCCTTCACATCTCTAGTCAGAGCTTGCAGTTTCTAATGGTGTAGAATCAACCCCAATCGTCGGTATAAAGCCCAAGGATGCTGGTATCACTACTGGTTGTTGTTGTTCATGCTCCATCTTCTTTTTCTTCTTCTCCTTCGGATGTTGCTCCTGTGACACCAAGGCTTCTGGTGAAGGTGGTTGCTTGTGTCCCAACATCGAGTGGTTCCCAGTACCAAAGACTGCTGAGCTGAGCTTGATGTTGATCCTGAACACACCTTTGCCTTCTGTTGAAGTTACTTCTGCGGCTTTGAGGCAGTGGAAGAGGTAGAGAAGAGAAGCTGATATGTAGATGCTTTCTCAACCACTTAAAGGGACTTCTCCCAACAGTATAATTTGAGTATGGAGCCCGATTTTTCAATGCCTGGGCAGTAAACCCTCAGCAAATTGAGCAGTGCTGGACAATGTGCCCCTCATCCAAACAGAAAAGGCATTTGGAATGGCCGTCCAAAAGAGGAACTTCATGCCCGCAAGTGATGAAAAGCTGAAACAGAGAAGAAGCAGCCACAAAAAGAGGGGAGAGAGCCCCAAAGGGAGAATGGGGGGGGTGGGCTTAGTGGTAGAATGAAAGAAATAAGAAATGTTAAGAAGAAGGTGAAAGAAATCAAAAGGTGAGCTTACGAAAGTATGAAAGGAACAGAAGCTACTCAGCACAGAAATCTGAACAAAGTGTCTCTCCTGGCGGATGGAAAGAAACTGAGAGGACAGCAGCTTGCTGGTCTAGGACATAGGTGGTAGATAAAGAAGGGGCAGGGTTCTCACCAAGCTGCTTAGCTCTAGAATATTCCGAAGGTGGTCTCTCCACAGGCGTGAAACCCATTTGTGTGAAGCACAGATACCACAAAGAAGAATCAATAGATCAATGCATACGGCATTCATAACATGTCCACAGCAAATTTTGATTTCCTAAATCATTCTCACATATCCCCAAACAAATCATGCCATAAAGCTATTCCTAAACTGAGGCTCTCTGTGTTGATCCTGTATATGTGGAGTGCACTATATAAATATTCATATAATTATTTACATTCTGTTTTACAGCAAAATTTTAACACGGAACAAAATACTTCACCAAAAGGCAATGTTCACTGCAAAGCTGTGTGTGCTGGTGAGGCCTATACGTGGTGAAAAAAACAGAGCTATGTGGAAACTTGGGGTGGCTGATCTGTGCTATCAACCCCTCACACTTTAAGAGGTGCTGCAAAGGAGCCCAAAGGTATGTGTGAGACCTTCACAAGAAGGGCCTGTGGGAAGCATGATACTTTAGACGCCAGGTTGTATGTATAGTTTTGAATGTTGCATACACTTTTGAAGACTGCTTTTCAAGTTTCTACAGTAGAAACAACATTAATGACTTTATCAAAATGCGTGGAAATATACATTATCTGCACTGAGGTTAATGAGAACTAAATGAATGTGCACAAAATCTGGCTATCATGTACATTTACTGCATATTTTGTATAATATGTACCTTGGCAAGATGAACCAGGAGTATATTTTCTAGTCAATAATACATAACCACAAAGACATGTTGGGCCCCTGTTCAAAAGAACCAAATTCTAACACTTGGCAAGTTTTTTTTTTTTTAATAGAAGTATTAGCTATAGATAAATATTGGTCACTTAAGCATCTTCTTACCTTTATTCTTTCTATAGATGCTTCTATTCTCAATTGTTGAACAGTTCTTCTGGCCTGAGCTATGTTGTTTGTTGTGCCAGATGTTTTGCTAGACATTTTCAGTGAGCTCTTTCAATCACTGTTAAGAAAAGCAAACTGGTTATTTTTGCTAGCAACCAATAAAGGTTGCCAATCTACAACACAAACATAGAGACATACAGTAATGTTAAGCAGAACAGTCACTCCAGCTCATAACCATGGCCTAGACAGCATTCTTGTTCAAACATTTTCCAAAGGGTATTGACTAAAGGAATTTGACTTCTTTAAAGACCTACCCATCCATTCCAATAACTGAAAAATGTATAATGATTTTTGACAGTCCTAAATTATATACACCATTGAAGTACAAACTGATTACTTTGTTCTACTACAGTTCTTAAGTTATTATGGGAGATTATGCTTGTGAGTTCAGGGTTTATTCATATCTTCTCATCCAGCCAAATGTAATGGACCAGAATCTACAAAGAGGAAGGGAACAATGTCTTTTTGTAACCAGGGAGCAGAGGATAAACTGTGTGGCACATCTGCAACTTTAATTGCTCATGAATACAAGTATGGCAGCACAATTAATCAAGTTTTGTCCTATTCAGAAGTTAGGGGTAGAAGTATCCAATAGACAGTCTAGACAAGTTACTTATCTGGACAACAACTTCCGAAATTCCCCAGCCATGCTGGTTGGGGGATTCTGTGAGTTGTCCAAAAAAGTAATCTTTCCATGCTCTGGTACTTCCCCTTCAAGCTGCATTCCTCTGATATACTTCACCTTCTGGATTAAAAACAGGAATTACAACTAGCTTTCTTTACCCATCTTTGGAATGAAGGTAGCAATCATGCCAAGGCCATGATTTTCCCTCACAGTTTAAAAAAAAAAGGTTTTTAAACTCTTCTTATCTCTTCAAGTGCTAGGGAGACAGAAATGCCTCCTCTTAAAACTCCTCCTTCTATTTCTTCAGAAAATGAAGGAACTCTTATTGGATTAAAGCACTGGTCATTTATGTTTATTTTCCTATCTCTTGCTTTTTAAAACTTAAAGATCTGCACACCCAGAAGTTTTCATAAGCCATCTAAAAACGCCTTCCTCCATATTCTTCCAAATTCAATGTGCCTACCAATGGTGTGTGTCTGGACCAGGTCAGGCTTAATGTTAAGACAGAACTTTTAGAATAAGCAAGGATCAACAACACGTAAGGAAACCCTGCTTCTGTGGTTTATGCAGCGCTACATCCAAACAGGAATCTGTTTGGATTAGAAGAATGAGCCAAAACCATGCCAGGGTTTGTTCTTGGCTTATGGTTTTGGCTTGTTAAGACAGCAATGAGCCAATGGCCCTGGTCTGGATGCAACACTAAACAATCCTGAGACAGAGGCATTGTGGTTTGTTTACCTGCTAGCAAGAGGAGCTGGGCAAGAGTAATCAAGCATTACCAATCAGAACATTTGCTTGTTTATGACAGTCTATATAGTGGTAAATATAAAGACTGGCCTGGCCCACTGGATGTATGAAAAGTGAAATGATACAAAGATGTCAGTTCAGGCTACATCTTAAGTGAATCAAAAGCAGCAGGAAGAGACTTGAAAAGGATCACGTTCCTTTTCTCAGCTAACCTAAAGGGCACTGCACTGCTTATTGGTTTTGGCCGAGATTGCACTTTACATCCCGGGATAAGAGTTCAGAGAAGCATCTGAGTCACAGAGTTTCAACAATCCACCTATTGGATGCCTTCCAGTGAACTGTCACAATGACTTTGATCATCATGTTCTGCCAAAGAGTGACTATAGTAGCACATGATGGCTTTGCTGGAATGGCTTCTTACCCTTTATGATGCCATCTAAGTGCTTGAAATACAACTCTTGAACAGGTTACTTCTGAAACAGAGCCACAAATTGGAATGTTTTACTGATAGTTATGCATACAAGCATTCTGTTGCAGCCAAATCCTAAAGAGCACTAAAGCAGATCATTGTAAGTAAGCAGACAAGAAGCAAAGAAAATCTGTAAACACCAGCAAACCTGACTCTGATTATGATCAGAAAAACAAAAATGGCTGCCCAAACTGAGCTACAAGAGATATAAATCACCCATCCCTCTGAGCTTCTGCTCAAGCTGGCATTTTCAACTTTTTGCAAAGTTTACAGTAAGATGTCTATCAAAAAGTCATTGAGAACTCTTTCATCACTATTTCCACAGTAGTACAGTCTTATGTCTGTTTTCCAGTAATACACTGGATGTTGTAAAGTTATGAAATTCTAGAGCAATGTTAAGAAGCTACAGTGTTATTTCAACATGTCCATCACTGTTAAGGAAAACCACAGAGAAAATTGAAATCCCTGCTTATTTATTTTTTACAGGATTTTAACCACCTTCCTTCCAGTGATTATTTCCTTCATAGAGCGGATATGCAAGAAATTCTCAAATTTATTCATTAGCAATATTATAATAATTAAGGCTCATCCCATCATACCCTTGTCTGTGTGCACTGAAGTTCTTACATGTGTGCTAACTGAAGATGAAGGACCTGTTAATATGAATTTATTTGAGGAACTGCAGTTGCAAGAAAACACTTTCCCAAAAGTACTCCACACATAATACACCTACTGGGGTTGCTTAATGGTATGCTTTTACAGGGAGGGGTTCCCATAAA
Organism: Gambelia wislizenii; assembly: GCA_030847615.1. Lineage (NCBI taxonomy): Eukaryota > Metazoa > Chordata > Lepidosauria > Squamata > Crotaphytidae > Gambelia > Gambelia wislizenii. Next base: position 110,723,134 of record JAUMIR010000004.1, read on the forward strand.
TGACAATAATGTATGATTAAAAATTAGATACAGAATCTTAACTTTTTAAAAAGTATTCTTTCTAATTCTTGCAGGTTTCTTGTTCTTTACTGTTAACATTTTGTATGCAAAATATGAGTGAGCCAAAAAGGTTTAATAATGCAGTCAAAACATAGAGAATAATTCTTACTGTGTTTCTAAATTTTATACGATTTCTGAGGTCTGAGTCTACCACTAAGATTTCAGAAGTCTGGGTCAGAATACAAAATGTTTTGCTGATAAATATTCAAGCATCCCAGCTGGTTGTGAAATTTGGCAGGCATCAGCAGTGTGGTGTCCATGACATTTGCTAGAAATATGTGCCAATCCTGTATATATGAAATGAATAAAACACAAGAATTCATAACAAAACCTATAGAGAAGTACACAGCCAAAATAATCCATTAGAAAGAATGTCTAGAAAGGAGTCATCTAAAACCTGTGGTAAGAAATGGTATTAAATGGATCAGCTGCAGCAGAGGTAGTTATTACTGTATCAAATCCCAACAAAGGCTTGTTCCAGACTGCACTGTGTCATCATTAAAGCTTCCTGGCAGACAACTCAGTTCTTACCCTCCCTAGCAAACCAATCTGTCTGGGGTCTGAGGTGGAGGGAACTATGTAGTGTATATGACAGAGGTTTATTTCCAAAAGAAAGATGACACACTTTCAATTTCTTTTTATTAGGAAGCATAATATAAAACTCATTCCACTAACACAATCCCTTTACAACAGGACAGACATTCCTTTTTATGTCAAGGCTACACTGATTCTCTTGGGAGTAATTTGATGGGAGAGCTGCATACTGGTGGTGGGTATTCTAGTTCTAGATGAAAGCAAAACCAGTGATGGATGGGGCTAAACCCAAAAGAAGGACAATCCATCAATTTTCCCTCCTGTCCCTCTTCCTCCTCACCTAGGTTAGTGAGTGGTTAGGGAAGGTGCCTTAAACTGATGGTTTACAGAGGCCTTTTGAAATTAGTCTGAAAGCCTCTCTAAAGTTAAGTGCTCAAACAATAAAATCAAAATATTCGTCTTGTACCTTTATGAAATGGATAGCCCAGTCTTAAAAAAGAGTTTTAGCTTTAACAGAGGCTTGGGCACCTGCAGTTAAAACAGAAAAGGGCAGAGCTGGTTAAACAGGTATGATGGTGCTTTATCCTGAGAGCACTGGTCCATTTTGCCCACTAAAATTTACTTTCACTAACAGCAGCTCTTAGAGTCTCCATGCAAAAGAGTTCTCAGGCCCTGGTACCTGAGTGGAGACAGATTTAAGTGAGACCTGCAACATAATGTTGCAATGTAAAGTTCAAAACAGAAGGGCAAAAGAAGGAGGAACCCAAACAACAGGAAATAATGAAGAGCAGACTGACAATTGGATCAATGTATATACAGTTTAATTGTTCCTATTCAGAATTCCTTCCAGGCTATTCCATTTCCCTAGACTTCCCACTTTCTCTCCCACTGCTTTTGATCATCTTTCTGCCTCTTAGGTTTTTTCCCTGAAGTTTTATTTATGCTTCTAAAAATCTGAGGGTTCTCTTGAATCTGTGATACCCCCCTCAAGTGTGGCTGGTGCCACTTTGACTACACTGGGAGTTAGTTGCACATGGTGAATGAGTTCATGAGTAGCAGATAGGAGGAAAAGAAACTTCTCCCCTACTTGCCACTGAAACTTTTGTATAAACCTGGAGGTTTAGATAAATTATTCTAAAACTCAAAACTCAGATGATGCCTGAATTGGGAGTCCTAGGCCACCAGTAACTTACATGCATATAAAGTGCTACTTACATGCACACAAGTCCCATTTTGGATGGGGGCAAAGGGCTATTTTGTAGAACTTGCACTCTGTCCAAAAACCTCCCATGCCTGGCACCTGTCAAGGCCTGGGGAAGACCCTTGCTGGCACACTTACCATTGGGGAGGGGATGGAAGTGATTCAGAACATGAAGATACGGCTGCTCTGAGCTCCCAAGGGAAGGAGAAGGTGGGTGCACCTTCATTTCTTCCCCCCACAACCAAGCTGAGACCAGCTGCCTGTCCATGGTCTAAATTGCTTTCCCCTCCCTCCTTTCTGTACCGGGAAGCGAGAGCATCAGGGTCCCTTCAGGTCTTTGATAGCTATGGGCGTGGGAAGGATGCAGAACGGTACATGCAGAGACATGCCAATGTAGGACCTCAGGCCCAGGTTGCCTAGAATCCTAAACACAACCTGTTTTACAAATAGTGACCCTAATGTCAACATGTAAGGTTGGATGCCAAGTACAGGTATGGTGGTGGGTGTCAGTTTATACCACTGTACTAGTATTAGGACTCTACCATCTGACCTGATGACCTGCTTTATTTGGATTATCAGCAAAATTGTTCAGTGTCAGCTAAAAGGATGGAAGACAATACCCTTTTTTAAAAAGCCATTGATCACTACAAATGCATTATATTATTTGCACAACAAGCAAAGGGGGAGAATGTTAGAATTTAGCATGTACTGACTAGCTTCAGAAGTTCTGCTAGCTGTGCATGCCAAACACTTGAGCATCACAGAATCAGAGGAGTGCATGCAGTTCACAGACTAAAAAAACTCAAGAGAACAAGATCACATTTCCTGTTGTGAAACTAAGTAAATAAAAGTCTGGATACCGTCTGCCTTGTTCAAGAATATGTGCGTAATCAGTATGGTCTTCAAAAGACTGTTTACCAGAATGTCCACAGCCCACTGCCAAAGTTCCCTTGAAATGGTCTCCAAGGCAGCACCCTAACGGAGATGTTTACAATTCTACAATTCTACCAGTAATGCTGCTAACTGGCTTCAGTTATAGTACTGTCTAACAGACTGATCCCTGAAGATAAGAAGGATGATAAACATTGTCAGACAGTGACTAGTTAACTATTTTAAAGACACTTAGGGTAGAAAAATCATGATGTTAGCCCATTCAATACTTATCTAGCACCATAAAGACATAGGGCACAATCCCACAATAAAAGTTCAGTAACTTAATAATAATGATAATGATAATAATAATAATAATTTATTTATTTGTATCCCGCTTCTCCCATCAGGATCAGGGCAGCAAACGTTATTTAAAACATTAAACCATAATCCACCACAAATATTAAAATAACATCATTAAAATAACTATACAATAGTAATTGATTCAGATTTTAATTATAAAATACACATATTAAAATAACTTAAAATAGAAAAAGACATAAAATGGAGTATTAAAATAGCAGAATAGAAACAGCAAGATTATATGGGAGAAGGCAATCCCGTAGGTAGCCTGGCCCCAAGCCATGAAGGGCTTTAAGAGTAATAACCAACACATTATATCTTGCCCAGAAACTAATTGGCAGCCAGTGAAGAGATTTTAATATTGGTGTAATATGGTCTCCTCTGGATGTTCTGGTGACCAGCCTGGCTGCCATATTCTGAACCAATTGAAGTTTCCGGAGTAGGCATAAAGGTAGCCCCAAGTAGAGTGCATTACAGAAGTCAAGCCTCGAAGTTACTAGCGCATGTACTATCATGTTAAAATCTTCCAATTCTAGGAAGGGGCACAGCTGGAGTATCAGCCAAAGCTGATAGTAAGCACTCCTGCTGTCACGTTTACCGGTGCTGTCATCTGAAGCAACAGATCCAGGAGTACTCCCAAGCTGCGAACGCAGTCTTTCAGAGGGAGTGTAACCCCATCCAGAACCGGTTGACACACCTCCAGACCCCGTTTGGGAGATGTAATAGTAAGTACCTCCATCTTGTCTGGATTCAGCTTCAGTATGTTTTTCCTCATCCAGGCCATTACCACTCCAGTGGAGCCACACCATCCTTAGTTGCAGCTGTTGTTGGAGGCATAGAGAAATATATTTGAGTGTCATCGGTGTACTGATAACACCTTGCCCCATGCCTCTGGATGATCTCTCCCAGCAGTTTCATGTAACAGCATTGGGGACAGCACGGCACCTTGTGGGACACCACACGTAAGCTCTTTCCTAGAGGAGCAGCTACCCCCAAGCATCACCACCTGGAATCTACCCGAGATATAGGACCAGAACCACTGAAGCGCAGTGCCCCCAATACCCAATTCCCTCAGGCATTCCAGAAGGATACCATCGTCAATGGTATCGAAGGACGCTGAGAGGTCCAAGAGGACCAGCAGGGACACACTCCGCATGTCGATACTCAGGCGAAGATCATCTACTAAGGCGACCATAGCAGTCTCCACTCCATACCCTGCCCTGAAGCCAGTTTGAAATGGGTCTAGATAATCAGTATCATTCAAGACTGCCTGGAGTTGGAGGTCAACTGTCCTCTCAATCACCTTGCTCAGGAATGGAAGGTTAGAGACTGGTCTATAACTGGCAAAGTCCAGGGGATCCAGGGAGGGCTTTTTTAAAAGCGGCCATACAACCATCTCTTTTCCACCTTGATGGAAAATTCCCCTCCCTGAGAGATGCATTTATGATGTTTTTTAATTGCATTATAACTGCATCTCCTCCCTGGACGACCAGCCATGATACTTAAGTGATATCAATGGATGACATTCAATATTTTAATTTAATGTTTTAAAACATATTTATTTATTAACAGATTTCTACACCATCTTTATACAAAGACAACATGGCAGGTTACCACTTGCATTGTGGGGAGGAAGATATTAAGAAATTAAGCATACACATAGACAAAATCAGGACTTACTCCCCATGAACTGCTCTTCCCATTCACCCATGCTGTGCAACCACTGGGCCAAATGACACTGAGAAGGAGTCCTATGAGCAGAAACCTCAGATGGTGACTAGCTCCAGTTGGAGCTAGTTGAATTGTTCAGGTTTTCCTGTGGTTCTTGATGTGCCAGTTACAATTTAGCTCCTTTGAGGAAGCTACTCAAAAAGCCAAATATACATTTATTAAATAAATCCAATGTACACTTATCTGGAGAGTGTCACTGATCTCAGTAAGACTTATGCCTGAGTAGGACTGTGTTATATAAGACTGCACAGGAATGCATCATAACATTGAGCGAGGCTTTTGCTGGGTTGTATTGTTTTTTGAAAGATCAATGTGAAAATGTAAAATAGAATGATAATTTGAGGACAGGGATTTAATACTGCATACTAAGCCCTACCTCTTACCACATAAAATTATGAAATAAGAAGTCTCTTTTGTGAGTTATATAACAAATTATATGTGTTTTTGTATCTAACATTCTATGGAATATTTTATAAAGGTTCTCCTCAAAGAATTTTATAACACTTTGTTGTTGTTAACTGCCATGAAGTCGACTTTGACTTAAGGCAACTGTATGAATGAGAGGCCTCCAAGTAACCATCAGCAGCCCTGCTCAGGTCTTGCAGACTCAGGGTCATGGCTTCCTTGATTGAATATAACCATCTTTCTCTTTTGCTAACTCCCTGTATTCCTACTACCTTACACCTTATCAAGCACTATTACCTTTTCTAGTGAGATGTCTTCTCAGTGTACAGTCATTCCTCCACATTCGCGGGGGTTAGGGACGCAAGACCCACGTGAATGTGAAAAAAAAGTGAGTAAAAATAGACTCCGCTCGCCCGCCCTTCCAAAGTGGCGATGGGGCTTTTCAACCCCATTTGCCACTGGGAAGTGCAGGGGAATAGCTGGTTGGACGGGGTGAGGCTTGCCCATTGTGGCTACGGGAGGGGCGGAGGGGTGGCTGGCTGGCTGGCTGGGAGGCTTGCCAGCCATCCCCCCGTGCTTCCCAAAGCCACAATGGGGCTGGAAGAGCCCCAACACAGCTTCAGGAGGGGCGGTTGGCTGGGTGAGGGGGAGGCTTGCCAGCCTTCCCCCTGTGCTTCCCAAAGCCACAAGGGGGCTGGAAGAGCCCCATCGCAGCTTCAGGAGGGGTGGCTGGCTGAGTGAGGGAAAGGCTTGCCAGCCACCCCCCAGCTTCCCAAAATGCCAATGGGGTTTGAAAAGCCCCATCCCCACTTTGGGAAGGACGGGGTGGTGGCGGCTAAAAAGCGCCTTTGCCCCCAACTCCCCGCTCTCCTGGGACTTGGCTCTCCACCCCAAATGGAGCCAAGCCCCAGGAGAGCGGGGAGTTGGGTGCATGATTTGCTCAGGGAGCACTCCGTTTAAATTGGAGTGTGTGAGGAAGAGAAGCTGATTTAGTTGGCATTATAAAATTCAATCAGTAACTCTCTTGCTTCATTTCTTAATGCTAGGTCAAATTTTCCTGTAATCTTTTTTTTTTTTTTTTTTTTTTTTTTTTTTGCATTCCAATCACCTATGATTAACAAGAAGTCCTGTTTTGGTGTGTGATCATTTTCATCCTGGAAATCTTTCAATTTCTTCTTCTGCCTCTGTAGTTGGAGCATAAGAAGTCTGTCTATTAGATAACGAAACTGATACAAAAACCCATCTTTATTTATATGTATTACAATGCTAATGCTTGTCCCCTTCAATATACTCCCCATTCACTCTCACACACCAATGCAGTCTTGTTTTTCACTGGTTGAAGGTGTGGAGCAGATCAGTTTCTGTCAGCTGATTCAATAAATTTGCCATTTTCTTCTATAGTGCATCAATTGACTCAAAACACATTGCTTTAAGCACCTATTTCACTTTAGGGAAAAGAAAAGAGTCTCATGATGCCAAAGCTGGCAAATACGGAGGATGTTCAAGTGTAGTAATCTGTTTATCAGTCAAAAACTACTTCACAGAAAGTGCTATGTGAGCAGGCGCATTGTCTTGATGAAGAAGAAAACCATTTTCCCACAGGTCTGGCCTTTTTTTCTGGCTCTTTCTCTCAGCTTTGTCAAAATTTCCTTATAATAACGCTTGTTCACTGTTCTGCCTTCTGGAACCCATTCTACCAAAATTATGCCCTTGATGTAAAAAAACCCACAACAATGAGCATGGCTTTGAATGTGGACTTGTTCAGAAGTGCTTTTTTTGTTCTTGATGATGATGGTGTTTTCCAGTGCATTGACAGATGTTTTGTCTCAGGATCATACTGGAAGATCCAGGTTTCATCACAAATGATGATTTTTTTGAAAAAGATTTGGGTTCACCTCAAATTGCTGCAGAATGTCAGCGCAAATTTCCTTGCGGTACTCTTTTTGCTCTGGTGTAAGAAACCTAGGGACCATCTTGGCACAAACTTTTCTCATGTTGAGATGCTCATGCAAAATTTTCCATGCAGTGTCTTTGTCAATGTTCACGGCTTCAGCTATCATTTGGACACTGAATCGGGAGTCTTCTCAAACAATCTGGCTATTTTCCCCCACACAATTTCTTCAATTCTTGAAGTGGAAGGGTCATCAAGGGTGGTCATTGTCTTCCACATTCTCACATCCTTCTCTGAATCTTTTGTGCCACTCGAAAACATGCACACAAGACATGCAGTCTTATTCACAGGCCTCAGTAAACATTTTAAAAGATTCCATTGGCATTTTGTTCAATTTTACTAAAAATTTCAAATTGACACATTGCTCAACTTTTAAACTTAGCATTTTTCTGGCACACAACAGACAACACAGCTGCTTTAAAAGGCGACTGACAATGAACTGAACGGATGAGTGTTGATATTTGTCATGCAGGTTCAGACATGCTCATGGTCACCACTCAAGTGTTCACAATCAGTTCCCCCTGATTTGTCTGAAAGGTAGAAGCACAGTCTCTATTTAATAGACTTGATTTAATAGTCTATTTAATAGACTCATAAACTTGGATTATAGTTATATAGTATTGATAGGTTTTCCCTGAAGTCTTATTGATATGATTCTGTCAGATTTTGCATTACACGCTTTGACTGCTTTTGCTGCATCTTTCATTATTAATGCCACACCTCATTTCATCTCAGATTTCCATTTTCTGAGTAAAACACTGAGTAAAACACTTGACTCAAAATGTTCCATTCCTGTCCACTTTAGCTTGCTCACCCCAAGTACCACAATGCTCATATTTCAATTTTTTTGTTTTGTTTTACTAAGCCTAATGTCATCTAAATCATGTTTCTTACATTCCATGTTCCCTTAATATGCGTTATTTAGCTTTGGACTTTCCTTTCAGCTCTGAGCACATCAATAGCGGAATATCCTTTTGGCTTGAGCCCAGCTGCGTCATTAGTCACAGAGCAACTCAACATTGCTCTTTCCCAAAAGCTCACTGAGTGCCTTCTGAGCTGGGAGTGTCATCTTCTGGTACTATCTCATTTCTTTTTGGATTATCTCTTCATAGGGTTTTCATGGTATAAGACGGTGATGGCGAACCTATGACACATGTGTCAGCACTGACACGCGTAGCCATTTGTGCTGACACGCGGCCATAGGCCTCCTCCCCCCGTCCGCAACCTCACCACCCTCCCTAAAGTGGCAACCCAGGCTTCAAAGCCTCACTTTAGGGAGGGGAGGAGGAAAGTGGCAGGCGGGGCTACAAAGCCCCAATCGCCACTTTAGGGAGGGGAAAGGGGGAAGGAAAGTGGCAGGCGGGGCTAGGAAGCCCTGATCGCCACTTTAGGGAGGCGGTGGGGATGGAGCCTCTCCCCCACCTGGCCACCACCACCCCTGAGGCCTACCGTGCTTCCTCAGAGCTGTCTCTGAAAAGCTGAATAAGGTGGTGGGCGGGCGGGTGGGTCTCTGGCAGGGAAGGCGGCGGGCAGGCGGGTGGCCGCCCGGCTTTCCCGAAGGGGCTCTGTGGCTTTGAAGCTGCGGAGCCCCCTTGTAGAGGCTGGGGAAGATGGCGGGCGAGCGGGAGGGTGGCTGCCCGTCCTCTGCCCTGCCTTCCCGAGGGGGCTCCAAGGCTTTGAAGCCACAGAGCCCCCTCAGGGAGGCCGGGGAGGATGGCAGGTGAGCGGTAGGGTGGCTGCCCGTTGTCTCCCTGGCCTTCCCGAGGAGGCTCTAAGGCTTTGAAGTGTCAGAGCCACCTCGGAAAGGCCTGACAAGGTAGCAGACGGGCGGGCGCCCGGCCTCTTCCCAGCCTTCCTGATGGGGCTCCGTGGCTTTGAAGCCGCGGAACCGCCTCAAAAAGCCAGGGGAAAGTGGTGGGCAGGCGGGAGGGACTCTGCCCAGCCTCTCCCTGGCTTTTCCAAGGGGGCTCTGAGGCTTTGAAGCTCTCGAAAAGGCCGGGGGAGGTGGCAGGTGGGAGGGGGGAGCCCCCTCAGAAAGGCCGGAGAAGGCAGCGGGTGGGTGGGCCTCTTGTTTGAGCCAAGGGTGCCGCGCAGCTTCTCCAATGGAGCCTTCCTAAATAGCGCCACACAGGGGAACTGTCAAAAGAGGGGGGAGAACGTGCGTGTGCGTGGCGTTGTGGGGAGGGGGAGTAAGTGCTGTGAAAGGAAGAAGCCAAGGGTCTGGGAGCCGAGGAGCTGCCCACGTAATCGCTCCTAGGCTAACCGGCATCACATGCTCTGCTCCATGGCTAACTCAGGCTGCCTCCTCATCTCCAACTCCGCCTTGCTCCCACACTCGCTAACGTGCCCCCCCCAGCTTTCCTCTACCTCCAGCAGGTAAGTCTACCTCTTTTATATCCTTCCCTGCTTCACTCGTGGGTGAGGTATTCCCCCCCCAAAATAAACCCATGGGTCAAAGGGAGGCTGGGGGAGGTGGGGGGAAGTAGCGATGGGGCCTCCGAAGGCCCCGTCACCGCTTTCAGGAGGTCGGGGGGTGCTGTTATTATTTGCAGATTTTTCACATTCGCAGGGGTTTTCAGAACTTATCCCCCATGAATGTGAAGGGATGAGTAATTTTGATTACTCAGTTGTCACATGAGTTGTGACAAGTCATTAATTATTAATAAACAATTAATAATATTGTTGATTAAACAATAAATATTGTGAAATAATGTTTTTTCCTCAAAGTGACACATAACCGAGCTATGGTCAGTTTTTTGATGAAGTTTGACACACCAAGCTCAAAAGGTTGCCCATCACTGGTATAAGACTTTCAAAAGGGATTTACCATGCCTCCTCCTGTGCAGTACTAACAAGTATTAGCTATGGTGTCATTGCCATTGTGTCAGATATCTTCCGCCAGTGTCACCCCCTACTACTGCGGCTGCCAGTAGCTGTTTGGCACATTTAGGAGATTATCAGAAGCCCTAAATATAGCAACACAGGGACACCAGGAGATTGCGAAAGGGCTTCCCTTTCAGACGGCATCGTTAACAGGTTGTCATGCTCCTGTGCCCCTTCCGTTCCCCTGGTGCACATTTTTATTCACGGGCTAAGCCATGAATTGACCAGTTGTTCCCTTTCTGTAACAGAATGACAGGTAAGTGAAAAGGTGCCCTGTTATGTTGGCATGATGCCAGCGTCACTGGGAGGTCCGTGCCAAACACTTCCAGATGCAATCGGGACAAAGACGTAAGTGACACACTTTTTTGTACCTCCCCAGGTTACTTGTATTTTTTTAAAGTGTTTTTGTGCTTGGCGTAACTTTTTGACATTTAGTTTTCTTTTTCTTTTTGAATTTCCCGTGCAATCATCCTCTCATGAGAACAGCTGGGATTTCCATTCCAGGAAGTGAATGCAGCTCCGTGAAAGCTGCATTCACTCCTGAGCTGCCAGGGGCGGGGGGACGAAGTGGCAAATGTAGGTCTGAAAACATTTAATTTTATACCATTACAGGGACTGGAGTGGGGTGGGAGAGGAGATAGCGAGACAGGGATGCTATTTTTGTCCCCATCTGATAATCTCCTTAGTCTGGCTCCTTAGCAATAGCCTGTTTGACATGGGAGACCCTACTAGCGGCACTGCTATGATCAGCATAGCCTCACGGGAGCATGCAACAACAACAACAAAAACAATTTGCCCATAATATGGACTAACAGCTCTATACTAACACTACTACAATGATGCACAGATCATGGGAAATAAACAAGATGAATTTGAACTCTTAACACAGCAAAGCAAATATGATATAATAGGCATCACTGAAACCTGGTGGGATGAGTCTTGTCATTGGAGTGTAGTAATAGAGGGGTATAGCCTATTTCAGAGAAATAAACCAAACAGGTAAAATGGAGGAGTAGCATTATATGTCAAGGGTGTTTACACCTGTGAAGAGATTCATGACTTAAATCCTGGAAGCCAAGTTGAGAGCATCTGGGTAAAAATTAAAGGGGAGAGAAACAGCAGGGATGCCACTGTGGGAGGTCTACTACAGACCCCTATGCCAGACTGAGGACTTGGATGGTGTCTTCCTAGAACAGTTGACCACAAATTCAGAAAGGAGAGATGTAGTAGTAATGGGAGATTTCAACTAGTCTGATATTTGTTAGAAGTTAAATTATGCCAAACTTATAAGGTCCAACAAATTCATCACTTGCCTTGCAAACAATTTCATTGTCCAGAAGGTGGAAGAGGCAACAAGAGGATCAGCAATTTTAGATCTGATCCTTACAAATAGTGATGACCTGGTTAATAGGGTGGAAGAGGCAGGACCCTTAGGTGAAGTAATCATGTTCTCCTGGAGTCTGTCATACAGCAGAAAGGGGAAGCCAAGCATAGTCACACACGCATTCTAGATTTTAAGAAAGCTGATTTCAGTCAACTTGGAGAAATCATACTTGTTAAGAATTCTAAAAGGGACATATGGGAGTTTCTTAAAAGTGAGATATGGAAGGCACAATTTCAAATATGTAGTTCCAATGAGGAGGAAAAATGGAAGGTGTCTAAAGAAACCAGAATGGATGTCTAAAGGACTTTCTACTGATACAAGACACATACAAGAAATGGAAAAAGGGGGAAATCACCAAAAAGGAATTTGAACGAACAGCCAGTACATGGACAGAGAAAGTCAGATAAACTAAAGCAGAGAATGAGCTTAGGCTTGCTAGAGAGGTAAATAACAATAAAAGGGGCATCTTCAGTTATGTCCTTAGCAAGAGGAAGAACAAGAAAGGGTAGATCCACTGCATGGAAAAGATGCCAAAATGCTAAAAGGGAATAGAGACAAAGCAGAACTACTCAATACTTTCTTCCCAAAAGGAAAACAGCGGTCAATCTGAGGAAAATGGAGCAAATGATGCAGTAGGAGAAATGCTACACAGAATAGGTAAAGAGATAGTACAGGAATACCTGGCTAATCTAAATAAATTCAAGTTTCCAGGGTCAGATGAAATACATCTAAGGGAATTAAAAGAACTAGCAAGAATAATATCAGAAGCCCTGACAATAATCTTTGAGAATTCCTGGAGAACATGGGTTTCCCAAAAACAAGTCATGCCAGACTAATTTTATCTCTCTCTTTTTTTTGACAGAGTTACAAGCTTGGCAGATGAAGGGAATGCTGTGGATGTAGCATATCTTGGTTTCAGTAAGGCCTTTAACAAGGTTCCCTGTGATATTCTTGTAAACAAGCTAGTAAAATGTGGGCTAGATAATGCTACTGTTAGGTGGATTTGTAATTGACTGACCAACCAAACCCAAAGATTACTCACCAATGGCTCCTCTTCATCCTGGAGAGTAGCAACTAATGAGGTGCCACAGGGTTCTGCTTATCAAATTTGCAGATGACACCAAATTAGGAGGGGTAGCTATGGACAGAATCAGAATTCAAAATGACCTTAACAGATTAGACAGCTGAGCCAAAACTAACAAACTGAATTTCAACAAGGAGAAATGCAAGGTGCTACACTTAGGCAAAGACACCTACCTACTGTTTGACAACAGTACATGCGAAAGGGATCTAGGAGTCTTAGTAGGCCACAAGCTGAACATGTAATGTGGCAACTAAAAAAGCCAATGCGATTCTAGGCTGCATCAACAGGAGTATAGTGTCTAGATTGAGGGAAATAATAGTACAATTCTATTCTGCTTTAGTCAGACCCGAGGTGGAATACTGTGTCCAGTTCTGGGCACCACAATTCAAGAAGGATATTGACAAGCTAGAATGTGTCCAGAGGAAGACAACCAAAACAATGGAAGGTCTGGAAACTATGTCCTATGAGGAGCAGATCAGAGAGCTGGGTATGTATAACTTGGAAAAGAGGAAGTTAAAAAGGTGACATGATAGCCATGTTAAAATATTTGAAAGATGTCATACTGAAGATGGAGCAAGATTGTTTTCTGCTGCTCCAGCGACTAGGACACAGAGATTCCACCTAAAGGATAGGAAGAAATTCCTGATGGCAACAGCTGTTTAACAGTGGAAGACGCTGCCTTGGAGTGTGGTGGAGTCTCCTTTGGAGGTTTCTAAACAAGGCTGGATAGCCATCTGTCAGGAGTGCTTTGTTTATATATTCCTGCATGGCAGGGAGATTGGACAGGATGGCCCTTGTGGTCTTTTCTAATTCTCTGAACTTATTCATGCAATGAAAAGCATCTCTGTAACATTAAGAATTAAACCTGCAAACATGTTTACAAGCCAAATCTGAATGCTCAGTCAGAGACCTATCTAGTAAAGAGACCCAACAGTAGGATCTCTTTTAAATAAAGATTCTGGTACTGAACTGGTCTTGCTGATGTTCTGGTGTGGAATGTTCAATTGCTCAGGGAATTATGAAGGACAGCAAGGTCCCAGGATGTACAGCAACTAAGGGGTAGGAATCCCAAAGTAACGGAGGTTTGAGGGAGGATACCATGTAGCCAATGGAACTGTAAAAACAAGCCTAAAAAGATAGACATGAGGCTTAAGGAAAGTGAGAGAGGAGGCAGGAATTGGGGCAAAGCAGGACTAATTAAGAGGGGGCTTTGATGAAACTTTATAGCATTTCACATCTAGGACTGGAGGGGACGGTGGGGAAATGACAAAGGAACGCAAGAACAGCAGAATGGGGTACTTGAAGTTTGAGTGAGAAAATGGCTGTAAATACAGAAACCTGAGGAAATAACATATGATAGAGGACATGAAGGCCAAATCCACACTACACAAATACTCAAGTTTGAAACTGGATTATTTGCCCTAGGTCCTTCTTATGGAATCATGGGATTTGTAGTTTTACAAGGTCTTTAGCCTCCTCTGCCAAAGAGTGTTGGTGCCTCACCAAACTATAAATCCCAGGATTCCATAGAAAGGAGCCAAGGCAAATAATACAGTTTGAAACTAGATTATTTGTGTAGTGCAGATTTGGCCAAAGAATAATAGAAGCCAAGGAGAAAGCAGGAACAGGGCTGTGGCACTAGTGACAGGAAGGGAAACAGGTTAGGATATGTTGGGAGTGAAGGCCAAAAGGCACACACTACTAGGTCTAAAGCAGGGGAGGAAATGATGCGGCCTTCCAGATGTTGTTGGAATAAAACTCCCACCAGCACTAGTACCGTAGCTGATGGAAAGAGATGCTGGGAGTCACAACTGAACAACACCTGGAGGGCTGCATCATTCACACGCCTGGCCTAGAGAATTTATTTCCTGATCAGAGAATTCTGCATCTGTACGTTCTGTTGTCATTATGCCTTGGCAGGAGCCAAAAAATAGGGGATGGAGATAGAACAGCAAATACTGCTTTATACAAATAAATCAACTCTGGATGCAAGCTTTTAGTACTGTTTCTAAAGGAAAGCCTTTCTAGAAGTTTTTATAGCTGTTCCAAGTACAGATGACTTCACCTTGCAAAGGAAGGGTGGAAAGCCAGAGAGCAAGAGATATGACTCAACTACAGCTGGAAATTAGATCAATTTTCAGCAATAAGAAACACAAGTGTATTTTCAAATCAACATATGGTTCTTGGCCAAATATAATGTAAAGATTACCCCAAGATTCATGAGCTATTTTTCCCCCCTCTTCTTTTTAAAAATGTACCTAGGAGCAGGGTCCCAGATTCCTTTTGGGATCTATTCATATTCTGAGATCCAAAAAAGGTTCACTGGTTACTGATCTCATGTAACATGGCCAAGTAGAACGACTTATCTTTTTTAAAGATGAAGCCGATAACCCAGTCAGAGATTTGATTGCTAAAACATTAAAAAGTCTCCAGATTTCACCTCCAACTTCTATTAAGTTACCTTTAAAACAGAATATGAGCATTAGTTAGTTTTAATTGCCAATACAAATAGGGGAACAAAATGGATACTTTATGTATGTTTGGTGGCCAGGAAGGTCCCTCTCTGTGTTCCACCACTGGGATCACTACATTACATGAAGAACCAGGAGAAAGGCTTCTTGGCTGTAGCCCCCACATTGTGGAATACAATACTTGGAGATCTGATTGGTGCTGACATTGCCCTTTGGCTGCTGCTGTTGTTGTGTGCCTTCAAGTCATTTTCAACTTATGGAAACCCTAAGGTGCCCTGTCATGGGGTATTCTGAGGCTGAGTGCATGTGACTTGCCCAAGGTCACCCAGTGGGTTTTCATGGCCAAGCAAGGATTTGAACCCTGGTCTCCAGAGTCGTAGTCCAACAATCAAACCACTATAACACTTTGGCACAAAATTAAAACCTGGTTCTTCACCCAAGCTTTTAGTCCCTGGAGACCATAGCTTATCTCTGACCTATGTGACTGCAGGTTTCCATCCCTTGTTTTACTCTGCTGAAATGTATTTTTCAAATTGATTAAAAAACTTGTCTTTCTTCGATTCTAAGATCTCAAGACAGAGAGCAAGATATAAATATTTATATAAACAAATAATGAACATAATAGTATCATCAGCCATAACACATACTGGGCCTCCTCCTAAATCCAAAATTTATTAAAGCACACCTAGATAATCCAGATTGAGATGCACTGCAGATAACATATACTGGGGACTTTTAAAAAAGATATTATGGTTTGTCTTCGCAACTAAAGACGTTAAAACTGGTCTCGTCAATATCCTGACAGGTCTTCATTCAAAACCAACCAAGGAAACCACTTTTCAAAGTGCTTTCAGGATTTACACTCAATACTGTACTGTTTGTCCATTTTCCCAAACTGACTGGGTTGCTAAATGGACTAAGGACCTTAAAACCCTTTCAGATTCTGGATGTGTAGCATACACAATGCAACCTTATATGGATATTTATCTGCATACTTAGCCATTGTTTCCTGGAATTTAGGAATACATTTTTATTTACACTTCTGTGTCTTTACTTTCATTTTGTGTTTTTTTCTATTGAGTTAGGGTCCCCCCCCCCCCGTTTCTTTTGGTTCTTGTTTTTCCTTGTTTGACATTTTATGATTAAAAATAATAAAATAATAAATGGGAGCAGGGAAGACAGGCTCATTCACACCAGTTTTTAATATCTATATCTATATCTATATATAATTCTCTTGGGTATGTTGCCTTTCTCAGTGTGCTGATCGGCTGCTCAGGAAACACACCCAACCCATCACCATCCACATGCAAATTTCCGCTCCACATCACAATCCACTCAATCTGCATCACCACCAAACAAGGGCCCCTCCCTCCTCTCACTCCCTCAGCCACTCATCAATCACAGGCTGCGATAAGGTCCAGGCCGTCAACCGGCAGCAGCCACAGGACGCTGCTGCCGGCACTACAATGGGACCCAAGCAGTCAACTGGTGGCGGCTGCAGCAGGGTAACAGAGTAAGTCATCCTCAGCAATTCCTGGAAAAGTGTGGAATGCTGAGAAGAGGAATTTAAATCCACCAGCCTACCTTACAGGGTTGTCATGAGGTCTACCACGTGTTTTTGGGGGGAGTTTTTTTTAATGGCGTATGGTATGCCAGGTCCAGCTAGTGTATACTATTTCTGTTGAATGCACTTATAAGCATCACTAACAAAAGACAAATGGCTAGACCAGCTTTACAGACAGGCTAATTAAATGATAAACCAGAAAAACCTATTAGGATTTTGTAGCATAAACAATGAGAAGGCATATTGCCCCACTTGCTTCTCTTAAAAAGTAAAAAGAATAAAGAACAGAAACCAAGAAAAAGAACTGTGGATTATGTTTCTTGATGAAAAACTGAATAATGAAACAGCATCATATTATCTGCTCTACCCAAAAACAAAAAGCAATTCCAGATCATGTTCAGAAATATTTTTGTTTCCATTTTTAAAAAAATCCATGTACCCTATTCAATTGTATTTGATTTACTACTTATACCAACTTAATCTTTAAGAAAAGTGTCCACTTACACAGAAAATATAAGTCAACATCATCTCTTATTTACCACTATCAGAATTACTCATCATCTTTCTGTTTTATACATTTGTTGTTGTGTGCCTTCAAGTTGTTTCAAACTTATGGTGACCTTAAAGCACCCTATCATGGAGTTTTCTGAGGCTGAGAGTGTACGAATTGCCCAAGGTCACCCAGGGGTTTTCATGGCTGAGCAGGGATTTGAACCCTGGTCTCCAGAGTCACGTTCAACACTCAAACCACTACACCAAACTGGCTCCTGTATTTAGACATTATATTTAGAAAAGAAACATATAGTATACATTGCTATTCATTTTGTGGCATTACAAACCAGAACCTCACATTCTAGTTTTGGATTATTATTCTGCTCACAGACTATGTGAAACTTTGCCTAAGGTTTCAATGTTTAAAGCACTCACTACAGGTTTACATTTCAGTTTTAAAGGGTAAGTTCCAACTGAGATAATTAAGATCAATGTAGTTTCTTTCACTATCTATCTTATACCTTGAGTGTACAGGCTGCCTGCTGAGTGAAATGCAATTAAGTCAGAATAGCAAATATACAAGAGAGTTTAGCCTTTGTGTTACTTTATAGGTAGCCTGCTGTTTACTGCATTTACAAAAGTTTATTTCATACAATAGTTTTCAATAGTTTTCAATTAACTGGAAAAGTCAGTTCTAACAAAAGTTAACTATAAAAGGCTAGCTATTAACATGCAATAATTATTTCTTTAAAACAGAACAGATTTAAGCTTTTACTCAGCTCTGATTAGCAGGTGCCATACAGTGAGTACTTTACTTGGTACCAATAAAAATTGAGATCCAGTGTCATAATTGGTGAGAGTCAGTGTGGGTTACTGGTTTGAGTGTTTGAGACCAGGGTTCAAATTCTTGCTTAGCCATGGAAACCCACCGGGTGATCCTGGGCAAGTCATACTCTCTCAGCCTCAGAGAGAGGCAAAGGCAAACCTCCTTCTGAACAAATCTTGCCAAGAAAACCCCGTGATAGGTTCACCTTAGGATCACTGTAAGTCAGAAACTACTTGAAAGCACACAACATCACTTTGTCCCACTTTGGGAGAAAGGCAGCATAGAAATTGCACTAAATAAATAAATAAATATCAGTTGGTGGGGTTCATTGGCCAACCCTACTCAGATTTAGTGCTCACTGCACTCATCTTAATAGGTGATTCTGTTCTATTTTTGTTTCATTTAGCACAATGTTGTTATAGAAACAATATGATTCCTTCATCCAGTCAATTTTCTCATCCAAATAATGCTTCATTTAGTCCACATCTCATATATACATATGGTTAGGTCCAGAAATAATTGGACACTGACACAAGTTTTATTATTTCAGCTGTTTACCATAATAAATTCAAGTTATAGTTAAATAATTAACATGGGCTTAAGGTGCAGTCTCTCAGCTTTAATTTGAGGGTATCCACATCCAAATTGGAGGAAGGGTTTAGGAATTACAGCTCTTTAATATTTAGCCCCCTCTTTTTCAAGGGACCAAAAGTAATTGGACAAATTAAAACTATCATAAATAAAATGTTTCTTTTTAATACTTTGTTGAGAATCCTTTGCAGACAATGACTGCTTGAAGTCTGGAACGCGCGGACATCACCAAACATGGGTTTCCTCCTTTGTGATGCTTTTTGCAGCTCTCTTCAGCTACTGTTTGTTCATGGGTCTTTCTACCTTTGAATTTTGTCTTCAGCAAGTAAAATGCATGCTCGATTGGGTTGAGATCAGGTGATTGACTTGGCCATTGCAGAATATTCCACTTCTTTGCCTTAAAAAACCCCTGGGTCACCGTCCATCTGTAAAGTGAAGTTCTGTCTAATCAACTTTGCTGAATTGGACTGAACCCGAGCAGATAATATATCCCTATACACTTCAGAATTCATCCGGCTGCTTTTGTCTTCTGTCACATCATCAATAAACACTAGTGACCCAGTAGCACTGGAAACCATGCATGCCCATGCTATCACACTGCCTCCACCATGTTTTACAGATGATGTGGTATGCTTCAGATCATGAGCCGTTCCAAACCTTCTCCATACTTTTTCCTTCCCACTCTGGCACAGGTTAATCTTAGTTTCATCTGTCCAAAGAATGCTGTTCCAGGATGGGCTGGCTTTTTTAGATTTTTTTTGGCAAAGTCTAATCTGGCCTTTCTATTCTTGAGGCTTATAAATGGTTTGCACCTTGTAAAGTCTTCTCTTTATGGTACACTTGGACAATGATATGCCTACCTCCTAGAGAGCGTTCTTCACTTGGCTGGATACTATGAAGGGGTTTTTCTTTTCCATGGAAAGGATGCAACGATCATCCACTGCTGTTGTCTTCCATGGACATCCAGGTCTTTTAGTGCTGCAGAGCTCATCAGTGCATTTTCCCCCTCAGAAATGTTGATTTGGCCACTCCTAATGTCCCTGCTATCTCTCTGATGGAATTTTTTTTGGCGGCTTAAGGATGGCCTGTTTCACTTGCATTGAGAGCTCCTTAGACCACTTGTTTTGGGTTCTCAGCAACAGCTTCCAAATGTGAATGCCTCATCTGGAATCAACTCCAGACCTTTTACCTGCTTAATTGATGAAGAATAGATAATGAAGTAACAGCCCACACCTGTCCATGAAATAGCTTTTGAATCAATTGTCCAATTACTTTTGGTCCTTTGAAAAAGAGGGGCTACATATTAAAGAGCTGTAATTCCCAAACCTTTCCTCCAATTTGGTTGTGAATATCCTCAAATTAAAGCTGAGAAACTGCACTTTAAGCCCATATTCATTATTTAACTGTAACCTGAACTTATTTTGGTAATAGCCAAAATAACAAAACCTGTGTCAGTGTGCAAGTATTTCCAGACCTAACCGTACATACTTAGGACATAACCACTTTTCCTCTGAGCAGCAACAGAACTTCGGAACATGAACAACAACAACAGGGATGGGTAAGGGGCAGTCTGTTAGGTCACATGCATTCCCTCAGGATAAAAACACACACACACAAAAAAACTTGATTGAAGAGGTCACTTCCTGTTGTTAAAAAAGGCCTCTTCTATACTTAAAATGACCCAGGAGCAAAAATGCCCCCTAGAGGGTGTTTGGGGGCAAAAAAAATTTTTGTGGGAGATACAGCCCCTCAAATTGTCCTGGCTCCTGGCAGGAGCCAATGCACCCCCTACCCTGTTCAATAGTTATCCCTAGGGCTGTGGTTCTCAACCTGTGGGTCCCCAGGTGTTGTTGGACTATAGTTCTCAGGAGCCCTGGCGGCACAGTGGTTAAATGCCGGTACACCAGGGCTCCTGGAAACTGTAGTCCAACAACATCTGGGGACCCTGTCAGGGGATGATAGGACATTCAATCCCTGGCAGAAGCCAAAAACTGTCTCAGCAGACTAGGTAGCAATGCTTTCCCAAGAATACTCACACACAGAGTGTTTGGTGTCCAGAAAACAGGAGGTGCTTTAATCTTCAGTAGTTTCAGTATGTACAGACAAAGTGCTACGCCAGGCATCTCAGGATCATAGGAAGAGAATGAACACTGATCTGGCTTTTTCATATGCATCTCAGCATCTCATTGGTTTACCCAAGCACATGGTTACATTGCATCAGATTTCCATACTACATGGCTTTGTACTCTAGTAACCCTTCTTCTGATGTAACCCTTCTCATGCAGCTGTGGCATGATTAGCATGACTGGCAGTTCATGGAGTCAGTCAACATGACTCAGCATGATTTCTGTAGTTGTTTGGCCATTTTAAAACTTAGGGTTCAGGGTTGAGAACCACGCCTAGTCTACACCTATATTGTGATCACAGTCTTTCAGCAACTTTGATGAAGATCAAATGACTCCAAATGTACATACAGGTAATTAAAATCTGTGGCCTCTTTTTTTCCCCTTTCAAAGAACAGGTGATCTGCTCTGCACCCTCAGAACAATGAAGCTTGAGCATGATCCAACCAAAGCTGAATGCTTTTACACAGAAGTCACTGACCTAAAAGGGCTTCCCTTTGGTTAGACTGTAACCCTTGTCCTTTACTGCTTGGGTTACAAGGACAGATGATAAGTCATATGCCACTGAAGCAAAATGAATCCACAAAATGATGCCACTTCTGGTTGCAGCATTTGTCTTTCTATATAAGGTAATTCACACATCATTTCTCCTTTGCAGTACTCAGCATGATTTGGCCATGTTTGGCTTACTCATTACTGCAAGGCTGAACTGATGAAACCAGTCTGACAGACCAGAAATAGTCCTTTACCTATAAAGCATAAGGCCTGAACATGATCATGTATACTTTTCAAAAAAATTACCATTCCGTATGTTGTCTGTATTTTCAGTTTCTCATCTGGATGGACCAATCTTTCAACTTTAGTATAAGAAGAAAGAAAACCAGTGTTCATGGTGATATATATTCTCTCTTATAGTATAAAACTTACACCTCTTATAAATTTAAAGGAGAAAACACAAAGTACTGAGGAAATTTTAAAAAGTGGGGACACAGTTCTAACATGTCCATCCAGTGACAGACTGTAAAATTTAAATGAATCCAGTATTGATTGTTCCAAGGCAGAGTCTTCTCCACTGTGCATATCAACACACATGTGGCCAGGAAGGAGATGGTCACACTGGTCAAAAGATTCTTCAATGTCCGGTAAGTATCCTTAAGTTAAACCCTGTTAAGCTTTTGGCAAGCAGGCAGGAACTATCCATTTTAAAAAAGAAATCAAGTGACTCATTGTACCCCACAGGAAACCTCTGAAGTCAAGAATAAACCTATGAACTCCTACTTTCCCCTTCTGGCTTACAGTTCACAAACCACTCTTCCTTCCCATCTGTGTATTAAATGAAATACCTAAAGGAAGGGAAGTGCAAAAAAAAAAAAAAATGGCACCCAGACGCAAAGGAAAGCATGGTTCCGGTATTTCAATTACTCTGACAGTTCAGAAATTTTAGCAGGTGCAGCTTTCAAAAACCTGCAATGCTGTGATGGAAAAGGCTATACCTGCCAACATTTCCTCTTCAACTAAAGGTATATGAGTCTTGCTCTCACATACATCCTAACCCCAGCCCAAGTTCCAATGAGCCTTAAGCAACACCCAACTCAATAGTCATTTTTGTGACTGTCTAATAATTTAGGCTTGCAACTAATGTTCCTTTTTAAAGAGGTGATGTGAAGCAAATAAAAAAACTGTAAAAAGAACTCTTAAGTGGAGACTGGGTGTATGTATTAAACAGATACAGAGGGAGATAGAAAGAAATTAAATGCTGGCTAATATTTAAACAGCAGTTTAGAGCTATGAAGATATTCCTGCAGTGAAGTATGAAGGCCATGAAAGGTCAATCAAGGGTGCGGCTATATGATCATAAAAAAATCCATATGGGGGGCAAAAAATACGAACAGCCTGTCGTTCGTATGCATACGAACCGGCTATACGATTTTTAAGCCCCCTAAACTCCGTATGACTCCCTCTTCCCAAAGCTGGCTGGAGCGAGCAAGCCAAGCAGCAGTTTTAAATCTCCCGCCGCTTTTTTTTTTTTTAAAGGTTCCTGGTTTGCAGACATTCGGTTTTCCGTATTTACAATATAAAATAAAAATAAATATACATATAAATTCACGGACTTACCAGACGCTCGCTAGCCAGGAAACCAACATGGCGGCCGCTCCCAATTCCCCTCCGTTCTAGCCCCGCCCCCTCTACTCGGCCAGCCAATCAGATTACCCTGCCTGTTCATATGTGTGCGAACGGACCGTACAGACCCGTCAGCCATCCAAACGGCGTACAGATTTCTCTTCGTGATCCGCTTTCCTTCCCGAATGCCGCGTGTGCGTATTTCAGGGTGGAAAACCGGGGCCCCCCTCTTTTGCATTCGTGTGCATCCAAACGGCTGTTTGTACGGAAGTGCGAACTTTCACATGCCGTACGTATTATTTAAATCGTGTAGACGGGACCCAAGATTCCCAAGTGTGCATCATCAAACTTCTAAACTGTTGTCGTTGTATGCCTTCATGTCATTTCTGAATGATGGCAACCCTAAGGCGAATAATCATAGGGTTTCCACAGCCAGATCTGTTCAGAGGGGGTTTGCCCTTGCCTTCCTCTAAGGCTGAGAGAGTGTGGCTTGCCCAGGATCACCCAGTGGGTTTCCATGGCTGAGTGGGGATTTAAACCTTAATCTCCAGAATCCTAGTCCAACACCCAAACCACTACTCTACGCTGGCTCTCACCAATTGTGACACCGGATCTCAACTTTTATTGCTACCAAGTACTAACTGTACTACAAACTACTACACCACGCTGTCTCTAATGTACCTTTACCCATTACATGTTCATGAGTACTGCAGAAAATATCAATAGAACACTGGTGTAAGCTGTTACCAACATGGCTACTGCTTAAAGTGTGGAACATTCCTTATAAATTGGTATATGCCCCCGGTTTACAGGGCCTGTAATCTGCAATATAATTCTTATTTCTAAGCAAAACTCTCCCTACTGTTCTTTAATATTATTTAGCAAAGGATTACTGTGAAGGGCTACAATTAGTCACCTATGAAAATAATTAAGGGTTTGAACAGAAAATTAAAGAAGTTTATAAATATCTTTGCTAAACATTTAAACTTCTTTTTTTGTTAAGTTTTCTAACCCTTTCCTACTTGCTTAAAGTTCACTGCACTACTTTGACCTTTAACTTCTTTCTACTCTCCTTATTCCAAATCAACCTTTGAGCAAGAGTTAACAGCCTAACAGACATGCTTAGCTCACATTCTTTTGTAAATGGATTTGGACTACTGAACAGCTGTGAGTAAGAGTGGAATGCAGGGGCCTGAAGAGAACTGTAACTTATGGCTGAGTAGCTTACTGGAAGATTAAAATATAACTTCTTCTCTTTAGTACCAAATACCAGGCATACATTGCCACAATTCAGACATTAATCTGCCCAACTGCTAAAACATTTTATTTATTGTAGTTTTTTTTTAAATCAAAGCACTTTACAAAAAACTATAATGCACTTTTTAAAAACTGGCAAGTGTATCAAAGTAATGTAAGAACTGGAAATTAAGCAATAAAAATAGCAGCCTGCATAATTAAAAAGGGATTGAATGCTGGTGAAAACTGATGCAGAGTCTAGCAAAGCTACCTCCTCAAACGGCATACTTAAAAGGCCATAGTGTGAAAAAGAACATAAATATGGAGCAAGATGTGCCTTCTGGAGATGGCATTTCACAGTATTGGCATCACAGCTAAAAAGGCCCTGCTTTTTGTAGCCACCTACCCAAGATGAATCAACAACAAACCTGTGACAAAACCTCAGTTGTTAATAGAAATGGCCAAGGCTCAACACATGGGAGAAAACTATACTGTAGCTCTGTTCAGCAAACCTGTTTTGTTCTATCTTTTTAAAAAACTATGATAGGAGCTGCCTTAGCACTGAAAGGTGACCCTTCACCCAAAAGGGGAGGAGAATTCGAGTGTGGGTCTCCTTACCCCAACCCATGGTTTGGCAAACATCTGAATTAAGGCCACAGCAAGACATGTAGCGTGCAACATGAGATGAGTCAGAGAGCTTTAACTTTATTTAATCAAATTTATCCTACAACACTGATGCAAGCAGTGGCATTCCATCACGCCTACACTCTAAATCCATCAAACTGTCAGTCTCTTGACAAGGAAATATTGTTTTTTTCAGGGTGCGGTTCTCCAACACAGAAGTTCCAACACCCTCATGAAACCACCATTCTTTTGGCTCTTTGGAAAAGTCCTCACAGTTGCAGCATGCTTCCAATGTATGCATGCCAATGGGTGCTCCTGAATACAGGATGTACATTCTGTACATTCATACACTAATATGTTGTGCCCTGAGTTTGAAACCAGGGTTCAAAATTGGCTCTCAAATCGAGGACTGTTACAGGACTGAGAAGCACAGGTCTAGTTTTGGAAATAAGCACTATATTTTGCATTTTGGTAAGCTTCTGGTTATTTTAGGTGTTTCTGCTTGAACTAGCATACTGCTTTTTACCAACAAACCTGAATTTTCAGGATTTCCTGCTTGGTGCTTTGGACAAATACAGGTTACATCAGATAATGCTTACCCTCTATTGCTTTAAATTCTCCCCTAAGTACTGGCATTTCCAAATCTCCAACAATCTACTTATTTTACTTATGAAGTGTATGTGTTATAAATGTATACATAAAATACAGACAGTTTAGTATCTCTACTTCAGTAAAAGGTTTTGGGGCTTTGTTTTGTTTTTTTGCAAAACCTTCTGCTACTAAGCTTAATGTTTCAGTTACATTTTCCATATTTAGCAGCTAACTTCAGGCTCTTGTAGATTCTCTCAGTAATGACCAAATGTGTTTATATTCCTAAAGCTGCAGTTTATTTTCTCAAGGATTGCGTACTTTATTACTTATACCAGGCTGAGCTCATGATCTATGACTAATCATGATCTATGACTAAGCCAAACATAAAACATAATTGGGCCTTATAATAAAAGTATACCAATACTGAGCTGATGCCTATTTGTCCTAGACTACTTGAAAACTCAAGTGCAACATTTGTTTACTAGAGATAGAGGCCACTTTTTAAAAAATTTGGTTACCGTACTTTTTCATCTATCCCTGAATCTATCACATGATCCATTTTCAAAGGCCTTCAAATTCTTCATAACTTCCTTGAAACAATTTTTGTTGAAGCATAATGGCCCCCAAATGACAAAAGGCCTCCTAGACCAGATTTTAGCATGGACACTAAGTCTTCCTTCTACAAACATCTCAAATGGATGAGGCAATATCTTACAGAATTTATCTGTCACAAGCATCAAACAAAATGGAACCAAGATGCCCTATATCTGAAATCTGTAAGAAAAGAAATGTTTTTTAATCAAACACATGCAGATAGCTCTATTTGTATGAGCTAAGTTACAAGAACTAGATAAAAACAGTTTTCCATATGCAAACAAGGCAATCAGTTTTCAGTTCATACCATAGATGACATTCATTCTGACACACTTTATTAGCTTATTAGGTATGTTCCACCTTTCCTTTGATGTGTTCAAGGTGGTATACAAAGCCCTCTTCCTCCTTCTTTTACCTCCACAACTCTGTGAGGTAGATTAGGCCGAGTGAAAGGGGGGGGGTTCATCTGTATCATCCAATGTGTTTCGTAGCTCATTGGGGACTTGTCTACATCTCACACTCTAACTACTACACTACATTGGTTCTTCTCAGAAGTGTATACTCATTCCATTAACTCAAGAGAAACCAATCATCATTTGGCTCCTCTTCTCTTCCTGAGCTGTCCTGAGCTATCAGGAGCCCTGGTGGTGCAGGGGTTAAATGCCAGTCCTGCAAGTCAACACGTTGTAAGTTTGATTCCAGTGGGCTCCAAGGTTCACTCAGCCTTCCATTCTTTCATAGGTCGGTAAAATGAGTACCCAGCTTGTGGGGGCAATTAGAGAACACACATTGGAAACTGCTTAACGCAGTGTAGATGTGTAAATAGCTATTGCTTAAAACATTTTGTAAGCCGCTCTGATAGCCTTGAGGCTGAAGAGCGGGGTATAAATAAATAAAATAAAATAAAATAAAAATTTATTAACTGTTATTCCATCTGGCTGGAACAGAGGTAATGGTGGGGCTTACTCCACACAATTTTATATCACACAATTAGAGCACTATGACTTTAACAGCCATGGTTCCATCCTATGCAGTTCTATAATTTGCAGTTTAGGGAGGGCTATTTAGAATTATCTGTCAGAAAGCATTTATGCCTTATCAAACTACACATTCCAGGATTCCATAGAACGCAGCCATGGCAGGTAAAGTGGAATCATACTACTGTAATTGTGTCATAAGCCCTCCATTAGTTTAGCTGAGAGACCAAATGCCATTTACTTCCCTCCCAGAAGCATTTCCATTCCAGTTGATCCTTATAAGAATGGTTATAAAACCAAGAATTGGTACTGGCGTTTGTTTGCTCTTCCCTCCCCATCCCCTTTTCCATTTGTGTAAGTTTACGGGTAGGACTATTTTTTCCCCTAATCTTTGTGCAGGACATACACAATTCTAAACAATTTAAAAATGATAAAAACAAATAATAACACTTTTTCAATATGTTTCATGTCATCAGAATTAAGTGATATGAGTGTGTATTAATATTAATTTAAAAATGAAAAACAAATGAGTAATTTGTGAAGTCGAAGGCTAAACTGGGCCCTACAGGCTAATGTTACTCCATATCAGACATCACAAGAGCAGCCAGACCCAGACAAAACCCCAGGAATGAAGAAGAAAAACAGCCACCCAAAGGGAAGGTATTTTTACCATACATCAAAGGAGTCACAGACAGAATAGGGAAACTGATGAGGAAACACAACCTCCAAACAATCTATAGACCAACTAAGAAAGTCCAATAAATGCTACGCTCAGCAAAGGACAAAAGAGACCCTTTCACAACTGCAGGAGTTTACTGCATACCATGCAGCTGTGGACAAGTTGACATAGGGACCACTAAACGCAATGTACAAAAACGAATCAAGGAACATGAGAGACACTGCAGACTGGGCCAGCCAGAAAAATCAGCAGTAGCAGAACATGTTATAAACCAACCTGGACACAAAATGCTATTTGAAAACACAGAAATTCTAGACCAGGCCAACAACTATCATGTCAGAATGCATAGAGAAGCTATTGAAATCCACAAACACCTGGGTAACTTCAACAGGAAAGAAGAAATGTTAAAAGTAAACAAAATCTGGCTTCCAGTTTTGAAGAACAATAGAATAAAAACTCAGCATTTACAAAGGAATTCCTCCCCAGGACAAGGGGAGTCCCAGCAGAAGTGGCCCATCAACTAACCATTAGCCAAACAGACACTAACGAGCCTTGCATTTCTATATCCAGAAACTAACCATTCAATTACACAAATTTACATTTACTACCCTACAGGGGTTCACAGCATATAAGCTACACATACACTCCTACCCTGCCATTCTCTGAAGATGTCAGCCACAGATGCAGGCGAAATGTCAGAAAGAAACTATTCCAGAACACAGCCTCACAGCCCAGAAAAAAAACCAAGGAAAATAAATGAATAATTTGTTCATACATTATTACTGAATGGTGTGGTGGAAAGGAAAATTTGGGAGCATTAATGGTCATTTCTTTAGCTGAAGCACCAGGCAAACAGATAGACTCTCACTGTTTTGACAAGTGAATGAGGTGACAATAATTCCTTCAGTTTCTACTACTGTTTCTGACAGATTAGCACAAAGAATATAAGCAAGATAATCAAGCAGAGACTTTCTTTTCAAAAGTTGGATGGGCAACTTAAGTGGTAACATCTTTCCAAGACTGTTTGCATTTCAGCTGGTTAAAGATCTTTTGTCAAAGTTCAATTTTGCAAAGTGAGACTATGCAACCAAAAATTAAAGTCTGGATTCAATGGAGCTTACTTCCACATAATATGCATAAGACTGCAGTCATGCCTTGTAAACTAGTCAGCCCTGCACATTCATGGTAGTTGGGGTGCAAGACTCCCACAAAAGTGGGGGAAATGCTAATACAATAGCTGCTGCCAACCCCCTCCCACCTCAGACACTGGGGGGGGGAGCACCAGCTATTACCACAGCTGCCGCCAACCCCCTTTCGATGTCTGAGGGTGTTCTTTGCACTTTCACACAGCAGTCTCAGGCTTTGAGAGGGGGTTGGTGGCACCAGCGCCACTGCTCGTGCTCCCCTCCTCACCCAAAGCCAAAGGCTGTTGTGTGAATGTTCATATAGCAGCTTCAGGTTTCGGGGGGGGGGGGAGCAGCTGCAGAAGGGCAGTGGCAAACTCACAAATAATCAAATCCACGGATGTCAAACAGCAAATGTATACTGTATCTGTGATAATGTCGTAGTATTATTTGAGGGAGTAAGGTTGTGTTTTATTATAGAGTTTTTAACCAAAGTGTTAACTTCTTTGAGTAAAAATAAGGCAGTAACAGTATAGTTTACAAGGCATGGTTGCAGGATCAATCTATCTTTTGTAGACATGACTGGATTCTCCTTGGAGCATGGCTATTGGGCTGTTGTGATGGACTCTTGCATTTCAGTTTAGCTCGACACCACTGTCATTACCAAAGGATTTACCTCACGTTTCACTACCCCTCCAGTGCCTCTGAGGGAAGGTTTAATGATAATGTCATTGTATTATTATCATCATCATCATCATCAGGTATTGTTATTATTGTTGTTAGAGTTTTAAATCATGAGTTAAGTTTTGGGTGTCCACAGCTACAAAAGATATTTAAAGGGGGTTGCCTGTAAAAGTTAAGAACCACTGATCTATACTTCTGATATTGTTTCTTCTCCTTCTCCCCTCTCCCACCCGCTCTGTGAATTATAATTAACTTTCTCCTTCATAATATTTGTGAAAAAGGTTATTTTAACATTTTAAAGCCCTCCCCATTAATCTTTACACAATAATATTGTTTCTGACAAGTTTCATTTATGCCACTCATGTATTGCTTCTACAACCACCTCCTGCTCACAGTCACTAGGCATACAATTTATTGTTTGTGGTTCAGTGCAGACAGACATTCCAGGGTTGCTACTGCACACAGTGTCTGATTATAGGGAAAAAAATCTGGCATGTCACCTTTTCCCTATCAAAAATCTATATAACAAAAACAACAACAAAAGGATTTGTACTGCATGGTTAAAACCTTAATAATAAACACACTACTGATATAATCATTAGACTCCATGACCCAGCACTGGGATTTCTTGAGCGGCTGGTTACCAATGACAATTGACAAGTGCCCCCTAGCTACCAAACAATAATACTGCATCAGAACATGCTGTGTGCCTTCAAGTCCTTTTCAACTTGTGGTGACTTTAAGGCAAACCTATCACAGGGTTTTCTTAGCAACATTTGTTCAAAGGGGTTTGCCTTTGCCTTCCTCTGAGGCTGAGTATGTGACTTGCCCAAGATCAGCCAGTGGGTTTTGTAGGAGTAATGAGTCTAAAAAATAAAATTGTATTAAAAAATTCCAGGATCTAGTCCTTTTAAAAAGCAACAAGAAATATCTTCTTTTAAAAAGAGTTTTAAAAAATCATTCATTTACTTTTAACTTCATGCAGAGTGCAAACTTAAGAATGCTGACTTAAGCTCAATTAACATTTAAAAAGTGTATTCAGAGGTCTGAGATCACTCAGTTAAATTAGACTCATTACAAAACAAAGGAATCAGTTTAAAATGCAAATCAAAAGTTTACTGAAGGTATATCAATCTCAATCTACATACTAAAACAAACTTTAAAAAGAGGTTCCTAACTAACTAATGGTATTTAGGGTAGGAAAACTCACCCAGCCTACAGGCTGCATGGTAAACATCACTACATGGTTACAGGAAAGAAAACTTAAAATGACTTAAGATGAAGAAAGATGGCTACAGCCTCATGGAGACTCAAACTTAAAAGAGAACTTACACACAACAATAAAATTTAAATTAGGTCATGTGTGGAATGACCCAGCACTCTAGTTGCCTGGAAGTGCCCAGTGAAATAAGAGAAAGGGAATTTTGGGAGAACAAAAGCATGCAGGGACAAACCCTAGACTTATCTAAGGATGTGAATGAGGTACACAAGATTGCTTTTACATTACAATGATTATTTCCCCACATACTACAGGTTTCCATGGCTGAGTGGGGATTTGAACCCTGGTCTCCAGAATCACAGAATGCTGAAACCACCTACACCACGCTGGCTCTCTAACCAGAATGTGGCAAACTACATAGGTAATTTTGTCTGGTTACCTTCCACCTCAAATGCTGTTGTCACCTAAGAGGGAGGCACGGCCCTTATGAAACTAGATAGCTGAGTGCTTCCCCGATACCAGAGGTCAGGAAACATTGGGAAATATTTTGTACTCCTAGTACAAGGTGTTTTTTTAAATGTCTTCCTGCTTGGCCATTTGTAAAATTCTCTTGACTTTGATCTAATTAACAAAACCAACTGAGCAGAAAACCTTGCTTCTCTATTTCTAACTCTGGGAATGCAAAATATTTGGTGATATGGAATTCTCTGAAATGAAAGAAGTTCATGCACTCCTATAAAAAGCCAGGCTAGTATTTCCTATGTTCTGGGATGAAGACAGCAAGTACTGTACAATCTGGGGGGGAGGGGTGCAGTCATATTCCATGCTAACTGTCAAACACTCCTTAAGAAAATGAACTGAAAAGAGAAAGAATTACTGTATATTAACTGCAATCCTCAGTTCCTACAGATCTCTTCATCACTATGTTAATTCAATTAGGTTATTTTAAAAGAATTATATCTCCAGCTATATGCTAAAAAAAAGGTAAAGCCATCAAAATGATTATTTAATAAATAGAAGTCCTGATATAGAACAAATCATCAGTGTTTGTGGAAAAGTCTCAAAACTAAAAAGGCAAAAGCCATTACAACAGCAACAGCAGCAAGAAGACTTAAAACAAGAGTTTAAAGACATCTGTCAAAGATTATAGGTTATCATTTTAAAACTTCAAGCCTGGCAGCTCTGAAATTGTTCTATGCTTAGTCCACAAGGTACCATCATACAAGTTGCCCTAGGACTCAAGAAAAGAGAGAAAATGAATTGTGATGTCCACCATCAGCCAGGGACCAACGGTTGCTGGGAAGTTACACCTACTGCCTCCCAGGAAGAACATCACAACAAGAGGAAGATCAGTCTGGCCTCATCCATTGGGCAGAGCTTCCTCCCTACCCCAGCCTCCAGAAAGAACACTCCACTTATCAGTTACCCTGCAAGAAGTGAAAGGAAGCACACCGTGACCTCTGCCATCTGCCTGAGCCAGGACTTCTAAGTCACCTCTATCCCAGAACTTGGAAATGGTACTATTGTACTGCAATCCCCTCTGGCCCTGCTAGCTCAGGGATGCTGGGAACTGAATCCACAAATAACTTTACCAAGCTCTGCTCTTTTCTGAATGAGACTACCTGCTAGAAAGGGAAGACTGTCAGATACAAATGCTTGTGAGCATGCTATTTTGTTCTGGCACTGTCACCTTGGTTCCCCTCGTCCACCTTTTCCCTCCCTTCTCCTTCTCTTGTGTGTCTTGGATTGTTTTTAGTTTGTAAGACTGAAGGCAATACTTCTCTTCCTTTAAAAAAAATGATGTAAGCCATTTTGGAAGATGAAAAATGGGATAAAAATAGAGGGCTGCAAATTAACAAGATTCCAGCATTCATTCTAAAAATAAATACTGTTATTTTATTTATTTATTTATTTATTTATTTATACCCTGCTCTTCAGCCACAAGGCTATCAGAGCGGCTTACCAATTGTTTTAAGCAATAGCAGTTTACACATCTACACTGTATTAAGCAGTTTCCAATGTGTGTTAGCTAATTGCCCCCACAAGCTGGGTCCTCATTTTACTGACCTACAAAAGGATGGAAGGCTGAGTGAACCCTGGAGCCCGCTGGAATCGAACTTGCAACGTGGTGACTTGCAGTACTGGCATTTAACCACTGCGCCACCAGGGTTGGATACTGGCCTTATCCAGCATGATATTCATGCCAACATTGGTATTTTTACCCCATGTTCTGCAGCTTTTTCCAGCACTGAAAATCTGTGTCAGTTTTCCAGCCCTCTGGGGAAAAAAATTTAAGTTCATGGGGAGATGAAGGAGAAAAACGAGACTGCAACCCATCCACTTGAAGAAACTAACTCCTTGAGTGCAATGATCGTGCTGGATTATTGGCCAATGATTTCAGACAAATGATTAGATACCAGATGATGTGCTGGTAAAGACAATAGATTATCAGGTAGCATTTTATAAACAGAAACATCATGCCAGAATTAAAATATGTATGGGCTGTGATAATGCAATCCTGCTCATGGATCTTCCTGGCAAAACCATGAACATTGTGAAATAACAGGACGTTGTGAAATAACAACTCTCCAGGTGTAAGCATCCATATTCTGCTTGATAGTCTACCCTCTTATTATACAGTAGATGGATTTAATATCAGCACAGGACTGACCTCTAGCGGACAAACGTTTAAGAGACAGTTCAGCTGAATTAACAGAGAGAAATTTAAATACCATTTTTCATTTAAATATGGGGGCTGATAAGAATACATTTGATCTTGTGTTTTTAAAGATCTATATTTATCTACACCCTAAGTAATACATTATCTGCTTGATAAAAAATACTGTAATAACCTCCTAAAGGAAGACAACCTCTTCGACTCAATTCAGAGGTCACAAGGATGTTGGACTAGTAGAAGCATCACAAGTTGCAAACTCCTCCCCCTCCCATCCATGATATGAGATAACTGCAGTGTGTTGCGACATCTGATTTCCACTAAACATAGTATGCTTAGAGCTAAGTATGATAAGTATGGCAAACTACAATTACCTGAAAGTCTGGAGGGAAGGAAGAGCACATGAGCCTCAGGAAAAGGGAGCAGGGGCCATGTAAACTCCAGGGAATGGTCTCAAGTGCCATGACTTGGCTCTGTGGCATCTGTCATAATTCCAGGTATGTGTAGCAAGCTGGACACTTACACTAAACAAGAAAAGCCAATGACATGAACCGCAGAGGTGCTGGGCCAGGACCTCAATAACATGAACTTCTTGAGTCTGAGAGATAGCAAAGCCCCAAGTTGAATGCCCCAAATTCTAGTCACTACCATGGCTTTGATCTCTCCAGTATCTGAGCTTGATATTGGAAAGGGGTGACTGAATTGGAAAGGGGTGACTGAAAGTTAAGCTTCAGGCCAGTAGACTGACTCTTTTAAGTCTTTCTATCCTCAGGAAGGGAGCAAAACCCAGGAAGCCCAGGGCTGACTCATACATATGGAACTAGGAACCCACTAGAGTAAGTTGCTTACTCTTCAACATCTTCAACTAAATCAGCCTTTCTCAACCTTTTTATCCCGGAGGAACCCTTGAAAAAAATTTCAGGTCTTAGGGAACCCCTGCATAAACATTATTCTATATACTGCTATTGCTTTCTACCCATAATCAAAATCTCTTGAGGAACCCCTAGCAACCTCTTGGGGAACCCTAGGGTTCCGGGAAACCCTGGTTGAGAAACATTCATCTAAATCTACCAATTGTTAGGCTTAACTGCAGCAGATCCACTGAATTCTATATGCATACATACAGTCATATGTGGTACTGTGCAAACAGATGAAGTATTTGCAGAATGTTAAGTCAAGGAAAAAATTAAAATATTGTGTAACATTGCCTCCAGACTATGTGCATAAGGTGTATATGAAACATAAATGAATTTTGTGTTTAGACTTGGGTCCCATCTCTAAGATATCTCATTATGTATATGCAAAGATTCCAAAATCTACATCTGGTCCCAAGCATTTAAGATAAGGAATACTCAACCTGTACAACTAACATCTGGCCTTGAAAAGAAAGGTTCTGCTCTGGCAAAGAAAACCCAATACTTTGGAAGGACAGGAGCAATCACACTATTAAAGCACTGAATGTGAGAACCTGGCTTCCAATTTTTGTTCTACCACAAAGGTTGTACTTGTCGTTTGGCAATTTGGAAAACAGAAGATATCCAGGGGTAAACTGGACTAATACTGCTGAGTGAAAAGTGTATACAGTTGGACCCCTGCATCCACGGGAGTTTGGTTCCCAGACTTACCGTGGATACTGCAAACTGTGGATAACAATGAACCCTATTAAAATAAAGGGTTTCTGGTAAAAACATGCCACAGAGTCACACTGGAGGACCTAGAAAATGCCTAGAGAGGATGCCTCTCTAGGCATTTTCCAGCACAACTCTATGATATGTGTCCCCTATTTTGTGTCCCACAGATAACTAAAATTGCTGATATTACTTTCATGGATACAGGAGTCCAACTCTAATGGTCTTTGGGCAAGAGAGGTTATATTTTCCTAAATTAGAAATACAAACTATTATTATTTCTTAGTGCATAAGAATCTGCCAACACTTTTACAAGACACAATTCACATACAGCCTTTGTTTTCTTTTCAACACTTTAGTCAGTGCATGAACCCTATAGGATCCCATTGCCTTCTGATACATGAATGTTGTATAGTCACTGGGCAGGCTGATATTCTGGAACCATGAGGATCTTGTTGTATTGAGAAGGGAGGGTTAAAAATCACAGTTAATGCATGAAAGATAAATTAACCTTTGGAGTTCAGGGGAAATGAGGAAGGCTTTGTTACAATTTGAAATCCTTAGGGTAGAGGTTGGCAAGATCTGCATGAAAAATTGTAATGAAAAATACTAGAGTATTCTTAATTACTTTCTTGTGCATACTTCCTTTACCTCCTATATCTGTCTTCAACCTGTTTTTGTATAAAGAATCTGACAAGATTCCAGGAACAGAGATTTCACCTAAACATTAGGAGAAACTTTTTGACAGTAAGAGCTGTTCGGCAGTGGAACACACTCCCTTGGAGTGTGGTGGGATCTCCTTCCTTGGAGGCCTTTAAACAGAGGCTGGATGGCCATCTGTCGGGGATGCTTTGATCGTGATTTCCTGCATGGCAGGGGGTTGGACTGGATGGCCCTCGTGGTCTCTTCCAACTCTACGATTCTATGATTCTAAGATCTTGGGCCATTTATTTTTGACAATTGATTTGTGTCTTATGGATCTTCTCCTATATTGCTAATTACGGATTTGGAATGTGTGGTTTTATCTGAACAATTTATTATTTTAGAGATTACAGCTGTCCCTTCATATTCACTGGGGTTTGGTTCCAGGACCCCCGTGGATACCAAAATCCGTGAATACTTAAGTCCCATTATATACAATGGCATCGCAAAATAGTGTCCCTTATATAAGATGGCAAAATCAAGATTTGCTTTTTGGATTATTATTTTTTAAAGAATATTTTCAAGCCATGAATACTTAAACCCATGGATATGGAGGGACAACTGTATATGTTTTTATATTTGTTATATACATATACATCTCCTAACTTTGCTTATTTTCTATTGTTTCAGTTGAGTTAGGTCTTTATCCCTTTCTTTTATTGCTGGTTAGTGACAAATGGTAAGTCGGATTTCACCTTGCCCCACTTACACTCCAACTAGGAAGATAAATGAGGTGCAGAATACTGCAGCTATCTTCACTCACTTGCCAGAGATAGCAGCTGGACCCTTGGCCCCAGTCACCTGCTCAACTGGGAAGGCAAGCAAGACATGGGAATTCCCTTTGCATAAACTTTACCATCTAACAGGACAGTAAGGAGTGTGTGAAGGGACTCTCTGTGTCTCTCTTTGTACAGAAGAAGTGGAAATGGGTATCAGCAAGAGGTCAGATGACTTAAGGAGAGGGGTAGAGCTTGGGGATGAAACCCTCCCACCATGATGTCATCTGGCTTATAAGGGAATTCCAGCCCATCCTAAACCTGACCATGCCTCCAGGGTGAATACACTCAAAGAACTTCACTCCCCCAGAATATCATGCAGTTGCCAATGGTCCAGTAACAGTATGCTCAAAGACAAAAGAAATCGCCTTGATCAAAACTATTATGGCCAGCCACTTTTTTGTTCCAACCCTCCAAACACACACACACACACACACAGAGAGAGAGAGAGAGAGAGAGAGAGAGAGAGAGAGATGCATACATACACTAGCTGTACCCAGCATAACATACGCCGTTAAGAAAACTCCACCCAAAATGCCTGGTAGACCTCATGACAACCCTGTAAGGTAGGCAGGTGATTTTTTAAATACCTCCTCCCCCTTCTCAACATTCCACACTTTCTCTGGAACTGCTGAGGGTAACTCGCTCTGTTGTCCTGCCGCCACTGCCATGGCTACCACCAGTTGACTGCCTGGGTCCCGTTATAGGCAGCCCACCGCGACCACCAGCTAACTGCCTGGGTCCCATCACAAGTGGCCCGCCATCACTGCCACCAGTTGACTGTCTGGGTCCCATTGCAGTCTGTGACTGAGGGGGTGAGAGGAGGAAGGGATCCTTGTGAGGCTGGGGTGTGGATGCAGATTGAGTGGCAGGAGTGGATTGTGAGGTGGAGAGGGAATTTGCATGTGGGTGGTGATTGGTTGGGTGTGTTTCCTGAGCAGCCAATCAGCACACTGGGAAAGGCAACATGCCCAAGAGTTTTATAGAGAGAGTTTGGACCTGGTATCAACATTGCCTGGATTTCCAAATTTGCTTAGCTACTTCCTTGAATTGAAATCAAGTATACTATAGTCTGTGCAGGCCCCACAGGCATTAAATGAATACAGAAAGATCACAAGCATCACAAGAGCTTGTTCTTTAATCTTTCTTGCTTTGGTGTTCTTTTTTTTTCTTCATCTGGCTACTTGTTTTACTGCTTTCCATTTATCAGCTAAATGCTTACCCATCAGAAGCTCTGCAATACTATTCGTGATTCCCCAATACAGCTATTATGTACATTTTAAATATTTGCTATCCTACAGTACTGTCATTGTGTACTGTATAGTCTAATTCTTCTATGTTTTGAGAACTACAGTAGTCTGTGTGAATTCTTAGGATCAATCTACTTAGAAGCACTATTACAAAGGTTCAGAGATCTCTCTCAGAGTGTGTATGAGTTTATATATATACTTGCAAAGCAAACTTGATTAAAGGTGGATCTCACATTATGTGAACTGTAAATCCTTCCTAGAGCCACTGTGGTGTAGTAGTCTGAATGCTGGACTATGACTCTGAAGGACAGGCTTTGAATCCCTGCTTAGCCATGGAAACACACTGTCTCAGCCTCAGAGGAAGGCAAAGGCAAACCCTCTCTGAACAAATCTTGCCAAGAAAACTCCGTGATAGGTTCACCTTAGGGTTGCCATAAGTTGGAAACAACCTGAAGGCACACAACAACAAATCCCAGTTAATGCTTGTTTGTTTGGAACACCAGAAGTATTCAGAACGAGCCACAGTACAAACTAAAAATATAACAGCCCTTGTAGCCAGTATATTCACCCGAGATGTAGCCAGCTTGGCATTCTTTTTCAGGGGAAGTTTGGT
This sequence comes from Gambelia wislizenii, assembly GCA_030847615.1. Classification (NCBI taxonomy): domain Eukaryota; kingdom Metazoa; phylum Chordata; class Lepidosauria; order Squamata; family Crotaphytidae; genus Gambelia; species Gambelia wislizenii. Next base: position 110,761,159 of record JAUMIR010000004.1, read on the forward strand.
GATTCAAAATTGGTACTGCAGTTTTAACCTCTGAGAAAATGTCTGCTGATGTAGAAGGTGTCAACAAGTGTTTGCTTTAATATGAATCCAAACCTACAGCTGCTTTCCTCGTACTTTATCTTCTATGATAAACAATAATCATGTATTCAAACAGTCTGAAAGAAGTTCTCAAGGACTTTAAGAAAAGCACTGTTTAAACCTTTCACGTGAATATAACCATATCCTGTTCCAACAAGTCCAGGCAGGAATCCAGACAGCACTACAACATAATCCTATACATGTGTATACCAAAGACAATCCCACTGAGCTAGTGGGGCTTACTCCCAAGTAAGTGGGCACAGCATTACGTCCTCAGTTTCCTACTTGGAAATTAACTTTTCCTAGGCCTTCAACTAGTTTGATTAATTTTCATTTATACCCCAGGAATTTTCTTTGAGTACCACTTTTTACCTTGTCCTTTCCATGAAAGTGAACGTACATGAATGAATGGGGAAAGTGTGAAGAAAAAGAATTTGACATTTAAAATTTATCTTAATGCTATCACTTTTTTTCTTTTAAACTAACAGAGAGAAAACAAAAGACAAAGGTCAAGATCCCATATCATGCTCCATAAGTATATGGAGAGCTTCCTGCCCACTGACTGGCTACAGTGGTGTGTTCAGTCTTGTTTCAGTTGCTCTTGAATAGGGAGGGAAGAAAGAGCAGCCTCTGCCCCCAGCATAAGGCTTCTCTTTCTTCTGTCAGTGCTCAAGAGCAGACAAAATGAGCATGGACACCCCCACACAGATAATCAGTGCCAAAGGAGTTGGAGCTGGGCCTGACAACCTTCCAGCTGTTGATGTACATCAGAATTGGGTTCTTGCAGGAGGTACCAGATACCTCTTTCTGTAAGAGCCAAAAGTACATATGCCTTAAGTACACCCGTGTATTAATACAGGAAAAACAAAGCAAGGAGGTAGTCAAGGAAATGAGAAAGCAGATACACTGAAATTAAGGTAATGAAATATGATATGTTTCCTTTATGACATTGACAGATGTCTAATTTAAAGTGAACTCGCAGCACAGCACGTAAACTAAGACATGCAAACCTGATCCAGGAAGAAGTCAGACTAATATGGAAGCAAGCTTCCACATACATCTCTGTTCTTACTAAATGGGAAAGCACTCATTTCAAATCCCCCAACCACAGAATCCCCACAATTCTGAAAGCTGTGGTCCCAAAAAGGTAACATTGCCAAGCTCTGGCAAGCACTCTTGCAAACAGGTACTGTGCAAACAATTCCGCAATTAAAATTGGCAGCAAGAGCTCAGATAATTGGCGATAGTTTGATAAGCAAAGGAGTGGCCAGATGGTTCCCACATGTTTGCTGATACAATTCTGATGCAACTGCAAGAGCACAGCTGGATCAGGAGAAGGAAGCAATTGAAGAAAAAGCAATTTTCATATACATGAAATAATCATCTGATAAAAATGATCAGATTCATATACATGAAATTCATATACATGAAATAATCATGTATTCATATACATGAAATAATATATACATTCATATACATGAAATAATATATAATATTATATTATATGTGTATAAAGTGTGTGTATATATATATATATATATATTACATTATAAATTCATATACATGAAATAATCATCTGATAAAAAAATATAAACAGGATTTCATTGTGATCACAAGGCCAAACTTAGTATCAAACAGTCCCTAACAGGCTATGTAGATCAGTGGGATTGTGTGTCCTAGCTTTATAATGTCACACACATTTCCAGGCAGAGCTCCGCAATCAGAAGGAAATAACAGCCTGCAGTACTGCCATGTGACTAACTATCCTGCCCCCACACGCCAAAATGGCAATGGGAAACACTATCACAATCCTAGATTACAATATCCTGCTTTGTTTGGTACAATATAACCCAAAGTAATACCATGATTTCAATCTTAACAGCAAATGCAATTTATACAATGGAATAGGGTTGGTAAATGAAGGAATCAAGCAGCACTGTTGAGACTGATTTATTTTAGCAAGAGACTTTGGGGGTATCAATCCACTTCTTCCAATGAATATCAATTTACCTATTCATCAGAAGAAGTGGACTGATATCCATGAAATCTCTTGCTAAAATAAATCAGCTTCAAGGGTGCTGCTTGATTCCTTCATGCTGAAAGAAATTAGTCTCAAAGGCACTGCTTGATTCTGATTCTTTCTCACACTTTTAATTTTATGTTGAAACAGACTAACACAGCTATCTCTTTGAAAGTCAATGTAAAAATCAAACTACTTTTTCCCAGTACACATTTTGTTTAATTTGATTTTCTGAGGTCGCCCCATATGATTTTCTTTTTTGTTCTACCTAAATCTTTTTAATGCAAACTTTTGAAGTTGACATTCTGAATACAATATGATCCCTGTATCCATGGAGACTACATTCCTGGACTTACCATGGACAGTGAAAATTGTGATAGTAGCGAACCTTATACTTCCGGTGGAAGCATAACATAGAATCACGCTGGAGAACCTCCAACTGCCTAGAGAGAACACCTCTCTAGGCATTTGGAGATCCTCAAGCACAATCCTATGGTCAACTTCCACTAGACGCTGACCACAGAATCGTGCTGGGGGACCTAGAAAATGCCTAGAGAGAACATATTTTTTTGGACATGGATAAATGAAACCATGTGTACTGGTCTTGCAAATATGGAGACTGTACACTATATATATATATTTGAGAAAATCTAGATATAACCAAATGTCGAGGAAAAGGGGCCATGATGCGATGTTAGAGAATGTGCCTCCCATGCTGAATTTTCCAGGTTCACTCCTAAGACAATCCAGAAAGAAGGCAGCCAATCCAGGAAAGAACCTTATCTGAGAATCTGGAGAGCCACCACCCAGCAGTGTAACAGGTTAGCTGGAATCATGGTTTTCTTGTGTAAGGAAGCTAGATGCATCTCTCCCCCTCCCAGTGAAAAGAGCCACGATTTGTAACTAGATGATTTGTGTAGATCAGCCAATGTTAGGGATTTAAATTCATAAACACTGACTTTTTCTGCAGCATATAACTGTAGATTAAAGCCAACAAAGAACACAGAAATCTAAACATACCCTACTAGGGTTAGAAACTTGGTGGGGGAGGGATTGTGAGACTGTCTTAACAACAGTTAAATGCAGACCTGATACCTTATACAAGACTGCTCAAATAATCTTTGTTCTATAATTCTTTAAAATGTTATCTAAAGTTATCCATTAATAATTTATACAATATAGAATATAAACACGAATATATGAAAAGCAGTAGAACCACAGCAACTGTAGCATTAAAACAGATCTAAAAGATATTGTTATAGGGGGTTGTTGAGCCATCAGCCTCACTGCAGAAACCAGACCACAGTGCAGATAACACTGAAGACCTTTTCACTTGAATCAAGTCTTCAGCTTTCCCCATCTGCTTCTTCCATTCACTTCAAAATATTTCAAGCAGAATCAATTATCTGCATGGAATTCAGTGGAGTTGATGCAGATTAAGCCCAATTCCCCCTATATTGTCAAAACTCCACCCCCCACACTACTTGGTGTCCCCCTGCTCTCTGGAATACTATCTCCTTCCCCCATGTAACTCAGTTTAAAGCCCTCCTGGTTAGATTGGTGAGCCACCTAGCAAATACATTCTTTCCAACTGCTGGGAGGTGTTACCCGTCTCCTGCCAGAAGTCCCTCTTCATGAAAGTGCAGGCCATGGTCCAAGAATTCCCATCTTTCCTGATGGCAACATCTGCGGAGCTGGTTGTTCACGTTTTGTATTTTTCTCCCTCTTCCTGGGCTCCGTCCTTCAACAGGAAGGAGTGATGAAATAACAACCTGTACCACAAGGTCCTTTAGCTTCCTCCCTAGAGTCTTGTAGTCTCTTGCAATATACTGAAGGCTATATCTTGCTGCATTAATTCCAACACGGATCAGAAAGAAGGGGTAAAGATCAGTGGGCGTGATGATTTTTGCCAACCACTCTATTACGTCACGGCTCTTCGCCCCTGGGAGACAGCACAACTCTTAAGACTTCTTATCAGGCTGGGCCACACACCACTGCTTCTGTTCCTTGCAACAGGAAGTCACCTTCTACAGATTGAGTATCCTTTATCTGAAAATTCAAAATGCTCCAAAATCCGAAACCATATCTTCAGGGGTCCCTTACCCCTTATTTATAAAATGGCCTAGGGCAGCAGTGGAGTTGGTGGCAAGCCCCAGCCACCAGACACACATTCTCTATGCTCCCCTGTCTCCGGGGAGCCCACCAGCTGCTTGCTTCCTCCTTTGAGGGGATGGCTGGTGTTGCGGCACTCCTGCCTGTTTGTTCACAAGGCGGGAGCAAACAGCTTGCAGGCACTTGGGAGACCTCCTGTCCAGAGATGTGACAATAAGCTCAAACTGCTTATTTCACTCTTTACTGCAAACACACTGCTGCAACCCAACACCAAAAATCTGCGTTTCTCCAGCCCTCCTTCATCATTCTATCAATGCTGATGCTACTAAAAAAAAACCTTGCAGCTAGACAGAGGATGAGGAAAAGTAGGGGCTGGCAGGCATACAAACTCTTTATGAAAAGGAGCTTCACTGTCAGAGGTTTTGTTAACAGAAGCATGCCTGTATAAAATAACAGGTCAGCTAATCTCCCTTCTTGCAACAAAGTGCTTATTACTAAATAACAGCATTACCATAGTTTCATCCAATTGCTACTGAAAATATAATATTTACATTAACCTGATATACTTGATCTACACATACTAGGGCGAGAAGCTGTTATTAGATTTTCCTGCAGTGTCTTGAACTATACTAAAGTATCTTGAATTGTAATGAATATTGTTGTAAGCACTTATTTTGACTTTCCAATATACCCATTTACCCAAAGCTGAGACCTGGAGTTGATTTAAACATGCATCTAAAAAACACATTGCACTTTCCTCCTGAAATTGTACCACTTCATCCTGCAGGAAAGGGGTAGTGCATTAGAACAGCCTTTGATGATGACAATATGCACAAAGTCAGCAGATTAAAAGATTCTGCCTAGTATTCTCTACGATAACCTTCAAATACATAGTTTCTAACCTGCTGAATGCATTCTAACATGCACCTCAGTGTGAAGTAGTACAGTATCAAGAGAAACGGCCATGAGATTTGCTACACATTTGAACTTGCTCACAGTAACTTGTTTAAGACCACAGAGAAACCTCCTTAGCTGATCATGGATATGGATATCTTCAACCTGACATAATTTGCTCTCATACAACACGCACAGTTCTATTCCTTCAAGTGACTGGAATTTTAGGAAGAGCAAATTATAATCACAGGCTTGATTTGCTGCAGAAAAATTCACAGATGACTATCAATTAGGAATGCAAGATCATGCATAGCCTCTTTTTAAGTGTTGCACTTCTGGTTTAGCAAGCAGTAGATCATGAAACAGGAGAACAGTTAAATACATTAACTGATACTACCTGTTTTCTGAGCTGTGGAAGACAAAGTTTAGGCAATGCTGGGAGCTGCAGTCCAACAACAATTGGAGGGCTGCCTGATTCCTACCCAGTGCTTTAAGCACTACAACACAGAGCAGTTTAATTATTCTTTGCTATAATTTTGTTACTTGGAACATTTAGAGATGCAACTCAGTATCTCATGTGGTGAACAGAGTGTTGGACTGGACATACTCCCCAAAATACTATGTGGCATCTGCCTTCAAAGGCTTTTCTTCTGTGGTTTTTTCCCAGCTGGTATTTAAACATCAGGGACCAGAGTCCATAACAAAATAGGCATTTTATTAGGATACAATTATATTTTGTTCTCAAACCAAAAAGCTTCTCATGGTCTCAGAATCTGCAGTACCAAGGCACCAGCTGATCACTACTGTCCCTAGGCAACAATCTATTGATTATATGTGTTATTAAACATCCAGAAAATGATAAACTGATAAATATTGAACTAATAATTGCTTGATTCCACCATTTTCAAGAACAGAGGCAACCCTGTATACACAGCTGTCCTGTATTAATCTGAACACAATTGATCTTTTGCATTACATAGATACATGGATGGACACACACACGCACACACACCTTGATAGGCTGACATGGAAACAATCTGTAGCAAGTTGAAAATAAGATAAGCCAGTGGAAAATAATTCAACCAACACAGTTCTTCATGGGTCATGGTACAAAACAGAATCAAACTGCATTGATTAAAAAAATTGCATGTAACCAACAGTCCATTTGGATTACTTTTGTGGCAACAGTACTATTAGTTTTGGAAACAGTATTTTGTGTGTAAAAACACAGTGCAGAAAAACTGAGCTTGACTTTGAAGCTGCAATCATTATTATATTTAATGAGTGTAAGCCCAACTGAAAAATCTAAGACTTACTTCTCAGTAAACATGTACAGAACTGCAGTCAGTGTGTTTGAAAGTGTGTGTGTGTGTGTGTGTGTGTGTGTATAACCTCAAGACCTCTAAAGTTCTGGAGCTCTGGAATCAAGCAAACTCTCACAACTAATTTACATTTTTTCCAGTTTTCTGCACTGTAATTGCACACCTGTTGCTTATTTAGTGTGCAGGATCCAGATCTTTTTCCTCAAGCTACTGTGACTATTATGCGAGGGTGGGGAATCACGTTTTCTCAGTTCATCAGTTGCCCATTGTTCACAGTCACTAGGTCCTTCCAGGCAAGTTTTTAAAATGAATACATCTATCTATCTATCTATCTATCTATCTATATATATATAAAATTATCTTCGGTGTGCTGATTGGCTGCTCAGGAAACACACCCAACCAATCACCACCCACATGCAATTCCCTCTCCACCTCACAATTCACTCCTACCTCTCAGTCTGTGGCCCAGATTGGGACCCCGACAGTCAAATGGCAGCAGCAGCGGGCCGCCTGCGACAGGACCCCGACAGTCAATCGGCAGCTGTGGAACAATGCTGCTGCCGCTGTGACAAGACCCAGACAGTCAACTGGTGGTGGTAGTGGTAATGGGCCACCTGCAACAGTCCCAGGCCATCAACTGGCGGCAGTGGCAGCAGGGCAACAGAACAAGTCACCCTCAGTAATTCCAGGAAAAGTGTGGAACGCTGAGAAGAGGGAGGAGGGATTTTAAAATTTACCAGCGTACCTTACAGGGTTGTTGTGAGATCTACTGGGCATTTTGGGGGGAGTTTTTAACGCCATATGTTACACCAGGTACAGCTAGTTTTTAATGAAAACAGCTAAGAGTCTGGTAACACCTTAAAGACTAAAGTTTTATTTAGCATAGTTTTTTGTGAAATATGGCTCATTTCACCAGCTATATGAACATTTATGCCAGCCAAAACAAGTTAGTCTTTAAGGTGTCAAAAGATTCCTTGTTGTTGATGCAACAGACTAACATGGCTACCTGCCTCTTTGGATATCCATCATGAGAAAGCCAGCAATATCCTAACTAAATTAGATAGACCTGTCTGTTATATGTTTCAACTAGCAGCAGTTCTCCAAGACTGCAGGCAGAGCCATTTCCCTTCCTAGCACCAGAGATTTTCTTATAACGGGAGATTGCACTCTCTTAAAACACAGGCTCACAACATGAGGAGCCTCTTATTCTGGTACTGTTGCTGGAGGTGCAAGTTGTAGCAGAAGCCAAAGACTCGTTCTACCAACTTAAATTGTTACATGCCTCCATTTAATGTCATCTTGAGAAGATGTTAAAATGTGGGTTACCAAATAAAGGGCTACATGTATCCTCAAGTAGTTGAACAACCATGCCCACTAAAATACTCATGAATGGTTCTGTATCAGCCTGGAGAGATGTCTAGAATGGTGGTGTCACAGTGCTCTCTCTTCTAAGCCCTATGCTTGTCAACATTTTTATAACAGCCTGTAAGAGGGGATTGCTTATCAGATTTGTAGACAATGCTGAAGCTGAGTGTACAGCTAACACCATAACCACATTCAAAATGATCTTGATGGAATGGAATAGGGAACAACAACCAACACTTTAGAAGGGTGAAGTGTTGCATTTATGCACAATAGAATGAAATTTAGAAGCACACATAAAATGGTGCAGATGTGTCATAGCAGCAGTGCAGGTGAAACTTAGGTGATCGTAAGGTGAACAGAAGCCAGTAACACAATGCGGCTGCTAAAAAAGCTAAAGCAATTTTTGACCACAGTGACAGAACAGCCCAAATGACAAGAAGCAATAGTTGCACTCTGTTTCAATAGTTGCCACTAGCCAGGCTGCATTGAGAATGTGGGTGCCAATGTTAGAAAGGGGATTAGTACTCGAAGATGTCCAGAAAATGGCAACCAAAATGATGAGGGGTCCAGAAACCAAACATGAAGAGAAATGGTTGAAAGAGCTGGGTATCTTTACCATAGACAAGGGAGGAATAAGGTAAACCAGATAGTTGTCTTTCAGTATCTGAAAACCTTCTGTAACACAGAAGACACAGTAGAGATGTTCTCTCATGTTTTCGAGGGAGGAAATAGAATGAGTAGGTGGAAACTGCCAGGGAAACAGCTTTTGGTGAAATATTTTGGTGACAATGGTAATGGTAAGAACTTTTAGATGGGGAGCAGACTTCTTTGGGGCATTACTTGTTTGCTTTTGCTAGAGGCATTTAAACAATGGCTGGATGGTCATATATTAGGGATCTGTAGTTGTATGCTGCATTGGATATTTTGCCCTGAGGCATATGACTTCCCAAGCCCCCTCCAGCTTTGTGTCAGCTTTGAACCTTAAAGCCCCAAACAGCCTTGAACCATGGTATCTTAAGGACCACCCCTTTCATTAACAGCAGGGCCACGACAGGGGGACATAGAAGACACGGCTCTTTTCAGCCATGGAAACTTGTGTACGAAATGCCCCACCCCCCCAGAAGAGACTAGCTTGGCCACATCTACATTTGTCTTTCTGTTATTTGTAAAAATACCTGATTGCTTCAGTGAGTTTTAGGACCAAATACAAGGTGCTTACTGTGTAGTACTACTGTACTCTTCTGCATTGTTGTTGTTTTTGTTAGTCTTGTTCTTATAATTCTCAATCTTATTGTTAACTGTCTTGGGGGGCAGCTTTAGTTAGAAATGCAGGATACAGACGCTTTAAAAGAAGCAAAAAAAAAACCCATACAAAAAACATGCGTAGCGACAATGGGCTGTAGCACCATCTGTATCAGGAACATCCTTTTAACTACAGGTGTATACCTCAGTTGATAAAACCTCTGAGAAACAGCAACTTTTTACAAAGTCTTTTAATGTCCACTCATTCCCTTCTTTTCCTTCTTATCCTCTGTCTAGTTGGAATGTTTTTAAGCAGCATCAGTATTGGGAGGGTAGTGAAGGAGGGCTGGAGGAACACAGACTTTCAGTGTCAGGTTGCAGCAGTGTGTCTTCAGTAAACAACGGACTAAAGCTTGAGCTGGGGAGGAATGGGATTTTGCTCTAGTTGATCCCACTGTTGCTGTGTGTACCCGGCTGCAACAGGTAAGGTAAACAGCAGCTGGCTCCAGAATCCCTTACTGAGCATGCATGAACAGCAAAACAGAGGGAAAAGCAGGTAAGCTTGCCTCACCAACTATCGTCAACATTTTAAAGAGGCATAGATCTATACATCTGGCCACAAATGGAAATCATAGAATAGTGCAGGCTAGTGAAAGAAAATCATTGCCCCAGATGCATTTTGGAAAAAGCTTTCAAGTTGTCTCTTGTGCAACGCCTGGCCTGGTTGCTTCATTTCACATGAGCCTATACAGGTCGAGCCCCATATCCGCACAGGATACATTCCAAGAGCCCCAGTGGATACCTGAAACTGTGTATAATGGGGAACGCTATTATTTCCAATGAGATGCGCCAGAGGTTGACTACAGAATCACATTGGAGGAACTAGAAACTCCTAGAGAGAACATATTTTTTCAGACGTGGATTAGTGAAACCAAATCTGTGGATATGGAGGTCGACCTATATTGTTAGTTTTGGCTAAAAAGTTTGTCAAAATATGTTGAAATGTGTTCTTTTTTTGTGGTGTAGGAACATATTCTTATTCTTTCCATATTATTTCTGCCTCTAGTACCAAAGCTTCTGTTAAAGAAATAATGCCCAGGAACACATTTACTTCATTAACTGAGGTATAACTATTTTGCTTTTTAAAAAAAATAAAAATAAAAACAAAAACATTGCTTAGTGGCTGGCCACCCAACCATATGTAAGTTTATTCAAAAAATAGTTTTGGGTTTTGCAATTTTTATTCTGAGGTAAACGTGCACAGAATTACAAGTTGAGTGTCCGCTCACGTAGCCCCTTACAAAACTGGAAAAGGTTTCAGAAGCCAGTAAAGTGCTAGACAAATGCATCTTTATTCCTTACAAAAATTATAAAGGCCAAAGAACAGACTGTCTTTCTATTCCACAATGTAAAAAGAAAGAAAGAACATAATTCTGCAAGTCTCCCTGCTGCAGAAAAGTCCTCTTGTCCATTCATCACAGTGTGATTAAAAACTATTTATTCTCTATGAGATAAAGTAGAATTGTTGAGCACTAACACAATAGTCTGTCACAATAATGCCAGCTCTGACTTATTTATGACCACCTTGACAAGAGCTAGCATGAGAATAAAGCAACTTTTGGTGTCCAAACTGCTACTCATTTCTTTATATTACAAATGGATCAAATAAAAATGAAATGTTTATCACAGCGGATGGATATGAATATTGAATACTGACAACATACTTTGTAAAGCTTTGAAATATTAAAAAAATGAGATAGAAATTAAATAAATGAATGTGGTTCAATTTCTAAAAACTGTAATTTGCTGACTCTCTAGGGAATTAGTTCACAACACATGCATGTTTTAAGCCAACACTGTTATCCTAAAACCTATGAAACTCTTTAGTACAAAGCCAAGTTGCTGGTTATGACTTATAAAGCCCTGCATGGCTTCAGTCCAGGCCATCTGAAGGCTCAGTCTTCCCACATATGCCTCTCTAAAGTTTGGAATCTTTCAGAGAGGCCTTTCTTTTGGTTTTGCTGCCTTCATGAGCATCTCTGGTGAGGACACAGGAAACATCCTTCATGGTGGCTGTTCCCAGGCCTGAATTTCCTTTCTTGGGAAGTTGTCTTTCCCTTGGCAGGTGAATATTTCTTTATTCTGACAGGCTTTGGAGAAATTGTTGTTTATAAGGAAAGAGCTTTTAGAAGTGTGATGTACTATTTTTATTTTTAGTCTTTTGAATATATATATTTAACTCCTTGATAGTTTAATAACATTTTAACAATAATTTTTGTTTGTTTTATTTTATTTTATTTTAATCTGTTCATTTTAATTTTTGTAAACTGCACTTAAATTTAGAGGAAAGGCAGGACATAAATAAGAAACAACCAAAACCAAGGGATTACTAACAGAAAACAAAGCTAACTTCAACTTTTTGTAATGAGGATGCAAATCCTTCCAGCTGTGGGGCTGAACAAAAATTAACAAAACTAAAAAATCCAAACTGTTAGTATAGAAAATATGTTCATGTCTGATGAAAGAATACAGTAATGAGCTAAAGATAACAATCATACGAAGCATATGCATGGGAAACAGAATGTTCTTGCTTAAGATAAATTTTTAAATTGTTGTTCTGAAGTAGCTAATGAGTAAGAAGAGTTTAAGCCAGCTCTACAAGATTTTGCTATGCAGTAAACCTTTTCTTTCCATCACAAACCAGACTAGCTCTAAACATGACAGAACACGTTTAATATCTCCTTTATGTTCTGCCATCAAATTTCACTTACGACTAGGCTTTCTGATCAACAGGCCTCTTCAGTGCAACATGAAAAACTTCCTTCTTCTCCTAGTTTAGAGGTGTGTGTGGGGGGGGAGGGATATCTTCCTATGGTCCTAAGCTTGCAGGCAGAAACACGATGCAACAGACCCTTCTCTCCAGTCAAGGAAGGGTGTGTTTCTGAGCTGAACTCCGACACAGATGAAAAGTGTACAAGTGCAATACAGAAGCCCTCTTTCCCCTTCCCATATCCTCAGGACAATGAGGAAGGAAAGCTCAGTGGCAACTATCACTTAACAGTTAGCTAGAATGCCATAAAAATTTGTAACCCCCTGCCGATCATGTTGTTCCTTTGGGGGAAATGCGATTAATATGTCCAGCAACAGTAGAAGTGTAATGTTTATTATTGTTCTACAATCCACAGTCCACAGTCACACTAAGTTGAGAGTGGAACAACCACTTCCTCTTTTTTGTTGCGGCTTGCAACAGCATCAGGACAAGAGAAGGGTGGAGTTTTATCAGGCCCTCCTGTACAAACGCACGGGAGTCTGGCAGAAGCTACACGCACAAGAGGCCTAAGGAAAAGCAAAAAATGGAAAACCACATAAGGCACCCTCTATTCAAGGCAGTTTCCTTTGCCTTTGATTCCAACACATCTGGAAGAAATGCTTGATTGTTTTCATTGACAAAATCCTGCCATTCTGATACCTCACCATTGAGGATACAAGCATTAGTTGCCAAACTAAAAGAGCTGAAATTGTACTCATAACGCACTACTACTCCAAATCTTTAGTAGCTCTTTCTCCACAGCAGAGGAGTACAGAACCAACCACAACATGACAATTATCAATGAAAGCGAGCACAAGCTATCACAAGCCAGTATCATTCATTTTAAGTTTCTGCAATGCTAGAAATCTGAGGAATTAAGGAAAATTTTATTCTTATGGGGGGGGGTGTCAATGCCTCCTGCAGCTACACTCCTAACCTGTCTGATCTTCACGCAGAAAACAAGATACTTGCTTAGATGGGCCCTTGACCTTACCCTGGGTGCTCTCACACTACACAATTGTAGCACTATGATTCCATTTTAACTTCCATGGCTAACCCTGTGGATTTTTGAGATATGTACTTGGGTCAGGGGCCTAAATACCCTAAAGACACAAGATCCTGTCTGATTTTGGAAGCTAAGCAGAGTCAGCCCTGGTAAATACTTAGATGGGAGACCACCAACGACTATCAGGTGCCCTAGGCTGTACTTCAGAGGAAGGAATGGCAAGACAACCTCTGAAGATTCCTTGCTTTTTAAAAAATCCTATAAAATTCAAGGGGTCACCATAAGTTAACAGGTGACTTGAAGGCACATAACACAAACATACACAGGTACCAGAGGAACTCTCTGATAGAGATTTGTAAGCACCCCCTCCTTAAACTACGAATCCTCAGGTTCCAGAGGATGGAAAGAAACATGGCAATTAGTGTAAAATCATAGCACTATATTTGTGTGGTGTGAAAGGGCACCCTGCAGGACTCTCCAACGAGGTGTTCACATCTTACACATGATGCTCCTCAACACAGTGTAATAAAACCAGCCCCTTCGGTTACATGTAGGATTGAGCTCCACTCTTTCTGAAAAGGGAGCAGGGCACTGGGTCTTAATCTTTTCTTTACCAGGGACCCCCTTTAAAATATCGTGTGTTGCCCTGAAGCCCCAAGACTCAACATTTAAAACAACAAAATAATAATAATAATAATAATAATGCTGCACCATCCATCAAACCTTCCCTCAGAGGCACTGTAGGGGGAGGGAAGACTTCTCCTGCTTCTTCCCTCAAGTTTGTGGCTGGAGTGGATTGAATGGCAATGCGCAGGCCAAGCCTGCCAGCCTTTGCCTTGGCTCCTGTCACAGGGTCACTCCACTGCAGGCAGGAGGTGGGGCTAGCACCTTTCAAGCCTTTATAGACCCCCTGTGAGGGCACTGTGGCCCCCAGATTAAGAGCCACTGGAGTGGGGCACCCAATTCTCCACACACACACGCCCCGCCAATGCCAGCCGAGGGGGACGGAGGAGGGGGCGCGGTGGCGGGCGCCAAGCTGCCAGGGCTGCGAGTGGCCTAGCGAGCCCGAGAGAGAGGTGCTCATGCGCGGCAGCCACGCCTCACTCAGCGCCACACCGCGGGGGGGAAAGGCGGCTCCCCTCCCTCCCGCCTCCCTATGGCTGCCCAAGGCACGCAACCCGCGCTCGGCCAAGGAGGCAGGGCGTCTGGCGGCAGAGCTGGGGAAGGAAGGCACGGGCCGGCCGGCCGCCGCAATGGCGAGAGGCGGGGAGGGCGCTGGGGCCGGGAAGGAGGAAGGGCAGCGGGTTTTCCCCGCTTTGGCCGAGGAGGCCCCTTCCGCTCCCTCAGCCCGGCGGCGGCGGCGGCGGCGGCGGCTGCTTACCGTCCGCCAGTCCTCTCCCTCCTCCGACTCGGGACTTCTCGGTCTCTCTGGGCGACCGGAGCGAGCTGGCTTGCTGGCTGGCTGGCCGACCTCTCCCCCGCTCCTCCTTCCGCTGCTGGCTCCGCCTGGCCCCGGGCGGGGAAGGCCTCTGAGAGGCGAGGTGAGGCGGCTTCCTGGGCCAGCGCTGGAGCTCCCGCTCTGCGCCCGCCCGCTTTCCCAGCAGCCAAGTTGGGGCGGAGAAGGGAGGCCGGGGAGAGGAGGCTCCCGCCTTTTTCCTCCTCCTCCTCTTCCTCCCTTGCCTGGACTTCCTTGGGGGCTCCTCCGATTTGGGAGGGAAAACCCTGCCCCGCCGCCTCTCGCTTTCCCTGGCCGTGTGGCCGCTCCTCAGCCCCTGCCGTTTGCAATGCAGCATACCGTGCCTTGGGCGAAGGGGAGGGCTGAGTCCGCACTACGCAAATAATCCAGTTTGAAATTGGATTATTTGCCAAGGTTCCTTTCTATGGAATCCTGAGATTTGTAGTTTTATAGGGCCTTTAGCCTTCTCTGCCAAAGAGGGCTGATGCCTCACCAAACTGGAAAACCCAAGCTTCCGTGGCAAATAATCCAGTTTCAAACTGTATTTATGTGTGCAGTATGGATTCAGCCCCACCAGAGTCAAAAAAAAAAAAAAAAAAAGCCAGCCAGGAAGCCATTGAGCAAGTGAGTTTAGGAGACCTGACCAAGGTTGTTGATGACCAGGGCTTTGGGCCAAGCACTGTCCTTCCTAGGGTTGCCACAAGATGGAGTGGACTTGAGGAAAATAATAGACACAACAACAAAAGGGCTTCCTCTTGGGTTTAGGCCACATGGGACCCTACTCCGATGTCTGTATTTAGGCACATCTGCACTGTAGAAATAATGCAATTTGGCACCACTTCTAAGTGCTGTAGCTCCATCCTATGGGAATCCTGGGGTTTGTAGTTTTACAAGGTCTTTTGGTCTTTTCTGCCCAAGACTTCTGGTGCCTCACCAAACTACAAATCCCAGGATTCTGTAGGATGGAGCCATGGCAGTTAGAGTGGTGTTATTTCTACAGTGTAGATTCACTAAATTATCCAAAGCAAGCATGGCTGCTTTCTGTACTTTGTACCTCTATCGGTAAGACATAATGGACTTTCTCACACTACACTGTTATAGTGCCTGCAGAGCTATTTGGGCTGGAAGTCAACCTAAAGAAAACGAAAGTTCTTTACCAGCCTGCACCACAGGACGAACACCACCATCCCTACATTGCCATCAGCGAATCTGTGCTTAAGTCCGTTCAGCAGTTCACCTACCTGGGAAGCATCATTTCCTCAGATGCCAAGAATTGACAAAGAGATCGATCACAGATTAGCAAAGGCATATAGCACATTTGGAAGACTTTACAAAAGAGTCTGGAGTAATAAACACCTGAAGTGAAGCACAAAAATCAGTGTGTATAGAGCCATTGTACTGTCTATTCTCCTTTATGGGTCTGAAACATGGATCATCTATCGCCACCACTTTTAGAAAAAAGGACAACACAAAAGGCCAGTATGCAGGTCACATTCATGTTGGTGTTTAAAGTGCTTCACTTGAAATCTTTGAAATAATGTGTTACCCCTTGGGAAAATACTGTCACAAGTGGCTGCAGGTAACAAAAGTCCATACCAATCAAAATTCTGCCATTTCCCTTGGTCATTGAAGCTATAGCTAGTTTTTGTTGCTTTCAATTACTTTTTAAGTAATAACTCCACACTTACCTGGTTGTATATTAAAATATTCTAGATCTCCTTCCTAAAGAACATTAAAGCTTTTTGACATGCTTTAACTATTGTAATTTGAATATGGGTTGTAAATTCTATGCCTAATTGTACTTGAGCAGAATAAACACGTTTGGCCAATAGATGGCACCATCTCTTTATGAAAAGTTACCCTTTGGTGCAGCAGTCTGACCATCTTGAAAAAGAAAAATTTAGGGAACGCCTTTTATTAGGACTAGGACAGATGATTTCTAACCACATACAGCAGGATTTATGGCTGTGACAGGTGTCTTGAGTTGTCTTGATGGATGAATTTCAGCTCATACATCCTAGTAAGGCTATAAACCAGTGGCTCGTAACCTTTTCTTTTCCAGGGACCCCCTTTAAATATCTTTTTTGCTGTGGACCCCCAAGACTTAACTCAAGATTTTAACCAATAACAACAACACAGTTACAACATCCATTAAACCTTCCCTCAGAAACACTGGAGAAGGAGGGAAGACCTTTCTTCTGCTTCTTGCTGCAAGTTTGTGTCTGGAGTGGCTTGAATGGCAATGTGCAGGCCAAGCCAACCAGCCTTTGCCTTGGCTCCTGCCACATGGCCACTCCAGACCACAGATTAAGAACTACTGCTATAAACAATTTGCTTGGAGGACTGAGGCCAACACGTTGTTTTTTGTATCTCAAGTCCATCTTGGCTGGTTAAGAAGGCTAGAGAGAGTGGCTATGTGGGGATGGAAAATATAGATGCTTCCTTGGATGAAGGATGTGTTCTAACTCCACTTTAAAAAGCAGCTAAAATTCTGCTCTTTTAAAAATTCTTGGAATCCACAATCTTCCATAACTGTTACCATTCTTGAGTGGATAGTGGCAACAAATCCAGGCCTTCTTTCTAATCTGGGTTTAGGTCTGGTTTAGGGACTGTAACAGACTTGGGGGTTGCTATAGCGTGAAAATACTATTTACAGAATTCACTGAGAAGACAAGCTGTCTTAATGGGATCCTGCATTGTCTTGTTGTATTGTGAAGGAGGGGGCCAAAAGGAGCAAAAACTATGCGAGAAAAGCATTCACAACTTTTCCTGACTTTTTAAAAAAGCTCCATCTGATATGCACATTCTCGATCATTAAGACAAGCGATTCAACATGAATTGCTTCCCCATACAAGAGGAACTACAAACCTGATTGGCCAGATGAGCACAGGGGGTGGGGCTTGGTTGCAGGGAAAGCGCCCCCTGCCACCATGTTGGATTTTCACCTTAGCGAGTGATTGCTAAGGCAATAAAACAGGGATTTGTGCTTTCTTTCTCCCCTCTTTTTTTGGAGAGGTGAAAGATTGCTCGTGCGCATCATAGTAATAGGTTTTTTTAAAAAAAGGTTAGGTGGTGGCAGATATTAAAATGCAAGTAATTTACTCGCATCTGCCATCTTGGCTACGGGCATGCAAAGTTTATGGTGACTGTAAAACCATTAAGGCAGGTCACAGCGGCTGCGACTTGCTGTTACTGTGGAGCAATCCGTTTTTCCCCCTTTGTATAGACAAGCCCTTGCTTGGTGGATGACCTATTTGGGGAACCAAACAAGAAGTGTGCCTCAATTCTTGTCATGTTCTACCTGACAGAGACTTCCTTGGATGAGGAAGGGGAAGAAGAGAGCCAAGATACCAGGTGCCAGTAAGAGCCAGAGGCAGCTGGTAGTCCTGTCAGGACACTGGTAGAAGTGTACATCCCAGGCAGTGCCTTCAGATTAGGAGGAGGATACAAAGGTACTTTACCCTGCGGATCATTTACAAATTAAAATGCCAGTTGCAAAGGGACGGTAAACACCCTGCTCCACTTTAAAAGGAAGATGCTGAGCTAATGAAGCTAGCTGGCCTGCTCTACTGCTAGCTATAAATTTGCGTCCCCCCTACCCACACAGCTGAAAGGTGATGCAGAGAGGGGGCAGTCTGATGGCCTCCCTGAAAAGAGGCCAGGGTGCTTTGCTCTTGGTGCTTTGGCGCCAAGCTAATCACGTGGGCTGGGTGGAGTCAGAGGGCTTTTATGCCTCATCCACCCACTCGTGTGCCTCTTTCTCTCCATTCTCACCACTGCTACATGTAGGAAGCATAATTGTTTTATCTTGTACGGGGCTTTTTGCTGGGGGAAGGTTGAGTGCATCTCTGTGTGTGCGAGCAGATCTTTTCAGTGGGTGTGAGTGTGAGGCTTGGTGAGTGTGGCGCGTTGATGAGGCACATAGATGAGTCGTGAGTCCAAGAGTGAGGGTAGCGCTGCTGAGTTTATTGGATGATTGGCTGCTGTTACATGTGTAGGAAAGGGGTGTTGTTTATGGGTCCTCCATTTACATTCTCCCTTGGGCGAAAGGGTACCTCCCTTTTTTTTTTCTTTACTGCCTTGTGTACTGGATTGGTTGTTTTTGCTCTGTGCAGTCTGTGGTTCTGCAGATCTCTTCACACCAGGGCTTTCTGTGTGTTCATGCTGTGTGTGGCTATTTGTGGATCTGTATCTCTCCCCCCCCCATTCCCCCTCCTCTTTTGTGCTGTTGAGAGCTTGGGTGTGTATGTATTTTGTTCTGTTGTGAGTGGCTTTGTGAGCATGCTGCATTTGCCATGCCCATTTCTCCAGTTGTCCTTCGGATCTGCAGTTGGTGGTTTGTGGACCTGTTTGGCTGCATTTGTGGACCCGCTTTGTCTTTGCACTCCCCGCCATCCTATGTATATAACTGAACCACAGCCATTCCATTGTTTCAAATGCTCCAACACTCCCTTGGAACCTTTTCTGATGTGTCTGGCTTTATGGATTTCTGACTTTTGTTGCATGCCTTGGGCTATTCTTTCTGGCAACTTCCTTCTTGGCTTTGGTCTCTGCTCAGAACTGTTTTTCCCATTTGGAGCTCAAACTGCTTGGACCATGCTTCTGCTTCCGCTGAAACAAGGTGTATGACCTGGGACTAGTCTGATCTTCCCCTGTTTGTTCCTATGGACTGTAGGTGTACTTGTTGAGCACTTGGCAGCTTTAAATAGGAGAATTCTCCTGGATCTCTCAGTGGCTAATGTTGCAGCTACATCCATTCCTGGGTGTATTAATAACTTTTAGCTTATTAATAACTTGATCTTGCATGGAATTTCCAAGTCACTAGCAGCTTGGATAACAGCACATTAATCATACAAGTGGTATGTACAGGCTAACAGTCTTAAACTGTTTTGTATACACTCAGTAGTAATGGATATAACAGATGACTATCAGAGAATTATGTACTCCAAAATCACCCTTCTTCACTGCATTTGCAACATTCACTAGAAGCCACTGCAAAACAGGATGCTCAGCAAGAGGATGTTCTAAAGCAAGGTACATAAACAGTTCATCACTTTTTATCATTCTTATAATGAACATGATGGCACAACAAATGCTGCATTTTACTTTTCACATCCCCAATAAACTTTTATAGCAGTTTTTATTGTGCAGGGATATATAATAGAGAATTGCCTAGTACTACTGAATGTAAACCAGAGGTGGGATACAGTTTGTTCTTAAACACAAGTGTCAGATTTCCCTCTGTTTGGTTTAAGAGACAACAAACAGTTCTTGCCTCAACCTTGTCAACAGACATCTGTCATTGTAGATATAGACATTAACACTTGTTCCTTCCATAGCACCACCAGACAGGCCTCCTAGAGAGATGGGGAATGTTCATTTCTTCCATCCAGTGGAGGCCCTTCCTATCTCATGGAAAGCCTCCCTTCTCATTAGTACAGATTGTGGGGTTACTGCTCAAAGAGAGAGACTGATAGGCCTCTCTATGTACAAAGAGGACCCCTGGAGTGTTAAAATGCTAGTTTGGCTGTCCAGCCCTAGACCTAGACAGCTAGGCCTGTTCATTTCAATAGGCCTTAAACATAGCTGTGAGCTTCATCACAGTTATTTATGAAGCTAAAAGACAATGTCTGAATATGCCAGAGATAGTCTGTCTTTACTCATAGCTTTTGGAGTGAGTGTGTAAGTGAATCAATGCATTTCAAAGTTCCCTCAGAACTCCTCCATGAGCTGAGGAGCCCAACACTTGCATTACAGCACCTACACTGGTTTTGTGTAGGTGACAAGACAAAGAATCATAGAACTGGAAGAAATCACAAGGGCCATCCAGTCCAACCCCCTGCCATGCAGAAATACACAATCAAATCATTCCAGACAGATGGCCATCCAGCCTTTGTTTAAAAACCTCCAAAGGAGGAGACTCCACCACACTACGAGGCAGTATATTCAACTTCCAAACAGCTCTTACTGTCAGGAAGTTCTTCCTAATGTTTAGGTGGAATCTCTTTTCCTGTAGTTTGAACCCATTGCTCCGTGTCCTAGTCTCTGGAGCAGCAGAAAACAAGCTTGCTCCATCCTCAGTATGACATCCCTTCAAATATTTAAACATGGTTATCATGTCACCTCTCAACCTCTTCTCCAGACTAAACATGCCCAGCTCCCTAAGCTGCTCCTCATAGGGCATGGCTTCCAGACCTCCCACCATTGTGGTCACCCTCCTCTGGAACGTTCCAGCTTCTCAATATCCTTCCTGAATTGTGGTGCCCAGAACTGGACACAGTATTCCAGGTGATGTCTGACCAAAGCAGAATAGCAGACAGGACGATTTATTAAAGCCTTTGAGGCCTAGGTGTTTCATTCTAAAATGTTAATGCACATGGTTTTAAACTGTTTTAACCCCTTTAACCTGTTTTAACTTGCTAACATGTTTAATATGTTTTTAGTCTATTTATTATTTGTTCTATTTAATCTATTTATATAACCGCCAATATTTCACAGATGACACATGTGGCCAAACAACATCAAAGTGGGGTCAAGATGGTAAAGATTATTAGTGAGGAAGAACACACAAGCTAGGAGAGGCTGTAGCAGTTTGGTTTTCCCTGAGTATACAGGGAAGGGCAAAGTTATCTGACAACTTTATCAGATTAGCATCTAAAAATGCTATAATTCCACAATTGAGGAAAGCTGAAACATAGTGGCATGATCACAGTAATTATTACACGTTGCTGTAATCATGCAACACTACCACCATGGAATTATCACATGACCACCACTAGCAATTTAAGAATGGGATCCAAGTTTGTGCTATAGTAAGTAATGCTTCTCTTCTCATGGCCTTCTAATGGCAGAGTATTAATGCCTCCTGCTGGCCAGTGCATGGCCTTTAAGAAAATTTCTCTTACTTCCATGATTTTGCATGGGTGAGATTTCAGCTGTTCTCATGAGAAGATGTGAGACTTCACTCTAAACACTAAAAACAAATAAATAAACAAAGAAATTCACAAATAAATAAACTTAAAACTAACACAATAAGGTACCAAGAAAATATGACAGTTGACTTAAAAGAGCATCCTGTAGGTCTTCTTCACATTCTCCCCCAGAAATTTAATTATGTGTTCTTATTGGGAAAGGAGAGGGGGAGAAGGGGACTGCCCATTCATGCTGAAATCACACGGTTATTGCACGCTTATCAATACTGCGGAAAGAGCGATATTGAAGGCTATTGATGGCTTTGCCCATCAATTAAAAGTTACGCCTAATTAATAAGTGAAGCATGCATGGACCACAGGAGGACAACAGTGTCGTGCGATAACGGGAACCCGTTTGTGATACTATCGCATTGTAATTCCACTATTTCAGCCCCATCTGATAAATTCCTGAGTCTACTGGAAAGGGCCCTCTACTCTCCTCAAACCCTTGTTGAGCTAACTGAGTGCAAACTGCTTTTGCACTTTGAATTCAGTTTGTAGCAGTTTAAATAAGCAGAGGACAAAGCAAGGAAATGGGGGGGGGGAGAGGAAGAGGAGAAGGAAAGTTTTTATTTATTTAGGTATTTATACCCTGCTCTTCAGCCACAAAGGTTCTCAGAGCAGCTTACAAATTGCTAAGCAACAGCAATTTATACATCTACACCGCACTAAGCAGTTTCCAATGTGTGTTAGCTAGTTGCCCCCACAAGCCGGGTACTCATTTTACCGACCTGCGAAAGGATGGAAGGCTGAGATATATGTATGTTACTACTACACTAGCTTGAGATGTTATAATGTAGGGCAGAATAGAAACGTTTTTTAAAATGAATGAATTATTTTATTTTTACAATCCTAGTTTGCTTGTTTTTTTACAAAAACATAAAACCATGCCACTGGCCAAAGAGAAGCATTCCAAGGACTCACATTGCAAGCTTTACAGAACAGTCCTTTAACCAATCAAATATACCATGGAACATTTGTTGTCTCCTCCCCCAAACACTACCCACACCATTCTACACCTGGTTGTAGTTTTCAAGAGTCCAGAGGCTGCAGGAGGACCATTAGTTGCACGGCACTGCACACATTTTACATAGAGGGCCTGCCAGGGACAGACCTAGCGCTTAGAAAATTTACTTTTTTTAAATTACACCTATAAGAACCCCCCGCTAGCATAGTGGCTTGTTACAGGATTCTGGGAGCTTTGTTTCCTAACTTATCCAAACTTTAATCAGATCTGCACTAGAAAAAGGGAGAGAAAGCAGTTTCCTACACTCAGGAGTGCTAAGCTAGTCAGTAGGAGTGCTACATGCAGTCATGGTCTATTCCCTGCATAGACTGCCCAGTATTTTTGCTTCCTGCTTTCACCGGCAATCTGTGTGTGACTAATTCTGCACACACACACCCATTTTGCCTGATAGGCCAGCCTTGTTAGGTACCATCCTACCAGGACACACTGCCCTTCTCTTTCCTCTGCCCTTAACCTCACCCAATCCTATTTCATTCCTTCCTCACCCAACCCCCAACTGATTACATTATATATCTTGGTAGCATCACTCACAGAGCCAGCAAGGTATAAGACTAAGACTTTAGGAGATAAGGGTTTGAATCTCTACTTGATCATGGAAATCCACCGAGTGAGCTTGAACAAGTTGTGTACTCTCAGCCTAAGAGGAAGGCAAAGGCAAAATCCCTCTGAATAAATATTACCAGGGAAGTCCTATGACAGGTTTGCTATAAGTTGGAGTTGACTTGAAGGCACATAGCAGAAACAAAGCATCACTTACCACACTCAGAGATCCTTGCCACCTCACAGTCCAGAAAACCTGAGCAAGTAGAATGAGACCTTGACAGCCACCTTCCACAGTGTCCCTGCATTTTTCAGTACTTAAACCACAAGTGGGGAGTTTGGATTTGGCCCTCCAGCTATTGCCTCACCATTGATCAACATGGCTAGAAGTGATGGGAACAACATCTGGAGGGACACAAGTCCCCCAGCCCTGACATTTGGTTCTCCAGTGATATAGCACTATGTTAGATGCAACATGCCTACTCAGAAAAAAGACTTCTTCTAACGTGTGAAGGCAGTCTTGGTTGCTGCACAATGCACAATCATCAGAGATACTATTGGTTAGTGGAACAAACTTGATGGTACATTTATCATGTTTTGTGCAGAGATGCTCCACCAAATCACAAAAAACATCTGTTGATTAAAAGGTGATTTTCTTCACTTACATATCTTGTACTTACTGTTCTTTGTTCTGTGAGTGGTCACTGGTAAACATGAGTTAAAAGAGCCTGCGTAGTGTAGTGATTTGAGTGTTGGACTAGGACACTGGGAGACCAGGGTTCGAATCCCCACTCAGCCATGGAAACCCACTGGATGACCTTGGGCAAGTGACACTCTCTCAGCCTCAAAACAAAATCTTGCCAAGAAAACCCCATGATAGGTTTACCTTAGGGTTGCTATAAATCAGAAATGACATGAAGGCACACAACAATAATCAAACATGAGTTTAATTTGCAGATCTGACCACTGAGCATTTATCTCTGAGGGACTCCCATTATGGGAGGGAAAACAGATTAATCACAGGGAATATACGTTTCCTTTAATATTTAGTTTGACCCTGCATTGCCAATGAGTGACGCTGATTTCCTACCCTATCTTAGAGAGCCACATACCTCATGTGAAATATTTGTCATTGGCTGGTATCTTAAGTGAACATTCTGCCTTAATGCAGGAAATTCTAAATCATTTCTCTTTCACACAAGAATGAATGCAAGAGAAGGAAGTAGAGCACTCCTGTAAAGAATTCATGTAAAAAAAAAAACTGAGCTACAAGGGGATCAGGAAAGTTCTTATTGAACTAAGCAACCTGCCATGAAATGTTTCCATATACCTTATAAAATGGGGAGGGGGAAGAAAAGGTAAAATAACATTCTGTGTTGTTTAAATAAAAATGCACAGCTGCAGAATTAGAAATTGGCAGGAGCTTCAGATTCAATTTTAACTGACTCAAGAATATTACTGGCTCTCTGTGCACAATGATTTACTGCTGCTATCACCAGAATATGAATGTAGATGAAAATGAGCACATGCTATAGCCTAGAATGCAAAATGGGTTCTGAATGAAGATATGTGCTTTGCTTTAGCTTTGGGGAATGTGATAGGAGTATTAATTTCCCTAAGCCATTCCTTTCCATTTTCATTTGTGGTTTTTGAGCTAACACTGTCAAAAGGTTCTGCATGTGGGAAAGGCATACCGTATATTCTGGTGTATAAGACGAGGTTTGAGCCCTGAAAAATAGGCTCCAAAATCACGGGTCGTCTTATACGGCGGATACACTTTGCTTCACCCCGCCATTTGAACTCCTGCCTCTTTGCTACCTTCGCAAATGGAGCGAAGAGGCAGGAGATCAGGTGGGGGGGGTGAGGCAAAGTGCTTACGGTTCATTTGCCCCCCTCCTCTGCCTTCTCCCCCTTTAGGGAGCAACTGAAGACAGAGGAGGGGGGTGAATGTTGCTGGAAAGCCCCCCCTCCAGCCACCCTTCCACCCTCCCCGAAGCCGCAATCCAGCTCCCGATAATGGCTTCAGGGAGGGGGTGGGTGGCTGGGAAGCCCCCCCTTCCAGTCACCCTTCCACCCTCCGCAAAGCCCCCTCCCTCCAGCGTCCTCCCTCCAGCCACCTCCCCTCCCCAAAGCCGCGATCCGGCTCCAGATCGCGGCTTTGGGGAGGGGGTGGGTGGTTGAGGCCCCCCTCCCTCCAGCCACCCTTCCACCCTCCCCGAAGCCCCCTCCCTCCAGCATCCTTCCTCCAGCCACCCCCCATCCCCAAAGCTGCGATCCGGCTCCAGATTGTGGCTTCGGGGAGGGGGTGGGTGGCTGAGAAGCCCCCTCCCTCCAGCCACCCTTACACCCTCCCCAAAGTCCCCTCCCTTCAGCCACTCACCCCCTCCCCAAAGCCGCGATCCGGCTCCGGATCATGGGTTTTGGGGGGGGGCAAGATTTGTTCAGAGGGGGTTTACCTTTGCCTTCCTCTGAGGCTGAGAGAATGTGACTTGCCCAAGGTCACCTGGGCTTTATCACACTATACTGTTATAGTGCTATCATTCACTTTAACTGTTATGGCTTCCTCCTGTGGAATTCTGGGGTTTGTAGTTCAGTGAAGCCTAAGAGCTTTCTGGCTGACAGTTCTAATTGTCCCTCCCTAAACTGCAAATCCCAAGATTCCACAGGAGGCAGCCATAGTAGTTAAAGTGGAATAATACCGCTATAACAGTGTAATGTGATAAACAGGAAGAGGAGAGCTACATATAGTATATTCCCTTGAGTTCATTGGAAAAAAGAAAAGATAAAAATCAATATTTTTTTCAATTGATCAACTGTTTGTCCAATTGACTAAACCCATGCCCTGCTTAATTGGTAAGCTAAGGTAATTTTTACAAAAATGTTGTTTTGAATATTATTATTTTTTTAACCTGAACTTTGCAAATAATGAGGCTTCCAGTTTAAAATACCATAGAGTTGCCTTGGAGGATGTAGACAATGGCTAGAGAGGACACATTTTCTAGGGATACTCTATGGTAGGTGTGCCATTTTGTGTCCCGTGGATAATTGAATCAGTGGATAATTGAATCAGTGGATACGGGGGTCCTACTCTCTCTCTCTCTCTCTCTCTCTCTCTCTCTCTCTCTCTCTGGCTTTTCTTCGCAAATGAAGATTCAGGGGCCTACTGTATGGCAAAAGTAATTCTATGATCTTTTTTTATTTAGGTTTTTAACATTTGTATTATATTTAAAGTATTTAAAGTGTGAAGTTATTTATAATAATAGAAATTGTTTTAATGGTGCTGTTTTAATATTTGTATGGGATTGTTCTGATGTTTGTATGTTTGCCGCCCCGATCCTGATGGGAGAGGCAGGATACAAATAGTAATAAAAATAATAATAATAATAATAATAATGCCGAGATCAAGCTCCCGATCACGGCTTCGGGGAGGGGGTGGGTACCTGGGAAGACCCCCCCTCCAGCCACCCTTCTGCCCATCCCCTCCGTCTTCATTCCCTTTGCAAAGGGAACGAAGACAGAGGGAATGGGTAGTGGTCGAGGCAAACCAGGGTCATTCGGCCCCTTCCTCTGCCTTCACCCCCTTTGGGGAGCAACCGAAGGTGGAAGAGAGGGGTGAATGTTGTGGCTGGCTGGCTGGCTGGGAGAGCCCTGCCAGCTGATCCTATTCGCTTTCCCAACTCACGAGGAGATCATCCTGAGTTGGAAAACAAAGAGGATCAGCTGGCAAGGCTCCCCCAGCCAGCCAGCCAGCCAGCCAAATTGGGGGTGGTGGTCTTATATGGCGAATATATGCCAAACCCTAGATTTTTAGTTGAAAATTGTGGGGTCGTCTTATATGCCTAGTCGTCTTATATGCCAGAATATACGGGGTAATTGTGCAAGGTCTGGAGACACAGTGCCACAGTATAGCACATGAATGGAGAACATGAGACCCTCTATATATTGCTGAGCTATAACTTCCATTATCCTTCATCCTTCGTGCAATGTCTGGAGGGTCACATGTTCCCCATCCGGCCATAGCAGCCAGATAACCTATTTCAAAGTAGACAATGGCTAAATAGAGGTATCCTGTTAACATAATTTTTCAATGAATAGTAAATAGGGTCCACACAATTGTTTTCAAAGTGACAGGGATTGATTTTTCTTGTTTGGAGGTACTGGCAATGAGAGGGCAAATTATTTTTCTCATCCATTATCACCGAAACATCCTAAAATATGAAGACTCTTACAAGCACAGTGTGCATGTCTGCCTTTAGAATTTTTTGGACTAGTATATATATTATCCTGGACCTAGACCAATAACTTTTTGCTTTCCTGCAAGTCCACCACATATGAAAGTAAGAACCCTCCTTCTCTTGACATACCCAACATTGATTTGAATCATTCTTCGACGTTTTAGACAACTTACTTGGAGTTAAATACCATCTATACATCATCCTATATGTATTTTCTTTCAACATAATACCCAAAGTAAATTTTATATCTTTGTTATTGGCACTCAACATGGTTGGTAGTAAGCCAGGGACAAGGAATCAAGGTTTGCTCAAAAAATCTAAGGAAGTAAACTGCTAAAATTCCTAAAAGACACATCCGAGTCATAATTAATCAAACCTGCACCCCCAGAACTGATGAGTTAGGGAGGAAATGGGCTAATTCTCCTGGATGTACATGGATGTGAGTCATCCACTAATGCAATCAAGGTATCTGGATACTCATTGCTTTGCAAAACTGGTCTTTCCTCTCACCTGTACTAAAACAATAGAGGTTTGCCTGATACCCATCAGTTTTAATGTTTCAGCCATTAGCAATCATTAACACATCCAGAGAATCCTTTTTTTTAACATTGGGAAACTCTAGCAGACATGGTATTCCACTCAATGTACCCCTTCAAGAGGAATATTGAGTATAAATATTACCCCAAAACACAACCAAAGTGTTCACAGCTTCCCTTCCTCCCATCACTCTGTCAGTCTGTGTCACCAAGGTTTGCAGCTTCTACACAAATCTCTGCTCATCAGAGAGGTATAGTATAACCCCTCATCCCGAACTCTAGTCCCAAGGGAGATTGCAGTCAAGAAATCAGAAGACTAGGAGTTTGAAGGGCAGCTAGGAAGGAACTAGCCAAGTCTCTAATATGTTGGGGAAATTAGCAGCAACTTGACCTTAGCAATGTAAAAGGAGGCAACACTAATGATTTTCTCCTTGGCATATGGCAGAAATACCATTGTAACTAAATAGGATAAACTGGACTTAGGTATGCAACAGCAATGAAGTACTTTTCTTCATTTTAAAAAAAAAAGAATCTGAGCCTTATTTCTTATGTATATCATCTGAGAATGCAAAAAGATTTCCCAGCTCTAAATCCTTCCTTGTGTGGTGAAGACAGTCTGTGTCTTATTTTGTTACAACTGAATGTATGTAAAGATCGGCATGGGGCATGCACTGTTAATGGCACCATGCAGTTACCTGTAGGTGACATAGAAAAAGTGTGTGTGTTGGGGGAGGGGTCTGCATATTGTGCTTCATTCACAAAGGATGTCCCACAATTTCTTGTGTGAAAAGCTGACAATGGCTGATCCTTCCCCACAGGTTTCAGTGCCAAAAATAGAACTGCCTTTATCACTCTCTGTTCCCTGGGCTTGACTCATCCTATGACTTTGATGTTCCATGACTAGTTCTGATGATGCCATCTGTCCCTCCCACCTCCCTGATGCTGGATCATAAAAGTACACAACTGAAGGTAACACGGAGGTCAGATAAATTATTTCCCTGGACTATGGCAAAATTTCCTTCATCTAAATATGGCTTGCAGGTGTCAGATGCACTGAATAAGTGTTCCTGCCACCCACCAAAATTTTTCTTACATGGAAGCTCTCATACAGAAACAGGGAGGCATGCTCCTCGAGCCCAGAATTAAAACTTTCCTAGATTTAAGAAGGAAAGTTGTAAAAATTAAGGTTATATGGAATTTCACCTCCTCTTCTGCTATGCCTTATTCCTCAAACTCCCTTGCTAGCACCTTGTTATATCTAACGTTTTTCCTGCAAAATTACTGCATGCCATACACATGAAAGTGATGAACAATCCATCTAGCATCCATACAACCATACCCTCCAAGTCTCCCAGTTTTACAGGGACAGTCCCAATTAATCCTCTGTCATTCTACCTTTTCAGCTGCTTTGAAAAGGTCCCAGTTTCTCTCTCTTCCACTTTCTCTCTTTGTCCTCAGCTTAATTCAATGGCTGTGTACTGAGTTCAAAATGCACATATAGTTTTGCACTCAATTATAATACTCAACAGGGGGTTGAAGAGAGGAAGAGGGTGGAACCATGCCCTTCCCAGTAGCCTCTGGCAAGGGCAAACTGCTGCAGCCTCTCCTAACTTGTACATTCCTACTCATTAATAACTTTTACCATCTTGACCACACACTGATATTGCTTGGCACATGTGTCTCAGTTTTCATCTGTGAAATGTTGGAGGGTATGTACCATCCCAAACAAGTATCTGGGGTATGCATTGAATGTGAAATCTGTGAGTGAAAATAACAAAAGGAACTCATTAAAGTCTGTACCTTCTCCCGTTTGTTGATTGTTGATTGTCTCTGTTTACTTTCTGTTCTGAGTGACTTCCATTTCATTGTTTCATCCAATTCCTTTTACTGGCAGGGCTTTCTTCTCTTTTCTAAGTCCATTTAGCGTCATCATGATCATCACCACCACTACCACCACCATCACCACCCCTCCTATTCCCCACCCTCACCATCATATGTACAAATCTTCCTTAATTTTTCTACCTTTTTTTAAACAGTGGAGAGGATTGTTTTGACTTTGTACAATCTAGTCAACTTCATAATTCCACAGAAAAATCTAAAAATCCCCTATTTTTTTCCTCCTTCTTATTTTTTAGAAGGGGGCAAACCTTAGTGAGATGTGCATGGCCATAACAGGCCATAAGCTGCATCAGATGTACACACAAGGAAAATGGAGATTAACAGCAAGACAACTGTGGGGAAAATGTAAGAAATATGACTGAAGCATGTTCCTCTTGATCAAAGGTAGATCTTCTTTGTTAGTGGTTCCCAATCTTGGCTCCCCAGATATTGTTAAACTGCATCTCCCAGAATCCCTGATCATTGTACATGCTGGCTGGGCTTCTAGGAGCTGATGTCCAACAACATCTGGGATCTATATTTGGTGATCACTATGCTTATGAAGAAGAAAGAAATGCATATCTTGTCTGATTAAACTTTGCTTTTATAAGTTTAGTCTATCAATTGTATTCTGTTACATCAGTGGCTCTTAATCTTTTCTTTACCAGGGACCCCCTTTAAATATATTTTGTTGCTGCAGACCACCTAGACTTAAGATTTAAAACCCTAATACAACAACAACAACAACAACAACAACAATAATACAATTACACCAATATTGGAACCTTCCCTCAGAGGCACTGGAGGGGAAGGGAAGACTTTTCTCCTGCTTCTTCCTGCAAGTTTGTGGCTGGATCAGATTGAATGGCAATGTGCAGGCCAAGCCTGGCAGCCTTTGCCTTGGCTCCTGTCACATGGCCACTCCACTGCAGGGAGGGGGTGGGCCAATTAGCCTTCAAGCCTTTGCGGACCCCCTGTAAGGACATTGTGGCTGGGGGTTCCCAAACCACAGGTTAAGAACCACTGTGTTACATTAATAAACAGATATAGGACTTTTTCAAATGGGGGGAAAAAACCGAGGAGGTTGGGAGAAGAACGGGGCTATTGTGCTCACAGTGCCCTGTTTCAGATGACGCCATCCTCCTCCCGACCTTCCCCCACACTTCCTCCGTACTGCAGGCGTGATAAACGTGCCACTTTTATTGACAAAAAACATCGACAATAAAAAGCAGCACCCACAGCTTGGAGGAAGCATGGGGAAGGTCGGGAGGAGGACGACACTGTCTGAAACAGGGTGCTGTGAGCACAACAGCCCCGTTCTTCTCCTGGCCTTCTCAGGGTTATTTTCCCCACGTTTGAAAATGTCCATACTGTATAACCTGAGAATGGAGAGGAGAGAGAAGACAATAGCAGAAGATTTTATAAATGAATGTGTCATTACATCCAAGTTCTAGCAAATTGCTACGTTTATTAAAAGCAATTTTAATAAATTTTAATAAGAAATGTAAGGACATATAATAGCAGAAGGTTTTATGAATGAAAGTGTCATTACATACAAGTTCTAGCAAATTGCTACAACATTTATTAAAAGCAATTAATTAATTAATTGCTTTTAGGGTGTGTTTTTTTAATGGCCACGAATCCATTATCTTCTGCTTTTCCTAATACTCTGTTTTACCTTTGAATTGTAAATATAGGATTCTCAAAGAGTAGAGGCAGTGCACAGCTATAGTTTTCAGCCTTCAAACTCCAGTCTTCCCTCATATTTTCTTTGTGTTCTTTCTGATGTAGAAGAATCTGTATTCAAGACAAGACTCTAGGACTGGGGTGGAAGACTCATGCTACAGTTAGAAGGGACTAAATGCCAAAAGGAAACATGGAAAGCTTCAAAAATAAGCCAGTCCTCTGGAGAAAACCTGTCTGATTCATGTTTACGAGCTGCAGTGTATCAAAGGGACCAGAGTCTGTAAAATAATAGCAAAGTGTGCACATAAAGCTGAAATATATCTCAGTTGGTGCCTCATCATTAAATCAAGCTGTCAAAAATATTGATTTACATCTGGGCAGGTTCATTTAAAAACAATAGACAAACAGGCCTAGGTTGAAAATATCCCAAGCTAGTTACATCTAATGATTTTTTTAAAAAAAACTGTACTTAAAACAATTGAATGTTTAAATATTCTTTGCCTCCATCTGTTTTTATATAAAATTATTATTCCATAGTAGACTGTATACATTTTACATTGTCCCTGAGAGTGGATGCTTTTGGAATCATAAGATTACACATATGATTAATGCTGCTATAAGGAGTGCTTATTAAATATTTTCTAATTAAGTGTCTGTGCTTTTCATATCCTTGAGCTTTAAATGGCATCTATTGCAATTTATCCCATAATTTGACTCTTTTGCCTTTATGGCAGCATGGCTTGTCACATCTCAGAAAGGACACAGAGCTCCCCCTTCCCCCACCCAAGTTGTGTCCTGTTTTCATCATGTTATACTTTTGTGGACATCAGAAACAGTTGAATTAAATATACTTACCTGTCCCACTTGGCTCCTTCTTTTCATCTGAGCAATTCATTTCCTTGTTTGGAGTGGATTCCCATCAAATCATAGAATTGTAGAGTTGGAAGAGACCACGAGGGCCATCCAGTCCAACTCCCTGCCATGGAGGAAATGAAAGTGTTCATCACTGCATGTGGAGGCAAATTCTCACGCTTAGTGATATTTATATTTATAAGTACAAACCATGGTTCCTTGATTAGATGAGAAGTGTACATAGATGTTTGGGGCAATTGACACTTCTAAATTGGGGAAAGGGATAGAATGTCCAAAAATTTCATCCCACAACATGGTCTCTGCAGTCTGGATGTATTCATGTTTTCATGATTCTTTTCAAAGGGAGTCTGGTATACAGAACATATTTAAGCAATCTGTTCTAACCTTTACTAGGACAGCCTTCCCAATGTGACATCTTGGAGAAAGATGGAGCTACAGTTCCCATCACCACCATGTAAACTGAGATTGATGGGAGTCATGATGCAACATGCTAGACTGGACTGAAGTGAGTTAGTCTACCATATCTGAAAGCCAACCATTTGAGGAGGATTGCACTAGGTCACAAATCTCCATGGTTTAAGTCTGTCTTCTCCTAGAAGAGCACAGTTGGTGGATCAGATGAAGGTGCTGTAAACCGTTGCTGACCACCTTTGTCTCTTGATACCCAAGATCACTGCTAGATCTAGGAGCATTCTAAAACTGAACACCTTGTTCTCAAGAAGCAGAGCAACCCCATCCCAAATAGGCTGAACACCCCATCCTAGGTCAAAAGAACCTCCAATTTACAGGACCAAAAATTTCGTGTTTGTTAGGATTGTCAGGATTGAGCTTCATTTGTTTAGCCACATTCATGGTTGCCAGAACTCAGGGCTTGGCTTTGAGACTCTGGACTTTCTCCTTTGGTCCTCAGGGGGAGGGGAAGGGGTCTCAGGGGAACAGCATTGCCTTGAAAATATGTGTACCGTATATTTTCCTCATTACTTAGACTTTGCTGTTTTGTATTTGAATGGATATTCCGTGCAACTGTGGTTGATGTTTAAGACATCAGGCTTAATGACATCAGCATGGGCGTTCCTTTGCAGCATCCCACTGGTAGCATCACCAAGTACTGTCTTCCTGGGAGAGTTTAGACTTAGCAACCCTAGCCACACCACTTGATGCGCATATTATGGTCTGCATGGTGCAGCTGCACTCAGCCTTTAGCCTTCAGGCCAAGTCCACAGAATGGGGGAATCTTTATGCATCTGGTCAAGACTAGTGACTGTATGAAAGAAAAATTGTTCCAACATTATGTCCCTTTTTAAAAATGCTTTTAGCTGCACTGTTTTATCCTTGTCACAGTTTTCAGTTCTGGTTTTGTTGTTAATTGCTGCTGGCTTTATCTTGGTTTTATTTGATTAGCATTTATTGCCATTTTATTGTTACTTTATGTTTTTGTTTGTACACTGTCTAGAAAAATTCTGGTTATTCAGTGAGTTTTAAATACAATATAATAAATAAACAAACAAACATATGTATCACAGGAAGGCCACAAGTTTCAATTGCATTCATCTGTCTTCATCTTCCTTAGCTTATTTCTCTTTCAAATTCTCCTTTTTCTAATTTATGCCAAGAAACACCTCCAATGGTGTAGGCAGTTTTTCCCCATCTCCCTGAGTCTGGCAGGTCTCAAAAATCTGTGGGCCAGATACAGATAAACTGTTTACCACACAAGCAAAAGGACAGTTTCTATGACTGGTACAGGGAAAAAGTGACAAAACATATCAAATAAGATTATTAACCAATTAAGCTTTTAAAATTAATTTAAACATGATGTTAATTTAAAAAATAATTTGTAATATATATATATACACCACTGAATGCTGAGATTCAGCTCAAATCATTAAAAAAAAAAAAAAGCAGTTTGCAAGTTTTCCAGTAGGTAGGTATCAGGATAAGCTGAACTTGAGAAAATTTCCTTTTTTGAAAATTGTCAGAATCTCCCAGAACAGCGTAGCCTGTGTCCGTGCTGTCTGTGGGGTTCTGGGAGCTGTAGTTCAGTTCTAATGGTTTCTAACCTGTAAGAATAACATTGTCTCTCTGTTGGAAAATTTGACCTGAAGTGGGTGGGTGGAGGGTAAATTGTGTTTAGTAAACTTAAGCTGTTGTGGAGAGTATTAAATGAATGAATTTTTCTAAGCATTGCTCACATTTTAGGAATAATAGTTCTAAAACCTCCTCAGATTTGAGCATAGATCATACAGTAGGACCCCCATATCCACTGATTCATTATCTACTGATTCAATTATCCATGGGACACAAAATAGCACACCTACCATAGAGTCTTCTTAGAAAATGTGTCCTCTCTAGCCATTTTCTAGGTCCTCCAAGGCAACTCTATTGTATTTTAAACTGGAAGTCCCATTATTTTAAATGGCATTCACTATTATTGACAGTTTTCAGTATCCATGTCTCCCCCCCGCCCCGAACCAATCCCCAGCAGATAAGGGGGTCCTACTGTACTTCTTTTGTGTCTGTATGAGAAATATGCAGATCATTTGTGAACTACTGTTATCACCTAGGGGCTGTCTAAAGGGTGAAAATACGCCTCATGGAATGTGAGGAGAATCCTACCTGTCTTACTAGGATCCCGCATCATTATGCCATATTCAGAAGCAGGGGGGGCAAAAATGTCAAAAACTCCTAAGGAAAAGCTTTCACTGCTTTTCCCGGAGTTAAAAAAACACAGCGAGGGAAATGCACATTCCTGTTCGTTGAGACAAGTGATTCGATAGGAATCACTTTCCCATAGGAGAGGAAGTGCAAAGCTGATTGGCCGGATTGGGGAGGGGCTTGATAACAAGACAAGTGCCTGCTGCTGCCTTGTTGCATTTTGGCTTTAGCGAGTGAGCACTAAGGTGAGAAAATGGGGTGGCTTTGTGAGTTTTTTGCTTCTCTGTTAAATCGAAAAATCACTCTATCGCGCCTTGGACATTGCTGTTTTTTAAGGTCCGGTGGCGGCAAATTGAGGTAAGTACAAATGCGAGTAAATCACTTGCAGCCATCATCTTGCATGTGAAACGTATGGGAGCAAAAACATCATGAAGACAAGGCAGCTGCTGTGAAATGCAATTACTGCGGGGCATTCTGGGTTTTTTTGCCTCATATACACAAACCCCTAGAGAGCCAGCGCGGTATAGTGATCTGAGCATGGGGCTATGACTGTGACTCTGAAGGCCAGACTCTGAGTGCATCCTCACTCAGTCCTGAAACCCAATGGGTGACCTTGGGCAAGTCACATTCTCTCAGCCTCAGAGAAAAGCAAAGGCAAGCTCCCTCTGAACAAATCTTAACCCCCAAAAAACCCTGTGATAGGCTCACTTTAGGGTTGCCATAAGTTGGAAACTACTTGAAGGCACATAGCAACAATAACAACAAATGGCAGTTTTATTGTTCTGAAAATTCTGCCTGCCTTTGTTAATTATGGTCATTTCACATATTATAGAAGATTGATGCCTTTTTTGGACATCCAAAATGCACAAAAAACATCATGCAAACTTACTTTTTTTTTAACCAAATATTTTTACTTTATTTAAAAATATGTAAAAACATTTTTCTTCTATAAGAAAATCCTTCAATACTCCATAAGAAACTTATACATGATAAATATACATTCTACTTGAATATACATCACTAAGATTTAGTTTCTTAAGCTTTAACTATAAACATATGTCTACATTCCTCAGTATTAAGTGAAAACTTCTATGTAGGCTAACTACATAAAGAAAAATGTAACACATGGTAGATTCATAAACTTCCCACCCGTCACTTCTAATGATAAATGACCCTCTATCTACTCCTCTAAATGTCATCTGAGCTTACTACAGATAATTTACTTAATTTATAGTTGTTTTAAGATCACATTTTCCTCCCTTTTGTTAAATTTGTTATCTTATTTCACTTTAACACGTAGCTACCTTAATTTATTAATTATAATATTTGTGCCCCATCCCTTTCCATGTGATTTATTACTTATTTCCAATTCTCCTGTAGTCTGAACAAGCATCACACTACGTGCTGTATGAATTACCAGCAATCTTTCAGATAAATTCACAGCAGAGCTTTGCCATGACTGGTTAAACTCATCAGGGAGGGGTTTGGACAAGGAGGGGATGGAGGAAAGATGTTTCCAGCCACGAAAGACTGTGTGCTAGCCTCCCATCGTGTGTGTGTCTTTCTCTCCCTCCCGCCTTGCTACTTTCAGTCTCAGTGTGTGTGAATGATCTAATCTCCCCTCCTGCGCCGTGCTTAGCCACGAAAAAGACGTCTTTCCTTCTCTCCCTCCCGCCTTTCTCAGTGTGTGTAAATGATCTAATCTCCCCTCCTGCGATCAACTCAACCCTTCTCTCTGTCTTGTGCTTAGCCACAAAAAAGACGTCTTTCCTTCTCTCCCTCCCTCCATGCTATCTTGTGCCCAGCTGCTATGATCTGAAGAATTAAGCAAGCCTTTTCCAGTCTCTCTTGTGTGTGTGTGTGTGTGAATGTTCCTCTCAGGCATTCCTGTGGTAATCAGAGGATGTGCTTGGGAGGCCATGCCCCGGTCTCAGTCTGCTGTGTAAATATCAAAGCGAAACACAGCTGAAAACAAAAGTGATAGATCAATTAAGCCATATATCATCTGAACAATGCACTACAGCTGCAAAACACCGATAAAGCGAAATTACCACAATAAAAACTGTCGTTTAACTGAAGCCCTGGTGTTTTGTTAATGTCCCGTCTTTTAAATACTGTAGTAGGTAAGTATGTCCATCTCGTATTGGTCCATTCACCAATTGTTAGCATTTCATCCATTCTCCATGTTTGGGCAAGTACCAATCTAGTTGCAGTTATCATATATAAAAATGTTTTTTCCTTCGATTTTGAACATGAGTCTTCCATCATGCTTAGGACATAGAATTCTGGTTTAAATTCTATATTGTTCTTGAATATTTCTAGCATCTGTGCATGAATTTTTTCCAGAATGTTTTTGTTTCTTTTCATCCCCACCATAAATGATAGAAGGTTCCTTTTTCTTCTTTACATTTCCAACAAATATTACTGTAATTCCTTTTGTCCATACTCTTTCCCATTGTTGTAGATTAATTGAATGGCCTAAATTTTGAGACCATTTAAATCATATTGTTTTTGATAATCTCATCTTCTCTCTTCAGTTTCAATAAAAGCTGATATATTTTAGATAATCAATAATCACCACTGGAGGTTCTAATTTTTTCAAATTCTGAATTTTTTTTATCATTTTCAATTCCGTAAATCTTTTTGTCTTTCTTAAATTGTCCTGTTAATTGCTTATATAAAAACCAATGACAAGTAATGTCTAGTTCTTTTATTTCATCAGGTGTTTTAATTGTGTAACTGTTATTCTCTGATTTTAGCAATTCTTCATACTAGCTGGACCCGGCATACCATACACCAGTAAAAAACTCCCCCCAAAATGTCCAGAAGACCTCATGACAACCCTTTGAGGTAGGCTGGTGGGTTTAACTTGCCCCCGCGCCACTCGTTCTACCCCCCTGCCACCCCGCCACTGCTCGTTCTGCCCCCTGCCCCTTGTTCTGCCCCCACCACTTTTTCTGCCCCCCTGTTGCCCCCCACTGCTCATTCTGCCCCACTGGCCGCTTGTTCTGCCCCCCACCACTCACCTTGGCCCCCGCCCCCTGCACTCGGCACATACCACATCCACCCCCATGTTCCTCACTGTCCCTCTCCAGCCACCATGTTTGAAATCTACATGGTCCTGCCCCCAGTGTGCTGATTGGCTGCCCAACAGACCTGTGATTGGTTGGTCAGTTCCCTAAGCAGCCAGTCAGCACACTGGAAACAGCAACATACCCAAGAGAATTATATATATAGATGTTATCCATGTATCGTCTTTCATTTTCTGGGTTTTATGGAGGGCTTCATGAGGCGAAATCCACAGGGGCATTTCTGAGTAAAATAATGACTTGTACTTCCACCAGATCCTTAATAATGATTTTCTCTAATATGATGAAAATTGAAATCTTTATTCTTCCTATACTGATCTTGCCACAAAAAAGTATGAAATCCCAGTATTTGATCTGCACCTTCCAATATTAATATTCTTGTGTTTGTTAAGTTGATCCAGTCTAAAGTCCATGTTAAACAACTTGCGTGATAGTATAGCATAAAGTCTGGAACCGCTAAACCACCTCGATCTTTACTGTCAATCATTGCTTTCCATTTAATTCGCAATTTCTTTTCTTCCTAGATAAATTTGGTTAATTCTCTTTGCCAATCTTTAAAAGGCTTGTCATTTACGATTATTGGTATGGTCTGGAATAAAAATAATATTTTTGGCAATATATTCATTTTTACTGCAGTGATTCGGCCCATTAGTGACAGTTTTAATTTTGACCATCTGCTCAGGTCATGTTTGATTTCCATCCAAATTCTTCTGTAGTTATTATCATATAGTTCTGAATTCTTTTGTGATATAATAACTCACAGATATTTAGATTTTGTGACAGTCTTAAAACTGGAGATTTTTATTAGATCTTCTTTCTTGTTAAGTTTTTGGTAATAATTACTGTTTTTTCTTTGTTTATTTTGAATCCTGCATAGTTCTTGTAATGTTTCTAGTAATGTTTCTTGTAATGTTTCTAATAATAGTCTAATACTTTGTATGGAATTTTCTAATGTTACAGCCAAATCCTCCACGAATGCTTGAACTTTACATGTCTGGTATTTCAATTTTACTCCTTGAATCCTGATATCTTCGCAGATATTCCTGTTTAGTATTTCTAATATTAGAATAAAAAGTAACGGGGATAACGAACATCCTTGTCAAGTTCCTTTACTTATTTTAATTATCTTTGTTTTTTCACCATTTGCTAAGGCCGTGTCTATATGAGTGGGAAAAAACATGGACAGACATGAACAGGCAGGCAGTCGCATGGATGCAAACTGCCTACAGGGTTTTTCCAGTCCCCCCTAAACTCCACATGACCCCAGCCCAGCTGGCAAGTGTGCCACCACACTGGCTGGGGATTCTGCGGGGTGTCCTCCCCACTGATCTTACACGTGGGCCTCCTCCTCGGCCTTCCTTCCTTCCTCGTCCAGGAGCTGACGCTGTTGGGGTTGGTGGTGGGGCTGTGCTGCAGTCCTCCTTCCTCCTTCGGCCATGCTGAGCCGGCCATCCTGCCTCCTTCTGCCTCCCGTGGGTGGGAGGAGGAGGACAGCGGTGGTGGGGCTGGGAAGGGGGCTGGATGGAGGAGACAGAGGACGGAGAAGGACAGCAGCAGCAGGGCTGGGAAGGGGGCTGGATAGAGGAGATGGAGGATGGAGGACAGCGGCGGCGGCAGCATGACTGGGAAGGGGTCTGGATGGAGGAGACAGAGGACAGAGACAGAGGAGGAGGAGGACAGCATTGGTGGCATGGATCTCACAGCAGTGGTGGCATGGATCTTTTAAAAAATGGCAGCCACTGCTGATTCCCTCTCTGAAAGCTCCACCCCCCCCCCGTGCTGGATCATCCAATCAAAAGGCTGCCTGTTCGGATCTGTGCGACCGTGGCTGTACACATGGTCGCACAATTCGAACACGCACGGATTTATCTG
This sequence comes from Gambelia wislizenii, assembly GCA_030847615.1. Classification (NCBI taxonomy): domain Eukaryota; kingdom Metazoa; phylum Chordata; class Lepidosauria; order Squamata; family Crotaphytidae; genus Gambelia; species Gambelia wislizenii. The sequence goes on from JAUMIR010000004.1 coordinate 110,800,822, forward strand.
GCAAAGGGGGCGGACAAGCCACTCATGGATTTTAAGTTGAGTTTGGCCACTCCATCTCTGAATGTCATGTATGAACGACCGTGTGAACAGATCACTGATCTTTCGCACGCCATCAGTATTTATTTTGCCATGTAGATGGGACCTAAGACTTGAGCATTTTGATTCTTATATATCTAATGGATCCAATTAATAAATTTCCCCCCAAATTGCAACATCATGCAGACTTTCAACAGTTATTTACTGTCCTTGGTCCCTGCATGGCCAAGAAGGGCATGGCCTCTGCCTGCACCGTGATGCCTCCAATTGAGCTTCACAGAGACAACTCCTGATACAAAATGTAGGCCTGTGACTCCAACACCATCACTTTTTTTTATTCTTTCTTTCTCCTGTATGATTTTTAACATCTTTTATTTGATGAAGAAGCCAGTGTAGCTTTGAAAGCTTGCATGATGTGTTTTGTGCATTTTGGTTGGCCAATAAAGGTATCATGGGTTTTGTATTTTGTTTTATTTTGCTGTATAGGTCTCTCAGTCTGGGGTGAGGGAATTTTTGGCCTGCCAGATATTTTGGATTATATTTCTCATATGCCCTTACTATTTATTATGCCATCTGTGGCTTTGTGGGGGTCAAAGTGCAAAACCTCTGATAAGCCAAACACTTCCCACTTCTGCTGTACATGCTAGATCAGAGCAGACAATTTATGTCCTCCAGATATTGTTGATTTGCAACTCCCGTCAGTCCTATCCATCATAGGCAATAGCTCAGTGCAACTATATTTGGAGGATGATACATTACCCATACTTGTTCTAGATTCTGCAGGTTTTACACTACAGTTCCTACACGCATAAAATCATAGAGTTGGAAGGGACGGCATGGACCACTCAAGTCCAACCCCCTCCCATGCAGGAATAGACAACTAAAGCATTCCCAAAATATAGACATCCAACTTCTTTTTAAAGATCTTTAAAGGAGAGTCCACCATTCTTCAAGGCAGTCTATTCCACTACTGAATGGCTCTTATAGTCAAGAAATTATTCCTAATATTTAGGAGGAATCATTTTTTTCCCCCTTATAATTTAGATCCACTGGTTTCTGCAGAAAACAGGCTCATTCCATCTCCTACATGGCATCCCTTCAGCTACAGTATTTAAACATGGCTATCATGTCATCTCTCAATCTTCTCCAAGCTAACATACCCAGCTTCCTAAGCTGTTCATTACAGGCAGGAGCAGGGCGGGAGGGTGGGTAGCGAGACAGAATGAGGTTAAAGGACCTGTCTGAAAAAGTCCTATGTGGGTAGAAAAAATAATGCTTAACTGGATGGCCCTTTGTTGGGATCCAGCAGGACTCTTATATAGATTTATTACTACAAATGTACAGCATGAATATGACAAACACATGTATTTAAGCAATTCAGGAGCCACAACAGGTTGTACAATTCATGGTGACAAGCTTAGACTTAAGTGCATGCACAATGAAAGGTCCCCAATGTGGTGACTTTCAGATGTTTTGGACTACAACTTGCCATGCTGGCTGAGTTTAATGGGACTTTTAGACAAAATCGTAGAGAGGGCACAACACTGGGGGAAGCTGGCACAAAGAGGTGTGATAAGCCACTTGCCATTTGTCAACTTTGTTGATATTGAGAGCATAGCTGCTGAGCCTATGCAGCACTGAAACAGAATTATGCAAGCGCAAGCTAAGACTCAGCATGTATCTCTTCTTTTAGGCCTCCACCTCTTGACAGTGCTCTGTGCTAATGAAATGTCATGACTGTATAGGCTCAAGGTATGTTTTATTATCCTGTTACAACTCAGAAACGGAAAAGCATCATAGATCACTCCTTCCAAACTTGCTCCAGATCTAAACTTACAGCACTCTTAACTGACGTTTTTCCTACTTTTTTCCTTGACTACTCCAACACATGGCCTCAGCCAAGAAAACTGGTTCTACAGGATGCAGTGTTTAAGCCAAAGGCAGGCTACCAAACAAAGTCTCTTAAATTTAAACAAAAAAATCTCTGTTTTTTGGGCAGATATTGAGCATTCGTGTGTATAATTGTCTGTGGCTGGGTGTTATGTTCAGTGTTGTGAATCATCAGCTTTAATCTTTTGTATTCTGTTCGAAAGAGAGTAGCCTACGTAATTAGGGTTGCCAGGTTTCAGAGTGCCAGCTGAAATCTCAGTGAATTGTTGTGTTTCTCTGGGTCTGGAGGCAGGAAGATAAATCTCAGGACAAGCAGCACTGGAAGAGGAACAAAAAGTTTGGGCTTTATGTGTGAGGTGGTTTGAAGCTGGGCATCCATTTCCACCCATTCCCCATGGCTTTCTAACTTAGCACAAAGGTGTTTATATATGCACTAAAATGCCAGGAGTGAAAGGAAACTATAGAGAGAGGTGATAGATGTGTGCATTTGTGCCCGTTGTGCCATCTGAAGCAAGATAGGGAAATGAGTACTATACTGGAGTTCCTGAGTGTTCCTGTTATCCAAGCCGTATCAGCAGCAATGTAGGGTCTGGAACAACTATCCACATATCATGTATACTGTAGGTAAGGCATATGAGGTAGCCTTAAGTGAGCATAGGATAGCACCATAGAAGCACAGAGAGGTCAAGATTTCTCTTAGTGAGGGTTCTAGGCCTCCTTTCCCTTACCCTGTGCTTCCAAAGACCGTACATTATTCTGTGCACTATGGCTAATATATCATATAGGTTCTTATGCTTTCACATAAACAAGCAGAGGCAACACCATATGTAAACATCCTTACAACCAGCATCTCCACATTCCTTAGGGATTAGGTTGGGGATTCACCTCTCTCTTGCTTGGGAGTTGAAGTATCTCCCACTGGGGAAGTAGCATCTTCTTGCACCACTTATAATAGTTTCTAGAAGCACAGATACACAGACATAGGGAAATTCTTGGAGGAAGTTAAGGTGTATGTTAGTCTAGGGGAAATAGTTCGGGCTAGGGTTGCTATATTGCAGTTCTCCAGATTGGCGGAGGAGAAGGAGTTTTGATCCAAAACAATCTATCTCTCTCTCTCTCTGGCTTTGCTTCGCAAACGAAGATTCAGGAAGGACTCATCCCGCGCTTTCTGCAAGCGCGCTGATGACTAAAAAGGCCAATCTGAGATAAACAAGTCCGGTTGCAAAAAGCACAGCAGAAGGTCTCCTTGGGTGATGTTTTTGGGTTGTGATTCTTTCTGCGTTGTCGTTTCTCTTCAAGACTTGTTCGTCGTGAGTTCTCAAATAAGGCTGCAGCATTGTGGATAGTTTGTCTCCATGCCTCCCGATGTGAGGTTTCACACAGAAAATAGCATATTTCCCACATAATGCACTGTTTTCTGCACAAAAAAGGTTTTGCACAATTTTTTTTGCAAAGGTCAATTATAAAATGTCTTACGGCAGTTGACCATTCTCTTGACACAGTTTGTCTCAATATGTAAATAGATCTTTTTCACTGAAAACAAATATGCATCCCTGTACTCAAGCCCCAAAAGTCATTAGCAAAGAATCCCAGCGATTGAAAAGAGGGTATGAAGCCAAGATATTATTTTTTTCAGGAGCAATCTCTAGATGCTGATTCTCACACTAAAAACTGCAGGCAGTCCCTTCTCCCTTATACATGAAGCCTTGTATCTTTAGCTGCTATATGGTGTGCGTATACAATGTATGTGGTGTGTGTGTGTATAATGAAGCATTTTGCAGGATATATATATATATATATATATATATATATAAGCATTTTGCAGGTCTACATACTGGATAATAGATCTGCAGCTAAAACACACCACAATCTGGTACAGATTAAATGATTCTGATAAAACCTGAAACTCATGTGTGTTCAGGCACTGGGATTCTTTGCTAATGACTTTTGGGGCTTGAGTACAGGGATGCATTCTTGTGGTACTGGAAAAGAGTTCTGTGGATACCATGGGCTGCTAAAAAGACAAATAAGTTGGTCGGTTCTAGAGCAAACCAAGCCTGAACTCTCCCTAGAAGCCTTTGTAGCAGGACTACTGGTGACAGGATAACTTGGAGGTCTCTCCTTCATGGGGTAACCATACGTTGAAGTTGACCTGATGGTAGTTAACAACAACAAAATACAAAAGAGTAACATTTCCAAGCTCTGGCTTAATGAGGGCCCAAGAAAGAAGGAATATTTGGAGCTTACTGAAAATACATGGCAAAGTGGAGATGGAGCTCCTGTACAATTCATCATTGGGGAGAAACACAAAAAGGTGTTTCTGCCCTAATATCCTGTTCTGTACAATTTTTATCACACTGTAGTTATAACTCTTAAAATGTATTTATCCCACCAGAGTTCTAATTTTTGCTTATTATATTCCACCAGTGTATAACTGGCCCTCCACGTTTGCAGGTTTAACTTGTGCAGGTTTGATTATTTGAAGATTCAACTGTTTTTTCCCCCCTTTGAGATGCCATTGAATTATTCTGTGCTGCTGTGATTAGTTGCTGTATGGTTTTTTTTAACTTATTGTATGTTTTTAATCTTTTCTAGTTTAATATTATTTTAAGGGGTGGGTGGGTTAGGATATTGAGGTAATTATGGAGTTTTTATACTGTAAGTTGCAGAGGGGCAGGATAGAAATAAATGTTGTTGTTGTTATTATTATTTATTTGCCGATTATTTGCTGCTACCTCCGCTGCTGCCCTATCCCATTTTTAATAGGGACTGTAAGTCTCACGAGACTGAGAGACTGCTAACATGTGGCAAGGCTTGTAAATCCCTATTAAAATTGGCACAAGGCAGCAGCGGAGGTGGTGGCAAGCCCTGCCAGCCAGCCACTCCTGCCTTGTGAAGGAACCCCTTTACCATGAAGGCATCTGTGGTGGGCTGAATCCACAGGTGATACTTTTTGTGTGTGTTAAGTACAGATTGAGGGATCTAAAGATATTCACAGTTTTTCTACTTCCGTGTGGGTCCTGTGCCTCTAACCCCAGTGAAAGTGAAGGCCAACTGTGTAAAGTTTTCCTGAACTACCAAAATATGTCTGTCTATTTAAATGAATACCTCCGTCTCCTACAGTGTGAAATATTAGTGTTTAGTGTCAGCCTTTTTTGATTACTGAGATTCTTTTGCTTTTTTAACACTTTCGTATCTACAAACAAATTTCATTTTACTGTCAGCAGTGACTAGACTCTATGCTCACATTTTGTAATGAGATGTAAAATGAATTCCCAGGACGTTATACACCAAAATGGAATGGATTCGCTTCACCGCACTTGTCCTTTATTTTATGTGCCTCTAATACAAATGTATAGACAGAGCACATTTTTTGATAGAAATTTGAGGTACTTGATAAAGGAAGATCTGCTGCTTGTTTGATCCAATATAATCTCCCACAATGAAGAAATGATTAAATGTCATAAGCAAGAAATTGTGCCACCTTAATTCCATTTGTTCCCTTCTCATTACTGATCTTTATGTATTTGCCACTTCTGGTGGATTTATCATAATGATGACATATAAAGTAAGTGACAAGAGCACTCCCTGACTTACCAGGGAGTACCATTTGCAGGTTTCATTGGGGCAGAGCAAAGCAAAGGCTATTTTTCTCCACTGATAGAAGCTTCACCTTCTCAGAAACCTGTGCAGTTTCTCAGGCTCTGGGGAAAGGGAAGAAGACCTGCCAATTAAGGTCTTCCTATTCGTTTGTAGGCATGACTGGAGATTCAGGCAGGACCTTGAGTCCAATCTGCAAACTGGCTGAGGTCAGTTTCCTGAGCTTCCCTCAACAGTCAGCACAGAGCTGTGTCCCCACCCTCCCTCCATCTGTATTTCGGTTTTGTGTCTTTCTTTGTAGCATATATGAACCTTGCAAGTACACTTAATTTTTTCACAACTTTAAGTGGTTTTAGCCTGGAGCCCATATCCAGTTGGAGTAGACAAGGCATGGGTGCCTGTCACACCCAGTTGGGGGTCCCGTAATGGAACCTTGGGGACATGGGCTACCAGAGTCATGCCCAGCTTGGAGGCAGGTGGTCCAGCCCAACCCCAGGTGGCAAGAGAACCACACAGTGGTTTGGACCCATGTGGAATCCCAAGTCTGTCATTCCAAAGGTATTCCCAGCAAGGCAGACTGGGTGAGATTGTTCCTGTCAGTTGGCAAATGGGTCAAACAATGGCTGGATCCGAACTCATGCTGCAGCCAAGCCTCTACAGTAGTAACTAATAAAAAGTGGCAGCCTTTTTTATCCCAACAAATATAGTTTGTGTGATTATTGCTGAGTGGAGCCTCAATCACTGCTGAACCCACAATGATAAAAAAAAAAAAAAAAAACTTCAGCAGACTGAGAAGGAAGTAGTCCAATTTAGCTCATGAAATGTCTGGATAAAGAACAGCCAAATATCTGAATCCTGTCCATTCCTGAGCTCATCTGGTAATGTCTACTTCCCACCCCAGTGCTGGTGAGAGAAAGTATCAAGGCTCTTATACAGCAATTGTTCTAGTGACTGAGAAGTCCTTTCCTGGAAAAAAATCAAAGAAAATCCTTACTTGTCTTTATAAAGGAAGGGGAAACTTCAGAATAAGAGCAGAAATATACATTCAAAGATGTCACATGGTACAGCTCTCTTTCTGTTCGTTTTCACCAGGAATGGGGAACCAATACCTTCCAGATGTTGCTAGCTGTATTGCAACTTCCATCTTTCTTTATTATTGGTTAAGCTGACTAGGACTGATGGGAGTTGTAGTCCAGAAGCATATGGAAGGCCACATATTCCCCTGCTCTTCAGAATGTGGCGGGGGGGGGGTTGCTTTAATGTGTCTCCCCATCTGTGGATGCCACACATATCAGGAAGAAATGGCTTCTAGCTTCAAAGTTAATCCATTTATATCCTCCCTTTCTCCCAAAACCTGGACTTAATTATCTATGTACATGGAGCTTTCAACATGTGGGAGCACCCACTCAGACAACCTGCATGTCATGCCCCATGAGCCTGATGAGGCTATAGAGTCAGAGGAGGACATGGCAGGGAACGGCCCTATGGACCCTGGCACAGGTTTATCTACACCTGTGCCAGCAGGGAACCCTACCAACCTAGAGGCTCAAGCAGTGGAAGAGCCTGGTCCGAGTGGGTTGGCATCAGTCCCAGCAGAGTGTCCTGCCCATTCAGATAAGGATGAAGAAGAGGAGAGGGACTTACCTCCACCATCATATACCCGGCAGTGAGCTCAAAAGGAGGCTCAAAGAGGAAGTCTCTGAGAATTTATGAGAGGAACTTGCTCATTAGGAAACACCTGGCAAAGCCTTAACTGCTTTATATGGGCTGGAAGAGGCCATGGAGGCTTTGTCAGAGATCAACAGATCTCCCTAGAGAAAGCTTCCTGCTGACTTCGGTGCCTGGAATCCTTGCTGCCTTGATTCATGCCTTGACCTTGGACTGTTTCTGACTACCCTGTTGCCTGATCCTACTGACCCACAGACCAACTTCTGGACTACGCTGCCTTCTGTAAGCCTTGACCTTTGGATTGTATTCCAGACTCTTCTCTGTGTACCTTCTTGCCTGTATTGCTTCTTCTCCAAGAAATGGAACCTTGCTTGTTCTCAACTTTATCTGGCTCTCCCTAATTAACTATCACTGGGGCTTGGCTGCTTTCCTAGCCCTTGTTTATCTTGCTGGCATTTGAGCTGCTTTTCCAGACACTACAGTGTTTCTGAACCTGAAATCCAACCATGCAACATGTATTCTGATCATAGTTTAGCAGTCATGCCACATTAACAATGTGATCTGCAATTATAAGTACACTACCACAGCATTAGCATGCAGCATGAGCACTGCCTGTTCTTCCTTCTCCCTGTTAAAACCCCTCTGTCCTCATACTGCAATGGCTGCACTCCGGCTATGAGACTGCAACTTAAAATTTCCCTCATGTTGTGCAATGATGCTACAGTGCTTCATTGTAAAATGGCAGTGAATTAATTAAGGCTGCTGCTGCTGCTGTCTATTATTCTGGCCAACTGAGGTAGGAGTGCACCAGATCTTCTACTGCAAGCCATCAGCATAGTTTGCCTACTAGCGGGATCCTTGTGCACAGCTTTCACAGATCAAAAAGGCTCATGAACTCTAAACTCTATTTCAGGGATGGAGAATGTGTGGACTTCCATATGCTGTTGCATTGCAGCTCCCAGCTTCCTTCACTCCTGCTGTGCTACCTGGGGGCTGAAGGAACACACAGTTTAGCTAAATCTGCAAGTCACATGTCCTTGTTCTACAGGCCTGCACAACCTGAGGCCCTCCAGATGTTTTGGCCTTCAACTCCCAGAATTCCTGATCATTGGACCAGCTGGCTCAGGCTTCTGGGACTTGGAGGCCAGAACACCTGGAGGGACACAGTTTGTGCAGCCCATTTAATATCTAATCTACCCCCATTGCACCCACTCTACCTGTACAAACATCCTAGAACCTGGAACTATCCCCAAATAACTCCATTTTCCTCTGCATTCCTTCTCAAAATGACAACTGTCATCATTTTGAGAGGGACTGCAAAGGAAAATGGAGGTTTGGGAGCTTGCTGGGAAGGGTTAAAGCCCACCTGGAGAGGTCTGGGGGAAAATTGGCCCCCACAGTTGCCCACCTCTGTTCTAGACAGGTGTCTTCTAGGAATAACATTAGATCTTCTGCTGTGAACTAAAAACAGATTTGCAGTTGACTTTCCACAATATTGAAGACATTGCACTTTTCCCCATAAGCATCCTGTCCATATCAGTGGCTGCAATGCAGCTGCACTGGGAGGGAAAGGTCCAATATACTCAAGCATCCCTTGGAAATTAAAATCTATACAATTCTTTTTTTTAAAAAAATCAACTAAATGCACACTAAGAACCTCTGAAGTGTGAGCACCCCTTACTATGTATGACATCCCTCCCCTCTCTGCAATGAACCAAACAAAACGGAAAGTCTAGCCTAAATTGGAAGTTTTAATTGGGGGAAGAACACAAATGGTGATAACCAGAAAAGTGTTTTTCTTTTTATCCCCTCCAATTTTATCTTTTAAAATTAGTGGTAGAGACAGTAATACTTTCATTTACATCTGTTTAATTAATTTCTATGCTAAAATGGCATAATCAGAAAAGGGTTTCCCCCCTCCAATTTTATCTTTTTAAATTAGTGTTGGAAACAGTTAACATTTTCATTTACATCTACTAAATTAATTTCTAACTAACTTTTCCACACACTCTCTCTCAGGTAGCCAGGAAATACACATTAGAATTAGAATTAAGTTAAGTTATTAAGTTATTTTTGTTAAAAACATAGTTTAAAACACTATAGTGGGAACTTCACTACTCAAGAGTAAATTCCATTTATTTCAATGGGATTGTCTGATAAGTGTATATGTAAACTGTAGCAGTATTTCATTCATATTATAATTTTTTTTAAGTAAAGCAGAAAAATGTTTTTCAGTATTTTTTTTAATTAATGGGAATTTAAAAATGGTGGCCATCGCAAAGTCTATAATGCATGTGGATTATCTAATATGCTGACTGGCATTTATATAAACTTATATATGATGACTGGCATATAAGTGCATTATATAATATACTGACTGGCTCAATATACCACTGTACATTCCAAAATATGCCCTTTTTATATCAGCATGTGGCTCCTCTGTCAAATGTGAGCAAGTGAGTTATGTAGCTATTCCACATTAAACTGCCAGTCTGGAAGCAGCTGCAATCTAAGATCAGACTCCTGAAGCCAATGTGGAAGTAGAACATGAAAGTAACTGAATCTAGCCTTGGTTTTGGGTTCAAATTAATATCTCCTCTAAACAAATTCAGATTTAGTGATATGTGGAACTAATAAATCAGTGGAGCTTAAGTGAGCTGTGATTAAATTAAGTCTTGCTGAATTCAATGGATAGACTCTAAGCATTAAGTCTGGATCCAATGTAAGATCTTTGTGCTACACTTCACCTCTCTTTAATTCAATAAATTCAATAAAAAGTGTTCAAGATCATTGTCAGGCGGCTCTCCTCCTTTTCTCTGTGCATTCCAGGCCTGCACAGAGTTGGGAGGAAAGACCCGTGGATATGTACAATCTGAGACACATTCTTAGGGATTTCTCTAGCCTTGAAATTCCTTAAAACTAGGTCTCCCTTTGGTATCTGCCACCACTCGCTGAGTTACTCCCTTTCCACACAGCGCGAGAAGCTGTGCAGGTTCTCTGATTAACTAGTGGAACTACTCGTTCTGTTAAAGTATCACCAACCAATCCCTTCTCTATCTCAGAGAAGAATCAAGGTAGCTTGCCCAAGCAAGGCACATGTATGTAGGCATAGTAGGAAAACAGAAAAAGCTTTATTTTCTAAGTTCTAAGTTCAAGCAAGCAAACCATTAGCAGAAATAGTATTATGGAGAAAAGGCATTTCTCTCCAGGCCCCAACTTAAGAGTTACATAGAATAGCATCCAGAGTTTAAAATACATTCAGTCAGAGGATTAAAATAAATTTTAATCTACTGCAATTCTACCTAGACACATTTTTCCTAACTCTAAGAAAATTCCACTCATATTTTAGGAAGTCCATCTGGATCCAATCTGATTGGCTCTCCAGTCAGGTGATGTGATGTTATGCTTAGCAAAGGAAGATCCACCCCGTCACCCTCAGAGTCCCTGTATTACCTTCTTTCTGCTGACTAGGGAATGGAAATTTACAGATGATGGAAAATGTAGTTCTTGCAAATGTGTTCTGGCTCCATGATGGGAGTTGCAGGCACTCCATCATGACAATCATGAATAGTTCTAGTTTTTCTTTTAAAGGAGAATTATTCTAATCTACACAATGGCCTGAGACACCAAAACTCCATGCTGTCATCTCAGCTACTCTAATTTAAAGATGCCAAGAATATTCTGATGACCCAGATCTATTGATTCTTAGGAAAAACAGCTTTGGACCTTTCATAGATAATAAATCAACAGATGCACACTAGGTATTCAAATCACTTTAATCCTTCACATAAAATTCTTGCCAATATACAACACTACATACAAAATTAGAACTTTTAATATTGAACAACTAGCACATCTTTGGTAAGGAATACAGCTTCTCCTTAAACATATACACATTCAAAAAACTACAGTAAATGAATAAACATTTACAGTAGTCAGTGTTTGATTTTACCCTGGTTAAGTAAAAACAAGTTATGTTACTTCTTTTGCTTATTAGACAAAGTATTACTTTTGTTTCTGACTTACTGACAAGAGTCCCATTGTGAACCACACATTCTTTTAAGCATTTGAATAACAGGAAGGGGGATACCTGATAAGCGGAGATAGATTTAAAAGCTATGGTAAAATGCAGACGTAAAATGCAGAGTTCTGTTGCTTTGTATTACACACTCAACCATAATGGCTTCTTCTGTACTACAGTGGCTAATGCTGGTTGTTGCAGTGTGGTGGTAATGGAAGGTGGTTTTTAATACCTGCTGTGCTGAATGAAACATGCAAAACCTAACATTCAACAAGTAAATATTTAAATAATCTGGCCAAAATTCAAGAGTGAGACTTTAAAAACAAAAATAACACACAACCATCACTGGCCCATGAAAAATCTCTGTGTCTAGCTGTTTCCCAGAACATATGAGAATTCTCTTCAAGAATGAGTTTCTCCACCACTTTTAATTGCACAGGAGATCCGGACTCCAGCACTTCACATGACAGAACATTTGCCTTTCAGTTTATCTTTCTTCCGCTGCTGCTTCGATTTCTTACCATCCAGCTGGAGACTTACACTTCTTCTCTTCTCCAGATTCAAGAGTTCTTGGAAAAGTTCTTGCACATTATAGTTCATTTTGGCAGATGTCTCCATGAAGGAGCATTTCCACTTAGTGGCAAGGACTTCTCCTTCACTGGCATCCACCTCTCGCTGGGTATCATCACTCTTGTTTCCTACCAACATGATTGGGACCTTCTGGATGTCCCCTTTGATCTGACATATCTGGTCATAGATTGGCTGGAGCTCTTCAATTGACTGCCTGCTGGTAACAGAGTACACCAACATAAACGCATGGCCCTTGGAGATGGATAGCCTCTGCATAGCAGGGAACTGGTGACTTCCAGTGGTGTCTGTGATCTGAAGGGTGCAGATATTCTTGTCACAGCTGATCACCTGGCGGTAAGTGTCTTCAACAGTTGGAATGTATGTTTCCCTAAAGGTTCCCCTTACAAAGCGAAGAACCAGGGAACTCTTACCAACACCAGCAGCTCCAAACACAACCACTCTATAATCATTGCTTTGTTCTGGCATGTTTCTTGATCACCTGATTGCCAAGGAGGAGTCCAGAGTGTTTACATACCCCTTTGGGGAGCAAGCCTGTTGAGGAAAGACAGCAGGTTAGGTACAAGAAGAGGTACCAACTTCCAATTGAATTTGACAATTTTCCTTTCCCCAAACCTTCATGTGAATATCTAAATTAACAACTAGCAGTTGAGCAGTCTTCTCCCCCAACTAGTGCCCTCCAGATGTGTTGGAGTACAAACCCCATCATCCCCTTTGCCCAGACTACCTGGAGATGATAGGAGTTGTAGTCCAATCCATCAGGATGGCATCAAGGGAGGCTGCAGTAGACAGCCAGGCAAACCTCTGGGTTCTCACTCAGTAGGCACACTTCTATTAGAAGTGAAATATCTAATTTGCTTGCAGACAAAAGCTCCTCCATCAGGAGAAATGAGGCTGTAATTGTCCATCAGAGTGGAGAGCAGCCAGCCCTCTGTCCCCAAGCAACAGAGCACCCCAGCTTGTTGGCACCTGCCCAGGATCACCCTTTCCTATTTGTTAGTCTGCAATCAACTGTTTTCATTTTCTGCTTCTGGGATGGGGGTGGGAGAAAGTTGCCTGCTAATCCCATGGGTCTATTGCTTCCATTCTCCTGTTTTCTGCACACGCCCACGCTGGCTCTCAAGAAGCAACAGGCACAGCAATCCAGCTGCATTACTCAGAATGACGGGTGCAAGAGAATACATACAACATCAGCATGTGCCTACTGGCATCATCACAGCTGCAGGCAGGCAAGGAAAGCATTTACCTGCCTGGGAGCAAAAGTCACTTTTCATCACCAGCCTTATTGAGGAAACAAAAAATTGACACAAGTCTTTAGCCTGCAAAGTGGTGTGACCTACACACAACCCAGGTGTGAGACTCTAGAGTTTTAGCTGCTATTTATTTCATCCACTGTCTCAAATTTTATTGCATATAGAAATGTGACTGCATGTAGAAGAAACATAGTAAGTCATATAGGCATACCGAGTGTCTCTGCTTTCTCATTTTGTATACTCTTTAATTTTTTAAAATATTTATTTATTTATTTATTTATACCCCGCTCTTCAGCAACAAGGCTATCAGAGCAGCTTACAAATGGTTTTAAGCAATAGCCATTTACACATCTACACTGCATTAAGCAGTTTCCAATGTGTTAGCTAATAGCCCCCACAAGCTGGGTACTCATTTTACTGACCTACGAAAGGATGGAAGGCTGAGTGAACCTTGGAACCCGCTGGAATTGAACTTGCAATGTGGTGACTTGCAGTACTGGTATTTAACCACTGCGCCACCAGGGATATTTATTTCAATTACATCTGGAGAACAACTGGATCATCAGCTCTGTTCTAAGCACTATGCCCAGCCCAACATTGGAACATTATCTTGAAGTAGCTATCTGGAATCTATTCAAGGTTTCATCTGATTGTCATAGCACTTTACAATCCAGCCATAGGTAACAATCCTGTGCATTCTTACTTAGGAGTAAATGCCATTGAATTTAGTGGAACTTACTTCTGAACAGCCACACATAACATGGGATTATCCTACTATTTTCAGAGCACTTTCATGTAAGACTATATTTGCTACTATTTGCCAATCAAATTGCTATTTGCCCAGGATGAAAAGGTGTGGATGTAAAGACTCTACAGTACTTCCTTGAAGTTTGAAGATTTCAGGAGATTTTTAGACTTCATGGAAGTGAGCAGTTAAATGGATATTCTCCATCATACATCATTGTTTTCAGAATGTTATTAGAAAGGTTTTCAACATACTGTTAGATTACCAAATGGTTTCATGGTAAATTTAGTACCTATCTGTAATTTGTTGTACTAAAATTACAGATTATGTAATTTGTACAGATTATGTACAGATTATGGAAGCATGTAAATTCCAATATTAACAAACCACATAACCAAATCTCCACATATTACAAATAAAAAAGCTGTCCCAAAGTTTTTCTGATTAGAATTTATTTTCTGTCCGCCCAACTATAATGCTTACTCACATACCATAGAAGAGGTAATGATTTTGAAAAAGAGATTAGCCATTAACTAAACTGAAGCACTGTTCATAGAACAGAAGAAGAAATCATCTGGACTGAAAAAGCAAGAATACTTCAAGAAACAGAATTGTTGCCAACTATGTTTTTTCTTGCATGGTTCCTGGGCCTTTTAACAGTCCCATGATGGGAGAAAATTCAGCAGGTGAAGCTTGTTATTAAAGTATCCACATATTGGAGAAAGTTTCATTTGTTGAATGTTTTTTGTTCAGGCAGCTGTTAAAGGTACAAAAGATCTGCTTGTCCCCTTAAAAATTTGCCAGGCTATGCAATTGTTTCTTACAGCTTCTGTACAATTCCATAATAATCTCATCTGTGGGCAAAAAAGTCAAATCCTGGAGTCACCTTTGGCCATTTCTCTCCAAGTTCTCTCAGGATCGTCCAATACGATCCTGCCACAGCCCTACGGTCATCAGGAGGAAGCTTTCTTTTCATCCCACCAGCATCACAAGCTCGCTTGGTGAGGACATAAGAGAGAGCCTTCTCAGTGGCTGCTCCTATCCTTTGCAACACCCTTCCATTGGAGGCTAGGCTGGCCCTCTCCCTGATTTCCTTTAACCGGCAGGCAAAGATTTTTCTTTTTAAGCAGGCTTTTCATGTATAAGCAGAAGGGCTTGTTTTATTTTGTATTTTTTAGTTTTTAATCTGTTTTATAGTATGTTTTAATCTAATTTTATAATATTTTAACTGTATATACTGTATTGTGTTTTTAATCTGTTTTATGGAAGCCACCTTGGGTTCCATCTAGGGAGAATGGTGGCATGCAAATGAAATAAATAAATAAAACAAGGTCTGACAACTCTCTCTGTGGAGAAACTAGATCCATGCTGGATCTAATCAGAAGTGCACCTAGTCCAGCATTCTGTTCCCATGATGGCTAATAACATGCCGATGAGAAGCCCACAAACAGGTGTAAGCACAATGGCACCTTCCTACATATATTCCTCAGCAAGTGGCACTGAGAGGTGTACTAACTCTATTAATGGAGATAATATACTGTATTGCTAGCATTACAGCTGTCACTAATAGCTTTATCCTCCATTAGGAGAACCCAACAGAGTCAGAAGATATTGGACTAGGATGCATAGGACAGGCAAATTCAAATACCAGCTTAGTCAATACTATGTTGGATAACACTGGTCAAGTTACACTTTCCAAGACAGCATTACCCAATGTAATGCTCATCAGATGTTTTGAGCTATAACTCCAGTCACTGCTGACCATTGAACCTGGAGTGCTGAGACTTGCAATCCAACACGTTTGGAGAATAGCTTGTTGGGAAAGGCTATTTTAAGAGCACTGAAAACTATTTGTCTATCTAGTACAGGCATGGACAACAGTACCCCTCTAGCTGTTACTGGGTACATCCCTCACCATTGGCTATGATGACAGGTAATCTGGCAGCTGAAGTTCAAAACAGTACCAGTTTTGGGGAAAAGGAAGAGAAGTAGAGCCATCATGCTGTAGTGGTTTGAGTGTTGGACTAGAATCATAGAAATGGAAGAGCCCACGAGGGCATCCAGTCCAACCCCCTGCCATGCAGGAATACACAACTTTGGACGATGACTTTGGAGACCAGGATTCAAATCCCTGCTTGGCCATGGAAACCCACTGGGTGACCTTGGGCAAGTCACACTCTCAACTTCAGAGGAAGGCAAAGGCAAAGCCCCTCTGAACAAATTCTGCCAAGAAACGTGCCACCTTAGGGTTGCCACAAGTCAGAAATGACTTGAAGGCACACAACAACAACAACATATGGATGAACAAAAGTTCACCCAATATAAACTAGCCAAAAATATTCACTATGTTACAGTGACAGTGGCTTTCCAGAATCTGAGGCAAAGGGCTTTCCCCAACACTCACTCTCTGAGCCATTTAACTGACTGATAACAGGAACTGGAACCTCCTGCATGCAAGGCAGGTGCTACTACTACAACCTTGACTTCTTCCTCTGTAAAATAGGCATCATCATGAGCTATGCCACCATGCTATCCTGCTGAAAACAAAATACATGCCTCAAGACAATGGCTACTTAAACATTCCCACCTTTCAGCCTTTTACAACATAGAATTAAGTTTCATTGAAATGCATGGGGATCGTCCTCCAGGTAACTGTTGCTTAGGACTGTGATGTAAAGATGTTCATAGGCACAAACACGCTCTCTGTCAAGCAGGCACTGCTGCTGGCACTAATCAGAAATCTTTGCGTGCATGTGTGATCTACAGCCAGCGTGGTTTGAGTGTTGCATTAGGACTAGGGTTCGAAACCCCACTCAGCCATGGAAACCCTCTGGATGACTTAGGGCAAGTTACATTCTCTCATTCTCAGAGGAAGGCAATGGCAAACCCCTTCGAATTAAATCTTGCCACGAAGACCCTAGGATAGGGTTGCCATAAGTCAGAGTTGACTTGAAGGCACAACAATCTTATCCAGGGTGGGGAAACCTGTTGCCCTCCAGATATAATGGAACTCCAGCTCCCATCAAACCCTGTCCAACTGGGTTAGGGTGATGGAGTCCAAGGACTGCTGGAGAGCCACAGGTATCAGACCTGGCGCCCCTTGTCCAAAGAGAAGAGGGACCCTCACCAGCTCCTCCGTGATGAGTATCCACAGCATCGCTTGGCTGAGGGAATCCCTTGGGCGAAAGAGAAAACTCGCCCACAGCCTCCCATCCTCGTTCCGCCGGCCTCTCCAGCCAAGAGAAGAAAAAGAAGGTGACTTTTCCTCCTCCACCATTACCAGCCTCCCGGCTTCATCCCAGGTTCTGAGTAACCACCACCAGAGGCCTTCCGAGTAGCCCAAAAGGGCGAGGCACCCTCGGAGCCCCAGAAAAACAAACACGACGTCGCCACCACCACACCCCGCCTGGCGGCTCGGTCGGCCTGAGAGGGGCGCGGGTCCGGGTTTGGTGCCCAGGAGGTCGCCCATTCCCTTCCCTTCTTCCCGCCCACCCCACGCGGAGCCCCCGCTCTTTCTTTACCTCGCGCTGGCCGGGCTCTTCCTCCTTAGGCTGGTTGCTCCACCAGAGGCGGCGCTCCCCGCTGGGAACGGGCTCCTCCGCGCCCCCCTGGCCAGGCAGCCAGGCGCCCGCCCCATCGCGCACGCCTCAGAGCCACCGGGCAGCCTCTCCGCCTCCCCGCGCCTGCCTGGCCGCGGTGCGGAGGAGGCTCCAGCCGGCGAGTCAAAGCCTCCCTCTCCCGGCAGCAGAGCCCAGCCCGCCCCTTCCCCGCTCGGCCCTGCTGAGGGAAAGAGGCGCCACCGACAAGCCCCCCCCCCCGCCTCGCCCGGCGCACTTCCTTCCTAATTGAAAATTTAGCTCTGAGTGGAAAAGAGAAATTGACAAACCATCGGTTTTCCTTGGGGTTTTTTCCCCGGCTGTGAGGCCGTGTTCTGGAAGAGTTTCTTCCTGGTGTTTTGCCTGCATCTGTGGCTGGCATCCTCAGAGAATGGTTGGGTAAGAGTGTGTGTGGAGTTTATATGCTGTGAACCCCTGTTGGGGAGGGTATGTACATAATGGCCCCTCAACCAACCATTAGCCAAACAGACACTAATGAGCCTTGCATTTCTATATCCAGAAACTGAAGGAGGAATGAGTCTAAAAATAAAAATGTATTAAACATTCCAGGGATCTAGCCCTTTTAAAAAGCAATAAAAATATCTTCTTTTTAAAAAGGAGTTAAAAACATTTACTTTCAAATTCATACAGAGTGGCTTAAGAATGCAGACAAGCTCAATTAACATTTAAAAGTGTACAGTCGTCCCTTCACATTTGCGGGGGTTAGGTTCCCCAGACCCCCACGAATGTGAAAAATCCGTGAATAATGATTGCCCTCCCCCTCCCCCACCAAAGCGACCATGGGACTCCGGAGGCCCCATAGATACTTTCTCCGGACTCCCCAGTCCCTTCCTAGGCCTTCACAGGGCCTCAGGAGACCCTCCCGAGGCCCCATGAAGGCCTCCCCGGCCCTCCCCCCTCCTTCCCAGGGCCTCCCCCTCCCTCCCCAGCCCTACCCCCTCCCTCCCAGGACCTTCATGGGGCCTCCAGAGGGTCTCCGAAGGCCCCATGGAGGCCTCCCCGGCTCTCCCCCTCCCTTCCCGGGCCTTCACAGGGCCTCCGGAGGCCCCGTGTTGTGGTTTTGGGAGTGCAGGGGGCCCTCCCAAAACCGCAAATATCCAAAACTGCGAATGCTGAGTTCATGAATGTGGAGGGACAACTGTATTCAGAGGTCTGTGGGCTGTGATCACCCAGTTGAATTAGACTCATTACAAAAACAAAGGAGTCAGTTTGAAAATGCAAATCAAAAGCTTACTGAAGGTATATCAATTTCAATCTACATACTAAAACAAACTTTAAAAAGAGTGTTCCTATCTGACTAGGAGGATTTAGGGTAGAAAGACTCACCCAGCCTTTAGCGGTAGAGGCTGCATGGTGAACATCATGGCACGGCATCATAGCAACAGCGTGGCTAAGAAAAGATGGCTACAGCCGTGTGGAGACTCTACTTAAAAGAGAACTTGCACAAAGAGCAATAAAATTTAAATTAGGTCATGTGTTGAATGACCCAGCACTCCAGTTGGCTGGAAGTGCCCAGTGAAATAAGAGAAAGGGAGTTTGGGAGAACAGAAGCATGCAGGGAAAAATCCTAGACTTATCTTGGGATGTGAATGGGGTACACAAGATTGCTTTTACATTACAATAATTATTTCCCCACATACTACAGAAACTAACCACTCAATTACACAAATTTACATATACTGTACAGTACTCCCCAACAGGGGTTCATAGCATATAAACTCCACACATACACCTACCCAACCATTCTCTGCGGATGCCAGCCACAGATGCAGGCGAAACATCAGAAAGAAACTATTCCAGAACACAGCCTCACAGCACGGAAAAAAACCCCAAGGAAAATTGATGGTTTGTCAATTTCTCCTTTTCACTCAGAGCTAAATTTTCAATTAGGAAGGAAGCGCGAAGGGCGAGGCAGGGGGGGGCTTCTCGGTGGCTTCGCTTTCCCTCAGCAGGGCCGAGCCAGGGAAGGGGCGGGCTGGGCTCTGGGCGCGATGGATTGAGCGCCTTTGAAAAAACCCAAGGAAAATCTATGGATGCCAGCCGTGAAAGCCTTTGATTTCACATTGCCAAGCCATTGTTGGAAAAAGTTTTGGCCATGGTTTAATGAGACAACCCCAGCAATAACTTAAAAGGATATCCTTAAATAAATATTTTATTATTATTATTGTATTTTTGTATATTTTGTATTAATCTTTTATTAATTTTTTTCTTTTCCTAATAGATATAATTGTGATGTGTAAATATAATGTTCATTGGAAAAGAAAAAAGAGTGATTATAGTGTGTTTAGATTAAGAGGAAAAATGTATTAGTGTTAGGATAGATAGTTTCATGTTTATATTAGTAAGAAAAGAGGAAAACAATTATTACCATTTTTGCGTTATTGTTATGGTCTTTTGCTGTTGGGTGTATTTTTCAGTAGAATGGTCTTATTCCAATAAAAAAATTCCTAATTCTCCAGTTGTCTCTTCATATTCACTGGGGTTTTGTTCCAGGACCCCCCTGGATACCAAAATCCATAAATACAGTACTCAAGTCCCATTATATACAATGGCATAGCAAAATGGTGTCCCTTATATAATATGGCAAAATCAAGGTTTGCTTTTGGGATTATTATTTTTTTAAGAATATTTTCAAGCAATGAATACTTAAATCCATGGACACGGAGGGACAACTGTATACATGCACACGGACACACGACTTTCCCACACTAGCATTAGTCTGTTGGTAGCAAAAGCAACTGAAGGTCCTGTGGCACTTCAAAAACTAACACATTTATTAAAGCATATTCACTGTCATGGACCACAATTTGCTCTGTCCAATGCATGCATGTTGAGTTATGATATATTCCCTCCCTCAGTGTGGATATCCACACAACTGGTGGTGGTGGAGAACGGTAAATAATCAGGACAGAGGGAAAGGAATATTCAGACATGGATAGCAAGGGGGGGCACTGACAAAACAGCAGGTGGTTGTGGTTGTAATTGTGATGATGATGATGATGATGATGATGATTTGTACACTGCCTTTAAAAAAAACCCTAAGACACATGGTGGCTTCAAAATTAACACAAGTACAATACAGTTAAAATATGCACACACAAAAAGCAACACTAAATCATAGAATCATAGAATTGTAAAGTTGGAAGAGACCACAAGGGCCATCCAGTCCAACCCCCTGCCACACAGGAAATCTTGATCAAAGCATCCCCGACAGATGGCAATCCAGCCTCTGTTTAAAGACCTCCAAGGAAGGAGACCCCACCATGCTCCCGAGTGAGTGCGTTCCACTGCCGAACGGCTCTTACTGTCAAGAAGTTCCTCCTACTGTTGAGGTGGAATCTCTGTTCCTGGAGCTTGCATCCATTGCTCTGTGTTCCAATCTCTGGAGCAGCAGAAAACAAGCCTGCTCCATCCTCAACGTGACACCCCTTCAAATACTTAAACAGGGCTATCATATCGCCTCTTAACCGTCTTTTTTCCAAGCTAAACATACCCAGCTCCCTAAGTCTGTCCTCATAAGGCATGGTTTCCAGACCTTTCACCATTTTAGTTGCCCTTCTCTGGACATGCTCCAATTTGTCAATATCTTTTTTGAATTGTGGTGCCCAGAACTGGACACAGTATTCTAGGTTTTAGATTGTTTAAAACAGTTTAAAATAGTTTAAAAGATACAATTACAAATATTAAAAAGCAGTTAAAAAGCAGTTTGGAAAACGGTATGATTAAAATAGCACAGCATGCTTTTAAGAGCCATTTATCTGGTCAATAAAATGGTTAATTGCCAGGGGGTTTTTAGGGTAGGGGGACAGTTCCTGTTCTGTACTACAAGTTCCAGAATCTCTTACCCATACCTTCTGGGGTGGGGTGGGGTAGAAATTGTAGTCCAAAAGAAGTCACTTTGCAAATTATGTGGATTGTGACTATGAACCTGGTTTGGCTTGATCCTTGATCGCATATACTTTATACAGCAACAGCAGGGCATGTAGCACATAGGTAAAAAGAAGTTGGACTAACTGCTGTCAAGGAGCTTTAAATCTAAAATAGCTAAAGGAAGATGGAAGAGGAGAAGAAAGAGAAAGACAAAATAGAGATGAATTAACTCGGATGCAAAATAGAGGTACAGTTGGGATGGAGGAATAATGGGATAAGCCAAAGGTCAAACTGGTCTAAAAGGTGAGTCTTCATTAGGGTCTGGCCTAAGTCATTGTGCTAACTGAGGGCAAGGGCAAGGTGGTACCGCTCTTCTACCAAAGCTTCCTGAGCAGACCAGCAGACAGTGACAAAACAGTTTCTTCTTTCACACCTGAGAACAAGGGGACATCTTGGGTGACACAGAGCAGGTCATGTGGTACAGACTTTTGCATCCTCTTCCAAACATTTTACTGTTGATTCCTACCCCACCTTCAGCATCTGCTAAGGCCCTCCTTCGCTTTGCTCTATGCTAGGCCCAGCCCATCCAGACTGAAGCAGCTTAACTGGGGATACCTTTCCTTAATTAATGGTATGTTTCTTAATAAGCTAGCAAGGAAGGAGGCTACTACAGTTTTATATTTAGAGTAGTGATCTTTTCCCCAACGTAGGAAGCTGTATGAGGGACAAAAAATTCAAACCACAGGTTTTCCTAGCACATGGCCAGGTAATGTGTGGACCTCCAGATGTCATTACACTGCAGTTTCTATTAGCCTTAGCCAGCATAGCCATGAGTGGAAGATGATGGGGATGGCAGTCTAGCAACATCTGGAGAGTCACATATCCCTTAGCCCTGTTCCAGCATGAACTGATAGGGGTAGCTGAATGCCATCATTTATTGTTTGGGCCAGCTGTACTTTTGCAGTTGCTAAAAGGAGTTATTTTAGTTATATTTTTCTCTAGAGAGTGGGGATGCAGCATATATAAATCCCTCCCCACTCAACCACAGTAGAAGAAAGAAAATGAATCATTTCAAGAACATGAATCATTCAGTACAGAGCAACTTACACATCACAAAGGGAATGTCAAGATCTAGCCACTTCATTTTAAAAAAGAGAAGCAGCATCTACATTTCTCCGTACTTGTCCTTATTTTTAAACTTGGTGCCAGGTTTCCTGTCTTGTTCAGATTGTGCCCTTTCTAATTGGCTCTTCTGTGTCTTCCAGAGCACCTTGACATGGACACTATTACACATGTGGGTATGGCTGGCAGAAGACACTTTAATCAACACCTTTGCCCACCCCAGTACAGGCAATATTGACCTAGGTGGGCCAATGGTCTAATTTAATACAAGGCCAGCTTCCTACATTCCTACACTTTTTATTTATTTTATTTGTTTTCAATTCTTGCTTTCTTTCAATATGATTTTGTATAATAAAAATAAATATAGTGCATCAGAGAAAGCTGGGGCAGCCACTAACTTTTTCCATCACTGAAAAATCAGAGCAACAGAATAATAGGAAACACAAGATCCTACAATTTTTTAATTCAATGGGATTCCAGTTAAGCTGTTCTCCAGTGTTTATTCCCATGTAAATATGCATAGGATGGTAGCCCAAGTCTATGCAGAGACAGACACACCAAAGGCGATTGAAAAAGATGGATTCCAATGTGTCTAATGACCCAGAATTTCCCAGCCATGTATTTTTATGCAGCCTGGGAGATTCTATAGTCTAAAAAAGGAACTTTGCCAAGCTCTGCTGATGACATGCTATAGTTGAGGAACATAGATGCTCAGGAACAATCTGTTGGTGCCCATGCTTCAGCAGTAATTGGGGTGGCTGAAGCCAATGTTGGGCAGAGTAAGAGGGCTATAACCTTTCCCCCTCTCTTTCTGCCACCTTTCTTTCTCTCATGCCTTTTCTCCATGTTATGATTACCTCTGTTAACTGCTTAATTGCTTGAACTAGAAATAAATCTTTTTCTGTGTTCCTACTAAACCACGTACATGTGCCTGGCTTGGGCAAGTTACCTTGATTCTCTGTGGGATAGAAGGAAGGGGTTAGGAGTAACCCTCATTTAAGTCTGGAAAGTTTAAAATAACAATGTGATTGTCTCCTTGTAATCACATTTCAAAATTAAGTTTAAATCAAGGAGTGGTGGCAGATAGATACCAAAGAGAGACTTAGTTCTAGGGGATTTATGGACTAGAAGAATTCCTCAAGTTTGGGTCTCCAAAGGGGCAGCTCTGGGGATTCTCAGGCGAAAGGACCCCAGGGCCCTGTCACAGACATGCTTTTTTCATTCTTGGTTTTCCAGTGTCATTTTGTCTCAGGATCACACTGGAAGATCCATGTTTCATCACAAATGATGATTTTTTTTTGAAAAAGTTTGGGTCTGCCGCAAGTTGCTGCAGAATGTCATGTTGCTCGACTTTTAAACTTAGCATTTTTCCTGCACATAACAGACAACACAGCTGCTTTAAATGATGACTGACAATTAACTGAACTGTCGAGAGTGCTGATATTTGTCATGCAGTTTCAGACATGTTCAAGGTCACCATTCAAGCATTCACAATCAGTTCTCCCTGATTTGTCTGAAAGGTAGAAACACAGTCTCGTTATTTAATAGACAGACATTGTATGACCAAGGCTGCTGACACACTGCAGAAATAATGCAGTTTGACACTACTTTAACTATCATGGCTCCATCCTATGGAATCCTGTGATTTGTAATTTGTTGTGACACCAGAGCTCTCTGACAGAGAAAGCTAAATAGCTCACAAAACTACAAATCTCAGAATTCCATAGCTTTGAACCATGGCAGTTAAAGCGGTGTCAAACTACATCATTTCTGCAGTGTGTCAGCAGCACAAGTCTGGAGCCAACCCATGATCTTCACTGTCTTGTTTTAAATGGGAGTGCATGTTCACACCTACATTTTCAATGTACATGCTCACCCAAGTTGGCATGAACCTTGAGTTGCATTTTAGCATCTTCCTTACAAATCATTGGAGCTCAAAGAGGGATTCAAGAAGATTATCATTATTATTACTGCAGTTAACAGAGCTAGCCAGTCTGTGTGACTGACTGGGGGGGAGGGGACTGAAAGAATCCAGCAGAGCAGGAAGTCAATTCAGTAATTTTCAAATACTGTACAGAGGCAGACATGTCAAAGCAGTATGCCTCAGTTATGGTCTCTTCCAACTCTACAATTCTATGATTCTATGATTCTAATTCCTAAAATGGGAAAGAGAGCACCGTCTTTGCCTTTTGCTTCTGGCAACAAATTGTCATGGGCTGGCCCTGAAGCAATGGGCTGAAGAGTCTCCCATAAACTTTAAGTAAAAAAGGTATTATGAACACAGTAACAAGCGTAGCAACTAAGGGTAGCAAGTGTTACCTTCATAGAACTGATTTTGAAGGGGGGGGGGAGGAATGCAAGCCAGCAAATATAAATAATTGTGCCCAGTGTCTGCCAAGTAAATATTCATAGAGCGCAGAAGTTAAGAATTTATGCCTCAGTTTTCTTGTTTTCTGTTTCCACTCCTCCCCTTCTCTTTTTGTGTTTTTAGATTGCAAGTCTGAAGGAAGGGACTGTCTTGTGTTGCTTTTATTGATACATAAGCCATTCTGAGAGCTTGTGGGATGGAGGAGTGCAGTGTAATTGCCCTGAATTAAGGAAGGAACCTACTTAATTATACCTCTGAGAGGAAGCAGTGCTTGGTAGTTGACATTCACACTCATCCCATACAAAAAGGAGTGGAACAAACAAAAGGCTTCAGTGTATATTTTTCAGCACCGGATATTTCTCAAATCTGTTTCCTTCACCAGATCATTTATCAGTGTAGAGTCTTAAAAGAGGAGAATCTGATCATTATTGCATAATTTTACCCCCACCCCCATTATACAATCATAAGGGAATGAAGTGGAGAAAAACAATATTGAGTTATTGCAATGAAACCATCAAGGCTTGTTACCTTTTGTTCAAGTACAAAAGTGTAGTATGACTAAATGGAAGCACAGTAGTCAGCTACTGTAGAGGAAAAAACAAATGTAACATTCATGTTTTTCAGGACATTTTCAATTTTTTTCTTAACAAAAGATGTCCTTCCTAAGTAGGCATTCACCTAGGACTGGCCCTACTACTAGGCAGAGTTTAGCATGTCATCACAGGGCAGCAGACCTGTGGGATTTTAGGTCTTAAATACCAAAATATTCTGGCTTGCTTTAGATCAGGGATGGGACAAATGTTCTGTACCTCTTAGGACCCCTAGCTGCATAGCCAATAGTTAGGAATACTGAGGAATTACATTTCAACAGCATCTGATAGGCCACTCAGTTCCTACCCCTGCTATATACCTGGACTTAAGTATGTGTGTGGTGCCACTTGCTAGCCCTTCTGAAGAAGAAAAATGTCTAGGCCTGCCCTGCATACACATTAGCACAATGCAAGATATCATGGTTGGTTCAGAAACACAATTAAGCTGATTCCTGTGACCCCCTTTGACAAAATGAAGTTAATATCATGAAACTGACATTTCAGTGGGTTTTTTTCTCTTTTTGATGTAACTTTTGGACATTCAGACACATGCAGACAGGCTTGTGCATTCTACTTTGGATTTTACTGGACGCTGAGATCCACCAACCAGAACCTGGTATGAAAGACATACACTTAAAGAATTAAAGAATTTTGAGTTCAACGATCTGTTTGAAGCACAGAAAGAAACAAAATTATATTCACAGGTTTTTTAAAATACAAAAATTTATCCCCTTTTAACCCTAGGTTTCCTTCATTTCCGCAGCAGAATTTAAGGCAGGAAAGGAAATTACTGTGTTGGTTCTGTTAAACAATGAGGAGTCAGAAAACCTTCCAGAGATAAAATTGGACACAGAGCTGACATTAGAAATGGGAGTACACCAAAACCAGTTGCAGAACTCTTCAACCTTCCTGGCCATTCAGGCTCAGGCATCCATTTAGCAGTTCTTGAACAGAAAAATGTTCATGGAAGATTGGAAAGAGGAACAACTGAATATGGATACATCTCCAAATTCTAATCCATTAGTAGTGGTTTGAACAAAAACAATTGTTTCTTCGCATACTACATATATTAAAACACTAACAGCTACACACATAAAAGGATTCTTCTCATGCCTGCTTTACAACAATATTTTACCAGTCCTGCACCTATATCAATGTACTAGACAAAAACTTTCTTCCACTATATGTATGTCTATCTGCTTATCTATGCTTCCGTGCAAAAATTGTCTCCCACCTTTGTCATTTTAACCTTTTTACAACTATTGTTAAATTGATAATTAGCACTACTCCAACATGTTTTGCATTTCCGGTAGTTTTATTGCCCTCCCACTCTTATGTATACATATCTGTCCACAGAGGTTTCGTCCATGCAGCTGATGAAGTGGACTATAGTCCACGGAAGCTTCTGCTAGAAATTTATTTTCTTCAATTAGTCTCAAAGGTGCTACTGGTTTCTTTTATATCAAAAATACAGATGGAATGTATTCTCCATATGAGCCTGCTCAGACCTTGACATTTGTGGGAAGGACTCTCTCTCAGTCCTGTCACCCTCAGAGGCCTAATTTAGTTGGGGGAAAAAGAGAGGGCCTTCTGGCTGATTGCTCCCAGTGTGTGAAACTCCCTTCAAGGGAGATGAGGCTGTCTTTTCACTAGTGTCCTTTCACTGACAGGCAAATATCTTTTTCTTCAGCTTGGGTTTTGGCAACTGGTTGGCTATTTGCTGAGGATGATGGTTTGAGCATATATATAGGTACTGTACTTTTTTCTATTGACATATTTTCAAATTGCTTTTAATTCAAACAAAAATGTTCTCAACTACTGCAGTATTTCCTGGTTCATCTCCAATATGCTTAATTATGTTTTAATTTGAATTTCTAATTTGTTTACTTGTGTTTTTTGAAGTCAATCATGTTAGGGGCTGCCTTGGGTCTTAATTTTGGGAGAAAAGTAGAACCTAAAGCAAATAAATACATCCTTGCCAAACTACTACCAATCACCCATCCAGAGATCTAGATCTAGGTTTGTCACCCTGCCTTATTTGTCTTGTCATGTTGCACATGTTGAAGTTTTCAGTATTCAGAGGTCTGCTTTAATATTCTCCCATACATCAGAACCAGGGAGCCATTAGTAGTCTTGACTTCATGGTTACTTTGATGCAGAAGCATGGTTAACCAGTCTGTTCTTTTTCAGCCTTAGTGACCACTTTGGTTATATTATCAAAGGGAAAGACTACATAACCCAAAAGATGTACCTGAGATATCAGAAAACTATTGTGCTTGAGTAAGGAGCCAGCAAGTGTGAATGTGCATAATGGAGCTAGTCCACTTACACTTGAGAGGGTGCCAGGCAGTGTGAGATTCTGTGGCTAGTAATTCATTTATCATTATCATCTCTTCCTGGGGCTGGTCTACACTTACTGTAAAATTCATGTGCCCCCTGGGTTTTCCAGATTTGCAGCAACCCTGGGATTATCTACACAATTATTATGGACATCGAGGCAAATTGCAGCAAATCTGGCATAAGTGGTGCCACATGTTCCCCTGTTCTGAGGTCACCTTGTATTAAAATGGCGGCCCACAAGCTAGTTTCCCTGAATCTTTTTTGGCCACACATCCACAGCTGCTCCACTTTAATTTTTTTTCCCCCTGTCAGTCAAGCATGTGAACATGCACATTTCTGCTTTTACTGTCACACTCCTATTGGGTGGCCTGGTATAGGCAGGAACCTTGCCAACATGAATATTTCCATTTTTGTTGTCACACTCCAATTGGCTGGAATTGGCAACAATATTCTGGTGGCATTCACGCAGCTGTTCCTGGACCTTGTTTCATCCCACAAGGTGATGAGGTTGAGTGTTTCCACCCTGGTCCAGGATGCTCCTCGGGTTCTGTTTTTAACACGGGAGAACTGGCTTTCATCCATCACTAAGCAGTAGTAATTGGAGGTTCACAGATGCAGGTATAACTATCAACCAAGTGGATATATCAATATCCAGATATGTGCACAAGTGCAGCACCATTTAAAAAATGGTGATTGAGCCATTCAAACCCCAGAGTCTCTTGAGAATTGTCACTTATTGGCAGGAATAATAATGTAACCAGAAATCCTTTCCGTATGTCCTGCCCTAGCCACTACTAATTACTCCACCACCACCAATGTGAATCTGCCAGTCACACATCCACTCATCTGAATTTTCAAGGAAATCCCACAGCAAATCATGATTCTTTTCTCTTCAGGTGCCTAAAACCCCCGCACTAGCCACAAATTTGTCAAAACATAATGTTTCTGGACTGCTGGCAGTATGAAGTGAGTGAGGAGTATATTAATAATGTAGACAAGTCCACAACTATCAGTGTGGTGGGAGAGAAAGTAGTTTCATAAATTACCAAGTTGTTCCTGTGAATCCTGTAAAGAGCAGAGCTTGGACACTTTTTTGGACTACAACCAGTGACAGTTGGAGGCTCCCATTTCAGTGGGGCAGTGAGTCTACTCTGGGCTTTGGTCTAAACTTTAAAGGCAGTGTCCATGTTACTGAGCCTATTTTGGTGATAGGATTCAGCACCATGGATAGCTCAGACCAAAACCCAGAGTGGATTCACCACCCCACTGGCATGGAAGCCACTAGCAACCACTGTGTATAACTATACATTTACCTTGGTTTTTTCTGGGATGTGAGGCTGTGTTCTGGAAGAGTTTACAGTACTTCTGACGTTTTGCCTGCATCTGTGGCTGGCATCTTCAGAGAATGGTTCCAGAACACAGCCTCACAGCTTGGAAAAAAAACCAAGGAAAATCTATGGATGCTGGCCATGAAAGCCTTCAACTTCACTGTGTATAACTGTCAGAACCCTTCAATCAGCATTGCCATAGACTGGGAGATTGTGGGAAGTGTACTCTAAAAGGCTACTTTTCCAAGCTCTAGCAAAGCTTAATCGGCATTAAATAACAAATTCTAGAAAAGATCTGCAGAAAGGGATGAAGTCATAGGCACTGTTCTATATTTAATATATCTTAAAATTAAAAATAAATGAATTGTGTAACACCATGGGCAAAGAGGTTCCCACCTACTGCAATATTTCTCCAGGAAATGTCACCAAGCACCAGCAGCTGAGAATCAGTTCATCAAAGGCAACATGATAGTCAGAGGCAACCCCCAGCTCATATTGGAACAAGAAGAGGAGGTAGTCATCCACAGGGACTGAGCTTAGTTAGCAATCAGTTTGTACCAGAAGGGCTGTTCAGATCTATTCAAGCCCACGGTAACTGTACTGTATCACCAAGGCAGTGGGATTTAAACCAAAAGGATTTATTTTGTTGGCTAAACAAACCATGTATCCTTCTATGTAATTGAGGAAACAACTCAGCAATTGGCAACTTATGGCCCTCCAGATGTTGTTGGACCATCAATCCAGTTGGCTATACTGGGAAGAGCTGACGGAGTCCTACAATATCTAGTAGGCTATGCATCCCCGCTGCTCAGGGCATTAAACCCTTAAACAGACAGGCTATTTCTGTCTGTCCGTTGTTGTTAACTGCCTTCAAGTTGACTTCAACTCATGGCAACCCCATGAATGAGACATCTCCAAGACCCCCTATCTTCTACTGCCTTGCTCAGGTCTTGCAGTTTCAGGCCCATGGCTTCTCTGATTGAGTCTATCCATCTGGTGTTCAATCTTCCTTCCTTTCTTTCTCCCTCCACTGTTCCTAGCATTATTGACTTTTCCAGTGAGCTGTGTCTTCTCATGATATGACCGATGTACAACAGCTTCAATTTAGTCATATTGGTTTCTAGTGAAAGCTCTGGCTTGGTCTGTTATAAGATCCATTTGATTGTCTTTTTGGCTATCCATGGTATCCTCAGCACTCTTCTGCAACACCACATTTTGAATTAGTTGATTCTCTTTCTGTCAGCTTTCTTCACTGTCCAGCTCTCGCATCCATACATGGCGATGGGAAAGATGATGGAATGAACAATCCTGACTTTAGTGTTCGGTGTTATATCTTTGCATTTTATGATTTTGTCTAGTTCTTTCATAGCTGCTCTACCCAGACCTAGTCTTACTCTAATTTCATGGCTGTAATTTCTGCTCTGATCTATGATCAATCCAAAAAATGGGAAGTCTTTCGCTATTTCAATTTCCTTGTCATCTATTTTGAATTTATGTAAAACCTCTGTTATTTTTGTTTTCTTAATGTTCAGCATTAAGTCTGCTTTTGCACTTTCTTCTTTGACTTTCTTTAGTAGTTGCTCCAACTCTGTACTGTTTTCAGCTAGTATCATGGTGTCGTCTGTACAGCCACTTAACTTGCTCTTGTTTCCAGCATTCGTCTATCTGTTGTTCCTGCAGGTTATAGCCACAGGAGAGAAAGCTTTATGAATATAAGTTGTTCCTTTGAATCCTAATAAGAAACAGAGTCTAGATACTTTGATCAGTCCCAAACAAGTGTTTTGCAGTCAGTAAACCGATTAGATTCACATATAATGAGAGTAAACTGAAGTCACTTAGGTTGAGCCCTGATCACCTTTTTCAGCACTTCCCTCCTTTTTCCTGTACAAGGAGGCCATTAAAATGAAGATTTCCTCCCCCGCTTCAGATGGGTACAATTTGACACAACATAGGTGTAGAAAGTGGTCTGTTCTAGAACATCATGGGTAGCAGATGTTGGCTGAGGTACATCTGAACTCAGAAAAAAAATTACTTATTTGATCTACATGTCCCAGAGTTCTCCAGACAGCCATGTTAGCTTGGGGATTCTGGAGCTAGTAATCAAAAAGGTAATTTTTCAAAGCTCTCAGCCACACATATCATGAGAACATCTAACAAAA
Source organism: Gambelia wislizenii (assembly GCA_030847615.1). Lineage (NCBI taxonomy): Eukaryota > Metazoa > Chordata > Lepidosauria > Squamata > Crotaphytidae > Gambelia > Gambelia wislizenii. Next base: position 110,832,017 of record JAUMIR010000004.1, read on the forward strand.
CACAAAACAAAACCAACATTCAACCAATCCAAAGCATTTATCATAATATAGACACCAGGAGAAAATTCAGATGAGAGAACTAGCAATGTAAAAACAATCTTTCATAACACTTCCTTGATGTTTTCCTCTTTAGGATAAACACAGCTGCTACTCTTCATTTGTAGAGCAAACAGAGATTGAAATCTCAGAGATATCAGCAGGAAGTTCCTGAGTAGTTACACTAAGAGACATGGGATTTGACTCCATGGACCATAAATGTGTCATAGGGTTGAGACCCCAACCCTACTAGTGGGATGAGAAGGGACCTATATTTCCAATTCATCTTCATTGCCTGCTCCTCTTTTGACCATGGTGGAAAGCACCTGTGATCAGCTGGCTTAAGGAGGTTGACAGTAATTGCTTGGAAACTCTGGTTGTGATCAATGCAGATTAATGCACTTGCTGGCATCCTCCCCAAAGAACTGGTGTACATAACCATGGTGACTGAAAGCCTCTCTCTCTCTCTCTCTCTCTCTCTCTCTCTCTCTCTCTCTTTCTCTTTCCTTCAGCTTCCAAATTGTTAGCACTGAAGTAACTTGAAACTTCAATTGAGAATTTAGATGAATTTTAGGCATCCAAAGAAAATGGGCAGGCAAAGTTACTGAGGGAATGTGTACATAGCAAAATACAACAAAATCCAAAATCCACAACACTGATACCTTTATCAGGTCATCTCCAAAGCATAAAATATATTACATAAGCTTTGGAAGCTTCACTGGCTTCTTCATCAGGCAAAGATGCTAAAAATCCTACAGGACAAATGGTGATCATGTCACAGGCCTACATTCTGTTTGAGATGTTGTCAGTTCAGATGGTATCACGGGATTTTGATGCAGGCAGAGGCCACTCCCCTTATTGGCCATGTGAGGACTAGGACAAAGAGCAATAAAAGACAGGAAATAAAATTTCAACTCCATTAGCAACAGAAAAGTAAGTTCTCTTGAGAACTGTCCCTCTCCTGTGTGAAGCTAACTGCTCCTTTCTTAAGCAGAGAGCACTAAATTTCTCTCAGAGTCTGCAAATATCAGAGTTTTAGGTGTGGACAGGTATCTCCATGGCCAATCCATGGCTGGGAGACAAACCTGCACCCTGGAGCACCCCAGCTGTAGTTGCAGAGCAGGGGAAGAAACAAAGAAGGAACAATCCTTACCCCACCCTTGCTGACTGGTGTAAGTATACTGTTGGAGACTTAAGTGGCTTCTACCTGGATCTTGACCTTTATGTAGGTTAAGAATCCCTCTCTAGGTGCCAGAAACCCTAGGAGAATACCACACTACACTGTTAGCATTGTTATTCCCCTTTAACTGCTATGGCTGCCCCCTGTGGAATTCTGGGGTTTGTAGTTTAGGGAGGGGCATTTAGAACTCTCAGCCAGAAACTCTTAAGCCTCTCTAAACTACAAACCCCAGAATTCCACAGGAGCCATAGCAGTTAAAGGGGAATAATATCAATATCAATTATTATTATTATTATTATTATTAATACCCCGCCCCTCTGTTAAAACAATCGAGGCGGCTTACAATAATTAAAATACAATACAGATAAAAATCCCAAAACACCACCCACCCCCACCCTGCCCCATAAAAAGATATTAAACAAATATAAATTAAAAGCAACGATCTAAAATCACATTTAAAAACAATAAATACAATAAATAGCCAGCAGACTAAAAGAGGCCAGGAGCCCCTGAGGCTGGGATCTAATTAGGAAAGCCCTGCCGAAAGAGATCCGTATTTAGTGCTTTTTTAAAGTTACTCAAACTCTTCATCTGACGGATCTTGTTCGGCAGGCCATTCCATAATTTGGGGGCGATTACTGAAAAGGCCCTCTGGGAGGTTGCAGACAGCCTAGATTTTTGTGGCTGAAGCAAATTCCTCCCAGAGGACCGGAGTGCACGGGGAGGATTGTATGGGAGGAGGCGGTTACGAAGATAAGTTGGACCCAAGCCATTTAGGGCTTTAAAGGTAATAACCAACACCTTATACTGGGCCCAGAAACTGATAGGCAACCAGTGGAGAGATTTTAATACTGGAGTTATGGTCTCTCTGAGATGTTCCCAAGACCACTCTGGCTGCCATATTTTGTACCAACTGAAGTTTCCGGACCAAGCATGAGGGTAGCCCCATGTAGAGTGCATGTATGTAGTGTGATAAAGTCCCTATAGGTGTCAGAAAGAATAAAGACATATACGTATCGTGAAGGCTTGACATCATGTCCCCATCTTCTGTATCATCGGCAAGTAACCTGCTCTGAGTGAAAAGGACAGGTTGCTTACCTGTAACCATAGATCTTCGATTGGTCTTCTGTGAATTCACACAGTGGGCTAGTCCTGCGCCCGCACAAAGTGTTCGGAACCATCTAGAATCGCTAGGCAGAATTTACTTTGCAACATTTTGGCGGTAACTCCGTCCATCCTAACAGTCCCTTTAAAGGCGCTCTTGCCTAAATCCTCTCAGTTTCTTGAAGGACGCCACAATGAGCAGCATTCGGAACATTTAAAGCACATATGCAATAGCAGGACACAGAGGGGAGGATGGGCGGGTCTGTGTGAATTCACAGAAGACCACTCGAAGATCTATGGTTACAGGTAAGCAACCTGTCCATTTTCTTCATGGTCTCTATGAATACACACAGTGGGTAGATTAGCAAGCTTCACCTGCAGGAGGAGCGTGTCATGCTAAAGAATTAGACGAGGACACTAAAGCCGCAAGGGACAATTCCTCTAAACAAACAATGTATTTAATCACCATAAACCTCAGGAGCAACAGGCTACACAGGCACATTTCTTAACATGTTAAGTTGCAAAGAACGACATATGCACATTCATTGAACATGTGAATAATAGCAAGCAATGTGTTCATTGAATGGAGGATAACAACACTGCCGTCCCAAAGGCCGCCTCATTACGGGACTGAGTGTCCAGTCTATAATGTGAAATAAAAGTCAATGGTGTTGACCACGTAGCTGCTCGACAAACATCCTCCAGACGTACCCCTGAGAAGAAGGCAGCTGAGGTCAAAACAAACCTGGTGGAATGTCCTCGAACCTGAGAAGACAGGGGCATCCGGGCCAGTTCGTAACATAGGGATATAGCGGAGACTACCCATTTGGACAAGCGCTGCAGAGAGATAGGCGATCCTAGCTTGGCATTAGCATAGGAAACAAACTGTCTCAGAGACTTCCGAAATGGAGCTGTCCATTGTACATAGAAAGCCAGAGCTCTCTGAGCATCCAAAGAATGCAGGACCCATTCAAAGTCATCCTTAGGGTCCTGCATCAAATCAGGCAGGACGACCAATTGATTCAAGTGGAAACTGGAAACCACCTTTGGAAGGACAGAAATGTCAGGTTTCAGCACCACCTTGTGCTTATGAGATACCAGGTATGGAGCATCGGACCTGAGAGCACAGAGTTCACTGGCTCGATGAGCAGACATGATGGCCACCAAGAAGGCAGTCTTCCACGATAGGAGTCTCAAGTCCGAGGTAGCCATGGGCTCAAATGGCTTTCTAGTAAGCTGAGACAGCACGAGGTCGAGACTCCAAGCTGGAGTGGGCTCGACCACCAGAGAATAGAGGTTGTTGTAGCGTCTGAGAAATTTCTTGAATACTGGATCCTTGAAGGGTGATGGCTGACCTCGTGCCTGAAACTCAACCAAAATAGCAGCCAGGTAGCACCTTATAGATGACACAGAGAGTCCTGAACTGGACAGGTGTAGAAGGAACTGGAGAATAGTTAATGTCGAAGAGAAGTTGACTGAAAGGCCATGGTCTGACAAGTACAACTCGAAATGCTTCCATTTGTAGGCAAAGAAGCGATGGGTGGAGGGCTGGAGCAAGGCGTCGAGAACGGCTTGTACATCAGGTGGAACTGATGAGCTCGAAGCCTGAACTGGAACAGGAAACTGATTCAGGGCAGGATTCTCCAGACCGTCATGTAGAGCATCCTGAGGTCTGGATGCCTGACCTTGCCATTCTGTACCATCAAGAGATCCAGATGGTACTGAAGATGTAGGAAGTCTTCAGGCCAGTCGAAGCAGAGGGGCAAACCAGGATTGACGGGTCCATCACAGTGTGAGAAGGATCACGTTCGACCAGTCCCGACACAGTTTGGCCACTACTCGGGTTAACAGGGGAAACGGTGGGAACAGGTACAGGAGAGGACCGGTCCACTGAAACAAGAACATGTCTCCCTTCGATCCTCGTGTCAGGGACCTGTAACAGAAGTGGTGACACTGTTTGTTGGAGGGTGTTGTAAACAGGTCGATCAAAGGGGTACCCCACTGCCGAAACAGTTGGTGCGCTACCATCCGGTGGAGCATCCACTCGTGGACGGATGAATTCAAGTGGCTCAGTCCATTGGCAAGAATATCCTCCTCGCCCGGAAGATGGATGGAATGGAGCAGTGTGCTTGGAAACTGATAGGTAGTCAGTGGAGAGATTTTAATACTGGAGTTATATGGTCTCTCCGAGATGTTCCCAAGACCACTCTGGCTGCCATATTTTGTACCAACTGAAGTTTCCGGACCAAGCATGAGGGTAGCCCCATGTAGAGCGCATTGCAGAAATCTAGATGAGAGGTTACCAGCATGTGCATCACAGTCTCGAGGTCCCTTACTTACTTACTTAGTCTTAGCCGCACAGTTGGCTACATGCTGAGACAAGTTCATTTCTTGGCCTGCAAGTAATTGAGCCTTGTGCTAGATAGCTTCGGCCATGCAACGCCTTTCTTCGGGAAGGTCCTGGATGAGGGGACCCAACCTTTCCCACAGGGCCTGTTGATAAGCACCTATGCAGGCGGAATAGTTTGCAGTTCTGAAACTTAGTCCTGCAGCCAAGTAAATCTTCCCTATTATGTTTAATTTATGTCCTTCGGGCTCTGCAGGACTGGCCTGTGTACGTTACTGGTGACGATGTTGGGAGACCTCCATAATGACAGAGTTTGGATGGGGATGTTCTCGCAACAGTTGATGTCTTTCCATGAGACCTTGTACAGATCGTCAATCCGTTTTGAAGTAGATGGGATGGAAGAGAGATTCTCCCACGAGCTCTGCATCAACTTGAACAGTGAGGGGAGCACAGGAATCTCTGCAACCGGCAGGGCTTTGGACTTGATCCATCGATATATTGGATCCATCAGATCAGAATCCCATTCAGTAATGTGCAACTCCAAGGCGTGGGCGATGTGGACCATCTGCTTGGAGAATGCCCTCACATAGTTGGTCAGGGCTGACAAGTCATCGTCCAGCAGCTTAGGAGGTGGAGACGGTGTCCTCGGCACGTAAGGGGATGATGAGCCCAACGAGTTGGAGGAAGAGACGGAAGATGGACTTTGGTGGCCACGGTAGAAAGAGGCTGTCTGAGCCGGTGGTGCTAGAGGAAGAGGTGGCAGAGGTCTGGAGTCCTGACGAGTGGGTGACATTTGACTACCCGCATCCACCAGCAGAGGCTTAGCAGGTAGAAGCACTTCAGTGTGAGAACGGCCGAGGCCGTGAAACATGAGGCGAGGGGGTGAATAGTTGTCTCACCAACTGCACTTTGAGTTTGAGGAGTCACTGATGCATGGAGCCTAAGACAGGCCCTGAGTTTAAGGGGGAGAGGACTGGGAATGAGACTCCAGCGCAGACCGGGCTACATCATAAGCACCATAGGTGTGTTCGACTTCCAACACCTGCCTGGATGGAGTCAGCATAGGGGTGTGGGCCTCAAGGTGGCTTCCTGAGATGTCGATTCCACATCCACCACCACGCCTCAGAACTCAACAGCTCATCCCTGGTGACTATCAGTACAGGGAACTGAGCTCGAACCTGTACATCGACTGCCTCGTTCTCTGACAGTTTGCCCTCTTCAACCTGGACTATCTCCAGAGAGGGAGTTCGAGACATCTGCAAGTGCTGGGTTTGAGTTGCCAGAGCTTAATTGGTCGAGAGGGCTGCCAGTACTGAGATAGAGAAATATCCGATGTTGAAGGAATGGCAGCAGGAAGTTGTTCTTCCACCTCTGGTCTCCGAGCCCCAATTGAGGCTGGCACAGCAGCCGGACACACCTTGTATTTAGGCGAGCTATGCTTCGCCTTCTTTTTCTTAGGCCTGTCCCGTGAGGATGTGGACAAGTTTCGATCCCGACGGTTTCGAGGATCCATGATCCCGACTCAACGTCGATGGCTTTGCTGAGCCCAAATCCTTCTTTGAGCCCGAGACAGAAGTATGTTTGTGTGAGTGGTGGACAGCCTCAGGATCCGATGCCACCACTTCGCGGCGCTTCGGGCTGAAAGGTCGATGCTGCTTTTTTGTCGGGCTAACCAAAGGGGACCAACCCCTCATTGGGCTAGAATGCTGGTGCCGCTCTTTCGTCGGGCTAGCCAAGAGGGACCGATACCTTTTTGGAGGAGACGGTGCTGGAGCAACCGACGCTGGGGCAGGTGGGAACAGCGTTTTTTCATAGAGGAATGATTTTAACCTCAACTGATGCTGTTTGCAGGCCTGAGGGGTAAAGTTGCGGCAATGTAGGCACACATCAACATTATGGCCCTCTCCAAGGCAGATAAGGCACTTGGAATGCCGGTAAGAAGCAGGCAGTTTCGCCTGACAAACCAAATACCTTTTAAATCCAGCAGACTTTGAGGCCATATTGAGGGAAGAAGCAAAGAAGAAGTCAAACCGGTCCGAAGTCAAAGTCAAGACAGAGTCCGATGCCAAATCCATGTGGAGAGACAAAGAAGAGTCAAGAACAGTCCAGTCAAACACAGCCAGATCAGAACAACAGCCCAGGAAAATCCAAAACCGAAGTCCAAACCAAATTCAGTCTGAGTCAATCCGAGAAAGGAAAGCAAAAATGAAAGCACTAGCAATAGAGGTTCATAACGTGCTGTTCGCACAGCGGACAAAAGGAACTGAGGGGATTTAGGCGGGAGCACCTTTAAAGGGACTGTTAGGACGAGCGGAGTTACCGCCAAAATGTTGCAAAGTAAATTCTGCCTAGCGATTCTAGATGGTTCTGAATGCTCTGCGCAGGTGCAGGAGTAACCCACTGTGTGTATTCACAGAGACCACAAAGAAGATCTGTTCCCTCCATTTCTGGAGTTCATACTGTGAGTGCCACAGCTTATAGAGCCAAAGAGGCCTTAACCCATGCACAGGTCGGAGGTATTACCAGGGCTGAGGGACCCCCCCAGGTTTACAGAAATAGGAAAAAAAGTGTAGGAATGAATGAATGAGTGAATGATTGAATGCTCAGTAGGCGTGGATGACTGACTAACTCCTGAGGCAGGCTTGAACAAAAAATGGGTGGAAAGGAAATGGACGGGACAGGAACATTCTTATACCACAACATTTTGTTTCACATCTCATTTATGGTTTCCTAATGCCTACAGCAATTTACCAATAATGATGCCCAGTCATTATTTAGAAAGCTGCAATTATACATGGAAGCTGGTTCTCATACTTACCACTGATATTCTGGGGATAAAATGATTGTTTCTTTGGTTCATAGTGTATTCTATCCCTTGGGCTCAGCAGTAATAATAGGGCTTCTTGAGTCTTGGCACTAATGGAAGTCTATTAGGTCCCTGACACAGTACTCTAATATTTTGCAGAAACATCAAAACAAACCAAGGGGGTGGAGAATGACCATAAGAAAGCCACCATATGTCTAGCATTTTTCAGTTGGGGATAGAGGTGTTTGTTTGCTTGTTTGTTTTACAAAAGTATTGATTTTAAGACTACATTTGATACATTTTCCCCCTATTATTCAAGGATACAATTGCTGTTACCTGGTTTGCTTTAATAATATTTCTTTTAATGTTAAAAACACCCCAAGTAAATAAGGTGTTATGACAATACAAGTTTTTCAAAAGTTTTTGGGCAAAAAGAAGCTTGCATAAAATGACATGCAGCCAAGCTTGGAGAATTATCATTTTTGTGGACTACGATAGCTCCCAGCCTTGGCAAGGGGTAGGTTCTATGACAGTGGGGTTGTGGATCCACTCCAGGCTATCCATCGTGCTGATCCAAATCCCCAGACAGGTTCAGCACCTTAGAAAGCTCCATTAAAGTTCAGACTAAAACCAAGAGAGGGTTCATTGCTGTATTTTTATGGATGCCACCAGCCACCACTGACTCTTAGAATTCCCAACCAGAACATGGTGGCCATTAGCTTAGAAGGTTTTAGGAGAGAATTAGCCATATTCACATAGGATTGGTCTTTCAATAGCTATTGATAACGGTGGCTCTCTAGAAACTCAAGGGCTGCTTTCTTAAGTATTTGAGTTTATTAGTAGAATGTACGGGTAAAATACAGTATGTGCAAAATGGTTCAATGTAACAGTTAGGACTACAACTCCCAGAATCCCTTTCCTACAACAGCCATCACCAGGTTCTTAATAATGCTACATGTAGAGCTTTTTTTAGACTACAGAAGCACCCTTGCATCTGCTAATTTGCCATCCATGGATTCAATTATCCACAGATGGCGATGGTGGGGTGGGTGGGTGGGAGGGAGGGAGGGAGGGAGAGGAATGAGATGAGCTCATGGGGGGGGGTTTCTGGCATGGTAGGCAGGTGGGGGAGAGAGGGGTCAAACTCGCCTCCCCCTCCCTTCTCTGGGGTGGGTTCTGATGGGGCGGGCAGAGGGTTCTGGTGTGGCAGGCGGGTGGGAGATGGTGGGGTTAAGCTCACCTCCCCCTCCCTTCTGTGGGGTGGGGTGTGCGGGAGGAGGGTTCCGGTGCAGCAGGCAGGCTGGCAGGTGGAGGAGAGAGGCAGGGGTTGAGCTCGCCTCCCTCTCCCTCCTCTGGGGTGGAGGGATGGGTTCTGATGGGGCGGCCGGGAAACAGGCAGAAGAAGAGTTCCAGCACGGTGGAGCTGGCTGGCGGGAGAAAGAGGAGGCAAGCTTGCCTCCTTTCTCCCTTTTCCACAGGGGAGGGGTCTAGCAGCGTGGCATGGCTGGCAGGGGGAATAGAGGGAGAAGGTGGTGGCAGTGAGGGCTTTTGCTATTATCTGTGGAATTCACTATCTGTGGTGGGGTCTGGAACCAATCCCCCACGGATACAGGGGTCCTACTGTATATGTTAAGTGGGAAATCTGGAAGTTGTAGTCCAAAAAACAAAACAAAAAAACCTTCACTGAACCCCACAAGTTGCTCATCACACCTTGCCTATGGGATCTGCATGTAACTGGCCATTCTGGGAAACAGGATGCTAGTCTAGGTGGACTTTGGGTATGGTCCAGCAGTGTTTTTCTTTTCATTCTTATGACTTATGTTCTTAGAACAAAAAATGTGGGACGTGTAACATAATGTTGCAGTGTACAGAGCACCTGCACAGGGTGCCTGAAAGTCACCTAGCCATGCTCTTTTCCAGAAATACTCAATCCCATTCCTCCTTCCATCTGGTTTTCCATACACGGCCTACACCATAACAATTAGTATTCCATACTCAGTGGGCATGCTTAGTCCTCACTAAGGTATGTAAGCGGGGGGGGGGGGGGAGCTGGTCCTAATTATATTTTGAGAATGAGGGGTGTAGTTGTTAGAGCCAGGACTTTGGAGATCCAGTATCAAGTTCCTGCTGAACTATAAAATTTGGTGCTTGATCCTGGGCCAAGCTCACACACAATGTCTGTGAGACCTACCTCACAGACTCATTGTTAGGAACCTACTGGAGGAAATGAGTGGTATAAATATAAGTAACAAGTATCTTTCAAAAAGTTTTTATACTTTACTAAACTTTGGGGTCCTTGTGCTGGCCAGCACCTCCCTTCTAGGCTCATCTACACAGGCCAGGATACACCAGCTCCTGCTGGCATGTCCTGGCTGTGGATCAGGCCTATTCCTCCCCTGTTATCTCAATGAAATTGGAGGAAGTCCCGATAATCAAACTGGCCTGGTCTCTGCAGCTATCATCGTCTCCTACCTCACCCTCTCCACAGCCAGGAAGCTGACCCACAACATGTGACCAAGGCCCCCTGCATGTGACCAGCCTTGGTCACATGCAGCAGGATTCCTTCCTGGATCTGGAAGAGCAACGGCACACCGGCAGCTGCAGCAGTGGGGCAGCGTGCCACAGGCTCCTGTGGTCATGCGGAGCCCAATCTGTTTCTTCCTAGCAGGAGTAGAGCAAAACAGGTACAGTAGGACTTCCGCATCCACAGGGGATTGGTTCCAGGCTCCATCGCAGATAATGAAATCCGCAGATAATAGAAAATGCCACCCACCACCCCCCTGCCGCTGCCACCAGAGCCCTCCCAGGAGAAGGGAGGGGGGCGAGATCCATCCTCCCCCTCCCTTCTCCCCTGCCATCATTGCCTCAGCGACCGGAGCCCTCCTGGAGGAAGGGGTGGAAAGTGAGATCTTTCCTCCCCTCTCCCTTCCCCCCTCACCACCGCCATCGCAACCACGGTAACCAGAGTCCTCCCAGAGGAAGGGATAGGGAAGGTGAGATCCTTCTTTCCCCCTCCCTTCCCCCCCACCATTGCCAACCATGGATAATCGAATCATCAGTTGCTGAATCAGTGGATACAGTACTACTGTATATTTAAAAAATGTGTTATCAGGCCATACCCAGCCTCCCCCCCATCTTACCCCCGAGGGTCATGAGAACTGCTCCGGGGGCAAAATGGGGCGAAAGCCCTGCGTCTTCAGGACTGCAGGACTCTAAGATGGGGTAAATTGCCTATGTAGATAAGCTCTAAATTTGCTATTTGTAGAGAGGATTATATTAGGGTATTAAGGTTCTTCTTGTGGTGAAGCTGCCCTCCATCTCTGGGGCAGGCCTTCCTTGGGAGATGAAGGGAGAGGATTCAGAGGCAAGTGGAACCTTTGTGACCCCACCAGCTGAAGCCAGAATGAGTTGACTGTGGTTTCTTGACAAACAGCTGGCACTGATTTCACCTTGACTTGTGAAGGTGTCTTCCAATCACCTGGGACTTGTGAAAGTGTTCCCCTCCCATAGCATGGAAAGGTTCAGACTACAGCTCCCAGTAGCCTATGCTTCTGGATCTGGAATTTCTGGGAGCTGAAGTACAAAAGGTACCTTATCTAAAGTGTGCCACTGCATTGGCAGCCCAAACTGATGTGGGAAAGAAAAAAAGCTTGGGAAGAACAGGTGCTTTGTTCTAAGGAATTTGCCTTTGGCTCCAACATTGTCACTTTTCTTTATTGTGTTTCAACATCTTTTGCTTGATAAAGAAGCCAGTAGAGCTTCGAAAAATTGCATCATGTGTTTTGCATTTGGTTGGCCAATAAACTTATCACTTTTTTGTTGATTCTGGGTTTTGTTTTCCTGCATGGCCAACATGGCTAAATGTGAATGTGTTTCTTAGATTTGAAGATACCTCATTTCGATGCAATGAGGGAAATCCTAAACAAGAGGGAATACAGACTGAGACTAACTCTCTTGAGGTTTCTGCCTCCAACAAAGGTAAGACTTCTCTTTTGGACTCTCTCTCTGGCTTTTCTTCGCAAACCAAGATTCAGGAAGGACTCATCCTGCGCTTTCTGCAAGTGCGCTGATGACTAAAAAGGCCAATCCGAGATAAACAAGTCTAGTTGCAGAAAGCACAGCAGAAGGTCTCCTTGGGTGATGTTTCTGGGTTGTGATTCTTTCTGCGTTGTCGTTTCTCTTCAAGACTTGTTCAGCATGAGTTCTCAAATAAGGCTGCAGCATTGTGGATGGTGCATCTCCATGCCTCCCGATGTGAGGCCAGGCCAGACCATTGTTGGTGATCAATTTGGCTAGTTTTACCTATACAGCACCTAACAGCTGTTTCCAGATGCTGCAGTACAGAAACTTCTTGAAAAACCTAATGATCTCAGGCTAAACAAAGGAGCCCATGGCTTCACAAAGGGAAAGGGACATGCTGGATGCCAGAGGTTGCATCACTGCTGCAAAAGGATTTAAATTTTACTGTCTTAACTCCACATAGCCAGAATGTAGAAGCAGCCTCTACCTGCATGAAAACCCTCACCTGAACAACATAAGCATTTGAAACAGCATATAGGCCTGCAACTTCAATATTGTCACTTTTATTTTTTACATCTCTTGCCTGATGAAGGAGCCAGTAGAGCTTCAAAAGCTTGCATCATGTGTTTTGCATTTGGCTGGCCAATAAATGTATCACTTTTTTTGTGGATCCTAGCACTTTGACACTATTGAGCCCCACTTCCACACCACAGCTGGTGCTGGCAGCAACATTAACAGGAACAGTGTTCTAGGAATTCTTAGTGGTGATGTTGCAGAAAAAGTTTGGAAGAGACCTCCTGCCCTCCTTGTGTGCATTGCAGGACTTGTGCTCCTTTAGAGGCCAAGATGAATTAAGGTCTGTTTCTCTGCTCAGGCAGTAGGAATTTAATTCAAATGAACAAAAGAAGATGCTCCCTCCTCTTCCATGACAGTAGATATTTTTGCTAGTAATAAAGCTCCAAAACATGTGTACTGGGTTTTAAAGGTAAGTTTGGCTCCAGATAATTCTGCCTTGCTGCCAGCAGAGGACCATATAACAGAGATATAGATGCAGGGCTAGAACCTGTGGCAGATCAAAGGGCACCCATGTACCCATGCCTTCTGATAACACTATTACAGAGACTACAAAAGTGGTTCAAAGAACAGCTGATTTTTTTTTAATATGAGATATGCCATCTTTTGCCAGCTACATCCCAACTGGAATTTACACAGGATTAACAGGCTACTCTTTGCACAAAAGAATGTGACATCAAAAATAACATTTATAAATTTTAAACCTCCCAGAACACTTTGTCCCTGACATTAAAGTGGCCACTCTTGAATCAAACTTCAAAGACAGCTTGCAGTGTGAAACAGATGAAATGCAATTCTCCAAAGTTCTCAACTTCACCTTCTCTGGCTTGAAGAAAGGGATTAAGAAAATTACTATCACATTACGGGTGGAATCCTTTTGTTTACTCTAAATTAAGAGTAGAACTATTAAATCAATTATTCAGTGGTGAGTAACACGCAAATCACATTGATTCAGTGGATCTACTCTAACGGGGAATAATAACAGGATTGTAATAACAATTCATAGGGAGAAGCGAATCAGAAATCAATATATCATCTTCTTCTCTTTCTCCTCTTCCTCTTTGACGCCTCTATGCAATCAGTAATACAAGCAGCCCATTAATACTTAAAATGCTTCCCACTGATCTTTCCTGAGGACCAGTTAGCTGTACATGTCACACAAACATGCAGGCCCCATATGGGAAACTCTCCATGTTTTGGACTACAGTTCCCACAATCCCCCATCAGTAACAATACTGGGTGGGGTTGGTGGGAGTTAGAGGCCAAAACAACTGGAGAACCAAAGGCTCCCCATCCTTAAGGCAGGCTCAGTGTCAACAGGGAGTAGCAATGTCCTTACATCTACCAAGGGAAGTGAAGGATAGAAGCCTCATACCCAGTTTGCAGAAGACCTTTTCAGGAGGATTTTGGAAACTACATATTCTTTAAATAAAATACACCATGTAAGTCCTAGGGAATGGGGCTATACCCGCTGGCCTCTATCGTCTGCAAGTTTTGGGAGCACATCTGTAAAGGGAAGTCTTCTGTATGGGCATTGTTTCTCACTGACTAAGGGGAAAGAACAGAAGCCATATTCTTTGCAAAACAATTATCTCACTTTATAGCATCATAAGAAAAAGTAGTTTGGGGGTGTTCTTTTCCACAGATTACTTCCCAGGGAACCTGGGCATGTCCTCCACCACACATTTAATGAGCCATCCCACACCTTGTTCATACTCTATTCCTGTGTAACAGTATGCATTTTATAAGAAAAGAAGATTGTGTATAGTTAACCCTCTGTATCCATGAGTTCTGCATCCATGGATCTAACCAACCACAGCTTGAAAATATTCAGGGGGAAATTCCCCAAAGCAAACCTTGTTGTTTGTAAGGTTCCAAAATTCCAAAAAGCAGACCTTGCTGTTTTATATAAGGGACACCATTTTACTATGTCACTATGTAGAATGGGACTTGAACATGCATGGATTTTGGTATCCACAGAAAGTCCTGGAACCAAACCTCAGCAGATACTGAGGGCCCACTGTATCTGGATTAAAAAATGATGGTATATGGAATAGTAACTAGGCAGTTCTGTTATCAACTTATGATTTCCTCCCTCTACTCACAAGAAATCTGTCTTCAGGTTCCTCCTCCTCCTGTACCAAGAGGCTATACAACTTGCAGTTAAGGATACTATTCAAACCTTCTTGCTCCTCTATTTTAATAAACAGCACTTAGTCACATATTTTCTTTAGAATGGGTTGAAAATGTGCAACTTTCAACTTCCTATCAGTCCTTTCCAGCATAGCCAGTGGTGAGGACTGACAGGAGTTTGCACAACCACATCTAGAAGGCCAGGACATTCCCCATCCCTGCTTTAGAAGATGTTGTGTGTGATAGATATGAGATTTTTCCCCAGACAATGAAATATTAATGCCACTCATTCGCCTGAAACAGGTATATAGTTATGAAGCAAGATGGTGGTGGCATCACAGTGGAATGCGTATGATCTCCAGCAGATGTCAGTATTATCAATACTACCATCACACTTTCTACTTGAAGACAATTTAAAATGCAGCAACATGTTGTCTCTACAAAAGGAGGTCAGCAAAAGCCACAATATTGGTGTATTTTATTCATAGTATAAAAAAGAGAGATGATCTACAGTATTCACCATGCTAGATGGAGAATTTATTTAAAAAGAAAAGAAAACAAGATATTGAACCAAACACGCATACAGATATACCTTTCAGTTCCATGTATCATACAAGTAAACAGGGTTTTGTAGGGCATATAAAAAGATTATCTACACCAGAAAGACTTGTTAGTGTTCAGGGCTGCCTCTCTCTCTCTCTCTCTCTCTCTCTCTCACACACACACACACACACACGTACATATAGTTCAACTTTAAAGCTGAAATGCCCTTTTTGTACGAAAACTTTACAAAAGGCAGTGCTACACTATATTAGAAAAAAAATGAATGTGTTTAAGTATGTAAATATTAACTGAACTGGCTATGTGTAATTCCAAAAACAAACACTGCTCTAAATATCAGCACTGGGACGGGGAATAAAACCATGTGAAGTATTCAGCTCTGTCTCCCAAGAATATCCAAAGCAGCAGGAGCAAGGGGTGTGCTGATAATGAGAGCTGGACCCAAAGGCCATACATGGAAATGTGTACCTATCCTTTAACTAAGTCATCACTCTCTCTCTCTTTTTCTCAAGACAAAATAGGAGTATTGGGAAAAAAAGTTCAGATCTGATAAAGCCCCTTCCCCAAAGAAAGATACGCCATTGGCAAGGAGTGTTTCCAACTGCACTTTCCAGATCGCTACCATTTTGTGGAAGTGCACCTTCAATGCTGGGTACTTTGGAGACGATTTCAGGCACACTCTTGCAGAAAAGTAACACCGTCATTCTGTGTGTTGCCTACAGTTTTGTGCCTAACGAGTTCTGCCTTATTAGTCACTCCTGGGCCTCCTTACGAGCCAGTTTGTAAACCTCTGTTGGTCCATCCACATGGGTGATAGTGGTAGTAAGCTGAAGTTCTTCTCCACTGTTTACTCCGAGATCACCTGAAAACATAAAGCTGAGTCTTAGATGAAAGCAGAGCCTTGGTGCAGAGATAGGAAGAATACTCCAAAGTTGTTTTTTTTTTGGGGGGGGGGATCAGTTCTGAAGAGGTGGAGGAAATGGACGGGGTTTTTTTTAAAGTATATACCAAAATTGGGAAAAGAAATGAAGTACCCAATTAGATAGGTAGGGCTTCCAAAGGTAATTTGTGCACTGAAACACAATCTGGTACACAGAGCAAAACTGTAACTGATTGATCCATAAGACACAGCAACTTTTCCCAGCCTAGTGCCCACTCACCCCATCGGATGATAATGTTATCATCCCAAGCAAGCACAACCACTGACCAAGCTGCCTGGAGATGATGTGAGGTGCAGTCTAAAATGTCTAAGCGAGGGCACCAGATTTAATGAGGAAAGCTGAGGTAAGAGTATACACACAATCCGAACAGGCAACTTTAACAAACTTGTTCTGGCTATGATAAAGCATCAAAGTATGACAGGTGGGGAATATTACTGCATGACTAGAAAGGGGACCAGACCAATAGATTTCTTTCCCATTCCCCATCCTCCATCACACCTAGGCAGCTAGGTCCTCACAATTTAGGTCTCTTCCAGCTACACTCAAACTAAGGGCCTGTCTACACTGCAGAAATAGTTCCATCCACCATAGTTTTTAGTCTTTTCTATCATGGGACTCTGGTGCCTCACCGAACTACAAATATGAGGATTCCATAGGATAGAACTATGGTGGATAAAATGATGTCAAACTGCTGTATTTCTTCAGTGTAGACAGGCCCAAAACAAAGCATTAGTTGTCACAGTCCCTGCTCAATACAACAAGGCCTGTAAGGCCAGAGAATCCCCAGGTACCTAATTATTGGTTACTGAACTCCAACCAAATCACAGCCATTTCAAATACTATCTCACCATTTGACTGATCTTCACCATAGTTTTTGTGTGAAGGAGCATACAGGAACATCAGGGCAAAGACATAAAGATTCCACATCCCATAAATTCCTGTGAAAAAGGCACTGTTCACCTGAACCGTGAATTCACCCCATTTCCAATGGCCTTCAGTTACCTAGCCAGGAAGAAGAGTAAAGTATAATGAAACATGGAATACATATCCAGAGTAAGCAGGAAAAAAAAACAAGAAAGCAAGTAAGAATACAGACTCGATTGATATCAAATAAATGGGTCTTTCTATACAAAAAATCATGCATCCTATATTTCTAAGCCCCATTCTGACACAGATGGCTTTATTGGTTGTACAAGTCGCCCCCATATCCACGAGGATATGTTCCTGGACTTAGGACTTCTTCAGACAGGGCTTACCGCGCACCAAGCTTGCAGGAGAGGTATAGCGCTGTTGCATGGCAGGGGATCCATTTTGGACGACGCTGTCCCTCTCTCAGCAGCGTCTGTGTCACTTGCGTGTACAGTTGAAGGCAGCCGCACCATATTTTACTCACGGACAACTTTCATGAGTAAAATATGGTGCGGCTGCCTTCAATCATACATGGAAGTGACACGGACGATGCCGAGAGAGGGACGGTGTCATCCGAAATGGACCCCCTGCTGCATGACAGCGCCGTACCTCTCCCACAAGCTTGTTGTGCGATAAAAGCCTTGTCTGAAAAAGTCCTTACTGTAGATATGTGAAACTGTGTATAATAGTGAACTGCCATAGAACTGCGCTGGAGGACCTAGAAAATGCCTAAAGAGGATGCTTCTCTAGGCATCTGGTGTGACTGTGGTCAACTTCTGGTGGAGGCTGACCACAGAGTTGTGCTGGAGGACCTCCCAATGCCTAGAGAGACCAGCATGATTGCAGCATGATTGCATGGTCTGTCAGACACCTGGAGAGAGCTTTTCACCCCGACTGCGGGTAAGTGAAACCGTGGGTACAGCTCCCATGTAAACAGGGGGTGACTTGTACTCGCTTCCTTGGTGATATAAAGACAAAACACAGCACTCATAATAAATGTTCAGTAGAAGAAAAACTCTTAAGCACCATCATACCCACTCCCATCCCAGACTTGCAGTTGATAATGATGCAAATAAAGAAGTGCACACCATGATTTTTGGGGGGAGTGGGATGAGGAGAAGGGCAAAACCCTACATTTTAAATCAAGAGACCCCTTCTTGATCAAAACAAGTTATTAGTATTAGTTGGTAGTTATTAGTGAGGCACCAGACCACAATAGCATATACATCATCATAAAGCAACAACTGAAGAAATTCTTCATCGAGTCATTTTAAGGTTACTCACCTGACTGACAATGAAGAATATCACTGTCATGGCAGCACAAGCTAAGGTGATCAACATCAAGAACTTGAATCTAAAAATCAGCCCCTGAGAAGATAAAAGCAGAGTAAGCAGGTGGGGGGACACACAAAAAGCATCTCTCAACTATTTTGAACCAGAAGCTCTATAATAAGAATGTGGAGAGCTGATGACATAAGTAATGACTTCCATTTAACAGTTTTCAGTTGTAGCTTGTATTGGCAAGTCACACCTATATAAACAGCAAGTCTTTGGAGTACAAGAACAAGTAAAAGGTACAAGAACACAAGACTGTGGCAGGGAACCCTGTATCATTTTGTTTCTCTTTCCTAAACCTATTTTGAAATGAAGGTGAAGGAAATCTGAAAGAGAAGGGGGGAATGACTCACTAGCCAACTGTACAGTTAGCCCTCCACACTTGCGAGTTTAACCTTTGTGGATTTGGTTATTCATGGATTATACCAACCTTCCTCCGCAGGGTAGATGCAGGTGGCTGGTGGGCCTTGCTGCTGCCCTATGCCATTTTTAACAGGGATTTACATGCCTCGCCTTGTGCTCTCAGTTCCTTTCAGTTTTCTGAGGCTTCAGAGACCGAGAACATGATGAGAGACTTGAAAATCCCTACCAAAAATGATGTAGCACAGGAACGGAGATGGCCCTGTACTTCAAGGACTCTTCGCATATAATGAATTTCACATATAATTGCAAACACTTTTTTTTTTACCTGAGAGAACACTTCTCTAGGCATTTCTAGGTCCTTCAATGCAATTCTATGGTCAGCTTCCAGCAGACGTTGACCACAGTATCACTCTGGAAAACTTAGAAATGCCTATAAAGTAACATTTGGCTTTGCTAATCAAAACACTTTTCTGTTCTTAAGGAGAACCTTTGGGGGAAAGCTTCTATTTGCAATATACCGGTCAACCCCCCCCCCCATGTTTACATGGGATCAGTACCCATGTTTTCACATACCTGTGGATGGGGGGGGGTGTCTCTCTAGGCATCGGGAGAACCATAAGAGTCATGCTGGAGGTAGCCTTTCTAAGCATTGGAAGGTCCTCTAGCATGACTTCTGCTGGAAGTCGACCACAGAGTCAGGCCAGATGCCTAGAGAGGCATCCTCTCTAGGCATTTTCTAGGTCCTTCAACATGATTCTATGGTATTCTATGGTGGTTCACTATTATACATGGTTTCAAGTATCTGTGGTAAGTCCTGGAACATAATTCACCATGGATATGAGGGGCGACCTGTATATACGCAACAGGGCTATGCAAGCATAAAAAGGGAACTGATTTGAATCTATTCAAGACCTCATGTGCTGCTGCTGTTCTCTCAGGTTCATGTTTGTCACTGATATTTCTGAATACCTGAAACACCATAAAACACAGCAACAAGAAATAGAGACAGAGGCAGATTCCAGCAACAATAACAAATGGCATCTGAGCAGTAAAGTTAAGGGAACAGTTATTACAGTAAGCACAGATGGAAATCATACTTTTTTTCAGTCTTGTATAACTGAAACTGTTCAACAAACCCACATTAAACAGGATCATGGATGGTCTGAAGGGGCTTAAAGATGTCACAACATTGGTACTTACCATGAAGGTTCCTTTTCAGCAGTTGTGCAGAGGGAATCCTAAGCAGGGGTCTGGCTCCAACACGTGCTCCTCATAGGCATGGCAACAACTGTCAATCAAATCATCCACCACCACTAGGGAGAGAGCCAGTCCCACCTTCCCAGTGATGGAATGACAAGCTCCACAGAAAATTCAACTAACTTTAACTCAACTACTATACAACAAAAACAAAAACAAGAGTGGGAAGGATTTCCTCCCCACAACTGCTGAAAATGAACATTCATGGTAAATACCAATGTTCTGTTTTCCAGCATTGTGGGGAGACAATAAGCTTGGACTGACACAAAAGATCACCATTCTTAGGGTGGACAGCAACATCGAGACACTACTTCCTGCAGAACATGTCTACCAAAGGAAGGCTCTGCCGCACCAAATTTATCGATCCTACAATGTATCTCAGAGGATGAAGGGGATGCCTAAGCGGCAGCCATACAAATTTCCAACAAAGACACCACTGTGCCAAATGCAGCTGATGGGGCCACACTGCAGGTAGACTGTGCCTAGATTCCCCCCTGGAACTGGTTCTGAACTATGAAAGTAGGCTAACCCAATACACTGTCTCAACCACCATGCAATGGTGATCTGCTGGCCCAAAGAGTTTACGAAACAACACT
This sequence comes from Gambelia wislizenii, assembly GCA_030847615.1. Taxonomy (NCBI): domain Eukaryota; kingdom Metazoa; phylum Chordata; class Lepidosauria; order Squamata; family Crotaphytidae; genus Gambelia; species Gambelia wislizenii. The sequence goes on from JAUMIR010000004.1 coordinate 110,852,178, forward strand.
ACCAGCAAATCCAACCTCCTAAAGGTCCTAGTCCGATCCAAATAAAGTTTTAAGGCCCTAAACACATCCATTTTGTGTCACTCCTTCTCCTGAGGATCCTTTGGATCTGAACAGAAAGAAAGAAGAACTATGTCCTGAACCCTATGAAAGGAAGAGTTAACCTTGGGAACAAAAGAAGGGTCTAAATGGAGTAGTACCGAATCTTTATGAAAAATACACAATTCTTCTCTAACCAACAAGGCTCTTAATTCAGACACCCTGCGAGCCAAAATAATGGCGATCTGGAAAACCTTTTTTAGAGTAAGAAAGTTTTAAATCCACCAATCTCATTGGTTCAAACAGTGGCTTAATCAGAGCATGAAAAACCAAATTCAGAGTCCAGGATGGAAACTGATGAATTGAATCCAGCTTAAGTTGGGTCATCCCTTTCAAAAACCTCTGAACATGGGGATGACCAGCCAAAGTCTTGTGTCCTTTTTCCTTTAGAATCTATCCCAAAGCTGAAACATGTCTCTTTAAGGTATTAGCACCAAGGCCTTAACCAACCAGTTTGCAAAAAGGCCAAAGATGAACCTACCGAAGCCTTTTGCAGTATAATCCCTTTCCAGCGATATCATCTACAAAAAGCTCTCCAAGTAGATTCATGCAAACAAATGGCAGACAGTCACCTTGTCGCTAAAATGGTTTGAATAATCTCATCCTCATATCCTTCAGCTTTTAATCTTTCCCTCTCAAACTTCAGGCGTGAAGTTGTAAGCAGCCTGGGTCAGGATGTAAGAGACCTCTTTCGTGTAAGAAATCTGGCCAAGGAAGCAGGGGCCAACCCTCCTGTACCTGCAAATTGACAATTCCAGAGCACCAAAGATGACGAGGCCATCACAATACTGCCAGAACTACCTCTGCCCTCTCTAATTTTATCTTTCTGATCACCTTTGACAGAATCCCTATTGGAGGAAAGGCATAATAAAGCACCCTTAGCCAAGCTATCGTGAGACCCATTAAAGGCCAGTGCTCCCTCCATCCTAAATCTCAATACAAATTGAGGCAGCTTGTTGTTCTCCGTGGACACAAACATGTCCATCCAGGTACACCAAACTTCTCAACAATCATCTGAAACATGAGCAAATTCAGACCCCACTCTGCCTTGTCCAGGTTCTGTTTGATCAACCAAGCGGCCTGATTGTTCCAGTGTCCTTTGAGGTACTCTGCTTTGAGTTAAAGATGATGAATTTTCCCCCAGCCGAACAGTCAAGATGCCTCACACATCAGCGTGCACAAACGCATCGCTCCCTGTCTGTTTTTGTGGGCCTTGTTGGTCATGTTGTCCGTCCAGACTAACTCATCTGACCTGAATCTCTGACTTAAGGCTGAGCAGGGCCAAACATACTGCCCTCAGTTCCAAACAACTGATATGCTGTCTTCCGAAGGGACCCCGCATGCCCTGTGCCATTTGTCTGTTGCAGTGCACCCACCCCAAACTTTCAGGCTCATGTTGGCAGTATCACTACTCTTTGGGTCCTGAATGGGTAACCCCAGCAATAGCACCCCCATCAACCACCAGTGGTGGAATGCTCTCACTCCCTTGGGAAGGACAGATTGCTTACCTGTAACCATAGATCTTTGAGTGGTCTTTCTTCTGTGAATTCACACAGTTGGGTTATTCCTGAGCCTGCACAGAGCATACAGAACCTTCTGGTATCGCTAGGCAGAATGTGCATTGATACATTTTTGGCAGTAACTCCGTCCACACCAACAGTCCATTAAAAGGTGCTCCCGCCTAATTCCCCTCAGTTCCTTGGATGACGCCGCAAACAGCAGCATCAGGAACGTTAAGTACATATGCAATAGCAAGACATAGAGGGGAGGATCGGCGGGTCTGTGTGAATTCACAGAAGACCACTCGAAGATCTATGGTTACAGGTAAGCAACCTGTCCATCTTCTTCGTGGTCTCTGTGAATCACACAGTTGGGTAGACTAGCAAGCTTCCCCACTGGAGGAGGGTATGTCCTGTACATCAGTAGACGAGGACCACCTCATAAGTTAACTAAGAAGGGGATTTATTGACAGCACATTCTTTAAGCATTAATCAATTCAGTAATGATATAAACCATTCAATAATTCAATAATTAAATATACTCACTCATTGGATGGAGGACAGAAGGACTGCCCTCCCAAATGAAGCCTCATTCCTAGAACGAATGTTCAGTCTGTAATGTGAGATGAATGTCAATGGTGAAGACCAAGTCGCAGCATGGCAGATGTCCTCTAGGGGCACCACAGAGAGGAACGCAGTCGAAGTGGAAACAGCTCTAGTAGAATATCCATGAACCTGTGGAGGCAAAGGCATCTTGGCCAATTCATAGCAGAGAGCAATGGTCGATGTCACCCACTTTGAAAGACGCTGCGATGAGATCGGTGCACCTCGCTTTGAGTCAGCATAGGAGACAAAGAGCTGAGGTGATTGATGGAATGGAGCAGTCCGTTGTATGTAGAATGCAAGCGCCCTCTGCACATCCATGGAATGGAGGGTACGCTCGAATTTGTCCTTCGGGTCCTGCATCAGGGCAGGCAGAACGATGGGTTTGTTAGGGTGAAAGCTGGAGACCACTTTGAGAAGGAAGGAAATGTCAGGCCTCAACACCACCTTATGCTTGTGAAAGCAGGTATACGGAGGGTCTGACGGTAAGGCACACAGTTATCCAGCTCAATGAACACAGGTGATGGCAACTAGGAAAGCAGTCTTCCAAGTCAGCAGCCTGAGATCGGTAGAAGCCATGGGTTCAAAGGGTTGTCTCACCAGTTGGGAGAGGACGAGTTCGAGGCTCCAGGTCGGAGTGGAATCGAGCACTGGAGAATGGAGATTGACATAACCCTTCAGGAACTTCTTCACCGTCGGGTCCTGGAAGGGAGACAGTCGACCCCGAGCTTGGAATTCGACAGAGATGGCCGTCAGATATCTTCTGAGGGATGAAACCGAGAGCGCTGCTTCAGACAAGTGGAGGAGGAACTGGAGGACCATCAGTACCAAACAAGATTGAGTGGCCGATCCACGGTCAGCCAGGAACCCTTCGAAACAGTTCCACTTATATAGGTAGGCTCTCCGAGTGGAAGGCTTCCTAGCAGCATCAATAACCGCCTGGACCTCTTGAGGTAGAGGGGAAGAAGAGACGGCATGAGATGGACGGGGACTCACAGGTGTATCCTCCAAGCTGTCAAGCGAAGTGTGTCGAGGTCAGGATGCCTGACCTTCCCTTGTTGAATGGTGAGCAGATCAGCCCGATTCAGAAGGTGGAGGAAATACCGTCTGGACAGAAGTAACAACAGTGCGAACCACGGTTGCCGGGGCCACCATGGAGTGATGAGGATCGCATCCGACCTGTCCCGACACGTAGCTTGGCAATGACCCTCATCAAAAACAGGATCAGAGGAAAGAGGTATAGGAACAGTCTGTTCCATTGAAACAGGAAAGTGTCCCCTTTGGAGCCCCTGTCCCGTGCTCTGGAGCAGAACTGATTGCACTGCTTGTTCTGAGTGGTTGCAAAAAGGTCTACTAGTGGAGACCCCCATTGATGGAAAAGGTCTGCCACCACATGTCGATGGAGCATCCACTTGTGGACGCTGGAATTGGAACAGCTCAGTCCATCGGCAAGAATGTTCTCCTCTCCATGGAGATGGGAGTGGAGAAGAATGTCCCTTTGGATGCACCAGTCCCAGATCTGAAGGGTGAGCTGAAGAAGCTGGGGGGACCTCCCTGTTTGTTCAGGTAACACATGACGGAGGTGTTGTCCGTGAGGAGAAGCACTGTCTTGCCCTGCAACAACACTTCAAAGGCCCGAAGCGCCTTCTGAACCACAATGAGCTCCAATATGTTGATGTGTAGCTCCCGTTCTTCGGTGCTCCATGAACTCTGGATCTCGTGGGGCCCTAGGTGGGCTCCCCAGCGCTGAAGAGATGCATCAGTAGTGAGGGAAACAGCTGGTTGAGGAGGGTTGAACGGAAGACTGGAGAATAAATTGGTCGGTGCTAACCATCAGGCCAGGGAGCAGTGGATGGAACAGGGCATCCTTAGGAGTGTCCCAGGGGAGTCTCGTAGATGGTTGAAGACTTCCAGGAACCAATGTTGAAGCAGTCAAAACCGAAGTCTGGCCAGGCGAGTGACGGACGTAGTGGCTGCCATGTGCCCCAACAGGACTTGGATGGCGTGTGCTCAGACCTGTCAGGCACTTGTGGATCAGGGGCCGAAGGGTGTCGAAACGATCCACGGGGAGGTACGCCGCTGCAGAGATCAAATCCAGTCGAGCTCCTATGAACTGGATCGAGTGAGTAGGAGTTAGCTGAGACTTTTCCATGTTCACAACAAGTCCCAGGGTGTCTAACACATCTAGGGTAAGAGGAACGTCCATCTTGAGTTGGTGCTTGGAACTTGCCACAATCAGCCAATCGTCTATGTAGGAGGAAACCACCACACCATGCTGCCGAAGGAATGCAGCCACTTCCGCCATGCACTTCGTGAACATCATCAGGGCCGTGGAGAATCCGAAGGGGAGAACGCGGAACTGGTAGGCATCGTCCCCAATCTGGAACGCTAGGAACCTCCTGTGGGAAGGGTGGATCCCAATGTGGAAGCAGACATCCTTGAGGTCTATGGACGCAAACCAATCCCCTTGTTGAAGGAGAGGAAGGATGGTAGCAAGGGTGATCATCCTGAACTTCTTCGGGGCGATGTACCAGTTCACTCCCCTGAAATCAAGGATGGGACGGAGGCCTCCGTCCTTCTTCGCAACAAGGAAATACCTGGAGAAGAAGCACTGGTGATGGAGCTCGGCATCCACAGGTTCGATGGCCCCTTGGTGAAGCAGCGTCTGAACCTCCTCGATGAGGGGAGGGGAGGGTGGGGTGGGACGGACCTGACCTGTTGGAGGCAGTTTGTCGAATTCGATCCAATAGTTGTGTCGTACAATCTGAAGTACCCAGCGGTCTGATGTTATCGAGGACCAGGCGTCCTGGAAAACAACAGGCGGTCTCCAAACAGGGGGGTCTAAAAGAAAAGAGTAACATCACAATGAGGACAGACCAACTCAGAACCTCCTCCTGCTGCCTTGATCCTTAGATTTTTGCTTGGCGGGCAGGCAGTAGCAGAAGGTGGACCCCTGACTCCTCACTGATGAAGCAGACGACATCGGCTGCTGGAACGTAGAGCGCCTGGAGGATTGAGGCATGTTGCCCCATCTAAAGGACTGGCTGTAGGAGAAGGCATGTCAGCTGGAGCGGTGCCTGGGATGGTAGGCAGAAGATGGACGATGGCATACTGTACTTGCGTGCGGTGGTCCTCATCTGCTGCGTAAGCTCTAGCTTTTTGTCCATCGACCCATTAAAGAGGCCAGAGCTGTCGAAAGGCATATACTCAATGGTTGCAGCAGCTTGTGTAGAGAGCCCGGATGAACGAAGCCAGGCGTGGTGCCACAAGGCAACAGAACCTGCCACGGTCTTGGCCAGTCAGCTACGTGCCTTGTCGAATTCATTTGTTGCCCTGTGAGCAGTTGAACCTCAGCCAGTCGTCGCCTCTCCTCTGGCAGGTCTTGAATGAGGGGCACCATCCTCTGCCATAGGACCTGCTGACAGGCCCCCATGCACACCGAGTAATTGGCAATTCGGAAGCTGAGCCCAGCAGCTGAGTAGATCTTCTTGCCAATAATGTCTAACTTCCTTCCCTCAGGGTCCGAAGGAATAGACTGTACCCTGCATTGTCTCCTAGGCTGCGCTGCCTCAATGACCACCGAGTTGGGTCTCGGATGCTCCTGCAGCCACTCGATGCCATCTCTAGCCACTCGATATAGCCGGTCAATCCTCTTCGAAGTCAATGGGATCGAAGATGGATTCTCCCACTAACCCTGCGTCAACTTCAGAAGAGACGGGAGGACCGGAATGTGGGCAGCCGGAGGAGCCTTTGACTTGATCCGATGGTAGATGCGATCAACAGGCTCGGACTCCTCAGTGACCTTGAGCTCCTGGGCATGCGGCATGCACACCATCTTCTCTGAGAAGGAGCGGATATCATCCGTTGGCAAGGACGAGTCCTCACCCAACAGTTCCGGCTGAGGGGATGGCAAATAAGGCAGCTACTCGTCAGAGGAGTCGGATGAGACCGATGAATCCGACGATGGAGATGGGCTGTGGTGGCAGCCTTGCAGGGACGATGTGCAGGGTGGCGGAGTCGGAGGCAGTGGAAGAAGCAGATGGAATGGAGACACTTGGCAGCCCGTGTCCTTCAACATCAGCTTCAGTGGCTCCTTGGCAGGAAGGGAACCCTTATCCAGCATGTGAAAAGAGAGAGAGGGTGGAGAAAGTAACGAGGCATGATGGGTCGCTGCTTCATCCGTCAGACAGAACACATGCTCCCCAGTGCAATCAGTGCTTGACAGCTTAGCCAGAGGCACAGTGAAAACAGACCTGGCCAGGTCATAGGCCCCGTACGCCGGATCATCCTCTTAAATCCGAGAGGTGGATGGATGGTTGGGGCTCATCATCATTTCAGGGAGCAATAGAGGAGTCCCGAAGCAACTCCGATTGGGAGACAACTAAGGCAGGTGAGGGGCCACGAATCCATGGAGAGACCTCTGTTTCCTCACCTGACGGTTCACCCTCTTCAACCTCCACAATCTCCAAGGAGGGAGTCGTAGTGACAGCTCTGGAACGGGGCTGCTCAGTCCCGACGTCTCGGTCCCTAGGCGAAGGTTGATGTTGTGGTGCAGCAGGAACAGGCTGCTATGCAGGTGGAGCAGGAGTCGGCACAACAGAAACAGTAGCCTCCAGGCCCAGTTTAGCCTCATTTGGCCTCTCCTTGGCGTGGGTGCGCTTGGCCTTCTTCTTCTTAGGGGCTTTGCCCTTAGAAGATGCAGAAGACTCCCGGTCTCAACCACCATCCTTCGAACCCAATCGATCGCGAGGCTTATCCTTGGATACAACGGCCAACAAATCCGAGGAGGCTCGGTCCCCAGCCGGGGCTGGCCTGGTGGCATGCTTGTGCGAGTGGGGCACAGCCTCCGGATCGGATGCCACCGAATGGCGCCGAGAAGGGCTCCGTGAACAGTGGCACTTGGCCTGAGGGGACTTTGGTGAGGAGGATTGTCCCCATTTTTGCGGTGAGGCGCTTTGTCCCATAGCGGGGGTCAAAGCAGCGGATGGGATCAGAGCCTTCTCATAGAGGAAAGACTTTAGCCAGGAAGATCGATGTTTCCGTGCCTGTGGCATAAAGGCCTTATGGTGCACACAGGCATCCACGTTATGCGACTCACCCAGGCAGATCAAGCAGAGTGAGTGGCCGTCGAAGCTGGGCAATTTCACTTGGCAAATGACACACAGTTTGAAGCCAGATCTAGAGGCCATAGCAAGACACAATGGCGATCAAATCGTAGTCAGAAACAGTCCAGGTCAAGCCAACAATCAGAGATCAGGACCAAGCCCAGAGGAACGTGAAAATCGTCGTCAGAAATCCAAGCCAAGCCAAAAAAATCCAGTACAACCACAATCAAGAGGAGAGAGATAGAATCATCATCAAAAATACAGTTGGGAGTCAAAACCAAAAGCAAAAGTGAGTACAACTAGCGAGCGAAGGTTCCTTCAAGCTGCTAACGCGGTGGAAAAAAAGGAACTGAGGGGAATTAGGCGGGAGCACCTTTTAAGGGACCGTTGCTGTGGGTGGAGTTACCGCCAAAAATGTATCAATGCACATTCTGCCTAGCGATACCAGAAGGTTCTGTATGCTCTGCGTAGGCGCAGGAATAACCCAATTGTGTGATTCACAGAGACCAAGAAGAAGACAGAATCAATAACAGAAGGTAACACTTCTGAGATATTTCATCCTGACAAGGTAAGAGGAACCACTGCAGTTTGCTCAGGTGAAACCAAGCTACCATCAGTCCCAGAAGCTTGGCTAATGTCATGAGAGAGCACTGACCTTGAGTCAATACTTCCCTGATTAGAAACTGCAATTTTAACTTCCTGTCTTCAGGAAGGAACACCCTATGCACAGAGGTGTCTATCACACTGCTAAGATGTTGCAGACACTGAACAGGGTCTAGATGACTTTTCTCCTTGTTTACCACAAACCCATAAAACTCTAGGCAGTCTATTGTGGCATGAACATCCTCCCTGGCCTTCTACAGAGAAGGGAAGCGAATCAGTATGCATCCAGGTAAGGGTGAACATGAACAGCCTTCAACGTGACATGAGCCACAAGCACCATCAAAACCTTGGTAAACACTCAGGGCAAGGACAACAGCCCAAAGGGCAGTACCCTGTACTGGTAGTGGTTGTCCTGATAGGCAAACTGGAGGAACTTCTCTGCTCTGGATGAATCAGAATGTGAAGGCATGCCTCCTGTAGACCCAGGGATGCCAGGAACTCCTCCTCCTGAATCTTTCCAGGATTGACCATGATGTTTCCATATGGCACTTCCATCTGGCCACAAAATGGTTGACCCTGTGAAGATTCAGGAGGCCCTCCAATCTTGGGCCTTCATTGGGATTAAGATGAGAAAGGAATAAGAGTCTAAAAACCTCTCCTGGATCAGAACTGGTTCTATTGCTCTTATCTGAGAAAGATGTTCTACTGCTTGAAGCATCAGAACATGCTTCTCTTGGGTTCTGGGGGTATAAGATTGGATGAAAAACTGCAGGGGGAGGGTTTGAATGAAATCAGTAACCCTAGAGTTACTGTTCTGCACACCCATGCGTCAGAAGAGATCCCATCCCAGTGAAAAGTGCAGAAGGTGACCCACACCCTAGGAAGGGACTTCAAGTCAGAGTGAACAATTGCAACCCCTCTTACCAGAAGAGAGGCTGACCTTATTTGAGTCTAGAACCTGATTGCTGTCTAGACTTTCCTAAGGTTGATTTGAACCCTCTGAAGTCCCTATGTTGAAACTGAAACCTGTAATTGCAAAAGGATTGGTTCCCAGGATGAAAAGTCTTTTTAATCTTCTTTTTTGGGTAAGGAAGGCAAAACCTTCTTTTTATCCTTGGTCTCAATGAGGACTTTGTCAAGCACCTCATCAAATAATTTGGAGCCTTTGAAGGGATGCATTCTAGTTTTTTAGCTACAACTGGCACCTCACTGCCACATCAGCAGCCATCGTGGTGAAGCAAACTGAACAGAATGAAGGCTAGTGTCAGCTATAAAGGCCGATGTCTTGAGAGCTTATTGAAGCCTCAACGACATTTAGTATCTTCCTTGGGTTACAAGGAAAGCAGGTCCCATTGACCAATGAATGGCTGCCCTAACAAATAGTAAAGCTACAGCTGCCGTTCTAATAGCTAACACAGATGCCTCATGTGCTGTGTAAAAAAAGATGTCTACTTGGAATCTTGAGATTATCATCTCCATCCCTGGAAAACAGGGTCCCCAAGACCAAATCTGCCACAGGGGTATCGATGGTGGTGATGGGGCTTCAGCTCCTCCATCACCTCAGGTGGAGTGAATGAAGATGTTTAACCACAGCAGGAGTTGTCCATAACTGTCCATAACTTCAGAAAACATCTCAGGGAAGGGGACAAAAAGGTGATCCAGTTCAGCCTTGGCTCTAATTTCTGGGACATCCCCTGACTCTTTAGAATGGACTGGATTGATGAACTGCAGCCCCCTCAAAATTTTCTGCTTTGCAAAGCAGCATAGGAAAATATGAGGTGTCAAACAGATTGGGGGGGGGGGGAATATCTGATCTTATAAAAAACAGTTCTTATCTGAGGACAATTCCCCCTCCTCTTTGATAGAAGAGGTGGAAGAGTCAGAATCTGAACCCTCCTTGGCTGATGACTGAGGCGTGTCTGGATTTACTCAGCCTTATGAGGAACACTTTTCTCCTTTGAACGTAGGCTAAGTTTGCCCCCCACCCCACTCGGTTCATGGCATGAGGAAGATGAATGAGAAGAGCTGTATTTCCTTTTGGGAAGGGGAAGCTTAGTCCTGCTATCGGGACTAAGCAGGACCAAGTCACACTCCTCCAGATGCTGAGCGGCTCCAACCTCAGCCGCAGGGGTCTCCTTGGAGAGGCCCAAACGATCTGCATTTCCTCCATGTCCCATAGGTGTTATGACTACTGAGTCCTCATCGGAGGACAACCTGGAGCTGTGCATGCTTACCATCCTACTGGGACTGGCCATGTTTCCCTAAGGGTGATGCAATCGCTGAAGAGTCCAAATGGAAAGAGGCAGGGTGAAAAAATATTCAAAATTTGCTGAACTACATGGAGCTAAAGCCCTGACCTGTTACTTGAACACAACACAGGACAGAACTGAGAAGGTGGGGCTGGTTCTACCCCTGTTGGTGGTGGATGATTTGATTGTCAGTTGCTGCCTTACCTGTGAGGAGCTAGGGGTGGAGCAAGACCCAACTTAAAGACTTCCTCTCCACACTGCTGGGAAATCGTGGTTTTTCTACTTTCATGGGGATCCTGCGCCCCTAACCCCTGCAAAAGTTTAGGGCCAAGTGAAGAACTAACATCACCTGTGCCAGCATGTGTCCTCTTCCACAGAAACAGGAAGATGACTCACTTTTCACTCAGTTGTGTTATAAGATAAGATATAAGAACTGTTTTCCACAAAGGAGACATCAGTGGCCAATCCATCTGCAGCTGCCTTCAGACTTCCTCCATATTTAGTAACATAAAAGACGAGACTCCCCTTCTATAAATACATTTTTAACAGTTTGCATGAAACCTGCACCCAGCCTCTCAATGGTCACAGCAGCATCTACCCTAACTGAATGGAAAAGCTTATAAAATCTCTGGAAGGGATCTCTTTAACTGCCCTGGACTTTCTGGGGAAAGATCAATTCTTGCATTGAATCTGAGTAAGCAGCCAAAGATCCTGTCCTCAGAGGCCAGAAGATCTCTCACCTCATAATGAAGCCTTCGAGCTTTGGACATCGCTGGGAGGCTGGACTGTTTACCACTGATGTTTCTGAACACTTGAAACACCATAAAACACAGCAACAAGAAATAGAGACAGAGGCAGATGCCAGCAACAATAATAAATGCCATCTGAACAGTAAAGTTAAGGGAACAGTAAGCATAGATGAAAACGGTAACGTTTGATTTTGTTCATCAAAACATTTCTACCTGCAATATACTGGTTGCTCCCCCCCATATTTACGTGGGATCAGTACCCACAATTTCATGTACCCCCAGTTTCATGTACCCACGTTCACGAGAGAGGTCTCTCTAGGCATTGGGAGAACCATAAGAGTCATGCTGGAGGTGGCCTCTCTAGGCACGGAGAGGTCATCCAACACTACTGTATGGTCAACTTCTGCTGGAAGTTGACCATAGAGTCAGGCTGACCTGTATCTTTCATCCTTATCTTCACTGCTCAGCAAGCAAAATCATGTATTCTTATTTGTGTGTGAATGTACTAGGCAGAATGTTCAATGAAAAATAACAAACCAAATAATTGTTTCTGGTCTAATGATGCCACCACCCTCCTCAAAGATGGATTATGCAGGAAAGCACCTCTAATTTTGTTTGTTGTGAGAGATTCATGGAATTTGTTCAAAGGATATCCCAAATGATCTACAACATTTAAATAAAACCCTCCCATTATTTTATTGTTGTTACCTTCCCAGAGTTAAGGGGTTTTTCAGGCAAGTTCAGCAAGCCCCTGAGAGAAAACCTTCCAGTCTCCTTTCCCTTGATGTACCACAACAAGCCAAACAATGGTCCCACTGAAGTGAAAGGCAAAGGATACAGCTAGTTCTGTGCCAACATCTGTAGCCCAGATACTATAGAAAGGATTTTTCAACTGTACCCCTCTGAAAATGAAAGAGAATCAACAGAGCAAATTACATACAATTGAAGTATAAAATAAGGTAGAGGTTTCCCTTGCAATCTGGAAGGGCTGGAAGAATGATGCTTGATAGTCTCCTGATGGACTTTATGAAAAGGAAGCTATTTGAAAACTGGTCCAATTAATGCAATGTTACAATGTGCTATTTGCAATTTATGGTTAGAATAAATTTTATTCTATTTTAACCTGGCTGAATAGTGATTCAGAGGGCCTTTCTATCTAAAAGCAGCCTAAGCCTTTTTATCTATACTAATATACATAGTGACATCTACATCTGCAGGGGAGAGAAAGCAGGATTGGTTTCTTTCAGTTCTGCTGACAGAAGTGATACCATTGCATCTTGGCCCATGTCTGTTTCTGTTTCTATGAAGAGACTTTGGGAGGAAACAAATGCTACCAGACACCAGAAAGCAACCAAACATTGCAGCAGCCTACACCTTTCTCTCATAGCATGTAGTAATAAAGGCAGAATGTGACATGACAGACCTTGCAGGGAAAACCCCTTTTGGAGTGCAACACATAGAATCCTCCAGCCAATACGGCCACCATTTTTGAAGAACTGTTTGTTACAGTAAAAATACAAGTAATAACTTTCCCAAGCTTTGGACATATGTTTTGTCTTTTCTTGCCCTCATTCTACATTGCTGACTGCTGGGCCTGCACAGCAAAGCATGATAAACAGGATGTCCTGACACTGTCTCATGCATTTCGTTATCACACATTAAGGCATGGGAGGGAGGGAGCTGTAGATGTGGCACCACTGGGTTTGATAGTAGCCACATGTTTGAAAGTAGCCAGTTCTTCCTTTATGTAAATGTCCACTGGAAATCCAGTGCCTTCAGCTCCGAAGGCCATGCTATAAAGTAGGACCTGAGCCAAAACAGAAAAGGTATTTAGCAATCTTTTTCTTTATCTTACCAAATTTTAAAAAGGTCTGGCAACACCACCTCTCTCTCTGAAGGATGAGTTGCTGATTTAAGCCCATGACAGGTGTTAACAATAGAAAAGAAACCATTTGATGCCATCATTGAAAAATCAAGGATGCCAGGATTCTGTAACCAAGGTGCCAAAAAGTGATTGCAAAGGGCTAAACACAGTGTCATGTTGCCACTATACTGTCAGTAAGATGGAACTTCCTTCCTCTTTCATTCACACTCCCTCAAAACCACTCTAGTGGGTTTCTCAGCCTTACAAAGCAGGTTTTGAGGGTGCATGGCAGTCTGGAGTTGGGAAGGGGGGATGCCTGCAGACATCTAGCATTGGATATTGTCCGTTAAGGCTTGTGAAATAGGATCGCTGGGCTCAAGTAGAATCCCCTTTGCCTATGTTACTGTATTTTAATACAAAAAACCTGGTACAGTCATTCCCCATGTGCATGGGACCGATACCTGCACTTTTAATTATCGTCCAAATAATATGGTCTCTCTAGGTATTTCCTAGGTCCTCCACCACGACTCTATGGTAACTTGTGCTGGAAGTTACCACAGAGTCGCCCTGGAGCTGCCTACAGATGTAGCCTCTCTAGGCATTTCCTAGGTCCTCCAGCACAATTCTATGGGGTTTGCTATTACCTGCAGTTTCAAGTACCATATACTCCGGCATATAAGACGACTTTTTCAGCCTGTAAAATCAGATGGGAAATCAGGGGCCGTCTTATACACCGGATACAAGTCCGAGATGGGGCTCTGCCAGTCCCATCTCGGACTCGGAACGACGGAGGTGGCTGGCGGGGGGGGGAGCCTAACAGCCAACTTATTCCCCCCCCCCCGCCCAGTGCAGCTGCACAGGGGGGAGACTTGCTGGGTAGGAGGGGCTGAGCCTCTCCCCAGCCGGCCAGCCATCCCCCGTGATTCCCCAACTCGCAAAGAGGCTGGCCAGCCTCCTCGTGGGTTGGGGAATTGCGGGAGATGGCTGAGCCTCTCCCCAGCTGGCTAGCCACTCCCCAACTCGCGAGGAGGCTTGCCAGCCTCCTTGAGGGTTGGGAATCGCGGGAGGTGGCTGAGCCTCTCCCCAGCTGGCCAGCCATCCCCTGTGATTCCCCAACTCGGGAGGAGACTGGTCAGCCTCCTCAAGGGTTGGGGAATCATGGGAGGTGGCTCAGCCTCTCCCCAGCTGGGCAGCCATTCCCGCGATCCCCCAACTCGCGAGGAGGCTAGTCAGCCTCCTCAAGGGTTCGGGAATTGCGGGAGGTGGCTCAGCCTCTCCCCAGCTGGCCAGTCATCCCCCGAGATTCCCCAACTCACGTGGCCAGTGCTGCCGGCTACATTTCAGAGGGAGCTGACAAAACCACTTCTGAGTATTCCTCACCTAAGAAAACCCTATGAAACCCACGGGGTCATCATAAGTTGACAGTTGACCTGAAAGCACATACACACACACAGTGGGACAGGACAGAAATTGGCCAAAATGCATCTTCCTTTTAAATTTAGGAGCGACTGAATAATCAGGAAAAAGCGAGCCAGACAAAATGAAACCCAATTCTTCTAGCAAAGTGATCAAGAGGTCACCAAATAACCACTTCTGATGGGTGATTCCCTCAACTGGTCAGCCTCCTCGTGGGTTGGGGAATTGCGGGAGGTGGATGAGCCTCTCCCCAGATGGCCAGCCATCCCCCACGATTCCTCAGCCAGCTTCAGGAAGGCTTCAGTAAGGGTGGCTGGAGAGAGGGGTGGGAGCTTTCCAGCCACCATCCCCCCTCCTCGAAGCCAAAAAGGGGAGCCCAATTTCGGCTTCAGGGAGGGTGGGTAACGGGGGGGGGGGTCGTCTTACATGGCGAGTACACTCTAAAGCCTATATTTTGACTTAAAAATTGGGGGGTCGTTTTATGCCGGAATATACGGTATTTGTGGCAAGTCTGGGAACATATCCCCTGCAGATATGGCAGGCGACCTGTATAGTCTTTATTATTGTAAGGCACTTCATTTTCTTTTTTAATAAAAGAAAAAAAAAGCCTCAAAATAAAACTAATCACATTAAGATTACAGAAAACATTATAAAAAGGAAGCATTTCAGGTTACCTCTCACACATGTCAAAGACAAAGAGGCAGAAAGAGCCTACAGCTATTGGTCCAACTTGTTTCCAGTAAGCTGAGAAGTGATTTCGTTCATTCTGATCCTATTTTTTTAAAAAATTAAGAAAATATCAAGATGGTTAGCAAATATTCAATGACACATAAAAAATAAAATCATATTACACATGTACAATGAAATAGTCAATAAAGCAAGCTGTAGCAAGGCAGAATCAGTATTAGTGAAACATGCTTACATTAGAATAAAAAATAAAAATCCAGTGGTAGTTCCTTGATACCTGAATATATATCAGGTCAGTAAAACAAATGTAAAATGTAAGGTTTCAATAAAAATATTAAATCTGAACATAAAAGGACCCATCCTTCGCCAGAATTTAAAAATTATTTCAAAGCTTTTATACCAGCTGTAGACAATTATATTTCATGATGTTCCAAAGAGTCTAACATGATGAAATCTCAAACCCAGTTAGCTTCCTAAATACATGGGCACCTTTCTTCAAAGCTAATTCAGTCAATGAAATATGAACTAGAAGTCCACATATGGTGCTTCAGAAACTACCTGCTTATGTACTTTAGCAGCGGTGGAAATCACGTGGCCCTCCAGAAAACCATGTTGCTGGATGGCAACACTCATCAACTTAACACAACCAACACTGAAGGATGGTGGAAGCTGCAATCCACCCTTGCACTTCAGATTGAAAGCAAATTGTACAATAATTTCCCCAGGGCTAATAAAGACAGTGTCAACAATTTGGTATAATTGCACCTACCATCATATGCTCTCCACAGAAGATGATCCAAAAGGAAAGAAGCATTGCATAAAAGATTCCTTGGCGAATATCTCCAAAAAGCAACATCCATGTCCAGTCAAATCCAATAGAAAACCACTCTACTGGGATGTTTATGAAGGTCATGGAGATCCCAAGTGCAAAGATAACTCTAGAAAAGGAGTAAAATTTGCAAATTTCTTCCTTTCAGATAAATGACTGCTGCAAAAACTCAAGGCCTTCATGGGATACTAAAGAATAAAGACATCAGCTGTTCCTAGTCAGTTTAAAATGTCAAATTGATTGTTGGTTCAATTTACACTTGTTTCTCCCCCCAAAAAATCTTAAGAAAAATTCATTTTAAAATTAGTCAGCAAGGTCTACTTTAAAAGGAAACATGCATGCCACCAGTCAATGTCCTCTCAGCTGATCTAAGTCTACTGCATTGAGAACTTCCCACAGACAAGAGGATCAGCCAAGATCTGCTGAACTTCTGGAATGTTTTAGGGATACAGTCTAGAAAAATGTGGCCTGTGGAAAACACATGGCTCCCAAGGTGATTTTTGAACTCATCCAAGGGTCCTCAGGTCCCCAGCCCAAATTGGGCAGAGGTTTAATTTTTAAAAATGTTGCTTCACCAACTGCCCATCCTTATCTCAAGGAAGGGGATAGAGGACCTGTGTCTATATCCAAATGTTATGGGATAATAACTCCCACTACCTTTGACCATGGTCATGCTGGTGGAAATTGATGGAAGATGGAATCCAACAACATTTGGAGGTCACAATTTCCCTATTATCTGCTTTAGGAGTTCTTCAAAGTGGCTATTACCAGCTTAGTACACTCGAGTCAAATTTAGGAACCAAAACCTCAAGAGGTAGGACATACTACTTTCAATTAACGTAACAGATATTTTATAGGAAGCTAACTTATCTGATTAACGGAGGCTTAAAATGAACCATACACAAGCTAATTGAAACTAATGGACAGCCACTTACTGCCATCTTAACACCAGCCCCAGCAGTGCAACCATCTGTTCTCCCTCTTTTCAAATACATAATGAATGTCATGGATCTGGAAATCTAAAAAACATCTTGGATAATCTTTGCTCACTTTTCCAGGAGTACAGGTGGCCGTGTCATCAGCGTGATCCGTCTCCAGTACCAAATCATAATGATGAGAATACTAGGTGTAAGGAAGGTCTTCATTGCAAACCATACCTTTGTAAACCCTCCATTTTGGTGGATACCCTGAAAATGACAGCAAGTTTATAAATGTTTTATTTCTTCACACTCCCCATGTAAGAATTACCATATTATTCACACTACCCTGTAACAACCCTACAAGGCTTAAAGAGCAACTACGTTAGGGGAGAAAAAATTCCCTGGAGAAGCAAATTAGAGTGTATGAGGAAAGTTCTATACAGAGTTACTTCATCATGAAAATACCTTAATACAAAGAGATTTTCATTTACAAATGAAGGCAGCGGTCTTTATAAAAATGCTGATCACAACCAATATGCAATATAAAAAGAGAAAAAAATTACCGTTGTTTTGTGTAATGAATATCAAATCCTTAGAATACCCATTTTGATCATTTCTCATATTTTTCTGTTTAGGCTTTTGCAAAAATTAGTAAGGGGGAGGTGCTATTTCTACAGCTGAATCAACAAACTTTAACAAGACAGATGGCAGAGATATCCAATGGGTAAATCCATAGGGGATATGGGTGGCTTTGTACCTAATACAAGGACTACTACGTATCTTTTATTCTGTGGCATTACTAAGGCCAGTGTCACCCCTCCTTCCAACGGTGTCCCTTGGTGCAGTTCAGCCTCTCTGCACTCCGCCCCGAGTGCCACCACTGCTTTTATTTAAAAAACTTTGGGAAGTATCCATTACTGGACTTCTGCTGGTGGGACAATGGAATCCAACAGAACAGAGAAAAGCAATCTCCCTCCCCATCTCAGAGTTCTGTGTGCCCCAAAACCAGTTCCAGACAGCTGCCTGGAGGAAGGAAGTTCTGTCCCTGTGACCCTTGCAGCTGCATACCTAGTCTGGTGATCACACAACTCTATTACTGCAATTTACCACTCTTCCAAATCAAATTAATTAATAGAAAGTAAAAGCATGGAAAAGTGATTTCAATGCTTTTCTTGCATGAACAGAATTTCTGCCAACCAAACTAATCCTACACTCTCAACTTTGTATCTGGTTTCTGATGGAGTCCTATTACATGCCCTCAATAACATAAATGGTTAATTACACATTTAATAAACAAGAGGTTAAATCACCAATTTCCAGCAAACATTCCACATGAAATAAAGGACACTTGAATTTAGCTGTGTTAGCCAATACAGGAAAAGGGAGGCCAGAGACAAAGTGAATGTATACTTACCACTAGACGGATATCCTTTATTTCACCAATTCCTACATTGATGCCTTTCTTCTCATTCACAGGGAGACGAATGTTGATAAGGTAATACTTATGAGCAACAGTTCCAATTTCCATGAATGGCAATACATCACAATCATAAAACTTGCCTTCATGCTCTGGAGTCTACAGAAACATCAGGGAACAGAAAGTCATAGCAGCTGACTTCAATTTGTAACTTGTAAGTTCAAAACTGCTTTACACTAGGAACAAAACAAAACAAAAACCCTTACATTTTCCAAAATGGCAAGATTTCCCCCCCTTTACCTCTCATTAACCCCCTAAGCTAAACTAAGCAACAAACAAAAACAATTAACTCTGCAATAGGACACAAAGAACATAATATATATCACATGGAACTAATCCTTTCTCTTCTGTATTCTGTATTTTACACACAGGGAAACTTTTACTCTGTTGTCAACTTGGTACAATGATTAAGAGGAAAATATCCTTGCAACTCTCATAAGGGAAATCAAAAACATCTAGGAGAATACTATATATTGAAAATCCACAGGTCCCCTAGGATGATGATGTGTGCTTCTGACTGCAAGAACGCAATGCTGGAATAGAACAGCCTTTTGAAGTTTCTGCAACTGCTTTGCACCTAACAGCAGAAAACTATATACTGTAGTTCACAAACATCAATGAAGCAGAGTAACTCCTCATAGCTTATGGATGAGAAGTAATGGACAATGTTTCAGAGACAAGCCCCTGGTGTGGCTTCTATTTCTGTACTCCCAACCTCCATGAGCCATAGTAGATTGTGGTTGGAGAGTTCTCACTGAAAAGCCCAACCACAGTCTTCTAGCAAAAGTGGCACAGGGAATATGCCCTCTTTATGAACTGACAAGCACATCTCAATCTCAAGAGAACAGCTGTCTCCACCTGATATTTCCCTGGCTCTCATACTATGAGACCCAAACAGGTTTTCTCCAAACATCCAGCCCATGTTCTTGCAACCACTACTGTGGTATGTTAAAAGTAAAGGGTACTATTGGGATCAAGATTTTTAAAAGATCCTGATGACAATATTAAATAACAACAGGGAACCTACTTTTGGTGCTCCGAAAGTACATTTGAGCTTCCTGGTCTCTGTTGCACGTGCCATTTCTTCCCAAGGGCCACCCATGACATCACGGTATGCTAAAGACACATCAAGTGTAACTTCGGCATTCTCTTCTGCAGGAAGAAAGTATCAAATTTGTTTAAGAAATGGGAAAAGTCTGAAGAGCAGCACAACCATTTGAAGATAACTACTTTCCATGATACCAGGGAACCACATGTACATTATACATTCATGTAAAGATTAACATATACATATATGTTTTCCTTTGATGTCTGAAAAGGACCACCCCAGTTTTGCAATGTGTCAGAACAAAGTCTGTTCTTGGTGGTATGTACCACTCAGTTAGTTTAGATTTAAGCACTTCCCCCACAACTCCACACACAAAAATCCTTAAGCCCTTAGAAGTATTCTATTGCTGTAACTTTCCTAAATAGTCTACTGATTCAAGTATTTTTTTTTTTTGGCAGAAGCAGGACTATGATAAGTTACTCTTGCAGAATTTCTATTCTGAGCTGTCATCAGCTACAAATTTCCTCCTCTTCCTACGGCAAAACGAGAAGAACATTTTTGGTCAGTCTTTCTGCATTCTTGATTGTAGATTCAATCCTGGACAGCATATGTAAGAATACACACCCCTGGCCCCCAAGACTCCAGATGTTGGGTTGGTTTTTTGTTTTTTACCAGAGTCCCAGAGTGCACATGCTTCACATGTATGACTATCTGTGCCTGGTTTAAAATTATGGCCTTGGCTGCAGGTTTCATACAAAACCACAAATACCACTTCCATTGGACATAAATATAACCCATCTGCAAGATCCAACTTTGTTACACATTATCAGAGAGGTTCTAAATGCAGCAAACAGCAGCCTATTGAGATTTTAGTTGCAGGTATCAGTGCAATGGGCTGCTGAAGAGAACCGTTCCCTATGGTTCTCAATGTATATTTCGAGCCTGCAGTTGAGTAAGATGATATCTTTGAAGTTCTACTGGCCTACACATCTGTTACTGGTTTCAAAGTTATAATTTTATTGGAATTACGTGGAGAGATGCTCATCAAGAGTGCTGGGAACAGGCGTGGAAGAATTTTGTGGCTCAGACTTGCTATTTATATCATGTTTGGAGGTGTTTCGTTTCTCATGCAGTAGAACAATGTTCTTCAGCTTGCACAACTTGCATGTTCCAGATTTAAAATGTGAGCTCCAAAACTAAAGGTCACTATTTGTGTATGTATCTGGGAAACTACCTAACCTTTTTTGTACATACAGAATCTGCTTAAAATGGCTACGAGATAAGGGATTAAAACGTAAGTGGAAATGCAGTTTGAAGTCAAGACCACCATAATCGATTTCTGCAAAGTTTAAAAATGGCAACCTTAAGAGGTAAATCTAGAACATGTCATCATGGGGCAAAATCACTCAACAAGTTCCCCCCCACTGCATTTTCAATAAACACCCCATATGTGGCAGCAGGAAAAAATGCTTCCTGTGTATAAATTGTTGGTTGTTCCTGAGATAAAGTGCCTCATGGGTGTTATTCCACTACTGGTAAGAATATTAACCGTTCCTTTGTAGAAAAAGCCTCCTTTCACTATGCCTACATTACGCTACCTCCTGGTTGGTTTTTTACTTGTCAAGAACGAACTTTTTCAGATATTCCTGCAAATTTATCAGACAATACTATCTGTTGTTTTAGATGAATGACACTACTACTCTCTGGAAAACCTACTTCCCCTTGCCAGACACGTTCTGTTCAATTGCAATCTGATTGTGACCCCAATGTCCATTTATTGTCTAAAGCTGAATATGTTTCTCTGGCTGTCTCCCTAGTGGGAGTGCCTGGACTATCTGTGTATAGTGCTCGTCAGCTATCTAATTTGGCGTGCTTAATGGTAAAAGAAATCAATGCCACGACTTCAGCCATATTTCTGTTAACTGAGGAGCAAGCAGAGTTCCGTTATGCCATCCTGGACAATAGAGCTACTATTGATTATTTGCTTTTGCTGCATCATCACAGATTTGAACTTTTTTAAAAATATGTGTTGTTTCAATTTAACTGATAACAGCAGAGGTATAGAACGACAACTGCATGATTTAAAGAATTCAACTACACATATTACTACAGATGTAGGATTTCCTAACCTTTTTAACTGCCTAACCAGTTGGTTGCCTAATTTAACCTGGTTTAGAACTGCCTTTGTGTATTTTTTAGGATTCCTAGTCTTCCTTATTCCTTTTTGTTGCTGTCTACAATGCATCCCATCTTTAATATCCATGTTTTGCAATACTCCATGAGCCTTTCCTATAAAGAGATATCAGTTGTTGTATTTCAACCAACAACTAAACAATTTGGATCTTAATAAATAAAGAAGGGGGACATGTGGGGGAGCTTGAAAGTCCCAGCTGTCTGGCACACCGGACACCCTAAGGGAATCTCATGCCCCCCCCCTTTTCTTCCTGCAGTTAAATTGGGTAATACATATCTTCAAAGTAATCTTTGAGGAAAGAGCTCGAGGAGTTAATTTACTTTAACAACCCAGTTTATCTTGCTATCTATATTCTTTACATGGTAGGTTGCTTTGATGTAATTTCACATCCCTCCATTAAGATCCTGGTTGTACCCTTTTGATCTTAGTTGATTGATTATATTATAGACAAATCATTAGTTTTGCCTACATGACTTACACCCTATATAAACTGTGACCCCTGAATAAAGTTTTAGCATTCTGCTCATTTTCATCATGCTTCTGTGTCGCTTGCTGTAACATAAGTGGAAATGCAGTTTGAAGTCAAAACCACCATAATCTGATTTCTGCAAAGTTTAAAAATGGCAACCTTAAGAAGTAAATCTAGACGTTTTCCTTTTCATCGAGCAAACATCCCAAACAGAACACAAAGCTCCTCCTTTTCCCCACATTTTTTTGGGAAGGGAGGGAAACTGTAACACAAATATCTCTCTGCACAAAACCTAGATTTCTAACATTAATAGGTCTGAAATGTGTCAGGTTTTTTACTCCAGCTCCCAGAATCCACCACTGGGAGAATAATTTTTCAAGCCCTGGTTACTACCTTGATACATTTATGAGGTTCACAAAATAGCACCTTTTCTGTGGTAATCCCTTGCCTTATGAAATGATCTCCAGTGGACCATGCACCTGATTATTTTTAAACAGGCCTTAAGGACTGGGTGCTTCAGCCTTCTTTTAGATGAATGGCTTGTTTCAGAATAACAGTAATGTTTACTGTTATTATTATGATGTTTCTGTTAAGATTTGGTTCCTTTAGCTAGTTGCACTTTACATTTCATGGTTTTAAATTTTACCTTGTAGAGGCTTTGTCTCAAAAAGGAGGTAAAACATGCTTATACAGAGACCAATGTAGCTCCTTAAAAAGGTAGAGGTTGGCTTTTTGATAATAAACCCACCAACTCTATTTGGAAATCAGAACCTGATTAAGGACTGACAGTCCTAAAATAATGGAACTTAGTTTTTAAACTGAGGATCACTGAGGCTCAAGTGCACCTCAATCCTATGTTCTTTTATCACAAAGCTCTTCCTTAATACTGATGTCTAGAAACAAGGCTAGAGTATGGTAGCAGAAAGGCCTAGAGTCGAGGGAAAGGCACTATTTGTCTTTCACAAACATGCAGCTGTAGTAAGGCCCATCCTTCAGTCTCTCTCTAAAGAGGAAAATAAAAAGAGTGATGAAAGAAAGAGAAGAGATAACTACAGAGCTTGTTTGAGACATGCATCTGAGGAAGTAGACCGGGGATGTGTCTGCACTACAGAAATAATCCAGTTTGACACTGCTTTACCTGCCATGGCTCAATGCTATTAAAATCTGAGATCTGTAGTTTTGTGAGATATTTAGCCTTATCTGTCAGAGACTTCTGGTGCCACAACAAACAACAAATCCCAGGATTCCATAGCATTGAGCCAATTCAGTTACAGCAGTGTCAAACTGGATTATGTCTGCAGTGCAGCTGCAGTCCAAGTCTACGAAAGTTTATACAACGTCTTTCTCTCAGTTAGTATCAAAGGTGCTACAAAATCCTTTGCATATTGAGACATACAGTAGTACCCCTGTATCCGCTGATTCACTTATCTGTGGTTGGTGATGGCGGGGGCTAGACAGGGGAGGGAGGGAGGCGCAGAGCAGGTCGCCCCTGTCCTCCCTTTCCTGATGGGGTCCAGCAGCGCGGTGGCTGTGGCGGGGGCTAGACAGGGGAGGGACGGAGGAAGAGAGCAAGTTGCTTCTGTCCTCCCTTCCCTGCCGGGGTCCAGCGGCATGGTGGCAGGGGGTGGACAGGGGAGATAGGGAGGAGGGAAGAGAGCAGGTCGCCTCCTTCCTCCCTTCCCTGCAGGGGTCCAGCAGCACAGCGGTGGTGGCAGGGTGGTGGTGTATGGGGAGCGTTCACTATTATCCGGGGATGTCAGTATCCGCAGGGGGCCCTGGAACCAATCCCCTGTGGACATAGGGGTGCTACTGTACTTGTTCCCCAACAATTACAGTTATTCATTTTGGGAACTTCAGTAACCCATTACAATGTACTTTATCACAGAAACAATCATCTTTGGTCAGACAACTTTAGCTCTGGTATTTTGGAACACCAAACTGCAAAAACACACACACATTATTGGTGTCTGAAACAAAAGCAAACACTGGTTTTGTCTTTATTTTATATACTAATAAATGCACTTGATACGTTTCAGTATTCACATTAGCATTTTATCTGCAAAATCTTGGCTATGAATTTAACTAATACTTCACAACTCCTTCCCTCCTTGCAGATTAAAGACTCAAATACCTCCAATTTCAAAGACCTTTGTTCACACCACAATGATCTAAAAATAGAAAAGCTGTTAAACACAAAGGCAGCACTTGCAGCTGATTTAAATAAACAGAGGAAAAGGTGGACTTAAATGTTTCAGTATGAATCGTAGCCCAGTTCAGATGTCCAGCAAGCATGTTGTCAAGTTTTCCTGACATACCACTGTTTCTTCATGTTAAAATTCATGGCATGTAAAAAAGATGATGGAAAAAAGAAGGCTAAAATCCCTAAAAACATCTAAATAAGATCCTCCTACACAATAATCAAGAGGTTATAGCTGTCTAAATGTTGTTGGTCTCAACTCCCATCAGCCTCAGTCAAAGATGATGGAAGCTGTGGTCTAACAATATCTGAGGGAGCCACAGGTTCCCCACCTCTACTCTTTAACGATCCTACTAACCCTATGAAAAAGCAGCTGGCTGATTTCTCTTAATAATAGTCCTTATCTTTACATGTCTGGGTTTGCTGATATCTTCTTTAAACTGCAGTGCACTTGAATTGTACACAGTATTCCAGGTGAGGTCTGACCAAAGCAAAATAGAGTGGTACCATTACTTGCCATCTGTACACTGTACTTCCGTGGAGAAGACTGCATGCCCCTTTTCCGAGTTAAGGGATGTCTAACCCTTCTTCCTCCTGTAGTTGATATTGAGCTATGCATGCATGCTGACACAAAGATTTGAATTGTACATCATGTGATCTTACCAATTTTCCTTCATGCTTATTGGCTTGATCATCTCTCTTTCCCCAAGTGCAGGATATAAAAAACCCCCACTGTTCAGTGAAAGCTAAATTTCATTTGGGCTATTATTGTGAAAGTTCCACAATATTTGTGTTATCCCCTCCTTATTTTAAAGGAAATTGGGAGGCCATTTTATTTCCAGAGACATAGAGGATTTTGTGAGCGCCAGGCATGGGTTATTCCAAGTACCTGACACCTGCAATCTGGACAAGAGTATTGAGAGTTTCCATGCCCATACCCTGCTAATCTGAAGTGGCAGAGTAACCTCTGGATTCAGCCCTGAGCCTGGAAAAGTTACTTTTTTCAACTACAACTCCCAGAAGCTCAATCAGCATGGAGATTCTTAGATCTATAGCCCAGAAAAAGTAATGCTTCCAAATTCTGATTCAGCCTAGGTTCCTCAGACAAGTATAATAGGAGCTATTCAGAAAATAACAAATACTAAAGAACAGAGAAAGATTGTGGGGTTCTGACTCATTGAGAGGAATAAGCTTACTTTAAAAACCCTGGAGTACCCTTGCTTGTTTCAGAATTAGCCTTTTGTGCAGCTCCTCATAAGAGATTTCTTTCCACTGCAATTGAGATTCTGTCTTACTCTCTCCTGTGCTCCACCCCCGTCAATTCTCCTTCACCACAGTCCCATCTAATCAAATGTTAGGTTACCGCATACAAACATTCCCTTTCAGAACTCCATCCATTGCCGGGTGACTAAGCTCTTTCAACAGCTGTGTTATTGCTGGAAGACAGTCAGCGTTATTCACAGAGTATTTGTTTCATGCGGCTTGTGTGAAATGTGACTTACTGCTGCATCAGTACAGAATCTCAGATCCATTTAGAGAGGGAAGAACATCACTTATGAAGTTGCACAAAATCGTCACAACACTTCACTACTTAAAAGGAAATGAAGGGCTAACTACTTCAAGGAGACCGCAAGAAATGTATTTAACCTGTTTGGCAAATACCGTTTAATTAAAACAAAGGATCATCATAAGCCAATGGCCAGGTATCAAGCAGAAGTCTTCTAGTGCCACCTTCTGAAAAAGAATTCAGAATAGTGTTTGTTGTTTTTTTTAATCCTTCAGCCAGCATGGGTCCTGGCTGGATCCACTACCCCATTATTGGACCAAATGTTTTCATACCAATCTTGCTAGGAGATCAGAAGCACTCCTTCAGATATTACCACCACCAGAGGTAAAGCACAGATTTTTCAGTGGTGGCCCTGCCTTTGGAATGTTTTTTTCCTGATATTGATTATGATAACCTTTTAGCACCAAATGAAGACATTCCTTAAGGTTTCCTTAAGTTGCTTTCTAGAAGATATAATCTTTTAACCACTATGACTATCTTATTAGTATTGCATTCTAGCATGTGGACTACTTTCTTCTGCTGTTTTATCAGCCTTTATGGGACTGCTGGTCCTATCAAGAGTATGCCTGCTGAATCAATGGAATTTGCCTATGTGTTGATTTCTCATTCAGCAACTAACTCACTAGGTCTACTGCAGCTGAAACTAGCAACTTGATTTACATCACTATGACGATGATTTTAAATTAATGTTTCCTTGGTTTTACTGTAACCTTGTGGGAGCCTTTTGTTGCTGAAAGTGTGATTTACAAGTAATAAAAAAATTATTTTTAATATGGTTCCTAGTGATAAGCCATCTCACAAAGCAGAGATAGTGCTGGATGCATTTAGGATGAAGGAAAGGAATTGCTCACACTCACACTTCATGCTTCAAGCTAACATAAATACACTGCCCAACCAATAGTTTCTTTCTTCATGTGAATCTAACAGCTAGCACAGAAATAATTTATTCACACATATAAATACTAAATTAATTTTGTTCACTGCAATAACTGAATTAACTACAAAAATATTTAGTCATTGGAAAGACCTCATTTCCATAAGCATGCATAACAAATGCACCCTTCAGAAAGAAAAGCACAACACCCTTCAAGGTCGCTAAAAACATCAGCCTCCAAGATGTGCTTCAGAGCATCACAATCAATCTGCTTTATCTTGAAGGGAAAAGAAGACCACTGCAAAAATCTTTTGGAGGCATCCTGCCAATATCAGAGTATTCTTCCATTGCTTAGAAAACCTCTTGCTCTTTAAATGAGGAATTTATAAGGCCTCAACAGCATTACTGCCTCAATCTTAGATTTCTGCACTATGCACGTTAAACAAAGAAACAGTAATTAAACTGTGGTGAAATGGTGACTTAAGCCTCCCATTATCTTCACTCGGTGATTCAAGCAGCCAAAGGATACTGGCCAAAGGAAGCAACTAGACTGAGTCAAACAAATGAGTCACTATAGCCATTTTTATTCCACTGGTGTCCCCCGAGCCAAGTATTCTATATATGCCTGCACACTCTCTTTCTGAATTCTAATGTCAAACACCAAAATAATTCCACCCACAAGGAAACAACTGTGAAAAAAGAACAGGTGCACATAGTTTGGGTCTAAGTTTCTGATTGTGTATGGTCTCTCCTGGAACAAAAAAGGAGATCTTTACTGAAGATGAGATAAAAGACTGAAATACTAACTTAATGAAACGGAGACACTAGAATGTAAATTAAATTTGTAGATTATAGGAATCCCAATGGATTCAAAGAACATGCTGTACAGTGCAGACCGGGGTGGGAAAGGCATGGCCCTCCAGGTGTTGTTGGACTGCAATTCTCCTCTGCCCTGGCCAACCTAATTAATGATGTGAGATTATGGGAGTTGCAATCCATCAAAAACTTGAGAGCCACATATCTGCATCCCTGCTGTAGACTCTTTTATGACATATAAAAATAAGGGATCACTGAATTATGAAAATAAAGGATGAATACAAACTTTAGTATAGAGGAGTAAGAGGGGTCAAGACAGAACTCTGAAAAGTTAACACTTTGGATCTATACAGGTTGTGAGGTATCTGTACAGTGAAGATAAAATAAATTTAGTCAGCATAGCTGTCCCTATCCAGAAGGGGGTATTGTATCAGGAGCCAAAATTTTACAGAGGGGTCATCTCCTAAGTGCAGCCAGTAAGGTCAGCCATTATCATTCACATCTTACTGTCATGTCCCTGGTACCACAGAGATATTTAGGAAGCTTCATTTGCTGTATTAGGTAACTGGCTAA
The DNA here is from genome assembly GCA_030847615.1 of Gambelia wislizenii. Taxonomy (NCBI): domain Eukaryota; kingdom Metazoa; phylum Chordata; class Lepidosauria; order Squamata; family Crotaphytidae; genus Gambelia; species Gambelia wislizenii. Next base: position 110,880,013 of record JAUMIR010000004.1, read on the forward strand.
CATTGTTGGGCCTGCTAGTATGGTAGTTGCACCAGAGACCGGATATGAGCAGAGGACATTATGGGAAATTTGGGAGATTGGTATGTGTTGGTGGATATCTGTACAGCCTGTCAAGGCTATTTCTCTTGGGAAAGTTTAAGGAGTAAGCATGGGACTGATAGTACCAATTAGCCAAGTGGTGGATGGAGGAAACAGAAACCTAAGGAATGTAATAACGATAGGCCTTTGGCACCAAGACTTTATATCTGTCAATAAACTGTTACTGTGCACATCTAATTCCTGAGACAATAAAGTATTTCAAGCAATGCTTATTGTTCCAAGTGATTGGGTATTAACGGAGTTCATCACAGTTATAGATGACAGGATGCTTAAGGCCCTTCAGAGCAGGGTGAAGTAGTGGTTAGGGGACTGGGGTTTAGAAGATCCAGGTCAAAGTCCCTCCAAGCTAAGAAACTCACTGGGTGTCCTTTGGCAAGCCACTTCCCCTGACCTAGCTCACAAAGTTGCTGTAAGGATGAAGGAGGAAAAGGGAGAGCCATATATACTAGCTAGAGCATAGTAGAGCAAAGATGGGACAGAAATGCAACTAATAAATCTTTATTATTTTGGAGAATGGGAGGAGAACATCTCCAGATCACTTTCAGCCTTTGTGTTCCACACACCAACCATTTGAATGTTGTTGTCCTTGATGTCACTGCCTGTCTGTTTTGCTTTTCTGACCTGGATGAGCTGGGCAAAAGGTCTGGCATACGCCAATGACAATCAAAACACTCACCTGTTTAATACCCACAACAAAGGGGTACATGCGGGATTCCATACAATTGACCAATAAGTTCTCTGGGTGGGGCTTTAGACAAGCCAACATTTTTCAGTCTCACAGTCATTATGGGCTTTCCAAAATGGTGGGGGGGGGGGATGACCACCTTCTGTTTGTTCACTCTTGGAAAAAGAGAAGGATGCATTGTAGGGGACAGAATAACTACCGTAACTGGCCGTTACTTATACACTGATGGGGAACAACAGATTCTAAGGGTTGCAGGAATCAATGGCTGTAGTAAAATACCTAGGAATGGCTCCATAGAGTTAGAAGACATTACCAGCTAAAATGACAACAAAGTTTAAGGAAGGGATGTGGACAAAAAAAGAGGGAGCACTGGATGACTAATGAAGCTGCCAGAGCGAGTCGAGGCTTGGCCTCTGGCCAGTCTGTACTCTCATTCAGCATCTACAAATGGCAAAGGCAGGGCTGAGTTATATTCACTCAAATTAGAGCAGGAGAATCAAGCCAAGAATGATCTCAAAGATGACTTTCACCTTCATGTTTCTCCTTGACAACAAGAGAAAACTACATGGTTGTTTTTTGTTTGGTTTTTTGTCCTTAAGACAAAAAAGGAAAGGGGTTTTTCAGCTACTGACAACAGATGAATAGTGAATAAAGTACTACCACCACCACACCATTAGTAGCAAACTCCAGTTCAGGGATTAATACAGAAAAAAAAAACATTTTAAAGATTCATCTTCTCGCCTCCATATATCTCCTGGGAATGAAGAAAGGAACTCTCAAAACCATTGTTTCATGAAATCAAAAGATTTTAAAAACTGAATAAACACACAGATAAAGATTATAACTCATTTGGAAAGTACAACTTGCTACATATTTAAGTACAAGGGTTAGAATAAGTAAATCAGAAATGGGAACCTTCCCTTCCCCTATTGTTTCAGACTACAATGTCCACAATCCTTTACAAATTATCCATGTTGGCTGGAACTTCTGGGAGTTGACATCCAAAACATCTTGACAGTCAAATATTCCCCACTCTGGGCCCCCAAAGCATTGTCCTACCAATGATCAATAAGAGTCACCATCATTTTCATTCTTAAAGTTTTCATTCTGCATTCTTGAGATGGAGTACTGTTACTTCAAAAGAAAATGTGGCCTTTGATCTCTCCAAAACTGTACTCATCACCCTTCTCAGGGCCATGAGATTATTCTGTAGAGCAGATGAGCTGCCTCTCACACTGGCCACTTCAGTTCCACTAGCCAGATCATAGACAAAGATAAGAAAATATGAACAGAAGATGGTAGTGACTTCAACACTCACAACCTCAGGATGACTTGCTCCCAACCAACATGGGGTTAATAAAGCCATCCAGACAGAATTGGGTATCTAAGACTTAGCCCAAGGAGTAAATAAGACAATCTCACAAATGGGGACCCTGGCAGTCCCCAGTCACCTCAAGCGCAGCTCCATCTCTGACTCTCATATTGTCTCTCACTCTTTGGGCACTAGGTGCTCATTCTGTGGGATCTCTCTAATGTTGTCTTGTTTAATACAGCAGTGGCGACCCAATGTAGTCCAGGCTACCAGAGAAGGTTTTAGAGAGTGGACAGTCAGGACAGCTATCACCTGTCGACTCTAAGGTTGGGGAAGTGGGCAAGCACCAAGAAGACAATGAAGGCACAATCAGCTGTGGTGGGAGGAGTTTGACAGAAGAGCACCATGACTGGCTAGTTGCAGCAGTGCATTGTGTAGGCATTGGAAGACTGAGGCCCTGCCTACACTGCAGAAATACAGCAGTTTAACACCAATTTATCCACCATAGTTCTACCCCATAGAATCCTGGTATTTGTAGTTTGGTGAGGCACCAGAGTTCTCTGACAGAAAAGGCTAAATTCCTCACAAAACTACAAATACCAGGATTCCCTAGGATAGAACTATGGTGGATAATGTGGTGTCAAGCCGCTGTATTTTTGCAGTGTAGACAGGCCCCAAGTGTGAATGTGCTGTGAGTGCCTGCAATATTTTCTCAGGAATTAAAAAAATATACACCTCAATCCTACAACCAAGCAAAACTAGTGGAACGTGCATACCTTATAATTTAGAGTGACTCGTTTGGGTGATATGGAAGGAGATTAGGAGACGAGGCCTGGAAAGGCCTCTAATCAGGGTTGGTGAACAGTACCTCTCCCTGGGAAAGGTCCCCAGGTGGCCCCAGCCATGGTGTCTTCACCCAAAGTGGTTTGTACTTGTAAAATCACTGAAGTGAGAGTCCTTTGCTTTCATTTAGATTTAAACACTCATTTATCCTTTCCTCCTTCTTATAATGATATCATTAACTTGGCAGTTTTCTTGCCAAATACTTACTTATTTGGTTGTCAGTCTTGAAAGCAATGTCCATATGCAAAATGTACAGCATGAACTGGAACCAAGGAATCATCTCTTTGTGGGGAAGTGGCATGTGAACCGAAAACACAATGTCGTTGGCTTCTATTTGCCTGCTCATAGCTTCATCCAAATCTCTAATTTTTTCACACTGGTTAGGTCCCCAGGGCATAAACCATTTGTTCTTGTGGTGGTTTTTCCGCAAATCTATGCACTTTACTGCCACATAAGGCACAGCTGTAGTGGGACTTGGAGCTGGAAAAAAACACACAGTTACACAGAATAGTTTTAAGATCCACATACACACTATACAGTGAGTTTACAATGAAATAACAATTGGATTTCATGCAGTGGAAAATGACTGGTGTAAATTACAGGCTGGAAATTATACAGCCCTACAGATTATGTTGGACTGCAACTCCTAGCATTCCTAACTATTGGTTATATCATCTAAGGTTGCTGGGACTGGTAGTCTATGAGCTGCAGGGCTAGATAAACTTTATAATCCGTTCCAACTCTATTACAGTCAAGATCTCATGCAGTCACTTAGTCTTAGCCTATAGCAGAGTTACTGATATGAAAGACCAGACCCTATTTTTATTCCCCCTCTTGTTAGACGTATATACAAAACACACACAAACAGACATGTTGCATCACTCCAAAATGTTGCATTCATTTGGATCAAGTCAATGACATTTCTGTCCTCTTCAGTCTGCCTTCTGAACAGGAAGTATATAACAGTTCCATGTCCATGATAGATTCTTACAGAAGAATTATGCTTCTTGCAAAAAGGTTCTATGGGAATTAAATGTATTCAGCCTGGTACACCAAAGCTGGTACACTGAGGACTCATTTATCTTCTTGCACAAACATGTACAGACAAAACAAAATCAACAGTCAAAACATAATAAACAAGAGAACAATGTGTGTGTGCATGTGACTTCCAAGTTGCCTGTTGACTTACAGTAACCCCATGAATTTCACAGGGGTTTCTTAGGCAAGGAATACTCAGAGGTGATGTTGCCAGCTCCTTCCTCTGAAATATAGCCTACAACACTTGGTATTTGTTGACAGTCTGCCATCCAAATATGAACCAGGGCTGATCTTGCTTAGCTTCCAAGATCAGGTGGGATCTGGTTCCTCTTGGGTATTTAGGCTGTTCATACTGTACAAGAAAACATTAGCTCATACACACACATTAAAAATTCATCATCCCAAAACAAAAATAGTAAAGCAAAATTTTGCACCTACAATAATAGCATAACCTCATCTATAAAGCTGCTGCCAATTCTGCAATTTAAAAAAATCCCTCAAATCACCAGCCTCCAAATGCTTTCTAGAAGATGTATTTTAAATGCATTCACTCATCTTTGAAGAGTGGTAAAACCAACAGAGCTTGGATTATAAAATCATGTCCTCTATCCATGGACTTTCCAAGTGCTCCAGATTTGGAATTTCAAGTTCTCCAAATCACATGGAAACACCCACAGATGGGAAGCAGCTCTCCTCTTCTGAAAGCCACTCCTCATGAGGAGAGCAATAATCATTCCTCTTCTTACATGTTCCTAATTCCTCAAGGGGCCTTTCCCCACAGGAAAAAAAGGGTAAAGGAAGAGGCAGGCTCCTTTAGTAGCTTGCACTTCCTGCAAGAAGAGTTAAAAGAGATTGAATTAATGATGCGAGTGGAGATGCTTTGCCTCCAAGTGGGAAGAAACCCAGCAACACATTTTGGGTTTTGACTAATAGACCCCTGATCAAGATGCAAGTTTTTATGCAATCAAGGTGCATGATCTTAGAAAAGTACTACATTTCATCTTTTACCGTAAATCTTCTGGTGCACCACAGGTACAATACCTGTGCAGTGATATATTTGGAGCACATGTTTTATAAAATTTGCTTCTCACATTTGAAGAAGCTTTCACAAATATATCTACAACCTTATATTAATACACATGTTGCTGCATACTCAACAAACTTAATTCTATGATATGGAGGTATTTTAAAGCCTAGCACACATCAATGTCTTATGCCATTTCTTGATGCCCAGTCTTAGTCTCTGGAATTACTGTACTTAGATGACCCTCTGTTGTTGTTCCATCAAAGGCCTTTTAACTGAGACAAACTCTTGACAGTGGGCCCTCGGTATCCACTGGGGTTTCGTTCCAGGACCCCCATGCATATGAAAATCCATGGATGCACAATGGCCATTATATACAATGGCATAGTAAAATGGCATCCCTTATATAAAACATAAAAATCAACATTTGCTTTTTGGAATTAATTTTTCTGAATATTTTCATGGTTGGTTGAATCTGTGGGTGCAGAATCTGTGGGTATGGAGGGCCAACTGTATAAACTGGGCTGCCATTACTTTTGCTTTCCTATTGTGTTCTTATTTAATTAAAATTGTTTATCCGTTGCTGTTCCCACCAATTTGTGAGTACAATATTGTACTCCCAAAGCGATGTACAATAAAAATAAAAGCATGATTTAAAATAGATTAAAAATAATTTGAAAAACTAGTTTTAAAAACCAAAAGCCATGCAGAATTTCAGTAGGCCTTTCCTGATTAGATCCTGGCCTCAGGAGCTGCGTCTCCTGGCCTTTTTTTAGTCTTGTGTATATTTGTTTTTAATGTGGTGTTAGCTAGATGGTTTTAATTTTATATTGTTTAATGTCTTTTTATGGGGGTGGGTGGGGGTGGATGGTGCTTTTAGTTGGTATTGTAGAGTTTTAACTGTTGTAAGCCACCCCAATTGTTTTTAGCAGAGGGGCGTTAACCAAGAGTTAACCAAGTCTGAGAAAGAAGGTCCTTTTTACAAAGTCTGTTTATGCCTGCCCAGCACCCTTTTCTTCATTGTCTTCTGTCTAGCTAAACATTTTGTAGCAGCATTGGCACCCAGAGGATGGGCTGGAGAAATACAAACTTTCGGTGTTGGGTTGCAGAAGCATTTCTGTAGTAAACAACACAAACTTGAGCAGGGAAAGCACAAGATTCTACTCTAGGCAATCAAACATTATAGTCTAGTGGGCATCCTTACAACAGTCAAGGTAAACAGCAGCTGCCTTTGGAATATCTTATTGAGCATTTGTGAACAGCAAAACAGAGAGCAGCTACTGCCAGCATGCCCCCCTGCAAAAGCACAGATCTATAAAGTTGGCCATCAAAATGGAAATTATTTGAAAAGTGGAAGCTGGCAGGGTGGGGGAAGAAATAGTCCTGGAATCCGTTTTGGAAGAAGGCTTGAATTGGCCGCTAGAAGATTCCAAATGTTTTTTGTTTACTCATGCAATGCTTACCTGACCTGGTTGTTTCATTTTCCATGTGCATTTCTTTAATTCTGAATAAAAAAGTCTGCTGATACATGTTCAAGCTACCTATTGTTGTTGTTATTTGGTGGTGTAAGAACCTATCCCTATTCTTTCTGCCTTTGGTACAAAGTTTCTGTTAAAGAAGTAACGCCCATCTCTACTTCATTACTCGCAATACAGTTTTGCCTGCTCATGAAAAGCTCAACAAGGATAAAGTCAACTTAGTTGATTTTCATGTTTTAATTGTTTTTGTTTACTGCTGTTAGCTACCTGGAAAGCCAGTTTCTTGAATTTTTGGAAGAAAGGAGATAATTGTAATAAATTAAATAAACAAAAAAAAATCACATTGCTGTAACAAATATCATGGCCATCCAAAGAAATTGAAGATACTGCTGAATGTGTGCCAGTCTCAGAGTAATCCGAACAGGATTAGAGAACACAAGAGGGATTTTACTACAGTTGGATACACAAAATAGCCACATGGTTTTCAAAAGGTCAGTGGCAATGACTGGCTCCACACATCCTGCCTTTTGTTTTGTCCCATGGAGCACATATTTGTATCAGTAACTGTGGTCAATTAACTGGTCCCATGAGCCTCTTAATCCTGCATATCAAGCAATGACCTGCTCCAATGAACCAAACAAAAGCATGTTCCTGGGCCTGCAGCACACCAGAGGGTCATTTTGCTTGCGGCTTCATCATATAAATGTCTTTTACAAAAGGACATATAAACCACTGAACAGTTACTGGCTATGCCAAATCACTGTAACCCTCACTGAAATAAATACAGCAACACATACACATAACATGCATACACAGTCAAGGGTCCACAGATCTTGGCTCTGCTCAGGAGCCTTACTAACCATTGTCCTAGAACCTTCTCCTTCCACAGAGTCCTCCAGTTCTTGCACTGCAGAAGACTGCATGACTTGCCTTGATACCAAAACCCCAGAGGTCAGCACATGAGAGCCTCACCACCCTTTTAGAACAGCTTTGGCAATGAGAGGAAACAATATGGGAGCCTGATGGAAATCAGAATTGGGGTGCTGAGCTATTTCATACCTTGGTTTCACTTTATTCTTAAATTCACTTTTTAGACTCTACAAATCTTAATCTGTAGGCAGTATTATGGGTCACTGGCAAATTCAGCATAATGCTTGAGTATTCTGGTAAGACTCTGATTTCAGAATATGTTTATTTCTCTAATCTGAGTGTGAGCTGAAGAATGGGATTTTCTGCACTTTCCAAAAACAGGACTGGGGAACCCATGGCCCTCTAAATAATGCAGGACTCCCAACTACCATCAACCCCACCCAGCATGGCTAATGGTCAGGGACGATGGGAGGGGGAATCCATCATCTGGAGGAACACAGCTTCCTCACTTGTTCTAGGAAGACTGAAATCATCATAAGCAAACATATTTTCCAATAATTCCTGAGGCAGTACATAACTGGGGAAGGTTGGCTCCACCTCCTGGAGCGCCTGTATTTGAATTTCATTTGTAGGTTGCCCTGCTTGTTAAGTTGGGAGACAGAGCCAAACCCAACATAAGGAGTCCCTCCCCACACTGCTGTAAAACAGATATTTAAGCTGATTATCTATAAAGCTTTTTTTTAGTTCTTGTCTTTTTATATATATATTCATCCACCTGATTTTTATACTTTGCATTTTACAAAAAGTGTGTGTAAAGAAACAGAAAGATGGAAAGGTTACATTTGGAGTACAAGTCCCTGAGTCCCCAAGCCAAGAGTTGTAGCCCACAAAGTAATTTCTCCAAGCTATATAACGAAATGGTTCTATTCTGCCTGGCTCCCGAGTTAAACATAATACTCCCTTATCTGAAGAACACTGTTTAGCATAATACTCTGCAATTCCATTAACTGCCTTGGCTGTGGTTCCACAGAGTCCCTCTTTTCCCCACACTTGGTACACCACTCTTTTCTATTGAATGGGATTGGAGCCAAACCTGTAATGCAAGCCAAGTAGCGATACTTGTGTAGTGGCAAAGCCCTGACAAATAGTAAAATACATGAATTGTCTAGTTTTCACAGCTGTAACTTTGCTTGGGAAGATACTATGGGCTGTTAGTTCAAAGTTATGACAAGACATGTAAAGTTAGGATGAGTTCATAGGCAGTGTCGCCACAGGGGGAGTTAAACAAATGCTGCTCCACAGAAAAGGTTAACTGGGCGATGTCTACTTCAAATACAAAAGAGTTGACAAAAAACTCAACAAAACTAGTAGAGTTTTATCTCAAGAGCATCTCTGGAATGTCTGGCTTTTCTTAATGACTGAATCGTGGTTGCCCTCTTAGATGTTACAGGATTTGTTAGGCAATAAAACTAAAAGCTGCTTGGTACAGTTCAAAGTAAATGTAGGCAGAACAAAAGACCAGGGGAGGGGAGGGAAAATCCAGATGTCTTTAGAACACAGATAGATAGTGCCTCATAAAACCTAGATAATGGTCAACTGAGCCAAATCATAGAGGCTGCATTTTTAGTAGCACTTGCTCCCTGACATGCTGTATGTCTGAAAGTGTTATTTAAACAACACCTAAGTTTTGATGCTGAAGTTTTTTGTTTACAATGTTACTGAGTTCTCTATTTTGCTAAATAATGTAACCTCCTGTGATTCATGGGGGGGGAAAAACCTCCACAATTCATTGAAGAAGCATTTTGTCATTAAGGTTTATATATTCTTCAAATACATTTCTCTCTCATGGGAAACCAAGAGAAAACACATACATACACACCATTTTTCTCTCTTTTTAATGTAATACTGGCCATTAATGGGAGTACACTGGGAAGGCACCATGATGGGAGTTATAGTCCAATGAATTGCAGAAGGGTGTCCTGGTCCTAGGGTGACATTATAATCAGATTACTTCACCTTTCGCCAGCTGGAATTCTCAATTCAACTAAAACAATCTTTATTACCGTACTTGGAGAAGGTGTGTTTATCTAATGACATTCATGACTCACACAGCTCTGTCTGGGACATATGTGATGGTCAACCCAGCAGCGGAATGGAAAAGAGCTGTGAAGGACACTCCATGAAAGTACATGATAAATCCGCATTGAGAAAGTTCAACTACGAAACGATTTACTATAATTGGCTCTAGAGGTGAATCGTCTGCGGTATCAGCTTGCTGTAAATCACAAGTCTAAAAGCAAGCCATAAAACAGATTAAGGGAGTGCATCTACAATTCCGTCTGCCTTCATGACCTGGAGAATTTCTGTGTGACATATGGGTTCATGATACATTCCTCCCATTGAAGTTCTTTGTACATTAATTGGTGATAACAGCATTGTGAAGTTCCAGCATAAAGGCGTGGTGAAAACACACTGGTTGAATTCCACCAAGAGAAGATTCATCGCTGGTAGAGGTATTGGCAAGGACCCAGAGGAATTGGATTGGAAGTGTCGGGACTTATTATTGTGGATGTGGTTGTTTGCTTTATACAGATGTTTTGTGGAAGTGATTGTATGTAGCATATATGTTCTGTAGATCATCATAAGTATATATAGTACACAGATACTTAAAAGTTATACTGTTGCATCATTGTTGTAATACTTTACCTTTGAGAACTGCGCACACAATTCCTCTTATAGTTTTGGCTTAGATATGTGATGGTGACACGGGGGAACAGAGGCATAATCTGACTAGCATGATAGCACACTTCAGGTTTGGGCTTCTTTATTTTATATTACTGTTTATTTATTAGCCTTTATTCATTTATAGCTCTCTTTTCCTCCCAATATTGGGACTCAAAGGTAGTTTACAAAAGTTAAATTTGCTGTTGTTGTGTGCCTTCAAGTCATTTCTGGCAATCCTAAGGTGAACCTAACATGGGGTTTTCTTCGCAATTTTTGTTCAGAGGGGGTTTGTCTTTGCCTTCTTCTGAGGCTGAGAAAGTGTGGCTTGCACAAGGTCACCCATGGGTTTCCATGGCTGAGCAGAGATTCAAACCCTGGTCTCCAGAGTCATTGTCTAATGCTCAAGCCACTACACCACACTGGCTCTCATACATAGGTAAAAATGCATAAAAAGCTCTTGTTAGGATACAATTAAACAATAGATAACAGTAACATTTTGCATTCCGCCTTTCTCCCAAAATTGTGACTGAATATTATTCTTTCTCTTGGCAGATGGTGCAACTGAGAGATCTCTTCCATCCAAATTTATCTATTGGATACATAAGGAACAGTCTAACTCAAGGAAACAGGGAACTTTAGAAACTATGTGATCAATGCAATACTGGTGGGGTTTTTTTTAATGTTTTCAGCAGATGCACATGTCCCAAACAATCCTTATTAGTCTAAGACAGGCAGAGAAGTCCTCAATGAGCGTTGAAATATGCCTAGCTCTGCTTCTCTACTTCTCTAGCTTCTGTTCTGTAATGAAGTACTGTAGATTCTGAAGATTAGCTCACAAGACACAGCCTCATTCTGCCTGATTTTACACATCACACTTTCCTGAGAAGCCAGAACTTTGACTAGAACAAATAACGATCTCTCACTGTGCTCACCATGTTTACAGTTGGCCAGAAAACAGGCTCTGAAATGAAAACCACAATTCTTCTAATGGGAAAGTTCTATTGGCTGTATACTGTTATTAACTATTAACTAGCACCCTTGAATGGAAGAAGCCCTTTTGTTCACAGATGGTATTGTGATACTGAGATCCAGCAGAATGCTACATTGGTCACTTACTGTGAAGTTGCACATACTGTTGCAGAAGGTCCCACAGACCCTCCAGAGCAGATCTGCGGTATCACAAGAGGATGCAGGGTAGACAATTCGAGTTCTTGTCTTCTGCTGACAGTCAGAGCTAAAAATCTTTGCCTATACAATATTTGCTAGGAAGAGCTGTCCCCAAAGTACCATGTGAGACCCAGTTTATTCACCTGAACCTGGGAACATTCATGGCTGCTACTTATTTCTTGTAAGTATGCTTACAGAATTCTTATTTCTTACTGTATGTTCCTGCAGGATTAGTTAACACAGACTCGGAGCCCGAATGTTAAGAACACACTTGCCCTGTAGCAATACATTTAGATATGGCAGAGAGCTCTGTCACAAAATTTGAATCTAAGAGCTTTCTAGCACTTTATCCCTCTCAACCAAACCCTGCTGCAATGATTCACAGCCCCCAGGTCACAGATCTTGAAGCAAGCTTTCTTTAAGAAATCTGTGATAAGAGCAGCTGCTTCTCAACTCCTGTCCAAATTTATGTTTGTTTGGGGTTTTGCTGGGAGTGAAATATTTAGCATTCCCTACTTGGTTCCCAAAGCAAAAATACAGACTTCAGCAGCCATGGGCAACTCAGATCTTCCTATACCGCAAAGGTTCTTCAGCTTGGAGTGGTTGTTTGATGACCAACCTTGAAATAACAAGACCAGACACAGAAGTTGGTAGAACAATCTGCGGCAACAGAAGGGAGTGACCTGATGCAGGTCTGGCTGAGGCCAGGTGTCATCCTGGTGACTACCTCCTCAACCTTCTACTGGGCAAAAACACCTGACCCCAGGGCAGTCCCAAGTTGTGGGACTGATCCATGGCTGGTCATTTTCTGGAAGGCTAACCCAGGTTGCTCCCTCCCAAGCCACAAGACTTTATATAAGAGAGAGCAAACCCCCAGATCAGCCCCAAGGGCAGACTCCTTTCCCACCTCCTAGGTTGCAGAACCTGCAGAGGCAAGAGCCCAACCCTTCACCAAAAGGGTGCCAAGGTATACACTGACCTATAGAACTCTCCCTGTTACCTGCAACGGACAAGTGACAAGTGTCCACTTAAGAGGCATGTAAGGAGGAGGCTGAGACTTTTAATGCCTCCATCTCTACCTCCTCATGCATTCAGCTTGGCGCAAATGCATCAAGCTCAAAGCACCCTGGCCTCTTTTCAGGGAGCCATCAAACAACCCCCTTGCCCGCAGTAACCTTCGACCACATGGGAACGCGGAGTCAGTCTGTAAAGCGAAGCAAACCTTGTTGTGGCTTGGAAGTGGAAGTGAGCCTTCTTGTAAGAGAAGACTGCAAATTCCCAGGGTTGGCCTTATCAAGCAGAATGGGCCAAAATAACCCATTGCCTTTGCATACTGATGGAAGCAAACTGCTTGTTGTTATCCCTCAGGGAGAAAATATCTTTTGCAAGTCCTCAGGGAAGGTTCAAGCAGGTTCTCCTGACTAGCTTCCTCCAGCCTTTGCTGGGATCCATGACTAAAATCAAGTTCACAATGCAGCAGCCACAGCCATACAGCCCCACAGTTGCAGCTTCCTCCTCAGCTGCAAGTAACTATGGGAAATCATATTACATCACATTTGGACAACTGGTATACACTTGATTAGTGGCACACAAAAGCACAATGGTCTATTTTAAAGTTATATACAGGCTTCTAGACATTAAAAAGGAAAATAACACCCACAACAAGAGCTCTGTCCCTTATCTTCCACAGCTCCTTGAGTACTTGTGATTATTTCCTGACCCTTGTTTCACACCCCAATGGGTTCTTTAGAAAAATCTCAATTGCATGGTGTCTACACTGATTAAAACTTGAAGCCTATGACCTCATGTGATGTTAACGACTCCCATGCTCCAAGAGCACTCTGCTTTTCTGTTCAATTACTCCCTTCTGTGCAGAGCTATCTCCACCAAATGAGCGCATACAATGGGCTTCTGCTTCATTACACTAACCAACAGCAGGGTAGGAATAAACAAGCTAATTTATCATCCTAACCTCTTATCCTCACATGCCTAGATCTTAACACTCTCTTTTTTGGAAAGAATTTATAATCTACTAATGTTAAACTCACTAAATTCTTAGCACTTTCTGAGACAAGGAATACTCAGAGGTGGTTTTGCCAGTTCCTTCTTCTGAGATATATATAGCCTGCAGCACCTGGCATTCATTGGTGGTCTCTCATCCAAGTACTAACCAGGGCTGGCCCTTCTCAGCTTCCAAGATCAGACAGAATGTGGTGCCTTTAGGGTACTTAGGCCTTTAAATCTTGTGAATAAAATTTATAATTTCTGAATTCGTTCATCATTGTTGAAATACAAAACAAAAATCAAACGTTGGTTTTTTAAAAAGCAAGCAGAAAGGAATGGCGGCCATGTGATCTAAGCTCTAGCCTTTGGGTCCCTGGTTCAACACCTGTCACCATTTGCCTCATTCAGCTGCCTTCTAGGTCTGTTGTCCTCTCTTCTCTCCCAGTGGACAGTCCAGATATATAGGTATACCTGTTTAGAGTGGCAGTCTGTTAAAGAAGCCTTGGTACCAGAGGCAGAAATAGCATGGAAAGAATAGGGATATGCTGTATTTTCACCATAAAAAAGAAGAGCAGTTCAACATGACTCAGCAAACTGACTCATGTCTACTCAAGCTCCCCCAATGCCAGGGAAACTGCAAGCTACACCTGATGCCTTAAAAGATGTGCCCTGTGATCAGGAAGGAAAGTCTGTGAAGTCACAAACTGTGGCTGCTTACAACTTATTCCTTTAAAAATAATAATTAAAAAAAATCAAAACTAACACTATGCATATGGGAAATGAAACAACCAGGTCAGGTAAGCCTTGCCTAAGTAAACAAAAACATTGTAAATTTTCTAGAGACCACTTTAAAGCTTCTTTCTGTTTTGCTCTTTACACGTGCTCAGGAAGTGATTCTGAAGGCAGCTGCTTACTGTGACTGTTGTAGGCAAGCACAAACAGCTAAAAGTTGCATCAACCAGAGTAGAATTCCATTCTTTCCCAGCTCAAGCTTTATTGCATTGTTTACTGCAGACACTCTGCTACAACCCAAGGCTAAAAATCTTTCTTCAGCCCTCCTTCACCATCCTCCCAAGGACAATGCTGGAAAAACAACAAGCCACCCGGCCAACTAGAAAGAGGAGAAAAAAGGAAGGTGGGGCTAGACTGGGCAGGTCTCCCCTACAAAGACTTTGTAAAAAGAAGCTTCTTTGTCAGAGCCTGTTAACTGAGTTATCTCTCTCTCTCTCTCTCTCTGGCTTTTCTTTGCAAACGAAGATTCAGGAAGGACTCATCCCACGCTTTCTGCAAGCGCGCTGATGACTAAAAAGGCCAATCAGAGATAAACAAGTCCGGTTGCAGAAAGCACAGCAGAAGGTCTCCTTGGGTGATGTTTTTGGGTTGTGATTCTTTCTGCGTTGTCGCTTCTCTTCAAGACTTGTTCGGCGTGAGTTCTCAAATAAGGCTGCAGCATTGTGGATAGTGCATCTCCATGCCTCCCGATGTGAGGCCAGGGTGGACCACTGTTGGTGATTGCTATGTAAAACATCTACCTGCCTATGTATGGGCAAGCAAGTACTACATATGTATGTATGTACGCACCATATATATCGTGCATAAACAGGCCTCATGTGTAAGTCAAAGGCACGTTTGGGGGCCAAAATTATGGATTTTGATATGACCCGCAGATAAGTCAAGGGTGCCTATGCAGCTGTGTCCCCACTGCTCCCCTTGCTGCTCCTCTGAGGGGAAGCGCCAAAGAGCCGCTGCCACCACCATTTCTCCACCCAAAAGCCAGAAGCATCACAGCAGTGGAGATAGTAGAGGTGGTCAGTGCTTCTTTTATGTTCTCCCAGGACAGACTAAGCTCTCGGCTTTTGCCCTTTTCTGAGTAGAGTGGCAGTAATAAGTATGTTATGTAATACTATTTCCATAATCTATCTAAAAATAAATGTACCTAAAAAGGACAAAAACTATATACCCTCACAGATGTTGCGAGTTGGACAAAGTTGCAAATTAACACACTGTAGTGATCAGTTGAGAGCCAGCATGGTGTACTGGTTTTGAGTGTTGGACATTAAGATCAGGGTTCAAATCCCTGCTTAACCATGGAAATCCATTGACTGACCTTGGGCAAGGCACAACTTCTCAGACTCAGAAGGCAAGGGCAAACCACATCTGAACAAATTCTGCCGCAAAAACCTTGTGATATGTTCTCCTTAGGGTTGCCATAAGTCAGCAATGACTTGAAGGGACACAATAACGTAAGTGTTCAGGTATGCATTACTGTTCAACAAATATCTGAAGCACTTATCAGAGGAAACTCTGATATTATCAATTATTTAAATCGGGGCCTTCCCATGGTGATTTTAAAAATCTACCTTAAAGCTAAGCCAACATTAGAATGAGTTCCTTTCACAGCAAAGAAGATTAGGAATAATCATCATGAAATACTTTCAGAAGGAATGAACCAATTAGCATCAAGTTGCCTACTCGAGTTATGAAAACCGAAGGTCTATCTTATTCCACGCAGAGCCAAAACTGCAGAAAGTGGGGAAACATCAATCAAGATGAAATCTGATTACAGTTAGCCCTCTGTATCCATGGATTCCACCACCCACAGCTTGAAAACATTAAAAAAAATTCCAAGAAGCAAACCTTGATTTTGCCATGTTATATACAGGATATCATTTTACTATGCCATTGTATATAATGGGACTTGAGCATCCACGGATTCTGGTATCCACGGGGGGGGGGAGGTCCTCAAACCAAACCCCAGCAGATACCAAGTGCCAACTGTATATTTTATTCTTTTTGACCTTTTTGGTTTCCCCTTTCTTCATTCACTGCCAGCCTTCCCTTGAATTGAGCAGGTTATAAATAGAAACAAATGAATCTTTACCAGAGAGAACTAGGAATATTAATACAAGGAATGAACAAGGTAAGATAATATGTTACAATATAGGGCTTTCCAGGTTCAATGTCAGTGTATTTGTGAAGAAATCTAGATGGGAGTGCAGCATATGATATAGTTTAACCACTAAACCATGACCGGATGTTAGTACTCTATTCAGTTCTGATTTGAACCAGGAAAAAAATGTGACCACAAAAGCACAGAGATTGCAAAAAGCTTCAGGGAATAATGACTGACTGCTTATTTCTACTCAACAATCAACCCACCCACATTTTGTTTCATATTTTACCCTGCTTCTTAGACAGATTATGTGACTTGACAAAGTAGACAAAAGAATTCAGATCTCTGTCTAGTCTAACGCTTCCTTTATTTTAACATAGGGATAGCAGATGTTGTTGGACTGCAACTCCAGCAGAACCAGTGGAGAGAGTTGAAGGGAACTGTAGCTCTACACCTTGAAGGGGCATGTCCTCTCTTGCTTTAACATACCACTTTTACTAATGACAGTTTAAGATTTTTTTCTGGATTTTTATTCCTTTGGAAATATGGCATAAGTGGAAGTACCACACAGTATTTTGTCAATTATTCTATTTTTAAACATCCAGTTCCCTGGTGTATAATTAAATAGCAATAGCTAGTAGCTGCCACCACAATGTCAACGCTAGAACCAGCATTTGTTGGCTTCAGACTAAAAATACCTAGATACCTCATTTCTCAGTTGTAGCTTATAGGAACTGACCCCCACCACCTTAAACCAACAACACTGTAGCTCTCAGTGCAGTCTCATTTTAGAGTAAAGTTCAGAAAACACACAATTTCTATTTTTCTATCCTTTAACTGCAATATGCCAGTTTGAATTGTGGGACAAGACAATGGCTATGGCTGCACAACCTGACAAGCCAGGGAAATCTGACCTGCCAATGCAAGCAGTATGCTGGTGCACATTGCACAGTCCCTTCTATTTTTATAGGGAATGACTGGAAAGTGAAATGGATTCATGGATTTCACTTTCTGCTTCATTTATCCTGTCATCCAAATGTGAGTGCTTTCTCTTCTCTGGGTTGTTTTTCAATAAATCAGAGAAAGAAACATGAAACAAGCCTTGGATTCTTTTTCCAGCTTACCAGGAGAGAAAGGAGAGCACTTGATTTTAAATAACAATAAACAAACCACAGAGCCATTCCCTCTGTAAGCACAAGTATTGTTTAGCCATTCCCTCTGCAAACACCAGCATTTTGTTCACAAGGTAAGCCAGAGCTCCTGCAGTTCTCTAGCTTGTCATGTTGTACAACCACAGTCTTTTATCCAGAGGCATGATCATGACAGACCTGGCCTTGAGACCTTCCCAATGAACTACTGCTAACTGTGATGAATGCTGTAAGCCTCCTTAAATTTAATCATATATCAGGCCTATTACTATATATTTACTGTAGCAATCAACAATAATACTGGAAAACAAATGGGTATGAATTCTGTCATGCAAATATTTACACTGTGACCTTATAAAATAGGGATGGGGAACTTTGGTAAGTCCACAGACCAATTTTGCTCCTGGGAGCCTCCTCAGGGTGCATCAATCCCCTATACTTTGGTGCACTTTTATTTCAAAACTTGAAGTGACCACAAATTCATATCTAGCTTTGAACAACATACAATCCAGAAAAGCCCCTCCCCTCAAAAAAGAACCAAGGTCCTATTACTCTAGACAACAAAACACTTCCTACTAGTTTGGCCAAGCTGTTTAATCCTCCACACTACCAGCTTATATAGCAGTGATGATGACCCAAATGCTATTTAGAAGCAGAAGAAAGTGGAGCTCTGAAAAAATGTATTTTTTTTCAATGTTAGTGTCTGATCATGAGCTAACCACTGGTTCACTCTAAAACCAGTATATTTAGATAGCAGACATTCCCTGTCACTTAGGCATACTCTATGTGCATCTGCCACATAATGACTGAAGGAATGTTGAAGCATTTCTGGTATGCACCCAAAGCCTTTTCATCTCAAGGAAAGCATTTCTGACTTAACAAAGAGTTAGAAAATTAGTTTCAGGTGAGATAAGATGAGAAGCCATTTGCCTCTCAAATGCACAAATCAGTCAAGATCTTTAATTTTAAAATCAGGATGCTTATTTGCTTTCTGTGTTTTCTTTCTTTTTTAATTTTGTTACTATCATTTCTGTGTTTCATTTATCCTCCTCAATCACCTTCTGTGACAGAAGGAAGGATGTGGAAAGAGCAACCTGTGAAAAGGCTTGTGACTGAACAAGGCTTTTAATCTGGATCTGCCACAGTCCAGAACAACCAGACACCTAAGAGGTACTAACATCTTCATAACAGGATTTACGAAGAAAGCAACTAGCATTATTAACTTTTTGCTTTCAAGGTGAAGAGCAGTTTTTCCAAGTTCTTTATTAATATCAAGAAAATAAGTTTTAATCAAAAAAGTTATTAGCTGGAATAAGTAAGTTTAACTCCAAACTATGCTGCTAAAAGGCAAACAATTCAAAGGGTGACGTTATTTTAGAGGAATCTAAACCATTTATGCTTCTGGCATGGGGAGACTCATCCTACAGTGGAAAAAGGCCCCCTCCACTGATCTAAAATGCTCCACCATGAGTTATAGTATCTTATATTTTCCTCACCTACTTAAAACAGAGATTTGTGCCTAAGAAACTTCTTTTTCCTGATATATTTGCCCATACACTTGCAAGGAGAGTTCTTTACAGAGAAACTAAAGTAGACATTACCTTTCTTTTCTTTTCCCCCCTCTATCCCAAGAATCTATGCCAGCATTTATCCATCTGGAAATACAAGATTCTCTTCAGATGTTTTGGAGTTCAGTTGCCACCATCCCTTTTCACTAGCCATACTAGCTGAGTCTGATGAAAACTGCAGTCTGAAACAACTGGAAGATGCAAGGCTGCAAAAGGCTAATCTATGCCTTGACTGCAAGCTCAATTATTTTTTTGAAAAACAGAAGGTCCTCTAAACAAAATCCACAATCCATACCAAAAAATGATACCTTCATCGGTCAAACCAAAATGTAAAAACAAATGATGCAAGCTTTCAAAGCTCTACTGGCTTCTTCATCAGGCAAAAGATGTTTAAAAGATGTTTAAAACAGGTCTACATGTTGTTTCAGATGTTCCTTGTGTTGTTCAGGCAAGGGATCTCATGCAGGCAGAGGCCACTCCTACTTCCTGTCCATGGAGTTGAGACAAAGGACTGTAAAATTTAAATCTTTTTGTAGCAGTAAGGCAACCTCTCTGGTATCCAGAAGGATTCCGTCCCTTTGTGAAGCAATGAGCCATCTACAGTAGTTGTTATGTGCCTTCAAGCAGTTTCCCACTAATGGCAACCTTAAAGTGAAACTATCAGGAGGGTTTTCTTGACAGAATTTGTTTAGAAGGGCTTCTACCTTTGCCTTCCTCTGATGCTGACAAGAGTGTGACTTGCTGAAGTGGGTTTCCCTAGCAGGGCAGGGATTCAAACCCTGATCCCCTAGAGTTATAGTCGAACACTCAAATCACTAGACCACACTATGTTATGACCTACTCACCACAGTAGTCCAGACACATTCAGCAGAAAGGGATTCTAGACCTTAAAGTTCTATGCAACATAGAAAAAACATAAGCAAAATGTATCACAGATATGGTAAACAGTCGAGGTAAATCACCAACTTGTCAAGCTTTAGGAGCTGCCCATTTTTATTTTAGTTGCTGTGATATACAGGTCGCCCCCTGTATCTGCAGGGGATACGTTCCCGAACTTACCATGGATACGTGAAACCATGGATAATAGTGAACCTATTGAAATGAATGACTTCTGGCAGAAACATCTATCCGGGTATATAGATGTTTATTTATTTATTTATTTATTTATTGTATTTTATCTTTGTTTTAACTCTCCATTAGTTTAATTTAGTTTTAATGGGTGGGAGGGTAGGATGGGGAAGGACTGTTTTAACTTGATGTTGTTTTAATCTTGCTGTAAGCCGCCCCAGTTGCCGAGCAGAGGGGCGGGTTAAAAATAAAAATTTATTATTATTATTATATAATTATCTTGGGTATGTTGCCTTTCCCAGTGTGCTGATTGGCTGCTCAGAAAACACACACAAACGAGTCACCACCCGCATGCAAATTCCCTTTCCACCTCACAATGCACTCCTGTCACTCAGTCTGTAGCCCAGATTGGGACCCAGACAGTCAACTGGCAGTGGCAACAGGCCACTTGCAACAGAACCCAGGTAGTAAACTGGTGGTGGTGGCGGCGGCGGCAGCAGGACAACGTTGCTGCCACTGCAACAGGACCCAGGCAGTTAATTGATGGCGGTGGCAGCAACAGTGTAACAGAGTGATTCCAGGAAAAGTGTGGAATGTTGAGAAGGGGAAGGAGGAATTTAAATTCACCAGCCTACCTTACAGGGTTGCTGTGAGGTCTACTGGACATTTTTGGGGGGAGTTTTTAAATAGCGTATGGTACACTGGGTCCAGCTGGTACCATAGACTTGAGCTGGAGGACCTAGAAAATGCCTAGAAAGGACATATTTTTTCCGACATGGGTAAGTGAAGCTGCGGATACTGGTCCCATGGATACGGGGGTTAACCTGGAGTTGTAAATGTAGAATGATCAAGTTTTCCCTTAGCCACATTTTCACTTATTATGTCAACAGCTTTCTTTCTACATTAACTCTAAAGATCACTAAATTTCCCATGAGCTACTGTCTACAGATTCTAAAAAGTGAACCTAGAAACTAATAAACAGAGAAAATACCTGTGATGGGATAGGCACTAACAATTCAACACATCATCATCATCTTTAAAATGCCACAGTCTTGTTCCGAAGTACATTCTGCATCCAAACCATGTTTTGTTGGGTTAAAATTGTACTACATACTCCCTCCTTCCCTTGCATCCATGGGTTAATACCAGTTTATTAAACCACAGTTTGCTGTGACAGTTTAAGCTCTCCTTGGGAGCAAGTATGAGAAGCCACAGTTAACTATGATTTAATATATCAGGAAGACTTGTACCAGGCTAGATGTGCACAGTTACATAGTGTGTTCCCAGTCCAACAAACCAACACCTCTTGGACTAGGAACCTAACAAGCAAACCACATATACATTGATATGACCCAAACACCTTCTAGTACTTTTAACTGCTTTAGTGTTTTAGCTATTAAAACACACACACATATGACAGAGATCAATGAAGACCTATAATCACTGGACTCCCAATTGTAAGAAGAAAAGTGGAGGCATTTTCTTGAGAACATTTTCCCTGTCTGGAATGTCTTTCCAACAAAACCATTAAGTCCATGTAACTCAAGCATTAATTGAAAAGAGGGATCTAGAAATCAATTATTAAATGGCTTCTATTTACAACAGGATAGCTGGAAAGATGAATCTGGACCTTAATAGGATGAATTAACAGTGTCCATACTGTGGGCTACAAGGAACAACCTTTTCAGTAGATGAGATGTTGCAGCAGAGCTCTTTATCAGGAAAGCTTGCCAAGTCTGCTAATTATTCTTATTTAGAAATCCAGTCAAAACTGTATTTTATTCTGCCAAACTCTGGGGCTGGACAGACAAGTACATTTATCATCTGGTAACTTAATTGTGGGCTATAATCCTTTTTTTTTTTTTGTTACTGTTGTGTTAGTTTTAATTGGCTTTAAATTCACCTAAATATATTAAAAATATACTTGAAAACAAGTTAAATCCAAAAGCAACAAAAACAGAACTTTAGAATTCTATTGAAATCAGTAAGTTAACTGTTCACTTACCTCACTGAAAGTGAAATTGTACTTCAACAAGGTAAATCCTCTCCCTAAGGAGAGGCGGCTCAGTGTTGCACTACATGCTCCCTGCAGGCAGAGCATGCCAGATTCAATCCTCATCTTCACATAGGGTGAAGAAAAAAATCCTGTCTGAAATCCTGGCAGTCAGTGTTGACAATAATGGGCTGTCTCAGCATAAGGCAACTTCCTATGTTCCTCATATTCTCTGAGTGAGTCCATCCACCACTGAGAAGATGGCTGTTTCTTTCACAAGTTCCAAAACTATCCTCTTTTTTTTTTTTTTTGTACCAGATGGATATGCAGTCAGTATAAATTTTGGAGTTACTTATGGGACATACAGCACCAGGAAACGATGGCTACCATATTATTTGTTGAACATTATTACTGTCCATTGTAGTGAAAGAATCAGGGTCTACAACTGCATATTACAAAAATGCACTGGTACAGAAGTTGCTAATGAAAATCTCTGTAGAAGTACCCAACAGCAGCCATCTTTATTATTTACACAGGGCTGAAATATCTATCAACATAAATGGGCACCAGGAGAAATTTCAGCCAGCACCTTATTTTCAAACTATAAATTCTGTTGTCTAGGCAAAAGGACAATGTAGCTCACCAAGTAATAGCTAATGAAATTTTATCTGAAAACGTAAGTATTCAAAGTAACCAAATACCGTACTTGAAGATACACTTCTGAAGAATGTACAATGGACCCTTGGTGTCTGCTGGGATTTGAGTCCACCACAACCACCCATGAACACCAAAATCTATGGATGCTCAAGTCCCATCATATACAATGGTGTAGTAAAATAGTGTCCTTTATATAAAATAGTGAACAGCAAAGTTTGCCTTTTGGAATTCCCCCACCCCAAAAATATTTTCAAGTCGTGGTTGGCTGAATCTGTGGATATAGAAACCGTGGATACAGAGGTTGGCTGTATTCCTGGGACATATTGAATCAGGAAGCCTGGGTTATATTATGGCAGAAAAAGATGAAGTCACATAACCACTATGCTTCAATCTGGTCTAAAAGAGAAGCAGGGAACCCTTGGTTGTCCAAATGTTTTGAACTTCATTCATGGAAGTTCCAGTAAGCATTGCCAATGGTTTGGGATTAAGCTACTGTCCCAATGATACGGAAGGTCACCAGTTCTCTAGCCAAGTTCTAAATGATCCATCAAGGCACCTTAACTTGAAAGTGGAAAGCATTTAAGTAAATTTCTAGTGTATACTTAATCTATTTTCAGAAAGAATTAGGTCTAGGTAAAATGGATCAACCACATTAAAATCAGGTGAGATAAACATACTAGCTTCATCCTTGAAATAAAAATGTATGCAAAGTTTGTTGTAACATGTCTCAAATTTACCCATAACAGCCTATTAGTGGTGTCTGACAGACTCATGCTTGTCTGGTCTTGGGAGAAAATATTTGCAATATGAAAAGCACCTTCACATTCAGAAATATTGTGTGTGTGTATGCGCACGCGTAAGGTTTCCTGGACCAGGAGCTTATAGGTTACCTAATCAAAGATGGCAGTCTATACCATTTCTGGGAATCAGAAGGGTTGGAGAAACACCCATTTTCTGAGAGTTCCACCGTTCACAGCTTTGGAGGAATTGCCTGGAACAGTTTTTGGAATTCAAAGTAAACTTTCAAGGGCTAGCTTTCTGGAAAGGGCTAGAAATTTCTCATTCTCTTTCCTGGTAGACATTCTCTACAGCAGCACTGCTTGAAGTGGTGATCTCTGGATTGGTAAAAGTCCCTGAACAATTAATTGGCTGTTGGCCCCCAGCAAGTTTCCAGAAAAGAAGCAATTGTACCCAATGGACACAAATATGTTGTCTGTCCCTGGCACACTAGAAAAAATTACTGCCAGTCCCCTACATCAGATAACAGGAGAGGTACTTCTCTACAGCAGGGGTCAGACCCCCCCCTATAATTCCCAACAGCCCTAGGCACTGTAGCCAATGGTTAGAAATGTTATGAGCTGCAGTCCAACAACATCTGCAGGGCCACACAATTCCCACACTTGCTCTGCAGTGTTCTTAAAATGTTAATCCTTAAGAAACTCATGAAGGTGTTATATGGAAAGGTTTTTCTTCTCTCTGTGTGAATCTTTGAAGGGATACAGTATGTGAATGTAAGTGGCAGTTTAAGTGCTGCTTCTTAATAAATAAAACAAGGGACAGATCTATCCATTTGTGAAGCAAAAGGAAGGACTAGCTCCTGGGGCATGTCATTTGCTTGTAAGGTGTCAACAAGGGTGATGAACACTAAGGTAGCAGAATAGGTCTGGGTTTTGTGACAGCAGATGATGATAAAATTTGTAGAAGTTTGAAACAAGGACAAGCAGGCTAACATAAGAGTTAACATCAGGGTTGGGAACCAAATTAAAATGAAAAGGCAAAATAGTGTGTACAGTAATATTATTTTTAATTCTGCCTGAACACAAAACAGCATAAGTGTGGGGAAAAGGTGCAGTAAGTGGACACTGGAAAAGTTACTTTTTGGTTCAATGGCCATGCTGGCTGAGGGAATGTGAGAGTTACAGTCCGAAAAAAAGGAACTTTTCTAAGCTCTGGCAGTAATCTACAAATTCCACACTTTTGAAAGAAGAGAACTGAAAGACACTTTTCCTGGGATCTCTGCAAGTCACATTTCTAGATCCAAGGAATGGGAGAATATTAGGAAAGCAGCTTATTTTGCATCTAACGCACGCCTGCAGCAGGCTTTACTTAAGTGGAGGTGGGAGGTGAGGGGAAAGCAAGAAGAACAAAAAACAAAAACCCGCCCCAATTTAAAATACAGGTTTAAAAGATTCCCTCAGCAAACTCTCAGATAAGGAAACAAGCCTACATCAAGTTTTAAAAAACGGCGGCAGCTAAAATGCTTGAGAGGAAAGAATCAAGGGATTAGGAAAATTAATTCACTAGTCTCTAAAGAAAAAAAAAAAACTCTTCTCCGTGCCCGGAGGGGTGGAACCCCTCCCTCTCCAGCCGCTGAGCTGCCTTCTCCTATTCTGCTGCAACCTTCTCCGCCTTTATAGCCTTGAAATGCAACCTAAAGAGAGGCAGCCTAAGCAAAATCCAGTCGTGCTCCAGAGAGAGCAGCAAAGCACCATTAAGTCAGACACAAAGCATACAAACATTATTTCGTGGGGCTGGAGCATTTCCTATTATTATTATTATTATTATTTGTGGGGGGGGGGGAGTGGGCCTCTTCTTGCCGTTCAACCGGAGAGAAAAAAGGAGGGGAAAGGAGGGAGTGGGAAAGCTGAAGTAAAAGCGGGGGAGCGAGCTCAACTTTTCAACCCCGACCTTTCTTGCACGAACGAAGTCGCCATGCTTAGAGGATTCGCCCTTCTCTTCCCTTCTTCCTCCAAGTCTCAGATCCTGGAACTGAGACCAAAAGGGAGGGAAAAACAATACTCGCAAACTTTTATCGTGCCTCTCCCCCCCCCACGCGCGAGTTTCTTTCCTTGCAGCCGCTAGAGTGCAGAGTGGGCACAAAGAGGCCCGTGGCGCGGTGTTTGCTTAACTACAATAACCGGGCTAATTAGATCATCGAAGCAAGCCAGCGATACAGTAACAAGTATCCGAACAACAAGGGGGGAGAGAGGAGCCAGAGCGAGGGGAAGCTGGGAGGAAGACGAAGGAAGAGGAGGAGGAGAAAGTTTGCTCCTCGAAGGCTTACCGATCAGACCTCCCACCAGAAAGGCGATGACTTGGAAAATCAGCAAGATCGCTCCAACAATGCAGAGCTTTTTCGTGCTCATGTTCTCAATAATTGCCCCAGCCATTTTTGCAGAGCTTTCGCCTCCGCGCTCCCTTCCGACGACGGCTGCGAAAGTTGAGGCTGCGAGGGATGGGAAGAAGGAGGAGGAGGCGGCGGCAGCCTCAGCACTGATTGCCCCGGCAAGCCTGGACCTGGCTCCCCCTCTGCCGGGAGCTGTGATTGTGGCCGCCGCTCGGTTGCATGTGGCCGCTTTAAAGGAGCAGGAAGGCGAATCACATGATAGCCACCCGCCCTTCTCCTTCTCTCCTCCCTCTCCCTCCCCGAGCTATTCAGCAGCAATTGGTGTCACTCTCACAGAGCAGTGGGGGGAAGCCCAGAGGGAGGGGGCTTCAATTAACAGCTTGAAGAGGACGCCGAGGATTCCTACTACGCCAGAAGGGTCTCTCAACTACGTCTCCCAGGACTGTGGAGTTTTGCGGGTGCCGCTCCCGAGGACAAAAAGCTGAGAAGCCTCGCCCGGTTTCGGATAAAGGAAAGGAGAGCAGGCAGATGCTTTGAAAGAGTGCCCATTAAACCTATTGGACTACACGTTCCGGCGGAGGGAGGGAGACTTTGCTCTTTCCCGTTCTGAATTAGCGACCTTTCTCTTCCATTGTATTAAGTATAACTCTACGGCTTGCTCAACAGCAAAACATTTGGTTAATATTTTGGGGGCACACTGCCTACAGTTTTTAGCAGCTTGGAGTGAAAGTGTCAAGTGCAAAAATAACACCCACTCTTGTGGCCCAAAATCATTCAGTTCGGCCCTTGCGTATTGAGAATGTGGTTTAAGTAGAAAATAACAGGGTATTTTTTTTTTAGATGTTTAAAAGATATGCTGTGGTGTTATTCCAAACTTTCTACAAACTAACCCTAAATTATAAGTGCATTAAAATTACTAACACTACACTAGACTATGCAGTAATTTCCCAGCCTCAGAGGAAGGCAAAAGGCAATCCCCCTCTGAGCAAACCTTGCCAAGAAAAGCCTGTGATAAGTTCACCTCAGGGTCAACCATAAGTCAGAAACTACTTGAAGCCACACAACCACAGTATAATGTATACACTTTTACATTATCACAGGCACCGTCACAACTGTGTCAAAGCGTGACCAAAGCTGCCTACCAAGCTTCACAACTGCTAATCAATTTATTTATATTGCACCAAAATAATTATTCTGTCCCAAAATGGTCTGATTGCACTTTATCACACTGACTGACTTAAACAGATATCAACATTTGCCACAACATCCACAGACAAAAGCCAGGTGTAAAATACTGACAGGAACTGAGAAGAGGGTCCCTCTGAGCACATGCTCAGCCTAGGAATTTATGGTCAGTACTAAGGAAACCCTATGAAATTCATGAGATCACCATAAGTTGACAGGTGACTTGAAGGCACACATACACTAAAGCTATGTTCACAAGTCCTTTACAGTAACATTCACTCCAATGAGCGAATGTCACTGTAAAGAACTTGTGAACATAGCTTTAGTGTAAGAATGCTTTGAAAAGGGGCGGGGGGGGGAGAAACAATAGACAGAAACTTTGGACATCTACTGCAGATTGCAGAGTCTACTAATCTGTCTTGGCCCACCTTCTATCTATCATAGGCACTGATGCAAAGCAGAAAGACCAACAGTGCAAAACTGGACAAGCAGACAAAATGAAAAACAAATCTTGCTATACCTGATTATATATATGTATAAGTCTAATATGTATAAGTACCATGTTAGAAATGGTCTTACTTAAAGAGAAGTAAAACTGATTAAGCACAGTAAAATCAGCTTCTGAATAAATGTGCATAAAATTGTGCCACTCATGTTTACCATTTTTGTTAGAAGATAATGCTGTTGAAAGAACTAATTGGTGGAAAGTTTATGATGCTGAGCACTCAAGAATAATGTTACATCTCTCACAGACATTTCAGGCTAAATAGCCAAATATAAAAAAAGGACATTTTTCTTTGTCCTGCTGTGAAGTTTCCATTTGGACAGCAATGGAGGAAAGAAGTCACTTCAGGAGGAAGCACGTCTGAGGCACAGCCCTTTATCAAAACATTACTAAATAAAAGGTGGATTAAATCAGTAAGAATTCTTCCAGCCTCACCTCTTCATTTGTCTATCAGTATTGAAAGTCTGGAGGCATTGTTAACAGTTACTGATTAAAACTGACCTCGCCAGAGGGTTCTGTCTTTAAATGGATTTTGTCAACACTGTACTTGGGGAACTAGTTTATGCATTATCTGTACTTAGGAAATACCAATTAGGACCAATAAAAATACAGAGAAATATGCCAGAATATTCCATAAGTCTAACTAATACCCCTTCTCTCTCTCATGGATGAGGGGGCAGAAAAACCCAAAATAGGCCAGATTTTGTGGCTATAGACTCAGTCCCAAGGCAGAGAATAAAAACTGAATGAATCTGATAGATTAACGGTCTGCAGTCTCCATCCTGAGGTTCAGTTTAAGTGCATATACCTCATGACCACAACATCTGACCTAATGTTTGGAATTTTCTTTTTCTGCTGTCATCCTATTTATATGACCCAGCTAGCTTGATGAAGACCTCTGGAGAACTCAAAACCTTGCAGCCTTCTGTGGCATTTTTGTTGGTTTGATAAAGATATTCCTCAGCTATGTTTCTTAGCTGTTGTTGCTGTTGTTGTTAGAAACCAGCGCAATTTTTTTTAAAAAAATAGGCTATTCTTATTTACTTCTAGTTCATTTGAGGATTCCAGTCTGCATGAGTATCTTTGCTACTTGCTAAGAAAAGTATTGACAATATTCTTGATGCTACAAACAGCATTAATATCCCTACATTATCCAGGGATCCAGCAAAACAAGGGCTGGGCAGTTTGAAATTGGAAATACAAGTGATTTCTGAGGTAAAAGTTGTTGGGTAAAGTAAGAAACCACCTGTACCAGCAAAGTATCAGTGTGTCCTGAGGTAAACGTTCCTGGGTAACGTAAAGAACACCGTCCAAAATGTCCAAAAAGATTAAACAAGCAGCTAAAGCTGATGTGACTCAAGGAAAGGAGGAAATTGAGGACGTTATGTCCAGAGCTGAAAGCTTAGAATCTATTACCTCTGAAAGAGCAGATAATGTGGAGATGCAGAAATTAAAACTTTAAATGGCTGTAATTAAGGAGAGGGAAAAGGAATTGAAACAACACAAAACAGATAAGGAATTAGCTAGAATTAGAGAAGGGGAAGAGGAGAGAGAATATGAGATGGACATGTATAGGCTCAGAGTGAGGGAGATAGAATTAACAGTTAAGGTTTTTGTGGCTGAAGAGGGGGAGGAAGCAATGGAGAGAGTTAAAAGTTTAGCATCTAGAGAAAATGAATTAGCTAAGATAAGAAAGGAAAGACAGGAAAGAGAATTAAGACACCAGAATTTTTAAAAGAACATGAGAGAAAATTAAGAGAAATGGATCTGCGACATGAGAGAAACTTAAGAAAAATAAGACAACAAGAGCTACAAGAGAATTGGAACTTCAACTAGAGAGAAAGTTGAGGGAATGGAGGGAGAAGAGGATAAGGAGAGAAACGCTCATGAGGGGGAAATGGACGATCTTACATTGAAGGGAATAAAATTGACAGGAAGTCTAGCTCCTAAAGATAGGAACACCATTTCTCCTTACCCTGATGTAACTAAATGCCCTAACTATTATAAAGAGGAACAACTGTCAAAACCAACCCTGAAAGAAAATTCTGTGTATGGAGCAGAACACAATAACAGAGAAGTTAAACAATGGAGGGATGAAAGAAGCCAATTTCAGGAAGAAAAAAAGGAACTTACCTCAGCTAATTCCACAAATAAAGAGGCTATGAAAATTAAAGAGTATAAACCTGAGAGGAAAAAATAATTTGTTGAATATAGTAGCCCTAACAATGGGGACATGAGTAGGAAAATGTGTTTTAAATGTGGGAAACAGGGACATTATCAATTTAATTGACAGAATTTAAAGTGACAGAATTATATATTCAAAAGTTAAAATGGCTCTGTGTGGGAATGCCAGTCCTCCTTTAGCCCAAGAGTCAATTACCGGCCAGAGAGACAGTGATGTTACCATGGAGACTGAGACGCCTCAGAGAGGCCTAAGCCAATAAATTTAGAAGGAAAAATCTTTGAAGGCCTTACCAATAGTGTGCCTATAAAAGACTCTGCATTAATTCATGAATATGTGGGTACCCATAACATAAAAGATTCAGAACTAGTTTTGGGGTCTATAAATGGCAGCAAAAGACCTGCAAGCAGGAAAAGAATTGTAGAGTTTTCAGAGATAGAGCCAATCCTCTGTGAGGAGATGGAAGGAAGAGGGGCTTCTGGAGTCCACCATTCTCAATGGCTCACTAGCCGTCCGTCACAGTGTGTTTATCCTTTTGTAGTATAGTGTGGTTATATGTTTTCTTTTCTTTATATTCCTATGTAGTTTTATATGACAGAAAACTCTTTTAATAAAAATGGGGGGGGGGTGGAAATTGAAGGCACATTCTTAGGTCATAGCCATCTTGCATTCATTAATGGTATTGATATCTAATGATATGAGGAACTGTAAGAGAGGTATTACAGTGTGTGTGTGTGTTTAACTATATGTATCCTATACCTGGACTTCTATCCAAATTCAGGTAATTTCAGGTAACTTACCACAAAGGATCATCTTATCATAAAGGGTCATCAAACAAATTGGCTAGATTCTTGTCATTTTAAAAGTACTGTATGTTAAATCAAAATCAGAAATTTATGCAAGACACATCTCTCTCATTAGTTAGTAACCAGAATAGCAGGATGTGATCCCTGTGTTGCAAGTAGTATATGGCTTTGGGGGTTAGAGGTCCACAATAGATAACTAGCATCACTGTGCCCTATATTTCCAGAATTTCCAGAGAGCATCTGCATGGCCACTGCTAGAAAAATGGATCATATTGAACTTTTACCTGACCCAGCAAAGCAATTGTTTTTCCATTATTATTGAAATATATTGCATACACCAATGAATGTAGTTTGTAATGGGGTTTGTTAAAAATAACAATGTTGTTACCCTCTGTGTTTTACTGGAAGTACCTTACAAAACAGGCGCCATAAAACGCATGGCATCAACTCCCATTGAAAGCACAGAACTTATCAGCAGAGTTTCTATTTAAAATACATATGTAGCAGATACGTATTGATTCCAGCATGGAGGTTTAAGATAACCATCCACACAATTTCCCCCAGTTTATATTCTCTAGCATAAAAAGACTCAAAAACATTCAAAAGTAGTTTAAAAATATAAAAACATCTTTACTTACAGTCAGTGTGCATATCTTATTGAATATCAGCAGCATATCAACAGGTGATGGCCTAAACCAGTAAAACACAACTAAAAACTACATGTTAAAAACAAAATGTGTGAGAACTCTGTCCCAGAGTTGTTGCCCCTACAAAAACATGGCGAGAGGTAAACCTTATGGCAGGTTTCCCGACAAAGAGAAGGACTTGGACACACCTCTTCCTCTGGAAAGCCAATCACATTTCAATAGGAAGTTATGTCATACATTCTGTTTGCTTCTGTCAGTTAACCCTTTCAACAGTCAACCATCTCAACTTATTGGATTGCAAACTACATATCCCAACAGTTTGTCTCAGTTACAATTAGTTTTGCCATAGCTTTTGAAAATACAGTACTGGAATTTCTTTCTGGAGTGTTTTTTTTTTAAATCCTTGAAAGTGTAGTTCTATCACAGCAAATGCATTTCACATTAGTTTATTAAGTATATCTTTCCAGCTATAAGATTCCCTGCAATAGCACCTGGACTATATTTAGACTATCATGAGCACCCATATCTATAAAACCTGCCTGAGCCATACCTAAAGATAAAAAAGATCCCACACAAATCAGACTGCTGGTTCTTACATAGCTGACAAATTTTGAAAATCTAAAAGGGCTGGTCTGGAGTTACCAGGTCATTACTCTTCAGCTGTGAAAGAGAGGAAGGGAATGTTTTTCAGTCTGGGACCAAATTGCAGTTTGAAAGGGATGGGGCCAAGGGTAGAATAGGCAGGGACAGACTTAATTGTTACCTGTTTGGACATGTTCCAATTAAGTGTATAAACCACAGTTCAATTCTATGTATGTCTTCTCACCTCAGGTGAGAAGATGGAAAATCAGGCTCTCTTGGTAGATCTCTGGGTGATTTGTGTGAGATAAGCCAGAGCTTCTGGGCTTGTCTAGATGGGCAATTTATCCTGGCTTCCCCCTGTCTTGGAGCCATGCAGTCCAAATAACACAGAGCTCTTGCCTCATTTTCCTTTCAGGCAGTCCTGACAATGCCCTAGGCCAATCTAGGGGAGACTGGGTAAAGCCCTTTTTAAAAAATCCCTGGGAAAACCTGGAGGGGTCTGGTGTAGGCACACAGGGTTCGTACCTGCATGCCTGTCTTTATCGCCGGACACTGCTGTCTGAGTCGCTCTGAAGCTGGGAAGGAGGTCCCCAGCACATGACCAAGGCCCCCTGCATGTGACCAGCCTTGATCACATGCTGAGGACCTCCTTCCCAGCTTCAGAGAGTGCGATGTGCGACAGCAGGGAAGGCGCCCCCCAATACCAGCCGGTGTGTGTGTGTGGCGGCCAGCATGTGCACATGGGTTCCTGTCACAGTAACAGGGGAAACAGGCCAGCTCCAGAAGGCAGCATATTCTGGCCAGTCTAGACAAGCCCTCTGATACACTCAATTGGTTGATGAACAATAACAGAAACAAAATTCCCTTGCTATACCTATTATCAAGTTCTACTGAATAAATGAAGAAAGCTGAAGGTAACCAGAAATCTCAGGGTTCAAGAGCGAAAAATGTAGATCCCCAAAGGTCTACTCACCCAGTTGTAGCTTCTGAATAAATGAAGAAAGCTGAAGGTAACCAGGAATATATTTTTGTATGAAAGGATTGTGGACATCAAACCATTATGATACTAGCTCCTGTGGGTGGCTCTTAGGGTTCAAGGGGGGGGGGACGTAGATCTCAAAAGGTCTACTCACCCAGGTGTAGCTAACAGTGATGTTAACTGTGCTTCCTGGAATTGGCCACTTAAGAATATGGTTTCTACACACAAACAGAGTAGGTGTTGGCTTCATAAACATAAATAATCTCATTTTCAATCATGTATTTAATTTAAAATTTTAATCTTTAACAAATCTTACTCCTTTAGAGGCTGGGTTGTATGTTAACAATTAATTAGACAGAACACAGACTTCATAACTTAATCCCTTTATTAAATAGGCTGAATGAAGCATGTAAGGCTAAAATTGCCATTTTCATATTTTAGATTTTCTCTCATTTCCTGACACAGTAAAAAATGGAGTAAAATGAGTTTCCAAACTCTTCCACCTTTTCAAGATTGATACCTTTCATAATAATATAGCCTTAAGAGAACTCACATCAGCAAGTGTTACAGGATTTCACAGTGTGGAGATGCATTTGTTTGGGGAGGGTTGAAATGCATTTCTCTGCTGACAGAAATAAATGGCCTGTGAGGAAAGAGGTGGTCTTGAAGGATAATGATGTGAATACCCCCTGCTGCTAAGAATATGAACAATCCATTCGAAGGCTTTGTGCATTTTGCTCTATCTGAGCTGCCAATGTGAATTTTGCTCTTTACCTCTTCTAGCGGATTCTTCCAGCACACTAAACGTTATCACACTCTCGCCTCAATTAAGTCACAGACAGTTATCTCTCACCCAAGCTCCAAATACAGAGACATGGATTATTTGTGTCACTGCTTTGACTGAGCCAGGCCAAATGGAAATGTAGTGAAGACTGAACAGACAGTAGTCAGTGCTAAAGAGGAAAATATTAAAGGTCATATATGATGTACAGTACAGGTATATTATACTAGTTCTGAAATCTCAGCACCGCAGCCAATGAGCTAGTGAGCTCAATTCAAGGTGTTACTACAAGCATTACTAATGATTTGTAAATGGCTTATGGTCCAAGTGCTTGCACAATCACCTTCCCTAGTACTGTCCACCCCAGGATTAAGACTGGCTAGGGAGGCTTTGCTTCCGGTGCCCTTGATAATCATGGCCTGTGAGTCTAGCACAAGTGACAGGCTCTTCTCAAGAGCAGTGCCTCAGTGATGGAATTCTGTTCTGGTGGAGATCTGGTTGTCCCTGTATTGCAGTCATTTGGGAGTCAAATGAAAAATCATTTATTTGTGCAAGCCTTTTGGAGGGAGGTATATTATTACTGCTGTTGTTCATTTATACCTTTTATCCAATATTGGGACCCAAGGTAGCTTACAAAAGTTAAAATAAATGCAATTAAACAGTATTTTAAGTGCTTTAGTACTTATATATTTTTGCTGATCTATGCAAAATTATACTGTATTTTACTATATATTTGTAATTATATAATTCTCTTAATGTTATATCTGTGTTAGCTACCCTGAGCTGTCTGTAATAAAGAGTGAGCTTTTACACACAGGTATAACATGCTTCCTTTTCCGAAGTAGTGGGGAGTTGTTCAGGATCATAACAGGCCACTGGATTTTAGTACATTTGACTGCACTATACATTTATGGGTACAAATGCAAAATCATCAGCTTGTGCCTTTCCTGCATTCCTGTGTTTCCAAACAAACAGACAATTAATATTTTAAGTATCTCCTGAAATAGATTTTCCTTGGTTTTTTTCTGGGCTGTGAGGGCGTTTTCTGGAATAGTTTCTTTCTGACATTTCACCTGCATCTGTGGCTGGCATCTTCAGAGAATGGTTGGGTAGGAATGTGTGTGGAGTTTATATGCTGTGAACCCCTGTTGGGAAGGATATGTAAATTTGTGTAATTGAATGGTTAGTTTCTGGGTATAGAAATGCAAGGCTGATTAGTGTCTGTTTGGCTAATGGTTGGTTGATGGCCCATTATCTGCTGGAAATCACCCTGTCCCTGCGTGGAATTCCTTTGTAAGTGTTGAGTTTTGATTCTGTTGTTTTCTCCTGAAACTCAGCCTCCTATCTTCAAGCTTGCAATGTTTTTCCGGGAAGATCTTTTAAATGACCAAACTCCCTTACAAAACTTCATTAAGTTTAAATGAGAGTTATTTTCTCATAAGTGTGTTTAGGACTGGAGTGTTAGTAGACACAAAACAAAACTTCCAGACAGACTGTTTTTCTGATTATCAGTCATGTTCTTTTGTCTGGAGAATGTGCTGATTCTTGCTAGTCTAAATGGCACAGTGACACTGCAGGATTAGCCAGCTCTGTACAGGTGGCAGTGTTTAAATTCATGGAATGTTATACCTCTTCCCTTCTCTCCCCATACCCCCACTAAAAGATGATTTCATACACTTCCAGTCAATTCTACCTCACATCATCATTGTGGGAAATAATATATTCCTTTAGTGACTGACTCTGCAAAACAACCCTAAGCAGAATACCCAATGGTGTTTAATACTGGGAGGTGAAATCCAGTATATATGAAGGACTGCTCACCCTTGGCCTAGATAAAAATTACAATAGATCTGTCTTTGAAGAAGGAGCAGCTTCTGCCTCCAGAAAATAAAGGTGTTCCAGCTGTACCAGATCTTACCAAGGTTCTCAAACCAGACCATTGCTTGCTCTTTCCTGTATCCCACCAACTGGGGTCTCATAGAGGTTCTCCCAGCGGTTGTGACAGCTAACTAGGGTTTCCATAGTCAGAAATCATGCCTCGTACTACCCTGAACTGGGCCAGTGGGTGTTGCCCTGATGCACCACCATTGTTTAAATCATTACGGACAAAGGAAAGTGACTTGCCTAAGATAAACAAAGGTTACAAAGGAGAAGTGGATCCTAAGCCCAAAACAATACTTCTCTTCAACACTTTCCCTTCTGAAGGGTCAACTCATGGTCCCCAGAACTTATTGCTGCTAACTTGGGCAGCACAGGAAAAGGGTGTTTTAATAAGGCAACTGTACCCCTAGAAGCCTGTAGAAAGCACAATTTCCCTTGAAAAGAAAGCATGCACTTCTGTACATCCTGGTGTAGAACAAAACCACAATTTTGAAAAACATGAAAAAACTTCTAGTTGCAGATATGTTGCCAAATTTGGATGGTACACCAGGCTGTGCGGAGTGCGTGGTCAGTGGCTGAAGTTGTCTATCCCTTCACTGTTACCTAGACTCCCCATCTTTGCATAAACAAAAGAAATAAAATATTCAAGACCCCCACAGTTCTATTAACTTCATTCCCACTATACATAACTAGTATAAAACTGATGCCAAAGTTTTATACTAGTTATGGATCCTTTTATTCTTTAAATGCCAAGATTTCTTCCACTACACACATGTTCTGACATATCCAACTGATACAGCCAATAGTTAACATCTAGAAACACTCCAGAAGGCTCTGACAGAGTTCCTCAAAGAGTTCTATACAAACTGGAATAAGAGGAAAGGTTAAGTAAGCAGAGAGGAGGGGAAAATTACAATTCTTACAAAAGAATGATACAAAGGTTACATCATTCCATTGTAAAGTATAGAATTCCTCAAAGATCAAGACTTGTTTCTATTGTTAAATTTGTGCATAATATATTGAATTAGTGGCAAACAATGTGGTGCCCAGGTTTTGATGGCTTTACAAGATGACTAGACAAACTGATGGAGAATCTGGCTATCAGTGGCTACTGCCATGATGGCTCTAGGTTATTTCCTCAGATGCTGTATGCCTTTGAATGAATGCCTGTTGCTAGGATTATAAAATCTTGCCTAAAATTCAGACAGAGGGTGCTCTAAAACTATTATAAGGCTTGCTTCCCACAAAACATAGTATAGAGAGATAATTGGGGTATGTAGATAATTGGAATAAACTATTAGGTTATCACAAAACTGACCATAGGCTTCTTGCTGAAGAGCATTCTATAATGTCTGAAACTCATTTGAAAGCTTGCTCCTTGATCAGTTGGCAGTCCGTGGTTCCCCCTACCCAGACCACTTGAAACACACATATCTGGTATATTTAAATTGAATGGAAGATCAAGTTATATGTCTGTAATCAGCAGATGAAATGTGTAACAAATTTAATTCTGTGTAATAAGAAGACTGAATGCAGAAACTCTTGTTTTGATAGTTAGGAGAGGCTTGATTGCATACAAAAGGAAATGACTATTTAATAATTGCCGTGAGCATCTTCAGTCCAAACCGTTTTAGAGAGCAGAGCCAAACCATCATCTTAAAGCCTTGGAAAAGTCAAGTCCAGCAAATATACTAGTCCCACAACAATTCTCAAGTTACATCACCCGCCCTCTGCAATCCTCTGTATCTCCAAATATAACACACACCCAAGCATTAGTTGGTGATGTGAAAATTATGACAGTTCATTTTTTAAAAAAGAAAGAAGTAAACAATCTCTTCAGTGCATGTTTAAAAATGGGCAATGAAGAAACCAAATACTTGTACATGCCATTGTCCTTGGATGGGCAAGTCTGGTCATGTTCTGCTTTGTGCAAGACATATCCATATGACAGCAAACTGCATAGTAGCTGGGGGAAGATTCATTCTCTGTTTTTTTCTTTCACAAAGTCTGCAACAGATTAATATTAACATAGCCCAAATCAAGTAAATAAGAATGATTTTCCCATTGGGAGGAGTTCAAGAAAGCTTTGTGAATCATGTACAGCCTTGAGTCATACCTCCCCCACGCTTTCCTTGGTAGTATTTGCTAAATTGCTAAAACTTGTTAAATTGCTGCTGCTCTGGAAATAGTTTGTACATTGGCTAAATCATACTGTAATAGATTATTAGTGTTTTTTTTGTATTTTGAAATTTTATTACAGTATTAGATTGCCATTTTCTATGTTTGTATTTTGATTCCCAACTTGTGAGGACTTGGTCCAAAAAGGCTGTTTATAAATATTTAAATAAATAACTGCCAGCACTGTTAACTATTTTGAGTAGGACACAACAAATTTACATTCACTTCTCAAAAAGATAACATTTCCAGCCGAATAAAAAGTTTCAGGCTATTCTTGCAAATAAGTCTTCATAGTAAGCTACTTACCTGTTCCATTCATCCTTATATTACTTGTTTCTCCTGCAATGCCAACCTGAAAACAATCAGTTGTCAGTTTATGAAAATATTTCTGCAGGGGAGTTTAATTCCAACTAGATAATAGGCTGGGAGCCAGACTCCAAATTAGAAAGTAATGCCATTTAGGCCCTGGTCTTGCATTATCTCCATATGTGACTTGGGAGTGTGGAAGGAGGTCATACTGATGAACCCATCTCTGAACTCTGAATTCCACACACATGCTGACCCAAACACTGACCTTTGAACTTGTGGCCAAAGATGAAAACAGAACCCATACAAGGTGTACATATAAGCAACCCTGAATGTGCCATCATTCCTTTATGCACTTTGAACTCATTCTTGCCTTTGGCCAAATATACAGAAGATGGACGTAGGACTAGCTTTACCTCTTGGAATGTTATACCTCTTCCCTTCTCTCCCCATACCCCCACTAAAAGATGATTTCATACACTTCCAGTCAATTCTACCTCACATCACATGAATACTTTACCTCTTATACCCCTTATCAAAGGAAAATTCTCTTTTGACACAGTTGGGAAAATGTAGTATAAATTGAAATAAATAAGGTTAAATGTCTCAATATATGAATCATACATGACATTGACCTACTCTTGAATTATATATTGTTCCAATGAAATGAACAATTTAATTGTTAAACTATGCAGCTGAATTAATACAGTTAACAATACATTCAGATCCTTTGAAATTTTCTCTCCCCCCCCCCTCGCAACAGAACAGACTTCATGGAAATTCAACAAAAGCTTTAGTTGCTTTTCTTCACTAAAAAGGCATTCAATTACAAAACATTTTAAGGTATTGTCATGACTGTGGCATGCTCCCATGAATAAGCTAATGCTTAAAGTAAATAAAACAAAACCCTAATGATCTACCAAGATGCCTGGTTTATGGAGCCTGGCTTTGGGTAATATGATTGGAAAAATATTAGCATTAGCTGAACTATGTGGTTCAAAAAAATCACTGGCTGTATTAAATCACTGGCTGTATTAAAAGGCATATTTGCTCTGGATTGGTCTACAATAAAACAAAATATGTATTTAAAGAAAATTGAGGTCCACAAGAAAAACAGACTGGAAATGTTTAATTAAGGTCAGACCTTAACAAAAGCCTTTTGTGTGTTTTTTTTTAATTGATACAGCAATTTCTTGCCATTGGAAAAGAGAGAGCAAAGATATAAGAGCATAAGGAATATTACTGCAAATATATGAAAAGAATTTTTAATAAAAGGGATCTTCCGTCAAAGGAAAAGGAACCTGTGGGAAAAAGACCAGATGCATCCTACATGACTATCCTATACAGCTGGCAGCCACAACAATTAAACTTTCATGAAGGGGTTGGCAGTTTTAGAAATGATAATACCGGTTGAGTATCCCTTACCCAGAATTCAAAAATTCAAAGTACTCCAAAATTCAAAATTGTCCACATGAGTGGTTGAGATAGGGATACCTTTGCTTTCTGATGGTTCTGTGTACACAACTTTATTTGGTTTTTTTAAAACATATTTTTCATTGGAAAATATAAAGAATTCTCTTTCAAGTAGCTTTGAGTACAATGAATACATATTAGAATTTTACATTATTATAAAAAAAAAACCCTTAAAGATTCTTTGCATAGTTATCCATTTACATAATATATATTCCCTACTCCTAGCATTCTTCTAATTCTTCAAATCTGTACACAACTTTATTTGACGTACAACATTATTAAAATATTGTGTATAAAATTACCTACAGCTTATGTGTATAAGGTGTGTATATGAAATATAAATGAATGTTGTGTTTAGACTTGGGCCCCATCTCCAAGATATCTCATTATGTATATGCAAATATTCAAAAATAAAAATAAAAATCTGAAATACAGAACACTTCTGGTCCCAAGCATTTCAGATAAGGGATACTCAACCTGTATTATGAACTGTTGTCTTTTAGCAGTCTGAAAACCACACAGCATTGTAGTCATGCTCTACTATGTACAATTGATTATAGGACAGAAGTTGCATTCCCCAAGCCTTAATGTTTATAATTTAGTTTTATGGAACTTCCAAGTTCTAGTGGCTAAATCCAACATTAGTCCTATCTAGAGTAGATCCACTAAAATGAGTGGGACTTAAACTAGTTGTGAATGACATTATGGTTAGCCCTAAGTGGCCCATCAAATGCATATTTGAAGCTGTATGGTTATTTAACTTGATGGGATTAATGTAAAGGTGAATAATAATGGATTCCAGGATCCAGAAAATATCATTCTGGAAATCTTCAGAATTATCCATGGAGTCTATATAGGTGATCTTGTAGTCTTACATTACACTATTTTCATTACCCATGTGTGGCAAATTATGAATATTTGAGCCTCTAGTGACCAAACTGCATGGACACTTTATTTCCATCTCACTGAGAAATATTTTACTACTTGCTAATTATGAATTACTTATTTGGAAAGTTCAATACACATACTCATATTAAATCCTGTTATATTTAATTGGCTTACATCCAAATAGCTCTAAAAAAATTCAACTTCCAAGTATATTTCCTTAGGGGGTGGTTGGTCTCAGGCACTATGCAGCTATTCTGTCTTTTCCTTCCTAGCATATTTTCTGTAGTAAGAAAAAAGATGAAAGTACTGCTGAGAAAATAAGGAGAACTACAAATGGAAGCTTTCATTGCACAAACCTTCCATAACATTTTGTAAGTAAGGTAGGGCAAGTGCACAACAAAAGTCCAGAAACAATTCAGTACATGATCTGTACAGAGACAGACAAACTAATGTGTTTCTGTGCATATATAATTCCTTAGCATATTCAGGTCTGAAGATTTTACATTACCCCTTATAAATTGCATGAAAGCTCTACACAGTTGCACCTTGCAGTCATATGCATATGGCACACCTGTGAAAGTACTGTTTCCTTGGAGTTTTATCTGTTGATATTTCAATATTGTTACAGCTTATGACCATTTATAGATTTAAACACTATATTGCTGTAACAATTAAAGCTCATTGGTTTGCAACCAGTCAGTTTAGCCACTCGACTATATACTGTACATTTCAAAATGGGAAACTTGGCTTCTTCTCATCTTTTTCTCTTGACAGTTTAAATCAATCCCACCCTGCCTCTTTATACTTATGAGCAAACAAATGTCATCTCACAACTGGTTTACACATTTGAAAGAACCCAGAACTAAAAGGGTCACTTGTGAATTCAAGGCAAATTGAATTCTCTCCAAGTATAATCCAGGACTGGGAACAGGGTAGAGTTACCAGATGAAGCCAATTCACTCTCTGGAATGTAGCAGCATAAGTAACAAGGATTGATAGTGACAAGGCTGCTTTCATGTAGCACAGTCATCTACCACCAGCTGTGCAGCAGAAAGAAAGAACTCTCCAGAATTCACAACTTCCCCATTCCAATTATGTTGTAGTTTTCCTGCTGTGTGTAAATGAATAGTGTTAGGTATTGGTAGTGATGGTGCAGGAGATATGTTGATTTCTTGCAACCCCCTGAGGACCAAACATACAGAGAGCAAATAACCAGCATGCAGTGCTAAAATGATGTAATAGACCTAGGTAAGCAGAATCTAGATTGTGACTACACAGATTTACATACTAATAGGGTTGAGTGCATGAAGTAGGGATGCAAAACTTATTTCATTCTCAAGTGCGAGAATTAATAATTTCAAAAGTTTTCTCCTTGTTGGGCAGAATATAAGATTTTTTTCCCCTCCTTGGGATTTTTAAAAAAACA
Source organism: Gambelia wislizenii (assembly GCA_030847615.1). Taxonomy (NCBI): domain Eukaryota; kingdom Metazoa; phylum Chordata; class Lepidosauria; order Squamata; family Crotaphytidae; genus Gambelia; species Gambelia wislizenii. The sequence continues at coordinate 110,921,530 of JAUMIR010000004.1, forward strand.
AGTTCCAAAATCCAGGACTTGAACAAATCTGTTCTATAAATCTTGACACTCCACCTATATTTTTATCCTTTGCTCTTAAAGCCCCTTGGTTTTCCTTTTCCTCTTGTTGATATCTCCCTAGTTAATTTTTGCTTGCAAACAAAAGAACAGGTTGCTTACCTGTAACTGTGGTTCTTCGAGTGATCATCTGTGCCCTCACACATGGGTTTTGCACCTGCGCAGACTACATTAGGAAAGTTCTAGAGCTGGCGGGAAGCCCTGTCCCCTCCCATCTACTGCACATGTAGCAGCCCGCCAAACTACCTTCTCCTCAGTTTTGAAATCTATCGTAGTACAGGGACCTGAAAGAAGGGAGGTAGGTCAGGTTATGTGAGGGCACAGATGACCACTCAAAGAACCACAGTTATAGGTAAGCAGCCTGTTCTTCTTCACTGTGGTCTCTGTGCCTCACACATGGGTGACTGAAGAGCTCACCAGAGGGAGGTGTGTCAGGTCACTGAAGAGCAGAAGAGAGCACAGCACGGCCAAATGTAGCATCCTCCCAAGCCCTGCAATCCAGTCAGTAATGTCTGATAAAGATAGAAGACTGAGACCAGGTGGCAGCACAGCAGAGATCATGGAGGAAAGAACCATGTAACAATGCTGAAGAAGAGGCAACAGCTTTAGTGGAGTGAGCCTGTAGATTGGCAAGTGGAGGGCGCTTATCCAACTCATAGGCTAACAGGATGACTTCAATGATCCACTTAGAAAATCTCTGTGATGAAAACAGATGTCCTTTCTGCCAGTGACATATAAACAGTCTGGGAGAGGCATGGAAGGAAGCAGTACGCTGAACATAAAAGGCTAAAGCCCAGTGAACGTCCAAACAGTGCAGCATCCTGCCTAACTGAGTGGAAGGTTGAGGACAGAATGATGGAAGGATGATGTCCTGGTTAACATGGAATTCAGTAACTACTTTAGGTAAGAAAGAAACATCTGGACGCAATACAACTTTGTTGGGATGAAAAACCAGGAAGGGCCCATCTGATCGCAGGGCAGTCAATTCACTTGCATGGCAGGCTGGGGTGATAGCAACCAACAAAGCCACTTTGATGGTGAGGAGATGTTCATCAATAGTCGCTAACAGTTCAAAGGGCTTATGTATCAATTGTGAGAGGACCAAAGACAATAACCATGGTGGAGTTGGAGGACGAACCAGAGGATAGAGATGTGAGAGTCCTTTGAGGAACCACTTAACAACAGGGTTGGTGAAGAGAGCAGCTAGAGACGCCATAGGCAGTTGGTGAGCCACGATGGCAGCTAAATACACTTTCAGAGAGCTGAAGGAAAGTCTCTGTTCTTTCAGATGGAGAAGAAAATGGAGAACAGTAGGGACTCTAAATGATAATGTCTCAGAACAAGATGTGGTGAAGGCATGGAAGCGACACCACTTATAATGGTGGGACTTCCTCACGGAGGCCTTGCATGAAACTGAGAGGACAGAGAAAAGTCTGGGTGACGCTACAGGCAAATCTGCCAGGTGGTCAGACATAAAATCTTGAGGTCCAAATGGAGAACCTGGCCCTGAGAATGTGATAGAAGATCTGCTGAGATGGGGAGGCTGATGAGAACTCCGTTTGAGAGATATAGCAGAGGAGTGAACCAGGGTTGATGCAGCCAGGAGGGAGCAATCAGGATCGCATCTACCTAATCCCTGGCAGACTCACCACCAGCTTGTTGAGAAGTGGAAATGGGAGAATCACATACTAGAATGGATAAATCCACTTCCATAGAAACACATCTCTCAGGGAGCCAGGTCCCAGTCCTGCTCTGGAACAAAAGTGGGGACATTTTGCATTGTTGGGAGGTGCGAAAAGATCCAGAAGAGGAGTTCCCCAAGTAGACATGAGGAGATAAAAGGCTGTGTCTGAGAGGGACCACTTGTGTTGGAAAACCCTTGACCTGCTGAGGGCATCTGCCAGAATGTTGTTGTTGCCCACCAGGTGAATAGCGACTGGGTGAACATAATGGGCTGTATACCACTGCCAAAGAGCCAGAGTGAGTCTGAGGAGTGTAGTGGAATGAGTCTCACCTTGTCTGTTTATATAACAGACCACTTTCGTGTTGTCTGTAGCAATCTGAACCACGCTGTCATGGATTCTGTTCTGGAAGGCCTTTAGGACTGCGAGGAGCTCCAAAGTGTTGATGTGAAGCTGATGCTTGTGCCATGTCCAACAGCCTTGCACCATCATGTAATTGCAGTGAGCTTCCCAACCATTGTGTGAAGTGTCCGTTGTCAACACACAGGAAGGGTCTGGCATCTGGAACAGCATCCCAGACAAAAGATGGGCAGGTTTCAACCACCACAGGAGGGACTCAAGGACTTGATGGGGAACCATGAGCTTCATGGACTGGCAGTCGCAGAGAGGGTCAAAACAGGAGAGGGACTAGTGTTGGAGGGTCCCTAAGTGAAGCCAAGAGAGGTACATGATAGTGCTAGTTGCTGACACAAGGCTAAGAAGGTGTTGGATGTCGCAAGCCGAGCAATGGGAACATCTGAGAAGGTGCTGGATAATGCGAGTCAGGGTTTGTGCAGGAAGGCCCTGGCAGAGCAGGAGTTCCAGGGTGGACCCGATGAAGTCTATGAGCTGCTTCGGGATGGTGAAGTGTCGAGAGAAAAATCTAGTTTGTATTATGGAGCAAGGCAAATGCTCTATGGCGCCCTTTTGCAGGAGCATCAAAACCTCTTCCAGTAGCACTTCGGAGGGGGCAGTGCAACAAAATATGCCAACGGACGGAGTGTGGATCAGTTTTCTTTCTGTTTAATCCAGTTGGGGGGTTGGGGTTTGTTTTTAGCTCCTTCTATTATATACTTATGTTAAGACTGCTCCTTTTAAATATTGTTAGTAGCCAACCTGAAGGGTGAATGAATCATATCATATGATAAAAATGTTCAAGCAAAATAAACCCATTTAGAGGACTCCTGTTGTTAAAGGCCTAAATATTGGATATTTTGGATGGTCTCCAGGCCTTTTGGATACAGTGGAATAGGACTGTATTGCATTCCCCAAACTGCTGATATCACTACGTGCAAGAGCAAAGATTAAAACTGTACAGATGATTTCATTCTGTCTCATTATAGTCATTTGTTCACAGGCCCAAAATGTTCTTTTACTAAACCAGAGGCTCTCTGCTGAGCACGGATGGCATTCTGCAAGATTACAAAACCATATAAAACGACAGACAATGGAGGAAGAATCTTCTACATCAAATTGGGGGAAAACCTTCTGACCCACTTTCCCGAAGGAAGATTTCTAAGTGCTGCAAAGAAACCACAGGTGACCCTTGTTCAAAAATAGTTCAAGCCCACATTTCTATATAATGTATCTTATGTGCTTCAGTAAAGCAATAGCTACATTTTAAGAGCCATCTTGCAGAGTTCTTGTAGTTCTTGTATTCCATTACATTCCACTTCAATTGGCAAGATCCCTGCAGAGTTGCCTCTGGCAATTCCTGATGAACAAATGCTTCTCTTGCTATGCTTGCTATGTGTTAAGCTTACCTGAGGATGATCCAAATAATGCACAAACTTGCACACAACTCATAACCAGAGGGAGAAGAGATTCACTAAGAGAATTTCTCAGATATTTAAAAATGCCTCAAAAATGAACAGCCTACTTCTTAGCCATTCCAAATCCAACACAAAGCTGATAAGGGACAGATGCAGGTAAGACATATAAAAAATGGGGCTTAAATAAAATGGTGTTTGCTCCTTCCCTGGACTCCAGTCAATGCTGGGGTCATGATTCATGATTCCATGAGCTCAAAGATTATTACAGTGATCACACACTGATAAACATAAAACATCTTCAGACCAAAACCAGAAAACAATTTGCTCTCAACTTTTTAAAAAAAAGGTCATGGAAAATTAGCCATGGATTAGCACAACTGGCTTTTTAGTCATGGATGAACATGGGAGTTTTTTTCCCCATCATAATATGATCCATATCATAGAATCATAGAGTTAGAAGAGACTACAAGGGCCATCTAGTCCAACCCCCTGCCATGCAGGAATACACAATCAAAGCACTCTGGGCAGATGGCAATCAAGGTTCTGTTTAAACCGAGACAGTGTATTCCACTGTCAAACAGCTCTTATTGTCAGGAAGCTCTTCCTAATATTTAGGTGGAATCTCTTTTCCTGTAGTTTGAACCCATTGCTCTGTGTCCTAGTCTCTGGAGCAGCAGAAAACAAGCTTGCTCCATCCTCAATATGACATCCCTTCGAATATTTAAGCATGGCTATCATGTCACCTATTAACATTCTCTTCTCCAGGATAAACATACCCAGCTCCCTAAACTGCTCCTCATAGAGCATAGCTTCCAGACATTTTACCATTTTGGCCATCCTCCTCTGGACATGTTCCAGCTTGTCAATATCCTTCTTGAATTGTGGTGCCCAGAACTGGATACAGTATTTCAGGTGAGGTCTGACCAAAGCAGAATAGAGTGGCACTATTACTTCCCTTGGCATAGACACTCTACTCCTATTGATATACAGTTGTCCCTTCACATTCGCAGGGGTTAGGATCTTGAGACCCCAGCGCATGTGGAAAAACCGCAAATAAAAAATGCTGCTCCCGCGAACCCGCCCCCCCAGCGGGAGAGAGGCGGCAGGAGGGTGTCTGGCCAGCCCCCTTCGGAAGGCTGGGGAAGGCTGCGGGCGGGAGGCTGCCCTGCCTCTCCCCAGTCTTCCTGAGCGGACTCTGGGGCTTTGAAGCCCTGGAGCCTGCTTAAGAAGGCTGGGGAAGGCAGCGGGTGGGTGGGCGTGAGGCTGCCCTACCTCTCCCCGGCCTTCCTGAGTGGACTCCGGGGCTTTAAAGGACACCCAAATATATTTCTCCATGGGGCTGTTTACATGGCATAAAAAATCCTCAACTAATTTGGCCAGAATCCTAATGGTTCCCATGCATTTCGGGCCAATGTCGCCATATTCAGAAGGAGGGGGGCAAAATACCCATGAGATGCCCCATATAAGCTTTTGCTATTTTCACCAACTTTTAAAAAAAGTTCCGTAAAGTTGTGCACTATCGGCTGTGTGATCTACCAGCAATCTTCCCGTAACAGGGGTTCACAGCAGAGCTGAGCTGTGATTGGTCGGACCTTGGAGGGGGCAGACTTGCAAGAAATGCCTTGCAATACTGGATCCACCATTTTTTAAATGACAGACTGGGCAACCCCAGTGCTCTCCCCATCCCCGTTCGCTGGTTGTGGGGGCAGAGAGACGGGCCTATGGGACTGACAGTCCTAGAGACCCACCTCTCCACGGCTGCAGCCCGTAAAGCCCTGAGCCTGCTCCTTCCCCATTCGCTGGCTGCAGGGGAAAAGAGATGGGCCTACAGGACTGACAGTCCCAGAGGCCCCTCTCTCTGCCTCTGCAGCCTGTTCCACCCTGTTCCCGCTCCGTCCCTGTTCTCCAGCTGCGGGGCAGAGAGATGGGCCCACAGGACCATCAATCATGGAGGGCCATCTCTCTGCCACAGCAGCCCGTACCCCCCTGCACCCCGGAGGCCACCCCCCAGCTGTGTGAACTGCAAAGACGGTAACTTATCACATTAACCAATTTCAGCCTAAATCGTGTAAACAAGGGGGCACTGGAGCAAAAGGAACGTTAGCTGGCATTTTCTGCACTTAATTCTGCCGTGTAACTGACCTCCATGTCTTCAAAAACAGCCTTATCTAAGGATACTGTGTCTCATTGAATGAAAGCTTGGAGGAGATAATGGGCTGGATGAAGAAAAACAAACTGAAACCGAATCTAGACAAGACAGAGGTGCTTACTATTCCGGGTCCTAATCTGGGGATGGAGGTGTGTCAACCAGTTCTGGATGGGATTACATTCCTCTGGAAAGAATGTGTTTGCAGCTTGGGAGTGCTCCTGGATCCATCTCTTCAAATGTCAGCTCAGACATAGATGTGACAGCCAGGAGTTCTTATCAGCTTCAGCTGATACATCAGCTGCACCCCTTCCTAGAACTGGAAGACCTAAAAATGGTAGTGAGCCCTGGTGGCACAGTGGTTAAATGCCAGTACAGTAGGACCTTTGTATCCACTGAGGAGATTTTCACACGGGGCTAAAATGCCCCGTTACTGTCCCGCTACCTCCTCTCCTGTTCCTGCCACGGAATAACATAAATCTTTCACACACTCACCTTAATTCCGCAGCAGGAACAGGCTCCCCCTCCCCTTACTGGCTGGCCATAAATGCAGCCGTTGTAAGGCTGCTTTTACGACGGGCTATCTGAAACGTTATCACGTTATCACGTGATAACGCTGGACAGTAAATTTAAAAAATAAAACTCCCCCAAACATAAAATCAGTTCACCAAGCACAAAAACACTCTTTAAATCACATAATCAAAACAGGGAGGGTAAAATAAAGGGGGGCACTTACCTGGATGTCCAGATCGTACCAGGAAGTGCTCGGAACGGACCTCCCCTCCACGGCTGTCATTTCGGAACAGGAACGGGGCTCCTGTTCGCACACCCGTGATTGCATGATAGTGATGGAATGGGAGGTCTATTCACGATGAAAAATTGTGATTACATTGTTCTGGAACAGTCACGGGAGTAGGATGGATGCAGGACAGAATGGGGTCAACGTCGTCCGAAAGGGAAAACCTTTCCCGACCCTGTTCTGTTCCTGCCACGGGATATATAGCCCGTGTGAAAATCTCCTGAGTCAATTATCCACTGATTCAATTGTCCACGGGACACAAAACAGCACACCTATCATAGAGTCTTCCTAGAAAATGTGTCCTCTCTAGCCATTTTCAAGGTTCTCCAAGGCAACTCTATGGTATTTTAAACTGGAAGTCCCATTATTTTCAATGGCGTTCGCAATTATCAACAGTTTTCATTATCCATGCCTTCTCTGAACAAATCCCCAGTGGGTACAGGGATCATACTGTACTGCAAGCCACAAGGTTATGAGTTTGATCCCAGAGGGCTACAAGGTTGACTCAGCCTTCCATCCGTCTGTAGGTTGGTAAAATGAGTACCCAGCTTGTTGGAAGCAATTAGCTAAAAAAAATTGTAAACCACTTAGGGAGTGCTTCGACACTGATAAGTGATATATAAATATCAATGCTATTGCTATATTGCTAATGCTATAGTGCACGAGCTGGTTACTTCAATGTTGGACTTCTGCAATGCACTGTACATTGGGCTACCTCTGTACCAAGTGTGGAAACTCCAATTACAGTTGTCCCTTCCCATTCCTGTAGTTAGGGGTGGAGCATCACCGCAAAAGTAAAAAAATGTGAATAAATTAAGCCCCACCCCAAACATGCTGTACACTCCTCTCCCACCAACAGTACTGCCAGATCCTCCCTTTCCTGCCTTTGCACGGTGCCTCAGCCAATTTGCAAAGCTGTGCATGTATGCGTGCATGCTTAAGAGTGGTGGCTATGCTCTTCTCTTGGACAGCTACAAACCACGAATACACATAACCGTGAATCAGAAAGACGTGAATGGGAAGGGACGACTGTAGTTCAAAACATGGCAGTGAGATTGGTTACAGGTACATCCAGGAGTAAGCACATTGCACTTCATTGATTGCCAATTAGTTTCCAGGCAAAGTACAGTGTTAGTTATTATCTTTAAAGCCCTACGTGGTTTGGGTCCAGGTTACCTTCAGGATCTCTTCCTTCTGTACAATCTACCCCATATACTCAGGTCCTTTTCAGGACATTTACTTCAGCCAGTCACGACTAGACTGGCAACTATTACTTGAAGGACCTTTTCGTCAGCTGCCTAGTTTTGGCCTACCATAGCTTAGAAAATCTGTTAAGGTCATTTTGAATTCTGTTCCTGTCCTCTGGGGTATTAGCTACCCTTTCTAATTTGGTGTCATCTGCAGACCTAATAAGAATGCCCTCTATTCCATCATCCAAGTCACTGATAAACGTGTTGGTGTTGAATAGCACTGAACTGAGGACAGAACCCTGTGGCACCCCGCTAGTCACTTCTCTCCTGGATGAAGAGGAGTTATTGGTGCCTACCCTTTCGGTTTGGTCCATCATTGCTGACTACAGGGCTAATTATCCCAGGTCATTCCAAGAAAGATGGGAATTGTAACCCAACACGTCTGGCAGACATCAGGTGAGAGGAAACTGTCACTAACAAGAGGTATTATCATAAAGAAAAAATATTTTCTGACAAGAACAAATGGAATTCAGGTTAGCTGCTTCTAAGTTAAAGATGTGTTAGCCATGAAAGGAGAACAAGAGAAATCTGTTATTGTCAAGAAGGGTTGTTGCTTTGTGAGTCAGAGGCCAGACACTTCTTATCCTAAGTTCACTGTCATATTGTGCTTTAGGGTATTGAAAGAGAGATTAATTTGGAGACTATTAACAGATATTCTTTCCTGCACAGAAATTATGAACACATGTTTAATATCTACCAGAACTTAAATTATTGTTCTTGATAATATCAGCTGAAATTTAATCAGGAACATAAAGGAATCTTAACATGTTATGAATCACAACTTCAAAAGCAAGCATGCTTCAGCTGAACAATGAGAATCATAACTTTAACAGCAAGCATGCTTCCTTCAGTTGAACAATGACCGAAGGACTTGGGATTCAAATCACACAAAAAGTAATATGTTTGCAATTACATATTTCTTTGCCATGTGTTATTAAACTATGATGTTGTTAAGCGGACATGAACTGAACAGCCCTCTTAAAGATTTGTGCCATGGCATGATATACTTAAGAGACCCCAAAAAAATTTTTTTGCAATGAATACTGGGGAAATGGAAAGATTAGAAGTCATTCTAAGGGCTCATCTACCTAGGCCAAATACTCTGACTTGCCCCTGTTCTATAGCCCTGCAGTCCAGATGACGCAGGGAATTTACCCCAATCTGCCCCCTGGGCAGTCCCCACCACCCCCAGGGCAAATACAGGGTTGGAATGGGGGCAAGCTGGAGTAGGGCCCAATAAACTGTTATATGAAAATACCCGTTTAATCCATTCCTGCCAGATCGGGCCTTGTGTTTCTGCAGGAGCCCATCCCAGCACACTATCCCTCACTACCACCAACTACTTCTTGGCTCTCCCAGAAGCCAAGTAGGGGTCCCTCTTCTCATGACCAAGGCTGGTCACATGCAGGGGGCCTGCAGCCACATGTTGCAGAGGACCCTGGCTTCCATGTCAGCTGGGAAAATGGCAGTGGCTGCAGCAATGGACCAGCATTCTGTTTGGACACTGGCTCATTTTCTCCAGGTAACGGGGGCAGGACGGGCCAGATCTGGAGCCAGGATACGCTAGCAGGGAGCCAGCATATCCTGGCTAGTGTAGAAAAGCCCTAAATCTTAATTAATTGCGCATTAATACACTGCTTGATTTCAGTTGGTTAGCTCTTTACTGATCTAAGACATTAGTTTGAGACCTGGAGATCAAAATATAACAGAAGAGGCCAAACTGGGTATCCTTAGCATACTAATGAAACCATACTTCAAATATCTATGAACTTTCTCAACATTGTAATATAAATACTGAAGAGCATGGTATACAAGATGAAAACATGCAGGACATCACAGTCAGAATCCATGGCACTGAGTAGTAGTTTCCCAGCATCACTTTTCAAAAGTAGGAAAGATCAGAACTGTTGTTAAACAGTGCCCCTTGTCCCACCACCCCTTACGAACAGTACATAATGGTATTTATGCATACATGCAATTTATATGCCACCTTTCTTCCAAAGGACCTAAGGCGGCTCAAAAAATGGTACCTTGCAGGCAGGAAAATAATGTCACAATGCCAATGTCCATGTCTACAATGGTCCTTGACAAACATACCACTGTCCAAACACTGTGCCACATTACAGACATTCCCTACATGAAAAACATTAGCATGGAAAGGTAGCCAGACAACCGCATGATGCCACTTTGCTCAATACAGTTGTCCCTCCGTATCCACGGATTTGGTATCCATAGATTTAAGTATTCACAGCTTGAAAATATTCTTAAAAAAATAAAAATCCAAAAAGCAAACCTTGATTTTGCCATCTTATATAAGGGACACCATTTTGCTATGCCATTGCTTATAATGGGACTTGAGTATTCATGGATTTTGGTATCCACGGAGGGGTCCTGGAACCAAACCCCAGCGAATATGAAGGGACAACTGTATATGTATATATCTTTCTCACCACCCACATAGGTACCTTTTGTAGGAACACAGGAGAGGGCCTCCTCAGTGGTGGCTCCCAGGCTCTGCAAGTCCCTTCTTAGCGAGGCTAGACTTGCACCCTCCTTACTAACTGTTGTCATTATTGTGTGCCTTCAAGTCATTTCTGACATACAGCAACCCTAAATCAAACCTATCATGGGGTTTTCTTTGCTATTTTTTTCAGAGGGGGTTGCCTTTGCTTTTCTCTGAGGCAGAGAGAGTGTGACTTGCCCAAGGTCACCCAGTGGGTTTCCATGGCCAAGTGGGGATTCAACTCCTGGTCTCCCAGAGTCCTATAGTCTGATGCTCAAACCACTACACCACACTGGCTATCTTTCTGTAAGCAGGCAAATCCTATTTATTCTGTTAGACCTTTGAGAATGGATTTTTTAGGGGAAACTGGCCTTGTACTGTATAATATGCTGGACCTTTATTTGTTGTTGTTGTTTTAATTTGTTTTAACTGGTTTCAAATTTTACAATGGCTTAATTTCTTTTTACCTTTTGTATGCTGTTAATTATTATCTGTATTTGTTTTAACTGCTGCAAGTCACCTTAAGTCCCAAACTGGGGGGAAAGGTGGGAAATGAACCACAATAACAATAACAACAAATGCACATCCTCCTCACACAATAAACAACCAAGGAGTCACAAAGCTAGTACTGGTACAAGGTCTTCCTGAAGAAACCGAGTGTCATGCCCTTTGAGTTTGATGCGGGTATGGAATCAGAGGAGGAGGAGGAGGACATGGCAGGGAATGGCTCTATGACCCTGGCACAGGTTCATCTAACACCTGTGCCAGCAGGGAACCCTGCCAACCTGGAGGCTCGAGCAGAGGAGGAGCCTGGCCCTAGTGGGTTGGCACCAGTCCTGACAGAGAGTCCTGACAATTCAGATAAGGACGAAGAAGAAGAGATGAACTTACCTCCATCAGACACCTAGCAGCGAGCTCAAAAGGAAGCTCGAAGGAAATCTCTGAGACTTTATGAGAAAAACCTGCTCATCAAGAAGCACCTGACAAAGCCTTGACTGCTATATATATGCTTGGGAAGCGATGGAGGCTTTGTCAGAGATCAACTGATCTTCCTGGAGAAAGCTTCTTGCTGACATTGTTGCCTTGATCCTTGCTGCCTTGACTTGTACCTTGACCTCGGACTGTTCCGGATTACTCTGCTGCCTGTTTTCCACTGACTCATGGACTTATTTGGTCCCACACTGCCTGCTGTAAGCCCTTGACTTTCTTGACTCTGTTTGCATTCTGGTGTGCTCATTAAAAGCTGGCTAGCTTCCCAGCTACTTGCTGTTTGGATATACTTTGCTTATCAAGCTTTTCCAGACACTGACAGGCATGCCAAAAGATCTCAAGTCCAGCTGTGGAAACAGTTCTTCATACAGACAATTCATACAGACAATTCACAAAATACTTTGACTCAGGACTTTATCACATCAGCCTCTTTCTTGCAACAATGGAGTTAGTGAAACAAACAGGAATATACCTGTTTGAAATCATTCATTATCTGTCATTCATAAATTCATTCATTCATTATGATGGTTTGTCAATCATCTCTCCTTCTGCACTGGCTCCGTAACCCCACGTTCAGTGCATGTGTGTCTTTCTTTCTTTCTTTCTTTCTTTCTTTCTTTCTTTCTTTCTTTCTTTCTTTCTTTCTTTTTATTTGCCACAATCACACATTTATGGGGAAACAATTTTAAAACAATCTTTTATCGTATCCCCATACTTGTGCAATCACAGCAAAAAGAAAAAGGAGGAAAGGCAGGCATGGAGAAAAAACAATATTCATCGGCTTAGGAATAGTGAGGGGAGGGGAGGGCGTGGAGGGGGATCATGCCCCTTCATGCTACATGACATCTGTCATACCACTACTGCCATGGAAAGGACTTACTGCATGGAAGAGAATACTGGCATAGCAGAGGTATTGAGACTCATTGACGGTTTTGCCGGTCAATTAAGAGGTGTACTGCAAAAACGCCTGGAATGCAAACCAGCAACGGGATAGAGACAATGTTGTGCAGTAAGTCCTGGCCAAATTCACCAATACCTGAATGTAATTCTGGAATAAAGCCTCATATGATAATCTCCAGGGATAGTGACAAGTGGAACTTGGAGGAAGTGCATGAAAGGATACTCTCTCCAACTCGCTCCTCTCTGCCACACCCCTGAAAGGGCTGAAGGGAATCTTCTGCATGGCATGAAGGGTGATGCTGGGAGTAGGCAGAATAATCCAGTAATGCAAAGTTATTAAACCATTATACTGTTTCCCTGTATGGGGTGGGGAGCATGAAGAAATATATGAGACAAGCTTCAAATGAGCATCAGATTCTAAGATCTGCTCCATCACGACCACACCAACTTATTTTTCCTCCTGCTTGTGCAGGTTGATCAACATGACAACACATTTTGCCAGCACTGTGTTCTACCCGCACCAAGATGGGTAGCAATCCTATACCATACAATGGTCACAACTCAGTATTATAATTGTTTGGGGTAGATTCAACTATGATACTGTTGGTGGGAGTTCATGGGGGCCCCATTTGTGTCACTAAAATTATGTTATTAATTGGGGGAATTAATATAGCTCAAATAGATGGCTGCGAGAGGTTGGGTAACTTACAGGATCTTTGCACATGAGTATACCAGTACTAACTACAGAGGCTCTGAGTCTAAAATGAAATAAAATGGGTTTTATTGAAAAATAATATAAAACACAAACACACACACACACACACACACAAAGCACACTCACAAGAACCACACCCGGCTAACAAAGAGTTAGGGCAGAAAGGTTGGATACAGAGATAAATTTGGGAATTATGGATGATAATTACTAGTCCTGAAGAGCAGAGGCCCGAGCAGTGAAGAAAACTCAGATGTGATTCTGAGGGTGGTGCAGTGAACCAGCAGAGTGACGGTGTCTAACTGTAGCACACATTTACTATTGACTGGCAGGTATATCTGTACCCCGAAATGTGTCTTGAAGGTGTGCATTGGCTACAACAATGGCCAAATAGTTCTCCTCCAGGAGAGACAAAGGAGTGTGGGACACCTCTGATTGTCTTAGATGGCTGGGAGATTGGAATCAATGGGTTTACAACAACCTCACATTGTGGGATAGGGAAGGTGTGAAGGAATATTTCCTGGGGATACTGGGTTTGCAGGTCACTTTTTTGTTTGTGCTGTGTGGCTCATAGCTTAAGGTGAGAAGATTGGATTAGTACATTCTTTTCGTAATGGGTTTGTTTACCATGAGTAATCCCACGTTGGGCTATTTTGCAAGAATTGTCCACCAGAACCTCCTAGGTCCTGTGACCTCCGCTGAACTCTGCCCTGATCTACTAGACCCTTTGAATGTATCCTTATATGTTCAATTATGAGATATTATAGGGACGGGATATAAGGCATGGTAATACCTATTGCAGCACACAAGACCAATAGAGAGAGGCATGTACTATGTTAGGAAAGTGTAAGGAGGTGAAAAGCTGGTTGGTGACAGCTGGAGAGAAGAATACTGAAGGGAAACCCGAGGGAGAAATGAAAGAGAAGAGAAACAAAGAAGAAAAGACCAGATATCATAAGAAATCAGAATTGTGGGTATTGAGCACCACAACTGGTGCACTAAAAGGAACTGTGAAAAAATATGACTGTTCATTCAAGGACAGACAACTGACACCAGTGTCATGTAAAGGTTTTGGAATGGATGTATTTGTGTTAGCTTATTTATCTATTAATTAGTTGCTTTAATAATTTTAATTCATGGAGGAAAAAGAAAGAAACTCCATATCCATTACCTGATTTTCAGTCTGCCTATCTCCATCTCCATGATTTAGCACATGTTTATATGTTAACAGACCACTACATCAATCACTGCTGATTATATACTGGAAATGATTCAGTAGTAGTGTTCACATGCTGTGTGGCAATCTGTGAGTAATCATATGCAAATGTAATTGGAATGTGATACAGTTGTAAAACTGAAGTAAACACAATGAGATGAAGTGTTATCTATAGGCAAAGAAGTTAGTAAAACATGCTATTTCAGTAGAGCTATCTATTTTAAAAATACAAATTGGCTAAAAATTATTCCCATGTCTGTCACAGTGGCTCCTACTCTCTCCAGTTTCTAAGGCAAAGTTAAAGACAATCAGAGAAGAAAATAATGGCAGTTTCTTACAGGCTTCCACTACCTTTAAGCCTGTCCAAATGCAAACCTTTAGCTCAAGTCATCTTGCAACCTTAGCAATGTCATCAGCTACAATGGAAAGCAGGGGAAAACTGGTTCCAGAGCAGCCAGGAGCATTATGCAAGAAATGTGAAGGAAAATTCTTACAAAACATTAAAGAAAGCTCTAACAGGACTCATAAGGTCAATAGAGATCTTCAGGTTCCAGACTAGAAATAGTTGGGTACATAAACATCGTCTCTCTTCTTTTGCAACATGAGTAGACTAGGAAAGGGTGAAAGCATAACATGAATTGATAACAGAGAGTTTTCTTTAAAAGTTCTGAAAGAATTCTAACAAGCAGCTATGGCACACTAGGCCATAACTTGTGTTGACAAGATTAGGTTCCAAGGCATCTATGCTGGTTATTACCAAAGATTGTTGCTGTTTACATAAAATGAAATCAATTACTTCTATTTTCCAGAATACAGGTACATGTGGCACAATATACTCCCCTTTTTTGTTGACCAGGTAGCTAATACCCTAGAGGACAGGATCAAAATTCAGAATGACCTGGATAGACTGGAGAGCTGGGCCAAAGCTAACAAAATTAAATTCAATACGGAGAAATGTAAAGTACTGCACTTAGGGCGGAAAAATGAAATGCATAGATATAGGATGGGAGAGACCTGGCTGAACGAGACTACATGCAAAAGGGATCTAGGAATCCTAGTAGACCATAAGTTGAACATGAGTCAACAGTGTGATGTGGCAGCTAAAAAGGCCAATGCGATTTTGGGCTGTATCAATAGAAGTATAGTGTCTAGATCAAGGGAAGTAATAGTGGCGCTCTATTCTGCCTTGGTCAGACCTCACCTAGAATACTGTGTCCAGTTCTGGGCACCACAATTCAAAAAGGATATTGACAAATTGGAGCATGTCCAGAGAAGGGCAACTAAAATGGTGAAAGGTCTGGAAACCATGCCTTATGAGGAGAGACTTAGGGAGCTGGGTATGTTTAGCCTGGAAAAAAGACAGTTAAGAAGTGATATGATAGCCCTGTTTAAGTATTTGAAGGGGTGTCACGCTGAGGATGGAGCAGGCTTGTTTTCTGCTGCTCCAGAGACTGGAACACGGAGCAATGGATGCAAGCTCCAGGAACAGAGATTCCACCTCAACCTTAGGAGGAACTTTTTGACAGTAAGAGCTGTTTGGCAGTGGAACACACTCCCCCGGAGCGTGGTGGGGTCTCCTTCCTTGGAGGTCTTTAAACAGAGGCTGGATTGCCATCTGTCGGGGATGCTTTGATCAAGATTTCCTGCGTGGCAGGGGGTTGGACTGGATGGCCCTCGTGGTCTCTTCCAACTCTACAATTCTATGATTCTATGATCACCATTTTCTGATCAATAACTTATTTTCTCTTCTTCCAAGTCTGCCAAGCATTTGAGTGCCCAAAGGAAACATTTTCATTAGTATGTTTATTATAATCAGTTGAGTGCTTTATACTTACATAAGACAAGAACTGTTGTAGTTTTTCGTGAATGTTTGGGTTTCTCAGGGTAAATAAACAAATCTAAATTAGACACAGATTTCCCAAGCAATTATTTTTGAGAAGGAGACTGAAGTCCCTTTGGATATTATTTAAACACACACAACTACACACATACCCCTAAAGCAGCATGAAGAGCAGATTTCTATAGGAATATGATTAAGCTAGGTGGGACATTGCAAGATAATGTCCTGGGTCTCTGCGTGTGTTTATGCACCTTCAAGTTGCCTGTTGACTTAGTGACCCCAAGAATGTCAGTGTTTTCCTGGGCAAGGAATCCTCAGAGGTGGTTTTGCCAGTTCCTTCCTCTGAAATCTTGCCTACAGCACCTGGTATTCATTGGTGGCCTCCTATTCAGATACTAACCAGGGCTGACCCTGCTTAGCTTCCAAGATCTGGTGCCTTTAGGGTATTCAGGCCTAGCAGTCAGTACTTTTTTTAAAAAAAAACCCTCTTCTAGAGTTTACAAAGAAGCAAGAAAAATTCCACATTCTTCCAAATTTTAGTTTATCCTCTCATGTCAAATATAATGAATGGGAGGAAGGATGGCATTCCCTTAGCTAGTTACCTTATACCTGCTTGAGCAGACTTCTATTACAGAAGATGTGCAGAGTTCCTCAAAGGAAAGAGGATCCAAGAGAACATGAGACATCCTTGGATGCCTGATCTGGATGTTTCCTGGGAGACAAAATATGAGGTAGATCTTCGTCTATTTATGTCTTTCTGAGACCAATAAAAGCAGTCCTTATAAATGGAGATGAATTTGTTGTCTAGCAGCAAGAGCACTTCTGATGTAAGTGCTCTGGCTAGCCAAATACAAAGTTATTTAGAAGTTACTTCCACTTCCTTATTGACTTTCAATTCTTATTACAAAAAGCTTGACCAGTTTTATATAGCTGACACTGGATCCTTTCTCATTATAGAAGTTTAGCATTTTGATTCCATGGTTCTATCCCAAGGCGTTTGCAATTTATGGAGGTGCATTCAGAACTCTCAGCCAAAGTTCTAGTGCCTCACCATGGCAATTAAAGTGGAATCACAGCGGTATAGTTCTATAGGTTTGAAAGGGCCCACTGTTCAGTGTACAAATACAAATTTAATATCATAAAGCACAAGGTATCTCTCTCTTGTGGACTTCCAGAGAGGTGGCCTGATTACATATGCTCTAGCTATTGATTTGATAATAATTTAGAGGTCATTACATCAGATATTTTTCATGTAGTGTTTATTGAAATATGTTTAATCAGCATACTCTTTTGCCTAAAGTCAGATGTTACAAGATTTTAAAAATGGACTATTTTTGGCTAATACAGTATATTTGTTCTCCAAACTGTCTCCTAACCAGAATAGCAAATTAATTAGATTTAATTAGAAAGGGAGGAGGAATCCTTAAACAATAATATAAGGCTTTTGTATATGTTTGGTTTCAAGACCAAAGGCTGGCACAATTAACATATTTAATTAAATCAAGATATGCTGTTGCACAAGACAACATGAAGAACTGTTTTTCTAATTTTGAGTATCAGCCAAAATGGATATATTTACAGAAGATGTTCACACATTTGTATTTAAACATTCATTTATATTACTGAAAAAGAACATAAGATCCATGTATCTGATTATCTGGGACTCTTGAGAATTAGAAAGTACAGTTGTCCCTCTGTATCCATGGATTTGGTATCCACGGATTTAAGTATTCATGGCTTGAACATATGCTTAAAAAAATAATAATCCGAAAAACAAACCTTAATTTTGCCATCTTATATAAGGAACACCATTTTGCTACGCCATTGCATATAATGGGATTTGAGTATTCATGGATTTTGGTATCCACAGGGGGTCCTGGAACCAAACCCCAGCAAATATGAAGGGACAACTGTATTACAATCAAGTATGGTATCTTTAGCCACTCAGTGGACATAATAATAATAATAATAATAATAATAATGTTTATTTCTATCCCACCTCCCCCATGAGGATCGGGGTGGCAAACATAATTCAAAACATCCATAATCTACAAAAATTAAAATAACATCATTAAAACCACTATTCAAATTTTACTTATAAAAACACTGTTAAAATAACTTAAAATAAGAAAAGACATAAAGCAATTTTAAAAAATGACAGAATAATAAACCAAATAAGTCCGTGAGAATAAGATGGGCATCTAATCTAATCTGGAAAGGCCTGCCGGATAAGATCCGTCTTAATAGCCCTTTTAAACATCCCCCGATTGTTAATATGTCGGATCTCCTCCATTCCACAGTCTGGGAGCAGTAGCGGAAAAGGTCCTCTGGGTGACTGTGGCCAGCCTCATTTTAGTCACCTGAAGTAAGTTTTTCCCAGAGGACCTAAGGGTATGGGGCGGATTGTACAGGAGAAGGCGATCCAGTAGGTATCCTGGCCCTAAGCCATGAAGGGCTTTAAAAGTAATGACCAACACTTTATACCTTGCCCGGAAACTAATTGGCAGCCAATGAAGAGATTTTAATATTGGTGTGATATAGTCACCCCTTGTTGTTCCTGTGACCGGCCTGGCTGCCATATTTTGAACAAGTTGAAGTTTCTGGAGCAGGCATAAAGGTAACCCCATGTAGAGCGCATTAAAGAAGTCAAGTCTTGAAGTTACCAGTGCATGTACTACCATCTTTAACTTTTCCAACTCCAGGAAGGGGCACAGCTGGCATATCAGCTGAAGCTGATAAGCACCCCTGGCTGTCGCATCTACCTGTGTTGTCATCTGGAGTGACGGATCCAGGAGCACTCCCAAGCTGCGAACGCAGACTTTCAGGGGGAGTGTAACCCATCCAGAACTGGTTGACACACCTCCAGACCCAGTTTAGGAGACTAAATAGAAAGTACCTCCGTCTTGTCTGGATTCAGTTTCAGTTTGTTTTTCCTCATCCAGCCCATAACAGTTCCAAGGCATGCATCCAGTGGAGACACACCATCCTTAGTTGCAGCTGTTGCTGGAGGCATAGAGAAATATATTTGGGTGTCATCAGCATACTGATAACATCCTGCCCCATGTCTCCGGATGATCTCTCCCAGTGGTTTCATGTAAATATTAAACAGCATTAGGGATAGCACAGCGCCTTGTGGGACGCCGCATGTAAGCTCCTTTCTCATGGAGCAGCTATTCCCAAGCATCACCATCTGGCCTCTACCTGAGAGATAGGACCGGAACCACTGGAGCACAGTGCCCTCAATGCCCAACTCCCTCAGGCATTTCAGAAGGATACAATGGTCGATGGTATCGAAAGCCTCTGAGATGTCCAAGAGTACCAACAAGGACACATCCCCTCTGTCGATGCTCAGCTGATTTTAACCCACTAAGGCAACCATAGCAGTCTCCACTCTATACCCTGCCCTGAAGCCGGTTTGAAATGGGTCATAATAAGTATCATCCAAGACTGCCTGGAGTTGGAGTGCAACTGCCCTGTCGATCACCCTGCTGAAGAATGAAAAGTTAGAGACTGGTCTATAACTTGTAAAGTCCCGGGGATCCAGGGAGGGCTTTTTAAGAAGCAGCTGTACGACCACCACTTTTAAACTTGATGGAAAATTCCCCTCCCTGAGAGATGCATTTATGATGTTTTTTCATTTCATTCTAATTGCATCTCCTCCCTGGGTGACCAGCCATGAGGGGCAGGGATTGAGGGGGAAAGTCCTCCTAGTGCATCCAAGCAGCTTGTCCACATCCTCGGTACTCACCAACTGAAACTGTTCTAGTGTAATCCTACTCACGGAGTCACTGTGAGTCACGTGAGATTTTATCTGTGAAATAGTTGTTAAAGGCATCACAGTGAACTACAAGTGACTCTAGCAATGAGTTCTGGGAGGAAGGCACCTGAGTTAGGTCCCTTACCACCCTGAACAGTTCAGCTGGATGCGACTTCGCAGGCGCAATGCGTTCAGAGGAAAAAGCTGTCTTCGCTGGATGCACTGCCACTTCCTAGGAATCATGATATTCTCTATAGTGTGTCCTGTCGGATATGAGTCGAGTACTTTGCCATTGGCACTCTAGTCATTGTCCTTCCCGCTTCATAACCCTGAGACCCTGTGTATACTAGGGTGCCCAGTTAGGAGCAGGTCGGCAAGGACACTTAGGAACAATCATGTCGATAGCCTTGAGTCCAGTTATTAACCAAGGCTTTGATAGGATCACTGGTGGAGCCAGCCATAGAACCCTCCAAGGCTTACTGGAATCTAAGAGGATCCATAAGCCTTCGAAGATGGACCATCCTAATAGGTCCACCACACCTGCAGGGGTGGATAGCAACTGTGATTTTTTTCCTGACCAGATAATGATCTGTCCATGACAGAGGTATTTAATACCTCCGCCCACAGATCTGTCTGTTCGGAACTGAAAATAGCATACTATATTTAATGTCTGACATCTTTCATGGCTGTTCCAAAATGGTCTAAAGAAGTGGGATTTCTCATGATACAATTCCCTGGGTTTTGCCAGTCATCCTCATTTCTGAATCCATTTGTTCCATTGGGTGGGTGGGGGAGGGGTGTTGAGTTGTGCTTGGTCCATGGAACTCAATTGTGCTCTTTGAGTTATATTATACTGGGGGAATTTTGATTAGCTCCAAGGTATGGCTGCGAGAGGTGGAGCAACGTATGGGACCTTTGCACCTGTGTATACCAGTATTCACTGACAAGACTCCAAGCCAAAATAGAATAAAAATGGTTTTTATTGGAAAATAACCATGGAAGCATTCACACATGTACTCAAACTCACAAGACATCCATACAAGGTTAACGAAGAATTAAGAGGAAGTATTGGGATAGAGGAATAGATTCGGGGAATGAGCTATAATTACCTGTCTGGAGAGCAGAGATTCATGCAGCAAAGAAAGACTCATATTTGGAGCTGAGGGTGTGACAGCAAACCAGAAGAGTAACAGCATATGAAGAACTGTGCACACTTTGGCTATGATTTGGGGTAATATTTATACCAAATATTGTACCCTTAGGGGTGTTCTGAGAGTAAAACAATGCTTAGGTGAGTTCTCCAGTGTTAAACAATGGAAGCTCCAGCTAAGCTGATTGCCACTAGTGGTTGGGACATTAAGGCTGATGGGTTTATGGCCTCCTCTATATTGTGGATGGGAAAAGGTGTGAAGGAAAGACATTTACTGGGGTGACTGGGAATAATAGGTGTTCTGGTCACTGTTTGTTTTGGAGTGTGACACACTGCCAGGTGTGCCCAGGGTAGATTAGCACATTCTTCCCTAACGACTTTCTAAGGGGGGTTTGCTTAATCTTGTCCTGGGTGTGCTTAGACCTTGGAATTTCCAAGACACCTTTGCAGGCCCTAGTGACCTCCACTAGCCTCTATGTTTGGTTTGCCCTGGTCTATGTGAAACCGCATGAAGTATCGAATAAACCAAATTATGAATTAGTGGAGGGAGGGGGTTGTAAGGCCAGGTAACAGGGGGCTGTTTGTAGCAATTATAAAGATCTGTAATACGACTCTTCCAAATGTTTTTGAAAATTGAACTGGTGTATGCTAAAGGGCAGGTTTTCTCCTCTGAATTTTTATTTTCCTTACAGTTATAGTGCTCTAGTGCAAAAGACTATTTCACTGATGCACTACAACTCTAAAAGATTTTTTTTAAGAAAAAAGGGAAGAAAAGAAAAGAATTCTGTTTCCCCCTCTAAAAACAAAACAACAAAACAACAACACTTGAAGGTGAGAATAAGGTGTTGGAGCTAGTGCTGGGTACTAACAGAAAATAGTCCAGTGTTACAGAAACTTTGTTTGGATATTTAAAACAAATAGAAAAAACAGACAACTACAACAACCTCCTGATGCATTTGCTCTGGCTAGGTAAGTCCTCCTATACAGGAAAGAAGAAAAGATATGCCACTTCCAGTCTTCTTCCCATACTTGAAATACTGGACACTGTTTAGTTCAAGACTACTAAGCAGTGTTCATATTTTTAATGAAAAACTAATACTATCTCCTTTACTTGGACCAAAAGAAATCCAAATACCTGTAGTACAAAATAAAAGGTTTTCAGGACTGCAATTATTCACAACTCTATTTCTGTTACTTACCACCAATGACCATTAGTCAACCTTGGAAAATATTATTAATGAGCACTTGATATTTTATCTTTCTAGCTGCACTTTGATGAATTTGACAACACAATATCCTTTCATTCCTGGGAAAAGACACAGTGACTAAGATATCACATATTAACTTAAGAAGAGATCCATTTGTAAAAAGTAATGCATTATAGAACGTTGTTTTAAAGATTGTAATTAGGTTTATCTATTTCCCTGTGTAGCTAATGTATACTAATTTTTTTAGTATTTCATCTAATACTCACAGTAAATATCACATTATTTTACAATTTATACCAACAGCCAAAACAGGTAAGAGTGAATGAAACATTACTCATTTCAATGACTACTTCTAAGTTTTATCCAGCATAAAACCATTGCACAATCGTGTACTGATTACACAGTACTAATTAAATGTGGCCTTTCCCCACCAGGTTCAGTGAAATAAAAATGAGAGTTAAGTCAGTAATTACATCTTGAAAAAAAATAATTAAGAGGAGGCTAGACTGTGAATGATATAACAAAGAAATATCAACATATGATTTAAAGTCAGCTACATCACACATGCAACTAAATCTAATGAATGCAAGCCATTGTTGTTGTCAATTGCCATCAATTTTGACTTATGGCAGCCCCATGAATGAGAGACCTCCAAGTCACCCTATCATCAACAGCCCTGCTCAGGTCTTGCAAATTCAGGGCTGCGGCTTCCTTGATTAAGTCTATCCATTTGGAATACGGTCTTCCTCTTTTCCTACTGCCTTCTACCTTGCCAAGCATTATTGTCTTTCCTAGTGAGTCATGCTTTCTCATGGTATGGCCAAAGTATGACAATTTCAGATTAGTCATCTTGGCTTCTAGGGAGAGTTCAGGATTGATTTGCTCTGGGATCCATTTATTTATCTTTTTAGCAGTCTACAATATCTGTAGAACTCTTCTCCAACACATTTCAATTGAGTTGATTTTCTTGCAATCACCTTTCTTCACTGTCCCAACTTTCACAACCATACTGTTACCCAAAATGCTCCTTGGAAAATTACAAGAAAATATCGAGTTTCTAATATGTTGGGGAAATTAGCAGCAACTCAACTTTTAGCTATGCAAAGAGGGGGTAACCAGGGAATCTTTTAAACCTTTGTATACTGGTAATAGTCTGGATGGAATGCACACATGTAAAATGAAGTATGGATTTTATTAAAGAGTTAAAAAATAACACCAAACACACACACATTCACCCAGAAAAAGCATTCACACAAGGCTATAGAAACAGTAGGAAAGCTTGGGATAGAGGGTTGCAAGAGGGTTTTGCTGGGGTAATACAATCTGTCCTGTAGTCAGTCTGGCAGAGTGGATGGAGGAAACTGGGTTGGCTGACACAGAGTAACAGAGTTTCCCCCTATTATTAACTGTGTGCAAATGAGGCATATTTTGGGGGTGATATTTATACCTCCAAATACACCTGAGGGAATTGGTTGCTTCATGGGTGGAAACAATAGATTTCCTGAGCCTTCATGAATTACAGAATGAGTTTCCTGGTCTTGACAAAAGGTGTAGAAAATGCTAAATGTGTTTCTGAATGTCCAGTGATTGGATTTTAACAACTTTGAGCAACTTCTTTAAGGTTGGGAGTTAAGGAACGGAAATTTCACAATCAGCAAATATAAAAGGGGTTCGCCCATCTATTATCTCCCCTTTCATGTTGAATGTGTCTTTCTTTTGGCCCTTCAGCCCCAGGCCTTCCTGGGATGAGACAGGGCACTCAAGTGACCTTTTGAGACCATCCTGTCTTTTACCCTTGTAAAAGGCCACATTAATGAACCAGACTTGGCCAGTTTCTGAGACCTGTAAAAATGGGGTGCAGGCCAATGCTAACATTCCAGAAGTGGGGTGCCTTGGAAGTGGGGTATAAGCTTGTGCTTAACAATACATAAAAATGGGAAATACAATGGCATCCTAACTTCAGTATTAAACGATATATCTTTGCAAGTGATTACCTACTTGGAAATATAACTGGCATAAGACAGAATCATGGCTTTAAGGTCAATATATACTTGGAAAGAGAAGCACACTTGTCTTCTCAATCTAATGCTAAAATCCTAACTAGAACTTGGGAAAGTTGCTGGACCACAACTACCAAAATCCCAAAACAAGTTGATTTGAAATTATGGCAGTTATAGTCCAGTAACCTTTCCAAATTCTTAATGTATTTCCTACTAAAATGCATTTTCTACAGCATTCTGCTACCTGGCAGCAATCATTCTATTAAAATGCAAATGAGAAGCAGGGTCATGCCATCAATTCTACTGAAAGACCAGTTTCATTCTCCTCTCCCTGAACTGTTTCCATCCCAGCCGGTCATTTGAATAACTATTAATTTCACTTAAACATTTGTAACTTTGTTTGTTCTCCGCTACTTCACTCCCAATCCCATTTCCTTTGTGTGTCATGTCTTCTAGACCACAAGCCTGAGGGTAGTGATTGTCTTGTTTGATTGCATATGTAAGATGATGGGTTTGATTAAAATAAATAAAATATTATTGCAATTTTACCTACACCTTCCTGGATATTAAGTCCCCTTGAACCCCCTCTGGTTAATTGTTGAACAGCCATGTATAGAATTGTGCTGAAAGACTATCACCATGAACAAGTGAATTCTACTAAAAATGTAGGCCTAAATCCAACCATTAATCCCAGATAGAGTAATCCCTGTGAATAAATCAGATTTATATATGTATTCTTTTACCATATATGGAGCGAGTAAGGCCAGATGTCCAAGCTGGTTTCAGAAAAGGAAGAGGCACTAGCAACCACACTGCAAACATACACTGGATAATGAAGCATACCAAAAAATTCAGAAGAAAATCAGCCTGTGCTTTATAGATTATAGCAAAGCCTTTGATTGTGTAGATCATGAAAAACTATGGCTTGCACCTTAAAAAATGGGCATGCCACAACATTTGATTGTCCTGATGTGTATCCTGTATTCAGGAGAAGAAGCTACCATCAGAACGGAATATGGAGAAACAGAATGGTTTCCAATTGGCAAGAGGGTCAGGCAAGGCTGCATTTTATCACTTGTATGCTGAATATATCATATGTAAAGCAAGAACAGATTTGGAAGAAGGAGGTGTGAAAACTGGAGGAAAGAAGATATGCAGACAACACCATACTACTAGCAGAAAATAGCAAAGACTTGGAACATTTACTGAAAAAAGTCAAGGATGAAGAGTAAAGACAGGTTGACAGTTGAACATAAAGAAAACAAATAAAATGACCACAGATGATTTACATAACTCTAAAGCAGACAATGAAAACACCGAAACGGTGAAAGATTTTCCATACTTTGGCTCAGTAATTAATCAGAATGGAGACTGCAGCCAAGAAATTGGAAGAAAGGAATTGGGAAGGCAGCTATGAAAGAACCAGACAAGATTCTGAAGTGTCAAGATATATTGTTGAATACTAAAGTTAGGATTGTCCAGACCATCATATTTCTCATTTCTATGTATGGTTGTGAAAGTTGGACAATGAAGAAAGCCGACAGGAAGAAAATCAACTCATTTGAAATGTTATGCTGGAAAAGCGTTCTACAGAGACTGAGGCATGCTAAAAAGACCAATAAATGGGTCCTAGAATAAATCAAGCCTGGACTCTCCCTAGAAGCCAAGATGACTCAACTGAGTCTGTGGTCCTTTGGCCATATCACGAGAAAGCATGACTCACTAGAAAAGACAAGAATGTTTGGTAAGGTTGATGGCAGTAGGAAAAGAGGAAGACTGCATTCCAGATGGATAGACCCAATCAAGGAAGCCATGGCCCTGAGTCTGCAAGACCTAAGCAGGCCTGCTGATGATAGGGTGACTTGGAGGTCTCTCATTCATAAGGTCACCGAGTAAGTCAAAGTCAGCATGATGGCAGTTAACAACATATGTGTATTCATTTGCTGGTCATCAGTTGATTCCACAGGTCTATTCTCTTTAGGGCTAAGGGGTAGATTTAGGTCTTCTAAGAGTGGTTCTCAAACCTCTGGATTTCAGCTGTCAGGATCTCTGATTATTGGTCACTTCTCAGGGTGTAATTCAAAACACCTAGAACAACAAAGGTTGAAAGCCATTTCTGTAGAAATTAGCTTCATATAATAATAATTATTGGCTGAAACTGAGAAAGAAATAGATTTTTTAAAAAACAGACTACAGTTGTCCATAAGGTTTTAATTATTTAGCTGTCTTGCTTTTATGTGACACCAGTTCTAAGAAACAATAGAACAATCCAAGCTATAACTTTGAGGATATTCACTAATGATGGGGATTTCTTTTGACTAAACACTGGAAATAATTTATGGCAATGTTTTAATTCCTTTTCTTTCTCAAGACAGAGGAATATTGTTTACAGAAGTGCCATCAACCAGACAACAAAAGGGAGACCAAGTAAAATTGTCAGGGTTTCTTTTCTTAACAGCTTATCTAGAGACCTCTGCAGGACAATTAATGAAATGCAAGTTGGATTGCCAAGTTTTTCCATTCGTGCACGTAACATAGGGGTTGTCTAGACCAGGGCTTCTTAAACTTTTCCCACTAGTGACCCCTTTTCATTAGAGAAATTTTTATGTGACTCCGGTTATCTCTCTTTCTGGCTTTTCTTCACAAATGAAGATTCAGGAAGGACTCATCCCGCGCTTTTCTGCAAGCGCGCTGATGACTGAAAAGGCCAATCCGAGATAAACATGTCCGGTTACAGAAAGCACAGCAGCCGGTCTCCTTGGGTGATGATTCCGGGTTGTGAGTCTTTCTGTGTTGTCATTTCTCTTCAAGACTTGTTCGGCGTGAGTTCTCAAATAAGGCTGCAGCATTGTGGATAGTGCGTCTCCAAGCCTCCCAATGTGAGGCCAGGGCCTCACATTGTTGGTGATCAATTTGGCCAAGCCTAAGATGTTGTTTCAGGGAGTCTTTGTATCACTTTTTTGGAGTGCCCCTCTTACGCTGACCTGTGGCGAGTTCACAGTAGAGTACTATTTTTGGGAGGCAATGGTCCTCCATCCTAGAAATGTGTTGTAAAGGTATATAAAACAGGCATACAAATCAAATTTACTGTTGCCAATATGGGGCCGTGTAACTGAATGTGGGGGTCATGAAAAATTTGGCAACAGTAAAAAAAGGTTTCTGAAATTGTTTTTAAAATAAATTTCTTTATGATTTATTATCAGTAAATTTGTATACTTATTTTATATACCTATATACCTGGGGTTGCATAAAAATTTCTCAGGTGAAAAGGGGTCACAAGTGAAAGAAGTTTAAGAAGCTCTGGTCTAGACGATGAAAATACTCCTCATAGCATGCAAGTACGTAGAATACCTTTTGTCCCAACATGCTGCAATCAAGATTTGCAGTATATGGAAGGTGTGCCAAAAACTCCATCTACTGCAGGGGAGGGGGGGAAGCCTTTGCAGATTTTCATGAAGTTTTTAAAACAATACAAGGACATGCACCTTATTGCTCATTTGGACATCCAATCTTGGACACTGTGTATTCTCGGTGAGGGCAGAAGTGGACAGTGGATTGGTAGGGCGGGCTGGTGGTAGGCTTACTAGCAAGGAAATTGCTAGAAGCGCCATTTTCACGTTTCGTGTTATCAAGTGTGCACTTTTTTGCTGTGCTGAGGCAACCAAAGTGGAAGGTTGCCTCAGCAGTTTTAAAAGTGGAAGGTTGTACTTCTGCACTTTTGATTTACAAGTTAAAAAAAAATACTGTGCAGCGGCAACAACACATGTGGAGATTGATAACGTATTGCACTCTTGGCCACCATCTTGATTTGCAGGCATGGTTGCGTCTGCACTTCAAATGCAGATAGCTTTGCATACAATAGATTTTGCTAAAAGACTGTGGAAACAAATGAGTGCTGCTTTGAATTTGCAATAATGCGCGCCAATCTGCATTACATCTTCTCGTCTAGACAGCCTAAACTGAGGGTAACCATGTTGGCTATGTAGCAAAATACAACAAAATCCAAAATCCACAAGCAGCGATACCTTTTTTGGGCCAATTCCAAAGCACCTGTTTCTTTGGAAGAATTACATTTTCATCTCATCCAAGGCTCTGGCCATGCGAGGTTTGCTGGTAATCTAAGACAGTGTTTCTATAGGGAACAGATTTTTTCCCCTAATGTGCCAGGGACAAGTACCATATTTTGGCTTCAGCTGTTTTTTCTTTCTTGAAAACTGTGTACAGACCAAAAGCCAATGGTTGCTGGAATGGCACCACTCCTGAGCTACCTATGCTATAAGATCATCAAATTCAATACAGTACATCAATTTATGTTCCTCAGTAGTAACATGAATATACATTGGGCAGTATCTTTAGTCTTTAGGGTGCCATAAAGCTCTTTTTTTTCTGTTGTAACTCAGATGGACACCCCCCCCCCCAGAAAATGCAAGAAATATAATTACTGTATCCACTGAGTCATTATCCACTGATAAAATTAGCTGCAGTTTTAGTTTTGGCACAGCTTCCCCAGTCTTCCTTGAAAATGTGTCCTCTCCAGCCATTTTCTAGGTCCTCCAAGGCAACTCTATGGTAATGTTTGCTATTATCTATGGATTTCATTATCCACGGTAGGGCCTGGAACTAATTCCCTGTGGATAGGGGGATCCTACTGTATTCTTTTTAATGGCAAACTCTGATGGGTAATGCTGGCAGGACTGTAGCCATAACAGAAGCACTCAGGGAGGTATCAGCATCCTCAGGTGATCTCCTCTTCGTAAAAATCTCCTGCCTGGAAGTTTAACCAAGTCCTGAAACTCCCCGATGCCCCGCATTTATATCAATTGGTCATACTTTTGAGTACATAAAGCTTAGTCTGAACTTGTTCTTCAGGAGGGAACTCATCTCCTTGAAAGTACAGGAGAATACTCACCTAGAATACTGTGTCCAGTTCTGGGCACTACAATTCAAAAAGGATATTGACAAATTGGAGCATGTCCCAAGAAGGGCAACTAAAATGGTGAAAGGTCTGGAAACCATGCCTTATGAGGACAGACTTAGGGAGCTGGGTATGTTTAGCCTGGAAAAAAGATGGTTAAGAGGTGATAAGATAGCCCTATTTAAGTATTTGAAGGGATGTCACGCTGAGGATGGAGCAGGCTTGTTTTCTGCTGCTCCAGAGACTGGAACACGGAGCAATGGATGCAGGCTCCAGGAACAGAGATTCCACCTCAACATTAGGAGGAACGTTTTGACAGTAAGAGCTGTTTGGCAGTGGAACACACTCCCTCGGAGCGTGGTGGGGTCTCCTTCCTTGGAGATCTTTAAACAGAGGCTGGATTGCCATCTGTCGGGAATGCTTTGATCAAGATTTCCTGCGTGGCAGGGGGTTGGACTGGATGGCCCTCGTGGTCTCTTCCAACTCTACAATTCTATGATTCTATGATTAATACCAAGGCCAAATCCACACTACACAATCAATCCAGTTTGAAACTCCTTCCTATGGAATCCTGGGATTTGTAGTGTTACAAGGTCTTTAGCCTTCTCTGCCAGAGACTGCTGGTGCCTCACCAAGCTACAAATCCCAAGATTCCATAGGAAGGAACCATGGCAAATAATCCAGTTTCAAACTGGACTATTTGTGTAGTGTGGATTTGGCTCAAGATTAAATCCACAAGGCTAACAAAAAAACTGCTTGCTGTAGTGGGGTGAAAGAATCATGAAAGGCTAGTTTTGGGGGGTCTGGAGGAAATAAAACCAACTTTAGATTTTCCTTGGGTTTTTTTCTGGGCTGTGGGGACGTGTTCTGGAAGTTTGCTTCTGACGTTTCGCCTGCATCTGTGGCTGGCATCTTCAGAGAATGGTTGGGTAGGAAGGTATGTGGAGTTTATATACACTGTGAACCTCTGTTGGGGAGGATATGTAAATGTGTGTATTTGAATGGTTAGTTTCTGGGTATAGAAATGCAAGAAGGGTAAGTGTCTGTTTGGCTAATGGTTGGTTGATGGCCCATTATCTGCTGGAAATCACCCTGTCCCTGCGTGGAATTCCTTTGTAAGTGTTGAGTTTTGATTCTATTGTAGCCAGACATTTATTCTCCTTGTATTTCTATACCCAGAAACTAACCATTCAAATACACAAATTTACATATACTCCCCAACAGGGCTCACAGGATATAAACTCCACACACACTCCTACCCAACCATTCTCTGAAGATGCCAGCCACAGATGCAGGCGAATGTCAGAAGCAAACTCCCCCAGAACACGGCCTCGCAGCCTGGGAAAAACCCAAGGAAAATCTGTGGATGCCGGCCGTGAAAGCCTTGACTTCACAAAACCAACTCTTTGTGAAGTCGAAGGCTTTCACCTCTGGCATCCATAGATTTTCCTTGGTTTCCCCCCCCCCCCCCGGGCTGTGAGAGATAAACTCTTCCAGAATATGGCCTCACAGCCCGGAAAAAAACCAAGGGAAATCTATAAAACCAACTCTTGTTTGCCAGCCTGGGTTAGGGAAGAAACTTGTGTGTGTGTGTAGTCTTTTCCACTCCCAGAGGAAACTTCGGGTTCAGAATCCTATTCTGGCTCTCACAAGGACCTCCTCAAGGGGAAAACCCATCACGGCCCGGCAGCAGGCAGGCACTCCATGGCCGTGCTCTACCGGTTTAGCGCCTGCCTGCTAAACCCGCCCGGCAGCCTGAGGGAGATACATGACTCCTCCTCGCCTACACGCGGCCCTCATTCCCCACAGCTCAGGGAAGGTGGAAGAGAGAGAGCGAGGCTTCCCACAGACACTGCCCGCCCTCCTCCTGGAGATGGCGCCCAAAGCCGCCTCCTTCTCCTTCTCCTCCTTCAGCAGCGACGGCGGTGGCTCAACGGGGAGGGAGTTCCGGGCTCGCTGAAGTTTATGTGGGGCAGGGAGCGCCCTTGGCTGGGAGAAGGCGCACTGCGGGCTGAAGCGGGATGGCTCTTCTGGTTGGAAAGGCCGCGAGGCCTTGCAAACGGTAAAGGTCGAGTTTTCCTGTGGCAAGGAGCCGTGGCGCGTCCTCCCTCCCCATGGCAGGAACCCGAGGCGCTCCAAGCCAACACACTCGGGGCAGGGCGCGGGGCGGGTGGCGAGGCCTCGAGTCCGTAAGTGTGGGACGCGCACCGGCTTCTCCCCTCACGTCCAGGCGGCGGACGAGGCCTCGCCAGCCAGGTCGCCGTTCCGCGCGAAACGAAGGCGTCGCCGGCCTCCCGCCCTCCGAGGCAATCAATGGTTCTGAACCTTTTCTTTACCAGGGACCCCCTTTAAATGTCTTTTGTTGCCACGGACCCCCAAGGCTTGGAATTCAAGATTTTAAACCCTAACAACAACAATTTAATACCTAATGCCTAACAATAATAATGATAATAACACAATTACAACCATCCATTAAACCTTCTCCTGTTTCCTCCTGCAAGTTTGTGGCTGGAGTGGATTGAATTGGCAATGCGCAGGCCAAGCCAGCCAGGCTTTGTTCCTGTCACATGGCCACTCCACTGCTGGGAGGAGGTGGGCCAAGTAGCCTTCAAGCCTTCAGGACCCCCTGTGAGAATACTGTGGCCCCCTGGGGGTCCTCTGACCACAGGTTAAGAACCACTGCTCTGAGGTTATGCACCCCTGCTGTTTTAATCTATAAAAGCCCTGGGTGATGAAATTCTTACTCTTAATCTTCCTTATTTGCTAACTGAGAGGACCCATTTAACCAACATCACCAGGAAACAGTTGGATTGCATTTTTTTTTTAAATGGCTTAACATTTTGAAATGGTCATTTTGGAAATAGTGTAACATGCCCTCCACTCCACTGCAACGATCTCAGGAACCCTTAGAGATCATCAGGGTTGTTGTTATTTGCCATCAAGTCAACTTCAACTGATGGTGACCAAGATCCGGTGTCATCAACATCATTGCTCAGGTTTTGCAAACTCAGGACCATGGCTTCCTTGATTGAGTCTATCCACCTCTGTTGTTTTGTCGACCCTATGAACAAGAGCGCTCCAAGTCACCTGTCATCAACAGCACTGCTCAGGTCTTGCAGACTAAGGGAGATATCATTGAATTCTAAAGCTAGGATTACCCGTGCCATGGTATTTCCAATTTCTGTGTACAGTTGTCCCTTCGTATTAGCTGGGGCTAGTTCCAGGACCCCCTGTGGATACCAGAATCCATGAATACTCAAGTCCCATTATATGCAATGGCATAGCAAAATGGTGTCCCTTATATTTTATTTATTTATTTATTTATACCCCGCTCTTCAGCCACAAGGCTATCAGAGCGGCTTACAAATTGTTTTAAGCAATAGCAATTTACACATCTACACTGCATTAAACAGTTTCCAATGTGTGTTAGCTAGCTTATATAAGATGGCAAAATCAAGGTTTGCTTTTTGTATTATTATTTTTTAAAGAATATTTTCAAGCCGTGAATACTTAAATCCGTGGATATTGAATCCGTGGATATGGAAGGAAAATTGTATTGTGAAAATTGGATGGTGAAGAAAGCTAATAGAAAGAAAATCAACTCATTTGAAATATGCTGCTGTATAAGAGTTCTACAGATACCAGTGGACTGCTAAAAAGACCTGTAGTGTGATCTTTCTCTTTTCCTGCTGCCTTCTTTCTTGCCAAGCATTGTTGTCTTTTCTATTGAGTGATGTCTCCTTGAGAGCCAGTGTGGTGTTATGGTTTGAGCATTGGACTATGACTCTGGGAGGCAAGGGTTGAAATCCCTGCTCACCCATGGAAATCAACTGGGTGGGTAACCTTAGGCAAGTCACATGCTCTCATCTCAGCCTTGGAGGAAGGTAAATGCAAAAACTGCTCTGAACAAATCTTGCCAAGAAAACCCCATGACTTACTTGTCTTTTTAACACTCTGTGGTATCTGTAGAACTCTTCTCTAGCACCACTTTTCAAATGAGTTGATGACAGCTTTCTTCACTCTCCAGCTTTCACAACCATACATAAAAGTTGGAAATACTATGGCTGGATGATTCTGACTTTGGTAGTTATTATATGTCTTTATACTTGAGGATCTTATCTAGTTCCTTCATGGCTGCTTTTCCAAGTCTTAGGACTTGTTTGTCTACACGGGCAATATACCCCATCTTGCCCCCATCTTAAAGCCCAGTTAGCTCCCAAAGATCACATACCTTCATAAATCCTACTTCAGTATAATTCAGGTTCTAGCACTGCAAATAAAATGAATATTTTAATAACAAAGGTATATGAAGAAAACCATGCACACAAGTATATAGGCAGGATTTTCTCCATTAACAGGGGACAGTGGGACCCAGAGCTTACATGGCCTATTAGGCCCACAAGCCAAAGGTTTCTTTCCCACGGCCTGACATTAAAATGATCATCTTTGATTCTAGGATTGCTCTTTCCTTTGCTTACATTTTAGCTAATGAAATGGGATGAAGTTGAGTAGTGGAAATTAAGCTTTAGAAAATACTTTGGATAGAATTTATACAGTACACAATTTTAAATGATTGATTAAATGTTCTAGCTATATGCTTTACGTGGATATATGTTAGATCAGTACTTCTTAAGCTATCTGATGTGAGGGACCTGCAGTTTTCCCCCCCAGTGTGCCAGAGACCGGCACCATATTTGAGCTGATTGGCTACAGTTCTTTCTTTCTTTCTTGAAAAATTCAGGCACAAGGTGGCTGATGGCTCAGGGACTGGCACTGGTCCATGGACCACCATTTTGAATACCAGTGTGCTAGATTGTTGGAACTTTTGATATGTACTGGCTTTTCTTTTACAAACTTAACTTTTACAAACATGGAATATGTGTTTTAAAAATAAGTAATATTTTTATCACATTCCAGGGTCATGTGGAACCATATTGCTTTTACCCCACTCTCCAGAGATCAGCCATGCCCTTTATTTACATCCTGTGCCCCGTTACTCCAGACTTCCAAGAACAAGTGCTGGGAACTTCAAACGAGAAGACAGAAAATGTGGACTCTATTGAACTGTGAGGATAGAGTAAAATTTGCCAACATGCTTCCAAGTAACATGATACATTCTTCTGTGAGCTTCAAAACAAAAAATAAATACCAGCAAACAAAAATCCCAGTATTAGATGGGGACATCCCTTCCCTTTACAGACATGTATTTGAAGGCAATTCAAGGAACACTGAGATCTGCATTCAAAGGTAACATACTTGTTAAGATTATGACAACATTAGCCTTTTACTTGTTTATCCAGCAGTTTGGGAGTAGCGTATGTATTTTAGGATTCTGTAAAGTAGTTATCCCAAATCAAAACCAGACTTATTCTGTGGGTTCCAAGTGAGGTTTTAATGAGTTCAAGCTTAATCAGTCTGTGAATTTTAACTCTATACATTTGATATTTACAGTGGGCCCTCCTCACCACATATTTGACGGACCATGGATTGTCAGTCCCATACCTAAAATGGCGTTGTTGTGCACATGCACACACTGAAGCATCCACGTGCACATTGATGCCATTTAATAATATGGGATGCAATCATCTGTGGTTTTTCTTATCTTCATGAGATCTCAGAACTGAACCCCTGCAGATCCAGAAGGCCTACTGTATCAGACTTTAGTTATACTATGTCCAGAAAGATTTAGAATTATTTATCAGCTTATGTATAGTTGATCTTTATTTGTACAGGAGGGAAAGGTATTTAGAGCATTGTTAGATAACTTAAAGGCATGTACAGTAGTTTGATTATTTCTTCTTTTAAAGTTTAACTGTGCTATATATTTTGAATGTTTTTGAGAACTTCCTAAAATTTATCCCACATTTCCATTTTGAATATAATAATATGTATGATGACCCATGCTTTTCTAAAAGGGTTTACTCTTATTTCAATTAATTGTAATTCACTGATAAAGGTAGAACCGTGATTCACCAATTTTATGGATTAGTGCTGGAGAACCATATAGCTACAGCCGAAATGGTTTTATGCAGAATTATTAACATAAATTGAAAAAAAAGCTATTGAAGATGAAGTGATGACTTCACACAAGTTTTTTTTCCCCAGTTTAATAATTTCCATAGTGTCTTTTGAGGAAGCCAAAATCCAAATATCAAATAATGCAATAATTTCTAAATGGCATATTAATCCAGTTTTCAGGTGAATCACCATGATAGCAACAAGTTTTAGGGCATATGCAATAAAAGTGCTCAAGTAGTTCCACCTTTTATCAGAGAGTTGCAAATGAAGATAAAATGTTATTTTGCTTTTATTTGTTAAATAAATGTACTGAAGGAACAACTTTATTTTAAGTTTAGGGGGAAAAAACTCTGGTCATAGTCCTAGCAAAAACAAATATTTTCATGTTTTTACAGCATCAGGCTTATATCTACATTGTACAATATTTTCCCAAACTTGAAAAATTTATCTGTAGCGCATACATGCCCTTACACCTCCAGTTTAAATTAATATTTTATTGTTCCTTTCTTTCTGGTCTTTAATAATGCAATCAAGTAAACTGTGTGGATGAATAACTCACATCCACTACACTAGTCGCAGTAGCTTAACCTCACTGTTTTCCCAGTAGTCTGATGGCAGGGTAGTTAATATATACACTGTGTTAGCTTTTAAGCTCCTTATGTCTTTGGAAACGAATGTTGGCATTGAGCTCTTTTGAGCCTTTCATTTTAATATCAGGTATTCAGAGTTGCTTGAGAAGGTCAGTAAAGGAGGAGGGGAAAATGCAATATTTCGTCATACTCAGAGGAACAAGAAGTTGCTTGTTCGTGAACGTTTAAAGATGCTACTTGATGATGAACCTTTCCTTGAGCTCTCCCCCTTTGCAGGCCTAGATATGCCTTATGGTGATGTTCCTGCTGCAGGATGTCTCACTGGTATGTTTACATAAGAGGGAATTAAAGCTAAATCTCAATAATAATAATAACAATAATAATACCACCAGTAATACCAATACAACAGCTGTTCAGTTCTTGTTCAAGAGATACGTCAGGGGTTTTAGCCTACCATCAACAATTATTTTATGTATTTATTTATTTAATTTATATCCTACCTTTCTCCAGTCATGGGACCCAATGCAACTACAAAGTACAGCTAAAATCTTATTATACAAAAATTTAAAAAACAGTCAAATAAACAATTCCATTAAAAGCACAAAGTTAAAACAGTTTAAAACATAAAGGCAGAATTTTTTTCTGTTGCTGTATCTATTGGAACACTCAGTATTAAAAACTGAACAGAGTAGATTTCAAGAGCAACTGTTTTGAAACCCAGGAACATACATTGTAGGCTGGTTTGGTGTCAAATATCAAATAAAGCATTCCTGGTTAACCTTAACTCTCATAAATTTATTTATGGTAATCATCCTTCAAGATAAGGATGGAACTTGTAAAATTCCTTTTATATTTAAAATGTAATTTTTGTTACTACAAGCGGAACTAATTATTTCTTAGAGGCAGATTAAATTTCCTAGCTAAATTAATGGTGTGAGTGATGTGCTGTAGAATAGAAACAGCGAAGCACACACATGTCCACAGATGATCTCTTGCTCACTCTTTTGCAGCATACTGAAAGTTCTATGCTGCAAAAAAACTGATAGGACTGTTATAAAATATTTCCATGTAGATCATTTATGAATAAGATAAATTGTGGATAATTTGTGAAATGTTGTTTTTCTCACTGGAAGATCTTTGCAACATTCATCCTGAATTTCATTGCAGGAGTTGGCAAAATATGTGGGATTTGGTGTGTCTTCATAGCAAATGATGCAACAGTGAAAGGTGGGACCATTTATCCTGTTTCAGTAAAGAAACAACTAAGAGCTCAAGAAATAGCAATTAAAAATAGACTTCCATCTGTTTACCTTGTGGATAGCGGAGGAGCTTTCTTGCCACTTCAGGTATGAAATATGTTCTATGAAATGAATTCTAAATTTTTGTTCACTTAAAAAAAGTTTCTTTTCCATTCATATTATTTATTTTATTACATTTCTATCCCACCTTTCTTGTTGTACAGGATCCAAGGTGGCTTTCAAGCATTTAAAAACTGAGTACAGTTAGAAAAATATTTGTATAAAAGTTAAAAAAAACAATTAAACAACAGTTTGGTTAAAAACACAATGTTAAACAATATAAAAGCACTATGCATAGTAAAAAAGGTTTATGAAAAGAACAACCCCATTAAAAGCCTTTTCTGCCACATAGGTTATAAGCCAAAGGCATGCCTGAATAAAAAGGCCTTTGCCTGCTGGTGTCAGGAAGGCAATGAGAAGGCAACCAAAATTCCTGTGGGAGGGGAATCCACATCTTAGGAGCAGCCACTGAGAAGGCTCTCTCTCACCTGTGTCCTCACCAAACATGCCCATGAAGGTGATGGGACTGAGAGGAAGCCTACCCCCTTAAGACTTGTGCAGGCTCATACAGGAAGATATGGTTTTTCAGATAGTGAACCTAAGCTGTGTAGGGCTTTAAAGGTCATAACCATAACTTTGAATTCTGCCAGGAAACAGACTGGTAGCTAATGAAGCTGTGTCAACGGAGGGGGGGGTGTTAACTAGCCCTAGCCAGCAGCCTGGCTGCAGCATTTTGAACCTGTTGAATTTTCTAAACAGTTTCCAAAGGCAGCCCCACATAGAGTGTATTACAGTAGTCCAACCAGGGTTTAATCAATGCATGTGTTACCATGGCTAGATCTGACATCTCAAGGAATGGGCACAGCTGGCACACTAGTTTTAACTGTGCAAACACACTCCTGGACACTGGTGAAACCTGAGATTTCAGTGAAATGTAAACCCATCCAGCTTAAGCTGAATCCCTGATCCCTGATCTACCTTCTGAATGACCAGAAGCACCTTTGTCTTGTCTGGATTAATCTTCAGTTTGTTGGCCCTCATGCAGTTGATTACTGACAACAGATGTTTGTTTAGCATTGATGCCAGCTTCATTGGAGTGAAATGAAAAGGAGAGAGAGAGAGAGTAGGGTGTTATCTCCATGTTAGTGACACTGAACTCCAAAACTCCAGATGACCTCTCCTAATGTTTTCATGTACAGTAGGACCCCCGTAGCCACTGATTCATTATCCACTGATTCAGTTATCCACGGGACACAAAACAGCACACCTACCATAGAGTCTTTCTAGAAAATGTGTCTTCTCTAGCCATTTTCTAGGTCCTCCAAGGCAACTCTATGGTATTTTAAACTGGAAGTCCCATTATTTTCAATGGTGTTCGCTATTATCTATGGTTTTCAGTATCCACGGGGCCACCCAGAATCAATCCCCAGTGGATATGGGGGTCCTACTGTAGATGTTAAACAGCATGGGAGACAAAATTGAACCCTAGGATACCCCATAGGCCAATAGCCAGAGAGTAGAACAGGAACCCCCCAGCAGCACCTTCTGAATTCTCCACTCTAAGAAGGACTGCCACCGCTGTAAAACAGTACCCCCAAGTCCCATCCCAGACAGGCAGCCAGAAGGATACCATGGTTAATGGTATTGAAAGCTACTGGGAGGTCCAGCAGAACCAACAATTATTCTTCTCCTGTCCAGTTCCCCGCTTAGGTCATTCAAAAGGCAACCAAAGGTGTCTCAGTCCCATAATCAGGAGTGCAAAATGGGTCTAGAATAATCCCATTTCATCCAGGAACTGCTGACACTGGGAGGCCTCCACATGATCCACAACCTTGCCCAAAAAGGGGGATGTTGGAGACTGGCTGGTAGTTATCTAGTTCAGTCAGGTTCAGGAAGGTTTTTTTGTTTTGTTTTGTTTTGTAAAGGACTCACCAAGCCTTTTTTAGACTGGATGGAATGCTGCCTTGCTTCGCCATTCCCCTAACTCACCAAGTCAGTTACTCTCTGGCTGTTTTTATAAGCTAAGAACGTCATGTGGTGGCTTTTACCTCTCCAGGAATCCCATCCACATCCTCAGGCTGCACAAATTGAAATGTATTCAATAACACAGGACAAGCAGGAGCCAAAATTACATCCAATGGACCTGTATTAGCCATGCCATTCAAGTTGGAGTGGATCCAAATGATTTTATCTGCAAAGTGTTGTTCAAATTCTTCACAGTGGGCCTCTGGGTTATCTGCCTGCTACTCTCATGGGGCAGAGTGTAAAAGCCCCCTGAGCACTTGAGACAATTCTGCTGGTTGACACTGTGCAGATGCAATGGTGGCAGAAAGAAAAGAATTCTTTGCTGCCATCACCACCATGGGATAGGTGTTATAATGGGCTCTAGCCCAGTGGCTCTTAACCTTTTCTTTACCAGGGACCCCCTTTAAATATCTTTTGTTGCCACGGACCCCCAAGACTTGAGATTTAAAGCAACAACAACACATCAGAATAACAATAACAATAACGACCAGTTACACCATCCATTAAACCTTCCCTCAGAGGCACTGGAGGGAGGGGGAAGACTTTTCTCCTGCTTCTTCGTGCAAGTTTGTGGCTGGAGCTGATTCGCAACGCAGAGGCCAAGCCAGCTAGCCTTTGCCTTGGCTTCTGTCACATGGCTGCTCCACTGTGGGGAGGAGGTGGGCTGAGTAGCCTTCAAGCTTTTGCAGACCCCCTATGAGGACATTGCAGCCCCCTGTGGGTCAGTGGATCACAGGTTAAGAACCACTGCTTTAGCCCATGTTATGGTTGGTTTTCACCTCTGTTTCCTAAAATATTTGTGTGATTGAAAGAAATCTGAGTAAAATAGCAAAATTCTTATTAGCAAAATCGAAGCCAAGCTAGGATGAGCTACTAGCACAATTATAAAGAGAGATGAATGAGGCACCATACTTCTTGTGATATGCCAGACTTCCTGTTTGCTTTATGTAAAAATTGAAATGAAGCAAAAATAAAACAGGTTCTTTTAACCCCTCTCCCCAAAGCCAGTAAAATTAGAAGAAAGAAAAAGAAAAAAACCCTAACAGGCACAGATTGTAGTCTTTGAAATCTATCTGGCTCTTTACTACAAGAACTTTAGCATTTCTTTATTGGAACGAACTCCTTTGCCACTGGCTTAGCTTCATTTATTATTGCATTAATAGTCAATTGCTAACAGTTTCATAGAATTTTATTTTATATTATGTTGAACCTTTATATTCTGTCTTTTGATCAAATGACTTCCAAGAGGGCTTAGCATACATTTTAAAAATACCTAAATAACTAAATAAAATACTTATCAGCATTGTTTGTCTGGCTGATTGACAGACC
The DNA here is from genome assembly GCA_030847615.1 of Gambelia wislizenii. Taxonomy (NCBI): domain Eukaryota; kingdom Metazoa; phylum Chordata; class Lepidosauria; order Squamata; family Crotaphytidae; genus Gambelia; species Gambelia wislizenii. The sequence continues at coordinate 110,961,726 of JAUMIR010000004.1, forward strand.
TGAGTATTCTTTTCCATGTACCTAACAGTTCAGTAACAAGTGGAACATAAAGCAGAAGTCTTCTGTCTGCTGCCCAATAGCTAAGGCTATTGTTCCTTTCTGTCTTCCCCTTTTACCGGTAATTGTGTTAATCATGGGAGGGGGGCAGTGAGGGAATGCAACCTTGTACTTTGGTGGTGACAGAGATCAGAGTGTTCTTCTATAATCCCAGGATATCATAGTTCAGTCTCTTTGTTCAGTTATATGGGAGATCATTGTTTGAACTTGTTCCTGGTGGTACTTGTTCTCACAAACGTATGAACTAGATAATCTATACAGTACCGTAAATGGAGAAGATAAGTAAAGGGTGGCACTATTATATTGGCTTTAGTTCATACAGTTTTGTTTTCAAGACTTTTTCTGTGATTTTCTGTCAAGCAAGACTCATTTAGTGACAGAACCAAGGTTTAAATGGAAATTAGAAGTAGGCTGGAAGTAGTGTATTTTTTTCCCTGTCACGTTCTGTCAGTTTTGCAACAGATATATCTAAAATTACTGACCAGTAGTTGTTTGTAGTACCTTTCAAGAGATCCAATGCATGTAAATTTTAATCTTGGTGCAGCATAGTCAGCAGTGGATAGCTTTACAATAGTAAAAAGAACAAACAAAATTGTTTGAAAAAGTTAATGTTCTCTGACAAAATGTTTTTCAGATTAGGTGTAATATGAAATATGGATGAGTGCAAATTTTGATTGATTAACCCATACTGTAGATACAGAGTTGAGTTTTGAATTGACTGTAATGCTCTTGTTCTTCCCTGTTTCTATATTGTTAGGCAGAGATATTTCCTGACCAATACCATGGAGGCCGAACTTTCTACAATGAGGCTGTGATGTCTTCATTAAAAATTCCTCAGGTATAACAGTGTATTGGATAGTACATTTTAAAATATATTTTCTAGCAGAATTTAGTTAGTAAGCAAAATAATGTATAACTCTGTTGAGCAGAACTGCAGAGTATTTCAAAAGGGTTATATAGATCTTACATTTTGAGTTTTTTTTGTTACAAGCATTTTCTCTTCTATGATCTAGAAACAATATTGATTGCTAGAACTATAGTGATTCATTAAGTCTTTGTCTTAGGCATTTATCCATGATTTCATCTAATTCTTTGCAACAGACAAGAGAAGTATATTCAATGGGTTGTATCAAGAACTCTTCCTTTTTTTTGCAGCCTATATAAAGATCTAAATGCAATTCACATGCAGATGGCTGTTAACCTGTTTTAGGACACCTACCCCCTTTCAGCACTTTACACTAGCATGATACTGCCACCTCTTCATAGCAGGTGATGCCACTGGAAGAGGCTCTGCCCACCTCACAAAATGCAATGCAGGATGACATAAATCATAATTGTTTTTGTCTCACACATATAGAGAGAAGAAAGGTGTGCACACATGTTTACCTTGCTTAACTAGAACTCTATCTTTGGTATACAATTGGAAATATGCCCTTGTCTTTTTTTATATTCTTCTTTAAATAAAAGTGTTAATATACTTTTTTTGGAGTTTTCCCTGAGATGAATAACAAAACTGCTTTTTGCTAGCATTGCCTGATATTATTGCCATCATACGTTTTTAAAATGTACAGTGGGCACTTGGTATCCATAGGGGATTGGTTCCAGGATTCCATGTAGCTACCAAAAAACATGCACACTCAGATCCCTATTAAAAATGACATAGGGCAGCAGCAGAGGTGACAGGAAGCTCTAGCCACATTCTTCAGGCTCCCCCACCTCCGGGGAGCACAGCAGCCACTCGCTTCCTCCTTCAGGACAGAAGGGTTCTTTGCAGAGCAGAACCAGGCAGCCAGTGTGCTCTCTGGAGGCAGGTGTCAGGACTCGTCCCGGACATGACCTATTCCTGCCAATTTCATTGTTTCTTTGTAACCCTGCTGGTACTTGTGTTTCATTTCTTTGTGCTTGTTAATGGTGGTCTTGTGGTGCCTGTGGAAGGGGAGTATAACGATTGGTAGTGAGAATGGATAGATAAGCCGCAGCTGCACAATCAGCTTGAGAAAAATGGGATGGATGTTACATTTTAGATCTGATCCTAACAAGCAGAGATGATCTGTTTAATGGGGTGGAAGTAGTGGGATCCTTAGTGGGGAGTGACCATGTTCTCCTGGAGTTTGTTATACAGAGGAAAGGGGAAGCCAAGAGTAGTCAGACGTGCATTCTAGACTTTAAGAAAGCTGATTTCAGAAAACTTAGGGAATTACTGGGGTGATCCCATGGTCAGGAATACTAAAAGAGAAGGGATGGGAGTTTCTTAAAAGTGAGATATTGAAGGCACGACTTCAAACAGTTCCAACAAGGAGGAAAAATGGGAAATGTCTAAAGAAACTGGTATGGATGTCTAAAGAACTTTCAACTGAGCTAAGTCTTAAAAGGGATATGTCTCTCTCTCTCTTTGGCTTTTCTTTGAAAACTAAGATTCAGGAAGGACTCATCCCGCGCTTTCTGCACGTGAGCTGATGACTAAAAAGGCCAATCAGAGATAAACAAGTCTGGTTGCAGAAAGCACAGCAGAAGGTCTCCTTGGGTGATGTTTCCGGGTTGTGATTCTTTCTGCGTTGTCGTTTCTCTTCAAGACTTGTTCGGCATGAGTTCTCAAATAAGGCTGCAGCGTTGTGGATAGTGCGCCTCCATGCCTTCCGATGTGAGGCCAGGATATGTACAAGAAATGGAAAAGCAGGGAAATCACCAAAGAATTCAAACAAATGGGCAGCTCATGTAGGGGGAAAGTCAGAAAAGCTAAAGCACAGATGGAGCTCAGGCTTGCTAGAGAGGTTAAAACAATAAAAAGGGCTTTTTTGGTTATATCCATAGCAAAAGGAAGAACAATGGAATGGTAGGACCACTGCGTGGAGAAGATGGCAAAATGCTAATGGGGGCAGAGAAAGAGCAGAGATACTCAACACCTTTTTTGCCTCGGTCTTCTCCCAAAAGGAGACAGTGCGCAACCTGGGGAAAATGGAGCAGATGATACAGTAGGGGAAAGGCAGCATAGAAAGGCAGCAAAGTTAAAGAGATTGTTCAGGAATACCTGGCAAATATAAATATAAATGAAGAGGGGGTCAGGGGATGATGGTTAACCAATAGTATTGAAACCCGCCAGGTTGTATAGATTGTAATATGCTTTTAATATACTGTCTGCCCTCTTAAGTTTCGATTCTGAGCAACAACCTTGTATGATACACTTCTTGGATTACTGTGCCAATAAAGCTTTCTGTTTAACTCTGAGACTGCTGGTCACTGCACCTGGGAATGCAAGTATGTAATGGCAGGGGAGCCCAAAGAATGCGGCCAGAGCTAGCTGCTGTCTTCACTGCTGCCCTACACCATTTTTAATAGGGGTATGTAAGCCTTACATCACATTTGCAGACTCTCTGCAAGTGTCCTGTTACATTTACAGTCTCTCTGCAAGCCTCACAAAGCTTGCAGAGAGATTGCAAATGTGATGCGAGACTTATAAGTCCCTATTAAAAATGGCATAGGGCAGCAGCAAGCCCTGCCAGCTGCATGCTTCTGCCTTGCAAAGAAACCCTGCTACTTCAAAAGCAGAAGCAGTAATTGGCTGGCGTGCTCCTCACCAGGGATTCAAATATACAGTACAGTATTGTGTACATTTCAATCTGCAGTGGATTGAATCTGTGGATCGTGCGCTTTTGGATACAGCAGTTCCACTGTACGTACAACTAAATGTTAGATTTAATTCTTTCTTTTCTTCCTTATTAACCATCTATCTTGATGGGTCCTCTAGATAGCAGTTGTGTGCGGCTCTTGTACTGCAGGAGGTGCTTATGTTCCTACAATGGCAGAAGAAACGGGTATGGTAGATAAAATTGGTACCCTGTTCCTTGCTGGACCCCCTTTAGTTAAAGCTGCCACAGGAGAAGACATTAATCCTGAAGAGCTGGGAGGAGCAATGCTGCATTCTAAGTAGGTCTAATATTAGTTACTTGCCTCATCATATTGTTTGTATTGTATAGAACACATAGTTCTAGGCTATCTGAAGGACTGTATTCTCCTATATGAGCCTTCTGGGCTTTGTGATCGTTGGGAGATCTGAAGTAGATCTTGCCACCTCAGAGGCATGTTTGGTGGTGATTCAAGAGAGGGCTTTCTCAGTGACCTCTCCCAAGCTCTGGAACTCTATCACCAAGGAATGCTAGGTTGGGCCCCCAGCCATTCACTTTTCCACTAGAAGGCAAATGCCTCTTTTAGGAAGGTTTTGCAACTTACTGGTTGCTGAAGAAGGGGCTTTTTACCATGAGGGCTTTTTATTTTTCTTAATGTGCTTTAATCTGTGTTTATTTTTTTAAAAAAATCTTAATTTATTTGAGTTATGATATTGAAATGTGAGTTTTCAGCCCGGTTGTGAGCTGGTTTAAGTTCCCTTTTTTTTTTTATTAGATTTCAATTAAATAGGAAAGGAAAAGGGTATAAAAAATAGTGAATCCAGTTGATACAACATAAAAAAGAATTAACAAACAGAAAAAAACTTAAAAAAAGATATACCTTTAGAAGTTTAAATTATAACAAGACAACAAAAAAAAGGGGAAAAGAAAAACAGTAATTAAAAATTAACACATTAAAATGACTTCTTAGTGATCTCTAGCTGTACAGTGTTAAATACATTTTGGTTCTTCAGGTTTGAGTTCCTTTTTAAGGAGACAAGCAGCATATAAATCCAATAAATGCAGTTCTAGAGGCATTCATGTTCTTTTTTTAGAAGAATTGCATGTAAAACAATTGAACTTTCAGAGAAACTGTACTTAATTTGCTGTATGCTGAGCTCGAGAATCTGGAGAAAGACAGCTAAAACCAATAAGTTACAATAAAGTTGCAACATGATCATATAGATTCATCAGATTTTAAAAAGTGAGTAGAACTCATAAAATAAATGTGTGCTTAAACAGGAAGGTCTTAGTCATACAGTGAAGAGGGTGCCAATCTAACCTGCTAGGGTAAAGAATTCCATAGTTTAGGCATGGCCACAGAAAAGACCCTTTCTCTCCCCTCCCCATCAATTCTGCTTCTCATGTAGTTGAGAATGGGAGTTAGAATGGAGAAAGTGAAACTGTCTCTCAAAACATCAGTTTTTTTTGTATGATGTTTCTGAAATAAATGATCTAGGCAGAGACAGAAATTTTCCCTTTTTTAATCACATGAATGTCTCAATATAATTTTCTCCCTTCAACTTATTTTAATATTTCTGCTAATATTTTGCTAATAATCTTCATTGTGGCTCATTGTACCACATGTCATACATGAGTGAAATCTTTCTTTCAGGATCAGTGGTTGTGTTGATCATTTTGCATCTTCAGAAAAAGAAGCTTATGAATGTGTTAGAAATATTATTTCCATGCTTAATTATGATATTCCTGCAGAAGAGGCTCTAGAGTTTGACAGTCCCTTATACAATGCTGATGAACTTCTTGGACTTGCTCCACAAGATTATAGCTACACTCTACATATAAAATTGGTGAGAAAAGCTTTCTTTGCATTCTTGAGGAAATCCTGTTGAAATCAGTTATGGAATTAAATATTTAATTGTTTAGTTAATTGTGGCAACTTGTGGCTCTTGGTTTGCTTGGACTGTATATATAGGTCTGATCTGTTGGTGAAAACGACAAAGTCTTCCTGCATTTTAAATATTAGTAAATGTTTTGTGGCATATGTTTTGTGGACTAGAGTCTGTTTCATGAGATGCATAAAGTAGGGACCCTCAAATAGAAGGGTTTTTATATGCACAGATTTGTTACAATATAAATATGCTATCAATTGCAGATCATGCTTTAGGAGTGTGATGGAGTGTACTTAGTCCACCATATGTTATGCCATAATAAATTTATTAGTAGTCTTTAAGGTGTTTAAGTTACTTCTATTTTTTTTTCTATAAGAAACTAATAGTTTTCTGGAAATTCTGTTGGTACTGCTTTTTAGAAGTACTTCTACATGTGGATATCCATTTGAGGTGACAAAGCCAAAAGTAAAGTTTAACTTCTGGTGTATAGTTGGGGCATAAACAATTACAACCTTTGTAATGTTCAGTTCACATTTTTATATGTAGTGTGACATTCATTTTGACAGTATTAATTCTGTGGTTTCATAATATTTTAGTATTGAGCAGTCATTTCAAACTGAAGAAATACTTCTCTCTCTCTCTCTCTCTCTCTCTCAGCAAACCACCTAGTATTGATTTTTTATTTCTCTTGACAATGTTTTATAGATTCTGAGTCGTATGATAGATGGCAGCAGGTTCCAGGAATTCAAAGCTAATTATGGAACAACCTTAGTAACAGGATTTGCCTACATAGAAGGGTAAGAGTAAAATTTAAAACAAATGGATCAGCTTATTTTAACACTGGTTATGTGGAGCAATATGTCCAAAATGAGAGTATTTGACCAAGCAAATAGTAATTGGTTTCTTTTATCTCAAGCAATCTGACATTGCAATCATGTAGTCAGATTTGGTGTAGTGACAGAGATGTAGCTGCACTACAAACAGTATGGCTTCTATAATGTTTGGGCCACAGAAATCACTCCTGTTGTAGCTGGATTTCTGAAACCAAGATCTTGATGGGGAATTTTGATTTTGTTTCTTTGACTTTTATATTTTATGTACTGAGTTACATATATTTTAAATTTAATATAACTTGTCATTGACTATTTGGACTATCTTGCAGCATGCTCCCATCTCTGTCAAGTCCTCCCCCCACCCAGGACTGAAATCTCTGCTTCCATGCCACCACTGGTGGGAGAGCAGCAGCTCTACTGATTTTGGTTTTTGGGAAGGGGAGGAGTGCAGAGATAGGGTTGCCTGTTAGAATAGCAGGGAAGAGGCTCTAGCAGCCCTGCAGCAGGTTCCTCCACAGCCCACTGGGTGTTTGTGTGTGGTGAATGTGTGTGTGCAGGCCTCAGCTAATAAAGGTTGCAACCCAAAAGGTAGTGCCCTAGTCAATACACATTGTTAAGGAATATTAACATCTATTCTTGTTCACTGTCTTTGTTTGTAGAATCACTTTGAACTACTGTACATAGGCAGCAGTCCTGTATAAACATATCTCAGAGTAAGCCTGTTGAATTCAGTGGGACTTACTTCAGAGTAGACATACATCAGATTGTTTAGTTAGTGTTTCCTTTTTTAGACATACCCGCACTGAATATTTTCATTTCATTACTTGTATACTGAATTCCCGGGATGGCACGGAGGAGCAATCCACTTGATATTTCAGTACTTAGGAAAGCTTTCATGTAACTTCCCAAACAGCTGAGCTCAACCAAAGATCTTACTTCAATCAATGAATTAACAATTTGTTTGGGAAAATTAATGAAAATATTCATAGCCTAGCTTTCAAGTTGGACTGACATTTAAACACCAATTGCTGTAAGAGATCAGTCTATGTGACTGATTCTTTTTTTTAAAACATATTTTTAGTAAAGATTTTACAGCTACATTAAAAATTAAAGAAATTACGAAGATTAGACAACAAAAGGAAATATAAGAAAGAAAGAAAAAATAAAAGAGAAAGTAGAAAGAAGAAGAAAGGAAGTGACTTCTGATCCTCCTTTCAGTATTTATATAGGCATTCATACCTCTCTAAACACTACAGCATATTCTTTTCTTTCAATAAGCTGTCCTCACTAATAATCAAAAGCACAATTTATCTGCTTCAATGGCCATTCGCTCGTCATGGGTAGTGTTGAATTCTTCCATCTCACCTACTGTGTTCATGTACTTTAGTAATCTTCCGTGGTTCTTTCCCAACTGTATGCCCATCATTGTAGAACAATTCCAGTATTAATCTTTAGACCCCTTATGTTCTCCATATTTCCCACAAATATTACACATACACTAAAAATCTACTTATAGATTATAAATGCTTATTTTAACATCTTATAGCAAGAATACATGATGTGATACAAATTCAATTCATAAAAATTATCTTTAAAATCATAACATAATCCAAATTTTAATTCCTTTGGCCACACATTTTCCTAATAACCCGCCCATGTATTATCACCATATTAACAGATTCTAACCTACATTCTTCTTGTCCTTAATTTGTATTTAACTCTTGACTTTCTCCCCTGTCTTGCACACTTGAATACCTCCCACTGCCATTGCTTAAGTGGTACAACAATTGTCAAAACAGTTACTATCAACAGTTTTATCCATGTCAGACAAACTGCCTCATAATACAATTTGAGGTCTTCCAAAATCAAAGTAAGAAATCTAGAATCTTTTAGAGTTGCTGTCTCCTTAATCCATTTGGAAAACCAAATCATATTCTTATTAAGCTTTTTGCTTTTAAGATAAATCTTATGCAATATAGCCTTTATGTTCTCAGTTCTTATTAACAAAAGGACCTGAATCACCAAGTTTATTTTTAGTCTCACTGCTCATTGGGAGAACTCTCTTCAGGTGCAAATTAAGTGCTTAAAAGTGATTGAGAAAGAGAGATTTTGTCAAGTAAGGTGTCCATTAAGGCTCACTTTAAGGCACCTGAGCCTGATGTTAATCCCCAGCCCCTACTCCCATAGAAGCATCTCACAGGGATGTCAATCCACCATCTTACCCCGCCCAGGGTATCAGTCTGTATGACTGATTCTTGTGTTGCTGTCCGGTTCTCACTGTATGCTTAACCTTTCGTTCTATCTTTATTGCATGAACCAAATACAAGTCATATATATTAAAATCCTTTATGGCTTTCTGTAAGGTGTGGTTCAAACCTAATTTAATATATTCCAGGTGACTGGGGGAAGAGAGGATCTTTCCAGTCAAGAATTGGTCCTGCTCAAAGAGCATCTAGTTCAGCTGTTGGTGGGGATCTCGTCTCTGTAAACTATAAAGTTTTTGAGAAATACATTTTCCAAATAAACAGCAGTATGTTGTTGCTAGGGGAATTTTATTTTCCTGCAATCACCACCATCAAGTAAGATGTTGCTGTGTGCCTTCAGTTTATTTCAGACGTACAGCAGCTCTAAGGTGACCCTGTCAAACAACATATCCTTTGCAAATGTGAGTTATGAGATATGTGTGTTGGTGTGCTAGGCACCTTTTGGTTGCTGACCAGCAAAAATCTGGCCATGTTACTTGTCCTGCAGAAGTAGTTTTTTTGTTTGGATTTTGTAGTATTCTGTGAACAGTATAGGCTGAGTTTTCTCCAGTGTACTATTCTACTGAGAGTACTCTTTTAGCCCTTAATCTATTGGGTAAAGGGTAAACCTGTTGAGCACTAACAAAATTGTAATTTAGCCCTTCCATAACAATGTTCTATCATCTTGTGAGACTTGCTTAAGTTAACATCGGTTCTAGACAATGTGCTCTCCAATAGTGCTTAGTACATAACTTCTTTACATGAGTCTGTATTCTGGTTATGCAATACTTTACAGTATTTCAAATAAAAAATGAGGACCACCAAATTGCATATCCAGTGAAAAATATTTTATGTATATTTTTATATAGAGCTATAGTACAGTCGGCCCTCTGTCTATCTACAGGTTCTATATCTACGGACTCAAGCATCCGTGGCTTGAAAGTGTATATATATATATATATATATATATATATATATATATAAAATAAAATCCAAAAAGCAAACCTTGATTTTGCCATTTTACATAAGGGACACCATTTTACTACACCGTTGTATCTAATGGGACTGGAGCATCCACAGATTTTGGTATCTACGGCAGGTCCTGGAACCAAACCCCAGCAGATACCAAGGGCCCACTGTATAAGCTAGCATGGTATAGTGGTTTGAGCATTGGTCTATAACTCTGGAGACTAGGATTTGAGTCCTTACTTCACCATGGAAAACCACTGGATGACCTTGGGCAAGTCATGTTCTCTCAGCCTTAGACAACAGCAAAGGCAAAGCTACTCTGAACAAATCTTGCCAAGAAAACCCTGTGATAGACATTAGTGTGGCCATAAGTCAGAAATGCCTTGAAGGCACATAACAACAAGAATATAATATGTCAGGTTTTTAGCTTATCAGTAAAATTGTTTTTTTTTTTTTAAAGATCAAAATCTTTAAAACAAAATGAAATCTCAGAATGATCAGACTGTTTCACCTGGGATGCAGCTATTTCTTCCTGCAGCTGGCTGTTTCTCTCCTACCCCAGTTCATCCCATGAAGGACCCATTACCATCTAGCTTTCTTTGGGATTATGGTACATTGACAGTTAAGTCCTACCTAGTATGTACATCTATTGACTAGCAGATCCCATTTCAGCAGTTACTACCTTAAGCATAGTCTAGGATTAAAAGCCTAGTAAGTGCTTGTGATAAAGCATGAAAAACCTGAAGAACTGCCATTTTCTGGCTTCTGTCAATTGAATGGTTAAGCAGCATGCTTCTTCTCTAGGGCTGTTAATAAGACGGCTTTCACCACCTCTAGAATCACTCAGAACTTTAAAAAGCTCAAATAAATATTTAAAGTCCATTTTGTGTGTGAACAAGAAGCCACTAGTGGCCTAACCTTTTCCTTTAATGTTAAGCTTGCCTCTAAGCAGTGTTAGAGAGTGAATCATTTTGCTAGGATTAATAAAACATGCTACAGGCTCAAACTTCTTGATTTCCTCTTGAGATGAAAATGTGATTGTTGAAATACTTTTTCCATTATGGCAAAAAAGACAAATTGTGCTGCTGAGAATATGGATAGAAACATTTTACTTGCAAAAATTGTATACTAAGATTAACCAAGTTACATGTTTTTTTTTTCCTTATTAAGGATTTATTTTTTCAGGGATTAAATAGATTTGCACAGCTGTGTTGAGCTTTTATAACCTTAAGTCGGTTGTTGTTGAAGTTGACTTCGACTTATGGTGACCCATGAATGAGAGACTTCCAAGTCACCCAGGTCTTCCAGACTCAGGGCTGTGGCTTCCTTGATTGAGTCTATCCATCTGGAATGTGGTTGGCCTGTTTTCCTACTGCCTTCTACCTTACCAAGCATTATTCTCTTTTCAAGTGAGTCATATCTTCTCATGATATGGTCAAAGTGCATCAGTCTCAGTTTAGTCATCTTGACTTCTGGGGAGAATTCAGGATTGATTTGCTCTAGGACCCATTTATTTGTCTTTTTAGCAGTCCACAGTATCTGTAGAACTCTTCTCCAGCACCACATGTCAAATTAGTTGATTTTCCTCCTGTCAGCTTTCTTCACTGTCCAGCTTTCACAACCATGCAGAGAAATAGGAACTAGGATGGCATGGACAATCCTTACTTTAGTATTCAATTATATATCTTGACACTTCAGGATCTTGTCTAGTTCCTTCATAGCTGCCATTTCAATTCCTTTCTTCTGATTTCTTTCTTCAGTCTCCATTCTGATTAATGACTGAGTCAAGGTATAGAAAATCTTTCACTATTTCAGTGCAATTATCTGGGAACATTATTTCTGTTTCCTTAATGTTCATCTGTAAATCTGCCTTTACACTTTCTTCCTTGACTTTCTTAAATGATTTTTCCAAGTTTTTGTTTTTCTCTGCTAGTAGTATGGTGTCATCTGCATATCTTAAATTGTTGATGTTCCTTCCTCCAACATTCATGCCTCCTTCTCCAGGTGTAATCCTGCTTTACATATGATATGTTCAGCGTATATTATCATCCTAGAAGATAGGATGATTAAATGCAGCCTTGACTGACCCTCTTGCCGATTGGAAATAATTCTGTTTCTTAGTATTCTGTCCTGAGTACAGTTTACGCATCAGGACAAGCAAATGTTGTAGCACACCCATTTCTTTAAGAGCAATCCATAGTTTTTTCGTGATCAACACAATCAAAGCCTTTGCTATAATCTATAAAGCATAGGCTGGTTTTCTTCTGAAATTCTTTGGGGTGCTCTATTATCTAATGTATGTTTGCAATATGATCCCTGGTGTCTCTTCCTTTCCTGAACTGAGATTTGTTATCTGGCATTATTCACACCATATATGGTAAAAGTCTTTTTTGTAGAATTTTCAGCATCACTTTGCTTGCATGGGAAATTAATGAAATGGTTCTCTGGTTACTGCAATCCCTGGTGTCTCTTTTCTTGGGGATAATGAACATTTCTAATTTGTGGGCCATTCTTTTGTTTTCCATATTTATTGACAGTTTTTAGTTAGAACTAGAGTAGATTCAGTCTCTGTAGACTGAAGAAGCTCTATTGGTATGCCATCTGTTCCTGGTGATTTATGCCTCCCAAGTGCTCTGAGTGCAGCTTCCAGTTCACTTTCTAAAACTGCAGGTTCATATGGTTCTTCCTTGAATGAATCTGTCACCCTTTCATCTCTTTTATACAGTTCTGCTGTGTATTGTTTCCATCTTTTTGTTTCTACTTGGTCATGTATTGTGTTCCTCTGCTGGTTGTAGAGCATCCCCACTCTTGGTTTAAATTTCCCTTTGAGTTCTCAGATCTTGTGGAAGAGATTTCTTGTTCTTCCTTTTTTGTTGTCACTTTCTGTTTCTCTGAATTTATTATAGTAGTTCTCCTTGTCCCTGCACAGAAATCATTGAACAGTTGCACTCAGGGTTCTGACTCTGTTTCTGTCACCTTTTATTTTTGCTTCTTGTCTGTCCTTAACTGCTTGAAGAGTTTCATTTGTTCTCCATTGAGGTTTCTCTTTCTTTTTGGCTACAGATAGTGTCTTTTTGCATTCCTACCTGACAACGTCCATGTTGTCAGAGTTCAGAGTTCCTCTGCCTCCTGTTCAACTAGACTTAATAGCTAAAATCTTTTTTTCACATTATCTATAAATTCCATGGGGATGTTCTTCAGGTTATATTTTGGCATGATGGTTGGTTTAGTGTTCTTCTTTAGCTTTACTCTAATTTTTTATATTAGTAGTTCATGCTCCTGCCCATGTTTTTGCAGAGAGAATAGTTTCTTCACTTCCAATTATATAGTCTATTTGATTTCTGTATTTGATCGTCAGGTAATGTCCATGTGTACGGTTGTTTGCTTGCTTGAAAAATGTGTTTGTGATGAACAAACTGTTGGCCTCACAAAATTCAGTCAGTCTCCTCCTTACAATCTTTGTTTCTGCTCTATTTCCTGTTTTTGCATCCCAATTGCCTATGATTAACAAGAAGTACTGTTTTGGTGTGTGATCAATTTCCTCTTGGACTCTAGCATAGGATCTTTAAATTTCTTCTTCTTCTCCCTCTGTAGTTAGAACATAAATTTGGATGAAGTTTCCATTTCTTGTTTTCCTATGTCTAGCTTCCTCTGATTCATGCTTCTCACATTCCATGTTCCTATATGTGTTGTGTACCTTAGGATTTTCTGTTTACCTCTAAGCAGGTAAACAGTTGAATGTCCTTTTGGCTTGAGTCCAGTTGCGTTGTTAGCACTATCTCTTGTTTGAGCTGGTTACATAGTGTTAAAGATTAACAGCAGAGAGGTAGGGCTTTATCCTTTAGTATCTAGCTATGTTTTTTCACATGTTCGGATTTATAAAGAAGCCTCAGCTCATTAAAGGCCAATGTGTTCCTCAGGTATTAGAATCATAGAATTGTAGAGTTGGAAGAGACCACGAGGGCCATCCAGTCCACCAGTCCAGTCCCCTGCCATGCAGGAATACACAATCAAAGCATCCCCGACAGATGGCAATCCAGCCTCTGTTTAAAGATCTCCAAGGAAGGAGACCCCACCACACTCCAAGGGAGTATGTTCCACTGCCGAACAGCTCTTACTGTCAAAAAGTTCCTCCTAATGTTGAGGTGGAATCTCTGTTCCTGGAGCTTCCATCCATTGCTCCGTGTTCCACTCTCTGGAGCAGCAGAAAACAAGCTTGCTCCATCCTCAACGTGACACCCCTTCAAATACTTAAACAGGGCTATCATATCGCCTCTTAACCATCTTTTTTCCAGGCTAAACATACCCAGCTCCCTAAGTCTCTCCTCATAAGGCATCGTTTCCAGACCTTTCACCATTTTAGTCACCCTTCTCTGGACACACTCCAATTTGTCAATATCCTTTTTGAACTGTGGTGCCCAGAACTGGACACAGTATTCTAGGTGAGGTCTGACCAAGGCAGAATAGAGTGGCACTATTACTTCCCTTGATCTGGACACTATACTTCTATTGATGCAGCCCAAAATCGCATTGGCCTTTTTAGCTGCCGCATCACACTTGACTCATGTTCAACTTGTGGTGTACTAGGACTCCTAGATCTCTTTTGCACGTAGTCTCATTCAGCCAGGTCTCCCGCATCCTATATCTATGCATTTCGTTTTTTCACCCTAAATGCAGTACCTTACATTTCTCCATATTGAATTTCATTTTGTTAGTTTTGGCCCAGCTCTCCAGTCTGTCTAGGTCATTTTGAATTTTGATTATGTAGTAATGTTTCTTGCCAAGGCTGAGACCAAATCTTAACTACTGTGCAGTGGGACATAATTCCATTCTCCAGAACATCAAATGAACACACATAATGCATGGAATGATTTCTCCTTAATCAACTTTCCCCTAATCTAAGAGCTCCAGAAATAGTCACTTTTTCCATGGTAGCGTCGGGCCAGCCCCTCATTATTGCTCTATAATATGACCCTTTTTGAAGTGTGGTGACCTGAACTATCCATGGTATTCCAAATATGATTAAACCATAGATCTGGAAAACAGAATTGTGGTATTGCCAGTTTTATTTGCCATTGCTTTTCTGATTATGGAACGTGGAATTTGCTTAGTTCACAACAGCTACACAGCAAACTGACATTTTCCCTGAATGATCCACCACAATGCCAAGGCCTCTTTCTTTGTCAGTCATTGCCAGTTTAGATCCCATCAACATATATCTGAAGTTGGGATTTATTTATTTTTGCCCCACTGTCCATCTATTTACTTACACTGAAATGCATTTGTCATTTTAATGTCCAGTCACCAGGTTTAAGGAGTCTCCTTTGAACTTTCAGCTGTCCTTTTTTGTTTAAACCACTCTAAATAATTTGGTCTCATCAGTGAACTTTTTATGTTCAGTTTAAAAACACTGGCCCCCATACAGAACTGGGAATAGGGGAACCACACTGTTTATACCCCTCCATTGCAAAACCCAATTATTTTTTTTTCAATTATGACTAGTCAACTAGCACAATAATCCTAAAAGAGGAAGAAAAGCAAGAAGACAAGGCATATTGAGTAAAAAACAGAAAGCAGTGATTTGGTGAAAAGTAGTCTGTCTGAAAAACCTGGAAGACTATTGCTGTAATTAATTAAACTTTACTAAGCTTATGATTCATATGGTGCTCAATCATAATTAACACACAAGGTAATGATGGGCAATCTGAATCACAGCAGAGATAAACACCATAAAGACAGATACGGATTTATACCTCCCCTCTCTCTGGCTTTTCTTCGCAAACGAAGATTTAGGAAGGACTCATCCCGCGCTTTCTGCAAGCGAGCTGATGACTAAAAAGGCCAATCTGAGATAAACAAGTTTGGTTGTAGAAAGCACAGCAGAAGGTCTCCTTGGGTGATGTTTCCAGGTTGTGATTCTTTTTGCGTTGTCATTTCTCTTCAAGACTTGTTCGGCGTGAGTTCTCAAATAAGGCTGCAGCATTGTGGATAGTGCGCCTCCATGCCTCCCGATGTGAGGCCAGGGCGGACCATTGTTGGTGATCAATTTGGCCGAGCCTGAGATGTTGTTTCAGGGAGTCCTTGTACCGCTTTTTCGGAGCGCCCCTCTTATGCTGACCCGTGGCGAGTTCACCGTAGAGTACTGTTTTGAGGAGGCGATGGTCCTCCATCCTAGAAACATGGCCTGCCCAGCACAGCTGTGTTCTCAATATCATGGCCTCAATGCTGGTGATCCCTGCTTGCTCAAGGACAGCAACATTCGTCAAATAGTCAGTCGAGTGTATATGTAGGATTGTGCAGGATTTTGATAATTCTAGCTTGTGGGGTGGGGGTGGGGACATGACAGACAATCAAATTTTATCATGATCAACTTTCATTAGTTTTACTGGGACAGAATTAAACACATCCTCAATTATCATACTGAAACCACAGTTTAAATGCTTGTCTTAATCTTAACTGCTTGTCTGAATCACACACAAAGTTCTAAGTCATCATGATCACTAATATTTAAAACAGGAGTTGGAAACCTTGTTCTATCAAGAGCCACACTTCTTTGGGGGGTAATCTTTTAGGGGCCATTTGCTGGCTATGGACAGAGCTGAAACCAAAGCCTACTTTATCCTTAAAACTAACTTATGTGGTAGGTCAGTGTGAGACAATGTGATTGGTCCAAACTCAAAGCTCATCTGGATGGTGAATCTGGATCTCCCAAGTCCAGTCCAATTTTCCAACCATTATACTACAGTGCTTCTCTGTAATTCAGACTGAATTTGAATTCAATCAAGTAAATGGCCTTCCTTGAAAAAACTAGAGTAGAATTTGTAAAAGAGAGTATGTATTCTTGTTCTAGAAGGGTTTTGTCCTTTTCCTCCTTTCCTGGAAAACAACACATCTGGTTGAGTTAAAGGGTAGGGACATTGCTGTCCTATTTTCAGTTTTTCTTCAGTTCAGCTCACTTGTTATCTCTCTTTTTCTTTGTGCAAAGCTGCTTTTCACACACAGTGCTATTGCTCCTCTCCCCCAGCACTATCCTCCTGTTACTCAGCAGAAATTAACCCCAGCTTCCAACCCTCATGAGGAAAATATAGTCTTTCTAAGCACTTCCCAGGCAACAAATACCTTCCTTTATTCTAACTTAGCAGATACTTGTGTGAAATAGATTTCTTAGTTTTTCATTATATATGATCTCCTCCCTCCTCTCTCAAGTGTTTCAGCCTATTTTGATTGACAAAGTAGCAGTTTTGCTTAATTCTGTAAAACTGAATTAAATAACTTTTAAAAAAAACTTAATATAGAGTAGGGACCATTGACAGAAGTAGAGCTCTAATCATACAAAGGGCTTTCCTGCCTAGGGTGTTACAAGGCTAGCTAGAAACTGAAGGAAAATGAAGAACTCCTTGAATGAACAAAAGTGGCTTCCCCTTGTGTAAATGGCACATTGTGTCTGTTCCATTAACATATGACATGTCATGCACAATGTAATCCTACTTTTCCAACTGACTTTTTGAGTGGCTTTGTGAAAGTGATCTTCCAGGAGTGCACTGCAATCAGATTCTCTTCCTTTATGCTACACATGGTAGAAGTAGTTTATTTGAAGTAAACTCAAAAAGTACCTCAGAGTACATTAAAATGAAAGAATTGTGAGGTATTTATGTGAGTTCCTTTCAGAAATGGTATCATAGTTGTCCCTTCACATTCACTGGGGTTTGGTTCCAGGACCCCCTGTGAATACACAAATCCTTGAATACTCAAGTCCCATTATATGCAATGGCATAGCAAAATGGTGTCCCTTATATAAGATGGCAAAATCAAGGTTTGCTTTTTGGATTATTATTTTTTAAAGAATATTTTCAAGCCGTGAATACTTAAAACCGTGAATGCCAAATCCATGGATATGGAGGGACAACTGTATAAAGTCATAATGCTAAATGCATAGAGGAGAACTTACTATTTTGATTCTAGTGTTTCTGTTGCACTTAAACTACAGAGTTTTGTGTTCTTGTTAGACAGCTAGTTGGAATAGTGGCTAACAACGGTGAGCTGACTCATGATGCTTCGCTAAAAGGGTCCCACTTCATACAGCTTTGCAACCAAAGAAACATTCCGATCTTGTTTGTTGTAAATACAGCTCCGTGTGCAGCAGAGCTCAGCAGTGCAAAACAGGTAAGATAGCCAACACAGAGCACATTCCTAAATCTAAGTTTTGAGAGCTTGGGCTCAGCAGTATGCATAGGGAAAGTTCTAAGCTGTTCCAGACCTCTGTATAGTTGATAAAGGGCCAGTGAGCACCATGGAAGAAATGAACATGACAGTGGTTTAGGGCAACAGTCTTTTAAATAGTGTTCTCGGAAACGGTTGGCTTATCAGGAGACAGATTATTCAGGTTCCTTTAATGAGAAGATAAGCAGTGGTATGCAAATTACTGTTAAATACCAAAATCCACAAATACCGTATATTCTGGCGTATAAGACAACCTTTGAGCCCTGAAAAATAGGCTCCAAAATCAGGGGTCGTCTTATACGGCGGATACACTTTGCTTCACCCCGCCGTCTGAACTCCTGCCTCTTCGCTCCCTTCGCAAATGGAGATCGGGCCGGGGGGGTGAGGCAAAGTGCTTATGGTTCATTCGCCCCCCCTCCTCTGCCTTCTCTCCCTTTGGGGAGCAACCGAAGACAGAGGAGGCGGGCGAATGTTGCTGGGAAGCCCCCTCCAGACACCCTTACACCCTCCCCGAAGCCACGATTGGGCTCCCGATCGCGGCTTCGGGGCGGGGGTGGGTGGCTGGGAAGCCCCCTCCCTCCAGCCACCCTTCAACCCTCCGCGAAGCCCCCTCCCTCCAGCATCCTCCCTCCAGCCACCCACCCCTCTCTGAAGCCGCAATCAGGCTCCCAATCGTGGCTTCAGGGAGGGGGTGGGTGGCTGGGAAGCCCCCTCCCTCCAGCCACCCTTCCACCCTCTCCGAAGCCCCCTCCCTCCAGCGTCCTCCCTTCCAGCCACCCCTCCTCCCCAAAACCGCGATTGGGTTCCCAATCATGGCTTCGGGGAGGGGTGGGTAGCTGGGAAGCCCCCTCCCTCCAGCCACCCTTCCACCCTCCGTGAAGCCCCCTCCCTCCAGCGCCCTCCCTTCCAGCCACCCCCTTCTCCAAAGCCGTGATTGGGCTCCCAATCGTGGCCTCGGGGAGGGGGTGGGTGGCTGGGAAGCCCCCTCCCTCCAGCCACCCTTCCATCCTCCCCGAAGCCATTATGTGGAATGGCATAGCAAAATGGTGTCCCTTATACAAGATGGCAATATCAAGGTTTGCTTTTTGGATTATTATTTTTTTAAAGAACATTTTCAAGCCGTGAATACTTAAATCTGTGAATGCCAAATCCGTGAATATGGAGGGACAACTATATGAAGAAATAGAAATAACCTCTGTATGAAAAAAATAGATAATTGGCAACACTTTCCATTTTAATTTAGGCAGAGGACCATAGCAACAGATTAAAGGCACAAGCCTCCATGATGTCTTCAGTTGCTTGTGCTGCTGTCCCCAAGATAACCCTTGTCATTGGTGGCTGCTATGGAAATGAATCTTATGCTATGGTGAGACTGTTCAACATGATCACTCATTAGGTTGTAGCTGCAGATAACCAACTTTCCTTTCTTCACCCATACTTGCAATTTCACCACTCTACTGATCTTTGACACCTTTCTTAGCTAATGTGCAATCTCCGTCATGCATGGGAAGAGAGCTGGAATCACTGTTTGCATTTGCATTAAGCAAGTTTCATTGCAGTAGCAATAGCATTGATATTTATATACCGCTTATCAGTGCCAAAGCATTCTGTAAGCGCTTTACAACTTTTTTTAGCTAATTGCCCCCAACAAGCTGGGTACTCATTTTACCAACCTACGGAAGGATGGAAGGCTGAGTCAACCTTGGAGCCCTCTGGGATTGAACTCCTAAACTTGTGGCTTGTAGTACTGGCATTTAACTACTGTGCCACCAGGGTGTTAACTTAAATTGCATTACACAGCATTCAGATTTAAGTTAGACTGTGTTGCTGATATGATTATTGTATTAACATTTGCACTTACTACCTCATTAGATGATCATTGTGGCATACACTTTGTATCTGTGCTGCACATTACTTTGTGTTAGAAAACTGAGATATTAAAATTACTTTTGAGTGTCCATCCTGAAAGCCCCAGAATATTTCTGCTTCCACCCTATTGGTAATCCCAGTTAGAGCAAACTTATTGTATCAGTTGTTGAATGATGAACCAGCACTTATGTAAATCCTTTTGATTCAATCTGCTCTTATTGGAACTAACAATGGGGTTTATCAGTGTTAAGAATAAATTGCTATCTTGACTCCTTTTTTGGAATGGAAGAAGGTTGGGTACAAATCTAGTAAATAAAACAATTAAAAGTGCATATGCAAATCATAATATAACTTTAGAATGGTACACATGGCAAATTGCAACAGATGTCTGACTCTGGGGCTATGATACATTGAAACATAGATAAATCTTATATAGATTTTCTAATGGGTTGTAGATTACCCAGTGGGTCACTGTCAGTGGTTTCAGGGAACAACTGCATAAAAGTGTAGCAAATTGTCATGTTTCAAATGTCGGTTTTGCTTGGCATATAAATTAGATCCATCCCTATCAGACTTGTGCTATTCCAGTTGCTGCAGCTTCAAAGAATCAGGCTGTACTGAAACATGAAATCTGTATTTTTAATGTAAATGGAGATTGTGTTCCACAATCAGCTTTTTACTCTCTTCTTATGAACAAATTCTTCAGCCTGCTTAAAGGTGATTTTTAATTTCTGAATTCCTTTGGCTTTGTGCTGTTTGTGTTCAGTGTGGGAGATCATTTGATCCAAACTTCCTGTTCCTCTGGCCTAATGCAAAAATTGCCCTTGTGGATTCAAGACATTTTCCTGTTTTCTCACTGACTTGGGATGATGACTGCTCAGACAAAGGCACAGACCTAACACTTTTAAAGGAAAAGTATGTAAACTTTAAAAACTTCCAAATCTTCTGTATTATCACTGAATTAATGGTAGTGACATTTCTGTTTGACTACCCCTTCTAATCTGAATTGTTGGATTTTCTTTGGTTTTGCACCTCTCCTGTTATCCTTTTGAAATGGAATGTGTGTCTTCTGTTTAAATTTAAATTTGGGGTACAGTAGCACCCCAGTACCCACTGATT
Organism: Gambelia wislizenii; assembly: GCA_030847615.1. NCBI lineage: Eukaryota > Metazoa > Chordata > Lepidosauria > Squamata > Crotaphytidae > Gambelia > Gambelia wislizenii. The sequence goes on from JAUMIR010000004.1 coordinate 110,982,548, forward strand.
CAGTATCCACTGATTCAGTTATCTGCGGTTGGTAGCTGAGGGGCTGAACTTGTTCCGGCCCTGTTCCCTCCCTTCCCGCCTGCCTTACCTGTGGTGCTCGGCCTGCTCATTGAAGGCCTGGAAGGTGAAGAGACCTGGTGCTGGAGGAGGGACATCCACAGCCTGTACAGGCTGACCCCTGCTTAGCTCTGCAGTGCAGTGGAGGGAGAGGAGGAGGCCTAGGAGGCAGCAGCCTAGGTGGGCTGGGTTCCGGCAGTGGTGGTGGAGGGAGAGGAGGAGGAGGAGAAAGCCTGTGAGGCAGCGGCCTAGGCAGGCGGGCTAGGCAGGCACTGCTCCCTCCACCAGCAGTGGTGGAGGGAGAGGAGGAGGTCATCCAGGTGCGTGCGCAGGGGAGGGAGACTGGATGGCCTTCCAGCTCGAGTCCCCGGCTTGGCTTGGCTTGGCTGGGCTTGGTGGGCAAGCTGCAGGTGGAGCCCCACTTCTTCTCCCTTCCTCTTCCTGCCTGCTTCCCTTCCGTCCTTCCTCCTTCTCCAGGGCATTTGCTATTATTCATGGATTCCAGTATCTGCGGGGGCACCCGGAACCAATCCCCCACAGATATGGGGGTGTTCCTCTAGTTACATAAAGCTAAGTCTTGTTTTGTTTTTTGTTTTGTTCTGAGGCAATGTGTATATTATCTCACTCTTCTCTTTAGCAGACAGAATCTCTACTGTAATATTTACTGTAATAATGTTACCACTTATGTTTTGTAAAAAAAAAACTTAACAAAATTCCTTTCTTCACAGATTAAAGAAAGAAAGCAGTGCATTTTATTCTTCAGCCAGGATATGGGATGATGGTGTAATCCTGCCTCAGAATTCAAGGAAGGTAGGCTTTATTCTCTGTACATTTGCTTATATAAAGGACTTCCTCTTTCTCATGCTTTCCTATCCCAAAATATTTGTTTATGATTTTTCCCACTACTTACTTTTTTTTGTTAAAATCACTGTATAGTTCATTCATCTCCCACATTAGCTTATTTTGAATAATTTCATTACAACAGGTTGAGTAGCCCTTATCCAGAATTCCAAAATCCAAAATGCTCCAGAATTCAAAACTTTTGGGGCTACGACATATACGTACCTGCACTGTGTTTGCAAGGCAGGAGAGGGATGCAACTGGAAAGAGATGCAGTGGGAGAGGGATGTGAGGATCTGTAAAATGGTGGGAATCCACACCTCCCTCCATTTCACAAATCCTTGCATCTCTCTCCAGATGAACAAACAAGCAGGATCACCACAGTCACTGCCTCGAAGGTGGATGTGGCTGGCTGGCAGCCCCATCACCACCACTGCTGGAGTTGGCTGTAATTACTGGGTTCCCATCTGTAGAAGACTTAGGTAGGAAAGGCACTGACTGGGATCTGGGATCCCACAGTGCAAGCAGTGGGGAGAGGAGAGAGGGACTGTTTTTTTGGTGTGGGGCTGTCCTCCAAGCCAAGGCTGTAGATGGTCACCAGCAGCCACTGCTGCCATCTCACTCTAGACCTCACTTCAGCTGGGGGTAATGGTGGACAAGCAGCAACAGCGACTGCAGCTGCCACTTGTGCAAAGTTTGGCTGCGCACTCAGTTGCGCCATCTCCCTCCCTTCCACTCCTCTCCTCTCCCCAGAGGTGGGGTAGCCCAAAGAATGTGTTCCTGCAAGGTAGGGCTTACCCCTGTCTCTGCTGCTGCCCCACACCATTTTATATACAGGTACCTGTACTGTATTCCAAAATCTGAAATATGGAATACCTCTGGTCCCAAGCAGTTTGGAAAAGCGATATTTAATGTGTAATTATTTTTTTCCACATATCTTGTACAGTAGACAAAAGTGTTATCCAATACAATTCCAAGCATGCTTACTCACAAATAAAACCCACAATTCAGTTGTGCCTTTAGCTATTTTCTTACATTTGTAAACTGGAGGTATACAATTTCTGCAAATTTAGGGGAGAAAAATGAAAAATACAGATTCTTTAAAGTATCCAAAGTTACTTTGTTACTGTATGAACATAAAATGTTTTATATATAACTTGGTTTGCTCATAAAATCATCATGTTTTGGTATATTAAATTTAAAAGTATAATTTGTTTATACTTTTTATAGTTGGCAATAATAATTACAAATTGACTAGATCTGCTTTTAATCTTTGGGTTATAAGATGCTGAACTGCCAAAAAATCTGCCATCTCTTAGTTGTTGTAAGTTTATGAGAATTAAGCAAAATGTTAAAGTTAAAAATACGAAAAAAATCTGCATTATAGTAAAACAAAGAAAGCTGTATGTATTCTGAACTTGATCTCTGCAGTATCAGGCAAACACAGAAAACACGGAGTTTCAGAAAAACAGTAGAGGGGAGAAACACCCAAGAATCATTCTGTGCTAAATTTGCTTCATGAAACTTGGCCTAGCCCATCCCATATTCTAAACTAGCACTATTAGTAGTTTGCAGTTTCTTCTGCCCCTTTGTTTTTATTATCTTTATGAATGGCTGAACTGATGACTTGCCTGGAAGTTTATAACCTTTTATAATTTCTGAAGGTAGTTACTTGTTCATCCACAAGTATGCTCAGATTAATCCCCCCCCCCATGAGCCCAGTGTTCTCTCTGGAATGGTGACAACTGGGATGTAGCTTCAAGAGGTTAATAGAGACACAGCAAACACACAAAATTTTAATTCTTAATTGGGGGTATAAGAGCTGCACAAAAGGCTTTTTCACATTCCTTTTAGAAAGCAAGCTATCAGTTGTACCAAAGAACTGAATTTCGGGGTCTTCTCAGGTTATCTTCCCAGGCTACCTTAAACTTAATTTAGTTTCATATTGACTTGAACAATGATGGTTGTTTTAAGTAATTTCATGACAGCACTGTGTTCAAAGTGCTTATGCATAATCTCATTATTATTCCTGATGTCTTCTTCTTCTACTTCTTCTTTTTTTGGCAGGTTATTGCACAATGTTTAAGAATTGCAAAACAACAGAAACACCAGCTCATGTCCTTGCAACAGCCACCTATGCCTGTCTTAAGAATGTGAACAGGAATGCCTGCCTATAAAAATGGAATGTGAACATCTGACTATATTGATGTAAAATATTAAGCAGTCATCTATTAATACAATAGAATACCATTCTGCTATTTATGGATGAGAATGTAGTTGATTTCAAGAGATATATCAGTTCTTAATCAGACTTCTCCATACGTCATTGCAAGGATATTTTAAATGTATATGAAATATTATCATGAAAATCTTAATAAATTATTTATTAGATGCTTTTCCAAGACAGGAGTCAGTTTACACTAATAATTTGGAAAATATAAATATAAGAATACAGAAGAACTGCATTAAATAGATATATAAGCAAGTAGACTAATCAGCTAAAGCACAAGCTGGAAAGACAAGATGCTCTTTTTTATCCCTCTGAAAGACCCAGAAAAGATGCTGCACACATTGCAGAGATCACTCTACACATAGCTCTTGGCTGACTGAGGTAAAATGCTGTTTCCAGCTGTGACAGTTCTCACTTTCTATACAATTGATAACAGGAGTATGGATAGGTTAGGTGATTGAAGCTGAGAATAAGACCACATGGAGAGCTGTTCTCAAGCATACATGGAGACATGACTGAGACAGTTTTCATGAACTTTCACAATTCTGATACAGTTTTTGCCTCTCTTGAAGGAAAAGATAGACCTTTTATGCCAGAAAGATTCTTAAGTTAATCCTTATTGCCAATAAGAATAAATGTAATTGACATTTTCCCCTCTGAAGTGGGAGAAGATTTTTTTTTAAGTATTGTAATTTAATTATTTTATGTATTAACCATTATTGTCTTAAAGTGTATGATTTCATCATGGTAGCACTGTTAGAATTCTCAGTTTGTTTCTGAACTGATTATAAATTGTAACTTCCCAACAATCTGTTGTATGAGAGTGTTATCTGTTGAAAAGAATGTGTCCCTCTCCCCCAGTCTCGTGGTTTTAAAAGCTGTAGGGTCATGTCTGTATCTTATTAAAGGATCAGCTCCCTAGGTCACAGACTAATCAGTGAAAGCAATTTGACAGTGTAATGCTGATGTTCTGTTTTAATTAAATCTCCCTCTGTTGGATTAGTGATACAAAATACTGACAATTTGCATATACATTTATTTAGTCTACATTAACATAGTTTACAAAAGTTTGCTTATGTTCTGTAAATGTATGTTGAAATTTGAGCTACTTTTAGAAATCTCTGGCAGCAGGTTAAGATGCAAGGGTTTTTTTTTGGTCCAGTTTGTACCTAAAAGGGAGACTTTCATCATAGGTCTAATAAAACAGCCATCATTCTTTTTTGAAAAGGCTGTGGAATGCCATCATGCTTTTTTGAAAAGGCCATGGAAAGTAACTGGGATATTTATGTCCACTTCTGCCCGGGCAACTTCACTCATGTCCTTTGCACTCAAGATCAAAAGATAGGCAGGCTTTGGTCCATTGCCAGGGCTAATGACAATGCTCAGGACAACACCTAAATAAAAATAAATAAATAAATGTGTTACCTCAAAGAAGCCTCAGTAAGCACTAAGTACAAATCTGGAACAGCTATCAACCAGTCAGCCACTCAAAACTGTTAATGGTGAATGTCTGCTGCAGGGGTGGAAATACTTTGACTCCCTCAAAGCAATCTTTGAAGTCCTGTGGCACGGGCGGGGGGGGGGTTTGAGAGTGGGAGGACCTATCCACCTGGAGTTAGAACAACTGAAGGGCAAAAGGCATGGCATGTGAGGCATTTTTGTCAGTAATTAAATAAAATTTAAAAAGTTTAAAAATGGCATAAGGCTCTAATCCCACAAAATGGTCCACTAGTGGTTTAGTGGATCCCAGCCAAATTTCTTCCCTTAGCCATTTTGTACATCTTGTTGTTGAGTGTCTTCAAGTTATTTCTAACTTATGGCAACCTAAGATGAACATATGGGAGTTTGTTGGGAAGATTTGTTCAGAGGAGGTTTGTCATTGCCTTCCTCTAAGCCTGAGAGAGTGTGACATGCCCAGGGTCATGCAGTGGGTTTCTGTGGCCTTCCACAGTGCTAGTTCAACAATCAAATCACTACACCATGATCGCTGGCCATCAAAGACTGCTGTATTTCCCATGGGGTGAAGGTTTTTAGAAAATGGAAGAAAAATATATTACCATCATCCTCTTCTAGGGCATCTGGGTGAGAAACAAAGATTGGTTCAGAGGGGTATGCATCTGGTTCTTGCCATACCCAGGTTTCTCTAGTTTTAATATTCATCTTACAAAGCTAGAAAGAGATTAAGGAGAAAAGACTGAATTTTGTTAATTTCTCATTTGTATATATAACCTGGTTAGACAAACAAATGTCAATATCTCTGCTGATACTTCAGATCCATAAAAAAATTATCCATATTCACATACTCTGTTCACTGCTGGAATGTGGTATGAGCTGCTTTTCCAAAAGTATGGTAATATGGCGGAGGACAGCGATTCTGATGTAACTTCATTAAATCAGAAATGAATATTTGAGCCTTGGAAGAAGTCTAGACTAGAATCACTGAATATATATTGTCTTAGTGCATAACTGTATAAGAACTTGGCGGGCTTTGCATTTGGACCACTACACAGGAACATTTAGCTGATGATAAAATATATTTTCTTTACTGCATTGCATGCTTACATATTGATTATTATGTTATGGTCTCAGAAGGCACTGACTGATGATGGGTCCTCATGTAAAGAGTGAAATATTTGCATTCTCTAGCTTGGACACATAAATAATATTTTGATGATGGGATGGGATGGAATTGAAATATACTTTATGTTTCAATTAAACAGATAGTTGGACGTGATAATATATTCAAGTTTCTTCTGGGAACTTGCTGAAACAGCAAAAATGTATCAAAGATGGTGTTCAGATTGGACACATCAATGCTACTTTGCGTTTTCATACCACTGCTAGCCCTGGCCATGCCAACGTATCTAGATTTGTCCCCATGTTTGCCTCTCAGCAAGTGCTAGTTTAGTTTACACCAGGCCATCAGCATATAACACTTACCCTGTCTGGAACAAAGTGATTCAATCCTAGGCCATATGCAAATGTGTATGGTTTCCCAGAATGCTTTGTATAGTTTATTTGTGGGAACTCAAAAGCTATAAAACAAAACAGACATCAGTGAATCATTTGCATTTACTCACTAAGCTCATTTTGTTGCTTTGGGCTGAGGTTAGTCTTACCTTGACGGGGCCCTGAAAAAATAACTTCTGGCTCCAGCCAGATGGTTTCATCACTGTTCAGAATGGCAGTAGCTGTGGTATTGGGCAACGTGATTAGGTTTTTGCCTGTATCAGCCTAGAAGAAAGAAAAGGAAGCTAATGAAAAAAAATTGGTTTTATATTTCTGTAAATTGGCAAGGAGGAGATGAAGCCATTCTCCAGTGTTTTACCCATGCTCCCAACAGTGTGACAGGCTGATGTCACGCTGCAGAAATAATGTAGTTTGATACCACTTTAACTATCATGGCTCCATCCTAGGGAATCCTGGCATTTGTAATTTGTTGTGGCACCAGAGCTCTCTGACAGAGATGATTAAATATCTCGCAAAACTACAAATCCCATAATCCCAAAGGATAGAGCCATGGCAGTTAAAGTGGTGTCAAACTGGATTATTTCTGCAGTGTGTCAGCACCCTAAGAAGCAGAATTAAGAATCATGTTATGTACTTACGATCAAATTTGAGTATGTTCATTTCAGTAGTATCCCCAGGAACAATCGCTTTGCTTCCACCAATATAAATGAATCAATGTAACGTTTTCCTAAGAAATGTTCAATGCTCTTAGGACAATACTGCAGCAGAATGCCAGGTCTGCTCACTAACGTGTACCCGATTTGCTCAACCTTTAACAGGAACTTCACAAGAAGTGCAATGTATCTCTGTGCACACTTTATGGCCCAGTTCCAATAACACTGGTGTTTATATTTGACTGTTTCTTTACAGAAATTAAAGCTGACCAGATAGTTTACTGACTTGCAAGAGCTGACCAAAATAAAGCTTTTTGTCAGCTAATGTTTAAGTGCAGTGTGTGGAAATTAAACTCCACATCAAAAATACGTTTATTTAAATGGATAATGAATGAATAGATTACAGTTACCTTTTCTATATTTAGGGGAAGAACATATCGCCGAACTTCAGGTTGAGGAGCTTTTTGTGCATTTTTCTTTACTTCTTCCCAGTTCTCTCGTAAATTGGCTAAATATAAGTAATTGTAAACAAACTCATACCTGCACAAAGACAAAAACATTGGCTTGTTGAAAATAGGCAGCTAGTGGGATCTAACATGGTTCTGTATTTGAACTTGGGCTGTATTCAGTCATCCAAACCACACTGAAGCCAGTGTGGTGTAATGGTTTAAATGTTAGACTGGATGTTGGGAGATAGTAGTACAGTTCCCTGATCAGCCCTTCTGAAACTCATTGGTTGACCTTTGGCCAATTGCTCTCAACCTCACAGGGCTGTTGTGGAGATAAATTGAGGAGGAGGAGAGCCACGTATCTTAACGCTCATTGGAGAAAAGGTTGAATATTAATTGAATAGATAAAAATGGATGTCCTTTGCTTGTGTAGTCCTTCATTTCCTTCCATCCGTGTGTGTGTAGCTGAGTTACTTCATGTTTGCTCATATGTTGCTGTGTGCCTTCAAGTCACTTATGACTTACGGTGACCCTAAGCCGAACCTATCACAGGTTTTTCCAAGGCTGAGTGTGTGTGACTTGCCCAGTGGGTTTTCATGACTTAGCAGGAATTCAGATCCTGGTCTCTAGAGTCGTAGTCCAACACTCAAACCACTATGCCATGCTGGCTTGCTCAAATGATAGCTTGCTGCCTTTGAAATGGTTTGATGAAACCCAGAATTAATTTGTTAAGCTGCATGCATATGAAGAGAAGTAGGGCTGGTGGGAGAAATATAGGATACTATACTTGGGCAATAAAAATGAAATGCACAGATATAGGATGGGTGAAACCTGGTTTGATGGCAGTACATGCGAAAGGGATCTAGGAGTCTTAGTGGAGCACAGACTGAACATGAGTCAGCAGTGTGATATGGCAGCTAAAAAAAGCCAGTGTGATTCTAGGCTGTATCAATAGGAGTATAGTGTTTAGATCAAGGGAAGTATTGTAATAGTGCCACTCTTCTGCTTTGGTCAGACCTCACCTGGAATACTATGTCCAGTTCTGGGCACCACAATTCCAGAAAGATATTGACAAGCTGGAACATGTCCAGTGGAGGGTGACCAAAATGGTGGGAGGTCTGGAAGCCATGCCCTATGAGGAGTGGCTTAGGGAGCTGGGTATGTTTAGCCTGGAAAAGAGAAGGTTAAGAGGTGACATAATAGCCATGTTTAAATATTTGAAGGGATGTCATACTGAGGATGGAGCAAGCTTGTTTTCTGCTGCTCCAGAGACAAGGACACAGAGCAATGTCCTCAAACTACAGGAAAAAAGATTCCACCTAAACATTAGGAAGAACTTCCTGACAATATGAGCTGTTCAGCAGTGGTATATACTGCCTGGGAGTGTGGTGGAGTCTCCTTCTTTGGAGGTTTTTAAACAGAGGCTGGATGGCTGTCAGGAATGATTTGATTGTTTATTCCTGCATGGCAGGGGGCTGGACTGATGGCTCTTGTGGTCTCTTCCAGCTCTACAATTCTATGATTCCGTGAGGACAGAGCACAAAAACAGGACACAGATCAGTACTTCCCAAACTATGGCAGAGAGGACCAACAGGGTGTCGTTTCTATATCACTACCTACCCCTTCCAAGTGCACAGATCCACAATCAGAAATCCATTCTCTTCATAAGTATTAATATGATGGAAGAGGTTAAAGGGTGAAGTCCTGTATTTTATGTTGAGGTACTTCCCCTTTTTCTTGTCAGCTACATGCATCCAGACCTTTTAAAAAAAGAAGCATTGTTGAACTGTGTGAAACAATAAAATTTTATCTGCTTCTGCATGCATTGCACACAGTGGGGGGGGGGGAACAGAGGGAGGAAGAGAGAGATGCATACATGAGATTGATAAATCACAGTACAGCATCACTTACCCCCATGCTTTCATTTGATTCAAAACAGTCCATGTAGTTGGCTCCCCAAAGACTCCAGGAAGAAAGAAACTTGAGCAAGTTAATTTTTACTGGTGTTTCCACAAAAACGATGTAGTTTGGAGTCAGCCCAAAACTGTTCAGAAATACAGTTGAGTGTTGTTTGTTAGATCATGGAACATTTTGCATAGCTGATAATGACATTATGCAAGTGTAAGATATAGGCATTTGGAAAATTAACTACTGTATTTTCATTTTAGTTGCTATTTAAGTTACGGTCAATTTGTCAATATCAAATGAAAGCTCAACAAGTCCTTTTACATATGGGAAAGGAAATTTCTGCTAGAAACGGGTGATGCAGTTAGGCATTTTTTTAACTGGACTTGTCCGAGTCTTTAAAGAATAATAAGTATTATTGCACCTATTAGCTCTGCTGCATTTTGGGATCTTATATATTTTACTGGACTTGAGATACTCTGATGAAACCAATTCTAGAAATGGTTATTTTTCAATGTATAGCTGGATTGATTTTATGAATTACATGCCTTCATTTTTTGAAGCTATACAAAAAGCTATATCACAATATAATTTATTTTTATAAGAGGTTGGAATTTACCTGTGTACATAAGATGGCTTAAATCTGTCACTGCAAGGAAACTGGACCACCACCTCACACTTAGTCATTGGATCTTTCTTGTCTGAAAAAGTGTTTGAGAGCAGATGTTATCTACCAATTTTTCTTCCATAAGCTAATTCATGAGCATTGCTGACAAGAACAAGAACATTGATGTTGTATTCCAGTGTGGGAATCATGCAACCCTCTGGATGTTGTTGGCCTGAATCTCTCAGCATTTCTCACCATGGGGTATGGTGGCTAGGGCTGCTAGGATTTGCAAAAAGTGTTCTGTGTTCAGATACAAACATATTTCTGAATGCTGGGGTTATTACAATCAAGAAAACCACTTTGTCACCGTAAGTCAGAAATGACTTGAAGGCACATAATAATAACAAAGATACAAAAAAAAAAAAAGCTATAGAAATCCTATGATGAGTAAAAAAGTAGAACTCAGTGTGAAGTTGGCAAATTAATCCATGGAGGATAACAATGTGATATCCTAGAATATGTTGATCATGTTTGAAATTGTCAGGATTGGTCCTGGACATGACCTTTTCCTACCAAGTTCTGTTGTATCACTTTGTAGCTAATCGTATTTGCATTCTTTTGTACTTGCTAACGAGTATGTAGTATAACTGGGAAAAGGGGGCATGTGCTCTATATTTATAATGGTTTGATAAAGCCAGCACCTGGCCTCAGCTATGGGAAAAAATGGGATGAGCCCGGGTCCGGTGGGAACTGAGTGTGGGGATGAGGGGTAGCCAACGACTGTAAGCTCACCAGATTTTGTAGATTGTAGAATGCTTTTAGGTTTACTGCTTGTTAGGTTTCATTCTGAGCAACAAGCTTTTAGGGTAGCTCTTTGGACTACTGTGTCAATAAAGTTTTCTGTTTTTAACTCTGCAACTGCTGGTTACTGAGTCTGAAGAAGCCAGTACATGACAGAAATGAACAGACCTGCTTGCAGGGGAGGTATTCGTACAATATTGTAGGCAAGAGAAAAATTCTTTCCAAAGCAGTTGCCAATATTATAAACTGTTCCATCATTTTCAATGTGGGGATGTGCTGTTACCCCATTGACTGAAACAAATTTACTGACGTCCACCTGGAGAACACAACAGAGAGGTGATTTGGGGGGAGGAGGAACCATAAATTTGAGAGAGAATCTTGTATCATACATGTAACGTGCTTGAGACGTATTTGGTAATTTTTTGTATAACCTATATACTACAGTAATAGCAAACTAAGGACTTTTTCGGACAAGTAAAATGCAACGGAAGCAGCCTCGTCACATTGCGAGACTGCTGTTCTGCAGGGCGTCCCTTTCGGATGACGCCCGTCCCTACCGGTACTGTTGCAGTACCACAGGGACATTTGAGTGTAATATTTTGGCAATTTTTACTCATGATCAACTTTCATAAATTTGAGAGAGAATCTTGTATCATACATGTAACGTGTTTGAGACATATTTGGTAATTTTCTGTACAACCTATATACTATAGTAAATAGCAAACTAATTCTCCAGGATCCTATCCTTACATAACAAAATGGTACCACATTACTAGAACAGTGGGATGTTGGCCAGCTTGGAGACACTGACATTTCCACATTTACAAAAGAAAAGCCAGATTTTTGTGGGGGAGGGGACAATTCGAAGGCTAAACATGCATAGTGTGTATGAAATACTGACAGTTTAGGGTGCGGTGGGGATACATAGAGCGAAGAAAAAAGGAATAAAGTATCTTGGAGACAGGCATAACAAGAACCCTCTGTTGTTGTTGTTGTTGTTGTTACTCTTCCAAAAGTAAAAAGGAGATATTTATGTAAGTCACTTGTCAATGCTGAAAGTGATAAATATGTAGATGAGGCTTGATTCTGAATGACTATGGGCAGAACTTGGAAGTAATGAGCTAAAAATAATCCCATTGTCTGTAATGAGTTACCAATTTGAATGACAAGTTTATGCAAGTTTTATGCTGTTCTCTTATTAATTAAGAAGCAAGCAAGGCAACAAGCTATATAACAGTTTTTGTAAAATTAATAATAATAAATTATTGGGATATGTTAGCAATGAGTTACACAGCCAATTACTTTTAGAAATCAACACTTCAGGATTTGACTATGGGTAATTTCTATATCCTGGCTTGGAATGGTGGCTGTTGTAATTGAACACATGAGGAGGGGCCATACTCCCTCATTCAATGTAAGAGCACCTGCTTTTCCAAGTCAAGCTGGAAGAATTCTTGCCTGAAACTCAGGAGTCCCACTGCTAGGAGATTATCACACTACACTGTTATAGTGCTCTTATTCCACTTTAACAGCTCCTCCTGTGGAATCCTGGGATTTGAAGTTTAGGGAGGGGCATTTAGAACTCTCAGCCAGGGAGCTCTTAGGCCTCACTAAACTACAAACCCCAGAATTCCACAGGAGGCAGTCAAAGCTGTTAAAGTGGAATAATAGCACTATAACCATGTAGTGTGATAAACTTCAGTGGCAACAGTACTGGGTTAGTTGGTGAAATGGTCTCAGTATAACCCAGCTTCCTATGTTGCGTATAGGTTATTGTATATAGATGATACATCTATATGACACATCTGGTACAAAAATGTCACACGTGAAAGGCTCTAATGCAGTGGTTCCCAAACTTTGGTCCTCTATACATTTTGGACTTCATCTCCCAGAATTCCTGACTCATGGCCAAGGTGGCTAGGGCTTCTGGGAGATGAAGTCCAAAACAGCTAGAGGATCAAAGTTTGGGAACCACTGCTCTAATGGAATATCAATTGTGATATATTTGTAGGAAACTGTCAAATTAGTGGGTCTCTATAAGCTCTTCCTTATCTATAAAACTAACATGGTCAATTTACTAGATCACAAAAGCAGTCATGAATGCACAAGTGCTAGTAACCATAAAATTGTCCTTTGAATAACATTTGGTTCTGTTGCCATCTATAAAAGCATCATTCTTTGCATACTTGCTAGTATTCTGGTGGCATGCGCTTTGTAAAATATTGCAAAGGAAAGGCCATTGTTTGAGGTATGAGATTTTAAGTCTGGGAAGATCACTTACAGACCTCAAACACTTTCTATCCAAAAGGATTCACATCAGCATCCCCACTCTAAATAGTCTACTCTTGTTCAACCCTATCTTTTATCCACCATTATGTTACCTTTTTAAGTGTTTCCAAATTATCTGGATTGATTTTTGTTATGAAGTTTGTCTCAGTGCAGGCATAAAAATCTTCACCCACTGGGTATACATTAACCAAGGCATTGTCAGTGACTTCCACACCTTGGAAGTAGGAAAAAAATCTGCCAAACGGAATGCACAAAGATTATTTCTTCCACCATATGAAGTAAACAATACATTAAGCTTCCAGTAATACTCTTTAATTTAATTTTCACCTGGAAAATATATTCTTGCATGGATCTGGATAAGCATATGTTCCAAATTCTGTTATGACTACTCTTTTCTCAGTCATTGCTCTTACGTAGGCATCAGTTCGGATAAACCTATAGAGTATGCAAGATAAGGCATGCTGTAAAAAGATTGCATTGGTCCCACATGTATGTTACCCATCCCAATATTATTTTTTGCTCGCTCAAGACTGCATGCAATAGTCACACGTGTGATTAATCTGGATCATATGGTAATATGTGTGATACTGATGACACAACACATCCAACATCCACTATGTGAATGACAGGCAGCTCTACTTCTCCTTCTTCTTTTACACTTCATATGTTATATTAAAGAGGAAGTTAGCACTAGCTGAGTTGTTCAGGGTGAGATCTTGCACTGAATTTTATTGGCAACAGTAGGTAATACTCAATAAGCTTGGACTTACCTCCTGTAATAAGTCACGTGCCCCTCTTTGATTTCAAATTTGTGAAGAAGGGCTTGGCCATCAAACAAATGATAAAATGGTTCTGAGCCAACCTCAAATAAACCAGGCCCACATCTGAGTAGACTGCCTCGAAGCCAGACTGGAATCCTGCCTGTTGCAAAGACAGCAAACAGGGTTGTCAAATGCTTAAGAGTCTGTTGGAGTTATGTGTGTATATGTGCCTTATGTCACCTGTCGACATATGATGACCCCAAGAATTTCATAGGGATTTCTTAGGCAAGAAATACTCAGAGGTGGTTTGTCAGTTCCTTCCTCTGAAATATAGCCTGCAGCACCTGGTATTTGTTGGAGGTCTCCCATCTAGATTCCAAGATCAGACCAGATCTGGTGCTTTTAGTGTATTTAGGCCAGTCTGCTGCAACTTGTAAAGACTCTACGAAGGGGTTTATGTATTTACTCATCCTCCTTCTCCCCTCCCAGTCACAGGGCTCACTCTCTGCTCTGCATCCACCTTCTGGCTAGAAGCAGTTAAATTAGATTAAAGGTTCCTTATCCCATCTCCCCAAGTAAGTGAGAAGGAACAATCCCCTTATTTCCTTTGATCTGGGTACAGCCATTTTAGCTTTAACTTTTGTCTTAATTTCAAAGAAAAAACATGTTCTGTGTGTGTGTGTGTGTGTGTTTTGAATGGCAAGCTGTGAGAAACTTTGGTTGGTACTTAATGCATAATACTTAATTACATCACCAGGGGTTGTCTCTAGGTCTCAAGTTTGGGTCTGGAAATTTCCTGAAATGATCCTGATCTGAAGCCCTCATTCTTAAGTTTACAACTGGCCGTAGACGAAGGTGTATTCCCTGAAGAGGAATATGCACCATCTGAGAATTCTGGTCATTGTCTCTCTGGGGAAGCTCAAGTGATGGTCCTGGAGTGCTTTTAACAGCTTAGGCTGTTATGCCAGCTGTGGCACTGTATGAAGAGGTCAGACTGTTTTCCATTCAAAACTGAGAACACAGAAAATGGACTACTGTAAAATCCTCTATATGAGACTGCCTTTCAAGGTTTTGCAGAATGTTACTAACTCAGTCTTGGTGAGGGTCAGGTGATTGAATCATTTAACACTGACACTGCACCAGTTGCACTGGTTGTTGGTATGTTTCTGAGCCCAATCTAAAGTGGTGGCTTTCATTTTTTAAAGCCCTAAATGATTTGAGACTAAGTTATCTGAAGGACTGCCTTTGCTCATAGTCCTGCAGTTGCATTTGAAAGATCAGCAGCCAAAGCCCACCTGTAAAAATTTGATTGGCAAGCACAAAGGGAGGGTTGTTGTTTTTTTGAATTTGATACTGATGCCACATTTGTAGAAATTTACTGGGGTGGCCCAAGACACTTAGTTGCCTGAAGCTATCCAGATCATTATGTAATACTCCAAGCCAGTCAGATTCTTTTTGGCATCCAAGGTAGAAAACTCTACAAGCACCTCTCTAAATCTCCTTATAACAATCAACAATTTAACAACGCCCTATATCTGCTGCCTAAGCCATGTTTCGATCTGATATACTCCAGGCTTCATCAGAGAGGCCTTTATAAGAGCCGTAAAGGCTCATATCTGTGGCTTCTATTGGGTGTCTGATGGATAATTATTGTACTTTAGTAGTTAATTACTGTACTTTTACATTTTACTGGACTGAATGTTTTTATAATTATTATTGGTTCTTTTTTTCATGGTTGTCATATTTGACCATTATTTGCATTTTTGTGGACTTCTGGAAGACACCTTGGTAGGGTCTTTTATCCTTGAAGGTGGCTTGTAGCTAGTTTAAGAGAAGAAAACAGGAGTCCAAATGTCTAGCTTTGCAAGCCTAAAGAATTTAATACTTTTTCTTCTTTAAATTAAACTTTAATTTTAAAAATTAACAAATACATTAAAGTAATAAAACCACATACATAATGATAATATCCTGTGTACCAAATAAGAGCAACATACAAAATCCATCATCGTATCAAAACATTGTATCTAATAACATAATAATGGCTCAAGATAAAATGCCATTCCAAAGACCAGTATGGGACCATGGGGACATCAATGTATCTTTGTTTTGATTGACATACATAAGTTATTTGCATAAAATTCATTTTTGAGCGTCTAATCTAACATGTTAATTTCTCCATAAGAGTGAGTGATCATTTTTTTCTCCATTAGTTGTCTAAGGATAGGTTATGCACACTCTAGTGGTTGTGAGCAATCACTAATCTCACAAGGAAATTATCCTTCACTCAATAATCCTTCATCCACACTGAAAAAGAGTTGCCTCTGAAAAGAGAAGCAGCTCAGAGAAAATCTGGTAGTTTGATTCATTTGTTGAAGAAATTTGCTGTCAAAATTGCTCAGGTGAAAATCTGCTAATCAGAATATTGTAATAAGGATGGAGAAGTTCAAAGTTTTTATAAGATGGTATCTCCTGCAACTTGTTCGTTTGCACAGAAAGGTGTTCTTTAATTAGACCAGCTATGGACTTGAGCTAACACAATTTGTGATTAAAGCAAGATATAACATTGGAACTTTCATATCTGAACACAAACGTCAGTCTTAAATTATGGAAATTTGCCGACATCATCTCTCTATGGGAGAAAAAATCCACTATTTTTTCTCAGTCAATAACACTTTGAAATGGATGTGTGAGCCTGAAGGCAAAGATTCCTAGCTAGATTGAAAAGGACAGATACAGACCTGTGACGTGTGTAGTTATTGGTGTGGACAATTCCTCCACAGTCTCAAAGAGTTTCTTGTAGCCACCAGCTGGGTGCTCAACTCTGAAAAAGCGTTAAGAAAGCCAAGGGTAAGCAACTCTGTATTTCCCTGAACGATTCCCTAAGCTTGTGAAGGAAAGAACAGAGCTTTCAGTTGAACAGGAATTTGACTTGAATGAATGGAAGATAAAATAACTGTAGTGAGAACATATGATCTTGTAGCCATTTCCAGAAAACCACTACTAGTTAGTCCTCTTGAGCACGGATGGATGGATGCAATGTTGTGATTTTTCACCTACAAAAGCAGACTGCAGCCAAGGGAGAGAGTTGAATATATTTCAGAAACCAGTATCATATAAGACTTCTTTAGCCAAATGTGTTCTACGTATTCCCTGTGACCAAATTAAATAAAATAAGGATTAAATGTGCACATGCTACAAGTGCCAATTGTCATACTCCAGAAACATGACAATTGTGGTCATCATCCCAAGTTGAATTTTCCATAATATATATCCTCCTCTATTTGATTTGAAGGATGATCACCATCTGGTCATCATGTTCACTATCCAACTATGCTTGCCCAGCTGAGCACTGGCCATTTTTCGGGGGGGGGGGAGGGCGAATAGTAATCCTCTATGCTCCACAGCACTGTGCTTTTGAAAATCAGATTCACATATGGATCTGTACCAATCTGGAGGGTGGAATTACATCTCACAAAGGACACCAAAACCTTTGAGAACACCTGAAGTAGTTTTCTGTCCATTATATAAAAGTTTCATTGGATGTTTAGGTTTCAAAAATCAAAGATAATGGTACTAGTCTATCCTAAGATGACACAACCTTCTTCACAGCCCACTGGCTTTTATGCTCACTGTCCCCTTTCTGTAGATTATCTCACAATACTGAAAGAGTCCCATAAATGGCAGTGTGTCTTTGCACCTGACAAAATGCCAGCCACAATCCCACTTGCTTGGTTGACATTTATGCAAAGAAAATCCTAGAGGATACTTACTGGCTGGACATTTTCTCCCCAAGAAAAGATTTGAACTTTCCCGAACTCAGCGCAGAATACAGCAGTCAGAGATGTGCACTGGCTATTTATATGAATGTTAGCTTTTACTGGCAAGAGCCTTGGCTTTAAGGAAACCTATGAGCCAATTAGCTTGGCCCTAGGAAACAGAAGCATCTTTCACTATTCAAAGCTTTATGAGATTTTTGTCCTGCTGTTCAAAGGTCTTCGAATGTTTTTCCAGAGATTTAAATCTCCACACTGAAGTGGATTACAAAGAAACAAGGGAAAAGAAAGCAGACTATAGTCATACAGCCTGTAACGTGCTTTTGCCTTTGGCATCAACTCTTTGTCCCTTACCTAAATATCCAGTTTAGAGGAACTGGCCCCAGGAATACTATTGGTTCCAAGAGTCAAAGAAATATGTGATGGTTTCCAAAGCAGCATACACTCAATAAACATGCTGCTCTTTGCAATGGATGAGAAACAGAAGTTTGCAGCAGATACTGTGAAAGACTAAATACCTTAAGCAACTGCTAATTTATCAAGGTCTAACCTCCTTTCAATCAGGTAGACTATTATAAGGCAAGTCTTTAAAAGTTACATTTAAAGAAAAGCCCACCCCTGAAAGTCAGGAAATATTTTTCTGAGAGCATTACAAAACAGTGAAAATAACTATTTTATCAGATAGCACAACATCTGTCCAGAACAATTTCTTTTTGCAGGTAAATAATTTGTGCTAATTCTATGACTTCTGAAAATATATCAGATGATCTTGTTTTCTTTTCTCAATACTGGGATGGTAGAATTTGCCTAGAGAAGGGGTAGGCAACTGTGGAAGCTTAGGGGGGCATGTTAGCCCTCCACCTTGTAGAGCCACACACCTCTCCACCGCACCTGCTCCCACTAAAATAATAGACAGATAGATTAAAAAAAATCTTTTTTGCCCCAAACTCCCTCTAGGACAGTGGTTCTTAACCTGTGTTCCCCAGACCCCCAGGGGGCCATGATGTCCTCACAGGGGATCTGAGAAGGCTTGAAGGCTGCTTAGCCTATGTGACAGGAACCAAGGCAAAGACTGGCTGGCTTGGCCTGTGCATTGCTCTTCAATCTGCTCTAGCCACAAACTTGCAGGAAGAAGCAGGAGAAAAGTCTTCCCTCTCCAGTGCCTCTGAGGGAAAGGTTAATGGGTGGTGTAACAACAACAACAACATAACATAACATAACATAACAAACATAATTTATTGTTATGGTTTTAAATCTTGAGTTAAGTCTTGGGGGTCTGTGGCAACAAAAGATATTTAGAGGGGGTCCCTGGTAAAGCTTAAGAGCCACTACTCTAGGGAATGGGGGGGGGGCATTTCCACCATGTTTGTGGGCCTTCCTGGGGCATTTCAGGCCCAAGAGAGTCTTTTATAATAACAGGAAGTGAGTAAAAGTAATTTCCTGTTCACTTTCTTTCAAAAAAAGCCTCCTGTGCCAAAAATTGCCTGCAGAAGCTGCAAAATGTGGTGGAGACGCTTGCTATGCCCTCTAGAGGACATTTAGGGGCAAAATATTTATATTTTATTTTCTTCATTAACTCTAAATTATATGTATTTTATACTAATAAATTTCTCCTTATAAAAGGGGAAGGGGACAAACCCATCCAGTTGGCAAGGCAGAATAAAAATGTCAGGGATGGAGTCTAACAGTACTAACTGAAAAGAATGTATACTCTTCTGCCTGTTTGGTTGGCACAGAAGAATTCACCCATTCATGAAGTGGATTGCTCTCCCATGCCATCCCAAGAATGCCCTCCAAAACCCTAGAATTCTTTTGGTGGTATTTTGTAGTCCATGGGCTACTCCTGGCCTAGAGACTATAAAATACATATTCTGTCTTTTGTATCTAAGCAAGTGTGCAGAACCTATACAGAACTATTTATTGTACAATACCTCAAATTATGTCAAAGCAGGCTGACAGATATAGTACATTTTAAAGCAGATTATGGCTCTCTCAAATATGAGTATTGTGTCTATGTTACAAAACAGACACAGCTTCTTAATAAGTATCACACAAAAGAATCTGACCAAAGAAACCTTTAATTCTTTTTAATCCCTGTAATCCCCATGATGCTATAATTAAGCAGTATAGCAAGGGAAGGGTACCTTGTGGGCAAAGAGGTTTTATTGTATACCCACCTCTAGATTGGAGGAAATTCCCCACCTGTCCTCCAATTGGGAAGGTAAATGGAGAACAGAGGAATCCAACTGTTAGTTCTGCTCAGTGATTATTTCACTTTTGTTTTTCCATTATATTATTTGTCTAAGACAGAATAGTTGGGCTCAAGCTCAACCAGTTATTTCAACCTAGAGAAGACCTGTTGAATAGTTAAGTCAAAACACAGGTAAATTGAATCAGTAGGTCTACTCTAGTTGGGACCCTAACAATAGACCCTGGCTTCAACAAGGCAAATTAAATTGTATGTGGGTTAGTAGCCACCTGCTTGGGTGAACAGATATGATGATGGCTTAGAATATTCAAATTGCTGTTTCCTGAGTCCACCCCAGTCTCTGTGGGGGGAGGTACAAAGGTGCTGAATATCCCCCAATGCTCAGCACCTTGGGTAGCTTCTGCAAAGTTGAGAATAAAACCCAGAGTGGACTTGCCATCCTGCTGACAAGACAGGTGTTATATGGACTAAGATGAGAATCTCAGAAGGAATGAGAAGTTGTATTTACTGTGAAGGTTCATTCCGGGATGGTAGGAGGAGCAATCCACTTGATTGGGTTATCCCCATGTACCAGGCAGGAGCAATGTTCTAAGTCTGTTGTTTTCTATTATGCTCCTAACCCTCTCTGCCAGTTTTATTTTCTAGCTGTAATGACCATCCAAAACCAAAAGCCCTATTTTACCTATATATCTATATCCTATAGCTACCCTATATAACTACCCTATATCCTGTACTAATTCTAACAAGGTGGACGTGAATTGCTCCTCCTACCATCCCAGAATGAACCTTCATGGTATGTACAACTTCTCATTCCCGGGATGGCATGGAGGAGCAATCCACTTGATTGGGATATACCCAAGCCACCCTAGGGCCGATCTTAATATCTATTTACATACAACCGACTGCAGCACTGTCTTTCCAAAGGCAGCCTGCACCAATTGATATTTGTCCAGTTTGTAGTGAGTGACAAAAGTGGATGGTTGTGACCACCCTACGGTGTCACAAATATCCTTCAATGATGTAGACACTGAATACACTTTAGATGTCACCATTGACCTAGTAGAATGAGGGTAAACATTCTCTGGCCTGGGTTCATTATCCAAGTCATAACAATGGAAAATACAGGCCTTTATCCACCTTCCAGTCACTGTTGAGGATGCCTTTTGCCCCAATGCTTTCAGGTTGTAAAATACAAACAATGCCTCTGTTTGTCTAATAGCTTGTCCATTCTATATACTCTTTTACTTCTCTTTTCTTGTCCAGTGTATGCCATCTCTTCTCCTCTGAATGGATTGGTCTTGGACAAAAATTCAGTAAGTGAATTGTGTCTGGCATCGAATTTCTACCAATATATTTCAGCAGAAATGTTGGGTCTATCATCAATGTCAGTTTGTCATCATGAAACTTACATAACTTATCATGTGTAGATAAGGCAGCCAACTCACATACACAACGTCTGGAGGTTACTGCCACTAAAAAAACCACTTTAAATGTAAGTAGACATAAAGATGTGTCACACAACGGTTCATGTGCTGCTTTTATCAACTGATTCAAAACCAGGTGCAAATCCCATGTTAGAAACCTATATCTAGTAGGATACGATGTTATTGTTGCCCCTTTTAAAAAAATATTTAATGTGAGGATGATGTGATAACGACACCCCATCAAATTTCAATGCCACCGCTAAGGTGGATACTTGTTTGGTTTGTAATCCTGCACTTAAACCATCCTGTAAGGACTGTATGATGTTGAATATTTATCTGAGACAACAGTAGATGTTTCTACTGGTTGTTAGTGATGCCTTGCCCATTCATTGTAACAGCAACATTCATTCCAAACTGCAACTGTGTATTCCATCTGTCTTGCCTGTTTTCCTGCACCCTGTAAACCTTATTTCTTTCAGATGGTCCCCAGTTTTGCCTGGGTACCTCTGCCATTAAATCCTTCATGAATTGTAGAAAGTCAGCTTTAAAATGAGTTGAAGGAATGTATCCCTCAACATCCACAGTCTGGTGTGCTAATGTATGCTATTCTCTTTGTGCAGCTTGCCAACAGCAGGGGTGAATGTCCCAGAGTCTCACTGAGTGTCTGATGTCTGGGCTATATTTTTTATGAGGTTTCTCTTTACCTTTGGTTGTCTTTTCTGCTCCCATATTACTGGAGTCTAGATTAATTTTTTTCCTTTTCTTTATTTCTATTGTCTTTATTATCTGCCATTTCTCAAGTTTCCCTGCCTTGCCTAATATCTATAATTTAAAATCCACTAGTTTTAGGCAGACAGTCTGAAACTGGTCTGGTCAGCATGGCAGAAATTTAAAAAAACTGGCAGAGAGGGTTAGGAGCATAATGGAAAAGAACAGACTTAGAACATTGCTCCTGCCTGGCACGCGGGGATAACCCAATCAAGTGGATTGCTCCTCCATGCCATCCCAGGAGTGGGAGATGAACCCTTGTCTCCAAAGATCCAATATTAAAGGGCACAGAGTTCAGTGTTGAGAAGGTGAAAAGGGTAGAGTTCCATAAATGGAATGAAAATAAAGGAACCTTTAAAAAGAACAGGTAAATAATGAGATGTAGGGAAGGGTATTTTGTGCCTAGTTTCTTGATCTTTAGCTAGTTCAGCTAAAATTTGATTCTGGCAGTTTAACACACAATATCTAAAACGTCCTTCTGAACGAGTCACTATTGGGTTTATCAATATTAAAACAGGCTTTATTGACCAATCTTTTCATAGGTTTCTAAAACCTAATTAACTTAAATATTGACAGGTACATGCTGTGAACACAAAAGTCCTGGAATAGAGATGAATACATCTAGAGATGAATGTCTGCGGAGATATGGACCGTTTACTCTCAATACAGAACACACGGGTTGGACCCAAACCAACATAACTTGTACTTAAGTCCCACTGAAATCAAATAGGACAGTTAGCCCCAACTTAAATTCAGCATCTAAGACTGAACTTCCATGGGTGGAGCAGTAGGATCCAGAACAAGTAGGAGGGGAGATCTCCCTTCTACTGCAGCTTCTCATGCACTCTAAAAAACTAGAAAACATATTCAGGAGGAGCTGTGTTGCCCATATATCAAAATACAATAACATCCAAAATCCACAATAATAGCGATATTTTTATTGGGTCAACCAAAAATGCACAAAATACACAATGCAAGCTTTTGAAGCTTCACTAGCTTCTTCATCAGGCAAAAGTATTAAAATCATATAGGAGAAAATAAAATGATGATGTGTTAAGAGTCACAGGCCTACATTTTGTCAAGATTTTGTTTTCATTGTTGTCAGTTAACATGGTGTGGAGGGAGGCAGAGGCCACTCATCTCTTTGGGCATATGGGCTCTGAGAGACAGAGCTGTAATTCCGGGAAATAAAATGGTTGCTAATGGAGTTTAAATTTTATTTCCTGTAGGCCTGTGACTCTAACATCATTTCCCCCCCTTTCTTCTATATGATTTTTAATACCTTTGCCTGATGAAGAAGCCAGTGGAGCTTCAAAAGCCTGCATCATGTATTTTGTGCATTTTTGGTTGGCCCAATAAAGGTTACCACTGTTTTGTGGGCTCCAAAAACCTGTTCTGAAGCATTAGAAAACCTTATAGAACCAGTTTTCAGGCAACCCAATGGGCTGGGTGTGTAGGTAGGAAGAGAAGAAAACTCAGCTGCACTCGTCTAGCAGCCAATTGATTTTATATCTGGATCCAACCCTTAATTTGAACTGAAAGAAAAAGGACGAAGTCATTGTATAGCTAAGTGGCCACTGGCCATACATTTCCAATTATTTGAAAAGATTACAAGTGCAACACATTTTCACTGATACTCATGTAAGCCATGAATGAAACAGTTCTTTATGGCTGATGAAGCAATAGTTTTCTTTTTCCATGAAAGGCTCGATTTGCAATATAAATCAGGTCTGTGATCACAATCTTCTATGTGACATTGTGGCTACCCTCCATGTCTCTCCAATGGGTGGTGTGGTAGCTTGCCCCTCATACAACAGCTGAATATGCATACTTTTGAGACCATATATGGACTGATGTGCAAAATGCAAAAAAACCAAAAAACACATACATGCACAAATATTATATATAGCTGTATACATAAAATCAAGTTTTGTGGATTCCTCTTGTCTTCACTTGTCAAACTACATTTTGACTTAAGTAAAAAATACAGTACACATTGAAAATGAACACAAATGTCAGCCTAGTCTGGTATCTAAAAATATGAAGTTTCCTGAAATACCGCAGGAAAAATTTACATTTGTTTTCTCAGTATTCCTCCTTTTTTGCTTTTGGTTATTTATTGTCACCTTCACTATATTTCACTCAATTCATACAAAACAAATGAACAAAAATATCTATTTACATTTTTGGATTACTGTATTTTGTAAACAGGGATGCCCTTGTTTCCAGTTATGGCAGGGAAACACTAACCTATTTTAATATTATTTTTAAAAATTCACATTCGGCTCACTCAAATGTTATTTAGCAGACTGACTTTTCTCATTACTCATGTACAACTATACACTAATTTCTCAAGGTACGAAACTTTGGCTTTCGTAGGCTAAGCATTGGCTGCTTAATTTTGGGCTTGTCTTCAAACAAAATGGCTTCACTTTCTGTCGTTGGAAATCTGTCCCGGTATATCTGCGGATATTCTTTCTGGAACTGAAAGATACAATACCAAATTACTTATAATGAACTTAGCTATAAGCGAAGCAAAGAAAGAGCTAAGCAAGGAAAGAGTTACTGACTGCAATATATACTTTACAGAACACAAATCTTGTAAAGATGGACATTCCATTAGAATGAGGAGTCAGCAAGGAGTTGGTGAAGTTCATTGATGAGGCCAGATTATTTAGGATTATGAAAAACCATGTAGACTGTGAAGAGCTCTGAAAGAGCTCTGAAAGATTCAGTAAATAGGGAACAAAATGGAAAGTGATTTTCATGTAAATAAGTTTAAAGTACTGTAATGGAGCAATCCATTGTTGGGCCCAAAGTGGCAGTGCTTAACCAGAGATCTTGAGGTTCTACTGGACAGCTAATTGAAAATGACTGTTTATTGTAGTATGCTTCAGCAGTGAAAACAACAAAGTATATGCTGGGGATTATTAGGAAACAGACTGAAAATAATAAAAGATCTCAGCATGATACAGCTTCTTGAATAAATCTAACATGTGGCCACATCTGAAATGTTTGCAATTTTGGTAATCCTTTCTCAAAGGCAGAAGAGAGCAACCAAAGTAATAACAATGGTAAAACTAGAAAGGCTAAAGTTTTGTCCCTTTTGGCTAAATAGCCCCAAATGCTTTAGCTGCTAAGCATATCAGAGGAGAGCTACTGAACAATGACTGAACATGCTTGCACTTTCGATACCTTGGAGTGCTGAACAGAAAGGCTGAATTCACACTCTCTTCTGCCCAAAAGCAGATATTGGAAGAGGCTTCTAAGATTCACATGATCAACCAAAAGGGGTCTATTCCAGCAAAGAACCTAAATATCTATATGTATTCAGTCCACAGTATTTTCTAATATTTATAATGAACTTGGAAAGCTTCCTTCATCTTTTGAATATGTTCCTAACTACATCAGCTAAGTCACCTAGTCATTTGGAAAGAAGGGTCTGCTATTATTTGTGGGCGCGCACATACGCATGTGCCTTTGATCCTTTTCAGGCCTATGCAATAAGCCCCAACCTTCCTGGTTTCCATCAGAGTATCCCATGGGCTATATTGATTTGGCTGTACCATTTTGGGAGGATTAGTTCCCAAGCTCTGTCACCACTAGCCACCACAAAATGGGGCATGGTTTCCAAAGGAACAAATTCTGGTTTGCGGCGAGTTCTCTCTGGTGAAAGGAACTCATCTAGAAAAATTGGAATCAAGAACTACTGGGCATGTGTGAGAGCTGCTGTTGTATTGCCAGACTTTAATTCAGCAGCTGGTGAATGCTTATTCAAGCAGCTCCAAGTAGGGAGCAGCCAAGGGCAAGGGAAGAAATGTTTTGTCAGCACTTGGAAAAGAAACAATGGTTGGTCTTCTACTCCATTCCATAGCTACTTAAGATCTTGTGCCCATCTTTTTGTGTACATAATGATGCCTGTGCATCTGTATCTTGTGTACTTATGATTGTGGACAACTGTGTGTTCATGCAAGATTGATACTATACTTGTTGTTCCCCTTTGTGTACAGAAGAGTCAGTGTGGTATAGTGTTTTGAGTGTTGGATTAGGACACTGAGAGACCAGGATTTGAATCCCTGCTCGGCCATGGAAACCCACTGGGTGACCTTGGGCAAGTCACACTCTCACAGCTTAAAAGAAAGGCAAGTGCAAACTCCCTCTGAACAAATTCTACCAAGAAAACTCCATGATAGGTTTGCCTTAAATCAGAAATGACTAGAAGGAACACAACAACAACAATTTGTGTACAGTGTAGGGAGAATGCCTACATGTAAGCTCATATGACTATATGGATAAAGAGAGAGTCTTCAGTGTGGTTCAGGCCACCTGTCATTATGGCCTCCAAATCTAAACAACATTCAGCCTCGTACTTCTTGATATTGTAGCCACCGCACACAACCAGATTTTACTATTAACTTAAAAACATATCTAACTATGCCTATGGTTAAATTGTCCTTTTGTGACTGAAGATGTAAACACATGCTAACATACAGGTGAAATTTGCCCCAAGACATAATTGTGGTATTCTATGGCAGTCTAGCTTTGTTGCAAAATATTGGCTTAATACCTTTTACTATCTGGAATGAAATAAGAGTCTATTCAAAGCTTTGGCTGAATTTGGGAAACATTTCAAAGCCCCACAAAGTCTGCATTACAGCAAGGGAGAGTCCAGAGAACAAGTGAAAGCAAGGTAGCAATTTAAAAGCTGCTTGTTTACAGCTAGGTTCCAGTCACAAGACTTGCTTAGTGAATTCTGGGACAAGTACAATTTTGTGTTGTATTTTGTTCTGAGAAATTTCCCAAAGGTTTTCTGCTGAAGACCAGAAATCCTCTGTATTAAGCTCTGCCAAAGTTGTTGCACTTTGTTACAAAGCAGATTACCATAAATTGGGTGTTAGATGACCTTGAATAAACCAAATTCAACACTCAGGAAAAAAATGACTACTTATTCAACATAGTATGCATGTTTTCATAACAAGGGACACACATTTTAGCAGGAATATCAAAGTAGAGGCAATTTCAAATCCACTGTACTAGGCTTTGACCCCTTCAAGGCTTCAGTCCTATGAACAGCAATTTAGGAGTAAATTCCACTTGAACGCAGATTTATTTTGCAAGTTAACATGCATAGGATCAGGCTACCAGGTTGGTGGGAGAAATTTAGATAATCTCTACTGTAGGCTTACTATTGAGCTATAGTAACATCTTTAAAAAAGGAAAAAAGAACCCAGAATAGTCAGTTTGGGAAATGCACAGTCCGGATATCCAGGCCAACAGTGTATGCCGCTGCCAGGGGTTCCAGTCTGTAACAACAGGATGCCATAATCTCCTGTTAGAACACTGTGATTCAATCCTACTCACATGAGGGACAACAGCTGCTACTTTCAGCTGCTACCCTAGAAAAGTCCTGCATGTTGCACCTGTGCAAGGGCATTTTAGGACAGAAAGGAACGTTGGTCTTACCTGTGATACGTTCTTTTCCAGTGGTGAGGCGAAGAGCATCCGATAGCTTTGGGTTGTCCCTTCCCACATGCTCCCAGTAGGCAGGAAACAAAAAGACTTGGCCTGCCCCCTGTGAGGTCATCCTCGAGGGATGACCCTTGGCTAGCCAGTCTATAACCAAGCCTTTATTTATTTATTTATTTATTGTATTTTACCTTTGTTTTAACTCTCCATTAGTTTAATTTAGTTTTAAGGGGTGGGAGGGTTAGGATGGGGAAGGATTGTTTTAACTTGATGTTGTTTTAATCTTGCTGTACGCCGCCCCGGTTGCTGAGCAGAGGGGCGGGTTAAAAATAAAAATTTATTATTATTATTATTATTATTATTATTAGCCTTGCGATTTTTCATTCCACCATGACGAGGATCCAATTCTTTCGGTTGACCAGGTCTCAGATGCATCCATCATCAACTTGAAGCTCTTGCTTCTTCGATATGGTAAAAAGCTCCCTTTACCGACCAATCTTCTGTCTTCATCTCGCCAGTGGGCGGGTCCGGATGCTCTTCGCCTCACCACTGGAAAAGAACGTATCACAGGTAAGACCAACGTTCCTTTTCCCAGTGGGGATGGCTCCAGAGCATCCGATAGCTTTGGGATGTACTAAAGCTTCTGTCTTGGGTGGGTCTGGCGAGTCCCACCGTTTTATGCCTGAAACGCCTGCTGAAGCACTCTTCTACCAAAGGCTGCTTCCGCTGACTGTATCCTGTCCAGCCTGTAATGTCGGACAAAGCTCGAGTGTGACTTCCATGTTGCCGCTCTGTAGATTTCTTCTAACGGTGCATCCTTCTGCCAGGCCACGGATGCCGCCGCACTCCTTGTTGAGTGTGCTAGAATCCCCTCTGGATTGTGTAAGGACTGGTAACAAGATGTGATGCAGGCCCTGATCCACCTTCCTAGGGTTGAAGGGGATACTTTACGTCCAAGATATTTAGAGTAAGGTGACACAAATAGGGCCTCCGAAACTCTGAACGGTCTTGTTCTTTTGATGTAGATTCAAAGGGCCCTTCGAACATCTAAAGTGTGCCAGATCTGCTCCAACTCTCTCTCTGGGTTCGGGCAGAATGAGAGAAGAATCACTTCTTGGGATCTGTGGAAGGTTGAGTTTACCTTTGGCTTGAAGTCCGGTCGGAGACGAAGGACCGAGTCCGGCCTAAAGATGCAGAGGTCTCTTCTGATAGATAATGCCCCCAGTTCCAAAATCCTACGTGCTGAGGTAATGGCCACTAGGAATAGAGTTTTCCACGTCAGGTGTTTTAGAGATGCCTCTTTCAGAGGCTCGAAGGGATGAACTGTCAGTGCCCTCAGGACTATGTGCAGATCCCAAGATGGGAATCTATGTACTGGTGGAGGTGCCAAGTTGCAGAGGCTCTGGATGAACCTGCGTACATGAGGATGCCCAGATATCTCCGATGCCCTTTTGGGTGGCAGGAATGATGTCAGTGCTGCCACCTGTCTCTTGATGGTATTTGGTCTCAGGCCAGCCTCAACGCTGTCCTGGAGGAAATCCAATAGCATAGGAACTGAGATCTCCCTGAAGTCTACCCTCTTGCGCTTGCACCATCGGCGGAAAACTCTGAAAGTGTATTCATAGATACGTTGTGTTGATTCTCGTCTGGAGGCGAGGATCGTCCCCACCACTGTTTGAGAATAACCTTGTGCCGTCAGCATCTGCCTCTCAACCTCCAGGCGTGGAGCTGGAGCCAAGCTGGGTCCGGATGGCTCACCTGACCCTGAGTAAGCAGATCTGTCCACATTGGAATTGGCGTTGACACTACAGCCATCTCCAAAATCTCTGGGAACCAGGCTCGGCGAGGCCAGTTCGGGGCTATCAATATGACTTCCGCCCCCTCTGTGCGAATCTTGTTGAGCACTCTGGGAATTAGTTGTAGTGGTGGAAACGCATAGAGTAGTCCTCCTGGCCACGGGGACGTCAGTGCATCCATGGCCTCCGCTCCCTCCGACAGGTACCGGGAGAAGAAGCGTGGAACCTTTGCATTCACTGGAGAGGCAAATAAGTCGACTTTCGGTCTGCCCCAGATCCGGGTGAGGTCGTCGAATGCTTGTTGGTGAAGGCTCCATTCGCCCTGGTTGATGTCCAAGCGGCTGAGCCAGTCCGCCTTGGAGTTGAGTGACCCCTTGAGATGTTCTGCCTCTATCGAGATCAGGTTTTTCTCTGCCCAATGCAGTAGCTTGGTAGCCTCCGCCATCAAGGGGCGGGATCTGGTCCCTCCTTGGCGATTTAGGTGCACCTTCATGGTGATGTTGTCTGTTCGGATCAGGACCGCTGAGTTCTTGATTACGCTCTCAAAGGACAGTAGTGCCCGCCTGACCGTTCTGAGCTCCAGCCAATTGATGCTGTGAGCTGCCTCCTTTTCTGACCACCTTCCCTGGGCCAGGTGTGGTCCGCAATGGGCCCCCCATCCCCGGAGGCTGGCGTCCGTCGTTATCTGGATCCTGTCCGGTTTCCACAGAAGGTGTTCCCCGTTGACGGCCGGGGATAGCCACCAACGCAGTGACACTCGCACTTCCTGTGGTACCCTCACCTGGATGTGACTCTTGACTGCAGTGTTGTCCTGATATTGTAGAAGGAACCATTGCAGTGTCCTCAAATGGAACCTCGCCCATGGAAGGCAATCGATCGCCGCGATCATCAGACCCTGCAAGGTGCATGAAGTCTATTCTGGTCTGAGAATTGATCCTCCGCATGGCCCTGTGGATGGTGTCTCTCCTCTCCTGGGGCAGTGAGACTGTTCCCCTCACCGAGTCCACTGTTGCCCCCAGGTGGCATATCTGTTGTACCGGCCTGAGCTGGCTCTTGTCGAAGTTGACCTGGAAGTCGTGCTCCTGCAGAGATCTCAATACTTGCTGTACATCCCTCTCTGCTGCCTGCAGAGAGGTCGATCGGATCAGGAGGTCGTCTAAGCAGGGATACACATGCAGCCCAGAGCGACGCCAACGGGCCACAAGCACCACCAAGATTTTCGTGAAGACTCTGGGTGCCAAGGACAGGCCAAAGGGTAGGGCCTTGTACTGGAAGTGTCCGCCATTGTAGTAGAAGCGGAGAAAATGTCGATGGTCCCAATCGATTGGGATGTAGAGGTAGGCGTCCTGAAGGTCCAAAGAGGCCATGAAGTCTCCCGGCCTCAGTGCTTACAGGATGTGCCTCAGCGTTTCCATCCTGAACTTCCGCTTTTTTACAAATGTGTTGATGCCCTTGACGTTCAGGACTGCTCTCCATGATCCATTCTTCTCTGGGACCAGGAAGAGGATGGAGTAGCAGCCCTTGTTGTGCTGGGACCTGTGTACCTCTTCTATTTCGCCCATCTGTAATAGGCACTGGATGGCGTCCGCCATCAAACGGCTCTTTTCTAAGTCTCTTTGTAGTGGTGTGGGGATGAACCATCGCAGGGGTAGTCGGGAGAACTCTATCCGGTAGCCCTGCTGTATTGACTGTAGGACCCACCTGTCCGAAGTAGACCTCTCCCAAGCCCCTGAGAAGGCCTGAAGCCGTCCCCCCATTGGGGGGATGCTGTCATTGTTGGTCTCTACTATTGGGCTTGGTGGACTGTGCCTGGGACTGTCTACCCGTTGTCCCCTGGTTGGACCTGTGTTGGTATCTGTTTTCGCCCCAGCATGTCCTGGAGGGTCTGTAGTCTCTTGATCCTGAGGTGTGAGGTGCTGAGGGCCCGCTTTGATGGCTGCCTGAGGGACGAAAAGGTCTGAAGTGTCTCGAGATTTTCCGCTCCTCCCTTCTCTTGGCTGAGGCCAGTCTTCTTCTCCTTGTCTTTATCCTCAATGAGGACCGGCTCCAAGGATTCGCCGAAGAGCTTTTCCCCTAAGAAGGGGGAAGAAACAAGGTTTTGTTTGGATTTGAAGTCTGCGTTCCAGGATTTCAACCACACTTGTCTCCTGGCCGCCACCATAGCCACCTGTGCCCTGGCACAGAATTGTACCTCATCCAGGGTGCTATCTGCCAGGAAGGCGGAGGCCTTAGTCAGCTTGTTCAGGTCCTGTCTGATTCTAGGTTGTGACTTGGGCATGTTGGCTAAGGCTTCCTTGGACCACTGGATAGCAGCTCGGGCTATCATAGTGGCCATGGTAGATGCTCTGATGGCCAGGGAGATAGCCTCATGTGCTCTCTTAAGAGCCGTGTCCATGCATCTGTCCTCTGGCACCTTAAGGGTGTCCTCCCCGTCGTGACAAAAAATAGCTGAGGAAACCAAAGCTGAAACGGGAGCGTCTATGAGTGGGACTTGTAGTTTTCCCATTACCTACTTAGGCAGGGCATATAGCTTTTTTGCAAAGCTAGGTTGCCCTTTGATGGCGGCTGGGCTCGCCCACTCATCGCAAATGAGACGCATCACAGTCGCTGGGACTGGCATTTCAAGGGCCGTAGGTTGTGAGTCTGGGAAGAATTCCCCAGAAATCTCCAGCAACTCTGGGTCCAGCTGAGACTGTTGGGCCATGGGGAGTTGGAGTCCCAGAGTTCTGACAGCCTTCTTTAGAAGGACTGCAAAGTCTTCAGTTGCGAAGTGGCAGGCTGAGGGACGGGTCGCCCCAGTGGACATGACCGCCTCTTCCTTGGACAGCTCCCCCTCCTCCCTGTCGGGGTGGTCCTGATTATCAGAGACCTCTCCTTCGGAGGAATAAACAGAGATTTCCTCCTCTTCATCTTGAGAGGCATGGTCTGTCTGTTGCTTCCTAGGGTGCTTCCTAGGGGGAGGGGTGACCTCACGCCCTGAGTCAGAGTCCCACTCCTCCTCCTCAGACTCACTGGGCACCCTGCCCGGTTGCCCCCCTTGGGTGGAATTGCTGTGGCTTGGAGTAGCAGGTCTGCTGCCACCTCCTGCAATCTTGGGGGCCACCTTACTAGGTGGGGGCCTTTTGGACATTCCTTTATCTGCCTCCTTGCCCTTGCCCCACCAGTGCTGTTGGTCCTGAGGGGGGGAGTTCCTGAACTGGCTGATCCCGAGGTCTGGGGGCCAGGGCCAGGGCCAGGGTCCCAGTGGCATTCCGGGCCCCCCAGGGTTCCAGTCCTCCCCCTCTGGGTTCCCTGTAGGCTCCCTAGCAGGTATGGTTGAAGCAGGCTAGCTGCCAACCAGCCTGCTGCATCCCTGGCCAGGATCATTCTCAACCAGTCCGATATTACTGGACTACTACCCCCTGCCGCCTCAGTGCCCAGGGTCCCGGCAGAACTCACGTCGCCCACCAGCAGCTGCTGGGGGCATGTTGCCGCTTGTCCGCTGGGCATGAAGGGTTCCTGGTCCGGATGCACTGCGACCGTGGTCTGCGCCCCGTGTTCAGGGCCGGTCCGCACCTCCTCGTCTTCCTGAGGGTCCCTCGCGGCGGCGTCTCACCGGCCGGCTCCTAGCCCCTCCGGGTGGAGCGTGTCCGGATGGCAGTCTGCGGCGGCCGAAGCGGAGGTCTTCCCCTCCTTTCTCGGCTTCTTCGCACCATTGCCACTCTTCCCGGCGGCTGGCCTCTTGCCGTTCTTCCCAGCAGCTGCCTCTCTGTCGCTGCCTTCCTCCGCTGCGCCGAGGCCGGGATCATTCTCCCGGGCTGCCAGCTGATCGCTCAAGCTGGCACAGCCATGCCGGCCCCTCTCCCCAGCGATCACTGCTGCGATGACTGCATCCATGTCGGTGCTCATTCTGATTATCCTTCCCTCCGCAAGGTCAGGCCCAGTGGCAAAAAACGCCCCTTCCTCCGGTGATTATTGTTATTATTATTATTTACAACTATTATTATTATTATTATTTTCTTTTCTATTTTTTTAAAGTCCAGAGGGTTTTTTTTCCAAGATGGCACTGGCCACGTGGAGGGAGGGTAAGAGAGGTTACAATACCACGTCCTACCTGGAGCGTAGGCAGGAAACAGACTGGCTAGCCAAGGGTTGTCCCTCGAGGATGACCTCACAGGGGGCAGGCCAAGTCTTTTTGGTTCCTGCCTACTGGGAGCATGTGGGGAGGGACAACCCAAAGCTATCAGATGCTCTGGAGCCCTCCCCACTGGGAAAAGCAACAGCTGAGTACCTGTCACCTAGAAATCTGGTGTGATGCTAACTCCTCAACAGACGTGCAACCCTGCTACAGCAGAATACCAGACTGCTAACAGGAAGATCAGAGCAGCAACTCAGGTGCAGTGCTGTTATGTTTCTTGCCAAGCATAAGATGCCACTTTAATTGTCAAAGTATAAATTATATTTCATCCATAGTACCTAAAGCAGAGATATAAAATTGAGCAGCAGTAGCATGCAAATTCAGACCCCACTAAAGGAAGGTCAATGTTCTTCACACCAAAAAGTACCTTTTTCCTGACCCATACATTTTGTTTACAGATGTGTCAGAGGCAGTTAGTAAATTGTAAGGATTGTCAAATGACTTCTTAAAATCTAAACACATTTCACTAGAGATATATCCCATTACCTGCTTAAGTTTTTTCTTCTTGTCTTTCAAAGATAAATGCTTGTCCTTAATAATATTTTCCAGAAGTTCAGCAACTGCTGCCTGAGAGGCATAAATTCTTTGTTCATCAAATTCCTGAGATGTTATCCTCTTGCAAAAGGAGTAAGTTGGGAATATGGTGCTCAGTTCATCTCCTAAGTGTTCCACCTGGAAAACAATCAAGGTAGTGAAACCAGTACCTGGGCATTTTAATCAGAGCTGGTGTAGTACATCTGGCAACAAAGAACCCAGTTCAATCCTTAGCCAGAGATTCAGTGAAGGATCATTTGGCAAGCCAGTATTCTATGCCCTCCGCTTTTAACGGGGTAGGAAACCTTTGGTCCTCCAGAAGTTCTGGACTACACCTTGCTGTAATCCCTTACCAGTATCTATGCTTGGTAAGAGTCCTGGTGAAGACATCCACAATATTTGGAAGGCCAATGCTTCCCCTGTCATGATCTGTAAGATGGAGATAGTAATACTGATCTATATGTTCGGGCTGAAATTCTTCCAAAGATAGCATCTAAGTGAGATATCTTTTATGAAAAAACATAAGAGGAAGTAGTGCAGTAGTTCTTGGCCTTTAATCCACAACATTATTTGCCCCCAAATCCCAAATAAAAAATTAGGGCATTAGAGTATTCCAGACACAACAATTTTAGTCTGTTTATGATGTAGGCACAAATCTCAGGGATACATGCAGTAGCCACCGTGCAACTGCTTAATGTTAGGATTATCTCAGTTAAACTGGCACTTTTTTTTGAGACCTTGATCTTACTTGAACGGACAGGGGAATATTAATTTCCATTGGGTTTTGTCTGAAGCAGAAGTGGGAATTCTTGATTGATTCCTCTAGGTGGAATAACAACAATAAAAGGTCTAGGGTGTGAGAAAAAATCCTTAAGATCCAGGATTTGATCTTCAAGGCAGACAGGAGGTATACAACATTGCTCTTCCACTGGGTGTCAAAAGCCATTGCAAATGGAGAGAAAAGACTCCTTAAAATCCCAAATGTCTTGCATGACTTGTAGATTGCTCCAGGGAAAGTATGAGCTTTATTAAGAATCACGGGGCTTTGGACTACAATTACACACCAGATAACAAGTAGGACCCCTGTATCCGCAGGGGTTTGGTTCCTGAACTTACCTCAGATAACAGAAACCACAAATAACAGTGAACACCATTGAAAATAATGGGACTTCCGGTTTAAAATACCATAGAGTTGCCTTGGAGGACCTAGAAAATGTCTAGAGGACCCCTCTCTAGGCATTTTCTAGGAAGACTCTTTGGTATGTGTTCTGTTTTGTGTCCTGCAGATAACTGAAACAGTGGATATTGGTTCCATGGATATGTGGGTCCTACTGTACTAATATTGGTATTAAACTTTATTTCAGCTGGTTTAATACCATATTAAAGAATATACAGGGCAGGGACATAAGTAAAGAAGTTGGATAATATTCTTAGGAGGAATTGGTATTAATAATACAATTATACTAATGGTGATCTTATTCTGTGAGTATGGATACTTATACACCACCATGGCATTATCCACACATGAGGGAGGTATCATCAGGCTCAGCAGAACTCCCTAGCCTTAAAAAACAAAAGGTTTTTTGTAGGCTGTGGGGTAAATCTCCTAAAAGGTCAAAAACAGTCCAGTGATCACTGAGTGTACTCAAGAGGTGACAGAATGCTGGCTGACTGTTGGGGCTGGGCAGAGAAGTGAAATGGAATGGAGTTTTGTAGAAAAGAGCATGGCTGAAACACTGAACAAGTGCACTCCACATAGAAAATATTTTCTATCTGGTCCCACTTGTACCAATGACTCTGTAATGACATATAGAGAAATTGAAATGAAATGTTGAAACAATATTGCTTTAGGCACCATTAAATATATGTCTAATGTTTTGCCATTAAAAAGCAAGACAATCAGACAATCTCATTAAACTGTTCACACATTCTCTCTCATCACTGCCTTGTCTTTGAGGCCATCAGAGGAAGACTTCTAATGGTTCTCTATAAGCCTGTAATCTGGAGACTACTTGGAATAGGACTCACAGTATATCAGCCTCCCTCTCCATTGAGCTCCCTTCCAGGTGATGCCAGGTATGCACCTACTTTGTTTTATTTCTAATGTCTGCTCAATGAAGTTTTATTCAAGCAAGCCTTCCCTGACTCAAATAACTGAGTTTTGCTGAAGTGGATATTTGAAATATTTGTATTTTTTCTCAGTATTTCGTTGTTTTTACAGTTCCCACTCCTCAGGAATTTTTCTTTTATGAGTAGATTGTAAGTGTAATACAAACAGAACATTCATCTACCTGGAAAATCAGTAAACTTTCAGCACCACAACCACCCTGCTGAAAAAGCATCATTTTTTTGGAGGATGTTTGTGTCTGTGCATGTGCTTGTTTGTCTGATACACAGTCACTGTAACAAACAGTAGCCCTGTTATGCTGTAAACTGGTTTTAAAGAATACTTTCTGAACTTAGTCACATGCACACATTTATTTATTTAATATCCCACCCTTCTCACAGGCTGGGATGCAAGCTAGGGCTTACAACATTTCAATAAAACACAACAAGTTATACCGGTAAATATTACATTATACATTATTTTAAAACACCTATTAAAACACTTTGAAAATGTCACTTCAATAAAAAAATTAAACAGCAGTCTAACACCTCCGCTCAGGCCCAGTTTGGTTTGCCTGAATAAAACAGTCTTTTTCTGCCATGGCAAAAGAAGTGAGCTAGCCTAATCAACATGGGAAAGGCATTCTATAGTATAGGAGAGTGGCCACCTGTCACGTGTTCCCACCAAATGTACATCAGAAGGTGATGCGACAAAAGAGAAGAGCCTCTCCTGCAGATCTTAAAACCAAGGTAAACTCTCTCACACACATATCTCTTTGGATTATTGCTGTTTCTTCCATAAAAGGAAGAACATTGCCTGGGTTACAGAATAGGAATAGCACACTAACCCAACATATTCTGTTTAACTTTGTCAATCAGCAAGAACTGTCAAACTATGCATTTTAAATAAGAGCCTTAGACCTGTATCCAAATGTGATTACATGAATGCAAGGCCCATTAAAGCTGATGAAAAACCACTGAATCCAGTATTTATATCTCTGGATCACAGGAGTTGGTGTTTAAATAGAAATAGGCATACTTGCACGTTTTCCTCACCTGGGTAGTTTTTAATGTTTCTATGTGTTCTTGCACCGCAACCTGTAAATAAGTTGGGATCTCTAGGATTTCTTGATGATGATCCATTAGAAAGGAAACCAGTCTTATGGCAAGCAACTCATCAAGGTCCACTTCTTGTGCGCAGCACAACACACATCGAGAAAACGTCTGTATCATCTGGAAACATTGAAATGTGCAATTATGAATCAGAATACTAAGCATAACTGTAATGCTCTTACACTACATTCCTCAGTAAGTCCTACTCCCTTAGCTCAAATCTGTATTTAAGTGTAGTCACAGGTGACAGGGAATTTCATGCAGGTAAATGCATTGAGTTCCATGCAGATGAATAGGTTGGCAAGTATAGAATAGATGTGCTTATTACAAATGCAGTTGCACTTTCCTAGCCCTTAATCATTGTCATTGACAGGTTACTGGCTCTGTCATGCCCATTTCTTGAATTCATGGATTACAGGGGGTTCCTTGGACCCAAGGCATTCTGGGAGGGAACCTTGTGCCACAGGACATGTGATTATCTAAACCATCCTTTTGAGAGTGCCTTGGCTCAAGAATGAAAACAGGTGGCATGCAGCTGACAGCCTTCATCTTCAACTACTTTTTCTTCTTTTTTTCATTGCTGTTGAAGAACTTTGATGAATTTGAAAAATGAGATTGATCCATCAAGCATGAGGCTACCAATAGCTATTAGTTGTGATGGCCACGTACTGTCTCCAAGATCAGAAGCAATATGCCTCTGAATATAAACCGCTTGGAAACAACAGCGGGAAAGGATACTGCCCACATATCTGGCTTGAGGGCTAGCTGTGTACATTTGGCTGGCCATGTGGGAAACAGGATATGGGATAAAACAGGTATTTGATTTGATGTAATTCTTGGGCTCTGGTTGTCCATCCCTCCAATGCCAGTGCACAGAAGGCTGGCTATGAATTTTGCTTTATTTTTTAAAAGAAAGTTTACTTTAACTTATAATAATGACAGAGCAAAACTGAAGAGAAATACCTGCAATATGATTTAAAAAAGAGAATTTAAATCAATTTGGTACATTGCAGTAGAACTTAGTAATTTAACACAATTCTGGGAAGTATGCAATCTTACCAAAGACCTATTGCCCATGGCATCATGAAGTCGTGGCATATCAACATTTTCACTCATTCGAGAGATCATGCGCATTAAAAGCTGAAGTTTCCTGCGATTTGGTGGTGGAAGCAACAGGCAGCATATCTGCAGTGCTTCAATAGCAATTCTTTCTAAATGAGGTTGTAACAGGTCTAGGGAAGCAAGCATCAGGAAGAAAGATAATTCTCGGTAAACATTTTGCTTCAATAAAGCAAGTGAAGACCAACTGACACAGACTATAGCCTAATTGTGCGAGTAATGAAGCTCTAAGAGACTAGTCTAATGAGTTAATATAATCCAATTTCTCTTGTTTTCCTGAAACATTTTTTCAATGAGAAGCTTTAAGTTGTCATACTAGTTACAAATGCTGGTAATTCTAGGGAGTTTGGCAGGGAAACACATTCTGTATTAGCATGCACTACTGAAAAACAGATGCTCACGTTACACATTAGTTTAAAAGTTACTTAACCTTACAGGCCATAGGATCTCTTTAGACAAGCCTGGTTGAACCTGTCTACTCATTTAAAACCCCGGGTTGGCAAAAAAAAAAAAAAAAAAAAAAAAAAAAAAGTAGAAAAGTAAACTAGTTAGTTTAAAAAAACAAAAACAAAGCCATAGCAAGTAACATGCTCTGGAAAGCAATCTTACGTGATGTGCCAGTCAACATACAGGAGGTGGGAGAAAATGTGCTTTCTGAAAGTTCTGTTGCACTTTTGCAGAGTCTTTTGTTGATGGCCATATCAGAATCCCCAGGTTTACTTCCTATTTGAACATTCACTTTGGAATTACTTGAAGTTTTTTGACCAAGAGGAACTACTGGATGTGGTTTCACTGTGATCTCTGCAACAGGAGCATGTATCCCACACCAACTGCACTTGCTATGTCCACATAAACTCTGAGACCGATGAAGTTGCTCTGATTTGCAATCCATACTAGGTAGCACTTGGTCAGGAAAGTTTGATGCAGAAATTCTCCTAAAGACATTGGTTTGCTTTTGGCTAATGTTATCTGGACAAAGATCCACCAAAGAGTTTGGTTTGTACTCAGAGCA
Organism: Gambelia wislizenii; assembly: GCA_030847615.1. Classification (NCBI taxonomy): domain Eukaryota; kingdom Metazoa; phylum Chordata; class Lepidosauria; order Squamata; family Crotaphytidae; genus Gambelia; species Gambelia wislizenii. Next base: position 111,021,607 of record JAUMIR010000004.1, read on the forward strand.
CAAGAGTTGGTTTCCATTGCTTGTGAATGGCCTTATGTGAATTCCAGCTTGAGAAAATGTTTTTAATTCATCTTTACTACATTTGCTTGAGGTGGTTTCTCCAATTCCCTCCAAAGAGTAACACCTTGCCTTCAGTTTGAGAGGCAGAGCTTGTTCATTTTGCAACCTGGAAAGATTTTGACAACTGCCACCTGTCACCTCATGAGTAGCGGTACGCTTACAAGCCCCAGGATAGTGCTGTAACTTTATACCACATCCTTTTTCAGCTGTACAACTTTCTGCAATTGTTTGAGAAGCCTCAGATCTATCTTTTTGGTCAGTCTCATGGCGGAGCAAACTTAGAAGAAGACATTCAGTTGACTTGAAAGAGTTTAAGTGGGGAGTTTTTGAAAGCTCTAAGTCATTCCGGGTACCTGATTTTCCACTGGATTTATTTGGAATTGTGATGTAGCCACACAAAACTATCAGAAAATGAAATACATGTTCAGATGCAGGCAGTTTAACAAGACAAGATAGCAACATAACTAGAAATGTTAAGGCAAAGACTAAAATTCAGTGTTAGTGATGTTGAAGGAAAACCTGTTCATTCTGAAGATACATACAACAAAAAGCATACATGCAACGTACATGCACATATACAAGACGAAGGACAGATAATTATTTTTCCAGTTTTCAATTCAGAGTAAAGGGTTTATATTGTTGCACAGAACCAAGTCATCAAAAATTATAGCAGATTACTCATGATAAAAAGGCAGCTATTTTCACTCTACTAGGACAGACAAGAGTAATTTTCTCAGTTTTCATGGCCTCTTACTCCTACTCCATATTCCCAACTCTCCACTGAACTTGTGCAGTATCCCAATGTAGATGCATACATACCCAAGATATTCACAAATAATTCATAGTACTGAAAAGTAAGCAAAGGCTCAGGGAGACTAAGAAAATAATCAGCAACTGTTTTGAAGACATCTCGTTCAAAACCCATGTATGTTGGTTGGCCCATGCCATTACTTCTAGGCCCTAAAGAGCAAAAATAAGGAAATGTCATTAATATGGATTGCAATGATAAATCATACACAACATTAGGAACAGCTTAGTGGTAAAAATCAGCTTTGGTAAAAATGTTATATTCACCATTATGTGTATAAGTATTATACTAATGAAACTGTCTTTCTAAATCTACAGCAAAATGAAAAGCTAGCTAGTTGCTTGGCAGTATTATTGATTTGAGTCAGATAGATCTTTGGTATACAATGGCATGGCAACTCTTTTAAGAATTGTCACTATACAGATCAAGTTCATCACCAAGTTGGGGTAGATGTTTTGAAGTCTTATTGACCGGCCTTTCTGCCTTTCTTCTGCTTACCGCATATGTCTTCTAAAGTCGGATTACAGAGAATTCAGACTAGGAGAATCTAAGAGATGACCTTAGTCTACCATGCTTATCCTTTTCAACTATTTCTTTTGTTTGAGCATTTGACATTTCAAACATTTTTTACTAACTTACAGTTTGCCAAACACTTCATAGCTGACAGTACCCAGTGAGGGAGGTCTTCTGCAAATAAGTAAAACAGTAATTGTTAAAAAACAAGTTTTCATTATTACCAAGATTCAGCCACATATACTTATCCTATGTATGTTTCACCCTTCACCGAGGAATTCAACAGCATATGTTGGAAGACACTAAGCAGTGTCTCATTTCTAAACCTCACAATAGCCTTTTAACATATGTTAAGTAAAGGTTTAGGCCAATAGCACTCCATCTGTCCCAAACCACTCTTTTAATAAGCGTCATAGCTGAGTGTGGATTTGAACCTAGTTGCTGCACTGATTGAACTAGCTGATAAATTTAAAATATGTAGGTTAAAAAGTAGCATATGTCTTAGACTTTATTTTTCCTATTTCTAGGCTGTTTTTCAAAATCATTTCTTGCCACCAATAATTTGGTTCCTTTCCCCTATGTGTTTGGCTGCAATGATAAAGCATATTTACCTGGACATTTTACTGCCATTACTGTACCTTCCCTGTAGGATTCAGTTATCTTAATACAAATGCTATATTCCCAGGGTACTTCCATATGGAAGGTTCCTATCACTACCAGTCAAGATACATTGTGTAGCTACTCTGCCTTTTTCTCCTCAATGGGAGGAAAATGTGGAAAGAAAAAAGATAGAAACAGCAATGGGAAATGATAGGAAGGTTACAAGAACAAAATTAAATCTAGGTTCTCTGAAAATGAAGCAAGATGAGTCCTTGACAGAAGCCACATCTGGAAGTGCAATCAAACAGAATACTTGTCTGATGGTAGTGGGCATATAATAGCACCTGTTAAAATTAGGTTATAGGACTTGCCTGATTTGTCTTGTAGAAGAACAACACCACGTTTACTTGTATTAGTCATGTTATATGTTATGTACTGAGGAACTACTTGTGCTGGGTTCAAGACTTCTTCCAATGACGGTATTCCTAAAATAGTTTGCAAACTGTGGGAGAAAGGAATACACAATTCCAAATATGAGTGAAACACAACAAGACTTGGGAAGCATTCAACATAATTTGGGGTTCAAATTATCCAGAAATGATAAAAAATGATTTCTTAACCACATTTGTGCCACATGTTCCATTGTGTCATCACGATAAAACTTGCAATACTTTTCTGGGTTTAATAGCTCAAGCTTTTAAAACACACCAGTGATTTTTAATGGTTCAGTGAGTCTTTATAAACACTAATATTTTTAACCAGTAGCACTTAAGAAGCTTGCTTAGTTTCAAACCTCAAAATAGTTTGCTAGTGCAAGACTACATAACATAAATGCAGTTGGCAGTAACAGAATATTTTGAGGGCCTGGCAGTCTTCCCTGGGAATTACCTTTGACCCAGAAAACAACAATTCCAACCTCAGGGTCCATTAGGAAGTTATGGGATGGACAGAAAACTATGTGTCACTCACTGTATCATAATGATGTTTCTCCAGACTTCTTCAATGTCTGCCTGGGTTATCTGTCTCCTTTGTACTGTCCCACTCTTCTCCTCTTCCACAGCTTCAATCTGTACATTTTCTGTGTTCTCCTACAATGAGGTAGTAAAGTGTGTTACAAATGAGTATACCCACATACTTTCACTCAGGAGTTGGGAAAGGGTAATTTAGGCTAAAGGCTGTCCATCTTCACCTCATCTTAACAGTCATTTCCATGTTCATTCATCAGGCAGGTGGCCATTCCAAAATTCAACCCATAATAAAAGCAGTTACCTAGAATAGCAGAGGATTTGTTATTCTCTTCTTCCTTGCAATGAGTTACCTTCTTGTTTTGGAACAACTTGCTTATTACCAGTTTACTTAGAGCAGGGATGGAAATCACAAGGTCCTCCTGATGTTGGACTGCAACTCCTAGCCACCATAGCTACTTATGAAGAATGATGAGAACTGTGGTCCAACAACTTCTGGAAGGCTGATTGATTTCTGCCCTTGGTTTAAGTAAACATGTTATAATCAAGTTACTATGAAACAAGAGGGCAACTGATTAAAATAAAAACTAACTTAATTTTCTCTGATAGCTATCATCTGAAAATACCCACTGTACGTAAATTATTCTCAATCACATTGGATCCTGGAACACAGAAGGACCTTATCCCTTGTGCCCTTCAGATTATGAAACTCCCTGCCCCTAGAACAAGTGTGGTATAATGATTTGAGTGTTGGACTTGGACTCTAGAAGACCAGAGTTCAAATCCCAGGCTCAGCTACAGGAAGGCTATTATTACTATTACTACTACTACTACTACTATTATTATATTCATTTATCTCCCATTGTTTCCCCCAGTAATGGGACTCAAGATAGCTTACAAATTATTAAAATAATGCAGATTAAAAACAAAACACTCAGTAATAGATAGAAATTTTAAAACAGTTGAACAATCTATAGAGTTTTTAAAAACTCAACAAAGCAGCACATCATTAAAAGCTCCCCAGAATCAGGTCATAAAAGCCTAAAGGAACAGCAAAGTCTTCACCTGCTGGTAGAAGGGCAGCAACAGAGGGAGCCATCCTGGCCTCCCTAGGGAGGGAGCTCCAAAGTCTGGGAGCAGCCACTGGGAAGGCCCTCTCCCTTGTTCCTATTGTATGAGCCTAGGAAGTTGATGGGACAGAGAAGGGCCTCTCCCCAAGATCTTAAGAATTTGAACAGACTGGTAAAGGGAGATATGGCCCTTCAAGTAAGTTTTGCAACAGCAAACCTCTTCTGAATAATTTTTTTGCCCAGAAACCCCTATGATAGTACAACCTTAAGACAGAGTCAACATGAAGCCACATAACCACAACAAGTAGTAATGAAAAAATGGGCCTCTTTCTAAGAGGTTTTCAACCTGACTAGTGTGTAAGTATACTTGGATACATGTTCTGCCAATTTTATTTTATGCACCTCTCTAGTTTAATCTGCTTTCTTCAGCATGGTACTAAAAATGGGAGGGGAGGAAGGACAGAAATACTTTTGTAAATAAAGTGGGTTGGCAACTAGCACTGCAGACTACACTTGACCAGGGCCCATTGGTTGGCCAAGATCTACACTGCCTGTTTAGCAGTACTACTTTGTCTTTATATCTGAATGGAATGCTTCCATCAGTACCACAGAAAACAAATTGTAGGGTGTGCTTTCCACTGAAGTTGTATTATATCAATAGCACTTTTCTTTTTCTTGAGACAGGAATAAAACAGTCAACATATGCAGTGGAATGAATGTACACGTTTATTTGGAAGCCCTACTTTATTCAGTGGGGTTTACTCCTGAATAGCTGAACACAGACTTGTACTCATAATTAACCAAAAATAACCTATTACCTGATATTCCTGGGAATTGTATTTTTTTGGAGTCTTCCTGGAATAATGTGGTAATTTAAATATACTTTCTGACTCTTTAGGTGTATTCTCTGTGCTCTCACTCAGTGGACACCGGCGTGGCAGAATTCTAACTGGCGATGCTGAAGGAAATCTATAATTTAATACAGAAAAACTCCCTATTAAATATAGACGTTTAATGATACAGGTATCAGTTTAATCCAACTTTTAACATAGCTGCTTGGGCGATCTCTATCCTGAACTAAGATTTACATTTCAAGATTAAAAAATTATTTGAGAATGTAAAAACATTTCAAGTAATGAAAATCAATAATTTTAACTGTACCAGGAGATACATCTGTCACACATAAGTAACGTAGGCTGAGAAGTAGATCAGAAATAGGCAACTTGTGGCCGTCTAGATGTTGCAGGACTGCAACACCCATAACTTCTATCCCATCAGTTGAAAGCCCCTATAATATAAATCCAGTATCTTCAACATTCTTGGCAACTGATGGACCCTGGTCAAACGTGGCTAATTTTCAAGTCCATAAATTATTTAAGAGAAAACCTTATGAATAAATTAATGACACCCCTCCTGATAGTAGCTCACAAAATGTGGAAGTGGGAGTCAACACTTGGGTATTCAATCTTTTTTTCCCCTTTCCATTCTGTCATTATGATTATACCTTACCTATACAAGTTATGGTTGTCATCCAGATTTTCAGAACCCCATCTTCCTTTTATATCCTCAATCACATGGTTTTTGAGAAATTTCCTTAACAGCTGAATAGTTTGCTGCCTGGTAACTTCAGGACCAAAGTTATTGTTATTCCTGAGCGACTCATGAAGCCAGCTGATTGCTTCTGCTGCTGTGAAACAATTCCCATATTTTTTGAAGTGTTGCCTGTGTTTCCTTCGTGGCATTTCTGCTCGAAAATATTTAGTAACTTCATTCCACTGAAGGATGGGATAAGTGAAATGTAACTTTTAAAAACATCACAAAAACAAGAAAAACTCAATAAAACTCACAGTTCATGTGAATGTGCCTCAGCATAAACACAGATAACCTCTGTACTGTACATCAGTAATTTACTAAGGCAGGGCAGAATCTCTGTTTCAGCTGCAAAGAGTCAAAATGTACCATAAGCCCAATTCTTTCCCATTTCAGGTGCAAGTAAGGCAGGACAACTAAAAGGGTGTTAATAGCTAACAGCTGATTTATAAGATAACAGAAGTGCTCAGTAGAGTAGATTGTGTTGGTGGGCAGAGGAGGCACTATACTGACTTCAAAGTCCTCATTCTTTAGTGGCGAACCCATATTCCTCCAAATGTTGACCACCAACTCTTATCAACCCTGTCTACTTTGTGAGGGTCAATGTGAGTTGCAGTCTAACAACCCTGTAGGGCCACAGATTGTTCCTCACTCCTGGTGCTCTTTTGCATTATTTAAGTTATAGCACTATAATTTCCCTTTTAACTGCCATGGTGGCAAACTATGGAATCTTGGGGTTTGTAGACTGGTGAGGCACTATAATTCTCTGGCTGAGAATTCTAAATCCCCCTCCCTAAATTATATATCCCAGGATTCTACAGTATGGAACCGCACCAGTTAAAGTGGTAGCGCTATAGGTATGTAGTGAGAAATGGCCTCTGATACAGGCCAGTGTGTTGCTATAGTACAACTAATCAATACAGTTGTCCTTCCGTATCCACAGATTTGGTATCCACAGATTTAAGTATTCACGGCTTGAAAATATTCTTAAAAAATAATAATCCAAAAAGCAAACCTTTATTTTGCCATCTTATATAAGGGATGCTATTTTGCTATGCCATTGCATATACAATTGTCCCTTCATATTCACTGGGGTCTGGTTCCAGGACCTCCGTGGATACCAAAATCTGTGAATTACTCAAGTCCCGTTATATGCAATGGCATAGCAAAATGGTGTCCCTTATATAAGATGGCAAAATCAAGGTTTGCTTTTTGGATTATTATTTTTTTAAAGAATATTTTCAAGCCACGGATACTTAAATCCGGAAAAGAGAAAGACCAAATTCCAGATGGATAAACCCAATCAAGGAAGCCACTGTCCTGAGTCTGCAAGACCTGAGCAAGGCTGTTGATGATAGGGTGGCTGCTGCTGCACTGCAGAAATAATCCAGTTTGACACTGCTTTAACTGCCATGGCTCAATGCTATGGAATTTTGTAAGTTGTAGTTTTGTGAGATATTTAGCCTCCACTGCCAGAGAGCTCTGGTGCCACAACAAACTATAAATCCCAGGATTCCATCAGATGGAACCATGATAGTTAAAGCGATGTCAAGCTGCATAATTTCTGCAGTGTGTCAGCAGCTGGTGACTTGGAAGATGCCATTCATAGGGTTGTCTTGGCCAAAGTTGACTTGAGGGCAGTTAAAAACAGAGAATACCAGATGCTATATAGTCTTTCAGAGGAAGGAACTGGTAAAACCACCTCTGACAAAACCCTATGAAATTCATGGCAGTTGACAGGCCACTTGAAGGCACAAACACATCACCCTAGAAATTATCACGGTATTTAGTGGTAAGTCACATTAGGATACAACAAGCGTTTGTGACTACAAATATATACATGTACACACATACATACATATATAATACACATATACATACAGCAGGACCCCCATATCCGGTGGGGATTGGTTCTGGGTGGCCCCGTGGATACTGAAAACCATAGATAATAGCAAACACCATTGAAAATAATGGGACTTCTGGTTTAAAATACCATAGAGTTGCCTTAGAGGAACTATAAAATGGCTGGAGAGGACACATTTTCTAGGAACACTCTATGGTAGGTGTGCTGAACCTGAAACCGTGGATAACTGAATCAGTGGATAACGAATCAGTGAATACAGGGAGTCCTGCTGTACATACATGTATACATACCTACATATACATATACTGCTTATACAGTTGTCCCTTCATATTCGCTGGGGTTTGGTTCCAGGATCCCCCGTGGGTACTAAAATCCGTGAATACTCAAGTCCCGTTATATGCAGTGACATAGCAAAATGGTTTCCCTTATCAAGGTTGGCTTTTTGGATTATTATTTTTTAAAGGATATTTTCAAGCTGTCAATACTTAAATCCGCGGATACGGAGGGACAACTGTATACATACATGCACATACAGTACACATACATATATACATAACACACATATACATACATAGACATACATATATAGCAGCCATACCCCTCGTCCCCTAAGCATGACAGCAAAGCCTCCCCTCTCCACCACGCCGTCCGTCTGTCCACCCGCCCCTCCCTGTGGGCTCTCCCGCTTCCTGGCCCTCCCTACCAGTTTCGTGGCGCGGTAGGGGCCCGGGGAGACCACCCGGCCTTCCATGCTCCGGGCCCGCGCCTGGCAGAGAGCTCTGACAGGAGAAGCGGAGCAGCCGCCTCAGTCTCCCCCGGACCAACCGCTGCCTGGCAGTTTGAACGGCGCCGCGGAGCTCCTGATTGGTCCTGCGGCGGGTCACGTGGCCGAGGCTGAGCGAGCGGAGCTGGTGGCGGCGGAAGGTCTTTCTGCGGAGAGAGAGAGAGAGAGAGAGAGAGAGAGAGAGAGAGAGAGAGTGGAGTCAGAAGAGTCTGGAGGCGAAGCGGGCAGGGAGCCGGTGGATTGTTCTTCTCTTCCTCCCAAGAAGGATTTATTATTATTATTATTATTATTACTACTACTACTACTACTACTACGCTGCAGTCTGCTGCCTCCTGACCTTCTACAAAAGGTGTGTCAATACAAACTAGGTAGGGAAGAGACGGCTAGCATTTCCCAGTTGTTGAATTGCAGCTCCCATCTGTCCTAGTCAGTGTAGCCCATTTGTGAGGAATAGTGGGAGTTGTAGTCCAAGAAATACTCTAGAGCAGTGGTTCTCAACCTGTGGGTCCCCAGATGTTGTTGGACTACAGTTCCCAGGAGCCCTCTGATCAGCCAGGTGGTCCTCCCAGTCATTAGTGAGGTTGTAGGATTGAACTCACAGCCTCACTAATGACTGGGAGGACCACCTGGCTGTCAAGGTGAGACCTCAGGGGGCTCCTGGGAACTGTAGTCCAACAACATCTGGGGACGCACATGTTGACAACCACTGCTCTAGAGAGTGGTAGTCCAAGAAATACTCCAAGAAGTACTCTAGAGAACTGTGTGTTTCCTTCTCTCAACTCAATCAAGCAATCCTCAAAGTTTCCAAAAAGTGCCCCCTCCCCCACACAATTATGAGGAAATTAATGGGCAACTCCTTCCCCCAAAGTAGTTCACGAAAGACTGGATAGAGCCACACTTTGCTCACTGTCGGGGAAACTGGGTGGGTTGGAATGGAGTACAGTAAAACCCCCATATCCGCTGGGGATTGGTTCAGGGGTGCATGGATACTGAAAACCGTGGATAATAGCAAACACCATTGAAAATAATGGGACTTCCAGTTTAAAATACCAGTTGCCTTGGAGGACCTATAAAATGGCTAGAGAGGACACATTTCCTAGGAAGACTCTATGGTAGGTGTGCTGTTTTGTGGCTCGTGGATAATTGAATCAGTGGATACAGGAGTCCTACTGTATTCCTAGAAAAGGGCATAGGCTGGAAACTCGAACAGGAGCTCTTCATAAGGCAAAGTTTTATTTCAGGTAAACCCCCCCCCCAATTAATGAAGAAGATGTGTTCTTGGTTATTACTACAGTTGTCTCTCCGTATCCACGAATTTGGTGTCCATGGATTTAAGTATTTATGGCTTGAAAATATTCTTTAAAAAAATAATATTAAAAAAAAAATAATAATCCAAAAAGCAAACCTTGATTTTGCCAACTTATATAAGGGACACCATTTTGCTATTCCATTGCATATAATGGGACCTGAGTATTCATGGATTTTGTTACCCACAGGGGTTCCTGGAACCAAACCCCAGCGAATATGAAGGGACAACTGTACTTTAACAGAAACTCTGGCACCAGAGGCAGAAAAGAACATGGAAAGAGTAAGGGTGGGTGCCTACACCACAAAAAAGGTGAGCGGCTGGAACATGTTTCAGCAACCTTTTTAGTCAGAATTAAAGAAATGGAAATGTGAAATGACACAACCATGTTAGCCTTACATGAGAAAGCAAAATCATTTGGAGTCTTATAGAGATCACTTCAAGGCTTCTTTCAAAATACACTCAGGGATGATTTTTTAAAAAAATTTCCATTTTGGTGGCGAAACTTAGAGAGCTATGCTTTTTTTTTTTTTTAAAACATGCTTGGGGCAGCCAGTGATCAGCAAGCTTATCTCCTTTACCTCTTTCCCCCGCTTTTACTGTTCATGCACGCTTGATAAGGGATTTTGAGGCAGCTGCTGTTTACCTTGCTTATTGGATGCAGGCACACGTGGGTACAGTAGGATTAGCTAGTGTAGAATCCCATCCTTTCCCAGCTCAAGCTTTGTTTATTGCATTGTTTACTGCAAATTCGCTGCTGAAACCTGACACCAGAAGTTTGTGTTTCTCCATCCTTCTTTCACCATCACCTCAATGCTTATGCTGCTAAAAAAAAAAAAAGTATAGTTATAAGACAAGGAGGAAAGGAGCGAATGTGCAGTTATAAAAAGACTGTTAAAAAAAGGAGCTTCTTTGTTAGATTATCAGATGCTCTATGGCATGATGACGCCAGGAGATTGCTATAGAGCTTGCATTTCAGACGATGTCATTCCCGTGTTGTCATGTTCCTGTTCGGCTGTTGTTAACGCCAGCGCTTCTTTTTATTGACGGGCTAAGCCGTCAATGAATCCTCCCTTCCAGGACATTCTGTAACATTCTGTATCCATTCTGTAACAGAATGTCCTGCAACTGAAATGGTGCCCTGTTATGCTGGCGCAATGCCAGTATCAGTGGGAGGTCCATGCCAGAACACTTGCGGGTGAGATAGGGACATCGAGGTAAGTGTCACACTGCTTCATACCCTCCCCGGGTTACTTCTAATGTTTAAAGTTTGTTTTTGTGCTTAGTGTAACTTTTTGTCTTTTATTTTTGTTTTAAGCTTTGAATTTCCCGCGCTCTCGTCTTCTCGTGAGAGCAGCCAGGATTTCAGTCTGGGAAGTGAAAGGAGCTTCGTTTGAGCTCCATTCATTCCTGGGCTGCCCTGCTGAGGCAAGTAGATGCAATTAAGGTACGTAGGTTTGAAAACTTTTTATTTTTTGGCCTTACAAGGATGGGAGGGGGGCGGGAGAGGAAATTGTGAGACGGGAACACTATTTTTGTTCCCGTTTGAAACTCTCCTTAGAGGCTTTTTTAACTGAGCTATGCCTGTAATTGCATTTGAGTGGACTGTGAGTTTTTCTAGCCTGGCCTTATAGAAAGGACAGTTATTCTGTGTCATATACTGTGATTGTGAGAATGTAGATGGTAGTCACCCCTTTCCAAAGAAGCATATGGTCTAACTTTGTTGTTGCAGAGGCCAATAAATTTAACTTCCTGGGACCCAGTTCCATTAAGCTGTGTTATTAAGTAATTCACTGATTATTTCACGTGCCATTTTTTAAAACTATGTGATTCATGAGTAAAAGCAGCACTTAAAGTTGTGTGATACCTTGATTAGAGTCACATGTGGCAAGCTTTTAGGTTCTCCAAAACTCTTCACCAGGCAAAGGGATAGAGAATTTAGGAGGTAGGGAAACCAGCAAAAGTAAACAAAGATGTTGTCTAAATGGCAAAAATACAAGGTCTGTCTATTAAATAATGAGACTGATACAATAACCCAGCTTTATTTATATGTATTACAATTCTAATGCTTTTCCCCTTCAATATACTCCCCGTTCACACTCACACACTGATGCAGTCTTGTTTTCCACTAGTTGAAGGTGTGGAGCGGATCAGTTTCTGTCAACACATTTCAACACATCTGCTGTTTTCTTCTTTACTGCACCAGTTGACTCAAAACGTGTTCCTTTAAGCACTGGAACACACTCCGTCAGAGCGTGGTGGGTTCTTCTTCCTTGGAGGTCTTTAAACAGACGCTGGATGCCCATCTGTCAGGGATGCTTTGATTGTGATTTCCTGCATGGCAGGAGGTTGGATTGGATGGCCCTTGTGGTCTCTTCCAACTCTACGATTCTATGATTCTATGATTTCACTTTAGGGAAAAGAAAAAAGTTGCATGGTGCCAAATCTGTTGAATATGGAGGCTGTTCAAGTGTAGTAATGTGTTTATCGGCCAAAACTGCTTCACAGAAAGTGCTGTGTGAGCAGGCACATTGTCTTGATGAAGAATGAAACCATTTTCCAACAGCTCTGGCTTTTTTCCCCATGACTCTTTCTCTCAGCTTTGTCCAAACTTCCTTATAACAATGCTGGTGCATACTAGAACCCATTCTGCCAAAATTACACCCTTGATGTTAAAACAACAACAATGAGCATGGCTTTGAATGTGGACTTGCTTTGACGTCCTTTTTTCATTCTTGTGATGATGGTGTTTTCCAGTGTATTGACTGTCGTTTTGTCTCAGGATCATACTGGAAGATCCAGGCTTTATCACAAGTGATTTTTCTGAAAAAGGTTTGGGTCCTCCTCAAGTTGCTGCAGAATGTCAGTGCAAATTTCCTTGCAGTACTCTTTTTGCTCTGGTGTGAGAACTGTAGGGACCATCTTGGCATAAACTTTTCTCATGTTGAGATCCTCATGCAAAATTTTCCATGCAGGTTCTTTGTCCATGTTCATGGCTTCAGCTATCATTTGGACACTGAGTCAGTAGTCTCAAACAATTTGGCTGATTTTTTCCACAATTTCTTCAGTTCTTAACATTCAAGGTTGTCTAGGGTGCCGGTTAGACGCTATTTATTATCACAGGGCATCCCAGGATATCTTGATCCTGAATTAGTCCCTTGTTGTTTAAACGATTTTTAACTCTTACCTGGATATCCTGGGATCATTGTTTACACTGCATCACATCCCGGTATATGTTTTGTCTCCCATGGTAAAGTATCCTGTATTTTTTTGTTTTGTTTTTTGTTTATACACCTTTAAGATCTCGGGGTTTTGATTTTTTTTTGCTGTCAATCAAGGATGTGATTACACGTTTTTTTCACAACCTTGGTGTGATAAAACTCTAAAACTTTAGAGTTTCCTGTCACGAGCAATGCTATTGGCTGGCACAAATGTTTGTTCAAGCTTCTGCATTGGTCAGAGAAGGAGGGCGAAGGCAACCCCCTCTGCACAATTTCATTAAAAAAAAAAAACCAACCCTGATGGGCTTACCATAGAGGTAAATGCCCCCAAAATGTTAAAATCCATTTAAAAGGAGAATGCCAGTACAGACACACAAGGCATTTTAAAAGACAAGCCTCAGCTGGTGCTGGGAATGGTGAGAGAAGTCAAAAGCAGAGCCGACTGGAGCCCCAGGCATACGCGCGCACACACACACACCCTGCGCCTGCTTTGCCTTCAGTCGGGAAGCCGAGTGCAGGGGATGGGGCGGGGAGGAATTGAATGAATCGATCCTGAGCCCAGAGGCCTGCAGTTTGACTGTCCCTTTAAAAAGTTAACCCTCTAAGCAAGGGATGCTGAGGAGGGAATGCATGAGCGATCATGGGCCCAGAGGCTTGCAGTGTGACTGTCCCTTTAAAAAGTAAACTCACTATGCAGGGGAGGGATAGGTTAAAGCTGAGGGGTTTGCAGTGTAAAAATCCATTGAACAGGGTGACTTATGGCACAGACACACACACACAAACCTACGTGCAGCTGGAAGGGAAACCTTTGCTTTCAGTTGGTGAGGCGGAATCTATTGAATGGGTGACTGAGCCCTCCTTCTCTGAACTCAGTGCCCGCCCCTGCCCACCTCAATTTCTGGCCATCAGCTAGTCCCGTGATAGCTAGTCCGGCCATCAGCTTGTCCTGGGCTGTTTACATTTCCGATTTTCCGAATCCTCCTGTGACTTTTTTAAAAAATGGGACAAACTGCAGGACGGAAAGTCCCGTTGGTTGAGGGATAAAAGGCGGCCCCCCTTCTGAAAAGCTCGAGACCATCACACTGTACGTGTAAACAACCAGAGATCGACACGAATTCATCTCACTACATTTTCATCGTGTAAATGGCACCCAGGGCGTTCATTGTCTTCCACATTCTTACATCCTTCTCTGAATCTTTTGTGCCACTCAAACACACCCGCATGAGACATGCTGTTTTCACTGTAGGCCTCAGTAAGTATTTGAAAAGATTCCATTTCTGTCTTGTTCAATTTTACTAAAAAAAATTAAATTGACATGTTACCTTTTAAACTTAGCATTTTTCTGCACACAACAGACAACACAACTGTTTTAAACGGCGACTGACAATTAACTGAACGGCCAAGAGTGTTGATGTTTGTCATGTAGGTTCAGACATGTTCAAGCATTCACAATCAGTTCTCCTTGATTTGTCTGAAAGGTAGAAAGATAATCTTGTTATTTAATAGATAGACCTTGTACTCCTCACAGAATGCAAGGAGAATGCTATCTGTCTTAATGGGATTCCGTATCATTCTGCTGTATTGTAAAGGAGGGGGCCTTCACGGCTTTTCCTGTATATTTTGAAAAATACCGAAGGGGATTTGTATTCCTGCTGGTTGGCACAAGCAACCAAATTGATTCGCTTTTCCAATATGAGCAGATGATTGGTTGGACGAGCACGGGGGGCAGAGTTTCTAACAAGGCAAGCACCTGGAACTGCCATGTTGGATTTTTGCCTTAGCAAGCAAGCACTAAGGTGTTAAATGGAATGTTTGGGGTTTTTTTTTTTTGCTTTTTTATTAAGGCAAAATATTGCTTTTGCTTGATCACTGCTGTGGCGGGGCCATGGTGGGAGTGAAGGGGGAACGGGTGGAGAAGTGATCTTGCCCCCTTTTCCCTTTGTGCCTGCAATCACCACCGTGGTGGGGCCATGGTGGGGCGAAGGGGGGTGAGATCACTTCTCCGCCCCCTTTGCCCCTGCCCCACCACGGGAGCAATCACAGGGGACGGGGGCGGAGAAGTGATCTCGCCTTCTACCCTTCCCTCTTTGCCCCTGAGATCACTGCTGCAGCAACAGGAACCCTCCCAGGGGAAGGGTTGGAGAAATCATGCCCCCTCTTCCCCCTTAGCCCCTGCCATGGTCCCGCTGCAGTGGCGATCACAGGGGTGAAGGGGCAAATAAGCGATCTTCCCTCCTCCCCTTCCCCCTTCACTCCCACGATTGCTACTGCAGTGACAGGAACCCTCCCAGAGTGATCTCCCCCCCTTCCTCCCAACGATTGCCACTGCCGTGGGGCCATGACAGGAGCGAAGGGAGGGGGGAGGTCCGAACTTGCCCTCCTTTCCCCCAGGATGCCCCCCAGGATGGCATTCACTATTATCCGCGGAATTCATAATCTGCAGGAGGTCCAGGAAACAGTCCCCCATGGATACGGGGGTGCTACTGTACTGAGGAGCAATCTGTTGTGGGGTTTTTTTGGCCTCGTATAGATGAGACCAAAGTCTGGCCAGATAATTATATGTCCTTGCCACTCCAGAACAAAGCCTCTTATCTGAATAAGCAAAATGAGATATTTTGCACAAAACTACACCCAAGTTACCAAAGATCGGTTTTGTTAATTAAAAAAAAAATTGGATCTTGACTGTGCATAGGAAGGCCCTTTGAAATGAATTGTAGTTGTCCTGAGTAGGAAATATTTGCCCAAATAAATGTTCAGTGGAGCTAACGGAAATCATGCTTACATAAATCTATTTTAGGACTTAAAGAAAATTGCTCACAAGCTTAGAAGTAAAATGTTTCTTTATACCATAGACCTTGATTTCTAAAGTAGCCTTTAGCGAGATTGCACAGTCTGTCTGTGCCATTTTCTCTAGAGAAAATAATCCCTGAATTCACAGTACACTGCTTAATTTACTGTAGCTTATGTATAAAATTGACAGACATAAAATAAAATAAAAGAGATAATGGCCTAGGGTGAAACATTTAATATTGAACTAAACACAAGAGTCAGTGCAGTTCAAGTTAAACATTCAGAATTCTCACTCTGTCGAAACAAACAGTAGTGCCACAAATATAATAGTTAAAATGTAGGAAGTGCCTGTTATTTTTCCTTCTATTTGCTTAGCTCCAGGTTGTCTCATTTTTGCTTTTGGATGGTCAAACTTTTAAAGTATTTGTGTCCAGAAAAGCTTGATACCAGCCAGCAAAGTATATACTAACAGCAAGTAGCTGGAAAGGTGGCCAGCTTTTAATGAGCATACTGGAATGCAAACACAGTCAAGAAAGTCAAGGGCTTACGGCAGGCAGCGTGGGTCCAAATAAGTCCACGAGTCAGTGGAAAACAGGCAGCAGAGTAACCAGGAACAGTCCGAGGTTGAGGCACGAGTCAAGGCAGTAATGATCAAGGCAATGAAGTCTGCAAGAAATTTTCTCCAGGAAGATCAGTTGATCTCTGACAAAGCCTCCATTGCTTCCCAAGCATGTATATAACTATCAAGGCTTTGTCAGGTGCTTCTTGAAAAGCAGATTTTTCTCATAAAATCTCAGAGATTTCCTTTGAGCTTCCTTTTGAGCTGGCTGCTGGGTGTATGATGGTGGAAATAAGTCCGTCTCTTCTTCTTCATCCTTATCTGAATTGGCAGGACTCTTTGCTGGGACTGGTGCCAGCCCACTAGGGCCAGGCTCTTCCTCTGCTCGAGCCTCCAGGTTGGCAGAGTTCCCTGCTGGCACAGGTGTAGATAAACCTGTGCCAGGGTCCATAGGGCCGTTCCCTGCCATGTCCTCCTCCTCCTCCTCTGATTCCATAACCTCATCAAACTCATAGGACATGACAATTTGCTTTGTAAGGAGGACTACAATAGCGCCCTGCCATCCTTGGGGGACTGGTTCCGGGCCCCACCGCGGATGGTGAAATCTGTGGATAATAGTGACTGCTGCTGTGCTGAGACCCCCACAAGGTTGCCTCCTTCCCCTGCGCACCTGCCCAATCTCTGTGCCAGAATTCCCCCTGGCAAGGTTGATTCCTCCCTCCTTCCCCCACCTGCTCGCCTTCTATGCCGTGCCAGAACCCCCCCCCCAGCAAGGTCACATCCTTCCCCTGCACAGCCACCTGTCTGATGCAACCCCCATGCAAGGTTGCCTCCTTCTCCCGCCCACCTGCTGTGCTAGAAACCCCCCCCCAAGGTCCCCTCCTCCCTTCTTTCTCTGCCCATCCAGCCGGCCACACGCTGCAACCCCCATGCAAAGTCTCCTCCTTCCCCCACCTGCTCGTTCACTCGCTCACCATGCCATGCCATACCAGACGCTCCCCCCAGCAAAGTCACCTCCTCCCTCCCTCCCTCCCTCCCCGCCATCGCCATCCACGGATAATTGAATTAGCAGATGGCGAATCAGCGGATTGCAGGGTGCTACTGTACAGCTGAATAAATAAAAACTGAGATAAATGCATGTACTGTAGTCTGAGCTGAATAAATAAAAACTGAGATAAATGCATGTAGTCTGAGGCTGTTATCACTATATGTGATAACAGCAGTACATTTCCTACTAAAACTTCAGAAATGAGATAGCTGAAATGAAGACTGAAGCAGATTCAGTTATTTCAGTAAAGAATCCGTTTTTCCTTGCTTTTAGTTTCTCCTAGTAACTTTGGCGAGGGCAAATTAATATCCTTCCGTTTGCCAGCTTGTAATTGTTTACAGCGCTGATCTCTTAATTTGTGGTCTGGGGACCCCCAGGGGTCTTCAGTGTCCTCACAGGGGGTCCGTGAATGCATGAATGCTGCTCGGCTCCCTTCCTCCCTGCAATGAAGTAGCTGTGTGACAGGAGTCAAGGCAAAGGCTGGCTGGCTTGGACAGCACAATGCCATTCAATCCACTCCGGCCACAAACTTGCAAGAAGAAGCAGAAGAAAATTCTTTCTTCTCCAGTGCCACTGAGGAAAGATTTAATGGATGGTGTAAATTGTATTATCATTACTATTATTATTATTAATATTGTTAGCATTTTAAATCTTGAGCTCAATCTTGGGGGTCCATGGGAACAAAAGATATTTAAAGGGGCTCCCTGGTAAAGAAAAGGTTAAGAGCCACTGGTTTACAGTACTTTGTAGTGCCAATGAAAAGGAACTAGGCCTCCACCTATAGTATTTGTAAATTTACAGCCTTTTATCTCTCCAACTTTGGTCATACTACAGTGTGACAAAGAGCTGGAACCCAGAAACAGGGAAGCAGCTTTTATAGGCTCATGGCAATTGTTTTAAGAGTGCCTTGAATACTGATTGAAACAGGTGGACCTGCTGTATCCATAGGCTCCAGATCTACCAGAGGGTGTGACTTGCCCAAGGTCATTTTACCACGGAGTCAAAATATTAAAAAAAATTAAAAATACAGTACATGAGATCTAATAAAGTAAGTGCCCTTACATATGAGGGAGAAGAAAGGAACCCAAATCGTCCTTACCCCATGACTCTCCTACTCACCTCCATAGCCTGGCCAAGCTCCAACTTGAATTCTCTGGGTTGGTGAGAGGAGGAATCGGAGAATTGTCACAGATGGGTTATCTTCTCCACCAGAGACGGAGACAGGAAGAACAGCTAAATTTTAAACTTAGTCATGTGAGAGCCTTGGTCCCTCCTCCTTCTCGGCCCTCACATAGCCAGTTCTTCTTCCTGCCTTGCCCAGAGAGGAGTGCCTTTCTTTGTCTCTGTCTCCTTTCTTTCTGTTGTTCGATTTCCCCATGTCTCTGCCAGAACACTTTCCCCCTTCACTCTAGATTTCTACCATTTTATCTTCTCGCTGCCAGTCTAACTACTAGGATTTACGAGGCCACGTGGAAAGCCTTTTTCAGATGGTGCACATCCGCAAGGATCAACCCTGAGGAAATTTCAGTCAAACATATGCTAAGCCTTCCTGCAGAAAGGTATGGACCTCGGTCTCAGGCCGAACAGCTTGAAAAGACAGGCAGTGGCACTGTCTTCAGTAATCCCAATGGCTAAAGGTCAGTCCTTGGCCTCTCACTCTCATGTACAGAGGTTCCTCCAGGGAGCCTCAACCTTGGCTCCCCCTACCAGACACCATTTCCCATCCTGTAACCTTCCACTAGTCCTCAGGCAGTTGATGAAAGCTCCCTTCGAGCCACTTCACACGGTCTCCCTCAGGATCCTGACCCTGAAGGTAGCCCTCCTAGTCGCGATCACCTCAGCTCGTCAGGTATTGGAACTCTCAGCTTTGTCAGTCAGGGAGAACCTTTGTGTCTTTAATGAGGATCACGTTATCCTCAGAACAGACCCTTCCTTTATCCCAAAGGTGATTTCTCCATTCCATCTCGCCCAGGATCTTGTCCTACCGTCCTTCTGCCGAATCCATCTCACCCTACAGAAAAAAGCATGGCATAAATTATACGTACAAAGAGCCTTAAAGATACACACCAAGAGGACCAGAACCTTCAGATGATGCGATTCCCTTTTTGTTTCCTTCAATCAGGCATCAATGGGCCTGAAGGCCTCCAGGCAAACTATCGCCAGTTGAATCAGAGCCTGTATCATGACAGCATACAACTCAGCTAGATTACCCCACCCTACCAATGTTTGGGTGCACTCAACATAGGCATCCACTTCAGTGGTTTTCTCCTCCAACGCCCCAATCGTCTGTCGAGCTGCTACCTGGTCTACTTCATCAACCTTCATCAGGCATTACTAGATAGACAAATTCAGGGCCTCAGACGCGGCCTTTGGCTGTAGGGTCCTAAGGGAGGTAATTTGTTCCTAGACATCCGAGCAGTCGTTCCTCCCAGGCGTTGGAGGCTTGGGCATATCCCATCTGTGACGATTCTAGGATTCCTCCTCTCACCAACCCAGAGAATGCTACTTTGGTACTTACTGTGAATGTGCATTTTGGGGTTGGTAGAGAGGAGGAATTCGGCCTGCCCACACGACTGCTCACATGGATGTCAGTACACCTTTTCTGTGCTTATCTAGTCAGAGAACTGGCTATGTGAGGGCCAAGGAGGAGGAGGGGCCAATGACTCAGGCCTCACGTGACTAAGTTTAAATTTAGCTATTCTTCCTGTCTCCATCTCTGGGTGGTGGAGGAGATAACCCATCTGTGATGATTCTCGGATTCCTCATCTCTACCAACCCCAGAATGCACATTCATGATAAGTACCAATGTGGCAATTTACCATGTGCATGCAGTCCAACGAAGCTAAGAAGTGGTCCTAGGGCAGCACCGGAGGCAGCAGCAAGCCCCAGCTACCAGGCATGCATTCTTCAGGTTCCCCCGCATCCAGGGAGCTCACCAGTCACTCACTTCCATCGTCTAGCAGCTTCTGCAGGGACATAACAATTGGCGGCAGTGCTGGCGGTTCTGCTTGTTCAGCCACCGCCAATTGCCATGTCCCTGCAGAAGCTGCTCGCCACCCTACAATCAGCAGCGGTGGCACTCCTGCTCATTTTTTTGTGAACAGACAAGCTGGAGTGCTGCTGCCACTGCCCATCATCAGGTACATGTGGAAACTGTTTGAAGGTGGAAGCAGGTGGCTGGCGGGTTCCCCGGAGATGGGAGAGCCTGAAAAATGCATAACTGGGGGCCAGGGCTTGCCGCTGCCTCAGCTGATACCCTACACCATTTTATAAATAAGGTACTTCAGCATCTGCGTCTTTTGGGTATCCATGCGGGGTCCTGAAACCAAACCAAACACGGATATCAAGGGCCCACTGTACTTAATTTTGTATTGGACTACTGTGCAATTAACCTATACCTTTTTGTTGGTGGGGGTAAGCTGATTTGGGTTGCTGCTCTGGGAAAAAGGCAGACTGGTAAGAATAATAGCAAGCTTGATGATGTATTCTTAATATTTATTTCTTTATTCCTTTTATACCCCATCTTTCTCCTGCCAAGAGACTTAAGACAGCTTACAAAATTTAAAAAAAAAGTTTAGCTAAAAATGTGCTATTCTCAAAAGTTTAAAAACAATTAAACATCAGTTCTGTTAAAAACACATAGTTAAAAACAGTTTAAATATGCACATTTTAAAATACCCTTAAAACAAAATGTAAAAGATACAAAATAAATACATAAATGAATAATTAGTGGTGAGAGAGAGATGGTATTTTGACCAACCATTTGACTATAGAAAACTATTTTATATTGGCCCATTCAGTGGGTAAGCATTCCAGTCAGAGTATTTTGTTTTCTGTGAATGTCAAGCTTGCATTTGTGTCCAATAAACAGGAACAACCTCTGTGCAAAATTATCCAATGTCACTCTCAATTGCAGATTGCTTTCTAGTCAAACGCTTTCTATCATGGTGCTTATATGAGAGTGAGAATTGCTCACTCTGCTGGCCACTTGACTAAAACATTACATCAACAGCAGATGTTAAGCAAACTGTATTAATTTCATTTTTGCTCATTTTTATAGACATAGAATGAATGATGAACTTGAGAGAAGAAATTATTTTCCAGTATCAGCTATCATGGCAAACCTTTTAATTCTTTATGCAGATAATGTGGCTTTATGGTCCCATGCCCAAATGAGCTCATGACATAATTTGGTGACTGTAGGGAATTATTGTAGAAACAAGAAGTGTATTAACACGAAAACACCAATTTAGTCATTTTTCAGGCAGGAGACTTTATAGGATCCCTTGCTGATATTTTCATAATTTAGTCTTCTGGCTAGCTACAATCTAAGAAGGTTCATTTCCCCTTTGTCAAGTTGAGCGATGTTTTGGGCATCAACAACCTTAACAGGGCCAGTGTCAATTCAAGAACAGAGTAAGATGGCCCTCTTTTTGAACACATTTGCTCAAGTTGTATTCAACAAATAAATATCAGCTGCCTACAATGTTTATGGGGAAAAATAGGTGAGTGTATGCTCTTAGCACCTCCCAAAGCTCCAAATGATACAGAATGAGGCAAAGAATAATGTGTACTCATAGTTGTTGTTGTATGCCCTCAAATCATTTCCATTTTATGGTGACCCTATCATGGGGTTTTCCTTGCAAGATTTGTTCAGAGGGGGTTTGCCATTGCCCTCCTCTGAGGCTGAGAGAGTGTGACTTGCCCAAGGTCACTCAGTGGGTTTCTGTGGCCAAGCAGGGATTTGAACCCTGGCCTCTAGAGTCATAGTACAACACTCAAACCACTATTTTTAAATTTAATTTAATTTTTAATTAGGTATTTATACCTCGTTCTTCAGCCACAAAGGCTATCAGAGCAGCTTATAAATTGTTAAGCAATAGCAGTTTACACATCTACGCTGCATTAAGCAGTTTCCAATGTGTGTTAACTAATTGCCCCCACAAGCCAGGTCATCACTTTACCGACCTTAAAAAAGGATGGAAGGCTGAGTGAATGAACCTTGGAGCCCTCTGGAATCGAACTTGCAACATGGTGACTTGCAGTACTGGCATTTAACCACTGTGCCACCAGGGCTTCCTACACCAACATGGCTCTCATACTCACAGTAATAACTAATAAATGAAATTAAGAGGTTTGTTACTTCTTGCTAGTTGCCCCTTCCCCCTTGCAAGGAACGTGATGCCTGGTGAATTCCTTTTAGAATTCAGAAAAGTAGCACCTGTAAGAAAATGTTGCATCATAGAATGCTTCTGTTTGGGGTTTTAGCCAGATATATTCTCTTTCAGAATGTTGCATATCATTCTCCTCCTTTTGTTTTCCTTCCACTACTTGTCACCATTCTGCACCCTGGAGCATGCTTAGTCTTCATTGGGCAGGTTGTGAGATTCTGCCTCATCAATTTTTTTCTGTCTAAGTGATAGTTGAAGCCGTGAACATGGACAAAGACACTGCGTGGAAAATTTTGCGTGAAGATCTCAACATGAGAAAAGTTTATGCCAAGATGGTCCCTAGGGTTCTCACACCAGAGCAAAAAGAGTGCTGCAAGGAAATTTGCACTGACATTCTGCTGCAACTTGAGGTGGATCCAAACCTTTTTCAAGAAAATAATCACTTGTGATAAAACCTGGATCTTCCAGTATGATCCTGAGACAAAACAACAGTCAATACACTGGAAAACACCATCATCACCAAGAATGAAAAAAGCACGTCAAAACAAGTCCACATTCAAAGCCATGCTCATTGTTGTTTTGATATCAAGGGTGTAATTTTGGCAGAATAGGTTCCAGAAGGCAGAACAGTGAACCAGCATTATTATAAGGAAGTTTGGACAAAGCTGAGAGAAGGAGTCAGAAAAAAAAGACCAAAACTGTGGCGAAATGGTTTCATTCTTCATCAAGACAACGTACCTGCTCACACAGCCCTTTCTGTGAAGCAGTTTTTGGCCAATAAATACATTACTACACTTGAACATTCTCCGTATTTGCCAGATTTGGCACCATGTGTCTTCTTTCTTGTGAAATCAGTGCTTAAAAGGAACTTGTTTTGAGTCAATCGATGCAGTAACGAAGAAAATGGCAGATGTGTTGAAACAGCTGACAGAAACTGATCTGCTCCATGCTTTTGACCAGTGGAAAACAAGACTGCATCAGTGTGTGAGTGTGAATGGGGAGTATATTGAAGGGGACAAACATTAAAACTGTAAATGTAAATAAATGTAAATAAAGATGGGTTATTGTATCAGTCTCGTTATTTAATAGAAAGACCTTGTATATGTTTGGATTCAGATGCTTTGTCTTGATCACCAAAGAGAGTAATATGTTGTTCTTCTGTTTCAAGAATTTTAGTAGACAGTGGCTTCAAAACTCAGATTATAATTGAGTAATCTCGCTGTGACGAACAAAAGGACAGCTGTGAGCTGAGAAGACCAGAAGGCAGCTGACCAATCCGAAGACAGCTGGAGCTAGCCAATGAGAGAGCAGCTGGGAGTAGATAAATAGCCCAGGCTGTGAGAGAAAGAAGGAGAGTTGGGGACCGTTTGTAGAGAGGATAGGGACAGTTCTTAGAAGAGATAGGAACCGAGAGAGTTCAGTGAAGAATCTATTGGTCAGAGTTCCTGAGGGAACTAAGTTTTAAAAGGATAAGAGTGGAAGAAAGGATAACTCTTACTATTTACAGAACTCTAGTAGAGAGAGGGTCCGTGTTGTTAGGTTGTAACAGTCAGAAGAGATGAAGTATTGTATGCTGAGAGTTTGAATTTTTTTAAACTCCTGGGAGAGGCTGCTTGTTGCAGTGGGTGGAGCTTCTGAGAGTTTGAATTTTTTAAAACTCCTGGGAGAGGCTGCTTGTTGCAGAGGCGCGTGCCTAACGTTGCGCGAGTTTGAGTAGCCAAGCCCCCCCCCCAAAAGCATACATAAAAGTACAGCATAGAGTTTTCAGCATTAACTAAGAGTTCTTAGATTACCTAAAAACTCTCACCATGGACACTGAGATTAAAGATAAAGAGGGTTGTGAGCAGATTCAAGTTAAAGACTAAGCAGACTTTGGGCAAGAACAACAGAGGGATGGAAGTTTAAAACCTTTGTTTGCTTTAGCTGAAGAAGAAGGGGATGTGGAGCTGAGTACGACTCATCCTCACAGATTTAAAGTCATTCAAGGTTGTTTATATCGAGAAGTCCTCAGATGTAAATATAACACTCAGAAGGAAATTGAAAAACAATTGGTAGTTCCTCAGAGATATAGGAGCCAGATCCTGGAACATTCCAGTTCATTTGGAGGACACCTGGGAATTAAGAAGACTAACCAGCGAGTCTCTTTAAATTTTTATTGGCCAAAAATGGGACAAGAGATAAAATCTTTCTGTAAATCCTGCGATGTTTGTCAGAAAGTGGGGACAAGGCGAGATAAGACCAGAGCTAAGCTTTGTCCCTTGCCAATTATGTCCTAGCCATTCCAAATAATAGGGATGGATATAATAAGGCCACCACCTCGAGCCACTCAGAGAGGAAATAGGTATATTCTCACTATAATGGATTATGCCACGAGATATCCTGAAGCAATAGCATTATAAAATATAGAGGCAACAATGGTGGCTAATGCCCTGATAAATACTTTTTCAAGTGAGGTAATTTCAGACTTGGGGGGATCGTTCACCTCCAAAGTGATGCAAAAGTTATGGGAACTTTGTGGAGTAAAACATTTAACCACAAGTCCATCTCACCCTCTAAGTAATTGGCTTATAGAGAACTTTAATGGGACTTTGGTTAATATGATAAAGTCCTACACAACAGAAAATCAAAATGATTGGGACACTAAATTACAACACCTATTATTTGCATATAGGGAGGTGCCACAAGAAAGTCTAGGATTCAGTCCCTTTGAGCTACTGTTTGGACGCAGAGTAGAAGGACCATTAGATATAGCGCACCAAGAGTGGGAATCTCTGGAAGAAAAAGAGCCAGAAGATGTAGTTTCATATGTCCAAAAATAGATGACATCGTTGAGACAAGCTTTGAGAGTTGCTGGAGAAAACCTGAAAACGGCTCAAACCCATCAAAAGTCTTGGTACAATAAAAGAGCCCGATCTTGATTTTTTATGCCTGGAGACAAAGTGCTAATCCTTAGACCAACAAGAGGAAATAAACTACAATATGCTTGGACGGGTCCAGTTCAAGTTACCAATGTAAATCAACGATGTAAATTTTATAGTGGACTTGGGAGAAGGTGTGGGGTGTAAATTGGTGCATGTAAACATGTTAAAGCCTTATGTTAGACAAGAACATACCGTATTGTATGCTGTTAGAGAGAGGGATTATGAAGACTTTGTTATTCCTCAGTGGGACTTTGAAAAAGTAGAGAAAAATAAGACACAAAGGGTTACTCTTGATCCATCTCTTACTCCCCAACAACAAGCAGAGATCAGGGAAGTGTTGAAAGAATTTGAGGACATATTTTCAGACACACCTGGGAGAGTTCAGGGAATAGTTCACCATATAAACACAGGAGAAGCAACCCCTATAGCTACTCCATACCGAGTCACTGGTCCATTAGCAGACAAAATTGGGGAGGAAATTGAGATGATGCTAAAAATGGGAATTATAGTACTATTTAATAGTCCCTGGGTTTCACCAGTAGTACTATTGGAAAAGCCTGACCAGACTATTGGATTCTGTGTGGACTATAGGTGGTTAAATAAAATTACCCAAGCTGACACCTATCCTATGCCTAGACCTGAGGATTTGATTGAGAAAATGGGAAGGGCTCAATATATCTCAACCTTGGATTTGACAAAAGGTTATTGGCAGGTACCAACATGTCCCAAAGATTAGATGAAAATGGCCTTTGTTACACCTAGAGTTCTATATGAATTTACTGTGATGTCCTTTGGTCTAAAGAATACTCCAACATTTCAGTGATTGGTAGATGCCATGTTAGCAGGGCTAAAGCATTGTGTTGTGGCTTATATTGATGATATTGGTATTTTTAGTAATTCGTAAATCTAACTGAAGTACTAAAAAGGCTTACAAGGAATGGGGTGACAGATAAAAGCTCCAAGTGTCACCTAGGCAAAAGAGAAAGCTGATATTTAGGATATCTGTTAGGAAGTGGAAACATCAAGGCAGAAACTTCCAAGATAGAAGCCATAATTAACTGGCCAAGCCCTACATCTAAGAAAGAAGTAAGGTCATTTCTTGGTTTAGTGGAGTATTACCGGAAATTTATTCCCAATTTTAGTAGTATTGCAAGCCCTTTGTCCGATTTAACCAAAAAGGACAAGCCTACTAAAATTACATGGTCAGACAAATGTGAAGTTGCTTTCAAGGAGTTAAAACATCTTATGACCACAGCTCCTGTTTTAATGGCTCCGGATTACAACAAGACTTTCGTAGTCACCACAGACGCTTCTAATGTTGGACTTGGAGCTGTGTTAAGCCAAGAAAATGGCGATGGCCAGATACATCCAATTTTATATCTGAGTAAAAAACTCCTTCCTCGAGAAAGACACCTAGCTACCATCGAAAAGGAATGTATGGTGATCATATGGGCTGTCAATAAGCTCAAGCCATACTTATGGGGAAGAAAGTTTATAATTAAAACCGATCACTCACCCTTGTGTTGGTTAAACCATACTAAGGGAAATAATAGTAAATTACTGAGATGGTGTTTGTTGTTACAGGATTTTGACTATTCCATCCAATATGTGAAAGGTAAAGAAAATATAGTGGCGGATGGTCTTTCTAGAGTGAATGAAGAAAAATAAAAAGCAAACTTGTAACTGTATAAAATATTTGACTGTGATGATTGTAAGTATAGAGTTAAAAATGTAACTTTCACTATAGTTTAATGATATAAAAAGTGACTTACTAATGTAATTTTGGTTAACAGACAATGGTTTGTATGTATATATAAATGCATTGTATATACGGGTGGTATTAGATATTGAATGTTGTTCATAACAGAGTTTTGGGTAAGTACAGTTACTTATAAAGGATTTATGAACCCACCTAACCGAGGTTAAGTGTGTCCATAAACATATTGAAGGGGGGAGGTATGTGACGAACAAAAGGACAGCTGTGAGTTGAGAAGACCAGAAGGCAGCTGACCAATCCGAAGACAGCTGGAGCTAGCCTATGAGAGAGCAGCTGGGAGTAGATAAATAGCCCAGGCTGTGAGAGAAAGAAGGAGAGTTGGGGACCGTTTGTAGAGAGGATAAGGACAATTCTTAGAAGAGATAGGAACCGAGAGAGTTCAGTGAAGAATCTATTGGTCAGAGTTCTTGAGGGAACTAAGTTTTAAAAGGATAAGAGTGGAAGAAAAGATAACTCTTATTATTTACAGAACTCTAGTAGAGAGAGGGTCTGTGTTGTTAGGTTGTAACAGTCAGAAGAGATGAAGTATTATATATGAAATAGCTACATTGGATATGAACCTGTAACTCAAAACTGTTGTTACCAAATTTTAAGAACAAGAAGTCGTGCCTGCATGTTTAAAAGAAATACACCATTCAATGTTTTTATTAAAACCAATATCAGCCTCTGAGTTAGTATTTGAAAACCGCTACCATTGTCTTATCAGTAGATTATTGACAGGGAGGTGACAAGGGCCAAGAAGCTGGTCACTTAATATTTTAAAGAGAAACAGTCGGGGAGACAGAGGTGGTTTACCACACTCGCAGCTGTTGTGAAGGTTCCAATCTGATTGGTTTGAAAGTTGCCCATTATTAAAAATATGTTAGCATAGTGTAAACTCTTGATAAGCTTTATTATGCTATTTCACACCTTCCAACATTTCACAGATGTAAACCAGGACACATGTGGCCAAGCAACATCTGAGTGTCGTGAAGAGTGTTAATGAAGAAGCATATACAAGCTGTGAAAGAGTACAGCAGACTGCTTTTGCCTGAGTCTATTGGGAAGAGCAAGATTCTGTCCCCTCCTCTCCCCCAAATTAATTAACTGAATGCAAACTAATTTTGTGCTTCAAACTCAAATTGAAGCAATTGAAGTAAGCTGAGGATGAAGAGGGAAAGTGGAAAGAAGAAAGAGAAACTGGGACATTTTAAAAGCAACTTAAAAAGTGGAGTGACAAAGGATTTATTGGGACTGTCCCTGCCAAAGTGGAACAAGCAAAGTAACATAGAAAAAGAAAGTACACTACAAAAATATATATATAAAAAAATAACATGAGACATAGAAAGAAAAACAAAATAAGGCATAATCAACAGATAATCTAAATTCTACCACATTCACCCCAACACTAAATAAAGATAACATGTACCTACATATTTACATACTAAAAAGAATTTTCTAGCTTCTGTCTAAAGTGGTAAATTGAACTACATTTTCATCCCTTTTATCTATTTTGGATTTTCCTGTAATTCTATTGTATAACTCGCACAGTATTAATAATCTATTTTACAGTCCTATATATTGTTACATATTTTTCTTATTCAAATCATACAATTCTGATAATTGTTGTATCACCCCAAGTATTTTTCAGGTATTCTATTAAGTCCATTCAATCTTTCTTATCTATCTAGCGATTGATTTGTAATCAAGCAAGTTAGTTTACCAGTTTTCATATATTCATACAGTTTTAAAATCCAACCTGTTACTTCTGGTATCTTCTTCTCTTTCCATTTTTTTGGTGTAGATAATTCTCACCACTGTAATGAGGGCACGCTATTTTAAAATTTATTGAATTCAGAATATGTGCCCTGAATTATGATACGAACAGGCCAGACTTCCCCAGGTGGGTGTCCGACACATCTGGAAGGCAGTCAGGTTGGGGAAGGCTTGGTTGTGTTGTCCCTACCAAATCAAATCCAGGTCCAGTCATTTCAGCAGCACCAACCCTGGCTCCTTCTGGAAAGGGAACTGTCTCCCTGAAGACAACTCTCTGAAGGATCCAACTGCTTTAGGCTGCAAATTTATATACAATTCATTGGGAGTAAGCTTACTGACATTGCCTCTGAGTAAACATAGATAGTATCAGGATGCACAAAATATGAGGAAAGAATATCACTCTTCTTTTGTTTCTTTGCAGGTCATGTTCTCTTGTTTGCCACATGATGGTGCTGTTTAATTTCTTTTTAGGTGTATAAATGGACTTCATAAGTTGAGCTGTTCAGATGTATTTAACTAATTCATCATAGCTGCAGTGTTAAATATGAATTAGTCGTAAATTATTAGCATTCTGTCTTTCTTACTGGGCATTAGCATTCTGCTTCTTTTGGTGAGCTGCTGAAGTAATGATGGAAAATATTTTGAAGATGTTAGGTAAATTATCATCCTTAGTTCTGTCTCTTATCTGCTTAAGCCAATTCTGCCTAGGTTATATTTTGATTGTTCTTATAAGGAAAGAAAAAGGTGTTGTTTTTCATTAGGAAAGCAAATACACACTAGAGACTTTTTGTCTTTAAGCCAATTTAACATAATTTTACATAATTAGACATCTTGTTTATATAAATTCAACTTGTTAGATGTTGTGATGCCTAAAGGAACACTGTTTTATCTCTGCGCAGACTATGTTTTGCGGTAGCTCAATAGGGATCATGCTTGTCTGTTTAATAACCATCTTAAGAGGGGGGAAAATCATTGTAATGGAGTCCTGGGGTTTCCTCGTAGTAGCAGAACATATGCTGTCTTCTATTACTTCAGAAATTTGAATTTCCTGAGCTCGTATAGCACAGAAACTAAGGATGGGCTGTGAGCCAGGCAGGCTTCAAAATTTCATCTCAACCATGTATTTGTGGACTCTTGGCATATCTGGCCCAAGTAATTTTACTACCTGAGGCATTACAACATGCCCATCCTGTTGTGGTAAATGATAATGTTTGGCTAATTCATTTATTTTAGCACCTGAGGCAGAATATCTCACAGGTACCTCTCCCCCTCATGCCAGGGAACATACAATCATAGTATCTTGCATTGACTGAGTAACTAACAGTTTGATGCACTTTGAAGATCCCCCAAATCTGCTACCTAAGGCAGCTGCCTCAATATGTCTAATTGCAGGGCCAGCCTTGTCGGTTAGGCTCTTCTCGGAAATATGGAGGTTAATCATGCTAGGTTATGTTACAAGGAAGGTTGTTTGAAGGGTGACTGAAATCATCTGTGCGTACACCACTCCAAATATTTAAAATATGCTATTTTAAATGCTAGCCATTAGAAAATGCTGCATATTTGGGTGACAGATAGCAATGACCCAGTTTTTCCTACAGACCAAATTACTTGCAAGTAGTTAATTACCCAAAATGTAATTTCTGGTTGATTTATAGCATGAATCCTGCCTCTCATTTATATGTCCAGATATTCCTTTTGCTTTCCCCTTGGCTTTGACTTGGTTTCTGCTGCTGTTATGATAAAACACATGGGTTTTCCAGGGGTTTAGCTTTTGTTCCTTGCATATTTGATCTACAGCTTTTGTATTATCAATGCAGGGAAAGTTGCAAAAAGCTTCTCTCTGGACAAACTTCTAGGGTAATCTTCTTGCAAAAGATGTAAGGAGTCTGTGATCTTTTGGGAAATAAAATTTCCCATTGTAGATGAAATGAACATTGTCATAAGCATCAATAAATCTCATTTAACTTTTATTTGGATGCCCTTCTGCACAAGGATACATGGATGATCATGGAAAATAAATGTGTGCAAAAAATTAGAAACATTTTATAAAAAATCTTAACCTTTATACAAGAAAGCCAGTATAGTCTCATTGAATGTTTGTGCAAGTTGTCTATTTAATTTAGGGGTGGAGATCATTTTCAGGGAGGAACCACAGTTCTGTACTTTGCATGTGTAAACCCCAGGTTCAATCCCTGGTACCTCCAGATAGAATCGGGGAAAATGGCCATGTGTAACCCTGCAGAGATGCTACATGCAGCTGTCCAGGTGCTGTTGGGCTGCAACTGCCAGCATCCCTACTATGCCAGCCAAGGCTGTGGGAAGCTCTAGTCTAGCAACATCTGGAGGGCCACCTCTGATTTAATTAATGGTTTTAAAGTGGATTCAGATTCTCAAATATAATATGTGAAGTGACCCTAATAATATCCTAGGGAGAAATCCTGTTTTCCTCCTTTAAAAAAATTATGAACAAGCCTATGCAGAGATTCACAAAACCTGAGCACTGCCTCCAAAATACAGAAGCTGTCACCTAGGAACAAGAAGTATATTATGTGCATGGTATTGCATTTTGTAATGACAAGGACCTCATGGTGACACTGACAGTTGAAACCACTGTTTGATTTTCTTTATTCCATTTTCAGATGCAGGAACAAAAACTTTGGAAAGTTTTCTCCACACTGGATATGATTATGAAAGTATTTATGCATTTTTCAATTGTTTTCACATTTTAAGATTTTTGGTAAAAAATTCACAAAGCTTACATTACATTTATTAAGGTCAGCATCACATAAGAGATGCAGAAACTGCAAGAGACAATCACCCAGTAGGTATGATCTGCTTGTGAGAGGTATGAAAGCTTCCAAATGCCTTGAAAATTAGAGCTTATAAAATACAGCACTTTGAGGGATGCGGGCGACTTTTGGCACTGATGGAGGGGTAGGGGAGATGCTGCCTACCTCACCATATCTAGGGAAGCCTGGTTGTAGGCTGTACAAGGAGGTCCAGATTCTCTGCTTCCCCATGACCATCTGAAGACCCAGAATGCTAACTGAGTGTAATAGGGATTTGTAGATAGTTGCATTAGGGCTTGTGTTTCTTCTCACCTTGGCTGAATATGATTTAAGACTGTTTTGTATTTGTTCTGAAGTAACAACTGAAGGAAGGTGCCTTTGTGTACATGTAATGTCTGATTTGCTTGCTTCAAATAAAACCTTTCCTAGAATTATCTCCTCCTTTCCATGTGCTATTGCTTGGAGTATGTGCTTGTGTGTGTATAGGATTCCCATCCCCCTTGGGAGTGGAAGGGAAGTCTTTGCAGTCAGAGTGGGGAAAGGGCAAAGTAAACCTCTCAGTGTCTTCCCACTAAGTCACTGAATTTTAGGGTGCCTAGGATGGTAGCAGCTGATAGAATTTGGGGGAGCCCTCTCCTATGCAAGAGTGGAAGAGAAAACCCAAACAGCCACCATTGCTTGTTTGAATATGAGAAAAACTCCAAATATCCTTGTATTGTTTGTAGCCAAGCAAGGATTGGGAAGCAGTTTATGTGCCAAGTCCAAAATTCTTTTACATGAGCCATGACCAAACTCTTGTTATAATGAACAGTTGGGCGTTTGCCCGTTTGCCTTGTGTTGGAGTTCGATAGTGATGCTCATGCAGTAGAAGATGTATAATCAGCCCTCAAATTTCCCTCAACCCTCAAATTGGGGGTTAGGGGCATAGCAGCCTAGCAAAAGTGGAAAAACCACAATTATCAGCCTCTTTTTTTAACCTGAGAGAACACTTCTCTAGGCATTTTTAAGGTCCTTTAGTGCGGCTCACTGGACGTTGACCATAGAATCATACTGGAGTACCTAGAGAGAACATATTAATCAAATCTGCAACTAATCAAATCCATGAATGCTTAACCCACAAATGTGGAGGGATGACTGTACTAGGTGTTGTCTAGATGATGAAAAAACTCGTTATAGAATGCAAGGAGAATATCTTTTGTCCCAACGAGATCCTGCAGTGATTCGCCATTTTCAGAAGGAGGGGTGTCAAGAACTGCAGGAGAAAAGCATTTGCAGTTTTTCTCGAAGCTTTTTTAAAAATGCGCAGAAATATGCATTACTGCCCATTTGGACAACTGATTCTCAGTGCAGTGCATTCTGGAAGTTGAAAGCTGATTGGTTGGATGTGTGTAGGGGGGTGGGCTTGCCAGCAACAAAGTTGTCAGAACCACCATTTTTGAGTTTCGCAGTAGTGATAGTGTGGATTTTTGCAGTGGCAAGGCAACCAAACAGCTTAGGTCACACTTGTGCACTGTAGATGTAAAGGTTTTTTTTTTTTTTTTAAAAAAAAGAAGTGCAGCGGTGGCAACTTGTGGAGAATAAAAACATGAGTAATTCATTCACAGCCACCATCTTGATTCACTGGCATACCTCCATGTGAACTTCAAACACGGATAACTTTGCATACCAGCAATCTCACCAAAAATCCATGGAGACAATTGCCACCACCCTGCCTTGGAGGGAGAGAAGAAGAGGCAGGCAGAACTCCATCAGGCCTGGGCCCAGAAGCAGGTGAAAGGCCCTCCCTCCAGCCCAATTGCCACCACCCTGCCTTGGAGGGAGAGAAGAAGAGGCAGGCAGAACTCCATCAGGCCTGGGCCCAGAAGCAGGTGAAAGGCCCTCCCTCCAGCCAACTGTCACTGCCCTGCCCTTGGAGGGAGAGAAGAACCAGCAGTATCTGCTGGATTTATCCCTACCCCCACTGCCATTCCCTTTTCCTTATGTGTCGTGTTTTATTTAGATTGTAAGCCTGATGGCAGGGAACTGTTAAATTGACCATTTGTAAGCCACTCTGATAGCCTTTGTGGCTGAAGAGCGGGTTATAAATAAATAAATAAATAAATAAAAATAAGACAAATGGATGCTGCTGCGATTTGGTGTTAATGTGCAGCAATCCACATTATATCGCTGTGTCTAGACAACCCCAAGATCAATGTCCTGTGTGAATACATTCTTCCTCCTGCCCTTTTGCAAAATCTCCCATTCACCCATTCTGCCTTAAGCAGAGGGTCAAAGTGAAGTCCCACTATCCTATACCTCCATATAAGACACAGAGAAACCTTTTTTTCTGCTGCTGTACTTCAAAGACAATCTATTATTGGCTGTATGCTGGTGGTGGGCAGGGTCTGATCCAAAATGAGTGGAGCCAAGCCTTCTTTCTTTTTAATACAGTGTTCTCTTCTTCCCCACCTGGCAGCAAGGCAGACAAGGGATAACTTGATCATGCCACATGTCTGAACCAGTCACTTGTATAGGGTTTTGAAATTAGGCCAAGGGCTGCTTTGCTGTTTATGAAGAACCTGCTTACTTTAAGTTTTTTTTTTTTATGAAGTGCTAAGAAAATGTACATCATTATATGCAGTTTTAATTAAGTCGATTTTGGTGCATCCTCCCCATCCCTATTCTGATTTTACATTTTGACAGGCCTAATTTTAGAATATAAGTGAATTTAAACTATGACAAGTGTTGAAGATGGTAAGAGTAATGTAATGAGAAAATAAAATTAAAGCAGATTTGAGTAATGCTACGGAAGTGTGCCAAACTACCCACATCCATCTAGTCAGAGAACAGTTTCTGGGGGAGTAAAACTTCATGGTAACCATCAGATATATGTTTCCCATTTAAAGGATACTAAGAACAAGTACCTGCTTAGCTAAGTATTCCTCTTGGATACAAGGTTTTGTTCCTAAACTGAGCCCTGCTTGCAAAGGAAGGGATTTAATTCTCCCTTTCATGTGTGTGACTAGCTCCCATTAATGTTCACATTACTATTCCTGGGACATTAATACCACTGTTAGGGATAGTTAGGCATGGGAGCTGATAGAGCTGTAATACGTAATTTGACTCTGAATTGAACAGCAGCTATATAGGGAGTTTGCATGTTTCTACCAGATGATCACACAAACTGAAGCTGTTTATTTAACATGCACCTAATACATGCCCATAGAGAGTTTGAATTTCCCTGGTGCCACTGACTTCAAGCCCTATGCAGACCTTTGGAATTTTTTTTTATCCCTTAGAAACTCCAGTTTAGTAATTTTAGCTGCCAAATACTGTGGTTTGGCTATAAAGAATTACATCGAACTGGGCATAGCGGCTAGTGTGACTGGTTAAAATGGGGTGGTAGCAAGTACTTGTGATAAATAGCTGGCTTTCTAGTTGTTCCATATGTTCTGGATGGAGAAGGACACTTTAGCAGGTTCTTAACTGTGCCCATGGGCATTCAGTAGATTGTACTGGATTTGAAACATCCAGCTCTTTCCTCAACCTGTGTTCTACCAGTTGAGTCACATTTCTCATTACTTAAACAATGTCATGGTCAGAAAGGGTCAGATAACTCAAAGGTATTTCTCAGGATCCTGCCACATCAGACCTGGGATCTTGGTGTCTCCATTGCAGAGGGAAAAAACAGAGGGCCAAGTAAGCCTTTTGGGGTATCAAGTTGAATTTCACCACCTTTGGTGCCTCATTGCTGCTGGAAGCTGAGGTCCTCAAGTTGAAAACTCTGTTCTGGCTATGCCAAGTAAATCCAAGGTTTTCCTCAAGTAATACTGTATTAGGCCTTCTGAATTTTGGTTATTATTTTTTTTAAAGAAATGAGTGGGAAGGGACAGCCTAACTGGAGGATGGGTGGGGAGGCTTAAGAGACATCAGTAGCAGTTATAGCAATAGCACTCACAGTTCTATACCGCTTTATAGTGCTAAGCACTCTCTAAGCTGTTTACAATGTGTTAGCTAATTGCCTCCAAGAAGCTGGGTACTCATTTTACTGACCTGCGGAAGGATGGAAGGCTGAGTCAACCTGGAGCCCTGCAGGATCGAACTCACAATATTGTGGCTGCAGTACTGGCATTTAAGCACTGCACCACCAGGGGTCCTCATGGCTAAGCATCCTCAAAGTGGAGAAAGAACAGGCAGTGTGGCATTTGATGTGAGCTGATCTCTTCCTGAAGTGTTTGGCTAACAAGTTTGGGTGGCTGGATTACATTTACACAAGATTAGTCTGTCCCTATGTCTTGGGAGTTGCCCAGTTGTTTGAGGGACTGTATGTTGCAATTAAGTTTCAGCCTTTCATCTCATCCCCAATTGGTACACTGCTCTCTTTGCTCCTCTCTTCATTCCTGCTCTGGGCACAATTCTTTGGCAATCAAGGGCTTAATTCCATAGTACTGCACTGGTATCTGTCAG
The DNA here is from genome assembly GCA_030847615.1 of Gambelia wislizenii. Lineage (NCBI taxonomy): Eukaryota > Metazoa > Chordata > Lepidosauria > Squamata > Crotaphytidae > Gambelia > Gambelia wislizenii. Next base: position 111,057,644 of record JAUMIR010000004.1, read on the forward strand.
CCATTCATGCAATTAAGAGAAAATATCTACCAGCGTTTCCATGGCACCGAAACATTTCAGTAGAACAGGCAACCCACACAGGTCCTAAAAGCTGTGAAACATTAATTCAGTACAAGAATAAGTTGGGGGAGCTCTGTGTTTATCACAAGTTATAACAATTCACTTTTAACAGATTGTTCAGCTAAAGAATATTTTGCCAGATGTTGTTAATACTTGAGATTTACCTAGTAGTCCAAGCATTCAGCTAATCAATATTTGGATAAATCAGAGCTTGAAATGCTACTTTTAAAAAAGAACTAGTCAGTTTACTTGCTACTATTATTGGTGTCCAGAAAGTTAACTCACTGAGTTACTTGTTAATAGCAATTAATACTGTTACTATTGTGCCATTGGAGATAACAGAGAAATGCTCTCTGTCTCCTCCAAGTGACCAATTCAGATATTTCTCAGAAATTCTGAGAGGGCATTAAAAAGCAATATTTTCCAGCTGTAGCATGAGACAGCCACTCATGTGACCTTCCCCCTCCTGTTCCTGAGTCAGCACATTACTCTGAGTAATGAGTAACTGTCCAGGAACCTGTTCCTCTTCCACTGAAAAGTAATGAATTACTGTTGTGCCTGCTACAGGAAAAAGTAACTCCACTCCAGCATATAATTGCAAATAATAGCTAGTTACCAAAGTCTGGGATACATGGGGTGAAATTTATATAAGGCTTACAAAAAAGCTGATCATAATGACAAGCAGGATGGCTATGAAGTGATAGCCTCCATATTGTAAAGGGGCCTAATATACACTCTTGCCATCTTCTAGGCTCCCTGTTATCAAGTGTGACAGATAGCTTTATTGTCACCATAGACAGTAGCTTGTTTATTCTTAATTTATGTAATATGTTTATATCCTGCCTGTAGTACACTGTGGGAATCAAAGTTGGCTCTTTGACAGTCTCTTTTCTAGGCCCTGTCCAGGCCTAGACTTGCTTAGCTTCAGCAAGGTGGTGCTATTGTGTGCCCACAGAATGAAAGGCTTCACTTACATGCCATCTGAGGTCCTACTGAAGTGGGATTAACTGTGGCTCTTGTTCCAGCATTGTCTGGTGCAGATCCCCTCTTCCATTTACTTCATTCCACAGAATTCACTGGGAATCACTGAGAACTAAAGCAACCTTTCTCTTTACCTCTTCATCTGCATGGTCATTTCTCGACTACACTATAGTATTACAGGCATGGCTTTCTATTGACTTGGGCTCCATAGAAGATAAGGTATTTCGATCAATGGGGATTTCAGAAAACTGTGGTTTGGAGAATGGTATTGTAGGTCATAGTCCATCATAAGTCAATGCCTCTTCTGCAATCCCATGCACATGCAAGGTATGAGATACCAGTTTGGTCTACGTTTCTGCTGCTGCTCCAGTTCAATTAATTTCAGTAGCACATGCTGTAGATGTGACCTAGTGGATTATAGTCTTACTTTCTTTTGGTGGGTGAGAGGAGTTATTCATCAATGTAATTATGTAGATCTGATAGAATGATGATTATAAATTTAGCAAATGTACCTTAATATGCTTAAAGAAAATTGAAGAAGTTATTCTACAGATTCTACATATTAAAGATTCTTTATTTTTCTGCTCTGTGGCTTTAGTTTGGGATAGAGACTTGTTAAACTGTAAGTAAAAAAGATGCAGAAACGATGTGGCTAAGTTTTCAAATAAAGATTCCCTTTATAAACACATGCACACACACACACAAATGCATGCACACACACATGTATATATATAAGCATGTGTATGTGGGTAGAGAATTATATACTTGAGAATATATAAACTTAAGAATTAATAGCCTGAAAGCAGTTGGTTTCCTGAGGGAAAAAGGATGTGATGGACCTTAATTTCTTGTGTATCTTGCAGGAGCTCAATTTAATAGAGGATGTTATAAATATTGAAATACAAAATGTTGGCTAAATGCCAACTGGATGGTAAGTGCTAATTGTGTGTTTCAGTCCAAAATGACAGCAGCGGGTTTTAGTTTTCCCTTCCTCACTGTAATGTACCTGTGTACATTCTGTTTTCTTTTCTTTTCTTTTTTTTTGTCTCCTGCCACTAGCTGTCAGTTAGGTGGAGACTGAGTGGGGACATGCAGAACATGGTGACATGACATGGGTATATTTTTCTAGATGTTATAGGGAAGGAGAGCGACGTACATAGCTGCTGTTTCTGTGCCACAGTTTTGTGTTTAGAGTAACAGCTAGTTGGCCGTTATCTTCCTACATACACCCTATTTGTTGGGTGTCATGTATCTACATAAGAACACCCTCCCTCCCAAAGGAGCAGTGAGACCAACATTGACAGTAAATAGCTACTAAGAGATGCAATGAGGTAGTCAGATCTAGAGAAGAAATTCCAAGCTAGTGGTGAGGAACCTATTCTGTTCAGCCTGTTACTACCACCTTGTAAGATTATAAATATGTCTGAGGAGGGTTTACAGTATATTTCAGTGCTTTGCATGAAGATATTCCAGGTTCAATCCCTGGTACCTCCAACTGGGGATGGGAAAAACGTCCATCTGAAACTCTGCAGAGATGCTACATGTCATTTTAGACCAGAGGCGGGAATCACACAACCCTCCAGATTTTGCTGGATTTCAATTCACAGGATTCCTCACCATTGGCTATGATGGTTAGGGCTCCTGGGAATTGCAGTCCAATAACATCTGGAAAACTGCATGATTCCTACCACTGCTTTAGGCAGACAATGCTGAGCTATATGGATTGATTAAAGTATAATGGCCATATAGTTTTAAAAGCTTGCTACTATGATCTTGCTTCTTTCGCATTGTCTCTTTTGTGCTTTGCAAGTGAACAGTAAGAAAAGGTGTTCATGCCATGTCTGATTTTGGAAGCCAAACATGATCAGAAGTTGGACCTCTATCTATGGGGCTAAACTGTGGATAACAGCGAACCCAATAAAAACATACCATTTAGTTGCGTTGGAAGACCTAGAAGATGTCTAGAGAGGATGCCATCTACACATTTCTGAGTGTGACACTATGGTGTATGTCATCTATATTGTGTCTCACAGATAACTGAAACCATGGATATTGGTTCTGTGGATACAGGGGTTCGACTATACTTGCATGTGGGAAACCACTAGGGAATTCCAGGATTCTTCCAGTAGAACTAGGAAAGAATCCTGCCTGAAGCCCTGGAGACCTCTGCCAGCCGTAAACTGACCTTACTGGGCTAGATGGGCCAATGGTAAGCCAGTTTCCTGGGCTTCCAAGAAAATGAAAATTAAGGAAATATATCTGGGCCCTCCCAAAACAGTCTATGCTTGGATTCCGACTGGGACAAATAAGGGTGAACCAAACCCATATAACGTAGAAGCGGAAGTCTTGGACACCAATATGAGGAACCGGGCTGGGCCAGACCTTGTCAGAAAAAGGCCTCAGGCCAGGGATCTCTGGACCAGCACCTTTGAAATTGGTATCTTCAGAGCTTGCTAGCTTCCCCTTTCTCCACACTAGGGATCTCCACCCTAGGTTAGCCCAGCTATCAGCCTGGAGGGAGAAGAAGGAAAGTGCTTGGTACCAGAGCAGTGGCTTGTCACTTTCACAAAGAAGGAGCAGAGGGCTGAGAGGAGCGATCTGGACTTCCAGGCATAAAAGTTGGGTCTCAGACTTTGGCTGGAATAGTTGCTTACTAGGGGCTTTCCTTCTCTCTCTCTCTCTCTCTCTCTCTCTCTCTGGCTTTTATTCACAAAGATTCAGAAAGGACACCTGTCTTTACCCATGGCATTCTGTGAGCCACTTGGCAGAAGCAGGATGCAAGAAAATGTAATGCTCAACCAGCCCCCACTTTCCTCTTTGTCCTCTCTGTAGCTGGACATATTTTTTTTGGCAGCTTGAGCATTGTGAGGATGGTGAAGGAGGGCTGGAAAAACAGGGTTTTGGTGTCAGGTTGCAGCACCAGATCTGCAGTAAACAATTCAATAAAAACGTGAACTGGGAAGGAGTAGGATTCTACTCAGGCTGATTCTATTTGTGCTGTGTGTGCCCGCCTACAACAGGCAAGGTAAACAACGGCTGCTTCCAGAATCCCTTACTGAGGGGCCATCCATACTAGAGAAATCTCTCTCTCTGGCTTTTCTTCGCAAACGAAGATTCAGGAAGGACTCATCCCGCGCTCTCTGCAAGCGTGCTGATGACTAAAAAGGCCAATCCGAGATAAGCAAGTCCGGTTGCAAAAAGCACAGCAGAAGGTCTCCTTGGGTGATGTTTCTGGGTTGTGATTCTTTCTGCGTTGTCGTTTCTCTTCAAGACTTGTTCGGCGTGAGTTCTCAAATAAGGCTGCAGCATTGTGGATAGTGCGTCTCCATGCCTCCCTATGTGAGGCCAGGGCGGACCACTGTTGGTGATCAATTTGGCCGAGCCTGAGATGTTGTTTCAGGGAGTCCTTGTATCGCTTATTTGGAGCGCCCCTCTTACGCTGACCCGTGGCGAGTTTACCGTAGAGTAGTATTTTTGGAAGGCGATGGTCCTCCATCCTAGAAACGTGCCCTGCCCAGCGCAGCTGCGTTCTCAATATCATGGCCTCAATACTGGTGATCCCTGCTTGCTCAAGGACAGCAACATTCGTCACATAGTCAGTCCAGTGTATATTTAGGATTGTGCGTAGACAGCGCTGATGAAAGCGCTCGAGGAGTCGTAGGTGGTGGCAATAGGTAACCCATGTTTCAGATCCATAAAGGAGGATAGACAGTACAATGGCTCTATACACACTGATTTTTGCGCTTTGCCTCAGGTGTTTATTGCCTCTCCATTGACGCCCCCTTGTTGTGGGAGAGAGGCTTGCGTACCCTAATGATGTTTTGAGCTATGCTGGTGGTGGCATAATAGCCACTGGTAGGCTCTCCCATGCCAGACAGGTCAAAAACTAGAGAAATAATCCAGGTTGAAATTGGATTATTGGCATGGCTCCTTCCTATGGAATCCTGGGATTTGTAGTTTGGTGAGGCACCAGCACTCTTTGGCAGAGAAGGCTAAAGACCTTGTAAAACTACAAATCTCAGGATTCCATAGGAAGGAGCTGTGCATATAATTCAACCTGGATTATTTGTTTCATATGGATTCTCCCTGAGCATGAACAGCAAAACAGAAATAAAAGAGGAAACCAAATAAACCTGCCTCTCTAGCTAACACATCTTGTTAAAAAGGATAGATCTATAAAGCCTGTTCAGTACAATGGAGATCATAAGAAAAGTCGAGACTGGCAAAATCAAAAATCATTCCTGCATTTTGGAGGACACTTAAAAGTGATCCCTAGATGTTTCAAAATGCCTTTTTTTTAAACTTATGCAATGTTTGCCTGATCAGGTTGTTTCATTTCACATGCACATATTAGTTTTGAATAAAAAGCTTGCTGAAACATGCTCTTCTTTTTTTGTGGTGTGAAAAGATATCCCTATTCTTTCCATGTTATTTCTGCCCCTGGTACCAAAGATTCTGTTAAAGAAGTCATACCCAGGAACACATCTACTTAACTGAGCTGCATCTGTATTTACAATAGAAATGTGTAAGTATAAATATATGGTAGGGTCCTTTAGTCCCTTGTAGCCAGCATAGTGTAGTGGTTTGAGTGTTGGACTATGCACTCTGGAGACCAGGGTCTGAATCCCTGCTCAGCCATGGAAACCCACTGGGTGACCTTGGGCAAGTCATACTCTCTCAGTCTCAGAGGAGGGCAATGACAAAAACCCTCTGGACAAATCTTGCAAAGAAAATCCTGTGATAGGGTCATCTTAGGGTTGCTATAATTCAGAAACGGCTTGAAGGTACACAACAACAGCAGAGTTGATAACAAAGTGTAGGGTTATACATTGGGGAAAAGGAGGGGTATAAATAAAGATGATGATGATATGATAGTGATGATGATGATGATGATAGAACTGTTCCAAGTCTATCAGGGAGAAAGAGATGCAGACAGACCAGAGCCCACTTTATAAAGTGTATGAAGTATCTCCTAACTTCACAGACACAGAAATATTCACGCATCCTCATAGACAGTGATAGAAAGCCAGTTTAAATGGAATATTAATTGGGCTACAGCTTAGGCTATTACTGGAAATGAAGAAAGGTTTCTTTAGAGGCATTAAATAGAAAGCTAAGAGGCCTTAAAAACAGAGTTAAAACATAACTTCTTAAATTAGCAGGAGGATACAGTAAAAGATCTGCTATTCCTTTTGTTTTCTTGATACTGTTTACTCTGGAACAAAACAGTCCCACTAACTTATTGGAAACTTTTTTGGGGGTGTGTGGGGCTAAATTGTTCCAGAAGGATTATGAAAAAGGGGCAGAGAAAAAACTGATAATTGCAACAACAACAAAATTACCTCCCCACCAAAAGGAAGAAGCTGCTCAAAATCCATAGTGGCTGGAGACTATGCAAAGGAATATGAACATCTACAATAGATTCCAAATCTGTTGTACAGCCTTGGAACAGTTGCTGTAGAATATACAGGGTATATGGGATATGGTCTGCTGGACTGAAAGTATTCAGAATTCATGTACCATTTGGGATGGTTTGGGCCTTCCCAGCTGTCTGCCTATGGAAACATTTCACCCAGAGCTTGGGGAGCAGGGGGGGGGGATATATATATTTTGGATTACAGTAATGTACCTAGAATTTTCACAGACAGCATAGTCATTGTTGTGCTGTTGGGGTGGGGATACTTGAGGTCATAATCCTCAAAGTAACTTTTCCAGTTTCAGATTTCACCTAGAAGACAGCTGCATGAGTAAACAAATATCAAAAGCCTTTCAAATCCATAATAAAGTCATCCGCATTTCAGTAATATAATTTATAGCATAACCATCAAAGCTGCTATGTTTGCGCCCTTACATTGGTTTTCTCTATGAGTGAACTGCTGTTTCCATGGCTGTTGTACAAAGGCAGCAGGATGCTAGTCTATGTTTCACAGGCACAAAGGGGCCTAGCAACAAGCTGACTGTGTTCTATGCTATAAATACCTTCCACTGGGTCTCTGTAGGATATCTTATTCAAGCAGGAGAAAACAGAGAAATCTGGAAAGCAGAAAGATAAAATGTTTCTTTCCTCTCACACCTACTCTTATGTGTGTAGATGAAAGGAACATCACAGCCCCTCAATTTTCCTTTCATCACCTCCTTTATATTGTGAAGCTTTCTGTTCAAGCCATAGTTGGGGGTGGGGGAGAAGAAACCACAAATTTGGGAACTTCTAAGGGCCTCCCCTCCACCACCAGCTATCCAAGGGCATTTTTAAACATTTAAAATTGCAGAGGCATTTGGCCACCTTTAAAGATGACCATAATGGATGGATCAGGCATATAGCCATGCAGTGGTTAAAACAAGAGATGCTTTCGAGTAATTAGTTATATCCTGTTATAACAAAACTTGACTGATTGTAAGTAAATGGTTTTGAAATCATGCCACTCGCTTGTAATGGAAAAGGGCAGTCTTGAGAGCCACGGTGTCTACTTATAAGCTATAAAACCCTCTGTTCCTTTGAGTAAATTCTCCTGTGTTTTTATCTCGTATGTCTTCATAAAAGCCTCAGAAGATGATCTATTGATGGAACGATTCCACATCCCCAAATGGTCTAGTTTTATGTCAGTTTCGCAAATAGGAACTGTATTTTATAAAACTTTGCTCAGTTTGTATCAACAATGGCTGACATTCTCTTCCCGTAGCAGAGGAGCAGACAGGTAACATGCCTCTCCTCAGAACTGGGTGTTTCTAGGAAGGTGAAGCATTGCATGTAACGCTGTACACAAAATGGTCCATTTACAGTAATTTGACTTTGGACTTTATCAGACTAGTGTCTAAAAACGCTGTAATTCTGTGAATGAGCAAAGTGGAAACATAGTGACATTATTACACTTATCATTGTACATCACTGTAATCACGTGAAAGAATCACCATGGATTTATCACACAACCACCACTAGTACTTTAAGAACAGGACTACTTCCGTCATTTAGCATGGGCAAGATCTTGCCGATTCTTGCGAGAAGATGTGAGTGTGCTTCAAACTCCAACCCCCCTCTGAATTTACTAAGTAAATGAACACACAAGCATTGAAACAAACCTAAACATGCAAACAAAATGGGACAATTTATAAAAAGAGTGTCCTGTGCTTCATTTTCACATTCTCACCTGGACATTTTCTCGCTGGGAATGCGGAGAGGGAAAGAGGACTGCCCATTTATGCTGTAATCTCACAATTGCAATGAGACATGGCTTTACATGTTCTTCACTATCACAAAAAGAATGATATTGAGCGTTATTGATGGCTTCTCCCATCAATAAGAAGCAATGCCTTGTTTACGGCTGGAACACACATTAACCACGTGAACACGACAGTGTTGTGTGATAGCAGGACCTTTTCTCACTACTGCAACATCATAATTGTGCAATTTTTGCTGCATCTGATAATGTTCTTCCTCTCCCACTCCAGTCCCCCTTCACCTTGGGGTAAAAAAGAGGGGACATATTGTGTAGCTGGAACTATGATCTGTACTGAAAATATTTATGTACCACAATTTAAAAATTATAATTATCCAAAATATGTCTCAGTAATATTGTCACTACTTATTACTGGGATTATAGTTCTCGCTGAGATGGTAAAGCTGTGTATGGGCTGTACCACTTCATATAGCAAAGTGGGAGTGTGAATGATCTGAATGCTCCACCTCTCCAAAAAATTAGATGGTGGCGAGAGAGGTTCTAGATTAGTAATCTCTATGACATGCTTGTATTAAATATGCTGAATGAATGAACCAACAAATAAACAAATGAACAAAAAACATGCTGGGAATATTGGGATGGGATACTGGAGCACCACGTAGTCATGTGAGGCCTCACCTGACATAGCACATTCCAGACACAGGGTACTGTCTTCTTGTGAGCTTGGCTTTCATGGAGATTTTCTGTTGCTCTCTTTGTATTCACAAATCAAAACCAAAAACTTAAGTGCAGGTGCATTCAATAATACATACTTCTGAGTTTGAGAAAAGAGGAATCAGGGAAAGATGCTGCTAAATCTTTCTGTGTCTACACAGAATGCATGCCCTGTGAAAGATCCTTTGTCTTTTATGCAGCAAATTTATTTCTCCATCTTTTTTTGGAGGCTGTGCTATTTCCTACTCTGGAGATGCCTGTAATGATAATATAGAACCGAGACATTTAAAAACATTAATAAACAGCCACTGGGGCTTCCCACATAATCCTTGTCTAGTCCCTCGTTGGGATGGCTTTGATGACTGGTCTCCATGTCTGATGTCACCACTGAGTATCACTCAATGACTTCTTTTGCTCCCTTAAAGCCGCAGTACACTTACCAACATGCCCTTGGCAGGAGCACACCCTTAACATTTCACAGATGAAAACTGGCCAAGCAATATCAGAGTGTGTTCAAGATGGCAAAAGTTATTATGAGGAAGAACACACAAGCTGGGAGAGGCTGCAGCAGTTTGCTTTTGCCTGAGCCTACTGGGAAGGGCAATATTCCACTCCCTCCTTTCCCCACCTGCTGAGTTAATGGAGTGCAAATGATTTTTGCACTTTGAACTCAGTTTTCAGCAACTGAAGGAAGCTGAGCACAAAGGGGGGAAGGGGAGAAGGGGAGAAAAACCAGCTGAAAAAGTGGGATGACATAAAATTAATCAGGACTGTCCCTGCCAAATTGGGACAGCTGGAGAACAGGCAGGAGGGGGAAGCAGAAAGCTAAAAAGAAGTCCTGGTAGGGAGGACCAGGATATAATCACTGAAAGGTTTCTTTCCTAAGGCATCACTAGCAGTGGTGATTTCATGGCTAGCCAAGCTTGTCTTTATCAGTACCAGCTTGGAGACCATGCTGTGACCTTGGTTAAACATGGAATGTTGAGAAGTCTGTCCCCTGGGGTGAGAGAAAAGCTGTAATTTTCTTTGGAATGGAGCTTTGGAATGGAGAGGGAAAGAAAGTGCTGAGTTTTTGATTTGAAATCAGATGAAACTAGGGACTTTATCAGATGACCCTCTTAAAGTGTTCGTTTGCTGGCATGAAAAAATCAATTTTTATGCCAGCAAAAGAACGTTCCCCCCACACTTACCTTGCTTTCCCAGCAAAGGCAGCTCTGGCAATGAAAGAGGAAATGAACGGAGCTCTGTTCCCTTCCTCCTTTGAAATCCCATAGAATATCACAAGACTTCATTGTGTGGGAAATTAAAAAAAACAAAACAAAAATAACACTGAAAAAAAGCACAAAAACACTTTAAAATTTACAAGTAATCCGGGGAGGATCATAAAAAGTGTGTTACTTCCCTGGATGTTGCAATCTCACCCGGAAGTGTTCGTGCCGGACTGGCCATTGATGGGGTAAGTATGGTTAAAAAAAAGACATGAGGTTTCACACTGTGGCTAGGCCAGCAAAAAAACCACCACGGGGCATCAATTGATGGCTTCAGTATGAGTTTTTAAGGGGAGATAACTGCAAAAGGGCAACACTGTGTGGTACACATACACTGTCGTGGTAATGTGGCATCATTATGACACCTTACTCTGTGTGTCTGATAAAGTCCTAGGGGTGTGCAGCTTGGGTCGAGGCTGTTCTAGTTGCTGACTAAGGAACTATGGTCCACTCAAGGAATGTTTTTTTTTTTTTTTTTGCTTCTACTGTGCTTTCTCAAAGAAACAAAGTTCCATAGCTTTGTCCCTGGAATCTCTCATCACCCAGACTTTCAGATGGGCTATTTATTCCGTGGGAGGCATGGAACATGGTTGAGAAAAACTCTTCCTTTCAGATGACGTTGACCCCTTTCCGTGCCTCTCCCATCCTCATTCTGGTTTCTCCTGTGATATTCTAATCATGGGGAAACATCGTCAGTAGACCACCCATTCCGTTTCTGTCATGAAATCAGGGTGGTCTGAAAGGTGCCCCGTTCCTTTCCTGCAATGACAGCTGTGGGGGGGGGAGGTTCATTCTGAACACTTCTGAGCATGGATCAGGACATCCAGGTAAGTTGCACCCTCCCTCCCCCCCGGTTACTTGGGGGGGGTTGGTGTTTTTTTGTGCTTGGTGTACTTTTTAAATGTATTTTTAAGTGTTATTTTTGAATTTTCCTCGCATCGGTCTCTCGCGAGAAAGTGTGGGATTTGCTTTCCAGGTTGTAAATGCAGCCTTACAACAGCAGAGAGCAAGGGGAGGGGGAGGAAGTTCCTGCCGTGGAATCAAGGTAAGTGTGCGAACGTTTTTACCTTATTCCGCGGCAAGAACGGGAATGGAGGTAGCGGGGCAGGAACGGGGCATTTGGCACCATGTGAAAAAGTCCTACATGACAGTATGAAGACATATAATATGAACACCAGCATATTATTTCCCAAGTAGGAAATTCTGAGCAAGCCACCTATATCATCTTCTCATTACAGTTGAGAGCCATCCATCCTAGGTATTTAGACCCTTAAAAGATTTTTTACATCGTTATCATGTCCCATTTGGTTGCTATTAGTTACTTAGCCAAGAATTTGATTATTTATAGTGATGACAGCTGAAATGAGCTTTTAGTCTTTCCTTATAGATCACATCCTCCAAACCCCTCAATCATTTTCTGTCAGTTTCTTGTCAATTGACATGATCTGTCTTAATCATTCTGAGTAATGGGGTGGCCAGAAATGATGGTTGAAACAGCAAATTAGGTTGTGTTCTGATTTTGATGAACAAAAATCAGGCCTGTATGGTTTGGGCTAATGTTTGAAAAACATCAAACATTTGAGAAGTGCCTATAAGAGAATGCCATCCCAATTGGTGGCTAATTTCCCCAGATTTCTAAACCTGACATAATTAAGGTCTTTTAGCCATCTGCTCTCATGGGTTTGAATTGGTTCTCAATTAACCTCTTGTAAGGATTTTCTAATGAGAATTTTACCATGTCTAATCACATTTTGATATAATTTTGGGGAAAGGGATGTGTTTGTAATGATGGTTAATAATACAGAGGAGTAAACAGGTGGGTGATTTACTACTTAAGTCCTTTAAACAACTTCGTAAACAGACTGCAACCACATTTACAATAGTGCATCTAGTTACTTTCTGCAAGGCAGTGCTTGGGCAAATGCAAAGATGAGCCTTGAAAGTCTGCAAAAGAAATGTCACACCACATTTAAGTTGTTGTTGTGTGCCTTCAAGTTGTTTCCGAATTAGGGTGATCCTAAGGTGAACCTATCATGGGGTTTCCTTGGCACATTTTGTTCAGAGGGGTTTTTCCTTTGCCTTTCTTTGGGGCTGAGAGAGAGAGAGTAACTTGACCAAGGTTACCCAGTGAGTTTACATGGCCAAACAGAAGTTCAAACCCTGGTCTCCCAGAATCCTAGTCCAACACTCAAACTACTACGCCCTGCTGGCTCACATTTTAAATGGTAGATGTCAATGTTGTTAGTATCTTATCAACATGGGAAGGAGCTGTGCTTAGTGATATACTATTGACTTTGTATTCAGAAAGTTGCAGGTTCAATTCCTGAATGCCAAGAAGTACTGGGAAAAACCTCTGTTTGAAACCTTGGAGATCTTATGGCAGTCAGTGTAGCAGCGGAAAGGCTGGTGACTCTTGTATCAGTGGGGCAATGAATATGCAGGGTAGGATTCAGCATATTGGATAGTTCTTTTAAAGTTCAAACTAATATCCCTCCCTGAACTCCATAGTCTTCTCTGCATATACCCCGTCCAAATAATCATTCTGTTTATTTAATCTTCTCTAACCTTGGTCTTTTGGACTGCTGATAACAGAAATAAAGATTTGTTGGTACAAAAAGCAGATGTTCCCTGAAAGCACCTGACAGCACTAACATATACAGCGGGCCCTTTGTATCTGCCGGCTCCTGATCTGTGGACTGGACTGTGCACAGATTGCCATGCCACATATTATTCAGGGTCGACAATGTGGACTCAGACACACTGAAGCGTGCACATTCACATCACCGTCATTGAATAATATGGGGCTTGACTGTTCACGTTTTTTGGCATTTGCGTGCGTGTGTGTGTCCCAGAACCAAATCCCTGTGGTTCTGGAGGCCCACTATATATTTATTTTCTCCTATACTGGGCTTCAGTTCTTCTATACTAGGCTTCCTCCCCAGTAAGTATGTTTAAGATTGCGGCTTGCGAATACAAATTTGACAGCATTCTCCTGTTGGAAGTGTCTCTTGGAACACACGTGCTCTCTGATTCTACACATTAGTGTTGCATTTGGAATAAAGAACAATTGAAATAAAGTCTTTCTCTTCTGCTGGTTAATATCACAAAGGACTAATCACAACTTTGGGGTTTATTTATAGAAACTCCACAGGAGCCGGAGCTGTTAAGCATGCTATACTTTTTCTTTTACAGCTTACATGAGATATGCAAGACGTAACGTGTTTTCCTGCAGCATGTTAACAGCTTTAATACACCACTCCACGATGATGGTGTGAGCTCTATTTTATAATGAACAAGAAGATTATTCCAATAGTCCCCCCCCCCCCGATCTCTGTCATCAAAACAAAAAATGATTTCATAAGGCTCCTTGCTGCTTTAAGCTGACAGTTCCTGCTTGGCATTGCTCTCCTGGTTGTCTGGTAGGCCTTGAACCCTCACTGCTGTAGCAGGATTGCTTATGTATGATCTGAATTAACAGTCATCTAGGCTGACAAGAAGGAAAACGGATGAAGATGTTTTTCCTATGGCACTGTAATATCTCCCCCTCCATCTCGAATCTCCTTAATATTGTGGCTATAAGGGTTGTAAGGGTTTTAAGAATCTAATACTATCCTTTCTGTCAACAAACAGTTTTACTGAACTTAATAAACTGAAGGGCTGTATACTGTATTTCAGGGGAAACACCTAAGCATATTGCAGGCTTTCTTTAGTTTGATGCTTTTGTCCCACCAGAATTTCAGGATTCTTTTCTATTATCTTGCAGATAAAGAAAAGGGGTATACCATGTTTTGGTGTTTGCTAATTGATTGTCATCCGCTTTCACAACATATGTGGTTGCATTGCCTTTAGACAAAGTAGAAAGGATTAGAATTTGTTAACCAGGTGCTTAAATTAAATAAGGCTAGGCAGTGATGCTGGCATGTTGCCATGTCTGATTGGCTTCATTTCATTGTGGTGTCGCTACTGGATCATAGTTGATGGCGTGAGTGATCCAGACAGCATTACCCATATCTATAGTACCTGACTGTCTACTTAGCATTTTAAATAATCACATTCACTACCTGGGCTACAACTGCATTATACAGTTGGGGATGGATCTTTGTCAGAGCTGCCACTGCCTTGCCAACCAAGCAACTCCCTGGAAGAACCTGGCTGGCATCGTCACTTCTGCTGAATTCAGAATGTGGCACCCTTGCAGTCAACGAGGAGAGGGGTAGAGAGCCCCCCTCCTTGTTGATCACATGTCTGGGCTCCCCATTCTGACCTCAGCAGAAGCAACGCTGCCAGCCAGGCTCTCTCATGGAGCAGATTAGCTGCTGAGGTGGCAGTGACTCCATAAAAACAGGGGATGGGCCCATGGGGCCAATGCGGTGTCTGTCCAGCTGCCCCATGTGGACAAAGATTGACATCACACTGGATTCGGCCTGGTGCATGTGGCTGCCATCATGGTCAATCCGGGGCCAGTCTGGAGTATATTGCTCTGGACCGGCCCTGGATTTAAGTGGCCAGTGTAGATGAGTCCTAAGTTGCACTTCCCACCTTTCCCATTTGCACCCTCCTCTTTGCCCATTGCAAGCTTACCTCTGGAATGAACTTTGGGGAGGCTTATTTGAACCTTCCCTGTGATGTGTAAGACTACCATCAGTTAAAAAAAAGATGCAAAGAATCCTACTGATCCACATTTCAGAGTGCATTAAGTGTGAGTAAAATATAGAACAAGGAGCATAAAACATGATAACTGTGTATAAGCAGAATATATAGTCTAGTGGAGTGAGTGAAATAAATACTATTAGTATAGATCGTCTTTATTCATCTTGTGTTGAACATTATGAAGTGCTCTTAAATGCCTGAGTAAGCCACGAGTGGCCAATAAAGTGGAATTAATTTATCCCTCTGTGAGCCACAGATAGACGTTATGCTTATGAGTGAGGAGAGCATGAATAAATCAGCAAAGACAAAACGAATATCATAAGCACAAGGTGCAGAAGGTTATAAAAGGATATACGGTTTGACTGTTGAGTTGACTGCAGGTTTCCCAGGAGCTGCTGTATCACTCTAAAGACATACACATTCCTAGCCATTTCAGTAAAGGTATAACTATTTTAAACAAGTGTCATTTGAAGGTAAAAAATAAAAAAAAAGTTGAAGGATTCATGACTGTTGCCAAGCCTAGAGGTTTCGAAATGAAACTTCAACCTAAAACAATGCACTGGATTAGAAAAAAGGGGGCTAAATCTCAAAGTACATTTTATTCAGAATCTTTAATTGCACATTGCAGTCACATTTCCAAGCATACTTCACAGCCATGGCAGTGACTGATCTTCAAAGAGCATCATGGAACCTGCTCTTGAAGCCAGCTTCTTTATAACATAAGCTGTGCTGCTTATGGCTTGATCTCATCTTCTGTTCAAACTCTTAACAAATTCACCAGGATTTGTGACAAACACTTATAAGAGTGAGAAATGATGAAAAATTATGCCAATTCTTTCACTGCAAATACTGGCATGTGGTAAAAATCCTAGAATTACTTGGAGGGTAGTTCACTAGCTATTCTTATTGGCCAAATAGCACATAAAATGGGGTATTTGGCATACAACATGAAATCTTGACACAATTGGCTTTTTCTCTTTCTTATTTAAAACAAGTAAGTTTATTGTTTTCCTTACAGTTAATGCCAAAAGGTCTAATGTTAATGGAAGGTGCATATATATATATATATATATATATATATATATATATCTCGCCTGAAGGAATAATTAATATGCCTACTATTTTCATTGTACCACTTACTTTTAAAAACCTCTTATATTCTGCCAAATGACTGAATAAGGATGAAACTCTATATGTATCTGCCTCAGAGTAATTTGCACTGAATTCAAAGGGAATGACTTCTGAAGAATTAGGTACAGTAGAGGCAAGAAACTGTGGTCCTCAGTACGTTTTTAGCTTAAATCTCTTGCCAGTCCTAGTGGGCAGACTCCAGGGTGGGCATGGTTGGAGGGCTGGAAGGCAGGATTTGCCACTTTCTGACCCTTGGTAGGCCACATCCATTTCCCAGCCCCTCCTCACATATAAGAATGCTCCAATTGGCAGTACAGGGCGGTGGGTTGCACAGTTGTCTTTCTATAATGTCTCACTTCCTTCCAGGAGTCCTGACCTGTTGCTAGGGTGGTGGTACTGGGAGTGTAAATGGAGGCTTTAGGGGCTGCATGTAGCCTGGGGGCTGCAATATTTCCATCCTTATGGCAAAATCAACAGTGAAGGATTATGGGGGTCGCATTGCAAAAACCTGGAGCGGGCCACTGTTGCCCACTTCCAATGTCTAGGATGCAGTTATGAGCTGTTAATGAAGACAACTATGTAACTTATGTTGGCATGTAAAATTATTACTGTAAAAATCAAATAGTACAATTTATTTATTTCCACCAGTGTTTGCTATTTGATATATATAGCATGACGAACATTGACTCTAATAACCTATTTTATCTGCTCATTAGTAAACTAATTTCCATCTGAAGCTGTGAGCTGTTGAACTGCAGTTCCCATCAGTCATAGCTAGCCTAGCCCATGGTGACAGATGGTGGGATCTGCAGTCCTGTAAAGATTTCTGGAGGAAAACAATATTAGAACATGTCTCTGGATTGTGGAATTCCTAACTCTCTCATTTAGTACCCATCAGATGTGTGGGATTGCAGTTATAGTCCAACAAACCTGGAAGCCAGGATGGATAGGTGTAATGGGACCTGTAGTCTAACACACACTATTATACTGGCTAGGAAAGACGTGAGTGGTAGTCCATGACAGCTAGAATGTATCAGGTTGATGAAGGCTGTCCCAGACAGATGAGTCAGTTCAGAAAGCGTTCCTGAGCCTAGGAAGCCATCAAAACCACTATAATAACTAATAAAGCCATTATTGTGCACTAGCAGATAAAACCTGTATTATTTCTCCCTTTAACCTCTTCTGTGAAGGTCAGTTATTCAGCATGCTGAGGGGAGTGAATTATCTATGTTGCCAAATGAAATGTGGCTAATTGAGAATTCACGTTTGCCCCCTGTTAAGTGATAGCAATATGCTTCCAGTTGGTGATCGCTGGGTATTTGGCATTCTGAATTTAATAGGAAGTGGCACCATGAGGAGGTTGTCCTGTAGATAATATGATTCAGTGGGTTAAATGTGAAGACCAAGACCTTCTTCACAGTTCAGTTGATCTCAAGAGGTGTGTAAATCTACTGAACAGGAGCAGGGGTGCCTCCAGAAGCCTGAGTAAATCCTTTGCTGCTGTTTGCTGACTAGCCAGATTTATTTTTCTGATGGGTTCAGTTCAGTGTAGCATGTCTGTTATCTAGTTAGCACTACTTTTTCACAGCTGGAAGATTTCTGGCTGATCAGAAATAAGACCTTCTAAATCTACAGTGGCATCTGAGTAATTCTAATGCATGTCAATAGGATAATTGAGATTATTGAATGTTTTCTCAGGTGTAATTAAATAGCTTGAATTGCTGCATGATTTTAAACAGCCTTAGATGGAGGGAAAAACATGGTGGATATGGAACAGCTTTTGAAAGGGCCAGTATTATTAACCGGGTCAACAAAACAAATGTTTGGGCATAAAGAGGGAAGCTCCCCATATCACAGGGATGCACAAAACAACACATACCAAGATGCAGAATAGCATTTATTTAGAACAAATCCTAGCTCATTTTGAAATCATTGGCTCCTCACTGGGGGAGTATGTGTGAGCTGGGAAGAGCACTCACATGAGGTATAAATTTTTACATGCTCCTGTATTAGTAATAACAGAACAACCCCCAAAACAGAGTTTGAGGCTAGGGCCTGTCTATACAGCGAAAATACTCCTCATAGAATATGAGGAAAATACCCTTTGTCCCAATAGGATGCTGCATCATTTTGCTGTATTTGGAAGTGGGGGGGGCACTCCAAATACTCTGTGGGAGCCTTTGTGGCTTTTCCCATATTAAAAAAAAAAATCTGAAGGAAATGTTCACGCTTGCTCGTTGGGACAACCAATTCACTTTGGTGCACATTCCTGATAAAAGCAGAAGTGGAAAGCTGATTGGTCAGATGTGTACAGAGGGTAAAGCTTGCTGGCAAGGTGAGCGCCCGGAACCACCATGTTGGATTTTCACTGTAGCGATCATGCACTGAGTTGATGACACAGCCTTTTGAAAGCTAGTGCACATCAATCCACATTTTATTGCCTTGTATAGACAAACCCAAGGAGTAGAAATTACAGTCTCTTCAACCACAATAACAAAAATGCCCATCACTTTCTCCTTCTTTATTTTAAAAAGTACACCATCCAAGCCTTAATCATTTATATTCCCTAAATGACACATTTTGTTCTGCTTGATTACTTATTTAATTTTTATCTCACCCTGCATCCAAGGAGCTCAGGGGTTCCTGCTTTTTCTCCACAAAAAGTGTACTAGGCTGAGAGTGCATTAGGAAACCCACACCTAATTGGGGGATGGGGTGTTGATTGGCGCAGGGGACTGACTTCTTAAAAAATTCCCCTAGGCCAATTTCTTATATACATAAATACATAGCAAATATTTATAACAAAGAATCCAATGCATTCCAGTATTCAGACAATGAATGCTAAGGCACTTGGATGATTAGCAAGCCCATGCATGTTAATCATAAGTCAGTTACAATGCATTTCTTTACTTATATACATAAATTAAACTGTATCATATATATCACACTATATGTATTCAGTTTCCTCTATTTCACATTGGCTTATAATGTTCTCCCTTACACACTTATCACACTAGTCAGTTGTTTTGTATTGTTCCATTTCAAAACTGCTCCTGTACTCAGAAAGGTAGCTGAATAGACATGCTGTTTTGCCCCATCACTATCTTTGCACTTCTGTGGTGTTAGTGCCCCATGTTTATTTTTTGGCACTTGAAATATGACAATACCATTTACATCACCCTGTTTGCTCTGCCTCCTGCTCCATGATTGGTGTTTTCTGTTCAAAAAAAGAAGCAATAATGGGATAATTATGTGATTGTGCCATTATGTAATGACACTATTTTGCTACCACTCCCACTTCCCGCTCAGATAGGGAAGATGAACACTATGCCAGCATCCTCCCTATGCTTTTTCCTGTAAACCAACAGTTGCCTAATTCTGCTTTTGTATATAATTTTAAAAACTTCTATATACTGTATTTCCTTTTTATATTTATTCTGAAACCAATGGTTTATCTAGGCATTAATGGGATTGCACTAGAATTGTGCTATTGCGCTACTGCCCATATTAAAAATTAATTCAAAATTATTTTAAAAACATGCCAGACAATGGAAAATGAACAACACACGTCTCTTGGGAACACTTGGGAATACCAGCATCTTCCCAGTGCAACACCAGAAGTAGTCTGGAGTTTCCCTGGTGGAAATTCCCAAGGAAACAGCAATGAAATGACACCCACACTGCACACACTAAGCTTCCAAAATCACAATGAAACAGAACAAGACATTTGCATCCAAAGTGTTTACTAAACCATAGTGGGATATGAGGGTCATCAACAGGTGATGTCAAGTGGGAAAATAACTGATTTTGGTACAGCACTGGGAGAGCCACAATGTCATGCAATAAACTCCAGGCAAAGACAGGAGTGATGCAGTGCAATTGCGGTGTAACAGTATCATGTGGTAAGCTCCTTAGCACCCCCTCTTAAAATTTGCCACATTGGAAACATTCTGGTTATAGGTCTGGTCAGCAGAGATGAATTCTTATTCCCCCAGTGAAAAGAACTGCAGCACCATTTCCATCCATCAAATTAGCAATGAGTGAAAAGCCAGTCTTGCGATCAAAACAATTATACTCAAGGATAATAGCATAGAAAAGTCAAATAAAAGCATTACCCATTAAAAATACTGTCACTGCACAGCACGATGAGGGTTTTGGTGAATGATTATTTGATTTTGTTTGAGCACTGGGATAATTAAAGCCAAAAAGGCACAGACAAAATATTTGATGCCACTAAGGAAATTGACAGATGCGTAGCAGTCCCAATAAAGGAAAAGTACTATTGCTAACAGTAGTTCTTTAAAAAAAAAGGGGGGGGACTTTTAAAAATATACCAGTGAAGTTGCTCACGTACAACTTTTCATTGGTATTCAGAAAGGAGCTTCAGGCCTGCACTTTTGACAGCCTATTTAAAATGTGTGAGAGAAGGAGACTTCCATAATAAGGTTATGCTGTATTGATTTGCCTTTCAAGTATTTATGTATTATATGTGCTATTTCCAGAAAAGGAGGTGGGAAAGTGCATTCCTTGAGTGCCCAGTTCTTTCAGAGCACAAAGTGAATTGTGGAATCAGAACATAAAGGAAATATAAGTTCTATGTAGAAGTTTTTCTTTGTCTTGCAGCACTCTGTCTATTGCAAACCTTCATGAAATTCTACAGTATACACACTTCCTTTGGAGAAAATCCTCTTGAAATCAGTGGGCTTTAGTTCCAAGTAAAAAGGCACAGGATTGCACTGCTAATTATATTTCTTAGGCTAGAAAAATAAAGATGTTAAGGGTTACAGAACAATGCAGTGATTTGTGGGACTGAGAAAAATACACATGTATGAACACTGTCTTGGAAGGTACTTTCACAAAACATTACAAGCAGAATCCATTTTAGCCCATTGTCCAACTGCTCTATAGAATATTTATGTCATGGAATATGTTAGTTTAGACAGGAATGATGAGGCACTAAAAAGGTTGTTCTGCTAATAAAAGTGTTTCTGTCACAAAATCAGGAGAGGGCAGTCTTCCCTCCTTCCCACTAAAGGACCATTTGCAGCCAGTTTCAGATGGTGTGGAGGTCCATGGTGGTTGGGGGGGGGGAAGAGAAGGGGAAATAAGTCTCATTATGCTATCAGATGAACACCAGTGCAGTGTTAAATTTAGGTGAATAGTCCTTAAAAATGAATTTGAAAGAGATGGGTTGTCTAAACCTCAAAAATACTCCTCACAGGATGTGAGGAGAAGACAACATGTCCCAATGGCAATCCACATTGTTTCACTGTATTGTGAAGGAGGGGGACCAAAACTAGCAAAAATTATGTAGGAAAAGCCTTTACAGCTTTCCCCAGAGTTTAAAAAAAAAAAAACTGAGGGGGGTGCACATTCCTGCTCATTGAGACAAGTGATGTGATATGAATCGCTTTCCCATAGGAGTGGAAGCACAAACCTGATTGGCCAGATGAGTGTGGGGGGCAGGCCTTGCTAACAGGGCAAGCACCCACTGCCACCATGTTGGATTTTTGCTTTAGCAAGTGATCACTAAGGCGATAAACGGTATGTTGTATTTTCCCTCTCTTTTCTCTTTTTTTGGTAAAGGTGAAATATCACTTATGCACAGCGTGGAAATAGTTTTTTTTTTTTAAGTTCAGTGGTGGCAGATTTAAAAATGAAAGTACAGTACATTAATTCATTTGCGGCCACCATCTTGACTAGAGGGCATGTGAAGTTTATGGGGGCTGTAAAACCATTAAGACAAGTCACAGCTGCTGTGGATTGCTATTACTGTGGAGCACTCCATTTCTTTTGGCCTCGTATGGACAAGTCCAAAGATGCCATAGCTTTTGCCTCAAGCTGTTTCCTATATATATCTTTGTGCCCTATATAAATTCACCACCAGCTCTATTTTGCTAACACAGTCCACAGTGGTTGGTGGCTTCCATGTTCATGCAATGGTCAATTCACTTTGGGACTTAGTCTGAACTTGAAAAGGTACTGATTCCTATCACCAAAATGGGTTCAACACCTTGGATAGTTTCTTTGAAGTTCAGACTAAAACCCAGAGTGGATTCTCTACCCCCTGACCTGGAAGCAACCAGCCACCACTGAATACAGTCCTCCACATAACATAATGCCACTATTTGTGGGACTTGAAGGTAAGCAATAAACCTGCTGTCTTTCAACTATGATAATACTGAACTCCAAAAATGTTGTACTATAAGGCACATGCAAAAGTGTGTGGAAATCTGCATCTGTTGCCATTCATCACGCATTAAATTAAGAAACTATTTGCATCCACTGTCTTGAGTGCTGAGATTGTATGTGTATGTGCCTTCAAGTTTCCTGTCGACTTATGGCAACCCCATGAATTTCATTGGGTTTTCTTAGGCAAGGAGTACTCAGAGGTGGTTTTGCCAGTTTCTTCCCCTGAAATACTGTATAGCCTATAGCATTTGGTATTCATTGGCAGTTTCTCATCCAAGTACTAACCAGGGATGACCCTGCTTAACTTTCAAATCAGATGGGGATCTGGTGCCTTTGGGTATTTAGACCCTCTAGTGCTGAGATTACCAGGAGGTAATTTACTGATGTGCAGCAGTTTACCAAATAAGATGGAGAATTCACACTGGCAAAGATACAAGGCTGGATCTCTGCTTCTGCCTTTACTATTCTCTTTCTCCTTCTCTGGACCTGGCCTTCATGTCCAATTTATACCAAGGCAAACAGATGACACAAAGTGACAATGATATCACTGCTCGGGCTGCATTGATTATTCCCACCATCAACTTTTCCACTCAAGCATTGCTCCTGTATTTTGCTGCTCTGTCCTAAATCCAATACCAATATAATTCAGCTCTGAGTAGCTGCGCACAAATTACCTTCATCACATTGATTTTCAATTATGCTAAACCACAATTGTGTTGATATTGGGTTGTTTTTTTTTTGTAGTTTGTGATTCACACTATTCATTATTGAATTTTTTTTAAAAGGGCTTTTGAAAACAGATTGTGATTCTTTATTTTCATTGTTTATTTCGAAGGTTAACTTTCAACATACAGACAAATCCTGCTTTAAATGTTGGTTATTCCAATTGATCTCTCACACTGTTCATAGATTTTAATATCTTTGGCTTGTAGCTGAAATATCTTTGATTTGTAGCTGGATTAAATTGGAAGCACATTGCATTCGTTTCAATGGAATGTGCAATGAATGTACAATCTCTTGACAGCAATGCAATGCAATTGGCTGCAGTTGTACTTAGAATTACAGTACAACTCCATAACCACGGGACTGGTACCTATGGTATGCTTCCGCTGGAAGTTGACCATAGACCTGCACTGGAGGACCTAGAAAATGCCTAGCGAGGAGTTCTCTCTAGGAATCTCTAGGTCCTCCAGTGTGGCTCTGTGATATGCTTGTGCCGGAAGTTGTTCATTTGAACAGGGTTTGCTATTATCCATGGTTGCACTTTTCCATAGCAAGTCCAGAAATGTATCCCCAACAGATATGGGTGTCGTCCTGTATCCTGCATCCTTTAACCTCTGCCCTATTTTGAAAGATTGTGAAGAAGAAATTAGGCTTGGAAAATGTGCAGTGCATGTCCTCCCAACAAAAATACCATTCTTCAGTCCCTCAGACTTCCAACCCTAGTGGCATGGAGCTTACACACACATGCTACTCCTCTGCTGTCAAGGCTACATATACAGCCCTGTCCTTTACCGAGTATGAGGCACACACCCCTGCTCCTTCTTTGGCCTCTTTTTAAAGAATGTAGCACATCTGTATACTAAATCCATACTTGAATAGCGGGGCATGGGAAAATGCTATGTCCAATTGGCCATACAGTTAGGTCCGGATATAATTGAACACTGACACAAGTTTTATTATTTCAACTGTTTACCAAAATAAATTCAAGTTACAGTTAAATAATGAATATGGGCT
Organism: Gambelia wislizenii; assembly: GCA_030847615.1. Taxonomy (NCBI): domain Eukaryota; kingdom Metazoa; phylum Chordata; class Lepidosauria; order Squamata; family Crotaphytidae; genus Gambelia; species Gambelia wislizenii. The sequence continues at coordinate 111,081,552 of JAUMIR010000004.1, forward strand.
TAAAGCGCAGTCTCTCAGCTTTAATTTGAGGATATTCACATCCAAAATGGAGGAAGGGTTTAGGAATTACAGCTCTTTAATATGTAGCCCCCTCTTTTTCAAGGGACCAAAATTAATTGGTCAGTTGACTCAAAAGCTGTTTAATTGAGAGGTGTGAGTTATTCCTTCATTATTTCTTCATCAATTAAGCAGGTGAAAGGTCTGGAGTTGATTCTAGGTGTGGCATTCACATTTAGAAGCTGTTGCTGTGATCTCACAACGTGTGGTCAAAGGAGCTCTCAATGCAAGTGAAACAGGCCATCTTTAGGCTGAAACAACAACCCTATCAGAAAGATAGCAGGAACATTAGGAGTGGCCAAATCAACAGTTTGGTACATTCTGAGAAAAACAGAATGCACTGGTGAGCTCTGTAACACAACAAGGCCTGGATATCAATGGAAGACAACAGTGGTGGATGATCGAAGCATCATTTCCATGGTAAAGAAAAACATTCAGGTTTTGTTTTGTATGGCTGCCCCCCCACCCATGACTTCTGAAGCCATGAATCACCTTCCCCCAGAAGAAATACTTCCAAAAGCCAAGAGGTTGGTAAAGCAGCCTTTGATACAGAGTGAGGAAATAGGAACTTGCATCTAAATCCAATAGAAAACCCTGAGAGCCAGTGTGGTGTAGTGGTTTCTCTTCAGATCGTATAAATCTTTCGCCTTTTACCACTTTGTTGGTTATATCTGAAGAGGCTTAACTCAAAAGGATCCATACCCTCCAACATTTCACAGATGAAAACCAGTACATATTGTATGTGGCCAAGCAACATCAGAGAGTGGTCAAGATGGCAAAAGGAAGAACACACAAACTAAGAGAGGCCGCAGCAATTTGCTTTTGCTTCAGTCTACTGGAAAGGGAAAAACTCTGTCCCTCCTCTCGTCTCCCCCTGTTGAGTTAACTGAGTGCAAACTACTTTTGCATTTTGATCTCAGTTTGTAGCAATTGAGCTAAGGCAAGAACAAAGGGGGGAAATGAGAGGAGGGGAAAGAAACTGGGAGACTCAAGTCTTGTTATTTATATTACATGACCACCACCTCGACTCCTCGAGCGCTTTCATCAGCGCTGTCTACGCACAATCCTAAATATACACTGGACTGACTATGTGACGAATGTTGCTGTCCTTGAGCAAACAGGGATCACCAGCATTGAGGCCATGATATTGAGAACATAGCTGCGCTGGGCAGGGCACGTTTCTAGGATGGAGGACCATCGCCTCCCCAAAATACTACTCTACGGTGAACTCGCCACGGGTCAGCGTAAGAGGGGCACTCCAAAAAAGCGATACAAAGACTCCCTGAAACAACATCTCAGGCTTGGCCAAATTGATCACCAACAGTGGTCCGCCCTGGCCTCACATCGGGAGGCATGGAGACGCACTATCCACAATGCTGCAGCCTTATTTGAGAACTCACGACGAACAAGTCTTGAAGAGAAACGACAACGCAGAAAGAATCACAACCCAAAAACATCACCCAAGGAGACCTTCTGCTGTGCTTTTTGCAACCGGACCTGTTTATCTCGGATTGGCCTATTTAGTCATCAGCGCGCTTGCAGAAAGCGCGGGATGAGTCCTTCCTGAATCTTTGTTTGCGAAGAAAAGCCAGAGAGAGATATGCAGGTAATCTTTAGTGTCCATGTTTTGAATGTTTGTTTGTGTTTAAAGTACTTGTAGAACTGTTATGATTTAGGATTTCGTGTGCTAGTTAAGCTAATTTAGCCAATCTCTTGTGCTCTGTTCCCTTTTGAAAGATGCCTTTTGCCATTGCCTTATTCTAGGACTTTTTCAAACAGGGGACCCCCCCCCCCGAAGAGGTCAGGAGAAGAACGGCGCTGTTGCGCCTACAGCGCTCCATTTTGGATGACAACGCCCTCCTCCCAATGTTCACCCGTGCTTCCTCTGTGCTGTGGGCAAGAAACGTGCCACTTTTATTGATGGAAACCCCCTGTCAATAAAAAGTGGCAGCTGCGGCACGGAGGAAGCACGGAGGAAGGACAGGAGGAGGCTGGCACCATCTGAAATGGAGCGCTGTAAGCATGACAGCCCCATTCTTCTCCTGACCGCCTTGGGTTTTTTTTCCCCATTTGAAAAAGTCCCTAGTGTCTCACTTAAGTTTGTTTGAAGGTGTATTATTTTTTATATGTGATATAATGGATTCTAATTTAATTGTTACCTGTAGCAAATCTAGACAATCATGTATTTTAAGAAGAGTCTGTTATCTTTGAGGGTTCATAAACTTTAAGTTCATACTGGATGATAACCTTGACTCAAGATACCATAATTAATAACAGATGAGGCAGGAGCATTGGAGTGGAAGTCTTACTATATAAACAGAACCTGAGTGTAGGCATTAGGCTGTGAGGAATGAAAATGAAGAGGCATTTTTATTTTGTAAAAACGTATATTCTAGTGTTGGTAAGTACTGGATGGAAGTTCCTTCTTTGTAAATATGTGTACTTAGAATATCAATACGATCATGTAGTTTTTAAACCAACACTTCAGATTTTCCTCCCCTGGAGGATACACTGGGGAACATAAGAATTTCATTAGCCACTGAGTCGAAATGTGTCTGGCTTCTGTTTGTATCAAGAATCTGATGAGACTGTGGGCATCTATTTTCTTTCCACACATGATTTCTGTCTTATGGATATCCTTCCATATTGCTGTTTGTATGTTGGACTGTGTCATTTTAATTTGAATAACTGATTTTTATAGAGACCCACCCAATAAGCCAAAAAGAATGTTTCAGATTGGATAGTTTTCTTGCCTCTTTCTTGAGAGCCTTCTTGGAGAGAGCCTGCCAATGAACTGAGAGGAAAATGGTGGTCAGCTGGCATTCTGGTCAACACCACAGACAGGCTCCCCAGTAGGTTGTAGGACTGTGAGTTTTCTGTTACTTTGAAAAGCCAAAACATTAAAAAAAAAAAATTGCCAGAAACAAATGTATATGTATCACTGATTTTGTTCTTTCCAGATCCTTAGAAAATGTCTGATTTCTTTTTTTGTAAACATGTTGTTTATTCAATGGGGAAATATTATTTTTTTTAATTTTTAACAAAGGCAATATACTATTGTTATTTTTTTTAAAAAAATAATCTCTCTTGATTAGTTTGATCTACGAGAAGAGGCTTTTGGTTGCAGAAAAGCACAGCTCAAATAGTCAAGGGCTGGGAATCAATCCCTTGTGAGAAAAGTTGGGTTGTGTGGCTTAGCCGAAAGGTAAGAGGAGACTTAATTGAGATGTACACATTTATGCATGGTGGAGAGAAAGTAGATAGGGAGACGCTCCCCCCCCCCATCATTTTTTAGACTGAAGGGGTCATCCACTGCAGCTAAATGGTGGAAGAAAAGAAAAAAAGGAAGTCCTTTTTTTTTACACAGTGCATAATTACATTGGAGAATTTATTGCCACAAGATGTAGTGATGGCTGGACAGCTCTAAAAAGGGTTTCGGTAACTTCGTAGTTACCAAACCAACAGCTACCGGTTAGGCTGGCCAAATAACTCCTCCAGTGTCAGAGGCAGTTTGCATAATGGTTTGGGAATATGAGGCAGAATGTTTTTGTTGCAGTTATATCCTGCTAGTGGGCTACTCATAGTCAGTGTGTGGAAAATGTTGGGCTAGATAGGCCTCAGTTCTGATCCCATGTGGCTCTTCTTACATTCTTACAAGGCAGCATTTAATGGTAAATTATGGCAAGTGAATGCAAATATCATCCCACCCAGTCATCTGCACTGAGACAAAATCACTGCCCCATCTTATGTTCTTAATAGATCTACATTATAATGGAAGTCTGAATAAAAGAAAGATAGGACTGTCAGTCTTCATGATAGTAGACCAAAAAGAAGAAGCAAAGAGTCATGACAGTGAGTCTCCTGAGGGGAATACAAAACTAGGTCTTAGCAAACTACTACTCATGTCTAGTCAGACATAACTTGCTGTTCAGTGAAACTGACTCCCTAGTACAGGGTTAGGATAACTGTGTTCCTCCAGATGTTGGTCTGCAGCTCTCATCAGACCTCACCATTGACTATGGGAATTGGGCTGATGGCAGATACAGGCCAAGAACATCTATAGGGCCATTTGTTCCCCATCCTGCCCTAGTACATGAATTTAGCATTGCTACCTTTGCTGTTTCCAGACTTACTGGAATACACCATCATCTTTCTGTCTGTACAGTTGAGAGACTCCATTCTTACCATTATTTCAGCATCTACTATCACTTAGTCCCCTCCGCCCCCACATACACACCTCCAAAGTTATTACTACTATTTTAATTTAAAAAGGAACACAGAGTAAAGATACATAAAGCTGCCAACACTTCTTGGATGTGCTGCAAATGCAAAGGGCTGTTCTGGCTGATCTTAGGAAGGCTAAAATGGATGCTGTTTATTTCCATGACAACAGCATCTATCTTTGATACTAGCTTTATCACAGACCTGTCACAGTTGTGCAAAATATACCTTAATACATTGCTGTGTGGTAAGCTGCTCTGTTTAAGTTATTCAGAGGCTGTTACTGTGGAATGGAAAGCTTTGTTTGTCCACATTTCACACAAGTCTAATTGTCCCTAGTGACCGCTGAACTGTGGAAGATCTCATTAGAGGAAGCTTACTGTGTGTACCCAAACACTCATGATACAGCTCTGTATACTTTGGTCATTGGTCTTTTTGCTTGAAGATGTCTTAAATACATAGAAATAATACTGACAGAATGTCCTTGGTTGAATGGCTAAGGAGATTATCAGATGAAGCTAGAAGTACCTTATCAGAATGCCAGAACAACATTTCTGTCCTGTGACCGGGACCCGGTTTCACACGACGTGTTCCTCACAGCATTCTGCTTCTGTGTTGCAGCAGTTAGTAAGGCGGTGCTTTTCATTGATGGGAGCTCCCTGTCCTGTTCGTGGGACAGAAACGTTATCCTGACATTCTGATAAGGTACTTTTTGGATGTGTCTGATAATCTCCTAAAACATGAGCAAGATTTTGTTAAGGCTAGAAGTGGCTATCCTGTGTCACCAATGCTCTGCCGTTTTTTTTTTTTCTTTTCTTGATTTAGACATTTTCAATCTTCCCTCCTAGGATCATCATTGCCACTGTGGCTTACAAAAGTTAGTAAAACAAAATGAAACAATATGAACAGAATGTGTCAAAATGTTGATGAAAGAACAGAGAACAGTAAGGATGTAGTGGCAGAGTTAGTGCCAGATTAAGCGTTTTCTTTCTTTTGTAAAGACTGACTTAATGAAAATATCATATGGCATCACAAAATAACACCAGAAGAGGCCTTTTTTTTGGTTGAATTAGTGGTGAAATTGATGTTGATGACTGAGGGCTCAACTAGACAAGAAGATATAATGCTGATTGTTGTGCATTAAAGCAAATTCGCAGCAGTGTTCATTTATATCCACTTTTTTTTTTTTTTTTGCAAAATTGCTGGTATGTGAAGCTATCCATGTTTGATGTTCACTCAGAGCCATGCCTGTGAATCAAGATGGTGGCCGGGAGTGAATCGCTTGTGTTATTATTCTCAACATGTTACTGCTGCTGTACAGTTTTGTTTTGTTTTTTACTGTAAATCTACAGTGCGCAAGTATGACATTCCATTTAAAAAGCTGTCTGGTCACCTCAGTGCAGCAAAAAACGCACACAATCACTACTACAAAACTCCAAAATGGCACTTCCAGCCATGTCATTGCTGTCAAGCCTACCCCAGTGCACTTCCTACCAATCGGTTTCCACTTCTGCTCTTATCCAGAAATGCAGAGCGATGCGATTCAGTTTTCCTAACAAGCGGGAGTGTGCATTTCCCCTGAATTTTTTTTTAAAAACTTTGGGACAAAAGTTATTCTCCTTGAATTCTATGAGGAGTTTTTTTTCACTGTCTAGACAAGAGTTGCCTTCTAAGAAATGAAATATGTTTCTGTGAGTGAACATAGAACTACAGTTGCCCCTCCACATTCGCGAACTTAGCATTCGCGGTTTTGATTATTTGTGGTTTTGGGAGGGCCCCCCTGCCCTCCCAAAACCGTGACAAGGGGCCTCCTGGAGGCCCCGTGAAGGCCCGGGGTGGGAGGGGGAAGGCCCGGAGAGGCCTTCATGGAGCCTCCGGAGACTCTCCGGAGGCCCTGTGAAGGCCTTAGGAGGGAATGGGGAGTCCGGGGAAAGTGACTATGGGGCCTCCGGAGGCCCCATGGTCGTTTTGGTGGGGGAGGGGGAAGGCAGTCATTATTCACGGAATTTTCACATTCGTGGGCGTCTGGGGAACCTAACCCCCGCGAATGTGAAGGGACGACTGTAGATAACTTTCTGAACAATGTGGATTAGAGAATATATGAATGGGGCCCAGTACAAAATGTTGTACTCTAGGTGATTGTTTTTCATGGTGCCAGCCAGCCAGCCAGCTAGCTGTGCCCTTTTCCAGATTATTCCAGTCTTTTGTGTTCTCCATACCACAATGGTCATTTAGCATTCTATGACCATTGAGCATGCATAGCCCTAATTCGTCTGTTTGAAGGAGGGAGCTTACTAAATACAGTCCTCCCTTCCAATTCATGGGGGTTCCGGGCGGAGCAGCACTGTAAAAATGAAAAAAACCTGTGAATAACCTCCTAAAGCGGCGACGGAGCTTACAAAGCGCCGCCGCCTGCCCGCCCGCCCCCCACCCTGTTAAAGTGGCAATGGGGCTTACAGAGCTCCACCGCTGCCTGCCCACATCCCACGCTCCTCCTAAAGCGGCCACAGGGCTTAGAAATCCCAGCAGCCTGCTGGAGGAAAGCCGCACTTTCCCCACAAAGCCACTGAGGGTTTGCTCAGCCTTCAGCCCCCGCCCCCAGGGAATGAAGACTGAGCAAACCCTCGGGGCTTTCTGCAAATACTCAAAACTGTGAAATCCAAAGCCGTGAATTCCAAGGGGCCACTGTACTCCCAATACTCCCCCCCACTTCTGTAAGCCTTGAGTTTCCATCAAGCCTTTTGTTACTCCCCTCTTCTGTGTGTTCACAGTGCTGTTTGGGTTCCATAAGGATATCCACTCACTACTAAACTTCAGAAACAAAGCCAACAAAAGTTGCAATACATTTGAAGTCAAATTATAGTACAGTTCAATTATCCTTCAACTTTCAGCATCCTGAGATCATATTGAACCTGAAGCTATGCAATGCCTAGGAGGGACAAAATCTTATTTCAGATTATTTATTTCAACTGTAGACAATTGAAACAAAAATTGTATTTTAATAAAAATGATGTGTATTTTGATTCCAAATAAAGGTAGCTAAGGGTCACGATCCTGTTGGTGACATAGAGAATCCTGTAACCAAGGTTAAATTACACTGGGATATGCATTTTAAATGTTGTGCAAGGAGGTATCATACCTCCACATGCAACATTGCCACCCCCGATATGCAAGAACTCCAGATGTGAAGCTCTGTTTTCCCAGGTAATAATTACACCTGGGTATTTCTAACTGCCCATACACACCCTGCTGTAGGCAAGATAGATTCTGTTGCCAACTCCTCAGCCTGTTAATATAACTTCAAAGGACAGAATTTAACCCAATAAGAGCTAATACTGGCATCTCTGTGTATTTCTCTTGGCTCTGCCACCATCGCAGGCTCGCTTGGTGAAGACATGGAAGAGAGCCTTCTCGGTCACTGCTCCCACCCTCTGGAACTCCCTTCCTCGGGAGGCTAGGCTGGCCCTCTCCCTGCTTTCCTTTCGCTGGCAGGCAAAGGCATTTTTATTCAAGCAGGCTATTAACATCTAAATAGGGGAGCTTTTTATGGAGATGTTTTCTCTATCTTCTTAAAGGTATATAATAATAATAATAAATTTTTATTTTTAACCTACCCCTCTGCTTGGCAACTGGGGCGGCGTACAGCAAGATTAAAACAACATCAAGTTAAAACAATCCTTCCCCATCCTAACCCTCCCACCCCTTAAAACTAAATTAAACTAATGGAGAGTTAAAACAAAGATAAAATACAATAAATAAATAAATAAATAAAGGCAACGATGGCAAGGGGGTGGGTAGCAATCAGTTCACTTGAACCAGGAAGTTATTCTGGGAAGGCCTGCTGGAAGAGATCCGTCTTTAGCGCTTTCTTGAAGCTATCAAGAGTAGTGATAAGACGGATCTCATCCGGCAGGCCATTCCAAAGTCTGGGAGCCGTAGAAGAGACGGTCCTCTGGGAGGTCTGCGACAGCCTAATTTTCATAGGCTGCAGCAGGTTCCTCCCAGAGGACCGAAGTGTGCCAGGGGGGGGATCATATGGGATGAGGCGGTCCCGGAGATAAGATGGACCCAAGCCATGTAGGGCTTTAAAGGTTAAAACCAACACCTTGTACTGCATCCGGAAACTAATCAGCAGCCAATGGAGAGATTTAAGCACAGGTGTTATATGCTCTCTCCTAGATGTACCCGTAATTAACCTGGCTGCCATATTTTGTACCAGTTGAAGTTTCCGGATTAGGCACAAGGGTAGCCCCATGTAGAGTGCATTACAGTAATCCAAACGTGAGGTTACCAAAGCATGTACCACAGTTTCCAGATCCCTTGTATCCAGGTAAGGGCTCAGTTGGCGTATCAGCCGAAGCTGATAACAGGCACTTCTGGCCGTCGCTAGTCATGTGAAGCGACAAATCCAGGAGTACCCCCAGACTGTGAACACAGTCCTTAGAGGAGAGTGTGAGTCCATCCAGGACTGGAAGTTGTATTCCCAGACCTGGTTTCGGGCCTGTGACTGTCAGTACCTCCATTTTGTCTGGATTTAGTCTCAATCTGTTTTTCCTCATCCAATCCATTACCGCTCTAAGACAGTCATTGAGAGGAGAGGCACCTGTATGGCTGTAGAATGTTTTTTATACACTGTTTTATCAGGTTTTACTGTTTTTATTATTGTCTTTGGGAGCTGCCTTGGGCCTCATTCTGAGAGAAATCTGCTGGGGTTTGGTTCCAAGACCCCCCCCCCCGTGGATATCAAAATCCATGTATGCTCAAGTTCCATTATATACAATGGCATAGTAAAATGGTGTCTTTTATATAAAATGGTGAACAGAAAGCCACACCTGGAAGCCCCCTGGTTGCTCTTGTACAATGAGGTGGAAGTTGGGAAAAGGAAACTTCAAGGAAAGTATTAGCGCCACTCTATTCTGCTTTGGTAAGACCTCGCCTGGAGTACTGCGTCCAGTATACAGATCAGGAAAGATATTGACAAGTGGAACATGTCTAGAGAAGGGCAAACAAGACGACCAGAAATCTGGAAACCAAGTTCTTAGGACATTATCACACTACACTATTATAGTGCTATTATTTCCTTTAACTGCTATGGCTGCCTCCTGTAGAATTCTGCGGTTTGTAGTTAGTGAGGCTTAAGAGCTCTCTGGCTGAGAATGCTAAATGCCTCTCCCTAAACTGCAAATCCCAGGATTCCACAGGAGGCAGCCATAACAGTTAAAGTGGAATAATAGTGCTATAAAAGTATAGTGTGATAATCTCCCTAGGGAACTGGGTGTGCTTGCCTTGGAGAAGAGAAGATTGAGGGCTTATCTACATGGGCAATGTATCCCATCTTGCCCCCATCTGAGAGGCCTGCAGTCCTGATGATGCAGGGATTTTGCCCTGTTCTGCCACTGTACAGTTCTCATGACCCCTCGGACAGAGATGGGGCTCAGATGGGGGGAAGGCAGGGTAGGGCCCAATATACCATTTTAAAATAATACCTGTTTTACTCTGTTTCTGCCAGGAGAAAATAGATCAGGCCCCATGAGACTGCAGGATCCCATCCCGGCAGGCTGGCACTTGCTGCTGCCGCCAGTCTGCCTTGCTGTCTCGGAAGGCAGGAGGAATCCCATAGCATGTGACCACGGCTGGTCACATGCAGGGGGTCTTGGTCACATTTTGCAGGCCAGCTTCCTTCCTTCAGAGACAATGGTGTCTGTGGCAGCTGCAGTGTTGGGCCGGCACATCCATCTGGATTTTCTTCCATTTGGAGGTGGAGCAATGGGTCTGATCCATGACCAGGATACACCAGCGGGGAGCTGGCTTATCCTGGCTCGTGTAAATAAACCCCCAGTTTGGTTCACTATAAAGTAGCTACCCTTTTTTTCAACAGGCTCCACATGTGGTACTGAATTAAAATTGCCATCCTTCATTTCTCACAGGCTTCACACCTGTAATTGCTTCATGACAGACAGGTAAAACACGGCCCCTCTCCATCTCTTGTCTGTCAGCCAGATGTATGTCAATAGGAAAACTGCACACCTATTGAATTTCACCAGAGCAGATGGATAAGAATTTCATTTGGTTGATTATTTGATACAAAAAAATTCATGCAATTCATAAACAGAATGGAAAGAACTTCAAATTTAAGCAAAATATTAATGTGGAAGAAAAGAAGACTGACAGATTTGCCCAGCCTTATTTTACATGATATGGCTCATTTGTCTCTGTTAGGATAAAAGCACCCATTCACCTGAAATCAACCAGAAATGTACCATTTCCCAATATGGTGGCTTTTATTGACTCTGATTTTTGTGAACGTTCACTATGTTTTTTTAATAGTTATCAAATGAACATAGTCTTCAGTTTTCAGCTTATTATCACTGTCCAGGTCAAATTCTAGGTTCACCAGGCTAATATATATATATATATATATATATATATATACACACACACACACACATATGAGAAACTTTCTCTTGGGTATGTAGATATGTTTCCTCTTGGGTATGTACAATTGGTTTAGGTATGTTGTCTCTTTCAGTGTGCTGACTGGCCACTCCTGTCACTCCCTTAGCCAATCACTATCCACATGCAAATCCCCTCTCCACCTCACAATCCACTCCTGCTACTCATGGCCAATCTGCATACTGGGAGCGAGCAAACAATGTGCTACAGTGTTGGCTATAATTACTAAGGCTGCAGGCCTTTCCAGTTCACCAGTTTCTCGGGGCTGCACAATTCCCACTTATGCTTTAAGTCTGCCAGCAATATCCCCCCGCCACTGCTCTGGTTGTTGTCATGGGACCCAGTCAGTCAACTGGCAGTGGCACTGGGAAGCTGCTGTTGCAACAGGACCCAGGCAGTAAACTTGCTGTGGCGGCGGGATGCCGCTGCTGCTACTACAATGGGACCCAAGCAGTCAACTGGCAGCAGTGGTGGTGGGAAGCTGCAACTGCTACTGTTACGGAACCCAGGCAGTCAACTGGCATTGGCAGAGGTGGCTGCAGCCACTGCAGTGGGACACAGGCAGCCAGGTGTGAAGTCTACCAGGTGCTTTTTTTGGGAGTTTTTTAATGGCGTATGGTATGCTGGGTCCAGCTAATATATATAGAATGGTTTGTGTGTGTTCCTTAAAGTTGCCTGTCAACTTTTAGAAACTGAGTGACTTTCTCAGTTATACAAACCCAGAGGATTTTTTATAAGCATTAGTTAATTTTCAACTTCAGCTCAATATAACCACTTTTAGATATTCAAAATCCTTATTGTATTTATAATATTAAGATAGAAATAACTTGTTTATTTGATAACTTTGTTTTTTTGTTTTTTTAGAAACTGAAGGACAATGGTAATTATACATTAATATGTAATTGAAATAATTGTATATCTTCTTCATGGTCTCTGTGAATCACACAGCTGGGTTACTCCTGCGCCTGGCATAGAGATAGGACAGTCAGCCAGAGGGAAAAACAGAATAGGATTTGGGGGGGGGGCTGTGAATGATTACATAGTTCAGGGGTTGACATGTGATCTAATTGTGTATTTATAAATTTCTACTTGTTTATTTTTTTACAACTGTGTCTGGCTGTGCCTATTAAATTTTGATAAAGAGTCAGGCCACAGTGAAACCACTGAACAACACAGCCACTGGTCCATATAGGGATCACCTTGAGGCTCAAGCACCTGGTCCAAGGAGGGATCTAGAGGGGCAAGGTGAGTGACAGGAGCCCAAGGGTTTGGCACTGTGGGGTCAGCTTGAAGAGGGGGTCTGTCACAGGTGGTTTGCCAATTCTTTCCCTGGATATATTCTCTGTCTACCCATTGTCATCTGCTTATCATGAGCAGATGAAACACTTCAGGGAAAGTTGGGAGAATATCTGCTATTGTATGTGGAAACAATGTAGTACACCTTTTCCATCTTATACACTTTCTGCATAGGGTTTTTGACAAATTCCCACGAGTTGTCCTGGTGGGGTGCAACTGTTTAAGAATACAGACAAGCCATTTATACACTTGTGCTAGTAATAAAAGAAACTCCTCAGGATCAAATTTCATGACCTATTTGGTTGCTATGTTTCATAGCCTCAAGGGATTATACAGTTTCCTTTCGGTCAGTCCTGGTGCTAGCTCTCACAATTAATTTATCTGCCTGGTTTGGGGCTACTATCCTCCACAATTTCCACAGCAGTATTTAGAAGGAATCAGAGCATGAGCTAAACTTAGACCTTAGTTTGTTTATGGTATATTTTAACTTGAGATCTGATTGCCCTCTAGCATTACCCTTTTATATAGAAGTTACTCTGAAATATTTATTTACAACATGGATGTTTCACATCAGGTGAGTCAGGGAGGTCACTGTTTTGAGAAAAGAAGCTCAACATTAATATTGAAAAACTGCAAATGAAATCAAAGAAATAGTGGCTTTTGAAGTGTCTAGCTTCATCATGCAAATACATTCATAGTAATGCAGACCTTGTCTTGCCTGTAAGCCAGACATATGCCAACTTTTTATTTAAGCTACTAAACATCCTTAAATTTTATGCTCACCACTGGAAAATAAAAGGGAGTCTACAGAACCACAGAACTTCATTTTCCAGGTATGTTACAAAAATCACATTTTCATCATATCAGAGCCTGGTTTGCTTCACACGATGAGTTTAAAAATCTTGCTATTATATATTCCTGTTTCAGAGACTTCACCCATATGCGAATGACAATGCAATGAAAAAATGCATAGTGTAAGGGAAATAACCTTAATATGAATTTATAATTTTGAACATAACGGATGAAGTACTTCCTCTGCAGTTTATTTTAATCAGCTGTTTAATTATTTTCATTACACATGCAAATCCTTTCACTGAACAAAATAAGATGGCACTGTAACCATGCAAACAAAATCAATGAACAGCAGTAATACTTTTATAAGCAGGCCAATTATCCCTTATTTTTAAAGATATGTTTCTTTAAAAAAAACTGGTTAGCTGAACATACATTCTGCTCTAATTATGAATTTCACAACTTTTGTATACACACAAGAAGCTAAACCAAAATGAACATTAGAGACCCAAACATCCAGTACATGTAATTAATAAATAAAAACAAGAATGATACAAGGAAGGCTCCAAAATGGCCTTTCAGATGATTTATTAGCCCTGGCTATTGACTTCTGTTTTGGTTTGCTTATACAAGCTGAATTCATTTTTTTCCCCAGAGGCAATGGCTATGAGCCAGGGAATCTATGAAGGAGATGTTTTGGATGCTTTCTGTTGGGAGCAATAGCAAACATACACTGGCCTAGACTTCCTGTATTCACCTGAGTCATGACTATGAAGGTGTTGGGTACACAAAAAGAGAGGACAACAGGTGAAGAAAATACATGTGTGAACAAATACAACTAGGCACAACATTCTACATGGACACATGTTTTCATACACATGGTACCACATTGTTAATGTTCTGTGTGCCTTCAAGTCAACACTAACTCATGGCAATCATCTCATACGGTTTTCTTGGCAAAATTTATTCAAAGGAAGTTTGCCTCTAAGGCTGAGGGAGTGTGGCTTGCCCAAGGTCACCTTGTGGGTTTCCATGGCTGAGTGGGGATTTGAACACTAGGGCCCATTCATGCTATAAAATTATAGCATTGCATCCCACTTTAATGACTATGGCAACAGCCCATGGAATCCTGGGATTGGCAGTTTAGGAAGGGGCATTTAGAATTCTGAGCCAGAGAACTTTAGAACCCCACCAAACTACATACCCCAGCATTCCACAGGATGTTGCCATGGCAGTTAAAGTACAATGTATAGTTGGGCCCCCATTTCCTCAGGGGTTTGTTTCAAGGACTTACCGTGGATACTGGAAGCCCCAGATAACAGCAAACTCTATTAAAATTTCTGGTAAAAACATACCATAGAGTTGCATTGGAGGACCTAGAAGATGTCTAGAGAGGATGCCTCTCTAGGCTTTTCCCAGTGCGACTCTATGGCATGCGTCCCTATTTTGTGTCCTGCAGGTGACTGAAACTGTAGCTATTGGTTCCATGAATATGGGGGTCTGACTGTAGTGCTGTAATTGTGTGGTGTGAACAAGCCCCAGGTCTCCTGAAGTCCTACTCCAGCACTCAAACCATTATACTACTCTGACTCTTTGGTGCCACATAAATAGGAAATATTTCCTGATAACATATGTACCTCATAGGAGCACCAAAGTAATAAGCATATTTCTTTTGCTAAGAGTACTATAGTAAGTTAGGTTTTTTTTTGTTATAATGGGTTAATTAAATTTATTTAAGTGTTCATTGGTTTTACTTTTCCTTTAAAATATTGTTGTTGTTCTTATTGCTATTATTTTATTCATTTATAGCCTCTCCTTTTCCCAGTAATGAGACTCAAGGCACCTTACAACTTAGTAAAAACAGTACAGATCAAAAATTATACAAAAACATTAGTAAAAAGATACAAATGTCGTTTAAAAATGATTAAACAATCTGTAAAGTTAAAACCGTTTAAAATGTATTAAAATCATGTAAAAATCAACAAAACAGCACAGTGCACCACTAAGCTCTTATCATAGTCTATTCTAAAAGTCTGATGGAATAAGAATGTTTTTACTTGCAGGAGGAAGGAGAACAAGGAGGGAGCCCTCCTAGCCTTCCTAGGGAGGTAGTTCCAAAATCTGGGAACAGCCACCAAGGAGGTCTTCTCCCCTGTTCCCACCAAATGGACCTGAGAAGGTAATTGGACAAAGAGAGGGGCCTCTCTTGAAGATCTTAAGAGCTTTAATGGGCTCATATAGGGAGATACGGTCCTTCAAATATCCTGCGGCCCCATTCACATTATAGGATTATACTGCTATTATTCCACTTCAACTGTCATGGTTACATCCTATAGAGTTCTGGGACTAGCAGTTCAGGGAGAGGCATTTAGAATTCTCAGCCAGAGAGCACCAGTGCCTCATCAGACTACAAGCCCCAGGATTCCATAGGTTGGAACCAGGGCAGTTAAAACTGGAATAATAACACTATAATTCTGTAGAGTGAAGGGGCTCCTGTTCTCAAGCTGTATAGGGCTTTATAGGTGATGCTCAGAAGTTTGAATAGTGCCAAGAAATGGGCTGGAAGCCAGTGGAGGTGTTGCAATAGGTAGCTCTGTGCTCCCAGTAGCCAGTCCCAGTTAACAATCTGGCTGCAACTCTCTTGTCCAATTGAAGTTTCTGAGCACACATGTCAAAGACAGCTCCGTGTCGAGTGCATTACAGCAATCCAAGTGGGATGTAATCAAGACATGTGCTACCATGATCAGATCACACTTCTCCAGGAACAGACACGGTTGGTGTACTGGAAATCATAAATAAAGCAGGGGCTGGTGAAAGTAGAAACAATCTCTGAATGCATTTAGGAAGAAGCCTTCAAGTGGCCCATAGAAAGTTCAAAATTAGAAGGTTCGAAGTGTTTTTGTTTTTTTATGTCAGGCTTACCTGATCTGGTTATTTCATTTTATATGTATGTACTGTCTGTTCTCCTTTATGGATCTGAAACATGGGTCACCTATCACCACCACTTACGACTCCTCGAATGCTTTAATCAGCGCTGTTTACGCACAATCCTAAATATACACTGGACTGACCATGTGACAAATGTTGCTGTCCTTGAGCGAGCAGGGATCACCAACATTGAGGCCATGATATTGAGAACACAGCTGTGCTGGGCAGGGCACATTTCTAGGATGGAGGACCATCGTCTCCCAAAAATAGTACTCTACGGTGAACTCGCCATGGGTCAGCGTAAGAGGGGTGCTCCAAAAAAGCGATACAAGGACTCCCTGAAACAACATCTCAGGCTCGGCCAAATTGATCACCAACAATGGTCTGCCATGGCCTCACATCGGGAGGCATGGAGACACACTATCCACAATGCTGCAGCCTTATTTGAGAACTCACGCCAAACAAGTCTTGAAGAGAAACGACAACGCAGAAAGAATCACAACCCAGAAACATCACCCAAAGAAACCTTCTGCTGTGCTTTCCGCAACCGGACTTGTCTATCTCGGATTGGCCTTTTTAGTCATCAGCGCGCTTGCAGAAAATGCAGGATGAGTCCTTCCTGAATCTTGGTTTGCGAAGAAAAGCCAGAGAGAGAGAGATTGTAAGTTTTAAAATATGCTAAAACATGTTGAACTGTTCTTTTTGGTGGTGGAGGAAACTATCCCTGTTCTTTCTAAGTTACTTCTACCTCTGGTAGCAAATATTCTGTTACAGAAATAATGTCTATAAACACAATTGCTTTGTTAACTGAGATATACCTGTATTTCTTTTAATTTATAAGCTGCCTTTCAGTGCCAGTTTTGGGGAAAAGGCAAGGTATAGATGATGGCAGATATTAGTTATTAAAAGGAAGTATATCTGAATTAATGTGAGAAATAAGATCTGCTTAACAGAAGACTTTTCAGGTGGCTAGACATTTTATTCTGTTGCTGCAAAACCAACAGTCTTGTGGCACCATAAAGACTATGAGAATGGCAGGTACCTTTACATATTTTGGGAGACTGCAATTTTCATGACTCTTTGCATTGACTAGTCTGCTGTCACCAATGTTACCCAAATTGTTGAGGTTCGTGGAATTTCCACACATGCCTGAATTGTGATTTGGAGAATTTAATTAGCTCAAATTGGCATGTGAGAGGTTGGGCAACTGTGGGATCTTTGACCTGTGTATACCAGTACTCACTGAACAGACTCAAGCCCAAAATAAAATAGAGTAGGGCCCTCGTATCCATGGTTGGTTCTGCCCCCCCCCATGGATACTGAAAACTGCAGATAACACTGAACACCATTGAAAATAATGGGGCTTCCAGTTTAAAAAACCATAAAGTTTCTCTTGGAGGACCAAGAAAATGTCTAGAGAGGATGCCTTTCTAGGCATTTTCTGGGAAGACTTTATGGTAGGTGTGTTGTTTTGTGTCCTGTGGATAACTGAATCAGTGGATGATGAATCAGTGGATACAGGGGGCCTACTGTACACTAACATGGTTTTATTGGGAAATGGTCTTGACAGCATTCGAACCAACACTCAGGCTTCAATCATTCACACTAAATTATTGAAGAAAGTAGGAAGTGTTTGGATAGAGGAATAGACTGAGGGGCTGATAGGTTATATTATACAAACCCAAAGAGCACAGAAGTCTCAAGAATTGTGTTTGAAGGGTCAGGCAGCAACAAACACAAGGGGGGGTGGTAGGAAAGAGGATTGGTGTCCCCGATTAGCATGGAAATGGCAGGAAAGGTATCTGTGCACAATGAGGTGGAGTTTTGGGGTGATATTTATAGTTGATATTTCCCCTGAAGGAGTGATTTGAGAGGAAGACAATGTTTGCCAGAGATTCCCAGAGTTAAACAATGGATCCCTGGATGTGCTAACAATTGTTGAAGCAAGGAATATTTTAGGACTGATGAGTGACAGGCAGCCCTCTATTGTTTTGGAGATCTGTGAGAGGAAAACCAGCATCTCACATGGCAATGAGAATCCAACTACCTTTGATGTTGCTTCCAGAGGTGCCCAGGGAGAATTTGCCATCATCACCCAAACTTTAACAGTCTTCCAGGGCTTTCACATGACCCTCACCTGGGGTGTAACCTTTTGAGGGATTTAGAGGGCCCTTCCTTAGGTTGTAGGTGCCCTTAAGCATGACTCTAGCTTTGGTGTTTGGGGAGTCCCAGTTTACTGCCAACTTCATGGAAGGTCACAGCAAGCCAAATTATAGAATGTAGCCAAGTATAAGTTTATTAAAAAGGTGGGAGCTGTCATGGCTCATTACACCAGTAGGCAAAAAGCATCTGGAAGGCCACATTGCCCCACTCCTAGACCACAAATGCATTTTGAAGCTATGGATTTTGCAGTTCAGGATCACACTTGATGAAAAGAGCTGTTGTCTACAAAAGTGTATGCCATAGGAAATTTGCCAGTCTTCAAGGTGCCTGAAAATGCTTTGTTGCTTTATCATTGAAATGTGGGTGATGATTGCACACAACCTAGAACTATACACATGAAATTCATGACTCTCCCCATCCTTCTGTCAAATACTGCCTGGAAAAACAGTTATGTTTGTGGCCCTGTGTTACCTAGCAACAATGTGTGCTTACTTATTTAGTAAGTTTTAGGAAAGCAATCATTACACAGTTGCTGAATAGCAATAGGGAAATAACAAACATCTCAGCAGCACCATTAACGCACTAAGGCCATGTTTATTCCATCTCTTTAAATGTCCCTTAGCTTGTTACTTCAGACTTGAAGTGATTGACAAATCTGAGGGTGGACCAATTTACATGCAAGGAACAGAATGTTAGGGACTATTTCCTTGTCTTGCTTGCCAGCTCAAGGTAATGGATCATGTATTTCTAGTCTTAGTCAATACCTGGTTACTGGAGAACAGGTCTCTTTTAATACAAAGGGGAATGTGTTCCTTCCCATCTACCTTCTAGTTTGCCCAGTTTGCAGGAACAGGTAGTAGAAACAGCAGTATCATTCTTAGCTCTGCTGAAGTGATTGTAATGCCTAAAATCCTTGGTGCCAAACGGCACATTCACTGGAGGAGATTCAGAAAGCGGAGGCCAGAAAAACTATTTTTTTGGACCACTACTCACAAAACCTCCTCTTTCTTGGTACACATTTTTGGTGCACATTTTTGAAGGGATAGAATATTTCTCTCCAAGACACCCCCTCCCCCCATTTCCACTTAGGTCTCAATCTATTGTCCTGAAATAAGGTTGAAACAAGACATGTAACTGGCCTAAGGCATGTATCCTTACATCTGAGGTGCCTTCAAGATTAGGATTTTATGGGAGGAGCAACTTTTTGAAACTGGTTTTCTTCCATGGAGCATTACTTTGTATTATGGGATACCCCTGAAATAAACATAACTCAAAACATGTTCAAACAGGGCAGTGTCAGCTTCACAGATATGTAGATACAGTATTTTGTAAGGATTCATTTATGACACAGACAAATGGGTCTTGTGCTATCATCTCCAATGTGACCATGATTCTATATACTGATGCTAGACAAAATGTCATGGATCAGGGGTTATTCACCTGTGGTCTGGGGACCCAAGGGATCTATGCTCTCCTCATAGGGTGTCCGCAAAGGCTTACAGGCTACTTGGCCCACCTCCTCCCTGTAGTGGAGTGGCCACATGACAGGAACCAAGGCAAAGGCTGGCTGGCTTGGGCTGCGCATTGCCATTCAATCCACCACAGATACAAACTTGCAGGAAGAAGCAGAAGAAAAGTCTTCCCTTCCCCTCCAAGGCCTCTTAGGGAAGGTTTAATGGATGGTGTAATTGTATTACTACTATTGTTGTTGCTGTTTTAAATCTTGCAATAAATCTTAGGGTCTACGGCAACAAAATATATGTAAAGGGGATCCCTGGTAAAGAAAAGGTTAAGAGTCACTGTCATAGATCATGACTATGCAGTTCAAAATGTGCATGAAAACAACAAAGGAATCATTTGATCTTTATTTTTGTTACAAAGCCTTTTTTAAAAAGCAATTTTTTAGAAGTCTTATATTCTTTCTTATATTTGTCCAATACACTGGGAAACTAAGGTTTCTTATGGGACTGAATATTTAAAAAAAATCTTAA
The DNA here is from genome assembly GCA_030847615.1 of Gambelia wislizenii. Classification (NCBI taxonomy): domain Eukaryota; kingdom Metazoa; phylum Chordata; class Lepidosauria; order Squamata; family Crotaphytidae; genus Gambelia; species Gambelia wislizenii. The sequence goes on from JAUMIR010000004.1 coordinate 111,101,453, forward strand.
ATGTTTTTAGCTGCAGTAATGATGAAGACACCTTTTCAGAAAAAATGGAAGAATATGAAAAAAAAATCTTTGTAGTCAATTGGCAATGTTTTATGAAGTACCTAGTAAGTGTCTTATGCCAATAAATGATGATTTCTGTGTGCACTCTGAGAACATTTTGTTACATTCTAATGCCAAAAACCTGGTGTCTGTCTGGGTTTTCTTCCCCATATCTGTTGGCAAACTCTTGTGTCTAGAGCTGTTATTTGCTACTTCTAGTGAATGTTTTCCTTCATGTTGTACACACAGGTGATTCAAAAGAAGCTAAACAAAGGGATCTTGTCGCACTTTTGAGACTAACTGAGAGAGAGAAAATTGTAGCATAAACTTTCATAGACTAAGGACTTTATCAGCCAAGCCTCTATGATAGTCCTTTTGCCGGCATATTTTGTACTGTTTTTATGCCGGCAAAAGAACCCCCTCTATCAGGCATACCTTGTTTCTCTGTGAATAGGCATCCCCTGCATTGATGGAAAGTGAATGGAGCTCTGTTCACTTCCTGGTTTGAGATCTCACCAATTCTTGAGAGAAGCTGCGAGCGTGGCAAATTTGAAAAAATAAACCAAAGGAAACACTCAAAAAGTACACACAAGCACAGAAACACACTTAAAAAGTTAAAAGTACACCAGGTAGGTTCATAAAAAGAGTGGCCCCTACCTGTCACGATCTCACCTGGAAGTGTTCTGTCATTGACGCTGAATTCAGGTGAACACAATGGTGCAAGGTTTCAAATGCTGGCAATGCTGGCAAAAAGTGCCACGGGAGATCTATTGATGGCTTAGCCTGTCAATAAAATAGAACAGCCTTTGGACATTACAAGATTGCGAAAGGACGATGTTATACGATATGCACTCCCTTTTGCGTTAATTAGGCATCATTATGATGCCATATTTGCCTGGCCTAATAAAGTCCTCAGTCTACGAAAGCTTATGCTACAATTTTCTCTCTCTCCGTTAGTCTCAAAGATGCTACAAAATCCCTTTGCTTCCTGAAATTCCAGACTAAGGATTTTATAAAACGAGCTCCCCTCTAATCCAGGCAAAGGCTTCCTCACAGTGAAAGAGGAAGTGAATGGAGCTCTGTTCACTTCCTCATTCAAAATCCCACGTATTCTCACAAGAATACATAGTGCTGGAAATTCAAAAATAAAACAAAAAAATAACACTAAAAAAGTTACACCAAGCACCTAAACACACTAAAAAACTTCCAAGTAACCCAGGGAGGGTCATAAAAAGTGTGTCACTTACCTGGCTGTTGCAATCTCACCCAGAAACATTCACACTGGAACGGCCATTGACGCTGTGCTGACATGAGTACAATGGCGTGAGGTTTCACATGCCGGCAATGCCGGCACAAAAGCACCACAGGGGATCTATTAACAGCTTTAGCCATCAATAAAAATCTATGGGTTTATGTGGGGACATAACTGCAAAAGGGCGACATTGCTTGATATGCACGCCCTTTCCTGGTTATGTGGTGTTGTTATGATGCCATATTTTATATGTCTGATAAAGTCCTAACATGACTGTGTCTTTGAATTCAAAGGGGGCAGTATAAGGATTAAAGTTAATAGGGCAACATTTTAGCCTCCCTACATTAAAGCACCAACAATCCACCTCCAGGGTGAATTGGTGTGTGTGTATCTTCTCTGCTACCCAGTCAATTTTTTTCTAGCAGGGTTGATGTGGAGTCTAGCTTGGTGAAGTATTCAAAACTAATGGGCAAAGTAGAAGAAATCCCCTTCAGGCCCAGGTATTCTCAATATCAGTTTCTTTGATAGGTAGATAGTAAGAGATCTTTTGACTGCCCAAAGTTATCTCTCTCTCTCTGGCTTTTCTTCGCAAATGAAGATTCAGGAAGGACTCATCCTGCAATTTCTGCAAGCGCGCTGATGACTGAAAAGGCCAATCCAAGATAAATGTGTCCGGTTGCAGAAAGCACAGCAAAAGGTCTCCTTGGGTGATGTTTCCGGGTTGTGATTCTTTCTGCGTTGTCATTTCTCTTCAAGGCTTGTTTGGCGTGAGCTCTCAAATAAGGCTACAGCACTGTGGATAGTGCGTCTCCATGCCTCCCGATGTGAGGCCATGGCGGACCATTGTTGGTGATCAATTTGGCTGAGCCTGAGATGTTGCTTCAGGGAGTCCTTGTATCGCTTTTTTTGGAGCGCCCCTCTTACGCTGACCCGTGGCGAGTTCACAGTAGAGTACTATTTTTGGGACGTGATGGTCCTCCATCCTAGAAACGTGCCCTGCCCAGTGCAGCTGTGTTCTCAATATCATGGCCTCAATGCTGGTGATCCCTGCTTGCTCAAGGACAGCAATAGTCACCACATAGTCAGTCCAGTGTATATTTAGGATTGTACATATACAGCGCTGATGAAAGCGTTCGAGGAGTTGTAAGTGTTGGTGGTAGGTGACCCATGTTTCAGACCCATAAAGGAGAATAGACAGTACAATGGCTCTATACACACTGATTTTTGTGCTTCGCCTCAGATGTTTGTTACTCCACACTCTTTTGTAAAGTCTTCCAAACGCGCTATATGCCTTTGCTAATCTGTGATCAATCAAACTTTGTCAATCTCGGCATCTGAGGAAATGATGCTTCCGAGATAGGTGAACTGCTAAACGGATTTAAGCAAAGATTTACCTACGGCAATGTGGAGATGGTAGTGTTCATCCTGTGGTGCAGGCTTGTAGAGAACTTCCAAATTCTTCAGGTTGACTTCCAGCCCAAACAGCTCTGCAGCTGCACCAAAGTTACACAACAGCTGCGCCAAAGTTATACAAAGCAGAAAATTGCCTGTTATCTTTGTCTGGACAATGGAACTGAATTTACTGTTGCTGTTCAAGCTTGAAATACTAGTGTCCATGTTTAGAGCTTGCAGCTATCCTTCCTCTTGCCTTCCTTTGTACCAGATCATTCCTGTTCTTATGCCCTATATTCTGTTCTGTTACAGATATTGCCTGTTTTGGATCATCCTTGTTCGATATAGCTTTACATCAGAATACTTCCTTGGCCTTAATATTATTCTGACTCCTTCCAGTCAGACTATCCCTATTCAGTGTTGATTTTAATCTTTCTTTTTTTTCCTTCTGGGGCTCTGATTATCTGTAGATAACCTCCTTTCTCTGATTGAGGAAGTACTTGGAGAAGAGCCTCTACTGATAGTCTTAAAGCACATGTAGGAACACAAGTGTCATGTCTTATCTGGATGAGGCCTCCCCAGATGAAGGAGAAGAGGAGTAAGAGGAGGATGAGCCTCAGCTGGAGCCAGCAGAGGCTGGCAATCCTGTTATGACAGACACAGAGCCTGGTCCACCCCAGGCAGCACCTGCAGATTTGGAGGAGGAAACAGAGTCTCTACACCTATCATACATCGACAGCTCAAATGCCAAGAACAGAAATGCTAGAAACTCTTCCACCTTAAGTAAGCGATGCCGAGTTAATGAGGCCAACTGTGCTAATTTACTGCTGGCTATAAATGGCCAAGGCCATTCTGGTGCTGTGGACAATAGATTCAATGTCCCGTGATAATCTTTTGTGATATCCTCAGCTTGGGGTATCTCTGACATTGGGTTTGCATTTGGACTAATCTCTCTGGCAATTCCCTTCTTAATCTCGAAGTGGGCCCAGAACTATTTGCTTCATTTGACAGAATGTTTGGATTATGTTTCTGCTTCTACAGACACTGGTATCACCTTGCCTGACATTTCCCTGATCAGCCTTTGAGGACTGGAGTGTACCCTCTTGGGTGCTCGCTCACCTTAAAACAGGACAAGAAGTGAGAAAGCAATATATGCATATCTGTATGTCCCAAGAAGCTATCCAAGAGTATGTATATGAATGTTCTGAATTTCAAAATTCAAATGAAACATAACTCCCCCCCCCCACAACCATCTGTTATGTTAGCATTTGCATGATATTTACAATGTCCTAACATTGGTGGTCTGGGAGGATAAAATGTATTCTTGGAAATTAGCAGTGATGTACACTCGAGTCGATTGACTCAGACTCAAGTTGGACTCAAGTCACTTCAATGACTTGAATTTGACTCTGCAATAAATGACACACTGACCTGACTTGATTTGCAACTTGTATATTTTTAGTGACCAACTTGCTGGCCTTGGTTCAAAAACATAACACATCCATCCAGAAATGTTACAGAAGGGAGAATGGTTTTCTTCCTTTAAACATGTCCATGATCTCACTGCTTGCCTACCAGTCACGTGACAGAAGTGGTAATAGCAAGTGCATTAGGCAATGGGCTTGGGATGGAAGGATCCTTCTAAAGTTTTTCAAATGGTTTAGAAGGTTCCTCCAATGTGCAGCAGTGACAGGCTGCTGAGCAGACCTCAACTCCCACCTCAAGCCCATTGCCTAATATGTTTGCTGATTTTTTTTAACCTATCTTTGCTCACGTCTTCTTGATTTTCTAGTTATTGAAACTACTCCCACACCCCACCACCTCCTCCTTTTTTTTTCTGTTAAAGTTGGCTGGCTCTCAGACTTGAGACTCAAATTGAAAGTATTTTGCAAGGACTTGAGACTTGACTTGAGACTTAGAGTAAAAGACTTGAATACATCACTGGAAATTAGTCATATGTCGGAATAATGAAGGAGTTCCAGAAAAATTGTAGATTGAGATTGAGTCAAAAATAAAAACACTAAATTATCTCAGGAGAGCTCTCAGGAGACTATCACCTATCCTTGAAATTCTAGTGTACAAAAGGTTGGAAAACCCCCAAATAGTTTGATTGCACAGAGACATATTTTAAAACTGCAGAGCTTCTATGCAACAAAAAACACATGACAAAAATTAGGCTTCAACTGTGTTTTTCAGGGTCTTATTCCCACCCACCCCACCTGCCCTGCAGCAAAAGTCCCATACATTTACTTTCTTCAAAATGAAATAATAGAGGTAGTTAATCCTGAAGCCACCAGAAATCCTGAACAAAATGGCAGCAAAAGATAGTCCATGCAGTGTGGGAACATCTGTTGCCATGCCAACCTTTGAATTTAAAGCCACAGCAGAACAGGAACTGTAGTGTTATACATCAAACATGTTTTTTTTTCTAACAGTAGCAGAGTAAAGGGAGTGCCTTCTCCCCATATCTAAATCATTAGAATAGCATGTACTTGCCATAAATAACATAGACATATCTTACACAAATCCACTTCTTTGTGGTTCCAGAATTATTATGAGTCATATATTTCTCAACTGGTTAGATTTAGTTCATTTGAACATATTGTTTTCTGTCAGGGTAACTTTCAGGGAGACCTGAAAAGCATTTTGTGAATGAGCTGCAGATAATGTTGGGTTTAGACATGAGAGATCCAGGTTGATATTTCTCATTACTTGATGGCCATGGACAAATTTCAGCATTTTAGGGAGCATGAGGTTTTCTTGGACAGAGTGGAACACTCATGAGAAACACATGTGGTATGACTTTGAGGAGGAAGTCAGTTCCCAAATACAGGAGGTAGACATTTGGAGGCACACACAAATAGAAGGACCAGGGATCACTCTTGAGTTTGGAGCTATGGAATGGAGCTCTCTCCCTTATCAGTAATGATGAGGAACAGGAACAAGAGCAACAGTGTTAGTCCTCAGAGAACGTGTAGGTGACCTTGGAAGATTCAGCACATGGAATGGCCCCATCTAATCCCCAGAGGAGATGCGTGGTGTTGATTGGGGACTCACTGCTGTGTGGAACAGGAATGGTTTGCGGGCCTGAAAAAGGTGAGGTGTGCTGTCTCCCCTGGGCAAAAACCATGATGTAACAGACAGGCTGATAACACTCACCAAGCCACTGACCTTTACCCCTTCTTTCTGGACCACATGGGAACCAATGACACTGCAAGGCACAGCCTTCAGACTATCACAAGAGATTATGAAGTTCTGGGTAGGAAGCTGAATGATCTTGATGCACAGGTTGTAATTTTGTCTGTCCTCACAGTTGAAGAACATGACCCAGGAAAGGAGAGAAGAACAGTGGAGGTGAACAACTAGCTCTGCAGATGGTGCCACTGGGAACAATTTCATGCAGTTTCATGAAAATGGCCTTATGGCAAGTGAGCGGTTGTACCTCCCAGCAGTTGGCAGGAACATTTTTGTTAAGAGCCTCACAAACCTCATCAGGAGGGCTTTAGGCTGAGTAATGGGGGAGGGAGACAGTATTCTTGAGGGCAGGAGATCATCAAGTGGTGGAGAAGATAGCTTGAATGTTATAGAAAGAACTAGGCCAATAGTAGAAGAACCCAACAGTGGGAGGGAAAATACTTAAATAAGCAGCTAGGGTGAATTACCCATGGTCTTAGATGTCTTTACACTAATACACAGAGCATGGGAAATAAACAAAATGAACTTGACTCTTAACACAGTAAAGCAAATATGATATAACTAGCTATACCCAGTGTAACATACACTTTTACCTACATATATAAAACACTTCAGTGTTTTCATTCCCACTCTGCTGATTGGCCACTTAGGAAACATGTCAAGAGTATGATCATTTGCCGCATTAATATATAACATTTCAAATCAAGTATAATGGCTAGTTTCATGACGAAAGCCCCTCTGCTGCCTCCATGCAACCACGCACACATACCACACACACATTATGCATGCCAGGACACAAGAACCCCTCTGTCACCATGCAACTGCACACACACACACACACACACACACACCACGTTACACACACACACTTCACATGTGTCAGGATGTGAGAGCCCCACCAATGCCTCCATGCAACTGCATATAACAGATGCCACACTCTTCACATGTGCCAGGACATGAGAACCCCTCCACTGCCACCACCATGCAACTACGCACACACACCATGCTACATACACACAACATCCACCAGGATGTGAGAGCCTCTCTGCCACCACGCAGAAACACACACACCCTATGCTACACCCCCCATGCTACACAAACACACCAACACCACACATCCCATATGTGCCAGGATGTGAGCACCCCTCCACCACCATGTTTAGAAAGAACTTGAAGCTTTTGCCATGTTTCCACCCCCAAGGCCCAAGAGCAAGGAACAGCTACAGACAGCACAGAAGACCCAAGGCCCAGCTATAAACAGCAAAGAAGGTCCAAGAGCAAGGAACAAATACAGACAGCAGAGAAGGCTCAAGGCCCCACTACAGACAGCAGAAAACACCATGTTCTAGTGGCTAAGACGGAGGACCAAATGCCGCTCTTAAATAGCAGTTCCCTTGGCTGCTTCAGATGTGCTGCATGATTGCAGCCAGATGCATCTGATAGCTTGGTCCTGGTTCTTCCAAGACTCCCACAGTCAGGGCCTGAGTCTGCAAAGAGGCGGTGCCAGTTGCTGCACCAGGGGCCTATTCCTGTGAGGAGAGGCAGATCCTGATACCTAAGCAGCCAATCAGCACACTGAAAATGGCAACATTCCCAAGAGAAATATGTCTATAAATTTATATCTATATCTATAAATCTATATCTATATCTATATCAAAAGCTTCAATATCTATATCTGTATCTATATCTATCTATATAGTCATCACTGAAACCTGGTGGGATGAGTCAAATGATTGGAATATAGTAATAGAGGAAATAACCTATTTCAGAGAAATAGACCAAACAGGAAAGAAGGAGGAGTAGCATTATATGTCAAGGATGTTTATACCTGAGAAGAGATCCATGACTCAAACCCTCGAAGCCAGGATTTGAGAGCATCTGAGTAAAAATTAAGAGGGAGAGAAACAACAGTGATATTGTGGGGGGCGGTCTACTACAGACTCCCTGTCATAACTAACCTTCTGGAGTCAGAAGATTCAGACACAGAGGAGGAAGCAGATTGCCAGGAATCTACAGCTCTTGATGATGGTAGTCTCCCTGAGGAGCTGGGAAGTGAAGCAGGGGGGCCCCCTATTCCACTACAGAAGGTTGCAGATGCTGAGGACATATTGCCACCCTTTACAGAGTGACAAAGAGACAAGGAGAGATAACGCTGATCCCAGTGGCTGTTAAATAGGAGATGCTGACCTCATTAGACACCTGATGTTTTGAGACAACTGCCTATAAATCTCCCAGGAGTTCGTTGGCAGCTTTGTTGCTGACAACTGTTCTCTCTTGGTGACTGACAGTACTCTTTTTTTCCTGACCATGTTTTCCTGACCTTGGACAGGCTATGATTTACAGCTCTTGTTTTATTCCTTGCTGACTTTGTTTATTTGGACTACTTACTTGCTGTACAACCTCTGGACTGGTTGATAACCACCCTCTTGCTTCTCCCTTCATAACGCTGGATACCCTGTGACCTGCACTGGATTAACTACCAGGGAGCCCTGGTGGTGCAGGGATTAAATGCCAGTACCGCAAGCCACAGTGTTGCAAGTTTGATCCTAAGGGACCCAAGGTTCATTCAGCCTTCCATCCTTTCATAAGTCAGTAAAATGAGTACTTGGCTTGTGGGGGCAATTAGCTAACGCACATTGGAAACTGCTTAATGCGGTGTAGATGTGTAAAGTGCTATTGCTTAACAATCTGTAAACTGCTCTGAGAGCCTTCGTGGCTGAAGTGTGGGCTATAAATATCTAAAAATAAAAAATAAATTCTTGACAACTCTTGAATTCTAACCACCTGATTCCTGGAATACTTGCTGACTGGAGCATTAGACACTCTCAGGACAGACTGAGGACTTGGATGATGCCTTACGGGAAGAGATGACCACACATTCAGAAAGGAGAGAAGTCATAGTAATGGGAAAGTCCAGCTATCCTGATATTTGTTGGAAGTCAAATTCTGCCAAGAATATAAGGTCCAACAAATTCCTCACTTGCCTTGCAGACAATTTCATTGTCTAGGTGGAAGAGGCAACAAGGGGTTCTCCTATTTTAGATCTGATCCTAACCAAGAGTGATGACCTAGTTAATGGGGTGGAATGGCGGGATCCTTAGGTGGGATTGACCATGTTCTCCTGGAGTTTCTAATACAGCAGAAAGGGGAAACCAAGTATAGTCAGACTGCATTCTAGACTTTAAGAAAGCTGATTTTAGTAAATCTAGGGAAATACTGGGTGTGATCCTGTGGTCAGGAATATATATTGATAACGAAGGCACAATTTCAGATCTTTCCAATGAGGAGGAAAACTGGGAGGTGTCTAAAGACACCAGGATAGATGTCTAAAGAACTTTCCACTGAGCTAAGATTTAAAGGGGATATGTACAAAAAATGGAAAAGGGAGGAAATAACCAAAGAGGAATTTAAATGAATAGCCAGCAGGTGTAGGGAGAAAGTCAGAAAAGCTAAAACACAGAACAAGCTCAGACTTGTTAGAGAGGTTAAAAACAATTAAAAGGGCTTTTTTGTTTTGTCTGTAGCAATGGGAAGAACAAGGAAATGGTAGGGCCACTGCATGGAGAAGATGGAGAAATGCTGGGAACAGAATATGCAGAACTACTTAACATCTTCTTTGTTTGGGCTTACTCCCAAAAGAAAAACTGCTCAACTTGGGGGAAATGGAGCAGATGATACAGTAGGGGGGGGGGAAACACAGCACAGAATAGATAAAGAGGTAGCACAGGAATACTGGCTACTCTAAATTAATTTAAGTCTCCAGGGCCAGATGAACTACATCCAAGACTATTAAAAGAACTGAAATAAGTAATCTCAGAAGCAGTGGCAATAATCTTTGAGAACTCCTAGAAAAGAAGAGAAGTCCCAGCAGACTGGAGGAGGGCAAATATTATACCCATCTTAAAAAGGGGTGGAAAAAAGGACCCAAAAATTTACTACCCAGTCAGCCTGGCATCAATACCAGGAAAGATTTTAGAGCAGATCATTAAACAGACAGTCTGTAAGCACTTAGAAATGGGTGTTGTGATCACTAAAAGTCCACATAAGTTTCCTATAAAGAAGTCATGCCAAACAAAACTTATCTCTTTTTTTTGATAGAGTCACAAGCTTGGTAGCTGAAGGGAAAGTTGTAGATGTAATTTGGGCCTGATAAGATATGGATGTAGCATATCTTGATTTCAGTAAGGCCTTTGACAAGGTCCCCTATGATAGTCTTGCAATTAAGCTAGAAAAATGTGGGCTAAACAGTGTTACTGTTAGGTGGATTTGCAATTGGTTGACTGGCCAAACCCAAAGGTTGCTCACCAATGGCTCCTCTTCATCCTGAAGAGAAGTGACCAGTGGGGTGCCACAGGGCTCTCTTCTGGGACCAGTGCTATTCAACATCTTTATAAAGGATTTGCATGATGGAATAGAGGGCATGCTTATTAAGTTTGCAGATGACACCAAATTAGGAGGGATAGCAAGTACCCCAGAGGACAGAATCTGGATTCAAAATGACCTTAAATGAATTTCAACAGGGAGAAATATAGGTTAGTACACTAAGCTGAAAAAAATAAAAATGAAACGCACAGATATAGAATCACCCAACTTGACAATGGTGCATGTGAAAGGGATGTAGGAGTCTTAGTAGACAACAAACTGAATGTGAGTCAACAGTATGATCAGTAGCTAAAAAGCCAAAGCTATTCTAGACTGCATCCATAAGAGTATGGTGTCTAGATTGAGGAAAGTAATAGTACCACTTTATTCTACTTTGACAGAGCTTAACTGGAATACTGTGTCCATTTCTGGGCACCACAATCCGAGAAGGATATTGATAAGGTGGAATGTGTTCAGAGGGCTACCAAAATGGTGAAAGGTCTGGAAACCATGCCCTGTGAGGAGAAGCTTAGGGAGTTGGGTATGTTTAGCTTGGAGAAGAAAAGGTTAAGAGATGACATGATAGCCATGTTTAAATATTTGAAGGGGTATCATATTGAAGAAGGAACAAGCTTGTTTTCTGCTGCTCCAGAAACTAGGACAGGAGCAATGGATTCAAACTATATGAAAAGAGATTCCAGCTAAACATTAAGAAGAACTTTCTGACAGTAAGAGCTGTTCGGAAGTGGAATACGCTGCCTTGTAGTGTGGTGGAGTCTCCTTCTTTGGAGGTTTTAAAAGAGAGGCTGGATGGCCATCTGTCAGAAGTGCTTTGTGTATTTCTGCATGGCAGGGGGTTGGACTAGGTGGCCCTTGCTCCACCAAAGATCAAGAAAGGCATATTCCACCACTTAAACACAAAGAGATTTGATTAGTACAGTCATAACAGTGACATCAAACAAAAAAGGGGGGAAAGACTCCCAACTGAGCCAAGACAACTCTCCCTTCCTACAAACTCTCCCCTCCTACAAACTCTCTCCAGAACTCAACTCCTTCTCCATCACCTCCCACTCAAACATCTCCGGCAGTCTCATTCCCCAGCCACAACCCCACCTCTTCTTTTCTCCTCCACCTCCCTCCAGGTACCCTATTCCTCTGGGTCCTTCCAACCCCTGTCTTGGGTTTATTCCCATTGAGCCAGCGTCCTCCCCACAGGTGCTGCCCACAAGGCAGTCACTTTTCTGTCGCTCAGCTTTTCACTCACTCCCGGCTGTCTTCTCCCTACTCCCATCGCCTGTCCCATCTCCGCCCCCCCCCCGGCTCTACTTTCTCTCACCATGTCTGCCTCCCCATCTGCTATCACAGCCCTCTGTCTCTCCCTCTGCTTTCCTCCTTCACCTTCTTCTGTCTTCCTTTAAATTCCCCACCACACTTCCTATCCCTACCCCCTGCCTACATGCCCGCTGCTGCTCTCTAACGGCACATCTGCTGCTGCCATGCCTCTGTCCCTGTTGATGCACCTGCCACTGCTTTCCTTCACAGCATGTCTGCCCCTGCTGCCACCATGCCATTGTCCTTTGCCCCCTCCTCCATGTCCTCCAGGTAAGTTGGGGGAGCGCCTGTGCTGGTGGCGAGCACCCCGAGCCTCCAGTTTATGCACCACAGTGGGGGGATTTGGAAAACGCGAAACAAATGAGAACATAAATTTGAAGCATTTTGCTGAGTAAAAAGTGGCATAGAGATGATCAATAATAATAAAATGCCTGAGAGTTATGCTTTGAAATACAGTTCTGCATGCCATTTATTGAATAATATCTTTCTCAAATGCATTCTGAGTCAAGAGCATTAGCCAGCCACCCATCAAACTGCAACATTTAGCTCCTTCAAAGCAGAAGTCTCTCTTTTTTATTATTTGATTGAGGGATTTAATCATAGCTCTGGGTAATGAGTGTAGATATGATGTTTCTTAGTGACTCCCATCAATAGGTAAACTGACTACATGGATGCTAAGAATTTGGAAAAATGTGCTCATAAATGTTGCTGGCAGAGATTCAATTACAGCTTCAACCATGTACTAGGAAACGGGAGGCATTTATCACTAGTGAGCTGTATCAATCATTTCCAAGATACTTTCAGATTTGCTTGCAAATGAATAATCATATGAAGCTGCACATCACAAAGACAGAAATGACTGTTAAGTGCACATGTGTCTCCTTAAGAAGCATAAAACAAGGAAACAAAAAACAGGCACCAGCAAAAGGTGTTAATTAAGGACTAAACATCTGACAGTACTTTACATATGCTGCATAGTGATCACTGATGTGGGTAAGATTAATCTCTACACACACACAGTAAGTTAGACTTCTACAAAAAGACTTCTATTTCTATAATAAGTGTTAACTGCAATAACAAGCACAGTTTCAGGATCAGCAATAATCCTTAAACATTTTCTTATGAGGAAGTATGTGGGAGGGGAATATTTTAATGATATTCTTTCAAGTATAGACATTTTTTTTTCTTGGCATGGATTGCTATTGATATGCCATACACATGGTTATAGATAAGAAACCACTCTTAAGTTTTTGCCCTGCCTCCATTCTGTAGGTTCTTGTACTTGCTTGTGATTAATCAACACTTGCATTTTTTTCTTTATAAAACTATTTTATATCCTGCCCAATTTCATGGTAGGGTATGGTGAAGAAAAACGTCTTTAAAACAAATTTAAAACAATTTTAACAGTTTGGAACAGTTCATCATAATCAAAATAATTGGTAATCCAATAATCTATAATTTACTATAGATTATCCAATAATCAATTAGGTATAATGTTTGAGCCCCAAAGGCTTCAGTGCCAAGTCATTCAACTTGGCACTGAAATGGAGACAATGCTGGTACCAATTGGGCCTCCAAGGGAGGGTATTCCACTGTCTGGTTGCCACAGCTAAGAAGACCATTTGCTTTATCTCCATATGCTGTACTGCTCCCAACAAGGAGATACAATTCAGTCCCCTCCCCTGATCTCACTGCTCAGTTTGGTATATACTAGGGATGTAAGTCTTTGCTCACTTTGTTCTTGCATGCATATGAGCATGAAGAATTTCAAATGTTTTCTCAGTTCTGGCTGAAATTACAAGAGTTGTTATACATCTTTCAACTGAAGTACTGGCTAAGCAGTGCTACACGTGAAAAGGACCTTGGGATTATTGTTAATCATAAATTGAACATGAGCCAGCAGTGTGATGCTGCAGCAAAGAAGGCAAATCCTATCTTATCCTGCATGAATAGAAGCATAGTTTTAAAGTCAAGGGAAGTAACAATCCCACTGTATTCTGTGCTGGTAAGCCTCATTTCGAGTACTGTGTTCAGTTTTGGGTGCCTCATTTTATGAGGGATATAGACAAGTTGGAGTGAGCTCACAGAAGGGCAACAAGGATGATAAGAGGTATGGAGAACAAAACATAAGAGGAAAGGTTGAAGGACCTGGGCATTTTCAGCTTGGTGAAGGGAAGCCTGAGGGGTGACATAATCACACTCTTTAAATACCTCAAGGGCTGCCATAGAGGAGGGTGCAGGATTGTTCTATGCTACCTCAGGGGGTAGAACTAGGTCTAATAAAGCCATAACTCATGGGTGGGTAGATTTCAATTGAATGTTCAAAATAACTTCTTGACAGTAAGAACAGTTTGGCAATAGAATCAATTGGCCAGAGAGGTGGTGAGGTCTCCTTCTCTAGATTTCTTCAAAAAGAGGCTAGACAGCTACCTGCTGGGGATGCTCTAGCTGGAGATCCTCCAATGAGCAGGGGGTTGGACCTAATGGCCCTTCCAACTCTATGGTTCTATTATTTTCTATTTCATTTTGGGTCCTGGGTGATGGTTTTGTCATGATGTGTGTCTGACACAATTGGGTGCTTCTCTACTGCCCCTTACACTCCATCAGCCACTAAATGGGCATGTTGGTGGGTTGAGGTGACAAGTGAGTCAGAGTGCAGGGGTTGGGATGGAAGAACAGAGTGGAGTTCCCTCAAGGTTCCATGAAGGATCTCAACCAACCTGTTGAAGTTAACAATGCTATGCACACTGACTAGGAAGTCATCCTTGTTTAACACAATGGGACTTAATTTCTGAATAGACTAGCATAGTGTTGCACTGCTAGGCTGCATTCCTCAACACATTTGTTACCAACTAAGTCTCACCGAAACTGGATAAAATGTACACCTTTTTCATTTTTTAGTATGCAAGAATTATATTAAAAACAAACAAACAAAAATCCACCATACATATGGAAGGTGGAAGTGCAAAAATCTACACATGAATGTCCATGTAAGGCAGTCAAATGTCAAGAAATGTATCCATATGAAGTTGTCAGCAGCAGATGAACATCTGCAAAATTCAGTCCAGCACAAAATTAATACAGCTGATGACCTCCCAACAAAAAGAATAATAATAATTTCTTACCTGCTTCTCCCCATGGATCGAGATAGGGAACAACACATCCACATCTTTTATTTTAAAAGATGCACCAGATGAATTACAATGCTAGTGGGTAGAAGGCTTACTCAGACCTTGGCTAGAAGGGCATTGTGGTGTCCAATATATCTGGAACATAATTATTTGCTAAATAAGTTATAGTTTAAGATCCATAGATAAAAATGAGTATGGAAACCAAAGCTACAGTGCATTGATTAGGCAAAACATCTCAGTCCAATTATCCATACAGTCCTTTATTATCCATGAACCTTATCAGACATGGCAAAAATTGCACAATTACAATGTTATGGTAGCACAAATGTTTTCCACTATTGCACGATGTTGTCATGTTTGCATGGTCAAACTGCTTCAGCCATGAATAAGGCATTGCTTTTAATTGATGGGACAAGCCATCAATAGCTCTCTATTGTGAAGTCAAAGGCTTTCACAGCTGGCATATATAGGTTTTCCGTGGTTTTTTCCTGGGCTGTGAGGTTGTGTTCTGGAAGAGTTTATTTCTGACGTTTTGCCTGCATCTGTGGCTGGCATCTTCAGAGAATGGTTGGGTAGGAGTGTGTGTGTGGGTTTATACAGTTGCCCCTCCACATTCGCGAATTTAGCATTTGCGGTTTTGAGTATTTGCAGTTTTGGGAGGTGTTCCCCCCGCCCTCCCAAAAGCAGCGACTGGGCTTTAGAAGCCCTGTGGCCGCTTCTGGGGGGGGGAGAGAAGCAGGCTGGAGGGGTGGGAGAGGTGGGGAGGGGACCTTCCGAGGCCCCCTCGCCACCTTAGGAGGCCGGGCAGGGGGTGGGAGAGGTGGCGAGGGGGCCTTGGGAGGGAGGGGGAGGGCTGGGGAGGTGACCACGGTGGCCAGGGGAGGCAGGGGGAAGTGACTATGGGGCCCCTGGAGGCCCCGTGGTCACTTTGGTGGGGGAGGGCAGTCGTTATTCATGGAATTTTCACATTCGTGGGGGTCTGGGGAACCTAGCCCCGTGAATGTGAAGGGACGACTGTATACCGTGAGCTCCTGTTGGAGAGGATATGTAAATTAGTGTATTTGAATGGCTAATTTCTGTGTGGAGATATGCAAGGAGGGTTAGTGTCTGTTTGGCTAATGGTCCATTGTCTGCTGGAAATCCCCCTGTCCTTGGGTGGAGGTCATTTGCATGTGTTGAGTTTTGATTTTGGTGTTTTTCAAGACTGGTAGCCAAACTTTGTTTACTTTAAGGATTTCTTCCTTCCTGTTGAAGTTGTCCAGTTGTTTGTGGATTTCAATAGCTTCTCTGTGCATTCTGACATGATAGTTGTTGGCCTGGTTCAGAATTTCAATGTTTTTAAATAGCATTTTGTGTCCAGGTTGGTTTATAACATGTTCTGCTACTGTTGATTTTTCTTGCTCTCTGTATCGCATTCTTTGCAGTCTTGAAGAGTGTGCAAAAACATCGTGAGATTACAGCATGAATGGACAGACCTCTTTCCCCCTTTCCTGTTCCAGGTGAGAAAACATCCAGGTAAGAACGTGAAAGCTATCCACAGGATGCTCTTTTTATGAACTGTCCCAGTTTGTTTGCATGTTTTTAGGTTTGTTTAAGTGTTTGTGTGTTCATTTACTTTGCAAATAAGGGTTTTTTGGGGGCGTTTTTAAGCATGCTTACATCTTCTTGTGAGAACCACTGAAATCTCACCCATGCTAAATCATGGAAGTAAAGTCCCATTCCTATAGTGCTAGTGGTGGTCGTGCGATGATTCCATTGCAGTTCTTTTTTGCAATTACAGTGATGTGTGATAACAAGTGTAATAATGCCACTATGTTTCCTCTTTCCCCATTTGTGGAATTACAGTGTTTTTAGATGCTAGTCTGATAAAGTCCCATGTTACCTATGTCCTCAATAACATATGCCTAAAATGCTGCACATTTTATTGATTATCTAACAACAAATATTTATAAACAAATATTGTGGGTGTCTTTTTCTGTCCATATTCAAAAAGTGTTTGCAAGAGCAAATGCAATACTGAGCCATTCCAGGAAGCAGGCTCAAATGTAAATATGCAGGTTGAGTCTCCCTTATCCAAAATGCCTGGAACCAGAGGTATTTTGGATTTTGGAATATTTTGGATTTTGGAATGCTTGCATATACATGACAAGATATTTTGGAGATGGGACTCAAGTCTAAACACAATTCATTTACCTTTTGCACACACTTTATATGCTCGTTGCCTAAAGGTAATGCACAAGATTCTTAATAATTTTGTGCAAGAAACAAAGAATGTGTACATAGAACCATCAGAAAACACATAAAATGTAAAATGTCCTGTCATGTCTGCGCTCAAAAAAGTTACAGATTTTGGAATATTTTGGATTTTGGAATTCTTGATAAGGGAGACTCAACTTGTACTGTATATAAAATGCTGCAATTGTAGGTGGTGCCATTTAGCAGAATTGCAAATGAAATGAGGTAAACAACAACTTCTTCTTCTTCTTCTTCTCATATTTTATTTCTATAGTGCTATCAATGTACATGGAGCTTTACAAGAAAAAGAACAACAAAATAGTTCCCTGCCCTCAAGCTTACAATCTAATGAAGACATGATACAAAAGGAAAGGGGATGGCAGTAGGGGAAGGGATTAAGTCTTGCATTCTCTTCTCTCCCTCCTTGGCCAAGGCAATGGCAGTTGGGATGGACGGAGGGCTGATTAATCTTATCATCACGGCCAGTCAATTGGTCCAAAGTGAAAGTCATGTACACCTTCAATTAAAAAAAAAAAAAGTATTCTTCTAATTTTACCCAACAAGGTTAATTTAACATGAGAAAATGGACCAAACTGAAATGGTCATCATGACATTATATACTGAAGTTACTTAACAGTAAAGAACCTACTTGACCCAATGGCATCTGCTCAGAAAGAATAGGTACATATGGTCTATGGGCCACATCTGGTCCTCTGGGGCTTTTCTGCAGTCCACAAGTTCCCTCATGACATCCCTCAAAGCCTCCAGAATCCCACCAAAATGCAAAGCAGAAATGGGCATTTTTGGCCCCAAACCAGTGAGCTACTGCTCCTCGAGTAGTGTTTTAATAATAATAATAATAATAATAATAGTAATAAAATTTATTTATATCCCGCCCCTCTGTTAAACAATCGGGGCGGCTTACAAAAATTAAAATACAATACAGATAAAATCCCCAAACACCCCCCACCCTCACCCTCACCCATAAAAAAATATTAAACAATTATAAATTAAAACCAACTGATCTAAAATCACATTTAAAAACAATAAATACAATAAAATACAATAAGCTGCATTCATTGTCCAGCTTTCACAACCAAAACAGAAGTCGGAAATACTATGGCATGGATGATCCTGACTTTGGTATTCAATAATATATTTTTAAACTTGAGGATCTCATGTGGCTCACTTGTAGGTGCCCTTCCAAATCTTAATCACCTTCTGATTTCTTGACTACAGTATCCATTTTGATTAATGACTGTGCCAAGGTAACGAAAAATCTGTAACTTTTTTTATGTCTTCATTACTCATGTTAAAGTTATGTAAATTATCCGTAGTCATTTTTGTTGAATCTTCTACATACCCCTAACTCGGCCAAGCATTTTAAAAAAATCTATCTGAAACCTGAAGTGCAAACTGGAAGTCACTTGCAGTTCTATTTTCAGCTAAAAATGTGTGTGTGTGTGTGTGTGTTGGCTTGCTAGGGGACTTGGTGGTGAAAGTTGATCCTATTCCCATTGCAGTTGTCCACCGTTGGTCTAGAGCCCAAACATGGGAGAAAAATGGAATTCAAAGACATAGTCGTGTTAGTCTGGAATATCAGTAAGCAAGGGGATTTTGTAGTAACTTTGAGACTAACACAGAGATAAAATTGTAGCATAAGCTTTCATAAACTTAGTCTACTTCCTCAGATGCTAGGAGAAATGAGTATAGGGATCCTGGACTGGAAGCTCATTACTGGGGTGGTGGTGATGGCAAAAATTGAGGCTAAATTGAAAACCCTTCCTATGCATTTGCAATGCACACAGTATAAGTGGGTTCATTTTTTTTTTTGTTAGCATTTCATTATTTTTCATCTTGGGTTTTTTTTATTGCACTAGAAAACAGACTTGCAAGCAGTAAGGAACAAACTGGATTCATTTTGTATTTCAGTAGTAATATTATAGGAGAATAACAGCAGCTTCTGAAATTACAGTGTATGTGTCATGTCCGCTATCATCCCATTTCTTGCCACTTGGACATTTGTAGCTTCAGTCCAGTGCCTGCAATGTTCTGAAACAGTTCATTTCTGAGCTGTCAGTGAAATGAACTGTGTGGTGTGACTGTGAGATCCTCAAGTGTGACCACTTCCACTCTTCCAAAGCATTCCAGTTGTCTACAGTTATTATCACATTCAGCATGTGAAGCAAACACCTGTAACATTTCTCTCAACTATATGGAATATTCTGATGTTTCTAATACTCTGCGGGTTTGGGGAAACAGAAGTGTGCAACCAGTGGAGAATGGAGTTGTTCTCTCTCCACTCCTCAATACCAGGAACAAATAAAGGTATAGCTTGAGCGTCCCCCTGCATTTGGTCTCATCTCTGGAGACCCACTGGCTTCTAGGATGGCTGATACATTGGCTATGCCCTTGTCATTCGTGCCTTGCTTACACCCAGACTAGACTACAGTGGGCCTTTGGTACCACTGAGGTTTTGTTGCAGGACTGATGAATCCATGGATGCAGAATCCATGGATAAAGAGGGCCAGCTATACTATAATGCTCTATACATGGGGCAGCATTCAAAGCTGGTTCAGACACTTTAGCTTCTTGTTGGTGCGGGGCAAAACAAGCAAAGCATATAAGCAGTGGGAGTGGCAGGATCCAGTGGGTCCTCATCAAGATAACTTCCAACCCCCCAGCCACAATCCTAGGTCCTCCCTCCCACAATTTCTTTCCTTCCATTTCTTTTCCCACCAGTTCTCTCTGCCAGTATTTTCTCTTTCATGCTTTCATTGCTTTCCCCTCTTTAGTCTATGGACATTATCAGCCGTGGCAAAAATTGCAGGATTACGACATCAGGGTAGCATGAATTGGCCCCATTATCACAGTCTGCTCACTGTTGGCTCACTAAGAGACACCTGGCACAGTCTGGGGACTAAATAACCCAGGTGTAGCCAAACAGCAGTACTCTATGCATTCTAACATGATAGTTGTTGGCTTGCTCAATAATTTCAGTGTTTTAAAATAACATTTTGTGTCCAGGTTGGTTTATAACATGTTCTGCTACTGCTGATTTTTCTGGCTGGCCCAGTCTGCGGTGTCTCTCATGTTCCTTGATTTGTGCTCGCACACTGCGTTTAGTGGTCCCTATGTAAACTTGTCTACAGCTGTATGGTATGTGGTAAACAGCTGTGGACAAGTTTACATAGGGACCACTAAATGCAGCGTGCAAACATGAATCAAGGAACATGAGAGACACTGCAGACTGGGCTAGCCAGAAAAATCAGCAGTAGCAGAACATGTTATAAACCAACCTGGATGCAAAATGTTATTTAAAAACACAAGAATTCTGGACCAGGCCAACAACTATCATGTCAGAATGCACAGAGAAGCTATTGAAATCCACAAACACTGAATGGACAACTTCAACGGGAAAGAAGAAATCCTAAAAATAAACAAAATCTGGCTACCAATCTTGAAAAACACTAAAATCAAAACTCAACACATGAGAATGAACTCCACCCAGGGAGAGGGGGATTTCCAGCAGACAATGGACCATTAGCCAAACAGGCACTCCTTGCATATCTCCACCCAGAAACTAGCCATTCAAATACACAAATTTACATATCCTCTCCAACAGGGGCTCACAGTATATAACCCCTCCCCACTCCTACCCAACCATTCTCTGCAGATGCCAGCCACAGGGTGAAACATCAGAAATAAACTCTTCCAGAACACGGCCTCGCAGCCTGGAAAAAAAAAACCCATGGAAAACCTATGGATGGCGGCCGTGAAAGCCTTCGACTTAACATTTCCTTCTTTGCCAGAATCCACACAATGCATGCACAAATACATATAATATCAAGGGGGCAAGATCCTTTCTTCCCATTTTATAGCTGGGATTTTGTGATTTATAATTGTAGGGATCAAACTGAAGTGGAGAGGCTATAAACTGAAGTGTGTGGGATTTTAATTATAGAGAAGTTCAGAAGCTTATAAGAGATAGGCATGTCATATATAGAATGTTGAGAACACTTAAGTTTGGAGTGGAGAAATCTAGCTAAAGTGATGACATTTTAAGCTTTTGTATTCTTATCAACAAAGAAATAGTGACCTTCAGGGTTTCTTTTGTTCTCTGGATATTACTTTGCACATGCTGCTATTTTAATCGGACTCACTTTACATCAGCCTCAGTGCCATGACTCAGAGAAACCTCTCACTCCTACACTAGGCATCACACTGAATAAAGTACCTCCACTGAGATACTGAGAAGCTGGTGCTGTTGACAAAATGAGCCATTTCTTACCTCACTGTTCTAGGTTTTTTTCCCTGGAAAATCAGTTCTCCTCCTCTTAACAGCCACCTTACTTGCATGTATGTGAGGGAAAAGAGGGCTCTTTTGCTATTGATTGATTGACTGGTATATTATAATATGCACACTGCTTAATGAAAAACACACCTGCCCAGTATAATCAAAGTTCTACTTTGGCTGTCTGCAGACAATCTACCTATTCAAAATGGCCATGTGTTTGGTATGTTTAAAATGCATTTTCTGATTTCTCATTTCACTGCTATTAATGTTAACTGGTATAAAATGTAAAAAATAATACACACACCAAAAAACAAAAACTAAACAAAAAAACTCCCACAACCCTTGGTACCTCAATTCTTCCCCTTATTTTTGCATTTTCCTGGTTGCATTTTGACTCATTTAAATAAACTCTTTATCAATCATTTCTTTCTCTTACAGGCAGCTCTAGCATGTTAGCCAATTCCTTTTTCCATCTGCTTGTGTAACATTCAAATAAGAGTAATATGGTTTAACAATTTTTGTAGAGCTCTATCTCTGTGTGTGTGGCTATGGAAGTTCCAAGTTCAGAGCAAGGATTACATTGAGTTGTCGTTAGAAACTCTCAAATCTTCACAATTAACTCATTTTGTAATCTACTGGTTCTATCCCAACTGAATCTAAACACTGCAGGAGTGAAACACCCTTCCTAATTCTTCTTCATATCAGAGCTTACTGATGCAAGCACATGGCAGTACATGGTATCTCTTGGCAGAAGGTAGGGCTTCCAGCCTGGTAGTCTCTACTATTCTAATGACCACTATAATCCCTCCCCTTTCAAAGACTCAGCTGGCCTGTAGCCTGCAATTTGCTTGGCTTACAGCCACCATTTTGTTATTTCCCCACAGGGGATCAGTTGTTAAGCTGACCCAGAGCATTATGAGAAAAACAAAATGGCACACCCAGGTGCCTGGTTCTCAGGACATTCAAGCTGCTTCTTGGGGGCGGGGAAGGACCATTTCTCAATCATATTAGAACAGGTTGGGGAAAGTGCATACCCTCCAACATTTCACAGATAAGAATCAGGACATGTATGGCCAAACAACATCAGAGTATGGTCCAGATGGCAAAAGTTACTAATGTGGAAGAATACACAAGCTAGGAGAGGCTGCAACTGTTTGCTTTAGCCTGAGCCTGAGCCTACTGGGAAGGGCAAGATACAGGCCCTTCCTCTCCTCGCCCTCCTACTGAGTTAACTGAATGCAAACTACTTTTGCACTTTGAAATCAGTGTGAAGCAATTAAAATAAGTAAGGGGGAAATTGGGAAGGGGAGAGAGAAACTGGGACATTTTAGAAGCAGGTGAAAAATGGGACAACAGAGAATTAATCAGGCCTGTCCCTAGCAAATTGGGACAGTGGATGGTATGAAAGTGTGGCTTGTGAGATTCATGAGGCTTCAAGGACTGTTTTTGTAGTACCTTAGGTCCCATTTTGTTTACTCCAAAATGTCACCAATACCTCCCAAGAGTATTTGAGGCAATTTTACCATGTTTTTGGGTCCTTGGGCTGTTTTAGGTCCAGAAGAGCCCTTTTTTCAACAGTAAGTGATCTGGAAGTCAAGTTCCAGCTCACTTCCTGGGGTCCATTCACACTAGTCTCCATATTTGTGGGCTAAGCATTAACGGATTTATTTGAGGATTACTAAATATGTTCTTTCTAGGTATTTTCTAGATTCTACAGTGTGATTCTATGGTAGGCTACTGCCAGAAATTGACCACAGAGTTGCACTGGAAGACCTCGAGATTCCTGGAGAGAACACTTCTCTAGCCATTTCTAGGTTTCCCAGTGTGGCTCTATGGTCAACTTCCAGTGGAAACATACCATAGAATCGCACCGGAGAACCTACAAATGCCTAGAGAAGTGTTCTCTTAGGTTGAAAAGTATTTGTTGTTGTGTGCCTTCAAGTCATTTCTGACTTATGGTGATCCTAAGGAAAACCTATCATGGGGTTTTCTGAGGCTGAGAGTATGTGACTTTCTCAAGGTCACCCAGGGGGTTTTAATGGCAGAGTGGGGATTCAATTTGGGAGGAACAGTACCTAATAATCTTCTGTCTTCCCGTTTTTTCAGCTGTTTTTAAAATGTTCCAGTTTCTCTCTTCTATTCCCACTTTACCCCTTCATTCTCCATTTACTTCAATTGGTGCAAACTGAGTTCAAAATGCAAAAGTAATTTGTACCCAATGAACTATGGCCCCGTCTACACGATGAAAAAAAAAAACCCGTTTGGGGGGTAAAAAATTTGAAAAGGCAGGCGTTTGAATGTATACGATCTGCCTACACGATTTTTTATTCTCCCTAAACTCCACATGACCCCCTTTGTCCAGCTGGCTGGAGTGATCCAAGCGGCGGTTTTAAATCTCCTGCCACTTAAAAATATATATATATATATATATATATAAAGGTGCCTGTTATGTGGACAGTGGGTTTTCCGTATTTACAATATAAAATAAAAATGAATAAATGTAAAAATCTCCATTTCATGAATTCACCGGACTCTCGCTTAGCCGGGAATCTAACATGGCGGACTCTCCCAATTCCCCTCTTTGCTAGCCCTGCCCCCTGTGCTCAGCCAGTGAATCAGATTATGCTGCCTGCTTGTATGTGTGCGAACGGGATGTGCAGACGATCAACAATTTGAACGGTTATACAGATTATTTGCCGAGATCCACTATTCCTCCCGAACGCCGATTTCACGTACCAGTACTTTATGGGAGATTCACTAGCCCCCCTTCTGAAAGACACGTATGCATCTGAATGGCCGTGTGTACACACTATCAATCTTTTGAACACTGTACAGATTTTTTTTCATCGTGTAGACGGGGCCTCAGTGTGGGAAGAGGAGATGAGGGGTAGAATCTTGCCCTTCCCAGTAGGCTCAGGCAAAAATACACTGCTACAGCCTATCCCAGCTTTTCTGTTCTTCCTCATTAATTACTTTTGCTGTCTTGACCACACTCCAATATTACTTGGCCCCATAAGTCCCAGTTTATATCTGTGAAACATTTGAAGTTATGTAATGTTAAATCTATTAACTCAGACATTTTCATAGGTCAGTTTCTAGTCCTTTTGGTTAGGTACTTGCTTGAGTAACAGGCCCAAAATGGGTGAAGCATTTTGCGGGCATTTTGAAATGCAGGAATGTTATTTACTCAATGCTATATGACTATTTTAGCTGTGCAGATGGCCCAGTCCTATGTTGGCAGTGGCTTGTGGTATGGAAAGGCAGAGACAGATGGGGTGTGACAGGAAATGGAGGCCTGGCAGAAGTAAGCAACAGGAGCCGGATATGTTCTTTCAGAATCCCTGTCTGGATGTACCCTGGATCTCTGTGGAGAGAAAGTACCAGATGAGAAAAAAAAAGTTAATAGAAGCAAATAACACAGCGGGCATGAAGATAAATGGCATGAATTAGCATACCCTGCTCAGAGAAGTCCACCACATTAGCATATCCCTGTTTTCCTTGCAAATGAAAAATGGCATCAAATTACACTCATTTTATTCTCTTTGTGCTAGGATGCAGCTTGCTGGGATAGTATGGGGCTGATTCAGTGGTATTTTGAAGTTAGTCCTAACTTCTCTTGGAGCAATGGGGAAATTTAAGCTTCTGATTGCGCACAATGTGGCAAGAAAAATTAACAGTGTATCATTGACCTTTTCACCTGGTTTTCCCCATTGTCCAATTTCATAAGCTGGCATTGGAGGAAGAATTTATTTCAAGCAAACACACACACACAATCATTTTATGTTGGGCTTGCTCTTGTAAAAAGAAAACCATGTTTGTTACACTTGGGAACTTAGTTTTCTCCCCCTGCATCTAATTCCAACTTTTTAGTTTGAAACCTATTTGTATATGAGATGAGTGAGAAGTGGATAATTAAAAAGAAGTTCAACTCCTTTAGAAAAATATCCTATTAGCTGTCTCTAATGATTAATTCATGGAAACTGGACACAGTATGAGCAACAGATAACACCATTTCTTTATCTTTTTCCTTTTACAAATTACCACTTTCCCTCTAAGATGTAGAGTCTTAAGTTTTTTTAAAAAAGCAAACCTTCTTTCAGTCTTCATTCTGGTAGAGCTGAATTCAGGATCTGGACAAATAAATAAAATGTTACCTGAATTTGTTTCTGGTTCAGCAAGCAGTTGTTTATTACCTTGAATACTTTGAAATTCAGAACATTTGTGTTAGAAGTAAGATAAGTTACAAAGCTACTATGGAACCTTTGAGATGAGCACTAAGGGAGATTAGCTAACTCAGATTCATTTGAGCATAAGGCCTTAAATTACCATTTTCTGACCTCATTTTGACAGCCAATACATTGCTAGAGCCAACAGAAGCAGAAAGAACCTTGGTGGAGTGATAGCTAAAGTATTTCTGGTCATCATTCTCAAAGGAGTAAAGTGCCATTTAAACAAGGCCATATGTTTTACCTTGGATATGTTCAGAAAGTAGTAATCCTGTAAATAAAGAAAGCAACAAACCTATGGTTTCCAGGACCCTGAAGATAATCATTTGATCATATGACCATTTATATGACATATTTACCCCCTTAAACTTACTTGTATGTCAGGATTCAGGAACATACATTGGAAACTGCTTAATGCAGTGTAGATGTGTAAATTACTATTGCTTAAAACAATTTGTAAGCTGCTCTGATAGCCTTTGTGGCTGAAGAGCGGGGTATAAATACCTAATTAAAATAATTTTAAAAAATTATTCATTATTGTGCATCTAAACCAGGGGTAGAAATTGCATGGCCCTCCAGTGTTGCTTAATTGAACCTACCATGATCTCTCACCATTGACTCTTCTCAGTAGAGTTGTTGGGAATTGCCTGTACAAGTCCTACCCCAAGACATATTTTATAGATGTATAATCACTGTTGGATGTATGATATCTGGTAATGTAACGCCTGTCAAAAAATGTGCCTACAATGCTTGTATTTTGAGCATTTTTTAAAAAATGACTCAATTGAAAATAGATGGAAATTTTTTGCCATTTACCAAAAATCAAATACAGTCGGCCTCTGTATCCACAAATTCTACATCCATGGATTCAGCCAACCTTGATTCAAAAATATTCCAAAAACTAAAACTAAAATAAATAAATAAAAAAAAATTCCCAAAAGCAAATCTGGATTTTGCTATTTTATATAAAGAGATGCAACTTTGGTATGCCATTGTATTATAGGATTTGAGCATCCACAGATTTTAGTATCCATGGGGGCCTGTGTGTGTGTTCCTGGAACCAAACCCCAGAGGATACTGAGGGCCCATTGTAATGATGAGGAACATGGATAGACAGTACAATTCAGAAATAAGTCCCATGGTGTAAAATGTGTCAGCAGTGCACTGACTTTACTGGTTTGGGGAAAAATCTCCTCCAGACACTAACTCTCTGCAGGACCTTACAGGCTAAAGGTTTTTAAAAACAGACAATTAATTTGGAGTGACTCGAAGTAAAATTGAGGTAGAAGGGAAGTAATCAGGTTGAGGACAAGCTGATTTTGCAGCAAAAACAATTATTTCTTTATTAAAAGGACAGAAAAAGATAGCAGTGGAGACCAACAGAACAGTCTATATTCAATAGAAGCTGTTAGTAGCATTTTTTTCAAAGGAAAAAGAGGGGAACGATGGCATAGGTGCTAAAAACCCTACTCTTGATCAATCTAAAGGGGCTAGAGGGATGCAGCTAAGCTTAAGTGACTACAGAGTAAGACACACACACTTTTTCTCACCCCCTGATGCAAAAAAAGTCTAGATAAGCTGTGTGGCTGAAGATCAGGGCAGCTGATGAAGGGGAACGTCTGGAGGGTTTGAAAGAAAGGAGATCCTTTGGATAGAGCTTCTGGAGAGCAAGCTTCTGAAGAGAGAATCTCTCTCTCTCTCTCTGGTCTATATAGCCTTTTTCTAACTTGGGGACTGTCACCTGGAGTGAGGGGACAGTTCTGGGTTAGGCAAAACATGACCTTAATGTTATTCTATGGAAGGTTCAAAAGTCCCCATGTGCTTAGAGTGCAAAGCCTATGGCTTGTGGGCAAAAGTTTTTCGGTTTGTGTGCAAAGGGCAGATTTGAATGTGACCTCAGCCTTTCACCATCTGGGCACTGGTAATGGCTCTTAGATGGCCTGGGAGAGACAAACAATGGAACTGCACACCTGAGACAATGCCAATTAAGTATAGACATTTGCCCTCCTTCAGATCCAAATAGGGTTACCCAACATCTCTGGAAACTGCACAATACCTTACAATGAGGGGTGTACCAGTTTGAGCCAGTTTGGTAGGGGCTCCATTCAGTGGACGTAAACAAGACAGTTAAGCACTGATTCTCTTCTGAATGCACCAATGAGACCATTTCTTTGTCTGCAGGACAGAGGGGAATTCCAGTTTATACTTTAAAATGAGGTTTGGTTTCTCTAAGATGGATAGGGATCCAGGCTTTTCACTGCCCTACCACTCCAATATGTGCCTCTTACAATGCATGCAGTAAGACCACTTACTGTGTAAAATGTAATTTACTTCTAGAATCTGTATATTAGATTTTGGCCATAGTCATGCTTAACTGGATTGAACTTTTGGTGCATAAATGAAAAAAACAAACCTATTTCTTCAGACTTGGAGTAGGTAACAGATAATTAATTATATGCAATAATAGATACTTGCTTAAGTGATCCTGGCTGCATGTCAGCTTAAATGAGTGCAAGTCCTAATTAAAGGCAGGGAAGTTCAAAAGAGTCTTTTACCTAACTCACATTTGTTTGAGAGGGGAAATTTTGTGGTTCCCTTCTCAAAGGCTCATCCTGTCCTAGGCAGGCCCTATTGCATGTTTCCCCTCCTTGCTTTCATTTGAAAACTATGGACTTTTTCAGACGCTGTAAAAGCCCAGCATGGAGGTTGGGAGAAGGACACAGCTGTCCCACTCCAGCCAGTCTGTTTCACACGATGCCATCCTCCTACTGTCCTCCGTTCTCCTTCTGTGCTGGATCAATGAAAAAGCTGCCGCTTCTTACTGATGAAATACTTTGAAGGACGGGAGGAGGACGGCTTCATGTGAAACTGACCGGCTGGAGTGGGACAGCTGCATCCTTCTCCGGACCTCCGCAGAGGGCTTTTACAGCGTCTGAAAAAACTCCTATGTTTGTTAAGAATTCTGTCTTGCTTGGATAAACCCTACTACCCAAAGAACTGCCCTTATTATTTTTTTTTTTAAATAGGGTACCAAATGAGGTACTAATTGATAGCGACTAAATATACAAAAACCCCAGATCTTCTCTGATCTTGGAAGCTAAGGAGGGTCAGCTCTGGTTAGTACTTGGATGGGAAACTGCCAATGAATACGACGTGCTATAGACTATATTCCAGAGGAAGGAACTGGCAAAATCATCTGTGACTATTCCTTGCCTAAGAATACCCTATGAAATTCATGGGGTCACCACAAGTCGACAGGCAATTTGAAGGCGAATGCACACACATACCAATTGATGTATGTCAAGTTTAATCCAAATGTCTTCTATATATGTCTCATCACTTTCTGCCCCATCGTCAGGATCCTAGAGTGTGTGAGGAGGGGATATGGCTTTTCCTTCATGAGTACTAAGGGGCGCTCAAAAAAAGCAATACAAGGACTCCCTGAAGCAACATCTCAGGCTCAGCCAAATTGATCACCAACAATGGTCCACCATGGCCTCACATTGGGAGGCATGGAGACGCACTATCCACAATACTGCAGCCTTATTTGAGAACTCACACCGAACAAGTCTTGAAGAGAAACAACAACGCAGAAAGAATCACAACCCGGAAACATCACCCAAGGAGACCTTCTGCTGTGCTTTCTGCAACCGGACTTGTTTATCTTGGATTGGCCTTTTTAGTCATCAGTGCACTTGCAGAAAGCGCGGGATGAGTCCTTCCTGAATCTTCGTTTGCGAAGAAAAGCCAGAGAGAGAGAGAGAAAGAAAGAGAGAGAGAGAGAGAGAGAGAGAGAGAGAGAGACTGCTTAAGGACAGTTCACCTCCCTAGGCATGTTTTTTTTTAAAAAAAAAATGTTACCAGGTATCTATTTTCTCATTCAAAAGATTCATGAATGGAAGCTTCTTATTCAAAAGACTCATGAGTGGAAGCACTTTCACCACAATCCTGACATTCAGATTGTGTTGAAAGTGATTTTTTAAAAATAGTAGGAAGTTAATACAGTGCTGCAAATATCTTTAAACACATCAACATCCTAGCAACTTTTATGATCCTGCCCACCACCAGAAAACACCTGAATTAAAAACAAGAATTATCCCTAGAACTCTTATCAAAGCCTAGAAAAATTGGCTTAGAAACATAACTGATCTGGGATTGCAAAAGATGCATACATATATTTGGGGATAATTTTTATTTTGGTTTGCAGTGATTTGCAGAAATATTGTACCTCATGATACCAAACAGGCAATTCTGGGCTTCTATAAGCACATTCAGCTCTTCTCCTGAGGTCCTACTGATGAACTTGGGGTGGTGACAATGGTGGTGGTGGTGGATTGGAACAGAGGGGTGTAAAACCAGTCTGTGTTTTGCTTCCTCCAAACCTACAAGTGGGGTATCCACAGTGGTTGTCTAAAAGCCATTACTGGTATCCGTCAAAGTTATTTAAGCTTGGTTTTAGGAACAGCAGTAGGGGTTTCCTCTTGCTTTGAGGTCTTACCCAGTTCTTGGATAGTCCTAACAGAAAGGGAGCAGGACACTTCACAGGAAATGTGACCCTGTTATGGCCATGCTGCCTGGGGGTTTCTGGCAGTTGTAGTCCTAATTTTTCCAAGCTCTGTGTACTACACAATGGAAATGGAAATGGAGCTTGTTAAATGTCTCCTGCATCTCATATGCACTTATTAGCATAAACCCCTTCTTACAAATGGCACTTAGCATTCTCTTTGCTTATAATATGGTTACTCATGAATATTGGCCCAGACATCTTTAATGGCTTCAAAAACTAACCTAACCTTATTGAACAAACTACCACACATTTTATAGTAGCTTGCAGCTTCCTTCTTTTGTTTCCCCAATCCTCATTTTATGCATGGGAGAGCTTCCTTCCCTTAAAGCAGAGGTGGGCAAAGTGTTGCCTCAGAGGCATTTTTGTGCCCTGCTGACTCTCCAGGGACCAAGAATTTGTTTGGCAAGTTTATTGAAAAAAGGGTGTTGTTGTTGTTTGCTCCAGAAAGCCCCCAAACATACTCTAGGGTGCCAGTTACACGACAGAAATTGTCGTGTTGCCTACCGGGACAAAGTGATCACAAATGCACCCCTCGCTGTTTATACGATTTATGTCTCTGATATGGATATCCCGTGTGGTCCCGTGACTGATATTTACACGTCCATAGTTCCGGTTTTGTTTAGGTTTTAATTTTTTTTTTTTTTGGCTGTCAATCAAAGATGCGATTACTCGTGTTTTCACAACCTCGGTGACGCACTTCCCTTAGAGTTCCGTGCCACGAGCGATGCTATTGGCTGGCTGGGGTGGTGGTGGAGAGAGGGGGGCAGAGGTTTGTTATTCCCCCTTGCTTCTTGAACATTTTAACCCCTTCAGAAGAGGCAGAAAGCATTTGAAAGATCCTGATAGATCTTTCGCTCAGACAGAGCTTTCCTTTTGAAATCAAGCTGAGTGCTTTGAAAACAATCAGAGTGCTTGCCTTTTTAAAATATTAACCCCTACAGCTGGCTGCAGAGATGGCTATAGGCAGGCGTTTTGAAAGACACAAACACAGAGAGAGGAAATTAAAGGGTGCTAATTCGCTCAGAGGCTTGAATATTTTAATGTGCCAGGGAGGTGACCAAGCTACTATGATCTCTCTGTAACAGGCAGTTGAGGAAAAGGTAAAGCTGAAGGGTTTGCAGTGTAGAAATCCATTTTAAAAGGTAATTGAGTACACACGCGCGCGCGCACACACACACATCAACCTTCGTGCAGCTGGAAGGGATGCCTTTGTTTTCAGCTGGTGAGGCTGGATCTGTTGAACGGGTGACTGACCCCTCCTTTTCTGGTCCCTGAGCTCTAAGCCCGCCCCCAGTCACCATTTCCGGTCATCCCAGTACCGAGACTTTTTGTCCCACGCTGTTTAAATTTCCGATTTTCTGAATCCCCCAGTGACTTTTTTAAAAACCGGCACAACCTGCGGGACTGGAAGTCCCGCAGGTTGAGGGATAAAAGGTGGCCTCCCTTCCGAAAATCACGTGCCCGACCCGATGTACGTGTAAACTGCCAGGGATCGACACGAATTCTTCCCAGGACATTTTCATCGTGTAAACGGCCCCCAGAGGGTGTGAAGAACATTTCCACTACATTTGGAGCCCATCCGGAACCCACAGGGAGTAAAAAAAAATAATGATTTTTTTTTCAAAGAAAAATGTTTTTCTCCAAATGCTCTAAGATATCCACTAGGGGACATGGGGGGCATTTCCACTATATTCTGCAGCCTTTTTTTGAAACTCTTAACATGGTGAAAATGCCCTCAGTCCTCCTAGAGGTAATTGGGGACAATATTTTTGAAAAAGGTGTTTTTTTTTTACAGGAGCAGCTATGGCCCTCCAAGGTCTCCTAGGGGGCTAATGCTAGCCCCTAGCCTTCCAGAGTTGCCCCCGCCTGCCTTAAAGCAACAGACTTGCTTTCCAGAATTTTTTTCCCTCTTTGGAAACACCTTGTTTTATGTGAGCAGCAAAGAAATGGCAAGCTGCATCATTGCTATGGAGATGGTTAGCTTAAAAAAAACTTTATAAAACAACAATAAAAAGAGAAAATCCTCTAAATTGTTAGTCTGAGCGTGAATTATAATTTAAATATTAAACATTACTTTCTAGTCAGTTACTAGAACTAAGAATGACTTGGCGGATGGAGACGGGTTTTGGGGGGGGGTTAAAAATGTAATGTGGAAAAAAAACAATTTCATGCCAAAATTTCATAAATATGATGTCACCATCCAAAAGGCAGGTCCTCCACAACCTTTCCTACCATCCAAGACCCCATAGAAAGTTAGAAGGAAAGGCAACTGAGGTGGATTAAAACAAACCCTCCCAACCCCCAAAGTTGGGCAATGCCTTTATTTGTTGTGTTGTTGTTATGTGCCATCAAGTTGCCTCCAACTTACCATTACCTTATCCTATGGTTTTCTTGGCAAGATTTATTCAGAGGAGGTTTGGCTTCCTAGGCTGAGAGAGTGCAACTTGCTTAAGGTCATCCAGTGCATGCACATTTTTTACCAGTGAATAAAGTGTAAAAGTTTAAAAATGGCATGAGGCATGGCAGGGGAGTTTAGCCCTCCAAGGTCCCATGGGGGACCTAGGCAGCTCCCCAATCCCAACCAGTGGCTGGCTCACCACTGATTTAGTGGATGCCAGCCAAAGGTTTTTCCTTAGCAATTTTGTACATCTTAAGAACATGTTACGTTGTTGTATGCCTTCAACTTTGGACAATTATCTAGTATTGCATAAAGGCTGGAAACAGTGATCCTATTGTTCAGCTCTAGAAACTTCCAAACACGTCTATGGACAGGTGCAGAACTCATATATGTGATGTACAAAGACCACAGTGAGGAAGCAAATGTCCATAAAGGTAAAAACAAAGTCCAGATCCTCTTTCCTTCATACTCTGCTTCATGGGGCATCCAGCTTGTTCTGAAGCACTCAAAAGCTTCTTCAGTATTTTGTGTCATTTTGGTTGGTCCTAGAAGCCAGTGTGGTGTAGTGATTTTAGTATTGGACTAGGGCCTTATCTACATGGGCCAAATACCCTGGCTTGCTGCTGTCTTAGGACCCTGCAGTCCATATGATGCAGGACTTTTGCTCCATTCTGCTCCCTGGGCAGTCCTCACCACCCCCAGGGCAGATATAGGGTTGGGACAGGGGCAAGCTGGGATAAAACATTAAAAAAAAACCCTGGTAAAATGCATTCCATCTGAAACAAACCAGATTGGGCCCCACGTGACCGCAGGAGCCCATTCCAGTATGCCAGCCCATTGCTGTAGATGCTGGGTGCCTTGCTCTTCTGGGTCTGGGCAGCAGGTCTGCAGCATGTGACCATGGCTGGTCACATGCAGGGGGCTTGTCACATGGTGTGGCTGGCTGCCCGACCCTGGCAGAGCACAGAAAATGGTGGTGGCACAGCCTCCCTGTTATGACTCTGGCCCATTTTCTCCAGGTAACAGGGGTAGAACGGGCTAACTCCACAGCCAGGATATAGAATCATAGAATTGTAGAGTTGGAAGAGACCACGAGGGCCATCCAGTCCAACTCCCTGCCATGCAGGAATACACAACCAAAGCATCCCTGACAGATGGCTATCCAGCCTCTGTTTAAAGACCTCCAAGGAAGGAGACCCCACCACGCTCTGAGGGAGTGTGTTCCACTGCCGAACAGCTCTTACTGTCAGAAAGTTCCTCCTCACGTTGAGGTGGAATCTCTGTTCCTGGAGCTTGCATCCATTGCTCCGTGTTCTTGTCTCTGGAGCAGCAGAAAACAAGCTTGCTCCATCCTCAATGTGACACCTCTTCAAATACTTAAACAGGGCTATCATATGCCAGTGGGGAGCCAGCATATCCTGGCTGGTGTAGATGAGCTCATAGTAACTCCTGGAAGGGAGTGATGGCCTGGGAAACTAACTGGGAAATTTTGCTTTCATATCTCCACCTGCTGTCCCTTTGAGGGTGGCAGGAATGAGAGCAGGGCAGTGACCAAAGGTCATTGTATCTGGAGTGATGGAATAGTTTTCCAACCTTGGTATCTTTCCTTGAAAGTTTTGTTTCTATTGATTTAATTTAATCCTAACGCCAGGTTTCTAGGATGGAGGACCATCGCCTCCCAAAAATACTACTCTACGGTGAACTCGCCATGGGTCAGCGTAAGAGGGGTGCTCCAAAAAAGCGATACAAAGACTCCCTGAAACAACATCTCAGGCACGGCCAAATTGATCACCAACAGTGGTCCGCCCTGGCCTCACATCGGGAGGCATGGAGACGCACTATCCACAATGCTGCAGCCTTATCTGAGAACTCACGCCAAACAAGTCTTGAAGAGAAACGACAATGCAGAAAGAATCACAACCCAAAAACATCACCCAAGGAGACCTTCTGCTGTGCTTTCTGCAACCGGACTTGTTTATCTCAAATTGACCTTTTTAGTCATCAGCATGCTTGCAGAAAGCGCGGGATGAGTCCTTCCTGAATCTTCGTTTGCAAAGAAAAGCCAGAGAGAGAGAGAGAGAGAGAGAGAGAGAGAGAGAGAGAATGCCAGGTTAAATTGATTTAATTTAATCCTAATGCCAGATTTTTTCTAGCAGTGATAAAAGCCATGGCTTATTGTTCTCTGATGGTGAAGCTCGGGCCAAAGGAAGAATGACTGATATTTCTGAAAGGGGA
Organism: Gambelia wislizenii; assembly: GCA_030847615.1. Classification (NCBI taxonomy): domain Eukaryota; kingdom Metazoa; phylum Chordata; class Lepidosauria; order Squamata; family Crotaphytidae; genus Gambelia; species Gambelia wislizenii. The sequence continues at coordinate 111,136,114 of JAUMIR010000004.1, forward strand.
GACCCTGGCTATAAGAATCAACTGGGATGGCAGGGTCAAAGCACAGTTAACTCATGTCCACTACATTTGAACATCAAATTCTGAGCTCTAGGAAACCTAAAATCCTATTCCATCTATCTTGCAAACTATAAAGATGACTCTTAAAGAATGTCTGAATATGGCAGAATTCTCCTTTCCACACCATTCGTAAAGATATAGACGCCACTTCAGAATACTGGTGAAAAACCATAATGCACTTTTCTTCCTCCACAGGGACAGCCTTCAATGTTTCATGGTAAGGTTGCATTGCATTTCACTCCCACAGATTCTTCTGATTACTAGACCACATAGCAAAACCAAACTTTAAGCCACCTTTGTTTGTGACATACCAAAGAATTGTAGACATTTAGTCTGATGCTGCTGAGTGAATTTTAGTCACAGCAAGCAGTTTAGCACTCCATATAACAAGCAAGGTTTTTTCTAAGCATTCTACTAAGAAACAAAAACAAGTGTTTCCTGGCAGGATAACTGCTTCCAATCTCATACAGTGGGTTACAAGTTCCTGCTTTGTATATACCCAGAGCTGCCGATGTCTCTGCCAGCATATTTACAGGAAATGTTGGAGGCTGCTTCCTTTGCCTTGCCGTGCAACAACAGCCAGAGGACTTCTTGGTGCATTTCCACCTCCCTGGTCATTGATACACAGCAGGGCTGCTCTTAGGCTCATTTGGGCAGTTCTTGGGCATGGAGGGAAGAAGGAGCAGCATCTGCCGTCAGCCCAGGGCTGCCCTGGGTCTCGTGGCCGGTTCAGTGTGGCCATTTCAGCTTGGCTGTTTCATTGTGGAGTGGTTCTTCTTGTGTATCAGTTGATAATTTTGTCAAGAAAATGCAATGAAAACCATTTCTGTTTGATTGGGATTATCTTGCAAAACCATTTGGGTTAGGGTTAAGGTTAGGGTTATTATCAATTAGCAAGCATATCAATTGATAATTGATAATAACCCCAACCCTTACCTTAACCCTAACCTTTACCCAAATAGTTTTGCAAGACAAACCCAACTGAAGAGAAATGGTTTGATTGAATTTCCTTGACAAAAAGCTCACTGTCTGGCCTCATGTGACACTGGCAGAGCTTGGAAGTACTGTATTTACAGACAGCTAGCTATTTAAATTAATTCCTTTCCCCAACAATGAAGGTATAGTTAGATTAAAATTGAAATTAGAATTTGACAAGGTATAACTTCATTCCCTGTGCAGTGCAATGGCAACTTTTTGGTTATTTTTATGGTTATAGAGATGTGGACTTACTAAACAGTGGAGGAGGAACTTCCTCAAATGATGGTGTGTGCTGTAGCTCATCTTGTTGCTTTGTGCTCTGTTGTGAGTGTTGTGTTAGGAAACCCCCACTCCTTTCTGTTTTGTCATAACCTCAACAGCTTGTACCATTCAGACAGTCTTTTATAAAAGCAATTTCAAGTAACATAAATACTTTTAAAAACAGGAAAGAGTTGCTTTTGGAAAACTGCATCCATAAAGAGCAGCTTCTTATTGGAAAATGTTAGGACTATAACTATATTTTTTAAAAGTAACTTTCAGTTCTCTATGCCACAGAGTCTGCCTGGGAATGGAAGCATTCCTAGGAAGACCTGGAAGAGAGTTTCTTTTTCCTGAGTCTTCTTTTCTCAGGGGTCTAGCTACTGAGGGAGAAAAATGAAGACATCACCCCTAAATAAGGATTCTCCCACCCTTGAAATTTTCCTTCATTCCCCAAATTCCCATTGAAGAGAGTGAGAAATCGAAAATTGTTCACAGTTAGAATTCTTTACATCTGCTACGTTCACATTCTCTTAGTAACTTTGCATGCCCCTTTTCTTTGGATGCCTAAGCTATGTTTCTAATACTTCAATGGAAGTTTGAAGTTCCTTCAATACTAGACATTTGGGGACTGAAGAAAAAATTCATGGGAGTGCAGCATTCTTATTTTGGGGGCAATACTCTCATCCTCACTGCTGTAACTACACCCCTGGGTCCACTTCTTCAGCATATAAATAGTCTAGTTAGTGAGTGATGCCATTCTTGGGATATGAGTTGAAGAGTCTCAACCTGATTTATACAATAGCCCTTTTCTTTGGAACTGCCATGTTCCAAACTCACTATTTTGAAGAGCATTCAAATGACATTGCTGTCAGTTCATTCCACCTCTTCTAATAGATTCTTATTTACTACAGACACTTGATTAAATCATGCATGATATCTCCATTGCCTGGACCCATCTACATCTATGGACCTGTTCACTTCTACAAACAATTTTCTTTACTGGAGCTGATTGTCTTGTATGCAATTGCTTAAGAAAGCTCTTGCCAGGCACCATCCTCTATTACTACGGACAAGAAAATATTCTAACCTTTTTGGCTCAGGCAGATATTGAAACATCCCAATGTAGTCAAGGTAACTCCTGACTAATCAGTTGAGACCAAGGGTGCATGTACACTGTAGAAATAATGCAATGTGACACCACTTTAACTCCCATGGCTCCTTCATACAGAATCCTGGGATTTGTAGTTTTGTGAGGTACCAGCATTCTTTGGCAGAGAAAGCTAAAGTCCTTGTAAAACTACAAATCCCAGGATTCAGTAGGATGGAGCTACAGCACTTAAAGTGGTGTCAAACTGCATTATTTCTACAGTGTAGACGCACCCCAAGAGTCCTGAGGGAAGTGTGTAATGTCCAACTAGCACTGAAACATAGAATCATAGCATTGGAAGAGACCACAAGGGCCATCCAGTCCAACCCCCTGCCATGCAGGAATACACAATCAAATCATTCCCAACAGATGGCCATCCAGCCTCTGTTTAAAAACCTCCAAAGAAGGAGACTCTACCACACTACGAGGCAGTGTATTCCATTTCTGAACAGCTCTTACTGTCAGGAAGTTCTTCCTAATGTTTAGGTGGAATCTCTTTTCCTGTAGTTTGAACCCATTGCTCCGTGCCCTAGTCTCTGGAGCAGCAGAAAACAAGCTTGTGCCATCCTCAGTATGACACCCCTTCAAATATTTAAACATGGCTATCATGTCACCTCTCAACCTTCTCTTTTTCAGACTAAACATGCCCAGCTCCCTAAGCTGTTCCTCATAGGGCATGGCTTCCAGACCTCCCACCATCCTGGTCGCCCTCCTCTGGACATGTTCCAGCTTGTCAACATCCTTCTTGAATTATGGTGCCCAGAACTGGACACAGTATTCCCAGTGACCAAAGCAGAATCGAGTGGCACTATTACTTCCCTGGATCTAGACACTATACTCCTATTAATGCAGCCTAGAATTGCATTGGCACCCCTCCGAATTGCACCCCTCCAAAGTCAAGTATTGTTCCATTCAGGAAAGCAGGGATTATTTCCCTTCCCACTTTTTCTCACCATGATTGCTCCCTTTTATGTGCCACCATAGTTCTTGTTTTTCAAAGGCTGTGATGAATCACAGAGCCCTGAAAACAGTGCCCTTTGTGGTTTTCCATTACCTGCAAATACTCCCTGTGCCAGAGAGGGCTTCTGCTGGTTCTTATGGTTTAGGATATGGAAGGCAACCTGTTACGATTCTTGAAGTCTTCCTGAATACCATACTATTACAGTATGGTAGCTTTTAGTGACAAATATAATCTTATGGAACAGGTTAACAATGCATGTGCAGTAAATTGAAAACAACTATGAGTAACAAATACAATCTTACAGACAAGCTAGCAATGCAAAACATCACTGAAGGTGAGAAAAATAAGGTCACAGCTGGGAATTTTGCAGATTTTTGCATAAGCAACATAGACTTAGTTCGCTGTAGAAGCAGATTGATTCAAAACGACCAAGAAGAACAGTTTCTCTGGTGTAATGTAAAACTTGTTCAACTCAGGAGTGACTTCTTCAGCTTCCAATTAAAGGACTTTTTCAGATGCTCTAAAAAAAACCCTGTGGAGGTCAGGAGGAGGATGGTGCGGGCCCGTTTCCAGTGATCGATTTCACATGCCCCATCCTCCTCCTGTCCTTCCTCCATGTTTTCTCCATGCTGGAGGGACGAGAAAGTCACCGCTTTTCTTTGACAGAAGTTTCTGTCAATGAAAAGCGATGCCTTTCTTGTCCCTCCAGCATGGAGGAAACACCAGCAAAGGACGGGAGGAGGATGGCATCGTGCGAAATTGATCGCCGGAAGCGGGACAGTGTCGTCCTCCTCCCGAATGCTGTGGGCTTTTTTTTAGAGCATCTGAAAAAGTCCTTTAATTGGAAGCTGAAGAAGCCACTCCTGAGATGAAACAGTTTTACATTACCCTGAAGAAACTGTCCTTCTTGATCTTTTTGAATCAATCTGCTTCTACAGTGAACTATTGTTCTTCACATTGCATTATTGTTCAGCTATAACTTGACTTGCCCACCACTTTTATGCTGAAATTGTTTTGATATGTCTTGGCACCATATGATTGGTTTCTGAAATGTTAATATGTATTTTGCATTGCCAACTTGTTTGTAAGTTGTATTTGTTACTCATAGTTGCCAATTTACTGTACGTGTATTGTTAACTTGTTCCATAAGATTATGTTTGTTACTAAAAGTTACCATACTGTAATAGTTAACTTCATACCAGGAATTGTACCAGATTGACTTCCATATCCTAGTGTGCTATTCAGGGCTGTCCTGAACTATTTTGTGGTCCTTATGCTTTCCCCAACCCACTCTTCTCCTTCCTAAACATCCCAGTGAGGCACCTGCTGCTGCACCCCACTTCTGGACTTGTGATTTATCCTTCAGAAATGGTGTGCAAACAACTGGTGTGCCCAGCCCACTCTTGGATCCTCTGGTTCGCTATTGCACCCAGTATCCCTGGCTGGTGAAGTTGTGCCTGGGGAGCTAGATGCCTGTTCCGTTACCCAATCCTGAGGACTTTGACTTTCCCTGGTTCTTTTGATGTGCTTCCCAACAGACTGAGGTCTCCTCCAGACAGCCAGGATGCCCAGTAATTAATGGTCTGTTCTGTTTCTCCTTGAAGTGGCTGTTCTCACCTCTGCATTCAATCAGGTCTCCTTCATCCCCAGAGTTTTGTCCTTTTTAAAATTTTGTCCAAAGTGTAGTATGTGTGTGGTTTCTTCCCTAGGAAAATCTCTGTGACAACTTTCACATCTCTATTCACATCCTCATCAGTGGGGCTGCCCAGGAGTACCAGAGGAAGTGAGACAGTGGTGACAGACAGGAGCGTTAACTCACACCTGTACAGTAGCACCCCTGTATCCACAGGGGATTGCTTCCGGGGCCTCCCGTGGATGGTGAATTCCGTGCATAATAGCAAATGCCATCCTGGGGACTATCCCAGGAAAGGGGGGTGAGTTTTCTCCTCCCCCTCCCTTCCTCCTTCGTCCCTGCCATGGCCCCACCATGGCGGCGATCGCAGGGGCGAAGGGGTAAGGGGAGAGGGATTGCTCCATCCCTTCCCCTGGGAGGGCTCCTGTTGCCGTGATGGTGATCATGGAGGTGAAGGGGGAGGAGAACCAACCTCACCCCCTTCACCTTCGCCCCTGCGATCGCCACCGCAGTGGGGCCATGGCAGGGGGAAAGGGGGAAGGCGGAGGGAGAGATTACTTCTCCACCCCTTCCCCCTTCATCCTGGTGACCTCCACCACAACAGGGCTATGGCAGGGGCAAAGGAGGAAAGCAGGGGCAAGATCACTTCTCTATCCCCTTTCTCCTTCGCCCCAGCAATCATCACCATGGCAACCAGGAGCCCTCTCGGGAAGGAACGGGGGAGGTGAGATCCCTCCCCACTCTCCCCCATTGCCAACCCTGGATAATTGAATCCGCTGTTGGCGAATCAGAGGATGCGGGTGTGCTACTGTATTAGAAAGTTCAGAGAGCAGAAAACACCCCCCCACCTCCAACACTGGGTTTAAAATGCCATGGCTAGTCCAGGAATTAAAAGAAGACTGGAACAGAAGCTGTGTCATTTGGGTCTCTTAAAAAATCCTGACATGTACAGGCACAACTCCTGAGGCTTTTTAGCAGTTTGGATGAGCCCTAAGATCAGTAAACATGTAATGGTTGATGGTTTCCTTGTCAGTGGGTCTGTGAATTCACTCTGGGTTTTAGTCTGAATTTTAAAGGGGCTACCCAACACAATGGATTTGGGGATGGGGTATAGTTCAGCAACTTGGGTAGCTCTTTTAAAGTTCAGTGTGTAGTCCGGAGTAAAGAAAAAGTTCTTCACCTCACTAAAATGGAAGCCAGCAAGTGCCACTACTTATAGTCTCACTTTCACTTTGGTCTTTTTCTTATCAGTGTTCCAACTTCCCAGGCTCTCCCTTCTTTCCCCACAAAACTGGGCAGCTGTCTTTGGCTTGTAGACCCTTTACATCCATTCCTGCTTCTCTCCACATTATAAAATTCTGTTTTGTCTCTTCCTGTTATTTTTTTGCACAATGCAAGCACTTTATTTTTTCCTAATATGGTAGAGACATCACATTTGATAATTTTGTTTGCCTTTTTGTACACAGTTTCCAGCTCTGCAATATTATTTTTTAAACTGGGCAATCCGATTGTATTCCAAGTATGGGCACCATAGAATTAGTTACAATGGCATTATGGTTCTGGCAATATCATAATGCATCTGAATATATGGGGATCACTAGGCTATTTGGATAAATGAGGTCGAACCAGACATCCGTTCTGAGTGGGTTATGACTGGAACTGTGCTCCAGGTAGAAAAATGGCATTGATTTGCATAATGGCACTTCAGTATTTTGACTCTATTTTCCACTCCATTGCCCCATAGCTTTTTGTTTGTTGCTTTTCCTCCACTGTAGCTCCAATTCTTTACAACGCTGTTCCCCATGATGGCTAACCAGGTGCACTAAGCATCAGCTTAGCCTTCCACCTTATGAACACATTCTTGCATTATTCATGTCCTTTGCAATGTAAATGAGAAGACTGTCAAAACACACAGCCCCCCCATCAGTTCTTGCTCATTGTTATTGATAGCTAATAAACCTGGCTACTCAGGAACTGCAACAAGTTGTCCTTCTGTTGCCCCAAGCTATATATTTCCTCTTTGGATGTGAGCTGATGTGTAGGAACACAGTCGACAAGCACAACATGATGGTACTCAAGGCAGTAGTTGGGAAATGATTTATGGAGTCCTTTCTCTGATGGCAGAAAGAATAAACACTGTGGGTAAAGCCACAAAGCTTTTAAGTTTTCTCTGCTGGCATCATTTGATGCAGTAGTTTGGGGGGAAAGTAGGTGCCTGACAACTGTAGGAATTTTACAGCTGAAAAAAATCCCTACACAGGGTAATTCTGCTTTGGAGTGACAATTGTATAGGTTGTTTGGAAAGAGCCTATCATCCTATTGATCCTATTGATGCTTCTCTAAGGAGATTTTCACATGGGGAAAATATCCCCCGGAGAAATCGGGACAGAAATATTTCTGTCCCGGAAGCAGCGCCGCGGTTCGCACGCCCGCTTCCCTCTCCCGATATTCTGTTGTCCTCATGCTGTCTTTTTTCTTCTCTCTTCCATCATATTTTACTAACGGAAGTTCGTCGTTAATAAAATGATGGAAGAGAGAAGAAAAAAGACATTAGGTCAACAAGACTTGAGTGGTAAGGACATAAATGGGGCTAGTACATGATGAAACAGCAGTAGCTGCTAAGCCGCCTTGTAAATACATTTCCAAAGGTCAGAATTAGGGATGTGACAAAAGCTCTATGCTGTTCATTAAACACATGGGATTTGGGTTTTCTCAATGCTTGGCTTAAGTATTTACAAGCTTTGAAATTTGGCACCTGCTTGACCCAGGTGTGAGAATTTCCAGATACTACATTTGCAAAAGAAGTAAAGGAGTGGGCACAATGGGAAATTCAATATTCAAAATGTTTTTATTGCTTAAGTAATAAGAGTAACAGTGCCTCAGCCATTCATTTTACTTATGTGTGTCTCAGTCAAGGTAATTTGACTGACTCCACTGGGCTGCAGGAGCAGAGGGGGAGAGGGAGGCATTCCATTCTAAAGATAAACACAATCCATCCTTCTTGTTAGACACCATGGAAGGGAAAGACAACTGAGTGTTTTGTGGCCCTCTTCAGTCACCATTGAAAGAGATGGTGAAGAGTTAGGTAGGTTATGTGAGAATTGTGCTTTCATTATAGCTTCAAATCATAAAGGTACAGTATATGTATGCATGTGTGTTTCATGTGCACATGACAAGAGATTATATAATATACAACTACAATAGGATCAGCTAGATAATTTGATATTTCCCATTTTTATTGTGTTAGGACTTTTTCAGATGGGGTAAAACCCCACCACAGAGGTTGGGAGGAGGACGGCACTGTCCCGCTTCTAGCGATCGGTTTCAGATGCCGCCATCCTCCTCCCATCCTTCGTTTGTTCTCCCTCCGTAGTGGAGGGATGCGAAAGGTGCTGTCCTTTGTTTGTTCTCCCTCCATGCTGGAGGGACGAGAAAGGCGCCACTTCTTATCAACGGAAGTTTCCTTCAATAAAAAGTGGTGGAGGGAAAATGAACGAAGGACGGAGGGAGAACGAACGGGAGGGAGGAGGACAGCGTCATCCAAAACCGATCACTCGAAGCAGGACAGCGCCGTCCTCCTCCCGACCTCCGCAGTTTTTTTTACCCTGTCTGAAAAAGACCTGCATCTCAGTAAAGACAATTTGAATTACTCCACTGGGCTGCTGGAGAGGAGGGGGAGAGGGAGGAATTCCATTCTAAAGATAAACACAGGCCATACTTCCATGTCAGACACTGTGAACAGAATGTTATGGTTCACACCACTAAATGCAAGAAGAGTTAGGGAGGGAAAGACAGCTGAGTGTTTTATAGCCCCCATTCTTTGAGAATTTGTCAGGAATGGTTAGGCTTCTCTGTGAGGGTTCAACCCAGTTGAAATACTGTATTTTCCAGCATATAAGATGACTGGGTGTATAAGATGACCCCAACTTTCCCACTTAAAATACAGAGTTTGGGATATACTCGCTGTATAGGACTACCCCCAGCCAGCCAGCCACCCCATTGTGGCTTCGGGAAGCTTGGGAGGTGGCAGCTCGCAAGTTTCCCCCCCAGCCAGCCACCCCTCCACCCTTCCCAAACCTGAGATGGGGTTGGTAGCCCCATCGTGGACTCGGGAAGGGTGGGAGGTGGCTAGCAAGCTTCCCCCCCCAGCCAGCCACCCCTCCACCTTTCCCAAACCCAAGATAGGGCTTCCAGCCCCATCGTGGACTCAGGAAGGGTGGGAGGTGGCTAGCAAGCTTCCCCCCCCCCCAGCCAGCCACCCCTCCACCTTTCCCGAACCCAAGATAGGGCTTCCAGCCCCATCGTGGACTCGGGAAGGGTGGGAGGTGGCTAGCAAGCTTCCCCCCCCCAGCCAGCCACCCCTCCACCTTTCCCGAACCCAAGATAGGGCTTCCAGCCCCATCGTGGACTCGGGAAGGGTGGGAGGTGGCTAGCAAGCTTCCCCCCCCCAGCCAGCCACCCCACCACCTTTCCCAAACCCAAGATAGGGCTGCCAGCCCCATCTTGGACTCAGGAAGGGTGGGAGGTGGCTAACAAGTCCCCCCCACCAGCCAGCCACCCCTCCGCCTTTCGGGAAGGCTTGCTGTTCCACTTATTGTATTAGACTGCAACAGATAACAATACTCTATGATGCTGATTTTGCTTTAAATAGTAGAAATCTGAATGCCAGGTTAGTCTTCTTCAGAAGGCTTGACTTTCACAATCTATGAATAATATCAATCTGTACAGAGAAAAGAGATGGAAATGAAACCCATCTAGAGGAAACAACATGTCTTCAGCCATTATTGTCAAATCAGTTTGTACCATTGCTTAATCGTGGGTAATCAGAAAGCAAGTACTGTACTTCAGCAATCTCTATAGGAGAGTGGGGAAAAAATCAGAGAGCTTGAAATGAAAATGCTTATGATAAACACTTGCTGAGGGAAATGTCTGCTAATAAACAGGACAAAGACAAAGAAGAAAGAAAAGCTGCAGGAGGAAATATGATTCAATGGTACACGTAAGGGGCAGAGTGAAACTGACAGACAAAGTGCTATTAAGATTCAAGAAGGGGCAAGATTTTCATCAGGTGCAACTGTAGTTCCAGTACGAAGAGGAGAATTAGACACAGCATTATACAGAACAGAAGGTCTGTCCCACCTTGGGGTCCTTGCATATCTCCCTGTGGAAAAAGCAAGACCCCCGAGCTCCACTGGAAAGCCTAGGCATGAATTGGTCAACCCGGGGGATCTGACAGGTAGGAAGGAAGCAACGGCAGCAGGAATCAGTCTGTAGAGAAGGGTGTGGATCCTCCTCCCCAGCCTTTCTTTTCAATTTGGTGTTATGATAGAAGCACAGTGGTGGCAGCAGAAGGGGTAACCTGGGTGAAGGGCTTTGGAGATGGGACACAGAAGATAGGGCCTTCCTTCCTTCTGCAGAGTCCTTACTCAAGCCCTTTTTACCTTAGCTATATAATGGTTCATCTAGACTGGGAAAAGGCCCTGGGATTTGGCCCTATTTGTTGCTCACTGTTTCTTTTTGTTGGAAGATCCAGATAAATTCTTCCTGTACCAGTCCTTTGAGAGTGATTTTATGGGTATAACTATGACTTTTTGTACTCAGGGCAAGAGAAGGTTCTTTTGAAACTCCTGGGAACTTCCAAGATGGCCAGGGGTAAAATTTCCTATCTGCCTTCCTTCTCTTGGGCCCTTCTGTACTCCTGGGAAGTCCACAGTCATGATATGGATGGGATGCCCTTTCACACCTTCCTTCAGTTCACACCAGGGTTGGAGATGGAGCCCTGCTCATACTGCATATCAATCACAACTGTAAACCTCAGTACATTTGAGGCATGACTGGATCTGGGGTGGGAACAATTTTGCCAAGTCTTGTTCTCCAAGCACAGAATAGCTTGGTGTTTAGCTTTTGTCCAGGAAAGAAACCAAGCAGGGGTGGGGTCTCACCTCTCTATTTGCATTTTGGAGATGGGAAACTACAAATGTTCAGAGGTTAAAGAAACGGGAGACTTCCTTCTGTTTAGGTTAGCCTCATGATATCGCAACTACTAAACTGCCTGGGGATCCCTCTAAGACAGGATAGAGTGAAGTGGAGCCCTCAAGGTTCTTTTTGCTCCCCCTGACCTTCCCAAAACATCCCCTGGCCATCCTTTTTTGCCTTTACTGGAAGCCTCCCAAATTAGTGATTTTTTTTCCTAAATACACACCGGGGCCCCTTGAAACATGAAAAATCCCAGACTTCCAGCCAGTTCCTTTTTCTCATTTTTGTTTTTTTGTTTTTGTATTCCCCCCCTCCCCCAGCTACTGAGAGAGAATTCAGAGCCCAATAAATGTCCCTGGATCCCTCTGCCCCAAATTGCCAAAACCTATTCTAGGAGAATGTAGGAAGGAGCAAGCAACTATGGTTTTAGGCACTGTAGTTTCAGAAGAATATTGACAAGCTGTAGCATGACCAGAGACAGACAAGCAAGATGGCAATGATTATATGGAGTAACAGTTGAGAAGAGATTAGTATATTTAGGCTGGAGAAGAAAAGACCAGGGACTTTATCAGATGTGCCCCTTAAGACATTCTTTTGCTGGCATAAAAAAATCCATTTTTATGCCCGCAAAAGAACGCCCCCCACCACACTTACCTCTAATCCCGCCAAAGGCTTCCCCAACAATGAAAGAGGAAGTGAACGGAGCTCTGTTCACTTCCTCCTTTGAAATCCTGTGAAACTTCATCACATGGGAATTAAAAACAAAAACAAACACAGGAAAAGTTTTTTTTAAAGCTCAGGAACACACGTTAAAACTTACAAGTAACCAGAGGAGGGTCATAAAAAGTGTGTCACTTACCTGCATGTTGTGATCTCACCCAGAAGTGTTCTCACTGGACCAGCCATTGACGCTGGCAATGCCGGCACTAAAGTGCCATTGGGAATCTATTGACGAAAGGTGCAGGTTTTGGGCAGGACATAAATGCAAAAGGGCAATGTGATCTGATATGTGTGCCTTTTTGCTTTTATGTGTCATTGTTATTATGCCATATTTAGTCTGTCTGATAAAGTCCCAAGAGGTGATATGATAGCCATATTCAACTTTCTGAAAGCATATTCAGGTGGAAATTGGAGCAAGCTTGTTTTCCTTAGAGGATATGACCCCCAACCAATGAATTCAAATTACAAGAAAGGAGATTCTGACTAAACATTAGGACGACACTGAGAGCTATTTGGCAGTGGAACAGACTGCCTTGGAAGCTTGTAGACTGTCTTTCATTTAAACAGAAGTTGAGTAGTTATCTGTGAGGTTAGGTCTATATTCTTGATGCCTGGGGATATGTACAGATGACTCTTGGAGATTCTATCAACTGTATGATTCTATGTATGATTCTCAATCAAAAAGAGCAAAGGTAGCTTCACTGACCCTCAGACATAATTGAAATACAGACTACAGGTCGACCCCTGTATCCATGGATTCAGTATCCACAGTTTCACTTATCCATGTCCAAAAACATATGTTCTCTCTAGGCATTTCTAGATCCTCTAATGTGATTCTATGGTCTACTTCTGGCATTCATCTCATTGAAAATAATAGGGTTCCCTATTATCCATGGTTTCAGGTATCTGTGGGGGTCTTGGAATGTATCCCCTGCAGATATGGGGGTCAACCTGTAATTAAAAGACTTAAATAGATACATTCAAAGAGATAGCCATGTTAGTCTGTTTTAGCATAAAAAGACATAAAAGAATTCAGTAGCTCCTTTGTGACTAATTGTGAGAAAAGAAATATCGATTTGATTTTACTGCTATTGCACTCCTTTATGTCTGTTATGATTTTTTAAAATTTCATTTGTATGCTGCCTTTCTCCCAAGATGGGACCCAAGGTGGCTTCTGTAAAATGACAGATTAAAAAAAATACAATATATAAATTTAAAATATTATAAAATCAAACTAAAACATATAAAATCTAAAACATACAAGAAAAAAATAAAGGAAACCATTTTAGTATGAAGATAGTTAATAACATCACCACCAGTCTAGCAGTGCCAAATTAAGGGCAGGCATGTTTACTCAGAAGTATGTCCAGGGGAAAGGAGGGCATTGCTCACCCATGAAATCTTCCTTCAAGTCCCACATTTCTAGCATTGCAGAAAGTGAGACATTGAAAACTGTTTACACCTACTTTTTTTCTATTTGCTGTATTCATATTCCCTGGGTAGCTTTATCTGCCCCCTCTCTTTGGAAGCCTAAACTGTTTTTTTAAATGCTCAACTGATATTTGAAGTTACTTCAAAGCTAGAAATTTGAGGACTGAAGGAAAATTTCATTGGGAGCACAGAATTCCTTTTCAGGCAGGCAATGCCCTCATCCCCATCCCCATAGCTACACGTTGGCCAGCAAGCATAGTGAGATAAGGGCTCTGGAACTGATTGTGTGAGAATCTCTTGACACAGATTCAGCAAGGCATAGATTTGGCAAAATATCATGGCTATGTAAACCTATTGATTTTAGTGTAGCATAGTAATAAACAGTATGTCACAGCAATAAACAAATATAGGATAATTTGTTTATTGATTGACTGAAGATGTTTTAAAGGAATGATGAGGCTTAGCTGAAAAGAAAATGGTGAATAAAGAGAGACAGATTCCTAAGTCATTTTTTTTTCCTATTGGGAGGAGGTACCAAATTCTTTCTAAGGTATCTAATTGAAACTATTTGTCCCAGTTCTCCCTCAAGGAACTGAAAATTAGTGTCCAGCCAGAGATGAGAGCCAAAAGGAACTTGTCCTCTGTCTCTTGGCTTGTGGTTCATAGTCCATGGCATTTCCCGAAGAGGAAAAATTATGAAATAGAACCACTGCCAACTGAGAGGCACTTCTCATTTCTGCTTTTCTGCCTTGGCTGCCTTCTGGCGAGAGAGAGAATGAGACCAGCAGCCAAAAACTTTACCTAGCAGAGCAGTGCGATCTTCACCTCGCCATTCCAATTATTTCTAGGTCAGATTGTCTGATGCCCTTCACAGCAGAGCCTTAGCATTGCCTCTCATTTCATGGCCTCCATTCTGACATGTGCTTTGGGAACTCACTGGATAAATTGGGCAGGGGTGAGAACATCCCTACTAGTTAGGTATGCTGTTAGGTGGATCAACAGGCCAGCTGAGTCAAACAGTGATTCGACATCTTAAGTCTGTTCTGTCTTCTGGCTCTTCCTCCAGCTGGATAGTTTCTGTCAGCTTGCCCTCAGGTCTACTGTTGCTGAATTCCAGGTCAGTCCTAAATTCATTTAATTCATGCATGCATGAATTGTGGATGAATGGGGCTCCTCTGCAGTGTATTAATGAGGCCTGACCATGGGAACTCCCACTTATTTCCCTCTGTATACCTAGTGAAGCATCAGCAGAGACTAGAAGGTCAACTGGGGCGGGCTGGTCATTGGGAATTCAATCTCCCTTTTGTGCTTCCTGTATATTTCAAATCCTACCTTGAAGGAACACTCCAGACAGAGGAGAAAAATATAGCCCCCACCCACAGTATGCATGGGGAATACATTCCCAGACTTACTGCAAATACTTGAAACTGTGGATAATAGCAAACCCCGATAGAATCATACTGGACGACCTAGGAAATGCCTAGAGAGGCTACCTCTCTAGGTGGAAGTTACCATAGAGTCACACTGGAGGACATAGGAAATGCCTAAAGAGATATTTTTTGGATGACAGATAATTGAAACTGTGGGTACTGGTCCCCTGCATACCAGGGTGCCGTGTATGTGTGTGTGTGTGACCTATAAATAAATAAGAGCTTGGCCAAGATCCCATTCAGCCTTTGCATAGTGCAAATACAGTACATGTTCCTGCAACTGGGCAAGGCTGCACAATGACGATACAACAGGAACCTAAAACCTGAAGCTTTTGGTGTCGAATTGCTTTTATGTATGCAAATTCTACCAAGAAAACCCTGTGATATATTTGCCTTAGGGTCACCATAACCCAGAAATTATTTGAAGGCACACAACTACAATGCACACGTAGGGAGAGTACAATCATTTGCAGACTTTTGTGTAAGAGGCAGAACAACTCAGTCATGTTCTAGATATTGCCTTTTGGCTGGGACTGAGAAAGTGAAACCATTAGTGCAAAGGGAGTTATGCCAGGTGCCGTTTACACGATGAAAATGTAGTGGGAAGAATTTGTGTTGAACCCTGGTAGTTTACACGTACATTGGGTTGGACATGTGATTTTCCGAAGGGGGGGCACCTTTTATCCCACAACCTGCAGGACTTTCAGTCCCGCAGTTTGTGCCGGTTTTTAAAAAAGTCACGGGAGGATTCGGAAAATCGGAAATGTAAACAGCCCGGGATAAGATATCTCAGTACTTGGTGATGACCGGAAATATATATGAGCAGGGGTGGGCTCAGAGAGGAGAGGAGGGGTCAGTCACCCGTTCAATAGATTCGGCCTCACCAGCTGAAAACAAATTCCAGCTGCAGGTAGGTTTGTGTGTGTGTGCACTAAATCACCCTGTTCAATGGATTTCTACACTGGGAACCCTTCTGCTTTAACCCATCCCTCCCCTGCATGCTTGGTTTAAATTTTAAAGAGAGAGAAAATTATAAAGAGATCGCAGACGATCGCCCATTCACCCCCCCCACACCTGCATCCACTCCATCGGTTTAAAGGCACAGTAAAAAATGCCAGCATGATCGCATATTCATCCACTCCATGGGTTTAAAGGCACAGTAAAAAATGCCAGCGCAATCGCACATTCATACACACACACACACACACACACGCCTGCATCCACTCCATGGGTTTAAAGGCACAGTAAAAAATGCCAGCGCGATCGCACATTTATCCACACACACACACACACACCCTGCCTGCATCCACTCCATGGCTTTAAAGGCATAGTAAAAAATGCCAGCGCAATCACACATTCATCCATACACACACACACACACACACACCTGCATCCACTCCATGGGTTTAAATGCACAGTAAAAAATGTCAGTGTCTGGGCAGATGATCGCACCGGGGTTTGTCTTTTAAAATGCCTTGTGTGCCTGTACTAGCATTCTCCTTTTACATGGATTTTAACTTTTGGGGGGCATTTTCCCATCAGGTTTTTTTTAATCAAATTGTACAGAGTTGCTTTCACCCTCCTCATCTGACCAATGCAGAAGCTTGAACAAACATTTGTGCCAGCCAATAGCATCGCTCCTGGCGGGAAACTCTACAGGAAGTACGCAACCGAGGTTGTGAAAGAATGAGTAATTGCATCCTTGATTGACAGCTAAAAAAATAATAATCCCAGGACCATAAATGTGTGTAAACAACAACAACAACAAAAAACACGGGATAGTATACAGTGGGAGAGGAGACATAACAGGGGATGTGATGCTGTGTAAACAATGATCCCAGGATCTCCTGGGATATCCGAATCAGAGACAAAAATTGTGTAAACAACGAGGGACGAATACCAGATCAAGAAGTCCCAGGATGCTCCACGACAAAAACTACCATCTAACTGGCATCCCAGTCTTAAGTACACAACAGTATTTTGGCTAATAGATGCTCAGATAAAAATCGTGAGGTTTTGGGATATTCCCACTATGAAATTGAAAAACAAAAATTGTGGGCACTGGTTATGGAGTGGCATAGAAATCTTGCAAATGAATGGATACATTACTCTACCAAACGCAGGGCCTGCCTATATGAGCCCCCCTCCCCACCAATGGAGCGTTATGCAGTAAAGACAAGTCTCAGTAGCTGCAACTTGTCATAATGTGTCTTACAGCCCCTATAAACTTCGCATGCCCTCTTGCATGGGGGCGGGAAAGGCAAAGGGGATAGTGTCCCTTTCCATTCTCAGAGGCTGGAAAGGAACACCAGTAGCTGCTTGGCCAGCCACTTAGAGGAAGAGGGGGGGAGAAATGCCCCCCTCTCCAAGTGGCTAACCAGGCTAAAATTAACATGAGGATGCCAGGCGCTTGCTCTGTTAGCAAGCCCTACCCTGTGTTTGTCTGGGCCAATCAGTTAGCGCTTCCTCTCTTATGGGAAAGCAATTCAAAGCGAATCACTTGTCCCAATGATCAGGAACGCACCCCACCTCACTGTTTTTTTAAAAAAAACCTCTGGGAAAAGCTGAGAAGGCCTTTCCCCCCCAGAGTTTTTGGCATTTTTGACCCCATTCTTTCTGAATAAGGTGATACAATGCTGGATCCCATTAAGACAGAAAGGATTCTTCTCACATTCAATGAGTATTTTCACTGTTTAGACAGCCCTTGAGAAATAAATCACTCACTTAAGGGTTGCTTCATGGGTGATATTAGGTGCGTAAACTAGAATGCCTAATCTGTCTGCTTTTATTTTGTAGGTGACACAACCACGACTCCATGGTTCCTGGTTGGGAATGTCTTTGCAGGCCACAGTTTTCTGCTCGGAGCAGATACATTTTTAAATGCAGCAAAGCACTCAGGTGTGGTTCTCCTCATGTAAATTTGGGGCCTTTTCATACTTCACAGTTAAAGCACTGTGACTCCACATTAATTGATATTGCTGCATCCTACAGAATCATGCAATTTGTAGTTTAGGGAGAAATATTTAGAATTCTCTGCCAGAGAGTTACTCTACTACAGTGGTTCTTAGCCTGGGGTGAAGGATTGAAGGCTGCTCAGCCCATATGACAGCAACCAAGGCAAAGGCTGGCTAGCTTGGCTTACGCATTGCTGTTCAATCCACTCCAGCCACAAACTTGCAGGAAAAAGCAAGAGAAAAGTCTTCACCCCCCCTCCAGTGCCTTTGAGGAAAGGTTTAATGGATGGTGTAATTTTATTGTTATTATTACCAGGTATTATTGTTGTTATTGTTAGGTTTTTAAATCTTGAATTAAGTCTTGGGTGTTTGTGGCGAAAAAAAGATATTTAAAAGGGGACCCTGGTAAAGAAAAGGTTAAGAGCCACTGCTCTAGTGCCTCACCAGACTACAGGATTCCACATGATGCAGACACAGGTGTTCAAGTGGAACAATAGGGCTATAACTGTGTAGCGTGAAAGGGTCCCAAGTCTTATCCCTAGATGTAGCACCCACTTTCTTGTCCCAGGTCATTAACATAATTTCCTCTGCTAAGAAAATCTACTGTTTTTCTATAGTAACCATATTGTTACTGGAACAGCTCTTATTGAGAGAGTACTTTCCCCACCCCCCACCCCAGTTCTTGCTTCTTAAACCATAGACCTAAAAGACAAAACACCAGGTGCTAAGCAGGTTAATGGAAGAGGTCTAGAAATCAGGCTCCATCTCCCCATTCCCTACACCACCATGAAAGCTGACCAGAGTCACAGGTGAAATGTTTAGTTAAAAAATAGTTACATGCATTGCCTCATGCTCTCATTAAAATGGTAGTTGTCACTTATTGTACTTATTTAACAAACAATCACTGTTTCCTCACTATTCAAAAGTAACTAAAAGAATTTCCTTTTATGTTCCTTAAAAAATTTGGAATACTACAAGCTACTGACCTGTGCTATAAAAATATGTCAGAGGTGAGACCATGCCCATGTAAAAGTAAAAGTAAAAGTAAAAGTGTAAAAGTAAAAGTGTAAAAGTAATTCACCCAAGACTGATACAAAATTGACAACCTCACCTACAGAAAAATGGAAAAAGATATGGTGATTCACATTGAAAGGCAGAAACAAAAAAATGACAAATGCCACAAACACCAACGGAAACTCCAGCTGGACACATCACAGACTATTATCAACCTAACAGAATGGCAACTGTCAAAAGAGGAAACATCCATCCTGTCTAAAGGAGGAAGTTTTGCATTTACCACCACAAGAATCCCATTGAAGACATCATTGCCCATGTTGAACCTGCCCTCTATGGGCTCCCGGAGGAAGAGGCAGAAAAGATAAGAGGAGAAACAGCTAGGATCCTGAGGAAGGCAAAACCACCACCCAGCAACATAACCATAAAAGAAAGAAAAGCCATCAAGGATCTTAATGCAGACCCTGAAATCATTATTCTCCCAGAAGACAAAGACAATGCCACAGTAATCATGGAAACAGAAAAATACAGACAAAAATTAAGGGAACTCTTGGACCCTGCAACATACAGAAAACTCAAGCAAGACCCAACCAACAAAATCACCAGAAAAACAAATGCCTCGATCAAGAACTCATCAATTCAGCTAATCACCAGAATCTATGCAGATCAGAGGCTCTCCCACCAAGACTATATGGACTTTCCAAGATTCACAAGCATTCCATTCCACTCCAATCCATAGTGAGTGCCATTGGATCCCCCACATATGACTTGGCCAAGTTTCTGGCCACACAATTACAAACCCACATAGGACAAACCCCTCACTATATCAAAGACTCTGCTCACTTCATAGAAAAAAATCAACAACATCGAACTGAAACCTGGAGACAGACTGATCAGCTCTGATGTTGTCTCCTTGTTCACCAAAGTCCCCATAATGGACACCATGACACTCATCCAACATATATTTCCTAAGGACATCACAGCCTTGTTCAAACACAAGCTACTTCCAGTGGGATAATGAATTCTACAAACAGATAGATGGGGTAGCCATGGGCAGCCCCCTGAGCCCCGTGATAGCAAACTTTTACATGGAACATTTTGAAATGCAAGCCCTGGAAACAGCATCAAAAAAGCCCACAACATGGTTCCAATATGTGGATGACACTTTCACCATTTGGAACCACAGAGAAGATTTGGTCTCATTCCTGAACCACCTGAACAGCATCCACCCAAATATCCAATTCATGATGGAAAAGGAAAAGGAAGGAACACTGCCATTCTTGGATGTCCTAGTCATCCGTAAACCAAATCAACGGTTAGGCCACAAGGTATACAGACCCCCCCCCCGGACAGATACCTACACAAAAACTCCAATCATCACCCAGGACAAAAAAGAAGCATAATCAAAACATTGGTAGACTGTGCAAAAAGGATCTGCGAACCCACTACCTGGAGGACGAATTGAGGCACCTAAACTGGGCCCTTTAGGCTAATGGTTACTCCAGATCAGACATCACAAGAGCAGCCAGACCCAGAAAAAACCACAGGAACGAAGAAAAACCACCACCCAAAGGGAAGGTATTTTTACCATACATCAAAGGAGTCACAGACAGAATAGGGAAACTGATGAGGAGACACAACCTCCAAACAATCTACAGACCAACCAAGAAAATCCAAGAAATGCTATGCTCAGCGAAGTACAAAAGAGACACTCTCACAGCTGCAGGAGTTTACCACATACCATGCAGCTATAGACAAGTTTACATAGGGACCACTAAACTCAGTGTGCAAACACGGATCAAGGAACATGAGAGACACTGCAGACTGGGACAGCCAGAAAAATCAGCAGTAGCAGAACATGTTATAAACCAACTTGGACACAAAATGTTATTTAAAAACACAGGAGTTCTGGACCAGGCCAATAACTATCATGTCAGACTGCACAGAGAAGCTATTGAAATCCACAAACACCTGGACAACTTCAACAGGAAAGAAGAAACCTTAAAAGTAAACAAAATCTGGCTCCCAGTTTTGAATAACAATAGAATCAAAACTCAACACTTACAAAGGAATTCCTGCCCCCCCCCAGGGACAGGAGGATTTACAGCAGATAATGGGCCATCAACCAACCATTGGCCAAACCAACCATTGGCCAAAGTTTGAGAAGCTGTTTGCTATATAGAGCAGTTGCAGGGTAGCAGTGGAAGGTCTTGAAGCAACATGGTGAGTGCATTTCAAGAACAATTGGCCAAACACTAATCCTCCTTGCTTTTCTATACCCAGAAACTAACCATTCAAATACACAAATTTACATATACTCCCCCAACAAGGGTTCACAGGATATAAACTCCACACACACTCCTACCCAACCATTCTCTGAAAGATGCTAGCCACAGATTCAGGCAAAATGTCAGAAGTAAACTCTTCCAGAATACGGCCTCATAGCCTGGAAAAAAACCAAGGAAAATCTAATTCTTAACCATTAGAAAGCAAGAAGAGTGAAATTGTTTATCATTAGTTTTAACTGCAATGTAACTTAGTTATGTTTAGTAACTGCAAAAGTAATTGATTACAAGTCACACATTATTTCTAATGAGTTACTTTCCAAAGCTCAGAGTGGAAAGCTGCAGGTGACTCTAGCCTACAGGTAGAAATCTAGTTAGGAAATCTGTTGAGCCACAAGAATGAATCACAGCATACTCTTTCCAAATAAGCCCTCCTGTTTTGCTTTAGTTTGGTTGTCCTTCATTGCCTGAAATATACCCTCTACCCTTCTGCTGTGCCTATTTACTTCTACTCAACCAGCTCTGGCTGTCATGGGTCAAACTACATGTGACATGTGACTTTTGTGATTGGTGATGGCTCGTGACTTCCATATCAGTGGAGGCTCTGCATTTTAGTGAATTTTATAGCAGCTATTCAAGTTACTGAACTCTATCCTCATGATGGGTTCCGGACCTTGGACAGCACCCATACAGCTAAGACTAAAAGCAGGAGTGGATTCACAATCCTCACAGACATGGGGGTCACGAGGTACTACTGGCTGAAAATGAAACTGTTGTTCCTCCAACCACTGCTGCCTTGCCATCAACATTTGGCAGGGATGGGGATTGGCTCTTGGCCCTCTGTGAGTTCAGTGGGTACGTGCTTGAAGTTGCTTATCCCTTTTCTATAATGAGTACCCTATACAGAAATACAGATAAAATATGATGGGCTCATGGTGAATGTAAATAATTTCCCCCCCAAAAATGTATATGCAAAACAAACTGAAAGCATACAACCCTTTTCACCTGTGCTTGGGCTTGCTATAGTAAATATCCTGAATCTTGGAAATGCATTTTGAATTTCTGAGGGCAAAGTGGTAATTGGCATCCTGAAGAGAGATGTTGAAATAATTGCTTGATAAAGTTTGAGAAGCTGTTTGCTATATAGAGCAGTTGCAGGGTAGCAGTGGAAGGTCTTGAAGCAACATGGTGAGTGCATTTCAAGAACAATTGGCCATTGTGCAAAGGAAGCTCTTCGGGTTTGTTTAGTTCTCAAATAAAGCATTTCAAACATTCCAGCTTCTTCAAGGCCCTGCTATGTGGCGCCATTAGCAGATACACTGCCAAGCACAAATGAGAACACACGAAGACTCCTGTTGGATGAGATGAAAGACCTGTCTGGTCCAGTGTCCCATTTCACACAGTAGCTAACTTGATGTGTTAGAGGAGAATTCTTGGGGGTCGGGCAACTGAAAGCTGTGCAGTATCCTTCTCTCCCCTACAGTTCTGGACCACTTCTTCTAGAATCCTTTTCTCAGAATGACCACTGGGAATCCTGGGAGATGTAGCCCTAAAAACAGCTTTCCCATGCTCCTATTACAGTCAGTAGTGTAATGGCAAATTTTGGAGTGCATTGTAACAGTCCATATGGCAACACCTCCATGGAGAATCCACAAAGGCATCTATGTTGATCTGTATTGGAAAAAAAACATAGTTTTAATCTCCCCCAGGAGGTAGTCTTTTGTAAAGTTAATATACTTTGCCCACTCAGAATCAAGCTACCTCAAAATACTCTGGATAACAACAGGGATAGTGCATTACAATATATTATTTGAAGGAAGATCTATTTTCCCTTTAGCCATGGTTGGGATTGCAACTCAGCTCAGAGAGAGCAGTGGGGTCCAAGTAGAGGGTTTTGATTCCATTTTCATGGCCATAGCTACATCCTACGATATTCTGAGGTTTGTAGTTTGGTGAGACATTTGACTTTATCATGTGAGGGTGGTATAGAGCTATTTCTACTGCATAATCATGTCTTTGGGTGATACTTACCACACAACACTATGTCTGTCAAGTAGCTGCTTCACCCTCCTGGAGTGCTCCTTTTCACTGGTGGGTAAAACCTGCCAATACTCCCAAACACACTCTTTTCAATTATTGGATTTTGTGTGATAACTCCATCCTGCTGCAGTTTCAGTTCCCTGGCAGTCCCATGGTATGAGTAGGTATGATTCTGCTTCTCTCCCCCTCTGCCCATCCCCCTTGCTATTCCCAAGCAGTCTGTTTTCATTTATTTCCCCCACCCCCCCTGTTTTTATTTAAGTGTATTGCTGTAATTTTGCAATTATGTTCTAAAAGAACAACAACAAATTACACACACACACACACACACACACACACATATTTGGAAAGGCACACATGCAGTAGGGCATACTGGGCTCAGAAGGAGGGGTTATGGAGGTGGTGGGGAAGACACATTGTGGGACCATGGCTCATCAAAGCAGAGCTGATGCGCTATTTGGGAGAATGGAATGATAATAAATGGTGCAAAACCAGTATGTTTCTATTCTTAAACTAGCAAGATTGGGACAGCAGGCTGGTGTGATAAAGTCCATTGTCTGGCTGAGAAATCTAAATGACTTTCCTTAAACAGCACATCACAGGATGGGGCCATGGCAATGAAAGTAGAATCATAGACCTATATAGGGCCCTGAGTCAGGATGCTGAGCCATGGCAGGAGGTGGCCATTGTTTAACCTGAAGGAATTAACTAGTGAAAAGAAATAAAGTAATGAAGTGGAGAATTTGTGCTAGAACAGTGTCCATGGAGGTATTTTAATATCCCTATCCCCAAACTAGGGGGTGGGGGGAGAGGGAAAAGAAAAAATGAGTGAACATTTCATTCTGCTTTTCTGATCTGTAATTATTCTGTGTTTGTATCTGTATTATTCACATATAACCCATCCTTTTCCAAAAGTATGACTCAAGGATGCTTGCAAAATTTAAACAAATACAGATAAAAACTCCTACAAAGGTACAGCTGGCCCTCTGTATCCATGGATTCTGCATCCATAGATTCAACCACCCATGTCTTGAATATATCCCAACCACAGCACACATTCCAAAAAGAAAACCTTGATTTTTGCTGTTTTATATAAGGGACACCATTTTACTGCACCATTGTATGTAATGGGACTTGAGCATCCACAGATTTTGGTATCTACGGGGGGTACTGGAACCAAACCCCTATAGAATCAACCTATTTAAGACAAACCCATTAAAAAAAGCAAAATCTTAAAAAAAAAAAAACAGCAAAGCAACACACTATTAAAAGGCCTTGCAGCCAGTTCCTAAAAGTGTATCGGAATAGAAACATAGTAAAGAAGAGCCACCCTACCCTCCCTAAGGAGGGAGTTCCAATACCTGGGAGCAGCCATGTTACCTGGCCTTACACCCCCCCCTCCCTCCAATAATTCAGAATTTGGCATATTGGACAGTTCCCAAGGTCTAAGGTAGACCAGAACCAACCAAACATAGGTTAAGTGAAGGTCACCCAAAGATCTAAAGAAGTTGTCTTGGAAATCCCTCACCAACACACCCAGGGACAGATTAAGTGAAGCCCCCCTTTAGTCAGAGTCATTAGGGTGGAATTTGCTAATCTTCCCTGGATGCACCTGGCAGTGAGTCATACTCCAAAACAAACAGTAACTGGAATCCCCATTATCCACAAAATGTCTTTCCCTCACACCTTTGCCTATCCACAACATAAAGGTGGCCATAAGCCCATTAACTGTCATGTCTCAGCCATTAGTGGCAATCAGCATAGCTGGAGCTTCCATTGTTTAACCCTGGGAAACACATCTAAGCATTGTTTCTCACTCAAAACACCACTTAAGGGTACAATATTGGGTATAAATATTACCTCAAATCATAGCCAAGGTGTGTGCTCCTACAGTTGGACATTGTCACTCTGCCTGACAGCCATATCACCCTCAGTTTCCATTTGAGTCTTTGCTGCATGAACCTCTGCTCTCCGGACAGGTAATTATAGCCCATTTCCCCAACTTTAGTCTCTGCTATCCAAGCATTTACTCCTGATTCTTCATTAGCCTCATGTGGTTGTCTTATGAGTGCATGTGTGAACACTTCCATGAAAAATTTCAAATAAAAAACATTTTATTTCATTTTGGCTTGGAGTCTTGTCAGTGAGTACCGGTAAACATAGGTGCAAAAGGTCCCATAAGTTACCTGGCCTCTCACAGCCATACCTTTGAGCTAATTAAAATTCCAATATAATATCAGGGTCATGGGTGGGTTCTATAGACCCCCAATAATTTGGGTAACAGTCACTGAGAAAACCCCTGTCTTAATAATAAATTTTAAAAAATATTTAAAATTACACTGGTCTTTATTACATGAATCCAGAGAATCTTATCACTGCAGTGTTTCAAATGTCACCTTTTTTTAATAGCAGTCCCTAAGTACATACTGAACCTCCTCATTTTTGTTTTGTATCAATCTGCCCTCTCTCTGTGTGTATGTATATGTATATTTTTAAACAGTCTGTATTTAAAAATGGAAGTATATTTATATGCTGCCTTGACAAATCCTCTTTCAATGGATATTTTGTGCAACTCATATGAGAAAAGTAATTACCGGATGCCAATCAGTCATGATACCAATTTCTATGTGTTTTTTTAAAGGGTTATACATTTTTTAAAAAAATTAATACAGACCATTGAGCACCTCCATAGAAGATGTTTTCCAGGCATATATATCATTTGTTTCAGTCAAACTATTTTTCATTTTGCCATTTTTGAATACATATCATATTATGTACTGCACGAAGATGTGAGCGGGAGAGATCCATGACCTATGTGTTCCTGTGATGCATGGAAACTATTAAGCTCTCCCCTGAGTGAAAAGAAATATCATCAGTATCCTTCAGTGTGAAAAATTGGATTTACTTTACTCTCTAGGTAGCATTGGACATGACATCTTTGAGACAGCTGTGTCCAGATATGGTGCTTAGGAAGAGGTGTATTCATTCTTTCAACATCATGTTTTTCAGATGAAATCTAACATTTCACAACATTGGGTGAAATCCAACACTGTGTGAGCAGAAGGCAAGGGATCTTTCTATAACCCCCACAGTCTTCCCAGACAGTTGGGAATGGGATGACAGGGAGAAACCTTACAAACTTTGTGAGATGTATCTTATTAGACTGCAGTGGGATAGGGGAGATCACCCAAAATCTAGCAGGAATATCTTGTTCTGCTTATGCAAGATTCCCAGTTTTGGTCATCCCACCTCTTCCCACATTCTAATTTAAGACTGTGGTCTTAAAACTCTGTTGAGTGTACCTCCACCTATCTCCCTCACCTACACGCAGCCTGCATTCTTGCTGTAGGTGCACTCTCCAGAGCCATTGTGGAGTATCCAGAAGGTCATGGAGGAGCATGCTCCTTGTATACTCCCAGTTGTAAGATATAGCCAAATGCCCCCTTAGCTGCCTTCCATCCTCTGACCATTTAATGCCAATGGGGAGAAGTGCCAGCTGTAGAAAGTTATGTTGTGTAGGCAGGGGATCATTATATAAAGGAGGTTCTGGATGCCTCTTTGCACAATGACCATAAAAGGACATACACAGGCCTACTAGCTGCTGATCCATGACTAAAAGCATCTTCTAAACATCGGCCAACTCCTGCCACACATCACATGTTGCCATTGCTTTTCACCTAACCTGCTGAAAAGTTTGGAAGAACTTCTGTTTGCCACCTACTAGGGAGCCTGTATATTTTGCTTAAACCAGCACTGAGGCCATGATATTGAGAACACAGCTGCACTGGGCAGGGCACGTTTCTAGGATGGAGGACCGTCGCCTCCCAAAAATAGTACTCTACGGTGAACTCGCCACAGGTCAGCATAAGAGGGGCACTCCAAAAAAGCGATACAAGGACTCCCTGAAACAACATCTCAGGCTTGGCCAAATTGATCACCAACAGTGGTCCGCCCTGGCCTCACGTCGGGAGGCATGGAGACGCACTATCCACAATGCTGCAGCCTTATTTGAGAACTCACGCCGAACAAGTCTTAAAGAGAAACGACAACGCAGAAAGAACCACAACTCAGAAACATCACCCAAGGAGACCTTCTGCTGTGCTTTCTGCAACCGGACTTGTTTATCTCAGATTGGCCTTTTCAGTCATCAGTGCGTTTGCAGAAAGCGTGGGATGAGTCCTTCCTGAATCTTCGTTTGTGAAGAAAAGCCAGAGAGAGAGAATTTAAAAAACAAAGGCTGAATATATCAGTACAAACATACATGTTTCCTTCTTAACAGGTGCTTAGTTAATCAATTCCCCCTTAAAAATAAAATAAAAAAGGTTATACCCTCCTGCCCTCTTTGCTTTGCTTCTGTTGGATTGAATGAAACAATTTGCAGCACATTATAAATTTTCTTAAACATTTCACATTGTACTTTGATTATCAGACTAGGCAAATATGGCATCATAACAATGCCTAATGAACATGAAAGGATGCACATATTATATGAAGTCATCCTTTTGCGCTCATGTACTATCTAAAAGCTGTTCCTTTTTACTAGCTGTACCCAATGTAACATACGCCGGTGGCGTGTTAAGGGTGAGTCACTGTTGCCCTGCCCCCGCTGCTGCTGCCACCGCCACCAGTTGACTGCCTGGGTCCCCTTGCAGCGGCAGCAGAGGCGGCGGGGTGATGATGTGACCCCCTGGGTGCTGGGTGATATCAAAACCCATATCAAAAGTTGGTCTACTTCTATAACAGAGTAAATAATGTCTACTATTCCAAAAATCCAATTAATTAGTTAGGAGGTCCATCTTCATTGACTCAGTTCTTACAAAATAAATCGTGTGTGTGTGTGTGTGTGTGTGTGTGTGGCTTGTGTATATTTCCTTTCCCAGTGTGCTGACTGGTGGCTTAGGAAACATACCCAACCAATCCCCTCACTCCCTCAGCCAATCACCAACCGCATGCAAATTCCCTCTCCACCTCACAATCCACTCCTGCCATTCAATCTGCATCTATACCTCCAGCCTCACAAGGGCCCCTCCCTCCTCTCACTCCCTCAGCCAATCACCACCCACATGTAAAAAAATTCAATATTTTTTCCCTAAAATAATACCATGTAGCTGAACCGTGTTAAAAGAACACTGCCACGCCAAGCTTCACGCTGCAACCAGTGCTTGAAACCCCAGCAGGACACATAACAGTGTATGTTATGCCAGGCACACCTATACTAATACTAATACTAATACAATTATGCCAGTGGCTCTTAATCTTTTCTTTACCAGGGACCCCCTTTAAATATCTTTTGTTGCCATAGACCCCCCAAGGCTTAACTCAAGATTTAAAACCCTAACAACAATAATAACAATAATACCTGATAACAACAACAATAATACAATTACAACAATGTCTCTTAACCTTTTCTTTATCAGTGACCCTTTAAGTATCTTTTGTTGTCATGGACCCCCAAGACTTTAGATTTAAAACAGCAAAATTATAATCCTAATAACACTGAATAATACCAAATAGCAACAACAATAATACAATTGCACCATCCACAAAATCTTCCCTCAGAGGCACTGGAGTGGGAGGGAAGACTTTTCTCCTGCTTCTTCCTGCAAGTTTGTGGCTGGAGTGGATTGAATGGCAATGACAGGCCAAGCCAGCCAGCCAGCCAGCCTTTGCCTTGGCTCCTGTAACATGGCCACTCCGCTGCAGGCAGTAGGTGGTCTCAGCAGGTTTCAAGCCTTCATGGACCTCCTGTGAAGACATTGTGGACCCCTGGGGGTCCCCCAACCCAGGTTAAGAACCACTGGTCTAGATACTTGGCAAAAGTAGCATGTAAAAACTTTGCCTCATTTAGAGAAGAGGGGGTCTAGCGACCCAGTCTACCGCTTGTTAAAATACAAATATATAGCAAAGGGAGCAAAGGAGTCTCTCAAGCAAGGGGTGGAATGGTCACCTCTAACTTTTTCGTGATTCTTTGGGCTTGCCTTTGCCCTGCCCGCAGACTGCAGAGCCTCAGCCTTCCACTCCAACACCAACTGCCCTTTGAGGGCAGCATGCTGGATTCCCATTGGGGGAGGTTGGAGGCCAACGAGAGCCCACTTTACACTTTTCTATTCCCCGATTCCCCCTCCCTCAATGGCTTTGGCTCATCCCACCAGCCAGAGGAGTTTTTTTTAGCAGGCAGCAGCCCAACTGGTGCAGCATTTGTAAAGAAAGTCCTTCTCCCCACAGGAAGCAGAGCCGGGGAGGCCAGAGGACCCCAAGGGGTCCCCTAAGGAGGAAAAAGAGGGCCTGGAACCCAAGGGCAGTCTCCCACCTCTTCCCACCCCTTTCCAGCCTTTTTTTTTTTTTTGGAGACTTAAGTTCCTTGGGGCAGAAGGTTCCACTCAGTATAGGCTCACTGAGAAGCACCTGTCACATCCTGGGGACAAAGTAGCCCAGGAGTAGCCAAAACAGCAGAACTGCACAGCCAAAAGGGCACAAAAACAAAGGCTTCAGCTAGCAGCTGTTCCACAGCTCTGATCCACTTTCACACACAAAAGACTTACAGACAGCAAGGTTCATCCAAAAACATTTGGAGGTCTTTATCTTCAGTTTCACTATAAGCAAACACAGTATATACGCAGCAAACCTCATTAACAAACTCAACAGCAACACTCCTCTTTCTCCACAACACCAACCCACACACAATGCATGGTGTGCTTTGGCTATATAGGAGTGTTTGCTAGTCATCCCTTTGCCTAGCCACAGATGTGAACAAACCCACTTCAGCTGTGCTAGTCTGTGGTATGTTGCTCCAACATTTTTCCTTTTGCACTTAAAGCAATATTACCCTGACAGAAGGAGGGGGGAATGGGCTCAAATTTTTGGGTGCAGAAGGGGTGAAGAGTGGAGGAAGGGGGAAGAAATCTACCCCGCAAGGAGGAAAAAGAAGAAAGACAGGAGGAAAAAGAAGAAAGAAGAGGGTGGGGGACACTTAGAAAGCAACATTATTTCCCCCCATGCATGCATATTAAGACAGCAAGGGGAGCTGGCTGAGTATTTAGTTACTGCAGCTCAACAGGCAAAGTGGTTGTAGGCTAAGGAGGTGGTGCTGAAAAACACCCCCAAGCTGCTGATTGGCCAGCCAACAGAGCACTACGATTGGTTGGGTATGTTTCCTAAGAGGCCAATCAGCACACTGGGAATGGCAACATACCCAAGAGAATTATATATATTGATTGATGGGCCCAGCTGTCAATAGGTCTGCCATGGCACTATTTTGCCGGCATTGCTGGCATTTGAAACTTCGCGCCATTGTGCTCATGGGAATGCAGTGTCAATGACAGAACATTTCTGGGTGAGATCGCAACAGCCACGTAGGTGACACTCTTGTTATGAACCGCCCCTGTTTACTTTGAACTTTTAAAGTGTGTTTCTGTGCTTGTGTGAACGTTTTATTTCTTAATTTTGCTTTATTTTTAAAATTTGCCGTGCTCGCATCTTCTCCCAAGAATCAGTGGGATCTCAAACCAGGAGGTAAACAGAGATCTGTTTGTGCTCCGTTTATGCTGGGGTTTTCTCTTTAACACCAAAGGGGATGTGCCAGAGGGGTGGGTGGGCAATCTCTGGCCTCCCTCCTGGCTGGCCCCGTGGAAGGGGTCTCTCCCTTCCTCCCTCCCCCCTCAGAGAACTCCTGGGGGAGGGAGACAGAGAGAGGGGCGGGATGGAGGTAAGTGGTGACCACCCTGGAGGGGCCCCTTGGAGGAGGGGCCAGATAGACTCCCAGGGACCCCTTCCCCCTGGGAAGAGCCACTGAGCTTCCTCCCTCTCCTGGAGGGCCCAATCCCACCACGGCTCCGAGGGGAACCTGGGACAAAGGGGGGCCAAGTGGGGACCCCCTCCCTCTGGAGCCCATGGGCACCCTTTCCATGTGTCAGCAGTGGGGGCAGGGTGATGGCAGCTGACAGACCCAGAAGGCCCAGACCTGAGGGGAGGAGGGGAGAAGGGGGGCTTACTCCTGAGGAGGAGGAGGATTGCAGCCCCAGACCCTGCAGGGAGGGATGGGAACCAGAGTCCATGCTTGCCTTGGGAGCTGTGCCCCGGGAAGCCCTGGCTCCAACTGCTGTCGACCCCTGGATGAAGGACCCACCCCCCGAGTCAGCCCCGCTCAGGTCCGTGGGGGGGCTTATGGCAAATTCTTGCTGGAGGTTTTACTCTGGGTTGTGGCTCCCCATGCAAATGTGTTTCCTCAGTAGTACCTCCCTTCCCCTTTGGGGAGAAAATGTTCTTTAGGAACATTCATACAGAGAAGGGGATGAGCCAGCAGGTTTCTTCTGAGCCTTTGCTCGTGCCACAGTTCTTAAAACCTGTTCTCAGCGCCAGCTTCTCCTTGTAATAATAATACTACCAAAGACGAAGGTGCCTCCAAGAATGGAGCAAGTGCAACTTTCCTCCATCCATAAGTAGTCACAACAACCAGGTCTTTCACACACAACCCCTGGGGGGTTCTTTTCCAGGAACTCTCTCCAGCTAAACTGGAGCCTTCTTTTTCCTGTCCCGGTTTGGTGCACTTAATAATGTTCCTAATAACTCAATACTAAAGTTATGATTCTATTTGACTGGGTATTCCTGCATGGCAGGGGGTTGGACTAGATGGCCATTGTGGTCTCTTCCAACTCTTAATGATGCTATTCTATTACCTTCCTTAAACTGTAAATCCTAGGATTCCATAGGATGTTGCGATGGCAGTTAAAGCTGAATTATTGCTATTGTGTGCCTTCATGTAGTTTCTGACTAAGGTGAACCTATCATTGGGTTTCCTAGGCCAATTTTTACTCACAATCGTTGACCGTGAGTGAAAATCGCCAAAATATTCCAGTCAAATGTCCCTGCGGTACCGCAACAGTACTGGCAGGGACGGGCATCATCCGAAAGGGACGCCCTGCAACGCTGCAGCCTCGCAACGTGGCGAGGCTGCTAGCGCTACAATTAGCTTGTCCAAAAAAGTTCTAAAACACCAGTATCCCATTAGTGTTATGTGAGAGCCATTGAGCTAGAGCAGTGGTTCTTAACTTTTTCTTTACCATGGACCCCCTTTAAATATCTTTAGTTGCCCCAAGACTTAACTCAAGATTTAAAACAACAACAACAACAACAACAACAACAACAACAACAACACACCATCCATTAAATTTTCCCTCAGGGGTGCTCTTGCTTCTTCCCACAAGTTTGTGGCTGGAGTGGATTGCAATGTACAGGCCAAGCCAGACAGCCAGCCTTTGTCTTGTCACATGGCCACTCCACTACAGGGAGAAAGTGGGCCAAGCAGCCTTCAAGCCTTTGTGGACCCCCTATGAGGACATCGCAAACCCCAGGTTAAGTACCACTGAGCTAGAGATTGCTGAAAAAGGAACAATGCAATCAGACCTTGAGAAGGGTTCTGGCAGGGGAATGCTAGGAATTGTAATCCAAAAGTAACTTTCCCAGGCTCTGAATGAAGTCTAGATTCATAGAATCATAGAGCTGGAAGAGACCCCAAGGGCCATCCCATCAAATCTGCTTCTGTCCTCCAGGAAGACACAATCAAAGTCCTCACAACAGATGGCCATCCAGCCTCTG
The DNA here is from genome assembly GCA_030847615.1 of Gambelia wislizenii. Taxonomy (NCBI): domain Eukaryota; kingdom Metazoa; phylum Chordata; class Lepidosauria; order Squamata; family Crotaphytidae; genus Gambelia; species Gambelia wislizenii. Next base: position 111,168,595 of record JAUMIR010000004.1, read on the forward strand.
TTTCAAAACCTCCAAAGAAGGAGACCCCACCACACTCCCAGGCAGCAGCGGATTCCACTGTCCAACAGCTCTTACTGTCAGGAAGTTCCTCCTAATGTTTAGCTGGAATCTCTTTTCCTGCAGTTTGAGTCCATTGCTCTGTGTCCCAGTTTCTGGAGCAGCAGAAAACAAGCTTGCTCCATCCTCAGTATGATATCCCTTCAAATATCTATCATTGTCAGCTCTTCACCTTCTTTTCTCCAGGCTAAACATGCCCAGCTCCCTAAGCCGCTCCTCACAGGGCATGGCTTCCAGATTTCCCACTATCCTTCTCAATATCCTTCTTGAATTGTGGTGCCCATAACTGAACACAGTATTCCAGGTGAGGTCTGACCAAAGCAGAATAGAGTGACATTGTTACTTCCCTTGACCTAGACACTATACTCCTATTAATGCAGTCTAGAATCGCTATGGGTTTTTTTGTTGCTGCATCACACTGCTAACTCGTGTTCAGCTTATGGTCCACTCTTTCTTTTCTTTGAGGAAATCTACACCATTATGTTAATTGCTAATAAACGAAAATATTATGTTAGTGCCTATAATATAGTTTTTAAGCTAAATTATTGGCGGCAAATTATGTAATAATCTGAACATCCTGTACTGTGAATAGGTTAGGTTACATTGACCTGAGATAAACATATGGGCCCCCAAAATAAAGCATTGCAGCCCCCCCCCAATCCTTAAACCGGTCCTGCCAAGCTCACTTTCCTGGCTGCTAATATATGCTTCTCTCTTCTGGTGCTTCAGTTTGGGGGGGGGGCACAGTGAGGAGACAACATTGCACCCCCTAATTTTCTGCACTCAAAGTGGAGTGCCCCCGCACCCCCATTAGGATACCACTGGTCTGCATAGGTATCTTTGGTGGGGGAAGATAAAGAACTCTTGTTTGATCAGTATTGGAGGTTTCAGAACACTCCCTCCAGTTTTGTAAATCCACTAATGCTGACTTGCAAAACTGAGAACTATAAGTACATATACCTTAATCTTTAGCAACATTTGCCCCATCTAGATCCTCCCAACATATGAAGAAGCAGTCCTACCAGGTCTGGTAGATCTGGTAATCTTGGCAACAGGTCTGTCAATGTCCAGGGAGTTTAGTGAGACAATTTTCATTAGGTGGGTCAGGACAAATGAGAGACTGAAGAGATTTAAGTGAAGGAAAGCTTTGTTGGAGGAGCAGAATTATCACAACTTGGTCAATGTTCTCACTTGCTCCCTCTGTCTCTACACCCTTGGCCCAGACTCTGAGAAATCTATACTTAGTTTGCTTCTCTGTTGTTTCCTAACAGAATATACCCTTTCCACCTGTAGCTGAGACCCACAGTTCTTTCCCTGCTACCTTTCACCCCACTTAATTCCCCTCTATCCCTTAGTAAACTGCAGTGCTTCCACAATTACCGTTGTACCTCTGCATATTTGTACAAAAACTCAACACACTAGGAACTGAATAACAGCACCGGACTATATTGTAGGGTTGTCATGAAGCGCTCTTAAAAATACTGAAATACTGCAGGAGCAGGCTAGTCACATAACAAAAGAAACGGGAAGAGGAGCAGCTGCACTTCTTACCTCATATCTTGTTTGTACATGAAAGCTGGGAATCTGGCAATTATGTCTTACAGGAAGGGGAGGGTATACTACGGTAAGGAGAGCTTGGAAGCTACTCAAGCATTTCCATTATTATAACTGCAAAACCGAAACTAAGATGATATTTATGCAAACTTATACATCACTTCTCCTAGGACGGTTGCCACAAGGCTAGAGAGCCCATCCTGCCCTTTGACGCTCTTTGTCAGACCCTTCCGTTTTGACCTGTCTGGCATGGGAGACCCTACCAGTGGCTATTATGCCACCGCCAGCATAGCTCAAAACATCATTAGGGTACGCAAGCCTCTCTCCCACGACAAGGGGGCATCAATGGAGAGCCTTGTGGCAACCGTCCTAGGAGAAGGAAAACTCTAATCCCAATCCCGGGCAGATGGTGCTCATCCAACCCTGTAAGGTCAACCATCTAAGAGAAGGAAACTCTAATCAAACCTACGGCCCGAGGACCTCGCTGCCACGTCCATGCTTGCAAGGCCACGGCAGATGAATCTCTGGTTTAAAGGGTGAGGACAGTTCTGTGCACGCTGCGCTCCACCAGAAAAATCCATTGCACAGGCTCGAAGGACAAATCCAGTTCCAAAAAAGCCCTGTAGCGACAGGCGAGGGACGAAACGGCAGGTGTAAAGATGCACTGGAAGCCGCAGCCCCAACCCTGCATGCAGGCGGTTCAGGACATTGGTCGCTCGAGGCTGACCTGGGAGATGACAGTCTTGTTCGGCAGCATCCTGAATGACCAAGCAGCCTTTTTTAAGGAGAGCACTGCTTGCTCCATATGGAGAGGGGCCTAGAAAAGGTGGCCTAATGAAAGCTCATCCCCAACTACCTGGTTGGCTAGCCGCGGCCAACGGGAATCTTCTGATGCGGTCAAACCAAGGCAAAGAAACAAAGGCACACACCGGCCTCCAAAGGTGTAAATAAACTGACACTTGATGGTGGAACATCAGAACCATGCAAGACTCTGAAGATAGTGGACGGCCTGAGCATTGTTCTGCCCTAATAGCCCATGAACTATCACGGCTTAATATTGACATCGCTGCTCTTAGTGAAGTTCGCTTCCATGAGGAAGGCAGCCTTAAAGAACATGGCGCCGGCTACACACTTTACTGGTCTGGCAAACCCAAAACCGAAAAACATCTTTCAGGAGTAGGCTTTATGATTAAAAACTCCATTGCCTCCAAACTCGAAACCTTGCCAACAGGACACTCTGATTGCATTATTTCCTTACGCCTCCCACATGTTGTTCTCTTTAGTATATATGCCCCAACTATGCAAGCCGACCCTGTAGAGAAAGACAAATTCTACACAGACCTACGCCAACTCATACAAAAAGTCCCTGTAGAAGATAAAATTATTATCCTTGGTGACTTCAATGCCAGAGTAGGAAAGAACTCCGAAGCCTGCAAAGGTGTCTTAGGCAAGCATGGTGTTGGAAATTGCAATGATAACGGATGCCTCCTGCTAGAGTTCTGTGCAGAACAACAGCTGACTATTACAAACACAATCTTACAGCAGAAAGATAGCTTGAAGACAACCTGGATGCATCCCCGATCCAAACATTGGCACCTCATTGACTATGTTCTAGTCCGTCAGAGAGACATTCGTGATGTCCGTCATACCCGAGTGATGTCCAGTGCAGAATGCCAAACAGATCATTGCCTCGTCAGATGTAAACTAAATCTTCATCTTAAGTTCAAACCTAAGAGGAGTGGCATCTTAAAGAAGAGACTCCAAGTCAACAATCTTCAACAAGCTACCATGAGAGACAACTTCCAGGCAAATCTACAAACGAAACTTGAAGACCACCCTACAGATCCTTCTCCTACAGTGCTTTGGCAACATATCAAAAACAGTATCCTCCAGTCTGCAGAAGAATCCTTGGGTTCTCCCACAAGAAAAATCAAGACTGGTTTGATGAAAACAACCAAGAGATCCAGGAGCTGTTGGCAAAGAAGAGAGCTGCTCACCAGGCATACCTCGCCCAGCTAACCTGCCATGTAAGAAAAGCAGTTTTCCACCTCACATGTAGTAAACTGCAACAAAAACTCCAAGACATGCAGAACAAGTGGTGGATCAATATAGCAGAAAAGACACAACACTGTGCAGATCTGGGTGATCATAGAGGATTTTATGAAGCTCTTAAAGCAGTGTTTGGACCTACTTATCAGGTCCAAAGCTCCTTATACAGTACAGATGGTCAAACATTAATTACTGATAAAGCCTCCATCTTGAATCGTTGGGCTGAACATTTTCAAAGTCTCTTTAGCGCCAACCGAGTAGTCCAAGGCTCAGCTATCCAACATATGATACAAAAACCAATGAAAAATGAATTGGACATAGCTCCCACTTTGGAAGTGACTCTTAAGGCCATACAGCAGATGAAAAATGGCAAGGCAGCTGGGACTGATGGAATCCCACCTGAAGTTTGGAAATATGGAGGTCATGCACTCCACGAAAAATTCCATGAATTCCTTGTGAATTGCTGCGGAAAAGGGGAACTGCCATCAGACCTCCGAGATGCAATCATCATCACCCTGTACAAGAAAAAAGGAGGAAAATCCGACTGCTCAAACTATCGAGGCATAACACTGCTCTCTATTGCTGGAAAAATCCTTGCAAGGATACTCCTGAACAGGTTAGTTCCTGCTATTGCAGAAGAACTTCTCCCTGAAAGCCAATGTGGCTTCAGAGCCAATAGGAGTACTACAGATATGGTATTTGCCCTTAGACAACTTGCAATAAAAATGGAGTTAGGAGTTGGGGGAGGGGGAGCAATTTTCACTCATTGACTCAGCAACGCCCTTCCCCAAGCACTTAATGACTCTCGGTTCAGTTTCTTAGCTCAGTTTCTCAAAAACTGGGCCACAGATACCTCAAGAACCCCCAGTGTTTGGTAATTTCTGCTCCTGTTTCACCAACTAGTAGACTTTCTTATTTAAACAGGCCTTCAGCCATTAACAGGTTGGGATAGAATAATGTGCAATGAGCATCCTTTTAAAAATATATGTAACTAGCAGTGTTGGACATAACATACGCTGTTAAAAAACTCCACAAAAAACACCCAGTAGACTTCACAACAACCCTGTAAGGTAGGCTGGTGGATTTTAAAATTCCTCCTCCCCCTTCTCAGCCTTCCACACTTTTCCTAGAATTGCTGAGGGTGACTCACTCTGTTGCTCAGCGGCAGCAGCGGTGTCCTGCCATTGCTGCCGCTGCCAGTTGACTGCCTGGGTCCCGTTGCAGGCAGCCCATTGTCACCACTGCCAATTGACTGTCTGGATCTCAATCTGGACCACAGATTGAGTGGCAGGAGTGGATTGTGAGGTGGAGAGGGAATTTGTATGTGGGTGGTGATTGGTTAGGTGTGTTTCTTGAGCAGCCAATCAACACACTGGGAAAGGTAACATCCCAAGAGTTTTATATATAGAGATATGCATGCACTGTGTTTTTAATTGTTTTTAAATTAATTGGACTGATTGTTTAATGCTTTTAAATTTTTTGTACCACATAGTGGTTTTACAATTTTGTTTTAACTTGCACATATAAGGGCAGGTTCTGAAATGTCAGACCTGCCATGCTCTCCTGGGTGAAACCCTCTCCATCTGTGGGTGGACCCTGAATCAGTGAGGAAAGATGCTGTACATAGGTAATCTTTAATCAAAGAGTTTCCCCTACCTCAAGAACAGAACAGCTGAGCCAAAGTAGCCGGGGAAGTCTCCAGGGTGCTGAACTCTCAAACCCCTACACTTGGTAAGCTGTTTTGGGTTCCATATTAGGAGAAAGGAAGAACACAAATCAATCAAACAAATTTCTATGGAAACCAACACTTGGATGACAAAGTATGGAAGTGCTAGCTTAGCTACTCCTTTATCTCGCCTGGTGACAGAAAGTCAGTGACCTCTGAATGAGGTATTTGCCTCTCTTCCTTACATTACCTCCCTGTGAAGGTTGTCAGCTGCCAAAAGAAGGGACAAACTTTTGTTCTGTCACTTTAAAAAGTTCCCTACTAACTTAGCCCAGTTTGATTTTACATTCAATTAGAACAGATTGCTGCTGTTTTAGTTTCTCAAGTTTATATGATTAATGTGATTATTTTCTAATTTTAAAAGTCCTCTCTCTCTCTGATTTCTCATTAGTTACTGTCCTGGGAACATAAACTTTTGCTGCAGGATATAAATTATGTAAATAATCATTCTCATATGTCTCACTCAACCGCTATCTCTCCGTCTATCTATCTGAGGTAAAGAACATGTGTCCTTCCTAAATGTCTAACAACATTTGAATAGCCACACATTTTCAATTCATGAAATAAAAATATACTTCATTTTGAGGAATACTTCTCTTTCTTATTGTCCCAGATGAAGGACACCATTCTCGTACCCTCCAGCTGTCCAGAACTGGCAGAGACAGTCCCGATTAACCCTATTTTGTTCCATTTTCACCTGCTTTTAAAATTTTGTTCTCCTCCTCGCACTTTCTCTCTTAGTCCTCAGCTTACTTCCATTGGTCCAAACTGAAGTAGCACTGGGGAAAGGAGAGGGGATGGAATCTTGCTCTTCCCTGTAGGCTCAAGTAAAAGCAGACTGCTGCAACTTCTCCTATTTCCCTCTCTGTTCTTTCTCATTAAAAACATTTGTCCTCTTGACCACATTCTGATGTTACTTGGCCACATGCGTCCTTGTTTTTGTCTGTGAAATGTTGGAGGGTATGCACTCTAAAGCCTTGTTAAATTGCCAATGTTACTCTCCAGCGTTAATATAAATTGCCAATGTTACTATAAGGGCGTTGATGTAAAAACCATTCAGTATATTAAGTCCTATCTTCATCTGGGATCATTCTTTTTCTGCTTTTACCCTGCGTCCACATAAACCTCTGTTGGGGTTCATTATGCCTACCATGTTCTGCATTAATGTTGTCTTATTCCACATTCTGGGGATTTTCCTCCTCCCATTGCTTTCAGGCATCTAAATGTCATCAGGCTTGTGTACATGGGCAATATACCCCATCTTGCCCCTGTCTCAGAGCCCTGCAGGCCTGGTGATGCTGGGCTTTTGTTCCATTCTACTCCCAGGCAGCCCTCACTATCCCTGAAGCAGATACAGAGCTCAGACGGGTAGGACCCATTGCTGCATTTTAAAATAATACCTGGTTTAATCCATTCTCACTGGGAAGGAACAGATCAGGTCCTGTGTGTATGTGGGAGCCTGTCCCGGCAGGCCGTCCCATCACTGTATTTGCTGGTCTCCCTCGCTCTCTCTTAAGCAGGAAAGAGTCCTGCAGTATGTGACAAAGGCTGGTCACATGCAGGGGCCTTGGTCACATGTTGTGGGCCAGCTTCCTGGCTCCTGGGAGATCCAGGGAGATGGTGGTGGCAGAATCTTCAGGTACGGGATGGCGTGCCTGTCTGGACTCTGACCCGTTTCGTAAAGGTAATGGGGGAGGAACAGGCCTGATCCACAGACAGGATATACTGGCAAGGAGTCTGCGTATCCTGGCTTGTGTAGATAAGCCCATCGCATGTAACTCTTGAATGCAATGTATGTGCACACACACAAGAGAAATGGACAGAAGTGTTGTTGCGGTATGTACTGTGTGCACAAATCATGCAAACATACAATATGCAGCTTTACATACACATGTACACCTAGGGAATATTCCTGTAGATGCCCTTGTACCCTTCCAATAAAATCTGAATATAATAATACTTGCCATGCTTACAGGATGGATTCCAAAAGTTGTTTTTTTATTAATTTTTCGAACACTCAAAATGCTATAGAAATGCCTACTGATGGATGAAAAAGAAGAGGATATGTATCAGTTTTTGCATTGATGCAGAGGAAATTCTCAACATATATTTCTTTGTCTATCTAAAGAGGCCATGTCTTTTCTTCCCCATGACTTCAAATCAGCTAAATTTGGGTGAGGAATAAAAGTCAAAGGTGGGCACAAAGATTACATTAGAACTCCTGATGAGAACGTTTCCTTTTTGATATCCTCCCTGATAGCTTTTTTTTTTTTTTTTAAAGTCTGGGTCAAATACATTTGTGGTTTCCTCCTTTAAGAACAGACGGTACCTGCTGTGAGGTCGCCCTTTTAAGAATAAATCCATTGACTTTTCTCTAATTTGTGTTTTTATGGTTTTATTGTACAGGGTAACATTGTGCAGTTTCAGTGAATTGCTGCTGAACTTGGATCAATGGAAGCTGCAGTGTGAATCAATGCCTCAGAGCAAATACCTTCTCAAAGCGGAACTGTTCCATGCAAACCTTGTTTACTTCTTCCAAGAAGGTTAATCATTCTGCAAGGATTTAACTCATCTATTTTTCTGAAGCAAACTAACCCCTGCAGACATCAGCAAAGCAGTCATTGGAATACATTACTATAATCACTGAGCCCAATTCTGCCCTCCTGTCTTACCCAGGGTTCCTAAATACATGGGAGAGAAGGACATCTTAATGATTTCAGTGGGTTTTACTTCCCAGTAAGTGCTGTAAGGATCTCCTCTTGAGTCATGTTTTCATGGCCTCATTAGGATAATGTTTGACCTTCAAATAATGCAGACCACATGTCTAAAGCAATCTAATTCAATAAACCTCCCAGAGGTACATGAGCATTTTACTAGCATTATTCTTTAAACTCTATTACCTGGTGACTTCTGGGTAGCTTGGTTTTGGGAATGCCTGCTCTGTTTTTGACTGGCCCTGAAAAAAAATCAGCACATGAGGTTTATAAAATGTTAGTGTCTGCAATTTCTGCCTCCCCTCACAAAATGTGCATTTAATCAAATGTTGCCTTTGGGTCATTTATCTTTCTTTTGTTATTTGAAAGACAGCATCTTCTGTCCAGTGAGCTGAAGCTTATGGGAATATTGCCGAGGGTAAAAACGGATAGCTTTTAATATGTTTCTGAACAATTAGCATGCATCATGGCTAATATATTCAGTGCTGTTTCTATGGTACCTTTGTAAAGCAGGTTTTGCAGTGTGTATTCAGCCTATCTGTCACAGGAGTTAGAATGGGGAAGGTGAAGCTCCCTCTGACTTGAGGAGTGTTCACACAATCGTAGACAGCAGTTAGAGAGAGGGGAAAAGGTGGTCAGTCGTCAACCCAATGAAATGCTATGGCTGTAGCAGCTGCTCCCACATATACTGTACAGACACCTGGGATATGGCATATGGCCCTCAAAAAGTTGGATGAAATCCAGAGTCTGCCAGCTGCTAATCTTTATTGCACATATGGGCACAGCATACACTTGGCATTTTGCTGAACCACAGGGGAAAGCAAAAAATTGCACTACTACTCTCACATGGCTTGATTTGACTTGCCCCCTCTGGGGCAACGAACCAGCAATCATAGACTGCATCAATATGTCCAACAGGACTCCTAGGGCAGTGTGGTTACTTCTTGAGGAATTCTCTAAGGGTATCAAAAATATCTGTCAAATCCATGACAGAAAAATGTGAATGATGGAGGTTTGGGGGATTAATCTTCCACAACTACTTTTTAAAATCTACTTGGGGTTTAGTGACAAGTAACCTGACCCCCTCCCCTTTTAAAGAGGGTTACTGATATTATATTTCAAAAGTTAACACAACAAGTATGAATATTTCTACCTTCGTGTATGCATAATGAGTAGTGATTTCTAATTTTGTTATACCTACGTTTAAAGTGCATCCTAAGTTATTTTTAGACATTTTCAAATTTTATGTCATTTTCCCTTTAACCTTAAGATTTAAAAAAAAATGAAAAAGGCATGAGTACATAACAAATCACTTTCAAAATATAATAGTGGGCAAGAAAAAATGAATTACATTTTAAACACTGCAATCAGGTACAGGCTGGTTGTAAAAAGGAGTTTTTGAAGTTTTAATTTAGTTGTCATTTCAGCCAGTTGTGTGGGTAGTAAAACCACAGAATCTGCATTACCAAACTTGTGATGGTCCAGGACCCTTTAACACTACACTGTTATAGAGCTATGATTCTGTTTTAATCACTGTGGCAACATCCTCTGGAATCCAGTTTCTGGAATGCAGTTTAGGGAGGACTATTTAGGTTTCTCAGACAGAGAGTTGTAAGTGCTTCTACAAACTTAAAACCCCAGGATTCCAGAGGATGTGGTCATAATAGTTAAAGGGGAATCATAGTGTTATAATTGTGTGAAAACTTGAGAAGAATTCCCCAGAAGCCTGGAAGAAGTTGGAATGTCTATCCGAATGTTTGGCACAAGATGCAGAATTCATGGAAGTACAATGTTGCATCCTATTAATTATATACATTGGCAGCTTGCTACTTTAGCAAAGCAGTCAGAGTGCTAAGGCAGTTGATGGGTACCTCTAACTAGCAACCATTCATGCCTGGACTCGTCTGGAAGCAGGATAAAAATGGTCAAAGAGATTCTTTTTTCCACCATAGGGCATGAGTTGGGGTGGCTGGAGACTTCCGTGTTAGTGATGTGGTGACTGTGCTCCATATTTTACTCCAGATCTTCTTCATCTTTACCTTCATCTTCATCATCTTCATCTTTATCTTCCTCCCCCCCCCCCACACCCCGGACTCAAGGCAGCTTAAGGTGGCTCACAAAAGTTGAAACAGATACAGGTAAAGAAAAAAAAATCACAACATGCAAAAATTAAAACATTTTTGAACTCTAAATAGAATTAAATTATGATCATTAAAAAGAAAAACAATAAATATAAACAGTACAATGCATTATGAAAGGCCCTTTCTCCCTGAGCAATCAGCCTTCAAATGTCTGGTGAAGCAAAAAGGTCTTTTACGGAAGGGTATCTCTCTAACCTCTCTTGGAAGGGAGTTCCAAAGCTTTGGAGCAGGCACCAAGAAGCCCTCTCCTATGTTCCCATCAGATGTACCTGTGATGGTGGTGGGACAGAGAGAAGAACCTCTTCAGAGGATCTCAAAATCATTCATATGGGAGAATGTAATCCTTCAGAAACCTGAGCTGTATACTCACTAAAGGTATTAAGTCCTATCCCCAAATAGATTCAGCACCTTAGAAAGCTCCTTTCAAGGCTGGAATAAAAACCAGACAGCATCACTGACACCTCTGGTACAGGTTGATATGGTGCTCAATTCCAGAAGCAATTTGGGCTAATCATTCAGAGTCTTGTCCTTCTGGAATTAGAAGTAGTCTAATTAGCCTGGCTAGCATTCTAAACAAATGAAGATGGAATTTTCAATCTTCTCCTAAGTTGCTTTTGGGCTTGCAACATGGCTGACAAGTTCATTTGTTTACATATGAAATTACATTTTTATTTACTCTGTCTTGTGAGCTAACAGCAGCCTTCTTTGAGGCTGCAAAAGGAAGACTGAGAAAGAACAGGGAACTTTGAGCAAGCTGATGCTGTTTGAGGGTCTGACTTGGGTACATCCTCTTTCTTGTCATCAATCACTGATGATCTTCCTAATGTCAACACATATCCTCAAAGACAGACTGGCCCAAAAGCTTGGTGTTTGATGGGAATTGTAGCTGCACTTATGGATTGTTTGTTTTTTTAAAAATATCCCTATGACATTTCTCTTACCCCAGTCTTTTTCTTGTAAACGTCTGATACTATTTGCAACTTTAAAAACCCATGACAGGGTGTTTCTCTTCCCGCTCCCCATTCCTGGAGTTTCTGATACAGGCCAGAGAAAATGTCACTCATCTGCACCTCTTGTCTCCATTTCTCCCAATGTATTTCTAGGTGGTTTCACTGATAATGTGTTGAATGCAGGCAGGGTATGTCTGTTGCAACAGAGGTTTTACACTGACTTTCACTCCATTATATTTCTAGTAACCAGACTAAATATTTCTTCCTTCCCTTCAGTTTATAATTGCAGTGCTAAAGTATTATAGCATTCTATCACTTTAGCATTATGATGGAGTGGCCAAAATACAGCCCATGTGTGGCCCCTGAAGCTCCTGAAGCCCCTAGACCCTCCATTAAAAAAAAAAAAAAATTCCCAGGTGATTTTTGCTTCCTCCAAATGGACCAATTTTGTACCCAACCCCCCCCCCCAACCTTCCAGGTACTTGCAAATTCCACAGAAGCAAAACAAACAAACAGAGTAAAATCAGCTGACATTTAGACTGGAGGTGATGTCACTCATTTCCTGTTTCTATTTAAGCCAATTTGGGGGCAATTTTTTCTGGGGGGGTGTTTCTGAGTTTTTTTTAAAAGGTGTGGGGGGGTCACATGCAGAGCAAAACTGCTTTTTTCCCCAGCAGTTTTAAGCTGAGTTCCTGAGGTTGGAAAAGAAAAATTGGCTGGAAAAATATTTTAATTTTTTTTAAAGGGAGGGGCCTGTGGTTTTTTACAAGTACTGCCTGCTTGTGAGTGTGTTTGAGGTCAAGCTTTCCCCCACACACTCTGCATTTTCCCAGTCCTGCACTATGACTATAACAAAAAGAATAAAAAATAAAAAATAAGTGGGTGAGACAGGGAATGTGAATACAGGGGAGGAGCATGGCAGAGTTCATGGAGATGATGGCAGGCATGGAGGGAAACCATGCCCAAATCATTTAACCACACTACAAGCAAGAGAGAAATGCAGTTGAAGAGAAACATGCAGATTAGGAAGAGCACTAAAATCCAATGTAACCAGCAATAAACCAGGGCCAGACCCCAGTATATTTAGGAAACAAGAGGATGCAGAAGCAGAAACAACCAGACAAGGCATTGCAAGGTATGGCATCCCAAAACAGAACTTCGCACATTTACTGGGCAGTCTGGAGGAGCCCTCAGCCTTGAAACAACATGGTCTGGGCAGCATCAGCAGGTGGAGGAGGAGGAACAACAGCAGCTCCACATGACCAAAGGTATCTGGAGTGGCATGTATGGTCCATGATGGCAGAAATATCTATATTCTCCAGCATCAAAACAGATGGGGAAATGGCCTCTTTCAATAATAGAGCCCACCTTCTTGAACATGAAAATACAAATATGGGCAGGTGTCAGATAAATTCATCACCTTTCTGTAACTACTGCCTTGGACAATGGTGGTATATGCACAACCCTCTTGTGTTGGCAAAAGGGTGCACACATGGCTAGTCCTGTACTTTCAGGGTTGTGTAGAATGAGTGGAATGATTCTGGATTCTGGGTTTGCTCCCTAGCCCTGGCTCCCTGCAGCTGCATCTTTTCATGGGGTGAAGGGGACTACTTCTTTGCCACCAAAAAAGACCATGAGGACAAAGGACTTTGGAACTCTGCAAAGAGAAAATGTAGGAAACTTTTTTTTGCCATTGACAGATCATTTCTGTGGGAAACTGGTCTCTGAGAGCATGTCGTCAGAGTGCAAAATAATTTCTCTCATTCCTTCCTTCCCACATTAATTCTTTCCAATTCCTACATTATACATTACATTTGCACACCGAGGGCTGGGGCCAGATTACTATGATAGGTTCTGGGCTAAGGGACTATAGTAGTTTCCCTCTTCTCTGCCTAACTATGCACTCACATAACATGACAGTTGTACATGTCTATACCTGTGCACAATAAAAAAAAACAAGCTACGTTAATACAATAATACAGGGAACATAATCTCTTATGCTTTCCTTGGACCAAAAATTTCTAAAATGTTTCTGTGTTGAAAAAAGGATGTGACACTACATGGCCCTATTCCTCCTTCAACACATCAGTGCCTTACACATGTGTAGCACATGAAAAGTGCTTATGTCTTGATGGAATGTGAGATCTTTGTTAAGTCACCTTCTGTGAAGTCTCATCAATGACATACCAGTGGGCAATGACATCAGTACAAACTACTCTCCAATTATGTGAATCTGTGTGGCTTTAAAACAAAAACACAAGTGAAGATTTGGAGAATGAATGTTCAGCCCTACAATCTGAAATCAGAAACATCCAGTACAACCTAGTTGGGACAAATATATGAAGAACATGATTCAAATTGTGTTCTAACATGTACTTGGTGATAGCAATACACTTTTTTCTTGTTTCCAAGTTTTGATGTAGTTGTAAAGGGGATGTAGTCATCATCCAAATCTTCAGAATAAAAGGGAACCCCGATTTTTTTTTTAAATAGACCATTCATCTGCTCCTTGAGCAGCTCTGCATTTTGTAGGGAACTCACAGTGGTATGAAAGATTCTCACAGGACTTTGATGCTCGCAGAGTTCAGTTGTGAGAGGGTCAATAATAACTCAAAAGGTTTCTATTTCAAATGTGCTTCCGGGTGAAAGGTTAGGAACAGCAGACAAGTTTTCATCAGGATATTTCTTCCAGTTGCTTCTGAGCAGGCACTGTCTATAAAGCACACAGGTCAATATGAATTTTAATATTTTCCGTTAGGCTACCTTCCTAGCTGGGATTAACTAAAAAGCTTTCCATGCCATTTTGCATAATGTAGCCTGTCTTTTTCTGAATATTCAGCATTGCTGTTGCCTAATCATAGCAGATTAATGAAGTCGCCAAGATTCATTTAGAAAGCAATTGAGAATGTCTAATTTTAATTAGGAGTTTTGATTGCCGATGCTAATGGAATAAAAAAAAAAAAGCATTTGTTTCCAGAGGTATACTTTTATGTTCATGAAATTTAAGTATCTAGATATATCCCAATTTGTTGTTTATAAGACAATTTACTGCAAGTTTAATATTAAGGGACACTTTGATATTTTGGCATCCATTTTATTTTTTTCTGTATAGCATGTTTTCCCTTAGTAAAAAATGGCTAAACATTTACCTGAGAATACTGTTGAATTCAACAGGTCTTACTTCTGGGTAGGCATGCACAGACTGCACAGTTATTCACCAGAGTCATAGCACAAAGTCATGCAAGAACAGGTACACTGTAGTACTGGATTGTAAAACTGTACAACCAATAGTGCAGCAGGCAGCGTGGCTGTGCAGTTCTCCATTGCACAGTAGTTGTTTCATTTTCTCACCTACCACGAGAGACCATACTTCTTGCACTTCCTACATAGCCCTCCTCCATTGATTATGTTGACCATCATCCTCAATAGGATACCACCTCTTACACAAGCTCCAAGAAAGTGTGCCTGTGTGCATAATGGCATTTTTACTGTGGCGTTACTAAAGCTGGTGTCACCCCTCCCTCCAGTGGTGTCACCTGGTGTGGTTTGGTCTCTCTTCCCCCTCTCTAGTGCCAGTGCTGCATTTTTGTGACTATAAGCCACAAGAGGATTCCAGCCTTAATGGTTAATTTGTAGTGTGGGCTTCAGGTTTTTTTAATCCATTAATTTATGTCTTTATAATATGTAGTGATTATTACTCTGTTCAGTGACAGAAAGTATCAAGCATCAAATGTATGTATTTATTTATTTAATGTATTTATACCCCGCTCTTCAGCCACAAAGGCTCTCAGAGCAGTTTACAAATTGTTTTAAGCAACAGCACTTTACAAAGCTACACCACTTAATAGAGTGCTAGGCACTAAGCGGTTTCCAATATGTATTAGCTAATTGCCCCCACAAGCCGGCTGCTCATTTTACTGACCTACAAAAGGATGGAAGGCTGAGTGAACCTTGGAGCCCTTGGGATTGAACTTTCAGTGTTATGGCTGCAGTATTGGCATTTAACCACTGTGCCCAGGTTTCCAAATATAACCCCAAACATAGATTTAGAAACACAACTGACATGGCAGACTGTTGTAACTAGGGATGTCATTCTTCACTATGTTTTTTATTGAAGGAGGCAATGAGTGGTGTTAGCAATTTGCTTCCTGCTATGAGAAAGTCTATGAAAAAGATGCAGTTTTTGAATCCTATTTGTACTTATTTTGCACATAATTTGCGTGTGCTTGTTTTTCACAAAACCCAACAT
Source organism: Gambelia wislizenii (assembly GCA_030847615.1). NCBI lineage: Eukaryota > Metazoa > Chordata > Lepidosauria > Squamata > Crotaphytidae > Gambelia > Gambelia wislizenii. The sequence goes on from JAUMIR010000004.1 coordinate 111,184,035, forward strand.
TTTCTGTGCAAGAATGAACATTTTTCTGCTCATAAAATATTATCTCTAGACAGAAATATTATCTGCTGTGCATAAAAAGCTGCTTCCTGCACAGAAAATGCTGTGATTGGGGATTTATTCTGCACAACATTCACACATGGTTGATTTTCATAGAAAACTGTGCAAAACAACCATATGTGAATTTTGCATAGAATAAATCTTGAACTCATCTGTCCCAGATCCTTCTCATTAAGGTGTATCAACACTAAAAAAACCCAGACAAATATATATATATATATATTTGATATTTTTTTTGAATGTTTTCAAATATTATTTCTATCCTTAGCTGCAAAAACAAAAACAGAAAGGAAAAGAAATTCACCAGTCCAATCCACCAGTGGTACCTTAAACACTAAGGACTTTATCAGCTAGTGGCTGATAACACTGTAATTCCACGAATAAGGAAAGCAGAAACATAGGAGATTTTCAGACGCCTTTTGCCGCGCTAGCAGCCTCCGGAGCAGTAACAAGGCTGCTGCACGGCAAGGGGTCCATTTTGGATGACGCCGTTTCTCTCTCAGCATTGTCTGTGACTGTTGCGGCTAGCATTGGAGGCAGCCGCACTGTTTTTCACTCACGGAAGTTGTCCGTGAGTAAAAAACAGCGTGGCCGCCTTCAATGCAAGCTGCAACAGTCATGGATGATGCTGAGAGGGAAACGGCATCGTCCAAAATGGATCCCTTGCCGCGCAGCAGCCTCGTTACTGCTCCGGAGGCTGCTTGCGCGGCAAGAGGCTGAAAGAGGCATCTGAAAATCTCTTTAGTGGCATTATTCCATGAACAAGAAAAGCAGAAACATAGTTGCCACCACTAGCACTTTAAGAAAGCGAGTTTACTTCTGTGATTTAGCATGGGCAAGATTTGGGTGGTTCTCGTGAGAAGATACACGCATGCTTAAAAACACCAAAAACCCTTTATTAACAAAGTAAATCAACACAAACACTTAAACACATGTAAAAATATGCAAACAAAATGGGACCGGTCATACGATGAGTGTCCCGTGTATAGTTTTTACGTTCTCACCTGGATGTTTTCTCGCTGGGAATGGGGAGGGGGAAAGAGGACTGTCCATTCACGCTGTAATGTCGTGATTATAGCAAGACATATTTTCGGACACTCTTCAATACCACAAAAATAGCACTATTGGGAGCTATTGATGGCTTATCCCATTAATGGAAAGTGATGCATTATTCGTGGCTAGAGCAACAGTAAGCATCAGAGGACTACAACATCATGTGATAGTGGGACCTATTTGCACTATCATGGAGTCATAATCATGCAATTTTTGCCACATCTGATAAAGTCCAAACAAATTCATGAGAGGATGAGCTTTTGTGGACTATACAGCCCACTTCAATAAAACCATTGAAGGGGTTATCCAGAATTTTGGCTGGAGGTGAAACTGTAGACAGTGAAGTCAGAGGAGATTCTGCATTTAAATTTCCTCTGATCTCACTGTCTGCAGTGAAATAGTCTGAGACTGATTGCTCATAAGGTCTGGCTCACCTGATATGTGATGCTGAATGAGAAAAAGTTGAAAGCAAGCGTTGCTGCATGGCTGCTTTGCACTTCATATTGAGGCATTTCCCCTGGGAAGGGGCCTGCTGAAAATTAGAATGGACATGTGTGCACATCAGAATTTTCAGTCTGATACAACTGCTGCTGGATAAATGCCATGCAAGAGACTAGTGAGGGGAATTGTGGAAAAAACACAGGACTTTATCAGACTAGCATCTTAAAATGCTGTAATTATGCAAGTAAGGAAAGCGGAGACATTGTGGCATTGCAACACAAATTATCAAATGACCACCACTTGCATTTCAAGAACAGGATTAAAGGTCCCACTACAGTAGCACTTTTCTTTGAATTGCCTTTAATTAACAGTGTATCAGTGCTTTTGATTTGATTAAAATTTGATTTTATTAAAGGCCCACATATGCTCCTTTAAGGGAAATGTCCACTTACTTCCACGTTAGTGGAGGTGCGTGATCTTGGTGGCTCTTGCGAGAAGATGCTGTTTGCGTAAAAACACCAAACACACTTAAAATAACAAATGAAATAAACACATAGGTACTGAAACAAACATACAAACTTGATATCAACATGGGACAGTTCATAAAAACAGCATCCTATTGATCGTATTCCTGTTCTCACCTGGAAGTTCTTCTCATTGGAAACGGGGCCGGGGAAAAGAGGACTGCCCATTCATGCTGTAATCTCATGATTACAGTGGAACATGGTTTCACATGCTCTTAATATCGCTAAAACAGCAATATTGAAAATCTATTGACGGCTTAACCCATCAATTAAAAGCGACGCCTTATTCGTGGCTGGCCTTGCATGCAGGACAATGTCATGCAATAGTGGGAACCTGATCCTGCTAATGTCACATCATAATTGTGTGATTATAGCCCCATCTGATAAAGTCCACAGATTTCTAAGCAGCCAGTAATTTTGCATCTTCAGGATTAAATGATGGCTCCAACAATAGGAATTGCTCTAGAGACATGTGCTTTATACTTCACTCTAACCGTCCTTGAACCCTCCTATTCATCATGTCTTCAGTTTCTGATAACCAAATAAATGATCAGAACAAGCGATTCATATTTATCATAAAAATAATTGGAACATTATTGCTTTGCCATCATCATTCATGATACTCTGGTATGCTTGTCACTTTTTAGAGTTTTCTTTCCTATAATATTTGATCATAAAATATAATGTGTATGGGAGAGAGAGAGAAAGACAAATGACCAGTGTATTACAAGACACCTCCCAGATAACGATGTTCATACCACTTATTCAAGCAAGCCTGTATGTACACCCCACCCCCCGCAATTTCCCATTCTTCTTTTCCATGTGAAATTCAGCCTTCAATGGCTCTGGGAAGCCACTGAAGATGAAGATGATCAGTTTTAAATGGGCTATTTTGGAATTATTTTTTGACCCTCATACCTCACCCCCTTTAATTTTTTTTTTTTTTATATCTCAGTACACTTGAGCATGAGGATATCTCTTTCCCTGTGTTTCTCAGCAGATTTGCTTTACCTTCAGTCCTGTACACATCCGAATTCCCTATTCAATGGAAAGATTCATAGAATCAGAGTTGGAAGAGACCACGAGGACCATCCAGTCCAACCCCCTGTCTTGCAGGAATACACAATCAAAACATTCCCAAGAGATGGATTGTTTCTGTATATATAAATCAGTGCATCTTAAGCTGTCTGACGTATGGTGACTGACAATTATTTTAACTCACAGTGCCAATTACTGACACAATATTTCTGCCTGTTGGCTACTGTTCCCCACTGGAAAAACTTACCCCAAGAACTGGTAGCTATGTCTTGGGACTAGGATCAATCCATAGGCCATCTTTTTAAATAGCCATGGACTAAGCAATCTAATCAAAAGCAGGAAGTCAACAAACTGATTCAAGAGGGAAACTATATTTAAAGCAAAAGAAATACTTTAAAGTATTTTCAAGTACTGCAGAGATGAAATCCAAGGAACTCGCTTTCCTTATATGGAATAGAATGGCGCTACATTAGAAGCCATATTGGCTGAGCTTAATGGTCATTTTACTGTGGTCTAAGTTTTCTGGAGTGGCCTAAATACCTAAAGGCACCAGATCCTGTCTGATCTTGGAAGTTAAGCAGAGTAAACTCTGGTTAGCATTTGGATGGGAGACTACCAATGGATACCAGTGCTGTAGGCTATATTTCAGAGGAAGGAACTGGCAAAATGTGAGTATTCCTTGCCTACTTTTCTGGAAATTTAGTCATGTATTGGAGTCATTGAATGTGTTCCCAATACATTTTTTTTAATGATAAGAAATTTGCTACCTTTCTGAGAATGTAAACTCTCCTGAGGAGGAGATCTGAGAGCTATCCTTGAAAACTCATTGCTAAAATTTAGCCAAGATGGAGCTACACTTTTTTCTCTGAGTCTCACAATTCATATTCAAGAATTGCTTCTCAACTGGCCTCCCCAGGCATCCCAGCTTCTGATCAACAAGCCTACCATCTACTCAGACTAAAAGGCAGTTAAAGTGATCATCCAGTTAGGAAAAGTATATCAACTTGCTAACGGAAGGTAGCGGTTAAAATCTTGACCCTTTCAGAATAAAGAAGAGGTAGTAAAGCTTGGGGAAGCTTTGGAAGACTTTTCTCTTAACTTTAAATCTAAAGTAAGTATAGCATCAGAGATCTGAAAGTAGTGGAGGCAACACTGGTGGGTGGGTGGGTGGGATACAAATGAGCAATTTGTCTGTTCTTAATAAGAAGGGAGATTCTTCAAGGAATAAGAAATATTGAAAAGGGAACAGAAATGGAACAAATCTGAGGAAATCCAAATTCTCCTTGAAATGGTTAAAAAAAAAAAAGAGTAGATACCTAAGAAGGAAAGACATTTCTAATCTTTCCAAGACAAAAATAATTTTAAAAACCGAGATAAGACAGAAAAGAATGCTTGGGAAGAAAGAGAACAAAAAGGAATATAATTTCCTTCAATTAAAAATGAGAATGATAACATGGCTAGAGTGAGGATGAGATGATGAATGGATTGCTAAACCAGACACTAGGGAACAAAGAAACTTAAACTAACCCAGTGAAGAATTCTTAAGAGGTGCACTTCTTAGTGCAGTGAAGCCAGCAGCTCAGTATGAAGCAGGCAAAGGTGTGAAAAGGTCAAATTCCATACTAGGGAATAGTAAATGATTTAAAGCAAAATTGCCAGTGGTTACCCTAATGCTTTTATAGAAGTCATCATTGTGACCAAATAAAGAATGCTGTGTTCTGTGTACAGCTACAGTTACCTGATATTAAAAACAATACTAGAATGATGAGTCTGTGTGCAGAGAAGGGCAGTCAACATGGAGAAGCTAAGAAGATCTTCCCTATGAAGACAAACTAAAGTGGTTCAATTTTCTCCTGTTTATGCTTGCTCCAATGACAGGACTTTTATCAGACTAGCTTCTAAAAATGCTGTAATTCCACAAATGAGGAAAGTGGAAACATAGTGGCATTATTACATTTATTATCGCACGTCACTGTAATCGTGTGAAAGAACTGCCACGGAATTATTGCATGACCACAACTAGCACTTTAAGAAAGGGACTTTCTTTCCATGATTTAGCATGGGCAAAATTTCAAAGGTTCACCAAAACCCCCTTAATTTGCAAAGTAAACAAACACACAAACACTTAAACCTAAAAACCTGCATACAAACTGAGACGGTTCATAAAAAGAGCATCCTGTGGATAGTGATCACATTCTCACCTGGAAGTTTGCTCACTGGGAACAGGGAGGGGGGAAAGAGGACCACCCATTCGTGCTGTAATTTCACAATTACAGTGGGACATGTTTTCACATGCTCTTCAATACCACGCAAAAAGCAATATTGGGAGCTATTGATGGTTTGTCCTATCAGTTAAAAGTGATGCTTTATTTGCAGATGGAGCACAGTTTGACCACACAAACATGACAATGTTGTGTGATAGCAGGAACCATTCACACTACCATGACGTAACTATGCAATTTTTGCCGTGCCTGATAAAGTCCTTAGTCTTTCTTATTTCAGTGAGCTTTCTCCCAAATAAGAGTATGTAGGATTGAAGTCTGAATGATTATACAAATCTTTAGCAGAAACTGATATATTAACCAGAACTCTTGGTAGAAATGTCCTGTTGGGCTGGAGCTGGAGTTTGTTATACTGCTGATGGAATACAACTCCTCAAATCCCCTGGTCAGTATATTCAGTGACTATACAGTTTGTGGGAGATGTAATAAAAAAAGTAACTTCTCCAAGCTCTACATCTATGGAGAGGACACAAGAGAGTTTTATAATATTATGCACAGCAATTTTACAGTGGGAAGAAAGAGAAGATTTTCTTCCCCTTTCATAATAGAACAAGCAGAACTTGAGTTTCACCAATGGAAGGACAGTCTGTTTTGTGTTGGTTTTGGTGCTACTTTTGGTAAAAACTGTATGCTCCCATGTGTTTTTGGATTTAGGCTGCAGTTTTAAATAACCGCTTCACTGCATTTTGGTTGATTGTATTTTATGGTTTTATGGAAGTTTGTTGTGTTACCTGCCCTGGGATCTTTATGATGAAGGCTGGTGTACAACACATAATAAAAATAAAAGGCAGTAGATTTACAATAGTGCAGAGAAAGTACTTCTTCACCTTAGGGACGTAGTGACTTAGGGAATTCTCTGCTACCAGATATGGCAAAGGCTGCTAGTTTAGATGGTTTTAAAAGGAGATTAAATTGTAGGGAGGATAGTTCTATCAATGAGTACGATTGCTAACTAGAACCTTCAGGTTCAGAGGAATAGGGCGTGGGTAGTTACTTTCAAAAGTAATTAGTTACAGCTCCAATGCTCCAAATAGTTCCCATCATAGTTCCTTTTTTTCAAAGAAGCACTTTACTTTTTTGTTTCTCAAAAGTAACTTAAATTGTTACTTTTGCCTAGCCCTCCTTCCCATTTCAATGTCACAAGTTGCTGGCTTGTACAAAGCATACTGTCCTCCTGTCCATTTCATTGTCACCTCAGTTCTGAACAACAGAGTGTGGAAAAAAGAATAAAACATAGCAGAAGTCAGGATATGAACCATTTTAGAGTCCACCTCCACCATTCAGTGAGGCCACACCCCCGTAAATATAAAAATAATTTGAAATTACAGTTACACCATAAAAAAAGATTGCTGATATTCTTATTAAGGTACCATCACAATGTAATTTAGTTATACCTTCCTAATTGAAAAAAGCAATTAACTACAAGTAGCTTGTTCTTTGTAACCACCACTGAGCTTGCCAGGGGAAATGCGATTGAATACCAGTTGCTGGGAAGCCAATTACCTTTATGTCCTACTTTAAAGGAGTATTGGAAGTACAGGTCACCTGCTGTATCTGCAGGGGATATGTTCCCAGAATTACTGCAAATACTTGAAACTGTGTGTAATAGCAAACCCCATAGAATCATGGTGGAGGGCCTAGCAGGTTAAACAGTAAAAGAAACCCCAGCACTGCACATCTAAAAGCTAAACGACAATTGGGTGCCCGTATCCGCTGAATGTAAAACAAGGACACATACCATTGAGACACCCTAGAAAATGCCTAGAGAGGTGTCCTGTCTAGACATCTTCAGGGTCATCCAGTGCAACTCTATGGTATGTTTTTACTGGAAGTCCATTATTTTAATAGGGCTTGCTGCTATCTAGCAGTTTCTGGTACCGCAGTAAGTCTGATAATCAAACCTCCGTGGATACAGGCGTCTGACTGTACATAAATATTAAGCAACGATTACGTTCTTCTTTAGAGTCAAGCAAGTACAACACAGTCGGGACCAGGACCCTTGAATCTTGGTGGGTGGGTGGTTTAAACCTTCTCTCCATCTGAAGAGTTGAACCTCCTCTTTTAGCCCCCATGTGGGAAAGATAAAATAAAAATGAGCTGAGTTGAAGGCCTAAAACTCAGACACTTGCATGTAATTATCCTAATCCATCAGGTTGTGTGCTTACTCAAATGGAAAAAAAGAAAGTAATCCCAGTGTACATTGTAGTTCAAACAGTTTTAAAAGTTAGAACAGTTTAATACTACAAGCACATACACTTTGGAAGCAAACAGTTGTACCCCAAAGGCCTTAATAAAAAGTCATGTTTAGCTGTGAGAATTAGCCTGATATGCTGCTCATGATTAGTAGCCACTGGTCTTTGTGACATACAGCATTGTGAACCTGCCAATGGAATCATTTTAATATTTGAAGGATGATGATACTTTTTAAAAAACCAAAAAAGTAAAATCCACTGTTTATAAAATGTTGAATCTTGCCCTTGGTTTTGTAATATCATGGGAAGACTTAACAATTTGGTCACTCTGCACTTCATGCTTGACGGAATAGTTTAAAGTAATGGCAGCTGCAGTTGTTGTTGTTGTGTGTAGAACTTTCCCCCTAACTCGACCATATTTTATAAAAGAGAGTCAGTCATTTTCATTTTATATTTAGAAGAATATAATTCTGTATGCACAGCTGCACAACTGTGTACTCGATACATTCTCATCATGGCACACTTCTCTTTTTCATTGTTATTAATTGAGCATTGAAGTCATTCAGAGTCAAGCGGCAGTGTAAAAGTAGAATGTGGCTGTGTTTGCCAATCAGATCCCAAAGCCACAGTGCTACGTACAGTATTAGAATAGAATCATAGAATCATAGAATTGTAGAGATGGAAGAGACCACAAGGACCATCCAGTCCAATCCCCTGCCATGCAGGAAATCACAATCAAAGCAACCATGACAGATGGCCATCCAGCCTCTGTTTAAAGACCTCCAAGGAAGGAGACCCCACCATGCTCCGAGGGAGTGTGTTCCACTGCCAAACAGCTCTTATTGTCAGAAAGTTCCTCCTAATGTTGAGGTGGAATCTCTGTTCCTGGAGCTTGCATCCATTGCTCCGTGTTCCAATCTCTGGAGCAGCAGAAAACAAGCCTGCTCCATCCTCAATGTGACACCCCTTCAAATACTTAAACAGGGCTATCATATCATATATAAGCTATAAGAACTGCTTATAAGCTGAGAGTCAAGACCTTGGCTGGGTAGGGTGAGCTTTTGCTTGGGAGCCACGCCCCCTTCTTCCACCCTGAAGCTACAAGAACTGCTTACAATGATTATGTATCATTACCACTATATAATGGAGCTGGAAATGGTCTGGGTGCAGGAACTGAGGTCGTGTGGGGGAAGGGAAGGTATGGTGGCAACAGAGTGAAGAAATGTTACAAAAGAAGAAGGGATCGATGCTTAATATCTATCCCTTCTTCAGTTCACTCTGTTTCCCAGAATAACTTGGAGAGTGTACCATGCTTTCCACAGCCCCTTATTCTGCTCCTTTGCAATGCCAGGTCGGTTAAAAATAAGACTCATATTATACATGACCTCTTAGTGGATGAGGCCGCTGATCTGGCATGCTTTACTGAGACCTGGCTGGGAGATGCCAGCACTGCAACATGGGCACGGGCTCTCCTGGTTGGGTATATGGTCAGCGAGCAGATAAGGGAAAGTGGGTGGTGGGGGGCGGTGTGGCCTTGGTTCATAGAAACAACTTAACCTTGACCGAAAGCCTATCTGGAAAACAGCTTGCATTGAATGCATGTACCTTAGCCTGAAAACCAGGGATAGTTTGGGGATTCTGTTGGTATACCGGCCACCTCGTTGCTTAACAGACTCCCTAACTGAGCTGACCCAGCTGATCTCTGAGCTATTGTTGGAGATGCCCAGACTTTTGGTTTTGGGCGACTTCAACATTCCACTCGAGACCAGCATGTCAAATATAACCGGTGCGGCTCGGGAGTTCATGGAAACCATGACAAACATGGGCCTATCCCAATTGGTTGATGGGCCCACACATTGTGCAGGTCATACCCTCTATGCAATCTTCAGTACAGAACAGGAATATCCATGGGTGGAGGTTACAAAAACCTTTGCATTCTCATGGACAGATCACTTCCTGGTCAAGATGGAACTAAGAGCCAGTGTCTGCCCCTCTGGGGTTGGTGGACCCATTAGAACGGTCTGCCCTCAAAGGCCAATGGAACCAATTGTTTTCCAGAAAGCCCTAGAGGGTTTAATGGTTGGTAACGTCGGTGATTCTGTCGAGGCTTTGGTCAGCATCTGGAACACTGATCTTACCAAGGTTATCGACAATCGCTCCCAAGCGTCCTTTCCAACCCGCCTCTAATCGTAAGCCCTGGTACACAGAGGAGCTTAGGAGGATGAAGTGAAGACAACGGCTAGAGTGCAAGTGGCGGAAGACTCGACTCTTATCTGACAGAACTCGCCATAGGAGCATCTTGATTCCTATCGGAGGCAATACATGCAGCACAGAGATCCTTCTGCTCTGCACGTATTGCATCTGCAGAGTCCCGTCCAGCAGAGTTGTTTTAAGGTGGTGGGGGAACTGACGCTGGCTCCTCCTGCGCCAAACCCCCTACTTAACCCAACGACAGCCTGCTGCGATGTGTTTAACATCCACTTTGCAGATAAAATCTCTCGGATAAGAGCTGACTTGGATGCCAATGTTCTGACAGAATCCATAGATGAGGCGTCCAACAACTCTGTTGATGGCATTTTACTGAATCAGTTTCAATCGGTGAGTACCGATGATGTGGACAAGCTCCTTGAAAGAGTGAGGAAGACGACTTGCCCTCTTGATCCCTGTCCATCTTGGCTGGTAATCCGGGGGGGGGGACGGGTTAAGAGTATTCCTACGGGACACAATCAATGCGTCCTTCAGGGAAGGTATCATACCATCTTGTTTAAAGGAGGCGGCAGTTAAGCCACTCCTGAAAAAACCTTCCCTGGACTCCCTGGACAGGAATAATTACAGACCAGTGTCCTTGCTACCTTTTTTAAGCAAGGTAATCGAGAGGGCAGTTGCTTCCCAACTCTAAGCCATCTTGGATGAAACCGATTATCTTGATCCATTTCAAACTGGCTTCAGGACAGGATATGGAATTGAGACTGCCATGGTCACTCTAACCAACAACCTCCGCCTGAGCATCGACAGGGGTAGTGTGAACCTACTGGTGCTCTTGGACCTCTCAGTGGCCTTTGACACTATAGATCATTCCATTCTCTTGGATCGCCTGAGAGAGTTAGGAATTGGAGGCACTGCTCTGCTGTGGTTCCGTTCCTTTCTCTCGGGGAGATCCCAGAGGGTGAGGCTCGGGGACAGTTCCTCTTCCAGAATTGAGCTTCATTGTGGCATCCCTCAGGGTGCCATAGATGATATTTAACATTTATATGAAGCCACTGGGAGAGATCATCCGGAGGCATGGAGCTTGGTGTCATCAGTACGCTGATGACACTCAGATATATTTCTCCATGACCAGATTGTCGGCTCAGACTTCAGATGGCGTCTTTCCTCTCAATGACTGTCTTAGAGCGGTAATAGATTGGATGAGGAAAAACAGATTGAGACTAAATCCAGACAAAATGGAGGTACTGACAGTCACAGGCCCGAAACCAGGTCTGGGAATACAATTTCCAGTCCTGGATGGAGTCACACTCTCCTCTAAGGACTGTGTTTGCAGTCTGGGGGTACTCCTAGATTTGTCGCTTCATGTGACTAGTCAGGTGAGTGCAACGATCAGGAGTGCCTGTTATCAGCTTTGGCTGATACACCAGCTGCACCCTTATCTGGATACAAGGGATCTGGAAACTGTGGTACATGCTTTGGTAACCTCACGTTTGGATTACTGTAACACACTCTACATGGGGCTATCTTTGTGCCTAACCCGGAAACTTCAACTGGTACAAAATATGGCAGCCAGGTTAATTATGGGTACATCTAGGAGAGAGCATATAACACCTGTGCTTAAATCTCTCCACTGGCTGCCGATCAGTTTCCGGGCACAGTACAAGGTGTTGGTTTTAACCTTTAAAGCCCTACATGGCTTGGGTCCATCTTATCTCCGGGACCGCCTGATCCCATGTGATCCCCCCACGCACTTCAGTCCTCTGGGAGGAACCTGCTGCAGCCTATGAAATCTAGGCTGTCGCAGAACTCCCAGAGGGCGTTCTCTTCTATTGCTCCCAGACTTTGGAATTGCCTGCCAGACGAGATCCATCTTATCACTACTCTTGATAGCTTCAAGAAAGCGCTAAAGACAGACCTCTTCTGGCAGGCCTTCCCGGAATAACTTCCCGACTCAAGTGGAGTTGATTGCTTACCCGCCCCCCTGCCACTATTGCCATTTTTATTTATTTATTGTTTGTATATTGTATTGTATTTTATCTTTGTTTTAATTCTCTACTAGTTTAATTTAGTTTTAAGGGGTGGGAGGGTTAGGATTGGGAAGGATTGTTTTAACTTGCTGCTGTTTTAATCCTGTTGTACGCCGCCCCGGTTGCCGAGCAGAGGGGCGGGTTAAAAATAAAAATTATTATTATTATTATTATTATTATTATATCGCCCTTTAACCATCTTTTTCCCAGGCTAAACATACCCAGCTCCCTAAGTCTTTCCTCATAAGGCATGGTTTCCAGACCTTTCACCATTTTAGTCACCCTCCTCTGGACATGCGCCAGGAAATTTGTCAATATCCTTTTTGAACTGTGGTGCACAGAACTGGACACAGTATTCTAGGTGAGGCCTGACCAAGACAGAATAGAGTGGTACTATTACTTGATCTAGACACTATACTTCTACTGATGCAGCCCAAAATCGCATTGGCCTTTTTAGCTGCCGCATCACATTGTTGACTCATGTCCGACTTGTGGTCTACTAGGACTCCTAGATCCCTTTCGCACGTAATCTCGTTCAGCCAGGTCTCCCCCATCCTATATCTATGCATTTCATTTTTCCGCCCTAAGTGCAGTACCTTACATTTCTTCGTATTGAATTTCATTTTGTCAGCTTTGGCCCAGCTTTCTAGCCCCAGTGATGCAGTGCCATTGGAGCCATGCATGTCCATGCCATCACACTGCCTCCACTGTATTTTACAGATGGTGTGGTATGCTTCAGATCATGAGCCATTCCAAGCCTTCTCCATACTTTTTCATTTGTGAATAAATTGTACTGGGTACAATGACACTTCCATGCCCTCCAACATTTCACAGATGAAAACTGGGAGTCATGTGGCCAAGCAACATCTGAGTTTGGTCAACATAGCAAATATTATTAATGAGGAAAAATATCAATCTAGGAAAGGCTGCAGCAGTTCAGGTTTGCCTGAGCCTACTGGAAAGGACAAGATTCTACCTGTGACAACTCACAACAAGGTGGTCGAGAGCAAACTCCAAAGCACCGCCTTCACCCTCTGTTACTACCAGCTCAACTTCTATCATTCCCTTAGTTCTTTCTGCCTGAACCAGGGATGTACCTTTTATCCCAAATGTGTGGATTGTGTGGTTTTTTTTATGGTAGCATGCGTTTTACTATCTATAGTTTTACTATCTATAGTTTGAATGAATGGCCAAGAGTCTGTAGTTGATCAAACAACATTGGGTAACTTTATTGAAGGGAATAAGATGTATAGTAACTTGGAAATCTTATGTTTATAATGGTTCACTGTCTGAGCAGACTGTCTCTTTTCAGTAGCCACTCTTAATAGTAACCTGACTTAAAAAGTCCTAGCACAGATTGTTCTTGGGTCTTTATAATATCCTCCCTTATCCCACAGACTCATTCACTCTTTGTCCAATTATTATTATTATTATTATTATTATTAAAGTTTATTTCTAGATCGCTGTCGGTGTACATGGCGCTGTACAAAAACAATCAAGGATAAAACAAAATGAAACCTGCCAAAGGCATACAATCTAAATAAAACAATAGGCAAAATAATAAAAATCAATTAAAAACAAGGATAATTACAACAATTAATAACAACATCCACAGTAAACCCAAGTGACAGAAGAAATAAATGTATATCAGACAAAGCCGGGGAATGCCTCCCTGAACAAGGTGGTCTTTAACTTGAATTTAAAACTGGACAATGAAGTAATGGCCCGTATTTGAGGGAGAAGAAGGTTCCAGGAGTGAGGGGCGGCAAGCGAGAAGGGGCGAATCAAGGATGGAGCAGTGGAGATCCTAGGTTGGGAAAGTAAGCCTTGTGTACTAGAATGAAGGGTACGGGAGGGAATGTAAGGAGAGAGAAAGTCAGATAAATAAAGAGGGGCTAGCCCATGCTGGGCTTTGAAAGTTAGCAACAAAAGCTTATATTGGATACGGAAAGGGAAGGGAAGCCAGTGAAGAGAAAACAGCAAAGGGGAAACATAGTCAAAGCAATGAGTGGAAGTAATGATGCGGACGGCTGAATGTTGAACAGAAATTAAAGGGCGAAGATGAGAAAGGGGAAGTCCAGCTAAAAGGAGATTACAATAATCTAATCGGGAGACCACAAAAGCATGGACCAAAGTCTTGGCGGTGGAGGCTGAGAGAAAAGGACATATTTTGGCGATGTTGTAAAGGAAAAGCTGCAGGCTTTGGCTGTAGCCTGAATATGGGAAATAAAAGACAGTGAAGAATCAAAAATAAAACCAAGACTGCGGGCTTCCTGGACCGGGTGAATAGAAGTGTTGTCGACAAAAACAAAAAAAGAGGATTGGAGAGAGGACTTAGGTGGAAAGACAAGAAGCTCCGTCTTGGACATATTAAGCTTCAACCACCGATGATGCATACAGAGAGAGACAGCTGAAAGACATGAAGAAACTTTCTGTTCAAACCCTGGGGAAAGATCAGGGGTGGAAAGATACAGTTGGGTGTCATCAGCGTACAAATGATAGGAAAAAATGAAAGAACTAATAAGTTTTCCTAAAGACAAGGTGTAAAGAGAGAACAATAGGGGACCCAAACAGAGCCCAAACAAAGAACAATAGGGAACTCCAACAGATAAGGGTATGGGGGAAGAGATCTGACCACCCGTGACCACTGCAAAAGATCTATCTGACAGATAAGATTTAAACCAGTTAAAAACTGAATTCAAGAACCCAATGTCAGAAAGTATATCAACTAAAAGACAGTGATCCACAGTGTCAAATGCTGCAGATAAATCAAGGAGGATAAGCACAGAATAGAGAGCATTTGCCTTGGCCCGTAAAAGATCATTAGAGATCTTTGTGAGGGCCATCTCAGTGGAGTGCCATGGGTGGAAACCAGACTGAAAAGGACTGAGTATGGAGTTGGCTTCGAGAAACTCGAGGCAGCGGGAATAAACAACCCATTCCAAAACCTTAGAAAGAAAAGGGAGAAGAGATCGGGCAATAACTAGACAAAGAAGAGGGGTCAAGAGAAGATTTTTTCAAAATAGGAGAAACAAGAGCATGTTTAAAGTCAGAGGGAAAAGAGCCAGTAGAAAGAGAAAGATTAAAGATAGAAAGAAGCAAAGGAAGGAAGGAGAGGGCTATAGAGATTAAGAGACAAGGGGCAATTGGATCAAGAGAACAAGTTGTAGGTTTGGAAGAGTACAGCAAGGTAGAGAGTTCTTCCAGAGAAACAGGAGGAAACACAGAGAGTTGATTAGTTGATGGTTCCAAAAGATTGATGGGGGAAGACAAGTTAGGAGGAACTATTTCAGATCTAATATTAGTGATCTTAGTGATAAAGTAATTAGCAAAGTTGGTAGGGGAAAATAATAAAGAAACGGGGGGTGGGGAGGAAGGTTTTAGCAAGGTGTTGAAGCAGGAAAACAGCTGCTGCGGGCACCTCTCGTTGGCACAGATCAATGATTTAAAGTAGTTCTGTTTTGCCATGGACAAGGCAGAAGTGAAAGATAAAAGAACAAACTTATAATGAATAAAATCAGCCTGCTCCCTGGACTTTTTCCAAAGACGTTCGGCCGCTCGAGAGCACGACCGGAGGAACCTAACTATGGGAACCTTCTCATTCAGAGCCTTCTCATTCAGACTTCCAAACCCTTGCACACAATCTTGTTAAATTCCAACCTCAAACATACAGCACACACATGGAGCCTCCTTCAATCCACTCATGCTCCCAGACTCAACTGAACTAACTCACTCCGTAACTGTCAAGCCTCACTTCAAATACACAGAAAACCCCCTCCCCATTACATTCTCCTGCTCTGGGATTGGTTCCTTTCATACTCGCATCTCATTCGCTCACCTTTCTGTCCATCACACTACCCATTTTGCTCCTCTTCCCCCTGCTGAGTTAATTAAACACACATTACTTTTGCAAGTTGAACTCAGTTTGCACCAATTGAAATAATTACATCCTATGGGATTTGTCTTTAAAATTTGATGTGTGAGCACCTCATTTACAAACTGCATAATATTTCAAAAAGGCTTACTGGAGTTTTAGGGCTTGTCTACACTGGGGCTAAAAAACCGGATGACACTTGGACTACGGATTTAAGCACTACACCTTACCTGCCAAAGCCCAAATCTGCATTTGGATTTTTAACCCCAGTGAAACTGCAGGTCATCAGCCACCTCTGGGGTGCTGCTGGTGCTGGTGTGAGCCAGAAGAGCAACCGTGCTCTGCCTTTCCGGTGCATAATTGCCTGCGCTGAGCTTAGAGTGACGGGCCAACTCCAGCATTGTGAGGCTGGCTGCGATTCTGACTTGAGAGAGAGCACCAGGGCTTTGTTTTCTGGTGCCCAATCACCTGCTCTGAGCTCTGTGAAAGCAGAGCCCCAGTGCTAGTTGCTGTCTCTAAGTCAGAATGTGTGGCAAACCTTGAGATGGTGGGGAGGGCTGCCCTTTCTGACATCAAAGAGAGCTACTAGCACTGGGGCTTTGCTTTTCTGGTGCACAATCACCTGCTCTGAGCTCCATGAAAGTCAGAACAGGTGGCAAAACTTGCAATGTCAGATGACCTCAGAGAGGGTAACTAGTGCTGGAGCTCTGCCTTTAGAATGAAGAAGTGGTGCCCTGGAGGGGGAAAAGGGCACTTGTCCTTCCTCTCTTCCACATCCCCCAGATCCAGAGTGGATGCATTGTTCATACTATTATTTTCTCTGGAGTTTCAAGCAAACTCTGGGGAAAACTGAGTTTTCTAAAATCTGGATTAAGATGGTATTCCCCACATCTGGTGCAGATAGAGCTGTATGTTGTATGGCATTATCACACCAGGTTTGGAGAAAAGATTGCACGTTGTGTGGCATTATTAAGCCAGATTCAGGGGTGGGGGTTCCAGAGTTTTTCGCTAGTGTAGACAAGCCACTAGTCTGCTTGTAAAGAAAGCATCCCACCTCTTGTAAAAGGAAACTTCTTTGAGGACAAATGGCAGTTTTGTTCCCTCCTTGCATCTGCCATGCCATCAACATTTGACAATGTCATGGTAGTAGGAGGTTCAGCCCCTGGTACGTTAAAGCTGTGGGCTGTGCAGGAAGGTAATGCACCTCTCCAAGGTGGTTGCCCACCTCTGGTTTAAATCCATTTTTAAAATTAAATGAAATATCAAATGTATCTGGAATATAAGGTGCAGGCCACTATGTAATATATAGTATACAATATAGTACAGTTGGCCCTCCATATCCACGGATTCTTTATTCATGGATCTAACCACCCACAGCTTGAAAATATTCTCCCCCCCCAAAAAAAAATTCCCCAAAGCAAATGTTGCTGTTTGCCATTTTCTATAAGGACACCATTTATTATGCCATTGCAAATAATGGGGCTTGCACTTCCATGGATTTTGGTATCCATGATGTGTCCTGGAACCATACCCCAGCAGGTAACAAGGCCCCACTGTATATACAATATTATATTAGGGATTCTGCGTTTGTATGAGAGCAAGGGTGGGCAACTGTTGGTAGCTAAGAGGCCACACTGAGCCCCAGGGGACATTGGAGGGCCACACCTTCCCATAAAAGAGTGAATATCCCCCAGATGTCCCTCAGTGCTCCCTAATATTTAGAGGACTACCAGCCTGCCTGTGATTTAAGATTACCAGGGGAAGTTCTTATCTGAGTATTATAATGTGTCAATAAAACTGGGAAGCCAGCGTGGTGTAGTGGTTTGAGCATTGGACTATGACTCTGGAGACCAGGGTTTGAATCCCTGCTCAGCCACGGAAACTCACAGGGTGGCTTTGGGCGAATCACACTCTCTCAGCCTCAGAGGAAGGCAAAGGCAACCCCCCTCTGAACAAATCTTGCCAAGAAAACCCTGATAAGGGTGACCATAAGTCAGAAATGCCTTGAAGGCACAACAACAACAAAACAAGGGAGAGAAAACTTATTACAGAACCAAGTGAAAATGATTTGGGAGAAAATATTATTCAGCCATCATTGCTACATGCTGAGGGAGAGTTTTCGTTTCCCACCAGCACAAAAAATGCTGCCCTAGATAAACTGGAACTAGCAGATGTAACAGGCTGACCTGACTATTCATCAGTAGTGATGAGCTAGATTATTGAGGCCAGCATCCACTCTCATAGGAACAGTTTTCCACATTGAAATCAACATATTGTCAAACGAGAACCTGCACTGAGAAGTTGTTCAAAACCAGTGAGTTAATAATAGAAGCCACAATAAAGGGAAATTTAGGAAGAGCTTGCTGCCACTCCCCTAGTGTAGATGGCAGAAATCATTCTTTAAAGTCAAAGGAAAGAGGTACAGAAGAGTTTGGTACCAGCCTTTTTCCTGTTGGATGGAAAGGCTGTGCCTTTAGTGTTTCTTGTAATACCAATATGGGGTAGCAGTATGTGGACTGGGTGAGGTAACGAGAGACATGTCTGGATTCAGTAGATTTGCCACTGGCAAACTTAAGAATGTATGTGAACCTTTTTTTTCCTTTTTCTTTTTTTGCATTTACATGGCTTTATCTACATCCTCCAGGATAATGTCTAAGCCAGACTGAAATTATACAGAGGTATATGATTGGGTCTCTTGTGGGCTTTTGTTGTCTCCCATCTTCACTTTTCTTTGGAAATATTTATGTATCTATAGCCTCTAACACAGACCACCAGTTTGCCAAGGATGTGATGAAAATGTCTTCTTAAATCATTACAACCCCTTTTTGACTGAGCCTCCTTTTTTTCATGGAAAGTCACATGGAAAAATGCAATTTTACCTTGGAATCTCTTGTTGTCACACAAATAAAGATCTTTCATTTAGAGAGCATGTTTCATCAGTTTTAGGCAGTGGTCCTACAGCCAGATCCACCAACCAGTGCTCCTTTTGTAACCTGTTTTTCCCATTCTGTCAGTCTGCTTCTTATGAAAATATCTTCAATAGACTAGAATAGCAGTTCCCTAGAAGGCCAATCAGATAAATCTCTCAGGTTAGGTGAAGGACAGCAAAAGATTGTTACCTGACCTTACACCCTTTCCCTCCAATAATTCATAATTCAGCTTATTAGATGCTTCATGTGGTTTCCAGTAGACCAGGGCAACCCAAACATTAGGGCTAGTGAAGGTTACTTGAAGCCTACAAAAAGGGCTTGGAAATTCCCCAAACACGTCCAGGATGAGATTAAGCAAAGCCCCCTCAGTCAGCCATTAGGGAGGAATGTGCTAATTTCCCTGGATGCACCTGGCAGTGAGTCATACTCCAAAACAAGCAAGTGACCGGAACATCCATTATCCTGCAAAAGTCTTCTTTCACACATCTGCCTAATCACAATGTGAAGGTTACCTTAAACCCATCAGTCTTAATGTCCCAACCTTTAGCGGCAATCAATTAAGCTGTAGCTTCCATTGTTTAACTCTGGGAAACTCACTGAAGCATTCTTCTACATTCAAAACACCCCTTAAGGGTGAAATGTTGGATATAAATATTACCCCAAAGAGTCCACAGTTCTCACAACTCTGCCCATCTGCTGTGAGACCCTCAGATTCAAATATGAGTCTTTCTTGCCCTCCGGACAGGTAATTTTAGCTCATTCCCTGAATCTATTCCTCTCCTATTCATCTCCAAATACTTCCTCCTAATTCTTCCTTAGCTTGTGATTGCTTGTGAGTGTGAAGGTGTGAATGTTTCTGTGATTATTTTCCAATAAAAACCATTTTTATTTTATTCTGGCTTGGAGTCTCCTCAGTCAGTACTGGTATACACAGGTTTAAAGATCCCAAAGTTACCTGACATCTCGCAGCCAACCTTTTGAGCTAATTAAAATCCCCCAATTTAATATCATAATTTGAGTGTCATGCGTCCCACGGATCCCCAGTAATTTGGGTAACAAGATGAAGGACAAAGAGTTGGACAACTGTGTTTGGAAAGCATTTTGCACTGTCTCGGGAACCCAAGGCCATAGGAAATGCATAGTTACCAACAAGCCGTGATCTACCTCTCCCAGTCTGACAGGGCCAGTCCTGATGAATCATCTGCTGTCCCACTTTTTCAGCTGCCTTTAAAATGTCCTAGTTTCTCTCCCCTCCTCCCATTTCCTCCCTTTTCAACAGCTTACCGTACTTCCACTGCTGTGAACTGAGTTCAGAGTGCAAGAGTAGTTTTCACTCAGTTTCACTCAGGGCTGGGTGGAAAGAAGAGGAGAGATGTAGCTCAGGAAAAAGCAGACTGCTGCAGCCTCTCCTAGCTTGGGTGTTCTTCCTCATTAATAACTTTTGCCATCCTGACTACATTCTGATGTGGATTGTCCACTTGTGTCCCAGTTTTCATCTGTGAAATGCTGGAGGGTATCATGCTGTGCTAGAGGCCTTCGCATGGACAGACAACCCGTGAAGTATAAAACTCTGGTGGATTGGGGGGCTAATAGCATATGTAGAGAATTAGCCACTCTCCCCCACTCAGAATTATTAGCCAACTTGGCTAGAGGATTCTGCGACTTATAGCTCAAAGAAAAAGAAAAGTGGTTACATTTACAACTTCTGGTTTAGTCTTTTTATTATTTGGTATTTCTTGAGGTCAAAACCAGGCCTAATTTCATTTCAACAAGACTTTTTTATTGTTTCAGAAATAATTTTTGCTTTTTCTTTGGTGATAGGAAACTCCTTTATTGTGCTGGACTGTTAGTCCAGATTATTTGTGCATTTAAGGAACAGGGTTCCTCTGGATACATGCTCAGAGTCAGCACAGGAATTTGTGATCCAGAATCAACTCTGAAGGCACCAGATCCCATCTGATTTTGGAAACTAAGTAGGGTCAGCCTTGGTTGGAATTTGGATGGAGGACTGCCAAAGAATACCATGTGGTGCAGGCTATAGTTCAGAGGATGACAATGGCACACCATCTCTGAGTATTTCTTGGCTAAGCAAACCCTATGAAATCCACAGGGTTGCCGTAAGTCAACAGGTGACTTGAAGACGTACACACATACACCAGAATCCAGCTCAGAAGTCCTTTCACACAAAAATTTGCTCCTGTCTACCTCATCCCCAGCATTGTTTTTCAGCAAGGTAATTCAAGGAGGAAAATGTTTTAAATGTTTGGTATTGGTAGAAAAGTGAGAGTTAGAAACTGGCCTACCTCAGATGTCCCAGAGGTGTATCAGAAGATTTCAACCTACCTCTGGCCTTGCTCTAGCCTGAATGGCAGTGCAGTTTTCTGGGATTTTCAAGCAAAAGTCTTTTGCAGCCTGGAGATGTTACATAGAGACTTAACCTGGGACATTCTACATGCAAAGCATGTGCTCTACCACTGCACTAGACCAGTTCAATCAGTAAGATTTCTTTGAAGCTGCTGTAAGTGTCGCCTTACCAGTAAGGCTACCAACACATCCATATATCTGCATAAACAAAGGAAGCACAACAGAGGCGGTGATAGACAGGAAACTCGGTTCACCTTCCACATCTAAGATTTTATACTTTGGTATACTAGAAAATAATAAGTGCTGTCACAGACGTAAATCAGCTTTCGTTCCTCCAGTTCCTTTATCTTCTCAGAACACCTAATGAATACATTGTTAATGCTTGTTGAAAAGCAAAGATTCTGAGGCGATGTTGTTCAGTTTGAGAAACACTTGTGTAGAGTGGGTTTGGAATAACGAAGCAGGCACATTTCAGGGAATTTGGCATTCAGATGTTTTAGATTTTGCCTGTAGAAAAAAGAGCTTAATGATCCTTAACCTCAAATGTATCACTCATTATCAGTGCTGAGTGAATGCCTGCTAATAAGAAGTAATTCATGAAAATAAATGGAGACTTGGTTGCATCTTGATTTTCTCCCTTTTATTAATCTTTACCTAGCTGTAGGTGGAGTGTTCTGCAAAACAACATAATAAGAATTTGAGCAAGAAAAAATTGCTTGAGAATTTACATGAGCTTTTGCTAAAATGTCAAGGAACTGTGGTTCTACAACACACACAAACACACACATGAGTTATTTTGATCTTCTGATCTCTTAAAAGTGTGATCCTGTGCACTTTGGTGGTACTGGAGGATATAGCAGGACACATGTGAGGACAGCTGCCCATTCTCAGTGTGGAGTGCTACAGTAATGGGAGGAATCCAGGGCAGCCCCAGGGCCAGATTATTCCAGGCTGCTGCTGCTTATCTTGACCAGTGTAGATGGGTCCCTAGTGAACTAGCAATTGTTTCATTAAAAACTTGGAATAAACTTGCTATATCTAGTCCAAATTTACACCTTCTTTTTCTGCTTTTCTGGAGAAATATTAAACCAGGGTTGCTTTAAGTAATTAAGACAAGATGTAAATTGCAAAACATTAATCTTCTTTGGCACTGATTATTGAATAAACCAGCAATCAACTGTTCATGTCATGATGTGTTAAGCTAGCACACTGATAATTGCATGTTGTGTCCATCCACTGGCAGTTCCCCCACCCACTGCAGCAAAAAGTGCTTGTCAAATTTGTCAGGACACAAGAGTGTTTCATAGGGTGATGTTTATTAAATGGTATGACATGGAGCTACAACTCAATCACACACAAGTGAAATATCTCTTCCCTCCTCCAGCTTGCAGATGATCTCCTTTGCAATACCTACTTGGGGAAAAAATATGCCTTGGAGATAGTACAGGATTGATATGGCTTATCCAATGTTTACAGGAACCAACAAGACCACCATGTTTTTGCACATTGTACACTGTATTCATTGGGTTTAAGGTGTTGTTCTAATATAAAGATAAAGAAAAATGGAGTGAAATATTTGGATATTCCACTTGTGAGCAATGGGTTACCACACATGATTATAATGTATTAGGATCACATTAAAATGAAGCACCATTCTTTGGCCAAATCTTGTTTGGGGGTAATTTTTAGTGAGTTTACAAATGCAGAAAAGGTAGGTGTGTTTTGATTTGTATTTTATTCACAGTGAAAACATTATTTAGGCTGTTAGTAGGGGTGGGAGTGGCCTAAATAGCCCCAAAGCACCAGATCCTGTCTGATCTTGGAAGCTAAGCAGGGTCAGCTCTGGTTAGTACTTGGATGGGAGACTGCCAGTGAATAGCAGCTGCTGTTAGGCTATATTTCAGTCGACCAAAATGGCAGAAAACCTCTTCCTTGCCTTAAGTCTTCCTTGCCTAAAAAAACTCTATGAAATTCATGGTGTTGCTATAAGTCGACAGGTGACTTGAAGACACACACTCTCTCACACACACACTTGGGGTGGATGGCGCTATCATTTTCTCTTTCTCCTTCATTTGCTTTAAAAAACAACTCAGTCTTTCCATCCTACCTATGAAAAAGTTCATAAATTTTGATAAGTTCAGATGAGAAAATTAATGGGATGATTTTTTATCCATCTACATCAGAAAAACCCAGTAGGTACAGTTATTCTCAGCATGGAGAGCACCATGTTTCACCTTCCTATTAAATATATGAGTCCTGTCAAGAAAAACTTCATTCAGCTTCAGTCCATTGCTACAAACATGGTCAAATTCAGAGCTAGGCTTTTAGAAGCTAAGCACACAAACCCCCATGCCTGGTTGTAATGTGTCTACCTTTGTTGACTTATGTGACCCCATGAATTTCATACGGTTTTCCTGGGCAAGAAATACTCAGAGTTGGTTTGCTATTTCATTCCTTTGAAATGTAGCCTGCACACCTCATATTCTTTGGTGGTCTCCCATCCAAGTACTAACCAGAGCTGACCTTGTTTAGTTTCCAAGATCAGATTGGATCTGAGGTCTTCAGGGTATTTAGCTTGGTTGTAAACTATGACCTAAATTAAATTATTAATCTCAACTACTGTATAGTAAACCTATTGACCCAATGGAACTTACGCAAGTTTTGGTTTAACAAGCTGTGATGCCACTAAGGCTGGTGTCACCCCTCCCCCAATGATGTCACACACCCCTAGTGCTACCACTGTTAACAAGTTCCCACTGAGCTTGTGAATCTGATGTAGTTGGGACTAATAACTGAATTTAGGTCTCTGTAGCAAAATTTAGTGGGTAGATTTCAGGCTAGACTGTGTCAGGTGGTAAAAGTTGACTGGACCTGCCTAAATCCAATTTTGGTCTCAATTAGGAAGACCAATTCAATAGAATTTTTCATGGGTGTTATCTAAGCAAGTTCCCATTGATTCAGTGGATCTGCTCTAGTATTAGGAAAATATTTGAACATCATTAGTCATGTTCTTTGTCCAAATATTTGAACCATTGTATTGAAGAAGTTCAGATAGCAATCAATTGTTTGTAGTGCAGAGAATTCCAGATTTCCAATGAATGGTGTCTGTCCTAGATGGGATATATAATCATTTATTTAGGGTCCAATCATCCAGCCAACATATCTCAAAGTCTTCTAAACATGGAGGATCCCTTTGGGGTTACTTTGGGAAGAAACTACATGGTTTATGGAATTCTGTCTTTCCACAGCACATTTGGGGACACCAGAGGATACTGTAGCTCTGTGGCGTGTGAACATATTTTCCATAGGTTACTGATGCCTTTAATTGCCACAGTGAACAGGCTATGGGTTTTCTCCCCCCTTCACCTTTGTGTTGCATCTATGATAAAGAATTATTTGCTTGTGCTGCTAAGAAAGATTGATGCAAATCAACTTCAAGGAAAAGCCTGCATTTTATTTATTTATTTATTTATTTATTTAAGGTATTTATACCCCACTCTTCAGACACAAAGGCTCTCAGAGTGCCTTACAAATTGTTAAGCAATAGCACTTTACACACAACTGTTTTGTTGATCTTTTTCTTGTAAAGTACAGTACATTGATGGCACTATAGAAATAAAAGATAATACACTAATAATAATAATCTACACCACATTAAGTGGTTTCTAATGTGTGTTAGCTATTTGCCCCCACAAGCCAGGAACTCATTTTACCAGCCTATGAAAGGATGGAAGGTCGAGTCAACCTTGAAGCCCTTGGGATCGAACTTGCAACATTGTGGCTGCCGTACTGGCATTTAACCACTGCACCACCAGGATATTGTTGGGCCCACCATTGTAAGTAATTCACAAGATTAAAGCCATCATTAGATAAGGAGAGAAAACAGCAAGCAGGATTCAACCATCTAAAGCTGAAACAGCTTTAAGTGTTAGATAATCAAGGAAGGAGAAAATGGAAGTCAGCTTATTAACATACACAGTGGGTATCAAAAGAGACATTGTGGGGTTTTACACAGCATCCCAAGTCATATGAACACACACACAAAAATCACCTTATGGCTGATTTATGTGGCTGATACACACCCAAATCATATATGGCATGAAAGATCTGTGATCAAATTGTTCATGAACCTGCCTGTGTTTTGAGATCTTCTTGGGAGGACCTTCTCTATGTCCTAAGGGCCTTCTTGGTGGTTGCTCCCAGGCTCTGGAACTCCCTTCCCAGACAGGTTAGACGGCCACACTCTTTGCTATCAGGTGAAGACTGTATTGACTTCAGCAGATCTTAGAAGTCTGACTAGTCAAAGGGAAATGTGCTAGGGCTTGTCTATATGGTGAAAATACTTCTCATAGACTTTGAGGAGAATACATTTTGTTCCAATGGGATCCTGCATCATTTCAGCTTATTTGGAAGGAGGGGGAGCAAAAACTCCAAATACTCCATGGGAAAAACCTTTGTGGCCTTTCCCGACTTAAAAAAAAAACAAAAAACTCTGAAGGAAATGCACATTCCTGCTCATTGGGACAACCAATTTGTTTTGTTGTGCTTTCCTGATAAGAATGGAAGTGGAAAGCTGATTGTTAGGACGTACACAGGGGAAAGAGCTTGCTGGCAAGGCAGCACCCTGCACCACCATGTTGGATTTTCACCATAGTGATTTCGTGCTGAGGTGACAAAACAACCTCCCTCCCTCTTTTCTGTTTATTTAAGCAGAAGAGTGTATTTCTATACCTTAGATTAACTTTTTTTTAAAAAAAATACTGTTCGGTGGTGGCTACTCATGACAAAAAAAAAAAGAAGAGAGTAATTCACTCGCACCTGCTATCATGATTCACAGGCATGCCTGTTTAAACAACAAACACATATGGCTTTGCATGTCTGCAATCTTGGGGGGGGGAAAAACACCTGTGAAGACAAATGAAAACTACTGTGAATTGGCGTTACTGCACATCAATCCACATTTTATTGCCTCCTATACAAGAGCCCCTGGATTTTCTATTTGCTGTTTTCCCTTAAATTGCATTGGTTTATGTTTTAAAAAGCTTTTAATTTTTCTGACAATTTATTTGCATTTTTAACTTTGGTATGTGAATTTTGAGCCAGCGTGGCATAGTGGTTTGAGCACTGGAATACGAGTACGGTATATAGACCAGGGTTTGAATCCCCATTTGGCCACGGAAATCAGATGACCTTGGGCAAGTCATATTCTCTCAGCCTTCAGAGGAAGGCAATGGTAACCCCCCTCTGAACAAATCCTGCTAAGAAAACCTGTTTTAAAAGTATATACCTAAGTAAATGACTCAAAGGCACACAACAACAACAATGTGAACTTTTAGCTATGTCTGTTTTAACTGAATTGGGGGAAAAGTGGGATATATAAATAAATATAATAAATGTAACATAAAACAATTTAAAAATCTTTACAGAATTACAGGGAGATTTAAATTTACTTTCACAAGACCTTTTTGCTTTGTACAAGATGGCCACATTATCCCATGTTCCCCCTTTAAAATGGCCATCTGAATTGGTATTTATTAAGCAGAGTTGAAATTCCCACATGAACTTTCTAGGGAGCTCCATAGCAGAGTGCTGCTCAGCACCACAGTTCTTTCTTCCTCCCCAACCCCATCCCAGTTCACATTTGGTGGCAAGTTATTGGTCTTCAGGCTCCACCATCTAATAATAAGGACCTTCTTGAATGTATGCTGAATCACTGAAACAACTCACTTCAGAATATTTGTGCTTCATTTACATTTGTGATATACTCTCTAACAATTAACAGAAGGAAACTGGGACACATGTGGCCAAGCAGCATCAGAGGGCTTATCTACATGTACTATTTACCCTGTCTTGGCCCCATCTTGGAGCCCTGCAGTCCTGATGACACAGAGCATTTGCCCTGTTTTGCCCCTGGGCAATCCTCACAACCCCCAGGGTGGGGCTAAGATGGGGGGAAGCTAAGGCCCATTAAAACGTTTAAAAATAACTGGCTAACTCCATTTTAGCCAGCAGAAAAATGAATCAGTCCCCATGCGACCATAGGAGTCCATCCCAGCAGACTGGGCAGTTGGTGCAGCTGCTGGCCTGCCATCACTCTGCTAAAGCAGGAAGGAGTCCCACAGCATGTGACCAAGGCTGGCCACATGCAGAGAGGGGGCCTTGGTCACATGTTACAGGCTGGTTTCCTTGCTTCCAGGAGAGCGAGGGAGATGGTGGCAGTGGCTACAGCTATGGGCCAGTGTGCCCGGTTGGACTTCCTCCCATTTGGTAATGGCAACTGGAGAGGAATGGGCCTGATCCATGGGCAGGATACTCCAGTGGGGACTGGTGTATCCTGGCCCGTGTAGATGAGACCAGAGTGTGGTCAGGGTGGTAAAAGTTATTAATGAAGAAGAACACACAAGCTAGGAGATGCTGCAGCAGTTTGCTTTTGCCTAAGCTACTTATCTCCTCTCCCCCCACTGAGCTAAACTGAGTGCAAACTACTCTTGCACTTTGATCTTAGTTTGCATCAATGGAAGTAAGCTGACAACAAAGGCAAGAAATGGGGGGAAGGAGAGAGAAACTTGGATATTTTAAAAGCAGCTGGAAAAAAGGGATGGTAGAGAATTAACTGGGACTGTCCAGGGGGTGGGGTGGGGACTAATCATTCTCAAACCAAATCTTACCTATACTAACAACACAGCCTCCAACTGTCCCTACCAAATCAGGACAGTTAGAAGCTGTGTTGTAAGTACATGTAAGATGTAGTTTGGGAATGATTATCCCCCTCCCCTGGGCAGTCCTGTATCTTGGATTCAGAATACTTAAATTGCTATGTACAAATAAATCATATTAGCATTGAACTATAGAACTGGAAAAGAGCACAAAGACCATCTAGTCCAACCCCCTGCCACACAGCAAAAGTACTCCTGAGAGATGGCTATCCAGCCTTTGGACTTTTTCGGACAGAAGAAAAGTAACGGATCTGATCGCGAGTAAAATATGACGCTGGGAAGGAAAAATATCACGCTGAAATGTCCCAGCGGTACTGCAACAGTACCGCTGGGAAGAGCGTCATTTGAAATTGACGCCCTCTTGCGCTGCAGCATCGCAACCTGGTGACGCTGCTTCCGTTACTTTTCTTCTGTCTGAAAAAGTCCTTTGTTTAAAGACCTCCAATGCAGGAGATGCTGTAGCATCTCTGTACTGACAGAATGCAGTTCTAGTGCGTGATTGGGCAACCAATCAAGGTCCACAGCTGGACATGGCCCTCACCAATGCTTGAAGGTCTATATCTCCTGCTACACCCATCTCTGTTTTTTTAATTAAAAAAATGTTTTAATGTCCCCCTGCACCTCTGCAAGGGATGTGGGACAGTTCTGCCAAGTTCTCCCCTGGGATGTTTTGGTCCTAAGAAAGGCCTACCCTACCCCAAACCTGGAATATAGTAATTACTATATTGGATGACAACTATTAAACTGCCCCAGCTTGACATTCTGGGATTTGTAGTCCAAAAAGACTACAAACTCTGCAAATATCTCTTAGGAGATTTTCACACTATACTATTATAGTGTTACTGTTCCACTTGAACTGCTCTGGCTTCCTCCTGTAGAACGCTGGGGTTTGTAGTTTAGTGAGGCCTAAGAGCTCCCTGGCTGAGAGTTGTAAATGCCCCTCCCTAAACTGCAAATCCCATGATTCCACAGGAAGTAGCCATAGCAAATAAAGTTGAATAGTAACACTATAACAGTGTAGTGTGAAAATCTCCTTACATTAGAAACTTTGGGAAGAGACTGTGATAGATTTTTCTTGTGTTCTTATACCATCTTTTGCCCAATACAGAGCTGATATATTTAGAAAATTTACAAAATGTCAAGAATTTTTTTTGCCTAGTACGCAGTAATGAGCATGACTTATTCATTGGTACATACTTTCCACAAGGCCAAAAAATAAAAATAAAATTGAAAAAGCAAGCAAGCAGATAGCATGAGACTCAGTTCCCCAGATACACTATTATTAATTAATTACTGAAGGCAGAAAATAAACTTTTTGAAAGCTGTATAGCCACAAGAAGAGGTGAAGGCTTTGGGAAGATAGGTAAAGGTGGTATTCTTACCATATCTAACTTCAGCCCCCTCTGGATTTGGTTGCTTCTTCTTAGGGCTCATTTACACTAGCCAGGATATGCCGGCTCCCCATCGGCATATCCTGGCTGTGGAAGTGGTCCATCTCCCTCTCTGTTACCCAGAGAAAACAGGCCAAAATCCAAACAGAATGCTGGCCTGTCACTAAAGCCACTGCTGCCGCCATTTTCTTGCTAATGTGGAAGCCAAGCAGGGGTCCTGCAACACCTGACTGCAGGCTCCCTGCATATGACCAGCCTCAGCCACATACTGAGGTAGCCCTGCCTGGCTTTTGGGAGAGCCAGGGAGCTGGCAGCAGCAGTGAGGAACAGCTTTCTAGGATAGGCTTCTGTGGACATGCAGGACCTGATCTGGCAGTAGCAGATTAAACTAGGTACTGTACAGTTGCCCCTCCACATTCGCGAACTTGACATTCGCAGTTTTGGTTATTCGCGGTTTTGGGAGGGCCCCCCCGCCCCCCCAAACCGCGACACGGGGCCTCCAGAGGCCCCGTGAAAGACCTGGAGGGAGCGGGGAGGCCTCCACGGGGCCCCCGGAGGAACTCCAGAGGCCCCATGAAGGCCTGGGGAGGGGGTGGAGAGGCCTTCGCGGGACCCCCGGAGGCCCTCCGGAGGCCCCGTGAAGGCCTGGGGAGGGGTGGGGTGGCCTTCGTGGGACCCCCGGAGGCCCTCCGGAGGCCCCGCGAAGGCCTGGGGAGGGGTGGGGAGACCTCCGCGGGACCCCCGGAGGCCCTCCGGAGGCCCCGCGAAGGTCTGGGGAGGGGTGGAGAGGCCTTCGCGGGACCCCTGGAGGCCCCGCGAAGGTCTGGAGAGGGGTGGAGAGGCCTTCGCGGCACCCCCGGAGGCCCTCCGGAGGCCCCGCGAAGGCCTGGGGAGGGGTGGAGAGGCCTTTGCGGCACCCCCGGAGGCCCTCCGGAGGCCCCGCGAAGGCCTGGGGAGGGGTGCGAAGGCCTTCGCAGGACCCCCAGAGGCCCTCCGGAGGCCCCGCGAAGGTCTGGAGAGGGGTGGAGAGGCCTTCGCGGGACCCCCGGAGGCCCTCCGGAGGCCCCGCAAAGACCTGGGGAGGGGTGGGGAGGCCTTCGCGGGACCCCCGGAGGCCCTCCAGAGGCCCCGCGAAGACCTGGGGAGGGGTGGGGAGGCCTTTGCGGGACCCCCGGAGGCCCTCCGGAGGCCCCGCGAAGGTCTGGGGAGGGGTGGAGAGGCCTTCGCAGGACCCCCGGAGGCCCTCCGGAGGCCTCGCGAAGGCCTGGGGAGGGGTGGAGAGGCCTTCGCGGGACCCCCGGAGGCCCTCCGGAGGCCCTCCGGAGGCCCTGCGAAGGCCTGGAGAGGGGTGGAGAGGCCTTCGCGGGACCCCTGGATGCCCTCCGGAGGCCCTGCGAAGGTCTGGAGAGGGGTGGAGAGGCCTTCGCGGGACTCCCGGAGGCCCTCCGGAGGCCCCGCGAAGGCCTGGAGAGGGAGGGAGGAAGGGCCGGGGAGACCTCCGTGGGGCCTAGCAAGGCCCCGCGAAGGCCTGGGGAGGGAGGGAGGAAGGGCCGGGGAGACCTCCGTGGGGCCTAGCAAGGCCCCGCGAAGGCCTGGGGAGGGAGGGAGGAAGGGCCGGGGAGACCTCCGTGGGGCCTAGCAAGGCCCCGCGAAGGCCTGGGGAGGGAGTGAGGAAGGGCCGGGGAGACCTCCGTGGGGCCTAGCAAGGCCCCGCGAAGGCCTGGGGAGGGAGTGAGGAAGGGCCGGGGAGACCTCCGTGGGGCCTAGCAAGGCCCCGCGAAGGCCTGGGGAGGGAGGGAGGAAGGGCCGGGGAGACCTCCGTGGGGCCTAGCAAGGCCCCGCGAAGGCTTGGGGAGGGGAGTCGTTATTCGCGGATTTTTCACATTCGCGGGGGTCCGCGGAACGGAACCCCTGCGAATGTGAAGGGACGACTGTATTTTTTAAAAATGCAGTAAAGGGCCCTATCCCAACTTGCCCCTGTTCCAGCCCCGTATCTGTTCCAGGGGTCATTTGGACTACCTGGGGGCAGATCGGGGTAAATGCCCTGCATTGTTTGTACTGCAGGGCTCCAGAATGGGAGCAAGCCAGGGTAAGTCACCCGTGTAGATGAGCCCTAAGAAATTTCGGTACTTTTGATGGCTTTGAATTGGCATGGGTCATGATTGCTCAAGGATAGTTCTGAAAACTACCACAATGTCTTCATTACTTAATTTTTTTTAAAAAAACTTTCAAGACAAGGAAAGTGATATTGAATATTTGCTATGTATACAAAGAAAAGGGACAAAGTCCAAAACAGCTGCATCTCCTAACATAAATAATCTTTCCACAGCCAAAACCTTGGAGACTCTGGAAGGAAAAGTTTGTCCTCTATCCCATGGTGGATGCTGAGGGACAGGCCACAGCAGTGAGATATTGGAGGACATAACTGTGAATACCACACAGACTGGCCTACAGTTGGCTTCATATCACCTCAACACTCACAACATAGCTTGAGGTGTCTAGATCAAGTGAAGTAATAGTGCCACTCTATTCTGCTTTGGTCAAACCTCAGCTGGAATACTGGGTCCAGTTTTGGCCACCACAATTCAGGAAGGATATTGAGAAGCTGGAATGTGTCCAGAGGAGAGCGACCAGAGTGGTGGGAGGTCTGGAAGCCATGCCCTATGAGGAGCGGCTTAGGGAACTGGGCATGCTTAGCCTCAAGAAGCGAAGGTTAAAAGGGGACATGATAGCCATGTTTAAATATTTGAAGGAATGTTATATTGAGGATGGAGCAAGATTGTTTTCTGTGGCTCCATAGACTAGGACACAGAACAATGGGTTCAAACTACAGGAAAAGAGATTCCATCTAAACACTAGGAAGAACTTCCTGACAGTAAGAGCTGTTCGGCATGCTGCTCAAGTGGAACGTGCTGCCTCATAGTGTGGTGGAGTCTCTTTCTTTGGGTTTTTTTAAACAGAGGCTGGATGACCATCTGTAGGGAGTGTTTTGATTGTGTGTTCCTGCATGGCAGGGGGTTGGACTAGGTGGCCGTTGTGGTCTCTTCCAACTCTATGATTCTATGATTCTATGTGATGCTTAGTAAAACTGCACCTCTGTAATTAAAAATGTAACTTAAAGGTTATGTTTACAGCAACAAAGGAGTGGTAGGTTAGCCCTTGTGAAATTATAGCAGTGATTCAATGTAGTCATACCTTCATTATGGGAAAAACAAATAAATTAACTATAATTACTTTCAATCTGGGCAGGTGGAGGGGAAATGAAGGTTCAACCTTCAGATGGCCGAACAGTTGTGGTTGTTTCATCAGCAGGGGGGGGGGAACCAACCTTTTCAAGCTGGGGAGCAAAAGGTTTTCACTTCCTGCTGTTTTAATTGCTTTGTGAACCTGACTGGGTGTAGTTTGATAGGAGAAATAGTGCAACTCATTCAGATGGAAGCCCAGAGTCAGCAAGCAACCTTGTCTCTCCCTCCCCCCACCTGCCAACGTTTTGCAGTAGCACATGGACGAAAGGCACTGCTTCTCTGTGAAAATGCAGCCATGCTAAAACTTGGAGTAGATTTGCCAAAACAAAACAAAACACCATCTTGAGATCCCTTTTTAGGAGTAGATTTCAGTTTACATAAAGCCTCTTGTTATGTCTATGATCACCGAACACGTAGATGGAGAAGAACAAGACTCCACCACTGGATGAGAAGGCACTATGAATCCATACAACTTATGCAGGTAGGACCAGTATTTCCAGTAAGGACCCTTGTATGATCAAAGATCCCCCAATCATGAGAAATGATGGTACATTAGGTGGCTGTGGATTGCCATTTGTCATGATTTCTTTAGGACAGTCCTGAAAATTACCTTAATGTCTTCATTTCTAAAATGACATTTACCATAATGTCTCCATTTTTCAGCAGAATGGGCTCTGTGTATAAATACCTGCAATGCACAGAGCCCATTCTGCTGAATCCACATAGGTTGCAGCAAGGATGTAAATGATCTGTCAGTCTCGTTTTCATTCCCTGTCTTAGAATCCCAGCAGCATTCTTATATTGAGTTGTGAGAGCCTTTTCCCCCCTTGCACAGAAATCTGTATGTATTTTTGTATGCATTTTCCTAACCCTTTGCACACATGTCCTATTGAATGCATTTGCTCCATTGATTAAAACATGTTTTTCGAATATGGGCATTTTTAACATGCACATTTTTTCCACCTTGCATCACTTTTTTATCCTTGTTTTTCTAAGGTGTATACCTTTTCTCCATTGATAAAAGCCAGAACCAAGCCTAGTGCACGATGCTGGGGTAACTACACTTGCTAGGTCATGGTGGCAGACAGAAAATGGCTGTGAATACAGCAGCTGTGAAGGAAGTGAAGCACTGGGGAAATTGGCTGCTTGGAGCCAGAAGATTTTGACTGCCTTCTCTCACCATGACTCTGTAACCCTGGACGAAGTGCAACTGCTAGTGTAATACACCAAAAGGATTCTGATCTATATGTCTGTGTTTTCAAACATACTATACATATTTTTAATTGTGTACATTGTTTTTCTTCATCAAAACACATTGCAAGCTCTTCCAGGCGCTGGGCATTCTCTGTGTCTGCTCAGGGCTGATGCCATATTCCAGGCTTGAATCCTTTTCAGGCCAAGCTTAAATTAAGCCGTGTCATTGTTGCTGTTAAACAGCTGGGCAAAAGCCATCACCTGTTTTGCATAGAAGACAGCTGAAGAGAACTAAAAATGTAGATGCTGAGCCTCTGCTTGAACAGTGCATAATATTTAATACAGGTGACTGAATAATATTTCCTGTATGTTAATTCAGCAAGCAAACACAGAGATGACTAATTGTGAAGATTTCTATGTAAGTAAAATGATGAGTTTTAATAAGGTGGCATCTCTTTTCTAGAGGAAAATGTTACAGTTGCTTACCTGGAGAAATGTGTTCAGCTAAATGAAGGTGTGAGAAACTGATTTGAACAAAGAGATACCCACTGAGAAGTGGGGAACCATATGGCTAGTAAAATCCTTGTGATCTGCATACATTCATGTCAAGGAATTCTAATTTAAGTTAATGAACAGATGGTATCAACCACTACTGCTTGCCTTAAGCAGATTTTTTAATGGAATCTAGGTGATGCTAGATGCACTGCAAATAGAAAGGTACATGCATACCTCCTTGGCCATCCTGCCCTAGATGAGGATCCAAGAGAACATCTACAGAGCAGATGGGCTTCAAACATGTAGCCCTTAAAAATACACTTGAAACCCCTTTGAGCAAACATTTGGTGGAGACAGGATGGCCATACGCTTTACTTTACAAAGACAGTAATCTCCTTGAAAGGATGTCCAGGAATGGTCATGTACAGAGTCTGTCTATGAAATAATGAGACTGTGTTTTTACCTTTCAGGCAAATCAGGGGAAATTGATTGTGAATGCTTGAGTGGTGACCATGTCTGAACCGGCATGAAAAACATCAACACACTTGGCTGTTCAGTTAGTTGTCAGTCATTGTTTAAAGCAGCTGTGTTGTCTGTTGTGTGCCGGAATAATGCTAAGTTTAAAAGTCGAGCAATGTGTCAATTTGAAATTTTTAGTAAAATTGAACAAAATACCAAAGGAATCTTTTCAAATGCTTATTGAGGCCTACAGGGAAGATTGCATGTCTCATGAGCATGTGTTTGAGCGGAACAAAAGATTCAAGGAAGGATGTGAGAATGTGGAAGACGATGAATGCCCTGGACAATCTTACACTTCAAGAACTGAAGAAATTGTGGAAAAAATCAGCCAGATTGTTCAAGAAGGCTGCTGACTCCATGTCCAAATGATAGCTGAAGCTGTGAACATTGACAAAGACACTGCGTAGAAAATTTTGCATGAGGATCTCAACATGAGAAAAGTTTGTGCCAAGATGATCTCTAGGGTTCTCACACCAGAGCAAAAAGAGTGCCACAAGGAAATTTGCACTAACATTCTGCAGGAACTTGAGGTGGACCCAAACCTTTTTTTAAAATATCATCCCTTGTGATGAAACCTGGATCTTCCAGTATGATCCTGAAACAAAATGACAGTCAATGCACTGGAAAACACCATGATTACCAAGAATGAAAAAAAGCACGTCAAAACAAGCCCACATTCAAAGCCATGCTCATGCTTTTTTTTCTTCATCAAGGGCATAATTTTGGCAGAATGGGTTCTAGAAAGCAGAATAGTGAACCACCATTATTATAAGGAAGTTTTGACAAAGCTGAGAGAAAAAGTCAGAAAACAAAGGTCAGAACTGTGGGAAAATAGTTTCATTTTTCATCAAGACAATGCGCTTTCCCACACGCCACTTTCTGTGAAGCCGTTTTGGGCCGATAAACACATTACTGCACTTGAACATCCTCCATATTTGCCAGATTTGGCACCATTTTCTTTTCCCTAAAGTGAAACCAGTGCTTAAAGGAACACATTTTGAGTCAACTTATACAGTAAAGAAGAAAACGGCAGATGTGTTGAAACAGCTGACAGAAACTGATCTGCTCCATGCCTTCGACCAGTGGAAAACAAGACTGCTTCAATGTCTGAGTGTGAACTGGGATTATATTGAAGGGGACAAGCATTAGAATTGTAATACATATGAATAAAGATGGGTTATTGTATCAATCTTGATATTTAATAGACAGACCTCTCATTTGAAGGCATCCTCTGGAACAATGGAAGAGTGCAGAATCAGAGGCTGAAAAGTGTTAGTGTTTGCCAATTAACATTAAATTATCAGAGAAAATTAATCCTTTAAAAGAGAAATGCTTTAATGTTTTAAGAGAAATGTATACAGTTGATTTATTAAATAATTGAATGATTCATTAAATCATTAAAATAAAAAAATGAAAATGAGTAAAAATGGCCTTTTTAAAATAATTGCCTTTATAAAATTAAATTTACTTTATAAAATAATTAATTAAAGAAACATTAATAATTACTGAAAAATTTGCACTGTTTGCATTTAACAATTAAAATAATGCTTTAAAAAAATCACTGTTAAAAATTTTAACAATTCAGGGTTAATGAATAACTTTTTAATGTATTTTTTCCAAATTGTGGTGGAATGACCAAAGAGGAAAATACTTATCTTTCTATAGGTGGCATGTCAAGCATCACCCAGACTAGAATCTATGGACATTTTCAGACAGCACTTACTGCTCAAACAGCCTCCGGAGCAGTAACAAGGCTGCTGCGTGCCAGGGGGTCCTTTTTGGACACCGCCGTCCCTCTTCCGGGATCATTAGTGGCACGTCTGTGAAGCTTTGGAAGCGGCCGCGCCATATTTTAAGCACAGAAGTTGCCCGTGCTTAAAATATGGCGCGGCCACTTCCAAAGCTTCACAGACGTGCCACGAATGATCCTGGAAGAGGAAGGCGGCGTCCGAAAAGGACCCCCTGCCGCGCAGCAGCCTCGTTACTTCTCCGGAGGCTGCTTGCGCGGTAAAGGGCATCTGAAAATGTCCTATGTGAAAGGCTGCCCAATCCTAGGACTTTATCACACCAGCCTTCTGTCTTGTTGCAATAAGCGTTAGTTCAGGGAATGCAAACATACCAGTTTGGAAACATTCCTAATCACGATCCATTTCAGTCGTGCAATCTCAGTGCTTCGGTGGTCAATAGTTGCGTGATCTGTCTTCTTCAACAGCACCATAGCTCTCCCTTTCTGACCTATGCCCTACCTAGTGTGCCTTTCCATATGTTTTCTTTTTCTTTTTGCTGTCCACTGGCACCACATGACTGCCAGCACCTTACTACTGCAGCAGAAGGGGCCTATCACACAGAGGGCTGTCATAGAAAGGTAGTGAGATCGAAAGCCATTGACGGGTTTCCCCCATCACTGAAAAGGTGCGCTCCAAGAATGAATTGAGTACCAACTGACAACAGGATGGAGACAACATTGTGTGA
Source organism: Gambelia wislizenii (assembly GCA_030847615.1). Taxonomy (NCBI): domain Eukaryota; kingdom Metazoa; phylum Chordata; class Lepidosauria; order Squamata; family Crotaphytidae; genus Gambelia; species Gambelia wislizenii. Next base: position 111,221,057 of record JAUMIR010000004.1, read on the forward strand.
TAAGGTAAGACCACAGACATTATTATATGGCTGCAATCATGCTGTACAAGCCTCATGTGATAAAGTCTCTAGTCTGATTTAAAGATAAAGGACATTGGGAAGAAGGTGGGGAGTCTCTGAAGTTGCATAGCAACTGTCACAGGAAGCAGAATGAACACAGGTCACCAGTTCACAGCCTTACTCTCTTCAGACAGATGTATTGTGCTGCATTTCTATTTAACCACTATGAGTATTGGGAAACCCTAAGGAAGGATCCATACTTGCTAGTTGATTTTAGAAGGAGCTGGAAAGCTAGAGCCAGAGAGGAATTGTAGGGTGCATCTACACTGAAGAAATAATGCAGTTTGACAGCACTTTAATTGCCATGGCTCCATCCTACAGAATCCTGGGATTTGTAGTTTTGTGAGGCACCAGCACTCTTTGGCAGGGAAAGCTAAAGACCTTGTAAACTACAAATCCCAGGATTCCATAGGATGGAGCTACAACACTTAAAAGTGGTGTCAAGCTGCATTATTTCTACAGTATAGATGCACCCATAATTGGCAGGGCTAAGGAGCAAGCCATTTTCACTTTGAATAAGGTAGTGGTTTTTTCTTTTGTGTATTTAGGAGAAAAACAAAAGGATAAATTCTTTGTAGTGTGTTATTCCTATATTGCATTTGCTTCTATTTTTTTATTATTATTATTTAGGGCTTTGAAGTTGTGCCAGATGTTGCAGAAATATTGAGCAGCACAAGCAGAAGAGTCCTGCAATGGCATCTTTTTGGAACCTTTGGGACAGTGGATATGTGTATAATGTTGTTAAAAAAATGTTTAAAATATGTTTTCTTTGGGAGGTTAGTGGGGAGTCTTTTTAATCTATGTTATATGCTATATGATTGTTTGGTTATATTTAACATATATATATAACATATATAGCAATGTTATTTGTTAAGTGGTAGGTACTAATGTTGAGGATAAATTGTTTAGGATAAATTTTATTTTATGGAGGATTGTTGTTTTTGTAATGAATATGTATGTTTTGTTAGATAAGATGTTTATAAAATGCTAATACAGTTTATTCAATAAGTATAAAAATGTATTGAGATTTAAAGCACAATTGTGTCTGCAATATTCAATTATAATTGAATCCAGAAAAAGGTACATGAGCAGTTAAATAAATGGTGGTAAAAGAAAGCCTCCAAGCCTCCAAAAGCATAACTTGCATTTAGCATTTGAGCCAATCATAATAATGATGGAATAGATGCTACTCAGCTGAAGGCAGTGTCCAACCGATAAGGACAGAACGAATCCCTCATCATCTGGCTTTTATCTTATTTGTAGATGACAGGAAGTCCCTCTCCACCCTGTTGCTGAAATCTGAAATGATATGCCAGCTGGATTTGAGAACCTGGAAGTTTTCACTCCCAGAATACAGAAAAGGCTAATAGCCAAAAGGAGGAAGGAAACTGCCCCCTTCATCCAAGCCCTTATTAAAGTTCTATTAGATTTACCTGTCCAGATTTTAAAATATGCTCATTGTTGTTGTATGTGGGGAAATAATCATTGTAATGTAAAAGCAATCTTGTGTACCTCATTCACAATATTAGATAAGTCTAGGGTTTTTCCCTGCATGCATTTTGTTCTCCCAAAATTCCCTTCTCTTACTTCACTGAGCACTTCTAGCCAACTGGAAGTGCTGAGTGATTTGACACATGACCTAATTTGAATTTTATTGCTTTTGTGTAACTTGCCCTCCTTCTGAATCTGACTCTCTTTGAGAATGGAGGTATCTTTGCCATCTTAAGCTTTCCTGTAACCATGCTATGATGATCGGAACCCAACCAATGGCCGTAGGCTGAGTGAGTTTTTTATCACCTGAATATTCTTAGTCAGTTAAGGACCTTTTCTTAAGTTTGTTTTAGTATGTAGATTGAGATTGATATATCTTCAGTAAACTTAGTTTTGCATTTTAAACTGACTCCTTTGTTTTGTAATGAGTCTAATTTAACTGGGGGATCCCAGATCTCTGAATACACTTTTAAATGATAATTGAGCTTAAGTCTGCTTCTTAACCGCACTCTGCATAAAGCGTGAAGTCAAAAGTGACTGAATGATTTTATCTTTTTAAAGGAAGTAATTCTTGTTGTTTTTAAAGGACTTGATCCTGGAATTTTTTAATGCAATTTTATTTTTAGACTCATTACCTTCCTACAATTGTTTTATGCACATTTTATTTCTGAGAAATGCCCTGTAAGCCTTGCATTTTCTCATACTAATTCTCAGAAGATGTGACAATGCTACTTCTGGTGAAACTCATGAGTCCAATGCAATTTATTTCTGCTGCTAGTTGGTGTGGATGAAATTGGTCAGACTGCACAGGAAGCCACTCTCCCTGGTAATTTCCCAGGATGAGAAATAGCATTCATCAAACTCCAGCTTCAAGCTGTGTGTTGACTTTCCTTGGACCTAATTAGATGACACTTGTGCCTAACCTGATCTTGACCAGATTGGGTGAAAATGGTGAGCACCGTGTTGCTTTCTTCATTCCAAACCTCTCCGTAGGTTCTTCCATCATTGTATCTGTACCATTTTTGTAGAAATATTCCCTGAATGTTCGTAGCTGGAAGCTGGGACCCTGGTGCAAAGCTGGCTCTTGAGATCTGGTTCTTGCCAACCCAGGTGCTGTAGTTCAGTCTATGTGATAGATTGGTTGGGAGGGAAACCCCCAAAGAAGTGGTGCAAGTTAACTTGGCTATAGCTTGGAATATTCTTTGTGCTGCAGACCAATAAGTGTGAATTGAACAGTATGAATCAGCAATCAGTAGGATGTGAAATGGAGAGAAGACTTTGGAATGGTTTACGTCATGTTGAAGTCCCTTTTCCCTCACCCTTCCATGCATGGTGTGTGTGTGTTCTACTGAGCAATACAGCAGCGTCATGGCAGGGCCAGTACTACACAAGGATCTGAGGAAAAGAGCCCTCACTTTGTAGACTCTAAAGACAAATTGCTCATGGGAAAGAACTTTAATAATATGTTTATATTTGCTATTTTTTCTTTTTAATGGGCTTGCTTTTAATTTGCTGTTAATTTGATTCTTCTTGTTGGTTGTTAATTGCCTTCAAGTTGGCTTTGACTCATGGAGACCCCATGGATAAGACTTCTTCAAGACCCCCTGTCCTTAACCACCCTAGTCAGGTCCTGCAGGTTTAGGACTCTGTCCTTCTTGATTGAGTCTACCTAGTGTGTGGTCATCCTCTCTTTCTTTTCCCCTCCTTCTTTCCTTGCATTATTGACTTTTCTAGTGAGCCATTCCTTTTCATGATGTGTCCGAAGTACAATAGCATGATTTGGGTCATCTTTGCCTCTAATGAGAGTTCAGGCTTGATATATTCTATGACCCATGTGTTTTTTCACGGGATCTTCAGCACTTTTCTCCAATGCCACATCTCAAATGAGTTGATTCTCTTCCTATCAGCCTTCTTTACTGTCCAGCTCTCACATCAATAGTTTATATTTTAGCTTTTGTATGAGGCATACTTCTAGCTTTTTGTTATATCAATTTTTAACGTTTGTAAGACGCCTTGGGTCTCAGGGCTGGAGAAAAGGTGGGATATAAATAAATATCCTCCTCCTCCTCCTCAGTTGTCCTTCTCCTGGGACTTCTCTCCACCTATCCTCAAGGTTGTTGGGCTGCAAAAATGCCAACACCGGTTCACCTTTTAAAGAAGGAATAAGTAAGTTGAGCCTGTTTTAAGGGGGTGGTGGCAAAGTGTGACCTTCAAGTTTCTGCTGGACTGCAACTCTGAGCATTCCTCACCCTTTTCCATGTAGAAAAGGGCTGATGGGAACTGTAGTTCAATAAGATCTGGAGGCCCATACTTTACCCTGCCTTGATTTAGGCAGATCAAATTGCCTGAGGGAAGGTGTGCAGAATTTCCTTGACTAAACAGTAGCTGTAGTTCATGGTTGTTGTTGTTGTAGTAGTAGTTTTATAGCTCTTGACCTGCTCTGTCAGCTTTCCACCTCACTGTCAGCCAACATTCTCTCCAGGCTCAGCATAATTGCGAATGTATTTGTGCTACTGCAAATTCTCACAAGCTTGACAGGCCAACTGTTTTCTTATCATGCCATTTTATTATCACTCTTTCTCCTATATTAAGGGTCAGGGTTGTTTTTCTACCACAGGAAAGTCTTTGAAATAAAAAAAAACCTTGCTCATTCTCTAGAGTTATGTGGGAAATTTCTGGGCTGGAAAACACCATAAAGGAAGGCAGTTCCACATGTGAGAGGGATGATTTAGACTGAGGACATTAGACATGGGACAACTTCCATGAATAAAAAATGGTGCAGTTGCTGTAGATGGGACCTGGAACTGTCACGGATGATGCTGCGAGAGGGACAGCAGTGTTCGAAAAGGACTCCCTGCCACGGGATAGCCGTGTACCTCTCCTGGAGTCTTCTTGCACAGTAAGACGTTTCTGAAAATGTCCATTATCACACAAGCCTTGAAATCACATTTGCAAAAGTGAATGGATAGAAACTGGTTTGGCAGCCCTCAGTATCGCAAGTCCTTTCAATAGTGCTGCTGGGGCTGTTTCAGTGACTGACAATCCCTTAGCATTCCCTTAACCACTCCTCCCTGCCCTATTGCCCAACCCCAGTATGCCTTTCATCATTTTTTATTTTTAGTTGTAATGCAATTTGGCAATGCAATTTAGTAAAACAAAGAAAAAAGAAAAGAAAAAAAAATGGTGGGGGGAGAAAAGAAAACCAGCCTGTTTGGAGATAGCAGGAGGTAGAAGAAGAGAGGAGGAGACTGAGATCATGTGACTGCCCAATTTTGGGACTGCAACTGGAAAAATGTATCGCACCTGAGGATTCATGGCACAGCAGCACAGTTGGAAGCTTATTGATGGGTATTCTCCGTCAATGGCAAAGAGCGCCCTAAACATGCTTTGGAGCTATAGCAGCAATGATTTGGAGGTGACGTCATGTGATAAGTATCACCAAAGGCATTATTATCCAGCTTTAATTCTGCTTTAAAAGGCTTGTGTGATAAAATCCTGACACTAAAGAACAACATTGGAAATTCCAGATGAAATCTTCTGATTCTTGATTCCTTTTTTTTTTTAAGCTGCTGTTGCTTGAAAGAACAACATGTTTAAATGGTGTTGATCTAAACACAGTTGTTTTGAAACTGGATTTTAGACTTGTATGGCCTGTGGTAAAAATGCACCTGCAGTACTTCCACTGGGACAACAGAGGACTCCTATTATCAGAGTATTTATACTTGTATCCAGAGCATTTGTACTTGTGGCTTGTCTACACTGGCCAGAATATGCCACCTTCCAGCCAGAGTATTCTTGCCCTGCAGCTGGCCCGGACCCCCTCCCCGCCGTTACCATGACAAAATGGGCCGAGGTCCTCATGCACATGCTAGGCTGTATTGGCGGATGCCTCTGCTGATGATGCATGTCACACTCACAGAAGCTGGAAAGGAGGCCCTCAGCATGTGACCAAGGCCGGTCACATGTAGGAGGCCTTGATCACATGCTGAGGGCCTCCTTCCAGGCTTCAGAGTGATACCGTCGGCATTGTCATCATCATCATCATCATCATCATCATCATCATCTAGCAATACAGCCCAACATGCAGGTACAGACTCTTGCGTTCCCACGCCAGACCCATCCAGGTTTTCCCACATGACATGGATTTCCCCCGGAGGGGGGTATTTTGAAATGTGTTTAAAGCGTTTACCCCAGCTTCACCTTGGATGTCATCAGGACTGTCCAGAGGCAAATCAGGGCAAGAGCCCTGTGTCGCTTGGACTGCAGGGCTCCAACATGTGTGTCTGTGTGGGAAGCCATGGTAAATTGCCCATCTAGACAAGCCCCATGCGAAGAACTTTGTGTGTATGTTACCATAAATGCTCTGGGGGTTTTATGGACCCTCTGAAATTGATATTAAATTAGGAAATTAATATACTCAGCTTGGCAATGTGAGAGGTGGGTAACGATAAGGCCTTGTGACCAACTATACCAGTACTAAGGAGGAGACATTAAGCTAGATAGCATAACAATGATCTTTATTTGGAAAAGAATAATAACAACATTCCTACACACACTCAGGCATCTAGTATTCATGCAAGACTAGCAAATAAATTGGTAGAGGCTGAAACAGAGGAATAGCGAAGGGAGTTTCCAGTTGGTGATACACCTTTTCCTGTAGAGATGAGGTCCCAGAAGAAACCAGCAGAATGGGGGTCAGAATAGAAACAGCTGCATAGATGGATGTAGTGTCCATAGGAAGGGGTTGTGTGAGCATTTGAGTGGAGTTTTGGAAGGGTTTTATAGTCAATATTTGCCTTCTGGGGATGGGTTTTAGAGTAGAAGACAATGCTTTGTGGTGTTGCTCAGAGAGGTATTCCAGATATGTTAATAGCATTTTAATGGCTGAATATTTTGTGAATAAAAGGGAGGAAGCAACTTTCTTTGTTTGGGTAAGGGTAAACTAATGAGGGTCAGTTATAGGTTTGAGGTTGCCAGCCTGGGCAGACTGCAAACTAGCATTTCTTTAGAATTTAGGTGGCCTCTCTCGAAGTGCATTCCTGACTAAGGAAAGTTTGTCTTTGGGTTTTCTAGTTCCTCCAAGTTTGTATTAATGGCTGCACTACATGGAAAGCCACATGTTGACCTAATTATTAAATATTGCCAATTATTAATATAGACATGGGGCTGGGGGATGTCAGGGTAGGTAACACATGGGTGCTATCAAGGTGCCTGTCAGTTTATGACAATTCCAAGAATTTCATGTGGGTTTCTTAGGCAAGACATACTCAGAGGTGGCTTGCAATTGCCTTCCTCTGAAATATAGCCTGCAGCACCATGTTTTTCTTGGTGATCCCCATCCAAGTATTAACCAGACCTGAGTTGCTTAGCTTCCAAGATCGGACAGGATCTGGTGCCTTCAGGGTATTTAGATTCCTTCTTGTCAAGACCTTTATGTTTATGCATATATTCTACGGATGTGAAGAATGTTCATATCCCCTATCTTAAAAAAGGTGTTCTGATGTTTGGGAAACCTCGCTGAGAAAAAGGAGCAAAGCCATGAGAATCTTTGCAGTTTGCAATGTCTTTCAGGACAATTAGTTTGTGCAGGAATACATGTGGATTTTCTGTGCAGAAAATGTGTGTGTGGGGAGGTGTTTGCATAGAAAATTTTCTGCACAGAGAATTGTGTTAACATGTACTTCTGTACAAAAGATTTGTTCTGAAAGATGTCTCAAAGTGAGGATAGTGATTGAGAACTATAAAAAAATCTGTTGTATTCTTACACAGCAGGGAGAAAACTGCAGAAATTACTTGGTTTTGTGTGTGGGAATAAAATAAACAAAGATTTACATTCCCAATGCCTTCTGTGGGAGTTTGTAATCTCTCTGGTCATCAAACCAGCTTCTATGTAAAAATAACAGATTTACTTCCAAATATAATATCTATCATATTTTGAATATTCAATACTGAAGGTGTAGGGAACGGTCTAGCAGACAGGAGGCATGTATAACCCTAGGTAACGAGTTTTATCTCCCAGTAAAGAATCTTGGACTGTGAACAACACTCTATTAATAGGAAAATCACCTTTCAGCAGACTGGTCACCTCAAGCATTGATCCTTTTGTAAGGTCGAGTATCCTATAATGTCTTCTAGCTGAGCCAGGTGGTCATCCAGGTGGTTTTTTTTTGGCAACTTTGTCTTAGAAGATGCCTCAACTTGAGAGGAAGAAGTTTTCCCACCAGACCCTAGATTTTGTGGTCATTCCTTTTGGGTAGTATGGATCTGCTTGTTGCGTCCATTTCTGAAAAGAACTGTGAAAGAAATTATTTTGGTGTACAAGTCCACCAGGCCTCATGGCAGCCAGCTCTGCAGGCTGAGGAATGGGGCAGGTCTGGGCTTTGTGGTCCAAAAATGCAATTTTTCCAAATATACCTCCCATGATATTTTTTTTATGACTCAGGTAAACAGCTGCTCCACTAACTGAAGGTGCCTCATAGCAGCATAGCTCTGTCAAGCAGAATCAAAGAGGCAGCAGCCCATGTTTGTCATAATGGAGCAGTGGTGCTAGTTTTGTTGGAACTAATGAATACTAACTCCTTCATTCTCTCTCTCTCTCTCTTTCTCTCTCTTCCCTGCTCATAATGCACATTATTATTTTTGATTAATGGCAACCAGTATTATAAATTCAGAATTGATCATCATGTAAAACAGCAACGGTATCAGGAAAAGCCATCTGCCAATTTAATAAGCATTTATTTGTTCCCTTGTTTTGTGCTTGTTATCAGTGTTAAAATGTTACGCATTGCTTAGGGCAATAAATATTAGAGCCATTTGCTCTAAAAATAATCAGAATAGTGAACTGTCTTAACAAGCATTTATTCCTTTATTTGGTGCTTACTACAAACGTCAAAATGTTATGCAATGCTGAGCACAAAAAAATTAGAGTTATTTGCTCTAAAAATAAACATAATATTGAACTGTCTTTTTTGAAAGATCTTTTATAAGGGTGACAAAGCATCAAAGCCAATGGATAAATGGTCCTATTTAGCATGAGAGGGCTGGTTACATAAGGTCATTTAGATTCTTGCAACATATTTGTTCTGACCTTCTCAAACAATGCCAATTATTTTTTTTCTTCTTCTTCTAAATTTAGCCCTAGAAAATCAGTCAAGTATGTAATTTCTAATTATGCCAACTGCTGGGAAAATGGAATCCTATATAGGGAAAGATGCATAAAATGCTCTGGCTTCTTGGTTCCTATCATGCTGAAAAGTCTCAAGAGGTAAATCTGATCTCATCTTTATTCTGGTCAGTTTAGCACAAATGTTCCCTGACTAGCAAAAGGGCGTGACAAGACATGATCTGATGCAGAATGCATCAAATGGCTTAGGCCCATTATATTTTGGAGATGGCCCATATTTCATGTTGGAACTTCCAAAATGATTGAAGAAAACCCTCCTTGATAAATAACAGTGCCAGTGTTTGGAATCTATTTTACAAGGTCATGTAGACAACAGGCTGCGGCTGCAGAGTACAGGGTCAAATTGACAGGGCATTAAAAGCATCCTCAGATCAAAAGCAGCCTATAGCCTATGTGAGCATTGGGGTGGATGGAAGGGCTCATCTCGCCACTCCAGGATGATCCCCCCATCTAGTCATGTTGTGTTGGGGTTTTTTAAAATGCAAATGTCATTCGCACAATTAGAGGGGAAGAGGTGGATCAGATTGCCCAACTCTGATTTAAAACTTCCCCCTCCCAATTGCTGTCTTAAGGAAATCCCTTTCCCATACCTCCGGTGCCCGCAGTGTAGTGTTGACAAGTGAAATAAGAGACAGTATTCCTGTCGCTTTAAGTCAGGGGTGTTGAAAAGTGCACCCCATGGGTTGCGTGCAGCCTCCAAGGCTGCTTTTGTGGGTCTCAGGGGTCAACATTTGTTATATATATATATATATATATATATATATATGTATGTTTCCATTTTATTTGCCTCCAAATGTCATTTGGGGTGTATTTTTGCCATGTTTGGGGCCCAGTTAAGGCACAGGAGATGCCTTTTAAAAAAAACCATGAAGTGACTTTTACTCACTTCCTATTATTAAAAAATCCCCTCCTGGCTCTAAAATGGCCCAGATCCTGGTGGCATTTGGGGAATTTTATTATGGGGTGGGGGTGTTGGGGGTGAGTGTGTGTACAGCCCTCTCGGAGGGCTAGTGCCTTCCATGGTTGCTCAGCCCTGATTTAATGGTTGTGTAGAAGATAGAATTTCAGCAGATGTTGTTTGTCATGCAAGCAGCGCCTGGTGAAATTCCCTCTTCTACATAATCATTAAATGGACAGTAGCGCTGCCCCTTATTTCAACTGGCAACCCTAGTGCCCACATGAAGGCTTCCTCCTCCCCCCTCCAAAGCAAATGCCAACTTTTAGGAGAGGGATTTTCCTCAAAACCACAGCTGGGAAGGAAAGGTTTCATTTCCTCCTCCATGTCTGCTCTGATCCTAACCATGATCAAACTTGCCAGCTCACTCCTGCTGGTGAAATTTGCCCTCCCCCTTAAAAAAACAACAACCCTGTACAGATAGCACCAAAGGCAGATTTATGTAGCTTGGTACCTATCAGATTGTGGTATTCTTGAAACTCTTCAAAGCATGTTTGTAAATAGTACTGATAGATGCAGAAAAGTTTAACCAGAATTTTTTTAAAGTGAGAGAAAATTCTGTCTCCTCCAAATCTATCAGGCATTGCCTTTGTCCTTCTCTAACATGCCCCAGTTAAGTCTAAAATCTTAGTTCAGGCTATCAGTGGAGATGTTTAGCTCTCCTAGGACTGTGTCCACATACCCCAAGTGTCTTGGAAGCCCAAAGAAGCACATTTTTGAGAGGCTTTATCAAGCAACAGGGATAAGGTGAAGGAAGTGGGAAGAAGCAGCCAGTGTGTACAGTTTGTATTTAATTTTGTTAAAAGAGTTGAAATGGTGGCTAGAATGCTAGTGACACTAATCAGACATTCTGTTTAGCAGGGACAGTGGGATTGTGGCCCAAACATCTAGCAGGGAGAGTGGGTCACACAGTGAGTTTCACGACTGAGTGGAAACCTGAGCCTGGATTCCCATCCAAGATTCTATCCACTTCATCATGCTAATTCAGTGGTCCCCAATTGCATGGCAGATTGGTATTTTGAAATGTATGTCAAACACTTGTAAGGAATGACATCGGCCAGTAAGGGGCAGGATGAGACGGTACGGCCTCACCTGCCCCCCACCCTATGTGTATTCAGAAATCGTTAGAACAATATCTAATAGAATTCTCAGCCAGAGATCTCTTAGGCCTCACTAAACTACAAACCCAGAATACTGCAGGAAGCACTATAACAGTGTAATCTATATATATAATTTTCTCTTGGATATGTTGCCGTTCTTAGTGTCCTGATTGGCTGCTTAGGAAACATACCCAACCAATTGTAGTGTTTTCTTGGCCAGCCAATTAGCAGCTTGAGGATGTTTTTCAGCACCACCTCCTTGACCTACAGCCACATCTTTGCCTGTTGAGCTGCAGTAACTAAATACTCAGCCAGCTCCCCTTGCTGTCTTAATATGCATGCATGGGAGAAAATAATGTTGCTTTCTATGTGTCCCCCATCCTCTTCTTTCTTCTTTTTCCTCCTGTCCTTCCTTTCAGGGTATGTTTTTTCCCCCTTCATCCGCTCTTCACACCTTCTGCACCCAAAAACGTGAGCCCTTTACCCCTCCTTCTGTCAGGGTAATACTGCTTTAAGTGCAAAAGGAAAAATGTTGGAGCAACAGACCACAGACTAGCACAGCTGAAGTGGGTTTGTTCACATCTGTGGCTAGGCAAAGGGATGACTAGCAAACACTCCTATATAGCCAAAGAATACAATGCATTGTATGTGGGTTGGTGTTGTGGAGAAAGAAGAGTATTGCTGTTGAGTTTGTTAATGAGGTTTGCAGTGTATATACTGTATTTGCTTATAGTGAAACTGAAGATAAAGACCTCAAGATATTTTTCGGTGAACCTTGCTGTCTGTAGTCTTTCTGTGTGTGAAAGTGGTTTTTATGACCTTTCTGCTGTGCAGTTCTGCTGTTTTGGCTACTCCTGGGCTAGTTTTTCCCCAGGCTGTGACAGGTGCCTCTCAGTGAGCCTGTACTGAGTGGAACCTTCTGCCCTGAGGAACTTAAGGCTGAAAAAAAAAAGCTAGAAAGGGGTGGGAACCCACGGAGGCCTTCCCGGCCCTCCCCCTCCCTCCCAAGGCCCCGCAGAGCCCTTCCTGGCCCTCTCCCCTTTGCCAAGTTCGCAAATGTGGAGGGACAACTGTACATCAAAACAATATACAAAACAAGGAGAGAAAAAGTATTAAAAATGAACAAGGGTAATGTGGCATGCAAATAACACAAAATAACAAATATACCAAACAGTAAAAGGTCACACTAGGGAGATATTCAGATAGGGAACTTATTTCCCGGGGAGATCGGGACAGAATTGTTTCTGTCCCAGAAGCAGCGCCATGTTTCACATGCCCACTTCCCTCTCCCAATCTTCCGTCATCCTGACGTTGTCCTTGTTCTATTTCTTTTTATTAATGATGAACTCTCACTAATAAAATATCGCGGAAGGGACCGGCAGGGAAATGGAACAAGCACAGCGTCAGGACGATGGGAAATCAGGAGAGGGAAGTGGGCATGCAAAACGCGGCGCTGCCTCCAGGACAGAAACAATTCTGTCCCGATCTCCCCGGGGAATAATTTTCTCATCTGAAAATCTCCTGAAACAGAGTCAAACAGGATACAATGTAAAAGAGAAAAGCTGGTAAACTCCCAGTAGTAAAAGCTAGCCTTATAAAGGCTCTACAGCTGATTTAGATAACCCCAGTAACTCACCATTAACCCTATAAGGACTAAAGTTCTTGATCTTGTCCTTATTTCAACATCATCAGTATGCTGATGAGACCCAGCTCTATCTCTCCTTTATAACTGATGCCAAGGAGGCTATGGTAGTACTAAATTGTTGTCTGGATGCTATAAAGGACTGGTTGTGGGTGAATAGGCTGAGGCTTAATCCAGATAAGATGGAAGTGCTGCTGGTCAGTAGGAAATCCAACCTGGGATTGGGAATCACAGCCTGTTCTGGATGGGGTTGCTCTCCCTCCAAAAGATCAGCTTCATACCTTGGGGATGCTCTTGGACCCATATAATGCCAGGATGCATTTACATGGCAGGTTTTATTACGATAAATTGCACTTTAGCGCTTTCCCACATCAGTGGTGGGTAGTTTACACGGTGTATGTTTACACAGCTATATTTTGTGGCTCTTTGATTTTTTCCACTTTGAGATTCACACAGCCAAATGTGGTGGGGGCATGGCCAAGCATTGGAGAGGAGACAAAGGAATGCCATAGGAATGTCTGCCCTGGCCCCAACTCCGTGGTTAATAGCTTAGAGGCAAAGAATGTCACCCTTTGCCTCTTCCCCCCGCCAGCTCCCTGCCCACAAATCAAACTCCAAACGGAACGTTTTTTCTCCTTGCTTAACAGCATTTTCTTGCCAAATAAACAGACTGTCAAAATAGCAGGGGGAAAGAGAAAAGTTCTCTCTCTCTCTCTCCCTCCCTCCCTCCCTCCCTCCCTCCCCCCCCAATCACAGTGCAGCTCTGCTGCAGCCCTTAGTGAAATGCTTTCTCTCTCTCTCTCTCTCTCCCCCCACCCCAAGCAGAGGATCACAGCTGATTAGACTGAGCTTTATGGGGAGAACAGATCTTCCCCTGACTGAAAGTACTTGGGAATCCTTTTTCTTGGCAAACTGGATTCACAGACTTGCAAAATAGCAGAAAGGATTTTTCAAAATTTCCTAATCGCTACTGAATCTCCCTCCCTCACTCCACCTCTTTTAAGCCCACCCCTTCATCATAGCAACCAATCACAGTGCAGCTCTGCTGCAGCCCTTAGTGGAATGGTTGTTTACACTAGCAATAATGCACTACTTTGCAAATAACTCAGCAAAAGTAGTGACATCCCTTGTCACACTATATTTGGGTGTTTTACCTTCCCCCCTTCTGAATGAGGTGATGCTGTGGTGCGATCCGTGGGAACAATGAGCTATCTTTGCGGTATATTTAGGGGAATATTTGCCCATGTAAACGGGCCCCCACCAGTCTTGCAAGAACTGCATTGGCTTCCAGTTTCCTTCCAAGCTCAATTCAAGGTGCCTGTGTTGACCTACAAAGCCCTAAATGAAGTGGGGCCGATATCTGAAAGACTGCCTGCTCTCATATGAGTCTGCCAGAAATTTGAGATCTTCAGACAATGCCCTGTTGTCTGTTCAAACATCTCACGAAGTTAGGTTGGTGGGTAGACACAAAAGGGCTTTGTCTGTAGCAGTTCCTCGACTGTGGAGTTCCCCACCCAAGGAAGTTAGACTGGGCCCATCTCCTTTAAGCTTTTGATTGGCAGCCAAAATAGTGCTGTTCTACATGGCATTCAATATTTGAAATTGCTGTTTTAACTGTTTTAAAACTGGATTTTAGGATTGTTTTTAGACTGCTCTTAGGAATTTTTAAAGAGTATGTTAATATATTTTTAAAATGTTTTTATTTTTGTATTGCTTTAATTGGTTTTTATTTTTTCCTCACCTCAGGAGCCCTTGTGTGCTGGGAGGCAATACAGAAATACTTTAAATAAATAAATAAAATCTTGAGACAAGTCTCTTTATTATTATGTGAATTTCATTGGATATGCCTCAATTTCAGCTTCTTTTGTTACAAGAAAGAGTTGACAAGAAGAATGAACTTAACATGGACCTTTATGTGTTAAAAGCAAGAATTACCAAACTGAGAGAAATATAAAGCAGGTTTATACTCTTCTTTCCTTTTCTAGCCTTTCACTTTAAAAGAAGAGTATTCTCTGTGAGAAGCAAGAAATTCAGTCTGTAGACTGTAAGTAGCTGATTGAAAAGCTCCCAGGACATACTATATGATAGACTAGAGCCTGATTCTTTAAAAAAATGCTGTCATAGAGGTCGAACAGTCTGACCTCATGTCAAGTAACTGTAAATGTTGATTTCTGAGTGTATATCTAGTGAAGCTGCATATTTTTTTCAGCATAGATTAGTACTTGTCAAATCTTATGCAAAGGCTCACCAGTGGTATAGCAGAACCATGGCTTGAAAGGTCAACAAATCAGGACCTGCCTCCTGCAATCAGAAGGGTTGTTGATGTCATCTGTCACCGTTATTTCCTTATCTGGTTTGAGCTGCAATCCTCAAAGTCATGTAAAATGTGGGCTAGACAAGTTAACTGTTCAATGGATTTGTAATTGGTTGACCGGCCGAACCCAAAGGGTGCTCAGCAGTGGCTCCTCTTCGTCTTGGAAAGATGTGACCAGTGGGGTGCCACAGGGTTCTGTCCTGGGCCCAGTGCTATTCAACATCTTTATCAATGACTTGGATGACAGAATTAGGGGCATACTTATCAAATTTTCAGATGATACCAAATTAGGAGGAGTAGCTAATACCCTAGAGGACAGGATCAAAATTCAGAATGACCTGGATAGACTGGAGAGCTGGGCTAAAGCTAACAAAATGAAATTCAATACGGAGAAATGTAAGGTACTGCACTTAGAGCGGAAAAACAAAATGTATAGATACAGGACGGGGGAGACCTGGCTGAATGAGACTACGTGTGAAAGGGATCTAGCAGTCTTAGTAGACCATAAGTTGAACATGAGTCAACAGTGTGATGCAGCAGCTAAAAAGGCCAATGCGATTTTGGGCTGCATCAATAGAAGTATAGTGTCTAGATCAAAGGAAGTAATAGTGCCGCTCTATTCTGTCTTGGTCAGGTCTCACCTAGAATATTGTATCCAGTTCTGGGCACCACAATTCAAAAAGGATATTGACAAATTGGAGCATGTCCAGAGGAGGGCGACTAAAATGGTGAAAGTTCTGGAAACCATGCCTTATGAGGAAAGACTTAGGGAGCTGGGTATGTTTAGCCTGGAAAAAAGATGATTAAGGGGCGATATGATAGCCCTGTTTAAGTATTTGAAGGAGTGTCACATTGAGGATGGAGCAAGCTTGTTTTCTGCTGCTCCAGAGACTAGAACACGGAGCAATGGATACAAGCTCCAGGAACAGAGCTTCCACCTCAACATTAGGAGGAACTTTCTGACAGTAAGAGCTGTTTGGCAGTGGAACACACTCCCTTGGAGCATGATGGGCTTTCCTTCCTTGGAGGTCTTTAATCAGAGGCTGGATGGCCATCTGTCAGGGATGCTTTGATCGTGATTCCTGCAAGGCAGGGGGTTGGACTGGATGGCCCTTGTGGTCTCTTCCAACTCTACAATTCTATGATTCTATGTGAATTGTGTGTGTCTGTGTGACACATACAGAGAGAGAATATATTGATGTGAGCTCTCCTTGTTGTAATGCAAAGTATTTTACTGTAGCTTGCTTTTGAATGGGCAATTAAGAGCTATTAACTTTACAAAAGACCTGCTCAGGGTAGAAATGAAAACTGCTAGGACTGGTTTGTTGATATGGATCAGCACAACAGCTTGTGTTTTTGCTTGAGCATGGGTTTACAAAGACTGTTACAATGAATGCCTGCATTGTTACACCACTTAGTACAATAATTACATCCATGTGTAAAGAGCAGCACTCTCTATATAGATCCTGGACAGATATAAGCCCAAATGGATCTTGGGTCTTAAATCTTCTGAATAATCTCTTCTTCACTGGTTTGACAAGTTCATTTTCCAAGACAGATGCCCATAATTATTTAGTAAAGGGTGGGGAACATGTAGCTCTCCAGGTTTTGGGCAGCTGCCGTCTCCATTCCCTGCATTAGCATAGCCAATGTTGAGGGATGATGGGACTAGCAATCCAGCACCATGGAGATTGGGCTACACACGACTGACATATGTGTGTGCATGTGTATGTTTATGTGGGGATAGGTATGCCTAAATTCCTGGTGGGAATCTTACCAATAACACTGTGCAAAGAATCCCTCCTACACATACCTATAAATGATCGCAGCAGCTTTAGATATCATAGTCGTGCAGGCAGAGAGGAATGTTATTGCCCAGGCTGGCAGATCTCAGCAGTGTGGGTGTATTAGAATCTGCATGCATGCTAACATTTAGCTATTCTTCTGTGCATGGTGAGACCTTCCTGCTGGCTGGGAGACGTGGTGCAGAGCTGCAGATATTTTTTGCTCTGCTGTAGCTGGCATGCAATTGCCAGTTCATAAAAATGTCTGTTCTTCTTGGTTCATATAATTGCACATGTTTCCCACACAGTTAACCTGCACAGCACTGTGACTATGTCAAACACAGCTGCACATTTATTAAAGACAAAATACATGCGCTTGGGATGGCAGTTCATCTGCTGTTCTCTCCCCGCCCCACCATCTGTCTGTCACTCAAAAAATGCAGCGCTACCCATCTGCACAAGGTCTAGCATCACTGAACTTATGGCATCTTTCTTTGTATGTGTATTTCCACCCATTTTCTCTGTAGTGCTGTGTTTTGTGTGCACATACAGTTGAAGGTGCACATTAGAAAGGTGCCCTTCTGTTAATTTCTGGAAACATATTATATATATATGATTTCTGTACTGACAGTATGTCAGTGGAAAAGAGCTGTGGTAGAAGACAACTCAGTTCTAAAAGCATTTTGGGAGTCGCTTAGGACTTTATCAGACTAGGCAAATATGGCATCATAACGATGCCTAATGAATGTGAAAGGGCGCACATATCAGATGACGTCATCCTTTCACAGTCATGTATTGTGAAAAAGTCATTCTATTTTATTGACAGCCCAAGCCGTCAATAGATCTCCCCTGGTGCTTTGTTGTCAACATTGCCAGTGTTTGAAACTTTGTGCCATTGTGCTCATGGGAATACAGTGTCAATGATAGAACACTTTCGGGTGAAATCGCAACAGCCAGGTAGAGGATGCTCTTTTTACGAACCTCTCTGGTTTACTTGTAATTTTTAAAGTGTGTTTCTGTGCTTGTGTCTACGTTTTGTGTGTTTATTTTGCTTTATTTTTTAAATTTGCCGCACTCATGAGATCTCGACCCTGGAGGCAAACAGAGCTCTGTTTGTGTTCTGTTTATATCGAGACTACCTCTTTAATGCTGCTAAAGGTAGGTCTGATCAAGGGGGTTCTTTTGCCGATGTAAGAATGCTTCAAAATATACTGGCAAAAGAACATTTATGGAAGGTGGTCTGACAAAGTCCATACATGGCTGGCCCAAGATATTTTTCTTCCGGAGACAGATCAGCAAATGTCCATAGCCCCTAAAGCTAGTCATGTTATTTTGGCACCAAAGGTAGAAAGTTCTCTTCCCATCCCTTTTCAATCCTGGCAGTAAAAATAAAAATGAGTGAATTAAAAAATTAATGATTTGCTGCCATTCCGTGGCATCCCAAATCTTCTCCCTGAGATGACCACCTCAGTCTGCCTAATGGTAGGGCCAACCCTGGCTTTTTGAATCCTTTCAGTTAGGGAAGGGACTTCAGTGTTTTGCTATAGTTGCAGTGAGCCTTGCAGTCCAAGCTATGAGAAATAAAGTTCATTAACTGTTAGTCAAGAGGGTTCTTGACAATTTCACCACAAGTCCTACAAAGTTTATGTTGTGTACTGGCATTCCCAGACGCTGTGACCAGCAGTTTCAGAGCTAAAACAGAAAACTTTATAGGCACAGTAATCCAAAAAGATAACTCTACAGGGTCAATGCTGTGAATGAAGTTTAACAGGAACATACTATACAAAAAGCACATCACAATCAGCCAAATCTGTCAGGCTTCAGAATCACTGGTTCAGCACATAAACACTTATTTTCCTTATCTCTGCCCCCCAGTCTCATGGAGAGAAATGAAACTAGGGCCCCCAACTTCATCTTTATCTTAGACCACATGCTCCCTTGTCTAGTTCTCAGCATACGTTCATTAACAAGCACCAAGAAATGGAAAAAAATTAACAGTAAGGTGACATGGGGGGAAAATACTGCACATGACAGGAACATGCAACATCAGGAACCACTCCTGACAGTTTACTCCATTTTCCAGCAATCATGGCCTTTGGTGACATCAAGCACTCTTTAAAGCAGGGCTGGGAATCATGAAGTCCTCCAGATGGTGGACTGCAAATCCCATCATGTGAATTCGAAGGCTTTCACAGCTGGTATCCATAGATTTTCCTTTGGGTTTTTTTTCGGGCTGTGAGGCCATTCTGGAATAGAACTATTCTAGAACACGGCCTCACAGCCCGGAAAAAAA
The DNA here is from genome assembly GCA_030847615.1 of Gambelia wislizenii. Taxonomy (NCBI): domain Eukaryota; kingdom Metazoa; phylum Chordata; class Lepidosauria; order Squamata; family Crotaphytidae; genus Gambelia; species Gambelia wislizenii. Next base: position 111,239,879 of record JAUMIR010000004.1, read on the forward strand.
AAACACCAAAGGAAAATCTATACATCCCATCATTCTTCACCATTGACTGTGCTGGCTGGCTAGAACTGCTGGGAGTTGCATTCCAAAAAACCTTGTGAGGGCTGTATGATTCCCACTTTGATTTAAAGTCTTCCCATTCCCCTTTTACCCATTTAGTCCCATGACAGAGCTTGGAAACATTACCTTTTGGCTGACAACTCCTAGTCCCCAGAGCCTTCTTGGCAAATGTCCATGTTGGCTGAGGGATTCTGGTTTTTCTAGGCAAAAGCAAAACAAAACAAAACACATTTCCAGCTGTGTGACCAGAGTGAGCACAGGAAGCCTCTCACTCATTCGTATTCCTTCAGATATCATCACATGGCCAAAACTCAGTGCTGTTTGTCTTCACTCTGGACAGCGTGACTGGCAAGGGCAGGACCATGAACAGTGGGAAATGTGAGTGGATGGACTTTGTGACACCTTTTCTCCCCACTCCCATATTTCAGACTCACCCCCCCCCTTGAGCAAATTCATGCTTCCTTAGAAATGAGTCCCTCTGTATTCATCGGAATTTATTTTCAGGAGAGTGTACATAGGAATGCACCTCAATTCATGTTCAGCTCAGCACCACTAATTAGCCTCTCATTTTTATATCAAATTTGTTGTTGTTGTCGCTATCATCATTGTCATTGTCATTTGCATCCACTCTTTTGCCAAAAGGTTTTAGATCCAGGCTACCTGAAGGACTGATGACTTGGCTTTAAAAAATCATCACAGATAGTTCTTTTCATCGCACCAGCCTCAGATGAACCAACAGCTCCCCAGCTGAAGGCCACCTCAGTGGTTGCTCTCAGGCTGTGGACCTCCTTGCCATGGGCAGCTAGGCTGGCCCTTCCTTGTTGTCCTTCTGCAGACAAGCAGACTTATTTATCCTTTAACTAGGAAGGCGTTGGGCTACTGACTGGGTGAGGAGGTGCTGTACTCCATTTCTCCCTTTGTGCCTTTAAATTGCTTTAATTTGGTGGTTGTTTTAAAATGATAATGATCCTGCAGCATCAAACCTAACAACAATGGAGCTCGGTCGCCTTAACAAGGTCTGATGATGCCACTTCCCCCAAACCTTTTCATCCAGACAGCGCCCCAGCTGAAGGGTTTCTGAGGCTCTGCAGAGCCAGGCCCTGGGATATGATGCCTGCAGAGCTCTTCTAGTCATGGAGTGCGTCAAGAACAGGCAGCTGGAGACAACCCTTGGGATCCTGCTGCAACTGCTTATCTTAATGTGCCCCCCTGTGACCAGGAGAGTGCTGCAGATGCCATTTCCCAATACACCAATCGGTAGCACCTTCGAAATTCTTCAGCTGGGATGCTGCTTGGTTAGAAAGGAAGGTTGTTGGGGCCAGCTTTGGTCATCAGTGACCACAAACATGAGTCCCCAAAGTTACAAGATCGTAAGTCTGGCTTATGAACTCATAAGTACTGAACAGGATGGTAGCTGACCTGTTTAATTTTGTTTTAATATTATGGCCGGAATCCTGTTAATGGCATACATACCTTTCAAGCACTGTGCAAGGAGGTATCCAATATCTCCTCGTGCAATGCCTTTGCCCTGGGAGCACAAGCATGACCACAGTCTCCTAGACACAGTGCTGTCTCTCTTTCATCCCCAACCATTGATTGGTCATGAGGATATGCCTCAGAGCTGTTTGACTGATCTCATATACTCAGAAAGGTGTAAGCAGCTTCACCCCCTGTCTGGTTGGCAATAACTGTCTTCTTGCAAAGATAGCTGGTCATCTCTGGGTTCACTCCCATAGACAATCTGTTTCTGGCCCCCCTTGCAGACCTGAGGAAGAAGACACAGTTCCAGTGTAAGCCAAAATTTCACTCTACCAGTGAGCTGAAAAGATCACAGCCTGGAGTGTATTGCGCTTTTAGATGTATCTGGTTTTTAATCATGTTGTGAACTGCCTTGAGCCCTGGTCTTGGTAAAAAGGTGGAATATAAATAAACTAAAATAACTCCCAGGGTAGCTTACAAAGATCAATAGCATGACAGTCCCTGCCCTTAAGTTTACAATGTAAAAGTCATGAGGGGAAAGGATAAGGAGGAAGAAGGAGGTAACAAGTTCTATCCTTAATGCTGTACTTCCTAGAACAATCTGCTGGGATGGAATCTATTCAAGTACGGTAGCTTGAAGAAATGACTGCTAGTAAGTGATAGATGAGGAGAAGTGGAGCCCACTGGTCTTTCTGGAGTGGCAATAGAGTAGCCTCTTTTCTCTCCTGTCCCTCTGTGGTACTCCAACAGGTTGTAGGAATGGCTGGTGATAAGCCACGCATGGCCAGTTTATGAGATTTTCACCACCTTGTATTTCAGTGAAGAGGTAAGGCTTCCAAGCTGGCAAGTGATACCAGGAATTCTTTATTCAAGATGCTGAAAAATAAGAAATTATTGCTATAGGACTTCTATAGTGTACTATTTTGTACTGTGGTATATTATAGCCATTTGGAAGACTTTACAAAAGAGTCTGGAGTAATAAACACCTGAGGCGAAGCACAAAAACCAGTGTGTATAGAGCCGTTGTACTGTCTATGCTCCTTTAAGGGTCTGAAACATGGGTCACCTATTGCCGCCACTTATGACTCCTCGAATGCTTTCATCAGTGCTGTATACTCACAATCCTAAATATACACTGGACTATGTGACAAATGTTGCTGTCCTTGAGCAAGCAGAGATCACCAACATAGAGACCATGGTATTGAGAACACAGCTGCGCTGGGCAGGGCATGTTTCTAGGATTTTTTTCCCTGTGATTTTAGATTAGCTGGTTTTTTAATTTTATACTGGTTTAATATCTTTTTATGGGGGAGGGTGGGGTGGGTGGTGTTTAGGGATTTTAATCTGCATTTGTATTTTAATTGTGGTAAGCCACCCTGATTGTTTTTAACAGAGGGGCGGGGTAAAAATAATTTTATGATGATGATGATGATGGAGGACCATAGCCTCCCCAAAATAGTACTCTACGGTGAACTTGCCATGGGTCAGCGTAAGAGGGGCACTCCAAAAAAGCGATACAAGGACTCCCTGAAGCAACGTCTCAGGCTCGGCCAAATTGATCATCAACAATGGTCCACCCTGGCCTCACATCGGGAGGCATGGAGATGCACTATCCACAATGCTGCAGCCTTATTTGAGAACTCATGCCTAACAAGTCTTGAAGAGAAACGACAACACAGAAAGAATCACAACCCGGAAACATCACTCAAGGAGACCTTCTGCTGTGCTTTCTGCAACCGGACATGTTTATCTCAGATTGGCCTTTTTAGTCATCAGCACACTTGCAGAAAGCGCGGGATGAGTCATTCCTGAATCTTTGTTTGTGAAGAAAAGCCAGAGATTTTATAGCATTGTGTGCCATACTGTGCACGTTTATGGTGTGTGGAAATGCTACATATTTCTTGTCATTTATTCTCAGCGCATGCTCAGTGCCATTTAATTAACTTGATTGCTGACCATGATCAGTGACCTGGATGAGGCACACAACACTAAAACATCATCCCCTGAAGAGGTCCCCTCCTTTGCATTTTTTCCTGTTTTCTGCTACTCATAAATTCTCTTTGCCTCTGCAGTTAGAGGAGTGAATCTGCAAGAAGGGCTAGAGCATCTTAAACAATTTCTTGTCTTCAAGGCAAATCCTTGCTGCTGGGAGATAGCTCAGGATCTATTTTCTTTGTTTAACTTCACAACAACCTGCACAATCCACCCTGCTGACAAAGAAATAAATTTTGTTGATTTGTGGACTTGGGTTTGGAAGTATGCTTCTGCTCCAGGAATGTGAACTTTTGTTGCCACCAATCTTAGGAAGATATATTTCTGTTTCCTTCTCCATTTAAGGCACATTTAATAATTAAATCCTTTTTTCAGCCCTACAGCATAAGCAACAAAGATCAACCATCAGGCAGACAGCAAATCCCACAGCAGCAGATTAAGGCAGAAAACACATTTCAGAGCTGGGAGTGCTTCCCTGAGAATGCAATTACAGCAACATGTTATTTCTTAACTTGGGAACCAAAAACATGACCAAGATGGCCCAACTTTTCTTAGATGAATTAAAAATTGGGACCAGGTTAGAAGATCTTAGGAGACCCAGCTGATGATAGTTCATTGCTTAATTTCTCTGGAGGCTATCAACATCACCCCCAGGTCAGGGTTCTTTAGAGCAACACAGGTTTCCTGTCTATCATCAATGATGAACTAAGTTCCCATGGTGTTAGTTCTTCTCTTACCAACTTGGGAAATCCCCTTTCTTCACTGCTCTTTAATTGCTTTCCTGGTGAGTATCACTTATCTACAGGTGGCTTTCTCCTGGCTGTTGTCTAAGCCATGTTGCATTTGTCTCCTTCTTGTGGGTTTCTAATAGATACAAGGTTGGCTGGCCACTGTGGGGACAGAATGCTGGTCTAGATCAGCTTTTGGTCTAATCCAGAATGGTTCTTCTTAAGTTCTTCCAGTTCCTTCCCATTGAATTAACACTCTTTCCTAGTGCAGGAATGATTTCAGTGGTAAGAGCCCTGAAATGATCTATAAGGTTGAATCATTCACCTAAAAATAGCTGTTCAGAGAGTTTCCAGGCCCTGTGAAATGACATTGAGATTTTGAACTCAAGCAAAATTAGATTTTCCTTGGTTTTTTTCTGGGCTGTGAGGCCGTGTTCTGGAATAGTTGCTTTCTGACATTTCGCCTGCACACGTGGCTGGCATCCTCAGAGAATTCTCTGCCAGATTGCCCATGAGGACAGGGTATAAACTCAGCATTCAATTGTTGTTTCATTTTGGTTCTAAGATGCTCCATTGGATCTGAAGTGACCTCTTTCTGATAGTATAAAAAACTATAATTCTGACTATATATTAGGAATCACTATATCCCACAGCCATATATTCTGGAAAGTAAGCATCTGTTTTGGAATCAGTATCTAAGGGCCCTTTCACACTATTCAATTATAGTGCTATGATTCTATTTTAACTACTGTCGCAACATACTATGAAATCCTGGGATTTGTAGTTTGGCGAGGCACCAGAACTATCTGGCAGAGAATTCTAAATAACCCTTCCTAGACTGCCCACCCCAAGATTCCATATCATGGCATGGCAGTTAAGGTGGAATCATAGCCATATACTATTGGCCCAGGGTATCCACGGTTTCTGCATCCACGTATTCAACCAACCACAACTCAAAAATATTCAGAATGTTTTCCCCAAAAAACAAGTTTCTCCCAAACCCTGCTGTTCACCATCTTATATATGCCATTTTACTATGCCTTTGTATATCATGGGACTTGAGCATCCATGGATTTTGGTGTCTGCAGGATGGGGCTGGCGGTCCTCGAACCAAACCCCAGCAGATACTGTGGGCCCACTGCAATTGTGTAGTGTGAAAGATCCCTAGGTTAACACTGTGAAATTATTTGCACCAATACAGATCCTTGTATTATGAGATACTGCATTCTTTGCTGAAGGGGCATTCTTGTGTGTTTTGTTGCTGAAGTAGAGCAGAGGACAAATCTATGCCCTCTTCTACATGAAAGCTAACATCCTAGCCAAAGTTCTTAAAGCGAGCATTCAACCCCAAAGGAGGACCATGCATTTTAGACAGTGTTTAAAATGATGGGAAAATCAATGTGCACAGTTAATGATTTACTAGATGGCTTACGTATTTATTGAACCATGGTAAACCTTAATACACAATACAAACTTGGAAACCAATGTACTGTTAATTTAGCCAGTGATTATATAAAGTTATGAGACATCTCACACAATATTTCAGGTCACCACAGTGGGCAGTAGAGCAAGATGTCCTGTGCTTTTTCCACCCCCTGCTAGCCAAGGAATGGATTAAAGAGACGAAAACCTGCTACATTTCTGTTTGTTCTTAGAGCTATATTTTACTCATTCTCTTCACAAAGCAGGCATTTAAAAAATGGATATAGACTTTTTTGGGGGTGACATAAAAAAAGAGCAAAGAAAACAGATGTCTCTGCATATTAACCAGTTTCTCTTTTGTACCAAATCTTCATTGGGACTAACTTCTTCATTGGAGGGATGTAGACATTTATTATCAGCAAGGTGCAATGGTTAAATTGAATTAGCACTGCCATGGCATATATTTTAAAAGTTGAAAGAGGCCTTGTTATGGCACGTAGGGTGGTGGAAACCAGAATGCCCAGGCTGCCTCTGGCTCTTCCATGCTTTTCCCCTGGCTCTGCCGGAATTGAGAATGAGTGAAAGCCATTTAATAGTAGATCCTTACTAGTCCATGTTTTCTAGATCAGTATAATGCCATATTGGGTGAGGAAGTCACTAGGACAAGGATCTCTGTGGGCCGTCGGCCACCCAGCGATATTCCAGGTCATATGGGTAACCTTGTGCTGGTCTGTTGGAAGTCAGGCAGTTGCACTGCGGGCCACAGGCTGGATGGGTAATTCATCTGATGGCAGTTGGTTAAATGGCTGGGTTGACTGTGGCTGTGTCCTCCTCTGTGAATGGAGGAGTAGTGGATCACATTCCTGTTCTTCCTGCCCTGCCTGTTCTGGAAGGAGAGGTTGGAAGAACCTATGCAGCATGGGAAGCGAAATGAGGATCACAAGCAAGCAAGGATCCCATCTCTTTAGTGAGGGGGCATCCTTTGGCTTAGGAGATGAGATAGGTGGCAGTGAAGACTGTTTTTCCCTTGAACTAGGTTTGCATAGGGATGTTTGAGACCCCTGAAATTTCTCTCTCTCTGGCTTTTCTTCGCAAACGAAGATTCAGGAAGGATTCATCCCGTGTTTTCTGCAAGCATGCTGATGACTAAAAAGGCCAATCCGAGATAGAGAAGTCTGGTTGCAGAAAGCACAGCAGAAGGTTTCCTCAGGTGATGTTACCGGGTTGTGATTCTTTCTGCGTTGCCGTTTCTCAAGATTTGTTCGGCGTGAGTTCTCAAATAAGGCTGCAGCATTGCGGATAGTGTGTCTCCATGCCTCCCGATGTGAGGCCAGGGTGGACCATTGTTGGTGATCAATTTGGCCAAGCCTGAGATGTTGTTTCAGGGAGTCTTTGTATCGCTTTTTTGGAGTGCCCCTCTTACGCTGACCCGTGGCGAGTTCACTGTAGAGTACTATTTTGGGGAGGCGATGGTCCCCCATCCTAGACACATGCCCTGCCCAGAGCAGCTGTGTTCTCAATATCATGGCTTCAATGCTGGTGATCCCTGCTTGCTCAAGGACAGCAACATTCGTCACATAGTCAGTCCAGTGTATATTTAGGATTGTGCGTAAACAGCGCTGGTGGAAGCGTTCGAGGAGTCGTAAGTGGTGACGATAGGTGACCCATGTTTCAGATTCATAAAGGAGAATAGACAGTACAATGGCTTTATACACACTGATTTTTGTGTTTCACCTCAGGTGTTTATTACTCCAGATTCTTTTGTAACATGGAGGTCATGTACTCCATGTTAAATTCCACGAACTCCTTGTGAATTGCTGGGAAAAAGGGGAACTGCCATCAGATCTCTGAGATGCAGTCATCATCATCATGTACAAGAAAAAAGGAGCAAAATCCAATTGCTCAAACTATCAAGGCATAACACTGCTCTCTATTGCTGGAAAAATCCTTGCAAGGATACTCCTGAACAGATTAGTTCCTGCCATTGCAGAAGAACTTCTAACTGAAAGCCAATGTGGCTTCAGAGCCAATAGGAGTACTACAGATATGGTATTTGCCCTTAGACAACTGCAAGAGAAATGTAGAGAGCAGAACAAGGGTCTCTATGTAACATTTGTTGACCTCACCAAAGCCTTCGACACCATGAGTAGGAAAGGTCTGTGGCAGATCCTGGAAAGACTAGGATGTCCTCCCAAATTCCTTAAAATGATTATCTTGCTACATGAGGGCCAGCGTGGTCAAGTCAGATATGGCGATGCTCTTTCAGAGCCCTTTCTAATAATTAATGGAGTGAAGCAAGGTTGTGTTCTTGCACCACTTTTATTTACAATCTTCTTCAGCATGATGCTCCAAAGGGCTACGGCAGAGCTCGAAGAGGACGACGGCATCTATATACGTTACTGTACTGATGGTAGCTTGTTTAACTTAAACCATCTGAGGGCTCGCACTAAGACTGTAAACTATCTAGTCCGTGAGCTGCTCTTTGCTGATGCTGCTGCCCTTGTTGCCACACAGAAGTAGCTCTGCAGCGCCTAACATCCTGCTTTGCAACACCTGCAGAGCTCTTTGGATTTTAATTCTAGATGGGGATGCATCTGCAGTATATTGCATTTTTGCAGGGGTGTTGGCTACAACTCGGGATTTCAAGGCTTCCTTGATTGTTAGTAAAAAGTCATCACTTTCACTTTCATTGTCAGAAAAGAAAAATGAACTGACAGCTTTCTATGAGTCCTTTCAGAGAGGGCTGATTTCAATGGGGCTGGATTGCTGTTATATTGACTCAGGATGTTATCTCATCAGCTGTATTATGGGAGTGTGTTCCCAAATTTCTGTGAGTGTTTCTCTCAGTTTAATTACTTCTTGATTTATAGCCTGAGCTTCTTCCTTTGAGGTGTGCTCCTTTGAGGTGTGTTTAGGTTCTCCCTCTTGGTGTGCAGAATTATTGCTTCTTTGTGTTATTGTTGCTGTTTTCCCCATGATGAGGTCTCAGACTATCTCATCCTTAAAAACTCTGATAATTTCTATATAATGTGCATTCCAGAGGAAATTTCTTTTCCGTAACAGCCTGTTAGGAATATTTTCCTGGTTAAAGGTCATAAAAATACATTTAGTAGCTCTTGAGCTGGGTAAAAAGTGGTAGTCTAGTAAATCAATTGTTCTGCTGTGCATGTTTAAAAGTTGGGAAAGGTATCTCACAACTGACTTGTGGCTGTTCCAAATATGGGCATTGTGATGTATTTGTAGCAGGAGCTGATTTTTCTGTATCACTCGGTAGTGATTAACTGCATCCTGTGATGTGGCAGGGCACGGTTCCTCCAAATCTGCTACATTTTTAACCCCCTGTGTGCCATATGGGTTTTGCCTTTGAAAAGCTTGATGGGAAAGCTTGTTTTCAATGTCATTAAGAATCTATGTTTCTACGGACAGTTTGCAGAAATCATAGAAGAGCTTAGCACTGTTATTGTAGGGAATGCTGCCAAGTTCCGGGAGTTGGACTTTGTTATCAGCTTGCTCTGGCCCATAATTTATATTTACACTTTGAGGAATTGAGGAGGCTGGTTTGTTTAGTTCAAGTGTCTGTGATGGCTTAGAGAGTAAAGAAGGAGCTGTTGTTACAGATCTGTTACTCACGAGCTGTGTTGTCTCTGCCACCGGGAAGAGTGAGTCAATCCTCATCTATTTTTCTGCTTTGGAGGATTCCTGGTTGTCATTATTGTTGCTGGGGCTGGTCCAATTTCTTTTCTTGCCTTTGGGTGGCATTTTTGAGGTATATGTAGGTGGTAGTTCCAGATGTTAGTGGGAGGACAATTCAGAAGTTGTTAGTCCGTCGCCATCTTGCCCCTCCTCCTTGGGACTAACTGGAAGCTCTGCATTTTGGAAGCTACCGGTCTGACTTTCTCTAAAATATTAACATAGTTTTGTTTTAATTTCTGTAATTGTACGCTCATATGTGCTGGCATTGCCCTCTAGTCTGGAAGGTTTGGTCCGTTTTTTCACAGAAGGTGGAATTATGAACCAGATATTTCCAGAACTGGGTTTACTTTCACTCTGTAAGGGAAGGAACAAAGGGTTAAGTCTTTTTTTTATTTAGAAAATTATAGCTTTCTTCTGTTTGACATTGGGTTTACATACAGTATCAACTGGGAAAGAAGTCTGATCTTTTTGATCCAATGGGAAAGTGAGCAGTGATTGAGAAATAACAGATAAGGGTAACATGCAATCACTGAAACTTTGAGATATGCATGCATGGATGTATTTGATATCTACTTATTAACCATTCAGATCAGAACAACTCTTCAAATTCCCTACCACAATCTCATGGATCCCTTTCATACTCCTCAATTATAGCACCATGATTCCATTTCAACTGCTATGACTGCCTTCTAAGGGATCCTGGGATTTATAGTTGGTCAAACAATAGCACTCTCTGGCTAAGGCAATATGGCAATAGGTATTGTGTGGGGCAGAGGGAGATTGGTGATAGCTGGGTGAAGTGCTGTTATAAGGGAAGGAGGGATAGATGCTTAATACCCATCCTTCCTTCCATTTGCCCTGCTACCCTAGGGATCCTGGAGAATGAACCTCTCCTTGCTCCTGTGCAATTCCAGGTCAGTCAAAAAATAAATGTATGATCTTCTCATTGATGAGAAGGCCGACCTGGCATGCTTCACAGAAACCTGGCTGGGTAATGATAGTAGTACAATGTGGGCTCAGGCCCTGCTCACAGTGAGCAGGTGAGTGAAAGTGGAGGGTGGGGCAGAGTAGCCATGGTTTATAAGGATAATCTTACCTTGACCAGGATTCCAGTTCGGAAATGGAACCACTTCAAGTGTGTGTACCTATGCCTGAAAAACATGGATAAACTAGGGATTCTGTGTGTACCTGAGCCTGAAAATCAAGGATAGACTAGGGAGTCCACCCCGCTGCCTATCAGACTCCCTGGCCAAGCTCACGGAGTTGGTCTCGGAGCTGGTGTTGGAGTCGCCGAGGCTCTTAATCCTGGGTGATTTCAACATCCCTCTTGAGACCGATTTGTTGGGTGCAGCTCGGGAGTTAATGACATCCATAACAATCATGGGCCTATCCCAAGTGATCTCTGACCCAACACATTCTGCAGGTCACACCCTCGATGCTGTTTTCAGTTCTGGACAGACAGATCTCTGGGCGGAGGTGTTAAATACCTCTGCATTGTCATGGACAGATCAATATCTGATCAGGGTAAAAAACATGGCTGCTATCCACCCCTGCAGGGGTGGTGGACCTATTAGGATGGTCCATCCTCGAAGGCTTATGGATCCTCTTGGATTCCAGTAAGCCTTGGAGGGTTCTTTGCCTGGCTCCACTAGTGATCCTGTCGAAGCCTTGGTTAATAACTGGAATCAAGATCTGACTAGGGCTATCGACATGATCGCTCCTAAGCATCCTTGCCGACCTGTTCCTAACCAGGCACCCTGGTATACACAGGGTCTCAGGATTATGAAGCGGGAAAGACAATGACTAGAGCACCGATGGTGAAGTACTCGACTCATATCCGACAGGACACACTATAGAGAACATCTTGATTCCTATGGAGTGGCAATATGTGCAGCGAAGAAAGCTTTCTTCTCTGTACGCATTGCGTCTGCAAATTCACATCCAGCTGAACTGTTCAGGGTGGTAAGGGACCTAACTCAGGTGCCTTCCTCCCAGAACTCATTGCTAGAACCAGTTGTAGTTCGCTGTTATGCCTTTAACAATTTTTTCACAGATAAAATCTATTGGATAAGAGCCGACTTGGATGCCACTTTTACAACTGAGGTTAATGGTGAAGTGTCCAGCAACTCCATGAGTTGGATTACACTAGAACAGTTTCAGTTGGTGAGTACCTAGGATGTGGACAGGCTGCTTGGATGCACTAGGATGACGACTTGCCCCCTCGATCCCTGTCCCTCATGGCCAGTTGCTCAGGGAGGAGATGCAATTAGAATGAAATTTTTTAAAAAATCATAAATGCATCCTTCAGGGAGGGTAACTATCCATCAAGTTTAAAAGAGGCGGTCGTATGGCCGCTTCTAAAAAAGCCCTCCCTGGATCCCCTGGACGTTGCGAGTTATAGACCAGTCTCTAAACTTGGATGATACTGATTATCTAGACCCATTTTAAACCAGGGCAGGGTATGGACTGGAGACTGCTTTGGTCGCCTTAGTGGATGATCTTCACCTGAGTATCAACAGGGGGAGTATGTCCCTGTTGGTACTCTTGGACCTCTCAGCAGCTTTTGATACCATCGGCCATTGTAGGTCCTGGGACCTCTCCAGGAATTTTCAAAGATTATTACCAGTGGTTGTGTGATTACTTCTGCTAGTTCTTTTACTACCCTTGGATGTAGTTCATCTGGCCCTGGAGACTTGAATTCATTTGGAGTAGCCAGGTATTCATGTACTACCTCTTTACCTTTTCTGTGCTCCATTTTCCCCTACTGAATCATTTGCTCCATTTCCCCCAGGTTGAGCAATTCTCCTTTTGGGAGAAGACCATGGCAAAGAAGGTGTTAATTAGTTCTGCCTTTTCCCTGTCCCCTCTTAGTATTTCTCCAACTTCTTCATGTAGTGCCCTTCTCCTGTCTTCTGGGAGTTCTCCAGGAATTTTCAAGGATTATTGCCAGTGGTTCTCAAATTACTTCTGCCAGTTCTTTTAATACTCTTGGGTGTAGTTCATCTGGCCCTGGAGACTTGAATTCCTGTACTATCTCTTTACTTATTCTGTGCTTCATTTCCCCTACTGCATCATCTTCTCCATTTCCCCCAGAGTGAACACTGTTTTCCTTTTAGGAGTAGACCGAGGCAAAAAAGGTGTTGAGCAGTTTTGTCTTTTCTCTGTTCACTGTTTGTTAGATTGTTTATTGTCTTTTTGTTGTTTAGTTTAACTAAAAATAACAAAGAAAATCCTGTGTATGAACTCATAAGAGTTCTGTTAATGCTAAATTGTCCATCTTCATCTGATGAAGTAGGAGATTTTCAGACGCCTCTTTCAGCAAGCAGACTCCGGTGCAGTAACGAGGCTGCTGCGCAGCAAGGGGTCCATTTCGGATGACACCGTTTCTCTCTCAGCGTCATCCGTGACTGTTGCGGCTAGCATTGGAGGCAGCCGTGCTGTTTTTCACTCACGGAAGTTGTCCGTTAGTAAAAAACAGTGCGGTCACCTCCAATGCTAGCCACAACAGTCACGGACGACGCCGAGAGAGAAACGGTGTCGTCTGAAATGGACCCCTTGCCGTGCGGCAGCCTCGTTACTGCACCGGAGTCTGCTTGCGCAGCAAGAGGCTGAAAGAGGCATCTGAAAATCTCTGTAGACTTAAGTCTACAAAAGCTATGCTACTAACATCTTTCTCTTAGTGTCAAAAGTACTACAAGATCTCTTTGAATGCTGATCCAGGTTAACATGGCTATGACTTTGATTCCTGTCCATCTTCAGATTAGTAATAAAAATAATGGCTAGAGTTTGTGAGGTTTAGTTTTCTATGAGGTCATTCTATTAACTAATGAGACTGTGTTTCTACCTCTCAGACAAATCAGGGAGAACTGATTGTGAATGCTTGAGTGGTGACCTTGAACTTGTCTGAACCTGCATGACAAACACCAACATTCTCGGCTGTTCAGTTAATTGTCAGTTGCCATTTAAAGCAGCTGTGTTGTCTGTTGTGTGCCAGAAAAATGCTAAGTTTAAAAGTCGAGCAATGTGTCAATTTGAAATTATTAGTAAAATTAAACAAAACACCAACAGAATCTTTTCAAATGCTTACTGGGGCCTACAGGGAAGACTACATGTCTCATGTGTGTGTGTTTGAGTGTATAAGGATCCAGTCAGAACTTCAATTCACTCAGACAATAATCACTGATTAAGGTGTTTTATTGAAGAGGTAAAGAAGTGAACAGGTCCAAGTATATTGTCAGAACTAGTTCACAGAAAGAAAGTGTAGGGTTTAAAATGAGGCTTGACCCCCCCTGCTCCTTGTTCCCAAGCACCTGGCCAGATGTGACCTTGGAGATGAGATACCAGGCTGCCAAGCCCCTGGGAAACTCAATGTACTCACATTCCAGCCCTCTCCCATCCATAAACAATCCATTGTGCTACAGCACAGACAGGAAAGCAAGGCCTGCCAAAGTCAGGATCCTGACAGAGTGGCACAAAAGATTCAGAGAAGGATGTGAGAATGTGGAAGACGATGAGCACCCTGGACGACCTTCTATTTCAAGAACTGAAGAAATTGTGGGGAAAAATCATCCATATTGTTCGAGGGGACCACCGTCTCAGTGTCTGAGTGATAGCTGAAGCCGTGAACATTGACAAAAACACAGTGTCGAAAGTTTTACATGAGGATCTTAACACGAGAAAAGTTTGTGCCAAGATGGTCTCTAGGGTTCTCACATCAGAGCAAAAAGAGTGCTGCAAGGAAATTTGCACTGATATTCTGCAGCAACTTGAGGTGAAACCAAACCTTTTTCAAAAAAATCATCCCTTGTGATGAAACCTGGATCTTCCAGTATGATCCTGAGACAAAATGACAGTCATTGCACTGGAAAACACCATCATCACCAAGAATGAAAGAAGCACGCCAAAGCAAGTCCACATTCAAAGCCATGCTCATTGGGTTGTTTTCTTCACATCAAGGGTGTAATTTTGGCAGAATAGTTTCCAGAAGGCAGAACAGTGTACCAGCATTATTATAAGGAAGTTTTGACAAAGCTCAGAGGATATTCTTTTTAACAATATCCAAAATCATACACAAACACCTGGTAAAGTAAAGTAAGCAAAATACCATTTTCTTATCCACAATTTGATAAGAAAGTTGCGGAACATACAACATACAATCAAACTGTTACAAGCTAGAATGCAATGATAAAATACAGTAAGTTTAAACTAGAATGTGAAGATAAAGAATTAGATACTCAGCTTTATAACGTGTGGATGATAATGGTAAGTTTTAAATCACAAGAAATGGGAAGATAATGCTTTAAAGTAAGAACTGTTGCATAAAATAGAAAGTAACATGAAACTGTTATGTAATATGCATTTTAGAAATAAAAGAAAAAGGATTGGAGCCAGACTAACAGAAGCCTGACTCATTTCAATAGGTCTACTATAAGTATGACTAAGTCTTGCTCTGATGCAGAATTTTTCAATAAATTTGATTGGAGTGGATTAATTGGATTAATTAACTTGGTTGTGTTGTGTTTCCATTACTAGTTCAATACATACAGAGTGCTTTTCTTCTATACAGCATTCATTCATATTCTCACTCGATTTATCTGGATAAATTGTTATCCAGATTTCCATGAGATTCCTTGGCTTTATGAAAAACCTACCTATCTACAGGTTTTTCTAAGACAAAAAAAATTGTTTAGAAGTTGGCAGTATAAGCTCTTGTTTGACAAAAATGAAATAAAGCTTTACCACAAGGGTAAGGAATCTTTTTTCAGCTCATGGGAAAAATTGAATTTCAGAGATATTTTTAAGGGGCTGCATTCCAGTAGTAAACAGAGCCAAACAGAAAAGAACAGGACCAAAAAGATGGACTTGTTTTACATTAAAACTCTGACTGCCCATAACTAAGACTTACGAGATTTTCAGACACTGTTTAACAGTACCTACCGTGGGAGGAGGTCCCGGGAGAGGAACGGAAGTTGCCTGTGCTTAAAATATGGCGCGGCCACTTCCAAAGCTTCATGGACGTGCAATGAAGGATCCCGGAAGAGGGACAGCAGCGTCCGAAAATGACCCCCTGCTGCGCAAGACCGCCGTTTCTCTCCCAGGACCTCCTCACGTGGTAGGTACTGTTAAACGGTGTCTGAAAATCTCCTTAGGCATGGGATTTCAGCCTTTTAGAATGGGAGAAACTATACAAAAGCTGGAAAACTGCCAAACAATGGTATCACGGGGAAAAGGGCACAGCAATTTGGACTGAGACCAAGGGAGAATTGGGAGCCAAGGAGGGCTAGATTTACTTTTCTTTATATTGTCAAGTTTACAGCTAAATGTTCAGAGCATGATAACATGGTGATTCTGACTGAAGTCCTGCATTGCATTGGCAGATGATAAAGTTCCTCCTGGCATAGCTCCATCTCTTCCTTCCTACCTACCTGTTTTATGCCTATCCCTGCCCAGCCATTCAGTGGCCAGGGGAAGATGGAGGCATGAAGGGGTCAGCTAGGCAGCCAGGTTCTGATACCATCCTCCTGGGCCTCTGAGGAATTTCCAGTGGGTCCAGGAGGGAGAGAGGCTGCCTGGCTGCCCCTTACCACCTGCCTTCCTCCACTGGCCAGTGAATGTATAGGGTGGGGGGCAGCCTGATAGAAAACAGATAGTAGCTCAAGGAAGGAATTATAGCCAATGAACATGCTGAATTCTTCCATCCACCACACCAAAATAGTTTGATATGGAGGTGTAACATTCAGTTATGCTTGCATAAGCCCCTAACAGGATGCAAGCCCTTACACTTCTCCTTTAAATGAATCAATTTCTTTCCACTTCAGAGCCTGATACCTAAGGTTTAACTGGTTCCAACTGTTTAACTATTCCCTGGTCCCAACATTTTCATGCTAGCATGGCTTCACTCAGAGCTATTAGTCACTGATATGTGCATACTACAGCATGTGAGAAAACCAGCGAAAGAGTTAAGAACCTTTTAAACAAATTACCAGGCCATCTGAAATTTTGAGGAATTATATACTACCTCTGCTTTCTATAAATTGATTCTGAGCCCAACATATCTCCAGCACTGGAAGGAAGGGGTGAGGGAGGGAGAGAGTGAAAGAAGGAAGGAACCTATTTTCAGTGTAGCAGACTTTTCAATCAGTATTTGTTGCTGTGTGCCTTCAAATCATTTCCTACTTATGGCAACCGTAAGGTAAAACAATCATGAAGTTTTCTTCACAAGATTTATTCAAGAAGTTTGTCCTTGTCTTCTTCTGAGGCTGAGAAAGTGTGACTTTTCCAAGGTCATTCAGTGGGTTTCTATTGCTGAGCAGGGATTCGAATCCTGGTCTCCAGAGTCACAGTCCAATGCTCATACCACTGCACCATGCTGGCTCTTAATCAGTATACGCAGACCTTATTTGCTTCAAGTCTTTCAGGGATAACTCATTCTTTGAAAAGCTGAACTCAGGGCTGGTTTAAGGCACCAGCGGTGTCAGCATCCGTAGGGGGCCCCATCATTGTTGGAGGCCCTGTAATAACCCTCCTCCTGCAAAAACATTATTAGTAATAATCTGAATATCCTGTACTGTGGATAGTTTAGGTTGAGTTAGGTTACATTGACCTGAGATAAACATATGGGGCTCCCCAAATAAAGCATTGCAGGACCCCCCCAAATTCCTTAAACCGGTCCTGGCTGAACTTCAGAATGCAAGATAGTGCTTCATGAAAAGATTCAAGAGATGGTTCTGATTCCATTCTCTCATCCCACTGAAACTTTGTACAATGTAAATGAAGAGTTACTTTCCTTATGTGTTCTTGAACTTTCAGATAATTGTCCCTGACAGTTTGTAATGCAGAAGTAAATGGGTGGACTTGCTTTAGTGCAAAGTCCCAGCTGGAATTTAATTTTCTTAGTTTCTTCAGCTGCGTAGAAATTCTACTTCTGAGCAAGACTACCGAAGTGCAGCAGACACTTATCATCATTAGTTATTGGCTAGAGGCTATCTCAATTATATTATTAAACAAGCTAGAAAACGAGCCTCAGCCATTGGTAGATCATCTTTATTTGAACAAAAACTTCATGTTCAGATGAACAGATTAGTGGGAGTGTTCACTTTCAGTCCGGTTTTTCATCAGATCTGGGACATCATAGTTAAACACTGGCATTTGGTGCAGGATATCCCAGGCTGCAGTCGCATTCTGCTTATTGCTTTCTACCGACCAAGCAATTTACAAGATGCATTGATACATATGGATCTACGATTAGATGATTATAAAGACAACCCTGTTTCCAGGCATCATCCATGTGGTCACTGATCCTGATGTCCGCAATCCTTAAAATTGAAGTTTTTTTGTACATCCAGTTACACAAGAAAATTTCCCTTTAAACACACTTACAACTTGCAGTTTGGAATCTGTGGTATATGCCATCTTGTGTCCTTGTAAAAGGATTTATGTTGGGCAAACAGCTAGGTGTTTATCTCAAAGAATTTTGGAACATTTGAGTTGTATCAGGATGAAGCATCTGGACTATCCTCTGGTAGCCCATTTTATTCAATTCCGCCATCCAGCAGAATCTTTAAGGATTTTTTTTTGCATTGGAAGCCATGCACCCGCGATTATACCAGGGAGGTTCCATACAAACTAAATTGCTCCAAAGAGCATCCTTTTGGATTTATAGACTACAAACTACAATTCCCCAAGGGCTAAATGATCATTTTGATTTTTCCTCTTTTCTATAGATTAATTAGAATAGTGGAACCTTAGAAACAGTATCATTGAACTGGGACATTCAGCTCTATACCCAGGATGTTCTGAATGGAGGCTTTCGCCTCCTTGGGAGTTTTTCTTACATTTCTCCTTTAAATGAATCAACATTTAATCAACCCAGTTACATTTAATATACTATATAACATCTGTGAGTATTATGTGTATGCCTGCATCACTGGAAATCACCCAAGGCAGTCAGTCGTACATAAGCCTTGGTCTTGTGCTTTACATTTTTATATTTCTTTACTATTAGTATTACTAAATATTCTCATTGTCTATTTTAGATAGAGAGAATGGTTATTGAATTCAATAGGGATTACATTTTGGTGAAATATAACCGTGTGGACAGAGAGGTGAGTTTGTTGTGTATCAGTTTAAGCTCATATATTGCATTATATTGTATATCTGATAGAGTTGATTGACCACATTGTATTATTGTATATTTGTATCCTTGTTCAACAAATAGAATTTTGCTAACTGTATGTTTATTTCATATATTTACTCATGAAAAACAGTGTTTAATTTTCATTATGTGTATATATATATATATATATGTATATACTTACCTCTATGTGAGAATTGTGTATTTACTAAAAACATAGAATTTAATTTTCAGTGTACACTGAAAATTGTACACAGTGTACAACTTTCATATACTTACCTTTATGTGAGAATTGTTTGAATAAATTTTTTTCCATTGGATATAATTGACTTGGACATTGGTGATTTGAATTTTTTTTGTATCATTGCATATTGACATATAGATAATATAATAAATTTGGACACTAGTTACATACATTTGGTTCTCCCTTTCTCAGTTTGCTACAGTTTCTGACAGACATCCAGCCCACTACTTACTGGTTACAGGATGTTTTTATACTGGCAAAAGAACCCCCTTTACCATGTTTACCTTACATCCAGTGATATGGCAGCTCTGGCAATGAATGAGGAGTGAATGGAGCTCCATTCACTTCCTCAACTGAAATCTCGTGGATTCTCACGAGAAGGTGGAGTGTGGGAAATTCAGAAACAAAAACAAAAATAACACTCATAAAGTTTATAAAGCATGTAAACACACTGAAAAACTTCCAAGTAAACTGGGGAGGGTCATAAAAAGAGTGTCACCTACATGGATGTCACGATCTCACCTGGAAGTGTTATGGCTGGTCTGGCCATTCACACTGTAATAATGTGAAAAAAAAGGCATGAGGCTTCAAACATTGGCAATGCCAGCAAAAAATTGCCACAGCTAATCTATTGACAGGTTGGCCTGTCAATAAAATAAACCAGCTTATGGATGGTACAAGAACACGAAAGAGCGACATCATCTGATATGCATGTCCTTTTGCGTTTATGTGGCATTGTTATGATGCCATATTTCATGTGTCTGATAAAGTCCTTAGAAGCCCAACATATGCTGATTGGCTCTACATTTAGACTCCCCAAAATTACCCCTTGGATGCTAGTAGCAGAGATGGTGCAGAGTTTAAGCAGAGGCCAAAACCCGAAGCTGCAATGGTGACTAGGCAGCTTGAGCCCTCCATTCCATGAGCCCTCTGAGTGGAGGAGACTGGGACCAGTACATGACTTAGATAAGTGTTTTGCTTGATGCTTTAGAAAAGAATGAAACAACAAGAGTAGCTCTAAACCTCAACATTTGCTGCCTAGCTACTGCTGAAGCAATGCCCGATTTAGTTCAGCACGCTGTTGGACTGTTCCCTTCCTTTTGAAGGAACTTTGTTCCTTGACCTCATGAATAGATGCCCCAGCTACATCATGTACAAGTCTTAGAATGCACTAAAACAGAAATAATAAGTACTCTTGGTCTATTCTTCCTAATAATCAGCGTGCTAGGCCTTCATATATAAGCTTTTCTTGTTCATTGCTTTATTGAGTTGAGCTTAAACAATGACTCACTGTAACACTCTGATCCCACCCTCACAACTGTATAACTGCTATCTACCTGGTGCTTTATTATTAACTCCATCAATGCACCTGAGGAAATAGATTGAAACCCACAAAGGCTCATGCTAAAATAAACCAGAAGGTGCTGTTTGATTCTTTTTACCATCCCTCTTTCATTTTAATACAGTAACATAAAAACGATTCTTATAATTTGGACATGTTTAGAAAAATATTCACTACATATATGCCAGTATTTTCTTTTGTTACAGGGAACAACACAAAAATGGAGAGGAAAGGGCCTTCAGCTTCCTGTAAGTGCGTTATTGTTACATCATGTTCTTTCCATTTAATTTAAAGTAAAGGGAATGTTGTTCTTGTTCCTTACATTTCTTTCTAGGTTTCCAGTATTTGAAAGCGACCTGTACTAAAATTAACCATTTCTGGCAGGGTTCTTACCCTGTTAATTTCATTAACAGATCCACCAAGGGGGACAGTTTTTAGCTGCATAAAAAGTATTAAATCTTTTCAGCCTTCAGTAACATTTATATGGGAGATAGCTGGGTGGGTGGGTGGGAATCCCTTCTTCTTGTCTAACAGGCCCAAACCTGCTGCAGTAGCAGAACAGTAGAACAAAACACATGCAGAGAGGAAGAGCGTAACAGAAATCAGAAGAAGGGGAGACTGAAAATGCAAGGGCTATAATTAAAATGTACAGGTCAATGATTCAACAGTGAGACATATGGACCAGTGGTATATGCAGGTAGGAACATCACAAAGTGGTAGTATTTGGAACTAAACAGTACTTTGAGCAAATTTGCAAAATGGTTTACTGTATTTTCAATTATTGGTTTATGCCCAGATTACATTACTTTTCTTCTGGCATGTGTTACTTTGGTTGTGTGTCATTCATTAGTCTGCTTCCTTTCATGTCTGCATTAATTTCTGAAAATTAACATATAAACAGTTATTATAGTTTTACAAAATATACATACTGAAATATATTTCCACCCCAAAATACTCTCTCTCTCTCTCTCTCTCTCTCTATATATATATATATATATATGGAGAGAGAGAGAGAGAGAGAGAGAGAGAGAGAGAGAGAGAATGTATTTGAGTGAAAAAGAAAGAGGGTGTACTTTCTTTTTCACATGACTATATATATCTATATCTATATGGAGAAAGGCTGAGAATTCCACTGAAATTTTTTGAGATGTGCAACATCCGAAGGAGGACTATTTCCTCCTGTGTAGATTAGCCCAGGAGGTGCAAATCAGGTTAACTTGTATTGGAATTTACTGATATGAAATCCCTAAGGGTATATTTGCCCTTTCTACTTTAAGCATTCAGTGACTGTCTAGGAGCAATCACTCATTCTGCACTCAGTGACTGTCTAGGAGAAGAACTATGCTAGCTAGCCCTGTCCTCAATATCTTATTAGGACAACACCTAATAATCATTTATAGAGTTGTCCCTCTGTATCCACAGATTTGGAATCCACGGATTTAAGTATTCACACCTTGAAAATATTCTTTGAAAAATAATAATCCAAAAAGCAAACCTTGATTTTGCCATCTTATATAAGGGACACCATTTTGCTATGTTATTGCATATAATGGGACTTGAGTATTCATGGAATTTTAGTATCCACGGGGGTCCTGGATCCAAACTCCAGCGAATATGAAGGCATAACTGTATATATAAAAATCTTGGGTATGTTTCCTTTCCCAGTGTGCTGATTGGCCACTTAGGGAACATACCCAATCAATCCCCACCATCCCCTCACTTCCTCAGCCACTCACCACCCACATGCAAATTCCCTGTCCACCTCACAATCCACTCCTGCCACTCAATCTGCATCAACACCCCTAGCCTCACAAGGGCTCCTCCCTCCTCTCACTCCCTCAGCCACTCATCACCCACATGTAAAACAATACAGTATTTTTTCCTAAAATAATACCATGTAGCTGAGACAAAACATGTAAAACAATTTATGAAATATATGAACAAATATATAAAATGAGTTATTAATTTATAACCTTTGCAATCTCCTATAATGGTCTATGTTATGCTGGGTACATCTATCCTGGTGGTGGTGGTGGTAATGATGATGCAATTACACCATCCATTAAACCTTCCCTAAGAGACATTGGAGGGGGAGGGAAGACTTTTCTTCTGCTTCTTCCTGCAATTTTGTGGCTGGAGTGGATTGAATGGCAATGTACAGCCAAGTCGGCCAGCCAGCCTTTGCCTTGTGTGATGTCCAGCCAGGACTGTTTAAATCTCCCCTGCATTTTCCTTTGTTTTCTTTTCAAGGCCTTAGCATGTCTGAGTATAGGAATACTCCATTGTATTAGACTTGTGGGAGGAGCTAAGAATTCCCCTGCATTTTTCTAGGTTTTGGTTTGTTCCTTCCCAGCAAGCTCTGTTTTACCTAGAAGCTTTTGTTCCTTTGGGCAGTCTTTGCTGTGAGCTTGCAGAGAGCAGTTCTGGTGGTAAACAGGCCCAGACAGCCGGGAAGGGCATTTCTTACACCATCAGCCAAATTAGTTACCAACAATCATTAGCCAAATTAGTTACAAAAGTCAGAGGAATCAGAAGCTGAAAGACCCTGCACCAGCTTCATTGAGTGAGGAGATCAAACCCAGAGAGATGTCACCCTGAAGACCGCTGAAACTCCAACTGTAAAGTACCTTTCATTTCAAGCCTTTTAGAGCTGGGGAGGAGAAAGCCCTTTTCTTTTGTTCTTTAAAATAAACTTCCCCCTTTTTTGAACTGGATATTCAGCATCAGAGCCTTTTTGGGTAAAGGAGTTTGATCTCACCAGGGTACTGGCGTTGCACACCCAAACCTGCCACCATCTTTAGTTGGGTGTGTCTTCACACCTTGGCTCCTGTCTCTTGGCCACTACACTGCAGGGAGGAGGTGGGCTGAGCAGCCTTGAAGCTTTCGAGGTCCCCCTGTGAAGACATCATGGACCTCTGGTGGTCCCCGGACCACAGGTTAAAAACCACTGAACCAGATTTACCAGACAGGCCACAGTCCAGGAGGAATGAATTGCAGAAGAAGACTTCAAGGGTACACATTTAACACAAGAGTGGAGCAGAATAAAGGATGCCAGCTGAAGGATTTCATAATTGAATCCAGGCACACTCAAGGTGGTGACATCATTAAAAGACCAGCACATTTGAAGGACTATCTGTAATGTTCCAGTTCATTTTGTTCCATTTAAAGGGACATAACATGATGAAAGACCACTGAACATGTTGTGCTGAGAGGAATCAGGAACTAGTTGGGAGTATTTCCCCACTGCTTCTGAGCTGAGGAAATAGAGGCCACAGCCTGATAGAAAACATGAATGTTTGTTTGGAAAGCATGAATGTTTGTTTGGAGAGTCTGAGGCTGCTGCCACACTGCAGAAATAATGCACTGTGACACCACTTTTAAGACTTTGCTCCAGCCACAAACTAAGAGAAAGAAGATTGAATGGCAATGTGCAAGCCAAGCCAGCCAGCCTTTGCCTTGGCTCCTGTCACATGACCACTCCACTGCAGGGAGGAAGTGGGCCAAGCAGACTTCAAGCCTTTGCGGATCCCCTGTGAGGACGTCGCAGACCCTGGGGGTCCCCGGACCACAGGCTAAGAACCACTGGTCTAGAATACTCTTTGCCCTCTTTTATTATCAGACAGTAGTTAGCCAACATGGCTGGTAAATGTTTAGCAGCATTGTAGAGCTAGAAGGAAAGGAATACATTAAGAGGAGGGAACATTCACAAATTACTGAGATGTTTTCTTCACAGCAGGGTTAGCTTTAAAATTCCAGAAAGGTTTTAGAGTGGCTGGACATGTATTTTAATGCTTGATTTAAGTATCATCACCCTTCTCTCAAATAGCAATCTGAGGTGGTTGAGTGCTTATCAGTTTGGAAGTGAGACAGAGCCACCTCCAAATAAACAAATATTGGTTTGCTTCTACATGTTTGGACAGGGGTGGGGAAAATGTGTCCCAAGTCACAGAGAGCACATATTAAGTATGATGCAGCAGGGGAAGGGATTACAGTTGAAAATATACTTTCCCCTTTTCCTGAACTGTGTACCACTCCCAGTTCAGAAAGGTCTGGAGCTTGCTCTAAGGGAGCCATTGCTTTAGCGACAATTTACCGCAGGCAGAGCTTAAATAGGAGTTGGAGGCTTCACCCTTTCCTACATGTGCTTTCTTTACCTTCTGAGTAGTCTCACATACAGCTAGCCAGGAATTTCACCCCATCTAGTCAAAGATTCTCTTCACAGAGAGGCCTATGGGAAGTCTACTCACAGGCCACAAGTGCAATTGCACCCTCAGTCTTGCACTCTCCTTTGGCCCTGAGGGTAACAAGTGGCTCTCTAGGAGCTGGCCAGGAAGCCAGGCAACAGGCCAGGAGACTTCAGCTATTGGAGCTATTGTTAAAATCTGGTTCTTCTCTCTTTGGTGCTTGAATCAATATGTGCATGCAGAAGACCCCTCTCAATTTCTCCTTCCTGTACCTTTTTACAGTGAAAGGAGGGGCAGAAGGGATACTTCTGAGTAAGCTGTGGGGGTGGGAACTATGTTACCCAAATTGCTGGGGGGTCTGTCTGTGGGAACCCACTTGTGACACTAAAATTGCAATACTAGTTTGGTGAATTAACATTAGCTCAAAGGTATGGCTGAGAGAGGTCTGGTAATGTGCAAGAACTTTGCACTTTTTTATACCAGTACTAACTGCTGAGACTCCAGTTCACAGTGAAATAAAACGTTTTTTATTGGAAAATGACATGGAAACATTCACACACAAGGCTAACTTTGTGGCTGAAGAGTGGGGTATAAATACAACAACAACAACAACAACAAACAACAAAGAATCAAAGTAAAAGAACTGGGATAGAGGAGCAGATTTGGGGAATAAGAGTGATATTTAGGAGATTTTCAGATGCCTCTTGCCGCGCAAGCAGCCTCCAGAGCAGTAACGAGGCTGCTGCACGGCAAGGGTCCATTTTGGACGACGACGTTTCTCTCTCGGTGGCGTCTGTGACTGAAGGCGTCCACGCTGTTTTTTACTCATGGACAACTTCTGTGAGTGAAAAACAGCGCGGCTGCCTCCAATGCTAGCTGCAACAGTTACGGACGACGCCGAGAGAGAAACGGCGTCATCCAAAATGGACCCCTTGCCGTGCAGCAGCCTCGTTACTGCTCCGGAGGCTGCTTGTGCGGCAAGAGGCGTCTGAAAATCTCCTTACCAGTCCAAATGACCAGAGTTTAATTTAGTGGGGAAGACTCAGATGTTAAACTAAGGGTGCTACAACAATCTGGCAGAGTGATGGTATCAGAAAAACATTGTACACTTGGCTGTTATTTGGGGCAAATATTTATATCCAATTTTGTACACTGAAGGGGTGTATGAGTGTAAAACAATGCTTGAAAGAGTTTCTCACTGTTGATCAAAGAAAACTGGACTTCATTAATTGCCGCTAATGGCTGAGATGTTGAAGTTGATAGGCTTATGTCACCTCTTTACTGTGGGAGAGGAAGGGGAGTTGAAAAGGTGTGAGGTAGGATGTTTTGGGGGATGATGGATGTTCCAGTCACTGTTTGATATGGAGAATAACTCATTGACAGGAACTTCCAAGAAGGGGTTAGCACATTTCACCTTGATAGCTTTGTTTATGATGGGGATCCACTTAATCCTATCTTGGACATGTCTGCTGGAAATTTCCAGGACACCTTCTTTAGATTGTGGTAACCTCCACTTGACCCTGTTTTCAGTCAGCCCCAGTTTACCCGGACCTTGTGAAGCATCTAATATTGCCAAATTATGAAATATTACAGAGCGGGGGGTATAAGGCATGGTTACAGTTATTTCCTAGGAGGGATAGTGTGTACATACTGAGTTAATGTGTGTTTGCATAGAGCTCCTTTCTTCTGAATTTTTGTCTTTGTCCTTTCTCTGTTGTCTGCATGGTGAGTGTAAGAAAGAGGAAGTGTTGCAGAGACTCACACTTCTTACAACTGAGCTCATTTCAACTTTGTTATGCAGTGATACACCTGAAACCCACAACCACTATTTTCATTATTAGTTGCCACACTTATCTGTTAGAAAGATTAGCTATGAATGTGTTTCAGAAGTGGGAGACCTTCAGGCAAGGTCATAATGTAGGATTCTGAAGAGGGTCAACCCAAACACCCTAACCCTGATGATTTGCCTGCTGTCTCCCTGAAGTGTGTGTGTGTAATTGTTTGGCCAGGTGGGACTGCTTCCCTCTAGTCCTCCTGGGAAGACAGGGAAGGTTATGCAAAAAGCAAGTGAACGTATCTCTGTGGGTGGGTGTGCACATAGTTCCCCCCTTTCCATTGTGGGAAACAGAGTTGAAGCAGATGTGCTTTCCCCACACTTCTCACTGGAACTCTGTGTGTCTGAGAAATCAAAGCACCAATAAGGTTTAAAAGGTGCAATTTATTCTAAATAAAGATTCCTTCAGGCTGGTAAGGCATTGTACTTCTTGGATAGCATGATGATTGCCGGAGTGGGGGGAGGATGTTAATAGTGACACATCTACAGGGTCATGACACAGGATTATTCACATCTTTAACCACTCCCACTCAGAAAACCAAAACAATTTCAAGAACATATGAGAGATTAGAGGTCATTTGTCAGGGGAACAAAGGGAGATTTTCTAAAAAGTAATGTGAATAGTGACATCAATTTAACATAATCCAGAATCCACAAAAAAGTGATACCTTTATTGGCCAACCAAAATGCAAAACACATGATGCAAGCTTTCGAAGCTATGTTGGCTTCTTCATCACGCAAAAGATTTTTAAAAAAGAAAAGAAAAGAAAAGTGTTGATGTTGGAGTCACAGGTCTACATACTGTTTCAGATATTACTTGTATTGTTGTTCAGGTGAGGGATCTTATGCAGGCAGAGGCCGCTTCTTGGCCATGTGGGCTGAGACAAAAGACTGTAAAATTTAAATCTTTTTGTAGCAGTGAGGCAACCTCTCTGGTATCTGGAATGACTCTGTCCCTTTGTGAAGCAATGAGCTCCTTTGTTTAGGCAGAGATCATTGGCTTTTTCAAGAAGTCTCTGTACTGCTGTATCTGCAAACAATCTTTAGGTGCTGTATAGGTAAAACTTAGCCAATTACAGTCTGAAAGAAAAGTTTTATCTTTGTTGGAGGTAGAAACCTCAGAGAGTTTAGGCCAGTCCATATTCCCATCTTATTTAAGATTCCCCTTGTTGCGGCAAAATTAGGTATCTTTGAATCCAAGAAACACATCGACAGGTAGCAGTGTTGGCCATGCAGCAAAACAAAATCCAGGATTCATAAAAAAGCAATACCTTTATTGGCCAACCAAAATACAAAACACACGATGCAAGCTTTCGAAGCTCTACTGGCTTCTTCATCAGGCAAAAGGTATTTAAAAAGAAAAAAAGAAAAGTGACAATGCTGGAGTCACAGGCCTACATTTTTTTTAATGTCTGCAATGTAGACTCTGGATTTTGTTTTGCTGCAACATGGCTATCCCAAATGTGTTTCATCAATTTAACATGAATCATGAGGACCCCCAACCAATTAATGAAGCATTTGAACAACGGGAAATATACATCTTTATGTGGATTTGCTGACAGTAATTTTCAGATGCAAAGCTGACGTAGGAAGAGGGAAACTAACCCAAGGGGAGAAAAAATAATATTGACTAAATTAATTTTTCATTAAAAATGAAGATGTCTGAAATGTTCCCTTTTCTACTAGTGCCATCCATTCACTCAGTCCTGGCTTAATGTGGACTTTATTAGAGATTATCTTTAAAGGGGTGAGTGCTTTCTCTTGAAAGCAAGTTTTGTAAATCATAATGTCTTTAATGTGTGTTACTGCAATTACCATTTAGTTAATGAACTCTTTAAATTTAATTAGCATAATGGGTGCCAATTTTGATGAGAGAAATTAATCCTGCTGTGATAGAACCTCCATAAAATGTCCTAGTATATGAACATCCACATAGGCGTTGGTCATTATAAACTTAAAGTCATCACAACAACATCAAAGGTTATACAGTCACTGAAAAATTGCTTCAGTCTAGTGCAGGGGCAGAGGCTGGTCAGCCACTATGCAAGCAAATGGATGCCTGCACATGGTACCTAGCCCAGTCCAACATAATTTATTTATTACCATTATTATTTATTATTAATATTAACATAAGCATCTTTGATGCCAAAAAGCCAACAGAGACTTTCACAGTAAATTCAGAATAAACACTAAAACCAGGAAAACAAAGAAATAGTGAATTTAAAAAAAACCATTAAAAACATATGACTAAAAATAATCTACAAAGCTAAGTTAAAGAGAGAGGTCATACCTTTTTTGAAAACCAAGAGATCTGTGGCATTCATTATTCTGGAGGGAATGTATTTCACACTTTGAAATTAATGAAACAGGCAAATGCCCTTTCCCACCTTAGAGACATCTCTGTGGGGTGGGGTGTCCTCACAAGAGGGCTCTTCAGCACTTCTTAATAGCCAGGTAAGTCAGATTATAATGAGGCACGTAGTCCCTTACAGAGCCTAGTCCTTAGCCACATAGAGCTAAAAACTGCACAGTGCATTGAGTCTGGAAAACCATTGAGAACTGGTGGGAGTTTTTCAATAGTGGTGTAATATTATCCTGGTACCTACTTTGTACCCGTTGCCAGCCTAGCTGCAGCATTTTGAACCAATCAAAGCTTCTCAACACTTCAAGTGTTGCCCTAAGGAGATTATCAAATGGGACCATAGAAGCTGGGACTGTCCTGCTACCCCCCCCCCCACCGCTACACTCCCACTTCACTCCTGTCCCAGTAACGAAAGAGGAAAATAATGCTCAGACACTTACCTTGCTATGCGATCTGGAGTGCTTCCCCTCTCTTCAGCAGTCCATGTGTGAATGGAGCTGTCACAAAGCTCCGTTCATGTCCCAGAAAGCGAATCCCACATCTTCTCATGAGAGAACGATCACACAGGGATTTTAAAAATAAAAATACAAATACAAAAAAAAAAGTGACAGCAAGCACAAAAACACACTCTACACTTAAAAAGCAACCTGGCAAGGGAAAAAAAAAGGGTGACACTTACCTGACTGTTCCTATCGTACCCGGACGTCTTCGGCACAGACCGCCCGCTGATGTCACCTTACGATGTCATCTCGCCATCAGAACGGGTCATCAGTTCACTCATCCGTCATTCTGTTATTATAATGGAACGGGCTTCTTATTGACGGCTTAAGCCAGGAGAGGAACAGGAGCAGAACGGGAACGTCACAGGAGAGGGACGATGTCATCTGAAAAGGGAGCATGATAGCAATCTCCTGTCATCCCTGTCCTGGGATATTTTTACTGTCTGATAATCTCCTAAGTATAATCTTTTCCTGTGGTCTACTTCCATCATTACCAAGGCATGGATAATTATTGGCAAGGTAGACTGTGTCAGGAAGGGGAAGCACTGGCAAATGTAACATAATAGTGCTAATATGACCTTTGTTGCTGCTACCACCACCTCAAGCTCAAGGGACAGGTGGAGTTTTTATGCTGACCCAAAGATATAGCTGGCAGAACAAAAATCAAGCAGTCAATTAATGAAGCCACACGAACTACAAATTGCATTATTTACAGGGTGGGTGTGACCTTACTTGAGCAACTTCCAAATGTTGCTCCTTGGAGTGAATCCTTTCTAATGTTACTTGACCTTCACAACTTTTGAGTATGGCTCATTTGTAAGCATTCCAAAGCAATTTGGCTGTTGCAGCTCATGTGCAAGACTGGAGGAGATGTATGTTGGCAAGGAGACCACTTAAATCTTTCTCTCTTAAATATATATATATATATATATATATATTAAGAATTTCCAAATATACTAAAAACTACAAATATGCAACTATATATAGAAAAAAGAAAAGAAGAAAGAAAACAAAAAAAGAAAACACAAAACTATCAAAACAGAAAAGAGAAAAGCAATGACTTCTGGCTTTCTTTTCGGTGGTTATAAGTCTAAATATATAAAATCTTACTTCTCCAGTTAAACATTATTTTATACACTTCTGCTGAACCAATCCTAATAATTATCAAAACCCACAGCTATCATATCATTCCCTTTTTCCTGCAAAAAGATTATCAGGGGTTTCCAATCCTTCAAAAATGAGTCTAATGATTTCTCTCTGATGAAAGCAGATAGTTTGTCCATTTCGGCCAAATCATTCCGTTTTAACAGTCTATCTTCTTTTGTTGGTATGGTTGCATTATTCAATTTTTGTGCATATAGAAATCTTGCTGCAGCAGTCATATATCATAATAATCTTCCATCCTTCCTTTCCGATTGTTCATCCATCAGTTCCAAAAGAAAAAGTTCAAGACCACAGCAATCTCATGCTTTGGGTTGTCAGAGTAGGTGTGAAAGACACTGATACACAATTTTCTGTTCTATGGAGTTTCTGGGTTTGTTTTTAAAAATCTTTCCTAGGGATTCATACATATGGAAAGAAAGTGGAATCCCAACTTAGAGTTGGTAGACAGTGTGGTAATGGTGTGGCCTGCTGGGACCTTGTCACCAATCTGAGGGGACAGTCTGCAGAGGAATATTGAGGCACCACAACCTGCAGAATCCAGTGCAGGCACATAGCAATATCTTTATGTAATGTACATGGTTAAAGCCTGCCCTGTACCTCCAAGGTAGTATTAAGGAAGGCACACTCATTTCCTCTTTGATCTGTGGTGTTAGTAAGGCTCGTGTCAGCCTGGTGCAATTCAGTCTTTCTGTGTCCCCCCAGTGCTGCCACGGTCTTTGATGCCTTAGATGCCAACCCATTACTGAAATCAGTGGAATGGGACGTGAATAACTGGATGTGAGATTTTATTTGTATTTCATCTGAATTGAATTGTACACATATGTATCACATTAAAACCCAATTCTCTAGAAATCATCAGAGAGCTTAAATCTCATATGATATAAACCCAAGTTTTCTGAGCAAAATCTACAGTGACCAATATGCCTCCAAGTAATGTATGTATGTTGGGTATGGTGGCTCAGCGCTAAGGAGTATATGTGGGTTGTTGCTGACACATAGCAAATTGCTGCCATTTCCTTGTTGCTAATATGTAATTAAGTGTGCTGTGAAGCACTATGGGAAACAGAATTTTATGAAAGCCTAACAGTGTAAAAAGCTGGGTTTGCTTCTACAAATCGCCACCAGCAGATAATTCACCAGGAGTTTTAGCCCGAGTAGTTAAAGGCGTGGGCAAACACTAGAGATTTTAGAAGCCAGTATCTAATCTAAGATACTTTGAACTATGCACTGAAATAATTTGGGAATTCTAGTACACCAGCTGAATATTTAGACCAGGGCTTTGAAATATACTGTATGGCCCTATAGGTGTTGTTGAACTGCAGCTACCAGAATCCCTAACCATCACTTGTCATAGCTAAGGTTGATGGGAGCCAAAGTCTAACAACATTTGAAGGAACTCATGTTCTCCACCCCTAATTTAGACATAATCAAGCTATTACTTGTTTCTTGATCCAATATACTTCTACTCTGAATTCAAGGTGTTTGGGATAACATTCAAGAAACATGTAAATCATTTCCAGCCTAATGTTCCTAATCTTAATTTGAGAAATCTTTTTTTTCCTAAAATGCATCTTTTAAACAATCCATTGCAAAAAGGATGAAGAATAAGTGAGGGAGTTGTGTGGGTTGGGGGGTGTGTGGGTTGGCATAAATGGTCAGCTTTTGGAATCACCTATGTTTTACAGTTCCTAAATGCTATTTTTTTTAAAGGCATAAATTTGGAAATCCTGAATTTCAATTCAAATTCCAGTTTCATACCACTACAATACACATAAACACTATGTATTCCATCACTCTGTTGTCCTGTTGTAAGACTTTATCAGACTATCCCTTTAAAGTGTTCTTTTGCTGGCATAAAAAAAATTCCATTTTTATGCCAGCAAAAGAACACTCCCCCTGCATTTACCTCTAATCCCAGCAAAGGCATCTCCAGTAATGAAAGAGGAAGTGAACGGAGCTCCATTCACTTCCTCCTTTGAAATCCTGTGAAAATATCACGAACTTCATTGAGTGGGTAGTGGTTTGAGTATTCGGCTACAGCTGTGAAAACCAGGGTTTGAATCCCTGCTTGGCCATGGAAACTCATTGGGTGACCTTGGGTAAGTCACAATTTCTCAGTCTCAGAGGAAGGCAAAGGCAAACCCTCTCTGAACAAATCTTGCAAAGAAAACCCCATGATAGGTTCACTTCAGGGGGTCACCATAAGTTGGAAATAACTTGAAGGTACACAACAACAACATTAGTCAAAACCTTATGAACTGGTAACTTCCTGTCTAGACTCCTACAACATGCTATACATGAGGCTTCCCCAGATGGCAAGACAGAAGCTGAAGTTAGTGACAAAGGTGGCAGGCAGACTGCCCTTTGAAACATCATATTTAAATCACATCACACAGAATCTAAAGAGTCTGCACTGGTTGTCAACACACTTCCAGTCTGATACTGTGAATAACATTTAAAGCTGAAATGACTTCAGACCTTGATAATTGAGGGAGCACCTCTACCTATATATAGCTCCCCAAGTATAGAGATCTGTTTGGGAGACCTTCCCCTGTATTCTAATGTTATGTGCAATTACTATGTGGAAACCTCTGAAAGAGCCTTCTCTGCTATGACATCCCAGTTCTGGAATTTCCTCCCCTATCCAATTGGCCTCATCTTAATGCCACGTCAAAACCTGGCTGTTCACCCATGTTTCTTTTTATCTCTGCTTTGTTCTGTTGTTTAAATTGTTCTATAGTTGTTTAAGCTTTTAAAATTACCTATACAGGTCAACCCCCATATCCATGGATTTGATATCCGTGATTTCACTTATCCACATATGAAAAAATATATTCTCTCTAGCCATTTCTAGGTCTTCCAGTGTGATTCTATGGTCAACGTCTGCCATTTGTCTTATTGAAAATAATAGGATTCCCTATTATCCATGGTTTCGGGTATCCATGGGTGGTGGTCTTGGAACGTATCCCTGGTGGATACGGGGATCGACCTGTATTCTGTCCAAGACCACAATATATTAGGCAAGATAGAAATATTTTAATAAGTTAGTTATTTTAACTAACTAACTATTTGACTGTCTGCTGTGAGACAATATGGTCTGGAGTTAGGATCTCCAGTTTTTGTTTGTTGTCTCTAGCAGGAGACAAGAATACAAACTCTCCAGTTTCCTCTAGGGTTGTGTGCATGCTCTTTCACCTTGATCTGGGGACAGTGCCTTTAACTAAAATTTCTTAAAACAGAAAAGTGTGTGTGTATGCTTGTATGTGTTTGAATGACAAACTGTGAGCAATTGTGGTTGGTACTAAATGCATAATGTTTAATGGCTTCACTAGGGGTCATTTCTAGGTCTCAGGGTTTGGGCCTGGAAACTTCAGGGCCTGGGACAATCCTGAACTGGCAACGCTACCTAGAGTTGAGTCAAAGAGAACCTGGAGGGTTTTAGCATGTACATTTGCAATACAGAAGCCTTTCTTTTGCCCTTGCTCAGTTCCTAGCTGGCTGAAGTAAATCAAGACTGGGGACCATGTGAACCTTTAGAAATTATAAGATTGCAACTCCCATCAACTGTATGACACGTAGCCAGCAGTGAGGGATTGTGGAAGGTCCAGTTCATATTCTGATCAAATCAGGAGTGCGGACCTTGTAGCCCTCTACAAGTGATTGGATTGCAACTCCCACCAGCCCACCCTGACATAACCAATGGGGAGGGATTATGGGAGCTGCAAGTGAACAGCCTCTGGATCACCACACGTTTCCTATCCTGGTAGTGGGTGTTTTGACACCAGTTCCTAGTTTGTCAGCACACATAGCTTTAGAAACAATCATAGGGTAAATAAAATAAATGTGTATAGGAGCCAGCATGGCATAGTGGTTTGAGTGTTGGACTACAACTCTGAAGACTCTGGAGACCAGGGTTCAAATGCCCACTCAGCCATAAAAACCCACTGGGTGACCTTGGGCAAGTCACATATTCTCAGCCCTCAGAAAACCCTGTGATAGGGTTGCCTTAGGGTCGCCATAAGTCATAAATGACTTAAAGGCAGACAACAACAACAACAACTAATAATAATAATGCTGATGATGATGATGTCTCCCTTCCCACATTAGCAATCTCCTTAAGTAGCATTCTTTAAACTTTCCTCAGCTGAAAGATAGAGAGTAGGAGAATACCTGGCTCAAACAACACTTTTAATTAGAAATAAAGTGAAAGAAATTCTGCTAACAGAAGATTGAGTAATTCAGAAGGAATTAAGCAAAATGGTAGCACAAGAAGAAATCTACTACAGTGCATTAGTCACACACACTGCAGCTCCGCACTGCACTGTTTATTGAAATTGGCTTCCAGCAGCCAGAATGCTCCATCTGGAAATTAAGCCCATTCCCAAATGTATGGTACCAAAGTTGCCCAGCCCATATGTGATGAAAACACAGATTTTTTCCCCCTCATGTGGGAATAGAATCCTGTACTTCTCATGAGATGCCAAATGTTTCCTTTCCTCTCTTGATTCCCAGAAATCTCACTAAGGCCATGCTCACAGTCCAACTGAAACTCTGGTAACAAAAGACACACACAAACATACACACACAAAGCGGAATTTGTAGCTTTTACTTTCATGAGTCTATAATGTGATTTTAAACTGTCCTGGATCTACATGATGCATCCTTAGTCATGCTAGCCCATGCCTGAAGTGGCATTACAGAATTCTCGCTGCTAATGGTAGAATATCTTTTGGTGCCATTTGGGAGATGCATTCCCATGAAAGGATCCCTCAAGACTGAGGAAATGATGAAGGCCTGGTGCATCTTTCCCATGGCATAGACCACCATAGTCGAACCCACAACCATCTGGGATTGCCTCCTGGATACACAGATCCTACCTGGCTTTCGCTGTGTTTAAGGGAGTTCTATGGTTTCTGATCAAACTGTTTTTGACAAGTTTCAGTGTGGCTTTCCCATGTGGTTTTCGTCTTTCTCCACCTCCTTTCCCCTTTATGTTGTGTATTTTAGTTTGCAAGTCTGAGGACATGTCTTTGCTGTAAGCATGATTATGAACCTAATAATATGCAGTACAACAAGATCTGGAGGGCCAGAGGATTGCCACCCTTGCAGGGAATCTCTACAGACTCCAAGGGCACTTGGACCTCAAGTTCTTCCTTGGAATGAAGAACTTCAGAAACTAATTCCAACATGAGATAGTTGATCAAGAAATTTATCAAGTGGTTCAGCTCTATCTCCTATGGCTTGGATTGGGACAAAGGCTTCTTGTCTCAATAACATATTTACCTGCTAATCTATTCAGTTTTTTCTGTATGATTACCCAGTTCTTATTTATATTATGACTATTATAGACAATTTTGTCAGCTTGCAGTTTTCACTTTTCTATTTTTTTTTCTTGCTCTGGTGAGAGGCCACATTCTGTCTTTTATACCTAGATTGGACAAAGGCCATTAGTCAATACATCTGCCAATCTGCTTATTTATGCTAGGATGCCATTCTCATCTCTCAACAATTGTTAAGATCATCATCTGACAGTACTGTCTACATTTCTGTCCACCTGCAACCCCATTCCCCAGCATGTGTATAGGTATTTGCCAACAACTGCACTCCATATATCTGAAAAGTGGGCTGCAGCCCACAAAAGCTTATGCCAAATAAAACATGCCAGTCCATAAGATGATACAAAATTCTTCATTTTAAGCAAGCAGATAAGGATAAGATGTAAGAGAGCCAGGGTGGCACAGTGGTTTGCGTATTGGACTAGGAGCCTGGGAAACCAGGGTTTGAACCTCTGCTCAGCCACAGAAGCCCACTGGGTGACCTTGGGCAAGTCACCCTCTCTCAGCCTCAGAGGAAGGCAATGGCAAACCTCCTCTGAAGAAATCATCTCAAGAAAACCCTATGATAGGACTGCCATATATCAGAGTTGACTTGAAAGCACATAACAACATAAAGAGATGCGTACAGATCCACTCACTAATCTGAGTGTTTGATAGCCACTGTGTAGCACATGTTTGGGCAACCTCATTAGTTTTAGGCTATTTAATGTAGCACTTTTCAGAATAATTTTAAACATAGCATATGTTTTTCAGCATATAACTGGCTTCTTGAGAAGTAAAATATGAATAGCTGGCAGCAATAACTACAAGTACTATTTATCATGCACTTCAAAAAGCAAGCCTGGAAGGAGGGAAGGGGAAGAGAGCAAGTCTGTCTTCTCTAACACACCCCTGTCCCAAAAATAGCAAGTGATTTTTAGTTTTAAAATACCTGTTTTTCCTAGCATATATTAAGTTCAATTCAGTTTATCACCTAATAGCCAACCTGGCTTTTTGCACATATATCAGAAAGACAGCCTGAAAGAGGGAATAAAAGGGAGGGAGATTAACAAGAATTATTAAAAATTAAATTAGATAAACCAATTATACAAAGCATACTAAAATACCACAGCACTTACTGTTTAATTAATTAGTTATTAAACAACTAATTACTTAGTTGGCTGTAGGACAGGGATGGGAATTCTGCAGTGTTCTAAATATTTTTAGAATACAGTCAAACCCAGCATAGCCAATGGTGAGAAATGTTGGCAGATGCAGTCCAACAACATCTGGAGGGCATCATGATTCTTCCATCTGCTTAAGATGGGCAGAGCAAGAAGTTTCCTCTTATCTAGGGCTAGTTTAACATATTTCATCACACCAAATGTTAAATGCTAATCTGTCCCAGACAATATGAATACAATGTTATTTATTTCTCATCTCCAGTAGGAACATTTGGAGGGGAATAGGTCAAGATACCGAACTCCTAAGTCTGAATGTAATGAAAATTCTAGAATTAAGTTACTCAAAGTCCTATGCTTTTAGACAACCAGTAGGACAATATCTGCTCATCTTACAGTATCCACTACACTGCCCCTTGACCTCCATCATCTGCAAAGTATTTAACTACATTTAGTTAAAAGCCTCTGGAAGCTCTATTGACAAGTGAAGGCCAAATGTAGGGAATATGGCCTGTAGAAAGGAAAGACCAAAACAACTGGCCCACCCACATAGCTAACAAATTGAGATACACATCACTGTGGCATAGAACTGTATCATGGGAAGGACGTCTCATAAAGATACTGCTTTACCTTCATCTCCCACAGGACTGTAAGAATGATGACATCGTGAAGTAAAGCAGCATGGAAGATGAACCCTTCCTGCTGAACTACTGCTTTCCTTAAGCATGCGGTAAGCCTCAAAGAGTGAGAGGCAGAAAGCACATGGAAGAAAGAGAGATGAGGAGGGATTTTCTCAGAAGATGCAAGCATGTATTCTTTCCATCTTTCCATTACTGTCTTTCTGCCTTTCTTTCAGTTTAGAAAATAAAGTTTCTTTTATAATTATTATAAGGCTACTATTTCGGGAATAGGGCTTTTGTCAAAGGAGTCCAATAAGAGAAATCAGAAATGGTCATGGTATGCCACATTCTTGTACAAGCTCTGTCTCCTTTCCCTAGATTTTCAGCCTTCCTGCCAAACTCCAAAGGGGTTGCTACTGCCACTTTTCTGTTTTCAGTAGTTCTTCACTCTTACAATGTAAAAGATGACAGTACATTTTGATTTTTGCTCTTCTCAAATCCACATTTTGGCCCAGAAGTCTAACTGTGCAAGGTAGAACACAGAAGCTTGCAAGGTCATCTTTTGTTTGCATATGTTTGACAAATCTTTAGTTTAGCAGTTGGAAATCTGTGACAAAATCAGTCAGTGATGCTGAAAAGAATGCAGAGGGGTTATGAAGCACTTTCCCTTTTCTAGCTGAGCTTGATGAGTATCACCTCCACTAACACATTAGAGGTCAATTCCATTTTAAATGCAAAAAGAATAAAATGCTAGCATAAGGCCAGACTGATTCCTACAGAGTGGTACATTCTCTTCTACACAAGAGATATACAATATGGAGACCTCAATCTGTTTTTTCTATAGAATGCAAGATAAACTTCCAGAAGCTGCATAGATGGTGTCTCTGTCATTCAATTTTATATATGCATGCATTTATGTTTCTATGTAAGGAGCCAGCATGGTATAATTGTTTGAGCTTTGGACAACAATTCTGGGGACCATGGTTCAAATGTCCACTCGGCCATGGAAACCCACTGGGTGACCTTGGCCAAGTCACACACTCTCAGCCTCAGAAAACTCCATGATAAGTTCGCATTAGTGTCGCCATAAGTCAGAAACAACTTAAAGGCATATAACAACAACAACGTTTCTGGAGATTTTCAGACAGGCAAAAATCGCTCTTTGCCGCACGAGCAGCCTCCCAAAACTGCTGCGCGGCAAGGGTCTTCTTCGGACGACGCTGTGCCTCTGGCGAAACCGTCCGTGTCACTTCCGTGAAGCTTGGGACGGCTCCCCGTCATATTTCAATCACGGGCAGCCTCCGTGCTTGAAATATGACGCGGAGCCTTCCCAAGCTTCACGGAAGTGACACGGACGGTTTCACCAGAGG
Organism: Gambelia wislizenii; assembly: GCA_030847615.1. NCBI lineage: Eukaryota > Metazoa > Chordata > Lepidosauria > Squamata > Crotaphytidae > Gambelia > Gambelia wislizenii. The sequence continues at coordinate 111,278,499 of JAUMIR010000004.1, forward strand.
CACAGCGTCGTCCGAAGAAGACCCTTGCCGCGCAGCAGTTTCGGGAGGCTGCTCGCGCGGCAAAGAGCGATTTTTGCCTGTCTGAAAATCTCCTCTATGTGTCTGTCTGTGCAATTTATGGAGACGGTTGAAGAATGCTAATCTTAACATCTTAACCTGTGAAAGGATAAGATCATTTAAAATGGAAACACAAAATGATAAAATGTTTTGCTTCATGTCCTTGAAGCTTGTAAATGATCATGTTGGGATTTTAGGGTTATTGCTGTTACTTTTTCTTTTTAATGTGAGGAGAGGTGTCCTATTGTAAAATGTCATGGCTAATGGAAAATGACATCATAATAGGAATGGGGTTGTAGAATTAGCCCTTCAGAATGCTAGCTCAAAGGCTGGTAGGAGCGAGAGCGAGAGAATGAGAGATCCACTGATGGACTCACTGTTTCCTTATAGGTAGACCAACTTGTCTCTATTTTTTTCCAAACCTGAGACCTACATTTAACCTCAGTTATACACTTCTCCTTTTTCCTCTTCTTTTACAAAAATGTATGATATGCATTTGAGGAATTCTTGTTTTTCTGACCCACCTTAGGCCAAACTGCAATCCAGCAATGTGGTCCTCACACACCAATTGAATTCCAGTGTGGGAAACCATTTCATGATGTTCAATGTGAACATTTCATGATTGGTCACTGTGATTCTTGCAAAGAATGCTGGATAGGTAGGAATGATGTAATGCAGCAAACATCTTCCTTCCTTCCTTCCTTCCTTCCTTCCTTCCTTCCTTTCTTTCTAGGTTACCTTCTTGAGCAAGAATCCACTTCTGGAATCAATGAACATGGGTTGGTTGCGGCTTCCCTGTGGCCCAAACTACACACTTAGGCCTTGACCCTAAAACACCACCCTGGTGTGCACAGATCCTCTTCTTCTTGTCTCTATGATAGTCTGTGTAGCAAGTGCACAGATCTTCCTCTCAACTCCACATCAGTCTGTTTCACCACTTTTCCTTTCTGGATTCCACTCTGCCGGTTTGCTTAACAACCCTCCAAATCTCTGCCCTTTTGAGCAGTACAGTATAACCCACAATCCCTTCACTCTATTCCTCTATCCCAATACTTCCTACTTTCTCTGATAGCCTTGTGTGAGTGTTTGGAGCCTGAGTGTTAGCATGAATGCTGTTAAGATTGTTGTTCAATAACAACCATTATTATTTTAACTCCGTGGCTATGAGTCTGTCCAAGTTAGTACTGGTATACACAGTTTAAAAATCCCTCATTTGCCCAACCTCTCGCATGCCAATTTGAGCTAATTAAATTTCCCAAACTAAGTTTCAGACATGCGTAGAAAGTCCATGGACCTCAGGAATTCAGGGAACAACACATGTAACGAGACTAACAGCATTCTGGCCTACATGAGATCTTTTAAACTACAACCAATCAGCAATGGAGGCTAGTGGCTTTGGTGGCAGTGAGGTGGTACATCCATTCTGGATTTTAGTCTGAACTTTAAAGGAGCTATCCAAGGTATTGAACCCTATCTCCAAACAGGATAGCTCCTTGAGGATGCAACACTCACTCACATATGTAAGACTCACTCATTTCTTCAAAAGTACTTTTTTGCAGAGAATATGTGGCCATTCCCCTTATTTTTAGCATATTTATATATAAAATAAAATAAGGAAAAGTAATATGTTTGTAACATGTTACTCTCACAATAGCAAGGAACAAGGATTGACTAATGAATAGTTTCAAAAACGACAAGTAACATTTACTCTGTTACTTCAAAACCCCAACAACATTCCAAACTGTGCTCCATAAGAAAACAGGAAGGAGGCAATGGGCAGCAGGTCAAGAATTTGGCAAATGCTACATCCCTGAACCCATCTGCTTTATGCCTTTATTTCTGTTTATTCTTAATTATGCCTGTTCTAAGCCTCTCCTAGACTAATTATACTTACATATAATTCTTCAGTACTTGAAAAATTACACTGGCTACACTGGTGTTAGCTGTATTACCACTTACCTATTCTGTAAACCATATTAAGGCAATGCAAGGCAATTAGGCCAACCCCAAGGGTAAAAAAAATAGTAAGCAAGTGTTTGAGTCCCCACCATGGCGCTACCTTTCAGTGGTGGTGGGACTGTATATCCCTGTGAGGCAGGAAGCTATGCTGAAGGTAGCACTGCCACTGATAGGGTTTCCAAAATCAACAAAATCAACATCCTTTGGACATATTGTGAGACAATGTGACTCATTGAAAAAGATGGTCATGCTTGGTAAAGTAAAAGGCAGTAAGAAAAAAGTGAGGCTGTACTATAGGTTGATTGACTTAAACAAAGACCTAATCCACACTACACAAAAAAATCCAGTTTGAAATTGGATTATTTGTCATGGTGCCTTCCTATTGACTCTTGGGATTTGTAGTTTTACAAGGTCTTTAGCCTTAGCATGCTTCTGCCAAAGCAAGCTGGTGCCTCACCAAACTACAAATCCCTGAATTCTGTAGGAAGGAGCCATGGAAAATAATCTAGTTTCAAACTGGACTATTTGTGTACTGTGGATGCACCCAAGGAAACCACAGCCCTGAGTTTGCAAGACCTGAGCAGGACAGGTGATGACCAGGGATCGTGGAAGTCTCTCATTCATAGACTCACCATATGTTGAAGTCAACTAGATGGCAAATGACAACAACAACAGCAACTTTTTAGTTAACCAGAACTCTTCTTCAAGCTAGACTATAAACAGGGAAGGGAAGGCAATCTGGATAATGTTGATATCACGGATTCCTCATACCCGGAAAATGACTGTGGGAGGGGACAGCAGATGTTCACATTAGGTTCTGCAAAGGCTTAGGGTGGTTTCACCTTGCACCAGAATGCTCTGTAGGACTGCTGCAATGAAGAAATAAACAATGGTTGATCCCTAATTTTTGAAATTAAAGTATTCAGCTGTTACTTAGGGCCTCACCACACTCTGAAGAAAAGTGTCAAAGCAGCAGGAACTTTCTTTCCTGCTGCTGTATTGCATGGCGTTGGCATTCGTTCATTCTGGTCCTGTGGTGGACCAAGGTAAACTTTTTTCTAATCAGAAAAATCTGTTTGCAAAAAGACATGGTTTTACCTTGGTCCCGCGCAGGAGTGGAACAAAAAAACACTGGATGAATGCTGATACCATGTGGTAAGGCAGAAAGAAAGAACATCCCTGCTGCTTTGCGTTTTTCTTCAGAGTACAGTAAGCCCCTTAGATCTATCTTCATCCTCAGGAAAAGTACACAGGTTCACTGGTAGATGAATAAAAACACATACACTATAGCCATTAGAACCTGATGATCATTTACAATAGGTGCTTTTAAAAAACAAACAAACAAACTCCTAACTTTCTTAATCATCTGTTTCCTTTTAACCAATTTCCCATATGCTTCCTTGTTTGGTATCTTTACAATCAGAATAGTTCCATCTCCAATCAATTTTCCCTGGTCTTTCTGAAACCTTTTGTTTCCAAACAGCTTGAGTCTTGGGAGACAGAAGCCAACATAGTTAAACTATTACAACACTCAGAAACACTTTCCACATTTTGATTTATGCCACACCATGTTAACAAAAGCACCCATTACTTAATTGATCCCTACAGAGGATTTGCCGAAGCATCATCCCATCTAGTTTTAATTAATTGTTTTTGAAGCTTTTTTTGTGTGTGTGTGCAAACAGTATGGCAGTTACCGTGCAGAACGAAAACAAAAACAAAAACAAAGGAAAGGGCTTGTTTGTTTCCTGCAAAATATGTTCAAGAAAAATCTCATCACATAACAAAAAAAGCATTGTTTGTCAAGTTATTGCTTTTAGAAAAGCATAGTTTAGGGAACAACTAGATGGCCAGAGAATATTACAGTCACCTCAATTCAAATCATAACATGAATTCGAAGAATATTTTCACACACATACATACACCTACAATAAGCCCAGAACTCAAGGAGAGCCCAGCTGGATCAGGGTCATTAGGGTGCATCTAAACTCCATAGTCATAACAGTTTGATGTCACTTTTGCCTCTCATGGCTTCATCCTATATAGGTTGGCGAATGTGACAAAATGGCTGTATGAGCCGGCTCTCTCCAGTGAAGTGCAGCTTGATCACTGGTTGCCGGCAATGGGCAGAACAGGAGGAGTGAAACCCAGGCTAGTTGTATGTGATGTGAGGGGGCCTCCAGGTGAGAGGGGAGTGTTTTAACAGAGAGTCCTGAGGGAGTTGGGAGATAGAGGGGTCCTCTAGATGGTGAACATTAGCAGAAGTTATCATTTGTCCCAATGAGATCTGACTGAGATTTGCAGTTTTCAGAAGGAGGGGAGGCAAAAATGCCATTTGCTGTGTGGGAAAGCCTTCATGGCTTTCCCCAAGGCTTTTTGAATAATGTGTGGAAATGAGCATTACTGCTCATTTGGACATCTGATTCGCAGTGCAGCACATTTTCGGTGAAGGTGGAAGGACAAATCTGATTGGTCAGATGTGTGCAGGGGGTTGGGTTTGTTGGCAGTGAAGTGGCCAGAAGCGCCATTTTGGAGTTTCGCTTTATTGGTCACACTTTTTTGCTGCACTTTTTTTGTCGCACTTTTTTTTGCTGAGGCAACTGATCCTGAAGAGCTGAGATAGTGGAGTACACCAACAAAGAGGGGGTCCAGAAGATGAGATGGCTACACAGTCTGACATGGAGTCAAGAGGAAGTGGAACTGTGTGCACTTGAGTAACATATTTCCCTTTGAAGGATGAGACTTTGAGTGGAATACAATGTCTTTTGGAGTTTCCCAGGCTAAAACAAAGGGTACTCTGGAAGAGTTAATGATTGTTAATGGGTGCTATACTTTGGAATTGTATACGAACAGGCCAGGTCTTTTGTTGGAGGGAAGCAGGAGAAGAAAAACCGATTTTACAAACATTAAGGTCTCTGCTATAATTGAATAGATTAGTGAATGACTCATCTTCCTGGTGTTAAGTTCTGATCTGAGTATTTGGTTTCGGAGAATTTCTAAAGGCCTCTCCCTTGGTCATACATGAATCCAGCTTTGGTATTAGGGGATCCCTGGTATACCTGCAACCATGTGGATGGCCACATAAAGCCATTAAATATAGCCAATTTTTAGATATTCCAAGATGGGGACTATCAGGGTAAGTAACAAGACCCTGTGGGGAAAGGTATCTTTACTGCAGTAACTTGGAATGCAGAAGCCACAATGAGGGAAGTGATCAGTTATTATGATATCAAGCTTTGGGGATATACCAGTCATATATCAGCTCCTGGGACAAATCAAACATCTGTTCGTCTAAGTATATCAACAGGGGAACAAACAATGAAACTAGATTAGTAGGGTTTCAAATGTATGACTTAATGGATGCAACAGTTTCTTGATTAGGGCTTCATTCACTTTTTATGGTTTCTTGAGATATCTGAAGCAAGGTTTGGTAACTCAGAAAACTAATTAGTGATGATTCATGCATACAAACAATATACATTTTTCATGTTTTAGAACAGATCGCTGCATTTAATCTTCTGCTTTGTAGTTGCTTACTGAAATGAATTTTTTTAAAAAACAGAATCCTGGTCCAAAGACTGAAACATCATGTCACTTACAATTTTATAATTTGAAGTTTTAGTTTTGTCACTTTAGTTTTTCCATCTGATTGGATGGACTTAAAAAAATAATTATCCACACACATTTTTAAGTGTTCATTGTGAAACTGTGAAACACACAAATCCAAAAAGAGGACGGAAGGAACATCAAGTTGTGATTTTATTGAAAATAAAACCTATAAAATAAACAGTACTTATCACAAACTACACTTTAACTGTCCTAAAAACATCTGTGAAAGGTTACTTTTATGGGGGTTATTTCTATTCCAGTATAAAGCCATTTCTTCCAATCATTCACAAAGCTAATCATAGTTAGTATGATTCCTTTAACAGTGAGTTCAGGTGGTGAATGCTCATAGGTGCCAAAAACAGAGCCACTGAAATTCGAAAGGGAAGTTTTATATTTTGGGGGGCGTTTGTTTTGTTTTTACTCTTTTTGTAGCCTGTCCTGGGGTTGTAATGGAAGGGCTGTATAACACTACTTACAAATAATGAATGAATGGCCAGTCTGCTATGTTTCTTTACAGCTGTGTAGATAATGTTTAAAGCACCACCAGTGTTGTATGCACAAATGCATTAAATCTGCAGTTCTTACACATTTGCCACATTGAACTCAATGGGACTAATGTCTGTGTAGAAAAGCATAGAACTGTACTATAGAAAGATGCTTAACTTCAGAATTCAGGGGTTTGTAAAATGGGTACAAGCCCTTTTTATAAGATTTGTTCTAGCTCTTTCTGATACTGTCAAGCACAAAAAATAGACTGCATCTCCTGCTTAACTCTCTTTTCCTGCCAATTCTATTTACTTAAATGTGGATATATATCATGTTGCTCTGTTTCATCCAAAAGATCACTGCCTTTTCCTTTCCACTAGGGACATAGCTCAGTAATACTTTGCAGTGTTGGTTCCCCTGCATTATATTTCTGTTTTATAGTGGGAGCATTCTGTTCCATATCAAATTATTTATATATACAATTTTATAATGTATATGTTATATTAAATGAAATTATAATCAAAACTATAAATATATAAACAATTTGTACTAAATTATGAAATAAAATAAAATAATAAATACTTTAAATATTATTTAAGCATAAATAAAAACACAAAATAACAAAATAATAGAATAGATAATAAATAAAATAGTAAAGTTAATTATGGCAGCTCCCCCCCCCCCAGTAACTTCATTATAATATTTAGAATGAGGAGCAGAAAAATTAGACAACTTGCTTACCATTACTGCAATAATGTTTACCGCCATTATATCTGCTTTTGGTATCATTATGATTCCAGTCCTGCATATATATAGGAACTCAGTGGAGCTTAGCTCTAAGTAGAGAAGCATAGACTTGAAACAATCAGTCAAGGTCTGCCATGTCTTTACATATTGAAGGTTCAATGATGTGGACAGGATCCAACAGTGTACTTTTGCTGGATCCTACTCCTTCTGCCAGAATGAATGAGTGCTTCCCTCTCACAGCTCCTTATGCACCTTGAAAAACTTTGGAACATATTTTTTGGCTGTATGGTGGGGTGGCAGTGGTAGGGGGAAGGGAAGAAACCCCCAATTCCTTTGACATTGGACACTGAAATGCAACATTGGATCTTGGTCTGTGTTTCACAAAATCTAAATTTAACCTCTCCATTACCAAAACTAATTATTCTATTTCTGTCTTAACCAACAGAGGGAGTTAAAAGCACTACCAGCTGGCAAGGCAAGAGGAAAAAACTGAGAGGGAAGGAAGAGGGGTCAGTGGTTGCAACTGAAAAAGAATTCTGGACTCCTGCCTATTTAGTTGGCACATGGGCAAACCTGAGAGTGCGTAGATTGCTCCACCTCCATATCCAGAGAATCGACTGCAGAATAGTAAATCAGTTTTTATGTAAGTCCCATCAATGAATCTAATCTAATTGGACTAGCAACTGGATTTACTGTAGGGCCTAGGTCAGGGGTGGGAATCATGTAGCCCTCCAGATATTGTTGGACTGCAGTTCTTTCATCACTGTCTATGTTAGCTATACTAGCAACATTGTGGGCTACATAATTCCTACTACATCCCCAAACAATAATGAATAAAACTCATAGTAGGCTTATTGAAATCAATGAGACTTAAATTGATTTCATTGATTTGACACTATGGAGATTTTCACATGGGCTATATATCCCGTGGCAGGAACAGAACAGAGTCGGGAAAGGTTTTCCCTTTTGGACGACGTTGACCCCGTTCTGTCCTGCATCCATCTGACTACCGTGACTGTTCTGGAACAATGTAATCATGATTTTTCATCGTGAATAGACCTCCCGTTCCATCACTATCACGCGATCACAGGTGTGCGAACAGGAGCCACGTTCCTGTTCCGAAATTACAACTGCGGAGTTGAGGTCCATTCCGAGAACTTCCTGTTATGATCTGGACATCCAGGTAAGTGGCACCCTTTATTTTACCCTTCCTGTTTTGATTGTGTGATTTAAAGTGTGTTTTTGTGCTTGGTGAACGGATGTTGTTTGGGGGAGTTTTATTTTTTGAATTTACTGTCCAGCCGTTATCATGCAATAACGTGATAATGTTTCAGATGGCCGGTCGTAAAAGCAGCCTTACAACGGCTGCATGTATGGCTGGCCAGCAAGGGGAGGGGGAGCCCGTTTCTGCCACGGAATTAAGGTAAGTGTGTGAAAGAGTTACGTTATTCCGTGGCAGGAACGGGAGAGGAGGTGGCGGGACAGTAACGGGGCATTTTGGCCCCATGTGAAAAATCTCCTATGAATGAGTCTGGATCCAATTCAACATTACCATTTTCTGTTGTCTTATTTATGAATACTTACAACTCTGATTTAGTTTGGACAGCTGTAAATCCTTCTGGCACATTCAAAAATTGCTCCAAAGTAGCTACTTTATTTCCTATTGTTAGTGTATAAATTCACATAGACCATTTGAATCCATAGCGTATCTGAGCAGTAAATGATGCACATGTTTAAAAGAGTCAAGTGAAGGAATTGTTTTTTATGGAAATTAAGCATGCTTAACTTTCTCTGAGTGGCACCCAATTATTCTGACCCAGTGACTCTCTTTTGTGTGTTATAAGCATATTGTGTCAGTGGAACAGCTGTTCCATGCTTCCAAGCCCTACAATCTACTGTGTGCTGAAAAGCAGAGGTAAAAACAGAGAACCGCTGCTTTTTCAATACAGAAACCTGCACAGATTCCTCCTGTGCATGCATGTTGAAGGAATCTTAGACAATCTGACAAAGGGAATCAAAAGTGTAGCAGTTTCAGAAGAAGGCACAATGATAATATAGTGTGAATGAGTAGCTAGGATATCCTTGTGTTTCAGTGCAGCAGCAAATGCACCTCCACATTGTGATAGCTCATTCTTTCATCTTAACCCAGATGCAAATAGGCATCTACATTCAGCTACAGCCATGCAGTATTAATGTACCTCCATATACCAAGAAAGAACTGTACAGATAGCAGCCAAAATCACACTGCCAGGATTTGGAAATGTGACTTTTTTAGACAACAGCCCCATGAATCCACCATCCAGCATGGCCAATGGCTATACTGGGTGGAGGATTCTGGTGAATGAAGTCCAAAAATGTAAATTTCCCAAGCTTTGACAATGCTCATCAAGCCAACCTCCTTGAACACCATATGACCCCCATGTCCATCCCTATCTAAGACCTCAGCCATAGGTGACAAACCTCAGCTAGAACACAGGACCCTCTCTATGTCAGTCCTGCATTAACTAGAAAATACGTGCAATGTAATATTAGCCATTTTACTTTCCATCCTGCATTAATGGCATTCACAAACAATGCATTTATTCAGTCAATTTATATTCTTGACATCTTTTGTGAAGACACAGTACAAATACAAAGGAGAAAGAATTAGAGAAAGCTGAGAGGATCAAAAGAGACCTTGCATTAGAAACATGGGGATAAAATATTTTAATACTTTGCTTATTTCAGCACTGGTGGGCCTAGGAAGTCAATGTTCTTTCCCAGAAGAACCTGAGTTTTTAACCTTAAATGCTTTTCTAGTTCTTCCTGTGTTTCTGTGGTAACAGTGTGTTTCCATGGTTCCTCTTAATAGTCTAAGGCATTATTTGTAATCTAACTATAGATATACAACTAATACACATGGATGTCACACAAAAACACACACACGTTATTATGTGTGTGTGTATGTGTGTATACATATAAATAAATTGAATGTGGCTTGTTTTGTTTAATGTCCCTTTCAGTTGTGTTACTGGAAATTAGGACATTCTGCACTAATCTTCAGAGAATATGCTCTGTCATCCTGCCTATATTTGCCTGTGTTCGATGGTTTATAAAAATAAATAAAATAAATAGCTGTCACTGTTAATTGTTTTCTCATTTGGTAATCTGGGGAAATCCTGGGCTCGGCAATTACATTTTAAATGGTCTTTATGGTGTTACATTTGTCAAACAAATTTTTCAATATGTACACTGTGCATTTCCATTCATATATAATCTTTAGTGTACCCTTAGGACTTGTGTTCCTATGTGAGACATAGCAGGGTTTGCTCAATGCCATTCCCATGGCTAGCAACCTATTTAGATTTATTTCCTATTAGTTCAATGTAGTGCTTAGAAAAGTTAGCTTTTGGACTACATCTCACCATCACCACTACTACTGCCCACTCAGTGTGGTCAGTACTGGATTCTGGGAGCTGTAGTTAAGAGACATTTTTCCAAGGTCTTTTCGAGCACTTATCCTGGATTGCAAAACAGCCAATCTGGTATCTGGAAAATAATCCATGTTCCCCATCTTGCACATTATTTCTGTTTCTCACAGCCAGAACTTCATGTGTCTTTCAGGTGAATTACTACTTTCAGAAGAAAAAAATCACCTCATAAAATCAGCAGTCAAGAATACCCAGTGACCAGGGTTATCTTAAATACACCTTTTTTAAAAATCACCAGTAGAATAATTTATTTTGTGACAGCATTTCAGCTTCATGGGGACAAACAGCCTCCCAGACTATTTTCTTCAGCCTCTCCCTTCACTGCCTTTCTCTTCCCCTCTTTGCTTCATATTCAAGCACCCCCCACCTGCTGCTGCTTCATCTCATCACATCCAATGGCAGCTGGTAACTTCCATGTCAGCAGAGCAGTGAAACCTCTCCAGGATTTAGACCCGAATTTAAAGGAGTTCTCCAAGGTACTGAACACAGCTCTCAAACTAGAATCAGAACCTTGGACAGCTCCCTCAAAGTTCACTGGCATGGATGCCTCCAGCCCACACTGCCCCAAATCCTGTCCTTCAGTGGGCTAGTTCCCATTAACTCTTTACTCTTTCCATTCTTTTTGCCTTTCCTCCATCATTTGCTCTGTCTCCTTCTACTTCTGTCCCCAATTTGCTCTCTTCCATTTCTGTTTTCCATCTTCTGTTACCAGCCAGAGAGTTCAATGTCCTGTGACTTCTGTCTGGCCAAGCTTTCTTTGTCTTCCAGCTTCTCTTGACCGATGTGACCTGACTTGGTTGGAACATCCCAGTACTTGCAGAGAAGATCAAATATGGTGATTTGAGCTATAGGATCTTGTAAGTGCTTCAGATCCCAAAAGGGTTGTGTGTGTGTGTTTTAGAAATCTAACTGTGGACAGGGTAAAACTAAGCAGTGGGTTGAAACCAGCTAATGGGATTCTCTCCCAAAAATTCAGTAGGCAGGGAGTGGAAACAAAGATTTCCAAATTTAAACACCCAGGGGCCAAGTTGTCAGTAGATAATCAGTGGTGAATACACAGACCATTCATTCACATACCTGCATTATGCAAATTCCTTGCCTTTGAACAGCTCTAAAGAGGTCTTTCAAAGTCCTCTTTAAGTAGAAGATAACAACAATGGTTCTTCCATCAGTATCTGCCCTATCACAACTAATAACCATATCCAACTTTGTTTGCTTCACAGTTTGTTTTGCAATCCCAGTATTTTGAAAATGATGCACTTGGTCCTATTCCATAAAAGTGTGCCATCCAGGAGCCGATTTTGGTCTATGTATGGAAAAATAAGGCATTTTTTCTCTCGGGATTCAAAACCAGAAGTATGGAAATGAGAAGAGTAACACAAGAATAACCACTGCCTCAAAACTGGCTGCTACTGCTGTATCTGGGACTCAGGTGATTGAGTTGTGTATGCTGAATAGAAATGACAAGAAGGGGGCTTACCAGCTTGCCAGTGGGCCTGTTTGCTGCCCAGCCAGTGCCCCCGATGCTTCGCCCCCCCGCCACATGGCCAGTCAACATGGGGGACACCATTACCCGCATTCCCCTTCCCAGCCTGCTTTGAGGCTGGGAGGGAGCACAAAAGAGTGGGCCAATCAGGGATGGGCTGCCCTGCCCTGCCCTGATTGGCCCATGCAGAAGAAGAGGTGGGTCATCCGGCAGTGCTTTCTGGCGCAGTCTGATGACATGGGAGCCTGCGATGGGTATGTGTCTTCTTTATGGGAGGAGAGCGGGGTAGTATGGTCTGGGTCCACAAAAGGTGCAAAGAAGATGGTGGTCCTCCTGAATACCTTTTGGAAAAAGTACAAAGGTGGAGGGGAGGGATGGCAACGTGTGGAAAAGAGAAATGATTGGGTCACCTACAATGCACACAAGATGTACCAGAATTTCTCGCTATACTCACTTTGCTTTCAAATTGTTATCTGGCATGCTTGATTCTGTAAAATCTATTGATGTCTTTGGATACATCTACTGTACATTGTAGCCCAATAGATCATGGTTGAGGACAGAAACCTAGGTTATGATAAATTGCAGCTGCATCATGCCATCAGAGAAATGTGTTCCACTTTACCAGATTTTTTTTCAAGAGAAAATAGCTCGGAACTTGGAAAGCAATTCATCTGAAGGAATTTCAGAGGGTTCACAGTGCAATCAGAGATACTTTTCTCTTAGGACAATGAACTGGTATGCCTTATGGAAGGTGGACAAGTACTAGTTTGGCAAACATGTTCTCATCTGCATCCATTGGTGGACAAGCACTAGTTTGGCAAACATGTTCTCATCTGCATCCATTGGAGTGTGATCTTTTACTAAAAGTGAAACATTTAGGCTCTGTGGGAATCATTGACCCAGAATCAAAATTAGTAATGCAACACTGGCAGGATTCTACACATACAGTTCCATGAATACTGGAGATGATTTAACAAAGATAGAAAGTTCCTGCTGTGGACCAAACTCGAGAGCCAAACAGGAACGCTGTGTGTGATTTAAAACTTGGAGGAGAAACTTTCTCAGACACAGGGGAATGCAACAAAAATTCCCATTCCCCACCATGTCAGAAGATCACTAAAAGAACAGAAAGGGAGACCTTACCAGATGCCACATACTTCAGCCATTCTGGGGGCATAGTGCTGCTGCGGCCACTGCTGTGGCTTCCCTTTTTCATTGATGGGGGGGGGCGCAAATCAAAAGGGATGCTTTACTGATGGCCACCCTACACCCCTAGGACACTGGAGGATGACACCATCCGGTAAGGTCACCCATTTTTGTTTTGTCGCGATCTTTTGAAGCAGTTTTTGTCACATCCTGGTAATTTCCAAAGTTGTTTTCCTCTTTTTAAAATAAACAATAAGAAATATGGTGGGTGTCCCAATGCCATTTATGGCAAAGTATAAAACAGGGGTGGGGAATATATGGACCATGGATGAAGCTTCTGTACTTCTTAGTCAACACAGCCATGGCAAGGGGCTGCTACTGCTGCTGCTTGTTTATTTATATAGTGCCAGCAATGTATATGGCACTTTATAAGTAAAACAAAAAACAGCCAGCCCTAGCAGAGTTGTACAGTCTAAAATATACACATGTGCACACCAAGGGGAAGGACAGAGTAATGTGAATAGAAAACTATACAATACAATTATAAAGCAGATTGCCCAGATATAACAGAAGAAATACCATATAAAGTGCCGAATACATATCATTAAAAGATACAAGATAATAAAACAATATTAAATTAAATCTCCAAGCTTGTTCCATCCAGTTTTCAATTGGGATTTAAAAACAATGAGGGAAGGAGCGGTCTGCAAATGTCCAGGGATGATGGGAGTTATAGTCCAAAAGCATCTGGAGGTCCACTTCCAGCTCTGCCACCACCCTGGTATAAAAGAAAGAGCTCTGATGTTCAAGTCACCAGTACATGGTTGACTGACCGAACCCAAAGGGTAATCACCAATGGCTCCTCTTCATCCTGACTAGTGGGGTGCCACAGGGTTCTGTCATGGGCCCAGTGCTATTCAAAATCTTTATCAATGACTTAGATGAGGGAATAGAGGGCATGATTATTGAGTTTGCAGATTACACCAAATTAGGAGGGGTAGCTAATACCCCAGAGGACAGGATCAGAATTCAAAATGACCTTAACAGATTAGAAGGATGGGCCAAAATTAACAAAATGAATTTCAACAGGGAGAATTGTAGGATACTACACTTGGGCAACAAAAATGAAATGCACAGATATAGGATGGGTTGACACCTGGCTTGATAGGAGTACATGCAAAAGGGATCTAGGAGTCTTACAGGATCACAAACTGAACATGAGTCAGCAGTGTGATGCAGCAGTTTAAAAAGCTAATGTGATTCTAGGCTGCATTAATAGGAGTATAGTGTCTAGATCAAGGGAAGTAATAGTGTCACTCTATTCTGCTTTGGTCAGACCTCACCTGGAATACTGTGTCCAGTCCTGGGCACCACAATTCAGGAAGGATATTGAGAAGCTGGAATGTGTCCAGAGGTGGGTGACCAGGATGGTGGGAGGTCTGGGAGCCATGTCCTATGAAGAGTGGCTTAGGGAGTGGGGTATGTTTAGTCTGGAGAAGAGAAGGTTAAGAGGGGACATGATAGCCATGTTTAAATATTTGAAGAGATGCCATATTAAGGATGGAGCAAGCTTATTTTCCACTGCTCCAGAGACTAGGACATGCAGCAGTGGGTTCAAACTACAGGAAAAGAGATTTCACCTAAACATTAGGAAGAACTTCCTGACAGTAAGAGCTGTTCGGAAGTGGAGAGCACTGCCTCATAATGTGGTGGAGTTGCCTTCTTTGGAGGTTTTTAAGCAGAGGCTGGATGGCCATCTGTTGGAAATGATTTGAGTGTGTATTTGATTGGCATGGGGCTGGACTGGATGGCCCTTGTGGTCTCTTCCAACTCTATGATTCTATATCTTTATAAGAATCTGCGTCCTGAATTGTGCATGTGGTAAGATTGATAGATCCTCTCATGATACTTTCTTCATGAAAGCAGTGAAGACAGAAGAAAGAATGCAGTTGTCTAACATTTTGACACAAAGTCAACTTAGGCAACTGCTCTGAAATTAATTGAGAATTAATTTCCAGTAGGAAAAATAGGCACTGAAATGTGCTCAGCCATTTCTGCTTTAACTGCATAAAGACAGCAATTTTGGCCACAGCATATCATAAAAACCTTAATCTTGCAAAGTGGCAAATAACTGTGGTAGTTTTGGTCTTCTGTAATTTAAGTTTGTGATTTAATTAGTAAAAAATAAGTCCCGGTGAAGTCAGAGAAGTATAATTCTGAGAATAAATGCTTAGGAATGCACTCTTATTGTGAAAGATAAACAAGATTATTATTGAAGAAATGTGAAGTCCTTCATCCCTGTTTCAAGTATGAGATTTTATCTAAGTAATAATTTATCAGACAAAACAGCAGTGGTTTGAAACCCATCTGGGAGGCAACAGCTGGACTTCCATTAATTGCACAGGAAGTTTAGGACTAGAAACAAGGAGGCCTTCAGTAGATGGAGCATATGAAAGGAGGAGTAAAGTTTACATACATCTTCATTGACTGGAGGTTGTGAGAAACTCAAAATCTATAATAACTTCATATGAACTTGACTTTATTTTTCACATATAATGTGCAACGGGCTGTACCAGGGCCTGATGTGGATTTTGGACTATGGCACTGATTTAATAATTTAAAATATTTATCTCTAGCTATCACAATATGACTGTAGAAAATAAAGGATGCAAAGGCAGACTTGCAAAGATTGATTATGCCCAAATTGATTGCAGAGGTAGCGCCTTTTCCAGTTACTTCTGAAGAAGCAAGATGTTCATGATCCAATGGAGGTTTTCACACTTCTTAAAATACTTTTTGTGTTTTTAGCTCTCTCTTTCTCCTTTTGCCTCACCCAGCTGCCTGTGCCTATAGCAGCTCATTGATGGTAATTGAGATGTTTCTCACTTGTAGCTATAGGGCACAGCTAAAGTTACATTGCATCCAGTGGCAGTGGTCAGCTCTCATATTAGTAAATCCTCTGAATTCTAGTCTGAAACTTAATGGAGATGTCCAAGGTATTTAATGTCTCTGAGGGTCTAGCACTTTGGATAGCTTCTTTAAATTTTGAACTAAAATTCCAAGCAAATTGAATCTCCCACTGTTCTGTAGTGGCACTAATGTGCCAACTACCACTGATCATATCTAATTGTAAAAATGTATTATAGCACCACTGTTCTATTACTGAAGCACCTCAGACAAACATATATTTATCTTACACAATTGCTATAGATGGCCAGATTGGACAGGTTCTTGCGGTTTCTAAGGTTTCCCTCTAAACTTGCTTGACTGGAAAATGGGTCATGGTTGAAGCTCTCTGTGGGATTTGGGACTTGGAAAGGAAGAAGCATCTATGACTTTTTCCATTTCTATAAAAATACCATGTTGACATTACCAAGTCAATGGGAGGTATAGAGCTTTTGTTTAGGAACATTGAGTTTAAGAACCACATTGAAGTGGACTGGCTCTGAATCAGTCTGAGCTGAAGCAATGCATTTTTCAAAGCACCCAATGAGGGATCTAAATTTTGAACTAAAACTCAGAGTGTATTCACTGCCCCAATGATGTTATGGTTGGTTGCTCATTGTAGTTGAATATCTGGTGACCCTCTTCAGGTCTTCAGACATTGTCTTTTTTCATCAGTAGGTGGCACCAATCTGGGATTCTTAAAGATTTACAGCAATGGCAAGCACACTGAATAAACTGCAATCTCAGCTCTGCAGGACTCACTTTTGAATAGGCAAGTATAGAATTGTTTTACCAGGAAAGCTAGTTAAGAAACCATAGCAGCAAGAAAGAGACAGCTATTGGAACTGCTTTGAACCATACATTTGCGGCTCAGAATGTGAAGTGTCCTCAGAATATTTCGACTACAGTTATGAATGTCTATCCATCTTTGCTTAAACTTGGTTCTACACACTTAAAGTCAGGGATGGGCCAAATTTGGACCATCAGGCTGGCCCAACCAACCTGCAGGGCCGAACCTGAGGCTCAAGGTCAGTCCCAAGGTCAGGACTCAGCCATCGCCTAGTTTCTGTCTGAGTGCACTTTCAATCCTCCTCTACCTGCTCATGCAGGGAAATACCATATACTTCGATGGATCTATGAACACAACCAACCTTATCTGATTTTGGAAGCTGAGCAGGGTTGGGTCTGATTAATACTTTGATAGGAGAACACACCCAACACACACACACACAAAGAGAGAGAGAGAAAGAGAGAGGAGCCCTGGTGGCGCAGTGGTTAAATGTCAGTACTGCAAGCCACCACGTTGCAAGTTCGATTCCAGCGTGCTCCAAGGTTCACTCAGCCTTCCATCCTTTCGTAGGTCGGTAAAATGAGTACCCAGCTTGTGGGGGCAATTAACTAACACACATTGGAAACTGTTTAATGCAGTGTAGATGTGTAAATAGCTATTGCTTAAAACAATTTGTAAGCCGCTCTGATAGCACTGTGGCTGAAGAGCGGGGTATAAATAAATAATTTTTTTTAAAAAAGAAATATCAGATATTTCTAGGTAAGTATGCTTACCTAGAAAAGGTAATGCTTATCTGGGAAAGAATGCTTCCTGAATCCCTGAGGAGCAGCTGTCATTTCAGTCAAAGTTTCCAATACTGGGACAGATGGAACAATGCCTTGACTTGGTATAAGCAGCTTGCTATGCTCCTATGAAAGCAAAGAAGGGATGAAGCCAGACCCTCCCCACATCAAGGTGACCACTGAATTTTTGGCCAGGGACACAATGATGTCAGTGCACTGTCCAGTGTCTGAGACCCTTTCACACTACACAATTAAAATACTATTATTCCACTTTAACTGCCATGGTAACATCTTGTGAAATCTGCGGCTTATAGTCTGATAAGCCACCGAAGGAGCTCTCTGGGTGAGAATACTAAATACCTCCCCCTAAACTGCAAATCGCTGGATTTCAGAGGATGTTGCCATGGCAGTTAAAGAGGAACAAGAGCACTTTGTTAGTGTGAAGGGGCCCCAGATGTCTTCTGGCCCATACAGGGATCCATGGAGGCAGGAGAATCTGTACCCAGTCCCAAAAGTTTCCTTAGCACTGTTGTAAATAAAATAGGAATAATTGGAACTCATAATTTATTTCCATGTTTTTTAAAGGGATAAATCCCTCCTGTCTCATTTTTTGGAGGAGAGACAGCTCTTCAGGCTTAATATACAGTTGTTATTCTGTTGCCAATCTCCAGGTGGCAGCATCAAAAGGATACTTTCAGTATAAATTTGGCAGGGCTGTCTATTCTTCAGTCCTGAAATAAGTTGTACATTTGCTGTATTTAATGTTTTACAGATCATGATGGTGACAACAATGAATGCTTTCCTTCCCACCACTTGTTATAAGAGGAAATCCTGTGGATACACAGACTTCAGTTTGATTCTTGACATGTTATTATGTGACATCTCATGGAAATATGTGAGCTAGGTGCACACCAACAGAATAGGGTTTAACAGGACAGGTGACATTGGGAAGAAACAACAAGAAGATGTGTTTCCACAAGTAAACATCGTGAATCCAGTACTCTGCCTTTTCCCTACAAGTTTAATCACTTACATTGCACCTGCCTGTGGGCAGCTAATAAGAATTCTTATTACTGTGACTTATAGATGAATCCAGAAAGAGATAGGGAAAGCTTTGTGTTTTTAATATGGAAGAAAAACACACATACACACCAATAATCCTGAAGCAGAGCTACAGCGCCAGTGTAGTGTAGTGGTTTGAATATTCAACTCTGTAGACTAAGGTCTGAATCCCTGCTCAGCCATGGAAACCTTCTGTGTGACCCTGGGCAAATCACACACTTTCAGCCTCAGAGGAAGGTAAACGCAAACCTTGAACAAATCTTGCCAAGAAAACCCCATACATTCATCTTAGGGTCACCATAAGTCAGAAATGACTGGAAGGCACAGAAGAACAACAAACAGGTACTTGCTACTCTTTATAACAGGGATGGGCAACCGTGGAAGGCCAGGGGCTGCATTGTCCCCTTAGGAGATCTTGGAGGGTAGCACCTGCTCTGGAAAAAAAGCAGGGGAGGGCTTCAAACACCTCTAGAGGGCATAGAGGCATTTTCTTCAAGTTTGGATTTTCAAAAAAAGGCTTCTTCTCATGGGCCAAAATTGGCTCGGGGGCAGGGGCATTGGCCCACGGGCTACACTTCACCTACCCTTGCTTTATAGTATGATTTTTTTTCTTTTCTTTTTTACCTGCAAGGTCATATTTCACTTCAGCCACTCCGTGGCACCAGGAAAACCATTATCTTTCATCTTCAGCCCCACCATCTGCAACATGATTTAAGGATTATGGACTACATTGCAGGTTTGTTTTAAATATTATTGAGATTATTATTGTGAAATGGTTCTAAGTGCCCAGGGACTGATCTACACTAATTGTTTATTAAAGAGGCCAGAACATAAAACGTTGACAGTGTGGTTATGGAAGAGGGATAGGAGGGAGGGATGCAGAAGATCTGGGAGGGAGGGTGATAGCACAATGGCACTCTTTCAGCACATATACATCCTGCCCAGTCAGTCAGCTGGCACTGTACAACTACTGTTGTGCAATCTTGGTAAAAGTGTTGCCCAAGGAAGTAATGGACACCTCTTTGTGCAATGTACAATAGAACCCCAAGTTACACCAACATAAGGATTCCCACCCTTGTCATCTACATATTTCTGCATTGCTTGGAAAATTTATTACAGTCACCCCTTCACATTTGCAGGGGATAGGGGTGGAGCACCACTGTGAAAGTGAAAAAACTGCAAATAAATTAACCCCCCCCCCAACATGCTCTACACTCCTCTCCCGCCAACAGCGCTGCCAGAACCTCCCTTTCCTACCTTTGCATGATGCCTCAGCTGATTTGCAAAGTCCCTCTGCCTTCCTCCACTCAAAATTAAATGTTAGTAGCAGCAGCAGCTGCCACGGCAACCACCAACTGTACTACAACTCTCTCTATCCTCCTATCCTTGCAATAAAACCACTCCACATCTCCTACTGTCCTGGCACCCAAACCAACCTGCACCATCTTAAAAATGTTATTCTACCCCATCTCCCCCCCAATCGAAGTGAAAAGCACAGTCCCCGCTGCAGCAGCAGCAGCAGCAACACAAAACTTTTCCACCCTTGCCTCCCCTTCCCTCTGCCCAGCCAGCAACAACACCCCAGGTCTCCTGCTCACCTGGAATCCAAATTGCTATGAAGTGTGCACCATGATCTGGAGTTAAACAGTTATTGGCTGGAGTGGAGGAAGAGAAGGGAGAGGATGAGGATGGGGTGGGTGTAGGGGCAGAGCCAGTCTTCTCCCCAGAGTGGAGGGAGGCCAAGGGATTTTGCAAATCTTGCAGAATCATGGTGGTGCGGAGATTGTGGTTTTTCCAGACAGGAGGAGGAGGAGGAGGAGGAGGAGGAAAAGGTCTTGCAATAATAGTACTGTTGATGTATTCCAGCAGTAGCTACAAACCACCAATACACAATCTGAATGTGAAACACGCGAATATGAAGGTACGACTGTACTTTGGATGGGCAGTGGCCTTGCTGGCTGGGAGATTTTGGAATTCATAGTCCAAACAAGTAATTTTTCTGAGCTCTGGTTTTCTGAAACCAAGCCCTTTCTACATTTTCAGAGCACCCTCTGCTAGCAGAGACTGACATTTGAAGACACAAGTAGCTAACAGTGAAAGCAAGGAACGTAAGTCTCCGTCTCCCAAGTATTGTCATTATTGCAACTTTAACAGTTTCTATTAATATACTGTTCCAGCAGCAGAAGACCATCCTTTCTAAAGCTACTTGCTAATAGGACCTGATTGGTTGAATCGCCTCAGTGGAAGCTAATACCTAGGGAATGTTTCTTTGAATTGAAAATTAACCTGCAAAAGTGGGAGTATGGACAGGGCACACAAAACTTTGGAAAAGGCTGGTGTGGTTGGAAAGGTTGGTGTGAAACTAATAATTTTCTGTGTGAAATTAGACAGAGGGGAAGGGAAAGATAAGTGAATTACTTTAGGGTTTCTCTGAATGCAGGTTAGTTGAAATTAAGAGTGCATTGGAACAGGAAGGCTGTGCAGGTTGCTTGCTGTGAATCTGCTTGCCTTCTCCGTGCTCCTGTGTGCTGATCTGTAAATGAAAGCCAAGATTTTCAGCCCACATTCACAAAAATCTCCAGTGCCCAGTCAGTTTTTTAAAAAGGAAAATACTAAACCCTGTGGCAAAGAGGGGGGCACACACATAGTCCAGATGTATAGGACTCCCACAATCTCTGAAGGATGTGGGTTGTAGTTCAACCCATCTGGATGTCATCATGTTGCTTAGCTCCGCCATGGAGACTCCCTGGACCTTTTCCAGTTGGAACCAGAAAGTAAGTAGACATCATTCCTATTGGTTCACTCAAATGAAAGCAGATCCATTAAATCCATTGTTGATTAGGAGTCAATGCATACATAAATCCCACTGATCCAATGGGTCTGTTCCAGCTGGGACTAACAATAGTAGTCAAGCCACAGCGTTCTGTTAATGGTGAACCCTAGGGTTGCTCAGTGAAAAACAGGACAGGGCTCCTGTGCTTCTAATGCCTGTGACAGAAGAGTGGAACAGAGGCAAGGACCAGCAGCTGCTTCTGGGGGTTCAAAGCCAGATTCTATGGGAAATAGCCTCTGCTGCAACATAGGAAATTTCCTAGTCACGCTCATCCACTCCAAAAAACAGAGCTGGTTGCTAGAAGTGGCACAAGGGCTTTGGCTGTCATCCTCTCCATCCATGGTGTACTAAGTATGTCAGCGGCACACTCATATAGACTGCCCTGGTCCTTACATTCTGGGATGGGAGTGGGGATAACTCTGCTTATTGTACTTTGGCCTAAGGAGGCTGCTTTGGTTGTGATGCAGAGGAGAGTCTTCCTTGTTGTGATTCCCACTATGTAGAATGGTATCCCCACTGAAAACCAGCAAACTCCCAACAGTGAATAGTTCTATGAACAATTGAAGACCTACCTGTTTTTGTCTTTGTTATGTGCCTTCAAGTCAATTCTGACTTATGAGGACCATATCGTAGGGTTTTATTCAGAGGGGGTTTGCCATTGCCTTCCTCTGGGGCTGAGAGAGTGTGATTTGTCCAAGGTCACTCAGTGGCTGAGAGGGGATTTGGACCCTGCTCTCCCAAAGTCCTAGCCCAACACTCAAACCACTACACCATGCTGGGTCTCGCCTACCTGTTTATCCAAACATTAACCCTACCAGTTATCCTTGAGTGTTAATGAACAGTTTTATGGATTTTAAAAAATATTTTTACCATTTTGTCCTCATAGACATGGTCTTATTGTATCTGCGTTGTTGTTGTTATCATCTGCTTTGGGATTTATAAAATGAAAAGTGGTCTACAATTGCTGAGAATAAGCAAATCATAAATACAGTGTGCATGGTAGCACCCACTTCACATTTTGTGACATAAAACAGTAAAAAGCTACTGTAAAACTTTGATATAGGTTTCAAGTCCATACAATCAAACTACGTTTTGGGGATTAGCTAGGAATCCTGAGTGGATATGTCAGTTTATACTCCTGGGTGGCACCACAAACTCAGAGTTTATGGAATCTGGTTTTCCACTATAGCTGCAGAACCAATATCCAAAATAGTTAACAAAATAGTGGACACATACCATAGAGTTGCACTGGACAATGTCTAGAGAGGTGTCCTCTCTAGGAATTGCTAGGTCCTCCAATGCAACTCTATGGTGTGTTTGTACAGGAAGTCCTTTATTTTAATAGAGTTTGCTATTATCAATGGTTTCATTTATACATGCTAAGTCCAGGAATGCATCCTCGCAAATACAGGGGGAGATGGGACCTGTATAGCAAAAACACTGGAAATTTAAGGGGATACTGAGTTTTGGGGTTTGCCATTCATTGAGCTAGCCCGTTACCTCATGTCAGAAGGAATGAGATGTTCTCTTCTTGAAGAGAAACTCTGGTCAGCTGGTGGAAGCTGATCCAAGATGGAAGGAACAGCCTTTCTAGCAGAAAGCAAAACAATCCTGACAGAGAGCTGGGAGGCTGTACTCCCATCAGGATTGAGAGCCATGTTTCATCAGTAACTACAAGGGTTGAAGGCTGATCCAGAAGTCCAGGTGCAGAGTGTCCAGTCAGGGGTGATGTGGGAGATTTAAGGAGGGAGGTGAACAGCTAACAGGGCCTGGAGCACTGCCATCAGTAGCTGAAAAATGACAGGCTTTGTCTTTCCAAGGAACTTCAAGCAGTGATGAGATGGGAAAGTTGGAGGCAAAAGTACGAATAGAAAAGACTGGAGATTTTGTAGAAAAGTATTCATTTTGCATGCCTCCCAAGACTCACTGTAAAACAAACAGCACATTGCCTTGGAAGCTGGCATATTTGTGAGACTTACAGTG
The DNA here is from genome assembly GCA_030847615.1 of Gambelia wislizenii. Classification (NCBI taxonomy): domain Eukaryota; kingdom Metazoa; phylum Chordata; class Lepidosauria; order Squamata; family Crotaphytidae; genus Gambelia; species Gambelia wislizenii. The sequence continues at coordinate 111,301,855 of JAUMIR010000004.1, forward strand.
TGTTGAGGAGAAATAAAATAAAATCCATGTGCACGTTGTAAAAATGCAAATGGCTAAAAATGTGTACAGTCAACCCTCCGTATTAATGGATTCTGTATCCATAGATTCCATCACCCACAGCTTGAAAATATTCCCCAAAATATATATTTGAAAAAGCAAACCATGATTTTGACATTTCATATAAAAAAACCACATCATTTTACTATGCCATTGTATATAATGGGGCTTGAGCATCCATGTATTTTGGTATCCATGGGGGTTCCTGGAACCAAACCCCAGCAGATACCAAGGACCCACTGTACCTGAAAATATGCACAAATGTGTTGTTCCCTGTGGGGTAAATGTATACATATGTTTGTGCTAAAAATTGACACAGATTTACACAAGGAAAGTACAAACAGAGACATACAAATGATACACAAGATGGAATGAGAATGCAGTGAAATTTGGAGAAAGGCAATGAAATTAAGATGGAGAGTTTCCCAAATTCTTAAGGAAAAGACTTCATGACTATAGAAGGATGCTGGGAAGTGAGTCTGCAAGTGCTACCCAAATTGCTGGGGACCATGGGGAACCACTGGTGACACTAAAATTGTGATATTAAGTTGGGCAATTTTAATTAGTTCCAAGGTATGGCTGCAAGAGGTCAGGTAACTTACAGGACCTTTGCACCTGTGTATACCAGTACTCACTGATGAGACTCCAAACCAAATTGAAATAAAAATAGTTTTTATTGGAAAATAATCACAGATGCATTCACACATGCACTCACACTGATAAGACAACCACACAAGGCTAATGAAGAGTTGAGACAGAAATATTGGGATAGAGGAATAGATCCGGGAATAATGGGCTATATTTACCTGTCCTGAAGAGCAGAGATTTATGCAGCAAAGGAAGACTCAGACATGAATCTGAAGGTGGTACAGCAGTCCGGTAGAGTGATGGTGTCCAACTGTAGCACACATAGGTATTATTTGAGGGCAATATTTATACCCAATATCGTACTCTTAAGTAGTATTTTGAGTGTAAAACAATGGGTTCCCCATAATTAAACAGAAGAAACTTTGGCTTTGTTGATTGCTGCTAATGGTTGAGACATTAAGGTTATGGCTTTATGGCAGCCTCCGTGTTGTGGAAAGGAAAAGGTATGCGGGAAGGTATTTGTGGTGATGAGTGGGCATAATAGGTGTTTCGGTCACTGTTTGTTTTGGAGTATGACTCACTACCAGGTGTATCCAGGGGAGATTAGCACATTCCTCCTTAACTACTCTGACTAAGGGGCTTTGTTTAATCCCAACCTCAGCCTGTTTGTTAGGGAATTTCCAAGACAACTTTATTAACCCTTTGGGTAACCTTCACTTCAACCTAATTTTGGTTTGCCTTGGTCTATGGACTTTTTCAAATGGGGTAAGAAAACCCAAGGAGGTTGGGAGAAGAACGAATGCTTACAGAGCCCTGTTTCAGACAACCCCATCCTCCTCCTGGCCTTGTCCCATGCTGCAGGTGCTGCTTTTTATTGACGGAGGCACCCACAGCACAGAGAAAGCATGGGGGAAGATTGGGAGGAGGACAGAGTAGGGCGGGGCTGTCTGAAATGGGGCTCTGTAAACGCGACAGCCCCGTTCTTCTCCCAACCTCCTTGGTGATTTTTTACCCCGTTTGAAAAAGTCCTACCTCAGAATTCATGAACTATCCAATGTTGCTGAATTATCAATTATTGGAGGGAGGAGGTATAAGGCTAGGTAACACAAGAACCAAATCAAGAAAGAGTATAGCCTATATTGGAAGAATGTACATGAAGAGAGATCAGTTGCCAGCAATGTGCAACTGTCTTGGCCTAAGACATGTGGCTGCCTGAAACGAAATCCACATGCCTCTGACCCCACACTTTGTGCCATTCAGATATTGTTTCTCTACCCCTGGGGGGGGTGTCACATGAAGCAGGTTGCTTCACCCCACTGCATAGCAAGGCTGTCCCTCATGGGGAAAGAAGCAAAACATGCCTGATAAAATTTTGCTCAAGGTTTAAGAGCTAAAGATTCCTTGTGCCCACAGAGACTTCTTTTGTGCAGACTCCCTGCCCCTCCTATTCTTTTAAAAAACCATTTTTTAAATATAAAATTCAGTTGAGAGGCTGGTGTGCCACCCATGCTGCCTTTATTCAGAGAATACTCGGATCCCATAACGAGGGATCCCAAAACACTGAGTAGCTGTCTAGAGTAGGAGAGCAAGGGTTTTTCCCCCCACGTGGAGTATGCATCCTGTCTGCTCTTTTGGTTGTCAATGGTCAGCATTTAATGAGTGGTTTCAGTGTTGGGCTATGACTCTAGGAGACCAGGGTTTGCATCCTTGCTCAGGCATGAAAATCCACTGGGTGACCTTGAACAAGTCACATTCTCATGGCCTTACAGGGGGGCAATGACAAATCTCCTCTGAATAAATCAATCTTGCAAGGTCGGAGGGGGGACCTGTAGGATAACATCACCATAAATAGTTGAAAGCACATAACAGCAATGGTGGCTTGGAAGGGGTTGACAATGGTGCAGGAAATTTTACTGTGTTTTGACAGAAGCAAAAATGTCAGCGGGAGAGCAAATGGTGCGGGATCTGTGTGTGTAAAGAAGTGTGCACCAGACCCTGGCTCAATGGCTTTTGCAAAGCGTAGTTCTTTTGCTTCTTCTCTTACTGATAGAGTATATAATTTTACTAAATGGGTATCGGTGGGATTTTTTTTGGAGGGGAGGTTTGGTCCCCTGGGATGGGGGAATATTAGTGATGGGGAAATGTCTTTGTAATTTATGCATATATAATCCTGTGTGTCTTTTACTTGTTCTTATCCTAGCTAATAGTGGGTGGGGGAAGCTATTAAGAGATGGTGTCCTGAATATGCAGTGTATCCGCAAAGTGTGGAGACCTGAGATAACTGCTATATGTGTGTTGTGTATGAGAAAGCAGTCTGAAAGAGAGAGAGAGAGAGAGTTAGCTTGAAGGCAGATTTCTTGGTATGTATCGTTCATGAAGTGCACTAGCGCTCTTGGAGGCTCTGCTGCATGTTGTTAGGATTTGTTATGTTTCCAAAAGGCTCTTCTTGCATATTTCTAAATTGATTTTTTTTTTTTTGTAAATAAAGTGAATGTTACTAATTCTCCAGCACTTTTGGTTCCAAAGAAAGTAAAAGCATGCAGTTGTTGTCTCTGGAACTTCTCAGTGCCCAGAAGTGTAAGTGTGTAAGCGTGTGTGTGTGTGCTTGACAGTATTATCTAAAAGTAGTTTTAAATTATTAGGCACCAGTACATCACTACCAAGAGCCAGTGGCGTAGCGGTTGAAGTGTTGGGCCTATGATTCTGGAGATCAGGGTTTGAATCCCTGCTTGGCCATGGGTGCCCTTGGGAAAATCCCACTAGGTGCCCTCGGGGAAATCACACTCTCTCAGCCTCAGAGGAAGGCAAAGGCAAACCCTCTCTGAACAAGCCTTGCCAAGAAAACCCCATAAGATGAAAACAACGTGAAGGCGCACAGCAACAACATCACTACCACCATCTATTTTACTCATTTCTCTAATTATTACCATTTGTTTTCAGAAGCACCTCATTTCTTTTTTGAGAGAGAGTTTAATCTCACTGCTTAGGTGTGAACTTGCTATTTAATATTAGACAATCAGCTGAAGTTCAAATAGTTTGAAGTTTGGTTTACATCCCCAAACCCATTCTTTTAAAATATTCCAGCACTGCAGTACTCAATACAGCTAGAATCCAGGCATGGACCTGAGACAGATAAAAAAATCTTTTGCCATGAGACCTGGAACCCATTTTAAGACAGAGATTGAGGAGATTATCAGACAGGAACGCAAAAAGCATTCCTGTCCCACAATCTCCACTCCCACCCCTCTCCTGTCCCTGTCCTGCCACAATCACCCTCCCCACTGCACTTACCTTCTCTTCAGACAACAGGGCAGACTGGGAGTGAATGGAGCTCTAACAGAACTCCATTCACTTCCTGGAGTGAAATCCTGCAGATTTTCACAAGAAGACATGAGTGCGGGAAATTCAAAAATAAAAATAAAAAGAACACAAAAAAGTTACAGAAAGCACAAAAACACACTTTAGAATATACAGGTGACCCAGGGAGGGTCATAAAAAGTGTGTCACTTACCTGGATGCCCCAATCTCACCTGAAAGTGTTCTGGCAGGGACCACCCATTGACACTGGGTTCTTGCCAGCAGCATGGGGCACCTTGTTGCACACTGTCAAATCCATGACAGAAATGGAATGGGGGATCTATTGATGGCTTATCCCATCGATAAAAAACAGCACTGGTGGGACAGCAGCAGAACGGGTGCATAACAATGGGGGATGATGTCGTCTGGTAAGGGGGCTTTTTTGTGATCTCCTGCTGTTGCTGTAATGCCACTTTTGATGCGTCTGATAATCTCCTGAGGCTGCTGCTACACTGCAGAAATAATTCAGTTTGACCTTGCTTTAACTATCATGGTTCCATCCTATGGAATCCTGGGATTTGTCATTTGTTATGGCACGAGAACTCTCTGACACAGAAAGCTAAATATCACACAAAACTACAAACCCCAGAATTCAATAGCAGTGTCAAACTACGTTATTTCTGCAGTGTGGCAGCAGCCTCAGAGAGATTTTACAGTAGGACTAGCAGGGTGGCAGACATAGATCCCATCATGCTACACAGTTATAGTCCTACTATTCCACTTTTATTGTCATAGGTACATCCAATGGAATCCTGGGCACTAGTTTGTTGAGGCACTAGACCTCTCTGGCTGAGAATTCTAAGTGCCCCTCCCTAAACTGTAAATCCCAGGATTCCATGGGATGTGGCCATAGCAGTTAATGTGGAATAATAGCACTATAGTTATGTAGTGTGAATGGACCCAAGGTCCCTGGAAGAATAGCTAAATGGTATTTGGCATTTGGGTACCCCTTAATGTACAAAGGCGTCATACTGCCATGCTTAGCTAGAATCACAAGTTAGGCAGCAGGAGAAATGTAAATTTTTTCAACACTAAAGTGTAGTTGAACAGAGGTCTACTTTATAAGTCTGTTCTGAGCCCAGAGAAAATGTGCATGGATACTGAGTCAGTGAGACAGTAATTCGAATGGAACTTAGTGGAACTTGAGAGTTTTAACAAACATGCTTAAGACCACACTGCAATATGTGACGTCTAGGTACAGCTGCAGCAAATTTTGGGGTATTACTAGTATTTTGAGATTGCAGTAAATGCCACAAAAAATAGTTCCTGGTAATAACATTATTTTAAAAATTGGGCGGGGGGGCAGGAAAGAGAGACTAGATGGCTATTGCTTTCTTATTACTAAGGAGCAAAAAGTGAGGAGATTATCAGATGCATTAAAAGTGGCGTTATGGCAACGCCAGGAGATTGCAAAAGGGCTCCCTTTTCAGATGAACTCATTCCCCCCTCGTTATGCACCCGTTCTGCTGCCATTCCAATAGTGCTGCTTTTTATTGATAGGAGAAGCCATCAATAGATCCCCCATTCCATTCCTGTCACGGATTTTCCTGTGTGCAACAAGGTGCCCCATTTCACTGACGAGATCCCAGCATCAATGGGCAGTCCCTGCCAGAACACTTCCAGGTGAGATTAGGACATCAAGGTAAGTGACACACTTTTTATGACTCTCCCTGGGTTACTTGTACTTTATAAATTGTGTTTTTGTGCTTGCTGTCACTTTTTTGTTCTTTTTCTTTTTTAATTTCCCGCACTTGCATCTTCTCATAAGAATCCACGGGATTTCAATCCAGGAAGTGAACGGAGCTCCGTTACAGCTCCGTTCACTCCTGGGCTGCCAGAACGATGGGAGAGGAGGTAAGGTGGGGAGGGTGATAATGGCATAATGGGGACAGGAGAGGGGCGGGAGTGGAGATTGTGGGACAAGAACGCTTTTTGCGTTCCTCTCTGATAATCTCCAGATAATCTCCTATATGTAACACTGACATACAAAACACACAGCGAGGTGTGTGTGTTGCATGAGGAGGTCAGAAATTCCACACAAGGATGTTTAATGAACATTAATGATATTCTGAAGAATACACTGGGTTGTTTGTGTGCAAAATACCTAGATCCTGTTAATGGTAAAGCCTGATTCTCCAAAAGCCTTTCATGTTGTTCTGAGAGGCTAGTTTCCATGGAAACATTCAGCGTTAAGAGGGGTGCTGTCAAAATGTATTGCAATTTTGCCTAGTATCTCATGGGAAGAAAAATGTCAGTAGAAAGCATTTGTGCCTCCGTTCTTATAACTGAAGTGGGCCTTTCCCCACCTCCATTTTCTCTTGTCTGCACTTGTACCAGTTCTACAGGCCAAGGCATGCATGAGGTAGTTATTTACAGAAGCTTTATCGACAGCAAATGGCATCTGATACCATACAAAAGTATATACAGGTACAAGGGGATGTCCTTCACAATAGAACCTCTCAGGAGTGAGAACGTGTCTTTGGTCTCCCTCTCAAATTAGGGGGCATAACTCCCCAAAGGACTTTGATAGCCCAGCAAGAAAATCATGCCAGCTGCTCCAGATCCACTATGGGGCAATATGTCTTTACTTCAGTTGCTGCTCATGGCTCTGAATCTGAGACAACAGTCTGTGGGCCAGTACATTGGGTTCCTGAACCTGCCCTGTTTCCAATCTGCAGCAGTCAGTTGCCTTACCTTGCTTACTTTCATTTGAGCTGTTGCCTGGCTGAGATGAGGGAATCCTTGATGGGAAAGGACAGACTCCTGGTACCCATCCACACTACACAGTTATAGTGCTATGATTCCACTTTGGGATGGCTGCATCCTGTTGAATCCCAGGTTTATAGCTTGCTGAGGCACTGAAGGAAACCCCTGGATGAGAATCCTAAATGCTTCTCCCTAAATTGCCAACCCCAGGATTCCATAGGATGGAACCATGGCAATTAAAGTGGAATAATAGCACTATAATTCCATGGTGGGAGTGGGCCGCTGATAGACTAGTGAGGAAAATAAGGTAAATATAATTCATGTTTAAATGAAAGGAGGCTGTGGTGTTACTAAGGCCGGTGTCACCTCTCACTTCAATGGGATCACCTGGTACAGTTTGGCCTCTGCACACACACCCTAGTGCCGCCCCTGGGAGGAGGCTATGATAGGACATCACATCAGCAGAGGAACCCTTATCAGCATATAATTGCAGTAAACAACCATTATGCTGTGTCTGTTTTGGTATTCTGCTCATGTTTAGAAACTATGATACAAGAGAATAAAATTTTCTTGAATAGCTACTTCAGAGTTCCTGCAGATATTTCTGCCCTGTATTCTGGGAACAGAAACATGATAGTTTGGGGGGTGGGGTGGGATGGGAGTGGGTCCTTTGGCTAACTGAAGCTTATGAATGTGTTTGCACATATTGGCACTTTCCACACTGTGGGAATTATCAGACAGGAACAAAAAAAAGTGTTCCTGTCCCACAATTTCTTCTTCTGCCCCTGTCCTGTCCCTGACCCACCACAATCTTTCTCCCCACCACACTTACCTTCTATCCCATCATTCTGGCAGCCCAGGAGTGAAGGGAGCTCTAATGGAGCTCCCTTCACTTCCTGAATTGAAATCCCATGGATTCTCATGAGAAGACGCGGACAAAGGAAATTCAAAAGTAAAAACAAGAATACACACAAAAAAGTGACACCAAGCACCTAAACACACTAAAAACATTACAAGTAACCCAGGGAGGGTACAAAAAAGAGAGTAGCTTACCTGGATGTCCCAATCTCACCCAGAAGTATTCTGGCAGGGACCTCCCATTGATGCTGGGATCTCGCCAGCTTAACGGGGTACCTTTTCACTCACAGGAACATCCGTGACAGGAACAGAATGGTGGATCTACTAATGGCTTCTCCCATCAATAAAAAGCAGCACTGTTTGAATGGCACCTGAATGGGTGCATAACAAGGGGAGAATGACATTTTTTGCGATCTCCTGGCGTTCGTGTAACACCACTTTTAACGTGTCTGATAATCTCCTGTGTACCTTCACAAGGGAGAGCATTCATGTTAATTTCATTATTGTGGAAGACACATAGGTCATGAAGTATACATGGGGGGTAAGAGGGATCTTTTCACTCTTGACTGGCAGTCATAGGACATTTTCAGACATGCCAAAATCCCTGTTTGCCGCGCGAGCAGCCTCCCGAAACTGCTGCGCGGCAAGGGTCTTCTTCGGACGACGCTGTGCCTCTGGCGAAACCGTCCGTGTCACTTCCGTGAAGCTTGGGACGGCTCAGCGCCATATTTCAAGCACGGGCAGCCTCCGTGATTGAAATATTGCGCGGAGCCGTCCCAAGCTTCACGGAAGTGACACGGACGGTTTCGCCAGAGGCACAGCGTCGTCCGAAGAAGACCCTTGCCGCGCAGCAGTTTCGGGAGGCTGCTCGCGCGGCAAACAGGGATTTTGGCATGTCTGAAAATCTCCATAGTCAACAACAACAACAAACCACCTCTGGACAAGATACTAAGATGATGTCAACACATGTACAAGCCATCATGGTAGAGCTTCTCAGTAATAATAGAGCTGAAATCCAGATGGTATTTAGTTTTCCAGAATTGATAAGGCTGGATCTGATGTGTATTATACATGAAAGCTAGTGACTTCTCTTTGCAAAGAGAGAATAAAACAGGAAGTTGTTAAATACAAGGCTGAAAAACACTGAGAAGAATGGATTATCTGCTAGGTTTGCTATTGTTGTTTCTCAGTACACTGCTCAGCCCATGATTCCATCTGTATTCTGTGGGTGAAGTTTCTAATCCTAGCATTACAGTGCTGGGTCAAGAGAAGTACAATTACATTGCGAACAAATGCTGCATAAAGACTGCTGGAAAATATAACATCTAGCAGTGCAGGGGAAACCAGGGCAAAAATGGAGGCATAATTAAAAATTAGAAGTTGGGCTTCAGAAAAGAAGATTAAGGTATTAGTCCAAGTCAAAAGCTCCAGGAGCTGTACAACAACGCTTAATTTTCTTTCTTAGCTAAATTGCTGGAGGGCTTCACACTTCCCTTACTGTTCATTCAGCACAGAAATGGTCTTCAGTCCAGTGTAACAGGCTGATAAAAGAAAGCACCATTAAAAAAAAAAGTAAAGTATTTCAGTTTTTTTTTTTAAATGCACCCACCCAAAATGACATGCAAACAAGAGCAAGGAAAGATTCAAAGATGTAACAGCCACAGTAACAAGCATACAGGCTAATTTGAGAAGTTGCTCTATAACACACACTAATTACATGCTCATCAAAGTTAAAGGCAGCACCAAAGAGGAAGGTCTTCATAGAGTACATAAATCTGTGCAGGTGAACCAAAGCACCTACCAATAGGAAGGGAGTCCACAATTTCAGGGGCACCACAAGGAAAGCACTGTCTCTTGTGAAGACAAGCCTGACCAACCTGAATGATGGAAAGGGAAGCATCCAACAGAGGAAAGACCATTGAAGCAGATCTCAACATATGGACTGGATTATATGAGTGAAAGAGATCCTTCAAATAATTTGGTGTCTATTTAGGAGGAAATGGGGAGCTCCATCATTCTGAAGCAAAATGCCAGTGTACTCTTTTTTTCCCTGTTAGTTGATACATCACATGTTTCTGCTTTGATTCTGTAATTCATATGAATATACAGGGACTAAAAGATTTTGGGGGTGATGGATGCCAACATTTTTGTCACATACACCATAAACCAGGCCCAGTAGAGTGCCCCACTCTGCCTATTGCAATATATTTACTGCCCCTCATAACTTGGTCTGTTCTGTTTCTTCTAGCCCACTGAGCCCAGGATCCAGTGATATTCTGGGAGAGAAGGAGTATGGGTCCAATCCTGTCCCCTTCCCATGTTATTGACCCTTGGATTCTGTCAAGCTGTTCCACAAACCTCTTCTGCTTATTCATCTTTTGTCACCTTCATCACAGGTGGGTCAATCATATTCACTCATAATTAGACCCTCAGGATAACTGAGAAGGCCTCATCCATAGTTAAGCAGATGTCAATCCATCCTTCTACCACTAAGTAATGAAAAATGGAGATATAAGGAGGGCCTTACCATAAGTTGACAGGTGACTTGAAGCCACATACACACAAAGAAGGCCTTGTACAGTATGGAAGGTCTCTGTCTTACCATGTTCCCAGTGATAGCATGGAAATGGGGCTGGGAGGTCATTTCCTATTTCAAGGTCTGTGGCTTTACCTAGAGATTCTAAAATGGGGCAGAACACACATACACATCCAATAAGTGGGGATCATTTCTGAAAAGATGAGTAGTTCGTAGTTTGTTGTGGCACCAGAGCTCTGTTACAGATAAGGTTAAATATCTCACAAACTACAAACCCCAGAATTCCCTGGCACTGAGCCATGGCAGTTAAAGTGGTATCAAATTGCATTATTTTTATAGTGTGTCAGCAGCCTTATATGTGTGTGTATGGGGAGGGGAATGCAACACATGGGTCACATGTAGCCACAAGTTATTTTTGCAGCTAGAAGAATATTGTCATTTCTCTGCTATCTCTGTAGCAAACTGCATGGGAACAGAGAGGGGGTCCCTGATGCCTGGTCACCTCATTTCTGTCCCTCCAAGGAGTTTGGTTGATATAGGATGAGGGAAGGCACAGAGCTACATGTTATGCTCTGCTTCTGCTGTGCAAGATCTTGGCCTGTAGCTGTCAAATGGAAGTGACTGTCACAGTCCACTGAATATATTAAGGGCTGAGCAATCAAGCAATGGAAGACCCAGTGGTATATGCATACATATGAGAAGTAATCCTCTAACAAACATGTACATGCTTTGATGGTCCATTTCCATAACACTGGGTGCTGCCTATAACTCTATTAACCAGTTATGAATAAAGCTTTTGCCTTCCTTGAAACACTTCTGCTGCATCACCAGATCTTTACCAGCATGGCCAAGAAATGATGGTGATCCCTTTCCTGAAAAGATCAAGGAGACTAAAGGTGCAAGAAGGAATAGAAAAGATATACTTAGTTGTTGTTGTTGTTGTGTGCATTCAAGTTGTTTCTAGCTTATGGCAACCTGAAGGTGAACCTATCATGGAGGTTTCTTGGCAAGATTTGTTCATAGGCAGCTTGCCATTGTCTTCCTCTGAGGCTGAAAGAGTGTAACTTGGCCAAGGTCATCTAGTGGGTTTCCATGGATGTGTGAAGATTCAAAGCTCAGTCTCCTAGACTACTAATCCAACACTCATAATTCTATACCACCCCGGCTCTCAAGACAACTTTGTCCTCCTTTTGAATTCAGTCTCTTCCCTGGAGACTGTCACCTAAAGACTGCATAGATCAGTGAAACACTTAATCACACACTGCATAATATTAAAGCAAGTAGCAGGAGCACACACTGCGTATATTAAAACAAGACAATCAATAATCTGCTGCGAATAACAGAGGGTTTATGTATAAGGTATGGGTTTTCAAAAAAGCAAAACACAAAACTCCAGGCTCCCCTCTTGTCGCCTTTTCTTTCCAAGGCTAAAACAGGGAGTAGGTGGAGAACACCCTCAAGGTGGTGTAAGACTGAGATCTCCTTCAGTGTCTCAAGGACCCTCCGGCTCCAATCTCCAGCAGGAAAAACAGCTGTGCCTGGTGAGGTGGCAGCGAGTACTCTGTTGCTCCCGGAGGGCCTAGATTAATCTTGTGTGTTCTTATACTGAACAGCTGCAGACTTGTAGCTACTTATCTCACTGCTCTTCTCCCTTCTAGCCTCTAGGCATTCACAGTCACAACTAGCCAACACTACCATTAGATCAGTCACTTTCAGAACAGTTAGATGAATTTGCTCTCAGAGCCAGGCTCTTGGCTCCCCACCCCACCACGGATAATTTTGTACACACAGAGAAAGAAGGAGAGCTAGAGAGCTAAGAAAAGTTATATTTTTGGACTGGAACTTGCAGAATCCACCAGCCAGCAGAATTCCAGTCAAAAAAAGTAATGTTTCCAAGCCCTGAATAAATGTTCATACATGAACTGCAGCCACCATTTTGAACACCATATAAAAAGAACCAAGCCATTAGCTTGTTGCCAGTGTCTCTTTACTATCTCTGGGCTGAATCCTGTTGGCTAGTCCCCATTATAGTAATTTGTCAATTGCTGAATGGTGAGTCAACATATAAAATGAATCCTATTGATTCAATGGATCTACTTCGGTTAGAAATTAAGAATAGGATTTAAGGCTTTCTCTAGGCTTGTCTATATGAAGCAAAAACAAAACAAAATCTGGAGTGCCTTGCAATAACGGCATTTTTTAACAGCTGAGACTTGTCTTAATGGTGTTTTTGCCCCCATAAGCTTTGCATGCAAGATGGCGACCACAAGTGATTTACTCATGTTTGTACTTACCTCAATTTGCTTCCCCCGAACTTAAAAATAAACAATGTCCAAGGTGCGATAGAGTGATTTTTCTATTTAACTGAAAAACAAAATACCCAACAACCCCATTTTCTCACCTTAGCACTCACTCACTAAGGCGAAAATCCAACATGGTGGCAGTGGGCACTTTCCTTGTTAGCAACCCTGCACCCCATGCTTGCCCAGCCAATCAGCTTTGCGCTTCCTCTCCTATGGAAAAGTGATTCATTGAATCACGTGTCCCAATGCGCAGGAATGCGTATTCCCCTTGCTGTTTTTAAAAAACTCCAGGAAAAGCCTCAAAAGCTTTTTCCACGTAGCTTTTTACATTTTGGGCCCCACTCCTTCCCAATACAGAGAAACAATGTGGAATGCCATTAAGACAGGTAAGATTCTCCTCACATTCCATGAGGAGTATTTTTGCCATTTAAACAACCTTCTTCCAGTCCTCATAGTTTTACCTGGGTGTCTCCCTTCCTGACTAGTTTCCTTTCTGCAAGCAAACTGAGGGGGGTGTAGCTGGGTATTCCATTGGAGTTTTTTCTCAGGACTTTTTACTAATTTGAACAATAATAACTTTGCCTTGATGTGAGACAGAAATAGCTTCATCTGAAAGCTAAGTGGCAGGAGATTCAGGGAAGATGAAGGGAAGCTTTCTTCATAGCATACATAGTTGATACTGTGGATACTGCCTCTACAAGAGTGAAGACTGCCAACCTGGACAGCTTGAAGAGGAGATGAGAGAAATTCATGGGAGATAAGGCTATCCAATGCCAGCATCAGAGACAACATACAGGGGGAGGGGAGCAGGAGGGCAATGCTTGTGCACTTTCTGGAGGCATTTGGTAGGGCATTGTGGGAATAGAATGCCAGACCACAAGAGACCACTGATAGGTCTGGCTCATCCAGGTTCACTGGTAGCCAATGTTGCTACTCTGGCTCATCTTTCCCCAACCAAACAATGGTGCCAACACTTGAAAAGGACTCAGAAATGTATGTGTAGGAATTGTAATTATTTACTTCCTCTAAAACAAGTAATTATGATTCTAAATGTCATAAAAATTTCAATGGAGTTCAACATTATTTTGTAGACAGCATAGAATCAACATTATTTTTAATGACATTTTAAAAATAAACTGGAAGGAATTCTATGGGTAAGTAAAGGCTTCAGTATGCATTGACTAATACGTAATTTGAGAGTTTTCCCTAGTACAAGAAAGAATTATGCTGCCTTTGAACAGAAAACAAACACCACATTTCCCTCTCTTTTTTTCCTGCTGGCCATTGTGGGAATGAATACACACACACACACACACAATTTCATCATAGGTCGTGAGAGGTTATTTGAATTATTCCATTCTAAACAGCACCATTAGAATTAGCCAAGGGCCATCCATGTACAGTATCAATGTAAAATAAAGATTATCCTAGAGTTTGTTTGTTTTAAATAACATATGTCCCCTACTGCTTTTTTCTGAAGCATCCTTAATCTGGAAGCCAGGATTTGGGCAATTTTTAAAATGTTCTGAAACTTGTTCTTATAAACAAAACACATTGATTCTCAGTCCAGTGGTAGCACAAATGATAGCTACTGCAGTGTATGAGTACTTGTTCAAAGAATGCAAAAGATTTTTAAAAGAAGTGATTGGTGATTGATCCCTTGCAGCAGGTTTTAATAAAGCTATGTCACTTTATGAATTGTTGGACTTCCAGCTTTAATAGAAAAATTTCCAGTATTAAGTGAAAATGCAGTTGAGGTCACTACTGACTAATCATAATGATTTATGAGCTGAGTCTCTCTTGCTTTGTATCTGTTTTTTTGCTCCCCCCCCTTTTTTTTTTGCTATAGGATGGTTTAATTAGTCCTGGTGGTCAATGAATAATATGAAAGGTTTTAAATACCACGACTGCCACTGTATGTAGCAAGTTTGGAGCTCCCTCGTAAGTCAGCAGGTGTTTTTCTTTTTCCTTTAAGATAATCTGTGGAACAAGACTGCAAATGCTTTAATTATAGAAACAATAAAGGTTTACCTACACACAACTGAGAAAAAGCTGTCCCACTCTTTTGATATCAAGTTCCAGAAAGGAGAGAGACTTAAGACAAAGAGACCCTATAGAGATCAAGGAAAGACTGTAGCTTGATGACAGAGCAAATGTTTCGGGGGTAAAAGCTCCCAGGCTCAATGTTTTTCAGGCATAGGGTCCCAGAGTCAATTCTCTGGGATGTTTCTAATTCAACTCAGTCCTTCCCAATTAAAAGGTTATGGGAAGGACCTATGACTAACAACCTGGACATCAGAGTAGACAGAATAGTCAGTACTCTGGGCAAGATGGACAAATAAACACAATTAAATGGCCATGCTGCCTGGGGAATTCTGGGAATTGTAGTCTTTTGCCTGAGCCATCCAAGAAGGGTAAGATTCTGCCCCTTTCTCTCCTTTCTTTCCTTTGAGTTGAGTTGTTAGGGCCTGTAAAGATCCCTACCTCCAGAAACCCTCAAAATTTGCTTATTAATAATTTGGGATATTAATGTGGTCTTCCACAGGGAAGAGCAGTAAAATATCAGGGAGTCATTGTAAGGATCCCAAAAGGCACATGTTAAGCCATGCATCACCTAAAGGAAGAACTATTGACAAATTCCAAACTGTAAAGAAACATAATGAGGTCAAGACAACATTGTTTGCACACATCCAAGTGACAGACAATTGATCCCAACATCACTGGATGCAGTAATCCTTTGTCTGAAGATATCCCCTTCCCTTAACCACACACCCAGCCATTAAAGAGGCAGCTCAAGCTTTGTAAATCTAATCACTAGAACATTTAGGGCAGCTGCAACACATTAGCATCTTCAGACACCTATTGTCAAACTGGGAGTTTTTCCTGAGACCCATTGTTTAATCTCTGAGAAACACCTGAAATCCATTGTTTCAACACATGAAACTTCCTCACTTTAGGGCACACTTTTGGTATAAATACTAGCTCACAATCATGCCTCATTGTGTGCAGAACCTCTTCCTGGGGACACTATGTCTCTGTGTTAGCCACTCTAGCTTCATCCATCCATGCTGCCAGTCTGCCTTGAGACTTTGGACTACAAGATAGGTGTTGCATCACCCAGACACCTCCCTATATACCCCTCTGGCAGCCTCTCTTTTTCCATTCCTAGTGGTCTTGTGTGAATGCTTTAACATATGAATGTGTGATTGGTGTTATTATTTTTAAGTCCTTAATAAATATCATTGCTAACTCCTATCATGTGTGTGTGTGTACATCAGTTCAGCGCTAATAGGATTATAAAATTGGTGTCAAGATCTCCTTGTTGCCCCCTTTTGCATTGCTAAAGTTGAGTTGCTGCTAATTTCCCCATATATTAGAAACTTGATATTTTGTGGAATTTCCAAGAACACCTTGAGTAACAGGGTGCCAACTACTTTTGCACTTTGAACTCAGTTTTAAGCAATTGAAGTAAGCTGAAGACAAAGGGAGAACATGTGAAGAGAGAAACTGGGGCATTTTAAAAGCAGATGAAAAAGTGGGATGCCAGAGGCTTAACTTGGACTGCTCCTGTCAGAGAGAGTTGGATGGTATGATTAAGATAGCTCAACTTATGGGTAGTTGCATTCTTGTAATGCCACACACATGTTGGGTTTTTCCATTTTTGTTTCAGAGTATAGCTCCATGAACTATACTCTGTTCGTGGAGGGCGACTAAAATGGTGAAAGGTCTGGAAACGATGCCTTATGAGGAGAGACTTAGGGAGCTGGGTATGTTTAGCCTGGAAAAAAAGACGGTTTAGAGGCGATATGATAGCCCTGTTTAAGTATTTGAAGGGATGTCACGCTGAGGATGGAGCAGGCTTGTTTTCTGCTGCTCCAGAGACTGGAACACAGAGCAATGGATGCAAGCTCCAGGAACAGAGATTCCACCTCAACATGAGGAGGAACTTTTTGACAGTAAGAGCTGTTTGGCAGTGAAACACATTCCCTCGGAGCATGGTGGGGTCTCCTTCCTTGGAGGTCTTTAAATAGAGGCTGGATGGCCATCTGTCGGGGATGCTTTGATCGTGATTTCCTGCGTGGCAGGGGGTTGGACTGGATGGCCCTCATGGTCTCTTCCAACTCTGCAATTCTTATGAGTCTATGAATCTATGAACTGAGTTAATCTGGAGACCATTCCAAAAATTCCCTCCTTGGATAGGTAACTAAGTGTTGCTGGGGAACAGCATCTAGTTTGAAGGGGAAGAGGCCTCACCCACCCACATTAGTGGAGCTTGTTACCAGTTGCAAATGATGGTGCGGCTTTCTTAAGCTAGAATTGGATGTGTAATAGCAGAGCTTGGGGAAATTATTTTGCGGTCTACAACTCCTATATTCTGAGATTCATGGTCCAAAAAAAAAAAAATAACTTTTCCAAGCTCTATGCAATAATTAGTGCAAATTGTTTCCCAGAAATAAACTGGAAATGTGTGTGTGTGTGTGTACTTGCTTCTTTAAGCTGGGGATATATCTGGGGAATTTAGGCAGAATCTCCAAGAAGGCCAGAAATTAGGACAGTGTGAATGACATATGAAAAGCTGGATTTCATGTCGTGCTTGGATGAATGGCATGTCTGCCAAGCAAAAATGTAGTCAAGCAAAGAGTGGAGTCTTTTATAAGAAACAGCATCTTTTGTTGTTCAGGCATTTTTTGAACTATGGATGAATTAAATCTTTCCCTTTTGTATATGATGGGAGTTTCACTTAAGACAAGCTACCTCTTTGGCACCTATATATTTGATTATTTATAGTTTACACATTTCTAATTTATCATGAAATAAGTATTTCACTTTCTGTCTCATGAACAAGAGAACAGAACATTCTGCAGAGAAGGAAGGCATCTGTGTTAGGACTTTATCAGACCACCCTCTGTAAAAGTTCTTTTGCTGGCATATTTTGCATATTTTGAAGCATTTTTATGCTGGCAAAAGAACCCCCTTGATCAGACCTACCTTTAGCAGCATTCACAGGCAGCCAGGGAGAGTGAACAGAGAGTGAACAGAGCTCCATTCACTTCCTGATTCAAGATCTCACCAATTCTCACGAGAAGACACTAGCACAGGAAATTCAAAAATAAAAGCAAAATAAACACATAACAAATGCAGCAAAGCACAAAAACACACTTAAAAAGTCCCAAGTAAATGCGGGGGGGGGGTGTTCATAAAAGACTGTTCCCTACCTGGCTGTCCCAATATCAACTGGAAGTATTTTCCCATTGATGCTGTATTCATATGTGAGTACAGTGGTGCGAGGATTCAAACATGGCAGCAAAGTGCCACAGCTGATCTATTGATGGCTTGGCCCATCAATAAAAAGGAATGGGTTTTTCACAACACATGATTGCAAAAGGATGACATCATCTGGCATGCGTGCCCTTTCGTGATCATTAGGCATCCTTATGATGCCATATTTGCCTGGTCTGATAAGATCCTTAGTCTGTTGCAGCAAAACCAACACAAAACCTTATGGCATGTTAAAACGGGGTGGGCAAACTTCAGGTGGAGAGCTTCCCCAGCCCCCTCCCCCCAAATAACCAAAAATGGAAATTTGCACCTCTTCCCATAAGCTTCAGGGCCACAGTATGGAATTTAAAAGCTATTTTGGGCATCCACAAGATTGCCTCAGGTCCAAAATAGCCTTTTTAAGAAACAACCTGGAAATGACTATTCAGCTACTTCTTGTTTCTAAAATAAACCTTTTCTGCAGTAAAACATTTCTTGGGGAGGAGAAATAGCATTTAAAGCTCAAATCGTACACCAGAGTCTTCTGGGGCTGTCACAGACCTTTTTGTGGTGAACTTCTTTCAGTGTGAGGGTTGAAAAAGGAAGCTGGGGCCTGCAGAGGTCTGGGGGAAGGTAAAAATAGAACCAAGAAGCACCCAGCCTGCCTTAAAGACAAACAAGTTCTTTAAGGTTTTGCAAAAACTGTCGACTTCATTGAAAGAATAAGGAAGCAGGTCACACTGGCTCATATCCAGTTGTTAGCATACTCTGCAACATTTCACAGATTTCACAGAAGGACCCATGTGGCCAAGCATTATCAGAGTGTGGTCAAGAAGGGAAAAGGTATTGATGAGAACAAATGCCCAAGCGATGAGAGGTAGCAGAAGTTTGCTTTTGCCTGCACCTACTGGGAAGGGCAAGATTATGCCTCTCCCCTTTTCTTTGCCCTGCTGAGTTAACTGAGTGCACACTACATTTGCACTTGGAACTCAGTTTGCAGCAATTGAAGTAAGCTGAGGATGAAGGGGAGAAGTGGGAGGGGAGAGAAACTAGGACATTTTAAAAGCATCCAGAAAAGCGGGATGGAAGAATATTATTTTGTATTGTCCTGCCAAATCAGCACAGCTGGAGGGCATGCATTTCTCCCCTCAGGCTTCCTGGTTCCATTTGAGCTAAGCTGATATCTTCACAATAGTGTATGGGTGTGGGGTGGTGTAGTGGATTTGTCCAGCAGTATATATAGTTATGAACCATCTCTCATTTAATAGAAAGTATTTTGTTTATTTAATGGAAAGCTTTGGCATGAGTGGGCTGTTGACCTCCAACAGCTTTATGAAAGACCAGTTCCTGGTGGAAATGAGAACCACTAGAGCTGGTTTATTGTCTTTGAGTTGTGTTTCTTTTTGGTGCTGGGAAAAGAAACTACTGGAAATTCTTGAGCTGGTGGTCCTTATGTTGTCTGGGGACATACTGGCTGGAATTCTCTATGGCAGCTACGAATGCATAACCTAGAGTTACACACTTGTGATTATTACAACTATTACAGATGCATTACTCTAAATCCCTTAGCCAGCAAGGGTGACAGCTATGCTGTCTGGGAGATTTTGGTGTGTGTGTGTGTGTATAAACAGGCATCCCCCACTCTTTTTCTGACAATCTGCTCTTTTGCCGCTTTCAAATTATAACCAGAAACCATTAATTTGATGCATGGTCCACTCTTTCAACCACACATTAAATTAATGGCTTCTAGTTAGGGTCAAAAGAATGGCTGTGAGGTCTATCCTGGGGGGTCTGCATTCTCTACACACACCCCAGGAAATGGACCAAGATAATCTTAGAAGAGACAGCTGGGAATGGTTCCTTTGGCCAGAGTTCTCTTTGCGGTTGCATTCCTGGACTTCTGCAGTTTGGTGGCTGTCAAATTGCATGTATATATTCCCAACCACCAGACCGGAGTGAAGACTTGCTGCAAAGTGCAGCAAAGTTCTATCTCCCAGCCAATCAGAGGGCAAGGCCTGCTTTCACCCCTGACTGGCCAGGAGCCTGTTCAAACTGGCCAATCAGGGCAAAGCAAGACTCCCCTGATTCGCCACTACTCTGATCCTCTTCCCGGCCCACAATGCAGGCCAGGCAGAAGACACGGAGGCATGACAGCACCCATGCTGCCCCTTCCCACCATGTGGGAAGGGGTGAAGAAAGGAGTGGCACTGGGCCAACCTGCAAACGAGCCGCCGGTGTGGGACTGGTAAGTCCGGCAGCTCCATAACCAAGGGACTCAGTACAGTACTCACATGGTGCTTTGCACAGCTATTTTGTGGTCACACACTGCTTCCCCTCCCCCATCTCAGCACCATCTTTTGCTGTCTGGGAACTGCATCCACCACTTATTTGATAGGTTAGACACCGGAGCACTGTAGGTTCTTTATTTTGATGTTTTTTGTTTTTTGACAGTGTTCCAGTCCCTAACCTGTCGAATAAGCGGGGACACGTGTGTGTGTGTGCACGCACGTGTGTTGGCAAGCTCTCCAGTGGTGCAGAGTGGGATTAGATGGCTGATGATTGTAAGTTTGACATCCTATTGCTTCCTCAGAAACCTTCCCACACACTTCTAAAAGAACATTGAGTGCACCATTATGGGCTTCCTGCCTGCTTACTGGACTCTTTTGTGAAACCAAGTCAAGAATTCAAGCCTGTCAATAATTGGCATTGCCACAAGCTATTTCATTTCCTTTGAAACAAATTGATTATTATTCCCCAGACATCAATCAGTTTGCTCATTCATCGTTGAGAAAGTTCTACAGCCACAAGCCTTAAAATATGAATGAAGTGTCAGGTGGCAATTATTGCTGATTACAAATCTGTCAGAGAAGGATTTCTATCAGAAGTGTCACCACTGGATGCCCCAAAATGCAACCTGGGCTTCTTCCCAAGTGAGTGAAGAAGCAGCCTCTTTAAACGTTCTTTTGCCAGCATAAAAAAAGCATTTTTATGCTGGCAAAATAACATCCCCCTCTCCCGCACTTACCTTGCAATCCTGGCAAAGGCTCCCGGCAATAAAGAGGAAGTGAATAGAGACCAGTTCACTTCCTCCTTTGAAATCTCATGCGATGAAATAGCACAGGAAATTCAAACTTAAAAACAAAAATAAACATCTAAGTTACACTAAGCACCCAAACACACTGTAAAAGTTACAAGTAACCCAGGGAGGCTCGTAAAACAAGTGAAACTTACCTGGATGTCCTGATCCCACATGGAAGTTTTTGCGCCGGAGCAGGCACTGTCGGGGTAAGTATGTGATTTAAAGGGACAGAGATATCATATGCAAAAAAGCAGCAGGGGGCTCTATTGACGGCTTAAGCCATCAATTAAAAAGTAATTAATTTTGCCTCTTTATAACGGTGAAAGGGTGATGTCGTCTGACCCGTACACCCTTTTGCGGTTATGTGGCATCCTTATGACACCATATTTTCCTCGTCTGATAAAGTCCTAAGTCCCACTGACTTCAGGGAGACCAGAGGTGGTATTTGCCTGCCCTCCCCCCAGACGTGGTTGGACTGTAACTTCTAGTAGCCCTAGCCAGCCAGTGTTGGGGAATGAAGGAAATTATGGTTCAACAACATTAGGAGGGTCATGATTTCCCCATCTCCTAGGAGACAACTGCATGGGAGCAAGGGGCCAATCTCCCCCCTCCCCGAAATCCCATGGGACATACACACTTCCATGCCAAGCCCAAAAACTTGTTTTCCCCTGCAGTCCCTTTCATAATGGTGACAGGAAGTTACATCCCAACACCTCCTGTCACCAGTTTGAGAGGGACTGCAGGGGAAAACAGATGCATTTAGGGACAATATGGGGCTCTGGGGTGCTTGTGGGAGGTGGAGGTATTTTCACATGTTTTCAATAATTTTGGAGGTTTTCTGTATGGTATGAGGGTAAAAATTACTCTTACATTGCACCCATTTTTTAAAAAATGGGGAAAGAGAGGCTTTGAGGACTGTTGGGGTCAGAGGCCACATGCCCTCACAATGACCTAGTGGGGTTGGCCAGACAGATCGGCCCCATTGGACTAAGCGGGACTGACTTCTGAATATGGATATACAGAATCGCACAGTTGTCAAATCTGGCAGTGGATGACCTTAAAGCAGAGGTTGAGACCTGCGATTTCCCCATGCAGCCCCTGATTCCTCTCTTGCTGCTTTTGGGTCCACACATGTTGTTTCCACAGTATACTTAGCAGTAAGGAAAGAGCAATCTATATCACGATGGGGGGGTAGTGGAAACAAGGCTCTCCATTATCTCCCAGTGAGGCAAGAGGATAAGTGGGATGTGGGTTTTTTGCATGCACATCTAGCCCTCAGTCCCAAGGAAAGAAGTACTGGTGGCCCTGTGGGCTTCAGAAGTTTCCATATTGTGACCTTATAAGTTGAGTACTGAGCAGAGGCCAAATAGTGGTATAGAAGCTGGCCACTTTATCTGCAAAACCAATATCCATGGTTTCAGTTATCTGAGGGACACAACATAGGGAACACATACCATAGAGTTGTGCTGGAAAATGCCTATAGAGGTGTCCTCTCTAGGAATTGCTAGGTCTTCCAGTGCAACTCTATGGCATGCTTGTATAGGAAGTTCTTTATTTTAATGGGTTTTGCTATTATCCATGGTTTCACTTATACATGGTAAGTCCAGGAACATATCCCATGCAGATATGGGGGCGGCGGCCTGTATCAGAGAACCTATCTGAGGATGCTTCCCAGCAAGCCAATTTTATTCCAGGAAGATTACACTCCTTTCCTCCCACCCCTTTCATGGCCCTTACAGTGGATTGTGGTGTTCTACCCCCACTTACCCTCTACTCACGAAAATCTTCATTTATAAACTCAATTTTCAGAAGTGTTTTTTTTTTTCCTATTAAAGAAAGCAACATCTACTCCTCAAAATGTGAAATTAAAAAAGGTGCAAGGCTGCCTGGGCTTTGTTTTAACTCCAGCCTCTAACAGTTTATATGAAATGAAACTGGAGGGAGCCTTAGAGTCATCTCCAGTTTTGATAAGTCATCTTTTTGTATTTTTGAGGGTTGATGCAGTTTCTGGTGGGTCCTGGGTAAGAAACGTTGACCAAGATGCTTGGAACTTCCTCATCTCTGTTTAAGGCAACATTGACCCTATGAGTAGCACCTCTTCAATTTGAATTGAATGTACTAGTAATTATCACATTGGGCCATGTTGGCTACTAGAATTTCTTGGTCAGAAAGAGCTTTATAGAGCTTGCACTGAGTACTGGACTCTTTCCCTACTTCCCAGTTGTTTGGTGATGGAGAGTCCTACTTCATTATGCCCTTTTAATGGTTCCCCTTGAGTCATGCCCAGGATGAAGTTTAGTGTCTTTTTTTCTTTTTGTGTTCTGGCTTGAACCCCTTCCCACTCAGGAAACCAGGGACTCCAGTTTGGACGTTTGAGTAGCATTGTATTTATTCCATCTTACAACCAACAAAAGATACAGAACATAGAGAGACTACATGAATTACTTATTATTCCACTGTTTCTCACCTTATCAAAAAGTCTATAGTTTCTAAAGAAAATCTTTGCCTTTTGTCCTTACTCACAATTAGTCCAGGCTTGCATCCATCACATAGCAAATTGTGTTTGTGGTTGCTCAAGGGGTGTGTGGTTTGGGAGCTAAACAACAGGTCCAGCAGCAACTAGGGTGCATTGCAATGAAAAATCCAATCAGCAGATGGTGCCAGGAGGTCTAAATGGATCAGGAGGATCTCAGAGTGCTCCACCAGGTGGTATTCCATTGGAATAAGGACTCCCAGCCAGCGAGTGGAGCTCTGGGACTCCTTTTGGTCTCTGCTCTCCTGGCCAATAGGAATGATAATGGTTTGAGCTCAGGAGCTCAGACTCTCCTGTTAGTGATTTCCAGCCAATGGCAATGCAGCATATAATTGTTCTAGCTCAGCTCATCTTTTGTTGCTTCACAAAGGGAGTATTTCCTAGCTCCTACTGCCTTTGCTTCCTCTTTTTCATCCACAGGGCTTTACAGGCACAAAAAGTCTTCACAATCCAATTACCACCATTCTCTGCAATTCTCAGTGAGTCTCTTCTTGCCTAGATCTACTGCCCCTTCTCTCCAAGGGTCACTTGTGCTTAAGGTGAACAGCACAAGAGCAGCATGCTGCATGCTGCGTGCTTCCTGAGAATGAAGAGGATGCTTGAGATGTTTATGCAACAAACCACAAACATCCCAAGCATCCTTTTCATTTTTCCCATAATTAGAGTAAGCATCTATCTCTATCCAAGATGCAAATAAGAGTTGAATCATTCCCTTTTCTTACATTTGTCCTTTCTGCGTCTACCACTTGGCAGTGTGTCTTCTTTTCTGTATACAGTTGGTCCATCGTATCCACGGATTCTGCATCCATGGATTCCACCATCCATGGCTTGGAAAAAAATAATAATCCCAAAAGCAAACCTTGATTTTGCCATTTTACTACACCACTGTATATGATAGGACTTGAGCATCCACAGATGTTGGTATCCACAGGGTGTGTGTGTCCTGGAACCAAACCCCAGTGGATACTAAGGGCCCACTATAGTATTAGATAATGATAGCTTAAATAGTAAGTGAGATTATTTATTGCCTTCCATGAACTACTTCACTTCTTGTTTACTGCAGCTCAAGCTGCTGTTAAAGGCACATGCTCTGGAAAAGGCATTTTCTTCCTGGTCAGCTGGCAAGTTGGTGTGCTTGTGGTATGGGCTTGTGTGATGGGCAGTCATTAAAGTGATTCTCCACTATCATTTAAGAAGCCACCAGCTTTAATTACCTCTTGATTTATCCCACTGCAGCATTGTTCATAGGATAACTTACTCTGGAATGTCAATATTCATAGAAGGAATTTATGAATGTGAACAATATTTCGAGTTGATTGCAATATTCTTAGAAAATTAATATTCATTGGATTTTGCTGGTTCAAATTGCCTCCATCTGGATTCTATGATGTTTTTAGTTTTGTAAGGAATGCTTTAATGGACAGTTACAAACCTGAATGATATAAAATTGGAATCATTTCATATAAATTAATATGATTAGGTCATCGCTTTTGGAGAGAAATCAAGGATATGAGCTAACCGAAATTCAAGGAAGGCTCTTATTTGAGCTGAGAAGTGCTGTTCACTTAAGCTTAAATTTAAATTTAAATTTAAAATGAAGTCAATACTGTATGAACTTCTTATTAAAAGCTGCATGCACTTTACAACAGGTTGCTATTGGGGAGAAGTGATAAAGAGTGAGGATATTATGTTAATTGCATGTGTAAAAGCATTTAGTGTTTAATGTCCATTTCTTTATACTTACTTCTTCAATGGGCTCCCAATTTCAGGAAGTCAGTAGTCTTCCAAAATATAAGCCCAAAGCAAGATGCTCTTGCAAGCCATTCCATGCACTCTTTTCACCGAGTAAATAGATCTACAAATATACCTACAGATCTTCAAATTATTTTGTTAAGGTTTCCTTAGTCACCTATTTAGGATCCAGTTTTTTACTCAATTTAAGACAGTAAGCAAGGGGATCTTGTAGCACCTGTGAGAAGGAAATAAATTGTAGCATAAGTTTTTGTAGACTTGGAACTTTTTTCAGACACCGTCCCACTCTTGGCATCATCTGTGTCACTTCTGTGTATGATTGGAGGCAGCCACACCATATTTTACTCATGGACAACTTCATACATGGAAATGACATGGACGATACTGAGAGAGGGATGGCATCATCTGAAATGGACCCCCTGCTGCGCAACAGCATCGTAACTATTCCGGAGTCTTCTTGCGCGGTAAGTCCTGTCTGAAAAAGTTCCAAGTCTACAAAAACTTATGCTACAATTTATTTCTCTCCTTCTCACAGGTGCTACAAGATCCCCTTGCTTACTGTAATGGCAGAATTATATTGGTCCTTTTGTTTTATAGAAATTTTTAGTGTTTAGTATTAGGTTAGGTTAGTTTTAATTGCAGTTTGATATAGCATATATTGATTATCATATATGTTTTAGTTTTTTCTTTCTTTTTTTTAACCTTCTCTCAATTTCTCTTTCCTTTTCTTTTTTTCTTGAATATTTAGTATGTTTTGTATTCTTGTATTGTATAAACCCAAATTAATAAAAAGTAGTGTATTAAAAAAAAAACCAGAAGCAGTCACCAGCAGGATCAAATCAGGCATGCTCTTTAAACAAGGACTGCCATATAAACCCTTATATTTGAATTACATTGTTGGTTGGTAACTAGCCTGTGATATATCAGTTATGCAAAAACACTTTTCATAATAGATGACTTAATTCCTCAGGTTACCATCTACCTACCAACAATCTCATACAGAAGAAAAAAAATATTAAAGCATGCCTCCAAAGACATTCCTCCTTCTATCAGCAAATTCAGGTGGTGAGTGACAACAAAAATGGAGTCCACATTGGATCAATGGCAAACAAGAGGGAGGCATCAGCATACTCAGGGGGAAATCTAGTTACAGAAATATCCCTCTCCCAGGAGATTTTCACATGGGCTATATATCCTGTGGCAGGAATAGAACAGGGTCGGGAAAGGTTTTCCCTTTCAGACGACATCCACCCTGTTCCGTTCCTACATTGTGGCTATGTTTTCTCCCTGTGATATTTTATTCATGGGGAGAAGTAATTTTTAAGCACCCGGTTCCGTTTCTGTAACGGAACACGGGTGTGCGAATTGGATCCCATCCCTGTTCTGGAATGACAGGGGTGGGGGAGGAGCTCCATGACAGGCACTGCCTGCCACGATCAGGACATCCAGGTAAGTGCCACCCTTCCCCACCACCACCACCACCAGGTTACTTGTATTTTTTTTAAAAAAATTGCTTTTTATTTGACTGTTGGGGGGGTTGAATTTGAATTTCCCTCCCTCTCATTCTCTTGTGAGAATGAGTGGGATTTCCCCCGGCCGGTCATAAAAGCAGCCTTACGATGGCTGCATTTATGGCTGGCCAGGCAAGGAGGGAGGAGGACCGTTCCTGCAGCAGAATGGAGATAAGTGTGTGAACATTTTAGCTCCATTCCATTGCAGGAATGGGAGAGGAGGTGGCAGGACAGAACTAGGGCTTTTAGCCCCGGTGTGAAAATTTCCCCAGTGATGACTAGTGAATTCCATGTCGGGGCTGTAGTGAATCCACTCCAGACTTTAAAGAAGCTGTCCAAAGTGTTGAATTCTATGCCCAAATTGATTCAGCACCTTGAGAATCTCCTTTAAGGTTTGGAATAAAACAGAGTGGACTCACCACACCACTAACAGGGAATCCAAGGGATATTCGTGTCCTTCCCACTACCCCCCCAAAAAAAATCTGATGAAGAAAGCAGCCCAAGAAATAATATTAGCAGTTGGATACCACTTTAAGTAATATGGTACCATCCTATGGAGTCCTGGGATTAGTAGTTTAGATTGATACTTAGAATTCTGTAGTGCTAAACTCTATAATCTCTGGCAGAGAATTCTAACTAACTTAAGAAGTTATAAGCATGGGGGGCCTTTGACAACACACAGTTACAGCACCATGATTCTAGTTTAACTTCCATGGGTACCTCCTATGGAATCCTGGAGCTTGCAGTTGAAAGAGGCCTCATTGCTCTCTGGATGAGAATTTCTAAATACCCCTCCCTGAACTGTAAATCCTAGGATCCCATAAGATGGTGCCATGGCAATTAAAATGGACTCAAAACACTACAATTGTACAATGTGAAAGGGCTCCAGGATTCCATAGGATAGAGCCATGACACTTGAGGCTTTAACCAACAGTTATATTTATGCAGTGTGGATACTCCAAAGGAGTAAACATATTGAAAAGTACCCACCAAATAGGCCAAGAAAACATACTAAAGAAAAGTGTGCACATGCAGAGCTGAGTTTTGCTTCTTGTTTTGCCTCAGCAGTATTCAGGAAGGCAGCCACTATGTAGGAAGCAAAGCTGTGGCTGGGTGCACGGTTTTCTCCCACACAACCATGCTGAGTATTTGTTACTCCAGCTGTAAACTTCCATTTATTGTACAAAAGCCCTCAAAATACTCTTTGGCAATGTGACAATTATATATTCAAAAGCTCCCTTTCCAGAAAGCCTGAAGACAAACGATACATGTAAGATGCAAATGAAAGATAAAACATCATTAAAATAGAAGGTACACAAACCCAAGGAGTCTATTGAGAATATCATTATTAATGTATCCCAGCTGAAAGAGATACGAATGGTTCTGGAATTAGTAGTTACTGAGAAACTGATTATGTGTGTGCAATGGTGCCAATCCAGTTAAATGTAGTCAGAACCAAATCCCACTGAAACCAATGGAGCAAGTTAGTTGCTTTCAAACATACTTGGTTATGAGGGCTATTATATTTATTGGAATGTATACTAACTTGAAAGGAAAATATTCCAGCTGAGCTTTCAGCCTCGAGATTGCAAGTCTCACAGTCCCAGACCTAAATCCAGTGCAACAGAACTCCAGGCCGCTTCCCTCTCCCTGCAGTCCTCAGTGCTGAACAAGAACAATTTCCCAAAGATTCTCCCACCCTTGTGAATGGGTTTGGGGGCTGTAGGGTGTTAATGGAGGGACTGTAGGGGTTGGGAAAAGGCCATAACTGAACTCCACTTTTGTTGGATTCTGCTGTTGTTCCAGTGAACTTTTAGTACTAGAGCTGTCCCCCAAGATTTTTTGGTGAGGAGGACTCCTTTGATGGGAGATGGCCAATTAATACTAGGTACTGTAAGTTATAGTGCTGTAAGCTATAGATTACCTCTGGGCACTCCTTGCCTAAGGAAACCCTATGAAAAATTCATAAGCAGACAGGTGACTTGAAGGCAAACGCGCACATATACAATCCCTTTCTGTACTACAACTTCCAGATTCCCCTATCCACAATGCCCACTGGGGTTCTGGGAAATGTTGTCCAATTTTTCCCCCTAAGCTTTAAGTTCCTTCTATGATTCCAATAGAAGTGAAAGAAAGGAAGGACTATTGGGACTGGAAGGCAACAAAACGTAAACAAACAATACCATGTACACTATCTGATTTGATTTCCAGATTTAAGAAAATATTTGTCATATAAGTATAAGGGAGCCCTGGTGGCACAGTGGTTAAATGCCAGTTCTACATGCCACAAGGTTATGAGTTTGATCCCAGAGGGTTCCAAGGTTGACTCAGCCCTCCATCCTTCCGTAGGTCGGTAAAATGAGTACCCAGCTTGTTGGGGGCAATTAGCTAAAAACATTGTAAACTGCTTAGGGAGTGCTTCAGCACTGATGAACAGTACATAAATATCAATGTTATTGCTAATCCTATAAAATGAGGCACTTAAACAAATATTTAAAATTGCTACCAAAATTCATGAACACACAGCCTTTTAAGTAACAAAGTTAGCTTTTAATCCTGAAGTGGGGTGTCACTTGTGAATAAAGCCTTGTACTTTATTCATGGACATGGACATATGGCTAGATCCATTGTTGTGCTGAGCCAACAGCCACTTAATAAGAGGGATTACCTGAAAGCAGTGGTCTATTTAGTTCATTTTGGCCACAATTACAGAGGTCATAGCTGAATCGGAGAGCACATGTTTCGCATGCAGAAAGAACCCACTCTCTCCTTTTGAATCTCTAGCTTTAAAATGTTCCTGGGTGTGAAGTTGGAGAAGATCTCTGCCCAAATCTTTGGGTCTTGTCTGCACCAGCTGCATAATCTGGGGCCCCGGATGGCACACAATGCACAGGGCTCAATCCGGTGTGGCAATGTGTCATTGTCTGCATGGGCATCTGGGCTGACACCACATCAGCCATGCTAGCCCGTCACCCTTGGTGCCACCGCCTTGCCTAACAGCTCAGCAGCAATGGCACCGAGAGCAACATATGCTAGGTAGGTGGCCAGCTGGGTCGCTCCTGCCCCAGCCCAATCCAGCTGTCCACATGCCAACAAACCCTGGAGCCACTCTGTGGTTTCTGGAAACATCAGACTTTTCCCCAACTTCACCTAGTATGGGGCAAAGTCATGTTATAGGCCAGAAAGTGTGGATCCTCCCACAGAATTTGTTGTATGTTGTCTAGACTGATTGCACTGGATTTGGGTTATGAACAGTATCTTTGGCCTGTGCAGAAGAGATCTTGGAGATCCAGCTGTTGCTTGTCATATCAGACTAGAGCAAGACTGGCCATACTATTAAGCAAGGGATGAGGGAAAGTCACATGACATAACCTGCATCCTCCCAAGCTGTTCTGTTTCCCTAAGATGCAGTTGAAGATGTTGTGTTAACCCTAAGAGTTAACTGGAATATGGTCTCAATACTAAACAGACACACACACACCATTCTTGCTGAGACTACATGTTGTTCTTCCCTGTGGATATAGTAAAAGATGGGATATGTGTTTCCAAACTTCAGGTGGGATTCCATCAATCCCAGCTGCCTTGCCATTTTTCAACTGCTGTATGGCCTTAAGGGTCTCTTCCAAAGTGGGAGCTATATCTAATTCATTTTTCATCTGTGTTTGTATCATATGTTGGATAGCTGAGACTTGGACTACTCGGTTGGCACTAAAGAGACTTTGAAAATGTTCAGCCCATCGATTCAGGATGGAGGCTTTATCAGTTTGACCATCTGTACTGTATAAGGAGCTTTGGACCTGATAAGTAGGTCCAAACACTGCCTTAAGAGCTTCATAGAATCCTCTAGAATCACCCAGATCTGCACAGCATTGTGTCTTTTCTGCTATATTGATCCATCACTTGTTCTGTATGTCTCAGAGTTTTTGTTGACGTTTACTACATATGAGACGGAAAGCTGCTTTTCTTACATGGCAACTTGGCTGGGCGAGGTATGCCTGGTGAGCAGTTCTTTTCTTTGCCAACAGCTCTTGGATCTCTTGGTTGTTTTCATCAAACCACTCTTGATTTTTCTTGTGGGAGAACCCAAGGAATTCTTCCGCAGACTGCAGGATACTGTTTTTGATATGCTGCCAAAGCACTGTAGGAAAAGGATCTGTAGGATGGTCTTCAAGTTTTGTTTGCAGGTTTGCTTGGAATTTGTCTCTCGTAGTAGCTTGTTGAAGATTGTTGACTTGGAGTCTCTTCTTTAAGATGCCCATCCCTCTTAGGTTTGAATTTAAGATGAAGGTTTAGTTTACATCTTACGAGGCAATGATCTGTCTGGCATTCTGCACTGGGCATCACTCGAGTATGACGGACATCGCAAATGTTTCTCTGGCAGACTAGAACATAGTCAATGAGGTGCCAATGTTTGGATCAGGGATGTATCCAGGTTGTCTTCAAGCTGTCTTTCTGCTGAAAGATAGTGTTTGTAATAGTCAGCTGCTGTCCTGCACAGAACTCTAGCAGGAGGTGTCTATTATCATTGCAATTTCCAATGCCATGCTTGCCTAAGACACCTTTCCATGCTTTGGAGTTCTTTCCTACTCTGGCATTGAAGTCACCAAGGATAATAATTTTATCTTCTACAGGAACTTTATGTATGAGGTGGCGTAGGTCTGTGTAGAATTTGTCTTTCTCTACAGGGTCAGCTTGCATAGTTGGGGCATATATACTAAAGAGAACAACATGTGGGAGGCGTAAGGAAATAATGCGATCGGACTGTCCTGTTGGCAAGGTTTCAAGTTCGGAGTCTCCCATGGTTCTGATGTTCCAGCATGCAAGCATCAGTTTATTTACACTTTTGGAGGCCAGTGTGTCCCTTTGTTTCTTTGCCTTGGTTTGACCGCATCAGAAGATACCCATTGGCCACGGCTAGCCAACCAGGTAGTTGGGGATGAGCTTTTGTTAGGCCACCTTTTCTAGGCCTCTCTCCATATGGAGCAAGCAGAGCTTTCCTCAGAAAAGGCTGCTTGGTCATTCAGGATGCTGCTGAACAGGACTGTTATCTCCCGGGTCAGCCTCGAGTGACCAAAGTCCTGAACCGCCGGCATGCAGGGTTGGATCTGCGGCTTCCAGTGCATCTTTACACCTGCTGTTTCATTCCTCGCCTATCGCTACAGGGCTTTTTGGAATTGGATTTGTCCTTCGAGCCTGTGCAATGGATTTTTCTGGTGGAGCGTCTCTCCATTGATGCCCCCTTGTTGTGGGAGAGAGCCTTGTGTACCCTAATGATGTTTTGGGCTATGCTGGTGGTGGCATAATAGCCACTGGTAGGGTCTCCCATGCCAGACAGGTCAAAACCAAAGGGTCTGACAAAGAGCGTCAAAGGGCAGGATGGGCTCTCTAGCCTATGGCAACCATCCTAGGAGAAGGAAAACTCTGATCCCAAACCCGGGCAAATGGTGCTCGTCCAACCCTGTAAGGTCAACCATCTAAGACAGTGATGGGCAGCCTTTTGAGCTTGGTGTGTCAGACTTTGCCAAAAAATGAGCATAACTCGGGTGGTGTGTCACTTCGAGGAAAAAACATTATTTTGTGATATTTATTGTTTAATAAACAATATTATTAATTGTTTATTGATAATTAATGAGTTGACACAAGTAACTTCACAGTTTCATATGTATAAGGATATTACTTAGTTGGCTTTCATGCAGAATCTGTCTTCTCCATTTGAGAGCTCTCTCTGATCTTAGAACTTTGGACAAGCATTGCCCTTCTATGCAGATAGGCCAGTCTCTTTCCATTGTTCCAACAAACAAGAGAAAGAAGATGATTGAGGGCTCTGTCAGGCTGGTCAGTGAACTCACCCATATATTTTTACCTTAAAGAGTTTGTAGCTACTCTACTTGAGCTCTGTCTCCTTTGGGTGCCTTTGTCCATGGAATTCCAATTCCCAAATTACAGCGTAGCAGTGTTATTACAGCCTACAATACCTTTTACTGTCTTGAAGCAGGGACCCATGCTGATACCTCTTTTAGCTGAATGGTTCTCTGTTTTTTCACTTGATATGGACCTGTATCTGGTAAATTAGCTTTTTACTCACTTTATGTGAGTCATAGAGACCAGAGGCCCCGTCACCACTTTCCTCCCCACCTCCCCCAGCCTCCCAAAAGTGGTGATGGGGCCTCAAAGCCCCGGTCGCCACTTTAGGGAGGGTGGTGAGATTGTGGGCGGGGGGGGGAGGCCTACGGCCGCGTGTCACCCAAAATGGCTACGCGTGTCAGTGCTGACACGCGTGTCATAGGTTCGCCATCACTGATCTAAGAGAAGGAAACTCTAATCAAATGTACGACCCAATGCCAGCAGATCAACCTTTGGTTTAAAGGGTGAGGCCAGTTCTTAATCCTTTATCATTTAATATTATCTTAAGGGGTGGGTGGGCTAGGGTACTGTAATTATGG
Organism: Gambelia wislizenii; assembly: GCA_030847615.1. Classification (NCBI taxonomy): domain Eukaryota; kingdom Metazoa; phylum Chordata; class Lepidosauria; order Squamata; family Crotaphytidae; genus Gambelia; species Gambelia wislizenii. The sequence goes on from JAUMIR010000004.1 coordinate 111,334,837, forward strand.
ATTATTTATATTGTAAGCCACCCCGATTGCGTTGCAGAGGGGCAGGATAGAAATAAATTTTATTATTATTATTATTCCCCCATTATAAAGTTATAACTACATTACATTACTGTACTGATTTAGCAAGGGATAAAATCACTCCTTTTGTAGTTTAACAGTATATGTTACTTTTACACTTACACGAAATGGCCTCACTGAACAGTGAGAAGGAATATCTTCTACCATGTGCTTCATTGTGGATATAGAGGTGGCAATGAGATGGACAGGAGGAATGTGTTTTCTACCACATGCCAAAGGTTTGTAGTGTAGTGTTCAGATTCTTTTTTTAAAGCAACTAAAAAGTAACTACAGTATTATAATGATTATAAAGGGCAAGTGAATGCTTACTTTCAAAAGATGCAACTAGACTAGTAGTTAACTACTTTTAGGAGCTCTGCAACAAATTACTTTAAAAAGATAACTTTCCATCTCTGGATGGGTGGCATGGCAGGATGGAACAATATGATACTAGGATACTGTTTGACATTTTTGGATGGAGAATGAGAGAGTAATGAAGAGGGTTTGTCTACACTAGGGGCAAAAGTCTGAATGGACTACTTCACCTCTTCTGCCCCAGACCCGCCCAGCTACCTGTTTATCCACAGGGACATTGGGTAGATGTCTACATGTGTCCCTGCATCCAGATGTTGCTTTGGTCCCCCACCACTGCCTTTTCTCCATTAGCTCCCTGGCAGAGCCAGGACAGATTGCTGCCTGGCAGGCGCCTCTGCCATTTACCTCCATGTCTGGCCCCAGTTCCCAGCCCAAAATGGTTACAGAAAGATTTTCCCTCCTTGATGCCACTGGTACACAGTTGCTTGCTCTGAGGTAAATGAGACACCCAGTCATGTAATCTGGGTGCTTTGTTTCTGACCTCAGAGCAAGTGGCTGTGAACCAGCAACAATCACACAAAGGAGGGGAAAACCTTTCTGTAACTGTTTGGGACTGGGAACTGGTAGTGTCTGCCAGACAGCAATCTGTCCAGCCTCCCCACCATGAATCTAGGGCAGATCCATTGTTCACACTACAGGAAACACCATAGTTTCCTGCCAACTCTGGAGAAAACAGTGAGTTTTTACAACCCTGGTTTAAGGTGGTAAACCCCAAGTTTGGTGTGGATAGGGCAGTACGTTGTGGGGGGAGGGGTACGGGTTTTTCCCCTTGTATAGACAAGCCCCTAGAAAAAAAAAGACTTGACTGCTATTTCTCATAATGCCTCTGCTTTATCTTAATTAGCTTATGCGAACAGTGAAGAGAACAAGGTTGCTTTTCTAAACATACCAAGTGAAAAACAAATGGTGACTTCCTCAGGTTATAATTATGGCTTATTCCTTGAGGGAGAAAACATGGTTGCAATACTTCCCTATCTCCTATTCTCTATCACCTGACCCCACCTACAACAGAAAGAGATCTACTGGGGGGCAGTGAGAGGAATGTACTGGGATACGTTTCAGTCTCATCCAATTGTTAAATCTCTTAGCAGCCCTGAATGTGTTGAACAAAATGGCCCTGTAGCATTCTGCTACTACTCCAGTGACCTTTCCAATCTCCAGGGAAGAGATTCATTTTGCTTTGTGTAACCAACATCTCACCATCACTGAGCTGAAAGCCTATTATGTAAAAAAGCTGTGGGATCATGAGAAGTTTTGTTGTTGTTTTTTTAAACAAAATACAAGGGAGCTTTTTTTTTTTTTTGACTGACAATATTTACAGTTTAATGCTCAGCAGATACCATTTGATTTAATGATGTTGAACTGGAAAGCAGACTTTTCTGTTGTTGTCAGTCACTAAGCCCCTTTACAGAAATGAAGAATAGGAAAGTATGTGCGTGCACATACCTTCAACTTGCCTATCAACTTATGGTGACTCCATGAATTTCATAGGGTTTTCTTAGGCAAGGAATACTCAGGGGTTCCTTCCTCTGAAATATAGCCTACAGAGCCTGGTATTCCTTGGCCGTCTCCCACCCAAGTACTAACTGGGACTGACCCTGCTTAGCTTCCAAGATTAGACAGGATCTGGTGCCTTTAGGGTATTTAGGCCCTTATATTTCACTATTTTTGTAAGCCACCTTGAGTCCCATGCTGGGAAAGAGATGGGATATAAAAGGGGAATGCACTACAGCTCTCTAGCAGAGAATTCTAAGTGCCTAACTAAACTATAAATCCCAGGATTATTTAGAATGACAGTTCAAGTGGTATAAGACTGATATAACTATGCAGAGTAGCTACATAAAACATAAACAGTAGCTCAAACATAAAAATAGAGCCATGAGATGAGATTTTTGAATATTTTGATCAAATCCTTCCAGAGTATGGCATGAAACTGAGCAGAAAGCTGCACAGCTGGGTTCTTGTTACCAAATGATATGAATGGAAACTGGTGTTCAATAAAGTTATCATTCCGTGTTGTACCTTAGGATATATAAAACTGCTGTGCATGAGAGTAAGGTTCTACATTCTTTGATACCACTGAGAAATAGTGATTTTTTTCCCTTGCTGCTTAGTGATCTCTAGCTTATCTCCTAATAGATGGTGTGTGATCAAACCTGTATGAAAATAATAATCCTCATTGCCTGAAATGCCCAGGAGTGCTAAGCATGGATCATATCTCAGCTCACAACCAATTATGAATCCTAATTTTCTTTGAAGATTTTTCATATTTTGTTCCAGAAAAATAGAGGAAAGGAGAAACCCTCAAATTGCCTAGTAAAAAAGCCAACCCTGTAGAAAATACAAGACAAGAGTGGTTATTTCAGACTTCCCTTCCCCTTATAACAGTGACCACCTACATACATACATACATATATATATATATATATGAATGAGCAGGCAAAACTCCTGGGTTTTGGATTGAATTAAAGGTTGTAGAATCTACAGGCTGTACAGAGTAGATACTGGGTTGTGTCTGTTGCGTCTGTCCACTGCTGGTGAAACCCTTTTCCAGCATACATATCTCTAAGTGGACATGCACTCATGCAAGATTGGATGTAGTCCACTCTTTTGTGCAAGAAATAGCACAGGAAATCAACTTCCTTTCCAAGATACTGGATTATAACTGGAAGGAAATCCTTGTTGCAGCCTAAAATGTTGAATAATTTAACTTTAGTTTCCTGTTGTCACATGGGATAATGTACTCCCCAAATGTCTTGGTTTAGTCCCGGTTAATCATATGCCATCCTACTTTCTTAAGATGCCTTTAAAATGTCCCAGATTCCCTCCCTCTCTCCCTCTCACTTCCCCACTTCATCCTCAGTTTACTTCAATTGCTGTAAATTGAGTTCAAAGTGCGAAAGTAATTTGTACTCAGTTAACTCAATGGGAAGAAGGCAAAAGAAGGGCAGAATTTTGCCCTCTCTAAACTCAGTACTAGGATTTCTCTCCTTAAAACAGTAGCTTTGTGTGTTCTCCCACATAAATAACTTTTGCCATCTTATTGCCTGGCCACATCCTTTGGCTACACCCTGATATAGCTCAGTCACACATCTTCTGGTTTTCATCTGCTAAACGTTGGAAGGTATGGGATCAGGAATGGGTGAGAAACTCATTTCAGTTCATTTGTTGAGTAGAATTTACTAAAATCTGAAAAATTCTAATCTAGTAGAGAAAACAATATTTTCTGGTTCACTAATCCCTTCGTAAGATGTATTTGTAAGAGAAGGGCATAGTATCCTTATTCAGGGCCGAGGAACTACCAGAGGTTAGGGCCACAGTGGCTCTTCACAGGACCTTGGATGGCTGCAACTCCCCCACAATTTTAAAAACATTTTAAAAAGTAAAATGTGGGCCAAAAATTCCCCTATGGCCATTTGATTACTGTTTTAGCCCTTGACCTGAAGTCATTTTAAAGTCACCTTCTAAATCACTTCCAGTTTATAAAAGGCCTAGGGAAGCAAACAAAAAAAGGGGGTTGCAAAAAATCAACATGGTAATGGCAAAAAGACTATTGTTCTTTAATATTAATTTATTATATTTAATAAATATAATAAATATATTTATATTTAATATTTAATATTAATTTAATATTAATTCAGTGCACTTATAGAATTTAATATATTTTGATAAGACTGTATTTAGGAAGGAAGCAAGAGGGGGCAACCATAATACTGTTGAATCATAGGATCCAGAAGACAAAACAAGTACTGAAAATAATCTTTATTCTATAAATGAACAACAAACAATATATATCTACATCAAAACAAATACAGTTGTCCCTTCATATTCACTGGGGTTTGGTTCCAGGAACCCCCGTGGAGACCAAAATCTGTGAATACTGAAGTCCCATTATATGCAATGGCATAGCAAAATGGTGTCTCTTATATAAGATGGCAAAATCGAGGTTTGCTTTTTGGATTATTATTTTTTCAGTAATATTTTCAAGCCGTGAATACTGTACTTACATCTGTGGATACTAAATCTGTGGATACAGAGGGACAACTGTATACAAAACCAGTAGAGAAAAAATATTTAAAATGAACAAGAGTGATGTGGCAAGCAAATAATACATAATAACAAATATACCAAACAGTAAAAGGTCACATTGAAAAAAGAGTCAAACAGGATACAATTCAAAAGAGGAAGCAACTAACTCACAGTAGTAAAAGCTAGCCTTATAGAGGTTCCACAGCTGATTTAGGTAACAGGTACAGCTGAAGGCTGTTTCAATCTTAGTAACTCACCATTAATCCTATAATGACTGAAGTTCTAGATCTTGTCCTTATTTTTAAAAATACAAATTATTGTATTGTTCATAATAAAGATTGTGATAATAACCACTATTTATAATAGAACAACCCATGCTCATTTATTTCAGTGCCCCTGAAGAAGGTCATACTGAACACGTTGAACATTTTATAAGGGCATTTTCCTCTTTCATGAAAATGTATTTTCCAGCACTGTTTTGAGACTTTGCCCCCTCTTTTTTTTATTATTATTTCATTGCGTTTGATGCTGCCCTTCTTCTCCCCAACCCCCTCCAGCAGCTATTAATTAGGTATCTTTGTGGGGCTCTGTATAAAGCCATGAGAGACTTCTCTGAGGACATAAAAGTCTGAAGACATAAAAGAAAAAGCTCCCTCCCCCAAATTAAGCATGGCACGCTGCAGTTTCCTATCAGTTTTGGCACAATGCACAGCATCTAATTATAGGTGATTCCTGCCCTTCGCTCAAATGACCATGGATGCAGCAATCAGAATCAGAATCCTGCATCTGAGGGTTGGTGGAGCTTTACTCCTCCCCCTTGTCTGGAGTCCCATTCCAAAATCCACCCCTCCACTCCTGAAATTTCCACTGCAAAAACATTCTGTTCATTCCAATGTTGTTATGTTTTTTTTAAAATGCAAATTGTATATATGGAAGGCTGGAACCACAGTAGATGCAAATACAGAAAAAACAGTTGGAATTAGCAATTTCTGCATGCCTATACTCACTGGTCATTAGATTGCATGTTACTAGCATGCTTATGGTAATTTCCTTTTAGTTTGTATTCTGTGTTTGTCTGTACACACACTCTTTCTGCATCATGCAGCCATTCCTTTGTTCTCTGGGGCCTTATCTCTCCATAGGTGTTATAAACCTATGTTGATTATGCATGAGTATTCATGAGAAAAATTACCTACACATACCTTATTAAGAAGACTCAGGTTGTGTCCACACAGGCCAAAATTGCTATACTCACCTCGAACTTGGTACTAGCAGTCCTCACAATGACCCAGGATCAACCATGGTGGCAGCTGCATGCACAGGGCCTAATCTGTCTGCATCGTCCAGCTGGGTCAACACCGCATCAGCCCCGCTGGCCCCTTCCCTTGTCCCTGGTGCAGGTGCTGCCTCACCAGCCAAGCAGCTCCCTGTGAGAGACTGGCTGGCAGTGTCACCTCTGCTGAGGTCAGAACGGGGGCACATGGACATGTGATCAACAAAGAGATGGTCTCTCTACCCTATGTAATGTATGGGGGTGCCATAAGTCAACAGGCAACTTGAAGGCACATAGACACACAATGAGTAGTAACATTTATTTATTTATTTATTTATTGCCATTTTATTTTCAGACGCTGCTTTTCAGAAGTGTTTGGTGAGAGCCAGAAGTTTCAGAAGCAAAGGAAAATGAAGACACTTAAGAATAATGACTCTACTTGTACACTGGTGCACAAAGGGCCAGTGCTTGGGATCAGGCTGACTGAGCACCTGACAAGGCTTACAACCTAGCAGAGGACTCATTGGTAACCCCTGCAGTGGAGCAGCCACAGCTCCAGCAGCCTTAACATCTGTGCTTGAACATTGCTTTGGATTATTATTTAAAAAAAAATTCTGAATTAGTTTTGCAAGCACAAATATTAAAACCAAAAATGGAATGACTGTGTGTGTGTATGTGTGTGCCTGTGTCTGTGTGCATGCAGAGAAGTAAGCCCCAAACTATGTATGGCCTTCACTGCATACATCTGCTCTTGATAGCAAGGAATATTTATGTGTGTACTATCTGGCAGCCTGAGAATGGTGGTGGCTCCAGTACGGACTGGGACCCTAGATGGGTGAGGCTGTAGCTATGTCTTGTAGGGAAATTTGAGAGGGAGAGTGGATCTCTCAAGCAGGGTAATTAATTAATGTAATTAATGCACCAGGCAGAAGGTAAATGTTCACCAGCCCACTCCATCCCCAAGCAAGATCTAGATAAGACAAAATTAAACTGAGGCCATGTCCACATGGGCTGCTTAATCCAGGGCCATTTGATGAAAACTATCTAAACATTGGTTATAGGGTTTGGTTTTGATTTTGTATAATGAGTAACATTTATTAATTACTCCAAAATATTATCGCAAGGTCAGTCTGAGGAATTTGAGGGCATTTTCCCAATGTTGGCGGGTGGCCCTCATTCCACTAGAGCTGTGAATCTATCCCAGGCTTTGGTCCAGGTGCCAGGGCTATCACTCCTTTAAAGTATAGACTAAGACCTGGAGAGGATTCACTATGCACTGACATGAAACCCATCAGGTAGCACTGCATTTTTTCTCATTGAGAGTTGAGAGTGAAAGGTAGGACTATGTGCTGACCTTACTGAGTGTGTTACGAGAAATTATATTTCCTACTCTCATCTCTGTTTTTTTAAAGAATACCCCATGCATGTTCACAGTGGTGTGGGAATCTTCTAACAGAGCATTGCCCTCTGGCAGCCCTTCCAGGAATGTTGATATCACCCTTGAAGAGTAAATTCCCATCCTCTTGTCAACCTGATTATCTAAACAGCAAAAATACTCCTCTCAGAATGTGAGGAGAAGACAACCTGTCCCAATGGCAATCCACATTGTTTTGCCATATTGTGAAGGAGAGGGACCAAACTGGCAAAAACTCCATAGGAAAACCTTTGTGGCTTTTCCTGGAGTTTTTTTTAAAAAAACTATGAGGCGAATGCACATTCCTGCTACTTGGGACATGCAATTCGATATTAATCACTTTCCCATATGAGAGGAAGCACAAACCTGATAGGCTGGGTTAGTGTGTGTGGGGGGGCTTGCTAACAGGGCAAGTGCCTGCTAACACCATACTGGATTTTCGCCTTAGCAAGCGATCGCTAAGGTGATAAAATGGGGTTTTATTTTATTGCTCTCTCTCTCTCTCTAAAGATGAAATATTGCTTATGTACACCATGGAAATAGTTGTGTTTTTTTAAAATATTCAACAGCAGCAGATTTAAAAACATGAGTAAGTCACTCGTGGCTGCCATCTTGGCTAGAGGGAATGCAAAGTTTATGAGGGCTGTAAAACAATTACAAGACAAGTCACAGCTGCTGCAACTTGCTATTACTGCGGAGTAATCCCTTTCTTTTGGCCTTGTATAGACAACCCCATAATCTCTGGAAATATCTTAATTTCCCACACACCTTTGAATTACTGCCCCTCCCCATAGTTTGATAAAGCTTTCATATTTTTAAGGATTGTTTTTTTAAAAAAAAATCATTTAAACATTAGCATACTAGTGATGCATTGCAAGAAGCAATTACTGTACATCTGTTACTCATGAGTAGCAGGTAATGAGCAACAGTGACAAATCACTTTTAAAAAAATTAAGGTGATAGTATAGCTTTTTCAATAATGTTTCCAGGGACTGCCAAAGAGACCTTGGGGCAGTTTACAGAAAAACAACCATAATTTTAAACTTAAAACATCAATAACAATATAAAAACCACTTATGAGTAGCAGCCAGCAAAGCAATTAAAAGCAAAACAAACCAGAATCCTCAGGGAGCTGTGTCCCATCTCTCTGAGATCCTTGAAATATAGCAGCCCCATTCCAATTAGAAGACAGATGTCATTTTAACTTGAGAAACAATGCTTCCATTGCATAGTTCTAATGCAGTTAATAAGCGTGCCACTGTCTTATTTGCCAAGACATTTAGGGGGAAATAAGGACAGTGGAGATAAAATCCACCGCATCCTGCAAGCACATGAGCCTGAGTTAGGATGTATCAGACATGCAGACCACTAGTAGTGTCTACTTCGACCCACAGCAGTTCTATGAGGTCTTTCCTAAAGTCGCCAGTGGTGCTGAGGGTTGCTAGAGGTTTTCAAATTAGTAAAAAGGGACAGTCATAATCTATCACATGTGGGGCTGACAACCAGAATATGGCTATTAGCAAGATTGTGTTCCGCCTAGATACAAAATAACATATTGATTTCAGTTTACTTAGCCATATATTTCTCTGTAAAATCGACATTCTCCACATTCTTCAAACATAGGCTGGAATTCTATATTGCAGTCTATGTTACATAACTTTACATTTGCTTAGCTACATAGCCAAGTTGCTAAGACATCCTGTTAGTGAATTGTGAAGATGAGTATCAGGACACCAGCTAGTGTCCCAATGTGTATTGGGTTCTACCAACGTGCATCAACACACACTAGCCAGTGTCCCAATGTACATTGGTATCGTTGTCCATCCATCCTATTGTGCATCAGTCCCATTGCACATCCATCATTTCACTGGCTCCTCTACATTGTAACATCATGGTAGCCCCTTGCTGCAAAACTGCTCAGTTCAGGTTTGGTTCCTGTCATCACTCCATTTGCTTTTTAGAGTTGAAAAAACTTTTTTTTTAATGAAAGCATTTGGCTTTGGGATGCTCCAAAACAACATATATTAAGCTCTTAGCAAGTTACACTCAAATCCACAGCTAGAGTAACAATCCAACAACATCAAAGGCCTTATCCAAGCAAGCTAAGAAAGTTGCAGAAGAGGTGAACAAAATCATCAGAGGGTTGACATCCTTCCTTTATATAGAAAAGATGAAGACCCCAGCACTTTAGTTTTTCTTTGTAAAGAAAAGTTTTCAACCATTCTGGTAATTTTTGTTCACGTCTTTTGCAACTTTCTTAGCTCTACAATGTCCTATTTGAGTTAGAGGGACAGAGTGAAACACAAAATGTGCCATATCATATCTGTGGATTCCAGTACCGTCAGAAGATTGATTAGATGACCTTCAGGATGCCTTCCTACTCCATAATTCTAGGGTTTTATAAATAAACATTATGGCATTTAATAGGTTCCAGTCTCAGCTTCCTGATAAACCCTATGTGAACAATCAATTGAAACTGAAATAACCTTTGGACCAGCCAATAAAGCTTTTTTGTCACCATGAGCCAATTATAGTTTCTCGGCTTAACCTACTTCACAAGACTGTTGTTAGGTCAAAAGTCAGGGGTGGGGAAAATGTACAATACTTTCAGTTTCAAGAAATAAATGGAATGATTTTAGTTAAAATACATACCAGTACTCTGTAGTAAAAAAAAAATGCTGTCATAGAGAAACTGATGGCATCAGTATGTTAGAGTGTCTCACTTAGCCTTGTGGTGGTGGTGGTGGTGTGCCTTCAAGTCATTTCCGACTTGTGGCGACTCTAAGACAATCCTATCATGTTTTTTTTCTGAGGCTGAGAGTGTGTGACTTGCCCAAGGTCACCCAGTGGGTTTTCATGGCTGGGAGGGCTCGAAGCCTGGTCTCCAGAGTCATAGGACTTTATCAAAGCTTCTACAAACTTTCTTTTGCTGGCATATTTTGAATAGTTTTTCTGCTGGCAAAAGAACCCTTTTTATCAGACCTACCTTTACTAGCATGAAAAGGCAGCCCCATCATTACTGGAGTATGAACTGTTTCCTTTTGCATTTGTGATCTCATTGGTTCTCATGAGAAGATGAAAGCGTGGGTTAATTTAAAAATACAGCAAAACACACACACACACACACAAAGTACACACAAGCACAGAAACACACTCACAAAGTCCCAAGTAAACAGGAGATTCATTAAAAAAAAAATCCCCTACCTGGCTTTCTCGATCTCAAGCAGAAGGCTTCTGCTCATTGATGCTGTAACCACGAGAGGTCAATGGTGTTCGGTTTCAAACTAGCAAAAAAAATGCCATGGGAGATCTATTGATGGCTTGGCCCATCAATAAAAAGGAATGCCTTATTCCATAAACATAATTGTGAAAGCATGTAGTCATCTAATATGTGTGCCTTTTCGCATTCATTAGGCATAATTATGACACCATATTTGCCATGTCTGATAAAGTCCATAATCCAACACTCAAATCACTAAGCCAAGCTGGCTCCTCACTTAGGTTCCAATGTCTCAATCTCATATATGTTTACTTGGGAACAAGTCCCAGGGCTTACTTTTGAGTATATATGTCTCTGATTGTTGCTTAAATAGCCTAAAAGCACCAGATCTTGCCAGATCTTGGAAGCTAAGCAGGGTCAGCCCTGGCTAGTACTCAGATGGGAGAATGCCAATGAATACCAGTTCCTGTAGGCTGTATTTCAGAGGAAGGAACTGGCAAAACCACCTCTGAGAATTCCTTGCCTAAGAAAACTCTATGAAATTCATGTGGTCACCATAAGTCAACAGGCGACCTGAAGGCACACACACGTGTCTGGTTGCTTTATTAAACTGTTAATTTATATGGAATATTGCTCTGCAGAGGCAGACTCTAGTCTTCTTGCCCTCTCACATACTGATACATGAACAAGCACACACTCTTTCTAATCTCACAACAGACATGCACAGAGATACATACACTTCTTCCTCTATCTTTCACACACAGATACTGTAGACTCCAACATTTCACAGATCAAAATAGGGACTCACATGAATTTGTAAGGGGCATGGGTAAGCAACATGAGTGCAAACATGATAAATGCAGAAGAATGCACTGTACTGTTTTAAGCACAGGACTCTCTGCATTTATTTATCACATTTAGGGAAGCCTGAAAAGAGAAGATAAACCTAAGCAATGAAACCAATTATATATGAGTGTATTCTTTTGTGTTTTTTAGGCTCCTTTTTTTTTTCAAATTTGCATGTGATTGGGCATTAGAAGAGAGAGTTAGTCTGGTGCAGGGGTTAGAGGGTTAGACTGTGACTTGGCATATCCAAAATCAACTTCCAGTGAGCCCCCAAACCCCTCTCTGGTTGACCTTCAGCCACTTATGTATTTTCAATCTGCCCTACCTCATGAGGTTGTTGTGAAGATGAAGTAGGGAGTGGAAGACTCATATACACTATTGAATTTACTGAAGGAAAAGTAAAATGTAAATGTAATTAGTCAAAATAACAGTAATAATTATGTGGCAATATAATTTAAGTGGTCTTATTGGACTTTTAAAATTATATTGGCTATATTATGTTTGCTGGCCTGATCTCCCAAACCTACCTTAACAGCCAGCAGCCATGCTGAGTGATGGACATCTGTTTTCCTGGAGATCCGGAAACAGAAGAATTATGTTTCCAGTCTCGTATCAGCAATGAGCAAGGGTGTGATGAGGAATCACAACAGTAGTACTGTTTCTCATTGTAAAACTTCTGGGGAATTGCTGGTGCTACATCTGTCACCCAAGGAGGCCTCCTCGTTCTGTCTAATGATAAGGTTGGCCTTGCTCTGTTGGGAAACATCAGAAAGTACTGGATCTCACAAAACAGAGTAATTAAATAGGCAAGGCAGAAGCTGAACAATAACCAGTCCCACCCTTCCCTCCACAGTCTAACAGAGGAAACATAAAATATTTTTACTTATAATTGCCCATAATCACACACATGCTCTAATAGAAGAAGACAAAATGGCTGCAGGTTAGAGTAAAGCAGGAAGAGAGCAATTGTGGTAAAACTAACGAAGAAGTTGGCAAGCATGCAAATTAGTAATTAGTAAGTATAAGCATGCAAAGGTTGCTAACCCTAACAGTCGCTTCCTTTTCTGAAGACTGTTGCTCATATAATATTCCATAAATGTGCTAGGCTAATGTTAAGAACAAAGGAACCAGAATTAAACACTATTCAAGAGTAACTAGACTAGTTTAAAATGGAAGGAGAATGGTTTTTCATAACCAAAAAGGCAAGACAAGACAAAACAGTTAGGCCATGATCTATTAGTAGTGAAAAGAGCTTTCTAAAGGTGTTTTCCTCCAAGAGATGCTACACGTGTTAGAGAAACACATCCTGTAGTACAGTGATTTTAATTTTACTGTGTGCATTTTTATATGTTGACATTAGTTAAAATTTCATCTGTGTGCTTTGGCTCTTGCTAATTAATGCAGTAGAATTCATATCCAGGAAGTGTGCGGATATATTTAAATTGTGAATATTCTCTGTGGTGTTGATATTTTACAAAAACTATGACAAAATTTATCTCTGCCTGACAAATGACACTAATAAAACTTTGAAATATGGAATGTATTCTAGGCGATAATAGATCAGGATTTTTCCGTTCATTGCCACCACCTGATATACAGTACATAAAATTTAGGTCACAGCACTACACACATATCTATAACTGTAACAGGAAAATGAATTATTCCAAAAGAACTAGACAATTGAAGAAAGCTTCTGTGATACAGTCTTCATTTTCAGACAGCTAACGATGTTACTAAATTTCTAGACTACTCATTTAGTGATTAATTTTGCTTGAAATGCAATTTAAATGGCTTCCTCCCCTCTCCCATCTTTCTCTGTGTTTTTGAGTTGGACAATATTTGGCTGAATAGATTTGCCAGTTGATGGGTCTGTCCTGCACAGCACAGTATCTAATGAACAGGGATGGAGAACAAGAAATGGCAGCTGAGAGTTTTCAACAGCCAACAGCCCAGACAGAAATGACAAGCCAAATTTGTTTCCAAAGCTCTCAATATGCTGCCTTAGCCACCAATGAAGTACAGATGATGTGAACATGGTGAGGTGGGAGGTTTCAGTGAGAATTCACCTGTGTCACATAATTGTAGCCTTGACACAGCTGAGATTTCCTTCAGGTAGGGTTGCCATAATTCTCTGCCACAAAACCGGGACAAAACTATACAGGACTGGATTGGATTATCAACAAAAAGCAAGACAAAAAGACCCATCCATCTGCCTTTGTCCAGCAAGCCTGTGAGCTTTGATAGGAAGGTGAAGCCCTGCAGGTCAAGGAGGGGGCCAGATAAGATTGGGGGGATTTGGTGTAAAGGGGATCACAGCTGCTGCTGCTGCTGATCGGGTGAGCCAACCCAGTGGGAAAGAGAACCTGCCACCCCATTGGGCCATTGGGGGGTAGTTTGGGGAGTGAGTGTGCAGCAGATTCCCATGATTTAAATAAGCAAAACTGGGGGGTCAGTTACATGGCAGTTTTTATTGCGATAGTTTGTGCTTTAGTGCATTTTCGCACCAATGCTGCATAGTTTACATGATTTACTGTGAAATCGGTTGATCTGTTTAGTTTTCCACTTTCTAATTCACACAGACAAAGGTGGGGGGCATAGCCTCCCAAGAACATCTAGGGGAAGATGCTGGGAAGATGAGAGGGAGGGAGGGAAAGAGAGAGAGAGAAAGTGTTGGCACCTTTCCCTCCTCTGATTACCAAAGGAATACATGCTAGTTTTCACCCCTTAGCAGGGAGTACTGTCTCTTCTTCCCAAAGTGAGAAGGGTGGGAGGAAGGAGGCAGCCTTTCAGCCACCGAGGAGCCATCCCCTATCAAGCCCCCCTTCCCCTCACCCACTCTCCCTCTCCCTCTTGCTCTCTCTCTCTCTCTCACACACACACACACACACACACCGAAACAGGCTAACTGGGGATTCTTCAGCCACAGCCGGGAGGCAGACAGCTGGGCAGTTGGGATGGGATAGCACTGGCTGGATCTTTTCCGTGGCTGGAAACAACAGTGGCTGGATCTTTTCATTTGAGACTCCTCCATCTCTTACAAGTCCACCCCCTCCCTGGTCGGTCCAACCAATCACGGCTCAGCTCTGCTGTTGTTTCGGGAAGATTGCTGGTAATTCACACACACTTATGCGAAATAAGTAGTTCATACAATCAACAGTGCTCTAAGTCATGCTACTTTAAAAAAAATCAGGAAAAGTAGTGAAAGCCCTTATTACACTACTTTTGAGTTTTCGAGCTCCCTCCCTTTCTAAATGAGGTGATATTGTGGTTCAATGTGTGTGAACTCTTAGGAATCTTAGTGAATTCTTCATGGACTTATTTTGCCATATAAATGGGGTCTAGGATTCTAGTTGCCACTGCTGACTGGATGAGAGGGAAAGAGGACCTGCCACCCCACTGGGCCATCCCACCTCCCGCCAACAGCCAAAAGGCGCACCAGCCCCTTGTCTGGGGGCTATACTTAGCCTCCCCCGGGGGTTTCTACACAAGCAGTGACCTTGGAGGCCAGACCCACAACACACACACATGCGCGCACACACGCATGCACACACGTAAATTGCTGGCCTTCTTTCCTCTCTCTTGATTTTCCTTCACTCTCTCTGTTGCTGCCTGCTCTTCTTGCTTTGGCTCCTGCCTTTTGCATACTGCACTCTCCCACCTAGCCTAGAATACACCCTTGCACCTTCTGCACTCACTCTCCACTTGATCCAAAGCAGAGAGCATACAGACAAAAAGCCTGGAGTCGGAATCCGAGATCTGCTGCTTGAAGCAGCCCAGCCAGATGAGACAACTTTCTGTCCCTCTAATCCGGGATTTTCCCAGTTTTCTGGGATTTATGGCAACCCTGCCTTTGGTTTTTTTTTTTTTTTAACATGCTGAATGTTTGATGGAGCTTATCTTTAATTCATTGGAGAAAGTACCAGACTATAGCCTGTTAGGATCAGCCCCTGACAGTGCCTGCTCCTGCCATTTTCAGTGAGTTTTCTGTAACCCTGATACTAATTGTGTTATTTTCCCTCTGTACTTCCTAACAAGTGTTCTTTGCCAACTGTGGGGTGGTGGTAATGGTAACAGTTTTGGTGGTTTGGGAAAAGCCATCACTCCCAAATTATGGAACAGCCTGCTGGATGAGATCTGTCATATCACCACCCTAAATAGCTTTTAAAAAGCTCTTAAGATGGATCTCTTCTGGCAGGCCTTTCCTGAATAGATACCCAGCCATCAAAAAAGGAAATCTAGCTTGTCCTGATCTCGCCACATTCATTGTCCATTGCTCATTTTTATTCTTTATTTTTATTTATTTATTTATTGTATTTTTAAAGTATGTTTTAATTCCTAAATTATTTAATTGTTTTTTAAGGGGGGTGGGATTGATTGTTTGGATGTATATTTTAGTTGTTGTAAGCTGCCCTGATTGCATTTTGTAGAGGGGCAGGATATAAATAAATTATTATTATTATTGTAAGAATGCAGCTGCAAATTTAGCCTAGGAAAAGGAGGCTGGCTGGCATATGGGAATATCATGTCAGGGAATGATAGTTAGCCGATGATGTAAAAGTCCACCAGATTTTATAGCTTGACTGGTTGAAAGCCCACCATGGTGAATTGGAATGTAAAAAAGCCATTTGGTGTAAAGAAGAAAAAAGAAATTATGTGCCTGATACACTAAGGTGAGAAATAGTGCAACAACGTCATGATGTAAAATCTGCTGGGCACTTTGGGTTTGTAAAAATTTTGCATTCAGTGATGAAACAATATTGGTGGCCTGGACTCAGAAAAGATGTTGCAGAGTACTTCAGAGGGGCCCTGTGTGGGCCACTGCTAAGCCCCAAGAGGAGAAGTCTCAGTGCCTGCTGCAACTATTGCTGACCCCTGCCTCTCCATGGGAGCACATTAGTATGGAGTTTATTATAGACCTCCTCACCAGTACTGGTAAAACGATGATATGGGTAGTGGCTGATTCGTTTTTGAAACAAGCTCATTTTGTGGTTTGTAAAACATTGCCCACATCACAGTGGTTGGCTAAGGTGTTCATTCAACATGTGCATAGATTGCATAGGGTGCCAGTAAGATCATCTCGGATTGGGGGAGTCAGTTCACTTCTCAGTTTTGGAAAGTGTTTTTAAAACTGTTGGGGGTGGAACAAGGGATGAGTGCTACCCATCCTCCCCAAACAGATGGGAAATCTAAGAGAATGAATCAGATGTTAGAACAGCACCTAAGGTGTTATGTTAATTACCAACAGGACAATTGGGCTGAATTGTTGCCTTATGCTGAGATGGCGTATAACAACACTTTGCATTCAAGTACTGGACTATCACCATTTAAGGCAGTATACGGGACTGATATCTGGGGTTTTCCCAATCTTGTGGTCATCCAGACTGACCCAATGTCATTGCAAAAGTGGGGGAAACTGGTGTCTTCAGCTTGGCCAGAGATTGTGTCAGCTTTGGACTATGCCAAGATGACTTACAAGAAGTATGCTCACCAAAAATGGAGCCCCAATTGGACTTTAGGGCAGGCCAGGAGATGTACCTCTCAACTAGGTTTATAAGGACTCAACAACCCTCTAAAAATTGGCTGCTAAGTTTGTGGGTATGTTTGTAATCAAAAGACTGGTAAATGCTGTGACAGCAGAGTCATGCCCAAACTTACAGTAAAGACTTGTACAAGACTTGGAACTGCCCAAGACTTACAGTAAAATCCATCAATCAGCAGAAATGTGGTTTCCTTTGTTTAATGGTGGAAAACCCATCTATGCTTTGCTCTAAGCTCAAAACACCCCCTTCAGGACATGAAATACAATATAAATATTAGTCCCCCAAAATAGCAAAGTGTGACACTGGGACCCCATGACAGTGTGCCTCTGTGACTACACTCGGACACTCTGTCGACGCACCTCCAGATTGGAACTTCCAGTGCCACCCTCAGCCCCGATCTCCCGAATCTATTCCTCTATCCAACCATTCCACCTCTAACTCTTCATTAGCCTTGTGTGGTTCTTGTGAGTGTGAGTGTGCTTGTGGGTGTTTCTGTGTTATTTTCCAATAAAAACATTTGATTTCACCTTAACTCGGAGTCTCTGCAGTTAGTACTGGTATACATAGGACTTTGGTCGCTCGAGGCTGACCCGGGAGATGACAATCTTGTTCGGCAGCATCCTGAACAACCAAGCAGCCTTTTTTAAGGAGAGCACTGCTTGCTCCATATGGAGAGGGTCCTAGAAAAGGTGGCCTAATGAAAGCTCATCCCCAACTACCTGGTTGGCTAACTGCAGCCAATGGGCATCTTCTGATGCGGTCAAACCAAGGCAAAGGCACACACGGGCCTCCAAAGGTGTAAATAAACTGATACATGCATGCTGGAACATCAGAACCATGTAAGACTCTGCAGATGTGACGAATGTTGCTGTCCTTGAGCAAGCAGGGATCACCAGCATTGAGGCCATGATATTGAGAACACAGCTGCGCTGGGCGGGGCACGTTTCTAGGATGGAGGACCATCGCCTCCCAAAAATAGTACTCTACGGTGAACTCGCCATGGGTCAGCATAAGAGGGGTGCTCCAAAAATGTGATACAAGGATTCCCTGAAACAACATCTCAGACTCGGCCAAATTGATCACTAACAATGGTCTGCCCTGGCCTCACATCGGAAGGCATGGAGACGCACTGTCCACAATGCTGCAGCCTTATTTGAGAACTCACACCGAACAAGTCTTGAAGAGAAACGACAACGCAGAAATAATCACAACCTGGAAACATCACCCAAGGAGACCTTCTGCTGTGCTTTCTGCAACCGGACTTGTTTATCTTGGATTGGCCTTTTTAGTCATCAGCGCACTTGCAGAAAGCACGGGATGAGTCCTTCCTCAATCTTCCTTTGCGAAGGAAAGCCAGAGAGAGAGAGAGAGAGAGAGACATAGGTTCAAAGATCCCGGATGTTACCCATCCTCTCACAGCTTTCCATTTGAGCTATAATAATTCTCCCAATTAATAACTGAGATTTGGCATCATGAGTGGGCTCCCCACAGACCCCCCACCTATTCGGATAACTGGTATGTGGCTCCTTGATGGTTGTAAAAAAAATGTAGCCAATCATTCTTTTAAGCCATGGCTTTCAAGTGGCAAATAAAGGGGGGGCAGTAAATGTCTGCATGGTGAGAAAAAAGAATAATTTTAAAAGCCCCCAGGAAAAGGATGAGGTTACACTTGGGGTTCTGGTATCTCACCTAATTCCAAATAAAACACACTTGTAGGAACATTGGAAATTGCCATATACCAGACAATTCTGTTGACAATGACTAGACTCCAGGACACTGACTCCAGAACGTCCAGCATATCCTTTCCTGGTCCTACCTGGAGATGTAGAGAACTGAACCCAGGACTTTTCTCATGCAAAGCAGGGGCTCTAGCACCGAACTGTGGATCATCCCACAACCTGAAATTCATTAGAGCCAGAAGGAGAGGATAAGAGAAGTCACTGTTCAGTATGGCGGCAGGAGGTTGCAATCCTGTGCATGTTTTCTTGGGAGTAAGCTCTAGTGAAGGCCTCCAAACCCTGTAAGTACCAGGTCCTGGCTGATGTTAGAAACTAAGCAGGGTCAGCACTGGTTAGTACCTAGATGGGGGGCTGCCAGGGTGATATAGGCTATGTTTCAGAGGAAGGAACTGACAAAACTGAGTAGTCCTTGCCTAAGAAACCCATATGAAATTCATGGGGTTGCCAAGCTCTAATGAACTCAGTAGAACAGAGGTTTGAACAGAGGTGTGCAGGATTGTCCTGCAAACCATTTTGCAAGGGGTGGTGGAATTTGTACTTGGCTTCACAAAATACTCACAGATCTATTTTCAAAACAGGTAACAAACAGTACAGTCCTATTCACGTCTTCTCGGATATAAGCTCCTTTGATTTTAGTGAGATTTACTTCCAGAGAAGTAGAGATAGACAGCTACAGCCAAAATCTCTAAACTCATCTAGACGTCTATGGCCATAAGGAACAGCAAATATTTGGGGTGAGATATTCCACTGCTTAAATTTTTAGAAGAGATATTTAGAAGAGATATGTTATAGGAATTTGAATATTCAGTGATAAAAATGATAAAATGTTTATGATAGTACAAAAAAATAGAGCTTTCATCATAACTCCCCTGTATTGCTTTTATCAACAGGATACAAAAGGAACATTATTTTAAAAATACCTTAATGAAGCAACAACAAAAAAATCACATCAAGTGTGCGGAGACAGAAGAAAACAAATGTTCTGATCTGTGTTAAATAGTAACACACATAAAATGCATTTAGCTAAATGTATCTTTTGAAAAAGATTGGGATAAGCTGAGTTTAGCAACAGATGGGTCATGATTAATATATGATATAAGCCTAAAAGAATCCATGCTGAATCAAACAAAAGACCTCTCTAGTTAGGCATTCTCACCATGAAAAATCAGATGCCTCTAGGAAGCCCCTAAGCAAGCAACTGCATTCTCCCTCTTGTGTTGTCCTGGAGCTGAGATGGAGAGGCATACTACCTCTGATACTGGAAATAATGCACAGCCATCATGACTAGTAGCCAGTGCAGATAGCCTTGTCTTCTATGAACTTCTTGAATCCCCTATTAAAGCCATTCATGTTGCAGCCATCACTACATTTTTTGGTCATGAATGCCACCATTTGAATATACACTGCATGCGGAAGTGGGTGTATGTATTTATTTATTTCATTTATAGGTCACCTTTCTCCTGGAGTGGGACTCACGTGGCTCACAAAAGGAATTAATTAAAATTTGACATTAAAAAAAAACAATCATTAAAATTATATTTTTACAGTAATTTATCTGACCTGAATCTCTTCCTATTCAGTTTCATTGGGTAATCCAGATTTTAGTACAATGAGAAACTTCTGCCTATTTTCTTCTCTCCATGCCTGATTGTGTATACCTCTATCACACTCTCCATGCTTTGCTTTACTTCTAAAGTTAAAATACCTGAACACCAAAACTATTCCTCATAGCTCTGATCATGTGCTCAACCTCTTTTGAAGATTTGGATGGCCTTCTTCTGCACCTTTCTCAGTTCTTTGTAATATCATTTTTGAGATCCAACAAAGCAGAATTGTACATAGCATAAAGCAAGGATGGGACCCGTATGGCCATTCAGATGTTTTAAAGCTGCAATTCCCAGCAACCTTATCTGGAACCGCCATGGAATGTTAGAGTTGCAGTCCAGCAATGTATGAAGGGCTGAGTGATTCCCTTCCTCCTTGTCATAAAACAGCATACAGAGGATTTGATTTTACCATGGCTTCAGAGGGCAAAATCTGATGAGTCAAGTTCTGTAGGAGAGTCACGAGCCAAGCACGAGTGTGCCAGTTTATATGGATCAGTGCTGTGAAACTTCTGTACATGCAGTGACCAAGAAATGCATAATGAGCTCTTTGTTGATTACTCTTCAAATGGATTTGGAAGACTAGTTCCAAAGACATAGCAACAAAGTATGGAGGCTGTGCTGCTGTCAGAGTCCTTGGGCATGTTTGAGGGATTAAAAACAGCATGAGGGATGGATGTGAGGGAAAATGCCCTTTGCCAATAAACTGATCATTTGTGCCAGCAGGGTCAGACTGCAATGGGGGGGGGGAGGTATAGGAGGAAGTACTTCTAGGTCCAAAACCAGCTTCACTCCTGCCAACCTTTCAGCAGTGTGTGTGTGTGTGTGTGTGTGTGTGTATGCATGTGTGTGTTGGAAAAACTATTATGCTATTTCCTATTGCAATAGTAAAATGCACAAGAATTATTGTGAGGTATTGAGCAAGTGTCCTTCAAATTATTATATAGCCAAATGAGTGGAGGGAGGAACAGAAGTTAGATAATGGAAAGAAGTTTTCCTAGGAAAGTTCCCGGCGGAGTGAGTGTTGACCTAAACATGAATGAAGAGAAAGGAAAGTCATTAGAAAATAATGTTATACCAGACTCCAAAGCTGCCTCCCCTCTGGTTGAAATATAGATGCTTTCTTCACAAGGACAATTTGAAAATGCCACAGCTACACACATACATCTTTAAGTACCTGATATTTGTCTAAATCAGGGACAGTGAGCTAGGATAAAGTGCATTAAAAGATATTCAACAAGACAGGAAGGCAGCCATTATAATAAAGGTGTATGAACAATATTACATGTCTTGATAGCAACATCAAGCTTCAACAGCTGGGAACATCAGGAGTAATGTGAAAAGAAAATAAGCAGAAGAATGGAAACGTAGGCACCATTTGTCATTAGTTATTTCACTGTGTTATTTCTGCCCATTGTAGCTGAGGGGCTGTTCAAAGAGAAAGAATGGATTTTTTAAAAAAGTGTGTGTGGGGGTAGAGGGTAGAAATTAAAAATACAGCTAAAGAACACAAACTGTAATTGCAAGCTGTATATGTTTGCATAGATATTAGCTGCAACAATTTTATAGAAATTTGGTATTAAATGGTGAGAATAACTGTATGAAATCAAAGAGACATTAAACCCTGTTGACACCCCACACACACAACTCCCCCCAGGCCTCCATTGTATAGCAGATATGTGCTACGTTACACTGTTTAAAATTGTTTTAACTTGTTTTAAATTGTTTGGTTAAGTGATAAATGAGTGAATATATATTTTAGCCTTTTAAAATTATTGCTCTTATTTATTGTTTTAAATTGAATTTATAGTAAGCCAAACTGAGATTGTTGGACTAAGGTGGCATATAAACATTGTAATTAATTAATTAATTAGAAGCACAGTTCTCCTTTAAGCCAAGGTGCATATCCCTCACATGCCTTGTTGTGGTTTTTAAGAAGTTGAAAATGGGGCAGGGGCTGAAACTGGAAATGGACTTCTGAATGCTTCTGGTTTTGGCAGCAGGAGGAGTGAGATTCACAGTACATCTGGAGGGGAAACACTAACCCCCATGTTTGCACTCCCACCCCCAGGATCATGCCCTGTCAATTTATTTATTTATTATTTTTAAAAAATTCAACACCTCTCACCCTGCCAGGGCTCCCAAGGTGATTCACAGTTGATTAAAAAAAAACAGATTAAAACCTTCTTTTAAAACAGATCAGAATGATTGGTAAAGAACCTACGGTACTTTAACAAGACACACAAGCCATTTTTAGAACCATGTTGTGTAGTGCTATGGGGTGGAACCAAATTTGCTGGACCCAAAGGGGAGGAGACCTAATGAAAGGTTGTGTTGCACAGCACTACAACTAAGCATGAGGGGGAGGCTGCCCGTGCTTGAAATATGGCGCGGAGCCGTCCCAAGCTTCACGGAAGTGACACGGACGGTTTCGCCAGAGGCACAGCGTCGTCCGAAGAAGACCCTTGCCGCGCAGCAGTTTCGGGAGGCTGCTCGCGCGGCAAACAGGGATTTTGGCATGTCTGAAAATCTCCTGAGACTCCTAGCATACAGACTACATAAAACAGCAGAATGTACAATGCAGTCTTACACTGTACAGCCCAGATTGAATGCACACAGTCTGAGAGCCAAATCCAAGTCAAGTGCAGAGACAGTGAGTGTGGTGATCTAGTTATACAGTACAGATACAGTACAGTCATGGGTTATACACTGAATGGTTATCACACACATTTCCCAGGCTTTAGTCTTCACATTTCCTTCTCATGGCTGTCTCTTAGAAATAATCTAGATATGCTCACCAGCTGCATTTAGCCTGCTCATTGCTGGCCCCTGCAGGCTGTAGAATATTAAGCCATGCCAGCTCTTTACAATATAAATTTCCAGCGATTGTATGTCCCATCAATTTGACCAAGTCCACCTCAGTTAACACAAGTTTTCAGCAGATTCAGAAGAACTTTATTAAGCAAGCAGAGATTATCACAATACACAACTGTTGTCAGGACTGAAGGTTTGTTTAGTTATACAGTATTCTTAAAGTCCACACAGTTCAACCATTGCAAAAGCTCACATTTCATTTGTTAGCAACCCAAAACATTCTATCTTCCCAGCACTATGCCCCCCCCTCCAATAACAGGCTTCCCACAGGAATTACCTTGATTACTTGCAACTCCAAACTCCTCCCCATACATCTGCTCATTATCCCAGGCCATGAATGCACACAAACTTTGCTTCCAGCACTCTGAATGGTATAGCATATCCCATCATCCTTCATTATGAAACACAAGCCCAAGCATGTCAAACAAGCATGGCAGGACCATGGCTGGAGCATGGTCCTGACAACCAGTGGGAGTGGGTGCTGGGGGGGGGTCCCTTTCAATCCATCTGCATATGCTCTAGCAGTTACACCTCCTTGTAGGTTCCTATTAGTCCTCATAGGCCCCAGTTAAGCCTCTGCAGGCCACCTTGGCCCTGATTAGACCTCCATAGGCCTCATAAGCTGTTTAGACCTCCGCAGATGGTGTAGGCTCTTTGTTTTGGCTTCTTCAGGCTGTGCAGGCTTCAACTGGACCTCTGCAGGTCTTCCTAGCCCAACTGGGCCTCTTCAGGACTTGTTAAACCCAATCAGGCTTTTGCAAGCCTCTTTAAGCCCCGATTCAACCTTTGCAGGTTGCGTAGCCACCAATTAGGTTGTAAAATTTATATTTGTGTTTGAGTGTTGGTTAGGGGTCCCATGGGTCCTAAATGGGGCACTGAGCATTCAAAGGGCAAGGGGCCACCATCTGAACTGTTTTCTTCTGCTGATGATGAGGGTGGGGGGGGGTCAATTGGCTGCAATTTTGCCTATACCTAATGCCTTGGAGAGGACCCAGATTCAGCCCAGGCTGGCAGTGCCTCTTAATGCATGGGCACACTGGGCAGTTGCCCAGGGGCACTACGAGCATAGGGGCCCCATGCTAATCTATGCATAGACCGGAATTTAACACTAATTTTCCAGTCACCTACCTTAACATTCAAATCTTCCACTAACTCAGTAGAATGAGAAAAATTATGACTGGTAGCAGAGAGTAGGCATGTCTGCATTTGCAAAAATGGGGAATGGGAAAGATGAAGAGAAAAGAAAGGTGGAGGAGGGATGGGCGGGTGAAGAAGGAGTCATGACTGAGGAGCAAAGCAAGGGAGGCACCAGGGAAACCCTGCCAGAAGAGGTAGAAAAGCCAAGCGGCAGCAGAGAATGGGAGGCTCGACCTGCCTCCTCAGCTCTGCCTGGAGCCGTGACCCATGCAGCCACGAACCACCAAGCAATTCTCCAACAGCCCCACCAGGAAGGTGCCTTCTTCCAGCCTGCCAATCTGTGCTCTCTCCCTCTGACTGCCCATGCCCTGGCTCTCCTCCCCTTCCCACCATTCCCATTGGCCCAAGGCAGAGATGCCAGCTCGCTGGGGAGATACTCCCTCCAAGACATTGCTTTTGCTTTCTTCCCCTACCTTTCCCACATTGGAAGATACTTCTCTCCTCTCTTCTTTTTTATTCTTATCTCTGCTGTTTTACACATCAGGGATTCTGAAGTCTGGATGGGAAGAGACTTTGCTTGCAATGAAGCTGTACACTGGGGAGAGGGCCAAAACACTGATTTTGTTGGAGGTACCAATAAATATAAGTTTATTTTATCAATAATTTTTATTCCTGTGAGTGGTTGTGTAGGCAGGGCCCAGTGCACTGCTTTGGCTGGAGGCCTATAAGGCTGTTAAGACAGCCCTGCAGGCTGTCCAGTGAGAAAGGAAAATAAAGGTGTGTGGAAGTAAAAGATAACTAAGCAAATTCTTGCTTGTCTGGATGCCCTTGAGTGCCATTTCCAAAGGGAAGCGGTTGTTGGGCCCTTGGAGAAGGATGCTGAGAAGATCCAGGAGGATACAGCACCTTTGGGGGAAGTCCCAGAAACTGTGGGCATGGCTACATCTGTAGTTAGCCCAGGTGAGATGCAGTACACGCCTGATGGAGCAATGACTCAGCATATATGTCCTTGGGGGCATTGGAGCAATATGGGGAAACAGATGCAACAGGGTAGTAGTAGTGATGCAGTGGGTCCTTCTAGGGTGGGCTTGGCTACACAGCTTACTTGGTCTGTTGGCTCTGCTACATAGATTATTTTTTTCCTGGCAGTAGGCCCAGCCCCTACACAGCCATATGACGTGGGTAGCACTGGGCCTAGTACTAGTAGTTACTATGTTGGTGTGCCCTATCCCACAATCCCTTATGGGGAGCAAATGCTGCCTTTGGGTGATCATTTGCTTCAGTCTACTAGAGATAAGATTTTCAGGGAGGATTATGTGGATGTCTTTTCCCTTCTTTTATCAAGAGATGGAAAAGAAGGTAAGGATGGCTTAGATGACAAGTAGAATTTGCTCAGTCAGAAAGTCAATAGAACATGGTCTAATTGGTTTACAGAATTTTTAATCTAGGCAGGTGTCAAAGCTAGGGCTCAGCCATAGCAGCCATTTCCACTATTTCAATGCACGGCTATTATATATTGAGGAGGGGAAGCTGTCAATAGGTGGGAACCTCTTTCTCTGGGTGTATTGAAGGGCATAGGAGGCCCTTGGACCAGCATTTGCTCCTCATATTATGAGGCCTGGGTTCAGGCTGGCATTAAAGCCGACCTTACATTTTTGGAGTTTCCCTCCATTTTTTATTAATTGTATTTTGGTACAAAATAATAATAAATAAAAAATTGAAATAAAATCTGTAGTTCCATTTTCTGTTATAACAAAATGCTTAAATAAAGGTTTACAATTTCAGTTTCATGTACTTTAGAATCTTTGCTTATTAAGTTTTATATTCAAAATATCACCCAATCTTCTCTATTCTTCTTTTGTTATACCACTTGTATATCTTCATTTTTTCCCCATTTTGGTAGCAATCTTGGTTTGGGGAGAAGAGCTTTCTAACTCCTCTGTTCACTTTTAGTGTTACGATACGGCCATGGCACAAGTAATCAAGTCTCTGTCTTCTCGATGTAAGCAGGTTTTGTGTTTAGTTAGGGATTTTACCTTAGAACGCTTGCAGCATAACATTTTGTTCATGGCACTCCATGTGGTGGGATGAACAACTGCATTGTCAATGCTCTCTCCCATAAACAGTTGGAATGCTCCAGGCAGCTTGCCCCGGATGCAGCACACCTTTCAAACCTGATGCTGCCAGATCTCTGGAAGCCTGGAGGGATGGGGTAGTGAGGACCATTAAGCAGCCAGGATCTTGAGATTGGTTGGTCTTTCCCAGCGGCACACATTTTACAGTTTGTGTTCAACTCAAGGAAAAGGGGATTGTCACCACAGCCCATTAGAGGTAAGTTGTCAGCTCTGTCATTTTATGTTAAAGCTCTGGGATTTTCAGAATACATGGGTGTTTTTAGGGTTTATAGAATGCTGGAGGGGGACTAGGGATGGGGGACAGTTGTCAATAGGTGGGAACTTCTTTCTCTGGCTGTATTGAAAGGCTTAGGAGGCCTTTGGGCCAGCATTCACCCCTCATATTATGAAGTTTTGCTTCTTCCCTTACAGCCTTTTTCGGAGCTTTGCAATTCAGTGAGTTAGTGGTGTCCTCTAGAAGTGACACCTCCTAAGGAGCTTGAGTTGAGGGACATTCAGCTGCTAAAACAGCAGGTGGTGTTTACTATTTGTGCCTCTAAAATGGACCAGAGGAGAGCTGGTTCAACTGTTCAATTGGGCCCTTGTAGTGACTGGGCATTGTGCCCTGTATTAGCTCTACATGATTTTTATAGATTAGGTGTTCTCAGACTGCCTCCCTGTTCTGCTATGCAGATAATTCTTATCTCACCAGATGTCAATTTTGTGCAGTTACTAATAAGGCATTATCCTGATTGGGTTTAAGTGGGGTTCAGTTTGGGACTCATTCCTTTAGAATCAAAGCTGCCTTTTAAGGAAAAATTTAAACAAGATCAAAGATTAGGAGGAATACAAGAGAAAGATACTGAATTGCATTTGTTAATTCAAGTCGGGAAGGAAAAATGTCTAAAATCTATAAGTTACAAAATTGGAGATGGAACAAGACACAAAGATAATATGGTTAAATAGGCCTTAAATATTGGATATTCCCCGCAACTGACCCAATGGGAAAAGACCTGGAATAAAAACCGTGACATTTACTAAGAATTATGATTTAAAGGAAAATTATTATAAAATGTATTATAGATGGCACTTGACTCCAGTAAATATTGCCAAGATGTACAAAGTAGGTCAGGAGAAATGTTAGAAATGTGAAGGGAACTCCAGGACCTTTTTCCATATGTGGTGGTATTGTCCTGAAGTTAAAAAATACTGGGTACAAATATATAAAATAATAACAGAAATCTTTACTATTAATTTCCCACTGCGACCAGAATTTTATTTATTAAATATGTTGGACGGGTTAGACAAACAATTAGAATTAAAACATTGATGGGTGATTCTGTATTTACAATGGCTAGGATATTATATGCCAAATATTGGAAACAATCTGAGACACCTTCTTTAGATGAATGGCTAATTAAACTTGATGAAGCTGCAGAAATGGACAAATTAACTCTTCTGTTGGACAACAAACTCAGCCATTAAGTAAATTTAAGGAGGAATGGAATTATATGTTACTTTTATGAGAAAAAGATGGGCAAAATTAGCAACAATATCTTTTGAAATGTAACTGACATTATATTGGACAATAATTAATATTTGGGTTTGTTTGTTTATTAATTTTAAACTATTATTTATTGTTGGATATAAAATAACTAAAATTCGGGAAGCAGGCGGCAGATGAACTATTAACATTCAAGATAATAAAGAAGAGGGCAGTTTCTTTTTTTTACTAAATAGCACCAGATTCTTGAAATTAGAAGATAGGAAATAACAGGCAATGAAAATGTATATAAGAGAATAACTTGTGTTTAATCAGAGTTTACTATTATTAGTATCATTACTTTGCTTTTTTTCTTGTATATATGTTTACTTGTTATGTTTGTTCTTTTTTATATGTTATATTAAATAAAAATACGTAAAAAGAAAAAGAAAGAAGAATCAGAGCTGCCTCAGTGGCATCTGCAATGAATCTGGGTAGTGGCAATATTCAGAAGTTCGCCAATTGAGGCCTTACAAGAGATATATTCGTACTTGCTTGTGTTAAAGTTGTTTGTTTGCTAATATTGTTGTGTTTCTGATTCTAGGTCCTGCTTGGAGAGGTTCATTACTTGTGATGAGGAATGGAAGGGACAAAGTGAAAACCCCTGAACATATTGGTGAGGTTGTTGTACTTTAATTGGACCAAATATATGTAACAGCCATCCTAGCAATATAGATCAGCATGTGGAAGGCTTGTTCAGAACTTATTTTCAATCTAGGGATTGAGTACTTTCCAATTTAACATAATGTATGAATGAAGAAAGACATGGACTCCCAATAAATAATTAGACTGGTTTGCTCCATCACCCATTTACATCATGTGTGTCCTTGCCTTTTCTCAGCAGTGGCCGGTGAAATGGTTCTTTAGTAAGAACCATCAGGCATGGCAACAGTGGTATTCTGGGTTTTAGTCCAGTCTTTAAAGGCTCTGTATAAGGTGCTGAACCCTATGTCCAGAACAGATTCAGCACCTTTGATGGCTCTTTTAAAGTTTAGACTAAAACCCTCTGACATGTGAACCACTAGTCATCAATAAATGCAGAATAGTTGAGGAGGGAAGAGAAGGCCCACCCTCACTAGTAGCCAGCAGGGATCAGCAGTGGAAGCAGAAACCTCCACAATTGCCATTGCCAGAGTGTAGACTTGCTGATTGGCTACCCATTGCAGCTATGTGGGAGTAACCAGCCAATAAATGTGTGTCTGCACATTGCTGTTGTTCTTCCTGCCTGTCTTTACTGCTATTTTGTAGTGGTGTCCAGAATGGGTGGGAAATTCTCCTCCCACCTCAGTTAAATATGGCTGGCACTTCCCGCAAGCAAATGGCTTTACTGGCCACTTAGGCTTGGCAAGTTGATTCAAATTCAAGAGATTTCAGAAGTGTGAGTGAATCTTTGACTTTTAAAAAAATGCCCAAATCTGCACCCACCATGTGTTCTGTATGTTTGGTGGCGCATCTCTTTAAGTCACTTATGAATGAGATAACTTGACAAGCAGAGCAGATTCCATGTACCATTTGACTGTGCAGTTCATGGTGAGAACCTGCCTGTCATGTACATAAGTCTAACTCTCCACCTCCAATCATATATTTTTCAGCTCTATGTTACCAACTCAAACTTCCACTAGAAATAAGAAATTAAGAGGAGGAGAAGGAAAATGGAGATTTGGAGAACTGAATACTTGAGGCTTGTAGCAGTTTTACTTTTTAATTTCATGGGCCTTGACTACACGGCAAAAAAAAGAAAAAGAAAAATATCATTGGTCCTCATTCTAGGTGGGCCAGATACACGCTGTTCAGAAGGAGGGGGGCTGAAAACTCCACACAGACCACGATAACAGCTTTTGCTGTTTTTCACAGTCTTTTTTTAAAAGTGTGGGGAAAACCACATTATTGGTTGTCTGATCAACCAGCAACCATCTTGGAAAGGGGGCACACAGCAGAGCTGGAGTGTGTTTGGTCAGACCTTGGAGGAGCTGGGCTTGCAAGTGATGTCTTGCAATGCAGGATCTGCCATTGTTGAATGGCCCTGAATGGCCCTGCTTCAGGAGGCAAGCTGAGGAAAAGTACTGAGGCCAATGCATTGCGGGCTCCAGAAGCTGCCATGGAGTGGAGAGATGAGCCCTGGGTCCACTGCCACCTCTGAAGGCATGCTAGATGCAGGAGGGACAAGCCCCCCCTCTCTCCTGCCACTGCCTGTCAAGAGGGGGGCGGGTCCCACACAGCCCCCATCCTGCCTGAGAAATGAGGAGTAGGGTGGTGGGACAAGAGAGACCAGCTCCCCTCCTCTCTCCTGCTGGATCGCCACTGTGGCCAGGTGGCCAAAGGAAGGGGGAGTGAGTGGCTGAAGGCCTACAGCGGGGCCAATTCCCCCAAGCGTTAGCAATGATGGAGGAGGGGGGCGAGCATCACAGCCAGATAGTCTGCGGTGGGGGGGTACCATCCTTCCCAGCAGCATGCTCTCTCCATCTCACCCCCCTCTTTTGGCCATGTGGCCTCAGCACCAATGGCTGGTAAACCCCCCCCCCACACACACACACACTGCTGCCGCTGCTGCCAGAAGCCATGTGCGCCCAGTATGGCTGCTCTGTCCACCCTCTTGCCTGCCGCCCTGGGACAAGCCAGCAGGTCTCTGGCTGTTTAAACAACAAAATCACTATTTTTTCTTTCTTTGCCAATTTTGGATGCATTGTGGGCACAACTGGGGACTGCACCGAAAGTGAGGTAAGTCGATATTTCCTGGACTTAATTCTCCCATGTAGCTTCCCAGGGCTTCAGCTCTGTCATAAACACAAAGGGTGGACATAGTTGGCTGAAGCAAAAGATAAAACTGTTCAGAAGCCTAAGCAACCCCAAAATATGTACAGCTGTCATATCTCTAAAAGAAATGGGCAAAATCTATAGAGGAAGGAAGAAATAATCCTTTATATTTCAGCAATGTTCATCTGACAGGAGGTGGTTATATCAAACACTGCCTTTCTTTAGGAGACGGAAAAGAGTTAAAACACTCCCAGTCAAGCATCAGCTTTTGGGGAAAGTTTGTGAAAGTAGGTTAAGGACATCAAATGCAAAAGCATTCCAGCACAGAAAGTTTGATCAAGGGCAGGCAGTATGATTAGGAAAAAGGAAGCTTGCTTTTCCTTCCTCACTGAGGTTATATCAGGCCATTCTTCCTGGGGTAGGCAAACAGTGACGTTAAAGAAGTACCATATGCTAACATTTTCTCAGAGCATGACAAAGAATCATGCTGGATATCAGGCAAAGGAATTGTGGGATAAGAAAAACTTGCCTGTTGGTTTTTGTAAGTCAAAAAAGGAAAACGAAGAACATTCACTGGTATTTCTAGATTTAGATACCTGACCCTCAAGCAGCCTTGACCTATTCTCTGAAGAAAGGAGAAAGAACAGCACCAGTAAACTGACTTTTTAAAATGTTTCTTCAAAGAGGTAAGCAGGAGATAATAAAGATTAGACACAGGTATGCAGAAACCCATATATAAGATTCTTAAATGTGACTGTTTAATATGCAATTCAACTAGCAGAATTGACACCTACATGGCAAAGGAGGAAAAGAAGAGGAAAATCTGAATATTTTCACTTTCTTCTTTTTAGCCTTCAAGTTCATAAATTTTATTGCAACTTTTAAATAAACAGTAAAACTTTGAAACATTAAAAAGAAAAAAAAAGAAATACAAAACAGAAAAAAGTGAAAGATGAAAGAAAAATAAAAAATGATGAAAAATGTTGACCCCTAATCTTCCTTATGGTAGTTATAGATACATACAGTTATTCATAGCCTCTCTAACGACAAATATACCAGTTCACTTCTTCTGCTAACCTATTCCCATTAATTATCAAAACCTTCAGTCACTTTTTTTGTTTTTAAAAACATAATAAACTATCATTACATTCTTTATCTAATCAAATCAGATAAAAAGTTATATCCATTTATGCTAATGTTATCAACTCCAACATCTATTCCTTCTTCTTGGTTAATATTAGAAACCTTCCATAGCTCTTTTCAGTTAAACAGATACTGTGTTCAGATCCCTATATCTATTCCATATAATAAAACATCTCTATCCAAATGTCTTATTAACAACCGTACATCCTTTTGATTATAGCATATAATTCTCAATCCCTTTAATCACATTTAATTTCTTTAATCTATCCATGTTATAACCAGAACACTCTATAGCAAATATAGATCAATTTATAAAATAATTTTATAAACAATATCTTTAACATCATAACATAATCCAAATCACAGTCCCTTTAAATCCACATTATTCCATTCTCCTACCAGACATTGTAGCCAAATTTCTCAACCCATTTTAACACTTATTTTTTAATTTGATCTTTACTTTAAATTTAACTCTTGGGTTTTTGCATTGCCTTACAAAACAGGGAAGTTCCTCTTGCCCTTGTGTAAGTGGTACCTTAATTCCCAATGCAAACATTTGCTGAAATAGAGAACTCCCTCTAAACAAAACATTCTTTTCCCTCCCTTAAAAAAAAGATTTAATTTCCCCCATCCAAACATCTCTTTCTCAATCTCACTACATATTTTAACATTGTTATTTTGAAGCAACATATTGTCCACCTTCAATTTAACTTCATTCTCATATTCAGCTTTTTTCACAATCTTGAAATCTTCACCATCCATTGACTTAAGCTGATATTCTGTGTTCCTTTGCAATTCTTTTTTTTTTTGGTATTTTATCTTTATTCATATTTCCATAATTCAGTTGTACATCTTATAAAGTAACTTCGTATAACAATAATAATACTTTAAAATAATTATTACAACTTACATATTACTTATTATAAAATAAGTCACATTCCTAAGACTTCCCATAAGTTTGGTACTCTTGGAGCAAATGTTTTGTGTAAACCAACCTTAAACCAACTTCTAATATCCTCTTGCTTATTTAACTGATCTATGCAGATTCCCTGTTCTATCATTATGTACATCTTTTCCTTTATCATCCCCTCTTTATCCCATTAATAACAGATTTTCCTCATCATAACATATTCCTCTTGTTTCCCAATATTTTAATATTGGTTTCCATTTTTCCAGTGATTTTCTCTTAGGTAAATTATAAATTCTGGCTGTCAATATATCTAATTCCAACAACTCTTGAGATTTCATAAACCATTCATCTAGTGTAAGACGCCTTAGTTGATTTCCACTTCTGAGCTATTGGTATTCTTGCTGCCAAAATTAAATACAATCTAATTCTCCATTTTTTTATCTCCACTTCCTTCCCTAACCCATCAGTCATGTTTAGCAAGAATAACTCAGGTCTCGATTCAAATTGGATTTGTAACATTTCTTCCAAAATCTTATGGATCTTTCCCCAAAATTTCTTCACCACCTTACAGCTCCACCACCTATGTAATAGAGAACCAATATTCTTCTGACATTTTCAACAGATGTTATTAATAGATTTATTAATTCTGTTAAGTCTTGATGTGGTATAGTACCATCTGTGGTAATTTTCAAATAATTTTCTTTCAAATTTTGACATATAGTGAACTTGTTGCTTTTGTTTCTAGCTTTTTCCCACGCATCAAGATCTAAAGTATATCCAATATCCCTTGCCCACTTGATCATATAATCTTTGATGTTATCCATTTCTAAACTCCTATTTAGTAACAGTCTATATAACTTACTGATCTTTTCCCTCTTTTGTCTCAGTTCTTTTTTCACAAAAGCCAAATTGTCCAGATCTTTTCCCTTCTCTTTATCTCCTTCCAAATGTTCCATTGTTATCTCAGCCAGTTGCTTCACCACTTGTTTAAGATGCATAGCCTCTTGTTTCTAATCTTCCTTCAGTTTCTTCACTCCCTGTTTCAGATTCTTAAATTCATATCTCAAGCCTCTCATCTTATCAAACACCATCTGGAAAGTTACTGCAACAAGCTCCATCTTCACCATATCCAGCAATTACTGGGCTAGGAAGAATGCAAATCTCCAAGGTATGCCACTGTCTTTTATACTTGTTTCTCTTATCTTCTTTTAAAAGTCAACAAATCATTTTCTCATGGAGGAATGAGCTCTCTCAATCATATTCTCAAAACCAATCCAAATGGCCAAATAAAAAACTTATATCTTGACTTTATTTTGCTTAAAGGTAGCTCCTTTTTCTCAGCGTTTGTTTACAAAAAGAAGGAAAGTCACTAAAGCTTTATTTTCACTGCCAGAAGGAAGAACTCTCTTCATTTGTAAACTGGCTCTTTTAAGGTGGTTAAGAAAGTGAAGAATTAAGAGGCTTGCATAAGCAGGTTGACAAACAATGTTTATCTTAGGGCTCCACAACACTCAAAACTCTCTTCTGACTGTTGTAAACTCAGTGCTATCCCATGTGGATTAGTAATCATGAGCATGTTGTGGGCAATCTCAGGTTCTCTCCTAGATCTGGAGGGAGTTCTGCTAGCTAATTACCAGCTAAGTAGCTGGATATTCTGCTGCTTAGCTTTGTCTGCCTCAGAGTGTGAGGCAAAGAAGTCAGTCTTCTGGTGGTGCTTGGGGATAGCTGCTCCTCAAAAAAGGAGCTGTTATATGGCATACCACACAGTGCTATTCCATCCCCAACGCTGTTTAACATCTACATGAAACCACTGGGAGAGGTCATCTAGAGGCATGGGGCAGGGTGCTATCAGTATGCCAATGACACCAAAATACAGTTCTCCATGGATTCAAAAATAGCATCAACTAAGGACAGTGTGTCTCCTCTAAATGGATGCCTGGAGGAGGTAATGAGCTGGTTGAGGAAAAACAAACTGAAGCTGAATCCATGCAAGATGGAGGTGCTTACTGTTATGGATCCTAACCTGGGATTGGAGGTGTGTAAACCAGTCCTGGATGGAGTTACATTCCTCCTCCCACCCTTTGAAAGATTGTGTACACAGACTGGAGGTCCTTCTGTATCTACCACTCCAAATGACAGCTCAGATAGATACAGTGGCCAGGGATGCTTACTATCAGCTTCAGCTGATATGTCAGCTTCATCCCTTCCTAGATCCAGAGAGCCTAAAGATGATAATGTAAGCATAGGTAACCTCATGGCTGGACTTCTGCAATGTGCTATATATATTGGACTACTTCTGTACCAAATTTGGAAACTTCAGTTAGTGCAAACACGGCAGCCAGACTGGTTACTGGTACATTTAGGAATGATCATATTACTCCTATATTAAAATCACTCCACTGGCTGCCAATTAATTTCTGGGCAAGGTACGAGGTGTTGGTTGCTAGCTTTAAAGCCCTACATGGTTTGGGTCCAGGTTACCTATGGAATTGCCTTCTTCTGTATAACCTGCTCTGTACACTCAGGTCTTCTAAATAACATTTACTTCAGTCAACCAGGACCAGGCTGGCAACTGTTAACCAGAGGACTTTTTCATCAGCTGCCCCCAAATTGTGGAATTACCTGCCAGAATAAATTTCACAGCTGGATGCGCTTTCTTAGTTTAAAACAGCATTAAAGATCAATCTCTTCCAGCAGGGTTATCCAGATGGTTTTTAAATTATGAATTGTTTTTAATGTGTGCTTTTTAAACTGATGTCATGCTCTTTTAATTGATCATCTATTTATTGCTGTATTTTAATCTGTTGTTCCCTGCCTCAATCCATAGGGAGAGGTATGTAAGAAATAAGTACTGTTGTTGCTGCTGTTATTTTTGTTAGTAGCTCTGGAATAAGATAAGCTGCTTCCCAAAGGCATGGGAACTAGTTCATCCTATTTCTAAACAAACAAAGAATCCTATGGCTTTGTGCTCCAAAACCCCTTTGCACCCATCCACTGGTTAATCCTGCCTCCATTTCCCCAGGCCTTCATTCTTTCCTTCCCAATGCATTTACTGAGCTGGAGTTTTAGCAACACTCTGGCTCTGGTGGTAGCAAGTAACAGGAAAAGAGAAAGGAAGGAAAGGTTCTCCCCTGCATGTGTCCTAATGCCTAATGTACTACCATGCATTGGTCCACTCCACACTTGCCCCTAGGATGTTATTGCAGTTACCAGTTGCTCTAGGGGAAGCAAAATCTTCCAAGGCACCTGAATGCTGTCCTGTAGGCCATTCTACTCACTGGGTTGCTGCTGTGACCAGTGCAGGGATGACAGGTGGGGGCAGTAAGAGTTTGTGGTTGGAGATCAAAATAAGATCATGTCAAGTCAGTGCCATATACTAACTTATCTGAGCTAAATACTCGTTCATCCAAAGATCCATAAACTGCCATTTAGGGCATAACTGTCCTTCCTATGTAGTGCACAAAATGTCACAGAAACACAGATAAAATATATTTGTCTAATAAATGATGTATACAAACTGAAGGAAAGCAATGGATTAATCCCAGCAATTAGTAAAAAAATAAACTGACATAAATATGTTCAAAACCTTTAAAAAAAATTGCAAGGATGGAATCCCAAGCATTTCCTGGGAGAGAATCCTGAAGGTGCTAGGTCATGATCTGAAAGGCTGTGACCTGATAGCTGTCAACCTAACTCTCTTTTCAACATGCCGGAGTAGTAGATGGTCATAAAGTGCAGGAAGCCTCATATACATCCAGTCTTTCCTTTAAATAACCTTGTCCCAAACCATTACAGCTTTAAAACCATACCCAACATTTTTAATTTTAGGCCTGGAAATGCATAACTAGGCATAGTTACTGGTAAAGAATTGGTGTCATATGTTCTGAATGCTTTGCCCCTGCTAGTCTTCTTTCATATCATCATTAAAAAAAGGCCAACGTAGAGCACATTACAATAATCCAGCATAGGTTTAATCAGAACATGTGTTAATGTGGCAAGGTCCACTTTCTTTGAATAGGAGCAAAGATGGCAGGGTGCCAAAACTACACTTACCAAAACACTGTCTTTTATTCCCTGTGAATAAATGGTAGAAACAGCAAGTACAGTTGCAAGTCATCTGCATCTATAGGTTTTCTGTGGTTTTTTTCTGGGCTGTGAGGCCGTGTTCTGGAAAAGTTGATTTCTGATATTTCACCTGAATCTGTGGCTGGCATCTTCAGAGAATGGTTGGGACAGCACAGTCCTCCTCCTGACCAGAAAAATCAGCAGTAGCAGAACATGTTATAAACCAACCTGGACACATATTTTTAAACACTGAAATTCTGGACCAGGCCAACAACTATCATGTCAGAATGCACAGAGAAGCTATTGAAACCCACAAACACCTGGACAACTTCAACAGGAAAGAAGAAACCCTAAAAGTAAACAAAATCTGGCTACCAGTCTTGAAAAACACTAAAATCAAAACTCAACACATGCAAATGAACTTCACCCAGGGACAGGGGGATTTCTAGCAGACAATGGATCATTAGCCAAACAGACACTAATTCTCTTTGCATATCTCCACCCAGAAACTAGCCATTCAAATACACAAATTTACATATCCTCTCCAACAAGGGCTCACAGTATATAACCCCACACACACACACACTCCTACCCAACCATTCTTTAAAGATGCCAGCCACAGATGCAGGCGAAACGTCAGAAATAAACTCTTCCCGAACACGGCCTCACAGTCTGGAAAAAAAAAACCCATGGAAAACCTATGGATGCCAGCCATGAAAGCCTTCAACCTCATCTGCATCTCATTCTAAATCTCCAGATGGACTCCCCCAGTTGTTTCGTGTAGATATTAAAAAGCACGAGGAGCGCAAAATACATTTTGAATCACCCCAAAGGCCAGTGACCTAGAAGTGGAGCAGCAGTCATCCAGTACCACCTTCTGGATCCATCCCTCAAAGAAGAGTTTAGCCAACCATATTTCTAAGTCCTATCCCAGAGAGAAGGATACTGAGATAGAAAAGCTGCTGACAGGTCTAGGAAAACCAGCAAGCTTGTTCTCCACCCTGTCTTTTGCAGTGAAATAAGAGGATCTCTCAAGCATAGTAATCAATTTGAAAGGCAGAAGCTGAACAACTACCAGTCCCATGTATACTCCCACATGGAAAGAGTCTAAGGAGAGAAAAGAAAGAAGTTTAGCCTTCCTCCTAAGATATACAAAAATAGCTTTACTTACAATACGGTTAAGGAGGTGGCCATGTTCAGCTTGGTAAAGAGAAGACTGAGGAGTGACATGATTGCACTCTTTAAATACCTTAATGGCTGCCACAAATAGGAGGGTGAAGGCTTGTTCTCTAAGGCCTTACAAAATAGAACTAGGTCTAATGGTTTTAAGTTACAGGAGGGTAGATTTCTATTGAGCATTAGAAGGAACTTGTTGACAGTGAGACCAATTGCCTAGAGAGATGCTGTGGTCTCTTTCTCTGGATGTCTTCAGAAAGACGCTGGACAACTCCCTGCTGGGGATGCTCTGGCTAGAGATTCTGCACTGAGCAGGGGGTTGGACCTGATGATCTATGGGACCCCTTCCAACTCTGTGAGTCTTTGCTTCATGATTCTATGAATAAATGATACATAATCAAATACGTTGTCCAATAAAGGACCAAGAGAGAGAAGAAGAAATAGCTGCAGGCCACTGTGGTACAGAAAATGGATGGTTATGGTACAGCAAACAAACAGGAATTTTGAAAACATGAATGCTATCAATTAATGCAGTGGTGACTAATTCTAACACCATTCTCCAACATAGGTCACCCATTCTCAGGCATAAGACCTGAGTTTGAGAAGTGAATCTCACATTTTGAACCCTACTTCTAAAAGCCCAGCAGCATTACTTCATTCAGCATTGTGACTGAGCTGGCATTTGACTTGGGTTTCACTCATCCAGGCATATAGAAATTAAGCCACACTGACTTTCTTCTTTCTCTTGTCTCTGTGGACTTTTTCAGCAGGGGTAAAAAAATACAAAACCAGCAGCGGTCGGGAGGCAGATGGCGCTGCCCCGCTTCCAGCGATCGGTTTCGGATGCTGCCATCCTCCTCCCATCCTTCGTTCATTCACCCTTCAACCCTTGTTCATTTTCCCTCCACCGCTTTTTATTGATGGAAACTTCTGCCAGTAAAAAGCGGCACCTTTCTCATCCCTCCAGCATGGAGGGAGAATGAACAAAGGACGGGAAGAAGACGGCATCATTTGAAACAGATCACTGGAAGCAGGACAGCGCCATCCTCCTCTTGACCTCCACGGGTTTTTTTTTTACCCCGTCTGAAAAAGTCCTGTCTCTCTTTCTCTTCTTAGAGCTATCATGAGACAACTCCTCACCTGACTAATCTGCTTTTTGAAATGGTAACTCTTGACAAATGTTATGGTAACAGACGCCAGTGCCTTTCTGAAACATGACAAAAGCTCATTAGTTAGTTTTGCCCCCTCTTCTTCTGAAAACCATTGGACACTTGCTAAGAAAGGCAGTTATGTAGAACATTTTTTGGTTCAGCCAGTGACAAAGAATCAGACACTCCATAGTCACGAATCTCTAACTGTTAGCTTTGGCTGAAGTGGCTCCTTCCTTTCTGGTCATAAGGCTAAGCAACAGGAGGATTGTTTCCTACAAAGGCAAGTGTGGGCTTATGGCATGAGAATATAAATAAATGTTTCCATATGGACAAAGGCTTTCCAAAGCCAGCTAACTACATCACAGTTGACAGGCCAGCATGCAATGTGTCAGCATAAATCTCCAAGGGTTGTTGTGACCAGACATTCCAAGCTGTGCCTTAATAGTCTCAATTAAAGTTAAATGGGAAGTCGTCTACAGCTTCTGAAATCAAGCCCAGCTTCTGCTGGTGTTGCACAGAATGATGTCCCCTTTTCAGTTTTGCAATCACTGGCAGATTCCCCCCCCCAAAAAAACCCTTGAGTTTTATGGAGAAGTTGTGTTACACTGTGCATTTTATAGTTCATGCATAGTCATATGTCAGTTAGTTGTTGCTGTGTGCCTTCAAGGTGACCCTAAGGCAAACCTATCAAGGATTGTTGTTGTTTTGGCAAGATTTGTTCAGAGGGTGGTTGCCTTTCCCTTCCTCTCAGGCTGAGAGAATGTGACATGCCCAAGATCAGCTAGTGGGTTTCCATGGCTGAGCGAAGATTCAAACCCTGTAGTCCAATGCTGAAACCACTACACCACATGACTTCCATGCCAATTAGTATTTTACATAAAACAATGTTAGGACCACTCTGGCTAGTATATGAGTACTAAATTGTGAGGAGGGGCACAGGGGGTAGCATTTGCATTCTTATTTTCTTATGTGCTTCCCAGAAGTTATTTAGTCAACTGTGCACTTACTTGTTTCATTTGTATGCCACCTTTGCCACAAAGAACTCCAGGTGGCCTGCATTGGGATTACTCCAATTTTATCCACATAACTATTTTGTGAGGTAGGACTGGCTGAGAAACTGAGATTGGCCCAAAGCCATCTGCTGACTTTTATGGATGAGTAGACTTTGAATTCAGATTTTCCTCATCCACATTTGTTGAGGTAAAATTTGGGCTCTTGATGTGATTGTTTGCTAAGCATATTTTCAGCACTGAGGATTCTGCTTGAAGCCATTTGCCACAACCTGCTTTTGCTCTTGCAGCAGTCATACTACACTATACACAATCTAAAGGCTTTTAAAACTCAGCTCTAAGCAATATCCCATTGTCTGCTGAAATCTTTCATGCCCATCTTCTGTCAAGTTCAGTTTCTGAGGCACATGAGAGAGGGGACTCATAAATCAAATGTAACTGTTCTATTTAACTTCAGTGATAGCTACCAAGTGGAAATGTAAAGTGAAGAGACTAGTAGTTCTGCTTATTAACAGCTATTGTATGAGAGAAGGAAACCCCTTTCAATTAATAAATGCCCTACTCTTCAAGTTGTGGTACGTGAGTCTAACAGTTAACTGGGTTGTTAGAACATAGAAAAACATTTTCCTCTGTGCCATGCTAAGTAATGAACCAGGGAAGATAGTAAGATAACTGGAACCTGGCTTTTGACTTCCAACCTGGGAGCAGCATCATCATCAGTTTTATTCATTTATATCCCATCTTTCTCTCAATAATGAGACTCAAGGTGGCAAACTGAACATTTAAACACAATACAGATTAAAACTACTGGAAACTGTTTAATGCAGTGTAGATGTGTAAATAGCTATTGCTTAAAACAATTTGTAAGCTGCTCTGATAGCCTTGTGGCTGAAGAGCGGGGTATAAATAAATAAGATATATATATATATATATATATATACACACACACAAAAGCTTCAATAAAAGTATGAATATAACAATTTAAAAAACAATTAGACAATTGCTAAAGTTAAAAATATTAAACATTACAAGTCATTAAAAGACAGCATACAAATCTTAAAAACAGCACTGCACAGCATTGAAAGATCCATCCTGGGAGGTTTTCTGCAGACAGTTCAGAAAGCATGAAAATAACTTTTTAATGGGCTTTTTCAGTTTTGGCACCCAGACTTTGGAGCACTAATGGTGGTAGAATTCCATAGCCATGTTAGTCTGGATCATATGTGAAAGGGATCTTGTAGCACATTCGAGACTAACTGAGAGAAAGAAGTTGGTAGCATAAGCTTATGTAGCCTGAGGACTTGTCTGCACTGACCAGAATACTCCATGTTCTGGCCAGAGTATTCTGGCCCTGGATTCTCCCAACACACACACCCTGTTCCCTACATTCTGTGGTGAGAATGGGCAGCTGTCTTCACACATGTCACATTGAGGATGGAGCAAGCTTGTTTTCTGCTGCTCCAGAAACTAGAATAAGGAACAATGGATGCAAGCTTCAGGAACAGAGATTCCACCTCAACATTAGGAGGAACTTTCTAACAGTAAGAGCTGTTCGGCAGTGGAACACACTCCCTCAGAATGTGGTGGGGTCTCCTTCCTTGGAGGTCTTTAAACAGAGGCTGGGTAGCCATCTGTCGGGGATGCTTTGATTGTGATTTCATGTGTGGCAGGGGATTGGACTGGATGGCCCTTGTGGTCTCTTCCAACTCTACAATTCTATGATTCTATGATTCTATGTCATGTGCTTCTTTCTATTGGTGGGTGCCTCTGTCACTGGTGTTGTACGTTGTGCTCTTTGAGGCCACAATGAGGCCCCAGCCTTGACCACATGCTAGGAGCCTCACTGTAGTCTCAGAGAGCTCAGTGCACAACACCAGTGGCAGAGGTGCCCGCCGATACAGAGGAATGTCCATGTGCAGACAGCTACCTGTTTCCACCATAGAATACTCCTGTTTTCCCCACAGGATCTGGGTATTCCCAGGCATTTAAAAATGTTTTAAGGGGGTTTTGCCTGGTTTACCTTGAGCATAGTCAGAACTGCCTGGACATCATCTGGACAGTTTGGGCTAGAATTGGGGCCAAAGTCCTGTTTCATCTGGACAGCTGGACAGGGGGAGGCTATTTCATTTGGCCCAGCCAGACAAGGCCTAAGTTTACTTTCATCTCTGTTCTGCACTGCAGAAATAATGCAGTTTGACACCACTTAAACTATCATGGCTCCATCCTATGGAATTTTGGGATTTGTAGTTTGTTGTGGCACCGGAGCTCTCTGGCACAGAAGGCTAAATATCATACAAAACTACAAATCCAAGAATTCCATACCATTAAGCCATAGCATTCTCTCTCTCTGGCTTTTCTTCGCAAATGAAGATTCAGGAAGGACTCATCCCGCGCCTTCTGCAAGCACACTGATGACTAAAAAGGCCAATCTGAGATAAACAAGTCCGGTTGCAGAAAGCACAGCAGAAGATCTCCTTGGGTGATGTTTCCAGGTTGTGATTCTTTCTGTGTTGTCGTTTCTCTTCAAGACTTGTTCGGCATGAGTTCTCAAATAAGGCTGCAGCATTATGGATAGTGTGTCTCCATGCCTCCCGATGCGAGGCCAGGGCGGACCATTGTTGGTGATCAATTTGGTCGAGTCTGAGATGTTGTTTCAGGGAGTCCTTGTATCGCATTTTTGAAGCGCCCCTCTTACACTGACCCGTGGCGAGTTCACAGTAGAGTAGTATTTTTGGGAGGCAATGGTCCTCCATCCTAGAAACGTGCCCTGCCCAGAGCAGCTGTGTTCTCAATATCATGGCCTCAATGCTAGTTATCCCTGCTTGCTCAAGGACAGCAACATTCGTCACATAGTCAGTCCAGTGTTTATTTAGTATTGTGCGTATACAGCATTAAAGCAGTGTCAAACTGCATTATTTCTGAAGTATGTTAGCAGCCAAGTCTGCAAAAACTTACACTACCAACTTCTTTTTCTCAGTTAGTTTCAAAGGTGCTATAAGATCCCTTTGCATTTGGAAGTGGCACTGATTTAATCAGAACTGCATGGGCAGTTCTTTAAAACTGAGTGAATTTTGGATTACGTTTTAAGAATGTCTGATGCAATTTCCCTACATTAGCTTTTCTTTCACATATGACTATTTAAACCAGGAGTAAGCAACTTGTAGCCCTCCTGATGATGTTAGGCTACAGCTCCCATCATCCTTTACCATTGACTATAATGGTTAGGGGTTATAGTCCAAAACATCTGCAGTCTAATTACAGTCCAACATCTGGAGGACGTCATGCTGCCCATTCCTTATATACGCAATGATTACAGAGAGTGACAACATACTCGTGCAGCAGAGGAATATAGCAAAAATTACATCTCAGTTTTCCTAGCTGTGTCACATCTATCAAATATTGTTGTTAAATGATGCCAGAAGCATGTAGACTGTGCATTGGCATACAATGGCACTCATTCTCCCTTCACTTACTTAGACAGATGGATTTCATGCTTAAAGTACTTTAGGTGACTCCAGGGGCTGTTGGTTATGTTCCTCATGTTGTCACTTGTTTATGGGAATCCCACTTAAGCCACATTTACCCACAGAGTAATGGGTGCACCCTGATGAAACAGATCCAGGATAATTGTCTTGGCGCCAGATTTTAAAAGCCAGTTAAGAGTTCTAGCACAAGTCATTTCCCACAAGCAGAAGGTCCAGTCTGTAAGAAGTCCACAACTTCTTAAAGAAAGATTTCAGAAGATAGGTAAATACTATTTCTAAACATTTCAGAAATCCAAAGTGGGTATTTAGAAGTCTCATCTGGCACACTGACAATTTATGGCAACTTCCAATATCAGTACAAATTCAGATGATATGACTCACTACAGCAAGATGCCCCCTGAACTTTGTACCTCTGAAGATGTAGGCTGTAATCCACAAAAGCTCATTCTAAAATTAATTAGATAGTCTTAAAGGTATCACAAGACTCCTTTTTTCCCTACTTTGCTTTCCTTCTTTTTACATGTTATGATGTTTTGTCTACACTGAGGTCTAGAAACTTACTTTTCAAAATATTATTCCTACTTATTGGACAGTTTGTCAGTCTATTCGTTGTAATGCATCCATAAAAAGCAACCTGGGTGGCTGACTGCTACCAGACATTGATTTGCCATGGATATCCATTCAGTATTAGGAGTGTGTTTGCACTTCAAATGCTTTGTGTCGGGCATTCAGATACAACAAGCCAATATAGTTTATTAACATCATCAACTGCATAGTCATGGCCAGCTTACCAAAAGCTTTAACAACAATCACAGTAGTCATAATACAAAAAGGAAAAGGAATGGAGTGGGGTAGGAAAAAACAGCTATATCTGGGCATTTCATGAAGTTATATAAGGCATAATAAGGCAGTAGCAAACAATGAAGGCTATGAGAGAAATGATTTATGATGTGATTATCACGAGGCAGAAGAGTACTAACCTGACATTTGGGACACTCAGAGGCGTAAGCAATTGTGTGGTGAGTGCCTTGGCCATAAGCTCACCATGGCTGTGCACAGCAGTGAATTAGCTCCCACCCACCAAGTAAAAAGTAAGAGAGGTGTGTGTGTGTGTGTGTGTGTGTGTGTGTGCTTTCAATAATGTTTGGCAACACTAATGGTTATACTTGCACAGCCTCCAAAAAAAGTACTAATGCTTATGC
The DNA here is from genome assembly GCA_030847615.1 of Gambelia wislizenii. Classification (NCBI taxonomy): domain Eukaryota; kingdom Metazoa; phylum Chordata; class Lepidosauria; order Squamata; family Crotaphytidae; genus Gambelia; species Gambelia wislizenii. The sequence goes on from JAUMIR010000004.1 coordinate 111,379,498, forward strand.
AACCAACACGATTCGACTCAAAACCTCAGTGTATGACTGTGGTGGGCAACTGTGGAGAGATGGGGGCATTTCTCACTGCTCACCATGCCAGCCCTCTAAGATGTGTCCACAAGTGATGTCACATCACTTCCTCTTTTGTCTTAGGCTGATTTTTGGCTGGGGGCGTGTGTTAAACTTTGTAGGAGGAATGTGGGCTTTGGAGGTGAAGCTTCCATGTATGGTGGAGATTTGAACTTTTTGGGGCCCCAAAGTGAAAAATGTTCAAAGATTTTGGGGTCTGTGGGCTTCAGGGACCAAAAATTGGGTCCTAAGGACAACAGACAGCCCATGGTCCACATTTCACTCACCCCTGCTCTACAGTGTGTGACCTAGAGACATGCTGCTTCTTAAATTGTTGCAACCATTAAGCAATGAATATCCATTAATGTTAACCTGTGGATTGTGAGTTTCTGAATGCCAAACTCTAGGCTAAAATGTGGAGTTTATCATCTCATGACAAGAGATCTCCAGTACATCTCTAAGTGAGGGTTTCATCTGCTCCTTTGTGGGCTCATCATTTGATTCTAGAATCCTCCCAGAAATATTCTTGGAGCAAATTGTGATTAAAATGAGACCCTTGTGGTTTATAGCTGTTAACATTCCTATGATCATGGCAAAATGGGAGGGGGAAATGCATGTCTCATTACTTCAAAGCCTATCTCATGTTTTTGTGTGCATAGCAGGGGTTCCCTCCATGAGTATTTGGAGCAAAGAAGCACCAAGGCTGTTCATCATAAGATCTTTCCAGACAGCTTATGTAACATTGAGAGGACTTGCCAGGTTTCCTAGAGATTGTTTCCAGAAAATGAATTATTATCATGCAAAGCACAGAGCCCTGGAAACATCCCTCAGTAGGAGAAATGTCAAACAGGGAAAAAAGTTAGAACAATTATCTCCCCAGAAGAACCAAATGATTCAGTAGCTGTTGTTTATGGAGCTTTCTGCCATGTCGTCTGAGGAGGCTGATCTGTCATTTCAAGTCTCACACCAGGAATTGTGCAGATGGCATCAAGGCAAGGGGGAAGTGGAAAAGATCCAAACAGCCAATGGTCTGACGTCCACTATATTTATGCAAATTATGAATACATTCCAATATGCTCATTTTGGGTAGAGTTCTGGCAGACTGTATCTTCCAAACATTATTTGCAGAGAAACGAGTTTGCTGATTTGTCTCATTGTTCTTTGAGTGCTTCTCTTCAGAACTGCCTGTCCTGTGAGGGCACGGTAATGTTTCCATTTAGTTCATTGTGAACTGAACTGGGAATGCAATTAATCTGTCCCCTACCCTTTGCCAAAATGTATTATCTTTTGCCACCAACACAGATAAAATAACCCTTTTATTAGTAGCGCTCAAATAATAAACCGGTTATCTCATATCAGTGGGTGGTTTTTATTGGCAGTAAAGTTTTTACTACACTCTTCTTTTTTAAAAAAAAATAAACACCCTACTATAAAAAAAATATGGCCATAAACTTTTAATAAGACCTAATAAGAAAGCCAGCAGGTTTACTCATGGAATCAGAATCCATGTTAATATACATTTGACTTGAATTTTTTTGTAATCCCCAGAAGTTATTTGCAGCAGTTCTATCATAGCCAACTGGTTATATACAAAAGTTTGGAATGACTCTCTACTAAATGTTTCTGGGTTCTGCAAGATCAAAAAGCAAATTCTGTAGTCTTTAGTTGTGCCACAAAAAGTAATTAATACCAACTGTTACAGTTCTTAGTATTAAAAATTTGCAAAAAAGATTAAAGTTTGAGAGGCTACAGGGGAGGGGAGAACCTGTTGATAATGCTGAATCCAGAGAGAATTGCTAATTGCTAAAAGGGTTAGAAAAGCAGACCTCTTTCTCAGATGTCCACAAACATGGCAGTGCCATAAGGCAGTATTTTTTTTGGGGGGGGGGAGAATTTGTCCCTAGATTCTGAGTGAAGAGCTGTACTCATATATTTCTTCCTCACTAGCTACTTGCGGACCCAGACCGTACAACCCCTCTGCCCCCCTGAATAACACTCACACACTGTGGCTTGCGTAATAATTGTATTGATTACATATTCAGAAAACATGGTTAAATATAGGTTAGTAAAGACACTGTTGGCAATAAATGGCTGCAACTTGCAAGTTAAATGGTTGGCAATAATGCATGGGTCGTGATCTCTCACTGGTTCCACCAATGTGGGTCAATGGCTATACGTCGGTCAGTCCCGACTCACCCAGAGAGAGATGATAGCCAAGCCGACCCGCCCGACTCTCTCTCCTCCCCTGCAAACAAGGAAGTGTTAGCAACTAGAGGCGGGTCTCCCTTGAACTTGACTTTGTGCTAGAACTTGACAGAGACCCCATATACCTCACTTCATTATCACGACCCATCACATCCACCACCAAGGTGTTCCCCATGGGAACCGCCTTCCACCAACCATTATCCACATCAACCGGCAGCCCTACAGGCTCGCAGTGGCCCCTGGCTGTACAGGCAGTGCTCTTTCATGCCAAATGTACGCTGCATAGGTCCCGGACCGCCAGCACCCCAATCTCATGATGGTTTCTGCTAACAGGCCCCCTTGAGCCACCACGGTGGCGGCCCCTATCCTGAAGGAGTGGCTGCCAAATTCTTCTGCCGGCAGCCCCATCCAACATAAAGCCATCTTCAGCACACTCACAAATTGAAACGTAGTCAACGGGAGCCCAACCCCGATGCCTGAACAGGGGTACATTTTTGGAGCCTCTCACTTGTATGAAGTCCTGCACACAGGCCATCAGGCATGGGGAGGATCCTTCCACCTTCCTCAAATGCAGAGTGGCCCTGAGGCCACACTGGTTGACCTTAGAGTGTCGTATGCGTAGGTTCAGGTTCCCATCTGTAATGGCCACGTCACGCATCTGCAGAGCCCAGCCAGATGAGTCCTTTTTGGATGCACAGATGGCCTCCCTACCCTTAGGGCCCAAAGAAGGCGGTGGTGTAAGCTGTGCTGAAGAGCAGCGCCTCGTAGCTGGAATGACATATAGATGGCAGAAAAGCCACCAACCGTACCAGCAGAGCATACGACACCGGCCGCCTCACATCCACTACCTTTGGCGTCGCTCTCTTCCAACCTTCCATGGCTTTCCTTACCATGAAGGTGTCACAGGGGTCACCATGACCAGCCACTTTGCTGAAGAAGGAAATGCCCGCTGCCCATCCTGCGATGGTCCTGGACGCCAGACCTCCTTCTTTCAATGAAGCTAGGTAATGCGGTACCTCTCTTTCCGATGCTGGCCATGCTGTCCCATAGCCGTGCTGTCTCCAGAAGGCCAAGAACTGGGATGCCGCTCTCATGTAGCTAGGCCATGTTGAAGGTGCAAAGGAGTCTGCTACGCCCTGGATCACAGTTCTCTCCCAAGATTCCAGGGGTCTACAGGGAATGGGGCTGCCTTCATGTCAGTGTCCGGGGCCAGCAAGCGGAACCGGTCGCCCTGAAATTGAGACAAGGCATCCGCTATCTCGTTACCCACGCCCGGAATGTGCCACACATGGAAACTGATGTTGGACTCCAGACAGACTAGCACGAACCTGCTCACCAGCCTCATGACCCTCTCCAACCTGGAGGACTGTTGATGATCCTAACCACGGCCTGATCGTCACAACAGAAACATACCTTCTTGTCCCTGAAGTCTCCCTCCCATAGTGTGATGGCCACCAGAATAGGAAAAATTCCAGGAATGTGAGGTCCCTGGAGAGTCCTGTCCCAGACCACTCCTGAGGCCATGGCTGTGCCCACTAGTGCCATTGTAGTAGACCCTGAAACCCAGGCTGCCCGCCACATCAGAGTGCACCTGCAGATCACCCCCCCGGCTCCAATCGTTCCTGCCATGTGGTGACCCCATTGTAATGATCGAGAAAGGTGAGCCACACCCTCATGTCCTCCTTGACCTCCTTGGTCAAGCGAATGTGGTGATGCAATGCTCTAATCCTCCCAGTGAGGTGCACAATGTGCACACAAAAGGCCCTCCCTGGGGAAACCACCCGGCATGCGAAGTTCTGATGCCCCAATAGCGATTGCACTTCTTTCAGCGTGGCTTTCTCCTTTCCCAGGAGGCCCACCAGCATCGCCCTTGGGCCTGCTATCTTGTCATTGGGCAATCTCGACATGCCTTCAACTGAATCCAGCTGTATACCCAGGTACACCAGGGATGTTGCTGGGCCCACCGTCTTGTCCAGTGCCAATGGGACCCCAATCTCAGCCAACAGAGCCTGGAAGGAAGAGAGTAAGAACCTGTATTCCTTCCCTCCTGGCCGGACCCATCATAAGAAGTCATCCAAATAGTGCATGACGAATGGGGATCCTGCCCTATGCTGGAGGACCCACCCAAGGAATATGCTGAAGGCCTCGAAAGCTGCACAGCTGAAGGAGCAACCCATGGGCAATGCCATGTCATAATACCACTTATCTTGGAATTTGAAGCCCAGCAGGCAGTGATTCTCTGGATTCACCGGCAACAATCTGAATGCCGATTGTATATCACATTTTGCCATGAGTTCGCCACACCCACAAGTCTGGAGGAGCCGTACCGCATGGTGCAATGAGGCGTATCTCACCTTGCACAGTTCCAGTGGGATAGTGTCATTGACTGACAACCCTTTTGGGTATGATAAGTGGTGAATGAGGTGGTATTCCCCTGGTGTCTTCTTAGGCACTACATCCAGTGGCGATATGCACAAATTGGGCATAGGCAGCTGGTCGAAGGGGCCAGCTATGCGGCCTGACGCCCGCTCCTTCCTTATCTTTTGAGCCAGCACCTCAGGCAGCTGTGCCACAGATTTCAGGTTGCCTGAAATTGAGGTTTCTCTGGGACCCTGGAAAGGGATGCGGAAGCTACATTCAAAACCAGCAGCCAAATAGGCCACCTCCTCCTTCTTGGGGTAGGTTGCCAGGAGCGGCCGCATGGCCTCCAGCTTAACCGATGTGAAGGCCATGCAACCCCTCACCCCTGCCCTGGAGCTCACCTCATTTTGTGTTGTTGCTGGTGCTGTTGCCAGACCCTGCCTCCTTCCTGGCGTTAGATGAGACAGGGCAATCGTTCCGAAAGACTTCTCCCCCACCCTGCCAGGAGCAGTTCACTTTCGGGTGCTCGTCCCTGCAGCTGTCACATGAGTGATCAAACTGGCATTTGTACCTGGTACACTTATCTCCATTGTACTCCCAACAGACCAGCTTCTTCCCGTCCTTTTTCCAGGCTGCTTTGGGGGCCTCTCCCTTCTCTCGTCTGCCAGGCCCTGTGGCCTGCAGCCAAGTAGGGTAGTCAATAGTTTCCCACCTGTGCATGGGGGACCTGGAAGCTTTCTTTCTGCATTTCATGTCGTACAGGATGGCATTGGTGTCCCTTGCCTGAGCTCTTACCTGCAACACCTGGCAAAGGTGGTTGATCAAGTGCCAGACCCGCTCTGGGAAGACCAAAGACACCACCCCCATAAAAACCATGTACCCACTGAGCCAGTTGACGAAGGTGCATTCCACCACCTCTGTACTGGCCTTCTCATTCTTTTTGTCACTCTTGTGAACCCTAGCTTCCTCCCCCAGAGGAGAGCCCAACGAGCAAGGGGGTTGGACTGGATGGCCCTCGTGGTCTCTTCCAACTCTGCAATTCTATGATTCTATGAACATAATACCCTTGCCATATCTTGGAATGCACCTTGTGATCCAAGTGGTCCCCAGGAGGGTCTTCCTTTGACTTGGCTTCCCTAAGTTCCTCCCCCAGGGGTTCTTACCTTCACTTCTACTTTCTGCTGCAGCTTTTTCCCTGGCTTTTCTGAGCTTGAGGGCCCACCCCAACAAACCCGATTTGAAAGACCCCTTTTCCCAGTACTTGAACTTATCCTCGTCTGAAGACTCACCTGAAGATGAACTGGAACAGGACCTCCGGCGCTTTCTACTCAGACTCCACCTACCTCTCGATCCACTGCGCTGCCGTGATGAAGAACCATGGGAATCTGAATGCCTTGAATCCCTGGAATCACTCCGGTCCCTGAATCTGGAGTGCTGGGACTGACCACTGCCGCTTTAAGCACCAACACTGAATGACATGCTGGGGTCCCCATTCCAAGAAGCTGCCGTGGCCACAGGCAGTGCCTGGTGTTCAGGGTGCCCTGGGGGATCATGATTTTCCATCCTCTGTAGCATGACGGACAATGCCCCCATGACATCAGCTAAAGTGAGTGCCAGGGCTGCAAAAGCCTCAATGGGGGGGTCGCAGGTCCAGCCCCAGTTCCGTGCCATTGCTGGGACCCAGTTCCTGGTCCGGCTGCCTCGTGCTGGGACTGTGGATCCTGTTGGTGGTGCAGTTTTGATGACCTTTTCAGTCCCATCCTCCCAGCCCCCGACCCAGCTGGGTAATGTGCTTGTGTGTGTGTGTGTTTAAATTTATTATGCACCGACTGCTGCCGTGCAGCCCAAAGCCTGTAAAGGAAAGAATGAGGGAGTAGGGATGCCCCCCTGCCCCCCAGTGCCCGATTCCCCAACCCCCTAGGCCTCAATTGGCTGCTAGAGGGGGGAATTGGGTTTGCCCCCACAACAAGGCATGCTGCTTCCGTTTGGTAGCCATTCAGATAATCTCGCTGGAGAGGGCCTGACCCTGACCCCCCAGCTGTTCTGCTGCCTGGGTCTGACTGTGCTTACCACTGCCAGCTGCCCAGAGGCCATAAGGGGCAGCCCCTGACAGTGCTATAGCCCCCCCAAAATATCATGGCTGCCCGCCGCCCCCCCAGCCAGCAAGCCACGCCCCTGGCCGAACCACCCCTGGGAAGCACCAGCTTCCCCTAGGCTGATGGGGTCAGTCCCCCTCCCCAAGTGGCAGTGAAGCCCCGTCAAGTTGCTGCAGCCGGCCGCTGGACCCGGCCAGCGAGCCCCACCCACAGCCGAACCTCTGGTGGGGGGGGTTGCCTTCCCCCCAGTGGCACCCATGCAACTCGGCGCTGCCTAGACCTTCCCCCTCCAGCGCTGGGCCGGATAGTGGATGCCGCAGCCTCGAACCCTAGCCACTGAGCCGCCGCCGTGGCATGCCTCCCTTCTCCCAGGGCAGCCCCTTACCTGTGGCTGCTGCCTGCCACCACAACTGCTGCCTGGCAGCTGGCCCACCTGGGCTGTGAGAGGGCTGTCCAGAGCAATGCCAGGTGCCCACACCCCTTCAACCCAAAGGCCTGCGCGCCGCCTCTGATACCCAATGGCCTCTCCAAGAGGGAGAGGGGGGAGGGGTGTGTAAAAGTCACCTTCTTTTCCGCTGCCTCCCTGCCCCCGACCTTTGTCTTCGGCTCCTTGGAGCCAGACTGTTGGGCGGCTGCGACAGAGCTGCCTTTTATCAGCTCCATCGCAGCTTTACCCGTGTCATCCGGCCATGCCACAGCACAGCCGAATGACCCTCCCCTTGGCAGGCAGCCAGCTAATCGGGGCCGGGAAGCTGTGTTCCAATTGGCCAGTGCTTCCCCGCCACTCCCAGTTGTGGGGAACACAGGGAGAGAGATGGAGTCATGGTGGCCCCCATGGTGACTGCTCATGTGGTTGCCCAGTCTGCACCCCCTGGGGGGGCGCCCCTAGGAGAGCTCCTGTTGGGGGTGGGCTGGTCAGACCACAAAATGGGCCCGCCAGCAAGCGGTGAGCCTCCTTCTCTGCACAGCCAATGAGAAATGCATTATTGCTGTAAAAGCACAGTAGTGTTTTGTTTTAAACAACTGAATTACAATATTTTAAAGACAGCATCAGAAAATTAGTTTTTTTTTTAATTATTTTACTCCCACCCGACCCCCAAACAAACAGGGGAGGGGACACAATTTCTACAATGGAATAATTACAAGTGTAATTTGTGCTCTTTCATATTACAAGCTTGTAAGCTGAACCTTTTGAGACAAATAACCCAATGGTAAACTCAGTAGGCTGTGTTATTGTTAATGCTGTTGATAAAGTGGCATTAATGAAATCACTGTAGAAGTCAACAATTAACATTCAACTTTATGGTCCAAGATACAGGGGTACAGAGCCTAATATTCCTATAAATTGAAGATCCAGTTCTAAAAATAATGTAAAAAAAAAAAAAGCCACCAAGGTATGAGTTGGGGGAAAATGTGAAATTCCCTGACATCAATATCAAATTTGCAGTTGCTGAGTGATAAAGCTCTGCATGTGTGTGGATAACCTGGTTGTCCAAGTCTCTGTATATTTACTCCATATTATCTGTCAGCCTTCCCTAGCCCAGCATCTTCCAGATAACTTTCACTACAGTTCCCATGATCTCCTGGCTGGGGATGATGGGAATTGTAGTATGACTTATTACAGGCAATTTAAAATAATGGCAGCTTTAATATCATTGTAATAAACAAAACAGTTGAGAAGGGCAGATTGAAAAGATGCATCTTCACATCCATCCCAAAAGCCATGAGAGTGGAGAGAGTGTGTGTTCCACAGTTTGGGGCAACCCAAAGAGCAAGCCTTCTACCACATGCCTGATGGGCTTCCTTAGGTAATGGTATATTCCTGCCCTTTTGTCTATTCCAGCACTTTTAAATTTCTTGGCTCTGTATTATAAAACCAATTAAATTCCTGCATCAGAGACTAATTTTATTTCTCTGATTTGAATAGGTTTCCATGGCTATTTTTTATGGTCTCCATGGTGCTGAAAGAGATTTTCTGATTGGGACCACTGTTGCTGTGACAATAATCCACATCTAAAAAGCAGCATGAACGCAAGTGCTCTCAACCACCTACCATTAGATATTTTAAGATAACTAACATTATATCAGGAGGGCCAAATGTACTTTGTAGGAGTATCTGAAGTGGCAGGTTTTCAAACCATTTTTTTTCCTGCAACACACAGGTCTCAGTAATCTACTGGAATGTTTCATATTGGGAACAAATGCATTCACTTACACAACCCAGTTGTGATTTCATATTCTTAAATTCTGCACTACCTGCTTACATTATGCTACTAAAATAAATTGTGTCACTTTAGGTGGCTATCAAACACACTTGATTAATTCATGTGAATCTGATTATGGTGTTCGTTGAGGTGATCATGATAGTGCATAAAGTCACTGGGCACTATCTCTGGCTTTTCTTCGTAAACGAAGATTCAGGAAGGACTCATCCCGCGCTTTCTGCATGCGCGCTGATGACTAAAAAGGCCAACCCGAGATAAACAAGTCCGGTTGCAGAAAGCACAGCAGAGCTTGGGTGATGTTTTTGGATTGTGATTCTTTCTGCGTTGTTGTTTCTCTTCAAGACTTGTTCAGCGTGAGTTCTCAAATAAGGTTGCAGCATTGTGGATAGTGCGTCTCGATGCCTCCCGATGTAAGGCCTGGGCAGACCACTGTTGGTGATCAATTTGGCCGAGCCTGAGATGTTGTTTCAGGGAGTCTTTGTATCGCTTCTTTGGAGCGCCCCTCTTATGCTAGCCCGTGGTGAGTTCACCATAGAGTAGTATTTTTGGGAGGCGATGGTCCTCCATCCTAGAAACGTGCCCTTCCCAGTGCAGCTGTGTTCTCAATATCATGGCCTCAATACTGGTGATCCCTGCTTGCTCAAGGACAGCAACATTCGTCACATAGTCAGTCCAGTGTATATTTAGGATTGTGCATAGACAGCGCTGATGAAAGCATTCGAGGAGTCATAGGTGGTGGTGATAGGTGACACATGTTTCTGATCCATAAAGGAGAATAGACAGTACAATGACTCTATACACACTGATTTTTGTGCTTTGCCTCAGGTGTTTATTGCTCCAGACCCTTTTGTGAAGTCTTCCAAATGCACTATATGCCTTTGCTAATCTGTGATCGATCTCTTTGTCAATCTTGGCATCTGAGGAGATGATACTTCCCAGGTAGGTGAACTGCTGAGCGGACTAGAGCACAGATTTGCCGACGGCAATGTGGAGATGGTGGTGTTCGTGCTATGGTGCAGGCTGGTAAAGAACTTCTGTTTTCTTCAGGTTGACTTCCAGCCCAAACAGCTCTGCAGCTGTTGCAAAGCAGGATGTTAGGCGCTGCAGAGCTGCTTCTCTGTGGGCAACAAGGGCAGCATCATCAGCGAAGAGCAGCTCACGGACTAGATAGTTTAGAGTCTTAGTGTGAGCTCTCAGACGGCTTAAGTTAAACAAGCTACCATCAGTACGGTAACGTATATAGATGCCGTCGTCTTCTTCAAGCTCTGCCGTAGCCCTTTGGAGGCTGAAGAAGACTGTAAATAAAGTTGGTGCAAGAACACAACCTTGCTTCACTCCATTAGTTATTAGAAAGGACTCTGAAAGAGCATCGCCATATCTGACTTGACCACGCTGGCCCTCGTGTAGCATGATAATCATTTTAAGGAATTTGGGGGGACATCCTAGTCTTTCCAGGATCTGCCACAGACCTTTTCTACTCGTGGTGTCGAAGGCTTTGGTGAGGTCGACAAATGTTACATAGAGACCCTTGTTCTGCTCCCTACATTTTTCTTGCAGTTGTCTAAGGGCAAATACCATATCTGTAGTACTCCTATTGGCTCTGAAGCCACATTGGCTTTCAGGGAGAAGTTCTTCTGCAATAGCAGGAACTAATCTGTTCAGGAGTATCCTTGCAAGGATTTTTCCAGCAATAGAGAGCAGTGTTATGCCTCGATAGTTTGAGCAATCGGATTTTGCACCTTTTTTCTTCTACAGGGTGATGATGACTGCATCTCAGAGATCTGATGGCTTTCCCCTTTTTCCCAGCAATTCACAAGGAATTCGTGGAATTTATCATGGAGTGCATGACCTCCGTGTTTCCAAACTTCAGGTGGGATTCCATCAATCCCAGCTGCCTTGCCGTTTTTCAACTGCTGTATGGCCTTAAGGGTCTCTTCCAAAGTGGGAGCTATGTCTAATTCATTTTTCATCTGTGTTTGTATCATATGTTGGATAGCTGAGCCTTGGACTACTCAGTTGGCACTAAAGAGACTTTGAAAGTGTTCAGCCCATTGATTCAGGATGGAGGCTTTATCAGTAATTAATGTTTGACCATCTGTACTGTATAATTACAGTAATTAATGTTTGACCATACTGTACTGTTTGACCATCTGTACCTCATAAGTTGGTCCAAACACTGCTTTAAGTGCTTCATAAAACTCTATGATCACCCAGATCTGCACAGCATTGTGTCTCTTCTGCTATATTGATCCACCACTTGTTCTGCATCTCTCAGAGTTTTTGTTGAAGTGTACTACATGTGAGGCGGAAAGCTGCTTTTCTTACATGGCAGGTTGGCTGGGCGAGGTATGCCTGGTGAGCAGTTCTCTTCTTTGCCAACAGCTCCTGGATCTCTTGGTTGTTTTCATCAAACCAGTCTTGATTTTTCTTGTTGGAGAACCCGAGGGATTCTTCTGCAGACTGGAGGATACTGTTTTTGATATGTTGCCAAAGCACTGTAGGAGAGGGATATATAGGATGGTCTTCAAGTTTTGTTTGCAGATTTGCCTGGAAGTTGTCTCTCATGGTAGCTTGTTGAAGATTGTTGACTTGGAGTCTCTTCTTTAAGATGCCACCCCTCTTAGGTTTGAACTTGAGATGAAGATTTAGTTTACATCTGACGAGGCGATGATCTGTTTGGCATTCTGCACTGGGCATCACTCGAGTATGACGGACATTGCAAATGTTTCTCTGGAGGACTAGAACATAGTCAATGAGGTGCCAATGTTTGAATTGGGGATGCATCCAGGTTGTCTTCAAGCTGTCTTTCTGCTGAAAGATAGTGTTTGTAATAGTCAGCTGTTGTTCTGCACAGAACTCTAGCAAGAGGCGTCCGTTATCATTGCAATTTCCAACACCATGCTTGCCTAAGACACCTTTCCAGGCTTCAGAGTTCTTTCCTACTCTGGCATTGAAGTCACCAAGGATAATAATTTATCTTCTACAGGGACTTTTTGTATAAGGTGGCATAGGTCTGTGTAGAATTTTTCTTTCTCTACAGGGTCAGCTTGCATAATTAGGGCATATATACTAAAGAGAACAACATGTGGGAGGCGTAAGGAAATAACGCGGTCAGAGTGTCCTGTTGGCAAGGTTTCAAGTTTGGAGGCAATTGAGTTTTTAATCATGAAGCCTATTCCTGAAAGATGTCTTTCGGTTTTGGGTTTGCCAGACCAGTAAAGTGTGTAGCTGGCGCTGTGTTCTTTAAGGCTGCCTTCCTCATGGAGACAAACTTCACTAAGAGCAGCGATGTCAATATTAAGTCGTGATAGTTCATGGGCTATTAGAGCAGAATGACGCTCAGGCCATCCACTATCTTCAGAGTCTCACATGGTTCTGATGTTCCAGCATGCAAATGTCAGTTTATTTACACCTTTGGAGGCCGGTGTGCGCCTTTGTTTCTTTGCCTTGGTTTGACCGCATCAGAAGATGCCCGTTGGCCGCGGCTAGCCAACCAGGTAGTTGGGGATGAGCTTTCGTTAGGCTACTTTTTCTAGGCCCCTCTCCATATGGAGCAAGCAGTACTCTCCTTTAAAAAGGCTGCTTGGTCGTTCAGGATGCTGCCGAACAAGACTGTCATCTCCCGGGTCAGCCTCAAGCGACCAAAGTCCTGAACCGCCTGCATGCAGGATTGGGTCTGCAGCTTCCAGTGCATCTTTACACCTGCCGTTTCGTCCCTTGCCTATCGCTACAGGGCTTTTTTTTGGAATTGGATTTGTCCTTCGAGCCTGTGCAAAGGATTTTTCTGGTGGAGCGCAGCGTGCACAGAAATGGCCTCACCCTTTAAACCAAAGGTTCATCTGCTGGCCTTGCAAGCATGGACAGTAGCAGTGAGGTCCTCGGGCCGTAGGTTTGATTAGAGTTTCCTTCTCTTAGAGGGTTGATCTTACAGGGTTGGACGAGCACCATCTGCCCAGGTTTGGGATTAGAGTTTTCCTTCTCCTAGTACAGTTGCCATAAGGCTAGAGTGCCTATCCTGCCCTTTGATGCTCTTTGTCAAACCGTTCAGTTTTGACCTGTCTGGCATGGGAGACCCTACCGGTGGCTATTGTGCCACTGCCAGCATAGCTCAAAACATCATTAGGGTACGCAAGCCTCTCTCCCACGACAAGGGGGTGTCAATGGAGAGGAGTTGGGGCATATATACTAAAGAGAACAACATGTGGGAGGCGTAAGCGATGACGGGGAGGCTTGCCTAGCCTCCCCGCTGCTTTGGAAGAGGCGGGTGGGATCAGGCGAGTGGTGGGGAGGCTTTCCAGGCCCCCCCCCCCCGTTATTCATAGTTTTTTTCAAATTCACGGGGGTGCTCCGCTCATAATACCCACAAATTTGAAGGGAGGCCTGTATATTGGACTTTGCTTGTGGGCTTATGTTTTGCTTCCTAGTAAAGTAAGTGTCTGCCTTGATTCCTTTGCCAGTAATTAGCTTGAGTGTGCTATGCCTCTGCTATCAGCTGTGTAGTAATCAGACTTTGGCTGGTTGCCCAGAAATTGTTTGGACAGGCAATGGAAAACCATCTCTGAAGAAATCTTGCCAAGAAAACCCCATGATAGGTTTGCCTTAGGGGCGTCATAAGTTGGATAACAAGAACAACAGGAAATTTCAGCACATGAAATTCTCTCTTTGCAGATGGTGCTTTTACCCCTAGCCAGGGGAAAGGGAAAGTGGTGTGGAAACGGGAATGGGATTTTTAAAATTCTTGCTGCCCAGATTAGCTATAAGGTAAACTGATGCAGTGTTTACCTACACCAAACCAGTTTAGGAACAAGCTTAGTTCTAGATGGTGCTTGGATATGGTGCTTGGATATTCAGTTGGCAAGTGCAATGTGGGATTTTGAGGCTAACTGAGAATAGCAATTTGATCAATACTCCAGCATCCTTTTGGAGTAAGTGGATAATTACTCATGTATTTCCTGCTCCTTTAGGGAAATATAACTAGAGGGAACAGCCCTCTGCTAGGAATATTGCAGACTAGGGTTTCCATGTCAGGACTATCCCAGGGCTAAAATGCAAGATCCAGAGACAACCCCTTGTAATGTCCCAGAAGGCAGACCCTGGTGATGTCATTCTGCATAATACATTAAGCATCAACCACAACTGCACAGAGTATGCCACTCAAATACAAACACCAACTGTAAGTAATGAGGAAAAAAAGATGTCCCTTTTCCCCCCACAGAGAAAACTTTTCAGGGCAATGCTCTAATGTTAAGATTTCTCCCTCTTGCTCTCAGGACCAGAGTAGAAGATTTAGTCTGGGAATCCTATGCCAAGCACATCTGCACATAGCCATAGGCCCTATTAGGGCCAACCATTACCATTAGGCAGAGTGAAGCAATTACTCTTTGTTGAGGGTTGGTAGCAATGGCTAAGGCCAACAGCCACCCACTTTTCCTGGTGAATAGAAGTGTGTGGGCTTCACAGGATGCCCTGCAACTATTAAATTAGGGCATGTCTACACAACTGAAAAAAAATCCGTTTGGGGGGTAAAAATATGAAAAGGCAGTCGTACGAAAGCGTACAATCTGCCTCCATGATTTTTTACCTCCCCAAACTCCATCTGACCCCCCTTCCCCAGCTGGCTGGAGCGAGTGAGCCAAGTGGCAGTTTTAAATCTCCCACCATTTATTTATTTATTTATTTAAAAAGGTGCCTGTTTTGCAGACAATCGGTTTTCCCTATTTACAATGTAAAATAAAAATAAATATATATAAAAATCTCCATTTCATGCCCTTACCAGACTCTTGCTTAGCCAGAAATCCAACATGGCAGCCGCTCCCAATTCCCCTCCTTGCTAGCCTCCCCCCCCTCTGCTCATCCAGCCAATCAAATTACAATGCCTGTTCGTATGTGTGCGAATGGGGAGGGTACAGACAATCAACCATTTGAACAGCTGTATGGATTTTTGGTCGATATCTGCTAATCCTCCTGAAAGCCGAATCCACGTAATTTATGGGGGAGATTCACTAGCCCCCTTGTGAAAGACACGTATGCATCCAAACAGCCATGTGTACACATGATTGGTCTTTCGAAAGCTGTACGTTTTTTTTTTTTTTTATCATCTAGACACCCCCTTAGACTTCTGCCCTTGGCCATGGTAGAGGAAGCAGCACTGAAGCTGTGTTCGGCTGCCAATCTGGTTGTGATCTATATGTGGACTGGAGAGGGTTGGCACTATCTTCTCTTTGGTCTGAGCAGCAAAATATCTTGGACTGCCCTTGGGGACTATGCAGGGATATGGCAGCATATCTTCCTTTGCTGCTAAGGCCATGAAATATGACTGGTAGGAGACAGACTAGTCAGGAAAGCTCATTCAGAAGAACATGAGGGAGAAGCAACATGGTTCTATCCCTTACCCTTTAAGAACCTGTCATATGGGAAGAAATGTAATTAGTTAGCAATCTGAACGTCTGAATATTCAGTTTCCTCTTTGTCAAATTAATAAACATTTCTCATTTGGAACACAGCAATTGACTCTTGCCTTTTTATTTCTGGGTTTGGGTGTGAAAGGATTTCATTTATTGCAGGTTGAGAGAACCTTATCTTGAGAGAAATTACTTAGCTTCTTATAATGTGTGGCAGCAATTAACACAAGCTTTTAGAAACAACTTGCTCTGTAATGGAAGGGAGGGTGAAAATGAAATTTTGCCATAGCAACTGAAAAAAATGGTACTTTATGTACCACAAAATTACCTCAGATACACAGAGAGTATTTATTAAAAATTTAAAAAGCTACATATGCCATGATTCAAATAATATACTTTGAAGGATGCAGAAGCACAGTTCTTTGACCATATTCTTCATCAACTTTCCATAGTTTTTGTGAAGACACTACCTCATGACCTAATCACAATGATCATACTTCTCTTTAAAAAGCCAAAATAAATGTGAAGTGGCCATTATGCACAATGTACTTCTATCAGGAATAATCCAGGAGACAGAAATGTTCATTCATAGCAGGACCACTTTAATATTGTTTTTGTTTCTTTATTACACTTCATCCAGTGAAGTTTGCTCCTAAGAGATTCAGCATAGACAAAAGATACTACATGGTGCATTATACTACAGAATTCACTGCCACAAAGTGTAGTGATGGCCTCTGACTTAGGTGGCTACAAAGAGATTAGACAAATTCATGATGAATAAGGCCATCAATGGCTGCTAATAATAAGGGCTATATATTTGTTGTTGTTTACCTTCAAGTCATTTCTGACTTATGGCGAATCTAAGGAGAACCTATCACAGGGTTTTCTAAGGTCTGAGAGCATGTGACTGGCTCAAGATCACTCAATGGGTTTTCATGGCTGAGCAGGGAATTGAACCCTGATCTCCAGAGTTGTAGTCCAAAACTCAAACCACTAGGTTTTAAAATAGAGGCTGGGTGGCTATCTGTCAGGGGTGCTTTGACTGTGTATTCCTGCAAGGCAGGGGATTGGACTGGATGGCCCTGGTGGTCTCTTCCAACTCTAGGATTCTATAATTCTATGCCATGCTGGCTCCTTTGATATATATCAGAGACATATGCCTGAACACCAGTTGCTAGGAATAATCATGGCAGAGAGCTACTGCTTTCATGTTCTGCTTGTGGGCTTCCTATAGGCATCTGGCTGGCCACTTTAGAAAACATGATGCTAGACCTCATGGGCTTTTGGTCTGATCCAGCATGGCTGTTCTTATGTTCTTTCCAGATACCTGGGGACAGATGACTGATACCTACCAAAAAGGATGGTGTGGGCAGTTTAGGGGAGTCTGGGAAACCCCAAAATTGTGTGATGTCTGGGGGGACCCACTAGTGATACAAAAATATGATATTAATTTGGGGAATTTAATTAACTCAAAGGTATGGCTGTGAGAGGTTTGGTATCTATGAGACCTTTGTACCTTTGTATACCAGTACTCACTGACAAGACTCTAAGCCAAAATAGAATAAAAACATTTTTATTGGAAAATAATCATGGAAGCATTCACACATGCACTCAGGCTCACAAGTGATCATTCAAAGCTAACAAATTAGGAGGAAGTATTTGGATAGAGGAATAGATTTGGGGGATGGGTTATAATTATCTATCCAGAGAGCAGAGATTAGTGCAGCAAAGAAAAGACTCAGACGTGAACTGAGGGTTGCACAGCAGATGGACAGAGTAATGGTGTGTGAAAACTGTGCGCAGGGTGGCACAATAAATTGGCAGAGTAACAGTATATAAGGAATTGTGTGCACACGGCTATGATTTTAGGGTAATATTTATATCCAATATGTACCCTTAGGGGGTGCTTTGACCATGAAACAATGCTTGGGTGAGTTTCCCAGAGTTAAACAATGGACGCTCTGGCTTCACTGATTGCCACTAATGGTTAGAACATTAAGGCTGATAGGTTTATGGCCTCCTTTATATTGTGGATAGGGAAAGGTGCGAAGGAAAGACATTTACCAGGATGAGTGGGGATAATAGGTGTTCCAGTTACTGTTTGTTTTTGGAGTATGACTCACTCAGGAGCATCCAGAAGAGATTAGCACATTCCTCCCTAATGACTATCTAAGAGGGCTTTGCTTAATCGCGTCCTGGGCATGTTTGATTGTGGGGAATTTCCAAGACACTTTTGTAGGCCCTGGTGACCTTTACTAGCCCCTACATTTGGATTGCCCAGGTCTACTTGAAACCATAGGAAGTGTCTAATAAGCCGAATTATGAATTGTTGAAGGGAGGGGATGCAAGGCCAGGTAACAAGGCATTGCTGGATATATTTACAAATAAATATTCTCTGTGTACCAACTTGGAGGTCATTATCTTTACCTCAGGATCTCTCCAAGGCTTTCATTAAGCATTGTTGGCACACCTAGAAGTTGGCCTGAGCTTTATCCAAGTGTATGCTGCTTCTCCTGTTTGCTTGAAGGGGCAGCCACTATTCCTCATGTTGCCCTGCTCATTTTCAAAATGTTTATCTGTCTTGTTGCCTTTTCTCCCCTTGTATCTTATTTTACCTAAGGGACCGGGACAACCAACATCCCCAGATAACTGTTGATGCTATGTCCTCTGCTTTGTATCATACTCCACTGAGTACATGTAATATCCCTTTTGCAAGATTTAGTGATTTACACTCTTTGCAACTAAATTCACTGTCTCTCTCCTCTCTTGAGAAAGTGAATGCCTTGAGTTTTGCTTTTGACTAGCTGTGCTTAGCCTTGGCGTATAGAAAAAAGAAGCTAAATGTCTCTGCATTCTGCAGCCGAAGCTCTCTGAATCGTAAAAGCAAACATTTAACAGCTGCTAGATTGTCTTAGGAGATAATGTACCCAAGCTTGTTCATAAAAATAACAAATCAAAAACCTATTGAGGCTTCACAGAGCTTTTAACATATGCACACAGATTTAAAGGAGAAATTATTGTGTACTAGAAGTCCTTTCTACTCCTTCTTATGAACAACGTATATATTTTAAGGCATTTTTCTTTTAAGAAAGGAAAAATGGGGAAGTTAATTTTCCTTCCTCACTCTCACAAGACCTCCACATGAGGAATTAGCACTACCTTAATCAGTTACACAAGGAAATGCCTAGGTGCATTCTCATGCTTATTCATTTTACATATATTGACTTTGTGGTGTCACAAAATGGTCCAAAGTACTTACAGATTATTGCCCAATGTATTTTTTAAAAAGATGGTTCACTGACTCATAGCTTACTGAAATGTATGAATGCTGTATTTTGAGAACTAGTTAGCAATCTTAGATCATGTGCTAGCAGTCAAAGAAGAGATTCTAGGAGGACTGAAATTAGCTAACACACATTGGAAACTGCTTAATGCAGTGTAGATGTGTAAATTGCTATTGCTTAAAAACAATTTGTAAGCTGCTCTGATAGCCTTGTGGCTGAAGAGCAGGGTATAAATAAACAAATAAATATAGTTTCTTGACAGCTTTTGTAAAGTAAGTGAAAAGTACAACAAATCTCATTGAAGTAGTGGCAAGGGGAGTTTATGCCATTCCCTCCCTGCCATTTTTGAAAATCAAAATAGCCCCCATCTGCTTGTCCACTTTGAAGGAAAGATATGGTAACTTTGCTTCTTTCTGCCTTTCATGGCTTGGAGGAGGGGTGGTGGAATTTAGACCAGAAAAATTACTTGAAGGGAATGGGCTATGCAAAACAGAAACCACAGAAACAACTACTTACTTACAACACAGATACAGGAAAAAACTGTTGCAAACCCAGATGTCAACTGTGTCCCCATATCTTCTCTGGAAGCAATATTACACAGGTCAATAACATTACTCACAACATCAGAGGTATATTTACTTGCTCTTCCTCCAATGTGATATATGCCATCGTATGACAGCAATGCCCCTCTACACTCCACAAGTCCTGAACTGTGAATAGTCTTCAAAAACTCTGCCATTTGTGAAGACTTTCTCACAGCACGAAGAAAATGGCTGAATTACTCACTGCTTCCTTTGGGAATGAAATTAGTGAATTATACCACTAACACAAACATGCATTTCTTTAGCCAGATCCATAGTACATGTTTACTTACCAGCATCACCACTACATTTAAGCATTTAAAAAGAAAAAGAAAACTCAATTATTTACTTACTGAATGATGACTGACCACCTATCAACTAAGTTATCTGGACAGCTCTGAAAACTAATCATGCTACACCATGCAGTAAAAGGAGATTGATCTCATCTTAGTCCCTTTCACCATCTTGACACTGGGGGTTTTCTGCCTGGGCTAGTAATACAACAGCCAAACTGTGGCGTCACTATCACACCTCCCCCTGATGGTGTCACCTGGTGTGGTTCAGCCTCTCTGCACCACCACCCCTGCCCTGCACCACAACTGCAGCCAAAGGTTGCAATCCTGGACATACCTTTTCAGGAGAAGTAAGAGAGCAATCCTAACTGGTCAAGTTAGCTAAAGACCAGCTGAATCAACACTAGGCCAGCTGAAGCTGTGTGGAATTCAAATCATTCCCAATCTAGGGGCTTGTCTATATGACTCAAAAAACAAACAAACCCAGATTGCTTTGCAATAATGTCAAATCGCAGCAGCTGCAACTTGTCTTAATGTTTTGTTTTGTTTTTTGCCAGGTATAAGCTTTACATGCCTGCAAATCAAGATGGCGTTTGAGTGATTCCCCCCTACTTTTTTTTTTACTCACCTTAATTTTCCACCGCCAAACTTTTATTTTTTAAAAAAACTATTTTCAATTGAAAACTATTTTCAATGTGTGCCGGAATGATATTTTGCCTTTACCAAAAAAAAGAAAAAATGCCTTAGCACTCATTCTCTAAGGCAAAAATCCAACATGGCGCCAGGCACTTGCCCTGTGAACAAGCCCTGCCCCCGTGCTCATCTGGCCAATCATCTTTGTGCTTCCTCTTATATGGAAAAGCAATTCATATTGAATCACTTGTCACAATGAGGGGGAATGTGCATCCCCCTGCTGTTTTTAAAAAACTCTGAGAAAAGTCACAAAGGCTTTTCCTGTGTAGTTTTTGGCGTTTGGGCCCCCCCCCCTTCCTTCCCAGTATGGCAGAACAAGACAGAATTCCATTAAGACAGGTCCAGCTCTTCTGCCAGCAGAGTTTAGTCAGCAGAGCTAATATTCTGGCAGATTCTTTATTTATTTATTAGATTTATACCGCACCTTTCTCCCAAGACAGAACCTAAGGCAGCTTACAGTAATTTAAATATCACAATTTACAAAAATTAAAAAAGCATTAAATTAGTTACCACATGATTAAAAACACAACAAAATTAAAAAACATAAAATAAAAAGAAACCCAAAAACATAAAGACATTAAAAGCAGCACACCAATTAAAAATTCACTTCTCAATAACTGAATAAATAAAAATGTCTTCAACTGCTGATGAAAAGAGAGCAGGGAGGGGGCCAGCTGGACTTCCCATGGAAGGGAGTTCCATAGTCTGGAGCAGCCACAGAGAAGGCTTTCTCCCAAGTCCTCACCAACCACACCTGTGAAGGTGGTGGGACTGAGAGAAAGCCATCTCCTGTAGGGGGAGACAGTCTTTCAGATAGTCTGGACCTAAACTGTTTAGGGCTTATTATTACTCTGTTTCTAGATCCTGGCTGACAGAAAAGGATTTTACCTGACCCTAATCCACCTACAGCCAGCATATCTTTGAGTTAGGATTGCAGTGCCCATCCCATTAAAACAAAGCACATTACAATGTCTCCCTAATCTTGTTTATTCTACAGGAAGTATGAAAAAAAGGGGTTGCAGAATAAATTGTGCTTGCTACATGATAGGTCCCCCCATAGATGCCTGGTCATCTATGTAATTATAAGTGGTGTGTGTGTGTACACACACAGAGACAGTGCTACACAGCCTGATGTGGGGCAAAAGTGAGGCATTTACCAAGCTGGATTCCTCAATGGTGTAAATGGAGCAAATATTTCAGGGAACTCATTGGCTGGAGGCCCCATGCTGAGGGTGGTGATACAGCTTCTTGTACTGTGATGCTGTCAAGAAAGAAATGCATCTTGGGAGAGGGGCAATGTAGACCTCTCCTTCCCCACCCTCTAGAAGGGTGGGTAGCATTTGCCACCCACCTTGGACTCATTTCCCAGAATAAATATAAGCAAAGAGCTTGGGGATATATTGGTGTTGCTGCATCTGAATCTCCAGCCTTGGCTATGCTAGTTGGGACACTAGAAAGGGGAATGCTTAGAGCTATCCCATTCTCAGGCCTCAAAGAGACTGGCTCTGAACCTAGGAGCACTGCAAGCCTGATCCACCATAGCACAAAGCCAGCTGTCCAACAGAAGAATTAAACGCTCCCATTGGGTCCCTTTTTGGTGAACTCTTCCAGGGTCTCTCTGGCTTTACTTCGCAAACCAAGATTCAGGAAGGACTCATCCCGTGCTTTCTGCAAGCATGCTGATGACTAAAAAGTCCAATCCGAGATGAACAAGTCCGGTTGCAAAAAGCACAGCAGAAGGTCCCCTTGGGTGATGTTTTTGGGTTGTGATTCTTTCTGCGTTGTCGTTTCTCTTCAAGACTTGTTCGGCGTGAGTTCTCAAATAAGGCTGCAGCATTGTGGACAGTGCGTCTCCATGCCTCCTGATGTGAGGCCAGGGTGGACCACTGTTGGTGATCAATTTGGCCGAGCCTGAGATGTTGTTTCAGGGAGTCTTTGTATCGCTTTTTTGAAGAGCCCCTCTTACGCTGACCCGTGGCGAGTTCACCGTAGAATACTATTTTGGGGAGGTGATGGTCCTCCATCCTAGAAACGTGCTCTGCTCAGCGCAGTGCGTTCTCAATATTATGGCCTCAATGCTGGTGATCCCTGCTTGATCAAGGACAGCAACATTCGTCACATAGTCAGTCCAGTGTATATTTAGGATTGTGCATAGACAGCGCTGATGAAAGCGTTCGAAGAGTCGTAGGTGGTGGCGATAGGTGACCCATGTTTCAGATCCATAAAGGAGGATAGACAGTACAATGGCTCTATACACACTGATTTTTGTGCTTTGCCTCAGGTGTTTATTGCTCCAGACTCTTTTGTGAAGTCTTCCAAATGCACTATATGCCTTTGCTAATCTGTGATCGATCTCTTTGTCTATCTTGGCATCTGAGGAGATGATGCTTCCCAGGTAGGTGAACTACTGAACGGACTTGAGCACAGATTTGCCGACGGCAATGTGGGGATGGTGGTGTTCGTCCTGTGGTGCAGGCTGGTAAAGAACTTCTGTTTTCTTCAGGCTGACTTCTAGCCCAAACAGCTCTGCAGCTGTTGCAAAGCAGGACATTAGGTGCTGCAGAGCTGCTTCTGTGTGGGCAACAAGGGCAGCATCATCAGCGAAGAGCAGCTCATGGACTAGATAGTTTAGAGTCTTAGTGTGAGCCCTCTTCCAGGGTACCAACCAAGTAAACCAACTAGCCAGCTTTGGGCTACTCACTTGGTAGTATCTTTATGTGGTACACTTTAGATCCAGACTATCCAAAAGATCGCATATCCCTATATGAGCCTGCCCAAGTTTTAAAATCCTGGGGGAAGGGCATTCTCTCTGTCCCACCTTTGACACAGGCCTATCTTTTGAAGACATGAGAGAGGGCCTTCTTGGTAGATACTCTCAGGATGTGGAATTTTCTAGGCTGGAGCCCTCTCTACTTTCCTTCTGCTGTCCTCCTTTTAAGTAAGTTAACATGATGCCTTATTTAATTCTTTTAAGCCATTTTTAAAATCTATTTTTAACAGTTTCAGCAATTTATGTTGCAAGCTGCCTTGGCTCCCATACTGGGAGAAAAATGGGCTATAAATTAAATAAATAAATTTGTCCAATATCAGTAATACATGGCTGGTTGTGTACTGAATGAAGAAGGCAAAGGGAATGTCAAAGGGACCATTGTGATTTGACAAAGGGGTTGGCCAGCAATTCTGCTCATCCCTCTAATGTTGGGAACAAAGTTTGAGATGACCTTTAATGTAAGTATGTTTGGCAATGTGAGCATCCTTGCTTAAGTGTCTTTGGCTGCTGGCTACCTCTTCTCCCTTTATCAGTATTTCTAGCAGCAGCAGCACTATACAGTTAAAGATGTGGATGAAACCTCTGGTGGTGAGGGGAGAGGTCTGTTTGGTTTCTCAAACTTAAAATGAAGCTTACTAAGAAGATCAGTTCCAGTCAGTGAGAGGCCAGATGCTATATGCTTAACATACATATACAGTTCTATAGCATAATTTTGAGAAGGGAGTGAGGCCCAATAGGCCTTCCACAACAACATCAGAATTTGCAGACTGGTTCCCTGTCATCAAAGGATTTCTCTATATGAGACAAAAAAACCAAAACACTAAAAATGGAGTGCCTCACAGTAATGGCATTTTGCAGCAGCTGCAACTTGTCTTAAGGGTGTTTTTGCCCCCAAAAGCTTTGCATGCAACACAGTGGCCATGAGTGATTTACTTGCTTTTGTACTTACCTCAATTTGCCATGGCTGAATTTTTTAAAAAACAATGTTCAAGGTGCAATACAGTGATTTCTTAATTTAACAGAAAAGCAACCCCCCTCCCCAAAACACTCAATTTTCTCACCTTACCATTCGTTCACTAAGGTGAAAATCCAACACGAGAGCAGCAAGCACTTGCCTTGTTAGCAAGCCCCCCTCCCCTGTGCTTGCCCAGCCAATCAGCTTTGCACTTCCTCTCCTATGGGAAAGCGATTCATATTGAATCACTTGTGCCAATGAGCAGGAATGTGCCTTCCCCTTGCTGTTTAAAAAAACCTCTGGGAAAAGCGGCAAAGGCTTTTCCTGCAGAGTTTTTGACATTTTGAGGCCCCCTCCTTCCCAATATGATGAAACAATGTGGAATGTCATTAGACAGGTAGGATTCTCCTCACATTCTGTGGGGATTATTTTCGCCATATAGACAACCCCAACATGAGGTATTTCTTTTACCCCCTTGGGGAAATGGGAAAGAGTAGCAGGCAATCAGTATAGCAAAAGACACCCTGGCTGCTACCACACTGCAGAAATAATGCCATTTGACAATGCTTTAACTATCATGGCTCCATCCTATAGAATCCTTGGATTTTCAGTTTGTTGTGGCACTAGAGTTCTCTGACAGAGAATACTAAATATCTCACAAAACTACAAATCCCAGAATTCTATAGGATTGAGCCATGGCAGTTAAAGCGGTGTCAAACTGGATTATTTCTGCAATGTAGCAGCAGCCCCTGAGTGTTCTTTTTGTATTCTAAAACAAAACCTCTCCAAGAGTTTTTGACTGAAGAACTTGAATTAATGCTTTGGAAAAGCACCAAGCTGCTTAGATCTCACCAATTCCTAGTGGTAGTCAAGGGGCAGGGGAGTATGGTTTTTTGTTGTTGTTTGTTTAAAAATAATGAGAGAATAGGAGAAGGAAAAATTAACATCCTCACTGAGGCCTAGTGACTTGGTATTTTAGCTGTGTATAATTTCTGTCACAGATGTAACCAGGCATAAATAAGCTCTATCTTACTACAACTCCCAACAGAGAAAATAATTGCAATGTTCCAGGAAAGAAAATTGCTAGCTTCCAAATGTTCTGTGTTAATGCTGGAAACTTCATTAAAGCATTCGTACCATTCAGTCTCTCAGCTGAGGAAGGGCAGGGAGCCCTTACAGTTCCTAGGCATGCTTCATCACAGTTTTCTTCTTGTACTGCAGAGAAGTTTTTCCTTTCTCTCTTTTTCATAAAATGTAACTCTTGAGATTGCAAAATATGTAAATGTTAGCTGAATATAACAGAGATCAAAGAAACAAAATGGAGCTCTTGAAATGGACTTTCAAAAATGTATTACTTCCTTTCCTGTAGTTTTTTTAAAAAACGTTGTGCAGATTTTTAAAAAAACATTTTAAAAAAAACAGTGGCAGTGCAGATTTCTAGGGTGGAAAAAAGTAAATCATGATGGGTGTTGCAGTCAAACACATTGGAAGAGTGATATGCTGGGAGAGTCTCAGTTAGAAGATGCCTGGATGGGTTGTCAGCACAACTGTCTTGCACCCAAAGGACGTGAAATGGTGGAACACCTTGAATACACTTGCTTGCTTGCTTTAAAGAAGCAAAAACATGTCAATTTAGCATACTTGCCCAAGAGCACAGGTAAGGACTTCTCCAATGAGTCATCTTCTTACAGAAGCTTGAATTGGATCGTTATAAAATCCTGTGGTTTGACATTTCATCCAATAGCCAGGTGCCGTTTACACAATGAAAATGTCCTGGGAAGAATTCGTGTCAATCCCTGGCAGTTTACACATACATCGGGTCGGGTAAGTGATTTTCGGAAGGGGAGCCACCTTTTATCCCTCAACCTGCGGGACTTCCAGTCCTGTGGGTTGTGCCGGTTTTTTAAAAAGTCACTGGAGGATTCGGAAAATCAGAAATGTAAACAGCCTGAGACAAAATATCTCGGTACTAGGGGATGACCGGAAATGGTGACTGGGGGCGGGCTTAGAGATCAGCGACCAGAAAAGGAGGGGTCAGTCACCCGTTCAACAGATCCAGGCTCACCAGCTGAAAATAAAGGCATCCCTTCCAGCTGCACATAGGTTGGTGTGTGTGTGCGCGCATGTACTCAATCACCTTTTTAATGGATTTCTACACTACAAACCCTTCAGCTTTAACCTCTTCCTCAACTGCATGTTACAAAGAGATCATGGTGGGCAGAGGGTCGCCCATTCATCCCCTGCCTTTATCACCTCCCTGGGTCTGAACGGGCATAGTAAAATATTCCAGCGTCTGAGCAAATGAACACACTTTCATTCCCCCTCCAAGGCACAGTAAAAAAAAATGCCAGCCAAAATGCCTTGTGTGACACTGGCTTAAAATCTTCACTCTGCAGCTCCCTCTGCTTTAAGCATCAAGATTTTAAAAGAAATCCCAAGCCTCTCCTCCCCACTCCCACTCGGCTTGATTTCAAAAAGAAAGGACGTGGTTTAATTGTTCCTCCGTCTGAGCGAAAGATCACATTTTTGGTCTTTCAAAATCCCTTCTGCCTCTGCTTAAAGGGTTAACATTTTTAAGAGACAGGACAAACACAAGCGTCTGCTCCCTCTCTCCTCCCCTCCCAGCCAGCCAATAGCATCACTCGTGGCATGGACATGGTTTAATTGTTCCTCCGTCTGAGTGAAAGATCACATTTTTGGCCTTTTAAAATGCCTTCTGCCTCTGCTTAAAGGGTTAACATTTTTAAGAGACAGGACAAACACAAGCGTCTGCCCCCTCTCCCCCCCCGCTAGCCAATAGCATAGCTCGTGGTGCGGAACTCTAAAGGAAGTGTGTCACCGAGGTTGTGAAAACACGAGTAATTGCATCCTTGATTGACAGCCAAATATATATATATATATCCCGGTAAGCTAAACATGTGTAAACAGCAAAAGCATGGGATATAAGAGTGCGAGACCAATAAAAAACTTTTGCCGTGTAAATATCAATCACGGGATCTTCCAGGATTTCCTAAAGAGTGACAAAAATCGTATAAATAGCGAGGGATGGGTACGGGATCAGGAAGTCATGGTAAGCCCCACGACAATTTTTGTCGTGTAACTGGCACCCTAATGAGCTTCTTTGGTGGAAAGAAAACAACAGTTTCTTCACTAGGAGTGAAGGACAAACCAAGTGATTAAAAAGTGGTATTTCATTTTTTTTAAATCCCAGGTTGAATTGAAGCATGTTTCCATAACTACCAAAGTTATTTAACACAAACAGATAAAATACTAGGCAGATCAATGTGTATTACAATTCAGTCTGAGTGGACTGTTTTCCAGTTCCTTAATTTAAATGCTTTCTTGCTTATAAATCCTAAAACATTACTCCATATTCTATCTAGTTGTGCAAAACTATTGTTTTCTTTGTTTACTATAAGGCTTAAATTCTCTAACTTAAAAAAAATCCTATATCTTACCAAAGGCACAAGTATAAGTGCTGATTCAAATATTGTATAGCACAGGTATGGGTGTTGCCAAATATACTTCTGTGGCTGCATCAACACTGCAGAATAACCCAGTTTGACGCCTCTTTCATTGCCATGTCTCAATGCTATGGAGTTCTGAGATTTGTAGTTTTGTGGGATATTTAGCCTTCTCTGCCAGAGAGCTCCGGTGCCACAACAAACTACAAATCCCAGAATTCCATAGCATTGAGACATGGCCATTAACCGGGTTCAAACTGGACTATTTCTACAATGCAGATGCAGCCTATGGACTCCCCATCACTATATGCTGGCTCCCTGCCAGTGTATCCTGACTTCTGAGGTGGCCCATACCCCACTTGTTACCTGGAGAAAACAGGCTAGAATCTAAACAAGACACTGGCCCCCTGTTGCAGCTGCTGCTACCACCGTTTTCTCTGCTGACATGGAAGCTAGGAAGGGGGCCCACAATCTGTGACTGCAGTCCCCCAGCATATGACCAGCCTTGGTCACATGCTACAAGACCCCTGCCTGGCTTATGGAGCTAGCAGTGGCAGTGAAGGACAGCATTCTAGGATAGCCTCCCAAAGACATGTGGGATCTGATCTGGCAGTACTGGGTTAAGTCAGGTATTATCTTAAAAAGCAGTAAATGGCACTAGCCTGGCTTGCCCCCATTCCAGTCCCCTATCTGCCCAGGGGATTGTGAGGACTGCCCATGGGTAGATTGGGGTAAATGGCCTGTGTCATCTGGACTGAAAGGCTCTGGAATGGGGGCAAGCCAGAGTATTTGGTGAGTGTAGGGGGATGGGACATTGCAATGATTGTAAGCTGCTTGACAGAGTTTGATAGGATGGAGATGGTGTCCATCAGAATGAGACAATGATCCCAAGGTATAGGCACTCTGCATCCAAACAGGATGACCATATAACAAAAAGTTTGTAACTTCATCATCCCCCATATGAACCAGCCTCATGCCAGAGTGCTCTTTATAATAGCATCCATGTTGTGACCCAAGTGAGAAAGTAGGAAGAAGGTAAGGCATGAATCTGTGTGGTGTAGCTGTTAAAGTGCTGGAGTGAAACTTTAGAGATCCAGCTTCAAGTTCCCTCTTATGAAACTCACTGGATCATCTTGGCCTTTCTCTCATTTTGAACAGTCTCACAGGGTCATTGTTCAGATAAATGTGGGGAGGAGGAAAGCCATGTATGTTGCCTTGAGCTCATTGAAGAAAAAGTGGGATTGTTGTTGTTAACTGTCATCAAGTCGACTTCAACTTATCGTGACCCCATGATTGACAGATCTCCAAGTCACCCTAACATCAAAAGCCTTGTTCAGGTCTTGCAGCCTCAGGCCTGTGTCTTCCTTGCTGGAGTCTATCCATCTGGAATGCTCTCTTTCTCATTTCCTACTGCCTTCTACTTTTCCAAGCAATATTGTTCTTTCTAGTGAGTCATGTCTTCTCATGATCTGGCCAAAGTACAACAGTCTCAGCCATCTTGGCTTCTAAGGAGAGTTCAAACTTTATTTGCTTTAGGATCCATTTATTGGTCTTTTTAGCACTCCTGAGTCTCTGTAGAACTCTTCTCCAGCGCCACATTTCAAATGGATTGATTTTCTTCCTATCAGCTTTCTTCACTGTCCAGCTTCCACAACCATACATAGAAATGGGAAATACAACTGCATGGACAATCCTAACTTTTGTATTCAATGATATATCTTGATACTTCAGGATCCTGTCCAGAAGGGCAGCCTTCATAGCTACCCTTCCAAAGTCCTAGAGGTTGTCTAAATGGTGAAAATACTCCTCATAGAATTCAAGGAAAATACTTTTTGCCCCAATGAGATTCCACAGTGATTCACATTATTCAGAAGGAGGGGGGCCAAAAACTCCAAATACCATGGGCAAAAAGCCTTCATGGCTTTTCCCAAAGTTTTTTTTAACTGCACGGAAATACGCATTTCCACTCTTTAGGACAACTGATTAGAATCGCAGCACATTCTCAGCAAGGACAGACTGGGAATCTGATTGGTTGGGCATGCACAGGGGGCGGGCTTGCCAGCAAGGAAGTAGACGGAAGAACCATTTTGGAGTTTCGCAGCATTGATCATGCACTTTTTTGCTGTGTTGAGGTGACCAAACAGCTTTTTCAAGTGGAAGATCACACTTGTGCACCTTTAATTTACAGTTAAAAAAAATACTGTGCAGAAGCAGGAACTTGTGGAGAATAATAACATGGTGGCTTTAATCCAGAGTTTTTCTGGCTTCCAGTTAATTAGGCTTACTAGTGCAAATATATTTTCTACATTATCTTTAAAATCTGCAGATATCTTCTTCAGGTTGTATTTTGGCACAATGGTTAGTTTGATGTTCTTTACTTTCATTTTTTACTTTACTCTTATTTATTTTTTATATTAGCAGTTCACGGTCTGTACTACAGTCTGTTCCTAGTCTTGTTTTTACAGAGAATGGAGCTTCTCCTTCTTCTAGTTCCAATTATGTAGTCTATTTGATTTCTAGATTGGCCATCAAGTGATGTCCGTGTATACAGTTGCCTCTTGGTTGGTTTGATGAATGTGTTTATGATGAACAAACTGTTAGCTTCACAAAGTTCAATCAGTTCTCCCGCTTCATTTCTTGATCCTAGGTCAAATTTTCCTACAATCTTTTATTTTGCTCTGTTGCCTACTTTTGCATTCCAATTGCCTATGGTGAACAAGAAGTCTTTTATTTGTGTGTGATCAATTTCCTCCTGGGCATAGACTCTTTCAATTTCTTCTTCTTCTGCCTCTGTAGCTGGACCATAAACTTTGATTATAATTATATTGATGGGTTTTCCATTATTGATATGATTTGGTCAGACTTTGCCTTGTATCTTTTGACTGCTTTTGCTATGTCTCTCCTCAATATTAACACCACCCCATTTCTTCTTAGATTTTCATTTCCTGGGTAAAACACTGTGCAATTATCTGACTCAAAATGTCCCACTCTTCTCCACTTTAGTTTGCTCACCCCAAGTATTGCAATGTTTATACATTCCATTTCTTGTTTTACAATGTCTAGCTTCCCCTGATTCATGCTTCTCACATCCCATGTTCCTATAATATGTGTTGTGCAGCTTCAGACTTTCCTTTCACCTCTGAGCACATCAACAGCTGAATGGCCTTTCAGCTTGAGTCCAATTGAGTCATTAGCCACAGTGTTATTCATAATTGTCCTCTGCTGTAGCCCAGGAGCTTGTTGAGTGCCATCCAACCTGGGAGTTTCAACTTCTGTCAGTACATCTTGTTTAATTTGGGATTTTTTTTTTCATTTTAGGGTTTCCATGGTAAAAGATCTTCAAAAGGAGGTTTACCATGCCTCCCTCTGTGAAGCACAACAAACGTTAGCTATGGTGCCACTGCTGTTGTCTCTGAGAGATCCTCCACCAGTGTCACCCTCAACTACTGCTGCTGCCCAGTAGCTGTTTGGCATATTTAGTCAGCCCCCTCAGCAGAAGCCTGTCTGACATGGGAGACCCTACCAACAGCACTGCTGCGACCAGTGTAGCCTCTTGTCTCACAGGAGCACGTAATCCCATCACTGCAGAAAAGTGGTGCCATTGGTGGGATATCAATAATTAATTATGGAAATAAGGAACATGGGAGCAAGAGTGGAAGAGGGTTTGTTTGTTTGTTTGTTTGCCAAGACTTTGTTGCTGCCAATGTTTGACATGTAGCTTTGCAGTTTTTAGTTTTGTATTCTGTAACCTGCTGTTGTGTGCCTTCAAGTCATTTTCTATTTACTTTTATTTTGTCAGACAGTAAACTAATAGATGTACAAAGTTTGGCACACAAATTAAAAGCAAAATACAAGTCAAAGAATACAATGAACTATCAAATCTAATAAAATACATTTTGTTGTTGTTATGTGCCTTCAAGTCATTTCTGGCTTATGGCAACCCTAAGACAAACCTATTACAGTTTTGTGGGGGGGGGGAGTTTGGTTCACAGGGAGTTTGCCTTCCTCTGAGACTGAAAGAGTATGACTTCCCCAAGGCCACCCAGTGGGTTTCATTGGCTGAGCAGGGCTTTGAACCCTGGTCTTCAGAATTGTAGTCCAATGCTCAAATCACTAAACCATGCTGGTTCTGTAAGGAGCAAGCTTTTAATTTTTAAAAAAGTAGGGACATCATAAAGTACATGTGGTTAAATACCACATTAATTGCATTTTCATACATAATTCAAGATAGAAGTTTCCACTTTTAGAAGATTTGATAGTGCCATAACTTCTGAAATGTACTGGATTTGAAGGCTTCTCATAGAATTCAGATCAAGCTCAGCTAAGACCTAGTAATGAATTTACTGCTTTATAAATCAAGCCAATGTTGCCTTTATGATAAACATGACTACATCCCAGTGATTGTAAGGTCCACTTGTTGGAGCAAATTAGAAATAATTCCTTTTTAAATATGGCTGTTTAAACAGTAGTCAGAAGTGATGCAATCAAGAAAAGAATTAGTTAGATGATGCATAATCAAAAAACATTTAAGTGAATTTTTCCCAGGAGAATTCCGTTCCAAACGTGGTTTCTCTATACACATCTGCTAAACTATTAAAGCCTCAGATTTCTGCACAGATTACAGTATTTAACTTCTCACACTGATCAAATTAGACGTTTTTCAGTGTTTATGGTAAGCTTAGCATCAAATTGGCAAAAATGTTTAAGTTGACAGGAATCCCAGTGTTATGAATACAGTAAATTATCCTTTAATTCAGAATATTTACTACTGTGTTTCATCTCCTTCTGTGTTTTTTAGAAAGTGTTTTTTGGCATATATTTGTGTAACATTGTCCAAAAACCAAATAAAGTGTTCTTACAGTATTTATTAATCTTTTTTTTAAAAAAAAATTAAATCTGCAGACAGAAAAGACATAGGAGATTTTCACACGGGTTATATATCCCATGGCAGGAACAGAACAGGGTCAGGAAAGGTTTTCCCTTTCAGATGACATTGACCCCATTCTGTCCTGCATCCATCCTGCTCCCATGACTGTTCCGGAACAATGTAATCACGATTTTTCATCATGAATAGATCTCCCGTTCCGTCACTATCACGCAATCACAGGTGTGCGAACAGGAGCCCCGTTCCTGTTCCGAAATGACAGCCGTGGAGGGGACGTCCGTTCTGAGCACTTCCTGGTACAATCTGGACATCCAGGTAAGTGGCACCCTTTGTTTTACCCTCCCTGTTTTGATTGTGTGATTTAAAGTGTGTTTTTGTGCTTGGTGAACTGATTTTATGTTTGGGGGAGTTTTATTTTTTAAATTTACCACCCGCTGTTATCACGTGATAACGTGATAATGTTTCAAACGGCCGGTCGTAAAAGCAGCCTTACAACGGCTGCATTTACGGCCAGCCAGTGAGGGGAGGGGGAGCCCATTCCTGATGCGGAATTAAGGTAAGTGTGTGAAATATTTACATTATTCTGTGGCAGGAATGGGAGAGGAGGTGGCGGGGCAGTAACGGGGCATTTTGGCCTCATGTGAAAATCTCCATAGGATAAGGATGTCACTGTGTTCATCAAAATGAGATGCTGCTATTGACAGAGCATAGAAAGCTGCCTTGAATACCATTTTTGGGAGAAAAGCAGGATATAAATCCAATAAATAAATAAATGAATAAATCTGGAAAAAGTCCACATTCTTTTTAAAGTAAATGAAAAAACTGAAAGGAATAGGACCCATTTGTTTCATTCACTACCGATAAAGAAATGACTGGTGGAGTCATAAACGGGCTCTGGCAATTCTGTATTCTTTTAAAATACAGAAAAATATAGACACGACATTTACACGCAAGCACAGAAACACACTTTAAAACTTAAAAGTCAACTGGAGAGGTTCATAAAAAAAGCGTCCCCTACCTGGCTGTCATGTTCTCACCCGGAAGAGTTCTGGCATTGATGCTGAAATCACGAGAGGACAATGGTGTGAGGTTTCAAACACTGGCAATACCAGCAAAAAAGTACCATGGGAGATCTATTGATGGTTTGGCCCATCAATAAAAAAGAACGGCTTTTTGACACACAAAATTGTGAAAGGATGATGTCATCTGATATGTTCGCCCTTTTGCGTTCATTAGGCGTCATTATGACGCCATGTTTGCCACCGCTGATAAAGTCCTAAGATAGCCACGTCTTTATGCTTTGCTGTTTCTAGTTTAGAGCAGGTAGACAGACTTTAAACTTGTTGGAGCTATTTCAGTTTTTTACTGGAAACTCAGCATCTACCAGCTGCATCAAAGTGCAGAAGAATGGCTTAGGTCAATAGATATAGGCTAAGGATTAAGGAATCAGATGATGCCCAGACCAGGAATGTGTAATCAATAGAAAAACAAAGCCCACAAATTATTGCATACAAAACTCCACCCCTGCAGCCTCATTGTGGGGTGGAGGGGACAGTGTTTTTTGTTTAAAGTTGTTAATGTAGACAATTGGAAGGCAGAAGCTTTTGCTGCTCTATTGCAAATCACTCAATCTGCCAGTAGCTCTCTATCAATGTTCTTCCCATTTCAGTCTTTCTGAAATTTGACATATCTGAATCCTGGGAGGAGGAGCAACAAATTTGTTATGAGGTTTGCCTGGAAAACAAAGATATTACAGGTGTCCAAAGAGCAGCTAGGATTTCCACTGATGGTGGTGAAGGCAATGGGAATAAAGGAAATCTTACTGTAAAGGAATGTGATCTTAATGAAGTATGAGAGGAACAAGGTTTTTGTAATGAAAACAAATAGATGTCGAAGGCTTTCACAGCAGGAATCCATAGATTTTCCTTGGGTTTTTTTCTGGGTTGTGAGGCCGTGTTCTAGAAGAGTTTATTTCTGATGTTTCTGAAGATGCCAGCCACCGATGCTGGCAAAATGTCAGAAATAAGCTCTTCCAGAACATGGCCTCACAGCCTGGAAAAAAAAACCAAGGAAAATCTATAAAACAAATAGAAATAATAAAACACAAAAATTCTTGCACACAGTACTAATTAGCAACATTTTCATTATTAGAACCCTCTATATTTTTCTTCAATTTCCGTACCAGCTTGGGTTCCCCGAACCCCAAAGATGGATTTATTTCTGGCCTAAACTTTGTTACAATCACACAATAAAGTCAATGAACAAATAGTGCTCCAAGCCTTACTGCTAAAAAGAAATGCTGATACCTCATCTTATTACTGTCCTGATACTATATCCTTTACTTTGGGAGCTCTGTGTGGGAAAAGCCTGCTTTTAGTTATGGCTGTGGATTTCCCTGATTGCTATGGTGAAGAAGCACCTAGCCTCAGGGCCGGTTTAAGCAAACTGCCAAATCAGCATCTGCAGGGGACCCCAAGTCAGGGGGGAGGGCGTCCTAACCCTCCTCCTGGCTCCTTCAAAAACAGGAGACTGCAGAGAGATAGAGAGAGAGAGAGCATGAGCACCTCCTGCTGGCCTTTTTAATAAAAACAGTCTCCTGTCTCCTTGTTTGTACTTCCTCCCTCCGTTCTGCCCCCACCGAGCAGGAAAACAGAACAGAAAGAGAGAAAGAGTGAGCAAGACTCCCAGGGGATTATCAAAAACACAAGCCAGGTGTGTGCTCCTATTTGTGTCAGAGAGGGTTGTGTGTGTGAGAGAGAGAGGGGAGGGGAGGGAAGTGTGAGGGTCATCTCTTTCCCTCTTTCTCCCCTGCTCTCTCTTCAGAAAGGGCTTCTTTCTTTTTTTCTTCCCTTTCCTTCCTTCCTGTCTCTCTCTTGTCTGATCTCTCTTCTCTCCTTCTCCTGCCTCTGCTGGGAAGAAGGGTGCCCCTCTCTTCTGCCCTCTAAGGGTCCCTATTAGACAGCCAAATTCCACATATATCCCCTCCATCCCATCTTTCCAGCTGCTCTTAACATGGTTTCCTGGGGTCTCTCCCCTCCCTCCCTTCACCCCTTGGTCTTCAGCTTCCTCCCCTTGCTGCCAACTGAGTTCAACCTGCAAAGGGAATTTGTGTGCTTGCCTATGTGCCTTCAAGTCATTTCTGACTAAGGCGAACCTACCACTGGGTTTTCTAGATTTGTTCAATGGGGGTGTGCCTTTGCCTTCCTTTGAGGCTGAGAGAGTGTGACTTGCCCAAAGTCACCCAGTGGGTATTTATGACTGAGTAAGGATTCAAACCCTGGTCTCCACAGTCATAGTGTAATGCTGAAACTTCTACAACACTCTAGCTCTTTTAACAGAAGAATATAAATAAAAATTTGGAGTAATATTACTGGGAACAATGGTTTTATTGTTGTCACTAAAACAGCAGTATCCCATTAGTGATATGTGAGAGCCATTGGGCTAGAGCAGTCATTCCTAACCTTTTCTTTACCAGGGACCCCCTTTAAATATCTTTTGTTGCCCCAAGACTTAATTCAAGATTTAAAATCCTAATAATAATAACTAATAATAATAGCTAACAGCAGCAACAACAAAAACAATACAATTACACCATCCATTAAACTTTCCCTCAGAGGCACTCTTGCTTCTTCTTGCAAGTTTGTGGCTGGAGTGAATTGAATGGAAATGTGCAGGCCAAGCCAGCCAGCCTTTGCCTTGGTTCCTGTAATGTGGCTGCTCCACTACAGGGAGGAGGTGGGCCAAGCAGTCTTCAAGCCTTTGAGGACCCCCTGTGAGGGCACCGTGGACCCCAGGTTAAGAACCACCGGGCTAGAGAATGCTGGAAAAGGAACAATGCAACCAGACCTTGAGAAGGGTGCCGGCAGGGAAATTCTGGGAGGTGTAATCCCAAAGTAACTTTTCCAGGCTCTGAATGCAGCCTAGAATCATAGGGCTGGAATGGACCCCAACAGGCATCCCATCCAATCGGCTTCTGCCCTGCAGGAACACACAATCCAAGCATTCCTGGCAGATGGCCATACAGCCTCTGCTTAAAAATTGCCACAGAAGAAGACTCCACCACACTCCAAGGAAGCAGCGCATTCCACTTCCGAACACCTCTTACTGCCAATAAGTTCTTCCTAATGTTTAGGTAGAATCTCTTTTCCTGTAGTTTGAACCTGTTGCTCCCTGTACTAGTCTCTGGAGCAGCAGAACACAAGCTAGCTCCATCTTCAGTATGACATCCCTTCAAATATTTAAACATGGCTATCATGTCACCTCTCAACCTTCTCTTCTCAAGGCTAAAAATGCCCAGCTCCCTAAGTCGCTCCTCATAGGGCATGGCTTACAGACCTCCCAACATCCTTCTCAGTATCCTTCTTGAATTGTGATGCCCAGAACTGGAAACAGTATTCCAGGTGAGGTTTGACCAAAGTAGAATGGAGTGGCACTATTAATTCCCTTGATCTAGACACTATACTCCTATTAATGCAGCCTAGATTTTTTATTATTATTTGTTTTTAATGTGTTTTTAGTTAGAAGGTTTTAATTTTATAGTGTTTAATGTCTTTTTATGGGGGTGGGTGGGGTGGGTGGTGTTTTTAGTCATTATTATAATGTTTTAATTGTTGGAAGCCGCCCCGATTGTTTTTAGCAGAGGGGTGGGGTATAAATAAATGTTTTTATTATTATTATTATTATTATTATTATTAGAATCGCATTGGCTTTTTTAGTTACCACGTCACACCGCTGACTCATGTTCAGCTTGTAGTCTACTCTTTCTTTTCTTTGAAGAAATCTACACCATTACGTTAATTGCTAATAAACAAAAAATATTATGTTAGTGCCTATAATATAGTTTTTAAACTAAATTATTGGTGGCAAATTATGTAATACAGTAGGCCCCCCTTATCCACTGGGGATTGGTTTGGGGAGGCATGGATAATGAAAACCATGAATAATAGTGAACGCCATATAATGGGACTTCTGGTTCAAAATACCATAGAGTTGCCTTGGAGGACCTAGGAAATGGCTAGAGAGGACACATTTTCTAGGAAGCCTCTATGGTAGGTGTGCTGTTTTGTTTCCCATGGATAATGAATCTGTGGATATGGGGATCCTACTGTAATCTGAACATCCTGTACTGTGAATAGGTTAGGTTACACTGACCTAAGATAAACATATGGGGGCCCCAAAATAAAGCGTTGCAGGGGGGCCCAAAATTCCTTAAACCGGCCCTGCCTAGCCTGGAGCAGTCAAAGACAAAGATTCCTGTCTCTTTGGTCCAGGGGCCTGTCAGTGACTTTGAACAAACTTCAAGTGAATGTACAGAAAACTCTTTGCATTACAACTGAAGGAAATTATAATAAACAGATTTTCCTTGGTTTTTTTCCAGTCTGTGAGGCCAGGTTCTGGGGGGGGGGGGGGGAACCTAGGAAAATCTATGGATGCCGGCCGTGAAAGCCTTCGACTTCATATAACAAGCAGACTTTTTTATGATTAAAACATTTGTAACAGTGCAGCAGGAAGAAGGTGGATGGCAGGCATTCCCAATGAGTGGGTGGATGAGACATTTTGCCCATCTACTTTCTCCTTAATGCTTTTTTATTAAGTGCAAGCTAGGGATGAGAGTATCCCAAAAGGTGTAGCTCTGCAAATCAGATAACCATATTTTCCTTGCTCTGGAAACAGAAATTCAAAGACATTACAGTTTCTTAAGTCATCACAACAGTTCGTGATCTCTTAGTTAACATTCTGCTGAATGAGTCTGCCTGTTCATTAATGACTAGAAGCATCTGCAATACTAATAAACCTTGCTTGTTTTGTATTTAACTTCTAGGGTGACTTGGAAGGCATTCATACACCATAAAAATTAGACCAAACTTTCACCTGCATGGCTATATTGTTGGTGACAGTTGTAATGCTTTTGGTGTGCATAAGCCCTTGAGAAATCTAAATCAGACAACTCTGACTTTATTACATATAATTACATGATGCTGCACAAAGTCCTACTCTGCTATTGCATTGTGGCATAGAGGTGACCCAGGTTCTTGAAGGCTATGCAAGTGGAGAATAAGCTCTGGTAGGTTTTATCAAGCTGGTTAAGTCTTTGGGTATGGCCCTAGCAAAAAACATTGCATTTGTCAACCAAAAACTAGCCTCAGGAAGACAGATCACCAGAAGTCTGGTCAACAGATGATGAATCAGCAACAGCAATTCTCTCTCTCTCTCGCTCTCTCGCTCTCTGTGCTCACTCGAATCTCCTGCTTATGTGACCCCATGACTTTGATAAGGTTTTATTAGACAAGGAATATCAGAGGTCATTTGCCATTACCTTCTTCTGAAAAATAGCCTACTGAACCTGAAATTCCTTGGTGGTCCCCCACCCAAGTACTAACCAGGCCTGAGTTTTCTTAGCTTCCAAGATCAGATGGGCTCTGGTGCCTTCATCTATGCTAATTGCTATCTTTTAAATGCTTTTAAACTGTTTTAAATCAGTGCTGTTTTGATAGGCTAGTTTGTTTAAATTTCAAAATGCTTTTATAATAATAATTTTGTTAAGTCATACATTGTTTTAATCTGTGCTGTGAGATGTCCTGGGTCCCATGTTGGAAGAAAAGTGGAATACAAATTCAATAAAATAAACAAGTAGTATGAACAGGACAATGGCATGAAACATTTATGATCTTTGTCAGTGGAGGAACTACCTGTATCAAAGAAACCAGAAGGTATTCAGTATAATTTCATGATGTCTGAAAGCTGTGATTCTTTGATGTATTTGTTTAGGTTAGTAGTTTTTGGCCCTCCAGACATTTTGGGTTTCCAACTCCCAGAACCCCTGACCATTGGTCACACTGGCTGGTACTTTTGGGAATTTAAGTCCGAAACAATTGAAAAACCGAACATTGGGAACCAGTGGTTTAGATATTCTTACATAACTAAAACCAACTTCTGGTATGTCCAACCTAAGGATAATTCCTTCATTGGTTGTCAAGAAGGGATCTTTGTTCCTATTTGACAGAGGTCATTCCTCTATTCAACAGGCATCCTGTGCTTGGAAAGTTGTCCAGTCCGTGTCTGATTTAAAGATTAAAAGAAGGCAGAAGCTGGACTTTTATGTTGCCCATTAACAGTTGACACTTTGGACAGCAGAGTGAACAGGCTCCACCTGACATGCCTCCTAGTCATCCTAGTCACTAGGAAATTATCAGAGACATCCAAAAAGTACAAGAGCAGAACACCAGGACGACGTTTCTGTCCCATGAACAGTACCGGGTTTCAGATGTCCTCATCCCCGTTGCGTTCTGCTCCTGTGCTGCAGCCATTAGTAAGGTGTTGCTTTTCAGGGAGGTCCCATCAATGAAAAGTGATGCCTTACTAATGGCTGCAGCACAGGAGCTGAACGTGATGAGGACAACGTCGTCTGAAACTGGGTCCCGTTTATGGGACACTAACATCATCCTAGCGTTCAGCTCTTGCACTTTTTGCTGTGTCTGATAATCTCCATAGTCTTCCCCTCCAGTGAGAAGTACTGAATAGTGATTTAAATAATAACTATCTTTCTAAATTTTGATGGATAGATAGATATTACTGTATGCAAATATTATGTAAGTTGGTATCATTTTATGTTCTTTTTGCATGTGTGTTTCCTTGGTGTGGGGTTAACCTCAATATTGGCAGCTTCCAAATAGGCTATGAATAGGAGAGACATACTGTATGTCCAAACACTAGAAACAATGAGTGGCTGCTTTGTGTTTATCAGGGGACAAACGCACTGAAGCAGCTCAATCAAGCCAGCTGGTGCAATAGGTGGAAACTTGACTTTGGTAAAATAGAAATCTCACTCAAATGCTAAAGGCACTGGATGACCTGGGGCATTTTACTAACTTGCTAGATTTTCAGACAACACTGTTATAGTGTTACTATTCCACTATATTTGCTATAGCTGCCTCCTGTTGAATCCTGGGATTTGCAGTTTAGGGAGAGGCATTTGCAACTCTCAGCCAGAGAGCTCTTAGGCCTCACTAAACTACAAACCCCAGGATTCCACAGCAGGAAGCCACAGCAGTTAAAGTGGAACAGTAACACTATAACAGTGTAGTCTGAAAATATCTTAGGTTGATATGGCAGGGAGGAATCAGAATACAATTGCACTGCCTTTGAGGAGGAAATGATGCTATCATGGTTCATTTCTAAAATGAGGCTGTACAGAAGCTGCAGACGCTCTGATAGCAGCATGTGAAAACGTGTGTCAGTGTGCCAGAACATGAACACTGTAAAATATAGTGCCATAATAATGTTTTGAGGCACTCATCTGATAATCTCCTATATCACCTTATCTACCTGGTTCACATTAGTTTTGAAGTAACTAAAACCACATTTGTAATTAATTATTTTTCTCCAACCATGGTGTAACAACATTACAGTTGTGACTTCATGAGCAATAGTGCTCTGGAATGATAACTTTTCAGTTCTTTTATAGTTGCAGGGATGTGGCATCACTAAATGGTGGAGGAGAAATATCATAGGGTTCACATGCTTCCTCACGCACTGCAGGGGATGTTCAGA
This sequence comes from Gambelia wislizenii, assembly GCA_030847615.1. Taxonomy (NCBI): domain Eukaryota; kingdom Metazoa; phylum Chordata; class Lepidosauria; order Squamata; family Crotaphytidae; genus Gambelia; species Gambelia wislizenii. Next base: position 111,420,321 of record JAUMIR010000004.1, read on the forward strand.
TGACAACAAAATACAGTCGTCCCTTCGCATTAATGGGGGTTATGTTCCACAGTTCCATGTGAAAATTCTGCGAATAACAACTGCCCTCCCCTCCCCCCCCCCCAAAGCGACCACAGGGCCTCTGGAGGCTCCATAGTTGCTTCCCCCTCCCCCCCTCCCAAGGCCTTCATGGGGCCTCCGGTGCGTCTCCGCAGGCCCTGTGAACGCCTCCCCAGGCCTCCCCCCTTCCTCTCCAGGCCTTCACGGGGCCTCCGCAGGCCCCGTGATCGCCTCCCCAGGCCTCCCCAGGCCTTCATGGGGCCTCCGCAGGCCCTGTGAACACCTCCCCAGCCTTCCCCCCCTCCCTCCTAAGGCCTTCACGGGGCCTCCGGAGGTTCTCCGAAGGCCCCGTGATTGCCTTCCCAGCCCTCCCCACTCCCTCCCTAGGCCTTCACAGGGCCTCCGGAGGCCCCGTGTCGCTGCTTTTGGGAGGGTGGTGGGGCCCTCCCAAAACCGCGAATATTCAAAACTGCGAATGCTAAGTTCACAAATGTGGAGGGACAACTGTAGATGGAAAAAGTGCATGCTTTGTACCATGGGTATAGCATTCAGATATATTTTAAAGGAAGTAATGAAACAGGATCTACTTTTGAAAAACAGGAAAATAAAGCATCAGTTTTTAAAAGAATGATAATGATAACAGCAATTATTGGGAGGGCCCTCAGAATGATATCTGTAGGTAGACAGTTTTTAAAAGTAACATTATGTGCTCTGCTATATCTTTTACAAGATAAATATCCATTTTTTCATATTACATTCCAACTCCCACACACACACTCACCCAAAAAGAATCCATTGAAAAAGCTTTGAATAGTACTCACTGTCATTGACCATTCCTAGGAAAGAGCTGGGCTCTAGCAAGAGCTGATCAAGGGAAGCTGCATTGTTTGGTTTTGTGCAGCAAGTCAACCATCTTCTGGGTACTGTACCTTTTCCAATGCATTTATTGTATGAACTGGTTCTAAATATCAACATACGGACCCATTGTGATCATTATCATTCTGTAAAAGTTTCAACAAGCATGGGTCTGTATTACCTACCAAGCTAAGATAGGGTTATTTCATATTCTTTAAAACATTTCTCCATGGATGATGTATGTTATGTACTACTAGTGTTTATAAAAGATGATGATTTGGAGTTGTCAGCCAAAGGTTATGTGTTGTAGTTCCCACTAACTCCAGTAGAAATGTTCCAGCATAAACTATTTCAGAACTGCCCCCTGGACTGTACACGGAGCATTCCAAATGCAAATACAAATTAGAGACGCAACAGTGATTTATCAGACACCATATTTGGCCAAGTAAAGACAGCACTGAGCAGCAGAATTTGGCTGATAAGCTGCATTTCATGAATATAGTACCTCTACACATTTTGGTGTGTGCTTTCAAGACATTTCAGGTTTGAATGTCAAATCAACACCTTCACTTTAAAAAAAAAAAACAGGCCAAGAACATGCCACATTTGAAGTGGTCACAGTGTGTGGCAATAGCAATGTTTCTGCCAGAAGTGCTGATAGAAAATGTTCACATGTGGGAGGCACCAGACCAGAAGCCCTTGTTCACTCTGAAGATGTCAGGGAAGAAGAAAGCGAAGAAAGACTGCATCATCCCCTGACTTCAAGATGTTTATAGGAGAGGAAGGGAAGTTGGGATATACCTATAGTGCCTATTTGTGAAGCTGACTAAGGACCAGGACTGACCCTACGTTAGCCAGAAGAAGACACTCACCCACTGGTGGCTGGTGGCTTCCATGTTAGTGAAGCAGTGAATCCACTCTGGGCTTTAGTATGAACTTTAAAGTATCCAAGGTTCTGAGCCTATTTTAGGAATAAAATGCAGAATCTTGAGTAGTTCCTTTAAAGTTCAGGTGCTTGTGTTGTGAGATTCTCTGTATCGTGTTCCAATATAACTTGGGTAGCTTTGGGTACTACAGTATATACATGTTGTCTTGGGGAAGTGTAAAGGTGGTGTCATTTCCTGCTCCACTGTAGGCAGCAAAATGTCTTGAGCTGGGTCTGCTGGGGAGAAGGAAGAGACATCAAAAATGACTGCACAGACTGTACATTTAGGCTTTGGGAGGCAAGGTCATATTTAATCCCCTGCTGTCTCCCAGTTATAGTCTTTCTCTTTGCTTGTCTCTGGGAGAACTCATTATACTGAAGAGGGCTGTAAACCTCCATAAAGGATTCCACATGTACTGTGAGTTCTTACTTATATGTTTTTCCATTAGCAGTGACAGCTTATGAAACAAACAGAGAGAGCCTTGCCCTGAAATGGTAGGGAGAGGCACCCTCTTCATTGGCCTACAAGCTGCTCACCTCCATTGGTCTAAAGTTAAAGGTTCTATATTGTGTTCCTCATCCTCAACAAGCAACTAGTTTAGGTTAGGCAATATTTGATCCTCTGGATGTTTTGACATTCCTCTTTCAGAAGCCCCAGCTAGCACAGCCAGTTGCAAAGGTCAAAAGTTCCCCTTCCTTGGACTAGAGTACGACTACATAACATTGTCAACTTTGGGAACTGGGATAAAATGGACTAAACCAATCAATTGCTATTAATTAGGGACTTGTTACTTAACTGGCAACCCATACAATGACCTAAGGATTGTTCAGTTTTTGATACCTCTGTGTGTGTGTGTGTGTGTGCGCGCGCGCGCGCGTGCCCACTGATTAGGAAGATAGCTATTTCTTCTGAAAATGTGAAGGAAAGAGTCACTGATGGAGAAAATTGGCTTCTGGCAGTAAGCTGTGGAAAACATGTTTTTCAATAAAAGAGTAGCAAAGCAAAGAAAATAACTGTGCCCATTTTGGAAATAGCTACCCTTATCTATGATGTCAGTGACCAAAGGCACAGAGATGGAGGAAGAGTCCATGTGCACTGTTCATTAACAAACCCTCCAAAATGCTCAGGCTACTTACAGGAGATATGGAGGCCTTAAATGTCACGGTGGGATAAGTAAGACCTTGAATGCACTACAATCTGCATTATAAACTTGGACCCAGTATCAGCCTGATTAGAGAATATTGTTCGAAGAAGACTGAGATTTAGGAAAATTGAAATTTTCTAAAATGCAAAGAACATAATGGTACACAAAAGGCAAGGATAAGGGAACTTTGGCCCTCCAGTTGTTTGGACTTCAAGTCCCAGCAGTTTAAGGTACGGTAGTCTGGGCAATGGTAAGAGTTTATGAGTATGGTTGTGCAAAGAATCTGGTTTCCCCCTCCTGGTGGAAAGGGAGTGCCATGCTCTTATCACTCATCTTTCACACTGGCTTCATAATGGCTTAGTCCCAGGAAGTGGGTTGAAAATCTGGAGATTATCAGACAAGTGTCTAAAAACCTTTTTGTCCCACTATATTTAAAAGAGTAAGTGTCCCAGCTTAAGTAAGTGGGTTTAAAAAAGTAAGTGCCCCCTTTGATCACATGTTGCTGTAATAATGAGAAAAAGCAGCCCCAGCATTATTGGTGCACGACCACTAATGCTGTTTATTTCTGTTTTCAGCGGGGCGTGTGATCACAGTGGTTCCCGCGAGAAGATGCAAGTGCGCTTAAAAGTCTAGAAACACCAAAATTAACAAAGAAGATGAACACACAAGCACTGAAACACACTTAAAAATTTACCTCCAAAATGGGGAGGTTCATAAAAAGAGCATCCCATACCTAGTTTTTGCATTCTCACCCAAAAGTGTTCTGGCGGGGACTGCCCATTGCTGCTGTATTCACAAGAGCATAATTGGATGTGGTTTCAGACGGTGGCAAAACCGCGAAAAAAACACCATTGGCAATCAATTGATAGCATGGCCCATTAATAAAAAAGAATGCCTTTTTCACAAGAGCAGAACACTTGCAAAACGTTAGAGGATGACATTGTGTGATAGAGAAGCCCTTTTGTGGTATCATGTTGTCGTTATCATTCCATATTTGCCACATCTGATAATCTCCTCTGTTTCAAGACATTGCTTTTGTAAAATGAGAGGCTGGTAAGAAGAGGGAGGGTAGTTTTAGTGGTGGCTCCTCAGTCTACATGGGAGGTCATTTGACAGGGCTGCTTTGTATCTACTGTTAGCTACTAGGCAAAGAACTTTTTGTTTGCCCAGACATATTTTTTTAAAAAGTTAACATTTTTAAATGTAACATATTTAAGTGACATTTTAAAATAGGTCATTAATTATTTTATCCTTTGCCAACAGTTGATTATTGGTCTCCCAACCAAAGGAATTATTGCATGCTTTTGAGTATTGACAGTGATAATGTGTTTTATTGGATTTGACATCTTATTGCATTCTTTGGCTTGTGTTTTATTTTTGATTTGTGTGTCAAACTGTTGTACATCAACCCGTTTATTATCCAACAGAATAAAAGAATAAACATTTATCTGGAAAATAAATTATAACACAAAAGCACATGGAAAATAAATTATGACACTTCTGTCTGACTGGGACACATTGGTCTGGATTCTTTGGTTTGCTGTATGACATAGTTGGCCCTGGATCATGCCCTTTTAATGGTTATCGTTAAATGTTCATTCGCAGATAAAGTGGACAGAAGGTAACTGTGGTGGAGGCCCCTTGGGAACATATGCCTAATGAGCTGCAACCAAACTTGCCATGAGTAGCTGGGTAGACAAAGAGACTAGGGACTAGTCTATATAATGAGGGGAGGGGATGCAGTATTTCACAGTAATGGCATTTTGCAGCAGCCAGCAGCGACTTGTCTTGATGGTGTTTTGGGCCCCGGAAGCACCCAGAAGCTTTGCATGCCAGATGGCAGCCATGAGTGATTTACTCACGTTAGTACTTCTCAGATGCCAAGATTGACAAAGAGATCGATCACAGATTAGCAAAGGCATATAGTGCATTTGGAAGACTTCACAAAAGAGTCTGGAGCAATAAACACCTGAGGCAAAGCACAAAAATCAGTGTGTATAGAGCCATCGTACTGTCTATCCTCCTTTATGGATCTGAAACATGGGTTACCTATCGCCACCACCTACGACTCCTCGAGCGCTTTCATCAGCGCTGTCTACGCACAATCCTAAATATACACTGGACTGACTATGTGACGAATGTTGCTGTCCTTGAACAAGCAGGGATCACCAGCATTGAGGCCATGATATTGAGAACACAGCTGCGCTGGGCAGGGCACGTTTCTAGGATGGAGGACCATCGCCTCCCAAAAATACTACTCTACGGTGAACTCGCCACGGGTCAGCGTAAGAGGGGCGCTCCAAAAAAGCGATACAAAGACTCCCTGAAACAACATCTCAGGCTTGGCCAAATTGATCACCAACAGTGGTCCGCCCTGGCCTCACATCGGGAGGCATGGAGACGCAATATCCACAATGCTGCAGCCTTATTTGAGAACTCACGCCGAACAAGTCTTGAAGAGAAACGACAACACAGAAAGAATCACAACCCAAAAACATCACCCAAGGAGACCTTCTGCTGCGCTTTTTGCAACCGGACTTGTTTATCTCGGATTGGCCTTTTTAGTCATCAGCGCGCTTGCAGAAGGCGCGGGATGAGTCCTTCCTGAATCTTCGTTTGCGAAGAAAAGCCAGAGAGTACTTCACCACCACCAAACTTTTTTTAAAAAGTTGTCTAAGGTGCACGGGAGTGATAGAGCAATTTTTCAAGTTAAAAGGTCAGCCAAAAAACCACCCCATTTTATCGCGTTAGTGATCACTCGCTAAGATGAAAATTCAACATGGTGGCAGTGGGCACTTGCCCTGTTAGGAAGCCCTATCACTGCACTCACCTGGCCAATCAGGTTTGTGCATCCTCTTGTATGGGAAAGTGATTCAAAGTGTATCGCTTGTCCTAAAAAGCAGGAATGTGCACCCCATCACTGTTAAAAAAAAAAAAAGACTACAGGAAAAGCCACAAAGGCTTTTCCAGCATTGTTTTTGCTGTTTTAGGCCCCCTTCTTCCAAATACTGTGGATTGATGCAGGATCCCATTTAGACAGGTCATATCCCCAGATAATTCCATGAGGTTTATTTTCACAGTTTAGACAACCCCCAACTTATCACAGTGGAAGTATATGGGAGGGGTAGGACTCAGAGAGAGGAAAAATGCCTGAAGTTAGTTAGCAGTGAGAGACCTGAGTGAAAGGTTTAAGTGAGGTCAGAAGGGAAGGACTGGTTGTGTGTTGTGATGTGACACAAGACTCAGAGGACTTAGCATCTGAAGTGGATCTATTGGTATAGAATTTGCTAGTGGATTGATACTTGAAATAACTAAAGGTTATTGAGTTGAAACTTTATTAAGACATCTTATATTTGTTACTACAATAAAAATTACAGTTTGTTTTATATAATCACAAAGACTGTGTGCTATATATTATTCAGAAACACACTTCCAACTACACCAACCTATTTGGAACAGTGGAATAAACACTGAGGTGTTCCTAGACCTCTGACAGAAAGGAGGTGTCTGGGTGAGGGTAGAGAGGACATAGTATTGAGGGCAAGACAGGGGTAGGGCTTTCTTTTAAAGTGAGGCTGAAAACCAGTCTAAGGAGTAATAAGGGACTGTCCCTGTCTGTCACAATAATAGTTGAGTGTAATTCTCAGAAGATTTAATTATGTATTATTACTTAAAGTATTTAAATATTACCTCCCAGCTTACCAGGGCTCCTGGGTTGACACACAACAGGTAAAAACATTTAAAATGATACAGAGATTAAAAGATTTAAAAACAAATTTAAATACTTTTAAAGAACTTTTATAAATAATCTAAAATCAGTACTTAAGAAGAATTTTAAAACAAGGAATTAAAATAGGTGGTTTCAAACACCAAAAGGCAAGCAAAGCAACACCTTTTTACCCACCTAAAACATCAACTGACAGTTTAAGTATGTATTCGTGGAGTCATAACACTGTAATTTGCCCCCAAAGCATGGACATCAGAAGTATGAAATAAATCAAACTGAGTAAAAATGTCTGATCATTCAATGTGGATTGAACCATTGTGGGCATCCAACAAACTGGCTGCATCTCAGAAACAAACCTGAAATATTTCAGCTGGTGATGGAAAATCTCTCTCTCTGGCTTTTCTTCGCAAACTAAGATTCAGGAATAATTATATGAAAACTGTATGACTATTTACTGTAGATTGTTACATACTTATCTGTAAATAAAATATATTTCAATGTGAAATAAATGTTGAAACCATATTTTAAATTATGCTATTACATGGTGGTGATGCTTAAGTTATTGTTTTCTGTATGATTGGGTGGCACCTGGCTTGAAAGCAGTTCATGTACAAAAGGACTTAGGGTTCTTAGTAGCCCACAGGCTAAACATGAGTCAACAGCGTGATTTGATAGTCAAAATAACCAATGCAATTCTGGGCTGTATCAACAGGAGCATAGTGTCTGGACTGAGGAAAGTAATTGTGTCACTCTAGTCTGCTTTGGTCAGACCTCACCGGGAATACTGTAAGTCCAGTTCTGGACACCACAGTTCAAGAAGGATATGGACACACTGGAATATGTCCAGAGGAGGTTGACCAAGATAATCAAAGGTCTGGAAACCAAGCCTGATGAGTAATGACTTCGGGAGCTGGGTATGTTTAGCTTGGAGAAGAGAAGAGCGAGAGGTGACATGATAGCCATCTTTAAATATCTGAAGGGATGTCATGTAGAAGATGGAATGAACTTGTTTTCTGCTGTTCCAGAAACTAGAACATGAACCAATGGATTCAAAGTACAAGAAAAGAGATTCCACGTAAACATTAGGAAGAGCTTCTTTACTGTACGACATGTTTGGACACACATAATACGGCATCATAAGGCCACCACATAACCGTGAAAGGGCACACAGATTAGACGATGTCGCCCTTTCACAGTTTTAAAAAGCCAAAATCACATACTTTTTAATTGATAGCGTAAGCCATCAATAGACCCTCCTCCTGCTTTTTTGCTGGTATGTGATACCTCTGGCTGTTTAGGTCACGTACTTAACCCAACAATGGCTGCTCCAGAGCGAACACTTCTGGGTGAGATCTGGACATCCAGGTAAGTTTCGCTTTTTTTATGACCCTCCCTGGGTTACTTTCGGCTTTTAAATTGTGTGTATGTACTTTGCTTCACTTGTTAAAGTTTATTTTTGTTTTTATTTTTAAATTTGCTGCACGATGAAATCACTAGAGATTTCAAGCAAGGAAGTGAATGGGGCTCCGTTCACTTCCTCTTCTTCCACAGAGGAGCCTTTGCCAGGAAAGGAGGAGAGTGGGGGGGGGACATTCTTTGGCGGCATAAAAATGGGGTGTGTGCCAGCAAAAGAACGTTTTAAAAACTGTGTCGGATAAAGTCGTTTGTCAGTGGAACAGACTTCCTGGGGGCAAGAGTGGATTCTTTCTTTGGAGGCTTTTAAGCAGAGATTGAATGGGCATCTCTCAGGATTGCTGTAGGGTTTTGTTTTGCTTTGTTTTTGCTGAATCACTGGGGGATGGGTTAGATGGCCCTTATGGCCCCTTCCAGCTCTCAGATTCTATGATTCGGTGATTTTATAAGATATGACATATGATAAGTAGCTCAGAACAATGGATAAAAGATCCTTAGATCTGAACTTCTAGGAAGTTTACAATCATTCTAAATTATTAAAGATGGGGCATTTATTTATTTTTTCTGCCTTGCAACCCTTTTCTAGATTCACAGATAAGTGATAACTGGTTTGTAGAGAGAGGCTTTGCACAATATGCTTTAAAAAACACACTGGTGGATATACCCAGCAGCTAAAATTTGAGCGTGCTTATCATGAGCAAGGTCAACTGTTTGTCACAACAGAGGGCAAAACTGGAGAGACAAAACTCAGAGGTTTTTAGAAATGAGATTGTTTTGTGCAGTAATTGAACTAAATTAAATGTAAAGTGATACAATACAGGAAATAAACAGAAAGATGTAGTAGGAATATTTTTTAAAAATGAAGGTATAGGGAAAGTCAAAAGTAGAATTTTTATATATATATAATTTATGTCAAACATTCAGTATCCTGTTACTATGAGACATTTCTAGAAAATTTTACAGTTTTCCCTTGTGGTCAAGGCATATAATAGCAATTGTAATATCCATATATATATGGGGTCTGTTTAGTTCAAATAGAAGACAGAAGAAAATAATACAATGGAAACCAAGAGTAGTGTATATATCCTCATTTTTATCTTCACCTCTTTTCTTTTAATGTCTTTGCCACAGAATGAAAGAGCTAGTGCAAGGATCAGTCTTCAGCATAATTGATGATAACACTAATAAGAATAACTTTCTGGCATGCTTTCTGGGATGCAAGGCCAAACCTAACCTTCTTCCCTACACAGCTATTTTTGGATTGCACATTTGTTATTTCTTCCATTCTTTCCTTACACCATCCATGCAGGCCCATTTTTACTTCTTGAGAATCCCAGAAGTGATACTATAGAATAAGGGAGTACAAGTACATACATTCAACAGGTATTGGTATGCTCAGGAGACTAGATCATATTCCTCTTTATGCGTGTTCTGCTGGCATCTGAAGACCTTTATTTTTTTTTAATTTATAGCTGTTTTACAATGTAGTCCTTTGCATGGCTACTCAAAAATAGGGATGGATGAGGAAATTCATTGTATTACATCAACCTGTCCATGCAATAGAATAGAATGTATCTTGCTTCAGAAGACTTCACTTGTGAGCCTGTGATGAGTTCTGATGAAAACATGTGCAAGAAACCACAGATGAATAAATAATATATGTACATTTCAAAATGCAAACAGACTTGGTTTAGTCAAGGGAGGAATGTGTACAAAAAATGCATCAAGAGAAAATGCATACAAAATTGTCTACATTTTGAAAAAGCGGATGAAAATATTCATGAATTTTAATACATATGCATGTGGGAGCAAATCTAGCAATTCAATGCAGGACAATGCAGATGGAAATACAATGCAATACACATTGGAAAATGAGAAACTCAACAAAAGTGAGAATGATAGATTTGCACATCTCTACTCAGAAGTAAGTTTCACTGAGATCAATTAGATTTTCTCCCATGTAAATATGTATAGGATTGCAGTATTAGCTGACATCTATTACTCAGCTGTTTTTAGTGTTGGTGTGTATCTTATAATGTATCTATTCAATCCTGGGATATGAAGTTGTTTCTTGGCATTTCATTGGTGGTGTTGAGCATTTTCATTGGAGGTGAAATGCAGATTAGAAATGTTATTATAAATCATCCACTTGGTTTCTAAAGCTGAATGTGGATCCATTCATAGCTAAAACAGCAGCATCCAAAACCAGAAGCATTCCTCACAAGAAAGAGGCATTAAAAAAAAACATGGAAGACTTGGAATTCACTCAGCAGGGAAGAGGGGAAAGGACAGGAGGGGAAGGATGGATTCTTGCCCTTCCCTGTAGATTCAAGCAAAAGGAAACTGCTGCAGCCTCTGCTAGCTTGTGTGTTCTTCCTCATAGATAACTTTTGTCACCTTTACCACACTATGATTTTGCTTGGCTACAAGTGTATTGGTTTATATCTATGAAAAGTTGGAGAATATGGAGTAGACTTGTTTTTAAAACCCTGAAAACAATCTTTGGTCAACTGGATTTTTAAAAAATCACAGCACAAGCCCAAAGCATTTAGGTTAAACTGACATTTGGCAAGCCCTCATGGGGATAAATACCTACTCTCTTTAGTCTACAACACTATGCATGGCAGGAGGTATTCTGAAGAAGGCAGGTTAGATTGTGGATGGCCTAACTTGGAGGTCACAGAAAAAGAACAAATCTATTTGAATAATGCAAAATTGCCAAGCACATTAGAATGCCAGCTTGAATATCATTATGATAAAGGCAGCAAGCATTGTCCATCTAAGCTCCAGCATGCACATTTTTACAAAATTATATAATATGCAACCGACCTATGGTTTCAACCAGAAGAAGGTACAGTTAGTCGTAAATGATGTTGCAGATAAATTCCTCCATACAGAATGATATCATAAAAAGTAGGACAACGCTCATCTAAATGTCAAGCTAACAGAAATGCTGAGGTCCTGATACCTATCCCACAAATTTTGGAGCCTATTCTTTTGACAAACCTGCCACACTTTCCTCCAAGTCAGGAAATATTCATCAAGAAGCATAAAAAATATTATCACAATATCTGCATTTTCAAAGGATTTTAACCCTTTCACATCAAACCAAGTTCTGTAACCACAGTAAAATTCCTGTGATATTTGCTTTCATGGGAAAGGCCCACAGTGAAAGCTGGTGGCCCATGGTATGGGCTTAAGTCTAAACTTCAAAGGAATTATCCATAGCACTGAGGGTATTTGGTGTTCAGCACCTTGGATAGATCTTTTAAAGGCCAGATACCAACATATTCACCATCCCAATGACATAGAAGCCATCAGCTATCATTGAGGCCAAATATGACGCCGAAAGCTCAGTAGCTCCAGAGCTGTATTCATCACTGCCAATATCATGATGCAGTGTGACACCAGGCAAAATATGCATGCCCAAGAATGACTATAAATTATGTGGCATTAAAGAATGAATGGTCATAAAAGTAAATGTTTTGCCAAGGCTTTTATTTTATTTTCAAATGAGCCCCATAATAAGAAACGGAATACTATTCGCAAAATGGCAGTAGGATATTTATAGATTTGTTTGGCTGGCAAAGAAACTTAGAATAAAATTTAAGATATTGTGTGATGCTGATGAAAAAGGTGGTTTAAACTTAATCTTAAACTGTACTTTGAGGCCTGTTGTTTTGCATGATTCAAAGAGTGGATGAGAGACTTTTGGATTAGAAGGTCATGATTTAAGATTTGGCTGGCACGGGTTTCTCTGGTATGATAACGTCAAGATAGAGCATGTATTTAAAAAGAGTCTCCTGTGAGTTTTGCATAATTACAGTGGGCCCTCTGTATCCACAGGCTCTAGATCCACCGATTCAACCAACCATGAATCAAAAATAATCAAAAATATTTTCAAATACTCAAAAACATTTTTAAAATACAGCATTCAAAAACATATTTTTTAAGAAAACAGGGCAGGATGTCTCATCTCTCCCCTGCCCCACCCAGTGGCTTCATGAGACGGCTGTGGAAGAAGCCATTCTGTGGTGCTTCTCTGCTGATGCCAAAGAAGCCACTAATACAGGGTGAGGGAGAAAGTGAGAGGGAGAAAGAGAGGACAATTGTTGACCGGAGGGGAGGGGAGACTGGGGCTCATGTGCATGGGGGGCAGTTGCTTTTGGTGTGCACACAAGGGAGAGAGAGAGAGAGGAAGAGAGGGAACTGGTTGCCACAGTAGGACAGGGTGGGGAGTCTGAGCACATGACAGTTGCCTTTAGGATGCATGGAGAGAGTGGTGGGGTATAAGGGATCAGGTGGCACTCAAGCTTTATATAAAGGCCCCTTTATATAAGGGACTCAAGCATGTACATTTTTTGGTATCTGTGAGGGATCCTGGAACTAATCCTTCACAGAGACATAGGGTCAACTGTATAAGCAAAGGGTTTTTCCTAAGTTACTATTCATTACCTCACCACAGGAAGCTTTTTAAAAGAGGGAATGGGCTAAAAAGCAGAACTGGTTATTTTACAAAGATCTTTTGTATCTGGACAAAGATAATTGAGAGTTTAAGTGAAGAGAAACTTCTTAAGGAGCGTATATATCTTATCTGGTTTGTTAATAATAATAATAATAATAATAATAAATTTATTTCTATCCTGCCCCTCTGCAATGCAATCGGGGCAGCTTACAGTATAAAAACTCCATAATTACCTCAATACCCTAACCCACCCACCCCTTAAAATAATATTAAACTAGAAAAGATTAAAAACATACAATAATTAAAAAAAAACATACAGCAACTAATCACAGCAGCATAGAATATTCAATGGCAGCTCAAAGGGGGGGGGGACAGTCGAATCTTCAGGCCAGGATAGCTATTCAGGAAAGGCCTGCCGGAAAAGATCCATCTTGACAGCTTTTTTGAAGCTGTCTAGGGTGGTAATAAGATGGATCTCATCTGGCAGGGCATTCCATAATCTGGGAGCGGTAGCAGAGAAAGCCCTCTGGGACGTCACCGATAGCCTTGTTTTCACAGGTTGTAACAGATTCCTCCCAGAGGACCGAAGTGCACATGGAGGGTTGTATGGGAAGAGGCAGTCCCGGAGGTAAAATTGGACCCAAGCCATGTAGGGCTTTAAAGGTCATAACCAACACCTTGTATTGTGTCCGGAAACTAATAGGCAGCCAGAGGAGAGCTTTTAGCACAGGTGTTATATGCTCCCTTCTGGAAATACTAGAAGCCAACCTGGCTGCCATGTTCTGAACTAATTGAAGTTTCCGAGTTAAGCACAAGGGTAGCCCCATGTAGAGCGCATTACAGAAGTCGAGATGAGATGTTACCAGCGCATGTACCACAATTCCGAGGTCCTTCATTTCCAGGAAAGGGTGCAGCTGGCATATCAGCTGAAGTTGATAACAGGCACTCCTGACCGTCGCATTTACCTGATTAGACATCAGGAGCGACGGGTCCAGGAGCACCCCCAGACTGAGAAAACAGTCTTTGGAGGAGAGTGTGACTCCATCCAGGACTGGAAGTTGTATTCCTGGACCTGGTTTTGGGCCCGCAACTGTTAGTACCTCCGTTTTGTCTGGATTCAGTCTCAATTTGTTTTTCCTGATCCAGTCCATTACTGCTTTAAGACAATCATTGAGTGGAGAGACGCCATCTGAAGTCAAAGCCGACAACCGAGACATGGAGAAGTTTATCTGCGTGTCTGTGCAGATATCTGTGCAGGCCATACCCTCAGTGCGGCCTTTAGTACGGAACAGGAATATCCATGGGCGGAAGTTATTAAAACCTCCGCATTGTCATGGACGGATCATTTCCTGGTCAAGATGGAGCTAAGAGCCACTGTATGCCCCACCAGGGGTGGCGGACCCATTAGAATGGTCTGCCCTCGAGGGCTAATGGAACCAATTGGATTCCAGAAAGCCTTGGAGGGTTTAATGGTTGGTAATGCCGGTGATTCTGCCAAAGCTTTGGTTAATATTTGGAACACTGACCTTACCAAAGCTATCGACATAATCGCTCCCAAACATCCTTTCCAACCTCCTCCTGACTGTAAGCCCTGGTATTCAGAGGAGCTTAGGAAGATGAAGTGGGCTGGACAACAACTAGAACGAACCTGGCGGAAGACTCGACTCTTATCCAACAAGACTCATCATAGGAATTTCCTTGATTCCTATCGAGAGGCGATACGTGCAGCGCAGAAGTCTTTCTCCTCTGCACGTATTGCGTCTGCAGAGTCCCGTCCAGCGGAACTGTTTAGGGTGGTGGGGGAGCTGACATAGGTTCCACCTGCGCAGAACCCTTTACTTAACCCGACAACAGCCTGCTGTGACACACTCAACAGCCACTTTGCAGATAAAATCTCTTGGATAAGAGCCGACTTAGATGCCAGTGTTATGACAGAATCTATAGACGAGGTGTCCAGCGACTCCGTTGATTAAATTTTATTGGATCAGATTCAATCTGTGAGTACCGATGACGTGGACAAGCTCCTTGGTAGAGTGAGGAAGACAACCTATCCACTCGATCCTTGTCCATCATGGCTGGCCACCAAAGGCGGCGACACATTGAGAATATTCCTTAGGGTCATTATCAATGCGTCTTTCAGGGAGAGGTCCATTCCATCCTGTCTGAAGGAAGCGGCGGTTAAGCCGCTCCTGAAAAAGCCTTCCCTGGACCCCTTGGACAAGAATAACTATAGACCAGTCTCCTTGCTCCCTTTTTTAAGCAAGGTGATTGAGAGGGCGGTCGCTTCCCAACTCCAAGCTGTCTTGGATGAAACTGATTATCTAGATCCATTTCAAACTGGCTTTAGGACGGGATATGGAGTTGAGACTGCCATGGTTGCTCTTGCTGACGACCTTCGCTTGGAGATCAACAGGGGTAGTGTGACCCTGTTGGTGCTCTTGGACCTCTCAGTGGCCTTTGATACAATAGATCATTCCATCCTCTTGGATTGCCTGAGAGGGTTTGGAATTGGAGGCACTGCCTTGCATCCTTCTGTAGGTCAGTAAAATGAGTACCTAGCTTGTTGGGGGCAATTAGTTAACAAATTGTAAACCAATTAGGGAGTGCTTTGGCACTGATTAGTGGTATTGAAATAACAATGCTATTGCTATTAAATCAATTTGAAACCAGATACCTTTATAGATGTGAACAAAATCATTAGACTCCTATTTACTCAGACATATATACTAGTATGTACTGTACTGTTATGTTACATGTTACTGTTTTTATATCATTAATTATCAACTGTTATTAATGAAGAAGTACATTACTATAAACCTCTATTAAGTATTAATATATTTATTTCCCTTAGAAAAGAGTACTTTAAACACAGAAACACCTTGTTCCTAATTTCAGGTTCAGCCATTTCCTTGCCTCCAATTCACCATACCCCTCTCTATGCATTTGAGACAACTCATTCTTAACAAGAGGAGCAAATCTGGGAGAGATTCTAGGTAGGAATACAATGTGTGTATTAAGCATCCACCTCCATTGGCTATACAGAAGGGATTCACTGAAGCATTTCACTGATGCGCTTTCGGATTCAACAAGAGATGCTATTTAACTCTTGAGAGCTAAGGCTCATTTCCCTATAATAATTGTTTCCATTTTGTGAGCAGCAGGAGCTCACAGGAAATCTTTCAAGTCAGTCCATTTCCAAACTGAATAAGGCACCTTGAATATAAATAGATGCTCTGTGCGTAGCTCATGGTCTAATGTAGCCCCAGTCAAGAGGTCAGCAATATCACCCATAAACAGCACACAAGAAACAGTGATGCTACATTAGACCTTAAACTAGACCAAGGCAGATGACCTCTTTGAGTGGCAGATGGCGAAAGGTACAAAGCAGTTGACAACAAGATGTTGAAAAACAGAACTATTCTGTCCCTCATCAGCCTGCCTGTACCATAGTTATGCAATGGAGAATCCTGTCCTGTTATTCCTGATGAAGAAAGATTCATTTGTCAGTCAACTCAGTAGTATCAGTCTGGCCTTGAACATGGTAGCATTTACACAAATGCAGCTTAGGCCAACAGAGATAAGAATAATTATCTAAAGAGCATGAATACTTTGACTCCAAAAAAGAAGAAAAGTGATTAGCGACTCCATGGATCCAATGGGAAAAAGTCTCTGCTGTAAGTAACAGAACCAGACAATATATTCTTTACCTCCAAAAGACTGCTTGCTAATTTAAAGGTTCTGAAGAGTCTTGAAGCTAAAATAAGCATATAAGCAAATATTCTTTTCCTTTCTCTCCAAACTCCTCAAGGCCTCCTTGTAGTTGTTTCCTTTCTCTCCACAAACTGGCTTCTTCAGTAATGGGCCAACTTGTAATGGACTGAGTGCATTTTTAGGGTTGCCATACTGAAAACTAGCATTTTTCAGTCACTTTGCTTAGTGTATGGAGTAGGGGGTATCTTTGAGTGGTCCTGAAAATGGCCAAAATTATTCATGCATCAGATGAACAGGAAGCCACTCTGTCCCTTATCATGCATCGTACACATGGCAAGCATATGACAAAATGGTTCATGAATGTTGTAACAGACAGTCAGCTCCTAATGTGAATGCAGGTTGGTTAGACTGATCTGGCTAGAAAGCAAGGTTGTAGTCTACAAGATGGGAGGAAAAGAAAGATAAAGAACAGGAAAAGGAGAGGAAAGAGGAATGGATAAAGAGAGAGGACAACTGATTGAGTGTGGAGAAGGGAAAAGAAAGAATGGGAAGGGAGGTGGAAGTTAAGTGTTAATTGCATTATATATTTTAGTGTTTCATATTTTTATTACTAAATGGAGGAGACTTTGCCTCAAAAGGTAGTCCAAAAATGTAATAAACAAATACATCATAAAGACAGGCAGATTGCAGGAAAGAAGAAGCAGTTAGGGCCTCCCACACCTTCTGGCTGTGGCAGTGGCTACCTCTTCTGTCCCAGAAGAACAACGTGACATTGTGCACTAGGTTCCACAGGGAACTGGTGAGCCTTAACCTATGTGGAGGAAGTGGAAGAGGGGAAGAAGTACTCAAGGTGACTGGGGGGCCATTTACACGGCAAAATAAATCCTCAAAGAATGCGACAAGAAGACTGATAGTTCCCACGCATTTCGAAGCAACAGCGCCCTTTTCAGAAGGAGGGGGTGCAAAAAACCCATAAGTTGCGCAGTATCGCCTTTCGCTAGTTTTCCAGACATTTTTATTAAGTTTGCAAAAATGCGCATAATTTGTCATGGGAACTAACCATCGTGTAAACTGGCATCTACCTTTTCGAATTACTGTGAGCAGATCTGAATCCTGATTGGTTGGAGTGACCATTCTGCTTTATCCGAATAGACTGAGGGGTTGGAGAGAAAAAATTCACCCTCCTTCTGCTTGCAGTCCACTTTGGAAAATCAGCTCTGAGCCCTTCCTGTCTGTTTCAAAGGAAGGCTTTGGGGGTTGGGAAGATGATCGGGAGGAGCCCCTACTTCGCTGGTGTGAGTGTGTGTGTGTACATTCGTGTGTGCGGGGATACAGCCGATCGCATGTTCGTCCTTTTGTTTGTTTGTCCTTCCATTCACTTGCCTTTATTCAAGGCTTCAGAGGGAGGGAAAACAATCAGGAATGAGGCAAGCCCCCGGCTTCTGTGGTGTGTGTTTGTGTGTGCATGCGTGAAGGGAAGGGAAGGAGATTGCTCCACCATGCTTTTACTTCTTCATGCTTTCATTCACTCCTTTCTTTATAGAAGCCTTTCGGGGCTGGGGAAGACAGGGGAGTTGACAGATCGCTCTTTCGATATCTTGTTTGTTTGTCCTTTTCTTTCCTCTCATTATTTATGATCTCCATGGCCCCCTCCTTGCTCCCTCCCGCCTTCTGCCTGGCTTTAATCATCTGGAGGCGATCCCCTCCCTTTGCCTATGTGAACTAAGGAAAACCGAAAGTGGCTGCATCTGGCTGCATCTTCCGAATATGCCAGGAGTCGTGTGATTTATACGCTCCTGATGCGAAAGAATGGTAATCCGGAATCTTGCGAACTTTTTCCTGTCGTGGAACCGGCCCCTTGGAGACTGTTAGATTGTAGGGGAAGGAGATAAGAAAGGATCTCCTTCATCTTACAAAAAAGAAAGTTCTAGGCTGGACTGGGCTGAGAACTGAGCAAAATCAGAGAGATAAAGGTGAATATTTATCATCATCATCATCACTGTCACCACTACCAAGAACAAGAAACAGAGAAGGGGATAATAGAGGGAAACTGAATTAATGTAAACAACACAGGAGAATTGGATAAAGAAACTAATAGCTGAGGATACAGGTATAATGTGAAAGAAGAAGGGGTAAAGAGTTTAGAATTTTCCAAAGACATTTGATGTTAATAGAAAATGTTATCAGCAATTACCAGCTGATTATGCCAAACGTCACTTCTGTCTGCTACTATTTTGTGATACCATTTCTGTCTGCTACTATTTTGGTAAGCCTTAGTCATTTTCAGTTCTTTCAAAGGGGCACTAGAAATTTTGAAAATCCTTGCAATATAGTATTTCACGAACACATATGTGCATGTACACAACACACACACTTCTGTCTTTCTCCCAACAGGACATAAAATACAGCATAGATGGAAACAGAGCACAGCCAAAATCAGTCACCAAATTTTAAAAATGTTAAAAACATATTAAGAACATAGACTTTCCTTGGGCTTTTTTCTGGGCTGTGAGGCCGTGTTCTGGAAGAGTTTCTTTCTGACATTTTGCCTGCATCTGTGGCTGGCATTTCTCTGATGATGCCAGCCACAGATGCAGGTGAAACATCAGAAAGAAACTCTTCCGGAACATGACCTCACAGCCCGGAAAAAAACTAAGGAAAGTCTATGGATGCCAGCCACGAAAGCCTTCGACTTCACATATTAAGAACAGTTTAAAAGCACTAAATATAACAAATGATGGAATGTATATTGCCAATTATTAGAAGAAAAACAGCCAAATACAGCCTTTAAAAAAAACTTTTTTTTAGTTTTTTACAGCTTTTTTAGCAGTGAAAAAAGTAAGACCAATTAGATGTTTGCCAGCACTTTTTAAAAAAATTAGTTGTTTAACATTCTTTGTTGAATAACATATTTTCACTGGGTGGCAGAAAGAGGGTGATAAAGATGTCAGGGGAGCCTCTCCGGTGGGTTATTCCATTGCTAGGTTGCCATCCACCAAGAAGGTGGGAGGTCTGGAAGCCATGCCCTATGAGGAGTGACTTAGGGATCTGGATATGTTTAGCCTGGAGAAGAGAAGGTTAAGAGAGGACATGATAGCCATGTTTAAATATTTGAAGGGATGTCATACTGAGAATGGAGCAAGCTTGTTTTCTTTTGCTCCAGAGATTAGGACACGGATCATTGGACTCAAACTACAGGAAAAGAGATTCCACCTAAACATTAGGAAGAACTTCCTGACAGTAAAAGCTGTTTGGCAGTGGAATGTGCTGCCTTGGAGTGTTAAACAGAGGCTGGACCGTCATCTGTCAGGAATGCTTTGATTGGGTATTACTGCATGGCAGGGGGTTGGACTCTATGATTCTATGAAGGCCATTTCCTTAAAAAGCCACTCACTTCACTTGTAATAAATGTAAACCTTGTATGTGCCCTATCCCTGGGCTATTTTATGGTCCTAATCCTGAAACTGATACAGTGCAGCCAAATTGCAGTGAAGTGGCAATACAAGAGAAAGGGAGGAACAGAGAGATTGGGCGAGCATGATTTTTAAACAATAAAAAAGGTGTAGGGGAATAGATGCTTTGTTTTACAAGTGAATTGCTCTTCTCAAGAGTCTCAAAGGACCATAATTCTTTCCTAAAATGAGATTTCTTCTTCCTGAATGATTTGTTCTGGTGTAACATGGCATTACATCCCATCTGGGGCTGCTGCAACACTGCAGAAATAATGCAGTTTGACACTATCATGGCTCCATCCTGTGGAATCCTGGGATTTGTAGTTTATTGTGGCACCTGAGCTCTCTGACAAAGAAAGCTAAATATCTCAAACAGCACTATTTCTGCAGTACGTGAGCAGCCTCAGATTATTGTTATACACTTTGGAGCTAATGAGGCTTCCTTTGGAAACTGTTTGGAAACTTCAGTGGCTATTAATTGGGGCTAGTTGCAGGCAACACATAACTCACTTGTTGAAACAGTTTCACTGGCTACTGGTCCATTTCTAGGCAGAAATTGAAAGTGCTGATTATGATGCTTAAAGCCCCACATGGCTTGGGTCCAGACTATCAAAAATACTACCTCGCTATATGAGCCAGCCTGAGTTTTAAGATTTTCAGGGAAGTGCTTTCTCTAGTCCCATCAACATCATAGGCACAATATGTAAGGACACGGGAGAGAGCCTTCTCAGTGGCTGCCCCAGGCTGTAGAATTCTCTCCTATGGGAAATTCAATTGGCCCCCTCTTTGTGGTCTGTTGGGAGGCAAAGACCTTTATATTTAGGCAGACTTTTGGGCCTTAAATCATGTGGCAGAAGGGTGTTTCTAATGTGGTGTGCTGTGCTTACCGTATATCTTTTATCCTTTTAATTATGTTTCAAATGTGCTTTAAATTGTCTTAACTTTGTGCTTTTTAAAGAATATTGTTTGTTTAAATGCTTTTACTTTTGCAAAGTAAGGTTTTAGCTGAACTTAATTTTAAATTGTTGTAAGCCACTTTGGCTTCTATTCCAGGAGAAAGGTGGGATATAAATTAATTTTATTAATTTATAACAAACACTGCTTCAAAGAAATCAGATGTGGGCAAATCAGCTGTGAGAAACGGTGAAGAAAGCAGGAGGGAGTGTGGCCTAAGATAGGGTGTGGGAATCCATCCCTGATCTCAACCACTGGTGCCTGGTAGGTCTCATGTTAGTGATATGGTGAATCCACTCCAGGTTTTAGTCTGACAGTAAACAAGTTATCCAAATGCTGAACCCTATCCCCTAGATAGGGTGAGAACCTTGGGGCTTGTCTAGACACAAGGATATAATACTGCTGATTGCTGCGCATTAGTGCAAATCCACAGCAGCATCCATTTGTCTCCATGGTTTTTTGGCAAAATTGCTGGTATGCGAAGCTATCCGTGTTTGATGTTCACACAGAGCCATGCCTGGAAATCAAGATGGAGGTCAGGAGTTAATTACTCATGTTATTATTCTCAATATGTTGCCACTATTCTACAGTATTTTTTTACTGTAAATCTAAAGTGCACAAGTGCACACTTATGTTTAAAAGGTGCTTGGTTGCCTCAGTGCAGCGAAAAAGCACACGATTGCAACCACAAAACTTCAAAATGGCAATTCCGGCCACTTCGTTGCTGGCAAGCCTGCTCCCATTGCACATCCAAACTATCAGGTTTCCGCTTCCGCTCTTATCTGGGAATGTGCTGTCCTAATGAGCGGGAATGCACATTTCCCTCACATTTTAAAAAAAAAAACCTCAGGAGAATCCACAAAGGCTTCTCCCATGTAGTTTTTGATGTTTTTGCCCCTTCCCTCCTTCTGAACATGGTGAATCACCACAGGATCTCATTGGGACAAAATGTATTCTCAAATTGTATGAGGTGTTTTTTGACCATCCAGACAAACCCTTGGATATATCCATTAAAAGTTCAGGCTAGGAATCAGAGCAGATTTGCAACCCTTCTGACTTGGGAGCTGCCAACTGCCAAAGTTCTCCACCGCCGGAGTACACAAAGCAGGACCTCTGAAGAAAATCTTAGAATGAGAAAAGACAAGGCTGGCATTGCTGTACCATGCCTAGGCCAAGAAGCAGATGAAAGGCCCACCCTTCATCCCAATTGCCACTGCCATGGCCTCAGAAAGAGAAAAGAAGAGGCCGTTTCTGCTGGACTTAAACTCCTTCTCTACTGCCATTCTTTTTCTTTGTGTGTTGTGTCTTTAGTTTGTAAACCTGAGGGCAGCAAACTGTTTATTTTCTTTGTCTTATAAAGCACCGTGTATCATCATCATCATCATTTATTTATTTATATAGTGCCATCCATGTACATGGTTACAGGTTATAGAATAAAACAATTATATGTACAGTGATGGCGCTACATAAATTGATGATGATGATGATGATGATGATAAACCAGATCATTCCGACAATCTGCACTGAAGTCTTTAAATATTAAAACCATCACTTTAAACTAGACCTAGAAACACACAGGGTGCTACTGCAGAAAGTGTTGGCATAATACGGTCAGAACACCAATCCCAGTTAGTAATCATAGATTCACAGAGTTGGAAGAGACCACAAGGGCCATCCAGTCCAACCCCCTGCCATATACGAATACACAATCAAATCATTCACGACAGATGGCCATTCAGCCTCTGCTTAAAAACCTCTCAAGAAGGAGACTCCATCTTTGTTGTAACCCTATGGCTCAAGCATTGATTCATGAGAGGCCCATGTTTGTATCTGAATCAGATGGAAAAGAAGGATAAAGTGGTTTGTCTTTTCTAAATGTGTCACACTCTGGACATCTGCATGTCCTTTCCCATTGTTTTCCTGTGGATGTTAGACAGCATCAGGAAAGTAACAGAACCTTGTGCAAATCCCAAAGCACAACTAATAAGGGCTCAAAGAATAGCCACTTAGATGCCATCTTATGGTTACCACAGTTTTGGTTTAATTAATATAAACTTCCTGGGGGAAAAGATTCCAGATCAATCATATCTTAGTATTGTGCCAGTGTGCTTTCAAATTATTGCATCCCTTCTCCAAGCAGTCATGCCTGATTAGGCAAGAGATTCACCTTGGACTGTGCAGTTGTTCAGCAGAAGTTCTTCTCACAATCTCCCTCTGTGTTTGATGGGGCGGGGAGGGGGGAATGACAAATCAATAGACATTGCAGCTCCAGTGGACATCTATTGTCAGATCAGAATGCATAGCTGAGGTAAAGTGAAAGCTTGTAAGGCACCTTGTCTTACACAAAACATTGGAGGCAAAACAATGTAACAGGTAGACACAATGTGACTATCCAAGACTGTCTTGAATGAAGGGGAAATGGCTTCATTTAAATAGCAAAGGACTTTGAAAGCACTTTGATGCAATCAAGATGTTGGCATGTAGAGAGATGGAAAAAATATTTACACACACATTACATATGTATATTGTCTCTTACACACATATACGTAATCTATGCGTTTTGCGTGTATCTTCAGTAAAGCTGATTTAAACATTCTTGTATGAGTGCTTGAAATACAATAGAGATTTTCCTCAGCCTTCTTTAAGACTGCTGTAGCTATGTAGTCTACAATACCCAGATTTGAGAAGGTAGAGACTGTGAGAGGGACAAGAATATCCAGTCTATGGGGTAAGTGGAAGAAAAAAGAGGAGGAACATGGTAGCGCCATGATACCTGACTAGCATAAGAACAACTGTGCAAGACAGAAAAACAGGGTGAGCATAGCTGAAGCCTTTTGAGAGACTGGAACCAGCAAGGCAAGAGATCAGAAGAATATTGTCTTGTCCATGCAAGGCCCAACTAACCAGTGATATTTATCATAGAACAGCCCCATTGCCATCTCCTTTTCTTAAAGATCCATTAGAAATTGTGATGTTGCAAGTGACCTGGAACAGATACTTGAGTAGCTATATAGATAAAGATCCTGTGTGTGGAATGAGGAAGCTCTCATTCAGACTTACTTCTGAGAATAAGTAACAACATAAATGGCTGGCTAGACTTTTATACAGAGAAGGAGGTCAATTCATTCAACTCCCTTGATGACTGCTTTGAACTTTCAGTTGGTATAGAATACAGTTGTCCCTCCGTATCCACGGATTTGATATCCACGGATGTAAGTATTCACATCTTGAAAATATTCTTTAAAAATAATAATCCAAAAAGCAAACTGTGATTTTACCATCTTATATAAGGGACATCATTTTGCTATGCCATTGCATATAATGGGACTTGAGTATTCATGGATTTTGGTATCCATGGGGGGGTCCTCGAACCAAACTCTAGCGAATATGAAGGGACAACCCAACCCATGACAGAAACTTTAAGGAGATTATCAGATGGGGCAAATATTCTGGGGCAGGAATGGAACAGGGGTGAGAAAGGGTCTCCCTTTTGGATGACATCCACCCCCTCCGTCCTGCTCCCGTCCTGCCCCCGTGCTGCTCCCAGGGTATTCTATTCACGATGGAACATCGTGAATAGAACACCTCTTCCGTGTTCTTCCGTGTCTGTCACAGAATCAGGAACGAGGGAAAAGGAGCCCTGTCCCTGTTCTGAGATGGCAGGCATGGGAAAAGAGTTCCGTGCCGAGAACTTCCGGCCACAAACGGGACATCAAAGTAAATGGCACCCTTTCCCCCTCCCCAGGTTACTTCGGGTTTTTAAGAATATTTTTGCATTTTATTTCTTTCTGTGACAGCTGGGGGGGGTATTTTTGAATTTCCCTCCTGCTTGTTCTCTCGTGAGAATTTCAGCCAGCCAACAAGGAGGAAGGGATTCCATGACAGACACGGAAGAACAAGGAGGAAGGGTGAACATTTACCTCCATTCCACGGCAGGAATGGGATAGGAGGTGGCGGGGCAGTAAAGGGGCATCTTGGCCCCATCTGATAATGTCCTAAGTATATAAAACATGTGCCACAGCATATCTTCCACTTTCTTGTGGATTTTATTCAAGATGCATCAGCAAAATCAATTGTATGCACTTGCCCACAAGTTAGAACTCTGCTTCAAAAGTAAGTCATTTTTGAAGCTGGGCTTGTGCTCAAACATAAATCTTCAAGCTGTCAGCTGTTTCTTTCAGCAAAAGTCCTAAAGCACATTTTAAGCTGGTGTAAACAGGGTCATCAGGAAATTATTTTCTAGAAGTCCTGTTGTGACAGCATTTGAGGCCAGTGTGAATTTCTCCAATAGGTCAAACAAAATCAGGTGGATTCTCAAACCACTTGACTCATACAAGTTCTATTTACCTTTCTACTGAGAGAGATACAGGGTCAAGATCTTCTGAGCTCCAGAAAAAAAAATCTCAGTGGGTTTTCGCCAATATTTTTGAAGAGGAAACTGCAAACAAAACCTTTAAGATTATTATTAATGGTATCACAGTGGTTTCTGTGTCTTCTTCTTTTTTCTTAGGGTATGCATTGCTACATGAAGCACATTTTATTACTAACATGTTAAACTATGTGGCTAAGTCCACCCATTAGTTCCAACTAGAATACATTCACTCAGGACTTTTTCAAATGGGGGGGGGAAACCCAAGGAGGTTGAGAGAAGAATTGCACTATCACGTTTACAGTGCTCCGTTTCAGACAACGCCATCCTCCTCCTGACCGTCCGTTTTTCCTCCATGCTGCGGGCACGAGAAACATGCTGCTTTTATTGACAGAAAACCCCCATCAATAAAAAGCAGTGCCTGCAGCATGGAGGAAGCATGGGGGAAGGTCAGGAGGAGGACAGCACTATCTGAAATGGAGCGCTGTAAGGGTGACAGTGCCGTTCTTCTCCCAACCTCCTCGGGTTTTTTTCCCCCCTGTTTGAAAAAGTCCTCAGTCAATGTTACTTTAATGAATGTTGCACTTCCAAGTTTGCATTGATTCAGTGGGTTGACTCTAGAGAGATTAACAACTGGATTTAGCCTAGTATATTCAAATTTAAATATACTAGGAAATTAGATTTGTCTGTTTTGAAGCAGGGACTTTTAAAAAAATCTTTCCCCCAATATATTCAGAGAGTTAGTGTAGTGAAGTGACCAGAGTTTTATTTAGAGATGGGGCTTTGGAACACCCAGGTTCAAATCACCATTCAGCTATGAAACTCCATGGCTGACCTCAGGCCAGTCAGCTTTCTCAGCCTAACCTAACTGACAGCAATGCTGAGAGGTTAAAGTAGTGAAGAGGAAGTAGTTGGAGCTCACTGGAGAAAATGCAAGATATAAAATGTAACTAATAAATGATAGCACATTTTTAAGTGTTGTGTTTGTATTTTAATATGTTCACAAACCATGGATTATTAGTTGACTTATTAAAAATATCTTGATGGCTTTGGCCAAGTAATGACAGAGATAGTTTATTTGTTATGCTGTGATATAAAACTAAAATGGCAACTATTTTATTTGCTTTATCGATGGTATTTCGAGGAGTATTTTACCCAGGACATGTTATGCTTGTAGTAATCTTAATCTTATAAAAAACATACTCTTTGGCTGTGATGACATATCTGTGGAAGCTACACTGCACTGCTGCCTCCAATAAGGTTGCCAAACCTTCAGGGCCTGGCCTCTCTTCTTCAGTCCTCAGTATAAGGAGGCTGAATCTCAGGATGAGAGTACTGTTTTGTGTGTGTTTTCCTCATTTGTTAGACCTGGTGTTTTTAAACTGTGCCTAATGCTTACTGTATCACAGTGATTCCCAAAGTGGGCGCTACTGCCCCCTGGTGGGTGCTGCAGCGATCCAGGGGGGCGGTGATGGCCACAGGTGCATTTGGGGGCAATGAATAACTGTAAGGAGGCGGTGAAAGCATAAAAGAAAGAAGAGAAAATTTAGAAAAATTGATTTATATATTCAGCTCATAACGCTTAATTTTTCTTTGAACAACGTACTGGACGTTGGCTCAGTTCCTGCATACTCCCTCACTTGCATTGAGGTATGTGCAATCGTGCACTGCTACTGTTCATGTGGTGCCACTGAATTGCTGTTCCAAAGCACGTGAGCACTACGAGCATTGCTGCGGGCAACTGCCATTCGTGCAATTGGTCGATCGCGAGGCCAAAGCCTGGAACGGCAGCAGCAGTACTGGCTACTGGCAGTACTACCAGCAGATTTTGGAGCATGCTATGAATCAGGAGATTTCCCATAATTATTACGGGAAAATTACGGCATAATATAACTCTGAGGACTTTTTTGGACAGAGAAATACTCCACAAGAAGGGTCATCCCTCTTGCGATGCTGCTGCATGGCAGGGGGGGTCATATGATGCCGTCCCCCTGCCGATTCAGTTCCAGTACAGATCGCAGCTCCAGCATCATATTTGGCCGTTTCTTAATCACGGTCAATCTGATAGTATCAAGAAAATTTCGCTGAGCAATAATACAGTGCAAAGAAGAATTAATGAAATGGCTCAAGATGTTGAAGATTCATTGTGTGGCTATTTAAAAACATCTTAGTTTTCTATTCAACTTGATGAGTCAACTTTGTTAGGAAATGAAACTTTACTTTTAGCATACGTGCGGTTCACAAAGGAAGAACAAATTTGCCAAGAATTATTATTTGCTAAATATTTGCAAACTGATACTAAAGGAGAATCAATATTTCATGCATTGGATGAGGTTTTTTTAAATAAAAAGAAATACCTCTGAGTAATATCTTATCAGTAGCCACAGATGGTGCTCCAGCGATGGTAGGGTGCTACAGGGGTTTTCTTGCATATTTAAAAAAGGAGGTGCCAAATGCATTCACAGTACACTGTATCATCCATCATCAACATCTAGTTGCCAAAAATTTAAGTGCACGCCTACATAATTCATTACAATATATAATTAAAGCTATCAACACAATCAGAAGCAAATTGTTAAATGTCAGATTATTTAAACAGCTTTGTATTGAAAATGATGAAGAATTTAATCATTTACTGCTTCAAACAGAAGTTCGTTGGTTGTCAAAGGGTGCCTGTTTAGATAGGTTTTATAAGCTGTTTAACTCAGTGCTGGAGTTCTTGAAAGATAAAAATGATGCTTTACGATCCAATTTAATTCAATCCAAAAGTGACATTGCTTACTTGACCAACTTGTTTCAAAAATTTAATGAAAGCAATCTTCAGCTTCAAGGTGATGAACTGAATTTAATAAAAACAAAATCTGTTATTTCTGCATTTGTGGCAAAACGTCTTCTGTACAAATGAAATTTTGGACAAGAGGAATTCAGCCAGTTCCCAAATTTATCAGGAGCAGGAAAAAAAAAAAAGATGAAGACATACTTTCTTATTGTGAGCACTTGGATGCTCTCCATTTAGATTTTAATCAATGATTTGATGATATTTTGAAAATGAACATACCTGATTGGATTTTGGATCGTTTTTCAAGTGCAAACACAGAAGAATCTCCACAGTTATAAGAAGAACTGATGGAAGTAACTACAAATGATGAATTGAAATTTAAATTCAAAAGTGGCTACCAACAATTCTGTCTGCAAAAGGAGATCCCTATGGCTTATCCTGAAATATGGGCTGTAATTCAAAAGTTCTTAATTGCATTTCCTTCATCATATTTAGTGGAATGTGGATTCAGTGCGGTAACCAATTTATTAACAAAAAAAAAGAAACCGATTGCAAATAGTCAATCACGGTGATTTAAGATTACTGCTGACAAAAATAGAGCCGAGGATTACTAAATTGGTAGCAGCATACCAGGTTCATCCTTCTCATTAAGATGATTTCGAATGTTTTAACTTTTTTTTGTATTACCTTTCTATTCTGAGTTCAATAAATAGTTTCATAATTTCAAACGTCAATGTTTCTAATTTACACCTTTCTTTCTATATTTTACGAAAAAGGTAGAAACATTAATACATATATCCTTCTGTTTAATTGCTATTAAACATTTAAAAAAATTAATTTCCAGTGCTGAGTAGCATTTTTTCTGGAAAGGGGGCGGTAGGCCAAATAAGTTTGGGAACCACTGCTGTATCATGCTCAATGGCTTCACTACGGGATGCCCTTTATAACATCGCCCTTGTAACATCACCAGGGCCCACCTACTGGGAAATCAGAAAAAGTTGTCCCTAGAGTTTTGGTGCTGAAATCTTCTGACCTGGCAACCCTAGTCTCAAACCATGTATTATTACAACAAAGTAAATATATACATGAAGGCCCAAAAATACCTTTTCTTATGTAGGACTTATCTCCATGAAGCAAAAAAAGGCCAAATGCAAAAAGTCTCCAGTCTCTCAATATGAAAAATTGGGTGGGGCATGCAAGAAGCCATTAAGGCAAGGGTGTCTCTCTCTCTCTCTCTCTCTCACACACACACACCAGAATTTGTTTTCCAATGAAGACAAACTAGACGTACCTTTGGAGGAGCCACAGCAGATGCCTGCCTGATAGCCAGCCAAGTCCTCCTTTGGTTCAGCAGGTCAGGCCAGGTTCAGAGCAGGAAGAGGAGCTGGATGAGAGGTTAGCCAGTCCCAGAGAAAGGTGCAGGCTCAGGTGATTGCAGGAGGAATGAGTCTAAAAATAAAAATGTATTAAAAATTCCAGGGATCTAGCCCTTTTAAAAAGCAATAAAAATATCTTCTTTAAAAAAAGGAGTTAAAATCATTTACTTTCAAATTCATGCAGAGTGGCTTAAGAATGCTGAGACAAGCTCAATTAACATTTAAAAGTGTATTCAGAGGTCTGTGGTCTATGATCACCCAGTTAATTAGACTCATTACAAAAACAAAGGAGTCAGTTTAAAAATGCAAATCAAAAGTTTACTGAAGGTATATCAATCTCAATCTACATACTAAAACAAACTTTAAAAAGAATGTTCCTAACTAACTAGGAGGATTTAGGGTAGAAAGACTCACCCAGCCTTTAGCGGTAGAAGGCTACATGGTGATTTGAAAAGCAAACATCATAGCATGGTTTTCATAGCAGCAGCATGGCATCCATGGCTAGGCATTATAAGATGGCAAAGACAAAATGGCAAAGATGGCTACAGCTGCATGGAGACTCTAACTTAAAAAAGACTCACAAAGAGCAATAAAATTTAAATTAGGTCATGTGTTGAATGACCCAGCACTCCAGTTGGCTGGAAGTGCCCAGTGAAATAAGAGAAAGGGAGTTTGGGAGAACAGAAGCATGCAGGGAAAAATCCTAGACTTATCTTAGGATGTGAATGGGGTACACAAGATTGCTTTTACATTACAGTAATTATTTCCCCACATACTACAGTGTCTGGCTCAGACCATCACCTGCAGAAAAAGTGGGAGGCTGCAATCAGGGCGTTAGGAAGAGTGCAGCAGTGGAACACTCTCTCTAAATACTTCCGGGGACCTGGACATTGGCTGAACATGCTGCCTATATAGGGTTACATGCACCAGCTACCTTGCTGAGTACAACTTCAGTCTTCCTCTTAACAGCTTGGGTTGTGCAAGTGTGTTTAATGGATTTATGGCCTCTGGAAACCTGACTCTGATTAATGGCTTTCTTGGCCCTAGACTATTTTGATACCAGATACCTTTTCTTCTATAGCTATTGACTTGAGAACTCTGAATCTTGTTTGAGAGCAGGACAAAGGGTGAGTAGCACATGGCCAGGCATAAACCTCAAGGCTATTTTAAAACAAATAATACACAATTTAAAATTCACAATTTAAAATCATCTGGTCTTTAATGCTGCTTTGAATTCAGACAGTGTATTCAAATGAAAGTGACGCCTTATTCGCACAGACTCAGCACGTGAGGATGATGAAGACGTCTGAAACTGGGACTCGTTTGTGGTACAGTAACATCATCCTCACATGCTCCTCACTGGCACAAGGACAATAGTAGATACTAGCCTATCTACAACTATCTATTTGAACATTTAAATGGTTAATGTTTCTGTGACAGCACTACTCTGTTTTGTTGTTTCCTTACAAAATCTACCATCCTTTGTTTGCTTGTTGTGCTGTCTCTCACAAAGCTGCCTCATCCAGAAATAAGGCTCTTTGACATCTGCTTTGTCCGTGCCCAGAACACCTGTCATCTTTCTTGATTCATGGTCTCTATGCACCGCAGTCCAGTTTTCTGTAGCAAATCGCCTAAGCTGCTTAAAATGGAGTAAGACTTCCACACCAGACTGATGGTGATGAAAATAATAGGATTAATTTGTGGGTCGTAGGACAAAGGGGCATCGCATTGCTCAGCTTGTTCCTTTTTAATGAAGTTGTACTTCTTGTTTTCTCTGTTCTGGAAGGCTGAGTCCATTTACACATGAACGATGATGGTGACTGCATGTGTTAAAGAAAGAAGAAACAACTTGACTGAAAAGCCAGCTTTTTCATTTCATATCCAACAAGACTTATCTTCCTGATATGCTGAATTAGCAATCTAGAAAGAAGTGTTCTGTTTCTTTTGCTTAAATAACATATTTAAAGGTTAAGATGTTGCCATTATAGAGGTCTCCTGTGTCCTTTGGGTGGCTGATCATTATTTCCTGAATTTTCATGTCATCTCATGTACTACCAAGGGATCAGTACAATTTGCAAAGAACTTTTTTTAAAGGATAAAAATAGTAAACAATTAGATCAAAGCTAGGCAGTGCTGATGTGCCAGCAGAACAGAAGCTATTCATGAGGTCAGTGAACAAATATCTTCCATTTGGTATGCAAACTTTGACATTCTAAAAAAAAAAAAAAAACCTCTTCTCCCAGTTGTATGTTCAATCATTTTTGAAGGAAAACAAATAATTGCTTTTGAGCTCAGACAGGATCTTCAGCCTAGTTTTCCCCCCTGTAGTTTCTATTTTTGTCATAGAGTACAATTCCATGAACATTTGTCTACAAGAAAACCACACTGAAGACTTTGGAGTAAGCATGCATAATATCAGACTATCGAGACTGATACTTTTAGGCTCTCGCAGGCTGGTTGTCTCCACTGGTGCCCTCCTCTGGCCAGGCTGGCTGGGGATTTGGGAACTGTAGGCTGTGGTGTTATGATTGTAGATGTTTGTATTTGAAGATGTTTGTGGTAAGGTGTGTTATCAAGTTTGCATTGTAGAGTAACTACTCATAAGGTAAGATGTGACAGCCGGGAGAGGGATAGGTGAATGAGTGTATGTGCTAGAATGCTGGAATGTGCTGGATGCTGGTTGATTGGAGAGAGAGAATGTGATGGTTAAAAAAGAGAGAGTGAGAAAAGCAAAGACGGGAAGTGGTTCTGGTGGGAGTGGAGGGGAGAGTAGGCAGGGCTCTAGATTGAGGTGGACTTTATCACATGAGTCTTTTAAGGCAGAATTAAAACAGGATAATAAAACCTTTGGCAATACTTATCACATGACATCACCTCCAAATCGTTGCTGTTGTGCCTCCAAAGCATGGTTAAGGCTTCCCTTGCCATTGACGGGGTACAGCCATCAATAAGGTCCCAATCGTGCTGCTGTCCCATGAATCCTCAGGTGTGATGAACTTCTCCACTCCTGAGATTGGGCAGTCACATGTCTCAGACTCCTCCTCTCTCCCCCTCCCTCATGCTATCTCCAAACAGGCTGGTTTTCTCCCCCCACACACACACTTTCTCTCTTCTTTTTTCTTTGTTTCACTAAATTGCTTTGCCATAATTGCCAAATTGCATTACAACTAAAAATAAAAATAAAAAAAAACACAAAGAGCATGTTGGTTAGGGCAATAGGGCAGGGAGAATGGGTTAAGGGAGAGTCCAAAAAGAGAGCCGAGGGACCCAGTGGCTGAAACAGCCCCAGGCATGCTATTGAAGGGATGTGTGATACTGAAGATTGCCAAACTGCTTTCTATCCATTCACTTTTGCAAACATGACTGCAGAAACAACGGGGCTCGTGTGATAATGTCCTCTGACATGATCCATTAAAACATAAAGTAGAAAGACTGTGACCCACACAGCAAACAGCACTATGGGGGAGGAGCCATTTTCAATCACCTCCATGGCTGAAAGGCCAGGAGTGATTTCATTAGGTGCAAGGTACCATGATGCTGTGCATAAGGGGGGAGAGTAAGAGGCCTTTTATCTGATTACTGCCCCCTTTGCACCTTCTTTAGATTTTCTGCTTGGCCCACCCTCCCACCTCCAGTACAGTGTCAGCATTGCTGGTCACTTTGGGGCAGGGTAAGAATTTTATCTCCTTTTCCTTTTTTTTTTTTTTCTTTTTTGATCTACCTCACACTGTACCTGGGAGAGTTTTATGATTGGCTATGGGTGGTGTCTTTTAAAAGGCAGTCACTTGGCAGGTAGTGGGGGAGATAAAATAAGAGTTCTGGTGTATACCTTGGCATCCTTTTGGTGAAGGGCAGGGCTCTGGAACAGCCTCTTTAGGACCTGTGACCAGGGGGGAGTGAGCCTCTCCTTGAGGTGGACCTTGGGTTTTGCTCTCACTTTAAGGCCTGTGACTTGGAGGAAGGGTGCCCTGGGTCTGACCTCCAGTAGATGGCTGGCTTGGGAGCAACTCAGTTATTGGGTTGCCCTTGGGGCTCAGGTGTATCGCCAGGGGAAGGCTGATGAGGTTGTCAAGGGTGACACCTGGCCTCAGCTGATCCTGCACTAGGTTGCTGCCCACTCTTGCTCCTTTCCAGGTTGAACCCAGCTTGAATAGGTTTTAGGTCAAATAAAGTGGCCCTTGTTGAACCCAGTTCTGTATGTCTAGTCTCATTATTCCATGGTTGGTCAGCAATACAAACTATAAGTACAGGTTCATAACAATGCAGATTTAGTCAACCTTGTTTTCTTTACCTATTGGGTTTTGGTGTTTTTTTTAAAAAACGATTCATTCACATACACCTATTTATTTGACGTAGCTCTCATGGGTTTTGTAAAAGCAGCAAAGGAGGAGATATTTAGGATATGATGGCAGCAGATTACCAGTAAGAGATGTAAAAGTCAATGGTGCATGTGTATTTTGAAAAAAGTATCCCCTTGGTCCTGATGGATGGACTCCAGTATGGAATGTGACATAGTCCAAGACACTTGAAATGCATCCGGTTTGGGAAGGCTGACATATATCATTGGGTTGAAATTAGGACATATGTAAGGATACAATTTTGCAGAAAGGCCTTCTTAGACAAACCATGCACCCTTTGAAAATACAGCATCCACTTAGAAGTTAAATATTTTTACTCTAGAGGCATTTAGAAATCCCAGGGCCCTGAAAGCACCAGGCCCCTTTTGACCTTGGAAGCTAATCAGAGTCAGCCCTGGATAATACTTAGTTGGGAGACCAACTAGTATATTCCAGAGGAAGGCAATGGCAAACCATCCCTGAATATTCCTTGCCTAAGAAAACCCTATTAAATTCATGGGGTCACCATAAGTTTACTGGCAACTTGAAAGTATATATGCACACATACACAAGTCCTTTTTATACAAAAAAATTATACATTACATAATTTTTAAATGTTAGTTATTCTTGTATTAGCAAAACTGAAGATTATTTTCTGAGTTATAACAAAACCAAAATGTGTAAAAATGCAGGTATTGTCAAGTTGTGTTTCACAATGTCACACCTCTCCTTCAACAATAAGAAATAGAAATTCAGTAAATAATAATAATAATAATAATTATTATTATTATTATTATTTTGTATTCTTAACCCATCCCTCTGCTCAGCAACCGGGGCAGCGTACAACAGGATTAAAACAACAGCAAGTTAAAACAATCCTTCCCAATCCTAACCCTCCCACCCCTTAAAACTAAATTAAACTAGTGGAGAATTAAAACAAACATAAAGTACAATACAATATACCAAAAAATGGCAATAGTGGCAGGGGGGCGGGTAGGCAATCAACTCCACTTGAGCCAGGAAGTTATTCCAGGAAGGCCTGCCAGAAGAGATCCATCTTTAGCTCTCTCTTGAAGCTATCAAGAGTAGTGATAAGACGGATCTCATCTGGCAGGCCATTCCAAAGTCTGGGAGCCGTAGAAGAGAAGGCCCTCTGGGAGGTCTGCGACAGCCTAGTTTTCATAGGCTGCAGCAGGTTCCTCCCAGAGGACCGAAGTGTGCGGGGGGGATCATATGGGATGAGGCGGTCCCGGAGATAAGATGGACCCAAGCCATGTAGGGCTTTAAAGGTTAAAACCAACACATTGTACTGTGCCTGGAAACTGATCAGCAGCCAGTGGAGAGATTTAAGCACAGGTGTTATATGCTCTCTCCTAGATGTACCCCTAATTAACCTGGCTGCCATATTTTGTACCAGTTGAAGTTTCCAGGTTAGGCACAAGGGTAGCCCCATGTAGAGTGCGTTACAGTAATCCAGATGTGAGGTTACCAAAACATGTACCACAGTTTCCAGATCCCTTGTATCCAGGTAAGGGTGCAGCTGGCATATCAGCCAAAGCTGATAACACGCACTCCTGACCATTGCACTCACCTGACTAGTCATGTGAAGCAACGAATCTAGGGGTGCATCTATATGATCATAAAAAAATCCGTTTGGGGTGTAAAAAATACGAATAGGCTGTCGTTCGTATGCATACGAACTGGCCACATGATTTTTTACCCCCCTAAACTCCGTATGACTCCCTCTTCCCCAAGCTGGCTGGAGTGAACAAGCCAAGCGGTGGTTTTAAATCTCCCACCACTTTTTTTTAAAGGTTCCTGCTTTGCGGACAGTCAGTTTTCCCTATTTACAATATAAAATAAAAATAAATAAACATATATATTTCACGGACTTACCAGACTCTCGCTAGCTGGGAATCCAACATGGTGGGTGCTCCCAATTCCCTTCTGTGCTAGCCCCGCCCCCTCTACTTGGCCAGCCAATTAGATTTCACAGCCTGTTCGTATGTGTGCGAACGGACCGTACAGACCTGTCAGCCATCCGAACGGCGTACGGGTTTCTCATCGTGATCCACCTTCCCTCCCGAACACCTCATGTGTGTATTTCAGGGTGGAAAACTGAGCCCCCCCCCTCTTTTGGATGCATGTGAATCCGAACAGCCGTGTGTACCGAAGCGTGAACAGTGGTGTCCAAGTTGGCTCTTATCCAAGAGATTTTATCTGCCAAGTGGATATTGTAGGAGTAATGAGTCTAAAAAATAAAAAAATGTATTAAAAATTCCAGGATCTAGTCCTTTTAAAAAGCAAAAAAAAAATCTTCTTTAAAAAAGGAGTTAAAAATCATTTACTTTCAAAGTGATGCAGAGTGACGCTTAAGAATGCTGACTAACAGACAGCTCAATTAACATTTAAAAGTGTATTCTGAGGTCTGTGATCTGATCTGATCACCCATTGAATTAGACTCATTACAAAAACAAAGCAGTCAGTTTAAAATGCAAATCAAAAGTTTACTGAAGGTATATCAATCTCAATCTACATACTAAAACAAACTTTAAAAAGGGTTCCTAACGAACTAGGAGGATTTAGGGTAGAAAGACTCACCCAGCCTTTAGCGGTAGAAGGCTACATGGTGATTTGAAAAGCAAACATCATGGCATGGCTTCATAGCAGCAGCATGGCTAAGAAAAGATGGCAAAGATGGCTACAGCCGCATGGAGACTCTAACTTAAAAGAGTCTCTCAAAGAGCAATAAAATTTAAATTAGGTCATGTGTTGAATGACCCAGCACTCCAGTTGGCTGGAAGTGCCCAGTGAAATAAGAGAAAGGGAGTTTGGGAGAACAGAAGCATGCAGGGGAAAAACCTAGACTTATCTTAGGATGTGAATGGTGTACACAAGATTGCTTTTACATTACAATAATTATTTCCCCACATACTACAGATATTAAATGCATCGCAGCAGGCTGTCGTTGGGTTAAGTAGGGGATTTGGTGCAGGAGGAACCTGTGTCAGCTCCCCCACAACCTTAAAAAACTCTGATGGATGGGACTCTGCAGATGCAATACGTGCAGAACAGAAGGATCTCTGTGCTGCACATATTGCCTCCCGATAGGAATCAAGATGCTTCCTATGGCGAGTTCTTTTGGATAAGAGTCGAGTCTTCTGCCATTTGCACTCTAGCCGTTGTCCAGTTCGCTTCATCCTCCTAAGCTCCTCTGTGTACCAGGGCTTATGATTAGAGACGGGCTAGAAAGGACACTTGGGAGCGATTGTGTCGATAGCCTTGGTAAGATCAGTGTTCCAGATGCTGACCAAAGCCTCGACAGAATCACCGGCGTTACCAACCATTAAACCCTCTAGCGCTTTCTGGAAACCAATTGGTTCCACTAGCCTTCAAGGGCAGCCTGTTCTAATGGGTCTGCCACCCCCAGAGGGGCAGAGAGTGGTTCCCAAAAGTACTAGTTGTTTTTTTCAAGGTGTCAGTATTTACCTCTGTTTAAGAGTACTCCAGACTCAAAGTGTGCAAACAGGAACAAAATTCGTCTGTGGAGCATTAGATCTCTCTAACACTTATGGTCAATATAAAATAAATTCTAAAATGAACACAAACTTTATAGTTTTCTAGAAAAACAAAGTACATTCAGTAGAGGCAGCAGAGTTCTGATATATCCAGCAACTTGTTTAATTTGCATTACAAACAGTGACAAAAATAAATGAGGCCTAGCTGTTTGTCTAATCAATGTAAAATAGAATTTCTTATTCTTATGTTCTTAAACTATGGCATACATCCTAACAATAGAACTGTAAAAGCCCTATTCAGGTATTTATTCATCTCGCAAATGGAAGACAGTGCTAGACCTGGTCTATGTTACACGTTTCTATGACTGTCTGTGTACGGAGAACAAGACTCTAAAGAGGAGAATCTCCTCTGACTGTGAATACTTTCCCTAGAAAATCAGTGTTCCCAAGCATGGGAAGGGACAAAGAAAGCCCCTCTCTTCCAAAAGTCACCCTCAGAGTCAAATAGAAAAAGTAATGAAGTAGGGTGGGTCTAACATATTCCCTCTCCTTGTGCATTGAATAAACATGTTTCAATAATTCCTGAATAGGGACCCTGGAAATTTTATCAAATGGATTAAAATCATTTACTATGCTCCAACTAAATGGCTAACAAATATTCTGATGCATTCCTGTTTAAATCACTTGCTCCAGACTGTAATGCCCTTTTTACCTAGTCCTGTTCCACTGTGTAACTGAAGATTGGGCATGCATAAAATACAGAGACACTGAATAGAAAATGCTAATGATGCTCTCATATTTATGGAGCAACCTGATCTGTCTATGTCTACATTTAATAGAGTTAATAGAAAAATAGGGTCAACTTTCAGGATATACCACATACCTGAAAAAGTAAGAGGCAATGCCCTTGGGCTGAGGAAATAGTAAAAGATCCTTCCAAAGCTGAATGTTACAAGAGCAATGTGAACAGTCATACTACCTAGAGAGTGTAATAACAAAGGACCTAGCAGATGTTCTCCAGTTTAGTAGGGAAACAGTTATCTAGAACATCTGGACTGACATGGAAGTATAACAA
Organism: Gambelia wislizenii; assembly: GCA_030847615.1. NCBI lineage: Eukaryota > Metazoa > Chordata > Lepidosauria > Squamata > Crotaphytidae > Gambelia > Gambelia wislizenii. The sequence continues at coordinate 111,458,461 of JAUMIR010000004.1, forward strand.
TCATAATATCTAAGGGTTCTTGGGAAAGATAAACCTGGTCAAATGTGTTAGCCCACATTCATATATGTACTCAGAAATGCCTTAGTCATAATCCTCATTGCCTATATATAAAACAGGTGGAAATCTTTTGGTCCTCCAGATGTTTTTCTGCTGCAGCCCTCAGCAGTCCTAGCCACCATACCCTGTGGTAAGGAATGATGGGTGTTGTACTACAGTAACATCTGCAGTGCTTCATGATTCCCTGATCTAAGAGTTTCATAAAGATGATGTTTATCTTTATGAAAGATCCTATAGGATGTTTATTTATTTATTTATTTGCCACTTTTCTCCCAGCATGGAACCCAAGTTGATTTACAAAGGCAGGCAACTTACTAAGGAATGGGTAGAATATATTACTCAGTAAGTAAACTTCAAAGGAGAATATTCTGTTTGCTACTTTATAAAATATCATAGTGTTTCTTCTTCTGAAGGCATTTTGTTGAATGTTTCATAATGGTTTTGTCCTGGCGTTTATTCAGTCTACCTTCTTGGGCATTATAGTTTGCAAACATCAGGATCCAAGCATGTACCTCATTCTAATAGTCATGAGGAAAGCTCCTAAATTTGACCCATATACTCATGGTAAATTAGCCTTGGGGGCTAATCCAGTCTTGCAGATAGGAGATAAATCCTTCCTTTAGAAGAGTGTGGGCCACTAGAGGGATTATTACTTTAAGTTAATTAATCTGGCTGGATGACAAATTCATAAATTGCACTGAATTAAAGCAACAATAGGATTGTCCTGAGATTATGCACTGGAACACAACTGACTCAAGTGTCTCTGTACATCCAAATGCTTTGCTGATGCTTTGAGTGTTTCTGGTTCTCCTTCATTTATTTGACTTCTTGAGCTACTGGACACCCCCTTCTGTACCTACAGTCCCAATGAATACCCTTCTTGGTGGGATGGTGGGGTATGAATAACATAATAGAATAAAGTCAATAGAAAACAAATGAATGCTTTTAAAACTCAACATCAATAAATGCCAAAAACAAGCTGATGATCTCCATATGGAGGTTAGCATAGAATATAATGTTGTTATCCATTCCAAAATTATGTTTGATGTCAGACTCAGGCTAATTCAGCAGTTGATTTTTTGGCCAGTACATATAGATGTGTCAAAGTTGTAGGTATGTAAATCCACATGTGGGGGAGATGACAAGTGAAACAATCCCTACAGTACAAGATGTGTAAGATGGATCCAGAGAAGTCCAAGCACAACTCTGTTTGCACAATGGGGCTTTCCCCTCCTTCTGCCTCCCAGACAGACTCCATACCTACCCACAAGCCACTCTTGTTGATCTGAGGACCCTCTGGAGCAACATGTGATGTGCCTCAGAAATAGAAATGGAAGGGGGCAGCTGGCAGAAATTAAGCAATTGATTAATTATTTTCTAACCAAAAGATTTTTGATATAAACTTGGAGAGGCAAATCTGTGCCACATTAGTCACTGCATAGAAGACCCTGCACATGCATTCAGAGAAAAGGATGTGCTTAACCACAGGAGGAATAACCACACAAAAAGGAGACTTTTCAGTAAGTGATCATTTTTCAGCATTTGGAACCAATTACATTTCCCCAAATCCATCTCTGACATTTTACCTTGTGAAACCTTGATGCCAGCACCAGGCGTTAGCACTTTTGACAATTACTGAGGCTTTAGTGCCCTGGAGTGGTAGGAAACCAACCCTAACCTACTGCCACTGCTTCTGCTGTTCGTCACCACTGTTATATCCATGACTGTGTTACGGTTGTGATTTTTCCGTTTGTATATTTTTGGTCCTATTACCACAACTACTGCTAATAACAATAACAAGCCATGAAGCAACCTCTTTCGTCTATGTAGGTTCTCCTAGTCAAGTATCCAGTGAAGCCTTTTCGGGGATTTGTTCTTTGATATAATCCAAGGGAAGAATGAGGAAAAACTGGTGCCCATGGCGTCTACCAACTGTATCCCATGTCAAGCCAAATATACTTGGTGATATTAGCCAGGAGGTGGGACACTTATCCATCACTATCATACTGAACACAAGGTTGTCTGCTAGACATCATTGTGCCATTTTCAGACAGGCTAGAAGAGTTTAAATAGAACTTGCAACATCAACAAAAAAAGGTGTGGATAATATTGCAATGTGACAGCTCAGATTCTCAAAAAAAATAAAAATAAAAGATTTTGTCATGTTTTGAAGCCTCAGAATGGTTAACTGCAGACATGCTGGAGCCATCATGGCAATTACTTTCTTTGCAAACAAACATGATCACATGGATTAGATCTTCTAACAATGCAGTTTTTATTTTGGAAAAATTAAAAAGGTAATCTAGCAGAAACGGGTCATTCTTTCCTTGGCAAAATGTGCATCCTAATGATAAAATTTGTATCAAAAGGTAAACTATCTGAGAAATAATGTGGAATCTATGTTGTAAACCCAAGTATGAAATGCACATATGGCTTCACTGACGAAAGATTTTCAACCCTGACCCTGTTCTAAATCCACTAGAACCTGACTAAGGGAAGATATATAGATAGCTGGAACATCTGTAACGGTCTGGTAATTGGAAGACAAATTGAGGCTGTGGAAAGACCTCTTTGCAAATGAAATACATGACACTCACTACTCTGTGGGATACATATTTTTAAATAATCTTACATTTCTTTCAGCTACAGTATGCGTGCTGCTATTTCATCACTGTATTACTTAAAATCAAGAGCAAAACAAGGTTAAAAACAACAGCCTTTGTATCTTGTCCCATATTAGCAGCAATAGGACACACACAATTACTGTAGCAACAGAGGGATGTAGGCTATGGCAAGACAGATATTCTTACCCTTACCAGGAAAATCTCAGTTTACTATATCCACAGAGCTTGGTAGAACTGTCCATGGTACTGAAATGCTAATAAGGAAGAAAATCGTTTGAGATGTGGTGCTGAAGAAGAGTTCTATGGATACTATGGACTACTAAAAAGACAAATAAATGGGTCCTAGAGCAAATAAAGCCTGAACTCTCCCTAGAAGCCAAGATGACTCAGTTCTGTTGTACTTTGTCATATCATAAGCCAGCTGTACTTTGGCCATATCACAAGAAGACATGATTCACAAGAAAAGACAATAATGTTTTATAAGGTAGAAGGCAGCAGGAAGAGAAAGTCCACATTCCAGATGGATAGACTCAACCAAGGAAACCAGAGCCCTGAGTCTGCAAGACTCAGATGATGATAGGGTGACTTGGAGGTCTCTTATTCATAGGGTCACCATAAGTCGAAGTTGACTCGACAGCAATTAACAACAAGAAGAAGTGATCACTGATGTAGAAATGTTCCTGTAGATAGAATCAAAACTGGGGGCTGGTTTACATGGAAGGTTTTATTGCGTTAAGTTGCACTGTAGTGCTTTCACGCATCAGTGGTGGGTAGTTTATACGGTAATTGTTTACACAGCTATATTTTGTGGCGTTCCCACAGCCAAATGTGGTGGGGGCATGGCCAAGCATTGGAGAGGGAAAGGAATGCCATAGGAATGCCTGCCCTGGCCTCAACTCCGTGCTGAACAGCTTAGAAAGTTTTATTCCTTGCTTGAAACAGCATTTCCTTCCAGAAAGCCAGAGAGAGGGGGGGGGAAGAGCAGTTCAGCTTGCTACAGCCCTTCGTGAAATCGTTTCTCTCCCTCCCCCATGCACAGGAAAAAAGTTTTACATACTTTTGAAACAGCAGAGAAGGTGAGAAGGAATGCTCCCTGAATGAAAATAGCTGGGAATCCTTTTTGTTTGAAAACTGGCTTGCAAAATAGCAGACAGGATTTTTGCAAGTTTCCTCTAAACGCTACAGTCTTTCCTTCCTCCCTGCTCCTCTTTTGAGCCCACCCCTGCATCATCAACCAATCACAATGCAGCTCTGCTTTAACCCTTAGCGGAATGCTAGTTTACACTGCAAATAAAGCACTACATTGCAAATATACCGGCAAAAATAGCGACATGCCCTGCCACACTATATTTGGGTGTTTTACCTTCCCCCCTTCTGAATGAGGCGATTCTGTGCTGCGATCCGTGGGAACTATGAGCTATCTTAGCGGTATATTTAGGGGAATATTTGCCCGTGTAAACCACCAGTTTGATTCTGAGAACTGTTGATAGAAGAAAAATGGCTTAAAGTTCAAGATTATTAAATGCTTAAATGTTTACTAAAAACAAGGTTTAATTTAAGATTTCCTTATGAATTTCAAGCCAGTTTCTCACAGAATGCCGGCAACATACATTTGCCCTTTTACACTTTTCCTTCAGCTATAGAGGAACTGTGCTGTCTTTGAGAGAGGTTTTTTTTTCCCACAAAAAATCAAAACCCAAGTCATTTGTTTTATTAATTCTGTGACAGAAGGGGATGTGGAAAAGATGAGATCAAAGTGGCAATGTGAACTATTCATCTTGCTGTGTAAAACTCCCATCATTAAGTGTTACTCAGCTGAATCATCTGAATTACTGCTTTGTATGGAACATCGCATGAAGCCATGCTCTGTGTCCTGACTGTGCAGCCAACTTTAATTTCGATTTGGTTGACAAAGCCAAGCTGGGAATTTTGTCCTACCCTCTGGCATATAACTGAACTTAATGAAGAGCATTAAATATTATCAAGCATAGTAGAGCATAGATTGAAGTTCTGACTTTTTATTCTTACATTCTATGACCTAGTAGAAGTCATGCAAGTATGAAAATAATAAAGCAAAAGTATCTGAGGGAGGGTGGTATTATCTGCCTCAGTCCCTACGTGTTCGTAAATGGTGACCTGACTGGGAAAGTACTCTGTTAGCCCAGTGATATAGTTAGGCAGCTTCTTACCCTACCAGCTTGGACTGACTCAGTTATTAAGAAGATTTGATGCATCACTTCACAAGTTAAACACAAATTCAGAAGAACTGCAGGGAACTCTACACTGTGTCTTGTTTTAGAGTACTTCTGGACTTGATGTTGTCCCTGAGGCCAAGAATCTGCAGTGGCCAAGAATGTCTTTGCCCAGCTTTGCTTCCTGAACCATCAGCATTCCTGGATAAGATATGTGGGGCATCAGGGAACCATACATTACCGCAATCACTTTGTCTGTAGATGACTGTTATTTTTCTTATTTGGAGCTGCCCTTGAAGTGTTCATAAATTGCAGTAAGACCAAAATGTGGCAGCCAGCCCCCCCCCCACAACTGCTTTGTGATTTGTACCACCAATGGCATTGGTTGCCAGTTTGTTTCTGAGTTAAGATGCTAATTCTTACCTATAAAGACCTAAATAGTTCAGGGCCAAGCTAACTGAAAGAACACTTCCTCCTATATGAACCTGCAAACAACCTATAGTCTTCTTAAGATACTTCTCACAGGACAGAGGCAGCCTGGATCTCAGGAGAAGTTACTTTTTTGTTGTTAATGGAGTTGAAATTTGATCACTTGTCTTTATTGCCTTTTGTCCCTGGTCCTCACATGGCCAAGAAGGGGAGTGGCCTCTGCCTGCATTGAGATCCTTCCAGCCCATCTTAACAGGCAACAGAAATAAAAGACAAAATGTAGGGCTGTGACTATAACATTATCAATGTTCTTCTCCTGTATGATTTTTTAACATCTTTTAACATCCTGGTGAAGAAACCAGTGAAGTTTCAAAACATTGCATGGTGTATTTTGTGTGTTTTGGTTGGCCAATAAAAGCATCACTCTTTAGTGGATTTTGGATTTTGTTGTGTTAAGAAACTCTATTATATTAATCCCCAGTGAGAAAGTTTAGATTGTTAGGGACACTGGACAAGGCATTTTCTGTGGCAACATAATGATTATGAAAATCCTTCCTTAAGATGGTCAGATTGGCCTAATTTTGTCTTAGTTTTAGGTAGGCCATAAAGACGGTTTTATTTTTGCTGTGGCCTGATTGGTTTAGAAGTGTTATTCTCCTCTCTAGCCATTTTAAAAATGGCTTACTGTGTTCTTAATTGTATTATTTTATTTCAAAAGATATTACCCAAGGGCCTCTTTCGTGTGTGTGTGCACATGTGCATGTGCATACGTGTGCCTGCATTAAAATAAAAATATACGGAGAGGTAGAAATATTTTTCTAACTGAAAACTCTAGGCTTAACTAAAGACAAGTTTGAATGAAGAAGTAATTAATCAAACAGGAGGTGCAGAAAATAAACCAGAAAATTAATATAGGTCTCAGCTTTTCCCTTTAATTTGACCCTATTTATAGGGAATTATTGTGGGATAAATTTTATAAGACATTTTTGGGTAGGACAGTAATCTTTATTCAAGCGTTATATGGCTCGGGCTAGCTCTTAGGCTTATTGCAACTTGCAAGGCAACATTTGTGATGAGATATCACAAATACGGATAGCAAATAGGGGTGCATTTTGTCACCTAATATATCCTCCAACTGTCCTGATTTGGCAGGGACAATCCAAATTAGGCACGAACAGTCCAGTTTAATCCTTTGCCATTCCACTTTCTCAGCTGGTTTTAAAATGCCCCAGTACCTCTTTCCTCAACCCACTTTCTTTCTTCTTCCTTAGCTTACTTCAGCTGAGGCAAACCGAGTTCAGAATACAAAAGTAGTTTGTACTCAACTCAGCAGAGGAGAGGAGGGACAAAATCCTGCTCTTCCCAGTAGGCTCAGGCAAAAGCAAGCTGCTGCAACCTCTCCTAGCTAGTCTGTTCTCCCTTGTTAATAATGTTTGCCATCTTGACGAATAATCTAATGATCCTTGGCCACATGTGCCCCAGTTTTCATCTGTGAAATGTTGCAGGGTATGACTTTATCTTTCAACCTGTTTATGAATGCTCTGCCACCTGCTTTGAGACAATGGAGAATCATTTCCCAAAGGTCGGTCCATTATTACTTTCTGCAGAACATGCTGTAGTATTATTCTTAATCCACTTGGGCCTAAAGTGTCTGTTGATTCCTTTCGGACCATTTTCTGAGTTAAATGGTATGCAGTTGTCCCTCTGTATTCATGGATTTGGTATCCATGTTTTTAAGTATTCACGGCTTGAAAATATTCTTTAAAAAATAATAATTCAAAAAGTAAACCTTGATTTTGTCATCTTATATAAGGAACACCATTTTGCTATGCCATTGCATATAATGGGACTTGAGTATTCATGGATTTTGGTATCCACGGGGGGGTCCTGGAACCAAACCCCAGCAAATATGAAGGGACAACTGTAGGATTTCCATTTGAGACTTTCAGTTGGCTACAGAGCTGTGAATGGCTGGGAGAAGTTCAGTGGGAGCTTTAACAGTTACCTGGCAGGAGAACCTGAGAGTTCTAGATAGTTCTATCTATCTTAATCCTTAATCTTGATTCCATAATCCATTTTAATATCTGGGGGCACAGTGCAGAACCCCTCTGTGCTAATTCAGTCTGGATATATGCCTTATTTTCTAGATATGTGTTCCCTAAGACTCAGCTGTGTAGCCATTTTTCAGTGGGAGAAATTGGGATTGTTGGGACAGACATGGTATTATTACTATTGCAACTATTTCAAGCATTTGCTGTAGTCATGGCGAATGTTGCACAGTTTCCTATATCATGCAGCTGGAAAGGCCACTAAAAAAAGGAGCTGAAAGTGCTGAGTCACCTGTACAACATGCAGGTGCCTTTACACTACTTTCCCCTGGTGCTCTCACTGTGCATACTTTGAAGTTTGTAAAAAACAACATCATAACCTTAAGAGCATTTAATTCCATCTGAATTTATTAAAATGTACCTGATGTTCTGAGCATGGTATGGATATAGCCCACCATTATTTCTATCATTTTTGTCTTACAGAAATAAATGATGAGGTGTATCAAATCCTGTCCATATGATTATGACCAGCACTAGCTCAGTTGTACTGCCATATTAAAGAAATAATTGATCATGGCACAGGATTCTACATCTTAATATGTATCACAGTTTGTTGTCATCCATTGTTTTTCACTATGCAAATCAGCAACAATTGTCTACCATAAGAAACTAATATGAGGTGACAAACTTATTAGGGTGGATGGAGAAAAAAATCAATGAAAAAGAAAAAATGTAGTAGGGAAAAGAATAAGAACAGCAGGTGAAAGAAAGAGCATCAGTGTGTCTGAATGAAGAACTGCCTAACATTTGCAAATCTTCAGTTAGCTTCACATATAAACTAGACTGTGATAGCATCATGGTCTGGAACCATATAACTGGCTCGCTGCACTACCAGTGTCTTGTCTTTACCAGTCTAATATCTTCTCATCTGAGAGAACTCAAACAGGATTTATATCAAAGTAGACATATTCTAGGATTATACTGATTGCCAACCTTCCATTTTAAGTTCTCTGCATCATGTCCAAATCCACACTACACAAATAATCCAGTTTGAAACCAGATTATTTGCCCTGGCTCCTCCCTATGGAATCCTGGGGCTTGTAGTTTTATGCAGTCTTTAGCCTTCTCTACCACAGAGTGCTGGTGTCACACCAAGCTACAAATCCCAGGACTCCATAGGAAGGAGCCATGGCAAATAATCCAGTTTCAAACTGAATTATTATTATAGTGTGGATTTGGCCCTTGGAGTTAAAGAATGGTCTAATGAAGAGTTGCTCTATGGTTCTTTTCAAGATGGAAAAGCAAAGGGGACAAAATGCTAGTAGGGACCAAGACAAAGGTCTGCTTTGGAGAAAGGTCCAGGTCCCATGTCTATGTATGAAGGTCCCAGATTATTGGATACCAGTGTTGTGGTAATGAGGGAAGCTTGTTTGGAATCTAGTGAACTCTTCTGCTATTGAATGCTGTTATAAGTCATCTATCTGAGAACACAAGATTCTCAATATCTCAGTCCTGCATAAGTTGAGTGCTGCTATCAGGGCAACATGGATTTCTATCCCCCCTTCCATCTTTAGGGCTTAGTTTGAGCCTTACAGTATTTGCTGTTGGTTACTAAGCTGGGACCCATTCACAGTACATTACTATTAGCAACATACTGTATTCCACTTTAACTGCCAGGGTAACATCCTATTGAATCCTGGAGCCTGTAGTTTGGTGGGACACTAAAGATTTCTAGCTGAGAATTCTAGATGCCCCTCCCTAAACTGCCACCCCTGGATTTCATGGCAGTTATAGTGCTATAATTGTGTAGTATGAATAACCTATGAACAGATCCATGACTTATATCCTGGGAGCCAGGTTGAGAGCATCTGGGTAAAAATTAAGGGAGAGGGAAACAGCAGGAATGTCATTGTAGGGATCTATTACAGACCTCCAAGCCAAACCGAGGACTTGGATGATGCCATCCTAGAACAGATAACCACACATTCAGAAAGGAGAGTAGTAATGAGGGATTTCAACTATCCTGGTATTTGTTGGAAATCAAACTCTACCAAGAATTTAAGGTCCAACATAATTCCTCACTTGCCTTGCAGTTAATTTTATTGTCCAGAAGGTGGAAGAGGCAACAAAAAGATCGGCTATTTTAGCTATTTGAGATCTGATCCTAACCAATGGGGATGACCTGGTTAATGGAGTGGAAGTGATAGGATCCTTAGTGGGGAGTGATCATGTTCTCCTAGAGTTTGTTATACAGAGGAATGGGGAAGTCAAGCATAGTCAGACATGCATTTTAGACTTTAGGAATGCTGATTTCAGAAAACTTAGGGAATTACTGGGGGTGATCCCATGGTCAGGAATACTAAAAGAGAAGGAATGGAAGTTTCTTAAAAGTGAGATATTGAAGGCACAACGTCAAACGGTTCCAATGAGGAGTAAATATGGCAGGTGCCTAAAGAAACCAGGATGGATGTCGAAAGAACTCTCATCTGAGCTAAAACTTTAAAAGGACATGGACAAGAAATAGAAAAAAAGGTGGGGGGAAATCACCAAAGAAGAATTCAAACTATTAGCCAGCTCATGTAGGGGGAAAGCCAGAAAAGCTAAAGCACGGATGGAGCTCAGGCTTGCTAGAGAGGTTAAAAACAATTAAAAAGGGGGGTTATTATGTCTGTAGCAAAAGGAAGAACAAGGAAATGGCAGGGCCACTGCATGGAGAAGATGGTGAAATGCTACCTGAGGACAGAGAAAAGGCAGAACAACTTAACACTTTCTTTGCTTCAGTCTTCTCTCAAAGGAGGAACAGTGCTCAGCTTGGGGGAAATGGAACAGGTGATACAGTAGGGGAAATACAATGCAGAACTGGTAAAAAGGTTGTTCAGGAATACCTGGCCAGTATAAATGAGTTCAAGTCTCCAGGGCCAGATGAACTTCATCCAAGTGTATTAAAAGAACTGGCAGAAGTAATCTCAGGACCACTTATCGATAATCTTTGAGAATTCCTGGAGAACAGGAGAGGTCCCAGCAGACTGGAAGAGGGCAAATGTTATCACCATCTTTAAAAGGGTAGAAGAATAATTACCACCCAAATAATTACCACCCAGTCAGCCTGACATCAATACTAGTAAAGGATCTAGAGCAGATCATTAAACAGACAGTCTGCAAGCACTTAGAAAGGAATGCCATGATCACTAAAAGTCAACATGGATTTCTCAAAAACAAGTCATGCCAGGCTAACCTTATCTCTTTTGTATTTTGATAGAGTTACAAACTTGATAGATGAAGGGAACACAGTGGATGTAGTGTATCTTGATTTCAGTAAGGCTTTTGGCAAGGTCCCCCATGATATTCTTGCAAAAAAGTTACTAACCTGTGGGCTAGACAATGCAACTGTTAGGTGGATTTGTAATTGGTTGACTGACCGAACCCAAAGGGTAATCATCAATGGCTCCTCTTCATCCTAGAGAGAAGTGACTAATGGGGTGCCACAGGGTTCTGTCCTGGCCCCAGTGCTATTCAATAACTTTATCAATGACTTGGATGAGGGAATAGAGGGTATGCTTATCAAGTTTGCAGATGACACCAAATTAGGAGGGGTACCCCAGAGAACAGGATCAAAATCCAAAATAACCTCAACAGATTAGAAAGCTGGGCCAATACTAAAAAAATGAATTTAAACAGGGAGAAATGTAGGATACTACACTTGGGCAGTAGACACGAAATGCACAGATGGGTGACACCTGGATTGATGGCAATACATGCAAAAGGGATCTAGGAGTGTTAGTGGACCACAAACTGAACATGAGTCAGCAGTGTGATGCAGCAGCTAAAAAAGCCAATGCAATTCTAGGCTGCATTAATAGAAGTATAGTGTCTAGATCAAGGGAAATAATAGCACCCTATTCTGCTTTGGTCAGACATCACCTGGAATACGATGTCCAGTTCTGGGCACCACAATTCAGGAAGGATATTGAGAAGCTAGAACGTGTCCAGAGGAGAGCAACCAGGATGGTGGGAGGTCTGGAAGCCATGCCCTATGAGGAGCAGCTTAGGGAGCTGGGCATGTTTAGTCTGGAGAAGAGAAGGTTGAGAGGTGACATGACAGCCATGTTTACATATTTGAAGGGATGCCATACTGCGGATAGGGCAAGCTTGTTTTCTGTAGCTCCAGAGACTAGGACATGTAGCAATGGACTCAAACTACAGGAAAAGAGATTCCATCTAAACATTAGGAAGAACTTCCTGACAGTAAAAGCTGTTCAGCAGTAGAATGGACTGCCTTGGAATGTGGTGGACTCTCCTTCTTTGGAGGTTTCTAAGTAGAGGCTGGATGACCATCTGTCAGGAATGCTTTGATCATTTATTCCTGCATGGCAAGGGGTTGAACTGGATGGCCCTTGTGGTCTCTTCCAACTCTATGATTCTGATTTACCAGGGTTCTGTCTTTCACAGCAATATCAAACATAGGGGTTGCTCAGATGGTGGAAATATTCCTCATAGAATTTACAGAGAATACGATGTGTCGCAACATGAGTATTCAGAAGGAGGGGGGGCTAAAAACTCCACAAGCCATGCAGTAAAAGGAATTGTGGTTTTCTCCAAAGTTTTCTGGAAAATGTGCATAGATGTGCATTTTCACAAATGTGAACATCCAAATTTGCATTGCTGCACATTTTCAACTAGAGCCAGTTGCGGCCTCTGACATCAGGGGCCAGCTTTTATACTGGCCCCTGGCTCAGAGATCACATCATCTGGCTGCTCCAGAAGATGTGGCTGGAAGTCCTGCCCTGGTTCCCATTTCAGCCAATCAGAGCGGGGGAAGCCCGCTCCAATTGGCCCAACCTTCCTGCCATGCACTCCAGCCCCAGTGCATGCCAGGGTGAAGACGGCAGTAATGGCAGCCCCCAAGCCAGCTGCCACATAGCTGTAGGAGTCACTGGGCCTGGGACAGGGGTTCTGGGTGGGCCACAAATGGCCCACCGGGTGAGCCTGGTAGCCTCCCTTTTCACTCTATTGCCCTTTATCAGAGCATGTGGCTGCTCCATTCGAGTAGATGTGAATGGATGTGAATAGGTGAAAAAATGGTGGAGACAAAACAGTGTCACTGCAAATGGGTGAAAATGTGCACCCACTTGCAGTATACCATGGTGTCTAGACAAGCCCATAATCTCTACAGTTACCCTCTGTAGTCTGACTTCTTTTTCACAGTTGTCAAATCTATTAACAAATCATTTATCGGCTCTTCTCATTTTGAGGGAACATTGTCTCAAAACTACAGTTGAGGCACATAGATACACAGAGAGTATGGTCAATTAAAAACTACATATTATATGTGGTTTTTACTAAATTACTAAATTTGGTGAATACTGGTAGAAATTTAAATGTTTAATGTCATATCTAACAAGGTCTGTGATACTGGAGCCTAAACTAGATTCATATATATTTATGGCTTTCTGAATACCAAGACAGAAGAAGAGGAGCTTGGTAATAGAACAAACTATTTATTGCCACATATATGAAAGCTATGGGATTTTTTTTCCTTATGTAAAATCACTGTAACATATGTAGTCAACTTGAATTTTGTCACTTTCTTCCTTATTCCATCCAAACTGTGACAGTATAATTTGGATTAATCATCAAAGAACAAATACATATATTCTGTCTCATGATGTGAGACTGCCTGGTTGAGCCATCTGCTTCCCTAAACCTTGCCTTTCAAGCCCATTTGACTTGTTCGCTTCTATTTTTTGTTCATAGCAAAGGCGTGGCCAGCAAACCCAAATTTAACAAAACCATGATATAGCCAAGACCAACCAAAAGGACTATCTGTTCCAGAATAATCTCTTGGGCTCAACTTCCAATCCTCCTTTCACAGTCATTGTTCTCTTTAATAAACTCATCCCCTTCTGATGCTGATAGGGTTGCCAGATTTAAAACTGGAGATGGTCCTATTCCATTAAAAGTTGTGTAGAAGAGAGAATTTAGGCAGGTGTTGCTTCTCAAGCAATCAGGTAACAAGCAGCATCTGTGGAAATTGCTGCCCATGTTATACTCAAAACAAGTACTAGGCTGGGAGGGGAGTGGCTCTTCCAACTCTATGATTCTATGATTCATGGCTGAGTGAGGAACTGAACCTGGACCTTCCAAGTACTGGCCAACATTGTCAGCACACCACATTGTTTCTCGTGTACATTAACAATCACTCCCCAGAACTTTACTGATTTCTGACTTTAGAAACCTAGAGGTTGTGACACCATGGTATATATGTCACATCACTTCCTTTTCCTTTTCTGTTGTTGTGTGCCTTCAAGTCATATTTGAATAATGGCAACCCTAATGCAAACATATCACAGGGATTTTTGGCAAGATTTCTTCAGAGGAGGTTTGCCACTGCCTTCCTCCAAGGCTGAGAGAGTGTGACTCGCCCAAAGTCACCCAGGAGGTTTCCGTAGCTGAGCAAGGATTTGAATCCTTATTTATAGATTCCTAGTCCAATACTCAAACCACTGCACCACATTGACACATTTCCTTCTCTAATGGGTCATTCTTCCTAAAGCACACATGTACTTTATATCCCCCCTTTTCAACTTTGTTTCCAAAACTATCCATGAATGGCACATGATCTTTCAGAAGAATCACATGAATCAGTCATCACAGCCTAGCTACTTTTGTCTTACAATACCACTGAGTTGGCTGATATAGCCCTACAATGTCAATGACTCCATTGCAATAAATGTCAGATTCAGAAACTTGTTTTTCCTCCTTCACTACAGTCTTCTCATTCAGGTTGCCTGGTGAGAAGAGACAGTGTGGTATAGTGGTCTGTGTGTTTAATTAGAGCTTTGGGAGAGCTTTGGCTTGAATTCCTGCTTGGCCATGGAAACTCACTTGCGTAAGTCACATTCTCTTGAGGTTTGTCTGGACTGTGAAAGTACTCCTAAAATTCAAGGAGAATACTTTTTGTTCCAATGAGATCCTACAGGGATTTGCCGTATTTGGATCGAGTGAGTTGTAAAACTCCATTTACTGTGCAGGAAAAGCCTTTGCAGCTTTTCCAGAACTTTTAAAAATAATGCAAGAAAATATGCATTAGTGCTCATCAGGACAACTGATTCACTTTGCTGCGCATTTTTGGAGAGGGCAGAACTGGAGATTGGGGGCAGGCTTTCTGGCAAGGCAGTGCCCGGAAGCACCCTGTTGGATTTTCGCATTAGCAATCGTGCACTTTTTTGCTGCACCGAGGCACCCAAATAATTTTTTTAAGCAGAAATTTGCACTTGCACACCTTTGCTTTAAATTTGAAAAAAGCCCTGTGCAGTGGTGGAAACATATAACACACTAATTTAGGGCCACCATCTTGATTCATGGGTGTGTGAACTTCAAACGCAGATAGCTTCTTAGCCTATTGTTTTTGCTGAAAGACTGTTGAGACAAAAGAATGCTGCTGCGAATTTGCAATAATGTGCAGGAATTAGTATTATATCCTTTCATATAGATTAACTCTTAAACTTATACAAGGGCAATGACAAACCCCCTGTGAACAAAATGTGCCGGGAAAACTCTGCAATAGAATCACCTTAGGGTCACCATTGGAAATGACTTGAAGGCACACAGCAGCAGCAGCAATAACAACAAGCAGAGCTTTCAAAAGCTACTTTTTTGGACTACACTCTCAGAAGCCCTCAGCCAAAGGGAATTCTGGGATTATCAGTCCAAAAAGGTAAATATTCCAAATTCTGGAAACTGGACTATGTGGACAAATAGTCTGACTCAATACAGGCAGTTTCTTATGTTAAAGAAACCCATACAGGACAGACAAACTATGGTCATTTTGCTTCATACTTTACCTCTGCATTCCTTGAGCTTCTTGAGGCATACCTGACACAAGAACAATGCCAATATTTTCATGGTTATGTGGTGTACAAGGACTGTTATATCAGTTGAGGAGTAAATCTCATGTCCTTACACAAGATGGAGAGGCATCATTTTTAAACTAAAGTACAGCTTCTAGAAGTCAATATGAAGTTGATGTCAGTTAGGAAGCCAGAGAAACTGATCGATGAAGTCAAAATTGTAGAAAGGTAATATACAGTGCTTTGTTCAACAACAGCTCAAACTCAGCTTAATGTCCTTATAGTAGTCTAAATGTTGACTCCAAGGATTAATGGCATGATCTAGAAGGCTATAAAAAGATTCTGAGAGGGGGGAAAAACCAAACAATTAAAAAAAACAACTAGGACTCTTTAGGGCAGAAATAAATACAATATTGTGGAACAGATATGAGAAAACTGCTAGAAGAATATTTTGATCATGATGAATTATTCTAGCAAAATAACGTAAGTCAATATTCAAGAAGGGATAGAAAATCAGTTATCTCCAAGGTATGTAAAATGATTGTCATGCAAATATTTCCCAATACTGAAAAAGAGAAAGGAAGAATTTCTTTCCAGATTACATACATCCTTATCTACTATAGAATTTCATAAGTTTCTTGGACTGCATCCAGTAGCCACAATTCAGCATAAGTGTATAAATCTGTAGAAATAAATGGGCCTAAACATGCTTAATGATGTATTGGATTATTGCCAAATTACTGCATCCATCCATGCGCCTTGTATCAATGATTTGGTGGCACAGGCTGGCAGTACTCCAAAATGTGTCTTTCCTTATCTTCATATACTGTAGCTGCTCATGTGCCTTGGCTGACATAAAACTGGCAGGCGACATTTCTTAATTCTCATAGTCTCCACTGCCCCTTGTCCTAATGACACAGTAAGCTTCTCTTGAAAACACAGTGATCAAGGTGTCTCTCCTTCCAGGTTAAGTATTAGGGTTAGGGTAAGGATTAGTATATAATGGATTGTTTTTTTCTGATAGTTAAACACCTACCAGATATGTAATATGTAATTCTATTCTGTTTTACTTTGCTTATGACTTTTACATATTTTAAATGTTTGTATTTGCATTTATTGCTGGTTCTTATCCATTGGCCTTTGACCATAATAAATATTTACTTACTTACAGTGGAACGTTTTCCAGTACCTCCAGTGTACACTGGACATACCTTTGTTTGTAGACTGTAGCCTTCTCAAGCAAGAACCAAATGGAAAAATGCCATTCGAAGGTTAGATCACAATTGGTGACATTTACTATCCTTATAAATGTAAGGACACTGACATTATGCTGCGGACAAAGGGAAAACACTCAGGAGAGCTTTCTGTAGGCCTCTTCTAATTTTCTTGAGCTTGTAATGCAGCTAAGAATGGCTTCCATTAATTTGACAGTGATGTACTGTGGTTCACCCAAAATAATTTATATAGACACATCTATGTATTATAGACAACATTGTATATATAGATGCAATGGGGTAGGGGAACGAAGCAGAAAAAGCAGGGGAGAATTTAGAGCAAGTCACAGCTTTGTGAGTCATCAGGGGGTTATTTTGCAAAATCCTGTGTCTGGCTGAGCAGTGGGGGTGGTGGGCCAGAAGTGTGATTAGTACATCTCTTTAGTCTACTAACTGACAGGAGTGAGTAGCAGCCTCTGTGTGGTTGTGTGCGCGCACACACACAACCACATGCATGTTTGCACCATTTCTCCAAAATGTCAAGAATCATTTCAGGCAAATCAAAAGTGGTTTCCTTTTTAAAAAATGAGTTATTGCATTGTATTGTTTTTAAAGAAGTGGTTTGTTATTCATTCTTAAAACCAGACAACAAAAGGCATAACAATTGCCAGCCAGCTCCAGTCCTCTGACAGAAGGTGAACAGTCTTAGTTCTTAATACTTCAGAAGTCTGCAGGTCAGTACTGAAAGCAGTTGAGTCTCCATTTGCTTTCAGTCCACAGCCTGTAACCCATAAACACAAAGGAGTTGTCTCTTCTGCACACATTCATATCTTTAACACCAGTTCCTTCCAAATCTTCTTAAATCACACAAGCTTGTTATGTTTGCAACTTGACTTTTCGATCTTGTTGGGAATACAGGGAGAGAATTTGCAAGATATTATTCACACAGTTTACTGGCATCATCCTGATCTAAGCATTTTCACACTTTTGATTCACTGCCAGCTTCTTTTATTTTTAACTCCTGGTTTGTTTAAAAAAAAAAACATTTCCCTAGCCTGATTTTGTTATACAGCTACTCAATAGACATTTCTAGTATCATAAGAAAATATATATAGATCAACAGAGTGTTTGCAACTTAAACAGCATTCAAAATTGCATTGGGCAGCCTAACATATTTCAGTGGATTGAAGGCCAAGGAGTTACTTTAGGAACAAACAGTATATCATGGATATGCTCCTGGAGCACCTAGAGTGAAATAGTGACTTAAAAAGAATCTTACTCTCTAATGATGGATTAGATATACAAGTATATCTCAGTTAACAAAGTAGATGTTCCTGGATTCTGGAAGCAGCTGCTGTTTTCCTTGCCTGGTGTACATAGGCCCACACAAATACAGTAGCATTAACTACAGTAAAATCCCATTCTTTCCCAGCGCAAACTTTACTGCATGGTTTACTGCAGACACACTGCTGCAACCTGATACTGACGTGTCAAAGCCATGCAAGACCTGTGGTTCTTTTATGCTGGGTTCAGCAGTGTTGTCCCCTCCTTGCAGTGTGCAAGGTGCCAAAGAACAACTCTGAGTCTCCAAGTTCTATCTACAGAACATTACTTACAGAGTATTTACAGTTATGTACAGACCAACAGCCGTCCATTAGCAAAGTAACCTGATAGCAACTCAGCAATAACACCAATAATAACTCCAACAATGAATATAGGCCACATCTCCATTTATATACATTGTCCATGGCATCTTCTACAGGTGTCTGTAATAGCCCAGTTGCATCAGACATTTGCACCATCCTTGCTGTGTCATCCTGGGCATATCCTGGGTGGTGTGATGATGACAGTTCATGTCCATCACTATACTGCAACCTTTTCCTCATGTTACATCATTCAGCTCTTACAGTAGCCGCGTTCTGTCTGGTGAAATTCTGGTCATGTTTTGCACATGCAGTGACATGAAAGTCTGTGTTACTCCCGCTCTCCTTCACCACTGCCGATACTGCTAAAACTCTTCCAGCTAAACAGAGGATAAGGAGGAAAAGGTGGGGGCTGGGGAGGTGTACAAATACTTTGTACAGAGGAGCTTCTTTGTCAGAGGCTTTGTTAAGTGAGGTATGCCTCTGTGTGTGTGTGTGTGTGTGCGCGCGCGCGCATGCGTGCGTGCGTGTGTTATGATCAAAGGGCTTCAGTGACAGAAGCAGAGGTAGATAGTCACTATCTGGTCAACTATTTCCAGTATGTCAATTAATTCTAAAGCTGCGGGAAGTAATCAGTTAATCTATGACATTCATCTTGGTTCCAGACCAGAAAGTATATTCTCCAGGAATGCCACCCATTACAGAACCATTGAGAACACCTACGTCTAAGTGATGTAGCTCAGTTGGGTGGGACATTGGTTTGAGAAATGAAAGTCCAATACTTCCCAGAGGATGCAGTATTAATGGAGCAGTTCTTAGGGCTCATCTATACTGACAGAAAAATCTGGCTTACCTTCAGGAAATCCTGGTTCACAACAGCCACGAGCTTGTCTACATGGTCAGCACACACACCAAGGTAAGTTCAGGAGCACTGTCGACAGTTTTCCCTTTGAACTCACCCCGGTCCGATAATTTGCAGGATGCATGGCCACACAGCCATGGTTGCTTCAGGTTTTTTCTCTTCCCCTCATGCATGCAAATGTACACAATGTATGTCTTTTCCCACAGACTGGAGAGGCTAAGGACATCATATTAAGCAGAGGTAGGTGCAGCTAACAATATGCATATGCTGCTATGTGCTTCTTTGAACAACTGCCATATATATATATATATATATATATATATATATATATTTTAAAGGAGGGGGAACTGCTAAACAGTGAAATTGAAACAGGGAAGGAGGCATTTCCTGGCAGGAAAGGCCAGCTGATCACCTGACCCACAGAATTTCCTCCCAACCTCTTCTGCTCATCCACCAAAAACTGCTCCCCCCTGGCCCCACACTGACATCGCTATGTGTGTACACACACATATACAAATATCTGGATTTTCTGCTCAAATTCAGAATAAATCTCCACTTTTTATGGTGTGGATTAAAACCCTGAGGTGCTGAAAAGAGCCGGATTTGATCCATACGTCATCTGGGCGGCTCACAGTGAAAACGAGGTGAGGTCATTTTATTTGGCCAGTGTAGACAAGCCCTTAGTAATCTGACCTATATGCTTAAAATCTTCTCAGTTTTTGCTTAAGTCCATTGATGTTTCTCACATGCAATAAGTACTCATATACTTTCAGGGTTATACAGCAGGATTTTAGCAGTTCAATAGTGTATTGTATTTGTTAAACTTCTACCATTTTTTAACCCAAAGAGTAGATAACAGATCAAAAGAAATATTAATACTGAGGAGATTTTCAGACAGCGTTTAACAGTGCCTACCACGGATGAGGTCCCGGGAGAGGAACGGCGCTCTTGCGCAGCAGGGGGTCATTTTCGGACGCCACCGTCCCTCTTCCGGGATCCTTCGTTGCACGTCTGTGAAGCTTTGGAAGCGGCTGCGCCATATTTTAAGCACAGAAGTTGCCTGTGCTTAAAATATGGTGCAGCCGCTTCCAAAGCTTCATGGACGTGCAACGAAGGATCCCGGAAGAGGGATGGCGGTGTCCGAAAATGACCCCCTGCTGCGCAAGAGCGCCGTTCCTCTCCTGGGACTTCATCCCACGGTAGGCACTGTTAAACACTGTCTGAAAATCTCCTGTTATCCTGGCAGTATCTCAGCCTGACAATGCTCATTTAGTCAGATCTATTCAGTCTCAGAAAAAGAACAGCAACAGCAGCATTCAGACTGCCATGCAGCTATTGGGGGGGGGGATGAGGGCATTGTCCTCCAAATAAGAATTTTGCCCAATGAAATTTTACTTCAATCTCAAATTTCTAGAATTGCAGAGAATGAGACATTAAAACTGTTCACATCTAGAACTCTTATGAGAGCCAGCAGGGTATAGTGGTTTGAGCATTGGACTAGGACTCTGGAGACCAGGGTTCAAATCCCTGCTCAGCTATGGAAACTCACTGGGTGACCTTGGGCAAGTCACACACTCTCAGCCTCAGAGGAAGGCAATGGCAAACTCTCTATCACCAAATCTTGCCAAGAAAACCCCATGATAGTTTTGCCTCACAATCACCATTAGTTGGAAACAACTTGAAAGTAAACACCACCAACAACAACAACAGGAACTCTTACAGTATATTTGCTGCATTAGTCTGCAATTCTAAATTTGGGGGCTGAACAAAGATTTCTTTGGGATGGGGGCAGAATTCTTATTTGGGGTAGAAGGCCCTCAGCACCACCCCTGTAGCTGCACCTCTGTTTCAGGTCATTTCAAGATTTTCCTTGGTGTTGCTATTTTTTTTTTTAATACCACTGGGTATCATTTATTTCACCATAACATCCTCTCTTACATTAACATCTGTTCAGTTGCAAGCAGCTGTTTAGCTGGAAGGTATTTTCTTTTACCTTAAATTAAATGGCAGGGTAGCAGGAATCAGTCTAATCATAATATGCTTATTTAGTTGTTTTAATATAAATGTCATTCCTGAAAGATGATGTCAGGCTACAAATTGTTGGATATAAACCTGCACTATAATCCCACAGGCAGTATGACAAGAGAAGAGACTTAAGAACTGCTTGAGTTTCAAATATTTGGCAAGAGAGAGCTGACCTTCAGATTACAAGACAATGACCTCAATATGGAAAACACTGCCTTGTAAAGTCGGAAAATTTACAGTGAAAGGGTCATTGTTGTCCAATGGCTAAGAAGCTGTGCTTCAGCCACAGAGATCTGAATTCAAATTTTCGATAGCAGTAGACACACTCAGTAATGTTTGCAAAGGTTGGGTCTACCATTAGGCATCTGATTTAGGGTGACACCACCAGAGTTTTGTTATTTTATATTTTGCAAACTGTATTAGGCTCTCCCTGTTTGTCTATATGCTAGACTCATCCATGAAATTTGTAAAACACTTTCAATATTGTGCACTATGGCATAAATGATAATTCAGTTAAGTTTTTATTTAGTATTTCTTTGTTTTATTATGTAGTACTTTTTCTCATATGCAAAGCAGTTTATGACAAACAAAACATCCTACTGTATCAGGACTGAGTTGAAGGCAGAAGAGAGCCCAGGAGTTGTATCGGAGTGTCAGAACCAAAGACCACCCAAACATATGCAAATCACAAAGACCTGGGCCAGACTTAAGTTCCAACCAAAACAGGAATCTCTTTATAGCCCTCCCTGTATAGGGAATCTCAATAGCCAGCCTAGGTGGGCAGAGTTACTCCAGAACCTAAGAATACATTACAGACCTGAAATAGTCCAGCTGCTTTGAGTTTTGGGACAACATTTATTAAATTAATTAATTAATTAATTAATAGGAACTCACTGTGGTTTTTGAGCTGGGCTGCAAACATCCTTCTTTCAGTGACTAGTTTATATCTTATCAATCCAAACTAAGTAAGCCTTATGCCATATAAATGAGACTGTATTATATTTTTAAAAGCAACATCAAAATAAAAATGTTTTGTAAATTCTGTCAACCCCCCCCCACTCCTTTGAGAAAATACTTGACATATGCATTCTAAAGAAAACAGTCAAAATGACCTACCTTCTTTATTTGGCCTTGCTATTCATGATATTGAGAGCCAGAGTGCTGTAGTGCTTCGAATGTTGGACTACAGTTCTGGAAACCAGGGTTCAAATTCCAACTTGGCCATGGAAACCCACTGGGTAACCTTGGGCAAGTCACACTCTCTCAGCCTCAGAGGAAGGAAAAGATAAACCCCATCTGAATAAATCTTGCCAAGAAAACCTCATGATAGGTTCACCTTAGGGTCTCCATAAATCAGAAATGACTTGAAAGCACACAGCAGCAACAAGACATGACATTAAAGGGTTTTCCAGACAATTCTGAATTTAACAACCCCAGCTCAGTCATATTGTATGCCCCTACAGCTTGACTGTCTTCAATAGAGCATCTCATTCTCCCCACCTATTGTTTTATTATTTTCCCCAAATAAAACAATATATCAAATATAGTCATATATTATCAATCCTATCAAGTCACCTAAATAATATATCTATATGTTTCTATGTCTCCATCCACCAATGTAATGCCTATTATTAATTACTCTGTTTCTATTATTAATATAGTAATATCTGCTGGACCAGAAATAGTTGGAGGTTCATCTTCACCATTCAGGTCTTGAAAATACCATCTCTATTGAATGTGAATGCAGTGAAAATGAATTTTCTTTCCCAACATAAGTCAGCAACAATATGCTTAGTTCACTATCTCATTCTGGTATGCCTGCACTCTCAGGCAGTCCAGCGTCCCAAACAAAGGCATTAGTATACATTCTGGAGGGCCCATCATGACATTCCCCAAAGCCATATTTCAAAGAATAGTCCCAAAATGCAGAAAAATCCTTGGAAATTATAACACGAGGCTTTACCAGCGCTACTAAAGCAGGATAATAGTGGATGTGACTGTTCCTTATCACATGGCATTGTTTCTGTTCTGTTGCCAGTCTGCATTCAAACCGTTGCTAGAGGGCACCTTTTCATTGGTGGGGAAACCCATCAATAGGCCCTCAATAGTGCTGTTTCCATTATTGCATCTGTGTAATAAGTCCTCTTCTGCTTCAGTTCCCATACCAGCAGTCATGTGGGGTGAATTAGCATGTTTGTCCTCTTCTCTATCTCTTCCCCATGTTTCTCCGCCCTCCTGCCTGCTGGATATAACTGTTCCCCCTCCTGTCCCATCTATCTCTTTTCTCCTCACCCACCTTTATGCTGCCCGGTCTTCTCCCCGCCCCCCCACACACACCTGCCTGTCAGTTCTGACTATTCCTCCTCCCACCCCATCTGCCTCTTTTCTTCCTCTCCACCCTTCTGCCACCCGGTCTTCTCTCTCCCACCTGCTGGATCTGACTATTCCCCCTCCCACTCCATCCTTTCTTCCTCCCCCCCCACTTTTCTGCCGCCTGGTCTTCTCCCTCCTCCAGCTGCCCCTCCCAACCCATCTCTCTCTTTTCTTCTCCCCAACCTCCCGCTGGTATTGCACAGCAATTGTATTAGTGGAGCAAATGGAAACATACTGGTATTGAAGTGGAGGTGTGATAAGGATTGCTTCAATGCCAGTATGTTTCCATTTGCTTCACTAACACAATTGCTGCACGTTAGAAGCCTGGTGTGATCATTTTGCTTATCTACAAACCAATTCTAACAGTTTCCTTATCTATTAGGAACAGGTCTTTTGTAAAGCTAATGGTTTTTAATTGTTCATTCAAGACCAAGCCACCCCATAATAATTTGCATTACATCATGGTAGCGCACTGGTACCTCTGAGCATAACAGGAGGACCAGGCAGCAAATAAGTCTTGTAGTAGCAGCAGACATCAGGCTGAAGAAATAAGCACACAGACACAGGGATTGTGCCTAAAACTTTGCTTTACTGGTCCATATTAAAGTAATATATACAATGAGTCTGGGATCCAAACAAATAGACTACGTAACACAGCAGTCATTACAGTGCTATCCAGCACTGTGCAGCTTAGGCTGCATGTGCACAGTCTAAGAGCAAAAATCCAAGTCAGAGCATGTGTGGGAACATCTAATTATACAGATACACTACATTCATGGGTTATACAGTCAGTGATTCCCATACACATCGGCTACTCAGCATGTTCCCAGAAAGATAGCAGGTTTACTCTCTGTTTCCATTCCCACAGAAGCCTCTAGAGTCTGGGTGGTATCTTGATATGCTTGCCAGCTGCATGTTGCTGGCTTACTGCTGGCCCCTGCAGGCAGTACCACATTACGCTGTGTCAGCTCTTTACATTATAAATTTCTCTGTGACTGTATGTCCCATTACCCAAACACATTACAACACAGATAAGGGTTGCTGGGAAAACTCATTTCCTTCCAGTTACAGTACAGTCAGACCTCCATATCCATGGAACCAATATCCATGGTTTCAGTTATCTGTGGGACACAAAATAGGGACACATACCAAAATAGGGACACATAGCTGGGAAATGACTTAGAGAGGCATCCTCTCTAAGCATCTTCTACATCCTCCAATGCAACTCTATGGTATGTTTTTACTGGAAGAGCTTTATTTTAATAGGGTTCACTGCTATCCCCAGTTTCCAGTATCCATAGTCAGTCTGGGAACTGAACCCGCAGATATGGTTGTCCAACTATAGTGTGAGGATGACAGCTAAGCATAAAGGGAACAGGGGAGTGTGAGAGGGAGCAGCAGTTGATGTCATTCTTCCTTCTAATGAACATCTTCCAGCACTCTGACACAGTGAGACTATGACCCTAAAGACTCCAGGTCTTGTTGTGTATACATAACAAATTGTAGATAACTGTGTCACTGTGTCCAGTGGGATTACATAGCTGGTAGAACAAATTTCCCCTCACTTAACTGCAGTTCCCCTCCTGAATCTGCTCTTGAGTTTGGAGAACCTCCAGAGCAGATTTAGAGATGTCTGCTTGAGGATGTGGGAGGGTGGGAAAGCACCCCTGTATGAGTGGATGCACCTGACTGCAACTGACCATCACTCCACATCTCTGGGGCCTAGCGTAGGCTAATCCCCACAGATACTCTTTTTCTAGCATAGAAAAATCTTTGGAGTGATCACTGTTGTGGAAAATATTTTGGTGGAAAATCTTGCTTGGAAAACTTTATGCCTGAAAGACGGATGTGTGCGTGTGTGGCACCCATGCATTTAGTCAGGACAATACACAAGGCCATAAGTATTCTTGCTAGTTGCTGCTGAAAGATCTGTCCTGCAAATCTTTCCAGGTGATTCTCTCTCCTGTAAAAGACAGCTGCTCTAAGAAGCATTCATGCATTCCAAAGGATTTTCATGGAAGAAAAGCCTTAACATGGGCTTTGAAAAGGCATTTATTTTATTTATTATAAGTGGTTTTAGGGGAGAGTAGAATAGTGAGGGGGGTAGATTAGGTGGGGGTATTTTGTTTAGTGTATGTATTTTTTGTAGTTGCAGTTCTTTCCTTGTATGCTTTTAAAAAAATTTAATTGTTTGTGTTTAATAAAAATATATTTTTTTTAAAAAAAGAAAAGCCCTTATTTTCAGTTGTTTTTTAGCTGAGCTACTACACCAGATTGCTGTCTAGTTGAGTTTTTTATAGTGCCGTGGCTTTTAAATTGTATTTTTCAGTGGTTTGGTTGGTTTCATATCAGCATTGACCAGATTGTGATGTATTTCTAAAGGACCAATCAGGATATTGCAATTTTGGAAACAGGATATTGTAGTTTTCTGTTTTATTTAAATCGTCATGGTACTAGGTTTGTTGAATTCTTTCAAACCAACACCTATCTGCATGCACCCCTCTGTACATGTGTATTTACATGTAATTTGTCCCCTTATATCCTACTGCCAACCTCCCTTGTCTGTTGTATCCCCGCTCCTGCCTTTCATGAAACATCTTTATTACTTCAGTGTCTGTTCATCCTCACGTTTCTTGATCAGCTGAAACAAATCAAATGATGATATGTCTTTGGATGCTCTAATGAAACAGGAGCAAAAGAAGCATGATTCTGCCTTTAATGAAACAGTAGAACATTAAGAATATGAAGATCTCTGTCACACTCATTTGCTACTGCAAAAAATGTGCTGTAATATGCTACTCTAATTATAAGTACAGAAGATCACCTGGTAGCAAGTGATTTTTAACAAATGTTCAAAAATCCATACACACACCCCAATAGCCCCAAACATAAGATATCAATCTGATATAAAGAATCACTGGGGGGGAAAAGAGGTGTGAATGCAAATTTGTTTATGTTTCTGTACAAAAAGAGAGCTATGCCATTCCAGTGCAACACAGTTAACTCAGACCTTCAAGAAGGACCTACATTGTTTTTCTGTGTTACAGATAATATCATGCTCAGACAGAAGTGGTAATACTCAGGGCTGCTCTAGATGAGGGAATAAAATGTGAATTGGGGTGCAGAAACACCAATTTGCAGCAGCTGTCATCTGTCTCAATGATTTTTTGGCAAGATTGCTGGTGTGTGAAGCTCTCCGTGTTTGCTGTTTACATGAAGGCATGCCAGGAAATCAAGATGGCGGCCACAAGTGAATTACTCATGGTTTTGTACTCCCCAACTTGCCCCCGCCAAACAGTATTTAAAAAAAAAAAAACCTAAATCAAAGGTGCGGAAGAGTGATCTTCTGCTTAAATAAAAAAAGAAAAAGGAAAGAAAGCCTGTTTTATCACCTCAGTCCATGATTGCTATGGCAACAATCTAACATGGTGGTTCCACAATCTGCACATTTCCGTTGGTTTTTTTAAAAAACAAGAAAAGTCCCAGAGGATTCTGATGCAGACTTTCCCTGACTTTTGCTCCCCCTCCCTCCAAAAAGGATGGAACACTACGGAATCCCATTTGGACACATGGGATTCCCCACGGATTCTAAGAGGGTTTTTTTTCACCATCTGGACTACCCCACAGAGTCATTAAATTTGTGATATTTGAAGGCAATAACATATTATTAACAAAGACCCCCTGATATTTTCATCAATTCATTGGATGGATACTTTTTCGATTTAACCATAGCTAATCCTTTAATGAACTGTGAAGAATAAAATGGTTTTAAGTGTATCTTTTTTTTATTAGTCAACATAAAATAATGTAGCAGCAGTTTCTGACACAGCAAAGTTTCAGCAATTTACCAGCTTCCAGCAAAAGCACTCCTTAAACCTAGTCACATTTTAACCCACTGGTGCCAGTGGAACTTATTTGGCTATAAGGGTGCTTCAGACTGCTGAGAGTATCAGACGTGGCAAAAACTGCATCAAAAGATGACTAGAAGAACAGGAAGGGGCGGCCTTACCATACAACATCATCCTCCAACATTCTGGGGCCATAGCACAGTCATTCCTTTTTATTTGTGGTTTGTCCCCATCAATAGAAACATGACACCTCATCCGCAGCAATGCTATGCCCCTGGAACAGATGAAGGATGCAGGCATCTGGTAAGGTCACCCTTTCTGTTCTTCTGATGTGGTTGGGAACGTGATTTTTTGGCGTGTTCCTGTGCGTCTAATAATCTCCTGCAGCCTCTTATATTTTAACTTTACTTTGCCTTGTTCTCCTCTGCAGTATGTAAAGCACTGAAGAATGACAATTCAACATATTTCTAAAATGTGTAAATATCCCAGGTTCCCTTAGAAGCTGAAGGTTTGAGACTATGCTGTTTGCACTTTGCTAAGAACCATGTTTTACCATTCTAAAAGAATTATCCATCAAGATTCTTTGTACTATAAGACCTCAGTGAGTGCTTGGATGAACATGCAATAAGGCTAGATGAGGATACCATTCTCCAGCCTTCGGTATTTTGGGGGGGTGGTTTTTAATTACAGCATACTTGATAAATTGTATTTAATAAATAATTACAGTAGTACCCCTGTAGCCGTTGATTCGCCAACCGTGGATTCAATTACTCATGGTTAGTGATGAA
This sequence comes from Gambelia wislizenii, assembly GCA_030847615.1. Taxonomy (NCBI): domain Eukaryota; kingdom Metazoa; phylum Chordata; class Lepidosauria; order Squamata; family Crotaphytidae; genus Gambelia; species Gambelia wislizenii. Next base: position 111,486,414 of record JAUMIR010000004.1, read on the forward strand.
GGCGGGAGGGGGAGGAGGGATCTCACTTCCCCCATCCCTTCCCTTGGGAGGGTTCTTGTCATCACAGCAGTGATCGCGAGGGCGAAGGGGGAGGAGAAGCAATTTCACCTCCCCCTTCCCCCTTCATACCCGCTATGGCTCTGCCACAGCAGCGATTGCAGGAGGGAAGGGGGAGAGACAGTTTCTACACCCTTTGCCCCTGCCATGGCCTCGCCACAATGGTGATCACGGGGGCAAAGGGGGGGTGAGATTGCCAGGGGAAGGGATGGAGCAATCTCGTCCCCCCCTTCCCACTTTGCCCCCGCAATTGCCGCCGTGGCAGGGCTGTGGTGGGAGCAATGAGGGAAGGGAGGGGGAAGAGCAAACTCGCCTCCCCCTTTCCCCCAGGATGGCCCCCCGAGGTGGCGTTTGCTATTATCTACAGAACTGACCATGCATGGGAGGCCCCGGAACCAATCCCCCATGGATACAGGGGTGCTACTGTATGATTTAATGATTAGATCATTTCAGCATTCTACTCAGGGTTCTGCTCACCTTAGCTACTGCTAGATTTGTACTCTTCATGGGTTGGATGGGGTCAGGTTTGGAGATGAAAAAATTTAGAGGCAAAAAAATATTTTAAAGGTGATAACCGAGCATGGAAAGTTACACAGGAACCCAGAGCATCATCTTATTGTTGCTTGGTTAAGGATAGGTTTAGCATGCCTGTGTGTGTGTGTGTGTAGGTAGGTAGGTATATAAAAGCAATGGAATATCTTTGTAGGCAATGAAACTACATTAGCTATCTAATACTTCCTCCTACAATGGCTCCCAAAGTACAGGATATGCCCGCTCCCCACCAACGTATCCTTCTTGTTGATCAGGCCCATTTCTTCCCTGTTACCTGAATGGAATGGGCTGGAGTCCAGATGGGTATGCTGGCCCTTTGCTGCAGCCGCTGCTGCTGGCATCTCCCTCACTCTCTCTGAAGGCAGGACGTCAGTCCACAACATATCACCAAGGCCCCATGCATATGACCAGCTTTGGCCACATGCTATGGGACTCCTTCCTGCTGTGGATGAGTGAGGCAGAGGGCAGCTGAAGTGACAGGCTAGCATGCAGGAACAGGCTCCTGCAGTCATACAGGGCTCGATTCGTTTTCCCCCCAGCAGCAGTGGATTAATTCAGGTATTATATTAAAATGCTGAAATGGGCCTTAGTCCATTTTCCCCCTGTCTTAGCCCCATCTTTGACTGGGAGGGGCAGTGAGGATTGTCTGGGGGCAGATTGGGGCAAAAGCTCTGCATCATCAGGACTGCATGACTCCAAGATGGGGTAAATTGACCATGTAGATAAGCCCTTAGGCTGTATTTGCATTGCAGAAATAATCCAGTTTGACAATGCTTTAACTTCCATGGCTCAGTGCTATGGAATCCTGGGACTTGTAGTTTGTTGTGGCACCAGAGCTGACAGAGAAGGCTAAATATTGCACAAAACTACAGATCCCAAAATTCCATAGCATTGAGCCATGGCAGTTAAAGTGGTTTCAAACTGGATTATTTCTGCAGTGTAGAGACAGCCATAGTTGTGGTGTGCTCAAGGCTCAATACAGCATAAAGCTGGACACAAAGCAACCAACGTGCCATAACTTATAACATTACTTTAGAGGGAAAGTGAGAGATGACACATATTTTCACAGCATACATTTAAAAAAACCAGGACAAGTGCTGCTTGTGAAATTTCTTAATAAAGATCTGAGGAACAAAGAGGATTTCAATAACCTTTTTAGGTGGAGAACCCTGTGGATACCAAAATCCATGGATGCTCAAGTCCCATTATATACATATGCTTTTCATATATATTTTTTTAAATGGAACAACAGAAATTAAAATTACTGTACAAGTTGTGACAGGCAAAGAATGTAGGAAAGGCAAAAATGTACCTCTGCCCTTAATGCTGATCTTACTTTGACTGAAAATACAAGTGGGAAAGAAGCTTGCTAAATCATTATTCTTTGTGCTTTGTTCTGGGGAAAAGCAGTACTGCATGCTAGCATATCACCTCTTTGTATTTGGCTAAAGTTGCATAGCGTAACACTGTATATGTTGCAGAATCAAGAAATGAATTTAAATTCAGAACAGGATTAAACTGATTTTTTTTTAAAAAAAAACAAAGCAAAACTGTAATAAATCCATTGACAGATTAGAAGTTTGCTAAGGGACACAATATATCAGATAGAACTTTGAGTAACTTTGTTTTTTATGTCTAATACAGACACTTGCCAATTTCAGTCAGAGCTTGGAAAAGTTACTTATATGAACACTGGCTATGGTGGTGGGGAATTTACAAGTTCTGGTTTGATATGCTAAATATGCAGAAAAGTATAGAATATTACATTCGATATCTTGTCATTATAAAAAAATCTGAGCTATGCTCCTTTCCACAGAGCATAAATCCTTCTAAACATCTAGTAAACACTAAATGTGTCAGTTATACACCTTTGCATTCCATTTCAATAATATCTCTGTGATTACACTATCCACTCTTGGTCCTGTGCTCAACATCAGTGAAATGTATGGAATCACTACTTTACCCATAAACATTTGTTGACAAGCTAGGAAAAAGTCCACCCTGGTTATATGGCACAGGAAATAAAAGATGTCAAATAAATAATCTGTGTCTATTGCTCTTGTATGATGTAATAATTAAAAGGTGGTAAGCATAAACTAATCTGTGTTAAGTGACTTTGTAAGTGCCCTCAAACAGAGATAATGAACAACAGGTTGTGTGTAATTCTAGCCCACAAGCATGTAAAACAATAAAAACAAAGCAAGGGCATGCATTAAAGATCAATTTGTACAGCTTAGTTAAAGTCAGCCCTTGAAGTGTTTCATCACCTTGGAAATGGGAGTTGCGGGCACTGCTTTGAGATAGTTCTGCTCCTACTTTGAGAGGCATTTCCAGCAGGTGTTGTCTGGGAGGTATTGTTCATGCCTGCAAAACTTTCATTGTGGGGTTGCTCAGGGGAATATTCTATTCCCCCACCACACATTGTTTAACATCTACATGAAACTGCTCAATAGGATCATTCAGAATTTCACGGTACATTGTTACCAGTATACTCATGGAATCCTATTCTACTGGTCCTTTTCATTAGAAGCTGATGTGGGGGTTGGATAGGATGAATTGCTATCTAGCCTTGGCAGATGGGTTGAAAGTCAATCCAGACAAGACTGAAACTCTTCTGGTGGATGGTTCCTTTGTTTGGACAGGGGTAGTGAAACTGGATATGGATGGGGTCCCAATGCTGCTCTCACCTAAAAAGCTTACCTGGCTTAGGACTGGAATATCTCAAAAACCACCATTCCCCATATGAACCCACTCAGTGCTTAAAGTTGGTACAGTCAGCCTTGGTATCCACAAATTCTGCATCCATGGATTCATCCATCCACAGTTTGAAAATATTCCCCCCCCCCGCCCCACAAAAATCCAAAAAGCAAACCTTGTTTTTTGCCGTTTTATATAAGGGACACCATTTTACTACACCGTTGTACATAATGGGACTTGTGTATCCACGGATGTTGGCATCCACGGGGGTCCTGGAATCAATCCCAGTGGATACCAAGGGCCCACTGTATTGGAGGTTCTTCTCTGTGTGCCCTTTCCAAGAGAAGTTTGGAGGGCAGACATTTGGGGATGGATCTTTTATATGGCTGTGCCATGTTTATGAAATGCCCTCTCTGACATAGTTTATCAGGCACCAGAATTATAAAATTCTGTAACTGTGTATACTTTGTGTGCATTTGTGTGTTGTTAGTCATCCTTTTGCAGTAGAGAATGATATATACAATTAAACATAACAATGTGAAGTCAAAGGCTTTCACAGCCGGCATCCACAGATTTTTCTTGGGGTTTTTTCCAGGCTGTGAGGCAGTGTTCTGGAATAGTTTCTTTCTGATGTTTTGCCTGCATCTGTGGCTGGCATCTTCAGAGAATGATAAACATAACAATACTTGCATTTATATAATAACAATATCAATTTTGAGTGTACTTTTTTCAGTACAGGTTCATAATTTGTTTTTATGTGCATGCCTCTGTGAGCAATACTTTGATTGTAAGTATACACGTTACTGACTACAGATACAGAACTACAAAATAATAATTATTCTGCACTCATTTGTGTGATACATTAGTATGTGCTATGAAGTAAAACCTGGTGTAATCTAGATCTTTGAGGAAAGAAACTAAGTCACAGGCACCTAGAAGAGGAAGCACTTTTGTTGTATGCCATCCAGCCAGGTAGGAGGGAATATAAAAGGGACATGGGACAGAGAACACAGAGCTACTGGTTTAAGAGTTAGTTGAAATTTTTATTTTATAAACTATGTTTGGGATACTTTGCCTTTTTGCTCAGATTTTTAGAGAGGAAGCTGCCTAAAAGGAAAGTCTAACCTGCAGTCTCATTGTAGGCAAAGCAAGGCAATTCTGGGAAGCAAAGTTTCATTGTGTTGAATGCTTTAAACAAACTAAGTATTTCTTCCTGCCTTCTGGCTGAAATTTCAAAGCTGCTGGTAGAAGTAAGCTAGAAGGTTCACTGGGCAGAGAAGTGGATCATTGTCCAGGGAAGATTCAGTGACCTGACAATTTCTAAAGAGCCAGCAGCAAAACCTGGGCAAACTACCCATGGAGAGGTACCAATGGGGACAGGACTGCTGAAATGGTACTGTCTTTTTCTTACAGCAGTTCAAGCCCAGAATTATGATCCTGCAGCAGTCTTCTTCACCCAGGGTTGTGCTCCCAAGCACATACCAGATGGTCTGGCCTACTGTTTGGAAGTTACAAGCACACGCACTGCTGAGCTACCACCTGGGTTACTGCAGTTGCTCACCTGCAAGAGAAGCACACAGCTACTGATGAAATCTGATGTGTGCAGATGTGATTAGTCTATATGCTTTTAACATTGTTCTATAGGACTTATGATGCTGAAGTAAACATATGGCTGATAATATCCCCTGCACTGGTGGATGACTAGGGTGGCAAGTCAAAAGAATTGATTCCTGGGTCTTCTGGGCAGAACTTCAGGGAAATAAGGAAGTCCCTTCAAAATGTAAGATTCCTGCTCATGGGTGGACCAAGGATTAGAGGTACAAGAGATCTCTAAGTACTCTGTACACATATAGAATTTCTAAAATGTTTGTTTTATGAGTGTGATTATGCTTCTGTTCTCCCTCTCTCTCTCACACACACACACACACTTTCCACATTAGTATCACAACATAACAGTTCTTCTCATATGTTGCTCATCTATGAATTTAATTATTTTTTAAGATGTAAACTTATTTATTTATTTAGGTATTTATACCCTGCTCTTCTGCCACAAAGGCTCTCAGAGCAGCTTACAAATTGTTAAGCAATAGCACCTACACATCTACACTGCTTTTATAGCGTGCTAGGCGATCTCCAAGCAGTTTCCAATGTGTGTTAGCTAATTGCCCCCACAAGCTGAGTACTCATTTTACCGATCTACAAAAGGATGGAAGGCTGGGTGAATCTTGGAGCCCTTGGGTTCAAACGTGCAACACTGTGGCTGCAGTACTGGCATTTAACCACTGCGCCATCAGGCCTCCCCTTAGTGTTTGAATTGTATTTTTATTCATTCTTACTGTTTAAAGTTTCACCATATTCTAAAAGAAAAAAACATGTTACAGTTTTCAAATGATACTATAATTGTATCTACATTGATTTAAAAAAAGGATTTTTTTTTTTTTAGAGGCAAAAAAATATTTTAAAGGTGATAGCCGAGCATGGAAAGTTACACAGGAACCCAGAGCATCATCCTATTGTTGCTTGGTTAAGGATAGGTTTAGCATGCCTATCCTCTGCAATTATAGGGTTGGTTAGAATTACTTTAATGAAATATTTCACACCTTGTAATGCCACAGATTTGTAGCAGATAATGGATATATATTAGGGAGGTTGGATGTTTGTGGTTTAAATTTGTGCTTAAATTGTTCTATGAAACAAACATATCTACAATTATTAGAATTTATCTTTTCTTCCCTTATTGTGTTCTCTCCAGAATAAACAACATTGACAACTGGCATAACATGTTATAAAGGCTCAAATGTGTTTGTTTTATTTTAGTTTCCTATGCAAAAGCAATCTTATTTGGGGGAAAGCACATCCACCAATGCATAAGTTAAGCACTCCTACCACTATAACAATCTCACTTTTTTTGTCATGTTGCTCTGACCACCTTATCTCAACAGTGGTGGAAGCAGCATGGGTGTTCTACAAAGTATATTAGTTCTGGAAAAATATTACATTCATTTTAAATAATTCATCATAAAACTGCTTCATACATGATATTTCTCTATGGCTGCTGACATGCTGCAGAAATAATGCAGTTTGACACTGCTGTAACTATCATGGTTCCATCCTATGGAATCCTGGGATTTGTAGTTTGCTCTGACAGAATGCTAAAGTTCTCACAAAACTACAAATCCCAGAATTCCATAGCATTGAGCCACAGCAGTTAAAGCCGTGCCAAACTGCATTATTTCTGCAGTGTCTCAGCAGCTTGTGTATATAATAATGTATAAAATGTAAAAATGCTCTATTGCTATAAGTAAATTGGTTGGGACATAAGACTATAGCCATAAGACTCTACTTTGAAGGAGATTATTCATTTGTTTCTGTTGTTGTTATGTGCCTTCAAGTCATTTCCAACTTGTGGCAATCCTATGGCAAATCTATCACAGGATTTCTTGGCAAGATTTGTACAGAGGGGGTTTGCCTACTGGCTTCCTCTGAGGCTGAGAGAGTGTGACTTGCCCAAGATAATCCAGTGGGTTTCCATGGGTGAGCTCCAGGGTTGTAGTCCAACATTCAAACCACTACACCATGCTGGATCTCAAATTATTCATTTACTTGTGGAAAGAGATAAAAACATGGTTGACGTGTATGTGTGTGTGTGACTTGCCTAGTGAAATATTTGAATCCAGCCAAAATGTCATATGTGAAGTGGTCCTTTGAATCCTGAAAATGTTGGGGGGGGGGGGACACATGTAATTATCCTCAATGTTGCTTTTCCCAAAGGCAGTATGACCTTATACATTGGAGTAACTCCCAGGTAAGTGTTGCATCTTTAGCCCCCCTTTTCATTGCTACATCTTTTAATAGCTTTTGCTATAGCATTCAAGTGCCCTTATCATGGACTAATTTTTCTGTTAAAAGTACCAGCAAACACTACATTCTGAAGGCAATAAATCCACATGGCCCACAACACCCTGGCAGACATTACAGAAATGGTTATAAAAACCATTTAAAATAGCTAGCATCAGCAGTTTGAAAAAAGCTGCACTGAAGCAAGTTTTCTTCTGTCTGACATTTCTAAAACACTGAACTTCAGCTTCTTTCTCCTGTCTAACCAATTTGCTTTGCATTGGCACCAGCAAAGTTCTTCAACAATATGATGGGTAATCCAAAAATGGCTCTTCTCCAGCAGTTCCTGAACAGAGGCTAGTGAACAGACTTCCATAGGAAATAACCACCACAAAATGGCAGCATACATCTGTAGAATAAAGCAAATCATAGTATTTTTTTTAAAAAAGGAGAGAGAAACTGGGACATTTTAAAAGCAGCTGAAAAAAGTGGGAGGACAGAGAATTAACTGGGACTGTACCTGCCAAATCAGGAGAGTTGAAGGGTATGCTCCTAGGATTGGGGCCTACTTAGATGTGATGACAGTGCTGATTATAGTGGTGGTGATGGCAAAGTATGTTTTTTGGAAGATTATCAGATGATCAAATTAAAGCATTACAGGGATGCCAGGAGATTGCGAAAGGGCTTCCCTTTCAGACGTCGTCGTCTCTGTGGTGTTATGCTCCCATGCCCTTCTGTTCCCCTAGTGCTCCTTTCTATCCACAGACTAAGCCATGAATTGAACCATCGTTCCATTTCTATAACAGAATGACAGGTGCCCTGTTATACTGGCATGATGCCAGTGTCATGAGAGATTGGGACATCAAGGTAAGTAACACACTTTTTTTTTTACCCTCCCCAGGTTACTTGGGGCTTTTTAAATGTGTTTTTGAGCTTGGTTTTAATTTTTTACCTTTCTTTTTCTTTTTGAATTTTCCATGCGCTTGTCCTCTCGTGAGAACAGCCCAAGATTTCCTTTCAAGGAAGTGAAAGCAGCTCCGTGAGAGCTGCATTCACTCCCCTGGGCTGCTGAGGGGAGAGGATGCAGTTTCTCTTCTGCAATTAAGGTAGGTCTGAATTTTTTAAAAAAAACTGCTACAGGAATAGGAGTGGGGTGGGAGAGGAGATAGTGAGACAGGGATGCTATATTTGTCCCCGTCTGATAATCTCCTTGAAATAAATTCACATTTCTTTCTACTATATGTACAACTGTAGCTTTTCAGATCCCATCAGTGATGGTAAATAATTACAAGTGTTTCAGTCCAAAAACATCTTGAGGGTGGGGGCACAGACCAAAATATCTGAAGAGCCACAGTTGTCCACCTCTGCACTAACCAAATGCAAGCATTCTGTGGCTTGCAAAAATACTCTTTCTTTCAGCAATTGTGTTCTGCCTGTGATAAATCATACTTACCGTGACCTATAAATATATAATATATCACAATAAATATAAAACTGTAAAAAAAATAATAATAACATGACCACTCCCCCACAATACCTAAACAAAAACCACACAATACTAGGATCCCATCTGATCCAGACAACAGAGTGGACTCTTCAGAGGAAGCAGGTTCGGATTTTGCAGAAAGCTCCACTGTGTGCAACACATAGGGCTTGTCTACACAGGCAAAAGAATTCTTCTTCAAATTTTCCTGCTCCGTAGTGATCCCACACACATCTTGTTAATGCCACATACATCTTGTTAAAGCAAAGTAAGAGTGGCATTAACAGCCACATTTATTTCTCTTAGGTGAACTCACTTCAGAGTAAAAGGGTGGTTCTGCTATGATCACATGTCCTATACTTCTCATTATTGGCCATATGGCCATGGCTGCTCTGGTTTTTTTCTTCTTCCAGTCATGCCTGTGAATATGCAAATAGGCAGAGATGCACTAATAATGATGATATGCAAGTATCCACACAAATGCACCTTCAAAAATATTAGCAACTGCATGCCAGCAAAATATAAATACAAGCAAAAGCCGGAGCCGTTCCTGGTGGGAATGATTAGGTGACCCAAAACCCCACCCTCCAGTTCTACATGAAAGCCAGCTCGGAGGCATGGCCACACATATGATTATCTGGATTTTCCAGGAAGGTGCAGAATAGAAGGCAAGTTTTTAAAAACTGAATTAAAGCCCTTGGGCATAGAAAATAACCACATTCCAAGTGAATCATCAAGGGCATTGTTTGTCATGACTGCAGTGACTATGAGGTGAGTGCGATATTTTCCAGCAGTGTAGACAAGCTTTAGAGGAACCTGAAGCACACCACAGGCAGCCTGGATAGCTCAGTTGCAGGAATGCCTCAACACAAATAACAAGCACCCCTTTGACCTTACCCCAAGACCAGCCTTTATCCCTGATCCTGATCCTTTGTCCTCTAGGAGTCCTAAACAAATGGCAAAAAGCAAGGCAGGAAATTTGTAATTGCCAGAAGCTGACTTCAGCTTCCAGAAGCTTTTATCAGGAGGGCTCTACTCAGAAGGACAAAACTAATTTGGATGGGAAAGACCATCCAAATGAACCAGGAAAAGATTTGGAAGCAGAAAACCTGGCTGTGTGTATAGCAGACCTGCAATGTTCTTGGGACCTTTGTTGGGTTAGTTGCTTCCCAGTTTTGGCTTCATGTGTAGGTCATGGATACCTAGCATCTTAAAAATATACATCAACACAGAAAGCTAAACATGGATGTTGTTACAGGTTCTCACTAAAAATAAATAACATAATTTTAAATAAAATGGTCTTAAGAGCCTATCTAAAAGGAGAGGCTAGCATTTGTAAGTGAAAAAGGTGACCCTACTTTTAGCAAGCTCTTCTGTTGAACAAGTAAATGATGGGTGGAATGTAATAGTTCAAGTGTCATGGGTAATTATAACAATTAGGGGGAAAGCTTGGCCCTTGGACCACAGCTCCCATCATCCCTCACCATTGGCTAAACTGGTTCAAGCTGATGAAACTGCAGTCCAACACCTACAGGGCTAGATGCTCCCCAGCTGTAAACCTATGCAATGGTGCCTCTGTGATATCGTTGACTAGTGTAGCTATTCCTCTCATACATGCCATTTTTAAACTTCGAAATTAAGTTGGTGTCTATTTTTTAAAATAAAGTTGTGTCCTTTCCTACTGCACCACTAAGGCAAGGGAATGTTTTCTTTTGAAAAACTGTTAAACATTAGGACCAAGATCCTACATCAAAGACACATCATGCAACTTTACTCTCTGAGAGTTACACATGGGTTGGGCTATGCAATCTTGTTACAGAACTGAAACATTGCACAGCAATGTGAAATGCACAAGGCTCAGTTTGCAACAATGTGAAATGGCACCACATGCATAATTTCACTTCCATAAACTTCAACAGAATACAGCCATTGTGTGTTGCCCAAAACTCTCCACCCACTTGCATAAAGAAACTCACACATGTGTAAGACACCAAGAGGATGCCAGCCAAGTAAAGGTACTCCTGCCTCCCAACACCATTCCAGTCCAAGAAGACACATTTCTAATTGGCTTTAAAAGCACACACCAAAGAAGCAGAAATCCCAGTGTTTCTTTCCTCTGAAACAAGGCTACCTGTCTCACACATTATGGGGTACTGGACAGTATGAGACATCATGCATCAAAACTGGTGCCACTTTAGTGCTTAGAATGAAACCTGGATTTTCTTTTGTTGTCATTTTGAATGGTCCTGAGAACAGACAAGCTGAGTTGTCTTTTTTGACATTCTCATCTGACAACCGGTTTCTGACTGAGACCTGTGTCTATACTTTATTTCATAAGGGGGAAAAATCTTGTTGTTAGAACTTGAGTGCTCCTGTTTGAACCACAACAGTTGATATGCCTTTTCAGAGTCAAGATTAAGAATGGAATGGGGGGGGGGATATGGAGGATAAAAAAAATAATGTGGGAAACAACAGCTTGTTTAGGAGAAAGGAAATGCAATTGACGTAATGGGTTTGGTGTAGACCAGTGTTTCTGAAGCTGTGGTCTGGCAGGTGTTTTGGACTTCAGTTCCTAGAATTCCTAATCATTGAATACAGTAGCTAAGGCTTCTGGGAGTTGAAGTCCAAAACATCTGGAGGAGTAGAGTTTGAGAATCAATGGTCTATACCAGTGTTTTCAGTGTTTGGTCATCCAGACGTTTGGTACTTCAACTCCCAGAATTCCTGGGTCACGTTGGCTGGGACTTCTGGGAGCTGAAATACAAAACATCTGGAGGACCAAAGGTTGAGAACCACTGGTCTAGACTTAGCTCCATTTACAGGAGATCCACTGAAATCAAGACTAACTTAAAGACTAGCTTGTCGTAAAGACTTTGATTTCATTCTAACAATATGACCAAGTTTGGATCCAACCCAAGCTTGTGCAAAATTGCAAAATGGAAAGGGGAAAAAAGAGAAAGTAGTATTATTTATTGATTTAGATTGTTTTAATCTGTTAATATTGATTTTTCTTGTACACCACTCAAATATTTTGTAATATAGGGCAAGATATTAACATTAAACAAATAAATAAGCAAAGAACAAAAGGGATGAAAGGCAGGGTGGACTGACAGTGCCTTTTCTATTAAATCAACTTTCTTTTAAACTGGCCCATGGGCCTACAATACCTTTGGATGTACACACTGAACTGCATTTCCAGATTCTGTCTTTCCTTAATAGCATTCACAGTAGATATAAGAAGTAAATTATGAAGTAAGGCTCAAAAGTATTTTTCACATCATAAGTGACAACATGCCCAGTCACATAGGGTCTTTCGAAATTAAAAGGGACATAACACGGCAGGGTGTGTGCTGCTACCCCTGCCTTTCCAACATTTGCTGCCTGAGGTGGTTGCCTCACTCATCCTAAGAGTAGGATTCTTCCTGACCCCTGATTCTTCCTATGGAGCAGCACCCAGAGAAAAAAGGGAATAAGCAGGGAAAGGGGCACGGAGCACAGGCTCTCTCCTTGTCTTAGATGCTCACAATGGGGAAGGACAGTGGTGAGGATACAGCCAAGTAAGCTTACATCATGGCTCGTTTTGCCATTAAGCAAAATGAATGATGCAGTCATCTTGGATGTACCGGTATACCCTTCAACTGTCTTGATTCGCCAGGGTCAGTCCTGATTAACCCTCTGCTGTCCCACTTTTTCGTCTGCTTTTAAAACATCCCAGGTTCTATGTTCAGGCAAAAGCAAACCACTACAGCCTCTCTTAGCTTGTATGTTCTTCCTCATTCATACCTTTTGCCACCTTGACCATGTTCTGATGTTGCTTGGCTACATGTGTTCCAGTTTTCATCTGTGCAATGTTGGAGAGTATGTGGATGACAGTTACCAGGGAGGGGGGGCAGGAGGGTGTGAGCTGTTGGAGGACAGAGGTGTATATGCCATGTACAAGCTGCTTTATGCCCCTTAAGCTAGTCTGCTTCCCTCAGGTGTGGTGGAGGTTGTCATCTCATCACTAGCGCTGAAATAAAATTCAATAGTCAATCTTGTTTTGTTTGGTTTCTTATACAAGGTATAAGAAGATATAGGATGGCGGAGACCTGGCTGAACGAGACTACGTGCGAAAGGGATCTAGAAGTCCTAGTAGACCACAAGTTGAACATGAGTCAACAGTGTTATGCGGCAGCTAAAAAGGCCAATGCGATTTTGGGCTGTATCAATAGAAGAATAGTGTCTAGATCGAGGGAAGTAATAGTGCCGCTCTATTCTGCCTTGTTCAAACCTCACCTAGAATACTGTGTCCAGTTCTGGGCACCACAATTCAGAAAGGATATTGACAAATTGGAGCGTGTCCAGAGAAGGGCGACTAAAATGGTGAAAGGTCTGGAAACCATGCCTTATGAGGAAAGACTTAGGGAGCTGGGTATGTTTAGCCTGAAAAAAGATGGTTAAGGGGCAATATGATAGCCCTGTTTAAGTACAGTATTTGAAGGGGTGTCACATTGAGGATGGAGCAAGCTTATTTTCTGCTGCTCCAGAGACTAGAACACGGAGCAATGGATGCAAGCTCCAGGAACAGAGATTCCACCTCAACATTAGGAGGAACTTTCTGACAGTAAGAGTTGTTCAGCAGTGGAACACCCTCCCTCAGAGCATGGTAGGGTCTCCTTCCTTGGAGGTCTTTAAATAGAGGCTGGATGGCCATCTGTCGGGGATGCTTTGATTGTGATTTCCTGCATGGCAAGGGGGTTGGACTGGATGGCCCTTGTGGTCTCTTCTAACTCTACAATTCTATGATTCTATGAAATGCAAATGAGACCCACGTTTAAGAAAAACTCTACCAGGGCACTCTCACCCCCCAAATGACTCTAATTTTAACAATTATGAATAACCTAAATTTCAGTATTTTTTAAAATAGATATGTATGCAGATATGTGTGTGCACATAGTGAGTGAGGTTCCGAGGCCTCCACACATCCGAGATCCTACACTGTAGTTTCCCCCATTTGTGCTTAAATCCGGCACCAGCTTTGGTGGCTAGATCCACCCATCCCTTCACAGCCCTGCTTTCGCCTGCCCGAAGGAGTCTTTCTGGGGCGGGGGAAGAGGAGGAGGGAGCGGAGGCTGCTGCTTTTCTTGCAGCACAAATGGGCAGCTCGCAGCCACCTTTCAGAGGTTTCCACTAGCGCGGGTGATGCACCTCTTTAAGCCGCTGACACGACTGTACTGTCCTCTCAGAGATCTGTACCGCAGCAGATGCGGGGATGCTGATCAAGAGCATGAAATCCTACCCGAGCTCCTCGGGTGCTGGCGGTAGTGACCTCTGAGACCCTACACACCCGCCCCCTCCCCGGCATTGTGGGATTTCCTGGCTTTGAAGGCATGCGGGACCCTCTTTCTGCACGGCTGCGGGAGAAGGCGATCCCTACCTAGGGAGGACTCCCTCTCCCCCCCCCCCTCTCTCTCTGCCGCCGGGGGACTTGGCAATGGCCAGGGGGGCGGGGCGGGGGGCGAGCGGCTGCGCAAACCTGGGCGGAGGAAGGGGCGTGCGCTCTACCTCAGGATCGTGGCGGCCACGTGCAGAGCGGGGTGGGGGGGAGGGGGCGGGCCGTCGGTCCACGGTCTCCACGCCCACTTCACCCCCCCCCTTTTGGCAAGACCAGAGAGGGAAAAAGAGGAAGAAGAGGAAGCGGGGGCGGTTCGGAAAGCGCTCCGAGGCGAAGGCGGTGGAGACGTGTAGCCCTCCTGCTTCGCCTCAGTCCTGCCCTCCTCGGTTGAGGTGGGCGGCGTGTGGCTTCCCACCTCTGAGGGAAACCGAAGCGGGAGGGTCTTTCCATCCCTGCCTTCATCCCCTTGTGTGCCTTGGATATTAAGAGAAGCCGCCTTACACACACATATATACACACACACACGGCAGGGAGAGGCACCCTCGTCGCCCGCCCCTCCTCGCGTTATTCCAGGGCCGCTGCACACACACGCCCGCCTCCCAAGGAGCAGAGGAAGGTCGCCCTCCGTCGCTGCCCCGGACTCGGGGGCGAGAGGGGTGGCTCTCCCGCTTCCCCGCGCATTGTCGCCTCCACTTTCCAAGGAATGCTGGGCGGCCACTCCAAGCGGGCAGAAGTAGTAGCAGCAGCAACAGTAACCCTCCTTCCTTCCTTCCTTTCCCGCCCCCTTCTTCTTTTTCGCCTCCGCCTCCTCCGCAACCATTACACCTGTGAAGGCAAGCGAGTGAGCGTGGAAGGAGCGAGTGCTCGAAGCTGCCGCCCTGAGGAGGCCCCTTGCCACGCGCGAGGGGGAAAAGGGGACACCCTCGGGCGCCTCCGAGCCCTTTCCTCGGGCACTCGGGGGCGGAGGAGGCAGAAAGGGGGACACCTTTGGTCGCCTCTGCGCTCCTTCCGTGTGTGTCAGCCCCGTTGTGCCCGGCGGGGATGTTGTGAAGAAGAAGACGACGACGACGGGGTCCCCCCTCCCGCGCTCGCGCCCTCCTTCCCTCCCCGCCCGAGCCCGCGTGCCCGAGCCCAGCCTCGCTCCTGCGCCCCGCTCTGACAAATGCGCGGGGAAGGGGGTGGCTCGGCGGCTCAGCCCCCCTTGCTTCGCGTCGCGGTTTCCACGGCTGCGGTGGTGGCGGCGGGAGCAACAGCAGCAGAAGCAGCCCCTTTTCCTTCTTCCTCTTCTTCTTCGCTCGCCGGCTCGGACCTAAAGGATTTACTGGATGAAGGAGAGCTTGCTTGCGGGGTGGTTGCCGTGGGGCTCTGGCAAACCGAGAGACTTCAGCTGACAAGGTACCTGTCCTCCAGAGCTCCGCGTTGGCGGCGGCGGCGGCGGCGGGGGGGAGACGAAATACACCCAGATGCTGAGGTGCACCTGAAGGGTATTCCGCATCGTGGTCCGGGGGGGGAGGAGGAGAGGGGTCGCCCTCCTTTCGCGCTACCCGGCTTCTCCCTCCATTTCCCACAACCCCATTTTTTTTTCCAAAAAAAGGCGACCCCCCTCCCTTCCCTCAAATATCTCCATAGATATCTGGAGGTAGCGGAGACGGGCGGCCGACCGGTGTGCCCAGCCTTCCCTGTGTGAGTATTTGGGGCCGGGGCTGCGTCCTTTTCTTGGGGAAGGGGCTGCTGGAGGGGCGTGGGAGGCGCTGCCACGGCCGCCGCCAGCTCCGGCTTCCTGCGTGGCGCTCTCAGCTGGGATCCAGGGTGGAGGAAGTGGCTCTTGGGGGTACACCCCACACGCCTCCCCTCTCCCCCACCCCCTCTAATCGTGTTGGGTGCTGCCTCTGGGGGTTGGCGGTGGGTGGCACTGAGGGTGGTTGGGTTGCGGCGGGGGAGTGAAAGGAGCGCCCCAGGGTGCTGGTGCTGGTGGTAACCAGATGAAATGCAGTGGTTGCTAAGGGAAGAAAAAAGCCTCGCTGCAAAGAAGAAGGAGGGGAGAAAGGCGAGGAGGACATATATATATCTGTGAACATCCCCCGCCTCTTCCCCGGGTTCCGTAGCCCCCTCCTCGAAAAAGACGTGTGGATGCCGAGGGGGCGGGGAGGCACCACGGCAGAAGCGGCTCTTCGCTTGGAAGCAGCAGCAGATGCGCCCGCTTGGCACTTGGGCACCGGGCAATGGGCAGCTCGTGGGGCTCGTGGTGGGTTTGTGGGGGAAAGACATTTTTCTCTTCCCCACCTTGCCCGCCAGGAGAGAGGGTGTGCGAGCAGAGGTGGCTGACTGGGCACACTGAAAGTCTCTCTCTGTCTCTCTCTCAATCCCAGGGCAGCACGGAAGGAGGATTGAACCTCTTGGTACTGCGGAGGGAGAGAGAGACAGGGACAGGGAGACACTGGCTGGCTGGCTGCTGCCGCCAAGGCTTTCTCTCCATAGGTAGCATGCTGGGCCTAATCCAGTTCCAGAGGGAAAGTGGGCAAGTTCTTGCCTGTGGGATTCTTGTGTTGCTCGGGAGAAGAGCCACCACCTAGTCGTTTCTTTCACTCACCTGAAGGCTCTTTGGCTGACCACAGGCACAGCGGCGAGGACTGGATTGAGAAAGAAAGAAAGAGGGGAGTGAAGAGGCAAAGGGAGGTGGTGGCTTCCTTTTTCGCCTGCTTATGCTGTTTCAGTGAGGCAGTAAAGCAGTGGAGATGGGGCTTGATGCTCCTCGCCACACTGCCCACAGCAAAGGAAGTGAGAAGCAGGAGCTGCTGTTCTTCACAGGCTTGATCACTCCCCTTGCACAGTTCATTCTGTTTTCCTTCTTTTGGCAGCATGGCAGGAGGGAATGGGCAAGTGACAGATGCAAGAAACCCTTTCATCTGTGCTTTCTCTGTCTCTCTATGGGAGGCTCTACCCCTCTGTCTCTATGATCTCTCTTTGTGTTAATATCTTTGATAAAAATATATCCAGAAGATGGGGACAGTTGGTTGCTCCTCATGTGAATAGCTGCTTCTGCTGCTGTGCACACTAGGGC
Organism: Gambelia wislizenii; assembly: GCA_030847615.1. Classification (NCBI taxonomy): domain Eukaryota; kingdom Metazoa; phylum Chordata; class Lepidosauria; order Squamata; family Crotaphytidae; genus Gambelia; species Gambelia wislizenii. Next base: position 111,503,475 of record JAUMIR010000004.1, read on the forward strand.
CACTCCCATGTGCTGTACCACCCAGAGAGTTGGACAATCATGGCATTTCTCTTTAGGAAAGCACCACAAGGCCCAATTACTTTTCCATGATACATTTGGCCTTCTTTTGTGTAGAGGATTGCACAGGTGGGAGAGTGATAGGATGGCAGCATGCTCCTTACCTGGAACCAGCCCCACACAGCAGAAGGGACTCTGCTTACTGGGACCGATACCCACTGCTGCATTTCCCGCAGGAAGAAAGAACAAGTGAGGGGGTGAGGGCACATTCCTTGCACACATGCAACAGACTGCTTCCTTGCACTCCACTCTCTCTGTCAGCCATTGTAGTGGTAGAGATTGAGCCCAGTTGCACCATCCAAAGGGCAAGGCAAGTGATTGGGGGAGTGCTATGGGGCCGAGCTCCCCAGCTGAGAGAGCAGCCAGTGAATAGAAGTGGTACCACCCTTTTCCAGTTCACACATGCTTTTGTGGCCAGTCTTCCTTGTTCTCCTTCTCCTTAGCATGTTGACCAGAAGAAGACAATGAGCACCACAGCAGCAGCTAATCAGATGGCCTTCCTCAGAAGCAGGCACTTTGGCAATGACTCCACAGTGCTGACTCCTGGTGGGTCCCAAGATATGACATAACTGGATTGACACCAGTATTAAACATATTAAGACCTGTAGGAGTGAGACTCATGAATGAATGCTGGAGGACAGACTTAGTTTATAGCTTCAGAGTATTGGAGAGGTTTTTTTAAAAAAAAGAAACTACACATACATGTAGTTCTAGGTGTTATTCTGGTGTGTACTTGAATACACAAACATACATGGGCCCATTTTCACTCTTCCATTGCCCGCAGATAAAAACACATTTGGGGATGTCTTATTTTAACATTTTATGAATAGAGTGGAATGTAAAAGCAAAATGGGAATGCTGATATCTAGCATGGTATTGATTTCAGTGCAGTGAAGACTGTCCCCAGTGGTAATTGCTGCTCTGCAATGATGTATGGGTATCACAGTTACCTTTTTTTGTTGTTGTTTAAAAGTAGATAATCTCAAAGTTGTGTTTTATTGTATAGCTTTCTTTTACCTACCTTGTGCTGCTGCTGTTAAGAAAAATTAAAATGTCACGAAACAATATTTATAATCTCCTAAATGTAGCTAGAAACAACCTCCTGTTTCAGCCCACTATCATGAGCTTTCTTTCTCCACCATCCCCTTTCCAATGGTATGTAGTTACCATTTGAGAATTAATGCAGTTGAGAATTAGCTCAGAATGTAATTCCAGTTAGCTAACACACATTGGAACCTGCTTAATGCAGGGTAGATGTGTACATTGCTATTGCTTAAAACAGTTTGTAAGCCGCTCTGACAGCCTTGTGGCTGAAGAGTGGGGTATGAATAACTGATAAATAATAATAAAGAAGAATGGCTTGCCCTTGGGATTTAGGGAATCTGTGTGAAAGAGAGATCTGTGACCCAATCTTGCTTCAGAGCCATCCTGGCTCATTGTACACCTGTAGTGAGGCTGTCATTATGTGAAAATATGTAAAATTGAATTTTAATGGTTTATACAAGGTTATCTGCCACTAGTAAAATCTTTTCAGCAAACTGTTTCCCAGGTCAACAAAATCCAAAATTCACACATACAAAAAGTTATACCTTTATTAGCCAACCAAATGTAGAACACATGATGTAAGCTTTGAAGTTCTACCGGTTTCTTCATCAGGCAAAAGATGTTAAAAAGAGAGAAAAAAGAAAAGTGTTGTTGGTTAGTCACAGGCCTACATGCTGTTTCAGATATTACTTGTGTTGTTGTTCAGGTGAGGGATCTCATGCAGGCAGAGGCTACTTCTACTTCCTGGGCATGTGGACCTAAGACAAAAGACAGTAAAAATTTAAATCCTTTTGCAGCAGTGAGGAACTTCTCTGGCAACCAGCACCTCCCTGTCTCTTTGTGAAGTAAAGAGCACCTTTGTTTAGGCAGAGATCACTGGATTTTTCAAGAAGTCTCTGAACTGCTGCATCTGGAAACAACTTTTAGGTGCTGTATAGGTTTTTGTCTGAAAGAGATGTTTTGCCTTTGTTGGAGGCAGAAACCTCAGAGAATTTAGTCTCAGTCCAGATTTCCCTCTTGTTTAGGATTTTCATTGTTGCAGCAATATGAGGTATCTTCTAATCTAGGATTCACATTCAGGGGTAGCTGTGTTGGCCATGCAACAAAACAAAATCCAAAAAAAGTGGATTTCCCAGGTGTTATACTAGTGCGTTTATGTGAGAAAGAATTTTTGGAATCTCTATCTATCTATCTATCTATGAATGATATCCTTCACCTGAAGTTTGGAGACTACAGTATTTTGATGACACAGCACACTATTTGTTAAATCTTAAAGCTGAAAGCCACAGCAGAATGTCACAGTGTTGAAAGTCCTGTTCAGGATTCCTGCTAGCCTTGCCTCTTCCCAGATTGGTCTGTTCTAATGGTTCTCAAATTTTGTACTCCATGTGTTTTGGATTTCCACTCCCAGAATCCTTGACCTTTGGCCAAACTGGTTGGGACTTCTGGGTAGTGAAGCCCCAGCTAGTTTGACTGGTTTATTCCATTCTACTCTTGATGCCCCCTTTCCAAGTCAGTCAGAATTCCATACCTATGTAGCATGTTTAGTCTCCATTGGGAAGTTCTGGGTGTCTCTCCTCATTCCCCTAGTAGTAGTGGTAGTAGTACTAATAAGAAATACAACTGTTATTTCTAAAAACCTTGGTGTTCATCCAGGGCTGTTGAGGCTGTGCATTGGATGGTGCTATTTTGATTGCATACCTTTCTACGCTCTTCCTTGAACTTTAGAAATAGATGGAATGATTCTCCATTTTTTAATAAAGAAAGAGAGAATATATGCCCCTTTTCTTGATTAAACAAAATATGAATCAGTGTACGTTACAAAGACTGGAAGTTGTGAACTTCTGTTGTAGAAGAAAAATCTACAAACAGGATGTCTTTATTTCTAAGTAAAGCTTACAAAGGCAGTGTGTGTAATGGACTGATGCATATTTCAAGTAATTTTACTATCTTCATTTTTTAGATAATACTATATCCAATATATTTGAGTGGAAATATTTTTTTTCATTTGCACTTATCTTGTATATTCTTCAGCAAATTGATTAATTTTCCAGTGTTTCTGAAAATTTAACTATTTTCACTATACTAACAGCTTGCTTGTTGTCTATTTGATCAGAAAAACTGGGGCACCTTCTATGTAATGCTTAGCAGCCATAGCAAGGGATGATTGTTTGACTTATGGGCACAGACAATCCTGTGTACTGTATTGAGTTTCTAGACACCTGTGGTTTACCTGAAAGTTTTTCTTACAGGCAGCCTGTGTGAGAAGAATTGTAGCCTTTGAAAAGCCATCAGTATTGTGGTTATACCAAAGTAGTGAGATTCCCTTAATTTGATCATGAGATATTCACTTGATATGTATAGCTTATGTAGATAACAGCATTCTGTGTCCTTTAATAATGTTTGTGAAGATTCCAACTTCTCTTTCCCTTTTCCCACCCTCTCAACAGAGTTTAGCTGTGGGATGTGGAACAGAACTTTCTGTTGCCCATCCCCGCATCCCTTCTTTCTCAGTCTTGCATCCTCTCCTCTCAGTTCTTTTATCTTTCTCAGCCACTTGTGGCAAGGAAGTTAAGTCCCTGTGTTAGATGGAAACCTGCTAGTGTGGTGAGGAGGTGGGTGAAATAAAGCATTAACCCTGTTAAGATCAAATAGCAGATAATAGGGATTGGCTATGTGGGCATGTTCATATTTGTAGACATAAATTTACTCAGTAACTAAACAGCCTCAGTGGAAGTACATTTTCTGTTGGGTATCTTAAATGTTTTCTTGCAACTGTGGTCATCTCAGAAGATTTGTGACACACAAGTTCCCTTGAGTTTAGAGGATCTGGTTTCTGAATTGTTCCTAGTTAGATTTTAATTTGCCTTTCCCTTGCTGTAAGTATGAGGCAGGTTGATAATCTCCATGGATGTGTCTCTTTGTGCCACACTTAAAAATATCATAGCCCTGTTTAAAGCCTAGGTTCCTGATAAGAGGAAGATAAGTATATTCTTACCCTAGGTATTTATAATGTTGTCACCATGGTAACATTTTCATGCTTTGTACTTGGCCTCTGACATTTTCACCTAAAGAGAGCTCAGCACAGAATTCTATTCTTGTTTTTCTTAGGGTGTTGGTGGGCAGTTGGAAAGCAAAGAAGGTTGAAGGTTGAATAACAGCAATTACATCTAACACATTCTTGTTAGTGTTATATGTACACACACACACACACACACACACACAAATCTGTAACTTGTGCTGACAAGTTATGTGGGTGTCTGCTCTATGCATCAGTTTATTCTAGTATTCAACAAAAGATGCAGACTTACCATGGCAACCTCCATATTTCTTCATCAAAAGTGGCAGTGCGTATGTGCTAGGAAAAAGTAGCACCTTCTGAAAGAAATCACAACAGTATGATTTATAATCTAGCAAGATAACCCAGTTGTGCAGAACACGTATGCTGAATGGAATTAAATGTGGGCAGGTGGGTGGATCAGTAGGACACTGACCTGCTTCTCCCCCCCTCAAATAATTTAGATTTTTAGATAAGATTGATTTTATACTGCTTAAAAAAACCCACACACCTGATAATAGCAAATTAGGGACTTTTTTTTTCACCCAAAACAGAATGCTTGATATAAACTACTTACACAATAGATCTGTGTGCATTCAAGAGAGCTCAAGTCATCTTGTAGTTTCTTGGGAAAACAAATATATATTCCAAGAGGCTGACTGTATTTCAAATTTCTTATAGATTAGCAGTAAATAATTATAAACATTTGCACACCTGATGTTTAGCAAATATATTTCATGAAAAGTTGTAACAGTGATGGAAAGTTGGCAATGATTAATGACAAACGTAAGAAGTAAAAACACTGAATTGCAGGGCCAAAGTGTAATTATTTTGTATTCACAAGAATTATTTTACTGTATAAAGACTGGCGGTCCAATGATGAAACAGCATCTGTTTTATTTATATTTTCATGATACATACAATGGCACAACCCTCAACCTAAATGTTTTCCAGAGGGATAGGGATACATGCTTATTTTTCTTTTATTAAAATCACTGGGACTGAAATGAGTTATTCATTAGTGGTGGTCTGTGAATTTTGTATGGGGATGTGCTTTATTTTTTAAAAAAGTATTTCCCACTTAATATAGTTGTGTATGTGTGCAAACGTGATGGGTATGGGATGGTATATATGTGGAGACATATGATGTTAACTGGAAGTGTCTCTTATGCACCTAATTCCTAAATGATGTGCCATTCTTAAGATTTTAGAACTGAAATAGCTTTTAAATTTTATTTCCATTGGTAAGGGGGAAAATAAAGGGGGGAAATTGTTTCTTTATGATGTTTCAACTGTGTTTTGCATTTTTTAGAGTTCATGACTCATAAGTTGTGTTGTTCTGTGCTTCAAGTCATTTGTGACTTATGGACACCCTAAGGCGAACCTGTCACAGAGTTTTCTTGGCAGAATTTGTTCAGAGGGGGTTACCTTTGCCTTCCTTTGAGGCTGAGAGATTGTGACTTGCCCAAGGTCACCTAGTGGGTTTCAGTGGCCGAGTGGGGATTCAACCCTGGTTTCCCAGTGTTCTAGTCCAGCACTCACACCACTACACCACACTGGCTGTCATAAGTTAGGGGGTGATTATTTGAGTTTGTTTGGATGTTTAGTTATAAATTATTATACCTTACGTCACCTTTTGAAGTGCAGCTATACTGATAGAGTTGATTAGGAAATGCATTTCTAGAAGGCCACTCACACAGTAGTGCTTTTCTCTTCCCTTTTCAATGCATCCCCCTCTACACCATGTTTGTCACCTAAAGTTTCATAGACAATCAAGAGAAAAAATTTCTGTTGCATGAGGAGTATCAATTGGAAATGGGATCAGTAAAAATATGGCATAGGAAGATTGAGAAAGCTGCAGCTCACTATATACGCGAAGACTCCCAAACTATCAGAGTGGACTTTAGGAGACATAGTAGGAAGGAGGAAAAAGCTCATATGACTGGATTTAACTCTGTGAAAGCTGTACCTCATAACATCATGGGAGATGCTTTGGAATATACAGTACAATAACTTGTAGATTAGTTTAATAACGTGTGATATCTGTGACAAAATGTTTCAGTGTGGATAGGTCCTTTTCAGTCACCCATGCCATGAAATGATACTCCATTCATTTCCTCCAACCATCCATTTTTCCTTCTGTACTCCCCACCTCCTGAGAAGTCAGCCAGCATTTCTGAGTGTGCTTATTTCTGAATGAGTTGTTTTGGGGGCTTCCTTCCCTTTGCCTTCCACTCCTGCAAGAATTATTGTGCCTTTGCAAATTCCAAGCTTGTTAATATATTTATCTTCTGTATAGGTAATGTTATTTTGGTTATATTAGCAACAGTGTTTAGGTTTAAGCATATTAGGATGATAGCATCAGTAACAACAGAGACAGGGTTATTGGCCCCTAAATGTCTTTAGTGGATATTATGAATGGTCCCAGTCACAACTTAGAAACATTTTGGGAGGGAACAATAACTCCCAGAATCCTCTAACTTGCATGGGCACTAGCTGTGCTGGCCGGGTAATTCCAGAAATTGTAATTGAAATAACTTTTAAAAACTTTTTAAACAAAATAACTTTTTTTAAAAAATCAAGATAGGTATTCTTTTATTGAATTTGGTTGTGGCAACTAGACCGATACTGTAGAATATTGAACAACTGCTAGTAGAAGACTGAAGGGGGGGGTCATATTAAGATATCTAAAACACAATATTAAGGCAAGGTCATATTTTAAATTATTGCTTTTAAAAATATAGGGAAGGTCTCAATTTATTCTATTCTGGATGAATTGGGAGTCATGATGTTATATCTACAAATGTTGTAAGTTTGTTTTGCTTTGCATAATCACCTGCTAATCTATCAAAAGGCAATAGACTATGGAAATTAACAGACCATGAATGGATAATATTTCAAAGCAAAGTGTATATATGCATTAATTAGTAACACTGGACATATGGCACACTTTTGCTATTTTCAGTATTACAAATATACTGTTGAATTTAATTCTCTTGGACATTTCTGCAAGGTAAAATTATATGTAATGAGTGATTAGAGTCTGCCATGTATACTAAGAACACTTTAAGTGGAACAGCATATTGATCCAACAAGCAATCATAGCTTCTTTGAAACCACAACAATTCATTGTATATCTATTTAGGGAGCTCTTAAAGTATATGCATTTTAAAATTCAGTTAAAATTATAGCAGAATTACACCATTAAAAGTTTCATTTATATTCACATTAAATATTCTGTGGTGCTCAAGCATATAGACATTTAGGATGCTGAGTGTTTGCAAGAAAATGGCTACTGGCCACAATCTGTTTAGGTTTAGGCAGAATGTCAGCATAAGAGAAGAAGTGTGGACATTCCCTTGCTCATCTTCTTACAGAACATTGCCACAGTGAGTAAAATGGCCTCCAGTTGACAAAACTTTCAAAATACTATTGCACAATTTCAGGAATTGGTGAAGGAATATAGCCGTTTTAATGAACAGGTGAGTCCCCCATTGTTCATTTCTGTGTGGAAGACTAGATTACCAAGGATTCTATTGGTGCAATTTTGCTGGTTTGAGGCCCAGTGCTAAAAGGAAAAAAAGAGCTGATTGTTCTCCTCCAGTCACTTCCTGAATCTCCTGGTGTTTAGTTTGTCAACATTTTTATGTTATTCTTGGTATCTAGCAGAAATGCTATTCAAGCTGTTAGAATCACCAAAATTGCATATAGTGGAAAGACAGTTTGCATTGCAAACATATGTTCTTCCTCCACTAAACTTTGCATTATCATCATTATAGCTTCATCTATGTACATGCACACATGAACATTGATTATGTATAAATTATTATAAATTTATAATTTATTCTTTCAAGAATGTCGATGCCACCCTTGCTGGAACAGCTTACACATGTGCAGGAAGGGGAGCCTATTTTTGGAATTGCTCTAAGGCCCCCACTACCTTATTTAAGCTCTGCTCAAACCCATTTGCATGTATGAGTCAGCCTTCTTGATTGAAATAAGTGAGTCTGCCTCCTTGTGCTGTGGCTCCATGTGGATGTTGGCTTCTTAAGGACTGCTCTCTGTTTACATATATGTAGAAGTGTCCCCTTCCTCCCCTCCTTGGCTGCAGCAATGAAGAAACAAGGACTTAATTGCATAGCAATAATGACAAAAGATTCTATGAATCCTATAAAGCAGAGGAGGTTGGGATACCTATCACACTCTAGATACTGCAGGCCTATAGTGCCCATCATGTGATGAATGTTGCTGTCCTTGAGCAAGCAGGGATCACCAGCATTGAGGCCATGATATTGAGAATACAGCTGTGCTGGGCAGGGCACATTTTTAGGATGGAGGATCATCACCTCCCCAAAATAGTACTCTACGGTGAACTCGCCACGGGTCAGCGTAAGAGGGGCACTCCAAAAAAGCGATACAAGGACTCCCTGAAACAACATCTCAGGCTTGGCCAAATTGATCACCAACAACGGTCCGCCCTGACCTCAACTCACATCGGGAGGCATGGAGATGCACTATCCACAATGCTGCAGCCTTATTTGAGAACTTACGTCGAACAAGTCTTGAAGAGAAACGACAACACAGAAAGAATCACAACCTGGAAACATCACCCAAGGAGACCTTCTGCTGTGCTTTCTGCAACCGGACTTGTTTATCTCAGATTGGCCTTTTTAGTCATCAGCGCGCTTGCAGAAAGCGCGGGATGAGTCCTTCCTGAATCTTCGTTTGTGAAGAAAAGCCAGAGAGAGATAGTGCCCATCATTCCTGACTATTAGGGCTGATGGCAGGTGCACTAGTGAAGCCTGGTGGATGGCAGGTTCCCCATATGTGCTGTCAAGCTTTCCTAGAAAAGCTAAGACAATTTTTAAAATTGTCCATTAGAAGTCATGTTCTTTGCACAGAGGCAGTGGGGCGTTTGAGAGTACTGTTAGCTTAGAAAGAAGATAACAACTATCAAATATTTAGAGGACATCCTGAGAATATAAGGAGAATGATTGTGTACTGTATGTATTGAAGAAAGGACATGAAACAGATGGTTTAAATTAGGAATAAGAGTAAGATCTGAGAGAAGGTCCATACTGTGAGTGTGATTCATCGATGAAAGTTATGTAAAGATGGATTTCTCTCTCTCTCTATTTAGAGACACATGCTAGGAGTCCTTTCAGTTTAGCACACAAGTAGGCAACTTTTGAGGGTTCAGGGACATTTTCTGTCCTCAAGATCTATACTGGCTGTCACTACTCTGGAAATGTGCAGAAATGATGAAGAAACAAAAAAAATGGAAGTGGCTAGAATTCGAGGGGAGGGGGCTTCAGGGCCCAGCACCATTTAAAGGCAGGAGTGAGGAGGAGGCAATTTTGCTCATATTTTTTCTTGGTGGATGGAGGAGCTCAGGGGAGTCAATACATACTAGGCTATACTTTGCCCATCAGTAGTTTAGGATGTGGTGTCCTAGCTGTTGTAGTTTGGTTTTGTTGTTCACCGCATTGATGACTTATCTTAAACACTAAGTATAGAAATATTAAAACATGAGTATGGTCTGATCTGTGGAAATCAGTTCCCTGTGCTGATTAAACCTACCAGCTTGGCCACAACTACTTATCTTCTTCTGCTTTGTGTAGTCCTGGTTCACAGAAGATTTTTCAGGCCTAACAGACTTGGTTACTCCTCTGCACAACCAGGGTTCACATCCCACTTAACATTTACTCCAGAACTTTATTTCAAAATGCTGCCTGGTCCTTTGGTAGATGAATTGGTATATTACATATCACTAGATTTGAAAGTCACCTGACTCCCAGCAATCTGGAGTCCTTTTCTGTCTTAGAAAGTTAAAACCCAGCACAAGGATAATTTAAATTTAAAACAAGCAAAATTGCTGGTGTGCAGTAATGCTCCATTCTGCATTTCTCACAGTAGTTGTGCCTACAGTTTTATGAAATACATTGTGATGATGTTCTGTCCTTCATTCAGTTTTTTCCCCCCTTTCCAACTTCTGCTGATTCCCTCGGAAACCAACATGACAAAGTGAGCAAACAATTTGTAGGAGAACAGAGAACTAACAAGCTGGGAGATTAAGGAAATGAAGGACAATGGAGAAGGACACTTAACTGGGTTGATTCACAGTGCTGAGGGACTTGGCTATAGTGAATGGGAGGGAAGAGAAAAGTGCCTTAACAGGAAAGGTTGATTCTGTACTGCAAAAATTACAGAAATTCCACAGAATAGCTTAATTTAGACTAGCTTTGAATGTGTAATTAAGTTATATGATCCAGTTGTGTGTACTTTGGATATACCATGTACAGATAACATATCTGAAGCATGCTATTGCATTTCGCGGTGGGGGGCGGCATCAGCAGAGGAAGAGCCTATGGCATTTTTGGTGTTGTTATGCAGAGTTATACGATGTTTTGAAAATGCTCATTCTGGAGCTTTTTTTATTTCCCATTCCAGAGGATTATTAATAGTAAACTTGTTAAACATGTAGAAGAATAAACCCTGCTAAAGAGGATTTGAGCAAGGCTTCAAGAAACAGAGAATTTGCCTCAGTAGCCTTTTCAAATTCTGTGGCATCAACATTCAGTTATATTATCCAGTAGACATTATACACATAGATTTAAAAAAAAAAAAAACTTTAAGTAAAGACCCTGGTCAAAGTTTCCTGAGCAAAGTGTAGATTCAGAGGAGTAAATAAAATGGAGAAAAGTGAGAGGCAAATAATGGATTCCCTCAGCTCAGAGAACCTGGAGAAAGCCTAATTTCTTCTCAGTACATACCCTAAGATCAGCATTATATATTAATAAAGGATTTGAACTCACTGTGGCATGATCTGGGCCAGTGAGGTAATAAAAATGCACGTCTTCTAAGTCACTCAGACTTAGAGGTTTATAGAGAAAGGGGGGGTGTTTTCTATGTCAGATCACCAGGGAGAAGGACAATAATGGTTGTCCCATCTGAAGCAAAACTGCAAAGTCAGCCTCAGCCTTGAACATGCTTGTGCCTTGTTCAGGACCAGTTTAAGGAATTTTGGGGGGCCCTGAAATGCTTTATGTTGGGGGGCCCATATGTTTATCTCAGGTCAATGTAACCTAACTCAACCTAAGCTATTTACAGTACAGGATATTCAGATTATTATTAATAATGTTTTTACAGGAGGAGGGTTACTACGGGACCCCTACAATGATGGGGCCCCCTGCAGATGCTGACACCACTGGTGCCTTAAACGGGCCCTGGCCTTGTTCCAGTGGCATTGATACCATTTCCAAACCTTTTTGGAAAATACTGTTTTAGAGAAAGGTTTGAGAGATGAAAAAGCTTTAATGGATCTCTGTGTCTGCCTGAGTGAAAAATAAATGACAGCTAGGGAAGGTAACAGCTAAGCTTCCTGAGAGCACATCTGATGTTACTAAGGTGACATAAAAAGGAATGTGTTACACCACACTATTATAGTGCTATTATTACACTTTAATTGCTATGGCTGCCTCCTGTGGAATTCTGGGGTTTGTAGTTTACTAAGGCCTAAAAGCTCTCTAGCTGAGAGTTCTATATGCCCCTCCCTAAACTGCAAACCCCAGAATTCTACAGGAGGCAGCCAGAGCAGTTAAAGTGGAATAATAGTGCTATAAAAGTGTGTAGTGTGATAACAAGTCATGGAAAGTGGCATAACAGTAGAAGGTAAGAACTGCATTCTCACCAAGATGCCCAGAATATTATTTATTTAATTAAAGTTTTAATCGGCAGCACTGAAAACAAAAATGTTCTGTGTCACAGTACTCATTACTGGCCAACTTCAGATTCCAGAATTCAGTTTTATATAGTAGGAAAACATTCTAGTCCATTAAAGTAGACCTTTAGCTTTGGGGGTCCATTCATTTCATATCAGTGTATCAAGTTTGACAGCCAATTTATATATATATTGCACCAGTGGAAAGCAGTTTGTACATTTTAATTTCATGTAATTACATTTATTTGCCAATCTTATTTAAATAGGATGACTGACAAGCCACAGCTGTGGGAGCTGCTGCAATCATTCTGGATCTGTGGTGGTGTTGTTTTAAAGAAAAATCAGTTTCACTGTTTCATTAGAAAACATGAAATAGTCCTCAAACTGAGATTTGGGGGAAAGTGGTGCAATTAGATTCTTTTTTGTTTGTTATATGGCCTGCCCATCACTTATGGCATTAATATTCTTATGCATAAATCTGTAACATGAAAAGATAACCAAGTGTAGAGAATATATGTATAAATGCTAGAAGCTTCAGAGCTGAATACTACAGCTTGAGCTCTTGACTGAAATTCATTTTTACGCTGTCAATGCGGAGGTAGGGAATGTGGCCCACACTTCACTGTTACTCACACAGTCCTGTAGGAAGAGGCTGTACAAATGAGGAACACAGTTAAATTAATGATTTAACTCAAAGGTGTGTGAAATCAATGGGCATATCTTTCTTGACACTATGCTGTGCATTAGGGAGATTTTCAGATGGGACCAAAATGCCCTGTTGCTGCCCCGCCACCTCCTCTCCCGTTGAAAATGGAAATGGAAAAGGGGGGAAATCACCAAAGAAGAATTCAAACAGATAGCGAACACATGTAGGAGTAAAGTCAGAAAAGCTAAAGCGCAGAATGAGCTCAGGCTTGCTAGGGAGGTTAAGAACAATAAAAAGGGTTTTTTTGGGTATGTCCGCAGCAAAAGGAGGAAGAAGGAAATGATAGGGCCGCTACGTGGAGAAGATGGCAAAATGCTAACAGGGGACAGAGAAAAGGCAGAATTACTCAACACCTTCTTTGCCTCAGTGTTTTCAGAAAAGGAAAAGGAGGACCAACCTGAGGATAATGGAACAGAGGACACAATAGGGGAAATCCAGCTCAAAATAAGTAAAGAGGTAGTACAGGAATACCTTCTTAATCTAAATGAATTTAAATCTCCAGGACCAGATGAACTACATCCAAGAGTATTAAAAGAGCTGGCAAATATAATCTCAGAGCCATTGGCAATAATATTTGAGAACTCCTGGAGAACAGGAGAAGTCCCAGCAGACTGGAGGAGGGCAAACGTTGTTCCCATCTTCAAAAAGGGGAAAAAAGAGGATCCCAACAATTATCGTCCAGTTAGTCTGACATCAATACCAGGGAAGATTCTAGAACAGATCATTAAACAGAGAGTCTGTGAACATTTAGAAGGCAATGCCATAATCACAAAAAGTCAACATGGGTTTCAGAGAAACAAGTCATGCCAGACTAATCTGATCTCTTTTTTTGATAAAGTTACCAGCTTGGTAGATGAAGGGAATGCTGTGGACATTGCATACCTTGATTTCAGTAAGGCCTTTGACAAGGTTCCCCATGACATTCTTGCAAACAAGCTTGTAGAATGTGGGCTAGACAAGTTAACTGTTCAATGGATTTGTAATTGGTTGACCGGCCGAACCCAAAGGGTGCTCAGCAGTGGCTCCTCTTCGTCTTGGAAAGATGTGACCAGTGGGGTGCCACAGGGTTCTGTCCTGGGCCCAGTGCTATTCAACATCTTTATCAATGACTTAGATGAGGGAATTAGGGGCATACTTATCAAATTTGCAGATGACACCAAATTGGGAGGAGTAGCTAATACCCTAGAGGACAGGATCAAAATTCAGAATGACCTGGATAGGCTGGAGAGCTGGGCCAAAGCTAACAAAATGAAATTCAATACGGAGAAATGTAAAGTACTGCATTTAGGGCGGAAAAATGAAATGCATAAATATAGGATGGGAGAGACCTGGCTGAATGAGACTACGTGCGAAAGGGATCTAGGAGTCCTAGTAGACCACAAGTTGAACATGAGCCAACAGTGTGATGCGGCAGCTAAAAAGGCCAATGCTATTTTGGGCTGTATCAATAGAAGTATAGTGTCTAGATCAAGGGAAGTAATAGTGCCACTCTATTCTGCCTTGGTCAGACCTCACTTAGAATACTGTGTCCAGTTCTGGGCACCACAATTCAGAAAGGATATTGACAAATTGGAGCGTGTCCAGAGAAGGGCAACTAAAATGGTGAAAGGTCTGGAAACGATGCCTTATGAGGAGAGACTTAGGGAGCTGGGTATGTTTAGCCTGGAAAAAAGACGGTTAAGAGGCGATATGATAGCCCTGTTTAAGTATTTGAAGGGATGTCACGCTGAGGATGGAGCAGGCTTGTTTTCTGCTGCTCCAGAGACTGGAACACGGAGCAATGGATGCAAGCTCCAGGAACAGAGATTCCACCTCAACATTAGGAGGAACTTTTTGACAGTAAGAGCTTTTCGGCAGTGGAACACACTCCCTCGGAGCGTGGTGGGGTCTCCTTCCTTGGAGGTCTTTAAACAGAGGGTGGATGGCCATCTGTCGGGGATGCTTTGATTGTGATTTCCTGCGTGGCAGGGGGGTTGGACTGGATGGCCCTCGTGGTCTCTTCCAACTCTGCAATTCTATGATTCTATGATTCTAAGGCAGGATATTTCCCCCAAAGCACCAGGGACTGTACTATACAGTATTTATTTCCTGGAAACTTGGTGCAGACTGACAGTCTGACAGCTCATGGAATGGTACCAGTCCACTGATCACTTGTTACTAGAAGACAAAGATGAACATCTGGTGCCCTCCAGATTCAACCTTCCCCAACTGGATGTTGGACTATAAATCCCACCATTCCTAGCATGACCCCTGCTAGTTGGGAATGCTGGGAGTTGTATGCCAACATATCTGGAAGGTTCCCAATTGGGGAAAGTTGCATAGATCTGTTGTTCTAGTTCATCATAAGTTGTCTCATTTTTATATTTGCTGTTTTTGCATGTTGTCAAATCCTTGTGGGTTTATTGCTTCCATAAAAAGCAGCTTTCAAGGCTGATTTCTCTGAACTGCTGTCATTATTTTTGCCTTCATCTGAAAACATAAGTAGTCCTTCAAATTTTCCATAGTACTGCTTATTAATAGTTCTTATTGTCTTTTCTAAAAATGTGTCAAATTCTAGAAGGAGAACATACTATAAAACATATAAAAGCAGATATCCTTTATTTCGTGAGCTAAAAAGAATATGGGATGTGTTGCTTGTTTTATACACACAAAAACCAAAAAACACTGCAGTGGCCACCAAGTCCCATATCTCTTCCCCCAGCTTCCATGCTTTGCCAGCACATCTTACAAATTGCATCTTTGACAGCTTGAAAGCATAAGATATGCAATTTTATGTCACAAGTATTTTATCCTTAAAATCCACAAAATTTCGGCATCAGGATAGGTGAGAATAGTTTTTTCCTTATCTCCAATAGGTCAGTTAATCAATTCTTTAAACACAGAGTGAGCCAATTGAACCTGGTGGGGTTTGTGTCAGTAGGTTGTTGAGTCTGCTCAAGGGCTTAGTCCAAAATTTAAAAGAGCCTTTCAGGTTGCTGAACTGTAAACCCCAAATAGGTTCAGCACTTTGGGTAGCTCCTTTAAAGTCAAGAGTAAAGTCACCAAACCACTGGTATGGAAAGCACCCAGGATGGAAGGAAAAATAATTATGCCCGCTCCCTTCATGAGAGCATGCTGCAGGAAAGGTAGAGTTCTGAATCCAGCTAATCCAAGGCTCCTGCTTTTTTCAGCTACTGTTAGGTCCCAGAGCATAGATGCTCTTGAACATCCATGTACAAATACTGAAGATAATGATTCCTAAAATGTTTTGTTCCTTTGTTTCCCATGACTTTCCTTCTCTGTTTGTGATTTCATGTTTTGGAATCTTTTTTTTTTAATATGTTCAGTACAGTTTTTACAAAATGCTATGCACCTTAATATTCAAATTAACCATTCGATTATTGTTGTGTGTGTGTCGTTTTGCAATAATAGATCTAGGAAACCAGTCATCTGCTTTGTGTATCTTCATGTTAATGCATTAATCTCTACTGCAGTGCAAAAAATATTAAACAACACCTCTGAATTGCTCAGTTTTAAAACTCTTGACAACCCTGTGATTTTTATTTTTTTATTTTTGGTATTTGACAAATGGTTCTTATTCATGCCAGCACTTCAGCCTAATGTTCTGGGACTTGTGGGTGTTAGAGAACAGAACAAATTTCCATATCAGCTAATTTGATCCCACACTTCAGTTTGAAATGGGATTATTTTTTTCCAACAGTCCTTATGTGGTAGATTTTTCCTCTGTTATAAACATAATTATCAACTATTGCAGAAATTATGATTTTAAATTCATCAGGTATGATAGTTCTGCTGCCAAAAATAGTTTGCAATGTTGCATGCTTTGTCATAAAATCTACACTTTTTAGATAATTAATATCTAATCTGGAGCACAAGGAAGGTATGGCAAGCTAGATAGAAATCAGTCTGGAGCAGGGCCAGAGTTTATCTTTTTTTGGCCTTGAATTTTTAGATCCTGTTAAGTGTACCCACTCCCTAAAACCTGAGGGCATATCTTCTTCCACAGTTGAGACATTTTTGACAGTTGAAATGTATGTTCGCTTAAATGAATAAGCAATGTAAAATAAGTTTTAAGGTTTCTGGGATTGGTTATATGGCAAAAATAATCCTCATAGAATTCAAGAAGAATACGACTTGCCTAAATTAGATTCCGCATCAATTTGCCATATTTGGAAGGAGGGGGACTTCAAAAAATGCCAAATACTCCACAGGAAAAGCCTTTACAGATTTTCCCATATTTAAAAAAAAAAAATAACTGAAGGAAATGTGCATTCCCTCTTGTAGGGGCAACTGATTTGCTTTGATGTGCATTCTCTGTAAGAATGGAAGTGGAAAACTGATTGGTCAGATGTGCACAGGGGGTGGAGCTTGCTGGCAAAGCAAGTGCCTTGAACCTCCATGTTGGATTTTCGTCATAGTGATTGTGCTCTGAGGTGATGAAATAGCCTTTCTTCTTCTTCTTCTTTTTCCCTGTTTATTTAAGTGGAATATTGCATTTCCACACCTTGGATATGCTTTTTAAAAAAAAATAGCAGCAGCAAATGGTGGGAATAAAAATGTGAGTAAATCACTCACACCTACCATTACAGGCATGCCCATTTGAACAATGAACATGAGTAGCTTCACATGTGGTCTTGCCAAAAAACCATGGAGACAAATGAAAGCTGCTGTGAATTGGCATTAGTGTGCATCAATCCACATTTGATAGCCTCGTGTAGATAAGCCCTCTGTTTTGTTCACAAAGTGACCCTTTATGTACAAAGGTTTAAAACCTTTTAACTTTTTCTGTAACTTTGTGCAGTAATTACAGTGTTGTAACTAGACTGGCACACTTTGTAATCTCATGATTTGAATTCAACATTGATTAGAATGTTCTGACAATTGGCTGCAAAACAAAAGTAGGAAGTTTAGAAACCAAAGTTGTAAGAACCGAGTTTTAGATTCAGTGGGAATACGTCCTCTCCATTGAGGCTATCTTACTGTCTTTTAGGCACTAGTTGAAGGCTTTTTCTCTTTTTACAGGCATTATAGGAATTATTTTAGTGCATTTAGATTTTTTGCATTGTTTCATTTAATGTGTTGCATTATTTCTATCCTCATTGTTTTTTCGTTGTTGTTATGTTCTGCTTTTATTATTGTTTTATTATTTTGTGTTTTATGTTTTTAATTTTTCTGTGCTTCACTTAGACAATTCTTGTTGCTGGGAAAATAAAACTATAAGAAATAAATTTTGGACAGCATCTGGATTAAGCAAATGGAGATATTTTCTTTTCTTCAGTATAGCTGGAAGGAGTGAGGTGACATTTAAAATGGAGCAAATACATGTTGTGAGTGGCAGTAATATACATAAAATGAACCTGGGGTGATTCCTAGAATATCCATTAAAATATGAAAATGCATGTATGATTTGGCCAAAGGATCTTAAGTGGGAAACTTAGCTTAGGCTCATAATGATGAGAAGGACTGGGAAAGCTTAATTTTAAATGTTTGCATTGGAATATTTTTATATTCAGTTTTATTATCAGGGGAATTAGCAAATATTAACCGTGACTTCAGTTTTCCAAAATAGGAAGGCTGTTATTCCAATCCCCTGCAATAAGAACTTGCTACTTACTCAATACTATTAGAATTTGTCATATTATCCACATTTCTGTGCTGGGTAATCTACTTTTGTGGGTACTGAATTTTTGTTATAAGTTGACTTTATGGAAATTAATTAACTTGTGTTATTATTATGTATGCTTTTGATTGTGCTTATTTTAAGCACTGTGCATAGTTCTAGGATAACCAGTAAACATTGTTTTATGTATTTCTATTCTGGAGAGGCCTACTTACTTAGATTTGGACCATGAATGAAGCAGAAACTGAATCTAGGACGTGAAGGACTTTACATTCTATTAATTCCTCTGTCATTTCCAGCTTTAATTTTCTTTCTGTCATGGTTTATCTAGAACTGAATACAGTTTTCTCTAATATATCTTCATGATGTTGCTTCATAGGAAATGATCAGATCAAATTAATGATGACTCTTTGACTTTGTAGTGGTAGGAATGTATGTAATCTAAAATTATTTATATGTGGCTATATTGTGTCTATATATTAATGGTTTAATTGGTTTGTATAGCACCTTCAGTGTACTATGGTATTTGGTATTTTATATTATTTTAGTCATATCTACTAATTATTTAATAACCCTCTGCTTCCTTAACATTGATCATATCTGTTGCAAATAAGAAACTATTCTTGTCAAAATTAGGTCATTTCACATCCCTGAGCAATTGTCTACTGTGCAGTTAAGACAAGTGCCTACCAATTTAAATTTTTGTGCATCAAAAATTATGAATCAGTGAATAGAAAATAAGGCCAGTCTTAGGGAATCTGCTGTTACAAAATGAAGTGAACACATTCTTTGTTGTTGTTATGTACCTTCAAGTCAACTCCAACATGTAGTAAACCTACTGTAAGATTTTCTTGTCAGAATTTCTTCAGAGGATGTTTGCCATTTCCTTCCTCTAAAGCTGAGAGAGTGTGACTTGCCCAAGACACCCAGTAGGTTTCCATGGCCAGAGTCCTAATCAGCAATCAAACCACGACACTATACTGGCTTTCACACTTGCTCTTGGGCTAATATTAAACTCAATTTACTAGCATGGATAGTAAATCAAGACACTGCAAACTCCTGAATATACACACCCATTTCACCTGTAAGTTGTTTGTTGGATTTTTAAACTATAGCTACAAATCATAGAATCACAGAGTTGTAAGGGGCCCCATAGGACACTGAGCCCAACTCAAAGCATGGACTGCAGCTAGAACATCCCCAGCAGGTAGGTCCAGCCTCTTTTTGAAGATATCAAGGAAAGGAGACCCACCACAGGAAAAAAAGAAAAGAAAAGAAAAAGGGGGAAAGAAATTCATGGAACATGAACAAGTGCATGGTGCATATACTACTATAAGCTGACCATCTTTACAAAAATACATTTTTTTGAAGTTGATGTCTATAAAATATATGTGAATGTGTAGCAAAAGCTGATATTCTGACCATTGAGCAATGGATGGTAAATGTTTATCTTTCCAACCTTGGCGTATAAGTCTTTTTGCAATAGTAAAAGCATACAGGATTGAACAGCATTGACTCTCAGTTAACTTCCACATCATGGGAATATAATTCAAAAAGCATGTTCATCTACACATACCAAAGATGTAATTGAAACGGACGATTTCTTTCTAAAAAGATGGAATGGTGACCAGTATACCAGAAAAATCCAGTTTTTTCCTGGACCAAATATAGTTTTAGGTTTTAGAAACTTGAGGCATGGCTTTTTTTACCATGGTTAATTTGCACATGACATTTTGCACATCTAACTCTTTGTCCAATCAACTCTAACTTTATTAACATTATCAAATCAACTGAAATTTGTTGGTTTGAAAGAGGTAGCCATGTTAGTCTCTTGCAGCATATAAAGGAGGAAGGGAAGGGGAGCGGGGAAGGAATGTAGCAGCAGAACAGGAGTGGCTGAATGTGAAACGAAATGTTCGGCAAGCCTGAGTAGAATCATCATAGATCATAGAGTGCTGCGGGGTGGGGTGCTTATTGGAGAAAGGGTGTAATCTAGAGGCTTGTCTGTGAAAGAGTTATTTAAGGCAGACAGAGACAGGGTGAAGGCCAATTAGGAAAAGAAAAGGATAGGATTTGGGGAGCTGAGAATGTGGAAGGAGGTTAGGGAGAAGTGTTGCTTTGGTTGAAACAGGTGTTACTGTGTACTGTATGTAGAACGAGACTAAAGCCAGATGTTTGTTTTATTTGTTATATAATTAATCTTTATTGTTTTTATGCGTTACATCTATTTGACTGTCTAATTTGATAATTAACAAATACAGCTGGGCACACTTTATCATGCTGAATCCATTGATTAACCCAGTCATTTTTCCAGTATAGCGGTTACCTTGAGGTCTGAATACTAGATCTAAGGAGGGATCCTGAAGGCACAAGAGCACGATGAGTGACAGGAGCCCTGGGGTTGGAATTGTAGGGCCAGTTTGGAGTGGGGTTCCATCACACTGAGGTACACAGAGGTAGTGGTCCATACATAGCCAACAAAAGGTGTTTCAGTAGTAAATACTGCTACAGTGCACTTGTAGATAACTGATAAATAGACCAGAAATAGTCAAAAGCAAAAATTCTTGGCCTGGAACAGTTAATTGATCTAAAGTACAAATTCCACTGTCAGTCAGTTTCTTCCATAATTAGAGTTGTCTTGCAGTCTTCAAATTAGGATTGTCCCACAGATTTAGTTCAGCATATCTGTATAGGGATCAAATTGCAACTGCCAAGGTAATGTAAGTCAAGCCAGCCTGGCAACAGAATTCACTGGAAGGACTGTCCCTTTCTTCTTTAAGTGAATAAAAAGTTAAGGCAGTCCGTCCTAAAAGAGGTTCCAAGTCAGTTGATTCCAACATTGCCCAAGGAGGAATATCTGAATTAGGACATAGAATCAATGAATCATAGAGTTGGAAGAGACCACAAGGGCCATCCAGTTCAACCCCCTGCCATGCAGGAATAAATGATCAAAGCATTCCCGACAGATGGCCATCCAGCCTCTACTTAGAAACCTCCAAAGAAGGAGAGTCCACCACATTCCAAGGCAGTGCATTCCACTGCTGAAAAGCTCTTACTGTCAGGAAGTTCTTCCTAATGTTTAGATGGAATCTCTTTTCCTGTAGTTTGAGTCCATTGCTACATGTCCTAGTCTCTGGAGCTACAGAAAACAAGCTTGCCCTATCCGCAGTATGGCATCCCTTCAAATATTTAAACATGGCTATCATGTCCCCTCTTGACCTTCTCTTCCCCAGGCTAAACATACCCAGCTCCCTAAGCCACTCCTCATACAGCATGGCTTCCAGACCTCCCACCATTTTGGTTGCCCTCCTCTGGACACATTCCAGCTTGTCCATATCCTTCTGGAATTGTGGTGCCCAGAACTTGACACAGTATTCCAGGTGAGGTCTGACTAAAGCAGAATACAGTGGCACTGTTACTTCCCTTGGTCTAAACACTATACTCCTATTGATGCAGCCTATAATCACATTGGCTTTTTTAGTTACCACGTCACACTGCTGACTCATGTTCAGTTTTTAGTCCACTTAGACTCCTAGATCCCTTTTGCATGTACTCCTATCAAGCCAGGTGTCACCCATCCTATATCTGTGCATTTCATTTTTACTGCCCAAGTGTAGTATCCTACATTTCTCCCTGTTGAAAATCATTTTGTTAATATTGGCCCAGCTTTCTAATCTGTTCAGGTCATTTTGAATTCTGATCCTATCTTCTGGGGTATTAGCTACCCCTCCTAATTTGATGTCATCTGCAAGCTTCATAAGCATGCCCTCTATTCCCTCATCCAAGTCATTGATAAAGATGTTGAATAGCCCTGGGCCCAGGACAGAACCCTGTGGCACCCCTCTGGTCACTTCTCCCCAGGATGAAGAGGAACTAATGGTGACTACCCTTTGGGTTCGGTCAGTCAACCAATTACAAATCCACCTAACAGTTGCATTGTCTAACCCACAGTTTACCAACTTTTTTGCAAGGATATCATGGGGAACTTTGTCAAAGGCCTTACTGAAATCAAGATATACTATATCCACAGCATTCCCTTCATCTACTCTATCAAAAAAAGAGATAATATTAGTCTGGCATGACTTGTCTTTGAGAAACCCATGTTGACTTTTAGTGATCATGGCATTCCTTTCTAAGTGCTTACAGACTGTCTGTTTAATGATTGCTCTAGAATTTTTCCTAGCATTGATGTCAGGCTGACTGGGCGGTAATTATTTGGGTTTTCTTCTCCCCCCCCCTTTTTAAAAGATGGGGACAACATTTGCCCTCCTCCAGTCTGTTGGGACCTCTCCTGTTCTCCAGGATTTCTCAAAGATTATTGACAGTGGTTTTGAAATTACTTCTGCCAGTTCTTTTAGTACCCTTGGAGGTAGTTCATCTGGCCCTGGAGACTTGAATTCATTTATACTGACATGGTATTCCTGTATAACTTCTTTACCTATTCTATGCTGCCTTTCCCCTACTGCATCATCTGCTCCATTTTCCCCAGGTTCAGCACTATTCTCCTTTTGGGAGAAGACCGAGTTATCGAAGTTGTTGAGTAGCTCTGCCTTTTCTCTGTCCTGTTAGCATTTTACTGTCTTCTCCACACAACGGCACTACCACTTCCTTGTTCTTTCTTTTGCTACAGACATATTAAACAAAAAAACTTTTTATTATTTTTAACCTCTCCAGCAAACCTGAGCTCTATCTGTGCTTTTGCTTTTCTGACTTTCTCCCTACACGAGCTGGCTATTTGCTTGAATTCTTCTTTGGGGATCCCCCCTCCTTTCCATGTCTTGTACATGTCCCTTTTAAATCTTAGGTTAGCTGAGAGTTCTTTCGACATCCATCCTGGTTTCTTTAGACACCTACCATGTTTCATCCTCATTGGAACTGCTTGAAGTCATGCCTTCAATATCTCACTTTTTAGAAACTCCCATCCATCATGTACTCCCTTCTGTTTTAGTATTCCTGACCATGGGATCACCCCCAGTAACTCCCTAAGTTTTCTGAAATCAGCTTTCCTAAAGTCTAGAAGGTATGTCTGACTATGCTTGGCTTCCTCTTTCCTCTGTATAACAAACTCCAGGAGAATATGGTCACTACCTGCTAAGGACTCCACCATTTCCACCCCATAAACCAGATCATCTCTGTTGGTTAGATCAGATCTAAGATAGCTGATCCCCTTGTTGCTTCTTCCACCTTCCACCCATGTTTGCCAGTTATTCATACGAGTCAGATGTGCCTTAATAATTAATTAATTAATCAATTAATTAATATATTTATATCCTGCTCTGTATCTGTAGATCTCAGGTTGGCATATAATACAATAAAATAAGAATGATTTAAAACAATAACAATAATTTTAAAAGACTAAAAGTATGTTAAATAATTTATCACTTAAAACCATCTTAAATAAACTCAAGTCTGGAAAATTAATCCATTTTCTGAAAATGACAACTGCCTCCTTTTGAGTTAAAAACATGGTGGTAAAGCCCCTCATAAAATAGTATCAATTTTCTGAAAGTAAACCTGAGGGAGATACAGCCCGCCCTCCAGAACTACAGTATGATGAAGAGCACAGAATTTAAATTCATTTGCTTTTGTTGAAATCTCTCTAATCAATCTGACAAGACACAGGCTATGGGCCCTAAATACAATGCATGCTACTTGAATCTAATGTATGTCTTATGGCTTGCTTAACAGATCTCAAAATTCTGCTCTTCACCTGATATTGATCATAATATTGGGACTTCTAGAATTGACATGCCAAGGGTTATACATGAAGTAATATCTTGCAGAACTTTAATAGTATATACATACAATGCCTTTCCAGAGTATATTGACATATTTTCCCTAGACAGAATGTGTTGTGACCTGGTTATTACCCAGCTGACTCTTTCTCTCCCATTCTCCCCCTCTCCTACTCCATTTCCTCCCCTCCCTGTTTCACACACACACCATCTACCTATCTCATACTTTTCTTCTTACATTTTACCTATTTTATCTTGCTCCTTATATCCATATACAGGTAACTGAGAACAGAAAGCTGTGTTTCCACTAATTCATTATGGAACGAGTGTGACAAAAGGAACTTAATTTAGTTGTTAGGGTTTGTTTTTTGTTTGTTTTTTCCTTTTCCTGAAAACTTCTACTCCCCAGATGAGCAATATATCTGGTTTTCATAATCTGTTGCTATAATTTATTTTGCTTCTTCACTTCTTTTATTATTGTAGGTAATGAAAATATTGATATATTGCTCTTTTTTGGTTTTTAAACCTTCCTTTATCAAGTAGTTGCATTTCGGAATCTCTCTAAACAGAGAGCTCTTTTAAAGCAGAGTTTGACAGAAAATTTCTGCTTTAAAATGGAAAATCTCATAACATTAGATAAGATAAACACCTCTTGCAGTTAGATTCACAGTGCATGTCATTTTAAGCAACCCCCAGGTGACATTTGCTTTATGTGAAATGGTTTTCCATCCAGAATAGAAATACATAAAACAATGTTTACTAGCAGTAAAAGAAGATGTAGAGCTAAATCCAGTTGTGATTTCCAACTAGAGTAACCCAGTTGCATTAATGGAACTTACATAAGTGTTGATATAATAAGTATTTGGATGATCAGCATAAGGAAATGTACTACTAGCTAAAATCCAAAAAAAGGGCCCATGGTGCCTCTTGTTTTCCTAGCTCCTTCTATTTTAACCTCAGTAATTTTAGCAGCAGTACCCCTGAGTGCCCTCTCCTGTTTTGCCACCTTTTTTCTCTGCCTTATGAGTCTTAGGACTTTTTCAAATTGGGGGGGGGGGGAACCCAAGGAGGTCGGGAGAAGAATGGAGCAAGTCGTGCTCACAGTGCCCTGTTTCAGATGATGCTGCCCTCCTTCGTCCTCCTCCCGACCTTCCCCCTTGCTTCTTCTGTATACAGAAGAGGATGTATGACTACTGTCATGGTCAGCCAGGACTATGAAGACTCAGAAGGCGAGGAGGCTGAGCCAGTGGCAGAAGAGCTGGCTGAGTCTGAGTCTAGCCCTGAAGAGCCCAGGGCTCAGCAGCCTAGCCCTCCCCCAGCACAGGGTCCAAGCCTGGGAGACATAGTGGAGCAAGAGCAAGAGGTAGAAGAGCAGGTACCTACCTTTAGCCAAAGGAGAGCAGAGAAGGCGTGGCTTCGTCGTTCTCAGAGATTAAGAGACAGAAGGTCATCAATCACCCCGCAGCTGGGAGTGGGAGCTGGGCCAACATAAGCAGCTGGGGGACGCTGAGTTCCTTGTTGCAAGCAGTCTGTGTTATCTGGAGGAAGCCTCTGCCTGTGATCCTTCTGGAACCTTGCTATTTTGAGACTTTGGATATCTTGACCTTGGACTGCCTTCGTTGACCCACCTGCCGGAACCCTTGTGACCTTGGACTGCCTCTTCGTTCTGCACTCTCTGTGTGTGTGTATTTCTGACCTTATATGACTGCTACTGACAACACCAGGTACTGTGCCTTTCAACTGGGTTGTTGCTGAGCCAGGCTTCTTATCAGCTATTGAGTTGGCTTCTCGACAACTACCCTAAAGAAGTGGGGATCGTATGACCCCTGTATCCACAGAACTGGTACCTGTGGTTCCACTTATTCACATTTTCTAGGTCCTCCAGTATGGTTCTGTGGTATGCTTTTGCTGGAAGTTGACCATAAAGTCACACTGGAGGAGTTAGAAAATGCCTAGAGAGATATTCTTTCTAGGATTCTCTAATTCTTCCAGGCTGACTCTGTGGTATGCTTGGGCCAGAAGTCATTCATTTCAGAGGGGTTCTCTGTTATCCATGGTTTCGCATTTCCATGTTCAGACCAGGAATGTGTCCCATGCAGATATGGGGGGTTGTACTATAAGCAACTTGCTGAATTTTGTCTTTATCTTGTGAGCTTATCTCTTGCTGTTTGTGCTGCTGGCAAAGTCCTATCAGGGGTCCTAACAAGTCCTTAATTTTTACTAAAATATTTCATTATATTATAATACATAATTTAAGCATGAAGAAACTTCTGTTACAGCATTTCTATACTTGTGGGGAAGATATAACGAAGTCAAAACAAAGAATCTGGTAGTATCCTTAGAGGTGAACTAATTCAATGTAGCATAAGCTTGTTAAATGATGTAGTTCAGGGATCTCCTCCAGATAAGCATCTAATCTACATAGCTGGACAAATCTGATCTAGTATCAAAACAAAAATTTCTTCCCAAGTGGAACAAATAAAGGCAATATTACTCTTGTTCTCTTATCAAGAGCTAATTCATACAGCATAGACATACATTGCAGGTCAGAGGAAGCAAAAAATACATATTCTGTTCAGAGGTCTTAATTTTCAAGTGGATTTTTACAAAAGCTATTTAAAATCAGGTCAATACAACAACTGGCATACTGAAAACTCAAATGCCTGGAGTAACATGCTTTTTAAAATATCTATTTACTTGCATGTTTTATCCCCAGTGCGCATACAATACACATCTAGTTATAAAAACTGTTAAGTACAATCTAGCCATGGTTGAACACATAAGTGCTATTGATTTAATAATAATAATAATAATAAAATGTATTTATATACCACCCTTTGGTAACCCAATCAGGACGGTTCACAACATTAAAACATACAAAGTAAAACAGTACACTCCCCTCCCCCCTTAAAAAGTTATTAAATCAATTTACAAATTAAAACAGTTAAAACATTTAATAAAACATGTACCTACATTTAGCAATAACAGTAATCCCCAGCGATATTCAGTTCTATTAACAAAGGAGGCTGTGGGGACTCTCCTGAGGGAGGGGGGTTCCCAAGGCCAGGATAATCTATTCTGGAAAAGGAGCCAGATGAGATCCGTCTTGACAGACTTTTTGAAGTTGTCCAAAAATGTCAATTGACAGATCTCATCCGGCAGGCCATTCCATAGTCTGGGGGCGACAACAGAAAAAGCCCTCTGGGAGGTAGCCGAAAGCCTCGACTTTTGAGGCTGCAGCAAATTCCTCCCAGAGGACTGGAGTGTGCAGGGGGGATTATAGGGGAGGAGACGGTCCCTGAGATAGCTTGGACCCAAGCCATGTAGGGCTTTAAAGGTGATAACCAACACCTTGTGCTGGGCCCGGAAACCAATAGGCAGCCAGTAGAGGGACCTCAAAACTGGAATGATGTGGTCCCTCCTAGATGTTCCTGAAACAAGTACTAACTGTAATTTCTGAACCAAGCACAAGGGTAGCCACATGTAAAGCGCATTACAGAAGTCTAGGCGCGAGGTTACCAGCACATGAACAATGGTCTAAATGTCCCTTGCTTGCAGAAAAGGGCACAGCTGGCATCATCAGGCGCTCCTGACTGTCGCATTTACCTGATTTATCATCAGGAGCGACGAGTCAAGGAGCATCCCAGACTGCGAACACATATGAGAAGAATTGTGCTAGCACCAAACTGTTGTCAGAAAGTATTTCAACAACAACAACAACCCCTTTAATTGTATGCACTTTAATTCAGTCCCCTGCTTAGTGGTTTGTAATGGGTGCTGGCATCCTGTTGGTGAGTTACAATGGTGTAAATTATGCTATCACAACTCACTTTTTGGGTCCTTGTGGAGTTCAAAATTCACTATCAACTGTGCAATGACCAAAATCCCCCCAATTCCCACCTTTTCTCAGCAGCAGCACCCCCAACCCAGCCAAATACTTCTCCAAGCCCCTGTCTCACCTCCACTGTTGATGCAATACCCATGTTGGGGTAAGTGGGAGGACTGCACCTTAAAGCTAGGGTTTGGACAGTGATGGAGGACTGGTACTTTTTTTTTTTTTTTTATTTTTTTATTTTTCCATAAATCATTAAAATCAAACATTATACATTCAAAGTACAGTTGCTTACACGCCCTTAACATTTACAATCGATTATTGTCTTTTTCTTCATACAATCCTTCTTCCATCCTACTTCTAACATATCGCTCAATCACACTGCATTGTACTTCCTTCCGAATGTTCACGGTTGATTGCTCTTCTATACTCTTTTTTCCTTATTACTTATCAGTCCATACAATAAGTACCCTTATTTCACTATTTCAATGTCATTTTCCTTTATTTCCTCGTCTGTTTTTAATGCCACTGTGTAATGTAACTAGTCAAAATGCTACATTTGTATTGACATTTTTAGTTTGTTGAGAGTTTATTAATTTATATACTTGTCATTTCACTTATTTGTTTTAAGATTCCCTCCATATTAGTTTATGTAATTATTGTTGCAGCATTTCCCCATCTCTGTTCTAGATATTTAGATAATTTGATCCAGATTTGTTGATTCTTGTCTATATACTTACCTTTTATAAGCATGGTCAAATGATCTGTTCCTATCATTTCATGAGTTTTTATTAGCCACTGGTCTATTGTAGGTGTCTCGGGGTTTTTCCACATGGATGCATATGTTAATCTTGCTGCCGTCAGCATGTAGAACAATACTTTTTCCTTTTCTTGGTCTAATTTCTCTTCTTGTATACCCAATAGGAAGGTTTCAGGTTTAAATGAGATGTTGCATTCTAATATTTCATTACAAATTTTTTGAATCTGCAACCAGAATTTTTTGACTTTGTCACAGGTCCACCACATGTGGAAAAATGTTCCTGGGTTGTGTTCACATTTCCAACATTTACTATTCGTTTTTTTGTACATTTTGGCCAATCTGTGCGGGGAGAGATGCCATCTATAAAACATTTTGTAACAATTCTCTCGAATGTTCTGGCTTAAAGTAAATTTCATTTTTTTTGTCCACATTTCTTCCCACTTTTTCAATTCTATTGGGTGTCCAATATTCTGAGCCCATTTTATCATGTTCTCTTTAACTGTCTCCTCTTGAGTTTCCCATTCTAACAACGTTTGGTAAAATCTGGCGATCATTTTTTTATTTCCAGGATTTACAATTTTATCCCATATACAGTTTGTTTTTTCTATGCCCTCCAATTTTATATCCATTTTAGTTCTTTCTCTAATTTGTCTGTATAAATACCAGTGACATATTATTCCGTCTTTTTCCAATTCTTCTTGTGTTTTAATTATGTGTTGTCCATTTTCAATCTTTAGTATGTCTTTGTATGTTATCCAACTCTGTGATTTTGTCTTTTCTCTACTAAATAGTGCCTCGTGGGGCGACATCCACATCGGTAATTTTGGACATAATCTTGCCTTATATTTTTTCCATATTTTTATTAAAGCTCTTCTAATGAAATGATTATTGAAATCTCTATTGACTGCTTCTTTATTATAAAATAAATATGCATGCCACCCAAATCGATTGTTCGTTCCTTCAAGTCTTAATAATTTCGAGTCCTCTAATGTTGTCCATTCTTTTATCCATGACAAGCAGCAAGCTTCATAGTATAATTTTATATTTGGTACATCAAGACCGCCTCTTTTCTTTATGTCTTGTAAGACTTTCATTTTTACTCTGGGCTTTCTTTCCATCCAAATGAATCTGGAGATATCTCCCTGCCATTTCGTAAATACTGCATTGTTGTGTATAATGGGTATCGTTTGAAATAGATATATCAGTTTAGGCAAGCAGTTCATTTTAATTGTCGCTATTCTGCCGAGAAAAGATAACTTTAGGTTTTGCCAGTTTTTCAAATCTTTTTTAATTTCTGTCCATAATTTCTCATAGTTATTTTGGAACAATTCAGAATTTTTATTTGTGACATCTATTCCTAAATACCGTGCTTTTTTGACTATTTTGTATCCAGATTTTTCCACCACTATCTCTTCTTCTTCTCGCTTCATATTTTTTGTTATTATTACAGTTTTTTCCTTATTTATTTTCAGTCCCGTTAACGTCTCAAAGTCCTTTAGTATTGTTATTAGTGTCGAGATTTCCTCTATTGGATCCCCTAATGATATCAATAAATCGTCTGCATATAACTTTATTTTGTAATTGTATTTGCCTAATTTAATTCCTTGTATTTTGTTTTCTTCTCTTATTTTTATGCTCAAAATCTCCATTACTAACAAAAATAGTAGTGGGGAGAGCGGACATCCCTGTCTCGTACCTTTTTGAATTCGTATTTCTTTTGTTCTCTCCCCATTTATTATTAACTTTGCTTTCTGGTCGTCATAGATTGCCTCAATCCATTTTGAAAATTCTTTCCCTGCCTCAGTTATTTCCAAAATGTCTGCTATTATTTCCCAATTCACATTGTCGAAAGCCTTTTCGATATCCAAAAAGATTAAGGCAAGTTTCTTATCCACCTGACAGTCACAATATTCAATCAAATTGAGGACATGACGTATATTATCTTTTATGTATCTTCCGGGAATAAAGCCTCTTTGGTCCGTATGTAGCCAATCTGCAAGAACTTTCTTCAGTCTAAAAGCCAAAATTGATGCAAAAATTTTATAGTCTACGTTTAATAATGAAATTGGGCGATAGTTTTTTGGATCTTGTGGGTCCCTGTTTTCTTTATGTATTAATATTATATTCGCCTCTTTCCAAGAGTTAGGTATAGTTCCTTTTTTTATTTTGTCTAGAGTTTTTTTCAAAGGCAGGATTAGTTGGTCCTCCATAACTTGATAATATTTTGGAGTAAACCCATCTGGGCCTGGTGATTTCCCTATCTTCATTCTTTTAATCGCCTCTGAAATTTCTGCAACTGTTATTGGTTGATTTAATCTTTGCCGCTGTTCTTCAGTAAATTTTGCCAATGAGTTATCCCCTAGGAAAGCTTGTATACTTCCTGTGTTTGTTTCTCTTTTTTTATATAATGATTCATAATATTTCCTGAATATTGCTTTAATTTTGTCTTGGTCAGAGTATATCTGTGCTCCTTCCTTGATCTTAGCGATGTGGTTTCTTTCTTTATCTTTTCTTAGTTTCACTGCTAGCCACCTCCCTGGTTTATTTGAATGTTCAAATTGTACTTGTTTTGTATATTGTAGTTTTTTATGAATTTCTTCTATTGTTTCGAATGATAATTGCTGTTGTAGTATTTTTATTTCCCTTAATATCTGTTTGTTTGATGGGTCATCTTGGAGATCTCTTTCCTTTTTCCTTATTTCTTCTTTTATTTTCGTTGTTTTCTCCATTTTCCTTTTTTTAATTTCTGATGCTTGCTGAATAAAAAACCCTCGCATCACTGCTTTTGAAGCCTCCCATACCGTGATTATATCTGTCTCACCATTCATATTTTCTTTGAAATACCAATTGAGAGTTTGTTTTGCTTTTTGGACTATTTTTTCTCTTTGCAAAATATTGTCGCTCAATCTCCAGTTGTATTCTGATTTTCTTTCTTTTAGTTCCAGCTTCACCGGATTATGGTCCGACCAGATCCTTGGCAATATTTCGATTTTATGTATTGTGTTGCACATATTATTCGTTAACATATAGAAGTCAATCCTCGAGAACGACTTGTGTCGTTCTGAAAAGAATGTATAATCTCTTGCATCGTTATATTTATATCTCCATGCATCTGTTAATAATAGGCTTGTTGTCATCTTAAAGAAAGTCTTAGGTAATTTCCCTTGTCTTGCCTTGATTTTTTGATTTGATTGTCTGTCCAATGTTGGCGCTATCACCCCGTTCCAATCTCCAAATAGCATCATCCTGTCATAATTGTATTCCGTAATCTTCCTCAGTAACTCCTCAAAGAATTTGTCCTTGTTTTCAAGTGGTGCATATAATCCCAGTATCAATGTTTTCTTGTTTTGTATAACCCCTTCTAAGCCTATGTAATGGCCTGCGGGGTCAGTGAATAGTTGTTCTGCTTGAATTCTATGATTTACATATATTACTACCCCTTTTTTCTTCTTTTCATTCGCTGAGATAAATTCTGTGCCTAATTTTTTATTTTTCAATAATTTTATGTCATCTTTTCTAACATGAGTTTCTTGGAGGCATATTATGTCCAATTTCTTTTTCTCCAAAAGATGAAATATTTTCCTCCTCTTTTCAGGCGCGTTTAGTCCTTTAACATTCCAAGTAATAATTCTTAAGTTCATAATTAGTTAATACAAAATGTCTTTTTTGTTTTTACTCTATCGCTTCTTCTTCTTCTTCTCCGGAAACTTCTTTTCCCTCTTCTTCCTGTTCTTCTTCCTCTACTCTCTGTCTAAGTTCTGTTTCTTCCTTCTCTTCCTCTTCTTCTCTTTGTTCTTCTTGTGTCTGTTGCCTTTGAGTATATTTGTATCTTGATTTTAGGAGGACTGGTACTTTTGTCTGGCTCGATGGTACTTTATGGTGCCTCATCCTGCACCAAGATCTGTTAAAGAGTAAAGTTACAGGAGCCCTGTCCCAGATCCAAACTGGCAGATCTACCCACAGCTGCTGTGGTGTTGGGGAACCAATAGGGCAGCTTTCTATACAGACAGAGATGTTTTTGCTGATATCTCCCATTGCTAGTATACACCATTCAAGAATGTGTTTTTGAGTCACCGGCAGAATCTTGGAATTAGTCATATATGCATGTGTGAACAAATAACACAGGACAAAACTTAAACAGAGTGCAGAGAGGTGTTGTTGTTCTTAATCATGACCTCTTCATTGTTTAGAGTGAACAGTCATATGTTTCTGTTGTGCCTAATCTGTTGCGTTGGATGTGAATGGAATTGAACTAACTTATTTTACTTCTATATAGAAAGAGTGAATATCATTATAAATGGATTTCTTACATGCTTTAAGTGATGACACCCATGCTTTTATCTGCAAAATAAGGCACTGTATTTTATGGCCTCATTCTCTTTCTTTGATCAGAACACAGTCCCAAACTAATTAAGCAAAACTAATACTATCAGAGTGGCATAGCACCACCAATAAACCTTGAATCCTTCTACTGCTTTCCAAGACTGCTTTCCAATAGCTGATGCGTGTGTACTAATATATATATATATATATATATATATATTTCTTCATGGGTTCAAAATTTATTTCCATTCAGTATTAGGAGCAAAAATGATGCATTTGTATCCTGGATAACAGCAAGATGATTTGCAACTAATTATGTGTACTGGATTTGTAAGCAATATTTTGCTTACAAAAATAAGCAAATATACAGCGGGCCCTTGGTATCCACTGGTGTTTGGTTCCAGGAACCTCTGTGGATACCAAAATCCATAGATGCTCAAGTGGTGTAGTAAAATGGTATCCCTAATACAAAATGGCAAAATCAAGGTTTGCTTCTTGGAATTTATTTATTTAATATTTTCAAGCCGTGGATGGTGGAAACCGTGGATGCAGAATCTGTGTATATGGAGGGCCAACTGTAGTGTTTTTGCACTACTTTCTTGGCTACAAGCAACATTGTGACAGAATTAGTGAACCAAACCCAATTGCTAGCTCCACCTATAGTAGACCCATTGCACCAATGGGACCTAGGTAAAACTTGATTTATTCTCAGTAATTGATTCAGTGGGTCTGGTCTGACTGGAACTAGCCATTGGATTCAGCCCAATATTACTATTAAAAAAAAATATTCTTAGTGCCCTGGCTCCAGATGTCATGCTTAGTGTCGCTCCACTGAAAATGTAACTGTGTTCACCCAAAGGTAGTGATCAGAAATCATGTTTTCATTAAGTTTCCTGATTATGTATACTTCTGTAATTGTGTTCGCTTGAACATGGCTATATTTGCCCTTTAGATCTTGCTAGTAAACACTCAAAGATTTTGAACAGAGAGGCCAGGGCTAGAATGCATATCCCCATTTCCCTCTTCAGACAAAATCACTGAATGTCCAAAGAGGGTAAAAGTTACACTTTTAACTGAGGGGGGGCATAACTGCAGCTGTGTTGAGCAGGTATTCCTTTCATGTGTTGGGTGAAGATATCTGGAGTGATAAGAGTGGTTATATTAATCCATAGATTTTACATGGTGGGAAATAGACCTCTGCAGTTTTCACATGTGACTGTGTACAACAACCCATGTGCTTGAAGTGAGAGCCAGTGTAGTGTGGTGGTATGAGTGTTGGACTATGAATCTGGAGACCAGTGTTTAAATCCCAGCTCAGCCATGGAAACCCATTAGGTGGCTTTTCCTTGTTTTTTTCCGGGCTGTGAGGCTGTGTTTTGGAAGAGTTTATTTCTGAAGATGCCAGCCACAGATGCAGGCAAAACATCAGAAATAAACTCTTCCAGAACAGGCCTCACAGTCTGGAAAAAACCCAAGGAAAATCTAAGGATGCTGGCCGTGAAAGCCTTCGACTTCCCATTGGGTTGCCTTGGGCAAGTCACACTGTCTCAGGCTCAGAGAAAGGCAATGAAGTCAACAGGAAGCTTTCTGAACAAATCATGCCAAGAAAACCCCATGATAGTTTCACTTTAGGGTCTCCATAAGTTGGAAACAACTTCAAGGCACACGACTAGGAGCCACTGTCTTTGCTCTCTTTTCTAATCTCGGCCTGGGAAATATCCCTTGATATTAATAGTGTTCTGTCCTCTAGAAAGAATGTAACTGTTCCAAGAGACAAAATATATGCTATTATGATTCCACAAATAAGAGTCTTGCTCTCTTAACCCACTGGCTTTCAGAATATCTTACAGAATTATATGTGTTGTGTGTAGCAATTAGCACATAGTTGTCTTTGCATGGCCACTGTATTTATTTGACCTCACTGAATGTGACATTTTCATTGCTACTGTGTTCAGAACTACTGTCTGGTCTTGCAACACTTGAGATGCATTACACATTTAAAATGCAGGTCATATCAGATAGTACTATGAGAAGAACAATGTCATCAGTCTTGTTGCAAGCTCCTTCCGTGTACACATCCCTGTAAGGTGGCTTTCCAGTATCGTAAGATGGAAGGACTGCTTATCTGTAATGGCAACTCGGAGAGCAGGATACCTACTCCCTCTTTTGCAGATGCTAGTATCTTTAAAAACATTTCTGCATGTTTCCTGCAAGACTACAAGCAAAAAAAAAAAAGTATACAATCACTTGGACCCTGTATCTTGGCTCATGCACAAAGGGGTGTGTATATAATGAGTGTTCTCTGTTCTTATTAGATCTCTAGAATTGTTCATGTTGTGGGCAGACATTTTTGTATTCCTGGTAGGTGCTACACATAGAACACCTGGGAAGGGTGTCAGTTTCTGGCCAACAAAATAGTTCTCCATTTGTAAGTATCATGCCCCGTGAGCCTGATGAGGCTATAGTCAGAGGAGGAGGAGGACATGGCAGGGAATGGCCCTAGGGATCCTGGCACAGGTTCATTTACACCTGTGCCAGCAGGGAACCCTGCCAACCTAGAGGCTCGAGCAGAAGAAGAGCCTGGTCCAAGTGGGTTGGCATCAGTCCCAGCAGAGAGTCGTGCCCACTCAGATAAGGACGAAGAAGAAGAGAGGGACTTACCTCCACCATCGTATACCCAGCAGCAAGCTCAAAAAGAAACTCAAAGGAAGTCTCTGAGACTTTATGAGAAAAACCTGTTCATTAAGAAACACCAATCAAAGCTTTAATTGTTTTATATATGCTGGGAGAGGCGATGGAGGCTTTGTCATAGATCAACTGATCTTCCTGGAGAAAGCTTCCTGCTTACTTCATTGCCTTAATCCTTGCTGCCTTGACTCGTGCCTTCATCTTGGACTGTTCCTGACTACTCTGTTGCCTGATCCTGCTGACCCACAGACCTACTTCTTGACTATGCTGCCTTCTGTAAACCTTGACCTTTGCACTGTATTCTGGACTCTTCTCTGTGTGCCTTCTTGCCTGTATTGCTGCTTCTTCAAGAAACAGAACCTTGCTTGTTCCGAACCTTATCTGGCTCTCCCTAATTAACTTTGCTATCACTGGGGCTTGGCTGCTTTCTCAGACCCTGTTTATCCTGCTGGCATTTTGGGCTGCTTTCTCAGACAATAAGATGGAGAGTATCTGTAAGAGCATAATTATCTGTAAGAGCATAATTTTCTTTTAATAAGGAGAGATCACTGCCTTACCTTTATTGCGGAGATATGGTATACAGATACCTGAAATAAATAAATATCGAAGTAATTAACTTCAGGTGATACACAATTTTAAGTATATGGTCTCATATGACAGACAACACAGTCAATTATGCCAGTTACATTTTCTTGCTTAAAGTTTTTTTTAAAGTCAGCTTCATTGAAAAATGAAGTAGCTTTTCTTGCTTATTAAACAATCATATATCAAATATTTAAAGATTGCCACTGAATGATAGAACACATGATTTTATGATTCTATGATTTTTTTTTTCCCTGAGCCCTCTCCCCCTTTTAAAGGAAAGACTAGATAAATGTCTACTACTTGCTCATCATCTGGACAAATATCCAGATAATAACCAAATTGCTACCAGTATATTAACACTGATGAAGTATTCTGTTTAATATTAGATGATCAGATATTCAGTTCTACTGGAATTGAATTCTCTTTCTTTGTACCATGCGTGGAATCTGCATAGCAATTTTAATATCTTTTGAGCTGAATTAATATAGCTTTGGAAAAAGGGAGGGGAATGTATTTACATTCTAATTATTCTGTTTGTAAACTGCTATGGATATGTGATTGAAGGGTTGTATAAAGTACTTTTAATCAGCATCAACTATCTCTTTTTGGGTTTCCCCCCCTAAAAGTAGTTTTATATTAAAAGTGCTATTTAAACTACTCTTCAATCCATATTTCCACAGTAGTTCAAAAAAGAAAATAATAATTGATTGTCTAGATTTCTCCCCAGATATATTAGATAGACAGAAGTCTATCATATTTCTGCAGATCTTCCATTCCAACATTTATTGTTGTGTTAGAATTCCTCTACTAACCATTTTTAGGCAAATCTCATAAACAATTTACATTGAAAACATAAACCCCAATGATAATATAATAAAACAGGTGGAAACCTTTCTGAAAGCAAAATACCTCCCTTGCCCCCACATAGACTCCTTTCTGCAAGGGAAGATGGTTCTTCGAGTGATCCTATCGGTGTGGATGGGCACTTCACTAGGGTTTTCTGTTATTTCTCCTACTCAGAGGGCAAGATATTTTTCAATAGTTTTATGGGAGACCTTGGGAAAGGATGTAGAAATGAAATGAGCAAAAGCCACTTGAGGTACTCTGTCCCAGCAGTTCACATCCTATTTAGATTCTATTTTCCTTTTTTTTTTAAATGGAAGGAATTAAGGCACATTCTCCAAGGTAGCACAGTTAAAGGATTAATTTAACAGCTATCTGGTAGATAGCTGTTATCTAGTAGATAGCTGCTAGATTTTGAACAGATTTCTAGCACAGACAGAGGACAGATGAATAAAGTAGGTGTTATTCTCAGACTGCAGCTAAT
Organism: Gambelia wislizenii; assembly: GCA_030847615.1. Classification (NCBI taxonomy): domain Eukaryota; kingdom Metazoa; phylum Chordata; class Lepidosauria; order Squamata; family Crotaphytidae; genus Gambelia; species Gambelia wislizenii. The sequence goes on from JAUMIR010000004.1 coordinate 111,540,930, forward strand.
AAAATTTGTATGAGAGAGATCGTAACAATATCACTTGTAAGAACTGCATATCCAGCAGAACCTTCTCCAAGACCTGTCTGCATCTGTAAAAATAGATGAAATTTGCAAGTGTCTTCAATAATGACATGGTTTAAGTTGTCTTGTAGAAATACTAAGGATGTATTTTAAAACAGTCAGTGATTTAAAAGTGTCCAATTAAGATAAAATGTTCAAGTCTTGCTTTTTCTGTTTCCTCTGAGCATAAACATCTACAGCTATGCATCTCAAGCCTGTGTACATTTATTTGCAAACAAGTCCCATGGTTTAGCAGAACTTACTTCCATTAACTGTGAAGATTATCAGACGGGGACCAAAGAAGTGTCTCTAGCTTCCTCTATATTATATCCCACCCCCTCCCATCCCTGTCCCAGCACGATAACCCCCTGTTTCAGACCTACCTTAACCGTGTGACTGCCTCCTCCCCTTGGCAGCCCAGGAGTGAATGGAGCTTGAACAGAGCCCCATTCACTTCCTGGTTTGAGTTCCAGGCCGTTCTCGCGAAAGAACAAGTGTCCGGGAAATTCAAAAATAAAAAGGAAAATAAAGTAAAACAAGTTACACAAAGCACAAAAACACAGTTTTAAAAAAGCAAAGTAACCCAGGGAGGGTACAAAAAAGGCTGTCACTTACCTCCTTGTCCCGATCGCACCCGGAAGTGTTCGACACAGACCTCCCACTGCAGCTGGAATCACACCAGCATAACAGGGCTCCTTTTCACTCGCTCGTTATTCCATGAAAGGAATGGAACGAGCGATCTATTCACTGCTTAAACCGTGAATAAGAAGAAACGAGGGCAGCATGGAACCAGCATGGGATGAGGACCATGTCATCTGAAAAATAAGCCCTTTAGCAATCTCCTGGAGTTCATGTAACGCCATATTAAGGGCGTCTGATAATCTCCTGTGTGCCTTGCTGAAATGTTTATATACCTCCCCATATGCCTGCTTGAACAGACACTTGGTTCTATAAGAAATCAGTAAGATAGTTTTGCACTGGTTACTCTAGACATCCAATATGCTAAAGATAAAGCCTAGAAAAACGTTTGCCCCTGCTGTAGTCTGATACAATCAACCTATCATCCACTTGTCTGGTTGTACATATACAAAATAATCCATTTGCCATGCTTCTATTTATGAAATTTGCTACATATGTTGTTTATCACCCATCCTGTTTATGTCAAAATAAGTTTCCATTGGGTTCTGTGTGTTTACTCTCAGACCATGGGCACAGGATTATTTATTTTCTAGAACCCATTAGCTGGCAACAGCTAATATTCTATGGATATTCTAATTATATTTTAAATTTTGTGGTGGGTTTTAGTGATGTGAATTTTTATATGGAGCTCTTTTAAATTTTGTAAGCCACCTTAGGCTAGGAAAAAGGTTAGATATAAATTAATAAATAACTCACTCATGACAAAATCTGTATAAATTAAATCGAACCATAAATCAATTTCTGCCTTAATCTTTCATCCATATACAATACATTTTTTCATGTTCTCTGCTCTTCAGTACAATTGACATATCAGACACTAGCCATGGTTAGTCCTGCTCTATTTTCCATCTCTAATTAATTTGGAATAGTGCCCAAGCATGTGGATCTGGCATTCAAACCATTTGATACTTACAGGTGAGCTATTTTTTTTTAATGGAACAATTGGATACAAAAGTTGATATAAACAAACAAATATCAGTACAACCAGAGATATGTGGTTGTGATTGTGATAATGTTTTTAATACTTCCATTTCTTCTAGTGATTGCTAGAATGTATTACAAATATTTTAAATTTTGTTGTATAGATCACGTCTTAGGGATAGAAGGGATACATAAAACTCTGGAACAAGAACTGTCTGTCAACAAATTAAGTATGGTGTTCTGAAGCTATGCATATCAAACTCAACGATAGTGCACTTAAATTTTACGCCAGCATCAGTTTTTGGATTTTGTTCAAATATTTCAGGAACAATTAACTGAAATAAACTTTGCTAGAGACAAAGTCTTTGTACTGTATTTTCATGCACAATAAACAAAGCTTTATAAAGTTGGAGATAGAGGGCCAGCCCAAAGACATATGACTATCTGAGAAGAGAGACAAGATGCCTGCCACCCTCCTGCCCCATTTTACCCATGGTAGCAAACTGACTGGCTTTTGAATTTTATGTCAAATGGTGATGAGGAAGCATCATCCACCATACCTGAGTGCAGCAGCGTAATATAAAGAATAATATAGAACAGGTTGCAAGACAGACACAGCTAGTTGAACATCTTGCTCCTTGCTCCACCAGGTATCTGTTTGCTGGTGACTTCAATGAATGTAGCAGGAGCAATGCCAGGGTACATAATGTGAGCAAAGCAGCACATCAGTGCACGCAGTATCTGTTGTTGTGCATGATTGGACTGGGTTGAGTGCCTCACAGCCTGCTTGTCTACTTGCTTGTTTGCTTGGTCAGGCTGTTGGTGATGTACTGGGGAAAAGGCAACCAGGCTGGCCAGCCAAACAGCCAACTGGCATTGTCACTGATGTGCTGACATAGGAGGTTGATAATGGCCAGGTAGCTCAGGAGATACCTTGAAGCTCTCCGAGCTCCCCCAAGCATTTTCCAACTGAGACAGTAGCCTCACACTGCCTAATGACAGGGGTGCCCCTGAGGAGATATGAGATGTTTGGGTAGAAGACACCTCCAATATCTGATGCAGAAGTATATGTTTAAGAGAAGTAAGGCTTGTGAGAGTGGGGTAAGAATGTTTGAATGGGAGACAGAGGGATTAACCTTAAAGTTTTTTGTCTTTAAAAAAAAATTCCTGACATCAATTGCTCATATTTTGAGGAGACATAGATGAGCAAGATAGCTGGAGAGGGGAGGGGATTTAAAAGTTCATGAAATATACAAAGAGGTGGGGGAAGATGAGTGGTACTAATTATGGGACAGAGACAGCTTTGGTCACCTTGGTGGATGACCTGCGCAGGGAACTGGACAGGGGAAGTGTGTCCATGTTGGTTCTCCTGGACCTCTCAGCAGCTCTCAATACCATCAACTATGGTATCCTTCTGAGTCACCTCTCTAGGATGCAGCTTGGAGGTACTGTTTTATTCTTTCCTGGAGGGGCACTCTCAGAGGGTGGTATTGGGGGATTCCTGCTCAACTGCTTGGCCGTTGGCCTCTGGAGTCCCTCAGGGGTCAGTCTTGTCCCCTATGCTATTTAATATCTACATGAAATTGCTGGGAGAGGTTTCTGGAGTCTTGGCGTCAAGTGTCAACAGTATGCTGATGATACCCAGCTGTATTACTCCTTTCTACCTAATTCCAAGGAAGCTGTTCCTGGGTGAGAGCAAACAAATCTAGACAAGACAGGAGTGCTCCTGGTCAGTCGAAAAACAGATTTGGGAGTAAGGAGTCAGCCTGTGTTAGATTGGGATTATATGCCCCCTGAAAATACAGTTTCACTGTTTGGGAGTACTCCTGAATTCATCTCTAAGGTGTCAGCAGTGACCAGGAGTGCTTTTGCACAGTTAAAGCTAGTATGCCAACTGCACCTGTTCCTAGACAAGTCGGATCTGGCCATGGTGGTACATGCCTTGGTTACATACTGTTTGGATTGCTGTAATGTACTCTGCGAGGGGCTGCCTTTGAAAAGTGCTCAGAAAATTCAGTTGGCCCAAAGAGCAGCAGCCAGGTTGTTAATTTGGGCTGGCCAGTTGTTGCAACATTGGCTGCTAGTCTGTTTCTGGGCAGAATTCAAATGCTAGTTTTGATCTATAAAACCCTATATGGCTTAGGTCCAGGTTATTTGAGGGATCGTGGACTTTTTCAGATGCTCTAAAAAAAAAAAAACCCACAGAGGTTGGGAGGAGGAGAGCACTGTCCCACTTCCAGCAATTGATTTTGCACAACACTGTTCTCCTCGCGTCCTTCATTCGTGCTTCCTCCATGCTGCAGGGACAAGAAAAGTGGTGCCTTCTTGTCCCTCCAGCATGGAGGAAGGATGGAGGAAGCATGGAGGAAGGATGGGAGGAGGATGGGGCATGCGAAATCCATCACCGGAAGCGGGACAGCAGCAGCATCCTCCCAACCTCCATTGCTTTTTAGAGTGTCTGAAAATCTCCCATATCTCCCTTTATGAGTCCATTCCAGAGCTAAGATCATCTGGAGAGGCCCTTCTCTCTGTCCCTCTCAGGTTCATTTGTTAGGAATGAGGGAGAGTGCCTTCTTGGTGGCTGCTCCTAGACTTTGGAACTCCCTCCCTAGTGAGGGCAGAATGGCACCATCTCTGCTCTCCTTTTGCCAACAGGTAAAAACATTATTGTGTCATAAGGCATTTACAGTCTTATGGGGGTTGGGCTTGTAAATGCTGTGTAATTGCGATTTTAAGGTCCATATATAGTTTTACCATATTTTAATATTTTTAATGCTTTTAACTGTTTTTAACTTTATAAATTGTTTAATTTGTTTTTTAAATGTAATATTTATACTTCTAATGTTTGTGTATTGTTTTAATTTGCATTGTTTTAATCTCCTTGTTAGCCACCTTGAGTCCGTATATTGGAAAAAAGGCAGGATATAAATAAAATAATAACAATAACAATAAATAATTGCTAATGACATCACTAGAAATGTCCAGTAGGTGGCATGTTCTATAAACAAAACCCTCATATTTTTTCATCTGCCAAGTATTGTATGTTGACTCTGAAGATCAGAATATTCCCACAACAGAAGTCTGGACTTGAGAGAAATGTATTGACAGCCAGGAATTTGCCACAGAAATCTATTTGTGGGCCTGTCACATGTCCCAGAAATGTGTGCATTTGTGTGCATGGACAAGTAAGTGAGAGGGAGGGAGGAGACCTCTAAGTGTGTAAAGGTTTAATTAAAAATTAAGTTCAATATATTTTTAACAAAGTCCTTTTTCCTCAGGGACACTTTTGAACAACACATTTCAACCTGAACCCACAAAAACATGATACCTTTATTGGGCAACTGAAATGCAAAACACATGATGCAAGCTTTCAAAGCTCTACTGGCTTCTTCATCAGGCGAAAGATATTCAAAAAGAAAGAAAGAAAAGTGTCATTGTTGGAGTCACAGCCCTACATATTGTCTCAGACGTTTCTTATGTTGTTGTTCAGGTGAGGGATCTCATGAAGGCAGAGGCCACTCCTACTTCTTGGCTGTGTGGGAGCTGAGACAAAGGACAGTAAAATGTAGCTCCTTTTGCACCAGTAAGGCAACCCCTCTTGGTATCCACAGGATGTCTCTGTCCTTTTGTGAAGCCACAGGCTCCTTTGTTCAACCTGTTATTTGCATGTGGTTGAAATGCCATGTTCACAGATCTCCTACTGTTGGGGTACTCCTATTGGCTCTGAAGCCACATTGGCTTTCAGGAAGAAGTTCTTCAGGAATGGCAGGAACTAATCTGTTCAGGAGTATCCTTGCAAGGATTTTTCCAGCAATAGAGAGCAGTGTTATGCCTCAATAGTTTGAGCAATCGGATTTTGCTCCTTTTTTCTTGTTAGATAAGGTACTTGCCCTTAGACAACTGCAAGAGAAATGTAGAGAGCAGAACAAGGGTCTCTATGTAACATTCGTTGACCTCACCAAAGCCTTCGACACCGTGAGTAGGAAAGGTATGTGGCAGATCCTGGAAAGACTAGGATGTCCCCACAAATTCCCTAAAATGATTATCTTGCTACACGAGGGCCAGCGCGGTCAAGTCAGATATGGCAATGCTCTTTCAGAGCCCTTTCTAATAACTAATGGAGTGAAGCAAGGTTGTGTTCTTGCACCAACTTTATTTACAATCTTCTTCAGCATGATGCTCCAAAGGGCTACGGCAGAGCTTGAAGAAGAAGACGGCATCTATATACGTTACCGCATATCTAAATATACACTGGACTATGTGATGAATGTTGCTGTCCTTGAGCAAGCAGAAATCACCAGCATTGAGGCCATGATATTGAGAACATAGCTGTGCTGGGCGGGGCACGTTTCTAGGGTGGAGGACCATCGCCTCCCAAAAATAGTACTCTATGGTGAACTCGCCACGGGTCAGCGTAAGAGGGGCACTCCAAAAAAATGATACAAGGACTTCCTGAAACAACATCTCAGGCTTGGCCAAATTGACCACCAACAATGGTCCACCCTGGCCTCACATCAGGAGGCATGGAGACGCACTATCCACAATGCAGCAGCCTTATTTGAGAACTCACACCGAACAAGTCTTGAATAGAAATGACAACGCAGAAAGAATCACAACCCGGAAACATCATCCAAGGAAACCTTCTGCTGTGCTTTCTGCAACCGGACTTGTCTATCTCGGATTGGCCTTTTTAGTCATCAGCGCGCTTGCAGAAAGCGCGGGATGAGTCCTTCCTGAATCTTCGTTTGCAAAGAAAAGCCAGAGAGAGAGAGAGTTGGGGTCTTCCTGCTTTTTATTTCCTCTTTCTGAATCCCAGCTAATGCCTTTAATGTTGGTGCCCCTAGGATACTTCAAAAGAAATGGTGTCAGATGGAAAATTCCAACAGAACAGAATGGTATAAAAGATACAATGCATACTTTTGACACTGTTAAATTTCAAAGCTTAAAATACTTTTGGGGACTTGGTAAACTTACTTCCCCAGTTAAGCTAACTAGTATGGACAAGTACTTGTAGCATAAGCTCCTTTGGAAGCTGACCAACATAGTGGGAGGAATTAGCTCCTATAATCTCAGAGTGGGGCCAGGGAGGTTAAGCTTCTTCTTTTTCCCCTTGAAGCTAAACATGCTAAGGCTGCTGCTATTCATAACTCTCCTAATGGGAGGCTTGGACCTACAATGCCAGCCTTTCTAGTGTTCATGCACAGTATGATTTTTCCAGTTTGTATTTTCTAAAGGCCCTGCCAGTTTTAAAAAACAAATCAACAAACTACTAATACATTTTCTTTAAAAAGAGTAATGGCTGCTGTTCATTCCACAGGGTTTCTTACTTTCCTTGGTTCTTACCAAGCCTTTGGGGAATGTAGTTAAATGGAGAGAGTTCTCATTTGCATTTATCCATCTGCCTTTACTTAGAATATGTAGCATTTGATCATGTGTACATCCTTTTGTAGCCAGTAGGCTAAGGTAGAACAGCCTATTTTAAGGTCAGTGTTGCTGAGAGGTGAAGAAGCTGAGTTTTATTCTTAGTACTGTATAATAATCTTACTCTTTTTTCTTGTTTTTGGTGGTTCTTAATCTCAATGCTTCATGCCTATCTAATTTCACATCTGCAAAAATGTGTATTAGTAGCCCATCCTTTTGTCTGAAGTTCAATTCATCTGATTGCCTTTGTGTTTTTATGTTTATGTATTCAATCCATCTCTGTCCTGTATTAGTACAGTCAGTCATGAAGTTGTTCAAAATCCTGAGAGTACTGGGGAATGGTTTTTTAATACATGTTTCTCCTTCCAGTTAGCTGGTCACTTATTTATCATATTGAGTTTCTGGCATCCAAATATTTGGGAATCAGACACACACACCCCAGATCTCCAAGAATGGTTTTAATGACGGGCAGGGATACGAGGGCAAGGAATGGCCAGGGTGTAGGCACGCCCTGGCAGGGAGGAGGCAGGGGCAGAGTTCAGTCTGGCCTATTTAGCCCTTTGCCGCCCCTGGCTTCCTCCTCTTTGCGTGGACCTCCTCTTCATCTTTTAGTGTTACATCTTGGAGGAAATGATCTGGGCCTGCTGAAAGGCAGAGCTCTGTCCCTTCAGGCCCTTGCTGACATGCGGTATATCAAGGCAACATGGCCACATGTGTGCTTGATCTGGTCTGACATCATTCCACGGCTGATTTACCCCGGGGATGGGGATACCAAACAGCTGGATATTGCCCGGAAGAAGGTCAACAGGGCAGTTCACCTGGCAATGGATAATGGCCTGGGCCATTTCATCCAATACCTGGGAATATCATATCGATTCCCGGATCTCTACAGGGTTGATGGGGTCCACTTATCAGACAAGGGGATCCAGTTATTTCTTGAGGGTATGTGAGCCGGGGTGAGGGCCGTTTTGGCCTCCCTGGTGGGGTATAGGGGCTAAGTCAACACCTGCCCCTTATCTGTGGCAGGGAGTGGGGAGACAAGGATTCAGCATTCACCTATGGCAACCTCAATTTGAGTGGAAGGATGGACTGTACTGAACTGTACTGGCATCTGAACGGATGGAGTGCAGCAAGGTAGGCAATCCTTGGGGCCAGCATCAGGTCACAATCCTCTTCAGAAGCTAGATGGCTTGAGGATTTGTGGTCAGATGCAGGCCTCCCAGCAGATGGCGCCCGGGAGGCACCCCAGACACTGGGATTCCCTCTGGGGCTCAGGTGATTCGCCCAGGGAAGCTAGGGGACAGGTCAGGGATGACCGTCTGCTCCAGCTGGTCCCGCATTGGGGTCTCCCCTTGTAGGTTTGCATACCCTAAGAAATGGATAACTAAATAGATAAGATAAATAAAGTGGCCCATATTTCAACCCAATTGTCTGTGTCTTGTCTCGTTATTCCATGCGTCGATCATTAAATGTACATAGAGAGCACAATAGAAAAATGAAATAACAGTAATTTTTGTTTTGTTATCAGTATGTCAATAATGGATATATTAAGATATACTCAAGGTGGCTCATGGTCAGACCTAAACACCAATATCAAGAGAACATATTCAGCAATCTATTGTGGTTGAAGATCACCAGTAGGATAGCTATTCCTTTTTTGAAAAAAAAATATTTATTTTAAGATTGTGTGCTTATAAAAAACTCTTTTTTGTCTTAGAAAAACATGCTTAAAAAGCAAACAGTGGAGAAGTCAAATGTACCTATTGGTGGGGGCTATTCACTTTCCTTTTTACATGGCTAAAACAAAAACAACTTAATTACTAAGGAGATTATTAGATGCAGCAAAAATTGCATCAAAATATCGCTACAAGAACAGGAAGGGGCGAGATTATCAGACAATGTCATCCTCCAGCGTTCTGGGGGCATAGTACAGCTGTGAGTAAGGCATCCCTTTTTATTGGCAGCTTGTCCCCATCAATAGAAAAGGAAAGCCTCATCCACGGCAGTGCTATGCCCCCAGAACAGCAGAAGGATGTGGCGTCTGGTATTGTCTCCCTTTCTGTTCTTGTAGCGATCTTCTGGTGTGGTTGGGAATGTGATTTTTTGGCGTCTTCTCCCATGTCTGATAGTCTCCTAAAATAAATTTCTGAAAATTGAGTCCAGACAGTTGTATATTTGTCTGCAGCATCTTTGAAACTAAACACTATTCTTCCTTTATCAGTTCTCTCATGTCTTCTAACCTTTCTTCTCCACATGGACAATGGGGACATTCCCACTCTTTAAGGAGAATGTATTTAGCCTAGCTTTGATGTCCTGAGAACCAATGCTTCCAGCTCCTCTCCATATTCATTTGTGAAGGTAGATTTCTGAACAGGAAGTGTAGTGCCATTCCACATGCTGGACGTGAGACAGAATCTTATCGATTTAAAACATGCCTAGGCCTAGAAGCAGATGAAAGGCCCTCTCTCCATCCCAACTGCCATTGCTTTGGCCATAGAGGGAGAGAAGAAGATGCAAAGAAAGCTCCATCATGGCTAGGCCTAGAAGCAGATCCCAACTGCCACTGCCCTGGACTTGGAGGGAGAGAAGAAGAAGCAGGCGCAACTCCACGATGCTTAGGCCCAGAAGCAGATGAAAAGCCCTCCCTCTATCCCAACTGCCACTTTTGTGGTCTCAGAAGGAGATAAGAAGAGACAGCATCTGTTAGACTTAATCCCCTCCCACACTGCCATCCCCTTTTCCTTTTGTGTTATGAATCATCTACATGGGCCAGAATAGGCTGGTTGCCACAGGCCTATTCTGGCCATGGGTCTGGCCTGTTCCTCCCCCATTACCTGGAAAACATGGGATGGAGTCCAGACCACCACACTGGCCCATCCCTGCAGCCACTGGTGCCTGCGTCGTTCTCTCTGAAGCCAGGAAGTTGGCCCGCAACACATGATCAAGGCCCCCTGCACGTGACCAGCCTTGGACAGGTCCTCTGACATCTTCAGTTGGCTGTCCAGATTCATGAAAAGAAGGCAGCTATGCATCATCCTAGAAGCTTTGAAGGAACAAGTACAGTGAATGAGTTATTTGTAATTAATTCCATTCTGCACTAATACACACACAACTAAGTTATGTTATGGTTGTAATCTAACAAGGGATAACTCCACTCTTTGTCATGTAACTGTGACTTTTAAAGGTGCTTGTATAGTTACAAGGATGTTTGGCCTCCTTCTATAGGTGTATTTTTATTATAAGTCAGTGGTTTGTAGTATTGTTATGTTTTATAAGTAACTAAAAATAAATATTTCTGTTACTTTTGAATAATGGGGCAGAGTAATTTTTAAATAACCATCAAAACAATGAGCTACGTTTCTGGGCCTTGGAATGATAGCTGTAACAAATTACTGTAAAAAAAATCTGTACAAACTATGCAAAACCCTCCCATGTACAGTAGTTAGATTACATGTACAATATTTACTGATGGCATTGCATCACTAACCCACCTGCAACATTGTTATTTGAATATTCTTTGGATAACTGCTGTGCAGGCACAACTGAGTGCCCTACTACTAATACTTGCACATCTGTTGTCTGTCTGTATTATTTCTACAGTACATTCTGTAAAATGATGTACTGATGATCTCTTACAGGCTTTCCAGTTGATATGTATGAATATTCCAGGATACAAACAAGTTGGATAACTTACTCCAAGTTTGATGAGTGTCCAGTTAGCTTGGAGCAGAAGCCTCACCTTCAGTCTCCAAACTGATTAAAATATTAGAAAAAGGAAACTAGAAAAAAAGTCTTCTGGAAGCTTGATGCTTTAAAACATGTAGCAAAGAAGCTACGGTAGATAGGTAGATAATGTTCCCATCACTGTGAAATTGAGTTCAGTGATATTCTTTTACATTATTCTAGGTACCGTGACAATGTATTGCAAGGATCAATGATGCAGCATATTAAGATATTTGTGCACTCTTTAAAATAAAACAAGATTCTTAATACAGTTCTTGCACCAAGTGACATAGGAAACAAGTGTACTTCATTTGATTTTTCTGAAGTTCTTTTCCTCATTGCCACAGCTGGTGCTCTTTGACTGTTATGAAGTTATATTGATTTAATGCCAGCAACATGTTAGATATTGGGCTGAACACAATGACACAGTTCTTGTCCTCCACTACTTATGGTTGACGTAAGATGGACAGGACAAGGATGACAAGAGAAGCCTTGACCTGATAAACTTTCCTCACTGTCATTCTTTTCCAAGCTATTCATGATTTTATACTTTCTTGTCATATTTGCTTACTGAAGAGTTATAATCTAATCATTCTTTCTTTTCATTGCACAGATATCCTACATTTCATTACACTTTCTATTTCGCTTTTATTCTTATTAAATTCTATATGAAAAAGAGACTCTGACACTAAATTCTATGTGTTACTAAAATATGTATGTATCATAAATTTATACGAATTTACAGGTAATTACCCTACCCTTTTAAAATATCTAAATTTGACCTTATCTTTATTTTGAATTATGATGTAGCATTTCTAAGCTACTAGCTGGACCCGGTGTACCATAGGCCACTAAAAAACTCTCCCCAAAATGCCGAGGAGACCTCATGAGAACCCTATGAGGTAGGCTGGTGGGATTAACTTGGCCCCCACCGCTTATTCTGCCCCCTTCCGCTTGTTCTGCCCCCTGCTTCCCCCCTCCACTTTTTCTGCCCCCTCTACTTGTTCTGCCCCCTGCCGCCCCCTCTGTTCTTTCTGACCCCCTCCACTTGTTCTGCCCCCTGCTGCCCCCTCTGCTCTTTCTTCCCCCTCTGTTTGTTTTGCCCCCTGCCGCCCCCCTCCGCTTGTTCTGCTCCCCTGCCGCCCTCTCTGCTCTTTCTGTCCCTTCCGCTTGTTTTACCTCCCTGCCACCCCTCTCTGCTCTTTCTTTCCACTCTGCTTGTTCTTCCCCCCTGCTTCCCCCCTCTGCTATTTCTGTGCCCCCTCCACTTGTTCTGCCCCCTGCCACCCCTCTGTTCTTTCTGCCCCCTCTGCTTGTTCTGCCCCCTGCTTTCCCACCCTGCTCTTTCTGTTCCCCCTCCACTTGTTCTGCCCCTCCACCACCCCCTCTGCTCTTTCTGCCCCCCTCTACTTGTTCTGCCCCCTGCACCCCCTCTACTCTTTCTCCCCCTCTGCTTGTTCTACCCCCTGACCCCCCTCTGCTCTTTCTGCTCCCTCTGCTTGTTCTTCCCCCTGCTGCCCCCTCCTTTTCTGCCCCCCTGCCACCCCCTATGCTCTTTCTTCCCCCTCTGCTTGTTCTCCCCCCTGTTTCCTCAATCTGCTCTTTCTTCCCCCATCTGCTTGTTCTTCCCCAGATGCCCCCCTCTGCTCTTTCTGCGCCCCTCTGCTTGTTCTGCCCCCCTGCCACCCCCTCTGCTTTTTCTTCCCCCTATGCTTGTTCTTCCCCCTGCATCCCCCTACGCTTTCTTCCCCCTTGCCACCCCCTCTGCACTTTCTCTCACCTCCGCTTGTTCTTCCCCTTGTCTCCCCCTCTGCTTTCTGGCCCCCCTGCCAACCCCCTCTGCTCTTTCTCCCCAGTCTGCTTGTTCTTGCCCCCTGCCTCCCCCTCTGCTTTCTGCCCCCGCCACACCTCTCTGCTCTTTCTCCCCCCTCTGCTTGTTCTGTCCCCCTGCCTCCTCCTCCACTTTCTGCTCCCTGCCGCCCCCTCTGCTCTTTCTTCCCCCTCTGCTTGTTCTCCCCCCCTGCTTCCTCAATCTGCTCTTTCTTCCCCCCTCCGCTTGTTCTGTGCCCCTGATGACCCCTGTGCTCTTTTTCCCCTCTGCTTGTTCTGCCACCCTGATGCCCCCACTTCTCTTTCTTCCCCCTCCTCTTGTTCTTCCCCCCTGCCTCCCCCTCTGCTCTTTTTGCCCCTCCACTTGTTCTTCCCCCCTGCCTCCCCCTCTGCTCTTTCTGCCTCCCCCCTCCGGTTGTTCTTCCCCCCTGCCTCCCCCTCTGCTCTTTCGCCCCTTCCGCTTGTTCTGCCCCCTGCCTTCCCCTCTGCTCTTTCCGCCCCGTCCGCTTGTTCTTCCCCCCTGCCTCCCCCTCTGCTCCTTCCACCCCGTCCGCTTGTTCTGCCCCCTGCCTCCCCCTCTGCTCTTTCCGCCCCGTCCGCTTGTTCTTCCCCCCGCCTCCCCCTCTGCTTTCTGCCCCCTGCCACCTCCTCCGCTCTTTCTGCCCTCCCTCCACTTCTTCTGTCCCCCTGCTGCACCCTCCGCTCATTCTGCCCCTTGGCCCCCACCCCCTGCACTCCTGCACACACCACATCCACCCCTATGCTACTCACTCTCCCTCTCTGGTGGCCATGTTGGAATCTACATGGTCCTGCCCCCAGTGTGTTGATTGGGTGCCCAACAGACCTGCGATTGGTTGGTAGTTCCCTAAGCAGCCAAACAGCACACTGGAAACAGCAACATACCCAAGGGAATTATATGTGTGTGTGTGTGTGTGTGTGTGTGTGTGTGTGTGTAATATATGCTGAATGAACCTTTGAATCACATTACTTATCCTTTTGTTTCCTTACATTGACTAAGGTTTGGTGACTTCCCGAAGACTGCCAATTTGTTTTTAATGTGTAATAACCCCTAGTGAGCTCATAATCTATTGATTTTATATGCCCTCTTCCTCTTTTTTCTTTTTGTCAATGATCAATTTATTATGGCATTTAAAGTAACAACCTCTTTCTCCTTTCAAGAAAGTTTGAATTATTTCCCAAATAGGGGTATGGAATGTTACAACATTTCCCCAAGAGAGGATTGTTCTGACTGTCACCCTGTAGTTTTAGATTACATACCTAGATTGCTTACAATTAGAGGGAATACTGTGGCCAAAACCCCCCCAAAAAACCTGCTACTTTCCTCAAGAAAAGACATAAGTTCTGCGTGTTATGGATGCTTGATATTTGTGTTATAAAATCCAAGCAGCTCTTTAAGTGAATAATGTTGTAAGCAGAAGATTTGCCCCGAGGCTGATCTGTAAACATTCAAGAGTTCTTCTATTGGAAATCATCAGCCCAGAGAATAAAGCAGTCCTCCTGCTTGCAAAAATCCTAGTGTTTCTGCCAGAACAATATTTATGGAATAAATATTCTGAAGCTCTGAAGGATATTATTAGGTCTGTTATGATTGACACATACTGTACTTGGGATTGTAGAGTGTGTAAAAGGCATATGGTGGTGTAACTGTTTCCTTTTACTGATTAGACATAATTAAATGGGTTTTGATGTCTGGGTTGCCATCATGTTCATTGGATCCAACCACTTCATATCTCCTGTTAAATAACCAGAAAGCTTTGGTTCTGATTGATTGCATTAGAATGGGAATGGGTTAGGCATGTTGTGGTCCTCTAGATATTGTTGAATTGGAGCTCCCTTCAATCCTAACCAGAATAACAGGAGTGAAATATGATGGGTGTTACAGTGCAACAATATCTGGAGGGCCACAACTTGCCCACCCCATTCTAATGGTGAAAAGAGAGCAAAGAGGGAGCCAAACACACCTGCTTGGGGGGGGGAGTTCTACAACCACTGGAAGCAGCCTCACAAATGTCCCTGTGATGGTGGTGGGACTGAGAAAAAGCCCTCCCCCATGCATCTTAAAATGCGGGCAAACTGTCCTGATTCTTTGGGTATCTCTTGTACATTTCAGTAATCCTGCTTTCTATTCTGCTCTCTATTGACTGATTTTTACCCATGGTTGTCCAGTGCATGTGGACCCAGACACTGCTTCCATGGGAATGGTCTCTTATGATCCGAGAAAGAGGCAGCTACATGGTTTTTTGCTCTCTTGTGGGAGTAGGAATGATATAATTCTCTATGTGTTGCTGGACTACATTTCCAGCAGCCCTATCTAGTGTAGCCAATAGTGATGAAAGCTGGAAGCTTCCGTTTAACAACTGGAGAGCTGTACTTGCTCTTCTTTTTTTCTTCTTTTTATTTTTTATCCCCCCCCCACGCACAAATTTTCCATATTAAAGTGTGTGTGCGCGCGCACACACACACACACACAAAATTCTTTTTTTCAGTTACATTCCATTACAAAACAAACAAGTTTGCATATATGTCTTTGTATATCATTTCTCTTCTTTATATTTTTTCCATACATACATTTATTCTCTAATACCTTTCTCTCAAAATCTGTAACTTCTTTTCTATAAAAATTCAAATCTTATTGAGGATTTACAATAATAAAGTTTCTTCGACTCTTTCTTCTTCCCCCTTCCTTCTTCCTTCCTCTAATTTATATTGCTTTAGCTCTTTTCTATTTCTTCCTTTTCTGTTGCCTGCCTATCTGATCTCTTTTCTTGCTAGCTTCCAAGCTTGATTGTCTCCTTATTTGTAATATCTTTTTACCCTCAAATTGTCTCAATTTTATTTCCTTCTTTCCTTTTTCCCATTTGACCTTAGTTCTCACTTTGTCCCTTTCCCTTTTCCAGGAAACATTTAACCAATTCCCATTCTTCCTCCAATTTCCCTATATTTCTTTCCTTAAGTAAGGCTGTCAATCTGTCAGCATCCATCATTTCCCATAACTGATCAGTCCATTCATCTATATTTTCTTTCCATTTTTTAGCGTATATGATCCTGGCTAGTGTTATCATGTATAATATGATTCTCCAATGACACTTCAAGTTATTTTCTTCCCTCTCTCCTATCTCTCCTATCATATTTAACAAATAAATCTCTGGTTTTAATGGATAATTAATATCAAGAATTTCTCTCATCTTATTGTGGATCTTTTTCCAGTATGCTTGGGCCAACGGGCATCTCCACCACATATGCATAAATGATCGTACAGCCTCGTCACATTTCCAGCATTCCCTTTTCCCTATATTACTAGACAAGAATGAAATGGATAAAATTATATTTGATAAAACAAAACATCAGGTAGCTAACTTCTACAAGCTACTACTGGAAAGAGAACTGGAGACAGAACAAGTTAAAGAAAACATGGTGAAATGGATGACAGATATAGGTCACACTATTGAATTCAATAAATGGGAAAAAGCATGGAAGGACACACAAAAGTTCACACTGGCACAAAATCTGAAAGAAAACTTTGTAAAGCTGTTTTATAGATGGTATCTCACGCCAGATAGGTTAGATAAAATGTTAAAGCACATATATAAACAAACAAAAGACAAACATTAAAAACTGACTTCCTACTATTCAGTTGTTGGTTACATTTGTTAAGTATTTCAGTTCTCAAATGTTGATATTTACAATAATCCTCTACAGTAGATGAATAGTCCTTTTCTCACTCAGCATAAACTGTTTGAGCTATCATGTTTCTTTTCCATGTCTCTCTCTCTGGCTTTTCTTCGCAAACGAAGATTCAGGAAGGACTCATCCCGCGCTTTCTGCAAGCGTGCTGATGACTGAAAGGGCCAATCCAAGATAAACATGTCCAGTTGCAAAAAGCACAGCAGAAGGTCTCCTTGGGTGATGTTTCCAGGTTGTAATTCTTTCTGCATTGTCGTTTCTCTTCAAGACTTGTTCAGCGTGAGCTCTCAAATAAGGCTGCTGCATTGTGGATTGTGCGTCTTCATGCCTCCCGATGTGAGGCCAGGGCGGACCATTGTTGGTGATCAATTTGGCCGAGCCTGAGATGTTGTTTCAGGGAGTCCTTGTATCACTTTTTTGGAGCACCCCTCTTACACTGACCCATGGTGAGTTCACCGTAGAGTACTATTTTGGGAGGCGATGGTCCTCCACCCTAGAAACGTGCCCCGCCCAGCACAGCTATGTTCTCAATATCATGGCCTCAATGCTGGTGATTCCTGCTTGCTCAAGGACAGCAAGATTCATCACATAGTCAGTCCAGTGTATATTTAGGATTGTGCATATACCCTCCATTGGTGCCCCCTTGTCATGGGGGAGAGGCTTGCATACCCTAATGAAGTTTTCCATGTAGTCCCTTATTTTTCTCTGAGATGCATGTTGAATGGCTTCCAGTCTTTTTCAAAGCTTTTTGATGTCCTCTCTTTCAGTAGTCTTGTAAGCTTGTCCATCTCAGCTAGGTCCCAAACTTTAAATAATCATTCTTCTTGTGCTGATATTCTTCTTAGCAATAGCACAGCAATAGCATTGATATTTATATACTGTTCATTTGTGCCGAAGCACTCCCTAAGCAGTTTACAATTATTTTTAGCTAATTGTCCCCAACAAGCTGGGTACTCATTTTACTGACCTATGGAAGAATGGAAGGCTGAGTCAACCTTGGAGCCCTCTGGGATCGAACTCATAACATTATGGCTTGCAGTCCTGGCATTTTTATTTATTTATTTATTTATTTATTTATTTATACCCCGCTCTTCAGCCACAAGGCTATCAGAGCGGCTTACAAATTGTTTTTAAGCAATAGCTATTTACACATCTACACTGCATTAAACAGTTTCCAATGTGTGTTAGCTAATTGCCCCCACAAGCTAGGTACTCAATTTACCGACCTATGAAAGGATGGAAGGCTGAGTGAACCTTGGAACCCACTGGAATCGAACTTGCAACGTGGTGGCTTGCAGGACTGGCATTTAACCACTGCACCACCAGGACTCCCTTAACCACTGCACTACCAGGTTCTTGTGTTGGTATGTGCCTCCTCTTCTAATATCAGGTGGATTTTCAAGTGTTTAGCAGTCCTTAGCAGTCAGCTAAATGGAAATATTGGAGGTGGTGAGGTGTTGGAGCTGGTAATGTGTTAGAACACAGGGCAATGTGTGTGCCACATTGTGTATGTGTAATGGGTGTGCCACATTATATGTGGTAGCCTCTAAGGTAATCTTGTACTCCTTAGCTGCAGAAGAAGATGCTCTTATTGTCAGTTCTGAAGTACTGTAAGATTCATTTGTTCTTTTGGTTGACCTTGATATGAAAAATGAAGGGAGTATATTTTCATTCACCTCAAAATGCAAAATGTCTTTGGACACCTTTGGAAACTAGACTACTCCTTGAGTATAATGCTTCAAGTTTTTGATCACCAGGGCTGGATGGTCATGCGATACACTGGTTTATCAAGACTAAGGAATTAATTATCATTGACTATGTGGATGCTAACAATTAAAAGATTTATTTTAAAAGCTGGAAAAAATTGCTGCATAGCATCTTACTTGCTTCATTATATAGTGACCTTTGTCTAAGCCATTATATTTATGAAGAAAGTTAACATGGAATTTGAGAGCTGTTGTTAGTGTTACAATGCAGATTAGCATTAAAGACAGCTCAGCATGTTTTCAGGATTAAACCACTGTAGCAACGAAGAGCTAATTGGAAATTAGGATAGGAAAAGGCTAATGTTAAAAAGATATCTTCAACACCTCTGAGTCAGCACTTTCAGTTAATCAGGCTGATCTTCTGGCAAAATACTTTGACAAGTTACTGGCTCAGCTTATTTTCTCTGACTGACTTTAAAGGTCTGCTAATGGCACAACAGATTTGTATATGGATGGATTCATATTTTGGAGTTACCTTGATTTTTTTAAATTTTTTTTTTAGTTTCACAAAAATGTGTAAAAAAATCATGCAACTTTACTTGCTGAAATGTTTTATGATTCTTCATTTTGTACTAATGATATTGCAGAATGAAAAATGACCTTTTCTAGCATTCATGTGTGATGGAATTGTTTAGCTACAATGTGTGAGATCTAACTGCTAATGAGCAGTGTGCATCTAATTATAATTACAAGATAATTTTGTTCAAATTTTAATTAAAGAAAAGCCGTAAACCAATGTTGATAATTGTCCAATTTCAATGAGACTAATCTATGATAGTATATACTGGCATACATTTACTTAGTATGTATAGCCCATTTTGTCCATAAGACTGATGTAAATATTCAGACACTGATATTCTAATTGTACTTGTATGTTGCATAGTAGTGGGAGTAGCTAGTACTTGAAGAATTGAAAGCAAACTTAGGACTTTTTTGGATGAATCTTTTACAGCGCAAGCAGCCTCATCCCTGTTGCGAGGCTGCTGTGCTGCAGGGCATCCCTTTCGGATGACGCTCTCCTCTGCTGGTACTGTTGCGTTACCGCGGGGACACTGCAGCGTTATATTTGTGGTTTTCTAATCATGATCAACTTTTGTGATTAGAAAACCGCCGAATATAACGCTGCAGTGTCCCCGCGGTAACGCAACAGTACCAGCAGAGGAGAGTGTCATCCGAAAGGGACGCCCTGCAGCACAGCAGCCTCGCAACGCGACAAAGCTGCTTGTGCTGTAAAAGACTCATCTGAAAAAGTCCTTAGTATTCGGCAGATTCAATTGATTGTTGGCTAATTGTCTGAGCCAAATCACATTTTTGCTGTTAGGAAAAAATATTTTCTGTGGCTGTTTCTGTAATGAGATTCCCGTGTAGGAAATAGCACAAGCCCAAAAAATACACATAAGTATCCTCAGGAATATAAATTCTTTGGAAATTTAATTTCCTTCTTCCCACATTATAGCTTTCTGTGGCAGAGCTGCCACTCCTGCTCAGGATTCACTGGGGTATGTGGCAACTCAGAATGTAGGCAGAGATGGTAAGGAATACTATGGATGAATGAAGAATATACTAGTAATAAATGACAAGTACATCAGCCTGAAGGAAAGGTTACTTTTTATTTGTCACATTTAATCTTTATGATACTCAGCCAGCTTTCAAGCAACAGTTCTTCTTCAATAATAAGTAGGTGTTGAAGTAGCCCACAGTCATCTTTTGAGGATGGTAGCATGGGACTCCCTGCAATGACCGCACTGGCTGAAAGGTGGAGTATAAATGTAACAAATACATATTTTTTTAAAAAAAATGGGTGGGATATCTGTCACATTCACATTGTGTGCATTAAAAATGACAACACTCTTTCAAACAATTTGCCTGGGTTCACATCAGAAATATTTGATTGTTTTCTTCACAATCCATTATTCAATCTTTGTTAAAAACTAGAGTAGACTCCTGCTCATTTCAAATTAATAGGAAGGTCTCTCTTTCACAACCACCACCCACATGTACACACACACATGTATGTATGCATAAAAATTAGTCAGTTTATCAGCATACTGTGACTGGTTGTGTTCGTTTCTACATGATGCATGAAATGGCATTGTGCTGTGCTTCAGAAGGAGTTCAGTCTTGCATTGTACTGCTGGTTTCTTTATTCATTTATAAATAGACTTGCTGGAGGAAGAGTGCCCTTTTGGGGCATTGTTGGTGGAGAAGTGAATGGATGTGTGCAGAGAAGCTGTATTCCTGCACCATCCATTTTGTTTAATGTTTGAAATAAGTCTGTACACATAGAAAAAGACACAGACAGATGTTCATTTCACACATTAAAACTGACATCAATAAGTCAGGGACACATGATGCCTAAGCTCATTAATTTTCTACCCTCACAGTAATCAGAAAAGTGCCAAACCTGATGTCTGTTCAGTAGTTCCCAAAGCACTTTTTCTTACCCATTTATTAAATAGATTTTTGTGGCAACATTCTTAGAGCATGGAATTTAGAGGGGCATATGTGAGAAAATTTCTGGATTCCCTATCCATACATCGACTACTACCAGTGTCTTTATTATTACCTTTATCCATTTATTTATATGCCATTTTTCTACAAGACTGTGCCCACAGTAGTTCACAACATGTCGAATGAACAGATATAAATAAAACAGTTCCAAGATTTGCATCCCCAACACACAGTAGGAACAACTACTTACAACCATAGTATTATAGATGTATACAAAAGATACAATTAAGTTATCATTTTATGCCACATTGAATAAAACAGTATAAGTAAAGAAGCATAATCCTACAATTTAATACTATTAGGAGAGAAAATAAAACCATAAGTAGAAATAAAAATAGGTCACCTGCAAAGACAAGTAGATCTCATTCTATAAAGCAGTAAAAGATTCCCCACAATTAACCTACCAAGGGGGTCCCGTTGTAATGCATGGTTTTCACACAGCAGCCCAGCGTGCATGCCCTGATCTTTGCTTGTCTCTTCTGGCCGCTTCCCCCTGCTATAAATATATTATTTTTAAATATGTATTATTATATGTAATTTTAAGGGGGGTAAGCTGTTTTAAGTTATTACTGTCACTATGGATTTGTTTGTTCTATATCCAATTGTTGTGAGCAGCCTTGATTGCCTAATAGGTAAAAGGCGGGGTACAAAAATAAAGTTGTTGTTATATTATTATTATTATTATTATTATTATTAACCTCACTCTCCCCCCCCCCCCGGTCCCGTCTCCTTATCAATTTAAGAGCAGAGACTGACCATCTAAACCTGCCCCTAACCTCCACAACCACCTCATCCAGGTCGCCTCCTAATTGGCTGACCAGGGCATGAACAATGGCATAGGAAGGGGGTGGTCCACCTCCAGTGGCATTTTTGGGAGGCGGCACTCTCGGTCAGCCAGGAAATAGCCACGGGCTGCTCCTTCCTGCCTTGGTTGCCCGGCCGCCCTCCCGCCACCACAGCTGCCTGCGCTTCAAGCAGCCAAGCATGGCTGGGCACAGGGAAGGGAAGCAGGGGAAGAAGCAGTGGCAGCAGCTGGGGGTCCTCGATTAAGCCCCCCCATCCTGCCTCCCACCCATTCCTTGCCTGCCAGCGCCATGGTCCCGCCACCTGTTCTCTGTTCCTCCCTCTGTTTGCTCCTGATGCCCACAGCCACTGAACTCCCTTGTGGCCATCCCAGGCAAGGGAAGCCAGCCCAGGAAGGAGGGAGGGAAGGGGAGGTGAAAGCATCACCATGGCAAGATGGTCCAGCCTGGTTCTCCTTTATTGGTCCCCTTCCCATCTTTCGCTTGGGGAGGTAAAGACTCCCACTTCTCCTTCAAGACTACATATGGTCTCAGTTTTGCATTATTACTCCATTTGTCTCCATCAACCACTCTTTCTAGCACTAGTCTTTAGCAGTGTCAAAACCATGAAGTGGGATCTTGTTATTTGCCATCAATTCATCTTTGAGCGAGGTGAGGTGAGGCAGGTGGAAATGTTCAGCACCTAAATATTAGTCTCTCAGTGCAAAGCATCCCTTCTAGCGCTGACTTTGGACTGACCCAAACTTTCTAAGCTACAGCAAGGTGACCGAATCACTCAGACAAGTGCTTTGGGCACATTATTGTAAGCTGTCCCTGGCTAAAACCTTAATGACATACTCCCGTGTGTGTGTGCGTGTGTGCGTGCGTGTGTGTGTGTATAAAAACATTTCTGTGCTTAATAGAACATACGGTATTTAGTAAGTTAAATATGTAACTGTACATTAAATGAGTAGAATTTCCAGTGCTTGCTCAATATTGGTTTGGCATTTTACAACCAATATTGAGCAAGCACTGGAAATTCTACTCATTTAATGTACAGTTACATATTTAATTTACTAAATACCGTATGTTCTATTAAGCACAGAAATGTTTTTATATACACACACACACACACACACACGCACACACACACCTTGCTGTAGCTTAGAAATTCTTCTCCAGCACAACATCTCAAATGACTTGATTTTCTTCCTGTCAGTTTTCTTCACTGACCAGTGAAGCGCCTTCTTAGGGGCAGACCCTAAGAAGGCGTTTCTTTGACCTGTTGCTATTTTAATACAGCCAGGTCATCGTATTTCTGATTTTTCTATCTGGTTGTAAAAGCTGGTCAGTGAAGAAAACTGACAGGAAGAAAATCAAGTCATTTGAGATGTTGTGCTGGAGAAGAATTCTAGAAATATCCTTGACTGCTAAAAAGATAAATGACTGGGTCTTAGAGCAAATGAAGCCTGAATTCTCACTGGAAGCAAAGATGACTAAGCTGAGGCTATTGTGCTTTGGACTTATTATAGATTATGTGACCCAATGGAAAAGACCATAATGCTTGGTAAAGTGTGTGTCTCTCTCTGGCTTTTCTTCGCAAACGAAGATTCAGGAAGGACTCATCCCGCACTTTGTGCAAGTGCGCTGATGACTAAAAAGGCCAATCTAAACAAGTCTGGTTGCAGAAAGCATAGCAGAAGGTCTCCTTGGGTGATGTTTCCGGATTGTGATTCTTTCTGCATTGTCGTTTCTCTTCAAGACTTGTTTGGCGTGAGTTCTCAAATAAGGCTGCAGCATTGTGGATAGTGTGTCTCCATGCCTCCCAATCTGAGGCCAGGGCAGACCATTGTTTGTGATCAATTTGGCCGAGCCTAAGATGTTGTTTCAGGGAGTTCTTGTATTGTATAAGAGCGCCCCTCTTACGTTGACCTGTGGCGAGTTCACCATGTACTATTTTGGGGAGGCGATGGTCCTCCATCCTAGAAACATGCCCTGCCCAGCGCAGCTGTGTTCTCAGTATCATGGCCTCAATGCTGGTGATCCCTGCTTGCTCAAGGACAGCAACATTCATCACATAGTCCAGTGTATATTTAGGATTGTACATATACAGTGCTGATGAAAGTGTTCGAGGAGTCTAAGGCAATAGAAAAGGGGAGAGCACACCACAGGTGAATTCCTTCAATTGAGGAAGCCACAGCCCTGAGTTTGCAAGATGTGAGCAGGGCAGTTGATGACTGGGGCTCTTGGAGGTATCTCATTCATAGTGGTGCCATCCGTTGAAGTTGGCTTTAGAGCAAATAACAAATAACAAACTCTGCTGGTACAGCGAAAAAGTCAGAAGCAGGTAACCTTAATTGTTAGGACAGACGGTAACAAAGAAAAACCCAGGCAAGATCAAACTGTACTCACCCTGTGATCCATCCTGTTATGTAGAGTGTGAGTGCACTTGTTCTCCCTACCTATATGGCACATTGCCTCCACCATCTTGGCTCATCTATTCAGAGACACTGAGTTTGGCCCTTGCTCATTAGATTTCATAAGTGAGCTGTATTTAGAGGTGCCAGGATGGCATGCCAAGTGGGTAGGGAGGGCAAGTAGGCTTATGGTCCCCTCTGCTTGGTGGGCTGAATAAAGGAGGAGGCATCATCTGTTCTGTCCCTATGTCCAGACAGAAAAGGGGTTAATTGATGAATTAAACAGAAAGGAAGAGAAAAAAATAGCAATCCAGAAATGAGAACAACATTTAACACAACTTCTTGTTTCTAGTGATCCACTATCAGATTATTCCCTTCTGTTCATAGGGTGCATGTTTGTCTTAATAGGACTATTTTACATGTTGAGCTGCAATCAAGGGGACTAAGAGGAGTGACAGATGCTTCTTTTTATTACTTTGACTGTTTTCTAAAATGCATCTACAAATCTTCAGGCAATGTAGGAAATCTAGTCTTATAGACATAAAACACAATTAACTGAAACAACCCCCCTTTCTGTGTTAAGCACGACAAGATGATTTTAACCTTACTGGTTTTCATTAACCCAAATTAAATTATATTGGAAAGCAAGTGCTTGACCTGTCCTGGATAAATTCAGGTTAATCAGAATCTCTGGTTTTAAGATAATAGTGTTCTCTCTCAAACAGCTGGATCTTCTGGGCTTTGAGGGGCTGATCTCCTTATCTCATGTCAGGGTCAGGGGAAACACACACACACTCATCTTGTATTCTCTAATGGAAAATCTTCCAGGGTCCATATCCTCATATAGTAGGTGGAGCTGAAGCCAAAACGGCAGGGCCAGAGCTGAAAACAGTTGAGGGCAGAGCCATCCCCACCCTCGTTCATTCTCTCACACCCATTTGTACACGCCCTATCTATCTGTTCAGTTCTCTCCTTTCTCTTATGCCACTGACTACTTGACTTTAATGTTCTGTTTTTCCCCTTATACTGAGAACCAGGGCAGCTCACCACATGGTTTACAAAACAGATACAAGTAAAATTGAAACCTATTGAAACAAAATTAAGCAAGGTATGCATTAAATTGATCTTAATTCTATTGATAGCTTAATTTTAATTTTCATATGTTTAAGTGAACTCGGGGAAGAGTGGAACAACAACAAAATTATCATATTGAAACAATAAAAACATTTTTAAAAGGCTTTAAAAGTGCATTGGGGAAAGAGAGGGAAAGCACAGCAAAAGCCTCTTTCATTAAAAGCCACTTTCTTAGCAGCCAGTTGCAAAAAAGCCTGCCTGAATATAAAGATACTTGCCTGCCAGCACATGGGCAACAGGGAAAAGCCAGCCTAGCCTTCTATGGGTGGAAACTCCACAGCCTGGGAACAACCTCTAAAAAACCTCCTTTTTGTGTCCTTACTGTCTGTGGGAGTGATGGGATCTTCCTTCATTTTCTGTCATCATCTTCATCCTCATCCTCCTCCACTTCTTATTTTTTGCCACTTCTTCCCTCATCCACTGCCTCCTTTCTTTGTTCACAGACAAGGCAAGGCAAAGAGACAGAGAGATGCAGTTTCAGCTGACTTCCCAAACTGATGCCATGGTTGGGAACCACCTCTGCCAACCATGTGATATGCTAAAACTGGGTTAGGAATTTGGGGGGGGGGGGTAGGAATTTTTTTTATTGGAATAAGACCATTCTACTGAAAAATACACCCAACCGCAAAAGGCCGTAACAATAACACAAAAATAATAATAATTGTTTCCTCTTTTTTTACTAATACAAAAATAAAACTATCTATCCTAACACTAATACATTTTTTCCTCTTAATCTAAACGCACTATAATCACATTATATTTACACATTACAATTATATCTATTTGGAAAAGAAAAAAAATCAATAAAAGATTAATTAAAAAATACAAAATAATACAAAAATACAAAAATACAATAATAATAATAAAATTTTTATTTAAAATACCCTTTTATGTTATTGCTGGGGTTGCCTCACTAAACCATGGCCAAAACTTTTTCCAACGATGGTTTGGCAATTTCTCTTTTTCACTAAGAGCTAAATTTTCAATTATGTTCTTCACATAAAAAGCAGTGCCTTTTACATCCTGCAGATTTTGACTCTTTACCTCCTTTTGTCTTTGGAAAAATAACCCTAACATCACATAGAGGTTTACCAAGTGCACAGTGGACCAGGGCAGTGTCCAAAAACTCTCAGCCACGGAACCAGACTCCTTCCTCTTCCTCTTTTGGCCCACTGACATTCTGGGTCCCTTGACACCCTCTGGAGGTTCAGTCCCCGAGAGCACTGTCTCCCAAGCCTGTTGTGCCAAATCTGGCCAATCTAGGCACTCGGGCAGTCCTGGACAAAATGTCTGATTGTCTCCTTTTGTGCCAAGCCACTCAAAATCTCAACTTTTAAAATTTCAGAGGAGGACAAGTCTGCTCATCCTCTGTGGTCCATGATCTCCTTCGCCTCAGATTAAGAACCTGATGGTAGAGTCTCCACCTCGAGTCCCACAACTTTTTGGGACCCTCTTGTCCATGAAATCCTCAATTGGGTTAGTCTGGTGATTTAGGTACTCTGAAAAATCTAGTTTGGCCTGAAGTTTTTGCAAACACGGGTTAATGTAAATCTCCTCCACTATTTTCCTGTACAAACCTCTCTTGATGCTCTGACCTGGTCTGTCTTCCCCCTTCAACTCCTCAGCATGAATTCTATATTTTTTTATGTAAAAAAAAAAGTCTCTCAAATAATATGGTGCTTTCAATTTTTCAGGCAAAGAAAACACAAAACTTAATGAGCCTTCCTCCCACCACGTCTTTCCCCATCTAGTCCCCATCCAGCACTCACAAAACAAAACTAGCCAAGCCTGAGGTTGAATCTGACCCTTTTGCAACAGAGAAACTTTCCCAAAATTTTGGACAGAAAACTTAGGTCCCAGGGCTGGGAAGTCCAGGCCCCCTTGTTCTACCTGCGCATAAGCCACTGCTCTTGCCAGGAGGAACGTGGCCATTCCCCAAAGGAACTTGAAGAGAACTCAATCAGCTTCTTTAATCACTGAATCTGGAGGCGGGAAAACAGTCACCAAGTTGGCTGCCACCGGAAGCAGGTAGGTATTGTTCAGTATTTTGCCAACATGCGGTAGTCTATGTTGGTCAGAGCTATGGGGCACCAGTTTTTTGGGAGGGTAGGATCGCCCTCCTTTGGGGAAAAAATCAAGACCCCTTGATAAAACGTCTCAGGGAGCTCATTATTATCCCACAAAAAATTAAACAAAGTTGTTAAAGGGGGAACAATCCACTTCCTGTAAACTTTATAAAAATTCCAACTGAGGCCATCTGGGCCTCAGACTTACCCTTCCCCTGAACTATGACCTCATGAACTTCTTGCTCTTCTATAGGAGAGACCAACCTCTTCCTGTCCTCTGGACTCAAACCCTTATATAGAGTGCCCATCTGGTCCTCTGAAAAGCTTGGAAAAAAACCTTCATCTCTTCTATATCTATGTTCTTCCGAGCATATAACTGTCTGCAATATCCCTCCATGATATCCAGCATCTCACTTGGTCTAAATGCAATAGGGTCCGACTCAGAGGCCCTCAAGCCATTTAATTCGATAGGAGCCTTTGGACTCCGGGTGCCTGCCCATTCATCCACATAAATCACACCACCTCGAGTCCTGAAAGTTTTACTCCTCTTTCTGTTTTGTCTTTGCTTTTAGCAAAATCTTGCTATCACTCCCTTCGCCCAGTTAAGCTCTTGTTCTGAAAAAGGAATACCTTGATTCAATCGATTATGACACTTCAAAAAATGATAAATGGCCAAATGATACTCCTGAATCTGCCTCCCATTAACATTGGTCTCGTAAGCCCACCTAGTGGCCCAAACTGCGCGTTTCACACGTTCCCACCACCTGCGCAAATCATCCTTGTACATGTCAGCAAGAGTTAGGCTGTGAGCTAGTGTTGAGACAATGCTCTCTTTGCATGCCACATCTTCCAAAAATTTAGGTCACAACCTCCAGAGAGGTCTCCCTTTGGGGTAAACCTGACCTATACTGAACTCTACAGCCAAGAGCCCATGATCCGACCAAGGAGTGATCATAACAGTACACCTTCATTTCCTTCACTGTCCTCACATGGTCTATTCTGCTGGCTGAGGTTTTGTGATAATGAGTAAATTGAATGCCTTCCATTGGGGGAAAATCTGAACCAAAAGCCTTTCTGTAATGAACAGGAAAAAATTCTAACTCATTCACCACGTCAAGAGCTGCATCCTTAAGACCTTGCTTCTCTAGAAACGACTCCAACTCTTTCCTCTGCTGTCAGGGGTTTGGGCAGGGACAACTTTGTCCGTTCTTTCTGGTCTGCGTAAGCACTCCTTTCCATCATCCTTGCACTGTTATTGAAATCTCCTACAATAATAAGATAATAAGAATAAAGTAAATAAGTTTACTTTATTCACGTGAGTTCCAGTCATGCAATCTCACATGAGGCAGGGTGCTCCCATACCCAAGGCATTCTTAAAGTTACTGAAATAACAAGGTATTAAAATCAGAGCATTTAGTTGTTCTAAATTACATTTAGTTACTAAAATTAGCTACAGCCAACCAGAGAAATTAAAAGAAAGTCCCTAAAATGAACTAAGTGGGCCCTACATTCCTACTTACTACTTTGCAATCTGTTGCCTCCAGATGGTATCAAGGCAAGCTGGGAGCCAAGCCAGGTGGCTCTAGCTATTGTCCAGTCTTTATTCAAGCCACATGGTCTGTCTGGCAAAATGACTTCACACAAAAGCAGTTATATCTTAGTTAGAGTTCCCAGGTCTAGAGCTGTGATTGGCCATTTCAGATCTGATGATGTGATGTCATTAGCTTCTGTGGAGGTGGTGTTTAGACCCTCCCTTCCATTAACCCTTTCCTTACCTGATGCCATGCTGGCAAGAGAATACTGTGTATATATAAAGGGAGTTATAGTTCTCTGGCAGAATCATGGGAGTTGCAATCAACCTTGAAGCAGAATGATGGGAACACCATCATGACAGCCCCACATGCAGCACTTTACACCAGTTGTAACAATTGAGTCTTTTAAACAGTGGAATTGCGGCACAGAGGGTAAGAGAGAAGACTATGTCCTGGATGAGAAGGCCATGTAGCTTGCATTTGTCCCGGAGTGCAGAGATTCCTCATCTCTGCCTTATGCATTTCAGCATGGGTATATCGAACATCATTAACTTGTAAGAGACATTTATCCAGTGTTCTGTCCAAGGTCCTGATCAGTTCTGCCTAGTTCTAGTCTGATTATAAGTGCTTTGTCCGAACTTCCTATTCCTTTGCCAACTGTTGCTATGCCACCCAGTTTTGTAAAAGTGCCACTACAGCTCACTTCCCTAATGGCTCAAATCCTAGCTGGATTTGGAGTGGGCTACCTCCAGTTGAATCAGAATTCTTCTGGACAAGACTCCCTTTTTCAAACATTGTGATTCCAACTTGTGGATGATGGCACAAGCAGGAATGATGGAGCTGGAGATAGTGGGCTGGTCCTAATTCTTCTCTCCCATGACACCACAAAAGAAGAATGCTTTATCAGACAAGCCTCTAAAAATGTTCTTTTGCTGGCATGATTAAAGCCATTTTTATGCAAGCAAAAGAATGCCTCCCACCAGACTTACCTTTGTCTCCTGGCAAAGGCTTCCCTGGCAATGAAGAGGAAGTGAATAGAGTTCCATTCACTTCCTTGTTCAAAATCCCACAGATTCTTGAGAGACTTCATTGCGCAGTAAATTTAAAAAAACACACATAAAAACTTACAAGTACACTGGGAAGGGTCATAAAAAGTGTGTCACTTACCTGGATGCTGTGATCTCATCCAGAATGTTCTGGCCAGTCTGGTCATTGATGGAGTAAGTACGCAGTGGGTGGGGGGAAGCACCAGGTTTCATACACTGGCAATGCTGGCAAAAAAATGGCACAGCCAATTTATTGATGGCTTGTCCCATCAATAAAATAGATCAGCTTATTGGCAGAACATAAATACAAGTGGGCAACATTGTGTGGTATGCGCACCCTTTCGCGTTTGTGTGGTGTCGTTATGATGCTGTATTTAGTGCATTTGATAAAGTCCTTAGTTAGCATTAAGGTCTGACAGTGCCAACATGTGTCTTGTA
Source organism: Gambelia wislizenii (assembly GCA_030847615.1). Classification (NCBI taxonomy): domain Eukaryota; kingdom Metazoa; phylum Chordata; class Lepidosauria; order Squamata; family Crotaphytidae; genus Gambelia; species Gambelia wislizenii. The sequence continues at coordinate 111,570,975 of JAUMIR010000004.1, forward strand.
ATATGTAGTTTGTGCCTTGATTTGAGTCTTCTAGAGTTCTCCAGACATATTGTTTTGGCCAACTCTGGATATTCTCAATTATATAAAAAGAAGAGATAAGACTAAAAATGTGCAATTTTTAAACATGTTCATGTGTTTCCCATATTTATACTGGGATGGACAAGTTTGGCAAATTGGGGGCTGCTTCCTCCAAATCTGTCTTGCTTGGGGGCAGAGTTGAAACTGGCTCCCGATCCTTATCCCCCCTGCCCCTGCAGCTGCCATGCCACCAAAATTCAGTGGCAAGCTGGGGAGAGCCCTTCAAAACAAGTATCTTCCTGCTGAACTTTGCTAGTATGCTACAGTAGTGTGGTGAACCAAAGAAATTACTTTGGGGGCTACTTTCAACTTATGGGTCATAAATAAGAAGTGCCTTGCAGAACCAACAAGTACCATGATGTGGGGAGGATCACTTAACTTTTTGTATCTTTACAGTGTTGAGTATCTTGTATATGTCATGTGGTAATAATTTCAATTTAATCAGTTTCCATTCTAGTTTATAACACAACAAATCGTGGGAAAGTGAAATGGGAGTGAATACTTCTACAAGGCACTACGAATTGAAAAGGGGACTATGTGGGGAAAGGGGCTTGTTAAATTACTGAGCCATGGCACTTGTAATAAGATATATTTTGCTGAGTGCTGCCCTTTCTAGTGGCAACATGACATTCTTCACAGGAGGAATAATACAAAATGATATAACACTTCTTTATCAGTTGTGGTTGTCTCTCCGTGCTGCTCTTTCTCTCTCCTGGCAAAAAATGTTTGCAGCTTATATTATTCCCTCTTAAAAATATGCTTGTCTGTTGAAGATTGCCTTCCAGAAAGTGCTTTAATTTTTGAAAAATCCCTTAGCTTTATTCAGGGCCACATGTTTTAGCAAACATGCTTTTAGCAAATGCATTTTATCTGTATCTTCTCCCTCTTCCGTTAGTTTGGTTATTCTCTTACCAAGTTTGTGCTTCATTTTTGTTCCTTTTAATACATGCAGCCTAACTTGCCATTTGAGCCTTTCGTTAACCACATATGTCTAAATGTTTAACTGTATCTATTGTTTTTACATTAGTGATTTCATATTTTAATGTGTTGAAGCACTAGTTCACAGAATCAACTTACACTGAATTGTTTAACAGTACTTCTCATAGTAGAGAGCCAGCCTAGTATAGTGGTTTTAGTGTTGGACTGTGAGTCTGGAGAACAGAGTTCAAATCCCTGCTAAGCCATGGAAAGAAACCCACTGAGTGACCATGGGCAAGTCACACTCTCTCAGCCTCAGAGGAAGCAAACCCTCTCTGAACAAATCTTGCCAAGAAAACCCCATGATATATTTGCTTTAGGGTTGCCATACTTGAAGGTGCACTGCAGTAGCTTTTCATAGTACAGTAAAGTGCTTTCAGGGGGGATGTTGCATTATTGTAAGCCAGGTTCATACCCCCTTATTGCTTCCTGACTTTAATGAGGTGCAAATTAAAACACACACACACACACACATGATAGTGGGTGTGCAGGTAAATGTTGTCACAGAAACTAATCATGTGAACGGACCCCTACTCTTGTTTGCTTTGTAATGTTAAAACCAGATGTGCTTTTCCCCTTCTGCTTTCTAAAGTCTATATGTTTTTTTTACTGACTTTTGTGCACTTCAGGGCTTAGGTGCTGTTCTGTTAAATTGCAATGGAGTGCTACCCAATGTTATTGCTTCTTTGGTAATTACTGCTTTGAGACAATATCAAGAACTTCTTGCCATGGCCATAGTAGTAGCGCTGATCTTTGCGTGGACATCAAGCTCTCAGGAATGGGGTGGATGGGTTAGTGGTTAAGATTTTTGCTTGTAAAAGAAACGTCCTCAAGTGTTCTAGTTCTTAATTGCACTTTATTCTGAGAGCAGACAAGTCAACAATTAATGAAGCCAAGTTGCAAGCAGTTTCTGAAGCAGTTAATATTTTCCTCAGGGGAATGCTTCATGGGCGGGGGGGGGGGTCTTAGTAAGAAAAAAAGGACTATGTAGCTGCATATGTAAAAACTCACTCTTTTTTTCAAGGCGGGGGGACACCCAACCCTGTTTTGGACACAGTTTCAAAAGTACCTTAGACAATATACATTATATCATATATATGGATATACAGTCCGACCCCTGTATCAGTGGAACCAGTATCCGTGATTTCAACTATCCGCAGGACAGAGTCATGCTGAAAAATGCCTAGAAAGGCATCCTCTCTAGGCATTTTCTATGTCCTCCAACACAACAGTATGGCATGTTTTTAGCAGAAGTCCTTTATTTTAATAGGGTTCTTTGTTATCCATGGTTTCCGGTAACCGTGGTAAGTCCAGGAACTGAACCCCTGTGAATAAATGGTCCGACTGTATATTCTTTGTTCCCAATGCTCAATGTTTACCACAATAGTTGGCAGCAGGCACAGCTTAAAATGTTGATGCATGTTCACATATCTGTGACTCAGGGTTGTAAATAAGCTCCCTGGAGTAACTAAGGAGAAAAAAAATCTAACCATTTTGGAACTGACAGATACGGGGTGGAGAAGAGCATTTTCCCATTGTATAGCCACATTTTCCATCTTGAGCCCATTGTAAGGAAAGGGAGTATATAAGTGAAACTGATTTTCTGTGCTGGGGATGGTGGGTGGGGTATTCCCCCTTCTAAAAGATTGCTCCATTTCTGGACTAAACACAGAAGAGATGGGGTGCTCTGTAATTCACCAACCTACTCAATTGCATGGTATTCTGTTCTGCCTATGACTACCAGGCTAGTGCTCTAATATTGACTGCTAGTGTTTAGCTTCTTTTGGCTGTTCCAAAATGCAACATGAAGTTTGAACTGCAAAACTAATTTGAATATGGAGCGTCACCAATATAAAAATTGATGTTGTATATCATTGGACATGGCAGCTTCACAATAATACCGGATATGTCTCTGATATGCTATCTTCTGTGCGCCGCTAAAGATTTGCTTTTGAGTGATGGTTAGTGCCAGCTCCAGAGAAATACATATCTAGATACCAAATTTACATTTCTGAGATTTTTTTAAAAAAAATGTGCTAAGAAATACTAAGAAAATCTGTAACTCCTGCCACTCCCTTTTGCTGTATTGTTTACTTTTCTGTATTGCCCGTGCTTAAAATATGGCACGGCCGCTTCCAAAGCTTCACGGATGTGCCACGAATGATCCCGGAAGAGGGACGGTGGCATCTGAAAAGGACCCCCTGCTGCGCAAGAGCTCTGTTCCTCTCCCGGGACCTGTTCCCGCAGTAAGCACTGTCTGAAAATGTCCCTGGACAACTTTAACAGGAAAGAAGAAACCTTAAAAGTAAACAAAATCTGGCTCCCAGTTTTGAAATACAATAGAATCAAAACTCAACACTTACAAAAGAATTCCACCCAGGGACAGGGGGATTCCCAGCAGACAAGGGCCCATCAACTAATCATTAGCCAAACAGACACTAATGAGCCTTGTGTTTCTATACCCAGAAACTAACCATTCAATTACACAAATTTACATATACTCCCCTACAGGGGTTCACAGCATATAAACTCCACCCACATACCTACACAACCAGCCAGCTACAGATGCAGGCGAAACGTCAGAAAGAAACTATTCCAGAACACGGCCTCACAGCCAGGAAAAAAAACAAGGAAAATCTATAAACATAACATTGGTTAAAAGTACATATCAATCAATATATATATCAATTTAAAATTTACAAGTAAAGCCAAGACATTTTAAAACAGTCAACACACAATTTAAAATTCACACTTTAAAATCATTTTGATAGGCCTGCCGGAAGAGGCTAGTCTTTACTGCTGATTTGAATTCTGACGTCATATTCAGCTGTTGTATCTCTTCCAGCAGGCCATTCCAGAGTCTAGGATCAGCTGAAGAAAAAGTTCTCTAGATGACAGTTGCCAACCTAGTCCTGGATGGCTGGAGCAAATGTCCTCCAGAGGACCTAAGTGTATGGGGCAGATTATATAGGAGAACGCGATCCTGTAGGTAACCTGGACCCAAACCATGCAAGGCTTTAAAGGTAACAACCAACAACTTGTATCTTTGTACCTGGAAACTAATTGGCAGCCAGTGGAATAAATCCTGCTTTACGCATATGTTCAGCATGCAACAGCATTAAACAGATACGGTGATAAAATGAAGCCTTGTCTGCCCCTCTTGCTACTTGGAAACCATTCAATTTCTCCCTGTTCTGTCCTGACAGTAGCATCTTCTCCCGAATACAGCCTACGTATCAGGACAATCAAATATTGTGGCATACCCATTTGTTTAAGAGTGAGCTATAGTTTTTCATGATCTACATATTCGAAGGCTTTGCTATAGCCACAGGCTGATTTTCTTCTGACATTCTATGAACCAACATAAGGCTACAATATGATCCCTAGTGCCTCTTCCTTTCCTGAAGCCAGGTTGGACATCTGGTATTTCTTGCTTCATATATGATAGAACTCTTTGTTGTAGAATTTTGAGCATCACTTTGCTTGCATGGGAAATTTATGCAGTGGTCCTGTGGTTGCTGCAATCCCTGGTGTCCCCTTTCTTGGGGACTAGAATGTGTATTGAGCATTTTCAATTTGTGGGCCATTGTTTTGTTTTCCATATTTGTTGACAGATTTTAGTTAGAACTAGAGTAGATTATAGTCTCTGTGACTTGGAGCAGTGCTATTGGTATGCCATCTATTTCTGGTGATTTATTTATCCCAAGTGCTTTGAGTTCAGCTTCCACTTCACTTTCTAAAATTGTAGGTTCATTTTCAAATGGTTCTTCCTTGAATGAATCTGTCATCCTTTCATCTCTTTTACAGAGTTTTTCAGTGTACTGTATTGCGTCCATCAACTTTTTATTTCTGTTTGGTCATGTAATGTGTTCCCCTCCTGGTTGTAAAGTATCCCCACTCTTGATTTAAATTTCCCTTAGATTTCTTGGATCTTGTGGAAGAGGTCTCTTGGTATTCCTTTTTTGTTGTCACCTTTTATTTCTCTGCATCGATTATTATAGTAGTTGTCCTTGTCCCTGTGCACAAGTCATTGAACAGTTGCATTCAGAATTCTGACTCTATCTCTGTCACCTTTTAGTTTTGCTTCTCAACTGTCCTTAAGTGCTTGAAGGGCTTCATCTGTCATCCATTGAGGTTTCTCTTTCTTTTTGGCTGCAGATAGCATCTTTTTGTATTGCTCCCTAACAGTGTTTCTGGCTTCAGTCCAGAATTCTTCTGGCACCCAGTCAATTTGGCTTAATAGTGCAAATCTATTTTTACCTTATATTTAAATTCTATAGGGATGTTCTTCAAGTTGTGTTTTTGCACAATGGTTGGTTTAGTGTTCTTCTTTATTTTTACTCTAATTTTTGGTATTAGTTCATGGTCTGTGTCACAGACTGTTCCTCATCTTGTTTTTGCTCAGAAAAGGGAGCTTTTCCCTTTTCTGCTTCCAACTATATAGTCTATTTGACATCTAAATTGGCCATCAGGAGATGTCCATGTATACAGTTGCCTCTTTGGTTGCTTGAAAATTGTGTTTGTGATGAACAAACTATTGTCCTCACAATAGTTTAATTCAGTTCTGTTGCCTACTCTTATATTATGATGCACAAGAAGTCTTCTTTTGTTTATGATCAATTTCCTCCTGGACTCCAGCACTTTCTTCTTCTTACGTAGTTGCTACATAAACTTGGATGAAGGATATATTGATGGGTTTTCCCCTGAAGTTTTATTGATGAGATTTGGCTGGACTTCGCCTTATATCCCTTGGCTGCTTTTTGCTACATCTCTCCTCACTATTAATACCACCCCATTTCTTCTTAGATTTTCATTTCCTGAGTAAAGCACTATGTAATTATCTGACTCAAAATGCCCCATTCCTGTCAGCTTTAGCTCACTCATCCCAACTATTGCAATGTTTATACAATCCTTGTTTTCCTATGTCTAGCTTCCCCTTATTCGTGGTTCTCACGTTCTATGTTCCTATAATATGTGTTGTGCAGTTTCAGACTTTCCTTTCACCTCTGACTACATCAACAACTGAACATCCTTTTGACTTAAGTCCATTTGAGTCATTAGCCACAGTGCTACTCATACTTACCTTCTGTTGTACCCCCAGTAGCTCATTGAGTGCCATCCAACCTAGAAGATTCATCTTCTGGCACAATATCTTGTTTCATCATAGGGTTTTTGTGGTAAAAGACATTCAAAAAGGGTTTACTGTGCCTCCTACTGCACAGTACTAACAAGTGTTAGCTATGGTACTACTGCCATTGTCTCAGAGAGATCCTCCACCAGTGTCACTCACATACACACACACTACCACCACTGTTGCTGCTCGGTAGATGTTTGGCACATTTAGTCTGGCTCATCAAGAAAATCTTGTCTGACATGGGAGACCTTACAAACTGCACTGCTGCTGTCCGGATAGCCTCTTACCTCAGAGAAGTATGCAATCCCACCACCACAGAAAGGTAGTGCCATTGATGGATAATGTGGTTTACATCAGATTTTTTTAATCTGTTGCAAGGTGGTTTACAACAGATTTTTAAAAACCCTAGTTGAAAATTGACAAAATACAGAAGTTAAAAAACAATTAAACTATAAAAAAATATTGAAACCAGTTTAAAACATGAACCATAAAAAGCAACAACAGTACAACAAAATAACAAAGAGAAAATCTAGCACATTGTACAAGGTCCACCCTGCCTAAACAATCAGTCCTGAATTCTGCATTCTGCAGAATGTTTTTGCATTCTGTCAAAACAGAAAAGTCCCCATCTGTTTACAGAAAAAGGGTAAGGAGGGTTAGCTGAGTGCAGAATACTTTTGCACTTCGAGCTAGTTTGTTGCAACTACTGTAGTAGTAAACTGAGTACAAAAGGGGAAGGTGGGAGGACAAGAGAGAAACTGGAACATTTTAAAAGCATCTGAAAAAGTGGGACAAGAAAAGGTTAATTGGGACTGTCCTTGACAAATTGGGACAGTTTGAAAGTGTACAGTATTAGATTTCATATTTGTTATTATAGTAGTGGTGGGAGGGAGGCACTTCTCTATCCATTTGGAAAGGAAATTATTCTAAGTAACGTTTCTTCCCTTCCTATGATGATCTGTTTGATAAGGGAATTTGGAAGGCCTACATATCATGTCATAAAATTTTGTCTGTCGTTCCTATTTACTGTAGAATACTTAATAAAATAGACATGAGATCTTCAAAGTTAGCCTGTTATGTCAATAACTTCTGATTTCTTAACTCTCTTCAAATGTATATTCACTCTAAATTCTGGCAAAAGTCGTGCTGCTGTATATAAGTTATCCAGAGTGTATGTACTTGTCTAAATTAGGTAGGTATGTAATATCAGGTATGTTATTGGGGATAATCTAATAGTGGAAGTACAAGAAGTTCCTAGTGATAAGGAGGATTGTATATGAAGGTGAAGCTGAGATTCCGTGGCTTGTTGTTAATTGCTATCAAGTCAACTTCGACTTATGGTGAACCAATGACAGAGAGATCTCCAAGTTACCCTGTTATCAACAGTTTTCGTGATTGAGTCTATCCACCTGTAATGGTTTTCTTGATTGAGTCTATCCACTTGTAATGTGGTCTTCCTCTTTTCTCATTATGGGCATCCGCTGCTTATTCGACAAGTAAGGGACCAGAGTACTGTTAAAAACTGGAAATGGTCAAAATGTGGAATCCATTCCTTTTTTTTTTTCTTTTTTTTTTAAGCTTGCAAAAGCATTTTGGCTGTGTGCAAAAGCGAAATAACACAGTCAGTTGAGAGAAAAAGTAGTGTGTGGCCACAGAAGTGCATGGAAGGTTGTGGAAACATGACAAAATAGGCCGAAAGAGCAAACAAATGTATAGGTTCTGGTTATAATTGAAAAGGGTTGAAAGAGCGGATCATTGAAAAGTGGGGGATCTATACCTTCCACTTTACCTAGCATTGTTGTCTTTTCTAAGGATTCATGTCTTCTCATGATATGGCCAAACTATGATAGCCTCAATTTACTCATTTTGGCTTCGAGGGAGAGTCCAGGCTTGATTTGATTTTGAACCCATTTATTTGTCTTTTTTGACAGTCCATGATATCGGTAGAACTCTCCTTCAGCAAATGAATTCATTCTCTTCCTATCAGCTTTCTTCACTGTGATTTTGTGACTACCCTTCCTATTATGTTGAAACCACCAAAATTATTTTCCATCCCTAAATACTGTACAAAAGATACTCAATGTTATTGTTTTTGCTTTCATCTTTTCTAGTAAATTGCTTTTAATAGAAAAGTAGCATAGATTAAAAAAAAACAAAAGCTATTCAGCTTAGGTAATGATTTTATGAATTAGGTTTAGAAATGTTTCTCATTAAATGTAGCAAGGAAAAGATATGATAACCTTGTTTATACAGAACAATTTCTGATAGTTACTATGCATGCTGCCCCTGCATTCAAGAGAGACTGCATGGACCACTTGGTATTTACTACTCTAATATAGATTAGCTAGCAGGCAAGGAACCAAAAGAAAAATATTGGCCAGAAGCCTTTTAAGAATCAATATTTTATAAAATCCTTTTCAAGCTTCCCAAAGTCACTGCAGTTACATGACACTGTTTACTATGGTCCCACTGCAGTTATATGAACCTATTTACTTACTTTTACTTCCATTTGTATCCCACATTGTCCCCCAAGTTTGGGATAGGTAACACCAGTTTGAAATGGTACCATAAAAAAGAAGCAATCAAGCTAAAGGTTTAATTCTATACGCACTTACCCAGAACTGTTTCATAGAACTCAGTGGGACTTTCTTCAAAGGAGACATAAGGGACTATGCACTAAAAATCCTATACAGTTTTAAAGGGGATAAAATTGCCCAACTCCTGTCAACTGTTAAAGCCCCCTCCCCCGGGCATTTCCTAAAAGCACTCAGACCTGGATGCTTGAAACAAAGGGAATTTGAAAGCTGTAAGGCTCCCTTAACATCTTTTTACATCGCTCTACATAGCTGGTTCTCACATGACCAACTATTGTTCCTTACGTGTTAGAAACCTAATAATACGTATGTAAAATTCATGGGTGTAGAAGTTTCTAATAAAGGTGTTCCAGTTTCATTTAGAGGCATATCATATCCCTGTACTTTTTACATTCCTAATGAAGTTCTCTGCAAAGCATTGTACTGCAAAACGATACTGCAGTTCACTGAGCATAACATTTATTTAAGGGGATGTCTTGCTTCCCCAAGCTATTAGCAGCATGTTATCTACCAAGTAGACTCCAAAGGAACCATTCAGTATAACAGGGGTTTCAACAGTGTACTGGTAAAAACCACAGTTGCTTTTGGAAGATGAACAGTTCTGTGTTCAAACTGAATACAGTAATCACATTTCCATGTATCTGGTTTATAAATGGGTAAAAAACCCTCTTTCAAACCAGCATATTAAGATATATGTGTGCATTTTGCTTTGAGCAGTGTGGCTTAGGTAGTCACCTGTGATATAGGACAAACGGTTGTCCGGGCCATCCTTCTAAAACACCTTTCGGCTCATCTATGCTGACCAGAATGTGCCAGCTTCCCACCAGCATAGTCTGGCCACAGATCAGGTCTGTTGCCACTCCATTAACTGCAAAATGGGATGGAGTCCACATGGACACACTGGCCTGTCTCTGTAGCCACCACCACTGCCATCCACCTCACACTCTCTGAAGCCAGGGAGGAGGCCTGCAACACATGATCAAGGCCCCCTGCATGTGACCAGCCTTGGTCACATGCTGCGGGCCTTCTTCCTGGCTTTGGAGAGTATGACACAGACAGTAGCAGCGGTGGATGCAGAGACGGGCCAGCATGCCAGTATGGACTCCTGCGGTCCCATGAGGCCTGACCTGGTTTTTTTGAATGACACAGTTTTTCCTGGGTGTTAAGATATAATGGTGTGATGATACTTTGTCTTCCCCTCATTTTTGCCCAAGTGTTATGAAGACTGCCAGGAGGCAAAATGGGGCAAAAGCCCTGTGTTGTAGGGACTGCAGTGTTCCAAGACAGGGGCAAGAATGGGTAAATAGTCCATCTAGGCAAGCCCTTTGTTTTGAGACTCCTGGGAAGTAATACTTTGGAGAAAATAGGTAGGTTGGACCTTGTAGCCTTCTCTGCTGTTGCTGCTTTTTCCTGCCCTCCTTTCTGCCACGACACTCATGGTCTTTTTCATCTTGCAACTGCGGTGTCCATTATTGCCATCTCCTTTGGTATAGTTACACTTCCAGTGGCACCACCATTGGTCTGAATTCTGCTACTAGGAATGGGACAATTTAAACCCTTAGAATCATTTGTTGAAGGGTGATACATTCATACAATGGGACTATTCTAGTTGGGACTAATAATAGGATTCAGGCCTTTGTCTCATTTTCCAAGCTTTCTTCCCTATAACGTGGGAAAAGATGAGGTTAGAATTGTTAAAGTAAATAATAATAATAATAATAATAATTTTACCCCACCCCTCTGTTAAAAACAATTGGGGCAGCTTACAACAATTAAAATACAAAAGCAGATTAAAATCCCTAAACACCACCCACCCCACCCTCCCCCATAAAAGATATTAAACCAGTATAAAATTTAAAAAACTAGCTAATCTAAAATCACATTTTAAAAAAATCGATAGCCAGCAAACTAAAAGAGGCCAGGAGGTCCTGAGGCCGGAATCTAATCAGGAGAGGCCTGCCGAAAGAGATCCGTCTTTAGTGCTTTTTTAGAGCTACTCAAGCTTGTCATCGAATGGATCTCATTTAGCAGGCCATTCCATAATTTGGGGGCGATTACCAAAAAGACCCTCTGGGAGGTTGCAGACAGCCTAGATTTTTGTGGCTAAAGCAAATTCCTCCCAGAGGACGGGAGTGTGCGGAGAGGATTGTATGGGAGGAGGCGGTTCTGAAGATAAGTTGGACCCAAGCCATTTAGGGCTTTAAAGGTAATAACCAACACCTTATACTGGCCCCGGAAACTGATAGGCAGCCAGTGGAGAGATTTTAATACTGGAGTTATATGGTGTCTCCGAGATGTTCCCGAGACCACTTTGCCTGCCATATTTTGTACCAACTGAAGTTTCCGGACCAAGCATGAGGGTAGCCCCATGTAGAGCGCATTGCAGAAATCTAGACGAGAGGTTACCAGCACGTGCACCACAGTCTCGAGGTCCCTTACTTCCAGGAAAGGGCGCAGCTGGAGTATCAGCCGAAGCTGATAACAGGTGTTCCTGAGTGTTGCATTCACCTGACTAGTTGTCTGAAGCGATGAATCAAGGAGCACCTCCAGACTACGAACACAGTCCTTAATGGAGAGCGTGACCCCGTTCAGGACTGGAGGTTGCAACCCAACTCCTGGTTTCGGGGCCGCTACCATGAGCACCTCCGTTTTGTCCGGATTTAATCTCAATCTGTTTTTCCTCATCCAGCCCATTACTGCTTTAAGACAGTCATTAAGAGGAGAGCCGCAATTGGCATTCGAGGCCAACGATCGGGACAAGGAGAAATAGATCTGGGTATCATCAGTGTACTGATAACACCCAGCCCCATAACTCCGAATAATCTCACCCAGTGGCTTCATATAGATGCTAAACAGCATCGGGGACAGGATGACCCCTTGCAGAATGCCACAAGTAAGTTCCTTTCTGCTGGAGCAGCTGTCCCCAAGCAGTACCCTCTGGGACCTGCTCGAGAGGAAGGACCAGAATCACTGGAATGCAGTGCCTCCAATTCCTAACCCACTCAGCTGGTCCAAGAGGATGCTATGATCTATCGTATCGAAAGCCGCTGAGAGGTCTAGAAGCACCAACAGGGTCACACTACCCCTGTCGATGCTTAGACGCAGGCCGTCGGTCAAGGCTATTGGTATTTCTACAGGTTACTCCACCTTTAGATTGGTTAGAGCTCCCAATGTCTAGCTTTTCCAGACATATAGTAGTCCATGTCAGATGGATATTGAGATCAAGAGGAAACACTTCAGCTGAAGGGAATGCAATTCATTCCCTGATTATTCATTACTAGATTCTTTCAGGCTTCAGTTTCCTGGGATCCTCACTTATCTTCTGAACATGGGCCAAATTGTCTTCTTGGCTAATTGATTGGCTAACTGATTGGCTACTTGCTTCCCGTTTGGTGACATCAATGGAGTTACCACTGATTCTATTGTATTTGACATAACATTCAACCCAATCTGTCATCATATTCTGTCTGCCTTCCAAATATCATCAGCTCTAGCCTGACTCTTGCCTTTGTGACCTCTCAGGAATCCCATAGGCAAATGCAGAGATGTTATCCAATATTTAGTGACATTTAATTCTGGTGTATCAGATTGCTTGTAATGCATAAGCAGTTTTGACCTTTGTGTGCTGCTTTCTTCTTGTTCATTAGATTATTGCAGTTTAAATTAGTGAAAGAAATAGTGAGTATGTGCATGTACTTTAAAGCAGCAAATTGGTTCACTATGTAGACTGGGACAGGACTACTTTGGGTGAGAGAATGACAATGAGGGCTTTTTCAAAACCAAGAATTTGGGGTAGGCTGGTGAAGACACAACTCCTAATTCTCAGCAGCAAGCTAACCCTGAACTGCACCATATGGTTCCCCCTTGCTCTCATGGGACCTGTGTCAAGAAGGGATATTACCCTAAGAGAAGGGGTACATTGAAATTCCACTTTGATGCCAAAAGCTCCTGTAATATTTGGGGGAATTATTAGCTCAACAGGAGGCCTGTGAGAGGAGGGTAACTTTGGGGATCTTTTCACCTATGTATACCAGTACTGACTGTAGAGGAGGCTCCAGTTAAAGTAAAACAAGGTATTTTATTGGAATAATATAAAAAGTAAACTAACATACACAACACACGTTCTTAAGACCATACAAGGGTATAGCAAAGTAAGGCAGAAAGGTTGAATAGAGGGAAAGAGGTCCAGGAGGATAGGGTGGTAGTTACCAGTCTTGAGAAGTGTAGAGACTCAGATGTACGTCTGAGGGTGGCACAGGAGGTTCTGATCCAGGACGCACTGAGAAAGAGAGTGGCCATGTCCGCCCACTGTGGCACACCTTGGCTGTGACACACATTGCTATTGTTGGGGCTCTAATATTTATACTCTTTTCATGCCTTGGAGGGACGAGTTAGTAATAATAAAGCCTGGATGGCTTTCCCATAGACAAAGGAAACCAAAATGCAACTGATTGCTTTAGTTGCAGAGAGATAGATCACTGATGGGCTTGTGACAACCTTGTAAGGTTGGACAGGGGGTATATGAGGGGAGATTTCCATAGGATATAGATTAAGGAATGGTCACTTAATTGCTTGACTGAATTATTGTTTGAAACACCCAGGGCAGAAGAGAGGATTACCACGTACAGTAGGGCCCCCGTATCCTCTGGGGATTGGTGTTTTTTTGGGGGGGGAGGGGGGCATTGATACCAAAAACCATGGATAATAGTGAACACCACTGAAAATAATGGAACTTCTGGTTTAAAATACCATAGAGTTGCCTTGGAGGACTTAGAGTGGACACATTTTCAAGAAGACTCTATGGTAGGTGTGCTGTGGATAATTGAATCAGTGGTTTCCGGGGTCCTATTGTACCCCTTTAACAACTGGGTTGCTAGTATAAATGCATCATGACAGCTTTCTGCTTAATCTGAATTTGGGATTTCTTACCATTATATTTCTAGACACATCTCAGGTCATCATGACCTCCAACTGGCCTCCAACTTGCCTAAGCTAATGTGGCCCCAAAAAGTTATGGAATCTCACAGGGATGGGGTAGTAGGGCATGTTAACAGGGAATGCTTACTCTTAATGTAATACTTCCCCTGTATTTAAAACAGATATTGGGAATGTGTGGACTTCCAGATGTTTTTGTACTGTTGCTCTCATCAACCTGAGCCAGTTCTGAGGGATTGAGTCCAATAATATCTCGAAGGCCACACAGACCAAGATACTAGCCTTGCATAAATGTTGCCACACAGGATCTTGCAGCTGCACAAGCAATTCTCCAAGACCTTGAGCTCAATCATTGTGAAATGGTTTAGGTCATTATCAAACAATTAAAACTGAGAGGATTGTGTGTGGGTGGATGAAAAGATGGGTTTCACTAAGGACCACACCTATGCAATCTCTGAGAAAATGCAATCTTGTTCATAATCATTTTTATTGGAGTGATTTACAATCAGAACTTAATACTTCAATTAATAAGCAAAATGTTTCAATTTCCACCCTCCTCAGTTGCATAAAATAACAGTGAGCTTGTAGCCAAAGTGGTAGTTTAGAACACTCCATCAGTAACATTTTAAGTGGATGGTGTACTGTCACCAAGGTTGAGAACATATGGTGGTAAAAGCCCTGAGTCTATGGATCCAGAAATTCTCCCTTTTGTCCAAAATGGTAGAATGAGATGGCACTTCAGTTCTAAACAGGGACAAATGAGAGCTACCATGATGTTCTGACTTGCTCAAGTTTCCTGCTCAGGATTGGGGACTTGTGATTTCTGAAGTTTGTATGTAGATCTGTAGTGTTGTTGTTTTTTTTCCTGTACCGTAGATGGCATCCTGTACATCTGCACTCAATCAGATAAATAAGATTACAAAACAGGGAGGTGACGTTTTATTTAATATATTTGTTCCCACCAGTCACTGTGCTCCTAAAAGTGATGGACTCCTTAAGATACATACAAGTGATGCAATGCTTGGAACCACATGGGTGAGATCCAGGTTCCACGATTGCTGACTGGTGTTTTCTGGATACCTTTTACCAACAATCTCCTTAAATTTGGCAGCTTTCAGAAAGCTACAACAGAAGGCTTGTTGATGCTTCTAGAAAGATGTTCAGAATGTGCTAACGATGGATAGCTTTTTGGCATATTTTTATACTAGTGTGGCAGGGGGTTGGACTGGATGGCCTTCGTGGTCTCTTCCAACTCTACAATTCTGTGATTCTGTGATTCTATGATTCCAGCCCTTATCTCCACCCCTAGTTTAGAATAAACTCTTGTTAATAGAAACAAGGTGAGCAGCAAAGTGCTATTTATATGCAAGATGGTATTTCTCATTCCAGTAAATGATAATTGGAACTGCTACTCAGAATGTGTGAGTTATTTCTTATGTTACAGATTAATGTGAGTACAAATGTTTGAACTGGGAATATTGTACTGGGAATCCACAAAATTTTCAGTTCTCCTATTCTTGCTCACTCAATTGCAGGCTGTATATGAAGATCCTTATGGATGTAAAAGCATTGTTTGTTCAAAAATATCTACAGCACTTAGCTCTGGCATTGCATAACTTTTTAATGCTAGATATTTCAAAACCTTTTTGAACAGACACACACACAAATAAATTTTTTATTAAAAAGCCAAATCATCTGCTGAAAGCGTGATCACTCTCTACTATTTCATCATTCATATTGGGCTATGAAATACAATAAAGATATCCAGCCAAGAGCAGGGAGAGTGTCTTTTCAAAGAATATTGCTACTACATGAATATGCATTTTCCCCTTTTCTTCATTAAAAATATTTTAAAGAGCACGTTCCCCTTGAAGTGGTGCCTTAGTTAACATAAAAAAGAGACATCTACTGAGAGCTTTTAAAATGGCTAATCCCTCCTTCCCTCTCTTTCTCAAATAACAATCACTTTATTTGGCATTGTGTGTGACACAACTTACTGTCTCTGCTAAAGCACTCGCTCAGAGAAAATGTGTTTAATTCCTCCCATTTAAGATAAGTTAGTCTGCTCTACAGTATTTATGAAAGGAAGACCACTGGGGAGGGGGAGGGGCTTTCCTTGAAAAGATCCTCAGACTGACCTGTGAATGTGTATCAACATATTTAAAGGCAAGGTCTCTGTGTGTATGTATATGTATTTATATGATGGGTACTATTGGGGAAAAGTAGGATGTGTAGCTTGAATAGGAAGCCTTGCATGGGAATCAGATTTTAAGAAGGGGAGTGAAGCATATGCCAAACATTTGAACCAGGCCCCCTTTCTCTAATCCACAACCCAGGTTTCTCTGCCCCCCCCCCGCCTGCCCTTCTACTAAGACATTAGGTGAGCTCCTCAGAAAAATGTTGGTCAGTGGCAGAAAATTAGTCTTGGCCCTAATTTAGTTATACTGTACAGTGTATTTGTGATAGGAACTATCAGCACTCCCCATACAGCTGACAGGAGCTTTTGTACTAATCATTTTAATTGGACAGGAATTGTCAAGATGTTTCCTGCATATGGAATATCATAGAATCATAGATTTGGAAGATGTTACCCATCAAGCCTCTTAATAAGGGAATCACAAATTGGGAAATCTTTAATAAGCATTGTTGTAGTGTGCCTTCAAGTTGTTTCCAATTATGGTGACCTTAAGGCGACCCTATCATGGTTTGCTTTTTTGGCAAGCTTTGTTCAGAGTAGTTTGCCTGTGCTTTCCTCTGAGGCTGAGAAAGTATGAATTGCCCAAGGTTACTCAGTATATTTCCATGGCAGAACAGGGATTTGAACCCTGGTCTCCAGAGTCATAGTCCAACATTCAAACCATTACACCAGACTGGCTCTCTGTGCACCCTTATTTAGCAGGAAGTCTTACTGAAATCCATGGCTGCTGCCACACTGCAGAAAAAATATAGTTTGACACTACTTTAATTATCATTTCTCCATTCTTGGAATCCTGGGGTCTGTAGTTTGTTGTTGCACCAGAGCTCTCTGACAGAGAAGGCTAAATATCTCACAAAACTACAAATCCCAGAATTCCATAGCATTGAGCCATGGCAGTTAAAGCAGTGTCAAACTGCATTATTTCTTCAGTGTGGCAGCAGCCTATGAGACTTGTTCCTGAACAAACACAGATAGGATAGGGCTGTGTGACATGTGGTCATGTAGATGTCTTCAGGAGGGATCATGACCTAGTACCTGTTAAACCATATTGCACTTCTGTTCAAAATATAACTATTCTTAGCCACAGCTTCTAAGGGGAAGATTTTCCATGACTGGTTTCCTTCCTGTCTTCCATTCTCAGTATATCAGTACTAGAGAATGTTTGGCTAGACCTCATGAACCCTAGAACCCTACAGTTAATTAGTGGTGGCATAATGATGACAGCATTTTAAATAAACTAGTGTTTTTCTCTGTTTCTGGATGAAATACTTCATACATCTTCTTAGGCATAGAGTGAAGACCTGAATGTCATGTTACAGGCTGTTTTTCTTTGCGGACCCAGATCGTATAACCCCTCCGCCCTCCTGAATAACACGCATACACACAATATATTTGAACGTGTATTGGTTACATATTCAGAAAACATGGTTAGGTACAAGTTAGTAATGTAGAAGATAAAATACATTGTTGAAGAGTAATACATAAATTGGCCGCAACTTGCCAGTTAAATGGTTGGCAGCAATGTATGGGTCGTGATTTCATCATTGTCCCACCCATGTGGGCAATGGCTGTGAGTCAGTCAATCCTGACTCCCCTGGAGGAGAGAGCCAATGGCCGGGCTGTCCGCTCGACTCTCTCTGCTCCACTAAAAACAAATTACTGTTAGCAACAGAGGAGGGGTCTCCCTTGAACTTGAACTTGAATTTGAGCTTGAACTTGTACTTGCCGGAGACCCCTGGACCTCAATACCTTATCACGACCCATAACATCCGCCACTAAGGCGTTCCCCATGGGAACTGCCTTCCGCCAACCATTACCTTCAACAACAGGCAGGCCTACCGGCTGGCCGAGGCCCCCAGCTGTGCAGGCAGCGCCTGCCGGGCCGTATGTATGCTGCATAGACTCCAGAACACCATCGCCCCAATCTCATGATGGATTCTGTTGACAGGCCCCCTTCTTCTGACATCATGGCGGCCCCTATCCAGAGGGAATGGCTGTCAAAGTCCTCAGCTGGTAGCCCCAGCTGCTGTATCACCATCTTCAGTACGCTCACAAACTGGAACCTGGTGAGCGGGATCCGATCCCTATGCTGGAACAGTGGGCCCTGCCCAGTGCCTCGAGCCGTCACGAAGCCCTGCATACTTGCCACTGGGCATGGCATGGAGCCTTCCACCATCATCAGATGCAGAGTGGCCCCACGGCAGTGCTGATCTGCCTTCGAGCGCCTGAGGCATAAAGTAAGCTCCTTGTCACTGATAGCCACATCTCGCATCTGTAGAGTCCTGCCAGACGCATCTGTCTTGGAGGAGCATACCACCTCCCCTACCCTCAGGGCCCCAAAGAAAGCAGTGGTGTACACCATGCCGAAAAGCAACGCCTCGTAGCTAGAATGGCATATGGATGGCAGCCGCCCCACCAACTGTGCCAGCATTGCATATGTCACGGCCGCCTGGAATCCAGTGCCCTCGGCGCCACCCGTCTCCAACCTTCCATCGCTTTCCTTCCATGAAGGTCCTTACCATGACCTGCCGCCTTGCTGAAGAAGGAAATTGCCGGCCCCATGGCCTGCGACAGGGGTCTGCGATGCCAGACCCCTGTCCTTCAATGAAGCAAGGTAATGCAGTAACTCTCTTTCCGACACTGGCCATGCCATCCCGTAACCTCGCTGCCACCTGAAGGCCATGAACAAGGCTGCCGCTGTCCTATAGCTGGCCTGTGTGGAAGGTGCCAAAGAGTCCGCCATGCCCTGTATCACGGTTCGTTCCCAAGATTCCAAAGGTCTGCCGGGAATGGGGCTGCCATCTTGTCTGCGTCCGGGGCAAGCGAACGGAACCGGTCATCCTGAAACCGAGACAAGGCGTCCACGATCTCGTTATCCACACCCGGAATGTGCCCTGCATGGAAACTGATGTTGGTCTGTAGGCAGATTAGTACAAACCTGCGTACTAGCTTCATGACCCTCTCCGACCTGGAGGACTGCCTGTTGATGATCCTAACCACAGCCTGAGTGTCGCACCAGAAACAAACCTTCTTGTCCCTGAATTCCCCTCCCCATAGGGTGATGGCCACCAGAATGGGAAAAAACTCCAGAAATCTGAGGTCTCTGGATAGGCCTGTGTTGGCCCACTCTTGAGGCCACAGCTGCGCACACCAGTGCCATTGTAGTAGACCCCAAAACCCAGGCTGCCTGCTGCATCAGAGTGTACCTGTAGGTCACCCCCTGGCTCCAGACGCCCTTGCCATGTGGTGACCCCATTACAGTGCTCCAGAAAAGAGAGCCACACCCTCATGTCCTCTTTTACCCCTTTTGTCAGGCAAATGCAGTGATGCTGCGCCCTGACCCCCCCCCCAGTAAGATGCGCAATGCGTGCACAGAAAGACCATCCGGGGGAAACCACCCGGCATGCAAAGTTCAGGTGCCCCAGTAATGATTGCACTTCTTTCAACGTGGCTTTCTCTTTTCTCAGGAGGTCTGCCTGTATCGCCCGCAGGCTGTCAATCTTATCCTCGGGCAGTCTCGAGATCCCTTCTCTGTATCCAGCTGTATGCCCAGGTACACCAGGGATGTTGCTGGGCCCACTGTCTTATCAGGTGTCAACGGGACCCTGAGCTCGGCCGTCAAAGCCTGGAAGGAAGAAAGTAGAAACCCACACTCCTCCCTTCCGGTAGGGCCCATCATTAGTAGTGTGTGACAAAGGGGAAACCCGCCCGGTGTTGCAGAGCCCGCTCCAGAAATGTGCTGAATGTCTCAAAGGCTGCGCAGCTGATGGAGCAACCCATGGGCAACGCCATGTCATAGTACCACTTGTCCTGGAACTTGAAGCCCAGCAGGCAGTGATCATCTGGGTGAACCGGCAATAACCTGAAAGCCGATTGTATGTCACATTTCGCCATGAGTGTGCCCTGCCCGCAAGTCTGTAGGAGTCGTACTGCATGATCCAAGGACACGTATCGCACCATGCAGAGCTCTGGTGGTATAGCATCATTGACCGACAACCCCTTAGGGTAGGAGAGGCAGTGAATTAGGTGGTATTCCCCAGGGGCCTTCTTGGGCACTACCCCCAATGGAGAAATGCGCAAGTTGGGCATTGGCCACTGGTTGAAGGGGCCTGCTATGCACCCAACCTCGAGTTCCTTCCCTATCTTGCATGCGAACACCTCAGGCAGCTGCGTGGCTGTTTTCAAGTTGCCCGAGGAAGAGGCCTCTCTTGGGCCCTGAAAGGGGATGCGGAACCCAAATTCGAAACCCTCAGCCAGGTATGTAGCAGCCTTTTTCTTGGGGTAGGCTGCCAAGAGAGGACGCATGGCCTCCAGCTGTACTGGCATGAATGCCATGCGACCACCCCCATGAAGACCGCATATCCGTTAAGCCAGTTGGCAGAGGTGCGTTCCATTGGCTCTGCTCCAGCCTTATCATTTTCTTTCTTGTCACTCTTGTGAACCCTCGCTTCCTCCCCAGGTGGTGGCTCTAGCAAGAAAACGTGCATGTAATAGCCCTGGAGGATCTTGGAGCACACCTTGTGATCCAAGTGGCCCCCAGGGGGTCTTCTTTTGTCTTGGCTTCCCTGAGCTCCTCACCCGGAGGGTTCTTGCCACCTTCCTTTCTCTCTTCCCTGGCTTTCTCCCTGGCCTTTCTAACCTTGAGGGCCCATCCTGGCAAGCCTGGTTTGAAGGAACCCTTTTCCCAGTACCTGTATTTGTCCTCATCTGAGGACTCGCCTGAGGAAGAACCTGAGCAGGACCATCTGTGCTTCCTATTCAGGCTCCGCTGACCTCTGGATCCACTGCACCACCGGGAAGAAGAGCCGTGGGAATCTGAACGTCTCGATTCTCTGGAACCACTCCTCCCCCCGGATCTGGAACGTCTGGACCTTCTGCTTCCGCTGGAGGCACCTATTCTGGAAGAAGTACTGGCTTCCCCTGCCCCAGCCGCCTCTGCGACCAGTGGCTGTGCCTGCTCCCCAGCACACCCAGGGGAGTAGTCCTTGTCCATCTTCTGAAGGACCACAGACAACACCCCATGACATCAGCTATGGTGGGAGCCAACTGGCCAAAGGCCTCTACTGGAGGTCGGGGGGCTGGTGCCAGACTGGTGACATCATTGGGTTCCTGCCCCGTCGCTACCCGTTGCTGGCTCCTCTTCCTGTTGGAGCTGCGGCTCTGCCAGGTGGCACTGTTTTGAAGTCCTTTTGGGCCCCATGGCTCCCAAGGCCTCCCCAGCCCCTGGCTATGTGGAAGGTGTGCTTTTTGTGTACTGTAGTGGTTTTTCATTTTTGTTTTAATTGGTATTATTATTATTATATTTTTATTTTTTTATTCTGCGCCGGCTGCCTCCCTGCAGCCTGAAGCCTGAAAAGGAAAAAACACTCCTGCAATGCTAGCTTCCCCAATCTGGGACCTCATCCAACACCCTGCAATGGGTAGGAGGCTGCAATGGAGGGTGCTGTGGGCCAAAAGGAAAAAAGGGGGGAAGGGTTCTGACTGATGGAGGCCCGTTCTCCCTTCCATCCCCCAAATGCTTGCTGGCTCCTGTTGGCCAGCAAAGGAAAATGGGGGGCTGGCATGCACTCTCTCCCCGCCCATCCCACCATCCAGGTCTGAGGGAGGGCCAATGCCGCTGACAACGGGCCGCCGAGCCGTCCATGCAGCCCCCCATGGGGAACCATCCCGCTCCAGCAGCCTGCCACCAGCGAATGCAGTGCAACTGGAACGGGAGGCTGCAAGGGAGGTGGCACCGCCCATGCCAGCCTCCCTCCTGCCCCTGGTCCTCTCTGGCGATGCCCCCCTGGGGCCAGAGGCCAGGTGCCGCTCTGTTCCGGGCTGCCACCCCCCCTGTGGTCGAAACTGGGAAACTCCCTCCTGCGCCCTGGCCAAGAGAAGCTACAGGGAGCCGCCAGGGAATCCCCCCCCTGCAGAAGCCCACGGGGATCTGCTGCAAAACACCACCCCCCAAGGCAGCTCCGGGGATCGCCCCTCCCCTCGAATGGAGCTGCGGAGCTCCCAGCTGCATGCCCCACCCCCGCACCCCTTCTGCCGAGTCCCCCACCCCGCCAGAAGCCTGGAGACGCGGAGGCTCCACCTACTGGAGCTGCTTACCTACCTGCCCTCGGCGGCCCAGGGGGAAAGAGGGGGGCTCTTCGGCTCCCCGGAGCCCTTAAGGAGAGGCCACAATGGAGCCTCCAGTAGGCAACCTCCATTGCCGCCTCTGTTCTGCGGTGGCCAGCCAGAGGCCAGCACATTTAAGGGGCCAGATTCTGCCAAAATTTGGGCCAATCGAAGCCGGGCAAGCCACCTCCGATTGGCCTGTGTCCTTTCCCCTCCCTCCTAGCCCCAAATGAGGCTGGGAAGGAGACAGGAAGATGGCGGCACCCAGGGGCTTGCCATGTGCCCCCCCCTCAGATAACAAAGCAGGGGGAAGGGGAGGTGAGAAGGATGGCTGAAAGGGGGTGGCCGTCCAGGCGGCAAAATGGCCTGCCGTCCAGCAGCAAGCCCCCTTTCCACCATAATAGAGACTGACAGATGAAAACTAATTTTGACGTAGACCTTGTTGCCTAATTTCTTGTAGTTTTATTTATACTGCAGATTTAATTATTGTCTTGTTTCTTTAAAAAAAACTATGAGCTAAAAAACTATGTCATCATAGATAGTATGCAATTAAAATAAGATTGTTTGCAGAATTTTAAAAAAGTTTTTGAGCACATGTTTACCTTTCTTGTCCTACAAAAAGTACAGGGGGGAAATGTGTTGATGAAAAATTCAGTACCTCAGGGACTTTAAATAAACATCTGAGAAATCTCAAAATAAACATGTCAGATCTTCCGTCCCTGTGTAACAAAACCAGAGATGTCTTGGTTCAATATTCCTAGTTCTCTTGGTGTATATTTTGGTCTACAACCGTAAATAAAATGATGATGATGAATATTCCTAGTTAATATTTACCTCTTTCCTTTAGTTGAAAAGTGTGTATTCACAGTCAAAGCTTGAAATCCTCCTGTACAGGGGCCAAAGCAAGTAAGTGTTCACTTTTGTTTAAGGAAAGGGAGTAGATTTGGCTAGTCTTTACAATAGTGTTTTTTCACGAGGCAATAAAATGTAGATTGAAGTGCAGTAAAGCCAATTCGCAACAGCTTTCATTTGTCCTCATGTGTGTTTTTTTTCAAGATCGTAAGCATGCGAAGCCATACACGTTTGTTGTTCAAACGTTCATGCCTGTGAATCAAGATGGTGGGCACAAGTAAATTGCTCACATTTTTATTGTCACCAGTTGCCACCACCAAAGAGTTTTTTAAAAAACAAATCCAAGGTGTGGAAGTACAATCTTCCACTTAAAAAAAAAAAAACAGAAAAAAGAGAGAAAAGGCTATTTCGTTGCCTCACCGCATGATCGCTACGATGAAAATCCAACATGGCAGTTCCAGCAAGTTCCACCTCTGTGCATGTCCAACCAATCAGCTTTCCACTTCTGCTGTTATTGGGAAAGCACATCAAAGCAAATCAGTTGTCCCAACGAGCAGGAATGCACATTTCATTCAGAGGTTTTTTTAAAAAGTCACGAAAAATCACAAAGGCTTTTCCCACAGAGTGTTTGGAGTTTTTGCCCCCTCACCTTCTGAATATGGTGAAATTATGTGGGGCCCCATTTAGACAAAATGTATTCTCCTCGAATTCTATGAGGAGTATTTTTGCCATATAGACAAGCCCGGATCTCTGAATATATGGAGCATTCTACTTGTATTCAGTTGAACATGGGGAGATTCCTGTACAGATGTTCTCATAAAGAGAGGCTTGAAACTGAAGGATTGGGGCCTGGTACACATTTGGATATTGGGGACAGGCTACCCTGAATGATCCATCCCCACTTTGAGCTTTCACAAATCCTTTAGTGTGTGTAAATAGGGCTGTTGTTAGGCACTGCTTTGAGAATCACAGAATCCTCAGGCAATGGGTTCCTTAGAGGAGGGAGAAAGAATCTACCTCAGTCATGCTTAACATTTTTCTTATAGTAGGGGGAGGGACACACATCCTTTTGAGAATTTGTTTTTGTTGTTGGAGTTAATTTCCTCCATACAGAGAAGTCTGCAATAAAAAAAAATTAGAGTTGTCCCTTCATATTCACTGGGGTTTGGTTCCAGGACCCCCCATGGATACCAAAATCCATTATACTCAAGCCCCATTATATGCAATGGCATAGCAAAATGGTGTCCCTTATATAAGATGGCAAAATCAAGGTTTGCTTTTTGGATTATTATTTTTTAAAGAATGTTTTGAAGCTGTGAATACTTAAATCCGTGGATACCAAATCCGTGGATACGGAGGGACAACTGTACAACAAACTCAAAAAAAAGTTAAAAGTAGAGGCAGGAAATTGAAGGGAGGGGTTTTTTAAAAAACTTTTTTGCACTCAGTTCATGAATCCTGTGAACCCCAAGTTGCCCATGGGCTACACTTGATGCTTGATCTAGCTACAGGAAAATCTATCGCAATGGGCCTCCAGAAATCATCCATTCTACACCAGCCATTCTAAGGGCAATCTTGTAAGGTTAAGTAAAGTGTTGTGAGTACAGTGGGCCCTTTGTATCTTCTGGGGTTTGGTTCCAGGACCCCTTGTGGATAGCAAAATCTGTGGATGCTCAAGTCCAGTTATATACAGTGGCATAGTAAAAAGGTGTCCCTTATATAAAATGGCAAAATCAAGATTTGCTTCTTGGAATTTTCTTTAAATATTTTCAAGCCGTGGATGGTGGTATCCGTGGATGCCAAATATCTGGCTACAGAGGGTCGACTACACTGGGACTTCCAGGTTAAGTGTGTATAAGATTGTCACATTGAGCTACAGTGCTACCAACAAGTGCAGCACCTCAGAATTGCACTTCCCAGCATTCTTTCCCATTGCCTATGCTGGCTAGGACTGATGGAGGTTGCACTCCAGCCACATCTGGATGGCCACAGTGTGGTCATCTCTGTGATAAACACTTTCCTAGGAGTAAGTTCTACTGAACTCAATGGGACTTCTGTTTAGACAGACTTCTTATTGCATGATTAGCATTTAGTCCTTAGGTCATTTCCTACAGAATGAGATTTGAATTCACTTGGACTTGCTTCTGAACATACGTGGGCTCATGCTAAGCATATCTGACACTTGCATAGCTAACCATATTTACTGCTCTGAGACCATCACTTTTCCAGCACTGATTGTTCCTGTGGAACTATTTAAGAGTTTTAAGCTGAGGCTGATAGGGGATGGGGGGTTTGAGTGGGTTTAGAGATTTATATGAGCTTGGGAGACTTTTACTTTCTTCACTTGGAGCTAGGATTTATTTGTCTTCATTTGTCTCATGCCAGAAATAATTCAAGTGATTCAAAACGACATGCTACTGCCCTCTCTAAGACCCTGTTAACTCTGTCTCTTGGTCTCTTCTAATTCCAGGACAAGTTTTTTAGTAGAAAATCCTGCAGGTTTCTTTGTGTAATGGTTTCTTTCCATTTTATATCTCCCCTTTTGAATCTGGAGCTGTTTGGATGCACTTTAACATGCCTTCAACCCTGAAATGCCTCTAAATTTAACTAAAAGGTTTATTATATGAGCATACTCTCTCATTCAGTGCAATGAGTTCCCACTAGCTATGCTACCAGAAAGAAACAGAGCAAGAAGGAAGGAAGGAACTTTAATGAACTGTTCTGCACTCAAAAGATAAAGTTAATTGTTCAGTCATTCAACCTGACTGTTTCTAGTTTGCAGATCTTACAATATGTCAAATACAAGGAAATATTTAAGAACATCTACTGCATGAAACTAACATGGAAAATTAATGACCTCATCCCCAGGTACCTGTCTTAAAGTTTGAAGACTGATGTTCTTTTTAATATAAAGAAACAATTACCTCAAAAAATTATAGTTTCCAGTTTGTCCTCAGCTATAATTGATGTTATCCTACAAATTAAGAATCCATTTAAGTAAACCAAATAAAATCTAATACCAAGAAACTACTAGAGCATGCTTTCCCATTTCTTCTGGGATTAAAATTCTAGAAAAAACAATGGAGCACAGAAGTAGGTAACACTGAACTTCCAAGCACACATGGAATGCCAGGGGTGATCAGACATGCAGGATGAGCTGTTGCATCACTTGTATGTATGCTGTACCACTAGTGGATGACAAAATGCATTTCTGGCTGGTGCAGAGTGGGCAGGTAATATTTTTAGAAGCAGCAAACAGTGGTAACTACATGTGCATGCTTGTATGTAAAGGAATCACTTATCTCCAGTGTTCTGCCAAAACTGTCCAGCAACAGCAGAGCAATTCTCCTGCCAACTCTAACAAAAGAACTGTGGCACTTGGGCCCTTCAGATTTGGGCAAAACTAAAAGATCACCCTAAAATTTGCTTTACAGCTAATTTTGAATCATCTCCCCATAGATTTTGTCAGCCCCAAATGTACTTTGTAACATGAGCAATTCACATTCATAAACATATTTTGTTTGAAGTGGGAGCAATTTGTTCTTTTCTACTGAATACATTATTGGGGGGCATGGAATTAAACATGGTGGATGTTATAATTTTTTTCTCTAGTTTGTCCTACTTACCCATAGGTGGCATACGTAGAACCGTTAGGAGTTGCAAAGTCCCAAATATACAACATCTGCTAATCAAATTGTAGGAAAATTAACCATCATTTTGTTACAAGTATAGATGAAAGAAAAAGTCAAAGCTTTCACTGTGTCCAGCCTGTAGGCCTCCAGGTGTTTTGGACTCCAACTCCCAGAAGCCTGAGCCTGCTGGTCCAATGGTCAGGAATTCTGGAAGCTGTAGTCCAAAGCACCTCGGGGGGGGGGGGCACAAGTTGGACACCACTGGTGTATTGCTTCACAAATACTGTTGCAGAATTCTCCACACTTTCTACTTCCAGTGAGAAAGTGTTAAGGAATGCAAAAATAATTCTGCCATTTCCAGGAAAATATTACTTGGAAGCTTTTGTCCTGATGGAAGCCTGTGGCAGCTTATGCTCACTATGTCTGATGGGGCAGAGAGAGGGTGTCCAGAGCCAAAGCTAAGTTGATCTAATTTATCCTTTCTCTGATCTTGCCTTGAGAGCTGGACATTTAGGGTTGGTTTGTTTTTTTTAGAAATTCAATACTCAGTTACTATGATGGTATTTATTTTTCATTGGAACCCCGTTAATAAAGAATAAATTCTGCCAACCTGCAACATGTGCTCAGGAATATCTATGCACATATTATTACTAGGTGTCTGTGTATGCCTTCTTCATCTGGACTTCATTTTCAGTGAGAACACAGTTCTAGAAGACATCATGAGAAGTTGTTTGCCTGTTTAATGAGTAAAAGTATATACATACACCTGCTAAAACTTATACTTCATGACAAAATGTGTGTGTATTTGTACAAACAGCTTTTTAAAAGGCAATATAAAAACTTAGTTCTATTGTCTTGAAAACCTAACACAGATCATCCTAAGTTGCTAAGACAATTAGTGCAGTGTGTGTGTGTTTGGCACTTTAAGTCTTGATTTAAATACGGTACTAGCCAATGTGTAATTGTGGGAGTCAGGAAGGTAAGAAACCTTTCCTTGAGGGTGTAACTTTTAAAGAATGACTGAAGGAGAGGGGGATTGTTCATCCAACCCAGCGATAGGAAACATGCAGCCCTCCAGGTGCTGTTAGACTGAAGCTTCCAGCAGCCCCAACCAGGACAGTCAATGTTGAAGAATACTGTGAGTCAGAAATCCAACAACAGCAGAATGGCTGCACGATTCCCACTCCTTATTTAACCAAAGACTAGTCTGAAAACTGTAAAGTTTTGTTCCCATTCTGAATTGTTAATGGTTTTAGCTGTTCCCCTTTGGATGAGCAAGGAACTAAATTAAGCAGAATCAGATGTTGCTAGCTTCCTTTTCAGATAGAGGATGATATCTCACCAAAAGCACTGCTTAATAAACCACACCAAATAGCAGCCTAGTATGGATTTACTCTGATTGCCTCTCTTGTCACTCCAATTTTCTCCTTTTAAAAGTCTGAGGGCAGAGCCGCTCAGTCTTGGGAAGATAACATTCAGAAGTAAAACACCATCATACAGCACATACCTGGATTACACTCCAGCCTATTGAGCAAAAGCTACTCTGACAGTTTGGCGGAGCCTAACAGAGCTATCCCCGTTACTGCAAAACAAGACTTTCCCCAGAGTTCTATTTTGCTTCTCTTAAGAGGGCAGTAACATATTAACAATAAAAGCAATTCTAAATTAACAGAAAAGTAAGGCAGATCAAATGACTTTTCACATCTGCACTTGTTTTCAACACTCTAATACTCTTCTAGTCAAGAAATATCTCTCTCACTCTCCTGTTTACATAGGGCCAGTCCAGATGGTGAAATAAATCCTCAGAGAATCCAGGGGGGATCCCATGTGTCCCAATGGGATCCCTTAGTGAGCTGTCATTTTTGGAGGGAGGGGGAGCAAAATTTGGGGAAACTGGGGGAGAGCCTTTGCGGCTTTTTAAAAACTGTGGGGGAAATGTGCACTCCTGATCATTAGGACAACCAAATCGCATCACAGTGCATTCCTGGAGAGGATAGCTGATTGGTCAGATGTGGGGGGGGCGGAGCTTGCTAAGAAGGCAGCACCTGGAATCTCCATGTTGGATTCTTGCCCTAGTGATTGTGCACTGTGGATATGAAACAGCCTTTCTTTTTTTCATTATTTAAGTGGAAGATTGCTGTTCTGAACCTTGGATTCAGTTTATTTTTTAAAAAAAATACTGTTTGGAAGGGGCAAATTGGGGAGTATACAACTGCAAGTAATTCACTTGCTCCTGCCATCTTGATTCACTGGCATGTCTCCATGTGAACAGTAAACACAGACAGCTTTGCACACCAGCAACCTTGCAAAAAGATTGTTAAGACAGATGAAAGCTGCTGCGAATTGGTGTATGTGCACATCAACCCACATTTCATTCCCTTGTCTAGACCGCCCATAGAGAGCAATATCCCAGTCCAATGAGGATATACAGTATGACTGCTGAATCCACAGGACCGGTATCTATGGATTCACAGATCCTTGCATCTGAAAAAAATGTGTCCTTTCTAGGCAACTTCTTGGTCCTCCAGCACAATTCTATGGTATTCTTCTGCCAGGAGCTGACCATAGAGGAGGAGGACATTGAAGATGCCTAGAAAAGTGTTCTCTCTAGGAATCGCTAGGTCCTCCAGTGCAACTCTATGGCATGCTTGGGCCAGAAGTCATTCATTTTAACAGGCTTTGCTGTTGTCTGCAGTTTCATGGAAACTGCATGGAAAGTCTCGGAACGTATCCCCCACGGGTACTCAGAGTACCCAGAAATAAAAGTACTGCCATACAGAACTCAATTTCCTCTCCTATTTTAAATACATACAGAGCAGCAGCAGCTGCTGCCCCCTAATCTTAGTCAGGTGTGTATGTGTATATGTGTGTGTGTTTGTGCCTTCAAGTTACCTGTCTACTTATGGCAACTCCATGAATTGTATATGGTTTTTTTGGCCCAGGAATACTCAGAGATGGCTTTGCCAGTTCCTTCCTCTGAAATATACCCACAGCACATGGTATTCATTGGTAGTCTCACATCCAAGTATTAACCAGGGCTGACCCTGCTTTGTTTCCAAGATCAGAAAGGATCTGGTACCTTTAGGGTCATATTTACTCAGATGTCAATTGCTGCTCATGGCAGCACTTTCAACTGTTGCAACATACTCCCAGTTCCTGCTGCCCTTCTAAATCCCTGATTGGCCAATTATCATGTAAGACTCCATTGGCTTGACCTTCTTTCCTGCACCATGTTCTCCTCCCCCCCCCCCACTGAGTCTTTAAGAGTAGAGGAAATCTCTGCCCATGAAGGTCATTTTGTACTTTAAGGACAGGAAAAAAATCTCTGTGTTGTGAGTCAGTGTAGGAAGGGAGATGCTTGAGTAGAATCATGGTTGTTGTTGTTGTTGTTGTTGCTGCTGCTGCTGCTCCTGCTGTGTGCCTTCAAGTCATTTCTGACTTATGGTGAACCTACAACTAACCTATCAGAGTTTTCTTGGTAAGGTTTGTTCTGAGAGGATTTGCCTTTACCTTCCTCTGAGGCTGAGAGAGCATGACTTGCTCAAGGCTACCCAGTGGATTTCCATGGCCTGACAGGGATTTGAACCCTGGTCTCCACAGTCATAGGAGATTTTCACACTACCCTGTTATAGTGTTACTATTCCACTTTACCTGCTCTGGCTTCCTCCTGTGGAATTCCTGGGTTTGTACTTTAGTGAGGCCTAAGAACTCCCTGGCTGAGAGTTGTAAATGCCCCTTCCTAAACTGCAAATCCCAGAATTTCACAGGAGGCAGCCATAGCAAATAAAGTGGAATTGTAACACTATAACAGTGTAGTGTGAAAATCTCCTCAATGCTCAGAGCACTATAATATGCTGGCTCTCAGTATCTATGGTAGGAATTTTCCTGCAATACAGGGGGTTGGACTGGATGGCCCTTGTGGTCTCTTCCAGCTTTATAATTCTATGTTTCTAATTTGTTGGTAATTCTTCTCTAATAATCAATCTGAAAACTGCTATATAATTTTTTAAAACCAGCAGCAAAGAGAGACTTAAACTACAATAATAAATGAATAAATGTGATTGCCAGTCCTAATGATCAGTAATGTGCATTCTCCACTGAGTTTTTCAAAAACATTGGGGAAAGCCCCAAGGGCTGTTCCCTCAGGGTTTATGGTGGATTTGCC
This sequence comes from Gambelia wislizenii, assembly GCA_030847615.1. NCBI lineage: Eukaryota > Metazoa > Chordata > Lepidosauria > Squamata > Crotaphytidae > Gambelia > Gambelia wislizenii. Next base: position 111,601,645 of record JAUMIR010000004.1, read on the forward strand.
CCCACTCCTTCTGAATATGGCGGAATGATGTGGGATCCTATTAGGACAGGTAGGATTCGAAGTGAATTCTAAGAGGATTATTTTCACCATTTCAACAGGCCTATAATTAACAAAAACAAAATTCAGGAGAATTTCAAGGTGAAAGAATATTTGGAAAAGAACATGTCAAGAGTACTCTCACCTGAAGTTTTCACTGAATGATTCTTGGGAATAGTAGATTGGGATATTTGTTTTCAACTCCCAGCATAATATCATGTTTTATGTTGGAATCAGAGTGTGGTAATTTGTTATTCATTATTTTTTAAAACCTATTCATTATTTATACTACCACATTAGTGATTCCTAATGTGTTACTTTTTGTTAGTTTTTAATTGAAATAAATAAATAAATAAATAAAATATTAAAATAATAGGAATAAGAAAGATAAACTATATAAAATAGACTAATCAAAATTAAATAAATAAGTGAACACATTTTAGGAGTAAAGTCTAACATTACTGATTACATTAAAAAAGTAAGATAGTTATCCATCAATATTTTTTAAATAAAATAACATGGCTTTTAGTAGTATGGATAATACATTTTTTAGAATTTAATGCTAGTTATACTAAAATCTTAGGAAAGAAACAAGTATAAGTCTTAGAGGAGACACTCTGGTTGTATACTAAATTCTCATAGTCACTTACAGTAGATTCCAATATTTTGAGCTCCTCCAGGCATTTTACAACCAGTGAAATGCACAGTTAATATTTCCTGCAAATTCTGCAGTCATGCTAAAGTCAAATTGACTGGCATAATGGGAGAGGCCAGCCCCAATCAGTCTCCACAGCAGGTTGATGATTGGGGTTGCATGCAAATAAAGGACCAGGCAATTTCCACAAAGGAATGAGATGATGCTGTAGTGGCCAGCAATCACTTTTTCAATTTATCCCAAGATTGCTGCAGAGATCATGTGTGACAAGAATGGCTTAAATGGTGACAGGAAAAAAGGAGTAGAATGCTAGTACATGGAATGTAGGAAGTTAGAATATACATTCTTCAGAACAATCTGTGCAAGGCAACAGAGATTCAAGGTGAGGTACTATTATACTACAATGCTGATTGGGTGGTGCAGGCAGAGATCATTAAGAGATGTACTTAAGGAATTTTCAGCACAGGATAAATACACTATCTTGTCTGCCCCTCAGAATATTGGACATTTATAGAAAAATGCAAGATCCACCAGCCATCTAGTAAAACTACCCATTCTAATATCTATCCAGTTTCGTGTGGGAGAAGGCACTACAAGGTAGTCAGTCACAAACTGTGCTACTCCCTGTGTATATGGCAGACAAACAGATTGATGTATGTTTACCTGTTTAGGACTTTAGTGGCTAAGCTTCATCTGTGAAATTCTATGTTGCTCCTCAAAAGTCAGACCTACTTTCTATTGAACGGTAGAGCCTGAAACAAAAATGCAAGCTGATGCTGAAACACCTATTCCTGAGCTATCTTAACAATTTCAGACAGGCATACCGTATCTCCGCTTTGGAGGTACTCTTCATTTGAAGAAAAGAAAAGGAAAAAAAGACAAGGAGTTAATAAACTGTTGGCAGCCCAGTAGACTAAGAGCCCATTCTCTTGATTTCATATCTTGCAGGCATGAAATGGTTTTCTTTTATCTCATCTGTATGAAGAAGTTCATTAATGATGAAGTTTGGCTGCTCCGCTCTCTTGCACAGCACTTAAGTTATTATCTTAATTATTTTGCTAGTTACTGAGACTGCATCTAGGGTTTTGTAGTTCAGAGTATTCTCTATCCATTGCTCATCATGGGCACCTTGGGGCTACATGAGAGAGAATCATTAACCCAACGTTTTGATTATGGCTCCACTTCCTTCTGATACTAGTGAACTAGGGGGCCATTTACACGGCAAAATAAATCCTCTAAGAATTTGCAAAGAGTCCTAATAGTTCCCACATCTTTCAGATCAAAGTTGCCATATTCAGAAGGAGGGGGGCAAAAAAACCCATAAGCTGCGCAGTATCAGCTTTCGCTATTTCCCCCGACTTTTTTGAAAAGTAGCTCAAGTTAGCGCACTATTGATTGTGTGAACAACCATTTCACTTATGGCAGTGGAAATTACCAGCGGTCTTCCCGAAACAGCCACAGCAGAGCTTACCCGTGATTGGTTGAATTGACCAAGGAGGGGGTGGACTTGCAAGAGATGAGTCGCAAATGAAAAGATCCAGCCAGCCGGCTTGCTTTCTAGCATAATTACTGCCCCACCCGCCCCCATGTGTGTGTGTGTGTATGAGAGAGAGAGAGAGAGAGAATAGTGATCTGCTCTACCGGCGAGGCTGATTGCTCACTGGCCCTGCTGTGATTGTGGTCTTTTGTGTGTGTGTGTGTGTGCGCGCGCAGGAGAGAGAGAGAAGCAGTCTGCTCAGCTGGCACGTCACAGTGGGTGAGGGGAAGGGGGCTTCAGGGAAGCTGCCTCCTTTGTCATTATCCCTCTCCCTCCCCCGTGGTCTCCCTTTTTTTTTTTTTTTTGGTTGCTTTATCTCCTGTTCTCTGGCTAGAGCTGCTAACTTCGGAGCCCTGTTTCCCCCTCACTGCCCCTCCTTGCTCCTTCCCTGCCTCCTGCCTGGCTTTAATGACAGACAGCGTGTGATCTGGAGGCCATGCCCCCCCCACCTTTGTCTGTGTGAACTGCAGAAGTTGAAAACTCATTGGATCTTCCAATTTAGCTATACATCGTGTAAACTATGCAGCACTGGTGCGAAAGGATAGTAATCTGGAATTTTGCACACTTTATTCTGCCATGTAACTGGCCCCCAGGTGTGTTGTCACAGTGATGCTAAGGGCAGTGGTGTGGGCACATAATAATTTGGGTCTACTGTACATGTATCAGTATAATAATGATCAATTGACAACATGTTAATGTTATTTTTAAAAAGCTATTATTTTAATTATTTCTAAAGTGACTATTTTACCGACATTAATGCATTACTTTTTAATCTAAAAACTTTCGAAAATACAAAAATGGGCCTAAAGGACCCCCAAAAAACCCACTTACCAAATGACCCCCTGAAAGCAAAATTTTAGGAGTAACAAATAAACCATTTTTGATGCATCAAAGTGTAGTAAGATTACAAGACATTATACCCTTGTCACGTCTGAAGAGCAACACATTACTCTAAAAAAAGTAACAACATTACCATTTTTATGCCTGCATTACCCCAACAAATTATGTGCCATTACTGTACTTCTGAACTTTGCTAACAAGCTCTGGAAATTAAAGGGTTAAATTTTAAGCCACTTCTAAATAGGCTGTTGACGCATTGCAGAAAGAATTCAATTTGACACCATTTTAACTATCATGGCTGACAGAGATGGCAAAATATCTCACAAAAAGAATTCAATATACTGAGCAATGGTAGTTAAAGCGGTGTTAAACTGCATTATTTCTGCAGTTTTTCAGCAACCATAGAGTTACTTTCCTGGCAGGTGAGCTAGCATGATCATATATATAGAAGGTTCTCCCAGGGTTAGGCACATCCTTTGTATTCCAGCTGTACTGATCCCTGTGATTTTCCCAAATCTAGAAAACTACTTATGATTCCACCCTCAATGTGTTCTTGTATTTCATTCTCTTTTTTCTATTCAGTTCTGTTCTTCAGTTACTGTTCTTCAGTAAATGTCTTATTTTTGGATCTCCTGAAAGTTAACAAATTATGTTAGGAATAGGAAGGAATGCCTACCTTTCTTGTGGATACCATGTTGCTGCTCCATTCTGATGAATATGTAACACTTAAATTAGTGTCTTTAGAACCAGTGTGGTGTAGTGATTTAAACACTGGACTAGGTCTCTGGAGACCAGAGTTTGAATCTCCGCTCAGCCATTGAAAACCACAGGGTTACCTTGGGCAAGTCACACTCTCTCAGCACCAGAGGAAAGCAATGGCAAACCCCTTCTGAACAAAATCTTGGGGGAAAAAAACATGATAGGTTTACCTTAGGGTTGCTGTAAGTCAGAAACAACTTGAAGGCAAACACCACCAAGACTTAATTTCAGCTTTTTGAGGAAAGAAATCTTTCATTGGTCTGGTGAAGTTCTGACTAGTGGTTCTAACATTATTAAGGTTTTCCTGCCTCATTAAGGTCTATAGCAGCTGCCACCAGCAAAGTTATCTTGTGTTTACTTAGCTTGATTCTCAGTCTTGAATGCTTAAATTTAGTGTTTTCAGAGGATTCTGTGTTCCAGAAGGCATCTAGTGGATTCTATGTGCAAGGCATATTCCATTATTCACACGCTCAAGCTTAACAGATGGATAAGGAACACAGCATGAGAAGATAGTGAGGCTTTTGCTCCTGCCCCCACCTCCTCCCATGTGCCTGGAGGACAACTCATTTTTCCCCCCTTCAGACACTTCAACAGGAAATTCTGGAGAGTTTTTGTCATCCAATTCATAGGAAGATTTTAGAATGAAAACAGACTACAAGGGGACTGCTTGAATATAAAGCACCAGCTAGGGAATATAATGGAGACATCCAATACCATTATACAGCCCTGTTGTAACAGGCCAGAGCATTGTGGGCTGGGGCAGAGCTTGCCCAAGACAATTTTATGCCTGGAGTGAAGGACAAGATGATGTCTTCTACCCCTGTTCCACATACAAGAAACTACTGCATTTACTGTTGAATTTTACCTTAATACTTGAAGACTGGACAGGGAAGCATCTTCCATCATGCCTGTGTCAGTTTAGACATTGCAGACCACGAGTGCTGAATTTATGCACAAGCAAAATAGAATTAAGAGACTCAGATTATGAGGAATCCTAAATACACCTTGTGCCCAAAAAACAAACATCTAAGAAAAATACATACTGTATTTTTGATGATGTTATAGCCTAAATACTATAAGGCACTAGATCCTATCTGAACTTGGAAGCTAAACAGGGTCAGCCCTGGCTAGTACTTGCATGGGAGACAACGTAGGCTATATTTCAGAGGAAGGAACTGGCAAAACCACCTCTGAGTATTCCTTGCCTCAGAAAACCCTATAAAATTCATGGGGTCACCATAACTCAGCAGGTGACCTGAAGGCAAACACACACAGAGAGAGAGGGGGGGGGACCTCTTAAATTTGACATTGTTTAGGCTCTAAACTTTAGGATCTCAGCCTTTTTTTAAAATCCAGCCTAGCCACATGGCACACATAGTTCTGTCTTCCAGCAGAGGGAAACAGGGCCAGGGCACCATGGGCCAACTTTGCTAGTCCCATCAGAATTTGGGTCTGAATGAAAGGCAAATTGTTATTAACCATACCTTGCGACATTGGAAATCCTTACTGGGTACCTTTATTAAGGCACCAACATTAGCTTTCAGTTTCCTAGAACTTTAGAGAGTTTCACCCATGATGAAGTAATCATGGCCATAGGACTTTTTCAGATGGGGGGAAAAACCCCAAGGAGGTTGGGAGAAGAATGTGGCTGTTTTGCTTACAGAGCCCCGTTTCAGATGACACTGTCCTCCTCCATCCTCCTCCCGACCTTCCCCCGAGCTGCTGGTGTTGCTTTTTATTGATGGAGAACCTCTATGAATAAAAAGTGGTGCCCGCAGCATGGGGAAAGGTCGGGAGGAGGACGGGGCTGTCTGAAACAGGGCTCTGTAAGCAAAACAGCTAAGTTCTTCTCCCGACCTCCTTGGGAGGGATGTCCCCCATCTGAAAAAGTCCATAAAATGGCATGGTTTTGATTAAATATACCCATCAAATACAGTTTTCAGAAGATTTTCAGGCTTGGTCAACCTCTATGGGATGAAAAACAACACAATACTCTTGATTGAATTTAGGCTGTTAAATTTAACAATTTGCAGATACAATCAGCCCTCCATATACAGGGATTCTGTATCCAGGAATTCAACCAACCACTGTTCAAAAATATTTTTTAAAAAAATTCCAAAAAGCAAACCTTGATTTTGACATGTTATATATGTTTTACTACACCATTGTATATAATGGGACTTGAGAATCCACTGATTTTGGTATCCACGGAGGGTCCTAGAACCAAACCCCAGCAAATACCGAGGACCCACTGTATAGGATATAGTCAACACACATTCTCAGATTTGGGCAGAGTTTAGAGAAGTCACTTTTTTCCAACTGAAGTTCCCAGAATCCTAATGGTCATGCTGACTGAGTGATTCTGGGAACTGTAGTTTTAAAAAGTAACTTTTGTGAGCACTTCTGGGCTTGGATGAGCTATTTGAGCATGAAATGAACCACAAAGTGCTGCTATATTGCTAGAGATCTGTTTATAATAATTAATAAGATATAATAATAATTCATAGTTGTAATTAAAATTGTCTTTTCAATTCTAGAAGTGCTTATTATCAATAGAACTTTTGCACTGCTGATCTCAGCAATATATACACAGTTTGCCTTTATTAAGCTCTTGCTGAGCAGATTAACATGTCACTAATTGTACGGAGAATCTGTGGCCAAAACCACTGTAGAATAATTGGATATTTAATAAACTCTTGTCTGTGCAATAGCATGAAATCCACATTCATTTGAGACTATATAGCAATTGAAAACTTGATTTTTAATGTTCAATTAATACATAAATTGTAGAGGATGTGTGTTGTTGGTTCTTCAATGAGAAGATAGAATATTTCCCTGGAAGACAGTATCTTGGAAGATTTTTTCCCTGCAGTACCTTACAGGAGAATACTGTAATGTGCTTTTGCTCAAGTTCCCCTCTTTCAGCAAACAAGAAGTAATAATACAGATTGGCATTCATGTGTGTACAGTATTGTGCAATATGAGGGACTTATTTTTATTCAGCACAGAACACCATGGAAGAGAAAGTAAGCATTGGGTAGAAAAGGGATACTTGGGTAGCTACTTATATTCCAATAATATGTGGATATTTTGATGCACATACTTAACAGTACTTCTGAACAACAGCCACAACTACCAATCATGCAACTAGCTTATAAATTCTGATAACTAATATAAAGATTTTATAATGTTTTAGCATTAAATGCTACCTTTGATCAGAAGAAATAATATGCCAAACAACAAGAACACAAGCATAGGAACCAAAAGAAAGTGGAAGAAAAACAAATAAAAATTGACATCTGTACTAAACAGCCAGTTAAACCAATTCATAATCATTTTCCTTCACATAGATATTGAGCTTCAGCTAATAAATAAAAATCTCCTCATTCATGTATTATGAAATTTTTAGGAAATGTGTGGATATTCTGTTACGATGTTTCAACACAGGAAGATACTCATGTTTTGTGGTTTTTCTGCCATAGTGTCCAGCCGCTGTCGTTTTTATTAGAAATTAATGGTATATGAAGAAAAAGACAATGCTGTTATGAATGAAAATGTAATTGTTGAATGAAACTTTCATTTATCTCAGTCTAATTTTGCAGTGAGTGAGGGCAATTATAAGGGCACCTATCTACAGAAGGCCTCCTTATTCCATGGCCTTGTTCATTTAAAAAAAATATATCAGGGCACTCTGTTCTGTTGGTTAGATTGTAATTATTCTGTTTTAATGATATCTAATTTGGAAACAAATGGCATGACTTCACAAAAATGGTTTTGAAATACAATGCATATAAATGTGCACAAATCAGATATGAACAAAAATGTATAATGATTAATTGCTTTGGGGGGCTTTGGGGTGACTTTTTGCCCCCAAACGACATACTCCAAATCTCCCAAAACTACATAAAAACGCAACAATTTGCTCCCCTAACTCTTTGCCCCCCCAACAAAGAAAGAAAAAAAAACAGCTGATAATAATAATAATAATAATAATAATATTTTTATTTATATCCCGCCCCTCTGCAACGCAATCGGGGCGGCTTACAATATAAAAATTCCATAATCACAATACCCTAGCCAAAATTGGCCATAATCACAGTACCCTAGCCAAAATTGGCCAAAATGGTGGCCAGAAGTGCTGCAGCCTGCCAGGCAGGTGCAGGAAGGAAAAAGGAAGGAAGCCTGCCCTGTTTGCAGTTGTCCATCCTTGTTTAAACTGTTAACAGGTTAAGTAGTAGGAAATCAGTAGGTTACCATCTCTGAAGGTGTATATTAAGTAGAGAACATGTGGTGTATATTAAGTAGGTGTATATTAAGTAGAGAACATGTGGCCTGCCAAATGTTGTTTGACTGCAACTTGCAGCAGTCCTATCCAGCATAACCAGTGTGAGAGATGTTGGGAGATGCAGTCCAGCAAAATCTGGGCAACAACAATGTGTGCGTTTTTTTTTTTTAAAAAAATATACATTCAGAAGATAGCAGTACAGCTGAACAGAAGCAGGCTTTGTTTTATAAACAGAATAAATTGTGTGTGTTGATACACCACTCCAAAAACATAAGTGCAGAATATACATGTTTCTCAGGCAATGTGTAAATGTACTCAAACATACCCTTCAGCTGTTCCACTTCGGCAAGGACAGTCCCGATTAATCTTCTGTCATCCCAGTTTTTCAGCTTCTTTGAAAATGGCCCAGTTTCTCTCTTCCTTCCATTTCCCCCTTTGTCCTCAACTTACCTCAGTTGCTGAAAACTGAGGGGTTGTCTAGATGATGAAAAAAACTCCTCATAGAATTTGAGTAGAATACCTTTTGTCCCAATGAGGTCCCACAGTGATTCACTGTATTAGGAAGGAGGGGAGCAAAAACTATATGGGAAAAGCCTTTGTGGTGTTTCCTAAGGTTTGTTTTTGTTTTGTTTTTTAAATATACACGGAAAAGTGCATTACCACTCATTTGGACAACCGATTTGCATCACTACGCAGGATGGAAGTGGAAAGCTGATTTGTCAGACATGGGGGGGGGGCAGGCTTGCCAGCAACAAAGTGGGTGGAAGCACCATTTTGGAGTTTCATTTTAGTGATCGTGTGTTTTTTCGCTGCACTGAGGCGACCAAACAGCTTTTTTAAGCAGGTCACACTTGCACACCTTAGATTTACATTTTTTTAAAAAAAAATGTGCAGCGGTGACAACTTGTGGAGAATAATAATGTGGGCAATTCACTCCTGGCCATCATCTTGATTCGCAGGCATTGCTGCGTGTGAATTTCAAACAATGGATAGCTTCACATACCAGCGATTTTGCCAAAGGGCCATGGAGAAAAAAGAATGCTGCTGCTATGTTGCATTAATACGTAGGAATCAGCATTATATCCTCTCATCTAGACAACACCTGAGTTCAAAGTGCAAAAGTAATTTGCACTCAACTCAACAAAAGGGAGAGGACAAGAGAGGAGAGGGTGGAAACTTGCCCTTCCCAGTGGACTCAGACAAAAGCAAAGTGCTGAAGTCTTTCCTAGCATGCATATTCTTGTCCATTAGCTTTTGACATTTTGACCACACTCTGATGTTGATTGTTTCAGGAGTTAAGAGACTGAACTCCATTATAAAATGGCCAAACAACTGCAGAGTCATGCTGAGTCATAATGGCTGACTGCATGAACTGCCTAGTCTTCCTTAGCTATAAAAGAAGGGTTCTTATTGGTGTGTAAGATCATGTGATTGAGTAAGCCAATGCCCTATAACTGTGTATATGGGAGGGCTCAAAGCAGAGCTCACTTCTCTTCTTTCCTGTGAAGGCTGAGGCCTGGTGAAGCAGTTTCTCCTTGGATTGTAAATATTTGTATATATTGCAACTGTTTGACTTTGAAGATAAAAGTGCTTCCTCTTATTTGGATGTCAAACACTCTGTGTGTGAGTATTCTTGGAAAGGGTTGCTACTGAGTCTGCTGAGATAGTTTTTGGGCTTCTGCTGGGGATTGCTTGTCCTATCATCCCTGACAGATTGGCCACATATGTCCTAGTTTTCATTTACAAAATGTTGGAGGGTTTGCTAAAATCCCCCCTTTGGTTAATAAAACTTATTTCTTGCTGAAGTGCATAAAATTTTAGTCTTAGGCTAAACAACAACTAGTGTATTCAAAACATGTGCATAGCCCTACCTTGCATACACCAACATGTATAGTACTAGAGAAAAGCAGTTATGGAGGAAACAGACATTTTTGTATCATATATTTTAGAACCTTATATACTTTGTACTCAGTTTATTCTTTAATTTTTGCATTGCTAGATTAGATAGATTCAACAGGCAATTTAAAAAAGTGATTAAGTACTTCATTTCTGTTAACTACAAGTCTGCTTCATATCCTAACATCCTGGGCAGGGTTAGTAAGGCTTTGGATGTGACAAGTATTCAATGTACCAATTTCCAAAACATCACTGAAATGTGATTCCTAATGATAGTCCATATGCTCTAACAGACATGTAATCAACCATGTAATTGGCTACTGCTCCATTTATCTAAAACATGGCACTTTACAAATCCTCTAAGACTATGCATTTCTCTAGTGCACTGCATGCCCAAGAATGTGAGAAGAGAAAGTTGGTGATGGACAATCTGAAGCCATGATCTCATGAAAGCTTCTGAAATGTTTTCTTGAATACTACAGGTAGAGCATTCTGGTTGGATCTTCAAATTCCTATCTACTATTCCTAGTTTTACTTGCTGACTTGCAAACATAACTTCACATAAGTACAAATAACAAAGACACAGTTACTCGGGTACTAATTGTTTTGGAAAAATTAAGGACTCCTGATGCCTGTTTCTTTTGGGAAGGGGAGGGTTGTGAATGAAGCTGACCTTTGCTCAGCTATGCCAGGCAGATAAGGTGTCACCTGGTTAACATATATCTACATATCCAGGGAGCCATGTTGCCAGTGCAGTAAAATACAATAACATCCAAAATCCACAAAAGAGAAATACCTTTATTGGGCCAACCAAAAATGCACATCATTTGTATCATGCTTGCATCATGTATTTTGTGCATTTTGGGTTGACCCAATAAAGGTATCACTGTTTTGTGAACTGGGATAAAGTTGTTTTTTTCCACAAAGACCAATTTTAAATTATCAGGAATGAAATTGAAGGGTGAGGAATAATTTCCCCCATCTTGTTCATGTGAAATCTATTGTAGACACACACACACACACCCCAGGGTTCTGTGGACTACAGATTAAGAATACCTGGATTAAGCAGTGGGAAACTGCAATAATAGTTATAGGGAGGAATGGGGGCTCACTGGCAATGTCCAAGAGACTGCTTGAAATGACCCTTTATTGGGCACAACATAAAGCCAGTTGACTCTACTTGGTGGCTCCCCACCACCTCAATATATGCCTTAGGAGCACTTGCTGTTGGGAGATGGTCACATATTGATGGTCTTTCCATGTTGGACCTTCCTATACTTGAGACTAGAAGTGAGTGGTGTGGTCTCTGGTTGAGCATACCTGAGATCAGGAACTAGAATTTACCAAACGCAGAAGGCCAGCTCCTAATACTATACTAGTCCTAGACAATCCAGAGAGCTGGTCTTGACCACCCCTGTTTCCCTTTTCTGTGATTGTGACAGCCCTCTTTGAAGTCACTGAAGCCTTGCACGTGACAGCTGCTGTTTGGACACCTTCATATCCTCCGGGGAAACACAGCTTTGCCATGTGAACGCCTCCCAGATATGAGCTTGGCAGCATCCCTACATATTCATAATGCATTCATGCTGGCTGTACAAGCATGATGAAGTTGTTAAGGCTTTTGCTATGCTTTAGCTTCAATAGGACATCATTCTTTTTGTAGTCCTGCAAGTCGAATGGTCCTTCAGGCTTCAGCCGCCACTTACCAGCAACTTAACTGTGCATGTTAGTTTGCCCAGGGTCAGTTTTGTGCCTTGTGAGAGGTCTTAAAGTCAGAACGTATGGCATGTGGTTATGCTGGTTGTAAATTGATTATCCAGGAATTTGCTGCTGAATGAGTATTTTCCTTTAGGCTTATGAAGTAAACTCTGTTAAGGAATATACAATATCATAATGTAATGGGGTTTGACTTTGTGGTCTAGATTTAGAATTTAAATTTTAGAATAGTTTTCCAGCTTTTTCACTGAAAGAAAACTTTTCAGTTCATTATATTTTCATGTTTTTTAAAGTGTTTTAATGCTTCTAAAGTGTTTTAAAATATCTAAAGAGAGTAAATTGAGTGAACAGAATAAATGGAGCATATGTAAAATGTCCTCAAACATGGTAAGTATACTGTTTAAAAAGTCTATGCTTATCTTAAACATACTTATTTAGAATTAAGGCAAGCATGGTGTTGAAAATTGCAATGATAATTGCAATACCTGGTTTAATCCATTCCCACTAGGAAGGAACTGATCAGGCCCTGTGTGTCCACAGGAGCCCGTCCCAGCAGGATGGCCTGTCACTTCAGCTGCTAGTCTTCCTCGCTCTTTCTGAGCAGGAAGGAGTCCTGCAGCATGTGACCAAGGCTGGTCACAAGCAGGGAGCCTTGGTCACATGTTGTGAACTGACATCCTCCCAACCAGGAGATCCAAGGAGATGGTGGCGGTGGAAGAAGTGAAAGGCTGGTGTGCCCATCAGTACTTCCTCCCCTTGCGTGGAGGGAATGGGGACGCCTCCTGCTAGAGTTCTGTGCAGAACAACAGCTGACTATTACAAACACTATCTTTCAGCAGAAAGATAGCTTGAAGACAACCTGGATGCATCCCCAATCCAAACATTGGCACCTCATTGACTATGTTCTAGTCCACCAGAGAAACATTCGCAATGTCTGTCATACCTGAGTGATGCCCAGTGCAGAATGCCAAACAGAACATCACCTCATCAGATGTAAACTAAATCCTCATCTTAAGTTCAAACCTAAGAGGGGTAGCATCTTAAACAGGAGACTCCAAGTCAACAATCTTCAACAAGCTACCCTGAGAGACAACTTCCAGGCAAATTGCAAACAAAACCTGAAGACCATCCTACAGATCCTTCTCCTACAGTGCTTTGGCAACATATCAAAAACAGCATCCTCCAGTCTGCAGAAGAATCCCTCGGGTTCTCACACAAGAAAAATCAAGACTGGTTTGATAAAAACAACCAAGAGATCCAGAAGCTGTTGGCAAAGAAGAGAACTGCTCACCAGGCATACCTCGCCCAACCAACTTACCATGTAAGAAAAGCAGCTTTCCGCCTCACATGTAGTAAACTTCAACAAAAACTCAGAGACATGCAGAACAAGTGGTGCAATATAGCAGAAAAGACACAACGCTGTGCAGATCTGGGTGATCATAGAGGATTTTATGAAGCTCTTAAAGCAGTGTTTGGACCTACTTATCAGGTCCAAAGCTCCTTATACAGTACAGATGGTCAAACATTAATGACTGATAAAGCCTCCATCCTGAATCGATGGGCTGAACATTTTCAAAGTCTCTTTAGTGCCAACTGAGTAGTCCAAGTCTCAGCTATACAACATATTATACAAAAACTGATGAAAAATGAATTGAACATAGCTCCCACTTTGGAAGAGACCCTTAAGGCCATACAACAGATGAAAAACGGCAAGGCAACTGGGATTGATGGAATCCCACCTGAAGTTTGGAAACATGGAGGTCATGCACTCCATGATAAATTCCACAAACTCCTTGTGAATTGCTGGGAAAAGGGGGAACTGCCATCAGATCTCCGAGATGCAGTCATCATTACCCTGTACAAGAAAAAAGAAGCAAAATCCGATTGCTCAAACTATCAAGACATAACGCTGCTCTCTATTGCTGGAAAAATCCTTGCAAGGATACTCCTGAACAGATTAGTTCCTGCTGTTGCAGAAGAACTTCTTCCTGAAAGCCAATGTGGCTTCAGAGCCAATAGGAGTACTACAGATATGGTATTTGCCCTTAGACAACTGCAAGAGAATTGTAGAGAGCAGAACAAGGGTCTCTATGTAACATTTGTTGACCTCACCAAAGCCTTTGACACTGTGAGCAGAAAAGGTCTGTGGCAGATCCTGGAAAGACTAGGATGTCCCCCCAAATTCCTTAAAATGATTATCTTGCTACACGAGGGCCAGTGTGGTCAAGTCAGATATGGCAATGCTCTTTCAGAGCCCTTTGTAATAACTAACAGAGTGAAGCAAGGTTGTGTTTTTGCTCCAACTTTATTTACATTCTTCTTCAGCATGATGCTCCAAAGGGCTACGGCAGAGCTTGAAGAAGGCGACAGCATCTATATATGTTACCGTACTGATGGTAACTTGTTTAACTTAAGCCGTCTGAGGGCTTGCACTAAGACTCTAAACTATCTAGTCCGTGAGCTGCTCTTCTCTGATGATGCTGCCCTTGTTGCCCACACAGAAGCAGCTCTGCAGCACCTAACATCCTGCTTCACAACAGCTGCAGAGCTGTTTGGGCTGGAAGTCAACCTGAAGAAAACAGAAGTTCTTTACCAGCCTGCACCACAGGACGAACACCGCCATCCCCACATTGCCGTCGGCAAATCTGTGCTTAAGTCCATTCAGCAGTTCACCTACCTGGGAAGCATCATCTCCTCAGATGCCAAGATTGACAAAGAGATCGATCACAGATTAGCAAAGGCATATAGCACATTTGGAAGACTTTACAAAAGAGTCTGGATTAATAAACACCTGAGGTGAAGCAGAAAAAATCATTGTGTATAGAGCCATTGTACTGTCTATTCTCCTTTATGGGTCTGAAACATGGGTCACCTATCGCCACCACTTACGACTCCTCAAACACTTTCATCAGCGCTGTATACGCACAATCCTAAATATACACTGGACTGACTATGTGACAAATGTTGCTGTCCATGAGCAAGCAGGGATCACTAGCATTGAGGCCATGATATTAAGAACACAGCTGTTCTGGGCAGGGCGTGTTTCTAGGATGGAGGACCATCACCTCCCAAAAATAGTACTCTACAGTGAACTCGCCACGGGTCAGCGTAACAGGGACGCTCCCAAAGAAGCGATACAAGGACTCCCTGAAACAACATCTCAGGCTTGGCCAAATTGATCACCAACAATGGTCCGTCCTGGCCTCACATTGGGAGGCATGGAGATGCACTATCCACAATGCTGCAGCCTTATTTGAGAACTCACGCCGAACAAGTCTTAAAGAGAAACGACAATGCAGAAAGAATCACAACCCAGAAACATCACCAAGGAGACCTTCTGCTGTGCTTTCTGCAACCGGACATGTTTATCTCGGATTGGTCTTTTTAGTCATCAGCACGCTTGCAGAAAGCGCGGGATGAGTCCTTCCTGAATCTTCGTTTGCGAAGAAAAGCCAGAGAGCATATGTAAAAGAAAAGGAGTTTGGAAACAGTGAAAAGATCTCAAGCAGGTTTCTATGGAAGCGGAAATGAGGGGTGGAAAATTTTCCATGGAAATATTTTTTTTCTACAGATACATTTTCCATGGAAAAGTTTCCAAACTGTACGCCTACATTTATCCATAGTCGTTTGGACTTTTGTACTGCAATCTGCCATGGGCTAAATAGAGGATATGAACTTTTAGTTAGCATTGACAAATCCTAGTGTCCAGAGGTATTCACTTAAAAGTTGCCTGTGCCCACAGACGCACATCCGTCCTTTAATGAAAGTGAATCTACAACTAAGTTGCCTAGGTCAGATTTTTCTCAACTTGAAATGGAACTTAGAAGTAGTGCAGAGAGTGAATGAGTGAAACGGAAGATACTACAGTTATATCTCAGTTAAAAAAAAAAAAAGTTAAGCTGTTGGTATAAGATATAACAGGTAGAGTTCTTTAGGTATGTGTCTTAAAAGAAAATAGTGATCTTTCAGGTGTTGTCATTTTTATTAAATATAAGGTAAGTATATATTATTATCTTTACATTATTACAAATATTCCAAGAAAATAATTTTCACATAAAGCTTTGGATGTGTTTGACTATAACATTTAAACCAAGTTAAATCAGATAACATTATTTAGAACACTGGAAAATGTTCAGTTTTAGTTTTTTCCAGAAAACCCATGTCACCATAAGGAAGTAAGTTATTTTTATGGTACCCTGGTCCTTGGCAGGTTAAAGCTTTAAAGGCCAAACCTTCATGGTGGAATCATTTGTACAGCCATACCTCAGTTCATGAAGCCTTTCAGAACAGAGCTTATTTTTACAAAGGCTTTGGGCAAGAATTGGGGTCCTTCCCACCTGATGGAAGGGAAAAGCCTCCTAGTGAAACCAGCTCATCTACCAGGCTTGCAGCTGTAGTGATGAATCAGTTCCCTATCTGTGGCAATGGATCAGACAGAAGATTAACTCTTTCAGTTGATAATTTTTTTTACTGGAGCTGAAACATACATTTAAACTGTAGAACAGATTAATTATTCCTGGAGAGAGGGAGGAGTGGCCAGTGGAGGACCTAATTATATGACACCTGGTGTGTATGATTTTTTAACACCCCCATCTCTCTTCATCCTTATTCACCACTGTGGTCTAGTTGCCATCAGTAAAAGCTTTCCCTGCCACTGCCACACTTACACCAGGAATGGGCAGACAGGCCCTCATATTCCTACTTGCCAGATCTCAATTGAAGTCTTGCAGGACTGAAAATCCCGCAGGACTTTGTGCGAGATTGGGTGGGCAGGCAAAGTCAATGGCCATTGTTGGCCTAAGATGTCTGCTGTGCAGTGGTGGTTCCTTTCTCTCCCTGGGCCAGAGGAAAGAAAGGAACCAGCACTGTGTGGCGGTTTCCCTGCCAAGAAAGGGTGACTTCCCAAGTAAGTGGCACAGTGAAGTAAGCGCGGTGGGGACGTATGCTGCAATGGTGGTGGTTCCTTTCCCTTCCCTGGGCTGTGAGGGAAAAGGAACCATTGTGGTCCCCCACCATGTTTACTTGCTGTGCCACTATCACCCTCTTTAGGCAGGCACGAACCACTGCAGAGGTTCGTGCTTGCCTAGAAGCAGCGCAGGTGCAGCCAGGTAAGCGTGGAGGGAGGCAGGGCTGGTGACACACCCTAGACCCCCCTATTTTCGCCCCTGGGAGTAGCTGTAGGAGACTCCCGAAGCCCGCTTCCAACTCAGTGAATTATAGGTTAATCCTTTGTAGTCAGGCTTTGGGGGACTCAACCTGTGTTTTTCAACTGAAGCCTTGGAGAACTGTGGTCACTAAGCTTGCTACACTGGGATATTCTGTGATAAAAGAAAAAATGGCAAGGTAGACATCCTTGCATTGTCACCTCACCTTCCTAAAAAGTTAACAGCTGTTTGCACACTTACCTCCATTCCACTGCAGGAACGGGCCTCCTCTATCCTTACTGACTGGCCATAAATGCAGCCATTGTAAGGAAATCCTGCTCATTCTCGCAAGAGAACGAGTGGGAGGGAACTTCAAAAACAACCCCCCCCCCAGCTGTCAAAGAAAAAAATAAATTTAAAATAAAACAAGGAACCCGGGGAGGAGAGGGAAAGGGTGGCACTTACCTGGATGTCCTGATCGTGGCAGGAAGTGCCTGCTATGGAGCTCCTCCCCTGTCCCTGTCATTCCAGAACAGGGACAGGGATCCGATTTGCACACCCGTGTTCTGTTACAGAAACAGAACCGGGTGCTTAATAACAACTTCTCCCCGTGAATACTATATCACGGGGAGAAAACAGAATGGTGACACTTTGGGCACAGAACAGGGTGAACGTGTCTGAAAGGAAAACCTTTCAGCAACCCTGTTCCGTGCCAGTAATGGGACAAATTGCCTGTGTGAAAATCTCCAAAGATACATATCTATTCTATTCTAGGTGCCTTCCATGGAAGAAGCAAAGCATTGGTGCCCTCCATGGAAGAGATGAGTTACTGCTCTCAAAATTGGGCCTTTTATATTCTTATTTTTGGCTAGCATACAAGATATGTCGATCAGCCTACATCAAAAGAAATGCATACAAATCATGTAGCATAATAACCAGGTTTTATGGAACAATGGTTCTGAAGTATCTGACTCCCAACTTTTTCAGCAGAGCAAAGTGACCTGCTCAGATCAAAGCAATTTCAGACAGTCATATTAAGTGGCTGTTGAGGGATGTCCCTGCCTGTCCTCACAGGTGTTGGGCAGGAATGGTTTTTGATGCAACATGGGAAGTGAGGGTGGGGCCTCTTTTCAGTGGGGGCTTTTTCCAGTGAGAATCATTCCTTATAATTTAAAATGGTTGCTGGAAGCCATTTTAGACAGGCAGACAGGTCCAATTTATATAGGCCCAATGCTTGCTCTCATCATTTTTGGAATAAACCTTCCAGTGATCTGTAGAAGGTTCAGAATGTTTTTTATTATTTATGCAAGGCTTACCTGTCCTGGTTGCTTCATCTCATGTGTATATGTTAGTTTTGAATAGAAGATTTGCTGAAACAAGTTGAACTGCATCTTTTCTGTGGTGTAGGAAGTAATGCCAAGGAACACTTCTTCTACTTCATTAACTGAGGCAGGAGTGTGCCTTCGACTTATGGCAACCCCATGGATTTCATAGGGTTTTCTTAGGGAAGCAATACTCAGAGGTGGTTTTGCCAGTTCCTTCCTCTGAAATACAGCTTACAGCACCTGTATTCATTGGTAGTCTAAGTACTTTGCAGGGCTGACCCTGCTTAATTTCCAAGATCAGATGAGATCTGGTGCCTTTAGGTATTTAGGCCCTATAACTGAGGTATACCCATACAAAATTCATAGCCTTGATTTTTCTTATTCTTTGTGTGCATGTTTTATTTAGGGAAGAGGATTATTTTAGCACCTGCATTAAGCAGAGCTGGGAAGTCACTACTGGTAGTTACAAACAACTACTGTAATTTATTTGTTGTCAGAGGCAATTCCTCAGATCTCACAGAAAGTAGAACCAACCTTGCCATTTCTTGGTACTCACTCCAACCCCCTAGCTCTCTCATTCCCTTCCTCCAGCAAGAGGGAAAAGAACTCCTGCTGTCAGATGTCTCTTTGGAATTTATCAGACCACCAACCCCAAACATTCTTTTGCCGGCATATTTTGTAGTGTTTTTACGCCAGCAAAAGAACATCCCATAGCTCACTTACCTGTAATCCCAGCAAAAGGCAGCCCCAGCAGTGAACAAGGAGTGAACAGAGCTCCATTCACTTCCTCATCTGAAATCTTGCGGATTCTCAAGAGAATACCTAGCATGGGAAATTTTTAAAAAATCAAAAATAACACACAAAAAGTTACACTAAGCACATAAACACACTTAAAAACTTCCAAGTAAACCCGGGAGGGTCATAAAAAGAGCATCACCTACCTGGATGTTGTGATCTCACCCAGAAGTGTTCTAGCCATTCATGAAAGTACTGTATATTGTCAATATCATGTGCATTGCAGGAAGTTTGCTTCCTGAATTCAGCTTAAGTTAGACAGAATCATTTGCAAACATCTCAAATATAAATTTCCTGATGCCACTGATTAACTACTACCATCTGTTTTCTCTCCTCGCTCCTTCCCTCAATGCAATGTATGGGGCAGATGTGGCTAATCAACACCAAAGCCAAAAGGTATTAATGAGGGAGAACACCCAAGCTAGGAAAGGCTGTAATAGTTTCCTTTTGCCTGAGTCTAAAGGGACAAGCAAGATTCTACCTCCTCCTTTCCTCTCCCCTGGCTGAGTTGAGTCCAAACTACCTTTGAACTTTGAACTCAGTTTGCAGCAACTGAAGTAAGCCAGGGTAAAGGGAAAAACAGCAGCAGGAGGAGACAGAAACTTGGACATTTCTTTTTATTATTATTATTTATATTTTTATCATTTACAATTTAACACATACCAATACACATACATATTATATCCAATCTTTAAATCTCTCCCAAACCTCGTCCCTCCCCCTCCACCTCTATCCTTCACCCATTATCTCCCTTTCGCTCTTCTCTCTGTGTCTCCCTTCCCTCCCTCTCACCATTTTCCACATGCTATCTCTTCCTTCTTTCAATCTTTCTTCCCTCTCATACAATCTAGACCTCCCTTGTTTCCCTTCCTTTGAGCAAAGCATCGCTGATATATATAACTTTATCTCCCTTCCACCCTTACATTTACATTTTTGTACCGTTATGCCTTATTATCACTATAATCATCCTTCGATTTTATTTTTATTTTTATGTTTTCTTTTTGTACTCTTATTTTCATTCTTACTCTCATTTTCTATCCATCCATAACAGTTATCCTTACTTTCGTACTCTTAGATTGTTAATTCCATGCTCCTGATTTCTACCATTCTCCTGTCTTTTTATCTTAAATTACCTATATGCTTTCCTGATTGTTTACATACTTATAAATTTATATCTATATCCCATATCATTTTCCAGTATTCACAAATTGGCTTCCACTCTTCCTCCCATTTTTGCATCTTTTTCTTATTAATGATATATGTCAGTTTATCATTTTCAAACATCTTTCTCAGTTTTATTGTCCATTCATTTATTGAGGGTAGATCTTTTTTCTTCCAATTTGCTGCAATCGTTATTCTTGCCGCGGTTACTAAATATAGTAGTACTCTTCCATGTTGTTTTATAAAGTTTGATTCCAAGCTTGACGTCATATTTAACAGGTACGATTTTGGATCCATCAGAAATTGTATCTTAAATATCTTTTGTATTTTCTTATGAATTTTGCACCAATAATTTTGTAGCTTGGAGCATCCCCACCACATATGGTATAGCGTACCAATGTCTCTTTCGCAATGCCAATATTTGTTTTCTTTCGTTTTATAAATTCTGCTAAGTCTCAGTGGTGATAAATACCACCTATTCACTACTTTAAAATGATTTTCCTTAAGGGATATGCATGCCGTAAAGTTATGTGTGTCTCTCCAAGCTCTCTCCCATTCCTTTGCAGATATTGGTTCTTTGAAATCTTGTGCCCATCTTATCATTGCTTCGGATATTCTACCCATTTCCATCTTCCTTTCCAAGAGAAGTTTATAACATTTTGATATTACTGTAATTTGTCTTTTTCTTTCCAAATTATCTTATCCAATTCCGATTCAGAAGTTTAAAATTCACACTTTAAGAAACTTGGACATTTCAAAAGCAGCTGAAAAAGTGGGACAACAGAGGATTAATTGGGACTGTCCCTGCCAAATCAGGACAGATGGAGGGGAGATTCTACTGTGTTGGTAGTGTAAAGATCCCTCAATGAGCCTCGTTGGCTAGTCGCCTTTTGCTTACCAACCTTGTGATCTTTGAACAGCTAGCTCATTGTTTTAACCCTTTCATGATACCTGTGCTGAATTTTTGCAATGCAGGATAATGGCTAGGTTTTAAGATGCTAGCCTGCTAAAATCACACTTAAATTTCAGTCCTTTTTTCCAATAGTGGAGGTGTAACTACAACTGTGCCCTAAGAAGGGATAACAGCAGTGCTTCTACAATGTAATTATAGATTTTCAGTTACTTTCATTGGTATGGAAGTATTTCATAATCTGTTGTGGGTGTTGATGTGATGCTAAGGTAGTTAAAAGGCTTATTGTACACTGAAGTAAAGTGGCAAGGCAGCTGGAAGGTTCTGCTTTCCATGCTGTCTTACCGCATGATGTCGTTCTTCCAGTGTTCTTATGTTCCGGTCCCATGGGAGATGGAGATAAAGCCACGTCTTTTTACTAATGGGTTTTTCCAGTTAGCAAAAAGATGTAGTTTTACCTCTATCTCCCACAGGCCTAGAACAGAAGAATGATGACATCACACACTAATGCAGCATGGAAGAGGGAACCTTCCAGCTGCTTGGCTGCTTTACTTCGGTGTGCAACAAGCCTCTAAGATTTATCAGCTTGAGAAGGGGAACTAATATAACTTATTGAATAGATACATTTATATTTTTAGAAGTTACTCTACTCCCTCCCTGGGTGACATATTCTGCTTTATTTGGAAACCAGAAAGATATGCTTATGGAACAAGCTACCCATGATAGATGGTTTGTACAGTACTTCCTTTTCAAGAGGCAAACCCAGAAGGTCTCATTGATAACAGACCACCATGAAGAGTAGAAATGAGTGCTATCACTTAGGAAAGAAGCATGTACAGAAAGTGGATCATTACTTCTGTGAAATGGGCCATTACTCCAGTATAACATAACAACAGGATTGTGAATAGAAACCTCTTGTGGGCCTATATTATTGTACCAAGAAGCAAAGGACAATTTATAATAGTTGCTAAGGTTTTAAAGTCAGAGATTTCTGGTGTGTATTTCAGTACATTATAATAAACAAAATGTTGAGTTTGAAGACATCTGGTGCATATTGCTGCTGCCCATCTTTGTTTTAACCCATTATGGCAACACAAATGAGATTTCCTGATATTTGGATACAGATCTGAGGCTAAATCACCATTTTTAACTTCTCCATATGATGCTGTGGAGAAACAAAATGAAAAAAATGTTTCATTGGCCCACACTGAAAATGTTGATAGAAGCTAAACAGTCTCTTGGGACTCTTATGCAGAAAGAGTACCTTGTTATCTAGAACGGGCAACCTGTGGGTCCCCAGGTGTTGTTGGACTGCAACTCATACCTCACCATTGGCTATTCTGGCTGGCTCTCATGGGAGTTGTAGTCCTCCACCATCGGGATAACCACAAGTTGTCCACCTTTCATTTAGAAATTAATTGGGTTAAATACAGAACAAAACTGCCCCTTCCTGTTGATTGCCTGTGGGGCAAAATCATTGGCTTATGCCCATTCCCCTTCCCTAATGGAGACTCTTGAGTCATTTAAAAAGCAGAATGGGAATAAGAGAACATAGTATCAACTCTACAGGGGGAAGTTTTTAAGCCTTTCCTACCTTATTGTTTTCCTGCCTGAAATCCTCCCAGCATCCATTTGCCAGTGTATTTGCCTAATAGGAGTGATATCCCTGCCCAGCGGCATATATTTAAATGTCTAATTTACTGTTAATATAAGTGATGTACTAAGATTTACACATAACAAAGATATTATAATGTAACAGAATAGTCTACTGAAAATATGATGACAATATAATTTGAGTCATATCTGCCAGCAATATAAGGAGAGGGCTTGTAAATACTGTACTGAAAATTCATTTAAGCAGTGTGAATAGATGAATAAACAACTCAACGACTGCCAATAATGAGCCCGGGGAACTTCTAAAGACAAAAGCAGTGTTATGGGTATCTAGTTACCATCCCATTTCTTAATTTTTCTTCAGCTGCGCATTGAAAAATATGGTGTGCTTCAATGTTAGATTATGTCCATGTTACAAAGGTTCCATGTTACAAAGCATTGTTTGAGTGAAGCCTGGAGCCCTATGACTGTATACAAAAAGCAGTTAGAATTTCTTTAGATGCATTGGGAACAAAAGATACTCTTGCACATAACTGTTCGTGTTCTTTTCCTGGGTATTTTTAAAGCTTTATTAAAGCAGTTCCATTTAAAGCAGCCTGACTGTAATCAGGATTTCAACTCTTTGAATTACGTTTATGTATAACATACACGCACAATAGGGTAAAGGGGTCACTGTAAGTATGGTAAAAATATATTGGACCTGAAACTATCCGTGAAACTTTAATATTGCACATTATATAACTCTGCTTTTTCAAGATATACACTATAGCAAATTGAAATCCTATCAATATTTTGCAAATATAGAATAATCAAAACCAAATTTCAGTTTGACTACCGGTACCTTCTTTCTGTTTTGGAGATAGAAGGTTAATCAAATGTCATTTGTTAATGAGAAAGAAGCTAGTAATATATTGTTAAAAGCATCATTTTTGTTTTGATTTTGTGCGGTTCATTTTTTATTTTTAAGCTGAGGAGAAAGCATTCCCCTCTTCTGATTAGTGAGAAATAAGGATTAGTGATTTTGCTGCACAAAAGATCTTCTAATTGAAGAGAGATCAGATTTTATTTTAATTAATTTCCTTACAACCAATGGTTTATTGCTAGATTAAATGGAGTCTTTCTAAGAGGATAAGCTTTACAGATAATTATAAAGGAAGAGCAGGCACCAAGATATTAAATAGCATTGTTTACATTTGGTTTTCTGCTGTAGTTCCTTTTTTCCTCCTGACCTAATCTGCAATTCAGAAGAAGAAGAAAGGAATTTATAATACAGATTGTTATCTTGGGTTTTTAGGCTTTAGTAAAAAGGGTAGTGCTTATATGCTTAGCAATGATTTGAAGTGCTCTGCAGAATAATGCATTCAGTATAAAATAAAATAAATGTCATTAAACAAGAGGAGTGTGTTACCATGTGCTGCAGTTTATAGTAGTTCTATGCAGGATTCTGGGCACTCCATTCCATGCCATTCCCACATCTGCCTGATTTAGTACACACAAACATACCCGTTTTAGTCACTTTTTTGTGATTGAGCAGTACTTTGTGGTTACTGTGGTCAGTGAACAAGCTCATTGTGCTGTTTTATGGGGCACAGTTTAAGGTTGCAATCATATTTCTGATTTCTGTGTATAGTTCTGAAAGCTGACGGGAGAATCGACTTCTTTTTCTTGTAATGCACCATGTACATTGATGGTGCTATAGAAATAAAAGATAATATTAATAACAACAACTGATTTGAAATGTGGTGCTGGATTCTGTGTTCTATGGATACCATAGACTGCCAACATAATCAATAAAAGTATCTGAACTTTTCCTAGAAGCCCAAATAACCAAACTAAGGCTACCATACTTTGACCATATCATGAGATGACATGACTCATTGTAAAATATAATAATGCTTGGTAACATGGGAGGCAGTAGGAAAAGAGGACAACATACATTACAAGTGGATAGAAGGCAAAGCCCTGAATTTGCAGGACCTGAGCAGGGCTGTTGATGACAGGGTGTCTTGGAGGTCTCTTACTCGTAGGGTCTCTGTAAACCTAAGCTAACTTGGTGTTAATTAACCACAGCAGTGGGGTACAGTATATTTCTGTACTTCCTCCACACTTGCTCAGACCTCCTTCTTATGGGTGAGCAGTATTGTTTTAGCTTCATAGGCAAAGGCAACCATAGCCTGAACATCAACATCAGAAAAAAAAGGGATTCGATGTGTGTGTGGGGGGGGGACATGCAAGGTATTGGGTAGGAAATGATGCAGGGAAAGATTATTCCACTGGTCCCTCCCTTACATTGATCAGAGATCGAGGAAGGTATTTAAAACCTACCACGTTTAATTTTGAGTGAAAATGGAGGACTCAGCTTTCTCAGAACCAATTTTGTCACCTTCCCAACCTCCTCTTTCCTTGTCCCTGAACCAAGAACTAAGCTTAGAGAACAGGTAGTAAGGCTTCAGGGTGCCTGGTATTGTGTCTCAGGAGCTTTATTTTAGATAAAGCAACTGCCTTCCCAGAGTCCCACCTGGCAGCAATGGGAAACTGGTTAAAGGGTGAACTATAGGATGGCCAGTATGACTACTGCGGGATGTTGGGATGAAGGAACAACCTATCCTTTGTTTTGGCTGACTTCAACACAAGCTGACTCCTCTATACATAATCTCTGCATTCTCCCTACAGACCCATAGCTATAGTAGTTTCTTTGAGGGTTACAGAGTCATGGTAGGGATATGAGAACTCCCAGATTCTTTTTAAATAAGTACTTTAAGACCTGCTATCACCTAAGAATTGCCAGGTGGCTAGGATTGTCTCTTTTAAAAGAACCAAAAGGTCCCCAGTAATTGTGGGGAATGAGCCCAAAGCAAAAATTTTAAAAATCCTCTTATTAGGAGTGGTTCAGTGGAAGCATAGATGAGATATTAGCATGAAGGGGAAGAATATGAATTGCCTCCCCCAGGCACAAAATTGTAAGGATATAAAATAAAATTGTGTTTAAATAATTTGGTATTAAAAGTAAAAAGAACAAGAACATTAAAAGGTTCAGAAAGGGAACATCATTCTTCTTCAATGTCTTAGTCTTAATTCTTTTTGCTAGGCAAGTTCTCAAGGAACATAGTCCTTTATTCAGTCCATCTTAAGAAAGATGGCTGTAGGGCTATTTCAAATCTGAAAAACAAAGATAGCATCAGCCTATTTCCTGGGTACTATGGCCCCAAATAAATTTGTTGATCTTCTCCTATTGTGGACATCCTATGGAGGGTTCTCCTCCCCCTCCCCCACTCTGAAAAGGATGATGGTTTGATCAAGCAAAAGACTGCTTGAAGCTCCCCTGGTGGGAGGATGATCCCTGAGGTTTCCCAGGGTTGCTCTGTGTTACTCCGAAAGCCTCCCAATGAGATCTAGTTTAACTGGAAGAATAATCTATCAGTCCTCTTTGGACTTCAGTCTGGCCTGATGGAGTATCTGGTAGGGCAAAAGATTGCTGGAGAATACCCTTCAGAGGGGAAATTGAATTAACCCTGGGAAACAATGAGCAATGCCACCTGTTTTCACAGGATGTCAAAAGTCACCTATTCCTGGGAAACCATGGCTCTAATATTCAACAACACTTAGGGTGCATCCACATTACGAAAATAATCCAGTTTTGAAAGTGGGCTATTTGCCATGGCTCCTTTCTGTGGAATCCTGGGATTGGTAGTTTGGTGAGGCACCAGCACTCTTTGGCAGAGAAGGCTAAACACCTTGTAAAACTACAAATCTTTGTGGTCTCTGTGAATCACACAGTTGGGTTATTCCTGCGCCTGCGCAGAGCATACGGAACCTTCTAGTATTGCTAGGCAGAATGTGCATAGATACATTTTGGCGGTAACCCCACCCACATTAATGGTCCCTTAAAAGGCGCTCCCACCTAATTCCCCTGTTCCTTTTTTTCCGCCGCGTTTGCAGCTCGAGGGAACCTTTGCTCACTAGTGCTCTGACTTTCGTTTTTGACTTGGACTGTTTTTTGGCTTACGATACTTGCTCTCTCCTTCTAACTTGGCTCTACGGTGATTTTTGGCTTGATTCGGACTCCTGACCACGATTTTCGTGCCCCCTTGGGCTTTGTCTCGGCTCTCTGATCTTTGGTTTGAACTGGCCTGTCCCTGACTTCGTCTCCGTCTACTCCCTACTATGGTGACTAAAACCAGATTTAAATGGTGCGTGGTTTGCCAGGTGAAACTACCCAGCTCCAATGGCCACTCCCGCTGCCTAATTTGTTTGGGTGAGTCCCATAATGTAGACGCCTGTGTACATTGCTGGGCCTTCACCCTCCAGGCGCAAAAACACCGGTCATCCTGGCTAACGTCCTTCCTTTATGAGAAGGCCCTGGTCCCTTCTGCAGTCTCGACACCTGCTGCTGGATCCCCACAGAAAAGAGGGAGATCCCTTTCTCCGAAGCCTCCTCATGCCAAATGCCACTGATCCCGGAGCCCATCTCGACACTGGTCAGTTGCTTCTGACCCTGAAGCCGTGCTCCATTCCCACAAACATGGTTTGAGGCCGACCCCGGCTGGGGACCGAGCCTCCTCGGATTCGTCGGCGATCGAACCCAAGCGAAAGCATGGGGATCGCTCGGGATCGAGCAAGGACTGGGACTCGGCTTCCTCCTCTAAGGGCAAGGCCCTAAGAAGAAGAAGAAGGAGAAACGTCCCCACTCTGATGGCAGGTAGAAGGAGGCAGGGACAGACAAAACATCTTCGACATCGGTGCCGGTGGCGACTGCACCGCCTATGCAACCTGTTTTGGCGGTCCCTCAGTCCCAAGTCCCTCCTCAGGATCGAGACACGGCTGCCGAACAGTCGCGATCGAGAGCTGCCACGCCAACTCCCTCCTTCGAAATCGTGGAGGTTGAAATGGGTGACCCATCGAGTGTTGAGGTTGCCTCCCCACGGTCGCCGGCATTGGTGGTCTCCCATTCGGAACTCCTGCGGGACCCTTCAGCAGTACAGGACCAGGAGACTGAGCCTCAGCCACCCACTTCCCAGATTCAGGAAGATGCCCAGGCGTATGGTGCCTACGATCTTGCCAGAGCTGTCTTCAGTGCGCCCCTGCCCAAGCAACACACTGTTGAGCTGGATACCGACAAGGTGTTTTACATGACGGAGGAAGCTGCCACCCGCCATGTCCTATCAATGCCTCCACCTCACATCTCCTTTCATGGGTAGGGCAGGGCCTCTTCGCCACGACTCCCACCTAAACCACTGTTCAAAGATACTGGCTGCCAGGTCTCACCTTCATGCCCGTTGCCTTCATTGCCTCCCTCTCCGCCGCCTCGCACATCTTCATTGGCGGGTCGACACCGCAGCCCTTCCCCCTCATCAGATTCGTCATCCTCCTCTGAATCCTCTGAAGAATACCTCCACTATCTGCCATCACCGCAGCCGGAGCTGTTGGATGAGGATTCTTCCTCTCCAACTGATGACGTGCGCTCCTTCTCCGCTCCGAGCAGGTTGTACGAATGTGTCATGCGCTCGAACTCAAGATCGCTGAGAAGGAGTCCGACCCGGTTGACCCGATTTATCACCGGATCAAATCAAAAGCTCCACCTGCGGCCCGCATCCCGGTACTCCCATCCCTGCTGAAATTGTTCCAGGGCTCCTGGGAGAACCCATCATCAATTTCATCAACCTCTAAACGGATTGACCGCCTGTACCGTGTTGATGGAGATGGCATTGAATGGCTGCAGGAACACCCAAAGCCGAACTCTGTAGTGGCTGAGGCAGCGCAGCCCCGAAGACAGTGCCGAGCACAGTCCACCCCCTCCAATCCTGAGGGCAGGAAACGTGATATCATCGGAAAAAAGCTTTACTCGGCTGCTGGCCTTAGCTTTCGTGTTGCTGTATAACTAGGCATGCATGGGACCTTACCAACAGGTCCTATGGGAGAGAATGGCTCCCCTCATACAGGACCTTCTGGAGGAAAGGAGGAGGATGGCAGAGGCGATATCGACGGAGGCCCAGCTCCTTGCAGGCCAACAAATGAACTCCGCACAACACGTCGCCGATTGTGCTGCCAAGACTGTGGCTGGGTCTATTGCTCTGCGCCGCCATGTTTGGCTTCGATCGTCGGGCCTGTCCACTCAAGCAGCTGCAACCATTGAAGACATGCCGTTTAACCGCTCAGGCCTCTTCAATGGTTCAACTGCCGAGTTCACGCAGAAGATGAGGACCACCGCCAGAAAGTACGGTATGCCATCATCCTCATCTTCTGTGTACTGACCTAGGCACCGGTTGGGCTGGCATACGTCCTCCTATGGCCAGACCCTTAGACGGGGAAGCACACCACAGCCTCCCAGGTGCTCCAGGTTCCAACAACCGATGTCGTCATCATCATCGGTGAGGAGCCAGGGATCCACCTCCAGATACCGCCTTTCCTCCAAACAGAGGTCAAGGGATCAAGGCAGGAGGAAGTTTTGAGTTGCCCGCCTCTTATTGATGCTTTCATTTTCTTTTAGAACCCCCTGTTTGGAGACCATCTGTCCTCGTTCCAGCATGCCTGGTCCTCCATAACATCGGACCGCTGGGTACTCCAGACTATACAACATGGCTACTGGATCGAGTTCGACGAACTGCCTCCAACAGGACGGATCCGTACTACACCGCCCTCCCCTCATCGAGGAGGTCCAGACTCTGCTTCAAAAAGGGGCCATTGAACCTGTGAGCACCGAAAATCGTCACCAGTGTTTATTTTCCAAATACTTCCTGGTACTGAAGAAGGACGGTGGCCTTCGTCCGATCCTAGACCTGAGAGGAGTGAACTGGTATATCATCCCAAAGAAATTCAGGATGACCACCCTTGCTGTTATACTCCCTCTTCTTCAACAAGGGGACTGGCTTGCATCCATAGACCTCAGGGATGCCTATTTCCACATCGGGATCCACCCTTCACACAGGAGGTTCCTAGCATTCCAGATCGGGGTCGAGGCCTACCAGTTCCGCGTTCTTCTGTTCAGACTCTCCACGACACCGAGGTTCTTCACAAAGTGTATGGTGGCAGTGGCGGCCTTTCTCTGACAACACGGGATCATTGTCTTTCCGTACATAGACAATTGGCTGCTGGTGGCGAACTCGAGGCTCCAGCTCAAGAAAGATATTCTCTTTACCCTAGATGTGTTACACACCCTGGGTCTTGTTGTCAACACGGAGAAGTCTCAACTGAACCCTGCTCAGTTGATCGAATTCATCGGTGCTCAACTGGACTTGATCTCGGCGGCAGCGTACCTTCCCGAAGACCGGTTCAACGCCCTCTGATCCCTGATCCACAGCTGCCGACGGTCGCGTCGGGTTCGAGTGCACGACATACAAGTTCTACTCGGACACATGGCAGCCACCACGTCGGCTACTCATCTGGCCAGACTTCGATTCCGACTGCTCCAGCACTGGTTCCTGGGTGTCTTCGATCACCTAGCGGATTCTCCCAAGAAGCTTCTGACGATGCCTCGCTCCGTCCAACGCTCCCTGGACTGGTGGCTCAAGCCGCTCAATGTTCTCTCCGGTCTTTCCTTCGACCCTCCTCAACCAGATGTTTCCCTCACAACAGATGCATCTCTACATGGTTGGGGAGCCCATCTAGGATGCCACAGGATCCTAAATTCTTGGAGTGCCGAAGAGGGGAAGCTGCACATCAACACTCTGGAGCTCCTAGTAGTCCAGAAAGCTCTTCATGCCTTCGAAGTGTTGGTCCAGAACAGGACCGTTCTTCTCATTACGGACGACACCTTGGTGATGTACTACCTGAACAAACAAGGTGGTACCAGATCACCTCGGCTCCTTCAGCTTACTCTACAGATTTGGGATTGGTGCGTGGAAAGGAACATCTCCCTTCAGTCCATACACCTCCCCGGGGAGGAGAATATTCTTGCAGACGGACTGAGCCATTCCAACTCCAACGTACATGAGTGGATGCTTCACCGACAGGTAGTAGTGGACCTCTTCAGTCGATGGGGCACTCCACTGATAGATCTCTTCGCGACTGCCCAGAACAGACAGTGCGACCAGTTTTGCTTCAGAACGTGGCACAGGGACTCCAGAGGGGACACCTTCCTGTTCCAATGGAACGGACCATTCCTGTACCTCTTCCCTCCAATCCCGCTGTTGACAAGAGTCGTAGCCAAGCTTCATCGGGACCGGTCAGATGCAATTCTCATCACACCATGGTGGCCCCAACAACCGTGGTTTGCACCACTGTTGCTCCTATCCAGGAGGCGCTTTCTCCGCCTCTCAGACCATCCGGATCTGCTCACCATCCAGCAGGGCAAGGTCAGACACCCCAATCTCAACACGCTTCGCCTGACGGCCTGGAGAATCGAGCCGTGAATCCGCAGCTTTCGCATACCGTTCTGGGCTACGCTCTGCCACAAGAGGTTCAGACAGTTATCGATGCTGCTAGGAAACCTTCCACTTGAAAAGCTTATCTATACAAGTGGAACCGCTTTGAGAAGTTCCTAGCAGAACGAGGATTGAGTCCCGAATCCTGCTCGGTACCGATGATCCTTCAATTCCTCCTCCATCTGTTGGAATCAGGACTCTCGATTTTGTCTCTTAGAGGCTATCTAGCAGCTATCTCTGTCGAATTCCATCTCCCTTCCAGGACCCAATCGACCATCTCCTTTCCAGGACCCAATGGTGAAGAGATTCCAAAAGGGTATGTCAACCTCCATCCCCCAGTTCTTGATCCCACTCCAGCTTGGATCCTCGAACTCGTCCTCTCCCAATTAGTGAGATGACCCTTCGAACCCATGGCTTCCACCGATCTTCGGCTGCTGACTTGGAAGACTGCCTACTTGGTTGCCATCACCTCCGCTCATCGAGCTGGGGAACTGTGTGCCCTTCAGTCAGACCCGCCATATACCTGCTTCCACAAGCATAAGGTGGTATTAAGACCGGACATTTCCTTTCTCCCTAAAGTGGTCTCCAGCTTCCACCTTAACCAGCCCATTGTCCTACCAGCCTTAATGCAGGACCCAAAGGATGAATTTGAGCATACTCTCCACTCCATGGATGTGCAGAGGGCACTCGCATTCTACATACAACAGACTGCCCCATTTCGAGTCACCTCAGCTCTTCGTCTCCTATGCTGACTCTAAGAGAGGTGCACCGATTTCATTGCAGTGTCTTTCGAAGTGGGTGACATCAACCATCGTTCTTTGCTATGAACTGGCCAAGAAGCCGCTGCCTCAACGGATTCGTGGACATTCTAGAAGAGCTGTCTCCACTTCGACTGCGTTCCTCTCGGGGGTGCCCCTAGAGGATGTCTGCCATGCTGCGACTTGGTCATCACCATTGACTTTCATTTCACACTACAGACTGGACACTCGTTCTAGGAACAAGGCTGCATTTGGGAGGGCAGTTCTTCTGTCCTCCATCCAATGAGTGAGTGTATTGCATATTTGAACTATAGACCCTTATGCTTATTTGGACTTTTTCTGCATTACTGAATTGTTTCAGGTTTAAGGAATGTGCAAAAAAAAATTCCCTTTAGGGTGGATTGTGAGGTGTCCTCGTCTACTGATGAGCAGGACATACCCTCCTCCAGTGGGGAAGCTTGCTAGTCTACCCAACTGTGTGATTCACAGAGACCACGAAGAAGATGGACAGGTTGCTTACCTGTAACCATAGATCTTCGAGTGATCTTCTGTGAATTCACACAGACCTGCCCATCCTCCCCTCTATGTCCTGCTTATGCGTATGAACTTAATGTTCCTGATGCTGCTGATTCAAGGAACTGAGGGGAATTAGGCGGGAGCGCCTTTTAAAGGACCGTTAATGTGAGTGGGGCGCCAAAATGTATCTATGCACATTCTGCCTAACGATACTAGAAGGTTCCGTATGCTCTGCGCAGGCGCAGGAATAACCCAACTGTGTGAATTCACAGAAGATCACTCGAAGATCTATGGTTACAGGTAAGCAACCTGTCCATTCAGGATTCTATAGGAAAGAACCATGGCAAATAATCCAGTTTCAAATTGGATTATTTGTATAGTGTGGATTAGGCCTTTACTCAAAGGGAGATTTCCTGATGCCATGAGCCAAATGCACTAGGAAAGTTGGGGAGAGTTACATTGGGTCACTTTCTTGCTCTCTCTTGTTTTACTTGGAACTTTAAAAAAATTGGCAGAGACCTTTTCCTTTTTGCTCCCCTACCATTTAGAAAGCCAAGTAGATAAAACCATGCACCTTCAAAATAAATGTATAATGCAAAAAAACAAACAAAAAAAACCCCTGTATTTTTTACCATTGGACTGACTCTGGAGAGCAGGGTTCAAATTCCTGCTCATCCATGGAAACCCACTTAGTTACCTTGGACAAGTCACACACTCTCAGCCATAGAGGAAGCACTCTGAACAAATCATGCTAAGAAATTCCCATGATACATTTGCCTTAGGGTCGCCATAAGTCAGAAATGACTTGAAGGCACACAACAACAATTAGAATAAAAGCAAAAAAAGAAACAACAAAACTTGGAGCTACTGGAATATGTATATTAGTGCTATCTCTCTTGTATGTTTCTTAAAAATCATTATTACTCAGTAATTCTTGTAAGTGGTTGATGCATGTCCAAAATACAATTTCATGGACTATTGCACAAACATTTTAATAGAAAATGTTTCCTGCTTTTGGAGTATTTCTTCTAGATGTCACTTTTTGTATTACTGTAGTAATAAACTTGCTGTTTTTGTTGTTGAAATAATACTTTCCAGATGTTTTATTATAGCTAGGTTTGGCAATCGTCTGGGCCAAGCAAAATCAACAATTATCAACCCCCTTCTAATATCTTATCTAGAGATGTGAATGCCTGAAAAAAAGAAATGCCCCCCCCCGATTCCCTCTCAAAAGTATGTGGGGGGTTCCTATATTTTTTATATTCCCCCACCCCAATTTTGACATCTCTAATCTAATCAGGAGCCCCCCCACTTTGATTTTTCCACTGGCAGGCAAAGATCTTTTTAACCTCATAATTCATGGGGCAGAGGGGGCTTTTAATGGAGCTGTGGTTTCATCATTTTTATTATGTTTTAAATATGCTTTAAACTTTTAAAACTTTTTGAGGTTTTTTAAATAGAAATGATTGTTTAATTGTTTTTCAATCTTTGTACTACTGTATTTATTTTTTAATTTTACCTTGTTTTTAATTGGATGCATGTCATCTTGAGTCTTGTGCAAGGAGAAAGGTGGGCTATAAATTAAATAAATAATCTTATCACACATTGCAATTAGCCTACTTCATCCCCCTCCATAATGGTCCCCTCCATAATGACTATGATCCAACACATCTGGACAGTGCCAATTTGGGGAAGGCTGGTACATTTTATCAACTACCACCACAGATTTTATAACTCTATATAGCTTTCTAGGAGATAAAGACAGAAAAGTCTGATAGATGGAATTAATTTCATGCCTGGTCCCAGCAGTATATAGCTCTAATGCATTGGTCAAAACCTGTCCCAGAATACAGAGTTATTGTATATATATCTTAAAGATACAGTGTGAGAATGAATGGGTAATATAGAAATGAAGAAAAAAACCAAATATGAATATATCATAAACTAAGGGCAGGGGTGTGTGTGCATATGTGTATGTGTGCATGTAAGTAAAGAAGGGGGGTAATTTGGTTGCTACCCCCCCCAAGGAATCAGCTATTTCTTTTTTCCCTGTTAACTCCAACTACCCTTGTGTCTACCTCCATCCCAGTTAGCTTTCCCAGGCCTCATCTACTGGGAGTGCTTTTCTGATAGCTGTAATCTGCTTTTAAAAATATCTCACCTTTTACCCCAAACTTTTCTGGAAAATCTGGATAATCTTGTGTGTGGCCAGCACTCCAAGGCAGCTTCAGTGTGGAGCCAATGGGATGAGTTTTTGGTGGGTGGGACTGATTGGTTCCAGCAAGCAAGGTGTGTGTCATCTTTCTTTTACATCAATGTATGTAAGTATGTATGTATCCAGATCTCTGCACTAGTAAGCTAGTGAATGACTGTAGGGAACTGTTTAAAAAAAAGGAATGGAATGAAAAGTAGAATGGACTCTCTTTTTGGGAGGTCTTTAAACAGGTTGGATGTGCATCTAGGCGAACAGATGAAAGAGGGTAAGAGGAGAAAGTGATCAGATGAAGGGGGTGAGTGGGGATGATAATCAGATGAAAGGGAATGAGTGGCGGAAATGGTCAGATGAAAGGGGTTGAGTGGCTGCAGAGCCTGCTCCCCTCCCGCCCTGAAAGATGTACATCCAACCTGTTTAAAGACCTCTCCAAAAGAGAGACCATTCCACTTTTCGTTCCGTTTCTCTTTTAAACAGCTCCTATAGCCATCCTCTCACTCACTTGCTCGCTTCCTCACTCCTGTGGAGATCTGCATACATGCATTCACTGTAGTTTAAAAACTGTCAACTCAAGGTTGATGGGTGGGGGATCAGATGGGGAAGGGAAGGAATAGAGTCGGCGCACACTCCTCGCTCACTCACTCGCTTACTATTCCCTCACCACTGATCTCATGGCTGAACATTTTCATACATATAAATTATAAATAAAACAAACTTTCTTGTCTGTCTGTGTATGTGTGTATACATTTAAAGTTCCCTCCCTTTCTGATGATCACTCAAGGCAGGGAAGGGATTGGATGGGGGAGGCATCCATCAGAGTGGAAACAATAGACTGGCAGGCAAACAATATCACTTTTGGTTGATAGGTCAATGCAAGCATGGTGGGAAGGGGGGAGAAAGCAGAACAGACACGGCTATGTGAGTTCACCAAGGGGCACCATGTGACCGGTTATGCTGATGTCACCTTGATGTGTCTATGTGTGAGGCATTAACGGGGTCACTGTGGGGTTGTTGTCAGGTCACTGTAGACCAGGAAAATGCAAGGTGAGGCTGGATTTTTGTTGTGAGTGTACACGAGCCCCCAGAATGATTCAACAGTTTAGATCTGAAGTTCTGCCATGGGTAAAGAACACGGTGAAAGCATGCAGCACTCAACAAAATCTCTCAGTTGTCTCTCTTCTTTCATCTTCCTCAGACTTGCTTCAGCATCCCCTGAAGTTTTTCTTTTGGACAGGACTTGTGAACCAGGACATAGCTACAGTCATCTCATAGTTGCCTCTTGTGAAGACTTTCTGAGGCCAACACCCTACTGCTATCATTCTGGCCTAAGGCTGACCTGAATAATTGCCTCTCCTGTGTTAATCTTCTTGTTAGCTTTCATAATTCCTGTTTCAGTGATTCCAATCCTTTTTTTCACGTTTCTTCTTCCCTGTGCTTTCCTCTTGAATTTTATTGTCTGTGAGAGCCTGGCAGGATAGCTGATTTTCACCTGGGGGGGAAGGGGGCAGGATTATAAAATTTTCCTTCACAGAAAAACTAGGAAAGAGGCTGCTGCAGTCCCTAATAAAAGTAAACTGATTTTTCAGTTTTATATTAGTCCCAGTTTTATTGTGGGGGGGGGTGTATTTTGATCAGAAGATATTATATTGAATTTTTCTACTAGCAACAACGTATAGCCTACAATACAAAATTTATGGGTAAGGCAAGTAAGCTACATTTTAGGGCCTCAGATTATGCAGGCCTTCTAAAATATATTTTAAAAAAACATTACAGTTCAAGACTCAAATAAATGTTGGAACAATATATTTTTAGTGATCCCATGGAGCTTCTTAAACCCAATATAGCTTAGGCTCTCAGTATGTCTAAATCTAGTCCTACCAGTCTACCAGTCTTTGTTTCACAAATTGTTGCTGTGTGATGTTTGTGATCACCTTAGTGATGTCATGAATACTCCAGACAGTCTTAATGACTGATTCAGCTGTCTTCTAGAGTTATCAAATTGTGTGCTCCTTCTAATAAAGGAAGAAAGGCCTTTCTATTTAGTAGCATTTTCTACCCAGTCTGCAATAAATTCATTAGGATACTTCATCCAGTTACACATCTTGTAAGGAGCCCTGGTGACACAGTGGTTAAATGCCAGTACTGCAGCCACAACGTTGCAAGTGTGAACCCAAGGGCTCCAAGGTTCACTTAGCCTTCCATCCTTTTGTAGGTCAGTAAAATGAGTTCCTGGTTTGTGCGGGTGATCAGCTAACTAACACACATTGGAAACCATTTAGAGAGTGCCTAGCGTGCTATAAATCGGTGTAGATATGTAAAGTGCTATTGCTTAACAATTTGTAAGCTGCTCTGAGAGCCTTTGTGGCTGAAGAGCGGGGTATGAATACCTAAAATAAATATGTCTATGTATATATTTACATGTGGATTCATGTTTACCAGTGCAGTTTACCATTGGCTCAACAGTCCTATACAGGCATTCTTTTTCTGTATATACTAAATGTATGAGGACAGGCTGGGGCAAATGGCAGTGGCCCCTCATTGCTCCACAGGCACCCTCCAGGGCTTAAAGAGGGAGACAGGTGGCCTGCTTCAGACCCTGGAGGGACTGACCTGCTTCTGGATGGGGGAGAGGGAGGCCTTTAATGGAGGGGAAAGAAAGCAGTTGGGGGAAGAGACCATCATCATTTTGTGGTGGTGCCATACCAGGAGCACATGGGATGAACAGTACTGGTGGCGGTGTGACTGTACAGGAGTAGGGGAGGGGGAATATGCAGCATCAGATGGACCCCATTGGCTCTCAGCCCTGTGGCCTACCCAGTTCACCCTATGTATGCCCTTCAGGAGGGAAAACACTCTAACCTCCCTCCCTTTGCCATTGCCCTCTGCCTTTGGAGAGTCTTTTCTGAAGGGGAGTGCCTCTTCTATTAATGGAAGCTCTCCATGTGATGTTAAGACCCTTCATGTACATGTACTTGCATATAACATCTTAATAAAGCTATAAAGCCGTGAATTCTAGGGTTGCCTAGTGGAATATGTTAAAGACATGGCCAGTTCACTATACAACTATTTACATGCTTTCATTATGTAAACAATTCCTTAAACAGTTTCTTACTACTGCAGTGACTATTACTGTTTGGGAGCAGATGTTACAGAGAGGAACAAAGAGTTAAGAATAGCTCAGGCAGGTGCTAGACAACACTTTCCTGTGAAGTTCTTGAAATTCACTTAAATTCCTGTGCATGATACCTTCATATTCCAATGCTGATATTCTTCTCTGTTCTAAATATAGACAGATTACCATAGTGGGGGGTTTCTCCCTGAATTAGATGGACAAGCCCTAGATATGTAGCTAAGAATCCCAGTTTAATTCTCTTTATCCCAATAGTTGGTCCTTTGCTCAGTCTCTTAAGATGAGCAACTGAGAAAATTGTTTGGATTTAACTAAAAAGCTGTTTATGTTCAATAAGAAACTGTAATATTCTTTGGAAGAACAGAAATAATATAGGGGGATAGCATAGTATTTGTGCTGTTGACATTTTAAAGCTGTATTGTTTCTCTCTGTTGCACTACATAAAAACTAACCTCATTCTGCATTTCCTCTGTGTTTGTTCTGGGTTTCCATCAAAATGACATTTGAGATTCATCTTAAGCACCAGCTTTGCTG
Source organism: Gambelia wislizenii (assembly GCA_030847615.1). Taxonomy (NCBI): domain Eukaryota; kingdom Metazoa; phylum Chordata; class Lepidosauria; order Squamata; family Crotaphytidae; genus Gambelia; species Gambelia wislizenii. The sequence continues at coordinate 111,639,828 of JAUMIR010000004.1, forward strand.
TAGAATAAATATATGCAATGCTAATGCTGTTTTTGGAAAGCCTTTGGGTAAGCGTGTTTTCTGGAGAGGTCTCTAAATACAAGTCATTGCTCAGTTATTTGTTAATCTTATGTGATTTGAAAAGCTACAAAAGATGTGATGTCTAAGGGGCATATGTTTATACAATTCCAACATTGGAAGAACACTATGATTGTGCAGCTTTGCATGCAAAGGGCCTACAAAGGTCAGGTAAATTGATTTGTTTTGGTTTTTTTGTTTTGTTTTGTTTTGTTTTGTTAGGAAAAAGGTGATTGGACTTGGAAGAATTCTGGCTAGTGGTTAATAACTATTTGTTAGCAAAGGAAACAGTGCAAGTAACTTTTGGGTAGTGGGGGACACTGCTCCTCCTTCCCTCTCTCGCTCCCTCTCCCACTCCCCCTCACTGTGTGTGTGTGTCTGTGAATCCTGGTTAAAAAAATGTGCAAAGCAAGGAAGAGCTGTTCTGGATCAGAGCAAGAACCCGTCTGATAGCCGTTTCATCCTGCATTCTGTTCCCATGGTGGTCCACAAAAGGGAATAAGCATAATAGTGCCTTCCTGACCATCAGGGCCAATGGAGGAGGAACCAATACAAATTACCAGGTTCTGGCAGTCTGAAAGGGGGCCTGGAACCAGACTGTGTTGCATATATTTTTGTCTTTCTTATTAGTACCATTATTTTTCAGTTCTTTTTGACATATGTCTAAAATCAGTTATGGTGTACAAAATTTTCTATCCCGGAATCAACTTGGCAATGGGTATGGGACACTCACCCCTTCAGATTCTTATTGGCATTCTCCAGATAATGCTCACTTAAACAGCACGCCAAGTTGACTGGCAAGAATTAAAAACAAAAAATATCACCGCTTTGTTGGAGAGGCTGTGGATCGGTGGGAAGGTACATTCACATGTGGTATGAGTGCCCTGAGATACATTCTTTTCAGGATAAAATACTGAGAATAATATCAGATATAACAAAACAGATTATAAAATCACCCCCAGCCCTATCAATCTTTCTTGATGCTAATAAAGACCTTCAACATAAAGATATCATTAGATTTTTTTTCTAGCAGTCTCAAGACAAGCAATTGCCAAAAACTGGAAAGTGGAAGATAGATAACTGGTGGAACAGGGTGTGGGACAGCCTACTAATAGAAAAGCTGTCCAGTATCCCCCCCCCCAAAAAAGACGAGGTTAGTTCTGAAGAAAAATGGTTCCCCTTTTTCTCATATATCAGTTCTTATACTAAATCGCGTAAACCCCTGTCACAACATCTCTCCTTTTGGACCAAGGTTATATTGCACCTAAATCTTAAATCAATATTAACCAAGCTATACAGAATATCTTATCTAAGGGATGTCAGATATTCATGGATAGAGTCAACATGATGCCCAGTTAGGACTTTTTCAAATGGTTGGAAAAAAAAACCCAAGGAGGTTGGGAGAAGAACGGGGCTGTCACACCTACACAGCCCCATTTCAGACAGCCGTGTCCTCCTCCATCCTCGTCCTGCCCTCCCCCCATACTGCTGGAGCCTCTTTTTATTGATGGAAAACCTCCATCAATAAAAAGCAGCGCCCGCAGTCCAAAGTTCGTTATATTTATTTATTGTGTTAGTGGTTTTTTCTCTCTCTTCTTTATTATGTTTTATCACTTTATACAGATTATGTTATACATGGGTGTTTCATAGACTGCTGAATACGTATGTGCTTTTTTTTCTACATCTCATGGCTTACGACATATATCTGTAGTTTATGTCTTATCTTGTTTCTTGAAACATATAATAAAAAGTATTTAACCATCATCATCATCATCATCATCATCATCCTGTTTTAGCAGGTTTGCCCATGCTGTAAGAAAGAACAGGACTGGGGCCAAGTGAAGGAAGCTATGGGTGAGCAAAGTGAAGGAAGCCACAAGTGAGCAAACAGAACCAATATCACCAGTGATTGGGGGGCAGGGAATGAGAGGGATAGGCAAGCAGCATCAGAAGAAGCCAAAGGTAGAACACCAGTGATTATTGTGGTAGCTGTAAAGAGACCTGGAGGCAATCAGCTGCCCAGAGGAGAAAGAACAGCAGCAGCAGTGCTTCCAGCTCCATGGCCAGGGTGATCAGCTTCCCTAATTCTTCATGAGCTCTTCCGCCTTTGATAAAAGCTCCCAAACATCTCCTGCCTGGCCACCAAGGGGCACATGACATAGGATCTTTGGGTATGGGTCAAAGTTGGGGAGGTGATTCGGGGAGAGTGCAGGTTGTGGGTGGCAGTGACTCTGTGTCATTGTCCCTCCCCCACTCCCCACAAAGACTCAAGGGACCTTGAGGGAACAAACAAACTTTGGGACCCCTAAAAAAAAATCACTGGGGCCAAAACCCACTGGCTAGGTATCCTAGCTACCATTATGGAGACACATCCCACCTCTGATACTGGTAGAAATTGAGAATGATTATGACTAGTAACCATTGGTATCCTTATCCTTGAGTGTGTTTAATCCTCCAGTTTGTGGCAGTTATTTCATCTTACCAAGAAGCAGGACAATTTCTTAACTGTCTCACTGATGGAGTGGTTTCTTTCAGCAGAAGAGGGAGAGATTGATTTACTCCTTCCCCGCAACCACCCATTCACCCTCAAATTCTACTCTCTAGGATTGGAGGCATATCGTTTAAAGCAGATTTAAGGAATCAAGGGATCCTGCAGTGAGGAGGAGGAGAAGGCCGCATTGCACATGTGGAAGTCTATTCAGACATTGTTAAATTTCATCCTCCCCCCCCCCTTGGGAATCATAAATCTCACTTTTGAGAAAACACCACTGTTAAGAGTAGGGCATCTGTGCTGTAACTTTGAAGTAGCATACATTCCTTTCTCTCAAAAGCAAGATTTATGCCATTACCATTCATGACAATGCAATATGATATATGAAGGCTTTGAGTGTAGAGGTGATAACTACATGTCTCATGTGTTACTGGATACATATCGGTCTTCTTAATTATGGTGTTTTCATGCCATCTCCTATACAGGTTTTGTAATATTGTGGTGAGGAATAATAATTCTAATAATTATTATAATTCTAATAATGTTTACAATATTACAGTCAGACCCCCGTATCCATGGAACCAATTTCCAAGGTCTCAGTTATCCATGGGACACAAAATAGGGATCACATACTATCAAGTTGCACTGGAAAATGCCTAGAGATGTGTCCCCTCTAGGAATCTTTTAGGTTTATACCATAGATCTAACTCTATGGTATATTTTTACAGGACGTCCTTTATTTTAATAGAGTTTTCTGCTATCCAAAGTTTCCGGTATCTACGGCAAGTCCGGGAACTGAACTCCACAGATACAGTGTGTGTGTGTGTGTGTGTCTGTGTGTCCCCAACTGTATATTGTTGTTGTTGTTGTTTACTATTATGATAACTCTGAGGGAGTGGAATGATCAGAAATGTTCAGGCTGAATAGCATACACTGTAAAATATGTTTAAACTTTAACAGCTGATCCTAATTAAAAATGTAATTACTGTATGATACATCAAAAGTCAGCATCTGGTCCAGCTAAATTATAAAATTGCTTTATTCCTAGCTCTCTGTTTTAGCTTATGCCCTTTGGCCAAAGGCAGCCAGACAGAAAGATTGTTATTGGCATTGATAAACATGAAACCAGGTGCACTTTGGTCTTAGTGATGTTCATTTCTGCCTCACTCACTTGTTCTTCACATTTTGTGAAACTGTGAAGGAAAAAGGGGGATTTGTCCTGACAGCATTCATGTGTTAATCTCCTTGTGATTGCCAGAGGCAGGCAGGACACTCACTGTATTGAAGAATCTGAGTGTTCTTTGGAGCCAGTGAAGCTTCTCTAGCATGGGAGCATTTATCTGTTTATTTAGCATGTTTCTGTAATCAAATTTGGCATATTCTTTTTAAAAATTAAAGCACATATGTAAGAAATAAAAATTATAAACTGGCCAGGAGCAATGTATCAGTTAGAAATAGAACTTGATCCAATATTTATTTATTTATTTATTACATTTATAGTCCACCTCCCCCCCCCCACACACAAACACAAAGTGCTCAAGGTAATATATAGTCACTATGTCTTACCCCGCATTTTATCCTCACAAAAACACTGTAAAAAAGACTGTCAGAGAATGATGAGATGAAGGCACTCTTTCAAGCAGGGGTGGATGTGTATCTCATGCACCCCATGCTGTGGGGGTGATGTTAGTGTAGCCCTTGCAAACCCCTCTGACCTCCTAAAATCTCCATCATGCCTCCATTTTCCCCCCCAGATATAAAGCCAATTTTTGAACTGGAAAACTCTTCAAATCACTTGAGAACACATACTGTAAATATGTTGTGGTTTGTTTGTTTTTTTGGAGGGGAGGCTATCTCCAAGCAGCAAGAACAAGCTCCGCAAACAGCTCAACCACATGATCATTTATAGTTGCCCCAAATACTAGGCACAATAACATACTATGGTCCTGAAAATTAGATCTGAAAATTGGCTTTACTCGCCCTCTGGGCTCCAAGAGCATAACCCTCTCTCTGGCTTTTCTTCGCAAACGAAGGACTCATCCCGCGCTTTCTGCAAGTGCACAGATGACAATCCGAGATAAACAAGTCCAGTTGCAGAAAGCACAGCAGAGGGTCTCCTTGGGTGATGTTTCTGTGTTGTGATTCTTTCTGCGTTGTCGTTTCTCTTCGAGACTTGTTTGGCGTGAGTTCTCAAATAAGGCTGCAGCATTGTGGATAGTGCGTCTCCATGCCTCCCAATGTGAGGCCAGGGCGGACCATTGTTCATGATCAATTTGGCCGAGCGTGAGATGTTGTTTCAGGGAGTCCTTGTATCGTTGTTGGTTTTTTGTTTTGTTTTTTGGAGCGTCCCTCTTACGCTGACCCGTGGCGAGTTCACCACAGAGTACTATTTTTGGGAGGCGATGGTCCTCCATCCTAGAAACGTGCCCTGCCCAGCACAGCTGTGTTCTCAATATCATGGCCTCAATGCTTGCTCAATCCCTGCTTGCTCAAGGACAGCAACATTTGTCACGTAGCCAGTCCAGTGTATGTTTAGGATTGTGCGTATACAGCACTGCCCTAAATATACCACCCACCTCTTCTGTAAAGGGATTTGAATCTAGTGGTTTGTCTAGATGGGCTGTTACCCTGACTTGCCCTCTGTCTTGGAGCCCTGCAGTCCAAAAGATGCATGGCTTTTGCCCCATTTTGCCCCCGGGCAGTCCAGATGACACCCAGGGGAAAGACTGGATGAAGCCCATTAAACCATTTCATTAAATACCTGAAGGAAACAGCCTCATTGAGGAGAAATAGATTGGGCTCCACGTGACCACAGTAGGCCATACTGCCATGCTGGCCCATTGCGGCATCTGCCACCACCCATGTCGCACTCTCCAACTCCAAAGCCAGGAGGCAGTCCTACAGCATGTGACCAAGGCTGATAACATGCAGGGGGGCTTGATCATGTGCTGTAGGCTGCCTCCCCAGCTTCAGAGAGTGCAACGCAGATGGCAGTGACTGCAGAGATGAGCCAGTGTGTCTGTGCAGACTTCATCCCGTTTCGTGCAGGTATTGGAAGGACAACAGGCCTAATCTGGGGCCAGAATACACCAGTGGGAAGCCAACATATTCTTGCCAGTGTAGATAAACTCAGGTCTCCTGAGTTTGTTTTTCTCTCTTTCTAAATTTTAAATTAAATATAGAAACCAAGACATTTTGTCATGCAGCACCTATTTCACACTAAACCCCACCAGATTTTCCAAATAAAAGATATTTCCAGAGACTGGTATGTATAGTTGGAGGGTGGTAAACATCACCGTTATTATTGCAGCAATTGATAAAAGGACATCAGGTTTCATTAAAAAAATTTCTATCTGATTATTTCTTAGATTCTCTAATGTGTGCTATAAATTTTTCAATGAAAGCTAAACCCAAAAGTTTATTTACCTAGTCTACAGTTGTTGAGACTTTATAGTCTTTTCAAAATATTATACAGTAATCATTCTATCTGCTGAGCATTGTTAACTGATTAGTTTTTTATTTGGAAAAGTTCTCATTTTGTTCCATTAAAGAAATGGACAGTGCTAAGCTAGGCTGTTGGAGTTACTTGTTGACCCATTATTTTTTAAAAAATATATATTCAAAAACTAAGCCCCAATAGTGGTTGGTAGCAAGATAGAGCCATCACACATGAAAGTATGTTCACCTTTCTTGTTTACATTTCCAACAGTGTAGAGATTGTGACCTGGTTATTTGGTTGAGATGCTGTGGAGAATAGTACCATCTATACACTAACTTTAGCACATATTCCTTAATAGCTGCAGAGGTTAAAGAAAATTGTCCTTGGGATCAGATTTGGGTCCATCTGTTCTCTTCAATGGAAGTCTTTGAGTCCGTTTCCTATACCAATCTATTGCATTGGAGAGACTGTTGGTTTCCCCCCCTCCCCAACCTCAAGTAATTTTGGTTCTAATTGTAACAATATAGTTTTATTTAACTCATAACAATATCATTTGAGAACTGGTTGCTTTGTGTTGAGTTTCAAGAGCTTGAATATCCACCAGTATGTGTTATATATATCTTTCCTCTTTATAAATGCATTTTATGCAGCTAAGTTCCTCAATGCACTCTCCTCTTGGTATTGCCTTTAATGTTGAAGTGGAAATGTCTGTTTCTTGGTTCTCTTTAATTAAATATTCAATATTGGTCTTCCAGTCCTGGCCCAATACTCTGCCTGGTACCCGCTCTTATTGCATTACCCCATAGTAACTGCTGAGATCAATTGTGACAATTCCAGCTTTCATTCACAACATAATTTGGGTTATTTCTCATGATCCAGGAGGCAAAGCCAGTGCATCAGTTGCTGGCATGGAATACACTACTACTACTGAATTATTTGTTCCTCATATACTCATATTAAGGATTACTGCTCTATAACCTGTTTACCTAGTCCCACACAAACTGCTGCACAGCAGCTGCTCTATCCTGTATTCATTTACTCTTCATTAGTCTTTCCTCCTCTGCTTTAAAAGCCACGGAGTATCTTTTCTTTACACTGAAAATATACTAGAAAGACATAGTTGTTATACATTCTGTTATCAACAATCAAAATTTAGTCTCAAAACTACTGTATTTGGAACAGCTTGCTCTGTGTACTACATAACGCTTTAATATTTACACACATGCACTTCTAACCCATTTAGGCACATAACATCTAGACAGTATAATCTCACTCATGAAATCAGGGTTTCATCTACTTGTTCAAGTTCCAGTGTGATACATACCATTTCTGGTCAGCAGTTACCTTCTTCAACATGAGGCATGCAGGCCATTCTCTTGATAAAATAATAAATAGACACAACCCCCATAAAAGGTGATATCTAAGAAACTTTGGGGGAAATAACCATTGAACAGAAAAGAAACGTAAAAGGAGAGAATTAGAGAGTATTAGAGTAAGAGACTGCTGAGATACAGTTCATAAAAGAATTCAGTTCTATTGCCAGAGGGTTAAATTGGGCTAAGGCTTTGTTTAAAACATCTCTCTCTCTCTCTTTTCTTTTTAAATAGGCTTATATGATGGCACTTTGTAAGTATCCACTCTTAACAGTCCAATTGTCACTTACAGCACATTCTGCATTAAATTTTTCATCTGACCTCACAATTCTAACCTCAATACACCAAGCATGTGTTCTCTCTCATTCTACCCCCCTCTTGGTATGGTCTGTGTGTACATGTGCATCTGTGCGTGTGTGTGTGTGTGTGTGTGGAGAGAGAGATTGAGAGGGGGAGAGCGCTGAAGCTCTCAATAACTTTTTATGCATCTAAGGGAACACAAATATTTGTACAATTAGAAAGAGAGAAAGAGTTTTTAAGGCACCACAAGACTCTGTACTTTCCTTTCTTTTCTTTGGCAAAAGATTAATATGGCCATACCTCTGGACACTCTCTAACCTATTATTAGTCCCATGACTATTATTAGTCATGATGATGACAGAACCATAGAACCATAGAATCATAAAGTTGGAAGAGGGCATCCAGTGCAACCCCCTGCCCTGCAGGAATACACAATCAAAGGACCCCCAACAGATGGCCATAAGTCAGCATTTATGTAACTTCCATTGGTTCAATGGCCATGATCTAGTCAGGACTAATAATAATAGGGTTCAGCCTAGTCAGGACTAATAATGGGATTCTATTCCTGCCTCCTGCCTTTTCCCCAGAGCTGGAACTCAAGATGGCTGCTTTCATTTCTTTCGTCCATTTATTTCTTAATTAATGTTCTCAATAACTGATTAAATCACCTAACGTGATGGGTTATTTTGGGTATCATGATAAGAACATCAGCAGACATGGTAAAAGTGGGATGAAGTGTGTGTGTGTGTGTGTGTCATGGAGTGGGGGGGATATTGAAAGATAAAAAAGATGGAATATTTGTTATTACTGCCCACCAGACTTGATTGTAATCTCAAAACCTGGAGAGAACTGGCTGGGAAGTCTAAAGTGCTAGAAACTTCTATGAAGAAGGGGTGAAGATGTTGCTGGGGAGCAAAGAGGGACTGGAGAAAAATGAAAAGGCTACTGGATATCAACAACTGCCAAGGACAGGAATCATAGATTTGGAAGAGACCACAAGGGCCATCAAGTTCAACCCCCTGCCATGCAGGAATACGCAATCAAAGCATGCCCGACAGATGGCCATCCAGCCTCTATTTAAAAACCTCCAAAGAAGGAGACTCCACCATGCTCCAAGGCAGTGCACTCCACTGCCGAACAGCTCTTACTGTCAAGAATTTCTTCCTAATGTCTAGGTAGAATTTCTTTTCCTGTAATTTGAGTCCACTGCTCCATATCCTAGTCTCCAGAGCAGCAGAAAACAATCTTGCTCCATCCTCAGTATGAAATCCCTTCAAATGTTTAAAAATGGCTATCATTCACCTCTTAATCTTCTCTTCTCCAGGCTAAACATACCCAGCTCCCCAAGCCCTCCTCATATGGCTTCGACCTTTTGCCATTTTGGTTGCCCTTTTCTGAACATGTTCCAGCTTCTCAATGTCCTTTTTGAATTATGGTGCCCAGAACTGGACACAGTACTCCAGGTGAGGTCTGACCAAAGCAGAATAGAGTGACACCATTACTTCCCTTGATCTAGACACTATACTCCTATTGATGCAGCCTAGAATCACTTTGGCTTTTTTAGCTGCCACATCACACTGCTGACTCAAGTTCAGCTTGTGGTCCACTAAGACTCCTAGACAGAAAGCCGAGAGAGCTGTAGCAGATCAGGAGGAAGACAAGAGGTTGTTAGGGATCTACTGATAGATTTCTAGATATTTGGCTTTAGATCACAAACGTTTCTGACGTGTAAAGTTTAACAAGTACTGAAATGCAGGGCTGCCCCACCTCCCAAATTTTTCTAGTGAGAGAAAGAAAATGAGAGTAGGAGACAACTAAGAATAGATTTTTATGTGAAATTATTATAACACATTCCTGGGTTGAGAATGTGTTCAGAAGGACCCTGCTCTTTAATTCTTAATTGTATGTATTCTGCATTTTACTGTGAGGCACTGGCTTTTGGACTGTGGTACAAGTAAAACAGAAAAAAAGTAGTTCTTTTGTGCGGGGGGGGGGCGGTTAGTAACATCCTTCCCAGGAGGTTTGGGTGATAGTTCTTTCTCTTTCTCATAGCCGTTTTGTCTCAGAGGTATACCAACAGATGAATGTGGATACAAATCGAAATGGAGAGGAGGGAGGGTGGGAATTGTTGCCTCAGTTGTTCATATACTATACATTTTACAAAATCATAGGGTTGGGGGGGAATCATCTACTGCCAGTTCAGGAATTACAATTAAAACTTCCCTGAGAAGTGGTCTTCCAACTCTGCTTAAAAACTTCCAATGAAGGAAAGTCCAATACCTTCTGAGGTAGTCCATTTGCTGCTGAAGAGTTCATACCATCAGGAAGTTTTTTCCTAATGTTTTGTCAGAATTACCTTTCTTATTCAAATCCATTGGTTCGGTTCCTGCTTGAAGCAATACAAGACAAGCTTGGTCTGTCTTCCACATGATAGCCCTTCATATGTTTGAAGATGACAGATACATTACTTCTTAATCTTCTCTTCTCCATGTTTTTTGTTTAGTTTATGGGGTCTACGTGTTTTGTAAAATGCCTTTGCACATTAGAGGAGGAGGAAGAGGAAGAGGAAGAAGAAAGAGGGAGGGATCAAGTAGAAAATCATTTCTACATTGGCACATGCTGATTGAGCTTTCTAGTTTCTACCAGTGGACTGATCTTTAAGTGGTTTGCTTCTCTCAAATAGTGCTGTATTATCAAATGCTTATTTGCACTAAGACTTCCCCACTTGAAGTAGTGTTCCCTGCCAGATGAATGGGAAGTAAACAATGTGAAATTCTGTCTTTATTTTTGAGTTTAAATACTTACAAATAAACATAGAGTAGTTACTATAATGAGCTCCTATATCTGCAAATAGTTGCTAATGAGCCCCTGCATCATGAATGTTAGTTTGTTTATTGAGCTTTGTCCATTCAGACTCAAAACTCAGACTCCAATAGCAAGCTCATATAGCTATATTCATATCTGTGTATATATCTTTGTGCCTGAAAGACTGTATGAAGTTCAGTGTACAGATGCCAGGTGGACTTAGACCTGACAAACCAGAGAATTGAGGGAACCTCTGGGATGGCTAAACAACAAACCATGGAGCTGCCTTCCATGGTTTGTTTATTATGTTCTCTGAGCATAGATGAATTCTTCTCTCCCAACAAACCAGAGTAACAAACCTTAATCAAACCTAGATCTGCCTTGTTACCTGGAGAAGTGTGGGGTGCTTTAGAGCCTCACACATGATGCCAAAACTATATTAATATTTGGGAGAATTATTATTAGCTCAAATGGAATGCTGCGAGAGGAGGGTAACTTTGGGATCTTTTCACCTCTGTATACCATTACTAACTGCAGAGAAATCCAGGTTTAAGTGAAATAAAATGTTTTTATTAGAAATAGCACAAAAAGCATTCACACACACAGCACACACTCTCAAGAACCACACAAGGCTACCAAAGAGTTAAAGCAGAAAGGTTGGATAGAGGAATAGATTTGGGAAATATGATGATTATTTCCAGTCTTGAGACCGAAGTTTGATGGTAGCACTGGAAGTTCTGATCTGGGGGCATGCCAACAAAGAAAGTGGCCAGGTCTCATCCACAGTGGCACAGATTTATTGTTAGGGGCTAACATTTATACTCTGTTTCTTATCCTGAAGTACTTACTTTGGCTTAGGACAAAGTTTAGCTGGGTTTCCCACTGTGTAACAAGAGGAAACCAAAACTTAGTTGATTGTTGTTTATGGCTGGAAGATAGGAATTGATGGATTTATGATAACCTTGCACTGTAGGACAGGAGGGGGTCCGAGGGATATTTCCTGGGGATTTGGGTTGTGTAGGTCACTTGATTGTTTAGAATGTGTGACACATCATAGAGGGGCTCAAGAAGGAATTAGCACATACCTTCTTAATGGTTTTGTTTACTTAATCCTAGCTTGGGTGTGCTTACTAAAATATTTCAATGACACCTTCCCAGGCCCTTGTGACCTCCATCTGACCTCACTTTGGATCACCCCTGGTCTACTAGACCTCTTCGAAGTGTCCAATATTTCCAAATTTGAGATATTACTGAAAGAGGAAAAAAAACATTAAGCCAGAATTGATTTAGATGTATAATGAACAAATCACAAACCCAAAGCTCTTTATTTACCCTTTACCACTGCAAGCTGAAACATGACCAGCATAGTGACCACGCATGATAGGTCAGAGTTCCTGTTATTTGTGCCACCCAACTGCAGCCAGTAAAGCACTGGTGTAGTTTAAGCATAGTGTAGTGGTTTTAGCATTGTACTGTGATTCTGGAGACCAGGGTTCAAATCCCCACTCAGCCATGGAAACACACTGGGTGACCTTGTGCAAGTCACACTCTCTCTGCCTCAGAGGAAGGCAAAGGCCAACCCCTTCTGAACAAATCTTACCAAGAAACCCTGTGATGGGGTCTCCTTAAGATTGCCATAAGTAGGAAATTACTTAAATACACACAACAACAACAACAAGCTTCAGTGATAAGCAAAGAGTTGGATTTGAACATTGTTGTTGTTCTTGTGTGCCTTTGAGGCATTTCTGACTTATGGTGACCCTAAGGCAGGACAGCATGGTGTAGTGGTTTGAATGTTGGGTTAGAACTCTGGAGACCAGGATTAGAATCCCCACTCAGCTATTGAAACCCAGTGGGTGACCTTGGGCAAGTCACATTCTCTCAGCCTCAGAGGAAGGTAAAGCCAAAACCCTCTGAACAAATCTTGCCAAGAAAACTCCATGATAGGTTCCCCTTCGGGTTGCCAGAAGTTGGAAATTACTTGAAAGCATGCAACAACAAAGGCAAACCTATCACAGGGTTTTTTTGGCAAGATGTGTTCAGAGGTGGGGTTACCATTGCCTTCCTATGAGGCTAAGAGAATGTGACTTGCCCAACATCACCCGCTGGGTTTCATCACCCAGTGGGCTAAGCAGGGATTTGAACCCTGGTCTCCCAGAGTTGTAGTCCAATGCTCAAACCATGACACCATGCTGGCTCAGATTTGAACATACAGTAGGACTCCTGTATCCAGGATTCATTATCCACTAATTCAATTATCCATGGGACACAAAAGAGCACACCTACCATAGAGTCTTCCTAGAAAATGTGTCTTCTCTAGCCATTTTCTAGGTCCTCCAATGCAATTCTATGGTATTTTAAACCAGAATGCCGTTATTTTCAATGGTGTTCACTATTATCCACGGTTTTCAGTATCCACACACACCCAGAACCAATCCCAAGTGGATACAGGGATCCTACTGTAATCCTCAATAAAGGGAAAGTATCCTTCCATTTATGGCTTGGATACCTGGGATCCAGAGGAGCTTCCCACTTGTGATGGCAAATGTGGTGATTTCCTCTTCACATTTCTGCCCCTAGTGCTGCTCTTTCAGGGGGATTGCATCCTCTATAGCATCTTTTCAAGGGCTGCACTCAGATGAAACTCTGTGAATATAGCTCCTAGCATTCCAACCCATTATCTTTTTAAGGAATGAAAGGCTATGTTCTTCAGGAACCTAGCAAGATCTCTTTCTCTTCTCATTACTCTCTTTTTGTATCTGCGTTCTGGCTTTCACACTTTGGCCAGGGAACATAGTGTGCATTATGAATTATGAATATTCAAAGTGAGATATACAACATTGCCCTGCAAGGCCAATACAACATTGCCATGCAAGGCCAATTCAAAGTGGTATCATGCACAATCAGGTTGGAGATGTCACAGTAACTGCTGAGCAAATTATAACCAAATAGAGACAATGTAATGAAGTGGTTCCTAGGGTGTTGTCTGTTGATTGAGAAACACCTGGATTTAGCTTCCTAAAACCATGAAGCTAATTAGTAGGGCAGCTAAACAATTTTTAAAAACCAAGGAATTATGCACTTTGCACTTAAAACATTAAACATGCTACAGACATGCACTGATACCTAAGCACTTCCCCTTCACATACTGTTATATAGTTCTGTGTAAATGTTTGTGCTTATATATCAAATTACATTGGTTGAATGGTATCTTGGGATGGGGAAATGAGGATTTAGAATGTTGGAGTTTTCATGGTGATTGCCTGAGTGACTAGAGGGCAATATAAGATGCATCTACACTGTAGAAATAATAGTTTCTTTACGTTAAGTGCTGTAGCTTCATCCTGTTGAATCCTGGGGTTTGTAGTTTTACAAGGTCTGTCACCTTCCCTGCCAATGAGTGCTGGTGCCTCACAAGATTACAAATCCCAGGATTCTGCAGGATGTAGCCACAGTAGTTAAAGTGGTGTCAAACTGCATTATTTCTATAGTGTAGATGCATCCATTGAAAAACTGGAGGTTTTGGTACTTGGGAAGTTTTGTTGTGAAGTATAGGAATGAGTTAGAGAGAGTGCAGGGTCAGTCTTGATTCATTATTTTGAGATTTAGATGAAGTGAGGGCAGAGTTAGTGTAGAAATATCTGGATGGGCAGAGCAGACAGATTTCTATCAATGTTAGAGTATACAGTAACTTAAAAGAAGGAACAAGAGACCTGTATTTGTTCCTATATGTGTCTAAACACAACGTGAACTTGCTTCCTCTAAGCTTTCTGCTTGTTAAGTCAACTCCTACTTAGGAATGAGAGAGAACCTGTTATTAACAGCCTTGCTAAGGTTTCACAGACTCAAGGCCGTGGCTTCCTTGATCGAGTCTATCCACCTGTAATATGGCCTTCCTCTTTTCCCACTACCTTCATCTTTTCTAATGAGTTATCAAATGATTATGTCCATAGTATGATAAGGAGAGTTGAAATCACAATACAGGGGCCCAACACATGCCTCTGAGCTTTAAAGGGAGAACGTGTCACAAATGGCAAAACACTTGTTTTGTTATCTGAGCCAAATAACAGCACTATGGGAATCTAAAAGGGAATCTTTGAATAGGAGTGTCCTACTAATTAATGTGAAGTAGAGAGCCACCTGTCCTTGGCTGCTGACACACTGCAAACATAATGCAGTTTGACACTGATTTAACTATCATGGGTCCATCCTATGGAATCCTGGAAGTTGTAATTTATTGTGGCACCAGAGTTCTCTGACAGAGAAGGCTAAATATCTCACAAAACTACAAGTCCCAGAATTCCATAGCATTGAGCCATGGCAGTTAAAGCAGTGTCGAACTGCATTATTTCTGCAGTGTGTCAGCCGCTCTTCTCTCTGTTAATAGAAATGAGTTGGGAAAGGTGGATGAACAATATTTCTAAACAAAAAATTCACAGCAAGGGATTTCCACATTCACAACATTATGCCAAAACACCATGTTTTACCTAGATTCTAGGCATGCCACCCAGAGCACTCATTTGGACCATTATCTAGCCCAGATTCCAACCTTTCATTTTTATTTTTAAGTAAGTCAGTATCCCTTATAGAAATTGAGATATGGGACGAAATGAGCACTCTTGAGCACTCTTCTGTCCAATTGTTTTGAAAGAAACAGGTCCAGCCCCTGCCTTTCAGGTGCAAAGTGAAGCAAAGGAGGGAATACAAGGGAGGTCAGTGGAGTACATGAAGCAAGGGAAGCATGGATTGCAGGGGGACAAGTTAGAGAAAGAAAAGAAGAGAGAGTGAGAGGTGCAAGCAGTAGAGTGCAAGAAGGGAGAGTAAACAGTGCAAGTGATGGAGTTCAAGAAGTTCACCAAGCAAGGGAGTGACACCTTGCAAGGGTGTGAGATAAGGCAAGGGAAGGAGTAGGAGGGAATGGAGAGTGGCATATCCTTTATGAAGAAATTTCCCAGTGGGGCGGGCAGTGGTGTAACTGGGGGGAGGGTAGAGGGGGTGGTCCGCCCTTGGCAGGACTTTTTTGGAGGCGGCACTTTTCATGTGTGACACAATTTTATTTTTCGACGATTTAAACAAAACTTTCATACTGCTGTGTGTTTGCAGTGTTTACAGTGATCAGGGAGCTTGTGGTGGAAATGCCCACCAAACTGCCAAGTGATGATGGTGACTAAACCTTAGATTGTTATAATCTGATCTCCTTAGGTGCATGTAATATCTTTGTGATTTTTTTTTTACATTATTCTTCTTTGTTTTTCTGAGGCGAGTTAAGAGTATCACAGTTTTTTAGGTTGGCAGACTACACAAACTAACATTTTAAAAGAGATTTATTCATCCCTCTTATTCCTTTTTTATTTAATTAATTTGTTTAATTAATTTCCCTATATGTTGTTTTGACTTTTTGTAGTATTTTTGCTGTGTATTGAGAAAGGTGGCAAATGCAGAGACTGCCCTGGGCGGCAAAAGCTCTAGCTACGCCACTGGCGGTGGCGACAGTAGCATTGCTAGGATCTGAATTGGGGGGGGGGATTAATATGGGTCAGTGTATAAGTGTTTCAGCTTCCATATTTTTAGCCAAAAGTGCATGGTTTTTAGGCTTTATAACTCTGCTTTGGTGTAATGGGCCAGTCATTTGCTCCCATGCTAGCTCACCTCCCATATTAACTGTGGAGAGCCTCAAAATCCTAACCTCTTTAAAGGAAGAGTAAGATGAAGATACATTCCCAGTCTTCTATTTTGTTTTCAGTTTGAGCTGGAGATGTTGTTACCTGCTTTTGTGTATAAACTGTAGTTTACATTTGTGAGCCAGGACAAATAGTTGTAAACTGTAGTACTTTGACTGACAGACTGATTCTCTGTCTGACAGCTGGTGAGACTGTGTGCAGATAGCACAGTCACCCACATGTTCGTTCTTTTTTTGCCTTGGAGTATAGAGGAAATCTGCATGTAAATGCAGCAATAGCCAAGGCTCTTGTTCCCCCTCCCCCATTAAAAAAAAAGGAAGCATAGCAAGCAGATTTCCAAAGCATGGCAAAGTGGTAAGTAAATGTTGTGGCCTACAGATAGTAACCAAAATCACTGCCAACTGTAATGCACCTAATAGCTCTTCTAGATGGGTTAAATATGTTGAGAGAAGTTGTGGGTCGTTGTTGTTTGCTGTATTTCCTGCTTTTTTTTCTTTTGATCCAAACAACATGATCAAAACAATCTCATGATATTCTAAGCTATTCCTATGTTTCTGCTGTGGTCTATGAAAAAGCGTTTTGGTTTTTTTGAACCATTACATTTGCCTGTCATATGGGCTGTGTCCAGTCCCTCAAATCCTCCTTTTTTATCCTCTGCCCTTTTTGTTCTCCCCACATGCCTCCTTTTGATCTTTTTTAAATCACACACACCCCATACACACACACACACCATACACACACACTTCGTTTCAACTGGGGTTTACAATGCCCCTCCAAAACAGAAGAATGCAAGATTAGTAATGGGGAGCTTCATTGTTGAAAGCTTAACTACACGTGAATCTTAAAAAAACAAAACCTTTCAATTATTAGGGTATGTAAAGGCCCCAATGTACAGAGCTGAGGTACTACTGAACTTTGTTAAAATAGTTAACAAAACAAGCCAAAAAGAATGAAAGAAACTGCATTATAAGAGACTCAGAGAGTGACTGGCTGCAGAGGTGACAACAGCAACAACAAACACCTAGCAAATCTGACTAAGGGTGCATCCACACTACACAAATAATCCATCTTGAAACTGGATTATATGCCATGGCTTCTTCCTATGGAATCCTGGGATTTGTAGTCTGGTGTGGCATAAGCTCTCTAGCAGAGAAGGCTAAAGACATTAAAAAAACTACAGATCCCAGGATTCCATAGGAAGGAACCATGGCAAATAATCCAGTTTGAAACTGGATTGTTTGTGTAGCATGGATTTGGCCTAAATCTGCCCCACCATATTTGGCTGTCTGGACAAGCCCTACATTAAAAGTGCCTTTGTTTTATGGAGTAAATAAAAGTGAAACAAATCACAGTGACCAAATCCAATCAGATAACTGTTTGATCTTGGTAAAGTTCTGGCCATACTGCTTGGGGAATTTTGGGAGTTGTGAGTTTGCCCAAGCTCTAATAAGTACTGAGGTCTGTGTGTAGTAAAAAAAAAAAATAATCGTATGGACAGAACTTATTCTTGCAATCAGATGAAAATCTGTTAGCCTGGCTTGCAAACTTCATGCTGAATTAACCAAACTGGAAAAGACTAAGGAGATTATCACACGGGTCCCTGGAAACTATGTCTGTCCTGCTACGCCCTCCACCCACCCCACTCCCACCCCACTCCCGTCCCTGTAACACTAAAAAAAAACCAAACCTTTTCAAACACCTACCTTTTATCGGAAGCAAAATGGCTCTCTCTCCCTTTGGTTTCACTGCAGTAAATGCAGCTGTCGTAAGGCTGCTTTTACTGCAGTGAAGCCAAATCTCACACATTCTCACGAGAGAATGATTGTGCGGGAAATTTAAAAATAAAACCCCAACTAAAAATAAAACAAAGCCCCAAACAGAAAAAGAAAAGCCCAAGTAACCTGGGGAAGGAGGAAAGGGTCCCACTTACCTGGCTGTCCCAATTGAACCTGGAAGTCTTCAGCACGGACCTCCTGCTGACCTCACCTCACGATGTCATCTCACCAGCATAACGGTCCTCTGTTCACTCACCCGTCATTCCGTTATAATAATGGAACAGGCTTCTTATTCATGGCTTAAGCTGTGAATAAGAGGAAGCAGGGGAAGAACAGGAGCAGAATGGGAGCATCACAGGAGAGGGACAGCGTGGTCTAAAAGGTAAACCTTTTAGCGATCTCCTGTCGTCCCTGTCCTGGAATGTTTCAGTGTGTGATAATCTCCTAAAACATGAACAGATGGGAAGTTGATACTGATTCTGTGTGTAATGTAAAGGATCTTGTACAATTTTTGATAGTTTCTAGAATTTACCAGTTGTACATAAGTAAGCATGCTGTTGAAACTAACTTTAGGCATTCCAAATAGGTATTTTTATAACAAAATGAGCAATGATTTATGCAACCATTTCTCTTTTTTTCTTGCTCCCTCCCCTCCCACTCCTCCAGTGCAGCATTTGGAGATGACAACCAAAAGGAAAATTATTGGCCGACTGGTGCCATGCCGATGTTTTCGAGGGGAAGAAGAAATAATCTCAGTGCTCGATTACTCCCATTGCAGCCTTCAGCAGGTGCCAAAGGAAGTTTTTAACTTTGAACGGACGTTAGAGGAACTTTACCTAGATGCCAATCAAATTGAAGAGCTACCTAAGGTAAACCCTGCCCTTTCTTTCATGTGCAAATGCAGTTGTCGTGCTAGATGAACATTTAAAGTATGCTTGAATGCTCTGTATAAATTTGGTATAGACAAACTGCTGGCTTTAGTTGTTCACTATGGTAATTACAAACAAATTCTGATTGTAGAAAATATACTGCTGTTGAACCTGCCAGCACAGATAAGGAGGTTGAAGTGGATTCTGTTCCTGGAAGTACATCTCTACAAAATTATTTGTTAAGAAAGTGTAAAGGCAGGTTTACAGTTGAACACTAAGGAAACAAAAATAATGACTACAGATGATTTACGTAACTTTAAAGCTGACCATGAAGACACGGGAGATTATCAGACAAGGGAAACACAGCAAAAAATCACATTCCCAACTGCATAAGAAGATCGCTAAAAGAACAGAAAGGGCGACCTTACCTGATGTCCACATTCTTCTGCTGTTCTGGGGGCATAGCACTGTCATGGATGAGGCTTCCCTTTTGTATTGATGGGGAGAAGCTGCTAATAAAAATGGCCACTTTACTGACGCCTGCACTATACTCCTGGAATGCTGGAGGATGACATAATCTGGTAAGGTCGCCCCTTCCTGTTCTTCTAACGATCTTTTGATGTGTTTTTTCTGCATCTGATAACCTCCATGGAAACAGTTAAAGATTTTCCATACTTGATTCAGTCATTAATCAGAATGGAGACTGCAGCCAAGAAATCAGAAGAAGACTAGGCCTTGAAAGGGCAGATATGAAGGAACTAGACAAGATCCTAAAGTGTAAAGATATATCATTGAATATTAAAGTTAGGATTGTTCATGCCATTGTGTTTCCTGTTTCAATGTGTGGTTGTGAAAGCTGGACAATGAAGAAAGCTGATAGGAAGAAAATCAATTCATTTGGAATGTGGTGCTGGAGAAGAGTTCTATGGATACCGTGGACTTCTAAAAAGACAAATCAATGGGTCCCTGAGCAAATCAAGTCTGAACACTCCGTAGAAGCCACGATGACTAAATATAGACTATGGTACTTTGGCCATATCATGAGAAGACATGACTTACTAGAAAAGACAATAATTGTTGGTAAGGTAGAAGATAGTAGGAAAAGAGGAAGACCGCATTCCGTGTAGATACATTCCATCAAGGAAGCCACGGCCCTGATTTCTAGAAGACTTAAGCGGGGCTGTTGATGGCAGGGTGACTTGGAGGTCACTCATTCACATGGTTGCCATAAGTCAAAATCGACTTGACAGCAGTTTAACAACAAAAGATCAATACCTTTGCCTAGGGTTTGTGCTATAATAATGCTAGAAATATCTGAGTTCATAGTGAATGAACTGGTATATTAGGTTCCTAGGTATATTAACTGAGAGTCAATGAGATGCTTCAGTTGTTAGAAATGAAAAATGTATTATACATTTTTAGGCTGGAGAAGTAGACATGGTGAATGCTAGGCTGCTGTCTTCTTCCTATCCCTGTAAATAGTTTCAGGAAATATAAGGTGTGACTTATATATACTACTATATGATATGGCATGCCATAATATGTTTCATCTTATTGGCTGTTGCTGGTGAGGGCACAGAACAGAAAATTCACATGTTATCTTAATGATACTTTTATGGGCAGAGGATGGGTACTTGACACAGGAATTTTTCTCTTCAATTTTACAGCTGGCAAAACTTGCTTCTCCTTGCCATAGTATCTGAACAGGAAGGGGCCAGTGAAACACTTAATGCAACTGACTGTCCTAGGATACTCTCTGTTTGAATAATATGAATAATCATGGGTTCAGGAAGTTTGGTCTGATGGTTTTTAGGGCCTTTCCAGCTCAGTATTTCTGGAGTACATGTTTCGGTGGTAATATGGGTTTTATTGCTGTCTCCAATATTGTGTGAAGACAAAATAGGCATTTAGAACATCTGTCTGTGAACTTATGTAAAGCTCCATAAATCTCAGTGGTTGTTGGGGTGAGGAGACAAGCTAAAAGAAAGTACTAGTTCTCTGGCGGCTAATTAGTGATATCAAATGAAAGCCATGGTTTGTGGATGATTTTTTTCTTTTTACTGTTTTGACAAGTAAATTACACTTGCTGTTGTGCTAAGAAGAGATAGTGTTTAACAGGTTGAATTAACATTTGTAGATCTTTCTGTGCTGCATTCATTAAAAAAAAATAGCTTGAAATATCTGGCAATAAGGGCCAAAATATACAACATAGATAATCATCTGCAAAAAGGAATTAGGGGCAATAATATATTAACTACTGAGGTCTGAATCTTCCATTAACTTCTAGAGACCCATAACTGAAAGATATAGCTCTAAGAATAGGGAGCCCTGGTAGTGCAGTGGTTAAAGGCCAGTATTGCAAGGTTATGAATTCGATCCCAAAGATTCCAAGGTTGACTCAGCCTTCCATCCTTCCATAGGTCGGTAAAATGAGTACCCAGCTTGTTGGGGCATTTAGCTAAAAGACATTGTAAACCACTTAGAGGGTGCTTCAGCACTAATAAGTGGTATATAAATATCAATACAGTATATTGGTATTGCTAAGAATTGATGAAGTTGTGGAAAATCATGCCCATTGACAACTGCCATTACCCTACCTATAAATGGGGTGGGTGGGTGGGAGGGGGGCTTTTTCCTTTGAAGGTATGTTAACCCATTGGAAAAAATAGATCAGCAGTGTATGGCCAGTGGGTGGCAGAATCACAGCTGAAGCTGCATAAGATCTGCAGCATTGCTGAATTGTATAGCTCTTTCTCCTTTCCAGTGCATTCATTCTCTGCCTCTTGTGCCTATGCATTCGTGCACACCCATGAAGCAAGAGAGGAATTGATTTCCAAAGAGACAGTCTAGCAAAAATGGACCAGCAACATTCAAAAATTTAAGCTTGCTTTAGATTACATATAATTAGGCCAAAAACCAAGTGAAGAGATGTTCAGAATACAATTTAGTAAATTTAATTTATAATCCTGTAGTGGCAAGTAAGCTTATACTTGCCACTACAGGAGACTACTACTGTTAATTGTGATAATTACATGGGAAGTGTGAGTAGAAGAGCTTAGAGCTTGCACATCCTCTCTTCCCCTTCCCTCATTTCTAACAGCAATACTTAATATCTAAGGCCAGCCAACACACACCACTGACTAGGCATCTACAGCTTCATTTCTGCTGGTTGTCTGTTAAGAAAACTTAACAGCAATCATATACCAGATCTTTCAACGAACTCTCTCTCTCTCCCAAGCCCTTTATGCCATGGGAAAAGAGATACATACATGGGTGTTTAAAAAAAAAAAACAGTCGCCACCGCGGTGTGGCTGCACATACTGTGATTTATTGGACTGGGGTGAGGTCAGAAGGGGGGAACTGTATGTGGACAATGCCTCAAAACTCACCTGTGTATGTGGTGATCATATAGAAAAGCAAATGGTTGCTGAAGACCAGGGCAACCTGAAAGTAAGCCAGGTTTCCCTGGCAGTGTGGACGAGCCCGAAGTCTCTAGCTGTTTCTTACCTTTTCCAAGCTGCATTACAAAACATAATACCTTTCCTCTCTTTTGGGACAGAGTTCTTAAGAGAGAGGCAAGGTCTTGCCCAAACTTCAACATAAGTGAAACAAAAAGCAAATAATTCAAAGAACTCATATTGTAGTTTAAATTCTCCATATCCCAGAGCAAATAAAAGAAGTGTTGGCCTGCTCTAAGCCCACTGTAGATACCAAATAGTTTAGAACAGGATCTTAAGTACTCTATATGGACAAGAAGGGAGTCAAG
Organism: Gambelia wislizenii; assembly: GCA_030847615.1. NCBI lineage: Eukaryota > Metazoa > Chordata > Lepidosauria > Squamata > Crotaphytidae > Gambelia > Gambelia wislizenii. The sequence continues at coordinate 111,662,384 of JAUMIR010000004.1, forward strand.
GTACGCTCTGGTTTGGAGTGGTAGCTTGGTAAAGGAAAAGATAAACTGGTGTGAGGGCTAGTGTGGTATAGTAACTGGAGTGCTGGACTAAGACTCCATTAGACCAGGGTTTGAATCCTTGCTCATCCGTGGAAGCTTACTGGATGACCCTGGGCAAATGGCATTCTCTCTGCCTTAGAGGACAATGGCAAATAAATCTTGCCTCCTCTGAATAAATCTTGCCAAGAAAACCCCATGATAGGTTTGTTGTAAGTTGGAAATGACCTGAAGGCACACAACAATAGAAAGGCTGGCTCATAAATCCAATTAGTATTTGTTAATTGTTTCTATTGCTACATAGGCATACATACAAATGTCACCATAGTGTGTCAGGGTGCAAACTCAACAAATTTTCTTTCCTATCCCTGCTCACTTGCTAAAAAATGTTACAGCAGCACCTTGTGGTGAAGCCATGCTTCGCCATACCACTGTATCATCTTTATGCCTATTTCAGTTTTATAGCTGGCAGTGACTGTCTTCTCTCACCTCTGTGCTTCTGTTTGCAGCTTTTTCTTATGTTCTGTTTGTTGCATTACTTTGTGAGACAGATGGAAGTTTCACAAAAAGTTTCACAAAATGATCAGAGAAAGAGATCTATATAGTGGATGAAAATATGTCAGACTGAAAATCTATGAAATTCAGCATTCTGTTTTCTCAATGACTATCCAGTTGCCCATTGGAAGCCCATAAGCAAAGTGAAATAGCATAGTTGTAAATAGGGCACGCTGCTGGATGCTGCTGGATTAATTTGCATCAAAATATTATTCAAAGTGACACAAGACCTGTTTGAGTGTTGATTTGTCAACCCTGTCAAGTAGGTTGGAGTGGGTGTGTCTCCAGTTGTTGGGACTGATTTGGACAGAAAAACAGAACAGATGAAAAATATACATTGGGCACAAATAGCTGCAGACTGTCCCATTCATCTTTCTATCACATGGAGGAAGATTTTAGGTAGCCCAGGGACTGGTTGTGATCAACACTATGGGAATTCTGACTGAATTCATGCCTGTGCCATTGAGGAAAGGGTAGCATTCTAACAGGGAGTTAGTTTCCACAGTTTTCTTCAATCTCAGAATGATCGGACAACAATATTAGGAAGAACCTGGCATTGGTTTATTTGAAGAATTGGAAACTTTTCAGGGATTATGTTAAGAGGATATATAGTAATATTAGGATTTAACTGGTAACTATTAATTCTTTCAGGAAAACTAAGTGAGTTAGTAATGCTAAGATAGTATTTTATAGAGAAGATATAGTATAATATGTATGATGGAACTGCAGCACAGAGAAATGGGGAGTTCTAAATTCACTTGGGTGATGGGAGGGTACTATGATGCACTGTGATATCGTTGGTTTTATGTAATTCTGTATTTATTATTTTTTCTCTTCCTTTTTTCATGGTTGTTATATATATATATATATATATATATATACACACACACACACACACACACACATATACATACACACAGATATATTAATATGTGTGTGGGGGTGCGCGCGCAATATAATTATCTTGGGTATGTTGCCATTGTCAGTGTGCTGATTGGCTGCTTAGGTGTCAGGATCTCCCTCTACTCGCAGGACTAGGCTCCTAGTTGCACAGCCTCTTTTTAGATTCAAGCCCTGGCTGTGGGGGTCTTGGAAGAACCAGGGCCAAGCTATCAGACGCAGCCAGCTGCAATCATGCAGCACACCTAACACAGCCAGGGGAAACTGCTATTTAAGAGCAGCATTCAGCCCTCAGTCTTGGCCACCACAACATGGTCTTCTGTGCTGTCTGTAGCTGCTCCTTGCTTTTGGGTTGGGGGCTCTGGCCCTCTGTGCTGTCTGTAGCTGGGCCTTGATGCCGACCTGGCTTGCTTCACAGAAACCTGGCTGGGAGAGGATAGCGCTGTCATGTGGACACAGGCCCTCCCAGCCGGATATTCTGTCAGTGAGCAGGTGAGGGGAAGTGGGCGGGGGGCGGAGTGGCTCTGGTTTATAAGAACAACCTGACCTTGACCAGGATACCTGTCTGAAACACAGTCCACTTCGAGAGTATGTACCTTAGCCTGAGGACCAGGGATAGTTTGGGGATTCTGCTAGTATACCAACCACCCCATTGTTTAGCAGACTCCCTAACCAAGCTGACACAGGTGGTCTCAGAGTTGCTGTTGGAGTCGCCCAGACTTTTAGTTTTGGGCGACTTCAACATTCCACTTGAGACCAGCTTGAGCCTATCCCAAATGGTTGTCGGGCCACACATTGTGCGGGTCATACCCTCGATGCGATCTTCAGTATGGAACAAGAATATCTGTGGGCGGAGGTTATTAAAACCACCGCATTGTCATGAACGGATTATTTCCAGGTCAACACTGAACTAAGAGTCTCTTCCCGCCCCACCGGGGGTGGTGGACCCATTAGAATGGTCCACCCTCAAAGGCTAATGGGACCAATAGGATTCCAGAAAGCCTTGGAAGGTTTAAGGGTTGGTAACGCTGGTGACCCTGTCGAAGCTTTGGTTAATACCTGGAACACTGACCTTACCAAGGCTATGGACACAATTGCTCCCAAGCGTCCTTTCCAACCCACTCCAAACCGTAAGCCATGGTATACATCAGAGCTTAGGAAAATGAAGCGGGTTGGACAACGACTAGAGCGCAACTGGTGGAAAACTCGACTCTTATCCGACAGGACTCATCATAGGAACTTTCTTTGGTCCTATCGAGAGGCAATACGTGCAGTGCAGAGATCCTTCTCCTCTGCACGTATTGCATCTGCAGAGTCCTGTCCAGCAGAGCTGTTTAGGGTGGTAAGGGAGATGACGCAAGTTATACCTGCACAGAACCCATTGCTTAACCCAACAAGGGCCTGCTGTGATGCATTTAACAACTTCTTTGCAGATAAAATCTCTCGGATAAGAGCCAACTTAGATGCCAGTATTTTGACAGAAACAATTGACATGTTGTCCATCAACTCCGTTGATGCAAGTTTACTGGATCAATTTCGATCCATGAGTACTGAGGACATGGACAAGCTACTTGGTAGGGTGAGGAAGACGACCTGCCCTCTCAATCCTTGCCCTTCATGGCTGGCCATCCGGCGGGGGTGCCTTGATGGTGTTCCTTAAGGACATCATCAATGCATCCCTCAGAGAAGGGTATGTTCCATCCTGTTTGAAGGAAGCGGCAGTTAGGCCGCTCCTGAAAAAAAACTTCCTTGGACCCTCTGGACATGAACAACTATAGGCCGGTTTGTATGTTACCATTCATGAGCAAAGTGATCGAGAGGGCAGTTGCACTTCAACTCCAAGTGGTCTTGGATGAAACCAATTATCTAGACCCATTTTAAACTGGCTTTAGGATGGGATTTGGAGTTGAGACTGCCATGGTTGCCTTGACCGACGATCTGCGTCTAAGCATTGACAGGGGTAGTGTGACCCTGTTGGTGTTTTTAGACCTCTCAGCGGCTTTCGATACGATAGATCATAGCATCCTCTTGGATCGCCTGAGTGGGGTAGGAATCGGAGGCACTGCGCTCCAGTGGTTCCGGTCCTTCCTCTCTGGCAGGTCCTAGAGGGTGTTGCTCGGGGACAGCTGCTCCAGCAGAAAGGAGCTTACTTGTGGCATTCCACAAGGCGCCATCCTGTCCACGATGCGGTTTAACATCTATATGAAGCCGCTGGGTGAGATTATTCGGAGTTATGGGGCTGGGTGTTATCAGTACGCTGATGACACCCAGATCAATTTCTCCTTGTCCCGCTCATCAGCCTCGAATGCCAATGGTGTCTCTCCTCTTGGTGATTGCCTTAAAGCAGTAATGGGCTGGATGAGGAAAAACAGATTGACATTAAATCCAGACAAAACGGAGGTGCTCATGGTAGTGGCTCCGAAACCAGGAGTTGGGTTGCAATCTCCAGTCCTAGACAGGGTCACGCTCTCCGTTAAGGACTGTGTTCACAGCCTGGGGATGCTCCTTGATTCATCGTTTCAGATGACTAGTCAAGTGAATGCGATGGTCAGGAGCGCCTGTTATCAGCTTCAGCTGATACTCCAGCTGCACCCTTTCCTGGAAGTAAGGGACCTCAAGACTGTGGTGCACGTGCTGGTAACCTCTCATCTAGATTTCTTCAATGCGCTCTACAGGGGGCTACCCTCATGCTTGGTCCGGAAACTTCAGTTGGTACAAAATATGGCAGCCAGAGTGGTCTCGGGAACATCTCAGAGAGACCATATAACTCTGGTATTAAAATCTCTCCATTGGCTGCCTATCAGTTTCCGGACCCAGTATAAGGTGCTGGTTATTACCTTAAAAGCCCTAAATGGCTTGGGTCCAACTTATCTTCAGAACCGCCTCCTCCCATACAATCCTCCCCGCACACTCTGGTCCTCTGGGAGGAATTTGTTTCAGCCACAAAAATCTAGGCTGCCTGCAACCTTCCAGAGGGTCTTTTCGGTAATCGCCCCCAAATTATGGAATGGCCTGCTGAACGAGATCTGTCAGATGATGAGCCTGAGTGGCTTTAAAAAAGCACTAAAGACGGATCTCTTTCAGGAGGCCTTTCCTAATTAGATCCCGGCCTCAGGAGCTCCTGGCCTCTTTTAGTTTGCTGGCTATTTATTATTTTTGTTAATGTGATTTTAGATTAATTGTTTTTAATTTATATTGGTTTAATATTTTTTTATGGGGGAGGGTGGGCATGGGTGGTGTTTAGGGATTTTAATCTGTATTTGTATTTTAATTTTTGTAAGCCGCCCCGATTGTTTTAACAGATGGCGGGGTGTAAATAATAATAATTATTATTATTATTATTATTACTGTGGTGTTGTCCGGAAAGCCACTAGTTACCAGCAAAGTATAAACAGCACTAGTCTGGGAAGGGAGCCAACTGTAAACTAGCTCACAGGAATGCAAACACAGTCAAATATTTAGTCCAGTAACACAGTCCAAAAAGTCAAAGGCTTACGGCAGTCAGTCAGTGTGGGTCCAAAACAGTCCGTGGGTCAACAGGAGCAGGCAGCAGAGTAATCAGAGACAGTCCAAGGTCTAAGCATGAGCCAAGGTAACAGAAGTCAAGACAACCAGAATCCAAGCACCAAAGTCAGCAGGAAGCTTTCCAGGAAGATCAGTTGATTTTTGACAAAGCCTCCATTGCCTCTCCCAGCACATATAAAGCAATTAAGGCTGTCTTAGGTGTTTCTTAACAAGCAGGTTTTTCTCATAAAGTCTCAGAGATTTCCTTTGATTTTCCTTTTGAGCTCGCTGCTGGGTATACGATGGTGAAAGTAAGTTCCTCTCTTCTTTTTTGTCCATATCTGAATTGGCAGGACTCTCTGCTGGGACCGATGCCAACCCCTTGGACCAGGCTCTTCCTCTGCTCGAGCCTCTGCACAGGTGTAGATAAACCTGTGCCAGGGTCCCTAGGGCCATTCCCTGCCATGTCCTCCTCCTCCTCTGACTCTATACCTTCATCAGGCTCATGGGGCATGACAGGTGTCTGTAACTGGGCCTTGGGCCTTCTGTGGTGTCTTTAGCTGGGCTTTGGCCTTGGGCTGAAAACATGTGGAAAGCTTCAAGTCCTTTCCAAACATGGCGGTGGAGGGGCTCTTGTATCCTGGAGTGTGTGGGGTGTGTGTAGCATGTGGGGTGTAGATGTGTGGGGTATAGCATGTGGGAAATGGTGTGGGGTGTGTGTGTGTACACACAGTTCCATGATGGCGGAGAGGCTCTCATGTCCTTGCATGAATGGTGTGTGTGTCGAGAATTTTGTGCGTCTCTATGTGTCTGTCTGTGCATGTGGTTGCATGGAGGTGGTGGAGGGGTCTTGGCATGAAACTAGCCATTATAGTTGATTTGAAATGTTATATATTAATGCATCAAATGATCATACTCTTGATATGTTTCCTAAGTGGCCAATCAGCAGTGGGAACGGAAACATACTGAAGTGTTTTATATATGTAGCTAACAGTGTATGTTACGCCGGGTATAGCTAGGTGTGTGTGTGTATGTGTGTGTTTGTGTGTGTTTATGAGTGTTGTTGTCTTTCAAATTTAAAGTTCAATAAAAACTTTTTTTAAAAGCAAGAACCTGATTCATATGGTTTATTGGTGAAAGCAAGATCTTGTTGTTATGTGCTTTCAAGTCAACTCCAATTTGTGGTTACTATGTCAAAGGGTTTTCCTGACAAGATTGATTCAGAGGAGGTTTGCCATTGCTTTGCTCAGGCTGAGTCTGACTTGCCCAGGCATACCCAGTGGGTTTCCATGGCTGAGCAGGGATTTGTATTCTGGTCTTCCAAAGTCTTAGTCCAATATTCAAACTGCTACACAATTCTAGCTGGACCAGAAAGCATGATCATTCTGGTCTAAATCCAGTTGCTAGTCCTAAGAATAGCATATCTGCTAAAACAATGAGATTTAGATATCTATTGATTAACCATTAAATAGATTTTTCAAGAGGTCCACTCTAGCTGGAACTAGAAATTTGAATTAGACCTTTGATTTAGGTTTTTGATCTTTCCTCACTTTTTATAACTCTGTTTGGGGTTGTTTAGACAGGCAGTATACCCCATCTTGCCCTCATGTTAGAGCCCTGAAGTCTTGATGATGCATGACATTTACCCCATTCTGGCCCCAGGCAGTCCTCACCACTCCTGGGACAAATATGGGGTTCAGGCAGGGGAAAGACAAGGTAGGGCCCAATAAAACTTTTTTAAAAATACCTCTTTTAATCTTTTCCCACAGGCCAGGCTTCACTGCTGCTACTGGTCTCCCCGGCTCTCTCCAAAACAGGGAGGAGTCCTGCAGTATTGTGACCAAGGCTGGTCACATGCAGGGGGCCTTGGTCACATGTTGTGGGCCGGCTTCCTGCCTTCAGAGAGAGCCAGAGAAAGAGCAGCAGCTGCAGACAAAGCCTAGTGTGCCTGTCTGGACTCCGGCCCATTTGGAGGGGGCAGTGGGGAAACAACAGGCCTGATCTGCATCCACGATATGCCGGCAGGGAACCAGCATATCCTGGATCATGTAGATGAGCACATTGTCTCTCTTTTCCTCTCTGCATACATACACATGCATGTGTACAGATACACATTCTGCCATGTTTCTTTGCCTGCATTTCTTCCATACCTGTCCAAGCACTGTCCCCATTTGAAAACCTCATATTATTTACTATCAGTTTCATTTCAGATATGTATCCGTGGATCTTTATGAACAAATAGAACATGCTTTTTAGCTGTTGTGAGTCCTAAACTAATGCATGTTCCTAAGTTCTACTGAGTTTAATAGGACTTATTCCTTAGTGTGCATATGATGGCAGACCTTGAACACTATATGTAAAAGTAATCTTTGCTCTCCCGTTAACCAAATAACCATTTAGTTTGGGTGGCTCCAACTAGCACTGGATTGTTCTATTGCTTGCTTTAGCCAAATTTGGATGCTCAGTTCATTGGTTTGTTCACTCCACCAGGCAGTTGTTTATAACTGAGAAGCAATTTAGTTATACTCACCAGGGGGTTGAAGGAAAAGTGATATAAGAGAAGTGAGTCACTTCCCCAGCTGTATATATCTGTTCACAGAGAAGACTCTGGATACCAAATCATATTTTTCTGCCTCATAGAGATGAAATGGAGTGTGATAGAGGTCAATTTGCTGATGAACAGTTCAGAGTTATTTCTTCTTTTTAATCATGATCTGTGGTAGCAGTAGTTTAAAAAGACTTTTTTAAAAAGGGTTATATTTTCTAGAGTTATTTCTTTTTTAATTATTATTATTTATTTATACCCCGCTCTTCAGCCACAAAGGCTATCAGAGCTGCTTACAAATGGTCAATTTAACAGTCCCTGCCCTCAGGCTTACAAAGGATAAGGCACATATTGGAGTGAACATCAAAAGTGGGGCAGTAACATTGTTACTCAAATTGCATGGGGTTTCATTTAGAATGCATATATGTCTACATGACTTATGTATTTTAAAATGTTATTGAATAAACATTTGATTTAAAAAAATACAAATTGCATGGGGTCCATGAGGGTCCAAATTCTAATATGGGGAATTTTTAATTAGCTCAACATAGCAGCGAAAGGCCAGGTAACTGTGGGGATCTTTTGACCTGTGTATACTGGTAGTAACGGAGGAGACTCCAAGCCAGAATGTACAATTAAATGTTTTTTATTGAAAATTAACCTTAATAGCATTCACACTAACAGTCAAGCTTCAGGCAATCATACAAGGCTATCGAAGAAAGTAGGAAGTATTTGGATAGAGGAGTAGAGTGAGAGGATTCTGGGTTATACTATACAGATAAGAGAAGGAGAGATTTGTACAGCAGAAGTTACTCAGATGGAGCTCTGAGGATCCCACAGCAAACGGATGGAGTGGCAAGAGAAAGAGGAACTGTGAACACTTTGGTGGTGTTTTAGGGTGATATTTATATTTGATAATTCCCCTGAAGGGATAAAATTTAGAATGGAATACAGTGTTTCTCTGAGTTTCCCAAGACTAGACAAAGGATCCTCTGGATGTGTTAATGATCGTTTAATGGGCTAGTCATTTGGAACTCAATGGGCACAGGCAACCTTCCATTGTGATTGAGGGAAAAGAGGAAAAACCCATTTTGCAGGCACTGAGTGCTCAGCTATCTTTGAATAGATCAGTGGATGACTCACCTCCAGGTGTTCTTTAGGAAGAACTCTGACCTGGGAATGCCCTGTTTGAGGAATTTCCAAGGCCCCTCCCTGGGTTGTGCATAACTCCAGCCTTAGTATCTAGAGAGTCCCTGGCTTATTTGCCAACCACATGGTGGGCCATAGCCAGCCAAATTATTAAATATTACCAATTATGGGTTATTGAAAGGTGGGGTATGTCAGGGCAGGTAACAACATGGGACCAAAGTACACAATTATATACTTTATTATTGTAAAGAATAAATTGTGAAGAGATGGGTTGTTTCCTGCATCTTCCAACATGGCTGACTGTCAGGACCAGGTTGTAAAGTGACCTTTTCCTCTCATTAATCTGGTTAATTGATGTTGCTGATTACTGTGTTTCTTTTGATGTTATATGTCCCTTTGATCTAGTAAAGAAAACGCTGGGGAGGATATTGCAGATACAATGCTGACCAATGGATGAATTGGCTGATTGTAAATACTTTATATTATTCTGCTTTCCTTTCTGCTTCATTCGAAGCTACGATGTTGTGCTGTTAACTCTTTAGATTTCTGTTAGTAATAAAACTTATTGTTTAAGGACTTTTTCAGGCAGGGGAAAAAAACCCAGAGGAGGTCGGGAGAAGAACGGGGCTGTTTCGCTTACAGAGCTCCTTTTCAAACACCGCCATCCTCCTCCGTCCTCCTCCCAACCTCCTCCTGACCTTTATCTGTGCTGTTCGTGCCGCTTTTTGCTGATGGAGGTTTTCCATCAATAAAAAAAGGATCCAGCAGCACAGGGGAAGGTCGGGAGGAGGTCAGGAGGAGGATGGAGGAGGCCAAGGCTGTCTGAAAAGGGGCTCTGTAAGTGAAACAGCGCCATTCTTCTCCTGACCTACTCAGGGAGGATTTCCCCTGTCTGAAAAAGTCCTAACTGATGTTTCTGGCTACTGAGTTTCAAGAAATGAGTACATGACAGTGACATACAAATGGTTTGCATTTCAATAAATGTATGCCTCACCTATGATTGAATAGTTGAAAAATAATATTATAAGCAATGTGGCTGTAATGAGATCAGATGATATCCTCTCAACTAGTTTTGATGCAGATATTTCATTGATTCTTCAGTCATGCTATCGCATGTTCTTCTAAAGTGGAGCAATGAAAAGTAAATAAAAGGAAATTCATAGCATGATGGTATCTTGTCACATACTTTCTTACTTACTTAACCATATTCATCACACAGTTGCCCAGGAAAACAGCCACCAGTGGAAATCAGTCAGTCTGAAGGCAGAACAGGTGGTTTACTCATGAGTAAGCCACCTGGTTTGCCTTAAGACCAGGCAAGTCCCGCTGGTGGTTTGCTTTTCCATCACATAATCATCTGGGAAAAGCAAACTGCCAGCAGGAGTCACACGATCTTAAGGCAGAACAGGTGGCTTGCTCATAAGCAGGGGTGTAAACTATGGGGAAGAGGTGCGGCTCAAGACCCCACTGGGATTTCCCAGAATTGGCAAATCCCCCTGCAAGCAACCAGCTGTTACGTGTTAGAATCATAGAGTTGGAAGAGACCACAAGGGCCATCTAATCAAACCGCATTCCCTGCAGGAATACCCAATCAAAGCCTTCCCAACAGATGGCCATCCAGCCTGTTTAAAAATGTCCAAAAAAGGAGATTCCATCACCCTCCAAGGCAGTGTGTTCAACTGTTGAAATGCTCTTACCATCAGGAAGGTCTTCCTAATGTTTAGGTGGAATCTCTTTTTCTGTAGTTTGAATCCATTGGTCCAGTCTCTGGAGCAGCAGAAAACAAGCTTGCCCCATCTGTAATATGACATCCCTGCGAATATTTAAGACCCCTCTTAACCTTCTCTTCTCCAGTCTAAACATACTCGGCTCCCCAAGCCCCTCCTCATATGGCATGGCTTCCAGACCTCCCATCATTTTGGTCACAATCCTCTGGACATGTTCCAGCTTCTCAATATCCTTCCTGAATTGTGTTGCCCAGAACTGGACACAGTATTCTGGGTGAGGTCTGACTAAAGCAGAATACAGTGCCACTATTACTTCCCTTGATCTAGATACTATACTCATATTGATGCAGCCTAGACTCACATTTTCTTTTTTAGCTGCCTCATCATGCTGCTGACTCATGTTCAGCTTGTGGTCAACTAAGTCTCCTAGATCCCTTTTGCATGTACTGTCAGCAAGCCAGGTGTCACCCATCCTATATCTGTGCATTTCATTTTTACTGCCCAAGTGTAGCATCCTACATTTCTCCCTGTTGAAATTCATTTTGTTAGTCTTGGTCCATCCTTCTAATCTGTTAAGGTCATTTTGAATTCTGATCCTATCCTCTGGAGTATTAGCTACCCCTCCTAATTTGGTGCCATCTGCAAACTCAATAAGCATGCCCTCTATTCCCTCATCCAAATCATTGCTAAAGATATTGAATAGCACTGGTCCCAGGACAGAACCCTGTGGCACCTCACTAGTCACTTCTCTCCAGGATGAAGAGGTTTGGGGGGGGGGGCGATCTAAATTACTTCCAGGAATCCTTTATAATTCAGTTTCTCTGAGTAAAAGAGATTAGGGATATCCCTCCCCATCTCACTGTAATTCCTAAATGAACAACCTTTTGTCCTACAAGACCTGAGGGGTAAAAGGGAATGGATTTAGGGAAAGCTGAACCTGACACGAAAGGAGAGTGTTTTTTTCTTGTTAAAAGAGATCAGCCAAGCAACTGAAGAGGAAGGGTTTGTTAGCTTGTTCATGCATAGATAAGATGGGAAGGGGCCCAACACTTTCCGGGGGAAATCTTTATGAAGAAAATCTTCATGAAGAAAACTCTTTATGAAGAGGGAGAGAATTGCCTGGAGGGTGGAAAAACAGAGCTGTTGTTGAATTCCACCCTCCATTGAGGCCTGGGCTCCAGAAGACCTCCCCTGTGGCAGAAGCAGCAGTTCTAGTGCTAGCAGAAAAATTGAAGAAAAGAATTTTTTTCTTGTGCCCCTGAAACACCACTGCTCTGAGTAAGTAAAGAAGTAGGAGAGTGAATCCTAGTTTATTTAGGCAGCTGGGGTGGTAGTACTTCCAATATTCTTGCAAAAAAGAAGGGGGAATTATGTTTCCCCTTCCCCCGAGCCCTATTTTAAGGAAATGAACATTCCCATCCCATCTCCATTTTATTTTTAGCCATGTGGGAGGTGTGTATGTGTGCAACTACCCATTTGAGTGGGGGGGGGGAAGAAGTAGGTTTTCATACACAAAAGGAATCTATATATATAAATCTCTTAGGTATGTTGCCATTCCCAGTGTGCTGATTGGCTGCTTAGGAAATTTACCAACCAATTAAAGCTCTCTGTTGGGCCGCCAATCAGCACACTGGGGGTGGAAACATAGGGAAAGCTTCAAGTCGTTTCTAAACATTGCAGCAGCGGAGGGGCTTTTGCGTTCTGGCAAGTAAGGTGCGTGTTTGGGGGGGTAGCGTGGGGTGTATGTGTTATTACATGGTGACAGCAGAGGGGCTCTTGCTTCATGGCGTGTGGGGGGTGTAGCTTGGCTGTGTGTGCAAGTGCATGGTGGTGGGAAAGGGCATCTTGTGTCATGGCGAATGTGGTGTGTATATAGTGTGGGGAAGTGTAGCATGGGCTGTTTGTGTAGTGTAGGGTGCGTGTGTGGCATGAGGTGCATGTGTTTATGTGCGCTGCATGGTGGCGGTGGAGGGGCTCTCGTGTCCTGGAATGTGGTGTGTGTGTGTGTGTGTGTGTGTGTGCAGTTGCATGGTGGCAGTGGAGGGGCTCTCACATCCTTCCGCATGTGGTGCGTGTGTAGCATGGTCTGTGTGTGTACACGTGGTTGCATGGCGGCGGCAGAGGGGCCCTCGTGTCCTGGCGTGCATGTGTGTGCGTGTCTAGCATTGTGTGTGTGTGTGTGTGCACGTGGTTGCCTGGCGGTGGCAGAAGAGCTCTCAGCATAAAGCTAGCTGTACCTGGCATAACATACGCCAATATAGTTGATTTGAAAGGTTATATATTAATGCATGAAATTATTGTATTCTTGACATGTTTCCTAAGCGGCCAATCAGCAGAGTGGGAACAGAAACATACAAAACTGTTTTATATATATAGATAACTGTGTATGTTTCGCAGGGTATAGCTAGTATTTATATATTCATTCATTCTGAAGTATTATTATTATTATTATTATTATCCTGCCTTTTGCCTAATGCTGAGCCTCAAGGTGGCCTTACAAAATTTAAAACATATACATTTTAAAACCTAGGAAAAGAAAAGAGATGTACAAAAATTAAAAATAAAATATAATACATATATTGTAATATTAAAACATTAAACATTTAAAATACATTACAATTTTACAAGTCCTTAAAAATACAGATGTAGGCTTAGATTGGTCCTCTCCCATGTTCCCACCAGGTGTGCCTGTGAAGATGGTGGGACTGAAAGAAGATCTTCCCCAGAAGATCTCAAAGCATGGCAGGCTCATAAGGGAAAATACGGCCTTTTAAATAACCTGAACTGGAGCCATATTGGGCTTCATATTGGGCACTTTGAATTGTTCCTGGAAATGAGGGTTGCCATAATTCTCTGCCAAAAAAACGGGACAAAAGTGTATGGGACTGGATTGAGGAGATTATTGACAAACAAGACCCCCCCACACACATTTTAACAATTAACGTTGTTTTATTGCATATTTCAGTAGTTTAAGATGTCTTATACCAATTGTACTTTTCTGAACTCTGCACTTGGTCAAGGTGCTTTGATTTTTCCCCCCACTACTACACATCAGTTTGTAAAATTCATTGGGATGGTAAAAATAGTGTGGTGGGAAAGAAATGGTTTAAAACCTGGCTTTGTGTTGGAAGGAGAGGAATTCCAGAGGAAAAGCAGTGGGGTGGGAAAGAAAGGGCTTAAAACCTGGTTTTCTGTTGGAATGAGAGGAAATCCAGAGGGAAAGAAGTAGGGTGGGGAAAAAAGGATATACAACCTTGCTGAGGCATTGTGTTGGAAGGGGAGGTTATCCAGAGGAAAAGCAGTGAGAGGTGGAAGTATCAGTGCACTCAGATAGACTGCTATTGCTGACATTTATGGGGAGGGACCCTGACAGGGAAATTATTCTCCTTGTTTGTTGATTTTTATCTTAGGGTTCAACTTGCATGGTATATTGTATGGGCCTTTGGATGCTGGTGTGATGTATAAACCATCATAATATTATAATTAAAACGTAGTATTTTTGTTGTGTACTTGTTATTTTAATATGGCTTTGCACACTCTAGGATCTATTGATGAAAGATGGTTTGTAGAAATAGAAATATATACATACATAAATGTAAAAAAATAAGCATAGTCCTCTTGCCCAGGTTTAGCCCAATGCTCCCCCCTGCCCGGAAATTGAGAAATCTATGCCCCTGCACATGAGTAAGCCATCTGTTCTGCCTTCAGAGCAGGCAAGTCCCACTGGCAGTTTGCTTTTCTGGTGCACAGTTGCCTGAGGAAAGCAAACCACCAGTGGGAGTTGCCCAGTCTGAAGGCAGAAGGCACACCCACCCTGCCATTGCAAGTAAGCCATCCATTCTGCCTTCAGAGAAGGTGCATCTCTTAATATATATGACTGCCTAAGGATTGAAGTCTGCTGGAGGGACCGTCCTCTGTCAATAAATTGCATGAGGACACAAAAGAGGGACATCTCAGCTGTGGCACCCAGTTGTGGAATGCCCTGGAGGCTCGATTAGCAGCAATATCAAATAAAAATATGGCTATTCACTAAAGCATTTGGTATCTAACTGATTCAGTCCGAAATGTTTATACACACAGTTTTAAATTATTTTAACCTCCTTAAGTAGTTTTTGACTTGTCAACGTGTTTTTAACACTCTCTTAATCTATTTAGATAATTCTTGTTTTATATTGTATTATTCTGCTTATACTTTTTACACTACTCTGATACTGCATGATATAGGGCAGGATATAAATATTTTAATTAATAAATAAACTCTGAAATGACACAAAAGTACATACTTAAAACATAGGTTCGTGTCTGGGCTCCTCTTCTGATCATCCTAGTTCTGGTTGATTGAGTCCATTTCATTTGTTATTCTGAGAAGATCTGAAGACCTAAATAATAAATTGGACTCATTTAACTCTTTCAGAACATGATCAGCATAGACCATTATGTAACCTAAATGAGAGTAATATTAGTAATATCTAGGTTCATACCCAAACAGAAAAAGGGCATATTGCAAGTACGTTACCTCACTGGAGTCTTAATGTTCAAGGCCATAATAGTTAAATAAGATTTTCTGAGAAAATGTATCTGTTGAAAAGGCTATTTAAAGTAATTTAATCCCTTTGTAGAATGCATTCCTCACTCGTGTCTTATTGTTGTCATTACTTTTCATTCCTTTCAGAGTGAAAGGGAGATGACAAAATTATTCCAAAAGAAACCATTTTCTTAACAGAAATTGGTTTGCATTTTTCTGTATATTCACCAGCCCAAATTGAATGCTCACTGTTCAACAGTTTTCTGAAGGAATGCATTTCTTCTCAGTTGATCATAGGACCCATCATAAAATATACAGTACATAAGGTAGCTGTACAATTCCACACACATTAGATTCGTAAAGACAATGAATTTCAATAATCTATAGATTGTTTACCAGTATTCTGCAATTGTTAATATCAATTATACATTGCTTGCATTTTAATATAGCTAGAGGATGGTTTCACAGAGCTAGCAAAGCCATCTGTGATCTGTTCTTTGTTTAGTTTTATAACAGTTTATATATTTTAAAAGGTTATAGGTGGTTTCATATTCTTTTAGAGAACTATGAAATAGGGACAGCAAATGTAGTCGTTGATTATTACCAGTATCATTTTTACTCTTGGAGATATCCAGTATCACTCTGTCCTGCAGTTGTATTGTGTTATTCTTCCTACATTTTATGTTCTTCACCAGCCTAGAATTGGTGTTTTTAACCAGCTAACCACTTATCAAATAAACCTGATTACGAAAAGAGCAGTGTTCGCTTTTCTCTGGTGTTGGTGTATCATTTTTCTGTAGTCATGACAGGAGATGGGAGAGTTTACTTAGGTTGGGCTGGGCAGAGGGAGCATGCTTAGCTACTGTTAAGCAATCAGTCCTGTATTTACTGTCTGCATTAGGCCTCACTGGCTATGAGCAAATATATGGGATTTTATGCTATATTTTTATTGCCTTTAAATGTTATCACTGCACTAAAACTGAATGGAGGTATTGTAACTAATTTTCTCTTGTTTTTGTAGCAATTATTCAACTGTCAAGCTCTGCGTAAACTGAGTATCCCAGACAATGACCTTTCAAGCCTGCCAACCAGCATTGCCAGTTTAGTTAATCTTAAAGAACTTGACATCAGTAAAAATGGTAAGGATAAAAAATTGTTCTTCTACTGGATTTCATTTATTGTAGAATCATAGGAGCGAGCGGGCGAAGGGCGGTCGAAAGTAGGCGGCCGGGCCCAGAGCCGGGCGGCTCGCAGCGGGGGGGGGCGGCGGGAAGGGAGTGAGCTGGCGAAGCGCAGAAGAAGTGAGGAACCTGAACGTGAAAACGTGAACCCAAACGAGAAAAAACCGAGAGGGGGGGGAGAGGCGGCGAAAGGCGAAAGCCCGAGAGCAAGAAAGGCTTTGAAAGCAAAAGAGGAAGCGAAAACAGGAGAAAGGGAGCACTGAGACACTACCCCCCCAACCTACAGACAAACAAAGGAACAAAAGAAACTTATCCTTGTCCCATAAAACCGCTCTCCCGACGAACTGCTGGAAAAGAGGAGGAGACCAGGGGAGGCAATGGGTGAAATAGGCCCTGCTTTGGCGCCTCCCCTGACTCCTCCCGGCCGGGGCGTGTCCACGCCCAGGCCTGCCCATGGGTTCGCCTCCCTGCTCATCATTAAAACACCTCCCCCGGATCCACCATTCTTCAGGATCCGTGGGGGTGTCTGTTATTGTAGAATCATAGGAGGGTGTCGTTGGGTTTTTTAAGCAGTGATGAAACAACATTAAAAGCTATCTTACTGCCCTTATCCACATGTGGGTAAAAATTATCTAAATAACTTAAAGCACAAACACCTCTAAATAAAGTGTTAAATTGAGTTCTTCCTTTTAGTGTATTTCCCCTCTGCTTTAATCTTCTATCCATTGTAGTCCAACTACAAGCTGTGTCCGGCTACAAGCAAAAGTGAGCTACAAACTGCTGTGTAACCACAGTATCAATACCTATGATGAAATGCCAGCCTGCAGGAAGCTGCACAGAAAATATGATTTCACAAACATTTAGGGTTAGAGTGCTAATTGCTATTGTGCAAATAGTGGTTGTGTTCTCCATCTGTTCTCCCGCCCTTTACACTAGTTAGGAAAATGGTAAGAGAGCTGTTTGGCAGAGGCATGATAGGGAAATGCCCAAAGAAGTTTGGCCAAAGAACCCAATTATTTTTATAAGGACACAGTACAAAATTGTGTACCTTAGTTGGACATCATTTGCATAAGTATAACAGTGATAACACTGAATTTTATTGTGTAACTAATACATACAGAAAATGTCTCTATCTCTGTTTTACATAAATGTTAACCTTATTTGAGATTACAGTTAATTTAGATTGTTGGACTGGTAGCCTTTTAGTTCATTGATTAAGCCCACATGAATCAGAAACTGATATATATCTGCAAAACAAAACATATTCATGTATTTATTTAAATATTTATTTATTGTCTCTCAGTCCACCTGGGCAACTGAAGCAATGCACAACAGACAGAAACAGATAAAAGATTTTTTTTTAAAATACGTCAGAGAAATTTTAATAAACCAGCTCATTTTAATAAACCACACTCACACAATAAACTACACAACATTCCAAAAGCCAACCTTTGTTTTAAGGACCTCACTCTGGCTTTTCTTTTAAGGACCAAGGGCCACACAAAACAGTGCAGTTTGGGTTGTTAGCTGGAAACTTAAATGGAATGGAATTTCCCTTCTTATGAGAATGAGTTTCAACAACCAGGTACTAGTACTGAAAAATCCTCCCTAATGTGCTCACTATACTAGCCCCTCTTTCTGTCATTTCATACTAATCTCAACGCTATTTCCCACCATAGAATAAAGGAAATAGCAGCTTGGTGCTTTGAACAAGATGTATACACATTTTCAAATAATGCAGTTTCAAGGAGCTATGGAGTGACTTGTATAATTTTGTCTGTAGTTAAGATACCTGAGTGTCAATTAACCAAGGCTGTGAAAATAAAAAAAAATTGTGACGCAGAAGATCAAAAGTGTCATATTTTTAACATTTTTTGATGCTGATTGCAAATGGGGAGTAAATATAATCTGTGGAAAATTACTGAAATGCTTTATCAAGATTTCAAACTAATATTTCTACATATATTTTATGATAAATGTTCAAAATGTACTGAATGCTGAATTTTACTATTACAGTAGTTCTTAAGTTCTGAGGAGGCTTGAAATGTCAGATCCCAAGGTTGCCTCCTCCCCAAATCTTTGAGTACATGTTATTGTTACTAAGTGAACATGCTGGCAATTAAAATATTAATACATTCTTCCCATCCCCTTCACCTGTTATTTTATTTCAAGTTTTAAACAGAAGCCACTTTAGATAGGGACCTCTCAGTCCTTTGCACCATGTACATGGTTGATGGCTTATGATTTACTACATACAGAATTACAAAACAACAATATATGGCCAAGCAATTATCTCCAGTAGATGAACCTATTTTATTCTGATTTTTATCATTTACCAAACCAGATTGACAGATGGGGAAATTTGGTTTTTTTAGACAATTTCTTTCATGCAGTATGATTTTGACAGCATGAAAATATCTTAGTTGCTTTGAAGAACAGTTTATGCTCGATATATAATGGTTTGAGAATGGATATTTTGTTCTTCATGGTTCAGACATAATGCCAAATAATAGTTTCATATTGTCTGAATGAGCAGCATTGAGCTTACATGATCCTCAGTCCCTTTCCTCTAGCACGGCTGTGATAAGAGATTAGACATATCCTTGACTGCCTTGTATATAACTAAGGCTGATGTGTATGGAAGAAGCCAACTACATAGCACATTCTCTGCTGCAATATGATTTCTTTTGTCTTGTCTGTGCAGAGACTATGGAGATTTTCAGACCTGCCAAAATGCATGTTTGCCGCGCGAGCAGCCTCCCGAAACTGCTGCGCAGCAAGTGTCTACTTGGGACGACGCTGTGTCTCTCGCGAAACCGTCCGTGTCACTTCCGTGAAGCTTCGGGCGGCTCGGCGCCATATTTCAATCACGGAGGTTGCCCGAGATTGAAATATGGCGCCGAGCCGCCCGAAGCTTCACGGAAGTGACACGGACGGTTTCGCGAGAGGCACAGCGTCGTCCGAAGTAGACCCTTGCTGCGCAGCAGTTTCGGGAGGCTGCTCGCGCGGCAAACATGCATTTTGGCAGGTCTGAAAATCTCCTATGTAAGTAGGAAGATCACAAGCTTTTGACCTCTACAGGCTTCTAGAGTAACAATTTCTCCTGGCCATGTCAAAGTGGGGAAAAGATTTAGACTGTTACTAAGTTCTGACCAGTCTTAAATATCCTTGAAGAGATATCCAATGAATGGTTTAAATTAATCCAGCACATTCATTTAATGGCTTAGATTTAACTGCCCAGTCATGAATGGAAGGAGCCTTTATTAACACAGACAGGACCATAATCTAGTAAATAATCCCACTGTTGGAAGAAAGGCAATTTCCATTGTATTTGCTCCTCCTTAGCTCACCTCTCCAGTTCCAGAAAGTTTCCCAACTGTCTGGAGCATATTTGGGAGAAGACCAAAAGGGTTAAATGAAAGTTATCCCACCCTTCCACAGCTGTGAGTGGAATGCCACTTGGTGATGAGAGCAAACTTTGGGTCCAAGTTGCTTTAATTTAGCAAGTACCGGTAATAATACAATTCCTTCTCTATAGTACTCCTTACAAAATGTTATGTTTATTACAGAGATGGTAATACAGAACAGTTAATTAAATGTTTCACATGGTTCTTGTTCAAAATAAGGATACAATTTGCATATTTTAGTTTTGCCCACAGACATGAGGAATTTCAAATGTTATGTCGCCACAGAATAGAATCATGAGACTTTTTGCACATTTTAAATGATTTTTTGCAATTTACACAAGCATTGAACTGTGTGTAGAAACTAATGGGAAAATGCTTGGGTTTTTTTGCAGAAAAACAATGTTGTTGTATAAATGAATTTTTTGCACATACACAGAAAAAAAGTCCTGAAAGAATTGTAAAAAAATCATGGGGCAGTTGATTCTTGAGGGTGAGAAAACTGGTGAATATTCTTTACATCTTCAGTTAAAAATAATTGTAACTGTAATTCATTCTGCCCTCTCAAAATACGTGTAGCACACAAAGCTTGTAAGGAGTTCTAGAGTGCTTCCATTTTTGGTAGCTTGATCTGTGATGACCAGCTGAAAGTGTTGCTGTCCAAGAAAAAGGAAGACTGCATGCTCTGCAAAATACATCTTAATATAGTCTTCAAACTGGGACTCATCTAAAGCTATGAAATTTCTAGGAACCCAGGGGAGTTTCCTAAGCAGAACAAAGTCTCAAAGGGCCAAAGTCTGACAACACTGCACATAATTGATTCTCTTTAATTTTCAGTGCTAAGCATTCAGGCACTCTGCTTTTCTAACGGTGTCAGAATAAAAAAGTGTTACATAATACACGGGCTGTATCATTAAGATGAAAATTATGTTATATTCAGTCTGCCTTTAGGGCATGCTGGAGCTATTTTTATTTTTGTTAAATCATCTCCCTTATTGCTGCAGTGAATGCCTGCTTTATTTTAGAGCCAATTTAATTTGATTTTTTTCAGCTTTCTTCTGTGTATGTAACACCCCGCTCTTAGAGTTAAGTCTTCAGACCAAATGAGACCATGCAGTATTTATTTTGAAAACAGTTTAGCCCCAACAAAGTTCAACTAAATTTGAAGTTGAAGGTTTTCACGGCCGGCATCCATAGATTTTCCTTGTGTTTTTTTTTCCAGACTGTGAAGCCGTATTCAGGAAAAGTTTATTTCTGACATTTCACCTGCATCTGTGGCTGTCATTTTCAGAGAATGGTTGGGTAGGAGCGTATATGGGATTTATACATTGTGAACCCCCCTGTTGGGGAGGATATGTAAATTTGTGTAATTGAATGGCTACTTTCTGGGTGGGGATATGCAAGGAGGATTAGTGTCTGTTTGACTAATGGTTGGTTGGTGATCCATTACCTGCTGGAAATTCCCCTGTCCCTGGATGGAGTTCATTTGCAAGTGTTGAATTTTGATTTTAGTGTTTTTCAGGACTGGCAGCCAGATTTTGTTTACTTTAAGGGTTTCTTTTTTCCTGTTGAAGTTGCCCAGGTGTTTGTGAATTTCAGTAGCTCCTCTGTGCAGTCTGACATGATAGTTGTTGGCCTGGTCCAGAATTTTGGTGTTTTTAAATAACATTTTGTGTCCAGGTTGATTTATAACATGTTCTGCTACTGCTGATTTTTCTGGCTGGCCCAGTCTGCAGTGTCTCTCATGTTCCTTTATTCGGGTTTGTACACTGCGTTTAGTGGTCCCTATGTAAACTTGTCCACAGCTGCATGATATGCGGTAAACTCCTGCAGCTGTGAGAGGGTCTTTTTTGTTCTTCGCTGAGCGTAGCATTTCTTGGATTTTCTTGGATGGTCTGTAGATCGTTTGAAGGTTGCGTTTCCTCATCAGTTTTTCTATTCTGCCTGTGACTCCTTTGATGTATGGTAAAAATACCTTCCCTTTGGGTGGCTGTTTTTCTTCATTCCTGTGATTTTTTTTCTGGGTCTGGCTGCTCTTGTGATGTCTGATCTGGAGTAACCGTTAGCCTGTAGGGCCCAGTTTAGGTGCTACAGTTCATCCTCCAGGTAGTGGGGCTCTCAGATCCTGAACACAAAATGTTACTTAAAAACACCAAAATTCTGGACCAGGCCAACAACTATCACGTAAGAATGCATAGAGAAGCTATTGAAATCCACAAACACCTGGACAACTTTAACAGGAAAGAAGAAACCCTAAAAGTAAACAAAATCTGGCTCCCAGTCCTGAAAAACACTAAAATCAAAACTCAACTCTTGCAAATGAACTTCACCCAGGGACAAGGGATTTCCAGTAGATAATGGACCATCAACCAACCATTAGCCAAACAGACACTAATCTTCCTTGCATATCTCCACCCAGAAACTAGCTATTCAAATACACAACTTTACATATCCTCCCCAACAGGGGTTCACAATATATAAACCCATACAAACTCCTCCCCAACCATTTTGTGAAGATGCCACCCACAGATTCAGGCAAAACGTCAGAAAGAAACTCTTCCAGAACACAGCCTCACAGCCTGGGAAAAAACCAAGGAAAATCTGTTCAAAGAAAGAAAGAAAGAAAGAAAGAAAGAAAGAAAGAAAGAAAGAAAGAGGCATTATTATCATAAAAGTATTAACTATGACTTGGGTGCATTGGTTTCAGAGGTGCTTCTTGGTGTATTTCTTGGCACTACTGAAGACATTTGCTTGTAGAGGGCTAGTTTCAGTCTTAGGCAGCTGTTGGGGCATCCAGCACCCCAAAATGGACCACTGCTGTTGCTTCATCTGGATTGTCCTATCTATTAAAATCAGAGTGTGGGATTGGCCATTCTGGATGTGAGATTCTGGGAGTTGTAGTCCAATAAAAGTACCTCTAAGTTTTCATTAAGATACACACACATACATACATGTCTACTCAGTCCTGACATCTGGAATCTTTCTTTTCTGCAAAGCCCTGGTGATGAAGGTGATGGGGAGTGTGGTTGGTAGAGCTATTAGCACAATCAAGCTAAGCCTCCAAAGCCTACAAGAGGCCTTACCGGATGGCTCAGGTGAGCTGGGAGAAGAAAATGTTTATGAGCAAGTGTAGATCAGGACAAAGTGGACATATTTAAAATATAATAAATAGTTCCTAAACTTTGATTTAATTTGGAGATAAGATTTAGTCAAAAAGTGAACACACGAAACTGTACCCTGTAAAGAAAATGCAATTGGATTTCTTCTCTCTATTCCTCCTCCCAATACACACACCATTGTCATTCTGGTGATATCTTTTCTTTTAAAACAAAATCAAAATACTATTGGATTTCTGTTTTGGCAATTACAGTTTGTTTTGGCTGTTATGATAATAATTTAGCTCAAGGAGCAAATAGCTAATTTGGTGGGTAGAATTGTCATTTGTCAAATAGGTTACCTAACAAAATCAAAAAGCTGGAGTATTCTCTCTGAACAAAGAAAAATGCAATTACAGTTTCATCTTTGGTCGGGAGGAGAATGGGAACTGAGAATGGGAACCGAGGTCCAAAAATAATTAGGCCTTAAGCAAAGATATTGCATCAGGATCATATTTCAGCATGACCCCAGAAAGTCCTATTCAATGGGAGAGGCCTAGGATTCTGCAAATAAACCCATTCCTATGAAGGACTAGGCAGAACTGGTAGCAGAACAAAGGCAGCTCTATTGCAGAGCCTCAGATTAACTCTTTCAAAGATTTTTAGCCTCACAGTAACTCTTTCAACCCTGTTCTGAACCCTACCTTGAGCCTGACTGTCTTGTCTTGTCCTCCACTTTCCAAAGCAAGGTGGCAGCAGAGCTGGCAGACTTCACCAAAGCAATGCCTCTTCAATGCTAAAAAGCTCCATCAAGGAATCTGTTCAAGAGGAAAGAGCCTACTTAGGGAAGTGGATCGACTTGGGAGGATAGAAAAGACTGATGAGAGGGAGCTGGCAGTGCGTATATGTAAGGGCCCAGTCTCCTCTAAAGCATTGCTGGGTCAACAGCTCCCTTTCGAATTCATTACTATCCCCCTTCTTGCTCCACCATTGTTTGGCACTCCCCAACATGGCTCCAACTTTGACTTCAGTTCTACTTTGGGGCCAAGCTCAAGGCATAGAAAGACTGAAAGGCAGCAAAAAATGAGATCCGTCAGCTGACGAGCTTGAGTAGCTTTTAAAAAGCACTAAAGACGGATCTCTTTCGGCAGGCCTTTCCTGATTAGATCCCGGCCTGAGGAACTCAGTCTCCTGGCTTTTTAAAAATTATGTATATATTTGTTTTTAATGTGTTTTTTTAGCTTGAAGGTTTTAATCTTATTGTGTTTAATGGCTTTTTATGTGGGAGGGTGGGGGTGGGTGGTGTTTTTAGTCATTATTGTAATGTTTTAATTGTTGGAAGCCGCCCCGATTGTTTTTAGCAGAGGGGCGGGGTATAAATAAATTTTATTATTATTATTATTATTATTATTATTATTAAAACAGAGAGAAATCGTTTCTTGGTCATAACCTGAAACTGAAACAGATATGAAAGCATAGTGATCAGTTATGCCCCTCTGCTTCTATTTTTTAATTAATATTTTATTGATATTATTTTCTTTTCTGAATAGGTATACAGTTGTCCCTCCACATTCACGGATTTGACATTCACAGATTTGAGTATTCACGGCTTGAAAATATTCTTTAAAAAATAATAATCCTAATAGCAAACTTTGATTTTGCCATCTTATATAAGGGACACCATTTTGCTATGCCATTGCATATAATGGGACTTGAATATTCACGGATTTGGGTATTCACGGCGGGTCCTGGAACCTAACCCCAGCGAATGTGAAGGGACAACTGTAATTATAATGTGTAAATATAATGTGATTATAGTGTGTTTAGATTAAGAGGAAAAAATATATTAGTGTTTGGATAGATAGTTTTATTTTTGTATTAGTAAGAAAAGAGGAAAACAATTATTATTATTTTTGCGTTATTGTTATGGCCTTTTGCAGTTGGGTGTATTTTTCAGTAGAATGGTCTTATTCCAATAAAAAATTCTTAATCCCCCCCCCCCAAAAAATCCTGTGCTTCTGGCTCACACATATGGGTTTTATTTTCATTTTTGAAAAGATTAAGATAAGGTGGGGTTGTTTTAACAAGCTCTCCTCTTGCCAGATATGATAATAATAATAATAATAATAATAATAATAATATTTATTTATATCCCGCCCCTCTACGAACAATCGGGGCGGCTTACAACTGTGAAATAGTACATAGTATAAAACAACTCAAAATCCCTTTTCCCCCCCTTAAAACATTATTAAATCAATACAAATTAAAATCAGCATATAATACAATTTATTAAAAACCTTTCCGAGCGAGCAGCATCAGTTAGGAGCTCCAGAATCAACCTCCAGACGGGGTTCCTGAGGCCGGGGTTAGCTATTCCGGAAAAGCCTGCCTGAAGAGAACCGTCTTGACAGGCTTTTTAAAGCTGTCTAATAATAATTATTATTATTATTATTATTTATACCCCGCCCCTCTGTTAAAACAATCGGGGCGGCTTACAAAATTTAAAATACAATACAAATAAAATCCCTAAACACCCCCACTCCCACCCTCCCCCATAAAAAAAATTAAACAAATATAAATTAAAAACAACTAATCTAAAATCACATTTAAAACTATAAATACAATAAAATATAATAAATGGCCAGCAGGCTAGAAGAGGCCAGGATCCCCTGAGGCCGGGATCTAATTAGGAAAGGCCTGCCGAAAGAGATCCGTCTTTAGTGCTTTTTAAAAGCCACTCAGGCTTGTTATCTGTCTAATGATGTCAATAGGCAGATCTCATCTGGCAGGCCATTTCACAATTTGGGGGCAACAGCCGAGAAAGCCCTCTGGGAGGTGGTTGCCAGCCTAGGTCTTTGTGGCTGCAACAAATTCCTCCCAGAGGACCGGAGAGCACGGGGAGGATTATAAGGGAGAAGGCGGTCCCTGAGATAGCTTGGGCCCAAGTCATTTAGGGCTTTAAATATGTTACAATCAAAAGAAAAATTTGATTTCTTAAATTTAATTTCCACTAGAAATGTTCATTCTTCTTCAAAGAGAAGGACTCTTTGAAAAAGGACACTCTCTTTGTCCTTGGGTAATAAATTCAGTTGTAATACTTTGTTTTTTCTCTGTCATTCCTCTGTGACTTCCTTTGCTTTGCTCTGTGACTTCCTTTGCTTTTAATCCACCTCAAATGATTTACTCTGAATAAACATCCACAGGCTATTGCCCTGACATGCCTAATAAAAAAAAATTAACATAAGTACGTGCCAGTGATGACTCATGGGCTAAGAAGAAAGACAATATGGATACAGATGCAGGCAAAGTCAGTAAAATCCACCAAAGAACCCTATTTCTTTCCCTGGGGACCAATTCTTGGTAGACAAGAGTAAATAAAAAACAGTTGCAGACCTTCCTGTCATTAACACAGAATTAACTCTCCCGAATAGTCATAGATAAGTTTTAGCTGATACTGTCATACTTCTATAAACTTTATTCTGAATTATAATGTTGTGGAAGGTAAAAGTCTTCTCCTTTCTACTTTAGAACATTACAGTGCCCTCCTCTGAAGACATTACATTTGGTCCCCCATATCCGTGAGGGTTCAGTTCCCAGACTTTCCATGGATACCGTAAACTGTGTATAACAGCAAACCCTATTAAAATAAAGGACTTTTGGTAAATATATACCATAGAGTTACATTGGAGGACCTAGGAGATGCTTAGAGGACACCTCTCCAGGCATTTTCCAGTGCAACTCTATGGTATTTGTCCCCTATTTTGTGTTCCACAGATATGGGGGTATGACTAAAATTGAAATTTTGACCTATGGAACTTGGGGATTAGGGGAGGCAAGCATGTAGGAATCTTGTTTCTACAGGTACTTTCCTGTACACTAGATTTTAAAAACTGGCTGTTCTTGGATTGCCTCCATGTTAGCAGGTGGCTACTTGAAAAGGGGATTTCTCAGTGGTGATGCCACCAGTGTAATTTTTCTTCTAGCCTGCTCCTAATTGCTATATCCAGGACACTCAACAGCTTCTCTAGCTTTCTCCTAGGATGGGCCTGAGCTATCACATCATGGCTGTGTGGTATCCCTTGCCCTTCCATTGCCTCCCCTCCCCCCGTAAATGGGTGCAACTTCAGTTACCTAGTAGGTGGTGATAGGAAATGTAGTAATTAGATTCATATAGTAGATTTGTTATGTTTGGGTATCTGAAAGTGATTGTTATAGAATTTTCTACTGAAGTGAGGGTTCAGGGTAAAAGGACTCCATTTTGTGGATTTGCATGCGCAAAGGATGAGTCATGAAACTTCTTTTCAATTAATCAACTGACTGGTTCACTGGGATTTTGTTTCTTTTGAATTCTTTGATACTACTTTCACATCAGTAATCCTTTTGGGGGGAAATATGGTAGCTGGGTTTCTTTGTTTGATTGAATTGTTTATAATGGGTAAGCAAACTGTTAGGGGTTAGGTTATGACATTGGCTCCCTGGGGGAACTTGGTTTTTTTCCACTCCTACTGTTTTAGTACAGAGTCCATCAGCTGAGTTTCATGGAGCTGTGGACTTGCATCAAGCTGACTGAACTTATCTATCTATTTATTTAAGGCTTATTCCATTTTCCCATCCAATCTGGAATTATAAAGCAGATTGAAATTGCTGTACAAGGACCAGAAATAATGACACAAGGCACCTCTTTTTTTAACATTAGTGAGATCTAAAACAAATGAGTGTCAAGTAGGCATTTATGACATGCCTGATATAGTAAATGTTAAACTTGTCTTGGACATGAGTGTTGCTTGGTATATACAGTATTTCATTTAGGGGGCTACTACAAATATCAGATTTGCTTGTAAATAAGATTTAAATTCAGAGTGAACCTTGTGTGTGTAGCAGGTTCTACAGCACTTCTTTAGTGTTTGTAGTCACCTGTACTATTCAGCACGTGACTCCTGCTGCCCAGCTGAAATTTGGAAGAGGATATCAATGAAGCATGAGGAAGCACATTAGGAGACAGTGGTAAGAACCGGTGTCTGTGCAGAGGTACTGGTACATGATAATTGGATCCTAGTCACAATCATAGTTGTTAAATAGTTCAGGCATACTATTGACTACTAGATATGAACCTTGCAATCTCTTTAGGCCTAAACTGAGTTTTCCCATTAAAGAACAATAATGTGTGCCTCACATAACATGTGACATCTTTGTGTTTTTCTTTTTTGTTTTTGTGTATGTGTGTTTTTAGGGATCCAAGATTTTCCAGAAAACATAAAGTGCTGTAAGTGTTTAACAATAATTGAAGCCAGTGTCAATCCTATTTCTAAGTGAGTACCCACCAGTGGAGTTAACTATTTCTCTCTTTTATATGTGCAGTGTTTTACAAATTAAAATGTAATGTAAAGTGGAGGTAGCACTATCATTTGTAATAAAAAATTTGTCAGGAACAGTACTGAGTGGGAGAGAATTACATGGGCACAGCAACTCCACAGTGGTTGCTAGAAGAAAAGAATGGCAATACAGTTCCAGGGATGTATTCAGTGAAGTACTGGTTTCGTTTTCATTTTTATAAATTGATAGCTATTGAAGAATAAAGTTCATTGATCCCTAGCCTTAGTTTTTAAAAAACTAAGCTGCCATATACAGTATCTAATGGTTCATCTAATACATTGTGTTCTATGACAACTGGCTGTAACTTCTCAACATTTTAGACAGGAAACTTTTCCAAACCGTACCTGGATGTCTGTTCTAGATGGGATCATGCCGCCCTTTAAAATTCAGGCATTCAGTTTTGGTGCCTCTGTATCTAATTTTGCTCCTGGGTGCCCAGATTGTGGTTGCTGTACAAAGTATCTTTTTTCAACATTTGCAGTGTGGGCGGGAGGGAATTTTATTGTCCTAGATACATTACTAACTACAGTACTAGATTAGACTATTATAATATGTGATGCTGTGTTTAAAAATTGTTTATAAACTTGAATTGAGCGAAGTATGGCAGAACTTTTGAATGAGGATCACATTTCACCAATGCTAAAACAGCTGCATCAGCTGTTAGATCAGTTAAAATAGTTGATATTAACCTTTAACTATTCACATGATTATGGACCAAGGGATCTTAAAGAACATCTTTTCCCATACAAAGATCTCATATGCTTAGTTCATCTCATGGGCCTCTAAACTGGGAGGGAGCCTGCTGAGGCTAGCACCATTGATAACAGGGATTTTTTTTTTTCATTTGTGGGATCCCTTTTGTGGAATGCTGTCCACTTTGAGATTCACGTTGCTTCCTACTGTATTAAAAATAGGTGATTCATTGCTGTTTCATTTTACCTGAAACAGAAATGGGGAGTTTCTGGCCTTCCAAATATTGTTTGACTGCAAGTCTCATGATCCCTAGCAAATGTACCAGTCCTTGGACCACCTCCTTGTGTTTGTATGAATACAGGGAATAAAATAATTGTGTCAAATGTGTCAAAGATGTTAAGTCTTCAGAATACAATTCAGTTTAGTGTGTAGTTAGTTTACTGTGGTGAAATATCAGTTACTTCATGTTCTGGAGAAGTAACATCGTTGAATTGATTTAGATTACTTTGTCCTGCTTGTTATTTACATCAGTAGAAGCTCTGCCAAATGATGATTTTGTATATTTTATGTATATGTGTTATATGGTTTATGTCTTTGTTCTTGGCTTTCCTATTCTCTTGCAATATCTTTAAATGCCTATAGAGTTTAAATTTATGAAGCTATGGCTATTGCCACACTGCAGAAATAATTCAGTTTGACATCGCTTTAACTGCCATGGCTCAAGGCTTTGGAATTCTAGGATTTGTAGTTTTGTGAGCTATTTAGCTTTCTCTGTCAGAGAGCTCTGGTGCCATAACAAATTACAAATCACAGGATTCCATAAGATGGAGCCATGGCAGTTAAAGTGGTGTCAAACTGCAATATTTCTGCAGTATGCAGCAGCCTATGTCTAAAACATCGATCTATGGTGGATGTTTTATGAAAGCATATTAGTTACTTTTGGTGAGAATATAATTTATATGAAGTGATAGTGATACGATTGACCTAAATAGTTGAGGATTGTATGAAAGTATATTAGGTAAGATTGCAGTCCCATACACACTTTTTGAGTAAACTCAATTAAATAGTGAAATGAAGTGAATCTTTATTTCTTTCAATAACCAGAAAAGATCCTGTTAAAAACAAGAGGACATAATTTAGATTAAATATGCATTGGATCCTGATGAAAGGCCTTTTAGGGACATTAGGCTATAATTTATTCAATAAACTATGCAACATTCTCTGTTTTACACTCTGCGAGACCAAATGGACCTTTGTCATATTGACTGGGTTTTGTTTAGTCATGTACATCACTAATTCTTAGGAATTAATTTTTTAAATTAAATTAAATTAATTGTTGGGGAGTAAATATACAAAATATGCTTCTCATGTATAAGTAGCCTTGTTTCCCCCCGCTTTTAAAATGTCCAGCTATATTATCCTGATTTGTTGATTATACCACACTGACAAATTTTTCCTTCGCATTTTTTGCAGTAATTCAATTATGCCAATACAAAGAAAGTGCAGTATATAGCCCAAACAACAAAAATAAAAATTTATGGTTACTTCACAACAATGCATTTCATAGGGCAGTGTCTTCAATCTGCATAAAACTGCATCATGCTCTTTCAACGTCAATAAAAATGTTTAATTTTAGAGGTGATAAAAACTGACATTGATATCATCTAGTTCTTGTCTCAAAATTAAATTCACCACTGAAAAGCTTACACAGACATATTAAGAGATTATGTAACCTTAAACTGTCAGGTACATAAAGCTCTCCCTGAAAGAAGAGGTGTGATATATCAGTTGTTTCAATAAGAAGCAAGCAGTTAGCTCTAACAAATGGTTCAATAAATTTTTCACTGTGCAACAATTGAGGATATCTATCTGTTGGGACTTACATTTGTGGTGTTCTTATAGTATCAAAGCTGAATCTTTAACTCGTTTTTTTTAAGGCTCCCAGACGGTTTCACCCAGCTTTTAAACTTGACCCAGCTGTACTTAAATGATGCCTTTCTGGAATTCCTTCCAGCTAACTTTGGAAGGTAAGCTTTAAATGTACTAGCTCTGTGTTTACCAAAAACATACATATTTAATGTAAAACTAGAATATACACTTTTTTAGTTATTTTGGTTCTTTCATTTCATTTTGAATTAGAGGTGGGAATTAATTCATGTCTCTTTGTGACAACTGCCTTGTAGCCTTGGAGAAAGAGATCCATCATACTACTAAGATGCTACTGGTGTGATGGGATCTTGAAGAGAAATAGTTCTGAGCTGGATGACCACAGAACTCCCACACCAATAGGCTATACAGTAAATACTGAGGCCCGGCCTTTAATTAACAATACAGTTGAAATAAATGATGAATCACAATTGCCAATCATACGGATGGCTTTGATGATGGCATAATTTTTTGACTGGTGAGAGGAAACAAAATAAATTATCAGTTGCAGGAAGAGAGGGGGGATAGCTTAAGGTGACTAGGCACATGTGAAATTGAGGAACAGAACCAAATCCAAAGTTTGGATTATGTCAGTTCAAGTATATAGAAAGCACATAAATGATCAATTCACTAGTCATTGGATTATAGTGGCTTTGGATTCAGATACCTTCTCAGTCTTGGACTCCAGCTTCTTGCTTCCGTTCTTGCTTATGCCGGCTTCTTGCTTCTGTTCTGTGCTTTCTGCTTCACCTCCTGTCTGTCCTCTATCCTCACCCACCTTTTCTGGCCCTTGTCACCCCATTCTCCCTTTCCTCAACCTGTCCACCTGTCCCTCAGCTCCTCCAAAAACCAAACTGAAGGGTTCTGCCAAAAATAACCAGGATAAACTAATACCACTTCCAATCATAAAAAGGCAACAATATGAAGAAATAAAAGGATAACTAAACCCTGAAGCAGAGAATCCAATAATATTAAATTTCTAAAAGGGTAACAATACCCCACTGAAAAGTGTGCAAATGCTAAAAATAAAATATTATAATAATAGTGAATAATAAAAACTCAAGGCCAGACACGTTTCGACAACAGTCTTCCTCAGTGGCCTACAAGCATTCAAAATGTGTAAATGTATAACAACTCCTCAGCTCACACAATGTGACTCTGCTCAATTCAAAAGCAACAATCAGCAGAATACTTTCAGCTCAGTTTTTTGCTGAGGTAAAGAACAGGATCATCAGGCCACAATTGGGTTAATACTGCCCCTAGTCAGACAATCTATTTGCACTATGAAGAGCTTGCTGAAGTCAGGTGCTCTAAGGACAGGATAGGTACAAATACATACTTTTAGCTGTTCAAAAGCTTCTTGTTCAGGGGCTCCCCACTTCACAATTCGGGGAGCTCGCTTCCAGGTAAGTTCAGTCATGGACTTGCTAAATGGGAGAAATTGGGCACAAATCACCAATAATACCCTGCTAGCTCCAAAAACTGTTGGACCTCCTATTTGGTGCAGGGCCAAGCCCACTGGGACATCTCATCTACCTTATCATCTACTGGCCAAATGGCACCTTCTCCTATCATGTGTCCTAAATAAAGGACCTGTGTTTGGGAAATAGGGCATTTGGAAGGATTG
Organism: Gambelia wislizenii; assembly: GCA_030847615.1. Classification (NCBI taxonomy): domain Eukaryota; kingdom Metazoa; phylum Chordata; class Lepidosauria; order Squamata; family Crotaphytidae; genus Gambelia; species Gambelia wislizenii. The sequence continues at coordinate 111,694,624 of JAUMIR010000004.1, forward strand.
GCTGTAAGCCTGCCTTTGGAAGAGCCAGTAACACTCAACAAAGGTGCCTTAAATGCTTTTCCCAGGATGAGCTATAAATGATAACATCTATATGTGCAGCCACACAATCCCTGACAGGTGCCAGCACTTTGTCCATGAGTCTCTGAAACATGTCTGTAGCTCCATGTATCCTGAAGTGCATACAGGTAAATTGGGACAGTCCTCTCGGGGTTGCAAATGCAGTCTTGGGCTTCTGAGGTCAGAGGAATTTGCCAATACCCTTTTGTCAGATCAGTGGTCATGAGGTACCAGGCCTGCCCTACGTTTTTTAACAAATTATCTACCCCAGGCAGGCATCAAAATTGGACACCATGTTTAATTTTCTGAAGTCTGTACAGAACCGCACTGCCCCATTGGCTTTAGGTACTAATACTGGTTGGCTACGCCATGGGCTACACCATTTCTCAATGACCCCTAACTGGAGCATGGCGTCTACTTCTTTGTTAAGTACTTCCTGTAACATCCAGGGCCAATTCTGGCCAGGTACTCGGACCAAGGTCTTTGGTTCAGTGATAATTTGATGGGTCATTAAGGAGTATAGCCTGGGTTTTTCGAAAACTCTTCTCGAAATTCCAGCTCAACCAGTCTCACCTGTTGTTATTCAGAACTTAACTGTGGGTCAAGGTGTAGATGTTGTGCTTCCTTCCTGTCTCTAACTACAGGTTCCAGCTGACCCTCCTTTTCATCCAGGGATACTTGACCGCTGAGGGCTTCGCATTCCCACCATTCCTTAAGGAGGTTAACATAGAATATTTACCATTGTTTTCTGGGCCCTTGCACTTCTACCTCATAATCTACAGACCCTATCTGATGAGTCACTTCATAGGGTCCCTGTGATTGTGCAAATAATTTAGCAGTAGATTATGGGAGTAATACCAGCACCCTTTGACTCTCCTGAAATTGCTGGGGCTGAACTTTCTGGTCATACCACCTCTTTTGCTGATCTTGGGCCTCTTGTAGATTCTCCTTGGCTACCTGCGCTATGTCCTTTAAATGTTGCCTCATTTCTAAAACATGTTGAAGGACTGTCCTTGAATATGATGGTTCCTCTTCTCAACCCTCTCTTATCAGATCTGGTATTCCCCTAGGGTGTCTCCCATACAGTAACTCAAATGGTGAAAAGCCTGTGTAAGTTTGCAAAAGGCAAACAATAGTAGCCCTATAAATTTATGTCATTACTTTGGATGGTTGTGGACAAATTTACAAAGCATTTGCTTCAAAGTCTGATTAAATCTTTCCACCATCTCATTGGTCTGGGGGTGGTATACTGAGGTGTGCAAGGATTTTACCTGTAAGAGAACCCACATTTGCCACAACACCTGACTCATGACGTTGGTGCCTTGCTTGGTCACCATCTTCTTAGGGAAACTTACCTGTGAAAATATGATTAAGAATTCTTGTGCCAAACATGCAGCTGTGACTGATTTGAGAGGAACTGCTTCTGGATATCAGGTGGCGTAGTCTAACACAACCAAAATGTATGAGTATCCTGCAGTGAATTTCTCTAATGGGCCAATGATATCCATGACTATGTGGGGAAAAGGTTCCTCCATCAATGGCGTAGGAATTAAAAGTCCCCCCCGCTGACTGCTTTTGGCTTGAGCCTTTTGGCAGTGTGGGCATGAGGCACAATATCGTCAAACTTGTTCAATCACCCCGGGCCAAAAAAAAAAAAAAAAAAAAACTGGGTTACTCTGGTCTAACATTTTATCCCCCACCAAGTATCTGGCAGCTGGAATATCATGGGCTAGCCACAATATCTCCTGACAGAGAGGCATAGGGACTAACAGTGGAGTCTTCACGTCTCCCATGGATGGGATAGGGCTGACTCTATATACCAGATCCCCTTTTCTTTTGAAATATGCCCCTTGTACTCCTCTGTACCTCAGTCCTTCAGGGATGGCTTGCTGTAAGGCCGACTGGAGTGTGGGATCATTTTGTTGCCATAAAGCAACCCATAACTCAGGTAAGTGACAACCATCCCCTTTGGCCACTAAGCTGACTTCCTGTGTTACTAAATACTTAAGTGGGGCCAATCTCATCCCAGGAGGGCTTCCCTACCTAATGAGGGTACTACTTCCAGCCTCATCTTCTCAGCATGACCTCCCACCTCTACCTGGGCCCAGGTGGTTCTATAGGATTTAACATCACTGTGGATACAATTCAGTAGTATTATTCCAGGGATAGAGGAGCCTCACCAGGGTCCAACTTCACCCTGTGTCTGTCAGCACCAGCAGCTCTTTACAGTTGACCCTAATAGGTATCATCCATCCCCCAGAAGGATCTAAGCTTACCTGAGTGGCATCTCAGGCATCTGGCCAGGAACATTCCATGACGGGACAGTGCCAACAGGCATATCCCTCCATCCCACAAGTCAAGCAAGTTATGGGCTGTTGGGGCATCTCCAGGGCACTCAAGTTCTCTGGTTGACTCAAAATGTTGCTTACCCAAGGAGGAGGTTTCCCGTTTTTGTCTGGTCCAAGTCTAGAGATGTAAAATTTCTGGAAATTTTGAAGCCATGAGAAAAAAACATTTTTCCTGTGTTTTTTTTCCAGAAAAAAATTGAAATATTTGGGAAAATTGAAAAAAATGCAACATTAGCACTTTTTACAGATTGAAAGTCGCTTTATTACTTTAGGAACATAAAATATGACTATGTACAATTTGATTTGGCATAAAATTATCACAATTGGTATATTAAAGATTTTATTGTCTTAACAACATTATTCATCATGCTTAAATAAAATATTCCATAATAGGTTATCTTCCTTTTTTCAATTTTTCAAAAAAAACAAAACAAAAAAGGCTTTAGGAAAAAATCCATTTTTCCTGATTTTTTTCTGGGTTTTTTCCTGGCCTTCACATCTCTACCCAAGTCCTTTCAAGCTTGCAGTATGCTTGCTTGATTCCCTTTTTGGCTTATTCCTGATTCCCCCAGATCCCAGCTGGGGTCTAGAGAAGTGTGAATTTCAAGCTTCTGGACTCCACTTCCATGCTTCTGTTTCTTCGCTCCCACATAGGTCTCCATTAGTGAAATCATGGCTTCTAAAGTCTTTGGCTTATGGCACTGAGTCCAACTTTGGGCTGAAGTGGGCAAAGCCATCATATGGTGTTCAATCATGACTACTTCCACCACTTCTGCAGCTGAGCGGACTGCCGGTTTTAACCATCTGAGACCATTGCCAGAAATCTTCTGTCCCAGAGACCTTGGATGAATCCCTGGCTTCCACCAGAGTTCTCTTAAGTGCTGCCAATAGGTTTCTTAATAAATGTTAGGAGTATTCAGGATGGCCTCCTTCACCTTGGCATAATCACTGGCCTCCTCAGGTATTAGGGTATCTACAGCTTCTTGAACCAGTCCTGTTAGACAGGGCCACTTGGCAGCAGTTGCTGCTCTCTCGAATGTATTCAGGAAGCCCTCAGGATCATCGTGAGGTGCCATCTTTTCTATTTTCACTGATGTCTGCCCTACCACTGCACCCTTGGAGCCAGCTGCCAAGATAGTCACTAATGGGACTTTTATGACTCCGGCCACCTGGTCCCACAGACAAGATTGAGCCAATTACTGGGCTGCAAACAGTTGGTTCAAGAGTTGTGCTTGTTGCATGGAAACTGGTTGCAATATTCATTTTGCTCCATAAAACATGTGAATTAGTGTTCAGGTGGGGTAGCAGAAGCCCCACCTCTGGGTGTCATGCCCACATTCTCCACCACTGTGGCTTTACCTCCCCCTGGCACGGGGTGTGGGCCCACCCTGACTTGAGGATCCATCATGCACCAAGTCTCACGAAGTTGCTTGCTGAATTACTTTTATTGTAACTCCCTCTCCAACATAACATGTAAGGCAAATCTTGCCGCTTAAACACTTGAACATAAAGAAACTTGTTACTTGCAGGTAACATTAAACAAAAACTGTCTGAACAAACTGCCCAGGAGTCTTTAATTATTCTCTTCTCTGCCAGTTGTCTTCCTTATTTTGTCCTTTCTCCATTGACTCCCTCTCAAACTTCTCCACTCTCCTCAACCCCCTTTTGCAAGACCACCACTTCCTTCTCTATCTTCCTCCCCCTAGACCCAGACTCCCCCTAAGCCTTCTCACCCCCAGACCTGTAGCATTGCCTGGAGTGTTTGTTTCCCTTTCTCAGAGAATATTTCTTACATTGGTTTCTTGCTTCTGTTCTGCACTTTCTGCTTCACATCCTGTCTGTCCTCTATCCTCGCCCGCCTTCTCTGGCCCTTGTCATCCCATTCTCCCTTTCCTCAACCCGTCCGCCTGTCCCTCAGCTCCTCCAACCTCCCCATCCCCTCTGCTTCCCCTGTTCCAGTTGTTTTCTTGCCTTTGTGTGTCTGGCTTTCCAAAGCTTCCTCCTTCCATCCAGGTCTCATCTTCCTTTTTCTCCATGCTGCCCTCCTCCTCTTCTACCTTGCTTCCTCTTTTGAATTCTCCACTTACTATCCTGGTCCCTCCCCCTTCCTGTCTGTCTGAAGTGGTGCACGCCTCTAACTGCACTTCCACTGCCCAACTTCCGCTCTTGCATTGTGCATCTGCTGCCATCTTCCCTCACAGCATTTCCCTCCCAGCTGCCATTGGGTTGTCTTACCTCCACCCAACAACCATGTTGTCCAGATAAGTTGGGGGGGGGGCAAAAGGCAGATGCCAGTGGCGAGCACTCTGCCCATCCCCTCTGTGCATCACACAGTGTTAAAAACTTATGCTTACCAACAAAAAGAAACCTCTGTTACTGATTCCTAATACAGGTTGAGTATCCATTATCTGAAATGCTTGGGACCAGAAGTGTTCCATATTTCAGATTTTTTCAGATTTTGGAATACTTGCATATATATATATAATGAGATATCTTAGAGATTGGACCCAGCTGTCAACACAAAATTCATTTATTTTTCATATGAATCTTTTACACATAGCCTGAAGGTAATTTTATATACAATATTTTGAATAATTCTGTGCATGAAACAAAGTTTGTGTACATTGAACCATCCAAAAGCAAAGGTGTCACTATCTCAGCCACCCATGTGGACAATTTTGGATTTTGGAGTATTTTGGATTTCAGAATTCCAGATAAGGGATACTCAACATGTACTGCAACATTTTGGTCACTTACAAAAGAAAAGGACATGAATCACCAAAATGGTAGCAGTTCTAACCCTGAAATCCAACCCCTCCACATATAACCCCTTTTATCTTCAATGTCACACTTCACCCATTTGTTTTCCTCATGTCCAGTATCCTAATAATTTGTTCTGAACCTTCATCTTTGTAGCCCATTGATCTTACTGCCAGTGAGATGCTCCTGTTCCACTTTGCATGTTACAACAAAAGTAGAGAATGGCAAATTGCAGTGTGCTTAAACTTGTGTTTCTCTGTATTGTACAGAGCAATATTAACTCAGAATTGTGACAGAATATAGTGGTGATATAGCCTCTTGCCACTGTGAGCATGCACACATGTATGCACACACCTGGGAGGCAAGGCTACATTTGAATATAATTCAGGAGTCCTTCTGCCTGAGAAACTCCTGAAGCTGTTCCCAGATTCATTCCCAGGGATTCCTCTAGCCTGGAAATCCCTCAGAACTATGTCTCTCTTCAGGTATGCTGCCACCACTTACTGAATTAATAGTATATACATTTTGTCTTTTCAATGTGCTTTTTGCATTCTTCTCTACCAATGAGTCAGTTGATGATGTGTTTCTAGGTAGAGAGCATCTGTGCAGCTGTTAGACATATTAAACATATTATTATGTTGCTAGTATTTGACCTAACAATTGCATTATTTTGGGTTTGCCTCTTGGGACTTGCAACAGCAAAAATTAGACTACCATTGAGTGGAATTTTCACTGTAAATGCCCACATTTTTTCTTTTTTAAAAGTGATTTCCTATAATTTAAATACAAGGGTGCCTATTCTTTTAGGCATGTTTTAGGAAGAATATTTTAAAGTCCTAAATAAGAAGGGTTTGTTTATCAGGGGAAAATAATCTGTCTCAACCATTCAATATATACAGATGTTAGAATATAATGAACAAGCTATTTGAAGTTTCTTCCATAACGTCTAGAACAGAAAGTGCTGTTTATAGTTTGAATATCTTTGTTTATCATACACAAAGGGCTCTTGTAGCACCTTTGAGACTAACTGAGAGAAAGAGGTTGATAGCATAAGACCTTGCCACAAACCCAGATGGCAACTCTGCCCACACATTTACTTGGGAAATGTCATCAGAGGACCTAATCACATCACCCATGATATTAGAGGTACTTTCACTTGCTCATACTGATGTGATATATGCCATCCTCTGTCAACAATGTCCTTCAGCATTCTAAATAGGGCAAACAGGCCAGTTCTTTCACCAGAGGATACATGAACATAAATCAGACACTAAGAATGGGAATACACATACACAAAACAGTTGCAGAACACTTCAGTCTTCCTGGACATTCCATCTTGGACCTAAGAATAGCAGTCCTTGAACAAAGGAAGATTGGAAAGAGAAACAGCAAAATTTGAATATATGTACACAAACTCCAGTCCATCTACAGTGTGTTGAACAGAGACAATGGTTTCCTGGTACAGTACACATAACACTAAATAATACCCCAGCCTCATGAGGGCTCTCTTGGACAGTTTATCATATCTCATCTCCTTTCTGGTTCCCAGCCAGCATCACACTACATTCCAATAACTCCTTCTACCATTCATATGGTTATCTGCTCACCTTGGCTTTAGGCAACATCTTTCCTCTTGCCTTTGTCCCTTGACAGCCATTGTTAAAACTGAACTTGTCACCTCATTGGCATACCTACAAGTATTGCATTTCTATTGCCATTCACACATACAGCCTGCTCATAAAGCTCTTTTCCTTGGCACTTCACTCCATGCATCTGATGAAACAGACTTAAAGCTTGTACTACCAACTTCTTTCTCTCAATTAGTCTCAAAGATGCTAAAAGATCAGTTTACATACTGATCCAGACTAACACAGCTATGTCTCTGAATTTGTCTATCATAGTTCAGCTACTTAAAGTACTTTAAGCAGATTGGTCAATACTGGCTTATAGATAGGCTTGAGAGTTTCCTTACTCAGTCACTCATTAGAGATGTTTGAAACCAAGTTATGTGTCATTCATATACACCTGATCCCTGTCAAATTACATAGCTTATGCTTTATATTCTAAAGTTTTAAAATATTAATAATGGCATAGCTATCAGCCTTGTCAAAAATTTACCAACATTGTTAAGATTTTATATCCTCTAATAAAAGAGCATGACTCTTTTAGAATAGTTTTTCTTTCCCTTAAAAAAAAAACTCCAGTGGCAATCCTTTTTGCCTTAGTTTTCTCTTTTGTAAATGGTAGTTTTAGTTCATAGAAGCATATTTAATTAATTCGTCAGTTAGTATTTTAAGACTCAAGATACTTTGCAAGATAAACTGCAACAAATCAAAAACTATGTGCCGAGTCATCTGCAGGATGTTGGGATGGGCCAATTTGCTATGAAATGGATAGACTTAATAAATAGTCAGGGATGGTAGCATGCATTTATTTTAGCATTCTGTATTTGCCCCCAACTGCCTCGAATTGCTCTCATGTGATTTTGGGATATTCTGGACATGCATTGCCAAAAATCAAAGCTGATGTATGCTGTCTTGAAATAACTTAATATTCTAGAGCTGGAAAGCATCTTCATCTTACTGGAATAATCAGCAAAAATTAATTTAAAGCTGTTTTTTCAACTGCAGAAATATGGTTATGATTCTCATTAGAGGCTGGCCAGGTGCATGGGAATAATTTCATGGGTAGTATCATTGGTGTTGAAAGAAAGAACTTTGTAGTAATTCATGTATGCAGTTAATGAGTTTCAAATGGTGAATTCACATTTTTTTAATCTTTTAAACTTCTAGACTTGTTAAATTACGAATACTGGAATTACGAGAGAATCACTTGAAAACTCTACCAAAGTAAGTGCTTATGTATTTTAGTTACTGTAATGTTCAGAGTGTAGCTTTCCCCTCCCACCATCCACTGAGAATTTTGCTGTTTTGCTCAGTTCCCATTGTAATTTGTATAAGCTTTGGAAAACAATTTTAGGGCATATATTTTAAAGCAACAATTGCAATGACTAGAAATCTTAACTTATCAAACACCAATGGAAAGGCACGACACACACATTCTAATATATGCTCAACATACCTTAAATTAGAATTCAGTAGCTGTCAAAGGTTTCAGACAGGGTTCTTTACTGTTTCTTCCTGGAGAAACCTGGCATTTTCCCATTAAAGTATTAACCAGATCTCACCCTGCTTAGCTTTGAATATCAGACAAGATTGGCTGTGTTCAGAACAATATAATGGTATGAAGTAGCCAGATACAGTTTGTTGGCATGGAACTATTTCCCCTCAATCACATATAATGATTCATTAATTTTCTTCTCAAAGGAGGCAATGAGTAATTTTAGCTATTTTCTTCCCACTGTGAGAAAGTCTATGAAACCATATTCACAATTCAAGACTTTGACTGTGCAAAATTTGCAGATGATTGATTTACACAGAAAACAACTTTTTCTGAGCATTGTCTGTGCAGGAAACACACACACACATCTGTTTTTTGCACAGTCAAAAATATTGCTGCACAGAAAAACCTGTTTTCTGCACAGAAAATGCTGGATTTTGTGCAAATCAACCGTATGTGGATTTTGTGCCGAATAAGTCCCCAATTACAGCATTTTCTGTACAGGAAACAGCTTTTTCTGCATATTATTTTCTGCACAGATAACCTGTTTTCTGTGCAAAACAACCACTTGTGAATTTTAACAAGAATTCCAGAACTGTGAAGATTATCATCAGTCCAGGATTCTTCTCATAAGGGGCTCTCAACGCTTGAAAAACATGTTGTCGTTGTTTTTACCATTTTCCAAACACTGTATTTCTGAATTTTCTTTCTATCCCTACCCCTCAACTGGTTAATGAAATCCCAATGTAATTCACTTGATATTTTGCACATATGTCTAGGAGCTACTTGTCATGGTAAGTTTCTAGTTTGTAATTTATTATTTTGGTAGTTCTGCACTGCTGCAGAATAGTCCTTTCAGTCTCTTAAACATGGGGAGAAGTGGGTCAACAAGATCCCTCCAAATCTGTCTCTGGTGAATCCAGCCCAGACACACTTTGATTTAATTTTTTCACAGGTAAATCTTGGTTAACCCAAATCAAGTTCACTCTTAATGAACGTTTGAAACACAATATTTGATTTCAAACTCTGGTATGATTAAAACCCCATTAGCTATCTCTTTGTACATTCATTGCAAATATTGATTCAGTTTGTGTATAAGCTTTCTATAGCATTGCTAGCTATTGCAGTATACACACACACACACAACACATATAACATACATGGTACAATCCAGGCTATATGAGGGATTTTGAGGGACACCCCCCCAACTGTTTTTAAGGTGGGGGGTTCAGACTGGCAAACAGATTATTATGAATTTTGTATACATGCATGTATGTTTTTAGAAAACAGTAAAAAAAAACACAAAGAAGATAGTGAATAATGATAACTCTACAAGCAGTTAAAAATGTGACTACCATGAAGACAATGACACAATAATAAACGGAATGTCATAAAATTGTTAAAGCATAAAATTAATATATCAAGGAAAGGGTGAAAAGATATAAGATCCCATTAAGTTAATGCAAAGATGGCTATAAACATGGACACTTCTGCTCAGTAGTTCCTCAAGAGGCTCAACTACTGTCAGAGGCCTGCTTCTCAGGCCCTGCTATGTTTGATGCTGCCTCTTTGGGCTTCTCAGTTAGGCCTGCATAGCTGGCCCGTTTATGGTTGGGAAGGGGAGGTGGTGTGCTAACAAGGAGCCAAGTCTAGCAGGTTCCCAGGGAAGCGGGGGAGATAACAGAGGCACCCAAGGTCAAGCAATGCCCTTGGTGAAACAGATAATGATGTGCAAAGGGGTATGTGAGCCCACTGTGGCTTGACTTTAAACTGACACTTTTCTTTCTGTTGCTCAGTCCTGACTATAACCGAGACCCGTACACCTATCCAGCTTCAATAAACTGCTTATGCTAGTTATATTGTCTGTCTGAATAGAGTTCTGACAGGATCCTCACAACTACACAGTAGTTCTTATCCTTTGTGCCTGATCATTTTAGGGGCCTCAGCCCACCCAACCACCTTGTTCTGTGTAGTCCACGATTATGTTTGTTGAACCTGTGGGATTGCATCCAAAGGTGTTCCTCTATTGACAGAAGCATTTTCATCCAACAAAACCTGCTACTCTGCTTACTGTTCTCCACTTAATCTCAAAACATTACAGAGAGTTGGACACTCTTCAGAACAGCAGGAGAGAAGACTCAAATGATTTCAGAGTGGGGTTTGGCAAGAATTGCCCCCCCCCCTTCCAATTCTATTTAAGGAATTATTGTTCACTGGACCAATAAGTGTTCCATCATCATCATCGGTAAAAGGGTGCTATTGGATGCAACAGTAGCTTTTTAAAAAATTGGAGGAAATTATGGAGATGTATTAATAAATAGCAATTAATTGCCAAGGTTGATAATAGTTTCAACAGGTAGCGTTTGTATAGTTTTAGTATCTTTGGAAAAACAGAAAGTGATGGAAGTTGAAAACTCACTGGCAGTCCTTTTTCTGATCTCAGATAAGTTTGGTTCAAGAATAGCATTTTGTGCATAACTATGCAGAAAAGCTGTGTTGAAGTACATTTCATTATTTCGTATGTGTTGTCTATGCTTTCCATGCTATCTATGCACAATATGGGTTCTACAGTTATAAGCAGGAGAAAAACTGATACCGAGTTAATTATCATATCCATCAGGTACATATCTAGTTTCCTAAATCTGATTTACTGAATTCCGTGGGTCTGCCCTCTTGTACAGTTAAGCTTTCATTGGTATGGTTTTCACACTCTCTAGGCATATATGAATAATTTAAGCTGCCCTGCACTAAGTTGACCTATTGGTCCATCTTTCACAATATTTTCTTCATGGACAGTATTTTCTACTCAGCATTTTCTATTTTCAGGCAGGTCATTGCTCAGCCTAAGTATATAATATCCTTTTACCTGAATTGAATCTGGGTATGTGGATGCAAATTGTGTGCTCTGCCATCAAGTTGTGCCCCACCATATTTGACATGCATGTTTACATTTGATACTACTGCAGTTCATCTGTACTTTGTTGTAGTTGTGTGCCTTTGAGTCGGTTCCAACCTCTGGCAACCTTAAGGGGAACCTATAGGGGCTTTTCTGAAGCTGAGAGTTTGTGACTTGCCCAAGGTTACCCAGTGATTTTTCACGGCTGAGCAGGGATTTGAATCCTGGTCTCTAGAATCGTAGTCCAATACTCAGACCACTACACCATGCTGGGTGTCCCATCTGTACTTTACATAAAGATGCTTATAAAAAGATAAAACTGTGCTTATAAAGCCAATCAACTCTGCTGTTTGAGATACAACGAATTCAGGGTTGGTTAAGGAATGTTAGAGGGTTTTGAACATCCATACTTTACACCAGTTCAAAATTCTCTAACATTCCTCAACTAGCCCTGAATTCTTTGTGTCTCAAAGGGCAGATTTGGCTTTATAAGCATATTTTTATCTTCTTGTAGAGAAAACCATTTCTGCTCTTAATCACATCTCTCAGTATGATTAACTACATCATAACTACAGGTAAACACTGTTCATCAGGAATTGCAGGTCATGGTCGTGCAAACTACCTCTCAGCCAACTTTACCAACACACACACACACACACACACACATATAAAGCCACATTAATCCTAAAACAGTAAAATTATTTTTTGAAGTTTATTTCCTCCCTATCCTTTCCTCCCTATCCTCTTCAGAATATCTATCATTACTGTCTCTTTGCTTTATGTATTTAAAAAAAAAATACATGGTGTGGGGGAAATATAAACATGAAAAAATTATCTCTGATTTTTTAAAAAACATGAGAGTTTAATGTCATCACTAAAAAACAAAAATATACACTATTTGATTCTAGAGTAAATGAGCCTGCAATGAAATAAGTCCATTTGTGGTTTACCAATGTACCTGGTAACATTCTCTGTACAGTAGGACCCCCATATCCACTGGGGATTGTTTTTTGGGGGGCATGGATACTGAATACCATGGATAATAGTGAACACTATTGAAAATAATGGGACTTCTGGTTAAAATACCATAGAGTTGCCTTGGAGGACCTAGGAAATGGCTAGAGAGGACACATTTTCTAGGAAGACTCTATGGTAGGTGTGCTATTTTGTGTCCCATGGATAATTAAATCAGTTGATAATGAATCAGTGGATACGGGAGCCCTACTATATAGGAAAATAAGGTTAAGCACTCAAGTTGATAGATTACAGATGGCCAAAGAACCCACCATGGGATATATACTGCAGTCTCTTTTGTCTGTTAGAAATTTATTGAGCCTGATCAGGTTTTTGTGATCAGCTACAATAGAAATTGTATCTATATAATGTGCAGTTCTGTTCTGCCAATGGGTTAATATTGAAACAGATCTCTTATTTAAGATGTAGAACATGGGAGAAAATACTGATTTTGAATTATTTGCCCTACATATACAAAAATGCAAGAGTTTTCTTTTTTTAAAAAAGATATCCAGAATGTTAGCTAGAACAAAACAACCCACACAGTATATGCCATAGGAAAATTATCTGGAGCAGAGAAGCAAGAGAGGGTTGAATAATTGTTCCATGTGTTTGAAAGCCATGGAGTTAGCAAATGTTCTTCTATACTGAAAACGCAGTTATTAGTCACAGCTTCTGAAGTTAAAGAAATCATGCTAAGATTTTCAAGATTACAGCAGTATTACCAGATGACTTCTATTTTACAGATTCATAAGGGTTGCAAAGAATTTAGGTTATGCTCGAGTCATTTTTAGGAGAATGAGCATAGCAGTTATAACCTCTCCTCACCTGAAATGTCAGTACTGTAACAGCACTGTGCTAATTATCTGCTAGGCTGGTTAGAATAGCTTCTTGCTTACATCACCTGACAGATGATGCCATCACATATTGGACAGGAAATGAATGCTGGATGTCTGGATGCTCCTCCTCCACAGTGCATGTATGTTAATTAGAAAGAGTCTTGTGCCACCTTAAAGGCTAACAAGATTCATTTGGCATCGGTTTTATAGATTGCATCCACCTTTGTTACATGCAGATCAGAAGTGGATTGCAATCCACAAAAGCTTATGCCATATAGAACTTGTTAGTTTAGAAAGTACAAGATGAATCTTTATTGTTTTTTCCAGCAATGTACTACCATGGTTACCACCATGGTAAAAATATAACATATATTGTTATATGAATTGTCGTCTTTCGGAGAAATAGATCTATAGATGTTCATACAAACATGTTGGATTTCCTTTTGGAGGAAAAAGCCAGACAGATTCTTTCCAAGTTTTCAACATTGTACAGATCATGCTTGTTAACAGTTTTGGGTAAAATTGTGAAAGCAACAACAATCATGTCCTTTGAAGAAGGAAAAGTGAGGGTAGATTCTGCTTGCTATAGCATGTGTGCAAGTTATTCAGGTAATACAGGTGAGAGGGTGTGTTTGTGGATGATGAGTTTATTGGCTGTTACAATTATTATTACTATCCTGGTTACTATAATTTAGGGCAAGGGAAGGCATGTCTACTGCAACTATCCCCAGAAGAAAGTACTTAAAGGCAGTTCCGTAAAAAGCCTATGCAGATTCCAGAGAGGGTATAGCAAACATCTCTCCATGAATGTGCTGTGGTGGTGTCACTGTTATTATTCACATTCAGTATCAACAATGGCAGAGTTTCTGTTTCTCCTTGCAAATGTTTATTCTGTACCATTATATGGAGAGTGTGAACAGCTTAAAAGAAAAACAGTATGTTACAATTATGGGGAATCAATATTTGCCAGGTTCAGTGTGAGCTGCTGAAATAATATTACTGAAACAATATTACTAATGAATTAAAATTGGGTTTCCAAATCACTCCGTTGGAGACGTCCATTTGAGAATTGTGTTGCTTTGGTGCAGTTCAGTATTAATTAAATACAATGCAAATTGCCTTTGAACTGACTATGAGATTTTCTCAAATTATCATCATGCCTTATTGTATGTGGCACTACGAAAATGCTTTGCTTAAAGAATGACATTTAAGAAAACTTAATTCTAGGGATTTCGGGACATAAACATAAAAGGTCCACATGGGTACCTGAGGTACATATCCTTTTACTTTGGAGTTTCCCCCCACTTTCCTTGATGAAAACTTACTGGAGTAGAAGTTACCACCCTCCCTTCCACAAATCTACCACTATGTTTAGGTTTTAAAACAGTTCTTCCCTTGGTTTTATACTGAAATGTAAATCCAAACTTCCTGCAAGATATCTTTGGCTATGTATAATATTGAAGATATCTCTGGCTGTTCCTGGTCTCCCAGTGACATTTGGTGAAAGAGCTACCTAATATTTTGTTTAATGTTTCCCTGTCAGATGCAAGTGACAACTAGTGAACTGAAGTACTTCCTTTTGCTCAAAAGATGTGTGGAGAGGTAGAGAGCTGATGGCAGTCTTGCATCCCCCATAATGTGTACTCAGGCTGTGCAAAAACATTGGTTGTTGTGTGCCTTCAGGTCGTTTCCAAATTATGGTGACCATAAGGTGACCCCATCATGGGGTTTTCTTGGCAAGATGCATTTAAAGGGGCCTTTGCCTTCTTCTGAGGCTGAGAAAATGTGACTTATCCAAGGGTCACCCAGTGGGTTTCTGTGGCAGAGTGGGAATTTGATCCCTGATCTCCAGAGTGATAGTCCAGTGCTCAAGCCACTACACCCAGCTGGCTATTACAGAGTGAAAATCTACATGTCTGGAAGGTGGTACAGTGCAAAACATATTTTGCCATAAAAAGATGGGTCTCTGTTCCCTGTGTATTTGGACCATTAGCCTATGAGATAATCTACTAAATATAAACAATAATGAGAACGTGACTATTAGAGTGCCTTTTTGAGGGCAGGAAACTGGTCATAAATTTAACAAACTGATATCATTTTGCAAAAGAATATGGTCATATTATGACAGCAGAAAGAAAGCTCATATCTGCTTTGTAAAAGACAGTATAATTAATTTGGGACAGTATAATTATTGTTTCATATAAAGATAATTAAATAACTTGTAACTTGTAAAATGCACATTCACATCCTTGGCATTGTAATTTAACAGTGATAATTCTTAATATTTTTTTTAAGAGGTGGGTAAAATGGAGCCAGGCAACTGCTTGTGACATGCAAGCACTTTTTTAAAAAACTCTCTCAAAATCTTTTTTTACAATTGCCATTGTGGTTGGCACTGAGATTTGGAGGCAGAGTGCTAAATGTAATACAGTTAATGAGGAAAAGAGGATTTTGACAGTGACATTTATTGTACCATTGGCTGTAGTTTGTGGCATGGGTAGGCACTTCCAGATGCTCTTAAACTGCAACTCCCATCAGCCTAAGCCAGTACAGCCAATGGGGAGGGGTAGTGAGTGGGATGATTTTTTTATTTGTTCATAATAAATATAAATATAAATGGAAAACATGTCTGTTCTATCAATAGATTTCTTCATTTCAAAAGTCTATTGAGCTTAATCCTTTTTCTTTACGCCTTGCCTCTTGCATGTGCACCTCTTGTGCAATCTGACAAGTGGCCCCAAGCCCTGCAAAAGTAACACCCCCTCTAAAACAAAACAAACATTTACCATTTTTGCACAAATAGTTACTGAATGCATAAACACTTTAGGCCTTTGTAAATAATGCATACATTCCAAGTTTAAAATCTGTATTGAACTTGTATCCATCTTCTTATGTGAAGATGATGTGTCTTGCTGCACACACACATAGGGGCTTTCCACACTCCGAAGAAAAGCGGCAAGGCAGCAGGAACATTCCGTCTTCCCTGTGGCTTTACCACATGAAATCGTTGTTCTTTCGTTCCAATCCCGTGGTGGGCTGAGGTAAAACTGCATCTTTTTTGCTAACTGGAAGAACCCATTAGCAAATAGACATGGTTTTACTTTGGTCCCCCATGGGACTGGAATAAAGGAATACTGGAAGAATGACGCCGTCATGAGGTAAGGCAGCAGGGAAGACAGAATGTTCCTGCTCCCTTGTGGCTTTTCTTCAGAGTATGGTAAGCCCCCAAAATGTACGAAAGCTCACAAAAAAAAGTAGCTTTTTATTTAAGGTATCTAATACCTCATTCATTTGTCTCATAAATTTTAGTAGGCCCAAAAGCATTAATTGATTTAAACATGTGCATTTAAAATATTAATTATAGCTTCTCCTTGTTATCACATCCCCAGTGCTGCTGTTATGTCTGTGTCTACATTAAACTACAGCTCTGGCTTCATACACTGAACTGGGATAAAAGTTCAATTATTTGTTTTAGGTATGGGGATTCTTTTAGGTATGTTTTAGGTATTGGGATTCTCATGGATTCTTGGTAAGATTCCTATGTCTGAATCAAAAAAATACTTTCTCAAGAGGAACCGAACCATTCTCATTAGAAGAACAGCAAGAGTGGCTTCTCTGTGAACTCCTTCCCCCTTGCTCTCACTTTTTCTAGGGGGTCATTTACATGGGCAAATATTCCTCTAAATATACCGCTAAGATAGCTCATAGTTCACACAGATCGCAGCACAGCATCGTCTCATTCAGAAGGGGGGAAGGTAAAACACCCAAATATAGCGTGGCAAGGGATATTGCTACTTTTGCAGGTATATTTGCAATGTAGCGCTTTATTGGCAGTGTAAACTACCATTCTGTTAAGGGTTGCAGCAGATCTGCATTGTGATTGGTTGCTCTGATACAATGGGTGGGCTTAAAAGAGGGCTACTGAGTTCAGTAGCATTCAGGAAACTTTGAAAAATTATCTCTGCTATTTTGCAAGTCTGCCAAGAAAAAGGATTTGCAAGACCTTTCAGTCATAAAGTTCCCATCTGTCAGCTCTGCTTGGGGGAGGGAGAGAGAGAGGGAGAGGGAGAGAGAGGGGGGAGGGAGGGGGACAGAGGGAGGGAGAGTCAAAAATCCTCTGCTATTTTGCAAGTCTGTGAACTCTGACTAAACAAATCGTGCTGAAAAAACTTGTGATAGGTTCACCTTAGGATCCTCGGCATGGCAGCAATGCCTTTCAGCAGAGAGATTGCTGACCCTCTGCTTCGGGCAGTGACTGAGTTCATTTACAGGCAGATTTAGAGAGAGAGACAGAGACAGAGCCACTTCTTTGATCTTCCCCCCTGCTATTTTGGCAGTCCGTGAGTCTTTCTTTAGCTCAAAAATGCAGGGCTTCAAAGGAAGGTTTATGCCCTTCCCCATAAAGCCTGCCTCTGCTTGGGAGGCCACGCCCCCCACACATTTTCAAGTCTGAACGAAAAAGCGGCATAATTAGGAAAAAAAACTGACTGGCACAGATGCGGAAAAGAATTAAAGCGCAAGTTGCCACAATAAATCTGCCGTGTAAACCAGCCCCCGGTTTGTTCTCTTCCCTCCCCACCCTTCTGCTCTTTTTTAAATTCTCTCAATCTTACTTCAGTGCTTTCTCCCCTTTTCCTTTCTACCTTGCCATACTTTCACATACATTTTTCTCTCTCTTTCCTGCCCTAATGATTGTTTGCCCCACTTCACATCTCCCTCTTTGCAACCAGCAGTATACCCCACTCTCTCTCTCTCTTTTAACTTATAGAAAGGGTTTGGCATACCTCTTTGCCCACATGGCCATCTAGACACGAGTTGCTACAGCAGCTTCTTCCACTGAGTGCTTCCCTTGCTTTAAAAGTTAAAAGAATTTCTCACCTCTGTATTAGTGTACCATGATGTGTTGAAGAGGTTGTATGGTTCGAGGCACATTTTTCCATATGTGGTCTAGATGTCCCAAGGTGGCCCAATTTTGGAAATTAGTGTGGGAATTTTTAGCTGGTATTACAAATCGACATATAGAACACTGTAAGGCACTTGCGTTATTATCAATTTACTTAGGCCCCAATGCTAACCTAAACTGTAAAAATTAATCCCAATTGCGTTGGCTACCACTTGACTCAGAACTGTGCAGTATTGAAAAATCTTGAAAGGTCTTTCCTTCAGGGGCTGGTTGGACAGAATTTGGGGCATTTCCCTTTCAAAGAAGTTAATACATGAGATGAAGTTGGCAAAAGAACTGACTAGACATGACACTTTTGAAGAACTCTAGTACCCTTTTATTCAAATGATACTGGACCCGCATATGTCCTTGCTCAACATTCTCTCACATTCTGGAAGTTTTCTTTTTAACTGTATTATTGTAAAACAAAACTGGTTCTGTCATTTTGGAAAACTTTTTTTCTCCCTTATGACATGTACTGCTAATTCCAACAGTTGTTGTTGACTTTCACTTATGGCAACTCTATGAATGAGAGACATCCAAGTCACCCTATCAGCATTATTGTCTTTTCTAGTGAGTTCCAGCATACTCATGTGTTTCTTTATTACTTACCTTTTTTAAAATCTATGTTTTTGTGTTGTTTATTGCTGATTCTACTCTTCTGTTTAAAAATTA
Organism: Gambelia wislizenii; assembly: GCA_030847615.1. Taxonomy (NCBI): domain Eukaryota; kingdom Metazoa; phylum Chordata; class Lepidosauria; order Squamata; family Crotaphytidae; genus Gambelia; species Gambelia wislizenii. The sequence goes on from JAUMIR010000004.1 coordinate 111,713,275, forward strand.
CAATAAAGGAGGGTTTTTTTAGTGTATAATATTTTATTGAAGAAGAAGATGGCATCTATATACGTTACCATACTGATGGTAGCTTGTTTAACTTAAGCCGGCTGAGGGCTCACACTAAGACTCTAAACTATCTAGTCCGTGAGTTGCTCTTCGCTGATGATGCTGCCCTTGTTGCCCACAGAGAAGCAGCTCTGCAGCGCCTAACATCCTGCTTCGCAACAGCTGCAGAGCTGTTTGGACTGGAAGTCAACATGAAGAAAACAGAAGTTCTTTACCAGCCTGCACTACAGGACGAACACCACCATCCCCACATTGCCATTGGCAACTCTGTGCTTAATAAATAGCCTTCGATTATATTCATATTATTTACTCCTCATTCTTCATGAGGGCTTATCATATTCTGTGTGTGTGTGTGCGTGTGCGTGCATGCACAAACTAGGGAGGAAAAGATAAGAAATCATAGACTCAATCTGTATCTGCATACTGAAAGACTAGCCTTCGATTCTTGGATTAAACTCATAACTATGACTTTGTTGTTGGTATATCACTTCCGTTGTTACTTTTTAATGTGGTAGTACAGTATTTTATAAGCATCAGCCATACCTATCAATGCAACCTATTTGATGCTTAATTTAAAAGTTCTGTGGAAGATTATAGACGTTCAGGGCTGACCCTCCCATTGAGCATCAGGTGGTCACCTCAGAGAGCAGATTTTGGATGGCTTGAAAGCACAGCAAATTGTTCATGATGTATTTTTACTGTTCAGTATAAACAGAGGTACTTGTGTTATTTTCTGCCTTGGATCAAAATAACTAATCTGGTGCTTGCTTCGGCAGCACATATACTAAAAAAATAAATAAATAACTAATCTGCATTTGAGTACTATGAACCTTGAGGTCTGGGAGAACAATGTCCTCTTGCTACAGAAATTTAGCCAAACAACTCTGGGCACCCCACCTACCTCTAGCCACTAAATTGCCTCTACTAAATGGAGCATACTGACAGATAAGCTGTATACTAATGTTCCACTAAGACATTGTAGGATCTTGGCCATGGTCTGTTCTTGCTGCTGTTGGACTGGCCCCCATGCTACATGTTTTTGATAAAAAGACTAGCTCACATGCATATTAACAGGTGATGGCTGGGTTGTACTCCGCATGTGGTCACCTCTTTCTTCCTACCTTCCCAGACATAAACTTGTTTCCCCTTGCTGCTATCTGTGCTGTCCTTCTGTAAATTAGGACATATTATTCATTTTAGCACTATTCATTTTGTTTAGCACATGCTATTCATTTTGTTTTATATGCCTTAATTCGTACTACTGTTCTGCTTTGATCCATGTAGCCCATGTAGTTTATTGTAGGAATGTTGAGGTAGGAAAACTATGAGCAGCTTTATCTGACAAAAACATTCAAAATGGAACATACTCTGACTATTCATTAGTATTTTGCTTTTCACTCATCTCTATTCTGAGAATAATCTCATGCTGTGAAACGATCTAGCAAACACATCACTCTCTTCAGTTCACATTCCAGTTAAAAGAATTGATAAGATCTGTCTCACTGGCTGAAATACAAAATCTTCAGATTCTGCTTTCAGTATTATGACAGTACAGGCTTTAATTTTCCTGTCACCGCATTAGTTTAAATAACTCCCAGCGGGAAATTCCATAATCTGCCTTCCAAGCTTTATATGATAAACTTCTATCCTGAATTCTCACAGTTTATCAAAGCTTCAAATATGAATGAAACTGCTGCTCTAAAACTGAATGTTTTAGGACGTGTATATCCTTTTGATGTTCTAAACAGCATTAGCAACATTTCAACTAAACTAATCTAAAGCTTCATGCTCCTGTGGTTCACTGTGGGCTGTCACAAGTCTTCAGAAACCTTTTCCAGAAACTTTCAAGTGCATTAGAAAAAAACAAAACATGGCCCTGACCCAACATACACAATCATTGTATTAATGAAAAGGTCTTTTAGATAGACCTGTTAAGGCATTTGGAATATGGTAAGCATATGACAGCTTTACCACAGTCTAAGCTGCTACTGTCAACTATACAAACACTTTATCTGCACATTGTCCATTGACTGTAGGTGGTGAACTGCACATTCTCCATTGACTGTAGATGGTGAAACAATACAAAATCTAACAGAGGATCTTGATTTTTACATAGTGGTTGTCTATACAAGGCAAAAAGAAGCAGATTGCTCTGCAGTAAAGGCAACTCGCAGCAGCTGCGATTTATCTTAATGGTTGGGGGGGTAAGGTAGATTGCAGGCATGCAAAACTATCTGCATTTGCTGTGCAAACAGGAATGCCTGTGAATCAAGATGGCATCTGCGAGTGAATTACTTGCATGTTTATTCTCACCAATTGCCACTGCCAGACAGTATTTTTTTTAAAAAAAAGCATATCTAAGGAGCGAAAGTGTGATATTTTGCCTTAACAGAAAAGCAAAACAAACAAAACCAAACCCCCATTTTATTGCATTAGCACTCGCTCGCTAAGGTGAAAAAACATGGCAGTTCCGGGCTCTTCCCTTGTTAGCAAGCCCCACCCCCCACACTCATCTGGCCAATCAGCTTTCAGTTTCTGCTCCTTTGGGAAAGCAAATCAATTCAGTCACTTGTTCCAATGAGCAGGAACGCGCATTCTCCCCACTGTTTTTTAAAAACTCTGGAGAAAGCCACAAAAGCTTTTCCTGAGGAGTATATGATGTATTTAGCCTCCCTCCCTCTGAATACATCGATACAATGCAGAATGCTATTAAGACAGGTTGCATTCCCCTCACATTCCATGAGGAGTATTTTCGACATTTAGACAAAGCTATAGATAAAAATATAATGTCCAGAAGTAGAAATATAAATAATATAATTTTAAAATAAATAACAAATAAAACTTATATTTATATTATTATATTATTATTAGCAATAATAATAATAATAAGGTACGGTGTGTAGCTTTTACAGTTTTGATAACTCTTATATTTTGTTATGCATTTCCCACAGAGCTGGTGAATGTGAATTTTACATTAATGTCATGTTATGGTGGGGATGATCTTTTTTTAAAATGTCATATTCAGTTTTAGACCACTATTTAAAAAAAGAAATATGTACTTAATGCATTTTAATTGTTTTTAAATTAATGTTTTAATGGGATCAATTGTTTAATGCTTCTAAAACTTTTGTACCACATATTGTTTTAGCTTATGTTGTAAACTGATTTCTACCATGTTGGGAGAAAGATGGAATATAAATCAAATCAATAAGCAAACACATAAACTTGTTCTTTGTTAGGAATCGTTTACCATGACATAATTCTAGTTACTTCACATACACATGAAATATGATATAAATGAAAAAAGCCATGCAGTTAATTTTAAGATCAAATTAAATAAACAAGTAACTTATTAGTGCCACTAGTTGTGGTTTGGCATCACTGTTCTAGTAGTATTTGATTTGAATAACCTCATGAGGAGATGATCTGTTACTAAGCAGGGAAGCAAAATTACGAGTTCTGATAGAATTTCTCTTTTACCTGGAGGCACTTCCATAGCAGAAGCGACAAATACTTTTGTCCAGAGTGATGGCCTAGATTCTGGCTTTGTGTTTTTAAAAAAAATGTATGTTGGGAATGTATGTTCCAGAAAATTTGATCTGGCATTATGTCAGTGATGTGCTCCCAATCTATGAATCAAGTTGTCAGAACAAAAAGTAAATCTATCTGATTATTCAAATCCCCAAGAGAAAACCCCAATTTAAATTGTTGATTTAAACAAACCCACTGATACAACTTCACATATTTTGTACAATGTTGGAAATTGGATCACCAAATATTTTAATCTACAGCTCAGTAGATAAAATCTAGGAGCAGTTTACAAAATCCAAGAGAATTTAGTCTGTCTAATTTTGTATACATGACTAAATACCATAAAGGCACCAGCTCCTGCTTGAGCTTGGAAGCTAAGCAGGGTCAGCCCTGATTAGTACTTGGATGGGAGAAAGCCAATGAATACCAGGTGCTGTAGGCTATATTTCAGAGGAAGGAAATGGCAAAACTGCCTCTGAGTATTTCTTGCCTAAGAAAACCCTGTGAAATTCACAGGGTCACCGTAAGTCAACAGCTGACTTGAAGACATGTATACACACACACAATTTTGCAACTCTGCTGAACTGAATGAGAATCAATTCCCAGAAGAATGATTACTGAGAAGAACCCTTTGTCTTTTCAGTGGCAAAGGGAATACTTTTGCTAGGCTCCCAAATTCTTTCATCAGAGTGATGCAGTGTCCAGGTTTCAGAGGCTCCAGAGAACAAAACAAAAACCATCCGCTTTGTGCATGGTGCTGAAAAAGTCATAATATTTTTGGATGTGTAAATGAATTTATTTGTACCATGTTTGTTAAAATTATAATGGAAATGGGCAATCTAAAGAATGTATTTCTTTAATGTGCAGTGATTCCATCAGCAAATATCCCTGTACGAATTATAGTTATCTCATTTCTTAATATACAGAGATACTGGGTAGGGATCTCCTCTTTTCCCCTTTGTGCTCATTTTCTGACTATTGTTATTGGGACAGATGAAGGTAATTTGAAGTGGTAGGATTAGAGCTATGCTATTCAAAATTGCTTTAAATGCAGGTGATACGTCTGACATATTTTCATAACAATCTTTTTCTGAGGTAATATCAGAATAACTTAGTTTGATATTGAATTATGAAGCAAGTTCTAGTAAATCTCAGTTGAGAATTTTGAATATGGAGACATTGATCATAATTTAGCTAACATAATACTGTACTTGTATATAATAATCATAATTTTTATAAGATCATACCTCTTAGTGTAATTTGTGTAGTAAAATGTGTGGGTCACTGTATTAAGCACTAGGAGTATGTACTCCTTACAAAACCATTGCAGTTGTAGCCATTTATATCTTGCACACTCTTTCCTCAGCATCAAGTGAATTGCTATATAAGCATGTTAGTACTACCAAAGCCATCGTGATCTTCTGAATAGTGAATACTGTAACACACAATTCACAACATCTGATATGTCTTCAATAAGATTATCCAGGGTTACTTAGAAGTAAAATATTTTGAAAAGGTGTCTAATGGTGTCAATCTGTGGGGTTTTTTTGTGTTTGCTGATGTGGGTGGTATTTGAAATCAAAAGGTGCTTGAGCAAGTAATTTCAGCAATGCTAAGCTTGCCAATATACAGTGCTGACCTTTAAAATATTGCTGCCTGAAACAAAAAAACAAGATGGTACCCTGTCCTTTCCATGTACAGAAGCTGACCAGAGGGGCAGATGAACCTTATTTCAACACTGGCACTGGAATATTGCCCAAAATCACACTTTGGGCAGCACCTATTACTGCTGCCTCCTCCCCCATAATTTGCTCTTTGATGCAGCTGTCTCATTCTTCCAGTGCTGGCTGTGACTATGTGTTATATATGTGCATACCTAAACAGAGGCTATGGAGATGCAGTTGAATTAAAGGCAGCATAAGCTGGTTGAATGAGCTGCTTTACATAACTCTTTTCCCAAACAAGGAATCATGAATATTTGTCTATTCCAAGCACTCAAAGTGTTGCTTACAACAGATATATTTACCTTATTTCATACCCTCCAATATTTCACAGTTGAAAACCAGGACATTTATGGCCAAGCAACATCAGTATATGGTCAAGATGGCAAAAGTTATTAATTGAACAAGAACACCCAAGCTGGCGGGGGCGGCTGCAGCATTTTGGTTTTCCCTGAGCTAATTGGGAAAGACAAGATTCTGTCCCCTCTCTTCTTCCCCCTGCTAAGTTAATGGAGTGCAAAACAAAGTACTTTTGTACTTTGAACAAAACTGTTTGCAGCAGTTGAAGTACACTGAGGACAAAGGAGGAAAGTGGGAGGAAAGAGGAACTGGGATGTTTTAAAAGCAGCTTATAAAGTGAACAAAAGAGGATTAACCAGGACTGTCCCTGCCAAATCAGGACATTTGAAGGGTCTCTTATTCTGGTCTAGAATAAGTGGATTAAATATAAAGTCCTAGCAGAAGCTTTCCCCAACATGTTGGAGAAAGCTTCACCAGTTGAGTTCTATTTACCATACATCTGCTAACAGCACATAATTTTCTTTGGGGACTATTTTTATCCTCCCTCCCCATCTTTTTCGAAGAGTCTTTTTGTGGTTCTTCAACCATCAAGGTTGTTTGAGTCTGTTAGCACTGCCTTTTGTGTATACAGCCAGCCCTCTGTATCCGTGGGTTTGGCATCCATGGATTCAACCAACCATGGCTCAAAATTTATTTTTAAAAAATCCAAAAAGCAAACCTTGCTGTTTGACATTTTATATAAGGGACAGCATTTTACTACACGATTGTATATAATGGGACTTGAGCATCCACCGATTTTTGTATCCTTGTTGGGGTTCTGGAACCAAACCCCAGTGGTGGTGTGTTTTTCATTGTGCGTGGTGTGTTTTTCGCTACATATATGCAAGTACTTGAAATTTTGGATTAAAATTATAGAACCTATGTAATTGTAAAATTTTCCTTCAGTACATGACATTTTCTTAGAATAGTTTTAAGGACATATAGGCTTTATCTTCAGTTAATTATGAAGACAATAATCTTGTCTCTATTTTAATAGCATGTTCACTCAGCTACTACATTGGGAACCTTTAGTGATAATTCCATTCTATTAATAGAGAAGGCCCTTTAACTTAAAATCTTGATTTCTAATCCTGAATTTGATTCTTGCTGGCTAATATGGTTTAACTTTTTTCTGTTTTGGAATTTAACTTTGTGATAAGCAGTAATTTTTTTTGGATTGAATCATATTTATATATTTTCATATATAAAATGTTGTTCTCATATGTCCTTTGAGTTACATTTTGTTACTAAGAGATTAGCTTTCACATACTACAAGAAGCAGCTTTTAATACTGATTGTCCTTCTGTGTCATTCTTTCTTTATTTCCATGACTGGATACTTCTACATCCAGACATAATTGGTTCAGGACAATTATTTCAGGCAAACTCATAAGAGGAGAAACCATGCTAATTAGGAGGAGACTTGCGGCTACAAAGAAACAAAGAAACCTAGTCACACTCGGCAGATATCTTCTTAAAAAGAAGTTGCTTTGCCTATGCATTGATATTTTAAGCATTTGTACCTATTGCTATGCATTTACTTCAGCAACTTCACTGCTGTCTTTTTTATTACTACTGTTTACCAGTGACTTTGCTTTTTAAGTGGTCTTTTAATTTGAGCTGAAAATGCTGTATGTAGGTTACATGGAAATACTTTTATGAGGTAGCGAGGTTCAAAGTTCAAAGGCGGGGTTACAGTTGAATGGTTAAGGAAACAAAAATAATGACCATAGATGGTTTACATAACTTTAAAGACAACAAGGAAGTCATTAAAATAATTAAAGATTTCCATGCCACGGCTCAGTCGTAAATCAGAATGAAGACTATAGTCAAGAAATGAGAAGACTAGGACTTGGAACAGCGGTTATAAAGGAACTGGACAAGATCAAGAAATGCAAAGATATATTATTGAATACCAAGGTCAGCATTGTCCATGCCATATTATTTCCAGTTTCTATAAATGGTTGTAAAAGCTGAAGAAAGTAAGAGGAAGAGGATCGACTCATTTGAAATGTGGTTCTGGAGAAGAGATCTGTAGATACCATGGATTACCAAAAAGACAAATCAATTGGTCCTACAGCAAATGAAACCTGAACTCTCCATAGATGCCAAGCTGATTAAACTGAGACTGTTGTACTTTGGACATATTATGAGAAGATATGACTCATTAGAAAAGACAATAATGTTTAGTAAGGTAGAAATCAGTAGGAAAAAAGGAAGACTTGGCTGAGATAGACTCAATCAAGGAAGCCATTGCCCTGAGTCTGGAAGACCTGAGCAGGGCTGTTGATAACTGGGTGTCTTGGAGGTCTCTCACTCATAGAGTCACCATAAATTGAAATCAAGTTGATGGCAATTAACAGCAACAATGAACTGAAAGCCCATAAGCTGCTGTATTGGTAGGATACATCATCAGTCAGTGATCCCCTAGAGTCACTGATCCAAATCGTTTATAAGGCTCATTAGATGGGGCACAGAACTTTCAGGCTCTGAAAGTAACAGTACCAGTTTATCATCCATCAGTGGATAACAAGAGTTTATGTTCATATTCCCGTATTAAATAGCATCTTTATGCTTATAGTCACATAATAAATACTGTAGTACCTTTAATATGAATATATACATAATACATGGGTAAACTACTTGGCATGTGCTGTGTTGATCTTGAATCAAAGCAGGGTTGCTCTTGGCTGAAAGCCAATTACTGGTTAATCTAAGGACTTTATCAGACGCACTCTTTAAAAGGTTCTTTTGCCAGCACACACACAAAAACATTTTTATGCCGGCAAAAAAAACATTCCCCCCGCACTCACTTCCCTTCCTGGTAAAGTCTCCTCTGTGAATGAAGAGGAAGTGAACAAAGGCCCCGTTCACTTCCTCGTTCAAAATCTCACACATTTCATCGCACGGGAAATTCAAACTTTAAAATAAATAAATAAACCTTAAAAAGCGAAGCAAAGCACATACATGCATTTTAAAATTCACAAGTAACCCAGGGAGGGTCATAAAAAGAGCTAAACTTATCTGGATGTTCCAAGCTGACCCCAAAGTGTTCACACCAGAGTGGCCATTGTCAGGATAAGTACGTGATTTAAAGGGGCAGAGGTATCGTATGCTAGCAATGCCAGCAAAAAAGCGGCAAGGGGATCTATTGACGGCTTAGGCCATCAATTAAAAAGTACATGATTTTGCCTTTTTAAAACCATGAAAGGGTGACGTCATCTGATCCACGCGCCCTTTCACAGTTATGTGGTGTCCTTATGATGCCGTATTATACTTGTCTGATAAAGTTTTAGCTCTTGATTCTAGAGCAAGAGTTTTGATAAAGACACTTTATTTAAAAGAATTCTGCAGGAATGTTGAAGTCTGCACTGTTTGTGGTATAAGAATTCCCAAATCTGTCTGTCGAAGGGTTTTTCATGTTTACTGATAAGAGCAATACAGGTTTACATATATATTACATAGCAGCAAGACAGAGTTGCCATGTACTAGGAAAAGCTTTATATTGTTCATGGGATATTCATATTACCCTGGAGCTTTACCTTTTTCATATGTTTAATTGCCAGCTCAGTTTCATACTTGGAGAACTGGGATGCAGCAACAAAAAACCATGCTGTTTGTTTTATATGTTTTCTGCTGCAACTCTGTTGTTTTGAGCAGCAGAGGAAGGCTCTGGCTCAAGCTTCCATTCAGGATCATATTTGATAAAAATAGATTTGTTATTTAAAAGGATTCATTCTGTGTGTTATTCTTCAAGGGCTTAAATCCTAATTTACTGGTATGTTTACTTAATTTCTTACTGAATGAAAGAAATGTAGCTTTAATTTAGGCTAAATTACTGACAATTCAATAATTGTCAACACAAAGTAATATCTATTAATGTAAATGTATTTTCAATATGCTGTAGCATCCCATAATTTAAAAAGGCTTTTACTGTGATTAATTGATTTGAGATGGCTGCCACTGAAGAATTACTTTCAGTGAAGATCTGCCTACACAGCTTGCTCCTGTGCTTCATAGTACAGTTCAGGTGGATAAATCTATATGAACGGACCACCATATAAAGTGCATTGCTTTGATTTAGTGAAGTAAATAATAGACATCATTCTGAGTTCATAACAAAATCTCTGGCTTTTCTTTCGCAAACGAAGATTCAGGAAGGCCTCATCCCGTGCTTTCTGCAAGCGCGCTGATGACTAAAAAGGTCAATCCGAGATAAACAAGTCCGGTTGCAAAAAGCACAGCAGAAGATCTCCTTGGGTGATGTTTCTGGGTTGTGATTCTTTCTGCGTTGTCGTTTCTCTTCAAGACTTGTTCGGCGTGAGTTCTCAAATAAGGCTACAGTATTGTGGATAGTGCGTCTCCATGCCTCCCGATGTGAGGCCAGGGCAAACCACTGTTGGTGATCAATTTGGCCGAGCCTGAGATGTTGTTTCAGGGAGTCTTTGTATTGCTTTTTTGGAGCGCCCCTCTTACGCTGACCCATGGCGAGTTCACCGTAGAGTAGTATTTTGGGGAGGTGATGGTCCTCCATCCTAGAAATGTGCCCTGCCCAGCACAGCTGCGTTCTCAATATCATGGCCTCAATACTGGTGATCCCTGCTTGCTCAAGGACAGCAACATTCGTCACATAGTCAGTCCAGTGTATATTTAGGATTGTGCGTAGACAGCGCTGATGAAAGCGCTTGAGGAGTCGTAGGTGGTGGCGATAGGTGACCCATGTTTCAGATCCATAAAGGAGGATAGACAGTACAATGGCTCTATACACACTGATTTTTGTGCTTTGCCTCAGGTGTTTATTGCTCCAGACTCTTTTGTGAAGTCTTCCAAATGCGCTATATGCCTTTCACAAAATCAGACTGCATAAAAAATGGGCTCATTTACATAACAGTTTTTATCATGGTGAGAAACAGGATTTCCTCATCCCGAGTTTGTCCCTTGTTGTTTACATGATTTGTCACAGTAGCATAAGTCTCGGGTTTTTTTATTTCTTGTTCTGAGTGCCTCCATCCCGGGATGGGGCACACGGGAGAGAAGTATTTTGATTGGTTGGACTTTGGAGGGGACGGACATACAAGAGAAGCCTGGCAAGTTTGGATCCACCATTTTTAGAATGGTCAGTCTGGGAGAACCACTCCCACCCCTGCCAGGCACAGCTATACTCACCTCTAAAGAGAACCCCCTCCCCTGTCAGTCCCATCCCCTCCCTTTCCCCTGCTGCTGGCTCTCCCTCTTTCCTCCTCTTTCTATTCCCCGTTCCCAGCCAGCGAACGGGAAAGATGGGGGGGGGGGAATAGAGGAAGAGGCTACAGCAGAGGACAGGCAGGCAATGGGACTGGCAGTCCCATCCCCTCCCTTTCCCCTGCTGCTGGCTCTCCCTCCTTCCTCCTCCTTCTGTTCCCCACTCTGTCCTCGGCTGCAGCCTCTTCCTCCATTTTGCCCCCCTTCTCTTCCCTGTTCACTGGCTACAAATGGGGAATAGAAGGAGGAGGAAGGAGGGAAAGCCAGCAGCAGGAGAAAGGGAGGGGATGGGACTGTCAGTCCCATCGCCTGCCTGGCCTCCACTGCAGCCTCTTCCTCTGCTTGGGTGGGGGCAGGGGAGGGGAGAGACCTTGCCTGGCACTCAAATGGCTGCTTTGGAGCCAGCAGAGGACCCGGGGGGCTACCAAAATGGTGATTGCAAGACTTCCCTTGCAAGCCTACCCCCTCCAATGTCCAACCAACCAGAAACCATCCCATGTCCTGGGATGGTTCCTAGTTGTTCAGACAACCAGTAGCATGGGTTGTCTCAGACTTTCCCCTTAAAAAAACCCTGAAAAATAGAGGGGTGGAAAGTCACAGGTTAACCAGGCTTTTTGCTACCCCTCCTTCTGAATAGCCTGTGATGTGTGTGAACTACCAGGGTTCGACACGAATTCTTCTTGGGCTTTTTTTGTTGTTGTGTAAATGAGGCCTAAATAATTGGCTATAAGAAAAGGAAAAGTTTTTTCCAAAATAAAATTAACTTGATAATTTAACTGATCACTCCAATTTAAAATGATCTATTAGGCAATGTTTTAAAAGAGTTACCAGATAATAAGAAAAAAAGCAATTTTAAAACTACACAAGACTATAGCTAATCCTTACTCCATGGTATTTGCACATTATTAGATTATTAGAACAAAACTTCGGTTTATATTATGGTGACACACTCTGATAAATGAGGCTTGCTACACTAATCCTGCCTTCAGTTTCAACCTAGCCTCAGCCTGGAATCAGCAGCCAAACTCCTGTGCACTTTTAGTATAGTGTAAATACACATCAGTGTAGTTATACTGGATCCCCAAATGTGCAGTGGACACCACAGCTGTGAGTTGACCTGCTGCACAATGTTGAATAGCTGGCTTCTTCCTCACTTCAAAAGTGAGAAAAAACAGTGTGTGAGAGAGTGTGCAGAACACCTTGGCTGCACTAAAGGCAGCACTTACACAACTTCTGAGAAAGTGTAACTGTTTTTGCACTAGAGTAGTGCCCCAGGGGGTTACCCACCATTCAGCCCCGTCTCAATGGAAAAGAACAAGTTGTCAGCATCCAAAGGGCAACAGTGTGGTCATATATAAGGCTGCAGAACAGGAATAGTAGTATTTCCAGCCACTGCTGTGCTTTTCACTCTAGTGGGCTGTACTAAAGAGCACTCCAAGGTGGAAGAAGAAAGGACTACTGAAAAGTTGGAGGAAAGCCTTACAAGATACTTACTGTATCCTTGGATGAGAGCTGGTCAGTTTGAAGGCAGATCAGGGAATAGGGATTCAACCTGTGCTGGATGGGGTAACACTCTCCCTGAAATCTCTGGATCACAGCTTGGGTGTACTCCTGGACTTTGAGCTGGATGTGCATGTTTCAGCTGTGACTAGGAGTGCATTTGCACAGTTAAACTGTACCTGTTCTCCAGAACATCAGATTTGGCAACAATGGCACATGCCTTGATTACATCCTGATTGGACTATTGTAAGGTGCTCTACATGGAGCTGCCTTTGGAAACTGTCTGGAAACTTCAGTAGATTAAAAAATAATTTTTTTAAAAAAAATTGCTTTGCCTTTGCCAAAGGACTGTGGCCAGGTTGTTGACCGGGGCTGGTTACAGGAATCATTTATTCCCCTATTGAAACAACTCCAGTAGCTACCAGTCTGTTTCTAGGTAGAATTCAAAGTGTTGGTTTTTAACCTTTAAAGCCGTACATGGCTTGAGTCTAGATTATCTGAAAGGCTATATCTCCTTACACAAGCCAGTGCAAGCTTCAGGATCTACCAGGGAGGGCTTTTTATCAGTCCCACCACCTTCACATGTGTATTTGGTGAGGACATGGGACAGTTTTGCACTCAGTTGCACTCAATTAACTCCCAGGTTATGGAACTCCCTTTCACAGGAGGTCCAGTTGGCCTGTTCCCTGCTCTCTTTCCTCCTGCAGCTGAAAACATTTTTATTTAATTGATGTAATTATGGAGTTTTATACTGTAACCCGCCCCGATTGCATTGCAGAGGGGCAGGATAGAAATAAATTTTATTATTATTATTATTATTATTATTATTCAGGCAGGTCTTTGAATTTTAATTATGGAGCAGTTGTGTGTGTGTGTGTGTGTGTTCAAAGTTGCATGTTATATTTTAATCTTTTATTGGAAATTATATTTTAGTGTTTTAAATTGTTTTAAATCATGTTTTAATAATATTGTTGTTTAATTATTTTTTTAAAAAATTGTAAACTAATGCTTTAGTTTAACTTTTAATTAATTGTAAGCTGCCTTGAATTTCCTCTTGTGGGAAAGGCAGGATATAAATTCCAAATAAGGCACTAAGATTAATATTCCATTTCAAAATGTTATCATGAATTTTTCTCATCAGAGCTTGGTGACACCTAATTTTTGCTCTTTATCAAGTGTTTAGAATGTCTAATCAATGGAACTAGTACTAGAAAAGATGGGAGGGCAATTTCCTTAAATTTACCCTCTTCATTCATGCCACCATTTATAATATGGTATTTGTTTAAATGGATGAGATTCTGAAAGCCATGTCTATTTCTTGTTCTATCTATGAGCAGTGGAAGAACAGACATGCAACACTTTTCTTGTATTTAGATTTGAATTATAATACACAGAATATCCTATTCAGGAAAGATATCTGGGTATTGTTTTCTGTGTTCTGAAATTTTCTTACAGTTCAGCAAGTATGGCTATGCCCATTTCTTATTTGTCAGAACAAAGACGATTATAAAGTTGCTGCTATTTTACAAAGAATATAGTCCAAGTCCCCACTTAAATTAACATCTTTGAAATCAGTTTTACCCAGTATTCAGTACAGTGCATTTTTGTTATACTTGCTTGAATGTTATTGGGAAATTTGCTGACACTATTTCTTAGCCTTATGAAGGCTGCTGACACTGCAGAAATAATGCAGTTTGACACTGCTTTAACTGTCATGGAATTTGTAGTTTTGTGAGATATTTAGCCTTCTCTGTCAGAGAGCTCTGGTGCTGCCACGAACAACAAATCCCAGGATTCCATCAGATAGCACCATGATAGTTATAACAATGTCAATCTGCATTATTTCTGCAGTGTGTCAGCAGCTGAAGTGAAATGGTTGAAAAGGTCATAAGGAAAGCTGTCTCCCTTGGCAACTGACAACATCTTCCTGTTGAGCACTTTGTTCCTTCTTGAAATCTTACTAGATACAGCAGGTTACTTTTGCTTCTTTTTAAAATTTAGCGTTTTGGCAATAAATTGGCCGCAATTTTTGCTAGATGGTTGGCGGCAATGTATGGGTCATGATCCCTTTTTGAGCCCATCCATGTGGGCCAAGACCACCCGTCGGCTCATGCCAACTCCCTGGAGGAGAGGGGAGCTGCTGGCTGAGCCGTCTGCTCGACTCCCTCTCCTCCCCTGAAAACAAACAGTTAATCACTGGAGGTGGGGTCTCCCTTGAACTTGAACTTGAACGTTAAACTTGACCTTGAACTTGCACTTGACGGAGACCCCTAACCTCACGTCCTATCACGACCCATAACATCCGCCACCCCGCAAATTGCGACAAGGATTGAAGCACCCTGAGGGAGGGTGGGTGGGTCTTCGGCTCCTTTGAGCCAAAAGAGGAGGGAGAGCTGGCGGGGCTGGTATATATCAGCTCCGTCGCACCTCCTCTGACGTCATCCGGCTGCGTCAGAGCCAGCCGGATGACCCGCCTCTCAGGGAGGGCCTCAGACAATCGGGGGCAATCAGGCCCGCTCCGATTGGCCGGCCGCCCTCCCTTTGCCCCTTCCGGCCGCAAGGCGGCCTGGGTAGAAGGAGGCAGCATGGCGGCCGCCATGGAGGGCCATGCAGCCCTCTCGCACCTCCCCGCCCCCCGCCCCTGGCGGCGTAGGGGGGGCAAGAGGCATCCGGGGGCGCTGGTCGGGCCACCAAAAGGCCCACCGGCAATCAGCAGAGCCCCCTTCTTGAAATCTTACTAGATACAGCAGGTTACTTTTGCTTCTTTTTAAAATTTAAATTTCTAAATATGCTAAAAATTACAGAGAACAATTTTCCCTTAACCTTCATCTAGGTAGATGGGATGTTTTAATCCCTTAGAGAGATATTTTGTTGCAGAATTCACACAGAACTAGACTACAGGCTGATTATGACATTGTCATCTGAAAAGTTATAGTGTTCCCAGGTTTCACCTTTTTGCCATGCGTAGGGCTTTTCTAACAGATGAAAGTATAGCATTTTTAAGATGCAGAAATTGTATTGGTTACATACTTTTGCCAAAAAGTAGGGAAGGAGAAAAACTGGGAGCTACCGGAAACAAACATCCCACCTCAGAATGTTTGTATTCTGAATTGATCTGTGAGTTTTGTAAAACAGACTTGATTCTGTATCCACAGCACTACTCTTGACGTGGAATATTTTTATGCAGTAGCTGGGAATTCCATGGGGCCAGAAAATACCCCAGATTAAATCACTCAATGCAACTTTTGTTAAAAAAAGATTTGCCTAGATGGGGTTTGATTTTATAAGAAGACAGCAGTATTTGTTTAATAAATATAACCTGTTTTTCTTGTCCAAGTGGAGGTTCCAAAGCATCTACAAATATTTACTAAGCAAGTATATTTGTTACAAAAACAACAACAACAATGAAACAGAAAGACAAACTGGGAAAAATTGCAAACTAATCTAATGAGCAGAGAAATCAAAGGGTAATAACCAGTGCTGCCACTGAGCTTCCCTTTTTCTCATCTTTCCCTCCACCTTTTCCCCACACCAATATATATTACAGGGAGTCCTCCAACTTGCAAGGGCAGATTTTAAGCAGGTGGGGAAGGGAAAAGGGAGAACTGCTTTGCTGACATATGTCATTCCATTGATGGAAAATGCTGGTTGAATGCCACTCAAAATCTTCCCAATTTTTTTTAAAGGTTTTCAGATGATGAAATGCTGGCAGTAGATGAGATAATCAAGTCTCATGTAATGAGGAGTCCCTATATACTGGATTCCACTACTGAAAAGATCCCCTTGTGTATCACCGCCAGCCATAACTCAAAATGATATTTGAAAAAGTATCCTCAGAATATATCAGAGCCAGCCAAATTATATGGGAGAGGGATATTCTTTAGATAAGTTGATTCAAAGACATTAAAGGCTTTAAAGTAGCCTGGTAAGCGTAAGAAACAAGAAATTCCTATGCATATGCACAGAATTACATGCGGGCAAGTAAGCAGGTTGACAAAGAACAATGGATTTCTCCAGTGTGCCTCTGCAAGCTTGCTTGATAGAAGACATTGTTTCATTGGCCTGCTAAAAGGCTAGTATCATCAATTTCCATGTTGGCTTCAGAAGCTATATCCAGTATGAAAACATGGGCTAGTAGCCTCTCAGTAGGCATAAAACCATTTTGCAGGCTAGTAGCTTTGGCTTATTTGCAAGGCTTTTTAAGACCACTATCTGAAATTGTATCCACAAATTTAGCCCCAATATTTAACATGTTTTGCTCTAAGCAAAGGTTTTAAGAGTCTTCAAAAGAAGCCCTATGTAGAGCTACCCAAAGAACAGGCTCAGTTTGAGCACTAGTCAAAGCAGAACAGATGGACTGCTGGCCACCAACACCACCTAGGTATTTAAGAATCACCTCCTCCATTTCACACCAAATCCGATTTTTCAACAGGAGTGCATCCCCATACGAAACTGACACTCTCTTCCTGTGCAGCAGCCTATTTGATTCATTGTATCCACACCTTGTCCTTATTTAATTTGAGTGGTATTAGTTTTCTTTGTGCCTATCATTGACCTATTAGTTCAGTTTCCCTGTTCTCAGATGGTAAAAATATATGTCTTCAGCATGTGGTATCTAATTATAATTATTGTTGGCAAAGAAGATATTAAAAAGGTGCTCTCACATGTTTTCTACCCAAACAGTTTTGTTTGAATTTTATTTGCGGACCCAAACCGTACAGCCCCCTGAATAACTCTCACACATACAGTTTCTTTTGATTATTGTATTGATTACATATTCGGAAAACATGGTTACAGACAGGTTAGTAAAGACATAATTGGCAATTAAATGGCCGCAAATTGCAAGCTAAATGGTTGGCGGCAATGTATGGCTTGTGATCTCCTCATTGTCCCACACATGTGGGCAATGGCTGTGGACAGTCAATCCTGACTCCACCAGAGGAGAGAGCCAATGGCCGAGCTGTCCGCTCGACTCTCTCTCCTCCCCTGCAAACAAGGAACTGTTAGCAACTGGAGGCGGGGTCTCCCTTGAACTTGAACTTGAATTTGTACTTGAACTTGTACTTGCCAGAGACCCCTTGACCTCATTACCTTATCACGACCCATGACATCCACCCCTCAAATTGCGACATGGCAATTCCAATGCCCTGAGGGAAGGTGGGCGGGTCTTCAGCTCCCTGGAGCCAGCTGCCAAAGAGGCTACGACAGAGCCGCCTGCTGCTGCCTCCGTCACCGCCTTTGTTCTAATCCAGCCATGAAAAGCGCGGCCGGATAATCCCCAGATTTGGGCCTGAATTGGCCAGTCAGGGCCAGGCAGGCCAGCCCCGATTGGCCAACGTCCTTCCCTGCCCTCCCCAGCCACAAAGCATTTTGGGAAAGAGATGGAGACATGGCAGCCCCCAGAGGGATCACCATGCGGCCGTGCAACCCCCCCTCGGTGACGGGGGGCAGGAGGACTGTGTGGAGGGGGTGGCCGGCCGGGCCGCAAAATTGCCCGCCAGCAAGCGGCGAGCCCCCCTCTTATTATTGGTTGGAATTGGAGGGGTGTAATTTTATGAGCATATAAAAGTGAGCTTTAACTTCTTCCGTATAATCCAGTTGTAAACATGTTTACTTAGAAGGTAAGCTCCACTGAGTTTAATAGGACTTATTCCAAGTAAGTGTGTTTAGGACTGCAGCTTCAGTGTGATACCTATTTATGCTTCTCTCACAGTAGAATCCCAGGTCTTATCTTTATATTTGTATTCACTTGCTGGACATTTCCTTTGGTATTTAGAGCTTTAGGGGGGCAAACAGTTTCCAGAGATCATCCCAAATAGCCCAGATACCACATTCCATTAGGTTAGGATTCATTCATAGGGAGCATTTGCCACATTACAAAGGATAATGGATAGTGACTTAAACCAGTCAAACAGTAAGCATGAGAAACTGAGTTAGGAGTCTGAACATAAACTAAGATCTTACTTTAGTTGTTTAGATTCATTTCTGTAATTACCAAATAATTTTATACTACCATGAATTGAAGGACTGTTTTGCTGAAGAACTTTGTGAGGTCACTTTGCTGCAATAAACAATCTTCCATTTTCTGCCCTTGACCTTAGGCCTATCTGGGCCTAAATCTGTGGGAAAATACCCGCCCTCCATCTCTTGTCAGTCTCCAAAATTTATCCCTTTGTTTAAGATGACATAGAAAAACAGGATTTAGTTTCCGCTTCTTTCCTATTGTTATAAATTAGCTCTCTCTTTAGTGCCATAATCCATTTGGTAGTGTTAGTCACCACTTCTGCTCTAGCAGTTCCATCTTTTGGGCATTGAAATTGATTTTTCTCATCTTAGCATTTGAAGATCCAGAGTGTGCCCCTTGCCCCATCGCCTGGGAGAGTACAATGGCACCAACAGCAGAGGATGTGAAGGCAGCACGTTTTCGATCACCTGAAATGGCAGCATCAGGAGCATCAGCACGAATAGACTGTGTTGAGGTAGTTCTCCCACACTATACTATGAAACCAAAACAGTTTGGGGATACTACATGCTGATGGAGGCTGCCTCTTAGCATATTGACCTTTGTTCAAAATGTTTGCTGTGATTTTGAATGTGCATATTTTCTTGGAGAAGAAAATCTGCCCTCTGCATGTGTGAACTTCTGCTTAGACGTACACTGGGCCAGTTCCCAGGAAACTTACCAGTTCACATCACAGCCATACATTTGGAAGATCAATATTTACTAATTTATAACCTAGCTGAAGCAGCCACTGTATCTCATGTAATACTCTTTTTTATATTAAAAAAGGTATTATAATCATTAACAGTACCAATACATTTGAAGTGACATTAGTCTCAATGTAGGAAAACTGTAGGTAAGCTTCAATTTTCTATTCAAGCCTCCAGTCTTCACTGTTTTTTGTTTTATTTATTCATTTTTATTCATTAATAGCATACAACTTATATAATAAATCATTGCAAATATATTTTTATATTGTAACAAAAGTATTTCTTCTCCCCCATCCTCAAATCCCACCTGTGGCTGTAAAAAAATAGTTTAATATCCATTACCTATAATGTGGAATATCTTATTAATAGTTTGTCTTACTTCTTTGTATCCCTTTTCACCTTTACCTTTCTCAGTCCAAAAATCCCTGCTATCCTACCAGGCCATTTTCTTTATTTGTCCATTGTATTTTCTTTTTTCTCCCTTAAAAAATCAAATAAGACACAATCAGGTATATAATGTGTCCAGTTGTTTTTATTCCAGCATTGTTTATTTTCCCACCCCAGTGCTATTACTGCATGTACTAGACTTCACTTTTAAAGTTGTTTTTTAAAAATATACTTTTTGCTCACAGAGAGACCACATCAGACATTCCAGAAAAGAAGCAACAGTGACTTGTGCTTCATATTCACATGTTGCCAAGTCTCAAGTGGCATTAATAGACACTCATTTCTCCTATGGAAAAGTGTGCCTAAATCATGAGAATGGATGTCTCCATCTGGAACATATGTGCCTTTCTACCTTTCAATAAGATATGGAAAACTGAAAGATGAATCCAAAATCACTCGAGTTTACTCTGTTGACTTCTCTCTGGACTGTCTCTGGTTTATACATGATGGAAGAAATAAAATCCTGCCAATGTTACTATTTGTCAACACATGAGTGATTTTTAGGTGTATTCTTATAAGTGCAAAAACACAAAACTTTGTATTAGTCACACTATATTGAATTTATTTATTATTTATTTATTGGATTTATATCCCACCTTTCTCCCACATTTATATATAGCATGGGAACAGAGGTAGAGGTGTTTGGGTTTTTTTTAAGATATGTGCTTCTGTAGACTGTGTGTGTGTTTTTCCACTGGCAACATTTAAAGTATGAGTTATAACTTTATGAAGTAAATTTAGATTCATTTCTGAAAAGAAGGTCGAAGCAATATAGTGGCTGGAATATGTCAAGACAGACGTGGAGTTTACATATATTTATTATGGTGGGAGTGTATCATTGATAAGCTTATTACATGCTAAAATAACATGAACAATTTCTATAAAATATGGTAGTGGCAGCATTTTCCAACAATAAAAGGATCCATTTACATTTTAAAACATTTGTTCAAGAAATAACTTGCATTTATCAAGAATGAGAGAAGGTACACTCTCGTTATTTTTTACTTTTTTAGAAATAGAGATGACAAGGTAAATCAGGTGTAATCTACACAAGAGCTACAGTACAGTTGTCAAAACTGAAATATTCTATATTGGATCTATCCCCTTCAAGCCCCACATGATTGCCTGTAAGAGCTGGGGTGAGAGCTAGGGATGGAAATCTTTGCTTATTTTATTCTCAACATGGAAGAAGGAAGAATTTCAAGTTTTATTCCCACTTGGGTGAGTTTACAAGAGATTTTGCACATTTTCAATTAATATTTTTGCATTTTTGGACTTTTTTAAAGGAAAAGTTTGTTTGAATCCCAAAAATTAGGATTTTGGATTTTGTACAAAAACAGTTCTATGTGCAAAAATGCAACATTTTCACAAAAAGAGCCAGAAATGGGTCAAAGAATCTCACAGCAGTTGACCACTTTTCCTGTCAAGATACTCTTTCTCATTGCAGATATGAAATTTTTGCAAGTATTTTTTACATTCATATTGAGCAGCGTGCACTGCTACTTAGAAAGTACATTTCTTATCACAGCTAAAGGGGCTGGTACAGTTTGGGGTTCTATTCAGAAAATGGTTGCTTTTGAGATTTAAGTATAACTACTGTGACCTAAATGACCCACTGAATCAGTGAAAACGTGGTAAGTCAACACTTGTTTCATGCAAAAACCTGTTATCTGCACAGAAAAATTGATTTCCTGTGCAGAAAACACTGTTTCCAGTGCTATGGATGGAATATAAGGAGCAATATTCATTTACTCCCACAGTGGGGAGAAAACTACTATAATTGTTTGTCCTTGCATGAGAGGATGAAATATCTGAGGATTAACATCTCTAATATGAAGTGTCCATTGCAAGGGAGCTGAAGTTAGTAATTTCAGTATGAAATCTGGAGACATTTCTTGTCAGTTTCACATAATATTTTCATCAAAAAATACTGTTGATTCCAGGGTTGGATTCACCTTTGTATAGTCTGTACTGTACTATCAAAGCTGAACTATTTAATTAATGCCTCTGTGATTTGTGTACTTTTGCATATACATGTTATTATACTTGTGACATCTTATACTACGCATAAGTAGAATTTATTGAGTTTGAGCAGTTCAGGATGAACAGCTCCTATATTAGTAAAATTACCTGTCATTGCCTGTGTTGAAATGGATTGTTTTCCTTATGATCTGAATGAAATAAAAGTTTGACTGAAAGCATACTAAAAACTTAAAAGTTTGTTTCATGCCAAGTTTCCTGCAAAATGAACACCAAACACCAATTTTTCAAAAGAAAAAAAGTTAGCTTTGCACAAAAATGTTCAGGGTGTCAATTTAAATTTGAATGTCAAGTTTGATCAAAGCTGGTTCATATATAACCATTTATCCAAAGTGTTTTGGAGACTTCTGAAGTACTTGGCAGATAGCGGTCAAAACTTTAGTACAGCTTGTGTTGGGTCCCGTTAAATAACACAACAAATTTGGTGACTCTATGATCAGGTATGTAGATTTACAGAGCCTTAGAGACAGAGAAATACAGTAAAGTTGTATAAAGATTCCCAGATTCTTCTTTTGCAAACTCTATGGCATTTTTGTGGAATATTGTATTGTATTGAAGTGTGAGTTTGTGCAACCAATCAACTTTTAAAGTTAGAGACATCTTTTATATGGTCACATATGAATCAGCCTCACAACAGAAAGGCATTTTATCCTACACCATATAAAGATCCATGTGACCTTCCCCTTTAAAATGTCACTATGTACTTTATTTATAGAATCATGCCTGCCTCAAACCACTTTGAATGTATTGGAATTGCAGAGAGCCCTTTCTGAGTATGTCTGTGTGAAATGTTTTTTAAAAATCTCCTAAGACCCTTCTCCACTGTCTTTGAAGCATGCGGTGGTCTCCTTGCCCATGAGAATATGCTTGATATCTTACCTGTATTAGTATTTGACAGACTTCTTGATTTCAGCAAGCGCTCTAATTTGGCCTTGTATCCTCTAGTTCAATCTTTGTGTCATAGGACTAGTTCACTTCGGAGCCTGTGAGCAAATTTCCATTTGGCTAGAAGCTTCCAGGTGGCTGTGCCAGTAATTGGTTATGACATTTGGTATAGCCACCCTTTGAAGATTCCCCTCCCAGCCTTTTCAGATGCACTACTGTCACTGTCTACTCATCTTCTAGCAGTATGTTGTATCCTTGGTAACCACAAAGGAATGGGAATCTCTTAATATAACTTGCAGCAACTTGCAGCAACTCCCTGGTTGCTTACTTTTACCAGAAGAAACCAGCCATTGCCCAAGGATATGTAAATGGAGAGTTGTGATCATCTGCAGACCATTCTGGTGATTACTTTTCATGGCCCCTAAAGCCACCAGGTAAATATTGTTGGCTATGTATCAAAATCTTCTACAACTTTCTGAGTCCTTCCTGTTCTATCCAGGGTCTCTCTGGAAGAAGGGAAAAGTCTCACTGTAATAATATTAAACTGAGTTTCAAACTTATTAACTCAGTTACAGTAAGGTTGTTATAGAGACTATTGCTTCACCTAAGCAGCACAGCAGTTTTGGGAAAGATGTGTTTAGAGTTTAGTGCAAGCCATCCTGTTGTCCTGCACTGGACCTTTAGTTAGCATCCCATATTATAAGGATGTCCCATATTTGAGTGGCAGAAACCTTGTTCAATACATACATTGAGCAGACTGTATTATCAGGTGTTGGCCCTTTAAGAAATGTTGAGGCTGAGTTGCAGGAGTGAGTGGGCATGGTGTCTGGTATGGAAGAAGAGATGCTGACAGCTTCAACTGCCCAAAGACCATCCTCACTCACTCACTGCGGGAGCCATGAGAGACCAGGGTGGAGAGACAGACATTTCGGTTGTGTGCATTTCTGTAGGTATGTGTGCAAGAGAGAGAGAGAGGTGTTTGTGGAAAGTGTACAAGATGGCTGGCATCCTGTTAGTGACATATGCACACTGAGTGCATGTGCATATCCCTTTTGAATGGTTTGAAAGAGGTTATTCTCTAGCTTCTTGCATCTTGTTGAAAACAACTGTCCCTAGGCAGTGTCATGGTAGCACACTGGTACCTCTGATCATGTCAAGAGGACCAGGCAGCAAATAAATCTTGTAGTAAAAACAGCAGACATCAGGCTGATGAAATAAACACACAGACAGAGATTGTGCCTAAACTACTTTTCTTTACTTGTGCATACTAAAGAAATACAGTATATACAGTGAGTTTGAGACTCCAAATACATAGACTACATAACTCAGCAGTCACAGCAATACTGTCCAGTACTATGTAGCATGGACTGCACAGTGCAAGTGTGTAGTCGAAGGGCGAATGTCCAAGTGCTCAGTGAAGGTGGGAACATATGGTTATACAAATACATGTTTACATTACATTAATGGGCCATGTAGTTACCCATTCCCATACCCATGGTTTACCCAATTGTTCCCAGAGGGATAACAGTATCACTCCTCTGCTTTGGTTCACACACAGTATCTTCATGTGCATACCAGCTGCATGTAGCTAGCCCACTACTGACCCCTGCTGGCAGTATCACTTAATATACCATGTTAGCTCTTTACAGTATAAAGTTCTCAATGATTGTATATCCCAGTATCCTGACAGGCAGCAGCCAAGACACATGAGGCCACAGCTCCAGGGGAGAGTGGGGGGGAAGAACCTGCACCGTGTACACAGACTCACATCTCCCATTCAGTGTGTGTGAGAGAGAGGGGGGGATAACAATGCCATCATTACTGTGCCCCCCCTCTCTTTCTCTCCAATTGCTGCAGTCACCTAACTTTTCCATCCCCCCCCCCCCGCTTGCCATGGCCATTTGCTGTTCAGAACATGAGCCCCACAGAGCTTGGCTGCTGCCTGGGAGGCAGGCGGGCATGGAGATGCATGTGCAGACTGCTTACACTCTGTACCTGCCATATAGGAACTTGGTCCATGTGTGTTTGTCTGTGTGTGTGTGTTAGAGAGAGAAGTTGTGAGTGTATTTTTGTGTATTTCTGTGTAAAAACAAGGATGAGTGTATGTGTGCTTGTGAGAGAGAGGGAGTAGGGAAATGTGTGTGCTTGTATATTTACATGTTGTATATAGAAGTAGGAGTGTATGTTTTTGTGTGTGAGAGAGGGGGGAATGTGTATGTTTGTGTATTGGGCATGAGAGAGTAGAGAATAGAGTCTGCTTCTACAGACTCTATATTCCATTTAAACATCCATCCATTTAAATTAGCAATGCAATTATACACATATCTGCTAAGAAGAAAGCCCCAATCAGTTATATGGGACTTACTGCTATGTAAATACGCATTGGACAGTAGCCTAACCAAGACAGCTTAAGAAGCTGTTGGAAATGCATTGGGTACTCTAAGACAGCCACAGCCACATGACTCTATAGAATTATAGAATTGTACAGTTGGAAGGAATCCCAAGGGCCATCTAAACCAACTCCCTGCCAGTTCAGTTACCCACAACTATGAAGTGGCTCTCTGTCTGTTCTATTCTGTCACTCCAACTGAAATAAGTTATTGTAGAACTAGGAAAGTTGCAGAAAAGGTGAACAAAAATTACCAGGCAGTTGAAATAACTTTTTCATAAGAAAAAACTAATGTTTTAGAGTTTCTGTAATCACCTAGGTAAGCCCCTTGAAGTCAAGTGGGGTTGTTACTCTGAATAAAGATTTATCATAGTTGTCATAGTTTATATTTTTTTTTCCAGGATTGTTAATGCATGTCAAAAAGAGAAATAAAATCTGGATTTTTATAAAGACAGAGGTTTGTGTATGATGTAACTATGTTTGGAGAATGTGGGCAATATGTTAATTTTCAGATAAATGCTTGGGTAAATTAATGCTTTTATCTCATATTTTTGTAGAATACAACCTTGTTAATACCTGCTTTCATAACTCAACCTTGTGTTTCATGAATTTTGACTGCCCCTTATTCCTGTTTTGTAAACCTGGCAACCTTACTTTTAACTGCAGCAGTTGTTACAACTCTTGTAGGTAAGGTGATACAGTGGGAATGGGACATTTCCTCCTCCCACTTCTGAATTCTGTCCAGTTGGCGGAAATTGAACATTGCCTTTCGATTGGAATTAGGAGACTTACGTAGATGCTAGCCTAATTAGTCAATTAACTGATAGGTAAATGAGCTGAATCATCTTCTTCCTCCTTTTCCTTCTCCTCCTCCTCCTCCTCTTCTTCTTATTGGAAGACTTGCTGGAAAAAGATTTGGATTATCTCTTATAGGTGAATTAATAATTTGTTGGTGTGTGATATACATATGATCATAAAAGACTGAGCTGAACTGGATTGAACATGCCCGAAAGTATTGGATTATGACCCAAGTGTAGAAAGTATAACCAGTGGAATATTAGCTTTGGCCCCTGAGGTATTAGGAAAGTACTAAGGGAGCATGGTGTGATTATTAGATTTAGCAGTAAAAGAAGTGAAGAACATAAAACCATGGCAACCACATCACAAAATTCCCAGGTGTGAGATCTATGTTTGCTTAAAGAAATAAGTACACTGAACACGGTTTGTGTTAATTGGGAAATATATTGATATTAGAACAACTGTAATGTATTGTCTATGTATACACATAAAATGACAATTTTGTCATAACCAGGGTGGATTTAAATTAGAAGGGGGGAGTGATTTAAGTGATCAGTTGAAATCACTGATATTTCTTCATCTTTCCCCCCTGAAGAATGGTGGAGATTTGACAATTAAAACATACCAATTTATAATTAAACAGAGTATTATTTATACCATTTTTCATTCTTACAATGATACTTTGCATCTCTTTTTGCATGCTTTTTTTTAACCTGTCAAAAAATGTGTTCCCATATAACATCTGCCTAACAACCAGCACCCATGACAATTTGGAAGGATTAAATATGAGAATATAGGAACCAATATACTTTGTTGTCACCTTTTCTTTCCAGTATTGTTCCTTCTTCTTCATGCTTTCCCAGCCTCACAATAACAAAGTGTGCGGGGGAACTATTGACTGAAACCAGGGTTGATATGGTCTAGAGAGCATCCATTATGCATTATGCAGTCTGAAAACCATCAAGTCACTGCCTGTGTTCTCACATGCATACCCAATCCCATACCGGGGGTGGGGGGATGTTCACTCATGGCACCAAAATAAAAAGATCTGTGGTTGGATTTTTCAGTTTAAAAAAATAATAAAACCAACTAGTATTCTCTAGTTTCAGTTAGAGCTGTGGGATGGGAGCAGGAGTTGTTTAATTTTAACCACCCCTCATTGCTTTGTCAGTTTAAATGTCTCCTGCTCCATGTTGCTGTGTTGCTCTTAGTCCATGGGGGAAAATATATGGATATTTAATTTTTTTAAATATCAACTCATATTAATTTTTAAGTGGTTTTTTTTAATCCAGGCAATGTACACAGTATCATCAACTTGACTATTTGCCTGACTTCCCCTTTTTTCTTGAACCAAATATTTGTGGCTATAATGATGATTTCTTATGTTTGCATAATGAGGTTATTATCTACTAAATGGCAGCAATTATAAAAAATGTCCTTGGTTAGTGATACAAAAGACTCACTTTACTTAGATGGATTTTAAGACATATATCTACTTTTAAAATTAGGAGTTCTGTCATTTTATTATATTGCCAGTGAATTTCAGTCAAACAATTGATCTTGTATATATTCCCCCTTGCTAAAAGAGCATCTGATATTGGGTAGTATAAATGTGTGATAAAGAAACACAATTTAAAAAATAAATATTGATGCCTGTTTTATTTTCAGCCATTAAAAAAGACTGATATGTTATATTTTTAAGAGCTTTGCCTATATTTTTATGGTACAGTCGGACCCCATGTCCACTGATTCATTATCCACTCATTCGATTATCCATGGGACCCACACTTACCATAGGGTCTTATTAGAAAATGTGGCCTCTCTAGCCATTTTCTAGGTCCTCCAAGGCAACTCTATGATATTTCAAACTGGAAGTCACATTATTTTCAATGGTGTTTGCTATTATCCACAGTTTTCACGTGGCCCCCAGATACAATCCCCAGCAGATAAGGGAGTCCTACTGTAATGCTAGTCTCAGAAGGCTCTTGTGTTTCCTGCTCCTTTAATCTTTCTGTCTTGAACTGTGGATGTTTTCTTACCTCTCTCCCACACGAAAACTATAATGCTATCCATACCTACCCAAGAGTAAACTGCAAGGGATGCAATTGCTTCCTAAGAGACCTGTGTAAAATTGCATAGCTCTCCTTGATTGGTGTACGGTAGATTACCTCACCTTGTTGTTAGAGCACTTTTTCAGATCTAACCCCCATTAAAGTTCCTGTCCCACCAAAGTTGAAAGCGAACTTGTCCTGGCAAAAGAATGCCCCCCCACACCAGACCTACCTTTAGCAGTGTGAAAAGGCAGCCCCAGCAGTAACGGGGCACGAACGTAGTTCTGCTTCCTTCTGGGTTCAAGATCTCAGCGATTCTCGCAAGAAGACGCTAGCATAGCAATTTTTTAAAAAACAGCAAAGACACAAAAAGTACACACAAGTAGAGAAACATACTTTAAAAGTCTCAAGTATATTAAAGGGGTCATAAAAAGAGCGTCTCCTACCTGGCTGTCGCGATCTCACCCAAAAGTGTTCTGCCAATTGACACTGTATTCACTGAGTGCATTAGCGTGAAGTTTCAAATGCCGGCAATGCTGGCAAAAAAGCAGAATGAGATCTATTGACAGCTTGGGCCATCAGTAAAAAAAGAATGGCTTTTGGACTTGATCCCGAAAGGACGGCATTGTCTGGTATGCATGCCCTTTCACAATCATTAGGCATAATTATTATGCCATATTTGCCACATCTGATAAAGTCCAGAGTCTTTGTGATCAGTTCCAGTTTTACCATGTTGGTCCTGGCCCATTTTGTGGTGGTGATATTATTTCAAGAGCAAATTTGCTGTCTGAGGCTGAGATAACACAAAACTCTGTGACCTAAATCCAGTTGTTAGTCCTGACTAGAAGAGATTCATTGAATCAATGAGAATTTGATATGTCAACACTTACATAAATTCCATTAATTCAATGAGTCTGTTCTAGTTGGGAGTACCAATTGCATTGAATCCTCTGTCCCAATTTCAAAGAGTGGGGTTGTTCCATAGTGTAGCTGAATCTTAAAAAACAGTGTGTTTGTTCACTGTATCTCCATTTAGAATTTGTTTGTTTTGTTTATTCATTTATCTCCTGCCTTTCTCCCAATAATGAACCCAAGGCAACTAACAACATAGTTTAAAACAACACAGATTAAAAACTGGGCAAAATCTTTGATAAAAGTATAAATATGAAAGTTATTTTTAAAGCGATTAAACCATTTAAAAAGTTAAAACATTAAAAATCCATTAAAAGACAGTACAAACCATTGAAAAGCACAGCACATCATTAAAAGCTCATCACACTTAGTTTGTAAAAGCCTGATGGCACAATGATGTTTTCAGTTGTCCATGGAGGACATCAAGGAGGGAGCCATCCTGGATTCTCAAGGGAGGGAGTTCCAAAGACTGGGAGCAGCCACTTAGAAGACCCTTTCCTTTGTTCCCACCAACAAACCTGAAAAGGTGGTGGACAGAGAAAGGGCTTGTCTATATCAAGCTATAAAATGTGGATTGGTGCTCACTAATGCCAATTTGCCCCAGCTTTCATTTGTCTCAACAGTTTTTTTTCTCCAAGATCACAGGCATGTAAAGCCATACACATTTGTTGTTGAAACATACATGCCTGTGAATCAAGATGGTGGGCATGAGTGAATTACTCATGGGTTGTTGTTGTTGTTTTGTTTTGTTTTGTTTTGGTCACCAGTTGCTGCCACCAAACAATATTTAAAAAAAAAAGAAAAGTAAATCCAAGGTCCAGAAGTGTGATCTTCTGCTCAAATGAACAGAAAAAAGGCTGTTTCCTTGCCTCAGAGCATGATCCCTATGGTGAAAATCCAACATGGTGGTTCGGGGCACTTGTTTTGCTGCAAGCTACACCCCCTCTGCACATCCAACCAATCAGGTTTCCACTTCCTCTCTTATTGCAAATGTGCAGCAAAGCAAATCAGCTGTCCCAACGAGTGGGAATGCGCATTTCCTTTTCAGTTTTTTTAAAAAATAACAGGAACAGCCACACAGGCTTTTCGCATGGAGTATTTGGAGCTTTTGGCCCGCCTCCTTCCAAATACAGCAGATTGATACAGGATCCCATTTAGACAAAATGTATTCTCCTCGAATTCTGTGAGGAGTATTTTTGCTGTATAGACAAGCCCATAAAAGGGCTTTGCCAGAGTCTCTTAGAGCTCTAAAGGGATCGTAAAGGGAGATATGGTTCTTCAAATAGCCTGGACCCAAGCCGCATAAGGCCGTATAGGTCATCACCAGCACTTTGAATTGCTCCTGGAAACAGACCAGCAGCCAGGAATACTCAGAAAGCCATTTTGCAATTATAAAATGTAATGGAGTATAAAACCTAGATTAATAATTTAAGTTTAAGAAATGCCTACCTCATGGCATGCTACCATTGGGTTTTAAGTCCCAGCTTGAGAGCATCGCATAAGGCTTTTAAAACTGGTTAAGTGAAATGGGAAAATGAGAGGGAGGGGGGAGAGTTAGGCATGCTTACATAAGAATGTGCAGTTGATAAAACATTGGACAACTCTTTTATTTCTGTGGGTGCATGTGAATTTCTTATTTCAGGATTTATTAAATCTCTAGGTAATAGAGTAGTAGTACTTTATTGCTTATGGACAATGGCCGTTGCAAAAACAACAATTAAATGAAACAACTGAACAATACAGCAAAATAAAATGTCATTTAAAAATACATAAATACAAGTTAGCAAACTATAAAATTTACAGTTAAAACCTTGACATAAGTGATACACTTTGAATAAAATCACAAAAAGGGTCAGAAACTAAGCATTTTATATAAAATTGTCACCATTGTAAGATACAGCTATCTCTGCCAGATGTTTCTTTCTGATTTTTTTTGCAGCAGTGGCAAATAAAGTCACATGCCAAGTCACATATTTGTCTGTGTCCATTAGAAGGTAAAGAACCATTCCTTGAAAATTAAAAAAAAAATCTATTCCAGATTAACAGTGAAATGAATCGTTCCTTTGGACCACTGTACAAAAGACAACACACTAAATAATGGATTAAATCTTCTGAATAAGGGCAGCCAGCTAAACATCTGCGAAGGTTTTTAGTACATTGTTAAGCCTCCCATCTCTTTCAGATGACTCAAACATATTTAGTCTTAGTTCTGTGAACGCACAACACAATTGAATAAAAGTTAAGTTGTTAAAATAATCAGGGTGATCACCAAATTGTCTAAATCTATAGTATAGGGGAGCACACACAGAACCTTGGAGAGTGTGCAGATCTGCAAGCATGGCAACCTCCTGTATTGTATTGTTAATTTCTTCCTAGCAAAATAATTGAATCCTTTTAGGTCTTCAATTGAGAGCCCATATTTAATAATTAATTGGATAAGTAAGAGTGAATTACCTCTTTTACTGATGACTGAGTTAGCTGTCAGAATTCTTGGAGTTGTGTGGCTAACTCCATCCGTAGCCCTCATAGATGGATAAGTTAAGTCATAACAGCCTGCTTACAACAGTTATAACTGCATCATTGAAAGAAGGGATTGAAAATGCAGAATGGGATATTTTTCAAAATACATATAAAAAGATAAAAGGTTTTTTCTCCAGTCCCTTAAGCCATTGAATGGATAAGGCAGGTTTTCCTAGAGTCAGTTCCCTTTTGTGCTAGTATGCCATAAAGAAGTTTGTATGGGCAGAGTACATATGCATTATAGGAGAACAGAATTTTCTTAGGCAGGTAGTGCTAGACTTATCATATCTGTTTCAAAAGCAATTACAGTACACTTGAAAACCTGCCCTCCTTCATGTTTTTCTCTAGGCCTCCCAGCCAACTGTGTACCAAAAAGTGGTGGACTTTTAGATCAGTTGGCAGCAAGTCCTCCATACTGAGAAGACTGCCTCAGGCTGTGCAACTGTTGCCCAAATTGTGTGGGGTCTGTGAAGAACCCACTCATGTCCAGATATTAATATGAGGAATTTTAATTAGCTCAGTATGGCAGTGGGAGGCTGGGTAACTGTGGGACTGTTTGACCTATGTATACCATTACTAACTGACAAAACTCACAGCCAGGAAATAAAATAAAATATGTTTTATTGAAAAATAATCACATAAGCATTCATACCAACACTCAGGCCTCAAGCAATCACATAAGGCTATCAAAGAAAGTAGGAAGTATTGGGATAGAGTAATAGAGATGGGGATGATGAGCTATACTATACCTGTCAGAAGAGCAGAAATTCATGTAGCAGAAGATACTCAGACAGAGCTCTGAGAGTCGCACAGTGGACGGACAGACTGACGAGACGCAGGAAGCTGTGAACACTGTGAACACTTTGAATGTGTTTTGGGGTGATATTTATACCCAATATTTATCTTTAAGGGGTGTTATAAGTGGAATACAGTGTTAGATGGAGTTTCCCACAATTAGGCAATGGAAGCTCTGGCTATGTCAATGATCGCTAATGGCTGAGACAGTAAGGCTGGTGAGTGTCAGGTAACCTTCTATTGTTTAGGAGAGGGGTGTGAAGGAAAACCAGTTTGCAGAGTCGTCAGTGTTCTGGCCACTTGATTGAATTAGTGAATGACTCACTTCTAGGTGTGTCCAGGAGAATTAGCACATTCCACCCCAACTATCCATCTAATGTGGGGGTGTCCATGTAATTGCTACCCAGGCGTGTCTTTTTGGGAATTAGGAAAGACCATTTCTTTAGGCTTTGAGCAAACCTTTTCTCAGTCACTATTTTTGGGGAAGTCTGGGTCTACTGCTAACCTTGTGAAGTATCAATAAATAAACCAATTTACAAAATATAGCCAATTGATGAATTATTGGAAGGGCAGGGGTGTCGGGGCAGGTAACACAACCCTATTTCACATTTGTCTTTTCTTCCTAACTATTGGTTGGGGCCATCTGCTGGATTTATGCTCAGTAATTAGCATGTATTGTTATTAACCAAGCTACTCTAAATGTCAAGGATTTTTTTTAATAACTGAAGAGAATGGCTCATTCACATTTCACATTTGATCCTAGCTGTTCACAGTGGTAAAAGTTAATGCCATAGCATTTAAAAAATATATATTTCTCTTTTATGTACACTTAATATTTGCAAAATTTATTTTCAAGGCATAATGAGTATATAGTCCAGCTCAAACAGAATAATGCTGTCCTATAACACTACATAGCTAACAGGAGAGTTTCAGCTCTTTTAGGTGTAAGTTGTAAATCATGCAATTTATGAATAGCAGCTAATGAGCTGACAATGTAGAAAGGCAATTTTATAAGAAAAATATTTTTTCTTGAGTAGTAGGAATGTCTTGTATATGGTATTGAATTGAGGGGGGCATGTGCCATTTTAATGTTTTCAATAATAAAAATAAAAATGAAATTGGTTGCTGTGTTTCACAGAATATATGGGAAGTACAGGAAGACAATGAATAACTTTTATCAGTTCAGATGCTTGGAATGTCAGTAATGCAGATTGTAATGTGTATGTTGGTAACTATGAAGCAGCCTGTTCTGTAGTCTGGGACCATCAACCACAGTAGCAGATACTCACAGCTTTCCTCTCTTCTTACCTTTTTCAGGATTATGTAATGGGCTTGCTTACACTCTGTGTTCCTTTTATAAACTTTGTATTTGGGTTTGATTGGATTTCCCGCTTTACATCATTTGTTTTTCTTCCATGTTACCTGACATCTGTCTGGTTAGTTCAAAGCACAGGTGAAATATAACCTTTGCCCCAATCCTGCTTGTTCTACATACTACTGATTCTTAATCTTCTTCGTACAGGTTACCTGCCGTATTTGCTAATGAAATAAAGGACTTCCGATACAAACATACCATAGAGTTGTGTTGGCAGACTTAGCAGTTCCTAGAGAGGACACCTCTGTAGGCATTTTGCAGTGCAACTCTATCGTATGTGTTGTGACACTGCCACCAACTATTTATGTGACAACTCACAACAAGGTAGTCGAGAGCAAACTCCAAAGTACCAGCCACCTTTACCTGAGGGTTCAGCCTGGTCACCTTCACCCTCTGTTACTACCATCTCAACTTCTATGGTTTCCTTAGTTCTTTCTGCCTGAACCAGGGATGTACCTTTTATCCCAAATGTGTGGATTGTGTGGTTTTTCTATGGTAGTGTGCCTCTAACTGCCTATAGGTTGAATGAATGTCCAAGAGTCTGTAGCTGATCAAACAACATTGGGTAACTTTATTGAAGGGAATAAGATAAGATTAAGTACATTAAGTAAATAAACCCAAAGGGTAGTCACCAGTGGCACCTCTTCATCCTGGGGAAAAGTGACTAGTGGGGTGCCACAAGGTTCTGTCCTGGGACCAGTGCTGTTCAACATCTTTATCAATTACTTGGATGAGGGAATAGAAGGTATGCTTATCAAGTTTGCAGATGACACCAAATTAGGAGGGGTAGCTAATACTCCAGAAGACAGGATCAGAATCCAGAATTACCTCAACAGATTAGAAAGCTGGGCCAAAACTAACAAAATGAATTTCAACAGGGAGAAATGTAGGATACTACACTTGGGCAGTAAAAATGAAATGCACAGATATAGGATGGGTGGCACTTGGCTTGATGGCAGTACATGTGAAAGGGATCTAGGAGTCTTAGCGGACCACAAGCTGAACATGAGTCAGCAGTGTGATGCAGCAGCTTAAAAAGCCAATGCAATTCTAGGCTGCATTAATAGGAGTATACTGTCTAGAGCAAGGGACGTAATAGTGCCACTGTATTTGCTTTGGTCAGACCTCACCTGGAATACTATGTCCAGTTCTGGGCACCACAATTCAGGAAGGATATTGAGAAGCTGGAACATGTCCAGAGGAGGGCGACCAAGATGCTGGGAGGTCTGGAAGCCATGCCCTATAAGGAGCAGCTTAGGGAGCTGGGCATGTTTAATCTGGAAAAGAGAAGGTTGAGAGGGGACATGATTAGCCATGTTTAAATATTTGAAGGGATGACATACTGCGGATGGGGCAAGCTTGTTTTCTGCTGCTCCAGAGACTAGGACACAGAGCAGTGGGTTCAAACTACAGGAAAAGAGATTCCACCTAAACATTAGGAAGAACTTCCTGACAGTAAGAACTGTTTGGAAGTGGAATACACTGCCTCATAGTGTGGTGGAGTCTCCCTCTTT
Source organism: Gambelia wislizenii (assembly GCA_030847615.1). Taxonomy (NCBI): domain Eukaryota; kingdom Metazoa; phylum Chordata; class Lepidosauria; order Squamata; family Crotaphytidae; genus Gambelia; species Gambelia wislizenii. The sequence continues at coordinate 111,748,103 of JAUMIR010000004.1, forward strand.
GGAGGTTTTTAAGCAGAGGCTGGATGGCCATCTGTCGGGAATGCTTTGATTGTGTATTCCTACATGGCAGGAGGTTGGACTGGATGACTCTTGTGGTATCTTCCAACTCTATGATTCTATGAAATAAAGATGTACAGTAACTTGGAAATCTTGTGCTTATAATGGTTCACTGTCTGAGCAGACTGCCTCTTTTCAGAAGCCACTCCTAATAATAGCCCATCTTAAAAGCCCTAGCACAGATTGTTCTTGGATCTTTATAATATCCTCCCTTATCCCTCAGACTCATTCACTCTTTTTCCAATCAACCTTCTCCTTCAGACTTCCAACCCCTTGCACACTATCTTGTTAAATTCAAATCTCAAACATACAGCATACACACAGAGCCTTCTGCTCCAGTCCACTCATGCTCCCAGACTCAGTGAACTCCTGGCTAACTGTCATGCATCACCTTAAACATACAGAAACCCCTCCCATCACAGTCTCCTGCACTGGAATTGGTTCCCTTCATACTCTCATCCCATTCACTCACCTCTCTGTCGGTCATATGTGTCCCTATTTTTTCAGCTGTGGATAACCGAAACCGCAGGTATTGGTTCCATGGATACAGAGAATGGCCTGTATTTTCCAGGTCACTAAAAAGTGATGGCAGGACAAGTTGCACGTGGTAGAATTTTTAAAAAGAAGTTTGTATTTTGCCCATCTGATACGCTTATTCAATTTGTAGCATTCCAGGATTACAGTAGGACCCCCATATCCCCCGAGAATTGGTTCTGGGAGGCATGGATACTGAAAACCACAGATAATAGCAAACACAATTGAAAATAATGGGACTTCCAGTTTAAAATACCATAGAGTTGCCTTGGAGGACCTAGAAAATGGCTAGAAAGGACACATTTTCTAGGAAGACTCTATAGTAGGTATGCTGTTTTGTGTCCCATGGATAATTGAATCAGTGGATAATGATTCAGTGGATACAGGGTCCTACTGTACTTACAAAATTCCAAAGAGTGGTGTTGTGCACATGGAACCTTCCATTCAATTACTTTCCCAGTGGAGGGTGCATACTCTTCAACATTTCATAGATGAAAACCAGGACATGTGTGACCAAGCAACATCAAAGTGGGCAAACATTATTAACAAGGAAGAACACACAAGCCAGGAGAAGCTGCAGTAGTTTGCTTTTGCCTGAGCCCACTGGGAAGTGCAGGATTATCTCCTTTCCTTTCTTCACTGCTGAATTAATTAGGTTAAAACTACTTTTATACTTTGAACCCAGTTTGTAGTAACTGAACTAAGCTGAGGAAAAAGGGGGCAGTGCAAAGTGGAGAGAGAAACTGGTACACTTTAAAAGCAGCTGGAACTTTGAGATGGCAGCAATAATCTAGACGGTTCCTTCCAAATCAGGATAGTTGGAGAATATAAGGGTGAAATTCTGTGGCTCCTTTAGCTCAGACCCCCTCCATTTAAATAAACTGAGATGCCTATTAACACAAAACTACAATGTGTGTCTTGAAATGCTTATGGGGCTTTTAGTTGGATATTTGGAGCATAATCATTAATGATATGTGCCCAAAATTATCTTACGAAGTTTCATTTTAACTGAGTTTATCACAACATAGAACGTTCTGTTCTGAATAGTCTTAACTATGAACAATTTTAAATGTTCATTGTGTTATCTTAATGTACCCTTATATAATTTTAAGAAAATTTAAAACCCAACATCGCTTACAACCTTGTTTAGTTTAAGTGTGGTAGAATTGTTATTGCTGGATAAAATTGTCATGATCATTGTTTGCTTATTTACAGGTCAATGCACAAACTGACACAGCTGGAGAGGCTTGACCTAGGCAATAATGAATTTTCTGAGCTGGTAAGAAAAACTAATTTTACAAACCTCCAAACAAATTACAAAGATGAATCCTTCAATATACCAATGGCCCAGTCCTGCAGAATGGGGCATTGCCCCTGCCAGAATCCTGATAGTTGCAGAAACAACCACTTCCCTGTTTTGCTTTCAGTACATGGAAAAGCTGTATACGATGCTGCTTTGCATGGGTAATAATGCTGTGGATCTCTTGCTTCATGTGAAATGTTTTATATAAAGAGGGATAATAGTGAGATAATGCAAACAGTCCCTCTGGATCTCTGATGCTGTAGATTATGTGACTTAGGGCCGGTCTAGCCACAATGGTATATTGTGAGTAAGTGTGCATTTTCACCCATTTGCAGTGATAGTGTTTTGTCTCTGTCACCAGCCAGCCCCCCTTGTCTCTGTCACCATTTTATCACCAATTTTCATGCATGCACATCTATTGAATGGAGCATTCACATGCTCCAATAAAGGGCAATAGAGAGGAAATGAGCATCACTGTGCATTTTGATGTCCACACATGCAAAAATGCGCATCTTCTCTCATTCTCTGGAAAATTTCAGGGAAAACCACAAAACCTTTTACTGTGCGGTTTGTAGAGTTTTTAGGGGGGGGGCTCTCATTTGCAACATGTTGGGACAGAACGAATTCTACTCTCATTCTATGATAAGTGTCTTCACCGTCTAGACAACTCCTTAATCTGGCGAATGGACTGGTGGATGTCAAGGACTTTATTCTAGGGCACTGGAATATAGAAATATAAAAATAGAAAAGTTCTTAACTCCATATAGTTCAGATGATGATGATGGTGGTGGTGGTGGTGGTGGTTATATTTATTTGTATCCAGTTTCTTTTCCCCAGTTTGGGACTCAAGGAGGCTTACTATAGTTAAAAAAAAACTTAGTTAAAATTCACAAAATACAAATGTGAAAAAGTGAAATACCAATTAAAAATATTAAAAAGATCCAGATTAAAAGGTTGTAGTTCTATTTAGTTTTATGTAAGATGGTTGGTCAGTTTGGTTTACTTAAATACTACATTTATAAAAACTACTTTTTTACAGCCTGAGGTTCTGGAACAAATACAAAACCTAAAGGAATTATGGATGGACAATAATTCACTTCAAACACTACCTGGGGTATGGATATTTGTTGTATAATTCTGTGAAAAAGTAAGATAAATGTATGTTTTGGAAGTTCTTGTTGCTTTTTGTCCTGTATTGCTGATAAAAAAGAAAAGTTAATGTGAATATATGTTTTGTTCACACTAGTTTGTGGACAAACTATCATTTTGTTAGTGTTACTGCATATTGTCAAGTAAATGGTAAACTTTCTCCCAGCAGCATTGCAAAAGTTTCAGAAATGTAGAAAGTCTTACGTTATTTGCTTAGCATAGCATATGTGAGAGAAGTTTTTAAAAATCATTAGATGTATTTTCAAATGAGTTAGTGTTGAGGGAGGAAGGGAGGTATACGCATGTGAACTTGAACCTGAACAATGTTGAAAAAATATTTTCTGTGGCAGACCTCCAAAGTTGCATAATTAAAAGAGGTCTGGCCTAAGGAAATGTCTGCCACTCTGACATGCATTGCTGATCTTTCTAAAGAGCTAAATCTGATGCCAATAATTTTGATATCCTATAATAATCTAATAGCTGTTCCATTGGAACTAGAAAATGTACTTAAGCAACTTTTGAAACACACCAAATAAGAGAGAAGTATAAGTTGCTGTTGCATACCATACATGATTGTTACAGATCATACCTTTTGATTGACTCTATCCATGTCACGCAACTCAATATACTACCATTGTTAGGCATCCAGATGCTGGGACAGGATTACCATGTCTGAAGGGGAACATTGTGCTGGAAAATGGCATAGGGCAGTATGTGGCACATGCTGCTCCAGATTCTGCAACATTCCTTTGTAAGCTCTCCTTCAAGCATGACAGTTCCATCTAGTTTTGGAAGTGATGATGGAAGCTGATGGTAGAGAAAATTGAATTAAACATTAAAATCCTCTAAATAATTTTCTAGTCTTACTCATAATGAATACTGAAACTTCGCAGACTTGTAACCATAAGAATGGGTACCCACCTCAGTCTGGATATCTAATGGATATCTTGGTTGTTGTAGTACAAGATATTTCAGAGTAGGATTTCAGATCCCATAGATAACAGCTGTGTAAAATATATAGAGGAATATTTCCTTAAATGAAGAGCATGAAGGTGTATATCTGTATGGGATCATAAAACATGAAGGCAGCATCCTTGTGCTTTGCTGATATGCAACTGCTATAGATAATTGTGCTGTGTGAAGAAAGTAAATTGCATTGTGACTTAACTCAAGCTCGTATTCCTCAGTTGAATAAAGGGAATGGCGTGAAGGAAATATAAGGGGCATGTATTGGTCTTTCATTCCTTGCAGGGCACAGTTCTTCCAAATGTGGATACAGTCTCATATAAGGTAGGACACCAATAGATCCACTATATCCACATTTGGAAGAATTGTGCCTTTGAAATATAAGAAGTTCCTTTGTGTTTTCCTATATGACATCAAGACTGAATGCATTTTCTTCAATACATTGCCATGGGAGGTTGACTAAATGCACAAGCTCATAGTATTACATTATGTTACGTTATTGCTGTGCATTTTTAATCTAATCAAGTAACCTTATTCTTATGTGTTGTCATCAAGTCTATAGGAAGATTAAAGCAGTTGGTATACTTGGATGTGTCAAAAAATAGGATAGAAAGTATAGATATGGACGTATCAGGATGTGAAGCCCTTGAAGATCTACTGTTGTCCTCCAACATGCTACAACAACTGCCAGACTCTATAGGTAAATAAACAACAGCATGACTGTTATGGTTATTTTTGAGGGTCTTTTACTGCAAAAATTAATTTTGGTTAATCTGTATTCAAGCATATCCTCTGAATGGAGGAGATTTATCCTTCCTGCCATCATCACCACCATTAATTATCTGAGCCATTAAACATGAGCCATTAGCAGATTTGCCTTTATAATAACATACAGTTTTTACATTAAATCTGAAGAATACAGATATAATGTTTTGAAGTCTTGCTTCATAATATAGAAACCTGACCCTGGTGAAACAGCCTTATGTTTCACTTTCATATATAGAGGCTTGTGCTTTTCTATACAGTTGTCCCTTCATATTCACTGGGTTTGGTTCCAGGACCCCCCATGGATACCAAAATTCATGAATACTCAAGTCCCAGTATATGCAATGGCATAGCAAAATGGTGTCCCTTATATAAGATGGCAAAATAAAGGTTTGCTTTTTGGATTATTATTTTGTAAAGAATATTTTCAAGCCGTGAATACTTAAATCTGTGTATACCAAATCCGTGGATATGGAGGGAAAACTACTTCTCTTTTAATGTTGAAATGCCTCCTCCAGTGTATTTTTAATTCTAGGACATGTAGCAGAAGGCACATGTGTAATTTATTCAGGTTTCTTCTATGAAGAAATATACTGGAATGACTCACATTACATAAAATTCATGTCTTCAAACTGCAAATTGCATATGAAACATATGCAAATATACATTATAGGAATCCAATTTTAGATGGTATGACTGTGGTTATTTTATTTTATTGTTGCTGATGTAAGAATTCCATGAGAAAACCATGCACTTGTCAATAGCAAAAACTTTCAGGTATGTTTGAAACAAATGGTTGCTCATCTCTGGAAAAGTATACTTTGAATTAGATTGCCAGAAGACTTTTATCTTAAAAAGATCCTCATTTCAGTTCATTTCTGCCGAAATAGACCTCCTTTGAATAGGCACCATAGCAAATAATACCAAGAGCTATTAAAGAAAACAACCATCCAAACCTGCACTTTCTCTCTCTGGCTTGTCTTCGCAAACGAAGATTCAGGAAGGACTTATCCCGTGCTTTCTGCAAGCGTGCTGATGACTGAAAAGGCCAATCCGAGATAAACAAGTCCGGTTGCAGAAAGCACAGCAGAAGGTCTCCTTGGGTGATGTTTCCGGGTTGTGATTCTTTCTGTGTTGTCGTTTCTCTTCAAGACTTATTCGGTGTGAGTTCTCAAATAAGGCTGCAGCATTGTGGATAGTGCGCCTCCATGCCTCCCGATGTGAGGCCAGGGTGGACCATTGTTGGTGATCAATTTGGCCAAGCCTGAGATGTTGTTTCAGGGAGTCCTTGTATCACTTTTTTGGAGCGCCCCTCTTATGCAAGTTCACCATAGAGTACTATTTTTGGTAGGCAATGGTCCTCCATCCTAGAAACGTGCCCTGCCCAGCGCAGCTGTGTTCTCAATATCATGGCCTCAATGCTAGTGATCCCTGCTTGCTCAAGGACAGCAACATTTGTCACATAGTCCAGTTTATATTTAGGATTGTGCGTATACAGCACTGATGAAAGCATTTGAGGAGTCGTAAGTGTTGGCGATAGGTGACCCATGTTTCAGACCCATCAAGGAGGATACACAGTACAATGGCTCTCTACACACTTTACACTACAAAAATACAGTAATTAAAGGAGAGAATATGCTAATACTATATGTCATTTAATCTACCTTTTGTTATCTTTCCTTTCTTTCACTCTTTCGTTTCAGGGCTCTTGAAAAGGCTTTCAACTCTAAAAGTAGATGACAATCAGCTCACAGTCCTGCCCAATACCATTGGAAAGTAAGTTGAAAACATTTTACAGATTTTTTTACCATCAAGAATTGTGTACAACAAAATATGCCATATTTTCAAAACTGTTCAATTATGGCAGCAAACTACCACTCAGTGATTGATGTGATTATTGAGGCCAAAGTAACTAATGACCCAAAGGCAGTACACCTCACCTCCGTCCATGTCATTATTGACAGGTCTTTTCCTCTCAACTGACAAGCAGTTGCTTATGCTATGGCAATCTCTTCTGGGCTGGCTATAATATCACCTTCTATGGGAGTAGACCTACCTTCAATGTCAGGCAAGGCTGCTAATGTTTTTGTACCAATGACAGCCCTGGAGCTCACCTTGGAGTCAGCTCCCTCACAATGAGCAAAGGTAGTGATCTGGCTCATTGGAAGTCCACAGCATCTACTGAGATGAAAACAGAGAGATACAGAGGAAAGACTGTGTATTAATACCTACTATCTGAAGTACTTCCAGCTTGGCCATCTTCTGTATCTGAAAAATCTGCTTCTCCCCTACTGATCTTTAGACAAGCTGAAATGACTGTTTTCTGTACTGGTATCCATTCTAGGAAAATCTTCTCCAAAAGGACACGGGAGAAGTCCAAGACATTGGCTCCAACTCTGAAGGGGATATTAGACACTTTATCCCTCTGACGTGGAATGACTCCATGTCTTACTGCTTTTATCATAGTTTTATATGCCATCAACTTTACATATGTGGTATAGCTACTCCCCATGTGGCTTCCCAGATATGTCAATGTCTTTCCAGGGTCCTGGTCAGCCAGGGACTGCAGATACTTTAAAAAACCAGCTATGTCCCTGGGATTTAGACATTCCTAGATGTCCCCAGTATCAAGTGCACAGCTGGGAGATATAAAGCTGGATGGTATGGTGAATAAATTCTATTTGACTCTTTAGATAGTCAGTTACCAGGTACATTTTAGAGTATTTTCTCTGGGGAAATGCATGAGACTTCTTTCTTTCACTTGCCAAGTGATCAGTTAGCATGGGTTTTCCAAAATGAAGCCAATCACTTGGCAACGCAACAGATCTATACTTTCTAGTATGTGGCAAACTGTGATTTGAAGACTATGGCAGAGTCTTCTGCTTTCTGCAGACATGGTTCACTTGGCATTAGTCCTGTATCAAGGATATGCCTTTTTATGGGGAAGGTCTCTCCAGCACTGAGAGTGATGCTACCTCAGGCAGGATCCAGAATCTCTTTCTGACAGCATAGCAGTCCTTCCATCAGTGTTCTTGTCTATGGTTGAGGTACTCTTCCAGATGTCCTTCATCCAGAGCACCAGGCACACAACCGTTTCATCAATTTCCTTTGCTGAACAAAAAAGGGACAAATTCTGCTCTATGCTGGCACTTATGTGATTGCACAGATGACTATTTGAAGAGGCACACACATATTTTAGGCAGCTTGCTTTTCTATTAGCACCATTGATTTCAACTGAAGAATTAAACACATACTTAATTAAAAACTCAATGGAACTTAAAGAGTGCTTAACTTCAGCTGGATTGTACTCACAATGTTCTTTTCTGTTGCATGATCTATTGTAATGCTGCTCATATACAGCTCCTGCTCTCAGTGGTGGGAAAAGTATTTTCATTCCATCCCCATGGGGCATTCTAATCATCTTATCTATCTTCTCTCTTGAGACAAAAGGCAGTAGAGACATGGCCAGGCAGGCAATGGAAGCCCCGTACTGCTGTTAGTTTATTTGTGAGACCTAAAGTACCAGTCACCCTCAGTACTTTCAGCTCTGTACTTTCACATGTGCTGTATCTCTGAATCTGTCCAGTTCACAGGCATTATCAGAATAACTAGTTCCATAGACCAAAGAGTATCAAAGGCCACTGTTGAAGCAAAATAATTTTCCAGAATTCATGGTATATATAAAGTAGGAAATATTCTAGTGGTAGGTCTCAGGTTTTTCAAAAGATTCTCCTGATTTTTCATATAAAATTCAAAGACTAGGTGAATTCACAGAGCAATATATGCTTCACCTACAGGTCAACCCCTCCCTGTATCCATAGGAAATACGTTCCAAGACCCACGATGGGATACCATGAAACTTATTACGTTCAATAGGATGAACACAGAAAGTTGACCATAGAATCACATTGGAGGACCTTGAAATGCCTAAAGAGAATATACTGTATTTTTTCAGATGTGGATAAGTGAAACTGTGGATAACAAATCCATGGATATGGGGGTTGACCTGTACTCTCAAATGCTTCTACTATAGAATTTTCCTTTCCTTTCCATATACACTCATGTTAAGTCACTCCTACTGTTCACACTTGTGCTCTGTGAATCTTTCTTTCTTCACAGAACAAATCACAATGGCTTCTTACCACACACTCTGATTGATGCTATTATTTTCATAATGATCCTATCTTGCTACATCCCACTCCCTTTTTTCTCCACACCTCTTTTATCCTATCATGATGTCATAGCCATGGCACCTTATCGCTACCAGCTGGAGCACCACATTGCTAGCTGCTTCACAGATGTTAGGGAACCAGAACATAGATTCCATGGTGCACAATGACTACAAGCTCTCTCTTTGGGATTTTCTGATTGTTGCAAAGAGAGGGTGTGGCCTTCATTTATTGGAGACATACTGTGCATTAATGAACCTTACAACAAAATCCCAAATCCACAAAGAGCACTGTCAACCAAAATGCACAAAATAGAGCATGCAAATCTCCACTGGCTTCTTCATCAGGCAAAAGACGCTAAAAATCTTGCAGGAGAAGAAATGTGACAACGCTAGAGTCACAGGCCTACATTTTGTATCAGATGTTGCTTGTAGTTCAGTTGTTCCGGAGGGATCTCAGTGCTGACAGAGGCCCCTCCCCTTTTTGGCAATGTAGACAGTGAGAAAAAGGACAGTAAAATTTAAATTCCATTAGCAGCAATAAAGTAACTTCTCTTGGGATCCAGGTTGTCTCTGTCCTTTGTGAAGCCACAGGCCCATTTCTTAGGAGGAGACTATTTAATTTCTTGAGAAGTATGTGTACTGATACTTCTGGAAAAACTTTTAGGTACTGTGTAGATAAAACATGCCAATTATAGTCCAAATGAAAAACTTTTACCTTTATTCGAGGTAGAGACCACAAAGAATCAAGTTCCAGTCCTTAGCCAGTAAAGACACACAACAACAACAAATCTTAGCTCCCTCTTGTTTAGGATTCCCCTGTTATGGCTAAATTCAATTATCTTCAAATCCAGGAAACATATTCAGGGATAGCCATGTTGGCCACGCAGCATAATACAACAAAATCCACATTCCACAAAAGAGCTCCCCTTGAATATGTTTCCTGGATTTGAAGATACTAAATTTAACCGTAACAAAGGAATCCTAGGACTTTTTCGGATGGGGTTTTGCAACGCTAGCAGCCTCGTCCACGTTGCAAGGCTGCTGCGCTGCAGGGCGTCCCTTTCGGATGACGCTCTCCCCTGCCGATCCTCTGCCGATACTGTTGCATAACTGCTGGGATGCTGCAGCACCATATTTGGTGCTTTTCTAATCACAATCAACTTTTGTGATTAGAAAACCACCAAATATAACGCTGCAGCGTCCCAGCAGTTACCCTGTCTGAAAAAGTCCCTAAACAAGAGGGAGCAAAGTGGAGAGTTTAAACAGTGCTCTACAGTAGTTATGCTGAATGTTTGAACTGGTCCTTAGACATTCTAACTGTGGTCAAAGGACAAACTGATGGCTTGTCTACATGGGCCAAAAATGCTGTACTCATCCCAAATCTGGTGTTGGCAGTCCAGATAATGTACAGCTACTTCCGGGGAAGATCCACAGTTTTTGGCCCTTAACCTGACATTGCCCCACACTAAGTGAAATTGGGGGAAAGTCTGGTGTTTCCCAGAAACCCAAGAGTGGCTTTTGGTTCTGTTGCCATGACAGCTGGATTGGGTCCAATTTAGCTGATCCAGATGTCCACCCAGCAAAAGCAATGCCATCCCTCATATCCTGTGCTGAGCAGTTCAGGGAAAGGGATGGATCCCTGTCAGAGCCACCGCAGCTGCTTCCTCGCCAGCTCTGTGGAAAGCCTGCCCAGCACATGTCACTTCAGCTGAGTTCAAAATGGGGCACCCATGAGATCAACGAGGAGGGGTTAGAACAACCACCTCCTTGTTGATCATGTGTCTGGGTGCCCCATTCTGACCTCAGCAGAAGTGATCGCACACTGGGCAGGCTTTCCATGGAGCTCCACAGCCAGCGAGGAACCAGCAGTGGTGGCCCCTACAACAGTGGACAGGCCAGCGGTGCCAATGCGGTGTCAGCCCGTCTGGAGTGTGTGCACCAGTTATGATGTGCAACACATCATCACACTGGATTCACCCCAGTGCATTGTGGTCAATCCGGGGCCTGTCTGGAGCATAATGCTCTGGAATGGCCCCAAATTAAGCAGCCAGTGTAAACAAGCCCTGACTCTTCTGGTAAGGAAATGGTATAGTGTTTAAAGCTCTTTTACAAGATAGTTAGAGAAAAAGGGTGAGGGGGGGGACATAATTGACAAGACGAATACCTATTCCTAACCTGGTGGAGCTTGGTGTGGAGACACTGGAGAAAAGAATAATGAAATGCCCTTTAAAAGTCTATCCAACTTACTTTACATCTCAAGGCTAGAATACTTACTTCCACACATTGTTACAAGTGTGGCACTGGCTTTTTGCCACTGTTTGATAGGGTAGTAGAAGGCTTCAAAGAAGTTTTTTGGCGAGTGCAGCAGACCAGTTTTGCCAGGTGGTAACTAAGGCACGTTCACTTAAGTCTGCAACTGCCTCTGTCAAACACAAGCCGAAAGTGGATCTGAGCCAATTTGTCTGGATGTTGCCTTTGGAAATGATCACTTCCCCTGGTTTGAATGACAGCTTGGCACCTGCAAGCATATAATAAAAAGTCTAACAAAGCTTTCAGCTGTTCTGTTCCCAACCCACTTCATTAATCACTCTACAGTTCTGAAAAGGATGACACACTTCAGTCCTCCAGACTAGTGTAGTCTAGTAGTTAGTGACAGAAGAAAAGGTACAGGGAATTAGATGGTGCGTGGGTTGTACATCAGCTATTTGAGACTTTTTAGCCTGAGAAACATTAAAGATAAATAACTGAAAAGAAAACAAAACATAATCAGGCACTTGCTACTTTTCCTATGACCAGTTAGCATATAGGGATAAAGGCTGGAGTCTTGGTCAATTGTAAAATATTTTATGTCTGATCATGGAGAGTCAGTGTGTTCTAAAATCAGAGATTTAAGAGATTTTCACACTACACTGTTACAGTGTTACTATTCCACTTTATTTGCTCTGGCTACCTCCTGTGGAATCCTGGGATTTGCAGTTTAGGGAGGGGCATTTACAACTCAGCCAGAGAGATCTTAGGCCTCACTAAACTACAAACCCCAGAATTCCCCAGGAGGAAGCCAGAGCACTTAAAGTGGAATAATATCACTATAACAATGTAGTGTGAAAATCTCCTTAGTTGTTAATGCGTGTTTTCACCAGCAATTATCTTCTCATATTTAAGATTATGGTAATGGTGACATTTTAAAAAATATGCTATGCCACCATATTGTTTATTAAAGTTTCTCTTCATCTATTCACTTCCCAGAGCAGGCTCTATTTATTGTACAGGTACCATTTTATTTTCTGTTCTCAGTACAGAAATTCAGTTCTTAATAAACTCTGTGGAACTGTGAGACAATTATGTAGGAATAGTACATGCCTCAAAATAGTTCAGTATTCAAATAACAACAGTAGTAAGTGGAAAATGCACTTTTAAAAAAATCTAATATATATTGCTATTTAATTGTACAGAGGAAGGTGTGTAGCTTATTAGGGTGCTTACGATGGTGGTATGAGAGTCTGGCTTCAGTTCCTCGCATTTAAACTTGCCAAATTTATAGTTAGAAACCTTTTGTCAGAGGATGGCTCATTGAATGATAAACTTACACATCTACAGTATTTTGCTTTCCATACATATATCTGGAGAAATGTGCATGTGTTTATTTTGTTATGCTGCATATATGTGTTGCAGGGACTTACTGCTGATCACATGACAAAATAGACATACAGGATTATCACACATTACTACAAACACATTATTGTGCATGGAATTTCATAGGGAAATCTTCCTGTATAAAGTAACTTTTAGGTTCTAGAAAAGTCAGTCCCTGGATTGATTGATCGATTGATTGATTTAAATCTTCTTCAAATATATTTCCATTATGTTCTTCACATATCTTCATAACATCATTCCCAAAAAATCATTTAACCCATTAGTGGTCTTTTGCCTGGATTTGCATATTTGGCAAATCTATAATGTTAAAGATTAAACAGAAAGAAATTAATAATGGATAGTTTTGTAAAACAGACTAACAAGTGTTCTTAAATTTTCAGTTTATCTTTATTAGAAGAATTTGACTGCAGCTGTAATGAACTGGAGTCTCTACCTCCCACCATTGGCTATCTGCATAGTTTGCGGACGCTAGCTGTAGATGAAAATTTCCTGCCTGAACTGCCTAGAGAAGTAAGGATTATTATGAAATACAGGTTATTTGAAAATTTCTTTTCCTTTTTGGGGAGTAAATTTCCACAGATGTTATTAATATTTTTAATAAAAACAGAATGCCAGGTTTTATCTACTGTGCTCAGTGATAAATGGAAATATTCACATAGTCATGATAATAGCCTGTTATGGCTTTCAGAAATTTTAGTTCCTAATAATTTCAGTTTTTGAATTTTCAGTTTATATATGCTGATCAGGATTTGGCGTATAGGGTTTTAGGATTGAAAACTGGAAACAGCTGCTATACTTTTAATGGTAACATAGAAAAGGAAATTTCAACAGGTGTTTCTTGTCACAAACTCAGGAAACAACACCTGTTGAAGTCCCTTTTCTACACAGCCATGAAAGGTACAGGAACCATCTCCAGTTTTCACCAGTGGAGTTCCACTGGTAGACTTTGATTTCTCTTCTGATTAAGGCACGTTCTCTTCCGATTAAGGCACTTCTGCTGTGCTTCAAACAGAAGGGAAAGCAAATAGTATCTACCCACTCAGGCACTCCATGGCTTCCAGCATCTGGCTAGTCCAACCAACAGCTTAGTACCAGGCCATGCCATCCATAGACTGAAATGAAATCACAAAGGAGTGGCTTTGTATAGGCCTTAACCAAATCTTGCCCAGCCAAATGAAAGCCATGCCAGTCAGGGTGAAAACCTCACAAAATTTGGTGATGTTTCATGATACTTTACCACATGCTTGGTTGAATCTCATGCATCATCTGTAGAGAAGAAGACATTTAAACTAAGAGGGGAGAACCCCAACATAGCTTCTTCTCAGGTCTATATTGCCAATTTGGAGAATCAGACAACTGTGGCATGGGGAGAAGCTGTCCAATGTGGCTTAAGTGGTCCATTGTTAATGGAGAGGGGGAAATGCTGCAGTGCTTCACTGCTTAGCTAGTTCCAAAAGTGGACATAGCCTGCCAAATTTCTGCCTTCACAAACATTTCTGTGGGATTAGTGCTGTTATGCAGCCCTGTCTCCCAATGTTCCTGTATTCATGTCTGAGAAAGAATGCTAACTAAACTTCCAGATGTTAGTCTGTGCAGAGAAATATGGCTGAGAAATATAGGTACAGTTGTCCCTCCATATCCACAGATTTGGTATCCACGGATTTAAGTATTCACAGCTAGAAAATATTCTTAAAAAAATAATAACCCAAAAAGCAAACCTTGATTTTGCCAGCTTATATTTTGCTATGCCATTGCATATAATGGGTCTTGAGTATTCACGGATTTTGGTATCCACGGGGGGGGGGGGTCCCGGAACCAAACCCCAGTGAACATGGACAAGTGTACTTCCAATTGAAAGTGTATCTCAGTTTCCAAGCAAATGTATCTGTCTATATAGGAAGTATTTGACACTGGCTCATATCCATGGATAAGAACCAGCTGTAATTCCCATTTAACCCATATGTAAACTGGGTGGTATAGGGCAAGATGTGAAATCAGCATATATAATTTTAATTATTTTGTAAGCATAATTAAACCATCTATACAGATGGCAACTATGAAAACATTGTGTCTTATCAATTGTCTTTGATACCCCCAGATTGGAAGTTGTAAAAATGTAACAGTTATGTCTCTGCGCTCAAACAAGCTGGAATTCCTTCCTGATGAGATTGGACAGATGCAAAAACTACGGGTCTTAAATTTGAGTGACAACAGGTAATGCTTTTAACTTTTAAAATGTCACGTGCAATGACGCCTGTTCCAAATTTGTAGTTGTTGAAAATTTCATTTCTTTAAGCATTTTTATGTTATTGGTTGATTATAGTTATTGAAATGTTCATTTCCTAAAGCATTTCCAGATTATCAGTTGTTAGAACAATTATACAGTTTGTGCTCATCAGTTGCATGGTTTTAAGATATCTTCCCTCAAGGCAAGACGTCTGCTTGGGAAGTACCATATTTCCAAACTATTTGAAGATATACTTGTGGAATTACTGTTGTTGTTATCTACATAAAGCACTGTGGCATCACAAAGGCTGATGTCACCCCTCTCCCCAGTGGTGTCACCTGGTGTGGTTCAGTCTCTCTGCACCCTGCTGAAGAGTTTGACACATAAATTCAGTATCTATCTTTGGGACCTAACTAAATGGGCATGTTTGACCAACATAGGCTGTTATTATATGCCAGATGGGCATATGAGGCCTCAGTCTAATCAGATAGTATACCGGTATTTTGACTTTTTAAGTGAAATTTAAAATTTAGAACAATTGAAAACACATATATTTCTTAATCAAGTAGCACATAAAAGATTACAATAGTCTGTTTTTTCTTTTGAATATTTTATTGCTTAAATATTTCTAGTCAAATTATGAATAATGCTAACTAACATATTTTTGGAAGTTAGTAGTGGTTAAAAGCTACAAATCTGGTATTCAAATAATAGGAAAAGGTAGTAAAAGTCAAGTTCAACTAATTTAAGCAGCCCTTGCCATCTTGAGTTTTTACATATAGCTCTGGTTTTTTTGTTGGGAGAATGATTCAACACAAAGCATTACTAAAACAAGAAATTTGAACCAGATTTTTTCACAAAACTATATTTAATATGAGTGGTAGGCAGAACCTACATTGTGGACTTTTTCGGATGGGGATTTGTAATGCAAGCAGCTTCGTCCCCGTTGCGAGGCTGCTGTGCTGCAGGGGGGCCATTTCGGATGACGCTGTGCCCGCGCCAATACTGTTGCGGAAGAGGTGGGAGACTGCAGCGCCATATTTGGCGATTTCCTAATCACGAACATTGACTGTGATTAGGAAATCGCCAAATATGGTGCTGCAGCCTCCCACCTCTTCCACAACAGTATCGTCGCGGGCACAGCATCATCTGAAACGGGCCCCCTGCAGCGCAGCAGCCTCGCAACAGGGACAAGGCTGCTTGCGTTACAAATCCCTGTTTGAAAAAGTCCATTATCTTTAGAGTGGAACCAGAGCAAAGTCTTGGATAGAGCTGGAAGTCAGAGCCCAAGGATTTGGGTGGATTTGACAAACAAGCCTAGAACAAAAAGTATTCTTTTTAACTAAGTTTAGCCAGTTTAGGAAGGTGGAAGAGATTGGCCCTAGATTTTTATAGCAAACCACGAATATTTGCTCTCTTGTTTCCCAAACAAGAAGTAAGTAGAAGAAAATTGCACTGAGGAGCGTGGACCGTATAATGAGGTCACCATCTGCTTTCCATTCTAGACCTATTTCAAGATTTTTAATAACTTGGAAGTCTATAGACGCCACAAAGTTCAGTAACAATTCAGTAGACTGTAGAAAGGTTCTCTTATGCTTACTAACCTATGAAGTGTCAACAGAGGGATGGAAAGTAGAGTTATGTTTTGGCTAAGCTGTAAGATACATAGGATCCAAGTGACAGTAATGAGCTGAAGAGGTGTACTGACCAAAATCTCCAAACATGGGGAGGAAAGATCTGTGTAAGAAAGATTAGCTTTTCGATTTGGCACTTTCCCCAGCTTTACATTTTTCTTAGTTCCACTTCCTAATACATTTTACTCAGGGGAGCAATAAGCTTACCTTTTCAACTTGAGAGAGAGAGTATCATTTTGGGATCCCAAATATTGATTGCTGGTACAGATTAAGATCTCAAGAATTATCTTCTTTTCTTATGCCTGTAGTTATTTCTAAAGACATTTAAAAACATTTCGTAATGTGATAAAACCTGTGCAGCCTTTGATCGGAATAGAATAAAGTCAGCATTAGTGTAAACCCCTCAACTTCACAAAAGGGTTTGCATGTGCCTAGCATGGCTTTCATCTTTTTGATGCACAGCAGCACCTCCACAAGGACTACCACATGAAGTGCAGAAGTGCTTCAGAAGCCAAAATACTTCACAGTATGGCACAGAGTACTATAAGGGAAGAAGAAGTATGCTGTATACATGGAATCAGCTAGACCCATCCCTGTATTGTAAACTTGGCTCTTTTTAAAATATCACCAAATCTAATTAAAAACTTAGTCAAGAGTACAACTAGGAGTCTTATTTGGGCATCTTTTATCTTTATTTTTCTATTGTAATATATTTTCGCAAAAAGATAAAGGTATGTCCTCTGGTGATAAGCTTGAGAAAATATTCTTAAGAAGCTTTAGAAAACAAAGATCAAGATTTATAAAAATATAAATATGCTTTATAAAAAAGAAAAGATGAACAAAAAGGTAAATTTTATTCTCTTAGGTAACATTTTCTTGATGCCTATGTGCTTAAATATAAAATTAAGTATCTGCATAGATGTTGGCTCCAAATAAACAAATCATATCTGTGCTGTTAAGCTGGCAGTATTTTATATATTTTATTTTAACCAACTGGGTTTTATGAATGTAGTCTGAGGATTGGGAAGTTAAATACAATATGCATTTTCAGAAAGCAATGCAGAAAAATATGCCAAGTGGGAAAAGACAGAACATCTCTTGTTAGCTGACTGCAAAGTGTTATTAAACAATATGACCTTATCTTTAAAAACAAGGCTGTTCTATACATGAAACACTCATGTTATCCCAATGCTGTTATTTTTCCAGATTGAAAAATTTGCCTATCACTTTTACAAAGCTTAAAGAACTTGCAGCACTCTGGCTGTCAGACAACCAGGTACCCATTTACTGCCTTTCTTTATCCTAGCACCTAAACAACAGGGTAGCAAATTCGGCTGCATTTGTGAAATGTTTATATTGAACTGTGAGTGTTTAAAAACACTTTAAGGAAGAATGTTAGATGATGATTCCTATGAAAAATTCAGAGTTTGGCCCACATGTGTTCATAGTACACCCTACCCTCAAGTTCTTCTCTACCACAGATGTCCCAGCGAAGCCCTCCAAACATTTAATGGGATAAGGTTGTCTATCAAGAAACTGTTTCCAGGGTGTTCATAGCCTATTGTTTTCAGAACAGTATTTCTGTAGGTCAGTGACTGAGCTTCATGGCCAAATGCAGATTTCAAACCAGGAGCTTGTCTATACAGCAAAAATACTACTCATAGTATTTGAGGAGAATACATTTTGTCTAAATGCGATCCTGCATCAATATTTGGAAGGAGGGGGGCCAAAACACCAAATACTCAGTGGGGAAAGCCTTTGCAACTTTTCACATATTTTTTAAAATAATGCATGGGAATGTGCATTATCGCTCATTAGGACAACCGATTCTCATCGCTGCACATTCCCAGAGTGGACAGGTGATTGGTTGGCCATGCGCAGGGGCCGGAGCTTGCTGGCAAGACAAGCACCCAGAACCACCATGTTGGATTTTCGCCATAGCGCTCATGTGCTGAGTTGATGAAACAGCCTCTCCCCCAATTTATTTAAGTGAAAGATTGTACTCCCGCACCTTGGATTTGCTTGTTTAAAGAACAAAAAATACTGTTCAGCAGCAGCAACTGGTGGGAATAAAAACACAAGTAATTCACTTGCGTCCTCCATCTTGATTTGTAGGCATGCCCATGTGAATAATGAATGCAAATAGCTTTGCATGCCTTCAATGTTGCCATAAAATCATGTAGACAAATGAAAGATGCTGTGAATTGGCATTAGGATGCATCAATCCACATTTTATTGCCTTGTGTAGACAAGCCCTTGATCTCCTTGGCCTTATCTAATGCTAAATGCATTTGAACTTTAATTTAATGGGACTTGCTTCTGAGTAACCTGCATAGCCCTGCCCTGTTATGTGCTTGTAGAATCTGTTCTCAAATGACTACCACACTGAGATTGACTGTAAGCACTTTTTTCATGATGTGTGGAAGGTACTGACTGCAGAAGGGGTTTCTCTGTTAAAATAAATATAGTTAAAACTTGTATCCTACTTTTCTAATGAATATTGTGCCCAGAGTGGGCATAAGAAATACCAGTTTGTCTAGATATATTACATATGAAAAAGAAAAAAATGCAAATATAGCCTCTTTTGAGGTAGTCATTGCCTTATATGTATATATGTACAGTAGTACGAAAGGTGTTGGGCTGGGGATGGAAGTGCATAAGTTGCAAAGCTATTTGACCATATCATGTTCAAGGAGGATAGGCTATTCTCCCTTTGACATAGGCATGATCTTGCAAATTTCTTATAGGGAGGAAAGTATTTATGTAAATGTAAAATTGAGATTACATTTGTGCTTCTGGATCATAACCATGGTTCTAATAGGGGCAATATCCTTAATAAATCCCAGCTGCCCAAGTGGCTTTATGTTTTCCAAGCTTGCTTAAGGAGTCAGGCACTTTCCTCTTTACATCCAGGTGGCACAACAGGCAAGTTTATATACTGGTTGGACACATGGGCACAGTTCCACCTCTCCATGAGCCAAAATGGCTGCTGATGGGCCTGCAAAATCTCCTAGTCAGATGCCAGAACCATGCTGCTGCTGGGTTGGGAAACTCCCTCCTCCCTCTCCAGCAGACAACAGACCTGTGATCCCATGAAAGTATGCTGGCAGGCACGTTGACTCCACCAGCACTACACTGGATTTTGTCCATAATAATCAACTCTTTAGGATGAAAACATATAATAACATATAAATGAATAAGTAATAAAATAGTAAGGATCTATATATTGGTTGAATGTTTTATATCCTAATCTTGGCATGTTAATTTCGCCCCTATAAATTATGTTGCTAGCAGATTTTCATGTTTAAAAAAAAGGTTAACAAAGAGTGCCCATTGTTATGGTATTTCTTAGCATTCATTATATTGTTAGATACCATCATGCTGTTTAATTCTACACACACACACACACACACACAGGTTTTGGGAGTTATTGTAACACTCTTTTTTCTTTGCTTATAGTCTAAGGCCCTTATCCCTCTTCAAACTGAGGCACATCCAGAAACAAAGCAAAGAGTGCTGACTAACTACATGTTTCCTCAGCAACCCCGCAGTGATGAAGGTAAAGTAGTGTCAACCCAGTTTTCTGAATACAGACATGTATGTGATAATTTAATGCCAGCTTAAATGTTCCAAACAGTAATCCTATTGGAAGTTGTAGCTTTTATAATACACCCAAAGCATCTGTTTTGTATTTCTGAAACAATTGGTGCCCTACTTCTTTTAAGTAGGTATGATTGATTTTTAGCTTTATACATTTCCTGAAGGTTTTCCTTTAAATTTGCTTTTGTCCTCTGATGTCAGAATTATAGGCCAGGGCTGGATGGATGTTTTCCACTGACAAAAGCCTTCAGTGACCTTAGCTACCAGCCCTAGGCATCCTTATAATTTGAGGCCTACCGTATGACATATGTTTGATTATTTGCAATCAGTTCGCATAGGCAGGATGTATATGTTCCCAATTACAATACGACCTTCATATCTGTGGCAGATACATTCCCAGACTTACAGCAGATAGCAACAAACCCTAAATTTCTGGCAGAAGTATACCAGAGAATCACACTGGAAGACCTCGAGATGCCCAGAGGTATTCTCTCTAGGCATTTGGAGGTCATCCAACATGACTCTATGGTCAACTTCTGCCGGAGGTTGATCATAGAATTGTGCTGGAGGACCTAGAAAATGCCTAGAGATAACATATTTTCTGGATGCGGGTAAGTGAAACTATGGATACCAGTCCCAGGGATACAGGGGTCGTACTATAATTGATCGTTTTAAAATAAATAAAAAAGCTTTCAGACAGCATACTTTTTCACATTGCTGGTAATTTAATAGTTTATTATAAGGAAGGTTTTGTCACAAAGTTTATTTGATTCTGGCATTAATTTTCTAACTAACTGTAGATTTCCAGTCTGACAGTGATAGTTTTAATCCTACTCTGTGGGAGGAGCAGCGACAACAACGTATGACAGTTGCCTTTGAATTTGAAGAAAAAAAGGAGGAAGAGGAAAATGCAGGAAAAGTTAAGGTAACTGGGATTCTATTCCTTGGTGTTTGCTTTTTCTTTTGAGGTAAAGTTCAGTGAACAATACCCATAGAAAATAAATAGATTATTAGTAAATGTGTGGATCAGTTATTAACCAAATCTATACATGTTTTAAATCTACAAAAGTGGACAGAGCGAATCCCATTGAACAGAGATAGAATTATGTCTGAGTAAACATGTGTAGGATTGCACTATAGGCCTTTCTGAGTGCCTGAGCCTCATAATACTCATTATAGAACTTTCCAAGTGCTTTAAAGCTTCCTCTTCTATAAGTGGCTTATGAGGAAATCCTACATGTGCATAGAGCAGCATCACTTAAGTGTATTGTACAAGTCTAACCTATCTTTCAAAAATAGTCAGTTATCCTCTTTATATGCACCTTTTCTTGACATCATCTAGACACTTGTTGTAATGGTCTATTAAGGCTTGTGACATTTAGAAAGGAAGGGATTAGCAATCTTTTCAATATCTCTGGAGACTGAGAATTATATATTGCCTTTATGTAAATCATGTTTGGCAAAATGGAATGAAACTACTCTAAGTACATATTGCTGTGTAGTTGGTGTGACCATTTTTAAGAACAGTAACAGTATGTGAGCAATAGAAGCTGATGTCTTAGGTTCACATAGACCCTCTCTAATTAGCTAACAGAGAAACAAGTAGACTTTTGAAACAGCTGTTCCTCTTCGATATAAAATGGTTGAAAATAGGTTAGATTCCTTTATTAAAGTAAAGTTTCACATGGAACAAGTTAAATGAGAACAATGTTGGAGCAGCCCCTTTAATTAAGTAGCACTGGCTTAAATTTCTTCTTTGATATTTCAAGCAAGCACAAAGAGTTTATAATGTACAAAGATGACTGATAATATTGATAATTGAATTGTTATATTCTGTATTGAATAAGGGATTCCTTCTATAGTTACAAAATTACTTAATGCCTTTAAACTCCCAATACACTGAGAACCCTTATTGTCTTCTGACCTTAGCAAAAATTATTCTTTCCTAAGTATCTGTATCTTGCATAAGGAAATACCTGCAGTCCCTGTGCTCACCAGAGCATACCTAAGAGCTTTGCTGCCTAGGGCAAAGACAAAGAGGCTTATCACACAAGGAAGTAAAACAGCAGTGCAGCTGTTAACGTTTCATCTTCCATTCTACCTTACTGCATGATGTTGTCGTTCTTCAGCTGTTCTTCCATTCCAGTCCTATGGGAGATGGTGCTAAAAGCTAGTCTTTTTGTTAACTGGAAAAAGACTTGTGTTTGCCATCATCTCCCACAGGACCAGAATGGAATAACAGATGAAGAACGATGATGTCATGTGCTAAGGAAGAACGGAAGGCAAAATGTTCCTGCTGCTCTGCCATTTTCCTGCCTCATGTGATAAGCTTCAAAATGTCCACCCCCTTCAGCTCTGTGTAAAGAAGCCAACAATAATGTCAGTAGGAACGTCTTCTAACATTACTGGAGGAGCACACTGGTTCACTACATCTGAAAGCAACAGACTATTTATTTAAGGAGCAGACCCAACATGGCATACAGCACCCAGTCCTCTAATGCATTAGCATCACACCCCATTCCTACTATTTCTTGCTTGAGGCAAGCACCTCACTTTGCCTAATGGTGGCCAAATCCACACTACACAAATAATACAGTTTGGAACTGGATTATTTGCCATGGCTCCTTCGTATGGAATCCTAGGATTTGTAGTTTGGTGAGACACCAGCACTCTTTGGCAAATAAGGCTAAAGACCTTCCTTGTAAAACTTCAAATCCCAGAGTTCCATAGGACAGAGCCATGGCAAATAATCCAGTTTCAAACTGGATTATTTGTGTAGTATTGATTTATCTGGTGATGTTGGCTCTGGTGCTCACAGACATAATATAGTTGTTCCTTCAGGAAGAACTAAAGGTTTACCTAGGCCCAGAACATAATCAATATGAAGAGCCCTGGAATGTAAAACAATGGGCTCACTAGAATTGGTCGTCCTAACCAGGTTAGATCCATTGAATCAGTAGAAATCACATAAATGTTGATTTAAGTCCCATTAATTCAATGGGTCTAGTCTAGTCAGAGCTAACAATTGGATTTAGTCCCATAAAAATGTGTTTGTGTGAAACCTGAATTGAAAGCTAGAAATCCCCTATAGATAAAAGTGAAAAACCTGTTCTCTGGGAGGACCAAAACCATATTTTTTACATATAAAAATGGGAGGGGATCATTAGATATTCAGCTGTCTTTTGTTAGTATTTGTGGGGTTCACTAGAATTATTTGTCTCACATTCACAAGAAAATCTAATACAATTCACATTTCATGTTTCTTACTATCTTTTTCCTGATGGAAGGAAATTCAAAATATGTGAGGAAATTCCTGATATGAGGAAATTCAGAATTCTTCAAAATATGACTGCCATACTTGTTTCAGATCCCAAAGATTTGCTTAATGCCATAGGGTAGTTTCCAGTGATGGTGTTCTACTGAGAGAATAGTGGTAATCAGTGGAACCAAAATCCCTCTTCCCATTGCAGTCCCCAAAGTAGGTCTCCAAGCAATTCTGGAAGGCTAGGAAACCCCAAACCAGTTTTCAGGTGGTATGGAAGGCTAAAGTAGAAAAGGGAGAGAACGATAGTTCTACTGGTACAACTAGTAGGTCATTGCATTTAGCTCATAGTTGCCTTGACATCTAAATTTTGTCTCATGTGACTGTAAACTGCTTCAAGGGCCTTATTTAAACAAATAGAGGTGGGCACCCAAACATTCAATAGCATATATACTTCCCTTAATCCTCATGAGGCCTATGCTCTCAATGCTAGCTCTAGAATGCTTCCAGCAATTTTTGTGTGAGCATTGCCTTGCTGGATTGAGATGAATGGTTTAGTTCCAGAACTTGATTTGCTGAACTGAAGAGCCATGCCTATTAATCAAATCAATAGCATTTAGAAATCCAAGAGATCTATCAGTGGAGTGAGATAAAGAGATTTAAAAACCTAACTTCCATTTCTTTTTTAGTAAGCATTTTTACAAGAAAGTTTGTGCAAGCAAGAGAGAGAAAGAAATTATTAATTTCTATAGTCAGATTAGTCAGCTTCTTGTTAGTCTTTTTGTTTGGTTAAATAAAAAAAAAATTTAGCTTCAAAACCTTTTGATCTCACAGTATCCAGGTAAATGTGAAGGCTTTTACTTGACTGATCACTGTTTTCTTAATTACTGCCCAAACATGAGAGAGCTTGCAAATTTTATGCTTTATTGTTGTTCATAAACTAGAAAAGTGCTCTGAGTTACAATTTAGAACTGAACAAGAGCAAAATGCTATGCCTATGGTACTATTGTATTGTGTGCCTCCTGTAGACACATATAACTGGCTTGTTACAAGCCACAGATAAATTGAAAGCCAGACTCAGAAATGCTCTGGCCCTCTTTTTCCTGGATCAAATTCTGCCTTACTATTTATTCAGCTCATTAGCACTTATATTAACTAAAGTTAGGACTAAACAGGCTTTCTCTTATGCTGCGATCACAGACAGTGAAGTTTAGATTTGGGATTCTGGATTTAGAGAAACCATACTTAGACTTAACTGTAGCTAAGATCTGTAAAGTCTTTATTCCATGCATTTGTTTCCAAGCTTGGCTTTCAATTTGCTAACCTTGGTTAGCAGGAGAAAGTGCTCTATCTCTACTAGCCATACTATTTCTGAAACACCTGAAATGTTATCCTTTTAAATGCTTTGATTCTAAGATGAGTTCGCACATGTATGTGAGTGAAACATCGAGCAATTAATTTTATGTATTCCACATCCATCAATACCTAAAAACTGATTTATCTCCCTCATATGATTTTAATTGCAATATTTTTTCAAACCATATTTGTTTGGTTGTTGCAAGTCATCAAGTGATGAAACACTAAGTAATAAACATGCATGTGTGAATTACCCGTAATGTTCGGTTTAGCTTTAACAGTGGTATATGCAAGTTTAATAAAATGGCAGTTTTTTAAAGTTAAAGGTGAGAGGGACCTAGAGTGCCAATTTTAATATGTTAAACAGGTAAAATATATTTTATTGTATGACTCAGTGATGCTAAACTTTTCAAATGCTAAATGTATTTAAAGGAAACCATATGGAATTTTTTTTTACTATATTATTTTGCAAATTTTAACTTTATTGGGTCATAATAAGATGGTAAATGGTGAATAAGTGGGTATTTGAAAGTGACTGTCTTACATGTTTATTCAGTAAAAACAATGCAGAGTAAAGATGGAGTCTCACTGGTGCTTTCAAGCCACCATTGATTTCTTTGGCATCTTGATTATCTATGCATTGCATGTCAACTGTAGGCACCTTTCTGTTTGGCTGATATGAAGACATTATTCTGAGGGGTGAAACAACTCTCAATATAAGGGTGTGATTTTCAAGGAAATAAGTGCCCTATAGCAGACTGTGCATTCATCTAAGGATTAACAGGGTTTGCTTTGTTGTTTCGTGTTTAAATGAAATGTTTGATAATAGATCTTTTAACTTAATTTTCATAATAATTTTGTATTGATGGGTCTTTTGGTCAAGTATATCATTGTTTGCTGACATGAATTTGACATTAGAAATTAAAAAAGAAATTCTTCTATCCAGGAATATTGCACTTTGGAAGGTTTTTATCCCCAGCGGCATGCTACTTCTGAGGTAACTTTAAATGTGAAACATAAAAGACCATGAATAGAAAGGGAGTCTAGACTTCATTGGTAATTATCATTTTAAATATCAATATGGGAATATCTTCACCCTAATTCTATCTAGCACATCTTAGAATACATTTAACAATGAAAGTTAATATTGACTCTAAGATAAATTGACTTTACTCAAATCTTCTTACGTGGTTAATTTAGTTACTCTGTCTTTTTAGTACCCTTTGCAATGCATGTACTATTTGGCTTACATCCCAGCTGTCTTTACGGTTACATGTAAGTCTAGGTTAAACCATGGCTCAGGTCATGGAGTAAAGCAAATTAGACTATCAAAAATTACAGTCTTTTCACTGTAAGCCAATTAGAGATATAGCAGTGCTATATTCTACACATCCTTATTTAGTTTTCTTTGTAGTTGTACATTGACTTGTAACATAGTATTTCACATCTGCTATTAAGAGCCATGTTTGGATGTGTTTGTTTGTTCTGCATATTTTATTATACTTCAGTGCTGAGTGTAAGTTGCTACCATAGTTTGTACTCTTCACATCAGTCAAGCTTTTTGAATGGATGCCTATAATGTCAACATTGGAATCTTGGCTGTACATGCCACTTTTCCTGTTGTGGTAAAATCAATAATATCACGTTTACACAAATACATCCATCAGAGAAAGGGGGAAAACTATACCATACTGGGTGGGCAATCCATAAAATTGGATGCGCATTTAAGTCTCATTGATATCAGTAGGACTTAAAAACATTTAAACATTTTTGGATTTCTACTTGTATGCTCAAATAAGCTATCACAATATTGTATTATAAATCTAGAGTGACTTCCCATATATTACCAGATTCCTAGATTCTGTCCAAATGTTTAGAGGATTGCTTAATTGCCTCAAATCAAGGTATAGTTTAACAGAGGTATTGTCAAATTATAGAGTTCGGGGGGGTGGTATTTCTGGTAGTTGACACCAATTTCAGTTCTATATTCGCCATGTTGTAAATAACATAGGCGTTACCATTTCTGAGGCACGGTATAGCAAATGTTTTATGTTAACATTGTCTCAAATGCCTAAACTCACTGTCTCTGTGTTTTGCGTTTAATATAGTCTTGAAAATCAAAACTAGATGTTTAATGATTATATTTATTTCCTATTTGTGCTTTTAATTTATTTTGTTAAATGAATGCTCAGGTTGAAATAAACTTAAAGCGCTATCCAACTCCATACCCAGAAGACTTAAAGAATATGGTGAAATCTGTTCAAAATCTGGTAGGCAAATCTACCCATGGAGTGAGGCCTGAGAATTCAACACCAACTGCCAATTCAGAGCAAGCTGTGAAGGAAAAATATGAGCACAAGTGGCCAATGGCAACAAAGGAAATGTCAGTGGAGGTAACAAACAGCAATGTGATTAAAATAATCTGTGTTAATGTCAATACAATATAGATCACTTTATTAAGATAGTTGCATGAGTAAGCTTATTTGATGCTCACTCTCCCTCCCTCCTTTTCTCACTAAAATTCAGGGATAGGCAACTTGTGTTTTTTTAACTGGGACACTAGAAGAGATAGGCGAGGCAAAGCACGTAGTGACAAATTGCTCAGGCTGATGTTTATTTTATTTTATTTTATTTAAGCTATTTCTGTATCACCTCCCAGCCCACAAGGGCTCCTGATGTGCCAGCCATAAAGTGAGGGCTTTATCAGGTGTTAAGAACAGGTCACAGTGATTGCAGGCTAGATTATATTCTTGTATGACAATGTTTAGTGGATTACATTTGCAGGGGAAACACAGCAGTCATGCTGTGGGTGCTCCAGTTCAAGACCCATACTACCCTTGGTAGCTTATACTCAAAGTATCAAGTGTATGTCCCTGTAATAATGTTCTAGAAATGAACACACAATGTTAATTTTGTTCTTTAAGCAAAGAGTTTGTTTAGTGTGATTTCATAGACTATCCTTTTATAATGTTACTTAATTATCCAATATTTTGCATTTTACAGGACCCTTTTGTACACCCTGTGAATGATATGAGAATAGGAGAACTTCGACCCTCAATGGCTGAAGCACCATTGTACCAACCTAAACTTGTTCTCTTGGGGAAAGAAAAAAAAGGTACACACTTTATAGTTATTAAGAGACATAGGTTGTTAGATGTCCAAGTAATATATTGTGTTTTATTGTACCTCTTTTTCAACTGGCCAGAGCCAATTCAGAAATTATTTTATGAGCATGCCGTCTTGGATCAGCCATTCTGTGTCTAGTGACTGGAAGGGAAAACAGGCAAAATAATGTTCCCATACTGTTTCCCCACCCCCACCCCGCCTGCTTCTCCTTTCCAGTGGCATTTTCTGCTACTACCAAGAGAAAGTATAGTTGTCCTTCCATGTTTACAGGTGTAGGGGTGTAGTACCCCTGCAAAAGTAGAAAAAACACAAGTATCTCTACCCCCAACTGCATTCACATAAAAAAAGATCCACAGATTATTTGCTACCTCTTCTGCTGCTGCCCTATGCCATTTTTAATAGGGACTTTAATAGAAGCCAGTGTCTATCTTCAGGCTTAGCCAGTGGTCACATCTTTGCTGGTTGGAAATCAAACTGGTGGAGAGGCTGGGCTTGGCCATATATGTGTTCCCTTGCTCACTCACTCACTCTGGTGGAAGGGGGAAAGGGGATGGGACAGAGGAGTGGGAGGAAGGAGGGCAGGTGGTGCACAGGTTTCCAGGGTGGGCAGAGAGAGTGAGACAGGGGAAGGGGGGAGCATAGAGCCAGAGCAGACATGTGGAATGGCAATAGTAGGAGGAAGGCATGGGCAGTGGGAAGAGTCTGTGGCAGCTGCTCTTATGGCAGTGGCCTGAGTGAGTCTGGGCTTAGAGGCAAGACTTAATTCCCTATTAAGCCCAGACCTGCTGAGGCTGCTACCATAAAAGCAACTGCTGCAACCCCTTCCCACTGTTCTTGTCTTCCTCCCACTCCCCCCATCTCATCCTCTTCCTGTTATCACACCTGAGAAAGTTGGTAAGCAAGGGAATGTGTGCACTGCCAGACCCAGCATCCTACCAGTTTTCCCAGCCATCAAAGATGTGACCACTGACTAAGCCTGACTTACCTGAACACAGTTTGATATGGACACCAGTGTTATCGCAGTCCCTATTAAAAATGGCATAGGGCAGCAGCGAAGGCGATGGCAAGTAATCTTCAAATAATCCAATCCATGAAAGTTAAACCCTCAAATGTGGAGGGCCGACTGTATTTCTCTAACTGTCTTCATCAAATAAACCTCCAATCCTCTAAGTCTCAAGTTTATACTTTGGGTAGGGTGAGATGGCTATTAGCAACAGGGTAGTTACCCCACAAATCAAGAAGAAGAAGAACAGGAAGAATAGAAAAGAAAGAGATCACAACATGTCAGATAATATGGTTTAAAGTTTACTGAACTAAAAAGTGTCAGTAGGGAAAAGTTCTAAAATCTGAATGACACATTTGCCAAATGAGCAATAGGGTAATAAAGTAATCAAGGACAGACACATCCAATTAACCTAACTTGACAGTGCCCCTCTTGTATCTCCATCCGTTATTCAAACTTTTGCTCCAGTCCTCTTACTTAGAAGAATACCACACGAGGCATATTTGAGTGGCAGAACCAGGACAAAATGAAATGAAAGCATTTTGGAATAGAAACCATGTTTACTGCATATTCGTTTCTGTAATGGAACAACACGTTTCAAAAGCGGAGGACAGTTACTACACACAAAATGATTACCATGCCTCCCCATGATCTCCTCCTTCCCCCCTCCATCTTTAAAACATCATTTCCTCTACTTTGCATGCCTGTTAAATCCATCTATTCAGGAAATTCTCCAGTGCCAGCCTGCATCAGTTGCTGTGGCAAGCAGGAAATGTCTTTGCCTTATAGAAGGATGTTGGTTCAAATCCCACTTGAGGTGAATTATTTTTAGCATTTAAAAAAATTCCTCCTCTCTCCCCCCTGCCTGTCCCAAAAGACTTATTTTTGTTATTTAAGGCACTCCCAAAACCGTGACAAGGGGCCTTAAAAAGGGAGGGGAGAGGCCCGGGGAAGGCTCTGTGAAGGCCCGGGGTGGGAGGGGGGAGGCCCGGGGAGGCCTCCACGGACTCTTAGAAGGCTCCGTGAAGGCCCTAGGGGGGAGGCCCGGGGTGGGAGGGGGGAGGCCCCGTGAAGGCCTTGGAAGGGAGTGGGGAGTCCAGGAAAAGTGACTATGGGGCCTCCGGAGGCCCCATGCTCACTTTGGCGGGGGAGGGGGAGGGCAGTCATTATTCATGGAATTTTCACATTCACGGGCGTCTGGGGAACCTAACCCCTGCGAATGTGAAGGGACAACTGTATTTTCAAGCCGTGTATACTTAAATCCGTGAATGCCAAATCCATGAATGTGGAGGGACAACTGTAATTAGGATGGTAGTTTTCCCTTGCCAACTAAGTTCCTGCTGTCTAGCAAACTTTCCCCCCTCCCCTTTTGTTCACATTTATAATATTCTGCTTCCTTGGCTGACTTTTTAAACTTTTGTTGAACTTTGTTTAACCTTTGTTGAACTTTTTATCCTCTTGTTTCCAAGGCTGAACTTCCTGATTTCTGTATGCTAATTTTTTGTTAACCTCTAAACTTTAATGTGTTGCCTAAAACTGACTAGCACACCAAAATAAAAAAATTAAAATTTACCCCTATTTTACTATACCATAAAATTAAATAAAATACAAATATGAAGGATAATCCTTTAAACAGAAGACTGCAGTACAAGTGTAGCTCCCCTTGTCAGAAAAGCAGCTTAGAAGCATATGCTCTCAATCAGGGAACTGGTAATGCTGGCAAAATTGGAGCCCCCTATCTCTGATTTAAAGTTTTTAAATAGAATTAGTACAGCTGGTCTTTCATACCATAGTGAAATCTTCTGAGCAAGGTACAAAATTTTGGTTGTTACCTTTGAAACCCTACATGGTTTGGATCCAGGTTACCTACAGGATCAGCTTCTCCCATGTAATCCACCTCAAACACTCAGATCCTCTAGGGAACATTTACTTCAGTCAGACAAAACTAGGCTGACAACTGTTACGCAGGGGACATTTTCTTCAGCCACCCCCAAATTACAGAATGACGTGCCAGAAGAGATTTGTCAGATGAATACCCTGCCTGATTTCAAAACAGCAGTAAAGAAGAGTTCTTCTGGCAGTCCTATGAAAATGGTTTTCAAATTATGAGTTTTAAAATATTAGTTGACTGTTTTTAATATAATTGGTTTTATATGCTCTTTTAACTGGTGTTATGTGTTTTTAACTGGTAGTATGTGTCCTATCTTTGGTTGTATTTTAATATGTTGTTGTTCCCTGCCTTGATCCATAAGGAGAGGTGGGTAAGAAATCATCTTCTTCTTCTGTTACTACTAGTATTAAACATCTAAACCAGATATCACCATGGGCAGCATTCATGTTACCTCATGTAAACCTTTATTTTAAAAGTGAGAATTCAGAATGTTCATGATATTAACTCATGTACTTAAAATATTCTATATCAACTGTGATGATATACACATTCTTTTATATAAATGCTTTCAAAGTATGCTACTCTGTAATATCAATCACAAGCATCTTATATACTATACTGATTGCATGCTTGCAAAATTGGCTGTAATGGAGCTGTGAAAAGTACAAAGAATCCAGCCTTAAAATGAGTGTGAGATCTTTGATCTTATGAAAAGGAACAGCTGAGAAATACATTATAGCAATAAATAATGGCAATAGTTAAATTATTCAGCTAAAGTGGGGGCTGAGCAGTCCACAACCAAATTGCTTGTTTTGAACCACATCTCTTTGTCTGTGGCATTAGCAATATGGTTCATGGATAACTCAACGAAGATATAAACGATCTCCTTTCCTTACCCCACTTCTTCCTCTTCCTCTTCTTTTTCCACTCCAGCCCCCAAGTTAATACATTTCTATCAAACATAACTCTTTTAACATAATATAGATTACACTTAAAGGATACTAATGAAGACAATCCATTCATATTGATCAAGACCATAAGAGGGTCACATGTGAAGATAAAAGAGGAGGAGATAATATGTATAACTCTTAATTATGTCTGTAGCTAAAGTACAGAGCTAACTGTAGAGGTGGAACAGTGTAGAAGTGGAAACTACTTTTTCATAGCAATTGTTTGTACATATGTCAGTTTTCCTCTCCCATGGAATTTTAAATTCATACTTTTCATTCCATTTTGCAGAGTCAACAGATGAGTCTGAAGCAGATAAAGTTCACTGCATGAATAACAGTGTTTCTTCAGGAACATACTCAGACTATTCACCTTCACAGGCTTCTTCGGGGTCTTCTAATGCTCGCGTTAAAATGGGGTCTTTGCAAACTACTGCTAAAGATGCTGTGAATAATTCTTTGTGGGGGAACAGGTATGCTCACTTGCCAGGTTCCATTTGTGGTGCCAGTTTTGAATGTAAATAAAGATAAGTAATCCTAAAGTGTAAAAATTTAAAGAAAGAGAAGTTTTTAAAAGCATGAACCCTTCCTTTAAAAAAAAAAAAAGAAGAAGATAGAGACTTTTGTGAGAAGTACTGGAGGCAAATGTTTTACATGTTTTACACCAGTACCAGAAAAGTAGTGCTTGGGCCCATGTGTAGACTCAATATTTCTGAACATCTTCTGTCCAGAGTTCAGGTTTATCTGTATACTTCAGTCACAAATAATTGAGTGGTATCATGTCATTGTAACACAATTCCCAGATATAGAGTAGATAACAAGAATAGGAGAGCCATAAATGTAATGCACCCTTCAGATTTTCTCTGCCACATATGGAGCTCAAAATAGGGTACTTAAATTATCTAGAGAGGTTTTATTCGATTAGGAATACACTAGGCTGACTTTTCAAAGAGGCTTTGACATTGCTTGCAAGCTCAGTGCTGTGTGCTTAGGTTTCATTTGCATATGGATTTTTCCTCCCAACTTCTGTTTAGGCAGATAATTAGGTTTATGCAAAAACCATTTTTATATACATGAAAATTGAGATATTGCTCTTCCCTCCCTCCCTCCCTGCTTCATTCTCTTTGAGAGTGTATGCAAAATATATTGATTGCATTTGGTATTTGGATGGAGCACCACACAGCTAACATGAAAAAATATTTAAGTGCCATTCATATTGAGGGAAGAATTAAGCTGTGAGATGTACATCACCTTGGTTTGAATGTACCCCTTATCATTTAGTTACTTTGCTTATACAAAATATTTTCTGCACTAGATTGAAGCAAATTATCAATAGGCTGTGGGAACAAACCATCAAATGAACTCACATATCATCTGCCCAAATTCAATGAGGAGTTTGATTTCAGCAAGACATTTGGTGGGGTGGGGAATGAAAATTTGAACTATATTTCTAAAGGGCTTTGTTAACTTTAAAAGTTCTGTTCCTAACTCAACTAATTCCTATATTCCTTTTATTATTGTTTTATTGGTTTGATTGAAATATTTTTCTGTCTTCTCATTTTTTATTGCTCAGTACACTTGTATGTTTCCCTGCTTGCAGGAAGATTTGCTTTCCCTGTCAATTTTTATATTTCACTACCTATTATTTTTATAAAGAAGACAAATATAGGCCTTCAGGAAAATAAATCTACTTTCAAAAATTCATCTTGACATTAATGCCACAAAACTATTATTTTTGAACATTTTTCCATAATTACCATATGTGTATGAACAGAGGAGGGTTTTTTTATTCTCATGCCTGAGTATTCCTTGCCTAAGAAAACCCTATGAAATTCATTAGGTCACCATAAGTAGGGTTGCCATAATTCTCTGCCACAAAACCAGAACAAAAGTATACAGGACTGTATTGGGTGGATTATCGACAAAAAACAAGACAAAACCCCCACATTTTGAAAATTAACATTGTTTTATTGCATATTTCAGATATTTAAGGTATCTTGTACCTATTGTACTTTTCAGAACTCTGCACTTGGTCAAGGTACTTGGATTTTTTTTTTCACTACACATCAATGTGTAAAATCCAGTGGGGTTGGAAAGAACATGGGCTCAGACTTGCCATGTGAAAGGGTGGGCTCAGACTTGCCTTGTGAAAGCCACTTTATCCAAACAGAATCACCCACTTTTGCTTATTTAAATCATGGGAATCTGCTGCACTTTCACTCCCAATCTCTCCTGGCCTGTGGGGCAGTGAGTCCTCTTCCCTGCTGGATTGGATCACCTGGTCGGCAGTGGCAGCTGCATGCCCCTTTGCCCCCAACCACCCAATCCCACCCATCCCTCTCCTTGACCTGCAGGGCTTTGCCTTCCTATCCCCTCTATGCCATCCTCTTTTGGCAGTCCCAGCCTCCCCCATGCCAGGGAGTCCTTTGCCTCCCACCTCTCTTGTGGGCCTGGCTCTTCTGAGATCTGGCCCCCTGTGTAAAGGAGAGGGTGGCTGGCAGCTTTGTCTTCTGGCACTCCATAGGTCAGTTCCCATCTTGTTTCTTCTATTCCCACCCTGTAACACCAGGGTGCCAAGATGTCCAGAAAGAGGTGTCCTGTGGACTCACAACTCCCAGAATCCCCAAACAGCATGCTCATGGAGATGCTGGGGGTTCCTGCCCAGCTCTGGCCTCTCCCGCATCTTCCTCTTCCACCCAGAGAGTTCTCTGCTGCTGTGGCCCTCTCCAGAGGAGAGGGCCAAGCGGGCTCCTGGCCAGTTTCTTCCACGGAATGTGGATGGGCCAGAAGAGACTCATCCAGCAAGCCTGTGAGCTTTGATAGGAAAGTGAAGCCCTGCAGATCAAGGAGGGAGCCAGGTGTGTTTGAGGTGTTGGGGGCAAAGGGGCATGCAGCTGCCTCTGCCAACTGGGTGAACCAGCCCAGTGGGGAAAAGGATCTACTGCATTATCAAGCCATGGTGGGGAGTTTGGGAAATGAGTGTGCAGTAGATTCCCATGATTTAAATAAGCAAAACTGCGTTTCTGGCTGCTGCTGCAGACTGGGTGAGCAGGGAAGAGGACCCGCCACCCTACCGGACCATCCCACCTTCCAGCAATGACCAAAAGGCTCACCGGCCCCTCATCCAAGGGGGGGTGTCATTAACCCCCCCGGGAGTGTCTACACAGGCAGTGACCTTGAAGGTCAGACTCGCCACAGAGAGAGAGAGAGAGAAGTAAATTGCTGGCCTTCTTTCATCTCTCTTGGTTTTCCTTCACTCCTTCTCTGCAGCTGCCTGTTCTGCACATTCCAACTCCTGCCTTTTGCACACTGCACTCTCCCGCCTAACCTAGATGCACTTTCCTACCTTCTGCACTCACTCCCCACTTGACCCAGAGCAGAGAGCCTGCAGACAGAAAGCCTAGAGACGGCATCCTGGATCTGCAGCCCTGCCAGACGGAACAACTTTCTGTCCCTCTAATCCAGGATTTTTCCAGTTTTCTGGGACTTATGGCAACCCTAACCATAAATTGACAGGTGACTTGAACAATACACACGAAGTAACAACTGTAATATGCATGATTAATTCACTTTTTAAAAACATTTTGAGCCAATCATATTATTTAATTGGAAGGAAATACCATTCAGTGGTCTGTTAAAAGCAGGGAGAAATTCTGACAGGTTGTCCAAACTTTGATGCCATATTTCTAAACAGAATTTATTTTACTTTCTCGTCAAATCTTCAGAATGGAATCTACCACTACAAAGCATTGAAGTCTCTGGAAGAAAACAGCAAGCAAAGCTGATCTTCCATGAAATAATATGAGTCTGTTTGCTTTGGACAATTAATTCTATAGGAAGAGATAGTTTCTTCACTTTATCCCTAAGTTCAATTTTTTGCTTCAAATGTTAGGGGCAATATGGAAGTGCCCCACCACTCCATTTTTTACTCCATTTCTAAAAATATATAGGGCTAGTACTGAAAATTTTCCAAAGTTCCCAACAATTTTTCTTATCGTACTGTAAGTAGGCTAGCATTCCTGGTTGCTAGTAGACTGATTAAACTATATTTACTGTAACAACAATGGTAAGAGGTAGCATTTTGTTCTTCTGTGATTGATCCTTTTCTGATCTGGGTTGATTTTTTTCCCCTTAAAATCTATATTTCTTGCAGGCTTGTCCAATCTTTTCCTCAGCCCCTTGAGACAAAGCCTTTGCTCAGCCAGCGGGAGTCTGCTCCAGCAGGAAACATGCAGCAACATAATGATCGGCGTCCGATGAGTGACACCTTTGCTGAGAGCTGGAACGATGGGTCACACTATGACAACACAGGATTTGTGGCAGAGGAGAGCACAGTGGAGAATCCCAGCACTAATCCCCTCTTAAGCTCTAAATCAAGAAGCACATCTGCTCATGGGCGCAGGCCTTTAATTAGGCAAGATAGGATAGTTGGTATTCCCCTTGAACTTGAACAACCCACTCTGAGAAACACCCCTGAATCAGAAGTGCCTCCATCAAACCCTTGGCAGAACTGGACGAGAACCCCTAGCCCTTTTGAAGATAGGACGGCCTTTCCTTCTAAGCTGGAGAGCACACCAAACACCAGCCCTTTACCTGAAAGGAAAGACCTTGTGAAAGACTCTTCTGAAATAACTAGCACTTTTTCTCCAGGAGCACCATGGGAGTATCATGATTCAAATGCTAATAGGAGTCTTGGTAATGTGTTTTCACATATTCATTGTCACCCAGAGCCTTCTAAAAATATCATTTCCATCAGCAAGAGTACAGAAAGGCTTTCCCCAATGATGAGAGATTTGAAGACTAACAGATTTAAAAAGTCACAAAGTATAGATGAGATAGATATTGGC
The DNA here is from genome assembly GCA_030847615.1 of Gambelia wislizenii. Taxonomy (NCBI): domain Eukaryota; kingdom Metazoa; phylum Chordata; class Lepidosauria; order Squamata; family Crotaphytidae; genus Gambelia; species Gambelia wislizenii. The sequence goes on from JAUMIR010000004.1 coordinate 111,784,595, forward strand.
GCTTATAAAGTTTATAATATACCACTAGAGAACTATGCTGCTACTACTGACAATGCAGGAATGCATGAGAGGTCAGATAAAATAATGGGGACAGAACATGGAATGTCTAGTATGTCTCGTAGCCAGTCTGTACCAATGCTTGATGATGAGATGCTTACCTATGGAAGTGTTAAGGTACAGCAGCAGCAAAAGCCTTCTGTGACTAAAAAGGTGTATCAGTTTGACCAAAGTTTTAACCCCCAAGGATCAGTGGAATTGAAAGCAGAAAAGAGGATACCGCCACCTTTCCAGCATACTCCAGAATACATTCCTCAGCAGACTAAAAATGTCTCCAAGGATCTGGTAAGCCCAAGAGCCTACCGTGGATACCCACCCATGGAGCACATGTTTTCATTCTCTCAGCCTTCTGTTAATGAAGAGACTGTAAATACTCAGTTCTCAAGTCAGGGATCAAGGGCTGGATTTTTGAGAAGAGCCGATTCACTGGCCAGTTCCACAGAAATGTCAATGTACAGAAGAGTCAGTGAACCACATGAACTGCCGCAGAGTGATAGGTATAACAGACATCAGTATAGAGGAGCTATGGAACGCCAAAGCAGCATGTCAGTGTCTGAATCCCAGTTCCTCAAAAGAAATGGCAGGTATGAAGATGAACACCCTTCATATCAAGAAGTGAAAGCCCAGTCTGGAAGTTTTCCAGTTAAAAACCTTACACAAAGGAGGCCATTGTCTGCAAGAAGCTACAGTACAGAGAGTTATGGTACCTCCCAAACCAGGCCAGTTTCAGCTAGGCCTACAATGGCAGCTCTGTTGGAAAAGATACCATCAGACTATAACTTGGGTAACTATGGTGACAAGCCGTCAGATAACACTGATATAAAGACAAGGCCTACCCCTGTGAAGGGAAATGAGAGCTGTGGTAAAATGCCCGCTGACTGGAGACAACAGCTACTTAGACATATAGAAGCTAGAAGGTTAGACAGGGTATGTTTGGCATTTCTATGCAATTAATGCCTTTAGTTTTTATATTTTTATATATCAAAACTATCTACTTGCAGTGCTTAATATGTTACCTAATAATAATTCCCAGATTTGTGTTATAAACAAATAAAACATGAAGTCTATTTTGTACAGAATTTTAAAAATGAGTTAGTAACAGGGTTCCTTGGATGAAAATTAGAAAAGAACTTCCCTGATGTAACATTGTTGGGTTTTTTAAACACAAAAATTATAATCTCTGCTTCTAGTAGTATTGGCTATGGTAGTGGATTACTGATTATGTTAAACTTTTTTTTAAAAAAAAATCAAGCATTTTTCTCAAAAAAACTGAATTTAAAAATATCTTTTGTGATTTGTTAGCTCTTACAATAATGAGAGAAAATAATAAAACACAGCAACATTATTGAGAAGGTTTGGTCTAGGTCACCTTATAATTTATGAGCACAATTCCAGATTCTACAGAACTCCTGCAGAACCGTCCCTATTTTGGGATTTTTTTTTTCATGATTAAGTTTTTCAGTGCTCAAAACTGTGTATTTTGAAGCCACCATGTACACACCAACACAGCAGAATAATTTTGGGTTCCATATGTAGAACATTTAGCCATTTGAGTCAAGAAACACATTACATTACTTGTGTTTTGGGTACTTCAGCCTTAAATCTATTTTCTTGGATGGATGGATGGATGGATGGATGGATGGAAGGAAGGAAGAGGATTTGAATTTCACTTATATCCAGGTATTCACCAGGTACAAAGCATAGTGACTAAACTGAGGGCAAATATACTTTACACTGTGACTATATTTTGGAAAACTTACTTTAAAAGCATTCATTATTTTAATAAATGGTGGCAAGTAATGTAGTTAATCCTGTAGTGTTTCTAAAGTCTGAAAAATTAAAAACTACTGTATTATTTGGAAAAGTTGATAAGAAGTCATTTTCTAAAATTCCTTGATGAGTAAAATAGCATATAGTATTAACTGAACTATGAAGAATGCAGTTGGAAAGCATATATCTCATGTAGTACTAGTATTAAGCGTTGTTGTTGTTATTGTTAATCCAGCCACTGAGGGCTTGACTACACAGGGTGTAAAAATCCAGATGAAATTCAAACTACTTTGGAGCTGTGGCACATGAAATTTGGACTACTCTGGCTCAGATTTAAGCGCCATGCTTTAGCTACCAAAGCCCGAATCTGCATTTGGATTTTTACCCCCAGTGAAGCAGAAAGATTTGTTTTTAAAGTGCATTTTACAACACTTGGCTACCATTCAAAGCTGTTACTCACACTTAAGGCTTGACTCTGAGCTCCATGAAAGTAAAGCCCCAACGCTAGTCGCTCTCTCTGAAGTCAGAATGGATAGCCAGACTGGCAATATCAGAGTGGGGCGATTGTTCTGACCTCAGAGAATGACTAGTGCTGGAGCTCTGCCTTAGGAATGTTGGGGGGCAGGAATGGCGGTGCCTCAGGCAGCATGTGTCCTCCCTCTCCTCCCTACTCCTAAACCCAGTGTGGTTGGATTGTTCACACTATCGTTTTCTCTGGAGTTTGAAGCACACTCCAAAGAAAACGGTTGAGTTTTCTAAAATCCGGATTAAGGTGGTATTCCCTGAGTCTGTTGCGGATAGGGCCATACATTATGTGGCATTGTTGCACCAGATTCAGGGGAAAAGCAGCACTTCATGTGGCATTATTGGGCTAGAATGGGGGAGGGGTTCTGGGCTTTTCACTAGTGTAGACAAGCCCTACATCTCAAATTTGGAGTAAAAGACTGTGCAAAAGGAAGAATGCTTCTTAGTCCTCGCCCCTTTATGCTCCTTTCTCACCGCAAATCAGTATTCTCCTGCATCTCTTCAATATTGACTAGAAAATGCAGGTGCTCATACTTTCTTCTCCTAGGGACAGTAAGAGCAATTCCAGTGGATGCTTTTTGGTGGGACAGCAGCTTGAAGGGAAAGGATTATGAAAGATTATGAATTTGGTAGGTCTTCCATGTCAGATTGCATCATTATAGCTGCCATGTGTAAAGAAGAAAGAAAGAAAGAAAGAAAGAAAGAAAGAAAGAAAGAAAGAAAGAGGTCTAAAAACAGAATCACATTGAACGTGTAGCTCTATCTTGGCATTATATTGGCCTTATTTTGTTTTGCATTATCTTGGACATATTGAATGCATGCCTCACATTCAGACTCCCACAGCCATATTTATTTATTCATATCTACCCTGTATGTGAGAGTCAGCCTGGTGTAGCAGTTTGAGAATTGGACTATGACTCTGGAGACCAAGGTTTAAATCCCACTGGGTGACCTTGGGTAAGTCACACACTCTCAGCCTCAGAGGAAGGCAAAGACAAACCCTATGAATAAATCTTGCCAAGACCCTGTGATAGGTTCATCTTGTGTGTATGTGCCTTTAAGTTGCCTGTCAACATATGGCAACCCTATGAATTTCATAGGGTTTTCTGAGGCAAGGAATACTCAGAGGTGGTTTTGCCAGTTCCTTCCTCTGAAATATAGCATACACCACCTGGTATTCATTGGTTGTCTCCCAGCTAAGTATTAACCAGGGCTGACCCTGCTTAACGTTCTAGATCCAACAGGTGCCTTTAGGGTATTTAGGACTTACTAGGTTTGCGTTAGGGTCACCACAAGTCAGAAATGACTTGAAGGCACATATCAACAATAAACCATATACATCCTCCAACTCTTATTGTTTCATGGAAATATACATTGAATTATGAAGTATTTTTCTTCCACAATTAAACATGTTCCCAATGCTGTCATAAAATAAATGAAAGTTGAGATTCACAAATGCACTGAAGCCTGTAGATCTCATTCTTCAAACCCCTATGACAGAATTACTTGTGTCTTTTGATAGGGTTGCCTCAGTATTTGTATGTATGAAAAACCATCAGAAATGTTTTACATTAGGTCACTGCGTTTTTCAGTGGAGGAAGTTCACAGTTCAGTTGTGATTCATTGAAAGTAGAACTGCCCAGTAATGTAATGTGGTACAACTGTCTTAGTACTGTAATACTGCAAAGTGCCAATTAAAAAAAAGTGCACACCAAAATTATTCTGTCCAAAGAGGCAAGTATGTCATAAAGCACATTCTAGCTTGCGAACTAGTTATGTTCTCATTTTCCATTCTAGTTCTAAATGGACAGAAAAGTTTTTGAGTGGATGAACCTTCAAAGATGCAGGGCTCGTCTACACCAGTGCTGTAATTCAGGGCCAGTCTGGAGCATTATTCTCCAGAGCTGCCCTGGATCAACACAATGGCAGCTGCACGTAGCGGTGCAGATCCATTCCAGATCCATGCCATAGTCCAGACAGGTTGACACCGCATTATCCCCGCTGGCCCATGCCCGTCGGTGCCACTGCTGCTATCTGCAGAGCCTGGCCATCGCTGCCGCGACTGCCTTACCCACTCTGCAGAGCCTAGACATCACCGTCACTGTTGGTGATATAAGAATGGGGTGACACACCATGTGATCAACAAGAAGGGTCCCCTCCTTGTGGATAACATGGTGTGGTTCCCCATTTTTACCTCACCAGGAGTGACTGCAGTGGCTAGACTCTGCAGAGCGTTGTTTGACCAGCAGGTGAGGCAGCAGCAGATGTACTGGGGGGCACAGGCCAGCAGGGCCAATGTGGTGGGTGTGTAGATGTGTGAACAGCTGGGTCACTCTGGATCTAGCCCAATCCAGCTGTCGACACATCCAAAACACTGGGGCCACTCTGGAGTTTCCCAGAAACCCCAGAGCAACTTGCAGTTTCTGTTAAGCTGGATTAGTGGCTAAAAGGAACAGATTTGCTCCATGTGTCATGTGTACAAATTGCAGTGGATCTGGGGTGAGTATGCATTTTATCTTTGGTGTAGACAAGCCCACAGTCTTCATTTACAGCGGTACAGCACTTTGAGGGCTGTAATACATATGCATAGACTACCTTGAAATCGCATGTCTTACTTTTAGGGCCTTATTAAGTGTTCTAAAAGCAAGTGTTAATGAAATCTTAACCTTATTTTGTGAGTTTTATTTTTTAGAAAAGGAACTTAGGAAGGAAGCAATTTAGAGAAAAGCGGCAGTTGGCCTTGTGAGCATAACACAGCTGTAATTTTGTGAGAAGATGTGGGAATGAACTTTATAGACTGCTCTTTTCAAATTGTCTCCCCTTACCTACACATGGGAAGCCAAACATGCAGTTGAAACCTGTGGAGTGAAAAACAACTTGGTGTATATCAAAGGAGCAAATAAGGTGTATATCAAAGAAGCAAATAAATGGCAAGCAGGAGTAGGTCATGCACATTCCAGCAAATCTGAAGCAAAGAACACAAAACATGCATCTGGAATGTCCACACAGCACTGAATTTTAAGAGAGGAGACTTTCCCCTTAGGTATATGACAACTTTAAAAATCAATGGTGGTTAAATTTGATATGAAACTTTTGTCCCAACACAGAGTGAGCTTCCATATGAATGCAGACTTCCTGCATAAGCATAATGTATCTGTTCATGACTGTTTGTGGACAATATGTTGCACGTGTGGAGTTGCCCTCTCTGGTAAAAGGAGTGAGAAAAGTCCTGTGGATTGGGAAGTTTCCTATCTACATTGAGCTCCACACTTAAGGCTCCCCACAATAGGTGTGCACAGTTTAAATTACATTTGTTTCCCTCTTAGTTCACCTGAAGGTTGAGTGTCATTTTTAAAGGAACTCTTGACCTAAATCCTGTGCTGTGCTGCTATGGGCTTTTTCAGACCGCCCCCCCCCCAAAAAGTCAATTCTTTTGCCGGCATACCTTTTCCATTTTTATGCCAGCAAAAGAACTCCCCATGCTGCACTTGCCTTAACTTCCATCCAAAGGTTTCCCAGCAATGAACGAGGAAGTTCACTTCCTCATTCAAAATCCTTCGGATGCTTGCGAGAAGATGCTTATGAAGGAAAAACAAAAACACACAAAAAGTTACACAAAGCACATATACACACTTAAAAACTTACAAGTAACCTGGGGAGGGTCATAAAATGTGCATCACTTACCTGGATGTTGCCATCTCACCTGGAATGTTCTGGCCAGACCAGCCATTGATGCTGCATTCACGTGAGTTAAATGGCGCAAGGTTTCATATGCTGGCAATGCTGGCCATCAATAAAAAAGCTTAAAGCCATCAATAAAAAAGTATGATTTTTTGACAAGACATAAATGCGAAAGGGCGCCATCATCTGATATGAGGGCCCTTTCGCATTTTGGCATTGTTATGATGCCGTATTTAGTGCGTCTGATAAAGTCACTGTCTTCCCTCTCATTCTTGGTACAGCTTGGAAACAGGTGTTTGTGGTGTACAGGGTTGTGTGAAATGGAACGCTGGTATTGTCCCCTCTCAATTCTGCTGACATAAACAATTCCAATGTATCCCATTGGATCCTAGCTGCTGTGCTTCCTTATGCTTGAAAGCCAAGTAAAAATCCAACTCAGAGGGATTTTTCATGAAGTCTGATTGTCAACACTGAACCAAACAATTTGAGGGGAAGATTTTCTTTTTCTCTTCTACTTACACTACAGATTTGCAGCAGTGAGCCCTGTATGGCTTTTTTGTGAGGGTAACTAAATTATTATAAATCAAATTGTAATAATTTGAAGTAGTGACCTCAAACAAAATGCTACCAGCTATGCTATTGTTCACGACTCTGCCCAGCTAGAAACAAAAGTCTATAGTATAGCTTGAGGTCTGGGGAGAGGTCCAAAAAGTAAAATGGACACATTATTGTTATTGTTATACTATCTTGTTAAGAAGTAAAAGGCACTGGTTTGGGGCCTTTTTCCAACTCTGAACCTAATGTTTTAAGACTGTATAGAATGAGGTTTCTGGAAAATGGAAAAGGACAAATGGTGCCCTACATGTTCTATAGGTCAGACACTTTTGAGGTTGTATGTTTGTTTTGTGAATATCCTTTTCTTTATAAGTGCATATTCTCCAACTGTCCCAGTTTGGCTAGGACAGTCCTGATTAATCCTCTGCAGTCCCACTTTTTCAGCTTCTTTGAAAATGTCCTAGTTTATCTCATTTGTCCTAGGCTTGCTTCAGTTGCTGCAAACTGAGTTCAAGGTGTAAAAGTAGCTTGAACTCAGTTTACTCAGGAGGGGAAGGGAGAGGAGTGGGGGAGAAACTTGTATGTTCCCAGTAGACTCAGGCAAAAGTAAACTGCTGCAGCTTCTCCTAGGTTGTGTGTTCTTCCTCATTAATAATAAGTAATAATCAATTTTTCCATCTTAACCGCGCTCTGATGTTGCTTGGCCAGTTTTGCTTCTGTCCCAGTTTCCATCTGTGAAAAGCTGGAGAGTATGTATGTACTGCATTCTCAGAAAGTCCTATAAGCAGTAGTGGTCTCATGGAGCCAAGGCTTGAAGAATCAAAACCTGGGAACTTGCTGATTAGCAGGGGCCATGACATGAGCTACTACTCCAACTCCCCAGACTCCCTGTTCAGTCTGAGTTTAGCTGGAATCCCTACAGTTGCTAGCAGGAAAATGGATTTTCCAAGCAACAGTGTATTGCGATATAATATTCCAAACTTGGCCACATTGCGCTCCCAGACTATTTCTTTCCATATCTACTCAGAAGTGAATCCCACTGAGGCCAATGAGACTTAACTTGCGGTTAGGTGAGTATTGGATAGTAGTCTAAGAAACAGGACTGTATAAGGTAGAGGTGGCTAACTGCTGGGGTGGTAGATACATTGGCCTTCTGGAGGACCCTGGGGGGCTGCATCTATACCCCCCACCCCAGATTTTAAAACTTTTTTAAAAAATAGAACCAATTACAACTCAAAACACTCTTCCAGCAGTTGTAGGAGAAGTTTTGCTATATTGGAGGAGGGTCTTACTTAACAAGGAATTAAAATGGAACCCAACTGTTGATTTACTTGCTATTTTATTGTTATGGTATTATTGTTTATTGTTATTTTATTGCCTAAAACAGCCCAGAGTGGTCCAAAAATTTGAATAAAAAATTGTTTGAAATTTTTTAGTGGGGGGAAATGGGGAAACTGGGAACCTCTGTGTGGATGTGGGGGTAGCATGCAAACCACAAACTGCATTTTCACTACCCCTTAGCTAAGTCTAGTATTGAAAAATGAAAATAATATTATATCTGGTATGTATATGAAATTATAATGTTATATTAACTTTCCAATTTTAGAAGTGATCAAAATGCTTGGCTTAGGGCATTCTGCTGATAGGGTAATTGAACATTCAGATTTTTTTCTTAAATAATATATACATATATATTAGTCAACTTCATGTATAAGTTGAGGGCAGGTTTGGGGGCCAAAATTATGGATTTTTATATGACCTGTGGATAAGTCAAGGGTAAAACTTTGGGGGTCAGCACAGAGCGCCTCAGATCCATTCTGTGGAGAAATTAAAGTGCCAGCAGCACTTCAGGGGGCCAACTGCCCTTGGCAACCACCACCATTTTCCTGCCCAAGCATTCGAAAAGGCCTTTTGCCACTCTACTCTGAGAAAGGGATGGTACCTTTTTTGAAAAAAGTTAAGGTACAGCATTAACTCTTATCAAAAAAGGAACCATTCCCTTCTCTGAGTAGAATGGCAAAAGGTGAGAGCTTAGTCTGTCCCAGGAGAACCTAAAAGCACCAACCCACTCTACTGTCTTCGCTGTGGTGCCATTTCTGGCCTTTTTGAATGACTGATCAGGAAAATGATGGCAGTGGTGGATATTTGGCATGACTCTGCCTTGGCAGGGAAAGCAGAGGGGGTTGGTGCTTCTTTTACAGTAGGCTCTCTCTGGATAGACTCTTTACTATCTGCTTGGCCTCAGTTGTCTGCAGCTGGCCTGCTTGTCTCTTCCTTCTCTTCTTCACCTTCTCTGAAGGTGCGCTGACTGTGGACAACCAAGGGTGGGCAAAGAACTCCACAAATCTTCCTCACCATCACCATTGTTTCTTCACTGACTGGTCCCACCAGATCCCTTTGCTGCAGCTAGAGGGGTGGCTGACTTTTCATCTTTTGCCTGTCTTCTTCGGCTCCTCTTCATCGGCTGACCACCCTTGGTTTTCCACAGCCAGACTGCTTTAAGGAGGCTTGGTCCATGCCAAAAGAGCCTGAAAGAAACACCCACCCCATTTGCCCTCTCCACTGCACCAGGGAAGCACCAAAAGAGCCGGTGGAGAGATAGCAGAGGGAGATGTTGCTTCTTTCAGGTTCTCCCAGCATGGATTAAGCTCTGGGATTTTAGTCTGTGCTGAGAGAACCTGAAAGAAATACCCACCCCTTCTGCTCTAGCCACCATGCCAGGGAAACCCAAAAAGAGCCATTGAAGAGAGACAGGAAGGGGAGTGTTGCTTCCTTCGGGTCCTCCTGGCACAGACTAAACTCTCAGACTCTCAGAACTGAGTTCTTGCTAAGAGAGCCTGAAAGAAACACCCATCCCATTTGCCCCTCCACCATCCTGGGGAAGCACCCAAAGATAGAGCAGAGGGGGCTGTTGCTTCTTTCAGTCTCTCCTAGCACAGACTAAGCCCTCATTTAGTCTGTGCTGAGAGAGCCTGAAAGAAGCATCCACCCCCTCTGTTCTCTCTGCTGCAGCAGGGAAGCCCCAAAAGAGCCACTGCTGCCATTTTTTCTAACAGGCATTAGAAAGCGCCAAAGGTGACAGCACGGGAGACAGAGGTATCGCATTAACCCATGTTTAAGTTGACCCAGGGGTTTGGGGCTGATGTTTTGGCATATATATTTTTTACTTGTACACAAGCATATACAATATCTCAAAATTATTGTAGAGTCTATCTGTGCTGTTGCTATTTGAAAAATACATTTCTTTTTCACACCTCAAGGGCTCAATGCTGTTTGAGGTGATCTGCAGAAAATGTTTGCATCCCAATTGTAAGCAGGTAATGATTTCAAAACTGATTGAGGGCTAACCCAATTGTTAGTCCCAACTAGAGTAGATCCATTAATTGGCAACTTCGGAAGTTATAACTTCTCTAAATTCTATGGATCCAGTGGACCTACTATAATTAGAATTTAATCTTATTTAATTTCTTATTTTAGAAAGGGACACATGCTTAACACTTGTCAAAAAAAACTGTTAAGAAGTGGTACGTATGTGTATTTACATATATACAAGCACACAGCCATACACATACTTTAAGTGCACACATCTTGAAAGAACAAAGGGCACACTCATTTTATTGGTACAGAGTATAATCATTAGGCTTAGCTATTCTCCCCTTGGTCAGTAATATTTGGCTGGCATCCTGTTCAGCAATTACAAGATTTGTAGTGCTGGTAAACGACATCTGCAGTGCTCTCCTGGTCATGGGGTGCCTTGAGACAAGCAGCTGTAGTAGGACCCCAAGGGGTCTCTCTCAAGCTACCTGTTTGTGATGCATCCCATGACCAAGAGAGTGCTGCAGATGTCCTTTCCCAGCATTCCCTGATTTTCAGTTCCTCCAAAACACTTTGGTAGGGTGCTGCCAGGCTACAAAGGTATGTTACGGGGGAATGGCATTGTCAGACATAAATGATGATGCAGATCCACCATTGTAATTACACTGATGTTGCAGGATCTTGGCCACCTATTTGAAAGAATGAAGTAAGCATTGAGTGTTGGTACTAGAGCACATTATTCTGTTGTTATTCAGTTAATATAAGAATGCAAGCATCTATTATGTTTATCAGTTGGCCAATTTATATTTTAAAAACATGCCTAGTTTGTGGTACTGAGAGGTATTCTTAATAAAATGGTCTAATTTGGAAAGTACTGAGTTTTAATACGGTTGATGCTTATTTGCTTGGGTATTGTATCTGTGGCCTATTTAAAACTGTTCATCCTTCAAAGATGCAAGTACTACTTCATTTGCATGGACAGATGAAACAGACATTTCAGGGTCAGCATTATTTTTCTGGAAATGCATTCAGGTTAAATTACATCTTTGACATTTATGCTAATTTAATATTTTATATATAATCGAGAATAGTTCATAAAGGTTGTTTACTGACTTACTAAAATAGGATCGTTGTGATTTTTGAAAATTAGACTGTATTTACAGTGGGTAATCTTTTGCTAGTGCAGATTGAAAACTGGTACATGAACTCTGTAATGTGTTCTGTGAAATCGTTTTTAATGGACAACCTTTTATGGTAATTAGAAGAGCTTAACTTAGGTTTGTTGTTGTTGATCTTTGTGAAAGTAAATCATTGATTCTTTCACTCAAAACTAATGCAGTGGATATGAAAGATTCAAATATCCAATCATGCCATGCTCTTATGTAGTTTACCTAGTACACAGGCAACTCTATTTATCATTTTCTTTGACTGTTTAAAAGCTGCTCTTCAGAAATCTGTCTTGTAAATGTCTTTTTATGGTAACCATTTTATGTACAACTAGCACTCTATGTGCTTCTGTCCGACTCAGTGCATGCATAAAACAGCTACAATCCTTAGTATTGTTTGTTTGCTTTAATTGAGATCATGTGAAGTTATTCATGTATGTTCAATATTTTCTCTTAATGAGCATGTGTGTTCATACCCTGTCACGTGGTTGTTATTTCCTCTACTCAGACTGCTGCTTATAAACACAACACTGTTAACCTTGGCATGCTGCGCTCTGGAGGTTTGTCAGCAATGCATGCGGGCAGAAGCATGACATTAAACTTGCAGACTAAATCTAAATTTGAAAACCAAATGCATCAAGAGCTACCTCTACCGAAAGTAAGTATGAGATAGCCTGCCTATATCCAACACCACATAATAATAATTTTTAATACTCTCTTTCCTCTCTCTTTTTAGCCATTGCATATTATTCATGGCTGTGTCCTAAAATAAATAAACAAAAGGGGCAAAGTTGCTAATATAATTTGCCTACGTAACATCTTTGCTTCTTCAAGTAATTGAAGAACCACGTGACAGTCATGCTGCTTTCTGCTCTTCTGTTGCAGACTGATGTACCCATTATGTTAGCCAAAGAGGCCTGAGGGTCGTGTTCCACGTTGTAGATGTTTAATGATGTCATGGCTGTTAGAATGGAGTAGTCATTTAATATCAGGAAAGGTCCATCACAAGTTATCATAGCATTTAGGATAGTGTCTTAAGAGCCTGGGGGCTACAGGTGTTGTAGTCCTAGTTAAAGGATGGATTAAAATCATAGTTCAAATGGCATTCCAAAATGTATTTTCCATTTCCATCTTTATTATATTTGTGCATTATTTTATGTAGAACATTGTGGAATTAGCTGTTATATGTAAACATATGCTTTTCTTTAAAAGGGGGGATCTGTGGTGGTCTAACTGGGGGACATACTCAATAACTTCAGCATGGTGTGGTGGCTTGAACATTGAACTACAACTCTGGAGACCAGAGTCTGAATCCCTGCTTGGCCATGGAAACCTACTGGGTGACCTTGATCAAGTCACACTTTCTCAACCTCAGAAGAAGGGAAGGACAAACCCTCTCTGAATAAATCTTGCCAAGAAAACTCCATGATAGGGCTGCCTTAGGGTCGCCATAAGTTGGAAGTGACTTGAAAGCACACAGCAACAAACTCAATAACGTCTTGAAAAATCATACTGAATCAAGCAATATTTAAAGGCGAATTCATGACCCTGAGCGACTAGGCCTATTTATAATCATTTGGCCAATAGACAATGAATTGATAGAAAATGTTAATATATTTTCACATGTAAAACTGTGACACACATTGATAAAGGAAAGATTGCACTTCATTAGTGTTAGGAAGATAAGAGGTAATGGATATAAATTGCAGCACCATAGGTTAAACATTAAGTTACAGGTCATAGTTGTCAGTCACAAAGGCAGTCAGAGAATGTATCTGTACTACATAACTATAGGAGTCTGATCCCACTAACTTCCATGGCTCCTTCCTAATAAGATTGGTTTCTTTGAAAGTTAGACAGTATACCTAGCTTTGGCATTGTGTGGGGAGGGAATTTCACCAACACGTAGTGGATGAAACTATGAGAAGAAACCTGTGAGTTTCTTCTAGTCCTGGACATATAATTCTGAGATACATCTGAAATATATTATGCTAAGCAGTGAACATTTTCTCCAGTCCAAAATTGTGCTGAGCTAAAAGTATTCATTTAATTCATTACCAAATTTATATGATTTTCTACTAATCAACTTTTAGCATTTAAATATTTTATTATTATATTCTTTACAAATCTAGAATGATACAAGTTTCTGTGTTCATATTTTCTAGTTTCTAAATGTTAAATCAATTCCAATTGCATAGGCATTTAAAATACCGATGTGTATTCTTTCTGCATTAGCAACATTAATAATTTTTCTTTCATTTTCTTTCCAATCTTTTTGTGACTGTCCATTTCAGTGTGTGGCATATGTGTTACTCATTTTCTCAATGCACTGGAGGTTTGAGTGCTGTTGCAGTTGACTAATGATCCAACGCATGAAAATAAATGACCAAGAAATCATGTGTCTGACTTAAACCTTTGCTCCAATGTTGCTCTGTTGCAATCTGATAAATGGTAGAGTGAAATCTTATATATACAGGTCACCACCTGTATGCGTGAAGGATACGTTCCCAGACTTACTCAAATACTGTGCTTGAAACCATGGGTAATAGCAAACCTCACAGAATCATGCTGGAGGACCTAGGAAATGCCTAGAAAGGAACCTGTCTAGGCATCTCCAGTGCAGCTCTATGGTAACTTCCAGCAAAAGTTATCATAGAGTTGCACTAGACGACCTAGGAAATGCCTAGCAAGACCATATTTTTCAGATGACAGATAATTGAAACAGGTAATGGTCCTGCACATACAGGGAGTGACCTGTATAGAAAAAGAAGTGCCTAACTTGCTGGGAGCAAAGGTAAATTTATCATGGGCTTGTTAATTCTTTGATTTCCCCACTGCCGTGTATTTTCTTCCTCATATCATATAGCTTATTTTGCATTTCTGAATTATGTGTGGGAAATCAGAAAAACTAATGAGGCAATGTTAAACTTTAAAGTCTTCTAGTAGTGCTTGTAGCATTTTTATATTATGCCCATTGGTAAATCTGGAATAAATTTTATGGAGAAGTTATATTTCTTTAGTGTTCTGAAATGTGAATCCAGAGAGACTATGGTTTGTAGGTATAATTTGTGAAGAAGGCCAATTGTGCAATGGTTCTCCCACACCACAACACACAGACGCGTACACACGCATGCATGCAAGCACACTGCAGGCAGCATATCCATTGAATTTGCATTCAAAGGCAGCAGCTTTTGCAGAACCCTGTCAAGACAATATCCCACTTCATTATCAAGTCTAGTTTAAGCTTCTCAGCTTTTCCTTTTCTTATTCCCTCTCACTCCATGGAGTGGTGCTTCCCAAACTTTGATGGGTATTTTGTTCCCCAATATGGAGTGAGATTCCTAGCTATCAGGGCAACATTGCTTCTTCTTAGTTCCAATTAATAAGCTCCCAAGGATGAGTATGTGGCATTACTTTTTAAAAAGTAACGTCACTTTTTAAAGAGTGTTCTTCTTCCCCACTTGTTCTTCTCCTGATTTTGGTAATTGTTTGTTACATCATATGTCACATAATATGTTGCCTTTTCACTAGTTTTTAAACCATTAAACATAGTAAAATATTCCCAACCCCGTGTCCCCCAGACTACCTGGAATTTTGCCCCAAAACAACATTTCAAAGTAATGAGTATACATTATTCATTCCCCTTCAAAAACCAAAAGGTCATTATGTTATGTTATAAAAGTAACAGTAACATTGTTACTCATCTTCTAACAAAAAGGTAATATCATAGACAAGTTGCCCCCCATATCTGCAGGGGATACATTCCCAGGCTTATCATGAATATTTAAAACTGTAGGTAATAGCAAACCCCATAGAATCATGCTGGAGGACCAAGGAAATGCCTAGAGATTACACCTCTTCAGGCAGCTCCAGACGGACTATGGAACCTACCATAGACTCATGCTGGAGGACCTAGGAAATGCCTAGAGTACCATATTTTTCAGAAGATGGATAATTGAAACTGTGGATACCAGTCCCGCACATATTGGAGGGGTGATCTGTATGTAACATCATTATTTCTAAGACATTGTTTCCAAATCCTGTTATGAACAATCAACCAATCAATCTAGAGTATGATTGATTGAGGAGTGAAGCATGTAATTTGATAACGCCTAAAACATATCATAAGTAGACTTCCATGTATTGGGTCCCTACCCTAGACAGAGTCTCTCTTGATATTTTGGGCTGCAGTTTCCATCATCCCTGACCATTGACAATGGCTAGCTAGGACAGGGTTTTTAAGCTGAAACATCTATGGAAGCATAGACTGGGGAAGGTTACACGGTGAGACAGATTGCAGTATTTCCAAGCTCACCAGAGCAGAGAAGAGGCCCAAATAAAGGGAGTAATTTTACCATGAAATACAACAGATTAGCTGCTAGCTTCTGTGTGCTTTTAATTTTTCTATAACAGTCACATTTTAATGCTATTATTTATTTAATTGTGTTTTAGCATTGTAAATTTTTGTTCTGTTTTAATTTTTGGTTTTGTCCATACCTTCTTTAATCTTGTTATGGGCTGCCTTGAGTCCTAGTTCTGGGAGAAGGACAAGATAAATGTCAAATAAATAAATAAAGTAGAATTCTTCCTACAATGAGTTGATATATCTCGTAATCATGCCTCCTTGACAAGTGAAGCACAGAAGATGTGTCTTCTAATTCTTGCCTCCATCAGGAGAGTTGATCTCATCAAAAATATTTATAAGAAAAGGATAGGGACCAAGCATGCAACTGGCCAGCATACTGCAATTAGATCATTTGCATGATATCTAGATGATACTTTGAACCTTTGACCAATTGTTTGATTAATTTTAATGGTCCATTGATCTTCTAAAATCAAAATTCTCTCATATACATACATATATATATATATATATATATATAGCTTTCTCATTATTAAAAGAATCATAAAGTTGGAAAGAACCTTAAACTCAATCCACTCCTTCCTTAATGTGGAAATCCACAATTCAGGCTTTGCACACACACACTTGAATGAAGGAGGGTTCAACTACTGTCTGTGGCAATCTCTTTCACTGATGGGCATCTTATAGTATCATACCTTTCTTCAATCTGAATCACTCTTTGTGTGTGTGCATAGAGAGTGTAATTTGAATATACAGTATTCTTTTCAGTCCTATGTCCTGGAGCAACAGAAAACAAATTTGTTCCATCTTTTATATGACAGTCTTCCAAATATTAGAAAATGACTGTCATAACCACTGGAATCCTCTATTACCTTTTACTTAATGTAACTTTACATATACAGTTGGACCCCCATATCCACAGAACCAATATCTGCAGTTTCAGTTATCCACAGGACACAAACTAAAGGTCACATACCATAGAGTCATGCTGAAAAATGCCTAGAGAAGTATCTTTTATAGGCATCTTCTAGGTCCTCCAATGCAACTCTATGGTATGTTTCTATGGGAAGTCCTTTATTTTAATAGGGTTTGCTGTTCTCCGCAGTTTCTGATATCCATGGTAAGTCTGGAAACCAAACCCCCGCAGCTATGGGGGTCCAACTGTACATTTACATATGTAAATAGCAGAGGGGGCAGGAAATCCTGTTTGTGAAGTGAAAAGATGTGTACTGGGATCATGGCAAGAGTGCCCAATGTACATTGGTGCCAGATGTGCATCAGTTCCATTGCACAGTGTCACTTTGCTGACTCTGCTCTATAGTAATGTAACAACAGTCCTTTACTGGATAAAGATATTATGTAACTGCCCAATTCTAATTCCTGTATACATAAGTCCGCATATGAAAACATAACTTCCATACAGGATTATGGTCTTCATATTTAGGGATCTCTTGTCAACAGTAAATACATCCAGCTCCTTCAAAATTTCTTGAGCTTGGAACCTTTGTTTAATTGTGTTTCCTTGAACTAGAGCCTTTACAAAATTGATATTAATATGGAGGAGCAAATCTCTCTCTCTCTCTCTCTCTCTCTCTCTCTCTCTCTCTCTGGCTTTTCTTTGCAAATGAAGATTCAGGAAGGACTCATCCCACGCTTTCTGCAAGCGCGCTGATGAGGAGCAAATAGTGTCATTATTAAATATATCTTTTGAAAGAATTACTTATTTTACCTTTTGTGATGGATTCATTGCTTTGGGATCCTATATCTGTTCTATTGCTATGAACAGAATAAGGTTCATTGCTATGCAATTTTTACCCCGACAGTACAAATATCTAACATGAAGTTTAGATTCTAGTAAACAGTTATATGAGGATTGTTTGGCTATGTACATTAGAAGTGTGTCTTCTGATCAATATATTTAGAGTCTGAATTAAATATATGATACTACTTTACCCAGGAGCTCCTGCCAGTTTCTGAGTAAATTCCTGATGCTGGCATTAAAGTCTTATCCAATTTTGTGACAAGTTATATATAGTACAACATATGTGGCTTTAAACTGACAGAAAAATAGATAACGTGGCTATTGCCCATCACAAAAAAATGTAAATTATGTTTATCAAAAAGGTTAATGTGATGCTTAAATTATAACTTCATTATGGCAGTCTACC
The DNA here is from genome assembly GCA_030847615.1 of Gambelia wislizenii. NCBI lineage: Eukaryota > Metazoa > Chordata > Lepidosauria > Squamata > Crotaphytidae > Gambelia > Gambelia wislizenii. The sequence goes on from JAUMIR010000004.1 coordinate 111,802,195, forward strand.
TCTCACTAAAAAAGGTATTAATTAACCTTTTTAAAATAGACCCCATCACAACAGAGCAGCATTCTAGACAATGGACAGGAAGATGTTTCAGCTGGCAGCCAATGGAATCCATATCCCCTTGGAAGGCGAGATGTGCCACCAGAAACTGTTACTAAAAAGGTAACCTATATAACAAAAATAAAATATTAGAAATATATAAATACTCATTAGTGCTGTTGTGGTCCAGTGGTCTCTTACATATGATTAATGAACTGAGAGTGGGCCATGAAATTCTGAGTTTCGGCGGCTTCATTTTCTCCCACTGACTGTAAGAGTGGTTGAATATTACATTGTCATTAATGTTAACAGGTTTCCTCTTGACCATAGCTTGAAACTAGGACATGAAGTTGATTAGCAAACCTGTACCAGCACTTTTTATTTATTAGTTAAAATATTTATGTTCTGCCCCTTATCCAAAGATGGGTGTTAAATAAAACCAATATGACATTTAACATTAACCATGATCAGTCATTGCTAGGGTGATGGTTACCCATAGTTAAAGTTTGACTGGGATAATCCACTTTGGAGAAGTTAAAGCACAGTTCCACAGTGGTCTCCTGATCTCATACCAAGTGACTGCTATCTGCACTGTTCTCACATCACTACCTTGCCTTATCTTCAGGAGGGGGAGAACAGGGTCACCTCATCTCTTGATATCTTGGTTTGTAATCTGTAGGATTAAAATTTTACTTCAGTTTTTATTCCACATGCCTATTTTTCAACAGCCTGTCAGTTCTGGTCTCTACTGGTACTCTGTGCTAAGTAGCTACTCCATCTGCTGGAATCTTCTTGGCACTATCCTCTGTTGATATTCTTTGCCAACAGTTTGAATTGTGCAATAGAAGATTCCCATTTGAAGGAACTTACTTTTGTGATGGATGTTAAAAAAGAATACCTAAAATACAATGGAATCTTTCAAAGCATGCCCACATAATGGAGAGTATATTCCCAATCAGAATAAGTAATTTTGTTTTTCTAAAAAAGAGAGATTTATTTCCAGTTCATTCATATATGGTAGAAGCTGTTATGAATTACCTCACAGTAGCAATATAAGGCTTTGCAAAGAAAAAAAGACCTTATTAAAATAGGAGAGAAAATGAATTATGAAAACTGTTTACCTGTCTTTCCCAGTTGATTTTTTTTTATGCTGCTCTAGTAATACTAATCTCCTTTCATTGAATTGGACTTCTGGTGATTCATTTTTGCAATCATCATGGCTAAAAGTTTAAACATCTGAATCATGTGAAACTGACTTTGCAGTAATTTGTTTGCCAAAGTTATGAGATTTTCACACAGGTTTTTTGTTCCGTTGCAGGAATGGAACAGGGTCGCTGAAAGATTTTTCTTTCAGATGACGTTCACCCTTTTCCATTCCTACATCATGCCTGTTATGTTTTCTCCCCGTGATATATTATTCATGGGGAAAAGTCGTTATTAGGCACTCGGTTCCATTTCTGAAATGGAACACGGGTATGCGAATAGGACCCCCGTCCCTGTTCTAGAATGACAGGGACCGGGGAGGAGTTCCGTGGCAGGCACTTCCTGCCACAATCTGCCCAGGTAAGTGCCACCCTTCCCCACCCCCTGGGTTCCTTGTATTTTCCCCCCTTTTTATTACTTTATTTGACAGTTGGAGGGATATTTTAAATTTCCCTCACACTTGTTCTCTCATGAGAATGCCTGGGATTTTCCCTGGCCGGTCGTAAAAGCAGCCTTAGACAGTTGCATTTACGGCTGGCCGGCCAGGCAAGGAGGGAGGAGGCCCATTCCTGGAGTGGAATGGAGGTGAGTGTGTGAACATTTACCTCCATTTCGTTGCAGGAACTGGATAGGAGGTGGCAGGACAGAACCAGGGCTTTTGGCCCCGGTATGAAAATCTCCTTAGTCTAATGAAAAAGTAAGTATATAAAGTGGAACTACCTTCATAACACAGCTCTAGCATATTAACTCCATAGCAAGTTCCACTGTATTCATTGGGTCACACATCCTAGCTAAATATGTTCAGACTTTGTTCTGTTATTGCCCCTTCTAGCCTTTTTTTCAGCTTATGGCTTTTAGTAGGTTACATGTGGAAAAGTTCAGGTTTTGTCAGGTAAGAGGTGCTGGTGATATTTTGCAAGCACCTCTAAGTTGGCAAAACCTTAACATTTCTATATGTCACCTATTAAAAGCCACACACTGAAAAAAGACCTGTATAGAGAGTATATGTCGACATTTAGTGGCAGCTAAAAAGGCCAGTGCAATTTTGGGCTGCATCAATAGAAGTATAGTGTCTGGATCAAGGGAAGTAATAGTGCCACTCTATTCTGCCTTGGTCAGGCCTCACCTAGAATACTGTGTCCAGTTCTGGGCACCACAATTAAAAAAGGATATTGACAAATTGGAGTGTGTCCAGAATAGAGCAACTAAGATGGTGAGAAGTCTGGAAACCATGCCTTAGGGAGCTGGGTATGTTTAGCCTGAAAAAAAGACGGTTAAGGGGGCAATATGATAGCCCTGTTTAAGTATTTGAAGGAGTGTCACATTGAGGATGGAGCAAGCTTGTTTTCTGCTGCTCCAGAGACTAGAACATGGAACAATGGATGCAAGCTCCAGGAACTGAGATTCCGCCTCAACATTAGGAGTAACTTTCTGACGGTAAGAGCTGTTCGGCAGTGGAACACACTCCCTCGGAGCGTGGTGGGCTCTCCTTGGAGGTCTTTAAACAGAGGCTGGATGGCCATCTGTCAGGGATGCTTTGATTGTGTATTCCTGCATGGCAGAAGGTTGGATTGGATAGCCCTTGTGGTCTCTTCCAACTCTGCAATTCTATGATTTTATGATATATTGGAATCATATATGTATATCTTGCTACTTTTTCATACATGGGAAAGTTGCCATTGTCCATAGCTTTGCAACACATCTACACATCACTAGACTGGTTCAGGTGAAATCCTAAAGCATATTTTAGGACTATAAAGTCCCACTCTCCTTTTCTTGTCCAACATACATGAAGGGAGTTGAATAGAAGCACCTATTTCCAATTTTAAACTAACAACAGTGCTCCATTAGATTCAAAACTACAGCCAGTCCTCCATAGTCACAGATTCTGCATCCACAGATTCAACCATCCATGGCTTAAAAATATCTGTCCCCCCTAAAAAAAAAAAACAAAAACAAAAAACTTGATTTTGCCATTTTATATAAGGGACACCGTTTTACTACAGCATTGTATATAATGGGACTTACACATCCATGGATTTTGGTATCCACAGCAGGTCATGGAACCAAACCATAGTTGATGCTAAGGGCCCACTGTACTGTATTTTGACACTCACAGTTAATAAGCTTAATTTAGGATCTTAAAGCATACTTTAGCTCCTTTTGAACTATGTATTTTAAAGTATCTAATGTCATATATACCAATATAAATATGGTCTACAGTAAAAATAAAATATATTTTAACAGTATACTGCAAATTACAGTATTTGCAGTGCAAGTAAAGACTAGTCTTTCATTGTGTTTTTCATGATGAAAATGAAAATGTAAAAGAAAAGTAATCCTTCTTTTGTATAATTGATTCTCTTATGTGTTCTGTTTTGCTGAAGGAATGACATTCACTCTGTTCAGTGGCTAGGTACATGGTTTCATTTTTAGTTATAACTACTTGCAGCTATAGAAGGCAAATCTCTGGATAATTATTGTTTGGAGGAGGTTGGCTTATACAAGATTTAAGAATTGCTTGTTCCAGTTTTCTAAATTTCTCTCCTTATGTATTAATATTACACACAGACAGGCAGCCATATCCAGACTCTGATGGGATCACAAAGTCTACAGCATCGGAATCGAGAGCAGCCATATGAGGGTAGCATGAATAAAGTAACGATCCAGCAGTATCAGCCACCACTGCCAATACAGATCCCTTCTCAGAGCACTCGGACACCACAAGCAGGAAGATGTGTAATCCAGACTAAGGGGCAGAGGAGTATGGATGGCTATCCAGAACAGGTGCACATGATGAGTGAAAGTGTGAAAGGATTTTGGGATTTTCTGCACAGAGATGTTATTTTGTACACAGAAAATACTGTTTTGTGCAAGAAACTTGATGTCTTCATAGAAATGTTATTTTCTGTACAGAAAATGCTGATTCCACACTAAACCCATGATACAGACATACCCCCTTTTAAGAATTAAGACAGGATATACAGTCAGCCCTTTGTATCCACAGATTTGGCGTCCATGGATTCCCCAGAAAATAAATTCCAAGAAGCAAACCTTGATTTTGCCATTTTATATAAGAGACACCATTTTACTCTGCCATTGTATATATGAGCATCCATGGATTTTGGTATCCACAGGGGGTCTTGGAACCAAACCCCAGCAGATACTGAGGGTCCACTGTAATTTGGGTTTGATGCTGCTCAAGTTATTTTTATCTTATTGATATATGAAGAAAAATATTAATTTTTTCCATTCCCTATTCTTTCCACAGTTGTTTTAGATTTTAACTAGATTTCTATCACATTTCTTTAAAAACTCAACATTGATTAAATGTTTCTTCTGGAGTCTAAAATATTTTTCCCCAAAAAATGTATCTATTGTGTTTCTATTTTATTAAATAAATATGATTGTGTTAAGGTCGATTAAGTATAGTCTATATTGTAATGCATGAATCCACAAGTTATTTCCTTAATAATGGATGATATTAACTAAAGCAGTCTCACTGACTTAATAATTGGCAATAACATTTGTCAGGAAATGGAAAATTTGTAATCATTAATTTAATGCAACCTTTTAGTTACACTTTGTATCTTTTAAATATAGTTTTGTGTGAGGATAGAAAAGAATCCAGGCCTCGGATTTAGTATCAGTGGAGGAATAAGTGGACAAGGAAATCCGTTCAAACCTTCTGACAAGGTAAGACATAAATTTGTTACTTAAATTGACTATTTAAGATAAACCTTAACAGCATTCAACATTACAGCTGTCTATTTTGTTTCACAGAACTTAGTGGAAGTCACTGAGAACCAAATCAGTTTCTCTCTATGTATCTCTGGGTTGTTTCTTGTTGCAATAGAAAGTTGGAAAGTACTTTTTTTCCAAATACAGAATGTATCTTAGATCCTTGGACAAGCAATTTAAAAATCTGAACTCAAATAAGTTCCAATTTTCAAACATATGAACTCAAATAAATATTTCACCCATAGGCAAAATGAGATGTTTTTAGTAAATTACTATTCATCATGAACAGCACATGCCTTGTGCTGTTAGGCTATGAATTCTCGTAGTCAGAATTAACATATAAATAGTACTTTAACCTCATAAAAAATATAGAAATAATAAATACACTGGGCCTTCCGTATCTGCAGGGGTTTGGTTCTGGAACCTCCTGTGGATAGCAAAAACCATGTGTGCTTGAGTCCCATATAATTCAATGGCGGTGATGTGTGCGCAGACACTTCAGCATGTCTATGCGCACATCGCCACCATTTTATGTATTGGGTGCAACAATCTACAGTTGCTCAAATCTGTAGATACAAAGCCTATGGATAAGGAGGGTCTGCTATATTGATTAAAAAAATAAATACAAGGCTAAATGTACTTTTTCTTCCATATAATGTGTAATGAATTCATGTCCTGATGTCATTATGCTGTGTGTGTGTGTCAAGGCCCTGCTCTCCACAATTGGGTGTTGTACAGCTTGGAAAAGCTGGACTGTTGGCTTATGGCAGTGGTTCTTAGCCCCTGGTCTGGGACCCCCAGAGGGCCGCAGTGTCCTCACAGGGGGTCCGTGAAAGCTTGAAGGCTGCTTGGCCCACCTCCTGCTTCCAATTGAGTGGCCATGTGACAGGAGCCATTGCAAAGGCTGGCTGGCTGGCTTGGCCTGCACATTGCCATTCAATCCACTCCAACCACAAACTTGCAGGAAGAAGCAGGAGAAAAGTCTTTCCTCTCGCTCCGGTGCCTCTGAGTGAAGGTTTAATAGATGGTGTAATTGCATTATTATTATGTTTTGTTTTGTTTTGTTTTGTTTTGTTTTGTTTTGTTTTGTTTTGTTTTAAAACTTGAGTTAAGTCTTGAGTTAAGGTCCTTGGCAACAAAAGATATTTATTAGCTAACACACATTGGAAACTGCTTAATGCAGAATAGATGTGTAAACTGCTATTGCTTAAAACAATTTGTAAGCCGTTCTGATAGCCTTGTGGTTGAAGAGTGGGATATAAATAACTAAGTAAAAAAACTAATAAAAATAAATAAATTTAAAGTGGGGGGTCCCTGGTAAAGAAAAGGTTAAGAGCCACTGGCTTATGCGACCTATATCATTTTATAAAGGAACCCAGTTTTCTGGCTCAATTAATGCCTAATACAGAGGTGGGTAAAATGAACTCTCTAGATATTGTTGCCAGCTATACATTTACAATTAAAGAATTCCAAACCTAGGAATTTGTTTTTGAACAAATGAGAGGAAAGACTAATGAACAGAATGCACAGTCTTTCTACAGAAAAATCCACTCTTGGGTCTTCATTACAGTAGTGTAATGGTGTACATGTGGGATCATTTTCATGTTTCTTTGGCTAAATGGTTGGGAGTCAGAAATCTGTGCTCATCTCCTCAGTATATCCAGTTTTGCTTTCCACTTATCCCTTATATACAGGATGCAGATATTAAAACACAGTTGGTTTCACTAGGCACTATAGAAGGGGAAGGAGAAGGGTCAAACTTCACATAGGCAGCTCTTTCCATCAGTAATCCCATGTTAATTGCAACATCAATTTCCACACTAATTCAGTTCACTTTGAGCCAATACTGAGTGGACTGAAGCCAAGGCCCGCCATGAAAATATCTTCATGGTGAATAAATTTAATTTTGTAATGAATGCATGCAGCAAAATTGTAATTATTTTAAATTGTTAACAGTTCATTAGTGGGAAATTAAATAACATACAATTACTTTATAAGAAAGCTCAGCTAAGCAATGTCTTCATGTTACTCATTTCAACCAAATTAACAAAATATTTCCAGGGTGGTCCCCCCCCCCAATGTTTGGAATTTTTTTCTTTAATTGTTTCAGATCTTTGCAGAGGTTTTGTCTATTTGTGTTTGGGACTTTGGCTGAATGGATTCATCCAGTTAGGCATTTAAGCCCTTTGAAGTTAGTGAATATTCACACACATAGCTGTGTGAATGATTCTGGACTCCCCCCCCCCCGCCTTCTTGCATTTGGAACATATTGTATCAATACAAATGGTGAAATGAATAAATACCCACATTACGTCACCAGACAACCTCAATCCTGTAGCAAGTCCCTTACCAGAATGTATATTCTGCAGTAATTCTGTGTGTGTGTGTGTGTGCGCGTGCGTGCGTGCGTGCGTGCATGCACGCAATATACATCCACTCCTTTCCAGCAGTTTCAATATGTGCTTTGATGCTCCCATAGGGTTTTAGCTTGCAAGCATCCTTTTCATAGTTGTTAGATTGGAAGCATAATTTCTTGTTAGGGTCACCAGAAAAATCTATCCTGCTTGTTAAAGGCCAGCAGTAAAAAGAAAAGCTAGTGCTGATGTGAATGAAAGGGATCAGGCTAGCTGGAGCACACACAGTTACATAGGGTTCTGAAGAGGTTTCATTCCCTTAAAATAATTATGAGAAAAGACAGAACAAAAGTAGCTTGATTGTTCAGGGGCTTCAGGGATTCATCAATATGTCTTGTGCAGCTGAAATAAAATATGTGTGAAACATTGTTATAAGTGAACTCCTGTTCCTCTATCGCAGTTGATTTTGTGCAGCTGAGTTCTGCCTTGCCTTTTTAAATTTTAAGTCTGCATTGGTACCTTTTTTCTTCTTAGCAATACACACTGAAGTTTAGAGGCACTGAACACAATAGCAGAATTTGTTATTTTCTGTATATGTATAACATGTTTAAGTGAGACTGTGGGCTTGTCTATATGAGCCCCAAAAAAACATAGTGCCCACAGAAAAAGCAAGTCACAGCAGCTGCGACATGTCTTAATGGTGATTTTATCCCCAGCAGCCCCCATAAGCTTCACATCCCAGATGACAGCTGAGGAAGGGAGAAGATGGCGAGAAAGCCCTCTTCCCCCTTTCTCAGCTTCATGGAAGCGAGCAGGTGGGTGACGGAGAAACCAAGGAAGGGGGAAGAAGGCTCTTTCACCCTCTTCCCCCTACCTCGACCCCACCTCCTCCCTTCCCTGCCCCAGCAGTGTGGTGGTGGTGGCAGCGGGGGTTGGTGTGGGTGTGGGAATGACACCTGCCCTCTCCCCTTCCCCATCCCTGATCGCTTCGGGGGCAATGGTAACTGCAGGCGCTTGCCTTGCTAGTAAGCCCTGCCCCCTGCGCTTGTCTGGCCAATCAGATTTGCGCTTCCTCTCGTTTGGGCAGGCGAATCATATTGGTTTGCTTGTCCTAATGAGCAGGAATGCACCTCACCTCATTTTTTAAAAAAAAGATGAGAAAAGCCACAAAGGCTTTTCTGGAGAGATTTTTGGCCTTTTTTGCCCACCTCCTTCACAATAGGGCAAAATCATACAGAATGCCATTAGGACAGGTAGGATTCTCCTCGCATTCTTTGAGGAGTTTTTTCACCGTTTGGACAACCCCTGTGTATTTGGTGATGTAACAGACAATAGCAGAATTCGTTATTTTCTGTGTATGTAAAACATGTTTAAGTGAGACTGTGTATTTGGCGATGTGACAGAGAGATGTCTGAGAAAAATGAGATAAATAGCAGATGAAGATCCATTAACCAAACCATTTCCCACTGAAATACGATGAAGTACATGAGATATTCCTGGCAAAACAGAATTAGGTTTGGGCTGTTTTGATTGCACTGTATACTTTTGTCTACTAGGGGGTCGTTCACACAGCAAAATAAATCCTCTAAGAATTCGTGAAGCATCCTAATAGTTCCCACATCTTTTGGATCAAAGTTGCCATATTCAGAAGGAGGGGCAAAAAATCCCATAAGTTGCGCAGTATTAGCTTTTGCTATTTCCCCCGACTTTTTTTATAAAGTTCGCGAAAATGCGCACAATCGGTTGTGTGAGCTACCATTTCACAAATGGCTGTGTGAACTACCAGCAATCTTCCCAAAACAGCCACAACAGAGCTGAACCGTGATTGGTTGGACTGACCACGGAGGGAGCAGACTTGTAAGAGATGTGAGAAGCCTCAAACGAAAAGATCCAGCCTGCTGTCTGGGTGGCCCTGATGTTCCCTCCCTCCCTCCCTCTCCACCAAAAAGCTTAGGATTTGGGGGAGAAGGAAGCAGCAGCAGCAGCCAATCATGCCTCCTTTCTGGGGGGTCACCAATGGTTCGGAGCCTGGATGGAGGAATGGGTGGATGGAGGGAAGGAGGGATGGTTGGCTGACTCTGGCAGTGTGTCTTCCCCCCCTCACTCTCTCCCCCTTGAGCTTTGCCTTCCTCTCCTCCACCTCATTCCTCCTTTCTCTGCTGTTCTCTGCTGGAGCTCAGCTGTCTGCCTCCCTGCTTGGCTGCTGCTGCGGCTGAGGAATCCCCACTAATTACTGTTCCTCTGTGTGTGTATTGTGTGTGTGTGAGAGAGAGAGAGAGAGGTTGAGTAGCAATCTGCTCTGCCAGCCATTTGCCCTCACCCTGCTGTGATCGTGTTTGTGTGTGTGTGAGAGAGAGAGAGAGAGAGAGAGGGTGAGGGGAAGGGGGGCTTGAGGGAGACTCCATTGCTTCTGCTGGCTGGTGATCACCCCCCACCAAGACCTCTCTTCCTTCCTGCCAGCTCTCTGGCAATGGGGGATGGCTCCTAGGTGGCTGAAAGGCTCCCTTCTTCCTCCCACCCTTCTCGTTTTGGGAAGAAGAGGGAAGGAAAGGTGCCAGCACTTTCTCTCTCTCTCTCTCTCTCTCTCTCTCTCTTTCCCTCTTTCCCTCTTTCCCTCCCTCCCTCCCTCTCAGCTTTCCCCAGATGTGCTTGGGAGGCCACGCCCCCCACCTTTGTCTGTGTGAACTACAAAGCCGAAAACTAAACAGATCAACCAGTTTCTCACTAAATCATGTAAACTATCTGGCACTGGTGCGAAAAAGTGCTGAAGCGCAAACTATTGCAATAAAAACTGCTATGTAACTGACCCCCAATGTATAGATTGTCATAGAAAGTGCTTGAGTTCTGTGTGTATGTGTGTATGTCTAGTAACATAATACAGATCAGCAAATACCAGAACATCCTGTTCTGTTATGCCTTCACTGCAACTCTGTAGTTCTTTTTGTTTTGCTTTTAGCAACTGTTCCTTAAAAATGGCTGGCAATTTTAGGGAGAAAGCTAGAAGTCACAAGAGTCAAAGGCAAAATCAAGCAGCTCGCCATATGTGGTGTGAGATTGTGGCCAAAGATCTAAAACATCACAAAGATAACATACAGATGGTCAGTGGAGTTTCAGGGTCTTGCCTTCCAAACCAGTATGCTGAGACTAAAAGTGCAGATTGGCACATCATCATTATCATCATCACCACCACATATAGATAAAGCTGTTGTGGTAACAGGCTCATACTACTTAATTATTGTTAGATGCTAGTTAATATGGAATTTCAATATTCAGCATCTAGGATGGCTTACAGTTAGTATAGAAAATAGGATCATTCATTCAGGCAGTCATCAATTCATTTACAAATTTTTAGCCTAGTTCTTGGTGATAGTATCCTAACCTCTGTTACTTCTGACTTATAGGGTATCTTTGTTACTAGGGTTCAGCCTGATGGGCCAGCATCCAATCTGCTCCAGCCTGGTGATAAGATTATTCAGGTAAGTAGGAACTTTTATTTAACAAAAACGTAGTTTTAGTGCAAATATTTCATCATATATGCATGCTGCCATATTGTTGTTTTTCCTGCCTGCATGCCCAAACTAAGTTTCTGATAATAGCCTTAGGATGTGGTGGCCATCTGCTCTGTGGAAATTGCTTCCCTTATAAGTAGACATAAGCCCATGAATCAATGGGAATGAAAGTGGCCCCTTGGGAATCTTTGGGCCCCTTGAAAGAACACAGTGATTGGAAGACAGATTATACAGATAAGCTTTTATCGATTGTAGATAGTATGTCAGGGAAGAATAGGTTGTTTGCTTTGTAGAGTTAGGTCATTGGTTACACTTCCAGCCAAAGAACAGGCTGGATCCTACAAGCTCTGAATAGTGACATTTACCATGTTATTTCAGTGAAACATCAGTGTGAAGTTTGCCCAATGTGACCTTGGACATACGTTGTTAATATATGGAACTTCTGTCTTGTAATTCTAAATGTAAGTTTTACCTTAGCTTAATTTAAACTGAATTCAGCTGATGAAGAGATGCCTACATAGAACTAATGTTAAAATGAGTGATAGAACCAAGCTAATGATCCACGCCGTGTTTCTTCCCCTGCTGACTTAACTGCTTGAAGAGAAAATTGAAGATAACACAAAGAGCCAGATATTTTGATCAAGGGATTTTATTTGCTCTTTAGGTTATAATGTACAGGTGAATAGACTCAATCAAGGCAGCCCTTGTTCTGAATTTTCAAGGCCTGAGTAGGGTTGTCCGATAACAGGGTGACTTAGCAGTTTCTCATCAACAGGGTCACCATAAGTCAAAGTTGGCTTGATAGCAACTAACACCAAGAACAAGATTATAATGAAGTTCAATATGGACGGACTGTATTTTGAGTTGTAATTTTTTTAAAAATCTAGTTTTACAGAACATTTACACTAGCACAGGAATACATCCAGTTGACATTTTTTTTCTTACTCAAAGCACGTTTTACCTACAGGCAAACTCTGAACATATGTAACCTAGAATATTAAAAAGGGAAGTCCTGTGCAATTCCCCCCTTACAGGTCATTTTGAATTGCATTTTCCCCTTTATTTGTTTGTATAACCCTTCTTCATGCATATTTTTCAGTATTCATTACTATTCTTCAATACTGTAATTATAGCATCAAGGAGGTAAAAGAACTCTTACAGTATGAGGTATTAATTCAAAATACCACAAGTATGAACTCAGTCTTCTTCACCAGAGTTTGGTAATCTTTTACAAGAATTAACAAATAAGGTAGATCTCTTACAGCTTGTCCTGATGTATAGCCATGTAGATGAGGCTGTTACTTTGGAACGCTGAAAAGTATCTGCACCCAGGGCTTCATGAAAGTTGCCTAATGCAACAGATCACAGGGAGCTGCAAATGTGCTGTTGCTGCCCCTGTTTCATCCCACTGTTCTGGAGAGCTTTCCAGAGCAGACAGCCTCCTGAATGGATGGCTCTTGAGGGTCCTTAGAGCTGGGCATTATGAAAGGAATCGCTAGGAAAATTGACTGCGGCACTGAACATTATCACTTCTCCTATTAGGGACTAGCTCTGGAGACACTCCGTGTCTCCAGCCAGCTGATTCTGGTGGCAGTTCCTATGGGTGCCTCTACATCCTTATTGTCTGAAGTACCAAGGGATACTGTCACCATATTTTCCTCCCTCTCGTTTTGAGCACCATTGTCATATCCTTCTCCCTTATGGAATGACAAGCAAATGGAGTGTACTACCATAGCATCCTCTTCTTTGATGGCTGTGCAGGTGTAGGCACAATGTCCTCCTCTTATGATGGGGGTATGGGTGCCACTAGCTCCTTCTCAGGGAGGAATTGGCCAGCAGGCGTCATCCACTGGCTTCTCAAGAAGCTGTCACTGTTGCCATTTTGTCCACCATGTTATCTTCTACTGCAGGTGAGGGAGAGTTGCTGCTGCTATGCTTTTCTTCCTTCCCCAGGTGATGGGAGAGCCTGTACCATCCCTGTGTGTATCTAAAATTGTAGTTTCAGAGACACTTGAATGCACAACCAGTCCTTGGTCTGTGCTTCCCATAGCTTTATCCTGTATTACTCTATCACCAATCTGCATTGTAAATGCAGACACTTAAATCAGGATTGTCATGATACTGTACCACTGCAGTTCCTAGGGACACAGTGCAGGCAAAGAGCCAGGGAGCTTCTGCCTGAATGTGTTCTGGGTTGATGATTAGGTCACTGATTCTTATAGGCTTATCCAGTGGATTAGTTGAGGACTCAGATGACTTTTGGCCAGTTAGAGGCAATGTGACATACAGTATTAGACGTGCTTTATCAAATTAGGTGTTGTGATATGTACCACTATTCAGCTTCTAAATTTCAAAGGACTATCCTATGTGTGGTCATCTGGGAAGCCATCAAAAACTATTGTTCACATCTCTGTTAAATGGGAGTGCTGGGATTTAGGCTACTTGGTCCTTTTATCCTAAATATGCATGCTGGAGCACAAGTGACAATGTATATCAGTCAAGCATATTTCGAACTCTGGGTATTAAGAATGCAGTGCTGATTCCAGTGAACCTGATGGAACTGATGTTCTAGATCATACATTGCTTTAACCACACGTATTTTAGCTTAGGCTGGCTCAGGCTCTGATTATTATGCATCCAAACTGACTCTCTTTTTTTTTAAGTTAATTTGCATATGTTCAGCTGCTTAAAATGATAAGGCGGATGTTTTTTTCTATACCCAGTAGTCTATACATAAAGCAGTGTTTTCCATATGAAGATTAGAATAGTATCTTCTAGAAATGTATGAAAAGGAAGCAAGTATTTGCAAATGAGGGTTGAGACTACGGCCCATAAAATGTATGAGCCACAAGACTAGAGAGGGATTCAGCACTCTGGAGATGTCCAAGCTATTTACTAAGCTGGTTTCTTCCAGCCCTGCAAAGGGCACATAGGCTGGGTGTTAAGAATTCACAGAATCCTCTGATCAGTGTTACTGCATCAAGGTGAATGTGCTTTGTATATGCACCATCCTGCTTTACCTAGCAACTTGTTTAGTATGAATGATAACATCGTATGATCTCACTTGATGGCAAGTAAAAGTATCACTATTTTGTTGACAGGTTGGGAGAAAAAAGAATCCTACAGTTATGAATCCTTCCCTTATGCTTTAGATAGCATGGTGGTAACCTGTTGATTTATAATTAACACAGTGGTAGTCTGATATAAGTTTGCCACTGCAATACAATAAGAATACAACAAGAAGAATAATTATTTCAAAATCCTTTTTGTTTTACTGCCGTCAAGTGATCTCTGATGTAGCAGAGTTGTTTATAAACTCAGTTTTATTCAGTGGAATACTCTCATCTATCATGGGTTATATTTCTTATCATTAGAAACAGTATGCATTAAAGAGAAGTAATCTTATCCAGAACTAATTTCTACGTATGCATATATCATATGTTAGTATTTATAGCCTGCTTTGCCACCCATAGGTTTTCAAAGTAGCTTACAAAATTACAAAACAAATTAAAAATACAGTGATAAAATCATTCTGTCAATATATACAAAAACCAAATCTGAGCAACAGATCACTCAGGGCTAAAGTTGCAGTGAAACAACCTGTCAAAAGGGCTTTAGACTAGGGGCCATAGGAATCTCCCAGTCTTGGCACAGGTACCAAGTACTACAGTCTTGGTACAAGAAGGTCTTGTTCTTTTTCATCACCAATTTGCTGATCTTATACCAAATGTATGGTTACTATACAGGATTTGGTTCAATTTTCCATGGGAATATTTGTTTGGAAGTGGCAACTTCTGTTAAGGAGTTAACAACAGTTCTTCCTGCACATGTTATTTTCAGTCTTGAACATGCCTGTTGCAGAGACACACACTTGCACTCATTCTCTTGGCTGTATTGCTCATTCACATTCATCCAAATTCCTCATCTCCTGCTCTTCTATCTCTCATTTATTGCCAGCCTATCTCCTTTTTCCATAGATACCAACAGAGCAAGTATCTTCAGTTGACTTCTATAGAAAAAACAAAAAAGAATGGACTGCATACATAATAGGGGCTTTTTAAGAGTAAAATCTGAATTTGCAAAAATTAAAAACTATATTATTTGCATACCTCCTTCCTATGGAATTCTGGGGTTTGTAGTTTTATGAGGTCTTTAGTCTTCTCTGCCAAAGATTGCTGGTGCCTCATCAAACTACAAACCCTAGGATTTCATAGGAGGGAGCTATGCAAATAATCCAGTTTCAACCTGGATTATTTCTCTAGTGTGGTTGCCCCCTAAAAATTTTAAAGCTCTAAATTTATTTTCTCCATTTGTTTTAGTTGTTAACGTACTATCAGCTTCATCTTGTGACATTGTTTTTTAACCAGTTCAGTTAATGAAGTGAATTCATTTTAAGTGCGATTCTCTGGTATGGTATAGACCTAATCTATCTGATATTCTCATGTAGAACCAGAATCCAGTGATATACATGAGTTGGTAACTCAGGTCCCTGCCAAATGACTGTCGGCGTGCTATATGTGGGATAGTGCAGTTTACAAGAGTTGTAGCAAAGAGGAACTGGGTGGTGTGGTTTGAGCCTTTTCTGCAAGGGCTACATTCCTCTTAATCTACTGGTCATGGGTCTACCATCTTCAGTAAAAAAAAAAAAAAAAAAAAAAAAACACCCCACAAGCCTTTTAGGTAGATTTTTTGTGATTTTTTCCGGGTTGTGAGGCCGTGTTCTAGAAGAGTTTATTCCTGACGTTTCGCCTGCATCTGTGGCTGGCATCTTCAGAGAATGGCTGGGGGTGGGGGGTGTTGTTATATACTGTGAGAACCTGTTGGAGGGGATTAATATGTAAATTTGTGTATTCAGTTGTTGGATGTTTTTAGGATGGGAGGATATGCAAGGGGGATTACTGTCAATTGAGCTCATGGTCCATTGTCTGCTTGGAAGCCCCCTGTCCTCGGGTGAAGTTCATTTGCATGTGTTCAATTTTTTTTATTATTATTATTATTATTTTAGGTGGACTTTTGAGTGGGGGAGAGACTATCACCCTAGTAAAATTATTGACTTCAATGTCCAATCAAAGATAGCTTTCATGTAAAACACTTCAATTGTGTAAAAAAAAAAAAAAAAGTGGCCCATGGACTGCCTTGCAACCCTTTTCTCTGACTGCTTCTTCCATGCAATCCTAGTCAATGGACTTGACAACCTCACTTTTAGAAAAGCAAAAAATCACAGGAAAAAGGCTCAGCGCTCTCCTCCCTTGTTTGTCATCTCTCCTCTTCCTTGTTTTCATTTGCTCAGCAGTGACAGAAAGCCCAAAGTTGTATTTACTGTGAAACATCTAGCTTGGCCCTTCTTTGGATTACTTTGAATTCCTTACTTGTTTTTCCTGTTAAATGGAACAGTTGAGAGATGCAGTCTCAATCATTGTATCTAATCACCTTGATGAGTTTTTACAAGTAGTGCTGTACAAGGAGCAACTCAGAATACAGCATGGGAATTTTGCCATCTACAGTGATCCCAAATATCCTAGATAGCTGGGATTTTTCTGAGTTGCTCAGGAGACTAGAACCCAGTGAGGCAGTAATGGACTGCCAGTCAAAAGAATAAGATCAGAAAGATGCTCTGAGAAACAGTGAGGTCTGAAATGATGAGAAGAAAGGATATATATGTTCAAGGAAGCTGCAGGATCTAGCGGTGCAATACAGGTTGTGAAATTTTAGTTCTTATGCTGGAACATCATCATGCACAAGATGTCCTGTCCCTGTTTAAGTTTCCCAGATGCATCTTTGCATCTAGTCAGAATATAGTCAGAGTGGCACATAAGACTATGGAGAGTTGATGTTAATTATGGCGTCAGAAAAACAAATAATATCTATAGATTTTCTCTGTTTTATTTCCAGGCTGTGAGGCCGTGTTCTGGAATAGTTTCTTTCTGACGTTTCGCCTGCATCTGTGGCTGGCATCTTCAGATCTGAAGATGCCAGCCACAAATGCAGGTGAAACGTCAGAAAAAAACTATTTCCAGAACACGGCCTCACAGCCCAGAAAAAAATCAAGGAAAATCTATGGATGCTGGTCGTGAAAGCCTTTGACTTCACAAAGAATATCCTTTGTCAGTTCAATAGTTTCTGTGACACACATTGAATTATGAGTTGTTGCGTAGGATAGCAATCTGAAAATAAGTTTACATAAAATTGTAAATTAGAATGCTTGGTCATAATAGTTCGAGGCAGTATAATTACAAAACCCTATGATAAGTCAGAAAGTTGAAGCAGTACCACCATCTTGCTTCAGGTATCAAACAGATATAATGATGGAAATAATACCATTCCCTGAATATAAGCATATCCATAAACTATGATTTGGCTTGAGCTGAAAAGTACATAGCACACATTTTGATGATACTTTTTTTAGCAGCCATGTTTATGATATTCGTTTAAGTCCTAAATCGTAAGGGAATATTTTGCTTTTTAGGAAGAAAGTGTTCATGTTAAAGATCAACCTGCATGTGACATGGGACAACCATTACTGGATCTCAAGCTGTTTATATTTTTACTTCCTAAAGCTGGAATTAGCTATGAGTTGTTGTTGTTCCTGTTGTTGTTATTTTAGAATGTAGAAAGGATTGTTTCAGATTATTATTTTTTGCTATAGGTGTATGTTGAGGGGGAGGGTTGATACATGATAGAGATTCCATGATAGAGATTTCCTGCAATAAGCATACTTTGCTTCTTAGGCTGTTTTAATTTACCAACAGTGGCGTAGGGGTGGGCAAAGTGGGGCCCATGGGCTGCATGTCACTACTAAACCCCACTTTTGCAGCCCCCTACCAGTCTTCCAAACTGCCACTGTGTGATTTTTCAGGAGCTTTTCATGCAAACCAAATGTGCAAGAATACCCCCAGCCCCACACAGAAAGCACAGCTAGAACCTTCCAGTGCCATCATATACCTCAGTTTTCATTGAGTGCTTCTGGAAATGGTGGCAGGAAATGTTGTGACATCATTTTTATTCACCGTTTCGGGAAAGACCTAAGTGAAGATAGAGGTATTTGAGAGCACAAATGCACTATATGAAGAAGTACAGTAGGCCCTTGGTATCCTCTGAGATTTGGTGCCAGCCACCCCCGCCCCCCGTGGATACCAAAATCTGTGGATGCTAAAGTCCGATTATATACAGTTGTATAGTAAAATAGTGTCCCTTATATAAATAGCAAAATCAAGGTTTGCTTTCTAGAATTAATTTTTTTAAATATTTTCAAACCATGATTGATTGAATCCATGGATACAGAGGGCCGACTATACTTCATTTTACCTGTCTTGATTTTCCCACCATTCCACCTCGCTGGATGACCCAAGCTAATGGTATTATGAAGGAAAAGTTCCTATCCATTATCTTTGCATAATTTTATATATTTCTGTCTTCTCCAGCAGTGTGGGGAGGGATTCCTTCAGACTGGGTTGACTCCTCCTTCATGACTGATAGGCAGGGCTCCTAACCAATAAAAAAATGCCAACCCACCACCTTAAGGAAGAATCATAGAATCATAGAGTTGGAAGAGACCTCAAGGGCCATCCAGTCCAACCTCCTGCTCTGCAGGAATACACAATCAAATCATTCCCGACAGATGGCCATCCAGCCTCTGTTTAAAAACCTCCAAAGGAGACTCCACCACACTACGAGGCAGTGTATTCCACTTCTGAACAGCTCTTACTGTCAGGAAGTTCTTCCTAATGTTTAAGTGGAATCTCTTTTCCTGTAGTTTGACCCATTGCTCCGTGTCCTAGTCTCTGGAGCAGCAGAAAACAAGCCTGCTCCATCCTCAGTATGACATCTCTTACAAATATTTAAACATAGCTGTCATGTCCCCTCTCAATCTTCTCTTCTCCAGACTAAACATGCCCAGCTCCTTAAGCCACTCCTCATAGAGCACCCCCTATCTCCCAGTTCCATCCTGCCTCACTTGCTCTTTTAGGTCCAGCAAAAGGCCTAGTATTCCTTTGATAATTTCTCTCCTACCACCTTCTGGAGAATGGCTTCTGGGGAGGATTTGTTGACCTCACTGCTCCAGTCTCTCCCCCAATAAGGGATTGGCACAGGGGGTCATCTTTCCTTCTCTAGCCAGAGCAAGGATTGGGCCTGCACAGACCTCTTAGGAGGCGCCAATGTCAGAGCCAGGCTGCCACAGCAGTGGAGGATGGGATGGACCACGCTGGATCAGCATTGAATGGGGCTTTGGGCCTCTCAGAGGCCACCTGGGTGAGTGCCAGGGGTTCTTCTTACCCTCTCCCCCCGATCATGGACGGTGAGGCACTCCCTCCACAATTGGCCAAGTGTATTGCGCTCATCATGCACCAAGCCATTCAGCAGGGAGCTCCGGAGGTGGGGGGGGAGACAATTCCTCAGGGCCTCTTGGGCCAGGCCATTGTCGTTTCCTGCTGAAATGCAGTGGGCGGAGCTTCACACGCTTTGCACCCAACCATCAATGTAAGCGCTCCCACACGGCCATACAAGCACTGTGTTGGAGGCACACACCTCTTCATCTATGTCTGGGGGTTCCCTGCCTGTGTGCCAAGCAGGGCATTCCTGCCCACCTGCAAGGCCAGGACAGCCTATGAATCTTCCCCCTTCTCAGAGGAGGTCAGTCCAACAGCATCTTTGGCTGATTGTGACAGGGATGAGGGAGAGCTCTCTTCAGGGGAGAAGGAAGCTTCATCACAGCAACTCTCTCCTTGGCTTTTTGAGGCACCCTTTTTTTAGGTGCTCCTTAAGAAGGTGGAGAAGACTCTGAGTTTTCACACACACAGCCAATCTTCTGCTAAGGAACCAGGGACTGTTCCTGAAATTAGCTCTCAGCCAAAACAGGGTCATTTTATTGTGCCCTTCCCCGATATGTTATCTGAGACTCTGGAGGGTGGGTAGTTTCTCCCAGGGGCATCTCACTCCACTCCTACTCTGGCAAAGACCTTCTATACCTTGCCCCAAATTGTCATAGAGAAATTGAAGCTGCCACCCATTCACGCCCTGGTGGCAAATTTGGTTTCCGGATCGCTATTCCCTTGTGATAGTGACAACAACTTAAAAAGCTCTGAAGATAAAAGAGTGGATGTTTTCCTCAGACAGGCACATGAGGCTTCAGCTCTGGCCATCAGGGCAGTTGCAGCCGCCTCCTTCTTCGCTAGGGCTAACTTTCAGTGGTCTAAGAACCTCCTGGCAACCCACCTAAGGACCCCAGGTTTTGACAAGGACTCAATAAAATTGCCAAGGCGGCTGCCTTTATGGCAGACGCTAGTTTGGATTCCTTGCAATTTGCTTCATGCTCCCTGACGGCAAACGTTGCGGCCAGTAGGAATGCTGACACTGAGATTTTCAGACTACCCTGTTATAGTGTTACTATTCCACTTTAACTGCTCTGGCTTCCTCCTGTGGAATACTGGGGTTTGTAGTTTAGTGAGGCCTAAGATCTCTCTGGCTGAGAGTTGTAAATGCCCCTCCCTAAACTGCAAATCCCAGGATTCAACAGGAGGCAGCCATAGCAAATAAAGTGGAATAATAACACTATAACAATGTTGTCTGAAAATTTCCCAAGTCTAAGTCCAGCTTGGCTTCTTGCCCCTTCAAAGAGTCTAAATTGTTTGGGGATTCCCTGGATGAGGTCCTAGTGGAAAGCAAAGACAAGAAAGCCCTTCTCTACCTAGAAAGGAAGAGAAAAAGACCTCTTGGCCTGTCTCTTTTCAATCTCAACCCTTCAGGTCTCAGTAGAGACAAAAGGACTTCCTGTCCTTCTGCCCTGGAGTCCCTCTTGTCAGGTGGGTTCCCAGTCCTCTGGGTTCAGCAAAGGAGGGGCGGGCCAGTCCTCCAAACAAGGAGGGAAGGATAATTGCTCTCTTTGATCGGAGAGCTGCTCTGGTGGGTGCGCATCTCCTCCTGTTCACCCATCATTGGAACAATATCTCGTCTGACTCTTGGGTGCTCAGGACCATGGCACGTGGCTACACCATAAATTTCCTATGAAGGCCCCTGCCCAGGTTTCACCAGTCTTTCAACAACAATGTGATGCATAAGTACCCTCTCATGTTAGGGGAGTTTGATCACCTCTTGCAGATGAAAGCCGTGGAGCCTGTTCCATCCAACCAGAGGTTCCAAGGGGTTTACTCCCACCTGTTCTTGGTTTCCAAAAAGAACAAGGACTGGATAGCTATTCTCAATCTTCGATGGGTCAACCAGTGGGTAGCCAGGTGGAAATTCTGCATGGAGACTCTGCAGTCCATCCTGGAGTGTGTGCAGGAAGGGGACTTCTAGCATCACTGGATTTACAGGATGTGTACCTTCATATCCCAGTTCATCCAGCACATTGACGTTTTCTTTGTTTCACCTACCAGGAGGTGCATTACCAATACTTGGCTCTCCCCTTCGGTCTTTCCTCTTCTCCTTGAGTTTTCACCAAAGTCCTAGTGTCCCTGATGACACACCTTCATCTTTGGGGGTCCAAGTACATCCTTATCTGAAAGACCTTCTAATCAGGGCCCCTTCCCTTCAGATCACCAAGCATCATGTTCTTACCAGAATTCGTTGTTTGGAATTCCATGGCTTCCTGATCAAAGAGCCAGTTGGACCCAGTTCAACAACTTCAGCACCTGGCGGCCCTTATAGACACCCCGGGTTACAGTGTCTTCCTCTCGGAAGACAGGAGATGCAAGCTTCAGCTTCTAGTCTGTCGGGTTCAGGGCCAGATCTCCACCCCCTCATGGTGTTGGACCAGCTTCTGGGATTCATGGTGTCCTGCATTGACTCCATGCCTTGGTCCCGATTCCATCTCAGGGAACTCCAGTGGTTCCTTCTGCCCTTTCAGGGGCAGATAGAAAACATGATCACCTTCTGAGGTTTCCAGCACATGTGAGAGTCTCTGTGACATGGTGGGTGACGGACATCATCGGGAAAGGTCTTCCTATTCAGAATCCCAGGAGGGTGTTGGTCACCACAGATGCCAGCCTGAGGGGATAGGAGGACCATTGCAACAATCAGATAGCTCAGGGACTTTGGTCTGTGGAGGAGTCAAACCACAGTATCAACTGGTTGGAGCTGTGGGTGATTCGACTGGTACTCCATCAGTTCCAGTCTCTGGTACAGGGTCAGCATGCCTTGATCCACACTGACAACATCTCCACAAAAGCCCATCTCAATAGACAGTGGGGCAGTTTTAGACAGCAATAGACAGCAGTTTCTCTACGTCAGCAGTTTTCAATTTCTGCTTCCCTGTTGGATATTTGTAGAGCTACAACATGGGCCTCTTCTTCTTTTTGAGGCATTACAGGATTGTTACCTATCCCTTCTGGAGACCACTTGTGTAGGTTCCAATCTGAAGGATCACTCCTCACACTACTGGAGAACGGAACATTGGTACTTACCAGAAAGATTCCTTCTCAACAGTTGTGCAGAGGGATTCCTTCCCACCCTTCTGTTTTCTGTTAATATCTTGTTTGCTGGAGCTGCTTTTCCATCACTGGGAGATAGGAGGTGCTCTCCTCCTTAAGGTGATAGGTTGGCATTTTTTATTGGTTAGTAGCCCTGCCTATCAGTCATGAAGGAGGAATCAACACAGTCTGAAGGAATCCCTCCCCACAACTGCTGAGAAGGAACCTTCACGGTAAGTACCAATGTTCCGATCTCCTCTTACTTGCTGCTTTTTCTAAGCTAAACTGCCTCATACATTTATAACCTTTCCTTATAGGGGAGTTGCTTTTGCCTGTATATCATTTTGGTTGCCCTTTTCTGTATCCTTTGAAGAATACAATATCTTTTCTCAAGTGCAGTCACCAGAACTGTGTGGCAGTGGGCTCCAGCACTTTCAAGCTGCCTGAGGATGGGAAATGAATGTTGCACAAGGATGTAGAGAATACCTCCTTTGTGACATCCCAAAAAATGACATCTGTCACCAACACAGTTCTATCTTGTATGTACAGTGAGCACTGACTCCACTCCAACACTATCTATAATCTTATCTAGAGGTCACATGATGTCTCTAGCCTCCACACTAGACAAGTAGTGCACCATGAGGTTAACAGGGCTGTCATAAACCTGCTTCTCTAGGTCTCTCTAACACATGCTCCCGGGCAGCATACGATTGGCATAAAGATTATTTGACTGTCAAAGAACTGCCTGTCCCTCCTAAGGTATCATCTCTCTCTTCCTCAAAGCTATACCCTTCTTCTGTGGGGTCCACATTTTACACAACTTCAGAAGACCTGTATGGGATTGGGACACCATTAGCAATTCCTGAAAGGTTTCATTCACCATCCTCTCTGCCTCGCTCAGCTCCTCTAGTTCAGCTACCTTGGCTTGAAGTGAACCAACTTGTTCTCTGAGGGTCAAAAGCTCACTATACCAAGAACAGATTTACCACTTCTACTTGTGTCATGATGGAAGTCCCATCTTCCTGCAAAGGTGGTGGAACTCCCATTGTTCTGCAGTGACTACATTTCCAATTGGCAAACAGTGATTGTCCAATCAACAGGACCAGGAAACTAAGGGTTAAGGTTTAAGACCAAGGTGGGAGAGGGAGATCATCTCCTGATATAACATCATCATGACATCACATCACCAGACACTGGACTGGCCAATGAGAATTGGGGAATGATCACCAGACACTAGACTGGCCAGTGATTTTGCCCTGACCTAGCAAGGAGTTCACTCATTTGGAAATAATCCATACCCATATGGATTTCATTTCATTTCATTACCAAAAGGTATACTACTGTCCTTAGTAGATGGCCAACTGGCATTCAAAGTTTGCCCATTGTAGATCTTCCTTGGTTTTTTTCTGGGCTGTGAGGCTTTGTTCTGGAAGAGTTTATTTCTGACGTTTTGCCTGTATCTGTGGCTGGCATCTTCAGAGAATGGTTGGGTAGAAATGTGTCAGCCACAGATGCAGGCGAAACATCAGAAATAAACTCTTCCAGAACACAGCCTCACAGCCCGGAAGAAACCCAAGGAAAATCTATGGATGCCAGCCATGAAAGCCTTTGACTTCACATTTACCCATTGTACTTTAGTACTGCCTCATATAATTCCCTGCAGATTTAAACAATAAAATAAAGCAAGCACTACAACCTGAAGAATAAATATACAGTTGACCTTCCGTATCTATGGATCTGCATCCATGGATTCAACCATCCACAGCTTGAAAATATTAAAAAATAAATAAATACAAAAAGTAACCTTGATTTTGCCATTTAATATAAGGGACAGCATTTTACTACACCATTGTCTATAATGGGACTTGAGCATCCACAGATTTTGTTATCCACAGGGAGCCCTGGAACCAAACCCCGGCAGATACCAAGGGCCCACTATACTTGGGCAGAGTTCCTGCTTTTACATTAAAAAAGAACGGGAAAGGAATTTTAACACAACAGGATATTTATAACATAACTTCCCCAGCTACAGTCTGTATGGGTAAAGGCCATGTTATCACCTCACCCAGCTATATGGATGAGCTTAGAGACCATATATGGTCCCTACAGGCTGCTAGAACAAAAGTAGGAATGAGAAACTGGGTTGTCATTCTCTTGACTTTTGCAGTGTGCCATATGTGAACTAAAGCTAGCTAAGCTGCCCTCTACACTCAGCACTGGCTGCCTGTCACTGCCACCCTACTCCAGGTCCCCCTTTATTAATCCCTTATCTGGACTGGGTCTCAGTCTCCAGGTGACACTTTCTGTGGATAGAATTATTCACTCATGTCTATTCTTTTGGTTAGTGTGACCTTTTCCCTTTATGATGAGGGAAATAAAATAAGATGAGTCAGTGGAACAGTTAACAAACAAACTTATTTGGTTTATTGTATCAAACAGGTTACAACTTCAAAACTGCATGATAACTCTGTATATAACAAATAGTTCTTTCACTTAGTTTTCCTTAGTGTTTCCTTTTACGTTTCCTTTAGTGACAGACCTATTTATCTTTAAACATCCACCTTATTTATTTAGACTCTCAACTGCTTGACACTCCTTCCTCTCATAACAGTGCACTCCCAATATCTCTCATACATCTAACTCATCAAACTGTTTTCTCTCAAGTGACACTCTGAACTGACATTCTCTCAAATCGCTCTCACAGAGGCCTCTCCCATGACAGCTTCCTATGCTGGGATTGGCTCCTTCTCATTCATGCTTTCCAACCTAGTTCTCCATACACTACAATAAAATAGACAGCCAAAATGTTATAAGAAAGTAGAAATATGCTTGTGAGTATTGCTGTGTAGTTTCAATTAGCTTAGTAAAAGTCTTGAAAAAGAAATGTATATAAATTTACCAAAATGTTATGCTTACTTTGCTAATCAAGAGATTAAAATATAGCTTGGGAAAATAGATTTTTATTACCAGAATCCCCCAGCCACAATGGCAGTAATAAATGGGGATTGTGGGAGTTGTAATCCTAAAAAGTAACTTTTCTGAGTTCTGGTTTAAAATAAATGGTCAGGTTTAATTCTGGTCATGAATATGCCAGGAATCAATGTAAATCACTTTTAAAGATACTTGATTAGGTCCAATAGATTTTTTAAAATATTTTTAACCAATTTATTCAAGTTTAAATGTAGGATCCCAAATGTTCCATGTAATCTGCAACAGTAAGTAGAGTTTGTACTAAAACTGAGCTCTTCTGCAGTTGTTCAGCAATTTCGTTAATTTCGGTAGAAGTTGCACAGAAGTTCTCAATGGACTATGCACTTAATCAGACCCACTTCATAATAATCCAAAGAATAATTGGGTTAAAGATTCACCTTTTCAAAATCTGAAACAATCATTAAACCTTTTACTAACGGGTAATGCATACTGACCACACTGTAAATCAATGGTAACTTGATAAATGCAGCTCATTCCTGTTTGCCTTTATCTGAATCAGCTTAATAGAAGTTCTGACAGTGTGGGGTTTATTTCCTGAATTATGGATGTATTCAACAAAAGAATATGGAATTGAACCCAAGTGATCTTTTTTTTAAAAAAATCCCTGTGGGCTTTGGTCTGATTGACCTGGATAATAAATGAGAATTAATATCAATGCAAATGAACAAGAAGGTGTTTTTGGTGGGAAAAGTGCACACAAATAAATACTCTGTGACACTTAAACCAACTCTATCATATTCCAAAATATCAACAGTTCTTTTTTAGTTAATATGGGATATTTGAGATGATGTTTCTTCATCATGGGTGGGTAGACTGTAAGGTGACTGCTGCTAACTTCTTCACTCTCTTCTTTCACATTGGACTGGCTAGGTTCTGTGCTTTGTTGCAATAGGCTTAGCTTCCATGTGATATGGGAAAGTCTTTACCAGATGTTTAGGTTGCCAGGTTCCATTGTGAATATTACAAATGTGCTCTCGTGTTAAGGACACTGGTTTGTATCCAGTGACTTGCATCAGATTGAACTCCTTCCTCCCCCACCACATAGGCCCAGTTGGCTTTTCAAGTTTGAGGACTCTCCAGAGAAAATTTGAGAGACAAGCTGGAGGGAGGGGGGTTGTAAAGTGAGAAGGGGAAGTGAAAATATTCCCATTGCTAGGACAGACATCTGCTCATATAATACTATTACAGTGTTGCAGGTTCTGGCCAAAATACCTTAGTTCCCCCCAAAAGAATTAGCAAGGCATAGACTAAAAAAGGGTACAGAAAGAAGAGCATGATCTCTCTACTCAGATGCATATCTTACCTAATAGATGAGTGAGTCAATAGTTTGATCACTGTCAACTTTATGGAGTGTTTACTTCTATGTGACCCATTCCCCTCAGGGGACATCTTCAGATGTCGACTTGCTCAGCATACTTTGGCCTTATGAGGTTAGGTGGACCATATACAGAAACATGCTGATTTTCTATGAATCTTGCCGCCGCCCCCCCCCCAAAAAAACCCTAACTTCAGACCTTTCTAGTCCATTCATGGACAGAGATTTCTTTAGAATCTCTTTCCATGATGACCAATGTCCTCTAAAGTTCACTACATTTGTGTACATTCAGAAGAAATGTTCATAACATGAAACAGATGAGATGAATTTTCCTAATGACTTTACTACACCAAGGTGAATGTAGGAAACTGGCTTCATGCTTTTGTACACATGCTGTACATAGAGTGTAAAAGTACCAAACTTCTGTTGATACAGAAACATGCTAATTCTCTGTGAATGTTCCAGAAAAAGAAAATCCCTCCAAACTTTCTATTCCATCCAAGGGCAGAGATGGTGAACTTGCTTTACAATCTCTTTCATACCTCCCAGATTTTCTCACTGCCTAGTTATATAACATTTTGGCTGATCAGTTGTGTGTCATCAATTTATCAGAATGCTTGACTAAATGTGCAAATGGTCTGCAAAGAAAAATAGTGTGTTCACATTGTGATGTAACAGTAGTTCTTTGTTGAGTAGTCTGTGGTGGCTCATTCCCATATATGATTCATAACAGAACAGTACAGGTTATAAACATACATACATATGTAGGCTTGTTCTTACTCGGTGTATCATAATAAGCCATCAGTTAGTCCTAGTTAAAAGAATGAATCAGAAAAGAAATAGCCACTTGAATGTGCAGGTATATCTCAGCAAGACGTTTCTGTGAAATGTCCCCCTGTGCAATTACATAAATGTTCACCAAACCATTACAACTTTCTTATTGGGAGTTGTAATTTCATGGCACAGGTAGCTAGAACACCATGGGTTGTTGTTCACATGACATAAAGGCTTGCCATGTGGGGGAATGTTTGGAGGCTATGTTTTTGAGTGGTTGTCGCACCACTAAGGGCAAGTGTGCAACAAACCTTAGCTTTATAATGATTTATTTACCAGGGAAGGGGGCTACACAAGACATCAAACCAATCTCAAAAGCCAAAGACAACAAACAAAAAGGAACCTTTGTTGTCAGCTTCATGCATTTTGAATATAAAATAAAAAAGTAACAGACATGACAAAATAAAATAAACCAACAATAACAATACTGCTAGAAAAAAGTCCATTTGTTATTTACAATTTATTGTGTATCTAATGGATCCTAAATATATCCATATAGAAAGAGAGATAGACTGACAGATGGACTGACAGATATTTGGAGAAGAGGAAATGAAGTTGAATTTAATTTTGTATGTCTAGTTAGTTTGCAATAACAAAAGCATCTTTTGAGAAACCTTTCTGACTGTGCCTTTCTAAAAAACAACTTAAACAGACTTAAATAATTATTGCAAGTTTTGGTGCTTTCTACATTTATGGCCACATTTTTATCCAACATGCACTTTGTGCAGTCTCTTTAATTAGTATAAACCATTGCTAGTAAGTACTGTTATTGGGCTCTCTACAGTGTTACTTTTCTGTACTTTTACCAACCACATAATATCAGTTACCTTTCTAGCATTATATATTGAGTCATATGTTTATTTTTATAGGTGTGTGTACTTTGACACTGTTGCTATGGTAGTGTTACCATATTTTTGTCATGTTTGTAACTTGAAATATTGCCTTAACAAAGAATTATCAGGGTCAAACAACATGTTCCAGTTAACCTGCAGTGTTCAGGTTCATATCACTTTTTTAAAAAATGTTGTGTGTGTGGTCCTGATCTGAGTTAGGGTCAGCCCAACCAGATTGGGGGAAGGATTAATTTTCCAACAGATGCATATGTTGTTCTCAGTCTGGACCAGAGCCAACCAATACTTACTGTAGAATAAAAATAGGGGATCTTACATTTCATGATGTATTAAATGTTCAGATTCAGAACATTTTGGAATTTTGTTTATCAAATCTTCTTTTCACCCTTTGAGTTCTGCCTTCTACTTCTGTTTCTTAGAGTCACTAATCCATTTTCCATAAGCTTGCTTGTTGTTCATCAACAGTAATATTTATGTGAAATCTGCACTATTTTGAGAATGCCAAACTATGTCACCAGATGTAACATGGAAGATCCACCTCTTTAAATGCAGGCCTGTCCAATCATATCTAAAGTGAAGGTGATGATATTATTTGTAGGCCAGAGGGGGCGCAGCAGGTACTACCTTCCTAGCAGTTTACTTCTTTGCCCCATACTTCTTCTCAGATGCGTTCTAGTGCCTGAATTAAGCATATCTGAGAAGAAGTGCTTGAGAAGAAGTGTGGGCAAGTTATGCGAGCATAGGGAAAGTTCTGTTATCCTTACCCCCATATATGCCCCGTTCTACAAAATTTTATCTGTGATTTGGATAAAACATTAATTTAAACAAATGTGTCTGTCACCTAGTTTAGTGCTAATTGCACTAACCTTTGTCCATGGGAATACACTTCTGGTGTAGATAATGTGAAACTGACCAACCAAGTGTTATTGATGTTGCAGTTAATCTAGCAAGCACATCTGTATCATGCAGATTAAACTGTTACAGGTGCTCCTTAACATATGGATGTGTCTTAGACTTTCAGTATAAACTGCTGGCTTTCAAGGACCAATTATCTGTAAGTGGGCAGTGGTGAAGTAGCCAAACCACAGCCACAATACTTTCCTTTTTCAGATTTCAGAGCCTGATTATTACCCTGACTTCTGGCCAGCAAATCTGGGGTGGTTTCATGGTAAGTCTGACAATGAATTTAAACAGAGTAATTTGGAAACCAACGTTACCCAATGAGATTCTGAAATATGTTTGTTCTTATTGCAGATGGCACTGAGTACACATGAAATGCTGGATATCTTTTAAACCCTATTTCAGTATCCAGGGTTGCCTCACACAGTCCCACTATAAAGCATCATCAAACCATCTGAGTTAAGAAAACTGAAATATATATTGTTTGCCTGCCTCATGCATTGATACGGTTCATCAACAAAGGACTTTGCTCATCATAAAGGCTATCTTCTGATTTTTTTTTTGAAGGCAAATAACTCCAGCAGTATAAACTAGATAAAGTTGATTCAAATAAACATGTTGGTTCAAGGCCAAATCATAGGAAAATGGAACGTGTCACATATAAGGATTGTACTCCCTTACTCAGAAGTCCAGCATGCAGTTCTTGTTAAAGACAACTACTTTTCAGGCCTACCCTTGAAGGGGATCATATATGATCTGTTGGTTTGGTGTTATGGCTCCATGTAAATTTTCATCTTGCACTAAAGTTGAAAAATAATATTTTGATATCAAATGTCATTATCCAGGGCATACATTGGTATCTTTAAGAAAACAACATTGTGCACTTGAAGTGTGATGGTGCCACTTCCATGTGGAGCAATGTAAGCTTGGATGCATTGACTACATAGCTCCTTACCTTTAGAAGTCTGGAGATTCTAAAGTTTCACTTCAGTTCTAATTTCTCTTGCATTTCTGTACTTTTGAGAAAATTCCAATTTATATGTGCTTTAATTCTACCCTAAATAATCCATTTCTTTCAGGAGATGATTGCGAGGATTCCTTTAGTTTTTCTACCTCCATTTGCGTCGCCATCCTATAGCATGCAGTTATATACCAGTGAATCCTTAAGCCTTCTCACATTTTCATGTGCTCTTTGTAGTCAACGACATTTAATTTTCAGGTAAAACAATATGAAAGAGGGAGGGCTGAAAGCTTGCTTATGATAAAGTAAATCACTCCAACCAACATACCATGTGTCAGATGATCCATGCTGCATGCTTAGGGATCATAGCCTGATCCTTTGGTGAATCCCTTGGAGAAATGAAAAAAGGATGTTTTTATGTTGTTATTGGCCCTTTGCACTACATCAGAATTGAAATGGAACCAAAATTTAAAATGGGTTTACTCATTTCCACTCAGAAAACCATCTGCAATCCTCTTACCCCCTACTAAAATCAATAGGACTATTCTGAAGTAAGTGGACAGAGAATTGTGGCCTGTGTTAGTTTTTCAGTCCTTCAGTTGGAAGCCAAAATTAGGCCATCAGGATATGAGAAAGGGACATGCAGACAGATGTTTTTGCACTTAAGGCGATTAACTACAAAACAATGGACCATCAGCCTTTATGAAAAAAAAAAACCACCCTAAAATCTATATGGAGTCCAGCATAAGGTGGGCTGCCAGAAAATATTCCTATAAGGTTTTGCACATGTAGTTCAAGGCTTTGTTGAATGTCTTTGATCTGTCTGGAATTTGTACTCTTTCTCTTAAATTATTTTCCTGCTATTTGTTAAAGCAACATTTAAATTAATAAAAAGGAATTTCTCTGTAGTGTGTTGACTTTGTCTTCATTATTTCTTTTTGTTGCTTCCTTTCTTATCAGAGGGAAAAGGTAGTTTTGCCTACTTGACATTACCTTTCAGCATTTAACTGCATTGTGATTTTTGCAGGGGTTTTTTTTCATCACCACTCTGTAGACATAGATGGTAACCTAGTAATCTCTTTAGGAATATAAAAAGGCCTGCAAGAGCACTGTCCTTATCTGCATAGGCTTCTCCTGTGGCATCACTAAGGCGGGTGTCACCCCTCCCCCTGACAGTGTCACCTGGTGCAATTGGGCCTCTTCTCACCACCACCCCAATGCCACCACTGGGCTTCTCTGTTTGTTTGCTTTAATAGAAGGTACAGCTCTGCATACAAAGATGGAGTTGTGTCTATCATTGAAATTAACGGGAAAGACTGAACATGCAGCTCTCTGTATATAGTAGAAACAGTCCAGAAAAAAGCAAAAGGGATAACGTTTAAATCCTTGTGTCCTCTCCAAATACTATTAAAACAGCTTTTCTGGTTTTCTTCTTACTTTTACATTTGTAGTACATAGCAGCTCAGCACTTCTGGACTACTGCACTGATATTTTCTGGTATCTAAAAGATGCTTTAGGCATGCACATTCTTCTTTCTTTCTTTTTGAATAGCTCTTTGTAAGCTGTATTATTCAATCAGTGTGCTTAGTGGTTGGACTTAGGCTGGAGGAGATCCTCATATAATTCCCTACTTTTGAGTGAACAGGCATGGGTTGTCTGCCCATTACCCATTACTGGTTGTGTGTGTGGACTCAGTCTGAGAAATGGGAGCGGGACGAAGAAGGGTCATATGGGTGGCTGCCTTGTGCTGCAGCCAGAAGGGGTTGGTTTGTAATGTCTTTTGCATTTTTCCCCAAAATTTCCAGGGTACAATATCTGAACTAGCCAGAGAGCATTTGCCTTTATTAATAGCACAATACCAAGAGTAGCAGTGACTTGATAATAACAGCAAATTACCTTTCTGGATCACATTTATAAGCAATGACTTGTTCAGTGATCAGAGTAATGAGTACAGTAACTAGTTTCTTTGTAAAAGTACAATTCCAAGGTCTGAGTGTGCATGCCACACCGAACTCTTTGCAAAAAGGGCAGGATAAGAAAAACTCCAACCCTTCAAAGCCTAATTCTGCTGGAGGAAGGGAATATTGCACAAGGAGGAATCAATTACCTCCTTCTGCAACATCCCCAAAAGGACATATGGTCACGTAACCCTAGATTATGCAAGCAAATGTCACCAATAGGATTCTGGCCAATATTTGTAGTGGACCTCTCTTCTTTGTTCTAGCACTGTTTCCTCAGAAATGCCAATCAGTAGCCTTTAACCACTCACAAAACAGGGTATAGTACACATGTGCAATTGTATCCATCTTTTGACACTTTTATACAAAGTATGCATACCTCAGAAACTTTGTTAGCATTTTCTAGGCTTTATGGTTGATGGGGAAAATCCTTAAAATCTGTTCCAAAACCAGGCTGAGTATACCTGTTGGGTGTTTCCAAGCTGCTTCTGCAGTGTCTTGTTTTTCCAGGTCTGTTCTCCTAGCACCCTCTATGCTTTATTTTCCTCTCATGCTTTTTCTTGTCATAAATGAACAAACAAATAATCAAATTAGGCAAAATAGATTAATCTGGCATGAGTACTGGGTTCAGTTCTGGGTATCCCATTTTAATAAGGATATAGATAAGTTGGAGCAGGTTGGGAGAAAGGCAACAAGGATAATAAGAGGCATGGAGATCAAAATATATAAGGAAAGGTTGAGGGAGCTGAGCGTGTTCAGCCTGGGGAAAGGAAGATGTGGGGCTGGCAGGATTGTTTGCCTGTTGAGGCCTTATGTCTTCATAAATGGATGTATATCTGCAGGAATTAGAATTGTGCAGTGGCATAATGTCCCTATCCAGTAGAAGGCTGCTGTTATGTTACTACATAGCAGAGCCAGCAAAGTGCACAACGAGCATTGGTGCGCAATGCACATCAGTGCCCAGTATGTGATGTGCATTGGTACACAATTCACATCAGTGTACAATGTGCACCAATGCCCATTGTGCACCAATGTGCATTGCACACCAGTGTCCATTGTGCACTCATGTGCATCATAGTGATGTGCAGTGTGCACTGCTGCACATTGCATAACATACACATTGCATGTCGATCCCAATGAGCATGGGCTGCTCTTGCTGGTATACCATTACAAATCTTCACAATTCAGTAAAGGAGTTACTTAGCACCTCTGCTGTGTAGCTAGGTAGACGTAAAGTTACATAACGTAACAGATCATATAGGATTCCAGTTATACTCTTTAAATATCTCAAGGGCTGTGACAGAAAGGAGGTTGCAGATTTGTTCTCTGCTGCCCCAGAGGGTAGAACCAGCTCTTAATGGTTATGAGGTACAGGAGGTTGGTTTTGACTGAACATTAGAAAGAACCTCTTGACAGGAAGAGCAGTTTGGCAAGGGAACCAATTGACTAGAGAGGTGGTAGGGTCTCTTTCTCTGGACATCTTCAAAAAGAAGTTGGACAGCTACCTGCTGGGGATGCTCTAGCTAGAGTTGGACTTGATGGCCTATGGTGCCCCTTCCGACTCTTATGAATCTATGATTTTAAGAAAACAGTGGTAAGAATAAAGGTAATGGCCTCTTTCTTAGTATGCGTCTCTACGTGGACCTGGAACAAAGTCCTATTCATTAAAATGATTGTACAACAGAGTTGGTACCAGCTGGAAATAAGTGGGAGTGCAATTTAAAGATGGTTATGCTGGCATGGGTCTGTGGAGTATGTTCTGAATGTCATACAGATTTCATATAATCAAAGTCAAGATAATGGAGATTCTACTGTGATCAGTTCTCAAGTACTTTACATGACTGCATGATTTCAATTGGTTTTACCCCGTGTGGCCACAATGATAAACTGTAACATTAATATTTTCTCTCTTGTCTGTTACAGGCAAATGGACACAGTTTTGTACATATGGAACATGAGAAAGCTGTATTACTACTGAAGAGTTTCCAGAATACAGTAGACCTAGTTATTCAACGTGAGCTTACTGTCTAAATATTTTTTATAAACAGTAAAATATGCTTAGCAAGATCTAATGTTTAATTAAATAATATTTATATATATATACATATACATACATATATATATATACATATATATATATAAGAAACCATTTTTTGCCAATTGCTGGACCAATGGCAAACATAGTGCCAAATGTATATTATATGTTAGTACTGATCATTCTGGGGAAAAATAACTATATAAATATAACTTCCATGTGATTATGTATGAGTTTTCATTGTAAGCCTCTGGCTATGCATTGGTGCCAGCGGCTATTTAATATTCTTTTAAATGATTTCTGAACCTCATGTAATTACAGACCACAGAAGTACCCACAAGCTCTTTACAAATTCTGATATCCATCCAAAACACTGCCTCAAAGTTGTATATGCCTTTAGAAAGGAATCTATGTAAACACAATTCCCATAAAGTCTGTCTCATCAGATATAGGCCTCACTACTATATCGCCTCACCATAGTGTCAATATCAATCTGCGGACCTATGCTAAACTGAGCCATGCACAGCCCCCCCAACATGGCTACTCCATGTTTTATGGCAAGCAGGCAAACTCAGAGAAGCGTCTGGCTACATCCCCATAGCCAGATGTACAAGGATTACAGTAGCACTGAGATGTCTGGGTGACCCCAGTGGATCTCAGGGCTGGTAAGGCTCCCATCCTGCCTTATCACTGCAAGGCATGGAATGTCCGCATTTCAGTAAATGCAGGGGAGAGAGCTTTGAGAGCTCTGGTAGGAAAGGTATACCAACCCTTGCAATACCCAAACAAGGACATCTGCATGCATAAGGGAAACTTACACATGTGGATGTTCCTAACAAAATTCCAGCCATAGAGACAAATATATTCATAGATACCTAGAAGAAGATAAAATATACAAATGTGGGGTGCAATCCTATACTTACTTGGCAAATGAACTTAATGGGACTTCTGAAGAAACATATACAGGATTGCACATCTTCTATCATTTAGGTTAGTTTTGCTTTGCTTTTCCAATGCAAATGCACCTTAGAAAGGAGGGTTAAAATTTAAGACTGATTCCCTCATTAGGAGAGGGGGAAAGCTACATGCTTCCATGGACAGACTGTTTATTATTAAGAAAGCTTATGTTCTTCCCTTCCAGTATCACTAAAGTAGCAAACATACATATATACCAGTTTTCCCTGACTTGGTGCTTGCCAGATGTTTTGGACTACAATTCCTGTGACTCCTAGTCATCATGGCTAGTAGTCAGGGATGGTAACAGCTGTAGTCCAAGTCATGTGAGGGGGCAGCAAGTTGGGAAAGGTTAATATAAACCAGTAACAGAGACAGGCACAGAAGATAAGAAATACCTTTTTAAAAGAGGGTTTCCATACAGCAGTAATCAGCATGGCAGATTAAATACCTGCTGGAGTTAAAAACCTTGACTAGATTTAGCCACAAAGTATCTTTGTCATCTCCTGACCACATTCATAGAGAGATACTCTTCCCAGTAGATCTTAAGGGAAAGGAAGCCTTAAGGAAATGGGAGCACGTGGTTGCTTCTAGGTAACAAACAGTTCAGGTATTGCCAAAGTCATACAATATACTCCAGTGAACCATTGCTCACATACACAGAGGATTAGTACACAGAGAAGAGTATCCCATACATATATGTAGCAGGATCAGGTGTGTAAGTACACTACAAATATGTGATCAGTTCCAACAGTACCAGCCTATTTGGAAAAAATAAGGAAATGTGGACCAGAGCTAGGGGCACAGAAGGTAGGACTTCATGCAAATTGGCACATTCACAGGATCTGTTGCATACATAACTCTTTGGATTGGACTCGACAACAAAGACAGAGGCTCAGGCATAATGGCTGGAACTGAGGTCACTTGGAGAACAAATGGTTCTGTGAGGGTTCAGAAATAGCAGAGAAGGGCTTTAGGTTGTAGTGGTGAAGGAGGAGGCAATTGGAGAGCATGGAAAGCAAAGGGAATCTCAGTTCCACTCTTCCCTATAAAAACAATGAAACCTTTAGCTAGAAACAGTCATCTAGCTTGTACAGAATGTGTTACCTAGTGTCATATACATTCTTCATATACATGCACAAGCAGTTTTCAAAGCATGATGTGGGGCAGAGATGGCACTGGGAATCTTCCTCAAGGCCTGCTTCAAATCCCAAGCAGGCCTTGTGCACTGTTCTTGTATGGGTGGATTTCCTTGTGAACAGCCCGCTGCTGCATTAGAGAATCTAAATCTATTGAGTGCCTTTGTTAGTCTATCTCCTTAGAAGTCCTATTTGTAAACCATTAAGTACTGCAAATTAAGACTTTTGCCCATGTGCTTTACTCTTTCAGATTGCATTGATTCAATGAAATTGAGAGTAGCGCACGGGAAATATTAGCATCTGATCTAATCCCCCCTCCCCCAAGATATAATGTCCCTGTATTATTCCCTTTTCCTAATACTTAGCTCAGACACTTGAATGCAAAACACCAGAATTTGTATAATTTTGGGGCTACCATTTCTAGAATCCCTGGCAATTATCCAAGCTCTTAAAAGCATGTTGTCCATACTGAGCCCTAGATCTCAATTAATGCCAAGTTGTTCTCTTGGAAAGAAGTACATGGTTTTGTGGGAGAATGGGACAAGAAATGTGTGGAAATAGTAGCAGTTTTGTTTTTGTTGTGTGCCTCCAAGTCGTATCTGGCTTATAATGACCCTAAGGCAACCCTATGACAGGGTTTTCTTGGCAAGATTTGTTCAGAGGGGGATTGCCTTTTCTTTCCTCTGAGGCTGAGTGTGACTTGCCCAAGATCACTCAGTGGATTTCCATGGCTGAGCAGGGATTTGAATCTTGGTCTCTAGTGTCATAGTCTGACACACAATTTTACCTATATTTATATATATTTATATTTATATATATATATATATATATATAGAGAGAGAGAGAGAGAGAGAGAGAGAGAGAGTTTATTTGGTTTATGGCTGGAGGAACCCTTTCTATAGCTGATTGGAAACAGTGTAGCCCTAATAATGTAATCTGGTTACTTTACCACTTTGTTGAGGGATTCTGATAGACTTATGCAAGCTGTAACATTTTCTAGTATATATTTGCATCCCCTCTCTCCTGGGTTGAAGCCATTTTATATTAAATAGATAATAATGATTGAACAATAAAACTTAAAAAAAAAATTCAGCACAAAAAATATCAGGATCACCCATCAAAGCCATATGTAATATAGGGTATATATTGGTTTGAATAAAGACCAAAACTTGAATTGAAACAGACTCAGACTTCCCCAAAAGACATTTGGTCTTCTCTGAAACAAACTGGGTTGCTCCCAGTCTACTCTGGAG
The DNA here is from genome assembly GCA_030847615.1 of Gambelia wislizenii. NCBI lineage: Eukaryota > Metazoa > Chordata > Lepidosauria > Squamata > Crotaphytidae > Gambelia > Gambelia wislizenii. Next base: position 111,839,634 of record JAUMIR010000004.1, read on the forward strand.
ATTTCGAAGGACACTGTAATCAGTATGAATCTAGTCACTTCCAGCTACTTCATGCCTGAAACAGACCCAAGAAAGGTTAGCTTTTTAATGGCTAATCATGATGCCCAAAGGGTTTTTCCTTTTTCAGCATGGGGATGAGTGTGTGGGGTGTCCATGCTCTTTCTGCCTGTTATAAGACAAACAAGCAAGTAGCTTAGCATAAATCTGATGTATTTTGCAATACTCTGCAAGGCATGGTTTCCAAATTGCTTGCATATACTTGTTGCTTTAAGCTTTCGAGGAAGACTAGGATATAAATATTGAGAGATTTTACATGGCATGGTTCTTGCAATGATGGGTCTATATTATCACTGAATGCCAGATTTCTTCTTCAGCTCATCCAACATTGCAAGGTTTACGAGTCCTCATATCTTGATGGGGACCCTTTATTGTAAAACTACTTGCTCTCATTTTTGACAATGATTTTAAAATACTTCTGTGAAATTCAAAATGTTTATTGAAATGTTTACTCACCAATACCCACCTTCTCATTAGAATTAGACTTAACTGTATTTGTTGCCATAGTGACCATCCTGTTAGCCGCAATACCCACTGTTTAGCTCTCTATACAAACCTATTTATCAAGTGACACCTTCAAATTAGACTAAAAGTACAGAGAAACTGACATTTTCTTATTTTTGCATCCAGTCAGTATGACAGCTGTTCAGGGACATATTAGAATGAGTCCACATTGGACATTAGTACATGGATCCTAAACACTACTGATGTTTCAACAGCAGTTCATTTTGCATCTATGCAGGCATCTGGGATATGCTCCTGAGGCAAAAATTTTAGAAAGCTGACTTCTACAGAACTGTAATTTTCAGAATACCTGGAACATTTTTTCTTCTGTAGCAGCATTTATATGTCAAAAACTAACTAAACATCAGATAACTGCATCCATTCAGGCTGAAGTCAGTTAGGATATAATAATTTCTTTTAAAATAGGTCAACTAAAAAGGTGTACCAAATTCATCAGGCAACAGATTGTTCCATTACTATTTTTAATATAGGTACTTATTTAAAATAGCAGGCAGCAAGCACCATCTTGATACACTTGCTTTTATCTTAAAACAAATGAAAGTCATCTTCTTACTTTAAAGCTATTAATTTTACCCATTGCTGTTATGTGGCTTCGAATCTACTCTGACTTATGGTGACCCTATCACAAGTTTTCTTGACACCTTGTATTCAGAGGTTTGCCACTGCCTCCATCTGAGGAGGCAAGACTTTGCAGTGGGTTGCTATAGTTGAGCAGGGGTTCAAACTCTAGTCTCCCAAGATTCCTAGTCCACTACAGTACACTGGCTCAATATAGTAGTCAACTAAAATCCATGTGATCACTCAACACACTTTAATTAGACAGCATCCATAGTTAGTACAAATTCAAAGTTATGTTTAAGAAGCACCTCATACTTTGTCTTTGCTGCAGCAGCAAGAACAGTAAACCCTAGTCACGCTATTCCTGGCTTTGTCATTATTGCCTTTGTTTTATCATGGAACACAAGGTGTTCCCTGGCAGTTTCTCAGCTATATACTATTCTCTAGGCTTCAGCTAAGTTCTTTCAATCATATACCTACACCCTATGCTCAATACCAATTTATGAGTAACAAATTAGTCATGGTTTGTTTAGTGTTTTTTTTTAATATCATTAACCACCATTCCACTAGAAATCTTCTGCTTGTGAAATCTGGAACAAAAGATGTTCTCCACAGAGGATACATAATTTTTTACACAGTGCCACTGAAGCTAATGGGATCAAATTCTAGATTAAGCTTCTTTTCTTGCAAAAATCTGTGACACCTCCTGATTAAAAAGATCACTCTCAACTTTGTACAGAACTAGTCTGTGAGTACATCTGAGTTTTGTGTTTGGCTGCAACACATGTCTCTCTTAAGAAATAATTTGGAAACTAAAGCAAAATGCTAGTATATCCATTCCCTTGCTAAGGTTCAGAAAGGATTGCTATACCAACACTAACATTTTCAAATGACCAGCTGGTATCTTGATTCAAGTGTTTCATGTTTACAGCATTCATGTATCGCCAATAAAATTAAGATGCAACACAAGAGGTATATATTTATAAAATATTTTCCCTCCTTTAGGGATTGTCCTCAAGTATTTGGTTTCAGTTTTTCTCTTCATCACTGCCTTATATTCCAAATAGGAAACAAGTACAAAAGCAACTTTTAGACCAGTACTTTGGATTGGATATAAATGCATTGAAGGTGGGCTTTTAAAAAGAGCTTTGCAATGCTTGGAGTCATATCTGCACAGTCCAACGGTGACACCCAGAGGCAAAGCATATATTCTTCAGCACATGGATTTTTGATAACCAGATTTCTAACTCTCTTTATAAAAAAGACTTCTAATTCACACTTTTAAAGAGTCCGACTTTGCAGCCTTTATGAATCTTTCAGATGTGCATTGCATATAAAATAAGTACTTTGATGTACACCATTTCACTCCCATTTATAGTATGTATGCCCCCTGTAAAAGCTTTTATTCTAAACATTTACAAGCCACGCCAGTTCAGCACAAGAGGCTGAATTTTTATAAATTGGGGCCTTTCCTGCCTCTTTGCTAGCTTAGGTGGCTTAACACTGGGCAAGACAAAAAATAATTAGTTACATTTTTCTACTTGTGAGTACTGTAATCAAGTCAAACCAACAATTTACTTTATTACAAATTTTACCATTTTATAAAACACATGTTTAATTATAGAGATAGATGTATTGTAATTAATATTTTGAAACAATTGTGATTTTGAGCTTAAATTATATACAGAACTGTCATTTTTGTATGTGTTACAAAGATTGCTATATGACAAAACTGTACTTTTCAGTTTAATTACAGTATCATTGTAAATAAGGCTGAATGAAGAATCATTTACTACTTTATGAACATAGATTGTGAATGTATTTCAATGTTTTTGCAGTATACAGATTACTGAACTGGAAAGCTGCTTCATTTTGTGTGCAAAAAGGTACTTTAAAGCTATATTTTAAATCAATTGATTCAGTGAAATCAATTATCTTTAATTTGCACATGCAAGTGGTATCCTTCCCATTTTACTTTGTGTATTGACACTAACTGGTAAGGTGCATATTGTGTCTAGAATGCATTTCGCAGATGCTTTCTGTACATAAAAAGAATACAGGAACTCAAACAATGCTGTGCAGCGTATAACAGAGCCATTTTCGGCTTTGATGTACTCAACCTTTTTCAGTATTTAAAAAAAGTGTTTTGAATAATATATTAAAAAGTCTATTGTATAAATAAAGTCACCTTATTGTAAGTAAGGTCTGTCTTTTTAAAATGTAATTGCAAGATACAAAGATTGCAGTCTTTCTATTTTACAGAAAGCAACTTGAGACTAATTGGGGGAGGGGATTTGATTTGAATTTTTGCTCCCTCATTTCACAAGTTTTTTTTTTAAATTGCATGTCAAGTACTGATGAAGATTGCAGTGTCCAAAACAAACAAAAGGACACTTATATGTTTGCTTTTCCGCAGCTGTAGCCACAAAAGGAATACTGGCTATCACCTTGGGTTTGGAGTTCCTGACATTGGTTTAGCAAGAGCCTTTACCTGGGTGTTACTTATACTGTAAAATAGAAGCATTTGGCAAAACACATGTGGATTGCTGCGTGTCTGATATGCTGCTGTACCTCTGTGCCAGTCATCTATACAAACACTGCAGCTGTTAGAGAAAACCATGTCTGCTGCCCAACACAGGAGCATCTAAGCATAACTAATATGCCGGATTGAAGCCAATAGCTAGAAACATGCTCTGTGGCCTAAAGGAAGGTAACCCAGAGTATATTAGGAATTCAGATTTTCCATAACTCATAAAGCACAGGACACCTAAGAACTGTCACTTTTCCACCATCCCCATTGCCAGACTACACCTATTTAATAAAAAAAAAAAAAAAAAAAACACTTTTGTGCCTATCTCCCTGAAAAACAACAGACTTTGAATGGATCAAGAGTATTATCAGCCAGATAAAGCCAGAAATGCATATGATCTCTTGGAATTGTTGATGAGGAAAATGTCGCATGGACAGTTGCTGGATCTGTAACTGCCTCTCATTTTCTTGCAATGGTATTATTGGCTCCTTGAGGAAAGTAGGCAATAGTATATATACATGCTACAGTACTTTTCAGTCAAGAAACTGAAAGGTGCTTTGACTGTATTCCTGCATGACAGGGGGTTGGGCTGGATGACCCTTGTGGTCTCTTCCAACCCTATGATTCTATGATTGGAGCACCTGTTTGATTATAGGTATGTAGGCCAGAATCTTGTTGACACACTATAATAGCAGCTACAGCAAAGAAGGCAGACAAACTCTACCAGCCTATTTCTTCACTGCTTTATTTCCTTCACAGCTGCTCCATCTGCTGCCTTTTCGCTTCTACTGCCACTGCCTACACCAGCATACTTCTTCCTGTCTTATCATTTACGCTGATATTTTCATCAGCATAGTGCACAAAGAAGATTCTGGCTATAGCTGATACACTAGATTTAAAACAGGCTCCAATCACTGTTGACTCACCAGTAAAAACCACTGCTTAACTTAACAGAAGTTTTAAGTATAATTACAACTGAAGCTAAAATAATGACTCTATCCCAATATGAAATGGGATGAAAGTAAGCCTAGTAGAACAACACTCAAGAGCCAGAAGCAGTTTTTCAGTTAAAGAACTGGGACTCCTTACATTATAGATTGCGCTCTTCTACAGTTATGTAGATTCCCTTTTCCAACTGCCAGCTCCATGTATTTAGCAAGAAAATGAATGTGAATTAACATGCACACTTGTACCTCATACTAGGAAGGGCTTCTCTAATGTGACACCCATTGTGTTCTGTAATACCAGTCACAAGGCTCTCCTCCTGCTTCATTTTTTTTAATTAAAGGTATCTTGGCATGCTATTACACATAGCACTGGTCATGTACCAGCTGCATGCCATCTTATTTTAATTATTTTTACCTCATTTTTCAGCTCCCAGGCTGGCTCACAAAAGACCAAATAAAGTAATCCCTGCCAACAAGCTTACAGTCTACAAGGCTGGGAACCACATGGGGCGCGGGGACTTGGGAACCTCCAGAGGATCTCTAGAGAAAGGAAATGGCAGGGGGCTAAACAGAAAAATGAAGACCACTAACCATAGGAATGAGCAAGATTGTTTCCTGTCCAGATGAGGGAAAGAAAACAGAAGGTCCAGAAGGTGGTGGGTTCTGATGTTTCAGGACTGGAAGAGATTCCAAAAGGGGGTGGTTTTCCATTTTAGAACTCAAGGCCATTATTTTGTCTTATTTTCAGTTTAGTATGTGGGTTACTTATATTTTAGTCTCACCCATTGTTGAAATGGGTATTTTGTGATTATCCACAGTCATTATTGCAGCCATTTTGTGAGAATGCCCTAACAGAGTAAAAATGCTAAATATGTCCAAAAAATTGCAGATTTCCATTACTGGTAATTTCTGGTTACTAGGGCATCCTTATGTAAACTGGGTTTGTTTGTTTTTCAGACACTGACAATATTCTATACAGCACCATGCTACCTAAAACATTCCTGGCATTTATGTATCAACTATTTATAAGGCATACCTAGCCATCTGATTGAACTTCTAGAACTGATATTCTGACGTGTATGTCTGGATTTGATTTTTCAAATGTACATTGAATATATGCTAATACAACAATGGGAATGAAGCTTTCAATATATTTCTTCACTAACCTTTCCTTGACACAAAAGTTTGATATTGTGGAGATCAACACATTCATTTTTATTATAATGTTTTTTAGCAAACCTCCTTCTGGTGCTCTTTAAAATTAGATCAAATGAGAGGGAATGTTGAACAACTAAGGAGAAAAAAGCTTAAGCCTCAAATCAGCACACTAAATATGCCCAACTTCACAGATGCATGTTCCAGTTATCCACACATGCTACACAGGTGTATATACAAAAGCAGGTACCAGTAAGGCAAACATACTTCTTGATCTAGCTCTTTAACAGAAATTCCATCACGTGCACTTTGTGCATATGCTAATTCAAATAAACAGATCTCAGTTAGAAGGACTTTATAGAGGAAGATCTTGCATACATTTCCATTCAAACTGACAACATATCAAGTAGGAATCCTGCTTCTTAAGTATTCAAGTACAGCATCTGTTCCCTTGGCAAGAATAGTTGCTCGAGGAGTCCGAAAAGGATTGCCTTCCAGCAAAAGTGTCCTGATAGAAGGATAAGAAACTAATTAGGACTACTGTTTCTTTTAATGCATCCACTTTTGTGTATACACGCAACCTTTATGCATAAAAGCAACAATTAATCATTAAAAAAAATTCTTTAGGAAGAAAAGCCATGGAAGGAGATGGGTAATTTTGGTAATTTGTAGTTAAAATGAAGGTCAATTGTGCCTGTCATTTTATATTTGTCATCTGTTTTTTATATTTGCTATCTTTCAATCACATAAGTACTCACGCAGAAACAAGACTGGCCATGGAATTACACTCTCTCAGTCTGTCTCCTCTCCAATATGAATTCCTCCCACTTATCCTACCTGGCCATTTCAAATTCTGCTTAAAAACTGGTGGTGGTGTAGGCCTTGACTGTGGTTGGGGCTGGTAGAGGAATGGGATTAAAAGTATTCATTTCCATCAACTCTCCTCAACTTTACACATGTACACACACAAAACACACACACAAAATACACACACAGTCATATCTTGAATAAGTTGTATCACCATCACTTAGGACTGTCAGGCACAGTTAGGTTCAGAAAGAATTGAACACTGACACAAGTTTTGTTCTTTTGGCTGTTTACCTAAATAAATTCAAATTACAGTTAAATAACGAATATGAGCTTAAGTGCAGTCTCCCAGCTTTAATTCGAGGGTATTTACATGCAAAGTGGAGGGTTTAGGAGTTACAGCTCATTAATATGTAGCCCCCTTTTTTTTCAAGGGGCCGAAAGTAATTGGACAATTGACTCAAATACTGTTTCATGGGAAGGTGTGGGCTATTCCTTTGTTATTTCTTCATCAATTTAGCAGGTAAAAAGTCTGGAGTTGATCCCAGGTGTGGCATTCACATTTGAAAGCTGTTGCTGTGACCCCACAACATGCAGTCAAAGGAGCTCTCAATACAAGTGAAACGGGCCATCCTTAGGCTGCCAAAAAAGAAAAAAATCCATCAGAGATAGCAGGAACATTACGAGTGGCCAAATCAACAGTTTGGTACATTCTGAGAAAAAAAGAACGCACGGGTGAGCTCTGCAACACCAAAAGGCCCGGACATCCACAGAAGACAACAGTGGTAGATGATCATAGTATCCTTTCCACGGAAAAGAAAAATCCCTTCACAGCATCCAGCCAAGTGAAGAATATGCTCCAGGAGTTGGGTGTATCATTATCCAAGTCTTCCATATAGAGAAGATATAACGAGACCAAATACAGAGGGTTTACCACAAGGTGCAAACCATTCATAAGCCTCAAAAATAGAAAGGTCAGATTAGACTTTACCAAAAAATATCTTAAAAAGTCAGCCCAGTTCTGGAACAGCATTCTTTGGACAGATGAAACTAAGATTAACCTGTACCAGAATGATGGGAAGAAAAAAGTATGGAGAAGGCTTGGAACAGCTCATGATCCAAAACATACCACACATCTGTAAAACACAGTGGAGGCATTGTGATGGCAAGGGCATGCATGGCTTCCAATGGCACTGGATCACTAGTGTTTATTGATGATGTGACAGAAGACAGAAGCAGCCAGATGAATTCTGAAGTGTATAGGGATGTATTGTCTGTTCAGATTCAGGCAAATTCAGTGCAGTTGATTGGACGGTGCTTCACTTTACAGATGGACAATGACCCAAAACAGACTGTGAAAGCAACCCAGGAGTTTTTAAGGCAAAGAAGTGGAATATTTTGCAATGACCAAGTCAAACACCTAATCTCAATCCAATGGAGCATGCATTTCACTTGCTGTCAACAAAACTTAAGGCAGAAAGGCCCATGAACAAACAACAGCTGAAGAGAGCTGCAGTGTCTGGCAAAGCATCACAAAGGAGGAAACCACCATTTGGTGATGTCCCTGCATATCAGATTTCAAGCAGTTACTGCCTGCAAAGGAGTCTCAACAAAGTATTAAAAATGAACATTTTATTTATGATTGTGTTAATTTTTCCAATTACTTTTGGTCCGTTACAAAAGAGGGAGGCTACATATTAAAGAGCTGTACTTCCTAAACCCTTCCTCCAATTTGGATGTAAATATAACTTAAAGGTGAGAGACTGCACTTTAAACCCATATTTGGTATTTAACTAACTTAAATTTATTTTGGTATAACAGCCAAAATAACAAAACTTGTGTCAGTGTCCAATTATTTCTGGACCTAAATGTAAGTAATTTTCTTTTGCAAATGTACTCTCTCCTGTACTCCCCCTAACACAGTAAGGCCTAAAAATGGAGGAAACTATTTGAACATGCATTTTCCAATAATACTTTTTGTTTGTTCTGTCCCACAGAGTGAGGAGGTTGTACACTGACGTACTAACATGCTTACAGGAGTACATGGAGGAACCCACTGTAATGTCTGTGGGAGGCTAGGTTTGCTGTATTGTCCTAGACTAAATATAGGTAGTCCGCCCCAGGTTTTCTTTTGGGGTCTAAAAAGAAAAGAACAGTGGCCTGTGGCTTCATACAATAAAGGAACTATGGAACAATAAAATCTGGATCTTGTAATCTTTCTGTGAATCTGAATTATTACTCTGAACAGTCCTAGGCTTCTAAATAAAACACTCATTTTCAAACTTCATGCATACACAGTTCTGGAAAGCAGAATACTGTTGACAGCCTGTCAGAGAAGCACTAAAGAGTACATGGTTTCAAAATTATAACCTAATACATTATTCCATTAGTCAGATACAAAAGGCTGGATGTTACCCAATATTCATAAAGTTCAATTCACCTGAGGTTGATGCAGTTCCCAAGTTCTGGTGGTACATGCAAGAGATCATTGTTTTGAAGATCTAGGGTACTAAGCCTGTCCAACTTCTTTATTTGCAGAGGATCTAGGGATCCAATCTGATTATTGGCAAGGAAGATTGCTTCAAGAGTTGGGATGTGGTAAAGGACATCTGGCAGTACTTTAAATCTATAAAGAAAGACCACAAGCAATTCTTTAGCATAATTACAAGTACAGATCACTGCAGCAAGAGATACAGGACTACTACTGAGTAGCAGTGGTACTAATTTGTTGTTGTTGTGTGCTTCTCAAGTAATTTCTGACTTATGGCAACTCTAAGGCAAACCTACCATGGGCTTTTCTTGGCAAGATTTGTTCAGAGGTTTGCCATTGCCTTCCTCTAAGGCTGAAAGAGTGTGACTTGCCCAAGGTCATCCAACAGGTTTCCATGGCTAAGTGGGGATTTGAACGCTGGTCTCCCAGAGTCCTAGTCCAATAAACAAACCACTATACTATGCTGGTTCATATAGATGGTACTAATTAGTGGTATTAATCCTATCTTTTTTTTAAAAAATCTGTATAAACACAAGTTCTGACTGTACCTGTGGCACTTGAACATGTAGGACTGTCAGAAAATAGTTTATAATAAAAACCCTAGAGGCTGAATCCAGATTTGGTTACACTTACCGTAGATCCCGCTGAAACAAATGGGACAAGTTAATCTTGACTAAATTCCACTGAATTCAGTGGCCCCCACATGCAACTAAGTTATGCTGCAAACCTAAACATACTTACTAGGAGTAAGTCCCAATGAATACAGTAAGACCTATTTCCATACAAACATGCACTGGATTTCACTCTATACAACAGAATACTTGCAATTTGAAAAGGACTACATGGCAGGGAAACTAAAAGAATGACCAGGCTTCTGAAGAAAAAGCAGAAGGTAGGTACAACTGAAACCTTCTCTCTCTATAAGCAACTTATATTAAAAATACAACAGTACTTTAGAAAAAGGAGGTATTTTCAGAGTATAGAATTTATCAATGCCCCAACAATACTCAGAGGGGGTAGCACATCAGAAGAATTTTTAAAAAACAGTGCCTTCAATAGAGACCTTGCCTTCCACAAAGAAAAAAGCCCCTTGGCCTGTGGAACATTTTTGATCCAGCAAAGCATTTTTGCTGGTGGAATGGGGAGAGCCAATTCAGTATGCCCCCATTTTCTCTTGAAATTTTGTAGATCCTCTAGAACAGTGACTCCTAACCTTTTCTTTACCAGGGACCCCCTTTAAATATATTTTGTTGTCATGGACAACCAAGACTTAACTCAATATTTAAAATCTTAAAGTGCATCAAATATTTATTTAAATTTGCTCATCAAGGGTCTAAAAATTTGGAGAAAAGAGAGAAAGAAGTAAATGCACACAATCCTATTATATTTTTATTGGAATGATTCCATACAAATAATTTTCTTGTTGTTGTTGTTACTGAACACCAAACTATGTTCTAATATTACTTGTTAATTTTAATTAATTAATGAGAAGGCTGGTGCTGCATTTCACTTACAAGTCTTGTTATAATCGCTGATACTTGTATTCTGAGTTCTGACGTTTTTCAAATGGTTTCTATACTTATTTTTAAGATAAATGAAGGCAGAGAGTGCCACATGGGTTGCTTACTATGAAGGTGCATTCTGGGGTTGGAGAGAGGAGGAATCCATGACATTTGGGATTGGTCCCCTCACCACCCAGAGAGAGGCAGGAAGTTGTGATTTAGATTTTGTAAACTGATGCTTTTTCCTGTACTCCTCCCCCTCTGCACTCCACAAGGTCAGTTCCCTGACTAGCCAAGCCCTGTAGAGAAAGCAGGTGTTATCCATGCAAAGTCTATTGGTTAGGGTCCAAAGCAGGATCATCCTCAATGGTTCAAACGGTGGTCACATCAGTTGTTTTAACACCAGTGGTAGGCTCCAGGATGGGAATCAGTCTCTCACTGGCAGAGCTAAGATGGTTGCTCCACTAAGAAACCTCCTCATGTACGAATGTGAGGGGAGCAAGCCCCCTTGTAGCAGAGGCATAACCGAAGATAGAGCTGCTGCCTGTCTCTTTAATGTGTTGGGCATGAGGCCAAGGTCCAAGCCCTTCTGTGCGAATGCCAACACGTGCTTTACCATCAGCCCTTCCAGGGGAATGGAGTTGACCCTGCACCAACGTCTGAAGGCTTGCCATGTCTGCTTATAGATCCGTGCTGTGGACTGCCATCGCAACGAGAGAAGAGTGGTTATCACTGCCTCCTCGTAGCCACATTCCCGCAAGGCTCTCTGCTCAATCTCCAGGCAACTAGCTAAAGCCAAAATACCCTCTGATGGCTGAGGGGCCCCTGTAGTAGGTCTTGTCTTCCCTCTGAGGGAGTCGCCATGGGTCCCCCTCTGCTAGCTTCATGAGATCTGAGAACCATGGTCTCCAAGGCCAGTAAGGAGTTACGAGGACCACGTTTGCTCTTTCTTCCCTCACCTTCCTGCAAACCTTCCACGGAAGGTGAAGAGGGGGAAGATGTACAGGAGACCTTTCAGCCAATGGCTCCTCAGTGCATCCACGCCCTCTGCCCAGTGGCAGTGGAATCTGGAGAAGAATCTCGGGAGTTTGGTGTTAGATGCCAAAGCGAACATGTCCACTTCCATCCTCCCGAACCTGGTCTGAAACTGGTGGAACACTTCTGGGTGAAGTTCCCACTCCCCTGGAAGAATCTCATGCCTGCTCAGTAAGTCTGCTTGACTGCTGTCAGATCCCTAGAGGTGTTGGACCATGATGGAGGCTACCATCTTTTCTGCCCACAGGAACAGAAGATCTGCTTCTCTCTGCAGGGAACGGGACTTTAACCCCCCCCCTTGTTTTGCAATGTAGGATTTTACCGTGGTGTTCTCTGTAAGGACCAGCAAGTGGCGTCCCTTCAAGATTGGTGTGAAGTGCATCAGGGCCAGTCACGCTGCATGTAGTTCCAGCCAGTTTATGCTGTGTCCTTCTTCCTGGGTTCCCCAAAGTCCCTGCACCACCTCCCTTTAGCAGTGCACTCCCCACCCTCTCAGGCTTGCGCCTGAGGTGACCATGATTGGGTGTGCCAGGGCAAATGGGGAGCCCTTCACTATGTTTTCCTTGAGCGTCCATCACCTCAGGAAGGTCCTGACTGGAGTGGGGAGATGAAGTAACAGGCATTTTCAGAGAGCTATTTGGTGTTGATAGTCCCTGAGGAACCCCTGTAGGGGTTTGGAGTGGAACCTGGCCCACAGGATCACCTGGATTGCCACACTGGTTACTTACCGTGAAGGTGCATTCTGGGGGGATTGAGTGAATAGGAATCTTAACACAATTGGGAAGCCCTGTCACCACCCAGAGAGAAGCAGGAAGCTGCATCATGGTCTCATGGAAATGTGAAACTTTCTTTGTTCTTCTCCTCCAGCGGAGGGGGGAGGGACCAACAGAGGAGTTGTGAAATCACTAGGAGGTGGGCTCTTGGCATCTTCATCAACTGGTTTGCTTCCCAGTGGCCAAGGGAGGAAGCAAAGGCCACTGATGTCACACAGCAGAGCTGAGAATTTGCTCAGATGCTTACTCTCTGTCTGTTCAGTATGCAGTTCCCTAGATTGTAGGGACTCTTTCTTTCTTTCCTTCCCCTGTGAGAACACTGCAGCCCCTAGATCTAGAATATCAAGACAGGTAACATCATGGATTGCAATGGGAGTGGGGATATCAAGAGAACACTGTTGCTTTTTAAAGCTGACTGTTCTGAGCAGGACTCAAGGAGCATTTCTCTGGGCTAAAACAAACTCAGGTTCAAACCCCAAAACTAGATCTCATAAGGATTTTTTTCCCCTGGTATATATGCCTAATTCTTCCCTCCCTGTCTCCCTCCCAAAATGAGAAGGTAAGTCCTCCATGACTTTCTGTAAATTTTATCTTTCCACATGGAGTAATTTTCTTGCATGAGTATTGGAAAAGTGAAGAAAAAAGCACAATATTTCAACATCTCTGAGCAAGGATTTCCATTTCCAGGACACAGCCTATTCACATGAAGTGTCCCAGGAGTCTCCTTCTTCAACACAATACTGTTCATACAAGTAGACCACTCAGTGTGAACTTGTGAATGCACAAGTCTAGCGTGGTGTCTAAGAGAAAAAGAGTAGTGCCCCATAATACTATAAAATGAAGGCAAAAGGCCAGCTATTTAATAACTCTAATAGGATGAGAACTCTGATAGGCTCTTACCTATTAAAGGCCAGATTTATTATTTGTAGTTTTCCCAGTGCTTCCATTTCATCAGGCAGAGATGTCAAACAGTTATTTCTAAAATGTAAGAAAGAAAACCACTCCAACTATTCATTTTTATTGAATGTCAATATTTTAACTGAACCATTTTTTCACTATATAAAGTCTCAACATTTGCTTTAATGAGCAAGTGCAACAACTGACCCCTATTCTAATGTGGTCTGAGGGAAATAGCAGAGGATGCCATTATTCTTTCTAATCAAAACATTCCAGTGTCTTGATCTTGCAGGTGCTGGTTCTGCTACACCAGTGGCTGTTTAAAATTGAATTTCTAAAAAAGGGGGTTTAGGAGTATCCTCAGGTTTCAACCTTCCCCAACCTGAAGCCCTCTCCAGATACACTGAACTACAGCTTCCATTTCCATATCTAGTATATTGAAGAAAGCTGCCAAGCTTAATCATATCTTTGATTCTGCACTGGCTATCAGCTATTGCCATATTCATCAGGGAAAGTTTTTCAAGGGAGTCTAAAATTCAAAGATGTGTTAGAAAAAGACTTTATCATCTACCTGATATCCAAATGAGTCAGTCTGTAAAGCATACAGAGCTCCAGGGAAATGGAAGAGAGCTTATTGAAACTAAAATTGATATCACAGACAGTGTTTTTCAGTTCCACAATTCTGCAAACAACAAAAAAAAGAAAAATCTTGTCAACTATTTGCAGCATTTGGGGCTATTGCAAAGAACTAGTTATAAAATCAATCTGTATATTAATCATTTAGATCATTCATACCTACAGCTAGACTTCACTACAGAAATGTGATCACAACTGAATCAAAACAAATTAATAAAAATCCAAAATCAAAACAAACACCGTTTAACAAAAGAGCTCTGTCAGTTGTTATTAAACACTATTAATTATTAGAAACTTTTATTACAAAACAAACCAAGGGCATGTATTTGAAAGCCCTATTTCACCTCAGTGGAAAGTAATATATGACTGACCACTGGAAGATGCTGCCAAAGAGCTTGGAAAGTTACCTTTAAGAATGAATATGACGTACTGAAGCCAACATAAGTCCCAGAGTATTTTCCAGTCCTTGCTCAGTTATTGATAGCTTCAGCACATCATTATAGTCATCCTTCTTCAGAGCAATTTTCTATATTCTATAGTCCACATAAGCAGTCCAAGAATGGCTTGAGGATTACAATTCTACTGCTGAAACGAAGCTAGGCTCATCCTATAACTGTTTGTATGGAAGAGTACCTTGTAGTAAGCTGGTTTCACTCATCTGGTCCTTGCTTTTACCCCTGAACTCAGAAACAGGCTTAGTTTAAAACAAGATCTGGCCCAAGAGAAATTTGTTGTCACCAGTCCTCCCATAAACAACCAAGGAAACTCCTACATCCTTATCTTTTCAGATGGAAGGGCTGGGGCTATGAGCAGAGAATACCAGGTTGGCCAAAGCTGCTTGCAGGAGTCCTGAATCTTCCTACTAGCATAGCTCAACACATGTACTTACACAGATACACAACACACTGTTTGTCCATTCCAACTGGAAAGAATCACGGAAGAGCAACTACTTGGGCAACAATGGTCAGAAGCAGGCTAAGCACATCAAGAGTGACAACCAACTCACATGCATATCCCGACAGGAAACGACAGCAGGGGACAGTGGCTCTGGTCAGGAGTGGGTGGGTGGGGGACTAAGGCCTTTGCGCAGTGATATCAAGCTACCTGCTCTTTTCTTCTCCGTATTAGGAACAGTTGAAGGAGAAGTGTTCTAATATTGCCTTGGTCACTGGCCATTTGTCACACTGGTCATGACAAGGAGATTTGTTGAAGCCTGGTATAAGTACAGTACCTTGCACTGAACCTGATTTGTTTCATAAAAACATAATTTAAACTAACTATAGTTTCTTCTTTTTGGAAGTAACAATAAATGATAATTAAAAATGGGAAGCAGATGCTTCCAGTCTCCCCTTCACACCTGAGCGAGAAGAAGAGCAATCATGTGAGCTGGACATTTGTTCATGTAGCAGTAAAGCATGGCTTAATGTACATCCAAATCAGATTACTGTCTTATTAGTAGATATACATACAGTGGCCCCTTGGTATCTGCTGGGGTTTGGTTCCAGGGCTCCCTGTGGATACCAAAATCCATGGATGCTCAAGTCCTATTATATACAATGGCACAGTAAAATGGTGTCCCTTAATATAAAATGGCAAAAGGTTTGCTTTTTGGAAAAATTTTTTTTGAATATTTTCAAGCCATGGGTGATTGAATCTGTGGATAAAGAATCCATGGTTACAGAGGGCTGACTGTATTACTCAACATGAACAAAGATAAGATGACGCATTGTGAATTATAACCTAAAATGTAAACACAAGTGAAGTAATAATTTTCTTCCCAAGATCAAGATATGCCCACGCTGGCTTTACAATAAGGACAAGTAGAATTAATATTTCTATGAGGAAAAGTGACTACCTTGCTGGAATTTCAATCAGATGATTCTTGCTGAAGTTTACAGTAGTGACTGGATTGTTCCCAACTGCATTTAGTACTTCATCTGGGATTACAGCTGCCTGCTTCTCACTAAATTTTTTTTAAAAGTCATCTTATTAAATAGAAGGGTAATAATTATTATTTATTGTATTTATAAACCACTTACTATAAGAATATCTATAATTGGTTACAACTATGCATATAATATACAATATAAACAGCATAAGAAAGTTTAGAAACAATTTTAAAACAGTTTTAAACATACACATCAACAGCAATATACAAACAGAGAAAGGGAAATCATTTTTACTAGCCAGGGAAGGACTGCATAAGTAAGTGTCCTATAAAGAGGTGTTTTCAACTAGTATCACATGGGGGTGAGGGGGAAGGGTGTTCCAAACTACAAAACTTAAAAACAAGTACAGCTAAAAATTTTACATCCTACAAAAGTTAAAAATATAATTAAACTATTAATAAAATTAAAAGCAGCTAAAAGGATAACCATTAAAAAGAACAACAAATATAAACAACAGAGCAAACCAAAGGCCCTTTCCCCCTGTGCAATCAGTCCTCAAAGGTCTGCCAAAACAAAAGGATGTTCACCTGCATAATCTCTCTATTAAGGGAATTCCAGAGCCCAGGAGCAGGCACCAAGAAAACCCTTGCCGTGTGCCCACCAGATGTACCTATGAGGGTGGTGGGACAGAAAGAAGGGCCTTCCCAGATGATCTCAAGACACAGGCTTGCTCATGTAGGGAAATATAGTTCTTCAGCTAACCTGAACCTGAGCTGTATGGGAGTTTTGCAGGTCATAACCAGCATTCCGAATTGTGCCCAGAAACAGACTGGCTGCCAGCAGAAGTGTTGCAACAAGGGAGTGGTGTGTTCCCTATAGCCAGCTCCAGTTAACAATCTGATCTGACTGCAGTTCTTTGTACCAGATGAAATTTCTGAACCCTCCTCAAAGGCAGCCCCACATAAAGCATGTTATAATAATCCAAATGGGATGTAATTAAGGCACGTGCCACCACAGCAGTAGCCAACATCTCAAGTAATGCACAAGCCACTGATGCACAAGCCTTAACTATGCAAATGCAGTCCTGGCCACCACCAAAACCTGGGCTCCCTGGCTCAGGAGTACAGCCAAACTGAAAGCCTGCATATTCAGACGGACCCCATCCAGCACAAATCCAATCCCTACAATGTCCCATAGTGTTAACTATGCCATTTGATTGGCTGTATGACAATTAATAGGGCCTCCAAGAATGTGTTCCAGAGACCAGCTGGACGCACATAAAGAAAGATTAACTTAGGCATCCTGGCACTGAGGTTTTTCAGGCATTATACATCTGCACCTAATCCCCAATCCTAGCTCAGTAGCCAATAGGCAGCCAATGCCTTTTTGTCTGATAACAATAATCACTTTTTTTTTTTTTTTTTTGCTTGAGCTGTTCCTTCTTTGATAAAACAAAATACAGTTGTCCCTTCACATTCGCTGGGGTCTGGTTCCAGGACCCCCACCCCCGTGAATACCCACATCTGTGAATACTCAAGTCCCATTATATGCAATGGCATAGCAAAATGGTGTCCCTTATATAAGATGGCAAAATCAAGGTTTGCTTTTTGGATTTTTTAAAGAATACAGTATTTTCAAGCCGTGAATACTTAAAACCGTGAATGCCAAATCCGTGAATATGGAGGGACAACTGTAATTTTTGTGTGCTCTGAACACTTATCTCTTTCTAGTGCAGATTCCTGCCTTTAACTAAGGACTACATCCCTACCAAACTCAGCCACAGTAAATGGCTTTCAAAGCTTTGGGAAGAAAGGTATATTAAAGGCTGTAAAAAATAATAAGCCAAGATATCACTCATGCTGGAGAGTCAGCTGATTGGCAGGAAAGAACATGTTATGGTGTCATTCTTTCATTCAGCTGATCTTAACATATGGCCTCATTAAGACTGGGGGACACCCTGTAAAACTGAAAACTTCTAATATTCATTTTCATTTGTAAATCTCCTTCCAATCATAAAATACTTCTACCTATAATCCAGTGTTTTCAACGCAGTTATAGCATGCAGGTTAATTTCCAACTGACTTGGCAGGGTCATTGCTGTCACAGGCAATACTCCATTTGGTCTAATTTCATTATCATCTAAAGGAAGCAAAAGTAAATATTCTCAGTATGTGAAATGCATTAGAACTTGTGAAATGTGAAGAAGATAGAGTTAAGTGTTGCCAGGCCCTTAGGACCATTAATGTTTTCTAATCTTATTGACAAGTTTCATGTGTAGTATAAGGCAAGATATTCAGCTCTTCCAATACGCTATGTCTGCAGCCTCACTGAGTGCAATGGATTACAAAGAAGTCTGACAATCTGAAACAAATCAAGGTGAATGCTATCTATTTTTTCAAAATGAAGTCTTTGCCTCCTTGTGTTGTTTTCCTTTTCTGCTGTTTTTTGTTTCTTCACAGCTGGAATTGGTTACTTCAGTGCCATTCACATTTCAAATTCTAAGCTCTTTTTGCTAACTAAATAATTTTAGCCAATGGGAAATTACACAGCTCGTGATGGCACCCAGCTTAATCTGGCTACAAGGTATAAATATGCAACAATACAAAGCCAATTTAAAGCGAAGACAGGAAATGCTGTCTTTTCACTGAAAGAGTGCTATGGAAGGAGAAATTGTATAATGAAAGCCTTTGTTCCTTTTTTGAGTCTTTCAGAAGCCATCTCCAATTAATGACTAGGCATTGCATACTATTCTACTACTGACATCCTCTGGTACAAAGAGTTTAACGCATGGAAGAAAAAAATACAATTCTATGTTTCATTCCTCCACCATCAGCAAGCACAGTTATTTCATAGTAGGCTCTTCCACTAAAATCAATAAACATTTCAAAACACACATGCTGAGGATCAAGATACATAATATGCATAATTAAGTATGCTATATTTCCTTATTCACTACAGAGAGGGGAATTCCAGGAATAACAAACTAAGGCCAAATCCAGACTACACAAATAATCCGATTATGTGCATAATGTGGATTTGCCCTTAGTTTGTTATTCCTGGAACTTCCCTTTTTGCACGGAATAAGGAAATATACTTTATTATGCATATATGAAACTGGATTATTTGTCATAGCTACAGTCTATGCAGGAATCCTGAGATTTGTAGTTTTATAAGGTCTTTAGCCTTCTCTGCCAAAAAGTGCTGGTGCCCTACCAAACTACAATTCCCAGGATTCAACAGGAAGAAGCCATGGCAAATAATCTGGAAGGAGCCATGGCAAATAATCCTGTTTCAAACTGATTACTTGTGTAGTATGGATGAGACCTACAACAGGAAGGTATTTCTGCCTGTACTGGGACTTTAAAAGGTGGTGTGGCACAGGAAGAACAGTGAATAAAGTATTGTGGTATGCCAGGGCTAGTGTGGCATAGTTGTTTGAATGTTGGAACTATGACTCTGGAGAGCAAGGTTCAAATCCCTGCTTCACCAGGAAAACCCCCTGGGTGACCTTGAGCAAGTCACACACTCTCAGCCTCAGAAAACCCTGTGACAGGTTAGCCTTCAGGTCGCCATAAGTCCAAAACAACTTGAAGGCACACAACAACATACCATGAAGGATGGATGTTATTTGTGTATACACTAGAGTGAAGTATACTGATAATGCCATTTCCATTTGTTTTAAACAATTCCAAGATAAAAACAAACTGGTGGAAACAGCTAAAGTTATAGGTTTGATATTCATTTATTAGCTCCCAAGGCAAAAAAGCTTTGTTAATTTCAAATTATGTAACCACCTACTCACAACTTGCTGGGAGTTAGTCTCAATTGGAGGACATACCTTAGCAATTCATGGTCATATTTAAATAATTTACAGGAGAGGTATCATAGAATCATAGAATTGCAGAGTTGGAAGAGACCACGAGGGCCATCCAGTCCAACCCCCCTGCCACGCAGGAAATCTTGATCAAAGCATCCCCGACAGATGGCAATCCAGCCTCTGTTTAAAGACCTCCAAGGAAGGAGACCCCACCACGCTCCGAGGGAGCGTGTTCCACTGCCGAACAGCTCTTACTGTCAAAAAGTTCCTCCTCATGTTGAGGTGGAATCTCTGTTCCTGGAGCTTGCATCCATTGCTCCATGTTCCAGTCTCTGGAGCAGCAGAAAACAAGCCTGCTCCATCCTCAGCGTGACATCCCCTCAAATACTTAAACAGGGCTATCATATCGCCCCTTAACTGTCTTTTTTCCAGGCTAAACATACCCAGCTCCCTAAGTCTCTCCTCATAAGGCATGGTTTCCAGACCTTTCACCATTTTAGTTGCCCTTCTCTGGACACGCTCCAATTTGTCAATATCCTTTCTGAATTGTGGTGCCCAGAACTGGACACAGTATTCTAAGTGAGGTCTGACCAAGGCAGAATAGAGTGGCACTATTACTTCCCTTGATCTAGACACTATACTTCTATTGATACAGCCCAAAATCGCATTGGCCTTTTTAGCTGCCGCATCAGACTGTTGGCTCATGTTCAACTTGTGGTCTACTAGGACTCCTAGATCCCTTTCGCACGTAGTCTCATTCAGCCAGGTCTCTCCCATCCTATATTTATGCATTTCATTTTTCTGCCCTAAGTGCAGTACTTTACATTTCTCCATATTGAATTTCATTTTGTTAGCTTTGGCCCAGCTCTCCAGTCTATCCAGGTCATTCTGAATTTTGATCCTGTCCTCTAGGGTATTAGCTACTCCTCCTAATTTGGTGTCATCTGCAAATTTGATAAGTATGCCCCTAATTCCCTCATCCAAGTCATTGATAAAGATGTTGAATAGCACTGGGCCCAGGACAGAACCCTGTGGCACCCCACTGGTCACATCTTTCCAAGACGAAGAGGAGCCACTGCTGAGCACCCTTTGGGTTCGGCCGGTCAACCAATTACAAATCCATTGAACAGTTAACTCTTTAAACTTTAAACTTAAAAATGTCCTCCAACTAAAGTCATGGGTGGCAAAGAAGAGAGCTGCTTCATCCCAAAGAAGACTTGACATTTTTCTTTAGAAAAGCAAGCTTCACTGTTCCAAACTGCTTTAGAAATTTTCTTAGTTTTCTAGAACAGTATGCCATGCAATTTGAGAAGCCACTGTGTCCTGCATTCAGAAGTCGCTAAGGCTGTGATCAATAAATTTCACCACTGCAATGGTCACACCTCCACACTTAGGTCCTACAAAAGAAGTGATAGATATTTTTCTAATGTGCAATAAAAACTACTCCTTTTTACACAGAAAAGAAGAAACAGAATGAAAGCAGACATGGATGAACGGGGTTTCTAGTCACAAAGTAACTTTTGAAAAACAAGATAATGGCTCACACTACTATCCCTAATTTTCACTAGACTGTAACCTTGTACAATTAGAAGCATTTGCCTTATCGAGAAAGAAAAAACTTTACCTTGTATTTTATTTCTTAGGTACTTCAAGATTTCTTGTGTTCCTTTCTAAAACAGAAGGGGAGGGGGCAAGCACAGAAAAGCTTGTCAATTACCACATTTTGATTCTAAGGGGAAAGAAATAACTTCAGTTACTTTACAAATTATGTGTGCTTACTTGTAGAACATCCCTTCGGACTGTTCTTAAAGGGTTTCCTTCCAAAGCTAGGAATTTCAGCTGTGACAAGTTTCCTAGTTTACAAGGAAGGCTGCCAAGAAAAAGTTCTTTTTAGAAATCACCTCAAATCAGAAGCATAAAATGTACAAGCAAGCCAAATACATAGAATTCCATACTTCATAATTAGGAAAATTTCTTCATTGTCCCATACTACTTTACAAATTAATAACATTGTTTTTCAAAAGTAAAGTGTATTCTTGACCTCAAAATTCAGTAATTATATAAACCTGGATTCTTTACTCCAAAACAATGAAGTCTATTACATATGACTTCCTACCAGACTATAGTCTTACCTACTAATATCATTGTTGGATAAATCTAGTCGCTCTATGCCCTCTAGCAGAACAATTTCATCAGGCAATGATTTCAGCTTATTATCTCTAAGGTCCAATACACACAAGGAATTCAGATGCTTCAAGTGTTCAGCTTTCAACACTTCAATTTGATTTTCACCAACATGCAACTCCTTTGAATTAAAAAAAATAAATACAGCCATTAACTCTGACAAAATAAATATCAGATGAACCAGATAAGGAAAACTAAGATGAGTATTCTTTATAATTATTCCACATGTTTAACAACAAACATCTATTTACATATTTATTTAATTCAAAGATTCTCAGGCAGAGGCCCTGTAGTAACACTGCAGGTGCCTAAAATCAGTAAGGCTGCTATGTTATGCATACTTATGGAACAAAACAACACCAGTCATACTAATATTCTGATAATGTTAGGAGCACGCAATGCCACCACCATAGAAAGGTAGTGTCATGATGGGTACTATGCATACTTAAAGAAATAAACCACACCAGTTTTACTCATATTATGATAATGTTAGCTCACATAAAAATACATTGCCACATTCTTATTCCTATTCTGAAGAAAAGCTTGTACATAAAGCTACATATCACTGAAATACAATTAAAGCACATTCTCTGAAAACACCACATAAGCTGTTAAATAAAAACAGACAATCTATAAACTATGTTCTAATCCAAGGAAACCTTTGGCCCTACAGATGTTTTGGCCTATAACTCTCACTGGTCTACACAAGAGTGAGACCAAGCGAAGGCAGAGGCTCAACTTGAGGCTACCAGGAGAAATGCTCAGCTCCAGGAGACATCTCCTCAGAAGTAGAGGGCTCCACAAGAGTATGAAGTCTTTCCAGATGAAGGGTCCTCCTCCCAAAGAAAATTAATCTAAAGTGTCTGGACCTGAATTCTGGGTAGGCTCAGGCAAACAGCCACAAAGACCTCAATTCTGGCTCAGTAAAGTTACTGGGAACAATGTCTGCAGGTAGACTTTGTCAGCCATTCCTTTACAAAATGTACCTCTTGTGACTGCTTATCTGATTGACCGTGTACTGCATCTTATTTTTCTTCTGCAACTTTCCTTGCTGGTTATCTTCTTGATTCTTCTTGTGCTTTGACTTTGGACTACCTGACTGTGCCTCTGTATTTACAGTTAGCCCTCCATATTTGCTGGGGTTAGGGGCAAAAGGACCCCTAAGTGGGAAAAAACGCATATATCTCTAGGCCCCACAGATCATATTTAACACACAAAAAAAGTATGATCCAAAATTCATCCCACCATGGATGCCTCTGATGCAGTGGGATTCCTTTGCAAGGCTGAACCGGGCAGCTGGCAGGGTTTATCACTGCCTCCGCTGCTGCCCTATGCTATTTTTATTAGGGGTTTCCATGCCTCGCCACATGTTCACACTCTCTCTGTCTCGCGAGGCTTGCAGTCCATATAAAAAATAGCATAGGGTAGCAGTGGAAGCAGCAGCAAATCACCTGCAAATAATCAAATCCACAAAAGTTAAACCCACAAATGTGGAGGGCTGACTGTATTTCCATTTGGACTAACCTGTTCTCAGTAATGTGGCTTTGACCTTGGCTTGACTACTAATCCTGCTGGATGGTGTATTGCTTTCCCAGTGTTGACCTTTGGGCTTGAGCTATTAAGATTTCTCCCAGAGCCTGATTTAGGAACAAGACAACACATGTGCTAATCTGCTTATCCACCCTATAATGTCTGTTAAGACAGAACTCCTGTTTGTCAACTGTTAGGATAATGATCAAGTTTGTTCCTTTTGCATTTTAATTCCCCAACTTAGTATATTTGGTAACCTGCCAACCAAAGAAACCTTCATACATTTACCAAAGTGGGCTATAGACCACAAAAGCTTATGCCACTGGATTCTGTCATATTCTTTGTGTCAGTCTAATATAGCTAGCTCCTGGAACTACCAACACTCATGTACTTATTAAAAGAAAAATAAAATAATCTAAGAAAAAATATGTATTTCAGAACCAGAGTCAACTAACATATGCACAAACATAAAAGCTACAGAGAGTAGGTCTTACTTTTAAAACTGTACAGGAAGGAAGGTCAGGCAGGTAACGTAATCTATTTCTTCTTAGATAAAGCTGTTCTAATGATGCCATACTAGCCAGTTCAGGAGGTATAGTTTCTAGGTAATTCTTAGTACAATCAAGCTGTCTTAAATCTACAGGAACAGATCAAGTGTAAGCATCATAAAAAAAGTCATCAGAGTGCCTTTACTAACCACCAAAAAAGTGTATTTTATTTAAGGGTACATTTCTAGAAGGGGCTTCAAATATTAAGCACCCAACTGGAATCAAATACCATTGTTCACAAATGTGCATGCAAGATTTTACAGTGATTGCATTTTTCACAAGAGTGGGAGAGGGGTAGGAAATATTAATGCTGCAGCATAAGGCTATGCAATGCATTAAGGTCTTCAGAATATTTCTAAGAACTAGCTAAGTCCTCCAGGAACAGAAGACAATAACTTGGAGCCTTCAGTGTAAGCAGAGTCACTTCCACTTACATAAGGCAAAGTGATCCAAGGCCTTCTTTCTAACTACGGCCCTCTACATCTCATCACATACCGTTCCAGAGGGTCTCCTAACACTCTGGAAGGTATTTTCAAGGATTTATTTTATTTTATTAATTTATATCTCGTCTTTCTCCCAACACAAGATCCAGGTGGCATACAACCTTTTAAAAACATAATACAACTAAAAAGCTTTCATTACAAAAGTTAAAACACAATTAAATTAAACTTCTATTTATAAAACACAAGGTTTAGAAATCAAAAGGCCTCCTTAAATAAAAGGGCCTTTCCTTGCAGGAGGGAGGGATGGAACTGGACCTTCCAAGGAAGAGAATTCCACAGCCTGGATATTGACTATCACCAGTGAAGAGGGAAGTAGGAAAAGGGAAGCAGCTGGCATTTTGTTTAGTATTTACAACGGTGTAAGCTAGACTTACCTTATAAATTTTACTATTCACATTTATGACTGTGGCACTGTTGGCACAATGGCAACCCACCTTAAAGTCAGGCATCTGCACCAGCTGAAGGAATTCTGCGGAACTGACCAGCAGAACACTGAAGGATGGTATCTTCAGCCCCATCCTGTCAGCAAGCCACAGTGATAGAAGCAGGGCTGGGTGCATCATCCTTCAGTGCCTTGCTTGCCAGCACCACAGAACTCCTTCGGTTGCCTGGCTTTTAAGATGGATTTAGAGGTGTTGGATTGGGTAACAAATTGTAGCTACACCTGCCATTCAGGATCTCAGCCAATGTTAAATATACAGAACTCTCCCCTTCTGATATTATCTCTAGCTACCCCAAGATGATTTGAACAAGCAGAACAGGAACTTTAACAGACTGACTTAATTTGCAATTTGTCACAAAAATGGTCTACAAACATTATTTTAAAGAAACAGGGAAATTTGTTTTTTGCTATGTGCACGTTATAATAAACATGAGCTAACCAGAGTCTCTCAGGATGTGGTGTTATTCTTCTAGCCAATTACAGAAAAGCCTTGTTGTGCTGCACATCTGCTGACTACCAGCTTAGAAAATGAATATTTCTATATGTAAATAAAGCTGAGCAGATATAGCAGTCCAAACTGCACTTTCCAAACTAAGTTTAAAAAAAAAATCACTATTATACAGAAAACAAGACAAAAAAAACCAAAACAAAACACAAGCATATCACAGTATAATCCAAGACTGTCTTACTTTTCATTGCACTGATCTCTGCTGGTAGATTCTTCAACTGATTATGAGCCAAATTAAGTTGCACCAAGTTTGTGAGAAATGCAAAACTTTTAGGGATATTAGACACATGGTTATTGGAAACATCCTGAAGAAATGAAGGAAAGAAAGATTGATTAACATTATAGTTCTATGAACACTTGCATTGAGATAAGCTTCACTAAACACAATAGATACTTTAGAATAAATATGCATAAAAAACATATTGCCCCAAAGGATCTTTACACTTCAGGAACAGCTTTTCAAGAGGTTTGAGAGTCCTAAGAGTCAGTATAATAGCTTTCCACTTACCAACTCTTCCAAACTGATTAGCTTCCCAAATTCATCAGGCAAATTACTTAGTTCATTGTGTTGCAGAAGCAGACTCCTTAAATGCTTTAGCTGGAGAAGCTCCTTCGGTAAATCTTTCAGTTTATTATGACTATTGACAAAGCAATTATAAAGAGATATATTAGTACAAGTTTCCTGTAGACATCCCTGTCCAAGTAAAAGTCCAATACTATACCTGGAAATAAGGCAGTTTTTGCAGCCTGCATCCACCTAGAGTGAAAATGGTCAGTGTCATCTCCAGGATCCTCCAGGGAACACACTGGCCATTTTGGCTGGCCAGGCCAATTTTAGACCTATACAAGCCTTTTTAAAAGGCACACACAGTTCTAAAACAGGTGAGGAGACCCAAACCATCCAGCTGTGGCTTTGGATGTTTCTGGGCTATTTTTGCTCCCTCATTTGTGGCAGAAGGGGAAGCAGATGACCCTCAATCTCTGGGAGTTGCCCATCCCTGGAATCTAGGGTTGCACTGTATATCTACAAATGTTATGAATCCGTGAGAACTTTCAATATGCTACCTCTCCATGCATACCTACTAATCCTATCAATGTTTTGTCAGCTGTGTTTTACTGTCTTTAATGATATCTACTTCCTAGAAAGTATACACAGAATTACAGCCTTGAATCATATCAAACCCATTAACATCCCAGCAATGGGAATACTTTTCATGTTTATAGTTTATGGAAGGCTGTCTCATGACATTTAGAAGATGTACTACAGCAATATAATGCAAGAGCACATTCCTTTATTGAGTTAAATACAGCAACTGCTGAAGCCTATACAAGTTTACTTAGGAATTTAGTCAACCAAATCAAATGGACCTTATTCCAAACAAACATACACAGGACTGAACTAAAAAAATAAGTATTTGCATTGTGCATAACAAGGCAAAATGGCCAACTTGAAGAAATCAAGACCCAAAATGGAGGTGGGCAGCTACAGCACATTTGAAGGCCATTTTTCTGCCCCTGGAACCCTCCAGAGGCCACACGGACTGCTCAAAATCTCCCCTTGCCCCATAAAGTATCCAAACACTTCTGGGTTTTTTTAAAAAAAACAGGTAATTTAAATTTAAATTTTAAAAAAAACAGCCTAAAGCCTATTTAAAAGATGAGGTGCTGTTCGTGAAGACTTCCAAGAAAGAAAATCCCTCCAACTTTTGGCCAGAAAAGGAGCAATCAGCTTTTCTTCTTTTTGGTGACTGCATAATATCTAATTTTAGAAATTTCTAAAAATTTCTCTTTAATTTTTGAGCCCTGCCTATGCTCACTGCCTTGTACAGCACTCTGCTTCAAATCCTCCACCCTTCACTGGAGGGTTGAAAAACCTTTCTCTGATTCTTAGAGTTGCTGGGCAGCAGTCATCTGGGCTGAAACACTCCTTGGTTTCTCACATTCCCCAATCAGCGGCTCAGCCATCAGAATCGTCTTTACTTTTATGACAGCTTGTCCTTTTTTTCTCCTTCCAGCAAACTTCCCTTTTCTCCTCTCTAGTTTTCTTCTCTACTGTCAATCCCTATTTACTTTTCTGTAAGTATCCTAACTTCTACTCCTGACTGAACCAGGGAAGGGGGAAAAAAATCATGTCAGGTTGGCAGGGCGGTGTATAAAAAACTGATGGAGACGGGAAGGAGTCCTAATGGTATCAACTGAAAAGAACATTAATTTCTGCCTAGTCAGGTTGGGGTGCAGGGATTAACCCATTTGTAGTAGATTACCCCTCCATGCCATTCCAAGAATCCAATTACTAGACCAACTGCATCAATGGGAACGTCATACGTCAACCTTATGTTAGTTCGATTGAATGAATGAGCCTATTTGCTACTAAGGAATGGATTTAGGCCAAAGCCAATTTTTGTACAACCAAGCTTGTGCTACAAGTATTTGTTCTTTTCTACAACAATCTAACACACCTAGTCTTCACACCAAATATTTATTTTAACATTATCTTTCAAAATAATCACCGCTGCCAATGCAAAGAATACCATACCATGATCCAATGAAATTACTCTGCTAACAGAAGCAGCTCAGCTAGCAGAACTAGGGAGAAGCTATTCTACCCATCCAAGTACAGCTCGAAGGTCAGGAAACTCTCCAAAGAAGAAATGTTGGTGGCAAAAAGGAAACAGAGAACGAGAATGGATTACAGTGTTGGATTTTACCCTATAGCTTGCAAATGTTTTATACAGGTTGAGCCTCCCTTATCCGGAAATCCAAAAACCTCCGATCCACGTTTTACAGGGCCTTGTGTGAGCAGAGCTGCAGGAACCAGTGTCCTTTCCCCCTTCTCTATCTTCCACCATATTTCTGAAAGTGGTGGAGCATGGGCTCCTTGAAGAAAAACTCAATGGGTGCTGGACATGTGACTAACCCCCTTTCCCCCCCATCCCTCATTCACTATGGCAAGCAGAAGTGGCTCCAAGGTCACATTCATTGTCATTCCTTGTCAGGGCAAATACAAACTGGTGCAGAAGATTGGCTCAGGCTCCTTTGGGGATATACAGTATACTTAATTAACAATATCACCAATGGGGAGGTAAGGGTCAGAGGCCACCCCGGCCTTTTCTCTTTCCTTACCCATCTCCGTTCACACTCATCTCCACCTCAGTAGGTAGTTGGAAAACATCACAGCCCTCTTCAAAGGGGAGGTTTTCAGGTCTGAAGTCATAGGCTTACACAGTTCACCCGAATTTTGAAGGCTATTCTTCTGCCATTTTTAGGTTAGTACATATTTCTTCAACATCTCCTGAAACATAGTATTCAGCACGAATTCATGCCTCCCGACATTTCACAGATCCTCAGTCTGTTTCCAACCTCATGTCTCATTCATGTATGAGATGCAAGGCTAGAGAGAGATGTGAGGATCTGTGAAATGGTGGGAGGCATGTATGTATAAATATACGCAAATACAAGTATTCCAAAATCCAAAAAAAATCCGAAGTACAAAACAATTCTGGTTTTGGGATAAGGGAGGCTCAATCTCTATTAGAAACAAAGATCACTATACAGAAAGTGGTTCCATTTTATAAACATTTTTTCTGACAGTTGCACAATGTATCTACCTCACATTAAGTTTCTGAAGGTTTTCCAGTGATCCTATAGCAGAAGGAAGAGATGTCAGTTGATTATCATGCACCTAAAATGAAGAAGACAATTATCATGACGTTCATTCTCTCAGATGATATGTCCTAGTGCCAGAAAGTCTGGATTCTGAAAATTCAAACATACAAGGGAAGCCCTTGCAATATATCCTAAAACAGAATTCTTCAATGTGTTTCTTTTTTCATTGTTTCTTCCATAACTTTCACTTAAAGGCAAGGCCAATAATAAGTGAAGCCAAATAACAGGGTAGAAAAGGGGACTGAAAAATAAAGAACAAAGCAACACTAAGAACAATTTTTCATATACATGTTTAAGGGTTCAAAAGTAAAACAAAGTTTTTACTTCACTATGGTAATCATTTAAAAAAAAAACCATTGTTCACACATTCAGTTAATCAATACAGGCATACTTCAGTTAACAAAGCCTCTTACAAAGAAGCTCCTTTTTACAAAGTCTTTTCATCCTCATTCAGCCCCATCCTTGTCCTCCATCTAGCTAGAGGATTTTTAGCAGCATCAGCATTTGGAAGACAGTGAAGGAAGATTGGAGAAAAAACAGACTTTTGGTGACAGATTGCAGCAGTGTGTCTGCAGCAAACAATGCAATAATGCTTAAGCTGGGAAAGAATGGAATTCTACTCTAGTCAGTCCAATTGTAGACATGTGTACCTGTCTACAACAAGCAAGGTAAACTGCCTCCAGAATCCCTTAGTGAGCAGGGGTGGCAAAACAGAAAAGATGGGGGAAAGCAGATAAGCATGCCTCAGCAGCTACCCTCAACATCTTAAATAAATATAGATCTACAAGTGTGACCACCAAAATGGAAATCACAAGAAATGCAAAAGCTGATGAAAGAATGAAAAAATCAACCCTGGATACATTTGGCAAGAAGCTTTCAATTGGTCTTTAGTAGGTTGAAAATGTTTTTGTTTCCTTATACAAGTCATGCCTAACCTGGTTGCTTCATTTCACATGTGCATACAGTAGCACCCCTGCATCCGCTGATTTGCCATCCATGAATTCAATTACCGTATATTCCGGCGTATAAGACGACTTTTGAGCACTCAAAAGTGCCCTCCAAAATTGACAGTCGTCTTATACGCCGGATAGACTTTGCTTCACCTGCCTGCCTATCTCCTGCCTCTTCGCAAACGGAGCGAAGAGGCAGGAGATCGGGCAGGGGGTGAAGCAAAGTGCTCCTCCCTGCCACCCGCCCACCCCCTGCGCTTCCACCCCCCTCCCGAAAGTCGCGGAACCGCGGCTTTGGGGGGGTGGCTAGGAAGCCCCCTCCTCCCTTCCCCCGCCCACTCCCCGCGCATCCACCCCCCTCCCTGAAAGCAGCGGAACCGCGGCTTTCAGGGAGGGGGGGCGGAGAAGCCCCCTCCTCCCTTCCCCCCGCCCACCCCCCCGCGCATCCACCCCCCTCCCTGAAAGCAGCGGAACCGCGGCTTTCAGGGAGGGGGGTGGCGGAGAAGCCCCCTCCTCCCTTCCCCCGCCCACCCCGCCGCTCATCCACCCCCCTCCCTGAAAGCAGCGGAACCGCTGCTTTCAGGGAGGGGGGGCGGAGAAGCCCCCTCCTCCCTCCCCCCCCCGCTCATCCACCCCCCTCCCTGAAAGCAGCGGAACCGCTGCTTTCAGGGAGGGGGGGTGGCGGAGAAGCCCCCTCCTCCCTTCCCCCTGCCCACTCCCCATGCATC
Organism: Gambelia wislizenii; assembly: GCA_030847615.1. NCBI lineage: Eukaryota > Metazoa > Chordata > Lepidosauria > Squamata > Crotaphytidae > Gambelia > Gambelia wislizenii. Next base: position 111,870,312 of record JAUMIR010000004.1, read on the forward strand.
CACCCCCCCTCCCTGAAAGCTGCAGAAACGCGCTTTCAGGGAGGGGGGGTGGCGGAGAAGCCCCCTCCTCCCTTCCCCCTGCCCACTCCCCATGCATCCACCCCCCCTCCCTGAAAGCTGCAGAAACGCGCTTTCAGGGAGGGGGGGGTGGCAGAGAAGCCCCCTCCTGCCTTCCCCCTGCCCACTCCTCATGCATCCACCCCCCCTCCCTGAAAGCCTCAGAAACGCGCTTTCAGGGAGGGGGGGTGGCGGAGCAGCCCCCTCCTCCCTTTCCCCTGCCCACTCCCCATGCATCCACCCCCCTCCCTGAAAGCCGCAGAAACGCGCTTTCAGGGAGGGTGGTGGTGAAGCCCCCTCCTCCCTTCCCCCCACCCACCCCCCGCGCATCCACCCCCCTCCCGAAAGCCCCCTACTCCCTGCCACCCTCCCACCCTCCGCCCAGCCACCCCCCTTCCCCAAAGGCTCACTTTGGAGAGGGGGGTGGCTGCGAAGCCCCCTCCCCCCTGCCACCCTCCGCCCAGCCTCCCCCCTTCCCCAAAGCCCCGTTTGGCCGCACAGCCTGCGGATCCCCCTCCTGCGCTCCCTCCTGGAAGGGAGCGCAGGAGGGGCATGCAGAGGCTGCGCGGCCAAACCGCGATTCGCCCCTTCTCCCCACCTTCCTGGAAGGTGGGGAGAAGGGGCAAACGTGCCCCTTTTGGGCGCACAGCCTCCGCATCCTCCTCCTGCGCTCCCTCCTGGAAGGGAGCGCAGGAGGGGCATGCGGGGGCTATGCGTTGGAAGAGGGGGGTCGTCTTATAGGGCGAATATATCACAAACTCTGCATTTTACCTTAAAAATTGGGGGGGTCGTCTTATACGCCGGAATATACGGTATCAATGGATGGTGACAGCAGGGTGGGTAGGCAGGGGGAGGGTTCGGGCGGGAGAAGGGTTCCGGCGCAGCGGGGGAGGTAGGAGGCAACCTCGCGGGGAAGGGGGTTCCAGCACAGCATGTGGCTGGGAGGAGGGTTCCGGCACAGTGGCAGCAGTGTTTGCTATTATCCACAGATTTCACCATCCGTGGTGGGTCCCAGAACCAATCCCCCGTGGATGCAGGGGTCCTACTGTACTGTTAGTTTTAGTGATAATGTTTGCTGAAACACATTGAACAGCTCTTATTTTTTGTGCTGCAGGAACCTATTCTTACTTTCCCTTTTATTTTCCGTTAAAGAAGTAATGCCCAGAAACACATCTACTTCGTTATTTGAGGTATACCTGTATTTGAACAGGCTTTTAATACACAAAGGAAACATTTTTACTTCTACTACTCAACATTCAAGATTTCCTCTTAGAATTTTGAAGATTCCTTTTTGTCTCCATCAAAATTAGCCACCTTTATTATGTTTCTCTTCCACATTTCTTTCACAGATCTCACTGAAGCATTCATTTGCCATATGAGCAAAACAAGTTACTGATCTAAGGTCAACCAGAGAGCTAAGCAAGAATCTGAACTTGGGATTCCCTTCTCAGCCACACTCACCCCTATTTCACAATGGCTCACCAGTGTGCAGATATGCCCTGTGAATCCTTTCTGATGCTGGCCCACAATGTTGCTTTCTATGTGTTGGGTGGATCACAGACATACATTTTTACTATATGATGTATACATACTCCCTCAAATTCACAACAGAACTCTCATAGTACAAAAAAGGCGTATTTCCCCTACTTCTCATGAGCACATTATACGATATGAAAGCACCATTTCTCAAGAGTTTTTGTACTCACATCCAGCACAGTGAGGGCAGGCAAGAGTCTGATATCATCAGAAAGACACTTCAGTTTGTTGGAAGATAAAATTAGCTTGGTGAGATCAGTTTGCTCCCACCACCGATCAGCAGCACCGAAGGAAAGATTCTGCTGGGCCTCTTCAGGAGTATCCAAGTTTATCCGCCATACGTGCAGAGGTACTACATAGTACATAAAAGTGATATGCATGTATAAATAAGGACATTAAACAATCATACTTCAACTGTCACAAGTTTTTCATTGATGTGGCCTTCCAATACGAAAAGAAAATACTGGTGCCAAGATCCTGCATCAGTAGGCATATGTGCATCATGTAGATGTTTCCCAATGCTAACCCTCAAACTCACCTTGTAAATAGAGCAGCCCCCAACACCGCCATTTCTGTGTTGTTAGAGAGAGATGGACGTGCAGGGATAGATCACTGCAAATGATGTACTTGTAGTGTATCGCTAGCTGGATGCATCACTGCTGAAATCCCTGCTCTGTGACAACTCAAAAGTGGATATACTGGTGGGGGGTTGGGCTGTGTTGCTTACGAGGTGGCTTTTGGGTGGGACTTCGGCTGTTGTGTGGTCAGAGTAGAATTCTGACCTCCACAACAACCAAACAAATGAGTTGCGTAAAACCAATTTACACCATCAGATCATCAAGAGACTAACCTTGATTTATATAAACCTAAAAAGGAGGAAAACATTTTAAAAGTTTCCTGGCTTCCACCATCTACCCAGTTGCTCCCAATTTCTAAAAGGTGCACTATGAGTACCTGGGCTTGTGGGGGCAATTAGCTAATACGCATTGGAGACTGCTTAATGCAGTGTGGATGAGTAAATTGCTGTTGCTTAACAATTTGTAAGCCGCTCTGATAGCCTTTGTGGCTGAAGAGCGGGGTATAAATACCTAATTAATTAATTAATAATAATCACAAATACTGTAAAGTCCCAGACTTTATTGCACTAAGCCCATTTGCCCAGGACTGGAGCTGCCAGCATTGGTTGCTTCTTAACGTCACACAACAGTTTCTTATCACTAAAGCAGGGGTAGGCATGACCTCCTCATTTTTCCTGACAAACAAGCCACACTTCTTTTCTCCAAATCTTGTAGCATGCAGAGAAGCCTCTTGGAAATGTTATTTCCACCAGAAGCAAAGGATATAGTGCTTCTTTACCAGGATACTATACTTCCAAGAGCATTCCAGTAGTGGCTTTGAAAGTACACATACTGTTATTACACACATCTTGTTTTGGGTAAAAAGATGGGGAGGGTAGCACTACAGTAAATGGTTAGTTTTTTTTCCTCTGGCTTTTCTTCACACTAAGACTCTAAACTATCTAGTCCGTGAGCTGCTCTTTGCTGATGATGCTGCCCTTGTTGCCCACACAGAAGCAGCTCTGCAGCGCCTAACATCCTGCTTCGCAACAGCTGCAGAACTGTTTGGGCTGGAAGTCAACCTGAAGAAAACTGAAGTTCTTTACCAGCCTGCACCACAGGACGAACACCACCATCCCCACATTGCCGTCGGCAAATCTGTGCTCAAGTCCGCTCAGCAGTTCACCTACCTGGGAAGCATCATCTCCTCAGATGCCAAGATTGACAAAGAGATCGATCACAGATTAGCAAAGGCATATAGCGCATTTGGAAGACTTTACAAAAGAGTCTGGAGTAATAAACACCTGAGGCGAAGCACAAAAATCAGTGTATACAGAGCCATTGTACTGTCTATTCTCCTTTATGGGTCTGAAACATAGGTTACCTATCGCCAACACTTACGACTCCTCAAACGCTTTCATAAGCGCTGTATACGCACAATCCTAAATATACACTGGACTGACTATGTGATGAATGTTGCTGTTCTTGAGCAAGCAGGGCTCACCAGCATTGAGGCCATGATATTGATATTGAGAACACAGCTGTGCTGGGCAGGGCACGTTTCTAGGATGGAGGACCATCGCCTCCCAAAAATAGTACTCTACGATGAACTCTCCACGGGTCAGTGTAAGAGGGGCGCTCCAAAAAAGCGATACAAAGACTCCCTGAAACAACATCTTAGGCTCGGCCAAATTGATCACCAACAATGGTCCGCCCTGGCCTCACATCGGGAAGCATGGAGGCACATTATCCACAATGCTGCAGCTTTATTTGAGAACTCACGCCAAACAAGTCTTGAAGAGAAATGATAACGCAGAAAGAATCACAACCCAGAAACATCACCCAAGGAGACCTGCTGTGCTTTCTGCAACTGGACTTGTTTATCTCGAACTGGCCTTTTTAGTCATCAGCGCGCTTGCAGAAAGCACAGGATGAGTCCTTCCTGAATCTTGGCACTGCAGTAAATTGTTAGGGCAGTGGTTCTTAACCTGTGGTCCACGGACCCACAGGGGGCTGTGACATCCTCACAGGGGGTCCACAAAGGCTCGAAAGCTGTTCAGCCCACATTACAGGAGCCAAGGCAAAGGCTGGTTGGCTGGCTTGGTCTGTGCATTGCCATTCAATCCGCTCCAGCCACAAATTTGCAAGAAGAAGGTGGAGAAAAGTTTTCCCTCCCCCTCCAGTACCTCTGGATGGTGTAACTGTGTTGTTGTTGTTGTTATTAGGGTTTTACATCTTGAGTTAAGCCTTGGGGGTCCGCAGCAACAAAATATTTTTAATGGGAGTCCCTGGCAAAGGAAAGGTTAAGAGCCACAGGATTAAGGCATTCTGTGTTTGTTATGGTAGGGAGACACAGAAAAGGTTTGAGTTGTGTTCCTTCAAATCATTTCTGACACAGGGCAACCCAAAAGACAATCTGTCACCACGTTTTCTTGGCAAGATTTGTTCAAAGGGAATGCTAGGATTCCATAGACTGCAGTCATGGAAATGACAGCGGAAACATAGTGGTATAACTTGTAAAAAGGCCCCAGATAAGCAGAAACAGAAGCCAAATCCACACTACACAAATAATCCAGTTTGAAAATGGGTTATTTTGAAGTAGCCATGTGGACGCTAATGTCTATTTGCTGAATGCTGTCACCTTACAATCACTATTTGGGGTCAGACTAGATAGGCCATGAGACTCTGGGACTCTGGAAAGTCTTTTTCCTTGAACTCTTAGGCTTAGTCAATGTTCTTTACTAATCAAACTCTACGTTCCATAAACATGTGATATGCTGAAGTAAACAATTCTTTCTCTAATAACGCTTGAAGTGCACCTAAGTGTTCCTAAGCTACCTAAGCTACCGTATCTTGTCTTGTACTTTCTGAACTATCAACAATTGTCGCAAGGAAGGGAAGTTGCTGACACTAGAGAGAGGGAAGATGGATTGCTCTTTGCATACTGTCATAACTGTATAAAAGTATTTTCAGTCATAAGCCCGCTTGCAGAAAGCAGGGGATGAGTCCTTCCTGAATCTTAGCTTGTGAAGAAAAGCCAGAGAGAGAGAGAGAAAAGTATTCTGTAGCCATAGCTCTTGGCTTTGACTCTTTGGAAGGTATTCCAGTCAGGCTCACCAGTGTAATTGTAGGAAGGTAATGAGTCTAAAAATAAAATTGCAGGATCTAGTCCTTTAAAAAACAACAAGAATTATCTCCTTTTTAAAAAGGTAAAAAAAAATTCATTCAGTCACTTTGACTTCACGCTTTATGCAGAGTGCGATTAAGAAGCAGACTTAAGCTCTATTATCATTTGAAAGTGCATTCAGAGATCTGGGATCTCTCAGTTAAATTAGACTCATTACAAAACAAAGGAGTCAGTTTAAAATGCAAAACAAAGTTTACTGAAGGTATATCAGTCTCAATCTACATACTGAAACAAACTTAAGAAAAGGTCCCTAAACTGACTAAGAATGGGTAGGAAAGACTCACCAGCCTTGGCTGGGTTCCGATGCTTCATGGCATGGTTACAGGAAAGCTTAGGATGCCTCCATTCTCATGGAGAGTCAGATTCAGAAGAGAAAAAGAAGTCACACAAAAGCAATAAAATTCAAATGAGGTCATGTGTGAATCATCCAGCACTTCTAGTTGGCTAGAAGTGCCCAGTGAAGTAAGAGAAGGGAATTTTGGGAGAACAAAATGCATGCAGGGAAAAAACCCCAGACTTATCTAAGATTATGAATGAGGTACACAAGATTGCTTTTACATTACAATGATTATTTCCCCACATACAACAGTAATTAATTAAACTCACTTTCCAATCCGTGGGTCTGCTGTTCCATGATTTCTGCTACAATTTGCCCTGGTTCTTTCCTATGGAATCCTGGAATTTGAGATTGGTGAGACACTAGCACTCTCTGGCAGAGAAGGCTAAAGACCTTATAAAACTACATATCCCTGGATTCCATAAGAAGGAGCCATGGCAAAGAATCCAGTTTCAAACCGCATTATCTATGCGGTATGGGTTCGGCCAAACCTTTGTTCAAACGCTGTGGAAAGAAAGGGGAGAAAAAGCAGACCGGGGCAAGGCTCGCAAGGCCATCCACACGCCCATTTCTAGCCAAAGCTCGAAATCCTCTGAGCCCCTCAGAGTCAACACGGCCTCTTCCCTCAGTCGTAAGAAAGGGGAGAACCCGCGCCTCTCGGGCTCCCGCCTCAAGCCTCCATTGACCCCGTTTCTTCTTCCCCCGCCTCAAAGCGCGGGCGAGGTGGGAGACAAAGCTCCCCTCCGCTGCTCAGCCTCCGGCCACCCCGCTCGTCCGGAGGGCGGGCTGGCTGGCAGGCAGGCAACGACCCAAGCCTGGCTCCTCTCCCGCCTCACCTTCGTTCAGCTCCCGCCCAGACAGGTTGAGCTGGCCGCTCTTTCGGGCCGCCCGGATCAGCCCCTGAGGCACCGCCGCCGTACCGGCCTCGCCGTCTCCCGCGCCGCGCCTAAAGCCGGCCAAGGAAGGGGCCGCCCGCTGCCTTCTTCGGGAGCCGGACATTTTTGCGGTCCGCCCCGAGCCGCCTCCCTCGCCTAGCGAAGCCGGGCGAAGCCTTGTGGGCGAGCGCGGAAGGCGGGCCGCCTGAACCAGGGCGGAGGGAGGAGGCTGCAGAGTTAGACCCGGGCGCGGCCGAAAAGGCGGGCCAGGTGACGCGGCGGAAGTAAAAGCCGTCAAGAGCCCTCCATGCTGGGGCCGGAGCGGAGCCTGAAGCCTGGGGGAGAATCTGTGAGGGAAGAGGAGCCGCTCCTGAGGAGAAGGAGACGGCCCTTCTCTCCCTCCCTCAGAGTGTGCCCAACGAGGCCCTGCCTGCGCCAAAGCCGGGGTGCCTAGTAGTGAGGGTGCCACCAAGGGTGGGTGGAGCGGGGCTCACTTTCCTCCCAGCCCTTGGAGTACCTCACAGCGATGTTGTTAACTTTTGAGGAGGCTGCACGGTATTCTGAGCAAGCAGGAGAAAGGATAGCGTACAAATGTATCAAAAGTCTCTCAGGTCAAGCGCTGGACTTCCAGAGAGACATTTTCTCCCATCTGTCAAATAAAACTCCTCAAATAAAACTCCTTTTCCCTATATAAAGCAATGGTTATTAACTTTTTCTTTACCAGGGACCCCGTTTAAATATATTTTGTTGCCATGGGCCCCCAAGACTTAACTCAAGATTTTAAACCAAATAAATAAATAAATACAGCATCTATTAAACCTTCCCTCAGAGACACTGGAGGGGGAGGGAGGAACTTTCTTCTGCTTATTCAGGTTTATGGCTGGAGTGGACTGAATGGCAATGCATAGGGCAAGCCAACCAGCCAGCCTTTGCTTTGCTTCTGTTAGGTGGCCACTCCTCTGCAGGGAGGAGGTGGGCCAAGCAACTTTCAAGCCTTTGCGGGGCCCCTGTGAGGACATTTCAGACCCCTGGGGGGGTCCGTGGGCCCCAGGTTAAGAACCACTGTTGTGCACTATTCTGAGCAATCAGAAGAAAGGATAGCATAAAAAGGTACTAAAGGTCTCCCAGGCCAGGTGCTGGACTTCCAGAGAGACATTTTCTCCAATCTGTCAAATAAAGCTTCTCAAACCCTTTTCCACATATAGAGTAATGCCCAGTGACCTTATGCATATTATTTAGTGATTGCTTAGTACAGTATGGATTGCTTCAGTTAAATAGTTCATTCACTGATGTGGATGACCTATTTATTTGATGTGTTTCTCCGGGTTTTGATTTGCACCCAAGGTGTACCAGGCATTGGGTTCCAAAACCAATGGTCTCACCCCAAAAAAGTCCCACCTCTCCAGAGGCACTGTTTGCTGTGACAGTAGAGCCTCTTGAGGAAATGATTCACAAAGGTAATATTAAAGGGGTTAATATTGCTTGAGCCAGGTAGTTATTGAATCTGCCTTTCAGATGTGTAATTTTTAGCAAATTCTTAACTCATATCTAAATTTCTTAATTGAACAAAATATTGATTGATGTTCCATTGCATTCAAAGATGGCAAAGTATTTTGGTCGCTTGGTTGGAGATTTCACTTGTAGCAGCACACTACCCAAGGAAGTTAGGTTGGCCCCATCTCTTTTAAGCTTCTGGCAGGCAGCTAAAACAGTGGTGTTCCACATGGAATTTAGTGGTTGAAATTTCTGTTTTAATTGTTTTAAAAGTGGATTCTAGGATTGGATTTTGATTACTTTTAGGAATTTTTAATAATAATAATAATTGATGATGCTGATGGTGATGTTTATTTATAACATTCTTTCCACCAAAGGGCAGAACATCAAACATATTCAGACAAAGACATTACATTATGAATACACATAAAATCCGCAAGATCCTAACAGCCACTACCCATCTCAGCAACCTCGGGCACAACTCAGCAGCTTAATTCAATGAATCAAATAAGGTCTTTAACCCCTTACAAAATTAGGTAAGATCCTCCTCTAGCCAGGTCCAAAGGATGACCATTCCACAGATGCAAAGCCAGGTCTTGGAAGCTTGCAGCCTTGTCAGAACTGTGCACATTGGTGGGACAATAATCCTTTGTTTTGTAGAGCTCAAATTTCTAAATGATACATAGGATGCTAGCTGAGCTGCAAGATACTGGGGAAGATTAGAGCACAGAGCCCTAAAAACAAGAACCAACAGTATGAAATGGGCCCAGCCTAGACTGGTAGCCACTGAAGGGACCTACAGGGAGAAGAAATGTGTGAATATTTAGAGACCTTTAAAACAACCCATATGGCAGCGTTCTGAATTAAGGCCAAAGGATAGAGAGAGCAAGGAGGCAAACCCACCATTAGACTACTGTATAACAATAATCTAAGTGTGACACAACTAAACCTGGACAAGCAGGCAGGCAGTCTCAATGGTCAAGAACCCACGGATGTTCGAGATGGAAATTATGTGCCTCTGCTGTTGCCTCAGTAAAGAGGTGTAGGGACAAATGGTCATTTAGCAGGGCAGCTGTTACATGACAGAAATTGTTGCGGTATTTACCGTGATTTTGTGATCACGAATCCGTCCCTCGCTGTTTATACGATTTATGTCACTGATCTGGATATCCTGGGTGGTCCCGTGACTGATATTTACATGTCCAAAGTTCCGTGTGTTTTTTTAGGGTTTTTTTGGGGGGGGCTGTCAATCAAGGATGCGATTACTCGTGTTTTCACAACCTCGGTGACGCACTTCCTTTAGATTTCCGTGCCACGAGCGATGCTATTGGCTGGCTGGGGGAAGGAGAGGGGGGGCAGAGGTTTGTTATTCCCCTTGCTTCTTTAAAATGTTAACCCTTTAAGAAGAGGCAGAAAGCATTTTGAAAGATCCAGACTGAGATCTTTCGCTCAGACGCAGGAACGAACGAGTGCTTTCCATTTGAAATCAAGCCGAGTGAGGGGGGAGGCTTCATATTCCCCTTGCCTCTTTTAAATGTTAACTCTTACAGCAGAGTTAGCTGCAGAGTTCAGGTTTCAAGCCAGCTACAGACAGGCGTTTTGAAAGACACACACACAGAGGGGGAATTTAAGGGGTGTTCATTCGCTCAGAGGCTGGAATATTTTACTGTGCCCGTTCAGACCCAGGGAGGTGACCAAGGCAGGGGATGAATGGGCGACCCTCTGCCCACCACGATCTCTCTGTAGCATGCAGTGTAGAAATCCATTTAAAAAGGTGATTGAGTACACGCACACACACACACATCAACCTTCGTGCAGCTGGAAGGGATGCCTTTGTTTTTGGTTGGTGAGGCTGGATCTGTTGAACGGGTGACTGACTCCTCCTTTTCTGGTCGCTGATCTCTAAGCCCGCCCCCAGTCACCATTTCCGGTCATCCCTAGTACCGAGATATTTTGTCCCAGGCTGTTTACATTTCCGATTTTCCAAATCCTCCAGTGACTTTTTAAAAAACCAGCACAAACCGCGGGACTGGAAGTCCTGCAGGTTGAGGGATAAAAGGTGGCCCCCCTTCCGAAAATCACGTACCCGACCCGATGTACGTGTAAACTGCCAGGGATCAACACGAATTCTTCCCACTACATTTTCATCGTGTAAACGGCACCCAGAACTCGAGGATCCTGGCAACTGAAACAGGAACCACTGCACAACCCTGTAAACACAATGGAGGGCACAAAAGAGGAGCTACTGGACAGGTTGAAATACCAAGTTCTAAATTTTTTTCCATATTCACCTTAAGATGGTGGGTGGTCACAAAGAAATCCTAAACAAGCAATCCATCATGGACTCCAATTGGTTTAAAACTCTGGAAAATCTGTGTATTATTTGCATAAATGTGAAATTAAAAATCCAAGAGGAAGGGTAGATAATGAAAAAATAAGAGGACCCAACACTGAACCCCAAACTGATCTTTGGGACACCCCTGCAGTTACAGGAAAAACTTTTGACATAGATCCCCAAAATGAAACAGAGGGGGATTAACAAACAAAAAAGATTTTAAAAAGGACAGAGCATTCCCTGTAATTCCCAATGATGCCAACCGTAATAGTAAAATCTGATGATCCAAAGTATCAAAAGCTGCAGAAAGATCGAACAGGATCAACACAGATGTTTTGATGCTGAGCCTCAGCTAACAGAATATCGTTTACTACATGAGTCAAGACCATTTCAGTGGAGTGACCTGTATGAAGCCCTGACTGAAATGGGTCAAGATCATGTGAAGTCACTAAGGCATCAGTTGGGAAATGGCAGCTCTTGCCAACATTTTGGAAAGTAATAGAAAAAAACAAACCACAGGACAATAATTAACACAAAAGGAAGGATCCAGAGAAGGTTTCTTAATAGAGGACACAAGATAGCAGCCTGGGGAAACGCCCCTTGAAAAAGAACAATTCACCAAATGGGTTACATAAGGCAGAAGCAGAGGCAAGAGGACTGGATATAGTAAGGAAGAGAAAAGGTCAGTAGGGCAGGAAGTGGGGAAAGAAGGCAACACAATTTGATCCATAACTGACCCTATAATGGGGGGGATGGAATTCTGCTCATGACATTAAAGACATGGCCTGGGTTGTGACAGTAAAGGAGGCCTGAGCTGCTTTCTAAAGGGGCAAAATAGGGACATGGCCTGGGCCAGTGGCTGTGGTAAGTCAATCAGTGGAGGTGGACATACATCCACCAAGAATGAATTAACAATTGAGGTCACCTTCTGAACAGAGAAGGAGGCCAAGTCACTTGCAGAGAGACCTTGAATTAAAGGACCCTCATCACAGCCAGCTATTAAAGAGTATTTTAATGTGTTTTTAAAATGTTTTACCTCAGTATTGTTTTAATTGGTTTTTATTTGTTCATCGCCTTGGGAGCCTTTGTGGGCTAGGAGACGATACAGAAAAACTGTAAATAAATAAAATAAAACCCATACTGAATAATGAAACACATAAGAATCAAGCATGGGCAACTTTTATAGCCTGTCTCAAATTTTAGATCCTTAGTGGAGAACCTGCTGCATTCCCAATCATCCCATGAGGCTAAGCTGTGAGTACATGTGACAGGGCTTTCTCTAGCAGCACCTTGAATGTGGAGCTAACTCACAAGGGAAGTCTGGCTGGCTGCATCCCTTTTGAGTTTCTACCAGGCAGTTGTGTGCTATTTCACTTTTCCTGCAGTCCTAAAAATTAGGGTGGCTACTTTGTCTTTTTAAACTGTGGTTAAAAATATTTTAAAGAGAAATTTCAGTCTGCTTTTAAATGTTTTTACCATGTATGTACTGTTTTAAAAGTTTTTATCCATTGTATTTCACCCCTGGGGTTCTGGTGTGTTGAGAAGTGATAGAACAAATGCCTTCAATAAGGTACAAACAATACACTTAAGGTCAAGTTGAAGGCTTTCACGGCCAGCATCCATAGAATTTCCTTTGTTTTTTTTTGTTTTTTTTTCGGGCTGTGAGGCTGCGTTCTGGAATAGTTTCTTTCTGACGTTTTGCCTGCATCTGTGGCTGGCATCCTCAGAGAATGGTTGGATAGGGGTGTGTGTGGAGTTTATATGCTGTGAACCCCGGTTGGGGAGTATATGTAAATTTGTGTAATTGAATGGTTAGTTTCTGGGTATAGAAATGCAAGGCTCATTAGTGTCTGTTTGGCTAATGGTTGGTTGATGGGCCATTATCTGCTGGGAATCCCCATGTCCCTGGGTGGAATTCCTTTGTAAGTGTTGAGTTTTGATTCTATTGCTTTTCAAAACTGGGAGCCAGATTTTGTTTACTTTTAAGGTTTCTTCTTTTCTGTTGAAGTTGTCCAGGTGTTTGTGGATTTCAATAGCTTCTCTGTGCATTTTGACATGATAGTTGTTGGCCTGGTCTAGAATTTCTGTGTTTTCAAATAGCATTTTGTGTCCAGGTTGGTTAATAACATGTTCTGCTACTGCTGATTTTTCTGGCTGGCCCAGTCTGCAGTGTCTCTAATGTTCTTTAATTCGTGTTTGCACACTGCGTTTAATAATCTCTATGTTTAAATTTAAGGATTCTGTTGTTTTGTTGTAACCAACCAATGCAGTTGTAAATTGGAGAGCCTCTAGTTCTCTAGCAGAGAATTCTAAATACCTCAAATGACCCTCCCTTAGTGATACCTTTGTGCACAGTCACATAAGAAAACAAGTAAGTGGCTTGCCATAAATGTTATGTCTACTCCAACTGTGCTTTTGAGGTGGAATTATTGGTGACATAAATCTTCAGGTTTCCTTTAAAATTTAATTATAAAGAATAGTTGTGCTTCAGAGTTGTATCTGTTTCATAACACAGTACTAAATTCGACCCATGAGCCTATCCTAAGAAATCCTCACCTTTTTGGTTTTAGTCAATTACTTAAAAATTCTCTGCTGCAGTTCCCCCTGAACTATATAGTACAGATACCGAGTGCCTATCTGCACTACAGAAGAAAACTAATTTAATTCTTAGCCTCTCTTCTCAGGGTACATTGGTACATTCTAAGTACCTCACTAAACTACCAAATCCAAGATTTTTTAGAACAGATGCATGACAGATAAAATGAAACTAATAGAACAGTGTAAGGCAGGTACACCTTTAGTCTCAGATCTGTAATGTCTAACTACTAGCAACATAGTGTAAAAATGTCACAACATAAATTTGAGTCTTCAGGTAGTAAGGCATTTTTCACAAATGTTATAGATGTGACAAAGAATACTGTTTCCATTAAATCAACAGAGACTACACCCGAATAGCGGTAAATACCAAGTTTAATTTGTACAATACCTACTGCTTTAGAATTATTACATTCACAACAACCCTTTAAGTGGATTCTGCTTGGAAAGAAACGGTCAGATGCACCATACCAAGTATTGAAAGTATGCAAAGCTTTTAAATTTGGTCTTCTCCTATCCTACACCAAGACCATGTTATATGTATCTCAACAGATCAATTTATACTGTCTGAAATATATTCTTAAAAGGTCTTAATTTTGTTACTACTGAAGGTACTTAAAAAAATTTTTTTAAGGATAGCTAATCTTACCAAATAAAATGTAAATGAAATACATAGACTTATCTTCGCTATCCAAATGATTTTAAAGTGTGAATTTGAAATTATGTGTTGACTGTTTTAAAATATCTTGGTTTTACTTGTTCTTTGAAACTGATATATATTTTTGATTGATATGTCCTTTTAGCCAATGTTATGTTAATATGTTCCCCGCCTCGATCCATAGGGAGAGGAGGTAAATAATAATAATAATAATAATAATGATTATTATTATCATTCTCTGGCTTTTCTTCGCAAACGATGATTCAGGAAGGACTCATCCTGCGCTTTCTGCAAACGCGCTAACTAAAAAGGCCAATCAGAGATAAACAAGTCCAGTTGCAGAAAGCACAGCAATTTATTATTATTATTATTATTATTGACTACTACTGCTACTGTAAGTAAATTTACTGGCTGCACAACGTGTTCGCTGCAGTGACTTAGAGAGTAGGTAATTCTCCAGTTTATAACAAAGCCAAGCAATCCCCCCTAGTCTGCGACTCCGACCAGTTTCCCTCCCAATGGCAAAATCTTCCCCCATAAAGAGGCTGCGCAGAAAACCGCTATACTGTACAGTACTTCTGAATCCAACGCAACCCCTGCTGCACATGCGCAGCGCGGTGTTCTAAGAAAGCGGAGCATGCGCATCACGCAGCTTCTCTGCTGCCTAGCTTCGGAAGCTTGGTTGTGAGCAGGCGCCGAGAGGGGCCGCTGAGGATTGTGGGATATCGCGGCCCAGGCAGGCTGGTGGCGGAGCGATCGTTCGGGCGGCGGTTAGGACGCGCGGGGAAGAGAGAGAGAGAGAGACGGAGGGAGGGGGGGCGTTTTTCTTGCTCGCCGCAACGCAACGGGAAGCGCGGAGGGACACATAGAGACATAAAAGGAGGCTAATTCCCTCGGCTTTCCAGGACCCTTGACCCCCTCCCCTCGATGTGTTTGTAGTGCCGGAGCAGGAGGCAGCGCGATGGCTTCAAGCAGCGGCACTGATGTGATCCAGGTCACCAACGTCTCCCCGAGCGCCACCTCCGAGCAAATGAGGACCCTCTTTGGCTTCCTGGGCAAGATTGAGGAGCTGCGCCTCTTCCCTCCCGAGTGAGTTGACGCGCGCTTCCCCGCCCCTCACAAGGCGCTCCTCACGGAGACCCGTCGTCGTCGTCGTCGTCGCCTTATAAAGGCCGCGGCCTAGTCGGGCCCGCGCGCTCGCCTGCCAGGCTCCGATTGGGCGGCGGGGAGGGAGCGCGAGGCGGCGGAGGCGCACGAGGAGGCCAAGGAGGCAGCCCTGGTTTCCCCTCAGGAGCACCGCTCCGCCATTTCTAGTTGGGGGCCCCCGAACCGTGTAGTTAGTTGCCTTTCCTCCTCCGCTTGGCCCTAAAGAGGAGAAAGCTATGCTAGAGTACAGTTGCCCCTTCATATTTACTGGGTTTTGGTTCCAGGACCCCCCCCCCCGTGGATGCCAAAATCCGTGAATACTTAAGTCCCATTGTATGCAATGGCATAGCAAAATGGGGTCCCTTATATAAGATGGCAAAATCAAGGTTGGCTTTCTGGATTATTATTTTTTAAAGAATATTTTCAAGCCCTGAATACTTAAATCTGTGGATACCAAATCCGTGGATACGGAGGGACAACTGTATTCTTCTGCCCTCTCCTCCTCCATTTCTAGTTTTATTTCTCCGAACTATAGTCGTGGTCTTTCCTCCGCTTGGCCCTGTTCTGCTTTCTCTAATAAAGAGGGGAAAGCACCCCCTACACACCCGCCGCGGTTTATGGCCTCCTCCTCCTCATCCCCCTTCTTAGTTTTCGGCCACGTCCGAAAACCGCCTGCGAACTGGGGCGGGATGCAGGGCGAGTAGTTCGGCCTCTTGGGGAAAATTAAAACGGGACAGTAAAACCTTAAAAATGGGACCCGCTTGTGTTCACAGTCGATGTCAAGATGGTGCTGTGAACATGAGGGCCTAGTTAAAAAAGAAAAGCCTAGATAGGATCACAATGCACATTTTGAATATTGGTGAATTGATACTTTATTTCCTTGTTCTTCCTCATGGGCCTTAATTATGCAGTCGTATTGTGTTCCACAGATAACACTTTTGAGTCTTTTAGGGGGCATCCACACTAGAGAAATAATCCAGGTTGAAAATCTGGATTATTTGCCGCGCCTCCTTCCTATGGAATTCCATGTGTTGTAGTTTGGTGAGGCACCAGCACTCTTTGTCAGAGAAGGCTAAAGACCTTGTGTGTCCCAGGATTCAGTAGGAAGGAGCCGTGGCAAATCATCCAGTTTCATACTGGATTATTTGTGTCGTGTGGATTCCCCCTTCATGACTGGTAAACAAGGAATCTTAAAAGTTCTGTTTTATTATTTTGTGTGAATGCAGACAATTATGTCGGAAAATAGAAATTACAGTAAGACCCCTGTACCCACTGGGGATTGGTTCGGGGGTGGTGGTGGCATGGATACCAAAAACCGTGGATAATAGCAAGCACCATTGAAAATAGTGGGACTTCCGGTTTAAAATACCATAGAGTTGTCTTGGAGGACCTACAAAATGGCTAGAGAGGACACATTATCTAGGAAAACTTTATGGCAGGTGTGCTGTTTTGTGTCCTGTGGATAATTGAATCAGTGGATACAGCGGGTCCTACTGTATATTGTCTCGAGAACCTTTAAGATTTATAAATATATGTATTGTTTTTCCAACTGTATTTTAACTATAAAAACAGAAATGATGTAGGCAGGCGTAGAAACAAAAAACAGTGTAGTAACAGGTTCAGTGTCCCTTATTCCAAATGCTTGGGACCAGAAGTGTGCATTATTTTGGATTTCTTCAGATTTTGAAATACATGCATATACATAATAAGGTATCTTAGAGATGGGACCCAAGTCTAAACATAAAATTCATTTGTTTCATATACACCTTATACACATAGCCGGAAGGTAATTTTATACAAAATATTTTAACACTTTAGTGCATGAAACAAAGTTTGTGTACATTGAACCATAAAAAAACAAAGGTATGACTGTTTCAGCCACCCATGTAAACAATTTTGGATTTTGAAGTATTTCAGATTTTGTAATTCTGGATAGGGAATACTCAACCTGTATTGGCCAAACTTGGTAGACTGAATATGTGCCAAGTACCTGCCAGAGATTCTACAGAGATTAAAGCAGTCCTTTCACAATACAGTGGGACCTCAGTATCCAAAGGTTTGGTTCTAGGACCCCCTGCAGATACTAAAAAAGCAGATGCCCAAGTTGCTATTTAAAATTACATGTGATTGTCTGGAGCCAGGCTGAGAAGTGGTACCAGGGCAGCACTGGAGACTGCAGCAGTAAGGCCCAGGCACCCGATGCACATTCTTCCTGCTTTCACGATTCTGCTCAAAATCAGTCCCGGGATGATTCTGCCATGGGAGACAGAAGCAGCAAGTGCCTGATGCTCAGTGCTTGCTGCCACTGCCTCCCTCTCCTTTCACAGATCCTCCAGCCTCTGTGACTCTCTTCAGTCAGGAGGTGGGGAGGTTTCGGTGGCGAGCCCCAAGCACCAGCCACTTGCTGCTTAGGTCTCACGTGGTAGAATCATTCTGGGATTGACTTGAGTCAGCAAAAGGATGTAAGGAGGCAGCAAGCCCCTAGTGTCAGGCGCACATTCTTCCTCCTGGGAGCAGTCATTGAAGCAGGAAGAATGCAACTGGTGCCACTGCAGCCTTTGCTACTGCCCTGTGACCGCTTCTCTGCCTGGCTGCAGTTGATGGCAGGTAAATTAAAAAAAAAAACTTCCTCATTTTCAATCAGCAGTTGCTCAAATCTAAAGATACGTGGCCCCCAGATACAGTTATGGCGCTTTGCTTCCACTTTCACTGACATGGTTTCATCCTGTAGTATCTTTGAGTTTATAGTTTGAGGTACTAGAGCTCCCTGGCAGACAATTCAGTAAACACCACATGAAACTACAAATTTTAATATTCCATAGTACAGGGCTATGTCACTTAAAGATATATCAAAGTGCTAGAATTGAGTAGAGTAAAAGGGCCACAGGACTGGCTGGATCTGGTACTGTACTAGGTAGGATGACTTAATGTTCTTAGCAAAAGGGCATTTTTAGGATAATTTAATGTTAATTAAATATTTTTGAACTGAAATTCCAAGTATACCCTTCTCCTTCATAATTTCAAAAACATACAGATCCCATGGATTTCAATGTCAAAAAATAGTTAAAATGAAAATAAAGTAAGACTGCATTCTCCACCTGCCAGATGTTTTGGACTACAAGTCTCACCATCTCACATTAGTGTACTGGTTCTGTGGATGATGGAAGTTGTAGACCAACGCATTTATTTATTTTATTTATTGAATTTAGATTCCGCTTTCTCCCAAGATGGGATTCAAGGAGAGTGGCAGATTGTGAGCAGCTGCAGTAATCTGCAAGACTGAAAGCTTGGCTTCCATGCTCTAGAATGATGGTGCTTGTCCTGTGGAGTTGTAAAAAGTTCTGCTATAGAGCTTCTGTGACTAAACTCCACATTTCACTTAGTTAATTTTATCTTGTTTATGTTATAATTAGTAAACAGAGTTTTTGAAACATATGTGCAGATTATCTCACACGGTGTGTTAAAATCTCAAAAGTTTTTCCAGTATCCCTTAATAGTTGAGGTGAAATATTTGACTGGGGAAAATATGAGAAGTACACTTGGGCTAAAATCCTGAAGAACTAGGGACTGGCGTATGCCTTATTAGACATATTACAACTTATTTTTGAGTGAACAGGCATAGGATTGCTCTGTTCATGAGATTTAAATGTTGTTTGCAGACCCATTCAAAATTTTATTCAACATTTTTCTTTGCATAATTATAAATATTTTAAGACATGAGAACTCAATAGCAGGTACTTCCCCTATTAGTCTTTAAAATTTATTTTTTTAACAAAAATCTCAAAAAATGAATTGAAATTCATGAAAGCATGCTGGAAAGGCGTAGATTACTTTCCTTTTCATACTGGAACAGATTGACACAATTATCCTTTTGGGAGCTGCTACAGTGGATGGTTCAAGATGGGAGTGGAAATCCACCAGTCTCTTCAAGGGCCACAGGACAAGCAGACATCGTCTTTCTGATGGTGCTTAAATATCCATGGTTTAAATATCGCACTCCCATCAGCTCTGAAAAAATAGATTGGAAGCCATGAAAACTCATTCTAAAATAAATCATTGACTCTTAAATGTGGTACAAGATTATTCCCTCCCTTCTTCTTTATGCTTATTAAATATGCTATAAGACAATGGAATGGTTAATATTCTAATTCTACCACAGAAAGATTAGCTAATAGAAGAATATATTTAATATCCTTCCTAGGATAGTAGCCTGAAATTAGTTACGGTAATCAAAACTTTCAGAAGATCTTAAGAGTGTGTCTGTTCATTAAGTCACCAATTAATTTTGTGAAACAATTTTTAAAAAAGCTTTCGTCCCATTTTGCTAACAATATGGCTCCCAGGAACCTCTGTGAACTGAAATGAAAAATATTTTCTTTCTAAACTAGTCTGCCTTTGAGAGAAGTGTGTTTGGTGGTTGTTGAATTCTACAAATCTGATTCTGAATGACTTGTCTCCATTTATAGAATCCACTGACCACTATTTGAAATAGTGAAAGAGGATTATGAATTGGTGAATTTACCACCACTGCCACTAGATGCCTCTTCTTCTGAGTTCTCTTTTACCAATTTTGTTAAAGTATGCACTATAAAAGGTTTAGGTTTTCTTTATGTACTTGTTCAAATTATGTTTTCTTATTTTATTTCTTTATTTCATTTATATCCCACCCTTTTTCTAATGCTGGAACTCAAGGTGGCTTACAAAATATAAACACCAATATAGATTAAAAACATACAAAAACGTCAGTATATATATGTGTGTGTGTGTTATTTTAAAAGCTATTAAAACAATTTATAGAATTAAAACCATTTAGAAATGCATTAAGACAAAATATAAAAATCAAGGAAACAGCCCAACATTAGCCCATTGCAACCAACTCCAAAAAGCCTATCAGAACAGGAAAGTTTTCATTAACAAACAGAAAGAGAGTAAGGAGTGAGTCATCCTAGAGTGGGAGTTCCAAAGCTTGGGAGCAACCACTGAAAAGACCTTCCCCCTTGTTTCCACCAAACATGCCCAGGAAGTTGTTGAAACCACAAGGCCTCCCCTGAAGATCCTGGAACTTGGGCAGGCCCATACAGGAAGATATCGTCCTTTAGCCTGGGGCCAACCATATCTTATGGTGTGCAGCTATGTATGACTCCATGTTGCATTCATTTATGTTGGTTTTTAGTTGCATGTAATAGTAACACACCTAGCTGTTAGATAAGTTGATAACAGCCACGTCTCTTTTTTTCCCTTGCAACTGTTTCTGCTTTAATGACAATAAACAGTGCAAAATTAAAATATTATCACAGTTCATTTTCAGTTCCATTTTAAATCAGAGACTTTCTAGTGTTTGTTGATTTGTCACCTAATATTCTTACTGGTTGTTTTTTTTCCCAGTGACTCTCCTTTGCCTGTTTCTTCACGTGTGTGTTTTGTAAAGTTCCAAGAACCTGACTCTGCAGTTGTGGCACAGCATCTGACGAATACTGTATTCGTTGACAGAGCATTGATAGTCGTACCATATGCAGAAGGTTTGTAAATTGTTTAATAATATATGAAGTCATAGAACAATGGTACTAAATCCTGATGTAGTTTAATAGCATGAAATTTAGCATATAAAATATCTCAGCTATATTTACATTTTTAAAACCCTCGGTATACTGATATCTCTAATTTTTGTACACAAAAAAATCAGACGTGTAATTATCCAACAAAATCTGAAACTTGCCTATCGGTCTTTTTGGGAAGACTGTAAGAATTCTAATACGTTTAAGCAGCATTCTTTGGTATCTTATTTTCCTCAGGTGCCCTCAGTTGCTGCTTTATACTATCTGGCATATTTTGACTATGATTCATTCTCCTTAAAGGAGAGTTGGAAATTTATCTGCATTTACAAGGCAGTGCTGTCTGTTGCAGTTGATGCTTCAGAAACATTTATCCTCTCTACTAATTCTGGTACACCAAGGGTTTTATAATCTGTGTTAGCCAGAAAATACCTCCAAAGGTGCTATATGGGCACTGGGTGTAAGATCTTATTCTTCATTTTCTTGTTCAACCTTGCTATATTTTCTAGAATTTCACTAAATAATAAACTCTTCTCTCTGTTATTTGTGTGTGTGATTTTTATAGTGGAGAAGGCAAATGCAAAGGCCCTTCCAGATGACTGAAACAGTGGGGTCCTCTGCAGCTACAGGGGATTCTAGACATTAACTAAAGGCCAGCAAGCACTCAAGTCCCCCAAGTGTTTTCCTGGTGTAATCACTTGTTAACAACATTTTTTTTCTCTTCTTTTTCTTACATTTTTAGGCTGTTACAGTAATTTGAAAAACAATGAGCAGGGTTGGGAACATAACTATAATTCTCTACCAAGAAGACTACTCTTCTAACAAGTTCTGTTGAACTTCTATAGATTCCATCACTACTATTTCAAGGGCACCACTTACTGATCAAGTAGTAATCTTCTTAAATCACTGAAATATAGTAAAATATTTGCAGTGTTAACACTGCCTTCCTACACACATAAGTTGCTAAATCTCATTGGAGTTAATAAATTTAAGCATGTGTATCAGATTGCAGTGTCTTATATACAGTACATCCTTTGGAATAAGTCTGTTTACACATTAACAAGACAGATGCTGTGTGCGGACAAGCCTGGCAGGATTTAACAGTATTTAAAATATTTCTAACTGAAACTGTAAATAGTATGAGCCTCTTCTAATCCATATCCATTTGAAAACGCCCCCCCCACCTACTTTTAAGAATTTAATTCTTTCCATGATGTTTTTGGTGAAGTTTTGAGATACTCTGCATTTAAGGACAAATTAGATATGACAGTGGTGGTGTGTTTAAACATGGATTTACCCCAGTTTCATAGAAGGTGATGTGGAAATCCATCTTACACATGAAGAGTGTAGAATCCTACCTGTGCCTGCAGCTTAATTTCCTTATTGTGTCTTTGTTTTTTCTTCATCTGAGTGCCACTGCTGGAAATGTATTCTCTGCTTGCAGAATGGGGCTTGGGAGAGATAAGCAGCAGGTTGGGGTAGGCTTCAGAGCCTTTCACTGTTGTGTTACTTCTGTTGTTCTGCTTATTTAGATCCTTTTTATGTGATTGGGGCAAGACTGCTACTGTCATACCTACTTTGGTCCTAATCAGTAGCAACTGATAGATCTATGAAGTAGTGTTTAAGGGCTTAAATCAGAGTTTGAAGTATTGTTGATAAATATTTTCCACTTTATAAGCATTTCTTTGTACTTTGCACTAGAATGCTAAGTAACTCATAAATATGGCATTAAAATATAAGCCAAAGAAATAACCTAAGAATCTCCATAAGGTTGTGAAGGACACATTTTTTGTTGAGGATCTACATAGCTCTGTAGTTTGTGGAAGATTATCGTCCTGGACATAGTACTGTGTCAGAATGATCTACCATTTTTAATGACTTCTTTGTTCTTGTAATTCTTCTTTGTTTATGGAAGCAGATGGGCTTCACTCTTCTGTTGTTTATGTTTCAAAATTCTGATTTCTGACGGGTACTTAAGCATTGTTCAGTCAGATATTTTTAATTCTTTGGGATGGCTCATAGGCTTTGGGGTACATGCTTAAGTACTCTGCTGAATTTAAATATAGTTTTTATTTATTCTGGTCCTATGTTTTGACATTACCTAGCTCAAAGCATTAAAGTACTACATTGTGTTGATCATAGACCTTTATCAGCCACATTCCAGTTCTTAGTGTGCTCATATCTTGGTATTGGCTGCTGCTTTGTGTTCTAGATTTAACACAAAGTTCACGGTAAGACAAATAGTATTGAAACTTCACTGTAAAATTCAAGGATTTTCAGGGAACTCAGATATTAACAATGGCTTTGGGTGGGGTTGTGTAGGTTCTTTGGTTAATGTTTGTTTCTTTTGTCTGTTTCTTTTTCTTCATTTCTACACATTCATGCAGTATGTCATGGTTCTAACAAAGCAGCAGTAAAAAACTCTTGACGCATGAAAATTAACTGGTGAGGGGCCTCATTGCTTTTTTAAAAAATTGTAGTTTTATTTCTGAATAACTTTTTTCCTAAAAATGAGAGGATCAAATGCATGACTACTTAATGGATGCAGATCTTCTGTGAGGTGTCTCAAGATAAGAGGATGTTTAGTTAAATGCCAGAAATGTTATAGTTGCACTAAATGTGTCTAAGCATAAATAATATCCTCTGAGACATAATTTTGCATGCAAAATTATCCCATAATCTCTATAGATATGTTTATATTGATGCGTTAATGCCCTGTATCTAAATGACCTCCCCTTCCCCCTTTTCCCACCATAACTTTTGGTATTGAAATTATGACAGCTCAGTGACAGAAGAAAGATAACAGTGCTGTGTATTATACATTTGTTTATATTATCGGCACTTCTCAGTATAGGTGGAAGGAACCATTACCTTTATTTAACAGTGGTTTTTCTTTTTTGTTGTTGTGTTTTACAGTTCTTTTCCCTGGTTCAGCCTGAACTATATACCAGGCCCTGCTGAAAATACCACCCAACAGTTTTCTTCTGCAGCTTATCCAGTTTCTCTTAAGTGCCCTGTACATATTGTATGTTTTATGATGAGATGCAGTCTTTTTAATATGTATTGCAGAAACGCTACTGGTATTTGCAAATATGTAGTACAGTTATCTTATTGAACTCTCATATTGGGGGCTTGGGCACATTAATAGATTAATCCATATGTATAGGGCTTTTGCTGTTGGTTTAAATAACAATCAACATTACTGTTTGTCTCACGTTGGACCTTTTGTAAGGTTATTCTCTTTTGAGGATAGGCAGTAAAATTAGACACTTAGCAAGCCACAAGGCTAAAGATTAGAAGTTTCTTTTGAAATGACAGTTCATAGCTGCATTCTTGGTACAGTAAGCATGACACACATTGGAGCATGTATTTTACTGCACAGGTAAGGAAAGTGCCACATTTTAGGTGCTTACATAAACATGGACACACATGCAGAATCTATATTTGCAGCTCTGGAAACCTCCCCATCCATGTGACATGTCAGCAAAAGCCCTACACGTTCCCTTACCTTCTCTTAAGATTTACAAAATTGTATGGTAGGTGTAAAAAAAAAATCTTAGTGAACTGTACCATATTATTAACCCCTAAATCAAACTTTTTTTGTCTTGTGTATCTTGATTTTTCTGTGTGCTTTATAGTGAAGCAGCCGACACGAGTCGTTGTTCATAATACAGCTTTTGAAAGTTGAGAGCACACCCCTGGAGAACCGACTGTGCTTGCTTACGTTTGGTTCATGACTTAAAAATCGAGTACAGGTGATGAAATCTTGGCAGTGTTAACAAAAAAGTAGTGTGTATTGTGCTATTTTTTTATTCTAGAACTTAACCTTTTGTAGAGAAAAGGAACAGTCAAATTTTCACACATTGAAGTTTCATTCTGACATACAAATTAATGATAAATTATTAAGAGATCAAACATTGTATTATAGCCAACATAAGTACTTTCAGCAAACTCAGGTGGTGTTTCAGGGAGTCATTTTCTGGGTGTATTTGTGTGTGGTTTTTTTAAAAAAAAACGATGAGTTTCTTCTAATGCAGAGCTGTCTCTCTGCAGGAGTTATTCCTGATGAGACTAAGGCTCTGTCACTCCTGGCACCAGCTAATGCTGTGGCAGGTCTTCTGCCGGGTGGTGGACTCCTGCCTACCCCCAACCCACTTTCTCAGGTAAGTTTTCACATCATATGGTATGTAAAAGATGGTACAGCGTGTTCTAGTTTAGCTTTACTGTGCTGGTTTATTTAGACGTGTACTGTATTTAGACTAGTACTAACCTTGGTACCAAAATAATTGCAAAATTTATGTAGTTGAATGAATGATTGAAGTCTACCAATGTGTAAGTAAATACCAGTTTGCTGGATCTAGCTAACCTGAAGTAAGTCTGTTGATACCTGGGAAGCCCCCTCCCTCCATTATCACATTGAATCAGTGGGGTATATAGTTGTCCCTTCACATTTGCTGGGGTTTGGTTCCAGGACTCCCCCTCCGTGAATACCCAAATCTGTGAATACTCAAGTCCCATTGTATGCAATGGCATAGCAAAATGGTGTCCCTTATATAAGACAGCAAAATCAAGGTTTGGTTTTTGGGTTATTTATTTATTTATTTATTTTAGACTATTTTCAAGCCATGAATACTTTAAAAACTGTGAATGCCAAATCCGTGAATGTGGAGGGACAACTGTACATACCGTATGTGTTGATTCCTCATTCAGTAATTGATTCACTAGGCCTACTTTAGTTGGAACTACTAGTAGGATTCAGGCCTATGGCATATTGCCTTGAAGGGTGGATGAAATACTCATACTTTTCCTTGCCAGGCTGTCTATTTGCAGCAAGTGAGATGAAGATCAGTGGTTGTGCCAGGCAGCATATAAGAGTTCTGAGCTCTCATCCTCATTCTGTTCTGCTGTTCAATGAGTGTAGAAGAGGGAAGTATGAAAAACCAGTTTAAAAGAAAGGAATGCATCTTCTAAAATAGCCAGTTAATTTGAAACTTAAATCTTAAATACCATTGAAAGCCTTCAATCAGTTGATGGGTTTAATTAGCTAGTACATTGTCAGTATTAGGTTACAGTTGAATGGTAGAGTAGCCTTTGGATACATAAGGTCTGCAGTCAGTCCAGTTACTTTATTTTTTAAAAAAAGGATTAAGTAGGTGGTGAGGTGAAAGATCCTTGCCTGAGAACCTGAAGAAACCATAAGTTACAATAGCTGATGACAAACGGTTTGACTTGGCAAAAGGCAGCATTATTAAGGAAGGACCATAGTTTATTGGAAGAGTACATGCATTTCGTGTGGAAGATCTTAGGTTCAGTCACTGGAAACTTCAATTGGAAAGGATTTCAGCTAGCAAGTGAGAGGGAAAGATTGTCCATTCAGAGCTCACAGAGCTGCTGCCAGTCAAATGATGATATGCTTAGATGAGCAGTATATGGTATATTCCTATGCTGTTTCATTTTAATGCCATTGCAAGAGTATAGCAGTACTTGGGATTTTAATCAGAACAGTTAGAAACGAATAGATTTTTGGCTACCCAGTCAGGCAGAAATCATACTATGTGCTACGTACTTACTTGCTTTATGAAAAAAAATATTACTATAATTCTCTTTATTACAGATTGGTGCTGTTCCTTTGGCTGCTTTAGGAGCTCCAACTCTTGACCCAGCTCTGGCCGCTCTTGGTCTTCCTGGAGCAAATTTAAACTCTCAGGTGTGTTGTACATGTGTCTCAGCACATAAACTTCTTTGGTTTCTTGCAGATTTTCAGTTTATGCAATATTTTAGTCTTTTGAGCCAAACATTAATAAAACTTAATTGACATATAACAAACACATCAAGGAGTTCAAAGTGATTTAGTGGTCAAATACCTTAGTATTTTGTTTCAGAAAAACTGGCTTAATGTAAAGTAGATGTAATGTAAAGTAATGTAATGTAAAGAGTGGTTGTCTTGTTTCTAGCAAATACAACTGTAGTGTAACTCCACTGAGTTCCTTTTTTAGAGAGTAGTAATCCTGCAAAGTTCTGTTATATTTTCTGTGCTTTTTAACATGTACTTATAAGCACTGCTGTCATCTGGAGACTTGAGGTGTGATGTCATCACTGTGCTGCTTCTTTCTGGTGAAGTAGTTGATTTGCTGAACAAGTGAGAGAGATGAGTAATGGACCAGATGAGGGCTAATAAATTGGAAGCTTAATCCAGGCAGAATATTAGATGAATTATTTCTTTTAATGAGCAACTTACTTGTTTGGGGGGGGGGAACTAGAGAGTAGCCCTGAGTTACTGTCTGGATTTTTCTTTGAACATCTTCCCTTTGATATTAGTATTTTATTTGATTTATATGCAAAGGGATCTTGTAGCATCTTTTGAGACTAATTGAGACAAAGAAGTTGGTAGCACAGGCTTTTGTAGACAAGTGTACTTCATCAGATACATGGAATGAAATGCCTAGAAATAGACCTTTATAGTTATGAATAAGTAGGCTGTATGTGTGAATAGCAATAGAAATGCAACACTTGTGGGTATGGTGCTGAAATGACAAGTTCAGTTTTAACAGTTGTTGCTGGGGGCAAAGGCTAGAGGACTGATGTAGCCTAAAGCCAAAGTGAGTAAATAATCATATGAGTAGTGGAGGTAGTTATTGGAATGTACTGTAGTGTGATGCTGGCTGGGAAACAGAAAGGAGATCTAATAAACTGGCCAAGAGAGCCCCCCTGAGGCTAAGGTGCTAAATAGTTTTATACTGGGTGTACTGTAGCATGAAACTATTTTCTGTTCAACCTACTGTTCTGCTGTTTCTCTTTCCAACCTTCTGTTGTGGTTTGTTTTGTTCTTTTGTTCAAGGACTGCTATCCTGAGATCCAAGATGGAATGCCCAGGAAGATTGATTTAGATTTTTTTAAATAAATTGCATAATTGATTGTATGAATTAAAAATAAAACTACTGTAGCCTCTCCTAGTAGCCAAAGTCATGTTTAATAGTAATTTTTGTTACTTTATTAACATAATCTACATTGTGATTACTTTTCCTCTTTATGGATTCTACAGTCCCGTCAGGGATTCTTACAGTCAGATAATAAATTCAACTCAAATTCAAACTTAATTTACACTTTAGCTTCTAAAGCTAAAGTGAAAGCTAAATACTTATATTAACACTGAGTATAACAATGCTGATGAGATTAATTGAACCACAGCAGCTACAAGGTTAGTACACATTTGACTTCACTTAGCTAATGATGTGTTTAAACTCCTGGGATAGCTTTAAACATAAAAATGAATGAATGAGGGTTTAAAAAAAAAAAAGACCAACCTTAAGAAGACTAGAACCTCTCCATCAAGGCAGTTGATAATTAAGTGCTATGCTAAAAATAAGAAAGTGCTTCTTTGCCTGGAATGATGCCATAATCTGAGAGAACTTCAGATAACCTACTTTCATGTGGCTGACAGATTGTTGTTGTACAGTGGCTTCTTTAATTTGCAGGTGCGCTCTTGTTTGTTTTGATTTAGAGTCAGTTTCAGTGTAATTTCTTTTCTTCCCCCAAATTTCCATATGTAAAAGCAGCTTCTTGTCAATTTTCTTTACAGTCTCTTGCAGCAGATCAGCTACTAAAGCTTATGAGCACAGTAGATCCAAAGTAAGTATGAATTTTTATTTTGCACTGTAATGAAAGTGGTTCTGCAAGTATTCTTTTCCCAGTATCCAAGTCAAATAAGGATTAGGGAAGGCAGTTTACAGTCTTTGGAAGTGTTGCCACCCTGATCCATTAAGTCTGTTTTGTTTTTACCAGCAAAGATAGTGTGGTGAAAGCTTGACATTATACTGCAGGGGTGAGTGACATGCAACTGCCCAAGCAGGCTATATTTGCAGCTTGCTCCTTCCACCATCAAAATCATGCCACTGTTACAGACAAGACTGTTGCAGGCCTATTCCAGTAAAACCTCATTCCTGCTGTTCACTTCCTGTGCATTCCTGCACTTCTGGCACTTTCTTCTTTTTCCCCCATCCACCATAGAGGGTGTTTGTAAGATGATGCCACTTCATAAAAAGCTGCTGTAATAACTAGGAGCAGAGGCAGAATTTAAATGAGAGCTACAAACAATTCAGCCCCTGATGGATTCTATGGGGATTAATATAACCCACATATCTTGGCACATTATGCACTCCACTGTACTGCAACAATGTAGTTCTTGTAAACAGGAACACCAAAAAATATTGCTAACTAAATTGGAAGTGGGCATGTGAGAGGCTGAGGACCCCATCCTTCCTGCACCAACTCGCTACATATCCTTGCTGGGTTCACAGGAAGACATTGCTATCACTTCTCTGTTTACCAACTGCAGTTCCTTCCTGTCTGTGACTATCAGAACAGTGCTCAGATGCAAGACTGTGGTCAGAGTGGTTTAGTCTGGTTTTATCAGCAGTGGTAATGAATTTTATGGTGTCTGGGCTGATGTGATCAAATGCTCATTAGTATTTTTAATATTGAAATGTGTAGTATGCTTATAAGTCTCCTTAATTTTAAAATTTGTATACACCAGTATAACAAAAGCTGGAAAATAAAAACACGAAAGGAGGAAAAGTAACCATATTACAGTTGTCCCTTCACATTCGCGGGGGTTTGGGTCGCCAGACCCCCGCGAATGTGAAAAAAGAATGTAAAAAAAAACGTGAATAAAACTCACCCCTCTGCTGTGTTTTCATTCTCCCTGCAAAGGGAGTGAAGGAGCAGCAGAGGGGTGATTTCAGAGACGCTCCGGAGGCCCCATGAAGGCCTGGGGAAGGGGTGGGGAGGGCTGGGGAGGCGATCCTGTGGCCTCCGGAGCGTCTCCGGAGGCCCCTTGAAGGCCTGGGGAAGGGGTGGGGAGGGCTGGGGAGGCGATCATGGGGCCTCCGGAGACACTCCGGAGGCCCCATGAAGGTCTGGGGAGGGAGGGGGAGGCAGGGGAAAGCGACTATAGGGCCTCCGGAGGCCCTGTGGTCGCTTTGGCGGGGAAGGGCAATTGTTATTCACGGATTTTTCACATTCGCGGGGGTCTGGGGAACCTAACCCCCGCGAATGTGAAGGGATGACTGTACATTATTCTTTAATACAGTGTTAGATCTTCTATCCATTGGACCACAAGTGGAGAAAAAATATATTTCCAGTAGCAGAGTATTAATCTTTAGTAGTCAAAAGTGAGCAAAACCCCAACTTCACTTGATCATTTTTTAATTTCCAACTAATGGGTAAATAATTCAAAGGAACATGCATGTCCCTGATTGTCAAGGAACTTTCCAAAACCAGATTTATTTGTGTGATTACTTTCTCCCAAAATATAGCTACTATGGGACAGTTCCAAAACATATGTTAAGGAAACAGTAGCAGTATTACATCTCCAACAATATGGTGATTTAGAAAGCCAATTCTAGCTAGATCCAGCTAGTTATAAATGTTAAAATGAATGGCCATTAATTAGTCAGAATTGGATATTCCAATTCTCTATTCCATTCTTGCTATAAACTTCACATGTCATATTTATTTATAGATAACAGGTTTATTTACATAAATTGTTGGTTTGGAATACTTGGTTGGCCTCACTGTCTCTAATATTAAGGGAACCTTGGACACACTTAAAGCTGCAGGGCCAAATCTGGATTGTAACAAATGTTTCAGTTGTAATTATTGCTATTTAGCTGATAGAGGTAGTTTAAACTGCTCCTGCAAAATTGAAAAAGGCAAAAATTCATCATCAGCACCAACTATCTGATTTAAGGTAACAATCCCATTATCAGCCCATATCTTCCATAAAAATGGTTCCTTAACAGTTTTCAAATCTGTATTCCCCCGTAAGATCATCTTGGCATGAGCATATGGGTCAAATTGCAATTCATGAGACAATATTTGCCACATGGTTCTAGCTGCTGAAATTGTTGGCAAAACACTGGATCTTTTTTACAAAATGAGAACCAAGTACTATCCATTTGAATAGAGGCGCCAGAAGTGAAGACTCCAAGGCTGACCATGGCGGATTACTTACTTTAAGTGGCTATGTCCAAAAATTGATACAAAATAACAGCTATGCCCAATGATATGTAAGATCTGAAAGGCTAAACCTTTCCTCTTTGTTACAAAATTTGCATCTTTTTAATTGAAATTCTAGGAGGAGATGAGCCTCCCCCCCCCATCTCCTGAACAATGACTTGTAAGCTAAAATAAAGGAATTCCACAAACAATATGAACAATTCTAGGTATAGTGGGCCCCGTATCCTCTGGGGTTTGGTTCCAGGACCCCTATGGATAAAGATCATCTGCAAAAAGAGCACTTTTAAATTCTAAACCAACATGCTCAAATCCATTGATCCTGGAATTTTGTCTAATAGCACATGCTAAGGATTCCAAACACAAATTTGAATATTAAAGGAGAGAATGGACAACCCTGCTTTTTACCCTGTTGCACCATAAAAAAGGATGAGAAAAAAACATTGGTCGTAACCTGTGCTCCTGGGGCTGAATATAAACATTTTATCCAAAATTAGCCAATATTGTGAAAATAAATGGCCAGTAGATTTTATCAAAAGCCATCTCCAAATCTAAAGAAATAAGGGTTGGCTGATGAGTTCTATCCAAGTTTAAAGCAATCAAGTCCACAACCAATTGAATACAGTCATCCCTTCACATTCACGGGGGTTAGGTTCAGAATGTGAAAAATCCATGAATAATAACAACTCCCCTGCCCTCCGGAAAGTTGCAACGGGGCTTCAGAGGCCCTGTTGCCACTTTTCCCCAACCTCCCAAAAGTTGCAACGGGGCTTCAGAGGCCCTGTTGCCACTTTCCCCCCACCCACCCACCCTCCCAAAAGCTTCAGAGGCCCCATCACCACTTTCCCCAACCTCCCTCGCCACTTCCCCCCCTCCCAGAGTGGCAAACCGCGAATATGCAGAACCACAAATGTGGAGGGAGAACTGTATTATTACCTCTTAGCTAGTTTACAATAAATCCCACATGGTCTTAAGCTTATAAGTCTTGTAAGTGTGTAACAAGTTGTTTGGCGGGGAAAGTAAAGTTCCTGGACATGGTTGAGGAAGCTTAACTGCAGATTTGCCTCTGTTCTTTCTGGACATCAAGGACCTTTGCAAATCATGCTCCCTCTAGTAGAGGAAGCTTTGGCTGCCAACACATTTATGTTGTTTTTCACTGCCAGCTTGTGTCAGAAAACCTCACACTCCTGTGTTTCTTTCTCACTGATTTGAATACAGTGCAGTGAAGCACTCTGATCTGGTCCCACCTTCCTACTTTCCCTGTAGCAAAAAGATTGTTTAAAAAATTGATCAGCAGTCTCTGTTTCCTTCACAGTCACAAAGGTTGACTTTGCATCATATTTCTGTGGGTTGTGTTTGCCTTGAAAAGTACCACACAAAAGGAAGCCACTTTATTTGTGTAGTGCACTCTCTGATTCCAAGGATGGGGTGCAGTTCTGGGATATGGTCATGCTGGAGTGAAGAAAGAAATTTTGTTTAGATGATGAGACAAGACTGTTGTGGTGCCACTGGCTGCTTCCATATTACTTGGTTATTCTCTTGGAAATTTATAGAAGCTTGCATGTGAGCTCTCAGTGTAGCTGCTATAAGATTAGGAAATAGTACTGAGACAACTATTTGGAGAGCTGTAAGAAGGAAAGTAAGATGGGGAGGAGAAGCATAGGTTCTCATTTGATACCAGAAAAGCACATTTCTCATCCTGAGTCAAACCCACTTGAGTGGCCACTGTTACTGTGTATTGAAATCATTTTTATTCATATTGGCTTTTGATGTGTTACATTTCTATAATTTACCAGGAGTAGCAACTTTTTCCCCACAGTTCTGGACCCATCCTTTCCTGTAATGTGGACCCCTGCGGGTTGCAGCTAGCCTGAACAGAAAAAGATTCAGCACCCCTACTCCTAATGACATACTGGTTGTTAACATGGATGGGCCAAGTGAGGAAGATGTCACAGGAAGCAAAGGAACTCAGAGGCAGGCAGGGGCTGCAAAAGACTGAGAGATCTTTTCCTTACTATGGAGGAGCCCTGAATCAGGAATTGAGGAAAGGCTCAAAAGAGAATGAAGTAGGAAGGGTCACACAGGTGTTAAGGAATAAAAGGTGTATATGTACGAAATTCAATATGGAGAAATGGAATGTACTGCACTTAGGGTGGAAAAACAAAATGCATAGATATAGGATGAGGGATACCTGGCTGAATGAGACTATGCCTCACCTAGAATACTGTGTCCAGTTCTGGGCACCACAATTCAAAAAGAATTTTGACAAATTGGAGCGTGTCCAGAGGAGGGCGACTAAAATGGTGAAAGGTCTGGAAACGATGCCTTATGAGGAAAGACTTGGGGAGCTGGGTATGTTTAGCCTGGAAAAAAGATGGTTAAGGGGCGATATGATAGCCCTGTTTAAGTATTTGAAGGGGTGTCACATTGAGGATGGAGCAAGCTTGTTTTCTGCTGCTCCAGAGACAAGAACACGGAGCAATGGATGCAAGCTCCAGGAACAGAGATTCCACCTCAACATTAGGAGGAACTTTCTGACAATAAGAGCTGTTTGGCAGTAGAACACACTCCCTCGGAGCATGGTAGGGTCTCCTTCCTTGGAGGTCTTCAAACAGAGGCTGGATGGCCATCTGTCGGGGATGCTTTGACTGTGATTTCCTACATGGCAGGTGGTTGGACTGGATGGCCCTTGTGGTCTCTTCCAACTCTACAATTCTATAATTCTGTATAGTGGGAGAGAAAACCCAGAGTTCTGGGGAGCGAAAGCTAGACATTACAATCACCAATGTGTTTCTAGAAATAGAATTGTTTTGGGAAGCCCCCTGAAGACTTTTCCAAAAGGTCTCTCCAGAGTGGCATTTTGTGAGGAGCTCTGCCAGCCACAAATATGGTATTACTGTATGTGGTTATTTTTCTCCCCCTGTTTTATCCCTACAATACGGAACCTGTGAAGTAAGCTAGGCTGAAAAGGAAATGATTTGCTCAAGGTTATCCCAGGAGCTTCTAGCTGTGTGGGGAATATAATGCTATATCATAACTACACCTGGCTGCAGTTTTTTAACAAACATTTCTTGAATGCATGCAGGGAGGCTTTTCCTGGGTATGTGGGCATCTCTTGGAACACAGGTAAAAGATGAAATGTGGGTCTAGGTGTAAATCTCATAAATTTTTTCTTCTCTTTGCCAGATACAAAATACATGAAACTTTTCTGTACTTGAAATTAAAGATGGGATTTTGTTTGCTAAATCCAGGGTTGACTGGGTTTTTAAATTGATTCTTCTTTCTTTATTTTAAGTCTGGCTGTTATTACTATTTTCCTACCCATATAGTGGAACAACAATGACTTGTTTGAATTTAAACATTTTAACTTAATACAGTTGCCCCTCCACTTTCGTGGTTTGCTCAGGAAGCACCTCATTTAAATCAGCTTCACTCCCTTGCACACAAGGGAGAGGAGCCGATTTAAATGGAGTGCTCCCTGACCAAACCATGCTGCCTAACTCCCCACTCTCTTGGGGCTTGGCTCCATGGGGGGGGGGGGGAAGAGCCAACTCCCGGGAGAGGTGATTTTCACACACACACACACTCCCCTTCCCAAAGCAGCCATGGGCTTCTCCTGAAGCCCATCCTGCCTTGGGAAGGGTGTGTGTGAAGAACCTCCCTCCCACCCCTCCCTTCCCTTCCTAAGGCAGATCGCTGCCTTGGGAGGGGTGTGTGATAAACCTCCCTCCCACCCCTCCGTTCCCTTCCCAAGGCTGATCGCTATCTTGGGAAGGGGGGTGAAAACCCTCCCACCCCCAGTTCATTTCTTATTTGTGTTTTTTTCACATTCGCGCAACCCCCGCAAATGTGAAGGGTTGACTGTAGGTTATTGGCAGTTGTTCATTGTTAAACCAGTATCCAATGTCAGTTGCTTCCTTTTAATAACATTATTTTATAGTGCAAGAAATACCATTCGGAAACAAATCCTTCAATACTAGCTATTGAAGTATTACTAACGGTAATTATTAGTAATACCGTAATTATTACTAATGTTAATACTAATGGTGTAGCATACACCATTCCCCCTGCTCTCGTCCCCAAGCCCCCTACATGAGCGCACACATGCTGTCTCCCCCCACAGCCCTCCCCGAGCCCCTTCCCGCAGGCGTACACATGCTGCTCCCTCCCTCCCCACCCCCCGCTGCCTCCTTCCCCCCATGGCCCTCTCCAACCCCCCTACATGCATGCACACACACACACGTGTGCTGCTTCTTCCTCACCCCCACCACGGCTCTCCCCAAGCCCCCTCCCCCCTGCGTGCCCGCACACACATGCCCGTGCCGCTCCCTCCCTTCCCGCGTGGCCCTCTCCAACCCCCCTGCATGCACACACACGCGTGCGTGCCTGTGCTACTCCCCCAGTCATCTCCAAACCTCCCCCCGCATGCATGCACACGTGCTGCTTCCTCCCCCCGCCACTTCCCTCCCCCCTGCGGCCCTTCCTAAGCCCGCTTCCACAGGAACACATGCGCATGCCGCTCTCTCCCCCACCGCTGCCTCTCTTCCCTCCCTCCCACATGGCATCTCACCCCCCCCTCCACCATGTCCCTCGGCTGCCCCCCCCAAGCACACACACCATCCCACACACACACCTTCTACTTACTGCGGCCATGCTTACACTGGAGGTAAAACTCCACATGGTCCTGCCTCCAGTGTGCTGATTGGCTGCCCAACAGTTTCCTAAGCAGCTGATCAGCACACTGGAAATGGCAACATACCCAAGAGAATCATATATATATAGATAAGTTCAACCAAAACAACTTGTTTTAAAAGAGCACTTTTAAAAGAACAATTATTATTTACACTAATGGCCATAACATTGAGCTGCATTTTGCTACTTCATTTCCTGATTTTAGTCCTACATTGGTTTTACTGGTGAGCCCTGGTGGTGCAGTGGTTAAATGCTGGTACTGCAGCCACAGTGTTTTGAGTTCAATCCTGTAGGCTCCAGGTTTACTCAGCCTTCCAGCCTTCCATAGGTTGGTAAAATGAACACCCAGCCTGTTGGGGGCAATTAGCTAACACATTGTAAACTACTTAGAGAGTGGGTAACACTATAAATTAAAGGTGTATAGAAATGTAAGTGCTATTGCTGTTGCAAAAAAAACCACAACTGGTTTAAACTGAAAACACTGGTGTAAACAAACAAACAAAAAAAAACGGGGGTTTGGGTTTTTTAAAAAAAATCCTATCCCCCCCAACCCCTGGCTAAATCTCTTCATGTCTGCAGGTGTTACAGACACAGCAGCAGGGCATAGGCAGAAAAGGGGGAATGTCTTAATCTTATAAAGCATGAAAGCTTGGGAGGCTGGAGCTTTTGGACTGGAGTGATGTTTTTAGTTTATTGTTGAATTCAGTGCATGTTACATGTAGTAAATATTTATTTAGTTGTTGTGACTCTGGTTTGTTGTACTTTTTTAATCTTTCTGTTTCCCCAGTAAAAAAGTCAAGAATTGCCAGGTCCCAATTAATTAATTAATTTGTTTTATTTTTATCCCACTTTTCTCCCAGCATGGACTCAAGGTGACTTACAAAAATACTAAAACAAGATAAAGCTAAAAAAAAACTGATAATGAAAAAAGTCAGAACACTTTCTAGTCCAAGCATTCCCTGCCTGTTCTCCACTTCCTGAAATCCATAATGGCTTTCTTGGGCTTCTGAAAGTATGTAAATGATTGTCAGAGGTGTGTTTGATAGATAGAATATGGTGAAATAAGCTATACCATTTCCTCTTTCTTTCAATTCAAGAATGTCTGCTCAAGAGTTCCTCTTCATTAACTGTTTTGTCAGTTGCTATTCTGACAAAGCACCTAATTCCTGACCACATGGACACAGTGTAATAGACATAAAATAAAAGGAAAGGGGAGGAAGGAGTAAAGCAAACCGGGTATAGGTCACAATTTCCAAAGTTAAATTGTTGCTTTAAATCAGCCACATGTAATTTTGAAACATGAGTTTACACAAAATGTAGAGGCTGTTTCAGTTTGAGGTAGACCTATAGCCAACTATTAACTGTTTTTCTAACTCCAGGCTGAACCATGTAACTGCAGGCCTCGTTTCACCAAGTCTGAAAACAGATACCTCCAGTAAAGAAATAGAAGAAGCCATGAAACGAGTGCGAGAAGCACAATCCCTGATCTCTGCTGCTATAGAACCAGGTAAATCAGATCTAAAATATCCCTTACCATCATATTGCATTACAAAATGCACTTCGTACTGATGACATCAAACTACTCAAAGTGGTAAAAATAAAAGGGATTAGATACTAGGTTAAATTCAGTTGTTAGTTCTAACTATATTAGACCAGGGAATGAATTGGACTTTTTAAACATTACTGATCACTCTGATTCATTCACTCTGCTTAGTTAGCACTAACAATTGGATTTAGCCCATTACTTGTAGTATCAGACAGTATTCCTCTCGGTATCAGTTGAGAATAGCTCAATCAAAATGTGTTCAGCAGCTGTGTAAAAAGGGGGGAGTCATGTTAGGGATAATTAGGAAAGCTGTTGGGAGGGGTAGCTAATATAATCTCTTAGATTTCATGTGAGTGGAGTTATTTACTGTGGGATAAATCACAGACTATTTGGTGACAATCTTTACAGATTCCTCCTTCCTTTGTGCTTCTACAAATCTGTTTCAGAGGGTTCGCAAACTATCTGAAACAACATGGGATGTGGCAGAGTTTTCAGTTGTGTGAAAAAATGGTGAAATTTACTTCCCCAGACAAAGTTTCTTAGATTGAGGTGGTCATCCCTTTTTCCTTTTGTGTCATAACTTAATTAGATTGTAAGCCTGAGTATGGGAGTGTTTTGTTTTTCTTTTACTTGTAAAGTGCCATGTATAGTGATGGTGATAAATAAATAAATATTAGGTATATTGTTGAACTCTAAACTAAATCACTGCCTTCTGCCAGATACACTGGGTTAAAGGAAGATTTCTGTGTAAATGAAGCCTCAATTTGGCTATTTTTTCCCCATGTATGAGTATTTACAGTCTAGTAAACACAGGTATGTCAGTTTTCATCTCATCTGTAAACTGCTTTAATGTGTCCTGTACACTGCAGAGCTTGTTTCAGTCTATCATTTGTTTATTAGATACTTTGTGTTAGGCTGGAGCTGGTCCAAGGCTGAGTGGTAGAAATGATCAGCGCATTACAGAATCTGAGAAAAACATGCAGACTTCTATGTTCCTATCACTAATAGTTATAAAAGTACATAGATAAGATTGTTTTTAGGACATTCCCTTTAAAGTTAAAAACCAAGAAGTTTGCAAAAAGTATGAATGTGACAGATGTTGAATGTTATAAGAATGAAATAGTGTAAGTAATACTCTTGTTGCAGTTTTAACGTGTTTTATTGGGCAGACTTGCACCATTGCTTAAGAAATGAATGAATAAACTTGATTTAAATTGTAGTTTTTATTTTATTTTATTTTATTTAAAATTTGCCTGAATTTTAAATCATTATACCCTTTTTATACAAATCTGTGGTGACACAGTTGGACTACTGCATTTCAAAAATAATATTGCAGATATGGAAAAGGTGAAGATATGAGCATCCAGTATTATTTGGGGGTGGGGTGGAGCTACATCACTATGAGGAAATATTGCAAAGTTTGGGACTTTTTCATTTAGAAAAAAAGAAAGTCATGACAGTATATAAAACTTCATGCTGTAGAGAAAGTAGATAGAGAGACTTAATGTGGGTTGCTCCTCCCCATCACTCCAATAAGCAGGAAGTAGAATTCAAGGGATGCCCTGGTAGGCATAACAACCCCTCACATTCCTCAGCCTGTGTTAGAGCTGAAAAGACCACAACACTAGAAAACATAACTATGTTTATATAACTATGCTACTGCCACCTTTCCATAACCCCCCCCCCATGAAATCCCTCATATTCCTCAGTTCAGGATGGGGCGGGTGTTTTCATCTCCCTCACTGAAAAACAATATCTCACAGGTAAGACCAATGTTACTTTTTCCAGCGATGGAGAGGAATGCATCCTAATGTGGGACTTACCAAAGCCCCCCAACTAAGAGCAGGTGAACTGAGCTAGGTATTCATGTTGAAGCCACAGCTTGCAGCACTCATCTGCCAAATAATGCCTTGGCTGACTCAAAGATACCCTGATGATAGTGGTGAATGAAGGTAGATGGTGAAGCCCACGTGGCCACTCTACAAATATCTAGAAGGGGTGTGCTAATGGCTAACACCTGTGAAATGGCAGCACTGCAAGTGGAATGGGCAACAACCTTCCCCGACAGTGACTTCTCAGACACTGAGTAGCATTTCATAATACAAAATCTGATACATCTGGACAGTGTAGTTCCAGGATACTTTCTTTCCTAACAAGGGGGATTGGAAATAAACATCCTGTCAGACAAGCCCTGATATACGTTTAGATGGTTTCCATATGTCAAATTTATGCCACACTTTTTCTAGATCTTTTATTCGGTGATGATAGAAAGAAGGGAGCATTCTCTCTTGAGACCTATGGAAAGCTGAATTGACCTTCATTATGAATGTGGGGTCTAGACTCAGAACCACAGAGTCTAGGCGTATGAGACATAATTGCTTTCTCACTGACAATGTACCTATCTCCAAGACTCCTGTCTGATGTGATGACTACCAGAAATAGTACCTTCCATGTCAGAAATTTCAGTTCAGCCTCTTTTAGAAGCTCAAATGGTCTGGTTAGGGCCTTC
Source organism: Gambelia wislizenii (assembly GCA_030847615.1). Taxonomy (NCBI): domain Eukaryota; kingdom Metazoa; phylum Chordata; class Lepidosauria; order Squamata; family Crotaphytidae; genus Gambelia; species Gambelia wislizenii. Next base: position 111,909,402 of record JAUMIR010000004.1, read on the forward strand.
AAAACCATGTGAAGATCCCAGATAGGGTATCTGTGAACTGTTGGTGGCCCGGTCCATGTTTCCACGCAGAAAACATTTGATGGATGGAAGAGACGATAACTTTTTTGCTTTTGACATGGGTAGAGTTGATAAAATTGCTGCCATCTGTCTCTTCAAGGTACAGTTGTCCCTCTGTATCCACAGATTTGGTATCCACAGATTTAAGTATTCATGGCTTGAAAATATTCTTTAAAAAATAGTAATCCAAAAAGCAAACCTTGATTTTGCCATCTTATATAAGGGACCCCATTTTGCTATGCCATTGCATATAATGGGACTTGAGTACAGTCGTCCCTTCACATTCGCGGGGTTAGGTTCGCCAGACCCCCGCGAATGTGAAAAATCCGCAAATAATGATTGCCCTCCCCCGCCAAAGCGACCATGGGGCCTCTGGAGGCCCCATAGTCGTTTTCTCCGGACTCCCCAGTCCCTTCCTAAGCCTTCACGGGGCCTCAGGGGACCCTCCCGAGGCCCCGTGGATGCCTACCTGGCCCTCCCCCCTCCCACCCAGGGCCTTCACGGAGCCTCTGGACCCTCCGTGAACGCCTACCCGCCCCCTCCTCCCACCCAGGGCCTTCACGGAGGCTCCGGAGGCTCCGTGAATGCCTACCGGGCCCTCTCCCCTCCCACCCAGCACCTTCACAGAGCCTCCGGAGGCTCCGTGAACTCCTACTGGCCCTCCCCCCTCCCACCCAGCGCCTTCACGGAGCCTCCAGAGGCTCCGTGAAGGCCTACCCGGCCCTCCCCCCTCCCATCCAGGGCCTTCATGGGGCCCCCAGAGGCCCCGTGTCACGGTTTTGGGAGGGCGGGGGGGGGGCTCCCAAAACCGTGAATATCCAAAACCGCGAATGCTGAGTTCGCAAATGTGGAGGGGCAACTGTATTCACGGATTTTAGTATCCACGGGGGGTCCTGGAACCAAACCCCAGTGAATATGAAGGGGCAACTGTAATCTAGCCTAGCTTTCTCCTCTTTAGGGCCAAGCGGAGGAGGAAAGGCAAAACTAACTACACAGCTTGGGGGCCCCTAACTAGAAATGGAGGAGAGGTGCTCCTGAGGGGAAACCAAGGCTGTCTTGGCCTCGTGCGCCTCCACCACCTCGCGCTCCCTCCCCGCCGCCCAATCGGAGCCTGGCAGGCGAGCGCGCAGGCCCGACTAGGCCGCGGCCTTTATAAGGCGATGACGGTTTGGCAGTAGCCTCACATAAAGGGCTGACCCTGTCGAAAACTCCTACTGTCCTCCTTTTGTACAAAAGGCAGACCCTTTTTCTTATCCTTAGTTTCCACTAACACAGGATTGAGCCCCCCTGAACAATCCCCCCCCCCAAAAAGGGAGCGAATGTTTAGACCTAGTGTCCACTTGCAAAGTTCTTAGCCAGATCTGCCTCCTAACCAGGACTGACCAACTTGGGCTCTGGCACTGAACTACATGACATCCAGGCTTGCATCTGCAGAAAAGGTCATGACTTTCGTCAATTTGTTAATGCCCTGTTTAAGCCTTATACTTCCGTTGAGAACCATGTCTGACAATTCCTTTGTCCAGAGATGTGTAACCCTGAAAAAAAATCAAGTGATCTCTGGAATGTTTCTAGTTACATTCTAGTGAATGTTACTAATCCCTGAAACACCTCCTTCTTCATTTCTTCAACAATATAAACTGCCATCTTCATGGCTATATTGAAAAATTCAGACTTAGGAATGTATGCCCTTTTGCACTGTGACCCTCCTGTACTGTTTGGTCTCCCAGAGAAAAATGCCCAGAAAAGTAGACTTGCAAGGTAGGCATTCTGCAGCGGTGCAACACTGTCACTGGAGTAGTTGTAAACCATTTCCCCAAAATTCAGCCACACACACACACCAAAAAAACCAGTGACTGGAACAAAACTTGATTTTTACCTTTGGGGAACTTTTTTGTGCCAACCAGTATAAGGTATTAGGACAGCAAAAAAAAAAAAAAAAAAAGAGTCCACTGCTGTTTTTAAGCAAACCAACAAAGTAGAAGTTGGGTGCTGTGGTTGTCAGTAGATTGCCTCCTTTGGAGGGAAAATTCACATTTCTCCCATCATGAGACCAGTGTTGGTCTCGAAATAAACCACACTACAATAATTCTTTATTTTATGTACCGTATATTCCGGCGTATAAGACGACTGGGCGTATAAGACCCCCCCCCCCCAATTTTTAAGTTAAAATATAAAGTTTGGGATATATTTGCCGTATAAGACGACCTCTCCTCTTCCAACGCACCCTAAATAAAATTTTTAAAAAACATCATATTTTATTTCAATATGGTAATTTTAATTCAAATGCATATGACATGCAGGTACTTAGCAGGAAAACTGTCACTCATAAACATAAGGCAATTTGTCATCAAACATGTAAACACAAAACAGTGCAAGAGGATTAAACTTTTCCTAATTCATTCTAAAGCAGAAAGGAAGGATAAGGCAATAAACCCATGGGAGCTACCATACTTTGTTTTCTAAGCTGTCAACCAAACTGGAACTGATAATGATAGGAGGAAGATTACAAACAATAGAGAGCAAGTGCCAGGCTAGACCCTGGCAAGTTAGCAACACCCATCATAACTGCAAGCTAGTTATTTTTATTGGTTTTGCTGGCATGACAGTTTCCCTTTAAAAGCCTTCAAATCCCTTTCCCCACCTTCAATGAACTAGTGAAGGGGGAACCACGGGTTTGTAGAATGCGGGGTTTGGCCGGGGAGAACAAGTGGTGGGAAGGTGGCTGGAGGGCAAAATGAGAGGCAGGGAGGCTGCAGGGGGGACAGAACAAGCGGTGGGGGGGTGGCCAGGGGAAAATGAGTGGCGGGGGCGGCCGGGGGGGACAGAATGAGCTGCGGAGTGGAGGGTTAGGGTGGCACAACAAGTGGCAGGGAGTTGCAGCGGGCAGAACGAGTGGTGGGTGTGCGGCAGGGGGCAGAACGACCAGCAGAGGTGCAACTGTGGGGCAGAACGAGCAGCGGGTGTGCAGTGGCAGCAGAACAAGCAGCGGGGATATGGCGGATCTGACGGGTGGATTAACAGCGGAAAAGGGGTTAAAGATTAGAGGAAGAATAAGGTTCCTTGCAGTGAAAGTGGGAGGAGGTGTTTAGGAAGATGGGAAGAGACGGAAGAAGAGAGAGATAAATGCGAAAGGAGAGTTGGGGGAAGGTGAAGGTTGAAGGTGGGAGGTAGCAGCTGAAAGTCGGGAGGTGAAATGGGAAAGCCGGGAATACCCGGGGTTTGGGTCCACGGCCCGCGTCCTGGCCTCCCTTCGGAAGGGAGCCCAGAAGAAGGGATCGGGGTCGCGGAGCAAAACAGGGTATTTTCGCCCTTTTCCTCTACCTTCAAGGAAGGTGGGGGGAAAGGGCGAATCTAGCGGTTTGCCTCGACCACTGCAGAGGCGATCGAGCGGCGGCTGCGGCAAACCACAACGTTCGCCCACCTCCTCTGTCTTCCATTGCTCCCCAAAGAGGGAGAAGGCAGAGGAGGGGGGCGAATGAACTTCAAAACACTTTGCTTCACCCCCCTGCCCCATCTCCTGCCTCTTCGCTCCATTTGCAAAGAGGCAGGAGATAGGCAGGCGAAGCAAAGTATATCTGGCGTATAAGACGACTGTTGGTTTTGGAGGGCACTTTTGAGTGCTCAAAAGTCGTCTTATACGCCGGAATATACAGTAATTTTATTTGCTTTTGTTCCCTTTGTGTCTTCTGGCTTTTTGGCTCTTGTCTGTTCAAGTCAACCCATACAGACCACTTTGGATATGATGTATTTGTATATCCTGAAGTACATTGGAATTCTCACAGGGGTCAGAAAATACCTAGAACTCATATGGAAGGTTTTTGATTCCACTACATGATGCTAACCAAAAAAAGGCACTCCCCTCTCAAAAAAGTCCTACAACTTTACATTGAGAAAGCCTAGAAGGATAGATGTTGCCTGACAGTTTTGTGTGATAACATTTTTAATCTTTTAATTTTAGATAAAAAAGATGATAAGAGACGGCATTCAAGATCCAGATCGCGTTCAAGGAGAAGGAGAACACCGTCTTCTTCTAGACACAGGTGAAGTTTTATATTCTGAGATCATTGACAGTCTTCCAAGATTTATTGTGCAGGGAACTGATTTCATCAAACTTCTTCCTTAAAATATGAAAATAGAAAACAGTTTTACTGTGAAGTCCTCGATGTGTCTCCTCAGAAGTAAATTGTATTGTGTTCAGTTGGATTTAGTCCTAGATTTATCAGGATTACAGGCAGAACTTGTAAAATTAGAAATTCAGGTTAGAAAATTGTTACATTTTGACTAGTTTACTAGTTAAGTTATATTGTGGACATATTCTCAAACCCTAACTATATCTGTAGTTCATTTTATATCCTGTCTTTATTCCAACATGGGGCCCAAGTAGTCTCACAAAAATGTAAGGCTCATTGGTTAAATATTAAAATGATTACAATAGTCAAGTATTGTGAAGCTGAGGAATCCTTCCCATGAATTTGAAATATGGTATGCCTGATTATTGTGAAAATTATTTATCTGACTTTATAAACTTTATTGAAAATATTTATTTTTTCATACATCCATATTCTTTCAACTTAATCGTTTTTACTACCTGAACTGTAAATCAGTTGTGCCAAAATTTTTGTATGTTGTATTTCTACTAGCTGTTGGAGAATGGCAAGGAGTATAATCCATAGTAGTGAATCCAATCTCCTAATCACAGAAGGTCATTTTATGTCTCTTACTGCCCATCTGATAAAGTTTCTATACAGTAGGACCCCTGTATCTGCTGTTTCGCCACCCGCTGATTCAATTATCTGTGCATGGTGACAGTGGGAGGGTGGACAGAGAAGGGAGGGGAGGAGAAGAGCAGTGTGGTAGAGCTGGTGGGGGGTTAGACGGTTCTAGACCATATTTTTCTTGCTTACTAAAGTTTATTGCTTTGGTACTTTATGGTCTGAATTATTGGGATCAGATACATTATTTTGATAGCTAATGTTTTCAACAGACGATCAAGAAGTCGATCAAGAAGACGATCTCACTCAAAATCAAGAAGCAGGAGGAGATCTAAAAGTCCTCGGCGGCGGAGGTCTCATTCCAGAGAACGCACTAGGAGGTCTAGGAGCACATCCAAATCCAGGTACCCTCAGAAGACTGCAGTCCTGAAACACATGTTCGACTGGGGCATTTTATCTGTCTTAGCTGAAAGGATGTCAGAACTTAGATCCAGTGGAGGCTTCTGTCACTGAAATGGGGATGAATGCAGTTTACACCAATTCCCTTCCCCTCCGCAGTGCCTACCTCAGCTAGCCCACTGTTCTTGAAGGCCTCTAACTTTCTGGAGCAGATGTTGGGGTGTGGGGAAGGGGGCTGTAAAAATGATTGTCCTTCAAGAATTTAATAAAGGGGAATATTTGTAAAACAAATCTGTTTATCATTTTGGAGTAGAGTGAATAGAGCTTAATTATTTATACTTTAATTTTCCAATGTGGTGTTGGGACATTTTTAGAGATAAAAAGAAAGAAGAGAAAGAGAAGAAGCGGTCTAAAACTCCACCAAAGAGTTACAGCACAGCCAGACGATCCAGAAGCACAAGCAGGTACGATATCTTCTGTTATCTTGCATTTACCTTTTGAAAGCTAGCCTTAAAGAGACTGTGGGAAGTCTTTCAACTGTTTTAGAATTGTGTCTTACAGAAAAGCTCTTCTGTGAATTATAGTGCTTCGGGTTATAAAAACTGATGTTAAACAAAAAGTTGCATTTATTTATTTGTTTGATTCATATTCTACCCAATGGATGTACATTTTCAACGTGGTTTACAGTCATAAAACCCCCCAAAGAATCAATAATATAACAAACAAAACAACAACATAGTTAATAAAGATACTGAGATATTAAACAGCCATCAAAACAATTGATAATAAAAGCAACAAGCTATAAGTAAATGCCAGAGGAGAAAAGTCTTAGCCTGGTAGCTAAATATATACAATTAAGATGCCAGGCAGGCCCAAACCTATCAAGGGCTTTGAAAATCAATGCCAGTCCTTTGAACTGGACCTGGAAACTGACAGTTAAGTAAAATACCACTAGAGTACTGTTTGAAATAGCCAGTCCCAGTAAGCAGCCATGGGGTTAACTGGACTGTCCCACAATATAATACATTACAATAGTCTAGATGAGAAGTTACCAGTGCATTACTAACTACAGCCAGCCTTTGTCTGTCCAGGTAGCATGGCATAGTGGTTTAGGCGTTGGACTGAAGACTGAAGACTAGGGTTCAAATATCCACTCCGCAACAGAAACCCACTGGGTGGCCTTGGGCAAGTCACACACTCTCAGGGGAAGGCAAAGGCAACCCCCCTCTGGACAAATTCTGTCAAGAAACCTTAGGGTCACCATAAGTTGGAAGAGACTTGAAGGCTCACAACAACAATACGAGCTACATCTGGTATATCAGACGAAGGAAATAAAAGACATTTGATGCTAGTGAAGCTTACTCCTTCCAAGAGAACACACCCTCCCTTAGTGTACATTGAAGACCACCCAGGTAGCCAGACAAAGCACCTGCTAACATACATTCCATTTCTTTTTATTTGAATCTACATATATTGGCCTTTATCCAGTCCAATGCTGAGTCTTAAGTGTAGTGGAAGACAGTCACTGCTTCAGCCTATGATTATTGTCATCTGTATACTGCTGATACTTCACTCCATCCTCCAAGATTGCCACTCGCAGCAATTTCATGTACATGTTAAAACACATGGGGAACAAACTAGAATCCTGAAGATGCCAAAGCAGAGTCTCAGTGGAGCAGAACTGTAGTTCTGCAGCAGCACCTTCTTGATTGACCATCAGTGTAAGAGTGTTGCCACTGTAAAAGAGTGCCTCAGGTTCCCAATTTAGATAGCCTTCCAGGCACAGCATTGTAGTCAGTTGTGCTGAACAAAGCTGAAAATTCCTGGAAGAACAACAGAAGCTTGTTTCTCTTGATTCCCCCAACAAAGCTTATCCAACAGGGCTAAAAACCTGATTGAAATGGATCCAAATAGTATCATCCAGAAATGCCTGAAGTTGATCAGCAACCCACCTGCTCAGTCATTTTCTCCTATAATGGGAGAATGTCCACTAAGAACCTCTTCTGATCCAACACCAGCGTCTTCAGGAGAGGTTGAACCACTGTTGTTTTTTAAAAGAGATTGTTAAGATGGCCAACCCTCAGGAAAATGTTGATCACTTCCTGAATCTAAGTCTCCGGGCCACATCTAAGGGCCATAATTGGTCAGGATGGGCAAATATCAAGAGCACAAATAGGACAGATAAATCCAAACAGTCTGTTCACATCCTGCTGCCTCAGCAAATGAAACTTGTTCGCTAGAACTTGGTAGGCTGGTGCACAGGACACCCACAACCATCTGGTTCATTGGATTTGAGTAACTGTGCATAGAAATGCCTGTTGTGAGTTTACATTGGGATAACAGGAGTGTTAACCAATGGAAATTTTTAATTTAGAGGTTCTTTGGCTTTTATTTCTGATAATTACAGAGAAAGGCGGCGCAGAAGAAGCAGGAGTGGATCTAGGTCTCCTAAGAAGCCCAGATCTCCTAAGAGAAAGATGTCTAGGTCCCCTTCACCAAAAAGGTTTGTACATGAAATAAATACACAGAGATTAGAAAGACATAGGGAGGAATTAGCAATCTCACCCTTAATGATTCTTACAGGTACACTTTGCAGTTTGTATACACCTTTTTGCTAATAAGTGTGCTTAAGTTACCATGGTATTATTATTATTCAAGGAAATAATGGATTATACTGGCATCCCCTGCTTTTCGACAGTCCATTCTTTTGATGCTTTTAAATTACTAACAGAACCCATTTATTTGACAGGTGCTCCATTCTTTCAACAAATATAAACACAAATAGAAGTATGAATACCTGTATAGTACTGTATTATAAACACATGACAACACCACAAATGACTTCTACAGTATAGTCCAGTGGTTCCCAAGCTTATTTGGCCTACCGCCCCCTTTCCAGAAAAAAATATTACTCAGCGCCCCCTGGAAATTAATTTTTAAAATTTTTTAATAGCAATTAAACAGAAGGATATATGTATTAATGTTTCTACTTTTTTTGTAAAATATAGTCAAGAAAGGTGTAAATTAGAAACATTGAAGTTTGAAATTATGAAACTATTGAACTCAAAATAGAAAGGTAATACAAAAAAAGTTAAAACATTCAAAATCATCTTAATGAGAAGAATGAACCTGATATGCTGCTACCAATTTAATAATCCTCAGCTCTACTTTCGTCAGCAGTAATCTTAAATCACCGCGATTGACTATGTGCAATTGGTTTCTCTTTTTTTTTTTTGTTAATAAATTGGTTACCACACTGAATCCACGTTCCAGTAAATACGATGAAGGAAATGCAATTAAGAACTTTTGAATTACAGCCCATATTTCAGGATAAGCCGTAGGGATCTCCTTTTGCAGCCAGAATTGTTGGTAGCCGCTTTTGAATTTAAATTTCAATTCATCATTTGTAGTTACTTCCATCAGTTCTTCTTGTAACTGTGGAGATTCTTCTGTGTTTTCACTTGAAAAAGGATCCAAAATCCAATCAGGTATGTTCATTTTCAAAATATCATCAAATCGTTGATTAAAATCTGAATGGAGAGCATCCAAGTGCTCACAATACGAAAGTATGTCTTCATCTTTTTTTTTTTCTGCTCCTGATAAATTTGGGAACTAGCTGAATTCCCCTCGTCCAAAATTTCATTTGTACAGAAGATGTTTTGTCACAAAGGCAGAAATAACAGATTTTGTTTTTATTAAATTCAGTTCATCACCTTGAAGCTGAAGATTGCTTTCATTAAATTTTTGAAACAAGTCGGTCAAGTAAGCGGTCACTTTTGGATTGAATTAAATTGGATCGTAAAGCATCATTTTTATCTTTCACGAACTCCAGCACCAAGTTAAACAGCTTATAAAACCTATCTAAACAGGCACCCTTTGACAACCAACGAACTTCTGTATGAAGCAGCAAACAATTAAATTCTTCATTGTTTTCAACACAAGCTGTTTAAATAATCTCATTCAATTATTTGCTTCTGATTGTGTTGATAGCTTTAATTACATATTGTAATGAATTATGTAGGCGTGCACTTAAATTTTTGGCAACAAGATGTTGACGATAGATGATACAGTGTACAGTTGCCCCTCCACATTCGCGAACTTGACATTCGCGGATTTGATTATTCGCAGTTTTGGGAGGGCCCACCCACCACAAACCGTGACACGGGGCCTCCGTAGGCCCCGTGAAAGCCCTGGGAGGAAGCGGGGAAGGCCAGGGAGGCCTCCACGGGGCCTTCGGAAACCCTCCGGAGGCCCCGCGAAGGCCTTGGGAGTGAGGGGGGAGGGCTGGGAAGGTCTCCGTGGGGCCTTGCGAGGCCCCACGAAGGCCTTGGGAGGGAAGTTGGAGGGCCGGGGAGGCATCCGCGGGACCTTGGGAGGGAGGGGGAGGGCCGGGGAGGCCTCTGCGGGGCCTTGCGAGACCCCACGAAGGCCTTGGGAGGGAAGTTGGAGGGCTGGGAAGGTCTCTGTGGGGCCTTGCGAGGCCCCACGAAGGCCTTGGGAGGGAGGGGAGGGCCGGGGAGGCCTCCGCGGGGCCTTGCGAGGCCCCATGAAGGCCTTGGGAGGGAGGTTAGAGGGCCGGGGAGGCCTCCGCGGGGCCTTGCGAGGCCCCACGAAGGCATCGGGAGATACGTTGGAGGGCCAGGGAGGCCTCCGCGGGGCCTTGCGAGGCACCACGAAGGCCTTGGGAGGGAGGGGGGAGGGCCGGGGAGGCCTCTGCGGGGCCTTGCGAGGGAGGGGGGAAGGCTGGGAAGGCCTCCGCGTGGCCTTTGGAGACCCTCCGGAGGCCTCGCGAAGGCCTTGGGAGGGAGGGGGGAGGGCCGAGGAGGCCTTCACGGGGCCCCCGGAGATGCTCCGGAGGCCCCATGAAGGCCTGGGGAAGGGCTGGGGAGGCGATCATGGGGCCTCCGGAGACACTCTGGAGGCCCAATGAAGGCCTGGGGAGGGGGTGGGGAGGGGTGGGGAGGCAATAATGGGGCCTCCGGAGACGCGCCGAGGCCTCATGAAGGCCTGGGGAGGGAGGGGGAGGCGGGGGGAAGCGACTATAGGGCCTCCGGAGGCCCTGTTGTCACTTTGGTGGGGGAGGGGGAGGGCAATTGTTATTCGCGGATTTTTCACATTCGTGGGGGTCTGGGAACCTAACCCCCGCAAATGTGAAGGGATGACTGTACTGTGAATGCATTCGGCACCTCCTTTTATAAATATGTAAGAAAACCCCTGTAGCACCCTACCATCGCTGGAGCATCATCTGGCTACTGATAAGATATTACTCAGTGGTACAGTTGTCCCTCCACATTCGCGAACTTGACATTCGCGGTTTCGGTTATTCGCGGTTTTGGGAGGGCCCCCCCGGGCCCCCCCAAAACCGCGACACGGGGCCTCCAGAGGCCCCGTGAAAGACCTGGGGATGGGTGGGGAGGCCTTCGCGGGACGCCCGGAGGCCCTCCGGAGGCCCCGCGAAGGCCTGGGGAGGGAGGGAGGGAGGGAGGGCCGGTGAGGCCTCCGCGGGGCCTAGGAAGGCCCCGCAAAGGCCCGGGGAGGGTGGGAGGGAGGGCCGGTGAGGCCTCCGCGGGGCCTAGGGAGGCCCCGCGAAGGCCCGGGGAGGGTGGGAGGGAGGCCCGGGGAGGGTGGGAGGGAGGCCCGGGGAGGGTGGGAGGGAGGGCCGGTGAGGCCTCCGCGGGGCCTAGGAAGGGCCCGCGAAGGCCCGGGGAGGGTGGGAGGAAGGCCCGGGGAGGGTGGGAGGGAGAGCCGGTGAGGCCTCCGCGGGGCCTAGGAAGGCCCCGCGAAGGCCCGGGGAGGGTGGGAGGGAGGCCCGGTGAGGCCTCCGCGGGGCCTAGGAAGGCCCCGCGAAGGCCCGGGGAGGGTGGGAGGGAGGCCCGGTGAGGCCTCCGCGGGGCCTAGGAAGGCCCCGCGAAGGCCCGGGGAGGGTGGGAGGGAGGCCCGGTGAGGCCTCCGCAGGGCCTAGGAAGGCCCCGCGAAGGCCCGGGGAGGGTGGGAGGGAGGGCCGGTGAGGCCTCCGCAGGGCCTAGGAAGGCCCCGCGAAGGCCCGGGGAGGGTGGGAGGGAGGGCCGGTGAGGCCTCCGCGGGGCCTAGGAAGGCCCCGCGAAGGCCCGGGGAGGGTGGGAGGGAGAGCCGGTGAGGCCTCCGCGGTGCCTAGGAAGGCCCCGCGAAGGCCCGGGGAGGGTGGGAGGGAGGCCCGGTGAGGCCTCCGCGGGGCCTAAGAAGGCCGGGGAGGGTGGGAGGGAGGGCCGGGGAGGGAGGGCCGGTGAGGCCTCCGCGGGGCCTAGGAAGGCCCCGCGAAGGCCCCGCGAAGGCCCAGGGAGGGAGGGAGGGAGGGCCGGTGAGGCCTCCGCGGGGCCTAGGAAGGCCCCGCGAAGGCCCAGGGAGGGTGGGAGGGAGGGCCGGTGAGGCCTCCGCGGGGCCTAGGAAGGCCCCGCGAAGGCCCGGGGAGGGTGGGAGGGAGAGCCGGTGAGGCCTCCGCGGGGCCTAGGAAGGCCCCGCGAAGGCCCGGGGAGGGTGGGAGGGAGGGCCGGTGAGGCCTCCGCGGGGCCTAAGAAGGCCCCGCGAAGGCCTGGGGAGGGAGGGGGAGGGGTGTAGTTATTCGCGGATTTTTCACATTCGCGGGGGTCCGCGGAACGGAACCCCCGCGAATGTGAAGGGACGACTGTATTTCTTTTTCTTTAAAAAACTCATCCACTGCATGAAATATTGATTCTCCTTTAGTATCAGTTTGCAAATATTTAGCAAATAATAATTCTTGGCAAATTTGTTCTTCCTTTGTGAACCGCACATATGCTAAAAGTAAAGCTTCATTTCCTAACAAAGTTGACTCATCAAGTTGAATAAGAAACCGAGATGTTTTTAAATAGCCACACAATGAATCTTCAACATCTTGAGCCATTTCATCAATTCTTCTTTGCACTGTATTATTGCTCAACGAATTTTTCTTGATAATATCAATGCTGTCTTGTGTAGCACAATACGTATTACTTCACTTATAGCCGGTATAATTACTTCTTTACCAATAGTATGAGGTTTTCCTGATTTGGCAATCATTAACAAAATATTGTAAGGAGCAAGCAAACCATCGTCATCTTGTGTGGCTGCGGTTGAAAAGAGTTTTGCTAATGTCGGTTGTTTGATAAATTTATCACCATGAATTTTAGTCAAATGTTCTTGTAGTCTGGAAGGCTTCATAGCTTCATTTGATAAAACTTTCTGGCGAATGAGGCACATTGGTAATGTATTGTTTACAGGTGACTCAATAAAGCCATATTTCAAATATTCGATATTATATTGTCTACATTTTTTCTTTGGTTGAGCCATTATTATCTGTAGAAAAAATAAAAAATTTATGGAGGTATTTTTAATTAATATTTTTTTGTAATTTTTTGAAATATTTTTGTAAAAATAAAATAAATACTAATGAAATAAATAAACATAGTATTAATTGTAAGTGCATATAGTTATTAAAAATAAATAATACTCACCAATTATAGTTGCACTATTTGTTAGTTAACTTTAACTTGTCACAATATCACAACAATCTAACTTAGGACTTTTTCAGACGGAGAAATACACCGCAAGAAGGGTCGTCCCTCTTGCAACGCTGCTGCACAGCAGGGGGGCGTTTCGTATGATGCCGTCTCCCTGTACTGTTCCGGTACAGATCGCAGCTTCAGCATCATATTTGGCCATTTCTTAATCACGGAAGGTGTCATACGAAACACCACCACCCCACCACGCAGCAGCATCGCAAAAGGGACGACCCTTCTTGCGTTGTATTTCTCTGTCCAAAAAAGTCCTCAGAGTTATATTACGCCGTAATTTTCCCATAATAATTACGCAAAATCTCCTGATTCGTAGCTCTAAAATCTGCTGGTAGTATTGCCAGTAGCCAGTACTGCCGCTGCTGTTCCAGGCTTTGGCCTTGCAATCGACCAATCGCACGAGTGGCAGTTGCCCGCAACAATGCTTGTGCTCACGTGTTTGGGAACAGCAATTCAATGGCACCACATGAACAATAGCAGTGCGCGATTGCACATACCTCAATGCAAGTGAGGGAATATGTGGGAACCAAGCCAACGTCCAGTACGTTGTTCAAAGAAAAATTAAGCGTTATGAGCGGAATACATAAATTAATTTTTCTAAATCTTCTTTCTTTTATGCTTTCACCGCCCCCTTACAGTTATTCATTGCCCCCAAATGCACCTGTGGCCATCACCCACCCACCCCCGGATCGCTGCAGTGCCCACCAGGGGGCAGTAGTGCCCACTTTGGGAATCACTGGTATAGTCGATTAAATGGGGAGCGGGGAAGAGAGTGGAGTTGTTGAAAGTGGCCCCAGTCAGCTTCTTTCACCTGCTTAGTTGACTGGGTGGCCGCAAGAGAGGAGTGCAGAATGCTCCAACTTTTTGAATGCTACCTTGCTGTGGGGGAGCCACTTGTCTCAGCCGCCATCACCACTGAAGTAAATCCTGAGGGAAGAGACCTGCCAAGCCAGGAACAGCAGGAGCAGCTGCCTTTGTTAACCTTCTGCTCTCACACCAGCTCAGCCCACTTTGTGACATGGTGCGCTTGTTTTTCTGGGGGCAGCAGCACCACCAGAGGCTCTCACTATGCTGCTGAAAACTTGCTACTGCTACCAGTGGTAGTGCTGGCAGAGTTTCCTCAGCAATTTCAGTACATGCCTATGATAAAGCATTCCAGCTCTCCAAAACCAATGAAGGAGCTCTGTTCTTTTGCATCTGGCAACCTCTGTGATATTTTTTCCCATTCTTCCTTGCCACCCCACACTTAAGCCACTGTCTAACAACCTGTCTTCCTGATTTTGTAAGGTGATTTGCATCAGTCTCAGCACATACAATTTACAATGCACAAACTGAACAAAAAGATGGCACTTTGCACAACGCTTTTGCGACGAAGCATGCGCTGTGTTTTCTTTTCAGCTGATTTGGTGCCATCTTTCTATTCAATCTGTGTACTGTACAGTATAAAAGTCATTTGTGGTGTTGTCATGTGTTTATACTGTAACACAGTATACAGGTGTTCATTCTTATGTACTGGGTTCCACATTTCAACTATTTCTGCTTTTTAACCTGTCAAATAAATGGGGGTATCTATATTGGAATATGTTAGAAGACTTACTGTGTTTTATTACGTTAAGTGTTCTTTGCTGCAGCTTTAGGTCAAAGGTGATTGTATAAGCAATTTGGTGACCAAATTATTATGTCTAACATTACTGTATCTTGGTTACTTTTATGTTCCTGTTGTCCCGTTTTATGCTTACAGAATAATATCTTTTCAGCCCAGTATTTGGAGAAATGTCAGTCAGATTGGGGTGAGGAAAGGGCAGTTAAATTCCCCTTGGTGCTTGTGCATATGTTACACAGATTGTAACTGGCAAGGTGGAAATTGTATGGATGGTTTTAACTAAGCCGTCTTTTAATATTTATAAATAGGTTTCAGTAATGTTATTTTTTGTTTCAGTTTTAACAAGTTAAGTGGAGACATTACCAGAATTAATCTCGTAAAAAATCTTTCTGTTTCTCACAACTGTGAATCCATTTCATCAAAGCCTCTATGCAGTTTCCCCTATACTAACTTGCTGTTTGAATTTGACTGCTGGCTTTGAAATGATGCAGGAAATAGAACTGAATGAAACATTTGTTACTACAGTTGTCCCTTTACATTCGCGTTTTTTACTTTCACGGTTTTTACTTTCGTGGAAATTCCTTTCTCCCCCCCCCCTGCTCTCCCCAACACAGCCTCTGAGCATTTAAGGAGGAAAATTTCCTGCACACATACACACACAGGGAAGATCCCAACAAGCAAGCAACCCCCACACCAGCCTCAGAGGGTCTAAGGCGAAAGAAAATCACAGCCCCATGCTGTGAGCATGCAAGCAAAGTCCCCCCTTGCCACTTCCCTCTCTGTGTCTTAACAAACTGAATTGCTTCTTTAAAACTCACATTTCGCCCCATGTCTCCTCATGGCCCAAAGAAAAGCACAGCTGCATGCTTGCCATCCCCTCTCTGTGTCTCAACAAACTGAACTGCTTCTTTAAAACTCACATTTCGAACCTTTCCTACACACATTCACACACAGGGAAGGTGCGGGTGGCATCTCCCAGCAAGCAACCGACCCAGCTTCTGAGTATTTAAGGAGGAAAGGTTGTGTGCTCACAGGATGGGACTGCTTTTCTTTTGGCCAGCAGGAAGCTTTCCTCCTTAAATGCTCAGAGGCCGGGTTGCTGGGATCTGCCACCCGCACCTTCCCTGTGTGTGAATGTGTGTAGGAAAAGTTCGAAATGTGAGTTTTAAAGAAGCTGAGTTTTAAATTCAGTTTGTTGAGACACAGAGAGGGGGTAGCAAGCATGCAGCTGACTTTTCTTTGGGCCATGAGGAGACATGGGGTGGAATGTGAGTTTTAAAGCAGCAATTCAGTTTGTTAAGACACAGAGGGGAGTGGCAAGGGGGGGACATTGCTTGCGTGCTCATAGCATGGGGCTGTGATTTTCTTTCCTCCTTAAATGCTCAGAGGCTGTGTGTGTATGTTTAGGAAGGGCTCCTCGTTAAACCCTCAGAGGCTGCTTTAATTTGCAGTTTTTTCACTTTCGCGGGGGTCTTGTTCCTGTAACCCCCGCAAATGTGAAGTGATGACTGTATTTTTATTAAATACCTTCTCAATCTCTTGAACTGTCTTTTCACTTTAGACACAAAAAAGAGAAGAAAAAGGATAAAGACAAAGAGAGAAGTAGAGATGAACGAGAAAGGTCAACAAGCAAGAAGAAAAAGAGTAAAGACAAAGAGAAGGATCGGGAGAGAAAGTCAGAGAGTGACAAGGATGTCAAAGTATGTTTAAAAATTTGAGGTTTTTCTCTATTTGTGTCTGTTTCCCTACTTAATTCTGTCTCCAAAGCGCTTTGAAACACATCTTACATGTTTTGCTTTGTGTTTTGTCTTGGCAAAGCAGGTCACAAGAGATTATGATGAAGAAGAACAAGGCTATGATAGTGAAAAAGAGAAAAAGGAAGAAAAGGCAGCAGATGCCACGTCTCCAAAACTTAAGGATTCACCAGCTGAAAAAGGGAGTGGTGATACAAGGGAATCCAAAGTTAATGGGGATGATCATCATGAAGAGGATATGGATATGAGTGACTAAATATTGCCTTTGCAGTGAAAACAGTTGACAACATGCATCAGTGTCATCCCTGTGTGATTCCTTTATGCTGTACTTGTTTAACCTTTTAAGCTAGATGTACACAACTGTAACTATAACTGGTTGTAAAGCTCCTGATATTAAATACTTACATCATAATTTTAGAGAAAGTGATATCTGGTTTCCATTCTTGTTATTGGCCAAATTGAATTGAGTAGCCCAGCAGTTCTTACTTGCTTGGTGCTGCTTTTTCCATTTTGAGCAAAAAGCTGCATGCATCTTTGGCAGGCATGGACTGTTTGTGTTGTATCTTTTTAGTAAAACAGCTCACCTTCAATAGTGTTTATAGAGTTTTATTCATTTGCGGTAATAGAGCAAAATAGGGAATGCACTGGCTGCATGTTCACTGTGGCAAGAACATCCTCATCTCCTACAACAAACAGTGGATCTACTAAGGTCTTAAATATAGACAAATAAACTAATATTAGCTTCATCTGGAGACAAATGTTCTGATAGAAATAGGTAATCTTTTTGGCCTCCTGGCTGAATCTTTTTTGTTTTGGATTTGTTTAGCTTTGACAAGGTTGAAATGCACTAGCCTTTTTTGATGCCCACTGTAAGGAAAATCTTTGAGTCTAAATCTTTCTCAGGTGGTGTGCTTGATTTTATTTTTCTTAGCAACTTGGATTTATGAAAACCCTCTGTATTCTGCAAGAAGAGAGTTAACCTTGTGTCTTTTTTGTAGGATTTGCATTTTATTTCATTTTGTTTGTGAGTAAAAACCCTGCAAAAAAGGTAGTGCATTTTAAAAATTGAAACTTCATGACAATTTTAAAACAAGTCTACTTGATAATGTAATTGATCTCAAGTTGTATAAACTAATAAATTTGTTTTACTGTCACTGAAGTAGTAACCTTTTGCACACAGTGATTTCATGTTATTATGCAAAGTAGTTGGGCAACCTGTTCTTTTAGTTCTGAAAGTTTTTGAAGCATATACTTTTGTGCAGGTAAAAAACAAAGAGTAGGCTACAGTCTGTGCCATGTTGATGTACAGTTTCTGAAATTGTTTTACAAAACTTTGATAATAAAACCCTTAAATATACACTGGCATTTGTACTAAAGTGTACCTGTACCTATTTATGCTCTTGAATTTCATGAAATTTGTTGATATTTTCCCTTGCTCATATTTCATTTAGGATCACTGACATAAAGAAGATTAGAAATCTCTGCTAATTTATAGTTAACTTGCTGCTTCTAGGCATTTTCCCCTTTACTTTGGTAATGAGAGAACAAGCATCTAGTTCATCATAGAAGCCCTTAAAAGATAAAAGTCTAAATCCTATTGTTAGTCCCAATTAGAGTTGAACCATTCAATCAGTGAAATTTACCTACCTGCCTTTTGATTCACTGCTCAGTATGTCTACTCTAATGTAACTAACCAACATGATTAAGGGCAAGATACCCAACACATTATAATGGTCTTGTCAGTGGAATACAAATGTCACTCAGTATTCTTTGTTTATAGAACAGTGGGGGAAGGCTACAGTAATAACCAGAAACTTCAGACATTTTCCACAGGTGTTTTTCAAATGAAAATAAGATTTTTAGAATTTATGTATATGTAACTTTATGAAGTTATTTTCTCAATATAGTGAAGTCTCATAAGCCTTTGCTTTCCAACAAAAAGAATGTAAAGTTAATGAAGGTTTATTTTTTTTTTAACCCTGTAAGATTCATGATGGAACTCAGCAGTTTATGTAATGACAGTGCCATGTGGACTCTGGCTTGGAAGCTTGAAAGCTCAGAGTGAACAAGCTGAACATGTCAGGGGAAGATAGGACACTCTATTCCAGCAGAAGCCAAAAACTATCTCAGCAGACTTAGTAGCAACCCGTTCCCAAGAATACTCACAGAGTGTTTGTCGTCCAAATAAGCAGGAGGCACTTTTATCTTCAAAGTCAAACAGTTGCAATATATATACAAATCTTTACAATTGAAGGAGAAACTGCTTCACCAGGCATCAGCATTCACAAGAAAAGAGTGAGCTTTGAGCTAGCTCACACACACACACACACATATATATACACACACATACATTGCTCTCTAGTGGCCCTGACTAAGCATGACTTGGTAGTTCATGGAGTTAGCCATTATGACTCAGCATGATTTTTTAGTTGTTCGGACATTTTATAATGGAGTTTACTCTTAACTCCTGACAGAAAAAGCAAATACATTATATGGAATTCTTATAAAAACACACAGTTACAGCAACTGAGCAACATAAAGCTGTGCCATTTATAGAAACTCACCAATATTTGAAACATGGTTCAGAATTTTTTTCCAACCAATTCAGGGAAATGAGACCAGACACATGGAGAGACCAGACACAAAATATGGGATACAATAATTGGGCTTTATTTAACTCTGCCTATGTATTAATCCTCTAAAGATCTTCAGTGGGGGGAGGCAACCTAGTGTGTGAGCAGCTGGGGCAGTAGGTCTATCCCAGACCTTACTCCCCAGCTTCCCCAGGGTGAACACCCGAGCCCCAGAGAGGAAACCCAAGAGTTGGGGTAGCTTCCCAGCCGGCCGACATCTGGAAGGCCAACCCAAAGGTCCCTCACCCAAGTCATGAAAGTTCAGGTGAGGGTCTCTACTTCAGGCCAGCCCCAAGGAGAGTCTCATTCACCCCACCCAAGTCAAGTGACCTAAAGCAGCAGTTCCCAAGATCCCCTTTCACCAAAATTGGTGCCATAGGTGGACACTGAAATCTACGCCTCCCCCTTCATCCAGCCACAGATAAGGGGCAAGTGTAACCTCCACACTAACAGACCACAGCTAAAAGGGGTGAATTGGTGGTGGCTTGGGATGGAAAGAGTCAACACTCCCAGCCACTCTCGGCTCATCCAATAATTTTGTTCAGAGGTGGTGGGAGATCCCTCCAGATTTGCTCCCTCAGATGATAGATCTGCCCTCATGGGATCTGATGCTGTGTTCCTGGAAGCCATAGAGGAGACCTGACATAATGCTGTGTAGTATGAGGCAAAGGCTGTGGGTGTGAACAATGAAGCCAATATCACAGTGCATTGAGTAACACCAAACACACCACTCCCCACCTGCCCCTCATTCAGAGCGAGGCCATTCACCCTGAGCTTTGCCACTGGCTGTCTCTAGTTGTGCAGCAACCAGTGGGACTGGTTGGTTTGTGGGGAGACAGATAAGAAGTGGCAGTTCCCCTGGCAACCAAACATGGTGTGCCCAGAGGAGAAAAGTGTGAACAGCACACCATTTCTGGGATCAGGGAGTCTTCTTCCTCTGAAGCCACCATGGTGCGTCCAGGCCACAATTGATATAGGAGGGCACGCTTCCTCAGAGTCCTCTACTACTTTGCCTGGTATGATACGGTTTGAACGCAGAGACAAGGATAGGGAGGAGGACATCTTCATCCCTTCCCCTCCTAAAAAAAGCACACAGAAAGAAGAGACACAGGTCTCAGAGGCTTCTGAAAAATGAGTGAGGATTCTGCACCCCCACCCGTTCCTCTTGGAGAGGGAAGAAGGGCACTCTTCCCAGAATAGGGGGAGGCTGTTCAGAGGTTCTCCCCAAACATCTGGGTTGGTGAGAGGAGGAATCCATTACACTTGGGTTACTCCTGTCACCGTCCCAGAGAGAGGCAGGAAGAAGAGGTATGATCTTGCAAAAGCTGAAAGGAATGTTAACTCTCCCCTTGTTAACCTTCCCTGCAGTCTGTTAACCTTTCTGCCTGCACCCACCCTCCACGAGGCCAGTTCTTCCTGCCTTGGCCCAGAGCATAGTTCCTAATATTATCTCCAGAATTCTCTTTTACTTTCCCTTAACTTCATGCTAACAGCCCCTTTTCTATACCTAAATTCTCCCCTTCCCCTCCCTTGTGTTTCACCAACCTTCTCATCTTCCTCCTCTTCAGTTTCTCCCATTGTTTACCTTCCACCTTCTCCTCTGCCATGGCCCTGGCAAATGGAAAAGGAGACCCTGCAAGAAAAAGAAAAACAATCAGACTGCGCAGAAGAATCATGCTGCCCAGGACAGCTCTGAGAGTGAGGCAAAGGCAGCAGAAAAAGAGATTGCCCCAGCACTGAAGTGGCTTCAGCAGGCACAGGCAGGCCAGAAATCAGAAGGCTAGGTTGCCCCGCTGCTGAAGCCCAGGAAAGATGGATGAGCAGGAGGCTATGCGGGCGACAGTCAGGGAAGTATCCGCCAGGGACCAGGGTAAGGGGGACAGTAGGACAGAGGAAGGGTCCCAGTTCCTCCCCCAGCCCCCAAGGACTCTGAATAGGGCTAACATCATGGCAGTTTTTGCCAAAAATAGCACAACACTGCATGCTACTGTAACTATCCTGCAGCAGAGCAGAGCGCTTTTCGCGCCACATCCCAAAACAGAAGGGGAGGAAGCAGAGGGCTCAGACTGTGTAGCTTGTCTCTGCAGTGCCCGCCATCTGGGGGGATGGATTCATCATTGTTCCACTCCTCAGGGGGTTAGGGCAGTCAAGGAGTGCGCATTAAAGCAGCTATGGAGGCCTATTCGCAAGCTCTTGATCTAAATATGCCAGAAACAATGACAAACAGCTCAGTAATAATGAACTTCTAGCAGCCCCACCATCAGAGGACAGATGGAGATCCCCTCTTCCCAGTCAGAGGGGCACCTTCCCTGAAGTCACTGCAAGAGTTTTTTCAGTGGGGCAACACAACTCCATATTGTAGGCTAACACACCAGGAGTGGGGGAGGAGACACAAGCCCTCTTGTCACAAGTGAGGCTTCTACAATAGCAGACAGAACAATTTGGCCACAGGAAAAATCCCAAGTCCACCCGTAAAGGGACCAGAACACGTGAACAGGGTCCTCAAAATAGATGCACAGCCTCAACCTTGTATGCTCAGAGTCTAACTGGGAAGAGAAAAGTGTTTTCCCCTCCTCACTCCTCTGAGGAGTCAGGTTGGGATTCCTGTAGGGAATCCCCATCCAGGGAGTCAGAAAAGGAGGAAGGGGCGGGGCAAACTCGGGTTCTGTTAATGAGGGCCAGTCCAACAGGTTATCCTACTCAGAAGATTTTTCCCCTTTGCTTCCCAAAGTGATAGCCACTTTGGGTTTGGCTTCCAAGAGAGACAAGCAGGGGCTCCAGGGACAGGCATCTACAGAGTTAAACGAAAGAGGTGCCTCAGTACTAAGGCTCTCCAAAGCCCCAGGGAAAGAACTACCTTCCCCTTCAGTGTTTTTGCACCTAGTGAAGGGAGAATGGGAAAGACCCCTAAAGGAGGGGAAGAGCACAGAATTCTATAGCCCTGGCAAACAGGTGCTAGATCTCTTAAAGATCTCCTGGTGGCCTCCCTGGACTCAGGATCACTAGCTCCTAAGGAGGGCAAGGGGTTCTAAAGGACCCAGAGGAAGAGAGATCAGAGGGAGCCCTAAATAATGACCAGAAGGCCATAGCCTTGGCCATTAGGGCCTCAGAAGCTGGCTAACTTTTCACTAGAGCAGCCCTGCTATGGATGGAGGGCATCCTCCACGGGGAGGAATTGGACTATAAAGCACTCCATAGATCCTTATCCAAGATCTACACAACCTTACAGTTTGTGGCGAATGCCGCACAAGGGCCCATGACCTTCACAGAGAGGTCTGTTGGGGCCATGACAGTGGCCAAGTGCTTCACCTGGCTAAAACATTAGGAGAGGGATGCACACTCCAGGACTAACCTGTCCACAACCCCCTTTAAGGGGTGCAAGCTGTTTGGAGAGGAAGCTCTGAAGGACATCCTGGTGTAGAGACAAGACACAAGAGGAAAGCAATGCCCACCATGTCCAAGAGAAGGGATAGGAAAGGAGCCAAACAACCTTTTCAGTCTCCTCTCTCCTTTCGGCTCTCCAAAAGACTTGGAAGGCAGAGGGATTTTTGCTCCTTTCCTCCCTCTTGGCACAAATACATTTTTTTTCTTCCAGGCAGCCTTTGTCTTCCCAGCCCTCTCCCAACCATAGAGGAGGAAACCAGGCCCCAATAGGAGGGGGTAGGCAATAGTTCTAATGCCCAGCTTCCTCCAATACGGGGGAAGACTCAGGTTATTCCTGGAGGCCTGGGGAGCACAACCAAGGACAGACAGGTTCTTTCCCCCATCTCCCAGGGATATGTCATTGAGTTTGACAAAAACAAACAAACCAAAAACAGGTTTCTTCCCTCCTCAGTTCCCAAGAATCCCCAAAAGCAAGGTGTACACAGTCAGGCCATTGGTCACCTGTTTAAGATCAGGGCTATAGAAGAGGTGCCTTGCCTGCAGCGCTTCTCGGCAGTATACTCCTTCAATATTCTGAAGAAGGGAGGGGATTTCAGCATGATTTTAGACCTGAAACACACAAACTCCTATATCACCTACAAGTGCTTTCACATGGAGATGCTACACAATGGGATATGAAATAGGCTTCCTGTAGGCCAAGAGAGACCAGATAGTCCCTACCCTGAATGCTCTTCATAGCAGTACATAGTCTCTATCCAAAATGAGTTTTCAGATGAAGTTCTAAAGTTTAGGATGCCTCTCCAGTGCCTGTTTTTGATACCAAGAACAGAACTCTGATCATGAAGCATAGGTTCTATGGCCCTGGCCTGAACCAGATACTGAATCACTGCCAGCATAAGCTGATGATTTCCCTGACAGTGAGACTGTTGAGATTGGACAAAACAGTCTGGAAGATCTGAACAAAGTCTATTCTGTAGCCCTGGAACATGCTTCCCAGCACCCAAGCATCCAAGTTGGCTTGCTCCTAGTGACATGTGAAATGTAGTAGGCATGCTTCCACTTGATGCAACTCTGAGTCACTGGGAGAACTGTTGGGGTCAATTGTTTTTAGCATTGCTGGAATTTGAGCCTCTTCTAAAAAGGTGGACTGTTATCTAGGCTGCTATCTAGGTTCACCCCACCATGGCTGAAGAGGTCTGAACAGGACCGGTTTAAGGAATTTTGGGGCACCAAATGCTTTATTTTGGGGGGCCCATATGTTTATCTCAGGTCAATGTAACCTAACTCAACCCAAGCTATTCACAGTACAGGATATTCAAATTATTACTAATAATGTTTTTGCAGGAGGAGGGTTACTACGGGCCCCCCACAATGATGGGCCCCCCTGCAAATGCTGATGCCATTGGTGCCTTAAACCAGCCCTGGGTCTGAAATCTCACTGTCTGAACTGTGTGTTTTGAAGGATCAAAAGGACTGGAGACCAGTCTTGAGTAGTCTCTTATCCTCCTTTTTTTAGGTGTTAAGGGAAGCACTCCACTCACACATCATCGAATGCATCCCCTAATAATTTGGACCCCTTAAAGGGACATGCAGCAAGGTTGGATTTCAATTTGGTACTCACATTCCAGTTTTTAACCATAGCTACTTCCTGGAGGCCATATTTGCCACCATGGCATGAGAAGCAAATTGGACAGTTTCAAGGCTGGTATCTGCCATAAAGCCTGGAGCCTTGGACTATTTTGCCCTGATCTCCCAGGATCTTGGGAAGAATCTCTTTTTCCCACTTACGAGCTGCTGTGGAAAATAGGGAAGCAATGGAAGCAGAACTGAAATCCAAAGCTGAGGGGAAGTCATTGAGAGAGGGGTGGATCCCTCCTTTCAACAACACCAGAATGTACCTTTATGGTAAGTAACCAATGTGACATTCTCTGGGTTGGTGAGAGGAGGGATCAGTTACACTTGGGACATGCCCGAGGTTTTTTTTCATCTTAGGGAGAGAGTGACTGCCTTTTAGTCCTTGAGAACCTCCTGCAGCACCCTCCTTCCAAAGGTGGCGTCTGCTGCCCAAAACTTGACCATCTTGTGGTGATGGATAAAGGAAGAAGGAGTGCTCCAGATGGCTGCCCTGCAGATCTCGACAATGGGGGCACTAGAGGAAAAGGCTGCTGATGTGGACGCTGCCCTGGTGGAGTGGGCCCTGGTGAAGTGGCTCGAGGTACCTTTGCTATATCATATGCCAACAGGATGTATGCTTGAACCATGTGGCTATGTCTCTGTCTTGAAACCTTTGAACCTAATGAGGATGGGTTGAAGGACACAAAGAAGGAGTCATATCTCCTGATGTGCTTGGTCCTTTTGATGTAGATTCTGAGCACCCTGCACATGTCTAACTTGTTTCACAGTTTCTGCTTCAGATGCACTGGATTTGTACAGAAGGAAGGCAGGATCGATTCCTGCAAAATGTGGAAACTGGACACTACCTTGGGCATGAAGGACAGGACGGGGCATAGAGACAAATAGTCCTCATTAAAAGATCACAGGTACTCTCTGACCAACAGCGCCGCGAGCTCAGAAACATGCCTTGCTGAGGTGATGGCAACCAGAAGGCTACCTTGAAGGAGACGATCCATGTGGGGACCTTCCAAAGTGGCTCAAAGGGGGGCTTCATGAGTTACTTTAGTACTAGTGAAAAGGCTCCAGGAAGGAAAGTGGTGCCTAATTGGTGGGGAAACGATGATGGCTCCTCTGAGAAACCACCTGATGTGTGGATGGGAGGAAGGGAAGCTCCTTGGGCAAGGGCCAGGACTGAAGATAAGGCAGCTGTTCGCCTATTTAGGGTGCTTGACCCGAGGCCCAGATCCAAGCCTTTTGCATGAAGGCTAAGATGTGCCTTACCAAAACCTTAGGCTGGCAGATGAATGCCACCTCAAAAATACCTGTCATGTGGTCTCATAGATCCTGGTAATGGAGCGCCTGCAGGATGGCAACAGCATGGAAATCACTGTGTCAACATATCCGCATTCCCTGAGGGTTCTCTGTTCACTATCCAAGCAGCTAGCTGGAGCTAGGCCACCCCAGATGGAGAGGTCCTTAGGTTAGTAGGTCCTCTTGCCGTGGGAGGTCCCATATTCAACCCAGAATATGTTCCTCAGCTCTGAGAACCACAGTCTCCTTAGCCAGTAAGGGACTATAAAGACCAACTGAGCCCTCTTTTTCTCACCTTCCTGATCACCTCCCCCATGAGAGGGAGGGGAGGGAAGAGATACAGAAGACCTCTGGGCTCAGGACACTGGAGTGCATCCACACCCTTGGTCCCTTGGTTCCCAGGAAAGGGAAACTCAAAAACTATCTGAGGAGCTTTTGATTGGACTTGGAAGTGAATATGACTACTATTATAGTCCTGAATCTGAGCTATAGTTGTTGGAACAGCTCCGGGTGTAGCAACCACTCCCCTGGGAGCATGTGTCTGCTTAGGAAGTCCACCTGAAGGTTGGGTGACCCCTGAACGTACTGAGCTGAGACTGAGAGGAATGTTTCCTCCAGTGGAAAAGAAAGATCGCTTCTCTGAGGAGGGACTGTGACCTCATTCCCTATGTTTGGCTATGTAAAAGTGGGCTGCAGTGTTGCCTGTGAGGACCAGCACATGCCTCCCTCAGCCTTGGAGTGAAGTGGAGGAGGGCCAGGTGGGCTGCCCACAACTCTAGCCAGTTTATGCTGTGGTCCCTCTCCTGGGCCAGTGTCCTACACTACTGTTTCCTGACAGTGAAACACCCTCCCCAGTCAGGTTGGCATCCAAGGTGACAGTGATGTGGTGCCTTTGAACCAAGGGTGAACCTTTTCCAGGTTGGACCTCTGTGTCCACCAGTAGAGGGAGTCCTTGATCAGGGGAGTTATCCTGAACAGTAGACATTTGTGTAGGGTTATCTGTCTTTGGTATCTCTGGAGAAATGTCTGCAGGGGTCTGGAATGAAAACCAGGTCCAAGGTGCCACCTAAACTGCTGAAACCATGAGGCCTAATCATCTGGTGAAGGCCATGAGGGACTTAAAACTGCAAGCAGACCCTCGATGCCTCTGCCCTGATGTTGTGTTGTCTCTCCTCCAAAACATTTATCATCCCTTCTACTATGGTCCATAGGTGTGTTGTGACCTGTGTCAGCACCAAGTGGCTCTTTCTGAGGTTTATGAGGAAACTGTGTCTGTAGGCAGTGCGTGGTTATCTCCAGGGATCTTTGAGACTTCTGGATGGATGAGGCTCTCGGCAGCCTGTCATCCAGGTAGGGGTACAGGGGGAAGAGCTCTGAATTGGAAGTGATGTTGGCCAAAGGCAAACCTGAGGAAGTTTCTGCTAGTCCTGGCCACAGGCCTGTGAAGAATGACTTCTGTAAGGCCCAGTGATACTAGGAAACCCCCTTCCTGAATTACTTCTCAGATGGAATGCAGCACACCTGTCAGAAAATTTGAGATCCACATAACAAAAGACCCTTTGGGCTCTTGGCAACCCACTGGGTATTCATCAAGGTATTGGTGGCAGCAGTTGCTTTACTGAGGGAACATGAGGCCTGTTTCTCCTTACCTGGAAGATCAGTTAATCCACACATCCTCTCTCTGCCAGGGCAGCTGGTAGATACATGTACTTGGGTCCATTATGATATTTGAAGCAAGGCAGGAAGTAGGGTGTGAAGATCATGACTTATGAACTACTGACCTGGTAACAATAGTACAGGAAACATTCCCTTTGGACTGGCAGTGAGCTTGTCTGTAAGCCCTAGCAGCAGCATAGTCTGGAAAACATGTGTGTTATAAATGAGCTATGTGGGATGTGAGGGAAAAGTAATACCCACTGGATGTTTTCCCCCTGGTTAGCTAGATTTAACCAAAATTTTCCTTATGGCTATTTCCATAATCAATTGCCTCAGAAACAGTTTCATACCCCCCCTCCCGCAATCACAGGGTTTGGTCCCTGAGTCTCAGGAAATTATATGCTGCTGACCCTAGGAACTCTTAGGCAGATTTTTGCGTTTATTTTGGATTATTGTTTTTCTCCTTTGTAAAGCGCTATGTAAAGCCTATGGCACTACTGTATATAAATAAAATGTAATCATCATCATCATCATCTGTCTCAGGTTTGCTCAGGGTATATCTGTTGTGAAATTCCAGCATGTTCTTAGGGTTGCTGAACAAGAAATTCCCAACTGATAGGCTTTTATGGAATCTTCAGATATTAGGTCACTTATGTGGCTTTAAATAGCTGAAACAATTGAATTTGCTTGTTCAGAAAGCAAAGCAGCTTTATGATTCTGCCCCTTCAAAAAAACAAAGTTGTACAGTTGTCCCTCCATATCCACAGATTTGGTATTCACGGATTTAAGTATTCACAGCTTGAAAATATTCTTTTAAAAAAATCCAAAAAGCAAACCTTGATTTTGCCATCTTATATAAGGGACACCATTTTGCTATGCCATTGCATATAATGGGACTTGAGTATTCACGGATTTTGGTATCCATGGGGGGTCCTGGAACCAAAACCCAGCAAATATGAAGGGACAACTGTAATATTCTCTAACATGCATGCATAGTCTAAAGTGCAATTCTACCTATGCTAGCCTGTGGTAAAGGAAAAAGAGCAAAGTACATATTCTATTAAGAGGCAATGCACTCACCTTACAAGGCAACAGAAACATCCAGACCTGAAACCTCACCACTAACAACTTCATGTTCTTGTCTCAAGAAAGCACCCCATCCTTCCTTCAACGAAGCACCTTACTCCCTTTCCTTTAATATGTTACAGCCTGTAACTTCCATCCCCTCAGTTGTCATGCTGCCTGTCAAATAGCAATGGCTACAATTGCCTTGGTGAAGACGCTGGAATTCTTCAAAATGCAACTTTTATGTGAAGCCTTTGCCATAACCCTATATTAAAACTAAACCTACATGCCATTTAAAAGTGCATAGCCTTGCCTGACTAACTGATGGTAGGGACATAGTCCTGCCTATGATTTATAATGGACCAGGTACATACATGTGGTGCTGTGTGAACACGCACAAACTGGTAAAATTTTATGACCAGCTCCATTCTGGCAGAAGTTTGTTACAACATATACAGCAAATGTTACAGGACATTTGCATTCACCCCTAACATTCAGTAGCTGAATCCTACAGATAATGTACAGCTATACACAGTCTATTAAATAACAAGACTGATACAATAAGCCATCTTTACGAGTGTGTACCTTTGCACCCATATGGGAAAAACAAAACACTGCACACAGTTCTGCCACTTCCCAATGCAGTGCTGAAATCAACAGCATTACAAGAGGTGTTACTGTCAAAAAGACTGGCTCATGATCCAAAGGATATGTGTGTGTGAGAGAGAGAGCAAAAACATATGTGTATGGTATGCAGAAGCCATTGCTAAAGTTCATGTAAAATATGTCTCATTTTAGTATTAGCATGTTGTTCTGATAAGAGTGTAAGATAGCTTGTGTGGGTGCAAGTATGGGCACAGTGGTATCTAGGACAACAAATACAGTGCATGATGCACAGCTGACTTCACTGCATTTAAAGGGAAGTATTGTATGATCTGTGGCTCACCACTTAAAGAAACTGAAAGCAACCAAAATGCACTGAAAATTGAGGATTTTATTGAAAAACTGACCAATAAAATGTCCTTGTGAAAGTGGTATACTGTAACAGCCTTTTTGTATTTCTTATTCTTCCTCTAATATGGAGGAAGTGTCCACATATGTTAGAATAATAGATCTGAAAATGTTCACATGTTCAGCAAATAGCATCTTTTGGTCTTTATTCTAAGTGGTACAACCAAAACCCTATCAGTGAAGGTGAGTTTAGATTAGACAAAGAACACATGAGAATATACAAAAATGACATTAAGTTTCCACAATTATAAACTGTCAAAGAAAAACTGCAGCATTATAGGAAGTTTGTTAATAAAGTTTAAATAATGTAATTATCTTTAATGGATCAAAATCAACAAGTATATATTTTAAAACTGACTTTTTGAATATATTATGCTCAACATAAAGTGGGTTTCCAGCACAGATTTATATCCACAGGTGTACTCTCTGATATAATTGCCAGGTATCCATGAATTGCAAACTCACAACTTTAAGGTGATTGAAACACTAGCTGCTTGGAAAGATTATTATTCCCTTTGCCATGAATTAAAGCATTTATTTGGAAGACCAGTAAGTTTGGTTAAGGAAGAGTTCTGGGAATTCTTTAAAAAGATTCCATATATGATTACCAAAACACTTTCCTTGATTTTAAGACAGACCTCACTGAAATGGCCTTATATCTGTTCAAAATACTTAAAATACTAATTCAATTACATTCTGCTTCCCAAAGATATCATCTTTTAATCATTGTCTAGATAAGCATGGAAGAGGCACTTCATCCAAACCTGGCCTCTTGTGATGCTTTTAGTGTTTAGTATTCTACATATTTTTGCATGAATTATCTTCATAATCCAGCCCCAACAATCCTATCTCCAAAATCCTTGAAAATGATTCAGAATTTTTCCATGAAATAGGAAGATTTTCATACCAACTAATAGGGATGCCCTCAAAGGAAAAGGTTTGACATGTAATAACACTCTACAGAAGTGACCAAATTTTGACTTGGTTATGTGGGAAAGAACATGAGTATCTGAATCTAAAAGGAGCCACAGTGGGTGAAGTGCTTAACTATTAAGTGCTAAACCATTTTGCTTCATTCATGTCTCTAACAAAGCATCAACTTCTCCAATTTAACACTTCCTAATCTTGCTCTAAGTAGGGCAATGTATTCATAGAGCTGCCTTTAAAGGAATGTGTCTTCCACTTATTGGAAATAGGTTCCAAGTACAGGAAGGCTTCTTTTGTATGGCTGGATCAACTTAGAAGTCTCATGCATGGTTAACCAAGGGGACTGTGCATACATACATTTGGCCATTGGCATTGCAGTGGATATTTGATCTCTTCCCCCCCCAACCCCTGGGAAATCCACTTCTGGAAGTAAATGAAAACATACTTTTTATCTACCTACACATTTTAAAACAGGATGAGAAAAAAGATAATTTTAAAATCTACCAATATTAATGCATGGAGGGGGAAGGGGAGGTGTGCAAACAGGCTAAAATTTCTGAGGGCTCATTTTTGTCCTCAAGGATGGTTATATGTTAGCCACTGAGAATAAATTAAAACTCTTTCCCCACAGACATAACTTACTAGGAAAGAACTGTGACTTTATGAAATATGATAGTAATTCCACTGGCTTGGGCTCAGACTTCACCTAGACTGGTCTATCACTAGGCCCACTGAAATAAATGAGATTAAACTAAAATGGGCCTGCTCTAAGCCTAACTAAGCCAGGATCCAACCCACAAAGAAATGAACCCATTTGCTACACACGAATGTGACACTTCTTGGGATAATATTTATTTTTTTTAGACCTCTATGACACACAACTTTGGCATTATTTACCCAATAATACAGGAGATGGCCAATTGCATATTTCCACAGATTTATGGCCATCACCTAATCACGCCCATTCGCTATGAGAACAGTATTATATAGTTGTATAAAGCACCTCCTTATTGTTTTATGAGATGCCTAATGGACTGATAACAAAAGGCAAGACTGGATGTCACAAGAGCAGGCTTCTACTCACACAACAAAACTTTTGTTTTCTCCTCCCACCTCAGCAGCCTCCACTCACCTTCTAAATCTGCTCCAGAGGGTCCTCCCAAGCCTCAAGAGCAGATGGTAAGGGTAGCAGGGTCAACCACTCTCCTCCCCATGCCTCCAACAGAAGCTGCTAACTGGGTACAACCTATAGTGTCAAGCATTTGCATGCCCATTGTCTCCTCTAGGAATCATCTCACAAGCGGAAACAGATTTTGTTTGTTTTAAAAAATGACAAAATGCCTCTCCATTTTAAAGTTCATTGTCTATGTACACGGGCAGGCTGCACCTCTCATAATGGATACTGGTAGTGAAATGGTATGTTCCACAGCATGGCACCTACAACAATACACACAAAGCCAGCAGAGGCTGTGTTCAAACACAGAGCTGTCAGTCTTCATTCTCAACATCAGTTAAAGTTGGAAGTTTGAACAAGTTTACAGTATTTCTGAAATTGGGCCCAATGCTCAGGTCACACAGCTCCAGTCTTCTGGAGCTACCTCTTTGCACATGATCAGAGTACAAAGATACAGCACTTGCAACTATCCTTGCACCTTTTTCCTAACAGAGCTTATGTGGCTCATGAGTCTGTTTTTATTGCGACTAACTCACCCCACTCCATTTCACATTCCAAATTATCACCAGCACTGAGTGTATTACCCAGCATGGTGTTTTTTTTCCCCAAGTCCAAAGGTGACTCGAACAGTTTCCAGAAAAAAAAGGATTGACTAGACTGCACAAAGAATATACTTCTGAAAATATTTACATTATTATATATACATTTACACATCACTGGAAGCTAAACCTCTGGATACAAATGAACGTAAGTACTGACATTGGGACACATTCTTTCCAGTAAAGCAAAAAGGCTAGGTTATCTTCAAGTTTCATACACTAGAACCATGTGAACCTCATTTGTAAAAATCCATCTGAAGAAAAACAAACACCCTTTCTCTAGCTACCCACATTAGAAAACAACCTCATTCTTGTATTTTTTAATTTCTTTTATTCATTGCAAGCCCTCTTCATTTCTCCCAGTTTTTCACTTAGGAAAAGCTTAAGCTCTGAGATTGTTTGTAAGGTAACTGCATATATTCAGTAAATTTCCAAATGTTGCTGTAGCAATACAAGGCTTGTGTGTCTGAGGGGCAGCTTCTGAGCATCTGCTAAACCCAAAGTAAAATGTCAGTAATTCAACTTGTAGGCTAATAAAGTCCCCAAGCATGCTCTCCAACACGCACAGCAAGGACATTTCCAACCAGTTTGAAAACACATCTGCAGATTTCATCAGAAGACTATAAACAGCTTTCAGTGGAGAAATTAAGTTTTGGGGGAAAAAATGCGAATAGCACCACAATGAATTGCACTAAGGTGCTAAGAGGAGGTACCTTATTCCCTGCAGAGTGAGTGCTCTAGTTCTGAAACGTATTGCAATAAGTAAATGCAACTGTTTAAATGGTTACCATTTGGTTCGTTCATCTACAGAAAATTAATTCCTTTTACTATATACGCAACTGATGTTCAGTTCACTGAATATTACAAAATTTACAATCTATGAAAACAAAGCTTGAAGAAAAGTTATGAGGGCATCGTGAGGAAGATGGGTGTTTTAAAGGGCTAACAGCCAGGTAAGACATTTTAGTTTTTTTATGTTAATGGTCCAAGAGTGTTTTTTTTAATATTATCACCAAGAAATATCATTAAAAAAAACAGATGACAGTCCTTATAGCTGTTATGTAAGTATCCGTGGGGAGGTGGGAGGAGTCACTGAGGTGTCAGGCTACCATGCTTACAGGTCTAGATGTATAAATGTATGTGACTCATCAGGAGACCTGCTCTCATTTAGACGTTAGATGGATGCTTGCTATATGGTACAACTGATTGAGATGCACTCTGTGTTCCCTTTCTGAATTCATTTAAACAAGTTTTATCCCTTCCAATTTCACCCACTTTACGACACGTGTGTGGGCTTTCTGCATCCTGTTTTTCTCTCTGTAGCATGCTGGTATTCTTTATTCACTGGTAACTTTCCAGTTACGTTAGAGATCAGGAAAGCGGCTAGGGTCCTCCTTGTAGTCATCAGGAATTGTGAAGATTGATTCATCAAACTCGTCATAGCGAAACTCCTGAAAAGTCACTGTGGCTGTGATGGTTGGAAACACAGGTATATCTAGAAAGAACAAAATGAAAACATTGGTGGACTAAATTAAATATGCACAGTAAGGAGCATTTGTCCTTTTAGAAAAAGATTACACCTTCTCACTTGTTCCATCTTCATAGTACCCTTCTGGACTACTTCGTCAGACTAGGATGTGTAGGGCAAATTTTTGGTGGCTCCAGCCATTTCTAGAGGGATGGGCCAGAAGGCAATGCTCCTTTTCCGCCACCGGCCTTTGGAGTGCCTGGAGGGTTCAGCCTGTCTTCAATATGTTTTTCACTTAGCTACATTTACAAGCAGGGCACGTTTCTAGGATGGAGGACCATCGCCTCCCAAAAATACTACTCTACGGTGAACTCGCCACGGGTCAGCGTAAGAGGGGTGCTCCAAAAAAGCGATACAAAGACTCCCTGAAACAACATCTCAGGCTTGGCCAAATTGATCACCAACAATGGTCCGTCCTGGCCTCACATTGGGAGGCATGGAGACGCACTATCCACAATGCTGCAGCCTTATTTGAAAACTCACGACGAACAAGTCTTGAAGAGAAACGACAACGCAGAAAGAATCACAACCCAAAAACATCACCCAAGGAGACCTTCTGCTGTGCTTTTTGCAACCGGACTTGTTTATCTCGGATTGGCCTTTTTAGTCATCAGCGCACTTGCAGAAAGCGCGGGATGAGTCCTTCCTGAATCTTCGTTTGCGAAGAAAAGCCAGAGAGAGAGAGAGATTTACAAGAGGTTAAGTGGAGATTTAAAGCTAAGGCAACCCCAGTTGCCTCCAGGTGTATGGATCAATCAGTTCTGGGACACAAATTAAAAATCCAAATAATATGGAAGTATTGCTCATTGTAAGATATGGATGTAGCTGCAACCAGTTGTGGAAAGGATTACATCAGCCAAGCAATTTGGGGATACTTCTCTATTCAGTTACCAGAGGGCTGGGGGTATAGCTAGGCAGTTTGATCATATCACATCAGTTTTACATTATTTGAATGGATTACTCAGTCATTTCCTGAGTCAAAAGTATTTTACCCAAAATCTTTAAGCCCTGATGTTTCTTGTAGCTGCTGCTCTCTGTCTATCACTACGGGTAATCAGGTTAGCATATACATGAACAGGGGTATTTTTTAAAAGTTGTGGCCCCACACTTGCAGAATTATTTCTCTTACACACTCTGCCTGGCTCCATTCCTTGTTGACCACTGAACTTTTTTTTTATTTGCTGCTTTTTCTGTTGTACCACTATAACTTCATTTGATACTATTCAAATAAACTAAAACTGAACTACAGTGAATAAGACCAAAGATTTTGGGTGAACAGTCAGGTCTTAACTTGGTGTCCAAAAAAAAAAAAAAAGACACCTATGTTGGTAGCAACTAGACTTCCAGGGAGGCAGTATTTCATACATGGGACATCACTGCTCTACCTAATGTACAGCTCTCAGTGGTAGAAAGTCCCCTCAGCAAATCTCAACTGAAGAGTGACTCCTGGGAAGGCCTTAATGCTGGGGCAAACATTATACAGGGGAAGGTTCTCTCTCAAGTACTGAACTTCCAAGCTGTTTAAGCTTTAAACCTCATCACTAACATCTTGAACGCAGGCCACAGTTGTACTAACAAGCAGTATATTTGTTTTAAAACCAGTGTAATATAGTGTGTTTGTGAGCCGCAATCCTTATTCTGTCTTTAGAAGCAGCTTCTGTGTGGTCCTGAAGGGCAGCCTAACAAAGAGTGCATTGCAGGGAAAGAAAGTTGCCAGTCCATGATATCCCTTGTCCTAAAATCCCAGTCTACACCATTTGATTAGAACAAACTACAAGATTAGTCCCCTAGAATATTTATTAAAGAAAAGCTATACTCTGTTTCTCTAACTCTACACTGTCAAATTCAGACAGCACTAGGAATGGACTATGACATTCCTATGCCCTCTAGAGCAGTGGTTCTCAACCTGTGGGTCCCCAGATGTTGTTGGACTACAGTTCCCAGGAGCCCTCTGAGCTCCCACCTTGACAGCCAGGTGGTCCTCCCAGTCATTAGTGAGGCTGTGAGTTCAATCCTACAACCTCACTAATGACTGGGAGGACCACCTGGCTGTCAAGGTGAGACCTCAGAGGGCTCCTGGGAACTGTAGTCCAACAACATCTGGGGACCCACAGGTTGAGAACCACTGCTCTAGAGCAATAAGAGTTTGCTGAAAACCTGAGCTGGAGACAGAGGGATTGTCTATGTGATTGAAAGAGCTAGAGGAGATCTGAAAACAGGACAGGTTGCGTACCTGTAACTGTAATTTGAGTGGTCATCTGAGAACTTACACAAATGGGGTTATCTACACCTGAGCAGAGCACAGTTCAGAACTTTCTAGAGCTGTTATGTAAGCCTTTTGGCAGTAACCCCTCCCACTTTACCTCAGCATATTGCCACGTTGCCACATAAACCCTCAGTTTCATGGACACACAACAGCAATCATAGGGACAGGTTAGGCAGAACACAAGGGGAGGCTGGACAGGTGTTGGGTGAGTTCACAGATGACCACTTGAACAACTACAGTTACAGGTAAGCAACCTGTCCTCCATCTCTGTGACTCACACAAATGGGAGACTGGCAAGCTACAACCTTAGGAAGAGGGAGTGTCATGCCAAGACAAGAAGTGCCTTATAACCATCCCTTATTCATGAAACGTCACAGATGAAATCAAGGCAACAACAAGTAGTCGTCATTTGAAAAAAGAAAACAAAGCTTCTCATTCAAAAGCAGCATCAGCCCTGGATCGAGCATAAAATCTATAGTGAGAAATAACTGTCAGAAGCCAGTAGAGTAACTGGAGACAACGGAATTCATAGCCACCTCTCACAGTACAAAGCCAGAAAGTGGGATTTTCGCTGCCATTTGATAGCGTGCCTATGAAATGTGTGACTAATGTGGACACTCCACCTTCATGTATCAACCTCATAGCAGGAGTCAGATGAGTATAAGCAGCAAGGTGAATGGCAAGGTGGACACTGATAACCCCTGCTGCGATGAACCTCATAACGAGACTATAATCTCTATAGTGCCAGTATGGAATTAAAGATCCACGCCAAAAGCAATGTGTCGTATCTGAGCTATACCCAGAAGAGGATGTTGAAGACCAGCATGATGAAGCCGGTGAACGGTGTTGTCAATGGGAATGGCACAGACCAGGAATAGGTGGTAAAGGCTTAGGCAACCGGACAGGTTGTAAGGGTCAATCAGCAATAACCTCTGATGGCAGAGGTTGGTGAACAACCTCTAGTGTTGCAGGTGGTTGGATGACATCCTTGGATGAGCAACAACAGCCAAACCATCATCATACACAGTCACAAACTGAACTGTCAACTGAACTAGTATAGTGTACAAACTCCCGGGCCTGGGGCATGAGAGGAAGACTCAACAATCTCCTTTGGCTACAACAGTGATAGGAATCTCAGCAGTGTGTACAAGTCTGATAGGAGAGTGACAAAGTTTGGTTCCCAATGCTGAGGCCAAAGCTACTGGTTTGGTATCAACAATTTACACATACAAGAAGACCAGAAAGTGGGAAGATTATATTCATTATAAATTTATTCTCTTCTTTCTCTTGTGCCATTTCTTTGGCCAAACAGACCTATTATACATCACTGATCCATGCTACTTCTCGGTGTCCACAGCGTCGTTTCTCTACTTTCAATTCTCTCCTAAAGCCTTCTCCTTCACTTCTTCCTCCATCACTTTCTGCTGATGACTTTGCAACTTTTTTTCAATACTACAATTGAAACCATCTGTTTTTCTTTCCCTGTTCCTGAATCCTCCTCATTATCATACCTGTTCTAAATTCTCCCCCCCCCGTCTCATTAGATGAATACAGTTTTCAAATCCTTCTAGCTGTTCTCTGGATCCTGTTCCTTCTCACTTTTTAATTACCATCTCCCCTGATATTCTCCCTTTTCTTTGTCATATTATTAATGTGTTACTTTCCTCTGGTTCATTTCCTTCTGAGTTTAAACATGCCATGGTCTGTCCAATCCTCAAGAAGTCCTCATTTGACCCATCTTCTCCTAATTATTGTCCTATTTCACTGTTGCCTTTCCTCTCAAAAGTTGTGGAACACGCTGTTTATGCACGGTGTCTCACCTTTCTTTCTCAGGCTTCTACATTGGATCCTTTTCAGTCTGGATTTTGCCCTTTACATTCTACAGAGACAGTTCTCGGACAAATAACAGATGACCTCCTCTGGGCCAAGTCAAAAGGCCTATACTCTATCCTTATTCTCCTCGATCTTTCTGCAGCCTTTGATACAGTGGATCATATTCTTCTGTTAGATTCACTTTGTGATTTAGGGTTCATTGACTGTTTCTTTCCTTTCTGTTTTTAAATCCAAATTGAAAACTTTTTTGTTCTCTTAAACTTTTGGAATTTTGGTTTAATGTTTATATCTTCATTATATTTGATTACATGTACTGATTATTTTGTTTTATTCTGCATTATGTGTATGTTTCTTCTTCTTGTCCTATTGTGTTTTAGTACTGTACTTCAGTATTTTATATTATTGGAATAGTTATAATTGTTTTATTCTATAACCTTTCGTAAAGCGCCATGTACTTCGATGGTGCTATATAAACAATGACAACGACAACAATAACAACAATATAGGAATCTCAATGCAAGGAGTAACATCAGGGGGTGGCGTCCAAACTGGAGAGATAGCCAAGTGCTGAAGATGCTTCGACTTCTTTTTATGAGGCTTATTAGCCTTATGACTTTTAGATGAAACTGAAAGGTCTAGCAAATGTTGAAATGTGGATGGGTACATGGGCTCAACCGTCCGTACAGGCATGGAACGCACAACTTTGTAGCAGGCTGTTTGGAAACCAAATCGGATTTGACAAACAATCTCTTTGTAGTGACTATAACCAAAGAGCCAGAAATTGATGGAGCAGATGTAGCCTGAAGTGGTACCGAAACAATGGCTGTAGACGAAACAGAAGGTTTCAAGGTCTACTCATATAGAAAAGCTTTCAAGTGAAACTCATGATTCTTTTCAGCTTGGGGGGTGAATGCCTTAACAATGGAGACATGATCCCACATTGTGTCCTTCTATCCAAGAAAGCAGCCAGTTACTGGCAATTAATACACAGTTTGGGAGTTTGACCAAGATAAAGCTCAAAAGACCAGGAAAGCAGCCAACTATTTGTGACAGCAAAGTCAATTAAGTAGAGTCAGATAAGATTTGAAACAAGCAAGGTTCAGTTTCTTGAACAGCAGCAAAACAAGTAGGAAGGCATACAGAGAAGACTCCAGAATACAGTCCAAGGGTCAAAGCTTACGGAAGGCAGCGTAGTCCAGAAGTGGGTCTGTGGGTCCACAGGGACAGGCAAAAGCGTAGTCAGGAACAGTCCAAGGTCTAAACACGAGTCAAGGCAACAGGAATCAAGGCAATGAAGTCAGCAGGAAGTTTTTTTCAGGAAGATCAGTTGATCTCTGAGAAAGCCTCCACATTTCCCCAAAGCATATATATAGCACTCAAGGCTTTGCCAGGTGCTTCTTGATGAGCAGATGTTTCTCATAAAGTCTCAGCGATTTCCTCTGAGCTTCCTTTTAAGATCGCTGCTGGCTGTATGATAGTGGAGGTAAGATGGTATGATGTATGATACTGTATGTGTGGTGTTCTTCTTCATCCTTATCTGAATTGGCAGGACTCTCTGCTGGGATAGGTGCCAACCCACTAGGGCCAAGCTCTTCCTCTGCTCGAGCCTCCAGATTCCCTGCTGCCATAGGTGTAGATAAAACCTGTGCCAGGGTCCATAGAGCCATTACCTGCCATGTCCTCCTCCTCCAATTCCATGCCCTCATCAGACTCACGGGGCATGACACCTTCTCCAAGACAGAAGACTTTATATTATTGGCACTGGGAATGGCCATCGCGGCCCAGAATTTTGGCACCACAGAAAGTACACCACTTGAAGGAAATCAATGAAGCCATGAGGAGAAAACAAGCTGGAGTTAGCAGCCGTAAATCAAATCAAGAAAGACAAACACCAAGCCAAGTTGCACACCAATAAGAAAAACCGAAAGAACAAGCTGAAGAACAAGCCAAAATCCAAGATGAAGAGAAAGAACAGCTCAGGAACTGCTGATGTGGTGGACAAAAAGAAACTGAGGGTTTAGTTGGGAGCGTGGCTATATGCTAAAGTAAAGTGGGATGGATTATTCCCCAAAAGCTTACATAACAGCTCTGGAAAGTTCTGAATGGGGCCCTGCACAGGCAACCCCATTTGTGTAAGTCATAGAGACCATGAAGAATTGCCACTTAAAGGAACGTTGGTCTTACCTGTGATATGTTCTTTTCCAGGGGAAGGAAAAAGAGCATACACTGCCTCCCACTTGCTCCTAGTAGGCAGGGAACAAACTTTTTTAGAACTGCCCACTGAATGACCCCTGGCTAGCCAGTCAATGTCACAGCCTCGCTACCTATCCTCTGAAGAGAGAGAAGAAACAGGAGTAGAGAAACTTTGAAACCTTTTTTTAAAAACAGTTTCACTACAAAGGTAACGAGTACTTATGCCCAGAGAAACAGTAAGAAACCAAGTCTCTGCTCAGTGACCTGCAGACTGTTCCAAAACAAGAAGGGGTTTCTCTATCACCAGTGCCTCAGGTGGGTCTGGATGCTCCTTGTCCTTCCCCTGGAAAAGAAAATATCACAGGTAAGACCAACATTCCTTTTCCCAGTGGGGAGGACTACAGAACATCCACTTGCTTGGGATGTATGAAAGCAATATTTCAAGGGTGGGCCTGGCGGTGGCTTAATCCATCAGGGACTCACAACATGCTGCAGTACTCTTCCACCAAACGCTGCTTCACCAGACTGCAGCGTGTCCCGTCTATAGTGTCTGATGAGAGTTGAGAACGGCCTTCAGGCGGCTGCCCTGGAAATCTCTTCTAAGGTGGCTTCTCTCTCCCAGGCTGCCTTCACTGCTGTGTTCCTGGTGGAGCCTGCGACGATACCATCTGGCTTTGGGATGCCTAGAGACTCATAGCATGTCGTGATGCCCGCTAAAAAAACTTGTGATGTACTAAGAAGAACATTGCCTCTGAAAGTCTGAAGGGACTAGTTCTCTTCAAATATATCCAGAAGGCTCGGCAAACCTCCAAGGTGTGCCATATCTACACCAGGTCCCTCAGGGGATGTGGGCAGACCATGGCAAGACCACCTCCTGGCTCTGTGCAACAGGGAGTCGACCTTCAGTCTGAAATTTAGTCGGAGACGGGGGAAAAAAACTACTGAGTCTGGTCTTGTAATGGAGGGGACCATCTGAGCCGATAATGCCACCAACTCTGATGCCTTTCTTGCCAGTGTAATCAGCACCGAGAAAGGACCTTTCCCAGATGAAAACTTCAGTAGCAACACTTCCAGGGGCTCAAAGAGGGGCGCTGTTAATGCTTTCAGGAACTTAGATACCTTTCTTGCCTATGCAACCACAACCAAGAAAAGGACTTTCCAAGGTAAGAATTTCAGTGGAACCATTCCCAGGGGCTCAAAGGGGCCACTGTTAATGCCTTCAGGACCGTATGGAAAAAACCCCGGGATGGGTACCTATGACCCTATGAACCAGTGGAGGTGCAAGATTGCTCAAAACCCTGCAGAAAGACCCGTATATGTGTATGAGAGGGTACCTCAAACACCCTCTCCGGTGGGAGAAAAATAGTGATGGCTGAACAACTGCCCCATCATGGTGTTAGGTCGCAGCCCCATACTCACACCGTCCTGTAAGAGAATCTATGGCACCCTCCAGCACATTGCGGCCCTTGTGCTTACACCACCTCTGAGACACCCTGAAGGTGTATTCGTAAATCCTCTGTGCTGACTTGCACCTGGGCGCCAGACTGGTGTTCACCACCGTCTGAGAACAGCCCTTTGAACTTAGTACCCTCCCTTCAACTTCCAGGCATGGAGCTGTAGCCAATTCAGCTCTGAATGATGCACTTGGCCCTGAGACAGAAGGTCCAAATGAACTGGTAGTGAGATTGAGCCCATCGCTGTGTCAGGGATGTCTGAGGACCGAGGCCAAACCAGGGCCACTAGGCTCAGGGCCGCCCTATCGAGCCTGGCCCAGGTGATGACTATGGGGAACAGTTGCATTGGTGGAACGGTGTACAATAGGACCCGCAGCCACTGCATCAACAGCGCATCCATGGACTCCATCAGGAGGCGAGAGAGCAAGACCACATGCCATCTTCATTCCCTTGTTCAAAGTCGGTGCAGCTGAGCCAACTGGCTTTGAGATTGAGGAATCCTAGCAGATGCTGATTCCAGGGGTGTGCAGTTCCTCTTTGCACATTTCAACGTGAGAGACACCTCCGCCATGAGAGTGCAAAATCTCACACCAACCTGTCGATTCATGCAGACCTCGGTTGAGACGTCCATGAGGCCAAGGACCACCCTGTCTCGAAACAGGCCCTGAATGCGACTAGTGCCAGCCTGACCGCTCGATGTTCTAGCCAGCTGACACTATGCCTGGATTCCACTGGTGTCCTTCTGCCCTGTGCTAGTTGAGGTCTGCACTAGGCTTCTCAACCTCAAAGGCTTGCAACTGCAGGAATCTGTATCTTATCTGTCTCCCCAAGAGGTCGACCTTTGTGTGATCTGGTGAATTCCACCCTAGGAGTAACTATAATAGTTCTCTTGGAATTCTGGCTTACTGCATCATCGAAGTGTTACATCCTCCTGGAATAGAGCACTAACCACTGTAACATTATAGAGTGCAATCTCGCCCATAGGGAACAGGTTCTTGCTGCTATCCTGAGGCCTTATGGGTGCACCAACCGCATTAAGTCCGGTTGGGACGTCCCTCTCCCTGCCTGGACCGGCCTGTGTATGATTCTCTCCTGAGGGAGGGGCATCCGATCCCTCACCGAGCCCAGTGTCGCACGGAGATGCTGGGTCGCTAATTTTGGTAGGAACTCTGGAAGCCGGGGAAAGACCAAAATGGGTGCATTTTGTCCCGGGGAATGTCAGTTGTTGTACACGAACCACAGGTAGTGTTGGTGTCCTTGGAGCATCAGGATGTTGTATGCGTTTCCGTATGAACCTGTTGATGCCCCTCCAAATGAGAACTGCCTGCCAGGTTCCCTTCTTTTCGGGAATCAACCTAACATGGAGAGTAGCCCGTGCTGCCCCTTAGTTTGTCAGGTACCTCTTCCACTGCTCCCAATTGAGTCAGTTGTAGAAAACAGCCTCCTTCAGGAGCTGTTGTTCTACTGACTCCTTGTGTTTCAGGGTGGGGGAAAACCAATGTGGGAGCCTTCAGGGATACTCCATCTGTTGATCTTGAGGGAGTGACCAGAGACCCCACTTGTCAGGAGTAGGGTTCTCCCAAAACATCCCTGTAACCTTTAAGCGTCCCCCACTGGAAAAGATGGTATCCTTGCTGGCTTTACGCTGGACTTTTCGGGGAAGCAGTTTGGGTTGTTTTCCCCCAACAAGCCCGTCTGGTTCTGACACTGGTATCTGCTATCCCCCCAGAGCAGGCTGGGGTAAGGGGCATCCCGTGAGTGAAAGGAAAGTGGATATGAGATGTTGCCCGAACGCTCGAAAAAGGCCTGTAGTGTTTAGGACATTCCTTGTCCTCCCTCCTGCGGGATGACACTACCAAGACTGGTAGCAGGGGTCCCCAGACCAACTTACTCCTAAGAAAAGGGGGGAAGTACCCGATTCTACCTAGGCTTAGAATCCACGCTCCAGGATTTGCGCCATACCTGTCTTCTAGCAGCCACTGCTGTCCCCTGTGCTCAAGCACAGCACTGGATAAGAGTCCAGGGTACCATCCACCACCAGCGGGGAGAACTGTGTAAGCTTGTTGGGATATGGGTAACCCTGGTTTCAGACAAAGGGAAGGGGACGTCTGGAAGGGCGTCCCTGGCCCACTGAATGTCCTCTCTAGGCACCATTGTGGCTGTTGCAGAAGCCCATATGGCTAGTGAGAGTGTCTGGTGTTTTCATTTTAATGCAATGCCCATTCTTCTATCCTCGGGCACTTTAGTGTCTTCGCCATCACGGCAACATAAGACGGAAGGCACCAAGGTTGAAAACAGGAACATCGATGAGCAGTACCCATACCTTGTGCGTCACCTACCTGGACAGTGACCTCGTTTCTTTGCGCAACTTTGTTGTGCTCTTGCCACTGCACATGATGCCCGCTTGTTGCGAATCATGCACGCGAACACTGCTGGTACCAGCATTGCTAGGGCCAGTGACTGTGCATTAGGACAAAATTCCCTTGACATCTCAGGGAATTCTAGGTCCACCTGTGTTTGCTGAGTAGCCGCTAAATTCTGAACCCGGAATTCTCACTGCCATTCGTATCAGCACCGGGAGGCCACCTGCGAGGAAATGGCATGCAGAAGCCATGGTGGTACCTATGCCCTCTGTCTTTCCTCATCATGCTCCCCTTCCTCCCGACCCCTTCCTCCCGACCAACATCTTCCACTGCGTCATCACTCTCCCCAATAGGGGAGTGATCAGAGATGGTATCCACATCCTGTGTGTATGCAAACTATTTTAGCCTCCCTCTGTTTTAGCGCTCCCTTTGGAGCGGGGGCAGGAGGGTTTTGGAAAAAAAACACACGTTGGGCATGCTATTTGCCCTGAATGCCTTCGGGCTGCCCTGCTGCTGCTGCTTAG
Organism: Gambelia wislizenii; assembly: GCA_030847615.1. NCBI lineage: Eukaryota > Metazoa > Chordata > Lepidosauria > Squamata > Crotaphytidae > Gambelia > Gambelia wislizenii. The sequence continues at coordinate 111,953,009 of JAUMIR010000004.1, forward strand.
GAAGGATATTGATGGTGGGAAGAAGTGGAGGGGATCCGTCCTGTGAGCCTGAGACCCAATCTCCCTCCTCCTCCTCCCCGACCTGCTGCAGTGGCTGGGTAAGGATGTGTGTGCCTGCATGCACGCTGCCGGCCAGGACAGTCGCATGGCTGCACGAAAACTGCCAGTCACTGGCAGTGAGCAGGCGCGAATGTCACCAGCAAATTGCAAACCGCTGACCTGGCTGGAGCCAAGCGCCTCCACGGCTTCCTGGTGTGTGTGCCTGCACGTGCAGCACTGGCCAAGGCAGTCATGTGGCTATGTAAAAACTGCTGGCCATTAGCTGTGAGTGGGCGCATATGCCGCCAGCAGATTGCGAGCCGCTAGCACAGCTGGAGCCAAGCGCCTCCGCGGCTTCCCTCCCTCCACGCACTGCAATTGGTCTCCCAGTTGCATCCTCTTCGCCCCTACTTTACCCCTCCTCACCCCTGTCCCCGATGGTGGGGGGGAGGGGATGAGAGGATTGGCTGGGGCAGAGGACGGAGGACAGGGAGGGTGAAGGTATCTTGAAATGTCCCCGTTGGGAACCCCCTCCCTGTAAAAGCCGGCTAAAACTAGCAGGTTGGGCTGGACTAGACTCACGACTAGCCAGCGCACCGCTTCTCTGCCCACCATGTCCCGGATCCAGGCTGGCACAGGTGTCGCCTGTCCGCCCCCGCCCGTCCTCTCCCCAGAGGGGCCCATCAGCACTCACATCTGCCCCTGAAAGGGGCAGCGGACGATCAAGTCTGGTTCGGGTCTGTGTTGTGGGCGGGGGTATGGCCAGCGACCGCTGGGGCATCCATCAGATCCCCGCTGTTGCGGGAGCTCTGCGAGCCCTCCTCCAGGAGGTCGCTGCCGACGACCGACTCCTAGTCCCTCAGGTGGAGCGGAGCTGGGAGGGATTCATGGTGGTTGAGGCTGGGGGCTTCTCTCCCTTATTCGACTTCTTAGTATCATCCATGTTGCTGATTCTCATCCTGCTGCCCTTCCATGGGGACCTCTGTCTCCAGTCTTCCTCCACTAGGATCCTTTGTAGTATTATTGTTGTTGTTGTTGTTGTTATTGTTATTATTGAACAAAGGATCCAAGATGGCTCCTGGCCACGTGGAGGAAGACAAAGAGAGAGCTAAGACCACACATCCTACCAGGAGCATAGGCAGGAAATAGACTGGCTAGCCGGGGGTCATCCCTCCCAGATGACCTCACCAGTGGGCAGTCCTAAACAAGTTTGTTCCCTGCCTACTAGGAGCAAGTGGGAGGAACTACCCAAGCAAGTGGATGCTCTGTAGTCCTCCCCACTGGGAAATGGTATGTATTCATTCCATTTTTACTTTTGATAAACAGCTTTCACAGATTCTTACATATTCTGGAAAATGTGACAAATCTGATTTACCATAGGTGATAATGGGAGAAAAATGAGTATATGCTAGAAGAAATTATGGTCCCATAAAACTACTTGTGGCAATCCTATGAACAGCTGCCTGCCTCCAGCCTTGTACTGCTACACTTAACAGTTGCTGAAGTTTAACTTTCAAACAAGAAAAGGAAATGAACATTTCAATGTATATTTATACTGCTTTGTGTCTGAGTAATGTTTTGAAATCCTTCCCTTCCCCCAAAAAGAAAGTCATTTTAAGCATGCATTCAGTGACTAGAGGATTTATGAAAAGGCAAAAATCTCTGTGCTGAAACAGATGATACATGACAGGTGTGACTATATTTCTTACATTTAAAGGAAACTCAGAAAGGAAGTGGTAATCCTTTCCAATCTGCAGCACAGTCTTATTAGACACTACCCCTGAATTATTCCTCCAGGGAATGAAAGCTGTCACTTGCAGAAACAGTAGCTTTGGAGCCAAGGATCTTCATGAAGGCTTCACCACTACCACCACTGCATCACAGTCTCAATTCTGTCCCCCTACTCCTGATACTGAAATTATACAATCACACATTTTATGTATTGCCTAGTTTGGCTGTTAGGCTATATATACAAGTCACCATGAAATGAATTCACTTTCAATCATTATGCCCATTCCTCATAAAGTCTGAATGGCAAAGCACCATATTTGTCACTCCAAAGAACTGACAGCTCACCTAACTTTACAGGAAAGCCTGGTGGAAGTTTCATCTGCACAAATTCCCGGAGTTTGTTAAAGTGCTTGAAGGGTGCAATTACTTCTAAAACATTCAATAACCTGGAGTGGAGAAAGCACAAGTGTGACAATTAGATGTTTTGTAATTTATCCATGCACTCTTCATCACTGCACTATCAGGATCAGAGATGTGTTTGAAAATTCCTGGCTACTGAGTCATGCAATCAGATTTGATCCCAAGAACAGTTTTCAAAAACAAACAAACAAAAGGTCTGGTGATTTTAAAGTGGCCAAAAATAGTTCAAAAACATCAGTTTAGCCCTCATACAATCCCCAATGCTACAAACCTCCTTAACTCCCATATCCAAACTGGCCAAAAATTTGGCTGAAAACGAAAGCAGAAGTCATGTGACATCACTTTTGGTCATGTTGGAGTAGCCCCTGCAGTGATAAAAATGCCTTCCACAAGCCTTTGTAATTGCATACCTCAATTTAGAGCTAGTCCACTCTGATTTAGACCTATTCAAAGCTATGGTTTGTCCCTGGCATGGCACCAAGAGGCCAGAGATAGATCCTAAAGGGCAGGGATCCTTGCAACAAATTCTTAGTTGGCCCATGACTCCTGCCCCTCCGAATGTAAACTCAACGTTGAATATACTTGTGTTTTTCAGTTACCACTTACTATAAAGCAGTTTCTTTAGTTTTCTGTAACACATACAAAGTGGTAAAGTGGTAAAGGCTACTTATGTTGGGAGGGGTGTAAAATCTCTTTTTACCTGGAACATTTAAGTAGGTAATATCAAAGAAACAACTCAAATGTTGCTCGGATTACAAAAATTGGTTCATTATGGAAGTAAAAGCTCTGATTTATAAACAACTATGGGATGGGCGAAGAGTACAAAGTTGAAGCATAGGGGCAATTTTTGCTAAAGAAGAATCAGAATCCTAATTCTATCACAGGCAACTTTTTTCTTATTATGATAATGTATTTCATTCCAGTTTCTGGAATAAGCAATTTTTAAAATCAGCATATTTGAGATTCATTTTATATCCCTTCAGAAATATTTGTAGCAGTTTAGACTTACGATTCAATTCCCAGAGGAAATTCTTGGCTCATGGCTATTGTGGCTTTAAATGTTTTCTTGCTTTCTTTGCAGACGAGTTCTCTTCCCAAATGAGGTGCTCTGGTTAAAGATAACAAAAATTAAAACTTCCCTAAAAACTCAAGATTCTCAAATAATAAAACCTTGGCACACATTTCTACTATGCAGGAAAGCAGGCTGACAGAAATTATTTAGTGATGTCTGGAAGAGTTAGATAGCAGGAAGTGAAACTGACATGCTGCCCAGTATCTATGAGATTACAGTAACTGAAGTTTGTAAAAAAAAAAGAGAGTGATATAAAGAAAGGCACATATACACAGTCACATAACCTAATCAGGTCATGTAAGCTTCCACATGGTTAAGAGTCAATGGCTAGGATCTAAAGTTGCTCAGACAATTTATTTTCTTTCTTTAGAATCAAACTTTTATACTATTTCAAAAAGCACTCCATCAGCGTAACACAGTACTAAAGAAAATAGTATTAAGCTCCTTGCTTATGCCATTTTACTCCACAGTTTTTTAGATTTTGACCAATGAGCTCCAGTCATTTTAACTAGAGGAGATATAATTCAGAAAACCTATAAAGAATAGATGTAGTAGGTTAGCATCTAATTTCTGTGAATAGACTACTTCTGATGGTGAAGTCTGTATGCTTAAGAAATTAAGCATCTTTATATTAAAACATAACTTCTTTGAGAATGTTATAAACTGTTACTTTAAATTTGTAATTTTTGAACAAAGTATCTTTTATAAAATAAGGACATGCTAAAACATAAGAAAAATCTCCAGAATCAAAGATTTCCAAGACCATACAAAATGTTTTTCCTTAACACTTTCTGAAAGCTCTGTCTCACCCACTTGCTGAACCTAGACATGAACAGACAACATTTGATTTGGTCATGCATGTGGGGAAAAGTTGAGATACTAAGGCATGTGTAATCAATCTAGTTGCCTCCAAAAGTTCAAACAAATACAAAACTGGTTGCAGGTCAAAAGAGAAACTGCCATAATTGAACCCTTGGATCATCTACACAGAACTCAGATTTGCTTCTACTATTCATGGTAGCCAAATTCCAGAGAGCTACTTTAGTTTTAATTTTGTCTAAGAGATTATGCATCCTTAGTGGGCCTTACTAGAAAAATATATTTCCCCTTCACTCTACCTCTCTCTCACACACAGCTACCCACATAATGTATGCAACAGTTATTCAAAAACTGTTTGCTGTAAGTGCTGACAACTGCTGTTCAACAAAGAGAAGAAAAAACCCTGTTGGGAATAGTTTCATTGTTGCCACAAAAGCACTCTTACTACGTAAATGGCTAGAGACAAAATTAAGAATCAGACTCCCTTGGTTTGATCACAAAGCTAGGCACATGCTTAATTTTACTTCACTGAATCAACAAGAAGCTAAAAAAAAACACCAGCCAGCAGATAAACCAGCATAATTTTAAGCCTGTGAGCAAAAGTCTAAGCAGACACATCTGTGTTCAAATACTTTAGTTAATCTCACTGCTGTTAAACATAGGAAAAAAATAGTTCTCCATACACTATGCTGAACTAGATGCACCAGAAAAAGAACTGTAAGGTTAGCCAAGGGCAACATCTTCTCCAAGAAATGTGGTTGTCATGGCAAGTCTCACACATTATTAAATTTCACAACTGTGCACTTTTATACACAACAAGTACAGTCCAGAGCTGAAGCTATTTGATTACTATACATAACTCTAATGGAAAAGTTAATCTTGCTTCAGCTGCTGCTTGGATGCTATTCTAATGAAGACAATAAAATAAAATAAATAGCTACAGACAACCAGATAATATGTAGCAATACACTTTAAAAAAAAGGCTGGAATTTTTAATTTGATAGTTTTAGAATAGCAGGATATTTTTGGTTCTGGTAATGTTTGGTTCTACATATTTTGAAAACAACTATATCATCATATGTATTAATACTCACTTTCCATTTTCTGCAGATATGTACTCTTCCCACGTAATTGTGTTGGGTGGAGGTGGTGTAAGAGACTGCCTCCTGACAGGCTGTTTAAAAAAATCCACATGGTATTCTTTGTAAATGGAAGTAATATTTCATAGGCTAACAGCATCTGTCCTAAGCACTCTTCCTCCAAGGTGGAGCGCACTTGTCAATCTAAAGAAAAATAAACTGGAACCACCTGAAATGAACTATAACGGATGATCATGACATCCCACTTGAAACAATTTAAGAGGACTAACATTAATTCAACACAAGATCATCTCCAAAGCTAAAATGACAGGAGAGACCAGTTTAAATATGCAGTTAGTACATTTACAAGCCATATACATGTCCTAGAAGACAGCAATGCACAATATGAGACTATGTACAATATACAAAGCTTCTAGATGAATGAATTCTGTCCTCAAAACTCACCCAGAGCTAACTTCCTAAAACTTAGGACTGTGCACGTAAGTAAAAAATATGAAAGGGCAAAAACCTGCCTCTGGCAGTATTTAGTACTAACAGAGTTTAAATCTGACACAGATATGTATTGTTACATATTGCAACATTTTTTTAAGGAACTGTGATGGACAGACAGCTCATACAAATGCAACTGGAATTCCCACCAGCAGCAAGTAATGGGAGAAGAGTCTGACACATATGTGCTTTAGGGCACATTCATTATATGGCAAAAATACATGTCCATTCTATTCTTAGGATTCTAGCACTGTATTTACTTTAAAATAAAATGCATATTTCAATATTTAGGTGACACTCAAGATTGAAGACAGTGATAGAAATAGGTAGGATTTTCCTAGATGGATAGCTGGGCTCTGCCACCTATTTCCTTCCAGACAGAGGATTATGTTTACATCAACAGTGAAAGCTTCTATTTGGCCCACACCATCCTACCCATGAGCAAGCTGTCAGTAAGGTTTTACAATCTAATTTATAACTTTACACTGCAACTATTAGGCATGCTGTTAGCATGTTTTATGACAAAACAGTATACATTATGAACTATCTATTTATTAAAAAAACCTTCAATATTTGATAGCCATTACAACTTAACAGAATTACTAGCATTCTTTCAATATGGTAAACTGTTAACATGTCACCAAATTGTGGCAGTAGATTAAAGGTACTAACAATATTGTACATGAGCACAAAAGGCACTCTTAAATCTATATTTATGTTATTCAGGAAACATCATGCCACCTTTCAAGAAGGATAGAGAGACACAACACACATTAAGAATAAAGCTTCAAAGCTTCAGCTTCTTGGCAAAAATAAAAGAAATTCCTGTCTTAGAACTACAGTTGTCCCTCCATATCCACGGATTTAAGTATTCACAGCTTGAAAATATTCTTAAAAAAATAATAATCCAAAAAGCAAAGCTTGATTTTGCCATCTTATGTAAGGGACGCCATTTTGCTATGCCATTGCATATAAAGGGACTTGAGCATTCATGGATTTTGATATCCAGGAGGGTCCTGGAACCAAACCACAGCGAATATGAAGGGACAACTGTATTCAGAGAAAAGGAAAGATGGCAGGCTATCAACATGAAAAAGATAGGAGTCAAACAGCAGGAGGAGAGAAGCATCAAGTAACAAAAAGTGTCACCAAAAAGTGACACACTCAAATTCTTCATTAATAAACTAGAAAGAAAACCCCTTTGTTACAGCTAAGGAGACACTGCCTGGAACTTCACATCCAATATCAATTTCACAAAAGAAAAATGTTTACGGATGACTCTCTGTAATAACAAGTGTTATCAATTTCAGCACTATTTAGTTGTGACCAGTGACTATTTAGTTGTCAAGTGAGGACTAATACAAACCATTGCACCATAGGGTCAACACACTCTGGGACCTTTACTTCTGACAGTCTGTCATAAACCACAGGAGTGGAAATATGCCAATGCAGGGAGGTGACAGAAAAAGTTCATGTCTTTGTGCCAACCTAAAGGATCTTTTTGCTGCCAAGGTTTCACCTTATATCACATATTCAATATTCCACAATTTAGATTGGCCAAAAAGGTCGTTTTTGGTTGAATGTCTAATCTGACAGAAGTTAACTGTACCTCAAAGTTTTGTTCCATCAGGTTTCCACCTTTACTCAAGCTTTCCATGATAGCCTTATTTCGAAGAATGTCTTCCTCACTAAGATGTTCTCGTCTTTTTCTTGATTCTAACACAAGCCCATTAACCAGGTAGAAGTCTGCCAAAAAGTTTCCTACCCTTTCCTGCAAATAAATAAAATAAAATCAAAGTACGTAAGATACAAAGTATTTCACATAAAGAACAATACTACCAGACAACATTACCATTCATTGCCTACCTTCTAACTATCTATATTGTTTTCCTAATTTCTTATTTCTTCAAGTTTCAGTGGTAGCAAGCAGTCTTTCTTCTATTATCCAGATCTTTAACATCCTACCTCCTCTCAATCCAGACAAGGACAGCAGGCATGGCAATCTAATTAAATATACTCCCCTCCCCATTGCTATTGTTCTCGGGCACAGTAGCATAGGACAGAAGGACATCTTAAGAGAGAGGAGCCTCTATCCCACAGGTCTGTTATCTGGCTTGCAAATAATGTAGTCCACGACAAATTTCCCACCAACCCCAGCTCTTCCTTCTCTTTCAGAAAGAACAGTCCCAGAAACTGGTGGTAAGAACAGGGATTTCCTCCCAAGAACACTAAACTGAAAGAGATTTGCTTCCCTCTCCCTTTCTTCACAAGGAAGAATGTGGGTGAGTGTATGAGAACTGCAGGAGTGCTCTCGCAGCCAGCATTTGGGAGGTAGCGGCAGATCCACAGTGCTTCAATCCACCCTGTTTCTTCCCTGTTGGGCCATGTGGGATGAAAGAACTCAAACATCAGCTGCAAGACTGTTCCTTCAGCCAGGACATGTAGGGGCATTTTGCTATGCATGAATTTCCCCAACTGTGTGACCAAAGCCATCAGTGCTAGTAGCATGGCTATGACCCCTTTCACACCCAGCCCACAGAGGGCATGGAGGGGAATCTAGTCCCTAATCCCATTTCAGTTTCCCATCCTTGTTTTAAATACAGATTAGCTTACTGTTTTATCTTCTCTGAAAAGCCATCCTGTCTGGGCACGTGTGAAGGTAATTGATTTGGTTGATAATGTTGCTGAATAAATATCACTGCTCATCAAAATGTCAACTTCTTCTTCTGTTTCCATTTCAGATTCCTTTGAGAGAAAATATCCAATTTTGTGTTTAAAAAAATGCCTTAAACAGAAATGTTCTTCTGTCTCATCAACCTTCTCTTGAAATAATTACAAGCCTTCTAATATCAAATGATTCACTTAGGGATCTATCTTATCTACTGCACTAATAGGTGTGTCATGTGCTCCACTGATACCAGATGTAATACTACAAATATAGGCTACCCTTCCAGATAATAGATTATAGTTGGCCCTCTGCATTTGTGTGTTTTACTTTTTTCGATTTGATTATTTCTGGATGATTTGCTGCTGCCCTATGCCATTTTTAATAGGGACTCTAAGCCTCAGAAGACTCAAAGAGACTGTGAATATGCAGCAAGGCTTCTAAGTCCCTAATAAAAATGGCACAGGGCAGCAGCAGAGGTGGTGGCAAACCCTGCCAGCTGCCTGCGTCTGCCTTGCAAAGAAACCTCACTGCCTTAGTCATCCGGAATGGGTTGAATCCACAGATCATACTTTTATGTATGTGTTAAATATGGGGACCTAGAGAGACTTGTGGCCTCTTCACTTTCATGGGGATCCTGTGTCCCTAACCTCAGCGAATGTGGAGGGACAACAGTACTTGCACTTCTATTTCAGCTTCTTTTTAGAGTTATACATGTGCAGAAACTTTGAAAATGAGTTGAGCGAACTCCTCTCTTACAGCCTTCTAACCTATTAAGATACAAGATGAGCCTTTGCCAATCTGTTGTCCTCCAGATATTTTGGTCTTCAGCTCCCATGGTATCTCTCTACTTACTGTACTAACTGGAGCTAAGTGGAATTGTGGTCACAAATATTTGAAGAGCAGTGGGTTGGGGAAGCCCCCTGTCTTCTTACCAATTAAAATAAAATGACACCATAGCCCTATCGGCAATAGAATTTTGGAAGGGTCCTAGGAATCCATACTCTTTTAAGTGAAGGAGCATATTCATCAGACTATAATAAATGGTCAACTAATTAGACATTCCACAAAGTAGCATTGTTAATGTAAAAAATGGCAGATTCACAGCTGAACCCTATGTGTATCTGTGTAGACTGAGATTTACTCTGGGGGGGGTGCACCTTACTGTCAATTTTTAAATTTATTTTTGCTACAAATAGTTGGTTGATCTAGACACCTTATGAATTTTTAACTAGTTTATTTATTAGTCTAAAAATATAAAAAACAAAGGCAGTCACAGATTTTATAACAAAACATGTAAGTCTGGTGCAACACTATTAAGAAGTTAAGATTTCAGGAACTCAGTCTCCTGGCTTTTTAAAAATTATGTATATATTTGTTTTTAATGTATTTTTTTAGCTAGAAGGTTTTAATCTTATTGTGTTTAATGTCTTTTTATGTGGGAGGGTGGGGGTGGGTGGTGTTTTTAGTCATTATTATAATGTTTTAATTGTTGGAAGCCGCCCCGATTGTTTTTAGCAGAGGGGCGGGGTATAAATAAATTTTATTATTATTTATTATTATTATTATCAGTCAGCAAGAAAAGCTTATGCTACAAATGAGGATCTCAAGTATATTTCTTCTGGGAGGCCATTCCACACATACACAAACTGCATAAGCACCTTGAACATTTTTTAAAAACTAGGTATTAGATTTATTCAGATCAAAAACAAAATATGAAGAAATTCATTTTCTAAAACTTTAAAACAGTTATCAATCATACCATGGCCTACCTCATGATGTATTCGTTGGTAAACTTTTTGTTCATTGTCTAAAACTACAAAGGATTCAGAGGGTGCAGCATCACCATTGAAAATGAAGCTCAAATCCCCTCGTTGGCACTTCATGTCAGTAAAATCTATAAGTGTTGTGTCAAGCCTGTGGAAACATTTGAATACTTGAGTTATCCAGCATTCTTCTGGTATTACAGAGGGCACCCTCCATTATACAGGTCAACCCCCTTATCCATGGTGGATACGGTCCAAGATGCCCTGTGGATACCTGAAACCACAGATAATAGGGAACCCTAGTACATGTATTTTTAAAGAGATGAACACTGGAAGTTGACCATAAAATCACACTGGAGGAGCTAGAAATGTCTAGAGAGAACATATTTTTTTCACAACATACGGGTGGAATGAAAAACTACTGCAACTAGTACTGTTACAGAGGCTCAAGAAGTACCTCAAAATATTATAATTTTAATTTTACAAACAGCTAGTTTCCATTTATGACACTTCTAAATAATCCAAGACCTAGACATCTCAATAAACAACTTGGAAGGACCTTGTGCCTTACAAGGTAAATGATACAAGCTCAGAAAAAACAAGGACACTGGTAAACGTTCTGAAACGTCATCTATCAAGAAATTATGCATATTTTCAAACCCATATATATTCTGATTACCTATTTACAAGCAAATAAGCTTTGCTTGTATTAGACAGACACGTGTTTACATGATTGTCTTTGGAAGCACCTACACAATTCCCATTAGATTTAGCTATGCAGTTAGCAGACTGTGCTGAAAGAAGCCAAACACAGGCATTTATGTTAAAAGGATTACAGAGAGGAATTTTGGAGAATCAAACGTAAAATTTATCCAGTTGAAAGTTCCTGGTAGGTAAGTTCTGACCCCAGGAAAGACATTTCAGTGATCAGCTAAGGGTTCAATCACAGTTTTAAAGTACCTGGTATTAAGCAGCAGATACCATGCATAACTCCATGTATTTCAACACTTCCAAACATGGGCAGGCCCATGATCTAAACACATCTGACCATTCAGAACATTATTCTCTCTTATGCAATTATGCCCTTCACATTTTTTTTGGTGAGAAATCAGAACACGTTGATATTTTCAAAGGCACAAACCAAAGAAGTCTGTAAGCATGCTTCAATACACACCTCTGTGCATGAGTATACCCACCCATACATATATGCATACAAATACACATATATGCTCAAGCATACCGATTTTCTCTTCTAGTCATAGAAAGCAATACTGGCTGGGGGCCAACCTAAAGTAGTGTCCCAAAACTCAGAAGCAAATTTTAAAATTCATTTTAGAGACTGTAGAAAAATACAGCTGAAAAGATCCTCTGAATATTTTGTGGATGGCTCTTCCCAATCCATCCAGAAATTCTTATCTTCCCTTTCCCATCCCAACAGGGCATGAAATTGTAAGGATATGAAAAGTGACCAGAGACAGTCATATCACAGGAAAATGAAATATTAATTTTATAATGGTAGAGCTATTTTAGCAATATTGCTTTAACATAACCAAAGGTGAAGACTATTCTTACCTGATATTTATACCTTGTTTGTATATTTTACATGCATCGGAAGGCAGGATTCGGGAGAGTAAAGGCACTGCATTGAATAAATATGAGACACTTTTAAAATTAGTGTTACATCAATTCATCTCTAACAACAGCAGCTATATTGCATATCTGTCAGAGCCTTAGGATTCATCTATACTGCAGAAATAATGCAGTTTGACACCACTTTAAGTTCTGTAGCTCCATGCTATGGAATCCTGGGATTTTTAGTTTTACAAGGTCTTTAGCCTTTTCTGCCAAAGAGTGCTGATGCCTCACAAAACTACAAATCCCAGGATTCTGTAGGATGGCTCCATGGCAGTTAAAGTGGTGTCAAACTGCATTATTTCTACAGTGCAGATGCACCCATAGTTTCCAGTCCATTAGATCAAAAAACCAGAAACTTGGCATTCATACTAACAGGACTAGGTGTCCATTCCAATGTTATTTGGTTTTTAAAATGTACTAACTGAAAATGTCTCAGTAATTTAAATGTCCATACACAATCACTAACTAGCACACAGATTTAGAGCAGATACAGCCTTAACCCAGGGTGAGTAGTTTGAGGGGCAATGTTATTGCATTCCCAATGTTCTCTGTTCTGGAACAGCACCTTTGGCAAACATGGGATAGCTACCCCTCTGTTAGAGGGCTGTAGGAGTGCCCTATGCCAGGGAGTGTGCCTAGGCTTGCCAGCAGAAACAGCTTCACTATAACAGAGCAGGCACAGTGTGCTCATTCTGACAACTGCAAAATTTTGTTTGAAGGCTTTGGGGCATCCAAATAAGGGGAGGTTCAACCCATGAAAAGCCAGCTACTTTCACTAGAACATAATAAAACCACATTGGTTTCCTCTTAAGATCAAATGCATATCAATGCTACTGGGATCTAGTTTGATTTGATGAATGCCTGATTCCTTCAAAGCATCCAATGTATTTCACAACAGCAAGGACACATTTCAGTTTTAATTCTTATGAGTAGCAGGGGTTTAAACAAAGTAACTTGATTTGTATGCTTTACAAAAGTCATTATAATGGTATCTCCCATGATACATAATGGAACAATTATGTGGTTTTATTACAACACAGGTTCAGTGCACAGAATAATTGCTAATCAATCCTTGAACTATGGTTATGAGTGACTGAGAGCTCCCTCAGGCTTGCATGTTCCCTCCCCCTCAAACTCTTTTCCTTTCCCTTCCCTTTTCAGCACTAATAAAGTAAGTATTATATCTTGATTTAGTTGTATGCTAGCCATAGTTAGCTTGAACTATTTAAACAATATCAGCATGCAATGGGATCTTGTAGCGCCTTTTGAGACCAAGTGAAAGAAGTTGGTAGCATAAGCTTCAGTAGATTTAAGTCTTTTGTAGACTTAAGACTACGAAAACTTACGCTATCAACTTCTTTCTTTCAGTTAGTCTCAAAGGTGCTACACGATCCCTTTGCATACTGATATTCCAAACTAACATGGCTATGTCTTTCTATTTAAATCATAGTTAGCTTAAAATATTTAAACTACGGTAACCATGACTTGAAGAGGATTTCAAAACTCTGGTTAAGATTCAACTTTGGGTAGGCAAAATGATAGCCACATCAAAAAGGTGAAGGAGGGTGACACTTAAAACAGGAAAAAAACCACATCAGGTCACAGGTATCACCAGAAACTTGGGTTCTTAGATTAAATTAGAAAAGAGACTAGCTCTAAGTACAGCCCTATTTTTGTGTTAACTGTATGAATGAAAGTAACACATCATTATGTCTGTGGTACAGCATTCCTCAGCCAGGGTTCCCTGGAACCCTAGGGTTCCCTCAGGGGTCACTAGGGTTCCCTCAGGGGTCACTAGGGGTTCCCTGAGAGATGTGATTTTTAAACATTTTTCTAGGTGTAGATATAACCAGCTTTAGGCAGGGGTCCCTGAGACCTGAAAATTATTTCAAGGGTTCCTCCAGAGTAAAATGGTTGAGAAAGGCTGTGGTAAGCAGTACTTCCCTAGACACCATATACTAGTCTACAAACATACATACACCTGTGAATATTTGCAGGAGGAGGGCATTTGTTCATACATTTGTATGCACAAATGATTCTAAGATAACTGATGCCTGCATGATCAGTGTTCCAGGTTGTGTGGAAGCCTTTGTCACATCCCAATCATATAGAGCTTACATGGAAGCCTCCCTGAAGAACTAACTGCTGTATGTGTTGGCATCAGGCTGAGGAGCACAACACGGAACTGCTCACATGTTGCTTTTACTCATAAGTATAATGCCTGAAAAGAGTTCACCATTCACTATAAACTACAGAGTAGAGTATGTACTGAATTACCGTATATTCCGGCATATAAGACGACTTTTGAGCACTCAAAAGTGCCCTCCAAAATCCACAGTCGTCTTATACGCCAGATATACTTTGCTTCACCTGCCTGCCTATATCCTGCCTCTTCGCAAACGGAGCGAAGAGGCAGGAGACGGGCAGGGGGTGAAGCAAAGTGCTCCTCCCTTCCCCCCCGCCCACCCCCGAACATCCACCCCTCCTTCCTGAAAGCCGCGGGAACCGCAGCTTTCAGGAGGGGGGGTGGCGGAGAAGCCCCCTCCTCCCCTCCACCCGCACATCCACCTCCCTTCCTGAAAGCCACGGAACCGCGGCTTTCAGGAGGGGGGCCGGCGGAGAAGCCCCCTCCTCCCTTCCCCCCGCCCACCCCCCGAACATCCACCCCCCCTTCCTGAAAGTAGCGGGAACCGCGGCTTTCAGGGGGGGGGGCGGCGGAGAAGCCCCCTCCTCCCTTCACCCCGCCCACCCCCCGAACATCCACCCCCCTTCCTGAAAGCCGCGGGAACCACGGCTTTCAGGAGGGGGGGGTGGCGGAGAAGCCCCCTCCTCCCTTCCCCCCGCCCACCCCCCGAACATCCACCCCCCCTTCCTGAAAGCCACGGGAACCGCAGCTTTCAGGAGGGGGGGTGGCGGAGAAGACCCCTCCTCCCTTCCCCCCGCCCACCCCCCGAGCATCCACCCCCCCTTCCTGAAAGCCGCGGGAACCACGGCTTTCAGGGGGGCTGGTGGAGAAGCCCCCTCCTCCCTTCCCCCCGCCCACCCCCCGAACATCCACCCCCCCTCCCGAAAGGGAGGGGGGCTGGGAAGCCCCCTCCACCCTGCCACCCGCCCACCCTCCGCCAAGCCTCCCCCCTTCCCCAAAGCCTCGCTTTGGAGAGGGGGGTGGCTGCAAAGCCCCCTCCCCCCAGCCACCCCCTTCCCCAAAGCCTCACTTTGGAGAGGGGTGGTGGCTGCAAAGCCCCCTCCCCCCAGCCACCCACCTTCCTCAAAGCCAAGCTTTGATGTGGGGGGGTGGCTGCGAAGCCCCAGCCACCCCGCCACCCTCCGCCCAGCCACCCCCTTCCCCAAAGCCACGCTTTGGAGAGGGGTTGGTGGCTGCGAAGCCCCCTCCCCCCAGCCACCCAGCCACCCAGCCACCCTCCGCCCAGCCACCCCCGTCCCCCAAAGCCGCACTTTGGAGAGGGGGGGGTGGCTGCGAAGCCCCCTCCCCCCAGCCATCCCCCTTCCCCAAAGCTGCGCTTTGGAGAGGGGGGTGGCTGCCAAGCCCCCTCCCTCCACCCCCCCAGCCAGCTGGCCATCCCGCATTCCCCAACTCAAAAGGGGGCTGGGCAGCCTCCTGTGGGTTGGGGAATCGCGGGAGGAGGGAGCCCAGAAGGAGGGATCGGGGCTGTGGAGTTAAACCCCTAGATTTGCTCCCTCTTCCTTGATGGTGGGGAGAGGGGGCGAATCCCGGGGTTTGGCTCCACGGCCCCGCGTCCTCCCTATGGAGCCAAACGGGGCATGTTCGCCCCTTCTCCCCACCTTCCTTGAAGGTGGGGAGAGGGGGCGAATCTAGGGGTTTGCCGCGGCCGCCCCCGCTTCCCCCGCCTTGGTCCCCTTCAGAAGAGCCAAGACGGAGGGAAGGGGGTTGCTGAGGCAAACTGGGCACTTTCGCCCCTTTCCTCCACCTTCGAGTCCAGTTTGACTGGAAGGTTGAAGAGAGGGGCGAATGTTGCCCTGCCAGCTGATCCTGGTCGCTTTCCCAGCTCACGAGGAGATCCTCATGAGTTGGGAAACAAAGAGGATCAGCTGGCAAGGCTCCTCCAGCCAGCCAAATTGGGGGGTGGGGGGTGGTCTTATCTGGTGAATATATGCCTAGGCCTAGATTTTTGGCTGGAAATTGGGGGGGGTCTTATATGCCCAGTCGTTTTATACGCCGGAATATACGGTATAAATTTAAAGATACAAGGACTCTGACAAGAATATACTCCACATGAACAATGATGTTGGGATTTGCTACAGCACATCAGTTATGACAAGTTACATATGAACACAGACATCCCACCTAGCAAGTCTCTCTTTTGGAAACTTTAGCTTTTATGAAAAACTTACCCCAACTTTGAAAATCCCAGTGAAGTTCAAGATAGAAGTCACCTAGCTGGAGAGAAAAAAATAAATTCTCTCTTAAATGTTAAAAAAAATGATTACTAATCATGCTTTTTTGGGAAAACATTTTCACACATACACACCTGCCCCTCTTTCATGCTGGACATACTAAACTGAATGTCAGCATGCATTAACAAAATCAAGACTACACACCTTTCACATTAACACATTTTCCTAATAAACATCTAAATTATCCTCCTTAAATTCATCTATGGAAGAACTAAAGTCACAGTTTCTCAGCATTTCTGTTATTAGTTTTAAATATTCTTGAACAAAAATGCAAATTGTTCTGACTCAAACTAATCAACTAATTATTCAAATTAGACATCCAGTCTATTTTCTCCCCATTGTTATCAGTAGTGATCTCTGGAAGCTGTTCCTAAAGCTGTTTCTCCTTGGATTTTGCCAGGAAAGATCAATTATGACCAACCTTCCCTCCTCACCTTCTTATTTCCACAGGAAGACATGAATAATGACACTACGAGATCTTCTGATTATTTTGCCTTTGTTGCTAAGCCCAGTAAGATTTACAACCCTGCAGATCTTTAACTTGCCTGCTTTAGGGAGCACCTCTCAGAAGTAAAAACCGGGATGACTACTTTGAGGGCAGTAGTATAGTAGGCTGGCAAAGGAGGCAGGCGTTAGTCCTTACCTCTCTGCCAGCTTGCTGGGCTTCTATACTTATTGCAAAGAAAGCAATCCCCTTCTTTATATGGCCAGCACTGAAGCCACAAAAGTGAGTTGGCAGAAAGACAAGGTGTGGACTATATCTCCTATACAAGCTCACTTTGCTTCTGTTTCTGAATTCCATCAGTAAAGCTTTTCCTTGTACCCTAAGCAGAGAAAAATACATCTGGACAAAATGGCAGAGGAAGGATGGTTGTCCCTTCCCTTCTTCATCAGCATGCCCACTTTCTATGCTGGAGACATAGGAAGGGGCTTCAACTACTGTACACAGAAGCAAGAGAGGCTGGCACAACAGGGACACTATCTCTGCTCCATCAGCCTACATAGCTTTACTCTAACACTATGCACCTAGAAGGAACTTCATACATCCATCTATGTGGAATTCCTGGACATCAACATTAGTTTAAGTAGGTCTGATTGAAAGAGCTGAAACTGAAACAGCAGTTTCTCCAAGTGACACATCTGTTTAAAAGGCTTCCAAGCTTGTCCTCCATCTGCAGTTACTCACAAATTATTAGAACACTAATGACCTACATATTCTTAAATGACAGATGACAAAATCCTGACAAACTTACCTCCTTTAGGGCTTTTAATAATCGAGGTCGCTTTTCTTCAACACTTTCCCTAGACTGTTGTTTCAGTTTCCTTAGCAATGCTGTAACTAAATAAATACACTATAAGCCAAATATAACGTAGAAGAGTTAGTTACTCACTGAATTTCATTCTGTTTTTATTATCTGCTTTGTTATTAGAAAGTCTAAACAGCATAAAGCTAATCAGCATGAATACTTTCTATTTTCCCATTGTATTACCATTTAGATATCATCTGATCAATACTGGATGGGATACTCACATGACTTCTCCCAGCACAACAGGAGATTTATTCAAACTGTTATGTAATAAATGTTTAAATCACCCATCTTGAATGGCTATCCATTACATAACATTAACAATATAGAAGTTATATATTAAGTATATTTATCCTGAAGTGTAACTTAAGCTCCCTCCTAGGCCCTAGAAGTGGGGTAATCTAGCCTTTACAGCTTCACTTCAATAGACAGAATCAAACTCTTTTAACTGGGATAACTTCTGATTTGAGAAGCAGAATTAACAACAATGCCACTGCCCTCTATTTTGAAAGAACAAGAATTAATTTCATGATATTGAAGGAAGAGTCCAGCTGAACAGTAAGAAGAATTTCTTGATGCTAAAAGCTGTTTGGCAGTGGAATGGGTTACTTTGTAAGAGAGTGGAATTTCCATCATTGGATACTTTTAAACAGAGGTTGCAAGATCATTTAGAATGATCTTGCAACCTCTGTTTAAATGTATCCAATGATTGCATAGCTATGGATTCTTGGATTGGCGAGGGCTGGAAGAGCTGACTCTTGGAATCCCTTCTAATTCTGTAAATATATGATTCTGTAAATTCATAGGACTGAATTTATAAAATGTTTGTCTTACTTCTATGTAACAAATGCATGATTTAGTTCTTGATTTATTAATAGTTAATGCTGATGCCTCCACACACACCCCGCATCCATATATATTAATGTTGATGCCACTGAGGCAGGGAGATTAATGATCCATTAGCCATAATTAAGCAATACATAGCTTCACCCCAATATTAGCTTATCCTAAGAGTCTATAGAAGAACCTAACATAAAAATTTAAAATAATTTAGAAATGATTTTAAATTTATTTATAAAAATGTTGGAGAAGATCTTAGAAAAGGTGCTTACAGTCAGTCAGGATTTGCAATACAGAACTGATTTTAAAGGCTAAATGGGATTCTTGTACATTTATGGTAAACAGAGCGACAGTTTCTTACTCATTTGTCTATCTCCATAGCTGATGGCTTCTGCAAGAGGACTCCATCCCTGAGCATTTTTCACTTTCACAGGAGCATTGTGGGCCAAAAGCAAGTGGGCACATTCTATAACAAAATAAGAGACTAATTATTTTCCAAGTAAGATTACCAAAATCCTTTGCTGCAAAAAGCCACTGACAGATGGACAAAAATAACATAGGAAAAGAAATAAATATGATTTTGTAACTTACTCAGTTGAGCAGCACATAAATCAATCTAGTTGAGGATGCTGCTTTTCAAACATTTTTATATAACATATTAGTGCAAAGCCTACAACCACATCTATTGTTATGGTTTTCTAGTTTAGTAAGTTGAATCAACAGCTGCATAAATATCCTAGGTGCTCTCACACTATGCAGATGTAAGCACTATAATTCTATTTTATCTGTCATGGCTAACCCATAGAATCTCGAGATTAGTAGTTTGGTCAGAGGCCTAAATACCCTAAAGGCACCAGATCCTGTCTGATACTTGGAAGCTAAGCAATCAGCCTGGTTCCTACTTGGATGAATACCAGATGCTTTAGGCTGTATTTCAGAGGAAAGAATTGGCAAAACCACCTCTGAGTATTCCTTGCCTTAAAAAACCCTATGAAATTCATGGGGTCATCCTAAATCAACAAGTGACTTGAAGGCGCGTGCACACACACACACACACACATGCACGTTTAATCCTAAGGAAGCACATCATGCTTTCACCTGACTGAAACCAAAGCTGATATCAGTGATAAGGAACTTGTCCCACCAATTTCAACACAAGTAAAACATAACTAATAGCCCAATATACTCAAACATATTATAAATT
This sequence comes from Gambelia wislizenii, assembly GCA_030847615.1. Lineage (NCBI taxonomy): Eukaryota > Metazoa > Chordata > Lepidosauria > Squamata > Crotaphytidae > Gambelia > Gambelia wislizenii. Next base: position 111,972,533 of record JAUMIR010000004.1, read on the forward strand.
TATAGGGAAATCACACCTGAAAGAAAATATTCTGGAAATAATCTGTACCCACTGATAATTTTTCTTATGATACAGACTGTCCCCCTTTTCAAACCACAAAGTATCTTCGAAATTTAATTTCAAAATCAGGAATTTAATTTCAAAATACTGTAAATCTTTTACAATTATTTTACATGAAACACTTTACAATTTTTGGAACGTGTCACTGAGAATTACACAAGAAGAACTGTAGTGGATCATTATAAGGCATTTTGAGCTGACCAACTGCCTGCGAGAAACTCACAAGGAAAACATGAACACAATGTCAGATGCCTACTTTGCTCCTCAGCAGCTGGTACTGAGAGGCATACTATCTGATACTACAAGTGGTGCGCTAAATTCAATTGTGAATACTACTAACTAAAGCAGATTCAATGAATCAATGTGAATTACATAGTGTTAACAAATTCCATTATTCAATGGTCTACTCTAGTTTGAACTAACAACAGGATGTACCCACTATATCTAGCCTTCATGATCAGTATTAACAGAGTAAGGAAGAAATGAATAAAATAACAATCCCCTCACTTTTCGCAGACTACATTTGCTTCAATTCTTTGCTCTGCCTTGTCTCCTTTAAGGGTATATAATTTTCCATAGGCACAGCCAACAATTTTCTTATCTGCTTTTCGACAGGGGCCAACTCGCAACAGAAAGCAGTAAACCTCTTAGAACTCTAAGGTGGCTCTAGGAGTGAGTAGTTCCTAGAGATGTGAAGGACCAGAAAAAAGCTGGAAGAAATCAGGGATGGAGGGAGTTCCCCCCCCCACCAAGTTTTTTTTTCTGGAAAAAATAGGAAAAAGTAGATTATGGAATTATTATTTTTTAGAATGATAAAATAAAATGTTTAACCCAAGTTGTTTATACTATATATTTAATTCCACAAAATTATTTCTAAAAGCTATGTAATAGACTGTTATCCAAAATTATGTATATTATCGGATCATTATGCCTGCCTGACCCCAGGAAGAACTAGAAATAATAAATTATTTTTCTTTGTTTTGCTTGCACTGATTGTTTCTTCTGTTTTTATTGTTTTGGGCTGTCTCCTCATAAACTGACAATATGTTCCGTACAGTTCAGATACTTTTTACAGTTCAGAATCTGGTACTTCCATAACAAAAAATAAATACAGTTGTCCCTCCATATTCACGGATTTGGCATTCACGGATTTAAGTATTCACAGCTTGAAAATATTCTTAAAAAAACAATAATCCAAAAAGCAAACCTTGATTTTGCCATCTTATATAAGGGACACCATTTTGCTATGCCATTGCATATAATGCGACTTGAGTATTCACGGATTTGGGTATTCATGGGGGTCCTGGAACCAAACCCCAGCGAATGTGAAGGGACAACTGTATGCTAAAAAAGATATGCCATGTATAATGATTATCTGAATAAACTGTACTTTTCATATTCAGACATGATAATTTTTGGCCAAACCAAATTATACATAACACATTTCATGTTCCCAAAGTAACAAAATGACTTCCAATTTGTTAAGGGCACTAATATAACTCCCCCCACCATTTTTCTAAAGATTTCCACTTTTTTCTTTTAAAAAAAAAAAAGCGTTTTCTTTTCCATGGCTTCAAAATGACCAGGAATATTATATTTATAGTGGTTCTGCAAATCATTTTCCTGCATGATGTTGTCTGTTATTCATTTTGCTTCTCCTCTGGCTAGTCAAATAGGCTGATATAATTCTACTATCAGCCACATTACTTTTGACCTCTATCTGCTGAGAGACTTTATATCTAAAACAAGTGTTGGAATGAATGAGAAGTTAACAGCGGAAACTTTCATTACAGTGAACAAGAAAACTTGAAAAAATTGCAAATCCAGTAAGAGGAACTGCAAGAAACCAACTTTCTTGTACATATCCTCTGCAATGACTGATACTCAGAAGAATTTTGATTCAGTTTATTACCAAAGACAGCCTTTCCTCTTAGCACAAGTCTACTTCCCAGCCTGCCTGCAATGTCAACTCAGAGGAAGAAAGACTGCCTCCTTTACAGCTGCAGGACGAAAGACCTGTGACTCCTTATGTTGACCAAGCTACACTGATCAACCCCAATTACTGCTCATACGTAGTGCCTTCATAATGCTGCTGGGATATTGTCCAGTGGCACAAGGAACTATATGTATACGACTCACAATCAAACAAAACATTTCAACCCCAAATGTTTTCCAAAAAAATGTGCATCTTTACCCTCTTTCTCCCATGCCCCCTGACCCATTTGCAATAAACAGATGGATGGATACATATAACGATGATACTCAGTAAGCTATCATCTGAAATAGTGCCCAACACTCATTTTAATTAAATTTTCTTTACCAAAGACCTCAGAAAACCCTGAAAGTTCCTTCTTTCCTCAAGAGCATACTGATCTGCTTAACAAAATTTGCATTTATCTGTACAGCACTTCCAAGTGAGATTACAACCTGACCCAGTTAAAACTGGAACCCTCTGATTTGAGAATTTTCAGTTTCATTAAAGTGAACAGGACTAAGCATATACAAGCCATAGTACTACCACATAACTGGGCTGAACGTTTGGTTATTATGCAACTGTTTCAAGTCTGAACCAGTAAATGCAGCATATTTTCTGTGTTATCTCAGGATGCCTGGCTAATCCTAAATGAACCTTATTACTCTGTTACTGTCTATGTCAAATTAATCCAGGATTTCATCCTAAAGGGACTATTTGCTAAAAAAAAAATATAGGTTATCACTTTTTTCAGTCACCTTGGACACTGAGAGGCTTGCATTATTATAAGAAAAAAGCAGCAATTTTCAATACTGGTCCTTGAAAGGCAAGCTACAAATCAAAATCAGGCCTCTAGTTTCACAATCTAATTTTAAAACCTTATTTATTTTTCTGTAGCACCCTCTACAGCTCATAATTTAAATTAGATTGGCACTGGCTTTTTGATGTATCTACAACAAGAAAAACAGCAACCCTTGCTACTGCTAACTGAGAAAACTAGGACTAGGTCCTGCAAACACTCTGTGATGCTCAATATGAAACTGTTGAGCAGGAGTCTTCTAAACTTGCATGTAATGAATGACATATCATATCCTTCAACCAATTGAATTGCATCAGACAACACATATATACAGCAAGTCATACATAGATGCACATATACATATGCCTAATGCTAGTATACCTGATACAAATAATATAATGATACACCAAGTAATGAGTGAAGTAATATAACTACTGGTAAGTGAAAAAATTGAATATGAACAGAAATCAAGCCCAAGTTTCATGCCTGATCAACAAAGATGATGTCACTGTGGACAGAGGTAGCCTAGGAACAAATGAAGCAGGAGAGAGAAACACACTTCTCAAAGTGCCAGTATCTACTATTTTCAGGGCAGACTGATGCAGTTTGTTCTGATGTTCTGTTTTCAACATACTAATCTGGTTTGAGACTACATTGTACTGTGGGCCCGCCCTATCTGTGGGCTAGCCATCTGTGGACTGGAACATCTGGAGGTTGCCACACTCCATATTATTCAATGGCAGTGTATGCATGCGGTTGGTTGTGTGAGTGTGCGGCCATGTGCACGCACCACCATTGATTAATATGGGGCTTGAGCATCCACATTTTTTCCTATCAGCGGGAGCCTTCAGAACCGAACCCCCCATGGATGGGAGGGCCCCACTGTACTTACAGCAAGACCTATCAGAATCGATAAGATATGCTTTAGGTAATTTAAGGTCCATTGACCTTAATAGGTGTATTCAAAGCATGACTATGTCTAGACCAGGCATGGGAACAGTATGGTCCATGGGCCACATGCCACCACTGAGCACTGTATCAGTCCCCCCAACCCCCTGCCATTCTCCCCCACCCCCAGATGGCACATTTCCCCCCCCCCCAATATGAATCCCTTTAGAATTACTTACAGTGAATCTCATTTGCCATTTTACTGCCCATTCTCCCAGTTTGGAAAGTTCCTTTCAGAGCGCTCACAATCCATTTTTGTTCTCATCACCCTAAATAATTTATTGTCATCAGCAATCTTCACATTCTCAACTCCAGATCGTTATAAACAAGTCCCTATAGAGATTCCTGAGGGACCGCACCACTCACATCCCTACATTATGACATCTCTTTTTATTCAACAATAGCATAAATGTGTTCAATAGTCCTAGCTGTGTTTCATCAGCAGGGCAAAATATAAATGGGGGTGGGAAAGGCCATACTTAGCAAACCTAGATGCTACTTCCTAAAAATGGAAACAGCTGGTGAGGAGAGACAGGGAGGAATATATATATGGAAGGAGAGAAAACTGACCATTCTCACATTCCTTTTCTGTCAGCTTCCCCTCATGCTCCACAATCATTCCTGATTTGGAAAGCTGATGGAAGGTAAAGAGAAGATCCTTTGTCTGGCTCATTCTATAGCTCCTTTTAAGCAAATTTCAATATGAGCAGAGAGAAAAAAAATATTGGCCTAGTAATTCTAGTTTCGGACTTCTATGTTGCATAAAAATATGTAGTTTTTAAATGCAAGCTTAAAGAATTACTAACCTTTATTCCCCAGCATCACAGCAAGATGTAAAGGAGTGTTTCCTATAAAGAAAAAAAAAATGTTCAGTGAATTTATACAACTTTTGTCAAACAGAATATGATATTTTACTCTTTGAGGTTATAGTTTAACTTTCACAATCCTACTGTTTTCAATTTAATATGAGTTTGCCATATTAATCATATGAAAAATAATTTTAGTGTAGTATCTGTTTGGTTTCCCATTCAATTTTATTACTTGAAAAAAACACTATAGGATAGGAATAATTAAAAATATCACCAGAAAAAAACCAAAAGATCCTGTCACCCTAAATCAACTATGGGCTGCACATTATCAAGAATGACATATCTAGGTCACTACCCATAAGGAATTTTATTCTAATAAAAAATTAAACATATTTTATTTATTCATTACATAGACTCAGTTTTGCAAAGAACCTTTTATTAAACTACAATATTGTAAACTGGGGATCATCTACTTATTCACTCATTGCAAACAACCTGAGGAAAACTATTTTCAATGGAAGAATACAAATATCTTTTTTAAAAGGGTCAACATACACAGTCCTTTTAACATCAGAGTTAAGATCTTTAAATTATATATCAGCAAATGTTAGGAATTGCGGTTGTGATGAGAGCAAAGAATTTGATACAGAACATACAGGTCAGCTTCTTGGCAACCTCAACCTTTGTTTTTTATGACAGTGAAAAAAAATAATGGCTGGAAAATCTTAGAAGTAGGATTGGAAAGCTAAGTAGGATTTCCAGCTGTCTGGGACACTCTACTGTCCTGGAGTATGACCACAAATTGAAAGGAAAAAATGCAGTTTTCATAAATTGGAATGCCCTTTTTGAGGCAGTTGATAAAACTGCAGGAATTTGTAACCAAAGTAACAGTGACAGTGTAATGGAACTTTCTTCCCTGCCTTTCTACAGCCCTAGGTGCATGCCAGACACCTGATCTGGAGGATTTCCTCATCCTCAAGAGCAAGTTTTCTGGGTGCATGGGATTGCAGATACCCTCCCCTTCAAATTCTGTTGATGGGACTGATGTACACCACTGGATTAAGGCCAGAAAATATATATTGGGCTAAAATGTGCTTAACACTATACATATCTAATTTTATCCATACATATTAAACTACTGTTACATTAACTAGCCAGAACTACTCAATGGAAACTAAGTGGGGGAGTTTGCTGTTAAACTGGCAATTAATGGGAGCTGTTCTTCAATTAAGAAAGTTTAGCTCCAATCAACAGACTGAAATGTGCTTAAGTTTACCCACAAATAGAACAATTGTTCCAAAAAAAAGGGGGGGGGAGCTTTGTTTTTAGGAGATACACAGTAAATACTATTCCAGGGTTGGAGTGGGGGGAAAGCAGACTATAAGACAGAAAATAGTGAAGTCGAAGGCTTTCACGGCCGGCATCCATAGATTTTCCTTGGTTTTTTTCCGGGCTATGAAGCCGTGTTCTGGAATAGTTTCTTTCTGACGTTTCGCCTGCATTTGAGGCTGGCATCTTCAGAGAATGGTAATAAAATAATAGATAAATTTTTATTTAAATCCCGCCCCTCTACGAACGCAATTGGGGTGGCTTACAACAATTAAAATATACATCCATACCCTCAATCCCACCCACCTGTTAAAATACAATTAAATAATTTAAGAATTAAAACATAGTTAAAAAATACAAAAAATAAAAATAAACAATGGACCATGGCCGTGGCGAGCTCGGGACAAGCTAGATTACCTTTTTCTTTCTTTTCTTTCTTTCTTTCTTTTTTTTTTTTTTTTTTTGACGAGCAGGTATCTATTCAGGAAAGGCCTGCTGGAAGAGATCCATCTTAAGAGCTTTAAAAAGCTATTTAGGGTGGTAATATGACAGATCTCATCTGGCAGGCCATTCCATAATTTGGGTAGGAGTGTGTCTGGGGTTTATATGCTGTGAACCCCTGTAGGGGAGTATATGTAAATTTGTGTAATTGAGTGGTTAGTTTCTTGGTATAGAAATGCAAGGAGGATTAGTGTCTGTTTGGCTGATGGCTGGTTGATGGGCTATTATCTGCTGGGAATCCCCATGACTGAAGGAATGAGAAATAATAATGTTGAAGACAACATTAGGTAAGAATAGGGAGGAATGGAACCTGTGATGTCCAGTGCTTCCAATGCCAAATCAAAGAACTAGTCCAGGAAGATACTACTATTGATAGTATCAAAAGCCAAATATGACGACTGCAATGAAATATACAAGACTATCTTGCATCACCATGGGGAATGTTTAAAGAAAGTGGGGTTATTCTTTTGTGCAATATCAACATCATGAAAATCCAGAATAGTATGGCATTCCCCTCTAATGTGATCTCCAAACACACTGTGTCTGGTCTTTACCTTTAAACTGCAGGTCTGTAGGGAGGGGCTGTACTAGCCATACATACAATATTTTAAAAAATTTAATGATGATTTTTCTCTATTTGTTTATACCCACTGAAAAAAAATTTAAAATGTAGAATAAGAAAGCATTATTTTGGCTTCATCATTTAACAGGGAGGCAATTTTGCATCATGAAGAGCACATCTCACTTTGGTGTATAAATCTATGAATCTGAAGTCAAATGCTTTCATAGCCGGCATCTATAGATTTTCTGTGGGTTTTTTATGGGCTGTGAGGCTGTGTTCTGGAAGAGTTTATGCCAGCTACTGATGCAGACGAAATGTCGGAAATAAACTCTTCCAGAACACGGCCTCAGAGCCCAGAAAAAACCCACAGAAAACCTATGAATCCTTCATCCTAAAATATTTGTCTTAACTGAATAGTGAATTTTAAATGCTGCTCTAACACAAAGGCTCACAAGTGCCAAGCTTATGTTCCAGTGACAACCCTAAAACTTAGGTGGCCTTGATACTGCTAAGGTCTGTAAGAGAGACTACTTAAGTGTGCACTTACTCCATTCAAAAATAATGTCAAAACACCAATCACAGATGTAGTGGTTTATCATAGAATACATGCTGTTTGCATAAAACAGAATAAAGTCACACAAGTGAAAGTAATTTCTACGCTCCTTTCTATCCTATTTAATATAACTGAGCGCTTGAACACATGACAACACATACAGTTTTCAAAATAACTTTTCACTATTCTTGCCATCAGGTTTTATCTGCCCCTCACAGAACAAACAAGCGTAGTAATGCTAGAAAGAATTATCAAAGAAACAAAGAAACTGGTATTCACTAGAAAATTAAGTTGCATTCTCAAGGAGTAAAAAGAACAGTGGATAGCACTTACATGATAGCAAATGCTGTAACCTGAGCTCTGCTTGGTTGTCTTAAACTGAATTGGTTACCCTGACAGTCATAATGGTTGCTGAGAGCTTTTATTGAGATAACAAAGTCTGATCAATTAGAATAATTAAAAACCTTTTAAGTAAAAATTTGGGCCTATTTAATCAGCCATCAAAATGTTAATTATGTGTTGAAAAAAGTTTTAGATACCATGTTGATAACATCTTAGAACAGATACCCCCCCCTTTTCAACCAAGAGACAGAGCTTCTTCCCAAGTGGTACCTGCTGCATTACAAAATAAAATCTGAACATCTAAGTATGCTCTTCAAAGTATCATTCTACCTATATTAAAGCCAAAAATTTAATCAACTGCTTGAAACACAACAAATACTAGAAGTTTCTTTTAATATCTCTGCCTTTTCTATAATACTGCTGCGTAGTTTCTCTACAATGATCACCTATTTAATGCTGAGAGTTATACAAAAACTATACATAGACCTCTTTCCTATTACAGGCAACAAACACAAGCACACACAAGGCAAGACTAAAGCTTTGCACCAGCAGCCACCACAGATCTAAGCAAAAGTTTTCTCCAACTAGATTCTCATTCCAGTAACCAAACTCTCTGGGCAACAATATAATAATCCTGTTCCAAGCCGCTCTTTCCAAATGCTTCCTTTATGCTGAAGGACTGTGCAAATGATTCCTTTACCCATAAGTTTTTGGCTATTGCTCCCAGATTATGGAACGGCCTGCTGTCATATCACCCCTCTAAACAGCTTTTAAAAAGCTCTCAAGACGGGGCCTTTTCTGAATAGATACCTGACCATCAGAAATTTATCCTGATCCCGCTATAGCCACCGTCTATTGTTTATTTTTAGCATTTTTAAATATGTTTTTGGGTGTATATTTTAATGTTGTAAGCCGCCCGACTGCGTTTTGTAGAGGGGTGGGATATAAATAAATTTTATTATTATTCTTATTATTACTACAGCAACTTCCCCAAATGTCCATTACAACTATTACTTTATTCTTTACTGGCTGGCATAAACGAACTAAGATATCAGCTTTCACTGTTTTAAGGCACACACTTCTGGAAGAATCTCTAGTCAAATAAACACATACTGTTTTGGCATTCACTGTACTAAACAAAGTTTTTGACTCAACAGAAAATTAATTTTATTTTCCTAAACTTAATGTGAAATAAATTATGATTGGCCAAGGATCACATGGATTCACTGGGCTGGACCCATGATCTGCTTTCAGAGGAAGGAAGAGGAAGGAAGAGCTCCAGTCACATTTGTGGGACCCATCTCACACAATTAATCCCATTCAATTTGGGATCTTGCTGGCTGGCAATCTGGTTATCATTAACAAATATTTACATTGGATGGGACACAACTCCATCCACTGAGGTCTGTACCTGAAAATTCCAGGGCATAGTTATAACTTTTCACTAGGTATGAAGATATTATATACAATTCTATTGGATAAAAAAACTTAATGTGGAAGTAACAGTAAGATTCTTGGAGAGTCATACCATTTAGTAAAACAAAAGAGAAAGTCTGGAATAAATGCTACAGGGGGGAGCAGAAGCACACCCCTTAGGAATCTGGTACTATTTTAAAAAAATGGCCACAGCCCAACTTCACAGCTGCAGGTGAAGGAGGCAGATGACATCATAATTATCCTCTTGGAAAATCTAATCGCTAAGTAACTGAAGAATTTCTGGAGTGGCATATTTCTTTCCAGAAGAATCACATTCCTAACACATTACCTGAAAGACGTCCTTCCTGTGGGTGGTGGGGAAGATCTAACACAAATCTCACCAAATTCAAGAAGAATCCCTGTGCAGACAATTGCAGCTGGACTCTCCCCAACTATCATTATTTGCACAGGTGCATTTCATTCTAAAGTCTGGAATGGAGTACTGCATGCTTTCTAACAACCATGGAGATCTGGACTTATTTTACAGTTGATTGTAATAAGTATAAATCAGGAAGTGTCTATTTTTACTTATGAGACATGGTAACATTCCAAAGCATATTGCACCCTCCAGATATTTGGGAGTACAACTCCCATAATTTCTCGCCATTTCGGGCCAATTTCTGACTCATGGCAACTAGAGTAAAAAAACCAAAACATCAGGAGAGCACCAGGTTGGAGAAGGCTTGCAGATTACTATGAAATGCACATCAGGAAGCATCATATTCTGTATGGCCTGTACAAGAATCAGAAGCATCATAAACGTGAAGAATTATGTCTTCACTTTTCAGCATCATACTCTCTCTGGAAAGTGCTGTGCTCATAAACTATGTTGTCTACGTGAAACTTTAACTCTTTTGTAATTTTTGTCCTCAGTGAGAACTGAGTTTTATTCATGTAAACCGCCACGAACTAAGTAATCAGCCTCTGTTCTAATTCTTCCAAAAGAAAAACAGAAGATGTTTTCCAAATGTAAGGTGTACCCATTCCCTATAGCATTCCTGCTGGAAGTTTAGAAAGCTAAACAGGAAATAAACGCTATCAAAAACACATCATATGATGTGCTAGCATGTTCTACCCCAAATAAATACAACTTAATTGGACGTAACCCAGTTCTGGGTTAACAGAAGTTCTGCCCTTACAAAGCCTTTCACAATTAAAGCTTCTTTACTGGATCATGGTAGGTTTACACAAGCAGGACCCAAGATGCTCAAGAGGATAAAAACCGACATATATTTCAATACAGGTGGAGTGATCCCAGTCCTGTCCAAGATAAAGGTGAGGTTGAGCACTGATACAGTGACCACAGGGACAGGGGTACAAAATTTACTGTCCTCTGTTAAGTGAATGCTTCAACTCTCAGGATGCGGAGACAGCATCCTGCAAAATCTGGGGCTGGAAAGAATCTTAATCCAAAGGACAAGACACGCAGAAGACTTAGGCGCTGTCTATATGAGGGGGGGAAAAACCCGGAGTACCTTGAAGTAATGGCAGTTTGCAGCAGCAGCGACCTGTCTTAACAGTATTTTTGGCCACAGAAGCCCCATAAACTTTGCATGCCAGATGGCACCTGCAAGTGATTTACTCACATTAATACTTTGCTGCCACTGAACTTTTAAAAAAAAATTGTCTAAGGTGATGGAGTGATAGAATAATTTTTCTAGTTAAAAGATAGGGAAAAAACCCCAACCCCATTTTATCACTTTAGTGATGAGTCGCTGATGCAAAAATCCAACATGGCAGCAGCTTTGCGCTTCCTCCCATGTTAGGACAAGTGAATCACTTGTCCTAACAAGCAGGAATGCGCATTTCCCTTGCTGTTTTTAAAAAACTATGGGAAAAGCTGCATTGTTTGGCCCCCCCTCTTTTTGAATACAAGTTGTCCCTTCACATTCGCTGGGGTTTGGTTCCAGGACCCCCGTGAATACCCAAATCCATAAATACTCAAGTCCCATTATATGCAATGGCATAGCAAAATGGTGTCCCTTATATAAGATGGCAAAATCAAGGTTTGCTATTAGGATTATTATTTTTTAAAGAATATTTTCAAGCCGTGAATACTCAAATCCGTGAATGTCGAATCCGTAAATGTGGAGGGACAACTGTACTGTGGATTGATGTGGGTTCCCATTTAGACAGGTCAGAGTCCCTGCGAATTCCACAAGGTTTATTTTGACCATTTAGAGAACCCTTTGGATTAGGAATGAACTGGAAGAACTGATGGATGAAGGATGAAACTGTAGATAGTGAATCTGTGGATACAGGGGCAACCTGTATTAACAATAACAGTATGCGTATTTAACTACAGTAGAAGGAATTCCCGTTCAACTGAGGGCCCTTGGTATCTGCAGGGGTTCAGTTCCAGGACCCCCGTGGATACCAAAATCTGTGGATGCTCAAGTCCCATTATATACAGTGGCATAGTGTTCCTTATATAAAATGGCAAACTGCATGGCAAGGGGCACAAGTGGGCCTCCTTGGTTTGGGGTTGGGGAAGGCGGACATGAGAAGGCTCAGCCATCCTCAAGGATGAAGGAAAGGGTGCGGGGCTTCAACTCTCAAGACGCGGAGACAACATGCTCCAAAATCTGGGGCTGGAATTGTATATTCAGTCTGTCCCTCAGAGGTTGGCGGCCTCTCCTTCTTTGGAGATCTTTAAACAGAGGTTGGATGGGCATCTCTCAGGAGTGCTGTGCTTGAGTCTTCCTGTATGACAGAGGGTTGGACTAGATGGCCCTTGGGTTCCTTCCCAACTCTAAGAAACTATGAGCCTTAACCCAAAGAACAAGACCACGCAGAAGCCCTGGCTTAGGACTGAACTGGGAGAGCCAAGGGTCCATGGCGGGGGCACAAGCGGGCCTCCTGGGCTGGCTGGGGGGGGGCGACATGGACACAGCCCCCGCGAGGAGGAAGGCGGCAGGGCGGGCGGGCGAGGGGACTCACCGTGGCTGTCCTTCTGGCCGATGCCCTGCGTGCGGATCAGCGCCGACAGCCGCCTCACGTCCCCCTTGAAGACACACTCGTGGACGGGGAACTGGGCCGCCGGGCCCTTGTCGGCCTCGGGGCCGGAGGCGGCGGCGGAGGAGCCCCCGGGCCCTGCCTTGAGGGGCAGCCGGTGGTGGTTGGTGAAGATGCGGTGCTGGCTCCCGGCGCGGCCGCCCTTGCCGCTCCCCGCGCGGCCCCCGGTGAAGGCGCCTCCTCCGCCCGCCGCCGCCGCCTCCTCCTCGCCGGGCCCCAGCAGCTCCCCGTCCTCCTTGCTGGGCTTGTGGTCCCTGCGCAGCGAGCGCAGCTTCTCTCCGGTCATCGCCAGCGGCGGCCCCGGGCGCTGGGGGGCCCCGGCGGGGAGAGGCGGCGTCGCGGCGGGGGGCTCGGGGCGCTCAGAGCCGCGGCGGCGAGTCCCGTCCCGACTGCATCGCCGCCGCCGCCGCCGCTACTCGGGAAACACCCCGCAGGCTGAGGGCTCCGAGCCCGGCCGGCACCGCTTCCTTCCAACCCCTTCCCACCTGCCGCCACCGCCGCTCCTCCTCTCAGCGGCTCAACTGCGCCGCCATCTTGTCTAGGGGATCTCGCGAGACTACAGCCTCCGCCGGGGCCGAGATCGCAAAAGGTATCGCGAGATGGTTACCTCGGGAGCTTAGGAGGGGTCGTTGGGAAGGGCGCCCGTGGGAGGGTTGTGCTGCTGCTGGTGGTGAAAGAACGGGGTGGAGTGGAAAGAACCGCGCTAAATCCTGGAGACTTTTAATCCAAATCCACACTACGCAAATAATCCACTTTGAAACCGGATTATTTGCCATGGCTCCTTTCCATGGAATCCTGGGATTTGTAGTTTTACCAGGTCTTTAGCCTTCTCTGCCAGAGGAGATTTTCACACTACACTGTTGTAGTGTTACTATTCCACTCTGTTTGCTATGGCTGCCTCCTGTGGAATCCTGGGATTTGCAGTTTAGGGAGGGGCATTTACAACACTCAGCCAGGGAGCTCTTGGGCCTCACTAAACTACAAACCCCAGAACTCCACAGAAGGAAGCGGGAGCAGTTAAAGTGGAATACTAACACTATAATAGTGTAATGTGAAAATCTTAAGAGAGTGCTGGTGCCTCACCAAGCTACAAATCCCAGGATTCCATAGGAAGGAGCTGTGGCTAATAATACGGTTTCAAACTGGATTATTCGTATCGTGTGGATTTGGCTTCGGCTGAGGCACATAGAGAGGCTTTCCTGTCAAATCTTGAAAGTTACCTGTTTCAGGAGAACGGATTGGAAATGGCACCTCTTGGCTCTTCACATGTTACAGGAGACCCAACTGCTAGCACAGCCAATTGTGAAGGATGCTGGGAGTAGCAGTCCTGCAACCTCTCCGGAGGGAACCCCCCCCCCCACTGGTTGTAAGATGAAAAGGCAGTGAGTGGGTTGCTGTGGCTCAGTTTTTCAGGGCTTTAAATTATGAAACCATGGTCTGCTAAAGTGGTTCTCAACCTTTGGGCCTCAAGGTCAGTGACCCAAGGAAAATCTATGGATGCTGGCTGTGAAAGCCTTCGACTTCACATTAAACTTTTCTTTACCAGGGACCCCTTTAAATATCTTTTGTTGCTGTGAACCACCAAGACTTAATAATAATAATAATAATAATAATACAGTTACAGTATTCATTAAACTTTCCCTCAGAGGCACTGGAGTGTGAGGGAAGACTTTTCTCCTGACACTTCCTGCAAGTTTGAATGGCAGCCGGACAGCCTTTGCCTTGGCTCCTGTCACATGGCTGCTCCATTATGAGCAGGAGGCGGACCAATCAGTCTTCAAGCCTTTATGAACCTCCTGTGAGGACATCACCAGCCCCCTGGGGGTCCCCGAACCACAGGCAATAATTATTGCTCTAGATCATTGGCACTTAAAAGTGGTCCACAGCTAGTGCTGGTCCCTGAGCCCTTGGTTGCCCATTTCTGGTGAGTTTCTAGGAAAGAAACAATTCTAGACAACGGGCACAAATATGGTACTGGCACATTGGGGGGGATGCTGGTCTTCCACATCAGAGAGTTTGAGATCCACTGCTCTAGATCAGTGCCTTTTAACCCTTTCTTTACCAGGGACCCCCTTTAAATATTTTTTGTTGCTGCAGACCCCCAAGACTTAACTCAAATTTCAAAACCCTAACAACAACAACTGATAATAATAATACAATTACACCATCCATTAACCCTTCCCTCAGAGACGCTGGAGAGGAGGGAAGACTTTTCTCATGCTTCTTCCTGCGAATTTGTGACTGGAGCAGATTGAACAGCAATGTGCAGGTCGAGCTTTTGCCTTGGCTCCTGTCACGTGGGCTGAGCAGCCTTCAAGCCTTTGTGGACCCCCTGTGAGGATGCTGTTGTTCCCCTGGGGGTCCGTGGACCCCAGGTTAAGAACCACTGCTCTAGATCAACACTTCTCAAAGTGCTGATCCATGAGCTGTCAGCTGCTGGTCCCTGCTGAGGTTCCAGGGAAGAAAGAAAAAAATGTAGACTATTAGCAGAAATATGGTACCTATGGGAGTCACTGGTACATTTGGGAAAAATGCTTGGTCACACACATCAGATAACTTAAGAAGCACTGCTCTAGATGTTTAGGACTTTAATTCCAAGCAAGCCACAGCCAACTGGCCAATCTTCAGAGATTCTATGAAATGAAGTCCAGAATGTCTGGAAAACCAAAGGCTGAGAATAATTTGGCCTGCTAGAATTTGACATTACTCAGAATGGATGCCAGACCTAGGACCTACTTGATGGATGAGATCTACAGGTGGATCACAAGAAAGATAAAAATCTGTGGTGTGGGTCTCCTTAAAAGCTAATGTGGTCTTGGTTTAAGATATCTCTTCTAGTTTCCCATCTCTTCTTGTTTCCAGTTTGTAAAGGAATATAGGTCCTGTCTATATGGTCAAAATAATACGAACAGGATGTGAAAGATCGGCAATCTGTTCATACGGACGTGCGCACAGATTTGTGTCATTCGGAAGGGGGGGCAGCAAAATCCACCACAAAGTCCATGCGCGCCATGTCCGGGGCTCCATACAGATGTTTAAGAAAACTCTGTATGACATGTGAATGTGTAATTGTTTGAGCACTCACATTCGTATAAATACAAACAGGCAGTGCAATCTGATTAGCTGGATGAGGATGGGGGTGGGGCTAGGAAAGAGGGAAAGCAGCTGCAGCCACCATATTGGATTTTTGGATAAGCGAGGGTCTGGTAAGTTAGTGAAACGGCGATTTTATACTTTTAAAATTCTTTCTGTCTTTGTAAATATGAAGTGTTGCTTGTGCACACCCTGGGAAACTTTTTTTTTTTTAATTTGGCAGCGGCAGATTTAAAATCACAAGTAAATCATTTGTGGCCACCAGCTGTCTAGGGGGTCATGTGGAGCTTGGGGGGGGGTCTTTTGGCCATGTAGGCAGTTGCGAATGCCTGCCTTTCTGAACATGTTCGTATTTCCCCCCCACCTCGTATAGACAAGACCATAGTGCAGAGCATGGTATGTCTGTTTGCTGCTGTGAAAGAGCAGGATAGGTGTTTCCAGAAGAAGCTTTTATTGGCCAATTGTGCTTCATTCACAGAATTTTACAGGGGCCTAGACAACTTTCCATTCATTTTGTAACTGTCCCGTGTTTTCCTACCATCCCTTGTTTTTATGTTCCAAAAACAATCCATTCATAGAGAAAAGGTATACTGTCTGCACAATGCCTTTTTAGTTAACTAGGTGGCCACTGTCTGAACCCCTGTGTTTCTCTGAAGATGCCAGCCACAGATGCATGCGAAACGTCAGAAAGAAACTATTCCAGAACACGGCCTCACAGCCCAGAAAAAAACCAAGAAAAATCTATAAATGATCTTTATTGGAAAACAATATCAACAGCATACACACACACAGCCAGGCTTCAGACACTCACACAAGACTATCAAAAATAGCAGGAAATATTTGGATAGAGGAATAGAGTAAGGGGGTAGTGTACCGATCCTGTAGAGCTGAGATAGTGGAGTACACCGACTATCTCAGAGAGGGGGTCTGGACAATAGACAGGCTACACAGTGTGACATGGAGTTGAGAGGAAGATGAACTGGGTGCAATTTGCTGGTGTTTGGGGCTGATATTTATATAAGTTTGTTCCCCTGAAGGGATGGAAGTTTGAGTGAAATACAATGGTTACGGAGGTTCCCAGGCCAAAACAAAGGGTACTCCAGAAGAGCTAACAATAATTAATGGTCGATGCATTTGGAATTGAATAGGGAAAAGGCAAGGTCTTTTGTTGGAGGGGAGCAGGAGAGGAAAATCACATTTTACAAGCAATAAAGTCTCTTGCTGTCACTAAGTGGATTAGTGATTGATTCACCTCCAGGTGTTGAGTTTCTTACTTAAATATCTGTTTTGGGGAATTTCCAAAGGCCCCTTCCTAGGCCTTGCATAAATCCCATTTTGGTATTAAGGGGATCCCAGTTTACTTATAACCACGTGGATGGCCACATTAAGACAAATTACTAAATATAGCCAATTATTTGATATTCCAAAATGGGGGCTATCAGGGTATGTAACAGTCCCATGATGGCTTTAGGGAAATGACTACTTAAGTGAAAGAAATCCTAGACCAAATTCCCTGGAGCAGTCCCATCCAGTTCCTACCACCAGCACCCCATGTTCAAAGGAGAGAGTCCACATCCTGCTCAGCCTACAGGCCTCTGGTGGATCAGACATAACACATCCCAATAGCTGGTCCATGGATGTAGCTTTGCAGCCCAGTTTGACAGAACAGGGCAATACAACAGGAATGCTTCCTTTGATACATTTAAGTCCCACTTTAGTCAAGAAAAGGTACGTCATAGTAAGCATGTTTAGAATTGGTCTGTGTAGGTCTTTTTGTACACTTACGCACACTGCTCTCCACACACTTATGTGGATATAGGCTCCATTGTAGTCAAGGAAATTTACTTGCAAATAAATATACTTTGGATTGCTCTACATGACTACAATCTTATGCAGGCTTGCTAGTGGTGGGTGCCAACTTTTTTATTGCTCCACTTCTGTATACTCTTGAGAGCAGCTGATAACGCTTGCAGAATTCTCATGCTGATTTCTGCAAATAAAGTGTGCATTCATGGTGAAAGAGTAAGGCAGTATGGTTTTTTCCCCTTGATTGAGTTGGCAAGCTGATTACTAGATAGTGAGCGCTATTTAATACAATGAGTCAAAATTTGAATAGGACTGTTCTATAATTTTTCATGACTAATGTTTATTACACCTGGGGGAAAATGTGAGTGAAATGTGAACATAAAATGTGAACACAGCATGACACAGAAATACAGGTGACTAGACAGCCATTAATCCAGCAGTGACCTCTTTTTTTATTTCCTTCCTTCCTTCCTTTTTTAAAAAAATGCAACACTTCTATTAAATAACAACGGACTATGTGACGAATGTTGCTGTCCTTGAGCAAGCAGGGATCACCAGCATTGAGGCCATGATATTGAGAACACAGCTGCGCTGGGCAGGGCACGTTTCTAGGATGGAGGACCATCGCCTCCCAAAAATAGTACTCTACGGTGAACTCGCCACGGGTCAGCATAAGAGGGGCGCTCCAAAAAAAAAAAAAACAATACAAGGACTTCCTGAAACAACATCTCAGGCTCCCCAAATTGATCACCAACAGTGGTCCACCCTGGCTTCACATTGGGAGGCATGGAGACGCACTATCCACAATGCTGCAGCCTTATTTGATAACTCATGCCGAACAAGTCTTGAAGAGAGACGACAACGCAGAAAGAATCACAACCCAGAAACATCACCCAAGGAGACCTTCTGCTGTGCTTTCTGCAACTGGACTTGTTTATCTCGGACTGGCCTTTTCAGTCATCAGCGCGCATGCAGAAAGCGTGGGATGAGTCCTTCCTGAATCTTCGTTTGCGAAGAAAAGCCAGAGAAAGAGAGAGAGAGAGAGACAGAGAGTTCAAGATCAAGATCTGATATAATGTTTGGTAATACTAGATCAATTATGCAATATAATTATACTTTGTTGTGCAACATAAATAAACTGTCAACCAAAGAAGGAGATGAACAACTCTGATTATATCCACCTTCAGTCCAGTTCTTTCAGAAATAATTTTTATATTGATTTAACATTCCCACTGTATATACTTTGCACAGCAAAAAGAAAAAAAAGCAAGAAAAAAGCACTTCAAGTTCTTTATATAGACCTTAAAAAAAGAATTACAGAAGAAGGAAATCCCCCCCCACACACAAAATGGTGGAAGCAGGACATCAACTCATAAAAGGATTTTTTATTGTTTGAATCACTTAAAAGGTACAGAAACGGGATAACTTTGTAGCCCAGAATTTCGCAGCAGAGAAATATCTTCCTGCCACATTAAATTGATGTGATCCACACATATCATGGATTTTCAGCTGTTGTTGTTGAACTTATACTTGAGATAATTTCTCAAAGTAGGTTTCTTAAACAGAGCTATTCAAAAGTATACTTGTCAGTATGCTCTCTTTAATTTTTGTAATGACACACCTAGTTTATAGACTATATTTTAGGAAGTAAAACTCACAGGTATGAGGCTGGATTACATTTCCTAGGATTCCCAGTACTTTGGCAGTTCTTAATGTTATCAGTCAAAAGACATTATGAAGCTATTCCAGTCTTTCCTTCCTTAATGGATTATGTTTAACTAGCTGTACCCAGTGAAATATATGCTGTTAAAAAAACTCCCTCCAAAATGCCTGGTAGAGCTCATGACAATCCTGTAAGGTAGGCTGGTGGATTTTAAAATTTCCTTCTCCTCCTTCACAGTGTTCCACACTTTCCCCAGAATTGCTGAAGGTGACTCACTTTGTTGCCCTGCGGTGAGACTGGCCAGCTGACTGCCTGGGTCCCGTCAGAGGTGGTCCGCTGCTGCTGCTGCCAGTTGACTATTTGGGTCCTGTCATAGCAGCAGCAGCAGCAGCAGCAGCACAGCAGCGTTGTCCTGCCACTGCCATAAATTGACTGTCTCTGATTGGATCCCAGTCTGGGCCACAGACTAAGTGGCAGGAGTAGATTGTGAGGTGGAGAGGGAATTTGTATGTGGGTGGTGATTGATTGGGTGTGTTTCCTGAGCAGCCAATCAGCACACTGGGAAAGGCAACATATCCAAGAATTTTATATATATAGATGGGACAATAAGACAGAAGTGATGGGTTAAATCGGGGTGGATACTGGTATGTGGACTCATGTAAAATCTTGTGGATGGGGCAGAATAATTGAATAAAAGTATGAGCTCTCATGGAGGCCAATTTGTCTGAGGAAAATATTATAGTATGAGACTTCATAGATTATGTAGCCCATTTATCCAGGAAAGCTAACAATAATTCAGGTCGTCCCACCAACTGTTTAAAATATTACAGTTGAGAGACAGAAATGCCTTTACACAAGGACTAAGGACTATAGAGTGTTACCCTTGGCAGCTATTGATGGTCATTATAAGAACATTCCTTTTCAAAATGGTGTGTTTCTTTGTGAGCATAAGCTAGTGAAACTGCCAATTTCAGCCAATGAAACTGAAAGTTACTCATGTCCTACTTTTATGCCTTTTTTTAAAAATGATAGCCTTAGATGTGATCTTTCCTGGTGCCTAAATTCCCAAAGGCTGACCATTTATCTTCTGTAAAGTAGACATTTCTGTGTTACAAAAACTAGCAATTTTTTTTACAGTACAATTAAAATGGGAGTCCACCATATTATTGCAGCTAATAAATTGCCCTGTTTTGATCAGTTATTTTTTACATGAATGCCATTATGAATATATTAGATGTAATTCTAACATATATTCAGTGCTTCGTGTGGTTTGTGGACTGTCGTCATAAAATGTGACTTGACATTACTGTTAATGAACTGGTTTATGTGCCAAGGGGACTTGGTGGTGTTTACAGAAGCAAAGGTTCACCCAGAAGCACCCTAAGTTGTACATTTAATCAACCATCTGATAAGGCTGTTGTTCAGTACTCGCTTGTCAAGAACCCTCTTCTTTAGACTCAATAGGCAACAGCTTCAGAGTCAAACAGTAATCTTTATTCCAAACAGACATCTAAAGAGTCAGCAGTGCAGCATCGTTGCTTTGAAGGAAGCACAAAGGAAAATCAGTAATATAAAAAGTATTTACAAATCAGGCAAACATGGAGTGCCACTTATTGATTGACTATATCAAATATTTACACTCCCTCTTCTCACCCAGTAAACTTGCAGGAAGAAGCAGGTGAAAAGTCTTCCTTTTCCCTCCAGTGTCTTTGAGGGAAGGGTTAATGGATGGTGTTATTGTATTATTACTATTACTACTACTATTATTATTAGGGTTTAAAATCTTCAGTTAAGTCTTGGGGGTTTGCAGCAACAAAAGATCTTTAGAGGAGGTGCTTGGTTAAAAAAAACAGAAGGTAAAAGATGTAAAAGATCACATTTATGAGGAGAGGTGTTTAGGACCCAATTTGACTTACAGTAACCTGCATCAACATTAAGGTCTTCTGTTAGTTTCTTGTGTTTGACATACACGGGCCAGACATGACCATCAAACAAACCAGGGGGATCTGGTACAGTGTAATTCCTTGAAAGGGGGAGAGAAAAATTAACTGGCATGTATAATTATTGTTGTTGTTTTTTTAAATCTTGAGTTAAGGCTTGGGGGCCCATAGCAACAAAAGATATTTCGAGGAGGTCCCTGGTAAAGAAAAGGTTAAGAAGCACTGCTGTAGAATGGTAGCATCCTAGTGTTGGAAGAGACCTCAAGGGCCACCCAGTCCAACCCCTGCCCTGCAGGAACACCCGATGATCAAATGTGTGAACAGTACCTCCTGGGGAACATAGGCAGCTTTGACAAGATCCTCTTTCTTCGGACCTCCTAGATGCAGAGAGGCGAGCTGAGAACATGGAAACCTAGGGATAATCATCTCACTCATGTTTCTCTTCATCCCCTCCGTCCCATAAGGGTTGTGTTGTGTGATGAAACTTACTAATACTAGTACCAATCCTAACCAGACGGGGCCCCAGGGGCTTGCTGCCCTGGGCCTTGGCGGCAGGTGGGGGCCCGCCGAGGGGCCTGCTGGGCTGGGGGGCAACGGGCCAGGGCTGCCTCCAAGGCCGCCGGGAGGCGCAGCCCAGCCACCCCTTCCCGCCCGCCCCGGCCAGTTACTGCCCCCGCAGCGGGACGCGCCTCCGCCGGGCGCCAATGGGGGCCTCAGCCTGCTGGGGCGGATAGGGCGGCCGAGCTCCCACCCTCCCTGGCCGCGGAGGGCGCTGGCGATGCGCTCGCCGTCCAGCCAACCCGGGCGGAGCTTCTTCCCCGCCTCAAGGCAGCGCCTGGCCGGCCGGAGCCGCCCCCGGGGAGAAGCCGGCAGTGGCAGCAGCGACTCCTCCTCCTCCTCCAACTCCTCGCCGCCGCCGCCGCCGGACCTTGTTGCACCAGCCGCCGCGCCCGGAGGCTCCGGCCAGTCCGCCCCTCAGCTTCTCCGCCGCCGGCCAGCAGGCACCTGGCTTCCCTCGCCTGCCCGCCGCCGCCGCCGCCACCGGGAAGGCATGGAGCCGGGGACGGAGAGGGGCGCCGGGTTCTTGCCGCCCTTCAGGCACTTCGCCACGCAGGCCGTCCACGTGGGGCAGGAGCCCGAGCAGTGGAAGTCCCTGGCCGTGGTGCCCCCCATCTCGCTCTCCACCACCTTCAAGCAGCACGCCCCGGGGCAGCACAGCGTGAGTCCGCAGGGGGGGAGGGAGGGAGGGGGACCCCGGGGGGGCTTTCTCGGGCCTCCCCTCGCCACCCGCCCCCCTTAGGCGTCCCCCCCCCGGCGCATACACGTTTCTAGCTTCTTCCTGCTAGCCACTTTGCCTCATCTCTACAACCTTCTCCTACAGCATCCTTTCCCCCATCACTCATCACATGTGGTGAAATCGGGTCTCTCTTCCATTTCCCTAGGGCCGCACCCGCACTACACAAAGCATCTAGATTGAAAGTGGATTATTTGCCATGGCTCCTTCCTATGGAATCCTGGGGTCTGAGGTTGGTGAGGCACCAGCACTCTCTGGCAGAGAAGGCGACAGACCTTGTAAAATTACCAACCCCAGGATTCGATAGGAAGGAGCCATGGCAAATAATCCAGTTTCAGACTGGATGGTTTGTGTAGTGTGGATTCACCGTTGCGTACATGCGTATTTTGTTATTTATTACTTACCTTTATGGCCCTTTTCCCTCCCGTGAGCTCACAGCAAGGTGCATGTTTTTCTCTTCCTTCCCAGTTTTATCCACCCAACAACCTTGTGAGGTAGGTCAGGGTAAGAGAGACTGACATGATTACCCAGTTGTTTTGTAACTGGCGGAGGCTTGGCTGTGGTTTTGCCAAAGCCCAGTCCAACAGCTAACTACTAATGGGGTTCAGTGTATCTGTTGTTTTAACCTCTCTCTGTTCTGCTTATAGCTTCATCCTTGGCCAAATCCACAGTACAGAAATAATCCAGTTTGAAAGTGGATTATTTGCCCTGAATCCTTACTATGGAATCCTGACAGTTGTAGTTTTACAAGGTCTCTGCCAAAGAGTGCTGATGCCTTACCAAACTACAAATCCCAGGATTCCACAGGAAGGAGCCATGGCGAACAATCTACTTTTAAACAGAATAATTTCTGTAGTGTGGATTTGGCCAATACATCCACTTTTCCTTGATAAGGCTGCACACATCCGTTTTCATCTTCACTTTACTAAATGGCATGGGGAATGGGAAAGAAATAAATTAATTATCAGAATAAAAATGCTAGCAGATTGAGGGTGCTTCCAGATAAGACTTTTATTATGCAATCATTGTCAACATCATTATTATATTTATTTATATCCTGCTTTCCTCCAAGATTGGGACTCAGTGGCTCCCAATGAATCAGTAAAATAAACCAGATGAATTAAATACTGAAGAAAGACCTGTAATCCATTTGGGTGGAAAGGCAATGGTCAGATGCAATATGCAGGACAATGCTTGATAAATTTTTCCTTCTCACTAAGACACAGGGATGAAAATCATGTGGCCCATACTAAGCCCCATGTTGCTCTTCCCCATGGACCTCCCACAGATCTCCTCCAGTTCAAATGTTTAAAAAAGTCTGTAAAAGACCAAATGGTTTTGGGCCAGATATTGCCTCTGGGGGTTGAAGTTTTGCCTTCATGCATTCTTAGAAGCGAAACTAGAACTCTGGAATTCTGAGAGCCAAACCAGATAATCCTGTATTTTGGTGTGGGTTTTCAGCAAACTGCAACTGTGGGCATATCTCTGATGAGGATTGGGATTTGGAGTAGGGGAGAAGTCGGCCCTTTCTTTCCCATTCCCCATGCCATTTCGTAAAGTGAAGATGAAAACGGATGTGTGCAGCCTTATCAAGGAAAAGTGGATGTATTGTTTCAGTCCTCCTGCCTGGTAAAATTAGTCTCCCCTGCTCCTTTCCCCAAAGTTGCCCAAGCTGTTGCCTGGAAAAAAAACCCCAACAGATACACGAAATGCAGCTGTTGGATACCCTAAAGATCCCATCTGATCTTGGCAGCTAAGCAGGATCAGCCTGGTTAGTACTTGGATGGGAGACTACCAGCGGATACCAGGTGCTGTAGGCTGTAGTTCAGAGGAATATAAGAAGGAACTGGCTAAACCACCTCTGAGTATTCCTTGCCTTAAAAAACCCTATAAAATCCATTGTGTTATCATAAATCAATATGTGACTTGAAGGTGCATACACGAACACATACACACACAAAATGCATGCAGGCATTTGATTTATCACATACTTTGTGACCCCAAAACTGCAAAAATACTCCAACAGCAATGGCTAATTTGAGAGTCATGAATGCAGAAAGTCATTTAGGAGTACAAGAGATTGACTAATTTCCTACAAGGAAGCAAAGAGACAGTCTTCCTGTAATGTGCCAGTTTTAAAGCCCAGATTTTCTGAACAGGATGCCATTTGCTATTAGTAATAGCTTCCAGTGAACTATGCTTGGGGTGGGGGTGGGGATCATGGCCAGCCACTGGTTAATATTTATTACAGGGAATCCAGCTGATATCTCTTCCAAATTTTTGTATTCTTCCTATTGTTCTCTCTGTCATTTAAAAAAACAAAACAAACTTGTTTCTCACTAGCACTATGATTCTGCTTTAACTGCCATGGCATCATCCTGTGGAATCCTGGGATTTGTGGTTTGGTGAGTCACTAGAGATCTCTGGGTGAGCATTTTAAGTACCCCCTTTCCTAAACTATAAATCCCTGGATTCCATAGGATGTTGCCATGGCTGCTAAAGTGGAATCATAGCACTATAGTTTTGTAGTGTGACAAGCCCTATCTGTGCAGCACAACATGTTAAAAAAGCATAGTGTAGTTTAAGATTACTTTTCTTTCTTTATACCCAAATAAGTAAATATACTCAGCTGAATCTCTTCCTCCCTCCAAGCTGGTTTTTATTTCAAAGTTCACCCTCACACTATTCAATGAAGACCCCCACTCTCTCTTTTTAGCCCATTTGGTAGTGAGAGGAGGTTGAAATAATGCACACATGATAGCCCCAATCTGGGTTACGGCTGCTTTCATGGATATATTTTTTAAAAACCCACCAAAATGTTCTTAACTGCACATTATACAGTGAGCCTTCCATGATTTCAAGCGACTGTAGATCATCATGTCTTGTACTTAAAATGGTGATGAAATGAACATGAATGTGCTGAAGCATCTATATGCATATCACCACCATTTAATGATATGGGACACAATCAGAACCGAACCCCCATGGATATGGAAGGCCCACTGTATGTGGCAGGTAATCTAGCTGTAACTTTCAGTGCAATGGCGGTGCCAGGTTTTTCACATGGCAATTTGCTGAGCATTGTTTATATAGCTGGCAGGAGGAATGGCAGCTCATGACATGGTTACTGAAGCTTCATCTTTCACAATCATATGCTCTGAGTTTACTAGTTTTACCTCCCCTGCTACTTATTTGTCTGTCTTGGTACGTGCCCTTTGTGTATTTCTGAAGAGTTAAAATCTCACAGTTCATCTTTTCTATTTTCCAGCCCACTGGGCCAGTGATATTATGTCCTTAATTTTCTTCCTTAGATACTATTTTAAATCTCTATCTTTGATTATGATAAGGAAGGTATACATGTTATTTGTATATGTGTTTAAAAGAGACTTCTGATTTTTGTTTGTACAAATTAATAATGTCCCGTTTGTCCACAACAAGATTTGTATGATCTAACCCCAAATCTTTCAGTGTTGAAGTTCCGGATTGTCATCATAGATTTGAGTAACTCCAAGGTTAGAAGGAAATGCTCAGTCATTTTAACTCAGCAGATTCTAATGGGCAGGACAAAAGAAACTCACCTTTCTTCCTTGTCCACTGCATGATACAACACAATATGAAAATTGCATAAGCAACTGGGAAGCTTTCCAAAATATTATATGACTAATTACATAGATTGAACTGGAAAAAGCACCCATGTTTTAAATACCATGAGCTTCATGTTCAACAAAACTCGTTGGGACATTCAGTAAAAGCTGCAATAGATCTATTGCCTCTACAGTGCCACAAGAAACTGTTCATTTTGAAGCAATAGAGTCAAACAGTTGCTTCTCTGTTAATGTTCAGTAGGATAGTTAATACTTTACTAGTTAATGAGTGAGGCAGGTATACTTAAGATACAAAACTAGTAAGATCTTTTTTTCCATGACGTGTTTTAATAGACAATCTATACATAATATCTACTTCCAAAAGAAAAATGAGGTCTTCCTCTGATGCCCAAAGGTTAATTGGTTTTGATCCCTAATATGTTATTTTTGCAGACAATCTATTGAAACTTGGAAATACAGTAATCAAGCTGGTGAAGGGACTGTAGGCTTTGATGTAACAAAGTAACACAAACGCATGCCTCAAGAGTCCTTTGGAATGTTTGCAGTGATAGATCTCAAGGGCAGAAAAAAAAAAAAGCAATCTGGCTGTGTTTTTTTTTTTTAAATTGAATAAAGTTTTTGTTAAAGAACAGGAGAAAGAAAACTGAGTTTAACTTGTATTAATTGCATCTCTACTGTGACTAAAACAGGGATGGGCAAAGCTGTCCCCCTGAGGTTGCATGTGCCTCACAAGGCTGTATTTGTGGTCTTTAACACTTCCAGATTCCCTGAATAATCCTTTTGCATCACCTAGAAGGAATGAATTGCCTGCCTATCTTACAAGTCCCAGGAGAGAAAATGCCCCATTTAAATACCTTTCATGTACACTAACTCAGTTTAACTTTTTGAAAAAAAAATAAAAATAAAACCAAAAGTATGGCTTCACTTATTCTGGTTCTTTCTTTTTGGGCAGAAGTGGAGGTTCACCCATGTTTTGGCAGTCTATGTGGAGGGTCCCAGGCAGAAAATTCGCACCTGGACCAAACACACAGTTGCCCACATCGGACTAAATCAAGAGTAGGTAATTTGTGGGAGCCAACAGAGAATAGTGATTTCAGTGTTGAACTAGAACTCTGAGAGACTAGGGCTTGAGTCCCCTCTCAGCTCTTACCCATGTATTTTATTCTCTGGCTAGGTAGGCAAACTAGCTGAATACCTGTTGTGTGAATCTTCTCTGAGTCTTCACTCTTTGTAATCTCTTTAATCCCAGTAGTT
Source organism: Gambelia wislizenii (assembly GCA_030847615.1). Taxonomy (NCBI): domain Eukaryota; kingdom Metazoa; phylum Chordata; class Lepidosauria; order Squamata; family Crotaphytidae; genus Gambelia; species Gambelia wislizenii. Next base: position 111,999,554 of record JAUMIR010000004.1, read on the forward strand.
GCTCTCCTACAGGGCTGGTTTAAAGAATTTGGGGGGCCCTGCAGCGCTTTATTTGGGCCCCCCATATATTTATCTCAGGTCAATGTAATCTAACCTATTCACAGTACAGGATATTCAGGTTATTACATAATTTGTAACCAATACTTTAGTTTTAAAAACTGTACTATAGGCACTAATGTTATATTGGTGTAGATTTCTTCAGCCAAACAGAATACAAACATATTACAAAACACTCTAATGCAACACTCTCCTAATATTTAAAATAGATCATTTCTATTAAACAAATCTCATAAGACTTGCCCATTCACACTAAATCAAAATTACAAAACACAAGTTTCAGCATGTAGAATCTGAAGTCAGGAAAAGAAAGAGCTGAGTCCCAATTTAGTACAGTTGTCCCTCCACATTCATGGGGGTTAGGGCTGCAAAACTCCCGCAAATGTGAAAAAAACGCGAATAAAAAATAGGTCACACCAGCGCCCTCCCACAACCCCCCAGCCACCCCAGAAGCAGCAACGGGGCTTCTGTAGCCCTCTCGCTGCTTCTCTCTTCACCCCCCCTCCCAGAAGCAGCGACGGGGGCTTCTGAAGCCCCGTTGCCACTTTTGGGAGGGCGGGGGGGGGAGTTCCCAAAAACCGCGAATAATCAAAGCCGCAAATTTTAAAGCCGTGAATGTGGAGGGGCGACTGTATATTTAATGCATTTTGCCCTTTCTCACTTTTACAATCTTATGTTGTAAATTTTGAAATACAAAGTATAGCCTGAATTATTCTTTTAAAATTATTTTAACCAGTTGACATAACATTTGTATCAAATAATTTAAAATTGCAACATTTATAAAATAGACTTTTCTTTTCTTTTCTAGCTTTTTTGAATTAAAAAAAATACTCACTTAAATCTTAGCTTTTCTTGCTTTTTGAGCAGCAAACACTTCCACTAACTTTTCAATATTTAAGGATAGTTCTATCTGCCTTTCCACAGTTATTACAGAAAAGCCTCACTCCAGGTCCTCCCTGGCTGTTAACTGGCCAGTTTGAATGTCCTTCTCCCTTTTCCAGCTCCTATTGAAATATACTTGTGTAGGAATTCTTCCTTTGTCTTTTAGTCTCTGACAAAGTCCTTCAGGTACCTGCCAGCTGCTTTGGTGAGTTAATTAGGTTTTAGTTAGCTAATTTGATACTTTATTTTATTTGAAACGCAATTGACCACTTTTGAATATTTCTCTGCTTGGTTCTTGAACAAATATACACAGTTGGAAACTGGAGATGATTTAGTTCTCTTGTCTAGCTTGAAGGCTGGCCTTATTCACCCCACCTACACCACTTGGCAAACCCACTGACCTGGCATTAAGTATGTTTAAAGGGAACTTAGGGTGGGGAGTCCTCTTCTTCTTCATAAATAAGGCCTAGATACTCACATTTCTGGGCTAAGAGTTTTAAAATAACAAATAGTAAACCCTTGTAATGCACGGAGCACACAGCTCCATTAGCGCCTCCTTCGTCCTCTCAGGGAGCGCTGTCAAGAGGGCTTCCCTTCCCACTGGCTTTGGGCTTCTCTCTCCACTCCCTCAGACAGCCCTCCAGCCTCCTCTGCCTCAGCTTCTCCATCCACCAGGCACTCTTGTCCCTCGCTTCCCCTCTCAGAGTTTTCCTGTCTCTTCCCTCAGGAGGTAACAGGTCCCCCAGACCTCATGCGTTTGTCTCCATCTCCACCCCTTTGGGAAACTCGCCCTCACCGAAAGGAAAGGCACTTTTCCTTTCCTCTCTCTTTTCAAAACACAGCCTTTGCTTTCCCTGGACAAGAAGGCACCAGAGGGAGGGGCGGGGGCAAAGGTGCCTCTCTGCTCTGCTACTTCCCTTCCCATGGCAGCTGCCCCCTTCTGCAGCCAGTTGGTACCTAAAGCTGCGAGGGCCAGAAGCCTTCCTACTAATCATGTTTTTGCAGAGGGGGGGGTTATGACCCCCCCCCACAACACCGCCTCCCCTGCAGTTGCTGCAGAGCCCTTAAACCAGCCCTGCTCTCCTACCTCTCTTGATCCCGGCAAAGTTCTTTTTTAATTTTTTAAAATTTTAATCTCTCTGGCTTTTCTTTGCAAACAAAGACAAATTATAAACCCAACCAATACAACAATTCATAATTATTAATGTGTAAGTGATTCCCTCCTCCCTGGGACCTCAACCTTACATTCATCCCTCTTTCCAAAATCTCATTGTTTCCAACGCTGGTTTGTTCCCTTTCCCCTTTATTAATACAAATTTTAAAAACTTGCTCCATTTCTCTCCAAATTCTTTCTTATTGAGCATTCCCTTTTTTTCTTTAATACTGTTTTTAATTTCTCATTTATAACTATATCTCATATTTCACTGTACCATTCTTCTATTTGATAATAGCCTTGTGTTTTCCACTTCCTTGTTATTATTAACCTTGCTGCTGTCAGCAAATTTGTTAATAAATCCTTAATATATTGAGACTCTTGTATTTTGTCATAATATGATAGTAGCGCATAAAGGTATATCTCTATTATCTCATTTATCTCCTTCATTACCATTTGCCAAAAACTCTGCACATATTTACAATGCCACCACATATGAATATACGTCCCCAATTCTTGACATCCCCTCCAACACTGTGCTGAATATTTTTTATCTATTTGGTTCAATCTTACTGGTGTTAGATACAATCTCCATACTATCTTATAATAATTTTCGTTTATTCTTACTGATAATGTTTTCAAGTTATGCATATTCTATATTTCCTCCCACCTACATCTATCTATTACAATTGCTACATCCGTTTCCCATAAATCTTTAAGATTATCTTGCAAATCTTCATTTTCTAGTAATATTTTATACATTTTACTTGTAATACCTTTTATAGTAGTTTTCTCTTGGGTGCTTGTAAAATTAATTCTTCAAATTTTGTATATTTTGTACAACCTCCCCCCTTTAACAATTTTTTTGTCCACTGGTCTAATTGTGTTAATTTGAACTATATAATTTCTTGTTCTCTTAATGCTTTTTCCGAATAACTCTTACTGGCAGAGTTCTTTCTACTCCAGGCATCTGAATTAGGGTTCTTTTTTATCCCACTATTGGACTCATTCTGCTAGGAAACCAGCCCTTCTGAGCATCAAATATATTGTCAAATGAGCATGTACTGCTTGGGAGGAATCATTCTTGGACCAGGAAGGAGGAAAACTCTTCCTTTTTAATTATGTTTTGATTTAATTCTAACTGCCTCCCACTAATATGGAAATGAAGTCCTGGAGAAAACCTGTGTGGTCACACATGAATCATGTTGGCACTGTGTATGTACAGTTGTCATTCTCAGACAGTATTGTATTTCTTGACATGTACATAGTGTTACTTTATGCAAAACTGACTTGATCCTGAAAGCTTTTTTTAAAAAAGTCTTCTCATATAAAAACTCCTAAACCTTGAGGGTAGTAACTCCACTGGCATAAAGCACTTCTAGTTTGCACAAATTATTCTGTTTTCATGATTCGGGTCTCACATTATATTGGTAACAAAGGCAAATGGATGGAAATTAAGTATATGGAAACATTTTCAAGATAAGAAAACATTTTCCACAACCATGAGATCTAGGTTTTTTTTTGTTTTTAAATTTTAAAAAATTGTGAAAACAGATTTTCAGCAATCCTAATGTCTTGACTAATAGTAGAATTACTTTTTACCTGTCAAAACTGCAGTAAATTTCTGTAGTTACTCTAAATATGTTGTCTGCTCTTGCTAAAGATGTTTCAATACTTTTTTGTCTCTTTCATAGGGCTTTGAATATAGCCGTTGTGGAAACCCAACTCGTGACTGCTTGGAAAAGGCTGTGGCAGCACTGGATGGTGCCAAGTATTGTAAGCTATCAACAATTTTAGTATGAAAATTATTACTATGTCTACTGTTGACTACAACAGTAATTTAAACCATAGATCTATGGTTAATTTTGGTTTTATGGTATACAGTGATGCTACTCCATACTTTTATTTTATTTTATTTTGGTTATACCTAATTAGAATTTGTGTCCATAACATTAATCCAAATTTTCAAATGTGAAGTACCTCATTTTTAGAGTGCTCATATAGTACTATAAATGGATGCACTTCCACAATATAGTGCTGTTGGGTTTGGGCATAACTTGAGTTTTGAGATACAACCATTTGCTTGTAGAAATGATGTCAATTTTTGACACTCCTAATCTAATCTCAAACAGTATTCTTGAACATTCTTCACAGCAAACTTTGTCTTGTAAACAGGTAAGTGTTCAAAGGGCCCAGGTTATGCCCTACTTCATGCTTGCTCAAATATAATAAAGAGTAAACTTTTTCATTTTGTCAAGTTGCTTTATTTTTCTTCTTTGTTTTCTTTAAGGTTTAGCATATGCTTCTGGGTTAGCAGCTACCCTGAACATTGCACATCTGCTAAAGGCTGGAGATACTATTGTTTGTACAGATGATGTCTATGGAGGTGAGTGGTATTCTTGGTAGGTCTTAAGTGTCCTGGCTGTAGTCTCTTGAGCTGCAACCCAGAAGGCATGTAAACATATATTTACCCTGAGTTTGCACATTTATGTTCATTGATGACGGAAGCACTGAGGATAACTTGAAAGTTAAAAGCCCCAACAGTTTAGATAGTGGAGGTGGCATTTGCATATCTCTTTAGGCACAGTAATTTTTAGGCTGAGGTAGCTGACACATCCAGCTATGACTCACCAACTGGTGTTCCTGTATTTGTGAATTAGTTTTGTCTTAGTAAGGTCTGTGTCCCCATGTCTCCTTTTAAAGAAAGCTTAGATACTTCAAAAAGCTAGAATTATGAACTGTTCAACTGGTTCAGGTACAATTGCCTTGGTGCATTAATGGCTTCAGTTGGCAGCAGGTAATAATTGGCCCTTCTTCAAACATGAATTTGCTTGCTTGCACACAGACACACTGAATGTACCCTGTCTGGAGTACGTTTTAAAAAATATTATCAAGCCCTTAGATCAAGAATGGACAACTGTTAGGTGGCTGCATTAGCCCACTAGTGGCCCCTTCCACACACGCCAAAAATGTCCAGGTCCAAAAGACTTTTACTCCTAGATGGCCAGTAGTTTTCCCCAAGCCTCTGTAGGCACTAATAGCCACTTGGTTGAATTTTCAGAAATGTTAGCATCTGTTACTTGTTTCAGGCCTATAGAAACAGAAAGTGGCCAGATAGAGATGGTATATCTAAAATGGTGAGGACATGGATGGTATAGTAGTTTGAGCATTGGGCTACAACTCTGGAGACCACGGTTTGAATCACTGCTCAGTCTTGGACACCCACTGGGTGACCTTGGGCAAGTCACACTCTCTCAGCCTCAGAGGAAGGCAAAGGCAACCCCCCTCTGAACAAATCTTGCCAAGAAAACCCCACGATAAGTTCACCTTAGGGTTGCTATAAGTCAGAAACGATTTGAAGGCACACAACAACATACTAGAAGGCCTGAAAATTCAGTGAAATGGCAATAACACCCAAGTGGAGGCCATTTGGGGGCAAAAAAAGTTGCATTCCAAAATTTTGAGAGGGGGTGTGGGGACCCCTTGAGGTATGTACCCTAATCTTGCTTTAGGCTTTAGCTTCTTCAGAAAATGATATTGTGTCGCATACAGTATTATACTGCAGTCCTCCAAACCCAAGTTTAGCAGATTAGGATTGTGCCATAGAGTCTTTCCTCTGTTCACACATTTATAATAAATTAATTAGTCCCTTTAGTTTTCACCTTAGTTGGTGTAAGTTGCATCAGAACCAGTAAACTTGTTTGTGCTTGGTCTCCAACTTAAAATTGAAACTGGTTTCAAGTTCTGAAATGGTGAACAAGAGGAAACCATCATTTTCTGGTTCAGTTATAAAAGCAGACCAAGGTTTAATTGGAAAAAGAAATAGTACAGTTGAAAAAGTATTGTTAGCTACTAACTCATTACTTTTGTTTCTTCTACTTGTCATTTGTTTCTGTGCCACAGTATCCCTGGGCCATAGAAAGCTACCAATCAGCCCATGTTTCACTGTGCTACTCCTAAAACATCCCTCCAGATGTTGTTGGGCTGCAACTCCCAGCATTGCTTGCCATTGGCAATGCTGGTTTGGATTTTCTGGGGCTTGCAGTCCAGAAATATCTGCTATTCATTCCTGTCCTAGAGGCTGCTATTCTAGGTCCCCTCTGGGTGTGTTTAGGGACTGGAGCAGCCCTTGCAAGGTACATGCAAGGCCATTTTTGCATGTCTTATTTGCAATTAAAATAGCTTTGTACCATTGGAAATGAAATAACTATTATGCTGGATCCATTTTCAGACATGAGCAACAGGGCTGGTAGAAGCAAATTTCCTGCCCCCACTTTCTGAGCTATTTCACCAGGGCAGCCATCAGAAAATGCTACACAAAAAGTCAGGGAGTAGGATTAGGTATGGTACAAGAGGAGGGGAGATTCCTAAAAATGGATTGGAGGCAATCCAGTAAAAGGATATCCTGAATCCAAAACACTTTGTATAATTTTGCAGCAATGTCAGTAATAGTAATAGTGAAAACCTTTTCGCAGTAAGGTTTTACTTTGCTGAATTTTAATCCTTTTCTTTAAAAAACTGCATACCCCATTTGCAATAAGCCAGTTTTACAAACCTTTGCTGTGTTATTTCTCTGGGTAAAGATGGCCTTCTCGTTTCAAATATCTCTGTGCTGCTCACTTTTCTGCTTTTTCTGGGACAGAAGCCAAAGGTGGCTTTAGTGATAAACAAAATAGGTGTCCATTTACCATAGCTACAGGCAGTATCCAAGTAACATGTACTAATGTGACTGCCCTCATGTGAAAAGAGGAAAGCATGTTTTCCATGAAAATAAGGAGGATGTGATTGTGTGCCATCAGCCAACTGTTTCTTTTTAATTTGAACAAAATATGATACTAGTAGTCCTGTAAGACTGGGGTGGGGAACTGTGAAAAACTATGGTGCTGCGTTAGCCTCCGAGAGACTTTTGAGGACTTCCCTCTCCACTAAACTCTGTGGGGGAGAGGGGGCATGTTTTGGGGCCCTCCTGGGTTGCTAGAGGGCATGTTTAGGCATTTTGAGGCAAAAAAACGTTTTGAAAAATTTTGCAAAATTTTGTTTTGATCCCTGCAGTGGGGCTCCAGACATGGTAGAAATGACCTCTACACCTCCTAGAGATCATTTTGCATTGTGTTAGAGCATTTTTTTGACCCCAGGGGGTACCTGGGGCCACAAAAACAGCCCTAGGGGACCACATGCATGGGGTACACCTTTCCCATGCCCTCTGAATGAAGTAAATCAAAATTCAGTGGCATTGCTAGGTGCCTATGTATAGGCTTTTGGTCTCAAAACGTATACAGTATCTATTCTCATAATGCCTGATGAAACAGAAGTACAGTTGTCCCTCCGTATCCACGGATTTGGTATCCACAGATTTCAGTATTCACGGCTTGAAAATATTCGTAAAAAAATAATAATCCAAAAAGCAAACCTTGATTTTGCCATCTTATATAAGGGACACCATTTTGCTGTGTCATTGCATATAATGGGACTTGAGTATTCACAGAGTTTGGTATCGGCGGGGGGTCCTGGAACCATACCCCAGTGAATACGAAGTGACAACTGTATTCAGAATTAAGAATTTGATGTTGCTTGTCAAGCCAGTGTCTCCTGATGAAAGTTCCAGTTGCATCTGTAATATTGTCTGATGAAATTTCAATTATCATTATAGCTTATTTTAAAGATGCAAATTGTGATACTAAACAAAATAGAAGGGAATGCGTCCAAACATTGAACCAAAGAGTTTCTGCAGGCTAAAGCAGGTATTCTACCCACTGAACTATGGTCTCTCCCCAAACCTTTTTTTCTCCCCTTTCTTACTTGGGACTTTTTATTTTTGCATATTAGGCAAACCTGATATCCACAACACAAACAAATATTATGAGCAGTCTGTAATATTTTGTTCTGCTTATATGGAAGTATGATCCCTGGATTTACTGTCAATGTGACTATCAGTTTACTATGAAGATATAGCTGTGGCTAACCTTCATGTGTTTTGCATCACAAATTTCCAAAAGGGTAAAATGAGAGCCACTGTGGCATAATGATTAGAGTGCTGAATTGGAACTCAAGTGATCTAGGTTCAAGTCCCCAATGAGCCATAAATTTCACTGGGTAATTTTGGATACCGTCTTTCAGCTTAACCCATGTTGTAGGGTTGTTGTGATGAGAAGGTGAAGAGGAAGAGAGCCCTGTATACCACCTTGAGCAAATGGGAGAAAAGGCAGGATATAAATGCAAGAAATGCATAATTAATGTTTGTCCTTTTATCTATTTGTTTTTGACACTTCCCTTCTAATGAAATTAATATATGATAAAGATCATAAAGGTCAGAATTCTTCAAATCCTAGGTACCAATAGATATTTCAGGAGAATAGCAACAGAGATGGGCCTGAAAGCTGTTTTTGTTGACTGTACCAAACTGGAATGCCTCGAGGCTGCAATCACGCCTGAGACAAAGGTAAAAAAAAGGGGGGAGGGGATGCTCATAAAACAGTGCTTTTATCAATTGTGTCTGGAATGACTTTCTTATATAATCTCTGCTTGGTATGCAACAGCCTGGGAATTAATATGTTTGCCCCAGCTGCCTAAAGCAGAAGCATCAGGAAGAGATTAAAGTGGTATCATTCATACATATGTACGCACACATGCACGGGTATGTTTCCATTCCATTCCATTCCCTGATTGGCAGCTTAGGAAACATACCCAACCAATCCCCTCACTCCTCTCGCTCCCTCAGCCAATCACCTTCCACATGCAAGGTCCCTCTCCACCTCACAATCCAGTCCTGCCACTCTATCTGCATCTACACCCCCAGCCTCACAAGGGCCCCTTCTTCCTCACACTCCTTTCAGTCATTCAGCACCCACATGTAAAACACTGAAATATTTTCCCCCACAATAATAGCATGTGAACCTTCCAAATGTACTGTAACGGTGTGTGTTACACTGGGTACAGCTAGTAATATATATTTCTTTATACTAGTTCTTCTTAATACTAGCTCTTCTTTGATGCAAGAAATCCACAGAACTGCATGTGATATAGCTGTTAACTGCTGATCTCTGGAATAGATAGCTGGTAAACTGTTAGTGTAAGTAGACATGGTATGAATGGAATGCCTTCCAGTCTTTCAGGTGAAGTTAATAGGAACAGGAGCAAGATAGTTTTTAGGAACCTGCCTGTCTTCTCATAATTGCTTGGAGATTCTGCTGGGATCCATAGAACTGGTGAACAAGTAATGCTAGTTAGGGCCCTTTTCTAAGGAGCAGGAGAATCTTCTTGTAGTGCGTTGTCAAAGCTCTCTGAGGATTCTCAGCAAGATTTCCAGTAGTTTAAAGGTCCCAGTGAGGAGTCAATTGAACAGATTTTTTTCATCCCTTTAAAAAATATTGGGGCATTTGTTGTCAAGGGTTCCATGTTCCTCAACCTTCCCCTTACTATGGTATGTAGATTGTACCACACCTGTGCTCCCATTTCCAGCTGTTTCCAAGCATCAGTGCTGTGGCACTGCATGCCTAGCAAGGTACTGTGTGGAATGTTTTTTTCCTCTGTGTTTTAAAGAGCCCTCTACCCAGAGAGAGTGCTTCCCATGAGCTATTCTCTTCTTAGACTGAGGGCTTGTCTACATTAGAAAAAAAAGTGGACTCACCCTGAATCCAGCACTGGCAGTCCAGACAACGTATGGCTACTTCCAGTGAGGATCCACATATTTTTGCCCTTAACTTGATTTTGCTTCGAACTAAGCAAAGTTGGGGAAGAACTGGGGGTTTTCCTGGAAACTCTGGAGTAACCTTGGGTCTTTTGCTGTCTAGACAGCTTGATCACAGAGAACGGGGTGGACCCCCATTGGAGCTGCTGCTGCCACCTCCTCACCAGCCAAGCAGCTTCCTGCAACAGCCTGGCCAGCACTGTCACTTCTGCTGAAGTCAGAACAGGGCGTCCACACGATCAACGAGGAGGGAGTAGAGCAACCCCTTCCTTATCGATTATATGTCCAGCACCTGTTCTGACAGCAGAAGCAACAGTGCACTGGGCAGGTTTTTCACAGAGCTCCTCAGCCAGAGAGGAAGTGGTTGCAGCACCTCCGAAAACAGAGGACAGGCCAGTGGGGTGTTGACCGAACTGGCCCATGTAGACAACAATGGCTATAGCACTGGATTTGGCCCGGTGTGCATAGCCACCATTATGGTTAATCCTGGGCCAGTCAGGAGCATAATGCTCCAGATATAAGCAGGCAGTATAGATGAGCCTTGGGAGCTTTAGACTTGTGATAAATGTAGCCCAGAGCTGTAACCAGTGAAGCCCAATGTAGTACAATGCAGAACTTATGCTCTTTTACAGAATCTACAGCCCTTGCTAAGCATGGATTTTTTCAGTGCAAAGGTGGCAACAAGCAGCCCCGCAAGCCTTTCTTTGTGACCATTGCGGCCTCCAATTTGCCAGCAGTGACATGACCATTAAAAAATCCCAAGTCATTGGGCCTTCTTTCTAGAAAGGAAGGGGGCCCTCTGTTTGGTATAAGGCAGGCCTCTGAGGTGCAGGAGGGTACCCTCCTATTCCATTCCCAACAAACTTCAGTGGTAACTGAAGTCACTGAATTTAAACAATAGTGTTAGCAACAGGGCACTCAGTTGGTTGTTGCTCCAATGCCTCTGCCCCCCTCCATTTCTCAGTGCTAATCTAGTGATTCTGGAGCCACTTAGTTCCAGAACTGCTTGGGTAAGGCAAGGGGAAATAAGGTCCCTGCTAAGTCCTTCAGCAGGTCCAGAGGCTCTCAGTCTAGTAGTAGACTCTAGCCTTGACTATGTGACTTGTGCTCCACTCCTATACATTATCAAAAACTATTCTGCCGTGGTAGATAATGCAATGGGAAAGCAACATGGATGATGTCATCACTGGAAGTACAGATAAAAGAGTGTGTCTGGAGTAGATCCATTAAATCAGTGGAAACTTGGTGAGTCAACACATATGTAAGTTCAGTTGATTTAGTTGATCAACTTTACTTGGGCCTAACAATAGGATTTAAGCATAAGATGCTTCTCATAGACTAGTAGCAAACCAAAGGCCACCTATTCCTGTTCAACTGCAGCCTGCTTAAATGGCAGAGCTGTCCACCCATCCTTCATTCCACAGATTCACAATCCGGGAATACATCTGAGTGATGGCAGATGAAGCTGAAACATCTGTTACACAGGCTTAGAAGGCTGGAAGTCAATTTCTGTGAGACCTGTTGTGGTAACCAATGTGAAAGAATGGATTTACCATAATTGAAAAATTTGCTCAGGGAAATAGTAATGAAGTGAATGAGTCTGTATATGTGCATGAAAGTAAGATATATTGGCTTTCATATTAGTACTTTCTGCAAGTGTGATACAATATAGACAGACAGAAATATATGGTGCCTGTATATATGTTGGTGATGCCACCAAATATCAAACTTTTGTGTTATTTTATAAGTATATCTTTTTAATCTCACAGCTTGTCTGGATTGAAACACCCACAAATCCAATGCTGAAAGTTATTGATATTGAAGGATGTGCCAAGATTGTCCATAAACACAAAGGAATTATTTTAGCAGTAGATAATACCTTTATGTCTGCATATTTCCAGGTAAGCTGATTATCCAATGGTGCATTTCTTTTCTTTCCTAAAAGGGTATTGTGGGTGGACCCTGCCAATTCCTGCAACAGTGAGCCCCCTGAGTTTTGGAGGAAATCTGGTCAGGAAGAAAGAAAAGAAGACCAAAATTAGAGATGGTAGCAGTGATAATCTGCTCATATGGGGCAGAGAGAGGCACCATACCTCACAGAAACCATTTTGTTTCCTATTAGCGATAGACTAATATCCCATTCCTATTGGTTTCAGGACCAGTTTAAGGAATTTTGGGGGCCCATGCAATGCAATGCTTTAATTTGGGGACCCCATATGTTTATCTCAGAACCTAACCTAACCATACCTAGTCACAGTACAGGATATTCAGATTATTACTAATAATGTTTTTGCAGGAGGAGGGTTACTAGCCCCTTCCCAATGATGGGCCCCCCTGCTGCTGCAGATGCTGCAGAGCCCTTAAACCGGCCCTGATTGTGAAGTCAAAGGCTTTCACGGCTGGCATCCATAGATATTCCTTGGTTTTTTTCTGGGCTGCGAGGCTGTGTTCTGGAATAGTTTCTTTCTGACGTTTCGCCTGCATCTGTGGCTGGCATCTTCAGAGAATGGTTGGGTAGGAGTGTGTGGGGAGTTTATATACTGTGGACCCCTGTTGGGGAGGATATGTAAATTTGTGTATTTGACTGGTTAGTTTCTGGGTATAGAAATTCAAGGCTTGTTAGTGTCTGTTTGGCTAATGGTTGGTTGATGGGCCATTATCTGCTGGAACTCCCCCTGTCCCTGGGTGGAATTCCTTTGTAAGTGTTGAAATCTTGTTGGTGTATAAAGTCATATAGAAATATATTAATCCTTGACCCAGCTTTGGATACTTATTAGAGAGCAAGTCCCATTAGACAAAATGGAGCTTACCTCTGAGTAAAGTCACATGAGATTGCGTTGTGAGCAAACAAAATACAGGATTTGATTTTTAAAGTGTTGAGTCTGTAATTACTTGCAAACAGGAAGAGATGTCATAGTTAATCATAGTGCTACACTGAGACAGCCCCTGGAAAATAGAGCAGGAAAATGGAAGAGCCTTAATTCCATGGAATTAGAATTCTGGCAATGGTGTGGGCCTATAATCTAGCCCATTCTCCTAAATTGATCCTGCATGATGAAACATTCCTAATAGATTAGCCAATATAATAGAGGAAAACAGTGTCCAGTGATCCAAATTGCCATGTGCCAGTAGCAAAGTGGGGAACCCCCCCCCCACAGTGACAGTTACAGTATTTCCAAGGGAAGGCTGTGTTAATTGAAAAACAACAAGACCCTAATGAACGTGTAAATAGAGATTAGTTTGCCTTTGTTCTCTATGTAAATTCAGGGGAAAGGGAGAAGGAAACATGTTTCTTGTAACATCTGTTTCTACCTTCCTAACCCCTATTAATATACTCATCAAATATCCCCAAAGATAGTTCTGAACTAGTCTGTTTTGCATAATAACAGATATCTGGTCTTAGTAAGTGCCAGTACTAGATCACACCACCATGAGGTGATTTCTCTCAACTACCCTGCTCCATGCTTCAGTTTTCCTGTGTTGAAATATTTATGAAAGCAATATTGGGACAGAGGTGGGAAACAGAGGTTTTGGGGCTGCACCTCCTAGCAGCCTTAGGTAGCATAGCCAATGGTAAGGAATGCTAGAAGCTGTAGTCCAACAATATATGGAGTGCAGTAGGGTTCCCGTGCTTGCTCTAGAGCTGGTGTATGGTGATGGAAATGGACCATCTTGTTGGATGGAAGATCTGTTCTTAGTAAACAAACAAACAAAGAGCAGCTGGCTTGAAAAAAAAAAGGCTTAGAATTCTTAACCATATAACTTTTTGACTTACCTGGTATACAGAGAAGGGTATGTAAGGCATTCTAGTGCCTCTTCTAGCTAATTGCGATGAAAAGCCACATCTTCCCTTCCCTACAGGCAGGTGGCATATATTCTTTCATCATCAAAGATACGATCATGTAAAACCATGATGTAATCTAGTTTATTTTACTAATCACATCTGTATTTCACCCTTCCTCTAAAGAGTTCTTTGCAGCTTGCCCCATTTTATGCTGTAGCATATGAGAAAAGTAGAACTAAGGGTGAACGAGTTTCCCAAACCCACTAAGGAAGCTTCATAATTGAGTGAGGATTCTACCCTGATACTTCATTTCAAGTCTAACATATTTAGCTACTAGAGCACACTGATTTTCTTCAGCCATAGGCTGCAAGGAACTTTGGGCTGTACCCCAGGAGAAAAGATATTGGGAGAACTGAGTTCTAATCCCTTGAACTGAAGGCAAAGCCAGTATCACATTAATGGATTTCTGTTCATGTAATGAGACTTTCTCCTCCCTCTAAGCCCTCCCTAAATCCATTCTAGAAGGTTTCCCCAGCCTCCCTGGAGCAGAGTTTGGGGGCATGCATGATGGGACATGAGGAATTGCCCCCCCCCCTGAATTTACTCATGGAAGCTTTTCTGTCTACTGAATGAGATAATTGAATTCTACTCTGTGAATCCATTATTCTTCCCACTTGTTTCCTCCTCTTCTTTTCTCTCCAGCTTGTCCTTTCCCTGCCATTATCCCCTTTGCCCTTTCCACACTTTTCCAGGCAAGATCTTTTACTGCTTATGTGCATTAGCATGAGCAGTGGCTGGCAAAGTGTCGCTGGGACTTACGAGTGTTTTCGTACCGCAGAAATTACTGTGACACTCTTGGTTTCAACAGCAGTATATAATTATGCCTTGGGACCTAGTTTATACTTCCTGTTGATTCTCTCAACAGAAAAACAACGTGAGCCCTTTCTGCCTGACCTGACCTTTTTCTTCTTTTGTTTCAGCGACCTTTAGCTTTAGGAGCAGACATCTGTATGTACTCGGCAACCAAATACATGAATGGTAAGTGCTATATAAAATGTGTGTCTATGCTAATATTCTAACAAGCAGTCAAAATCCCTTTTGTATATGGCAGTATGCAACTCCTTTTCACTGTCAAATTTTTATTTTCTTCATGGTTTGTTTTGTTATTTGCTGTCAAGTCAGCTTCGTCCTATGCTATGAATGATGCTATGAATGAGATACCTCCAAGATCCTGGATCATCAGCTGCCTTGCTCAGGCCTTGCAATGTCATGGCTGTCGTTTCCTTCATGGAATCAATCTGCTTGTAATGTGGATTCCACTTTACCAAGTATGATTGTCCTTTCCAATGAGTCATGTCATCCCATTGTATGTCCATAGTACCACAGCTCCAGTTTAGTCATCTTCGTTTCTAGTGAGAGTTCAGGCTTGATTTGCTGTAAGAGCTATCCGTTTGGCTTTTTAGCAATCCATGGTATTCATAGAACTCTTCTCCAGCACTACATTTCAAATGAGTTGATTTTCTTACTGTCAGCTTTATTCACTGTCCAGCTTTCACAGCTGTAGAAATCTGAAATAGTGTGGCTTGGATGATTCTGACTTTGGTATTTAATGATAAGTCTTTATACCTGAGGATCTTATGTAGTTTCTTCCTGGCTGCTTTTCCAAGTCTTAGGGCCTGTCTACTGCAGAAACAGAGCAGTTTGGCACCACCTTATCTGGCATAGTTCTATTCTGTGGAATCCTGGTATTTGTAGTTTGGTGAGACACCAGAGTTCTCTGATAGAAAAGGCTAAATACTTCACAAAACTACAAATACCAGGATTCTACAGGATAAAACTATGGTGGATAAAGTGGTGTCAAACTGCTGTATTTCTGCAGTGTAGACAGGCCCTTAGTCACCTTCTAATTTCTTGACTGCATTTTCCATTTTGATTAATGACTGAGCCAAAGTATAGGAAATCTTTAACTATGTCTTTGATACCCAAGTTAAAGTTAAGTAAATCACCTATCGTCATTATTTTCGTTTTCTTCTTGGTACTTTGGAAAAAAAGAGGGCAAATTAATTATTTTTACAGTGGCTTCAATAACTATATAAGGCCTCTTCCCTTCCAATACAGAATATGTACACAAATCATTACTCTCTAGACTGCTTCCCCTTCTGTAGATTTTCTCTGATGTTTCTTTACTTCTACAACAATGTTGCAAGGCAGTATTCTGAGTGAATACAGTCATCCCTTCACATTCGCGGGGGTTAGGTTTCCCAGATCCCCGCAAATGCGAAAAATCTGTGAATAACAATTGCCCTCCCCCTCCCCTGCCAAAGCGACCACTGGGCCTTCATGGGGCCTCCGGAGGCCCCGTGTCACGGTTTTGGGGGGGCCCCGGGGGGGCCTTCCCAGCCCTCCCCCTCCCTCCCCCTCCCTCCCAAGGCCTTTGCGGGGCCTCCGGAGGGTCTCCGAAGGCCCCGCGGAGGCCTTCCCAGCCCTCCCCCTCCCTCCCAAGGCCTTCGCGGGGCCTCTGGAGGGTCTCCGAAGGCCCCGTGGAGGCCTCCCCGGCCCTCCCCGCTCCCTCCCAGGAGGCCCCGTGTCATGGTTTTGGGGGGGCGGGGGGGCCCTCACAAAACTGCGAATAATCAAAACCGCGAATGCTGAGTTCACGAATGTGGAGGGGCAACTGTATATGCTAAATGACGAATGGCTTCCTTTGGAGAATTTCTCGATTTTAATTTTGGTCCCTGGGGAAAGTCTTGTTCAGATGTTTGAAAAGTGAATAAATTCCATTTAACAATCCCATTGATGCAGGATTGAAAGAAAAGCTTCAAATGCATGTTCAAGATTTTGCATGCAACTGTGTTAAGCTGGGCTGTTTTATTTCAAAAAGTGCATGCATTTCCTCTATCTCAAACAGCTTTAGAAATTCCTCTTAGTTTTCAGTGTGATTTGCCATGTGAGCCTAACCATCTTTATGTGAAAGAGGATTACAGATAGAAAGTGGCTACATCAGTGCTGCTCAGGCTATCTGATGTGGGGGCCCAGATAATTCCCTCCTCCCCCGTGCCAGGGACAAGCACCCTATTTGTGCCCATTGGCTACAGTGTTTCTTTCTTTCCTGGAAACTCACCAAGGAGTGACTCAGGGTCCAGCCTCCATCCAGAGACCAATAATTTTCTTCTTTGTATTTTCAGGTCACAGCGATGTTGTAATGGGACTGGTCTCGGTAAATGATGAAGCTCTCCATGAAAAGCTCAGATTCTTGCAATATTGTGAGTATCAATTAAAAACCCCCAAACAGGGTGTGATGGATCTATCTGTCTATATCTGAAAAATCTGTGTTATGTAAAGGACTTACAGTCCTCCCTCCACATTCGCGGCCTCCACACTCGCAGTTCCGCATATTCGTGGTTTGCTGTGAGGGGAGGCCGGGGAAAGCGGGGGAAAGCGACGACAGGGCCTCCAGAGACGCCGTGGTCACTTGGAGAGGCCAGGAAAAGCAGAGGGAAGTGAAGATGGGGCCTCCAGAGGCCACGTGGTCATGTGGGGAGGGTGGGGGAGGCAAGGGAAGCAACAACAGGGCCTCTGGAGACCCCGTGGTCGCTTGGGGTCAGTGGGGGGAGGCAGGGGAAGCAACGACGGGTTCTCCGGAGGCCCCGTGGTCACTTGGGGAGGGCGGGGGAGGGCTGTCATTATTCGTGGAATTTTCACATCCGCAGGGGTCTGCTGAACCTAACTCCCGTGAATGTGAAGGGATGACTGTATATATAAATTGCTCCTAAATGATTTTTAAAGACAAGATGGTCCTGGAGGTCTCTTCCAACTCTATGATTCTATGACATACAGCAAGGAGAGATTGCTTTAGCGCCACCCTACTTTGCTTGTACTAAAGATATTTTAACATATGAATCAATTTTCCATCATAAGCAAGATGTTTCATGGCACTGCTTCTTAGTGTTTCATGACCGGATGCTGGTCTACAATAGGTGCAAGAAAAGGTGGAGAGTAAACAACAAGCTGTAATCCAAACAAATGAATAAACAGTGCAGTTGCATTCTGAAGTACAGAAAACAAAAAGTAGTACCTTATTGTCCCAGGAAAGACAGAAGCAGTGTTTCTTAAAATTGCTGTCAACACTAGCTAATCCATAGGACTATTAGTCCTTGCCATATTGAGGACCTGAAGTTGTGTATCAGCCAGAGTGGTGTACAGAACTTTGGGAGACATAGGTTGAAATCTCACTCATCCAGGAAGTTTCCTAGTTAACCTTAGTTCAGTGATTGCCTTGCCATGTCTTAATCATATCTCATCTATCTCAGAGTTGCTGTGAGGATAAAAAAATGTGGTATATGGGAGAGAAGGGGTGGGTATGATACACTGCATATACTACACATAGACTACCTTGACATCTTTTGAGTGTGTGTGTGTGGGGGGCCAACATACTTGATGGTTAATATTGGCATTTCCTTCTTTGCCTGCAAAATATTTCGAAACATTAACTAAAAATATCTAATTCCACTAAGCTAAGTTCCAGTCTCTGACCTTGAGGTTCTTAGTTCACACCCCAGTATTCCTTAATAGTACTCTAGGTGCAGTATGACCCCTGTATCTGTGGGACCAGCACCTGTGCTTTCACTTACCCCATCTGAAAAGGTCCAGATAGGTGCAGTATGACCCCTATATCTGTGGGACCAGTACCTGTGGTTTCACTTACCCACATCTGAAAAAATATGTTCTTTCTAGGCATTTTCTATGTCCTCCAGCATGATTCTATGGTGTGCTTCCACCAGAGGCTGGCCATAGAGTTGTGCTAGAGGACCTAGAAATGCCTAGAGAGGTGTTCTCTCTAGGAATCCCCAAGTCCTCCAGCATGATTTTATGGTATTCTTGGGCCGGAAGTTGTTCATTTCAATAGGGTTCATTATTATCTGCAGTTTCACATTTCCACAGTATGTCCAGGAACTGATTCCCGCGGATATAGGGTTGTACTGTATACCTTAAATTTTAGGTTTAAATTGCCCAGGTTTGATATTTATTGTGAACAAATGAATATATTTTGACAGTAAAACAATGTTATATTGCTTATTTACTCTTTATACATAGCTTGGTGGGAGTGACAAACCAATATGAGCCATGTAATGCTACCTCATGCCAGCTGCCGGCTCATTAGTGATGTAGGTGATTTCTTTGTTTTGTTTTATAGCCATTGGCTAAATGGCTGATTGAGGGCTGATGCAACAGGTGCTAGTTAATTGTTTCTTCCATATTGTTTTCACTATTATCCATGGTTTCACATTTCCACAATAAGAAACTTATTCCCTGCAGATATGGATTTGTACTGTATACCTTAAATTTTAGGTTAAAACTCTGCTCAAGTTTGATATTTATTCTGAACAAATGAATATATTTTGACAGTAAAACAATGTTGTATTGCTTATTTGCTCTTTATACATAGCTTAGTGGGAGTGACAAAGCCATTAGTGAAGTAGGTGATTTCTTTGTTTTGTTTTATAGCCATTGGAGCAGTTCCATCTCCTTTTGACTGCTACCTTTGCAACCGGGGTTTAAAGACGCTCCCGATTCGCATGAAACAACATTTCCAGAATGCATTGGCTGTTGCCCGGTTCCTTGAGTCAGATCCTAGAGTTGAAAAAGTCATTTTCCCTGGTGAGTGAGTCATCATTGCAGAACCTGGTAGTTGCCAAAAAAATACAGTAATAAAATGGCAGCTGGGGAACATCAGCCAAACAGTGTGAATAAGACTGCAAAGCTGTATCCAGTTACTTCTCAGTAAGCCCCATTTAACATAAAGGGATTTAATTTTGAGTTCGGTACATAGATGGTGATGCTGGTAAGTGGACTCTTCCAGTTCAGTGCCAGAGATTTATATCGGCTAAATGGCTGATTGAGGTGCTAGTTAATTGTTTCTTCCATATTGTTTTCACCTCCATGAACTTCCCTATTCTGTAATTATTCCACTGATCATTTCCTTACTGTTGTCACAACCACTCATTCCAGGCATTGCATTCAACATTCTAATTTTCCTATGTTGTACATATGTAGAGCAGCCTGTGGACCACATGTGTTCCTTTCAAGTCTATTTGTGAGGAGTTATCACCCCTAAAAATATTTCAAAAAAAGAGATTTTGCTTTCCCACCCTCCAGAATAATGCCCACTGCTGCCCCTTAGGGAAATGTTGCAGTCTTAACACACACACACACGTGCACACCTGCCCCCCCTCGTTGTTTGAGGCTCAGGCGAGGCCTTGTAGGGGGTGACTTCTCCTTGACTTCCTGTCTCTTGAGCCCACAGTTTGTGCGCGCGCGCACAGGTGCGTGCATGCATGCGCTAAAAGAGCAAAATTTTAAATTTGTATACGCTTCCCTTTGCTTTCGGTCCCCCAACACATATTATTTGGGAACTTTTGCAATTTGTACCTTAGCAAAGTATTCTATAAAGCATATTCCTTATAGCCTCCAAAGGGCCATTCCATTAATGTCTTCATGCCACCCAGAAAAGTTTCTCTCTTGAACCCTCTGGGGAATTCTAGGAGCTGAAATTCAAGAGAGCAGCTTTCCCAAGCTACATGAAGATGTAAATGGAATGACTGTTTGTTGGCTACTAGGAGTGATTCTGGAGTTGTAACTCACAAGTGCAATTTTTCCAAACTTTGCATTGTCAGGTAGCTACTTTATAATTTTAGCAGACTGAGTGTACGTGTCTATATGTGTGTTAAAGTAATAAAAAAAACCCCAAGGTGTTTGTATAACATGTGACTCATTTCAGGCTTGCCATCACACCCGCAGTTTGAGCTGGTGAAACGTCAATGCACAGGCTGCCCAGGGATGATTTCCTTTTACATTAAAGGAAGCCTTGAAAACGCCTCCAGGTTTCTCAAAAGCTTAAAGGTAAAAGACCTCTCTGAATGTAGCTACATTTTCTTATATAAAGAAGAACAGCACCACCTTGTGACCTAACCAGGATCTGGATGCAGCACACAAAGCAGGAAGTTGCCTTCTAGCCTGCAGGGCAAATTATAGTGTGAGAAGTTTCACAATGTAAATCACCCATTATGGTTGTGAGAAGCGACAGTAATGAGAAGGAAGGAAAAGGGTGTATCTAAATTAACATGACCCAATTATTCAAGTGACTAGTGCTTGCCAAACCAATATGAACCATGTAATGCCAGCGCATGCCAGCTGCAGGCTCATCTTCGGCCACAATTATAAACAGAGTTTTGAAACCAAGGCCAGTTTTGCTGATGTAACAAAGACATGATGTTTCCTAAATGCCTCCCAAATGCTTTCAGTCCAGCAAACTCTGTCCAATCATTGCTTCATCGACACATATCACTAGAAAGGTATTCTCCCTTAAATACAGATATACAGTCACTTCCTTAATAACTGGCCAACACATTAACTTGAAAAATAAGCAAGAGCTTTTCCTGTTCTATAATGGTCATTGTGGATAACTTCCCACAAAACATAGAGCTGGATCAGTGTGTACTCTGCCTTACATTGCATTTCACCCCAACTGGTAGGATACATTAATCATTGTAATTGTAATAACAGTGGACTAAATCCTAATGTTAATCCCAGCTAGAATAATCCCCACTGAATCCATGGTAATTTGGTATATTACCATTTCTGCTAATCCCATTGATTCAGGGGGTCTGTTCTAATTGGAATACAATTTAGGCTGATATCAAGAGGATGCTCAAACTCAGACTAGGACAGGGATGAGACATGTAAATCCAGAGAGTTCTACCCACTTTCCCTGATAGCTCCACTGGGGTAATGAACTCAGTAAGGAGAACCTCTATAGATAGTTCGTCTAGGGCAGGGTTTCTCAACCAGCGTTTACCGGAACCCTAAGATTCTGCAAGAGGTCACTAGGATTTCCATGAAAGATTATGAAAATGTTGTTTTTCAATTTTTTTAGTTGTAGATAATAATAATTTTTAATGCAGGGGCTCCCTGAAACATGAAAATTATTTCAAGGGATCCTCCAGGATAAAAAGGTTGAGAGAGGCTGGTCTAGGAGAAAGGAATTTCCTGAACAAGAGCATGTATAGCAAGGTTGGGAAATGTACAGCTCTTGGGCTACGTGCAGCCATTGGGTGGGGATCCAGTGCCACCCTTAGGACCTGTCACTGATCCCTCAAAGGCCCCAGGATCCCCTAAATTAACCGCCCCCAAGCCCTTGAAATGTGAAAAACTCATTTGCAGGGCTGTAAGGCTTAGGGGTAAGGTATACTCCTACTCTGAAACAGCCAAAAACACCTCTTCAGAACAATAAAAAATGGCAGCTGCAAGGAGTTCTTGGGCAGCCCTTCAGAGCTTCAGCAGAGCTGAAATGGGGTAGTGCAGCCTTCTGTGCTCCAGAGCATGCCCATCCATTGTCTGCTTGCCCTATGCCCTCTTGATCTGGGCATGGAGGTGTTAAATTTAACAGGCTGATCCTAATCTATCTGTTGGTTTTGCTGGAGCTGAGAGATGACATTTGTCTCCCAAGTTTTCTAAGGCTATGGCTTGATATGTTATCGCTCACACTTTGAATTGAGCTTGGAAGTCAGTAGTAGTAGGAACAGTAGGAGGAGGAACAGCCCTCATGGCCGGAAGAGAATTTTATGTAGGCTTAAATTTCATAGGCTACATTTTATGGTCTAATTGGTTTCTAATTGGTTGGTAGCTCCCATGTCAGTAGGGATGTGAGTCTATTCTGGATTTTAATCTGAACTTTGAAAGAGCTATTTAAGATGCTGAACTTATTTTAGGAATAGGGTCCAGCATGTTGGATACCTGTTTTTAAAGTTTAGACTAAGCCCCTGAATGGATTCACCATCCTATTGACATGGAGCCCATCAGTCACCAGTTTTCACATCTCCATCAGGTATCATTTTAGGCTGATAACCTACCTAGCATACATTACCAATGTTGGCACGGTATACACAACGCAGTAAGCCTGGGTTCCAGAGAATCTTGGCTTGTTGCTATTGAAGAATCACACAAGTCCAATCATTTTCACTTGGTTCTTCTGTTAGTGGTAAATCTCAGAGCATTGCAGTCAGCATTGTATCAGCAAACTATAATTCCTCCATCTGTGGTCTGTTATGACACTGAAAGTAGGGATTTGGGGTAGTTTCTCTTCAAACTAGTCAGAGCCATAAGCCATAGTTTGGAGAGGGGGTTGTTGTTTTTTTTTTACTCTGCCAAAATAATTTCTCTGCTTATCTGGTGTCAGAGTTAGGTATACCTGTTCATTGATTTCATTGGGCGTAACTGCCTACTTAATTCTGCATAGGAGTAAGTGGTATGAAAAACTGAATGGAAGCTTGTTCAAATATAATATTCTGTATTCTTTTCTCTAGCTTTTTGCCTTGGCTGAAAGTCTGGGAGGCTATGAAAGTCTAGCAGAACATCCGTAAGTAAAGTTTATCTGAAGTCTCTGTTGAAGTGAGTTCCTTTAAAAACAACAGCTATTTAGGTAGTGTACACTACTGTAATGAACATGAGACTGAGACACCTAACATATTCATTTCAGTCTTGCCAATAAGACTCCATTCTGCTGTTTAGGGTATGTACACAGTGGGGCATATTTGGTACAGGAAAGTCAGCTGCATCAAGTGCATTGAACTATAGACACAGTGAAGATGTAGAAGCACCACATAAATACTTATAAATTACTCTGACTTAAAAATACATGCTGTTAAATTACAACAGCCTCAGACTAGTTTTTGTCTGCCACAGAGAAGGAAAAATGCAAAGTGTATTGAGAATTATCTTTTTCTCCATGTATCTCATCTATCCACTGTCCTCTCATTAAAAAGCTCACACAGATTTCATTTGATTAAGTTGCCTGGCAGGACTAGAAAACTGTAGCACTTTGTAGAGACTGGGTCAGTGGTCAAAGCAGGGATGGGATAGTGTCCTATTTAATTTCAGACCTAATGTCTTTCATCTACCCTAATGTGAAAGTTAGCAGCCTCATGCTACCACCCCCTATTTAACTCACTTGAAGCACTGGCTTGGAATTTTAAAGTAAGAATCCCCCTGCCCAAGTCTGCCAAGAATGGATTTGGACCATGGGGATTTTCTAAATGGTGAAAATAACCCTAATGGAATTCACAGGAAATCCTACCTGTCTAAATGGGATCCTGCTCCAATCCACACTATTTGGAAGGAGGGGAGCCCGAAATGGCAAAAACAATGCAGGAAAAGCCTTTGCGGCTTTTCCTGTAGTTTTTTTTTAAACTGCAAAGGGAGGTGCACATTCCTGCTCGTTAGGATAAGCGATTCGAAGGGAAGCACAAAGCTGATTAGCCGGGCGTGTGGGGGGGCGGGGTTTGTTTACAGGGTAAGCACTTGCTGTCACCATGTTGGATTTTTGCCTTAGAGAGTGATCGCTAAGGCGATTAAAAGGGGAGTTTTTTTGTTTTGCTTTCCTGTTAAATCGGAAAATCACTATATTGCTCCAGCGCACCTTAGACAACTTAAAAAAAAAGGTTCAGCAGTGGTGAAGAAGTAACACGAGTAAATCACTTGCAGCCGCCATCTGGCATGCAAAACTTATGGGGGCTTATGAGGCCAAAAACATGGTTAAGACATGTTGCTGCTCCTGCGAAGTGACATTACTGTGAGGCACTCCATTTTTCCCCCCTCATGTAGATTCAGTCCTGGTGAATTTGAGGCATCCATGTTCCCTCATGGTCACTCTTTTTTTATTATTTTTTTGTGGGGACAGGGGACATATAGTCCCTGCCAGCTACAACCACCACCCCTCCCCCCCATCTTCCCTGCTCCTCTTCACTCTTTTACCTGTACACAAAGACTGCTTCCCTCCTGTGTCCTGTGTTCTCCCAACAGCCAATGCAGGCCAGCCAGGAGTTTTGGGGAAGCTGTTCTGAGAGGCAGAGAAGTTGGTGAAAAATTGGGAGAGCTGTTCACCCATCCTGTGGAGGTGGAGGCACTCTTCCACTTTTGAGCAGCTGAGTCCATAGTGGGCTGATCACTTCCAATTCTCTGTTTCCAGTCATTGCCACCATCATTGGAGGCCTTGCATTCTCTGGGTTGGTGAGAGGAGGAATCCAATTACAATTGGGATATTCTATCACCGCCCAGAGAGAAGCAGAAAGTTGCATCATGGACTCATGTCGATTCGAAAATCGCCTTGTATTCTCCTCCTTTGTATCTCCATGAGGCCAGTTTTCAACTTCTTGCTTCACCTAGAGCAGAGCTCAGAGTTCTGTTCCTCTCAGGTCCTTTGTCTGTTGTCCTTTGTCTCCTTAGTGTTTCCTCCCGGCTTCCAGTCTCTCCTTTTCTCCTATCTTTACCTCTCTTCCTTGACTTTAAAAACAAAAGCAAGGGTCCCTGCCTTTTCACCTGTTCCTTTGTCTTCCCACGTGCATCTGACCTTCCTTAGATCCTACCCCCCCACTCTCTGAGTTCATGGCCCTGGAAAGTAGGAAGGAGCAGGGAAAGCAAAAGAAGCCAGCCGCAAAGGGGAGTCCCCAGGCGGCAGAGGAGTGGAAGGCCAAAGACCACTTGACGAGTGTGTCGAAGGCACCAAGCCAGCCAGTGGAGGACTTAAGAGCCCAGAGCCACTCCAAGAGCATGCCAGAGGAAGGCAGCTGGGCAGCGGGAGGCAAGCCGAGCAGCGCACGAAGGCCGGAGGAGAAGGGGCGCTCTAAACAAACAAAGCCTGCCCAGCAGCCCGCCAGAGATGAGCTTCCCTCAGCCACGACTGTTCCACCGCCACACTCTCAGAAGGCATGTGGGGGACAGGGAGCTGGCGACAATCCAGAAGGCTGAGATCCAGCCACTGAGACAGAGGTACAGAGTGGCTGCCGTGGGTGGTGGGATCCCAATAGGGTGGCCAATCCCCGAACCCTATCCTATTCCCCAAGCCCCCCCCCCCGGAGCTGGAACAAGCTGCGGCGGAGCGCCTCACACATGGCCTGCCTTCCCCCAACTGGTGCTCATTAGCAAGGAGGAATCAGGCGGGGAGGAGATGGAAATGGAGGGGACAGGCGCCTCATGATTTATCATGGAGACCACAGTGCCAAGACACATGGGAAGGGACCAGGTGATCCGGACAGCACTCCAGCTGTTGTCTAGCGCCCTCCTCCCGGACTCTGAGGGGGACGGAAGGGTGACCCAGAGGCCCCCATCCCAACCAAGTCCCAGTCCAGCCCCACTGTCCAGAGCCCCAGCGATAGCAATCCCTCCTACCCTGTCGTTTCAGGAGGCTGGTAGGCATTACTTTGCCTCCCATGGCATGATGATCGGGGAGGCAGGAAATGGTCAGAGGGGTCAGGGGGAGGCCAGTCACCTGAGCCACCTGGGGACTGGAGGACCATTGCAGGGCCCTGGAACTTCTAAACAAATAGATCCAAGAGGATCTCTTGCTCCCTCCAGTGGCCAAAAGAGAAAAAGGAAAATGTCTGCTTCCCTTCATTATTCTGAGGGATCTGATTATGACTCAGCTGAGGAATCCAGACTGGCTGAGGTCATCACAGAAAGCCATGACCTGGATGACGAAGGCGATGGTTGCCAAGAGGACAAGGAGGAGGGAGAATGGTCAGATTCTGAGCCCACCGACAGATTGTTACACGGTGACGATTACACGCCTCTACTGTCCAAAGTGTCAACAACCCTGGGGCTCTCGTCACCCAGCAGGAAACTGCAGAGCAGACGACACATGGGGCAAGTGAGAGTGGCTTCGGTTTTACAGCCCCCAAAGGTCCAAAAGAGGGAGCTGTCCTTTCCCACACTCTTCACTCAACTACTCATGGAGGAGTGGGAGAAACCAACACAAGGAAAAAGAACCATGGTAGCGCAGAAATTCTACGCCCCTAGTAAACAGGTCCTCGACAGCTTAAAGGTCCCCATGGTCAACAAGCTGGTGACCTCGCTGGTCTCGAATTTCTAATAGCACCCAAGGAAGGCGAGGGGCTCCTGAAGGTTCCAGGTGAGAAAAGAGTGGACGGGGCCTTGAGAAAGGTCCATGAAGCTTCAGCACTGGGTGTCAGAGCCTCAGCAGCAACTTCCGTCTTCGCAAGAGCAGCCATCCTCTGGGTGGAGGAGCTCCTGAACGAGCACCAACTAGACACCAAAACCTTGCACAGGCCTTTGTTCAAGATACACAGAACTTTCCAATTCATCGCAGATGCCTCACAAGATTCAATGTCCTTTGCAGCCCGGTCCATAGGTGCTGCAGTGGTGGAAAGATGCTCCATCTGGCTGAAGCACTGGGAAGTAGACACGCACTCCAGGGCCAATTTGTCCAGTACACCTTTTAAGGGAGCCAAGCTATTCAGGGAAGAAGTGCTGAAGGGTATCCTGGTGGAAACAAAGGACAAGAAGCAAGCAATGCCCACCAAGTCAAAACGAGGAGACAGAAGAGGGGGCAAGCATTCCTTTCATTCTCCCTCGTCCTTTTGTCCCTCTAGAGGCTTCAACAGACAGAGGGATTTTTGCACCTTTCACCCTGCCTGGGCCAGATCCAACTATACCATCTGTCAGGCTCCACCCACCCAAGCCTTGTCAAGCCACAGGGGAGGTCATCAGTCCCAAAGAGGCAGCTCCAGACAGCAATTCTGATGCCGCAATGGCTTCAGTAGGGGGCAGACTCTTCCTGTTCCAGGTGTGGAATGAACTCTACATCGGACAAATGGGTCCTAGCAACGATAGTGCAAGGATACTGCATAGAGGTCGATACAAAACCCAGGAACAGGTTCCTTCCTGTGCCGATCCCCAAGAACCCGCAGAAAGCAGCCACCCATCGCGATGCCCTGCAACACCTTCAGGAGATCAGGGCAATAGAGGAAGTCCCAACACCACAATGTTTCTCAGGGGTGTACTCCTTCTTTTTTATGGCACCTAAGAAAGGGGGCGCCTCCAGGTCAATTTTGGATCTAAAGTACACAAACTCTTGCATTACTTACAAACATTTTCGCATGGAGAGCCTCTCATCCATCAGAGAAGCCCTGCAAAGGGGGGGGACTTCCTTGCATCCCTCGATCTGGCAGAAGTGTACCTCCACGTGAAGATCAATATGGAGAGCAGGCGGTTCCTCTGGTTCGCCTTCAGAGAACACCACTTCCAATTCAGAGCCTTCCCATTTGGCCTGGCATCAGCTCCCAGGGTTTTCGCCAAAATCCTGATACTCCTGATTGCCCTTCTGTGAGGTCAAGGGATTCACCTGTACCGTTACCTAGACGAAATGCTTTTGAGAGCATCCTCATTTGAGAAAGTTCAAAGAGATCTAAACACAACAATGCTCTGCCTTCAACAACACGGCTTTATAGTAAACTTCAAAAAGAGCCAGCTGGTTCTCCCACTTGGGAACCTGGATAGACACAACGTGCAGCAAAATCTTTCTCTCTCAAGAGAGACAATAAGTCATCCGCAGGGAAGCGCAGAGGATATGAATGCTATCATAGGTCCCATTGACTGCCCTAGCCAGACTACTGGACTTATGATTTCAGCAATTCAAGTAGTTCTGTGGGCCTTGCAAACTTTCTTGCTGAGCTTCCAACATCAGATAGCACAACGAAGGTGCCTCTTGCTTCGGCTGCCCTCACTGATCAGGGACTCCCTGGCCTGGTGGACATGGGAGGCGAACATCACCAAGGGGTCCCTATTTATTCAGTTGCACCAGATCATCGTAACATCGGATGCGAGCCTGACAGGATGGGGGCCTGTTGTCAGGGAGAAGTCGTACAAGGATTCTAGGACCTCCAAGAAAGGGAACACAGCATAAGCTGGCTGGAACTCAGAGTGGCTCGTCTGGTTCTCAGACACTTCACCCTGATTCTGAGAGGTCACCATGTGCTAGTCCTAATAGATAACACCACTGCTCGATCCTACATTGTGAAACAAGAGGGATCAAGGTCCCACTCCTTGCAGAAGGAAGGAGAACTCCTCTTCCTGTGGGCAGAGAAGATGGTAAAATCCATCATGGCCCAATATCTGCAGGGGTTAGACAACAGGCAGGCAGATTTCCTGAGCAGACATGAAGTCCTTCCCGGGGGAGTGGGAACTGAATCAGGAAATATTCCAACAGCTCCAAAGGCGATTCGGCCACCTGGAGGTGGACATGTTTGCGTCAACAAACAATGCAAAACTGAATTGATTCTTCACCAGATACCCTTGTCAGGGAGCGGAAGGAGTGGACGCCCTGAGGAGCATTTGGCCAAAGGATCTTCTCTGACTCTTCCCACCCGTTCCCACTAACAGGCAAGATCTGCTGGAAAGTGAGAGAGGAAAAAGCGGAGGTGGTCTTCATAGCTCCCTACTGGCCACGGCATCCTTGGTTCTCAGACCACAGGGAAATGGCAGTTACAGAACCGTGGCACCTACCATAAAGGGAGGACCTCCTACGACAAGGCCCCATCAACCATCTGAAGGTGGCATGGTTCCAACTAGCCATCTGGAGAGTGAGCGGAAAGCCCTAAGGGATTGTGGGTACGAAGAGTCAGTCATAACAACACTCCTTTCGTCTTGCAGACAGTCTACCACAAGAATATATGAAGCCACGTGGCAAGCCTTCAAATGATGGTGCAAGTCCAGTATCATCCCTTATGAAGAGGTAGCACTGAAGCATGTCCTGGCATTCCTACAGAAGGGCTTAGATCTAGGGCTCCGGCCTAACACCCTAAAGAGACAAGTGAGTATCCGGCTTGTGGGGGCAATTAGCTAACACACATTGGAAACTGCTTAATGCAGTGTAGATGTGTAAATTGCTGTTGCTTAAAACAGTTTGTAAGCCGCTCTGATAGCCTTGTGGCTGAAGAGCGGAGTATAAATAAATAAATAAAATAAAAGTGTCCGCCCTGTTGTCAGTTCTTCCACTTCCACAGGAGGAATTGCTCTCCTCTCACCCACATGTGAGGAGGTTCCTTTGAGGAGCGACAATAATCTCCCCACCAGTGCAACACAGGTTCTGATCATGGAGCCTTCCACTAATCCTGAAGCAATTAATGCTGTCTCCCTTTGAGCCCCTTCAGAGGATTCCATTGAGGATACTTACCCTGAAGGTGGCCTTCCTGGTGGCCATAACCTCGGCTAGACGGGTCTCCGATCTGGCAGCTCTATCAGTCAGGGGACACCTCTGCATGTTCAACAACTAATACATCATCTTACACCCGGACCTGTCCTTCAGACCGAAGATGTGGTCAGAATTCCATCTCTCCCAAGAATAGGTTCTGCCTTCCTTCTGCCCGAATCCAGTGCACCCAACAGAATGGCTTTGGCATAAGCTTGACATCCGTAGAGCACTCCAGATCTACGTCAAGCGAACAAATTCTTTCAGGTGCCGTGACTCACTCTTCATATCCTTCAACCAAGCTTCAGTGGGATCGAAGGCATCAAGGCAAACCATAACCACCTGGATAAAGGCTTGTTTCCTTATGGCATGCAACCTGGCAAAGGTACCTAGACCTGTAGGTGTCATGGCACATTCCACAAGGTCAGCTGCAGAATGTGACTTTGCCTCACCTCCTACTACGTGTAATTTTTTTTAGCTGTTACATTTCTTGTACTTGCTGATATGTTGCTTTCTATTTATGAATCTCAGACCCTGGACTATTTGTTCTTTTCCAGTGCTATCATGACTCACGCTTCAGTTCCCAAGGCAGACAGAGAAGCCCTTGGAATCACTGATACTTTAATTCGCATGTCTATTGGTTTAGAAGACTCCGAAGACTTAATAGAAGATCTGGCCCAAGCTCTGAAGGCAGCAGTAAGTCACTCCACAGTCCACTGCCTGCCAGTGTGAGAAAAGTGTTCGCTTCCTCCACTCCCCACTTGGCCTTATTAGCTTCTCTGGTCCTCTAGAAATTAATAGTGCTTTTGCTGAATACTGAAGTTTAGTTTGTCACATAACATGACAACATACAGTTGTTCTATGAAACATTGCTGTTGTGTGTTTTAATTTTGCAGGCACTTAGGAGTAGTTAGGGCCTAAATACTTAACTTTTTACTACCAGCTGAATATTGAAGATGTGTATGTGTACAGAGGTTTGTAAACTACACAGGGGACAACTTGTATTGAACATGTCTTACAAAATGATCACAGAACATGAGTGGGCGACCCTAAATCAGGAGGAAGAATCATGCAGCCCTTTAGAGGTTCTTTGACTGCAATTTCCAGAATTCCTCAACATTGGCTGTACAGGTTGGGCTGCTAGGACTTGTAGTCCAGCTTCTAGAGAGTAATACAGTTCTAAGACCACTGTGCCAGACAAGTGTCTTCCTTTTCAGCACCTCCTATCACCCATCAGGGTACCCAGTAGTCCTCCATACAGAATCTCCAACTTCAGCTTACTTGTAGGATCCCCCCATGTTATCTATAATGTCAACACGAGTAAAGTGTTCAAAGAAATATTATCATGGTAGAAGAACTTCTTCTGCTAGGAAGCAAAGGAATCTACCTTTATATCAAGTGAAACTGCTTTGTTCACGAAGGTGTCTCAGGCTGCATCTGCACTGCAGAAACAATGCAATTTAACACCGCTTTAACTGCCGTGGCTCAATGTTATGGAATTCTGGGATTTGTAGTTTTGTGAGATATTTAGCCTTTTCTGTCAGGGAGTTTTTTGTCTGCGCCATATGGTGCTTGGAGGTCTGAAGAAGCAGACCTGAGACACATGGCTTAAGAGTCATCAGAGAGACACATGGCTCCACACCCAAAACCCTCAAGTAGAACCAAGAAGTAGAAGTTTTTTTTTCAGCTATTAATTTTGGGGTGTAGTGTACTTCCTCACTATTCTAGAATCTCAGTAGAATCTACTGCGTTGCTCTTCTTTCAATGTAGCTGAAGAAAAGCAACTAAGAGTCAGAAAGCTTAAAAAGTAATATGCAATCTCAGCTCCATGAAAATTCACTTAATTTCAAGGAAAATAGTGATACTTGTTCTCTCTTACCACAGATTCCTGATTACAAGATCCGTAACTAAGAGAGATGGCAACTGATACCAGTGGACCTGTAACATGAAGAAAACAAAAAGGATGTTCAGCTACTCATGAAATTTCACTGGATTTGGTTTCTTAAAAATGAAAACTTACATTTTGACAGTCTGAAAGCAAGCCAAGGGTGCTGGCTGTCCTTAGCCCATTGATATAGAGCAAGTGCATTCATCATCTCTATGATTTTTGTCTTTTTTTTTTTTTAATTAGAACTAAAATTGAGCCACCTTTTTGCACAGCAGCAGCTTTTGGATGGCTACGATTCATACTCAGGAATGTTGTGTCTT
Organism: Gambelia wislizenii; assembly: GCA_030847615.1. Taxonomy (NCBI): domain Eukaryota; kingdom Metazoa; phylum Chordata; class Lepidosauria; order Squamata; family Crotaphytidae; genus Gambelia; species Gambelia wislizenii. Next base: position 112,031,364 of record JAUMIR010000004.1, read on the forward strand.
GTTATTTCTGAATGATATTTAAATTAGTTCATTATATGCTGGTGTAACAGTGGCTGAATTACAAATGAGGCAGTCCCCAATTTAAATCTTGCCTCTGCTGTGAGCCCCACCAGGTACCCTCAGGTAAACTACTCTTCTTAACTTCAGTTCCCCTATCGACAATATGGGACACCATAATAATGAACTGCAACTAGATTGTGCATCTGGAACACTTTGAAACCTTAGAAAGTGCAGTACGATACCAGATAAATTTAGAATAATACAGTAGGACCCCCGTATCCACTGATTCAATTATCCACTGATTCAATTATCCGTTGCTTAAGTTTCAGCACAGCTACCATAGAGTCTTCCTAGAAAATGTGTCACCTCTAGTCATTTTCTAGGTACTCCAAGGCAACTTTATGGTATTTTAAACCAGAAGTCCCATTATTTTCAATGGGATTTGCTATAATCTGCGGTGGGGCCTGGAACCAATCCCCTGTGGATATGGGGGTCCTTCTGTACTCCTATTATGCCAGTACTCTTTTCTCACTGCTGTATTTGTGCTGCTAAATTAAAATAAAAAAGAGTTCATATCTGATTCTGAAAAAGACAGCTTCAAATGAAAAACATGGCTTCAGATTGGTCTCTTAGACCAGATGCTATTTTTCTCTTCTGTATAACATTTTAAAATGAAGCAAAGTCAATTGCATGGTACCATGTCAGTTGCATTTTAAAAAAAAATATTAGATTACATTTCTGGTCTTTGCATAGGGCAGTTCTGCTTTTGAAGTTTCATTTTTTTTTGCTCCAGTATCTGTGATTGACATGTGAGAACTGTTTCTATAAGTAACACAAATTTTCTGTCAATTTATACTTCTCATAAATTATATAAAGTTGTTTGATTTTCATTTTCTCTGAAGAGTTGTTTTGAAACAACAAATAAGTGACACCGGTGAAAACTCAAGGTGATAGAGACCAAATGTTTTATATCTCAAGCAACTGAAAATGCAACTAGCTCCCAATCAAAGCTCCATGGAACTCCTACACAAGAAAGGACTGCATAATTTGCCTCTGGATCAGGAATGGTGTTTGTGGAAGAATGAGGCATTGATTGAACAGCTCCTGACACTGAAGGGAAGCCTATGTTAATGTAAAGATGCCATATAAATACTGGATCATCCCACAGACAAGATACCACTGATTGTAGCTAATACTGCGCTTTCACCTATACTTTAATTTAAAATTTGTGTCTGCCATTGCTCTACAAATGCTTGATCACACAGTCACCAGAATCACAGACTATGTTCTCTAATAAAGACAACAGTAAGGCTTTGGACTTGATTTGTCAACTACTTCAGCTACCTGCTCCCCAAAATACTTTGGCAGATATTCAATATCGCAGATTCATAGCCTAGAGTCATGGATCTATAACTAGTCTGTATTCAGTAAGACTATGTAGTCTTAACAGAAACCTACTTAAAAGACAACCCAGTCCACCTTAAGTGACAGCAGCTGGCAGGCAAAAAGTCCATTTCGTAGGCTGGCTTGCTGGCAGGAGTAGGAGAGGAAACCTCCTCCTCTTTGTGCCCTGATTGGAAGTTGAACAGACCTCCTTCAGCAGATCCAGAAGCTGTCTCTTAAGATGGACTGGGGTGGAAGGACAGGAGATGCTACTTATTTATGCAGATGTGACTAAGTACCTGCTCAAGGATTTGGGGGGTTCTGGTTTTTGTTTGTTTGCTCTACAATGAGCATTTTGACCAAGCTTGATAAGTACTTATACTTACACTGAAATCCCAAATGCTTTCCTGTAAGTTCAGAATGTACAGTAGGGCTGCGTATTGTACTACATGGTTTCATTTATACATGACCAAAAAAAAAAAAAAAAAAGGAATCTGGAACCCTATTTTTCTTACCTGAAATGAACGACAAAGTGTTCTCTCTAGGAATCTCTAGGTCCTCCAGCGCATTTTCTATGGTATGCTTTCACTGGAAGTTGACCATAGAGTTGCATTGGATGACCTAGAAAAAGGACTTTATCAGATGCACAAAATATGGTATCATAATGACACCACATAACCATGAAGGGGTGTGCAGATCAGATGATGTCGCCCTTTCATGGTTACGTTCCTGCCAAAACCCGTAGTTTTTAATTGATAGCTTAAGCCATGAATTGATCCCCCATGCCATTTTGGAAACCTCAGGCCATTTAAATCTTTTCACTTTAGTGAGAGTGGCTGGTCTGGCGCAAAAACATCCGGGTGAGGTCAGGACATCCAGGTAAGTTTCACTCTTTTTATAACCCTCCCAAGGTTACTTGGGACTTTTAAAGAGTATGTGTCTGTGCTTTTAAAAACTTTTTAAGCTTTATTTTTGCTTTTGTTTTTAAATTTCTTGCACGACGAAGTCTAGTGGGATTTTGAACAAGGAAGTGAACGGGGTCCTGTTCACTTTCTCTTCATTGCTGTTCACTTCCTCTTCGTTGCTACAGCTGCCTTTGCCAGCTGTAAAAATGTTTTTTTCTATGCCAGCAAAAGAACATTTTAAACGGGCTTGTGATACAGCTTTGCGGGGGGGGGGTGTCTTCTGCCTGAGAACCCTTAAGCTGCCCTTTTGAGATGCACTCTTGGGATTCTTCTGCCTGGGATTTCCCCTAAATTGCACCCCCTTTTGGTATCACTGCCACCACCCTTTGAATTCTACCTTCCTTACAACACAGTCCAAAGGGAGTCCGTGGGGGTTCCTTCTCTAATCCCTGCCACTTTGCAGAGATTACCTCCTCTCCCTTCTATCCCGAAGAGGAGAGTAAACGACTGAGCAACAAGGTGCATGTATGCATCAGCTTAAAAAGATTAGAAAAAGCTTATTTATTCCAAACAGAGTTCATAACATGCAGATATCGCTCATGGAAGGCTCTTCCCTTCCAGGTACATTCTTAGATGTTACAGACATAGTAAGCATTCAGAATGCATTCAGTTAGCATTATGCCAAGTGGGAAAATAAACATAATTTCCTAATGCAATCTATCTAATACATTTCCTGATCTTCTCACTCACTGACATGAGTTCAGTCTGTTGAATTCAGAGGGGCTGTGAGCCACATCTGTTTTCAGACCAGCCTCAAACAGCCTTCCTCCAGCCAACATGAAGTCCTCCCCATCTTAGGACTCCTTTGTTCTTCTCTCTGCCTTGTGGTCCCACAGTAGTATTTATTACCTTGTCTTTGAAGCATCCCAAAGGTTTGCTACTCTGGAATCTTTGAATTGTTAGTGTCCCTTGTGACATATGACATCTTGTGAGGATGCTAACCCTAAAGGTGTCACCTTTTCCAGACACTAGTTAACCCTTGTTTACCTGATTGCTGACCTGGCAGATAATGGGAAATGGGGACTTCCCATTATCACACGACCCACATCTCAGACAGTCTGGGAACAGCTGGAAGCTGGAACCACACCAGCTGGGGTTTCAACTTGTAAGCTAAAAAAGAAACTGAGTTGAAACATGTATGCAAGTTCAAAACAGTACAGGGTAACCACAGTCACAGAAACAAGTATGCAAACAAATGCACCTCCCTACCCCCCAATCAGTCCTCTGCAGGAGAAAGAGTCGGCCACTGTGTCAGAGCTTCCAGACACATGTTGAATGTCAAAGTCTTGAAGTGATAAGCTCCACTGGAGCAACTTCCTGTTAGCTCCCTGGATGGTGTGGAGCCACTGAAGAGCAGCATGGTCAGTCCGAAGAGTGAAGTGGTGCCCCCAAACATAGGGTCTCAGCTTGTCCAGCATATACACAATGGTGTAACATTCCTTTTCTAGTATGGACCAGTTGGGACTCCTGTACAGATAACTTCTTGCTGAGGAACAAGACAGGGTGCAAGATGCCATCCAGACCTTCTTGCATCAACACTGCTCCAATCCCTCTGTCAGAAGCATCTGTAGCCACAATGAATGGCTTGTCGAAATCTGGTGCCATCAGCCCTGGTTCAGACATGAGAGCTCGTTTTAGGACCTCAAATGCTTCTTGACACTCCACTGTCCACTTTACTACTTTCAGTTTCTTAAAACCTGTCAAATCTGTCAGGGGAGCTGCCACATGGCTGTATTTTGGTACAAACCTCCTGTAGTACCCTGCCAGGCCAAGGAAAGACTGCACTTGCTTTCTGGTGTGCAGGGTAGGCCAGGTGTGTATAACATCCACCTTTGCTTGCAAAGGAGTGATGGCCCCTTGACTCACCTCATGGCCAAGGTAAGTCAATCAGTCCAGTGCAAACTGGCACTTCTTTGCTTTGACAGTTACTCCAGCATCCCAGATCTGTTGGAAGACAATTTCCAGGTGCTTCAGGTGATCTTCCCAGGAGTTAAAGAATATCGTGATGTCATCCAGGTAGGCAACTGCAAAGTCACTGCAACCTCTCAGCAGAGAGTCCACTAGCCTCTGGATGTTGCTGATGCACTGTAGGCCAAAAGGAAGAACGTTAAATTCGAACAGGCCCATATGGGTGATGAACACTGTTCAGTGCTTAGATTCTTCGGCCAAGGCCACCTGCCAGTAGCCTTTGGTCAAATCTAAACTGGATAAGTACTTGGCATGTCTTAGTTTCTCTAACAGTTCACACATGGCATGGGATAGTGCTCTGGGTGTGTCACGGAGTTCAACTTTCTGTAATCCACACAGAACGAATCTCCCTCCCTTCTTGGGCACTAAGATAACTGGTGATGCCCATGAACTGTTTGAAGGCTGGATAATTCCCATCTCCAGCATCATCTTCACCTCCTTCTCAATTGCCTGCTTCCCTATAGGTGATACACATCGGTCTGTTGTCATCAGCAGCCACCACATGTTGAGGATCTGTTGTGAGACCTGGAACAGGTGAAAACAGTGAAGCAAACTTGGCTGTCAACTGCATGAACTGCTTGCATTGTTTCTGGTTAAGTTTGGAAGGGGGTTTTACATCATCCAGACTACCACCTTCCATGCAATCATAAAAAGCTCCTTCCGGCCATTCTTCGTCCTCCGCTACTGGAGCTGGAAATGTCAGGAGATGCCTGGGTCTCTCTCAGTAGGGTTTCAGAGAGTTTCCATGGTATACTTTCGGCATGGTCTCAACTTCTGGAAACTGGACAAGGTAGTTCACAGTCCTGATGTGTTCCAAGACTGTGGCTGGACATTCTTCTGCACCTAACCCCAGCGAATGTGAAGGGACGACTGTAGTAGTTAATTACCCGGTCACAAAGGTACATGACTTAGTATCAATACTAAGAGTCTTATCAGATCAAGTATCTTATTAGGGCAATATTGATGTATCAAATAAAGAAGGACTGGAAAGGAATCCTCATAGGTGATTTTGTCAGTTCTGCCTCTAAAATAAGGGCCTACAGCACACAGCCCTCACTGGTGCTCCCATCCAAGCACCAACCAAGACTGACCCTGCTGAGCTTTCAAGGTCAGACAAGACCTAATGCTTTTAGGGTATTTATGCCCTATAGGGTATAATTAATAGGCTTGACTTAATTAGCCAGATGAAAAAAAATGCTCAGGTCCTTGACCTTTTATCATTTAATCATAAAAATATTAATAATCGACTATACAGCCCTGTAACTTAATATACAATGAGGCAGTACTACAATTTCCTGCAAGATGGCGCTTATCTTATTCCTCAAAATAGTGCCCAGAATAGCAAAATGGGGTCCTGAACAAACAAGGCAAAGATGGCTGCCACTATGTGCAGCCACAAGGCTCTAGGCCTCAAATGAGCCCTCCTAAAATGGTGCCTTATACTGAAAAATGGTGCCTGTAGCCCCTTCATAAAACAAGGCTGATCCAAAGGCCAGAAAAAACCACTCTCTTACGCTTGTTTCCAACCCCACTTTCCCTCAGCCAAATTAAAGTGCAAAAAGAACCTAAGAGGAAAATCCTATAAAAACCCAGAACTGAACTGGAGACCTTTAGCTCCTAAGGCTAGCACTTTCCCAACTGAGCTACTTTGCCTGCCTCTTGCTGAGAAATCGTATATGGACTGTCTTCTCCCACATATACACACAAACAGAGGCCTTCCCCTCATGCCGTACAGATTATGTACTTACAGAATAGATGCACCCACCCCAGAACTGAAGGAATTTAAAAAGCAAACAAACAGCCAGACAGAAGGAGAGTGATTCAAGTGGGGAATCAGCCTAAACTCAACAAAGAAAACACAACCAACCCACTCTAACAACTGAACACAGCAGTGGATGAGACAAACAAATGATAAAGCAATTTAGTTATACAGGAGAAACAATATGTGAGCCTGGATTGGGGCCTGTATATCTGTCTAGGGTAAATTCCAACATCCATTTTAGAACAGACCAAGGTAAAGACCACTCACTGAAGAAGTCCCCTCCTCTCTTATTTTATATCTAAAGATTTTCTGTCTGACACCTGCAAGGACAAAAGAGAACAGACAGTCTTTCTTTCAGAAAATGAAACAATTAAAACCTTCTAGCCTTTATCAATATGCCTTTCACACTTGCTAAGAAATGTAGGGAGGTAACGTCTAAAACCTATTTGCCAGTGCCAAAAACTACTTGTCCTTCACGCTTGCCACGAAAGTCTGAGAGTATCTCTACATGTCTGCCAAAAATGTCTGGACACTAGAAATTTTTCCAACAGTAGATACCTTTTCTTATCTATGCATTCCTTGGGTACATAATTAGAATTGGCACTAGCCGTAGCAACCATGATGAAAAGATGTATTCTGCAAGCTAGCAAGAATATTCTATAAAAGGTGTGGGTCTATGATAGTTGGTTGTCTCCTCACATGAGGGCACCGTATATATCTGACAGATATAAATTTTTCTATGATAGCTCCAGATTTTGTATTTTACCTTTTGACTTAAGTCTATTTTGCAAATTGACTTCTTTTTCTATTTTGTAATAAAACTCCTATTAATCAAGAAACGCTGCGTGTCTATTTTACTTACCTAAACTTAGCTGAGCTGTCAGCTTTTAGGGGAGTGAGGTGACAAATATACAACACAAAGACAGGCAGAGAGCAAAAGACAAGACAAGACAAAACCAGGCTATAAGCAGCTTTGAGAGAGAGAATCTTTGCTTCCTTGCAGCAAGAAGAATTCAACCAAAAGAGGAGGAGCGAAAGGGAGGCCCTTGTTTATATAGCCTCTGCTCCGCCCCAAACCTCTTACACAATTAAAGGCCTCTCATCATGTGAAGCCATCAAAGCACCTCCCCTCACGCAATGCTACGTTGTGCTCAGGTGTGTGTGTTCATTCTATTGCTAGTCCCAAGAAGCAATGAGCCTTCATTGAATTAATGGGATTTAAATACAGTCGTCCCTTCCCATTCGGATCTTTCCGATTCATGGTTTTGTGTATTTGTGGTTTGTAGCTACTGCTCTAATACGTCAACAGTACTGTTACTGCAAGACCTTGTCCTCTTTCCCCTTCCCCTCCTCCTGTCTGGAAAAACCACAATCTCCACACCACCATGATTCTGTAAGATTTGCAATGTCCCTCCGCCTCCCTCCACTCTGGCAGGAAGACGGACTCCACCCCCATCCCATCCTTTTCCTCTCCCTTCTTTTCCTCCACTCTAGCCAACAACATTGCCTGTTTTTCCCTTTCCCGTGTTTGAATGATGCTGCCTCCACCACATTTCCAAAGTTTCTAGGCCTTGCACTTCTCTCAGTCCTCTTATCCTGGCAAAAACCCCACCCCACCTCTTGTTCCCAGTTGGATTCCAAACAGAATAGCCTCTTCAAAACTCGGGTTCAACCCTGTCTCTCCTCAAGCCCAAGAGAAAAGCACGTATGCACGAACTCAAATCTCTCCCCCCTTGCCTCCGCTGTCCCTGTGTCCCAACAACAGTGCCTGTACCTCTTGTTCCAGCTGGATTTCAAACCGAATTGCCTCTTTAAAACTCAGATTCCACCCCGTCTCTCCTCAAGCCCAAGAGAAAAGCATAGCCACTGCTCTTGAGCACACAAGCACGCAAACCTCTCCCCCACTTTCCTCCACCTTCCCTGTGTCCCAACAACAGCGAATGTACCTCTCCCCAACTGGCATATAAACAGCTTTCAAGATTTGCATATCCCCTCTGCTCCCTTTCACACCAAAACTGATTTTTGCAGCAGCAGCAGCTTCTGGAGCACCTACCTCTCCACCCTTTGGGTGGCACAGAGGAGGTGGATGGGACTAAGACTTAGATACCAGCACAGGCATTGTGGCTCCCCCACTTGACCATATTCCTGACACACAGTTCTTGCAGGACAGTTATGACACACATGGTTCAAATAAACAACCATTCAACCAATATTTATTGTAATTTAACAGTGTTAATTTTAGCTTTTAATCAACAAATGCAAGTGACTCATCAGGGTCTTCATCTTGGATCTCTTCTACATGTTCCATATGCAGAGGAGGAGGAGGAGGAGGTGGTGGTGCCTGGGTGGCTGGAGAGGTGGAACGGTTGGAAACGGACGCAGGGGTACTCTGTATTAAGTTCTGGAAAAACATTGTGATTTCTGTTTGTCTTTTTTGCCTCTTAATTTCTTTGAAAATGTTTGTGTAAGTTAATATTGCCTTTTCCACCATTTCTTTACACTTCAAAAGTATATCATAGATGGATCAATGTCACAAAAAAGTCTGTTGCCACCCTGAACATATGCAGACCCTGTGCAATGTTGTCCAGTGTAAACTTGTCTTCCACCGCTACTTCCTCTTCTGCTTCTTCATCTGTTACCATTTCTGCCTCTGGAAGGGTCAGCTCCATTAGGTCAGTCTTTGTTAACTCACTGGATTCTTCAATTTCCATAGGATCCATATCCTCAAACCCTTCCCCACTGCACAATATCTTTGACAATCTCCTGGATTGGTTCACATTCTGGCCAAAGTTTCTTCCAGTACAAGTTTATTGTCTCCGGCTTGATGGCTTTTGTGGCTCGTTCAATCACAGTTATGGCATCAGCAATACTATACCCCTTCCACATTTCCCCTAGGTTCTCTATGCTGGGGTCTTCTTCCATTGACTGCACAATCCTCGGCACCGAGTAACGTGTGTAGTGTGCCTTAAATATCCTTATTACCCCCTGATCGAGAGGCTGGATGAGAATGTTGTGTTGGGGGAAATGTAGGCAACAGTAACACCTTCAGTGTTAAACTCACTGGAATCTGGGTGTCCAGGGGCATTGTCCAGGAGTACGAGGACTTGAAAAGCCTTTCCCTTACTGGCAAGGTATCTTTTGACATATGGCACAAAGCATTGGTGAAACCACTTTAGAAAAAGGGTTCTTGTTGTCCATGCCTTCTTGTTATGCAGCCAAAAAATTGGCAGCTGAAACTTATTCTTCCCCTTCAAGTCTCGGGGGGTAAAAGCTTTATAAATCAGAGCAGTCTTTATCACATGCCCAGCTGCACTTGCACAAAACACCATGGTTAGCCTATCCCTTGCTGCCTTAAAGCCTGGCACTCGTTTCTCTTCCTGGCTAACAAACGTCCTTTTTTTGCATTTTCTTCCAGAGCAGAGCAGTTTCATTAGCATTGAAAACCTGCTCTGGTTCATATCCCTTCTCTTCAATAAGTTCCCTCAAGGTGCTAGGAAACCTACTGCCAGCCTCGTGGTCAGCAGAGGATTGTTCTTCTGTTGTTTTGACAGTGCATAGGCTAAAACCTTTTCTTAAAATCCTCAAACCAGCCCTTGCTGGCATGAAACCCTTCGCCTTCACAGTTCTTTAGGGCAACATATAAGGCGGACTCACAGTATATAACCCCTCCCCACCCACACACCACCATTCTCTGAAGATGCCAGCCACAGATGCAGGCGAAACGTCAGGAACAAACTCTTCTAGAACACGGCCTCACAACCCAGAAAAAAACCACAAAAAACATATAAGGACTTTGCCTTTTCTCTTATTTTTCCTTCCTTTTAACAGTTGACTTCCCATACAATACAGTTTCTGTACAGAAATTAAAACTGGTATTTTGAATGATGTGAGGGGCTGAAGTGAGGAAACCTGGCAAAGCCTCAGTGTGTGGCTGTGGTGTTCCCTACCAATTTTTGGGATGTAGACATATATTAAAAAAAAAAAAAAAGACGGGTACCCTGTGAAAAAGAAGCTGTGTAACTGCTGGGAGAATCAACAAATGTCATTCCGCTTCAGTTTGGAGATGTGGAGAACTTGTCCAGACAGTGAAAATAAGCATTCTATGATTGCCATCTAAATGGTGCCTTCATCACTGAGGCTTCCATATGGAAGTGAATATGAATATGTAACTCCTCAGTGTTCATTTCATTGTATTTCTCAAAATTCTACTTGCATTCTCATTCCATTGCATCCATGATTCAAATCAGGTTGTGAGACATTGTTTTCTTTTCTTGCAAAGGAATTTGTTCAAGTTTAATTTTTTAAAACATGTTTTGTAAGCATTTCACATGCATCTTTCCCATTGACTAGATTGTGTTGTGCACATTTCTTCATTGAATCATAGAATCATACAGTTGGAAGAGACCACAAGGGCCATCCAGTCCAACCCTCTGCCATGGAAGAATACACAATCAAAGCACTCCCAACAGATGGCCATCCAGCTCTGTTTAAAAACCTCCAAAGAAGGAGATTTCACCACACTCTGAGGCAGTGTATTCTACTTCTGAACAGCTCTTACTGTCAGGAAGTTCTTCCTAATGTTTAGGTGGAATTTCTTTTCCTGTAGTTTGAACCCATTGCTCCATGTCCTAGGAAATTTTCAGACACGTCTTACCGTGCAAGAAGACTCTGGGAGAGGTACGTGGCTATCCCGCGGCAGGGGGTCCTTTTCGGACGCCGCCGTTCCTCTTGCAGCATCATCCATGACAGTTCCGGGTCCCATCTACAGCAACCGCACCATTTTTTAATCACAGACAACTTCCATGAGTAAAAAATGCACGGTTGCTGTAGATGGGACCCGGAACTGTCACGGATGATGCTGCGAGAGGGATGGCGGCATCCGAAAAGGACTCCCTGCTGCAGGATAGCCGCGTACCTCTCCAGGAGTCTTCTTGCATGGTAAGATGTGTCTGAAAATGTCCCTAGTCTCTGGAGCAGCAGAAAATAAGTTTGTTCCATCCTCAGTATGACATCCTTTCAAATATTTAAAAATGGCTATCATGTCACCTCTCAACCTTCTCTTCTCTAGACTAAACATGCTCCTCCTCTAGACTAAACAAGCTGCTCTTCATAGGGCATGGCTTCCAGACCTCCCACCATCCTGGTCGCCCTCCTCTGGACACATTCCAGCTTGTACAGTATATCTCCTTAACCATCTATATTTTAGAACATACACATAGTTTAGCGCATTTTTTATTCCCCGCCCCCAAGCATTGCAAACATTGTATTGGCCAGGATTTTGGAGGTATGGTGTGCTTTATCTTGGAACAAATCTCAGGAGGTATGAAGTGGATACTTCCATTAAGAATTAAAACCTAGCAAAAGTGTTTTTCTTCCTTGGTGAAGAGGCCTCACCAGGGAAGGTTAAACTGTGGTTCAGTATCAATCTACGTGTTAGTATAAAAACTCTGCTAGCAGTTACACCTTTCTTCTTCTTCTTTTACTCAAAAGTGTATAGTAAACAATCAAGAGCATGGAAGTGCGAGGGCTTTAACTCTTTGTTGCTACTGTAGTCCAAATATGGATCTCTCTCTCTCCACCTTTACCCCCCAAAATTATCCATTAAAGCAAATGAGTTAAAAGTGGGAGAACAAAGTCCTGTAGTTATTTGTTGGCAACTTTAAAGCAGAGCACAGGCTAGATTTTGCATAAAAAAATAAAAATGGAGTTTTAGTTAAATTGATGAAGTTTGTACTATACTGGATGATTTGTGTAGTGTGCCGATTTCAGCCAATGAAACCAAAATTTACTCATATCCTGCTTTTATGCCATTAAAAAAAATGATGGCCTTAGATGGGATCTTCTTTCCTGCTGCCAAAATTCCCAATGACTGACCATTTATCTTCTGTAAAGTAGACATTTCTGTGTTACAAAAACTAGCCAATTTTTTAACAGTACAATTAAAATGGGAGTCCGTGTATTATCAGGCCAATAAATTGCCCTGTTTTGATCAGTTATTTTTACTTGAATGCCATTATGAATATATTAGATGTAATTCTAACATATATTCAGTGCTTCGTGTGGTTTGTAGACTGTTGTCATAAAATGTGACTTGACATTACTGTTAATGAACTGGTTTATGTGCCAAGGGGGCTTGGTGGTGTTTACAGAAGCAAAGGTTCACCCAGAAGCACCCTAAGTTGTACATTTAATCAGCCATCTGATAAGGCTGTCCTCTAGTGCTCACCGGTCATGAACCCTCTTCTTTAGACTCAATAAGCCTAAGCTTTATTCCAGACACCTAAAGAGTTAGCAGTCTAGCATCGTCGCTTTGAATGAAGCACAAAGGAAAATCAGTAATATAAAAAGTGTTTACAAATCAGGCAAACATGGTGTGCCACTTATTGATTGGATATATCAAATATTTACACTTCCCCTTCTTACCCAGTATCTCTCACTATTGTTATTCTGACTCCCCAACCATTTGTTATCTGCACAGCTCAGCTAATTTCCTGCTATACCTATCACTTGAACCTGTGATCATTACAAAAGAAGTACAACCTTAAGCAGTCACATAGTACATGGAGAGAAATGGCAGGAAAAGATCACTTTGTGAGCTGGTCCTGACATCACCTCAGTGACAATTTTCAGAAAGGATGCAAGGTCACTCAGTTCAGTGTAAAAAAGAAAAGGGTGGTTAGGAAGGTAGTTAGTAGCACCTAGATTCTTTCCCTTCCCCACTTCCTTTCTGTGGCAGAGTCCCACTGAATTAACACTGCACTGGGGAAGCTGGTCTTGGGGGAAGGTGACCAGAATGGCCATGGTGGCTTACAGGTTATGAGAGCGGTAGCCCAATGGCATAACTTTTCCAGGCTCTAGTTCAAAAGGAATGGAGGGATGATTATTCCCTTGCCGCCATTGGCTGGGCGGTTATCTTTCAGTGGGCCAAGGGCAAGAGGGCCTGGGGGGTCCCCCTTCCTTCCTAGTCTCCCTCATGGTCCCTACGAGGGGGTGGGGATGAAAGGAGGCCTGGGATTAGGAGGGGGGCCCGGTGTGAAATTTGTATTATGTAAATCTATTTAGTATTTAAGAAATAAATATAAATACAGTTGCCCCTCCATATCCACAGATTTGGTATCCACAGATTTAAGTATTCATGGCTTGAAAATATTCTTAAAAAAATAATAATAATCCAAAAAGCAAACCTTGATTTTGCCATCTTATATAAGGGACACCATTTTGCTATGCCATTATATATAATGGGACTTGAGTATTCACAGATTTTGGTATCCACAGGGGGTCCTGGAACCAAACCCCAGCGAATATGAAGGGACAACTGTATTACTTTGGTGCCATCATTTAAACTGACTTATTTTAATTTTTATCCTAAATCCTATACAGCAGTGATTCTTAACCTGGGGTCCATAGGTTTGGAGGGCAACCAAAATGGTAGGAGGTCTGGAAGCCATGCCCTTTGAGGAGCGGCTTAGGGAGCTGGGCATGTTTAGTCTGGTGAAGGAGGTGGTTAAGAGGTGACATGATAGCCATATTTAAAATACTTGAAAGGATGTCATATTGAAGAGGAGCAAGCTTATTTTCTGCTGCTCTAGAGAATAGGACATGGTGCAATGGACTCAAACCACAGAAAAAAATATTCCACCTAAACATTAGGAAGAACTTCTGACAGTTAGAGCTGTTTGACAGTGGAATGCACTGCATTGGATTGTAGTGGAGTCTCCTTCTTTGGAGTGTTTTAAGCAGAGGCTGGATAGAAATCTGTCAGGAATGATTTGTTTATGCCTGCATGGGCTGGGGGTTGGACTGGATGGCCCTTGTGGTCTCTTCCAACTGTATGATTCTATGAAATCTTGAGTTAAGTCTTGGGGGTTCGCAGCAACAAAAGATCTTTAGAGGAGGTGCCTGGTTAAAAAGAACAGAAGGTTAAGAGCCACTGGAATAAAAGATCACATCTATTAGGAGAGGTGTTTGGGACCCAATTTGACTTACAGTACCTGCATCAACATTAAGGTCTTCTGTTAGTTTCTTGTGTTTGACATACATGGGCCAGGCATGACCATCAAACAAACCAGGGGGATCTGGTACAGTGTAATTCCTTGAAAGGGGGAGAGAAAAATTAACTGGCGTACATAATTATTATTGTTGTTGTTTTAAATCTTGAGTTAAGTCTTGGGGGTCCATAGCAACAAAAGATATTTAGAGGAGGTCCCTGGTAAAGAAAAGGTTAAGAACCTCTCTCTCTCTCTCTCTCTCTCTCTCTCTCTGGCTTTTCTTCGCACACAAAGATTCAGGAAGGACTCATCCTGCGCTTTCTGCAAGTGCGCTGATGACTGAAAAGGCCAATCTGAGATAAACAAGTCCGGTTGCAGAAAGCACAGCAGAAGGTCTCCTTGGGCGATGTTTCCGGGTTGTGATTCTTTCTGCATTGTCGTTTCTCTTCAAGACTTGTTCGACGTGAGTTCTCAAATAAAGCTGCAGCATTGTGGATAGTGTGTCTCCATGCCTCCCGATGTGAGGCCAGGGTGGACCATTGTTGGTGATCGATTTGGCCGAGCCTGAGATGTTGTTTCAGGGAGTCCTTGTATCGCTTTTTTGGAGCGCCCCTCTTATGCTGACCCATGATGAGTTCACCATAGAGTACTATTTTTGGGAGGCGATGGTCCTCCATCCTAGAAACATGCCCTTCCCAGCGCAGCTGTGTTCTCAATATCATGGCCTCAATGCTGGTGATCCTTGCTTGTTCAAGGACAGAAACATTCGTCACATAGTCAGTCCAGTGTATATTTAGGATTGTGCATACACAGCGCTGATGAAAGCGTTTGAGGAGTTGTAAGTGGTGGCAATAGGTGACCCATGTTTCAGACCCCTAAAGGAGAATAGACAGTACAATGGCTCTATACACACTGATTTTTGTGCTTCGCCTCAGGTGTTTATTACTCCAGATTCTTTTGTAAAGTCTTCCAAATGCGCTATATGCCTTTGCTAATCTGTGATCGATCTCTTTGTCAGTCATGGCATCTGAGGAGATGATGCTTCCCAGGTAGGTGAACTGCTGAACGGACTTAAGCACAGATTTGCTGATGGCAATGTGGGGATGATGGTTAAGAAGCACTGCTGTAGAATCATAGCATCCTAGTGTTGGAAGAGACCTCAAGGGCCATCCAGTCCAACCCTTGCCCTGCAGGAACACCCGATGATCAAATGTGTGAACAGTACCTCCTGGGGAACATAGGCAGCTTTGGCAAGATCCTCTTTCTTCGGACCTCCTAGATGCAGAGAGGCGAGCTGAGAACATGGAAACCTAGGGATAATCATCTCACTCATGTTTCTCTTCATCCCCTCCGTCCCATAAGGGTTGTGTTGTGTGATGAAACTTACTAATACTAGTACCAATCCTAACCAGACGGGGCCCCAGGGGCTTGCTGCCCTGGGCCTTGGCGGCAGGTGGGGGCCCGCCGAGGGGCCTGCTGGGCTGGGGGGCAACGGGCCAGGGCTGCTTCCAAGGCCGCCGGGAGGCGCAGCCCAGCCACCCCTGCCCGCCCGCCCGCCCCGGCGAGTTGCTGCCCCCGCAGCGGGACGCGCCTCCGCCGGGCGCCAATGGGGGCCTCAGCCTGCTGGGGCGGATAGGGCGGCCGAGCTCCCACCCTCCCTGGCCGCGGAGGGCGCTGGCGATGCGCTCGCCGTCCAGCCAACCCGGGCGGAGCTTCTTCCCCGCCTTAAGGCAGCGCCTGGCCGGCCGGAGCCGCCCCCGGGGAGAAGCCGGCAGTGGCAGCAGCGACTCCTCCTCCTCCTCCAACTCCTCGCCGCCGCCGCCGCCGGACCTTGTTGCACCAGCCGCCGCGCCCGGAGGCTCCGGCCAGTCCGCCCCTCAGCTTCTCCGCCGCCGGCCAGCAGGCACCTGCCTTCCCTCGCCTGCCCGCCGCCGCCGCCGCCGCCACCGGGAAGGCATGGAGCCGGGGACGGAGAGGGGCGCCGGGTTCTTGCCGCCCTTCAGGCACTTCGCCACGCAGGCCGTCCACGTGGGGCAGGAGCCCGAGCAGTGGAAGTCCCTGGCCGTGGTGCCCCCCATCTCGCTCTCCACCACCTTCAAGCAGCACGCCCCGGGGCAGCACAGCGTGAGTCCGCAGGGGGGGAGGGAGGGAGGGGGACCCCGGGGGGGCTTTCTCGGGCCTCCCCTCGCCACCCGCCCCCCTTAGGCGTCCTCTCCCCCCCCCCGCGTACACACAGGACCGGTTTAAGGAATTTTGGGGCCCCCTGCAGTGCTTTATTTTGGGGGCCCCATAGGGTTATCTCAGGGCAATGTAATCTAACCTAATCACAGTACAGGATGTTCAGATTATTACATAACTTGCCACCAAAAACTATATTATAGGCACTAACGTAATTTTTTTTGTTAGTAATTAACATAATGGTGTAATTTCCTCAAAGAAAAGAAGGAACTGAGTCCAGTTTAGTATAATTCATGCATTGTGTCCTTTCTTACTTTTATAATCTTATGTTGTACATTTTAAAATACAAAGTATAGCCTGAATTATTCTTTTAAAATTCTTTTTAACCAGTTCACCTAAAATTTGTATCAAATAACTTAAAATTGCAACATTTATTAAATGGACTTTGCTTTTCTAGCTTCTTTGAATTTTTTTTAAAAAATCAATCACTTAAATCTTAATTTTTCTTGGTTTTTGAGCAGCAAACACCGTCACTAACTTCTCAATATCTAAGGAACGTGCTATCTGCCTTTCCACACCTATTACAGAAAGGCCTCTTAGTTGTCCTCACTCATAGATGATCTCAAGTAACTTTTTATGAACGTCAGCTTAGAAAAGCACCATTCTGCAAAGGCTGCTGATGCTGGCACGCACACACACACACACACACACACACATTCTCAGTGTAACTGTCACATTTGGGATAATGACTTCTAAACACTTTTCATAGATAGACTGAAGTACTGTTAGACAACTGTTGGAATTTCATGGTAAAATGGGGGATAGCACTTCTAATTCATTAGCAGTCCCAGGATTCCATAGGAAAGAACCATGGCAGTCAAAGTAGTATCAAACTGAGATAATTATGCAGTATGTGTACACCCCAGGAGGGGGAAAAATGACAATATGCCATTTACTATACATTTCCTCCCTTTTAAGACCCATACTTTGGTAATAAAGATGACTATTTGGCAAACAAGGAGCTCTATGCATCCTTGTTGTTGGCACTATCTTACCATGTGGCAGGCAAAGTTCCACACAGAAAACTTTTGGAACAAAACAGTTTACCTGTGACTCTATCAAAGGAAAAAAAAAATCTGTAGAGATTATCAGACAGGAATGAAAAATGTGTTCCTGTTCCACAGTCTCCACTCCCGCCCCTGTCCTGTCCCAGTCCCGCCACAAGCACCCTCCCCATCACACTTACTTTCTTTCCCATTGACAGCCAGCCCAGGAGTGAATGGAGCTCTAATGGAGGTCTGTTCGCTTCCCGGAGTGAAATCCTGTGGATTCTTGCGAGAAGACACAAGCATAGGAAAATAAATCCCAAAATACATAATAAAAAGTGACAGCACGCACATATACACACTTTAAAATTTCCAAGTAAACCAGGGAGGTTTTTTAAAAGTGTGTCACTTACCTGGATGTCCTAATCTCACCTGGAAGTGTTCTTGCAGGGAACTCCCATTGATGCTGGGATCTCGCCAGCATAACAGGGCACCTTGTCACACGCAGGAACATCTGTGACAGGAATGGAATGGGGGATCTATTGACAGCTTCCCCCATCAATAAAAAGCAGTGCCGGTGGAGCGACAGCAGAACAGGTGCATTACGAGGGGGGAATGACGTCATCTGAAAAGGGAGCACTTTTGCGATTTCCTGGCATTCGTGTAACACCACTTTTAACACGTCTGATAATCTCCTGTATCTCAAAATAGTGCTTAATTATTATCCAAAACAGGCTGTTCCAGAAGTATCTTATGTAGTGAGCACAACATACTGGTCCTACTATACAAAATAAAAAATGAAGGATCACCAATGCTATTGTGCTCCCTCATCCCTAGTGCAAAAGACGTATACCCTGAAGGGAAGAATTCTGAGCCCCAAGAATTTGTTTTGAGCACTGAATAAAACTCACCGGTTTTAAAAATAGAAAAATCCACTCTTGGTCAGGCAGGTGAGAGTATTTTTTGTGGTTATTACTGGATTTGTGGTTAAACAACTGGGGGCCTAATTATAGCACCTTGATTCCACTTTAACTGCAATGGCGACATCCTAGGGAATCCTGGAGTTTGTACTTTGGCCAGAGGCACGGGAGGAGCTCCCTGGCTGAGAATTCCATGATGCCTCTCTCCAGACTGCCAACCCCAAGGTTCCAGAGGGCTGGACCATGGTTGTTTAACTGGAATCAAAGTGCTATAATTATGTAGTGTGAATGGGCTCTAGGAGTCAGAAATCCTTGCTAATTTACTGCCAACCACCCAACTAACTGTCAGGAGATCCATCATCCTGAACAACTTTGTGGTCGCTCCTACCTTCAGCAAGCCACATGCTTCTCCTGACTATTTGTGTGTTTAAAGCAGTGGTTCTTTTAACCTGGGGCTGGTTTACACAGCAGATTTATTGCGGCAACTTGCGCTTTAATTCTTTTCCGCATCTGTGCCAGTCAGGTTTTTTTCCTAATTATGCCGCTTTTACGTTCAGACTTGAAAAAGTGTGGGGGTGTGTGGCCTCCCAAGCAGACAAAGGCTGTATGGGGAAGGGCATAGACCAAGACTCACAGACTGCCCAAATAGCAGGGGGGAAGATCAAAGTAGTGGCTCTGTCTCTGTAAATCTGCCTGTAAATGAACTCACTCCGTGAAGCAGAGGGACAGTAATCTTTCTGGTAAAAGACCTTGCTGCCATGCCGTGGATCCTTCAAAGTTTCCTGATGCTACTGAATGCAGTCCCTCTCTTTTAAGCCCATAGCAATCGATCACAATGCAGAGCTGATGCAGCCCTTAGTTTACACTGCCAATAAAGCGCTACATTGCAAATATGCCGGCAAAAGTAGCGACATCCCTTGGCACGTTATATTTGGGTGTTTTACCTTCCCCCCTTCTGAATAAGGCGATGCTGTGCTGCGATCTGTGGGAACTATGAGCTATCTTAGCAGTATATTTAGAGGAATATTTGCCCATGTAAACAACCCCCTGGGGTCTGCGTGCCCCCAGGGGTCTGCAATGCCCTCACAGGGGCTCTGTGAATGCTTGAAGGCTGCTCAGCCCATGTGACAGGATCCAAGGCAAAGGATGCTGGTTGGCTGGCACAGCCTGCGCATTGCCATTTAATCTGCTCCAGCTACACATTTTTAGGAAGAAGCAGGAGAAAAGTCTTCCCTCTCCCTCCAATGCCCCTGGGGGAAGGTTTAATGGATAGTGTAATTATCTTCTTATTCGTCTTCTTCTTCGGTATTATGTTGTTGTTAGTTATTACATCACTAATGAGAGGCAGATGAGAATGTGAAGTCGAAGGCTTTCATGGCCGGCATCCATAGATTTTCCTTGGTTTTTTTCCGGGCTGTGAGGCCATGTTCTGGAATAGTTTCTTTCTGACGTTTCACCTGCATCTATGGCTGCCATCTTCAGAGAATGGTTGGGTAAGAGTGTATGTGGAGTTTATATGCTGTGAACCCCTGTTTGGGAGGATATGTAAATTTGTGTAATTGAATGATTAGTTTCTGGGTATAGAAATGTAAGGCTCGTTAGTGTCTGTTTGGCTAATGGTTGGTTGATGGGCCATTATCTGCTGGGAATCCCCCTGTCCCTGGGTGGAATTCTTTTCTAAGAGTTGAGTTTTGATTCTATTGTGTTTCAAAACTGGGAGCCAGATTTTGTTTACTTTTAAGGTTTCTTCTTTCCTGTTGAAGTTGTCCAGGTGTTTGTGGATTTCAATAGCTTCTCTGTGCATTCTGACATGATAGCTGTTGGCCTGGTCTAGAATTTCTGTGTTTTCAAATAGCATTTTGTGTCCAGGTTGGTTTATAACATGCTCTGCTACTGCTGATTTTTCTGGCTGGCCCAGACACTGCAGACTGGGCCAGCCAGAAAAATCAGAAACTAATCATTCAGTTACACAAATTTACATATACTCCCCACCAGGGTTTGGGTTAACAGCATAAAAACTCCACATACACTCCTACCCAACCATTCTCTGAAGATGCCAGCCACAGATGCAGGCGAAACGTCAGAAAGAAACTACAGTATTCCAGAACAGGGCCTCACAGCCCGGAAAAAAAACAAGGAAAACCTGCAGATGAGAATTTCCGTATGCAAACTGTAAACTGAATGATTGGGTTTAAAGAACCTTTGAAGGGTTCTGTCGCGGTTTCTAAGCGTCCAGCCACCCATTCCTGCCCGAGGACTATCTCCGCGTTTCTTTCCCCTCAAGTCCTTTCCCTCGCGCTCTCCCTTATCGCCAAGCAGATGTTTGAACTCCAACACAGGCTTGACTGGCTTAGTGAGAGAGGTTGGAAGCAGAGCTAATGGGCTCAGTGTTTTCCCACTCAGACGTTGCACCCTTTCCAAGTTGCTCCTGGCAGAGGGGAGGCCCGGGGCCAGGAGGAACTGGGACCCCCCTCAAGTCCCTCTCCCCCCTCGGCTGTTGGGCAAGAGGGCGGGCAGGTGAGGCATCCTTTCTTAGCGTCCGGGAGAGCCAGAAGGCGCAGTGAGGAAATGGGAGGTCAGGAGAGTTCCCTCAGGACTGGGCAGAGCGGTGAGCCGCAGTGAGGGGAAATCCGTGTACTTCCTTCCTCCTCCTCCTCCACCACCACATGGAGACCTCTTTTTGGCCAGAGGGAGCTGGCTACTAGGGGTGGCAAAATGGGATCCTGGTGGGAAGAAGGGCAGGGCCAGCTCCTTCCACCTCTTTTCTTGCATCCCATCGAGGAAGGGAGCCCCCCATCATCCTAGACCAAGCTGCTGCCCGCTTGCCCCCTGGATGCCTCCCCTGGGAACGATGGGTCGGCACTCTGGAGCTCAGGTCAGGAGAAATGGGAGGGGTAGAAGGCCAGGATGCCCGAGGAAGCCCAGGAGAGCCTCTAGCCACCCGCCCCGCCCCTGAATGAGGAGGGAGTCACAACAGGGGGGCTCCGCACAATGCCCCCCCCACAATGGGGCTCCCATTGCTGCAGGTGGCTGCAAGTGCCTTAAAGTGGCCCTGTGCGTGTACACCCCCCAGGTTTCTAGCTTCTTCCTGCTAACCACTTTGCCTCATCTCTACAACCTTCTCCTACAGCATCCTTTCCCTCATTACTCATCACATGTGATGAAATCGGATCTCTCTTGCATTTCCCTAGGTGCGGCATCTACACTACAGAAATCATTCAGATTGAAAGTGGATTATTTGTCATGGCTCCTTCATATGGAATCCTGGGGTCTGAGGTTGGTGAGGCACCAGCACTCTCTGGCAGAGAAGGCGACAGACCTTGTAAAACTGTCAACCGTAGGATTTGATAGGAAGGAGCCATGGCAAATAACCCAGTTTCAAATTGGATGATTTGTGTAGTGTGGATTCAGCCTAGTCTGCCACTGTTGTGTACATGCGTATTTTGTTTATTTATTACTTACCTTTATGACCTGTTTTTCCTCCTGTGAGCTCACAGCAAGGCACATGTTTTTCTCCTCCTTCTCAGTTTTATCCACCCAACAACCTTGTGAGGTAGGTCAGAGTAAGAGAGACTAACACGATTACCCAGTTGTTTTGTAACTGGCGGAGGCTCGGCTGTGGTTTTGCCAAGGCCCAGTCCAACAGCTAACTGCTAATGGGGTTCAGTGTATCTGTTGTTTTAAGCTCTCTCTGTTCTGCTTATAGCTTAATCCTTGGCCAAATCCACACTACAGAAATAATCCAGTTTGAAAGTGGATTATTTCCCATGGCTCCTTCCTATGTAATCCTGAGAGTTATAGTTTTACAAGGTCTTTGCCAAAGAGTGCTGATGCCTTACCAAACTACAAATCAAACAATCCACTTTCAAAGTGGATTATTTCTGTAGTGTGGATTTGGCCAATACATCCACTTTTCCTTGATAAGGCTGCACACATCCCTTTCATCTTCACTTTACAAAATGACATGGGGATGGGAAGGAAAAAAATTTAATTCTCAGAATCAAAATGCTAGCAGATTGGGGGTGTTTCCAAAAGACTTTTATTATGCAATCATTGTCAACATCATTATTATATTTATTTACATCCTGCTTTCCCCCAAGATTGGGACTCAAAGTGGCTCCCAATGAATCATGTCTCATTCATGAAATTGTGGGGTGGGGATTAAGGTGCCATCATCTTCCATTTGTAAACTTTACCCCCTTCCTTGATTTGTCTGTGGTTTTTTTCTAACACATATGTACCTGTTAAGGAAGGAAACAGCCACAAAGTGGCTTTTGACGGATAGTGCTGATTGTAGGAGCTGTTTGGAAGCCCCCTGAAATGATCTGGTGGCCCTTTCAAATTACAAGAGTTATGGCACTATGATTTCACTTTAACTGCCATGGCAACATCCTGTGGAATTCTGGGATTGGCAGCCGAGGGAGGGGCATTTAGAATCCTCAGCCTCAGGATTCCATGGGATGCAGCCAAGTCAGTTAAAGTGGAATCATAGTGATATAACTGTGTGAAAGGGCCCTAGGACAGGGATCCTTCCAGTAGTGACCAGATATGCTAATATGAATCATTGAATCATAGAATTGTAGAGTTGGAAGAGACCACAAGGTGCTTCCAGCTTATGGTGGCCTTAAGAAATGCCCTAAAGGCACCAGATCCTGTCTGATCTTGGCAGCTAAGCAGGGTCAGCCCTGGTTAGTACTTGGATGGGAGACTGCCAATGAATACCAGGTGCTGTAGGCTGTAGTTCAGAGGAATATCGGAAGGAACTGCCAAAACCACCTCTGAGTAGTTCTTGTCTTAAAAATTCCTATAAAATTCATAGTGTTGCCATAAGTCGACAGGTGACTTGAAGGCACACACACACATGACATGTATGCAGGCATTTGATTTATCACATACTTTGACCCCAAAACTGCAAAAATACTCCAACAGCAATGGCTAACTTGAGAGTCATGAATGCAGAAAGTCATTTAGGAGTACAAGAGGTTGACTAATGTCCTACAAGGAAGCAAAAAGAGAGTCTTCCTGTAATTTGCCAGTTTTAAAGCCCAGATTTTCTGAACAGGATGCCATTTGCTTATTAGTAATATGATTCTACTTTAACTGCCATGGCATCATCCTGTGGAATCCTGGGATTTGTAGTTTGGTGAGTCACTAGAGATCTCTAGGTGAGCATTTTAAGTACCCCCTTTCCTAAACTATAAATCCCTGGATTCTATAGGATGTTGCCATGGCTGCTAAAGTGGAATCATAGCACTATAGTTTTGTAGTGTGACAAGCCCTATCTATGCAACACAACATGTTAAAAAAGCATAGTGTAGTTTAAGATTACTTTTCTTTCTTTACACCCAAATAAGTAAATATACTCAGCTGAATCTCTTCCTCCCTCCAAGCTGGTTTTTATTTCAAAGTTCACCCTCACACCCTCCAATGAAGACCCCCATTCTCTCTTTTTAGCCCATTTGGTAGTGAGAGGAGGTTGAAATAATGCACACATGATAGCCCCAATCTGGGTTACGGCTGCTTTCATGGATATATTTTTTAAAAACCCACCAAAATGTTCTTAACTGCACATTATACAGTGAGCCTTCCATGATTTCAAGCGACTGTAGATCATCATGTCTTGTACTTAAAATGGTGATGAAATGAACATGAATGTGCTGAAGCGTCTATATGCATATCACCACCATTTAATGATATGGGACACAATCAGAACCGAACCCCCATGGATATGGAAGGCCCACTGTATGTGGCAGGTAATCTAGCCCTAACTTTCAGTGCAATGGCGGTGCCAGGTTTTTCACATGGCAATTTGCTGAGCATTGTTTAAATAGCTGGCAGGAGGAATGGCAGCTCATGACATGGTTACTGAAGCTTCATCTTTCACAATCACATGCTCTGAGTTTCCTAGTTTTACCACACTTGTTACTTATTTGTCTGTCTTGGTAGGTGCCCTTTGCCTGTTTCTGAAGAGTTAAAATCTCACAGTTCATCTGTTCCATTTTCCAGCCCACTGTGCCAGCGATATTATGTTCTTCATTTTCATCCTTAGATCCTATTTTAAATCTCTGTCTTTGATTATGATATGGAAGATATACATGTTATTTGTATATGTGTTTAAAGAGACTTCTGATTTTTGTTTGTACAAATTAAGAATGTCTCATCTGTCCACCACAAGATTTGTATGATCTAACTCCAAATCATTTAGTGTTGAATTTCCGGATTGTCATCATAGATTTGAGTAACTTCAAGGTTAGAAGGAAATGCTCAGTCATTTTAACTCAGCAGATTCTAATGGGCAGGACAAAAGAAACTCACCTTTCTTCCTTGTCCACTGCATGATACAACACAATATGAAAATGGCATAAGCAATTGGGAAGCTTTCCAAAATACTATATGCCTACAATTGTCCATATTCGCTAGGGTTTCAGGACCCTCCCCCTCCATGTGGATACCAAAATCCGTTAATAACTCAAGTCCCATTATATGCAATGGCATAGCAAAATGGTATCCCTTATATAAGATGGAAAAATCAAGGTTTGCTTTTTGAATTATTATTTTGTAAAGAATATTTTCAAGCCATGAATACTTAAATCCGTGGATACGGAGAGACAACTGTAATTACATAGTTTGAGCTGGGAAAAGCACCTGTGTTGTAAATACCATGAAGCTTCATGATCAATGAAACTCGTTGGGACGTTCAGTAAAAGCTGAAATAGATTTATTGCCTCTAAAGTGCCACAAGAAACAACAGAGTCAAACAGTTGCTTCTCTGTTAATGTTCAGTAAGATTCCACTTAATACTTTACTAGTTAATGAGTGAGACTTTAGTCAGGCAGGTATACTTAAGATACAAAACTAGAAGGATCTTTTTTTTCCATGACGTGTTTTAATAGACAATCTATACATAGTATCTAGTTCTGAAAGAAAGGGGAGGTCTTCCTCTGATGACCGAAGGCTAATTGGCCCTAATTTGTTATTATTATCACTAATTTGTTATTTTTGCAGTTGATCTATTGAAACTTGCAAATAATTAAGCTGGTGAAGGGACTGTAGGCTTTGATGTAACAAAGTAACACAAATGCATGCATCAAGAGTCCTTTGGAATGTTTGCAGTGATAGGTCTCAAGGGCAAAAGAAAAAAAAAGCAACCTGGCTTTAGGTTTGTTTTTGATTGAATAAGGTTTTTGTTAAAGAATAGGAGAAAGAAAACTGAGTTTAACTTGTATTAATTGCATCCCTACTGTGACTAAAATGGGCAAAGCTGTGCCCTTGAGATGCATGTGCCTCACAAGGCTGTATTTGTGGTTTTTAACACCTCCAGATTCC
Organism: Gambelia wislizenii; assembly: GCA_030847615.1. Lineage (NCBI taxonomy): Eukaryota > Metazoa > Chordata > Lepidosauria > Squamata > Crotaphytidae > Gambelia > Gambelia wislizenii. Next base: position 112,056,900 of record JAUMIR010000004.1, read on the forward strand.
CTGAATGATCCTTTTGCATCACCCTGAAGTAATGAATTGCCTATTTTACAAGTCCCCAGGAGAGAAAATGTCCCATTTAAATATCTTTCATGTACACCCACATAGATTAACATCTCTCTATATAATTCTCTTGGGTATGTTGCCGTTTCCTGTGTGCTGATTGGCTGCTTAGGGAACTGACCAACCAATCACAGGTCTGTTGGACAGCCAATCAGCACACTGGGGGCAAACCATGTAGATCTCAAACATGGCGGCTGGAGCTGGAGAATGAGTAACAGGGGGGTGGATGTGGTGTTCTGGAGTGCAGGGGGTGTGGTGAGAGGGGCAGAACGAGTGGTGGGGGCAGAATGAGTGGGGGGAGGGGCAGAACGAGTGGTGGGGGAAGAACAAGGGGGGCAGAATGAGCGGTAGGGGGTGGCAGGGGGCAGAACAGCAGGTGGGCAAGTTAAACCCACCAGCCTACCTCAAAGGGTTGTCATGAAGTCTCTTGGGCATTTTTGGGGGAGTTTTTTAATGGTGTATGGTACGCTGGATCCAGCTAGTTTTTAATTTTTTTAAAAACCAGAAGTAGAGGTTCACCCATTTCTGGTTCTTTCCTTTTGAACCTCCACTTCCTTTTGGAAGTGGAGTTTACCCATGTTTTGGCAGTCCATATAGAGGGTCCCAGGCAGAAAATTGGCACCTGGACCAAACACACAGTTGACCACCTCAGACTAAATCAAGAGTAGGTAATTTGTGAGAGCCAACAGAGAATAGTGATTTCAGTGTTGAACTAGAACTCTGAGAGACTAGGGCTTGAGTCCCCTCTCAGCTCTTACCCATGTATTTTATTCTCTGGCTAGGTAGGCAAACTAGCTGAATACCTGTTGTGTGAATCTTCTCTGAGTCTTCACTCTTTGTAATCTCTTTAATCCCAGTAGTTGCTCTCCTACAGGGCTGGTTTAAAGAATTTGGGGGGCCCTGCAGCACTTTATTTGGGCCTCCCCGTATATTTATCTCAGGTCAATGTAATCTAACCTATTCACAGTACAGGATATTCAGGTTATTACATAATTTGTAACCAATACTTTAGTTTTAAAAACTGTATTATAGGCACTAATGTTATATTGGTGTAGATTTCCTCAGCCACACAGAATATAAACATATTACAAAACACTCTAATGCAACACTTTCCTAATATTTAAAATAGATCATTTCTATTAAACAAATCTCAAAAGACTAGCCCATTCACACTAAATCAAAATTACAAAACACTAGTTTCAGCGTGCAGAATCTGCAGTCAGGAAAAGAAAGAGCTGAGTCCAATTTAGTATATTTAATGCATTTTGTCCTTTCTTATTTTTACAATCCTATGTTGTAAATTTTGAAATACAAAGTATAGCCTGAATTATTCTTTTAAAATTATTTTAACCAGTTTACATAAAATTTGTGCCAAATAATTTAAAATTACAACTTTTATAAAAGGGACTTTTCTTTTCTAGCTTTTTTGAATTAAAAATACTCACCTAAATCTTAACTTTTCTTGCTTTTTGAGCAGCAAACACCTTTGCTAACTTTCCAATATTTATGGATAGTTCTATCTGCCTTTCCACAGTTCTTACAGAAAGCCCTCTTAGTCCAGGTCCTCCCTGGCTGTTAACTGGCCAGTTTGAATGTCCTTCTCCCTTTTCCAGCTCCTATTGAAATATACTTGTGTAGGAATTCGTCCTTTGTCTTTTAGTCTCTGACAAAGTCCTTCAGGTACCTGCAAGCTGCTTTGGTGAGTTAATTAGGTTTTAGTTAGCTAATTTGATACTTTATTTTATTTGAAACGCAATTGACCATTTTTGAATATTTCTCTGCTTGGTTCTTGAACAAATATACACAGTTGGAAACTGGAGATGATTTAGTTCTCTTGTCTAGCTTGAAGGCTGGCCTTATTCACCCCACCTACACCACTTGGCAAACCTAGTGACCTGGCATTAAGTATGTTTAAAGGAAACTTAGGGTGGGGAGTCCTCTTCTTCTTCATAAATAAGGCCTAGATACTCACATTTCTGGGCTAAGAGTTCTAAAATAACAAACAGCAAACCCTTGTAATGCATGGAGCACACAGCTCCATTAGTGCCTCCTTCGTCCTCTCAGGGAGCGCTGTCAAGAGGGCTGCCCTTCCCACTGGCATTGGGCTTCTCTCTCCACTCCCTCAGACAGCCCTCCAGCCTCCTCTGCCTCAGCTTCAAGCTTCAGGAATAGAAATTCCACCTCAACATTAGGAGGAACTTTTTGACAGTAAGAGCTGTTCGGCAGTGGAACACACTCCCTCGGAGCGTGGTGGGGTCTCCTTCCTCGGAGGTCTTTAAACAGAGGCTGGATGGCCATCTGTCGGGGATGATTTGATCGTGATTTCCTGCGTGGCAGGGGGTTGGACTGGATGGCCCTCGTGGTCTCTTCCAACTCTGCAATTCTGATTCTTCACCCATCAGGCACTCTTGTCCCTCGATTCCCCTCTCAGAGTTTTCCTGTCTCTTCCCTCAGGCGGTCCCATCATTTAGGAAGAAACAGGTCCCCCAGACCTTGTGCGTCTGTCTCTATCTCCATGCCTTTGGGAAACTCAACCTCGCCTGGTGCTTTTCCTTTCCTCTCCCTTTTCAAAGCACAACCTTTGTTCTCCCTGGACAAGAAGATGTCAGAGGGAGGAAGGGTGAAGGTGCCTCCCTGCCCTGCTGCTGCCCCTCCCATGGTGGCTGCCCCCTTCTGCGGCTGGTTGGTGCCTAATGCTGTGAGGGCCAGAAGCCTTCCTACTAATAATGTTTTTTCAGGGGGAGGGTTATGACACCCCCCCCACAATGGCGCCCCCCCTGTGGCTGCAGTTACCGCAGAGCTCTTAAACCAGCCCTGCACTCCTACCTCTCTTGATCCTGGCAGAGTTCCTTCTGCTCCAGGCATCTGAATTAGGGTTCTTTTTGTATCCCACTATTGGACTCATTCTGCTAGGAAACCAGCCCTTCTGAGCATCAAATATATTGTCAAATGAGCACGTGCTGCTTGGGCGGAATCACTCTTGGACTGGGAAGGGGGAAAACTCTTTCTTTCTAATTATGTTTTGATTTAATTCTAACTGCCTCCCACTAATATGGAAATGAAGGCCTGGAGAAAACGGGTGTGGTCACACATGAATCATGTTGGCACTGTGTATGTACAGTTGTCATTCTCAGACAGTACTGTATTTCTTGACATGTGCATAGTGTTACTTTATGCAAAACTGACTTGATCCTGAAAGCTTTTTTAAAAGTCTGTTCATACACAAACTCCTAATTCTAGAGAGTAGTGACTCCATTGGCATAAAGCACTTCTGGTTTGCACAAATTACTCTGTTTTCATGACTTGTGGTCTCACATTATATTGGTAACAAAGGCAAATGGATGGAAATTGAGTATATGGAAACATTTTCAAGATAAGAAAACATTTTCTACAACCATGAGATCTAGTTTTTTTTCGTTTTTAAATTTTAAAAAATTGTGAAAACAGATTTTCAGCAATCCTAATGTCTTGACTAATAGTAGAATTACTTTTTACCTGTCAAAACTGCAGTAAATTTCTGTAGTTACCCTAAATATTCTGTCTGCTCTTGCTAAAGATGTTTCAATACTTTTTTGTCTCTTTCATAGGGCTTTGAATATAGCCGTTGTGGAAACCCAACTCGTGATTGCTTGGAAAAGGCTGTGGCAGCACTGGATGGTGCCAAGTATTGTAAGCCATCAACAATTTTAGTATGAAAACTATTACTGTGTCTATTGTTGACTACAACAGTAATTTAAACCATAGATCTATGGTTAATTTTGGTTTTATGCTAGACAGTGATGCAACTACATACTTTTATTTTATTTTATTTTGGTTAAATCTAATTAGAATTTTTGTCCATAACTTTAATCCAAATTTTCAAATGTGAAGTACCTCATTTTTAGAAGTGTTTATATATTATAAATGAGTGTACTTCCACAATATAGTGCTGTTGGGTTTGGGCATAACTTGTATTTTGAGATAAAACCATTTGCTTGTAGAAACAGTGTCAATTTTTGACACTCCTAATCTAATCTCAAACAGTGTTCTTGAACATTCTTCACAGCAAGCTTTGTCTTGTAAACAAGTAAATGTTCAAAGAGCCCAGGTTATGCCCTACTTCATGCTTGCTCAAATATAATAAAGAGTAAACTTTTTCATTTCGTCAAGTTTGCTTTGTTTTTCTTCTTTGTTTTCTTTAAGGTTTAGCATATGCTTCTGGATTAGCAGCTACTGTGAACATTACACATCTGCTAAAGGCTGGAGATACTATTGTTTGTACAGATGATGTCTATGGAGGTGAGTGGTATTCTTGGTAGGTCTTAAGCGTCCTGGCTGGAATTTCTTGAGTTGCAACCCAGAAGGCATGTAAACATATATTTACCCTGAGTTTGCACATTTATGTTCATTGATGACTGAAGCACTGAGGATAACTTGAAAGTTAACAGCCCCAACAGTTTAGATAATGGAGGTGGCATTTTATATCTCTTTAGGCACAGTAATTTTTAGGCTGAGGTAGTTGACACATCCAGCTATGACTCACCAACTGGTGTTCCTGTGTTTGTGAATTAGTTTTGTCTTAGTAAGGTCAGTGTTCCCATGTCTCCTTTTAAAGAAAGCTTAGATACTTCAAAAAGCTAGAATTATGAACTGTTCAACTGGTTCAGGTACAATTGCCTTGGTGCATTAATGGCTTCAGTTGGCAGCAGGTAATAATTGGCCCTTCTTCAAACATGAATTTGCTTGCTTGCACACAGACACACTGAATGTACCCTGTCTGGAGTACGTTTTAAAAAATATTATCAAGCCCTTAGATCAAGAATGGACAACTGTTAGGTGGCTGCATTAGCCCACTAGTGGCCTCTTCCACACACCCCAAAAATGTCCAGGTCCAAAAGATTTTTACTCCTTAGATGGCCAGTAGTTTTCCCCAAGCCTCTGTAGGCACTAATAGCCACTTGGTTGAATTTTCAGAAATTTTAGCATCCCTTACTTGTTTCAGGCCTATAGAAACAGAAAGTGGCCAGATAGATATGGTGTATCTAAAATGGTGAGGACATGGATGGTATAGTAGTTTGAGCATTGGGCTACAACTCTGGAGACCACAGTTGAATCAGTGCTCAGCCTTGGACACCCACTGGGTGACCTTGGGCAAGTCACACTCTCTCAGCCTCAGAGGAAGGCAAAGGGAAACCCCCTCTGAACAAATTTTGCCAAGAAAACCTTAGGGTTGCTATAAGTCAGAAACGATTTGAAGGTACACAACAACACGTTGAAGGCACACAACAACATACTAGCAGGCCTGAAAATTCAGTGAAATGGCAATAACACCCAAGTGGAGGCCATTTGGGGAAAAGAAAAGTTGCATCCCAAAATTTTGAGAGCGGGTGTGGGGACCCCTTAAGGGATGTAACCCAATCTTGCTTTAGGCTTTAGCTTCTTCAGATAATGACGTTGCTTCACATACAGCATTATACTGCAATCCTTCAAACCCAAGTTTAGCAGATCGAGATTGTGCCATAGTCTTTCCTCTGTTCACACATTTATAATAAATTAGTTAGCCCCTTCTTTAGTTTTACACCGTAGTTGGCTGAAGCATCAGAACCAGTAAACTTGTTTGTGCTTGGTCTCCAAGTTAAAATTGAAACTAGTTTAAAGTTCTGAAATGGTGACCAAGAGGAAACTATCATTTTCTGGTTCAGCTATAAAAGCAGACCAAGGTTTAATTGAAAGAAGAAATAATACAGTTGAGAAAGTATTGTAGGCTACTAACTCATTACTTTTGTTTCTTCTACTTGTCATTTGTTTCTGTGCCACAGTTTCTCTGGGCCATAGAAAGCTACCAGTCAGCCCATGTTTAACTGTGCTATTCCTATAACATCCCTCCAGATGTTGTTGGGCTGCAACTTCCAGCGTTGCTTGCTGTTGGCTATGCTGGCTTGGGTTTGCAGGGACTGGCAGTCCAGAAATATCTGCTATCCATTCCTGTCCTAGAGGCTGCTATTCTAGGTCCCCTCTGGGTGTGTCTAGGGACTGGAGCAGCCCTTGCAAGGTACATGCAAGGCCATTTTTGCATTTCTCATTTGCAATTAAAATGGCTTTGTACCATTGGAAATGAAATAACTATTGTGCTGGATCCATTTTCAGACATGAACAACAGGGCTGATAGAAGCAAATTTCCTGCCCCCACTTTCTGAGCCATTTCACCGGTGTAGCCATCAGAAAATGCTACACAAAAGGTCAGGGAGTATTCAAGTATTCAATTTATTCATACAGTCCATAGACCCATCAAATGACATGATGTACATTAATAGCTAAAACCATAATACAAAATCAATAAAATTAGGATACTTATTGATAGACTTTTTTTGGAGCTCATCCAACTTATTCACCTATTAACTTACCTTTCACTGGTCTTAATGACCACAGATAAGAACTTAGCAACTCACTAGGTAATATCAGGACATTTATCCTCTAATAAGAATTTGACATAGAACCTCTCTGAATGGCCAGGTAGATGGCATAGCAAGGGAGAAATCAGGTGCTTACGACTCTGAGAATGAAGGACACAGGATAGTAGGTTTCCACCTCCTGCGACCCACATGGACAGAGCCTTGATGCAAATGGCAGCCTCGCACATCTGTAGTATATGGGGAAATAATCATTGTAATGTAAAAGCAATCTTGTGTACCTCATTCACATCCTTAGATAAGTCTAGGGTTTTTCCCTGCATGCCTTTTGTTCTCCCAAGTTCCCTTTCTCTTATTTCACTGGGCACTTCCAGCCAACTGGAGTGCTGGGTCATTCCACACATGACCTAATTTAAATTTTATTGCTCTGTGTAAGTTCTCTTTTAAGTTTGAGTCTCCATGAGGCTGGAACCATCTTTAGCCATCTTTAAGCCATCTTGGACATCTTAAGCCATCTGAAACCATGCCATGATGCATCGCAAGCCAGCCTCTTACCGCTGTAGGCTGAGTGAGTTTTTTTTCCTTACCCTAAATACCATTAGTCAGTTAGGATCTCTTTTTAAAGTTTGTTTTAGTATGTAGATTTGAGATTGATATACCTTCAGTAAACTTTGATTTGCATTTTAAACTGAGTCCTTTGTTTTGTAATGAGTCTAATTTAACTAGGCGATCCCAGACCTCTGAATACACTTTTCTTTTAAATGTTAATTGAGCTTAAGTCAGCCTTCTTAAGTTGCACTCTGCATGAAGTTAAAAGTAAATGAATGATTTTAAATTCTTTTTAAAGGAAATAATTCTTGTTGCTTTTTAAATGGACTAGATCCTGGAATTTTTAATACAATTTTATTTTTTAGACTCATTACTCCTACAACATCTACCATACAACATTGCTGAAGGAAAAACATTAAATCTGACCTTCGTAAATAATATGCGATAGATTGGCACAGTCAAGTTCTTTATGTAATCAGCCAGAGCAAATGAACCTGAATATGGTATATGCAATGCACTAGGTGAGCATGACAGAAAGGATTTAGCCCACAAATTGCAAAAGGTAATGTCCTGAAGTCTTTGTTTAATCGTTTTCAAGGCTGTGTCATAACCCAGGTTGAGAAGGAAGGATGGTGAAAGCCCAATTGTGATTGCTTTTTGGGCAATATACTTGGACCATCTGTTTTCATAAGTGTATGTTGCAAGATGGCTAAATAAACCCTTACCATGCTTGAAGAGTATGACTCTAAATAAGCCAAAGTTTCATGGCTGTCTGCCACGCCCTCATAGAGGGAGGGCTTTCCCCTGTTTCAAGCATTAAAACTGAGTTAGCAATATAGCTTGGCATCTGAAGGAGGGCTCTTAAAAATCTGGCACAAACATTATCTAGCTCAGAATTAAACCCCTCAATCGAAATTGCAGCTGCAAATAGCAATTTAGCCATAATCTTTGCATTGTAGACCTTAATAGCAGCAGGTACATAATGATTCCCCTTGGTGTGAAATTTTTAAAGATGGCTGAGTTGCATCCTAGAGATTGCTGATTGCTGCTGATCTTTGAAAGGACCATAAGGTTTTATGATGAAAAACAAGCTTAAGGTATTGAAAACTTCTGACCTGTTTCAGGGGACAGCTATTTAAACTCCATCTAGATATTGTAAATTTCTTTTCAAAAACAAGAATTTTCGATTTTGCAGTATTTATCTTCAGCTCATTCTCAGAGTAGTAATCTGAAAATTTCCCTAATAGGAGTTTAAGCCCCTTTTTAGATCTTGAAAGAATTGCAGTGTCATCAGCATAAAGCATAACAGGGATTTTCTTATTACCTAATTTGGGTAAGTGGCCATTCTCATCTATTAAAGTGTCCACTAGATCATTTAGATAGATGTTAAATAAGGTTGGTGCAAGAATACATCCCTGTCTTACACCTCTTACCATGGGTATAACTCTAGAGAGCTGGCCTTGGTTACCACACCTTATATGAAGTTGACTATTATTATATAGCACCTTAATTAGGCTATAGAGTCTAGTATCTGTTAATATAGACTCCCAACTTGGCCAAGAGCTTGGATCTGGGAATAGAACAAAATACAGCCTTCAGATCCATAAAAGCTACAAAGAGCTTACCGTGTATAGGTCTTGAATATTTCTCTGCAAGGTGTGCAAGAACCAAGCAGTGGCCAGAAGTGGAATAACCTTCTCTAAAGGCTGCTTGGGTCTCAAAGAGAATTTTGTTATCGTTTAGGAAAGAGATCAGTCTGTTATTAAGATAATGAGCATAAAGTTTACCAATAATGGATAACAAGCTTATTGGCTGATAATTTCCAGGGTCATTAGCTTGGCCTTTCTTACAGATTGGTACTACTATTGCTTCTTTCCAGCTGTTTGGGACCAATCCAGAGTTATTTATCTGGGTAAATAAAGCCACAAGTAGAGGAGCCCACCAATGGCTATTAGTTTTAATAAATTCAGCAGGAATATTGTCATTTCCCAGAGGCCTTTCCATTTTTGAGATGTAAAATTAAGTCATTGACTTCAGCTATGGAAACCGGCTCCCAAGGAGGTGTCATAGAATCATAGAATCATAAAATTGTACAGTTGGAAGAGACTACAAGGCCATCCAGTCCAACCCCCTGCCACGAAGGAAATCACGATCAAAGCATCGCTGACAGATGGCCATCCAGCCTCTGTTTAAAGACCTCCAAATAAGGAGACCCTACCACACTCCGAGGGAGTGTGTTCCACTGCCGAACAGCTCTTACTGTCAGAAAGTTCCTCCTAATGTTGAGGTGGAATCTCTGTTCCTGGAGCTTGCATCCATTCTTCCGTGTTCTAGTCTCTGGAGCAGCAGAAAATAAGCTTGCTCCATCCTCAATGTGACACCGCTTCAAATACTTAACAGGGCTATCATATCGCTCCTTAACTGTCTTTTTTCCAGGCTAAACATACCCAGCTCCCTAAGTGTTTCCTCATAAGGCATTTTAGTCGCCCTCCTCTGGACATGCTCCAATTTGTCAATTTCCTTTTTGAATTATGATGCCCAGAACTGGACACAATATTCTAGGTGAGGCCTGACCAAGGCAGAATAGAGTGGGACTGTTGCTTCCCTTGATCTAGACACTATACTTCTATTGATGCAGCCCAAAATTGCATTGTCATAGATATCATTATTTCATTAGATACAGCTGAAATATTTTCATTTTCGTTACCCACAGAAAAAAATTCTCTGAAGTGGTTTTCCCAGACATCAGCTTGAGTCTCACAGCTAGGGGCTTGACAGCGGGAGCATAAAGCATCAGAAACAAGTTGCCAGAAGCTTTTTGTGTAATTATTTAATGAGGCACTAAGCAATAAGGACCATGATTTTTGACTGAATTGCTTCTTTTTATATACTATAAGGGACTTATTTTCCTTTTTTAACTGGAGATATGCTGGAGAGACACTTCTTAAGTTTAACTTCCTGCACTCAAGGAATGAATCTCTAAGGACTTTTTTCTTTTGCATACATTCTTTGTCAAACCAAATCTTACCTAAATGGTTAAAATGTTTAGCTTCATACTTTGGAGGACTAAGTTTACATGTTAAATCCTCTTGAAACAGTTGGATCAGATTTTCATAGGATTCTTATCTGCGTTATAGGGGAATCCATCATTATTTTAGATCGGAAAAAACATACAGCGTCTGAAGCCAGTTTCTGCTTCATTAATCCCTCCAACTCCTGTGACCATTTAGTTCTTATATGCCTTGGCTCATTTTTACTTTATTTTAGAGGGTGGAATTGAGAAAACCACTTTACACTACCTTCAGTCGCTATAATAAGCACTAAAGGCTGATGGTCCCTTTCTACTCTGGCATCCACACTGAAGTGTAGAATAGATTGATAAGCATTCCTTGAGATCAAACAATAATCTATTGTACTAAAACCAAAAGAGTTCACAAAAGTGTATTCACGTGAGGTGTCATCCTGAGCCACACCATTTAACAAAAGTAAATCCAATCTATTCATAAATTGTGCCAGACAAAACCCAGAAAAATTTGATATCTTATCCTTGGAACACCTGTGGGCGGGGGGAAGCATGCTTCTTTTAGCTCTGTAAGAATTGGGAATTTTGCTTCCAATTCAATGTCATTCTGACTGATTCTGGCATTTAAATCCCCTAATAAATAAAAATATGCATAGGGTACTTTGTATTCAGGAGTAGGAAATAATGCTCAATTTTGAGTCAAGTGTCCTCTATTGTGTCTTTGGCACTAATTGGGGAGATATAAACCATTATTACAATGATGTTATAAAATGGTGACTGAACAAGTATCCCCAGTGCCAAATGGTCACACCTCTCAAGCAGCATAACCTTTGCTGTCATAGCACTGGTGACCAACACTGCAAGACCACCACATGGCCTCCCCTTCTTGTTTACCTGCGTAGCTTCTAGGGTAAATGAGTCAAAACCTTTCAAATTGATGTTACCAGTAACCCAGGTTTCTTAGAGCAAGATAATGTCAAATTGACTAATATATTGAAAAAAGGAAATGTCCCCACTTTTGTTAGCCCAGCTAGCAATGTTCCAGGAGGTTAGTCGTAGGCAGAGAGACTCCGGAGCTGGCTGACTGTCAAACTCCCTGGCTGTTTGATTCAATTTCACTGCTTTCATTTGCTACAATACAACTATTGGCTGAGTATTTTGATCTCGCAAAATCTGGAGAATTGCAAAGGTCATATGCAGTGGTTAGTTCAGGTGCCGTTGTCATCGGGTTTCTCCCAATGGTTGGATTTATCTCCACTTCAATGATGTGCACTTTAGGCGGAGAGGAAGAAAGGATCTTCACAGGCTCCCTAGAGGGGGAGGCTACAACATGGCTCAGATTGTCTTCCATTTGGTTAGATTCCTCAGGAGAAATATTATTATCTTGCAGGACTGACTCAGGTAACTGGTCAGGGAGTAGGATTAGGTATGGTACAAGAAGACAGCAGATTCCTAAAAATTGATTGGAGGCCATCTACTAAAAGTATATCCTGAATCCAAAGTACTTTGTATAATTTTACAGCAATGTCAGTAATAGCTCAAAACAGGCAAAGAGCTAGTTAAAACACACCTTTTCACAATAAGGTTTTACTTTGCTGAATTTTAACCCTTTTCTTTAAAAAACTGCATACCCCATCTGCAATAAGCCAGTTTTACAAGCCTTTGCCGTGTTCTTTCTCTGGGTAAAGATGGCCTTCTCTTTTCAAGTATCTGTGTGCTGCTCACTTTCCTGCTTTTTCTGGGACAGAAGCCGAAGGTGGCTTTAGTGATAAACAAAATAGGTATCCATTTACTATGGCTACAGGCAGCATCCAAGTAACATGTACTAATGTGACTGCCCTCATGTGAAAAGAGGAAAGCATGAAAACAAGGAGGATGTGCTCGTGTGCCATCAGCCAACTGTTTCTTTTTGATTTGAACAAAATATGATACTAGTAGTCCTGTGAGTGCAATCCTATAAGACAGGGGTGAGCAACTGTGGAAAACTAGTGCTGCATTAGCCCTCTGGGAGACTTTCAAGGACTGTCCCCCCACTAAACCCTGTGGGGGAGAGGGGGCATGTTTTGGGCCCTGCTGGGTTGCTAGAGGGCATGTTTAGGCATTTTGAGGCAAAAAAAGTTTTTGATTTTTTTTTTGCAGTGGGGCTCTAAACATGGTGGAAATGACCTCTACACCTCTTAGAGATCATTTTGGGTTGTTTTAAAGCATTTTTTTGACCCCAGGGGGTACCTGGGGCCACAAAAGCAGCCCTAGGGGATCACATGTATGGGGCGCACTTTGCCCATCCCCTCTGAAAGAAGTAAGTCTCAAAATTCAGTGGCATTTCTAGGTGCCTATGTATAGGCTTTTGGTCTCAAAACATATACAGTATCTATTGTCATAATGTCTGATGAAACAGAAATATTCAAAATTAAGAATTTGATGTTGTTTGTCAAGCCAGTGTCTGAATTGGAATTCAAGAGATCCAGGTTCAAGTCCCCAATGAGCCATGAATTTCACTGGGTAATTTTGAATACCCACCTTGTAGGATTGTTGTGATGAGAAGGTAAAGAGGGAGAGAGCCCCGTATATTACCTTGAGCAAATGGGAGGAAAGGCAGGATATAAATGCAATAAATACATAATTAATGTTTGTCCTTTTATCCATTTGTTTTTTGACACTTCTCCTCTAATGAAATTAATGTATGATGAAGATCATAAAGGCCAGAATTCTTCAAATCCTAGGTACCAATAGCTATTTCAGCAGAATAGCAACAGAGATGGGCCTGAAAGCTGTTTTTGTTGACTGTACCAAACTGGAATGCCTCGAGGCTGCAATCACGCCTGAGACAAAGGTAAAAAAAAGAAAAGGGGGGGGGATTCTCATAAAACAGTGCTTTTATCAGTGCTTTCTTACATAATCCTTGCTTGGTGTACAACAGCCTGGGAATTAATATGTTTGCCCCAGCTGCCTAAAGCAGAAGCATTAAGAAGAGATTAAGGTGGTATCTCATATACACGCGCGCGCGCACACACACACACGCATGCGCTTGGGTATGTTTCCATTCCCAGTGTGCTGATTGGCTGCTTAGGAAACATATCCAAGCAATCCCCTCCCTCCTCTCACTCCCTCAGCCAATCACCACTCACATGCAAATTCCCTCTCTACCTCACAATCCACTCCTGCCACTCAATCTGAATGTACATCCCCATTCTTACAAGAGCCCCTCCATAATCTCACTTCAACACCTTTGGATATGAGTGGAATTTTGAAGTTATATTTGGATTACCAAATGTGTTTCACTGATGTTTGAAATCTTTCTGCATTTACTTATTATCAGCAAAAATGTGAAATTAGTCTAGTTTTGCAAATTCATTCTGACACTTGTTATATAAAAGTCATTTGAAGCTCTTTTTGCATTCTTAAAAATGTACTAAAATTAGCAAACTGAACTCTATGGAAATTGTAGTTACACATGTGTTGAAGTTGAAATCTTTTAAAGATGTATGAATGAATTTAATAGTTGCATAATGACTGCAATATGTTACTAAGAATCTCCTGTTGTTTGATGTAAACTGGAGACAAATTACAACTGTTATTGAACAAACATGTTAATATAGAACACTGTAATAGACTACAACACATACCAACTGAGATATTGTTTTAAAGTTACTTTTGAATTAGCAATATATTGTAGATTTAGTTTGGATTACTTCACATACAGTTGGGCACACTTGGGCATGTGATGTGGTTGACATCAGTATGAAAATGCTTGTATTCAGCTACATGAACAATTGTGATAAATTGCAATTCTTTGTTGCAGTTGTTTATGAATAAGAAATGACACAAAACAATTAAGTTGCATACAGTGATTTATTGATGTCAATGTGATTTTTCTCCCAGTGTACTTGTGTTACTACTTAGGGACTTTTGTTTTGGTGTGCTAGAATTTGAGTCTGTATATGTGCATGAAACTCAGATATATTGGCTTTTATATTAGTGCTTTCTGCAAGTGTGATACAATGTAGACAGACAGAAATATATGGTGCATATATATATGTTGGTGATGCCACCAAATAACAAACTTTTGTGTCATTTTGTAAGTATATCTTTTTAATCTCACAGCTTGTCTGGATTGAAACGCCCACAAATCCAACACTGAAAGTTATTGATATTGAAGGGTGTGCCAAGATTGTCCATAAACACAAAGGAGTTATTTTAGCAGTAGATAATACCTTTATGTCTGCATATTTCCAGGTAAGCTAATTATCCAGTGGTGCATTTTTCTTTTCTTTCCTAAAAGGGTATTGTGGGTGGGCCCTGCCAATTCCTGCAGCAGTGAGCCCCCTGAGTTTTGGAAGAAACCTGGTGAGGAGGAAGGAAAAGAAGACCAAAATTAGAGATGGTAGCAGTGATAATCTGTTTATATGGGGCAGAGAGAGGCACCACACCTCACAGAAACCATTTTGTTTCCTATTAGGGATAGACTAATATCCCACTCCTATTGGTTTAGCCATATATTGGTTTATCCATTTATATTGGTTGTCCACATAAACACAATTCTCTTCAAATAAATCAGGAATGCTTGCCATACATCTGTATCAGATAATGTATTGTCTCTTTAGATCTGTGTGGATGCATAGGAAAAAATAAAATAAAGCATCCTGTATAGGAAATACTATTTCTGTGGCCTTGTGCAAGAGAAAGAAGCTTCATTACGCTGATTACTTTATAGTGTTATTAATCTAATAGTAATGGGTAATGGCTTTATCCCTTTAATAGCCCTGCGAGTTGTGCCAGACTACAACAGCATTGCGAGGATTTTAAAATCACAAACAGAAAATATTTCAACACAAAGGTTTAGGTTTAAGAGAGACAGAGAGGTCTTTGCTGGTATATTATGCCATGAATCATGACTCCTGTCTTACTTGAGTTACTGATTTTGATATGTTGATAATAGTTCAAAGGGTATAAACATTACTTTTTTGGACACCAACTGTGACGGTGCCCTGGGGTCCTTCTGCCTGAGAACTCCAGAGCTACCCTTTGGAGACCCAAATCTGAGGGATTCTTCTAGCCTTGTATTCCCTAATAATAATAATAATAATACAATTTTATTTCTATCCCGCCCCTCTGCAACGCAATCGGTTTCCCTTCGGTATCTGCCACCACTCCTTGATTTTACTTTAATTTTGAAATGTGATTACAAGGAGGCAATCATATTGTTATTTTAAGCTTTCCAGCCTTAAATGGGGTTTACTCCTAACCCCTCCCTTCTATCCCAGAGAGAATCAAGGTAGCTTGCCCAAGCCAGGCATGTGTATGTGGTTTAGTAGGAAAAACAGAAAAAGCTTTATTTCTAGTTTAAGCAATTAAACAGTTAGCAGAAATAGTATCATGGAGAAAAGGTATTTCTCTCCAGGCCCAGCTTAAAGTTACATAGCGTAGCATTCAGTCAGAGGATTAAAATAAATGACAAAAACTAACGCCATTCTAGCTAACCACATTCTCCTACGCTAAGAAGATTCTAACTCACGTTTATGAAGTCCATGGTATTAATCTGTGTCCCAATTAGGATGGCTAGGCTGCATGCTTATCAGAAGCCAGCCTAACTGAGTCTCTCATGATGGAATTGAGTCATATGGGAGCCTGCTCCTTCAGGCCCCAGTATATCATGTGCCTCTCTTGATGACCCTGGAGCCATGTGTCTCTCTGATGACTCTTAAGCCATGTGTCTCAGGTCTGCTTCTTCAGACCTCCAAGTGCCACATGGCTCTTCGATGACTCCTAAGCCATGTGTCTCTGGTCTGTTTCTTCAGGCCCCCAAGTACCATATGGCGCAGACAAAAGACTGCAGAAACTCAAAATTCCATTAGCCAAATCTGATTGGCTCTGCATTGCCAAATCTGATTGGCTCTCCAGTCAGGTGATGTTATGTCATATTTAGCAAATGAGGGCCCCACCCCCTGTGTTACCTTTTGTCTGGAAAGCAGGGAATGGACATTTACACATGATGGGAAATGTAGTTCTTGCAGATGTGATCTGGCTCCATGATGGCATTGCAGTCACTCCATCATGACACCAACTCTCAGAATGTTCCAGTGATATTTATGGCATGAGGATTCAGAGAGTTTTAGTCCAAAAAAGTAACTTCCAAGCTTTGCAACAGCCACCTGGTGACTGGCCTTTTCCTACAGCTTTTAATTTATAAAATGCCTTATTATGTTTTGGCCTCATGGATCATCCCTTTTACAGATGGGAAAACAGAACAGGATCTGGTTAAGGTCAAACAACACAGAGGCCTGGCTTCCAAATCTGTCCACTTCTCCACTTTGCTATGGGGAGAAGATGGTGAAAGGCTAACAGGGGACAGAGAAAAGGCAGAACTACTTAATACCTTCTTTGCTTCAGTCTTCTCCCAAAGGGGGAACAGTACTCAACCTGGGGAAGATGGAGCAGATGATGCAGTAGGGGAAATACAGCACAGAATTGGTAAAGAGGTAGTTCAGGAACACCTGGTCAGTATAAATGAGTTCAAGTCTCCAGGGCCAGATGAACTTCATCCAAGGGTATTAAAAGAACTGGCAGAAGTAATCTCAGAACCACTGTCAATAATCTTTGAGAATTCCTGGAGAACAGGAGAGGTCCCAGCAGACTGGAGGAGGGCAAATGTTGTCCCATCTTTAAAAAAAAAAAAGGGGGGGGGAAGAAGACCCAAATAATTACTGCCCAGTCAGCCTGACATCAATACTAGGAAAGATTCTAGAGCAGATCATTAAACAGACAGTCTATAACACTTAGAAAGGAATGCCGTGATCACAAAAAGTCAACATGGATTTCTCAAAAACAAGTCATGCCAGACTAATCTAATCTCTTCTTTTGATAGAGTTACAAACTTGATAGATGAAGGGAATGCAGTGGATGTAGTGTATCTTGATTTCAGTAAGGTTTTTGACAAGGTCCCCCATGATATTCTTGCAAAAAAAGTTAGTAACCTGTGGGCTAGACAATGCAACTGTTAGGTGGATTTGTGATTGGTTGACTGACCGAACCCAAAGAGTAGTCACCAATGGCTCCTCTTCATCTTGTAGAGAAGTGACCAGTGGGGTGCCACAGGGTTCAGTCCTGGGCTCAGTGCTATTCAACATCTTTATCAATGACTTGGATGTATGCTTATCAAGTTTGCAGATGACACCAAATTAGGAGGGTAGGTAATACCCCAGAGGACAGGATCAGAATCCAAAATGACCTCAACAGATTAGAAAGCTGGGCCAATATTAACAAAATGAATTTCAACAGGGAGAAATGTAGGATACTACACTTGGGCACTAAAATGAAATGCACAGATATAGGATGGGTGACACATGGCTTGAGGGCAGTACATGCGGAAAGGATCTAGGAGTCTAAGTGGACCACAAGCTGAACGTGAGTCAACAGTGTGATGCAGCAGCTAAAAAAGCCAATGCGATTCTAGGCTGCATTAATAGGAGTATACTGTCTAGATGAAGGGAAGTAATAGTGTCACTGTATTCTGCTTTATTCAGACCTTACCTGGAATACAGTGTCCAGTTCTGGGCAACACAATTCAGGAAGGATATTGAGAAGCTCAAACGTGTCCAGAAGAGGGAGACCAGGATGGTGGGAGATCTGGAAGCCATGCCATATGAGAAACAGCTTAGGGAGCTGGGCATGTTTAGTCTGGAGAAGAGAAGGTTGAGAGGTTTCATGATAGCCATGTTTAAATATTTGAAGGGATGCCATACTGAAGATGGAGCAAGCTTGTTTTCTGCTGCTCCAGAGACTAAGACACGGAGCAATGGGTTCAAACTACAGGAAAAGAGATTCCATCTAAACATTAGGAAGAACTTCGTGACAGTAAGAGATGTTTGGAAGTGGAATATACTGTTTCGTAGTGTGGTGGAGTCTCCTTCTTTGGAGGTTTTTAAACAGAGGCTGGATGGCCACCTGTTGGGAATGATTTGATTGTGCATTCCTGCATGGCAGGGGATTGGACTAGATGGCCCTTGTGGTCTCTTCCAACTCTATGATTCTATGATAATCATAGTGCTTTACTGAGACAGCCCCTGGAAAATAGAGCAGGAAAATGGAAGAGCATTAATTCCATGGAATTAGAATGTTGGCAATGGTATAGGCCTATAATCTAACCCATTCTCCTAAACTGATCCTGCATGTTGAAACATTCCTAATAGATTAGCCAATGTAATAGAGGAAAACAGTGTCCAGTGATCCAAATTGCCATGTGCCAGTAGCAAAGTGCAAACCCCTCCCAAACAACAACAACAACACTGTGACAGTTACAGTATTTCCAAGGGAAGGCTGTGTTAATTGAAAAACAACAGGACAGACCCTAATGAATGTATGATAGAGATTAGTTTGCCTTTGTTTTCTATGTAAATTCAGGGGAAAGGGAGAATGAAACGTTTCTTGTAACATCTGTTTCTACCTTCCTAACACCTATTAATATACTCACCAAATATCTCCAAAGATACTTCAGAACTAGTCTGCTTTGCATAATACTAGATATCTGGTCTTAGTAAATGCCAGGACTAGATCACACCACCATGAGGTGATTTCTCTCCACTACCACCCCTCCATGCTTCAGTTTTCCTGTGTTGAAATATTTATGAAAGCAATAAGGATTTATCACATCCTGAAGTGCTCTGGGGTAGATTTGGGAAACAGATGTTTTGGGGCCGTACCTCCTAGCAGCCTTAGCATAGCCAATGGTAAGGAATGCTAGGAGCTGTAGTCCAACAATATTGCTTGCTCTAGAGCTGGTGTATGGAAATGGACTATCTTGTTGGATGGAAGAGCTGCTCGTAGTAAAAAAAAAACAGAGCAGCTGGGTTGAAAAAAAAAGTCTTAGAATTCTTAACCATATAACTTTTTGACTTACCTGGTATATAGAGAAGGGCATGTCAGGCATTCTAGTGCCTCTTCTAGCTAATTGCGATGAAAAACTACATCTTCCCTTCCCTACAGGCAGGCGGCATATATTCTTTCATAATCAAAGATATGATTGTGTAAAACCATGATGTAATCTAGCTTATTTTACTAATCAAATCTGTATTCCACCCTTCCTGTAAAGAGTTCTTTGCAGCTTGCCCCGTTTTATGCTGAAACGTGCAACCGGACTTGTTTATCTCAGATTGGCCTTTTTAGTCATCAGGGCGCTTGCAGAAGCATGGGATGAGTCCTTCCTGAATCTTCATTTGTGAAGAAAAGCCAGAGAGAGAGATATGAGAAAGTAGAACTAAGGGTGAATGAGATTCCCAAACCCGCTAAGGAAGCTTCATAATTGAGTGGGGATTCTGATGCGTTATAGCGCATTGGACACTCTGTACATGTTCAGAGAGATCCAGGCAGCCAAACATAGTAGCAGAAAAAAACCCATTTGCCCCAGCATTAGCCTTAAGATGTCTAATAAAGCATACAGACACTCAGGTGGTGTCTAAACTACTAAACCCTACTGATACATTTAAAAGATATACAGAAACAACAGAGAATCCTCTCTGTGGCAGTAATCAGGATTTAGCAGCTTCAGCCACTGCATAGTCAAACAAACACCTTAGAACAGGTTATAGAACTTCAAAACACATACAGTAAACATCCTGCCTCAGTGAGACATATGTAAATACAGTGCCCATGCAGATTAGAAGTACAGAAATAGACACTCTTGTTTCCTTCAAGGCTATGTTCCCAATAACATAGGCCAGCTGCAGCCTAGTTTACACCAGTATG
Organism: Gambelia wislizenii; assembly: GCA_030847615.1. Taxonomy (NCBI): domain Eukaryota; kingdom Metazoa; phylum Chordata; class Lepidosauria; order Squamata; family Crotaphytidae; genus Gambelia; species Gambelia wislizenii. Next base: position 112,076,661 of record JAUMIR010000004.1, read on the forward strand.
CTCCCTGTAAGCAAACATGTTTGTTTGCTTGCTCTGTATCTCTTTATAACATGAATTTATCAGACTGCATATCCCATCATACTCTGTCAGAGTCTACCCTGATACTTCATTTCAAGTCTAACATATTTAGCTACTAGAGCAAACTGATTTTCTTCAGCCATGGGCTGCAAGGAACTTTGGATTGTACCCCAGGAGAAAAGATATTGGGAGGACTGGGTTCTAATCCCTTGAACTGAAGGCAAAGCTAGTATCACATTAATGGATTTCTGTTCATGTAATGAGACTTTCTCCTCCCTCTAAGCCCTCCCTAAATCCATTTTAGAAGGTTTCCCCAGCCTCCCTGGAGCAGAGTTTGGGGGCATGCATGATGGGACATGAGGAATTCCCCCCCCCATGAATTTACTCATAAAATGAATTTATTCTGTCCACTGAATGAGATAACTGAATTCTACTCTGTTAATCCATTATTCTTCCCACTTATTTCCTCCTCTTCTTTTCTCTCCAGCTTGTCCTTTCCCTGCCATTATCCCCTTTGCCCTTTCCACACTTTTCCAGGCAAGATCTTTTACTGCTTATGTGCATTAGCATGAGCAGTGGCTGGCAAAGTGTTGCTGGGACTTATGAGTGTTTTCCTAACTACTCCATCTTAACTTCTGTATCACAGAAATTACTGTGACACTCTTGGTTTCAACAGCAGTATATAATTATGCCTTGGGACCTAGTTTATACTTCCTGTTGATTCTCTCAACAGAAAAACAAAGTGAGCCCTTTTTGCATGACCTGACCTTTTTCTTCTTTTGTTTTAGCGACCTTTAGCTTTAGGAGCAGACATCTGTATGTACTCGGCAACCAAATACATGAATGGTAAGTGCTATCTAAAACATGTTGTATTTATGCTGGTATTAAAACAAGCCGTCAAAATCCCTTTTGTATATGGCAGTATGCAACTCCTGTTCACTGTCAAATTTTTATTTTCCTTATGGTTTGTTTTGTTATTTGCTGTCAAGTCAGCTTCGTCTTACAATGATGCTCCAAGATCCCTCCAAGAGATACCTCCAAGATCCTGGATCATCAGCTGCCTTGCTCAGGTCTTGCAAAGTCATGGCTGTAGTTTCCTTCATGGAATCAATCCACTTGTAATGTGGATTCCACTTTACCAAGTATGATTGTCTTTTCCAATGAGTCATGTCATCCCATTGTATGTTCATAGTACAACAGCTCCAGTTTAGTCATCTTTGTTTCTAGTGAGAGTTCTGTTTGGCTTTTTAGCAATCCATGGTATTTGTAGAACTCTTCTCCAGCACCACATTTTAAATGAGTTGATTTTCTTATTGTCAGTTTTATTCACTGTCCAGCTTTCACAGTTGTAGAAATCTGAAAAGTATGGTTTGGATGATTCTGACTTTGGTATTTAATGATATATCTTTACACTTGAGGATCTTATCTAGTTCCTTCATGGCTGCCTTTCCAAGTCTTAGGACCTGTCTAATGCAGAAATACAGCAGTTTGGCACCACCTTATTGTGATGAAAAGGCCGCTCTTTTAGCCAATCTCAGAGCAGCAGGTGCCCAGCCAATAGGAAGGCAGCTGGGCATGGCTATAAAAAGGCCTGACAGAGAGTGAGTGGGGGTTAGTTGTTTTGAGGTTTGACTGGAAAGAAAGAGTTACACCGAAGGGAGGGTGTGCTCTTAGAGTTCCTGAGGGAACTTTTCAGTCTGACGACCACAGAAGGGTCTTAAGGGTCTAGAGGGGGACTGAATAGACTTGGAGAGTCTAATAGGGAGAGGCTCAGAACAAGTCAAGTATATAAAGGGGATTTAGGACTTTGTGCCTGAGTCAGTAGTGCTGGTATGTCTAGATTGATGTTACTATTTTAAAAGGAATCTGATGTAGCTAAGTCTTAAGAAGATTAACAACTTTAATGCTCAACTACAGTTTATTTGTTTTATATTTTTTCAATAAATGTTAGTTAGAGTTTAAAGCTGCTCCGTTTAATTTAAACCACGCTACCTGATATCAGGGACACAAAGGGCTGTCCCAATAAAAAGAGGTTGGTGCTTCACACATAATTTTGGTGGCAGCGGTGGGATAGGAAAGGGCCCCGCGCCGTTAGGAAGAAGCCTGGCACCACACTTATCTGCCATAGTTTTATCCTATGGAATCCTGCTATTTGTAGTTTGGTGAGGCACCAAAGTTCTCTGATAGAAAAGGCTAAATACTTCACAAAATTACAAATACTGTATCAGGATTCTATAGAATAAAACTATGGTGGATAAAGTGGTGTCAAACTGCTGTATTTCTGCAGTGTAGACAGGCCCTTAGTCACCTTCTAATTTTTTGACTGCATTCTCCATTTTGATTAATGACTGAACCAAAGTATAGGAAATCTTTAACTATTTTAGTGTCTTTGTTACCCACGTTAAAGTTAAATAAATCACCTGTGGTCATTATTTTTGTCTTCTTCTTGGTATTTTGGAAAAAAGAGGGCAAATTAATTATTTTTATAGTGGCTTCAATAACTATATAAGGCCTCTTCCCTTCCAATACAGAATATGTACACAAATCATTACTCTCTAGACTGCTTCCCCTTCTGTGGATTATTTCTGATGTTTCTTTACTTCTCAGACAATGCTGCAAGTCAGTATTCTGAGTGACTATATGCTGAACGAAGAATGGTTTCCTTTGGAGAATTTCTCCATTTTAATTTTGGTCCCTGGGGAAAGTCTTGTTCAGATGTTGAAAAGTGAATGAACTCCATTTAACAATCCCATTGATGCAGGCTGAAAGAAAAGCTTCAAATACACATTCAAAATTTTGCATGCAACTGTGTTAAGCTGGGCTGTTTTATTTCAAAAAGTGCATGCATTTCCTCTATCTCAAACGGCTTTAGAAATTCCTCTTAGTTTTCAGTGTGGTTTGCCATGTGAGCCTAACCATCTTTATGTGAAGGAGCATCACAGATAGAAAGTGGCTACATCAGTGCTGCTCAGGCTATCTGATGTGGGGGACCAATAATCACCCCCCTATGCCAGGGATCAGCACCCTGTTTGTGCCCATTGGCTACTATGTTTCTTTGTTTCCTGGAAACTCACCAAGGAGTGGCTCAGGGACCAGCCTCCATCCAGGGACCACTACTTTCAATTTTCCTCTTTGTATTTTCAGGTCACACCGATGTTGTAATGGGACTGGTCTCGGTAAACGATGAAGCTCTCCATGAAAAACTCAGATTCTTGCAATATTGTGAGTATCAATTAAACACCCCAAAACAGGGTGTGATGGATCTATCTGTCAGGATATTGGGAGATGCAGTAGATTTATTCTGCAAAGAGATGAGGTGTAGCAAACAGTGTGCAAAGAGCTGTAGAGTGAGCTAGCAGCAGTTTGCGGAAGCTAGCTGGCTAAATGGATCAGTTTTGATTAGCTGACAGCCTTGGAGCAGAGCTGGGGTGGACTGAGAGCTAAGCAGTCCCATTTTGGATCTTACTGTGTGAAGATGTCCTGTTTAGGATATCATAGTCTGAATATGTTTTTCTTCTGAATGCTGTATATATCTGTAAACATACTTAATTATGCCCAAGTAAAGAGAAGTTTATTTTAGACACAAGCCTGTGTCTGTGCTTTTATTCTTATGTCTGAAGGAACAACACTCTGCTGTTTATTTTTGCTGCCTGGACCTGTTTAGGTAACCAGTGCGCATTACCACCTGATAGGTTACAGGCCCAGGCTGTGCCACACTGTGCCAGTCTACACCAGTCTGTCCAGTAACACCAATCTGTGCCAGTCTACTGCGACCTGTGGAAGCTTGTAAGCTGTGGGGAACTATCTGAAGGTTCCTGGCCAAGATTGCTGATCTGTTGGTGAGAAGCAAGACAGTGAGAGGGGCTTGATAGTTTGCTGAAGGGCTAAAATGGCGGTTTGCACAAGGTATGAATAGACTACCTTTTGAAAGGCTGAATGACAATAACTACCTGGACTGGAGCATGAAGATCCGAATGTATTTAAGAAGAGGGGGGCTTTGGGACCCTGTCCTCCACACTGCTGTAGCTCCAACCGTTCCTCAGAGGAAGGCAGAAGAAAAGGCGCATGCATCTATTATTTTGGGGCTGGAAGATTCGCAGTTGACTTATGTTCATGATTTAGACACAGCCAAGGAATGCTGGGATACCTTAAGAGCTGTTTATGTACGTGAGACAGTAGGATCCAAAATCCTACTCACAAGAAAGCTCTACAAGGCACAGCTGAAACTTGGAGATGATGTAAGTCAGCATCTGGCCTATCTTCGTTCTCTGTTTGGAAAGCTGCATCAATCAGGGCTGGATTATGAAGAGCCAGAGAAGGTCTACATAATTTTGAGTAGCCTTGATTCCAGTTTTGATGCACTAATAAATAGTGTGGAAGCAATTCCAGAAAAAAAGCTGTCTGTGACTGATATCTGTGGCCGTCTGCTCGAGGAAGAAGAGAGATGCAAACAGCGAAGGGAGGAAAAAAACACTTCAAGCAAAGAAAGAAGCCTGATGACCCCAACAGCCATAAAATGGTGAATGGCGAAGGTACAGAGGGTGCATTTGCAGTGAAGAAATGCTGGACCTGTGGTTCTGCTAAGCATTTTGCAAGACAGTGTCCTAATAAACAGAAAAAGAACAGTGGCTTTGAATCCAAGGTGAAAAAGGAAGAAGAGCCGTGCTGCATACTGCCCATGTCTGAACTGGTGAGAAAGGACAGTCCATCTGATCAAACATTGTGGGTTCTGAACAGTGGCTGCAATGTGCATATAGCCAATGATAACTCTGAATTTGTAGAGATTTAAATTCAAATTCAACACATGAGACTTGCTGATGGTCAGAGATCTGTAGTGAAGGGAGAGGGAAAATGTTTTATTTCATGTTTAGGGAAAAATATTGACAAAGTGGTTTATGTGCCCTCACTTGAAATTTCTTTACTCTATATAAATTCACTAGCAGAAGAGGGGTATCATATTACTTTTACTGGCAAGCAATGTTTTATTTTAAAGGATGGAAATGTTTGTGTAGAGGGGGAATTTAAAAATTAGCTTTATTATATGCACCCCAAAGCTGGTTTAACCCATGGTATTATAACGAACACCCCAGTGCGTAATGATTGCATACATTTGATGCACAGAAGAATGGATCACCCTAGTTATAAGGCTTTGAAACAAATGCTTGATGTGTGTTATGATTTAAAGGTGAACAACTGCAATGTTTTCTTAGATTGTTCTGTTTGCAAGCAGAGCAAGTCAAAGGTATTGCCAGTTCCTAAATTCAGTGATAGGAAATCCAAGAGAATTTTTGAATTGATACACACTTATTTGGCTGGTCCTTTTTCTTCATCTTTGGGAGGGACCAGATATGCCATGGTAATTGTTGATGATTTCTCAAGGTTTGGATCTTGTTATTTGTTGAAAAACAAATCTGAAGCCTTTGAAACATTTCAAAAGTGCTATAATTATGTTGAAAGGAAGTACCAGGTTCATGATCGCTATATGCAAAGTGACTCTGAGGGGGAATTTATGTCTGTTAAATTCCAGAAATCAGTAAAACAGAGGGGCATTTTCCACAGATGCCCTGCCCCCTTTATGCCCAGCCAGAATGGTGTTGCAGAACATAGATTTGGCATTTGCAAATGATAAAGGATTCCTTAATGTAAGATTCCCAGATGGATCAGAAATACTGGGGTGAGGCAATCCTAACTGCCAATTATTTGCATAACAGACTATGGAACTCTGTGGTACAGGAAACTCCATATTTTTGTTGTATGGTAAAAAAAACCTTCAGTTAAGCATTTGAGAATTTTTGGGAGTTTTGCATGGGTTAACATACCCAAGAGTTCAAGGAGAAAGGGGTCTCCTAAAGCTCAGAGGCTAAGGTTTGTGGGATATCAGAGTGACTCTAAAGCTTATAGATTTGCACTTGGAAATGGCAAAGTTTTAATTTCTAGGAATGCCCAGTTTGAGGAACACAGCAATTGGAGCCACGTTCACTCAAACTTTGAAGTGCTTCTGCCTGTAAATGGGGGTGCACAGGAAATTCAGCAAGTGCAAGATCTAGTTATGCCCGATGCTAATGTTAAAAGCCCTGTAGTAATTAAGACTGAAATGCAATAGGACTACAGTTCTAAGCAGGAAGAAAGCAATGATGGGGATCATGAGGTGCCACCATTTTCCAAACCCAGAAGGTCTGATTGTGTGACAAAAAGGGTGCCACCTCATAGATTCACAGTGGATAATGCTGTCGGGGTGTGAACCTAACAATTTCAGTGAAATGTTGAAATCACCCCAAGAGGAGCAGAAAACAGTTAATTTGCAATGTTATGTGGACAGTGAAGCTAACATGTTTACTAAAGCACTAGGTTCTGTTAAATACCAGTATTTGTTGACTAAGTTTGGTATAGTGCAATGTGTTTAAATACAGCTCTTTAAGAATAAATATAGAGGGGTGTCAGGACATTGGGACATGCAGTAGATTTATAAACCCCACACACCCATATGTCACCATTCTCTAAAGATGCCAACCATAGATGCAGGTGAAATGTGAGGAATAAACTCTTCCTGAACATGGCCTCACAGCCCGGAAAAAAACCATGGAAAACCTAAGGAGAGATTGCTTTAGCACCACCCTACTTTCCTTGTACTAAAGATATTTTAACATTTGAATCAATTTTCCATTATAAGCAAGATGTTTCATGGCACTGCTTCTTAGTGTTTCATGACTGGATGCTGATCTACAATAGGTGCAAGAAGAGGTGGATAGTAAACAACAAGCTGTAATCCAAACAAATGAATAAACAGTACAGTTGCATTCTGAAGTACAGAAAGCAAAAAGTAGTACCTTATTGTCCCAGGAAAGGCAGAAGCAGCGTTTCTTAAAATTGCTGTCAACACTGGCTAATCCATAGGACTATTACTCCTTGCCATATTGAGGACCTGAAGTTGTGTATCAGCCAGGGTGGTGTACAGAACTTTGGGAGACATAGGTTGAAATCTCACTCATCTAGGAAGTTCCCTAGTTAACCTTAGTTCAGTGATTGCCTTGCCATGTCTTAATCTTATCTCATCTATCTCAGAGTTTCTGTGAGGATAAAAAAATGTGGTATATGGGAGAGAAGGGGTGGGTATGATACACTGCATATACTACACATACCTCTCAGTATTCCTTAATAGTACTCTGCTACCACTTAGGTGCAGTATGACCCCTGTATCCGCAGGACTGGTACCTGTGGTTTTACTTACCCGCATCTGAAAAATATGTTCTTTCTAGGCATTTTCTATGTTCTCCAGCATGATTCTATGGTATGCTTCTACCAGAAGCTAGCCATAGAGTTCTGCTAGAGGACCTAGAAATGCCTAGAGAGGTGTTCTCTCTAGGGATCGCCAGGTCCTCCAGCATTATTTTATGATATTCTTGGGTCGGAAGTTGTTCATTTCAATAGGGTTCGTTATTATCTGCAGTTTCACATTTCCACAGTATGTCCAGGAACTTATTTCCGCGGAAATAGGGTCGTACTGTATACTTTAAATTTTAGGTTAAAATTCTGCCCAGGTTTGATATTTATTCTGAACAAATGAATAAATGAATATATTTTGACAGTAAATAAATGAAATAAATGAATATATTTTGACGGTAAAACAATGTTATATTGCTTATTTACTCTTTATACATAGCTTGGTGGGAGTGACAAACCAATATGAGCCATGTAATGCTACCTCATGCCAGCTGCCGGCTCATTAGCGAAGTAGGTGATTTCTTTGTTTTGTTTTATAGCCATTGGAGCAGTTCCATCTCCTTTTGACTGCTACCTTTGCAACCGGGGTTTAAAGACACTCCCGATTCGCATGAAACAACATTTCCAGAATGCATTGGCTGTTGCCCGGTTCCTTGAGTCAGATCCTAGAGTTGAAAAAGTCATTTTCCCTGGTGAGTGAGTCATCATTGCAGAACCTGATAGTTGCCAAAAAATACAGTAATAAAATGGCAGCTGGGGAACCTCAGCCAAACAGCGTGAATAAGACTGCAAAGCTGTATGCACTTACTTGTCAGTAAGCTCCATTTAACATAAAGGGATTTAATTTTGAGTTCGGTACATAGATGGTGATGCTGGTAAGTGGACTCTTCTAGTTCAGTGCCAGAGATTTATATCGGCTAAATGGCTGATTGAGGGCTGATGCAACAGGTGCTAGTTAATTGTTTCTTCCATATTGTTTTCACCTCCATGAACTTCCCTATTCCGTAATTATTCCACTGATCATTTCCTTACTGTTGTCACAACCACTCATTCCAGGCATTGCATTCAACATTCTAATTTTCCTATGTTGTACATATGTAGAGCAGCCTGTGGACCACATGTGTTCCTTTCAAGTCTATTTGTGAGGAGTTATCACCCCTAAAAATATTTCAAAAAAAGAGATTTTGCTTTCCCACCCTCCAGAATAATGCCCACTGCTGCCCCTTAGGGAAATGTTGCAGTCTTAACACACACACACACACATGTGCACACCTGCCCCCCATCGTTGTTTGAGGCTCAGGCGAGGCCTTGTAGGGGGTGACTTCTCCTTGACTTCCTGTCTCTTGAGCCCACAGTTTGTGTGCGCGCGCACAGGTGCATGCATGCGCTAAAAGAGCAAAATTTTAAATTTGTATACGCTTCCCTCTGCTTTCGGTCCCCCAACACATATTATTTGGGAACTTTTGCAATTTGTACCTTAGCAAAGTATTCTATAAAGCATATTCCTTATAGCCTCCAAAGGGCCATTCCATTAATGTCTTCATGCCACCCAGAAAAGTTTCTCTCTTGAACCCTTTGGGGAATTCTAGGAGCTGAAATTCAAGAGAGCAGCTTTCCCAAGCTACATGAAGATGTAAATGGAATGACTGTTTGTTGGCTACTAGGAGTGATTCTGGAGTTGTAACTCACAAGTGCAATTTTTCCAAACTTTGCATTGTCAGGTAGCTACTTTATAATTTTAGCAGACTGAGTGTACGTGTCTATATGTGTGTTAAAGTAATAAAAAAACCCCAAGGTGTTTGTATAACATGTGGCTCATTTCAGGCTTGCCATCACACCCGCAGTTTGAGCTGGTGAAACGTCAATGCACAGGCTGCCCAGGGATGATTTCCTTTTACATTAAAGGAAACCTTGAAAATGCCTCCAGGTTTCTCAAAAGCTTAAAGGTAAAGAAAGACCTCTGAATGTAGCTACATTTTCTTATATAAAGAAGAACAGCACCACCTTGTGACCTAACCAGGATCTGGATGCAGCACACAAGCAGGAAGTTGCCTTCCAGCCTGCAGGGCAAATTATGGTGTGTGAAGAGAAGTCTCACAATGTAAATCTCCCATATGGTTGTGAGAAGTGGCAGTAATGAGAAGGAAGGAAAAGGGTCTATCCAAATTAACTCGATCCAATTATTCAAGTGACTAGTGCTTGCCAAACCAATATGAGCCATGTAATGCTACCTCATGCCAGCTGCTGGCTCATCTTCTGCCACAATTATAAACAGAGTTTTGAAACCAAGGCCAGTTTTGCTGATGTAACAAAGACATGATGTTTCCTAAATGCCTCCCAAGTGCTTTGAGTCCAGCAAACTCTGTCCAATCATTGCTTCATCAACACATATCATTAGAAATGTATTCTCCCTTAAATACAGGTATGCAGTCACTTCCTCAATGACTGGCCAACAAATTAACCTGAAAAAAGAGCAAAGAGTCTTTCTGTTCTATATCGGTCATTGTGGATAACTTCCCACAAAACATAGAGCTGGATCAGTGTGTACTCTGCCTTACATTCCATTTTACCCCAGCTAGTAAGATAAATTAATCATTGTAGTTGTAATCACAGGGGACTAAATCCTAATGTTAATCCCAGCTAGAATAATCCCCACTGAATCCATGGTAATTTGGTAAATTACCATTTCTGATAACTCCATTGATTCAGGGGGTCTATTCTAATTGGAATACAATTCAGGCTGATATCAAGAGGATGCTCAAACTCAGACTAGGACAGGGATGAGAGAAGTAAATCTGTGAAGGTCTACCCACTTTTCCTGATAGCTGCACTGGGGTAATGAACTCATTTAGGAGAAACACTATAGATAGGAAGTCTAGGGCAGAGTTTCTCAACCAGGGTTCCCTGGAATCCTTGGATTCTGTGAGAGATCATTAGGATTTCTGTGAGAGATTATGAAAAAAAGCTTGGTTTTTTAAGTTGTGGATATAATAATTTTTCTGCAGGGCCTCCCTGAAATCTGAAAATTATTTCAAGGGATCCTCCAGGGTGAAAATGTTGAGAGAGGCAGGGCTGTAAGTCTTTTTTTAGGGGTGAGGTATACTCCTGCTCTGAAACAGCCAAAAACACCTCTTCAGAACAGTCCAAAATGGCAGCTGCAAGGAGTTCTTGAGCAGCCCTTCAGAGCTCCAGCAGACCTGAAAGTGGTGTAGTGCAGCCTTCTGTGCTCCAGAGCATGCCCATCCGTTGTCTGCTTGCCCTATGCCCTCTTGATCTGGGCATGGAGGTGTGAAATCTAATAGGCTGATCCTAATCTATCTGTTGGGTTTGGTTGAGTTGAGAGATAACAATTTGTCTTTTAAGTTTTCTAAGGCCATGGCTTGATATGTCATCGCTCACATTTTGAATTGAGCTTGGAAGTCAGTAGTAGTAGGAACAGCCCTCATGGCCGGAAGAGAATTTTATGTAGGCTTAAATTTCATAGGCTACATGTTATGGTCTAATTGGTTTCTAATTGGTTGGTAGCTCCCATGTCAGTAGGGATGTGAGTCTATTCTGGATTTTAATCTGAACTTTGAAGGAGCTATTTAAGATGCTGAACTTATTTTAGGAATAGGGTCCAGCATGTTGGATACCTGTTTTTAAAGTTTAGACTAAGCCCCTGAATGGGTTCACCATCCTATTGACATGGAGCCCATCAGTCACCAGTTTTCACATCTCCATCAGGTATCATTTTAGGCTGATAACCTACCTAGCATACATTACCAATGTTGGCACGGTATACACAACGCAGTAAGCCTGGGTTCCAGAGAATCTTGGCTTGTTGCTATTGAAGAATCACACAAGTCCAATCATTTTCACTTGGTTCTTCTGTTAGTGGTAAATCTCAGAGCATTGCAGTCAGCATTGTATCAGCAAACTATAATTCCTCCATCTGTGGTTTGTTATGACACCGAAAGTGGGGCTTTGAGGTAGTTTCTCTTCAAACTAGTCAGAGCCATAAGCCATAGTTTGGGGAGGGGGTTGGTTTTGTTTTTTTTTACTCTGCCAAAATAATTTCTCTGCTCATCTGGTGTCAGAGTTAGGTATACCATTTCATTGGGCGTAAATGACTATTTAATTCTGCATAGGAGTAAGTGGTATGAAAAACTGAATGGAAGCTTGTTCAAATATAATATTCTGTATTCTTTTCTCTAGCTTTTTGCCTTGGCTGACAGTCTGGGAGGCTATGAAAGTCTAGCAGAACATCCGTAAGTAAAGTTTATCTGAAGTCTCTGTTGAAGTGAGTTCCTTTAAAAACAACAGCTATTTAGGTAGTGTACATTACTGTAATGAACATGAGACCGAGACACCTAACATATTCATTTCAGTCTTGCCAATAAGACTCCATTCTGCTGTTTAGGGTATGTACACAGTGGGACATATTTGGTACAGGAAAGTCAGCTGCATCAAGTGCATTGAACTATAGACACAGTGAAGATGTAGAAGCACCACATAAATACTTATAAATTACTCTGACTTAAAAATAATGCTGTTAAATTACAACAGCCTCAGACTAGTTTTTGTCTGCCACAGAGAAGGAAAAATGCAAAGTGTATTTAGAATTATCTTTTCCTCCATGTATCTCATCTATCCACTGTCCTCTCATTAAAAAGCTCACACAGATTTCATTTGATTAAGTTGCCTGGCAGGACTAGAAAACTGTAGCACTTTGTAGAGACTGGGTCAGTGGTCAAAGCAGGGATGGGATAGTGTCCTATTTAATTTCAGACCTAATAGTATCTAATGTCTTTCATCTATCCTAATGCTGCTGTGAAATGACATTACTGTGAGGCACTCCATTTTCTCCCCCTCATGTAGATTTAGTCCTGGTGAATTTGAGGGGACCATGTTCCCTCATGGTAACTCAATTTTTTTTGTGGGGAAGGGGGACACATAGTCCCTGCCATCTACAACCAGCACTCTCTCCCCAAGCTTCCCTGCTCCTCTTCACTCTTTTACCGGCACACAGAGGCTGTTCCCCTCCTGTGTCCTGTGCTCCCCCAGCAGCCAATTTACACCAGCCAGGAGTTTTGGGGAAGCTGTTTTGAGAGGCAGAGAAGTTGGTGAAGAATTGGGAGGGCTGGTCATCCACCCTGTGGAGGTGGAGGCACTCATCCACTTTTGGGCAGCTGAGCCCATAGTGGGCTGATCACTTCCAGATTTCTGTTTCCAGTCATTGCCACCATCATTAGAGGCCTTGCATTTTACCTGTGGTTTCTTCTGACACCACCCACCCACCCTTCATTCTCTTGTTCCCACTCACTGGTGTTACTGTGTCTCTTTGCTGGCTTTCATTCTCTTCCTTCAGCCCTAGTCTTGTTCCCCCTTGCAGCAAGGGTGGTCTGACTAAAAATCTTTAGTATTTTAAATACAGAATGTTACATAATTGTTATTTTCTTTTAAATTTACCCATTTTACAATGGATGTCAATAGCAGCTGACAATAATGATATTACTGAGAAAGACAAAAAATATGCAACATAGACAGGTCCTGGGCCCACTTCCAGACCTCTGTGGCTTAATAGTGGAATAGAGATTCCACAGCCGTGAAAAGACTATTTAATTTCCCCCAGAACATGGAAGTAGATTTCAGGCAGAGCTTGGAAAAATGACTTTCATTGGGACTAGTTCCCAAAATCTCCCAGGCAGCATGACTGGTAGCTATGTTGATTTGGGGATTCTGGGAGTGTGATCCAAAAAAGCCATTGAAATGAAAAAAACTGTAGTTTTAAAAGATAATCCGCAGTGCCAGCCCATGCTTGACTGGGATGAGGGATTTACATGTTAGAAGTGAATCTATTGACATTTTACAAATGGATTACTATTGCAGGCCTGTGGATTGAAACCATAGTGCAGAATGTGACTTGCCTCACCTCTTGCTACATGTAATTTTTTTTTAGCTGTTACATTTCTTGTACTTGCTGGTATGTTGCTTTCTATTTGTGAATCTCAAACCCTGGACTATTTGTTCTTTTTCAGTGCTATCATGACTCACGCTTCAGTTCCCAAGGCAGACAGAGAAGCCCTTGGAATCACTGATACTTTAATTCGCATGTCTATTGGTTTAGAAGACTCCGAAGACTTAATAGAAGATCTGGCCCAAGCTCTGAAGGCAGCAGTAAGTCACTCCAGAGTCCACTGCCTGCCAGTGTGAGAAAAGTGTTTGCTCCCCCTCGCCCATCACTTGACCTTTTTAGCTTCCCTGGTCCTCTAGAAATTAATAGTGCTTCTGATGAATACTCGTTTAGTTTGTCACATAACATGACAACATACAGTTCTTTTATGAAACATGGCTGGTGTGTGCTTTAATTGTGCACACACTTAGGACTAGTAAGGGCCCAAGTACTTCAGTTTTTACTACCAGCTGAATATTGAAGATGTGTATGTGTACAGAGGTTTGTAAACTATGCAGGGGACAACTTGTATCGACCACCTCTTACAAAATGATCACAGAACATGAGTGGGAGGCCCTAAAACAGGAGAGAGAATCATGCAGCCCTTTAGAGGTTGTTTGACTGCAATTTCCAGAATTCCTCAACATTGGCTGTGCAGGTTGGGCTGCTAGTATTTGCAGTCCAGCTTCTAGAGGGTAATACAATCCTCATGACTAAGCCTTAAAAGACCACTGTGCCAGACAAGCGTCTTCCTTTTCAGCACCTCCTATCACCATCAGCGTACCCAGTAGTCCTCCATACAGAATCTCCAACTTCAGCTTACTTGTAGGATTCCCCCATGTTATCTATAATTTCAACAAGAGTACAAGAGTGGTTCAAAGAAATATTACCATGGTAGAAGAACTTGTTCTGCTAGGAAGCAGGGGAATCTACGTTTATATCAAGGGAAACTGCTTTGTTCACTAAGGTGTTTCAGGCTGCATCTGCACTGCAGAAACAATCCAATTTAACACCGCTTTAACTGCCATGGCTCAATGTTATGGAATTCTGGGATTTGTAGTTTTGTGAGATATTTAGCCTTTTCTGTCAGGGAGCTGTGGTACCACAACAAACTACAAATCCTGGGATTCCCAAGGATGGAGCCATAGTACTTAAAGCGGTGTCAACATGTATTATTTCTGCAGTGCAGATGCAGCATACATTGTGAATGTCAGTGGCTCTCCAGAATTTCAGGCAGAGGTCTTTCTCAGGGCCCTTTTACACTATATAATTATGCCACTATGATTCCACTTGCACTATCATGGCTGCTTCCTGTGGAATCCTGGGGCTTGTAGTCTAGTGAGGCACTAAAGCTTCCTGGCTGAGTATTCTAAATGCTCCTCTGTGAGCTTTAAATCCCAGCATTTCATAGGATGTTGCCATGGCAGTCAAAGTGGAATCAGTGCTATTACTATGTTGTGTGAAAGGGCCCTCCAGCAAAAGGCATTGCGTGGCTGTTCTACCTTTTCCTAAAGTTTAACAAGCTTGTGTATGTGATAGGAAAAAATGCAGACGAATTGGTGAGAAAATGGAGGAAGACGAACGATTATTATCATGACTGCCCCCCAGTTCCAGGAATGAAACATGATCATTGCGTAATAAAAGCCTAAATGAGAAACATCCTCAAACTGCTAGTGTTTTGATTTTGAGATTTTTTTTTTGCTATACAGTTCTGTGAATTCAAAATGAAAGAGTTGTTAGTCATGAAATTGTAAGAGTGCAGACTTTGTAAGGAAAAGTGTGTGTGCTGAGAGGGAAGACAGACATTATGAGCAGAGCAGAGGGAGATTAGAGCAGTAGGTACACTGACTCCAGTATGGTTTAGTGGTCAGGGCTGGAATGGGCATTCTCTGACTGAGAATTCTGAATGCCCCTCCCTAAATTGTAAACCCCAAGATTTGTAGGATGGAGCTCAAGCAGTTAAAGTGGAATTATAGGGCTCTAATTCTGTGGTGTGAAAGTGCCCCCAGCCTCATCTGGCAATATAGCAAGTGAACCTGGGCCTACTTGCATATAAACCTTGTCTGTTTTACCACTAAACTAGAGCCTTTGCTCTTTTGATATGTATGTAACTACATTCTGCGGTATGCTAGTGGCACCCAGATTTATTTGTTTATCTGCAATAAGCTCACACACAGTTTTGTATGTGTGTATGTGTGCCTGCCTTCAAGTCGCCTGTCAACCTATGGAGACCCCATGAATTTCATAGGGTTTTGTTAGGGAAGGAATATTCTGAGGTAGTTTTGCCAGTTCCTTCCTCTGAAATATAGCCTACAGCACCTGGTATTCCTTGGCAGTCTCCTATCTAAATGCTAACCAGGGCTGACCCTGCTTAGCTTCCAAGATCAGATGGAATCTGGTGCCTTTATGGTATTTGGGCTTGCTTGCTTTGGTCTTCTCTGTTTTTTAAATTGCAGTATTGCAGTTTAAATTGCAAATTGTAGTATTGCAGTGTGGCCTTTAGAGGTTGTATGCGAACACATTTTAGATCCTGTGCACAAACATCACAAGTGCCTGTTCTCTGGAGTATATCCTTTGACTGTCTTCATGTACTCTTCTAACTAAACATGCATTTCTGACAAGACTCTCATTGGACCATTCTGCAGAAACACATACATTGGCATTCATTCATTGTCCCTCACCCCATAAACAATGGATATGAATGTATATGCTTGTGCATATTGGTCCAATGAGAGTCCTTCTGGAAATGTTTGTTTAGAGAAGTGTGTGGGGATCTTCAAAGGATATACTCCACAGAATATGCACTGTGTTGTTTGTGAACAGTATAATAAGTGCATGTGAATCTCTACAACCTCCAAAGGCCACTCTGCAATACTATTATTCCAGTGTTCATTCCATTCCTTGCAAAGGCATGCTGAACACCAAGTCTCAGTCTATTCGAAGCCTGCCAGTCCCCTCTCTCTTGACTAACTTGTCATCCCTACTTTGTTCATGGCTGCCAGTCACAATGTCTGTATGTTTCCTCCAATATCAGAGGCAGCACACAGTTCCTGAGCAAACAACAAATGAGGAGGTGCTGTAGCACTTAAGTCCTGCTTATGGTTATTGCAGAGGCATCTGTTTGGCCACCGTGGAGACAGAATGAGTGCCTAAATAGAGTTTCAGTCTGATGCAGCAAAGTTCTTCTTATATTCCCATTAGCCTCTCTGGCTTTTTCAACCATCACCTAGTACAGAAGTGGGGAAAGTATGCCCCCCGACCCCTTGCTGTAGGACTTTATCAGATGAGGTACCTACTGCTATAAAACTGCATCATTTAGGACGCGACAATAACACAAAGGGTGAAATTATCAGACACCTGCATCATTCAGCTGTTCCCATGGTGTAGCAGTGGTGTGGACAATGCATCACTTTTTTATTGATGGGCTAAGCCATCAATAAAAAGTGATGCCTTAGTCACATCTGTGCTACACCCCTAGAATGGCTGGATGACATAATCTGATAATTTCACCTTTTTTTGTTATCATGCCCTTATAACATGGTTTTTGTGTCCCTAGTCTCATAAAGTCCACACAACTCCCCTGGAATTTTTTTAGGTATTTGGGAAGTGTGGGTGAAAAATCACCCCCAAATGTTCAAAAGTACTGACTGAAGTGGTCATTTCACGTCTAGCATTCCCCCATGTCCCAAACCCCAAATTTCAGCTGAAAAAACCCATCCACACCCAAATCCACCAGAAGTGGAAACAAGAAGTAGAAGGTTTTTTCAGCTATTAATTTTGGGGTGTAGTGTACTTCCTCATTATTCTAGAAGCTCAGTAGAATCTACTGCGTTGCTCTTCTTTCAATGTAGCTGAAGAAAACCAACTAAGGGTCTGAAAGTCTCAAAAGTAATATGTAATCTCAGCTCCATGAAAATTCATTTAATTTCAAGGAAAATAGTGATACTTGTTCTCTCTTACCATAGAGTCCTGATTACAAGATCCGTAACTAAGAGATTTGGGACTCAGATGGCAACTGATACCAGTGGACCTGTAACATGAAGAAAACAAATGGGATGCTCAGCTACTCATGAAATTTCACTGGTTCTTAAAAATGAAAACTTACATTTTGACACTCTGAAAGCAAGCCAAGGGTGCTGGCTGTCCTTAGCCCATTGATATAGAGCAAGTGCCTTCATCATCTCTTATCATTTTTGTCTTTTTAAAAAAAATTAAAACTAAAATTGAGCCACCCTTTTATACAGCAGCAGCTTTTGGATGACTACGATTCATACTCAGGAATGTTGTGTCCTGTTATTTCCGAATGATATTTAAATTAGTTCATTATATGCTGGTGTAACATAGTGGCTGAATTAGAAATGAGGCAGTTCCCAATTTGAATCTTGCCTCTGCTGTGAGCCCCACCAGGTACCCTCAGGTAAACTACTCTTCTTAACTTCAGTTCCCCTATCGACAATATGGGACACAATAATAATGAACTGCAACTAGATTGTGCATCTGGAACACTTTGAAACCTTAGAAAGTGCAGTACAATACCAGATAAATTTTGAATAATACAGTAGGACCCCCTTATCCGCTGATTCATTATCCACTGATTCAATTATCCGTGGTTTAAGTTTCAGCACAGCTACCATAGAGTCTTCCTAGAAAATGTGTCACCTCTAGTCATTTTCTAGGTCCTCCAAGACAACTCTATGGTATTTAAACCCATTATTTTCAATGGCATTCCCTATTATCCATGGTGGGGCCTGGAACCAATCTCCTGTGGATATGGGGGTCCTACTGTACTCCTATTATACCAGTACTCTTTTTCTCACTGCTGTGTTTGCACTGCTGAATTAAAATAAAAATGAGTTAATATCTGATTCAGAAAAAGAGAGCTTCAAATGAAAAATACAGCTTCAGATTGGTCTCTTAGAACAGATGCTATTTTTCTCTTCTGTATAAAATTTTAAAATGAAGCAAAGTCAATTGCATGGTACCATGTCAATTGCATTTTGAAAAAAAAAGATTAGAATTTGCTTTAGTTTCTGTTTTGAATATAAAATTTCTCCTGGTTACATTTCTGGTCTTTGCATAGGGCAGTTCTGCTTTTGAAGTTTCATTTTTTTGCTTCAGTATCTGTGATTGACATGTGAGTACTGTTTCTGTAAGCAACACAAATTTTCTGTCAATTCATACTTCTCATAAATTATATAAAGTTGTTTGATTTTCATTTTCTCTGAAGAGTTGTTTTGAAACAACAAATAAGTGACACCGGTGAAAACTCAAGGTGATATAGACCAAATGTTTTATATCTCAAGCAACTGAAAATGCAACTAGCTCCCAATCAAAGCTCCATGGAACTCCTACACAAGAAAGGACTGCATAATTTGCCTCTGGATCAGGAATGGTGTTTGTGGAAGAATGAGGCATTGATTGAACAGCTCCTGACACTGAAGGGAAGCCTATGTTAATGTAAAGATGCCATATAAATACTAGATCATCCCACAGACAAGATACCACTGATTGTAGCTAATACTGCGCTTTCACCTATACTTTAATTTAAAATTTGTGTCTGTCATTGCTCTACAAATGCTTGATCACACAGTCACCAGAATCACAGACTGTGTTCTCTAATAAAGACAACAGTAAGGCTTTGGACTTGATTTGTCAACTACTTCAGCTACCTGCTCCCCAAAATACTTTGGCAGATATTCAATATCGCAGATTCATAGCCTAGAGTCATGGATCCATAACTAGTCTGTAGTCAGTAAGACTATGTAGTCTTAACAGAAACCTACCTAAAAGACAACCCAGTCCACCTTAAGTGACAGCAGCTGGCAGGCAAAAAGTCCATTTCGTAGGCTGGCTTGCTGGCAGGAGTAGGAGGGGAAACCTCCTCCTCTTTGTGCCCTGATTGGAAGTTGAACAGACCTCCTTCAGCAGATCCAGCAGCTGTCTCTTAAGATGGACTGTGGTGGAGGGACAGGAGATGCTACTTATTTATGCAGATGTAACTAAGTACCTGATCAAGGATTTGGGGGGTTCTGGTTTTTTGGAGGGTTTTTTTTTTTGCTCTACAATGAACATTTTGACCAAAGTTGATATTTATGCTTACACTGAAATCCCAAATGCTTTCCTGTAAGTTCAGAATGTATAGTAGGCATGTGTATTATGCAAGTCCATACTACATGTTTTCGTTTACACATGACCAAAAAAAAAGCAATCTGGAACCCTATTTTTCTTACCTGAAATGAACAACAAAGTGTTCTCTCTAGGAATCTCTAGGTCCTCCAGCACATTTCTATGGTATGTTTTCACTGGAAGTTAACCATAGAGTTGCACTGGATGACCTAGGAAAAGGACTTTATCAGATGCACAAAATATGGTGTCATAATGACACCACATAACTGTGAAAGGATGCGCAAATCAGATGATGTCCCCCTTCCACGGTTATGTCCCTGCCAAAACCCATAGTTTTTAATTGACGGCTTAAGCCATCAATTGATCCCCCCTGCCATTTTGGTGCCGGCATTGCTGGTGTGTGAAACCTCAGGCCATTTAAATCTTGTCACTGCAGTGAGAATAGCCAGTCTGGTGCGAACACTTCCAGGTGATAGCAGGACATCCAGGTATGTTTCACTCTTTTTATGACCCTCCCTAATTTCCCGCATGCCGAAGTCTCATGGGATTTCGAATGAGGACGTGAACAAGGCTCCATTCACTTCCTCTTCATTGCCGGAGCTGCCTTTGCTGGGAAAGGAGGTAAGTGCCAGGTGTGTGTGTGGGAGAGTGTTCTTTGCTGGCATAGAAATGTTTTTTTCTATGCCAGCAAAAGAATATTTTAAATGGGGTGGTTTGATAAAGTTCAAAGTCTAGAGAGGTATCCTCTCTAAGTCTTCCAGTGTGACTCTGTGGTCAACTTCTGGTGGAAGCATTCCATAGAATCATGCTGGAGGACCTAGAGATTCCTAGAAAGGACATTTCATCATTCATTTCAGGTAAGAAAAATAGGGTTCCAGATTATATGTGAAAATTGTATTATGCAGAGGGTCCTGGAACATGTAATTCATGTAATATGGGCCTACTGTATCAGCATATTGACTTTGGGGGCAGGGAGACTGCTGGTTTTTGTTGTTGTTTATTTTTCATGGACTTTGGTGTGAAACAGATTTGAAAGATAGTAGGTGTTATCAGTCAAACTTTTCTTTCATTCAGATAAGTGAAATCATCAATGTTACCTGGACAATGCCAGGTACATTTCCTTGTTTCTAATAATGTTGAGAGTGGCTTTGAGGTTCAGTGATGATTCAGGGAGAATAGAAAGTACAAATACTTCACCAACGCTCAGAAAAGGTACTCTTTTGGACTATGGCTGCTCTTATCTCCCAATCACCCTGGCCACACTGAGTTGGGGATTCTGGATATTGTAGTACTGCTAGTTCCAAAATTATATTTTAATCCTCACACAATAGTGAGAGCTTAAACATCTCAGAAAAAGGAAAAGGAAACAACTCCATTTCAGAAGTTGTAGGGAAATAATGAAATGGGAAGTGTGAGGCACATGCGCTTCCTTTGTCCCCTTCTTTTTAACACATGGTACACTACTGGTTTTGATTGTGTGTGTGTGTGGTGAGGGATTGCTTTTTTAAAAAGGTACATCATTTTCTAGTTGGGTCCAAAGGAAGATACACAACTAGCCTTTTATCTGCCCTATTTGTATGGATCATAACCAAACCTATGGTTTATTTGATAGCATGGGTGGGGAATGCCAGCCTTCTAGATCCATTTGGACTGCAGCGCCTTTCAGCTCTACCCAGAGAAGCCCTCATGAGAGAGCTATCACCTTCAGAGGCCTACTTGACAGGCATCTGTGAAAGAGTTTCCTCCTGTGTCACTCCCAAACTGGAATGTACTCCCCTCAGAACTGTGATCTGTTCCTACTCTTACTCCTTTCAAGAAGTGTAGGAAAAGGCTTCTCTTCAAATTGGCCTTTTAAACTGTTTTTATGTTTATTGCTGATTGTGATGGTTTATAGGTTAATTTGTGTTCAGTGTGTTTTTAGCTACCCCG
The DNA here is from genome assembly GCA_030847615.1 of Gambelia wislizenii. Classification (NCBI taxonomy): domain Eukaryota; kingdom Metazoa; phylum Chordata; class Lepidosauria; order Squamata; family Crotaphytidae; genus Gambelia; species Gambelia wislizenii. Next base: position 112,097,890 of record JAUMIR010000004.1, read on the forward strand.
AGTGCTCCCCCACACCTTTTAGTAATAAAATAAATACATAGTGGGCATTGCAATGCAATATTGTTTCAAAGGCCACACTTACCTCATCTCTGCCCTGTAGCACATCTCCTACTATCTGCTCTGAACCTTTAACACAATGGTCTGGGTGATGTAGGGCCACTTCATAAGTAATATTTGCTGTATCTCAGTTGATGTTTTGGAGTCATCCTATCAGTTTGTATATCCCACCAGTTGATCCACCTAATCCTTCCTCTTGGGGTTATAGTCTCTGGGAAAAGTTGTGTGTGTCTGTGTTCAGCATATACAGTATGTGCTCTCAGGATAACTTTAGAAAGACATTAACGGCACCCAGCAATCTCTAAGAGATTGGCTTAGATCCTAAAATAAGTGAACTTAAAGAAGTTCATGGAAATCCGATTTCCTGTCCTTTCCACATCAACAGTCCTGCAATTGCTCAGGAAAGCACCAGATGTTTAATTTTGGGTTGTTTAGTTCTCTTGAATGCAGCCCTTCTGTTCTTTTGCTCCTGTTCTATTGTGTGCTCTCTCTGTCTTGACTATAATGATACGAGTTCATCTGTTAGATGGTTTAAGCAGTTACCTTAAACCAGGGATGAGAAACCATTGGCTCTCCAGATGGTTTGAACTTCAACTCCCACAGTCCCTTATCATTGGCTGAGATGGCTGGGGCTTCTGACATTAGAAATCCAAATTATCAGGTGGCCCAGAGTTTAATACCTCTGTTAATCATAGCCACTAGTAGACTTTCACCAGTTTCATCCATTATGTGAACAGTTGTCTGTACATATACAGCAAAACTGCATTCAAAGATATACAGTGGGCCCTTGGTATCACTGGGGTTTGGTTCCAGGACCACCTGTGGATACCAAAATCCACGGATGTTCAAGTCCCAATATATACAGTGGTGTAGTAAAATGGTGTCCCTTATATAAAATGGCACAATCAAGAATTGCTTCTTGGAATTTTTTAAAGAAAATATTTTCAAGCCATGGATGGTGGAATCCATGGATGACAAGTCCATGGATATAGATGTCCGACTGTAGCTATATTTGTCAGTTCAGGCACAAAAAGATGACTGTAGCATCTTTGAGACTGAGAAAAAAAACCTAGCATAAGTTTTAATGGACTCCAGTTTTATATCTGATAAAGAATCCACTAAAGCTGATGCTAGGAATTTCTTTCAGTATCAAAGGTGCTACAAGATTCCTTTATGTCTTTTAAAGCAAAACTGCATGTTTCAAAAGAGCCAAAAGTGTTGCCAGATAAGTTCAGCAGAAAGTTGTTTGTGATTCAGGCCTATGTGTGGGGCTTACTCCTAGTGAAGAGGTCAATTAGATTTGCTCCCAGAGAAAAAGGGTATAGGGAGCAGCTGGAATGCTGATCTACAGTTACCAAGTAGAGCTAATATACACAAAGAGGTAGATCATCCAGCATGGACCTCTTGAGCAATGAAGCAACGAAGAGGGGAAATGTTAGTTGGACTGTTTCCACATGATCTTTGCATATGAAAAACTAGCACACTAAAGAAAATGGCAAGCTAGAATCATTTTACAATTATGCTGGTTTTCTATTGGAAGATAAATTTTGAGGTGGATGTTCAGCTAAATAAGGGCTAATCTATGCATGTAACTCTTCTTAGCAAGATTCAGATAGTAGCACTCCACTTGTAGGATTCCCATGTGTAAAACTCTTACGAAGGAGAATAGCTCTATGTGTATATACCAAAACGTGTGTGTATGTGGGAGACCATTCAGCTTTAACCATACGGAATACAGCATTGATGAGATTGCAACAGTTAAGCACACCATAGAAACCTGAAAATTCACACACATTAGAGTGATATGTTATACTTCTTACAAATTAAAAATTCTGTTAACATTTGTTGCTGGGGGGTTGCCAAACATAAAAACTGCTGCACAGCTGGTCTGTAAACCAAACCATTAGTTTTACAATTACAAATACTGCTTCCTAGACAACAAGCTGTGGGATCCTTTTTCCTAATGGCACCATATCCTGCTAAACTACTCCATCTTTGCCTAGATTTAAAAAGGGCACTGAAAAACAGGTGATCACCCAATCAAAGCTATAAGAAAGAGGTTTCATTTCAAACTTTACTAGCTACGAGGATTTTTGTAACCAACACTGTTATTGAATAAATGCTCTGCAAAACACAGTTGTAAAGGGGGGGACTAGGGTCCCTTTTGCAAAACAAATTTATGGCACTATGATTCCTCCCACAGAATCATAGAATTGGAAGAGACCAGAAGGGCCATCCAGTCCAACCCCCTGCCATGCAGGAATACACAATCGAAGCACTTCTGACAGATGGCCATCCAGCCTCTGTTTAAAAGCCTCCAAAGGAGACTCCACCACATCCTGAGGCAATGCATTCCACTGTTGAACAGCTCTTACTGTCAGGAAGTTCTTCCTAATGTTTAGGTGGAATGTCTTTTCCTGGAGTTTGAATCCATTGCTCCTTATCCTAGTCTCTGGAGCAGCAGAAAACAAGCTTTCCCCATTTTCCACATGACATCCTTTCAAATATTTAAACATGGCTATGATGTCACATCTCAACCTTCTCTTCTCCAGGCTAAACATACCCAGCTTTCTAAGCTGCTCCTCATAGGGCATGGTTTCCAGACCTCTAACTGCCATAGTTACATCCTATGGAATCCTGAGATTTGTATCATGGTATGGCACTACAGCTCTCTGGCTGAGAATTTTAAATACCCCTCCTTGAACTGCAAATCTCAGGAAGGCATAGGATGCAGCCATGGCAGTTAAAGTGGAATCATAGCACTATATTTTTATAGTGCGAAAGGGCCCCAGGAGCCATCCTTCATTTTCACCAAGATCACTTTCATGCTCTAACATTTGCATGAACAAAATAAGGCATGGAATGACATAAAGCCACATTTATTGAAAGAGTGAGTTTGCATTCCAAGTATATTTGCTGTAGTTACCCCTGCATTATAGCAGTTTCCCACAGTAAATACATACAAGCTGGAACAGCAGACACATATTTCCAAAAAAGGTTTGTCAGTAACCACCTTCTTGATTACCAGTGGCAATATAGGTTTATTTTCTATTATTTATTTGCAGATTTCAAAACTGCATTTCAAGCCTTCCTAAGGCAATATATAAACAACAAATAAGGAATGAAAAATGAAACCATACAGATGTAAAACCATCATTTTTTAAAGGAGATACACAAACCTCTAAAATGAACAGTATTAAAAATTTACAGGACCACGTTTAACAAATGCAAGGTCTTCATTAAAAAGAAAAAAAAAGAAAGAAAACTAATGATGGAACTATCTGAACCTCAGGGCGAGAAAACACACAGGTTTGGTATACTAACTATTCTTGCAACATAAATACTTTTGTGATTTTTCGTAATGTTTCACTTCAGAGACATGAGTGACCAGACAGAATGGCATAGTTTTGTCAGCATTCCATCTTATCCCATGTTGTTTAACATCTAGTCTATATGAAACCCCTAAAGAAATTTGTCCAGGTTGTGCTGTAAATAATATATAGATGATACTCAGCTCTGCCTCTTTCCCCCATCTAATTGTAGCTAGTCACTGACACCCTGAATTGATTACTGGCAGTAATAATGGGCTGGACAAGGATTAACTAGCTTAATCCAGACAAGACCAGGCAGATGAAGTGACTTTTCAGGGGTGGGGTTTCAACCAGGTATGAAAAGGGATAGCTGTCGCTCACCCCAACTGAAAGGTCAGATTTATAGTCTGACAGTGGTGGGTTCTCCAGGGCAGCAGCAAAGTGTGGCCTTCCAGATGTTGTTGGACTGCAGCTCCCAGTAATTCTGGCTAGCATAGTGAATAACAAAGAATGTCGGGAGTTGAAGTCCAGTTTGGAAGGCCACACTGGCCAACCCCCACTCTGAGATAATCTGTGGAGGAGTTGATGGAACAGTAATAGGGCTGGCTGAGGGAATTAATTTTCATGGTAAGACATCACCCCACAGTCTGGGAAAACTATCACTCTCATTCCCGGCTGAGGTGATGTCTGCCTGGCAGTGATTAGATATGGGATGCTGGACTATATGGGCCTTTTGGTTCTGATAGATGAGAAATGTTTTTGTATTCTTGACAGAGCTTAGAAAAGTTGTGACTTTTTTCGAACTACAACTTCCAAAATCTTCTTGAATATATGACCACTGAGCAGGCTGGTTCAGGAATTCTAAGAGCTGTTGTTCTACAATGAAAGTTTTCCAAATTCAGGTTCTTGATTTGGAGTCTTCACATAATCAGTGGCCCTGGCTGGCTTGTTACATGAATTGGTGGGGGTCTGTGGGGGACCCCCTTGTGACACCAAATTTATGTTATTAATTGGGGGAACTATAATAGCTCAAATGAATGGCTGCGAGAGGTCGGGTAACTTGTGGGACCTTTGCACATATGTATGCTGGTACTAACTGCAGAGACTCCAAGTTAAAATGAAATAAAATGATTTTTATTGGAAAATAACATGGAAGCATTCACATGCACATGCACACTCACAAGAACCAAACAAGGCTAATAAAGAGTTAAGGTAGAAAGAATAGAGGAATGGATTCAGGGAGTATGGATGATATTTACCAGTCCTGAGGGGAGAGCTTTGTGCAGCAGAGAAGACTCAGACTTGGAACTGAGTTTGGTACAGCATCCAACAGAGTGATGATGTCCAATTGTAGCGCACTTGGCTATTGTTTGGGGCTAATACTTATACTCTATTTTGTGTCCTGAAGGGGTGTTTGAGCTTTGAAACAAAGCTTAGATGGGTTTCCTACTGTTAAACAAAGGAAACCACTACTTCACCAATGATTGCTAATGGCTGAGATATTAGAATTGATGGTTTTCTGACAACCTCCCTATTGTGAGATAGGGAAGGTGTCAAGAAAGGCTTCCTGGGGATAATGGGTCCATCAGTCACTTGTTTGTTTGTGATGGATGACTCATTGCCAGTGCTTCCAAGAGGAGATTAACACATACCTCAGTAATGGCTTTGTTTACTAGGGGTTTTGCTTAATCCTATCTTGGGTGTGTCTGCCAATAGTTTTCCACGACACCTTCATTTAGGTCCTAGTGACCTTCACCTGACCCCACTTCTGGTCCACCCTGGTCTACTAGACCTCATGATGTGTCTAATTATTGCCAATTTATGAAATATTATAGGGAGGGGATGTAAGGCCAGGTAACAGGCTATTGCTGAAGATTCCTGTTCCATCAATGGTAAGAAAAGAATTCCCATGAATGCTTGTTCTGAGCTTATTTGGCTGGTGGCAGCTATGTTCATTCTCTTTTCTGTTTCTCAACAGTCTTCCATTTTGACTCCTCCCAGTCATAAATAAAGAGGGACTATCATTATGAAGGTCTCCAAAGAAATAGCCTTTCCATTCCTAGACTTTATCTCCACACCTGAGCCTGCTTGATCTTTGAGGGAAAGCTTTTTCTTGGCCCCACCACCATCACAGGCACATTTGGTGAGGACGTAGGAGAAAGTCTTATGGATGGCTGGCTCCAAGTGGTAAAGTTCCTTCCCACAGGAGGTTCAGTTGACCCCCTTTCTTCTCCCTTTCTGCCAACAGGCAAAGACCTTTTTATTTAGGCAGGCCCTTTACTCTTAACTCATGTGGCAGAAGGGGATTTAATGAGGTCTGCTGAGCTTTTATCTTTTTATTATGTTTTAAATCTGTTTTAAAGCATTTCACCTTTGTATTTTTAATAGAATTGTTTTTTTTAAATGTACTAACAGTTTTTTTAGCTGTACTTTGTTTTAAATTGATAACAGGCTGCCTTGGGTCCTGTGATGGGAGAAAGGTGGGATATTAAACAAATAAAATTCCTAGCTGCAGTCTGGTAGGTTAGTCACAGACACCAACACAAAAAGAGAGCAAAAGATGCACTGATTTGTATGAAACCCAACTATGCTAATTTATACATACAAATGGAAAATTAGAAATGATTGTTACAATTTTCAACAGAATTATATGTGTATCTCACTTCAGTGGGAAGCCTGTCACCAGATCATACCTGTGCACCTGCTGAGTCTGCTGCCCAGGGTGTTAGCTGTGAATGGGCTACTTCATTTTCCTTCCTTAAGTTTCTTTATCTTTAAATCAGACTTTGGACAGGACAGCCCTTCCAGCAGAGGAGTATTATCTATAACAGGACATGTGGAAGGCATGAAGCCATGGCAAGCCTAGATGACCAAATCTTCTGGCCCTTGCAAGGAATTTGCTGCTTTCTTAGTATAGCGGCAGAAAAAGCCGGAGTGACTGAAGATGTTAAAGATTATGGACATTATCACATGAAGCTTATAAACCACAATCAAATCTGGAGAATAGCATCTTTGGCCATACTTATGACATGATGTTGTCTCTCTCTCATTGATGCTTTGTCCTCAAAGTGTTGGGAGAGCACCCCTTTTCATTGGCAAGAAAATCTGTCAGTAAGCTCCCATTCATGCTGCTTTTTTGCTGCTCTGCAGGGTACAGTAAGTTTCTCCTGCCACAGGGTTCTGCCCTGGACCCAGTGCTATTCAACATCTTTATCAATGACTTGGATGAGGGAACAGAGGGCATGCTTTTCAAGTTTTTAGATGACACCAAATTAGGAGGGGTAGCGAAGATCCCAGAGGACAGGATCAGAATCCAAAGTGACCTTAACAGATTAGAAAGCTGGGCCAAAACTAACAAAATTAATTTCAACAGGGAGAAATGTAGGATACTACACTTGGGCAGTAAACATGAAATGCACAGATACAGGATGGGTGACATCCGGCTTGATGGCAGTACATGCAAAAGGGATCTAGGAGTCTTAGTGGATCACAAGCTGAAGATGAGTCAGTAGTGTGATATGGCAGCTAAAAAAGCAAATGCGATTCTAGGTTGCATCAATAGAAGTATCGTGTCTAGCTCGAGGGAAGTAACAGTGCCATTCTATTCTGCTTTGGTCAGACCTCACCTGGAATACTGTGTCCACTTCTGGGTGCCACAATTCCAGAAGGACATTGATAAGCTCAAATGTGTCTAGAAGAGGGCAACAACATGATAAAAGGTCTGGAAGGCATGCCCTATGAGGAGTGGCTTGGGAGCTGGGTGTGTTTAGCCTGGAGAAGAGAAGGTTAAGAGGTGACATGATAGCCATGTTTAAATATTTGAAGGGATGTCATATTGAGGATGGAGCAAGCTTATCTTCTGAGGCTCCAGAGATTAGGACACAGGAGCAATGGACACAGACGACAGGAAAAGAGATTCCTTCTAAACATTAGGAAGAACTTCCTGACAGTAAGAGCTGTTTGGCAGTGGAATGCACTGCCTCAGAGTGTGGTGGAGTCTCCTTCTTTGGAGGTCTTTAAACAGAGGCTGGATGGCCATTTTGTATTCCTGCATGGCAGGTGGCTGGACTAGATGGCCCCTGTGGTCTCTTCCAGCTCTATGATTCTATGAGTTCCAATCTTGCGTGGTCACATGGCATCTGTGGGGATGATTCTCCTCTCCCCCCACACCCTTGCTATTCCCAAGCTAGCTGTTTTCCTTTCCCTTTCCTTTTCTATTTCATTGTGTAATTGTGCAATTGCAATTGCAAGAGAAACAAAAAGGCTGAAAGGCATATTGAGTAGGGCATAGGGTAGGTAGACAGGGTTAAGGAGGCTCTGAAAAAGAGAGCATGCAGGACCACAGATTGCCAAACAGCACCTTCACATTATTCTGGAGGTGTGATAATGAATACTCTCAAAGCAGTGCAAGACAGATTATTATAGAGAAAATGAAAGCAACCTTATTACCATCTTCACCAGTGATCAACTGTGCATATTATTAGAGCTAAATGGAGTGGGTTGATATTTATTGGGACATTGAAGATTTAAGCTATCCCTTCCCATTGCTTGAGGTCCCAGCATCATTTAATACCCCACCCCCCCATACTTTAAAATGTGGAGTTAAATTGCATTTATTCCCACAAACTGACAATGCCTATGGCCAGAAGTGAGATTACTGAGGGGATTGCTACTGCAACCTGGTCATAACCTGCCATGCTACATGGTTTTTTGCACAATGCAAGTATAATCACATTTTAATTGCTTTCTGAAGCATGCAGAGGTAATGAGGCTTGCCTCTTGCCCCATCATCCATAACCTCTGTTATGGCTCAATGAATATCATGCTTCACTGAGTATTTTAAAGCTGAGTAGCATAGTGTCCTCTTAGTAAGCAAATTGCTGAAGGTAACCTATGATAAGCCGTTGGCATTCATAATACTTTTGTTTCTGAATTGGTTTGAAAATGAAGCTGGCAGTACATGGTTCCCATAGCAACAGGAAGCATTTTTGAAACCTTGGGCCCATTCACACTGCACAGTTAGAGAGCTATGATTCCATTTTAACTACCATGATAATAATACTGTGGAGTCTTTGGATTTGCAGTTCAGGGAGAAGTATTTAGAATTATTAGCCATAGATCTGTAGTGCCTCACCAAACTACAAACCACAGGATTCCATAGAATGCACCCATGGCAGTGGGCGTACATTCATAGTACTGTACATTCATATCCACTGCCATTCACAATACTGAGCTAGTCAGTTTGATTTGGTATGAAGGCAGAGTCCTATGGTCCTTAGTGGAACAAGTTTACCAACTCATAAAGTTCAGGATTCCTTAGGATGGAACCATGGCAGTTAAAGTGGAATCATAGTCCTATAATCTGTAGCATGAAAGAACGCCTGGAAGATTTAAGGCAACGATGGGTGACGGTGGAGAATGCAGGGGCCAATTTTCATCCTCACACACTCCCCAAAGTCTCCTGAAAATCAGCCAATGAGCAGCAAAGAAGGAAATAATACAAGTTACTTGCAGTTTCTGGTTTCACCTGCTCATCATTCAATTTTGGGTGTGGGCTGAATGCTGGAGATCTCTCTCTCTCTCTCTCTCTCTCTCTCTCTCTCTCATATCCTTTCTTTCTTTCAGCATAGGACCCAAAGCAGTTTACAACACAGATTAAAACAAAGTTCAGTTAAAAACCTGATGATAAAAACATTTTTGAAAAGCCCAGTTAAATGAGCTATCATATTAAAACACCACTGATTTACAACAGTATAAAAGCATTTTTAAAAACAACAATAAGGATAGAAAAGTATGCCATATACACCATTGGTGGGCTTCGCAGTGCTATTGGAGGTGAATGAACAGAGGGGATGGGGGGAGGTTCTAGTGGGGCTCCAGAAAGTATTTGGAGGCCACATGTGGCCATAGGACACAGTCCCTCCCTCCTCCATGTTGAGGAACTGAATCTCAAGCCTCATGACATGAAACTAGCACCTGCTCTACTCCTAACTTCAGAGAGGACAGGTTTTGGTTCTTTTACCTTTAAAACCGCATATCTTATTACTGGCTTCACTGATTTCATCAGTAGTTTCTAAGTTCATACACATCAGTACAGAAGTTGCAACTTTATGTATAAGTCTCACTTGAGGCATATATGCACAGGAGACTTTTGTACTTGTTCAACTCATGTCTTGATTAAAGTTAGTTATGTATGTATGCTATCCCTTTTCCTATATTAAGGGCTCCTGAAAAAGGCCACATACATTTTTCTCAGGTAAAACACATTTGGGAACCCCCCCCCTTTTTTTTTTTTAATATACATTTTGAGACTCTCCCTCTTTCCCTGTCAGGCTTCCTTTATCAAGAACGAGGGACAGAGTGGCACAGGACACATCCCCCCCTGCTCATGTGTTTAGCTAAATTACACTTAATAACTCCTAAACAGAGCTATTGTCTCCAATGGTTTGTTGGGAGTGGCTAACTATTGTTTCTTGTTTCTTGGTTCTTTTTTTAAAACTTCCATTTGATTTTGATTTTTGATTTGCTGCAGAGGGAGCTGGGCTGCTCCAAGCCATTTTGCTGCCTGGGAAGAAGGACAGCTGTGGCTGGTCAGTGGCAAGTGATTCTAGGCTTCAATCCAGGTTCTAAAGGTGCTCTTCAATGTGCCAATCCCTATTGCTATATGGGTTCAGCACCTTGGATAGCACCTTAAAAACTAGCAAAACCTGGAACAGATTCATTGCCCCTGGAATGAATTCACTGACATGGGATTCACCAGAGACCACTAGAAGAGGATAAGATGACATCAATCAGCGGGCTTGCCAACACAATAATTCATTTGGATTTTTATCACCAGTGAAATTGTGGGTCTGCCGCTGCTCCCTGGACAGGCACCTTCATGGCGCTGCCACTACTGGCATAGGTTGGAAGAGCAACAGGGCTCTGTCTTCCCAGTACACAATCAACTGTGTGACTGGCTGCTCCTTCTGACCTCAGGGAGAGTGACTATGTGCCTGGACTCCGCTCTCCTTGTACACAATCACTCTCTCTGAGGTTAGAAGGAGCAGACAACCCCGACATTGCAAGGTTGGCTGTTCCTTTTGACTACAGAAAGATTGACTGTGTACCAGGTCTCTGCATTCCCAGCGCAATGGCAGGGCTGGCTGCTCCTTCTGACCACAGACTGGGTGATTATGTGCCAGGAAAGCAGAGCCCAGGCACATAGCCACTCTCTCTGAGATCAGAATGAACAGCCATCCACATGATCATGGGGCTGGCGACCTCGTTCTGACTTCAGAGAGAGCGGTTATGTACCTGGGCTCTGCCTTTGAAATGAAGAAAGCGGCATTGAAGGGGGAAGAAATGGCAACACCTAAGGCAGAACTTGTCCTGCCTCCCACACCCCAGATCCAGGGCAGATGCATTGTTCATGCTACAGTTTTCTCTGGACTTTCAAGCACTGCACATTTTTAAAACCTGGATTAAGGTGGTATTCCCCAAGCTTGGTATGTAAAGGGCTGTACAGTGTGTGGCACAATTGCACCAGATTCAGGGGAAAGGCCCTACATAGTGTGGCCTTATTGGGCCAGATTCAGGGGGTGTTCAAATTTTTTCAATGGTGTAGACAAGCCCGAATATAATGATTAGAGAAATTCGCATTTACTTTAATTTTGTCATACCAAAGGTACATGCCTTGCCATACCTCAGGTTATGTCCCTCTAAAGGTAACAATTTTTCATTCTCCAGCAGTATCTGCTCTTTTGCCCAGATGAAACAAGACACAAAATATGCTTTCAGATCAGGTGACCCCAACCCTCCCCTTTGTCTATCATCTTGAAGTACCTTAAACCTGTCAGTTTCTTTCCCTGCCAAATGAATTTTGTTAAATCTTTCTGCCAGTTTTGAAGTGGTTTATCATTCAATAATACTGGAATTGTTTAGAAGAGGACCAACATCTTAAATAAAATGCACATCTTTATTGCTGCAATTTGTCCTAGTAAAGATAGTTTAAGTTTATTCTATCTAAATAGATCCTGCTTGATTTCATTCCAAACTTTACTGTATTTATTTTGGAATAACGTAGAGTTCTTATCTGAAATTGCCTAGATATTTCACTTCCCCCCCCCCTATTTTAAAATTCTGATAACTTGTGTCAATTTTGCTTTTTTTTCTTTACTCATGCTTTTGGTTATCATTGTTGTTTTTTGTTTGTTACTTTTTAATCCCAAGTGGACAACTGTTTTTTAATTAAATCTGGCTTTTTAATCATTCTACTCTGCTATTAAAAATGAAGAACAACCCTGATGCCTGTGGCTATTGGACAGCTGGACTAGAGAGAATTGTTTGCAGGGCATAGTACATTTTATGTTTCAGAGAATCGTAATGTTGCTCTATAAAAGTTAGTAGACTGTACTATGGTAAGCATCCATCTATGCAGCCTGTATAGCAATGCTCTAACCTTGAGAGTCCATGAAGTATATCCGTGACTAATGCCTAAGACAAGCAGTTTTCAGCTTCTGGGTCTTTTGCATCTAGGAAAGAAGGAAATAAACAGAGAAATGAACTGACAGAAGCTACACATGACACTCTGATTCCAAATACATTAGAAAGAAGCCAGTGCTACTAGTTTCTATGATACACCCTGTCTTTAAAATTAAAGAGCTACTCTGCAAATAGCTACACTGGGAAACACGTCTATGCCATTCCTAAGTTCATATCATTTTATTGTGGCTTATCTCCATCTCCTGATTCATAGAACAGTTTTTGACAAAGCTTTTATCATGCTATAGTCTTGCTCACTCATTGGATTTTACAGAGGCTTCAGACAATGGCATCCTCCACCCATAAAGCTACGCCCTGGGAACGGCTGAGGATACAGGTGTCTGACAATGTCGCCCTTTCTGTTATCGTCCCATTCTTTTGACACAATTTGGGATGTGGTTTTCTGGCACATTTCCCCATGTCTGTTAAAATCTGTTAAAGTTTTGAATGTCTTAGAAAGTGGGTTGAGGGAGTAGTACTGAGCAATTTAGCAATGTAGCTACAGAGACATAGCTATGGACCAGACCTACATCTACCAGTGCAGGATTTCAGCTGCTGTTTTCTAGGTGTAACCCTCACTTGGTTTTCCATTTCTTTGTTCCTCTTTTTTCCTTAACTCAGAAAATGGATTAAGGATAAAAAAAGAGAACAGCAGCAAAGTGCCTTCTAATTGCTACAATGATTAAAGCCTAGTCTGAAGCTGGCCTCAGTTCTCCAAGGAGATTTTCAGACAGGAAGGAAAAAAGCGTTCTTGGCTCGAAATTTCCTATCCTGCCCTCTCCCATCCCTGTCATGTGAAAAAAGGAAATCTTTTCAGACCTACCTTTTCCATGCCTTGTTCCCTCAGCAGGGCAGCCCAGGAGTGAAAGGAGCTTGAATGGAGCATACTTCTTTTGGGGTGTGTGTGTTAACAAGTGAAGCGCAGAGCCAGTGTGTTGTAATGATTTGGGCATTGGTCTACAACTCTAGAGACCAGGGTTTGAGTTCGAGCTTGGTCATGGAAACCCACTGGGTGACTTGAGCAAGTCACACTCTCTCAGCCTCAGAGGAAGGAAAAAGGCAAACCCACTTTGAACAAATCTTGCCAAGAAAACCCTGTGAGAGGTTCAACTGTGTCAATTTAGGAATCTATACGTTTCACTACAGGAAGAGGGAGATCTGAGTTGTGGTCAGCCTTTATGTTTTGTTAAGTGGAGATCAGCTATTACTGCTTCAGCCCCAAAGGCAATACTTGGTGCAATCTGATATCTCCAATAACTCCCAGTGATTCTGGGAGGAACTGAAAATCTCAGTTTTGAGACTGGGTCTATACTGATCTCATGATTACAAGTTTTTTTTTTAAAAAAAACCTTCCTTATCCTCTATTTTTGTACCAGCTACCCAGATGAAAAGTTCTGAACAACCCAACAACTTGCATGCTTTTGTGCCATTTTGGTGAGTCCTAATAAAGGCTGCACTACTGTCAATTCTGCCTGTTTTGAATACAGTAGGACCCCCGTATCCACTGATTCAATTATCCACGGGACACAAAACAGCACACCTACCATAGAGTCTTCCTAGAAAATGTATCCTCTCTAGCCATTTTCTAGGTCCTCCAAGGCAATTCTATGGTATTTTAAATGGGAAGTCCCATTATTTTCAATGGCATTCGCTATTATCCCCAGTTTTCGGTATCCATGCCCCCCCCCCCAGCCCAGAACCAATCCCCAGGGGATAAAGGGGTCCTACTGTAGTTATTTTCAAAGTAACTTGTTAGAAATGTCTCGCCTTCCTGCTGTGTTTAAATTCAGGCTTAAAGAAGACAACATTGCCGGTCTCCAAGTGACTCAGAATGTTGTACAGAATGATTGTATCTTAAAAGGGAAGGATAAAATATTAAAGATGAAACTCTGTCCTACTGGACCTAAACCCAATGACACCCCACCCCAAACTATTCTGTCTTTTGTGCTTCTCATCATCTTCTTTGGAGAAGGCCAGCAGAATCAGAATCAGTGGAAAGACCATTCACAATCTTTATTACGATCATCTATTCATGAAATAAGAAATCAAAACAAGTACTAAAATAGATAGACTCCTCATTTTCTCTTTGGTTAACATGCATTTCTCAGATTTCATCAACTGATATCTCCCTACTCCACCTTCCAGAAAGAACACTTGTTTTTAGTCTACAGTCCTGTCTCATAATCCCTTGTACTATATTAGTCAGTTGTTGTTCTTAGAAATGGCTGACTTTGACTTACAGGAAAATTTCAAAAATAGAAATGCAAAGATGATTTGTCATGATGAAGTGGTGGTTATTTGCGTAGCTCTTGTCAAGCGCTACAGTGCAGACTTTCCGTCTCAGCAGAGAGATCTACCATCTAGCATTAAGTAGACTGGCCATTGACTGTCACTGCTAGACTACTAAACAGAAATATAGCACTGCTTTATCTTCTTCATACCAATTTAAGTCTGTTTCAGGCTAGAAGTTCATGTCAGACATTTTAAGCAGCCAGCATATTTATGATTCAAACAGCTGGATTTAAATAGATTAACTGTATTTGAGCAGATGTTAGAGTATTGTTATACGAGTCCCTAACTACATTTGTTATGGCTCTGGCCAATATAAAAATGAATGGCATTATGTCAAAAGACATCATCAAGTTTTTGTTTCATTGCTTTCACCTCTTTCATGGCTTCTGACATCCTATTTTTTAAAAATAAAATTTCTTCTTCCTCTCTGTTTATTGTTTTCCATTAAAATTATTTATTGCTCCTCTAAATCACATGGTCATTTAAAAAATCATTTCCTGTTCAATTTCCCAGGCGAATGAGGTGGGGACATTATTTTGAGTTTATTTCACTTTGAATAATGGAACTTGCCAGTTTGCATACCCTTATTTATGGTTTTCAAATGTGAAACTTAAATTGACTGCTCAGATGTACTGCATGTTGGATTATCTTCTGCAATAACAGGATTGATACATGGAAAGAAAAGCACAAGAGAGGATGAAGTGATAACCCTTTCCTTAAATTATGTATTTGGGGTAGAGAGCTATGCCTGAGATCGTCAGCACGGTACCCTTGGAGACTGCTGCACCCATAAGGCCATGCTGATTGGGTAGATATTATAACTCCACAGTTCAGTCTAGGGAAATGATTAGAATACTTCCTCCATTGATTTGCATAGACAATGAGGAATGCCCTAGTGCACAATGGATGGGATGGGAAATCAATCCACCACAGACCCTGTGGGTTCAAGGATTTTTTTCCCCGAGGACCCTTGCAGCTCCCAAATTCAACACAATTGGCTGTCCTGCTTAAGTCTTTTGGGACTTGCATTTCATCAACACTGGATGGCCACACAATTCCCACCACACTGCCTCCTATTTACATGTGAACACATAATTGGGGTCCCTGCATGGGACAGCTTTATTTATGAAGGGCCGTCCCATTCACCTGGATGGGTTAATATAGCTGTCTGAGCGGGGAGGAGAGGCTCCTGTTCTGGCAGCTGGTGAATTTCTATAGATCACTAGGAAGGGAGAGTCTTTTTGTTTTCACTGAATGCAGACAGAAGCACAACATATCATCTGAAAAAGTGTGTCTTTTTCTGTATGCTCCACAGAGTACTGAGGCAGCAGACCATACCACCACTACAAACTTACAATAGAATTAGCTTTTTTTATTAGCTTGACTGCCACAAAGGGCCCTGCTACCTTTCTGAAGATATTTTTAAAGGATGTCTCCACCAGGAGGAATATTCCACAAAATTACATAGAAGAATAAGGTGTCTTCTTATGTGGACCCATGCTGGCATTACCTCAGAATGTGCTTCCCTACCACTTCTTCCATCATTTTTCTAAAGGCAGCATGTCTGTTAAGGCAGAAAAGATGAAGCAGCTACACAATGCCTTCTCACTGGTAGTGCCGAGAGTCATCTATCTGGAACCACAGAGAGAGAGAAGGGCACATGGGCCTTACTCAATTATAGCACTATGATTCCACTTTAACTGCTATTTCAACATCCTATGGAATCTTGATGTTTGTAGTTCGGGGAGAGGTAGCTGGAATTCTTAGCCCGAGGGCAATAGTGCCTCACCAAACTAAATCCCAGGATTCTGTAGGGTGTTGCCATAGTAGTTAAGTGGAATCATAGCACTATAATTATGTAGTGTAAAAGTGTCCCTGAACACGAGAGAGGTGGTTCTTATCTCCCCAGTTGCCCATATTAAGGAAACCAAGGTCCCGTCTACACGATCAAAATAATACGTACGGTGTGCGAAAGTTCGGTCTTCGGTACATACGGCCGTTCGGATTCACACGCATAGAAAAGAGGGGGGGCTTGGTTCCCCCCCGCGAAATACGCTTACGCGCTGTTCAGGAAGAAGAGCGAATCGGGAGCAGGAATGCGTGTGCCGTTCGTATTTCGAAAGGTGTATACCCCCGATGCGGATCTGTTTGATCGCCGAAGTAAACGGAAGAGGAGGGATGATTTTTCAACCTTTTCAACCTCCGGACGTGAGAAAGTGCGGAAATCCGCAAGTTCCGAAATGCGACTTGCAAGGGGAGGATATACAAGGAAGGGAACCAATCGCGAATTCATATCTACGGAAGTTGGAAGTAGAGAGGCGGGCGAATTGTTGAATGACACATATCTTTACATACAGATGAACACGTCTGTACGGGTTCCGTGCGTATTCTTTCGTATTGGTAGCGCCTATCCATTTGAATGATTGATCCTCCGTGTGTACGGATTTTCCATCATTCGAATGATAGAACGTGCGGATTTGCGTGGATTTTGCCGGATTTTTTTCGCTCATATAGCCGCACCCCAAGTGAGAAAGGTTTTTTTCTTTTTTTTCTTTCGTATTCCCTAAACTCAGACCTTATATATGATGAAGAGACCATGGTCGAGATTCCTCAATGGTAATGGAAATTGCTTCCATCAGAAATCCAGTTGATTCTCCACAGTTTTGTCTTTCAGGTATCGGTAAAAAACATATCTATTTGTATAAATTTGGGGGGAATATTATTCCAAGACACAGAGACGAGATATTAATCTGTTGCAGACAGATTAATCTGTTAAAGCATATACAGTATTATTAGATATTTGTCATTTTAGAGATATATAATTTTTTTTAGTTTACTTTTTAGATGTTTGTTAAGTTGTCATTTTAATTGTGTGTTATGCTATCCTGAGGTGTTGTGTGGAAGAGTAAAGTATAAATCATATATATACAGGATTCCATGTAGCTAAATTATAACTCATTTATACATCATTTTTCAAGATGTGGTAGATATCTTCCTTCTAGACATTGTGATGGTTTGGAAGTCAAGTAAAGTCTAACATTAATATTTTCCTCATTCTATGACCTATAGCAGCAGTACTTTTTATGTCAACTGTACTAACACAAGTGACGTTTTGGCCTATATAATTTTACAGTGGGTCAAGTTAATGGCCAGAGAAAATATCACTTGCTTTGTATCTCAGCTAAAACCCAGAGAAATTAACACTTGCTTTGCAAATATTAAAAGGAGCACAATCAGCAGCATTCCTGAATTCCAAGGATCTAGGATTTT
Source organism: Gambelia wislizenii (assembly GCA_030847615.1). Lineage (NCBI taxonomy): Eukaryota > Metazoa > Chordata > Lepidosauria > Squamata > Crotaphytidae > Gambelia > Gambelia wislizenii. The sequence goes on from JAUMIR010000004.1 coordinate 112,115,343, forward strand.
ACACAGTTTACTTAAATATAACCAGAAGTAATCTGGAGGGATGCTGTGGATTTTGAGGTAACTTGAAATTCTTGGCTCCCATCATGTTTAAAGACTGTCACCATTGTTTTAAAGCAAACTTTAAGCCAACTAATTCTTGTCAGTGTTTACTTCTCATTTTCCTTGGTGATTAAAGGTTAATCCCCCATTCTGTGGAGAGTTTACGGCTCAGCTACACATATTTTTTCAAAGTGAAAGAGATAAGAGTAGCATGGACTGATAATGTAGAGCAGGGGAGTTGAATGGCCTCATGTTCTCTATGTCGGCAGCCATGTTTTTGTTGTTGTTGTTGAGACTGATGATCTTTTAAAACTTTTCTGATGATAAAGAAAAGTTGAATGTTAACCAGTGGTTAATTCTGAAGTGCAGTTAATTACAACTTGGATGCTACATTTAAAAAAGATTCTTGTCAATATACCTCCATTCATATCTGTGAGACAGTTTCAATTATACCAAAAAAAAAAAAAAAAAAAAAAGGTAAAACAAGCACACCCTTACATGGCTATAAAAATAAAATGGTGGTTGGACCTTAATATGGTTACACTGGGAATGAGATTAGAATTTCCCTGGTAAGAATAAATGAATTAATTTCCAGCTGGGCCATGGAAATGATTTCTTTTAATCAGTAATGGCCTCCAGTAGAGAAAGCTAAAAGCAGATTCCTGAACATTTATTAAAATGTTCTATTTATTTATTTGACTGACTGAGTAAGGGCAGGAAATGGTCTCATATTGTGTGCAATTTCTGGAACACAAAGGTGTTGATATGAATTAATTCAGAGAGACCGGAGAGTTCATAGTTCTCTGTTAATAACTCAGCTCATGAATTTGACAGTGCTATAATTATACTGTTATTAATTGCCCAGAGAATAATGGTTATTGGGAGGTACACAATTGCTGTAAGATAAAACAACTTAAAATACTGTATTTTTAAAAAATTGTATTCATTTTAAATTTATTTGTTCTGTTCTTTTGGCATGACCATAAAAGTGAGAGTCAAAAGCAAGGATTCTTTTCTACTTTGTTGTGTATCAAAGGAGACAACAGGACCAAGATCCTATACATTTTTAGCATAGTATAAATATACATCAGCATTGTTGCACTGGAACTAACAGTTGTTGAGGATGATGGAGAGCATGGGTGATTGCTCAATGGGTGCCATGGCTTTAAGCTCTTCCATTGCACAGTGCTGAATTAGCTCCCTACCAACCAAATTACAAGTAAGGGAGCTAGAGAGAGTTGTGTATGTGCTTGCAAAATGATTGGCTATACTGGGGACCACACTTCTGCAACCTTGGAGAGAACTATTTTTATGCTTGTATAATGCCTCAACAAGTTAAAGTCTTCAGATCTGGGCCTTTATATTATTAGAAATCAATAGGAGTATAGTGTCTAATTGAGGGAAGTAATAGTGCCACTCTATTCTGCTCTGGTCAGACCTCACCAGGAATACTACGGACTTTTTCAATGGTACTTACCGTGCTAGGAGTTTTCGCTAGAGGCACGGTGCTGTCGTGCGGCAGGGGTTCTGTTTTGGACACTGCCGTCCCTCTTCTGAAATCATCTGTTTCACTTCCATGAAGGACTGGAAGTGGCCGCACCATATTTTGCCAGATTTTATTCACGGAAGTTGCCCGTGACTAAAATATGGTGCGGCTACTTCCAATCCTTCAAGGAAGTGAAACAGATATTTCGGAAGAGGGATGGTGGCGTCTGAAACGGACCCCCTGTCGCATGACAGCGCTGTGCCTCTAGCGAGACCTCCTAGCGCGGTAAGTACCATCTGAAAAAGTCCTATGTCTAATTATGGGCACCACGATTCAAGAAGGATATTGACAAACTGGAATGTGTCCAGAGGAGGGCACCAAAATGGTAAAAGGTCTAGAAGGCATGCCCTATGAGGAGTGGCTTCGGGAGCTGCGTATGTTTAGCCTGGAGAAATGACATGATAGCCATGTTTAAATATTTGAAGGGATGTCATATTGCAGATGGAGCAAGCTTGTTTTCTGCTGCTCTAGAGACTAGGACACAGAGCAATGGGCTCAAACTACAGGAAAAGAGATTTCATCTAAGCATTAGGAAGAACTTCCTAATGGTAAGAGGTGTTTGGCAGTGGAATGCACTGCCTGGAAGTGTGGTGGAGTCTCCTTCTTTGGAGGTTTTTAAACAGAGGCTGGATGGCCATCTGTCAGGAATGATTTGATTGTATATTCCTGTGTGGCAGGGGGTTGGACTATGGCCCTTGTGGTCTCTTCAAACTCTATGATTCTATGATTCTAGAAAGGGTTAAAAGAGGCAACAATGCTTGGCAGCCTGTTAATGAGTTATGATGGAATAACTCCAATGTAATCCCCTCATAACCAACTATTTGGATTTTTGCAGGGGATGGAATTCTGTTTTGATCACACAGTGACCAAAACTGGCCTCAAACCCACATTTTCAGTACAGCAGCTCCCCTCAAGACAATCATTTCCATGTTGATGGAGAGCAAGGAGAGCAGCAGAGACACCTCTGATAGGAATCTCAACCATTGCCATACCCAGAATGCCCAATGAAGTGAATGGTGGGAGCTGTAGCTCAAGACCATCTAGAGGGACGCATTTTTTCTCATTCTTCTGAGAAGTAAGTTGCAATGAGTGAAGCATGAGGGTACATAATAATCAAGGGTGTGTGTATATTCCTAAATCAATCAATCAATCAATGATGGCTTCTAAAATGTCACCACCAGGATGTGCTTTCTTTGCAATAAGCAGAAGTTATATATGTGAAGTCGAAGGCTTTCACAGCTGGCATCCATAGATTTCCCTTGTTTTTTTTCTGTGCTGTGAGGCTGTGTTCTGGAATAGTTTCTTTCTGACATTTCGGCGGCATCTGTGGCTGGCATCTTCTGACGTTTCGCCTGCATCTGTAGCTGGTATCTCTGAAGATGCCAGCCACAGATGCAGGCGAAATGTCAGAAAGAAACTATTCCAGAACACGGCCTCACAGCCCGGAAAAAAACCAAGGAAAATTTAAGAAGTTATATCCAGTGATGCTCCAGACTGTGATTAAAAATCTGCAACAGATGGTTATTATTCCATATTTTGCAGCATTCCCCAGCTAGATTAGATTCTTATACTATATACAGAGCAGATTTAGAGTTAAAGTTTGTAAACTCAGTAACTGTGCAACTGTTCCTCACTTGTCAGAGAGAAGATGGCAATGTAGGTTCTCTGAACTGACCAGCTTTGGTCCTGGTTTCAGAGGACCTACCCCAAATAAGAAACTAGCTAGGTGGACAAGTAGGAGGAAGAGATGATGACAGTTGTGATGATGATGATAGTTCTAAAGAGCTGCAAACATAAGGGTGTTGTCTAGATGGTGAAAATATTCCTCACAGAATTTGCTGGGAATACCTTTTCTTCCAACAAAAGTTTGGCAGCGGCAAATTGGGATAAGTAGAAACACGAGTAAATCACCCATGGCCACCATCTTGCATGCAAAGCTTATGGGGGCAAAAAACCCCAAAACATTAGAACAAGTCACAGCTGCTGCAAAATGCCATTACTGTGAGGCACTCCATTTTGGGGGGGGGGTGCCTTGTATAGACAAGCCCTTAGTCTCCGAGGAAAGCAATGGCAAATCTACTTGGAATAATAAGTCTTCCCAAGAAAACCTAGTGAAAGGATCACCATAAGATGGAGTTTACTTGAAGACATATAATGATGACAACAAGAATCCAGTGGTGCTCTTTTGGTCACAGGAGGAATCCCTGTGTTTTCAGAAACACCTTTGATCTATCAGTTGTTTCCCCTAATGGAAGAGGAGAGGGCATTATTCTTGCAGATTCCCCCTTCATCCTGCAGGCCCCAATTATACCTTTCATTAAAATCTGAACGGTTCCCCTAACCCTCTGACGGTTACAGTGGGCAATGAGAAGTTTAAAAAGAAGAAACAATATAAGTACATTGTTTGACCTTCTTTGACTTTATGCTTTACAGAAGTCTTCCACCAAAATTGTCATAAGATATAATGCAGGTAATGAACATTACAAATTAAAATCTCTAATGTTCAGGGCAGCAATATATTCTATAAAAATGTCCATAAAAACAAAGCCACTTGATCCAATAAATTAGCCAAAGATAGTAAACAGTCAGCTAGAAAGCCTGGCTGTTTTCCCTGAGCTCTTTGATAAAGCTATTTGTCAAATACAAAACAAGTCATAAAATTCTTTATCAGCATTTTAAGATGCTAATAATTTGCAGCCATAGCCTTCCCAGACATGTACAGCATGTAGTGTGAAGGAATTCTGCATTAATAAATCTATCACATGTAATTGTTGAAGGTGATTTAAAAAGTAACAACTGGTATTTCAGGTAGACACTCCTGGAGGTTTCCTCTGAAGTTGTTTGTCATACTTCTCTTAATTCAGTTTTCACTTATTGCCTTCCAGAGCGAAAATAGCAAAGCAGAAGAGACCCAAAATATAATTTCATTTCTACATATGTAGCCCTTTGTTGCAGTTTTATCAGTGGAATCATGCTTGGAGAGGCAAATGCACAGTTGTTAATAGAGTTATAATCCTATACCCACTTGCTTAGAAATAAGAACTCTTAAACTCATTGAGAACTGCATAGGACTTAAATGCAATCCTGTATTACTTGCAGTTCTAGTAACCTTGGGCTCCTCTGCATGAGAAGAAATAATGCTCATTCCTGCTCATTATTTCCAATTCACAGCAGCATCCTTTTGTCTTCATGATGTTTTGCAAAAATCATAGGCTGAGAAGGTATCCATGGTTTGAAGTTCGGATGCATGCAAATCAAGATGGCAGCCGTAAATTTGAGCAATAAATGCTGCCACCACTGCAATATATTACAGCAGAGGTATTCAAGTGCAAACTTCTGCTAAAAAAATTATTTGGGCAATCAGCGGTGCAAAAAAGCACATGATCACTAAATCAAAAATCCAACTGTGCAAAATATGTGGTGTATGCATGCTGAAGTTCAAGCAGCACTCTGATGAAGTGGACCCGGTCATTCCATTGTCACAGTAGATACATGATGAGATATGAAAGTATCATGATGGGTATAAGACTTTATCAGATGCGGCAAAAATGGCATCATAATGACACCAAAAGAATGCAAAAGTGCGCACATACCAGATGACGTCACCCTTTAGCATTCCGCTGCCATTAATACGGCACTCTTTTTTATTGATGGACCGCGCTGTCAATAACTTCACACCATTGTCCTCTTGTGACTACAGCATCAATGGCCGGTCCTGCCAGAACACTTCTGAGTGAGAACACAAAAGCCAGGTAGGGGACACTCTCTTTATGAACCTCCCTGGTTTACTTGTAATTTTTAAAGTGTGTTTCTGTGCTTCTGTGTACCTTTTGTGTGTTCCCTTTTGTTTATTTTTAAATTTTACGATGCTCGCATCTTCTTGTGAGAATCGACAAGATCACGAGCATGATAGTGAACGGAGCTCCATTTGGGCTTCATTCATGTTGGGGCTGCTTTTTAATGCTTTGGAAGGTAGGTCTGATAGGAAGGGTTATTGTGTTGGGACAAGATCACTTTTAGCTTTTGGTGGGACAGAAATGGCATTGATTATTAGTCTGATAAAGACACAAAGCCCCCCCCCCTCACCAGACTGTGGACATTTGTTTACATTTTTACTGCTGCATGTAGCTTTCAGCAGAGAAATACTGATTATTCACAGTAGGAGCCACCCATCTGAATGCAACCTGAGAAAATTTGTAACAGGCACTGACATCTAAAATTGTTTTAAAAATTGTTTATATTTCAGTAGTGTTTGGCAGTGCTGCTCATGTTTAGAGTGTGTTTGGCTAAGGTCCTTGCTCCAAATTAGTTTTAGGATGCTTTACAGAATAAAGACCCAAGGAAGTAAGGCCAGACTGAATCTGGCTTTGAACGTATCTTGTACTTACATGGTACAAGATACAAGTGCATGGTTCTTACAAAACTCTTCCATGTAGTGTTTTTTTTTTTAACTAGGGAGTATTACTATTCTTATTTGGTTTTTACTGACTACAGGATTGTGAAGAAAACACAACAGGTCCATTGAACTGAGGAGAGTTGTATATCTAATAATAATAATAATAATAATAATAATAATAATAAATTATTATTATTAATACCCCGCCCCTCTGTTAAAACAATCGGGATGGCTTACAATAATTAAAATACAATACAGATAAAAATCCCAAAACACCACCCACCCCACCCTGCCCCATAAAAAGATATTAAACAAATATAAATTAAAACCAACTATCTAAAATCACATTTAAAAACAATAAATACAATAAATAGCCAGCAAACTAAAAGAGGCCAGGAGCCCCTGAGGCCGGGATCTAATTAGGAAAGGCCTGCCGAAAGAGATCCGTCTTTAGTGCTTTTTAAAAGCTACTCAGGCTTGTCATCTGACGGATCTCGTTTCCTTAGGAAAAAGGTTGATGCCAATGTTACCTTACTTCTCAAAATATAATTTGAGAAGTCAGAAGGTAATTTAATTTTTTAAAATTTCATTTAAAAATTTAAGTTAACTTAATTTTTTAATGTTTCTAGAGAATCATTTCTCCAGAAGGCATACAAAGGAAAACAAATTTCAAGTGTGCTCTAAGACAAACTGAACCTGAATGACTTCCCTGGGCAGTCCAGTGGGCATAAGAACTGAGCTGGGATTTGAAGTTGGATGTGTCATGCCCATGTCTTGCAACTGATTCATTGCACTATTCCTACTGAGCTTGTGCCACATAATCTTCTTTGTCTCCATCACCCTGTATGTTGAGAGTTGTAGCATCTTTTGGTAATTCAGGCACTTTTTTTGCTTGAAAGCAAGTGAGAGGACGGACTTTATCAGACACAAAGAAAATGGCATCATAACAATGTCACATAAATGTGAAAGGGCATGCATATCAGATAATGTTGCCCTTTTGTGTTTATGTCTTGCCAATAAGTCGATCTATTTTATTTATGGGACAAGCCATCAATAGATCGGCTGTGCCATATTTTGTTGGTATTGCCGGGATAGGAAACCTAATGCTTCCCCCCCGCCCACGTACTTACTTCATCAATGGCTGAACTGGCCAGAACACTTTTGGGTGAAATTGTGACATCCAGGTAGGTGACACACTTTTTATGACCCTCCCCAGTGTACTTGTAAGGTTTTAAATGTGTATATGTGCTTTCTGTCACTCCTTATGTGTTATTTTTTGTTTTATTTTTGAATTTCCCATGAGATGAAGTCTTGTGAAAATCTGTGAGATTTCAAACAGGGAAGTGAACAGGGCTCCATTCACTTCCTCTTCATTGCCAGGGAAGCGTTTGCTGGGAGACAAAGGTAAGTATGGTGGGAGGCGTTCTTTTGCCAGCAGAAAAATGGCTGTCATTATGCTGGCAAAAGAACGTTTTTAGAGGCTTGTCTGATAATATCCAAAAAGAAGGCCTGGCAGACTAGAGCAATATACTAGTGGTGGTTGATGGAATATTGGAAACTGCTTTGTACCATGTCAGACTACTTATTCATCATGCCCAGCATCGCTTCCTCATACTGGCATGAGTTCTCCAAGGTCTTAGTCATGTAATAGGTCTTTCCCATTTGTTGCTACCTAAGCTTTTGATGAGAAACACCAGTGATTGGCCTTAGGGACTTCTGTAGGCCAAGCACATAGGATATTATCAGACATGGCAAAAATTAAGGGATTACAACATCAGGGTGGCACCAATGGGCCCTGCTATCGCATGACATTGTCATCCTTGCATTATTACTCTGTGCTCCAGCCACAAAAAAAGGTGTTCTTTCTCATTCATGGGACAAGGCATCAATAGATTCTCAATAGCACTCTTTTCGCACTATTGACTGCATGTAAAAACACGTCCCATTGTAATCGTGAGATTACAGCATGAATGGGAAGTCCTCAGCATGAAAACCTCTGGGTGAGAACATGAAAATGAAGCACAGGATGATCTTTTTATGAACTGTCCCCTTTAGTTTGCATGTTTTTAGGTTTGTTTCAGTGCTTGTGTATTCATTTACTTTGTTTATTAATTTTTCTTTAGCTTTAAGCGTGTTCACATCTTCTTGTGAGAACCACTGAAATCTTGCCCATGCCAAATCGTGGAAGTAAACTCCCATTCTTAAAGTGCTAGTGGTCATTGTGCAATAATTCTGTAGCATTTCTTTTGCATGATTACAGCTACGTGCGATAATAAATATTATAATGCCACAAAGTTCCTGCTATCTTCATTTGCGAAATTACAACATTTTTAGACGCTAGTCTAATAATGTCCATAGTCTGCAACCAAACCATGGTTCCTCTTCCAAAGAATCTCTCTTCATGGGATACTTTAAAACAAAGTTGGGCAACTTGAAATCATCTTTATGATGTTAGATCGTAATTTCCATCATCCATTACCTTTGGCAAAGCTTTGCTGGGCTGATGGGAATTTTGTTTTATTTGTAAATTCCTCTGAAATCACTGGTGAAAGAAATCACTGGTGCAGTTAGTTAGTTAGTTAGTTATTAATTTGGAGCTGTATGTTGGTCACTGATACAAGTACCTTCTTATATGGCTACCTGTAAGCATTACCATGTTCCCTTTCCAAAGTCCACATTTGTAGAAACCCTTATGTTTGTTATTGTGTTCCTTAAACTCATTTCCAACTTATGGTGACCCAAAGGAGAATCTATCACAGAGTTTTCTTGGTGAGATTTGTTCAGGGGTGGTGGTGTTTGCCATTCCCTTCCTCTAAGGCTGAGAGAGTGTGACTTGCCCAAAGTCACCCAGTGGGTTTCCATGGGTGAGTAGGGATTTGAACCCTAGTCTCCCAGAGTCCTAGTCCAACACTCACACCTCTACTCCACACTGGCTCTCTTTTCTTCCCCACCACATCATAAATGAAGGATGCATTCTCATTTTAAAAAATCCTGTTTGAATTATGAGCGGGTAAACTGACCACATAGGAAATATTTATCTTAATTATCTAAATATGATTTTATTACTTTCCCCCTCAATAAATGCACCTCTCATATGGAAAGTGTCTGCTGTGTCGTTTAGCAGTTCCCACAAGAAAAGTAAGCAAACTGGCAGATTTAAAACAGGTCAGTAAAGCAGGTGTGTGTAAAAGCACCATATGCAACACAATCCCATACTAATAGGCTTGGGAAGATCACTGTCCCACGGATGTGCTGCTAATGAATCCCATTTCTCCTTACCTAACAGAATTGACAGCTGTGTTCCATTCTATGAAATTTTTAAATAGCAAGAAAACATTCATAGAACCTAATGTGAGAGAACATTAAGAAGGGAAGCAGGTTATAAAAATATAGGCAGACTGTTCAGCTTTTCTGAGCTGTGTTTGCATGGAAGCAAGTATGACTAAAACATCTCCATGACAGGAGCAAATTAATTAAAATCAATTAATTTATAAACTAGATTAGAAATGTGTAGATGAAAAAGGTTAACAATTAAATTTATTTTTTAAAGGAAAATATTGACTTAATTTGGGATTTCAGCATCAGTATTTCTCCAAAATGAAGTTGTTTAACTAAGTTATTAATTAAATGAGCCACAGTGGTAAACAGCCAACCAATTTTGTGATACCCACTTGGGTGTCTACCCAAAGCCTTGCTCTTGTGGATTTTTGCAAAACTACTTCTCCCTTAAAAAAAATAAATCCGTTGGGGTTGGTAAATTACTGTTACGTACAGCAAGAGCAGCTAGGAAAGGGTGGTGATCTTTTTCACATCTATAGTAGATGGTTCCTGAGTGTTCTCCACCAGATGTGTATGTAGGCTTCTCATCTGTCCCAGGGAAGTAAATCCTGATGTTCTCCAGCATAGGGCATTTGTTGGATTGACATGGGAATTGCTAAACTAGAGAGAAGGAGGTAATGTAAAGAGATAAGATTATAAGGGTGGGGTAACCAAGAGAAGGGTTTTGTTGTTGTTGGAATGGGTGAGAAATGAGGTTTTAAAAAACCCATCCAGCTGTTTTGGGGGACAAGGGCAGAGAGGAGTAAACTAACACACATAAGTTTTCAACTGGGAAGGCTTTTATTGTCATAATGTAACAGAGTTTTAAACAGAAATTTGAAATTAGTTTAACGGTTAGAAATATTCCCCTTTTACATCTGTATTGCATGATCATCTCCAAGATCAACTCAAATGCTCCTTTACCAAGGTCATCCATACAACATTGCCATGGAGAAGAGCTTTCTTCACATTTGCATTACACTGCAACTGTATAGTGTCTGTATCACATTCCACTAATATACAGTTGGAGCTCCATATCTGCAGAACCAATATCCAAAGTTTCAGTTGTCTACAGGTCACAAAATAGGAACACACACCATAGAGTCATCCTGGAAAATGCCTAGAGAGGAATCTCTAGGAATCCTCTAGGTCCTCCAACACACTATGGTATGTTTTTACCAAAAGTCCTTTATTTTACTAGGATTCGCTGTTATCCACAGTTTTTGGTATCCATGATAAGTCTGGGAACTGGCCCCCTATGGATATGGGGGTCTGACTGTATCTCTAACATGATTTGTTTAGTTTTGAAAGAGCTCTACAACTTTTTATGTCTTGATTGGCTTTTGGCAGTTGAGTTTATGGAAAAGATGGTGGACATGGTGCTGAGATATGACAGAAATTTAAATAATTTGCCTTCAGTCAATTTTGGCTTATGGTGACCCTATTAAAGGGAGATCTCTAACAGCCCTGGGCCCTTTTACACTACAATTGTTTCTCTATATCCATGGATTTTGTATCCCCGGATTTAAGTATTCACGGCTTGAAAATATTCTTAAAATAATCATAATAATCCAAAAAGCAAACCTTGATTTTTTGCCAACTTATATAAGGGACACCATTTTGCTATGCCATTGCATATAATGGGACTTGAGTATTCACGGATTTTGGTATCCACGGGGTGTCCTGGAACCAAACCCCAGCAAATATGAAGGGACAACTGTACACAAATATAGTACTATGGTCCCATTTTAACTGCTGTAGCTACATCTTATGGAATCCTGGGATTTGCAGTTTTCTGAGGCAGGAGAGCTCTCTGACTGAGAACTCTAAATGCCTCTCCCTAAACTGCAAATCCCAGGATCCCACAGGATGGAACCATGTCAATTAAAGTGGAATCATAGTGCTGTAAAAGTGTAATAAGAAATAGCTACTGATCATCAACAGCCTCATTCAAGTTTTGCAAACTAAAGGCCTTAATGTGGTCTTCCTCTTTGCCTACCATCTCCCACTTTTCTCTGCCTTATTAACCATCTTTTCCAGTGAATTGTGGCTTCTCATTATGTGTCCAAATGATGATATTGTCATCTAGTTATTTTGACTTCTAAGGAGATTTCAGGTTTGATTTACTTTAGGAACCATTTATTTGTCTTTTTTGATGGTCCGTCGTATCTGTCGAACTCTCTTCCATGTTCTGCATATAGACATACCTCAGTTAACAAAGGCTGCATCTGCACTGCAGAAATAAGCCAGTTCGACACCACTTTAACTGCCATGGCTCAATACTATGGAATGCTGAGATTTGTAGTTTGTTGTAGCACCAGAGCTCTCTGACAGAGAAGGCTAAATAGCTCACAAAACTACAAATCATACCATAACTACAAACTACAACCATACTACAAACCATAGCATTGAGCCATGGCAGCTAAAGTGGTGTTAAATTGGATTGTTTCTGCAGTGGAGATGCAGCCAAAGTCTCTGACAAAAAAAGCTCGTTTTTACAAAGTCTTTTTATGGGAGCCCAGCCCATCCTTTTCTTGCCTTCTGTCTTGCTTTCTGTCTACTTTTTTGTTTTGTTTTTGCAGCATTGGCATTGGGAGGATGGTGAAGGAGGCCTGGAGAAAGACAGACTTTCAGCATTGGGTTGCAGCAGTGTGTCTGCAGTAAAATATAAAGCTGGACCTGGGAAAGAATGGAATTCTACCTTAGGTGAGCTATTGTAGCAGTGTGTGCTTGCATACAACAGGCAAGGTAAACAGCTGCCTCCAGAATCCTTTACTGTGCAAGTGTGAAGAGCAAAACAGAAAGAAAAGGAGAAATATTAGATTAACCTGCCTCACCAGCTACTCTGCCATGTTGATAAAGCAAAGATCTATAAGTTTTGCCATCAAAATGGAAATCATAAGAAAGGTTGATGAAATCTCTCTCTCTCTCTCTCTCTCTCTCTGTGTGTGTGTGTGTGTGTGTGTATATATCTATATCTATATCTATATATATCCCAGGATGCATTTTGGAAGAAGCTTTCAAGTGTTCCCTAGAAGATTCAAAATGTTTTTATTTTATTTTATTCAAAATGATCTGGTTGTTTTATTTCACATGTGCATTATGTTACTTTAGAACCAAACGTTTGCTGAAACATGTTGAACTGCTGTTCTTTTTTGCAGTGTAGGAACCTGTTCCTATTCTTTCCATGTTATGTCTGCCTTTTGATACCAAAGTTTCTGTTAAAGAAGTAAGGCCCAGGAACACATCTACTTTGCTAACTGAGGTATCCCTGTATTTTTCATCAGATGCTTTTAGGTAGGTTTCTGTGTGCTTCTGCTGGCAGCTGCTGCCCATTCTGAAGACACTGTTTGGTTTGCTTAATATCTGTGTCATATTAGAGGGGAACGTATCATCATTTCAATTATTTCCAAGCTGAAATCTGCTTTTGAGAGATCTGGAAACATAATGGCCAGGGGTGTATGTGTTTGAAATAGGTCCCATTTGCATTACTGCCTAATATGATTTGTCTCTGAAAGGAAAGTGAAGGTTTTATGTATTCTGTCTTTAAAATGAAATGAAAAGGGCTATAAATGCTGGGTGAGATATAACAGTGTAATAGTTTTCTCCTGCCATATAACATTCAGGTCTGCTATTCACCATCTTATTGTATATTATTCATTAAAATCCAGTACATTTCACAATAAGATTTTCAGACTACACTATTATAGTGTTACTATTCCACGTTAACTGCTCTGGCTTCCTCCTGTGGAATTCTGGGGTTTGTAGTTTAGTGAGGCCTAAGATCTCTCTGGCTGAGAGTTGCAAATGCCCCTCCCTAAACTGCAAATCCCAGGATTCAACAGGAGGCAGCCATAGCAAATAAAGTGAAATAGTAACACTATAACAGTGTTGTCTGAAAATCTCTCAGTCTTTTGGGCTAACTCATAATTACACTGAGTTTCTTGAGAATACCTTGGTTATTATAAAATATACACATGAAACCACATTTTGCAACTATCATTTTCCTGGGAGTGGGGTAGCTGTAACAGTTTGCTCCATTTTTGTGATTCTTTTAAGATGAACACATTTTATTTGGTATAACCTTATATGGTCTGCAGCATATATCATATGATACATTTGCTAAAGCGAACTGTAGTTCATGAAAACTTAAGCCAAATAAAACTTGTTAGTTTTTAAGATCCTGGAAGACCCCTTGTTCTCTTAAATTCTTAAATTAATTTTCTTTCCAAGAATTTACATTTCGTTTAGTGCAAAACCTGTGTCACTCCTACTCTGCCTAAATGAACAAGATGGAGGCTTCAGATAGGCAGTATGTAAATTTACCTGAATCATTTGTTAATATGACTTTATCTAGACTTTTAATGTTCAGAGCCTTCTGGTGTTCTTCTGCTGCATCACTTTTATATTTTACAAAACAGTGGTTACTTCAGTTATTTGGTTGTTGCTGGGGTTTTTAAAGTGTGTGCATGTGTGAAGCCCCAAACATCTGGAAGACACAGCAAATGAGAATCCCTGGTTTAGGAAAGCAGAGCTGGCTCCAGGAATGAGGGGAGGGGATTTAAGGTAAGGCTTCCTTCACCAGGAAGAAGCAAGTTCTAAGACATTGTTTCTGATCATCTTGGACACTCCATATAAAATGAGAATGGTATCATTGTTTAGGAAATTAGCTCTTTGCTGGTCTACCAAACTTGTGTTCTGGAGCAAAATGGGAAAAATCAGCTGTTTACTGAGGAGCCTGTTATCAAGATAGATTAGCTGACATATACTTGCATGCATTATGCTATTACTGTGTGGCAGGAGATCTTAATCTGTGGTCCAGGGGCCCCTAATGGATCCACCAATGGGCTTCAGGGAATCCATGAATGAACTGTATTTTTCCCCTCAATTTTTCTTCCTCTTACTTTGAAGTTTAAGTACATTTTCTGAGAAAGTGCATCATGCATTAGCATCCCCAGACTTAAGGAACAACCTTTTCAGAGTTCAACAGAAAACGTTATTGTCAGAAGACCAAGAAACAAACTTACAAGGTTGCTGCTAAGAATAAAAATTAACTTACACACTCTATATTGAAAGCATTTCACAATCTACAAAATCTGGTGGGCTCAAAATCATTGGCTGTCCATCATCCCTTGATATCTCATTTCCTTACACAGACCGGCCGATTTTTCCTAAGCTGCTTTTGCAGCTGCACCTTTATCTTTTCCCAAGCAAAGGCAAAACTGTTACCCACACATCAAACACCCTGCCCCACACAATTGACAATGAATGCTCATTAACAAGTACAGAGAAATGAAAGAACAATTGACATCACAGAGAAATAACTGAAAATGGCAGGAACAGGCACCCCAGTGACTGATCCTGACGAAGGCTGTCCATAGTTTTCATCAGATTTTCAGAGGGTTCCACGACCCCAAAATGGTTCAGAACCACTGAGCTATGGTATATCTAAAATCTACTACATATATCTATTCATTGAAGGTTGGCTAAAATCATTCACATTCAATTTGTTTTTAAGAATCTTTCAAGTGCACTTTAGAAGCTTTTATAACAGAACCAAAGCATCAAAATGCACTCAAAACTAAGAACAGATAGTCAAGTTTGTTGTTGTGTGCCCTCAGCCTATCATGAAGCTTTCTTGGCATAGAATCATAGAATCATAGAGTTGGAAGAGACCACAATGGCCATCCAATCCAACCCCCTGCCCTGCAGGAATACACAATCAAATCATTCCAGACAGGTGGCCATCCAGCCTCTTTAAAAACCTCCAAAGAAGGAGACTCCACCACACTCTGAGGCAGTGTATTCCACTTCCGAACAGCTCTTACTCTCAGGAAGTTTCTCCTAATATTTAGGTGGAATCTCTTTTTCTGTAGTTTGAACCCATTGCTCCATGTCCTAGACTCTGGAGCAGCAGAAAACAAGCTTGCTTCATCCTCAGTATGACATCCCTTCAAATATTTAAACATTGCTATCATGTTACCTCTCAACCTTCTCTTCTCCAGACTAAACATGCCCAGCTTGCTAAGCCGTTCCAGGCTTGCCATTGCCTTCCTCTGAAGATGAGAATGTATGACTTCCCCAAGGTAACCCAAGTGGGTTTACATGGTTGAGTGAATCTGAACCCTGGTCTACTGGAATACTAGTCCAACATCCAAACCACTCTCCCATGCTGGTGAGTGTTTTAGGTATAGTTTCAAAAAGTGAATTAAAGTACATTTACGAAAAAGAAAAAAAGACAGACATATAGAAAAAACAATTTTGATAAGCTTAGGAATAGCAAGGGGAAAGGGAGTGAGAGTGGGAGGGGTGTCATTGGCCACAAGTCAGCTTCTCCAGGTGAAGAGCTGGAAAAGAAGGACAAGCAAACGCAATCATACCGGCAGCTAGTCAGGCCATGAAGGCAGAAGGCAAGAATGAGAGCCAGCTGGCTCCAGCCTTTTTAAGGAGGGCAGAGGGCAGTAGTCCAACACCAGAAACAATTTGTGTGTTTTGTTGGCCCTTACCTTTGTGCTCTATGCCTTGGACCCCTGGCTTTTGTTGTCTGCCTAGATTCTTTGACCCCCCCCCCCGACCATCTGACCTTGCTGCTCACCAGATTCCTGAGCTCTTGGACTGACTTTTGAGGAGCTTCTGCTAAACCCTCCAGACAGGTAAGCCTCGCTGGACTGTTCAGCTGTTTCAGTTTGCTGGGACAGCATTCATTCTGCACTCTGTTGCCTAGCAATGGGGGGCCAGTGGCTGTGACACAGGGAGGAGGATCATGCCCCTCATGCCATGTGACTTCCAACATACTGCTACTGCCATGGAAGGGACTTATCACATTAAGGGGAATACTGGCATGGCAGTGGTATTGAGAGCCATTGTCAGGTTTTCCCTATCAGTGAAGACGTGTGCTATAGAAATGCCTGGAATGCAAACCAGCAATGGGATAGAGACAACATTTTGCAATAAGTACCGGCCAAATTCACTAATACCTTTGTGCAATTCTGGAATAAAGCTTTGTGTGATAATCCTTAAAGAGTGTAGAGTATTTCTCTTTAAGGGTCTTGCCTATATTCCCAGCCATGTTCCATTTTTTCTAGCTGTCCTAATTTGGTAGGGTCAGTCCTCATTAATCCTTTGCTATCCCACATTTTCAACTGCTTTAAAAATGTCCCAGTTTCTCTCACCTCCTCTGTCTTTCTTCCTTTCTCCTCAGCTTGCTTCAATTGCTGCAAACTTGAGTTCAAAGTGGAAAAGTGATTTGCACTCAATTTACTCAGCAAGGGAAGAGGACAGGAAGAGACAAAGGACATTTTCAGACAGCCTTGCCGCGCAAGCAGCCTCCGGAGCAGTAACAAGGCTGCTGCGCGGCAGGGGATCCTTTTCGGATGCCGCCGTCCCTCTTTTGGGATCATTCGTGGCACGCCCGTGAAGCTTTGGAAGCGGCCGCACCATATTTCAATCATGGGCAACTTCCATGATTGAAATATGGTGCGGCCACTTCCAAAGCTTCACGGGCGTGCCATGAATGATCCCAGAAGAGGGACGGCAGCATCCGAAAAGGACCCCCTGCCGCGCAGCAGCCTTGTTACTGCTCCGGAGGCTGCTTGCGCGGCAAGGCTGTCTGAAAATGTCCAAAGTCTTGCCCTTCCCAGTAGGCTCAGGCAAAAGCAAACTGCAGCATCCTCTTCTAGCTTATGTGTTCATCATCAATAATAACTTTTGCCATTTTTCCTTCTGATGTGACTGGGTCCCAGGGGTCCCAGTTTTCATCTGTGAAATGTTGTAGAGCATGATCTTGTTTTTCAAGATAGTTCATTTCATTCTTTGCCCCCCCTCCCCCGCCACCCCATTGGTCTTCAGTTTTCAGCCAAAACATCCCACAACAACTGGGCTCACTGACCATGCTCCATTGAACTGCTTTTGGAAGCTGGAAACCCTCCAAACCTTCTGGCACCCCCCTCTCATGTATGTATGGGGCTGTTTTGGCTACATAAATATCTGCCCTTAGAAAAAGAGTTTGCTATTAAAATACAGTAAATAATTCCAGTATGATACATTATTTGATAAAGAATGGAGAATATATTATAAAGATATGTGCATTACACAATTCTTAGATTTATAGTATTTCCCCCCAGTTCTTTCCATTTCTCTTGTGCATTGATTTGTTCTTTGATCAAATTGCAAAGTGATCTTAATCACATACATAGTTTTTAGTTGCATTCTTTGGCAAAACTATCTTGTAACAAACTTTTAATATCGATGTCATTGATCTTCTGTTCTGTTGGAATATTAGTATTTCATACTGGTCAGTTTTTTAATTGCTGCTCAGGACTATCATAAAACACAACGTATTTAAACTAGAATTCTTATACTCCTTTTGAAAGGAATGAGAAAGAAGGAATGTAATGTGGTATCATTATGTCCCAAAGTGAAATAAGAAGCAGTAGATTATGGCTGTGTCAGGATGAAGAACATTCTAATGCATTAGTTGAAAAAAATTGGGATGATGGTTCTTTTCCTGAAGAACCTGCACTATGTTATTTAATCTTTATTATTATAATTGAGGTAAAACAATATGGCAGAGCTATGCCATTACTTGCCAATGTGGCAAGTATGTGGCTAATGATATAGGTTTGAGACATTTGCTCAATAGTTAAAATGTCCCTCTACTATGTCATGAATTAGTGTCATATTCCTTTGGAAGTAGGGAAGATGTTATTTGCACTGGCTACTATAGCAATAAAAAAATTCTATTACTCAGAGAGGTCATTAATCTCTTCCCTTGACATCTTCCTCCTGATATTCTATATTTTATCTGGAAAGATTTGCCAAATCTTTGATTTGAGTCTAGGCTTCTCCTCTCATTCGAAAACATTTTACAGGTTGGCCCCCGTATCCATGGATTCGGTATCCGTGGTTTAATTTATCCATATCCCCCCCCCCAAGTTCTCTCTATGCATTTCTTGGTTCTCCAGTGCAATTCTGTTGTCAACTTCTGACATTCTTCACATTGGAAATAATAGTTCTCTATTATCCACGGTTTCTGGTATCCACAGGGAGTATTGGAAAGTATCCCCCACAGATATGAGGGTCAAACTGTACTTTCATTAAAACTTGGCAAATCTATCCAACAAAGATTTCTTTTCTTTTCTTTTTAAAATCTCTCTTTCTCAAAGATATTTGGGCTGCACATGTATTGTGCAGTATTGTGATGAATTCTCAACAGATTTTGAGAAACAATCTAAACTTGAAGTCTTGAACCTAGCTTCTTGAGGATCATGGCTAAGCAAACCAATTTACTCTTAATCTCTTTAGCAGTGGAACCTTTCATATTTCTCATTTATGAGTAGCTGTCATTGACCAATCCTTTGTCCTATTGCTCACAACACACAACACTGGATACAACAATTTGTTACAAAATGTATTAGTATATTCAGATGAAAACAAAAACCATTTAGTAAATATAGGATGAATTCAATATTGCAGTGAAATAGTCTAGACTGAATACATATCAAATCAATATCAGAGCAAAATCAAAATTAACAGGCCAACAAACAAACAAACAGTCATTGGCAGGAATCCTGTATGGTCTTTATATATATGTAAGCTCTGCAAATATGTTGCTACACACTGAATTCTGGCGTGACCTCTCCATCTCAATTTACCAGGCAGCAGCTGTAGTGATCGATGGGTGGGGTCTGTTCCCCTGGCACTCTGAGGAGCGACTCCCCATTGCAACAGACAGACACAGGGTACCTGCCACAATTCCCCCTTACACCAGAGATTGCTCACATGAAGGGGTTAGGAATGGCGGCCAGTCACTTCCTGGGCAATAAGGGAACAGATCCCTGTCAATCACAGCGGCTGCTGCCCAGTAAGTGGAAACTGGAGAAACTAGGGTCTATATAGGGACTGTGAATATGTAGCAATCATGAGTGCATAACTGTGATATAGGATTTTAGCCTATACTGCTAGTTCTAGTCTTGCTGCATTCGATGTCCAAGAGACCAGAGCACCTGCCCTGGCTTAGGTAAATTTCAGAGTCATGTGACGGTCTTTGGAATTGTGTGGGGTCTGAGGGGAGCCCACTAGTGTCTGAACTGTAATATGAGGAATTCTAATTAGCTCAAGATGGCAGTGAAAGGCTGTGTAATGGCACAATCTTTTAACCTATATATACCAGTAATCACTGATGAGACTCCAAGCCAGAGGATGAAATAAAAATGGTTTTATTGAAAAATACCCATGCATATACTCAGGCTTCAAGCAGTCACACAAGGCTAACAAAGAAAGTGGGAAGTATTGGGGTAGAGGAATAGAGTTTGGGATGATGGGCTATACTATACCTGTCTGACGAGCAGAGATTTGTGTAGAAGCTGCAACCCTGATGACACAGACTGAAAGAGTTAGGGGAGGAAGGGAAGCTGTGCACACTCTGGCCATGGTTTGGGTTGATATTTATATCTGATATTCCCCCTGAAGGGTTGAGTGGAATACAATGTCTGCTGGAGTTTCCCAAGGTTGAACAATGGATTTTCGAGATGTATTAACAATTGCTAATGGTTGAAACATTAAAACTCATCAGTCTCAGGCAAACCTCTATTGTTTTAGAATGGGTGAGAAGAAAGACCAGTTTTGCAGTGCAGTGAGTGTCCAGCTACCTTGATGGGATTATTGAATGACTCATTTCTGTCCAGGAGAATTAGCCCATTTCCTCCCTAACTCACCAGTTCAGGGGGGGGGGGGGCTTCACCTAATCCTTAATCGGGTGTGTCTTTTACAAGTTTTAGCAGGTTACTCGCTTAGGTTTTCTGAGCTAACCTTGATTCCTTGTACTTGGGAGTCCCTGGACTACTACCAACCACATGGAGTGCCAACAATAAGCCAATACATGAAATTTAGCCAATTGATGAATTATTGGAAGAGTGGAGGTGTATCAGAGCAGGTAACATTCCCATCAGATCAGCTGGTTGGTCACAATTTGTACAAGTCTGATCCAGGCCAGCACAGAATATTATTTTGCATGTGATTTATGGGGAAGTGGAAACATTTTCTGTGGAAAAATCAAATAACATGATGAACAAGTAGAAGGTTCCTCTCATTTGCATGCAAATTAAGAATCCTGTTTGAATAGAAATCAGCCTTTCTGAAAACATTAGGACAGACTTAATGTTTATACTGAAAAAAATATCAAAGGAAGATAATAAGACAGAAATATGGTTCTATTGAAGCACACTTCAGTGTTCACACCAAGGTTTGCATTCTGATTTTTTCCGCCTTTAACACAACACAATCTTTCTTCAGTTAGAATTGTAATATAATTGTAGCAGCATTGTGTTATTACTTAAATTTATCCTGAAGCCTCTTCCCCAGAGAAATGCCTATGGCTGTCCTTGCATTATAAATCCCATTGCAGGATTCTTAGGGAACGTGAGGCCCTCTGGAGACTGCTGGACTGCAAATCCAATCATCCCAGGGCAGTGTATTCAATGGTGTGTGATGATGGGAATTGTGGTCTAACAACAACAAGAGGGTCATGTATTCTCCACCCATGGCATGGCAGAATGGTGTAGATATACTAACAAGATCCAATACAAGCATCGTTTTCAGGAAGAGAATTCTTGTTTTAGGAAACATCTATTCCTCAGGATGTAAATACAGTATGCAATTTCATTGTTTAACTTTATTTAACGTGGCAGCATTCCCACAGTCAATTGCTCAGCAGTCCTATTGCCGGAATACATATAGGTCTTGTCTGAGTGATACATTGATCACAAGCTAGCACATAGAGAAGTGAGCTTATTTACACTCAAGTTGGCAGCTATATGTTTCTTCTGTTTTTGGAGCTGGGGAAGGTATCATCTTGTACAATGTACAATGTCCTGGATTTTCTATTAGTTATTTTTGTTGTGCTATTACACTGTATTTCATATCAGCTGGCCCAACCTTCCGAAACCTGACAGAAATGTTATTCACATGTGCTCTGATCACCAGCCGAATGGACTTCCTTCTCCCTATACATCTGATGCCTGGGGAAGTAGGCTGGGATGGCAGGGCAGGTTGGGGGGGGGAGAGTTATGATCGTGGCGATAGTGTCACAATCATGACTAACTAGTGATCCTGAATACGGAATAGTTATCTAGATTTTCTCATCTGTATTCATTCCCCTCCCCAACCTACTGTGTGGGGAGAAGGAGTCCATTCTGCTAGTGAATTATGTTTCAATCAGATTTGAGGGGGCCTGGCTAGGAGAAGTTACTGAGTTAAGGATACTTAGCTAAGCAGCAGATATAGAGTAGTACCCTATATTTTTAACTGGTTTTTTAAATAGTTTTAACCACTTTTTATGTTTTGCATTCATGAACTTTAAACAATTTTTAAAATGTATTTTAAGATGCTTTGAGTCCCGAACAGGGAAAAAAGGCAGGAAATATCCACAACCACACTATCTAACACACACAGGAAACCACTTAGACTGAGAGTGCCTAGCACACTATAAAGTAGTATAGATGTGTAAGTGCTATTGCTAACAAATTGTAAGCTGCTCTGAGAGCCTTTGCAGCTGAAGAGTGAGGTATAAATACCAAAATAAAATAAAATAAAATAAAATACCACAACAACCACAAAAATAAATCTTATCTGTGCTTCAGACAGCAAAATATCTTGGGACAGCCCTGTCATCAATCCAGTCCATATCACTTTTCTGTGAAGACTATTTGGAAAAGTGTTATTAAGAGAGGAACAATATGACACCATAAGGAAGAAGTAATAAAGCAATCTGAAATCATATAGAACAGAGGAAAACAGTAGTAAATCAAACTATTGTTATTGTTGTGTGCCTTTAAGTCATTTCTGACTTATGTTGATCCTAAGGGGACCCTATCATGGTATTTTTTGGCGAGATTTGTTCATAGGTTACATGTTAATAAAGTGTGTTAAAGTGTATTATTAAAGTGTATAAAGTGTATTCATAATGAAAATGATAAATGTACAGTAGGACCCCTGTATCCACTAATTCATTATCCACTGATTCAATTATTTACGGGACACAAAACAGTACACCTATCATAGAGTCTTCCTAGAAAATGTGTCCTCTCTAGCCATTTTCTAGGTCCCCCAAGGCAACTCTATGGTATTTTACACCAGAAGTCCCATTATTTTCAATGGTGTTTGCTATTATCCATGCTTTTCAGTATCCACCCCCCCGAACCAATCCCCAGCAGATACAGAGGTCCTACTGTGATAAAATATATCAAATAAGAGCTCCCTGAGCTTTTATGAAGAAAGGTATACACACACACACACACACACACACTGAAATAGTGACAATGACATTGGAAAGGAAAATTGTACAGTCTGGAATCTCTCTCTCTCTCTCTCTCTCTCTCTCTCTCTCTCTCTCTCTCTCATAATACTAGAATCTGAAGTCATGCAATAAACCTAAGATTCAGGGCTGACCAAAAAAGGACTTCACACAACCTATAATTTAAGTATGGAATTTACAAGGAGACTGGGTGGTGGCCATCAGGGTATGTAGCTGTAAAAGGGAATTAGACAAATTCATGGAGGATGAGGCTATCAATGGTGACTAGTCCTAATGGACATATACTGTCACCAGGATCAGAGACACCAGGTCTTGAAATATAAGCTCAGGGGGAAGGGGGCACAACACCCCAGGATAGAACAATGGCTGCCTTTGCAATATGCTTTTGGGCTCCACATAGATATTTGGACCTTTCACACTACATAATTATAGCACCATGTTTCCACTTTAACTGCCATGGCTGCATCCCATGGAATCATGGGTTTTATAGTTTGGCAAGGCACTAGAGTCCTCTGGCTGAGAATTATAAATAATCTCTCACTAAATTGCAATTCCCAGGATGGAGCCATGACAGTTAAAGTGGAATCACAGTGCTATCGTGTAGTGTGAAAGGGCCTTAGTTTAGACACTGTGGGAAACAAAAGTCTGGGCTAACTCGAGGCCTTTGGCCTCACCAAGCAGGGCTCTTGTTATGGACTTTATCATACCACCCCCAAACGTTCTTTTTCAGGCATATTTTGAAACGTTCTTATGCCAGCAAAAGACCCCCCCCCCAGACTTACCTTGAGTCATGTCAGAAAGGCAGTCCCAGCAGTAACGGAGCATGAACGGAGCTCCATTTACTTCCGGGTTCCAAATCTCACCGATTCTCATGAGAAGATGTTAGAGTGGCAAATTTAAAAAATCCATTAATCCCCCTCCCCCACAAAATGTACACACAAGCACAGAAATGCACTCACAAAGTCCTAAGTATACCGGGGAGGTAAAAAAAAAAAAAGAGTGTCCCCTACCTGGCTGTCCTGATCTCACCTGGAAGTGTTCTGACAATTGATGCTGTATTCACTGAGCACAATGGTGCAAGGTTTCAAACGCTGGCAATGCTGGCAAAAAAGGAGCCACAGCCGATCAATTGATGGCTTGGTCCATCAATAAAAAGGAATGTGTTTTGGATAGGACATTAATGCGAAAGGGTGTTGTCGTCTCGTATGTGCATCCTTTCGTGTTAATTAGCATTGTTATGATCCATATTTGCCTGGTCTGATAGTCCATATTCATAACACAGGTAGTCCAGTTTTGCTGAGCTGTGGTAGCTGAAGCAGCACCAACAATGGCCTCTGCTTCTGCAGTTCTACAAGAAGATCCCTGTATGTGAGAATGGAAGCAAAGGCAGTTATGATGGTATCCTGCAGAAGAAAAGGAGATTTATGGTTTCTATGGGTCTGAATGGGCCCAAAACAAACACAGAGGTTACATATTCATCACACACCTTTCTGGCACCAGAGGAGAGCAACAGGTAGACAGAGGCAAGAGGAAGCACAAGTATAATATACTCTGGACAAAGAGTAACATTCTGTTTGAATACAGGAGACAAACACAAGACAAAGGTGAGCTATGCAGACTGTGTGTGTGTATTGCCTAGTAATTAATTAGAACAGGTTTGCAGTTTGTTGTCAACTAGGGTGCCAGTTCTGGAAAATGGCATTAAAGGAGTCAAATACTGGCATCCCTCCCCTTTTAAAAAAACAACACAAGACTGTGCAATAGATCTATTCAAATTGCTTAATGGCTAGTCTCCAAAAGAATTAGCTTCAAATTCTCCATTGTCCTTGTATATACTGCAAGATATGCTTCCAAAACAGTATGGGCGGGGGGGGGGGGGGAGATACATTGTGATATATGTGCTGTTTGTTCTAAAACAAGTACAGAATTATGTTCTCAGTTACTCCAAACGGCATTCACATTCTTTTGAAATGAATGTTATTTTCTTCACATTCATTATGAATGTATACTTAGGAACCTACCTTTAATTACTTCATTATACATCATCGGCTGGTAAATAAACATTTATCTTTCTAGTCTCAGCTGCTTTCTATTCTCAGCACACTTATGAAAATGGAAACAGGGCAGATAATACACACCTACATAATGCCTACTAAACGAAAAGCATTCTTTTCATTTAATAACCTGTCTTTTACCAGTCTGTCAGTTAATTTGCATTTGTTTGAAGATTTTCAACGTTGCTTAAGGTATCTGGATGTCTGAGGTGGTGCAGAAAATGATTCCTGTCACTAAAGTGAAGGTATGTAATACACAAGGTCATTCAAGTTATTTGGGCACTCCAGAGAGAAAATCTCACAAACACCTCTCCCATTCCTGCTGGTAAAACATAGTCATAATAAATTAAATAGCATTTTTCTGCTCTCATGATACCCCAAATCTCCTGATTGAGGTCTTTGCCGAGAAATACTCTGGCTTTTCTTTGCAAATGAAGATTCAGGAAGGACTCATCCCGCGCTTTCTGCAAGTGCACTGATGACTAAAAAGGCCAATCCGAGATAGACAGGTCTGGTTGCAGAAAGCACAGCAGAAGGTCTCCTTGGGTGATGTTTCCGGGTTGTGATTCTTTCTGCATTGTTGTTTCTCTTCAAGACTTGTTCGGTGTGAGTTCTCAAATAAGGCTGCAGCATTGTGGATAGTGTGTCTCCATGCCTCCCGATGTGAGGCCAGGGCGGACCATTGTTGGTGATCAATTTGGCCGAGCTTGAGATGTTGTTTCAGGGAGTCCTTGTATCGCTTTTTTGGAGTGCCCCTCTTACTCTGACCTGTGGCGAGTTCACCGTAGAGTAGTATTTTTGGGAGGCGATGGTCCTCCATCCTAGAAACGTGCCCTGCCCAGTGCAGCTGTGTTCTCAATATCATGGCCTCAATGCTGGTGATCCCTGCTTGCTCAAGGACAGCAACATTCGTCACATAGTCAGTCCAGTGTATATTTAGGATTGTGTGTATACAGCGCTGATGAAAGCGTTCGTGGAGTCGCAGGTGGTGGTGATAGGTGACCCATGTTTCAGATCCATAAAGGAGAATAGACAGTACAATGGCTCTATACAAACTACTTTTTGTGCTTCGCCTCAGGTGTTTATTACTCCAGACTCTTTTGTGAAGTCTTCCAAATGACTTCTTTTGTGAAATCTTCCAAATAATTCAAGTAAACTAGGAACAAATGGCATAAAAATGTGGTGCTGCTGCAATGCTAAGATGTCATAACCTCGGAAGGGAGACCTTTGTCTAATCAGGGAACCTGGAATATCACAGGAAGCCCAGATTGGTTACAGTGTGGTGATATTAGTTGAACCATACTTCCACAAGGGACAAAATATGGTGGGAAACAATTTTCTCACCAGCTCAGAACTGAAAGAAGGCGTGTTAACCAAAGACCTAGCATGTGTTGGCTCTGTTCAGTGAAATGAGCTATGTATTGCTGGCAGCCTTACTATTATTTCTGCAGTAGGAGTGCAGATGAGAAAACCAGTAGAAGATCCACCACATGTGAAAAATTCACTTGCAAGAACCACTGCAGCAGCAGCCACCAGATGATGATGATGATCATCATCATCATCAGTGGCATGGCGGTTTGAGTATTGGAGTACAATTTTGGAGATCAGGGTTTGATTGTCCGCATGGCTACAAGAACCCACTGGGTGACCTTGGGCAGGTCACACACTTTCAGCCTCAGAAAACCATGTGATAGGTTTGCCTTAGGGTTGCCATAAGTCAGAAATGACTTGAAGGCACACAACAACAGCAGCAGCAGCAGCAAAACAAGTAGTATGCATTTTTATTGCGCTTTCTCCCAAAATTGAGACTCAAGGTGGCATACAATTTAAAGAACAATACAGCTAAAAACATTCCCAAAAGTGAACATTAAAATAGGATTAATCTATTGACAATATTAAAATGAACCAAAACTACATTTAAAAAGAAAAAAACACCATTAAAAGATAGAAAGCAGTTCAGTCTAAAAACAATATAGCACCCTCAGTCCATTTTTAAAAAAAAAACTTTCCATTTTAATCTAAGTGATACGAGCTTTGATTATCTGAAGAATAATCCCTTCATTGTTTCCCTCAGCAGAGATCATTTTGTTATTGGGTAGAAAACTGTCCTACATTACCATTAACAGTAACAGCAAACGTAGTAGCAGCAACAACACTTTATATCCACCTTTCCCCCCAAGCTTGGATTCATTAATATTACGTCTTCCTTCAAAGAAATAACAGCTTTCTGGGTCTATGTTCATTTCCTAATTTGGGAAGTTCCAAATACATTCTTTGTTATGTTTTCCGTGGTTTTCCCCCAGGCTGTGAGGCCGTGTTCTGGAAGAGTTTATTTCTGACGTTTCGCCTGCATCTGTGGCTGGCATCTTCAGATAATGGTTGGATAGAAATAATTCTAGTTGGGTATGGATCTAGTTGGGTATGAATGGGTGAATCACACACTCCTACCCAACCATTCTCTGAAGATACCAGCCACAGATGCAGGCGAAACGTCAGAAATAAACTCTTCCAGAACATGACCTCACAGCCCAGGAAAAAAGCCCCATGGAAAACCTATGGATGCTGGCTGTGAAAGCCTTCGACTTCACATTCTTTGTTGTTTAGAATTGGAAATAGCAGTGGTAGTATTTATTTATTTATTTATTGCAAAGAAGGAGGCCTTATCACTGCTCAGAATAAATGTTCCACCACATCTGAACGTGTGTTTCCTGGCCTTGGGTATTTGGATATTGTAGAAGTCATTTTCCTTGCACACACTCTCCACAGTTTTTTATACCCTGCAGCATACTAGAATGCCCATGGAAGCACCCATAAATTATTGATGTAATTCTTTTTAAAAATGTACCTGTATGAGGATTAAATTAAAGTTGGAAATTCAGGCCAGCTCATGGTGTAAAGATGCACTAGTCAGAATCCACATAAAATCTGGCCAAGTAGGTAATGCTAAGACCTGGGTTATTTAAAAACAATGGCCAGAATCCTCTATAAGCTGCTTAGTTAAGTATATAGTGGGCCCTCCTGATCCATGGACTCTGGATCCACAACTTGAAGTGACCGAAGATCATCATGCCTTATACTTAAAATGGTGGCAAAGTGAATGCATCTGTACTGCACACACATTGACACCATTTAATAATATGGGATGCAATCATCTGCATTTTTTATCATACATTAGGTGGGCTGAAACTGAACCCCTGTGGATCTGAAGGGCCCACTGTATTTAACATAGAGTTGGAAGAGACCACAAGGGCAATCTTGTCCAACCTCTTACCCTGCAGGAATACACAATCAAAGCACTCCCAACAGATGGCCATCCAGCCTCTGTTTAAAACCTCCAAAGAAGGAGACTCCACCACACTACAAGGCAGTGTATTCCACTTCTGAACAGCTCTTACTGTTAGGAAGTTCTTCTTAATGTTTAGGTGGAATCTCTTATCCTGTAGTTTGAGTCCGTTCCTCCATGTCCTAGCCTCTGGGGCAGCAGAAAACAAGCTTGTTCCTTCCTCAGTATGACATCCCTTCAAATATTTAAACATGGCTATCATATCACCTCTTAACCTTCTCTTCTCCAGGCTAAATACAGTCATCCCTTCACATTCGTGGGGTTTAGGTTCCACAGACCCCCGCAAATGTGAAAATTCCATGAATAATGACTGCCCTCCCCCTCCCCCGCCAAAGCGACCACGGGACCTCCGGAGGCCCCATAGTCGCTTCCCCTTCCTCCCTAGGCCTCCCCCTCCCTCCCAAGGCCACCACGGGGCCTCTGGAGGCCCTCCAGAGGCCCCGTAGTCACCTCTCCAGGCCTCCCCACTCCCTCCCAAGGCCTTCACGGGCCCTCCAGAGGCTCTCCGGAGGCCCCGTAGTTGCCTCTCCAGGCCCCCCCACTCCCTCCCAAGTTTTATTATTTATTTATTTATTTATTTATTTATTTATACCCCGCTCTTCAGCCACAAGGCTATCAGAGCGGCTTACAAATTGTTTTAAGCAATAGCTATTTACACATCTACACTGCATTAAACAGTTTCCAATGTGTGTTAGCTAATTGCCCCCCACAGGCTGGGTACTCAATTTACCGACCTACGAAAGGATGGAAGGCTGAGTGAACCTTGGAGCCGGCTGGAATCGAACTTGTGATGTGGTGGCTTGCAGTACTGGCATTTAACCACTGCGCCACCAGGGCCGCCTCTCCCACCCTCGCCTGGCCTCCTAAGGTGGCGAGGGGGCCTTGCAAGGCCCCCTCCCCACCTCTCCACCCCCCAGCCTGCTTCTTTCCCCCCCAGAAGTGGCCACTGGGCTTCTAAAGCCCAGTCGCTGCTTTTGGGAGGACGGGGGGAGGCCCTCCCAAAACCACGATTACTCAAAACTGCGAATGCTAAATTTGCGAATGTGGAGGGGGAACTGTATACCCAGGTCCTTAAGCTGCTCATCATACAGCATGGCTTTTAGACTTCCCACAATTTTGGTCACCCTACTCTGGACACACTACAACTTCTCAATATCTTTCTTGAATTTTGGTGCCCAGAACTAAACACAGTATTCCAGGTGAGGTCTGACCAAAGCAGAATAGAGTGGCACTATTACTTCCCTTGATCTAGACACTATAGTCCTATTAATGTAGCCTAGAATCACATTGACTTTTTAAGCATCACACTGCTGACTCATGTCCACGAAGCACTTTATCAGACCACTCCACGTTAATGTTCTTTTGCCAGCATAATTGTGTTGTTTTTATGCCGGCAAAAGACCGCCCCCTACCTGACCTACCTTTGCAAGCATAAAAGAAGCTTCTCCAGCAGTGATGGAGCACAAACAGAGCTCTGTTTAGAGCTGAGATCTGTTCCTGGTCTCAGCAATTCTCATGAGAAGACGCTAGCATGGGAAATTTAAAAATATAAGCAAAACACACATATGCACAAAAAGTACAGCAAAGCACAAAAACACACTTTAAAGTCCCAAGTACACAACGGGGTGGTGGTAATAAAAAGAGCACTGCCTACCTGGCTGTTGCAATCTAACCTGGATGTATTCTGTTATTGACACTGTATTTGCAAGATTTAAAATGGCTCAAAATTTCAAGCACCGGCAATGCCAGCAACAAAGCGCCACGGCCGATCTATTGATGGCTTAGGCTGTCAATAAAAAAGAACAGCTTTTTAACAAAATATGATCACAAAAGGACATCATCTGGTATGTGCACCTGGTCTGTTAGAGTCCTAAGACTCCTAGATCCCCTTTACATGTACTACCATTAAGCCAGGTATCACCCATCCTATATCTGTGCATTTCATGTTTACTGCCCAAGTGTAGTATCCTACATTTCTCCCTGTTGAAATTCATTTTGTTAGTTTTGGCCATAAAGTAAATCTAGGTAACTGTTTTGTATTCATTATCTCTACTTAGTCGTAATTGTGACACTATTGTCATGTTGATAAGTCCTCCCAAACCTACTTGACTGCAGATCAGCTAAATGGGGAGAAGTGGGTCCATTCTGATGGTGATTGGAGTGAAGGTGAATGACATTTCCATGTGTTTTTGGGGGGTGGGGAATGGGTGGGCCAGGAAAGTACCCCAAGTATATTTAACTAAACTAAACTAAGCTGAAACAGAATTTTGGCCATTTTTATTCTTCAGTTAATCTTTCTGATGTTGGAGACTTTCCTTAACACAGCCATTAGAAGTAACACAGAACATGTGGATCTTCTGTAATTTTATTCAAGTATTTTACATTTCGATATACTTCTGCTCAAAACCCCTTTTCAGGGAAACCTTACAGTGAAGATAAAAATGCAATAGCACACCAAAAACAAAGCTGCAACAATAAAGCCATAAAACCTATGCCACAATCAAATCCCAAACAGCAGATAACAGAGCAATATAAAGGCAATCACTGAAGAACATCATGGAACATTAACTTGAACTTGTTGTTTCTACATGGACATCAAACAATAGACCTGGATAAAACACAGCCTGCAGGAGTCTAGAAAAGTACAAGTATCCCACTGGAATTTGGGAGGGTTACAGTGAAAAAGTGGATCAAAATGCAGAGGTTCCAATGTGTGTGTGTGTGTGTGTGTGTGTGTGTAGCATGCATCTGAGTAAATAAAGGCTTTGGAGGAAAAAAAATAAGCCACATGTGAGAGCCAGCATGAGATAGCCAACAGTGTATTGGATTTGGACCAAGGGAATTCACCCTCTGTCTGCATCATGGAAAAAAGCATGGTTATTGTGAGGAAGAAGGGAATAATGTATACTAGTCCAGCTAATGACCCTTTAGTACAGAGTGTGGAACCTGTGTTGCCCCACTCCATGTTGTAACTAGGAATTTCCCATCAATCCATGATCAGTGGAAAGTAATTATGGGAGTTGTAGTCCAACAATATCCACAAGAGGGCAGGTTACTCTAACAGTCCAACTGGTTCCATCTCCTTAGAATGCAAGGCTATCATGAAACCAAGGGCTTAAACACCCTAAAAAGGCACCAGATCTCTTCTGGTCTAATTAGGGTGAGCCCTGGTTTATATTTACATGGGAGACTGCCAGTCACTGTAGGCTATATTTCAGAGGAAGGAACTAGCAAAACGACCTCTGAGTATTCCTTGCCTAAGAAAGCCTTATGAAATTCATGGGGCCACCATAAGTTGACAGGTGACTTGAAGGTACACACACACATCATGCAACCAGCGCTTCAGACCAGGGTGGGCTCAGCTGTAGCCCATGTATACTGCAGCTGTGAAGGATGGCATATGCACTTGCCAGCAACTACTACTGAGCAGACAACAAGGAGACAGGATCAGTCTGATTTGGGGGTAGGAAGGGCTTGGTAGAGCCCTACCCCATTGTATCTTTTTGGTAGGGCCCATTATGGAGATGCATAATGGGAGCCCTTTACACTTTTCTAGCCTCCTGCACACTGTGTTTTAGCCAGATCTGCGAGAGAGCCTTCTTGGTGCCTGCTCCCAGGCTCTAGAACTCCCTTTCTAGAGAGACTAGACTGTCTCCCACGTTATTATCCTTCCATAGGCAAGTGAAGACTTTTTGTTTTGTTTTTAAGGACTGATTGATCATGGGGAAAGTGCCTTTCATAATGTGCTGCATAGTCTATAATTCTCATTTTCCTCTTTAATGGATGTGGTTTTAATTCTATTTAATGCTTTTTAAATATATGCTTTTTAAATATATTGATTAATTAATTATATTTTCACTCTTGTATGATGTGCATTTTTAGCTGTGTCTATTTTTATTTTTGAAGCTGCCTTGAGTCCCAGGACTGGGAAACAGATGGGATATAAATAAACAAAATCATCATCCTCATTAATCAGAACCACTACCAACACCACCATCACTATCATTTGCTGCTTGGTACTTGTATGGAAATGACTCTTAGATTTTCTTCATCATGTGCTTGGGTGGTTTGGTATACTATGTATCTTGCATAGGGTGCATGCAGGGGGCTATTTGCTGCTTTGTGCCAGGCAACAAAATGTGCTGGGATGGTCTTCATCACTTTCCTCCATTGTCTTGCTTGCCACTGGTAGTAGCAGATGGGAAATTCAGGGCTCCCTTTCATCACCATTCACTAATAGCAGCTCAACAGCAAAACACATTCTATGTGATGCACGATGAATTAACTATTTTCAGAGAGCTTGGACCAGTACTTTTACAAAAGTAATTAGTTACCATTATAGTTTTAAAGTGCAAACAGTAGGTGCATTAATGTTATAATGTAAAAAATGAATTATTTACTTTGCTGCCATCAAAAGTGACTAAAATGGTTGTTATTTACTAATCACATGCTACCAGCCACTGGCCTCTCATTGCATCTCTTTCCATCGGCATTGTCATTGCCTCAACACCCACAGCAAAGCAGATGGCAGTAGCCGATTCTTCTTCTCTACCATTTGGTGAGGCTTTACCTTGTAACAACCCTGTATCTACAGTATAAAATTAACTATAAAGTTACAGTTACAACACAAAAGAAAGGTTAGCCTTCTCTAGAAGAATATAATTGTAATGAATGCCATTATACTGTCACTACTGACCAATGTAATTAAATTTGAGTAACTAGTTATTTGCAACCAGTTACTTCCACACTCTACCAACTTTATCAGACGAGCCTCTAAAAACATTTCTTTGCCAGCATATTTTAAACCATTAGTGTGCCGGCAAAATAATCCTTTTTATCAAACATCGCTGTTTTAGTGTGAAAAGGGAGCTGCGTACTTCAGCATTTATCGGGGTGTATGATCTCATTAGTTCTTGAGAGAAGATGCAGTGTGCTTAAAAGTGTAAAAACATGAAAATAAACAAATGAAATGAACACATAAGTGCAGCAACACACTTAAAACTTCCAAGTAAAATGGGGAGGTTCATAAAAACAGCATCCCGTTCCTAGTTTTCACGTTCTCCTAGCTCTGAGCATTGTATACTTAGAACCCTCTTGGTGACTTACACAAGTAATCAGGGGTTAGACTGTCATAATTACATTTTCTGATGTTGTGCAAGGAGGTATGCAGTACAGGTTGACCCCCGTATCCATGGATTCAGTATCCACGGTTTCACTTATCCACATCTGAAAAAAAAAGTTCTTTCTAGGCATTTCTAGGTCCTCCAATGTG
Organism: Gambelia wislizenii; assembly: GCA_030847615.1. NCBI lineage: Eukaryota > Metazoa > Chordata > Lepidosauria > Squamata > Crotaphytidae > Gambelia > Gambelia wislizenii. The sequence continues at coordinate 112,148,623 of JAUMIR010000004.1, forward strand.
ATTCTATGGTCAACTTCCAGCATTTGTCTCATTGAAAATAATAGGGTTTCCTATTATCCATGGTTTTAGGTATCGATGGGGGCGGGTATTGGAACATGTCATCCATGGACACTGGAGTCGACCTGTATGCTTTTTTTCCTCCCCAAAGATACAATGGCTTCCAGATGGTACCTGGGTACAACCATGCCCCCCCATTCAAACAGCCACTGATTGTCCAGGGGTATACTTGATGAACTTGCTTGTGCCATTGCCTGGCTGGCAGCCATCAGCTTCGCCCTGCCCAGACTTCCTAAGTACATTGATGGAACTTTACACTGCATCAGCATCAAATAGAATCTCAGCCTGTCTCTCTAGTGTATTACTTATTTCAGGGCCACAGATCCATGGTGTTTTCCTTCCTGCCATTACTTCCTATACTGGTGTAGTTACACTGATGTAGTGCCCCAACAGGAATCTGGCCTATATAACCTTTCAGAGCCCTTTTGAAAATAGGCATGGGGTATTTGATCAAACATTTGAACTTGAATTTTGGGATGGTACCATGAGTTCAGAGAGCCCATGTGATGTAGTGCTTTGAGCATTGGACAATGGCTCTGGAGACCAGGAAACCCACTGGGTGACCTTGGGCAAGTCACATCCTCTCAGCTTCAGAGGAAGACAAGGGCAAATCCCCTCTGAACAAATCTTGCCAAGAAAATTCTGTGATAGGGTCTTAGGGTCGCCATAAATCAGAAATGACCTGAAGTCACAGAACAACAGGAAGCCATGTGTTCAACACCAAGTTGAATTCTTACATTTCAGCCTTTGAGGTATGCATCCCATTATACATTTTTTCCCATTCCCCACACTTCTTTTAAATGGATATGCAATTTATATGCAAAATCAATGGTGCGCTCATAATCCACATCCACATTTCACTCTGTTATCATAACCTTCAAATCAGATGTAGACCTCGCTGGGAGCCCTTTCACTCTAAAAAAATGATAGCACTATGATTCCACTTTAGCTGCCATGGCTGCGTCCTATGGAATAGGCTTTCTAGTTTGGTTAGCGGCATTATAACTCTCTGGCTGAATTCTGAACACCTTTCCCTAAACGCCAAAGCCACTGAAGATTCTGGAAGTTGTTGTCCAAAAAAGTATTGTTTCCAAGTTCTTAGAAAGAGGAATTTGTTGTGGCACCAGAGAAGGCAAAATATCTCACAAAACTACAAATCCCAGAATTTCATAGGACTGAGCCATGGCAGTTAAAGCAGTGTCAAACTGGATTATTTCTGCAATATGGCAGCAACCAAAGTTTGCGTCCTTTCCTCCACCATGAGTGGAACTATGTTAAACACTTTGCTGGTTCTAACCCCAAAACTAGTATTGTTCCTTGTGGTAGAGAGGCAAACAATGTTGTGAGCTGTTGTGCATGATCCAAGCTAGGGGATTCTAGCTAAAATTATTTATAAAAAGTGCATTAAATGTTGTGTTGCCATTGGTTCTTCCAAGGGAGGTTGCCAAAACTTCCAAGAGTGACTGATCATTTCCAGGCTTCCAGAATGTATGTTATGTATACTAAATTGGGCAGTTGTAACAAATGGACTAATACTTACTTTGCCAGATGTTGTCATTTGTTGATGTGGAATGTGGGTTACTAAAATAGAAAAGAGCCCTGTTTTCTTTCTCAGACTTGATGATGAGAAGCTCAGTCAATGTTCAGATCCAAATCTGAACACTAATTGTGTTATGTTGACCCAGAGCACCTTACTGATATTAATTAGATTAAATTAGCAGAAGAGGAAAGGCTGTTAGAACTAATATCAATAGTAAATGGGAGAAATATACAATTTGTAATTACATTGCAAGAATCAGTTTGTGAATGAAATCATTTCTCATTACCGGAAAAGGATAGAAAAATGAGCATTGGAAAAGCTGTGCTTAAAAAAAAAAGGTTGTATTGAGCTAGCTGTATGCAAACTTTGAATATCTCTGAAAAAAAAATCCACTAAGGATGCTGTACAATATTGATTCCTGACTAAACTGTAACAATGTCAGTGGAGCCAGGAATTTGATCCAAGAAAACAGGTAATGGACCACTTCCTGTGCTGCCCTGAGAAGGTGACACAAGGAGATCAAACATGGAGTTATGCTTGTCAAAACAGGGAATTGTACCAAATGGGATATGAAACCGACCATCTTGTAAAGTTCCATGCCAGTCTTTGCTGCTAGTTGTGACATCTTGATACCTTGAAAAGGAAGGCACATTCATGTACTGATAAGTATATTCATTGGCTTACAGTGGAATGATGGCTGGCATCCTATTAACTTTTATATGTCCCTTTTTTTGATCAGAGTGAATGGAAGAATCAAGCACCTTCCTCCACTACAGTTCACTTCCTGAGCCACCTGTCTGTTTGTAGGCTGGGCTACCTGCCCCGGCCATTCGGTGTCAAGGGGAGGACAGGAGGAGGAGAAGGGTCAGATAGGCAGCCATCCAGTTGTATTCCTGCAGCCACTCCCAGGAAGAAACACATATCCACATTGACCTCTCAGTGTCTTCCAGAAGTCCAGAAGCAGGCCCCACTGAGTTCAAAAAGGCTAGCACCCAGATAAGTGATTATAGAGTTTTGGCCTGAATTACACCTAACATGCATTTTCTACTGGGTGGCAGGGGCACATTGAGATTTTTTTTTCTGTTTAATTTTTATTTAAGAGATTTGGACAACAGAAATGTTATCAAACATGATCACACATTTTATATATAATTATTCCCCTTAATCTCATGCTATTTTCATGTTTTATAAAATAATTTAACCAGCCATCCTTACTTTCTATCTCTTTCATTTCCTTTACCATCCTTTCCTCTCCTTTCTTCTTCTTTTCAAAAGTTTGAAAAAGTTGAAAAAAGATTTTCATAGGACCCAGGCACTCTTGTAGTCTAATTTTTGTGGATGAAAACATAAAATATCTTTATTTTGAAATTTTGTTTTCCTTCCCAATTCCTGTAATTTTTTTTGTTAATTCTGTTTTTGTAGGCCCTAACATTTTTGTAGGCCCTGGGCACTGTGCCTAAAGTGCCCAATGGATAAGGTGGCCCTGCTTGGTGGACAAGCTGGAGACTTTTGGCTATATCAACAACAAGTGATGAGTCAATCGCAAAGGTCAGTTCAGGCACTTTATGTTTTGGAGGCACTTTCAAGTCAGATTAATTTATCATACACCACCCTTTCTAGGAGCATTAATCATCAAGGCATGTGCCTGACTCAGATACAAATGCAAATGGAGTTGATTGAAAAAGGTCATGCTAGTCAGAGCTTAGGAAAAGTTATTGGTGGGGGGAGTTATGACTCTTAGACTCTCCCAGCTGGAATGGCCACTAATAAACAGCACTCATATTTCTTTTCTCTTTGTGTGTATTTCAAACCCAGAAATGAAAGGAAAGCATAATAGGCTAATCAGATTAGAAATGGAAAACAACACAAGGGAGGACTAGACAGGAAAATTCATAGAGGAATGCTGCAGCAGAAGCCTTGGCCTTTCCAGGTGGAAGCTCGGCACCAGCCCTCTCTTAGATGGCTTGCAGTTCCTTTATTTCGGAACCATATTATTGTCATGGGCACTCAAGGCACAAAACAGGCTCCTTCAGTCTCCAGGCAGACCCTGGCCTGGTACAGGTAAGTATAGCAGGTAAGGTTCTCTTAGCAGGCACTCGCTTAGTCCTCTCCTCTCTTTTCAGTCAGCTCCCACTCATGTCTCTCGGAACCTATAGTTCCTCTTCCCCAGCCTCTTCCCTTAGTTCAGAGTAGTACTCAGGACAAGAGACCACTGTTAGAACAGAATATGGAGAAACAGAATGGTTTCCAATTCACAAGGCTGTATTTTATCACCCTCTCTAGCTTGAACTTTATCAGACCAGGTAAATATGGCATCATAAGGATGCCTAATGATTGTGAAAGGGCACACATATGCCATGCCAACGTCCTTTCATGATCATATATTGTTAAAAAGCCATTCTTTTTTCTTGATCGGCTGTGGTGCTTTGTTGCCAGCATTGCTGGCGTTTGAAACTTCATGACATTTTAATCTTGTAAATACAGTGTCAGTGGGCAAACACTTCCAGATGAGATTGCGACAGCCAGGTAGCGGATGCTCTTTTTATTACCCCCCCCCCATACTTGGGACTTTGTGAGTATGTTTCTGTGCTTGTGTGTAGTTTTTGTGGTTTATTTTTTAATGTATTTTTGAATTTCCCACACTCGTGTTTTCTCATGAGAATAATTGAGATTTGGAACCCAGAAGTATATGAAACACCATTCATGTTTTGTTACTGCAGGGGATGCCTCTTTTATGCTGCTCAAGGTAAGTCTGGTAGGAGGGGGTTCTTTAGCTGTCATAAAAATGTTTAAAAATAAGCAGGCAAAAGGATTTTTACAGATTTTCCTTGTTTTTTTTCCAGGCTGTGAGGCTGTGTTCTGGAAGAGTTTACTTCTGACGTTTCAACTGCATCTGTGGCTGGCATCTTCAGAGAATGGTTGGGTAGGAGTGTGTGTGGAGTTTATATACTATGAACCTCTGTTGGGGAGTATATGTAAATTTGTGTATTTGAATGGCTAGTTTCTGGATTTAGATATGCAAGGAGGATTAATGTCTGTTTGGCTAATGGTTGGTTGATGGCCCATTATAGGTTGGTATGATAAAGTCCCTTGTATGCTGAACATATAATATGCAAAGCTGGATTAGACTCGGAGGAAGGAGGCATGAAAACAGGAGGAAGGAACATCAACAATTTAAAATATGATGATGCCACCATACTACTAGCAGAAAATAGCAAAGATCTGGAACTATGACTGAAGAAAGTCAAGGAGGAAAGTACAAAGGCAGGTTTACAGCTGAACATTAAGAAAACAAAAACAAGAATCCCAGATGTATTATGTAACTTTAAAGTAGACAATTAAGACATTGAGATAGTCAAATATTTCCTATCCCTTGGCTCAGTCATTAATCAAAATGGAGACTACAGTCAAGAAATCTGAAGATTAGGACTTGGAAGAGCAGCTATTAAGGAACTAGACACGATCTTCAAGTGTAGACATATCATTGAATACCAAAGTCAGGATTGGCCATGCCATTGTATTTCCAGTTTCTATGTATGGTTGTGACAGCTGACAGTGAAGAAACCTGATAGGAAGAGAATCAACTCATTTGAAATGTGGTGTTGGAGAAGAGTTCTACAGGTACTGTGGACTGCTAAAAATACAAATAAATGGTTTCTAGAGCAAATCAAGCCTGAACTCTCCCCAGAAGCCAGGATGATTAAATTGAGATTGTTGTACTTTGGCCATATAACGAGAAGACATGACTCACTAGAAAAGACAACAATTCTTGACAAGGTAGAAGGCAGTAGGAAAAGAAGAAAACCCATTGTAAGTGGAAGGACTCAAGGAAGCCACAATCCTGAGTTTGCAAGACGTGAGCAGGTCTGTTGATGACAGGGTGACTTGAGGTCTCTCATTCATAGGGTCACCATAAGTCAAAGTTCATTTGATGACAGTTAACAACAACAACAGCAGCAGAGTCGAAGGCTTTCACGGCCAGCGTCCATAGATTTTCCTTGGGTTGTTTTTTCCGGGCTGTGAGGCCGTGTTCTGGAATAGTTTCTTTCTGACGTTTCGCCTACATCTGTGGCTGGCATCTTCAGAGAATGGTTGGTTGGTGTGTGTGGAGTTTATATATATATTGTGAACCCCTGTTGGGAAGTACTGTATATGTAAATGTGTGTAATTGAATGGTTAGTTTCTGGGTATAGAAATGCAAGGATTGTTAGTGTCTGGAGGACAAACTGAGGCACCTAAACTGGGCCCTACAGGCTAATGGTTACTCCAGATCAGACATCACAATAGCAGCCAGACCCAGAAAAAAACCACAGGAATGAAGAAGAAAAACAGCCACCCAAAGGGAAGGTATTTTTATCATACATCAAAGAAGTCACAGACAGAATAGGGGAAGTGATGAGGAAACACAACCTCCAAGCAATCTACAGACCAACCAAGAAAATTCAAGAAATGCTACGCTCATTGAAGGATAAAAGAGACCCTGTCACAGCTGCAGGAGTTTACCACATACCACGCACTGTGGACAAGTTTACACAGGGACCACTAAATGCAGTGTACAAATACGAATCAAGGAACATGACAGACACTGCAGACTGGGCCAGCCAGAAAAATCAACAGTAGCAGAACATGTTATAAACCAACCTGGACACAAAATGCTATTTGAAAACACTGAAATTCTGGACCAGGCCAACAACTATCATGTCAGAATGCACAGAGAAGCTATTGAAATCCACAAACACCTGGACAACTTCAACAGGAAAGAAGAAACCCTAAAAACAAAATCTGGCTCCCAGTTTTGAAAAACAATAGAATAAAAACCCAACACTTACAAAGGAATTCCTCCCAGGGACAGGGGGATTTCCAGCAGCAGTTAATGGCCCATCAACCAACCATTAGCCAAACAGACACTAACAATCCTTGCATTTCTATACCCAGAAACTAACCATTCAATTACACAAATTTACATATACTCCCCAACAGGGGTTCACAATATATATATAAACTCCACACACTCCTACCCAACCATTCTCTGAAGATGCCAGCCACAGATGCAGGCGAAACATCAGAAAGAAACTATTCCAGAACACAGCCTCACAGCCCAGAAAAAAACCAAGGAAAAACAACAGCAGACATCAGGTCCACCTCACAAAACCTGCCTGATGTTCTGGGCTGGGGTCTTGAGCCCTTGAGCATAGGCTTTCTGATAAAAGGTGACTAGAGAGGAGGTAGTCCACTTTGGAGGGATGCCTCGTTTTCCTTCCTCCCATGGGTTTCTCCTGAAACCCATGGGAGGAGGATCAGGACCTCTGGCTGCTGAGCTGGCCTCCTATCTGAGATAGTGGCTCACTGGGAGCCAGTAGCACCAGCTTTGGTCTTCTTCTAACTCTGGAATGACAGTCCTCCTGGTGGGGCACCAGTATAGGTGATTCCTCCTCATCTGCTACTTGTCACCCCTTTGCCTCCCTCTCTTGCCTGCCCAATGTTTCTTCCTTTTCATCTCCAGTACTACCTCCACCTTCTCCCTTCTGCCTTTGGCCTCCCTCCTGCCTTGCTTTGCCTCCCACCTTTCCCAACCTCAGCTTCTTTCTCCCGGCTGTGTCCTCTTCTGAGTTTTGAGCAGAGCTGCCTCATCCCTGCTGCTGACATTCTCACTGTGCACCATGGCCTCTTTCAGTCCACAGCTGGCTGTATGCTGGTGCCAAGATAAGGCCCATGTCACTTTGGGCTACCTGCAGTCTTTCTTGCCCTACCACAAATAGATACATAATTGCTCAGTTCATACAGTTCAGAGAATTAATTCTCCTGTTGTATTGTGGAGTTAGGCTTCAAGTGATAGCTGTTCACATAAGTCTCCACTGATCAGCATCTGATAAGGCTGGCATCGTGTTAGTGACATACTGTATACAGGCATAAGTTGCTGTATGCATGGAGAATGATATCTTTGGACAATGTGTAACAGCCATATCCAGCTGGTGGTGGCTTAAATGAGTTGTACACGTGGAACCGTTGTGCTCAGCACATTAAAATGCACACAGTAGGGTGGGAATGCACATTTTCTGTATGCATTGCCATTGCATATTGCAATTACAAAATATGTTGTCAACCATGCACATTGACCATTTATCCAGGTATGTTGCACTAGATTGGTATTCAGGATAGGGGTTACACTGAAACAGTGTAGGATCTCAGGCAATGACTTTCCAATAGAAAAATCTGATAGATAAAAGAATTCAGCAGCTGCTATTTCCTCCACCTCTGCGCATCCATTCTGGAAAAACATCCAATGAATTTCTGTCTGCCTGGTGTAGTGGTTTGAGTGTTAATCAGCTGTGAAAACCTACCTCGGGCAAGTCCCACACTTTCAGCCTTAGAAAACCCCATCATAGGCTCACCTTAGGGTCACCATAAGACAGAAACGACTTGAAGGCACACAACAATATCAACAAAGACAGCTGGTAAAGGCTCAAAGCTGCTTTCAGGGAGAGAAAGAAAGTACTGTCTTAGGCAAAGAGTGCTGGTGATGCATGGAATGTGCGCCTAGTAGTCATACAGTGATAGCTGAAACCCATTCTAAGATCTAGGAAGCATCGTATGGAAGATGGAAATTGTATAATTCGCATGACATATGGCTTGCCTTCAGCAGAAATAATCTATTTAGTTCCCACAGCAACAGGATTCTATTATACAGATACTGAACGCTAAAGGAATTTGTGCTGGTCCTAAGTTCACCTTTAACTGGATAATAGGAATGGATTACCTGAAGGAACTGATTGCAAAAGTTGTTTTTCAAAGGCTGACTGCTAGCTTCATCTTCTCAGGCAGAGACAATAGAATATACCAGGTATCACGCAGAATAATTAGAGGAAATTTAAGAAGCTATCTTATACACTATAGAGTTCTATCATAACTTAGGACTTTTTCAGACACGTTAAAACCCATCAGGGGAGGTCGGGAGAGGTATGCAGCTATCCCGCAGCAAAGGGTCAGTTTCGGACAGCGCTGTCCCCCTTCCGTCGTTGTCCGTGTTGCTTCTGTGTTCGATTGAAGGCAAAGGTGCTACTTTTTACTCACGAAAAACTTCTGTGAGTAAAAAGCGGTGCCTTTGCCTTCAATCAAACATGGAAGCAACATGGAGGACAATGGGAGGGGATGGCGTCGTCCGAAACTGACCCCCTGCTGTGGGATAGCCGCGTACATTTCCCGACCTCCCATGAAGGGTTTTAAGATGTCTGAAAAAGTCCTTAGTGGTGTCAATTCTGGCTTGAAGCAGGTCTCCAGGGGGTTGTCTATACAGCGAAAATATCTTCATAGACTTCAAGGAGAATATGATTTGCCTAAATGGGATCCTGCATCAATCCACTGTATTCAGAAGTGGGGGGGAAGGCAAAACTGCCAAATACTCTGGGAAAAGCCTTTGCAGCTTTTCCTGTATTTTTTAAAAAAATCCGAAGGAAATGCGCATTCCTACCCATTGGGACAACAAATTCTTTTTGATGCACATTCCTGATAAGAGTGGAAGTGGAAAGCTGATTGGTCAGACATGCGCAGGGGGCAGAGCTTGCTGGTAACGCAAGTTCCCTAAACATGTTGGATTTTCACTGTAGTGATCATGTGCTGCGGTGCCAAAACAGCCTTTTTTTTCTCTTTCCTGTTTATTTAAGTGGAATATCACATTCCTGCACCTTGGATATGCTTTTTTAAAAAAATTGTTTGGTGGTGGCAACTGGTCAGAATAAAAACATGAGTAATTCACTCACACCCATCATCTTGATTCGCAGGCATGCCCATTTGAACAACAAACACAGATAGCTTCACATGCTTGCAATCTTGCCAAAAAATTGTGGAGACAAATGAAAGCTGCTGCGAATTGGCATTAGTGTGCATTAATCCACATTTTATAGCCTCGTATAGACAAGCCCTAGGATTCAGGCAGGATTCTTTCTTTGCCCCATTTCTGCTTCCTTTGGAGCATGTGGATCATCAGTATAAGATATGGGGTTGAGGGAGCACTTTCCCACGAAAATTTACCTTGTGAAAACTCAGACAGCGGGCTTTACTTTTTGTCAGTCTCATTTATTGCTGTGACTTTTCTTTACATCAGACTTTGTAGCGAGAGGGCTTATGGTTTCAAATGCCACCTTAGTGTCTGGAGTCTCTATAGCGAGGTGAGCAAAGTGCTGCCAATAGGCCTCAGGCAGCCTCCAGGCCCATTTTTGTGGCCCCCAGAACCTCCCAGGGGGTCAAAAATTGCTCCCAAATGCCACAAAATTTTGTCTATGGGGTTTGGAAGGCATTTCTACCATGTTTGGAGCCCCACTGGAGCCCCTTGGGGTCAAAATGAAAATTTTGCAAAACTTTTCAAAAATTTGTTTGCCTCAAAATGCCCCAAACTATGGGCTCAGGAAGGCCCCCAAACATGTCCACATGTCCCCCGCAGGGCTTTGGGGGACATTTTTTGTCAGAGTAGGTGTGGTGGAGTGTGTGGCCCTCTAAATTCTTCTCGAGGGCTAATTCAGACCCCTAGTTTTCCACAGTTGCCCACCCCTGCTCTGTAGTATGGTTATAATTTCTGAGACCCAGTGAGATGTAATGTAATAGTTACAAAATTTGACTGAGTTCAAATTGCTTCTCTGCCATATCATATATTGGCCCAGTCATTCTCTCTCAAGCTAACCTATATCATGTGTTGTGAGGATTTTTTTTTTTTTTTGAAGAAGCGGGAGCTTGGTTAACCTCCCTGAGCTCCTTAGAGACAGGGTGTCTTAATTGATGTCCACAAATTGTGCCAAAATGTCATAATTAACAACCATATTTTTCCTGGTTGTTCAGCATCATAAATATAAAAAACCCAAATATTGATACAAGCGGCAACATCTCAGAATAGAAGAAAAGCAAAGTTTTAAGGGAATATGTTTTCTGTGCACCACCCAATCAAACAGCTTTGTTTGTGGTTATCTGGCTATCTTTAATAGAATAAACCATTCCGATCTGATCATCACTGCTAATCTTCTCAGTTGAACCCCAAAACTAACACTTCTCATATGAAGAATCTCTTTTTGTTTCCCAATTTGTTTTGAGGGACACTTGGAATTTCTAGGGGCAAAGCACTCATTTGCATGTGGTCACACTTTGTGGGAAAAATCAGAGCTACAAGCTTAATTTTATCTAGGTCCAAATCCAATGCTAGCCCCAACTAAAGCAGATCCATTGAATCTATGGAACTTAATGAATGTTGACTTCCCTGATTGCCTTTGATTCATTGGGCCTACTCAACTTGTTACAAGCCTCCATAGACTGTGGTTTTTAAAATGCCTTGCATTTTGTGAGTTCTAGAATTTTCTGATGTCAGCAAGAATTCCAGTGTATTGCAGGGTACACAGATGCCCACATTCAGACCATGGGATGATGGTATACCTTTAACTGCTTGGATCATATTTAGCACATACTAAAGACAGAAGAAGTAGCTGTTAAGACCTAATTTTAGCCACTGTCACTGCTCAGTACAGATGTGCCTTTGATTTTAGCATTAACACTGATTTCCTTTTAACTCACATATTGATTCTGAGAACATAGTTAAACATCTGAAAAAAACACCAGAACCACCTGCGTTTACTTCCAGATTCTCAGGATCTGAAGATTAAACGTTTTAGTTTAGAACGTTCTGATGAAGTTGAATGGAAATATCTGGAAATTGTCTGTGAGGTTTAAATGTCAGTAAAGATCATCAAGTAATCCACCTGGAATTCATGTGCTAACCAGACCTGTCTGATTGAAATATCACACATCCTCTGGATTTTAAGACCAACTGATGTATAAGTTCATTCAAAATATTTTTATGTAGTTGCATGATGTTCAAATTATGAACTCAGAGAAGAGGATTCTTTGCAAAGTAGTTATAAAGCAATAGGCTTATGCAATCAGGCTTATGATATATCCTGAGCATAGCCAGTACTAGTGCTTAAGTTTCTCCATTACTGTCAAAGGACTCACGGTGGACTTTTACCCCAATAAATTTTTCAGGATTACATTTGTTTGTATGAGATTTAACACTTTTAACCTGTAACTAAATGTGGAATGAACTATTCTGGTAGAATTTTAATTTACTTCATGATGCTTCAATCTGCTTTACTTTATTTTCATTTAATTTATTCTAATAACTTATTTCTTGATATTGTATCTTGTAGAATGGAGGTGTTACTCACCCTGACAGTCCCCATCTTGGAATATTGTACAATTCCAATTCTAAATTCCTCTAATGGGTCATATGCAGGTTAAGGTATTTCTGGAGACCATCTGGAGGTAAGTCATTCATTAAACCACTCAACAATAGCAGCGTCCTCAATGGTTGCAAAATGGGTTTTTCCTCCCTACCCCTACTCACAATAGAAGTTGCCTGCTCCAATTCCAAATGTATCACCCATTAACAATCATTAACACACCTGGAGAACCCTTTGCCTAGTCCCGGGAAAGTCCGAGAGACATTGTATTCCACTCTTAAGTCTTATCCCTTCAGGGGAATTATTAAATATAAATATCACCCTAAAACACCACCAAAGTGCTTGCAGTGCCTGCAGTTTCTCTTCATCCCTCCATGGTGCCAGTTTGCTGTGTGGCTCTCACAACTCTGAGTCTCTGCTGTATGAATCTTACCCCTTCAGGATCAGTATAGCATAATCCTCAGTCCCCTCACTCTATTCCTCTATCCAAATATTTCCTACTTTCTTTGATAGCCTTGTGTGATTGCTGGAAGCCTGAGTGAAAGTGTGAATGCTGTTAACATTAATTTCTGATTAAAAAAAAACTTTTAATAGTATGTTCTGGCATGAAGTCTCAGTGATTACTGGTATACATATGTGAAAAGATCCTGCTATTACCTGGCCTCTCACTGGCATTTTGAGCTAATTAAATATCCCCCATATCAAGATTCAGACACTAATGGGATCCTCATGGACCCCACACAATTCGGACAACAGAGGGTTGAAGAAAATAGAATTTTCTCTTCATGCTAATAAAAACAATGTCTAGAAATGAGCATTTGTCTTGCACCGTGAAGTTAAAAGCTGGATGTGACTCCTTTTCTTCATGTTTTTACACAGTCCTCAAAATATCACTTTCATTATGATATTCATTAAGACACAGTCCTCAAAATATCACTTTCACATCATTCTGGTGTCATATTGTTCTGGGCCCATACTTAAAGATGTTAACTTGTTGCTGACCTGTTCATTTGTTGCAGATTTTGGGCTCAACCAAATTGCTCTAAAGAAGTGTGAGTTCTCCCAATACAGTTCCTTGGGTTTTGCCGGTTGTGGTTGACACCACATCCACTCATTCCATTCTTTTGGAGGGCTGTTTTGTAATCATTTCTTGGATCTGCACTAGGGCGCCTCCAGAGGTGTTTTTAAAGGAAGGGGAAACTTGCTGAGGTGAGCCTATGGTTTGAAGAGCAAATGTTATTGTCCTTTCTTGTTTTATTTTTCTCCATCACAGATTTATAGTGCTATAATATAAAAGTGCCATTTCATTTATGCATTGAAGCACTGGGACTCTTAAGAAAAAAATTAAAAAACAAGAAAGGGGAAGAAGAGGAGACATGTTTTGTTCCAAAATGTCTTGAAATTAAAAAGAAACTAACTCAAGAGTGGGTATAAGATGTTGCATCTGTTGCCAGTTGTTAGCATGTCCTACTACACCCTCCCTATAATATATCATAATTAGAAATATTAGACACTTTGAAGGGGTCATGTAGACTGGGGTGATCCAAAGTGAGGTTAGATGGTGGTCACATGGACCTGGGAAGGCATCTTAGAAATATTTTAGCAAGCACACCCAAGCTAAGATTGAGCAGAAGTCCCTTAGTAAACAAAACCATTAAGGAGGTATGTGCTAATTCATTTTTGGGTCCCTCAATGGTGAGTCACACATCCTAAACAATGAAGTACACTACACAACTCAAATCCCCAGAAAATATCCCTCGAAATCCCCTTCCATCCTACAATGGGAGGTTGTCATAAACCGAGCAATTCCTATCTCCCGGCCATCTAAGATAATCAGTGGAGTTTCATTCTCCTTTGGAGTTCCCATGGGAGAATTATTTAGTCATTGTAGCAGCCAAAATGTGTCTTCAAGACACTAAATGTGTTATAAATATCCCAGCCTAGACAATAGCAAGGTGTGCCACTGTGGATGTGACCCAACCACTCTCTATGTTGGCGTGCCCCTGGATTGGAACTTCCAGTTCCACCTTCAGACTTCTGTCTCAGTCCTTTGAAACTCCACTCTTCAAGACTGATATCTATCACCCTGTTTCCCAAATCTATTCCTCTATCCAACCTTTCTGCCTTAACTCTTTGATAGCTTTGTGTTGTTCTTGTGAGCGTGTGTTGCATGTGTGAATGCTTTTCTGTTATTTCCAATAAAAAGATTTTATTTCACTTTAACCTGGAGTTTTCTGCAGTCAGTACTGGTATACATTGGTGAAAACGTCCCCAAGTCACCCACCTCTCACAGCCTTCCATTTGAGCTAATGATAATAATAATAATAATTCCCCAAACATGAGTGTAGTCATTGGCATCATGTGGGGGGCTCCAAAGCACCCCCACCTCTTTGAGTAATGTAGGGATTGCCAGAAAAAAGCCTGGGAAAACAGATTTAAACAAAACAAAACAAAACAAAAAACAATAGTCAAACCAACAACTGCAGCAACAAATAACTGCAGCATCCTGACACATTTGCCCCATTTGGAAGAGTTCTGGGCAAAGTTAATAAAGCTTTGCTAATTTATTGCAGGTATGTCTCTTGTCTTAATTTCTGGTGTGTGTGGGGAAATAGTGCCATATTTTAAGAGTTAAGCATCTATATTTAGGGTTTAAAAACAGTTCATTGCCTCTTTGGCACACTGGCTTGAATAAATCAAATACATTAATTATCTGCTCTGGTTCTGTTGTATATGAATGTTGATTTAAGGCATATTTATTGAGCTCTATCTATTTATTTTTGAGTGTATTTTCTTAAAGTAGATTTCAGCAACCATGTATCATTGCAGAGTAGGGATGGAAAGAATATTCACTATTATTTGTTTCCCTGAATGAAATATGGATTTCCAGACACTCAGAAAAACCAATAGGAAGAATAATAGTGGTGGAAGTGTGCAGTTTTCACCCAGCATTTTCATATCCTGAAATGTTTCAGGAAATTATTCTGTGCAGAAAACTGGAAATACACGTGGGGTTTTCTGTGAGAACTGTGGGGTTTTGCACAACGCCTCCCCTGCGTTGTGTGTGTTTGGTACATGACTGCTATTTTCTATGCACCTCCCCCAGCAATCTTGCACAAAAAATGTACACAATTTTTTTTTGTACAAAACCTGGCAACCTTGCACAAAATATTACTCACATAGTTTTGTTGTGCAGAACTTCTGTTTTCTGTGCAAGATTTTTGTTGCACAACATTATTTTTGTTGTACAAGATTGCTGTATTTTTTGTATAGAAAACAATTCACTTGCACAAAATATATACTTGCTGTATGAAAACTGGCTTTTTGTACAAAAAACCCTAATTCTCAATGCAACCCCTGCACATATATTTCTGTCCAGAATAATTTCTGAAAACATTTCAGGATGTGCAAATACCAGGGGAGAAGTGACCAGAAATATTTGTGTTCTCTGCAACAGGAAGAAAATTGTGGAAATTATTTGTCCTCACCTGCAAAGATAAAACAGTTGAATATTAACATCATTCTGGAGAGAGAGCTGGATTCCATTTATCAGGTCCTTTTTGTTTAGACTGGGCTGCCTTTATTTAATACTAAACTTGTGGGGTGATACTTTTATAGAAGGAGCAGACCAACTATTAAGATTCTTCAATTCAACTGGCCTCCCATAAACCATGTCTGGTAACCCAAAGAGTCCCAGTCTGGCACTGAATTCTTGTGTCTTCTCCACAATAATCTTCTTAAGCCCATTACCTCCAGTGCTTCCAGTTGCCTCTAGGAACTGCTGGCCACTCAGATAGTCCAGGGCTCATGCTATCTTACATTTTGTGGCCATTAAACACACACACACCATCTGAGTGCTCATGTAGTCAGGGGAAGCCTATGATCAGGGTGGGGAGGGGACACCTTAACCAACAATGGTAGAGGTGTGACAGTCCTCACCCTGCTTAGATGACAGGCTGCTGGTGTATGTAGTGTTTATACTACATTTATGGTAATAAGGAATGGAAGTCATAAAGAAAAGAGGGCATATAGACATGTCATGGCTCTGAAGCTTAATGATAAGGGAATGATGTTGGTCTACTCACAGTTTAGGTAAGCAAAGGCCTTGATCGGACTGCTGAGGAGTGCCGGATGAAGATGAAACTGATGCGTAAGAATTATCGCCAGGTCAATGGCCACAATTCCAAAAGTGGCAACAATGCGGCCACGATGCCCTTCTATAAAGAACTCCACGCAATCCTCGGCGGTGATGCCAACTACCACCTGAAGCGGCTGGGGACCACAACCGACATTGTTCGTGTTCCACGTGGGTCAGTGACTCCCCATTATGCTCCCATCCTCAAAGAAGATGTGGGATTGCCCTCGTCATCCCAGGAGATGCTGCAGGGATACTCTGAGGAACTTTTCTCAAGTCCTCCAGGTAAGGTTTTATCTGTTATTTTTTAAAAATACAGTTCGCATTATGTGAAAACTCGATTAAGTACTTACTCAGTTTTCAAGGTTAGACCCAAGGAAATAGGGGTTGCCTTTTAAAATATTCTCATGGCAATATATAGCATTTAATGTTTTTTCTTGATTCCGTACACAACATATATTAGTCATGTTTCATTTCATTTACCCAATAAAGGATTAACTATTTGTTATGTGAAAACTCAAACTTTTAATATTCCGTTTCTCTAAAGCAGACTGTTTTTTAAAAAATTTGATTATAAAGTGTTATTCCATTTCCCCATGCATTTAACCACTGGTGCTATGTGGAAAAGATCTGCTTACTTGATTAGCCTATATCCCTAGGGACTGTGTATGTGCTTTTCCTCCATGCTCCTTTGGTATGCAAATGATGGCAGTTAAAGCCAAATGGCGCCTTTGTTTGTGTCCTGCAGTTTTAAAGGTGTGCATGCATCTTGGCACCTTAACTATGGCGTCTCCTGCAGCAGCCATAACCACTTTTTACAGTCCTCTATAAACCTCAGCCCACAGCCCTGTGATCTGTTCTGGAAGTGAATGAAATGGCTGTGAATTTCACATCTCTGTTTCACCATTAAGGGTTCTATCCTTATGTAATTTCATTCCCCCCCCAGATGTTTCAGGGACCCAGGGTTCAGATGAAATAGCATTTACCTTATCCTAAACAGAGGAAACCGGAGGAAGCTTGGCACTCAATGATGCTGAAGAAAACACATCAGTTGTTGTCACAGAAATTGTTACTGTGTGGGGAACAACTCCAGCTTGTAATGGTATTTATCCTGCCATGTTATGCACATTTTTATTGACATAACTACTTCTAATTTTAATTTATAAAAATCATAACATGAAATTCCTTTCTTTCTTTTTCAGTGGCCACCTTGAGCAACCCAACTGCCACATTATCTCCTGCTGAGAGGTTGGCCATGTTTCAGAGAAAAAAACGTTCTTCTGAGGTTGTTGAATTAATGGCTAACTCCAGATCCATAGCAGAGCTGTTTGTTTCAAATATGACAAAAATTTCTGACAGGCAGGATCAAAGGGCCATTGCTTTACAGGGATATCTTGAAAAATTCTATGAGCATTCAGTAGAAGAATCTCAGGAAATGCTCAAAGAAATAAAAAGGCAAAATGATCTTTTTGGAGACCTTGTAACACACATTAAGTCTTTGAATAATGCTAAGAAACGTGTTGTGGTTAAGAGAGTGTCCAAGCCAAACAATTCTGGGGAAGCAGATAAAGAAAACTCTCAGGAATCACAACAATGTGTACCATCCACTAGTTCTGGTACTGGTAATGTTGCCAGTAGGCCAAAAAGAACAGTAAAAAAACATGTCCCCCTTGCATTATTGCTTATTGGAGAAACAAAAACATTCCTCTTTTTAAATAATTAATAAATTTAACTGTACTTTGTGCTGCTACTACTTGAAGGGCATTTTATGTATGTACCAGTAAAAAGAATGATATTTCAAGTATAAATATAATTTTTTCCACAGATTTACACTTTCTAATGAACAAAGAGAAAATAAGCAAGGACAACATTCATTAAACAACATTTTCGTTTTATCCACAAAATGGTTCTTTTTTTATTTACATATGCACATATATACAACATGAATAAATAAAGGTATGTAAAAAAAATACTGTACATTCATATATAGCAAAAAAATGCACCAAAAAAACAAACAAAACCATAGGAAAGAATACTTTACAATGAAAATTCACAGACATACTTAAATATAAGGAACATAATAAATAATAACAGATTTGGAACAAATTTATGTACAAACATTAATAAGGAATTAAACATCATAAATAAAGCGTGGCAAAAATAATAAGTACAAATCATTATTTGATTAAAAGAATATATTTACATGATTTACATCCCCAGCCTCTACTCAATGGCACCCACCCTCCTAATCAAATCCTCAATAGAGGCTTGTAAAGTCCTACCTGTAATGAGGGAAAAAAAGGTATATGTCAACAATATAGCTCCTGGGCAGCTGCTTGACCTTTTAAAACATTAATACATAGGGAAAACTTTAATAAAACATGTAACCCTAACAATTACTTAAGCAATTAGGATTGGGGCAGTAAGTGAAAACAATTATACCTGGCTGGTATGGTGCTGCTGGAACCAGGCCAGCCTCTTCACCCTCCTCGTCCTCTGAGGACTCAGAGATGGGCTGGCCTGCCACCCGTCTCTGGATCTGTACAGCTAGAATAGAATCAACAAAATAATTAAGATCAGTCTGCCCCATGCATGCACACACACACACACACACACACAGGGACTCACTATTAAGGAGCTGTACAAACCAGTGGCATAACTTACCTCTTGGCAGTCGGTCTCTCCAGCTTGGCCGCCCTGCACTGACCCACAGGTCGTGCAGGATGGCATAAAAAGGCGGCCACCTTTGGGGGGGGGCTGCTGTTACTGGCCTCCAATGCTGCAAAGAACTTTCCTTTCAGGTTCTTAAATTTTGAGCGGCATTGGAGGCCAGTACGGATGTAGCCCCTTGCCCGGAGGAACCGCGCTGCTTCTATGTAGAAGTTGTGGTTCCTGCAGTTAGAGGACCACATCAGCCAGTCCAGTGCACCTGCCTGCTGGGCCAGGGATTCCAACATGAGGTTGGTCTCCCTGGTGCCCCAGTAGGCGATGCACCGACCCGGCCTGACACGTCCTCTTCCCCCTTCGGCCATCATAACGCCATGTGGCAGGATGCGGAAACTTAAGTTTATAAGTTTTTGAGTTGACCGTTTTATTTTAAAACAAGCCTATGAAACTTTGAATACCCTTGATTTTCAAACTTTTAAAGGGAGTACCTTAATCTATTGGTTAACTAGCGGAGGCACCTAGCTTTAGGAATTCGGCAGTGTCTGGAACCTTTACCAAGAAGCATAATCCCTGGGAAAAGCCCAGGAATTCCTTCAACCACCAAAACTGCAACATAGTATCAGATGTTGCTCATTGTTTTAAAATAGATTTGAAACCATTTTATCCTACTGTGGAGAAAGCATACCAAATGGCCCTACTGATTACTTGATACATTGACTTTATTACGGACAAGTTGAATTGGAAAATGCAGCCGGTAAAGTTTGTGTTACTGTAAAAAAGGACACAGGAACTGCATTACGCCAAAGGAAAATAAGTGGCTTTTATTATACGAACAAGGATCAATATAATGAAATGATTAAAAAAGTATAGTATAGGTACCAATGTTATCCCCCCCCCCCGGAGATGTACCTGCCAAAAATATTCTTTTAAAGTGTTCCGCACAGCCTCCCCCCAGGCTTTCTCTGCAGCATTGTTATTAACCATTGGTGCTCCCAGCGTGTCAAGGACAAATCTCTGAACATGCCAGTTTGGATCATCAAGGATAGTACATTTGATTTCACAGATATTGTGGAGAATAACACATGCAAATATCACTGAATATACATTTTCCTCTGCAACTTTAATACAATATCTTAATGCCCTCCAGTGAGATTTCAAGCAACTGAAGCACCTCTCCACCATCGAACGAATTCTGTTATGGTACCTATTGTACAATCTCTGTTTAGCATTTGTTGTCCCTCTATAAGGTGTCAGCAGCCAATTCCTAATTGGATATGCACCATCTACCAGTGTGAGTGGAACAATCTGCTGACCCATAATTGTTATGGTGGGACTTCCTGGCACAAAGATCCCCGCCTCCATAGTCTTGGAAAAAGCAGAGTTCCTTAGCATCTGAGCATCGTGATTCTTGCCGCTCCAACCGATCTACACGTCAATAAAATCTCCCCTGTGATCACAAGTACCTTGCAGAAGAACACTGTACCTATTCTTCCTGTTGATAAATTTGTCTCCCTGATGAACGGGGGGGGGGGGGATTATATTAACATTATATTAACATGGGGTGCCACAGGGTTCTGTCCTGGGCCCAGTGCTATTCAACATCTTTATCAATGACTTGGATGATGGAATTAGGGACATACTTACCAAATTTGCAGATGACACCAAATTAGGAGGAGTAGCTAATACCCTAGAGGATAGGATCAAAATTCAAAATGACCTGGATAGACTGGAGAGCTGGGCCAAAGCTAACAAAATGAAATTCAATACGGAGAAATGTAAGGTACTGTACTTAGGGCGGAAAAACGAAATGCATAGATACAGGATGGGGGAGACCTGGCTGAACGAGACTATGTCCAAAAGGGATCTAGGAGTCCTAGTAGACCACAAGTTGAACATGAGTCAACAGTGTGATGTGGCAGCTAAAAAGGCCAATGTGATTTTGGGCTGCATCAATAGAAATATAGTGTCTAGATCAAGGGAAGTAATAGTGCCACTCTATTCTGCCTTGGTCAGACCTCACCTAGAATACTGTGTCCAGTTCTGGGCACCACAGTACAAAAAGGATATTGACAAATTGGAGCGTGTCCAGAGAAGGGTGACAAAATGATGAAAGGTCTGGAAACCATGCCTTATGAGGAGAGACTTAGGGAGCTGGGTATGTTTAGCCTGGAAAAAAGATGGTTAAGAGGCGATATGATAGCCCTGTTTAAGTATATGCAGGGGTGTCACATTGAGGATTGACTACAGGACAGATTTGTATCACCTCAAAATCCTCTTGCTACCCCCTATCCAAGTTTTCCTACTGTTTCTTTCTATAGCCTTGAGTGAATGCTTCTTCTGGGTGAATGTGTGTGTGTTTGGAGTTATTTTTGAACACCTTAATAAAAAGCCCATACTTAATTTTAAATGTGTACTAAGTATTTCCATCCAGACTAGTACTGGTATAATTGCTTTTCAGATTCTGTTGTTACCCCCTCTTTGCATAGTTAAGTCGAGCTGCTGCTAATTTCCCCAACATATTAGATACTCGATATTTTCTTGGAATTTTCCAAGGAGCATTTTGGGTATCAAGAGGGACAAAAATCATTTAAACAGCGTGGGATGAATATGGGATCAAGAAGCCCCGGTAAGCCCCGTGACAAAAACTACTGTCTAACTGGCACCCCGCACAACTTGTGACTCACAAATGCAGCCTATTGGCCATGTATTGCTGCATACCAACATTTCAATACACCTCCCAGTTTTGTTGTCTTCTTGGAACCTTCAAGACAGGAATCTTTCCAAAGACTTGGTGGACCTCAATGCATGGCTGTTTAGGTGTGTTTACCTGGATGAGCCAATCACCAGTTGTGTTGACATGATCTGGGGCTTTGCAGTTCTCACTGAAACATTCTTGATGGGCTATTTTCTTTGTCTACCAGGTTTGCAATTGGTGTGCTGGGGAGAAATTAGCATTTACTCAAGTATTTCTAGATTTTATAAAATACATGCATAACTTTATGACTCTTACTACATTGTGAAAGTGGCAGAAACCAGAAAGGGAGCTGATCATAGATTATGCTGAAGGCATGACACAAACCTAGCAAATTCAATGACAAAGGAAACTCCAAATAGTAAAGGACTTGTTAATATGTGAAATCTTTTTTAGTTCTGTTATTCTTGCTGTAGGCTCTGTTTCTTTCCTGATGGGAAAGAGGCATGTTTCCTGATAAGTTTCTTTAAAACAGCCATTTACTGGTGTTGGTGGGTGGATGGAATGCAGAAATGTAGAGATAAGAGCTAGAGATGATAAACTCCCTCTGCTTGTAGAATTCTATATCTTGTTGCTTGTTCTAGAGTTAGTTAAGAAGCTTAACTCAAGTGTCACACCAGTAAAGAAGATTAAGTGAACAAGCTTCCCATAAAATGCAACCTGGTTTTTACTATTATTACCCTCTATTTCTATTTAGTGTCTACCTAGTACTGGGATTAATTAAATTGCTATTCTTCTGCAGAACATTCACCAAAGCCACTGTATGAAAGTACACTGTGCTTACCCAGGTCCCGTCTATACGAGAGGGGGAGGAAATATGATATCCTCTGAACAAAAAGCAATTCACAGCTCTGCGACCTGTCTTAATGGTCAATAGAGCCCTCCTAAACTTCACATGCCCCCTAGCCAAGATGGCGGCCATGAGTGAATTACTTACGCTTTTAAATTTCCTGTCGCTGATTTTTTTAAATAAAATTTTTAACATGGTATGCACATGTGATGCTTCATATTTAAAAAAGAAAGGAAAGAAGAAAAGAGAGTAAAAGATCGCCATTTTATCACCTTACTGAACTCTTGCTTAGCCCAAAATCCAACATGGTGGAAGCAGGCGCATTCCCTGTTTACTGGCCCCACCCTCCAAGCTTATCCAGCCAATCAGTTACACTGCCTGGTCACAGCAACACGAATGTGACTTTCCTAATGATTGCACATTCGCATTCTCTACAGAGCTTTTTAAAAACTCCAAGGGGTCATTTACACAGCAAAATAAATCCTCTAAGAATTTGCCAAGACTCCTATTAGTTCCCACATATTTTGATTCAAAGTCACACTATTCAGAAGGAGGGGGGTCAAAAAACCCTTAAGTTGCAAAGTAAAAGCTTTTGCTACTTTCCCCAACTTTTGGGATAAAGTTTGTGGAAATACGCACAATAGGTGGTGTGAACTACCTATTCAGAAAACGCTGTGTGATCTACCAGCATTCTTCCCGAAACAGCTCACAGCAGAGCTGAGCTGTGATTTGTTGGAGCTCAGAGGGGGCGGGCTTGCAAGGGATGCCTTTGGAATGCAGGATCCACCATTGTTTCTTTTTTGACACAGAGTGGGCAACCCCGGCTGCCTGCCTCCTTGCTTGAGTGTTCACCTCCATCCATGCTCCTTCACTGGCCAATCACCACTTTACTTTATGGCGGGGATTTGCAGAATTTGAGGGATGCTGCAGCCTCTTCCTCCCTTGACTTCGTCCCAAAAGCCGGTGAACAAGGAAGAGAGGGAGTCGCTTGGAGGAAGAGGCTTCAGCAGTGGGCAGGTGGACAATGGGACTGACAGTCCCATTCCCTGCCTGTCTGCCACTGGATCCTCTTCCTCCCTTGCCCACCTCCTCCTCCCCACTTGCCTCAGCAGCCAGCAAGCGAATGGGGAATGAGGGGGAGAAGAAGAAGAGGCTTCAATGGGAGACAAGAAAGCAATGGGACTGATAGTCCCATTTCCTGCCTGTCTGCTGCTGGAGCCTCCTCCTCCCTTGTCCTCCTCCCTCCTGCACTGGCTCGCAGAAGCCAGCGAGCAAACAGGTAATGGGGGGGGGGAGAGGAAGAGGCTTCAATGGCAGACAGGGGGAAACAGTGAAGGGGGGGAAAAGTCCTTTCTGCCCCCCCCCATGAGAGATAGGCCTCCGTGACTGTCAGTCATGGAGGCCACACCTCCCCCATGTGAACTGCTAAATCACATACTTCTTGGGATTCGTCAGAATGGTCAAAATCATATAAACTGCTCGGCTCAGAATTAAAATGGAAGTAAGCTGGCATTTTCCGCATTAAAAGTGGTTGTGTAACTGACCCCCCAAAAAAGCTCTGAAGGCCTTTGGAGCTTTATGGTGGATTTGGCTGCCCCCCTTCTGAATGAGATGTATTGATGCAAATGTCTGTTTGGACAGATCACCTTCCATTTGAATTCCATTAGGATTATTTTCACCGTTTAGACAGGACCCAAGTCTCTTGGGGTAAAACTGTATGAAGTGGTATGTTCATTTTCAAATTGAAGAAAGCAAAATGTGTAGAGATAACTACTGTCATAAGCATTCAGGCCTGAGTCTTATTAGTAGTCTCAACTAGAGAGGACCCATTGAATCAAAGAAATTTACATAAGTGTTGACATACCATTTAACAATTGAGTCAATGGAACTACTTTAGTTAGGACTACCAATAGGATTCAGGCCTTAGTCTCTAAGGAGATTTTCAGATGTGATTTTCGGCAGGATATATTCCAAAACAGCTCCGTTGCTGCCACGTGGCAGGGGAGCAGTTTCGGATGATGCCATCCCTCTGCCGAACCCCTCCATGTCACTTCCGTGACAGAATGGAGGAAACCGCATCGTATTTCACTCACAGGCAACAATCGTAAATGAAATATGATGCGGTTTCCTCCATTCTGTCACGGAAGTGACACGGAGGGGTTCGGGAGAGGGACGGCGGCGTCCAAAAACGACCCTCTGCCGCGCAAGACCTCCGTCCCTCTCCCGGAAGCTCCTCCTGCATGAGCCATGGTAAAACGCGGTCTGAAAATCTCCTTTTTCCTTTTGTCCCCCCCCCCTTTTTTTGGAATTTCCTATGCGCTCATTGTCTTGTGAGAATGGCCCAGGATTTCAATAAGGAAGTGAATACAGCTCTGCACGAGCTGTATTCAGTTCCTTGACTGCCAGAGGGAGGGGGAGCCATTTCTGTCGCAGCTAGGTACGTGTGAATTTTTTTTTTTTAAGTGGTACAGGGACAGGAGTGGGGTGGGATTGGTGTACCAGGACAGGGTCGGGTTTTAGGACCTGTTGTGATAATCTCCTAACAGTTGACATGTGGTAATTTATGCAATGATCTGTGATGAATAGCCCGCTAGATATTATTGGACTGAAGTTGCCATGAACCTTAAACTAGCACCTATAATGGTGAGAGAGGATGGGAGTAGCCGTTCAACTACACCTATAATTTGCCTACCCCTGAGCTATGATCTCATCCTAATTTCACACTCAGAAGCTGGGGAAATGTGTTTTTACAAAGCATTGCTGGCCCTCACTGGCTGCTGGGCTTAGGAGGGGAGAGGATTGTGTGATCCTTCTGAGGTCAAATCGATAGTTCATGGTTACCAAAGGTAAGTGAGTTGTTTCTAATTTTCAGTGACAGCATCATCACTGTGAAACTCCCTCAAGTGATGAAGGCATGTCCACCTGGTTCAATAACTGTTTCCAAGTGCCATGTGAAGTTCATCTTGTTTTAATGTCTTTGAACTATTTGATGTCATCTGATCTACTTTTTAATTGGAATTTTTAAAAATTGCAGCTTCTCTTGCTTTTATTTTTTGTTGTTATTTAAAAATGTTTTCTTATATTGTTAGGTATATAATTTTTTGTTGTTATTTGCTGCCAAGTCACCTTTGACTTATGGTGGCCCTACGAATGAGAAACCTTCAAAAAAACCCAGTCATTGGGCTTATCTACATGGGCAATTTATCTTGACTTGCCCCCACCTTAGAGCCCTACAGTCCTGATGTTATAGGGGTTTTGCCCCAATCTGCCACTGGTCAGTCCTCACCCCCCCCCCCGGGCAGATACAGAGCTCAGATGGGAGGAAAATGGGGTAGGGTCCTTTACCATGTTTTTTTTAAATACCTGGATTAATTTGTTCCTGCTGGGAAGGAATGGACCAAGCCCCACATGTCCACAGAAATCCAGCCTGGCAGGCTGGCCTGTTGCTGTAACTGCTGGCCTGCCTTGCTCTTCTGGGTCCAGGAAGGGGTCTCGCAGCATGTGACCAAGGCTGGTCATATTCAAGGGGTCTTGGTCACGTGTTGCATGCCAGCTTCTCACTTCTAGGAGAGCCAGGGAGATGGTGGCAGTGGTGACTGCAGTGACAGGCCTGTCTGGATGGACACCAGCCCATTATGTAGAGGTAACAGGGGAGGAATGGGCCTGATCCACAGCCAAGATATGCTGGTGGGGAGCTGGCATATCCTGGCTCGTGTAGATAAGCCCATTGACTGCCTTCCTTAGACCTTGCAAACTCAGGGCTGTTGCTTCCTTGATTGAATCAACCCACCTGTGGGCTCCTTCTCTTTCTACTGGCTTATTGTTTTACTTGGTGTTGTTAGCAGCCTTCAGGAAGTGGAATATAAATTCCAGAATCAAGCAAACAAAAAATGCTAATGTTGCACCACTGTGAATGTTTAGGCTAACCATAGTAACAGAAGTGAAGGGACTGCCAAAGTATCAATTTTTAATGCAACAATTATTTTGATAAAGAGAAATACTTTTAAAAAGCATTGGTTGAAATTAAAAAATAAACCCATTTTTTTATAGCACATGGCAAGTTTTTCTTCCCCTCCCCTTGAACTGATACAGCTATGTTGTTTGTGGGACTGACCACAGTTTCAGCATCAAAACCCCAGAGTCCAAGGACTTTATCAGACTAGCATCTAAAAACACTGTAATTCCGCAACTGAGGAAAGTGGAAGCATAGTGGCATGATTACAGTAATTCTCATGTGTCACCATAATTGCATGTTACTGTTGCCATGGAATTATTGCACGACCACCACTAATGGTTTAAGAACGGGATTTCAGCTCATGCCATAGTAACACTTGTCTTCACGTTGCCTTCTAATGACACAGTATTAATGCCTCCTGCTGGCCCGCACATGTGCCTTTAAGAAAAACTTTCTCTTACTTCCTGGATTTTGCATGGGTGAGATTTCAGCTGTTCTTGCGAGAAGGTGCACGACTGCTCGAAAACACTAAAAACAAATAAATAACCAAAGAAATTCACAAATAAACACTTAAACAAATATTAAAAGGTACCAAGAAAAGGTGACAGTTGATTAAAAGAGCATCCTGTAGGTCATCTTCAAGTTCTCCACCGCAAGTTTAATTATGTGTTTTCATTGGGAAAGGGGAGGGGGAAAAGAGGATCCCCCATTCATGCTGTAATCACACAATTACAGTGGGACATGATTTCACATACTTATCAATATTGCAAAAAGAGCAATATTGAGGGCTATTGATGAGTTTTGCCAATCAATGAAAAGTCACATGTAATTAACAGGTGGAGCACGCATGGACCATGGAAGGATGATGACATTGTGCAATAACGGGAACCATTTTGCTACTATCCTGTTATAATTGTGTAATTACCACCCTGTGTGATAAAGTCCCAAGATTAGTTTTTTGTTTATTAGTTATCATACTTTATGTTTATTTGTAACATATATAAAATAATGCTTGCAATCTTGTACAGCCAACATGCAACACAGCAAATAACAATTCTAACTATCACTTAAGGAAAATATGAGAATATCATTAACAAAGGGTTCTTCACTCACCCAGCCTCCCGCATGATATTTTTGGTAACATTTAAAGGATAGATACTTTATTTTTCTCATTTACATGTATTTTTGACTTTACTGTTTCCTGACAGAAATTAGTAACAGCCTGACTCTGAATTAATTTCACTTTTAACATTTCACTTGCAATATTTATATGTCAATAAAATTCATTAAGGCTGTAAATGCCTTTTAATTAGGTTTTATCACTTCTCTGTGTCTTCTAAGTATTATTTGTACCTTAAGGTCATGCTGTGGTTTTAAACAAACAAATTGAAAGGACTGCTTCAACAACACTTTCACTGCTTATTTTGTAACTCTGGTGTGATGTAAAAACTACAAGAGACTGCAGTTTCACACCATTATATAAATGGTCTAGTAAACCTTGCATTGTGCATGTATTATATGTTGCACAGGTTTCCATCCATGAGGAACAGCCACCCAGTTTGGATTCTACTGACTTTTTACAATTTGTAAGCCGCTCTGATAGCCTTGTGGCTGAAGAGCAGGGTATAAATAAATAAATAAATAAATAAATAAAACCTGGTTCAGCATCTAAAAAGATCTCTGGCCATAACATAAATCCTGCCAATTTTCTCTCTGTTTTCCATTGATTAAGGGGCCAGGTAGGATAGAGAGAGCTGTGAGTTTACAACTGGATTTTTTTTTTAATGAAAGAACAAATGATTCTAAGTTTCTTGCTTCCAGGTGAAACCCAAAACCATCACACCAGCTATCAGGGCCTTATTTGGCAATGTGCAGACCCTGCCTGCCCCATTTCATTAGGCTGGTTCACTTAAAATGAGAACTCAGTGAAATCCTCAGTCAGACCTAATCAATAGTCTGTGCCCTTTCACACTACTCAATCATAGCAGTAGATTTCACCTTTAACTGCCATGGTTGCGTCCTATGAGATCCTAAGTTTGTAGTTTGTTGAGGGGTTAGAGCTCTCTGGCTGAAAATTCTAAAAATCCCCCTAAACTCAAATCCCCATAGAATATTGCCATAGTACTCCATAGAATATTGCCATAGTACTTAAGGTGAAATCATACTGGTATTATCGTGTAGTATGAAAGGGCTTGTCATTCTGTTTTTTTAAACTGCCTGTAGAAAACACACAAAAGCAGAGAATAAAAACCAACAGTGCTCCTTTGTTGTCCACACCCAAGTTTGTGTTATGAGAGGTAGGATGAAAAAAAATCTTGAAGAGGAAAGAATCTCCCCCCCCTTTCCTTTAAAAAAACACACACATTCAAGTGTAATTATCATTCAACACCATGTAGTGTGGACACCTACCTCCATTGTCTAACAGATTAAAATTTTAGGGGCCCAGTACTTACCTGTGTTTGGTCTCCTTAAATGAGGGGCTCATTGCATTTTGTAATATTTATATTAATTTACAAAGATAAAGTTTGAACATTCAACTACTCTCCCATGAGACCTGAACATGCTTTCAGAGAGCAGGCACTCTGACTCTCTGTATATCTTCCTGTGCTTCCTTTATGCCACTTGACAGGGACTCCAGATGATGGTGTTACTGACTTGTAAATCTCTAATATTTTCTTCCTGTTTGCCCCATCTTTTTTCTTTTTCTTTTCAGATCAGAACTGATATGGAGAAAGGTCCAGGACAGCAGCTGCATAATCTATTTGCAGAGGTGGATAGGAAAATGTGTGATTGGTGTAAGGGCATGGTTTGTTTGGAGCTCCTTTAAAATGTCAGAAGAAGCGAGCTGCAGGAAACAGGCAGGGATGGCACTGCCCCATTGGCTATGTCATGCCCACCATCTTGGTGGAATATAGCCACACAAAAACACCCAGAAATCACTAGACCTTCTGAAGTGTGGGTGATCAGTTGCAATTCTGCCTGTGGCTTACAGCAGAAAAGCACTGATTTTGTAGTATTAAGAACCCTCTGGAAGCCTACTTCATCTCAACCCAAACCACCAATCTGCTTTCATTTCACATACAGATTGTTTACAGTTGGCCCCCTGTATCTATGGATTCAACCATCCATGGCTTGAAAACATTCCAAAGAAAAAAATTCCCCAAAGTAAACCTTGATTTTGCCATTTTATATATGGATACCATTTTACCATGCCATTGTTTATAATGGGACTTGAGCTGCCACAGATTTTGGTACCCACAGAGGGTCCTGGAACCAAACCCCAGCATATACCAATGGCCCACTGTATTTCATTCCCAGATGATAGGGGGGAGAAAAGGGATCCCCTTCAGATATTTACTTAACCATGGAAAGGCCAGCTGTTGAGTACCAATTGCCTGTAATTCCCCAAACAAAGAGGAGGTATAGGGTGGCTCTTCAACAGTTCCTTAGAAGTCTAGGCCACTGCTTTGAGCAGGTATGCCTCAGGCAACCTCAGGAAGAAAATCTATTTACAAAAACTTCTGAGTCAATAATCACTGTGTTAAGGTCATCCAGTCCAAGGACTTTATCAGATGTGGAAAAAATAGTGAGATAACAATGTCAGGGTAGCGCAAATGGGCCCTGCTACTGCATGACATCATGATTATCCTATTCCCCAGCCACGAAAAACCCATAGCTTTTAATTGATGGGTTAACCCTTCAATAGATCTTTAATAGCACTGTTTTCATGGAATTGAATGCATGCAAACCCACATCCTGTTGCAATTGCAAGATTACAGCGTGAATGGACGACTGTCAGTGAGAAAACCTCTGGGTGAGAATGTGAAAACTATCCACAGGATGCTCTTTTTATTAACTGCTCCATTTTGTTGGTGAGTTTTCAGGTTTGTTTTAGTGCTTGTGGGTTCATTTACTTTTTAAATTGAGATGTTTTTGGATTTTTAAGTGTGCTCACGTCTTCTCACGAGAACCGCCAAAATCTTGCCCATGCCGAATAGCGAAGTAAACTTCCTTTCTTAAAGTGCTAGTGGTCATCGTGTGATGATTCTGTAGCGGTTCTTTCACATGATTACTGCGATGTGTGAAGCTAAGTGTTATAATGCCATCATGTTTCCACTATCCACATTTGCGGGATTACACCGTTTTTGGATGCTCGTCTGATAAAGTCCCAATATAATGTGCAGTGGCACAATTTTCAACAGCACAGAGTACCTCTTCACTGGTACTAGCATCTGCTACCTTCTCCATACTTTCAAGTTCCCCTTGTTTTGTTTTGTTTTGCTTCTTTTCTTCTTGCTTTCTGCCCTTTAGATGATGTTCAGGTTGGAATGTGTGCTGTCATTTTTATGCAGGGAAACATCTTTCTTATCATCCAACCTGCTCTGCTGTTATCCAGAGCAAAAATAAAGAAACCGAATCACCAACAAAAATCTATGTAAGCATATTGATTTGGTCTTGAAATGTTCCAGCAATTCTGATAGGATGCTAATTCTTAGGCTAACAATAAAACAATTATTTTTTGAAAGGCTGGCAGAGAAAGGGAGGGAGACTGCAGTACATTTTTGCAAAGCTGATTATCTTGCATTATAATTCAAGCATTAAAAGTCTTTCCATGCTATCTTGTTGTGGACTGGAAATTGTAGAAGAGCCTGGTGATATTTTAGAGGTTAATAAAACATGTCAGGTGGGGCTTGGCATTCTTCAGCTAAGAAAACTTGATGGAAAACTGGGCATATAACATGAAGTTTATCGGAAAATAACCTCTTTGTGGTGCCCTAATCTAAAAAGGTATTTTTTTAAAATTCAAATCAAGTCTGAATAATGAATGCTCTAACCTTATATATAATACACCACTAGTAATGAATATATATGCCAATCTTCTCTATCTCTCCCCTACAGGTGCCCTTTGAGAATATATTGATGACTATTATCTGACACAGATTTCTAATGTTCATTTATTTTTCTCATCCTTACTGGAGGACCTACAGTGAGACAGAAATGGAGTCAAGATTAATTATGCTTTACTGAATAATCTATGGGGTTTTAAAATTGTTTTTGGAGCATTGTGGAAGACTGGGAAATTCTATACTACAGGGGATATCATTATGTATTATTATTATTATTATTATTATCATCCCACCTTTCTCCCAATATAAGGACTCAAGATGGCTTCCTATCAAGGTGGAATACTAGTTGTTTTAAGGATATTCTTCAGTGTCACAGACATCTTTAACTGTGATGTTGCACATAGTTGCTCAAACCTGGTACCGCACCTAGACAACAAGGCAATAGAATTGTGATAGCCACTGAAGCTCAGCTTCTCCACCACCCAGGTTTTACCTGCTACCACCCAGAGGAGCCCAGCTGGCAAAACTAAGAGACATTGAATCTCCCAGTTTCATACAGCCAAATTTCTGTGTCATCTGGGATCAAGTACTAGATAGCACCTGCCATTTAGCAGCAGTGTTTTCAACACAGAGGAATTGTTGCCAAGGCTATCCATACTTTATGAATTGGGGAACAATTTGTTGGGAAATGTGAGAGACTGTACTGGATCTCTCAAGCAGAGTAATCAATTGACAAGGCAGAAGCTGAACAACCACCAGTCCTATGCTCACTCCCACAGTCCGCCTATTAGAGAGAGTAACAAGCTTAGTTTTCTTTGTAAAACATATGAAGGCAGCTTTACTTACAATACTTGTTCATGCACAGGGTCTTATGGAGGAGAGGGGGCTGAAGAAAGTGGCTGCAAGTCAGAATGATGCAGAGTGGTTGTGGGAAAGGAGACAATCAGGAAGTCAGCAGGCATGCAGTTTAATGAGTATAAACATGCAAAGTTTGCTAATGTTGCCTGAATTGGATGGGGTTTGTGAAAACCCACTTGTGTCACTCAAATTAAGATATTAATATGTAGAATTTTTAATTAGCTCAAATATGGCAGTGAGAGTCCGGGTAACTTTGGGATCTTTACACCTGTGTATATTGATGAGACTCCAAGTCAAAAAGTAAAATAAAAATGGTTTTTATTAGAAATGATTATGGAACTACTCACATATGCACTCATGCTTCAAGTACTCACATAAGGCTAGCAAAGAATCAGGAGGAAGTATTGGGATAGAGGAATAGATTTCAGGGATGATGGGTTATACTTTACCTGTCCAATGAGCAGAGGTTCGTGTAACAAAGAAATACAGCTGTGCACACTGGGTGACACAGCAAACCAACATAGTAATGACATTTGGAAGACTGCACACACTTTGGTTGTGTTTTGGGGTAGTATTTATACTCAATATTGTACCCTTAAGGGGTGTTTTGAGTGGAAAACAATATTTGAGCGAGTTTCCCAAGTGTAGGCAATGGAAGCTCCAGCTTCGTTAATTACTGTTAATGGTTGGAACATTAAGGCTGATTGGTCTGAGGCAACCTTCTATTGTTGGTTAGGAAAGGTGTGAAGGGAGACCTTTGCAGAGTAATGGGTTTTCCAATCACTTGTTTGTTTTGGAGTCATGGCCAGGTACCTCCATGATGGATTAGCTCCCGAACAACTTGTCTATGGGGGCTTTGCATAACCAGTCCTGGGCGTGTCTGAGTTTTAGGAATTTTTTGAGACAACTTCTATTAGGTCTCTGGGTGACCTTTACATGAAACCTTCTGTGGAGGCTTTGGTCAACCGGGACCCACCTGAACTGTTGTTTAGTGTCAAATCTATGAATTGATGCCAATTAATGGATTCCTGCCAGTTTATGAATTATTGTAGGGGTGGGAGGTGTAAGGGCATGTAACACTAACACCAAAAAAGGAGGGGGTAAGCAAAACCACCCTGTTGCAGTCAATGGTGTCATTCAGCCAGCTTGCTGGAAATGTTTGTTAAAATCCTTAAAAGATGTGGAGACTGGAAAGGTTAAAAGGAGAGCCAGGAGTAGTGAAGGGGAGAAGGAGGGAGAAACTGGAGCTGAGGAGGAGGACAGAGAGGTAAGAGGGACAAAGGGAAGGAAGGACTGGGGACTTTATTAGACCACCCTCCATAAGCATTCTTTTGCTGGTATATTTTGTGGCATTTTTCTGCTGGCAAAAGAACCCCCCCCCCAGACCTTACCATGAGCAGTGTGAAAGCACTAACGGAGCACGAATGGAGCTCTGTTTATGTCCTGTTTCAAGATCTCACTGATTCTAACGAGAAGACGTGAGCATGGGTAAATTAAAAAATACATTAAAAAAACAAAAAAAGTACACACAAGCACAGAAACACACTCACAAAGTCCCACGTAAACTGGGGAGGTTCATAAAAACAGTGCCTCCTATCTGGCTGTCATGATCTCACCCAAAAGTGTTCTGTCATTGACACTGGATTCATGTGAGAAAAATGGTATGAGGTTTCAAACGCTGGCAATACCAGCAAAAAAGTGCCAGGAGAGATCTATTGAACAGCTTGGGCCATCAATTAAAAAGGCTTTTCAACAATATAAGATCATGAAAGGAGTATGCCATTTGATATACGTGCCCCTTTGCATTATTAGGCGTTGTTATGATGCTGTATTTGCTGCATCTGATAAAGTTCTGGGCTATGGGGGAAAGCCAAGAGGGGATCTGGTTGATAATTATTTTGAACGACACTACTGCCTTCAGTTCCCTCTCTCATAATAATGCAATGGTCTTTCTTCTGTATCTACTTCTTATAGTACTTCTCACTGGACATGGTGAATGGGACATTCTGGGAACTATAGTCTAAAAAACTAAACTTTTCAAGTGCTGAATTTAAGCCAAAAGTAATGACCAGCACTTTGTCTTGAACTTGGAAAGGGACTGGGAGCTAGTGAAACAGATAGGATGATGGAGTCACATGGTCTAAACATCCAGCTCTAGGCAGTAGACAGGCTGATTTCAAGTTCCTGGGAGTTGTAGTCCAATTTTTCTGCATGCTCTGATTTCCCCACATTTATAAATCCCCCCCCCCAGCTTAAAGGACTAGAAGTGTCCTTTAAAAACATTAAACTAAAAGTGAGATTCTCAGCATTTTGAATCTTCATATGTTGTGCTGTATGTATTTATTTTTTGTTCCATGACCAAACTACTTCCTTGATGTCTGTGGTTCACTGAGTGAAAACTGAGCATAAATTCTTTGCATTCTTTCTGCTAAGCAATATGAGGTGTGATTATACAGTGAGTAGAATTAAGATAAACTGTGGGCAGCATTATTTAAAGCACTATTTTTCACTAATAAAAGACTTTTTCAGAGAATGCTTACCACGCTAGAAGCTTGCAAGAGAGGTGTGGTGCTGCCACGCGGCAGGGGGTCCTTTTTGGACGCTGCCGTCCCTCTTGCAGAATCGTCCGTGTCACTTCCGTGTATGATTGAAGGCAGACGCTGAGTTGTCCGTAAGTAAAATATGGAGCGGCTGCCTTCAATCATACATGGAAGTGACATGGACGATTCCGTGAGAGGGAGTTGTTAGTACTTGGATGGGAGATTGCCAACAAATACCAGGTTCTGTAGACTATATTTCAGAGGAAGGAACTGGCAAAACCACCTCTGAGTATTCCTTGCCTAAGAAAACTGTATAAAATTCATGGGGCCACCATAAGTCAACAGGGGACTTGAAGGCACATAATAGGTCAACCCCTGTATCCACAGATTTGGTACCCACAGTTTCATTTATCCACTTCTGAAAAAAATACATGCTCTCAAGGCATTTCTAGGATCTCCAATGTGATTCTAATGTCAACGTCTGCTGCTTGTCTCATTGAAAATAATAGGGTTCCCTATTATCCACTGTTTTAATTATCCACGGGGGAGGGTTGTCTTAGAACTTATCCCCCATGGATACAGGGGTCAACATGTATATGCACACATTTACTTTCCTTAAAAAATGTTTCACACATCCAAATTCTGTACAAAGAGATCCAGGCATTGGGGAAAAAGCTGATATCTGTTGTTTGATCCCAAACTTGCATGAAAATGATGTCAACCTAAATCTAAATTACTGGATTCATAGGTTCACAAATGTGCTCTCTAGAGTAAAAAAATAAATAAATACAGAAATCCAAAGTGTTTGTCAGTGAGGTACTCCAACTATTTGATAGAATAGGTTTTAAAAGCCTTACTGCCACTGGTCTCTGGGAAAAAAATGTGACCACTGAAGCCTGAAGAAATGGGGGCATTGGCCTTGAATGCAATCTCCTCTGGCAGGCTGTTTGAGGTAATGTAGTTCTGAGGCTCCTTCGCTCTACAGCAGCGTTTCCCAAACTTTGGTCCTCCAGATGTTGTGGGCTTCATCTCCCAGAATTCCAGACTGTTGGCTAATGTGGCTAGGGCTTCTGGGAGATGAAGTCCAAAACACCTGGGGCTAGTCTATATGAAGGAAAAAAAGCCACAGTAATAGCAAGTCACAGCAGCTTTGACCTGTCTTAATGGTTTTCCAGCCCCTCCCAACTTCGCATGCTTGTAGCTGAGATGGCAACCGTGAGTGGGTAACTCGTGTTTTTGAATCTGCTGACAGGGCCGGTTTAAGGAATTTTGGGGGCCCCTGCAAAGCTTTATTTGGGGCCCCCATATGTTTATCTCAGGTCAATGTAACCTAACCTATTCATTGTACAGGATGTTCAGATTACAGTAGGACCCCCGTATCCATGGATTCATTATCCATGGGACACAAAACAGCACACCTACCATAGAGTCTTCCTAGAAAATGTGTCCTCCCTAGCCATTTTCTAGGCCCTCCAAGGCAACTCTATGGTATTTTAAACTAGAAGTCCTATTATTTTCAATGGCGTTCACTATTATTCATGGTTTTCAGAATCCACCCCCCCCCGAACCAATCCCCAGTGGATAAGAGGAGCCTACTGTATTACATAATTTGCCACCAATAATTTAGTTTAAAAGCTATATTATAGGCACTAACATAATATTTTTTGTTTATTATCAATTAACATAATGGTGTAGATTTCCTCAAAGAAAAGAAAGAGTGGACTACAAGCTGAACATGAGTTAGCAGTATGATGCAGCAGCAAAAAATGCCAATGTGATTCTAGGCTGCATTAATAGGAGTAGTGTCTAGATCAAGGGAAGTAATAGTACCACTCCATTCTGCTTTGGTCAGACCTCACTTGGAATACTGTTTCCAGTTCTGGGCACAACAATTCAAGAAAGATACTGAGAAGGATGGTGGGAGGTCTGAAAGCCATTATGCCCTATGAGGAACGGCTTAGGCAGCTGAGTATGCTTAGCCTGGAGAAGAGAAGGTTGAGAGGGGACATGATAGCCATGTTTAAATATTTGAAGGGATGTCATTCTGAGGAAGGAGCAAGCTTGTTTTCTGCTGCTCCAGAGACTAGGGACATTTTCAGACAGCGCTAAACGGAGCTTAATGCGGGATGAGCTCCCGGGAGAGGAACGGTGCTCTTGCGTGACGGGCGGTCATTTTCGGACGCCACCGTCCCTCTTCCAAGATCATCAGTGTCACTTCCGTTAAGCTTTGGAAGCGACCGCGCCATATTTTAAACACAGACAAATTCTGTGCTTAAAATATGGCACGGCCGCTTCCAAAGCTTAACAGAAGTGACACTGATGATCTTGGAAGAGGGACAGCGGCATCCGAAAATGACCCCCCACCATGCAAGAGCGCCGTTCCTCTTCTGGGAGCTCATCCTGCTTTAAGCTCTGTTTAGTGCTGTCTGACAATGTCCGATGACACGGAGCAATGGACTCAAGCTACAGGAAAAGAGATTCAACCTTGACATTAGGAAGAACTTCCTGATAGTAAGTAAGAGCTGTTCAACAGTGGAATCCGCTGATGCCTGGGAGTGTGGTGGAGTCTCCTTCTTTGGGTTTTTTTTAAACATCGGTTGGATGGCCATCTGTCAGGAATGTTTCGATTGTGTGTTCCTGCAGGGCAGAAGCCGATCGGATGGGGTGGCTGTTGGGGTCCCTTCCAGCCCTATGATTCTAGGCTGCATTCAGAGCCTGGGAAATTTACTCTTGGATTACACCTCCCAGAATCCCCCTGCCAGCACCCTTCTCAAGGTCTGGTTGCATTGTTCCTTTTCCAGCATTCCCTAGCCCAGTGGTTCTTAACTTGGGGTCCGCAATGTCCTCATAGGGGTCCACAGAGGCTTGAAGGCTGCTTGGCCCACCTCCTCCCTGCAGTGGAGCAGCCATGTGACAGGAACCAAGACAAAAGCTGGTTGGCTGGCTTGGCCTGCACATTGCCATTCAACCCACTCCAGCCACAAACTTGCAGGAAGAAGCAAGAGTGCCTCTGAGGAAAAGTTTAATGAA
The DNA here is from genome assembly GCA_030847615.1 of Gambelia wislizenii. Classification (NCBI taxonomy): domain Eukaryota; kingdom Metazoa; phylum Chordata; class Lepidosauria; order Squamata; family Crotaphytidae; genus Gambelia; species Gambelia wislizenii. The sequence continues at coordinate 112,186,011 of JAUMIR010000004.1, forward strand.
TGGTGTAATTATATTGTTGTTGTTGTTGTTAGCTTATTTTATTTATTTATTTATTTATTTATTTATTTATACCCCGCTCTTCAGCCACAAGGCTATCAGAGCGGCTTACACATTGTTTTAAGCAATAGCTATTATTATTAGCTATTATTATTAGGGTTTTAAATCTTAAGTTAAGTCTTGGGGCAACAAAATATATTTAAAAGGGGTCCCTGGTAAAGAAAAGGTTAAGAACCACTACTCTAGGCCAATGCCTCTCACATAACACTAATGGGATACTGGTGTTTTAGTGACAACAATAAAACCATTGTTCCCAGTAATATTACTCCAAATTTTAATTTATATTCTTTATATTCTTCTGTTAAAAGAGCTAGAGTGTTGTAGGAGTTTCAGCATTGCCCTATGACTATGGAGACCAGGGTTTGAATCCTTACTCAGCCATGAATACCCACTGGGTGACCTTGGGCAAGTCACACTCTCTCAGCCTCAAAGGAAGTCAAAGACATACCCCCTTTGAACAAATCTTGCCTAGAAAACCCCATGGTAGGTTCACCTTAGTCAGAAATGACTTGAAGGCACATAGGCAAACACACACAAACTTCTTTTGCAGGCTGAACTCAGTTGGCAGCAAGGGGAGGAAGCTGAAGGAGACCAAGGGGGAAAGGGAGGGGAGAGGAACCAAGACAGGTTAAAAGCAGCTGGAAAGATGGGCTGGAGGGGATCTGTGTGGAAGGAAGGAAAGCGCAGGAAAGAAAGAAAGAAAGAAAGAAAGAAAGAAAGAAAGAAAGGAACCCTTTCTGAGGAAGACAACCCTCAAATTCCCCCCCTCTCTCTCACCCTCTCCGAGGTGCCTGGCTGGTTTGCATTTTGCAGCAGCAAACTGCCTCCAGCTTCTGCCAGGAGGGCTGCTGCTTCTTTCTGCTGCTTCTTCCTCTTTCTCTTTCGGACACGCTGGTTTTCTTGTTTTTTTTAAAAAAAGCCAGCAGGAGGTTTTGGAGAAGGAGGGTTGGAGGGGGCTGCAAAGCAGCAGCTCCTCCTGCGGTCTCCTGGCTGTCTCCTTTTTCAGATTAAGGAGGCCAGCACCGGGGCCCTCTCTTGACTTCGCCCCCCCCCCCCCCGCCAATGCTGATTTGGCAGATAGGTTAAACCGGCCCTGTCTGCTGCTGCTGAACTTTATTTTTTTTTTTTTATGGTGCACACAAGCGATATTCCACCTTTCCTAAAAAGGAGGGAGAAAAAGGTAGGACAAACCTCCATTTTATTGCCTTAACAATCACTCGCTAAAGCAAAAATCCAATATGGCGGCATTGGGTGCTTACCCTGTAAGCCAGCCCCACACCCTGTGCTCTTTCAACCAAACAGGTTTACATTTTGTCTAGAAGGGGAAGCGATTCATGTCGAATTGCCTGTCTTAACGTGTGAAAATGTGCATACCTCTGGAGCTTTTTTTAAAAAGTTGGGAAAAGCAGCAAATGCTTTTCTCATGTAGTTTTTGCTCTTTTTGGCCCCCCTCCTTCACAATATGATGAGATCATGCAGGATCCTACTAAGACAGCTTGTTTTCTGAGCGAATTCTGTGAGGGGTATTTTCACCATGTGGACAACCCCCAGGAGGACCAAAGTTTGGGAATCACTGCTCTAATGATTCCCAAACTTAGAGCAGGATTAGGATTCCCTAGAGCAGGATTAGAACAAACATAGTTCTCCAGAATTCCTCATCACTTGCTATGCTGGTTAAGGTGACTGGAAATTGTAGTCCAGCAATATCTCAAGGGCCATATATGTCCCAACCCTTTAGCAGCCAGTAGCTGTGGTTGCTCAGAGCCACTCAGGCTATATTGCTATAACACTAATCCGAGAATAAATTCCATTGAATTCAACAGAACTTACTTTTGAGCAGACATGTTTAGGATTGCACTGTTTATAAGCGTAAATATTTACGTGTCTTAAATATAATAATGCTAGTAATAATGATACTGGATGATGATGATGATGAACATGAGTCAGCAGTGTGACGCGGCAGCTAAAAAAGCCAATGTGATTCTAGGCTGCATCAATAGGAGTATAGTGTCTAGATCAAGGGAAGTAATGGTGCCACACTATTCTGCTTTAGTCAGGCCTCACCTGGAATACTGTGTCCAGTTCTGGGTGCCACCATTCAAGAAGAATATGGACCAGCTGCAACGTGTCCAGAGGAGGGCGACCAAAATGGTGGGAGGTCTGGAAGCCGTGCCCTATGAAGAGCGGATTAGGGAGCTGGGTATGTTTAGCCTGGAGAAGAGAAGGTTAAGAGGAGACATGATAGCCACGTTTAAATATTTGAAGGGATGTCATACTGAGGATGGAGCAAGCTTATTTTTTGAGGCTCCAGAGATTAGGATACAGGAGCAATGGACTCAGACTATAGGAAAAGAGATTCCACCTAAACATTAGGAAGAACTTCCTGACAGTAAGAGTTGTTTGGCAGTGGAATGCACTGCCTCAGAGTGTGGTGGAGTCTCCTTCTTTGGAGGTCTTTAAACAGAGGCTGGTGGCCATCTATCGGGAATGCTTTGATTGTTTATTCCTGCATGGCACGGGTTTGGACTCGATGCCCCTCATGGTCTCTTTCAACTCTATGATTCTACAATTCTATGGTGGTGATGGTGATATGGTGCCATCAATACATTATTTGTGTTGGATGAGTAAAGATACAAAGAAAAGTGTACAATCATCAATTTGGGTGTTATTCAAGGCTATGGCTGGCTTCTTGCTCAGACTTTATAATGTCTTAAGCTAGACTTACGGCATCATAAATATTGCAATTCACATTTGGTCATGGCACCATTGCAGTGACCACAAATGGCTTCCAAACCCAGCTTAGAAACCAGGCAGCTACACCAACCAAAGGCGTTTCAAGGTGCTGGACACCAGGTCCACACAGAGTCTTGCTGGCAGGAGGGGCTGGACACATAATCATTGAGTGTCCCGCTCTCCAGCAACTCAGAACTCCTTTGGTTGGTGCATTTGTTTGTTTCTAAGGTGGTTTTTGGGGTGGGGGTCAAATTGGGAAGCATAGCTAAAATAGCAGAGCTCTGTCATCATTGCTACATCTGACGGTGCAGGATTGCAACCTATATATGCTGATACCAGCCTGAAAAAGGGACCTCAGCAAAGAGTAATTCAGTGGTAGCTAAACAGTTTACAATGGAATATAGTAATGATATCTGATGCCAAAGTCAGAATCCTCCATGCCATTGCATTTTCAATTTCTGTGTACAGCTGGAGAAGCAGGACAGCAAAGAAAGCTGACAGCAAGAGAATCAACTCATTTGAAATGTGGTGTTGGGGAAAGAGTTGTAGAGATACCATTGACTATTGAAAAGACAAATGTACAAGGCAATAACATGTAAGTTGATGTGCAGTAATGCCAATTTGCAGCAGCTTCCATGTGTCTCCACAGTTTTTTCCAAGATCTCAGGCGTGCGAAGCCATACGTGTTTGTTGTTCAAATGGGCATGCCTGTGAATCAAGATGGCAAGTGCAAGTGAATTACTTGCATTTTTATTGTCACCAGTTGCCACCGCTGAATAGTATTTTTTTTTTTTTAAAAAAGCAAACCCAAGGTGTGGAAGTGTGATTTGCTTAAAGAAACAGAAAATAAGTGATCATTGTCTCAGTGCACGATTGCTATGCTGAGAATTCAACATGGCAGTTCTGGGTGCTTGCCTTGCTAGCAAGCTTCACCCCCTGCACATGTCCGACCAATCAGCTTTCCACTTCTGCTCTCACCGGGAACGTGCAGCAAAGCGAATTGGTTGTCCCAACGAGCATTTCCTTCAGAGTTTTTTTTTTTTTTTAAATGGGAAAAGCCACAAAGGCTTTTGCAGCAGAGTATTTGGAGTTTTTCTTCCCCTTCCTTCCAAATACTGTAAAATGATGTGGGATCCCACTGGGACAAGAGGTATTCTCCTTGAATTATATGAAGAGTATTTTTGCCATATAGACAAGCCCTGGCTTGACAGCACGTAACAATAACAAAAATAGTAATGGCACATTCACAATTACAATGAAATGTGTGTGTGTGTGTCCACAGTGTCCACTAGGAGGTGTTGAGATGCCAAACTGAACAAGGTGTGACACTGTTGGAGGGAGGGGTGACACCAGCTTTAGTAATGTCACCTGTGTGTGTGTGTAGTCCTCCTTTAGAGGGAAAGAAAACCAATTTCAAGGCTTCTAGATGATGTGGAAGCAGCTCTCCAGCCCTGCTCTTTCCAGAATAAAAATATATTCCATTACATTGTATGACAAATGGCTAATCTCAGAGATATAACAGACTGAATGCTACTGCAAAATATATACAGCTCCCAATATCTTCCCCCCAGGTCATTTGTACAGTTCCTTGTCATAACAGCGAAGCTTCATGTTACCCATATTCGGTAGCATGCATAGAAAAGGAAATGGTGTGGTGTTTATTAAAACAAGTTCCTGACCCAAAAGGAAGAAATAACAGTTACGGTTATAGTTCCAAGGGTTATAAAAGTCACCATTGCTAAAAATTAAAAACAAAATCATGAAAAAATAAAAAATCTCTTGATTTTCTTGTTTCCAAAAGTGATTAGTTATTCTCAGCTTTATCAGACCAAAGCTCACTGCAAGAACCTTTTTCCACATATTTATCTGCTTAAGAACACAGTATAGTTTAATGGAACTGGCGGCAGGAATTAACATGTTATGCCACTGCATGTTCCTGTCAACTAGACAATAACAGATATCCTATTTTTTTTAAAAAACAGCCTTAATAACGTCAAACACAATTATGGATAACCAACAGATCTCACAGATGAATGGATGTTCATCCCAATTCTTTTGGACTGCAGTTCCCTTCTTGGCTATGCTGGCTAGGGCTGATGGGAGTTGCAGTCCAACAAGATATGAAAGGTCAAAGATTACCACATCTGCCATAAATGCCCTAAATTTCTAACAAGCTTTAGCTACTTAGTGAATACACATACCCCCATTCATATTTACATGGTGTTGTGAATGTGTTTTGAAAAGCAAAGTTTGCTTACATAAATGGGCCAACTTCTTTAAATGAAACAATAGTTGGCTTTTGGGCTTCTTTGGCTGTGCCTGATGGTGCACATCACACAGTTGAAAGCTTGTGAAAACAGAGAGGCCATGTACCATACTATTTTTGCTGTGTTCTAAGCATGGTTTCACCACTATTACTTCCTGATACTGGTAAACACAAGCATGTGCTTTAAATAGATATGAATCCTATCTTGAGTGTGTGCTTCCTTTCATGGTTGTCAACTCTGCTGAGACAAGCTTGCTGCTTTGCCAGCCATATGTTTGGGTCTCCAGTCATTAAAGCATTCTCCTTCTTTGACCTGTTACTAGCAAATGAGATGCTTGTTTACAGATGTTATGATAGACCTTAGAGCTGAACCTCATGTTGAGCTGTGTTTATGACTCATGAAAAGTACCACACTAGAAGCAGAAGTGAAGTTTCTGAAGGCTTCTTGATGTTTGCATCTAGTACGTTCTGGTTGGTTCAGCTATTGCATATTTAATTTGCAAAACTTTTTGGACATCAAAGCCATATTTTAGGGCATCCTAACATTCCTGCTGAAGACACTTGGTTCCATCATGATTTTTGATTTGTGGGTTCTGGGCTGGAGAAGGTTCTTTTCAATGGTATTCTGGATATTTTAATGGCATTTGTATTAATTTTTTAAAACTGCCTTGAATGCTAGTATTGCAGAAAAAGTGGGATATAAATGAATTAACAACAACTCTTTTAAATGTTCACATATGCCTCTGAATTTGCTATATGTTATAATGCTATAATGTTCTTGTTGCTGCTGGCGAAACATGGTTATCAGTTGGATAATGCCATGTGATATTTACAACAGTCTTTTTATTGTATATTAACTCTGTTACTATTTGGTTTGTTGTCCTTTGTTTTGAGCCTGTGGAAATATAATTCATTGAAGTTTTGAGCTTACAGAGGATAAGATCATCAATGGCTGATAATCATGATTTTATTTATTTATTTATTTATTTATTTATACATACCCCGCTCTTCAGCCTCAAGGCTATCAGAGCGGCTTACAAATTGTTTTAAGCAATAGCTATTTACACATCTACACTGCATTAAGCAGTTTCCAATGTGTGTTAGCTAATTGCCCCCCACAAGCTGGGTACTTTACCTCCAGTTATCAGGAAAATAAGATGCTTAATGAGGCAGTGTGGTGCAGTGGTTTGCATGTTGAATTATGACTCTGGAGACCAGGGTTTAAATCCCCACTTGGCCACATAAACCCACTGGGTAACCTTGGTCAGGTCACACTCTCTTAGTCTCAGAGAAGGCAAAGGCAAACTTCCTCTGAATAAATCTTGCCAACAATACCCCATGATAGGTTCACCTTAGGGTTGTCATAAATTGGAAATGACTAAGTTGGAAAAGGCACACAACAACAACAAATGACTTTTCATGCCAGTTGTTGGAAAACAGGGCTAGGAGGTGTCTATTGTGCTTCTCTCTGGTTGTGGGCTTCCTATAGATCCCGGTTTGGCCACCACAAAAAGCTTCTACGGATGGAAGGTACCACCACTTAATTGTTGAGGATCATTGTCTAGCTCACACTATTTAGTAGAGTCTTCTGGAGGAGCTACCAAGGAAATGTGAGGGTGAGGAAGTTGGCTTCCAGCAGCCTAGCCATTTTTATATGCTTAAATCTGAATTCAAGCCATTCAGCTCATGCATTTCATTATGCCTTCCAGGAGAACCAATAGCTGCCTGCTTGCAGTCCCATTGACAGAGGTGAGCAAGGCAAGAAACTGATTTTAGCAAGCTGTGTTTGGGGACTAGTAATACTGGTAATGGGACTTTGATTAATTTTAATAGCCTAGGAATTATGATGGAGTACTTCCCTAAAGGAAGCAACAGAAACTGGAGTGTGAAACAGTTTCTGCAAGAAATATTACAAAATGGCACGTTTCTAGGATGGAGGACCATCGCCTCCCAAAAATACTACTCTACGGTGAACTCGCCACGGGTCAGCGTAAGAGAGGCGCTCCAAAAAAGCGATACAAAGACTCCCTGAAACAACATCTCAGGCTTGCCCAAATTGATCACCAACAGTGGTCCGCCCTGGCCTCACATCGGGAGGCATGGAGACGCACTATCCACAATGCTGCAGCCTTATTTGAGAACTCACGACGAACAAGTCTTGAAGAGAAACGACAACGCAGAAAGAATCACAACCCAAAAACATCACCCAAGGAGACCTTCTGCTGTGCTTTTTGCAACCGGGCTTGTTTATCTCGGATTGGCCTTTTTAGTCATCAGCACGCTTGCAGAAAGCGCAGGATGAGTCCTTCCTGAATCTTCGTTTGTGAAGAAAAGCCAGAGAGATTACCAAATACTGTACTATCGAAAAAGCCAAGATTCTGGCTGCTACCACACTGCAGAAATAATGTAGTTTGACACCACTTTAACTATCATGGCCCCATCCTATGGAATCTTGGGATTTGTAGTTTGTTGTGGCACCAGAGCTCTCTGATAGAGAAGGCTAAAGATCATGTAAAATTACAAATCCCAGAATAGCATTGAGCCATGGCAGTTAAAGCAGTGTCAAACTGCATTATTTCTGCAGTGTGGCAGCAGCCTCATGCTATTGCATTATATTTAGTGAAAAGATGGGGAACCTTGGAATTGTTCATTTTTTTTGACCTTCAACTCCTGAGGAGCCCTAGGCATCATGGCCAATGGCAAGGATTATGAGAACTTGGTGCAGTGGTTTGAGTGTTGGACTATGATTCTGGAGACCAGAGTTTGAATCCTTGCTTAACCATGAAAACCCACTGGGTGACCTTGGACAAGCCACACTCTCTCAGAGGAAGGCAAAGGCTAACCCCCTCTGAAGAAATCTTGCCAAGAAAATCCTGAGATATGTTCACCTTGGGGTTACCATAAGTCAGAAACGACTTGAAGGCACACAACAAGAAGAAGTGGCAGGTCAAATGTGAGTAAGATTGGGGAGTATAAAGAGAACACCAAATGTGTTTTATTTCTTTGTGAAATATTGGGGGATATGCTAACGTATGCTAATGTTTGTTTTTTCTGGTAATGCCCACCATCTGGGTTCTCAAGATACTTTAAAAATGGACATGCTAATAAGGCAGAGCTTTTCATCCTGCAGTTCTTAGATCCTGACTTGAGTGTTGATACTCAGCAGAGCTTTCCATTGCGTTGTGTACAGTGAAATATCCCCTGCCCTAGCCCAAGTGATTCCAAATAATTTAGCTCTCATTCTGGTGCCTGAATAGTTTGAATTAAAGTGCACTCCCCTGCTTTGGCTGACATTGGGATTGATGAGCTGCCGTACTGTTTGCCAACTCATATAAATGTTTTAAAACACTGAAAAGACAGCAATGCTATTGCTGCATGAATCTACCAGAGCTCAATTTAATGCTGGAAGATAAAAGGGAAGGTCCTGCAACAAGATCTGCCCCTCCTGCTCCATATATCAAGCATAACCCTGCGCTCTTAGGGACTTTATCAGACCACCCCATGTAAATGTTCTTTTGCCGGCATAAATTGTGGTGTTTTTATGCCAGCAAAAGAACCCCACATTTATCTTGAGCAGCATCCGTGAGGCTTCCCCAGAGCTCCATTTACTTCCAGGGTTGAAATCTCACCAATTCCTGTGAGAAGACGCTAGAGCAGGAAATTAAAAAAAGAGCAAAATAAGGACATTAAAAAGTTAAGACAAGCACAAAAATACACTTTTAAAGTCCCAAGTAAATGGGGGGGGGGCATCATAAAAAGAGCATCCTGTACCCGGCTGTTGTGATATTACCTGGAAGTGTTTGCCCATTGATGCTGCATTCACGTGACTACAATGGTGTGAGGACTGGCAATGCCGGCAACAAATCACCACAGGGGATCAACTGACGGCTTGGCCTGTCAATAAAAAAGGATGGCTTTTTTACTTTACATAATTGTGAAAGGGTGATGTCATCTGGTATGCATTCCCTTTCACAATCATTAGGCATCCTTATGACGCTATATTTGCCTGGTCTGATACAGTCCTTAGACATCCAGGCAATGTAGCCACTTGCTCCAGGACCCCATTGTACCAGCAGCAATGGCCTCTGATAGTTTCCATGGCAGTGGGGTAATAAATTCCAGGTTTTTCTTGAAACTTTAAAAGGGCTATTGAGACTGCTGAGCCCATTTGGAGGGGCAGGTTCAAATACCGTAGATAGATCCTTTAGTGTTTGAACTAAGATCCGGTGCAGATTCATCATTCCACTTACATGGAAGCCACCAACTGCCACTGATAGTTCTCAGACAGAAACATGCCAGTTATTTAATGTGTTATTTTGCAGCCAGAGGCAGGGAGAGGGACTTGTGGAATTTCCTGCTGAGCATCCTGCCAAGATCCTGCATCACTGAGCATAGTATAAAATTTCTGCTGGCAGTTCCTCTCTTGCCACCTCAGGACCCATAATTTTTGCTGTGATAGCCCTCATAAAATCATAGAACCATAGAGTTGGAAGAAACCACAAGGGCCATCCAGTCTAACCCCCTGCTATGCAGGAAACTCCCCTCCATGGGTGGTGGAGAAGTGTGGAGGGGAGTCAGAGAAGCATCTGACTATACACTTGTCTATATGAGGCAAAAAAAAAAAACAACCCAACAACCCTGGAGTTCCTAGCAGTAATGACATTTCTCAGCAGCTGAGGTTTGTCTTAATGGTGTTTTTGCCCCCACAAGCTTTGCATGCAAGATGGCAGCCACAAGTGATTTACTAGCATTTATACTTACCTCAGTTTGCTGCCACTGAACTTAAAAAAAAGATGGCCAAGGTGCAATAGAGCGATTTTTTGATTTAACAGAAAAACAAAAACAAAAACAACCCCCCACCCTGTTTTCTCACCTCAGTGCTCTCTCGCTCAGGCAAAAATCCAACATGGTGGCAGCGGGCACTTGCCTTGTTAGTAAGCTCCACCCCCGTGCTCACCTGGCCAATCAGCTTTGTGCTTCTTCTCCTATGGAAAAGCAATTCATATCGAATTGTTTGTCCCAACGAGCAGGAATGTGCATTCCCCTTGCTGTTTAAAACAACAACAACTCTGGGAAAAGCCACAAAGGCCTTTCCTGCTAAGTTTTTGATGTTTTGGGTCCCCCTCCTTCCCAATATGGTGAAATGATGCGGAATGCCATTAAGACAGATAGGATCCTCCTCACATTCCGTGAGGAGTATTTTCACCATTTAGACAACCGCTGAGCCTCCCTAGCCAGACACAGGCCGATGACTGAGATCTGCTGGGGGTCCTACAAGAAGTCTCAATAGACGATGTTATCAGTCCACCTATAGCATCAGCCAGGTCCTTCCCTGATACCCACCCCCTCTTCATCAGCTACAGAATGGCCATGTGTGTATGTATGGGGTGGTGGGGAGAATCACAGCAAAACAGTGAGTACCTGGGAGGTTGGTCATTATGGAGGGAGAAAGATAATACCAACCTCTGCAATGACCATATATATATATATATATATATATATATATATTCGTATGCAGGCTCACATTGGACTTAATGCTTGGGTGTGTCACTAACAGAATGCTGGTCAAACAGTGACAAAGAGAGAGTGGTTGGGGAGCGGCAACATTTGCTGCTATTCTTTGGGCAACAAAATCTCTTGGACTGTCACTGAGCTTTTTCAGTGGAGGCTGTCATGAGATTGGAACTCCTCACTGTGCACCTAGGCTTCATTCCTGCAGATAGCCATATCATAAATTGATGTGCCAAGGATTAGGGACAGTAACATGCCCAATGTTAGGGACAGGACCAGTAGTATAGCCCTCCTCCTGTGCCATTACATGAGCATCCCCACATGAAGAGGGCTAATCTCTGTTGTACAATGTGCTTAAATTTTCTTTGAGGACAAACAAAATGAAGGCTGTGCAACAGCTGAAATCATATACACCCTGAGGCGACATGCAGTTTAGGTGTGTCAAAATTGATTCAATTTAACAGAATATAAACTGAATCTGACTAGCATATATTTAAGTGTCAGTCCAAATACACTGAACACAAGGGGACTTATGTCTGAGTCAACATGAATGAATTCAGGGCTGGCACAAGACACTTTTCTGCCTAAGCGAAAAGACAAGAGAGTGCTCCCTCTCATTACATGTAGAGATGCTGACTTGACAAGCAGTTGAACATAACATTGATATTGATAATGAATGAGCATCTTCTGCTGCACTGGCAGAAGCAGATTGCCTTCTACGGTTGCCAGATCAAAAGCAGGATTTCAGGAGCAAGACCTGAGACCTTGCAGGTCCTTGTGATATCATAGAGGTGAGTCAGAAAATTATGAAGGAAGCTGGAACTGCTTCTAAGCCTGCTGATTATGGAAACAGGCCCAAGGAAAACTGGATAAATGAGTCCAGAACATGGTAAAACCCACTTAACTGAGTAACATGGCAGACCAGAGCTAGGGTGGACACAGGTTAGTGGTTCCTGCTCAGGCTAACATCCCATACAGCCTTATGTACAGCACAAATGACACATGAGGAGTTTTTCTGGGTCTTGTACTGTTCCTGGTGTTCCTGGAAGGCTCAGCCTTAAGACTTTATCAGACCACCCTCCTTTTCTGTTCTTTTGCTGGCATATTTTGTGATTTATGCCAGCAACAGAACCCTCTTTACCACACTTACCTTCTGTATTGTGAAAAGGCAGCCCCGGCAATGATGGAGGAGTGAACGGAGCTCTGTTTACTTCCTCGAATGAAATTTCACAATTCTTGTGAGAAGACGGGAGCATGGGAAAATCAAAAACAAAAATAACACACAAAAGGTTACAAAAACCACAAATACACTTAAAAATTACAAGTAAACCAGGAGGTTCATAAAAAGAGCGTCAGCTACATGGATGTCACAATCTCACCTGGAAGTATTTTGGTTGGACCAGCCATTGATGCTGTATTCATGAGAAAAAAAGGCACGAGGTTTCAAATGCCAGCAATGCTGGCAAAAAAGCACCACAGCTGATCTATTGAAGGGTTGGCCCGTCAATAAAATAGAATACCTTATGGCCAATACATAAATGCAAAAGGACATCATTGTCTGATATATGCGCCTTTTCGCGTTTATGTGGCATTGTTATGACACTGGGGCCTTGTTTGCACGACAAAAAAAGCCTGAGAAGAATTCGTGTCAATCCCTGGTAGTTCATACACATCATGGGCTATTCAGAAGGAGGGGTAGCAAAAAGCCCGGTTAACCTGTGACTTTCCACCCCTCTATTTTCAGGGTTTTTTTGGGGGGAAAGACCGAGATAACCCGTGCTATTGCTTGTCTGAACAACCAGGAACCATCCCAGGACATGGGATGGTTTCTGATTGGTTGGACATTGGAGGGAGCAGGCTTGCAATCACCATTTTGGTAGCCCCCCTCAGGGTCCTCCGCTGGCTCCAAAGCAGCCAGTTGAGTGCCAGGCAAGTTCTCTCCCCTCCCCTGCCCACGCCAAGCATCTATGGAGAAGCCCCCCTGACCCGTGCGGATATTCCCCCTTGCCGCTGCGTGGGCCGGGAGGGGGTATAGCCATGCAGGGCAGGGGGGGTTATATGTGACTGGCAGTCATGGAGAAGACACCTCCCACCCCGTATGGCGGCAAGGGGGGGAATAGCGACATGGGTCGGGGGGGGCTTCTCCGTGACTGGCAGTCACAGAGAAGCCTCTTCTGACCCCCGAGGCTGGAAGGGTGGGAGGAAAGCCCCCCGCCCCATGTTGCAGCAAGGGCGGGAGGCAGTAGCCCCATGGGGCAGGGGAAGGGGGTCCTCTTTAGAGGTGAGTGTAGCTGTGGCTGGCAGGGGTGGGGGTGGTTCTTCTAGACTGACCATTTCAAAAATGGCGGATCAATACTTACAAGGGATGCCTGGCAAGTACAATACTTGCCAGGCTTCCCTTGTAAGTCCATCACCTCTGAAGTTTGACCAATCAAAATACTGCTCTGCTTTGTGCCCCTATCCCGGGATGGAGGCACTCAGAACAAAAAATTAAAAACCCCAAAACTTATGCTACAGTGACAAATCGTGTAAACAACAAGGGACGAACTTGGGATGAGGAAATCCTGTTTCTCCCCAAGATAAAAACTGTTGTGTAACTGAGCCCTGTATTTAGTGTGTCTGATAAAGTCCTTACTCATTACAAGATTTCCCCCCTCCCAGGCCCTACATTACTATGTTCCAGGCTTTTTGAACAATAAGGCTCATGAGTCACGAAGTTGGTCCTCCATTCCGTGCCTTGCTTGAAATGGTGTGATGGGTGCATGTGCCCACCAGTTATTTCCCGAATCTTCTCTCCTTGTACCTATTTTTTTTTTTTTGGTGTACTAAATCAGGGGGCCTTGACTCCCGCTGGGAGTGAGTGGTGATGAGTGCTCACCTCACACACAAAGGAGATTATCAGATGGGGCCCTAGAAACTGTCCCTATCTCGCTACCCCCCCCCACCGCTACACTCCCACCCCTCTCCCGTCCCTCTCCCAAAAGTATTTTTTTTTCATACATTTATCTTGCTGCGCTATAAGGAATCCTCCCTCTCCCTTCAGCAGTCCGGGCGTGAATGAAGCTGTCAGAAAGCTCCATTCATGTCCCAGAAAACAAATCCCGCCCGTTCTTGCAAGAGAATGATTGCATGGGGATTTAAAAAATAAAAATAAAAGAAAGTAAGTGACAGCAGGCACAAAACACACTCAACACTTAAAAAGGAACATGGTGAGAGGAAAAAAGAGGTTTCACTTACCTCCTCGTCCCAATCTCAACCAGAAGTGCTCAGCAGGGGTTGGCAGGATCCTCACACTGTGACTAGCATCGCACCAGCATAATGGGGCTCCCTTTCAAATGCCTGGTATTTCGTGATAGAGACGGAATGGGCAACTTATTCACAACTTAAATCATGAATAAGCGAAAGTGGGGAAGGGACAGAAGTGGCATGGATTCTCGACACCAGAGGGACAATGTTGTGTGAACAGGAAGCTCTTTGGCGATCTCCTGTTGTCCCTGTGATGGGATAAAAAGCTCATCTGATAATCTCCAAAGATCAAACTTCTTGCTCTTTCTCCAATGCTGTTTGTCTTGAGATTTATCTTACTGCCTATCCAGAGAAGTGCAGCAAGTCTCTAAGACTTCAGATGGCATCCTGAGGCTTGGCAACCTGCAAATATAGAGAAGACCATGTGGTACACACAGCTCTGTTCTCCATCATCCCTGTTCTGCCACTCCTCACACTTTAGCACTCTTTACCTATACATATACCTAATGAGAGAGCTCACCCTGATAGGACTGTGTTATTATTTCAGTTTCACATGCCTGGCATCACTAAAATAAAGGAAACCAAGATATATAATGGATTGCAGCTTTTAAAGCCTTCACAGGAAATGTTCTTTTTACATTAAGAAAATGAATGTGTACTTACCAAAGACCAAGACGGTGTTCTCAGAAATAGTACTTGCACTGAAAGGGAATTAGAACTTCTTTAGCCAGGCCGTGAGAGTGTGAGTAAACCTTTCTTCTGAAATGGTTTGCTCTCCATTATATATTTTATGTTTATGTATTTGGTTGTGTGTTCCATTGCAGGTTTTGTTGTGCATTCATCAACACATAACTCCACGTGAAGAGATTTATGTAACACAATCCCAGTGTAGAATGTCAGTCAATTTTCAAAAAAGATGTTTTTTCATCTGTTCACAAAAGATATTTCTTCCAAAAGGAATGCTTCTTCATTTTGTGAATCCACGATTCCTAACATCTATTTACTTCTCACTTTTTAAAAACTCTGTTATAAATATGTAATTATGAAACCATATTAATAAAGAGTTAGCATAACCTCACTGTATTTTTCAGAATTGCAGTTTTCTATTTCTATGAATAAAACACAAAGCTTTTAATAACACCCCATCCATTAGTAAAAGCAGGCAGAATTTTCCTCTGTAAGCACATTATAGAATTCAGGAACATTATAAAAACGTTTCTCCTGTTGTGTCATTCTTTATCAGAAAGCAGCAATAGGCCATGTGAGAATAGAAAACGATAAGGCTCTCTGTTCATAGAGACCAAAGTAAGTAGATCAAAGAAATAAAAAAACCCTACAAATATGTTTGTATTAAAGGCTCTTAGAAGGCGCTCAAAAAAAAAATAAAATACAGATTCTGGACTATGGAAGCCAGAAAGAAACATGGTATGTTGGAAAGAATCTAAAAACTTACCACCATTGTTTACTTGGCAGTCATGACTAGAGGTTGGTCATTTTAAGCTGTTTGCAATCTGGTAGGCATTAGAAACACTTGAAATTATGCATGCATTTAATAGGTGTAATAACTGTTTAATCTGTCCATGGAATCTTCAATAATAAATAACAGATTTAATATAGCCCTCTGTTACGTTAAATGCTCGGGGGTCTTAAGTACCCTCTAAGTATCAATATTAATTTGGGGAATTAATATACAGTACTCAGCTTGGCTATGTGAGAGGAGGGCAACAAAGCAGGACCTTTTAATCAGCGTATACTGGTACTCAGGAGGAGACGTTAAGCTAGATAGTACAGTATACTTATTTGCTCTTTATTCAAGAAATAGTAATAACACCATTCACAATACACTCAAGCTTCAAGCATTCACGCAAGGCTAGGGAATGAAGTAGGAAGGATTGCGATAGAGGAATAGAGTGAGGGGGTTGTTTTCAGGTGATACTGTACCTATCAGAGGAGATGAGGTTGCGGAAGAAACCAGCAGAGTGGCGGTCCCAAAGCAGGAGCAGCTACACAGTCTGATGTGGAGTCAAGAAGCAGGGGAACTGTACGCCCTGGTAATACAGAGTGTCATGGAGTAGATAGGAAGGGGATCTGTGTACATTTGAGTGGGGTTTTGAAGGAGTTTTCATACTCAATAATTCCCTTCAAGGGATGGGATTTAGAATTAAAGATAATGTTTCTCAGAGGTTCTCAAGTTAAGACAATGAACACTCCGGATATGTTAACAATCCTTAATGTGTCGATACTTTGTAACTGAATGAAGGAAGCAACCTTCTTTGTTTGCAGGAAGGTAGAGGTAAGATAGCTGTTTACAAACTTGAGTATTTCAGCTATGGCTGATGGAATTAGCTAGATGTTCAGGCAGGAAGCTACCCTGCAGATTCTTTCTTTAGTGCATACTAACTCCTCCTTAGTGCATACCTGACTGAGTCTCAGCGCTAGTCTTTGAGATTCCTGTTTTTTGGTAGTCCCCAGTTTACTGGCCACACTTCTTGGAAGGCCACAGTTGATGAAATTATTAAATATTGCCAATGATTACAGATAGCGGTCAGGAAGTGTCAGGGCAGGTAACAATCTCCCCCAAAATGGAGTCCTTACTCAGGAAAAATTATATTTTTGAAATACAGGGTAGCTGGTTCTCAGCTGTTTGTAAAGGCAAGGGTTGGAGGGAATTGGGAAGGAAAATAGTGAGGTTGCTTACTCCCATCAACTACTTTTGGCCAAATTAAAGTGGAGTTAAACTCACTGGATTCCATTCCTCTCCTGGACAGAGATAGTTTGAAATGAGCTTATATTAGACTGTGGGATGTACAGACATAGAATAAGCTCTCACAAGCAAGTGTATCATTACAATTGCTGGTGAACTTGAGACTGTGAGCAGTATTTCAGTTATTACAAACAAGCTTATTGTCACAGTAGTTGGCAAAGGAGATTATCATACAGGCCCTTTTAAATCATCCATGTCCCAGTACCCACCCCACCTGCCCCACTCCCGCCCCACTCCAATGCCTATAATAGTTTTTTTTTAAAAAAAGTATTCAAACACCCACCTTATTCCATGATGGAAACCGCTCTCCCTCCCTTCAGCTTCCCTGCAGTAAATGCAGCTGTTGTAAAGCTGCTTTTACTACAGGGAAAGAAAATCCCACTCATTCTCGTGAGAGAATGATCACGCGGGAAATTTAATTATAAAAAATAAACCAAATGTCCCCCCAAAAGCCAAGGCCCAAAACAAATTTTAAAAACCCCAAGTAACCCAGGGAGGGGAAAAACAGGGTGCCACTTACCTCCTTGTCCTGATCGTACCCAGAAGTGTTCTGAACGGACCTCTCAGTGACATCATGTTACATCATTATTGCGCCAGCACAATGGGCTCTAATTCATATGCCCATGATTTCATTACTGTAATTGAACGGGCGTCTTATTGATGACTTTTCCCCATCAATAAGAGAAAATGGAAGCAGCATGGAGCCAGCAGGGGGGGAGAACAGGACAGGGATGACGTTGTCTGATAGGTAAGCCTTTTAATGATCTCCTGTCATTCCTGTCCTGGGATATTTGGCCCGTGTGATAATCTCCAAAAACTTGAGGGTATGCGGGCACTTACACTTAGGAGATTTTCACACGGGCTATATATCCCGTGGCAGGAACAGAACAGGGTCGGGAAAGGTTTTCCCTTTCGGATGACGTTGACCCCATTCTGTCCTGCATCCATCCTACTCCCGTGACTGTTCCAGAACAATGTAATCACGATTTTTCATCGTGAATAGACCTCCCATTCCGTTGCTATAATGCAACCACAGGTGTGCGAACAGGAGCCCCTGTTCCTGTTCCGAAATGACAGCCATGGAGGGGAGGTCCATTCTGAGCACTTCCTGGTACGATCTGGACATCCAGGTAAGTGGCACCCTTTATTTTACCCTCCCTGTTTTGATTATGTGATTTAAAGAGTGTTTTTGTGCTTGGTGAACTGATTTTATGTTTGGGGGAGTTTTATTTTTTAAATTTACCGTCCGGTGTTATCATGTGATAACGTGATAACGTTTCAGACAGCTGGTCGTAAAAGCAGCCTTACGACAGCTGCATTTACGGCCAGCCAGCAAGGGGAGGGGGAGCCCGTTCCTCCTGCGGAATTAAGGTGAGTGTGTGAAAGATTTATGTTATTCCGTGGCAGGAACAGGAGAGGAGGTAGCGGGGCAGTAACGGGGCATTTTGGCCCTGTGTGAAAATCTCCTTATACACAGATACAGTATAGGAGGAGGTGGGTATTACAGAGAAAGAGTAGAAGAGTTCACTTGAAAGCACACACAAGCATACTATTACAATATTGAGAGAACGCAGGCACTTTTCCTTATATGCCTGAAAACCTAAGACATTTACAGAATGGCCATTGAAAATAACACACAGTAGCGTAGGTAAATGGCCATTGAGATCAATAACAAACAGTACATGGATACATTGGGGAAACAGCAGCTTCACATTTGTAAATATAATGATGCATGGCAAAACATAAACACAAACGACTACACTGTAGGCAATGGGGGAGAAGCAAACAGTTTGCATCTCCCAATACTACCAGCAGAACAGGGTGCAGAGTTCACAAATGCACTATACTGAAGAGATGCAGGCAGGATAGAGTTCTTGTGGGTTGTTCATGAAGCGCTCACAATCATAGAGTTCTGGAAATAGTTCAGACTGCAGCATAGGCAGTGAAAGTCCAAACTAAAGAGTTGGTGAGCCTGGGATTAACAGCAAAAGTCCAGGATCTCATTCTGGAAACAGTTCAGCTATTGGTAGTATATGGGCATAGATAGTTCAAACAGAGTTGCAGCTGAAGTGGGCTGTAAAGGTTCATAGCGTAGCAGGAAACACATCTGCTTGCTTCAGCAGGAGGATGGGTTTCTCTTCCCCCCCCCCCCAGTACTGGAAACTAATGGAGTTTGTTAAAAATAACAATGTTGGTACCCCCTGTGCTTTACTGGAAGTACTTTACAAAACAGGTGCCGTAACACTGATGGCTTTAACTCCCTTAGAAAGCACAGAACTAATCAGAAGAGTTTCTATTTAAAATAAATATGCAACAGGCACGTATTGATTCCAGCATGCAAGTTTAAGATAACCATCCACACAATTTCCCCCAGTTTATATTCTCTAGCATAAAAAGGACTCAAAACACTCAAAAGTAGTTTAAAAGTATAAAAATATCTTATACTCACTGTGCATATCTTATTGAATATCAGCAGCATTTCAACAAGTGAAGGCTAAACTAGTAAAATACAACTAAAAACTACATGTTAAAAAACAAAAATATGCAGGCACTCTCAATGGAGGCTCCTACTGCTAGGAAAACATCATGGCGAGAGGTAAATCTCATGGCAGCTTTCCAGACAAAGAGAAGAACTTGGACACATCTCTTCCTCTGGAAAGCCAATCACATTTCAATAGGAAGGTACATCATACATTCTGTTTGCTTCTATCAGTTAACCCTTTCAACAGTCAAACATCTCAACTTATTGGATTGCAAACTACATATCCCAACAGAAACATCAGTAGTTAGCGAATAAGGGCATCACATTCAGGTGCAATGGTGGAGGTCACCCCCCCCCCAGCAAACAACAAAACACAGTAGCAGCAATGAGGCATGTCTCTCTGTCCATAGCTTGGCTTCATCTGTGGCTTGGGTTACTGAGAAAACCAAAAGTTCCATTGCCATGGAAATCGAGGCGCCAGTGAGTCAGCATATTCTGGGATTGTCTTAGTTTTGGGAGAAATTTGGACATAATTATTCACAGAGCCACCCAGTCTAAACTGGGGGTGAAAACACAAAGCCTTATGGGCAACAATAACAACAGAACAAACTTAATTCTTATAAACAACTAAAGCAAATAAACATTTTAAAGCTGCATTTATTATCCCATTCCAGGCTACTCTTCGGGATCAGGGTTTCTCAACTATAAACTCTAACTAAAAATATATACAAAAATAGTGGGGATTCCCACGAAAACGTGAAAGTTCAGCTTGGGGGCTTTGGGTCCTCCAGAGTCAGGAGCAATCCCACAGTCCAAAAAGGACCCCCTCTTCCATCCACATTTATGATAGAGCGACTGCTTTCCTTTTCTGAGTCAAAACCCTCTCCCTCACTGGGATGTGTGGCCATCACTGACTCTGGGGAATCCAAAGCTTTCATCTAGTGGATAGGGCCTCCCCAAAAGCTACCTAGCAAGGGAGCTTCTGGGGGCCCACCAAACAGAAGCAGGCTTCCCAACAATACAGTTCAATAACAGATCTAAAAATTCCTAAAACAGAAAAACCTATATATAAAGAAGTTACTAAGGGAAAAATATGTACAGAGGTTGGCTGTGCTAAGCTTAACTATCTCATTCACAGCTTGTAATTTCACTAGTTTTCCACGAACCCAGAATATCAATCCAATTAGAGCAATTACTAACACAACTTGGAATGCAAGGATGACAATGGGGTATAACATTACATTAAACACACTAGTTGAATGGGGAGACAGCTGAACAAAGATTCCCATTGGGAATGTTTCCCTGTATCTGCTATTTCTTTGGCTAAGGAGGCAATTTCCTCCTTAGAGTGGGAAGGAGAAAGAGGCATGGGAGGGGAATGGCATTGGAAAAAAAGAGGAAAAAGAGGTGGTGGTGGGGAGATTGAGTGCTACTCCAAATGGCCAATAGTTCCAAGGAATGTCGGGCTATTCTGTTTCTTGTTTGCAGACATTGTAATGATTTTGCTTGCCTGCTCAACTAGTTGTGTTGTAAATAAATTGGGGTTTCACTATTTGGAGATGCAGTTAACTGTGGTGTGTGTGGGTTTCCTTCCCTCTCTGTCCTCCCCCATGCAATATGTCATCAGTGGGAGTCATTGGCCCACCCCAAAAGTACAGAGGGAATTGAGAGAATGGAAACAGATATGAGAAATTTAACCTTGCCTATCTTGATATCTCCAGGGATAGGGGGAAAAAACCCCAAACCCTTTCCCTGGTTTTGAAAAGTTGTGGCTAGTGCCAGTAATTCACTGGGAATAAACAAGGACAGTAGGTATGTATGTGTATGTACACACACACACACACACTTATTTATTTAAAAAGATCAAAACAGGCACAATGCCTACCAAATCCCAAGGTTTGTCACCAATCCAGATGAGCCCCAAGACAGTGGGGAAAACATATCCATACAAAACTTTAGCTCCTCTGCCCCCCAGCTTTGGCTCTGACTCCAAACATTTTTGACTCTAGGCCTGCCCATTTCTGGTACACACTCCCTTAACAGAATATCCCATGGGAATTACAACTCTTGATAAAAGAAAGGGCCTGTTGCCTGCATTAGGGAGTCTGGCTTGGCAATAGCCTTTTATCTGTTGTGAACTATAATATACAAAGATGCTTTGTAGTCATTCAGCAGGATTTTTTAATTTTATTTTTTAAAAATATCCTCTGCTCCTAAATAAAACATGAAACTAAAGCATCTTATCCAATAAAAACTAAACCATTAAACTGGCAATTTGAAAATAGTTTACAGCCCAGCACAATGTTAATATAAAACCAATTTTAACAATTTAAAGGAAGCCATTTCAAACCAGCAGCCATATAAGCCATTAAACAATCAAAAATTCAGTCCAGCTTTTCAAATGAAAGCAGCTCAAAGCAAAAGGAATTTCAAGTCTTGTTTCAAGGTCAGTCAGGAGGGAGTTCTCTAGCTATGATACTGCATGATCTGTTTTATTTTGTGTTTCTAATCTCTTTTTCTGTTTAAGTTCTGTTTGTTTTTATTTAGCTTGCGTAACTTTTACTTTTGACAGAGAGACAGAGGACTTTTTCAGACGATCCTTGCAACGCAAGGATCGAGCGGGAGAACTTCATAGCTTCAGCGTGGCAGGGGGTCCATTTCAGATGACGCCGTCCCTGTGGCGAAATCGTCCGTGTCTCTTCTGTTTAGGACTGGAGCCTGCCACACCATATTCAGCCAGATTTATTCACGGTGTCATCCGAAATGGACCCCCTGCCGCGCTGCAGCTACGCAGCTCTCCCGCTTGATCCTTGCGCTGCAAGGATCGTCTGAAAATATCCAGAATATTAAACAAGCAAACAGTAATTATTCAGTTTGAGCTGCTAATTTTTTCTCAGACAGTTGCAAGTTCCACCCCACCTGCCAATCTGATGAAGTTATCTAGGGGCTTCCCTCTTGCCCCTCTTTCCAGTATAATGCTCAATTCCCTTTAAAGCACTGAGGGAGGGAGGTGTTACCTACCCTGACACCCCCAGCCCCATAGCTATCTTAATAATTGGCAATATTTAATAATTAGTTCAACATGTGGCCTTCCACGTAGTGCAACCATTAAAATAAACCTTGGAGATTCCCCAACTAGGAAACCCAAACACAAACATTGCTCAGCCAGGAATGCACTTAAGGGGAGGCCACCTAAATTCTAAAGAAATGTTAATATGCAAGGCAACTGAAGGCATGTACACCTGGCTAATCCCATCTTCCACGGCTGGCAAACTCAAACCTGTAAACGATCCTCATTAATTTACCCTTACCAAACAAAGGAAGTTGCTTCCTCCCTTTCATTTGCAAAGCATTCAACCATTAAAATGCTATTAACATATCTGGAGTGCTTTTGTCTCACCTTGAGCAACTCCGAAAGATATTGTCTTCTTCTGTAAATCCCATCCCCAGAAGGCAAATATTGACTATAAAAACCACTCCAAAACAACTCCAATATGTCTTCAGATCCTCCTCCTACATCCATGCTGCTGGCTTGCTGACTGACCCTCCGAGCGCAACTCTGAGACCCCTGTTGCTGCTCTACAGGAAAAGGTGTCGTATCTGTGATGCCCTGGCTGCCTCGCCACTTTACCTTCTACCACGCCTGTGACACAGGGGATTTCACCTCCCACTGCTGCCACATAATGAATAATCTATAGTTCACAATTAGATGAATAGTACGTGTACTTAGGTGTAAGTACAGATAGGGTTTGTGGACCAATTAAATGGACTGAACATTAATAACAAGCATAAAGAGAGATTTATTATTCAACAAAGATAACATAACTGTTTTACATATTTATTTTCCCCACACATTAATTATTTCCTTGCTTCTCTCACAGCCATACACTTTTCAGCCTCCTTTTAACACATCGTATCTCTCAACTGTTGACTCCCTACTTAACTATTATTCTCTCCCTGTCAACTGTCATAAAGACTTCAAAACCCAGAAGCCCCTCCCCTTTCTGCTTCCTCCCAGAGGATTGGCTCCTGAACCACACTACTCTATTTGTCCACATATCTGTCCATCACAGCATCACCCACCCCTTCACTATTCCTCTATCTCAGTCTCTCTCACTTTATTTGCTAGTCTTGCATGAATGCTTGATGCCTGAAAGTGTGTGTGAATGTTGTTATTATTGTTCTTCCCAAATAAAGATCACTTGTTATACTAGCTTATGTCTATATATCTAGCTTATGTCTCCTCCTTAATACTGGTATAGTTGGTCACAAGGTCCTGCCGTTACCCCACTCTTGTATTGCCAAGTTGAGTACATCAATTCCCAAATTAATGTCGATATTCAGAGGGTCCCTGAACATTTAGGGTAACAAAGGAGCAGCCTTACGGTGGGAGACAGAATAGTGCACATGTTGTTGTGTATTGGGCTGGGAGCCTTGCAGAAGGAGTTAGTGTTACCTCTGTCTGCAAGGTTGAACAAAATACATATATGGGCATATCTCCCAGGGCTCATCTAATCCAGCTAGGCTATGCTGGCTGCCTACTGGCTGAAGCCACTGCCACCATTTCCCCCACTAATGTGGAAGTTAGGCAGGGGTCCTGCAACATGTGACTGCAAGCCCCCTGCATGTGACCAGCCTTGGTTACATGCTGAGGGACCCCTGCCTGGCCCCTGGGGGTGCCAGGAAGCTGGCGGCAGCTGAGAGGAGCGGCATGCCAGATGGCTTCCTGGGGACACACTGGACCAAATCTGGTTTTTGCTGGGGAAACCAGGTATTATATTAGAACAGTTTATCTGGCCCTATTCCATCTTGTCCACCTTCCAGCTCCGTATTCCCCCTGGGGGTCATTTGGACTGCCCAGGGGCAGATCGCGGTAAATGCCCTGCGTCATTTGGACTGCAGTGCTCTAGAATGAGGGCAATCCAGGGTAAATTGCCCATGTAGATAAGCCACCAATAGGATGCCTAGCATGGGTGTCCAGTGTGACATTCTACATGGATGCTTATTGAATCAGGCCTGCATCCAGAAATGTTGAGCTCACATGATTTGAGTACATGCTTCCAACTGCCTCAGTTTGACAGGGAGATTCCTGATTAATCCTTTGTTGTCTCAATTTTTCAACTGCTTTTAAAATGTCACACCTTCCCTCTCTCCCTCCCTCTTTCCCCCTTTCTCCTTGGCTCACATCAATTGCTGCAAACTGAGTTCGAAGTGCAAAGAGAGTTTACATTCAGTTAACTGAGCAGTGGGGGGGGGCAGAGTCTTGCCCTCCCTGGTAAGCCTAGGCAAAAGCACACTGCTGCAGCCTGTTCTAGCTTGTGTTTTTCCTTGTTAATAACTTTTGCCATCTTGACTGTACTCTGATGTTGCCTGGCCATATATGTCCTGGTTTTCATCTGTTAAATGTTGCAGGGTATGTGAGCATAACAACAATGGTTAGCAGAGCTAAATTAAAAGTGAGTCAAGATGCTTGTAAATACATTATTAAATAGGCTTCACATATAGGCCTTCCCCAGGAAATAAATATGTCCACAGGCACAGCAAGCATAGCCTGGTGGGATCAATGGCAAATCTTTTCTTTCTCTTGCAGCCTCTCCAGCTTGCGAGGCTGCTGCATTGCAAAGCGCCCCTTTCATATGACGCTCGCCCCTGCTGGTACTGTTGCGGTACCGCAGGGAGAGCTGAGCGTCATATTTCATTGATTTTTACTCACGATCAACTTTCGTGAGTAAAAAATCAACGAAATATGACGCTCAGCTCTCCCTGCGGTACCGCAACAGTACCAGCAGGGGCGAGCGTCATACGAAAGGGGCGCTTTGCAGCGCAGCAGCCTCGCAAACTGGAGAGGCTGCTTGCGTTATTTTTCTTCATCCAAAAAAGTCCTTGGATGAAGGCTAGAAAAAATAAGGCCAGAAAGACCTCAGCGTCTTCCCCCAAACCCATGGCTCTAGACAGCTTCAGGCACATGTCTGGTGTATGCAGAGGGCTGCTTTACATGCTAGTGAAATACATAGCAAACCACAGGGCCAACATGCACATCCTCATTTAAGAGCACAGCTTCCAGGTGAGGCTGTGTTCATCTTATTAACACTTGAGAGCTGTTCACATGGCTGTTCCTGCTGTAATGGTGCAATGCAGATTGTTTCATTTTGCTGAAAAGGTAAGGGAAGAATAACTCTTTAAGTGGAGTATTATTGCATATATATTAAGTTAAAAAAATGGAGAGGGATCAAGGAGTTTCTTACTCTAAGTGCCAGGATTCTTTCCTTCTTTAGCACAGCGTAAAAAGGAAAAGAAGAAAATTGAATAGACATTGATCATTACCACTTTGCTGTAGGAAGTGGCTGTTCTCTCCTCTTCCCCCTAGGATGCTAAGCTATGGGGGCAAAGTTTAAAGGGGAAGGAAAAAGCCCTGTGGGTAATCCATATAAAATGCTATAGAATCTGTGCAGAATCTAGTCTCGCTGCTGTACTAGCCACTGGCTCTGTGGCAGATAGAAGGTGTATTTGCTAGCATGTAGATATCTATGAAAAGTCTAAATACTATGACACTAAATCCTGTTTGAGCTTGGAAGCTAAGCAGGCTCAGTCCTGGTTAGTACTTGGATGGGAGACAACCAATGAATACTAGGTGCTGTAGGCTATATTTCAGAGGAAGGAACTGGCAAAACCACCTCTCAGTATTCCTTCCCTAAGAAAACCTTATGAAATTCATGGGCTCACCACACATCAGCAGGTGACTCAGGTACATATACATACAGAGATATCTGAAAAGCAAGCCATCTATTTGCCAGAGTATTTCAGAAAATTGGATGTTGCTGTATCTCTCCATATGAAGTATTATTTGCACATTGATTTTTTGTACTTCATAGAAGCATAGCTCTTTAAAAAACAAATAGAGATCTTTGATTCTTGTTTATGTTCCTGCTATACTGTCACTTGTGCAGGTTTGTAATTCATCAGAGCTGAACTTATTGATTCCCTTGAGTACTTGATGTTGATTCATCCTTAATATAGACATGAGTCAAGCTGAGTACATGATCACAGTAGAAGTAACATATCTGTTAGGAAAAGGTAATAACATCTGAATTATTTGATGATTCTTACTGATTATACTGATGAAATTAGTACTCTTTGATGCAAATGGCATACCTTTTGGCAGAGGCTGAGAGGTTGCTTAACCTAAGGTAAAACAACAATGTGTTCACATGAAACAAAGGAACTAGGCATTTAAAGGACTTTGAGGAATAGGATGGTACTGAGGTCTCCTTCTCAGTAGAGACTGATGGTTCCAACACCAGTGGGGCAGTGAATCTACTTTGGGTTGTAGCCCAGACTTTAAAGCAGCTATCCAAGGCACCAGGCCTTGTCCCACACAAATAAGTTCAGCAGTTTGGATGGTTCCTTCAAAGTTCAGATTAAAACCAGAAGTGGCTTCACCAGTTGGGAGAACCTGGAAGAAACTTACACTGAAACCAGGGAGACATTTGTTCATGTAAAAGTAATGCTGGAAATATATGACTAGCTCCTTTAACTTTAAGAACAGCTATGATAAAACATGCCATAAGTGCTCCACATAGTTCTTAGCATCCTGATCTTTCATTCAGCACAACATGGCACCATGAGTTGATTATGTCTGTGGTAAATGTTGGTATCTGAGCCATTCCTATTTCAAACATAGATTATTTTGCAAATAGCAATTTCAACCCCCCTTCCAGTGTTATTATATCCACATTTTTTTGGGAGTAGACCCCATTGATTTCAGTGGGACATGCTTAGGATCAGATAAATGTGCATGTATGTGTAGTGAGGAAGGATTTAAATTCAAATATTGAATTATGTAATAAGCCCTAATTAGGTCTGGCCTTACCATTAAGCACCAGATTTTGGGTGTCTTTAAAAGGCAACAAATTGTTGAATGATTTATTATTGTTGTATTTTTCCTGCAAGGAGAAGCCTCACATGATGAAAAAGTGTAGTTGGCCTTGGGAACTGTGTACAGGTACCAAGATTTTGTGGAAAGGCACATCTTTGGCTGTTCTACTACAGGCAGCAAAATCTCTTGGGTCAGCTTGAGCACCAGTTCAAATTTCAGGGCTTTAATCTCAAAGGTAGAAACAATATTTGTCCAGCAAGGTGAAGAATTTTAAAACCAATACACAGAAGTGGTTCTATGATAATTTCATCTTAATTTAGCTGCTGGACTGAGCTGGGGTAGAGGGGTTCCATCCCCAAATGGTAGGTAGAGGTGTCTTCCCTACTTAGGAGATTTTCAGACAACACTTGTATAGTGTTACTATTCCACTTTATTTGCTATGGCTGCCTCCTGTTGAATCCTGGGATTTGCAGTTTAGGGAGGGGCATTTACAACTCAGCCAGAGAGATCTTAGGCCTCACTAAACTACAAACCCCAGAATTCCACAGGAGGAAGCCAGAGCAGTTAACGTAGAATAGTCACACTATAACAGTGTAGTCTGAAAATCTCCATAGTATGTGAGCCACTTGTGCCTGGAGGAGAATGATCTGTACATTTCTGCAATGGCAAAAGATTATCACAAAGCAAGTGTTATCATCTGGTAGCTATGGCAATATGTAATTGAAAGATTTCTGAATGATTTGTATGATGACTACAGTTAACTTGAAAATATTTATGGGCTTATTGACATTCCCCACATTGGATTTCTGCTCCTAGACCTAACAAGACAAAAGATTAATAGCTTTCATTAATAAGGAGCTGTTCAATTGGGAAGGGAGTATCTGCAATGCTTTCTCTGCATTTAAGTGCTGCCTCTAATAATCCATGCTGACCAGTATTAAATTACAAATTAAATCTGAAATAGAAATGGCTGAGATACCAGAATTTACCTCAGGTGTAATAAGCATGTGATCCCATATTGTGCTCAATGGAAAATGAGGATGGTATGAAGTGTGTGGAGCATTTATGGCATGTGCCAACAAAATCCTCTGCTAGTTTTGTACCAAGTAATACTAGGCTGAGAAGAGTAATGTATGCTGGTATCATTTTGCTTAAGCATATTTAGTGTCAGAAGCAAGATCTACACATACTTTGCAATTTAGCTCTTGACAAAGATACTTAGGATTGCCATCTAAGTGCGCATCCAGACTGATTGAAAAGTCCCCATTTTTGTTCCTGTGCTTTCCAATTTTATACTGGGTTAAAATAAACTGGCCTGGGGAGCTGTTATAAAAAGTCTCTGATTGTACTGGGAGCTGACAGAAAATATTCTGGGGTAAACTAACACATATGAATGAGTAAAAATAAAATTGGAAAGAACAGGGACAAAACCTGGAACTTTCTGATATTTTTAATCAGTGTGGATGCACCTTAAATTGTCTTTTTCACCCTACCATTGCTTCCTCTCCCTTTTCTTCCTCCTCTTCCCACCACCATCACTGCTACTGCCATAAATTCTTACAGCATCCAGAACCAAGCAAAAAGCTGAGCAGAACCCACAGTTAGTCTTTTTCCATACTTCACCAGTGGGACATGTTTTAACAAACAG
This sequence comes from Gambelia wislizenii, assembly GCA_030847615.1. NCBI lineage: Eukaryota > Metazoa > Chordata > Lepidosauria > Squamata > Crotaphytidae > Gambelia > Gambelia wislizenii. Next base: position 112,214,594 of record JAUMIR010000004.1, read on the forward strand.
GTGAAGGTCAGGGAAGGAGCCTGCTGCTATGATGCAAAAGGGACTATGGCAAAGTTGAGAAAACTTTGGTGATCCTTAAGGTATTTGCTGTCCTTTAAGCTGTCCCTTGCCATTGGTCAGGCTGGTTGGAGCTTCTTGGGATTTAAGCCTCAAACATCTGGAGGGACATGGTTTCCACACCCCTGAACTGTGGTGACCCCCAGAGATATGTATCCAGAAGATCTGGCTTATAATCATAAGTTTCAACTCTACATATGCTGTTACCTGGCCTTACACCCCCCCTCCAATAATTTGGCATATTGGATAGTTCACGAGGTCTGAGGTAGACCAGGGCAAACCAAAATGAGGTTCAGGTGAAAGTCACCCAAAGGCCTAATGACATCATCTTGGAAATTCCCCAAACATGCCCAGGAAGGAATTAAGTGAAACCTCTTACTCAGAGTAGTTAAGGTGGAATGTGCTAATCATCCCTGGATGCTCCTGGCAGTGAGTCATACTCCAAAAATAAACAGTGACTGGAATCTCCATTATCCATGAAATGTCTTTCTCTCATATCTTTTCCTCTCCACAATGCAGAGGCTGCCATAAACCCATTAACTTTAATGTCTCAATCATTAGCAGCAATAAGCGAAGCTGGAGTTTCCATTGTTTAACTCTGGGAAACTCATCTACCCATTGTTTTATACTCAAAACACCCCTTTTAAGGCAGTGGTTCTCAACCTGTGGGTCCCCAGATGTTGTTGGACCACAGTTCCCAGGAGCCCTCTGAGGTCTCACCTTGACAGCCAGGTGGTCCTCCCAGTCATTAGTGAGGCTGTGAGTTCAATCCTACAGCCTCATTATTGGGGGTGAGACCGAGTGCGGGGAAAGATGGAGCTGGTGGTCTCCCCAGACCTCCCTCCCAGCTTCCTTGGGCGAAACACCTGAGCCTCAAGGAGTTTCCCAGAAACTGGGCTATACCCCGGGCACCATCTACTGGGAGGTGAGACCCCAGGAGGATGCACCTCAAGTCGCATGACTTCTGGCAAGGGCTCAATCCTGGAGCCAGCCTCAGGGACAACCTTCTCCCCACCCCCAAGTCATGTGAGCTGCAGGTGTAATTTGATAGACCTATCCTTCACCCAAAAGGGGTGCCGTAGATATACACTGAACTAACCCCATCTCCCTCATTCCCTGCCAAGTGACAACCTATTTAAGATGCCACCCTGTAGCCAATAAACACTTCACCTGTGACAGTGTGGAATAGGTAAAAAACCCTGTGGAAAAGGGGAAAAAAATCCTACCCAGCTCAGAAAGCGACCAGATAATTCACACTTTGGAAGAGGTGGGAGGGTGGGCCAAAAGAAACCACAAAGAGGAGAAGGTCTGGGGTGACAACAAATAATAAAGCCCAAGCTCCGCCCCGAACCTCCAAACCATAGTGTGATGCACCCTGACCAATTAACTGGCCCCTATTCATGCGGGGCCATCAAAGCGCCTCGCCCTACACAACCTGCATAGTGCTTGTGGGGGTGTGTGATCAGTATATGTCTTCCTTGACATTCTCAAAGCAGTTGGATGGTAAAAGAAGGGTCAGAGACCAAAATGCTGCTAAAAATCAAAATGCAGAGTCAGAAGGATCAGAGAAGACTGAAACACCTGGAAAGTGAGGAGTGTGGAGTCAAGAATCCATGGGGACCCAACATTCTTGTTTGGAGACCTAGAAGTCTTGAAGTTGTAGAACTCTTGAAGCTGTAGAAGGCTGATTAGAGCAAGGGTGGGTACTGTGTGCAGATGGTGAATTACACACCAACTTTTACAATTGCTTCTGACCAATTTTATTCTTATGTAGTCTTCAACTTTATTATCCATTATTAGTATCTCTGTTAAAGAAATCTTTTGCACCCCCCGACACATTTTGTATGATTCTATCTGACTCTTTAAGGTCTTGTTTAATCAAGGCAAGGAATCTGGTTCCCCTTTACATTTTCTATCAATGAAAGATTTAAATAAGAACCTCTGTAGCTTCTTTAAAGCACATTTCACAACCTAGATGCCTTTCCTGGCAAAACTACAACTACTGATGTCTCTATTAGACAAGTCTCAAACTGTTCCAAAAATTATGTTAGAAATATTGCCATAGCACTCTAATTGAAGTACCTCTTACTATTAAGCATTTCCTAGAACCCTTTGGTGAACACACACACTCTACTGTCTGAGTGTGATTATCAAACATAATGTCATCTCTCTACCCTCTTCTTGCAAGCCCACTTACAGACCAAGTCTTCTTACAGACCAAGACTGCTGTAATACAATTAGCACTCTTCTTTCTGAACATCTGACAAGTCTAATGCTCTTGATGCTACCCAGGCTATTGAAAAAAAAGCTATGGATTGTAATGAATGGTAATTAACCAACTAAATAACTTTCCAGTGTGCATGTGTTATTTATTTGTATTCATCAGGGGCACAGCTTAGCATGCGAGAGCTCAGGCACAAGAAGTACAAAGTACACCACCACCACTGCCACCATTTTGTCTGTCAGAGCAGGGGCTTAGGCAGGAAATCTGCAGTCAGTCCAGTGGTAGCTACAGCCTTGGGATTTATGTACAGTTTTTGTAGTGTGCATAAATCATCCAAGATAGTTATAAAAGACAATCAAGACTGAACTTTAGTTAGTTATTTTGTTTATCTATTTAATTTACATCCCATCTTTTTCCCAAAATGGGATCCAAAGCAACTTACAAAAAAAAAAAACACAATAGCTAAAACAATATATGGTCCAAATTAAATGACCAAGCCAATTAAAATATTAATTTAAAACACTTAGAACACATTCATAATGTAGTACAGCACACCCCATTAAACATCCTTTTACCCAAATCAATTAAAAAACAAAGGACTTGCTACAAACCAAAGATCTAAACAGAAAATATCTCAGAAATGTTAGAGTACATTCACCAACATTTCTGAACAGAACTGGATACAAAAGCCAGACTGGGCTTAAGGTTGCCAGCTCTTGAGAGACAGTGTTTTATACAGTATAAAATTCTTACACTTGGAACCTGCTTACACTTGCACAGTGAAGCCCCCAGAAAAAGCTCTATTTGTCTGAGGTGTACAGCTATCACATGTGCTTATATTAGCAATTTCCTGGCTGCCATCAAAGAATTCCATTCATACCTGGTATCAGGCCCTCAGAATTCACTGTGCAAGGGAGACTACAATCGGGCTGCAATGAAGACAACTATGTGCAAATAGTTCCCCAGCAGCTGGTGTTACTCTAAGAGGTAGGGGCGTACTTTGAGACTCACTGATATTATCAAAGTCTAGATGGGGAATTATTAGCTCAAACAGTATACCTGCGAGAGGAGGGTAACTGCGGAGACCTTTTCACCTATGTATACCAGTACTGACTGCAGAGAACTTCAATTAAAGTGCAATAAAGTGTTTTTATTGGAAATAACACAGTTTGCATTCACACATAAACACATGTTCCTAAGAACCACAGAATTGAGGAGTAAGGCAGAAAGAATGGATAAAGGGAGCTATTCGGGAAAATAGGGCAATAAGTACCAGTTTTGAAGAGTGAAGTACTCAGATAACAATCTGTCATAAGCGTCATATTCTGAAGGGGTACTCTGATGGCTAGGACAAAGCCTGGATGGGTTTCCCATGGGGTAAACAAAGGAAACTGAAACTTAACTAATTGCTGATAGGAATTGATGGGTTTATGACAACTTTGCAATGCAGGACAGGAGGGGGTCCTGAGATGAGATTTCCTTGGGATTGGGGTTGAAAAGGTCACTTGATTGTTTAGTTGGGTGACACATACCTCCTTAATGGCTTTTTTTACCAAGGGGCTTCGGCGCAGTGGATCTGCTGCTATATGTGAATCTACTTTTGCTGTTACCACCACACCTTCCACAACTGCTCTGTGTTTAATGGGAGCAGTGCTGGTGCAGAGCCTCTTAAACTGACAGGGCCCAGCATCATAAAGACCCCCATACAACTCAGAGCAACAACTGGAACGGTGGTAAAATCAAGAGTGGATTCACTACCCTCTTTGAGAACTAAGCCATAGATTGCAGCCTAGCCAAGATGGTGACTGTGAGTGAATTACTTGTGTGTTTAAATCTGCCGTGCCAATTTTTTTTAAAATTACCATGGTGTGATACTTCATATTTACAAAAGAAAAAAAAAAGAATAAAAGACAGGAAAAGATCACTCTTTTATCACCTTACCGATCTCTCGCTTAGCCGAAAATCCAACATGGAGGCAGCAGGTGCTTTCCCTGTTTGCACACCCCACCCCCATGCTCATCCAGACAATCAGCTTGTGCTGCCTCTGCACAGCAATGTGAATGTGACAGTCTTAATGATTGAACATTTGCATCCCTGGTATCAGGCCCCCATAATTCAGAGCTTTTTAAAACTCTGGGAAAAGCTCTAAAGGCTTCCCTGATGGAGTTTATGGTGGGTATTGAAAGCCAATGTGGCTTCAGAGCCAATAGGAGTACTACAGACATGGTATTTGCCCTTAGGCAACTGCAAGAAAAATGTAGGGAGCAGAACAAGGGTCTCTATGTAACATTTGTCGACCTCACCAAAGCCTTTGACACTGTAAGTAGAAAAGGTCTGTGGCAGATCCTGGAAAAACTAGGATGTCCCCCCAAATTCCTTAAAATGATTATCTTGCTACACGAGGGACAGCGTGGTCAAGTCAGATATGGCGATGCTCTTTCAGAGCCCTTTCTAATAACTAATGGAGTGAAGCAAGGTTGTGTTCTTGCACCAACTTTATTTACAATCTTCTTTAGCACGATGCTCCAAAGCGCTATGGCAGAGCTTGAAGAAGACGACGGCATCTATATACGCTACCGTCCTGATGGTAGCTTGTTTAACTTAAGCCGTCTGAGGGCTCACACTAAGACTCTAAACTATCTAGTCCGTGAGCTGCTCTTCGCCGATGATGCTGCCCTTGTTGCCCACACAGAAGCAGCTCTGCAGCGCCTAACGTCCTGCTTTGCAACAGCTGCAGAGCTGTTTGGGCTAGAAGTCAACCTGAAGAAAACAGAAGTTCTTTACCAGCCTGCACCACAGGACGAACACCACCATCCCCACATTGCCGTCGGCAATTCTGTGCTTAAGTCGGTTCAGCAGTTCACCTACCTGGGAAGCATCATCTCCTCAGATGCCAAGATTGACAAAGAGATCGATCACAGATTAGCAAAGGCATATAGTGCATTTGGAAGACTTCACAAAAGAGTCTGGAGCAATAAACACCTGAAGCAAAGCACAAAAATCAGTGTGTATAGAGCCATCGTACTGTCTATCCTCCTTTATGGATCTGAAACATGGGTCACCTATCGCCACCACCTACGACTCCTCGAGCGCTTTCATCAGCGCTGTCTACGCACAATCCTAAATATACACTGGACTGACTATGTGACGAATGTTGCTGTCCTTGAACAAGCAGGGATCACCAGCATTGAGGCCATGATATTGAGAACACAGCTGCGCTGGGCAGGGCACGTTTCTAGGATGGAGGACCATCGCCTCCCAAAAATACTACTCTACGGTGAACTCGCCACGGGTCAGCGTGGGAGGGGCGCTCCAAAAAAGCGATACAAGGACTCCCTGAAACAACATCTCAGGCTTGGCCAGATTGATCACCAACGGTGGTCTGCCCTGGCCTCACATCGGGAGGCATGGAGACGCACTATCCACAATGCTGCAGCCTTATTTGAGAACTCACGACGAACAAGTCTTGAAGAGAAACGACAACGCAGAAAGAATCACAACCCAAAAACATCACCCAAGGAGACCTTCTGCTGCACTTTTTGCAACCGGACTTGTTTATCTCGGATTGGCCTTTTTAGTCATCAGCGCGCTTGCAGAAAGCGCGGGATGAGTCCTTCCTGAATCTTCGTTTGCGAAGAAAAGCCAGAGAGAGAGCTCCCACCTTTCCAAATAAGACATGTCAGTGCGAATGTCTGTTTAGACAGAACACCTTCCTTGAGATTTCTATGAGGATTATTTTCACCATGTAGACAGGACTTTATAGAGGGCCTTCTACATTCCTTTCTGTAAGCTGAGGAATTGTTCAATATGAGCAGGCAGATCAGCTCCACCAAAGTAGAGGAAAGCAGCAAGCACCTGTACACACACACACACACACACACAGTCAAGGTGCATATAATGAATTTCTGGGTCCTCCCATGCATTAAATACATCTTCCAAAAACATGAGTATTACTGATAACATTGGATATCCTTGGAGCTACACACAAGCGAACATCATCTGGCTATAAATATTCCTCCAAGAGGAGGTGCCAGTTCAGTTTTGTAAGCTTTAATTTGCTAGTGCTTTAATTTTGTTGATCTGTTACTTTTAAAACATACTTTTAGTTGTGTGATGAGGCTGAATAAAGTCAGACATGGAGGTTATTTGATAAAATGAAATGCTGGCATTCTTTCATATGCAGTAATGGAAGCTGCACTAAATAAACTGGACAGTTTTGTTTTGCTTTGGTTGGTAGTTATTTGGTACATTTATTCCTATGTCATAATGGGTTATCAGCTAATTGCTCAATTATAAAGTGGTGTGTCAGGCAGAAGTAACTGAATGTGAATTCTCTACTAAGTCCTGCACACCCTTTCAAACATTCACACATTTGCCACCACAGCTCCTGTTAACAACAACAGCAGCAAATGCAGGTGATAATAAGTGAGGGAGAAACTGGGGAGTTACAAATTTCATTTATTCACATTTGGATGCGTAATGTTTTTATGTAGGTACATTTTAATGTGATCCACTTGCAGCCTAACCACCAACAATTGCACTTTGGGGGCGAAATCCTAGATGGTAAAACTGAGTTGACATTGCTTTATACAGTTGCTATAAGCAAACTAGTCCTTACATGGGAGACATTTTCTCTGCTTCTATACATATAAAAATAAATTTGGAAGCAACTGATTGCCTGCATTTTTCATAACAGTAGTGTTGGATGGAATGCAACACTAAAGGCTGGGGTGAGAATTATGCCTTTCACATTTTGCTAATACTGGGATACTGGTGAGGAATAATGGGAATTCATCAACATCTGGAGGGCCACATAATATATTCTAAGCCATAGTTAAATGTTACAAGAATGAACAGAGGCAAGCCTTGAATCTGAGTGCTCTCTCCTTCCCATTTCTCCTCTGTTATGGCTGTAAAAAGGAGTTTGGAACCTTTTAATTCTATTTCAGACTTCCTCATTTTACTCTAGGGACTTTATCAGGATGAGGCCAATATCACTAGAAAACTGTGCCATTTAGGACATGATGAAAACAGAAAAGGGAAAATTATCAGATGTTCTTATTGCTTACTCATTCCCACTGCGTCACTCTGGCACGAATGAGGTGTCACTTTTTATTGACAGGCTATGCTGTCAATAAAAAGCAATGCCTCATTCACACCAATGCGACATAGTAGGAATGGGTAAGCATTGTCATCATCCGATAATTTCAGCCATTTCTGTTATCATCCCGTCCTAATGATGCAGTTTTTGCCATGTCTGATAAAGTCGTAGATTCAGGAGATTATCAGATGCGTCAAAAATGGTGTTATGATGATGCCATGAGATCACAAAAGGGCTTAATTATCAGATAGCATCATCCCCCGTCATCTCCCAAGTGTTCAGCTGCTGTTCCGAGGCCATTCTTTTTATTGATGGGGAGAAGCCGACAATTGATCTCCCGTGTCATTTCTGTCCCTGATTTGCCTATGTGCGAAAAGGTGCCCTGTTTTGCTGGCAAGATTCCAGCAGTAATGGGCGGTCCTGCCAGAATACTTCTGGGTGAGGTCGGGACATCCAGGTAAGTTTCACTCTTTTTTATATCCCCCCCCCCCAGGTTACTTGTAAATTTTAAAGTGTGTTTTTGTGCTTGGTGTCACTTTTACTATGTTATTTTTCTTTTTATATTTGAATTTCCTGTGCTTGCATCTTCTTGCGAGAACAGGCTGGATTTCACTCCAGGAAGTGAATGGAGCTCCGTTAGAGCTCCATTCACTCCTGGGCTGCTCTGTGGATGTGAGAGAAGGTAAGTGCAGTGGGGAGGTTTATTGTTTTGGGACAGGGGCAGGAGTGGAGATTGTGGAACAGAAATGCTTTTTGCGTTCCTGTCTGATAATCTCCTAAATGCCAAAGATCTAATCCAGATTGGGACCCTAATATGGGAGGTAGATGGCTTTAAAAGGGGACAAAGTGCAGCCCTTCAGATGCTAGTAGCATTCCTTACAATAGGCATTGCTGGCTAGAGCTGATGGGAATTGTAGTCCAACATCTCATGGGCCATACTTTTACACCATTTGCTGTTGCTGGGGTCTCAGTCTGCATGGCAGGGGGATGGTTAAAACTGACAGTGATAGATCACTGTTCTTCAAAATGTATTATAAGAGTGGACCTCTTCCTCCAGATCCAGGAGATTTTCAGACCGCGTTTCAGCGTGCCTAGCGCGGGAGGAGTTTCGGGAGAGGGACGGTGATCTTGCGCAGCAGGGGGGCATTTTCGGATGCCGTTTTCCCTCTCCCGAAAACATCCGTGTCACTTCCGTGAAGCTTCGGAAGCCGCAGAGCCATATTTTAATCATGGAGGTTGCCCGTGATTAAAATATGCCGCTGAGGCTTCCGAAGCTTCACGGAAGTGACACGGATGGTTTCGGGAGAGGGACAACGGCGTCTGAAAATGCCCCCCTGCCGTGCAAGACCGCCGTCCCTATCCCGAAAGTTCCTCCTGCACTAGGCATGCTGAAACGCGGTCTGAAAATCTCCCCAGTCCTCATCAAGGAGCAAAACCATATTGGGACCCCAGCACTTACTTAAAAGTAAAATGGAAATAAATAATGTAGCTGCTAGCTATTGCTGGAATGCTGTTGTTTAGTCCCAATTAGAGTATGCATGTATGTATGTATTGACTGATAGTTTGAATTTATTTATTGAATTTATATCCGATCTTTCTCCTAGAACAGGATTCAAGGTGGCCCATTGAGTAAACCCACTGAATCAATTGCTGACTTTTGAACTGATATGTAGGTAAATGCAACTAATGCAATGGCTCTATTCTAGCCAGGAGTAACAATAGGATTGAGGCCTATGTCTTCTAAAGCAGTGGTTCTTAACTTGTGGTCTGCAGACCCCCAGGGAGCTTTGATGTCCTCACAGGGGGTTCATGAAGGCTTGAAGGTTGTTGCTTGGCCTCCTCCCTGCAGTGCAGTGGCCACATGACAAGAGTCAAGGCTAAGGCCAGCTGGTTGGCTTGGCTGGCACATTGCCATTCAACACACTCAGCCACAAACTTGTAGGAAGAAGAAGGAAAAGAGTCTTCCCTCCCCCTTCAGTGCCTCTCAGGAAAGGTTTAATGGATGGTGTATTAGTACTGCTGTTGTTGTTGTTGTTTTATATCTTGAGTTAAGTCTTGGGGGTCCGTGGCAACAAAACGTATATAAAGGGGGGCCCTGGTAAAGAAAAGGTTAAGAGCCACTGTTCTAAAGTAATGTTGGCTTTGCACTGACACTCATTCCCCTAACACATAACTTTAGTTTAGCATTATATCCAAACTGGTTGTCAGTTGTCAGGATTTTTAATGACCTCCTGTTGCATAACAGTGTGTCCTGTTACTCACAAGAGACCTATCTATGTAGCTTTGTATGAATTTTTCCTCTGTCTTTTACTCTGTAGAAGTGTAGTGTCCAGATCAAGAGAAGTAATAGTGGTACTCTATTCTGCTTTGGTCAGACTTCACCTGGAGTACTGTGTCCAATTCTGGGCACCTCAATTCCAGAAAGATATTGACAAGCTTGAACATTTCCAAAGGAGGGTGGCCAAAATGGTGGGAGGTCTAGAAGCCATAGCCTATGAGAAGCAGCTTAGGGAGCTGGGTACCTTGTATATTTAGCCTGGAGAATAGAAAGTTAAGAGGTGACATTATAGCCATGTTTAAGTATTTGAAGGATGTCATACTGAAGATGGAGCAAACTTGCTTTCTGCTGCTCTAGAGATTAGGACACAGAACAATGGATTCAAACTACAGGAAAAGTGATTCCATCTAAACATTAGGAGGAACTTCCTGACAATAAGAGCTGTTTGAAATGGAACACACTTGGAGTATGGTGGAGTCTCCTTCTTTGGAGGTTGGACTGGATGGCCCTTGTCATCTCTTCCCAACTCTATGATTTTATTATTGCTTTTACAAGTTGTCTTAAGTTGGTTGTCTTGACTGCTGAGCTATGAACTTAAAGAGATACTGAAAAATCATGCCTTTGAGAGTCTGCTTCAGTTGCAGATATACTGACAGAGTGCTAGGGGAGAGATTCCTTTAAAACAACATGTTGACTTATTCATTTGTGTGTAACAGTGGGATCCATGGAAATATTTGTCAGGGATGATGGGAGTTGTAGCTCTTCACCTCTGGCTCAAACTCACCACCTTGTTATGCAGCAGAGCTGACCAGCTTAGATCAGTGGTTAATGCTTTCCTCCAAAGCAGCAGAGTTTCAGAGAATAGGCTGAAGATCCTGACAAACTCTCCAAGCCTTCTCACTCTTCTCCAGGTGTCTCCAAAATGTCTCCAGGATTCACTCAGGCAACTCAGTAGTTTTATATAAAACCTACTTTATTCTTCTATATAAATATACTATATGGTAAACAAATCACAATCTCTATACACTACACCACCTCTACTCCACCACACAAATACATTGGCAAACATTGCAATTTTATAGCCATTGTTTATCACCACCCACTAATTAGTTTCCACCCAGTGGGTGTGTACTTCCATTCAGATTGGTCCACATAGTTCCATCCATGCTTAAGACCAACCCATGTATTTCAACATTTCACCTTGTACACTTAATGATTCTCAGGTGTTTCCAATCTGCATTCAGTACCTCTGTCCTTGGCTCTCAGGCCTTCTAGATTACATTAGCAGTTTCACCTGTGTAGCTTCATAATTGCTCTTGCTTAGTCATTGTGACTTTCACATACATATTTTATTTCTTTCACTGTATGTCCCATGTTGCATTTTCCTTAACAATCCCCTCCGAAATAAAATATTGTATGTGTCTTACAATGTCATTCCAACCATTTGTGTCAGCCTTTCATGTTTTTCTGCTGTCAATGCTTTTGTGAACAAATCTGCTATGTTGTGTTGTGTTTCTATATATCTCAATTCTATTTCACCCTTCTGAACCATGTCTCGCACATTTTGATATCTTACACCAACATATTTTGTTCTGTTCTTCAAACTTTCAGTTTCAGCCATTGCTATGCATGACTGTGAATCTTCCAGAATTTCCACTGGTATCTTGTAACTTTCATTTAAGTCATTTAGCAACTGCTTAATCCACTGTACCTCATTTACTATCTCATTCAAAGCAGCGAATTCTGCTTCTGTTGTGCTTAACGCTACATTAGTTTGTTTTCTACTTCTCCATACTATTGGACTTTCACTATATTTAATTATCATTCCTGTAACTGACTTCTTGTCTCCTAATTCTGATGCAAATGAACTGTCTACATAACAATCTAGATCTGAACTATTGTTTCTTATTATCAATTTCCTATCTACGGTTCCTTTCAAATATCTCAACAAATGTTTTACCGCTGTCCAGTCTTCAATTTTTGGATCATTAACCCTTCTAGACAATACATTTACAGCATAAGAAATGTCTGGTCTGGTATGGCAAGATATGAATTGTAAAGATCCTATTATACTTCTGAATAGAGTCTTGTCCTCAAACGCTCTAGTTGTTTCTTCAGACACAAAACCAGTTGTCATTGGAGCTCTTACTATTTTTGCATTCTGTAATCCACACTTTTCAATCAGTCTTTCAATTTTATTTCTCTGACTTAATAAACAATGTCCTTCTTCTGTCCATTCAACGCAAATACCTAAATAAGACTTCAATACACCTAAGTCCTTCAAAACAAACTTCTTAGACAATTCTCTTTTTACTGACTCAATTTCCTGTTTTGACTTTGCTGCTACGCACAAATCATCTACATAAATCACTAATACTATGTCTCCTTTTGTATAAACACAAGCATCTGCAATGCTCCTCTTGTAACCTAGCTTAACTAGCTCATCATTGATGCACAGATTCCACGCTCTGGCACTTTGTTTTAAACCATACAACGCTTTCTTTAATTTATATACTCTCTGACTACCATTTTCTTCGAAACCTTGTGGCTGTTCCATAAAAATTTCTTCATTCAAAACCGCATTCAAGTAAGCTGTTTCAAAATCAAAATGTTCTACAACTAAATTCCTTTTTACTGCTACAGCTAGAACCATTCTCAGACTTTCTGGCTTTGCAGTTGGAGAATATGTCTTGTCATAGTTCTCATACTGCTGTTGTGCAAAACCCTTAGCCACTAACCTAGCTTTATATTTGATACTTCCATCTGGCATTTCTTTCCTTTTGTATACCCATTTACAACCAATTACTTTCTTGTCTTTGGGTTTGTCAACAATTTCAAAAACATCTTTATTTACCAGGCAACCAAACTCATTATCCATTGCATCAAACCATCTTTCCTGTTCTTCACTAGAATAACTTTCCAATTCTTCAAAACTTTCAGGCTCTTCTAGTGCTAAACAAGCTCTTGCCTTTGTCACAACAAACCTATCTGGAGGCTTTCTAACTCTATGACTACGCCTGGGAATAAAATCTGCTGTTCTGTCTCTTTCATCCTCACTTTCTCTACTGGGAGTTGTAGTTCTATGACTAAATCTCTTGTCTTCAGTCATTCGAGTGGTAGTAGGCCTAGATGCTATCTCATCATCAGAAGAACTACCACTGCTGCTAGGTGATGCTTCCTGCTTAACTGAAACCCCTCCGTTTCCTGAGGTTGGTTCAGTTTGTGCTTCTGGCTCATTTGAACTCCCTAATCTCAAAAACACTTCTTTATTGGCATGCAGTTTGTCCCAACCAGCATGTCTCTCAAAATTTGCAGACCTTGAATACTGCACTTGTTTTCCTCCCAAATGAAACTTGTAGCTATTTCCAGAATACCCCAAAAACCTAAGCCTTTTGCTTTTGGGTTCTCCTTTCCTCCTGAAACAAGCAGGTGTGTAAACATGAGCAAATTGTCCAAAAACCCTTAAGTACTTGTAATTTGGCATTCTCCCATACAATACCCTGTAGGGAATGTCTTCAATTTCTGAATGATACAATCTGTTACTGATATGTACTGCAGTCAAAGTTGCTTCTGCCCAAAAACTATCTTTCACCCCTGCATCTGCCATCATACAAGCAGTAATTCTTTTTATATCTTGTATTTTCTTCTCTGCTAACCCATCCTCACTAGGACAAGCAGGGTTTGTAGTTTCATGCCTTATTCCCACCTTTTGAAACCAGTTAAACAATTGCTTATTTAAAAATTCTCCTCCTCTATCAGTAATGATGGTGCCTACTCTGCTATCAAATTGTCTTTCCACCATTCTTACCCATGCTTTTAAACTTTGCCCAGCGTCAGATTTGTTTTTCATTATTCTCACAAATGCAAATCTTGTATACCTATCAACAATTACTAGGAAATACTTGCTTCCCCCTAAGGACAAGCAGTTAGCTTGGGCAACATCTGCATGTACATACTGAAATGGTCTTTGAGCAATTCTTTTTGTTTTCTTAGCTACTGGAAAAGCTCTGACCTTTACCTGTTGACATACCGTACAATCTAAGTGGTTTTTGCATTCAGTAACTTTTAAATCTGGACACATACTGATTAAATTCTTTAAACATTTGAAGCTCGCATGGCCGAATTTTCTGTGAAGTTCATGTATGCAGTCTTTGTGGATTGGAATATTTTCTATGTTATTAGCTTCTTCAACCCTGTAGCTATCAATATTGTCCTCCAAATAATAAAGTTTGTCCTTTTTCAAACCTATGCCACGCAATTCCCCATTCAGTTTTATCTTACACATGTTCTTTTCAAAGATGACTGTGTAGTCTCTTTCTGTTAATCTGCTTACTGATAACAAATTATTTTCTAACTCCTTTACATGTAAGACATCATTAAAATTCTCTTTTAGCCCTGGAATGTACACAGTACCCATTTGATTTACAGTACTTAGCTCTTTCCCGTCAGCCAAAACTACAGCATTTACATTAGCTGATTTTCTATTACTTATTAAATTTATGTCATTACACATCAAAGATGTGGCTCCTGAATCAACTAGCCATTTAGAATTTGCATTTTGTTTTTCCTTAATCATGGTTGCAAACCCCTTTTTATTACCACTGTCCCTCAAAAATGGAGGTCTGGACTGTTTTTGATACTGCCGTGGCTGCCATCTGCTCTCTGCTTGCTTGCGTCTCTCAGCTGCAAAATGTTTACAATGTCTCTGCAGATGACCAATCTTCTTACAATAAAAGCACCTCCGTTGCTCCCTTGTAGAGGCTGCTTCCTCCTGCGTTCGCCAGTCAGGAGTTGTTTGTTGTTTTGGCACAGTCTTTAAACTTGCTGAGTCACCCTGCTCAGACATTCTTCTCTGGTTCTCTTCCAGTATTCTGGCCACAATTAAGTCTCTATTAAGCTCAGCTTCTGGCAAGTTCTGCAAGCTGTTCGTTATATTGTCCCACGAAGAGTCTAGTGATTCTATTAAAATGTAGCATTGCTGCTCTTTGCTAATTTGCACTCCCCTCAGTTCAGCTTGCACAAATAAATCTTGCACTATTTTTAAATGTTCTATCACACACTGCCCTTTAGCCATCTTTTGCCTGTATATTCTTTTAGACCATAGCATTTTTGCAAAAGCAGTTGAAGGAGTGTGTAATCTCTGTAAGGTATCCCACACATCCTTGGCGGATGTTTTATCTCTGACATCATTAATTAAGTCTTCTTCAAGCATGAGATAAAGACAGGCTTTTGCTTTACTATCTCTCTCTTTAGTGGCTTCATCAGCATCAGCTGCCAGCCCTGTTTCAACTGTTGACCACAGACCTTCCTTTACTAGTAGAGATTGGGCATAAATCTTCCAGGTAGAGTAGTTGTTTCTATTCAATTTACTAAACTTTAGAAATTCCATCTTGATTTGTGCAGTGACTCAATTTGACACAGTCCTTCTGAGTATGCACAGCCAACCCGTCTGGGCTTAAGCAAAACACAAAATGATTTACTTCTGAAGCTTATCAGTGCAGCACAAACAGCTTGCTCTGATCTGTCGTCCACAAAGCTTTCTCCCACTCTCTGGAACTTTCAGCTTCTGTGGATGCTGGGTGCTCTAGTAACTGGGCCCATAACCCTTGTCAGGAATTATGGGAGTTGTAGCTCTTCACCTCTGGCTCAAACTCACCACCTTGTTATGCAGCAGAGCTGACCAGCTTAGATCAGTGGTTAATGCTTTCCTCCAAAGCAGCAGAGTTTCAGAGAATAGGCTGAAGATCCTGACAAACTCTCCAAGCCTTCTCACTCTTCTCCAGGTGTCTCCAAAATGTCTCCAGGATTCACTCAGGCAACTCAGTAGTTTTATATAAAACCTACTTTATTCTTCTATATAAATATACTATATGGTAAACAAATCACAATCTCTATACACTACACCACCTCTACTCCACCACACAAATACATTGGCAAACATTGCAATTTTATAGCCATTGTTTATCACCACCCACTAATTAGTTTCCACCCAGTGGGTGTGTACTTCCATTCAGATTGGTCCACATAGTTCCATCCATGCTTAAGACCAACCCATGTATTTCAACATTTCACCTTGTACACTTAATGATTCTCAGGTGTTTCCAATCTGCATTCAGTACCTCTGTCCTTGGCTCTCAGGCCTTCTAGATTACATTAGCAGTTTCACCTGTGTAGCTTCATAATTGCTCTTGCTTAGTCATTGTGACTTTCACATACATATTTTATTTCTTTCACTGTATGTCCCATGTTGCATTTTCCTTAACAATATTCACTGAAGATGTTATTACAGCAGCTGATAGGTTCTGTGTCCATGATTTCTTCTAAAGGCTATATGGGCCTGATAGCCCTTGTGGTCTCTTCCAGCTCTATGATTCTATGATCCTGAAGCTTGCTCTGTCTCAGTAATAGATTTTTTAAATGCCCTCCTGTTGCATAACAGTGTGTTCTGTTACCCACAAGAGATCTGTCTATGCAGCATGCTGTACTTTTCCTCTATCTATTAAGCATACTGAACTTTCTAGAGTAGCTGCCAGGAAAACAGTTGAAGAAGGTGGGTGGGTAGCTTTCCTCCACTTCTAGCCTTTTTAGAGAACACAGCTGGTTAAAACCACTTTCATTTTCACCATGAATGGAGCATTACATAATTTTAAAAACAGTTAACGTTTGAACAGGTGATGCAGATGATTACCATCACCACTGTTAGTTTTGTGTGGAAGTTGACTTCTTAAATGAAGATGTCTTGTGTAAACAAATTATTTATTTAGAAAATTACATGTCTGATAATGCACAGGATATTGGAGTCTGTTGACTACTGCAATGTGATTGAATACAAAGACTGCAGGAAAAATGAGAGTGAGAGGAAGTCAGGTCAGAGCTATGAATATCAATCTATAGGCAGATAAGAAATAGCTCAAATGAGACAAAGAGGGAACATTGATCTTAGTGAACCCTAACTACTTTTCTGTACTATACTGCCCCATTGTTGCTTTTGCAAGAACATTGTTGCTTTTGCAAGTATAGTTCCACATTTCTCCACTTTCAACTACTACCACTGCTGCCATCTCATCATGCCCTCTAAGAGCAGAAGAGGTGTTAAAAGCCAATAGGACTGGAAAGAAGATGGACACGTTGCCATATTTAGGGAAACTGAGGTTTGCAGAAGTGCAACAGATCATTAAAAAATTACCTAAGCAGAGAAACTTAGAAGGTTTGGATGTGTGAGTTGAGATCTAAAATGATTTTTTTTTTTGCAGATGCTTCTATGTCAAAAATGCTTGAAAAAAAAAATCAATGTATTGTGTATCAAAATTGGAACCTTTCTGGGTTCTTGTGCTGATTAAGTACTTTCTGAAATATTCTTGGAGAGAGTCATTTATGGATTTCCCTGTCTCAGCTGGCAAAATAACTTTGGTGTTTTGCATGCTAATACACCTTACCTTGAGTAAATAAGTGTTTATGATAAACTTGTGAGCAGCTGGGTGATATTTACTGCAACTTCCATTTACCTCACATTGCAAAATATCTTGAACTGGTCTGGTCTGAGAAACATCTTGTCCTTTTCTCTCCATATTGCTTCAGACCACTCCCTGTTTCTTTCTAGCCAAGAATGGAATCAGATGCAGGTGGGCCACCAATATTATTACCAGACAGAATATTTCAAATGCTACCAGCATGGTTTCCATCAACCTGTTCCCATTTGCAACTTTTAAGTGGGGAGAGACAGCAGAGAAGAAGGTGATGGGCAGAATATAGAAATGTGGCCAGTTTCTTTAATAGTAGAGATGGCCATTGGGAAGACTGGCAGTAGATTCTGGGAACTGTAGCAAAAAAGGAACTTTTCAAAGATCATCACCACCACAGCTACTGCTATTGCTTTATCAAAATACACTAGACAGCTTCCACACCATTTACTATGATACATTCTGGTCTGAGTGGATGAATGAGAAAGGACTGAAGAGTGGGTTGTTGGAGGGGGGTTGTACAGCTAAACACACACAAATTACTATTGTTAACTGCCTTGGAGTCAACTCTGACTCATGGTGACAAGCCACCTCCAAGACCCCCTGTCCTCAACCACTCTGCTCAGGTCCTGCAGGCTCAGGGCCATGGCCTCCGAGATTGAGTCTATCCATCTGCTATGTGGCCTTCCTCAATTTCTACTGCCCTCCACCTTTCCTATCATTATTGTATTTTCTAGTGAGTCATGCTTTCTCATGATGTAGCTGAAGTACGACAGTCTCTTGGCTTCCAGGGAGAGTTCAGGCTTGATTTGTTCTTGGACCCATTTATTGGTCTTTTTGGCAGTCGATGGTATCTGTAACACTCTTCTCCAGCGCTACATCTCAAATGAGTTGATTTTCTTTCTATCAGCTTTCTTCACTGTCCAGCAATATAAACAAATTATACATGCACTATAAAAATAATAAGTATATTTTGGACAGTTTTCAGGAAGGACAATAAAAATGTTTCCCAAAGTAAGAATAAGGGAGTCTATTTTGGTCTTGTAGTCTCTATCATTTCCAGAGTAACTCTGCATAGCTTTTGCAATGCCTTTTCTGAAAGTCAAAATCAATTTGTTGTGAGTCTGAAAACCACAAGCAAAGCCATTTTTAGCAAAACTTTCAGATTAGCTTTTAAGAAGAAATGCAGTGGTAGGTTTCATTATTCACTGGAATCCCCCTCCTTCTACCACTGCCCCTGTCTCGACAGTTTATCCATGTGAATGTGAACTTATTCCATTCACATATTTAAAATTAAATTTCTAATAAATGCATCAGAATGTCAAATTTAGGAAGAAGTAAATGCAGAGCAGTTGCATTGTTAATGAAAAAGGCACTTAATTTGGTTCAGCTTTGTCATGGTAATAATGATGGATACAAATGCTTGATGCTTAATGCTGCCCCAGTGTAAAATTAAGACTGCCTTGTAATTTAATAAGATGGAACACAAAGAGTGAAAATAAACAGAAAATCCACCTCATATTGATGTGGCACTTTGAAAGCTGAGACTGAAGGATTATAAACTCAGACAACCATTCTCCCTCTGTTTGGAAGAAGGGTAAGGATCTTTCTTTCTTTCTTTCTTTCTTTCTTTCTTTCTTTCTTTCTTTCTCTCTTTCTACCAAGACTGGGAAGCTCATAACAAGTTGCTAAAAACAAGTTTAAAAGATACAGATTTATTGTTGTTGTGTACCCTCAAGTAATTTCTGACTTAGCTGACACTATTACAGGGTTTTCCTGGCAAGAGTTGAGCAAAAGGCTTTGCCATTGCCTTCCTCTGAGGATGAGAGAGTGTGACCAGTCCAGTATTGCCCATTGGGTTTCCATGGCAGAACAAGGATTCAAACTGTGATCTCCTGGAGTATAGTCCAACACTCAAACTACTATATCACACCACATGTTTTTTGTTTTTGTTTTTACAGATAATACCCCTAAAATAGTCTAGTTAAACACATGATCATATTAAAACACAACTGGATCAACTATAATCAATAGTGTAATATCTGCCCATTTCTCAAGAGTCTGCAGAAGTTAGGGTGAATGAGGGAAGGAATGAGAAGAAGGCAAGGGACTAGCTAGCCTCCCTTTCCTTGCCAGTAGTCTCCTGTAGTGTTTGGGACATAATGTTTGAATGGGGAGTTCTAACAGATATAGGGGGAATGGGGCTATACTGAGTGAGACACCTGTCAGAGTTTGGGAAAAGTGGTGCCTTTCCAGCTGAGGAGAGAGGAAAGGAGTGTGGAAATGTACAGAATGTACTTGCAAATAAAGCAGCTGTCACAAAGACACCTTCATATCTTCAATGCTCTCCCCCTTCCCAAGAAAGCTAAACCAGCAGGACTGTCCCTGGAACATCTCACTTTATGGGAAGTAACAAACACATAACAATGCTTATTCCATCCAGCATGCCTGGCACATTATTATTCCATAATGGGATTTGTACATGTTGTCGAAGAGGGTGCTAAATAATATAATAAAACCATCTTGTTTAAAGTCCATTTAGAAGTTTCCGGGTGAGAGAGCTTTTGATGAATCTTTAATGTTTATGTAATTGAATACTCTGTTCAGATTATAACCAGCAACTGGCAATGGCAAGAGTGTGAATCCATGTGTGTATGTGAGAGAGAGAAGGAGAGAGAGAGGGAGAGGGGAAGATATAATCCAGAACTAATGAAATATTGAATGCTTGCTCATTTTTATCTGCTTGTGTAATATAAAAGGTAGTTTCTCTGAATTTTATGGTGCTTGCCTTGACTAGAAGGAATAACATATTATTCAGATTTATCACATTTTAAAAAAGCCTTCATACTTCATAGTTAGGAGTTGCTGGTTTTTTTTTTAAATAATATGTAAAACACTGCATTCATACTATATGATCTTGGATCGAAATGTCTGGGAGGCTCAGTCTTAAACCTGTACAGACACATAACTCTGTGCATAAATTGTACAGGAAGACCACACTGTCCTTTCTGGCAATTTTTTTTTTTTGAACTGATAAAATATTAGAAAGATGTGGGAGCAGTTTCCCTGTTACATTTATTGCATCAGTGCTGAAAAAGAAAAGGAGGAAGAAAAGGATTTCATTTTATTGTATTTTAAAAAATAAAAAAGAGGATTTTGAAAAAACATTCACTCGTGGGCACAAATGGGCACTGATGCGAAAGGTAGGTAAGGCGATATTTTCTGGACTTAATTCTCCTATCTAGCTGACCCCCCTCCCCCGATAGGGTTGCTATAAGATGAAGTCAACTTAAAGGCACATAATAACATGTGTGAACTAACTGGTTGTTAAAGCTTCGTGTATGACTGAGATTTTTAGTAGCATTTCTTCAGGTTTTTGTTTTTGTTTTTGGTCACGTACAATCCTGAAAATTGTTACTGCTTCTAACATTTCATAATGGAAATGAGTTTATATTATTTTAAGGCTAAGATTCTACATTGTCAATGTAAGTACGATGATGGAGCTCCGTTAACGTAGTTAGATCTCACAATGTCAATCTAGCTGGAGTGTTTTGAGGTTCTTAACCTCAAGGCACTGGAAAATGATACCTGCAGCATTCTCTGTTGTTGCATACCTTGATAACAGTTGCCTCAGAACCATTTTGGTTGAGACAGTGCCAGGCTGCAAAGGTAGGGCTTTGGAGGTTACATTTAGACATTCATGACCATAAACATGAATCCCTAGCCGGCACAAGATCTTAAGTCCAGCTTGCAAGCTTGAAACTGCTGAACAGGATGCCAGTCCTTTATTAATTTTGACATTTTAAGCCATTCCTATTTGCATATGTTTGTTTGTTTGTTTATGTTTGTTTGTACAAAGTATCCCTGAAGAAGGATGCTATTCCAAAATGCACACCTGCTACTGTAATTCTGCACTACTGCTGAAGCCTACAGAGATAATGAATGGCCACACCATAGTCTGTGTGCTCAGACTATCTCCATCAGAGAACCAATATCCTCGCTTGAAATCTTTTCCTTGCATACTGAAAACTAGGAAGTTTAGTAGAAAGCGTTAGCCCATTTTCTCTCTGACCTTTTTTTTAATGTAAGGTGGTTGTGTGTCCTGCTTTGGAGACAGCAGTCCTCTAGTCAAAGAACTGTCTGGTCAAAATCTAGTTTAAAGATCATCATAACCAAGGATGCCTCTTGCTCCCTCTTTCTCTGCCACACCCTTTGTGGGGTGGGATGCTTTCCTAGAATGGCCTAGGTAACCATTTTATGTGTACCCTCTAAATGGGAAACCCTCAATACACTTTTACAGAGCTAAATTAAAATTTCTAAAATATTTTATTTTTTTGTTTTCATTAGCATGTTAAAAGGATAGACACCCCTTCAGGTTTATTAACTCTGCAGTTCTGAAAACAACAATCCAGAATAGGGTTCCTAGTCTGGTCACAACTGCACTGGAGGAACCCCTTCAGATAAAAGGAAGGGTGGAGGCTTTTAATGTGGCCTCAGCGCCTGCACTGTTGCTTGGAAAGAAGGGGATGGGGCCAGAGGGTATTTAAACCCAACTGCCCTCTGTCTCTTCCTTTTGGTAGCTCAGTGTGCACCTTTGGCACCTCCCCCTTTTTGGAGGTGAAGGAGGGGATCTGGAACTTCCCCTCTAGTGCCTGCGAACTGAGGGGTGGGGAAAGTGAGGCTGGCCTGAGGGATAAACTCTCCCTTTAATTTCTGCAAATTGGGGGAGGAACGTTTGGGTCAGCCTTCCTAATGCGGGCTGGCTGGGGAGCAACCCAGCTTATAGGTTCTCCCTGGGGTTCAGGAGTTTTCGCCCAAGGGAGGTTGGGGAGGGGGTCTTGGAGTTGATCTCCTGGCCCCAACTATTCCCACACTAGGTTGCTTCCCCCCCCCCATTGTGAATATCTTAGAAAGGGGTTAAATAGGTCATAGCTTAATAAAAGTGGCCCTTTGCAACCCAGCTATATATGTGTGGCCTCTTTATTGTGTCCAGTCTCCTTATTCTTGTGTCTATCAGCAAACAGATTACCTGTTGCTGGAGAGGATTTGAGCTGGAGCCACATTTAATCCCACCTCTCAAGGCATTACATCACACCTGAGGATTTTATTAATACTGCTGCTATTATTACTACCGTTACAATGACGACAATGATGACTGCAACAATAATGGTGATGGTTCAAGAAACTTTCTATCAGTAAACTTTTCCCCTATTCTGTCACTCAGTTATCTCTTGAGCAGTTAAACTATTCAGTGTTTTAAATATACACTTCTGCCTTTTATCTCTGAAGAGCCAATGACATTGGAACCTCTGGTATAAACAACCCAGTGGAAGGCCAGCTCAGATGGGCTACTGAAGAG
Source organism: Gambelia wislizenii (assembly GCA_030847615.1). Classification (NCBI taxonomy): domain Eukaryota; kingdom Metazoa; phylum Chordata; class Lepidosauria; order Squamata; family Crotaphytidae; genus Gambelia; species Gambelia wislizenii. The sequence continues at coordinate 112,237,073 of JAUMIR010000004.1, forward strand.
AACAATTCTTTCCTTTGCATCACATTAGGCATGTGGAAGGTTTGGGATGAGACATATTTGGAGACAGAAGTGAGCTGTAAATTTCTGGGAGCTAAGATATATGATGTGTATCTTGGCAAACCACTTTAGAGAACATAGCCTGGCTTTCTACCAATGGTGGTGGGGTGGGGAGTTTGCAGATGTTTCACAAAGTCTTTACTTCACTGTGTTCCAATATGAATATTGCATGTAAACGATGTTGTAGTTTTCTTCACAAACATCACCGCATAGTGGCTTGAAAAGTATCTCATTGTTGCCATTTATTTTTGTTCCACTTTTCATTTTAAGACTTAGGGAATAGTTTTCCTCTTTTCCCAACACACAACAAAAAAGGCATTCTTGAAGAAAGACTGGCTTTTGTTATGACCGTAATGTCTTTTCTACCATCACAAGCCATGTGTCATATGAGCTGGTCCTCAGCTGAAGAGAATAAAACTCAAGTTTTATTCAGAGTTGCTGCTTTCTTTCATTCCCACAGAGTCAGTCTGTTGAGCAACTCCTCAGCAAAACATAAATCCAATTACCAGTCCCAAGCACTGTAGACCAACTGAATCAATGGAATTTACATAAGTGTAATCCAGCAACTGATTCAGTGGGTATACTGTCACTCAGGAGATTTTCACACGGGGCCAAAATGCCCCGTTACAGCCCCGCCACCTGCTCTCCCATTCCTGCCATGGAATAACATACATTTTTCACACACTTACCTTAATTCTGTGGCAGGAACGGGCTCCCCCTCCCCTCACTGGCTGGCCATAAATGCAGTCATCATAAGGCTGCTTTTACAACCGGACATCTGAAATCCCAGCTGTTATCATGTGATAACGGCTGGGTGATAAATTTAAAAAATAAAACTCCCCCAAACATAAAATCAGTTCACCAAGCACAAAAACACACTTTAAATCACACAATCAAAACAGGGAGGGTAAAATAAAGGATTCCACTTACCTGGATGTCCAGATCATACCAGGAAGTGCTCGGAAGAGACCTCCCCTCTGCGGCTGTCGTTTTGGAAAAGGAACGGGGCTCCTGTTTGCACACCCCTGATTGTGTGATAGTGATGGAACGGGAGGTCTATTCACGATGAAAAATCATGATTACATTGTTCTGGAACAGTCACGGGAGCAGGATGGATGCGGGACAGAACGAGGTCAACGTCATCCAACCCTGTTCTGTTCCTGCCACGGGATATATAGCCCATGTGAAAATCTCCTCAGACTAGAAAGTGGACTTGTACAAACCTCATGTCTGATGAATCCTCTCAGTGGATCCTATCAGGCTTATCTGATTGTTGCCATCCTTTTCAGGATGCACAGGACCTCTTTTAATGAGCTGTCACCTTTTCTTGGTATGTTTTAATGTTTGTTTAAGTGTTTATTTGTTAATTTCTTTCGTTATTATGTGTTTTTGGTGTGTTTAAACAAAGTTACATCTTCTCACTCGAACAGCTGAAATATCACCCATACAAAATCACAGAAGTAAAATCCTATTCTTAAACTGCTAGCGGTGGTTGTCGGAAGATTCTGCAGTGGCAGTATGGCGCAATTATGGCATAGTATTGTGTGTTTACAGCGATATGCTATAATTACTGTAATCATACCACTTTGTTTCTGCTTTCCTCAATAGTGGAATTACAGCATTTTTAGATGCTAGTCTGGTAATGTCCTTTGAAAAAGTTGGTGTCATGTTGACTTGGAGAGGGGAAGTTTTAGTAACATTTCCTGCTTTTCCAAGTGTAAGCAATATTGAAACTGCCTTAGAGAACAGCAGACTCTTTGTATCTGATGACCAGTAGTGTCTGCTACTCTTGACTGACAGTGGCTCTCTAGGGTCACAGGGACTCAAGGATTTCACATTACTTGATCTTCCATCCTTTTAACGTGAGGTGCCAGGACTGAAACTGGGACCTCCTCCTATATTTAAACATGTTCTCTACAGCTGAGCTCTGGCTCTTTTGCTAAAGTGGTACAAATTATTTTGTATTTTTGCAGTGCTTCTGTACCACAGTGCTTCTGTGATTAATACTTTTAGAGCGCTCTGCTGACCCATGAATTCCCTCTGATTAATCCTTTGGTGATTAATCCCATTTTCTAGAGAAAGCATGCGACTGGTTAGCGCAACATATAAGTTTGCCAGGTTCTGAGATCAGCACAAGGGGCTTTCCTAAGATGAGATACCACCTCCCTTTTATACAGTTTATGCTGGATGCTATTCACTGAACTTGGAAAGTTAAATGGAGGACTTGTTTGCTGCAGAGAGGAATTAAATCTTGCCTGATATACAAGTGCATAGGCATATGGATCCATCATTCATTGTGTACAATGCTGTCTTGTACAACACATCTTTACAGCATGCCCAAAAATGTTTAATAGTACTGTAGCAAAGCTGTCAGACAAAGTGTGAGCATTGCATGCTTTGGCAAAAGAAGAGAAACAAAACAATTTCTTTTAATTGTAGTCTCCATTTTGAAATGTTAGCTTTGGCTTATACCAGTAAGATCTTTGTGCCCTTTTAACATTCTCATTTTACTATGCAGATGGAATCTTGATAAAACACTGCAAGAAGGCTGCGGGACTCACCCCGCGGCTGGCTCCCTTTGCGCCGGGGGAGCCCTCCGCAGCACCTACCTCGTGTGGCGGCACGAGTGCCGCCATCTTAGTTGACCTTCTCCCAGGCAGCTTCGGCTGAATGGGAGAAGGATCGCAGGACGACCAATCAGGAGTGGGCTACCCCTGCCTGATTTGCCATCTAAGAGAGCCCCCGGCCAATCAGAGAGCGGGAATTTTCCGGCTCTCTGAGTGGCCAAGGGGCGGAGACTGCAGCCTGCAGTCTCCTCTCCGGTCCGGCAATAATCCCCAGCGCGAGCCGGGCCAGAGCAGTTGGCTCCGAGGAGCCGAAGACCCAACCCACCACCCTAGGTAGAATCTATTCTGTATTAGCTAGATATTGCATGATTTGTATGTTTCTTGTCACAGCTTGTGCAGGACGGCGGTGAGCATGGGGGAGGACCAGTTTGATGGAGGGAGCTTGGGGGGGAGCGGTCCCCCCCACCTTTATGGAAGGGGGACGGCTCCCCCTCTTCCCCTCACCAGGTAGCCCAGTGACCCAGTCACGTGTTTCCGGTCATGTGTTTCCCGGGCTCGGGTTTCCCGGTCACGTGTCTTCCGGTCACGTGCCTTACGGTCACTGGCCACGTGTTTTCCGGTCACGTGTTTCCGGTCACGTGACCCCCATTTGCTGTTCAGGTTCGGCTGGTCCACCCTCCATGCTCATATGCCAACCAGGCAACTGACATCCACAAGTTGTGGCCCTTTCTGCCACTTACTTTTCACCTGTACCAATATATTTTGTGAATACTATGTTGTTGCAGTGTCTTTATTTCTGGGGGGGAGTTGGGGTAGGGAGGGCTGCTGGTGGAACCGTCTCCCTCCGGCACGCAAGTACTTTTTGTAAACTATTAATGCCATTTCCCCAGTCTCATCTGTCCCCTTTCAGAATCTTCCACATCTTTCCTCCTATACATAACTATCCATTCTTTATTTTATACCCAAGTTTTGAAAACAAGGGAGCCTAAATACCCTAAAAGCACCAATTCCCATCTGATCTTGGAAGTGAAGCACAGTCAGCTTTGGTTAGTACTTGGATGGGAGACCACCAATGAATATGTTGTAGGCTATATTTCAGAGGAAGGAACTGGCAATACCACCTCTAAGTATTCTTTGCCTAAGAAAACCCTATGAAACTCATGAGATTGCCATAAGTCAGCAGGTGACTTGAAGGCACATACATACACACAGGGGCCATTTACATGGCAAAATAAATCCTCTAAGAATTTGCAAAGAATCCTAATAGTTCCCACATTTTTTGGCTCAAAGTCACCATATTCAGAAGGAGGGAGGCAAAAAACCCATAAGTCATGCAGTATAAGCTTTTGCTGTTTTCCCACACTTTTTTTTTGAAAAGTAGCACAAGTTAGCACACTATTGACTGTGTGAATTACCATTGTGCTTATGGCTGTGGAAACAGTCAGCAGTCTTTTCGAAATTGCAACAGCAGAACTAGTCATGATTGGTTGAATTTACCCAAGGAGGGAGGGAGCGAACATGTGAGAGATGAGAAAAGAGCTAGTCAGCTGCCTTGCTATCTAGCATGATTACTGTTCCTCTGCCCATCCCTCCCTCCCCCCCTCTCTCTCTCTGTATGCTCCACCAGCTGATCTATCGACAGATTGTTGTTTTGTGTGTGTGCACACATGCAGCGCCAGCATGAGAGACGGAGAGAAAACAGTCTACTCAGATAGGAGAAATGCAGAGCAAAGAGAATTCTTTTCCTTCCATCCTTTGTCATTAATCCTCCCCACTCCTGAGTCTCCCTGCTTTTTAGTTGCTTTCTGGTTTTCTCGCTCAGACAAAGCTGTGAAAGGTGATACTGTTGCTTTGTATACAGACCCCTTCTGAAGAATGCCTGCAATTAAAGCCCTTTCAGAAGAACTATTTCCCCCCATCAAGCCCCTCCTCAGTCAACTGTGTGTGTTTTCAGTGAGTGGCTTTAAGAAGCAGGCATCTAAGAGGCCGGCAAGCACACCCCCGCACCTTTGCTGTCTGAACCAAAAAGCGAAAAAGTAAACAACGCAACTGAATTCCCCATAAATCATCTAAACTATCTGTCACTGGTGCGAAAAAGCGCTAAAGCGCAAATTGCCGCATTAAAAACTGCCGTGTAACTGACCCCACAGTGTGTGAAGTGGTGTGCTGTGGTTTGAATACAAAAGGAGGAGGCAGAATGGACCACAGTGTCCCAATAATAAGTAGTGTTTTTATTTATTTCTTGTCATTTAATTTTAAAATAGTTTTCCATGTTTTTGACTTTTTCCCTTTCGAAAATCTAATCAGTCAAATTTTGACAAACAGTTTTCCTAAGGCACATGCTTAAATTAAGGAATGAAATATTCTTTGTTATATTATTATTTTGTCTCACAAAATGTCTGATCTGTGTTGGTAATAAGAATGTTAGAGTAACCAAAGGTCATTCATTCTTTGAATACAAGAATACAAGTATGATAGAGAACGCCATCTCTTCTCAGTCATTAACTTTATAGCCACTTTATATGATTAAGAGCTATTGTGCTTAAAGTACACATTCAGATCATCTTCATTTGAGATCCCAGTTGCCAATGACATTTCGTGTGGACTACTGTTCCTCAACCTCCTGCCATCCAGATGCCTTCATCAGCATGGTTAATTGTGAAATTTTATGGGAGCTGTCATGGCCATCTACCAGTATAGGAGAGCTATTGTACATAATAATAGTGCTACATTTCATAACAGGCTGATCTAGATCATTGTAAACAAGATTATATTATGTAAATAAGAGGTCACAACAGGTATTTTATTCCTCGCAGCATGTATTTGTCTCCATATCTAGTCTGGTTTATTCAACAAAATTTATTCCTCTCTAATCTACTTCACAGTAGATTTAGGTTTTAGCATTGCTGAGCACCCATAGACACTTCTATGGTGATTAATGTTTCCTGGGTAATGCTCAGGGATTTCCTGGGTAAAGCTCATGGGAAAGGTATGGAATAATTTGGAACTGTGAAGCATCAGATGTGTGGTATACATCACAGCTAGGGAGAAGATGACTCGCCCAGTTGTTTATTTGGGTTCATTATATGATTAGACTGGAATTCCTGCAATGGTGCTTCCCTCTGTAAATTTGGTTAAATATGCCCCTAGCTCTACCCTCTTTATTTAGACCTCTGGGTGCAAATACCCTCTCTAAAATGTTTTTTTTAAAAAAATAAAACATGTTCAGTTTTAAAAAGAAGCATATCTAAAGAACTTTGGAAGAACAAAGGGAAAAACCACTAATATTGGTGCTTTATTGTTAGTGCTATGTGCCTTTAAGTTAACTGCAACTTATGGTAATTCTATGGTAGGGTTTTTTTGCCATTGTCTTCCTCAAAGGCTGACAGAGTGTATCTTACCCCCAGTGGGTTTCCTTGGCTGAGTGGGGATTCAAACATTGGTCTCTTGCCATCCTTGTCCATTACTCAAACCACTAAATCTCTAACTGGTGCTTAAAAGACAGTAAGAAAGGGCCCGTTGAGCTTCCTTGGACAGTAAGTTCCACAGGTGGGTTCCCATAGGCAACAATGTCCTCTCTCTAGTTCTCTTGCTTTAGATGGAGAAGGAATCCAGTAAAAGGCATTGACAGATCCTATATATATGAGAACAGGTATGATACCAAGGGCTTGTCTACATTGGCCAAATACCCAGTTTTCCCCCATTCCAGAGCCCTGTAGTCCAAATGACACAGGGCATTTAATCTAATCTGCCCAGGGCAATCTTAATGACCCCAAGGCAGATAAAGGGCTGGAATGAGGGCAAGCTGGGGTAGGGCCCTTTACTGCACTATAAGATAATATCTGGTTTATTCCATTTCTGCCAGATTGGGCCCTGTGTATCTGCTCCTCCCTGCTGCCACCAGAAGCCAAGCAAGGGTCCTGCAGCATGTAATCAAGACTGGTCACATGCAGGGGGCTGCAGTCACATGTTGCAGGACCCCTGCCTTGCTTCTGTGCTAGTGAGATAATGGCAGCGATGGCTGCATCTTGTTTGGACTCCATCCCATCTTCTGCAGGTAACGGGGGATGGGGATGGGCCACCACTGCAGCCAGGATACCCTGGCAGGGAACCGGTGTATCCTGGCTAGTGTAGATAAGACCCTAAGAGTGAAAGGGTGTGCTTCTTTTTTTTCTTTTAAAAGCGTACTCTTGACTTATTCAAATTCATTGCTGAACTCCCATGACAGCTGGTTACAAGAAACACACAACTCCCATGCTGCAACAGCTTCGCGGGCTGCTGGTCTGTTTCCATGCACAATTCAAAGTGCTGGTTTTGACCTATAAAGCCCTAAACAGCTCAAGGTATTTGAAAGACCGTATTTTCCCTTACGAACCAACCTATGCTTTGAAATCCGCTGGGGAGGCCCTTCTCTCTATCCCAGGTACATCTGGTGGGAACACAGGAGAGGGCCTTCTCAGTGGCTGCCCCCAGGCTTTGGAATTCCCTTTTCAGAGAAGAGAGGGCCTTCCCACACTCCAAAGAAAAGCATCAATGGAGCAGGAATGTTCCATTTCCCACGTTGTCTTACTGCATGATGTCATCCTTCCGGCATTCTTTCATCCCAGTCCCATTGGGACCAAGGTAAAACTGTGTCTTTTTGCTAATGGGTTTTTTTGGTTAGCAGAAAGACAGGGTTTTACCTTGGTCCCCCCTGGGACCAGAATGAAAAAAAACGATGATGGCATTTGGTAAGGCAGCACAGAAAATAGAATGTTTTTGCTGCATTTCTTCAGAGTGCGGTAAGGCCTTAGATAGAACCTCCCCCCACTTTTTATTTGCAGACAAGTAAAGAGTTTTCTGTTTAGACAGACATTTGATGATTAACCATATAAGTCCTGTCCCACCAAAACAACATGCTGGATCTTCCTAATTTTTGTGCTGGTGTGTGAATGTGTGTATGTTTAAAGGATGTATATTTTAAAAGCTGGTATATTTTAAAAGCTGGTACAGATTTTGTCTGTACTTGCCAAAATGGGCTGAGGATGGAGAGAAAAGAATTTATTTTTGCTATGGATACATACTGGCATTCATTTCAGTATGTTTAACTGATTAATTTACTATTAGTACAATGCTCTTAGAGACCTATGGTGACATGACAGCACACTGGTACCTCTGAGCATATCAAGAGGACCAGGCAGCAAAAGTTGTTTTAGCAGAGTTGCATTCATCAGGCGAAGAAATGAGCACACAGACACAGGCTTGTGTCTAAACTACTTTCCTTTACTAGAGCATAATATTGATATTTACAATGAGTCTGAGACGCCTATCATACAGACTACATATCACAGCACAATGTACAGTGCAGTCCTGTCACTGTACAGCCGAGACAGAACTATGCAGTCTCAGAGCATAAGCCAAGTCAATAATACAGAGACAGTGGTTCTCACACACATTCTCTCACAGAGATAAGTATTTGGCCTTCTCACTTCCCACACTTGCTTCCCAGGCCTAATCAAGATATGGTAGCCAGCTCCATTTAGCCTTCTCATTACTGGCCTCTGCAGGCTGTAACAGATCATACTTGCTTTTTACAGTGTACATTTCCGGGTTGTATATCCCAGCACCCTGACATATGGCACTATTGATAACCAGTGCATCCCCACTGTTGACATGATAGTCGAGATTCAATGGAACTGTTTCTGTCAGTGGAATCTAGAGGGGGCATCCTGCTTTCCCTGTAATCCCACACTGGAAAAATTGTGTCCAACGGTGTGTCATTGGATGTAGGCCAATACAGCGTGCATTAATGAAATCCCAGATGAACCATCTGCAAAATTTCAATAACAGCCCCCTCCAGAAAAGACTGAATTTCCACCCAAGAGCATTTAAAATCCAATATAGATGAAATAAAGCAATTTCAATTTGCTTTTCATAGTTACTGTATGTAATATTTTGTGGGTAAAATTGATCCAATTTGTTTAGCAAAATTGACAGCCCATCCTGCTTTATGTACTACTGCTATTTTTCAAAATTCATTACATTTATATCATTAGGCTTATCCCACAAGAAAGTCCAATCAAATTATAAAATCAGGCCTAATTACTGTTCTGACTAATCATGCTTCAGTAGAAATGCAATATATCTGACACTTGTCATGACATGGAAGAGAAATGATCTTCTTGGGGGTCTATTACATAAAGTTACTTTTTGATTTAGAATTCTAGTGGCCGTTTAAAAATTTTATTTCCTTGCTACAGCCTGATAACATCTATTATTACTTGGGAACAGTGGATGGCTTCACTCATCCATGCCTTACCTTCACTAGACTAGATTGCTGCCTTTAAAGACAGCCTGGATGTTTCAATTCACTCAAAATTGAATGACCAGACTTTTGTCTGGCACTCCTGAATGAGAAGGTATAATTCTAATCTCGTGTTAGTTCTGCCATTTTCTCATTTCAGTCCAGGCTCAATTCAAAGTTTCTTTAAAACCTTAAGGAACTTAAGGATAGGTTGCCCTGGGAACCACTTGCTTTTCTGTCTGAAAGTTGTCAGCCTTCCTCTTCGGGTATCCTTCACCAGAAGTCTGTTTTGATTGGCCTTAGTTGTATACCATTAATTTTTATTGTAGCTGATGTCAGTGTATTTTATTACTGCTGCTGCTACGTTTGTGTTTTGTTTTCTTTTTAAGTGTTTTGTTATTGCTTTTAAAAATTAGATGTACTTGCTTTTTTATTGATTCTATTATGTAGTTTTATGATTATGTTTCACATCACTCTGCATACTTTTAGAAGAAGAGGAGGGTAAAAAAAAATCATTATGACTATCACCCTTAGTAGGAGAAGTATTTAGGAAGCTAGGTACAGGATGAGTCTCCCTTACCCAAAATGCTTGGGACCAGAGGTATTTTGGATTTTGCAATATTTCAGATTTTGGAATACTTGCATATACATAATAGGATATCTTGGAGATTGGACTCAGGTCTAAACACAAAATTCATTTATGTTTCATATACACCTTATACACATAGCCTGAAGCTAATTTTATCTACAATATTTTTAATAATTTTATACATTAAATAAAGGTTGTGTACATTGAACCATCAGAAAGCCAAGGTATCACTATCTCAACCATTCATGTGGAAAATTTTGATGTTGGAATATTTTAGATTTTGGAATTCTAAATAAGGAAGACTCAACCTGTACAAACATTTTGAAGTGCAGCATGTTTTCCGCTGTGGGAACAAGAGTTAGGAAGCAATTAATGATAGCAGGAACTAAAAGTCTGCTTGGAAAGAAGGAATTTTGAAGAACATCAACAGAACAGGGAATGTGGGCAGGAGCTATTTTGAGAAATCAGATGTAAATACTATATAATAGAGCTATTAAATAATGATTTTCTGTTCCAGAGCTTGGAAAAGTTATTTTTCAGAGTACAGTTTTTGTGTCTAGTGGCCATGCTAGATGGGGGATTCTTGGGTATTTTCATCCAAAAAGTAACTCTTCCAAGCTCTGGTTTCTCCATGTTTGCAGATTATCTGATGCTCTAAATATGGCATTATAATGATGCCAGGAGATTGCTAAAGGGCTTCCCTTTCATTCTCCTCTCATTATGCTCCTGTTTGGCTTTTATTATGCCGGCACTGCTTTTTATTCACAGGCTAAGCTGTGAATGGATCTCCCGTTCTGTTTTTGTGACGGATTTGCCTGCGAGTGAAAAGGTGCCCATTTTGCTGACACAATCCCCGCATCATTCGGAGATCCATGCCAGAACACTTCCTGGTGAGATCAGGACATCCAGGTTAGTGACACGCTTTTTTATACCCTCCCCAGGTTACTTGTAAAGTTTAAAGTGTGTTTTTGTGCTTGCTGTCACTTGTTCCTTTTTAGTTTTGAATTTCCCGTGCTCTCATCTTCTCATGAGAACAGCTGGGATTTCAAAACAGGAAGTGAAGGGAGCTGCCTGGGCGGCCACGGAAGCACGAACAAGGTAGGTTTGAAACTCTTTGTTACCATGGTGTGATAGGGATGGGAGAGGGGTGGGAGAGGAGATTGCAGGATGGGAATGCTTTTTTCTGTTCTTGTCTGATAATCTCCTTTGTCTTTTGTGTTCATACCAGCTGGTGTTACAGAGCTCAACATACAAGTTACATTTCAAACAGTACAATAAAAGTGGGGGTATGTAGGAAAAAAATCGATGTGGCATTTCTCTAAAAAAAAAAGAACTGAGCACAAAATGAAGTGTTCAGTTTACCAAAAATTACAGCGGACTAATTGGTGGACACACACACACACACACACATTTTGCTTGCTTTTGCTTTAAACTGAAAGTATCATCTAAATTAACGTAATAGCAAGATCTGCTTTTTCTCTGATTAATTTCAGTTTGTATGCTCCATAATGCAGTGTAGCTGTGTGTAATGGGAACATGAATAAATAAAGCTAGGGTATGCAATGAGAATTCATAACAAAATTCTGCCTGGAAATACAAATCCTTAGACACAATTAGGTGCCTGGACTGGACAATCAGGTATTGTCCTGGGATTCACAGTTTACTAAGGGATATTCAGAATTTTCTACTGAAGAGCTCTAGTGACTCATCCCAGATTACAAACCCTAGGATTCCATCAGAAGTTGTCAGGGGAGTTAAGGTAGAATCATAGTGCTATAACTATGTAGAGTGAAAGAGTCCCAGTTTCTACACTGGTTTTATTTATTTATTTATTTATACCCCGCTCTTCAGCCACAAGGCTATCAGAGCGGCTTACAAATTGTTCAAATGAAGCAGACTTTGGTGAATTCATTTGAAGGAGACAGAAGATGAATTTGTATTATACAGGTTGAGTTTTCCTTGTCTGAAATGCTTGGGACCAGAGGTATTTCTGATTTTGTAATATTTCAGATTATGGAGTACTCGCATATACATAATTAAATATCTTGGAGATAGGACCCAGGTCTAAACACAAAATTCTTTTATGTTTCATATGCAGTGTATATACATAGCCTGAAGGTAATGTTATACACAATATTTGTAATAGTTTTATACATGAAACAAAGTTTCTGTACATTGAATCATTAGAAAGCCAAGGTGTCACTATCTCAGCCACTCATGTGGACAATTTTGGATTTTGGAATATTTTGGAATTCTGGATAAGGGAGACTCGTATCTTCTGTGCTTTATAAAAGGAAAACCATTCACCTTTGATAGTGTTAAAAAAACAACTTCAAAACATACCCCAGCCTGTCTCCAGAATATCTGCATATGTTCATTTATGCCTAGATCTGATCTCATGTCTACAGGTGGTGGCTGGACAAAACAAGTCAGCTGAAGTGAACCATGTAATTCAGTAATGAGAGTGGATTACATGTCTCATAATACCATCCCAGAAGCCTAAGCTGTTTGATGGATACAGGTGGAACATTTTCTTCCCAGAATTCCTTGATGCTTTGTCCTGCTTGGTACTTGTCCGCTGCTAGTCACGTAAGGCCCAGCTGAGTTAGAAACATCAGTTTGGTAATCTCTGAAACAAACTCAGTGTTCTCGGTCATATTATGCCAAAGTTAGACATATCTCTTGAGAATTTCTAAGGATGAAATTGGAAAAGAAAATTTGTATTATCTTCCCCAAATGAGTGAGATTCAAAATTATGGCTTACTATTGAGCTCTATTATCTGTCCCAGTTTTTTTCTTTTAATTCAAAGTTTTCTGGACAAGCTGCATGGGCCAGAGAGAGGAAAGGTGTGTGGAGTGATTAGCTGTTCTCCTTTATCATATCTCTACTGCTTGTTCACCTTTTGGGAGCACAATTTTATCCTCCAACAAGACATATGTCCCTTAAGTGCTTTGTTTTAAAAGAAAAAAGAAATGCCTCTTTTTATTGTTGCCAGTGCCATGTGTGCCATGACATTCAGCAACAGTGATAGTGGGAGTGAGTGGGATGATGGGGCCTCCAAAATAGGTGGGCAGCCACATGGACCAGATGTTTCATAAAGCAGATGTTGGCCACCAGTTCTATTCAAACCTTCTGATTAGTCAGGGGTGCACAGGTGTGATCCGGCACTTTACCCCTTTTTTGACAGGTCAGAGGGCAGTCATGGGGAGGGGGTAGAGGAGAAACTGGGGAAGGGAGGATGGCTGTCTCCTCCTCTTCCCCCTCCCCGCAGGTGTCCTTGGTGCTGCCACTGCAGGGATCGGGGAAGAGATGATGATGCCCTCCTCCTCTTCCCCTCTCACAGGTGACATCCATACCGCCACCGCCACCATGGCGAAGCTTATGAGAACAAAACAAAACAAAACAAAACAAAACAAAACAAAACAAAACATTAAGACAAATGTCTTAATGTCTTGATGTTGTAGCTGCTGTGATTTGACATCTTGCAAAGCAATCCATTTTTTTGTGGGGGGGTTGTATAGATGGGCCCTGTGTTTGGATGGAATGGTGAGGTAAGAGTGGGGGAGTGACCATATTGTTTATTTGTGTGGGTGTTTGCTTCCCTTAGGCAGCAAAATGGGTCACCTCTGCATGGTAATACATGGGCCAAGATTGATATCATTTTTCTAGTTTGGAAAAATGAAGGTTAGCTTTATTGAAACCACAAGCGCAACTGAAAACAGAGAAAAACAGCTCCAGATGTCTGCAGTTCTGAGATACAACCATGTAGTTAAGACAGTGTCACAGCAATCTGTAAAACACTTCTGATAATTGTGTTTTGTACACAGAACTCTATGGGCTTCTTGCCAGGGTGGGTCTTATAAAACAAGGGCAATCTTTTTAAAGCAGAGAAGCATGTCTGAGAAGTCTCTGCTTTGACATATATTGGATATAGTGGTGGCTTTTGCCCAGGGTATACAGATAAATCGTTTTGAAGTGTTTTGGGTTTTTTTTGAAAAAATCTCAGTTAATTTGAACACAGCCTTCTTCAGGAGGCTTCAAGCAGGTACCTAAAGAATCACAACAGAAACAAAACTCTGCTATCACATCACAAATAATGTTAAATCAACATGTTGGAGGCTGTGTTGCTGGTTAATGCATTACTGGTCTCCATGGGCATTGCTAGCAGACATGACTTGTACAAATTGTAATTCTCAAAAGCATGGACATGAATCCAACAGCTAATCCAGATAGCCATTTTATTGTACTATTATTTCTATTTTTACTGCGTTAAAGAGATTGGTGACTTTGATGTCAATTGAGTTTATGACATGGGAATGAAATAAAAGTTGGACATAATGTACCAGAACACCACACGATCTTTAGGGAAGGAAACAGCAGCAAAAAGACCACTCTTCCATTCTTTTCTTCAGTTACCACCCCCCAAAACCCTTTTGGACTTATTTTTTTCTCCAAAATCCCACAGCCAGGAAGAAAAAAATGTGGGAAGAATGTACATATGTGCTTTGCTTATGACAACATCCAAGAGCTCCTTTTTTTTTAAATCTAAAAAGATTACCAGATCATCTGCAAAGGCTTTTATTTTAAATTCACGATTTTGAATCTTTACTCCTTTTATTTCTTTTTCCTCCCTTATCTTCCTAATTAACACTTCCAATACAGTGACAAATAACAATGTGGAGAGAGGACATCCCTGTCTTGATCTTTTCTTTGTTACACAACTTTTTGTTTTTTATCCATTTAATAATATTCTTGCTGATTGATTTCTATATATAGTTGTCCCTTCATGTTTGCTGAGGTTTTGTTCCAGGACCCCTCATGGATACCAAAATCTGTGAATACTCAAGTCCCATTATATGTAATGGCATAGCAAAATGGTGGCCCTTATATAAGATGGCAAAATCAAGGTTTGCTTTTTGGATTATTATTTTTCAAAGAATATTTTCAAGCTGCGAATACTTAAATCTGTGGATACAAAATCCATGGATATGGAGGGACAACTGTATAGTCTTAATCCAATTGATAAAATTTATTTCCAAGCCAATTTCTTCCAATACTTTAAACATAAATGTCCAATCCAAATTGTCAAACACCTTTTCCGCATCAAGAAAGATCATTCTGAGTTTCTTTTGGTTTTGTTTCTCATAGTATTCTATAACATCAATAGCACAGTTGCTATTACCTGAAGAGGTGGGAGGAGTGCTTTAAGAGTCCCACACGTTATGCCACAACTATATTAATGTTTGTGGAATTATTATTATCTCAAACGGACTGCTGCAAGAGGCGGGTAACTTCAGGATCTTTCCACCTGTGTATACCAGTACTAACTATGGAGAACTCCAGGTTAAAGTGAAATAAAATGTTTTTATTGCAAGTAGCACAAAAAGAATTCACACACACAACACATGCTCACAAGAACCACACAAAGCTATCAAATAGTTAAGGCAGAAAAGTTGGACAGAGGAATAGATTTTGGAAATAAGGTGATAGCTACTGGTCTTGAAGAGTACTGAAGTACTCAGACCAAAGCCTGAGGGTGCCACTGGAAGTTCTGATTTGGGGGTGCACTGACAAAAAAAGTGGCCAGGTCTCATCCACAGTGACACACTTTGCTATTATTTGGGGCTAATATTTATACCCTGATTTGTATCCTGAAGGGGATACTTTGACAAGAACGAAGCTTAAATAGATTTCCCACTATGTAGATAAAGGAAGCTGAAACTTAGCTGATGGTTGTTAATGGCTGGGAGATAGAAATTGATCAGTTTATAACAACCTCACATTGTAGGAAAGGAGGGGGTTCTGAGTGGTATTTCCTAGGGATTTGGGTTGTGTAGGTCATTTGATTGTTTAGGAAGTGTGACTCACCATAGAGGGGCCCAAGAAGGAATTAGCACATACTTCCTTAATTGTTTTGTTTACTAAGGGGCTTCTGCTGAATCCTAGTTTGGGTGTGCTTGCTAAAGTATTTCTAAGATGTCTTCCTAGGTCCTTGTGACCTCCATCTAACCTCAATTTGTCTCACCCCAGTCTACTAGACCCCTTCAAAGTGTCCAATATTTCCAGTGTTGATATATTGTAGGGAGGGGGTAGTAGGGCATGGTAACAGTGCTTTAAGAACACCTAAACTATCACAGGCTGTTAGAAAATGTTTCATAAAGCAGATAGTGAGTTAGTTCAAATGTAATGCTACGGTTTAGTTAAATTTTATGAAAAGAAATCACAGCAAGTATTCCCACCCCGATTTTCCATCACAGCTGAGATGAGGAATCTAGAAAATTTGCTTCCATTTTAGATCAACTGTACTATCTGCCCAAACCAGAAAAATTATGGTTAATTTTAAGTATGATTAATAGAAACAAACCAACTTCAAAAAATGGTTTATGAAGCTGGCTTGTTTTAACTAACCATTGTTAAGACTGATCATCATTTAGAATCTGGATAACACACTAAACTGTGGTTAAGCTAAAGTAAAATTGGAAGCTGTCAGTTTCATGATAACTTAGAGGAAATGGGGCAGAATTGTACTGACCCCAAGGTGTTGAGAGCTGAAATAACAACTTTGCTTGGGACTGTTGACTGTAGGGAAGAGTGAAAATATATCTACCCCCAAATTCACTGCCGCATTCACAGGCAGTGTATCTAGAGGGACATCTAGAGTGATTTTGCTGGCAAGCAAGGTTCTTTGAAAGCTTAGTGAAGCCGAGGCTTACTCTTAGAAGAAGTGATAGCAGTGGTGGTCTTTTTTTGTTTGTTTCAAAAGAATTTTTTTAACATTACTGCCAAAAGTTGTTGTTGGAAGAGTTTTTCTGATTTGTGGTGGACACCCCTGCCTCAAGACACCTCAGGAGAACACATGTAGCATATTCTGTCAGGGGAAATAAGATCTGCTAGTTGAAAGGAGGACCATTGCAAATACCTATGGAGGCAGCAGAAAAAGAAAATAAAAGGGGGAAAAAGAATGACGGCCAAACATAAGCTTTTCAATGGAGCTTTTCAATAATTTGTATGTCTTTCCCCTACCCCCTACAGGTTTTTCCCTCCCCTGTTTCTCTCCTTCACCAATTTGGAGTAAAAACTTTCCAACCCAGCCTTAGGCCTAAATCCAGTTGCTAGTCACAACTAAAATAGACCTACTGAATCAGTTGCCAAATGGTAGATCAACACTTATGTAAATCTTGTTGATTCAGTGGGTATATTCCAGCTAGGGCTAATAATTGGATTTAGGCCTTAGTATTTAGATGGACACTTTGCCTAAGATCCTATATAGCACTGGGCTGCTCCCTCTGCCCTCTACAGATTACACCTCTATGACCGTTTGTGGTTGGCGAAGGGCAGTGGGCCCCTGAGAGCATCTGGCCGGTTCCACAGCCAGGAGAAAAGAAAGGCATCACCTTCCTGGGTCTGCAGTGAATAACCAAGTGCACTCTGAGGCTCTGGGAGGGTAATGCCTATTATCTTCTCATGGTTGTGGGACTGTAGCTGGATACTGCAGGGGGAAGCACCACAGCTGCCTACCTTTTGTGGGGAAACATTGTAAAAAAAGGTATTAATTAATGCCATCTTTTGTAACATCCCCTGAATTACATACAATGATATAACCTCAGGTTACACCAGTGTGTGCCACCGACAGGATTCTGGCCCTTGGCACTGACCTTGAAATAGCTGTTGTGGAACCAATGAACTTTGAAGAGGGATTAGAGAAAGCAATTGCTCACTTGCAATTCATTAGGAAGCTTAGTTATTTAATTTATATCCTGCCTTTCTCCTTATTGTGGGACCCTAAGGTCGCTCACAACATTTAAAACAACAGTAACCAAAAAACATAGTACAATAAATAAGAATTAAGAAGAGATTAAACCACTTATATAATTAAAAATTACATATAAATTATAAAACATTTTAAAAACTCCTTAAAAATTAAAATATAATAGATCTTTTAAAAATGGAAGCACCATCTTTCATTTGTCAGCAAAGGCCTGGTAGCATAAAAACGTTTTAACCTGCCACCTGAAGGAGAGTACAGATGGGGCCATCCTAACCTCTCTAGGCAGGGAGTTCCAAAGTCTGGGGTCAGCCACCGCAAAGGTCCTCTCCCTAGTTCCCACCAAACGAGCCTGAAAAGGTGGTGGGACAGAGAGAAGGGCCTCTCTAGATTATCTTAGTGTTCTGCTGGGTTCATACAGGGAGATATGGTTTCAGTGTATCACCAGAGGTTTGAATCAGGATAATGGATTCTTGGCACAATACATGTATTATTTGGTTTATTACCTAGTGCCAGGATGTTTGTGTTGCATACAACAGTTCCGTGAATGCCCAGTGTAAATAATGTATTTCTCACTGCCAGTACTTAATGCATTTAATTTCCCTCTGGCCTCACTGATTACGATCCTACCCCCAGCTGTGTGTACCATATCTGTACTTGGATATTTATTAGTTACATTTATATCCCCACCTTTCTTCACTGAGTTTAAGTGGAGTCTCCATGGTTGTCCTTCTCTCAGCATCCTCCCAGCAACCCTGTGAGGTAGATCAGGCAAAGTGTGACTGGCCCAAGATCACCCAGCACATTTCATGATTTGATCTCCCAGGTCTGAGCCCAATGCTCACAATAAAACACACTGGCACTTAGTGCATCTGATGAAGTGGATTGCAATTCATGAAAACTCATGGTATAATAAATGTGTTAGTCTTTCAGGTGTCGTAGGACTATGTGGATTTTGCTGCAACAAACTATGTTTTTGGAAATTTTAAAATAGCATGTTCTTCTTTTTAAAAAAAGAACAATGGCTATTACTGATATGCTATTCAAAATATAACACCATGAGAGTTAAAAACAAGAGAAACTTCATGAAAGCAAAGCATACATAACATCCAGGCATTAAAGACATGCTAGACATGTATATATTACTTATGAGTCACAGAAAGCACATGTCTTTTACAGCCATAAAAATCTACACTTACTTTTTGGGCCTATTATGAGGTGGCTGAGAGCTGTCTTGTGTTTTACCTGGAAAAAGAAAAAAGTGGGAAGTAAAGATACAAAGGAAACTCACACATCTGTTTCCTCGGCTTCCAGGTAATGTGTGAAGAGGAAAACCTACCATTTCTGTGACTGATAACAAAAGTAAAGACTGGTTTGGCCAAATGATAATGTTTGTATGCTTTTAATGATTGTAGATCTTACATAAGCCTCTTTAAGCACTGGGAAAGTGGCCAATAAATTCTTGCAATGAACACTTAAATAAATGAGCCATTCACAGAAGGCTATAAAGTGCAGTCAGGTTGTGTATACCTTATCCAAAATGCTTGGGACCAGAAGTGTTTTGGATTTTATTTTTTTATTATTTTTGGCATTTGGAATACCTGTATTTGCATATATGTACATAATGAAATATCTTGGAGATGGCACCCAAGTCTAAACATGAAATTCATTTATGTTTCATATACATCTTATACACATAGCCTGAAGGTAATGTTATACAATATTTTTTAATAATTTTGTGCATGAAACAAAGTTTGTATACACTGAACCATCTGAAAGCATAAGTGTTACTATCTCAGCCCCCTGTGTGGACAATTTGGATTTTGGAATATTTTGGAATTTGGAATTCTGGAACAAGGATGCTCAACCTGTATGAGTTTTGTGCCACTTTCTTATTGTTGTTTGCCTTCAAGTCCTTGCCGACTTACAGTGATCCTAAGGTGAACCTATTATGGGTTTCTTGGCAAGATTTGTTCAGAGTGGGTTTGCCTTTGCCTTCCTCTGAGGTTGAGAGAGTGTGACTTGCCCAAAGTCACCCTGTGGGTATCTGTGTTCGAGTGGGGACCCTGGTCTCCAGAGTCCTAGTCCGACACCCAAACCTACACCATGCTGGCTCTTAGAAGATACAAGTCCCTTAAGGGCTTCTTCTCTGCAAGTTCACTCAGTAGCCTCTGGTTCCTTGGCGTGAGAAGTACCTCATGACTGATGGGCCCTGCTTAGTACAACAGGCATAGTTGCATAGATTTAGCAACTTTCTCTTTGGAACACTCCTTATGTTAATTGAGCATGATGAAAACAATAAGCTTTAATATTATAATATGTACAATATGTTTCTGTGCTGGTTGAAGTGAACAATTATCCCTAATGCAATTATATTGAAGAGCACACTGAAGAGCACCAAAATGTACTTTATCTGAGAGAAGGCAAACTGTTCTAAAGAAAAACAGCAAAACTCATGTACTCTTTTTAAAGGCAGGGTGCTTCCAGAAGGCTTTTCTAGAATAACATAACAGTTGCTGCTCTGAGTTTTGTTGCATGTGGATTTACAGCCAAGTAGCCACGGCTACCTGGTATACCATTCCATGGCTTGAATCCTATTGGTTAATCCCAGCTAGAGTGAACCCATTGAAGCAACTGTTGAATGGTAAATTAACATATTGGTAGGTCCCAAAGATTCAGTTGGTCTATTTTAGTTTGCTCTAATGGTTAGAATCCTACCCAATAGGGTTCAAGGCTTATTTCTTCAGGTGGGTGAGACATAATGAGTGGGCAGAGTCTGTTCTCACACCATCAGCAAAGATCCCCTTGTTAAGTGGCAATTTAATGATGGTTTTCTGAAGTGGCCCCTTTCCATTTTTCAAATCAGCTTTGCCTTCTGACATGTAACTCCCTTTTTCCCCAGTTCTAGAAAGTGCAGAAGTGTGTGTGTGTGTGTGTGTGTGTACGCAGGAGTTCTTTTGCATGCTATCATCTTCACTGGAGAAGCCCATCCTTCTTTACTTTCTGGATCCATTTTTCCCCTCTTCCATCCTGTATCCCACCTAAAAGTGGGTTGCTTTCTTCCACTTGCATTACTTTCACCACATTTCGAAGCACCTCACGTTTCCTTGGCTGGATTTTCCCCATTTCCCAACCCCCAAATGGAGCTTAAAAAGTAAAGAAAAAACAGGGTAACTTTTGTTGTATCTTGCCACACCTGCAGTGTTTAATCTGACAGTGGATCTTTTAACCTTATATTAAAGAAAATGTAATGAATAAGATAAAATATACTAAGACTAATAATTTGAGCTTCAAAAATAAAATAAGTCCACCTGTAGCGTGGGGCTACAGCTATTGTTGTGGGACTCCGGCTGGAATTCTGTTGACATGCAGGCATAAGCTCCTGTTACACCTGCATATGTATTTTTCAGATTGCCGTGCAAGCATGGGCAGCATCTGGCAGCAGGTCCACATCTGGGAGAAGACATCCTGGATCTTGAGCAAGTTCACACCAGCAACCTAATACTGAAGAGGATAACATCTTCTCTCTCTCTCTCTCTCTCTCTTTTTTTTTTTTTTTTGCCAGCAGTAGTAGCATAGCTGGATGTGCTTGGGGCTCTATATGCTCCCCTATCCTCTAATTGGACAATAGTTGGCTTCAATATCTGAGTTTTATTTTAGGCCTTAAAGGAGCTATTCAAAGTGCTAAATTCTCTCTCTAAAATAGGTCCAGCACCTCAGGAAACTTTCTTAAAGGAAAAAAAGGAGAAGGGAATGAGTGAAGATGCACCCAACAAGAAGAAAAAGTTGAGGAATCAGGAACATGCTACTGATCTCATGAAACATCACTATGCAAATTGTATCAAAATCACACATCTCATAAAAAGCACAGTGCTAAAAACAAGATCAGCAACATCAGCACCTGTGAATATTGCACTTCTGAACATATAACTTTGTCTAAATTATGGGAGTTAGATGCTCTCAGGTCTCTGCTCAGAATTTGGTACCCTCACAGCACTAGTAGCTTGAGGATGCAACCTCCTCAGGATCTCCCAAGGCCAACCATGTGGATTTTTCAGTCCACTATAAATATAATTCAAGGAGTGTAGTCACTGGGAATAAATGAACATTTCCATCTTCCTATTTTGTTTAGTAGATTCCCTCTTTACTGGTGAATCCTTAAAGTGATAAATCTCCTAATTGATAACTGCTAAACTGTCTTAACAGACTGATATAATAAAAATCAGGAGTAATTGATAGTTTATTCCTGTTTGAAAATGCCAAGCTATTCTGAAGGTTGGTTAGAGGTAACTTTAAGGCTAGCTAGTTAGATTATACTAGTAGGACAAATGATAAGAAAGGCTGAATACATATTATGTACTGGAACTTTGCTAAATATCTTTAGGTCACAGATAATTCTAGTGCCACTCAGGAAAAAAAAACACTCTATGAATTTGGAATGGTCCATTGTCATGCTTCATCCATTCATTCTCAGCAGAAGACCTTGTCTCTACACACAGGAACAAAGAAGGGATATCTCCAAGTATTTCTAGCAGGGTTATATTGTTCTGGAGACATTCTAAACCCTCTGAGCCTTGAAAACTCCAGATCTCTGTACTGTGTAAAATTTGTGATTGGAAACTGTATTTCAGCAAACTCAGCACAGCTATAACTCAACTTCTTCAAATGTAAGAACCCTACCATCTAAGTTGTGGAGCCCTGGTGGCGCAGTGGTTAAATGCCAGTACTGCAAGTCACCACATTGCAAGTTCGATTCCAGCGGGCTCCAAGGTTCACTCAGCCTTCCAGCCTTTCCGTAGGTTGGTAAAATGAGTACCCAGCTTGTGGGGGCAATTAGCTAACACACATTGGAAACTGTTTAATGCAGTGTAGATGTGTAAATAGCTATTGCTTAAAACAATTTGTAAGCTGCTCTGATAGCCTTGTGGCTGAAGAGCAGGGTATAACTAACTAACTAAATAAATAAAAAAAATTCTGCCCAATTTGACATTTATATTTTTGTAGACCCAGTTAAAATACTACTCAATGTAAGGTTGTTCTTATAAACTGTGGAAATAACTGACTTAAAAGAAAAGGATACTGAGCTGTTTGGATAGTTCATTGTCTCTGGTAAATTATTTTCTGTTATGGGTTGAAACCTGTGACATTCTGAAAACTGGAGCTATTTTGTAGTTTATTCTATCTACATGTAATAAAAAGTGATCTAAACGTAACCATATAAGGGTCATTCTTACAGGAAAGACCAAACAATTGTCAGTGCAAAGAGAGCCTAGCAAAGTTATTTTTTGACTAAATCTTCCAGAATCTGCCAGGAGTACCAGAAGGATTCTGGGAGTTGTATTCCAAAAAGTAACTTTTCTAAGATCTGCTGAGAAAGATCCGTGAGGATGTTTCATTGCTAAATCAGTTTATGACACTTGATCATGATGAAATGAAACTGACTTAGCAATGAACATCATTAAAGAGATCCCCACGTGCAATGAAATATTGAAGCTCAACATTGATGGGTAGTCCAACCCAATACGGTGGTTCATCCTGCCTAGCAGCATTTCACTATAGATAGAGCTCTTGGCTGAATATTTAAAGTTGCTTAACTGGAGATGCTATTGCCTGAACTCAGAATCATTTTTGGTCAAGCAATGTATTTTACCACTCGGTTGTGTGCTATTTGCATATGAAAGATGCATATTGCATCTTTCATATGCATATTGCATATGAAAGATGCAAATTGTATGTGTGAACTGGGCCAAATGAATATACACATATGACTGACCATTATCAGGTAATGTAATATTGTGCTGAGATGAGCATGAGGATGAAAAGAGTATAGAATTAGCAAAAGAAGACTTAGTCAAAAATATTCCCTCCCTCCTCCAAATATAATATACACAGCTTGGTGTTTGTAAGCAAAATTCTCATGAAAAGGGTTGCTTGACAACATATTTTTTATATTAGATGTTGAGAATGAGATCTCATGATTTTATGAAATCATTTTATGAAATAAAGTCACAGATTATGTTTAGAGAGTTTGTTCAGATAGGTTGAGGTCTACTGTCCTAAGAAACGATAGGACATATGACCATTATTTTTATGCTGTTTATATATACAAAATATTTTGTAGTTCAGTCACCTCACAGATTTTATTCTGGAAACATGCAGAAATATATTGAGGAAGGAGTCCTTTGAAGACTGTAGCCAAGAGGACAGTGACATCATATTCCAAGAATCAAGGGACAGCAAAGAAAAAAAAAATACATTTCTGATTTCAACAATTTCCCAGAAAGGACTTTTAAAAAAAGTTCTTCAAACATGAACATGTTTTATATCACTGAACTTTAATAATATTTAATGCCCAATTAAATATCTAACAAGGTTTTCCCCACTTTCTTATAATACCAAAAGAAGTGAGATGCTGGATAAGATGAAAATTCCACCTATCTTGCCATTGTGTCAATAGACAGAACACTGCCATAGAAAGCACCTTTTCTGTCCCCAGGAATTCTACACACCCCAGATGATCTTCAAGAACAGAACAAGTGGTACTTTGAACCCCCTTTTCACTGTTCATTGTGGTAGCAGTGATTAAAATATGTCAGTATAGAGCAAATGAATATTATTCCTTGCAGATACAAAGATGCTGAATGCTTCTTAGATAAGGGCACCATTCAGAGTTAGACAAACTTATTTTTTGACTAGACTCCTGGAATTACTCCATATGAGAGATTGTCAGAGCTGTAGTCCAAAAAACTAACCATTCCAAGATTCAGTATCATTTATAGAAGCTAGAAGTAGTTGAAATAGTAATTGTTTGTCAGTATAGTATCTCTTGAGAGTCAGTGTGGTGTAGCGGTTTGAGTGCTGGACTAGGATTCTGGAGAGCAAGATTTGAATCCCCACATGGACATGAATCCACTGGGTGACCTTGGACAAGTCATACTCTCTCAGCTTCAGAGGAAGGAAATGGCAAACCTCCTCTAAACAAATCTTGCCAAGACTACCCTCTGATAGGGTCTCCATATGTCAGAAATGATTTGAAGGCAAATAACAACAATGTCTCTTATCTGGAATTCCAAAATATGAATGGTCCCAAATCCAAAACTTCTACACCTACAACACATATCTTACCTGTACTGTATTTGCAAGGATGGAAAGAGATATGGCTTGAGAGAGATGCAAGGATTTGTGAAATGGTGGGAATCCATGCCTCCCACCATTTCACAGAGAACTCGCCATGGGTCAGCATCAGAGAGGCGCTCCAAAAAAGTGATACAAGGACTCCCTGAAACAACATTTCAGGCTCGGCCAAATCGATCACCAACAAATGGTCCACCACGGCCTCACATCGGGAGGCATGGAGATGCACTATTCACAATGCTGCAGCCTTATTTGAGAACTCATGCCGAACAAGTCTTGAAGAGAAATGACAATGCAGAAAGAATCACAACCCGGAAACATCACCCAAGGAGACCTTCTGCTATGCTTTCTGCAACCAGACTTGTTTATCTCAGATTGGCCTTTTTAGTCATCAGCGCGCTTGCAGAAATCGCGGGATGAGTCCTTCCTGAATCTTCGTTTGCAAAGAAAAGCCAGAGAGAGAGAGTGTCTGTCTCCAGCTGAATGAACAAGTAGGGGAGTTGCAGCTGCTGCCTCTAAGGCAGAAGCATACAGCTGGCAGTCCTGCCAACACTGCTGTTGGGATTGGCTGCAATTACTGGGTTTCCATCTACAGAAGACTTGGGAAAGAAAGGCACTGACTGGGATCTGGGCTTTGGTGGTGGAAGCAGAGGAGCGAGGAGCTTCCCCCCCCCTTTTTTTTGGCATGCGGCTCTCTACACCATTTTATATACAGGTACCTGTACTGTATTAAAAAATCTGAAAAAAAATCCAAAATACAGAACACTTCTAGTCCCAAACATTTTGAATAAGGTATATTCAACCTGTAGTGATCTGCCATAGTCACATTTGCTCTGGTCACTTCTAGACAGGGATATTGCAATGCACTGTACACATAGCTGCATTTGAAAAGCACCCAGAAACACCAGTTGGTACAAAACAGAGCACAGAGGATGGGACAGGAGTTTGGATTGTTGACCAAATTATGTCCATGTTTTATCATCTGAGCTGAAATTCAGATATGTGCAGTTATGGTAGGCAAGCATGTGCTGGTGTATACCAACCATATATACTTACCATATGTGCAGTTATGGTAGGAAGCATGTGCTGGTGTATACTTTTAAACCCTGAACAGCATGGGACCTAGGTACCTTCTCCTGCAGAAACATGATGTAGTCAAGAGAAAGCCTTTGCTCAATGGTAGAATATATTCTTTACATTTTGACACTCTAGGTTCAGCCCTTATATCTCAGGTGTCGTTTTAAATATGCAGCATACAGGGAAATCTTCTTGCCATTTCTTTGTTTACTTGTAAGTAAATGCAAGACATCTAGAGTGATGTAGTGGTTTGAGTGTTGGACTAGGACTCCAAGAGAGCTGGGTTTGGATCTCCACTGGTGACTTTGTGCAAGTCACACTCTTTCAGTCTTAGGTCAAACCCACACTACCCAAATAATCAAGTTTGAAATTGGATTATTTGCCATGGCTTCTTCCTATGGAGTCCCAGGATTTGTAGTTTGGTGAGGCATCAGCACTCGTTGGCAGTGAAGGCAAAGACCTTGTAAAACAACAAATCCCAGGATTCAATAGGAAGGAGCCATGGCAAGTAATCCCATTTCCAACTGGATTATTTGTGTAGTGTGGATTTGGCCATAGAGGAAGGCTGTGATAAACCTCCTCTGAATAAATCTTGCCAAGAAAACCCTATGAAAGGGTCACAATAAGTAAGAGTTGACTTGAAAGTACATAACAGCCACAACCACCGTTATTACATTAGTCTACTCCATATTAGGTCCATTGCATGTGGTTAGGGGAAATTTAGTCTTCCCTTGCATTTTCCCAACTAAATCCCATCATATGGGGCAGGCTACAAAAAAAGCTTCCATTCTCAATAATAATCCCCTCTTTTTATCTCCAGTGTGTGGGGGGGGGGATGAATGTAGGGATGGAAAATTAGCTGTGGGGTAATGCCCACTACCTACAAGTAGTGAATGTGATAAAAGCCCTTTCCCCCATGTTCAAACTTATTTCACAGTGCTTTTTATAGTGTTCCTCATTGATTATTGATTGGGTTTGTTGTAGCTTGGTTTTTGTACACTGTTGTTCCATTACTATTATGTTTTTGCAACTTGTTTTAAAAGTTATTGTTTCCTTTCATTGTTTTTGCTTAACACCCCTCCTGAGATCCTGGTTTAGGTGGAAGAATGGGATAGGGATTATTAAATAAATAAGTAAATAATGGTCAAGTCAACTTTTCTAACTTAGTATTTGAAAGAATTTGCATGAGCTTTTGTACCAGGTGAGCATGAGAGAGAATCAAATCCCTTTC
Source organism: Gambelia wislizenii (assembly GCA_030847615.1). Lineage (NCBI taxonomy): Eukaryota > Metazoa > Chordata > Lepidosauria > Squamata > Crotaphytidae > Gambelia > Gambelia wislizenii. The sequence continues at coordinate 112,263,777 of JAUMIR010000004.1, forward strand.
TCCCAAAGTGTCTGTTTAATCTGTATTAATAAGAGTGCTAGTGTTACAAAAGTCCATAACATAACTGTGACAAAAGTTCTTAAATGTAATTCTTTGATGAATTAATCTTGAGTTTGTACTGTACTAGGTCGATGGATGCTCAAGATTTTGTTCCATCTTCATTTGGAGGAAAACCAACAGGATCTGTATGTCCTGGTCTAACGTGTAGATTAGGGGTGTTCTTACACTACACAATTATTCCATGATAATTCCACTTTAACTGCCACAGCTTCATCCTATAGAATCCAGGGAATTGTAGTTTATAGTGGGGTATTTAGATTTCTCTGCCAGAGAGGCCTGGTGCCTCGTGTTATTAACTGCCTTCAAGTCGATTTTGACTCATGGCATCGCCAAGACCCCCTGTCTTCTACTGCCCTGCTCAGGCCTTATAGGTTCAGGCCCATGGCCTCTCTGATTGAGTCTATCCATCTGGTGTGCCTCTCTGAACTACAAATCCCAGGATTCCATAGAATGCAGCCCTATCTGTTCCTAAATCAAATTGTGAAAGCCGCCCCCCCCATGCAGTCATCCTTTGGGTTTTCCACTAGTCACAATTTTATGATACAATTGTCCGCATGAAAGGCATATCAAAATATGTACAAAATGTATTTTTTAATCATATAATAGGTATCCTTTAAGAGGAAATAAATTTAGAAATGTATATGATGTGATGACATGTATTCAACAATATGTATTTAAATAGTGCATATTTAAACAATAAATCTATCAATAAGTTTTCATTTTTTTAAAAAATGCAGTGGAGTAGGAGAAAAAAGAAGAAAAGTCTTATGGAAAAATGTATTACAATGTAGTATAAACAGCAATATATAAAAGGAACAAACACAATGATAAAAGCTAGCAATAAAATAGTTTAAAAGCAACTGTGGTAAGAAGCATCGTAAAACATAACAGAGTGAGTGAAAGAAAAAGAGCAAATGAGTTGGATTATGTGCAGTTATGGTAGGCAAGCAATAAAAATCTAGCTTCTAAAGGCTGAAGGCAGAGGACTAAACCCAGTCACAACAGAAATACTGTGTCTTTTTTGCTCCCATCTAATTTTTCGCTGTGTGTGTGTGTGTGTACCTACAAATTGCCTGTCAACTTATGGTGGCCCCATGAATTTCATAGGGTGTTCTTAGGCAGGGAATACTTAGAGGTGGTTTTGCTAGTTCCTTCCTTGGAAATATAGCTTCTGTACCACCCAGAAACTTTCTCCATATAGATTTTCAGACTTCTAGAGCTGATTGGGGGAGCATAGAGGAGGCTATGGTGAACTCCAATTCTGCTGGATTCTACTAGATTCTGTAAAGATACTGTTCTCTTAGAACCAGCCAATTTACTGTTATTACCAGGGAGAAAACAGCACTATATGGTGAATTGAATACAGAATACAAAACTCTCTTGTAGATTGGCAAAAACTGTCTACAATTGGTTGAATCTCTTGTGTTTGTGGGAAGTCTTATGTACAATGAAATCATACATGTTTCTCAGACTGCATATTTATTAGTATATAGGTATCAGCTAGCACCAATGGTACTACATTTCCTTGGTGGTGCAATTGTGTGCTCCTGTGAAGCAAGTTGCTATTTTGATGGCAGCAGTCCTGCTGATAGGGTCTCCTATGTCAGGCAGGCTTTTGCTGAGGAACCAGACCAAATGTGTCAAACAGCTACTGGGCATCAGCAGAAGTGCAGGGTGACACTGGTGGAGGATCTGCCAGAGAAAACAGAAGCACCAAAGCTAACACTTGTTAGCATGATAACCCCTTTTTGAATGTGTTTCATCATGAAAACCCTATGATGAGAAAAACCAACATGAAACTCCCAGGTTGGATGGCACTCAATGAACTACTTGGGTATATCAGAGGACAACTATGAGCATTGCTGCAAGTAATGATACAACTGGACTCAAGCTGAAAGGATGGTCAGCTGTTGACATGCTCAGAGGCAAAAGGAAAGTCCAAAGCTGCACAACGCATAACATAGGAACATGGAATGTGAGAAGCATGAATCAGGTGAAGCTAGACATAGGCCAAATCCACACTACACAAATCATTCACTTTGAAACTGGATTATTTGCCATGGCTCCTTCCTATGGAATCCCAGGTGTTGTAGTTTGGTGAGGCACCAGTACTCGTTGGCAGTGAAGGGTAAAGACCTTGTAAAACAACAAATCCCAGGATTCAATAGGAAGGAGCCATGGCAAATAATCCCATTTCCAACCGGATTATTTGTGTAGTGTGGATTTGGCCATAGTAAAACAAGAAATGGAATGTATTAATATTGCAATACTTGGGATGAGCGAGCTAAAGTGGACAAGAATGAGACATTTTTGGATCAGATAATTACACCGTGTTTTACTCAGGAAATGAAAATCTAAGAAGAAATGGAATGGCATTCATGCTGAATAAATAAACTAAATAAGTAAATATGCTGAACATATCATGTGTAAAGCAGGATTAGACCAGGACTTTGACTTGTGACCAGAAACAGACTAGTATCCACTGAAGCTGTTTCAACAAGAGAGTTGTACGCTCTTATTAATCTTATTTGGGGCAGGTGAAAAACGTTTTTATTTTTATTATTATTATTTTATTCATTTCTATCTCACCTTTCTCCCACCAATGGGACTCATGGTCTGGACACTATTCAACTGAGTATGGTTTCCTTAGCATGCAAAGAGAGTAAAGGAAAGTTTCACACTGAATTTCTGGTCAATTAAAATGGTTAAACTCATGTTAAATGAGTAGGTTTATCCAAGCCAGGAGAGAATTTATTCCGGCCAGCTGGCAGTGACTGAAACTTTTGGAGATTATCAGATGCAGCTAATGGGGCATCAGCAGAACATCAGCAGAATGCAAAAGGATGACAATATCAGACGACGATGTCCTTTTGCGTTCCGCTGGCATTATGCTGGTGTTTCTTCTTATTGATGGCTGAAGCCATCAATAGGTTCCCCCAGTTCTGTTTTGGTGCCAGCATTGCTGGCATGCAAAAACTCAAGCCATTTAAATCCTGTCACTGCAGAGAGAATGGCCAGTCCGGTGTGAATTTATTCACATTTACAGTATAATTAACTTCTAGACGAGCTAGAAAAATGAAACCTTTCACACATACGTTGCATGTGCTTTCTCACACACGTGTACATGCACAGGATAAATGGAAGAAAACAAATAGAATTCATGAATCTTTTCTGGGAGAAGAGAAGATTTATATTAGAAAAAAGTTTATACAAGCTCCTAAACACAATTTATAAGTCCCAAGTAACCTGGGGAGGGTCATAAAAAGAGTGAAACTTACCTGGATGCCCTGTGTTATTCATATGCTTTTTAAAATATAGAAAAGAAAGTCTAATAAGAAAAAGACTGAAAAGAGAAAAAAGCTCCTCTGCTTTAGATAGCACTTCTGTGACATAACATAGTTTCTAAAAGAAATACCTCCGAAACAATCAAGAATCCATGATGGGTTTGCTGTTCTCATATGTTGTCTATGTTGTCTACAGCGAACATGTTTTTTTCCTCACCTGTAAACTTTAAATACCAACTGGAAGTATGTGGGATGTGTGTGTGCATTGGAAGGGAACCAATTTGGAAAGGTGCCTAAACTCAAAAATTATTGGGGGTCAAAAATATCACTCTGAGATGAGCCCAGATTCCAAGAAAAAAATTAATAAACTACAAATGTGGTGTAGGATTAACATAATAAGAGCAAGCTGTCTAGCTTTTAACAGCAACCTGGTAACTACATGCCGTGCCAGCCGACCATGGAAGGTACTCAGATCCCCATGTAGAGACCATTACAACAGTCTGGTGATTTTCCAAATCAAGACCATGTTTATCTGGTTTACATTCAGTTCATTAGCTCTCAACCGCAATTACAAGTGAACACCATTAGGTTACACCAGAATTTGCTCAATATCATTGCCACTACAAGAAACTCTCATTGGTACAACTGTGCCAGTGGTTGGTAGCGCTACTAAGAGCTGGCACTGGGCCTGGGACAGCATGATTGGGTGGAAGCTCCCTAAATTTAACACCAGAAATTATAGCTACTCCCTGGTCTGCTGAGATACCCTCCCCCCACAACAAAGTCCTGTTTGTTTTTTCACTGTCGATGTCACCATAGGCCCAGGCCCATCAAAGTTCCAAGCGCTGGGGATTCTGCCCCTGCGTTGCTTGCCTTTCTTCAGCCCTGGAGGTTGCCTCCTGCAGCTGGCATGACAAAGGAATGCCACTTGTGAATGTGTCATGGGCAGAGCCACCTATCCTATTCTTTTAGGGCAGGGGTGGGCAACTACAAACAGGGCAGGAGCCATTTTTCCTTCTTGTGCCTGCCCATAATGATGTGATGTCACTTATGGCTGCCATTTTGGCCAATTTTTAGCTGTTTTTTTTTCTGTTTGGGGGAGGTCTAGCATGGTGGTGGTGTTGAGGCTAGGAGAGAAAACTGTTGTCTTTGTAGGAAGTTGAGGGTGATCTGAGGTGGTTTTGGATGGGTGGGGGGAATCACCTGAAAATTAGCCTGATTTTCTATCCCAAAAAATCTGTAGGGCTTTGATGGTGTTCTGTGCCTGCATGCTGCACTTTTCATACCACTTTGCCCACCCTGTCAGAGCTGCAGGATGACCTGGTAGTCAAAAGAGTCTTCAAGGCATAAACAGATATAGTATTTTCTGTTTTCCCTACCAAAGGATGGACACAAATTTGAACTGCAGGGGTGTACAGGATGGCTTGACCTGCATTGACTACAGCTGCTGATTGATAGAATCAAGGTGCTAACACCTGTAGCCTCAGGTGTGGCTGGGAGTCATAATTATGTCCCATATTGGCCCAAATAGAAAAGCTGGTAGAAAAGGTCTTTACTTTATGAACAAGGAACTGGTGAGCATACAAATTATTTCTGGGTTTTGTATATCCTCAAGGACACCCTTCGTCATGCACAGAGACCTGTTTTCTCTCCCTCTTTCTTTATCCCCACTCTTGCTCATCTTTTCTGTTAATTATTTCTATATTTATTTGTTTGAAAAACAGAACAGCTTTAGGGTAGGTAACAATCTGGACACTATGTACAGAGACCAGATGGAACAACCAAATTATATTCTAAGTAGGCTCCTCTATCACATTGTTATTTCCCACACAGTGGTCTTTTCATATTTATGAGCAGGTGCTGAAAAGTTTGAAGTGAGTATCAGCTAGACAGAGAGGTCAGTGGCTACTTGAGGCACTTGCTGGAGGTTTGGTGTGTATAGTCTTCTATGTGATGCGAGGGAGGGAGTGATCATTTCCACATATCAATCTGGAAGTGAAGCAATATTCTTCTTTCTGATTGACAGAGTGGGGAGAGATAGTATTGGAAGACAAACACATTTCTTCATTCTTTATACTGCCTTTAACAATGAACCTTGCTCATTAAGGTGTGGATGAGGTTACAAGGAGTTATTGGATTGTTAGTACATCTAAAGCTAGGCTAGTGAATAGGTGGACCTTCAGATATGGTAGGACTGGAACTCTCATTATCCCTTGCCATTGGCTATGCTGGCTGGGGCTGATAGTCCAATGAAGATGCTTCAAATGGGGTGCATTATCCATTCACTGAACTTACATTCACATTGTAACTGGGGGGGGTGTTAGAAACTTGGTGGTAACAAAAGGATTATACAGTCTGCCCTCCATATTCACAGATTCTGCATAGATTCAGTCATTCACAGTTTGAAAATATTTTTTAAAAAATTTCCAAAAGGCAAACCTTGATTTTGCCATTTTATATACGAGACACCATTTTACTACGCTATTGTATATAATGGAACTTGAACAACCATGGATTTTGGTATCCATGGGGGGTCCTGGAACCAAACCCCAGTGGATACCAAGGGTGCACTGTAGCCCAATAAGAAACAGATAACCACCATCTATAAACATTGCAAAAAATTATGAAAAAGGAGGAAAATTATATGATCTCTCATCCCTTTAAAACAACAATCCCACAATAGTATAAAGGAATGGCTGATATCTTACATGTGTGTGTGGTTCCTAGGCTTGCCAGATCTCAGGGCCAAGCCCTGAGTCCCCAGTTTTTGTGGGTAGTCTTAAGGTGGAAATGAGTGCAAATTTTCCAGGTTTGGGGGGGATTAGGTCTAGGCAAGAGGAAAAGGTTGTGTGCAAATCTCCAGCTCAAATAGTAGAGCAGCAGTTTGCTGCAGTTTCCAAGGCTTAACTGATTGGTTGCTCCAATTTACAGAGACTCTTGGGAAGCTACTTAGGAGGTTTTCACACGGGGAAAATAACCCCCGTGGAGATTGGGAGAGAATTGGGGCTGTTCCGGTTCCAGTGCTACATTTTCCAGCCCCCTTCCTTCTCCTGATTTCCCTTCATCCTCCGTCCGTCCTGCTTCCATTTTCCTCCCGGTATTTTTTACTAATGAAAGTTCTTCATTAATAAAAAATAGCGGAACATAGCAGGAGGGAAATGGAAGCAGGATGAAGGGAGGACGACAGGAGATCGGGAGAAGGAAGGGGGCTTGCAAAATGCTGCGCTGGAACCGGAACAGCCCTGTTTCTCTCCTGATCTGCACGGGGGTTATTTCCCCCATGTGAAAATCCTTAGTTAGCTTCCTCCTTCCCTCCCAGTTGTTGCAACATCCGGAACAATGCTCTGTGTACACCTTCTGGCCTGAAGCAAGTAGGCTAGATTAAATGTTTCTTATCCATTCCCTCTAAGTAAATGAGAGGGAAGTAAGTAAATCCCCTCATTTCACCTTGAGTTGGGAACTCCCTCAGTTAAGGGTTTTTTTTATTTAATTTCTAAACATGTTGGGAAAATGTGTTCTCTCTGTGTGTGTCTGAATTACAAGCTGTGTGCAACTGGTGTTTAGTACTTAATGCATAATGCTTAAAGACCATCCCTATATCTCAGATTTTGTTCAGAAGCCTCAAGGCCTAGGACAATCCTGAACTGGCAACCCTAGTAGCTTTACATGCACAGTTCCACATCCTCGCACAGCCTGCAGTTGTCTCTGTTATTGCTTACTGGGTGGGACTGGGAAAGGAGAAGGTAATTCAGACTGTACAGAATCATCTGGTCCCAGCTTGGTGGAGGGGGCAGGGGAAAATAGGGGTGCAACTCTCAAATGGACTGCCCTTGCCTTTTTCTTCTCCTAGCCAAGTCTTCATTGTGTGAATAGCTTCTGCTCTTGTTTCCAATCCCAAGGCTTGACATTTGCTGGCTGGTGGGAAGTTTTGGAAGGAGAACAAAAGTAAGAGATAGCCCTCTGCATCCCAAAACAGGACTTGCATGTGAAAAAGCTGCACTTAAAAGAAAGGCATGTAAGTCACTAACAAGATGCTGGTCACAATGCATTAAGGATTCAGGGATCCAAACCATACACGGATAATATCTCTGTTGTCGAAATCCCCCCCCCTTCGAATCTATTCTTGAGTGTTGTTCTTTATTGTTAGTGTTGTGTGTACCTTCAAGTCAAGAGATACCCAAGACCTCCTTGCATGAGTGGAAAATGGTAACAGTGAGAAGTGGCGGTGCTTGGCCCCAGTCAGCTGGTGGACTCACACATTGCTCTACCCCAGGAGGTGGCCACCTGGCATACACTTCCCACCAGAGCCTGGTTCTTCCAAAGCTGCCTATTTCTTCAATCTCTGGTTTGGAGGTGTAGTTTGAAAAATCACCTGCTGAAAAGGCATAGGTGAACACCCAAGCTATTGCTTACACAGCAGCTTAGCTCTGAGAACCCCCCTTCAAGCTAGGCACTGAAAGAAGAAGCTGCATAGTCTCTGGTGGTCTATGTGTGGTAGTTAATCTAGCATAGAAATGCCAGTGGAACATTCAGAACTAAATAGGATTTCAGTGTTTGCAATCTGAGGATTTATGCTAGGAAGACATTGGCCATTCAGTAGGTAGGCAGGTCCTTGAACAAAGCATTTAATAAATGCATCAGATTTTACCAGTTTCAATTAGTTCCTTCTTTCTTCCAGCATCCCTTCTTACTGTAATTATAGAGCAAAAATATTCTAAGATGTACCAAAGGTTTGGAAAGAAACATTTCCAAGAAACATTTGTAAATTCCTTTCTTTCTGAGCACTCATAAACATTGAAGAAAAGCTTGGAGATGGGTTGTGTTATTTCAAAAGTAATATGGCAGGGGAACAGAGGTATGTCTTGGGCTTGCCATCATGGAAAGAATTAAGTCTCTGTCATCACTCTCCTGTCCCACCAGAGCTTGACTAGTGGCCATGCTAGATGGGAAATTCTGGACGTTACAGTCCACAAAAGATTTTTTTTCCCCCTTCCAACCTCTGGTCCCACCTATTCCTTTGCCCTATTCACTCATTTCCTTCATTGGAGAATCTGAACAGTACGGGTGCACCAAAAGTCAGCACTGCATGAACAAAATGCAAACCACAGCTCCCAGAGTGCTCTGGTGCTTGATACCTCATCATACTGTTTTTTTCTCCAGAGGATCTTTAGGTTTTGGTCATATGCACCTCTTCTTTTAAAAAGATTAGATTTCTAGTTCTGTAATTGAGTTGGGAGACAGCACTTAGAAAAAAAATACAGTCATTTCGGAAGTTGTTCAGACAAACCTTGGAAGACCTGCCTAATGATCAATAGCAATTTGCCTTAGGTATGCTGGTCCTCATCATTCAACTGGGGCATATGCTAAGGTTGTATTGTGAAGTATTAGTGTATATATGCCAGGAAGCAAACAGCAGAAATCTTCTGGAGTTACCAATGTTTCTGGAAAATATCATTTCCTTTAACCTTGACAGCAGTACTGCCTTCGGTCAGATTTGTGTGTATGTTGCACACATAGCATGGTTTTGAATAACTCAAAAAGTATGACAAAACAAACATCATAATCAGAATTCAGGGAAATGAATACATTTCCAAGCAAATCTTGCCTGCAGAGGGCACTGGGGCACCTTTGCTGTATTTCAAAGTCCAAGAGTTGTCTTCTGACTGAGATGCAATTTCTGTCTAATGATATATAAACATCTATTTTTGTTGGGTCTACCAATCCATGCCATTGCATCTGGCTACTATGTTTGCTTATTTTCTTTCCAGATAGAAATTACATTCAAGATAAAGTTCAGCTGTATGAATGAATATGATTTTGTGATTTCTGATTGAGTTTCTAATTACAGTGCTTGCATGGAAGTGACAAAGGTATCCCTTCTGATGCTATTAGATAGCTAAGTGCAAATGTTCTTCCCCAGGGTTGTTCCGCTGCACACGGCTGGGCCCCATGGCAATGCCAAGCCTGTCTAGAGTAAATTGGCCTATTGATGTAGCTGCACAGGCCTTATTAAATTACATTCGGTCTCTGCTTGTTGCTAACTCTACTGCTGCACCACATCTGCTGCTGTGCTTTGAATGTTACTCCAATCATAGAGACACAACACTTTTGTCCCATGCCAAGTTATCTGCAGTCTCTTCTGCCAGTGACCTCCCTCAGATATTAGTAATATTCAAAATATTTTTCTCTATCTACAGCCAGTGCCTGTTGCTTTTACTGTAAATGAATATGATCTAAAGCAGATTTTTGTAAATGTTACTGTTTGACTACCACCCCTAGAATCCCCAGTTATGCTAGCCTGGAGATTCTGGGTGGGTGGGTGGGCTGCAGTCCAAAAGGCAAGTTTTCCAAACTCTGGTCTTAATAATGAAGTAACAAAGATAAGTATTTCCCTGAAGACTCTGGCCTGAATTCTATTGCATAGTTCCAAGTAGAGTAGACCCACTGAAACGATTGTGGAAAGGTTGGTCAACATGTAGGTAACTCACCTATTAAATCAGTGTGGGTCTTCTTCAGTTGGGACTAACACTATGCCTCTGACCTGACACCAATTCAGGCCTCTAACTACTCATTTGCTAGTTAGGGGTAGCCCTGCCAAGTGAAGTGACTTGGTTCAGGTAGCACCATGAAGAAAGGAGGATGGGGAAGATGAAGGCATGAACTGGTATCCCAATGGTGTTATCCCATCCTAATATATTGGTCTTAGCACAGGGTGTGAGAGGAGTGCCGTTTGGGCTATGTTTCAGATAGGGTTGTCAGAGTAAAAGCTTGAGATGGCACTTGTACCTGAATTATGCAATGAGGTAACATGCAATACCTGATGAAATTTCCTCTTTATTTATTGGATTTATATCCCACCTTTCTTCCAGATCTGACTTGTTAAGGAATGGGAGCAGCTGGCGCACTAGTTTTAACTGTGCAAATGAATTCCTGGCCACTGCTGAAACCTGAGCATCCAGGCTCAGATCCAAGTCCATGAGCACACCTAAGCTGTGGACCTGAGATTTCAGGGGGAGTGTCACCATATCCAGTGCAGGCTGAATTCCTATTCCCTGATCTGCCTTTCTGCTGGCCAGAAGCACCTCTTTCTTGTCTGGATTAAGTTTCAATTTGTTCACCCTCATCCAGTCCTTTACTGACAGCGGACACTGGTTTAGCACAGAAACAGTTTCCTTAGAGTTAGATGGAAAAGAGAGAGGTCTGGATGACCTCTTCCAGTGGTTTCATGTAGATATTAAACATGGGGGACAAAACTGAGCCCTGAAGGATGCTGCAGTACAGTGGCCAGGGTGTCAAACAGGTGTCATCCAGCACCACCTTCTGGGTCCATCCCTCTCGGAAAGACTGGAGCAACTGTAAAACAGTGCCCCAGAGCTGCATCCCAACAAAGTGGTTGATGGTTTCGAAAGTCACTAAGAGGTCAAGAAAAACCAATAAGGACATACTCCCCCTGTCTAGTTCTCTGCATAGGTCATCCACCAAGGCGACCAAAGCAGTCTCTGTCCCATAGTCAGGCCTGAAGCCAGATTGAGGTGGATCTAGATAATCTGTTTCATCCAGGAATGCCTGGAGCTGGGAGGCCACTACACATTCCAACACCTTGCCCTCAAAGGGGACATTGGAGACTTGCCGATAGTTCTCCAGTCTAGTGAGATCCAGGGAGGGTTTTTTCAATAGTGGCCTCACCTCAGCTTCTTTTAGGCAAGCTGGAAGCCTGCCTTGCTGTAATGAAGCATTCACTACACAGGGGAGCCCCTTACCCAATCTGCCAGTCCCCTTTGGGCTGCTTTCAACAGACAGAATGGCCATGGATCCAGTATGCACGTGGTGGCTCACACCTCTCCAAGGATCCTGTCCATATCCTCAGGTTGCACAAATTGAAATGTATCCAATAACACTGGACAATCAGGAACCAAAGTTACAGCCACTGGACCTGTATCAACTGTAGCATCCAAGTCAGAGCGGATCCGAGCAACTTTATCTGCAAAGTGCTATGCAAACTCTTCACAATAAGCTGCTGAGTGGTTTATATACTGCTCTTCCAGGGTAGAATGCAAAAGCTCGTTAACCATTCAAAACAGCTCTGCTGGATGACACTGTGTGGATGCAATGGCAGCAGTGAAGAAGATTTCTTTGCTGCCACCATCACCACAGCATAGGTTTACCAATGAGCTCTAGCCCATGTTCAGTCGGATTCGCTCTGAGTCTTCTGCCATCATAGTTCTAGTCTCCATCCAACTCACTTCATCACTGCCAGCTCCCTGGTGAACCAGGGTGCTCGCTTGGCTCCGCTCCATGGGAGGGGGTGCTTAGGAACAACTGTGTCCACTGCCTGGCCATTTCCCTATTGCAGAAATCAGCCAAGGCTTTGGCAGGATCACCTGCCAAGGCAACAGAAAGCACCCTAAGAGCCATCAGGAATCATCTTCTACACAATCATCAAAGGTATAGGTGCCATCTCCAGTTCAAACTCTGGCAACTGGTTTCACAACAGTTTTCAGGCTTCTTGTTGAGTTTGGTAAGCCTTCCACAAGTGGAGGACAGCTACCATGTCTTTTGATGCTTTCCTGTGGTCTAAACATGGTGCGTAGAAGAGATCATCGAGAGACTTGAAGATTGCCAAGCTGATTGCAAGACTGGTACAAGAGAGACACATTGAAAAGGCTAGATTGCTAAGCTTGGCCTTAGACTGCCTGGCATTTTAATGGGTTTTTGTAGATTAATGCTTTAATGTTTTTTTTGTTTGTTTGCATTTTGATATTGATGTTGGAATCCATCTCCAGAAACTCTTCCATTATTTCACAGACTTGCCATTCTGCTTTTCCTTATTATTTCAGCATATATCATACAACAGCAATTGTTAGAAAACAAGAACTAATCTTTTGAATTTGTTTCCCTACAAAATCTCATTTCCAGGGACTTATGTCAGCATGACAAATGTTCTTCTCTCAGCCGCAGTGGCACAGTGCATGAACATAGTCTGAATTGTCAAACTCCATGAACAATCACTTTCCTTTAGAGGACTGACCCTAACCTAGAGGCTTTTCTTTCTTCTGGCTGTAGGGAATCAGTTTGTGCCAAAATATGTTTCTAGGATGAATCATGAAATGATAGGTTGGTTAGTTTGCTTCCTCAGATAGCTTATTTTTCTTGCTGTGACACTTTCACCTGTGCAGCTAAATGTATTAAGATGTTCCTGGTGGAATATTAATTTTTATCCAAAAATATTTTGAGCATCAGTGGTGATAACAACAATGCTAAATGCATGTTTGCAAGATGGTGTTTCTTAGCTTTAATTGAATACATTCAAGATAACTAATTTTTTTGTTCAACAGTGCATTGTTGTGAACATTTCCTGTTGAAAAGGGCCCTTTCACATTACACAGTCATAGCACTACAGCTCCACTACAGTTCCTATGGAATCCTGGGGTTTACCATTTATGGAGGATCTAGAACTTTCTGGCTGAGAATTCTATATACACCTACCTAAACTGCATATCCCGGGATTCCATGGGATGGGCCCATGGCAATTAAATTGGAATCATAGTGCTATAATTGTATAGTGTGAAAGGAACCTAAAATACTTTAATGGTTTGTTTTTCAATGAATAGTCCAGAGCCATTAACTTACAAAAGACCTGCTCCCAACAGAAATGAGAACTGCTAGAATTCATTTTCTGATACAGATCAATGCAGCTCCCTGCATTTGGGGCTCTTGTATAAGGCCATAGCTATTGGGACTGTCATGGCGAGTCACCACAACACCACTGTGACTCCTTTCCTTGTTAAAAAGTAGCAACTACTGTAGGTTAAGGAGAATGTAAAGAAAACCATATTTAAAACATTACATCTTAGTCAACTTTTCCTAGGTTTTGGCCTAGGATAGAGGCTAATAGGGCTTGATAAATAGTACATAGATAGAACCAAGTGTGTCATCAAGGACAACCCTCTGTTTTAAGGTCTGTGAAAGGATAGTCCTCTCTTTGAAAGGCTATCCAATTCAAGTCCCTCCTAGACATTTACAAACCCAAGAAGAGAAAGAAGGAGCCCTAAGTTCCCTATTAGCAGTTAGCACCTGGACAGCAGACTGAACAGCTAGATGCATTGGGCACGTGGTCACAGTCTGACTCTCTGTTCTGGTATCATTCTTCTTATACCCTTCTCACTTTAATGCAATGTATTTATATTTGTATTTAATTTATGTTAATGATTTCTGAATTTGCCTCTATACATATAAATTGGTGCATGCACATTTTATACAATACACATTTTATACATTTATGCATGCACATTTTATACATTTTATACAATAGCAGCATTTTTCCTCCTCCTCCTCCTCCTCTTCCTCCTGGAATGGCAGGGAACCAGCAGGTTAAAATGAGTCTCAGAGAGGGAGAGAAAGGAAAACAAAAACAAAAAGCAAAGCAAGCCTTAAGCAGAAAAAGAAGTCTGCAGTGGCAGGGCAAGGCATGTCTGATTGAAAATGATTGAACAGCTGATATCAATAGGGTTACCTGCTGCAGTTTGAGCAGCTGCTGAGAACCAGAGGCTATTGCAACCTTGGTTGGTAAGAGGGTTATAACCCATAGCCAGATTCATACTGATGGTATCTTCTGCTGATATTCACTAATTCACTATGAATTCTTGATATGCCTCACTTCTAGCCTGCAGGAAATGGGCTGGGAGCCTTTCTCTAACTGTGATGAAAGTGAGTCGTCATTCCTTCTCTGGATCAGCTTGGACAGGAGACTGTGACAAGGCATAAGCACACCAAGATTGGCCTTACCATTAAGCAGTGAAGCAGAAAATTTGGGGTATCATAAACTAATTATTTAAATGGTGGCTGGTGTGTGTGTATGTTTTTACTAACAGGAATGGGAAGCACTGTTTGTGGGAATCTTCTGTCTTATGAGCCTGAACAATTTGGTTGGCTTTGGCTACTATGCAGCTTGCCTTTGTAATGAGTTGAGAGCTGGGGTGGGCCTTCCTCACCACCAGCGATACTGGCTAGGGATGAAGGAACTTGCAGTTTAACAATATCCGGAAGGCTACACAATTAGTACCCTTGCCTTAAAGGTTTGTGGCACAGTGTTAGACAAATGCAGTCCATTAGCCGAATCTATTCCAGATTTACTCCAGAGTTCTTATTCAAGCCGCTTTTTAAAAGTTTCAACAGAAAGAAGTAAGAGGAATCTGAAAATGAATGGAAAGAAATTAAACAGTAATTTTCTAACCATTCTAGATTGATGTAGTATGACAGTAAGGACTTTTTCGGACGCTGAAAAATAACGCAAGCAGCCTCGTCAGCTTGCGAGGCTGCTGTGCTGCAAAGCATCAGTTTCGGATGACGCTCGCCCCTGGCGGTACTGTTGCGGTACCGCGGGAGAGTTGATCGTCATATTTCCTTGATTTTTACTCACGAAAGTTGATCGTGAGTAAAAATCAAGGAAATATGATGCTCAGCTCTCCCTGCAGTACTGCAACAGTACCACCAGGGTCAAGCATCATCCGAAACTGACGCTTTGCAGCGCAGCAGCCTTGCAAGCTGACGAGGCTGCTTGCGTTACTTTTTAAATGTCTGAAAAAGTCCTAAATGTGCAGGAAGAGTATCTTCAGTTGATATTCATAGATCATGGACCTGTCTTGAAGGAGATTAGAGGCAAATGTATATGAAGGCAAGCTGCCTAGTTTGGATGATATTCCAGAAATGAGAAGAACCAAGGTTACAACTAGATAATCTTAACAGCCTCATCAGCTCCCACAATAGTGAGATGGCAATAGTTAGCACCTTCTTTAGCCCACAGTAGTGGCAGGTTGTTAGAGGTAGCACCCTTAGCATACCTATACCAATGAGCCCCCCCCCCATTGAGGTCAATGCACTATGTCACTGCCAACTGTGAAATGCTCTTCCCCTGCAGGCCTGACTGGCACAAACACTCTTATCATTTATGTGCCAAGTTAAAACCAAGTTAAAAATCTAGTGCTAGATCTAGAAGGATACAATAAAAGATTCGGGTGGGATGGTTATCTCTGCTATGAAAAAGACGAAATTAATAAAGATTTTAATAGTCATATGATTAGGAAAACCTTACTAAAAATATGGAAGAATATAAGAGATATGTTCTATTTCAAGATACCCCTCTGGATCTCTCCACAGGAGGTGTTCTCAAACAGGTGGAAAACGACAGAACAATGGTTAAGATATAAAGAAATTGGGATGAAAGAGTCGGACAGGAAATTTGAATTGAAATCTAAAGAACAGTTAGAATAACTGTACAAACTTAATTTGTTTACTTATATCCAATTAAGAAACAGATTTAAAGAAGATTCAGAAAATAGAAACTTT
The DNA here is from genome assembly GCA_030847615.1 of Gambelia wislizenii. Taxonomy (NCBI): domain Eukaryota; kingdom Metazoa; phylum Chordata; class Lepidosauria; order Squamata; family Crotaphytidae; genus Gambelia; species Gambelia wislizenii. Next base: position 112,279,466 of record JAUMIR010000004.1, read on the forward strand.
GAAATAACAGCGAACGAATTAGATAAAACCATATCGGAAGATCAGAAGAAAAAAAATTACAAGATTTTATAAATTACTACTGGCCAGGAAATTAGAAGAGGAGAACATATAAGATTATATGAACAACTGGATGAAAGACTTAGGACACTCTTTATCATTAGAGGCGTGGGAGAAAACCAGACAAAGAATGAACAAATTCACGGTTTGCCAAAGTTTGAAAGAAAACTATTTAAAAATCTCCCATAGATGGTATTATACACCAGTAACACTTCACAAGATGAACAGGTCAATAAACAGTAACTGTTGGAAGTGCCAAAGGAATGGAGGATCCTTATATACATATGTGGTGGAGATGTAAAATTATCAGAACATTCTGGAATAATGCTCACAAGATAATAGAAGAAATGTTACAAGTAAAATTTGAAGCTAGTCCAGAGCTGTATTTATTAAACATGACGAGTAAACTGGAGAAAAAAGTAGAAAGACATCATTGGAGAATAATATTATATTTAATATCAGCAGTGAGGCTAGCGATAGCTCAGAAATCTCTCTCTCTCTCTCTCTCTGGCTTTTCTTTGCAAACGAAGATTCAGGAAGGACTCATCCCGCGCTTTCTGCAAGCGCGCTGATGACTAAAAAGGCCAATCCGAGATAAACAAGTCCGGTTGCAAAAAGCACAGCTGAAGGTCTCCTTGGGTGATGTTTTTGGGTTGTGATTCTTTCTGCGTTGTCGTTTCTCTTCAAGACTTGTTCGTCGTGAGTTCTCAAATAAGGCTGCAGCATTGTGGATAGTGCGTCTCCATGCTCAGAAATGGAAATCTGCAAAATCACCCTCAGTGAATGACCTGCTGTTAAAAACTTAGGATATGCTAGAATTAGACATTCTAACTGCTAGATTACATAATGTATCAAATGGCAAATCCATAGAAAAATGGCTTCCAATAATAAAAATATGGGGAAAAAAGGGAATCAAATATGAGACTCTAGACTTGTTACTATGAAGGAAATAAGAGGGCCAATAGAAAAGAAAAATGGAAAATGGAAAATACGAAAAGTTAGATAAAGGGGACTACGTGGGGAAAACAACTTCTGTATAAAAGGAGTCGCAAGGCTAAACAAGGGAAAATGTTTTTACTTTATTTGAGTTTAACTAACAGGAAGTCAAGAATACATATATATAGATATAGGAAAATATGTAAGAATAAGAACAAGATAAATACAAGATACTTGTGAGAGGGTTCAGAAAAATGAACTGTAAATAGAGAAAATGATGGAATATATGGTAAAGTAATGTGCATTTATGCTAGAAATGTAATTAAGAATTGGAAAATGTATAAAAATTAATTAAAAAAAAGAATTCACATCCTTGTGTTCAGAGCTTGCTTTTGGATAGATGTTTAAGCTGTCATCTCCAGTCCCCCAAGGGTTTAGTTTGAGGCCCTCTTGATCAGATTTACCATGCTTTTGCCAAAGACATTTTTCCTGGTCTTTGTGAGGTGTAGCCCATCTGCAGCCAATAGTCCTTTGTCTAGGAAGTGAAGAACCAAAAGTCCCAGAAGCCAAACCTCTTCCATCAACACCGTCTGCATATCCAGTCACCCACTTGCAATATCTTCCTGTCCCTGTGTGACCCTCTACCTTCACTGGTAAAAGTGTGCATAGTCTGGTCCTGATGGTGACAGCCCTCCAGGGTGCTCCCTCAGTGTGGCAGACCTCTTTGTTTTCATTGGCAGTTTCTTCCTTTTGGTTCTGTAGTATCAATTCTCCTTCTGTTCTGTCCAGGAAGTCCTCATGTTCTCTGATGTGAAGAGTCTTAACACATAGGACATTTTCAGACACATCTTACTGCTCAAGAAGACTCTGAGAGACGTACGCGGCTATCCTGCGGCAGGGGGTCCTTTTCAGATGCCGCTGTCCCTCTCGCGGCATCATCTGTGACAGTTCCGGGTCCCATCTACAGCAACCGTGTCATTTTTTAATCACGGACAACTTCTGTGAGTAATAAATGGCATGGTTGCTGTAGATGGGACCTGGAACTGTCACGTACGATGCTGTGAGAGGGACGGCGGCATCCAAAAAGGACCCCCTGCGTGGGATAGCCGCGTACCTCTCCCGGAGCCTTCTTGCACAGTAAGACGTGTCTGAAAATGTCCATAGTTGCAGTGTGTTGACCTTATTCCAAGGAGCACTGATTATGATGGTTCGGGCACAGGGAACCTGCTCTTGGCTGAACAGAAACACATCAGATAAATGTTAGATTGCCACAGAGACTGGCATAACCATAAACATTGGGAGGTGCAAGATTTTCACCCTGCTGCCCCCCCTGTTTTCTTCTTTTCCAGTTATGCACTACAATCTACTTAGAATTAGACATGGAAATATGCCCCCCCAACCCAAAGGAGCAAGAAAGGAAAAATCCTTATGCTCACCCCTATCAGAAGCCCATACAGGCTCTTTGCTTATAACTGAACTTTGCTGCTGCTGAGGTGGTCTGTGGCAAATTGTATGGGAACATACAGACAGCCTATAGTAATAGGATCTGGCTTATGGGGTTGGGTCAATGGCCAGAATCCTGTTGGTGACACAGGCAGGCGTAAGTTAAGTTACGCATGTGGAATGACTCTTTTGGACAATGTAGAATAAATGTATCCAGCTAAAGATGGTGGGAGAGGAGTTCTGCATATGGAACCACAGCAAATGCACAGTAATGCACCCAGAGTAGTATTCTTTGCACATTGTGCATTGCACAATGAGGTGACAGCTATGCACATTTACTATTTCTCATATACTGTATTGTGCTATAGTGGTATTCAGTATAGCATCTGCAGAGCACAACTCCACCAGCAGATATTTATGTTAAGTTGAGACATTGTAGGATCTCTGCCTGTATCAGTCAGCATCATTTTCTGATGTAAGGTCTGTTATTTACACTTGGTGATGTAAGGAAAATCACTTGGTATTTTCACTTTTACAGCTATTGAAAGTAAATGATATAGTGTTAGAGATGGGCAATTCCCCCCTACTCATCACCCAGGACAATTTTGCAATGTTTTTGCCCCCCATTCCCCTTCCCGGGTATTTTAGGCAAAGGAGAAGTCTATACTCAGCCAGGAAGTAAGCCACTAGGATGTAGTCAAAAAGATCCCTGGGATCCACATAAGGACAGGATTGAAAAGGAAGTATGGCTACCAACAATGACAGCATCTTATCTTTGCCTAGCACTGATGTAATGTTATACTAGATGATTACACCAAAACAGATCAGCCTATGCTTCTCTGTGATTTCCCCCCTGTCAGGATCTGGTAGACAAAGCTGCTGCAGGATCACAGATGAGTGCCAAGCCAGAGCAAATATACAGTATAGATCAGAGCATTGCTGTATTGCCTCCTACTGCTTTCTAATCTTAGATGCTTTCTAATATCAGCAGAGTTACAATGAAATACACCTTATGCCATAAAGAGAAAATCACTGTTCTTGTCATCTAGTAAAAAAGCATGTCTCTTATGTAGAAAGTTACTCTTTGGACTACAAGTTCCAAAATTCATCAGACAGCACAGCCACTGGGAGATGTAGACTTAAAAAGTAGATTTTTCTTTGGGTTTTTTCAGACTGTGAGGCCGTGTTCTGGAATAGTTTCTTTCTGATGTTTCACCTGCATCTGTGGCTGGCGTCTTCAGAGAATGGTTGGGTAGGAGTGTGTCTGGGGTTTATATGCTGTGAACTCCTGTAGGGGAGTCCACAGCTGCATGGTATGCGGTAAACTCCTGCAGCTGTGAGAGGGTCTCTTTTGTCCTTCACATACCATGTTTACTGCATACCATGCAGCTGTGGACAAGTTTACATAGGGACCACAAAACGCAGAGTGCAAACACGAATCAAGGAACATGAGAGACACTGCAGACTGGGCCAACCAGAAAAATCAGCAGTAGCAGAACATGTTATAAACCAACCTGGACACAAAATGTTATTTAAAAACACAGAAATTCTGGACCAGGCCAACAACTATCATGTCAGAATGCACAGAGAAGCTATTGAAATCCACAAACACCTGGACAACTTCAACAGGAATGAAGAAACCTTAAAACAGTAAACAAAATCTGGCTCCCAGTTTTGAAGAATAATAGAATTAAAACTCAACACTTACAAAGGAATTCCACCCAGGGACATGGGGATTCCCAGCAGATAATGGCTCATCAACCAACCATCAGCCAAGCAGACACTAACGAGCCTTGCATTTCTATACCCAGAAACTAACCATTCAATTACACAAATTTACATATACTCCCCTACAGGGGTTCACAGCATATACACCCCAGACACACTCCTACCCAACCATTCTCTGAAGATGCCAGCCACAGATGCAGGCGAAACGTCAGAAAGAAACTATTCCAGAACATGGCCTCACAGCTCAACCCCCCCCCCACAAAAAATCTATGGATGCTGGCCGTGAAAGCCTTCGACTTAAAAAGTAGCATTTCCAAGCTCTGTTCTAATGTTGTAGAATTTCTGCATTGCCCAGCCTAAAAGTATATTATGTACACATGCTGTCTCCATACTCCACTCTCAGATATAGTTATCTGGGCATGCACATGACCTGAAAAATTATTTTAGATTTACTTCTTTGCTTAGTAAGCTGTTTTGTAAAAGCCAGTTTTGTAGTAATTATGTATCTCCTAGAGACAATAGTGCTTCTGACATAGGAAAGGTTATGGAAGAAATTAGAAGACACCACCATTGATAAAAGGCTGCTCACTCTCATGTGTAGCCTATATGAAAATATCCATCTCTGAGTAAGATTCAACCACCTAGGGCACCTTTTGAATCTAGTTTCTACCTTTAGGGGAGTCAAGCAGGGTTGCATCTTAGCACCTACACTATTTAACTTTTATATTAATCCAGTGATTAAAAGTTTAGCAGGTACTTGTTTCCTTCCCCCCAAACTGGATAAGCGGCCCTTATCAGTCCTCCTTATATGCAGCTGATGCTGTGCTCCTACCATTTTCACGCCAAAATAGTATTCTATGGTGAACTCGCCACGGGTCAGTGTAAGAGGAGCGCTCCAAAAAAGCGATACAAGGACTCCCTGAAACAACATCTCAGGCTCGGCCAAATTGATCACCAACAATGGTCCACCCTGGCCTCACATCGGGAGGCATGGAGACACACTATCCACAATGCTGCAGCCTTATTTGAGAACTTACGCCGAACAAGTCTTGAAGAGAAACGAGAACACAGAAAGAATCACAACCCAGAAACATCACCCAAGGAAACCTTCTGCTGTGCTTTCTGCAACTGGACTTGTCTATCTCAGATTGGCCTTTTTAGTCATCAGCATGCTTGCAGAAAGCGCGGGATGAGTCCTTCATGAATCTTCGTTTGCGAAGAGAGGCCAGAGAGAGAGGAGGCTGCCCGTGATTGAAATATGATGCGGAGCCGTCCCAAGCTTCACGGAAGTGACACGGACGGCTTCGCAAGAGGCACAGCGTCGTCCGAAAAAGACCCTTGCCGCGCAGCAGTTTCGGGAGGCTGCTCGCGCGGCAAGGGACGATTTTTCCGTGTCTGAAAATCTCCAGAGAGAGAGACCATTTTCAGCAGTTGGTCTAAGGAGACTCCTGAAAGAACTTGCCAGTTATTGCAACAATTAATTTTTAACTATAAATTATGATAAAACAAAGGTGATGGTACTCACCAGGAAGAAGACCATCCACAAATGGCAAATAAATGGAACTCCTATTGAACAGGTTACAAATTACAAGTACCTTGGGGTAGTTTTTCAATCTTCCAGGACATGGAAGATCCAGAAGGAAAGAGCAGTAGAGAACACACAGAGGACAACGTTAGCCCTGTTGAGATTTTTCTATACACAAGCGGGGGCAGCAGATCCCCTCTGTCACCCAAGTGTTTATAGCCAAGGTTTTATCACAAATACTGTATGGCTCACAATTGTGTACCTATAAAAACTTCGAATCATTTGAAGCTTCTGACATAGACACTAAAAATTCCAAACAATACCAGTTCCGAAGGAAATTGCAATCTGTGATAGAAATGTGTGATTTGTTCCATACATCAGATGATGTGTTGTGAGAGTGGGCAGAAGGATGATCTGGACCTACTGTGTTATTGTCTGGCTAGTTTGTATATGGCTGAATCCCAACAGCAGAGGCCACATGCCCTAAATCAGCCCTCTCCTTAGCCACCCTCAAACTAGCCATCCTTAGCTGATGGAAATTGTAATCTGACACATGTGTGCAGCCCCTGACAGGAGTATTTAACCTGACAGCATTATACTGCTAAAATACAGAATGTTTGAGTGGAGCAGCAGTGGATTTTTGTGTGGAAGGACAGAGAGCTATGTTCAGGTTTAGTCACAAAATAAATTCCTGGCACTAAAGTTGTGCAAATGAAGTGTATGTCTTTTGAGCAAGGTCCAGATCTTGGGTTTTTCATTTTTAAAGGTCAGCCCATTAGTGACTGGATCGGTTTGATCAGGCAGATGGATGGTTTACAAAGCATTTGCCATCAGATTTGACTTTGAGAGCTATTTGAAATTTGAAGTCAGGCAGCATTTGATCTTTTAGAACAGTGGGGAAGCAGCACACAAACTGCATGCAGCCTCATAGTTGTTATCGCTTCCAGTTGTTCCTTCCACACTGGCTTCATCCACAGTACAGCTGCTGTTGCCAACAAAACCACATTGCTAAAACCCAGCAACAGCAGCTCTGCTTTGCAGACCCATGAGGCTCCATGTGGGTCAGCATTGTAGCACCTTCCTTCACCACATGAAGCCATCATATACTATTTATAATATTTCCAGCTGTATGTTGTGATGCAAAGATTAATGATGCTAGACCTGTTTCTAAAGCTTTTCTTGGAGGATTGTTTTGGTCAATGTGAAGATGAATCTTTGTTTAAGTGAAAGTAAGGGGAGGAAAATAATCTACAGGGGGCTCCATTTTTTAAAAATGAGTCCATGTGTTTATGCCTCACGACTAAAGGTAGAGAAAGAAATTAATGTCTGTTAATTTTTAAAAGATATTTTCCTGGCTATTTGAAGTGGTGAGGAGCAGCTTTAGACAACAGCCAGCCTTTTCCAACAATGCAAAGTCCATTGTTTAGCATAACTGCTAGGTACCCTGAAAGCACCAGATCCCCTCTGATCTTGGAAGCTAATCAGGGTCAGCCCTGGTTAGTATTTGTATGGGGACCACCAAAGGATACCAGGTCCTGTAGACTTTACTTTAGGGGAAGGCAGTGGAAAACAATCTCTGACTTTCTTTGCCTAAGAAAATCTATGAAATTCATGGGGCTGCCATAAGTTGACTGGCAACTTGAAGGCACACATACACATGCTCAGGCACTTTATTTGCCATCCTGCCATCATCGCAGTAACTAATCAGTTGTTACACATTGCAGGTTAGAGCCAAGATTTGTTCCCCCAATAGTGCTGAGGGATGGGAATCTGATATGCTGTTTGTTTATTTATTTAGGTATTTATACCCTGCTCTTCAGCCACAAAGGCTCTCAGAGCTTTCAAAAATGCTGTTGCTTACAAATTATTAAGCAACAGCATTTTACACATCTACGCCACTTAATAGTGCACTAGGCACTAAACAGTTTCCAATGTGTGTTAGCTCATTGCCTCCACAAGCTGGGTACTCATTTTACCAACTTACAAAAGGATGGAAGGCTGACTGAACATTGGAGCCCTTGGGATCAAACTTGCAATGTTGTGGCTTGCAGTACTGACATTTAACCACTGTGCCACCAGGGCTCCTGGTAGATTGTTACTTTCAGTAGTTCTAGCTAGCAGAGCCAGTAGTGAAGCAAAGACTCTCCACTGGATTTGGCAGGTTCTCTTTTTCCTTCTAAACCCACAACAACTCAGTTACATTCTGTAGGGTCTCCTGACAACCTCTGGAACATTTTCAGGGAGCTGCCGTGGGAAAAGGAGACTGGATTATTATTATTGTTGTTGTTGTTATTATTATTATTATTATTATTATTATTAATATCTCGCCCCTGTACGAAATGCAATCAGGGAGGCTTACAAAATCCACTTCTGCCATCCCAGTTCCACACACCTAAACCTGATAAAACTGGAGCTTTTATTTCTTAGGCCTTAATTTGGGTTAAATTGACTATTGCATTGCCCCATCTTTTCTAAACAGGATTTTTACTCTAATGTTGAGGTACTTATCCATATTGTTTCTCTTAATTTCTCTAAATTAAATTATATCCAGTTTTGGAACTGCTTATATATGTTTTAGTCCTAACACTTTTTATCAAAGGCCTCTTCCAAGCCAAAAACAAGTGTGTGTTGCTGCAAGGGGATTGGCAATGACAGATACCCAGCTAGCTCTGCAAAAAAGGGGATATGTTCTATAAATTGTGGTTTGATTATCTACAGGAGATTAAAAAGAGGTGTGTTTTTTTTAAGAGGACTTTAAAATTTGAACTTAATAGGAGAGATACATTTTGTAGAGCTATTCTCTTATTTGTAGAACTAAAAACTGAAATGATTTTGAAACTGAACTATATACTATGCCACCATGGCCACAATTTGGTACAGTTGTGCATGCCTCTCTGGCTTTTCTTCGCAAACGAAGATTCAGGAAGGACTCATCCCGTGCTTTCTGCACGCGAGCTGATGACTAAAAAGGCCAATCCAAGATAAACAAGTCCGGTTGCAAAAAGCACAGCAGAAGGTCTCCTTGGGTGATGTTTTTGGGTTTTGATTCTTTCTGCGTTGTCGTTTCTCTTCAAGACTTGTTCGTCGTGAGTTCTCAAATAAGGCTGCAGCATTGTGGATAGTGCGTGCATGCCTACACCCTATCAACAGGACTTTAGAACACAAGCTCTGTGGAGGAATGAATTTTTTTGGAAATAAATGTTTAAAAGGCTATGGACATATTCTATCTGGACCAGGATACAGATCAATCACTGGAGAATTGTTTTTGGAAAATATTTTCTGAACCCTTTGTGGGCAAAATGCTTTAACAAAGCTTGTCAGAATGGTAAGTTGTCCAAAAGGCAGTGAGAAGAGGCAGGGAAGAGATTTAGTGGGCTCAAAACTGGACATGAGGCATGCCCTATTAGCCTGACAATCCACAAGACCAGTTTTGATGTACAGCAGGAAACAATCTTAAAAATACTCTTGATTTCATCACAGGCATATTGTACCTTACTCTGAAGCAGCTTTTCCTGACTGACTTCTTTAGATTTTTCTCAGACTACATACAGTCACACTTGATATATGCTATTAGGACATGAGCAGATTATCCAACTGTGGCAGAATGGCAGATGTGCTCATCACTACTGTGTGTATATGAAAAAACCCTAGAATGAAATAAAAAACACATTATTCCATATCTTTATAGAGCTACCAGAAAAGTAAACAGCTTCAGGGCTGACCCCACCATTAGGCAGAAAGAGGTGGCAGCCAATTATGGGATTTTCTCCAGCAGGGACCAAAATCAGCTATACTTCCCTTGAGTTTTGTGTATCTTGGCTATTATTTTTCCTCCTCCTCCTCTTTTTCTTCTGCTTTCTCTCAAGTGGTATATTGTCTCAGGCTGGCCCTCAACAACAGAAAAAACATAGCAACTATCTATCTTCTTCTCTTTTGTGAGTGCCAACGAAAAGCTAAGATGTAAATGAATGGGGCAGACTTGTTTACATAAAAATCCATGAGCAACAGATGTTAAAAGGCTATGGGAATAAAAACTTGGGATACTAGAATCATAGAGTTGGAAGAGACCACATGGGCCATCCAGTCCAACCCCCTGCCATGCAGGAACACACAATCAAAGCATGTCTGACATCCAGCCTCTGTTTAAAAACCTACCAAGAAGGAGACTGCATCACGCTCTGAGGCAGTGAATTCCACTGCTGAACAATTCTTACCATCAGGAAGTCCTAATGTTTAAGGTGGAATCTCTTTTCCTGTAATTTGGACCCATTACTCCATGTCCTAGTCACTGCAGCAGCAGAAAACAAGCTTGCTCCATCCTCAATATGACACCCCTTTAAATATTTAAACATGGCTATCATGTCACCTCTTAACCTTCTCTTTTCCAGGCTAAACATACCCAGCTCCCTAAGCCACTCCTCACAGTGCATGGTTTCCAGACTTTTCACCATCTTGGTCGCTTTCCTCTGGACATGCTCCAGTTTGTCAATATCCTTCTTGAATTGTGGTGCCCAGAATTGGACACAGTATTCCAGGTGAGGTCTGACCAAAGCAGAATAGAGTGAAACTATTACTTCCTTTGATCTAGGCACTATACTCCTATTGATGCAGCCTAGAATCACATTGGCTTTTTTAGTTACCACGTCACACTGCTGACTCATGTTCAGTTTGTGGTCCACTAAGATGCCTAGATCCCTTTTGCATGTACTGCCATCAAGCCAGGTGTCAGCCATCCTATATCTGTGCATTTCTTTTTTTTTTCTGCCTAAGTGTATTATCCTACATTTCTCCCTGTTGAAATTAATTTTGTTAGGTTTGGCCCAGCTTTCTAATCTGTTAAGGTCATTTTGAATTCTGGTCCTATTTTCTGGGGTATTAGCTACCCCTCCTAATTTGGTGTCATCTGCAAACTTGAAAACATGCCCTCTGTTCCTTCATCCAAGTCATTGATAAAGGTGTTGAATAGCACTGGGCCTGGGACAGCAACTAGTCACTTTTCTCCAGAATGAAGAGGAGCCATTGATGAGTACCCTTTGGGTTCAGTCAGTCAATCAATTACAAATCCACGTAACAGTTGTATTTTATTACCAATCTGCCATCCAGTATGTCATATGTAGCACTGACTTCAGAGTGGGAAGAGGGTGTATTTACCTGAGTGCATCTTCAGAAGACTGCAGTGCACTAGATTTTGAAATGCAGGCACTCATCATGACAGTCCCCATAGTTGCATCCCCAAGGAGAGGCAAAATACATAGACAGTTGCATCAATCCAGATCAACAAACCAGTTCTAGCAGTTTCCATCCACAGCAGGGGCTATTCTAAAATACATAGACAGTTGCATCAATCCAGATCAACAAACCAGTTCTAGCAGTTTCCATCCACAGCAGGGGCTATTCTAAAATACATAGACAGTTGCATCAATCCAGATCAACAAACCAGTTCTAGCAGTTTCCATCCACAGCAGGGGCTAAAACCTATGTGTCTTAATTGCTAATTCAAGACCAAGACATTGCAAAGCAGCTCACGTTTTCCCCTACCAATACAGTAAGGTTTGTGGAGGAAGAGTGTACACAGTGATTATGACCTCATCAGCCCATGATAATTGTTTGTTGCTGCTATCTCCACTTATGACTCTCACCTACAATATGACCATTCCTCTCCCCGCGCCACTACCCCAGGGCGGCTGATCATGCCTTTGGCATTCACTGCTACTGGTACTAAATGAAAAAGTTTCTCTAACAGCTTATCTGATCCTCAGACTTATCCATGTAGAAGGAAGAGATTGTATTGTTATTGTTAGCTTGAGGGAAATTCTGAGCATGTGGTTCCATATCTGATTATGTAAAATCACAAGGCTTCCATTAGTTTCAAGTAGGGTGTGTGTACAGCCATAGTCCAGGCAATTATACTAGAAGAAGCTGTAGTCATGACAGTATATAAATTTTGTAGAGGGCAGTTGTTTACAATGACCACCCCATGATGCAGTTATTACCTCTCTCATAGGGCTTGAAGTAGATCAATAACACAGCTAACTTGCTGTAACAAGGAAGGGGCTTCTCAGAAAGTCCATTTGGGGGGGGGGTGAGGGCAAAGCTGGGCTCATCTTAGACGGGGTGATATAATGTGGATTGCTGCACATTAACACAAAATTGCAGCAGCATTAATTTGTCTCCATTTTTTTTGCAAGATCACTGGTATGCGAAGTTATTCATGTTTGATGTTCACACACATCCATGCCTGCAAATCAAGATATTGACCAGGAGTGAATTACTTGTGTTATTATTCTCCATAAGTTGCCACCACTGCATTAAAACAAAAACAAAAACAAAAAAAACCCTTTAAATCTAAGGTGTGCAAGTGTGATCTTCCACTTGAAAAAGCTGTTTGGTCACCTCAACACTGCAAAAATGTGCAAGATCACTACTGTGAAACTCCAAAATGGCACATCTGGCCACTTCGTTGCCAGCAAGCCCCCCCCCCAATGCACATCCAACCAATCAGATTTCTACTTCTGGAACGTGCTGCACTGCAAATCAGTTGTCCAAATGAGCAGTAATGCACATTTCCAATTATTAAAAAACAACAACAAAAAAAAAAACTTCAGGAAAAGCCATGAAGGCTTTTCTCACACAGTTTTTGGCCCCACTCCTTCCAAAAACAACGAATCACCACGGGATTACATTGGGACAAAAGGTATTCTCCTTGAATTCCATGAAGAGTTTTCCCACCATCTAGACAACACAACTATTTCTTTTAAAAAATGTGGTTTTTGTAGTTCTTCTCACAAAATTCAACCACCAGTAAAATATCAATGAAAAAACAGTAGCAATGTGGTGCATCTGACTACAACACTAGTTAAAGTTCTTCCCTCATTATAAGACCATTACATTGTGGGTCTAAAATAGGGGTTGAAACTTTGTAGCCATCTTTGTAGATGTTGTGGCACTCACATCAGCTGCAGCCAGTCTAGTCAGTGGTGAGTAACATGGGGAGTTAAATTTCAGCAACACCATCACCAAAGATTTAAATACCTTGAATATACTATCCCAAGGAAGAAAACTGGCGGGGTGTGGGGGAGACTGTAAGTCTCCTCCAGATTTTCCTGAGTGGGGCTAGTCTTTATGTGGTCCACCCCAAATATCTATTTCTATATCAGCTGTAAGAGAAAATAGGATAGATACACTGCAATAATACACTACAGCTCAAGGTGGTGGTCCATGGCTGGTGCTGGTCTGTGATCTATTGGTTGCCAGTCCATGGAGAATTCCCCAGAAGGGAAAAAAGAACAGTAGTGCCAGGAGGTACAGATATGGTACCTGACACGCTCTCTCTCTCTCTCTCTCTGTGTGTGTGTGTACCCTGCCAGTCCCCCATACTGGATAGCTTAAGAAACACTGCACTATAGGACACTAGATGAGTTAATATGGCTCCTCGGTTCATTCAAAATTCTCCTGGTGATTATCTATTGAAAAATGCAAATGCTTTATTCACTGTCACATGCCAGATGCTGCTTCAACCTTTGATCCAACTGGCTAGTGAGAGAGCTCATGAGTGGAAGTCTGTCAACCAATGATGATCTCTTAAAGCTCTTTATCAAGTATGGTGGTGAAGGTAGCAGAGAAGAATATCTTTTCCACCTTCATTGCATCTTCACAGTGGGTTTGTCTATACGAGGCAAAAAATGTGGATTGCTCCATAGTAATGGTAATTTCATAGCAGCTGCTATTTGTCTTAACAGGGTTTTGGCAGATAGCAGGCATGCAAAGCTATCCATGTTTGCTGTGCAAATGGGCATGCCTGCAAATCAAGATGGTGGCCACAAGTGAATTACTCTCATTTTTACTTACCTTAAATTGCTGCTGCCAGACAGTATTTTTTAAAACCCTATCCATGGTACAAAAGAGCGACCTTTTGCTTTAACATAAAAGCAAAAACAAAAAAACAAAAAACCATTTTATTGTCTTACTACTTGCTTGCTAAGATGAAAATCCAACATGGCTGCTCCGGGCACTTGCCTTGTTAGCAAGCTCTGCCCCCTGCACATGTCCAATCAATCAGCTTTCAACTTCTGCTCATATGGGAAAAGCGAATCTATTTGGTCGCTTGTACCAACAAACAGGAATGCACATTCCCCTCTATTTTTAAAAAAATCTTGGAGAAAAGCTGCAAAGGTTTTTCCAGCATACTTTTTGGCATTTTGCCCCCCCCTCCAAATATGCAGAATCGCATTATGACAGATGGTATTCTTTTCACATTCTGTGAGGGGTATTTTTGCCGTTTATGCATCCTATGCAGCAGGGCTGGGAATCATGCAGCCTAGCAGATCTGACAGAACTTCAGGTCCTAGCATTATTCACCTTTAGCTACACTGCCTAGGGTTGCTGGGATTTTCAGCCCAACATCTGGAGCCACTGGAAATTGCAATATAGTGTATTGTATGTGTAGTGCAATGCGATAGGAAGGGTTGATTTATGGATGGCATGTGCTGGACTGGATAATGAAAAGAGATGAGATTATCAGACGTGGGGGAATGTGCCAAAAAAATCACATTCCCAACCATGTCAGAAGATCGCTATAAGAACAGAAAGGAAGACATTACCAGACACCATTCCTGGGGTGTAGTGTTGTCATGGATGAGGCTTCCCTTTTTCATTGATGGGGACAAGCTGGCAATAAAAAGGAATGCCTTACCCATGGCTGTGTTACGCTCCTGGGATGCTGGAGGATGTCTTTGTCTGATAATCTTGCCCCTTCCTGTGCTCTTAGAGATCTTTTGATGTGGTTTTTGCCACATCTGATAATCTCCATTGACAGAAAATATCCACAAGATTTTCAAGTAAGAAATAAGAAATCTGGCAGTAATTTCAAGAAATTTTTACTAATTTACATTTAACTTGTTTACTTTTATTTTTGTAATATATTGGGTTATTGTTTCTATTATAATGTATAAAAGCTGAGTTTGACGTGATTGGCCTAGAAATCTTCATGTATGAAAGTGCTGTCACATGAAAAGGACATGGAAATGAAGAAAAGTTTAACATTATCTTTTGTCACCAATAATCATCAAGAGAACAAGTTCACATATTCAGTTGTGAGGCACCAAATGCTGAACAAGATAACAATGAACAAATACTACAAAAATTTATACTTAAGGACATGCCAGTCAGCACTTTCGAGGAATCCTTACTGTGTTCACAGAGAAGTGAATTAAGACAGATTGTCTTTGAGAGTGTCAGGTGAGATACCAGTAAATCATCTTAACTGAAGAAGACAAAAAGTATATGTGTGATAGGATGGGAAACTTCTAGCTCTCATACACTCTTATCTGAAAATTCACTTTGCGGGCTGAGCGACCAGGTCCTCCCCCCCCTTTCGGACCTGCCTGCCTGACTCAATAACAGATACAAAATACATGCACAAAAGTTTATTGATACAAAAGAGAAAACAAGTACAGGTGAAGAAGGTGTTGGCAAAAATGGCCACAGCTTTCTGTTATGGTGATAGATGCTGCGGTTGGACAAGGCATGGGTTAAGTCTACCTGCCGCTAAGCTGACTTAGCGGAACCCATTCTGCCTGTCAGCCCCCCTGACTGACACGGTGGAAAACAGGCCACGTGACCGGAAACACGTGACCGGAAGTGCCAGATCCGATGGCCAGATCACGAGATCTGCCCCGGGACCTGTTCACGTGCTCTGTTCTACTCCCAAGAGTGGGGTCTCCTAGATATGGGCCTGACGAGGCCTAAACCTGGCCTGCTGTATCCCCCAAACTGGAGACCCTTGTCCCGAAGAATGGGACCTAACCCATGCCTATCGCCACCAAAGCAGAGCTGCCCCCCCCCAGCTCAGCTTCTGCCAACCCTGCAGCTATCGCCAAACAGAAAACCCCTTCTACCTGTGGGAGGCCTGATGCCCTAACCGAGGAGAAGTTCAAGTTCCAGATGGATGTAAGCGGTGTATGCCCTGGAGCACCACCGGCCCAGGTGCTGGATCACCAAGGGAGCCAAGCCTTCTGTCGCTGACGTGGTAGCTGCCCCAATGCGGAATGAATGGCTGCTGAATTCCTCTGCTGGCTGCCCCAGTACATACAATGCCATTCGAAGAATGCTGCTAAACTGAAATCGCGTGACGGGAGAAGAGTCCTTGTGGATAAACAGGGGGCCTTGGATGACTGAATGGTGCCTCAAGTAGCTACTCATGAGGCGCACCAGGCAGGCTGGTGCCGCGTTGAGCCTCTCAGTCATAGGCATGCCCCTTTTCCAAGCTGGTCGTTCTTGGACTGCCGTATCTTGACCCACAGGACCCTGTCTTGAATCTTGACATCTCCTCATTGAAGGGCCCGCTTCGATCGGTCTGACTTGGAACTGCAGACGAGCTCCCCGACCCGTAGAGCTGCGAAGAACGCCACTGCAAAGGCTGTGTGGAAAAGCAGAGTCTCGTACCTGGACCGGCATACTGCTGGGAGGGTTGCCACCAACCTGCGCAGGACCTTGAATGAGATAGGCCTGCGGGAATCCAGCGTATGCCCATTTTCCCAACGCCAACCTTCGACTGCCTTGCGGACAAGGAACGAAGCACACGGGTCATCCTGACCTGCGGCTCTGCTGAAGAAGGAGATGGCAGCCAGATGTAGCAATATGGGTCTAGGTGCCAAGCCTCTCTCTCTCATGGCAACCATGTAGTGAAGGACTTCCCGTTCCGAGGATGGCCAGGAGCTCCCATAGCCGAAGTGCCGCCTGAAGGACGAGAATTGCTGCACAGCCCTGGAGTAACTGGCCTGGGTGGAGGGAGCCAGGGAGCTGAGCACCCCTTGGATCACCGTTCCTTTCCAAGGTGCCAGAGATCGACAGGTAAGGCCACCGGCAAAACATCCGCTTCTGGAGCTAGTTCCCGGAATCTGTCATCCTGGAATCGAGACAAGGCATCCGCAATTTCATTGTTCACACCAGGTACATGCCGTGCTGAGAATGATATGTTGTCAGCCAGACAAACTAGCACAAACTCCCTGATGAGCCGCATGACCCTGTCAGATCTGGAGGACTGCTTATTAATAATCCTGACCACTGCCTGGTTGTCACACCAGAAGCAAACCCGCTTATTCCGGAACTCGTCTCTCCATAGGTGAACAGCTACTAAAATGGGAAAAAACTCAAGAAAAGTCAAGTCCCGGATGACGTCAGCCTCCCTCCAGGCCAGTGGCCAGGGCTGGGCGCACTCTCTCTGGCTTTTCTTCGCAAACGAAGATTCAGGAAGGACTCATCCCGCGCCTTCTGCAAGCGCGCTGATGACTAAAAAGGCCCATTGAAATACACACCGAACCCGAACCCCCCGCGGCGTCCGATTGGACTTGCAGCCTAGCCCCCACCGAGAAGTCCCCTTGCCAGAAAGAAACCCCATTGAACCCCTCCAGGAATTTTAGCCAAACTCCCAGGTCTTCCTTAACCCCTTTTGTGAGCCTAATGTGGTGCCGAGGAGACCGGATGCCTGCAGTAATCCTGGCCAGCCGACCGCAAAAGGCCCTGCCAGGGGCGACTACTCGACAAGCAAAGTTCAGGTGTCCTAACAGTGACTGCACCTCCTGCAGCGTGGCCTTCTCCCTGGACAGTAGGTTCTGGATACTCTGCCAAATCCCGAGCAGCTTGTCCTCCGGGAGACGCGACACAGCTGCAACCGATCCCCAAGTATGTCATGACGCTGGAGGTTCCCATGGTCTTATCGGGTGCCAGCGGAACTCCCAGTTCATGAGCCAACTCCTGGAAGGAATGAAGCAAAAACGCGCACTCTTCCCCCCCCTGCCCCAACCATGAGGAAATCATCTAGGTAGTGGGTGACAGAATTGGACCCTGTCCGGGCCCTGAGGGCCCATTCCAAGAAGGTGCTGAACACCTCAAAAGCGGAACAGCTGATAGAGCATCCCATGGGGAGAGCCATGTCGTAGTACCAGAGCCCCTTGAACTTAAAGCCTAGGAGGTAGTGGTCCTCGGGGTGGACTGGTAGCAGCCAGAAAGCTGACTGAATGTCGCACTTTGCCATAAGGGCACCGGGACCGCATGCCCTGACCAGTTTGACAGCATGATCAAATGACACATAATGGACGGAGCATAGCTCCGGGGGTATGGTGTCGTTGACCAATGCTCCCTTAGGGTAGGACAGATGATGGATAAGCCAAAATTCCCCTGGTGTCTTCTTGTGGACCACCCCAAGTGGAGACACACTGAGGTTGTCCAAAGGAGGGGATGAGAAGGGGCCCGCCACCCTACCCGCCGCACATTCTTTTGCAATTTTTGCTGCTACAATGTCAGGTAGCTCAGCGGCAGACTTAAGGTTGCCGGATACAAAAGCCTGTCTGGGTCCTACCGTGGGGATCCTGAAACCTACGGAAAAACCCTCTCGAAGGTATGCTGCTGCTTGTTTGTCAGGGTAGGTGTCTAAAAGGGGGAGCAGAGCCTGGAGCTTAACAGGGGCTGAGGCTCACGGGAAACCCTCAAAGACGTCCCTAGCTTTTGCTGCTTCCTGACCCGGCGCTACCCCCAGACCCTGCATCCTTTTTACCGCTGGAGGATACAGGGAGTCCCGCCCGAAAGGGGTGGGCAGAGGTGTTGCCCCAGGGGCAATTGGATTTTGAATGGGAACCATAACAGTTCTCACAAAAGTGCTCGAACTTGCAGCGGGTTCAAAAGCACTTGCCTGCATTGAATTCCCAGCAAACTAACCACCGTGGGTCCCTCTTGCAAGGTGGCTTGGCTGCCTCTGCCTTCCCCCTCATGTGGGAGCCCACAATGACAAGCCACAACTTGTCATTGATGAGGTCCCACCTAGCCCTGGCGTTGCGGGATGCTCTCTTGCGGAAGGCGGTGTCATATTCGATGGCCGCCGCCTCCCCCGCAAGGGACCTGGCCTTAAGCACGTTGGCCAAGTGGTTGGCCAGATGCCATCCCCTATCAGGGTATGCCGAGCTGACTACCCCTAGGAAGACAGTGAATGCGGCCAACCAGTTGGTGAAGGTGCGTTCCACGGATTCAGGCTGTTTTTTCTCCGTGGTCCTATCAGACTCAGGCACGCTACCCACCTCCCCCTCGGGTTTCTGGAGAGAGAAAACATCCACGTAGTAACCTTTTAGGATGTTATCCCTAGTTTTCTTGTCCAGGTGGATCCCAGGTGGGTCCTCGTGGTCCTGGAACAAGCTGAGGGCCGGGGAGCTGGAAGTTGCCGCCCCTTCCCTCCAGGCCCTGGTGGGTCCTGAAGTTGCCGACACAGTGGACCGAGCTTTTATGGCCCAGGATGGCAACGCCGGAACGAGGGCAGCAGCCTTCCAGTACCCCTCCCGATCCACCTCCTCCTCTGAGGACTCACCTGAGGATCCCTCGCTGTCTGATTCATTCTCCTACATTGGAGTGCTTCTTCCTTTTGGCTTGCTTACTGCCGCCTTGGCCCTTCGTTCTTGCCAAACCACCTCCCCGTTCTGGTGACGTATCAGTCAATGATGCCACGCTGATGTTGCTGTGCGACGGCGCACGGGGCCTCCTCTTATGCCCGGATGTTCCTGCAGGCTGCAGGTGGTTCTCCTTTTCTGCTAGTAGTTGAGTGTCTGCCTCGCTGGGGATCCCAGCCTCTGGGGTGGCCCCTGCCGTGGCCCACCTGGACTTCAGCTCTTCCACCTGCTCTGCTAGGAGAGTGACCGCTTGGGTCAGCTCCTGCAGATTAGGTGACTTGGAGCCGCTCAAAATGTTATCCACTGGGTTGGGGCCTGCCGCCGCTGCTTAGGGGGTTGTTCCTGCCCGAGGTGGCAGTTCCCCTTTTTTTAGGGGCCAGGGCTGCCCAGGACCTGGGTGCCCTTCCTGCCTGCGCCCTGGTCACTGGCCTGCTGGCTGGTGCTTTCTTTTTGGGAGGCATTTTTAAAAAAATGATTTCAGCTTGCCCCCCAAGTAGGCACCTGGTAGTAATGTTCAGCTTTTGGCTGGTCACTACCTGGTAGCTTGTCCGCCCTGTGCTGCACCCCACTGGCTGCGCCTAGGTTCCTTCTATCTTGGCTTGTCCGCCCCATCTATTTTGCTTCACCCGCCCGTGAAGCCCTTTGCGATCAATCTGGGAGCCCGCCTGCCCCAGCAGATCTGTCGCCCTTGTCCTGGCTTGTCCACCCTAAACGGGGCTGCTAGCCCCCCAAGGGATACCCCCCCGCTTGGGGTCCCCTCAGCCCTTCCCCGCCTGGAAGGTATTCTCTAGCCCCCTTGTGGAGCTTCCCACCAGCTGCTGCTGGCCTGTGGCCTGTCCGTCCCCCTTGTGGCCTGGACCGCCCTAGACCCTCCGCGGGTCCACTCTTGTCCAGGGGTGCCCCTGGTCCCAGTGCCCAGCCTCTCAGGCCCTTATCCCTCCTTATATTGGAGGGGGGGTATCACCCGCTCGTCCGCCAGAGCCCCCCCTTAGTAGCTGCCTCCCCAGGCCTTAACCCCTCCTACTGTTGGAGGAGGGGTCACCTGCCCCCCTGCCACAGCCGCTCCCCTGGGACTAGCTGCCCGCTGCTAACCCCCCTTCCCTTGCGGTGGCTGCTCCCTGTCGGTGCCACAGCCCCACTCAGCTTTTTTAACTGCCTGCCCAAGCAGGCTCCTTCTTTGGGCACTCCTCGCCCTCTTGAGGTGCTGCCGCCCGCTGCTTCATCTGCGCCGGGGCCGCCTTCGCCCGTGCCGGCCGCTCTTTGCTCTCTTCTGGGCTGCCGACCGCCGCTTCTCCTGGCGCCCCGCTCGCTGCACGCTGCACACCACTCACCGTACGCCGCTCGCTGCCGCTCGCCTTGCCACTTCTCTTCAGGGGCTCCCAGGAGCTCCTCTGTCTTCGGCTCGAGGCGAGCCAACTGGCAGGGTCTGGCAAGGAGCCGGGATAAATCCCCGGCTGCTGGATCCAAAAGGAGATCGGCTCCGCCCCTCAGCCAATCAGCAGCCTGGAGGCTCGGGCTGCCCCTATTGGCTGAGGTGCATCCCGCTTGGCCAGTCAGAGAAGGGGGACCCCTCTCTGATTGGTCCGTTTTCGATCCCCTTCCCAGGGCACAGGAGCGTGCTGGGAAGAGGATGCCCAGAGGCAGGCATGGCGGCACCCATGCCTGCCGCGTGTCTGATGCGGGCCGGGAAGGACGCCAGCCACAAAGCGGCCACGGGGTAAGTCCCGGCAGCCTAATTTCTGTGAATAAGCAGTTTATGAAATTGACTTTCTTCTTTTATTAACAATTTCTCCTTTCCCTTGCTTAAATCCATTAAGTGCAAAAAAATCCTTTATACTGCCTGAAAGATCTGACACATATTTTTATATATCTGAGCCAAATAGAATCCTAGGGCTAAAAGATTAGAAAACCTAAAGATTGCGGACTTTGTCATTTTCACTGCAACAATGAGTTAAAGAAATGTGAGAAGATCTCATTAGAAGCAGCAGCTACTAAACATCTTCTATAACTGCATCAGGAAAATATTCGAATAGTTGAGGATTTTTTCTCTTTGACAGCAAGTATGGTGAAGCAATCTGAGCATTAGACTAGGGGCTTGGTTACACGGTGAAAAAAACCCGTGAAGAATTTGCCAAGATTCCTAATTGTTTACATGCATTGCACAACAAAGTCGCCTCTTTCAGAAGGAGGGGCCACAAAAACCCATTAGTAACGCAAGAAAGGATTTTGGCAGTTTTCCTGACTTTTTTGAAAAGTAGCGCATTTTCGATAGTCTGAACAACCATTACACTAAGTGCTGTGTGAATTACCAGCAATCTTTCTGATACATTCACAGCAGAGCTTTGCCATGATTGGTTGAACTCACCAGGGAGGGGTTTGGACAAGGAGGGGATGGAGGAAAGAGCCATCCACTGTTGTTTCCAGCCACGAAAAAGACTGTGAGTGCTAGCCTTGTGTGTGTGTGTGTGTCTTTCCTTCTCTCCCTCTCTCCTTGCTATCTTGTTCTTAGCTGCTGCGATCTGAAGAATTCAAAACTAGCCTTTCAGTCTCTCTGTGTGTGAATGATCTTTGTCTCCCTTCCCTTCTCGCTATCTTGTGCTTAGCCACAAAAAAGACTGTGAGTGCTAGCCTTGTGTGTGTGTGTCTTTCCTTCTCTCCCTCCCTCCTTGCTATCTTGTTCTTAGCTGCTGCGATCTGAAGAATTCAAAGCTAGCCTTTTCCAGTCTCTCTTGTGTGTGTGTGAATGTTCGTCTCAGGCATTCCTGTGGTAATCAGAGGATGTGCTTGGGAGGCCATGCCCCCGTCTCAGTCTGTGTGTGAATATCAAAGCGGAAAACAGCTGAAAACTAAACTGATAGACCAATTAAGCAATATATCATGTGAACGATGCTGTACAGCTGCGAAACAGCGATACAGCGCAAATTACCGCAATAAAAACTGTCGTGTAACTGAAGCCCAGGATTCCAGGAGATGAGGATTTAAATATGTGCTTGGCCATGGAAATTCACTGGGTGACCTTAGGAAGTCATCCTCTCTCAGCCTCAGAGGAAGGCAATGGCAAACCCCCTCTGAACAAATCTTGCCAAGATAACACTAGGATAGGGTCAGCATAAGGCAAAGTCAGCTTCAAGGCCCATAACAGCAGCATATTTTCTCCAATCCCAAACTCAATTTTGCTTTGGTTCAATGTAGGGCTGTTTTATGCCACACAAACCGAACATACAAAAATGCAGTAATCATCATCTAGGGTTAGTAATGAAAAAGGCATGACTCCCATGTGCAGAATGTGTGTTGCTATGGAAAAATTTATTGTCTTGTGACCACATCTCTTTTTACATGACAGCTATATGATTTTAGCTTCATAACTTCAGCGTTATCAGTTGCTATTTTTAGAGCATGTACCATTTTATTTTTCACACAGCAATTTGCAACAGTGAATTATTACTACATGTATAACTAAGAGCAGAAATTATGGCTGATATGAAATAGCCATATTCAATTACTTTAATGCCCAAAAGTCAGCATATCACATCAACATTAATACCTGGCTGGGGGTTCTGGGAGTTGTACTCCAAAACAGAAACTTTTCCAAACTTTGAATCTGGCAATAAAGACCCTCTTTTTTAAAAAATTAAATATTTTATTATTGGAAAATTTACAAATAAAAATATAGAACAATGATCACAATTGAGCAGCTAATCTGACATGAATTTACCACTGTTGTTATGGTCAGTCTTGTCTCTCCAAAATCTAGCAATTTGCAATGTGATGTTCCACTGTTTTGGACCCTTCCTTAAAAAGGAAAAGAAGAAGAAGAGTGCTTGGTAGAATAAAAGTGTTCTGGTTCTTCTGATCCATATAGGCATCTGGTTTTGTGTGTAAGCTTTTCTAGGAGAGCAATTGTCTAAATTTTTTTCATCCAGCAGTCAATTGAAAGTCCATCCAGATGTTTCCATCTCTGAGTTATTTCAAGGTGAGCCACTGTTAGAAATAATGGTATCAACTATTTCTGTTTTCAGGCAGAATTCAAAGTGCTGGCTATGACTTTTAAAGCCCTACACAGCTTGGGTTTGGACTATTTGAAAAACTGCATCTCCCTATATGATCCTATCCATGCTCTAAGATCTGCAGCAGAAGGCTTTCTCTCAGTCCCACCACCATCCCAGGCATGTTAGGTGATGGCACGGCATGGGAGAGATCCTTCTCAGTGGCTGCTTCCAAGTTATAGAACTCTCTTCCCCAGGAGGTCGGGGTAGCCCCCTCCCTGCTGTCTTTCCACAGGCAGGTAAAGACCTTTCTATTTCAGGGAACATTCGTTTTTAGTGTGTTGCAGCAGATAAAACTTTTAATGGGTCTGTGTGATGTTTCTATTTTATTATGTTTTAAAGCATCTTTTAACACTGTCTTTAACTTGTGTTTTGTAAACAGAAATTTAGTTTGTGCTTTAACTTTTGTATTAGCAGTTTTTAAAATTGTATTCAGCTTTTAAAATGTTGTATGCTCAATCCATGACTCTTTGTTCTGTAAATTACTATTGTCTCCTTGAAATATTGACAATAAAAACAAATAATTTCTTAATCTGATTTTTTGATTTATGATGTTACTTATTTCCCTTATAACCGGTTTCCAAACATCAAGAAGGAGGGAGGCCAATGCTCCACACCTCTGCTAACAAAGTGGGGACAGCTGTTAGTTAATATGGTTTATTTTCCTGGAGGTATAATTCAATCTATGCACAACTTTTATAGTATTATCTCTCCTTAAAGCTGGATTGATTTGTAAGATGGGGAGGACCGTATCCTGTTTCATATCCTTTGAAGAACTGGTATTTTGAGATCATTCATCC
Source organism: Gambelia wislizenii (assembly GCA_030847615.1). Taxonomy (NCBI): domain Eukaryota; kingdom Metazoa; phylum Chordata; class Lepidosauria; order Squamata; family Crotaphytidae; genus Gambelia; species Gambelia wislizenii. Next base: position 112,303,434 of record JAUMIR010000004.1, read on the forward strand.
ATTTGAGTCTAGATCCACTAAGGCAGGGCTTCTTACACTTTTTCCACTCATGACCCCTTTTCACCTGAGATTTTTTTATGTGACTCCAGGTACATAGGTATATAAAATAGGTATACAAATCGAATTCACTGTTGCCAAATTTTTCGCTACCCCCACATTCAGTTACATGACTCCATGTGGGAGTATGGCTCACAGTTTAAGAATCTTTGCACTAAGGGAACTAAATTGTACAGCTATTAGCCATTTGTACAATTTGGAAGCTTGTCCCCTAGTTTCAGTTTTGCCTGTTACACAAAATTCCTTGAAAATATTTAATGCTCTGGAAGGTCTTGGTGTGCGTGTTCCTGATTGTGCCAGAGATAAAATTTGTCTCTTATGTTGCCATTCAGGTTTTAGGTTCTGGACGCTATGCTTTAAAATGTCTGCTGCTAGACCCGCTGCTTAAAAACTTCATGTACAGATACCATATATTTTCTGCCATTTTTCTTCATGGAGAAATCCAAGTGATGTTACCACAAGATTAATGTGCATAAAAATGATACAATCAATCCTTAAGGGCACAAGCATAAAGAACCACTAACTACAGTACTGTAATAAATGAGTCTGCAATGAGTTTACCAGAAATTCTTGCAGCTGAAATGTTACTGTGAAAGAAAGTACCGAGAAGGGTTAATTTTCTCAGCTAGCTGAAAAAGGGGACTGGTGTGTCTGTTATTAGAGAAGTCAGGTCCTACTCACATAAGAATTAAGTATACATCTTGGTCCCTTAGAGTCCTGTTGAAGGGTCATATTTCAAGTACATTGCTGCATTGAAATCGAGTCATTAGAAAAAATTATCTTGATATAAATGTGAGCAATCATTTCAAACTGCTTTAAGTCAAGAAGTGTCATGTTTGGAAAAACTTTTATGATCATGCTTTTGTGGCCTTTGGTTTGTGCCAAGATATAGTATTTCCTTACTATAACACTATGATTTTTTTTTTTTTTTGGTACGATTGCATTTTGTGATATCTTTTTCAGGCTTTTCTTTTGCAATGACCATATCATATAGCCCAATAAGCTTAGTGGTGAGGCTTTAGTTGTTAATGCTGGTGTAATATGCTTGCTTTCAGGTCTTAAAAGTAATTGAAAGGCCATGTCGATCTATAGGACAGAGAATACAGGTCACCCCCTGCATCCGTAGAACCAATATCTGTGGTTTCGGTTCTCTACAGCTGAAAAAATAGGGACACATACCACAAAGTCACATTGGAAAATGTCCTCTCTAGAAATCGTAAGGTCCTCCAATGCAACTCTATGGTATGTTTGTACCAGAAGTATTTTATTTTAATAGGGTTCACTATTATCCATGGTTTCATTTATAAATGGTAAGTCCCAGAACATATCCCCATGGATATGGGGGGGAGGGTGAATTGTACCATTATCTGCAAAAGGTATATTCAGCTCCATGCACCTAGGCATTTGTTTTATGGCAGAGATGGGAAAACTGCAGTCTGTGAGCTATATGTGGCTTCCAAGGCTATTTTTGTAGCCCCCAGGGACCTCAGGAGGTTTTTCAAAATACCCCACAATGCCTCCCAAAGCACTGGGTGGGGCACTGGGGGCAATTTTGCTGTGTTTTTAGCCCTTCAACCAATTTGGAACCACGAGAGGCCTTTTTTGAAACAGGAAGTGAACAGGAAGTGACTTCTATTCACTTCGTGTTGTTAAAAAGGCCCTCTGCTAAGCCTAAACTGGGCCAGGGGGCTTTAACACATGGCAAAATGTCATTTCAAGGCATTTAGGGGGCAAACATGTTCTTGTGTTGTTGTTGTTGTGTTGCTGTTTTTTTACAAGGGATACAGTGAGGGTGTGACTCTCCAAGGTTTCCTGAGGAGATAATGTGACACCCTAGCCTTCCACAGTTGCCTGCCCCTTTTTTATAGCATTGGTTGTCCTACTGAGATTGGGCTGCACCCACGTGAATCCCATGTGTCTGTATTCCAATGAACAGCTAAATATGGAAGTATATCACTCTGCTACGGAAAGCCATCTTGTTTCCAGGTATCATACCATATCCATATTTCCTAAGTAATGTGTTCATTAAGGGCATGTCCCCTGACAACTGCAGTTTCCTGGCATCTTGGAACTTCAATGAGCACAGAAAGCTCTTAGCACAACTCATTAAACTAGAATATTTTTATTTAATAGACATGATTATTGACCAATTTGATGTGTGTGTGGGGGAGTTCTAACTTAAATGAAATTAACATACATATATTTTATGATGAAGTATGGGATGATTTCCAACATATATGATATATTTATAGACTGAATGTTTTTAAAATTAAAATGTTGGGTCTTTATAGACTGCAGGGTAACATGTTAGGCAGAACAAGATTCCTGTTTTACCCTCGACGCTCATTTACAGTAAGTGTATGGATGATGGTAAGAAAAGAATAGAGGAATCTTTCATCCAAGGAGACTTTCCTTAGATCTTCAGCTAGACAATGCATCCTGTGACTATGCTTCTTTATTCCTTTTCAGCTTTTGGTCTGCTGTGCACATTCCACTAGATTCATTTTAAAATGAGGTTTGAAACAAGAAAATGCATCTACGAGAGATCTCTGTCCCATAGTCTTAAGCTTGTTACATTTGGGACTCAATCCAATTGTTCAACTAGAATAGATCCATTCAATCAATACATAAATGTTGACTTACCAATTTAACCTTCATTCAGCAGGTCCACTCCAGTTGGGACACACAATAAGTCTCAAGTTTTTTTTTAAATTCTATCTAGCAATACATTGTTTTGATACATTTTGCTAAAATAAAATCAAACTAGTTCAACTAGGAAGATTCAACTTCTTCATTATTAAGACTGATTCCTGATGCTGTGTAGACAGCATAACCTTAAAGAAGAACACTGAGCTGTCTTTTTCATTTGAAAGAAAAGAAAATGCACATATGCAAAGGCTAAGATCCGGCACTGATGAAATGGTGCATAACTTTATGTTCACAGAATTACATGGTGGTGGCACAATGCCACCTCACTACTGAATTGCAACACTGCACAATCAAATATGCAACAAAGTGCCTATGCACACCCTCAGTCACAAATTACCATGTGACCCACATGCAAAACTCCACCTTCACTAACATGAAATCAGTATGGGTATTGTGCATCAGAAAAAAAATGTCCAACTGCTTTTGTAGGTGGCCTTACACAGGTGTAAGACACCAAAACGATTATGCCCAAAATGTTCCAACTCATACACTTCTACTCATTGTGTACTCATAGGTGATTCTTAATTGAAATTGCCTCATTTTACATTTTTTAATTTAGTATCAAATCTAGCATAAATATAGTTTAATTTTACAGTTGTCCCTCCACATTCGTGAACTTGACATTCGCGGTTTTGATTATTCGCGGTTTTGGGAGGGCCCCCCGCCCCCCCCAAACCGCGACACGGGGCCTCCGGAGGCCCCGTGAAAGCCCTGGGAGGGAGCGGGGAGGCCTCCACGGGGCTTTCGGAGACCCTCCGGAGGCCCCGCGAAGGCCTTGGGAGGGAGGGGGAGGGCCGGGGACGCCTCCATGGGGCCTCCGGAAACACTCCGGAGGCCCCATGAAGGCCCGGGGAAGGGCTGGAGAGGGCTGGGGAGGCGATCATGGGGCCTCCGGAGACGCTGCGGAGGCCCCATGAAGGCCTGGGGAGGGGGTGGGGAAGGCCGGGGAGGCCTCCACGGGGCCTCCGGAGACGCTCCAGAGGCCCCATGAAGGCCCGGGGAAGGGCTGGAGAGGGCTGGGGAGGCGATCATGGGGCCTCCGGAGACGCTCCGGAGGCCCCATGAAGGCCTGGGGAGGGGGTGGGGAAGGCCGGGGAGGCCTCCATGGGGCCTCCGGAGGCCCCATGCAGGCCGGGGGAAGGGCTGGGGAGGGCCGGGGAGGCCTCCATGGGGCCTCCGGAGATGCTCCGGAGGCCCCATGCAGGCCCGGGGAAGGGATGGGGAGGGCAGGGGAGGCCTCCGTGGGGCCTCCGGAGACGCTCCGGAGGCCCCATGAAGGCCTGGGGAGGGGGCTGGGGAGGTGATCATGGGGCCTCTGGAGACGCTCCGGAGGCCCCATGCAGGCCTGGGGAAGGGCTGGGGAGGGCCGGGGAGGCCTCCATGGGGCCTCTGGAGGCCCCATGCAGGCCAGGGGAAGGGCTGGGGAGGGCCGGGGAGGCCTCCATGGGGCCTCCGGAGACGCTCCGGAGGCCCCATGAAGGCCTGAGGAGGGCGTGGGGAGGGCTGGGGAGGCCTCCATGGAGACCTGGAGACGCTCCGGAGGCCCCATGATGGCCTGGGTAAGGGCTGGGGAGGCGCTCATGGGGCCTCCGGAGACGCTCCGGAGGCCCCATGCAGGCCCGGGGAAGGGGTGGGGAGGGTCGGGGAGGCCTCCATGGGGCCTCTGGAGATGCTCCGGAGGCCCCATGCAGGCCTGGGGAGGGCGTGGGGAGGACTGGGGAGGCCTCCATGGGGCCTCCGGAGACGCTCCGGAGGCGCCATGCAGGCCCGGGGAAGAGGTGGGGAGGGCCGGGGAGGCCTCTATGAGGCCTCCGGAGCGTCTCCGTAGGCCCCATGATGGCCTGGGGAGGGCGTGCGGCGGGCTGGGGAGGCGTTCATGAGGCCTCCGGAGACGCATGAAGGCCTGGGGAGGGGGTGGGGAGGGCCGGGGAGGTAATCATGGGGCCTCTGGAGATGCTCCGGAGGCCCCATGAAGGCATGGGGAGGCGGGGGAAAGCGACTATAGGGCCTCCGGAGGCCCTGTTGTCACTTTGGCGGGGGAGGGGGAGAGCAATTGTTATTCGCGGATTTTTCACATTCGCGGGGGTCTGGGGAACCTAACCCCCGCGAATGTGAAGGGATGACTGTAATAGCTGTAGCAACTCCAGAATCCTGTATGGGAGTTATGAACACATAAGCACTGCAGTTATGGTGAAAATCAGTGCATCCTGGCCTGACCTCCCCATCCCAATTTACCGGGAAAGCACCCACAGTGATCAATGTGTGTGTGTGTGTGTGTGTGTGTATTCCTCTGTCACTCAGGAAGCAGTTGGTTGATGTTTCCAACACTCCTGTGAGCAATCTCCAGGCAGAAACAGGACTCCTGTTGCAATTTCCTCTTATGCTGGAGATTGCTCATGTAAGAGGGATGGGGTGGGATTGTTGGCCAACTGCTTCCCCATCAACAGGAATACAGACCCCCATCAATCACAAAGGTAAGTGGGGATATGTAGGGACTTTCATGGTCCATACATAGGGGCCATGTAGAGGCTACATAGTTCCTAAATTAGGGGCTACATAGGGATCATGAAAATGAAATTGTTACGAGTACACACACTAAAGACATTTTCAGACGATCCTTGCAGCCTTATACATTTGTAACTGCCATAGAGGATTCCAGCCAAAAATTCTTGTAACATCAAAGACTAACAAATTTTATTTACATCTGAGGAAATAGACCAAGGAGATTATCAGATGCATTAAAAGTCGTGTTACACGAATGCCAGGAGATTACAAAAGGGCTCCCTTTTCAGATGACCTCATTCCCCCCTTGTTATGCACCCATTCTGCTGCTATTCCGCTGCTTTTTCTGCTTTTTATTGATGGGACAAGCCATCAATAGTCCCCCATTCTGTTTCTGCCATGGATGTTCCTGAGAGCAAAAAGGTGCCCCATTATGCTGGCAAGCATCAATTGGAGGTCCCTGCCAGGACACTTCTGTGTGAGATTGGGACATCCAGATAAGTGACACACTTTTTATGACCCTCCCCAGGTTACTTCTACCTTTTAAAGTGTGTTTTTGTGCTTGCTGTCATTTTTTGGTGTTCTTCTTATTTTTATTTTTAAATTTCCCGTGCTTGCGTCTTGTTGCAAGAATCCATGGGATTTCGATCCAGGAAGTGAATGGAGCTCTGTTAGATTGAGCTCCGTTCAATACTGGGCTGCCACAATGATGTGAGAGGAGGTAAGTGTGGTGGGGAGAGTGATTGTGGCGTGACAGGGATGGGACAGGGGCGGGAGTGGAGATTCTGGGATAGGAACACTTTTTTCATTCCTGTCTGAATATCTCCCAAGTCTATGAAAACTTATGCTACCATTTCTGTCTCTCAGTTAATCTCAAAAGTGCTACAAGATCTCCTTGTTTGCAATTTTTTAAATCATTTTTAGTTTTTACTTTTAAGTAAGTATGATGAACTTTTTACATTTTTCCATAAAAAGCAAAGCAGATCTCAGAAGCCTGGAGGCTTGCCCAATTCTGTGGTACTTGAACAAGATGGATGAACCTTGAGATGCATATCTCAAAACACATACTTTGAATCCATGAGGAAGCTGTATCATGGAAGGTGGATTCATAGATATGCGTTGAAGTCTGGAGCAGAAATGCTGTACAGTATGACCCCTGTATCTGTGGGACCAGTGCCCGCAGTTTCACTTACCTGCAGCCTAAAAAAAATGTTCTCTCTAGGCATTTTCTAGGTCCTCCAGTGCAATTCTATTATATGCTTCTGCTGGATGTTGACCATAGAGTCACACTAGAGGACCTAGAAAATGCCTAGAGATCTGTCCTCTCTGGAATATCTAGGTCCTCCAGTGTACTCTATGGTAAGCTTGGGCCAGAAGTCGTTAATTTCAATAGGATTCACTATTATCCACAGCTTTGCATTTCCATGGTAAGTTCAGGAATGTATCCCCTGTGGATATGGGTGTTATTTTGTACCAGATGTTTTCCCAAATGATTTGTACCCTGTCAGCAGAGGTGCATTAGAAAAAATACTAGATTTTTGTTGTTGTTGATGATGTTGTAATTTCCAGTAATATCATGTTAAAGTTTCTCTCCTCCTACCCATTTTTTTACTGTCTCCACTATTTCATCTCAGTTCTTGTCTGCTGTTAAATGCCACAGGGGAATAACTAATGCTTACAGTGCTTATTTCTTGCATTGAACTGCTCTCTGGAGTGTAAAGCAATAATTGATTCACCTGCAAACTTTCTTTTTTAAGACTCCCAAAAGTTGCTATGGTGTGGAAATGAAAGTGGTAGACCTTTTACCCATGATCCACTGATGGAAAAGCAATGCATTACTTTTTCAGCTGTAAATCAGCAAGCACTGCTTTTAGATGTTGTTAATCATTCATACCCTTGAATGGCAACAATAGGAACAGAACATAGGTAGAAAAAGAAAACTAGGTCTGTGTGTGAGAGAGAAAGAGAGAGGTGTGTGTGTGTGCTAGTATGTATGTGTGTGCATACACTGGGACCAGCTAGACTAAATCAGGCAATCAAGTTGTTCAAGGCAGCATGAAAAATCTAACTCCACATAAAAATCTAACATAAGTGTGTGCTATGCATTGAATTATTTTTTAAAAATCTGTTATGGTTCCTTAAAAAAAAAAACCAGTGGCAAACCTTCCCCAACTTGCATAATATGAAGTGTAACACATAACACACTTAACTTGCATATTATATAAATTTACATAATACACAAATTTAGAATATCCAGATTTATACTGCAACCTGAGGATAGATGGGTCTCAAGGTATTATGCTTTCTTTTCCAGCAGGGCAACAAGCTTTCACTTTCTGTGGGCTTGTCAAAACAGTGAAAATATTCCTCATAGAATTTGAGGAGAATACCTTTTGTCCCAATGGGATCCCACATCATTTCACCATATTTGGAAGGAGGGGGGTGAAAACACCAGATATTCCATGGGGAAAGACTTCACAGCTTTTCCTGAAGTTTTTTAACAAACTGCTACGGAAATGTTCATTCCTGCTCCTTGGGACAACAAATTCACTTTGTTGTGCTTTCCCAGTAAGAGCAGAAGTGGATAGCTGATTGGTCAGACATGCACAGGGGTCGGAGCTTGCTGGCAAGGCAGCACCTGGAACCACGATGTTGGATTTTCACCATAGCAATTTTGAGCTGAGGTGATGGAACATGCTCCCCCCCCACTTTATTTTTCCTGTTTATTTAAGTGGAAGGTCACGCTTCTGCACCTTGGAGTTGCTTTAGAAAAATAAATACTGTTTGGCTGTGGCAACTGGAGAAATAAAAATGTGAGTAATTCACTCACACCCACCATCTTGATTTGCAGGCATGACTGTTTGATCATCGAACATGAATAATTTCGTATACCTGCGATCTCCAAAAAAACAAACAAAAACAAAAACAAAAACAAGCCCAACCATGAGGATAAATGAAAGTTGCTGTAAATTGGCGTTACTCTGAACTAATCCACATTTTATTGTCTCATATAGACACAGGGCCAGTTTAAGGAATTTTGGGGCCCCCTGCAACACTTTATTTTGGGGGCACCATATGTTTATTTCAGGTCAGTGTAACCTAACTCAACCTAAGCTATTCACAGTACAGGATATTCAGATTATTACTAATAATGTTTTTGCAGGAGAAGGGTTACAACTGGGCCCACCACAATGACGGAGCCCCTGCGGCTGCAGGTGCTGCAGGGCCCTTCAACCGGCCCTGCTGTGAGAGGCATTTTCACCATGTGGCCAACCCCAGCATCTCTTGAGGAAACCCTAGCCATCTCTTTGGGATAACCCTATGGTTCCTGGGACCCTGGGTTGGGAAGCCCTGCGGAGTCCACCGGGCAAGGGTGGTAGGGCCAGTTCAAGGGCCCTGCAGCACCTGCAGCTGCAGGGGGCCTCGTCATTGTAGGGCTCCCCGGTCATACCCTCCTCCTGCAAAAACATCATTAGTAATAAAGTAGGACCCCTGTATCCCCTAGGGATTGGTTCTGGAGGGGCCCACAGATACCAAAAAACATGGATAATACTGAGTGCCATTTAAAAAGATGGGACTTCCAGTTTAAAATACCCTCGAGTTGCCTTGGAAGACCTAGAAAATGGCTGGAGAGGACACATTTTCTGGGAAGACACTATGGTAGGTATGATGTTTTATGTCCCGTGGATAATTGAATTGGTGGATAATCAAACAGTAGATACAGGGGCCCTACCTTAATCTGTATACCCTGGACCATGCTGTGCCGCTCCTCCTCCAGGCGCTCGGTCAGGGTGCCCAGCTTCTACCAGTGGTGGTGGAGCTCCTCCAGCTGCCCACCCCAACTCGCCAGCCACAACACACACACACACAGAGCCTGTGATCACCTGTGTGGTGGCAGCAGGTGTGTGTCTGGGCGGGGGGGGGGCTGGCGCTGTTGCCTGTGCCTTGGCCGGAGGTGCCCTGATCACTGGCACTGAGCTGGGGCTGCAAGCAGAGCCGAGCAGAGGCCACCACCTGCTTTGTGAGGTGAGCACGGAGCTGCCTGCCTGCCGCCTCCCTCCGGGAACTGGGCCAGGCTGGCCTCTCGGTGGTGTTCCGGGGGGGGGGGAAGGCACTCCTTTTCGCCACGGGAGTGGGGAAAGGTGAGCAGCAAAGTGAAAGAGGAGCGCCAAGAGAGGGGAGACTCTTTGGGGTGCGGGGTCAGCAGCGCCAGCCATGGGGCCCAGCCTGGGCGCCGCCACCTTGGCCTCCTCTCCTCCTGCCGCTGCCACCAGCGCTCGCCCCCAGGTGCTCCAGGGTCGCTTCCAGGGTGGCGCAGTCCATGTGGAGGGGGCGGCGGGAGGAAAGTCTGAAGGAGGCAGGAGGAGAATAAAAAAGGGCAAGGCCAGCAAGAGGTTTTGGGCCGCTCTCTTGCTCCTGCTTTTCCTCTCTCCTGTTTTGTTTTTTGTTTTTTGTTTTTTGCAGGAGGGTTCAGATGGGGCCCCCTGCAGCTGTGCCCCCCCCCCCGCAGATGCTGATTTGGCAGTATGTTTAAACCGGCCCTGTATAGACAAGTCCTGCATGTGTAGTTCCTACATTTTCAGGCCAGAAAATAAACACCAACGTAGAAGTTGTAGCTCACTGCAGCAGCTCCTTCAGTCTCCATGTCTCTGTGAACTATATAGGTGGTAACAGAGCATTTTGAGCTCCAAATGCTTCAGTTTATTTCCCCTCTTCTGGAGTTCCTGTGCCTGAGTCACAGAGACTGTGAAGGCAACTATACAGAGTTAGGTCCGTCTCCTATCCTCCTTCTTAGACCATTATTATTATTATTCATTTATATCCCTCCTTTCTCCCAATAACAGGACTCAAGGTGACTAACAACATATTTCAAACAAGTTAAAACAATGCAAAAGTAAAGAATAATAGTAAAAAATATAAAATTTATAAAATAATTAAAAACAATTTATAAGTTAGAATATTTAACATTAAAGAATTAAATGCATTAAAAAAAATTATACAGACCCTTAAAGGTCTTAAAAACAGCATCCAAAGCCTTAGAACCTCATCCCTTGTTAGCTTGTCAATTTACCCCCCTCCCAGTTGTAATCCCTCAGATAAACAGACCCTGCCCTTCTCTTTAGCTTTTCCTAAGTGTGTTCCTTCTATGCATTTTTAAAAGGAGAGAACAATATTTGTTTGTTACATTCCCCTAAGTTTTACCCTCAACTTATCCACAGGGTCATAGCAAAATCTATAATTTTGGTCCCAAATCTTGCCCTTACCTTATGCATGATGTTGACTTTAGGACTTTATCAGACATGTTGTTTTAAACATTCTTTTGCCAGCATTAAAAAAAAAAAAGCATTTTTATGCAGGCAAAAAGAACACCCCCCCTCCTTTCCCGGCAAAGGCTCCTCCATGAATGAAGAGGAAGTGAACAGGGCTCATAAAAAGTCACACCAAGCACACACACAAACTTCCAAGTAACCTAGGGGGAGGTCATAAAATGAGTGAAACTTACCTAGATTTCCCAATATGACCTGGAAGTGTTTCCGCCTGACCGGCCATTGTCAGGGTAAGTCTGAGATTTAAAGGGACAGAGGTATCGCATGCCATCAATGCTGGCAAAAAAAACAGCAGGGAGATCTATTGACGGCTTAAGCCATCAATGAAAAAACATGGCTTTTGGGCTCTTAATAACCGTGAAAGGGCAATGTCGTCTAATCCGTGCGTGCTTTCGTGGCTCTGTGGCATCCTTATGACACTATATTTTCCATGTCTGATAAAGTCCTTATACATGAGTATTTACAGTAACTTCACTGGTAAGTTTTGGGATGTAATTTTTTTTTAGCCTGATTGCATAAGACACATTGACAGTTCCAAACCCAGTACCAGGGTAAATTCCGAGAAAGTTCACAATTGTATCAATTTGCACAGTACATTACTGAGTTCTAAAGGGAACTGTTAGCAATGTAGAAAAGCTGAACATCCATTCAGCATGTGCTCTAACGACAAACACAACCAAAGCAAGCACACATTCAAGCAGGTCAGCCAAGCAACCAGCCTTAACAGCCTTAAAAAGATAAAATCTCACCACCGATATTATGCAAAACTCCTTCACAGAGACTGTGAGGCAAGCTACATTGAGATCTTTATGGCCTCTCCCCACCCCACCGTCTCAATGATATGTGTGATAATAGAGCACTGCCTGTATTGGAGGTACAGTTGTTCGTTTTGTGTGTTTTATGTGTTCCTTTGAGCAATAAATGAATTTATTTCAAGACATGTTGATCCCGTGGGGTGGTTACCAGTAAATAAAAACATAAATAAATACATAAAATAAAACTTTGGAATAAAGTAAATAATCAGAATTACAATTCAAAAAGTCAGTTAAACCAATAGCATTTTTTAAAATTCCAAGCACGCCGCATTAATCAAAGATGGTTTCTTCAGAGTTTTCTTAATAGCTAGCAATTACGAGGCTGTGCATGTCTCCCTGATGAATGAGTGCCACAGGTATGAGGTCTATTTATCTAGAAATGAACAGGGTAAGTACTCAAAGCTATCATAGTAGGTTATGACAGACTCAGGCAGTCACATCCACATATTAGTTTCCCTTAGCAACGATAACAAAAATACTAAACACAAACACCATTAACTGAAATACTGGGCACAGCAATAAAGAACAAATTTAAGGCATAAATGCTTTGTTTGTGCTCTATTGATCAGGAGCTCTTCTGTTTAAGTGTACTTTTAATGTTATTATTTATCAAGAGGCTAGTAAAAAATTGATAGAAGAGCATGTCTGAGAACTCTTTTTTACATAAAGTAAATGTTGAATTACTGATAACAGGAACGTGAGCAGTCTCTGTTATACAATCACTTACATAATGCGAAAGAGGAGAACAAGCTATTACATGTCAGTTAAAAACTGATATTGGAATATAAAGTTTATTTTATATTTCAGTGTAGCAGTATTACTGTGGAGAGGTATGTATCAATTATACATATACCAGCAGAATTAAATTGCCATAAAATGTGCCCTTGTATATCAGATTGCCATATTTATTGAGTTTCATCACAGTCTTTATGACCAATAAAGCTCATGTTAAAGTAACACTAATAGCACGAAATCTTCAGCCATTCAACTGTCTCCTCAGTGAATCATTCCTGAGAAATGTTCAGAGAGATAATGTTTTAATTTTATAGAGAGGCAATTATAAGTTTGAGAATTCTCTGTTTTCAGAGATACATATCTGACAAATCTGCTTTTCCACTTCAAAGATCTCTTTTATTGCTGAATAGACATACAGATTTTCAATTTAAGGTTTGTTTGTTTTTTTAAAAAAAATAACACCTTCCCCTCTGAGCTGCTTTGCTACTTTAAAGTTCTCCTTTGCTTTTGAGTAGAAAAACATGGCCCTACACTGTACTCTAACTTGCTATATTAAAGAAGAGACCAAACAATTACACTGGTGGGATTGGGGGAATGAAAAATAAATACATACATTCATAAATATCAGTAAAAATTCAATAGGCCCCATCCATTGGTGTTAAACCAAATCACTTTACCAGTAGCCATGTTTACCACTAGAATGTGGTGAAGATTGTTCAGCCCTTGGGCCTCAAATGCTTTGCCCATTCCTTGGATTTCCATTACTTTCAGTCAGAGGTCCACCTTTATCCTTCCTGCATCAAAATTCTGTGTTGTTTATCCTATGTTGGATTTGTAATTGGTTGACCAGCCGAACCCAAAGGGTGCTCAGCAGTGGTTCCTCTTTCTCTTGGAAAGATGTGACCAGTGGGGTGCCACAAGGTTCTGTCCTGGGCCCAATTCTATCCAACATCTTTATCAATGACTTGGATGACAGAATTAGGGGCATACTTATCAAATTTGCAGATGACACCAAATTAGGAGGAGTAGCTAATACCCTAGAAGACAGGATCAAAATTCAAAATGACCTGGATAGACTGGAGAGCTGGGCCAAAGCTAACAAAATGAAATTCAATACAGAGCAATGTAAGGTACTGCACTTAGGGCGGAAAAACGAAATACATAGATACAGGATGGGGGAGACCCGGCTGAACGAGACTACATGCAAAAGGGCTCTAGGAGTCCTAGTAGACCACAAGTTGAACATGAGTCAACAGTGTGATGTGGCAGCTAAAAAGGCCAATGCGATTTTGGGCTGCATCAATAGAAGTACTGTATAGTGTCTAGATCAAGGGAAGTCATAGTGCCACTCTTTTCTGCCTTGGTCAGGCCTCACCTAGAATACTATGTCCAGTTCTGGGCACCACAATTCAAAAAGGATATTGACAAATTGGAGCGTGTCCAGAGGAGGGTGACTAAAATGGTGAAAGGTCTGGAAACCATGCCTTATGAGGAAAGACTTAGGGAGCTGCATATGTTTAGCCTGGAAAAAAGACAGTTAAGGGGCGATATAATAGCTCTGTTTAAGTATTTGAAGGGGTGTCACATTGAGGATGGAACAGGCTTGTTTTCTGCTGCTCCGGAGACTGGAACACGGAGCAAAGGATGCAAGCTCCAGGAACAGAGATTCCACCTCAACATTATGAGGAACTTTCTGATAGTAAGAGCTGTTTGGCAGTGGAACACACTCCCTCGGAGCATGGCGGGGTCTCCTTCCTTGGAGGTCTTTAAACAGAGGCTTTGATTGTGATTTCATGCATGGCAGGGGGTTGGACTGGATGACCCTTGTGGTCTCTTCTAACTCTACAATTCTATGATTCTATGATCCTTCTGGTACAAAATTTCTGGAGACTGGATGAAGTAAATTTCAGAATGATTTTCAAAAAGCATTATATAGGCAATTTGAGCTGCAAGCCTCATCAGTTTATCATCATAGGTTTACTAGAGAGTGAGCTCCTCTGATCACTATACAATCTGGAAGAGACAGTGTCAATTAATCCTCTGTCATCCCACTTTTTCAGCTGCTTTTAAAATGTCTCAGTTTCCTCCCATTATTTTTCACCTTTGTCCTCAGCTTACTTCAATTGCTGCAAACTGAGTTCAAAGATGAAAAGTAGTTCACATTCAGTGAACCTAGCAGGGGGAAGAAGAGAGGAAGGGATGGAATCTTGCCCTTCCCTGTACGCTCAGGCAAAAACAAACTGCTGCAGCCTCTCCTAGCTTGTCTCTTCTTCCTCATTAATAATTGTTGTCAGCTTACTTTGACCACACTCCAATCTTGGTTGGCCTCATGTGTCCTGGTTTTCATTTGAAAAATATTGGAGGATATGGATCACAGTGAAGCTTACTTTTCAGTAAGCATGCTGTGAAGCTCTGGAGACATGCCTAGGATACACTATTACATCAGTTACATCTTTCTTTCTCATCCCCTCCCTATAATTCTTCTGGGTTGTACATGGCAACCCAGCCCAGCTCTTTAACACTAAACAATTTCCAGTGCAATGCAGTTCAAAATAAAATGTACTTCTGTTATCATTTACTGAAACTCTCATTCATTGTTGCTATAAAGATCAATAAAATATCTGGGGCTCCTTCACTTATTTTCTTTTGTTATAAACACTGATACACATTGGTAGAACTGGGGGAAGGGGAATACTCAGGAGCAAAACATCACTCCACAGCATTACTTAAAAGGGGGGAATCTGTGTGTGACTCTTCGGGTATCGTATTGCTCTATCTATAGTCAATTGACTGATGCTTCATTTTTTTCAGAGAAAAGCATAAAAAGAAATAGAAGCTTGATTAGATGGTCTCCTCTTTTATTTCTTACTATTACTTATAAATGACCTTTATATGGTGGAGGAGGAAGATCACCAAAAGACCTGATCTCTAATCACAGCAGCAAGAATGGAAGGGATGACCTCAGGCCAGACAATATCTCTGAGATTTTTTCCTGGGATTCTTTCCTAATTGTTTTGCTTTGTATGACTCAAACAACTAAAAAATTTTTTAAATGCTCAAAGAAAGAAAAAGAAATGTGTTCTATGGTTTAGGTGTTCAGTATCTTAAAAGAACCAAGCTGAAGATGCTGTCCTTTCTTTTTTAGCTGACATGAAAGGTGCCAAAAGTAATTGAATCTGTATCTGTTCATGTGATTAACTTAATGCCCTCTGAAACCTTTGCAAACAATATACATAGACTGATGTGGGGAAATGTAGGACTGGCAACAAAATGTCGCAGTGTGGAGTGCTCCAATTCAGAGTTCCAGCCAGCCAGTGAGTCAGCCGTGTCCTCTTTCATTATACTCTGTTACAAGGATATGAATCAAGCAACCCTCCAGATGTTGTTGGACTGCAAGTCCTAGCTGCCCTAGCCAGCAGAGTCAATGGTAAGAAATGCTGGGAAAGGCAGCCCAATATCTCCATTCTATTCTCTTCCCCATTTTCCCATTCTACCTCCACCACTAACAATAGACAGACAGCATCTCTGTGCCCACTGGGCATGCTCA
Organism: Gambelia wislizenii; assembly: GCA_030847615.1. Taxonomy (NCBI): domain Eukaryota; kingdom Metazoa; phylum Chordata; class Lepidosauria; order Squamata; family Crotaphytidae; genus Gambelia; species Gambelia wislizenii. The sequence goes on from JAUMIR010000004.1 coordinate 112,319,126, forward strand.
ATTCACGTTGTGATTACATAGACTTTAGAAAGGTAGGGGTTCAGGAGCTGCAGTTTGCCCACCCCAATATCAAATATAGCAGTCACTTCCCACAATGTTTCTTCCCGTTTTCTAATACTCAAACAAATGTGGAGGATGACAACAGAGCATTAATCTTGAATAAACGCATGACAAAACTTCAAATTTTCCACTGATATTCTGAAAATATTCAGAAACGTTGCTGATACAGTGTCAGAATTGGTTCCAGACATAACCTTCTCCTGCCAAGTTCAGTTCTGTTATATCTTTTTGTGGCTAATTGTGTTTACGTTCCTTTGTACTTGCTAATCAGTATGTAGTCTAACTGGGAGAAGGGAGGATACGTTCTATATCTGTAACTGTTTGATTAAAGTTTGGACCTGGTCTGTGCTCTGAGAAAAGTGGGACGTGCCTACTTCTGGTGGGAATGGAGTGGGGATGATGGAACACCAATGACTGTATAGCCCATTAGATTTTGTAGATTATAAATACTTTTTAACATAATGCTTTGCAGGTAGGGTTCATTCTGAGCAACAATATTGTGGGGATAGCTCCTTGGATTATTATGCCAAATAAAGTTTTCTATTTTTTACTTTGAAACTGCTGGTTACTGAGTCTGAGGAAACCAGTACATGACATGTAGGAACTTTCATTAATTAATTTCTGAAGGGCACGTAGCAGGACCTCTGTCCTCAAAAAGGAAGTGTTTCAAGGTGAGAAGTTCTGCTGACACCTTAGACTCAGGAATACTATCCCCATCCGTTCTGAAGTTTGAATTACAGGCCACACACATAACTGATTTTGTCAGGAAGATTATCTCTGGGGAAATACAGGGTATTCTCTTTTTTGGAGAGAGAAGACACTGGAAAAAACAGTAAATTCTGGGTGGGTGGTTAGCTTAAATTTTTATATGCCTTTAAACCAGAAAAAACAATAATTCAGTTCAGACCTATGTATGAAGTTTGGCAGGAACAGTCTTGATCAATCCTCTGTTGACCTACTTTTTCAGCTGCTTTAAAAAAATCCCAGTTTCCCTCTCCTCCTTCTGTTTTCCCCCTCAGTCCTCAACTTACTTCAGCTGGTGCAAACTGAGTTCAAAAGGCAAAACTATTTTGCATTAATCAACTCAGTGGAGTGGGGAGAGGAGAGGAGGGGTAGAATCTTGTCCTTCCCAGTAGGTTCAGGCAAAAGCATATTTCTGCAGCCTCTCCTTGGTTTGTGTGTTCTTCCTCATTAATGACTGTTGCCATCCTGACCACATTCTGATGTTGCTTGGCCACACACGACCCAGTTTTCATCTGTGAAATATTGGAGGGTTATGATGAAATGGTTAGAGTGTTCTGATAAAACTTAGGAAATCAGTTTGCAGGTTGGGAACTCTGATGAGTCTGATCTATTGTAATTCTTGGCAGGAAACATTGTATTTTGTGGTTCCTGGAAGATTCTAGCTATGTATAACACTCAGTAGGCTTCTGACATAGGAGATTATCAGACACATTAAGAGTAGAGTTACACGAACACCAGGAGATCACTAAAGGGCTCCCTTTTCAGATGACGTCCTTCCCCCCTCGTAATGCACCTGTTCTGCTGCTGTTCCACTGGCGCTGCTTTTTTATTGATGGGAGAAGCCGTCAATACATCCCCCATTCCATTTCTGTCACAGATTTTACAGCAAGTGAAAAGGTGCCCCATTGTGCTGGTGACATCCCAGAATCAATGGGCCGTCCCTGCCAGAACACTTCCGGGTGAGATCGGGACATCCAGGTAAGTGAGATGCTTTTTAAAAACTTCCCTGGTTTACTTGGAAGTATTATAAAGTGTGTGTATGTGCTTTTTGTACCTTTGTTGTTCTTGCTATATTTGGGTTTTATTTTTGAATTTCCTGCACTCGCATCTTCTTGTGAAAATCCATGGGATTTCACTCCAGGAAGTGAACGGAGCTCTGTTAGAGCTCCATTCACTCCTGGGCTGCCCTGTTGATGTTACTAAGGTACGACTGTAAATTTTTGTTATTGTGCCAGGACAGGGGCAGGAGTGGAGATTCTGGGACAGGAATGCTTTTTTCATTCCTGTCTGAAAATCTCCATAATAAATATGCTATTTAGTTGCACAATAATCTCCAGTAAGTGAACCTGTTGCACAGATTGATTTAGGCTCAGGCTGAAGTAGAGTGAGCATTGCTGAACCTCTATGGGACCTATCAAATTTCTCCTGCCTATGAGTGCAGATGCATTGATATAATCAATGTCAGGCATTAAAGACAATATACCTTTTATACTCTTTGCCTTGAAACAGAAAACATGTGTTTTCAGTCTTTTTCTTTTTAATGCTTTCCTTTTGTTATCCCACGAACTCACAGAAAGTTCACTCAGCTCTCTGTGGACCTAGTTTTATTCATTCAAGCAATATCATCATCCAAATTAGATGAGATATGTCTATTCAATTCACTAGGCCTGCCTTTACTCACAAAGTACTGGACAATGTAATTTTTTTCCCTCAAGCTCACACCCTTATTTCATCCTCCCTTGGTTTCCTTTCCTCTTGTCCCCACTCTACTTTCAATTCACCCCTTGCTTCAAAGGGTCATCAACCTTGTGGTGTTTGATAGTTTGATAGGACTAGCTAGTTTGATAGGACTAGCTAAAACTATGTCCTTGTTGACTTAGAAGTAAGTCCCATTTAATTTGTGACTTAGGAGATTATCAGATGTGTCAAAAATGGCATTATAATGATGCCATGAGATCGCAAAAGGACTTCCTTATCAGACAATATCGTACCCCAGCATTATGCAAGCATCCTGCTCCTGTTCTGAGGGAGTTCTTTTTTATTGTCGGGGAGAAGTTGGAAATTGATCTCTTATTACATTTGTGTTCCAGATTTTCGTGTGTGTGACAAGGTGCCCCATTCTGCTGGTGTAATGCCAGCATCAATGAGCGGTCCTGCCAGAACACTTCCATGTGAGACCGTGAGAACCAGGTAGGCTATCCTCTTTTTTGTATCCTCTCCAGGTTACTTGTAAGTTTTAAAGTGTGTTTTTGTACTTGGTGTAACTTTTTTGTGTGTTATTTAACTTTTTATTTTTGAATTTCCTGTGCTTAAGTCTTCTCACAAGAATGGATGGGCTTTCAGTCCAGGAACTGAATGGAGCTCTGTTAGAGCTCCGTTCACTTCCTGGGCTGCCTGTCGATGGAATAGAAGGTAAATTTAATGGGGAGGGTTATTGTATCGTGTCATGATGGAGTGCTCAAATCCATCATGGTGAGTTCATCTGCAAACCTACAGACAACATCATCTGGAAATTTCTACTCCTTGCTTTCCATAGCAACACGTATGGTAGAGGGTGGGAACCTCATTTCCTAAACATGACATGACATCACCTGACTGAAGAGCCAATCAGATCTGGCAATGCAGAACCAATTAGATTTGACCAATGGAGTTTTGAGTTCTCAATTCCTTTGTTTGAGAGACACATGTTTTTAGACCAGCAAGGATACGAGGTGGTTGAGCCTGCAAGAGAAACACACATGGTACTGAGGTCAGAGAAGCGACCTCACACATGGCTGTATAACAACAAAGAGCCCAAATGGTTGACCGGCCGAACCCAAAGGGTGCTCAGCAGTGGCTCTTCTTTGTCTTGGAAAGATGTGACCAGTGGGGTGCCACAGGGTTCTGTCCTGGGCCCAGTGCTATTCAACATCTTTATCAATGACTTGGATGACAGAATTAGGGGCATACTTATCAAATTTGCAGATGACACCAAATTAGGAGGAGTAGCTAATACCCTAGAAGACAGGATCAAAATTCAAAATGACCTGGATAAACTGGAGAGCTGGGCCAAAGCTAACAAAATGAAATTCAATACAGAGAAATGTAAGGTACTGCACTTAGGGTGGAAAAACGAAATGCATAGATACAGGACGGGGGAGACCTGGCTGAACGAGACTACATGCAAAAGGAATCTAGGAGTCCTAGTAGACCACAAGTTGAACATGAGTCAACAGTGTGATGCAGCAGCTAAAAAGGCCAATGCGATTTTGGGCTGCATCAATAGAAGTATAGTGTCTAGATCAAGGGAAGTCATAGTGCCACTCTATTCTGCCTTGGTCAGGCCTCACCTAGAATACTATGTCCAGTTCTGGGCACCACAGTACAAAAAGGATATTGACAAATTGGAGCGTGTCCAGAGGAGGGTGACTAAAATGATGAAAGGTCTGGAAACCATGCCTTATGAGGAGAGACTGAGGGAGCTAGGTATGTTTAGCCTGGAAAAAAGATGGTTAAGGGACGGTATGATAGCCCTGTTTAAGTATTTGAAGGGGTGTCACATTGAGGATGGAGCAAGCTTGTTTTCTGCTGCTCCAGAGACTAGAACATGGAGCAATGGATGCAAGTTCCAGGAACAGAGATTCCACCTCAACATTAGGAGGAACTTTCTGACAGTAAGAGCTGTATGGCAGTGGAACATACTCCCTCGGAGTGTGGTGGGGTCTCCTTCCTTGGAGGTCTTTAAACAGAGGCTGGATGGCCATCTGACAGGGATGCTTTGATCGTGATTTCCTGCGTGGCAGGGGGTTGGACTGGATGGCCCTTGTGGTCTCTTCCAACTCTACAATTCTATGATTCTATGATACCATAGAGTCTAAGGAAGAGACTTCCAATGACTCTGAATTCCATCACAGAGACTGATTATTATGGACTTCATAAACTGTGAGTTATATTTTCTTAGCTTAGGGAATGTCTAGTTAGCATGTGTTAGTTTTTATGATTTATTTTAACTCTATGACTTAATGTATTTCATGTAGCCTTAAGCTGAGAACCTGGAGGAGAGATTTCCCTCCATGCTGTGTCACTGCTTGAACTAAAAAATAAAGCTTTTTCTGTTTTCCTAATCTCCATGAACACGTGCCTGGCTTGGGCTAGCTATCTGAATTTCCCTGGGATAGAGGAAGGGGAGTTGGTGATATTTTAACACAACCCGCCCAGCTTCTCACTGCACTGGGCATAAAGATGGTGGTGGGGGTACTCAGTGAATGGTGGCAGATTTTGATGAGAAATTAAATCTAAGGTATTTCAAGGTTAGAGAAAAATCCCTCAGGTTCGGATCTACAAAGGGCATCCCTGGAGTTTCAGGCAGAGATCCTCATAGCTAGACTGCCTGAGTACATGTTTTGGGCTGCTTTCATGCAATCATTTCATATATATCATGTGAAAAAGAGACAGATAACAACATGCAAATATCACTTTATTTAATTGCTTTACAGTAGAATAGTGGGCTTCTTAGATACATGATTTTTTAAACTGGAGATGTGATGGACTGAACTTGGAAGCCCTAGCTCCTGCATTCAGAACATGTCCTCTGTGGCTGATCTTTGCAGACCATGCCTCCTCTATGGGAGTGGAGAGGCAGGAAGGATGCAATGGTTCAGTTGTGCAGAAAAAATGATCTGCCTATGCTTAGATGCACTCAAAACATTTTGATGAAGAATTCTCCACCTTTGATTTATTGACTAATCTTTGTAGTCAGCTGCCTATTGCTGCATGTGCAGTGGGTCAGTTTCCTCTAGCTGGAATAAGCACATCAGCTGAGAACTTAAATCACAGTCTACATTTTGAACCCATAGCTATGCTGCAGAAACACAACAAAATCCTGTTCATGGATTGCACGTTGGGTACTTCTGAGGCACATCAGGCAATCCCATTGTGCCCCAGCACTTTCTAGCTGGTGTCCTGATGCATATCCAGGAGCATCTCAATGCACATCGGTGCCTATTGCGAATTGGAGCATGGCACACCAGTCATTTCACTGCCTACCATTATTCAACAGACACACATATATTGTAATGTCACAGCAGCCACTAGGTGACTACAGATATTGTGAAATTACTCTGTTCAATTTTGTGCACATGTAAGGTCATTTACGAAGATGCATCTCAAACATTTGTTGCTAACCTTTAATACCACTTGTTAATATGCTTTTTCCAACAAGGTGTATGAAGAGTGAATGAGCAGCATACTTGTTGGTGCCAGTAGAAAGGAGGGTAGAGATGCCAATGAGTGACAAAAGAACAGTCTATAAGATAAGATCCTATGCTCTAGGACTGCCTTTGCCAAGCTGATGGATCCCAAAGCACCAATTTATTGTGGGCTTTGTAGTCTGTTTTTTGGGGGAGGGGGGGTGGAATCAGGTTAGGAGAAAACAACTTTAAAACAACCACAACAAAAAGCACTTTGGAAGAGGTCAATAACAAAACATGTCCCTAGGGGTCAATGGTGACAACTTCTGTGACATTCTTTGTAAATCCCACAGTTTATTTTGAAAACTAATATTTCAAGCAATGCATCAATCAACAGCAATTTAATGAATTAAATGCTTTCCATTATCAGTCTTAATGACAACAAATTAATCTCCCAATCCCAACCAGTTAATATTAACAAAATTAATTTTCAAAGCTAACATTTCTGAATGCTGCTTATGTGTATCCTCTTTCTATGTTTGTAATGCCCCACATTCAGACATGACCAATTGCTAATTCCCCATTTCAGAGTATAGTTTTAGAATGACTGCTTATTAAATTTTGGGGAGAGGCATTCTCTAACTCCTCCACATTCTTGGTCCATGAACTGCCTGTGTAGACAGGCTTCATTGAAGAGCAATTTAAATTACCTTTGCAAACACACTCTTCAGCTATATGTTTCATGTCTCACTTTTACTGAGAGCCTTATTGCATGCTGAAGAAAAGCAGAAAGGCAGTCTGAAGGTTCCACTTTCTGTGCTGCCTTACCACATGCCGTTGTCATTCTTTTGGTGCTCTGCCGTTCCAGTCACATGGGAGACAGAGGTAAAACTGTCTTTTTACTAATTTAAAAAAACACACATTAGTAATAAGATGTGATTTTACCTCTGTCTCCCACAGGAGTGGAACAGCAGAACACCAGAAGAATGACAATGTCATGTTGTAGTCGAAGAAGAGGCCGAGGAGAGGGATGGGCTGCCTTATATGTGCTCCAGCCCCGCCCCTCTCCTCGCGTCGCCGGCGCTTGCCGGCGATGCAGACAGCAGTCTCTCTCTCCTTGCCGTGTGCAAGGGGTGCTCCCCGGCCGTAGGCTCCGCGGGCGGCCTGGGGAGCAGTATTCTCTAACTCCTCCACATTCTTGGTCCATGAACTGCCTGTGTAGACAGGCTTCATTGAAGAGCAATTTAAATTACCTTTGCAAACACACTCTTCAGCTATATGTTTCATGTCTCACTTTTACTGAAAGCCTTATTGCATGCTGAAGAAAAGCAGAAAGGCAGTCTGAAGGTTCCACTTTCTGTGCTGCCTTACCACATGCCGTTGTCATTCTTTTGGTGCTCTGCCGTTCCAGTCACATGGGAGACAGAGGTAAAACTGTCTTTTTACTAATTTAAAAAAAACACACATTAGTAATAAGATGTGATTTTACCTCTGTCTCCCACAGGAGTGGAACAGCAGAACACCAGAAGAATGACAATGTCATGTTGTAAGGCTGCATAGAAGACAGAACCTTTTGGGTGCCCTGCCACTTTACTTTGTTGTGCCATAAAGCTCTGAATGTGGGAGAAATACTGGAATAGTTTATGGGGTGGAGCGGTAGCTGCCATGTCATTTATTTTCTGCATAAACTTAGTGCATAAAGCTAGCCTTGCTTTTTTCTTTGCGATGTTCACAAATATTTATTCTCCCTCACTAAAGGACAAGGAGCTGATAGAACATGTTCCTTGTCAGACGGCATTTCTGCACAGCTACTCCTGACTGAAAAGGCCAGTAGGACTACATTCATCTTGGAGATCAGTCTGACATGTTACAAAAGTGATGAATAAAAAAAGAAAGTTAAATTACATTAGATGGTTGGCTAAACCCTTGAACTAGTGGGCAGTGGGGAGAGACAGAAAAGTCCTCAGCTTTTTGAAAAGGAAGTCACAGAGGAACTGAACCTAAACACATAGAGAACTGCAGTATCCAGGGCCCTTGGAAGCTCTTACCAGCAAAGTAGCAGGAATGGTGTTGTCACTTCCTCCCTCTCACTGCTTTTCTTTCTTTGGACCCAAGGGAAGGGAATTCATCTGTGTCAGCTCCAGTGATAGTACTGGAAAACATGAGGGTGTCTCTGGAGGGCAGGAGCCCATCAATAAATAAATGTCCCCACCCCCCTCTGTCATCAAAGTTCTGACTGTGGATTGATAAGTGCTACAAATATTTCTGTGTGGGCTAGGAGGAAGGATTTGATATTGGACCTCCTTCCCCAAGGGTGGACTTTTTTTTCCTCAAGGGTAGACTTTTTCTCTCTCTTTTCTCTCTCTCCTTGAAGTGGTGGACAGGGGAAGAATCTGATCTATCTTATAGTCTGTGGGCCCAGTGGCAACTGGTGGCTTCCATTTCAGAGGGGTGCTGAATGTATTCCAAATTGCAGACTGATTGTAAATGGTGCTATCCCAGTTGCTGAATCTATTTTGCTACTGCTGCCTGTGTCTCTGCCATAGGGAGCATAAGACTGCACCATAGGGGACAGTTTTTAAAATTATTTCCCCTTAGCGTCATAGGTCTGTTTTAGATTTGTCTAAAGAAACATCAGTTCTCACAATATAGCTCCCTTGGGTTTTGCCATTTGTTGCTGACTTCACATCCACTTGTTCCATACTTTGGGGCAGAGTTATAGTTCTTTCTTAAATTTGCACCAGAACTTTTCCAAAGGTTGTTTTTTTTTAAAACCAACCAACCAACCAACCAACCAACCAAGGTGTGGTTTGCTGAGGTGGATGTATGATGTGAAGGACAAATTTTCTTCTCTATTTTTTTTTTAGGGGTGTGTGTGTGTGGAAAAATGTTACACTGCAAAAGTGCTATCAACAGCACTGTAACACTTTTAAAAAATTAGAAAGAGAAATGAGGAGAAGAAAAGGGAACATATTGTGGGCCTTGAAATTAAAAAGAAGCCCATGCAAGGATGGGAGTAAAATGTTACAGCTGGTGTTGGAAATTGCCAGAACATCAGAATTGTCCAGGACAACAGAAACATCACTTGGATACTTTAAAAAAACAAACCCTGAGAACTACACCAACAAATACTGCAGCCTCCCAACACATTTTCCCCATCAGAAGGAGCTGTTCTTCATTATATAGTTGTCCCTTTATATTCACTGGGGTTTGGTTCCAGGATCCCCCGTCGATACCAAAATCCGTGAATGCTTCAGTCCCATTATATACAATGGCATAGCAAATTGTGTCCCTTATATAAGATAACAAAATCAAGGTTTGATTTTTGGATTATTATTTTTTTACAAATATTTTCAAGCTGTGAATACTTAAATCCATGGATACCAAAACTGTGAATACGGAGGAACAACTGTAGTTCAAGTATGTTTCAGATAGGTAGTTGTAGGAATCTACATAATATTAATCCATATCATGAATAATCTGGTCATAGTAGTAAGATGCCACAGTACCTGCTGCCAGAGACAGGTATTTTGCATTTTGTTGTGTTCTTATGTCCTCCAAGTCATTTTCAATTTATGGCAATCCCAAGGTGAACCTGTCATGGGTTTTTATTGGAAGATTTTTTCAGAGGAAGTTTGCCTTTGCCTTCCTCCAAAGCTGAGAGAGTGTGACTTGCCCAAGGTCACCCAGTGGGTTTCCATGGCTGAGCGGGGATTTGACCCCTGGTCTCCAGTCATAGCCCAAAGCCCCCCCCCAAACAGAGCCAGATCTGTAAGAAATGGTTCTTCTGTTTTAAGCCTGCTAGGACTTTAAAGCCACATTTTAATTTTTCCCAGAATAAACACTGGCAAAGATGAATGTCTCAATGTGAAATGATTTTCTTAAATAGTATCAACAGCTGATTCCCCAGTAGAAATGGAATTTCAGATAGAAATTAATTGAGCTAAAGATTTAAGCCTTTCTTTTCTTGGAAAAGTATGTGTGTGTGACTTATCCATATACTGTATTTTAATTTCCAGAAGGTAGCTGTGTTGCAGCAACACAATGAAGTCTAATAGCACCTTAAGAATTAATAGGTTTTATTTAGCCTGAGCTTTCATGGACTGCTCTCCATGTAATCAGATGAAGATGTTGTAAAGCAGCCCCAGAATTGTCCCCTAGATGGTCTATGTTTCATCAACCCCAGGGAGTTAATCAGGAAGCCAGATCTTACCTATTGTTGCTCAGCATAGATTGAGAAATCAGTCCTTTTGTACAATGCTTTGTCCACTTGGAACTGGGCAGTCCTTCTGAGTTGAAGTTCAGAGTAATTAAGCACTTATATTTCTGATTGTTTGGCAAGGCCACTGACATCAGGAATTGAGCTTATCATGCAGTTGGCAAAACAATAGTACTTCTCCACTATGGAGCGGAACTTTTATTTATCTCAGATTTGAATCTTTGGCTCTTACTCTGGTCTTCCCAGAAATATGTATCCAAGCCCAAAGATATACATCCAGAACATCTTCTCTGTAAGGAACTCTGCATATGCTCTGAAATCCAGGATTCTATTTAAATAGGTAACTTTTAACAATGTTAGATTGAATGTATTGATTTTTTTATTTGGAGTTGTGTGCGTGTGTGTGATTGTTACCCACTCCCTTCCTTTTTTTTCTTCTTCCCTTTCAACAAATAAGCTTGACTTTTACATCTCGGTGCTTTGCTGCACTGTTTTAAAAGCAGCCAAGCAGATCAGTAATCTACGCTGGGCTTGGAAATGCGTAGATTGATTTCTTTTCATAGGCTTTATGTTAGTGGTAGTGTGGAATCTGTTAATTATAGTTAGGAATGGAGAAAAGGAGTGGAAAGGTCACTCCTCTCTCACTTCTGCCCTTCCGTAGAACTTTGGATATCGCAGAGGTGTTCTGACATCAGAATTTTTTGATGAATGAGGTGGGAATGTTCTAGCCCAGTTGCATTATTATGGCCATTTTCTTGAGAGCAGATATCATTAAAATCAGTAGAATTTAGGTAAATATGAACAGCAGGAGTGTAGCTTTGCCTGCCCCTTTTCTTTGGATGCTTAAAGTGTATTTATAAATGCTTAAGTGAAGTTTTAGGTTACTAAAATGCTACAAATGGGAACTGAAGGAAAAATTCATTTGAGGGAGCAGAATTCTTATTAAGGAGTATAATCAGTCTGGAGGGTTGCTTCTGGCTGAGACTCCTTAAGCTGTACTTTTGAGACACAGGAGATTTTCACATGGGGCCAAAATGCCCCGTTACTGCCCCGGCACTTCCTCTCCTGTTCCTGCCACGGAATAACGTACATTTTTCACACACTTACCTTAATTCTGCGGTAGGAACGGGCTCCCCCTCCACTCGCTGGCCGGCCGTAAATGCAGCCATCGTAAGGCTGCTTTTACGACCGGCCGTCTGAAACATTATCACATTATCATGTGATAACGGCTGGGCGGTAACTTTAAAAAATAAAACTGCCCCAAACATAAAATCAGTTCACCAAGCACAAAAACACACTTTAATTCACACAATCAAAACAGGGAGGGTAAAATAAAAGGTGCCACTTACCTGGATGTCCAGATCATACCAGGAAGTGCTTGGAACAGACCTTCCCTCCACAGCTGTCATTTTGGAACAGGAACGGGGCTCCTGTTCGCACACCCGTGATTGCGTGAGAATGACAGAATGGGAGGTCTATTCACGATGAAAAATCATGATTACATTGTTCCGGAACAGTCACGGGAGCAGGATGGATGCAGGACAAAATGGGGTCAATGTCATCCGAAAATGAAAACCTTCCTAACCCTGTTCTGTTCCTGCCACGGGATATATAGTCTGTGTGAAAATCTCCACAATCTTGGGGATTCCTCTGCCTGGGAATTCTCTTAAATTGCGCCCCCATTAATTTCTAGCTGCCACCAGCCTTTGAATTCCTATCCCTTTCATACAGTCCAAAGGGAGACTGTATTGGGTTTTCCTTGTTACTCCCTGACACTGGCAGAAATGTTTCTTCCCCTCTCTTCTTCCCCAAAGAGAGAACGACTGAGCAAACACAAGGCACATGAAGCATCAGCTGATAGAAAGATTAGAAAAGCTATTTATTCCAAACAGAGTTCAAAAGCATGCAGATAATTCTCATGGAAAAGCCCTCCTTTCCCAGGTACATTTTTAGAGTTACAGAAAAAGTAAACATTCAGCTACATTCAGTGATGTTCCCCCCATCTCAGGGGTTCTTTGTCTCTCCTGCCTCATGACTCTGAAGCAGTTTTAATACCTTTTAAAATGGCCACCCTCAAAGTCCTGATTGGTTATTCTGTCTCTGCTGACTTGACATCATTGATGCTGCTGCTAGAGGTGTCATTTTACTCCCACCTCTAGTTAACCCTTTGTTACCTGATGTTGTGCTGGAGGATAATGGGAGATGAATCCACCCATTATCACAGGGAGTAATGACTGCCTCCCGCCTCTCCCTAGCAACACCCCTTATGTACTGAACTGGACTGTGTGTCTCCGTCTGCTTTGCACCTAATGACAGGAAGAGGTGCATTCATTTTCACAACATACAGATAGCAAAAAGGAAATGGAATTACCTAAGCAAATATCCACATTAACTCTAGACGAGTTATAGAAACTTGCTAACTAAATAGTTCCACATTAGTTATTTTAATAATATAGTAAGCCTCTTTGGTTTATCACTACAGGCATTTGATTCGAATTATTTTAAGTGTGGCAAGGCTATGCAAGTTTCAGAATCATTGTTCAAGAATGTGGGCTCGTCAATTCAAGGCAATAAAATGTGGATTGATGTGCAGTAACACCAATTCTCAGCAGCTTTCATTTGTCTTCATGGTTTTCCCCCAAGATTGAAGGCATGCAAAGCCATACACATTTGTTGTTCAAATGGGCATGCCTGCAAATCAAGATGGTGGCTGCAAGTGAATTACTTGTGTTTTTATTATCACCAGTTGCTGCCTCCAAACAGTATTTTTTGCAGCAAATCCAGGGTGCAGAAGTGCAATCTTCCACTTAAATAAACAGGGGAAAGGGGGGCTGTTTTGTCACCTCAGCACATGATCACTGCAGCAAAAATCCAACATGGTGGTTTTCGGCACTGTCTTGCTGGCAAGCTCCACCCCCCACGCATGTCCAACCAATCAGATTTCCACTTCCACTCTTATTGGGAATGCGCATCAATGTGACATGGCTTTGTCCTAACGAGCGGGAATGCACATTTCCTTTGGAGGTTTTTTTAAGTTGGGAAAAGCTGTGAAGGCTTTTCCCACAGAGTAGTTGGAGTTTTTGCCCCCCTCCTCTGAATATGGCGAAATGAAGTGGGATCCCATTGGGATAAAACGTATTCTCCTCAAATTCTATGAGGAATATTCTCACCTTATAGACAAGCCCTGTGATTGGTCAGTTATTAGTCCTTGCTAGGTGGACATCAATCTTAAAATAGATTTCTTCCAGTTTTCTTCCATCTCTATGAGGAAGACATTGAGAATTTCTTTGGCTGTGTCTATGGATTCTCAGGATCTGTTGTCATTCCCTGAAACTTGGCAGATGCAGTTATCTATGAGTTGGTAGAACTTGGACATAACAAACTCATAGGAGATCATCTGAGTTGAAAGCGACATGTCCCCCAGACCATGATGATTAGAGAATTCTTGGAGGTGTAGATGAAACAAGTAATTTTGCCTAGCTCTAGAAATGACAACTGTCCAGGTGTACAGAAAAAATTCTGTTTGTGCAGAAGACCCTGTAGTTTGTATCCATAGGTCTCTGACAGATAGCAGCACTCAGATTCAAAGGATGCATAGCCCAAAAGAAGTAAATGAGACACCTCTGCACAAAAAAATCCCAAATAGGACTTTTAACTTGTCAAAACCCCGTGAATTGCCTGAAATATCATTATTACAGATGTGGCCTAAGTGAATGAGAAGTCTCTTAAAACTGAATAACTGTCTCTTAGCAATAGATGCTTTTGTACTTTTACTCTACATTTAGGCTTATCACCTTTAAGCAGCAGCTTTAAAGAACCATGAAAGGATTCTGTTTCTAAGAGACCATAAATGAAGAGAAATATGTTAATGTATGCCTAAGATACCAAGACTCAAAACAAATATTCTGATAATCCATAGAAAAATATTCTAAGTGTATGCTGGAAGGATGTGGGTGCAATATAAATGCCATTAAATTTAGAACTGCAAAACTAGGTGATTGTTTTATATGTTAATGTTATGTTATGTAGCAATTTGCTTGCATTAATAAGTCTGTTTCCGGTGAAACATGCATTCAACTCAACTATCTTTGAGCTTGGAAAGTAATTTGGTGTCACCAGGTTATTGGCTTCCCAAATCTATGAGCATCTAAGATCTGTGCAGTTTTGACATAATGCCATCATTTATATATTACATAATATATATTAAGCAGCTGACATTTTGCCAATGTGATCTGACAGGTTTTATATATCCAAGGGTTTAATTATGTCAGTGCAGCAAAATAGCACAAACCTGCTATTGCTTTTCTCAATAAACAGTAGATAGGCACTAGAAACAATGTCACCAGAAATATTTGAAGTGGCATAGGGTTGCAGTGGGTTGAATCCAAACTGAGTTCATTATGCCTAGGTACTGGTGAATCAGAAAGAGTTACATTAGTAGTGATTAATTTCACATTGATTTCTATGAGATCTAGGTGTGATTTAGCCCAGATCACATCTAATAATATCATTATCATATACAACCCAATTCTGCATTTGTTTTATTTATTGAGAAAACCACCAAACATCCATTACTATAGAAGCACATTGTTGGCAATTTATTCCTAGAAGTCAACCAAAGGCTGGAAGTCATTCCTAGAAGTCAGCAGAATTACTACTGTAACACAGCATCCAATAGCAAAGTAAATCCAAGACATTCTCCTACTTGAAGTGGTAAAGAAATCTTCTGTAACACCTCAGGCTGTTCTTAAGGCTTATTTTTCAGATCCTGCAATAGGGGGCTGTCTCCTATCTTGAAACAGTTTGCTGCTGCAAGTAACAGCTTGTTTCTATAGATGAGCCCTGTTGCCAAGTCATTTAACAACACAGATCAAAGCAATTCCAAAATACAGTAGAGTAAACACAATCCTAGCTAATTGTGTCCAACAAAGCTGTTAGTTTTTAAAGTTAAAGTTGAGAATGACAGCTGTGCATTTTACATTATAGATCAAGCTGCCAAAATGGAATCCTCTCTGGTTTTGTTTAGAGTATTACCTACCTTGTTGATGTCCATGTAACAGAAAGGACTTACCTGTAACCTGGGGTTCCTTCAGATGGTTTGGACTACAAGTCCAATAAGCGCTAATGATTGGCCATTCTGGCTGGACTGATGGGAGCTGTAGTCCAAACTAGAGGTCACCATTTGAAAAAAGCTGTTCTTGTGGAAATGTGTACCAAAGACAGAAAGCTGCCTTATAGCTAGAAAAGACAATTCTAGGCTAGATGGAAATATTATCTCGGTCAGAGGCTGTTTGTCTATCTGGACTAGTACAGTCTATTGAATTCTAGCGGGCAGCAGCTTTTCAGGGCCTCAGACATAAGTCGTTCATGTCCCCACTGAAACATTTTTACTGGAAATGGCTGGAGGTGAAGCTGAACCTTCTGCATATAAAGCATGTATTCTCCAAAGACATTCTGTAGTGTGTTTTGTTGTGTGCTCAACCATGAGCAAAGCATGTGCTTTCCTTCCCCAGTAACATTAGGTAACTAAGCAATATCTTAGGCTAGCTTTCTTTTGGGAGCCACAGTGAATCCCAAGATTAAAAGCAAGAGGGGGAAAACTAATGATAGTTCTTTTACTAAAGACGGATCTCTTTTGCCAGGCCTTTCCTGATTAGATCCTGGTCTCAGGAGCTGCGTCTCCTGGCTTTTTAAATCATGTATATATTTGTTTTTAATGTGTTTTTAGTTAGATGGTTTTAATTTTATAGTGTTTAATGTCTTTTTATGGGGGAGGGTGGGTGGTGTTTTTAGTCATTATTATAATATTTTCTTTTGTGAAGTCTTCCAAGTGCACTATATGCCTTTGCTAATCTGTCATCGATCTCTTTGTCAATCTTGGCATCTGAGGAGATAGATGATGAGATAATGTTTTAATTGTTGGAAGCCGCCCCGATTGTTTTAGCAGAGGTGTGGGGTATAAATAAATTGCTCTTAGAACTGTGCAATCATTCCTGGCAATGATTTTCATCAAAGATTTTTTTGCATCTGTGTCTACTTCATTTTAGAAAAGCTTAGAAAACATTAAAAAATTAAAAATACAAAAGTAATAATGCTTCTGTCTTTCCTTAAAGTTCAGATTACTTCTGTAAAGAATGAACATCAACAGATCCAGAAGTCAATTTACAGGGCAATAGGCTTACTTCCAAGTAAGTACAGGATTATAACCTTAAAGGATTTATTTCTTCAAGGCCTATGTATTTCGAAAAGTAAAGCCTTTCTTTTATGGTACAGCTTCACCCTTAGTTTTAAATGTTATTAGAAAATACGTAAGTTTCTCTTCCATATCTTTCTCATCCATCAGGATAGAGGAAGGAAGCTAAACAACTGCAGAATGAAAAATAACTTTTCATAGTTTTTGCTTAAGCAATTTCATAGCTACATTTTAAAAGAAAAGCTGATTCTACAGTATTTTTTTTTAAAATAAACTTCATGTATTTCGATCCCTGTGAGATTTACTGACATTCAGAGTTAAGACTGAATTGTTCATAAAACTGTCCAACATGGGTTGAAGGATCACAATAAGGTGATATAAGCCAAGACATGGAATGTAGAGTTCCAAAAAAAATTATTGTAAAGGTACAATTTTCACAGCAGCATAACCTTTGCATTGCATAAACAAAAGGCAGTCTCCCCCTCGCCGCATGTTGCTGATATTATATTTTACTATGTCGCTGATCTGTGGATCACAGCATTATAAATCCACTTAAATTTGGGCAAAGTCCATGCATCCATGGGGAGGGATTCCTCTGTTCTAATCCTATACGTTTGTCTTCTGAGAACTGATTCCCATTAATATCAGTGGAATTTACTCTCCAGTAAGAATGAAAGAATAGAATGACAGTCTTATGCTTTAAATATTTTGCCAAGATATAAGTATGGTGAGATTATATTTAGAAGTTGAAAATTTAACATCTCACTACCAGTATATATGCCAATTTGTTTGAACAGTATTTTAAAGATTTTGCTACATAGCACCTTATCCCATAGATTTTTTATAAACAACAACAACAACAGCAATCTATTAAGGACAGGTTGCTTAACTGCAACTGTAGTTCTTCAAGCAGTGATATGTGAACTCACACAAATGGATTATGGACACCTGTGCAGTGCATTGTTTAGAACCTTCAAGAGCTATTATGTAAGCATTTCATGTAAGTAGACCCTCCTCCACTGGTACATGTGACCAGAGTGGTTTCCACGCAATCCCTCAGTTCCCTGGACACCAAAGCAGCAGACAAGGAGCTAGTGGGAGCAGGACACAGAGGAGTACGGGTGATGTTGTTTGGGTTCACAGATGTCCACTCAATGAACTACAGTTACAGATAAGCAACCTGTCCTCCTTCTTCATGGTCTCTGTGACTCTCACAAATGGGAGACTAGCATGCTACTCACCACAGGAGGCAGGAGTGTCATGCAAGACAAGAAAACAGCATGGCTCTCCCAAATAACAGCTTCAGATCTGAACCTTGCATTCAATCTGTAGTGGGAGATGAAGAGGTCAGTGGTTGTGACCATGTAGCTGCTCTACACACACCCTCGAAAAGGACATCCCTCAGAAAAAATAATGATGTAGCTCAGGTGGAGTGGCTGTGCACATGAACAGGAGGATTTCACTTTGCAAGTTCATAGGCTCGGTGGATAGTAGAAATAACTCACTTCAAAAAGCACTGGGAAGAGGCAGGCAATCCTTTTTAATCTGAGGAGTATACAAGAAAAGTCTCTGAGACCTGGGAAAGGCCACAGTCCTGTCCACATAAAATCCTAGTGCCTATGTGCGTTCAAGGTCTGAGGTTGGATTCTGCATTAGTAAGACAATGTCGTAATTCAGGTGAAAGGTTGTCACTGCTTTGGCAGAAAGGAAATTTTCAATCTAAGAACTACCTTGTCCCTGAAAATTGCAGGTAAGGTGGATCCACCCTAAGTGCACATAATTCTCCAGCCCTCCCTGCTGATGTAATCGCCACCCAGAAGGCTGTTTTCTAGGTAAGCAGACAGACATCACAAGATGCCATTGACACAAAGGATTTCTTGGACAACTGCGGAAGGACTAACTCTAAACTCAACTGAGCCATCTTCAAATTCTTTATAGGCAAACAGTCTTATAATCCCCAAAGGTATTTCTCCAAGCTTGAACATAAATGGGCATGCTTCATACATGGTGGCTCTGTCTATATGTAAAAATGTTTGAGAAACTGGAGACAAAATAGATTAACTTTAAGATTATAAGAATTTGTTAAAAAAATAGAGGAAGGGAAAATAACACTAAGGATCTCATATAGACCTCCAGGTCAGACCAAAGATTTTCATGGTGCCTTCCTAGAACAGAATACCAAACACTCAAAAAGGAAGAAATACAACAGTAATGCAAGAGTTCAGTACCCTGATATCTGTTGGAAGTCAAATTCTGACAGAATGCAAAACAAAAAAACTAAAACAAAAACAAACCCTCACTTGCCTTGCTGACAATTTTATTGCCCAGAATGTGGCAAAAGTGACAAGTGGATCAGATATCTGGACTGACTCCTCATCAATAGAGAAGAGCTAGTCATCTAGGTCCAACCTTGGATAGCCATGTCCATGTCCTCTTGTGATTTGTTATGCAGAAGAAAGGAAAAGCTGAATGTAGTCAGACACTGGGAACTTTTAGGAAAGCCAATTTCGGTAAATTTAAGGAAATACTGTACTATCCGAAATTCCATGGTCAGAAATAGGAGTTCATGATGGATGGAAGTTTCTTAAAGATTAGATATTGAAGGCACAATTGGAAACAATTTCAAGGAGAAAGAAAATGGAAAGTGTCTAAAACAATTAAGATGGATACATAAGGAGCATTAAGATTAAGGTCTGAAATGGGCATACAGAGGAACTGGAAAAAGTGGCAAATCACCACGGAAGAGTAGAAACAAGCAGTAAATATTTGTAGGAAGAATAGTACAGGTCACCTCCGCCCCCCCCCATATCCCCGGGGCATACCTTCCCGGACTTACTGCAGATAAGAGAAACCATGTATAATAGCGAACTGCCATAGAATACCACAGAATTGTGCTGGAAAACCTAGAAAATGCCCAGAGAGTCAGTCTCTAGGCATCTGGCATAACTCTATCATCAACTTCCAGTGGAGGACCTCCAGATGCCTAGAGAGACCTTTCCCCCCTGACCGTAAGTGAAATTGCAGGTACCAATCCCACTAAACAAGGGGCAACCTGTACTAGATGATCAAACATATAGTTGAAGAAGTGGGATATATATAGCCTAATAAGGACAAATTTGAAATTATATGATAGCCAAGTATCTTCAGACTTCTGAAGGACAGTAATGTGGAAGATGGAGTAAGCTTGTGTTCTACTATTCCAAAGAGCAGGATCCAAAGCAGTGGATTCAAATTATAATACATTAAGATTTTGATTAAATAGCATGAAAAACATTCTGATGGTAAGAGCTGTTCAACAGTGGAATGGACCTGGTGGCTTCTTCTTTGCTAATTGTTTTTAAACAAAAATTTGAATAGTCATCTGCTAGGAATGCTTTAGCTATAGATATACTCCACTGGCAGGAAGTTAGACTAGAAGATTCTTGGGACTCAGTCCAACTCTACAAATTATATTTCTGTGAATAGGTTATAGCGTTTGTTTACTTCACAAAAAATTGGTTTAGAAGTGAGGTTTTTAAAAATCTATTGCTTGCAGCAAAAAAAATTAATTACACAAAAATGGAACTCAATGGAATTGCTTTGAATTAACAAACACACTTGAAATAACTGTGAGCTGCATAATGGGGAAATTAATTTAGTTGAACAAAATGTATTAATATCCAACTAATATCTAGTTAGTAAAGAATACATCATACGAGAATATTCTCATATGATGTATTCATTACTAACTAGATATTAGTTTTATATATATATATATATATTCATGTATGAGCGTATGTGTGTACACACACACACATATATGTATGTATATTTTATTGTCCTTTTTTAATTTAATCCTTTAATAATTATTTTAAAAGTCAGTGTTGGATTAGGCTGACCTGGAAAAAGACTCCAAATTTATGAAAGCTCTCTTCCTGATTCCCACCCCACCCCCCCAGTTTATCACAAATACCTTCCTTGTACTTTTAATTCCTTCTGGTTCTAGTGCCAACCTAGCATCAGGAGAGTAACATTTCACTGTCATATAGAGCAGTGACTCTGAACCTTTTCTTTACGAGGGATCTCCTTTAAATATCCTTTGTTGTTGTGGACCCCCAAGACTTAGCTCAAGATTTAAAACCCCAACAATAATAATAATACCTGATAGTAATAATACTACAATTACAACATCGGTTAAACCTTCACTCAGAGGCACTGGAGGGGTAGGGAAGACTTTTCTCCTGCTTCTTCCTGCAAGTCTGTGGCTAGAGCAGATTGAACAGCAATGCACAGGCCAAGCCAGCCAGCCTTTTCCTTGGCTCCTGTTATGTGGGCTGAGCAGCCTTTAATCTGAAATTGAAGGCTTTCACAGCCAGCATCCATAGATTTTTTGTGGGTTTTTTCTGGGCTTTGAGGCCGTGTTCTAGAAGAGTTTATTCCTGATGCTGGAGAAACATCAGGAATAAACTCTTCTAGAACATGGCCTCACAACCCGGAAAACCCCGCACAAAAAAACTGCCTTCAATCCTTCGTGAACACAGGTTAAGAACCACTGATACAGAGGACCGCTTGGAGTGTGAGATAAGGGTAGCCTCCCTTTTGGAAAGATTGCTGTTTGCCAGTCTGTCTTCAGGGCAGATACAGATTTTTACACTAAGCAAAATAAATCAAAACAATTTTCTGTAAAAAACTGAAGGCTCATAGACTAATTGGACATTACTCCAGAAGAAGGGCAATAGGTTTGACAGGATCTACCACTGAGGTAGAGAGATAGGCCAGAATTCTGTTGGTTAGTCCCAACTAGAGTATACACACTGGACCAACTGTTAAATGTTGAGTCAACTCATAGAAAAACCCCACTGCATACATTTGTCTAATCTAGTTGGGAGTAACAATAGTATTTGGGCCACTGAAGAATGAAATCTCATGCACAAGTGGTACATGGAAGAATATGGAGATTCAAAGTTAGCAGGCATCCACACACATATAGAAATGTAAAACTTAAAAGTATGAAAAGGACATTAGAAAAAATTCTGATAAAGATGGCTAATTGCTGCATAATTCAAGATTACATTAAGTGCCACATGGAAAGAGTATTTTAATCCTGCTTCTAACTGATTGAAGAAAAACATTGGCTAATTGGTCCTTAGTATTGTTTTTAAACTGAAGACCAATTAACTATTTTCCCTTCATTTTCCCAGTGGCAAAATGTTATAATTTAAATTCTGTGATAATAAGCTATCACTGCAAAAGAACTATTTCTCTAAGAGAAGACACATGGAGTCTGCAATAACAACAACAACAAAAGCAAGCATATGACTTGTATAAAGACACAAATACATAAAACAAGTAAAGAACTGACTCTGATTTAGAAAAAACCTTAATGTTTATTGACAATGTGAAATTATTGTGGCAACTCTTTGCATTGTATAATTCTATTGCTAACCTTATCACTCTAAGGAAAGCAGTCAAATCAGTAATCTTCACAATCATGTTTTCAGTTCTCTGACCCCATCCTATCGTTCATTATTAGAATCAATATGAAAGAGGAGCATCCTTTCTTAGTTAAACTAGTATGTGGGAGGAAAAAAAGATGGGAAATACAAGAAAACATACCACACAAATTTTAAAAGTTGTTCCATCATTTTAGTTGATGCTGAATCTACATTCAAAGTTCCAATTTAAAAATCAGGATGCTTCTCATATATAGAAGGAAAATCCCAATGCCTTCAGCACAAACACAACAAATTGCATTCTCATTTGTGACTTTCAAAAGACACTGTATGCCTATTCTTTAAAAAATGTTTTCAGTTCTTAATCTATCAGACAATGAAAATATAACAATATGCCATTTAAAGATCAAAGAATGTATTACTACCCTGCAATTAGCTTATAGAGAGACATGCCCATGCATCAGATACCCAAATACATAGTAAGGAAGAAGATGTAGGTCTAAAATCTATGTTGCTCTGGTACTGCAGCAGTGGTACGAGGGAATCTTCTTCCTCTACCATCACTTTTTCAAGCCCTCAGCATCACCTGAAACTGGTTCAAGAGAGTTTCCCAGTTCTCTTCAGATGCACAGGGGATTGCAGTGGGGAAGGGAGACTGACTCTTTCCAATTCTGACGACAAAAGCTGTTGCATCCGTGGATCTACCCCACTGGATGCCGGTCATGGAATGGGGACCACGTGGCTCTTAGGTGTTGTTATGATACCACTCACAGCCACTCAGCACTGGCTATTCTGGCTAAAGGTCATGAAAGCTTCAGTCCAAGAATATCTGAAGAGCCACATGTTGACTGGCCTTGGTAAAAGCTGATGCAGGTTGAAGGTAAGTTGTTGACATGCAAGTTGCCTCATGCAGTGCTGTGTGTTATTTTGTCTGACAACATGAAGTGCTGTCCTTTCCATCCATCCTGAGAGCAGCAGGAGATGGCATTTGCTACCTGACAAAACTTTCGCAGAAGGATCTTTCTAAGCAGCAAGTAAACCCAGGGGTCCAAGATCTGATTCAATGAGGCCAAGCGAATGGCAGTTAAGAAGAAATTGCACTCTGGCTGCAGTTCTGTAGGTTGGGTTTGATTGCAGGATTCTTCACATTTATCCATAAAGGTATGATTGAAGGTCACTTTCAGCATCATAATCTAAGGAAACCAGGGGGAAAGTGTGTGTTGTAGAAACACAGTTAATCATTTAGAGACATTTCTTTACATGAAACAATAGTCAACAGCACTGACGCAATTTGATGGCATCTCCTAAAGTCATCGAGGCTTTTCAGGTTTTAAAAAGCCTTGAGAATACTGAGCTGCTTTAATAGGCTTAACATATTTTACATTCCAAATCAGATTCTCATTTCTGAAAGCCATGTTCACGACCTGAAAAGTTACAAGTTATTAAAAAAAGAAAAACAAGGACATTTCATTGCACAGGAAGCTTCCACTTATCTGACAGCTTAGGGCCCGGAGTGGAATCGGTTGAAAAGTGGAACCCTGGTTTTGGCTGTCAAAAAATGTAAATAACACACTATATATCACCTCTGAATGCATGCAGACCTACATTAACACACTATGCACACACACACTTATACAAAAGTAAAGTAAAATGTACAAAATCTTACCCTTTAATGTCTTTAATGAGATATGTGTGGTACGCTAACATACTTGAAGTATCCAAATGGGTTTTTTAAGTAGTTTTCTTTCAGATGATATGATATGGAAAAGTATGTTTTAATTTTTGTGTGTGGAATAAAACAACTAAACAGCACTGAAGTGAGCACAGGAGCAGCTCTGCAATTTCTTAGGATAATAATATTCACTTTTTCTTTCAAAACAAACACTTCTACTTGTCAGAACTTTGCAAACAGAAAACCTTAATTCAGGATGGCAAATGTACATTGAAAAATGACAAAAAAAAACACCAAAGCTTCCATTATCTCAATAAGGAGAGTTTAAGCGGGAGGGCGGCTAAGAAAACTCATGAGCCCAACAATCTTGAGTATGTTGCTACGAAAGAAAGGGGGAAGAGAAGTGGTGTGGGAGTGGCACTCATCCACTGTAGAGCAACCTCCTCTTTTCCCTTGTTAGTACAAAAATAAAAATACCTGCTACTCACTATCAGGAGTAGCTAACTAGTTAAAAACCACCCAACTTTTCTGTCTCTATGCATGCAAGAGTGTCTCAAAAAGTGAGATCAATACAACAGCTTGTTACTCTCTTCCTCCTAAAGTCCATTCTTTCCCTCCCTTCCACCACCCAATACCAGAGGTGGCATAGGTTTTGGTTGCCTTTCTCCTTCCATCCTCATAGGGGAAGAACGCACATGTGCGCGCACACACACACAAATGACCAGGGCCTTTGCTCTGGCAAATAGCCAGGACCAGCTGAGGTGGCAGCAAGGCATGTGGGGCAAAGGGCAGTTGGAATGTGCCTGAAGGAGTTGAGGGACTACCACAAGCAGCAGACTTTGGGCATAGTTATTTGACTCCTTCCTTTCCCTTTGGTGCCCATGGTGGGTTCATGGGTGGAGGAGGAGTATCAGTCACCCTTTGTTCCTCTTCCTGCTTCCTACCCCTCTGTCCTTTTTCTCATGTGACTGACAATGAATCCCCCCCCCCACACACACGGCTGACTTCCTCATGAAGGAAGAAAAGATGGAGCCAGAGGAGGATGGAAGAGAAGAAGGGCCAAAAGAGAGAATGTGGATGGTGGATGGAAGAGAGAAGCCCTGCTCTTGCTGCAGTAGCAGCTTCAAGCGAAGCCCAGAAGGGAGGGATCCTTAAGGAGGCTAAGAGGGAAATAGGGCTTGCCCCCTCCCATGTGACTCCTGGCACCACAGTCATGACACACATCTACACAAAGTTGGAGAAAGCTGCGGGGAGGGGAGGCGGACAGAAGGCAAAGCAATACAAAAGGACCTGTGTGGTTCCAAACCTCTTTCCTGCCTTCCATCTGTCCAACTGACCCTCCCTCCTGCCTGCTTCACTTCTCTCCCTCTTGGTCTTTCCATTCCTCACACCAGCATGGCACTGACCTTGGTGACTCCGTTGCACAGAGCCATAGAGCTAGCTGGTGAAACACCAGAGAGCTGGAGGAGAAAGGGTGGAGGGGGATATAGGAGGATGTTAAGAGTAAGAAGAGCGAGCAAGCTTTTTTGATTCTTTCTTCCCCCTCTCAGCTCCTTTTGTAAACAGCGTATAAGCATAAGGAGTCCAAAGTAAACCTCTGTAGGAAGTACTGATCAAAGTCTACTCTTCTGCTGCTTGCAAATTAATCAGACAAATTCCATTAATTCAAGGAGGTGTCTGCTCTTTCCTTAGACAAGCCTTGAGATTGTGTGCCTGTGTGTGTGGTCCCAATTAACAGAACTTGTCTGTAATTTGTAAGTATCAAAAGTGCAACTTATCAGAAAGCAAGATGTCAAAAGGCAGGGGAAGCCTGTATATCATTGTACTTGTACAATATCCTCTTAAAAAAAATTCCTCCCTTCCTTTGTTGTACTTTTTATGTACATATTGTTGCACCATCCCTTTTTGTTGTGTTTTTAAATATTTTCAACTCAGGACTTGAATTTATTATGCCAGTTTATTTAATAATTTTGAAATTGCTCTTTAACTTTATAACCTATGCCTTTTTGCTGTAATTTGTTTTAATGCTGCAAGACACCTTAGGTCCTGCAATGCTGAAAAGGTAGGTTAATTAATTAATTTCAAGGTATCTTAGATTTTGTGAAGTTGAAGGCTTTCACGGCCAGCATCCATAGATTTTCCTTGGTTTTTTTCCAGGCTGTGAGGCTGTGTTCTGGAAGAGTTTATAAATTTTATAGGTTTTGTTTGTCTCACAATTCCTAAGACAGAGGTGAGGAAGAGGTGAAAAAAAGTGATACAGTAGAATCCCCGTATCCACTGATTCATTATCCACTGATTCAGTTAGCCACAGTTTCAGTTTCAGCACAGCTACCATAGAGTATTCCTAGAAAATGTGTCTTCTCTAGCCATTTTCTAGGTCCTCCAAGACAACTCTATGGTATTTTAAACCAAAAGTCCCATTATTTTCAATGGCGTTCGCTATTATCCACAGATTTCATTATCCATGGTGGAGCCTGGAACCAATCCCCTGCGGATACAGGGGTCTTACTGTAAAATGAAGCCTTGGTTGAGCTTGTTTCTGCTGGTGTCTATACAAGGCAATAAAATGTGGATTGATGCGCAGTGATGCCAATTTACAGAAGCTTCCATTTGTCTCAATGTTTTTTCCTCAAGATCGCAGGTATGCGAAGCTATACACGTTTGTTGTTAATAATAATAATCATAAATAACAACATTTATTTGTATCCCACTCCTCTACAAAAAACAAAAAAGTCTTAAGAGCTTTTTAAAAGCTATTTAGGGTGGTAATGTGCTGGATCTCATCCAGCAGGCCGTTCCATAATCTGGAAGCAATAGCCGAAAAGGTCCTCTGGGAGGTCAAGGAGAGCCTAGTTTTTAAAGGCTGCAGCAGATTCCTCCCAGAGGACCTGAGTGCATGGGGAAGGTTATATGGAAGGAGGTGGTCCTGAAGATAGGTTGGACCCAAGCCATTTAGGGCTTTGAAGGTGATAACCAACACCTTATACTGGGTCCGGAAACTAATGGGCAGCCAGTGAAGTGATCTTAAGATCGGTGTTATATGGTCTCTTCTAGATGTACTCGAGTTTAGTCTGGTTGCCATATTCAGTACTAGTTGAAGTTTCTGGACCAAGCACAAGGGTAGCCCCATGTAGATTGCATTACAGAAATCAAGATGGGAGGTTACCAGAGCATGTACCATGGTCTCTAGGTCTCCGACATCCAGGAAAGGGTGCAGCTGGTGGATAAGCCAAAGCTAATAACTGGTGCTCCTGACTGTCGCATTTACCTGTTTTGTCATCTGGAGTGACAAGTCCAGAAGCACTCCCAAACTGTGAACACAGTCTCTGGAGGACAGTGTGACTCCATCCAGGACTGGAGATTGTATCCTAGTACCTGGGTTCGGGGCTGCTACCGTGAGAACCTCCGTTTTGTCTGGATTCAGCTTCAATTTGTTTTTCCTCATCCAGTCCATTGCTGCCCTAAGACAATCATTGAGATAAGAGGCACCATCTGAAGTCAGAGCCGAAGACCAAGACATGGAGAAATATATCTAGGTGTCATCAGCATACTGATAACACCCCGCTCCATGCCTCCGGATGACCTCTCCCAGCGGCTTCATATATATGTTGAATAGCATTGGGACAGAATGGTGCCTTGTGGGACGCCACAATTAAGTTCTTTCCTTGCAGAGCAACTGTCCCTGAGCATCACCCTCTGGAATCTACCTGAGAGGAAGGAGTGGAACCACTGCAACGCAGGGCCTCTGATTCCTAACCTTCTCAGGCGATCCAAGAGGATGTTGTGACCTGCTGTATCAAAAGCTGCTGAGAGATCCAGTAACACCAACAGGGTCACATTACCTCTGTTGATGTTCAGGCAAAGGTAATCAGCTAAGGCAACCATGGCGTCCCGTCCTAAAGTCAGTTTGAAATGGATCTAGATAATCGGTTTCTTCCAAGACTGATTGGAGCTGAAGAGCAACCGCCTTCTCAATCACCTTGTTCAAAAAAGGTAATAAGGTGACTGTCCTGTAGTTCTTCATATCCAGAGGGTCAAGGGAAGGTCTTTTTAGGAGCAGTCTAACCACTGCTTCCTTCAAGCAAGATGGAACTAGACCTTCCCTAAGGGATGCATTGATGATGTCCCCAAGGAACATCCTCAAGGCATCACCCCCCTGGATGGCCAGCCACGAAGGGCAAGGGTCAAGTGGGCAGGTAGTCTTCCTCACTCTACCAAGGAGCCTGTCCACATCATCGGTACTTACAGATTGAAACTGATCCAGTATAACCTCATCAACAGAGTTACTGGACACCTTGTCAATTGAATCTGCTCCAACCCCGGCGTCCAAATTGGCTCTTATCTGAGAGATTTTATCTGCAAAGAAGTTGTTAAATGCGTCACAGCAGGCCGTTGTCAGGTTTAGTAGTGAGTTCCGCACAGGTGGAACCTGTGTCAGTTCCCTCACCACCCTAAACAGTTCTGCTGGGTGAGACTCTGCAGATGTAATACATGCAGAAGAGAAGGATCTCCTCGCTGCACATATTGCCTCTCTATAGGAACGAAGAAATTTCCTATGACGAGTCCTATCAGATAAGAGCCGAGTTTTTCTCCAGACGCACTCTAGTCGTTGTCCAACCCGCTTCAACTTCCTAAGTTCTTCAGTATACCACGGATGGCGGCTAGAAGTGTGTTGGAGAGGATGCTTGGGAGCGATCGTGTTGATAGCCTTGGTAAGGTTGGTGTTCCAGGTATTGACCAAGGCTTTGACAGAATCACTAGTGTTACCAACCAATAAACCCTCTAAGGCTTTCTGGAATCCAATTGGTTCCATTAGCCTTCGAGGGCAGATCATTGTAATAGGTCCTCCACCCCTGCCAGGATGGACAGTGGTCCTGAGTTCAGCCTTGATTAGGAAGTGATCCGTCCATGACAATGCAGTGTTCAAATGGACTTGCCTGTGAATCAAGACAATGGGCATGAGTGAATTACTCACGTTTTTATTGTCACCAGTTGCCGCTGTCAAACAGTGTTTTACTTTTAAAAAGCAAATCCAATGTGCAGAATTGTGATCTTCTGCTTAAATAAATAGAAAAAAAGGGAGAAAGGCTGTTTCATTGCCTCAGTGCAAGAGCACTATGGCAAACATCCAACATGGTGGTTCCGGGTGCTGCCTTGTCGGCAAGCTCCGCTTGCTGTGCATGTCTGACCAATCAGCTTTCTACTTCTGCTCTTATCAGGAAAGTGCAGTAAAGCAAATAGGTTGTCCCAATGAAGAAGAATGTGCATTTCCTTCAGAGATTTTTTTATTTTTAAGTTGGGAAAAGCCATGAAGGCTTTTCTTGAGAAGTATTTGGAGTTTTTGCCCACCCTCCTTCTGAATATGGAGAAATGATACGGGATAAGTACTAGCGGAAACCTGACCATGTTTGATGGCATCTCTGAGAGTACACTAAAATGATGATGAGACCTGGCCATAGTGACACATGCTTTAGTAATATCTAGACTGGATTAATGCAATTTGCTCTCCAGCTATCTTTGAAGACCTTTAGAAACTGCAATTGTAGCAGTGAAGAAGGCTGCTGTGAAAATGTGTGTGTGTATGCTTATGGGATCATCACCCATCTCCTTTAAGAGCTAGGTTAGTGACCAAATTTGTTTCCAGGAACCATTCACAGTATTGGCAAAGATCTTTAAAAACTTCAGTTGTGTAGGGCCCAAGATTGCCTAGGAACCAGCTCTTGCTGTACCAGCCTGCCTACACCGCAAGATCTGAGTGCAGGGGGCTTTCCCTATGATCCAACTATGGTGGAGGCACAACTGATGTGGACAAGAGAAAGGACCACCTCAATGGTTGCATTTAAGCTGTGCAATCCTCTATCCCACAAGGCTAGGTTAGAACTCTCTTTGACAGTACATAGTGCATACTTTTTTTAAAGCAAGAATTTGCTTTACAAAATGAGTGAGTTTGCTTCTGAATGCTTTTTTTTAAAAAAAAAATGCATAGTTTTTAGTTCCATTTATGGTCTTCCTTCTTTCCAAACCTGGATCTTCCAAATTCCTGTTTAGCGTTAACCGCTACACCATCCTAACTCTTCACACTGCAAATATGGACTGTTGCTAGGAAAACAGGATTTCCCATTATTTCTAAGTCATTAGGAGGTGAAAATACAAACCAATGGCTCTGTTGTTTATTCATTTTCTCTGTGTAATAACCATAAAACGCTATCAGTGCTTATAACAACTCTGCAATCCAACTCTATTTTGTAGAACTCAGACAAACATGGGGTACATTCTGATGAAAGGCAAACTGGTATTTATTTTTCCATGGATTAGTTGGCATTTGCTTTCTTTTCCCCCCTCTCACTAAGCTTGCTCTATTAAAAAAAAAAACAAAAAAAAAAACCAAACCACAGCTGTCATAAATCAAGTGCTACTTAAAAGGTACTTGATAAGACTCACCCAAGTTAAGACCCACCAGGTTCCATTGCTACAGAATATTTTCAGTAATTAACTGGATAGATAAATGGCCTTTTATTCTGAGAAGGGTGAAAAAATGGAATTCCCATGAATTTTTGTCAAAAAAGCACTTCTGAAGCCTTTCAGCTTGGCATGAATTGGAGATATTCTTCTGTTTTATTTTTATTTTTTTAAGTACAACACACTGATATTTGGAACTCCTACAATGTGCACCTAGCATCATACTTTCTTTGTACCATAAAATCTCTATGGAGGTTTTGGAAGAGCCATGATGTCAACATGTGGTGAAACAATAAGACAATTATGTGGTGGTTTCCACACCTGATTTCTAACAATGCATCTAACAACTTTGTTCTAACTACACAAGCAAGGTCATGTGAATTACCTTCATGTGGAAGCCATCTGTACTAATCAGTCTCTTAACATTCAGGTTCCTATGGTTGAGAATAGATTGCTATTATTTCAAAGAAATGGTAATAGCATCTTCACAAACCACATGGAAAAGCCTGTGTTGCAGTTTCTCCCTGTACCACCATCATTATGGGAACTAGATAATGTTGGCATAGGGTACTCATAATATCGGGTTCTTCCCATGGGGTTTGGGGCATTCAGATTGCCACAGGTAGCAGGAAAAGATCAATGTTGCCACATTACTAGATTATCAAGAACCTGCTTTCAGAGTCCATTTCAGAGTTTTCTTAGACAGAAACTACAAGCATAAACAACTAAAGCAAATGAAGAGGAGGAAGGGGAATTGTGGGTAGAGCTTGGAAAGTTACTCTTAAACATTAATTATTTACTGTTATAATTCCACACACCCCAAAACACAGTTACAATATGTTTAAAAACGATTTTACTTTCACATTTCTCTAAAACAACTAAAATAATTATCTTTCAGTTACTTGCTAAGGTGAAAAATAGGCCAGCACAGAATGAACCAGGGGGTTGTTTATATGGTGGAAATACCCCTCACAGAATTTGCCTGGAATATAAGCTTTCTTAACAGGTTCCTGCATTGTCTCACCATATTGTGAAGTGGGGGGGGGGCAAAAAGAGAAAAAATATGTGAGAAAAGCATTTGTGGCTTTTCCTGACTTTTTTTAAAAAAGCTCAAGCAAAATGCGCATTTTCACTTGTTAAGACAAGCAGTTCCACATGTATTGCTCCCCCATACATTTGTTAAGAATCTCTTTTCATGTGACACCTACTGCTTGTTTTGCACAGAGTATCTTAATTAAGAGGAAGGATTTTTATGGGTGCGTCTATACGATCATAAAAAAATCTGTTTGGGGGGTAAAAAATACGAATAGGCTGTCGTTCGTATGCATACGAACCGCCCACACGATTTTTTTACCCCCTATGACTCCCTCTTCCCCAAGCTGGCTGGAGCGAGCAAGCCAAGCGGTGGTTTAAAATCTCCCGCCACTTTTTTTTTTTTAAAAAGTTCCTGGTTTGCTGACAGTCTGTTTTCCCTATTTACAATATAAAATAAAAATAAATAAATGTATAATTCACGGACTTACCGGACTCTTGCTAGCCGGGAATCCAACATGGCGGCTGCTCCCAATTCCCCACCGTGCTAGCCCCACCCCCTCTGCTCGGCCAGCCAATCAGATTACACAGCCTGTTCGTATGTGTGCGAATGGACCGTACAGACCCATCAGCCATCCGAACGGCGTACGGATTTCTCATCACGATCCGCTTTCCCTCCCGAACACCACATGTGCGTATTTCAGGGTGGAAACCCCCCCTCTTTTGCATGCGTGTGAATCCCAACGGCCATGTGTACCAAAGCGCAAACTTCCGCACGCCGTACGTATTATTTAAATCGTGTAGACGGGACCTGTATGTCACTTTCATTCCATTAGTTTTATAATATCATCATGTACTGTATGTGGACAATACATCAAAAAGATTTCTTAAACCAGACTGCATCAAATTATAATAAATGTGCACAGAAGCAGGGTGCTTCTAAATCTGGACAGTTCCTTCTACTACCATGTAAGAGGCACAGTGCACCATTCTGATGTCCCCTTTTTCAGGACCAGCCCAAGGCATTTTACTGCCTGATGCACACCAGGCAAAGACCCTTCCACACCACCCCAGATCAAGGTGTTTAGTACTGCACCTAGCCATGCTCTTCTGGCATATGAAGCAGAAAATTCCACAAACACCTCTCTCTATACATGCAGGTAAGAATACACCAACAGCTAAGGATATTATCACACAAGCCCCATTGTTGCTGGAATCACATTTGCAAAAGTGAATGGACAGAAACTGCTTTGGCATCCCTCAGTATTGTACGTCCCTTCAATAGCATGCCTGGGGCTGTTTCAGCCATTGGTGGTCCTTTGGCTTTCTTCCGGACTCTCCCTTAATCCCTCCTCCCTGCCCTATTGCCCTTCCCAGCATGCCTTTCATGGTTTTTATTTTTATTTATAATGCAATTTGGCAATTATGGCAAGGCAATTTAGTGAAACAAAGAAAAAATAAAATAAAATAAAGGGATGGGAGAAAACCAGCCTGTTTGGAGATAGCAGGAGGGAGGGGGACAGAGGAGGAGTCTGAGACCATATGCCTGCCCAATGCTGGGACTGCAACTGGAGAAATTTCTAAAAACTGAAGATTCATGGCACAGCAGTGTGATTAGGAGTTTATTGATGGATGTTCCCCATCAATGGCAAGAGACTCTCTAAGCATGTTTTGGAGGCATAGCAGCAACAACTGGGAGGCAATGTCATGTGATAAGTATCACCAAAGGCATTATTACCCAACTTTAATTCTGCTTTAAAGGCTTGTGTGATAAAGTCCTAACTAAAAATACCCCAAACCTGTTTTTGAGACAGCTGCTGCATTCTGCCTGATTTCTTAATGAATTCTTCTGTGGTAAGAAGAGCTTGGACGTATACTAGTAGTTGTGGAAGGAGGCTGCCCTGCATAGGTGCAGGGATCATGCCAAAGATGGAATTGTCTGTTCTCATATTTTGTTCATGTATTTTTGCTCATGTAACAAGGAACAATTAAAAAAAAATCTACTGTGTAGAGCAGGAGTGGGAATTTTGCAACTTTCCAGACGTTGTTGGACCACAACTCCCAGCAGCCTTAGCCAGCATTACCAGTGGAGAAGAATGCTAGGATATGGAGTTAAACAACATCTGAAGTACTGCACAATTCCCACCCCTGGGGAGTTGGTAACTTTCTGTTTGATGTCATAGCTCTATACTCTTCAATTTACACAACAGGGACCATACTTGCTGCGTGAAAAAGTAATACAACTGTTATCAGTTGCTACAGCATTTTGTGAAAGGTGTTGTTCTCATTAACCCAACAAATAATTGTATTATGGGCAATGCAACATTTTATTTCCAAGGTCTGGGAGGAAGGAATAATTTGCCTAAAATTGGAGAAGTCAGGGGTTGGAGGTTGCATATTTCATTCCAAGCTTCCCTGATTTTCTCCCTATGAATGAAGCAATGCCTTTTATGAAAGAGAATGCCCAAGCCATAAAAGTGGCTGCAGAGGTAGGTATGTGGTCATTTTATCTACAAATCAAGAGTATAGATAGGTCCCCTGAGATTCAGCTGCAAGGGAGGCTTCTGACCATCAATCAATCAGACCCACAGGACTTTATGAGGCTGGTATTTTGCAATTACAGCAAGGTATTAGTGCATTTGGCAGTACGTATCACATGATGTCATGTTTCTCCTGTTGTTGCTTTGCATTTCATTCATTTCTGTAGCATACCTCTTAACTGACAGGGAAACTCCTCACAGGCTCCCAATATTGCTGCTATTAGTCCCCCTGGTGTGATAGGTCCCTTCTGCTGCAGTAACGAGATGACGGCAGTCATGTGGCATGCAGGGGTGTGATTCTCTTCTGCTCCTCCTCTCCCCCCTTGCTATTCCCAAGCAGGATGCTTGTTCTTACTCTGTGCCTTTCAGGTTTTTTATTTTTATATTTGCTGTGATTGCTTAATTACAGCAAAATGATAAAATGAAAATATTTTAATGGTTTTCCATGATTATGGAATCTCTGAAAAAATAAAAACAAAAAAATTGAAAGGCACAAACATGCTGAGTAAGACGTATAGTGGAGTTATGCAGCTGGTGCGGAAGAGACCGTGGATTACAAAGCAACACACTTGCGCAATTGCAGAGAAATGTAATACTGAATAATTTCAAACCGTTATACAGTTGACCCTTCATATTTGCTGGGGTTTGGTTCCAGGACCCCCTGTGGATACCAAAATCCATGAATACTCAAGTCCCATTATATGCAATGGCATAGCAAAATGGTAGTCCCTTATATAAGAGGGCAAAATCTAAGTTTGCTTTTTGGATTATTATTTTTAAAAGAATATTTTCAGCCATGTTTTAAACTGAGTATTAAGCTGTGAATACTTAAATCCGTGAATGTGGAGGGACAACTGTACTTATGTAGTAGAGCAGGCCCACTGAATTCATTAGTCAAGTTAGGCATTCAGGTTACTAACTTAAGTCCCATTTATTTCAGTAAGTGTACTCTGGATTGAATCCACTATTTTTTTACATAGATCACTAAAACAAAGAGAACTTCTAATTCAAAAAATTCTAAGCTTTGCTTTTTGGATTATTACTTTTTAAAGAATATTTTCAAGCTGTGAATACTTAAATCTGTGGATACCAAATCCGTGGATATGGAGGAACAACTGTATTTCCATTTGCTTCACTAATGTGATTGCTGTGAGGAAACAGGCTAGTGTGATAAAGCCAACAGAAAAGCCAACTAAGCAGCCTGACCATCCATGCCCTGGCAGCAGGGACCCTGGAACTGTTTTTAAGGTGTGGAGTGAGTTCAGCATTGGCAGGCAGGTTGTTATTTATTTTGCCTAGTTACAGGTAGTTTCTCATCCATTATCACTGAAAGATCCTTAAATATGAAGACTCTTGCAAGCACAGTGTGTACCTCAAATTACTGTGCATAGGATACATTGCAGGCACCCTTTATAATTCCTGGGAGAAATGAATGACAATAGCTATCTTAATATTTCTCAGTGCGTGGTCATTTAGTACACTTCTGATTTATCATTCCTAAGGAGGCTCAAGTACACAGGAGTCTTGGTGGTCCAATTTGCCTGATCATTTCAGAGGGAGTTAAGCCTTCCCTCTCATTGGTCTTGGGGAGGACTTGAGCAGGTAAGTAGCTATTGGAGAGGGCAAAATGAGGGTACTGCCCCCCTCCGTAAGAATTCTGCCTGCCCAAGTGAAATTGTCTTTCAGTCTCAAAAATTTATAGCACTGCAGTAACTCAAAGCTTTAGCTGAACATTTAGAAATAAAGTTTAGGTGCCCAAAGAAAAGGGGCAGGCCAAAGTGACCAAGAGAATGAGAACAAAGCAAATATAACTGTATTAGGAGTGAACAATTTTCAATGTCTCATTCTATGCAATGCTAGAAATTTGAGAATCTGTAAAAAAAATTCATTGGGGAGACAGAATTCTTATGGGGTGGTGGTGGTTCAGTGACCTCACTCCTCTACCCCATATAGTTACTTGCTGTACCTCTGTACCTCTTTACTCAAAACTACTACGGTAACTTTAGTGATATTTGCTCCTAAGAAAACAGACATAACAGTACAACTGGGCTAGAACATTCCCACCTCATTCTTCAGGGATTTCTAATAACAGGAAACCTCTGAAATATCCAAAGCTCTATGGAACGGCAGAAGTGAGGGAGAGGTGACCTTTCAACTCATTTTCTCCATTCCTAACTATAATTAACAGATTCTGCACCACTACTACTATAAAGCCAATGAAAGGAAATTAATCTATGCCAGACCCAGGCCAGGCATAGAGTACTGATCTGTGCTTGGCTACTTTTAAAACAATGCAGCAAAGCACCCAGATGTAAAAGTCAAGCTTATTAGTGGAAAAGAAAGAAGAGGAAAAAGGGGGGAGTGGGTAATAATCACACACACACACAAAAAAACCCTTCAAATTGAAATCAATACATTCAATCTAACATAGCTAGATAAAAGTTATCTACTTAAACAGAATCTTGGATTTCAGTGCATATGCAGAGTTCCTTACAAAGATGATGCTTTCGA
Source organism: Gambelia wislizenii (assembly GCA_030847615.1). NCBI lineage: Eukaryota > Metazoa > Chordata > Lepidosauria > Squamata > Crotaphytidae > Gambelia > Gambelia wislizenii. The sequence goes on from JAUMIR010000004.1 coordinate 112,355,156, forward strand.
TGTGTATCTTTGGCCTCCTGAATACATGTTGCTGGAAAGACCAGCCTAAGGACTAAGGACTTTATTTTGAAGTGTTTTTATGCTGACAAAACGACCCCCGCCCACAAGGCCTTACTTTGCTTGCATTAAAGAGGCAGCCCAGGCACTAATGGAGGGTGAACAGAGCTTCGTTCACTTTCTGGTTTAAGATCTCACTGATTCTCATAAGAAAACGCGAACGTGGCAAATTCAACAATAAAAGTAAAATAAAAACATAAAAAGAACGCACAAGCACAACAACACACTTTAGAAGTCCCAAGGAAATGGGGGTCATAAAAAGGGCAACTCCTACCTGACTGTCACAATCTCACCTGGAAGTGTTCTGTCACTGACGCCATATTCATGTGAGCTAAGTGGCGCGAGGATTCAAACTCCAGCAATGTTGGCAACAAAGCACCATGGGGGATCAACTGATGCGTCAATTGGCCCGTCAATAAAAAGGAATGGGTTTTTCTCAATACATGATCGCGAAAGGACATCATTGTCTGGTATGCGTGCCCTTCTGCGATCATTATGATGCCAGACCTTGAAATTAAAGTCCTATGAACAAAGATTGACATCTGAGTTAAGTAAAAGTTCAGCTTCATAGTGGAGAAGAGCTATTGTTTTGCCAAACTGCATGATAATCTCAATTTCTGATGTCAGTGGTTTAGCCAAACAATATTGGCGGAGGCTCAGTGTAACTGCTTATTTACTCTCAACTTCAACTCAGAAGGACTGGCCGGTTCCAACTGGAAAAAGCAATGCACAAAAAAGGTTAATTTCTCAAAGTACACTGAGCAACAATAGGAAAGATCTGGCCTGCTGATGAACTCCCTGAGGATGATGAAACATTGTCTAGGAGACAATTTGGGGACTGCATTACAATATCTGTATAGATAGATTGCAGGCACCCTTTCTTATTCCTGGGAGAAATCAATAATGATAGCTGCCTTGATATTCCTTAGGGCTTGATCATTTCATGCACTTCTGACTGATCGTTCTCGAGGAGGCTCAAGTACACAGGAGTCTTGGTGGTCCAATTTTGCTTGAACTCATTTCAGGGGGAGTTAAGCCTTCCCCTTGATTGGTCTTGGGGAGGACATGAGCCTGGGTGTAACTACTGGAGAGGGCAAAATGAGGGTACTGCCCCCTTCCAGTAAGAATTCTTCCTGCCCAAATGAAAATTTCCCCATCCCCAAGTTTACAGCACTGCAGTAACTCAAAATGTCAGTTGAGCATTTAGATGTAGTTTACATATCCAAAGAAATGGGGCAGGCAAAAATACCAGGGAAACACGAACACAGCAAATATAAGAGCTCTAGTATTTCAACTGAAAATCTAGTTGAACATTTTCAACCTCTCACTCTCTGCAAGTGTTCAAAGAAGTAGCTGTGTTAGCCTCTTGCAGCATAAAAAGGAGGAAGGAAAGGGGAAATGAAAAAAAAACGTGGCAGCAACTTTAAGACTAAGTGGTTTTTATTTTCACATTAGTTTTTGTGGATATAAACCCACTTCTTCAGATTCAGTACCAAGTGGTATTAAGGTTTCAGGTATAAAGCTTATTTATACAGTTGTGCGGATGGACAGAATGTAAAAGGAGCCCTGGTGGCGCAGTGGTTAAATGCCAGTACTGCAAGTCACCACCTTGCAAGTTGCAAGTTCGATTCCAGCCGGCTCCAAGGTTCACTCAGCCTTCCATCCTTTCGTAGGTCGGTAAATTGAGTACCCAGCTTGTGGGGAGCAATTAGCTACACACATTGGAAGCTGTTTAATGCAGTTAGATGTGTAAATAGCTATTGCTTAAAACAATTTGTAAGCCGCTCTGATAGCCTTGTGGCTGAAGAGCGGGGTATAAATAACTTTTTTTTTTTTTAAAGGAGGCAGAAAGATGCAAATGCTGACCCTTGCCACTTTCTGCAGTGATAGAAATTTGAGAACGAAAGGAAAATTTCACTGGATCTGGGAGGGAGAATTCTTATTGGAGGCAATGCCTCATCTCCCCCCACCCTTAGTTACACCCTGAATCATACCTTCTGTCTCCCACCACTCTGGTGTCCATGCAAAGCAGGAGAAAGAGGAGAAAACTAGGAAATTTGCCACTGGTAAAGGCTGTTTTTTTCACATTCCCTTGCTCCCATAGTTGTTGGGTCCAGCAAGCATTCAAACATAAATTGGTGGGCTCCAAGTTGCCCTACCTCATCTTTTGAGCACTGTGCAAACAGGCTTCCATTGTCGTTGATGTTGTTGTGTGCCTTTCCTAAGGCAAACCCATTCCCCTCCTCATTTCATGGCTGAGAGGGTAGGGAAGGAGGCATGCATGCATGCATGCATGTTTGCAGCAACGGTGGCAAAATAGATTCTAGATTTGGTTTACAGCCATTGTTGTTCAGACAGCTGAGCTTTCACGTGTTCTTGATCCACTTTCATCTTGCAAATAAAGACAGGACTTCACCATATATTGTGCAAGACTTAAAGAATAACTCCCAGGCTGTTGTGGCTCCTTTACATTTTAGTCTTTTTCCACTGCATCACATAATTTGCTGGTAATGATTCAGCACATGCTGTGGAACAAGGCATGCTATGGAATGATGCTGTTCCAACAAATGCTGTGCTATTGTGAATGTTACCAAATCTGAAAAAGATCCCAAAAAAGAGCAGCACTCAAGATTGGACTCAATGGCTTCTCTTGGAAAAAAAGTAAAAGGGTGGGCCCTCCTCAGGGGGCAGCAGATAGGTGATAGAGGAGGGCTTTTTCTTCTTTCTGCTTGCAGGCTACTAACCACTGAGCTTCACTACTGCCACTGTCAGAACTGTGCAATGGCTGAATATATCTGGTCCCCACAGGGAGAGTGAAGCAGCTGTTCAAAATGGTCAGAAATAACTATGCTAAAAACAGAAAAGTCAGGGATCATTTACACAACAACAACAACAAAAAAACCCCATCAAGAATGCAGGCAGAATAACTTTAGTTTACATGAGCTGCTGCAGGGATTCGCCATATCAAGGAGGGGGGCTGAAAACTCCACATAGACCGTGATAACAGCTTTTGCTGTTTCTCGCGATCTTTTTAAAAAAGTGTGTGAAAATGAGCATAATAGGTCATCTGTACAACCAATTCGAAAGGGGAACACAGCAGAGCTGAAAGCTGATTGGTTGGACCTCGGAGGGGGCAGGCTTGCAAGGGAGGGCTTGCAATGCCGAAGCCGCCATTGTTGTTGTTTTTGGAGATATGATCGATCAGCCAGTAAAGCAGCAGAGCAAAAGCAAGAAGCTTCTTTTAAGCAGAAAACAGCTCTTCTGCACTGCCACTTTAAGAAAAAAATGGGGGGTGGATGGAGGGAGATTTCCCAGACTCAACTCACTCGTGGTCAGCTTTTTTCCCATGAACGTAAACTGAAAAATATTGCCTTCCAAGCCTGCTCATGAGTCGTGGGCACAAATGAGCACTGCAGCAAAAGGGAAGTAAGGTAATATTTTTCACTGTTAATTCTCCTGTCTAGCTGAGCCCCCAGTCTTAGCTGAGCCAATAAGGAGGTTGGATTCCCTACACTAAACTCAATGCATCTTACCCACCGTGACCTCTAGATGCTTTGGACTACAGCACCCATTAGTCCCAGTAAGCAGGGCCAGCCATTGTGGATGATGGGAGCTCTATCCGCAAACTCCTGGAAGGTACCATATTGCATAAGGCACTCTCCAAAAGTTCACTCAGACAAATGGAATTTTAATAATTTCCTCAATAGTTTCAAATTACTGACACTTTTGTTTCCCCTTTCGTAACTGCTTTTCCTACAGAAAGGGACCCATTATATAGAAATAATTCTTGCTTATTTCCCAGGTCTGGCTTTAGCAAAACACCTTTGGCAATCAGGATATTTCAAACTGTGAAGGGACTGGACTGGGTCTTGTATGGGAAAGGAAGAATCATTTAACTGGAAATGAAATGTAACAAGCACACACAAGGTTATTTGTGATATCAGAGTGGGAAAGCAGTGCAGAGACAAAGGTGGTAATGGGTAATTTTCTACTGTGCTAAATTAAGTTATAGTGGGAAATTCTCCACATTGAACACCTGGGGTTCCTTCTTCATACAGTTTCCTCTCTTTTGTTTCTCACTGATATTCACCTCAAACAGATTGGATTGCGCTGTTGACTGAGTGAGGCTGTGACTAGCATCAAAATGAAAGATTAAAACAAAGCTCAAATGTAGATGTAGGAGGAAGTGTCTTGTCTACCTGTATGTTTATATCTGTTTGTCTAATTCCCACAGGGCTGTCATTCTAAGCTCTACAGAAATCCAGTGAGAAGCAAGGCTCAAATTATGGTTCAAAAGATAAATGATGGATATGTGTAACAATAAACTGCAACCTGCTGCCCCCCCCACCCTGCAACAACTAGTGTACTTTATGAAATTTCTTGCATTACTTTAAAAACAACAACTATACAATGTCACTTAATTCGGAGGCACAGGCACTCAGAGGATATGTTTGAAAGTGGGTGAGCAACCTTAACTGAGGTCAAAGTGCTATATGTGTACACAAAATAATAACTTAAGGACTTTTATCTCAGTGTATTTTTAAATATAATCAGAACTTAAATTCAAGTGGACAGATGCGTGCGTACATTAGAGATACAACATTTTCAAGAAATGAATAAAAACTAAAAACAGGGCTAACTCAGGGCCAGTTCAATAGTTTGTCACTCCAGGAGAGAGAATCTCTCTTTACTCCTTTGTCTCTGAGCCCTTTCAGTCGTACATTGGACAGTACAGTATCTCTTGCTCAAAGGAGTTACATCCGCTTTCTACTACAACACAGTTTTTCAACCATCAGTTGAACTATGGTGAACAGATCAGCAGTAAGGAAATAGCAAACTTGATCGAAGTGAACAATTAAAGAAGGGAGGATTGCTTGGAGAATAAAGTTACAATCTCCCCACTATTACTGTGCTTACTGTAAATCAGAGTAACAGTCTTTGGGTTCTCAGTCTTTTGATTCTCTAGACGTTTTACACTTCACTTCTAAGAATCTTTTACCATTATTATTTTTATTTATTTATTCATTTATTTATACCCCACTCTTCAGCCACAAGGCTATCAGAGAGGCTTACAAATTGTTTTAAGCAATAGCAATTTACACATCTACACTGCATTAAGAAGTTTCCAATGTGTGTTAGCTAACTGCCCCCACAAGCTGGGTACTCATTTTACCGACCTACGAAAGGCTGGAAGGCTGAGTGAACCTTGGAGCCCTCTGGAATTGAACCTGCAGTACTGGCATTTAACCACTGCACCACCAGGGCTCCCTTTAATCACACTGGTTGATTATTCTGGGAGCTGGATTACTAAGGCACACAGTGAAGTGACAATGACAAGCATTCTCATATGCTTACATAGGCATCTGTTTTTCTGACACATACCGGGGTAGAGTGACAGGATTCAGCACACTGGAGGGAGGAGGTACATGAAAGCAGCAGTTGGTGGATACATGGTGCACCTAGAGTTTCTGAAGTGTTACACTTGGGAGAGGGGAACCATTTCATCTCCACTTTAGACAGCAAAAACATTTTGGTCTGAGACTGACCACATACGACATGATGCTGGAATTCTCATGGTTAGAGAAAGCACTAATATTATGGCATATTTATGCTACAGCTTTTATCAGGGCTTTACGTACTATTGAACCAAACATTATTATTTTATGAAATGCATCCTTTGATGAATTAATTTACATCTTTGCGTCCTGTGGCTTGCAGCCTTTCAGCACATTGTCCAAACATAGTTAACATTTGAAAAGTCTCATAGATTTCAGTGGGAGATTAGGAAGCATCTACATAACAAGACAGCACACAACTCCCTTGTTGCAACAGCTCCAATAGCTGCTGGTTTGTTTCTGGGCACAATTCAAAGTGCTGGTTTTGTCCTATAAAGCCCTATGTGGTTTGGATCCAGCTTATTTAGTCCATATCTCCCTGTATGAGCTTAGCAGGACTCCAATATCATCTGGAGAAGCCTTCTCTCCATCCTACCACCTTCTCAGGCTTTCACAGTGTTTGGAACTCCCTCCCCAGAGAGGCCAGGATGGTCCCATCCTTGCTCTCCTTCCGGTAGACATTTTTGCGCTGCCACGTTTTTACAAACTGATAAGAGCTGGGCTTTTAAGGTGGTGTGGTGCTGCTTTAAAGATTTTTTCAGGGTTTTTACAGAGTTTTAAAATGCATTTTAGTATTTTTAATGTTTAATGTTTAAATATAAATTGTTTAATTGTTTTTTAAATTTTATATTTAGATAGTAATTTTTACTTTTATATTGCTTTTAACTTGCATTGTTTTAAATATGTTGTTATCCATCTTGAGTCCCATTATTGGGGGCGAGGTGGGATATAAATGAATATAGCAATAACTACCACTACCATCCCATGAAAAACTGTGGGACTTAAACTCTGCCTGAACTTGCCCTTGGTTTGCACTCAATGAGGTATTTCAAATAAATGCATCTCTTCTAATGGGCTAGTTTGATCCACTGGATAGCAAGCTCTGTTTCTATCACATTCCCTCTCTTAGGTTTGTCTCATGGGCTGAAACATTAATTCAAAGCCTCTTTGTACAAATGGCTACCAATGGACAAAGTTCATAACCAAGCTGTGATTCCAAGGGATTCTGTAGCTGCTGACTGCATGTGTACCCCAGCTGTTTGAGCCAAAAAAAGGATCCTGCATGGCTACCTTGCGCTTTTAAAATGTTTCTTGTGCCCCATGTATTTATTTTCTACCCATATAAACTTACGTTCAACTTTCTCTTCAACAGATATAAATCCAAAGCAGTCTACAAAAACAGAAACATAACAACAATGTGGAGGATTTTATAGTTACAGAAATACTAAACACACCATACCCACACATATAAATGGTGCAGAATATATTTTTTAAAAAACAGTTCCAGCTACTACTAAAGATAGGTTACTGAACAACGTGGACCGTGGGCATAATTATGCAAACTCAGTTTTCCTGATCTGATACAGAAATCATTATAATTCTCTTCTCATTACTCTTATAAGAACATCTTAGCAACCCTTACACTAAATATCAGTTTTGTTTTCTGTGAAATCAGGCTAATGATTAAAGACCACACAAGGGAAATTAATGTTTGTGGAATAAGGCAGTGTTTAAAAAGTTTAAAAAGAAGAGCTGTACCCAGCCTCATCATCAAGCTGTTTAGGTGATATGTAAAACATAGCTTTTATAGAAGCCAATTCCATTAAACATTTGAAGAACCCTTGTATTATTATTTTATTTTTTCATTCTTAGGTTTAGCTGCTGTTCTTATATATTATTGTTTTGTTATATATTATTCTTTTTCATCTGGGTTTTAAAAATTGTGTTTATTTTTCAAAAAATAAATCTTAAATGCATCAACAAAGGTTACGAATATTGTTGAATTCATCTCTTCACAACCTTGTGTCTCCTTAATGAATAGTCAGGATATAAAATAAATACATTTATGCAGAATTTATCCAATACTAAAAAGCACTTCAGGGAATGGATTTTTCTCAGAACCACAGCCAGTGATGAAAAGGTTAAAAGCCCTCTTCACTCCTTCTGTGATTAGCCATAATTATCTGCTTCCCTCACCTCACTGATACTATTTATATGTGCAAAGCCTGCACATTAAATACAAATTTATGTTTAACTTCACATCTGGTTTGGCTCTCCCAAACTCCAGCCACAAACTCTTGACATGTTCAATCTTACATCACAGGTGCCCTCAGTACAACCTCTTCTCTATCCTCCTCAAAATTCCATATATTTCCATCTCTTGACAAGGCTCCCTCCCAGTGTTGCTCATGTATTCCCTAGTGCGTCATGGCTATCTAACTTCCAAGAGTTCTATCTGGAGTCTGATCTCAAAGGAAGAGACAGACAAGCCAATCTGTTATGGGTATGCCCAGTAAGGATGTGTATTTTCACTTCGTTGAAATACGTGTCTCCTGTATTCTTAGGAAAATTATTTTTTGTTTTCTCTGTAGGATGTGTTATCTAGTTTTGTCCTATAGCAGTATAGACCACACATGCATAAACTCAGATATAAGACCTGGAGACAAAATAGTTAAAGTCATCCTTGTTCAAATGTGTTTTGCCTTAGGTTCTAGCAAGCAATCCAGTAAGCTCTTCCTCCTACACTCTCATCATCTTAGATAAAATGACTGGATACAAAGACACGGGAGCCAGGATTCTACATGCATAACCCTCGGTGGATGGAAAATTTCTCACATATATACAGACATAACATGGATATTGTGCAAATGATCTCCCAGGCCGAAAGATTATCTGGAGCCAGGGAGAAATAGCTTTGTCAGATACTCAGGACCTGGGTTCACCAAATGTTCAGAAGATGAAACAGAAGGCTTGTTTTTAGCTGCTATTGTCCCCTCTTCCTGGTAAAAGATTTGGCTGGTGCAACTGCCTCATATATGGAATGCTATACCTATGGTTTGTTGAACATTATGGGCACTGCACTCAAATCTGTGCTTGGTTCTCTTTGAAGGCTCTCACAGGCAAAGAGAGCCAGTGCGTTGTAGTGTTCATTCAGACTGTGGTTGGGACAATGTGTGTTCAAATTGCCAGAGATTAAGCACATTGGGTTAACCTGGGCCAGTCCTTATCTCTTAGCCTAACCTACCTTGTAATGTCCTTGTAAAGCTCAGAGCTGAAGAGAAATAATCAGGTCTATTGCTGTGAGCTCCCTGGAGGCAAGGAGAATGGGGGATGGGTAGGAATGAAAACAATTATGCTACTAGTCAGAAGTGGCAAGGGGAATGCCAATAGTATCATTTTGTTTCTCTTGGTCATGTAAACAATCCAAAGACGGTATTTTTCCCCTTCTGTCATTGGTGGCAACGACTACTTTGGAGCTACACAACTGGAAATTCAGTCGTTCCTTTATGCAATACCACTAGTGCTGGAAAAAAGCAAAATGTTTAGTTTAATAGTGATTATATTTGCTGAACAGTATAAACAGGGACTTCAAAGCTGAGGCATTTCTTTGCTAGACCAGCCTAATATAGAACTAAAGTACAGAAAGGCTAGGTGGTGGCAGGCCTGTGTATTATGAATCAAGTTGTTTGCTGCTGATTTCTAAGAAATTGAAAGGGGTGGGGGTGGTTAAAGTGGGCATGAAGAGGGTACAGAATCCTTCCCCAACATGTTTCCCTCTTCCCACATCTGCCCAAATTTTTCCTTTGCTGTTTTTTCCCTAGCTTCCAAGACCAAAATTAGATCTTGCTGAGAGCAACAGCTAAGGAGGAATAGTTGTTGTGTGACTCCAAGTCATTTCTGATCCATGCTGACCCTAAAGTGACTCCATCACAGGGTTTTCTTGGCAAGTTTTGTTCAGAGGTGGTTTGCCATTGCTTTCCTCTGAGGCTGAGAGAGTGTGACTCCCCTAAGGTCACCCAGTGGGTTTCCATGGCTGACCAGAGATTTGAAATCCAGTGTTTCAGAGTCCTAACCCAACACTCCAACCATTATACCACAGAACTGGCTCTTGGAACAGTTTTTATTTATTTCTTAATTTCTTAAACAGTTTATCCCAACTTTGTTGGAGGTGGCCAACAAAAACAAAATGCAAAATAAAATTAATATATCTAAGAACAAGGCAGGTAAGATATGTCAATAAAACCCAGAAAAACAAATACCAATTAAATCAGGAGTGGGGGATTTTTGGTCCTTCAGATGTTGTAACTACAATTCAAGTCAGTCTTAGCCAGTATGGCCAATACTAGTAGGTTGTGGGATTGGCAGTCAAAGCCACACCTTGAGTTAAACCAACTACATTATATTTACAAAGGCCATCCTAGGTCAGCCAGTTGACTTATATGGCCAAACAGCTGTCAGTATAAAAGCATCTGTTCCTGCCATTCTGGTGGGAAATACAGACAGGAGAAGTGTTCATTATCCCATCTTAACCAGTCATACTATCCTTAAAATCTCCTAAACCCTTGTTTTATGGGAAAGTTATGCGGCCATCACAGATGGAAAGCAATTGACCTGTGACTGTATTGCTACCATGGTTGCCTGGTTTAAACAAAATATCTTTAAAAAACACACACTCCTGCCTTTTTTTAATTGATCATTCACATATTTTTAAAAGGCTGGCTATTATTACTATTTTCCAACCCTCTTCCTGGAACAACCCCTGTTTGAATTTAAATATTTTAACTTTTACAGTTTATTGGCAGTTGTTTATTCTTAGACCAGTATCCTGTGTCAGTTGCTTCTTTTTAATCACTTTAATTTATAGTGCAAGAAATGCCATTCAGAAATGATTCCTTCAATTAACCTAAGTCAACCCAAACAACTGGCCCAACAACAAGTGGCCATAACACCTGAACTGTATTTTGCTACTTAATTTTCTGATTTAGTTCTATATTGGTTTTAATGCAAAAAACAAACAAAAACAAACCTGATTTAAACAAACAAAAAAAACTCTAGGGTTTGAGGGTTTGAGCAACCCTAGTTGCTACTGTATACTCACATACTTGTTTCCCAAGTTCTTCTGGCAATTAATAGCAAGCAGCTATAAGTCAACTTGGTACTCCATGTGGGCCAAAAGAAGTTCTTCATTCTCTAAATATTTAAACATCAGGCAAAGCAATCTGTGACTTAAATCACACATAACTTTAACCTAGAATTGGTCTTGACAATTTGTGAGATGTGCTTTCTGTAGAAGATTGCTAAGCAGGAAACAAGCAATACAGTTGTCCCTTCATATTTGCTGGGGTTTGGTTCCAGGACCCCCCATGGATACCAAAATCTGTGAATACTCAAGTCCCATTATATGCAATGGCATAGCAAAAAAGTGTCCCTTATATAAGATGGCAAAATCAAGGTTTGCTTTTTGGATTATTATTTTTTAAAGAATATTTTCAAGCTGTGAATACTTAAATCCGTGGATACGAAGGGACAACTGTAGTTTCAATATTCCTAGAGAGGTGACAGATGTCCATGGCTGGGTGCCAGAACACATGCAGAAGGGCTGAGATTGAACCAGGCTGAAGGAATTGTAGCCTAGCTACATCTGAAGGGCTGCAGGTCCCCAGCCCTAACTCAGACACTTAAGAGCATCTTTATGTGCCTCAGACTGCAAAGGATGTTTCTATGATTACATCCCACCCAGTGTGATGTTCTCAAGAGCAGATTCTTTGGACTTCACCTCTCATCATTTCTTACTATTGGTCAGGTTACCTGGGGCTGATGGGAGTTACAGTCGAAAATATGTGGAGACCACTAGATTTGGGAGACTGCTCTAGAGAGCTGCTGTTGGTCAATGTGGATAAAATTGGGTTAGATAAACAAACAACACTGAAACTTCAAAAGGCAGAATACTATTTGAGAGAAGCAGTAATTCTTAAAATATGCATCAGACTTTCTCTCTCTCTGGCTTTTCTTCGCAAACGAAGATTCAGGAAGGACTCATCCCATGCTTTCTGCAAGTGCGCTGATGACTAAAAAGGCCAATCCGAGATAAACAAGTCCGGTTGCAGAAAGCACAGCAGAAGGTCTCTTTGGGTGAGAAGCAGTAGTTCTTAAAATATGCATCAGACTTTATTGCTGGTAAAAAAAAAACTTTTGTATTTTTTTCTAAATCCTGCAAAATTTGTTTGCTCAATGGTGGGACGAAAGCAATGGGGTTATAGAAATCACAGCCAAATTCTTCCTCAAAACACTTTCAGCTAAGGTGTGATGGGAGCCTCTGACACAATCAGGAACATGAAGAGTGTTCATCTCTATAGAGAACTTTAGACACTGAGAACTTTTAACAAAATATAGTTCCAGTTACTCACTAATATCTACCTATCTGTTGATCTCTCTCTCTCTCTGTACATGAGTGCTGGCTGCTTAAAAGAATACCTAATAACGAGCTCTAGCTATATCTTCAGAAAAATACAATCTTTCTCTCACTGATATATAGGCACCAAACCACTCCACTCAGTAGCATCTTGATGAAAAAGTCTGAAAACTTGTGAAAAGTCATAGGCAGTTGGTTGGGGGACTGCCAGGGCTGTAGGGCATATTTCAGAGGGAGGCAATAACAACCCACCTCTAAGTGTTCCTTGCCTATGAAAACCCTGTGAAATTCATGGGGTCACCATAAATCGACAAGTGACTTGGGGGTACATGTACACACACACACACACACACACACAGAGTTCTCATTGGCGGACAAAAGGTAGGATCCTTGCTTGCTGTCCCATTCTATTCCTGTCACTCCCCAAAGGTTATATAAAATGAAACTCTTCCAGTTTTTTTGAAGCCTATGATTTCTACAATTCATACCCCACTCTTTTTTTGTGGGACTAACTCCCACCCTCCCTGCAAAGGGAGAAGTGTCAGCCATCCATCACGTAGCGAGCAGAGTTAGAGGCACACAGAACAGAGACAGGCAACCTACCAAGAGTGGGGACCAGCAGGCAAAGAGGACACACATGATCCCCAATAACTGGAGCAAGGTTTCCGTGGTGATCCTGCCCCACTGCCTCCTGGACTGAGACGCTGAGCTTTTGGAACGGCACCGACACACCAAAGCAACAATAGTCGCCACGTTGCACGCCACAGTGATGCCAAGTGAGAAGAGCCCCAAGAAGGCAAAAGTTGAGGCAAAGATGAGATTGCCCACCCTGGGCCCCTCGTGGTCCTTTGTGCTGATGAAGCACCAAGTGCCCGGCCACTGGAGGGTATACCTCCCAACACCGACGATGGGCAAGAGAGCAAAGGCAAAGGTGGCCAGCCACACGCTGAGGAGGACCGACTTGGTCACCCGGGTCTTCATGTGGCTGGTGTACCAGTGAGGGGCTCGGATGGCCAAGGTCCGCTCGATGGCCATGGCGCTGGCGATGAAGAGGGGGCAGAGCCCAAAGACAGTCATGCTCAAGCCGAAAAAGGAGCAGAGGTGGAGGGATGGGTCCACCGCCCGCCATTTCCTGTTGGCCAAATAGACCGAGATGACCACGGGGCTGGTCAGGAGCTGCCCGGTCAGGTCGGTCAGGGCCAAGGAGCCGATGCAGAGCAAGAAGGACTTCTTCCGCTGGTTCTCCTTCTTGTGGTAGGCTCGGGACACCAGCAGCATGGCCAGCCCATTGCCCACCAGGCCGGTGATCATCATGGTCAAGGGGAAGACCACCGAGACGGCGCCACACTCCTCTTCCCCTTCATCTCCTCCACCAGAGAAGAGGGTGCCGTTGCCCTTGGCCATGGCGCCGGTGGAGTTGAGCAGCCCCTCGTCGAGGCCGCCGAAGGAGTAGTAGTGGTGGTGGTGGTAGCAAGGGGTCATGTCTGCGGCTGGACGGGCGGCCGTGGCAGCGGGGCAGAGGGGCAGCCCGGTGCCATGGTGAGCCGTCGGGGCTGCGGCAAGTGAGCCCTCCGCCAGGGCGAGGGAAGGCAGCCCGGGCGCCGCTCTTTTAAAGGCGTCGGGGGCGGAGCGGCGCCGCTTCCCTTCGCCAAGGCCGCCCTCACCTCGGGGGCGGAGGCTCGGCCAACCAAAGCCCGGGCAAAAGGAGCCAAGGAAGCGCCGCGCCGGGGGCCGAGTCCGTCCGGGCTGCCCCCTCTCGCCGCCGGGGGTCTCCTCCTCGCCAAAGACGCCCCGAAGCCCTGCGACCCCCGCGCCGGACGGCACCTGGGGAGCTCGGAAAGGAGCCTCGGCTTGGCCAGGAGGGGCTTTCTCTCACCCCTCCTCCTCCTCCTCCTCCCCGTCCCCAGACCGGCGAGTTCGGTTCCGCCTCACCTCCCAGCCTGTGTCGTCTCTTTCCTTGGGAAGCTGCTCTCCTTCTCCTCCTCCCCGTCGGAGGCTTCAGCTGACTCGCTTGACTCCCGCTGCTTTGCTGTAGCTCTCTCCTTTGCCTGCGGGGCGAGAAGTCGCCCTGGCTTGTGTGTGTGTGTGTGTGTGTTTGCCGGTGCCGCGTTGCCATCTCCTGGGGGCGCCGTCTGGGAAAGAAAGCGGAGCGCCGCGCGTGGCGTTAGGGCCAGAAGGGAGAGCCAGGCTTCGACGAGCGCCGCGGAAGGATGCCGAGGCAAGGGCGCCACCTGGCGGCAAGAGGCCCCAATGGGAGTCGCCTGAAGGCAAGCTGGTGTGAGGCCCTCTCCATCCCGCCCTCCCCATTTTAAAAAAAGAATACATATATCTTGGAATATATGTTATAAAATAACAAACAATGACATATACATGCAACATAGCCTTCCCCCACCCACTCCCACCCCTGACATGAAGACTGACATAACTAATCTTCACAATTACCACACTTCCCCAACAATGAGGAAACAGCCAAATTCTTAATATTACAGGTATACCTTGCTTATGGTTTCATAAAGTGAAAAATGGGTCAAGCATAAGTCTAACTAAACTCTCATTCACGATGAGGTTCTTCCCCTGCTACAAATTCTAAAAAGTTAGTGGATACAATAATAGTTTATTCAAAAAACCCCCGAGTGTTATGTTCATCAAGCTTTTTCTGTAGTCTTGGAACTACAGTATTCCCATTGGTTTGCCAATTTACTCTTCACGGTTATCCTCTACATGTTCCATTCCAAATGCTTCTTTCATGCACATTTTTGCCTGTGGCACTTCAGTCTCTTCTGATTGCCTATCATTCCTTAGCTTTAAGTTCTTTCTTTCCCCTCGCCCTGCAACCACCTTTTTTGGACAAACTAAAAACAGCAAGGTCCTATCTCCTGCCTGATTTCCTTAAGTTACTTTACCATGGTCTTGATGTGAACTCCAGTGGGTTTATATGAAGCCTCTCTTTGGCATAAAACTGCCCCCAAATGTTCTCCAGTGGCTAACAAATTCCCCACTCCCTCATCCCTGCATCCAGGTGTTTCAGCCCTGCCTGTCCACCTCACACTTCATGCAGAACAGGTACAATTTTCTACCTGGGAAGCATCATCTCCTCAGATGCCAAGATTGACAAAGAGATTGATCACAGATTAGCAAAGGCATATAGCGCATTTGGAAGACTTTACAAAAGAGTCTGGAGTAACAAACACCTGAGGCAAAGCACAAAAATTAGTGTGTATAGAGCCATTGTACTGTCTAGTTTCCTTTACGGGTCTAAAACATGGGTCACCTATCGCCACCACTTACGACTCCATGAACGTTTTAATCAGCGCTGTATACGTACAATCCTAAATATACACTGGACTATGTGAGGAATGTTGCTGTCCTTGAGCAAGCAGGGATCACCAGCATTGAGGCCATGATCTTGAGAACACAGCTGCGCTGGTCAGGGCACGTTTCTAGGATGGAGGACCATCGCCTCCCCAAAATAGTACTCTATGGTGAACTCGCCACAGGTCAGAATAAGACGGGCGCTCGGAAAAAGCGATACAAGGATTCCCTGAAACAACATCTCAGGGTTGGCCAAATTGATCACCAACAATGGTCTACCCTGGCTTCACATCGGGAGGCATGGAGATGCACTATCCAAATGCTGCAGCTTTATTTGAGAACTCATGCCGAACAAGTCTTGAAGAGAAACGACAATGCAGAAAGAATCACAACCCAGAAACATCACCCAAGGAGGCGCTCTGTTGTGCTTTCTGCAACCGGACTTGTTTATCTCGGATTGGCCTTTTCAGTCATCAGTGTGCATGCAGAAACCACGGAATGTCTTTCCTGAATTTTCGTTTGCGAAGAAAAGCCAGAGAGAGACCTACCATTCTGAATTTAGCTTCCAGCACCTTAAGGAAAAAGGAAATGAGAAGAGGATATGAGAGATAAGAAAGAAAAGGCAATACGGCAAGCAAATCATCTGAGAGGAAAGAACCAGCCATGTCCTAAGACTTAGGGAGTCGATGGCTTGAAGGCAGTAAAAGTATTTTCTTTTAATGTGAAGTTGAAGGCTTTCATGGCCAGCATCCATAGATTTTCCTTGGTTTTTTTCCCAGTTGTGAGGCAGTGTTCTGGAAGAGTTTCTTTCTGATGTTTTGCCTGCATTTGTGGCTGGCATCTTCAGAGAATGGTTAGGTAGGAGTGTGTGGCGGGTTTATATACTGTGAACCCCTGTTGGAGAGGATATGTAAATGTTTGTATTTGAACAGTTAGTTTCTGGGTGGAGATATGCAAGGAGGATAAGTGTCTGGCTAATGGTTGGTTGGAGGCTCATTATCTGCTGGAAACCCCCCTGTCCCTGGGTGGAGTTTATTTGCAAGTATTGCATTTTGATTCTATTGTTTTTCAAAACTGGGAGCCAGATTTTGTTTACTTTCAGAGTTTCTTCTTTCCTGTTGAAGTTGTCCAGGTGTCTGTGGATTTCAATAGCTTCTCTGTGCTATTTGATAGTTGTTGGCCTGATCCAGAATTTCAGTGTTTTTAAATAACATTTTGTGTCCAGGTTGGTTTAGAACATGTTCTGCTACTGCTAATTTTTCTGGCTGGCCCAGTCTGCAGTGTCTCTCATGTTCCCGATTCGTGTTTGTGCACTGCATTTAGTGGTCCCTATGTAAACTTGTCCACAGCTGCATGGTATGTGGTAAACTCCTGCAGCTGTGAGAGGGTCTCTTTTGTCCTTTGCTGAGCGTAGCATTTCTTGGATTTTCTTGGTTGGTCTGTAGATTGTTTGGAGGTTGTTTCCTCATCAGTTTTCCTATTCTGTCTGTGACTCCTTTGATATATGGTAAAAATACCATCCCTTTGGGTGGTTGTTTTTCTTCTTCATTCCTGTCTTTTTTTCTTTTTTTTTGTCTAGCTGCTCTTGTGATGTCTGATCTGGAGTAACCATTACCCTTTAGGGTCCAGTTTAGGTGCCTCAGTTCATTCTCCAGGTATACAGGGGTTCGCAGATCCTTTTTGCTACTGCTGCTGATTATTTTTCTGGCTGGGCCAGAACATGTTATAAACCAACCTGGACACAGAATGTTATTTAAAAACACTGACATTTTGGACCAGGCCAACAACTATCATGTCAGAATGCACAGAGAAGGTATTGAAATCCACAAACACCTGGGCAACTTCAACAGGAAAGAACAAACCCTAAAAGTAAACAAAATCTGGCTCCCAGTCCTGAAAATGCTAAAATCAAAACTCAACACTTGCAAATGAACTCCACCCATGGACAGTGGGATTTCCAGCAGACAATGGACCATTAGCCAGACACTAATTCTCCTTGCATATCTCCACCCAGAAACTAACCATTCAAATACACAAATTTACATATCCTCTCCAACAGGGGTTCACAGTATATAAACCACTCACACACTCCTACCCAACCATTCTCTGAAGATGCCAGCCACAGCTGCAGGTGAAACGTCAGAAATAAACTCTTCCAGAACACTGCCTCACAGTCTGGAGAAAAAAAAACACAAGGAAAATCTAATTTTCTTTTATCTCTGGTTTGCCAAGTCAGGTTTCTGAGAGACTACAGCTGGACAATGTGGCTTTCTGGCTGGTTTGCTTATGCTCCATTGGGATAGCAGAGCTCTTCACTTTGTTTCAATTCTGCTAAGTTAACACTAGCATATTACTAAAAATCCATGTCCATCTTGAAAACTGCTGCACTAGCATAAGCTGTAACTTTTGTACAACTGCATGAGCAACAGGCACATGTTTGAACATCCAGGGGAAGTAGTTTTGCACCACTCTCTACTAATTTCTTAGTAGCTCTCACTATGAAGTACCTCTCACTCTGAAGATCCCCAGTCCTGCTTCAAAAATGCCAGAGATGATTGGACTTCACCATTCGTGCAGAAAATTCCTATCAAATGCTTTTGTTTGCAACACATCCACCATCTAGTGATCCTGAGTTACAAATGTGGTTATTGGTTTTCAAATAGTCATGTATCAAAAGCTGTATTATCCCGATAATTACAGGTTGAGTCTCCCTTATCTAAAATTCTGAAACCTGAAATATTCCAAAATCCAAAATTTGAGTGGCTGAGATAGCGACACCTTTGCTTTCTGACACAACTTTTGTTGCATGCACAAATTTATTTAAAATATTGTGTATTTAATTACCTTTAGGCTATGTGTTTAAGGTATATATGAAACAAATGCTTTTCATGTTTAGACTTGGGACCCATCTGCAAGGTATCTCATTATGTATATGCAAGTACTGTATTTGAAAATACATCTGATCCCAAGCATTTCAGGAAAGGGAGACTCAATTTGCATATTTCCCTCTGAATGAACACTGCTGTTCCACTGACTTAAGTCTTGGGAGGTGCCTTCCTGTTACTTCAGTGGCTTCATTTCCTTTTCTTGCCAAAGGATGTGGCTGATTGGTTCAGCTTGCTGCTACACGTAACCAACTCTCCTCAAAGATGGTACAGCACGAGGCTGCAGCCTGAAACAGCAGTCAGTACCACTTTTATTCAGTGAGAGGATGAAAGACAGCAGCACTTCTACTGCAGCACTCACCAGCTATTTGGTTACTTGATAAAGAGTGGGGCTCCAGACAGCAGGTCCCAAAGCTGTGAAAATCATGTAAGCCAAGTTGAGGAAGCAATGTAAAGTTTATATGTTATGCTTTTCCTGCCTCATGATACCACAAATTGTTTCTAACAATGGCATCAGTGTGAAATGTCAAAGACCTACCTTTTCAACTCATTTTAGCATGAAATTTGTGATTGTGACTTTTTTTGTAGGTTGCAGTGGTAAACAAGATTTACCTGAGAATAAATCCTGAAATCTTGGCACTTGTTTCCAAGTAAACATGGAATGCATGTATTTATGAAGATAAGTGGCAATTTGGAAGTCTTGTAACAATATGGGACATGCTGGATGCCAGAGATGTTGACTCACTGCTACAAAAGGATTTAACTGTTTTGCCTCAACTCATGGCCAGGAAGGAGTGGCCTCTGCCTGCATGAGATCCCTAACTTGAGCTTAGGAACCTGAAATTCCCAGTTGTCTAGGCACACCGGACATTATGGGAACTTCACACTTCCTTTGTTCCTACCTTTATTAATTGGGTAATAAACATCTTCAAAGTAATCTTTGGAAGAGCTCGGAATTTACAACCCAGTTTATCTTGCTATCTGTAGTTTC
Source organism: Gambelia wislizenii (assembly GCA_030847615.1). Taxonomy (NCBI): domain Eukaryota; kingdom Metazoa; phylum Chordata; class Lepidosauria; order Squamata; family Crotaphytidae; genus Gambelia; species Gambelia wislizenii. The sequence goes on from JAUMIR010000004.1 coordinate 112,374,209, forward strand.
ACATGGTAGCTTGCTCTGATGTAATTTTACATCCCTAAGTTTCTAGCTGCACCCCTTTGATCCCTAATGACTGAGTGTATCAGAGATAGATGGTTAGCAAATGGTTAATTATGCCTACCGTGACTCTTAAACTATATAAAGTATGACCCCTGACTTGGGGGGGGGGAGAGAGAGCCTGCATGCCTGAGCCCGCTTGCATTTCTTGAGCCTACCTGCCTTGATTCCCTGATGTCCTTTGTCTGAGATGCAGCCTCCATTGTCTTCTGCTAATGTTTCTGTGCAAACCCTGAATAAATCTGTGTAGCAGTTTGCTCATCTTTCATGATGCTTCTTTGTTACTTGCTGTAACACTGAACATAAGTAACATCTGAAACACCATGTAGGCCTGAACACCATCACCTTTCTTTCTTTTTAAACATCTTTTGCCTGATGCAGCCAGTGGAGCCTCAAAAGCTTGCATCATGTTTTGCATTTGGTTGGCCAATAAAGGTATCTTTTTTTGTGATTTTGTTTTGCTGCATGGCCAACACGGCTACTCCTGAACATGTTTCCTAAATATGTGAGTTAGTAATGATAAAGTAATAAGAGTGTACATTCTTAGAGATAATATCCCTTTAGAGCAAGTGTGGGATCTATAGAAAGATCTCTGGTGGATTGGTTTATTCACAAATCTTTATAGACAACTCAGACTAGAGGATTTCAAAAGCAGTAAGACACAAAATACAAACACACAACATTAAAACCTCTCTCTCTCTGGCTTTTCTTCGCAAACGAAGATTCAGGAAGGACTCATCCCGCCCTTTCTGCAAGCGCACTGATGACTAAAAAGGCCAATCCGAGATAAACAAGTCCGGTTGCAGAAAGCACAGCAGGTCTCCTTGGATGATGTTTCTGGGTTGTGATTCTTTCTGCGTTGTCATTTCTCTTCAAGACTTGTTCGGCATGAGTTATTAAATAAGGCTGCAGCATTGTGGACAGTGCGTCTCCATGCCTCCAAATGTGAGGCCAGGGCGGACCATTGTTGGTGATCAATTTGGCTGAGCCTGAGATGTTGTTTCAGAGAGTCCTTGTATCGGTTTTTTGGAGTGCCCCTCTTACGCTGACCCGTGGCGAGTTCACTGTAGAGTACTATTTTTGGGAGGCGATGGTCCTCCATCCTAGAAACGTGCCCTGCCCAGTGCAGCTGTATTCTCAATATCATGGCCTCAATGCTGGTGATCCCTGCTTGCTCAAGGACAGCAACATTTGTCACATAGTCAGTACATTAAAACCAAGTGTTACAAAATAGATATACTGGGCTATGCAATGAAGGCTTGCAGAAATAGGTATTTTCAATATGCATTTAAAAAATGTTGGGAATGTTCTACATAATGCTAAAGATCATGCTCTGAACAACTGCATACCAAATCGTAGCAGTGTGGCATCACTAGATGGCCTTTCCAGATGACCTGAAGGACCAAACAATTTGCAGAATAAGGACTGAGATTTCTGACTTCCAATCACTTCAGCAGGGCAACAAATTACTTCCTTTTCCAATCTCAAATTATATTACTGCTAAAATGCATGAAACTTGTAATCACGATCTCAACCCACCCCTTCAAACATAAGCTCTACTCTGTTCTGACATAGAAAAGATGTATCTGTTCTCATAATTCTTTAATTCTAAGCGTTATGTGTTTTTCACCAAGTATTCCAGCAGAAAACAGGAGTTTATGAAACCCAAGGTATGCCCACCTGTGCTATATTGGAATACAGGACGACTCCCATATCTGCGGATTCACTTACCCACATCCAAAAATATGGTCTCTCTCTCTCTAGGCCCTCCAGCACAACTTTATAGTATGCTTGGGCCAGAAATCATTCATTTTAATAGGATTTGCTATTATCCACAGTAAGTCTAGGAACATATCCCCCATGGATATGGGGTTCATACTGTAGTAATTCTCTTATTACAGAGAATACTGGTTGCAATTAATTCCTTACAGTGACTTTAGACGTTTAAAAGGAAGATGTGACTGATCACACAAGCTGCACAGGTGACTGCCTCTTCAGCTACTTCTTAATATGGTTGTCCCTCCGTATCCACGGATTTGGTATCCACAGATTTAAGTATTCACGGCTTGAAAATATTCTTTAAAAAATAATAATCCAGAAAGCAAACCTTGATTTTGCCATCTTATATAAGGGACACCATTTTGCTATGCCACTAACTAATGGAGTGAAGCAAGGTTGTGTTCTTGCTCCAACTTTATTTACAATCTTCTTCAGCATGATGCTTCAAAGGGCTACGGCAGAGCTTGAAGAAGACAGCATCTATATACGTTACCGTACTAATGGTAGCTTGTTTAACTTAAGCCGTCTGAGGGCTCGCACCAAGACTCTAAACTATCTAATCCGTGAGCTGCTCTTCGCTGATGCTGCTGCCCTTGTTGCCCACACAGAAGCAGCTCTGCAGCGCCTAACATCCTGCTTCGCAACAGCTGCAGAGCTGTTTGGGCTGGAAGTCAACCTGAAGAAAACAGGAGTTCTTTACCAGCCTGCACCACAGGACGAACACCACCATCCCCACATTGCCGTCGGCAAATCTGTGCTTAAGTCCGTTCAGCAGTTCACCTACCTGGGAAGCATCATCTCCTCAGATGCCAAGATTGACAAAGAGATCGATCACAGATTAGCAAAGGCACATAGCGCATTTGGAAGACTTTACAAAAGAGTCTGGAGTAATAAACACCTGAGGCGAAGCACAAAAATGTGTACAGAGCCATTGGACTGTCTATTCTCGTTTACAGGTCTGAAACATGGGTCACCTATTGCCAACACTTACAACTGCTCGAACGCTTTCATCAGCGCTGTATATGCACAATCCTAAATATACACTGGACTGACTATGTGACGAATGTTGCTGTCTTTGAGCAAGCAGGGATCACCAGCATTGAGGCCATGATATTGAGAACACAGCTGCATTGGGCAGGGCACGTTTCTAGGCTGGAGGACCATTGCCTCCCCAAAATAGTACTCTACGGTTAACTCGCCACGGGTCAGCGTAAGAGGGGCGCTCCAAAAAAGCGATACAAGGACTCCCTGAAACAACATCTCAGGCTCGGCCAAATTGATCGCCAACAGTGGTCTGCCCTGGCCTCACATCGGGAGGCATGGAGACGCACTATCCACAATGATGCAATCTTATTTGAGAACTCACACCGAACAAATCTGGAGGAGAAATGACAACGCAGAAAGAATCACCACCCGGGAACATCACCCAAGGAGACCTTCTGCTGTGCTTTCTGCAACCGTACTTGTTTATCTTGAATTGGCCTTTTTAGTCATCAGTGTGCTTGCAGAAAGGGCGGGATGAGTCCTTTCTGAATCTTCGTTTGTGAAGAAAAGCCAGAGAGAGAGCATATAATGGGACTTGAATATTCATGGATTTTGGTATCCACGGGGGTCCTGGAACCAAACCCCAGCGAATATGAAGGGACAACTATATAACGGTTTGAAATGATTCAATATTACATTTCTCTGCAATTGTGCAAGTGTGTTGCTTTGCAATCCTGGTCTCTTCCGCACCAGCTCCGTAACTCCGCTATACGTCTTACTCAGCATGCGTGCCTTTCAATGACAAAGCTCCTGCTCATCTGGTCCCCTGCAACCTAAAACTGATTTCATGCCCAATTATTGGGGAAAGGGAAATCAGAATGCAGTACTGATATCTCAGTAAAAATAATTTCCTAAAATGAAACAACCGATTCTAATTTAAAAGATTCCTATTGCCGTAAACAAAATTGGAGAGAATTACTGCAGAAGCCATCTATCACATTGAATGTACCTTTTCTATGAAATCTCTTAACAGTGTTCTAATTGGAAGCTTAAATTTATAGGCTTAAACCCAAGTAATAAGCAATATTCTTTAATTCACATAAAGTTAAGCTGTAAAAACATCTGAGATGGCTATCTGAAGTAGTCTTTATTTCAGTAATCCAGCTATCCCCTGGAAGACTTGATCTTTCCCAAGGGAAATTAGGTTATGTTTCTACTTCTCCATCATATATGTGATTTTCAGCAGCATAGATGTTTATCAGTAATAGACTACTTTTCTGTTACTGGAATGACCGACCCACTTTGAATTTATGAGTGCTTTTAAGGAAACTCAATAATTCCTAGATATTTACTAATATTATTTATAAACCTTCAACACTGCTTTCCAAATGCAGTAAAACCACCCATAGTAGAAAGTCAGTGCAAAAAAGTCATAGTTCATACAACTTTGAGCAAACATGGATTAACTAAGCACATTTATAAAGAATTTAAAATTGTTCACAAAAATATAAACATAAAAATACAAATGGGTATTTAAAACTCCCATTAAATTTAGCATAATGTGACATTTTTTCAAGATTTTAATTTTTTAAAGACTCATCAGCCTATTCCTCTTTTTCTGTGGAAAGCACATCCTAATAGAACTTCAACTTTCAATCTGCATGAAGGCTGGGATAGAGGAGCTCATGATCTCACCATTTGCTGCTTTGTATTTTAGGTTCTGAAATTAATATCATCCCACTCACAATAGGTAACTTTGATAGCCCTGTGCAGACTTTTTGAAATAAAGCTGAGTTATGCATAGATCAAATGGAAGCTACTTCCTAACATATCCGGGTAGAGGTATACGTGTGTGTGTATGTGTGCGTGTATGTATATGTATACATATATATACATGTATACACACATATGTGTATATGTATATATATATATATATGTGTGTGTGTGTGTATATATGTATATACATACACAGTATATGTATGTATGTATGTATGTGTATGGTTATTTTTTAAAACTTCAAACATTATCATAAAACAAAAGTAAACATTGAGCAAATAAGCGATAATTTTGTATTTTTAATGTAAGTAAACCAGTAAACACTCATGATGAGAAGAGTGCCTTACTTCCCTTTCTCCCATTTCAGAAAAAAAACAAAACAGTTACAACTTATTCTGTCTCAATCCATGCTAGAGTTTATCCACTTTAGCTGGACTTGTATGGGAAGAAGCCAAAAGACAGAAACAATTTCAACCTATCTGGGGATGAGGAACTCCCATCATCATAGACTTCTACTGTTATTACAACTACAATGGCTCAAGCTGAAGTGAGCTCAGGCAGCACACACTCACTGCAACACTGTGTTGCTGATTCCACTTGTCACATCTATTAATGCTCTCCAAAGCCTCTTGAATGTGGGTGATTAAACCATCCCAAAAGTGCTCAATGCAAGCAAGTGCAAAGATGTGCTGGAACGAACTCCCATTATATAGGCAGATGGGGCAAAGATGGCAGTGACTGATTAGGAGAGGGAATGATGGATTGTGGGCAGACAGCTCAACTAAAATGCTGGCCCAGTTTACAGAATCTAGAGTGGATGAAACAGCAGGCAAATTCCTCCTGGTATAGATAATTAAGAAACTGAAAAGGAAACTACTAGTTATCATAATGCCTTTATACAAAATTGTGGTATTATCATACTGTACTTCCACAGGCTCATGCAATTCCCGCCATGAAGACTGAATCTGGGGCTTTTTAGCTTAGAGGGGAGAAAAAGACAGTAAGAGATACACAGTATGAAAAATAAACAAATGGGGATAGGATTTCTTCCCATTCTCAGTTTTACAACCTATGGTTGTTGAAAGCTGATTTTTAGCATTTAAACTGAGACAATTAGTTGTGCAAAATTTGCTACAAGAGGTAATGAGAGTAGCCACCTTGAATTTGAACGATTAGAACATTCACGTAATATTATCTACTAGGGTGGCTATATATTGCCTTGAGCGTCAATTCTTATATTCAATGTCCTGTTGGTGGGTTTCCTATAGGCATCTGCCTGGTCATGCTGAATATAGGATGCTGGGACAGAAAGAATTTTGGTCCCATCCAGCATGATTCTTCTTATATTCAGTTTCTATGTGAAACAGATCAATCTGATTCCTACCTAAGAAGTCTGAAAATTATTGGTATCCTGCCAAGGATCTTAAGAACCTAAGAAATATTGATAGCACTTGACCTTAAGGGAACTAGACTCAGCCTACTGTCCGGAGATGAAACTTTTTAGTTCTTTCAGACCCTATTTTTTCCTCCATAATGTCAGAAGGGAGAGCTCCTCACAAGAACAAACAACAATGGACAAATCTAGGATTTTAGCATAGCTGATTAAAGTTCACATCTTTACTAACTCAGTTTCTTGAGTTAGTAAAGTTTCTTGAGTTAGTTTCTTGAGTTCTTAAAATACTTAAAACCATTTTAGAAGTGCATGTAACTAATGGGTTATGTGACTTTGTTTTAACTGTATGTATTCTATTTGATTTTATGTTGCTACAGCTGCTATGTGACATTCTTTGGGAGCAAGGTGAAATATAAGTCTACTTAATAAATAAGGCTTTGGCATATAACTGGGTGGTGGCTTTGACATGCTGGAGCTGAAGAGGTCAACTGATTATAGACTGATCTTTGCTACAACCTATATAGATTTGGTGAGATAGATCCAAACAAAGTGAGCTATACTGCTCCCATTTTAGTATTTTTAAAAGAATTTCATTGTAGAACTGCCATAAACTGTTCTCTCAACTGGTTCACAAGCACCATTATATATTAACTATGAGTGCGTGAGGAACAGGTGTTGGTGATGATAAAGCACGACTGTCAAAAAGATAACACCAAGAAGCATAAATGAAAACTTCTACCATGGCTGTTCACTGCCACTGTTGCCATCATGCCCTGAACTTTTAATTTTGAAGGATAAAGTTTACTTTAGAATAGTTAAATTCAGTGTTTCACTGCTGGCTGTCACAAAATTTACTACAGTACAACCCCCATATCTGTGGGACCAGTACCCCCAGTTTCACCTACCCGCATCTGAAAAAATACGTTCTTTCTAGGCATTTTCTAGGTCCTCCAACACGATTCTTTGGTATGCTTCTGCTGGGAGCTGGCCAGTCACGCTGGAGGACCTAGAAAATGTCTAGAGAGATGTTCTCTCTAGGACCTCCAGTGCAACTCAATGGGATGCTTGGGCCAGAAGGCATTCATTTCAATAGGGCTCACTATTATATGCGGTTTCACGTTTCCATGGTAAACCCAGGAATGTATCCCCCATGGATATGGGGGCTGTACTGCACTTTCCCCTTCTCATTGCATCTCTCTGGTAGCCTAAAAACCAGCAATGGAGATTTTCCCAACCTCTTCAGAGCTGCTTTCAGGGAAACAAAGGCAACTGCATTAAGGAAGGGGGAATAGCTTCCACTCAGTCCCACTGGCAGATATTCAGTGTTGGATACTGTCCAGAAGAAAGCAGCAGCAGTGTTAAAAATTAGTTAGTAAACCCACTGAAGGGACAAGGCTGAAGCCTATGAGTCACTGTAAATTCTCATCTACGTCTAGAATTATTTGGCAACTTTCTCTTCGTGAAAGAAATTCAAAAAACGAATAAGAAGGGATATTTAAGAACCAGGCCCTCAAGGAAGTTAAAAAAGCACACCAACTTAATCTTGGGTTGGATCTAGACTGTGAAAAACATCAATACGAGATACTCAGCTAGACAAGGGGTAGTGAAGAGGTGGAGATTTTTGTCCACTTCCCCTTTCAGATACTTGTGAGCCAAACTAGTGTGCTAGTCTAATGGTTGGGAGAACTCCCTAGAATAGTATGGGAGGTGGTGTTAGGGGGTGCAGAAGGAAAGGTGACTGTGAGAAATCACCTTTCATTCAGCATGAGCCTGTGTAGGGTATCCGGTATTCCAGAAAGGAGAGCCCTTCTGTTTACGGATGGGGAAGTCTAGATTCAAACTCTTATACACATTTATTACTCACAAATGTTCTGAATGTCTATTTGTAAGAAACATGGATTGAACATTGAAGATAACTTTAAACAGCAACAAGCATACAACATTATGTTGTAATGTAATGAGCGCCTGTTATCAGCTTCGGCTGATACGCCAGCTGCGCCATTTACTGGAAGTAAGGGACCTCGAGACTGTGGTGCACACTCTGGTAACCTCCCGTCTAGATTTCTGCAATGCGCTCTACATGGGGCTGCCCTCATGCTTGGTCCGGAAACTTCAGTTGGTACAAAATATGGCAGCCAGAGTGGTCTCGGGAACATCTCGGAGAGACCATATAACCCCAGTATTAAAATCTCTCCACTGGCTGCCTATCAGTTTCCGGGCCCAGTATAAGGTGTTGGTTATTACCTTTAAAGCCCTAAATGGCTTGGGTCCAACTTATCTCCGGAACCGCCTCCTCCCATACAATCCTCCCCGCACACTCCGGTCCTCTGGGAGGAATTTGCTTCAGCCACAAAAATCTAGGCTGTCTGCAACCTCCCAGAGGGCCTTTTCGGTAATCGCCCCCAAATTGTGGAATGACCTGCCGAATGAGATCTGTCAGATAACAAGCCTGAGTGGCTTTAAAAAAGCACTAAAGACGGATCTCTTTCGGCAGGCCTTTCCTAATTAGATCCCGGCCTCAGGGGATCCTGGCCTCTTCTAGCCTGCTGGCCATTTATTATATTTTATTGTATTTATAGTTTTAAATGTGATTTTAGATTAGTTGTTTTTAATTTATATTTGTTTAATGCTTTTTATGGGGGAGGGTGGGAGTGGGGGTGTTTAGGGATTTTATTTGTATTGTATTTTAAATTTTGTAAGCCGCCCCGATTGTTTTAACAGAGGGACGGGGTATAAATAATAATAATAATAATTATTATTATTATTATTATGTAAATTTGGACATATTTTGGATATAAAATTCAAATTACCTCAAGCCACCTTTATGAAACTAAATGGAGCTAACTCCATGAACAATTTCAGATTTTGAAATTATCCAGCTAGACGTGCTTAAAACACAAGAAAAATAGCATTTTCTTTGGTTGGCATGCTTTATTTACATATTTCTACAGAATTATATTTTCATAGAACACACCAGTACATTTTAATCCAAGCCAAATGACACCCATAATTTTCCCTTAGTCATTCTAGCCTATCATTTGCCAAGTTTAAAAACTGGTTAGGTACAATACTTAGGAATATAAACCACAAGGATAACTAACTTTAACATGTAGCATCTAGCAAATCTGATTTTCACAATTTTAGACAGACTTTCAAGAAGTCAGAGGCAGTTACAAGAGACTAACTGTTCTTGTGCAATCTATGCTACATTTAGCAAAAGAAAATGATACCTAAGAGAAAGCAAATACAGGATTGCAGGGCATTTTTAATGCAGAGTTTATCCAAAATAGTTCTACAGCAAAAACATTTTGCTTTGTCTTTGATCAGTCCAAAAGCAATTTAAGATGTTCATAAAAGCAAAAAATAAAATAAAAATAAAGACAGGTTATTTGTTATTCTGTGCAGTTTGCTTTACAAATCAGATGTTACATACAAGTAAGTGATGACATACTGCTTGTTTCCTTGAACAATTAATTTCCCTTAACATACTTACCTTGGGATGTCATTGAAGATAACACATATTTCTCCCAAGCAAAAGGAACTTAAGAATGGTCAGTATTTAACAAATATTTGCTAGTTAACACAAATTTTATGAAGCATTTTAAGCCATAAATTTACATTAGTCCAAAAAAATTATTTGCAATGATTTGTGGGTCAAGTATTATCCTTTAGAAGAGTCATGGCAGTTTCTGCAAGTTATAAACCTGAAATTAAGGGTTTGCCAGTCTGATCTCAGTTTTATTACATTCCCACACCTTTGTAAAAGGTTTTAAAAAATCCTGAATGGCTTGGTTCTTAATGCTTTATTGTACTTTGTTACTACACCTTACCTGGGACATTTTTAGCTAGGATATACCTATCAAAAATAAAAAAATTAGGAAGCACAAACTAGGAAGCTTAGAAGTTACATGTCGCCATTAAAATATACATTCAGAATAACAGTGTTTACAGGGAAGCTTTTTTTTCTTTTTTCAAATATCCAAGAATTATTTTCTCATTTGTATGAAAAGGCATTTCTTCTAATTTAAAAACCACAGCAATTAGCAGGAAGATGGCCATCCCTTTGAAATACTTTCTGATTTAAAACTCAGACACATTGTAACTATGAATTATTTTCCCACTGTCTTTGCATAGAGAACAAGGGAAAGTGAACTAGACTTGTATGTATTGTCAATTATACCATCCCCTTTACAGTTTAGTAATGAGCAGAGGGGAAATCTAAGTGATAAATCAGGAATGCACCATGACATACTAAGTTTTCAGACAAGACCTCACACAGCCCTCACATTTTAAAGCCAGCTGAATCAAGAAGAGGGCAGGCACAAATTTGAAAGAAAAATAAAACAAAACAAAAAGTCATACTACTCACCTTTCAAGGGTCAATTTATGGCTTAAAATATTTCACTATTTTGTTTCATGAATTAAAATAGCTGCAGTTTTCCATAAAACATGCACCTCTACTAGCAGGATTTAGCACTTCTGACCAAGTAAGACACCAACTTCTTTAAAATGTCTCATGCACTGGACTAATTTTTTTGTGTTTTGAGTTTTAATATATTATTTCTTTTTAGAACTTGTACGGGATCCGGAATGAGAAGATCCAGATGATGACCTGCGATTTCTGGAAGATAAAAATGGGAGAAAGCATGCAAACAAATTAAGTTTGGATTGTTATGATTGTCACAGGGGTTAAAAAAAGGAAGATAAAATAAAATAAATGGGGCAGGATATGAACTGGACATAATTTTCTGGATTTAATATCTGTGTAACTGTATAAAACAGTTCATACAGCATATAAAATGCTTAGTCAAGGTGACTCATTGCAGAGTTCTAGAAAAAAAAGATTGCCATATCTACAGCATGTACATATTAAAAATGTTAACTGAAAGCATATGACAATGTTTCAGTGCTTTGCAGAATGAAATCTACAAAAATAAAAACAGCTATGTTCAACACACATGATACTAAAAACACTCAGCTCTTTTTCTAGTCCTCTCACAGTCAACATTGAAAGAACAACCATTGTTATTCTACAAAACCCAAACCTTTCAGGTGACCGTGATCTCGTTCGCCTTTTTTTGCGATCACCAGATGACGATCTAGATCGACTTCTCTTTCTGCTTCTCTCAGGGGAAGATGATGAATGAGAGCTTGAGTAAGATCTTTTTCTTGGGGTTGAAGAACCCCTGACGGACCTGGAGCTGGATCTTTATTAAGAAATAAATCAGACTTAATTCTAGTACAAGTAATGAGAGCATAACAACCTATCATGTATATCAAATCCAAGTAAAAACATACTAATAAAATGGGATCAGATCAGTGCATAAGTACTTATTGCTATGCTACAAAGGACCTAGAATTTAACATCTTTCAGAGGAATTTCTCAACATGGACTGAGGCTGAATCAATTCTCATTTTTACTAGGACAGACCACATAATACAGAAACCCTTATAGTGGCTAAATCAGTTTTGTGCTTCTTAACAGCAGCAAGTGAGGGACATAGATTTTTCGTATTTCACATTTTTAAAAATCAGAGGAATTCAGGTAAAGTTGCTAAGTGCTGCATGCGCTCCTGGACAGATTTCTGAACAAAATTATTAACTAAGTGGATTAGGAAGAACTGATGGTAACAGTCATTTATATACAAACAAGACTATTTGGGAATGTAAATTTGAGCAAATTTCCTTTGGTAAGGGAGCACTGGAAATTACACTGCACCACAGTAAAAACGCAAAAGTTATTTTACCCTGAGTGATTATATAGCTGAAAAGTAGGCTGCTACTGGAAATCAAACACTGAACTAGGTAGATCTTGGCCCAATCAATAACGCAATTCATAGTGTTATTATGTGTGTGTATGTGCCTTGAAGTCACCTGTCGACTTATGGTGACCCCATGAATTTCACAGGGTTTTCTTAGGCAAGGAACACTCAGAGCTGGTTTTGCCAGTTCCTCGCTCTGAGTACTAACTAGGGCTGATCTTGCTTAGCTTCCAAAATCAGATGGGATCTGGTGTCTTTCGGACATTTAGGCCCTCCTAGCAGCATACAATTTCCTTTCCCATTTTCTAAAAAAGAGTAGGCTAATTGTGTCTGTGCCCCAATTTATACGCAGGGATGGGGCTTTAGCTCAACTTTTCTTTTCACAAAGTGGACAAAAAGAATACCATTATGGGAATTAAATTTAAATGAAACAATTTAAATGGAGCAAAAGCCACAATTACCATGCCTGCATGAGGCAGCAAGCATTATTCTGACCATAGAACGAATGGGACTTCCTAAGTTAATACTTATGCAATTCCCATAAATCCAATGGGTCTACTCTAGTTGGGAGTAACAAATGATTAGCCCTTGCTGTTTAGTCAATGTGAACTTTATTCTTCCTTGTCAAGATTTGAGTCTTATAAGACCCAAAATGTCATAATGAATCATACACAAACTTATGCAGAAGTCAGTGACATCAAGTATAACTGCCAATACTTTAATTATGTTTTAATTCTAATGTTCTCTTTGTAAGCTGTCTTGAGTCTCACACCATGAGAAAGGTGACATATAAATGCTATAAATATACAGATAAATAAATACAACAGTTCTTATTTTTGCTTCTTAAAGTGAAACAGGTGGAAGTGCTACTCTTCAAATAATTCTGCAGAGAATGTCACTACAATGGCAAATGTTTCAACCTTACTGAGGTAGGAGATGACTGCACAACTGCTACTTACGAACTGTTTCCCCCAAAGGCAAAGAGTATCTACAATACCACTATATGAAGAACACTTTGATGCTCTAACTCTGTAGCAGGGAAAGACAGCCATACCTTTAAAGGTATAGTTGTTTGCTATATCCCATGCTATTTTCCCCTGTTATAATTGTTATGTCCCCCTCAGTGCATATGGACACATGCATTTCAGGCAAAATTCCAAGGGATTCTCAGAAATGGGATGCCTAGGTATACTTCCACTATTAATGCTAGCTCCTCCATTATGGCAAGGAAAGGCAGGCAAGCTCCAGAACTGACAAACATCCTAATCTATTCATTTGTTCTGCTAGGGGCAAAAGAAAATCAGGGTTGTACTGAACTTGAAGGGAAAGGAATATTTAAATATACAAGCTCTGGACTGTGACCAACTGTTTCAGTTACAAGCATATTCCCATAGATGTCTTTAGATATAACTCAAGGCTACAAGCAATTTAGTGCATCATTTTTCTAACTTGTTGACATGAGGAGAAAAAAAACATTACCCACAGGCAAAAAATTGAAAATGTAGCATACCATCCATTGTTCTTGTTTATTTTGCATTAGTTATACTGTGAAGCTGTCCAGACTGACTGAATTCAGACTGCATATGCAAGCTTAGCCTCAAATAGACTGCACAAAAAAGTGCAAACAGGTTCTCTTCAAGGACTGTAGCTTGCACATGTACAGTTGTCTCTTCGCATTTGCTGGGGTTAGGGGTGGAGCACCACCGTGAAAGTGAAAAAAACCAGAAATAAGTTAAGCCCCAGTCCCAACATATGTACTACACTACAAGTATTGTAGATTCCTCTCCCGCCAACAGGACTGCCAATACTTGCCACTGCGGTAGCAACACCTACCCCTGGGTACACAAACCATGCCCCTCACCCACACTTGTCCTCCTCCAGCTCTCCCTCCCTCTGCCCTGCCAACAACACAACTTTACTGAGTGTTTTAAATGGGCAGTGCTGTTTTGGTGCCAGGCAAGAAAGTAAGCTGGAGTGTTTTGTTGCCAGGACAGGAGAGGCGAGGAGGAGGGTGGGGTCTTGGAGTTTGAGCTAGTTGAGCAGCAGCTACAAACCGTGAATACGCAAAACCGTGAATGTAAAGGGACAACAGTAATTGATACCCAAGAGATCAGAGTGGGCAAAAGCATCTCCGAGGCCAGTTATGGAGATCCTGATGAAAAGAACTGGCAAAGATCAGGCCTCTGGGAGCAGTGGCTCAACTTTCAAATTTGTCGGAGGGCCCCTGGAACCACTTTAAAGAAGTTTTTTTCAAAATTAGAAGTGAACTTCCACCTACTTCCAGTTTTGTTTTCTTTGCAGAGCCCAAATGCAGAAAACAACCCTGAAGGTTCTGGGCCCTTGACCCACCGTATTTCCCCAGTTCCCCTCATGTTACAGTCTTTTTATACGCTGAGGCAAAAGCCTATTTAAATGTTTCTTACAATAACAATTATTTCTATAACATTTTACCTAATATTTTATGTAATCTTTACTGGTGTTATTGTATTCAAATGTTATCTTTGAATAGAATAGAGTAGTTTCTGGTGGCCTTTTTGTCTCTCTCTGGCAAGCAGAGAGGATGCTACCTCATTCACCTTGATTTCGACCCACGGGATCTAGAACGTTCTCTGGAACTGGAATGAGATCCTGATCTTGAGCTGGAGGAGCTTCTTGACCTGAAACAACATGGGATATTTTTTTTTCCGGGGAAAAGACAAAAAAAATAAAATAAAAATAAATCAGAGGAAATTTAATTTTTAGTTTCATTCATAGTTGAAATCAGAAGTAATTTTATCTGCTTTACAGCACCAGAAAGACTTGGGTCTTGCATTTTAAACAGTAGATGGCCAGGATCCAAACAGCTGCTTGATGAGATTATAAGAGTGGCTTAATATATACAAGTGGAATTTGACTTTTTTTTCACACAAATATCTAATTGCCCCCATCATGCCACAAGCAGATGCGTAAGGATGTTTCAATTTCAAAAGCTGTTTGTGAAGTAGCACAAGGGAAATTTAAGTCCCTTTGGCTCTCAGTGTTCTTTGAATTCTGGCCAAATGATTTTAAATAAATGTAATAGTAGAATTTAAATTATATTATCTTACATATTATTTATTTTAAAATATTAATAACATACATAGCCATTTAAATATTTTAATCTTAATTTAGTGAGACCTATTCATTTCCAAAATAGGAAACATGCAACTTAAAACATGTATAAGCCACATGCCAACTTCATATATCATCTTCTATTCTTCAAAATATATGTGCAAAGTTATTGTGAATTGTGAAACTAAGCTGTAAAGAACTGTAATCTAGTCTGCTGACACACTGCAGAAATAAAGCAGTTTGACACCGTTTTAACTATCATGGCTTCATCCTATGTAATCCTAGAATTTGTAGTTTGTTCTTGCACCAGAGCTCTCTGACAAAGAAGGCTGAACAGCTCACAAAACTACAAACCCCAGACTTCCACAGCATTGAGCCATGGCAGTTAAAGTGGTGTCAAGCTGCATTATATCTGCAGAATGTTAGCAGCCTGTCCAAAAAAATAATAAAGTTGTTTTAGTTCCTCAGTAAAAAGTAAGCAGTCCAATCCAAGAAATGTCTACTTTAATGTAAATGCCACTAAATTCAGTAGTATTTACTTCCAGACGTGTGTGTCCAGGACTTCAACCTAACCATCTTTTCAGGCACCATCAAGATGCCATTACTCAATCTGTGTGAATTCTAGTTCAGTGTTCAGGATAAATGTTATGTTTAACTCTTTCCTCTTGGCACTCAGAGTTCTTGAATTTATTTTCAGATATATGGGCTATAACTTCATAAAGTTTTCTGCTTTCAACAGCAGAGACCACTTAGAGAAGCAATGCAACAACTTCTGGAAACAGTGTTTTTAGGCAGACAGAAGTGGATGTAGTAGAAGTGCACAGAATAGGTGGACCAAGAAGTCCAAGAAGCACGCAGAAGCAACACCCAGCGCCCTCTAGATTTTACATACTGATCTCTGCTTTTAAACATGTTCCCACACCATTTACATATAAAAACCCAACTAATTTCATTCCCTTTGGGAAACATTAATATTTTGCATGGGATGATTATTTCCTGCTATAAACTTATTCAGAAAACAACAAAACTACTATCCAAGACAACATTTGTAGCTTAAAACCCAAAGGAACAGGTGCATCAAAGCAGGTCATGTATTTCTCCAAAACTGAAATATGTATATTGAAAAACGTAATTGCATCTAACTTTTCGCTTGCATCTAACTTTTCACTTCCTTTGGCCAAGGGGAGGTGGTGGAGAAGTCAAAGTCTTTTTGGTTTTGTTTTTTAAATTTAATTCCCTCTGCAGACTCCCAAGAAGCTGCGGTGGAAAACTGGGGTCCCTTTGAAACAGTATGGGAAGTGGTGGGTGGACCATCAAAAACTGCCTTCAACCCTTTCCTCCAGCAAGGACCTTCTCCTATATTTGAGTCTCTTGCAAGTCGGAAGGAACCCAACAGTCCTCAGCAGGACTTACTTCAATCCAACCCAATTACGTAGAATTCTATTATGTTAGGATCGCATTGTTCTAAATACTCGGCACTAGCATTATAAGATGATATACCCTGAGTACTCAATACATGCAAAATCCAGAAAGCAAAACAAATAAACCCTTTGTTGACCGAAGCAGCAACTGCTCTCCAATACAGTTTGGCTTCAAAGGTAGGCACAAACCAGAAAAGAAAAACAGTTGTGTTCATCAGTTTTGTTAAGCACTCTTCACAAACAATACACCAAAGAATCAGTGCAAAATGGAGTAGATACTAGAAATTCTGATGAAGCAAAAATAAAATAAAGAGTCATATATTAAGTGAATAAAAAATTTGACTAGCAAAAGGACTGCCTGTATAATTGGGTTTGCTTGGGCTTATAAATAAACTACAAGTTCTCCTCTACCATCATCTTTCCACATTCCAGCCACCTCTAAAATAAAGACATCTATTATGAAATAGATATGGAATGTTTCCCAGCAAAACTGAGGCCTTCAAACGCTTACTTTCAGTACTTCACTCTCAACAATCCTTTAACAAAGATATATTCTGACGTGATTAGCCCTTTATGATCTATCGAACAAAACAGAACTATAGTTTATTAAGCCACTAACAAAATATTAAAATCCATAGCAAAATCTTTCACTTAACTATCACAGAGCTTAAAATGTATCATAATTATCTCCAGTTTGTTTAACTGTGATCTATCTGGGCAACCTGGTGTATAAGATTTGTTAGATTGACTCAAACCGCAAAAAAACTAAAATAAAAAAAGCAATCACAAAAGAGATGTAAATAAAGAAAGTTAGATACTGACATTTTGTCTGGTGTTACCCTTGACCTGTACCCGTTTACCTGGACCTAGACCTTGAGCTTGAATGGGAGGATGAGCGAGATGAAGATTGTGAATGAGAAGATCGAGACTTGGAACGACTGCGCCTAGCTGTAGGTTTCTTCTTCTTGGAAGAATCTTCTTCCTCACTAGCATCAAGATTGTATTTTGAGAGATCAGCATCATCTTCATCCTCATCCTGAAAAAAACACTCAAGCAAATTATTTATGCTTACTAAGAAGACATTTCATATACAAATATATGGTCTTGTCTCAAGAGTTAACACAGATGAAAGGCAGTATAACACAGTGCACCCAACTAAATAACTTACTACATACTAAACTTAGAATCACAGAATGACAGAGCTGGAAGAGACCAAAAGGGCCATCTAGTCCATCCCCTGCCATGTAAGAATACACAATCAAAGCATTCCTGATACATGGTGATCAAGCCTCTGTTTAAAAACCTCCAAAGGAGAATACTCCGCCACACTCCGAGGCAGTGCATTCCACTGCTGAACAGCCCTTACTATCAGGAAGTTCTTCCTAATGTTTAGGTAGAATCTCTTTTCCTGTAGTTTGAATCCATTACTCATAAACTTGATTCAATAGTAACTGCGAAAGTGTTGATTAAGGAGACCTGGAATGAAATACTATTTAATCATGAAGCTGATTGGGTGATGTAGATCAGCTGCTATCTTCCAGGCCAATTTATGTTATAGATAATGAAAATGAGGCACAATAACCACACATACACTATCCATAACTCCCTAGGGACTTGCTAACTGTCCTTATGTATACATGAAGGAAAAAGATGAAATGAACATGGCAAAAGCTGAAATACAATTGTCCTCAAAAGGAAACAAAATCAATTTTCTAAAAACAAGTGTTCTAGTTTGTCTATCCAAATCACCCTGAGTCAAAAACTTGAGACTGATATTTCAGCTGACTATTCTGTATGTGTGTACTGTTTGACCCCCATATCCACCGATTTGGTATCCACGGCTTTACTCATCCATGTCTGAAAAAAAATTCTCTCTAGGCATTTCTAGGTCCTCCAATGAGATTCTATGGTCAACTTCTGGTGTTCATATCACTGAAAATAATAAGATTCCCAATTATCCACGGTTTCAGGTATCTATGGGAGGGTTTGGAATGTATCCTCCACAGATACGGGGGTTAACCTGTATTTATATTTATGTGCAGGTAACACATATATAATTCCCAGGGTACGATCTTTGAGGCTATCTTTACCTGGATTTAGATCTGGCATTGTTGCTGCCTGTTTTTTTAAAAGTGTATGCTCTTATCAGCATCAGACAAATCAGCAACTAGGGATCAGACTCCCTGATTATTTCTTATCACATGAAGTGTCTGTACACTATAATCCTTATTCCTTATGTTTTTTACAGTCATGTGTTCTTATAGTAGTTTGTTGTTTTGGTACACTAAACATCTGAGGCTGTTGTTCCAAGTTCTATAATCTTTGCAAAAGCATTTGGTAGGAATAAAAAAGTGGTAAATACATTACAGGTTTTCCTCCCAAAAAGAGGCTGAGTTGTCCCATTGCTCATTTTAGAAACATAGCATTTTTTTCACTGTGTCTTTCCTGTCTTTGACATTACATTTTAAAATTGACATCTGTTTTGACATTACATTTTAAAATTGATCCATTTACTTACACTGCTCTTGTGCTGCTATTTTAACGGTTTAACTAACATATTGTACAGAATTCTGTTGGCATCTATTTATATGTGTGCATGGAAGCTGCTCCAGGGGCTCTCTTAGCAGACTGAACAGTGGAATTCAAACATTATTGAATAAACACATTTAGTTAGTTGTAAAACCAGGTTCCCAATGAACCGTAAGAGCTAGAAGTTGTTTTATCCACATTCAATAAAACGTGACTGAATGCTGACCTCTCTGTGTAGTTCCAGGGATAACTTAGCTACTTTAAAAGGTAATTCTGTATGTAGAGGCACTGCACTCTTTAAGGAAACCTAGGTTTTGTCTGCCATTTTGCTTGATGCTTCCACCCTGTGCTCAAAGACAATAACCTCAGCTGATTTTTACAGTGATGACTAATATTAGCGGTTTAAACATCAAAAATAAAATACACAGATTAAGAATGTATTCAACAAGGGAGTTACATAGAGTTAGTGATACAGAATGAAGATTTTACCTCATCCAATTTATATTTAGACAGATCTCCATCCTCATCCTCCTCTTCTTCCCCTTCGGATTCCTTATCTTCAACTTCCTTTAGGATAGATGCAGGACCAACAGGCTTCCCTCTGTACTTTTTCTTTTTACGACCAAACTAAATAAAGATGCATTCCACAAGAATGTTAAAAACTCTTGGAAACACGTTATGAAAACAAAACAAATATAAATGCAGCCAATGATTTAACTGAATATTCTTACATGAAGTTTACTATAGTCCTCCACCACAACTATCCCTCTTTTTTCAGAAAAAAGAGAATGGCAACAAAGCTATTTAGTTACAACTAAAGATAAGCTATCTAAATCAATATGTATCATGCGAAATCAGGAAACTTCATAATGTAATTCAGGATCCAAAACAGTAATGTAGATACACGGAAAATGATCACTTGAGACCTAATGGCTATTTTTAATATAAGACAAATGAGACTTTTGAGTTTAAAAAGCAATTCTTTCTTTGGTGTAGCAAACTACTGCAAGTGAAAAGGAACACTATCAGATAGTTTATGTGTACACAACTACTTGCTGGATCTGGCTCAAGGCCCAATAAAGGAAACTCTAACAGTTAACATTTATCTTGCACCAAGGATATCCTAGGTCAGTGGTTCTCAACCTCCAGATGGTGTGGGTTTCAACTCCCAGATCCCTTACTACTAATATTCGAGTTTCTGTGAGTAAAAGTCTAAAACAGCAGGAGAACTAAAGATGAGAGCCATTGTCCTTGGTATATTCTACAAACATTATGTCTTGGAATACATTTGGGGTGAAAAGGGGCTTCAGAACAAAGCACATTTAACAATGCCACATTTGTCATTTTCTGTTTGGACAGCTGAAACCTAAAAAACACTCTTCGAAAAGAAGTAAAGATATTTCTACAGTGGTTTTCTGGCTCACACATTATACTTGTTATACAACCACATCAAAAACAAGTCAATACAGAGAAAAACTATCCGCCAGCAACTTATTTATTCATTAGTGCTTCTAAAATTTGCACAAAGACTGTAGCTTCTCTGAATGTGCTTTAAGCCAGTGTTTCTACCCATGAAACTGTGTTTTTGGTAAGAACATAGACAACTGTTAGTCCTGATTAGACTGACTGAATAAATGGAAGTTACGTATGTGCTGACCGAGCAAGTTCCTATTCATCTATTGGGTTCACACTTGTTGTGACTACCAATAGGATGTAGACAGCCAAAATGACCTATGTGTACAGATGCTAAAGCTAAGTTTTGTGGGTGGAGCTATGCAATCTGGAATCCTACAATTTGAGAGTCATTTATTTCCTGCAATCCCCCCCACTGCCACCGGTATTGTATCTATCTTATCTGTCTATCTATCTATAAAATTCCCTTAGGTATGTTGCCATTTCCAGTGTGCTGACTGGCTGCTTAGGAAACTGACCAACCAATCAAAGCTTGGTTGAGCAGCCAATTGGGATACTGGGGGCAGGACCATGTGGATGTTTCAGTACTTTCTAAACATGGTGGCAGCAGAGGGAGTGAGTAGCATGATGTGTGTTTGTGTGTAGGATGCGTGTGCCTGAGGGGGGGGGGGTGCAAGCCTGGCGACAGGGTGGGTAGCTTGGTGACAGGGGACGACCCCAGCGATGGGTAGGGTAACCCTGGCGGCAGGGGTGTGTTAGAGCCTGGCGACGGGGGGTGGGTGGGAGAGCCTGGAGATGGGTGTGTGTAGGCAACCCTGGTAACAGGGGAGGCAACAGGGTGGGCAAGCCTGGCAACGGCGGGGGGGGGGAGATTGAAGGTGTATGTTACAGCGGGTATAGCTAGTATACCGAAATTTGCTTTCCTAAGCCACTGATTTCTTGCTTTTGTGCAAAATATAAATATAATGCAGACACACAACTAAAATGAACTGTTATCATGCTAACCATAAGTCAGATAAGCTTCTTCTAATGTCAATTTAATGGTTTGAAAAATGGAATTAAAAACAAGGACTTTGATGATCACTGTATCAGAAAAGCCCTCTTTAGAATCTGGTCAAAAATTAAGAGTTTATTTTATACAAAGATGCCAGATTGGGTCTTCCCACATGAGGCTTTTATAAAGTATGATACAATAAACCAAACAGAATGGATTACATTTAGGACATTATTAGTCTGGGAAGATAATACCCCAAGGCTGAAAACAAGATAATTGGGTCAGGATGGAATAAGTTGTCACTGGTTCATTCATAGACACCTTTATGAGAAAACTAAAATAGCCATCAAACTGGTGGGGATAGACAACAGAAGCACAGAACCTGATGAGGTTATCTTTCAGAAAGAAAACCACCTTATAACTAATTTATATAAGATACTATTAAAAATAGAATTAGAATCAGAAACAATCAAAGACTGTGCAGTCAAACGGATGCAAAACTTTGGGCACACAATTCAGACAGCAGATTGGGGAAAATCTTGGAATGTAAATTTAAAACTTTCAGTGAGTAATAATTTAAAAGAAAATTATTATAAGATGTACTATAGGTAGTACTTAATACCAGTTAGACTGGCTAAAATGATAAAGAATAAAGAAGAAAAATGCTCTGAACCAACGTGGCACATTTCATCACACACGGTGGCAATGTGAAAATGCAAAGAAATTCTGGTCAAGGATTCATGATACAATAACTAAAATCCTGAAAATAAACTTCGAGATGCTATCAGAGTTATATTTATTAAACGTAACAGATAAAAAAACCAGAAAGAAAATATAGAAGAGTCTTGCTATATATGATTATTGCTGCAAGGACAGTCTATGCGAAGAATTGGAAATTGAATAACATACCACCAATAGATGACTGGTTAATTAAACTTAGTGATGTGATGCTTATGGACAAATTAACAATCTTGATAAAAGAATATTCACTTGATAATTTTAAAGAACAATGGAAAAAGATATTGGAATAGTATAAGGGAAATGAAAAGATTTAGAATTGTTGAATTTAAATATTTAAAATAGAATAAGTATCATAAGAAGGTAAATTTCTTTTGCCGAGTAGATACGATGCAAGATACTGAAGATATAAGGTAAAGTTTGAACTAATACTTCAAGATAAGAGGTACAGCTGTCCCTTGACATTCGCGGGGGTTAGGTTCCACGGACCCCCGCGAATGTCAAAAAACCGCAAATATTGATTGCCCTCCCCCCACCCTCCCCGGGGCCTTCATGGAGCCTTCCAAGGCTCCGTGAAGGCCTCCCCCCATCCTCCCCGGGGCCTTCACGGAGCCTTCCAAGGCTCCGTGAAGGCCTCTGCGGCCTCCCCCCACCCTCCCCAGGCCTTCACGGAGCCTTCCAAGGCTCCGTGAAGGCTTCCCCCCATCCTCCCCCCTCCCTCCCCGGGGCCTTCACGGAGCCTTGGAAGGCTCCGTGAAGGCCTCCGCGGCCTCCCCCCATCCTCCCCCCTCCCTCCCCGGAGCCTTCCAAGGCTCCGTGAAGGCCCCCGTGGACTCCCCCCACCCTCCCCAGGCCTTCACGGAGCCTTCCAAGGCTCCGTGAAGGCCTCCCCCCATCCTCCCCCCTCCCTCCCCGGGGCCTTCACGGAGCCTTCCAAGCCTCCGTGAAGGCCTCCGCGGCCTCCCCCCACCCTCCCCAGGCCTTCACGGAGCCTTGCAAGGCTCCGTGAAGGCTTCCCCCCATCCTCCCCCCTCCCTCCCCGGGGCCTTCACGGAGCCTTCCAAGGCTCCGTGAAGGCCTCCCCCCACCCTTCACCCTCCCTCCCCGGGGCCTTCACGGAGCCTTCCAAGGCTCCGTGAAGACCCCCGCGGACTCCCCCCACCCTCCCCAGGCCTTCAGGGAGCCTTCCAAGGCTCCGTGAAGGCCTCCCCCCACCCTTCACCCTCCCTCCCCGGGGCCTTCACGGAGCCTTCCAAGCCTCCGTGAAGGCCTCCGCGGCCTCCCCCCACCCTCCCCAGGCCTTCACGGAGCCTTGCAAGCCTCCGTGAAGGCTTCCCCCCATCCTCCCCCCTCCCTCCCCGGGGCCTTCACGGAGCCTTCCAAGGCTCCGTGAAGACCCCCGCGGACACCCTCACCCTCCCCAGGCCTTCAGGGAGCCTTCCAAGGCTCCGTGAAGGCCTCCCCCCACCCTTCACCCTCCCTCCCCGGGGCCTTCACGGAGCCTTCCAAGGCTCCGTGAAGACCCCCGCGGACTCCCCCCACCCTCCCCAGGCCTTCAGGGAGCCTTCCAAGGCTCCGTGAAGGCCTCCCCCCACCCTTCACCCTCCCTCCCCGGGGCCTTCACGGAGCCTTTCAAGGCTCCGTGAAGGCCTCCGCAGCCTCCCCCCATCCTCCCCTCTCCCTCCCCAGGGCCTTCACTGAGCCTTCGAAGGCTCCGTGAAGGCCTCCGCGGCCTCCCCCCACCCGCCCCATGCCTTCACCGGGCCTCTGGACGGTCTCCAAAGGCCCCGTGAACGCCTCCCCGGCCCTCCCCGCTCCTTCCCAGGGCTTTCAAGGGGCCTCCGCAGGCCCCTTTTCGTGGTTTTGGGGGGCCCCGGGGGGGCCCTCCCAAAACTGTGAATAATTAGAACCGCGAATGCTGAGTTCGCGAATGTGGAGGGACAACTGTATTTGGTAAATATTTAGTGTAGAAACAGAACAGTACAAAAAAATTAAAGGGGAGGAAGGAAGTATTGAATGTGACTATATTTAATTTTTTCTTTATTTTAGTCTTATAATTGATATATATGTAAATGGAAATACTGAACAGAGCGAATAAAATTTAATTTAAAAAAAACTCCAACTGTTATACTGTTTTCCCATCAGAACAGATTTGACAATTACCTGTTCATAAGGTACACACCACCTACCTCATCATATTCCCCATCTGACTCTTCACGTTCTATATACTCAACATTCTCTCTTTCATTAAAGCCTCCACCATATCCTGCAAAGAGAAGTTTCCAAAAATCTCAGGAGGTAAATTCAGATGTTCTAAACTCACAGCCTACTGAGTTGCATCTACAGTTGTCCCTTCACATTCGCTGGGGTTTGGTTCCAGGACCCCCCCATGAATACCCACATCTGTGAATACTCAAGTCCCATTATATGCAATGGCATAGCAAAATGGTGTCCCTTGTATAAGGTGGCAAAATCAAGGTTTGCTTTTTGGATTATTATTTTTAAAAGAATATTTTCAAGCCGTGAATACTTAAATCCGTGAATGTGGAGGGACAACTGTACTTATGTAGTAGAGCAGACCCACTGAATTCATTATCAAGTTAGGCATTCAGGTTACTAACTTATGTCCCATTTATTTCAGTAAGTGTACTCTGGATTGAATCCACTATTTTTTTACATAGATCACTAAAACAAAACGGGCTTCTAATTCAAAAAATTCTAAGCTTTTTAATCAACCCTGAAAAGAAATAGAGATACTGGAATGTTTTGTTTGCTGGTTTATTGGCTTAATGGGGTACATCAGATAACTGCAATTTTCAAGATGAAATCAGAATTTAGATTCTCTAGTCTTACAGGCAATAGGTTGCATCCAAACATTTGCCTGTGGAAGCAAGTGGGTGGAAGCTGATTGTCCTCCTCCTCCTCCTCCATGCGTCTAAAAATCCCCTGAAAAGACTACTCTAAGACTCATATAAGACCTAGCTAATATGGCCAGTGATATCTGGAGGGCATCACTTTGCCTTCCATGATCTAATATACAACCAAGATTAGCTATATCATATATATAACCTACAAGTCTTTTTTTTCCCTCTCAAAAGCAAGTCTCCCACCTAAAGAGAGCTGCCTAAATAACTTTCTAATTCCTACACTACACTCTGTATTTTACCAAGAAAGGCTACCCAGTTAATCAGGGGGTCTTTCAAAACCCTCTAGTTTCCTCACCAGTTCTGGGAGCTTTGTTAAAAAGCCACTATTGCCAGAACATGAGTTCCTCAGAAAACTGACTTGTGACTACAGCAACCCATAGTTGTTCAGCAAAACTAAACAAACTGAAATGGTTGAACTTTTAGCCTCCTTGTCAACCCTTTCCCCACCTCCTTCTTAGAACTTATACATTACTTTATTGGAAAGTTAACTCACATAAAAAGGAAGCGAGATTTTGAGCATTGTACTTTTTGAAACATATTTTTAAATAATTTTAAAATATTACCTGTTCTTTCCTCCAGTTTGGCATATTTTGGAGTGTTGCACATATTGCATTCTGATCTCCTGGCCCAATTAACATTACCACACCTTTAGGAAGAAATAAAAGTTGATAGCAAAATATAGAAAATCATACTAGTCCAGAAACTGAAAACTTAAACATTACATACTAAGTGAAAAAGTACAACATTTAAGATCAATGTTTAAATACTTAAATAACAGAAAAAGAATTGAAAGGTCAGCTGAAAAGACCTATGTATTACAGGAGATCTCAAAGAAAATAAAAATTAACTGGAGCTTCAGGTTCAACTTACGTTTTGCATTGCCAGTCATTAGCACTGAAGAGACCCCGGCTCTTTTCTGCAAGTGTCTTCCCTATTTCAGTCCCTCCAGCTTTCATCATCTTGGCCTCTGTGGTTTTTTCTGAAAGCAAGTAACAAAACAACATTTAAAAGATTGCTTATTAAGTTTACATTGACAATTCCTCTCCCCCTCAGAAGAATGTATTTTGGATACTGACCTCGACCACATCTGTTACAGCTGGTTCTTCTAGCAAAATTAACATTTCCACACCTACAAACAAGGCAAACATGACTTGATGATATTTCTGTTAACAACTGTGTCCTAAGCATTTTAATTCAGACTTCTGAATACAAATCTAAATTCATTTTCAGGATATAATAATCATCTTGGCAATAGATTACATTTTTTTTCTGGAAAAAAACCCTGGAAACAAATCAATGGAAACTGCAAAACTACTCTGGAACTATATGCCTATAATTTTTAGAAAGAAACCATTACTGAAACAGAAATTCAACTACTGTACTGTGAAAAGGCATCTTAGTATTGTATCTGATTTGCCTCTAAACAAAAGCAATCCTGCAACATCCTTCTCCAAAGCCCTTTTATGTTAAAGGAAAAGTGTCTGCCGTGAGGCATCTTTCTTATGCACACTTACTTGAAAGTAAGCCCCACTAAATTCAAGGGAGCTTGCCTTCGAGTAGTGCCGAACAGATGAACTGCACGTCTCTGTTTTTTAATTAGTCTTTACACAGGCAAGATTAAACGTCCTTTCACTAGGAGTCCAGGTAGGCAAATATAGGAGTCTACCTATCAAAGATAGAGTATGTGGATTTAACTCTGTTTCAGTTGAAGACTTAACCCATGTTCTGCTTGAATGTTCCATGTATAATGAATGATTTTAGAAATACTTATATTTTTCCTCTGTTAAAATTGTTTAAGGGATTCTCAGCTCATGCCAAGGTTTGCTTTTTGTTATCTGACACTTAAAAATTTGTATCTTTTAGAACTTCTAAATTCTTGGCTAAGGCTATGCAATTGTGTTCTACCCAGTTTAAGATGAATTTGGAAAGTGTCCCTACTCATGAAGCTCAACTATTTCTACTGTAAGATGTTTTTATTTGTTTTTTTACATTTGTATAAGCTGGCTGCTTGCTTGAAACACAATAAACCGACTAACTGACTGGTTTTTAAGAGCAACTGTTGTAGTACCATCCTATCCTAGAAGGGACCTGACAGAGAGAGGCATATTCGTGATCCTTCTGTAGGCAATCTTAGGCTGATTCCACACTACACAAATAACCCAGTTTGAAAGTGTATTATTTGCCATGGGTCCTTCCTATGGAATCCTGGGATCTGTAGTTTGGTGAGGCACAACCAGCACTCTTTGGCAGAGAAGGCCCAGGATTTAATGGGAAGGAGCCAGGGCAAACAATCCACTTTCAAACTGGATTATTTGTGTAGTGTGGATTTTAGGCCTTAATATACAATCACCCCTTGGAAAAGAGACCAGGACGAAGACAGTTGAGTGCTTGTCCTTCCCTCTGCCTGAGGGATGTGTTTTTATTTTTTAATCTTTTAATTTTTATAAGTTTTATGTGCAATTTTAAATTATCAGAATTTTAAGGATTTCTAATTTTTAATTGTTGCATTTTTAATTGTATTTTATGTGTCGTGCGCCACCTTGGGTCCCCTTCTGGGAGAAAGGCAGCATATAAAACAAATGAATAAATAAATAAACCCGCTGTTAGATTAGGGAGAGCTACTTTCCCTAATACCGGCTTGTGAGGGCAATTAGCTAACACACATTGGAAACCATTTAATGCGGTGCAGATGTGTAAATTGCTATTGCTTAACAACTGGTAAGCCGCTCTTGAAAGCCTTTGTGGCTGAAGAGTGGGGTATAAAATCCAGCGGTAGGATAAGACATTTTTTATGCCGCCAGGATTTTGTGAACCAATAAGGGCTGGGCTTGTGAGGTTGTGTGGTGTGGTTTTAAAAATTTTAAAGGGTCTTTTAAAAGACATTTTAATTTTCACTGTAATGTTTTTAACTTGTACATTGTTCAATCTATTTTTAAATTTTACATTTATAATATGATTGTAACTTTGTACTGTTTTTAAGCTGTGTTGTTTTTATGACGATGTTAGCTGCCTTGAATCCCATTAGTGGGAGAAAGGCGGGATAGAAATGAGTAAAATAAAATAAATAATAGTAATAATACATAAAATAAATGCATTTTTAAAAATGATCTGCTGGGACGACAAGAAGACCGGGCCTTTTCCAGGCACCTCCAGCCCTCCGGGAGCCCCTCGCTCGCTCGCATCGCCTTTTCTACATTTCTGCCTTTTCTAATGCATCACCTTTTCTATAGTCAGCCCATTAGAGATCTGAGGTCTTCTGGGGAGGCCCTTTTCTCTGTCCCACCACCTTCTCAGGTTTGTTTGGTGGAAACGAGGGAGAAGGCATTTCTGTGCCTCCAGGCTTTTACAAACTGACTTAGGTTTGGGCTTTTTAATGCTCTGAGGTGCTGTTTTAAAGATTGTATATAGTTTTTTAATGCACGTTAACATTTTTAATGTTTAATGTTTTGACGTCACCATAAATGGTTTCATTGTTTCTTACATCTTATATTTATACGTTTATTCTAGCTTTTGTGTTGTTTTCAATCTGAATTATTTTAAACAGCCACCTCGAGTCCCATTATTGGAGTCTGGGCGGGATATAAATGAATACAACAGTGATAAAGGTGTTTGAAAAGGAACTAAATATATGGAACGAATATGAAAGGGAAAAAAATGAAAGCAATGCTATTTATTTGGAGTTTTGTTAAGATGGAATTTAAAAAAATATAGATTTTCCTTGAGGTTTTTTCCGGGCTGTGAGGCCGTGTTCTGGAATAGTTTCTTTCTGACGTCTCGCCTGCATCTGTGGCTGGCATCCTCAGAGAATGGATGGGTAGGAGTGTGTGTGGAGTTTATATATATATTGTGAACCCCTGTTGGGGAGTATATGTACATTTATGTATTTGAATGGTTTGTTCCTGGGTATAGAAATGCAAGGATTGTTAGTGTCTGTTTGGCTAATGGTTATAATGAAAATTATAACTTTTCATATAGGTGAATTATAATAATAATAATAATAATAATATTTATTTATACCCCGCTCCTCTGTTAAAACAATCGGGGCGGCTTACAAAAATTAAAATACAATACAGATAAAATCCCCAAACACCCCCCACCCCACCCTCCCCCATAAAAAATATTAAACAATTATAAATTAAAACCAACTGATCTAAAATCACAATTAAAAACAATAAATACAATAAAATACTATAAATGGCCAGCAGACTAAAAGAAGCCAGGATCCCCTGAGGCCGGGATCTAATTAGGAAAGGCCTGCCGAAAGAGATCCGTCTTTAGTGCTTTTTTAAAGCTACTCAGGGTTGTTATCTGACGGATAAAGTTCAGAGCAGGAAGAGACCAGGCAGGAAGTTTGTATATGTGTGTGTGTGTGTGTGTGTGTGTATATATATATACACACACACACACACACACACTTACTTCCTGCGTGGTGAACCTTATTTTTATAATTCACCTCCTCTCTCTCTACATATATATATTAATAACTAATATATATATTAGTCAGTCTTGTCTTAGTCTTTAGCGTAATTAATTTAGTAAGTATTTATATTTAACTTTACAGGACGTTGTTTTTGTTTTGTCTTGTTTTTTTATATGTATGTGTTTTTGTATACGGTGTCACTTGTTGCTGTGTAATTTTATGGGTGTCTGTGGATATGGTTGTTTAAATAGTGACAGAAAATAATAAAAAATAAGTGAATACAGAAGAGCAACAACATAGTGACTCGGGTAGCCCGTCTTCCCTCTGGCATCTAACCGACCGACCGACTTCCACGGCCTCCCGGCTCCTGCCCCGCAGGCCCCAGCCGAGCCCCGTCCGCCTCCCTCCCTCCCTCCCTCTCTCGGCCGCTCACTTCTTGTCCGGGCAAATCCAGTCTCCGTCGCTGACACGGATGTTCTTCGTCGCCATCTTGGAAACCGCCGCCGCCAAACGGTCCCTTTCGCCTCAGCTCCCTCCCTCCTTCCCTCAGTGGCGACCGCAGGGCCTCGGAGGCGATGACGACAAACGAGGACCTCAAAGGGTCCTGCGGCTATAAGGCTGCCTACACGTCCGCCTGTTCCCCGGGACGTGGCTCCCCTCACCACCACCCACACGCACACCGCCTTTTCTTGACAAACGCTAAATCAGTCGCGGCTTCGCCAAGCCTGCAGCAAGCCAAATCTTTTGTGAAAAGAGAGAGAGAGAGAGAGAGAGAGAGACACGGAAAGATAGGGAAGAGTAAAAGCTAGCCGATCGGGCATTCCATTAGCCAGCTATAAAACGACTGTGGCGGGAAAGGGACGAGGAGGGTAGAGCGACCTCTGGCGGTGGGAGGGCTTTTAAGGCAGCGCCTCTTTCCTCGTCTGAGGGCTGCTGGAGACAGGAAAATGCAGATTTGATGGATCTCATTCATTTTAATAACAGTCTTTACCAGGACCCCCCTTTAAATACGTTTTGTTGCTGCGGACTCCCAAGACTTAACTCAGGATTTAAAACCTTAACAACAATAATAACAATATCTAATAATAATAATAATAATAATAATACAATTACACCATCCATTAACTCTTTCCTCAGAAGCAGTGGAAGGGAGGGAAGACTTTTCTCCTGCTTCTTCCTGCAAATTTGTGGCTGGAGCAGATTGAATGGCAATGTGCAAGCCAAGCCAGCCAGCCTGCCTTTGCCTTTACTCCTGTCATGTGGGCTGAGCAGCCTTCAAGCCTTCCTGGACCCCCTTTGAGGATGTCGCAGCCCCCTGAGTGTCTGTGGACCATAGGTTAAGAACCACAAAAATATAAGATTCCCCAAGCTAGAACTGAAGAACCCAGATCCAAGGGATTCATTTTCTGTTCTCAAGTACAAGCTTTCTTGCAGAGTTTAGAAAACTTGTTTGTTTTCTTTTTGTCCAAAAATCCAGGCATTATATGGCATTGCTTTTTAATGGGAAATACAGTAGTTACAGGGATAGTTGAAAGGAAACAGGAAATGATAGTGTGGAGATCCAATGCTTTGAAGAAAGTGCAATTGCTGTAAGGGCAGTGGTACCCAGGTTTTGCATATTATTTTAAAATAAAAGAACTATAGAAACTGCTGTGAGCCAGGAGTATTCAAGTTAGAAGCTGCAGTAGAAGATACTCAGGAATACATTCATGTTAAAATCTCACCCCAGCTACTTTTGCTGTTCTTAAGGGTGTTATCACAAGGCAAGAAGGGAACACTCCTCCATTCCAAAGGAAATTTAAATTGACAAGTTAAATTTGCAACGATGTACAGTTGTCCCTTCATAATCGCCGGGGTTTGGTTTCAGGACCTCCCGTGGATACCAAATTCCGTGAATACTCAAGTCCCATTATAATGCAATATAGCAAAATGGTGTCCCTTATATAAGATGGCAAAATCAAGCTTTACTTTTTGGATATTATTTTTAAAAGAATATTTTCAAGCTGTGAATATTTAAATCTGTGGATACCAAATCTGTGGATACAGAGGGATAACTGTACAGTACTACTGTACAGTAAGGAGTTTTTGTTGTTGTTGTTGTTCTCTATTCAGTTAGTAGGCCATAGTTGTTGCGATACCCCTTTTCATTCCACCTCCCCATGGTTTTCCAACGATCATTCAGATAGCGTAGCTCCTGACCATATTGAGAATACTTTTAGATGAAGCTTTTATGACACCATCATGCTGCCTCATTCACGGAATTTAACGGATTTGTTCTCCTCCTTCCATAATCCTGCCATCCCAATACAAAGAAGTGGGCTATAGTCCATAAAAGCCTATGCTGAAATAAATTAATCTTTAAGGTGCCACAATTTTTTTTTCTTTTTATACTGGAACAGAGTGACATAACTATCTCTCTCAAAATCATCAAAATCATAATCCTCCTTTGTTTTTCACCATCTTTTCTCTTGCTGAGGAGAAAAAAAACATCTCAAGGAAGGAGAAAAGAAAAACACTGAAGGGCTATACACTGCCTTCTAATTGCTGGTGTAAAGAGCTGTCTAACTGAAAATGGCTTAATTTTCATTGGGCTGTTTTTGAGATTTATACTCTTTTAAAGGTATTTGTGTGCTTTTGTATTTGTGTGAATCTTGGGGAACTCCAAAGCTGATATCCTGGAAATATGTGTTTCTCCTTTTTCCTTGTCATGTATGTTTTCACCTTTTTGTTGTTGCTGATCACGTTGTTGTTGTTGTTGTTTGCCTTCAAGTCAATTCCAACTTCTGGAGAACCTAAGGTGAACTTACCAGGGGGTTTTCTTGGCAAAATTTGTTCCGAGGGGGGTTGCCATTGCCTTCCTCTGAGGCTGAGAGAGTTTGACTTGCTCACGGTCACCAAGTGGGTTTTTATGGCTGACCGGGGATTTAAACCCTGGTTTCCCAGAGTGCTAGTCCAATACTCAAACAATTACTATACACTACACTGGCTCAGTTATAATGTCACCTACTTTTTTAAAAAATTACTGTAGCACAGTAGGCAATGTGTGACCTTCTGAATGTTGTTGGACTGCAACTTCCATCAGTCCTAACTAGCATAGCCAATGGCGAGGGATAAGGGGAGCTGATGTTCAACAACATCTGAAGGGGCCTATCTTCCCTGTCCCTGCTATAAATATCAGAACAGTCAATATCATATAGCATCGTATAGCAAAGTTTGAGGCTTTCATTATGTTTCCTTGCAATCCAGCTTTGTCGTGTTGTAAATTATCAATCAAAAGAAATGCTAGTGAATTTGATAACATTATATCCTCTTTTTGTGGAGAAGTGTGTGTGTGTGGAATGAAAACACATCAGTTTTTACACATAGAGCCTAAATACCCTAAAAGCACCAGATCCTGTCTGATCTTGGAAGCTAAGCAGGGTCAGCCCTGGTTAGTACTTGGATGGCAGACCACCGACAGGTTCCAGGTGCTCTAGGCCATATTTTAAAAGAAAGAACTGGCAAAACCATCTCTGAGTATTCCTTCATAAGAAAACCTTATGAAATTCATGGGGTCGCCATAAGTCGACAGGTGACTTGAAGGCGCACACAAACATGTTTGCACATAAATCTAAAAGGGTGCATTTCCTCATGGAGCATGACCCCAACCCAGAGTCTGGGGTGACAATCCGAAAGTCACATCCTTGCTTTGTTGAATCTATGGCTGTGAGATATTAGGGAGCAATGCTCCAGTTCCTGACACACCACAAAGGTAGTTCATTTGCTTCCAAAGCTTAGAGACAACATTCAAGTAATATGTACTGTTCCTGCTGATACAGTAGGTGGCACTTTAGCAATACTCAGTTTCAATGCCTGATAGTGATAAAATATTAACTTACGGGGTTGTCTTTTATTAAACATGTAAGAAGAAATATTTTAAGATATAATTGTCAGGTCTATCTGGCAAAATATAAAATGTATTGTCTCTAGGCATATGAGTCATGCTGAGTTTTGAAAGCCAAAATTAGTTGTAATGATGGCATGTTAGAACGCAAGTGTGATGAAATGGATCAGAATGCTGTGCTGTCTCTCTGTGCTTTTGCCTGTTGATTTTATTCTTGCAAGGCAAGAAGTTTGGAAGTTATCTTCAAAATATAATGTCAAAGGAACAGGAAACAATGAGTGCCCCAATGGGATAATAATTCTGTTTATACTGCCAGTTCATATTTACTTTTTACAGTATGGTAAGTAGAATATTTATTTAGCAAAGGTTTGAGTTAGTTTGCTAATTGCAGGCATTCTAATTCTCCTCATGCATCTTTTAAAAACATGATCTGGTTATTCCCCTGGCAATTTCCTTTTGGGGAATGGTTATCAATTGAATTAATTTTGTTTTACAGCTGTCTGAATTTTGTGAAAACTTACCTGCGTGTTTTTGAACGATTGCCTTCATTTTGGAAATCAGCTTTCAGTTTATTCATCTTGCCCTTTCAGGGGCTAAGACTTGTAGCACTGGCAAGACATATGGTCTCTTTTATTCAATGGATAGAGGCCCCCATAACCCTTTCAGCATTTGAATGTACAACATATAGATGCTAACTTTGCATGGGTACATATCCAGATATTTGGTGGCCTTTACTAGAGGCTTATACATAATTGTTTACTATATACTTATTTTAAGTTTAATTTTACAGGCCCATTCTTTAATTTGCTTTTATTCTTTTAAATTTGTTTTTCCTCAATATGATTTCTGCACAATAAAAAATAAATGGGTAATACTGCAGACTGAAATCAAAATGTTTCACACATTTCTGTCTGTATAAGGACTTAAAGCAAATTGCCAGCATTTGTTCTATAAGTGTAACTGTTTAGCATTTTGTCAGAGACTGGAAAAGTTAGTTTTGGAGTAGAATACCCAGAATTCCCCAGGTAGTGATTGGCCATGCTGGCTAGGGATTTTGGAAGTTGTAGTCCAATAAATATCACAACCCCCCCTTCCCAACTTCAGCATCTCTTTAATTGGTTTAGTCAGGCCTCGGACATGAACACACGTATCATGAGAGAATGCAGTTCCATGAAATCCCTTTCAGATCATGCCAAGGTTACGACATGACTTTGTGGAATACAAATGGTTGCTTCCAGGCTCAGTTAAGCTTAAGAGAGGGCCCAATGAAATCAATGGGGCTTAACTTAGGACTTTATCAGACCAGGCAAATATGGTGTCATAATGGCGCTAAATTAATGTGAAAAGGCGCTCATATCAAATGATGTTGTCCTTTTGCATTAATGTCCTGTCTAAGACCCGTTCCTTTTTATTGATGAGCCAAGACATCAATAGATTGACCGTGGCACTTTTTTGCCATCATTGCCGGCATTTGAAACCTCGCGCCATTGTCTTCAGTGAAAACAGTGTCAATTGTCAGAACACTTCCAGGTGAAATCAGGACAGCCAGGTAGGGGATGCTTTTTTTTTTTACCTCCCCGGTGTGTTTGGGGCTTTGTGAATGTGTTTCTGTGCTTGTGTATACTTTTTGTGTTTTTAAAAATGCATTCTTGAATTTGCCATGCTAGTCTCGTTTCATGATAATCAGCAAGATTTGGAACCTGGAAGTAAACGGAGCTTTACTGTCAGGGCTGCCTTTTTGATGCAACTCAGGGTAAGTCTGGTAGCGGAGGGGGGGGTCTTTTGCAGGCATAAACATGTTTCAAAATATGCCAGCAAAAGAATGTTTATGGGGGGGTGGTATGATAAAGTCTTTAATTGTGAAAGAGTAAGTGCCGAATAGGATTTAGAGTGCTGGACTGGGACATGGGAAATCCAAGTTCTACTCCCTACTAGGTCATGAAATTCAGTGATTGGCCTTGGGCCAGTTGCTTTTTCTCAGTCTGACCTACCACATTTTGCATGTCCTTCAACTTCCCTTATGTCCTGTTGTCAACCCAATTTTCAGCTATTTTTAAAATGTCCCACTTTCCCCTTTTGTCCTCAGCTTACTTCATTTGGGGCAAACTGAGTTCAAAGTGCAATTTTGCACTCAACTCAATGGGAGGAGAAGCAAAAGGAGTGGTGTCTTGCCCTTGCCTGTAGACTCAAGCAGAAGCAAATGGATGCAGCCTCTCCTAGCTTTTGTGTTCTTCCTCATTAATAACTTTTGCCATCTAAACCACACTCTGATGTTGCTTGGCCAAATGTGTCCCGGTTTTCATCTGTGAAATGTGGGAGGCTATAGCATGGTGTTGTGA
Source organism: Gambelia wislizenii (assembly GCA_030847615.1). NCBI lineage: Eukaryota > Metazoa > Chordata > Lepidosauria > Squamata > Crotaphytidae > Gambelia > Gambelia wislizenii. Next base: position 112,409,711 of record JAUMIR010000004.1, read on the forward strand.
GGATAGAGCAGAGAGGAGGTGAGCCATGTTCACTTCATTGAGCTCATTAGAGGAAAAGTGAAGTGTAAATATAATTGCAAACAAATAAATAAAGTCTCATTGATTTCAGTGAGTCTTTTCTAAGCATGACTAAATGAATCCAACCCAATATTTGTACCGTTGTCAACTACCAGTATGCTTCCTTTCCTGAAATGAATTCCGTGATCTGCTGCTTAAAGGGATTTCAATATGAGCTGCAGTATCCACCCACGCAGAGGCTTATGTTAACGCCTCCCCTGAAACAACATTACATTCAATGTCCATGTGGTCATGAGGAAATCAGGGGCAACTAAATACAACACAATCTAGTGATGCAGATGCTGATGCAACTATTGTCCACAGCCCCTGGAGGCCAGCCACATGTGGTGTTAGTAAGAATATGGCCCTCCATCTGTGTAGAGTGAGAAATGGAACGCATGAAGATATAGCATCCCCTGTAGCCAGGATTCATTGCGGACCATTAATCAAGTTGTCTGGAGCTGATGGGAAATGAAATAATCTAATAACATCTTTGGGGACTATGGGTTCCCCACTCCTGCTGTAAGCATACACAATATACACACACACAATACTGAGAAGTAGTCTTTCTTTGTTAAACGAGAACTAAGCTCTTTTCACAGGTTTCTTGCCAGAAAGAAGGAAATAATAGAGCCCTAAAGCAATCCACAAAGCACTGCTCCTGTATAATGCTAATTTATTCCACTTTTCACAGGAGCAGTGCTTGGTGCACTGTTCCCAAAGAGGATTGCAAATGTGTAAATTCTGTGTAAACCATCAAGCAATGCCTCATTGTTTATAATTTTCTACAAAAATATAATAGGGCTCTCTGTGATAGTTATGGAAAATCTTTTCTTTCTTTTTTAAATGCATCATAACATTTTTACTCTCTTGGTCTCCTACAACGTTTGTTCCAATTTTCAAGTGTGACAGACTTTCAGTAATAGAATCTCTGTAACAGATGCTTAGAGAAGGGTGCTCACATGTCACTCAAGCTGACACAGCTTGGAAGATATTTTCTTCAATGTATAATTGTTGCAAAAGATAAAAGATTAACACTTGCATGTAAATCTTTCGTTATATGAAATGAAGAGTTCATACCTCCAAAGATCGTGCCAAAACACAATCCAAAAGACACCAGTAGCTCTAATAAAAATGCTAATATATTTTAACAACAATACAGTCTAATATCTGCACTAATTTTTATTCCTCCATGTCATTTTTTCCCCTTTTCCTTTGTCATAAATCTCAGAGCTTGGGTTTTTATTTTTATTTTTTTTGTTCTCTTATAAATGCAGGTTTGCTTGTTTGGTTGGTTTACTGATAGGAATCTTTGTGATTCAGAGTCAGTGTGGACATTCTATCCCTTTGTCCCTTTACTCCTACAAGCCCATTAGTAGTGTACTGTGTGTTGTGTACCCTCAAGTCATTTCTGACTTATGTCAACTCAAAGGCAAACCTATTATGGGGTTTTCTTGGCAAGATTTGTTCAGAGGGGGTATGCCAGTGCCTTCCTCTGAAGCTCAGAGAGTGTGACTTACCCAGTGGATTCCCATGGCCAAACAGGGATTTTAACTCCAAAGTCTCTAGGCCAACACTCAAACCACTACACCATGCTAGCTGCCTTTCTTAATTGACCAAAGGCACTGTATAGTAACTCTATAGTACAGCCTACTCCAATGTCCTGCCCCCCCCCAGCTGTATTGTTATGAGGTATCATGGGGAGGGAGTTATAGGGCATGTTAATGCTCTTCCAAAGTATGCCAGGCAGCATGACTAAAAGTTAAGGATGATCAGAGTTATTGTTCAGAATAGTTGGAAGGTTGCAGGTTGAGGAAGGCTGTGCAAATTCTCTGGGACTGGGTTACTTTAACTCCACACCCTTGGTTATATCCAACTGGCAAAGTCAGGAAACACAGGCAAGGGCTTTACATACAGTGTGCCTCTCTCACATGCTATTATTATCTGGTGCCTCTTCCAGACAAGTGTTTCCACAAGTGCTACAGTTTTCTGGGTTTCCCATGTATGGCCTTTTGTAAGGATGAGCCCCCCCCCCACCAATATGGAAGTAGGATTATAATGAAAGTAACATACAAGCAATGATGGTTTGCCCAATGGTCAAGCTCCTTTTATAATACTCTCAAGGAAACCTTATTTAGCCAAGGTACCCATTTAGCAAAGCTATCCTTAAAATATTGTTTAGCAGCTGCTTCTGTGTAAATGACTTCTTTGTTGTTGTTTCCTGTTCAGCACAGCTTGGGAAAAGAATGGGTATTAAATTGACCCCTAATTAGCTAGGAAACATATTCTGAGGGTAGCCATGTTTGCCATACAACAAAATACACAAAAGAGTGATCCCTTTATTGGCCAATCAAAATGCACAAAATATAATGCAAGCTTTCAAAGCTCCACTGGCTTCTTCATCAGGCAAAAGATGTTAAAAATCATACAGAAGAAAAGTGATGATGGTTGAGTCACAGGCTCTAGATTTTGTATCAGATTTTGTTTCTGTTGTAGTTCAGTTGTTCCGGAGAGATTTCAGTGCAGGAAAGGCCACGTGGGGACCAGGGACAAAAATGCAACAAAAGCCAGGTAATAACACTTCAACTCCATTACCAACAGAAAAGCAGTGCCTTGAGATCCAGGTTGTCCCTGTCCTGTGCAAAGCTAACTGCTCCTTTCTTAGATGAGAACACTGAATTTCTCAAGAAGTCCTTACACTATTACATCTGGAAAAACCTTTTAGGTGCCTTATAGGTAAGACTGGCCAATTGTAGTCCAAATTAAAGAGTTTACTTTTGTTGGAGTTTTAAAAAAATCTTCAGAGAATTAAGCCCTAGTCCATTAGCTCCCTCATCTTAAAGTTTCCCCTGATGTGGCAAAATTCAGTATCTTTAAATCAGGAAACATATTCAGGGATAGTTATGTTGGCCATAAGGCAAAATACAATAAAATCCACAAAAGAGTGATACCTTTATTGGCCAGCTGAAATGCACAAAATACATCATGAAGGCTTTTGAAGCTCCACTGGCTCCTTCACCAGGCAAAAGGTGTTAGCTTGTTAGCTAATTAGCTAGTTTCTCTTCTCCAGAGAAAGTGTTTATGTGGGGTTAATCACTTGGGTGCCAGTTACATGACAAAAATTGTCGCGGGGCTTATTGTGATTTCCTGATCCCGTATCCGCCCCTCACTGTTTATACGATTTTTGTCACTCTTTAGGAAATCCTGGAAGATCCCGTGATTGATATTTACACGACAAAAGTCTTTATTGGTCCTGCACTGTTGTATCCTGTGCTTTTGCTGTTTACACATGTTTAGCTTACCGGGATTTTTTTTTTTTTTTTGCTGTCAATCAAGGATGCAATTAATGTTTTCACAGCCTCGGTGACGCACTTCCTTTAGAGTTCTGTGCCACGAGTGATGCTATTGGCTGGCTGGGGGGGGGAGAGGGGGCAGAGGTTTGGTATTCCCCTTGCCTCTTTAAAATGTTAACCCTTTAAGCAGAGGCAGAAGGCATTTTGAAAGACCTCAGACGGAGGAACAATTAAACCATGTCCTTTCCTTTTGAAATCAAGCCAAGTGAGGGGAGGAGAGGCTTGGAGTTTCTTTTTAAATCTTGACGCTTTAAGCAGAGGCAGAAGGCATTTTGAAAGACCCAGACTGAGATCTTTCACTCAAATGCAGGGAGTGCTTTCCTTTTGAAATCAAGCCGAGTGAGGTTTTGGGGGGGGGGAGGCTTGGGTTTCCCCTTGCCTCTTTAAAATGTTAACCCTTACAGCAGAGTTTTAGCAGCAGAGTGAACTTGCTGGTTGAATGATTTCAAGCCAGTGACAGACAGGCATTTTGAAAGACACAGACACAGAGAGGGGGAATTAAAGGGTGTTCATTCGCTCAGAGGCTGGAATATTTTACTGTGCCCGTTCAGACCCAGGGAGGTGATCAAGGCAGGGGATGAATGGGTGACCTGCTGCCCACGACGATCTCTTTGTAACATGCAGTTGAGGAAGAGGTTAAAGCTGAAGGGTTTGCAGTGTAGAAATCCATTTAAAAAGCTGATTGAGTACACGCGCGTGCACGCACACATACACATCAACCTTTGTGCAGCTGGAAGGGATGCCTTTGTTTTCGGCTGGTGAGGCTGGATCTGTTGAACGGGTGACTGACCCCTCCTTTTCTGGTCGCTGATCTCTAAGCCCGCCTCCAGTCACCATTTCCAGTCATCCCCTAGTACCGAGATATTTTGTCCCAGGCTGTTTACATTTCCAATTTTCCGAATCCTCCAGTGATTTTTTAAAAAACCGGCACAAACCACAGGACTGGAAGTCCCGCAGGTTGAGGGATAAAAGGTGGCCCCCCTTCCAAAAATCACGTACCCGACCCGATGTATGTGTAAACTGCCAGGGATCGACACGAATTCTTCCCGGGACATTTTCATCGTGTAAACAGCACCCTGGTTTTTAAAATTATTTCCCACTTTTTCCTTCTTTTATGTTACAATAGTGCAAACCCATTCATAGGGTTGCCATAAGTTGAAGTTGACTTGAGAGCAAATCACAACCAAGTGCCATTTCGCCTTAAAAGAAATGAAAGTGGAATAAAAACCCATAATTACCTTCCTTTCTGCACCTCATCTATGGGAACTGAAACTTAAAAGCAGAAAACCCACAGAAACATTTATTCCATGGTTTAGCATCTAACATCAACCTATGTGAGCAGGTCCAGGCCTGCTGTTAAGTAGATTGAGAGAAATTGTCTCAGACAGCAGCTGTAGTGAACCAGTAGCTATGAGATCCATCAGATGACAAGCCTGAGTAGCTTTAAAAAAGCACTAAAGATGGATCTCTTTCGGCAGGCCTTTCCTAATTACCGTAGATCCCGGCCTCAGGAGCTCCTGGCCTCTTTTAATCTGCTGGGCATTTACTATTTTTTAAATGTGCTTTTAGACTAGTTGTTTTTTAATGTATATTTGTTTAATATCTTTTTATGGGGGAGGGTGGGGTGTGTGTGTGTAGGGATTTTTATCTGTATTTGTATTTTAAATTTTGTAAGCCGCCCCAATTGTTTTTGACTGAGGGGCGGGGTATACATAAATTTTATTATTATTTATTATTATTTATTTATTATAGCTACAACCTGTTGGCTGTTCCTCCTAGAGTTGCTAGAGTGAAAACTGGAGCAGGCTCCTGTATCTTTAACATTTGTTTAGAAGAGGCAATTTTAGCAGATGTTGCTTGTTACCCATTAGTGTGACAAGTACTGTCTGCTGAACTTCTTTGTTCTATTCAGCCATTAAAGTTACAGGAACTATCTCCAGTTTTCAATCTGGCAACTCTAGCTTCTGAGAATCTTTGCTCATTCTCCTGCATTTTGAAGTAGAACCCTCTAAACAAGTCTGAGGCCCTTATGTATGTTGGAGGATGCTATCAAAACAAGGGTAAGTAAGATTCAACTACAGTTCCTATTTGGCTTTGTACATGGAATGGGGTTGAGGGGAGTCGGGGTCTCTTTAAGCAACAAAATGTTTGGGGCAACTTGCTGTGTGGGATCCATGCTTGGTGGTCTTCATCTATGCCAAATCTAGCTTTATATTCTCCAACATTATTAGTGTTTGGATTGGGCAAGATTCTCTTTTCAATCAGCTTGGGAATTAATCCCACACCCCCAGCATATTGTGCGTGTCATAGTTACAATTTTTGGTTGCAAGGACTCTTCTATGAAAACAAATAGCTCCTGATGCGCTTTGGCTTATTGTTCTGCCAGCAAAATCCAGGCCTTTTATTTGCCAACAATTTATCTGACATTTGCAATACAGATTTGCATTTTCATTATAACTACTGGATAGCTAGTTTAGTTTTCATCTAATGTATATAATACAGTAAACAAAGATATAGGTGAGAAATTTCTCTGGGCCAAAACTTCTGGTTGAAAGGTACAAGGTAAGTGATAAGATTGAGAAAAGTGTATGTTGGGAAAGGGCAGAAGGGCAGAAGAGACAGGAGGGATCAGAGGACTGAGGGGGATAATAGGGGGAGAGGGATGGAACATGGCTGGATTGCATGATTTGATTCAAACAAACCTGTAGATTCATTTTATCATGTTTCTAGTTCCTATGTTTTTAAATTCACACTTCTCCTATGTCCAAAGTTACTTTTTTGGACTACGTTCCCACAGTTGTCCAGCCCGTATAGTTACTGGTCATGATGGCTGGAAGATTTTGGAATGTGTAGTCCAAAAAAGTAAGCTTTTGAGCAGGTATATTCACAGGGTGTGTGTGTGTTAAGCTTTTGAGCAGGTATATTCACAGGGTGTGTGTGTGTTAAGCTTTTGAGCAGGTATATTCACAGTGTGTGTGTGTGTGTGTGTATATATATATAAATATGTATGTATGTATATGTGTGTATATATATATGTATATGTATATATGTATATATGTATATATGAGTAGGTATGTAGAGTCAGATCTACTATAACCTTCTGATCTATCCTAACCTTCCATGACTGCCTAAGAAGGAGAGAGTGGGCCAGGAACTACATGTTAATATTTTCTCCACAGTTATGGCCTGGGCTCAGTATTTTTCTATAAGCCTACAATAAATCTTCAGCATGTGGAGGGTGACAGTCTGGGCTGGGACCTAGGATGGGGCCTCCACCCTGATGTAATTTCTAAGTGGGTCAGGCTACCTGCAACTGCATTGTGGCTTGCCAAAAGGATCAATTGAAGCAAATGAACTGGAATGGAGTAACCTCAAAGAAGCATGATTGGCTGCCTAAAACCACCTCACACTGCAATATCATGTTGTGTTAGTGTGTGTAGCCCATTCATTTCTTTCATCCTACCATCATCTCCAGTCTGAAGCACTGCAGAACTGTTTGGCCAGAGACAATAGTAGGATGGATGTGTGCACCAGAGGCAATGATACCATCATTATTCTAAAAAGGCTCTCATCTGTCTCCAGCCTTGGTCCACCCACTCCTGCTGGCTTCATCCTGCCATCTGTGCTGTACATTATGGCACAGCTTGATTGATGCCCTCCAGAGCAACAGAACTATGCTGATAGCTATCTCTTGGCAATAGCAGATACAGGCGTGCTCCTTAATCAACCTGTTATTAATGCTGTTACATATTAGCAACAACAGGAGTTTGATAGAGCTTCCTACTGGGCAAAAATCCTGTAATGCTACGTTTACAGCACAATCTCCTTGCCTGTATTTTCCTAAACTACATGATACATGCCAACACATTTAGCTGTATCCAGACTTGTTTGTTTTTGTTTTTTTTAAAAAAGAGTGTTTCTGTAGGGATGAGCCGGGGCAAGGCTACTATTAGGGAGAGTAGAGTAGTTCCTTCCAGCTGTTGCTCCTGAGCCACCTGGCAATTCCACTTTCTTGGAGGATGAAGCTGCGTATTCCACATAGTTAGTCCTAGACCCATTACACTGACCTCCTGTCATCTTCCTCAGCAGCAGTGTTACCCAAAGAGCTCTTGGAAAATTCAAGAAAACATCGAATTTCTAATACGCTGGGGAAATTAGCAGCAACTTGACTTAGCAATACAAAAGGGGGAAACAGAGAAAGGGATCTTTACACCTTTGTATAGCCCGACTCCCTCTGAAAAGATACAAACGAATGCAAGATGAAAAATTAACAATAATATTTATTAAGGACATAAAAATAATAATACCATGCACGAACACATTCATACAAAGAGCATTCACGCAGGACCACTAAGAGTGGAAGAAGAGAGGTTGCCAGAGGGATAGATGAGGTTTCTGGAGATATATGACACCTGTCTTGTAGTCCAAATTTGTTGATCAAACCAGCCACATGGGTGGATGAGTCTGGAGTGGCTAATGCAGAGTAATGTGGATTCTTCAAGAATAACTCTGTGTGCAATGAAGCCTAATTTTTGGCCCATATTTATACCAAAAAATATGCCCTAAGAGCAGCAAGTTCCTTGGGTGGGAACAATAGATTCCATGAGCTTTCAAGAATTACACAATGAGTTGCAGGAAAGTTCCTGGTCTTGAAGATATTAATGTGTTGCAAACTGTCCATAATGTCTGATTACTGAATTCACAAAACGGAAGGAAAGCTTGAAACCTGCACACAAAGGATTGCTCCATCCATCTATTGTCTACCACTTAGGTGTGTAGTGGAGACTGTGTGCCTTTGACTTCTTGATGTTTCCTCATGTACATGGAATTTGTACATGGAATTTTGGAATTTGCCAGTGGCTCTTCCTAGGAGGTGTGTACATGTCTCTCTGCGATTCATAGCAAGCTCTGACACTTCACTGATGTTCCCCATGGAAGGCCCTAATAAGCCACTAATAAGCCAAATTATTAATAAGCCAATTTGGGGGGTTTCTGGGGGCAGGGTTCTATTAGGGGCGCTAACAGCAGAGGAGTCTATCTCATTGCCAGTGCTGAAATAAGATTCACCCACTGGTCCCTTTGGCTTCTGTATATAGAAAGAAGGTGGGGATGTATTTGTCCCACTTAACAAAATACCTTGATAGGAGCATGAGCAGAGTAGTTGGTGGAAGGAGAGAGTGCTTAGCTTTGCCAACTCCCTTCTCAATCCACATCGCCTCCAAGGCACTTTCCTTCCAAGGTGTGGATTCACATGTGTGCTTGCTCCTGATTTTATCACTAGAAGGGTATTTTTCTTATAGGAAACTGGCCAGGACTTGTTCAAAGGGGTGACATTTGTGGAAGCCATGATCCAATACCAATGGTATTTTATTGATTGTATTATTTACAATTAATGTTATTTTAGAGAGGCAGTGTAGTACAGTGGTTTGAGTGTTGGACTAGTACTTTCAAATCCGTACTCAGCCATTGGATCCCACTGGGTTATCTTGGGCAACTCAACCCTCTCTCAGCCATACAGGAAGGTAATGGCAAACTCCCACTGAACAATTTGTGACAGGAAAACTCCACAATAGGTTTGTGACATAAGTAAAAAAATGACTTGAAGGCACACAACGACGACACATTATTTCTTCATTGGATACATTTGTATCCTGCCTTTACATCAATGTGTTCAAGGCAGAGTGCACATGTTTTTCTGCTTCCCATCTTTTCTTCTCAACAGTCCAGTAAGCTAGGTTAGTTTGAGATAGAGAATGAGGGAAGGAGAGAGAGAGGGGGGGGGGAAGTGTTTAGCCCATGGTCACCCAGTAAATTTCATGGCTCAGTGGAGAACTGGGATGTCTGAAGTTCCAGTTCAAAACTTTTAACGGCTACAGCATTCTGGCTTTTCTCTCATCTGACAAATTCTATATGGGCTAACCAGGAAAATCAAAGACAAGAGGAGATAAACCAGTCCTAAGCCCACCACTTCAAGGTGACCAATTCAGGGTATCTTGTCCAAGTGGCCCCCTCCCATCCTGAAGCCAGCACAAGTCAGTACACACACATTGACAACAACACACACATTGACACAGAACATGTTGCTCAGAGCTCAGCCAGGAGCAAGATAACTTTAGTTATTCACTATTGTATTCGGTATCAGACTCTAGTAACTAGACTTGTTTATTGCTCAGGAGGGAACAAGAGAAAGCTCATTCACACTGTTTTAGTGGAGAGGTGAGGCTGATCAGAATTTGAGGTACCAGAGGAGGAGAATACAATGATAGTTTTGGTAATGATATTTCTGTTACTATTTGGTTGGAAGTGGAGGCATGTAGAAACATTCTTACACAACGGTCCGTGTGCCACTAGGGGGCAACAGAGGTAGAGATAGGTAGTTAAGGGCTTGTCTATCAGGTGAAAATACTCCTCAGAGAATTTGAGGAGAATACCTTTTGTCCCAATGGGATCCTGCAAAACCCCAAATATTCCAAAAGTCTTTATGGCTTTTCCCGTATTTTTTTTTTTAAACTTCAAAGGAAATGCACATTCCCAGTTTTGGGGACAACAGGGAAATGGAAAGCTGATTGGTCAGACATGCGCAGGGGGAGACCTTGCCAGCAAGGCAGCGCCCAGAACTGCCATGTTGGATTTTCACCATAGTGATTGTGCACTGAGGTGACGAAACAGCCTCCTCCCCTTTTCTGTTTATTTAAGTGAAAGATCACACTTCTGCACCTTGAATTTGTTTTTTGTTTGTTTGTTTGTTTGTTTTAAATACTGTTTGGTGGTGGCAACTGGTGACAATAAAAATGTGAGTAATTCACTTGTGCCTGCCATCTTGATTTGTAGATATGCCTGTTTGGACAACAAATGCATATGGCTTCGCATGCCTGAGATCTTGAAAAAAACCCTGTACTGTAGAAACAAATGAAAGCTGCTGTGAATTGGCGTTAGTGTGTATCAATCCACATTTTATTGCCTTTTATAGATGAGCCCTAAGAGTCCCTGGCGTGTTTCTTCTTTGTCTTACTTGTTCTTTTGCTTCCTCACCTTTAGACTCAGGGCTCGTCTATACGGTAAAAATACCCCTCACAGAATTTGCCTGGAATACGAGCTGTCTTAATGGGATCCCGCATTGTCTCATTGTATTGTGAAAGGGGGGGGGCAAAAATAAGAAAAAACTATGCAAGAAAAGCATTTGCAGCTTTTCCTGACTATTTTAAAAAATATCTGTTTATTCATGACTTTTTAAAAAAGCTCCTGTGATATGCGCGTTTTCACTCGTTAAGACAAGCGATTTGACATGAATCGCTTCCCCATCCAAGACAAAGTGCAAACCTGATTGGCTGGACAAGCACAGGGAGTGGGGCTTGGTTACATGGTAAGCACCTGCTGCTGCCATGTTGGATTTTCCCCTTAACGAGTGATTGCAAAGGCGATAAAACGGGGATTTGTGCTATCTTTTTTTCTCTTTGTTGGAAAGCTGGAATATTGCTTGTGTGCACCATAGAAATAGGAGGGGGGTTAAAAAAAGTTAAGTGGCAGTAGATTTAAAAACATGAGTAATTCACTTGTGGCCACCATCTCAGCTACATGTGAAGTTTATGGGGACTGTAAAACCACTAAGACAGGTTTCAGCTGCTACAACTTGCAATTACCGTGGGGCAGTCCATCCCCCCCGCCCTTTGTATAGACAAGCCCTCATACTCTCAGGTTTGCCTTCATAGTCTTCTATGCATGTTTTCTTTCTTTCACTTAGTCATGTAGCCAGTGATAGCAGACCCCATTTTAATAATAATAATAATAATAATAATAATAAATTTATTTTTAACCCACACCTCTGTTAAAAACAACCGGGGTGCTTACAAAAATTAAAATACAAATACAGATTAAAATCCCTAAACACCACCCACCCCCACCCTCTCCCGTAAAAGAATACTGACCATTGTTGCTTTATTTTGACTCTTACAAGTTGGGAGCAATTTTATTGATATGTGCACCAAGGCATCTAAGGTTTCTGTCCCCACACTTACCTGGGAGTAAGTCTCATTGAACACAGTGGACTTTCCACGTAAACATGCATAGTGTTGCTCTATATAGCTGCAGTTCTATGGGGACTTTCTGAGAGTAAACGTAATTGAATATAATGAATCTTATTTCTGAGCAACAAAGCAAATAGTGCCAAAACTGTAAAAAAGTGCCCTTCCTTCCTTCTACACATCCAAACAGCAACTTTACTTTTCCTCAGACAACGAAATAAAAGTGTTTCCAGGATTATTATAACAACTTCTTGAGCTTTAATGCCAATGGCTGAAAGTTACTCATTCTTTCCCTGAGGCTGGTATCAAACTCAAGAAACATTTGCTTCTTTCCATGTCCACAGGACCAGAAGAACCTAAAGTTTGAGGCCTAGCACTGTTCTCTAGTTGCAGAATGTTTTATTTTAAAAAACTGAAGCTTTGTAATGGTGATTGACAATTTCATTTTTAAACTGTTTATCAGTTTACACTCTGCCCATCAGGTACCAAAAGAACATGACAACTCTTGTCAGTTAAACAAAAGATCTCGATGACAGCATTTCAGTTGAATATTTTCCCCCCATCTTAGACTCCCTGCATCAATGCTGATAAAACAATTCCATTCATTACCCCCAAAATGAAATAAAATAATAAAAATCTGGATGAGATCCTGACAAGTTAGATGAAAATTGAAAAATAACAAAAACTGCACCTGATCCCACTTCTTCAACACTTTCCAAATAACCTGTCAAGGTTCATTAGCAATTTTATTTTTTATTTTTTGAAGACAATAAGCCCAACGTGGTCATTCTGTCGGTGGAAGTGAGTCACCCAGCTGCTGCAGATCTTCAATTATACAGGACAATTATTTCCACAAGTTGAACTTGAATAAACATAGACTAAAAAAGCAAGAGTCAAAACTGGGTTTCCTTTAACTTGGGAAATCACAGAATTGGAATGGACAAAAGATACCCACTTTAGGTTTCATGACCCAAAAACAAGAACACCAACTTACTTTCTTATTACTAGTTAATTACATTTATATGGTGGCGATAGGTGACCCATGTTTCAGACCCATAAAGGAGAATAGACAGTACAATGGCTCTATACACACTGATTTTTGTGTTTTGCCTCAGGTGTTTATTACTCCAGACTTTTTTGTAAAGTCTTCCAAATGTGCTATATGCCTTTTCCAAATACGCTATATACGCTATATGCGTATATATGCTATATACAACTCCTCGAATGCTTTCATCAGCACTGTATACACACAATCCTAAATATACACTGGAATGACTATGTGACGAACGTTGCTGTCCTTGAGCAAGCAGGGATCACCAGCATTGAGGCCATGATATTGAGAACACAGCTATGCTGGGCAGGGCACGTTTCTAGGATGGAGGACCATCGCCTCCCCAAAATAGTACTCTATGGTGAACTTGCCACAGGTCAGCATAAGAGGGGCACTTCAAAAAGGTGATACAAGGACTCCCTGAAACAACATCTCAGGCTCGGCCAAATTGATCACCAAGAATGGTCCGCCCTGGCCTCACATTGGGAGGCATGGAGAAGCACTATCCACAATGCTGCAGCCTTATTTAACAACTCATGCCGAACAAGTCTTGAAGAGAAATGACAACACAGAAAGAATCACAACCCAGAAACATCACCCAAGGAGACCTTCTGCTGTGCTTTCTGCAACCGGATTTGTTTATCTTGGATTGGCCTTTTTAGTCATTAGCGTGTACACACCCTTCTTCCTCCAATGAGTCCTAAGCAGCATATATAGCATTTTTTCTCTCTCTCCACTTTATTCTTACAACAACTTTGTGAAGTAGGTCAGGCTAAGAGAGAGAAAGAGTAGCCCAAGGTCACTTGTTCAGACGCAATTATCACACTACACTGTTACAGCGCTATTATTCCACTTTTACTGCTATGGCTTCCTCCTGTGGAATCCTGGGATTTGCAGTTTAGGGAGGGGCATTTGGCACTTTCAGCCAGAACTCTTAGACTTCACTAAACTACAGACCCCAGAATTCCACAGGAGGCAGCCATAGCAGTTAAAGTGGAATAATAGCACTATAACAGTGTAGTGTGATAAAATAGAGAGTCAAGTGGTAGCTTCCATGTTAGTCGGTCAGTGAATCTGCTCCAAGTTTTAGTCTCAATTTTGAAAGACCTATCCAAGATGGTGAACCCTGCAGCCCTCCAATGGATTCAGCACCTTGGACAAGTCCTTTACAATTTAGGTTAAAACATAGAGTGGATTCGCTACCCCACTGACATGGACGACACTAAACACCACTGCATCCAGGGAGTTTCACAGCACCATGATGACTAGAAACCAAATCTCTCAAATTCCAGTCGGGTACTCTCACTGTCTCTTATTGTTGTAGTTACATGAATCAGCTGGCTCAGTTGAGACAGTCTACACAGGTATCTCCTTTAAAAGCGGCCCATGATAATGTTTTCCCACATGTACTGAGTACATACCAAAATCTTCAGTGGTGTTGGAGATGAGCACTCAGGATCACATTCCACCTTGCATGGGATGCCCATATGTCAGTGTGCCTGCGTATCAAAAAATCTTGAGCTATACATTCACATGGGTATATTTGGGATCCAGGCTTACCAGTGGTGGAGATCAATTAACTCAAGATGTAGGGAGCTGGTACAGTATTTCTCAATATCTCCTCCCTACTTCAGAACCATGAACATTTATTCCACAGGGCTGGGGAACCCTCTAGAGAAGCATGAATAGTGCTCAGGGGCTTCTGTGTGAAAAGTAACCGAAAGAAAATAGTCTCCTTAGCCTTCCTCCAGAGAGTAGCCTCCAGTAGATCTTTTTCATCTACAGAAGAAGCCTTTCTGTTCAAACAATGGCCAGCCTGCATCCTGTCCAACCCATTAATTGCAATCATACTTCTTGTGAATGTGTGTATGTCCCTTCAGGTCACTAGTTGAGTCACTTATGGGGACCTCATGAATTTAATAGGGCTTTCTTAGGCAAGGAATACTCAGAGGTGGTTTTGCCAGTTCCTTCCTCTGAAATATAGCCTACAGCACCTGGTGGTCTCCCATCCAAGATGACCCTGCTTAGCTTCCAAGATCAGACAGGATCTAGTGCCTTTAGGGTAATGGTACTTGTCATGCAGAGTAAAAAGATAAAAGCAAATGCCTTTATCCCTTACCAATTTCTATTCTGTTTGGTTTTGTTGCATTACTATTTTGCTGAACACTTGAAAATATGCTTTTAAAAACGAGAGAAGAGAAGAAGGGATTTCTAGCTTATATACACATTGTATAAATAGTGCTGAGCAAATTCCCCAGGTTTGCATGTGTGTGTGTGTGTGTGTGTGTGTGTCAGTCAGTCAGTGTGTGCATGTGCACACACATGCATATACATTTCCCATCAAGTGTGGAAAGGCCATATCCCTCCCCTATCCCCTCAATTGTTTGTACTGAAAAGGTCATCTCTAGTGGATGGGTTTTGAGGGGTCATTTTAATCTGATTAAGGGAAGCATGCTTGGTTTTCATCATTTTAGGTCCCCCCCCCTAAATAAACAGTCAGGGGCTGCCCTTTGCTCATGTCCGACCACAGAGGACATTTCTAACAAATCATTTACTATACAAAGTTAAACCTGTTCTCTCAGAGCCAAAACTAATAAGACTGGTAAAGGCATCTCCCCTTCACTCCCTAATGCTGCATAAGGCAGGACACATCAGTAAATCCCCCTATCAGCTGCAATGAAGAGTCTGATGTGCTGCTGTTTGTCTCCTTAATCCAAGCTAAGCACAGCATTCCAGACCATTTGTGTATTCTATTTAGAAACTTAGAGGCTCCCCATGGCCATTTTTTTTTTTTTTTGGTAATGAATGGTTTACATTCATTTCTCTAAATGGTTTCCCAAATGGTATGACAGTTCTATCATTTGTGCCATTGCTACTTACCATTAATACAGGGCCTTATATTGTTCGAAAAGGTCATATGTTGACCTTCAGTTGAAGTCAGTGGTGAGGACGTCTAGAAACCAAAGGAATAGCTGCAACTCACACAAATACCATTACTTTCAATGGGCTTTAGCTGTGGAAAAGCCCTATCTGGATGGAAGCCACAAGTGGGAATAATTCAGTCATGATCTAACCTTCCCCATTCTCCACTCCATAAACAAAATCAGTTGAAAATAGATCTGTCAATGACCAAAGGAAAATCTATGCTTTGACACCAGTGTCAAAGGACATACTAGTAGGAACTTCATTTTGCGGTACTGGTTGTAACAGAACAACATACCCTCCAACTGTCTTGATTTGATAGGTGCAGTTCCAGTTAATCCTTGGTCATCCCATTTTTTCAGCTGCTTTCAAAATATCAATTTCTCTCTCCTCCCCCCCCCACTTTACCCCTTTGTCCTCACCTCACTTTAGTTGCTGCAAACTAAGTTGGAAGTGCAAAAGTAGTTTGCACTCAATCGAATCGAAGAGGGAGAATAATGGAGAGGGTGGAGTCTTTCCTGTAGACTCAAGCAAAAGCAAACAGCTGTAGCCTCCCCTTGCTTGTGTGTTCTTCCTCATTAATAGCATCTGACATCTTGACCACACTCTGATTTGCTTGGCCACTTGGTTCCCAGTTTTCATCTGTAAAATGCTGTAGAGTATGGAACATGGATGGGAACTGTAGAGGGTTGAGAGTCACAGTCTCCTCCCATGCCATGTTGAAGGGCTGAACCCATCCCTACTATGCCCCCGATTTTTACTTTTTTAAAAACAAGGTATGGAATTACTTGTACAGTAGCAGAATTTGGGAAAGTTGCTTTTTGGATTATATGACCCACTATCTCCCAGCCAGCATGGCTAGTTTTCAAGCTTTGATTTGTAGATATATTGTTAGCATGCCTTACTATCCCCTCCCTGTAATATTGGAAATAGTGGACACTTTGAAGGGGTCTAGTAGACTGGGATGAGCCAAAGTGAGGTTAGATGGAGGTCACAAGGACCTAGGAAGGTATCTTAGAAATATTTTAGCAAGCACACCCATGCTAGGATTGAGCGGAAGCCCCTTAGTAAACAAAACCATTAAGGACATATGTGTTAATTCTTTCTTGGGCCCTTCAATGGTGAGTCACACATGCTAAACAATCAAGTGACCTACACAACCCAAATCCCCAGGAAATACTCCTCAGAACCCCCTCCTGTTCTACAATGTGAGGTTGTCATAAACCGATCAATTCCTATCTCAGCTATTAACAACAATCAGCCAAGTTTCATTTTCCTTTGTATACACAGTGGGAAACCCATCTGAGCTTTGTTATAGCCAAAGTTACCCCCTTCAAGATACAAAACAGGGCATAAATATTAGGCCCAAACAATAGCAAAGTGTGCCACTGTGGATGAGACTCAGTCACTCACTCTGTTGGCACCCCTCTGGATCAGAACTTCCAGTGTCACCCTCAGGAGATTTTCACACGGGGCCAAAATGCTCCGTTACTGCCCCGCTACCTCCTCTCCTGTTCCTGCCATGGAATAACATAAATCTTTCACATACTCACCTTAATTCCGCAGCAGGAATGGGCTCCCCCTCCCTTTGCTGGCCGGCTGTAAATGCAGCTGTCGTAAGGCTGCTTTTATGACCGGCTGTCTGAAATGTTATCACGTTATCACGTGATAACGCCGGACAGTAAATTTAAAAAATAAAACTCCCCCAAACATAAAATCAGTTCACCAAGCACAAAAATACTCTTTAAATCACATAATCAAAACAGGGAGGGTAAAATAAAGGGTGCCACTTACTAGGATGTACCAGGAAGTGCTCGGAACGGACCTCCCCTCCATGGCTGTCATTTCGGAACAGGAACGGGGCTCCTGTTCACACACCCATGATTGCGTGATAGTGACGGAACGGGAGGTCTATTCACGATGAAAAATCATGATTACATTGTTCTGGAACAGTCACGGGAGTAGGATGGATGCAGGACAGAAGGGGGTCAACGTTGTCCGAAAGGGAAAACCTTTCCCGACCCTGTTCTGTTCCTGCCATGGGATATATAGCCTGTGTGAAAATCTCCTCAGTCTTCGGTTGACTACTTCGCTACTCTTCAAGACTTGTAACTATCACCCTGTTTCCCAAATCTATTCCTCTATCCAATCTTTCTGCCTTAACTCTTGATAGCCTTGTGTGGTTCTTGTGAACATGTGTTGTGTGTGTGATTGCTTATTGTGTTATTTCCAGTATAAACATTTTATTTCACTTTAACCTGGAGTTCTCTGCAGTTGATACTGGTATACATAGGTGAAAAGATCCCGAAGTTACTTGCCTCTCGCAGCATTCCAAATATTAATTCTCCCAAATATTAATATAGTTTTGGCATCATGATTGGGGCTTTAAGGCATCCCCCACCTCTTTGAGTAACAAGATCCAGTCCTCATCTCTGGAAAATAAATATTGCACTTGGTTATGGGGACAGAACAGGAATTTGTCTACCCCATTCTACTGGCTGAGACTCCTCAAAATACTGGCCAGCCTCTTTTATACTTGTCCCCAAGATGCAGCAATAGGAGGGCTCATTTACATATCCATTGCCAAACATGGATATTCCACTACAGGCTGAGTCTTCCTTGGGACCAGAGGTATTTTGCATTTTGGAATTTTTAAAATGCTTGGGACTAGAGGTATTTTGGATTTTGGAAGATTTGGATTTTTGATTTTGGAAGATTTCGGGTTTTGGAATACTTGCACATACATAATGAAATATCTTGGAGATGGGACATAAATGAAATCCATTTATGTTTCATATACACCTTATACACATAGCTTGAAGGTAATTTTATGCACAATATTTTAAATCATTTTCTGTAGGAAACAAAGTTTGTGTACACTGAACCATCAGAAAGCAAAGGTGATACTAGCTCAATCACCAATGTGGACTATTTTGGAATTCTGGATAAGGGAGTCTCAACCTGTAGTGTATTTTCCTTGGATAATATGTATAGTGAAGCAGGCCCTAATTGGCTTCTTCTTTGCATATTTGTTATATATTTATAAGGCAAGATCTTTAAATAAAAACTCTGGCTGGAGTGTACCCTGTCAGAAGAGGAGTTCTCCCTTCTCTCCCACTATCAAAGGCATTCCTCTTCTAAACATTGTTGTGAGAAACTGTGTAGGGCTGCTTATGCTCCTGCTGGGCCATGAGCCATGACATCTGATGGCTTCCATGTTAATAGGGTAGTAAATCCATTCCAGGTTTTATTCTGAGCTGTGGAGGAGCTATCCAAGGTACTGAACCTAATTCAGGGATAAGATTCAACACTTTAGACATCTTTTTAAACATTCTAACTAAATCCCAGTGTAGATTCAGCAGCTCACAAACATGAAAACTGCCATTCACCCCTGGGCATGTGTCCACATGGCTTAAAAACAAGAAACTGATATCTTTTCTCCCTTTGAAATATGGTTTTATTTGTGTGCAAATCTATTCACATTTAATTAACTAACTAAAATGCATATGCTTATTTGACTACCATTTCTTTTTGCTGAGTGAAACCAGCCTTCAAATATGTCAGTTTGACTATGGCAGCATAATGAATGCTATCCATGTATGCCCAATAGATGTCAGCCTTGTGCTGTTCCAGGCCAAAGACAAAGTCTCTACATTTCATTCTGAATGGGCCATCAATATTCAGTATGAAATATACTGAGATGTAAAATAGCAGGTGCAGCAAATTTGTAGCGAGGATACAGTTAATGGGTGAAGGATTCAATATTCCATCTACTGAGCAAACAACTGTATATAAAAACTCCATCTGTAGCTCTTTATGTATTGTGGGGGGTGGGGTCAATACATGTTTTACTTTTT
Organism: Gambelia wislizenii; assembly: GCA_030847615.1. Classification (NCBI taxonomy): domain Eukaryota; kingdom Metazoa; phylum Chordata; class Lepidosauria; order Squamata; family Crotaphytidae; genus Gambelia; species Gambelia wislizenii. The sequence goes on from JAUMIR010000004.1 coordinate 112,428,972, forward strand.
TTTAAAAAAAAGCTACTGATTTCTTTGTTTTGAAATATGGTTTTCTACAATTAAGTGGCAACATGTTTGAAAGCCCTTGACAAAAATGTAAATATTTTGAGTAATATTAGGTTTTGTCCGTGTATTTTGCCACAAGGAAACCTCCCTACCACCTTCTTCTGCCCCTCTCAGCTAATAGTTACATAGATTTTCTGTGTTGTATTCCCCATTCTTAGATCTTTAGCCCTACCTTCCATTCTTTGCTTTATCTACTCAGAACATCCTTTTGAGTCTTTCATTAACACTGCCTTTAAAACAGACACCTTTAAAAAGAAGTCACCGCTATGTACTTAAGTTTCTTGCACAGCTCATCTGTTTGGACTACAACTTTGTTGTTGAGTGCCTTCAAGTTGTTTCTAACCTATAGTGACCCTAAGGTGAACCTATCATGGCATTTTGTTGGCAAGATTTGTTCATAGGAGATGTACCTTTGCCTTCCTCTGAGGAGGAGAGAGTGGGACTTGCCCAGGGTCATCCAGTGGATTTCCATGACTGAGTGGGGATTCAAACCCTGATCTCCAGAGTCATAGTCCAATGCTCAAACCACTACACCATGCTGGCTCCGGACAACAATGAGTAGATATGTATTTTATATGCTGTGGTTTAGTATTTTAATGATTTCTGTACTGAATATTGTTTTTAGGATTTGATCTTGTATTTTTAATTCATTGTAATGTGTTTTGTGAAGGTTTTTACCCTGAAAAGTGAACTAAATCTATGAAACAATAAACAGTAGGTTAGAGCCATGAATTTGTGGGTTCCAGTGGCTTCCGACAATTCCACCTGAAGTCACAGTACATACATCAACTTGAAATCTTTGTCTTTGAGGATTGCTAGTGCCATAGTTGTGTCACTGCTGATTTGCATGAGATGTAGGGCTGGTTTAGTAAAGGAAAAGAAGTGCAGCCTTTATGCTACTTTCTAATACTATGTTGAGGCTGAAATCAGTTAACTGTTGGCTCAAATGCACAGTGAGCACAAGTAGGCATAAGACTGTTGAAATCCATCACATAACTATGCCGTGTATCTTAAATTAAAGATGATGGAATCTGTGATAAATTATACACATAAAGCTGTGCAGACAGGATGCCAGCAGAGAGCTGTCTCAATATAATGTCTGGCAAGTCCTCAGGACTTAAGCAGTGAGTGTCTGCTTGGCATTGGGTTATACACCAATGATTTCAAGATCTATAGCTGGCTTTCTTCTTCTCTGTGTGATATTACTAGGAAATCAGTTGGCTAATAATGTCTTAGTGCTGTTGCGTGTCCTCTTAATAGTGAATTGAGAATCCTAAATGCTCTTCTGGTTTGTACTGTACAATTGCATTGTATTGTAATATGTTTTCATTCCTTTTCAATCTGTTGGGAAAACCTGCAGGGAGTTGATCTGAAGGTTTTGTGTTGTTAAGGCTCATGGGCCAGATTGTATGAGGTAATAGCCAGGATGCAGTAGTATATTTCTAATGGATCACACTGTATCTGTTAGTATAAGCAAGCCCCCTCCCTCCTTCAGCTCCTGTGCTCTCTAATAAACTACTCTGGATGGCTGGACAATCCTCTAGAGCAGTTTTTGGGGGCCATGGAGGGTGGAACAAGAGGAAGAGGGGACAAAGTATGATTCTGCTGACATGGAAGACCACTGTACAACACTAAATTGTGGATCTTTTACACAAGACAATGATAGCACTTTGATACCACTTTAAATGCCTTGGTATCAGCTCTTTCCTATGGAAGAAATGAAAAAAGGGGCGCATTGGATGCAATTTCAATGGGGAAGAGGGAAACCCTGGGGTGTCTAGACAACTGGTGGAAGGGGGTTAACCTGAAGATATGGCCATCTGCAGATTCATGCACCTCTCACAGGCTGTTTTGTTTGCTCCATGGATTGGCAAATTTTGAATTGCCAGGTGTTTACCTCCCTGTCTTGTTTGAGCAGGTATTGGTCTTGAATACACAGAGCTCTGTGTCCTCCTCGCTTTGTCTACCATTGGTTACCAACTTTGTTGATGATGCAATTTGTGTTTTATGTAATAAAGTTGTGGCCATCATATTTGACCCATCTGGTGTCTGGTTACCTCAACACCTTTGCAGAGAGGGGAATATTGTGCCAGGTCCACTGGCTGGCACCATCACTTCTGGCTTGGCTGAGCAGCTCAGGCTGGGGGCAAAGTCTCGTGATGATAGTGAAGTAAAGCCATCATGAGACTTTGGCATGAGATTTGGGCCCAAATCTTGTGTGAAGTCTTGTGAGACCCCCCCCCCCATTGGCTCCCAGAGAGAGGGAGAGAGAGAGAGAGAGGAGATTATCAGATGCAGGAAATACCAATCAGAAGATTGCAACGAGAACAGGAACAGGCAAGATTATCAGATGACAACATCCTCCAGCATCCCGGTGGTGTAGCACAGCCATGAGTAAAGCGTCCCTTTTTATTAGCGGCTTGTCCCCATCAATAAGAAAGGGAAGACTTGTCCATGGCCGTGCTATGCTCTAAGGATGGCAGAAGGACATGGCATCTGATAATATCGCCCTTCCTGTTCTCCTCCTATTCTTCTGTCATGGTTTGGAATGTGGGTTTTTTGCCACATTCCAACATGTCTGATAACAGAGAGAGAGAGAGAGAGAGAGAGAGAGAGAGAAGAGTTGGAAGTTGCTGTTGTGTGCCTTCAAGTTGTTTCTGACTCTTATGGCAACCCAAAGGCAAACCTATCACAGCATTTTCTTGGCAAGATCTGTTCAGAGGGGGGTTGCCTTTGCCTTCTTCTAAGGCTGAGAGTGTGTGACTTTTCCAAGGTCATCCAGTGGGTTTCCATGGACAATTGGGGATTCAAACCCTGGTCTCCAGAGTCATGGTCTGATGCTCAAACCACTACACCCCCTCTCTCCATGTCTCAGCCTGCCTACTTCCTGGCTAGCCATTTTAAGCCACCAGACAATCAGCACATCTTACCCTCCCTCCCTTTGGCCTTCTTTCATCCCACGTGGTTCCCTTGGCTTAAGGCTAGTTGCCTTTGGGGACTGGGAAGGAATTTTTCTATGTTATTGCAGTGTGCTTTTTAATTAATTTATATTTTTCCTTCCCTATGGTTTCACCTTCTTGAAGTGGGCTTTAACCCTCTGGACCAGGCCCATTGGGTTGCTGCATAATGTCATACTCTCACACATATATTGTTGCTATGTCACAACTGGCAGATATGGAAAAGACGGGGGAACTCTGGATGCTAACCCATAATTCAGTGTCTGGCCTAAAATGTGGTTTTGAAAGGTATGTAGAATTCTCTGCCAGACAGTGCTAGTACCTCATCATAATACAGAATTGCATAGGATGCAGCCATGGCAGTTATAATAGTATCAAACTGTTACAGTTCTTCAGTGTAAAAGAAACTACAGTCATTAACTAGATCCAACTGCCCAATAAGTACGATATCTCATGCCAGGCTAGCATTACTCTTGTGCTCCATCCTAGCTCACTCCTGACTGATCATACTGTTTCATGTAAATTAGAGTTAAATTATGTCCCTGATTGACTTCTTGGCCAATTTTTACATTTTACAACAATTTTACATTGTCTTTTTGTTGTTTCAAATTGTTTAAAATTGTTATTTTATTCTAACACCCTGCCTTGACATCCTTTGTTATAGAGCAGAATATAAGTACAAAAATAAATTTAAAATACACCCGGCTGTAGCTGAGGATTTTGTGACTGTTCCTTTTTTTTTTGCTGTAGAAAGGCAAGAAAGCGTTTGACAGGGAGGCAAGCCAAGGGAAGTGTTGAAAGGAAAGGGAGACAGGAGATTGAGGAATTAAATGAGAATAAAGGGCAAACACCTATCTAAGGAACCATTTTATTTAATAACATATTTATGTTAAAATCAATACAATATGGATGTATTTTAAATGCTATATTTATAGATACATTCACATCTGTACTGTTTTATGTGTGGTGGGCATTCATATTTCTTAATCTACTGTTGCAGCAATTTAAAGTTGTGAATGCATATGTGTGAACAAGCCACATAGTTTAAAAGCTACTGGAATTTGCTAACGTGTGCTGCATTTTGAGAGGAAACCTCAGTTTGCTTCCACCACCATCTGCTATAGTGAAGATTTTCAGCAAAGATTCTGTGTACCATTTTCTGGGGGTACAAAACATAGCTAATAAACTGATGATACATTGTTTGATTAATGTCTATGTGTCATATTTTTTCTGCCTTCCTGAAATGGATCAAGTTACCCTCCAATCACATTAACACACTGGATTAAAGGAAACAGGAATAGGCACTAGACATTTGCATAAAACTACTTTTTTGCTTGAGCAACATTGTAGTTCAGCAACCTTTCTGGGACAACAACAGTCTCTTTGAGATGCTGCACTTAACTGTTTGGTAAGCCTGTTCTGCTAGCTCTTTCAGGGTGAAGTCTCTTCCTTCATCATCCCTAATGTATAAAAGCATCTTGCACCAACCAGCCCATTCTGATCTCTCCTGGGCATCTCTTTTTCAGCTCACCTTTCTTTTTGTCTGTAAGCTTTGTTGCCTTTTGTGGCTTGGATGCATCTATAAAAACATAAGCCCAGCCAAGCCCAGCCCAGCCTAGGGACTTTTCTTCCTATGGTTTCTCCATAGGGTTTTCACAATCTCTCCAGCAACCATGGATGATTTTACAAGGGCATCTCTATACAGCCAATTGTCCTTGGCTATGGTACCTTTGCAAGTCTTTTCACGAGGTACAGGGAAGTTTTCTCCATGCTTCCTAATTATTGGATCGGGGTACCCAGGTTTTCATATTAATTACAGTGTTTCCTCAACAGCTCATAAATGAATATTTAAGAAGAAATATTTAAGACAATTTAAGAAATTGGGGTTTAACTGCAGATCCACCAAGTCCCTCTTCAGGGGGCTATTAACTGCTTTGTGTCCCATCTGGGGTGCCACCTGTAATAGGTATGGTTCCCCACCCTTGTCTCTTTAGACTGAGGGATCAAGTGCTCTTTGTCATTTGTCAACTTATCTGAATCTATAGATTTTCCTTGGTTTTTTTCTGGGCTGTGAGGCCGTGTTCTGGAATAGTTTCTTTCTGACATTTTACCTGCATCTGTGGCTGGCATCCTATGAGGATGCCAGCCACAGATGCAGGCGAAACATAGAAAGAAACTGTTCCAGAACACGGCCTCACAGCCCAGAAAAAAACCAAGGAAAATCTATGGATGCCAGCCGTGAAAGCCTTCGACTTCACATAATCTGAATCTGTTTGGAGGTCCCTCTTGTTAACATCTGGTGACCTGGGCTCCCAATTCATGATAAATTATATAGTCCAAACAAACACTCTTAAGTATTGAACTTTCAGGATATTTTGCATGGGAGAAATGAGCAGGCTTTTTATTCTTCATTTGGGCTATTTTATTGACATAGGTGTAGATATACAAATATGTATTCCCTTTACAGAGGATCGTACACTTTACAGCAGTTAGGCACAATACTTACCAGTTTTCCTTTACATTTCATGCAAGGCATCAAGCTTTTACATCTCTGACAAATTCCTTCGTGCTCTTGTTCATGTTCATCTTAGCAATGTTCACTAAAAGGCATTATACCTTGATCTCACACTTGTAAGGAATCATACCTGTCCTCTGTGTGTGTTAAACACACAGGCATCCATGGGAAATAATATCCAAGGGACATTGCTACACCTAGCAGCATCCATTTTACGCACATGCGCGCGCACACACACACACAGACACACACACAGCATCCAGTATAATTATAATGGCCAGTTATCTATTCAGATAAGAATTATATTATTATAGCCTGTTTGAGAGCAGAGGTTCTCTCTTCCTCCACTGGGTATTTATCAACCAGGGACAGCATTATCAGCATGAGAGCTGTTGTAAACAGCTGATATTCATGTGGGAGGCAGACTGTCATCAGCCTGACTTTCATCTCTCAAGAACTGACTTTATAGTTTCTCCAGTCACTATCTGCCCAATCAGAGACAGGTCTTTACTAGCCTTTGATGATGTAAGCAATTATCTCCCAGCCAATAAGAGAAGCGGTCCTACTGGCCTTACATCAGTGATCAATCACTTGCAAGGCCACTCAATGGCCAATCGCTTGGGAGTGTTACTAGCCACCATTACATCAGCCCTCTTGCAGGTGATTATATGAGCCACTAGATTTTGTACTGCTTTCATACTGATGCCATACATTTTCCCAGGTTCATTATATGTTGGTCATTTCTTTACTTTCATGCTATTTATCCCATCACTCTGTTTTTAGTTAGGTTGCCTTCATACCTGAAACTAGCTTGTACCTATGCTCTTAATATTATGTTGTCTAATACAAAAACATTCCTGCTTTATACTTTGAAAAGGCATGCTTATTTCTTTACTATTCAAGTTTCAGCAGCTTAAATTTTTCAAAATATAATATCAAATTAGCACTCAGTCTGTTACAGTATGAATAAGTTACAATGATTTTTTAAAAAGTTTATTTGAAACATTTAAATAAAAATTTAAAACAACATCGGGATTGTCTACACTAAGGATAAAATATGTACTCACCCTAGATCCAGTGTGATTTGTCCAAATGATGCAGGCAGCGAAGCCACTCCTTTTAACCAATAATCCAATTTAACAAAAACTGCCCTGGTGTGTTTGACATGAGGACAGCTGGATTGGCTGGATCTGGGATGACCTTGCTGTCCCCATGTCTACACACCCACTGCATCAGCCCCACTGTCATGTCCCCTTCAGTGCCGCCACTGTTGCCTTACCTGCTGGCCAAGCAGCTCTCCATGAGAGCCTGGCCATCACCATTGCTGCTGGTAAGGTCAGAACAGGATGCTATGCCAAACAATCAACAAGGAAGGGGGTTGCTCTACCCACTCCTCTTAGATTGCATGGGCTCCCTGATCTGACCTCAGCAGAAGTGATGGCGTGCTGGGCAGGCTTTCCATGGAGCTCCTCAGCTGGTGAGGAAGCACCAGCTCTGAAAATGGGATGGGCTAGCGAGGCCAATGCCGTGTTGGCCCGGCTGGCCCATGGGGTCAATGATAGCCATTGTACCAGATTCAGCCCAGTGTGTGTGGCCGCCATCATGGTTAGTTTAGGCCCAGTATGGAGCATAATACTCTGGACTATCCCTGAATTTAAGTGGCCAGTATATGAAAAAACATTTCAGTGCAAATTTTAAAAATCTACACACACACTCACACACATGCTGTTAGAATGGTGTTGACTGGAAAGACAATAGGGAGTGTGTAAAATATGCTCAATCAAAAAGCTATACATAAATTATTTCTATACATAAGGCATTATGCTAATGTGCAACTGGACACATTTTGAGCATTAGATAAAAAATAACATGAAATGGGAAATAAGTTATTGTGCAGTTGGCAATATGGGCTTTAATCAGAAATAAGGTGATTTCTTCAAACAAGTGTGTGTGTGTGTGTGTGTGTGTAATTAAGAAATGGAAAATTAAAAAGGGCTACTATTACCTATTGACCTTTTAAATCTGATCTTAAGAGTATTTTATTGAGACCAACTACCCGATTGCTCCATCAGTGGCCAAATAGGATATCTACAAAAAGGTGTGTCTAGCTGCTTTGAATCCAAGTATGTTGCTGCAGGTATTGTCAACTGTATCCAGTATTCCTTTTGTACCATGGCTTCAGGGGTCACCAGCATCTAGAAAGTTCTGCTTTTCATCACCAGGTTTTGTAATGACTTTCACCATTATGCAAATGTTGTCAATTCTTGTTTGGTCCACAGTACTATTGCACCTCAGGAACAGTGCCAATGTAGATTCAGTCATTGGACTTTTTAGACAGGACTTACCATGCAAGAAGACTCCGGAATAGTTACAATGCTGTCACGTGGCAGGGGGTCCGTTTTGAATGCCACCATCCCTCTCTCGGCATCATTCGTGTCACTTCCGTGTATGATTGGGGCAGCCACGCCATATTTTACTCACAGAAGTTGTCCGTGAGTAAAATATGGTGTGGCTACCTCCAATCATACACGGAAGTGACACGGACGATGCCAAGAGAGGAATGGTGGCGTCCGAAATGGATCCCCTGCTGCGCGACAGCGTCGTAATTATTCTGGAGTTTTCTTGTGCGGTAAGTCCTGTCTGAAAAAGTCCATTGTTTAGGTGGGACAGTCACTGTCAGCTCCTATAGTGCACTATGACATTGTCATGAAAAATAATGTGCCCAGCAGATCAGAGGGAAGTGTATCATTTTTATTGGCCACCTGGCTTCGTGTGCAGTAGGGGGGAAAAGCTTAGAATAAACCCTGGTGCCAAGATGGGGATCACTCATCTCAAATATCTCAGCAGAATGTAAAAATACAAGAAAAAATACATACGAAAATACAATGTACAAAAATACATTCTTACCAAGTTTGCAGATACACCAGATTAGGAGGAGTAGCTAATACCTCAGAGGAAAGCATCAGAAATCAAAATGACTTTAACAGATTAGAAAGCCGGGCCAAAACTAACAAAATGAATTTCAACAGAGAGAAATGTAGGATACTACACTTGGGCAGTAAAAATGAAAAAGCACAAATATAGGATGGGTGACACCTGGCTTGATGGCAGTACATGTGAAAGGGATCTAGGAGTCTTAGTGGACCACAAGCTGAACATGAGTTAGCAGTGTGATGTGGCAGCTAAAAAAGCCAATGTGATTCTAGGTTGCATCGATAGGAGTATAGCGTCTGGATCAAGGGAAGCAATAGTGCCACTCTATTCTGCTTTAGTCAGACCTCACCTGGAATACTGTGTCCAGTTCTGAGCACCACAATTCAAGAAGGATATGGACAAGCTGGAACATTTCCAGAGGAGGTGACCAAAATGGAGGGAAGTCTGGAAGCCATACCCTATGAGGAGCAGCTCAGGGAGCTGGGTATGTTTAGCCTGGAGAAGAGACGATTAAGAAGTGATATGATAGCCATGTTTAAATATTTGAAGGGAAGTCATACTGAGGATACAGCAAGCTTGTTTTCTGCTGCTCCAGTTACTAGGACATGGAGTAATGGATTTGGAAGAGGGGCGCTAAGACTATCTATACCTGTGGAGACTGTCAGTGGTGGCTCGCAACTCCTGTGTCAGTATGGCAGTGAATCCACTCTGGGTTTTGGATAGGAACTATCCAAAGTGCTGGATAGCTATCCAAAGTGCTGAGCTTATTTTAGGAGAGAGGGCTCACCACCTTGGATATTCTTTGAAAGCCTGAATTAAAACATGACTAGATTCACTGCTCCACTGACATGGGAACAACTAGCTGCCAGTGAAGATTGAGCTGCTACTCTATTTCTCCCTCCAAAGTTGGATTTTATTAGTATAGGTGCTGTAAACTTGGCCTGGATCATGGAATGGATCTTCCACAGACATTATACCTCAGACTTTCCTCACTTTGAAAGAAAATGGGGCGGGGAAAGTTGACACTCCAGAAAAACCAGGTACCTGGTTACTGCTGCTGCCGCCACCACCACTGCTGCCACCACTACCACCACCAACGTTCACAGGGAGAAGATAAAAACTTATTGGTTGGCCTTACAGTGTCCTGGGAGGAGGAAACTGACACCCAGACCTCTGGAGCTTCCTACTCCTTGGTTAAAGGAACAAACCCCAGATCTTCAACATTGTCATTAGGAAGGATTGGTGACTAGAGCCAATGTCATGTAGTGGCTTGAGTGTTGTACCAGCACTTTGGGGAGATTATCACAAGAGGTTAGTAGTGTCTTGGGGCAATCATGTTTTGAAAGGAAACAGGGACATACCACTTTGAAACATTTCTTATCATACCTCTTTTCTTTTGCACAACAGCGCTACTTAAAACCCCCTCTGGTGTGATAAGTCTCTTCTCAGCAGTTCCAACATTACAGCAGTCAGTGCCATGAGGGGCCCTGATTTCCCTCCTCTTCTCCTCTGTTCCACTCCCCCTTGCTGTTCCAAAGCAGGCTAACTCCGTGCCTGTCTGTGTTTTTTTGTTTTTATCTTTGCTGCATAATTACAGCAAAAACTAAATTATTTTTATTTTATTGTTTTTCTGTAAGTATGCAAACACACCAAAGATAAAAATACCCCCCCAAAGGCATGGTGTTAGCCTGCTTTGGAGTGAGTGGGATGGGGAGAGAGAAGGAATGGAGGAGAATCAGCCCCCCTCATGGCACTGACAGCCCTAATGCTGGAATTGAAGCAAAGGGACCTATTGCACCTGGGCCAGCAGAGATCCATAGTGACATTTAGAACTATTGATGGGCTTTCCCCATCAATTAAAAGGAATGCCACAATAATAGTTTGAATACACACCAGCTACAGGACAGTCACAATGTTGTGTGATAAGGTTCGGCCACAGACACTACTATCCTGCTTTAATCCCACTTTTCTAGCCTTGTGTGATAATCTGGAAGATTAGAATTCGAATCCCTGCTCAATCATGGAAACCCACTGGGTGACATTGGGCAAATCACACATGTACACCTTCAGAGTAAGGCAATGGCAATCCTCCTCTGAATACATCATGCCAAAAAACCTTGTGTTAGGTTTGCCTTAGGGTTGCCATACACTGAAAATGACGTGAAGGCGCACAAGAACAAACAAATGTCTGAAAGGAATCATGGTAGGGCCTATATCAGAGGTACATACCACAACAAATGTTGGGGAGAGAGAGAGATAACAGTGGGCTCTTGGTATCCACTGGGGTTTGGTTCCAGGACCCCCTGTGGTTACCAAAATCTGTGGATACTCAAGTCTCATTATATACAATGGCATAATAAAATGGTGTTCCTTATATAAAATGGTAAAATTAAAGTTTGCTTCTTGGAATTTATTTTTCAAGCCATGGATGGTGGAATCTATGGATGCCAGTCCATGGATACAGAGGGCCAACTGTATTACCAATGTCCTTTCCAGTGTTGTTGCTGTGTAACCTGTCTTGGGATCTACATAAGTCTGCCTTGTGGCCTTTGCTGGTGTACACTCTATTATTCTGAGACCCAAGGTCATCTTTAGACATGGATAGTCTGCTTGATTACTAAGCCATAAACTGCTTCTAAACACGTTTAACATTATCTGCTATTTAACATAGGGTTCTTTTTTGTTTCCATTTAGCTTTATTCATCATTAAAATGAGAGTAATCTGCATACCTTTTAATCCAGGATTAGCCCTTTTTAGTTTATTTTCCCCGCAGACTGATTGTCAGTGCTTCAGAAAACATCAACTATTGATGGATTTCTATACAGCTGCCTCTACATCTGCGGCAATAAAAAGTGAATCTACTTTAACAATATCTGAAGTCTTCTGTTTGGGGTTTTGCACAGTGTTTTCTTTCTGCAAACACCTGCACTTTTCTCAATGGTAGCTTGAATAATAATAATAAAAAAGACTAATCACTGGGAGATTTTTGTTTGTTCAGATATGTCTGTATTTAGATAAAGCTAAAGTAATGCTCTGGGCTAAAACAGAAACCTCCCCCCACCTCTTTCTCATATCTAAAATTCCTAAAAGAAAAGTTTACAATCCAATTATGGAGCCATAAAATCCAAATATGCAGTCTGATCATTCAGTCTGGTTAGTTATTGGACTCCCTCTTGCAGATACTGCAGAGACAATGGAAGGAGAAAATAATTGGCACATTTGCACTACACAATAAAATCAGTTTGATACCATTTTGACCCTCATGCCTCCACTATGGAATTCTGAGAGTTGTAGTTTGGTGAGGTACTTAGAATTATCTGAGACACTCCCCAAATTATAACACCCCTCTACTAGAGAATTCTAAGTATCTCACAAAACGGCATATCCCAGGAGTCTGTAGGATAAAGCATGACAGTTAAAATGGCGTGAGACTGATTTAACTGTGTAGTCTATCAAAATCAGCCCAAGCAATTCAGCTACTGGCTGACCTGACGAAATTCTGGTTCCTACTTTTTCTCCCTCCTGGCAGAGGTCAATACCTCTGATGTGCATGAGTATTCTGGCTGATGGATTCTGGGAGTTGTCTTCCAAAAAAACAAAAAACAAAAAAACCCCCACAAAAACAAAAACACAACAACCTTTCCAAGTTCTAGTTTCTGAGCTGTGATGATGAACCATCTCTGAAGCCCTCGGTTCACACCCTACCTGGAAAGAAATAACAAGAGTTTCTCTAGAAGAGATCAGTCCTTGATATAGCTTTCAGTATGTTCAATAAGATCCAGACAATGTCCCAGATGATTAAGAAGAAAGCTTATTTTTCAAGGCTAGTTTCCCGTTCAGCAGTTACAATATCCTAAGCTGGACTTACAACAGCCTAACTGCTATAGATTCATGTTTATGGCAGTGAATGACCAAATGTGACCCCCCACAACCCTACTTTCAGAGCCAGGCAGTAGCCTGGCCAAAGTATTTCAGAGATGCTGGAAATCAGAGTGCTGAGAAAATCACATCCACAGTGCACTCCTTGCCATGGGGATGTCTTGGGATAAACAGTTATGGCAAGACCCTGAGGGGTCTTCCAGCTGCCTGTTCACAAGACATCCTGCAACCAGGAGAGCACTGCCAACGTCATTTCCCCGCACTTCAATTTCCAATGCCTCAGAAATGCTTTGGTCAGGGTGCTGTCAAGCTGTGAAGGTGGTGATGGGGAATTTTCAGTCACAACTATGATGACAGAACTCAGCTCAGGGTTACAAATGACACAAAACTGGTGGGAACTACAAATACGTACCTCAGATAAACAGTATGACCAAGTAGCCCAAGGGCCATTTTTGTGGACCTTTGGCCCCTCCCACCCCCCAAGATACCCACCCCACTTTTTTTTTTTTTTTGCTGGAAACATCAGAGGTGTCAACTGCCCTTTAAAACAAGTTGGGTGCCAGTTAGATGGTAGTTTGTCACGGGGCATCCCGGGACTTATTGATCCCATATTCGTCCCCCATTGTTTACACGATTTTTGTCTCTGATTTGGATATCCCAGGAGATCCCGGGATCATTGTTACATGACATCATGTCCCATGTTATGTCTCCTCTCCCACTATATACTGTCCTGTGTTTTTTTTGTTTACACACATTTATGGTCCCGGGATATTTTTTTAAGCTGTCAATCAAGGATGTGATTACTTGTTCTTTCACAACCTCGGTGATGTACTTCCTGTAGAGTTTCCCACCAGGAGCGATGCTATTGGCTGGCACAAATGTTTGTTTAAAAAAACACTGATGGGTAAATGCTCCCCAAAAGTTAAAATCCATATAAAAGGAGAATGCCAGTACAGACACACAAGGCATTTTAAAAGACAAACCTCAATGTGATCGTCTGCTCAGATGCTGGCTTTTTTTTTTTTTTTTTACTGTGGCTTTAAACACAGGATGGAGGGGAAGCTGCGGATGGTGGTGGTGGTGGATGAATGTGCACTCAGACACTGGCATTATTTTGGAGGGGAATCTGCCAGGTGTGTGTGTGGATGAATGGGTGATTGTCCACTCAGATGCTCGCATTTTTTTGGAGGGGAAGCTGTCAGGTATGTGTTTGTGGATGAATGGGCGATTGTCCACTCAGATGCTGGCATTTATTTGTAGGGAAAGCTGCCATGTGTGTGTATGTGTGTGTGTATGAATGTGTGATCATCCACTCAGACGCTGGCATTTTTTACTGTGCCTTTGAACCCATGGAGGGGATGAAGGCAGGGGGGGATGAATGGGCGATTGTCCGCCCACAATCTCTTTATAATTTACTCTGTCTTTAAAATGTAAACCAAGCATGCAGGGGAGGGACAGGTTAAAGCTGAAGGGTTTGCAATGTAGAAATCCATTGAACAGGGCAATTTAGTGCAGACACACACAAACAAACCTACGTGCAGCTGGAATGGAAGCCTTTGTTTTCAGCTGGTGAGGCTGAATCTGTTGAACGGGTGACTGACCCCTCCTCTCCTTTCTGAGCCTGCCCCTGGTCACAACAATTTCCAGTCATCACCAAGTACTGAGATATCTTGTCCCGGGCTGTTTACATTTCTGATTTTCTGAATCCTCCTGTGACTTTTTAAAAAACTGCTACAAACAGCGGAACGGAAAGTCACGCAGGTTGAGTGAATAAAAGGTGGCCCCCCTTCCTAATACCTCGGAACCAACAGGGGTTGGACACGAATTCTTCCCACTACATTTTCATCGTGTAATGAAAAGTTCCTTGAAGTTCCTTGAACAACATTTTGCTCAAAGCCCTGCCCCTTCCAAAAGCAGCTTTGGGGTTTTTTGAGGGAGGAGGCTGATGAGGTCCACAGCAGGTCCCAAAGACAGGAAATTGGTCCTTGGACCCTTGGAATTTGCCCACTCTTGCCTTACATAATAGGATAACTATTTAATATGATCTTGCTACATTTGAGAGCAGGGCTAGCAGGGCATAAACAATAAATACCAAGTTTTACCCAGAGAGGAGAAGAACCAGAAAAGGAGACAAAGTGTTAGTCAGTGGCACTTGTGACTTATTTCCTATTGTAAACTCTGAATGGTAGCCTCCACTTAGCTGCCACAACATGTAGCCATCATTACTGACAGTATGTTTTGCTCCTAAATTAGTGCTTTTACCAAACATTTTGACTCCATTTTCTCTTTTAACTCCCCAGAACCTGTGCTTCTTCAGACTTGTACCTCCATTCTTTGGTCCATGTTGACTTCCTTTCTTTCCTTGTTTTTATTCTCTAGCCCATTTTCATCTAAGATCACCCATTCCTCTAGCTATGATCCATTTATTCATGTGTACTCAGGAACACATTCTACTGAGTTCAGTGGGGATCACTGCAAGTAAGTAAATATAGGACTATTGCTTCTTAATATATTCCTTACACATCAGGGGTTGGGGGAACATGTGCCAGTCCAGATGTTGGCCTGCAACTCCCATCATTGGCTATGCTGGCAAGGGTGGTTGGGAGCTACAGTCCACCAACCTCTGGAGTCCATGTGGTCTCAATCCCTATTATACGGCCTTCTGACAATCTGTTAGAAAGGCATTCAGAAGACTGTGGATCATCATATTCTGGAACTTTCTCAGAAAAGCCAATAAGCAGGTATAGTGTTGACATCTGGTTGGTGGATTGTCACTCTCAAATGTATGCCCCAATGCATTTTAGAAAACCATGCCTGTGCAGCTGTTTTTAATAAAGTAAGATATTTATAAATTGCTATAATGACATTGTTTACTGTTTACATTGCCTCTCTCAGCCTGGTTCATTAGCTGTCATTAAAAGCTTTTCACAACATGCTCTCTGCATATACAGAAATCTTGAGTATAGTTCAAATGCCATCCTAAATGTTCTATTTTTCACACACAGCATGGCCAGCAATATGAACAGGAGAAGGTGTGAGGGAAGAGAAATTGCCACTTTTTAGAGAGCTAACCCCATCAAAATTATGTGGTTGAAAAGCTTTCTAGACATCACACATGGAAAAGGCCAAGAGGCTTCACTAAGAGTTAAAAAATATTCTTTAGATACCAAATAGTATTAGAGAGTACTGTAGTCCTGTTGTGGTGGGGAAATTTTGCTCCATGTTTATGGAATGGGCCACACACTTTTACAGATATCAAGCTATTTATCTGGGAAGTCAACTCCAATGGATCCATGCCTAATTTTAACTGAACCCTACCCACAGACTGTAGAACTGCTATGCTGCCAAATTTTGGTCACAAATTCAAAATGTGTTCGTGGTGTGAAAACAACCCCCAATTTGGTGTAGATGATTAGCAGCACAGGTTATTTTGAGGGGGATCAGAGAAGGTGCAAAAAGTTTCAAAAATGGCACTGAGGCCACCATTCAGCCTGTGGGGCATATGGCGCTTTCCACTGTTTTATAGGAGTGGGACACATTATGTTTCAGATGTCAAGATCTTTAAGGACATATGAATTAGATCAATGGCCCATCTGTTCCAACATCCTGTTCCTGTACTGAATGACCTAATGCCCTGGAAAATGTACAGGCAGGGAAAGTTACAATAATGATTATTTCATTTCATGCATCATGTATTATTTATTTGAAGCAGAAGGAAGCTCATAGACAAGCAACAACAATACAGGAGGGTGTCACTGCAAACCAATAACCAATACAGAGAGACCAAATATGCTACTTAAAAATCCAAAATATACCAAAAATCCAAAATTTTTACCAATAAACCATATAGACAGGAGTGTTGGCCTACCTGTAATCAATGGGGAGTCAAGAGAAATTACTGATTCAGGATTATACTCTCCGGCTCCTCCTGCATAGCATTATCATTGACATTATAACTGCAAGTGTGAATGTATCCATCTGTTTTTCATACAAGACGATATTGACTTTAATAATAACTATTTGTTCAATGTTCATGTATGATGAGAAGTTATGATTCTATGTATACAGTGTGTTAGAGATAATAGTGCTAGGGAGATTAAAAACAATAAAAAGGACTTTTTTGGGTATGTCCATAGCAAAAGGAAGAACAATGAAATGGTAGTGCCACTGCAGAGAGAAGATGGCAAAAGGCTAACAGGGGACAGAGAAAAGACAGAACTTCTTAACACCTTCTTTGCTTCAGCCTTCTCCCAAAGGGGGAACAGTGCTCAACCTGGGGAAGATGGAGCAGATGATGCAGTAGGGGAAATATAGCACAGAATTGGTAAAGAGGTAATTCAGGAATGTCTGACCAGTATAAATGAGTTCAAGTCTCAAGGCCCTGATGAACTTCATCCAAGGGTATTAAAAGAACTGGCAGAAGTAATCTTAGAATCATTGTCTATAATCTTTGGGAATTCCTGGAGAACAGGGGAGGTCCCAGCAGATTGGAAGAGGGCAAATGTTGTTCCCATCTTTAAAAGGAGAAAAAAAGAAGACCCAAATAATTACCGCCCAGTCAATATTAGAGAAGATTCTAGAGCAGATCATTAAACAGACGGTCTGTAAACACTTAGAAAGGAATGCTGTGATCACAAAAAGTCGACATGGATTTCTCAAAAACAAATCATGCCAGACTAATCTCATCTCTTTTTTTGACAGAGTTACAAACTTGATAGATGAAGAGAATGCAGTAGATGTAGTGTATCTTGATTTCAAGTAAGACTTTTGACAACATGATTTTCTTGCAAAAAAGTTAGTAACATGCGGGCTAGACAATGCAACTGTTAGGTGGACTTGGGTGGATTTGTAATTGGTTGACTGACCAAACCCAAAGGGTAGTCACCAACGGCTCCTCTTCATCCTGGAGAGAAGTGACCAGTGGGGTGCCACAGGGCTCTGTCCTGGGCCCAGTGCTATTCAACATCTTTATCAATGACTTGGATGAGGGAATAGAGGATATGCTTATCAAGTTTGCAGATGACACCAAATTAGGAGGGGTAGCTAATACCTCAGAGGACAGGATCAGAATCCAAAATGATGTCAACAGATTAGAAAGCTGGGCCAATAATAACAAAATGAATTTCAACAGAGAGAAATGTAGGATACTACACTTGGGCAGTAAAAATGAAATGCACAGATATAGGATGGGTGGCACATGGCTTGAGGGCAGTACATGCGGAAAGGATCTAGGAGTCTTAGTGGACCACAAGCTGAACATGAGTCAGCAGTGTGATGCGGCAGCTAAAAAAGCCAATGCGATTCTAGAGGAGTATAGTGTCTAGATCAAGGGAAGTAATATTCCCTTGGACACTGTATTCTGCTTTGATCAGACCTCACCTGGAATACTGTGTTCAGTTCTGGGCACTACAATTCAGGAAGGATATTGAGAAGCTGGAATGTGTCCAGAGGAGGGCGACCAGGATTATGGGAAGTCTGGAGGCTATGCCCTATGAGGAGTGGCTTAGGGAACTGGGCATGTTTAGTCTGGAGAAGAGAAGGTTGAGAGGTTTCATGATAGCCAAGTTTAAGTATTTGAAGGGATGTCATACAGGGGATGGAGCAAGCTCTGCTGCTCCAGAGACTAGGACATGGAGCAATGGGTTTAAACTACAGGAAAAGAAATTCCACCTAAACATTAGGAAGAACTTCCTGACAGTAAGAGCTGTTGGGAAGTAGAATACACTGCCTCATAGTGTGGTGGAGTCTCCTTCTTTGGAGGTTTTTAAACAGAGGCTGGATGGCCATCTGTCAGGAATGATTTGATTGTATATTCCTGCATGGCAGGGGATTGGACTGGATGGCCCTTGTGGTCTCTTCCAACTCTCTGATTCTATGTATGAAGTAATTATCTGGATTATAATTGTGAATAAACAGCTTTAATTAAAATATATCTATATCTATATCTATATCTATATCTATATCTATGAATGATTTATTGGTAAAAATATACATAATTTAGTGGAAGTATATTTTGGATTTTTAAGTAGTATATTTGGTCTCTCTGTAAGGTTATTAGCTCATAGACAAGGGCCCACCAATGTACACAAACTTTGTTTCATGCACAAAATTGTGTATAAAATTACCTTCAGGCTATTTGTATAAGGTATATATGAAACATAAATGCATTTCATTTGTAGACCCAAGTCCCATTTCCAAGATATCTCATTATTTATACGCAAGTATTCCAAAATCCAAAATATTCCAAAATCCAAAATACCTCTGGTCCCAAGCATTTTGAATAAGGGAAACTCAACCTGTACTTCCGAGAAGGTACTGATGAAAAATTAGGTGTTGCTTGCTGCCAGCATTGGGCAAACAGTCTAATCCTGGATGTTTTTCCTGGCTTCTGTGTTGATAGGGGTGTAGTGAGATAATTTTAATGTAGACAGTGACAAAAAATGGGGGAAAGCAGAAGAGTTCGGACATCAGTCATTATAAAAGAGGTTTCCATGAGGGGAAAAAAAATCCACAGGTAATTGCTAAATAAGCCCCAATTAATAAATTTTCATAGGAAAGTACTTGTATATTGTGAAGATTCCCAGAAAGGCATATCAGTTTAAAATACAGTATTTTCAACATGCAAAATAGTTGTGTAAATGAAATAGCAGTGAGTAGGAATTAAATGCATATTTTGCAAGTTATTCCACTATAATGCTTGGAACTGTTCTTAAAGTCTAATGTGCCATTATTTCTCTGCCAACTTATGGAGAAACTGCCCACTTGAAATTCTTTCAAATATGCTGCTTTCAAAAGCCAAGATTACTAAATCTGCTTTTCTCTGATGAAGCACTGAATGCCCATTTTATGTCAGCATATGTGTTGAAGTTGAGAAAATTGAGAGGGAATTTCACACAAAGCTGTAGATGCACCAAAGATGAATCCTGAATCATACAAAATGTATGTATGGAAAAGCTTCATTGTACATGTGCAATGTTGTCATAAGTTCATGAAATGTTAGTGTTTGGGTTTTGTAGGATTCTACTTGACATTTTAGAAGGCTTAACTGTATTTCTAAATACTCAAATGCAATGCTAGAAATGTGAAGACTGAAGGAAAATTCAAGTTGAGGAGACAATGCCACCTTTTGCCTACTTCATCACTACACACATAATTTTTGATGGGAAAATCCTGCAGTGGAATGTTGCCATCATCATCATCATCATCATTGTTAATATTTCTTAATCAAAAGCCACAATTGGTAATAACACGTGTGATGGGCCAGAAACTGTGAACAAGCTTTCTCATTCTCCAGAATTCTACTGCAGGCTGCAGGTTGAACAAAACTGAACAGAAATGGTAGGACTGACAGAAAACTCAAAAGGATTTAAATGTGGAGATTAGCATCTTAAGACAAAGTGTCAAAGTGTTGCCCAAAATTTTACAGGACAACTCTATTCACATCTACTGAGAAGTAATATCTATTGAATTCAATATAACTTCTCCCCCCAGGTAAGTCTGCATGGGATTGCATACTTAAGGGCTTACCACACTAAGAAGAGCAGCAAGGCAGCAGGAAAATTCAGTCCACCACGCTGCCTTACCACATGGCATAGTTGTTTCTTTGTTTCAGTCCTGTGAGGGACCAAAGTAAAACCATGGGGTTGTCCAAATGGTGAAAAAACTCCTCACAGAACGTGAGGAGAATCCTACCTGTCTTAATGGGATCCTACCTGATTTCACCATATTGTGAAGGGGGGGGGTGGCAAAACTGGCAGAAACCTTGCCAGAAAAGCATTAGCGGCTTTTCCCTCTTTTTTTTTTAAAAAAAAACAATGTGAGGGTGCATGTTTCTGCTCATTAGGAGAAGCGAATCAATCTGATTTGATTGCCCAAACAAGAGGAAATACAAATTGATTGGCTGGAGGAGCGCAAGGGCAGGGGCTGGATTACAGGGCAAACACCCTAAGCCGTCATTCCCCCCCTGCCTTTAGCAAGCGATCGGGGATCTTGCAGAGACAGAGGAAGACAGGAAGGCAACTGCCACCCTCTCTCCCTCCCCCAGTTCCCTGCCACCCCTGTGTCACTGCCTCCACTGCCTCATGGAGAATGAGGAAGGGAGGAGGGCAACTCCCACCCTCTCCCCCTTCCCTGGTTTCCTGCAGCCCCTGTGCTGCTACCACCCCATGGAGACCGAGGGAGGGAGGACTCTCTCACCCTCTTCTCCCTTTCTCAGTTGTCTCCCAGTATGCAAAGCTTATGGGGGCTGCTGGACAAAACCACCATTAAGACAAGTCACAGCTGCTGCAGCTTGCTTTTTCTGTGAGGCACTATGGTTTTTTTTTGGGGGGGGGGTTCATATAGACTAGCCCCATGTCTTTTTGCTAACCAGAAAAACCTGTTAGCAAAAAGACATGGTTTTAGATCCCCCCCCCATGAGACCGGAATGAAAGAACACTGGAAGAACGGCAACATCATGCAGTAAGGCAGCATGGCAGACGGAACGTTTCTGCTGCCTTGCCGCTTTTCTTCTGAGTGCGGTAATCCCCTTAATTAGATTGATTAAACCATGATTGATACAAAAGAGCAACAAAAGCAAAAGAGCAACAAGGAGACATGAATGGCTGTTTTCTCATTGCCCCCCTCCAATACATCAGTTCCCTCTGATCTGTGTCTAGCATTAAGTGGGATGCAAGAATTCCCTCTGAGTTAGAAAGCAAAATAAGAACCACAGTGTCTTAACAAAGGTTTAGGTGGTACAGAAAGTAAAGCATCCACTGAAGCATTGGCTCATCTCCCTGCCTGTTATCCTGGCTCTGCAGTACAGTATACTACATAAAATAAAGAATGATAAAACTCTGCCCACCAGCTTGCAATCTAATTAAACCAAACATTTGAAGTAGAAAAAGAAGGTAATGTGGATAAGGAAAGATGAAGAGTGAGAAATTAAAGCTGCAGTCCTAGGCACAATTTCCAGAGAGTGAGGACTGGTAATCACAGCATGTCTTATTTTTCAGCAAATGTGTAGGAATGCAGTGTAGCTTAAAATCTCAACAAATGTGAGAAAGCCTGGGAAAATAGCCACTTACCATGGGATGACAATCTCAGAACACCCTACAGATCATTTTTGAGCATGTAGAGAGTTCGTCATCTGCTTCTTCCAGCCATGCAAGGAGACAAATGACATTTCTTACATTCTAGGAAATACATGCCTTTGCCTTAAAAAAAAAAAAAAAAAAAAGGAATTTCTGTTTCCCTGCTAGGTCAGCTGAGAATGAGGCCCCTCTCTCGTTTGCATTCCAAAAATGTTAAACACTCAGAACAGCTACTGGTGGCTGAGCAGGATGACCAATTCGCCCCAAGATTATTCACAAATTATCTCGAGCTTTCAAATAGCTGAAAAGTATAATCTCCTCAGATGTATCACATTTTCCTTTTTTTTCTCCTTTCCACACAGTATAAAAAAAGGATTGGTACTTCCACTTTTGACACCCATCAATACAGGAACACACAAAATGGCTACTAGCACAGCATCCCTAATGGCTTCTGGTGCATCACCACAGATGCTTGTGCTGTGAGAAGACATGCACATGGCAGGCAAAAATAAATTCAAATTCTGTTAGTCATTTTGCACTGTACATATTCACTCAATAGTACTTTTCCAAGTCTTTTATCTTTGGGGGCAGGAGAAGGAGGGGGAGAGGGAAAGAATAGCACCATGCTTAGAAAATGACTTGCTTGCAACCACCCAATAATTATTCTTCTAGCATGGCATTATGACATTGTCTTACAAATGCCAAGGCACGGAGATAAGCTTTTGCCTGTTGAAGGTGAAGAGCTCTGCTGTCTTCATAGATATTTGGAGCTAAATTGCTCTTTCCTCTTAAATCATTGCTATTTCAAATGTGAAGCAGGGGCTTGCTCAGGGGATACACTCCCCCCCCATTCCCTGTGTGCAGCCCTCTATGTTGTAAAGACCATTCCCCAGTTATTTCAATAACTTGTAAGGTTGAACACCTGGTTTTTAAAAAACAGTGTCCAAAGCCTGCTTGTTGGTGGGTATCAGTAAATCATCTCCCAAACATGGTGCCTTTCTTATACACTCTTCCATGCACAGCATCAATCATTTCACTATTCCATAGGAATAAAAGAGAATATTTTCTTAACTGTCTTGCTTTAGTGGCCACATTACATAAACAGGGTGATTTATGAAGCAGGAATAGGAAGGAAAGCATTGTATTCTGGCGTGGTCTCTTTTCATATCTCTGTTTTTTGTCCTGTCTTTGGCTTTGCAGAATCATCCTTGTACTGTGTTAATATGGGGGTGCTTATGGATTTTACTTTCTGCTCACCTGGCCCCACCTAAACTTTGTAAAATGCTGGTCCCTGCTTTTTCTTATGAGACAATTAAGGCAATCTTACTTAAGGCACTATTTTAACAACATCTGTCTATTTTAGGCCATTGATTTCTATCAATGCAACACAGCAAACTGGAAAAGAATGGCCATAGTATATGTTTCCCTATATGAGTAGCACATTGTGTCTTTGCCATGGAAACCAAGTTATCAGCCATCAACCATATCCCAACTCTCTCTTCCTCGGCCTCATTCTCTTTCCCTCATTCTCTCTTACCCTCTCATACATGCATGCATGCACACACACACACACACACACACAGTTGCTATGGTGGCACAAGATGAATGATCTTCCCTGCAGTTTCATTGATGGCATAAAGTCAGGTAATGAACTGTCAATTCCTTTGTAAGGTTGACTTTTGTGGAGTCGAAGCTTCTATGGATCCAAGGCCACAAAGATAAAAACAAAGAACAAAATACATTGTTGCTTCAGGGAAGGGGGGGTGGACATAGTTCATGGGTAGATAGAGCATCCAGCTAAAACACATTATTTCTAAGTAAGCTAGAGATAACTAGATAGGACAGAAAGGGAGAGCAAAGATGAAAAACAGCAGAAATCAATTGGATACCCATACATCGGGTCTAGTACTTGCATTTGGCTTTCTGATACATGTGTTTCTGTATTTCTGTGTTTCAGCATTGACACACACACACACACACACACACATCTGCTCCACCTGCCACTTCTGCTTTGTCTCTGTCTTTCTGTCTCCTAATTCTAGTTTATGCACTCAGAATCTGCAGAGTTTCTGGCTGCTACTGGATTACATGTGGAAAGTGGCCATATCAGGACTTGTTCACTTTCTCAAAGTGGTGTCTGATATGGATGTAATTCTTCACTAATTTCATTCTCAAAGGCAGCAATGAGTAATTTTAGTAGTTTTCTTCCTGTGCAGAGGCAGGGATTTGAAAAGGTTTTTGAAGACTATTCGCAGTTCAGGATTTAAGTCAGTGCAAAATTTTGTCTTTTTGGGGGGCTCAGGAAACAAGATTTTCTCTGTTGGAAACAACATTTTCTGCACAAAAAAAGACCATTTCTGAACAGTTTCTGATTATGGTACAGAATAGTAATAGCAATAGCATTTATATTTCTACTAGCCATACCCGATGTAACATACACCGGTGCTGCGTTAAGGGTGAGTTGCTCTGTTGCCCTGCTCCCATTGCTGCCGCCACCAGTTGACTCCCTGGGTCCTGTTGCAGTGGCAGCAGGGGCGGCGGGGCAATTATGTGACCCCTTGAGCACCTGGGTGATATCAAAATCCATATAAAAAGTTTGTATAGTTCTGTAACAGAGTAAATAATGTCTACTATTCCAAAAATCCAATTAATTAGTTGGGAAGTCCATCTATACTGACTCAATTCTTACAAAATAAACCATCTCTCTATATAAATAAGGGTTGGGTATGTTTCCTTTCCCAGTGTGCTGATTGACAGCTTAGGAAACATACCCAACCAATCCCCTCAGTCCCTCAGCCAATCACTAACCGCATGCAAATTCCCTCTCCACCTCACAATCCACTCCTGCCACTCAATCTGCATCTACACCCCAGCCTCACAAGGACCACACCCTCCTCTCACTCCCTCAGCCAAGCACCACCCACATGTAAAAAAATGCAATATTTTTTTCCCTAAAATAATACCATGTAGCTCAAACGTGTGAAAGGAACACTGCCACTCCAAGCTCCATTCTGTAATCACCACTTGAAACCCCATCAGGGCACCTACTACTACTACTACTACTACTACTACAATTACACCAGTGGCTCTTAACCTTTTCTTTACCAGGGACCCACTTTAAATATCATTTGTTGCCATGGCCCCCCAAGATTTAACTCAGGATTTAAAACCCTAACAATATTAACAAAATACAATTACAATCCATGAAATCTTTTCTCAGAGGCAATGGAATGGGAGGAAAGACTTTTCTCCTGCTAATTCCTGCAAGTTTGGTTTGTGACTGGAGTGGATTGAATGGCGATGTGCAGGCCAAGCCAGCCAGCCTTTGCCTTGGCTCCTGTTACATGGCCACTCCATTGCAGGCAGGAGATGGTCTGAGCAGCCTTCAAGCCTTTGCAGACCCCCTGTGAGGACATTAAGGATCACTGGGGGTCCCCGAATCCCAGGTTAGGAACCACTGGTCTAAATACTTGGTGAAGTAACATGCAAACGCTCTGCCTCATTTTAGAGGGGCTCAAGTTTTTGGGTGCAGAAGGGGTGAAGAGTGGAGGAAGGGGAAAAACCTACCCTGCAAGATAGGACAGGAGGAAAAAGAAGAAAGAAGAGGGTGGGGGACACATAGAAAGCAACAATATTTTTCCCCATGCATGCATATTAAGACAGCAAGGGGAGCTGGCTGAGTATTTAGTTACTACAGTTCAGTAGGCAAAGATGTGGCTGTAGGCCAAGAAGCTGGTGCTGAAAAATGCCCTCAAGCTCCTCAGTGGCTGGCCAACAGAGTGCTATGATTGGTTAAGTGTGTTTCCTAAGCGTCCAATCAACACACTGGGATTGGCAACATACTCAAGAGAATGATATATATAGATATTGCTTATCAGTGCAAAGCACTCCCTAAGTGGTTTATAATGTATTAGCTAATCCCCCCAACAAGCTTGGTACTCATTTTATCGACCTACGGAATAATGGAAGGCTGAGTCAGCCTTGCAACCCTGCAGGATCAAACTCACAACATGTGGCTGAAGTAGCGGCATTTAAACCACTGCACCACCAGGGCTCCTGATATGGTGAATATGGTGTTTCCTGTGCAAAAGTACACATTTTGCACAGAATTACTCCTGAACTGTGAAGATCATTCTAGGATTCTCCGCATCAGTATTCTGTAACACCTGTTATCCCAAATGTTTTTATTCAGATCTTAATTAGGGGGATTAATTATCTCAAATCATTGGCATGTGAGAGGTTGGGTAATTTGGAGGGCATTTTCCCCAATGTATACCAGTATAGCTATAAGAACTCCAGCTAAGTAACAAAACATAGTCTTTATTTGAGAAATCAGCATATGAAAAAAGGCATCCTGTCAGTGATACACAATTTCACAGAGCTATCAGAAAGGAAAGTAATAGATTAAGGGAATAGTGATCAGGACTGATGGGCTATGTTAGCCTGTTCAGAGAAAATGATGAAGACTTGGCCAGCATAAAGCTGAGGGTGAGCTCCCACACTGACTTGGAGGATGTATGCAGGTTGGATGCCACAAAAATCTAGGGTTCTTATACCCTTTTTGCCCTTTGTCTAAAACAATGACCAAATGACCCTGTCCTGTATTTGATCAAATAAATTGATCCTATCTGATTGAAGTGGGGTCTTTGATGTATTCAGACAGCTTTGCAGTTTTGGGAAAATTGACACAAGAGGGTAGGTTGGAGGAAGTTGCCACATTTGCATAATTATTTTGTTTATCTTAAACCTGTTTTCCCAGGCAGGAGGAAGCTTCTCAGCACCAGCTGGCCATTTCACAAAGGCCTCCTAAAACTGCATAGTTCCTGCCCTTTTTGATCTTAGCCTCCAGTTCATGTGGTCTGCCTGACAGCTCACCTACATAGTTGCCACTATCTTTGATTCATAACTGACTGTGATCCTCATTATATTAATATGATGTTCCTTTTGATTCCTTTTCATTGAGGTATGGTGGGAGTACACAACACACTTCCTGGTTTTTGACCACTTCTTGAATACTATCAAGTATTTTTTCCATCCTTAGCATCTGACATGCAACTATGGAACGTAACAGCAAAAGATATTGGAAACTGGTTGGCACACTGAACCAAGACTGGTTAATGCATGGGTTTGAATCCCTCAGAGAAATAGCTTCTGGTAGCATAGTTCCAAACCTCAAAGTAGCCTGATTTAGGGTAATTCAGGCTAATACAATACAAGTCAGGTATCTATCCTCAATGAACACACTAGGAAGTATGCCACTTCCATCTTGTAGAATGAACTTTTTGGGGCAGAAGACCATGGTAGATGTGGAGAACCCAGTGAATTCATCTATCATTACGATCGTCCAAACCCTTTTAAAAATTTCTAGGTAGCAATCACCAGCTGCTGAAGCAGGCATATCCTTTACTTACACAGTGCTATAGGCTCTAACAAAGTTTTCCCCACAATTGATAACAGCTTGGATAGATTGGCTTTGATTAAAATCATAAAAGAGAGAAGAAATACACAGCACCTTTCCAATGCACATGCATGAGCATACACACCAGTGAGGGCATGCATGCACATGCATGCACGTGTGCGTGCACACACAAATATAAATCTAGGGATTTGAACAATTTAAGAGTCTCCTTCTTTGGAGGTTTTTAAACAGGCTGGATGGCCGTTTGTTGGGAATGATTTGATTGTGTATTCCTGCATGGCAGGGGGTTGGACTGGATGGCCCTTGAGGTCTCTTCCAACTTGATAATTCTATGATTCTATGAAAACAGTTTAAAAGTTGAAACTTCATACCAGCCATAAGCACAAGATAAAGGACACTGCTCACAATGTAATTTTGAAATATCCTCCATGGATCCTTTTTTGTCCCCCACCCCTCTCCTGAGGCTTGATGGGATAGTTGGCAGGTTTGCAAATCATTCCTTGCAAAGTTCTTATTTTTGCCAGTGGCTCTGGGATGATATGAAGCAGGAATTTAAGGACCTTTAAAGAGTTTGCTCTGTAAATTACAGGAGTTCTCATCTCATGTGTCCACTACATCTATCTCCCTCTCTACTCCACCCCACCGTGATTACTCTTTTCTTTTCTTTCAGTTGCTTTACATAGCCATCCAGCTTGCTCCACCTCTGGTTTTATAGGTACAAGCAGACATGAGGAGGGATATTTGGTCAACTAAGATGAATTCACTTATAATCCATGCTAGGCTTTTTACCAACCCATCTGAGTGTGAGCAGACTAAACCCTAACTATGAATTAGAATGTAGGTACTGGATGTGTGTGTGTTGTAAATTAGAATTTTCCTTCAATCCCCACAATTCCCCATATTTCTAGCATTTACACAGAGTGAGATGTTGAAAGCTGTTCACACCTAAAACTGCAATATTTGCTTTGTTTTCATTCTCTCAGTAATGTTTCTGTCCCCTTTTCTTTGGATACTTAAATTGTATTTCTAAATGCTCAACTAAAATTTTAATTATTGCAAAGCTAGAAATTTGGGGACTGTAGGACAATTTCATTTTGAGGGGGGCAGCATTCTTATCTGGGGACAATGTCCTCATTTTACTCCTGTAGTGACACCTCTGTCTATAATAATGCCTGCCTATGATAGTTCTAGAAAACTACATAATGATGATTTCAGACTACAATGACTCTAGTAGCTGGATGCTATTCCAATAGGACTTTTAAAGGTTATTTTTCCTATTCTTATGGGAAAGGTCCCCCAATATGCGTCACTTACTGGTTCACATGAGCTGAAATAGCATTTCAATTAATGTAGATTGAATTCCTTGTACTGGTGGAGATCTATGGATGCCAAAAGGCCCATGGGAAGATATGGCACTGCCAGTTGTTCTAAGGTAGAGGACATAGTATATTTTTTATACAATGTACCCTATGTTCAGTCTGATCTCTCAAAAGCTTGAGCCAGTAACAACTCTCTTTTATGTACAACTCTATTTTTTTTTATTTGTGAGTACTGATTATATGCATCATATAGGACTGCCAAATTTGTCAAACTAGCTTTCTGGAAGTGGAGGCTGATTGCTTCTGAAGATTTTATATGCTTATTTTTGTCCCCTGGACTCTGCAAGAGAATGATTGTGACCAGTTCTCATTATAGCTTTGTATATTACATGTATTTATCTTGATGCTATATCTTTGTTTTATGAGGTATATATTATTATGCATGTTTATGCATAAGGTGTGATTGTCAATGAGCAATAAATCTGTTTTGTTCTTTACCTACTGCTGAGCTCATTTTGGGACTCAACGTTTCCTCTTAGTTCTCTGACTTCTAAGCTAGGGCTCAGGCCAGCTCTATCCCTCCTGATCTGTCCTCCCTCCCTCCCAACTGGATTGTTGTGCAGTGAAATCAGGGTTCAGGGTCAAATCATCAGGATATTTTATTTTATTTTATTTTTTGGTGACCACTGCCTGTGGCATCATATGATACCTTGTTGCCTCTGGATTTAGCAGCAGTCCCACATTAGCTGGTTTGTTATGAGACATCCCTGTTGTAATCCAAAATATATTGGGACAGCTTAGTCTTGATCTGTCAGTCTTGCCAGCCAGCATTCTCCTGCAACAGCACTCTCAGGCTTTTTCAAAAGAGAGAGAAGGGTTTATGCTGCTCATCCTCAGAAGGACATACAAGAAGTATGTGGAAGAATGCATAATGGAATCCACATTGATCTTTGTCTGTGTACTCACCATACCGCCATGTGACACAGCTAGATTGGAGTGATAAACCACTTCTACCCATAAGAAATAGGGCTGGGCCCAGGGTCCTCAATTCACTGCATAGCTTGATTCATCAATTTGGATTGATCCAGATTCAGTCCATTGTGATCTTGATCCCAAATGCGAATCAAGATTCAGGAATCTGGATCACCAGTCCCTCCATCCATTGTCTTGTACTGAGCAAATAAAATGGCCATAGCTTTTTGGGGTCACATGTCTACATAAAATTTGCTAGACCCTAACCTTTGCTAGACTTTTGCCTAACCCCCTAAGCAAAAACAGCAAGAAACAAACAGACAAATTGACAAATGAACAAGAGAAGCAAGCAAATAAATAAATAAATAAATAAGATAGGTTATTCAGAAAAGCAAAAGACTATTTAAAAGAGGAAGACAAAGGAAGGCCGAGTTGGGTGACAATCAACAACCACCCACCTTCGCCATAGCAATTTCATGATCTGCTACTGACACAGAATGAAGTGACACTGAAGGAGATAATTGACTACATAACTTCTATGACCTCACACATTCCCTCCCCATAATCACTGTGAATTGAGAGTGTTGGTGAGATTCCTGGTCCAGATTGCACGCTGGAGCTCTCAATGAGCAAAGCTCATATGCCCCCCTTCCTCTCTGTGTGACACCATCTCCATACTTTCCTTATCTGGTCATATTGAAGGCATGCTTATTTTTAAAATTCAGATGTTTGAGTCAGTCTAAAGCACTTCAAGCCATGCTGTTCTGCTGTGGAGCCAAGATGGCCCAATCCACTCTAATCTAGAGCTTGTGCAAATTGGCCCAAATCAACCTGATTCACTTTGTTATTTGGGATGTAGCCATATTGATTGCATAGCCCTAATATGACAGACAGATTACTTTATTACAGCCAACAGACCATTAACATGTTAAATACTTTTTAAAACAGCACCTTGAGGCATTCAGATCAGCACTATACATATAAATATGCTTAAATCAAATCAATAGATTAAAAATACATTGTATTAAATATATTAAAATTATATAGACAAGGACAATCTGGTTAAAACAGTCAGGTTTAAATGTTTTGCCACTTGCTGAGTAAGCGATTTGTTGGAGCCTTGGAGCAGGATAATTACAAGAGACTCAGGGGAGTGCCTGGGGAAATGTTGCATTATGGGATATAATAGATCTTCCCTACCCCCCCCCCAGTAAAAACTGCAGCATAAAAGTACATGTGATATGGTTTCAATTTCGTAATTATCACAGGAGCAGAATCTCTTATTAAATTGAGTTTTATGAAATCTGCCAGTTAACAGGTTAGAGGGAAGGACATTAAACCTTGCCAAGGACAAAGCCTTTCTGTATTTTGGGACAGTTAACCAGCCTAGGTAGGGTATTCCAAGTTGGCATAATTGTTGTTGTTGTTTTGTCATTGTTGTTATCTTTATCTTTATTTATAGACCACTTTCCCCCCAAGGCTGGGACCCAAAGCAGCTCACAGTTTTAAAAACAAACAATTACAACCTACAAAAAGTGCACATTAAAACACAATTAAACCAATTACATCATTAAAACCACATCAAAATATTTAAAAGAATAAAATGTACTTAAAAGTATTAAAAACTTTGAAAAAAATAAAAAGCTTTTAAAAACAGCCCAACAAAACCATCAAACATCCCCCAGCCTGTTCTTTAAAAAGCCTGCCTAAATAAAAAAGCTTTGGCCTGCCGCTGGAAGGACAACAGGGAGGGGGCCAATCTGGCGCCCTAGGGAGGGAGTTCTAGAGTCTAGGGGCAGCCACTGAAAAGGCCCTCTCTCATGTCCTCACTAACCATACTTGGAAATGGTGGTGGGACTGAGAGAAGGGCCTCTCCTGATGATCTCAAGGCCTGGGCCAGTTCAGAGGGAGGGAGATATGGGGCTTTATCAGACCAGGCAAACAGAAGAACGCCTAATGATTGTGAAAGGGCGCACATATCAGATGACATTGCCCTTTTGCGATCATGTATTGTGGAAAACCCGTTCCTTTTTATTGATGGGCCAAGCTATCAATTGGTCTCCCGTGGTGATTTGTTGCTGGCATTGCCGGTGTTTGAATCCTCGTGCCATTGTACTTATGTGAATACAGTGTCAATGGGTAAACACTTCCAGGTGAGATCGCAACAGCCAAGTTGGGGACTCTCTTTTTATGACCCCCCCCATCTACTTGGACTTTAAAAGTGTGTTTTAGTGCTTTGCTGTACTCTTGTGTTTTTATTTTGTTTTTATTTTTGAATTTCCCATGCTAGCATCTTCTCACAAGAATTGGTGAGATTTCAACCCCCGGAAGTAAACAGAGCTCCATTTGGGCTCCGTTACTGCTGGGGAAGCATCATTGATGCTGCTCAAGGTAAATCTGGGGGGGGGGTGTCTTTTGCCAGCATAAAAACAACACAATTTATATCAGCAAAAGAATGTTAAGCGGG
This sequence comes from Gambelia wislizenii, assembly GCA_030847615.1. NCBI lineage: Eukaryota > Metazoa > Chordata > Lepidosauria > Squamata > Crotaphytidae > Gambelia > Gambelia wislizenii. Next base: position 112,460,566 of record JAUMIR010000004.1, read on the forward strand.
GGGGGGGTGGTCTGATAAAGTCTGTGGTCTGCCTGTAATATAGTAAAACCAGCGACTATGGGGAACAGTGTCCCTTTGCAGCACCTTGTAGCTCTTGATAATCAATGTCTGCTAACCTCTGTTTGACAATTGATTTGGCCCCATTTAGGTCCATAGATAAGAGACAGGACAGAGATAAGCCTATCAAGGCAATTTTACATGCCACTGCCTTCATCCAGGGTAATTGGAAGGAATTTGACAATGTCTTGGATACTAGGGAATTGGAATTAAGCTTAAGGCAACAGCAGAGCCAGAAATGACTAGAGTAAAGACTATTTATTAAAATAGTATTTTTAAAGACACATTCATTAAAATATGTGTCAGAAGAACGTGACAAGAACACAAATGGGTGACATTATCAGATGATGTCATCCTTCAGCCATTCTGGGGGCATAGCGGGGTGTGAATAAAGCATCCTTTGTGGCATTACACAAACACCAGGGATGCGTTTATACGGGCAAATATTCCCCTAAATATACTGCTAAGATTGTTCATTGTTCCCATGGATCGTGCCACAGTATTGCCTCATTCAGAAGGGGGGAAGGTGAAATACCCAAATATAGTGTCTCAGGGGATGTCGCTACTTTTGCTGACTTATTTGAAAAGTAGCGCGACTTAGCGCATTATTGATTGTGTAAACAACCATTTCGCTAAGGACTTTGTGAATTACCAGCAATCTTCCCGATACAGTTACAGCAGAGCTGCACTGTGACTGGTTCTTATGATGACAGGTGGGCTGGCAAGATGCTGTTTGCTTGGAGGGAGGGAATGGGTGAGATTCAATCAGCTGTTAACCATGGAGAAAAAATCCTTTTCATTTCTGCAGTTTGCTTTGGGGCCAAGGGAAGTCTGTGTGTTTAAGACAGATACGGGGGGGGATGGGTGATATTCAATCAGCTGTTAACCATGGAGAAAAAATCTTTTCGTTTCTGCAGTTTGCTTTGGGGCCAAAAGAAGTCTCTGTGTTTAAGACAGATATGGGGGAGGGGAATGGGTGAGATTCGATCAGCTGTTAACCAGCTGTATTTAGTTTCTGCAGTTTGCTTTGGGGTCAGGGCAGACATTCCTAATGCATTCCTTTGTCCTTCTCTCCAATGCTTGGCCATGCCCCCCACATTTGCCTGTGTGAACCACAAAGTGCAAAAAAAAAAAAAAGGGCAACAAAATATAACTGTTTTCCCCATAAACCATGTAAACTACCCACCACTGGTGCGAAAAAGCGCTAAAGCACAATTTATCGCAATAAAACCTGTCGTGTAAATGCAGCCCAGGGGATTGCAAAAGGCTCCCTTTTCAGATGATTTATTTCCCCGCTCCTTATGCACCTGTTCTGCTGCCATTCCACCGGTGCTGCTTTTAATTGACAGGATAAGCCGTCAATAGATCCCCTGTTCCGTTTCTATCACACATGTTCCTGCAAGCGAAAAGGCGCCCCGTTATGCTGGCAAGATCCCAGTGCCAATGGGAGGTCCCTGCCAAAACATTTCCTGGTGAGATTGGGACATCCAGGTAAGTGACACACTTTTTATGACCCTCCCCAGGTTATTTCTTCCTTTTACGGTATGTTTCTGTGCTTGCTGTAATTTTTTCATGTTCTTTTTATTTTTATTTTTTAATTTCCTGTGCTTACATCTTCTTGTGAGAATCTGCAGGATTTCGATCCAGGAAATGAATGGGAGCACTGTTAGAGCTCCATTCACTCCTGGGCTGCCAGAACGATGGGAGGTAAGTGTAGTGGGGAGGGTGATTGTGGTGTGACAGGGTTGGGACAGGGGCAGGAGTGGAGATTCCGGGACAGGAACACTTTTTTCATTCCTGTCTGAAAATCTCCTAAAACTTTGTTTTAACTTTGTTTAACTTTTAACCAGCCTATTGTTGCTGAAATTTGAAATGGCACTCCTAATCTGGAGACATGGCAAAAGCTGGTATTGCATCCTTACATCTATTCAGTCAGTGTGTCTACTATCCAGCTACCAACAACTAGCATGGAGAATTGGGGGGCTTACTTTGCCTTCAAACCCTGATTTTATGATGTAGAAAACAAAATACAATTCCAATAATTTTCATGCTTATAGTAGGTTGGATCCAGAGTGGTACTTAGGGGAGTTCTGATCACACTGTAAAATGCAAGTTGGGAGTATGTGACCTTGATTCCTCTTTCTCCCTGTAACCCTCCTATACCTCCACCCTCTAGCTCTGAATGGCCAAATATCCTCTGGAGGCACAGCAGTAACAATTCAGGGAAAAGAGACAAATCATCATCATCATCATCATCATCATCATCTTACTGAATCATCTTCCTGCTCCCTTCCTCCATCAAAAATCTATAACACTGTATGCGATACATGCCTAAAGTTTTAAGAATTTGACTTCTTCAGATATAGTCCCAGTAGGATTGAAAATATTTCATAATGAACATAAGTAACCACATATTAATGAATAAATGCATTGTGTAAAATGGAGAACCAGGTAAAGAACCATATCTATGTTCATTGAGTTAGTGGCTTCCATGTCATAGGGCAGTGAAGTTTCTCCAAGGTTTAATCCAAACTTTAAAGAAGTTATCCAAAGCTAACACACTGTAAACTGCTTAGAGATTGCCTAGCTCTATAAAATTGGTGTAGATGTGTAAGTGCTATTGCTAAAACAATTTGTAAGCTGTTCTGAGAGCCTTTGTGGCTGAAGAGTGGGGTGTAAATACTCTATTAAATTACATTACATTAAAAATGTCCCAAAAATATGTTCAGCACCTTGGATAGCTCACTTAGGCCAAATCCACACTGCACAAATTATTCAGTTTCAAACTGGATTATTTGTGTAGTGTGGATTTGGCCTTAGAGTTCCAACTAAAACCTGGAACAGATTCACCACCCCGTTAGTCTGCCCTTGTCTGTGCCATGGACTGCTTTGTAGTGAATCAGGGCTCAGGGTCAAACCATCAGGATTTGTTTTGGGGGAGGGATGATAATTGACTATGGAATCATATGCCACCTTTTTACCTCTTAGTTGAACTGCAGTCCTTACAGCAGCTGGAGAGGAACTGCATTTTCCAAGCAACACTGTATTGTTATGAGATATCCCTATTGTAATCCAAAATATTTTGGGATGGCTTGGTCTTGAGCCAATAAGACCCATCAACTTCACAAAAGACCAGGTCTTAGTGGAGATGAAAACTAGAAATTCTTTAGATTAGCACAGCTGCCTGCATTTGGGGATTGTCCATGGTACTGTTGCCATAGTACCTGTTCTGGTGATGGCCTGCACTTCAAAATTCACCACTATGCTACTGGCAATAAGGTGAGAAGGTGATAGTAGCAAATAAGATTTTGCTCAGGTAGAGTTTTCCTTTTCCTTTTCATCAGAGTTCTTTGTTGATAACTTCTGCACTAACAGGCATGGGGTGGGGGTGGAGAAACAGAAGCACATCATATCAAGGACTCTGCATCTTTGCAATGAAAACAATATACTGGGAAACGTTTCAAAATGCCAGCAGCATCTTCTGCAGAAGCTTGTTTAGAAAATAGGTATGGCTAAACAAAAGCCTTGGAAGTAACATAATCAGCCTTGCCCCTGTTTGGGCAAATGAGTTGAGGGAGGAACAATTTGTCAAAGATACATACTTGTAATGTTCAAAGAAACAATTTTTCAGCACAGCTTTATCTTTCACAACTCCCTTTTCTATACCTATTGTTTGCTGTGTGTTTTTGTACAAGAGGAAAATTAGACACACTTTCAGGTGTTTGCTTGGCTTGGATTTTGCCCTTGCCAAGCTATTTAATTTATGATATTCCTCCCTAAGAGAAATAATTTCATAGCCACTACACCCACTGTCACAAAGCACCTCACTTACTGTATCCTCCAAGAAGGGTCTCCAGTGCATTTATTATTTATGGATGAAGGTATTGATCAGCTAATTGTTGTAGTCACTCAACTCATTGATTACACATCAATGGAATATCTGGATTCTTAATCCAATATTAATTTGGACTGTCTGCTATGAAATGGTTTTTGATGGAAGGTTCTATACTGTCTATATGGCAAAATTAGGGCACTGTGTTCTGCCTGATATCAGGATTCAGCTTCATAAATGTCCTCAGGGCCTCATTTTAGTCATGAGCAGGGCGCAAAGCCATAGGGTAGGGCCCAAACCCAGCAGTTTTAGAAAGCTCTTTGCATCAGCTAGATGGGAGAATTAAGTCTGGAAAATATCGCCTTACCTCCCTTTTGCTTCAGTGCCTATTTGTGCCCATGATTTTGTTCGAAAGTGGTTGAAGGGAAAAAGTAGTGATTTTGCAGTTCACACAGTGGGGGAGGGAGAATCAGTTTGTGGCCTGGTGACTGGCCACAGATGGACGGCCTTTGGCCTTGATGGAAGGGGGCGTCAGAAAGGGGTGCTAGAATTGGTTGTGAGGGGGGTGGGGCAGCTGAAGGCCCACTGGCTCAGCAGCCAGGCTGCTTCATGGCCCCGCAGTGGCGGAGCTGAGCAAAACGCTTGCCACAAAGCTGTCCCGGTAGCTGCTGCAGAGCAGCCCATTCCTGGCAGACGGAGGGGGCGAAGGCTGTCACAACTTCCATCAGCTGCTGCAGAGCAGCCCATTCCTGGTAGGGCGAAGGTCAAGAGCCCCAGTGGCTGACGCAGAGCAGCCTATTCTTGGCGGGGGGGGGGAGGTCATAAGCTCCGGCGGCTGCTGTAGAGCAACCCGTTCCTGACCAATCACCTTTCAGCTCTATGAACTATGCTCTGCTGTGTCCCCTTTTACGAATTGGTTGTACAGATGACCTATTGTGCACATTTTTGTGCACTTTTTCAAAAAGATTGTAAAAAACAGTGAAAGCAGGTATCATGGACTATGTGGAGTTTTCACCCCCCCTCCATCTGCATATGTTGAATGTGGGCCACCGTTCTTGAGGACCAATAGCATTCTTAGCTAATTCTTTCAGGATTTTTTTTCATTGTGTAGGCAACAACCTTGTAACAGAGCCTTAGGACAGAGGTGGGGGAAATGCAGCCTGCAGGCATCCATCTTGTGGCCATTGAAACCCTCTTAACCCCCCTCCCCACAAGCTCCCTCATTTTAATTTTTCTCACAGGCAATTTTTCACCCTGAATGTCTCAAAGCAGCTGCAAAATGCAGTTGTTTTGCTCCCTCACCTTCTCATAGTGTAACTTTAAAAAAAATTGGCTGAAAACAAAATCAGACATGCTGTGACATCACGTCCAATCACATCAGATATGTTGGTGGCCTGGTGTTTGTGTGAAAATGACTCTACCCCTTCTGCAGTTGACAACTGGTACCTTAGGGGAAACATATCAACCTTTTAGAATGGGACTAGAAGGAATAGATGGCCCTTTCAGTTCCTTCCAATGCTATGATTCTAAAATCATAGAATCATAGGTTCATAGAGTTGGAAGAGACTACAAGGGCAACCCGTTCAACCCCCCTGCCATGCAAGAATACAGAATCAAATCATTCCTGACAGATGACCATCCAGCCTCCAATGAAGGAGACTCCACCACACTGTGAGGCAGTGTATTCGCTTCTGAACAGTTCTTACTTTCAGGAAGTTTGTCCTAATGTTTAGGTGGAATCTCTTTTCCTGTAGTTTGAACCCATTGCTCCGTGTCCTAGGAGATTATCAGATAACTAAATTAATCAATTACAGGGACAATGGGAGATCACCAAAGGGCTAAATTTTTGGATGTCGTCGTCCTCGTCCCGTTATGCCCCTGTCCTGGTTCTGTGCTGCCTTTGTTTCTTCTTATTCATGGCTCAAACCATGAATAGATTGCCCATTCCTGTCACAGAACCACGGGTGCACGAAAAGGTGCCCATTATGCTTGTGTGATGTTAGTCGCAGTGGGGGGTCTGTGCCAAACACTTCTGGTTGAGATTGGGACATCCAGGTAATTGACACCCTTCCCCTCCCCCTGGATTACTTGTATTTTTTAAACTGTGTTCTTGTGCTTGCTGTCACTTTTCGATCTTTCTTTTATTTTTTATTTTTGAATTTCCCACATTCTTGTTCTCTCATGAGAATGGCCAGGAACTAAAACCAGGAAATGAATGGGGCTCTGTTCAAGCTCCATTCACTCCTGGGCTGCCGGAGGGGTGGGGACACAGTTGTAATCCCATTATCAAGGTATGTCTGAATTTTTTTTTTTGCACCATTACAGGGATGGGGGCTAGGGTGGTGGTAGCTAGATGGCGAGACGGGGATGCTATATTTGTCCCCTGTCTGAAAAAATTCCTAGTTCCTGGAGCAGCAGAAAACAAGCTTGCTCTATCCTCAGTATGACTTCCATGCAAATATTTAAACATGACTATCATGTCCCCTCTCAACCTTCTCTTCTCCAGACTAAATGTATCCAGCTCCCTAGGCCGCTCCTCATAGGGCATGGCTTCCAGACCTCCCACAATCCTGGTCACCCTCCTCTGGACACATTCCAGCTTTTCAATATCCTCCCTAAATCATGGTGCCCAGAACTGGACACAGTATTCCAGGTGAGGTCTGACCAAAGCAGAATACAATAGCACTATTATTTCCCTTGATCTAGACACTATACTCCTATTAATGCAGCCTAGAATCGCATTGGCTTTTTTAGCTGCCGCATCACACTGCTGACTCATGTTCAGTTTGTGGTCCACTAAGACTCCTAGATCCCTTTCACATGTACTGCCATCAAGCCAGGTGTCACCCATCCTATATCTGTGCTTTTCATTTTTATTATCCAAGTGTAGCATCCTACATTTCTCTCTGTTGAAATTCATTTTGTTAATATTGGCCCAGCTTTCTAATCTGCTGAGGTCATTTTGGATTCTGATCCTGTCCTCTGGGGTATTAGCTACCTCCTAATTTGGTGTCATCTGCAGACTTGATAAGCATACCCTCTGTTCCCTCATCCAAGTCATTGATAAAGATGTTGAATAGCACTGCCTTCAGAAAACCCTGGAAATCACCAAATGATGTATCATGAGGTAAGGGACATGGACAACTGGGGAAGCTCAGAGGGCCAGATACACACCAAGAGTGAGAGATTTGGCCCAGAATATGATGTTCCACACCTTGCATCTATGAATATATCTTAATCCAGGTAAGGGCCAAGATGCAAAGAAGTACTCCAGGCATATACAAGTTCATGGGTATGATTGGAGCCCCCCCCCCATTATTGGCAAACTGTTGAGGAAGCCCTTCCCTGTTCCCCATCACCCTCACAGGCCCATCTGGTGGGAGCATAGGAGAGGGCCTTCTCAGTGGGTGCCCCCCACACTCTGTAACTCCCTGCCCAGAGAGGTTAGACTGGCATCCTCCCTACTCTCTTTCCATAAACAGGTGAAGACTTTTCTGGTTTGACAGGCCTTTGAGGACTGATTAGGTGGGGCATATATTGTACAATGTGCTGGATTTTCTACCTGTAATTTTGCTGTGTTTTTTTATGGTTCAGGGTTTTAAATATTTTTAATTTTTTGATAGTGTAATCACTTTTTTTTAACTTTTGTATTTTGGGATTTTTAACTTTTTAAAAAAATCTATTTTAAGCTGCTTTGAGTTCAGAACTGAGTAAAAGGTGTGATATAGATAAATGTGGTGCTGGAGAAGAGTTCTATGGGTAATACTGTGGACTGTTAAAAAGACAAATCAATGGGTCCCTGAGCAAATCAAGCCTGAGCCCTCCCTAGAAGTCAAGATTACTAAACCGAGACTGTTGTACTTTGGCCCTATCACGAGAAGACATGACTCACTAGAGAAGACAATAATTAAAGGTAGAAGGTAGTAGGAAAAGAAGAAGACAGCATTCCAGATGGATAGCCTCAATCAAGGAAGCCACAGCCCTGAGTCTGCAAGAGCTGAGGAGGGGTGTTGATAGGGTCACTTGGAGGTCTCTCATTCATAGGGTTGCCATAAGTTGAAGTCGACTTGATGGCACTTAAGAACAACTGCAACAAATCATCATCATCATCATCATCATTATTCAGAATTCTCTATCATAGTCTTCATTATGTAACTTTATGTATACTTAGCTACATAGCAGATGTGCTAAAGAGTCCTCCCAGTGAATTGTGAAGATGTGTATCAGGGCACTGGCAAGAGTGTCCCAATGCACACCAGGCTCTACCAATGCTCATTGACACTCCCTAGCTGGTGCCTTGATGAGCCTTGGGAGTGCCCGATGTAACAGATCCCACAGTGCATTGATCCAGATGCACAACAGTCGCTTTGCTGGCTCCTCTACATAGTAACATAACAGCAGCCCCTTGATGAATACAGACATTGTGAAACTGCTCTGTTCTGCCCGCAGACATAAGACCACTTACAAATACATAAATCCCCAAGTGACTTCCAACCTATATTAATAATAATTTCTCTTCATTTTAAATTAGATTTACTATATTGCATGGAAGTTTTTAAAAAAACCCTCTAAAATATATACTTGAAAAGAAGATGGTGCAGGAAATTACAAAATAAAATTGCTTTCAAAAGTAAAATATTGAGTAGGATTCAATGATGCTTTTCCACCAGTGGAAACATTCTTCCACCCAGAAAGTATTGTTTCTGACTTCACAGAAGATGAAACATGAGAAAACTCTTGTGTAAAACACTATAGAAACGCATTTTCAAAACCATTGAAGGAATCACTAGAGTTATACCCTTAACACCTGTATTTTCCCTACACACCATTTCTTACATTATAACGCAGTAGGAACAAGGAACATTTTCCATTAGGTTTTCCACAAAAGCACCAGTGCAATTTCCCCTCCCCTTATAGTGCTTTTCACCAAGCCATTATCCTGAATAGATATTATTATTTGCTCCAAAACGTAAAAAAAGATTGCCAGATTTCTGATAATAGCTGAGCTATGATTTATCTCTGACAAAATATGAAGACAATGTGTGAATTTGTGCATAAGCATGAAGTGCTAAACTGTAGTCAGACACTCTAATTGTCTTGGGATATGTTTACATCTTCAGTGTCTTGCCAAGGTTATATTGGCTGCTTTAAGTAAACTTTAAGCCAAAGAGTGAAAATCAGTCTATCTGTCTGTCTGTCTCTGTTTGAGTCAATGCAACCATTCTGACTGAAGCAATACTCCTTTTGATAGAGTATATTATCAAAAGGGAGCCCTGGTGGGGCAGTGGTTAAATGCCAATGCTGTAAGTCAGCAAGTTGCAAGTTCAATTCCAGCGGGCTCCAAGGTTCACTCAGCCTTCCATCCTTTTGTAGTTCGGTAAAATGAGTACCTGGCTTGTGGGGGCAATTAGCTAATATACCTTGGAAACTGCTTAATGCAGTGTAGATGTGTAAATTGCTATTGCTTAAAACAAATTGTAAGCCGCTCTGATAGCCTTTGTGGCTGAAGAGCGGGGTATAAATACCTAAATAAAAAAAAAATACTCTCCCCCCCATACTGCCACTGAACATACATGATGGAATGTTGTCATGTAGGATGCCATGATCCAGACATAGCATCACCATCTTCTCTGACTCCTCAGTTAACTCCTTGCTTGTCAGGGTGGCCAGGATGCTTAAATCTCACATGGCCAGTATTCCCAGCTGCTGGGAGACTTTCACGGTAAGATTTTGTGGCATCTCATGAGAGTTCATGAGGTCTCAGAAAAGCGATTTAGGCTGGCACCCTATTAGTAAGTTACAATGTTGAAAATCAGCCTTATGCCATTACAACTCACTTTTTGGCCATTGTGTAGCTCAGAATTTTCTTCTGGCAATGCAACAACCAAAAGCCATGTTAACATGCTGTACTATCCCCTCCTTGTGATATCTCATAAATGGAAATATTGGACACTTTTGGGGGTAAAGTTGGCTGGGGTGAACCAAAAAGAGGTCAGGTGGAGGTCACATTGACCTGAGATGTGTCTTAGAAATATTTTGGCAAAACAAGCCCATATTAAGATTGTGTGGAAGACCCCTGGTAAACAAAACCATTAAGGAGGTATGCACTAATTCCTTCTTGGACACCTAAGCAATGAGTTATCCAACCAAACTATTAAGTGACCTTTCCCAACTACATTCCTAAGGAAATACCACCTTGGGACCCCGCCTCCTGTCCTGCATTGTGAGGTTGTCATAAACCCATCAATCTCTATCTCCCAGCCATTAATGCAATCAGTTAAGTTTCAGTTTCATTTGTTTAACTGGTGAGAAAACCATCCAGTCTTTGTTCTAGGCACAGTACTCCTTCAGGATATGAAGTAGGGTATAAATATCAGTCCACCAACAATAGAAAGGTGTGCCACTGTGAACAAACCTGGCGACTCACCTTCTCGGCACGCCTCCGGATTGGAACCTCCAGTACGACCCTTAGACCCCTGTCTGAGAATTTCACTACCTGAAACTCTGTTCTTCAAGACTGGTAATTATTGCCCTATTTTTCCAAATCTCTCCCTCTATCCAATCTTTCTGCCTTACTCCTCAATACCCTTGTGCGGTTCTTAGGAATGTGTGTTACATGTGTGAATGCATTTGGTATTATTTCCAATAAAAATACTTTATTTCACTTTAACCTGGATTTCTCTGCATTTAGGACTGGTATACATAGTTGAAAAGATCCCCCCAGTTACCCTCCTCTCACAGTTATCCATTTGAGTTAATACCCCAGATAGATTTTGGCATCAGAGGTGGGTTTCTAAAACACTCCCCACCTCTTAGGGTAACAGCCCCCCCCCCAACCCACCTTAAAAGCCATGCACCCCCCCCGCCATATAGCCATTTCCAGGTTATTAGAGAGCAAGGGGATCAGTAGTGATGGGTCCAGCAATTTCCCTTTAGCTGGATGACCTGAAATGATGTCATCTGCAATGGCATTCAAAGGACCCTTGGAGGGCCCTGCTGTTGCCTGTCACATTGTGTCCAGGAAGACAGCTGATTGTTTCACTGCTTATTTCCTAGATCTCTTACAACCTGGAAATGGCTGCATGGGGGGAGGGTATGTGCCTTACTAGGTGTTTTTGTGTGTGTGTGGGAGAGGTAGCACAGAGCTACAGAGATGTTACATGAGACAGGAACATCTCTTGATGGAGGATCTCAGGCAGAGTCTCATGTGATTGAGGCAGGCCTATAGGCTTGCCTCCATATGGCTTGGCCATCCATTTACTGGAAGCAGCACAGCCTGCCCACTCTTCCTAATTTCAGAGTTACCCTGATATATGATCTTCATCCAGTTGGAGGATCTCAGCCAGAGTCTCATGTGATTGAGGCAGGCCTATAGGCCATCCATTAACTGGAAGCAGCATAGCCTGCCCACTCTTCCTAATTTCAGCGTTACCCTGATATACGATCTTCATCCAGTTGGGTAGGGGAAGGATTTGTTTTTTTCAAGTCAGTGGGCATTAAAAAAAAATAAACAAGCAACTTCCCTAGGGTGTTCCCTCATTTCTTGTTACTGGACATGTTACACTTTGAGATTGATTTTCCTTCACTTTCTGTGCTGCCACTGTTTATTGGTTGAATTTGTCACAGTCCTGACAGCTCCAATTGTCACAGCTAGTGGTGGTGAGGGTGAGAGTGGAGAAGCTGTCAATTTGGCTTGGTAAAATGAAAGGAGTAACTGTGAAGAGAGTCCAGTGTATGTGCGTGCACATGTACTTGAGTGCATGTGGGAACATTGGGGCATTTGTGTGAGCAGTACATTCCATCCTGATCTATTAGCCTTTCTTATATTTGGTGGCTAAATGGTGCCCAGATGTGAACCCCGGGGATGGGGGAATCAGTGTGGCCTGACCCAATAGAAATAACCTGAAAGTCCCAGCTCTGCCAGGGACAATGGCATATGGTTTTTTGACCCTCCCTTTTCTAGTATTCTGATACCTTATTTATTCTACTACTAAGATTTTGCCCTATATGTTACCACAACTCAGATTTCAGCACTTGATGTTCTTCATTTAAATCAGATCATCCAAAATGTAGAGGATCGGCATTGTGTTTGTGTCTGTGTGTGATATTTCCAGTAAATACTATATAGTTCAGAGATTTATTTCAATTTAGCTGGTATATAAATGTCATTAAAGAAAACTCCAAAATGTTAGAGTAGTGCATATGAAAATGTAATAGCCTGCTTTACAGAGATAAGACAATACTTTATTAAATATATATTTTAGTTCAATTGTTTCCTCATCTTGTTTTTGTACTATCTACCATGAGATCTTGCTCTATCAGAATTTTACAGATTTTAAACAACAGCCATTTTATCTTAGTAGCTCCCTTTAGAATTTTTCAAAGGTCATTATGACTCTTATGTCACTATTATCATTTCATGAATATTGTTATGCAGAAATATACCTGCTATTAAAGAGTTTAACTGTAAATATATCACAGAATAGTCTTTCCCCAAATATTACTGTTGTTTTAGGAAAAGGAATTACTTGTAAATTATCACAAAGCTTGCTTCAAATGGTGATTCTTACTCTTTCTTTGGACACCATGATCTAAATCCAATTGTCAGTCCCAACTAGAGTAGACCCATTAAATCAGTGGGAATTTGGTACATCAACGTTACAATTAACTCAATGGTCTAACTTCAGTCAATTCAGAGATTACACTTCTGTTGGGGCAAACAGTAGGCTTTAGGCCAGCTGAACTTACTTCCAAGTAAATCTACATCAGCTTGCACTTGTAACCTTTTCTCCTTTCAGTGGCTTAAGTTCATCTCTCTCCTTACAGAATCACACTAAGGGCAGTACAACACTGAAGGAAAAAAAATGCTCAGGAAGCCCATTTTCTCATAAATTCAACACATATTCAATACATTTAATGCTAACAGAACTGCCAGACTTACCCAGTGGATCACTTGCAGTCCTGGCTGGGGGTCCCTGCCCCGCTTTTTGCCCCTCCATATGGAGGCGAGGGGCTGCATGGCTGCCACCATGCTTGGTTGTCTTCCTTCTGACGAGCATTGTGGGCCAGGAGGGAAGTGGAGCAGTGGCCAATCAGGGTGAAGCTAGATTTGCCCTGATTGATCAGTTTGAAATGGTTTGCATCAAATTGGATGCAACCTGTAGGCCTCCCAATCCGATTGGCTGGGGGGGGAGGGACCTGCTGCGTTTGTAGCAAGTCTTCACTCTGGTCTGGCAGTCCAAAGTCATCGGTAGCAGGGTCTCCATCAAGTTCATGGTCAAGTCTAGGTCAAGGTCAAGTTCACAGAGACCCCGGTGGTATGGGGGCATGGTCTGTGGAACATGCCGGCTGCCCCCCCTTTTATTGTTCATCTTAATCCTGGTGGCTGGAGGGGGAGAATGAGGGATTGGGCTGCCCAGACTCCACCCCCCCTGACTGGTGGGTGTTGGCAGGCAGCCTGACAATGGTCTCATCGATCAAAAGGTAAGTTGGTTGATGTATGGATCTGAACCCATGTGTTCTAGCCAACCAACTGCAGCTGTCATCAATAAAGTTGTGGCATTTATTGCCAACATATTTATTCTTATTTATCATTAGTATATTCTTTCAAACTTATATTGTGTCTGTCTTCATTTGGAATGGGGAAAGGGGGGGAAATACATCCCGCCTAGACACACAACAGCTCTTCTTGTTTCTTTATTTACCAGCTTCTTGGATTACACCAGCAGCTGCTAGTGGCTTTCATGTTGGTAGGGTAGTGAATCAATTCCAGATTTTCCTCTGAACTTTAAAAGAGCTAGCCAAAGTGTGAAACTATTTTGGGGACAGGTTTCAGCAACTTTCAAAGTACATCAACATTCAGAGTAAAACCCAGAGAGGATTCACCCCTTCAATTACATGAAACCCACCAGCCGCCACAAGATTAAACCAATATATTGCAGAGAAAGAAATGTCCAATTTAGTAGGCATAGTTTTTCTATACACACACCAACAAGCTATACCAAGAAGCTGGTACTTCTGAATAATAACAGAAGACTGCTTCATGGCACAGAAGCACTTGTGGGAAAGGAAGGCCTGAAAGGAGTGAGGGAAGAGAGATAAAAAGAGAAGAGGAGACTGGTAAAATGACAAGAGATGAAGAAATAACATTTTTCTCTACATCATCCTGCCAAAGCTGCAAGGGACTAACATGATTGTCCCCGTGGATTTATTGAGATAACAATGTCACCAGCATATAATGATATTTTAATGTTCCATGCCTTCATATTTAATGTATATTGACAATTAGCCTTACTGCTAGTGCCAGAATTTCAACAGAAATTAAAAACAAAAAGGAGCATCAGTGAATATTCTTTTGTGTTTCTTTCAAGCTGCAATGGTTTTGAGACAACCTGTGATGTACACACGCTCACATGCAATCAATAAATTGTTTTATTGACATGGATTCATGTGTCAGGAACATAGAACAAAGCCAAAACTGAATACAGCCACAGCAACCCTCCAGATAAACCCTCCCAGTGTGAGAAAAGCATTCAGGGAGTGCGAGGAGGTGGCCTGCACCTAGACGCTCTGACCTTGAGCCTTTCTGAGAAAGGAGCATTCTCAGGCCAACCAGGCGGGCTGGCCTCTCTTCAAAACTCCAGAGGCCAAGCCAGGGGGAAACCGCCTCATGTCAGGATCCTCCATGAATTCCACTCCAAATCCCAGAATTCAGGGATGAGCCTGACATACCGCCCACCTGAAAAAAAAACCCTTTTTTATTCAGCCTGGCTTATCAGGAAAGTGGGCATGGAACTTTTGCAATAAGCATGGAGCATTCACATGATCAGATTTAACCCATTCAGCATGGCCCAATCGTAAGTGTTTCCATTTCACCAAGTATTGTAAAACATCCCTGTGAACCCGAGAGTCCAACACTTCAGAAATTTCAAAATGTTGATCTTGGTCAACCAGAATAGGATGGGGCGCAGGCCCTGGGTCTGGATGGTGATGGTCGGGAGGGTACGCCAGTTTGAGCAAGCTGGAATGAAACACAGGATGAACATTTCGGTACAGTTTTGGTAAAGACAGTTCAAAAGCCACTGGGTTTATTACCCGCGTGATAGGAAAAGGACCAATGTACTTGGGCGCCAAATTCTTTGAAGGCTGGGGACTTTTAAGAAATTTGGTAGACAAAAAGACAAAATCTCAACGGCGTATCCCGGGGTGGCATCCCATTTTTGATGCACACGATGTTTGTAACGTGCTTTGGCAAAGTCTAAGGCTGAGATAACACATGGCCAGGCATCTCTAACCTTTTGGCTCCATTGGGTCACTGAGACTGGGTCCTTGGAAGTCCCCTCCCCTAGAGGCAGAGGATTGAATTCTTGCCCTAAAACAACCTTGAAAGGGGAGAGGCCTGTGCTCTGGTGAGTGGCATTGTTATAGGTGACCTCCACGAAAGGAAAGAGGTCCACCCAGTCAGATTGTTGGAAGTTCCCATAACACCTCAGATATTGTTCAAGAACCGGATTAATACGTTCGCTTTGCCCATCACTCTGGGGATGATGGGAACTTGTTGTATGTGGGGAAATAATCATTGTAATGTAAAAGCAATCTTGTGTACCTCATTCACAATCTTAGATAAGTCTAGGGTTTTTCCCCTGCATGCATTTTGTTCTCCCAAAATTCCCTTCTCTTACTTCACTGAGCACTTCTAGCCAACTAGAAGTGCTGGATGATTCACACATGACCTAATTTGAATTTTATTGCTTTTGTGTGACTCCTTTCTTTTTCTGAATCTGACTCTCCCTGAGAATGGAGGCATCCTAAGCTTTCCTGTAACCATGCCATGATGCATCGGAACCCAGCCAAGGCTGGTGAGTCTTTCCTACCCATTCTTAGTCATTTTAGGGACCTTTTCTTATGTTTGTTTTAGTATGTAGATTGAGACTAGGTGCTTGGTGTCACTTTTAAGGCTTTATTTTTGTTTTTGTTTTTAAATTTCCTGCATGACAAAGTCTCATGGGATTTTTAAATTTCCTGCATGACAAAGTCTCATGGGATTTTGAACAAGGAAGTGAATGGGTTAGGGTTAGGGTTAGGGTTAGGGTTCACTTCCTTTTTATTGGCAGGGAGCCTTTGCCGGGAGAGGAAGGTAAGTGTGTGTGTGTGTGGGGGGGAGTGTTCTTTTGCTGGCATAGATTTTTTTTTAATGCTGGCAAAAGAACATTTTAGAAAGGATCATCTGATAAATTCCTTAGAAAAATGTATCATAGTTTATCTCATATAGCATTTAAAGCAGAGAAGAGAAAAGGGCAGCCCATGGACTGCATGATGATGATGATGATATTTATTGCTTACCCCCCTTTCTCCAAGGATTGAGGTGAGGAACAACACATTAACACATAGACATAACATTGGTTAAAGGCACATATCAGTTAAAAACATATATCAATTTAAAGGAACAAATAAAACCAAGACGTTTTAAAACAGTCAACACACAATTTAAAATTCACACTTGAAAATCATTTGGATAGGCCTGCTGGAAGAGGCTAGTCTTTAATGCTGATTTGAATTCTAACATCGAATTCAGCTGTCATATCTCTTCCGGCAGGTTGTTCCAGAGTCTAGGGTGGCTGAAGAAAAAGTCCTCTGGGTGACCTAGTCCTGGCTGACTGAAGTAAATGCTACCTTGGAAGACCTAGGTATATGGGAAGATTATACAGAAGAAAGTGATTACATAGGTAACCTGGACCCAAACCATGTAGGGCTTTAAAGGTAATAACAAACACTTTGCACCTTGCCTGGAAACTAATTGGCAGCCAGTGGAGTGATTTTAATCTTGGTGTGATACTATCATTGCTGGCCATCACATCTATCTGAGCTGTCATTTGGAGTGATGGATCCAGAAGCACTCCCAGGCTGTGAACACAGGCTTTCAGGGGAAGTGTAACCCAATCCAGGACTGGTTGACACACCTACAACCCCAGGTTAGGACCCTTGACAGTAAGCACATCTGTCTTGTCTGGATTCAGCTTCAGTTTGTTTTTCCTCATCCAACCCATTACCTCCTCTAAGCATTCATTCAGAGGAGACACACTATGCATAGCTGAGGCTGTTTTTGAAGGCATGGAGAAATATATTTGGGTATCATCAGTCTACTGATAACACCCTGCCCCATGCTTCCAGATGATCTCTCCCAGTGGTTTCATGTAGATATTGAATTGCAGATAGAATGGCACCTTGTGGTATGCCATATAACAACTCCCTTTTTGAGGATCAACTATCCCTAAGCATCACCATCTGGAATTTGCCAGAGAGATAGGACTGGAACCACTGAAGCACAAATGCGTCCAATTCCCAAATCCCCCAGGTATTCCAGAAGGATACCATGGTCGATGATACTGAATGGCGTTGACAGGTCCAAAAGCACCAGCAGGGACACACTCCCCCTGTCAGTGCTCAGGTGAAGAGCAGCCACTAAGGCGACCATAGCAGTCTCAACTCTGTATCTGCTCTGAAGCCAGTTTAAAATGGGTCTAGATAACTTGTATTATCCAAGACTGCCTGGAGTTGGGAGGTGACTGCTCTCTCAATCACCTTGCCCAGGAAAGGGAGATTTGATACTGGTCTATAGTTGTTTATATCCAGGGGGTCCAGGGAGGGCTTTTTAAAGAAGCAGTTGTACAGCCGCTTCTATTAGACAAGATGGAAAACTTCCCTCCCTAAGAGATGCATTGATAATATATTGTAATTGGGATCTAATTGCATCTCGCTCCCTGAACGACCAGCCAAGAAGGACAGGGATCGAGAGGACAAGTTGTCTTCCTTACCCCAACAGCTTGTACACATTGGCGTTACTCACCAACGGAAACTGATCCAGCATAATCTTACTCACAGAGTTGCTCTATTGACACATCCCATTGTCAGCTTCTGCTATAATGATGGCATCTAAGTTGGCTCTTATCTGACAGATTTTATCTATGAAATGATTGTTAAAAGCAATCAGACCCTTTTTGGTAGCCCTGCAAGCAACAGAAGGCCCCCTGAGACTGCCAAGGAAACAAATTCACCACCAAATTTTGGCAGCCTGATTTGTCAACCAAGCAGTTTGCCATCAAAATTCAACACCCGACCATAATAGTGGGTGGCTGGGGCTGTGTGGATCTTCTCCCCATCTCCTCCCGCCCTCCACTCCCCTGTGTCTTCTGTTCCCACCCTCTTCCTGCTTCTTCTCTCTTAGGCCATCCCTTCTCCCTCCTGTCAAGGGATTCTGACTTTTATGTTCTTTTCAGTCCTGGCATTGAGAGTCACCTTCTTGTTTCAGGAAAATCTGAAGAAGGCTTGATAAGCTGCTTCTGTTGGTTCATGTTGTCCTTCCTCCCCCATCTCCCACAGCCATCCCCTTGTCTGCATCTAGCAAGTTGCTACTTAAGTCTGCATCAGTTTTCCATAAAGCAGGAAAGTAACGCTTGGCACTGTGAAGAGAGAAAAGGCAAAGCTACTTTGGCAGGAAGGATAGAGTGAGGAAAGCAGTATCATCTGTGCCATAGCACAATGGCAAAACAAATGTTTCCCATGCAGACGGTCCCAAGTTCTATCATCAACGTCTCTAGGTAAAACTTCAAAAGTCTCCTGTCTGAAACCATGAAAAGCAGGTCCTGATCAGTGTAGGTAATACAGAGCTGCAGGGACCAAAGGCACTTTCCAGTGTCCTAGAATTATGAGCTAATTACAACAACACCTGGGTTTTGCAATGCCTAAGGGATCTGGGAGGGCTAGTGCCTGGTGCATGTATTCCAATCCACCACACCAAGAGAGAGATCACCCACCCACACATCTACTGCTGAACAGAAATCCAGGAACAGAGGGAAATTAAGTTCTTATGACTTGAGCAAAAGTTGCCTGGAAGTTAACAGCTTACCACGTGATTGTATTTGCACATCAAATAAGTTTTATTTGTTGTGTGCCTTCAAGTAATTTCTGACCTACAACAACCCCAAGGCAAATCTATCCCAGGGTTCTCTGGGCAAGGTTTGTTCAGAGAAGGTTTGCTACTGTTTCCTCTGAGGCTGAGAGAGTGTGACTCACCCAGTGAATTGCCATGTCTGAATAGGGATTCAGACCCTCATCTTCCAGAGTACTAGTCCAACACTCAAACCACAGCATCACACTAGCTCATCAGATAATTTACTACTTAGTAAACAGTTGTGGCATATTGGTTTGAGTGTTGGACTACAACTCTGGAGACCAGGGTTCGAATCCTCACGCAGCAATGAAAACCCACTGGGTGAGCTTGGGCAAGTCACACACTCTCAGTCTCAGAAAACCCCATGATAGGTTCACCCTAGGGTCTCTATAAGTTGGAAACTTGAAGGCACACAACAACAATTTACCCTTAATAAAATTGGGAACAGGTGGAGCACTACCCGAGTCTCTCAAGAGGCAAAAGGAAAAGTTGTATCTATTCTCTATTCTCTCTGGTTGATAGTTGGTGATGCTGAAGTAGAAAAATGCCACATTCCCAAATTGTGGCTCATCAATGAAAAGGTTAATAGACATTGGGATGATGTTTGTGTGGAAACCCACCTTTTTAAAGGCTTGTTTTAAAACTCCTCTGAGTATAAAGCTTCTTGTAAAGTAGGATAGGAACAGAAAAGGCCATTTGCTTCAGAGAAAGACTCACTATGTATTTTTCACCATTCCCATCTTTAAGTAGGGCGGCAGCGATTTTAAAACAACCACCAGTGTAATTTAGGAATAGGTTTGCTTGTTTTCAAATGGAATCTCTTTATGTAATCTAGCCTTCCTGATGGATTATATTTTGATGAGTGCTTCCTGCTGCGAAATCTTCAACAGACTCTTTTTAAAGAATGCTTAAGAGATGAACTTGTACATTATACACTTTAGAAGTCTTAAGCAGCACCTTGAGTTGTTCTTAAAAACAGTGGGAAATACATATGGACACTTTCATATGTAACTTGCCTCCAGAGACCATCACACTTTAAGAGGCCTGATTAGTCTGGCCCTGATTCAGTTTGCGATGTCCCTCTCTCTAGTGCCAATCTGTGACAATGTCTGTATGAATAATTTCACATGTGCCATTTCATGTACTTTTGAGCCTCAGTCCTATGGTGGTGTGCATGTGTGAAAAACAGAAATGCAATTAGAAATGCATATCTATCAGATTTCCCCCCCCCAGTCAGGTGGTAGTTATACAGAAAGGTAGATTTGCAATCACATTTACCCTTCCTGCCTATTTTGCATCATGGTATGAACAAATGTATTATATCTGAAGGGTATTTTTAGTCCCATGTCCACCGTTAGGTGCTGAACATTTGGAAACTATAGATTTTCCTTGGGTTTTTTTCTGGGCTGTGAGGCCGTGTTTTGGAAGAGTTTATTTCTGACGTTTCGCCTGCATCTGTGGCTGACATCTTCAGAGAATGGTTGGGTAGAAGTGTGTGTGTGTGTGGGTTATATACTGTGAACCCTGTTGGGGAGGATATGTAAATTTGTGTATTTGAATGGCTAGTTTCTGGGTGGAGATATGCAAGAAGGATTAGTGTCTGTTTGGCTAATGGTTGGTTAATGGTCCATTATCTGCTGGAAATCCCCCTGTTCCTGGGTGGAGTTCATTTGTAAGTGTTGAGTTTTGATTTTAGTGTTTTTCAGGACTGGCAGCCAGATTTTGTTTACTTTTAGGGTTTCTTTTTTCCTGTTGAAGTTGTCCAGGTGTTTGTGGATTTCAATAGTTTCTCTGTGCATTCTGACATGATAGTTGTTGGCCTGGTCCAGAATTTCAGTGTTTTTAAATAACATTTTGTGTCCAGGTTGGTTTAGAACATGTTCTGCTACTGCTGATTTTTCTGGCTGGCCCAGTCTGCAGTGTCTCTCATGTTCCTTGATTCGTGTTTGCACACTGTGTTTAGTGGTCCCTATGTAAACCTGTCCACAGCTGCATGGTATTTGGAAACTGCATTTGGAAACTGCTCTACCTGCTGGCCACCCTGCATATCTTTGGGCTTCAGCCCTAAACTGAGGCTTAAATCCGCACCATAACTAATATAAACTACACCACACCCACTGAACAAATAAGAACTTGATAATTTAACACATATGCAAATCCCATTGATTGGCCTTGGAGAAGTCACACTCTCTCAGTCTCAGAGGAAGGCAAGGGCAACCCCTCTCTGAGCAAATTCTGCCAAAAAACAAAAACAAAAAAACACGATAGGTTCACCATATGGCTTGAAGGCACACAACAACCACAACAACATTCTACTTGGTAGCTGTAGTGGGACCAAGATCCATTAACACTAGACATGCATAGGACGGCAAAGTTAACCTTTTCATTCTATAGGAAATTGTTTTTTCAGTGATTGTTAACAAGCACAGTGCATTTGTTATACCTGGCACGTTACCTTTCTCTTTCCTTTTCCACGAATGTGCATTTTCTCTTCCATTCCTTTAGGATCTAAGTATCTCTTGTATTGCGCTGACACTTTGGAGAAATGTTGGGAGTCAGGTGGATGATGTCACATGTGCCCCAACAGTAGGATCATACCTGCTTCAAAGACCACATGTATTTGCATTATGTAATGTATGGGGCTACCCATACACATGCTTTTTTCATGCCATTGCTGAAACTGAAACTGACAAGACTTCCCTCCCTCCACAAGCATATCAATCTGAACAGAGACTAGAAAGCGGCACTGTTCAAACTGACTAGTATTTAGCAGGTTATGTTCATTTTACTGGAAATCACAGAGAAGAGATGAAAGAAATGGTGGGGAAGCAGCTGAACAAACAACAAGAAGGAAAGGGTTTCTTATCGTCACTAACCATGTCACTGAAGTATTTCCTCTAGTTGGAAATCAATAGTTGTAGACATGTAACCTCCCCAGCATTAGTTGGAGATAGTGTGATGACATGGAACAGTATAACATATAAAAGATGGTAGTGCACCACCATTTCTGCTGTGCCGAAGGAGGCATGGTAAACCCTTTTTGAATGCTTTTTTAACAAGAAAACCTTATGATGAGACAATCCAAAATGAAAAAAGAGATAGTCCCAGATGATGAGACTCCCAAGTTGGAAGGCACACAATGAGCTCCTGGGTTACAGCAGAGGACAACTACGAGTAGCATTGTGGTTAATGATACAACTGGACTCAAGTGGAAAGGACTTTCAGCTATTGATGTGCTCAGGGGTTGAAAAGAAACTCTGAAGCTGCACAACATATTATAGGAACATGGAATGTGAGAAGCATGAATCAAGAGAAGCTAGACATAGTAAAACAAGAAATGGAACATATAAACATTGCAATACTTGGGGTGAACGAGTTAAAGTGGACAGGAATGGGACATTTTGAGTCAGATAATTACACAGTGTAACATCTAAGAAAAATGGAGTGGCATTTATAATGAGGAGAAATGTAACAAAAGCAGTCAAAGGCTATAATGCAACATCTGACTGAATAGTATCAGTAAGACTTCAGGGAAAACCCATCAACATAACAACAATCCAAGTTTATGTTCCAACTACAAAGGCAGAAGAAGAAGAAATGGAAGATTCTATGCTAGAGTCCAGGAGGAAATTGATCACACACCAGAACAGAACTTCTTGTTAATCACAAGTGATTAGAATGCAATAATAGTAAACAGAGCAGAATCAAAGATGGTAGGAAAATTTGGCCTAGGATGAAGAAATGAAGCAGGAGAAAAACTGACTGAATTTTGTGAGGCCAACAGTTTATCCATTGCAAACACATTTTTTCAAGCAAGCAAAGAGGAACTGCATACATGGATATCACATGATGGCCAATATAGAAATCTAATAGACTGCAGGTCGATCCCCCATATCCATGGATTCAGTATCCACAGTTTCACTTATCCACATCAAAAAACCTCTCTCTAGGCATTTCTAGGTCCTCCAATGTGATTCTATGGTAAATTTCCAGTGCTGTTCTCATTGAAAATAGTAGGGTTCCCTATTATCCATGGTTTCAGGTATCCACAGTGTGTGTGTGTCTCAGAATGCATCCTCCATGGATATGGGGGTCAACCCATACATAATTGGAAGCAAAAGGTGCAGAAGCTCAATTCTCTCTGGGAAAAAAAGAAGACCAGGGACTGATTGTGGCATAGACCATGGACTGCTAATATACAAAAAATGAGAGTAAAAGCTAAAGAAGAATATTAAACTAACACCGTGTTAAAATACAACCTGAAGAACATTCCCAATAGAATTTAAAGATAATAAAAAAAAATTAGATTTGCACTATTAAGCCTAATTGACTGGGAGCCAGAAGGACTCTGGACTGAAGCCAGGGAGATTGTGGGGGAAGAATGCAAAAAGACACTGTGTGCAGCCAAAAGGAAAGAGATGCCTCAGTGGGTAACAGATGAAATTCCTCAAGCACAGATGAAAAGCAAATGTAAAAGGTGAGAGTCAGAATCCTGAATGCAACTGTTCAGCAAGTTGTGCATAGGGACAAAAAGAATTAATATAATAATAATGCAGAAATATAGAAGATGAAAATTTTTTTTAGAAAGTGAAGTGGAAGCTGCACTTAGAGCACTTGGGAAAAATAAATAAACAGGAACAGTTGGCATACCAATAGAGCTGATTCAAGCTACAAAGACAGAATCTACTGTAGTTCTAACTGAAATCTGTCAACAAATATGGAGAATAAAAGAATGGTCCACAGATTGAAAACACTCCATATACATTCCAGTCCCCACAAACAGGAACACCAGGGATTGCTGTAATCACTGGAACGTAGCATTGATATGCCATGTAAGCAAAGTGATGCACAAAATTCTACAACAAAGACTTTTATCACATATGGAGCAAGAAATGCCATGTGTCCAAGCTGGGTTCAGGAAAGGAAGAGGCACTAGGGATCATATTGCAAAGATATGTGCTGGATAATAAGAGTGCACCAAAGAATTTCAGTAGAAAATCGGCCTGTGCTTTACAGATTATAGCACAGCCTTTGATTGTGTATATCATGAAAAATAATGGATTGCTCTTTTGCTGACCAACCATGGAATAATAAAACCAGACACAGAGAGTTGGGTTGAACAAGGGCCACTTTATTTAACCTAAACCTATTTAAGGTGTGTTGAACCTGGAAAGAAGCAAGAGGGGGAGATCAACCTTGTGCAGGATCACCTGAGGCCCTTGACTTCCTTCTTAGTTTTCCCTTGGGCAAAACACAGGACAGAACTCATCATAGGAACTTTCTTTTGTCCTTTCAAGAGGCAATATGTGCAGTGCAGAGATCCTTCTCCTCTGCACGTATTGCATCTGCAGAGTCCAGTCCAGCAGAGCTGTTTAGCGTGGTAAGGGAGATGATGCAGGTTATACCTGCACAGAACCCGTTGCTTAACCCAACAACGGCCTGCGTTTAACAACTTCTTTGCAGATAAAATCTCTCGGATAAGAGCCGGCTTAGATGCCAGTATTTTGACAGAAACAATTGACGATGTGTCCAGCAACTCCGCTGATGTAAGTTTACTGGATCAATTTCAATCCATGAGTACTGAGGACATGGACAAGCTACTTGGTAAGGTGAGGAAGATGACCTGCCCTCTTGATCCTTGCCCTTCATGGCTGGCCATCTGGGGGGGGGAATGCCTTGATGGTGTTCCTTAAGGATATCATCAATGCATCCCTCAGGGAAGGGTATGTCCCATCCTGTTTAAAGGAAGCGGCAGTTAGGCTGCTCCTGAAAAAACCTTCTCTGGACCCCCTGGACATGAACAACTATAGGCCAGTTTCTATGTTACCATTTTTGAGCAAAGTGATTGAGAGGGCAGTTGCTCTTCAATTCCAAGTGGTCATGGATGAAACCGATTATCTAGATGCATTTCAAACTGGCTTTAGGACAGGATTTGGATTTGAGACTGCCATGGTTGCCTTGACTGACCATCTGAGTCTAAGCATCAATGGGGTAGTGTGACCCTGTTGGTGCTTCTAGACCTCTCAGCGGCTTTCAATACGATAGATCATAACATCCTCTTGGATCGCCTGAGTGGGTTAGGAATCGGAGGCACTGCACTCCAGTGGTTCCGGCCCTTCCTCTCAGGTAGGTCCCAGAGGGTGCTGCTCGGGGACAGCTGCTTCAGTAGAAAGGAGCTTATTTGTGGTGTTCCTTAAGGCGCCGTCCTGTCCCCAATGCTGTTTAACATCTATATGAAGCTGCTGGGTAAGATTATTCAGAGTTATGGGGCTGGGTGTTATCAGTATGCTGATGACACCCAGATCTATTTCTCCTTGTCCCGATCATTGGCCTCGAATTCCAATGGTGTCTCTCCTCTTAATGACTATCTTAAAGCAGTAATGGGCTGGATGAGGAAAAACCAATTGAGATTAAATCTGGACAAAATGGAGGTGCTCACGGTAGTGGCCCCAAAACCAGGGGGTCGTTTACACGGGCAAATATTCCTCTAAATATACCGCTAAGATAGCTCATAGTTCCCATGGATCACAGCACAGCATTGCCTCATTCAGAAGGGGGGAAGGTAAAACACCCAAATATAGCATGGCAAGGGATGTCACTACTTTTGCAGGTATATTTGCAATGTAGCGCATTATTGGCAGTGTAAACAACGATTCCGCTAAGGGATACAGCAGAGCTGCATTGTGATTGGTTGATGATGCAGGGGTGCACTTAAAAGAGGGGCAGGGAGAGAGGGAAAGACAGTAGTGATTAGAGGAAACTTTGAAAAATCCTCTCTGCTATTTTGCAAGCCAGTTTGCAAACAAAAAGGATTCCCAACAATTTTCATTCAGGGAGTATTCCTTCTCATCCTCTCTGCTGTTTTGCAAGTATGTAAAAGCTCAGTTCATCAGCTGTGATCCTGTGCATGGGGGAGGGAGAGAAACAATTTCATGAAGGGCTGTATCAGAGCTGCACTGCTATTCCCCCCTCTCTTTGGCTTTCCTCTGTTTGGCAGAAAATTCTGTTAAGCAAGGAGGAAAACCTTCCATTTGATTTATGGGAAGGGAGTGGGGGGAGGGGGACTGCCTCTAAGCTGTTATTTTCCCTCTCTCTTTCTCTGGCTTTCCTCTATTTGGGAGAAAATGCTGTTAAGCAAGGAGGAAAACCTTCCCTTTGATTTGTGGGAAGGGAGTGGGGGGGAGGAGGACTGCCTCTAAGCTGTCAAGCACAGAGTTCGGGCCAGGGCAGACATTCCTATGGCATTCTTTTCCCTCTCCAGTGCTTGGCCATGCCCCCAGCACTATTGGCTGTGTGAACCTCAAAGTGGAAAAAATCAAAGAGCCACAAAATATAGCTGTGTAAACATATACCGTGTAAACTACCCATCACTGATGCGGGAAAGTGCTAAAGCACAACTTAACACAATAAAACCTGCCATGTAAACCAGCCCCAGGATTTGGGCTGCAACCTCCAGTCCTGGACAGGGTCATGCTCTCCGTTAAGGACTGTGTTCGCAGTCTTGGGGTGTTCCCTGATTCATTGCTTCAGATGACTAGTCAGGTGAATGCAACAGTCAGGAGCACCTGTTATCAGCTTCGGCTGATACGCCAGCTGTGCCCTTTCCTGGAAGTGAGGGACCTTGAGACTGTGGTGCACGTGCTGGTAACCTCTTGTCTAGATCTCTGCAATGTGCTCTACATGGGGTTACTCTCATTCTTGGTCCAGAAACTTCAGTTGGTACAAAATATGGCAGCCAGAGTGGTCTCGGGAACATCTCGGAAAGACCATATAACTCCAGTATTAAAATCTCTCCACTGGCTGCCTATCAGTTTCCAGGCCCAGTATAAGTTGTTGGTTATTACCTTTAAAGCCCTAAATGGCTTGGGGCCAACTTATCTTCGGAACCGCCTCGTCCCATACAATCTTCCCTGTGTACTCCAGTCCTCTGGGAGGAATTTGCTTCAACCACAAAAATCTAGGCTGTCTGCAACCTCCCAGAGGGCCTTTTCGGTAATTGCCCCCTAATTATGGAATGGCCTGCTGAATGAGATCCGTCAGATGACGAGCTTGAATAGCTTTAAAAAAGCACTAAAGACGGATCTCTTTCGGCAGGCCTTTCCTGATTAGATCCCGGCCTCAGGAGCTGCGTCTCCTGGCCTCTTTTAGTTTCGCTGGCTGTTGATTTTTGTATTTGTTTATTTAGGTGATTTTAGTTTAGGATGATTTTAATTTTAATTTGATACTAATTTAATATCTTTTTATGGGGGTGGGTCGGGGTGGGTGGTGCTTAGGGATTTTACTTAGTACAGTCGTCCCTTCACATTCCCGGCCCTTCCCCCCAAGGCCTTGGCTGGGCCCCACGCAGGCCTCCCCAGTCCTCCCCAAGGCCTTCGCGGGGCCTCGCAAGGCCCTGCAGAGGGCTTCCCGGCCCTCCCCCTTCCCCCAAGGCATTCACGGGGCTTTGCGGGGCCCCATGGAGGCCTCCTCAGTCCTCCCCAAGGCCTTCGCGGGGCCTCTCAAGGCCCCGCGGAGGCCTCCCTGGCTCTCCCCCCTCCCTCCCAAGGCCTTCGCGGGGCCTCGCAGGGCCCTGTGGAGGCCTCCCCGATGCTCCCCAAGGCCTTCTCAGGGCCTCCCCACCCCTCCCCCTCCCTCCCAGGGCCTTCATGGGGCCTCCGGAGGGTCTCCGAAGGCCCTGTGGAGGCCTCCCTGGCCCTCCCCGCTCCCCCCAGGGCCTTCACGGGGCCCCCAGAGGGTCTCCGAAGGCCCCGTGGAGGCCTCCCTGGCCCTTCCCGCTCCCTCCCAGGGCTTTCACGGGGCCTCCAGAGGCCCCGGGTCACGGTTTTGGGGGGGGAGGGGGGGCCCTCCCAAAACCGCGAATAATCAAAACCGCAAATGCCGAGTTTGCGAATGTGGAGGGGCAACTGTATGTTGTATTTTAATTGTTGTACACTGCCCTGATTGTTTTTAACAGAGGAGCAGAATAATAATAATAATAATAATAATAATAATAATGGCCATGATATTGAGAATGCAGCTGCGCTGGGCAGGGTACATTTCTAGGATGGAGGACCATCGCCTCCCAAAAATAGTACTCTACAGTGAACTTGACACAGGTCAGCATAAGAGGGGCACTCCAAAAAAGCAATACAAGGACTCCCTGAAACAACATCTCAGGCTCAGCCAAATTGATCACCAACAATGGTCTGCCCTGGCCTCACATCGGGAGGCATGGAGACACACTATCCACAATGCTGCAGCCTTATTTGAGAACTCACGCTGAACATTTCTTGAAGAGAAACGACAACGCAGAAAGAATCACAACCCAGAAACATCACCCAAGGAGACCTTCTGCTGTGCTTTCTGCAACCGGACTTATTTATCTCAGATTGGCATTTTTAGTCATCAGCACGCTTGCAGAAAGCGCAGGATGAGTCCTTCCTGAATCTTTGTTTGCAAAGAAAATCCAGAGATAGATATTATTATTAACACCTGAGCCCTGAGGGCAATCCAATAACTGTGTTGCTCCCCAACTGGCCATTTATTGAAAGGCAGACCCGAGCGGAATAGGTAAGAGTCACCCAGTCACAGGTCTTAAGGTAAGAGCAAAACCTCCAGGTCCACCTCAAAGGTACACTTACAGTATTCCCCACCACCTGGATCACAGGACCTAAGGAGACAGTTCCTGAGCTCTGCCCTTCACCAAAAGTGTGCCAAGATGTAAACTAAAACTCTTACTTGATCTCCCCTGGCCAATCTGGCAAGTGACTACCTATTTAAAGACACAACCCAGAGCCAATAATAAAAGTCCCCCATATATAGGGTGGAGTAGAAAAACCAAACAAATAAACAAACAAAACCAAAACCAAACAGGTAAAAGAGAGAAAATTCCTTCATGGCCCTGAAGGGAGTAGCTATCCTCACACTGCACTGGAGGTGGGAGTGTGGGTTGAGATCTATGTCAAACAGGTCATGGAGGGGGGTGGACAGGCCTTTAAAATCCTACTGCACAACCCCATAATGCACAGCATCACAGTACCTTGTGCTTGACACAATCAACAATGGCCTCTTGTCCATGGAAATGAGACAAAGGAAAAGGATAAAACCTCACTCACTGAATTAAAAAAGACGAACAAAAAGAGTTAAGATATAAAGACTGTATATGTATATGTATATGTATACATGGAAAAGTATATAAAAATGTAATGAATCACTACACAGGGCACATAGCAGTATGAGAGAAGATCCATAGAACATAAATCATTTGTTGAAGGAAAAAAGCTGGCCCAAGCTTTCATTTGATTATACAGAAGCCTGATGCAGTTTGACTTGCAGTCTTTATCAGTGGCCAATATGAATCTTACATGATTCTAATATTTCCAGCATGTAGGCAATAATCAACAATGATATTTTAGTTGTTTGAAACAAACAATTGGAATTAAAATGAAAATATGCTTGGAAATGAATAGTAATGCACAGACACTATTTCAGCTTCTTTGAAACTCCCAGCAAATATTGGAATCTTTTCTTATGAAAGTTTGGATTTCTTTACATTGTATAAATCAGTTGACCTGGTCTCAGCAACACTGCTTTTCAAATTGTTATATTCATTTCATTCTCAGCTTATTTCTTCTGCAATTGGTCTCTGAGGTTTTATTTGCTGGTTCATTTCTTTCAGCCTGAAGCCAGCTCTGCTCTCTTCACCCACCCTCTGCTTCATGCAGTTCTTCTGGGTCTTCCATTCTACAAAAGGTCAGGATGTAGTGGTTTGTTTTTAGATTTGGGCACTGCACTGCTTCCTCCTTGTAATATGCAGACTCAAGATATGTATTTCAGAATGAACACAACACTCCATAGGAGGAAAGAAATTTTTTTACACAAAAACGATCCTTAAACAACAATTTTAAATAGAACTATTCTCACTTTTTAAAATGTATTTAAATGTAGATTCAGACATTTTCATTGGCTAATAGAGCAGAAATGGGTGTTGCCAAACACTCCTTAGTCTTTCCCACCTGTTCAAAGAAACGTTCACCTTCTTTTCCAATGTCATATGTATTCATTATCTCCAAGGCGAAAGGAGTTCCATTTAGCTAAGGCTGCAAGCATTGCTCAACTATATCAATTAGGCAGTGCAATTAACCAAATAATTTGTTAATCAGACATTTGTTAAACACATTCAAAAGCTATTCCTGGACTTGAGACAGCATTTGTAAATCAAGGAATTAGCTGAATAACAAGAAAAGCTATTTGGTTTTTGGGTGGGGTATTTTTTCAGGTCACAATCCAGAAAGCATGCATGTTTCCTTTACACAGGCAAGCATAGAAGCAACACTTGTGTGATTTTTTTTTTTTTGCCTCATGTGACAGAGTAATTGTTCTGGCATAATACTGTGGATTTTGATTTGGGATGGAGTTACTATCTGCTTCTCCATTTCAGGCAGCAAAATGTTTTGGGCCAACCCTGCCTGTGAGGTAGTTCAGGCTGAGAGAGAGTAACTGCCCCAAGACCTCATCCCACACACTGTATGGCTGAGATCCTACATCGAACAAGAAGAGGGCAACACTCCATCCATGCAGTTCCATGCCCCCCCTCCCGCCACAACCTGGCAGATAGAGGGACCCTTCTTTCCTCCCCCTGGGAGGTCAGAGCATTCCCATGCCTTCTCTTTTCCCTTGCTACTGGTGAAGAAGAACAGCAAGGGCCCTCCCAGGGTTTGACAGCTGGCAGAAGATGTTTTAGATGGAGTGCAAAGGGACAGAGAATAGCTCCTTGCCCCATCCAAAAAGAGATAAAGTAGGACCCCCATATCCACAGGGGACTGATTCAGCCCCCGCCCCCCATGAATACTGAAATCTGTGGACAAAAGCGAATGTGGGATGGGATAAGGGAGGCAAGTTTTCTCCTTGTCCTCTCCCTTCCCTGTTCACCCCCCCCACTGCCACTGCCACTGGAGCCATCCCAGGGGGTGAAGGAAGAAGGGAGGCAAGATCTCTCCTCCTCTTCTCCCTTTGCCCCCCCCCAAATGCCACCACTGCCCCCAGAGCCATCCTGGGGGAAAGGAGAAGGGAGTCTAGATCTTTTCTCCTCCTCATCCTTCACCTCCCACCATTGCCACTGCTGCCACTGGAGCCATCCTGGGGGGTGAAGAGAGAAAGGAGACAGTATCTCTTCTCCTCTTCTCCCTTCACCCCCCCACTCCGTCACCACTGTTGCCACTGGAGCCATCTTGGGGGCTGAAGGGAGAAGGGAGGTGAGATCTCTCCTCCTCTTCTCCCTTTGTCCCCGCCATCACCACCTGTGGATAACTGAATCAGCGGATGGTGAATCAGCGGATACGGGGGTCCTATTGTATATACATATATAAGCTACACATAAGTATATGTATATACAATAGTATATGTATATACAAAAGTGAGATATTGAAGATACACCTCTATCAGCCAGCGGATGTTCTGCTATGTACTATGTCACACTGGATCTCTGCTTTCTTTAGTTCTATAACTTCTACAAACTTTGGCTATGAGACTGTACCAGTGATGGAGGAGGGATTAATGCCTCTCTTTATTCAACGTGTCTGTATTTTCAGCTTTCTACTAAATCTATACAGTGCTTCAAGAATGGGTCACATAATGTCCCTTAAGAAAAGAAATGAATACAGAGACAGTATGCTTCACACACCCCTTGCAAAAGAAGCTAAATCCCTGCTGTATTCCACAAGTGGAAAGAAGATAGATTGGTATCTATTGGTAGATCTTTGCAGCAGATCTGCAAGACTCCCAATGGCATGACAAAGACTGTCAGAGTGAGTCAGAGGTACTTGGTTGGGAAAGGAGCTAGCAGCCACTAGCTCTCTATATAGCTGGAGCCCCAGCTCTGTGAATAGGTGGCAAGGCCAACAGGCATTTTGCATGGGCTTGGTGGAAGAGAAAGCATAAGTGAACTTGTGTCTGTTGGGTTAAACCTCGCCAACCCTGGAAAAACATTTTGGAGAATTTATAAGGATAAGGCTGTTGCATATGTTGTGGTAAGGCTGTTTGTTTGTGTGAACTGGAAGGAGGTTTGCTTGTATGCACCTTAGTATGTAACGGCACATCCCCATGATCTCCACTGCAAGAACCATAATCCACTACTTGGTTCACTTTGGTTCACAACTCTGGCTCACTGCAATTGGAAGCAGTACCTTGATATCAAATTTGGCTGATCTGGCTTAGATGTCATTACACTAATGTACAGAGCATGGGAAATAAACAAGATGAACTCGAACTCTTAACACAGCAATGTGAATATGATATTACGGGCATCACTGAAACTTGTGGGGATGAGTGTCATGATTGGAATGTAGTAATAGGGAGTAATAAAGTAATAACCCATTTCAGAGAAACAGATCAAACTGTAAGGGAGAGGAGTAGCATTATATGTCAAGGATGTTTACACCTGTGAAGAGATCCATGATTTAAATCCTGGAAGTCATATTGAGAACATCTGGGTACAAATTAAGGTGGGGGAGAAACAACACTGATGTTATTGTCGGAGGCAACAGCAATAACAATTGCTTATCACAGTCTAGAGACCCAGCCAGATTGTGGGATTCTGCTGCAAACCCCCAAGCCAGACTGAGGACTTGGATGATGCCTTCATGGAACAGATGACCAAACATTCAGAAAGATGTAGTAGTAATGGCAATTTCAATTATCCTGATATTTGTTGGAAGTCAAACTTTGTCAAGAATATAAGGTTCAACAAATTCCTCACTTGCCTCACAGACAATTTCATTGTCCAGAAAGTGGAAGGGGAAATGAGGGTGTCAGCTATTTTAGATCTGATTCTAACCAACAGTGATAACCTGGTTAATGGGGTAGAAGTGGTGGGATCCTTAGGTGGGAGTGATCTTGTTCTCCTGGAGTTTATTATACAGCAGAAAGGGGAAGACAAGCATAGTTAGATATGCATTCTGGACTTTAAGAAACCTGGTTTCAGTAATCTTAGGAAAATATTAGGTGTGACCCCATGGTCAGGAATACTAAAAGAAAAGGGAGTTCATGAGGTTGTGAGTTTCTTAAAAGTGAGATATTGAAGATACAATTTCAAAATGTTCCAGAACAAACAGAGAAAAATGGGTGGTGTCTAAAGAAACCAGGATGGATGTCTAAAGAACTTTCAAGTGAGCTAAGATTTAAAAGGGACATGTAAAATAAATGGAAAAGGGGGCGAGGAATCACCAAAGAGGAATTCAAACGAATAGCTGCATGGTAGGGAGAAAGTCGGAAAGGCTTAAGCACAGAATGAGTGGCATTCTGGAAAGGTTAAAAACAATGAAAAGGGGTTTTTTTTGGTGTTTTTTTGTTTTTTTTGCTATGTCCACAGCAAATGAAAGAATAAGGAAATGGTTGGGCCACTGTGTGGAGAAGTTGGTAAAATGCCAACAGGGGACAGAGAAAAAGCAGCATGATTAGGAGTTGTTGATGGGTTTTGCCCATCAGTGAAAAGGAGAGCTCCAGCAAGAAATGGACTACAGACCAGCTACTGGACAGCCACAATGCCATCTGATAAGATAAGACCACCGATGCTACTATTCTGTTCCAATTCCACTTTTCAGACTTTATGGGGTAAAGTCCTATGATTCTAGTATTCTAAAAGCAAGAACAGAAACTAGGTTTCTGAATCAGGTAAAGCTTGGGGGATGGACAGGTGTAGGGTTGTTGTTTTGTGTGAAAGGACTGAGGAAAGATCTGGTCCTTCATTCTGAGTGAACAAAAGTCTTCACCACTGACCTCTCCCACCATTTCACATGTGGCTCTGGTTGGTGGACTTCAAATTCTATTGGAAAAAAAAACACACACAAAGTAAATACACCAAGTCTGATGTTTGCCCACACCTTAGACTAGAATTCCTATCATCCCTGGCCATTGGCCTTGTTTAGGGATTATGGGGATTACAGTCCATCTCTATCTGTTGGCCCCAGTTTATAAAAGGATGCTTTAAGTTCTTGCTGTTTTCTACTTTGTTGCTCAACTGTGCTGTACAAAAATTTATACTGTACACATTTGGATTGGGAAGAAATTAAAAAAAAACCTGTGGAAAATGTTAAGTCAAAATGTATTGCACACAGATCTACAGAGTGAAACAAAAAGTCCTGCATGGGTTAAGGTGCTGTTTTAGAATATATGTGGTTTAGAAGGTTTATAAGGTATAGGAATATATAAGGTTTTAGAATATATGTAGGTGCTGATGACCTTTAGGGTGATATTTCTAAAATGGTCAAAAACACAAAAAGAAAGGTTGAGCACACTGCCAGGCTGTTGACCTTATCTACCACATAGTAAAACTGAAAAGCAAATATACAGAGACCTGGACAGGTCACTGGCAAGACAAGAGTGTATGGTCTGGTTTTTTGAAAATGTGGTTGGAATGAATGCCTTGAAAAACAAACAAAATACTATGACTGAGCTTCCCCCTTCACTTCCCTGCAAATTGGGTTTGTAGATAATGGCTTCAAAATGTGAAATTTTTGCAATCTTGAAATCTCCAAATATTTGTTATTACTTTATAGGGGCACAAGTCTTAGGATGAATGAAAAAGAGAAATGGTTCTGAGGAAAGGAGACACCATGGCAGCCTTTAGGCTAAGGCTACAGCCAAGATGGCTTTTGAAATCCACTGACTGATTTATGATCAATTTACAGAATCAGTCTGTTCAGATCCATGATTTTTGTTGTCCATGTTGTCTGGAGTATTATTTATTTAGGTTTTCCTACAGCCTTTCTGTACTACCTACCTTTAGAAATTAATGAAACTAACTAATATCTGAAGTGTTGAGGTTTCTTTTTTTTCCTCTCAAACTGATTGGTTTACAATATTTATTTACTAAAATTGGCAAAATTTGCAAAGGCATCTTATTTCAGTTGCACAGTTCCAGGAGTCATGGAGGATGCCATAGCTATATTAGAAACACCCATGCCCATTGTACCTGACAAAACCATTCCAGAAGCTGGCACTGCCATGTTCACATTCATTTCCAGCCTGCCCTGGTTCATCATAGGTGTGCTTCCCATGGACACTGCAGTCAGGATTCAGGTATTACATAGCATGTCTCCCTTGATTTATCTGGAAATGTACAATATTTTGGTGAATCCCAATTGTAATTCCATTGCAAGTGCAACATCTTAGAGAGGTAAGGAATATTAACAATTTTTCACACCTTGGACATGGTACCCTGTTGAAAAATTGTTAAATGCCATAAGAGTTTTCACCACATGCAAGAGCAAACAGTACTTTTTTTTTTCATCAGCAACAATAATTGGAAAAATGTCTTCTGCACAAAAATTATATTTTGTGCAAAACTGTCTTTTGCACAAAATTATATTTTTTGCAATAATATATAATTATATTTTGTACAATAATGTATTTTTTACAAAACCACACTTCTTAAATTCAATTTGTGAATCCCTCCCCTGCAAAATACTAGATTATTAAAAATCAGCAAAAATGCACAGGACTTCTCATAATCACCAACAAGAATGAAAACGTCTGAAATGTTTCACGATGTGCACAAGAACAAAATATTTGAACATCTGCAAACAGCCAAACATACAACCAGGCGCTATTTGGGAAGGAATTTTATCTGAATTTGGTTCAGTAAGTGGTGACTGGTAATGGTTGTGGGATTCCTGGTGTTCAGAATGCCAAAGAGTGGTTGTGCTTTTCTGTTCACAATCATTCTGATGGCATTCATTGCAATTCAGGTAGGTATCTTTGATTTTTCTAAGTTTTTTGTTTTGATTTTTCAAACTTGTTTCTGACTTTTCCAAATGACATCCATCTTTGTGCATTTCACAAATGTGTGTACATTTGAAATGTGGTACTAAAAGCAGATTTGCCTTTGAAGTGAGATGTTAGTTTTTAGGGGTGTGCTTTGTTGTTGTTGTGAGCCTTCATGTCATTTATGACTTGTAGAGACCCTAAGGTGCATATGCCATGGGGTTTTCTTGGCAAGATTTGTTCAGAGGGGGTTTATCTTTGCCTTCCTCTGAGCCGGAGAGTGTGTGACTTGTCTAAAGTCATCCAATGGATTTCCATGGCCAAGCAAACAGCCAAACATTCAAACCCTGGTCTCCAGAGCCATAGTCCAATGCTCAAACCACTACACCAGACTGGCTCTCAATCTCAAACTGAATCAAGCTGAATCATTAAATTTGGGGAAGCTCTGAATCAAAATAAGACTCCACCAGAGCAGACTGAATTTGGATCTGAATACACCTGAAGATTTGATAGTAATTTGGATTTGAACAGATAGAGTTGGCATATCTTCCAAAATTGATATATTTATCTCCAAACACTGTATATAATGAAAACAGCAGGATAGGATGGATGGGGAGGGAGAGGCGGGTGTTGTTTTGTGACTGGTAGTTAATCCCACTGAGTACATTTACAAGTACTCAAAACCCAGAGTGCTCTGTATGAGGGATGTTCAAATAGTGTAGTGCTCATTGCCTTTGGCTAGTTCCCTATCCCAATCCCTATCCCAAAAGCAGGACTATTGAAACTGTTTTGGGACTTGAGAGGGTTTAACATTGGGTGCCAGTTAAGAAAATGTTGATGTTTAAATCCTTCTGCTCCACATCCATCTACCAATTTTATCTTACTGGACTTTCTGTGATTTTGGTACCACCTGTGCAGAAAATAAAATAAAACAAAAAGCCCTGGAGTATTTTTCATGCATCATAACTTGGCTCCTGAACTCATCAATTTGATACACAAAGGCCCAAGCAGAAACTCTACTGCATCAATTTGTTAGAAATTTGGCAAGTTGTAGCCCTTTTTCTAAGGAGATATTTCACCCAGTTCTAGCATTCAAAGAGTTCTAGTCATCTGTGGATTTATAATGATAGACTATGGTAAGCACAAAGATTGGGATTTCTGAACCAAAATTCAGATTTGAATCCAGATGGAATCATATAGTCTCTGAACTGGTCCCAGCTAAATCAGACTATTTTCCAAATGGCCATATATGGGTGTGACCAAATCTTGCACACAATATCCACCCCTATTTATTACATATCTCAGTATTTAACAGTTACATGAACATTTACTTGGGAGCAAGCTCAGTGAATGAAATGGGTTTTCATTCTGAATAAAGAAGCACAGAAAAAGATTGTTCTACTCCTGGTGTCTAGCTAATGTCCCTTACTTCTTTAGGTTTCCCCCACCTCTAAACCAGAAATTTTTTGAATCTTTAGAATAATCAGGGGAGGAATTCTCTACAGATAAGTGTTCCAAAAGGGAGGCATAGAAATGTGAGGCAAAAATATCAAAACATCTGGAATTATTAATGTTGTATATTAAAATAATACATCAGAGAACATGCCAGTTAGAGCCTGGGCCTTTTAGATAAATGTCACATACTGAAAATTTGCATAAATTCGCTGCACAGATTGTTATGACATGTCACATTCTGTAGGAAATGTAAGAGCAGGATCTCTTGTGGCATTTCTGTGCCACAGGTGCACATTCTGAACCTGCATAACCATGGGACATAGTTTAGTCCTTGCGAGAATTTTTTTTTAAAAAATAAACAAACCAACTAGAAACTGCAGAAGTTTTATCTATAAATTTCATTCTGTGCAAGTTCCTGTGATTTACAGTCAAATTTGGCAGAAGGACTGAGTAAAACAAGCTCTTGAACACAGAAACATTGTTCAGTTTTTTCTTTTGTTTGTTTGAAGGGATTTTGTTTTCTTTAGATAAACCTTACCATTATTCAATATAGATTTCTTTCTTTTATTTGCCAAACCAAGACTGTGCATACCTCCATGTCTTTGCACTAAAAACAAGATATCTTTCCAGGGAACTGAGGGCACAGAACATACATTTCTGGTCCCCCAAACTGTAAACATGGGCCAAGATTCTAATCAGTCCTAGTGGAGTGGAAAGCGTTGCCAGTGCATCAAATCTGTAGCCTCCTCCGGTCTATATGGAGGCAGCTATGTAGTTATATTCAATGTGAGATTCCAAGAGGCTCCCAGGACCAAGGCACTATGGGAGGGTTGGAACAGAAAATTGCCTGTGCTTTGGACCTCCTCGGATATGCCACTTTTCTTCTGGAACATATGAAGGCAATGGGAAGCTCAAGACCATTCTGACGCGATGCAACCCTCAAGACCTCTTTTTCTGGAGAGAAAGTGGGCAGCACATTTCTTGCCTAAGAATAGCTACAACAGGGGTTTTCTGCCAACCACTGGATAGAGAGCAAGTCAATACATTGGCCAAGTGAGGTGCTTGTGAGTTTGAGGTGGTGGCTTAGCACAAGCACCACCCCACCTCACACTTCATTTTCCCTCTTTTCCTCAGGACAGTAACATCACTGTAGCTGCAGAGGACAGAACAGTTTCACTCTGTGGTGCCATCAACACTTCATTGGCCAGATTCCAGTTGGTGCACTTTGTTAGTGTAATGATATAATATACAAGTGCAGTCATACTTGGGTCTTGTTACAAAAGTAACAAGGCTTCTTTGCCATCATCGTCGTTGGGAGAAGAAGGCTATTCTCTGAACAGCCTGTTACTCTAATACCTAACTTCTGAGGAAAATTCATGATAAGATTGACTTGGACAATCATTCACCAGAGTGTAGATATGGGGGAGTGGGAAGAGCACAAAAATGACAGCACTACCCCCTCACCAAATAAGGATTCTGTCCACTCATGTCCTTCAGTCTCCAAATTTGGGGCATTGCAGGAGGGAGACACTGAAAATAATTCAGCAAAAATTCTTATATTTGCTGGGTTTGCAGTCCCTTGGTAACTTTGCCTGCCTCTTTTCTTTGAGCACTATTTCCAGATGCTCAATTGATGTTTGAAGTGACTGCAATGCTAGAAATTTGAAAACTGAAGGGTAATTTCATTGGAGGGGGGCAGAATTCTTATTTGCAGGGCAGTGTCATCATTTTGTTGCCTCCAGAGCTATTCCCTGATCATCTGTCCCATGAGCACCTTGTGAAGTATCTCTGAGGTCTCCTCTGGCAAAGACTGGAGAAACAGGCATCTTAAATCTGTCAGACTCTTTCTTCTGATGAGGAGGAAAAAGTCTTTGCCTTATTTCTTTCAAAGTCTTTCCCCTCTTGCTGTAGCTGTGCTGCTGCTGCCTAAGCTAGCGTAGTGAATGCCAGTATAGGTATCTGATAGGATGCCAGCCTCTGAAACTGATGTTTGCCCACATTTCCATTGTGCTGTTTGCTGCCTTTGGAGCCCTGGTGGTGCAGTGGTTAAATGCCAGTACTGCAAGCCACAATGTCATGAGTTCAGTCCCA
Source organism: Gambelia wislizenii (assembly GCA_030847615.1). Taxonomy (NCBI): domain Eukaryota; kingdom Metazoa; phylum Chordata; class Lepidosauria; order Squamata; family Crotaphytidae; genus Gambelia; species Gambelia wislizenii. The sequence goes on from JAUMIR010000004.1 coordinate 112,499,691, forward strand.
GAGGGCTCCAAGGTTGACTCAGCCTTCGATCCTTCTGTAGGTTGGTAAAATGAGTACCCAGCTTGTTGGGGCAATTAGCTAACATGTTGTAAACTGCTTAGGGATGGCTTTGTACTGATAAAGTGGTATAGAAATATAAATGCTATTGTTTTGTTGATTTTTAACTTATGCAAGGAGGTTGTGGAATCTTCTTGTGTGAGAATATTAGACCTTTTGGGCTTCAGACCACTGTGCTAATGGTTTGATTGAATAGAACTCTAGTATTTCTTAAACATAACTAGTTTACCTAATCAACAAAGCTGCTAGTTGGGTTTTTTTTCAATGTAACATTCAAGGAAAACTAGCAGTGATTCAGAAAATTCTTAATGGAATGAACTAGGGAATAAGGATTCACAGAAGGAAACTTGTGTGATTCAGGGTGTCCAGTTTTGAGAAAGAAATGTTAGTCATAGAATCATAGAATCATAATGTTGGGAGAGACCACGAGAGCCATCTAGTCCACCCCCCCCTTGTAGGAACACACAATCAATCATTCTTCCAACTGATTTTTACAAACCTCTCCACAGAGGGCTCTTGCCTACACAAGCCAGGATATATCAACTCTCCACTGGCTGCAGCCGCCGCAGTCTCCCTCACCCTCCAGAAACAAGGAAGCCAGGCTGCAACATGTGACCAAGGTCCCCTGCATGCAACCAGCCTTTGTCAGATGTTATAGGACTCCTTCCTACATTGGAAGAGCAAGGCAGACTGGCAGCTGCAATGATGGCCTGCCGTGCAGGGATGGGCTCCTGTGGGTATGTGGTGCCCAATCTTTTTCTTCCTACTGGGAATGGATTAAACCAGGTATAATCTTACACCATTTTATTAGATCCTACCCTGTCTCCCTCTTCCCATCTCAGCCTCATATCTACCCCAGAGGTCATGAGGACTGCCTGGGGCAGAACAGGGCAAAAGCCCTGCATTATCAGGACTGCAGGGCTCTAAGACAGGGACAAGATGGGGTATATTGCCTGTGCAGACAAGTCAAATCTGTCATACCATTCAGAGCATTCTTCTGGGATGGTCTTACGCTTCTCTGTATCTTTCCAGTCCTTATTATCCTTTCTCACCATTAGTATTTTCTCTCTCTGTCTCATCTAGAAATACACAGAAGCACATAGAATGTTTGAATGTCAAAATAAGATAAATTTATAAAATAATCTTGGCTTACTGTGCCTGAGCAAGCAAGTTGACTCATGGTGTTCGATTGTTTCTCCTTTTCTCTTTTCCGTAGGAGAGGCTAAACAAGCCAGGGACTACTGTCCATACTTTATTTAGCATCAAAACCCAGAGTTCTAGAGTCTAAACCTTGGCTTATGATTCCAGCTTGTTGTTGTTGTTGTTGTTGTTGTTATTGTTGTTGTTAATGTCCTGAATCCTGTTTGGCAATTATGAATGCATAACCTAGAGTTATGTATTTGTGACTGTTTTGTATTCACAATCCCTATTTATGCCCTAGTTTAGGTAATACATAGGGACCATGAAAATCCCCCAATTCCCATTTACCGAACAGCACCCACTGAGATCAACAGAGGTCTGTTCTGCTATCAACTGGGAACAAGTTGACTGATGGTCCCACCCACTCCTTTGTGTGAGCAGTCTCTGGTGTGAGGGGAAATTGCGACAGAGGTTCTGCTTCTGCCTGTCACACTGGTGATCACTCATGGGAGGGGAGGAGACCATCTGTTAGTTGCTTCCTGATTGACAGAAGAAAAGTCCCTCACTAGTCACAGCAGCTGCTGCTTGGTAAGTGGGGACATCAGGATGGGATTGACTGCAAAGCATCATAAGTATGGTGCTTATGCATTTCTAACTTTCCAACAGGATTCCGGCCTTTTCTTCAAAACTGGGACTCAAGGCAGCTTCTTAGAAGATGAACAAGCCATGGTTCTTCATAATTGTTCTAGTCATTCCCAGAGGCAAGGAGAACCTAGCAGGAATGATCAAGCACTCTGGTTTACCATAAGTACTTTCTTAATTATGGTAAGGCAGACATGGTTTTTTGTTTGTTTGTTTGTTTACTCTGATCTCTAAATCAGGCCACATACACATACAAAATCACCACATATGCCAGGAACCTCAGAGTATTTTAAACCTGGTTTCCACAAATTCATGCTGCTTCAGTGGTTGGTTACCTATGCTTATCCATTTCCAGGATAAAACCAGTAACACAGATTTAGTCCAGGGACTAATACTTTTACATTTAAGACTGGTCTAAAAGCAGACAAAATGAGCCAGGTAGCTCAGGTGGAAAATACTGAAAAGGGAGGCTATGTGCCCTACAACTTTCCCTATATCAACTGCCCTCAAAAGCAGTGGGAGGCACTTTGTACATTTGTGCCATGTCAGAAGAATGCTACAAGAACAAAAATGGGCGACATTACCAGATGATGCCATCCTTCAGATGTTCTGGGGGCATCGCACAGGCATGAATAACACATCCCTTTTTATTGACCGCTTAGCCCATCAATAAAAAAGGGACACTTTATTCACACTCGTGCTACGCCCCAGGAATGGCTGAAGGATGTGGGTGTCTGATAAAGTTGCCCTTTCTGTTCTTGTAGTGTTCTTGTTCTTCTGATGTGGTTGGGGATGCAGTTGTGTGCTGCTTCCCCCCGCATCTGATAAAGTACATTGAATGGAGTGGGTGCGTGAAGAAGCCATCTTGACCTCTCGGGGTGATAAAGTATCTTTGGTTCACCCTCTTTTATATTGCTATTCTCACTCCTTCCTTCCCTTGTTTAGCACTCTAAGTAGCCTTGCATCATTTTTCTTTTTTAAATGGCAAGTGAAGGAAAAGAACTTGATGACTTTGCCACACTTGTGAGATGATGTTTTAAGGCCAAAACCATGATGCTAAATGTACCTTTGCATCTCAACTGCAGGTTTGTAAAATATCTAGCAAAAATCTAGCATTTGCTTTGGGGGTAATTCCTCCATTAGTGGTAATAGGAGATTCTCAGCCCTTCAAAAAACAAACACAAACCCCCATAGCTTTGGAGAAGGGATTTTTCATGGAAATCCAGCATAGGAAGACAGGATTCCATTTCACCCCCATGTCCCCATTAACTCTTCCCTACAGCTGATGCCAGAGCCAGCATGATGTAGTGGTTTCAGTGTTGGACTAGGACTTCATGGAAACCTGCTGTGTGACTTTAGGCAAGTCACACCCTTTCAGCCTCTGAGGAAGGTAGAGGCAAACACCTCTGAACAAATTCTGCCAGTAAAACCCCATGATAGGGTAGCCATAAGTTGAAAACAATGTGAAGTCACATGACAACAACAATAACAACACAATAGCTGATGTAACTTGTGGCTGAGATCCTGCATCTCAAGTATAACTTTATGGCAGAGGAGCTACGTTGCTGACGCAAGACACAGTTACGACAAGGAACTGTAATGATGTGCAACAGGATATTGTGCGAGAAGTCCTCTTTCACAATGGGTGCTCCCACCACACAATGGGGGCGCTATGAAATGTAGTAACATATTTGCAATGAGGGGCAGGGCACTGATGCCTTTCACTGCCCTCCATTCCAGCACTCTCTGGCTCTCTTGAGTGCCCTTGACCCTTCCTTGCACTATCTTTTCACAAGGGCACACTGTGCTTTAAATGTCATATAATTGTGCATCACAACTATTGTGCATAAGGCACACTTCCCTCTCTACTTGTGCAATGTGTTTGATGCTGCAGCTATGACAAAGCTTTCCTCTTGGGATTTTGACCATTTTGCAATGGTAAATTGATTTACAACTTCATGAATTCCCAACAGGATGCTGGCCTGTATATTTAAAGGGTATTAAGGTCTTTAGCTACATAGTGTGCTCCATTGCTACTAGTTAAGGATTTTTCAAGCTAAAAAATAAATAAAACAATTTCAGGGTTAAGGATCAATTCCACAGAAATAGAATTGTTTGTAGGAGATGGCAATTTGACAGAGTAATTGAATGAGTTTGGAGTACCAGGGATTTGTAAGTGGAACAGGTGAAAATTAACTGATGATAATTGAATACTAATTACCTCCATGATAGCAACTGTCTGCCAGGTGCTTTAAAGAACACAAAAAAATGAAAACAGAGGATGTGGGGCCCTTATCATAGAATCATAGAGTTGGAAGAGACCACAAGGGCCATCCAGTCCAATCCCCTGCCTTGCAGGAATATATAATCAAAGCAATCCTGACAGATGGCCATCCAGCTTCTGTTTAAAAACCTCCAAAGAAGGAGACTCTACCACACTCTGAGGCAGTGTATTATCTGTTTTAACTACAAGACAGCTGGGTTGAAAGACTCTGGAGCAACTGCCAGAGGTTAGAGCACCACACTGTTCACAGCAGAACTGGGGGGTGGATGCGTAGCCCTTGATGTGTCCCTCACCCTCAGTTTCTCCCTTTTTTTATTTTACTATTTTATTATTTAGCCACCTTGAATCACATCTTGGGAGAAAGGCGGGATAGAAATCCAATACATACATACATTCAATTCTATGAAAAGAGCTTCATGGTTAAATAAAGGCTGTTCTTGAACCTAAAATAGTCCAGGGGCCAAAACATAGTGAAACTGCCAACTCCTAGACCCCCCCACAAAGTTTTTTTTTTTAAAAAAACCCAACCTAGACCCCCGAACAAAGTTTTTTTTTTTTTTTAAAAAAAGCCAACCCTATAATATCCCCCCATACTCTAGGAAGTATGGGGGGGATTTTAGATTTTTTAAAAATATTTTTCCCCAAAAGGGTTTTTAAAAAAGTTTCCATGGGCCTTGGGGGTCCACATGTTTCTCCATCCTTGATTGAGACTACACCTCCTGGTCCAGACAGGCCATCAAGGTAGTACATTGTCACCTACATAATAACAATAATAAAAACCAAGTCTCTCTGTGTGTCTTTTGTGTTAATCTTTCTGCCCATCTCTGCCATAGCTCTCGTATCAATAGGAAAACCAATCTCAGATTGGAGTTGCAACCTGTTCTGGATGGGTTGCAGCGCTAGAGCAGCTGAGACTGCGTAGATAAACATGCATGGCAGAAAGCAAAAGGAGCAGCATTGGAACCAGGAACTAATTCTGTTGAGGCGGTGGTGGTGGGAACCAAACCTCTGCATTGTCCTACAATCTGGGCTTGGATGGGCTCTGATCCATTAGTTCTACTTGGCTCAATATCAACCATCTTTTACCCATTAACATGGAATCAGATGGAAAGAAGACCTTTCAGGCATTTGTTACAGTGGAAGAATGGAGGGGGGATAATAGTGCTAAAATGATGTCATTCATGATTAAGGTTTTATTTAAGTAACAAGAGGCAGAAAAAGTGAGTTTCTTAAGTAACAAGAACAAGCAAAAAGGCTTTCCTTAATTACGTAAAAATGGTCTGGCATGTATATGTGCTGTTCTGTTGTTTTTCAACTGCCTTTTAGAGCAGTGTGAGACCCAGGACTTTATCAGACAAGGCAAATAAGGCATCATAAGGATGCCTAATGATCGCAAAAGGGCACACGTACCAGATGATGTTGTCCTTGCATGATTATGTCCAGTTAAAAAATGATGCTTTTCTATTGATGGCTCAAGCTGTCAATTGAGCCCCGTGGCACTTTTGTGCTGGCATTGCCAGCATTTGAAACTTTGTGCCATTGTACTCATGTGAATACAGTGTCAATGGTTGGTCCGACGAGAACACTTCCGGGTGAGATCACAACATCCAGGCAGGTGACACACTTTTTATGACCCTCCACAGTTTACTTGGAAGCTTTAAAGTGTGTTTTTGTGTTTTGAAACTTTTTGAGTGTTCTTTTTGTTTCTATTTTTGAATTTCCTGCACTAGGTATTATCGTGAGAATCCATGGGATTTCAAACAAGGAAGTGAACGGAGCTCTGTTCACTCCTCGTTCATTGCCGGGAAGCCTTTTCACTGGAGGGAAGGTAAGTGTGGCATAGGGAGATTTTTTTGCCAGCATAAAAACACCAAAGTTATGCTGGCAAAAGAACGGGGTTTAGGGGGCATGGTCTGATAAAGTTCCCAGTCTGTCTCTAATTAATACTTAACAAAGAAGTAATTTGAAGAGTGACAGAAGTGTACATGATTTTGGGGTGGAAAGAAGAAAGGGATGCAGATGAGTGACAAATTGAATTGAAGAGGGTATAAGATGCATTAACTCAGTTAACTCAGCAGGAAGGGACAAGGGGCTCTTGCCCTTCCCAGTAGGCTCAGGCAAAAGCAAACTGCTGCAGCCTCTCCTAGTATGTGTGTTCTTCCTCATTAATAACTTTTACTATCTTAACCATACTCTGATGTTGCTTGGCAACAGGTGTGCTAGTTTTTGTCTGTGAAATGTGGGAGGGTATGCATACTAGCTGATTGCTCCAAAGACCTAATACGGTTTTTGTTTTAAAGGTTTTGTCATTTTCCTAAAGGAAAAGGGAGTACAGAGAGCAAGACTGGTAGACCTCCCTGAAGTGACATGATAATGAGAAGACTATGGATGTCACAGAGAAAGCCATAGGCATTGTAGCCATCAACCTAACTTCAGAAAGTGAAGTGATACAGAACAGGATCTAAGCAGATGATCTAAATGCATGTGGTGGTGGGGACTCTTACAGATGAAGATGAAGAACCATAGCTCATTGGACAAGCATATGCTTTGCTTTCAGAGAATTTCATATCATTGAATTATCCTTGTTGCTATTGTTTTAAAAATGATCAGTAACAGGTGATGGAAAAGTATATTTTATTTTTGTATAAGGCACAGTCTATAAGGTGGTCATCACAAACACCCTGGACTCAGATGGTGGAGAACCTTTTTTCTAGGAAAGGTTAGTAAACCAAAGGAAAAGTCAATTGGTGGATGGGCCCAGAGCCAAAAGGACTCAGTGTTAAGCTTTCAGGAAAAGTAAGACATGCTGCTTATTGTATAAAAGGATGGACTCTTGAATGTGGTACTGCTGAACTTTCAGTGAATGAACACAATGGTTGGCATCCTATTAGTGGTGTACTCATGCACATACCCTTTTCAGGTCCCTTTGGATGTTCCTCTTCCTCCTTCTGCATCAGTGAAAGCCTCACCCCATGGATTTACCAGACACACAACCTCTGAAGCCCCCCCCCCCCCGTTCCCGTGCATGGCTATTTACATGCCTTATGAAGAGTTGGCAGGATCAGGAAAACATCTGGCTATGTCTCCATAGCCAGACATGAAATGTTTGCAGCAGCGATGAGACCCATGGAGATCCCCAACAGATCTTAGTATGTATGTAATCATTTCACATCTGGCTACAGGAACTAGCCAGGCACTTATCTGATCCTCAGGAGGCATAGAATAGCCATATGGGGGTAGGGGTGTCTTTCAGAGGTAGTATAGTAAGTCAGGGGGGCTGACATATGGCTCAGCCTAACACAAGCCCATATGTAGAACTACCACACCAGACTGAGCCATATAGGATGGTAGTCAATGTCCCAAAGGATCACACTGAAAAATTGTTTCTGCTTTATCATTAAGGACAGTGTCCAGAAAAGCTCTCGTTATAGCAATTTTGCTCACCACCTGGCTCCATTAAGTGATCCCTCTCCCGTCCTCACGTCCCAAACCATCAGTGTTGGTTTTGCTGCCCCTTCCTAGGGATATAAAACAGACAAGATATTAAAACTGCCAGTTGCTCTTTCCAAATAGAGCTGCCACAAAAGTGGTTTTAGGAGGGTTCAGGCAGAGAGGGTGTGGCAGCTTGCCAATGTTAAGCCAAAGCAAACTGTTGTAGAAATTGAAATGGCTTAACAGGCTGAACCTGTGCCCCTTGGATTAAGCTGAAATCTTGCTGGTACCATAGTGGGAACATTGAAAAGAGCTGTATCTCTGCCTATTTGAGCCAGGAAAAATATATGGCTGATCTATGCCCACAGTCAGCAATCTGAATGGGGATCTTCCCTCCCTTTCAAAAAAATATTAATGAATGAGTCAAAACTGCCACAGCGAAGAAGTTGCAGGGGGAGGCAAATTGCCTGCTACCTGGGCAACTGCAATTGTATGAAGGCTGCTGTTAGGAAATTGCTACACCAGAAGAATAGGCGAATTGTTCCAGTTCTTTCCACGTCTCCTGCAGATTAACTGACTTTACATTATTTCCCAGTAATACACGCTGTATTATTTATTGCCATAATCAGTAAGACCCCAACGCCATAAATAACTCAGCTCCCACTATGTGACTTTGCTTTATGGACCTGTGTTAATGGTTTAAATTAGATTTCATAGGAAGCAGTGATTGCTTTGTGTCTTCCATGAACAACGCTTTGGAAAATGACAGTTGCTTGGATTTCCTTTTCTCTCAACCTGGATCCTCTATCTGTAAATAAATAAATAAATAAATTTGAAAAAAATTGTATGTAGAAACAGAAATCCTAAAATATATTGACTCACAAGTACAATCATCCTACTGAAATGAGAAGTGCATTAGCAAATGGAGGACCATAGCCTTTTTTGTTGTTGTTGGGGAGGCATTTCTGTCAGAGATATAGATGAGTGACTTTTGTTCATAATATTGCACATTCAAGGGTCATTTGCACAGGATGTGGGGAAATTTAACTGGAACAAGCCAACCCTATAGAGGCCTTGTCAGCTGCAGCAGTGAAAGACAAGGCTGGTCCTGCAGCAGATAAAGTCTCATTTGATGTGAGGCTAATGGTGCAGAGTCATGAATGTATGTCCTGCTTACCAAACACATTTCCCTCAGTCCTTCAGGTATTGCAATACTGTATTTTGTTGGCTCATATGTAAAGATATATCACTCAGTTCCAACAGTCAGGATTGCCCACACCATTGCATTTCTAGTCTCTATGGAAATGATCAGACGTGGCAAAAATCGCAGGATTCCGACATCAGGGTAGTGCGAATGGGCCCTGCCATTGCAAGATGTCGTCTTCTTTGTGTTATTACTCCATGCTCCAGCTGTGAAAAAGGCATTATTTCTAATTCATGGGACAAGCGGTCAATAGATCCTCAATAGTGTTTTCCCCCCCACTCTATTGATGGTGTGTAAAATCACATCCTGTTGTAATCGTGAGGTTACATCATGAATGGGCAGTCCTCTTTCCCCCCTCCCTGTTCCCAGTGAGAAAACCTCTGGGTGAGAATGCAAAAATGAAACACAGGATGCTCTTTTTATGAACTGTCCCATTTAGTTTCACATTTTTAGGTTTGTTTCAGTGCCTTTGTGTTCATTTACTTTGTTAATTAAGGGTGTGGGATTTTTTTTTTTTTAGTTTAAAGTGTGCTCGTGTCTTCTCACAAGAACAGCCAAAATCTTGCCTATGCCAAATTGCAGAAGTAAACTCCCATTCTGGAAGTTTCTAGATTCTTCAGAAAAGGCACCAGCTCATGAACCTGAAAGGAAGGCTCTAGTGTCTCTTGGGATTTATAGGGGAGTAGGCAGAGGTGTTGCCTATCCTCTCTGGTCATGGAATGGACAATGAGATTCAGACTCCTTGCTTCCCTGATGAACATGACTGGAGACCAAATTGCCAACTGCAATGTAAATAGAACAGGGATATGTTTAGCTAGTTGAATTAGGGATGATTTAAGATGGTTTGGTAACTTGGTAACTCTCTATGGGCTTGTCTACTTGGGCAATATACCCTATCTTGCCCCCATCTTAGAGCCCTGAAGTCCTGATGACACAGGGCTTTTGACCCATTCTGCCCCTGAGCAGTCCTCACCATCTCCAGGGTAGATATGGGGCTCAGATTGGGCTAGGATGGGGTAGGGCCCTTTACCAGATTTTTTTAAAAAATACCTGGTTTAATCCATTCGTAGAATCATAGAATCAGAACCTGTGTGTCTTTAGGAGCCCATCCCAGTTAGCCATCTCATTGCTGCAGCTGATGGCTGCCATCACTCTCTCTGAAGCAGGAAGGAGTCCTGTAACATGTGACCAAGGCTGGTCACATGCAGGGTGCCTTGGTCACATGTTGCTGGCCAGTTTCCTCACTTCCAGGAGAGCCAGGGAGATGGTAGTGAAAATAGCAGTTGTCTGTCATTACTTTCTCCCTTTTCATACAGGGAACAGGGGAGGAACAGGCCTGATCCATGGCCAGGATACACCAGTGGGGAGCCGGTGGACCATGGCTCATGTAGATGAGTCCTATGTTGTGCCTGAAGGAAGGAAACTCTTCAAGTAAATGATACTTTATGGTCATGTTACAATTGTTTAGTTAGAATAAAGTCAGCTTGGTGTTGGAATCATTGTATTCATGAAGAATTATGTGCACTGGGTTTTTCCAGAAGTGTGGCTGATGCTTGTGTCTACACCAGAGGAACAAGTGATGAGTTTGTGATACTTGTAATATATGTGGATGACCTAGCAATTGCAGCTAAAAACCTAGATGTGATAAATACGGTAAAGACACAGCTAGGAAGCAGGTTTCAGTTAAAGGATTTCGGTTCTTTAAGGCACTATTTGGGTATAGAAGAAGAGAAAGACCAGAATGGCAATATATTTTAAGCCAAAAAACCAAGACAGACCAGTTAGTAGTCAGATGTGGATTGACTGATGCTAATGCAGCAAAAATCCCTGACTACAGACTTCATGAAACTGATACTGAGTGATATGTTTGATAAACCAGAGTTGTATCATTGCATAGTTGGAAGTTTATTGTACATTGAAAACCACACTAGACCAGATATAAGCTTTGCAGTTGGGTTATTAAGTAGGAGAGTGTCAAAGCCTAGCATACATGACTCACTAGCACTAAAAAGAATAATGCAGTATCTGAAAGGTACACGAGAACTGTGTCTAAAAATTGCAAAAAAACACCCCAGAATCAGAGGACTATGTTGAGTGCTATGCAGATAGTTCATTTGCAGAGGAAGGGGATAAGAAATCTGTAAGTGGTATGGTAATAAAACATGCAGGTAATGTAATTGTGTGGAAATCCAGAAAATGGGTGAATGTGGCCCTCTCCACTGCAGAAGCAGAATTCGCAGCTCTATTAGAGCTAGCAGGTGAAATACAACAGCTTAAACAACTGTTAATGGATCTGGGAGAAAACTGTGAGTGACCCATCAAAGCTAATGAGGACTCCCAAATGTGCATTGCAATGGCAGAGACCGAGAAGCTAAGGGTAGGATCAAATACATAGGAGTCCAATATATGAATGTTAGACAGCTGGTACAGAAAGGTATCATAAAGCTACATTATTGTATGTCAGAACAGAATGTTGCTGATGTCTTTACAAAAGCATTATTGTGTCAGAAACACCAAGAAATGGTGGTGATGCTTGGGTTAGTAGCATGTACCAAAGAAGATGTAAACTGTGTATGTATGTATGTAATATATGTATGTAATATAATTATGTAACATAAATGGGAGATTTTCAGACACCTCTTGCTGCCTCTTGCCGCGCAAGCAGCCTCTGGAGTAGTAACGAGGCTGCTGCGCAGCAAGGGGTCCATTTTGGACGATGCCATTTCTCTCTCAGCATCATCTGTGACTGTTGCGGCTAGCATTGGAGGCGGCTGCACTGTTTTTCACTCACGGAAGTTGTCTGTGAGTGAAAAACAGTGCAGCCGCCTCCAATGCTAGCCGCAACAGTCACGGACGATGCTGAGAGAGAAACGGTGTCGTCCAAAATGGACCCCTTGCTGCGCAGCAGCCTCGTTACATCTCCAGAGGCTGCTTGCGTGGCAAGAGGCTTCTGAAAATCTCCATGGTCAGTTACAAGATTTTGGAGTGTGTTGTCAGGGTAATATTGTTTTAAGTGCAAAAGGAAATATGTTGGAACAACAGACCACTGACTGGCAGAGCTGAAGTGGGTTTGATCACAACTGTGGCTAGGCAGAAGGCTGACTATCAAACATTCCTATATAGTAAAAGCACAAGATGCATTGTGTGTGGGTTGGTGTCATGGAGAGAGAGGAGTGTTGGTGGAAGTTGGAGAAATTGCTATTGAGTTTGTCAATGAGGTTTGCTGTGTATATGCTGTGTTTGTTTATATTGAAACTGAAGATAAAGACCTCCCGATATCCTTGGATGAACCTTGCTGTCTGTTAGTCTTTTTGTGTGTGAAAGTGGGTCAGAGTAGTGAAATAGCTGCTAGCCGAAGCCTTTGTTTTTGTGCCCTTTCTGCTGCACAGTTCTGCTGTTTTGGCCCCTCCTGGGTTAGTTTGTCCCCAGGCAGTGCCAAGTGCCTCTCAGTGGGCCTATACTGAGTGGACAGATGTCAGCAGGTGTTGTTTGTTACCCAATTACATGACAAGCTCTGCCATAAACACTTCGGGGTCTTAAGGATCCTCCAAAAATCAATATTAATTAGGGGAATTAATATACTCAGCTTGGCTATGCAAGAGGGGGTAACAGACAGCAGGACCTTTTGACCTATGCATACTGATAATAAGGTGAAGACATTAAGCTAGAGAGTACAACTATTAATGTTATTGAGAAAGCAATAATAACAATGTTCATATACAAACTCAGGCTTCAAGCAATCATGCAAGGTTAGTGAATAAAGTAGGAAGTATTAGGATAGAGGAATAGAGAAGTGAGGTTGTTTTCAGGTGATACTGTACCAATCTGAGCAGATGAGATCATGGATGAAACCAGCAGAGTGGGGGTACTGAAGCAGGAATGGTGACACAGTCTGAAGTGGAGGGAAAGCAGGGAAACTGTGCACACTTGAGTGGGGTTTTGGAAGGGATTTTATACCTAATAATTTCCTTCAGGGGGATGGGATTTAGAGTAAAAGACAATGCTTCTTGGATGTTCTAAAAGTAAGACAATCGACACTCTGGATACGCTAATGACCCTTAATGGGCAGATAGTTTGTAACTGAATGGAGGAAGCAACCTTCTTTGTTTGGAGGAAGGTAAATGTTTGAGGATTCTTTACAGACTTGAGTATCTCAGTTTAGGCTGATGGGATTAGACAGATGTTCAGGCAAGAATGTGTCCTTCGCATTACCTTTGTTTGGAATTTGGGCTGGTTCCTTCTTAGTGCATATCTGACTGAGGCTCAGTGCTAGTCTTTTGGGATTCCTGGTTCATGGGAATCCCCAGTTTACTGGCCACACTGAGTGGAAGGCCACATTTGGCCAATTTATTCAATATTACCAATTATTACTGATATGGAGCAGGGGGTGTCAGGATAGATATAGGAATTATCTCCAGTTTTCAATCTGGCAACCCTATAATATCAATTGTTATAATGAAGGAGTGAAGAAAGAATGGCCCATAGGCCCAATGAGTCTTGAGGGCTTTTACTCTCCTAACCCCTCCCAAACAATTTAATGAAAATATCCTCAACAGCCTCTAGGGGGTATAGGCTAATTTTCCCATGTTTTCAGTCCCCGTCACTGTTTTACGTTGGAGGTGGCTTTTTTCAAAGCTGAAAGTAACTTTTGTTCACTTCTTGATTTGGAAAAAGAGCTATGTCCTAAAAAACTGGAGAGGGTGCAACAGGATGCAATTTCCATCTAGAGGATGCAGGGGCATTTTGAGTATTTTGAATATATATTTAGTTCTAATCTATAAATCAAAAATTTTTTTTGAAAACTTAAAAAGTGCAGTTCCTACACCTTGAGGAGATTTCCACCATGTTCTAATGAGACCATCTAGTGATTACATTTCCCAATAGCCCTTGTGGTGCCCTGTGTGTTTGATTTTTTTTATTTTTTTAATTTATTTATACCCCGCTCTTCAGCCACAAGGCTATCAGAGCGGCTTACAAATTGTTTTAAGCAATAGCTATTTACACATCTACACTGCATTAAACAGTTTCCAATGTGTGTTACCTAATTGCCCCCCACAAGCTGGGTACTCAATTTACCGACCTACGAAAGGATGGAAGGCTGAGTGAACCTTGGAGCCGGCTGGAATCGAACTTGCGATGTGGTGGCTTGCAGTACTGGCATTTAACCACTGCACCACCAGGGTCCTTTCACATAACATACAGTTACAGCACTATGATTCCACTTTAACTGCTATGACAACATCATATGGAGTTCTAGGATTTGTAGTTACATGGAGAAGTAGAATTCTCTGCTAGAGAGCTCTAGGGGCCATTTACATGGCAAAATAAATCCTCAAAGAATTCATAAAGAGTCCTAATAGTTCCCACCTCTTTCGGATCAAAGTCGCCATATTCAGAAGGAGGGGGGCAAAAAACCCCATAAGTCACGCAGTATCAGCTTTCGCTATTTTCCCCATCTTTTTTGAAAAGTAGCACACGTTAGCGCAATATCGACTGTGTGAACTACCATTTCGCTTATGGCAGTGGAAACACTCAGCAGTCTTTTCAAAATTGCAACAGCATAACTTAATCCTGATTGGTTCAACTGACCAAGGAGGGAGGGGGTTTGACTTGCAAGAGATGAGTCTGAAATAAAAAGATCGAGCTAGCCGGCTTGCTTTCTAACTACTCTTACTCCCTCCCTCCCTCTCTCTCTCTCTCTCTGTGTGTGTGTATGAGAGAGAGATAGTGATCTGGTTCAACTGGCTGATCGATCAATTGTTCTTGTGTATGTGTGTGTGTGTATGCGCTGGCAGTGATCTCGGCTGCTTTTGGCTGCTTTCCTTCCCTCCTTTGTCATTTATTTTATAGTCTCTTTGAAGAGTCTGCTCAGCATTGAGAAAAGGAATGTCAGCTGCTTCTTTTCTCTGTGTGTGCACGCACTGGCAGGGATCTCGGCTGCTTTCCTTCCCTCCTTTGTCATTATTTACGGGTCTAATTCTCCCTCGCAGGAGAAGGAGAGAGACAGGCTTCAGCTGCATTCCAGAGAAAAAGGAATCTCAGCAGATCATTCTTTTGTGTGTGTTTGTGCTTTCCTTCCCTCCTTTGTCATTATTTACTATCTATTTCCCCCTCACCCTGGCCCCCTCCTTGCTTCCTCCCCACCTCCTGCCTGGCTTTAACGATCTTTAGGCCATGCCCCCCTAACCTTTGTCTGTGTAAACTATGAAAGCCGAAACTCACCACATCTTCCAAATTAGCAAAAATTCATGTGAACTGGGCACTGCTGATACAAAAGGACCGTAATCAGGAATTTCCCACACTTTATCCTCCCGTGTAACCGGCCCTCTAGTGTCCCATCAAGCTACAAACCCCAAGATTCCACAGAATTCATCCATGACAGTTAAAATGGAATCATAGTGCTAAACTTGTGTATTGTTAAAGGATCTCCAGAAAAGGGCTCCCAGAAATTATAACAATTGATATTGTAGGGTTAGTAGAGTGAAAACTTGGTATGATTCCTGTACCTTTAACAGTTGTGTAGAAGAGGGAATTTCAGCAGGTAGATCTTATCACATAATCAGATACCAAGCAACACTTGTTGAAGTTAGAAGAGAGGGGCAGGAAAATATATACAGAGACCAAGGGACAGCTGCAAGAGAATAAGTGTGTGAGGGACTGTTGAAATGCTAGTTAGGACTCTGAGAGTTAAGAGCAGAAGTTTGGAAATCTTGGGATTGTTTGAAGGATTGTGTGTTTTCCTCTGCATGGTTGTGATCATATTGAATGGGTGGGGGAGACCAGGGACATGCCCAATAGTGTCACCCCTACTGTCATGCATCCTCCTAGCTCCCTTTATTTATTATTATTAGATTTATTTTAAAAAATATATACAGTCAGACCCCTATATCAGCAGGGCTTTGGTTCCTGGACTTACAATGGATATTGGAAACCATGGATAATGGTGAATCCTATTCAAACAAAGCACTTCTGGTACAAGAGTTGTGTTGGAGGACCTAGAAGATGCCTAGAGGGCACACCTCTCTAGGCATTTTCCAGTGTAACTCTATAGTATGTGGCCCTATATGTTTCAGCTGTGGATAACTCTAACTGCAGATATTGGTTCTGCAGATACGGGGTCCAAGTGTGCTGCTCAACAGACAAATGCCCTGTGGCAGTTTACAAACATAAAACATAAATCATAAAACAGTCAAAACAGTAACCTGTTTGCTGAAATGTGTTATTTTAGTATTGCTGTTTATATTGCTAAAAAGAATGTATTGTGTTAAAATCTATTTTGTTTGTATTGTTCCCAGCTGTCTTGAGCACCTATTGGTGGACAGATGAGATACACATTTACAGATGTGACTCAGTCATTTCCTGATTCATCTACCCCATGAACAGGGCAATTCTAATCATGCCTACTCAGGTATAAGCCCCATTGACTTCAGTGTGACTTACTTCTGGGAAATACAAATAGAACGGATCACTTGTTGTTGTTATTGTACTGCCAAATAAGGCTGATTCTTTCAGGATATGGAAGCAATAAACACACCAGTGGGTGAAAGCAATGGCAGATTTATTATATATCAGGCAAAAATTACAAATATCAAATAAAAGAAGTCTCTACTTAAAGCAAGTCTCACAGAGCAGCTCACATCTCCAGTCAGCTGTTGGGAGCCCAGAAAAGCAACAGTGGAGATACCCCAGGCCAACAATGCACAACAGCTTACAGACCTTCCTGGTGTGTGGAAAGTTCCCCTAAGCCAAATCTGTGGGGGTGTTAGAAACCTCTCTGGACTATGATGTAGTCCCATCAGTCATACTTGTTCCTTGCTGGATATGTGTTTCTGAATAACAGCACCTATGTTTAATCTGTTAATATAAATAAACCAATTAATAATGTGTATTCTGATTACTACTTATCTATATTTACCTCTAATGAGTTAGGGATGTGTCTTCACAGGTGGTTGGCAGCAATAGCAGCATTGATATTTATATACCGCTTATCAGTGCCAAAGAATTCCCTAAGTGGTTTACAATGTTTTTTTTTTAGCTAATTGCCCCCAACAAGCTGGGTACTCATTTTACCAATTTATGGAAGGATAGAAGCTGAGTCAACCTTGGAGCCCTCTGGGATCGAACTCATAATGTTGTGGCTTGCAGTACTGGCATTGAACCACTGCACCACCATATCCCACATCCTTCCTACATCACAAGGCTATACGAATGATAAATATAGCTAGATGCCAAGGTTATATAAGTAGGACATGAGACAAAGCCAAAATGTAGTATCAGTTGAAGCTACAAAGACCTCTGTGAGAAATAAGCTAATGCCTTTCCAGTTTTGACTACAGTTATCCATAAATGTTTGCTGAAACCCACCAAGAGTGGTTGCCTCCAGAGATTGATTTATAATCAGGCTGCTGGACTTACCCAGCAGCCATTTTGTGGTCCCAGCGGGGGCCCACGTGTATCCACAAAGCAAGCATGGCTGTTGCCATGCCTCTGTCTTCTTCCTGTTGGCCTCTGCATTGGCTGGGAGGGCAATGGAGTGGTAGCCAATCAGAGCAAAGCTTGGCTTGCTCTGATTGGCTGGGTCTTTCACTAACAGCTACTTAGAGTTGAACGTCTGGGCTCATATCTGATTGGCTGGGTGAAGTAGAGGGAGCCACCTCTTGAGGTAGGCGTCTCTCTGGTCTGACAGCAGGGAATAAATTCCCGTTTGCCTCACTGGCTTGCCAGTCACTCTCTCGGAGCCCATCCACCCACCCTCTAGGTAGGGATTTATTCATGGGTTACAGACTTCCTATTGTCCCAGCTTTTGGGGGCAGTTGGCATGGGTCCTGGATCTGAGGTTATCGGTATGGGGCTCTCTGTCACTTTCATGTCACGGAGATTCCCTCTGGGGTACAGGGGATATTGGCCAAGAGGACATATCAGTTTGGGGCATGCACCTCAAGGGGGCCATGCATCTTATGGCATGCCCCCTTCGTTGGGGGAGGGGGAGGAGATTGGTCAACAGACATTAGGGACTGTGGGGACTCCTCCCCTTCCTGGGTTTTCACTTGTTGGCATGAGGGCCGTCAACAAGTTCATTGACCAACAGGCAGATTGGTCGATGTCTGGATCCGGACTCATGTGTTTGAGCCAACCAGTTGCAGCTGCCATCAATAAAGATGTGGCCATTTATTGCCAAAAAAATATTTGTGTCTGGACTTTTTCTTGGGGAGGATGGGCATCTCGCTTGGACACACAATCTCATCACATGTACTCTGGCCAGCAAAGGCAAAGACAAAGACACTAAGATAATTGACAAGTCTGAAGCACCGATGGGTAAACTTTTAAAATTTTAACAGAATTTACACTTTAATTCACAAAATATGTCACTCAGAAGTAAATTCCTTTAGAGGCATTGGGAGTTCCAAGTCTTCTTGTATAGGACTGTACCCTAAAACAGTGCTTCTCAAGCTATTTGATGTGATGGACCAGTATTTTTTTTCCCCAAAGGGCCAGGGACCAGCACCATTTTTGTACTATATTATTAACATTTACAGAGAGTCTTGCAAAATTCATGTGGACCAGTTGCTGATGGCTCATGGTCTGGCAGTAGTCTGCAAACCATCTGTGAAGAGGTGTGCTTGAAGGAATGGATGAGAAGCAGCCTGGAAAGTGGATGATTTGAGAGGAAGTATGGTCTGTCACTAACTGAAAGAAACATTGTTAATATATCATTACTACACAGTCCTGGAAGTTGTTAACACAATGTTATAATAAACCAACTTTGTTAATGGTTGCACTGGCTCATATTGGATTTATTTCCCTTAGGATTTTATCAGACCACCCTCCAGAAACATTCTTTTGCCAGCATATTTTGAACCATTTTTAAGCTGGCAAAAGAACCACCATTATCAGACCTACCTTAAAGAGGCAGCTCAAGCCCTGTGAATTTCCATGGTTGAGCAGGGATTCAAATCCTGGTCTCCTAAGCTCCTAGTTCAACAGCACACTGGCTAAGAAAATCTTGGCTTGGGAGGAAAATCTTTGCATGATAAATGGGAAAATTTTAAAAATGATCCTCATTGGGCATTAATCAGAAGATAGTTTGGATAATTGGGGGACTTTCTGCTTGGTTTTTGTTGCAGAAACTGACCAAGAAACAAAACCAAAACTCTTTTTAATGCAACAAAATCCACAAAATGGTGATAACTTTATTGGGCCAACTACAAAGCACAAAATACATCATGCAAGCTTTTGAAGCTTCACCGGGTTCTTCATCCGGCAAAGAGGAGAAGAGAAGGAGAAGAATAGTGATGATGTTAGAGTCACAGGTCTACATTTTGGCTCAGATGTTACTTCTGTTGTCAGTTAAGTGGTCTGGAAGGATGTTGATGCATGCAAGAGGCCATTCCCCTTCTTGGCCATCTGGGAACCAGGGACAAGAAGCAGTAAAAGACAGGACAGAGATAGCCCGGAAGTGACTTTTTACTCAGTGGACGTTACCTTTTTTCTGTATTTTGTATTTTGTTGTATTTTGTATGGCCAACACAACCACCCCGAATATAAACTCTTTTTGGCATCTTGGCCACAAAGATTTCTTGAGGGACTGAAGAATCCACATGCTGCTATTTTTCCATGCTGAGACAACCAGTCTTAACTATAATCTCAGCAATGCTTATTTTCTAATAGGAAAAGAATTCTGGAGTTTTAGAAAGTCCTTGAAAATAGGTGTCCTGGCTCAAATTAAGCTCCTTTGGCATCCCTCACATGGCTCACATTTCAAACTGAATGGAACTGATTCACACTTCCCAGATTAATATGCAGATCAAAACATAGTTATCCTTTGGACTGCTGACATTTCTGAAATATGTGATGCACTTCTCAGCTTGAAAACTCCATTCAAAAATGTGTGTTTTCCTTAAACATCCATATGTTAGAGAAAGTTGGGCCCAAAATTCAAATGCCAGGGGAAATGCTACACAAAAATAAATGTGTGTGTGCATGTGTGTGAAAAGGCACACACACATGAGCAGGTGCTAGTTTAACAAACTTCACGGACTGTTGTGCAAAAAAAAAAAAAGGAAAAAAAAAAGGAAAGGAATAGAGTTTGACTGAATGCATGCAAAATTGACATGGACTGGAAACAGAATGATTAACTATCTATCCTTAGTGTGGACTGAGTGGAAAGCCAAAGCCGAATCATAAAAAGATAGAAATGAGACCTGTTGTGTTTTCCTACAGAGAGGATCAGATTATATTGTGTGATCCTTGTTAAGATTTTGGAAGGCACCTATCTTCAAATCCTTCTGCATTTGTGAAGAGAGACAATTTTGGATTCTTTAGTGCAGCTGTAAAGTATGTACACCCACTGCTAGTCTCACAGTATGTCTCAGTCTATGAAAATATATAAAGCATAAATGAAAAAAGTGTTATGCCTTGGAAAGGTGATGCAGGCATCATGAGTGACTTCAGCCCTGCAGCATCTAAAAAGGTATAATGATCCGTAGATACTGCAAACTATCATTTTATGCCTATTGTGTTGATAGTAGGGTTTCTAGTCTACACCTCTGTAAGAAAGAGGTTCTGCCGTTATACTGTCTTAGGAAACCTAGTTGTCTACTGATGATGAAAAATGTCTGCCTGCTTCTCCTTCTCTCTTTTAAGTTAAGAAAGAAATGCCTGTGAAATCTCTGAATCCACAGGAAAAGAAAGAGAGAAAGACAGACAGACAGAGCTCCTGCTAGCCAAGTGTAGGTAGGGAACACATCACTGATATATCTTTGGGGTGAGAGAAACAATGAAAATAACTGCAGGAACTTTGCTTATTAGAAAATAACTTAGCAGGATATTGCAGATAATAATGTAGCTCTCCAAACCCTCAAAATAAAGTCCACAGTGGAGATGGAAGTTCAATAGGGCTGTAGCATTCTGAAATAATGCAAGTTATGTTTCTTTTGAGGGAGTGGTATTCTGGAATAGAAGGCAGTCTATTAAGGGAATGGATTGGATATAATGTGAAAGGACATTTACCAACCCTGTTCTTATCCCAAACACTTGAGGAGGAAACATATACAAGTGCTAGGTGACAAAGCCAACATTTGTTCGGGAAAAACAAATATAGTATTTCCACAATGAACAAATGGTGTGTGTGTGTGTGGTTTTACCCACACAATTATCAGCTAACGGAATATGATGGTATATTGTGCACAGTTATCCATGCATAAGGGATGGAAAATCTATCAGTGTCACTTTATCCTATATTTAGATTTCTTAAGCCCCAAGTTCTTTCTGTCCTGAATACACTATTTGTGAAATCTAGCAAATGCTTCAAAAATGAACTGAATGAAGATTTTCTCTAGGGCCAAATTCAGCTATTACCATCATGGAAAGGACCATGTTGCACCTGCTTGCCATGAAGCTGTTAAAGATGAGGTGCCACTCAGGAAAAAAAAAAAGATGGCAATTCAGTACCAACGTGGTTAAATACACATTGATCCAAAACCTGACTTTTAACATTTAATCCCTCAGAGCTGACAGATACGTCAATTTTCATTTCTTCCATATTTGATTTTTAAAAACCACCAACTCTTTCTCTCCTGAACATGAAGAAAAGTGATAATTTTTAACAAAACTGGATTGGAACAAACGTCTCATGCATTGTGAAGCCACCAAGCTTTCTGCATAGCATTCACTTTTTGATCAGGGGCATAATTACCCTTGGCCTGACAGGGACATTGCTCCTGGACCGCCAGCCAATGGGTCTTTCTGCTCAGTCCCTGCTCTGGCAAACAAGGTGGCAATGACAGCAGAGCACAATAGCAGCGATTTGTACTAAAATATGACCCTGCTTTAGATATCACTTCCACTAATGCACAAGCTTATTACAAAGATGCAGTTGTATTCCTATGGAGAAAGCAGAGAAAGAGTGGTCCTGTATCCCATTTCTTCAGAATACATAGTGCTGAAACACCTAATTCTTCACATTGACCTACAATATGTGGAGGGATGTGATTACATGCTGAGTGTACATGTCTAAATCAGAAAGCATTGCATTTTTTAATAAAAAAAGTTGACTGTATTGTCTGTATGACTGCAAAACATGCTCAAACTATGGTTTGGATTGAAAGCTTGTGGGCAGCAAGAACTCAATGATGGTTTACTTCTGAATGTACAAACCAAATACTGTGAGATTAGAAGAAAATATGTTCTCAATATATGTATTTAATCTTGAACACATGTGACAATTAAAGCTTTTGGACCTTGATGATCTCCCTGTCCAAGGGAAATCTCTGACCCTATTACTAATACATTAAGTTGGATTTGGGGATTTTTACGTATTGTATTTACAATTAAGTTTGAATACCAGTGATTGTTTCAACCCACACATCATTTCAACAATCATTTATGTATTGGTGTTTAGGAAAGGCCCATTCTTTGTTAATGATGCCATTGAAACCTCAAAATGTGGTCAGACTCTGATCCCCACCATATGCAACCTATATGGTAAATGTCAAGGACAATTGACTGTGAGAGCCAGCCAAGTCCTATATGTCCCCACCCCCTGCACATCAATGGTGGCTGGGGATGCCCATGTCTGTGGGGTGCTGAATCCACTCTGGATTTTAGTCCAGTCTTTAAAGGACCTATCCAAGATAACTTAGCTTTATTGGCAAAGCAGGTTTGGACTACGCGCCAGAGTGGATTAACTTCCCCAGTGTCATGGGAGTCAGTAGCCACCAGTTCTCCCGATTTCCTGAAAATAGTGTCCACAGCACTTAACATGCAGAGCCATGGTTTATAGGCTGATTTTTGTTTCTACCCCTCATTCCTTATAGATGGCGTAGTACACCTAGGCCAGAAAAAAATACCTGAAATGTAAAGTTGAAATGGACACTATGCCATTTGAAGCTAGTAGAGAAACTGTTTGTGCATGTGACACACAGAAACAAACACACAGAGGGATTTACTGTCAGCTGTCTCAATTCCCTCTGCAGTATCAATTTATCAACTCAAACTCATTAAGAATACATCTGCTCACAGTCTCCTGGGGAATGATAGGCCACAGCATGCTACCTCATTCGTAGGTCCCTACCACAATCTCTTGTGAAAGCAGCATACAATTATTATTAGGATTTTTATTCATTTCATGTTCCATACTGTTTTCTTTCAGAGCTGCTGCCATCTGTTCAGTGGACATCAATGCTTCCAAGTTCATTAGATAGGTGAACCAATTCCTTTCAACCCAAATGCAGTGAAAGGTATCTGAGCATCCAAAGAGATCTCCTGTGAGTCATGATCCACTGGCTTTACCATGTCTATTATTGTTCACCTACCAGAGGACTATCCAGAGAGCAAGGCTGTCATTCTTGACAGAAAAGATTAGAAAATGCCTTTCTTCTTTAAATTATACGATTAGACAATTGTCATTCATTATTTGTGAGGTTACCAGAGGGTAGACTTCTTCATCTCAATTTCATTTAGAATACAGCTGCTTCTAATATTATGTGCTGTCTCTTTTCTCAGCATGCTACTGCTCATTTCTGAATCTCCCCACTGGCTTTTGGAACAGTTTTTATATTATAGTTTTGTTAATAAACAAGAAACTTAGATTTAGTGGTGATTTTTCCCCCCATGAACTTTTATTAACTTCCACTTGCTTCCTCACTCTGCACTGAGTCTGCTACTGTTTCCTCCTCAGTTGCTTGTGATTTTTTTTTAAAAAAGAGTTTCAGGTTTCATTTTGCAAAGAATCAATTCTATTTTAATGTGTGTGAGGATTTTTCTCTCTCTCCATGGGAAAATATATATGTTATAAAACACAAAAAAATGCATGTGAATTTTGCACAGGGCTGTATCAAATATTCACAGTTTTCAATACCTGTGTTCCCACGGGCAATTCCAGGGAGGTAGATGCTTCACCTGAAAAGTGTTTCCATTATACCCTTTTAACTGACCCGTTGTACACACAGGTGGGAACAGAGCTGGATGAAGAGAAAGAAATGATACAGTGCAGTGAGTGGCTAACTCCATGGCAGCTCTGTCTTTATATAGGAAGTGAACTATCTAGAGAGGGAAGTTCTCCTTCTAGTCTGCTTAGGAATTAGCTCTTCCCCCATGTGACAGCCTGACTGACTCAGGAGAAAAGGATGAGACAGCACAACATCGTGAAACAAAAATATGTTGAGGCAGCTGTTGGCCAGTGCCATGTACACACAAGGTCTTCCTATTCCACTCCCACCCTGGTACACAAACCAAATTGGCTCCCCCAGAGGAATCAAGGTCCTGTTCTTCTTTAGTTGTGCTTAGTGTAGTTGTATCATCCTAATGTTTTCTTGGCACTATTTCCCCCCACTCAGGCTGCTCCTTTTTCTGCTTCCTGAATAAATCAGGTATCTAATTCACTTAACAGGGTGAATGAACCCAATGATGTCTGGAGACTGCGGACTTTATCAGACTAAATATTCAATAACATTTCTGTCCTACCAAAAGCTAAAAGCGCACTTATCCCGGCACAATAACCCTTCCTATCAGACCTACCTCCAGCAGTGTGAAAAAACAAGCCCCAGCATTAACAGAGCACGAACAGAGCTCTGTTCACTTCTGTGTTCGTGATCTTGGCGATTCTTGCAAGAAGGATGCAAGCACAGTAAAATTAAAAAATACAGACACAAAACATACACTCAAGCACAGAAACACACTTTAAAACTTAAAAGTAAACCAGGGAGGTTCATAAAAAGAGTGTCCCCTACCTGGCTGTCACATTCTCACCTGGAAGCATTCTGTCATTGATGCTGAAATCACAAGAGGACAATGGCATGAGGTTTCAAATGCTGGCAATACCAGCAAAAAAGCACCACAGGAGAGCTATTGACGGCTTTATTCATCAATAAAAAAGAACACCTTATTCCCTACACATGATCACGAAAGGATGACATTGTCTGATATGTGTGCCCTTTCACATTCATTAGGTGTTGTTATGATGCCATATTTGCTGCATCTGATAAAGTCCTGTGTGTGATGTAATAGCATCATTGGATATCAGGAAATAAAATCTCAAGCAGCTAGATTTGGTTGTGCAAAAATGGCATTGATGGCAGATGTGGGAAATTGAGGCTGAGGGCAATTACCAGGGTGTTTTTCTTTCTTTCCCTGAGCTCACCTTTAAAAAAAAATCCATTTTTATTGTCTTTGGGAATATTCAAAAAGAGATGTTCTCTCTGTGTGTGTTTTAAATAGTATTCTCAAGGAAAATCCAAAATATCAAAATGGGTGAAATATGTCATACCCCTTTTCCAGAAAAAAAAAAAGCTTTAAAAACCAGTTATATTTTAGAAGGAGAGTAACTATAATTGGTGATAGAGAGATTTCACTAGAGGCAGGAAAGCTTTCTGGCTTACCTTGAAATACTGGATGGCCCTTGTGGTCTCTTCCAACTCTACAATTCTATAATTCTATGAATCTATGACTTCTCTTGTGTTCACAATACCCAGCTAAGTAAGTACCTCTGTCCTATTCAGCTGAAATAATAGTGCTACCTTCTGTGTTTCAGTGAAAGGAAAATGATTCAAAATATTGTCCTCCTGATGATCATAATACAGTCTATTTCCAACAGTATACAAAAGCTACAAGGGCTTGGTACTAAGTGTTGACTTCTCAATCTGTCAGTCTGCCCTAAGAAGAAAAATTATTTTGAACCAAGTTACACTTAAGGCCAGTGGTTTATTGACTGTAGAACTGGTTTTAACCGATGTGTCAAAAAAAGCTGGAATTAGGAACAATACAGCCAAAATGTTTTATTTGGGCAATACAAATACAATCAAATCAAAAATATCACAGATTTTCATACATTAGTAAGAAGTTACTGTACACTTGAACAGTTGCCATTTTATACAGCTAACAAAGCTTTACCTTTAATAAAATGTATTTTCCTCTCACATAAAATATACACTTTTCACTGACGTATTTTACATCATACACCTCTCTGGGATAAGAAACATTTCACAAACAATGCACAACAGAGGCCATCTTCTCTAAACCCATACAAAATATTACATTGAAGCGAGAAACACTGTAATATCCTACTATAGGCTTGCTGCCCTCAAAGTCATATTCTGTTGCTACTTAAAATACTACATGCATCATAAAATGCTGTACATTGATTGAAGATTGGACACATCAGATTTGCACAGCACTCTGCACAGTACTTTAGAATGTTAAGCTTCTAGTTAGATTAATAGCACACTTGCAACTTTCCTTGTGTCCAAATGTGCAATTCACTTAATGGCCCAAATATTAAATGCTAGTTTTTGGCAGCACAACACCAAGAACTGTTGTCTAGTACTTCTGTGTGCCTTGAAGATGTGCAGTTCCCAGTAATCAGATGTTTAAAGATTGATTTTCATTCACAAGCATTTGCCCCAATTCAGAGGTTGGGCTATGTAAACATGTTAGAGGGCTTTGCACATGGATACAGTTTCATCCACACAACAAACCCACTACAGGCCCAATTTTCAAAGGCAAGAAAAGCAGATATCAAATTTTCCCCTCTGTGCATTTAAGTCATTGATGGATCACATCATGTTTGAGTGAAAAAATCATCTTCCATGAATGAAGCAGGAGATCTTACGCACATGACCAATGCATTCCCAACATGTATGAACATGATCAGTGCATCTCTGCTGCATGCATCCCCTGTGCAAAGCATTCCCAAAACTCTATACTAGCTCCATATTGTGTTTTGAGACCACACCTCTTCATTTGTGTTTTGATGGAGATGAAAATACATGGTCTATATCTAGCAAGTGTATCGCTTTGTACCATTGTACTAGGCATGACATGCCTAATATCATCCCCACACACTCTGAATCAGGGATATAGACCTATGTTTAGAAAACCCTCACAGTGCCAATAAAAGATTTCCTGTATACTCTGAAATGTGTACTTTGTGGGGAATCATTAGTTCCAAAATGTATAAATCTGAGCTAGGAAGCAGACTGATGTATGTGCTATGGGGAAAATACACAGACTTTATGGTAGTGTGCCACAAAACTGCAACAGTATCATCCTTTTCCTTACTATTCATAATAACAGAAAGGAGGAAGGAAAAAGTTCTGCCAAGAAACATTCCAGCTGTGCTGCAATCCAAAGAACAATAGCAGCAAGTCTCTTTATTTGCTGCAAGGTTTCTATATGTTCGCTGGGGAAAATGCTCAAGAGATAATTTCGATAATGTCATCTTCTTTATAGAGCAGGTGATGGAAAGTAGTCCACTGAGTCTTGCAGGGTAATACTAGGATCATACTCATTTCAGTGGGATTTTCTCTTAAGCAAGCATTCATAAGACAGAAGCTTCAGGCTCAAACTACATATGATGAAGGTTATTTTAAGAGGAAAAGAGGTATACAGGTGAAGGCAGCTGAGTCCCCTCCCCTTATTTCCCATGGCTTACCAAGTCTGATACAGCAAGGGAGCCTGTAAGTGAGAGAACACATGAGGGAGAGGAACTATGGGGAGACAAGCTTTAGGAGGGAATAAGATTTATGTATCCTTTCCATACTGAAATTTGAGCCCTAAACTACCCTCTTCCTACAAAGTTAGGCTAATTCCAGAATGAAACAAACTCATCTCTCAGCATTATGTGTTGTCTGAGCCTTAAAGACACAATGAACCTGAGGTCAATTTGCTTCCATAGAATGTTTTACAACTCAGAGAGCACTTCTTTTCAGTTAATTACAACCATTTTTGTCATGCTCTCTATGGAAGTCAATTTTACTTCCAATGCATTGCATGTTAAATTTAGGAAGTTTTTTAAAAAATAAAATTTAACCACACATTTTAGAAATCTTTTGCAATTACTTTAAGTCTCTAGTTTTAGGATTCTTTTTTTAAAAAAAATCAATGGCACATTGTGAAAATATCAGTTCAAACCGGCAGGCTCAATATGTACTGTAGTTTTGCTTCTACAAGATCATTTAGAGGATTATTACATGAGGAAAGGGAAGTGGCAGCAAAGGCCAAGAGTAGCACGGAACACCTTGACTTATTGCACAATGTTGGCGTGCTTCAGCTGTTTTCCTGTTCGGGTCTGATGGGAGATGGTGGTAAATGTGAGTCTTTTTGCTAACTGAAAAAATCCATTAGAAAAAAAGACTTGCTTTTACCACTGTCTCCCACAGGACCAGAATGGAGAACAGTTGAAGCACACTGACATTGTGTGATAAGGCAAGGCAAGGCAAAATGCACTACTCTCGGGCTTTACTGCTGCTTCCCTTCCCTCATGCAATAAGCCTCCTAGAGTTTGTATTTCTCTGGTAAAGAATCAGCTTTCCAAGAACCTAAGACTCACTGACAACAGAGATGTAATGCCATTGTCAGTGTCAGTTAAGACCACCATTAAGGAGTACTCATGGATCAGTTGCTGCATATCTAGTTTCCAGTAATGCAAACAGGAGGCAGAGAACCACAGAACCTTCTAGGGTTGGGCCAATATCATTGCAGTGAATATTTGCTGGTAGACTTGATAGCTTGTGGTAATTGTTTCTGCAAGTGTTAGCCTACATCCAAATATCAATTATCTTTTCTGACCTCAGTTTCTTAGTTTGCAGAGTTTCTTGCTTATCTTGCTGTCAAACTGACTTTTTGTAATAACATTCTATATATCCTACTTAACCCCATTCCTAGGAAGAAATTCCCTCACAACTTCCTTGTGGAAGTTATATTCTGAACCCCTAACTCATTTTGCATTCAGAAAATTTTTCAACCTCATCTAAATAAGGCATCCATTATACTTTCTTGACTATGTATCAAATAAAACTTGCCCATTATGCTGAGTGGTAATATCTGAAAGAATTTTGAAAATCAGAAATATGTATGTCTTGATTAGAGCCTAACACTTTTCTCTAATTATAAAATAAAGGCAATTGTGTATGGGTTGGAAGGAACAGAAGATATTCATTTGATTATTGTCATCCACTATTAAATGACATGTCTGTTATCTGAAGTTGGTAGAATAATATGCATGAGGAATGGGTGCTCTAACACAGAAGATACATGCACCTGTGAATGAGGACATAATATACAGCATCATCCAGCAATGCGGTGGGACTTCTTTCTAGAGTGAAATTCATTATTTATTTTAGATAACGCTGCACCAGCTTGAGTCAGGCTATGAAGAATCAAATATTTGTGAAACAGCATGCATCATAATTAACAGTGTGGCATAGTTTGAATGGACACTGACCTGGATGGCTGTTTATGTCCACATAACTAATCTGGATCCATTTAGTCCTGTCTTAGCATGATGTTGAAGGAATCATCTCTAGGCTGGTGATTGGTATTTTAAATGGGATTTGGCACTGTTTAATCTATGTATGTCTTCTATATATATTTTTCACCTATCACTTGTCTAGCTTCTCGTCAGAGAAAAGATCAGTTTCTCGTCTATTTACTATTATTTCTGTCTTTAGATTTAATACAGTTTAATTCAGGCAGACAACACAATTTCGAGCAATATAGTCAGTAATTACTGTTATCTGGGGGTAAATCTCATGAATACAAGAAGCTGATTGCTTGGAAAAAAAGTCCTTTTTCATCACCCCACTGTCAATGGGCTGTATTAGGCACAATGGAGTGTTTATCCCTCTCTTCCTTATTGCAAAAATGAATAAAGAAAGAGAATCAATGTTTCCTGTGTACCATTGGGACCCTTAAGTGAACAGAAATGGATAGATTGTGATCTGACTTCTTGCCAAATCAACCTCATGTGAGCCAATGGATTAGAACATAATGAGGTGCAGAGTACTAACCCAAGCTAATATCACCTTCTGCTCACATAAACCAGGCTAAATGAGTATCCCTGTCTCACAGCTGTTTATTAGAGGTGCTCTGCCAATGGAATATTTGCTGCTCAAATATGTACACTATCTGCTGGTAGGAGGATGAGGGCATAGCATTTTATGACCATGACAGGAAAGGAAGAGACCTTGCTTTTCCCACTGGAAGAGCTGAGTTGTATATACACTATATACAGATCTACAGAAACCAACACTGAATGTGTGTCCAGTATGCCTCAGTTTTATGGTCCATAATTTCATAATGCATTTTTCTACCACTCTGATCCTTCTGTTGCCCAAGAAAGGATATTCAACTACCATCAATTCCTGTTCTATTTTGCTGTGTGATTTGAAGTAAGAAAACAACCCCTTATTTCCACAATGGGTCTGTTTCTTAACTAAGATACTGTACATAATCTGTGACAAATTTTAAAAAGAAATTAATGTTAAGATTAGCAAATACTGGCCAGAATCCAGTATGACCTTTCACTCAATGTAAATTTTCATGCACTTAACTAAGTAGCAGAGGTGTTAAGAAGTCTGGTTGCCAAATTGCAGTGGTGTCCAATGTACATTGTGGGCCCAATGTGGATTGGGGACCGTAGTGCATCGGTCTTGATTTGCTTCAGTCCCGTTGTGTTATTGGTCCCTTTGATAGCTTGTAGTTATGTAACAGCAGCCCTCTACTGGATACAGACATTGCACATCTTTGTAATTTTACTTTCTGCAGATGCAAGCCAATTACGAGCTGCGACACCTCAACAGGATTCAAGACATTTTTCTTTAAGGAAACAAAAACCTCCTGGAGTTGGCTTCTGCTATCCAATGCACATGCTCTTTCTTTTAGACTTATTTAACAATAAAAAAGGCCTAAAACCAAGAGTTCAACCTAAGCAGAGTAGATCATTGAATCAATGGAACTTAGATAAAGCTGACTTAACACATTTCCATAGGTTAAGTGTGTCTAGCTCAGCTGGGCCTAATAACTGCATTTAGGTCAAAATCACACTAGCCATTGTGTTGGCCAGCCATATTCAGAAAAGTATTTTCACAATATTAAAAACAAACAAAGAAACTGGAGAATCAACTTGGGCTTGTTTAATTCTTCTAGTCTAGAAGGTGTACAGGCAATCCTAGGTGCAGACTGAAACCATTCTGACACCTGGTAGAGCCTAATTTGAAAGTCTCCAAATTCCTCTCTTATTTCCACCTTTAGACTGAGACTAAATATAGAGTCCATGGCTTCCATACTAATCAAATCCTCTCCCCACAACTAGCACACTTATTTTTTTTTCTTTGTTTAGTACTTTGCCTGACAGAGATTTCTGGAGAACACAAACATTTGGCATACAGTTTCGTGAACTTTAATTTGGTATAATGAAATCATTTGCCCTAATTTGGATTTTATTTTTTATTTTAAAAACATTCTGATCTTTTAAATTCCAGTCTATAAATCTGAGAACTTTGGGATATGTATCTTAGAATATATGTGTGTGTGTGTGTGTGTGTGTGTAAAGTTTTCTTTGAGAATGGCACTGGCCATCACTAAAAAAAGGAAAAGGAAAAGAAAAAGGCCTGCATCTTAAATGTGAGCTGTAAAAAGTACAAGTTGCAACACCCATGCATTTCAGCATCAGCTAACTATTAAAGCCAGCAACAATGGAGCCACACAAAGGCTGGCAACTAATGGCTTGCATTTCAGTGGAGCAGTAAAACCACTCTGGATTTGAGTCAAGACTTTAAAAGAGTTGTTCAGTGTTTCAAACCCATCCTCTAAATTAGGTTCAGTACCTTGGATAGAGCCTTTAAAGTGAAGACTAAAATATTCAGATTCATCACCCCACAGCCACCAGTGGCATTCTGGAGAAGAACCAACAGTATTGATGCCACCATTGCATCATCATTATATCTTTCCCCTTTGTTCCCAAAGAAATTCTATTGTACAACAGAAATATATTTGGGGTATAAAAGCAAAGTATTATGCAAATAACTGTTTTAATAGTTTACATGGAAGGGATTACATTTAAAAGGGAGGACGAATCAATTTTAGGCTTTCCCTTCCTTCTTCTTAATTTTTTTTTAAACCTTAGTTTGCTATGAAGCAGGTTCGACATCAAAAGCTACATACTACTGCAGAATGATTTCCCCAATGCGTGAGGAGCCCTACTGTGTAATACTTGCCAAATCTCTCAGTGTGCAACATTACATTGCAGGCAGGTTTCACTACTCACTGATTCCATTTTTGCAGTCCAGCTTGCACTGACTCATAATTAAATAGCAAAACCCATGCAGTGTAAAGGTCAAATGCTTTAAATGTGTCAATAGAAATGTTGTATATGTTTATGATTCAACTTACTTTACAGCAAAGTCAGCATAAAACAGCCAACACATCTGCGGAGCTAACAATGAAGACTCAAGCTAATGATTTGTAAGTTAAGCATTAAAATGCACCGAAGGGTGGAAATCACTGTACATAGCTTTCAGAACACATTGCTAGAGATGTACAGTCATTTACAATCACTGCACAGTCAGGGTAAAGTTAATACTTTCTGGTTGGCTCCAGTCCTTTGCTCACTTACCTGGGAGTAAGGCTATTTGCAGTTGACGGAGCTTGCTTCTGGGTAGAGGATTGTGCACAAAGATATGTTTTTCTGCCTAAGCTTAAACACTTGAAATTGAGACTGATTTCTATCAGGCTTACTTCCATGTTAAGCAACCTTGGAATTACAGCAAAAGATGACCTTGATCCTGGGCACATACTTCAAGATCACATAAAGCTTAGGGGTCATTAACATCTTTTAACCACCAGGATAGAGACACCATCAGAGTGGTTAGAAAGTGGACCTTTCTTCTGTGTTTGCCATGCCTGTTTATGAATGAAGCACGAATTCTAGCTCAGTGACATTTTAATCATAAGGCAACCATTATTCTATGTTCTTTCCTGCCAAATATATAGAGGTTCTACCTCAAAGAAATATTAGCTATCAGTAACTCCAAATAGCTAAATGTTTCAAAACTTTTTATAATTTTGTCAAAAAAGGACTTACTTTTTTAAAAAAATTAATGATGTATACTCTCATACACTCTCAACTAAATAATGCTTGTCTGTTAATCCAGACTATAATAAACTGGGTTATTTTGCTAAATTTCAGCATTCTCTGTATATCAGTGCTAAACAGACCATTACTCAGGAAGCTTGCTTATACCAGACTATTAAAAAAAACACACACCTTGCCACTCTGCCTGGCCATAGCTGTCTGGGATTTCAGATAGATATGCCTTGCATGTCAAGTGCTACTTAGACTCTTTAATGGGAAATGCCATTCTGAGAGAACCAAACTCAGCCTTGGAAGGAATATCTAGAGTGGTACACTTCTAGAGGTTCTTCAATCCTCTTTATCAAAAGCGGGGGGCAGGGAATTGCTTTTTTTCTAGCAGCAAATTTTGCAGACTAAGACACTAAAGGATAGAGCAGCAAGAATGAAAAATGGAGAGTGATCTGTCCCATTAATGACTGCATAGAAAAGAGAATTTCAGCAAGTGTTGCTTCTTAGCTGGTTGTGTGATGAGTAGCCACCTGCTGAAATTCCCTCTTTGAAGAACCATTAAAGGGGAAGGAGCCCTTTCCAGTTTTCACTCTTGCAACCCTGTTAAATGGGAGTTGGGCAAAGTGTGGTCCTGAGCTGCATGTTGGCCCTTTATGTGGCCCTTGCCTCCCTCCTCAAATTGGCTTCTAAAAGAAAAAAAATAAGGGATTTAAAGACAAATTAAAAGAAAAAGAAGAAGTGCCTCTCTTGGCAGCCTCTCACAGTGGCCATTGACTTTTTAAATTAGTTGCAATTGGGTACTGCAGTAGTGTTGAACATTTATACACACACACACACACACACACACTTTTTTAAAATCCTGAAGTGAACTTCCAACTATTTGCCCCCCCTTGCCCAGGGCATTTTTGGCAATCTGTGCAGCCCCAGGAGGATTTTGGGGCAGAGAACTGCCCCTCTGCCTCACCAGAATTGCCTATCCCTGCATTAGTAAAATTCACAATCAAATCAAGCTCATTGTCTCCCAAACAGAGTTGATGATAATCCAAGGTTCAGAGACATAAATCTCAGCAGAATGGAAAGTAGTAGATATGGAGTCAATTGAGGTCTGTTTGACAGAGCAATGTGACTGCATCTAGGACATCTGTGTCCAGCTTCTACTGCCTTCTACCATGGGATGATTATCTGGGTTTAGGGAAGTTATACTTTTCTCAAAGGAGATTATGAATGTGTCCAAAAACCCCAAGAGGAGCACGCAAGGATGGCGTTACTGTACTGCAAATGGGTCCTGGTTTCAGATGTAATCAACATCCTCACGTACTCAGTCTGTGCTACAGCTGCAAATAAGGCATCACTTTTCATTAACACGGAAGGGCCCGTCAATGAAAAATGATGCCTTATTCTTGGTTGCAGTACAGACTCAGCATGCGAGGATGACATCATTTGAAACTGGGATCCATTCATGGTAGAGTAACATCATCCTTGCGTGCTCCTCTTGGGATTTTTGCCATGTCTGATAATCTCCAAAGTCCACCATGTGTTAAATGGCAACAATAATGACCTTGCTTGTAATGCCTTTTGTAAAACTAAAAGTAATTTACTCAAAGATGTAAATTTACAACCCCATTTTTCTATCAAGGGAGAACCTTGCTTTCTGATCTCTAAATGCTTTCCCTTTTAGACTATGAAAGCAATAAAAGGAAAGCCTTTTCACCAGGTGAAAATAGGAGGCTGCTAGCCAGAGGCCGCAGGGCGCCGTGGCAAACCTAGGGGGCAGCGAAGCAGCAGCGGGGCCACGTGGCCTTCCCGGAGCCCCGGGGGGGGGGTTGAGAGAAGTGGTGAGCCGTGGAACCACGAGGAGGCTGCCAGGCGAGGGGCACGGCGTGAGAAAGCGGCCAGAAGCGGCCTTGTCCCCTCCCGGTGGACAAAGGAGCCCCACCCCGGTGGACAACGTACCCCGTTTAATCAATCAATTAATTAAATTAATCAATTTAATCAAATTTAAATCAATCAAATCAGTTAATTAATCAAACAATCCCCCAAACAGTCACTACAGTCAATTAAATCAGTTAATGCAATCAATTAAAATCAGAAACAGAGGAAGGGGGACCACGTGGTCCAAACAGAGAGCAGAGAGAACAAAGCAAACAAAGAAAAGAGACCAAAGCAATAAAACCTATCAATCAAAATTAATCAAAAATAAATCACACAAAATCACACAACCACACTGCTGGGCTGTTGCTCAATCATCAAACCCCAAAAGTACAGCCCAGTAGACTTAGCTCTCCCTCTAGTTCAAAAGGTTCCAGATGTTCTCCCTTTTTCAATCCAGTGGAAAAGAGGAGGAAGCCAGGGGCGGCAAAGGGTAAAATAGGCCCCACCTCAGCCCCGCCCCTGTCTCCTCCTAGCCAGGGCGTAGCCACGCCCTGGCCAACCCCTGTGCTCATCTCCATGCCCATCATTAAAACACCTTCCCCCGATCTACCATTCTTTAAGATCCAAGGGGGTGTCTGTTCACCAGGTGACCAAGGCAGATTTTAATTTTTTTTGACAAATTCAGAATCCAAATAGATAGAATTCATCCAATTAGGCAGTATTTGCAGGCATATGTAAATGAAAGTAATTGAATCTGAAGTGATTTACTTCAGACGTGAGCATAATTGTACTGTATATAATGCTTGGTTCACAGAAGCATCTTTCTCACCTCAAATATAGGAAAAAGATTAATGTCTACATTTTTCACCTCAGTTTTTCCTTGACACAGGTTTGACTCCTTTAGCATAGGCAGGCCTATGTGTGAGCTTTTTCTTATTTCCAGTGCTTGTGTGTGGCCTCATAGCATAATCCTGAGCTTTGCTTACAATAAACTCAGACCAATTTAGATAGTACAGTTGTCCCTTCATATTTGCTAGGGTTTGGTTCCAGGACCCCCTGTGGATACCAAAATCCATGAATACTCAAGTCCCATTATATGCAATGGCATAGCAAAATGGTGTCCCTTATATAAGATGGCAAAATCAAGGTTTGCTTTTTGGATTACTATTTTTAAAGAACATTTTCAAGCCATGTATACTTAAATAAGGCACAAGAAGCAAAACTGAGTGCAACCCCAAAACTGAAACCACAGATTTTAAAACTGAAAGCCAAGAATACATTATTTATTTAAAAAACACTGACTATATAGAAATGTCATCTGATGCCAAAAAGACTATAGGCATCACACCAGCTAAACTTCTCTGGGAGTGCTGTTCCATATTTGAGGTACCACTACACTAGTCATCTCATAAGTTGGAGACATACAAGAGAGCGTTAGCTCTGAAGCATGACTTTAGAACAGTCTTTTATCAAAGAACATCACTTGCCAGAGGTGTTGAAGCATTCTTAGGTTTTTTTTAAAAAAAGAAAACTGTAGCAAAAAGCACTTACTTTAGTAACCTTTCAATATTAGAAGTTTACATTTTACTCTTTAAAATGACTTAACTACTTTTTGTACATTGGTAAAATGACTTTTTAAAAGAACCATTTTAAACACTGAATCTTTGTGCAGTCATCTATATTATGAAAAAGGACACAGACCAGCCTTCCACATTCAAGAAACATTTAACAAAGGGGGAACATACAGGTACCTGTTGTCTTCTATGTCAGCATGATGGTGAATCAGTTCTGGACTTTAACCTGAACTTTAATGGAGCTGGACAAAGTGCCAAACCCTATCCTCCCAAATAGGCTCAACACACTGGATAGCTCCTTTAAAATACACACTACAACATAGAACTAATTTACCACATTACCCACATGGGAGTCCTCAGCTGCCCCAGTATGATTTATCCAGATACTGCACGGATACAGCCAGCAGGGATAGTTTACAGTCAAGGAATAGTTTGCCTGCGCTCAAAGAGTGAATGGATGGGAAGGAAGCAGCACAGCTGCCATCCACTAGCTGTTTGGTAGAACCCATTTGTTCCATCTTATAACATTTTAATCCTTTCCCCTTTCCTCCTTCAATGAAAAAAAATGTTTTTCCCCCTGCCAATCTCATCTCTGTTTGGTTCATTTTTACTGACAAAGATATCCAAGAAAGATAAGTAATTAAGCTTGACATTCTCTGGAAGTAAAGCAGAAGTTTATAATGAAGGGTAAGCACCCTTGAAATAGTCAGAAAGTGTCATTCTTTGGGCATTAGCCTGAAAATTAGTAATATGAAACTTGATATTCATGGAGAGGCATTGACACCATGTTATCACTGGCTAGTAGAGATCTTTTCTTTTTGGAAGTTATTGAGCCAGTTCATTAGAAGGTGTAAATTAGTTGGGCTCTATTGCTTTACATTAAGTGAGTGGAGTTACATTGTCTGGGCCTCAGAAGAGACATTAAATGGGAAATGTTCTGGGTTTTGATGGCGAATACAGAGGCCTAATATCCATTTTGAATCTACTACAGTGTTACAAAACCAATATCAGGATAAAATTAGGGTCAGGAGGAACAGTGAGAGTATTTGTAGAAGTATGTTTTTGCTTTGCTGATCTTTCTCAGCTAAGATCCTACTAGGTTGCCTCAATTGTTTTCACATGGATGGCAGCCATTGTGCTGTGAGCTACATTAGCTGAGAGTTTCTGGGGATTTCAGTTGTAGTTGTGGAATAAAACACAGAGAAAATGCAATGTGCCCTTTAGCATCAATATTGCGATAGAGTTTTATGGGGCCTGACAACTGAATATGAAAATATCACCAACATACCTGGATATCCATTTTCAAGTATGTTGATGGATCCTTTTAAAAAAATAGACCATATCCTTAACTGTAGTCTGTATCTATATCTTTTCCAGGAATGTATCTGTAGTGCACTGTTATAGGATGAACCTCTAAAACCGTTCCTTTCCCACCATTTTAAAGTGTAATTGTCCCAGCACAATAACCCTTTCTATCAAACACTGCCATAATAGCAAGAAAAAAAGCAGTCCTGTACTTCTGCATTGGCGGGTGCACGTGATCTCAACGGTTCTCATGAGAAGACACGAGCACACTTAAACATAAAAAAACAGCTAAATGATAAAACAAAATGAACACATAAGCACTGAAACACGCTTAAAAACTTGCCTGCAAAATGGGGGAAGTTCATAAAAAGAGTGTCCAATACCTAGTTTTCGTGTTGTCTCCCGGAGGTGTTCTGGTGGGGACCGTCTATTGGTGCTGTAATCACACCAGCAGAATGGGGCACGGTTTCAGACCCTTGCAATCATGTGAAAAATATGCCACGGGCAATCAATTGACAGCTTGGCCCATCAATAAAAAAGAACACTCTATTAACTACAGAAAAACACCATAGTATGATGTGAAATGGGCACCCTTTCGTGTTCATTGGGTGCTGTTATGATGCCATATTTGCCATGTCTGATAAAGTCCATAGTAATTTAACACCACTTTAACAGCCATGGCTCCATCCTATAGAATTCTGGGATTTGTACTTTGGCAAATTTCCTTGTAGTTCAGGAGAGTGGAACAATGCTTCTTAAGTACCTCACCAACTACAAACCCCATGATTTCATAGGCAATATTACCATTAAAGTACTCATATTTAACAAACAAACAAACAAACAAACAAACTTCTGTAACTTTGTAGTGCAGATGCACTCCAGGAATCCTACAAACAACAGATTTTAGAGCAGGTTGATGTGCCACACATTTCTTCCATGATTTTACCAAGGAAGTAGGGCATCCAGAGCTCAACCTTTGCATTGGTTTAGTGTAGGACAAAATTTGTGATTGGAGAAAGATTTTCTTTGAGCTGCCTGATGTGGAACATTAACTGCATGAGTGGAATGCAGGTGCAAAAAAACATTTATACCCAGATACAATAGATCACATTTCCTTTACCTTTCAGTGTGCTGTTCAAAGAAACAGCTTGTTCTGCTTGTTTATTACCAAGGCCACAATTGCATTTCTCTTACAATGCTTATAATATTGCTGAATTTTCTGAGTGGGAATGTGCCTGTGTACTGATTATGTACTGACTAGGAAAGGCTGGCATCCTGCTTATGATGACTACTAATAGTACTACTAGTAGTTCATCATCATCATCATTTCTTATCCAGCTCTCCCTATGGATGTTCATGTGTGGCTTATGCACAAGTATGTCTTTTTATTTTTATTTTTGGATAGCGCTCAAAGATGCAAAAGGCTATTCTCTAGCCCTTTGCACATCATCCAAAACCTTCTTTCTGGCAGCTCTTAGGTCCCCAGGATGGACCACTGTTGCTGCTGCTTACTGGTGGGGAAGGGAGTGAGTGAGAAGTCAATTCAGAGCAGGGAGAAATGGATTGTCTGAGATGCAAGGAAAAGGGAGATATGAATACACTCCATCTGGGATTATATCCTCATTTCTTTCCCCCTCCAAGCCTAGACCAACTGCTTGTCCCTTTTCTGAATTCATTCATTCATTCAAACTTTATTATGGTCGTCAACCAGAATAATAAAAAATAAGTTTCACCATTAAATGCATGAAATATGGGTACAAATAAAAAATACTATAAATCATTATGAAGTGCAACAAATAAAGTATTTAAAAATGTGAATATTTAAAATACTTTAGCATTTAAAATATTAAAATACTAAAAATATTAAAATATTAAAATACTAAAAATATTAAAATATTAAAGTTTAATTGTAATGATAATAATGCTAAAACTGGTCAAAGTAATTCCACATATAGGCTAGTGCATTATCTAAATCCATATATTAGCCCTCCTTCGTTTTGGCTCCCTGATTGGGTCTGTGCTGTCTTGTGCTACTACTTGCTTGTCATCTGTCTGCAGATCATAATGGCAGATGCAAGGAATCTAGCAACTTTATTCGTAATGTGTGTTTCCAGGTCTGTAAGGAGGTAAGCACTATAAAATGATTCTGATCTACCAGGAACAGTCTGAATAATCAGTGTGATTAATGCAAGATGTATCCCTTGATAAAAAGGGCAGTATAAAAGTACATGATTGAGAGATTCTATTATATAAAAGTACATGATTGAGAGGGGATATGTGCTCATGATATGGGGATTGCTTATATCTTCCTTCAAGTACAGCAGATGGAAGAGCATCAAACTGTGCCAGTGTCAAGGCCTTCATATACTTAGGAACTGGTAAGTTAGTAAGATAATTAGGGCAAGTAAAGGGTTTTGCTTTTTGCAATTCCTAAGGTAGGATATTTAATTGTTAGGCTCAGATGATTTTGTAGCTCTATGTGCCTTATACGCTGTTTGATGGCAATTTTGGCACCACTAAAGCCAAGGGCTCCTCTTCTGAATTGCCTCTCCCCCTCTGTCCCCAATAATAAGCAGCAGCAGTAGCCCCTTCCACGATTTGACAGCTGTCAGTGGTGGGGGAGGAAAGAGAACTGTGCGAGCAAAGTGCTATGCACCACCTGCTGAATGCAGGATCTTGGCCCGAGTATTAAGAGCCCAGCCAGTAGGAGACTTATGAGGGGTTATTTGCACTAGAAAATAGAGCTGCACACGAAGTAAGGTTTCTTACAAACATGTAAATTTGATATAGGATTTTAAGAAGAATTCTTTTTAGAGGGGTACGGCTGAGAATGTGTCTTCCCATTTTTGTTTTTCTTATTCATTTCATTGGATTCTTTTCAGGTTTTGTTGGCTATGAGCAACAGAGGGGGAAAATGCTGGTATTGTCAAATGGCAAATGTGGTTGAATGTATGCAAGTGTAGAGTGATGCATATTAGGGCAAAAAATTCTAACTTCAAATATACACATAAAAAGTCTGAGCTTCCAGTTACTGACAAGAAAAAATATGTTAGCATTATGATGAATAGCTCAGTGAAAACATTCTAGGCATAGCAGAGTTACTCCAAAACATATCTTGAGAAAGAAAAAAATATATATTTACATCTCATTACATGGAAACATTGTTAGAAAGCCAGTAAACAATGTTCTAAAGAATGCAAGCCGGGTGCATCTCTGTTCGTATGTGTGATTGTGACTGAGCTTGTGACATTCACATGAGCTTGTCAGGGGAGGGTCAAAGCAGTTTAGAATTCCCTGCTAGATTTCTTTCCCACAACAATAGCCAAGGCTGATTTCTCCTCCTAGAGTACCCACCCAGTGCTGCCCATGCAAAGGACCCCCTAGGATGTGATCATTCCTGGCACAAGGTCATTTCTCCCAGTGCATACTGCCTAACACATCACAAGTCAACCACGAATGCTGCTTTTCCTCTGATATT
This sequence comes from Gambelia wislizenii, assembly GCA_030847615.1. NCBI lineage: Eukaryota > Metazoa > Chordata > Lepidosauria > Squamata > Crotaphytidae > Gambelia > Gambelia wislizenii. The sequence goes on from JAUMIR010000004.1 coordinate 112,540,536, forward strand.
TTCAAACACATTGCTTTTGAACAAGGAAATTCCATTTGGCTGTGGCAGATAGGTAATGCCAGAGCTCAGGGGAAAAATGTCTTTTTCAGAGTATAACTCCAGGAATCCACCAGCCTGATGGTAATGCTGGCTGCAACATTCTGGGAACTGTAGTCCAAAAAAGTCATTTCCCCCAAATGTTGTGTAATATATATACCTATTAACAGACTTTACCTCCATTAGTGATCTATGGAAACTTCTCTTAAAGCCATCTAAACTATCAGTCAACTTGGTCATATCTCATCCTATGTCTTGTAATGATCATTTAGGAAAGAAAAATTAAGGCTTAGATCAGTGGTACCTAACTAGGCTCATTGTCCTATTCACAATCAGAAACGTGGGTTAGAATTTCTCTTAGTTTGGTATATCAAAGCCTTCAAGTGACATTGTAGCATTGTCAATGTCACTATGTTATGCCTGCATGTCTGAGGGAAGCCATGGTTGCTGAGACCTCTAAACAAACTGCTAACCATGGTGTACTGCTATAACTCTCTTGCCCATGTTGGGGAGCTGTCCCACAGAACGTGAAAAGGCAAAGGCGTGTCTAGTTAGGTAAGTCTGCCACCTAATGACTGAAGGCTTCAAACACATGGACACATGTAAATTAACTAAAATCATTATGTTTTAAAATGCAAATATGCCCCAGGTGCACACCCCATCCCTTACTATGCATGCAAATTGCCAAGTAATTAGTTTCATAGTATTGGAACTGTGGCTCAGATGGACCCTCTCCCTTCCCCCCTCTCAAATACATGTGCACGCACACAAAATCCCTTTCCTTATTAGAGATAGACAGATCTCCCATTCTTGTTCTCCCTCCTTAACAAGTACTGATATAGTTCTAAACTATTCAGTTTGATAATTGCCTTGACCAGTCATTTACATTTTATCTTTACAGCTTGAGTACAGACACCTGGCTAATATAATTTTTCCCCAGTGGAAACTCACTGTCAGTCAGCCTATCTCTGACTTAGGGATGATACAACAATCTGTTAGTAGTTCAGAATGGCTAGCTTACTGTTTCATCCATCTGAGCTATATAAATGGAAAGATTCTCTCCATGTGAATGCTGCCTCATTTCTTTCTCCCCTCCACTCACTTTTTGCATCACTAATCAAAATGTAGCTGAAACAAAGTAATCAGTTTTGAGGTGAGCAAAGTGGTCAAAAGATGGTCCCTTGTTATTTTGGTCAGCCCAGCTGACCAAACCATGTTTGGAGAACCATCTTTGGCATAGAGAACTGGCAAAAAGGTCTTTCATAGCATAGACATTCAAGTACTTAATAAGAATGATGGCCAATTACATGTTGTCTCAAAAGACAGAACAAAATATGCCAGATATTAGCACAGGATTTGCATAAGTAGAATATAAAAACAGTTCTGGGCACCACAATTCAGGAAGGATATTGAGAAGCTGGAACGTGTCCAGAGGAGGGTGACCAGGATGGTGGGTGGTCTGGAAGCCATATCCTATGAAGAGTGGCTTAGGGAGCTGGGCATGTTCAGTCTGGAGAAGAGAAGGTTGAGAGGGGACATGATAAGCTATGTTTAAATATTTGAAGAGATTTCATACTGAGGATGGAGCAGGCTTGTTTTCTGCTGTTCCAGAGACTAGGACACAGAGCAATTGGTTCAAACTACAAGAAAAGAGATTCCGCCTAAACATTAGGAAGAACTTCCTGACAGTAAGAGCTGTTCAGAAGTGGAATATACTGCCTCGTAGTGTGGTGGAATATCCTTCTTTGGAGGTTTTTAAGCAGAGGCTGGATGGCAATCTGTTGGGAATGATTTGATTGTGTATTCCTGCATGGCAAGGGGGTTGCACTGGATGGCCCTTGAGGTCTCTTCCAACTCTATGAGTCTATAACTGAAATAGAAACATGATATATCTCACCACAGTGAAGAAGACCTGCTCAGACTCCTGTCCAGTCAAGGGCACAATGTTGATGGATAACATCAAGGATCCAGCTCCTCTTTCAGTTACTTCTTTCTTTATCTTTATATTACACATAGATATCCAGTTTAATTTGACTTCAACCAGCATCATATTGTGTCACACTGCATTTGACTCCAAGTGGAGGTCCCTTTGACTCTATGGTAGTCAACACATGCAAAGTGGAACATAAAAATTATTCAGTTTTACTCCACTCTGCCAGTGTACTGTTGGATCTTACCCTAGGATAATGACGCCTTCCACACAGAGGACACATTCAAAACGAGGACTGTCCTTACAAAACTAAGGCACATGAGCTCCCTAGTAATAATGGATGGAAGACATTCACAGAGATTCAGCCACAAACTATATAAAGGCCCCAATCAAGTCAGAGTGGTCCCAATCAAGTCAGAGAGCTGAGTTCTATAGGTAGACTCAACGAGAGATAACCCACTGTATTAACAGTTATCTCTTGTTGATGTTGCTATGTGCTGTTAGGTTAGTTTCAAATTATGAGAGAAATCCAAAAAACTTTGTTTTTAACAGAGCTGTTCAGCTCTTACAAAGTCAGGGCTGTGGCTTCTTTCATTGAGTCAATCCACCTGTAGTGAGGTCGTCTTCTTTTCCTACTGCTTTCAATTTTACCAAACATTATTGTCATTTCCAGTGAGTTGAGTCATCTCACGTTATGTTCAAAGTATGATAGCTTTAGTTTAGTCATCTTGGCTTCAAGAGAGAGTTCAAGTTTGATTTGCTCTTCAACCTATTTATTTGTCTTTTTGACAGTCCATAGCATCCATAGAATTCTTCCCCAACATCATATTTTAAATGGGTTGATTTTCTTCCTACCAGCTTCTTTCACTCTCTAGCTTACATATTCACACAGATGTAACTGGACTCATTGAATCAATGAGAGAAAGCTGAATCCTATTGATAGACTCAGCTAGTGCAGCCTCATTGAATCAACTGTTGGTAATTCAACATATATGTAAACCCCACTGTTTCAGTGCATCCACTCTAGTTGGAATGATCAACAGGATTCATGCTACAAAGAATTGCATTGTATTTTTCATCAGTCTTAAACTATGTAGCATTTGTGGTGCAAGGATATGATTTGGAAGAACACAGTGGGGAATCTTGGTTATTGGCTGTGTGTGTGGGAATGGGAGGTGTCATTGGGTCATAATTTGCCTTTGAGAAGCCCCAAGGGTCTCAAAGGGTGAAGATCATTGGGGAGAACTAAATTTTTTTTCCAGGTCCTTCAGAATTACAAACCACTTTCATTCCTCTTGTGGTCTTAATTCTAAATGCTCGTTTGTACCAGAAATTCAAACTAAGTTGGGGATTTTTGGTTTTTTTTCCGGGCTTTGAGGCCGTGTTCTGCAAGAGTTTACTTCTGACATTTCACCTGCATCTGTGGCTGGCATCTTCAGAGAATGGTTGGGTAGGAGTGTGTGTGGAGTTTATATACTGTGAACCCCTGTTGGGGAGGGTATGTAAATTTGTGTATTTGAATGGTTAGTTTCTGGGTATAGATATGCAAGGAGGATTAGTGTGTGTTTGGCTAATGGTTGGTTGATGGGCCATTATCTGCTGGAAATCCCCTGTCCCTGGGTGGAATTCCTTTGTAAGTGTTGCGTTTTGATTCTATTGTTTTTCAAAACTGGAAGCCAGATTTTGTTTACTTTTAGGGTTTCTTGTTTCCTGTTGAAGTTGTGTTTGTGGATTTCAATAGCTTCTCTGTCATTTCTGACATGATAGTTGTTGGCCTGGTCCAGAATTTCATTGTTTTTAAATAACATTTTGTGTCCAGGTTGGTTTATAACATGTTTTGCTACTGCTGATTTTTCTGGCTAGCCCAGTCTGCAGTGTCTCTCATGTTTCTTGATTCGTGTTTGCTAACCATTCAAATACACAAATTTATACATACTCACCAACAGGTGCTCACAGTATATAAACTCCACACACACTCCTACCCAACCATTCTCTGAAGATGCCAGCCACGGATGCAGGCGAAACATCAGAAGTAGACTCTTCTAGAACACGACCTCACAGCCTGGAAAAAACCCAAGGAAAATCTATGGATGCCAGCTGTGAAAGTCTTCGACTTCATATGTTGGGGACTGGTTTGGATGTCATGACTTTCTTAACAGAAGAAGGGAGTAATAGTTTAAGGAGGCATTCCCACACAAACCACCTGGGATTAAGTGCAACAGAAGTCAGAGGGGCTTACCTCTGAATAGTCATGCAAAAGTTTGCATGGGGGTAGAATTCAAAGACATAGCTATGTTAATCTGGAATACTAGTATGGAAAAGGATCTTTTAGCACCTTTGGACTGGAAGAAAGAAGCTGTAGCATGAGTTTTCGTAGGCTTAGTCTACTTCCTCAGATGTATGAACACTCCATGCATCTGAGGAAGTAGACTAAGGACTTTATCAGACCAGTCAAGTATGCCATCATAAGGAATCCTAATGATCATGAAAGGGCATGCGTACCAGACAATGTCACCCTTTCATGATCATGTCAAGTCAAAAAGCCATCCTATTTTATTGACGGGCCAAGCTGTCAATAGATCTTCTGTGGTGATTAGTTGCAGGAATTGCCAGCGTTTGAATCCCTGTGCCATTGTACTCACATGAATGCAGCATCAACAGGCAAACACTTCTGGGTGAGATCATGACAACCAGGTAGGGAATGCTCTTTTTATGACCCCCCCGTGTACTTGGGATCTTATAAGTGTTTTTTTGTGCAGGGCTGTATTTTGTGTGTGTTCTTACTTTAATTTTTAAATTTCCTGCACTACTGTCTTCTCACTAGAATCTGCAAGATTTCTACCCTGGAAGTAAACGGAGCTCTGTTTGTGCTCTGTTACTGCCAGGGAAAACTCATGGACACTGCTCAAGGTAAGTGTGGTGGGGGATAAATAAAATAAAAATGCCACAATTTATGTCGGCAAACGAATATTAATGTTGGGTGGTCTGCTAAAGTCCTAAATCTATGAAAGCTCAAGCTACAGTTTCTTTTTCTCAGTCTCAAAGGTGCTACATGATCCTTTTGTATACTGATAAGTTTGCATGGTAAATTTCTTTGCAAGAGAGTTCTAATCCCTCTAAAGAACAGTGAGAAGTCAGCTGGTTTTTAGGTTTATTGTAGAGGTATCCTCAAGATGCCTCCATAACAGTGCTCCATAACAATGCTGAGGATATAAAACCATGGTTTCCCATACATATCGTATTTGTAGAACCATGTTTCATATTTGTTACTTTATTCTAGATTCATATGACACAGATTTATAATACAAGAAAGCCATAGGATCTGCAGATGTGAGGACGCGACTCCTACTAAGTGCACGGTAAGAGACAAAAAGCTAGTAAGGAATCTTGCAACAGAGAGAAAAACATTCCTGTAGCTAGACAGTTTTATCTGTTCCTGAGATTCACTGTTCATTGGGGAAGAAAAAAACACCCAGCAACCACAAGCACAGAATACCATTGATTCATGGTTCCTGATAAATCATCTAAGGACACCCCATCTATTACTTGTCTCAAAATTGCTTAATCCCCCATCCCCTGCAAGCTATATTTAGCCTGGAAATATATTGTTATCAATCAGTTTGTACTGTCACAATGGCCTTTTAATTTTAAGCTGCATGGTGCAGGAATTATTTATTGTTTTAATATGTCTCATCGTATGATAATGTACTAAACCTTCTGTACAGGACCACTAATGAAAATATATCTGTGGAATGAGGAACAGATGGCTCACTACCAAGACATTTTTTTCCAAGGCAATGCTTTTCTTTCCCCACTTTTTTTTTCTGCTCATCAAAATCCCAGTATTTTAATGCAGTAATTAAAATATAAGCTTGAGGTATTAGCACTCAGGGCGTTTTGCAAGCAATATTTTCTGCCTCTGTCGCAGCCTCCCCTACATCTGCAGCAAAAGGGAAAACACAATATATCTAAAACTCACATCATTTTTGGCAGCCAAATATGATCAATTCAAAACACTACTGCCTCTGCAATTCAGCTCAGTACCCAGGGCTCCATGCAATACACAATACATCCAGATTCTGCATTGCAACAACAACAACAGCTATAAGACCATGAATGTCAGGATCCCTGCAAAGGATTTTGCAGTGTTAAAAAAAAAAAAACCTATGTAAACATACCAGTGATTCAGACGGAACAGCTAAGCCCAAACCTGAACCAAAGGCAGTTATAAAAGGAACCTACATCCCAGTTTGTTGCATTAATACACTTTAATAGAACATCCTGAATTTGTAATGAGAAGCAATCCATCTTATAACTGTTGATTTAACTGTGCTGTATAAACGCTGAAAGTCAATCAGTCCACTGGGTATGTAATATGAATGTCAATCCTAAGAAATCATATGCATTTGGATGCTTGGCAGGATGATGGGTGTGTTGGTGGAATTAATATCATCCCCACTGAGTTTTCTTTTCTTTTTTGGGGGAAACAATGAAGCTTAATTCCTGTCTGTGAATTAGGAAAAGAGACCTAGGTGGGGGAAGCAGGTTATTACAGTCTTCCTGTTGCAGAATAATTGGTTATATTGATGCTCTCTACACCAGAAAATGCATTCGTCTCTGCCCTAGCAGCTTGATTGTATGCACATGAACTTCAAAGTGATTATCAGCAAGTGAAGAGCCAGCATGGTAAATGGTCTTCATAGAATCATAGAATCATAGAATTGCAGAGATGGAAGAGACCACGAGGGCCATCCAGTCCAACCCCCCTGCCACGCAGGAAATCTTGATCAAAGCATCCCCGACAGATGGCCATCCAGCCTCTGTTTAAAGACCTCCAAGGAAGGAGACCCCACCACGCTCCGAGGGAGTGTGTTCCACTGCTGAACAGCTCTTACTGTCAAAAAGTTCCTCCTCATGTTGAGGTGGAATCTCTGTTCCTGGAGCTTGCACCCATTGCTCCGTGTTCCAGTCTCTGGAGCAGCAGAAAACAAGCCTGCTCCATCCTCAGCGTGACATCCCTTCAAATACTTAAACAGGGCTATCATATCGCCTCTAAACCGTCTTTTTTCCAGGCTAAACATACCCAGCTCCCTAAGTCTCTCCTCATAAGGCATGGTTTCCAGACCTTTCACCATTTTAGTTGCCCTTCTCTGGACACGCTCCAATTTGTCAATATCCTTTCTGAATTGTGGTGCCCAGAACTGGATACAGTATTCTAAGTGAGGTCTGACCAAGGCAGAATAGAGTGGCACTATTACTTCCCTTGATCTAGACACTATACTTCTATTGATACAGCCCAAAATTGCATTGGCCTTTTTAGCTGCCGCATCACACTGTTGACTCATGTTCAACTTGTGGTCTACTAGGACTCCTAGATCCCTTTTGCACGTAGTCTCATTCAGCCAGGTCTCTCCCATCCTATATTTATGCATTTCATTTTTCCGCCCTAAATGCAGTACTTTACATTTCTCCGTATTGAATTTCATTTTGTTAGCTTTGGCCCAGCTCTCCAGTCTATCCAGGTCATTCTGAATTTTGATCCTGTCCTCTAGGGTATTAGCTACTCCTCCCAATTTGGTGTCATCTGCAAATTTGATAAGTATGCCCCTAATTCCCTCATCCAAGTCATTGATAAAGATGTTGAATAGCACTGGGCCCAGGACAGAACCCTGTGGCACCCCACTGGTCACATCTTTCCAAGACGAAGAGGAGCCACTGCAGAGTACCCTTTGGGTTCGGGTCTGTTGGACTTAGACTCTGGGAGACCAGGGTTTGAATCCCTGACCATCCATGGGAACTCATTAGATTACTTTGGGCAAGTCACATTCTCTCAGCCTAAGAGGAAGGCAATGGCAAATGCCCTCTGAATAAATCATCCTAAGAAAACCCTGTGACGGGGTCACCATAAGTTGGAGTTTACTGGAAGGCATATAACAACAACAACAAGTCCCACCAAATCCAGTAGATCCTGTCTTAAGTGAACATGTATAGGATTGAAGCCAATAGGATAGATGAGAATGTTGAGTTTGTTTTTGTTTTTTGTTTTTTAAATACCCAAATTTGCATATTTATTCATACTTGGAATGGGAAAATAAAACCCTGAAACTTAAAAAAATAATGGAGAAATCAAAACTGACAGATTCATTCAACCAAGCCCAAGGCACTCACTGTCCAACTCTGGAGTTGAGTTCCTTTGTATTTAATTGTATTAATGATGACTTAAAGTTGCCACCTCCTTTTTTTCTGAGAGGTTTCTAATTTTCAAAATGGTTATTTCCATGCTAGGAGTAGTTGTAACTTTAGAATTTGGCCAGTGCAGATGAGGGAGAATTTCAATTCAGCTCATTTTTGAAGAATTTACCAAAATTCACCCATTTCTTCCTATTCGTGATGGAAGGAATGTGAGATTTTTAAAAGCCATGGGAGGAAGTGAAATTGAAAGATGTCTCCATTCCTACCATTCAATGCTTTTTTTTTTTTTTAAAAAAAACAGTGTTGGTAATGATAGACAGAGGGAAGCATAATTTCTAACAGAAAAATGGAGAAAGTCAACATTTGAAGATAGTTTCAACTGGATAATATCCGTAGTAGTCATTTAGGGTAAGTGTCAACCTTGACTATCTAAAGAAACTGCAGCAGCAAAGCATGGCTAGAAGTCTGTGTCACATAGGACAGTAGATTCATATTGATAGTAGGTAGTATCAGGAGTTGGTCCATTTCCAACGTCTTTGCTAGTGGTAGCAAATATCTCCTAAAATAGTAGGATGTGTGTCTTAAAATCACCACTCAGGTTTTTTTTTTTACAGCACATTTGCATGACATCAGCTTTTCTGTAAGAAAATCCAGTGCATATTAGTGGCTGCATCTGAATGATACAATCATGTGTGTAAGACCTGATCATGAGTCTTGCCAAGTCTTGCTTCCGTATTAGCTCGCATTTCCTGTCTGTCTACCACTGTACTTTAGAGTAGGGTCATTTCTGCCATACTGTGAGACAGATTCTCAGTAGTGCTGAAACTGCTATGAGGGTAGACACCACTGCATCATACTATAGTTCTGAAAAGTTACTTTTTTAGACTACAGCTCCTATAATCCCCTAGCCAGTGAGAGGATATAACTTTCCTCATATGGTGAGTAACAAGAAAGCACCTTTTACATATGCATGAAAAACATCCATGTGTAGAAGAAGCTCTGTTACTCAGACTCATCACTCCAGGACAGCAATGGAACTAGACAGCAGAGAGAGAAAGCAAACAGGGTTTCTTCTTCATGTGTTGGTTCATAGGGCTTATTTTTCTTAACAGTAGAACCCTAGCTGCAAAATGTAGAACCCTAGCTATGGGGCACCAAAACCTCCCTCTTCCCACAGGTATTTAAGCTTGTATTTAAACTTGTTTTAACTTGTGTATAATTTTATGTTCCAGAGATTTCACAGGTGGTTCTCATTATGACTGGCTGTATGCCTACTTAGAATTTCAAAGAGGAGGAAGGGAAGTCTGTAAATGTCAACTGCTCAGGCCTTATTTTCACTGATGTTGCTGTGTGTGAGAGACCACCATGTAGCAACTCACAGCCAAACCAGATGAGATATAAAATGAATTATTGCATTTAAAGTGCAGGGTGAGATTCTTTCTTTCTTTCTTTCTTTCTTTCTTTCTTTCTTTCTCTTTCTTTCTCTCTCTCTCTTTCTTTCTTTCTCTTTCTTTCTCTCTCTTTCTTTCTTTCTTTCTTTCTTTCATTCTCTTTCTTTCTTTCTTTCTTTCTTTCTTTCCTTTCTTCTATCCTTCTTTCTTTCTTTTTAAAGGCAAGTAGTCTCAAATGGGGAAGGTCCAAACATTATCAGGATCACAACGAGAACGAAGGAAGGATTTAGACCCAGCTTTGATCTTGGTGACAGACAAGTCTTAAAGCAAATACCACCTCCAGAGGAGCCCTTTCCCTCAGGACCAAAGCAGGGGAAGAAGAGATTAAAATCACACCTACTCATAGACAAGCAACTGTCACATTTACCAGAGCTTGGGAAAGTAACTTTTTTGGAGAACAACCCTCAGAATCTCCCTCTCTGTTGGGGAATTCTAGGCATTGCAGTCCAAAAAGGCAACTTTTCCAAGCTCTACAGTTACCCGTCATGTCCAGTTCAACATTCAATAGTAATCCATTTAAAAAAAAAGTGAGGGGAGAGGAAAACATTTCTCAATTTCTGGGAAGCATAATCAAGCCTATTGCTGCTGCTGTTGCTGCTGCTGCTGCTTCTTCTTCTTCTAAAAAGAGGCTGTTTCTCAACCTGATAAAAATCTGACACAAAACCTAACAAAAAGTACTCCTAATTTATTGCTGAAGCAAATTCCATTTCTCTCCCTCCACTCCCCATTTTGAGGGAAAATATAATATTTTATTCTAACTACAAAGAAACATACTCTTTAAATTAACATTTGGTAGGAAGCATTCAATAGCAGTCTGATTATCAGATATAAACCATAGCTGTATCCATTAAAAAGTCATTCAACTAATGACCACAAATATTGCTTATATTACTGTACCCAAGAAATGATGTTTTCCCACAAACTGGCTATTATTAACTTAAGATAATACACATTTAGCATGCTGAATTTGTGTTTTGCCTAACACTCGAATGTCAGAAACTAAAATGAATGGACGGCTTTATGTTTCTTCAAAAGAAAAGAACAGATGCAAGTCACTTCTATCTCTCCAGAGATGAACCTTTTTATTTCTAGGATCATTAGTGCGGGCTGGAGGCTGGAGCACATTGCCTTGAAAGGATATGGCTCTCTGAGTCAAAGCTCTCCATTTTTATGCCACTGTACAAGTTCAAACAGCTCAGGGCCAATTCACAGAAGAGGAGCCTATGATCCCTCCCTCCCTCCCACTGGGGGAGTTACTGCCTGTTGCTGCTGTCATTTCCTTCACTTGGCTACAGGAAACTAGAGATCTCAAGTGAAGTGCCCTTAGCAGTGCTGTACATAGAGGTATGAACAGGATCCACAGCTTACCTACATGCCTTCTGTGGCAATAAGTCATAAGAAAACACTAGCATCCTTGTTGTTGCTACCCAGAGAAACTGGCCAATGCTGAAAAAAGGTGAACAGTTAAGTGGTAGTGGTGGTGATGATGGTGGCCATGTTGTTGAAAGTCACCTGAATGTAAGGAGATTATCACATGGCTCCCTGGAAACTATATCTGTCCTGCTACCCCCTCACTCACCCCGCTTCCGCCCACTCCCATCCCTATAGCACAAACAAACAAACAAAACCTTTTCAAACACCTACCTTTTATTGGAAGTGAAATGGCTCCCCTTCCCCTTGGCTTCACTGCAGTAAATGCAGCTGTCGTAAAGCTGCTTTGACTGCAGTGAAGCCAAATCCTGCTCATTCTTGTGAGAGAATGATCACATGGGAAATTTAAAAATAAAACCCCAACCAAACGTCAAAAAATAAAACAAAGCCCCAAAACAGAAAAAGAAAAGCCCAAGCAACCCGGGGAAAGGGGAGGGTGTCACTTACCTGGCTGTCCCGGTCGAACCCAGATGTTTTCAGCATGGACCTCCTGCTGACATCGCTTCACAATGTCATCTTGTCATCATAATGGGTCCTCTGTTCACTCTCCTGTCATTCCATTACAATAAGTGAACAGGCTCCTTATTCACAGATTTTCTGTGGATAAGAGGAAGCGGGGGAAGAATAGGAGCAGAACGGGAGCATCACAGGAGAGGGACGACATCATCTAAAAGGTAAGCCTTTTAGCAATCTCCTGTCATCCCTGTCCTGGGATGTTCTCAGCGTATGATAATCTCCTAAGTGTCAGAAATGAGATCTCTTGCAATCCGCTAGAGGCTTCTGCAGATATGCATGAACCAGGACAGAGAGACTGGAAGCCAACCCAGCCCACTTTTACAGTACACTTCTACAAGGTCTTTTGAGTACAGCCCCTTAGAATTCTCCCAAAGCCATTTAGAGCCCAACAAGATATGACAGTCGACATGCCTCTTGAGGAAATACGTATAGACCTATGCAGTGCACCATATCCATACAGATGCCAAATGCCAGGCGTGAGAGCTTGCTACTTTCCTCCTATGACCCATTCCTCACCCAATGAAACTCAGAATTAAAATTATCAAATGAAGTTTGTAGCACTATACATTTTCTTAGCACCATACATCTTCTTGTTCTTTTGCTCAGCTAGACTAAAGCCACACTATTTGAAGCCGGCAGAATTATCTCATTTTCATATAAATTATCCTTTTCAGATAAAAGGTCTGGATCCTGAAAAAATGTCTCCCCCCACATCAGCTTCAGAGACTGTTAAGAAGACCATTGATGACTGAATTGTTCAAATTTTGGTGCTGTACCCAATAAGAATTTGTATTACATCAGTCTTCTCTACTGGCACTCAGACATTTGCATGGAGCTCTCCTTGAGCCAGGACGTTTGCCTACAAACCACTAGGTAAGTGAGACTGTCCATTGATGTGTCTGATGTGGCGCTGTTGAAGCTTGATGTGAAAGTGCTCCCTGCCTGGCAAAGAACCAGTGGCCATTAAATGTTTTCCTTGAAATCTCCTGTGAAGTGAGAAGCTGGGCAAGCCAGGGTAGAACCAGCCAATCATAGCTCATGGAAGGCTGTGGGGGAAGGTACAGCGGAAAGGATATAATCTAGAGGCTTGTCTATGAAAGAGTTAGAGATAGCCAAAAATAGAGTGAGGGCTGTCTAGGAGGAGGGGAATGGAGAGGATCTGAATTCAGTTTTAGGAAGCTGAGGATATGGAAGGAGTTCAGGGAGAAATGTTACAGTCCTTTCTCTTTTTTTTTGGAAGCTCAGAACACTTTGTGTGTGTGGAACTGGCATAAAGCTGGATGTTTATCTTCCTTGTTGATAAATCTTTAATAAATCTTTATGGTTTTATTTTCTACAACTGTACCTGATTGTTTTTATTTGAAGACCTGGCCACACTTTGCCACACTGAACCCACTGATCTATACAGCTACATGTCCAGAATGATGGTCACCTTGAGGCCTGAGTACCAGATCCAGAGAGGGATTTTAAGCATAAAAGGGCAAGGTGAGTGACAGGAGTCCTTGAACTAGAACTGAGGGGCCTGGAGGAGGGGATCTGTCACATCTCCATTATAAAATTTTGTTTTGGTCACCTAACTCCCTCTCATCACTAAACTCTTGAACAGGAATAGCTACCTTAGAAATAAGAAACTTTATTATGGCCACTGGCTACTCTCTCTTTCATTAACTAAAGCTTAAGTCATGATATGCCAGTAGAGTCTTTTTTGTTGTTCATTGACTCTTTACAGTGCATGAAAACTCTTTGCTGTTTTTATTGCAAGAGACTAGTGCCCTGATTTGAGACTAGTACTGTTTCAGACTGTAGTCCTCCTTACCAGGAAGCAAGCCTCACTGAACTCAGTGGGACTAATTTCTGAGTAAACTTGCCAAAGATTTTTCTGTTGCTGTTGCTGTTTTTGCATGCCTCAAACTTATGGCATCCCTAAGGCAAACCTATCACAGGGGTTTCTTGGCAAGATTTATTCAGAGGGGCTTTGTCTTCCTCTGAGGCTGAGAGAGTGGGACTTGCTCACAGTTACTCAATGGGTTTCCACAGGTGAATGGGGATTTGAACTCTGTTCTCCTGAGTCCTAGTCCAATGCTCAAACCAGTATACGATGCTGGCTCTCATTGTTCTGTTAGAAAGGTAAAAACAAACAAACAAACAAACAAACAAAATCAACTACTGATCTGACTGGTATTTAAAATCCCAATTTCTCTATTTTTAAGCCAGCATCTTTTGAAGAGGAGATGTTGCTGTTTGGTAGCTGTTGAGCAAACAGTTGCAGCTAATGTTCATATGAAAAATAAACATAATAAATATAATAACATGTCACTGAGGTTTTACACCAGTGTTGTCCTAACCATTGTATTGTCATAAAGGTATTTTCATGTGTATGGGTTAGAACAAATCAAACAAGGTTCCCCTCGCCCCACATGAAGTCACTGGGTCTTAAACCTGTATATATATATAATGGTGTTCAATATATTATTCATTATTCGCTTACTGCACAGCTTTTTATAGATCAGTTTAAGGAAAAGCAGTCATGGAATGTGTTAACATTTGACCAGAGTAATGTTTTTAATTTCAGCATATGCACATGACAGTGAAGCATATATTATTCCTCCTACACAGCACTTACTCTTATTATAATCGCCTACATATATTAGTTATTTTGTTGACAATGATGAATGAATACAACTGTGGCAGTTTTTTTACAAAATAATGCTACAGTGCCAGCAAGTTCACATTTTTTTAAAAAAAAAAAGTGAAGGAAAATACAAGACATGAACAAATGGTTTGACTTGCAAATGATAGCATCTAAATAGTGGATTTGGTTTAGGAGAATGGCTATGAAGATGTCTCATGTTACACTCTTATCATTTTTGTTTTCTGTAATTTCAGCTATCTGATTCTCTTTTTATGTAAATGATACACTCATGAGTCAAGAAGGGTAGATAATCCTGCAAGGTTTTATAAATGTTTCTGTCAATCTCCACTCTTCCTGAGCAAAGGCAAGATGTAACCAGGGGACAGTGTAATTTTTTTTTTTTTTTTTTGCCATGCTTTCCATCAGCAGAATGATTTATTACAGAACATGGAATTCACAACCATCATGTTGTTACTTATAGGGCTGCTCCTGCCTTTAAAACAGGTCAAGTGAATCTTCAGCCCTCTAGATGTGTTCAATTCCAATCACCCACAGCCAGCCAGACTAATGCTGATGACCCATCAACATCTGGAAGGCTTTAAGTTCCCAAACCTTGTTAAACTTTTTGTTCGCAAAGGTTTAAAGCAAAGTAGCTATCTAAAGCTATGCTATAGCACAATGTGTAATATTGTTTATAGAACTTTCTTTTTACGTTGAAAACTGTGTGTATGCACATGCCATAAAATAGGATGTTCAGATTAATGCTTAAAGAATTTTTGTTTGGCTGAGTAACTAGCCCAATATTTGAACTGTAATGTTCAAGGTGAGATAGGTTGAGATGGATGATAACAGTCATTTCTCTTTTCATTTAAGTTACTGGAAAGCTTTAGAGATCTCTTGTGTGTTTTATTGTCATCGAGTGCAAAACTTGAGCTGAATGTCATGGTAAATCATAAGGAAGATCTGTGTATGTTTCATGACTTGCAGTAATAGATCCTGAGAACTATCACAGTGGCAACTAGCTAGATCCTCTAAGCCCTAAGCCATTACTTGGGAGGAAATACTTCAAATTACAGAAAAATAATAAGCTTTCAAGAGGGATTTATATGTTTCATGATAGGAACTAAGACAGTAAATTAAATTTAGCTTTAAGTACACTGAGACCATTAGGTGTAGACTAACACAAAAGAAGTGTGTTTGTTCCTTTGTCCAAAACTGTTTAGCATACAAACATTTAGCAAGTCTTTGTGCAACCCCAAATTATCCATTCGCCTCAATGATTTTGTTGTAGCCACAGCCTGAATACATAGACGTTCCAACCATCTACTCTGTCTCCATCCTTCCTCTGTGTCTGAAATGATTGGGGTGGAATGACAGAACTGGAGAGTAGCTCCATTATAAACATTGTCATCACAGAAACTTTATGGGCAGCAACGAGGAGCCCACATATAGAATTCCTATAAATATGTGACTCCAATCGTTGTATAAGCAATTCAGCCAAATCCAACCCCTCCCATTAAAACACACATACAGGAGATTTTCACACGGGGAAATTATTCCCCTGAGAGATCGGGAAAGAAATGGGGCTCTTCCGGGAGCAGAGCTCCGTTTCGCACGCCCCTTTCCTTCTCCCAATCTGACATCGTCCTCACTCTGTGCTGCTTCCATTTCTCTACCAGTATCTGCCATCATTTTTTAAGAACGAAGAACTTTCGTTATTAAAAAATGACAGAAGATACTGGCAGAGAAATGGAAACAGCACAGAGTGAGGACGACATCAGATCGGGAGAAGGAAAGGGGCGTGCGAAACGGAGCTCTGCTCCCGGAAGAGCCCCATTTCTCTCCCGATCTCTCAGGGGAATAATTTCCCCATATGAAAATCTCCACACACACAAAACCCTAAATGAATCAGGCTCAGGCTGATTTGGACTAGCTCTGGGTTGAGTAAGATTGGCCTCATTTGGTTCGAGAACAGAACAGCCAAGTCTGAAGCAACCTGGACTGATCCAGGAATCAGGATGTCAAAAATAAATGAGAGAAAGACTAACAATATACCTCCAAAATGACAATTCTATTTCCAAGGCAGCGCAATGTGGAAAGGTAAGAGAGGAGCTGGCCTTGACTCACTAACAGGTTTCATGTGTAATCTGGGGCAAGAAGCTCACCAGCACTTTCTAATCACAATGCTTATGGGGAGAGATTATGCAAAGCCATCAAAGTTATAGGGTCAATTAGTTCTTGCATGCCTTCATTCATACTAGATTAAAAACTCTTTATCACCCAATGGGTGTGTGTGTGTGTACATAGCCCAAATATCCAGCACATGTGGTATGGAGTTAATGTTTTCCATGTATTCTGTTAAAAGTATGGTTAAAACAATGACCCCATTGACTACCGTATGTTTTTTATGCCCCATGAAATAGCTAAGGGTTATCTGCGCAACTGTTTTGGTGCTGACAGTGTTTTAATGATCTGAATAGTCTCTTGGAAACATAGGTTTGAAAAAGTTACTATTTTGGATTACATTTCACAACCCCCAGCCAGTACAGCTTCATTGACAAGGGAACTTTGAGAACTGTAATTAGGAAGAAGTCACTTTGCTTGTAATCTTTGCTGGTAAATCGTTGCTTGTGATCTTTGCTTGTACATGGAAATAATCAGGACTAACATATAAGCAATGGGATGTTTGTGCTTTATTTTGTTTATGGAGTATCATATTCTCAAACACTTCCCCCATCTATTGCTGGCAAAGCCCTATATAGGGAGGCAGATCTGTAAGTGTTAGGCTAAGCGTTCAAAGACACATCTGCTCAGCTAGTACACTGAGAGCCACAGGCAGTTAGAGCTCTGGAGATTTCATTGAAGAGGATTTTGCAGTAGAGGGATCATTGCTTAAGCTTTAAGTGTCAGGAGCTTTGCAGAAGTATGCAATTGTATCATTTTCTTGATTAGTCATCATATGCTTAGCATATCAGCAGGAAAATTAAATCTGTTTTGGCAATGTCTCCTTGCCCCCAAGTGATATTCAGGAAAAGTTTAGTGTCTGAAATTCTCACTCACCTGATTTTGTTTTCAAATCTCTTTAAGGACTTTATCATAACATCCTCCATAAAAGTTCTTTTGCTAGCATATTTTTAAACATTTTTATGCTGCCAAAAGACCCCCCCCCCAACACACACACACCAGACTTACCTTGAGCAGTGTAAGGACTTTTTCGGACGGTCAAAAATACCGCAAGCAGCCTCGTCACGTTGCGAGTCTGCTGTGCTGCAGAGCGTCGGTTTTGGATGACGCTCTCCCCTGCCGGTACTGTTGAGGTACCGCGGGGAGATTTGAGCGTCATATTTCATTGGGTTTTACTCACGAAAGTTGATCGTGATTAAAAACCAATGAAATATGATGCTCAAATGTCCCCGCGGTACCGCAACAGTACCGGCAGGGGAGAGCGTCATCCGAAACCGACGCTCTGCAGTGCAGCAGCCTTGCAACGCGATGAGGCTGCTTGCATTATTTTTGACGTGTCCGAAATAGTCTTCTAAGAGGCATTTACTTCCAGATTCCAAATCTCTGCAACTCTCATGAGAAGACATGAGTGTGGATAATTCAAACGTACATAAAAAAAATAAACCACTAAAGTGTACACAGGCACAGAAACACACTCACAAAGTCCCAAGTACATGGGGGGGGGGTTCATAAAAAGAGCAACTCCTACCTGGCTTTCCTGATCTCACCTGACATATTTACCCAATGATGCTGTATTCATGTGAGTACAATGATTTGAGGATTCAAATGCTGGCAGTGCCTGCAACAAATCGCCACAGCAGATCACAACTGGTCTATTGACGGTTTGGGCCGTAAATAAAAAAGTATGGCTTTTTAATAATATATGATTGCGAAAGGTTGACATCGCATGGCATGCACTCTGTTTTGTGATAATTAGGTGTCTTTATAATGCCATATTTGTCTGGTCTGATAAAGTCCTAGTGTGTGCGGAATGCTTAGCATAAGGCTGGGTCCAAGGTTCCTAATGGAAGAAGGCCCATAAGCTCTTTCCTTCAGCCAGGAGGAAAGGCTCAACACAGTTCAGGACTGCTATGCAAAGGACCTTGGGAAGCAGAGAGAGGATGGTAAAGAGATGGTGTTGATGTTGCAGCCTACTTGTTTATTGCTTACATTTATATCCTCCAATTGAACTCAAGGGGATATACATAGTTTTTCCTCCTCCCCATTTTTTTGTCACAACCCTGTGAGGTATGTCAGGCAGAGAGAGAGAGAGAGAGAGAGAGAGAGAGAGAGAGAGAGAGAGAGACTAATGTAAAGTCACCCAGTGAATTTCTTGGTTCAGTCTTCATTCTGACCTTCCAAGACCCAGTCCAACAATATAACCACTACTCCACATTGGTGTTTTCTAAGTGCTTTTGTAATACTTTTTAACATGAACCTACAACTGCAGAAGATAAGGCTCTGTATGATCAGGCCTATGGGTCGAAGCCTGATAGATAGATAGTTGATAGATATTTCTCTGTTTTTTCCGGCCATAGATATGGGAAGGGATAGGCTCAGTCTGACTAAAGAGTAAGATATGCATTCAATTACTTTTTTCTTCTTCGAAAAAACGACACTAGATTTGTATCTTGCTATTCCTAGAGGTAGAATTTGACGGAAGAACATAGCTCCTTCCATCTCCACACCTTCAATATCACTCTTCTTCTCACCATTCTTTCCAGAATAATATCCCAGATCATGCCATATAATGAAATACAATTAAACTTTATAGATCTAAAATTGCTTCAATAGGTCCATCAATTGCATCAGCTCAAACTAATCGTGGAATTTTACGAGTATACAATGGCTTGCTTTGTAATTATCACAAGGGAGCATTTTTCCTAAGCTCTAATTTGAATGGATATTGGTTTAATTCATCAGAATCCCCCATTATTGCATTTCAGGTAAAGCATTAAGTTATTACTCACACACAGTGCAGTGAACAGAGAGAAACAAAATTATTCTGATTCTAATGAAAGTGACAGGGGTATTTTTTGTTTCCAGGAGAAGCTGCTGCTAGTGTAATGGGAATCCTACGGTAAACGGAAACCAATTCACAAGCTACAACTCCTGTTTATATCATTAATCACACCAGTTGATACTCTGGTTATGTTTATTGCAGCAAAAACTCAGTAGATTTAAAACTCTGCACATTTTTACTCAGTAGAGTTCATATCATTGGTTCAGTGAAACTTTAAGAAAGCAACCCTTGAACAATTATGTAGAACCCAGAGGGTGAGGCTCAGGGACAGTTGCTCTACCAGAATAGAGCTTAACTGTGGCATTCCTCAGGGTGCCATCCTGTCCCCGATGCTATTTAACATCTATATGAAGCCGCTGGGAGAGATCATTAGGAGGCATGGAGTGCGGTGTCATCAGTATACTGATGACACCCAGATATACTTCTCCATGCCTCGGTCATCAGCTTCGACTTCAGATGGCGTCTCTCCTCTCAATGATTGTCTTAAAGCAGTAATGGACTGGATGAGGAAAAACAAATTGAGACTGAATCCAGACAAAATGGAGGTAGTAACAGTTACAGGCCCGAAACCAGGTCTGGGAATACAACTTCCAATCCTGGATGGAACTACACTCTCTTCCAAGGACTGTGTTCGCAGTCTGGGGGTGCTCCTGGACCTGACGCTCCAGATGTCTAATCAGGTAAATGCGACGGTCAGGAGTGCCTGTTATCAATTTCAGCTGATACGCCAGCTGTGCCCTTTCCTGTAAACCAGGGACCTCGAAACTGTGGTACATGCACTGGTAACCTCCCGTCTGGATTTCTGTAATGTGCTCTACATGGGGCTACCCTTGTGCTTTACTCGGAAATTTTATCTAGTTCAGAACATGGCAGCCAGGTTGATTTCTGGTGTTTCCAGAAGAGAGCACATAACACCTGTGCTAAAAGCTCTCCACTGGCTGCCTATTAGTTTCCGGGCACAGTACAAAGTGTTGATTATAACCTTTAAAGCCCTACATGGCTTGGGCCCAACTTATCTCCGGGACTGCCTCCTTCTGTACGACCCTCCCCCTGCACTTTGGTCCTCTGGGAGGAATCTGTTACAACCTATGAAAACAAGGCTGTCGGTGACATCCCAGAGGGCCTTCACTGCTGTCTCTCCCAGATTATGGAATGGCCTGCTGGACGAGATCCGTCTTATTACCACCTTAGACAGCTTTAAAAAAGCTGTCAAGATGGATCTTTTCCAGCAGGCCTTTCCTGAATAACTATCCCGGCTCAAGACTCGGCTGTCCTCTCTGAGCTGCAATCAGATTTTTTTAAAAACTATTGTAGGTTTTAATTTTTTTCTTTCTAATTTATATATTTTTAATTATTGTATGTTTTAATCTTTTATAATTTAATATTATTTTAAGGGGTGGGTGAGTTAGGGTACTGTGACTATGGAGTTTTTATATTGTAAGCCGCCCCGATTGCATTGTAGAGGGGCGGGATAGAAATAAATAATTATTATTATTATTATTATTATTATTATTATTATTATATAGAACTGGGTACATGCATGCACACATGGACACAGAAAGGGGGGCTCACACATGATTCAGATAGTACTAAAATGGAGCAAAAAGGAATGTGACAAATTTAATGCATAAAATACATTTGACTACATTAGCCTGCATTCTGCTCACTAATCCATCTCTGGTGGTGCTACTATTCCAGACCTTTGTGCAACTTCAAGAGCTGACATTTTTAAAGAATCCTACTTTATGCTTAACAGTTTTTGACTTTTCTCAGAAAAGAAAAAAAAAAGGTATAGTTTTTCTCTTATATGAAAGCCAGCACACTGTAGTAGAACAATTGTGATTCTGTCCCAAAATAAATGTTCAAAGAACTTAAGGAAGTGTGCTTGCTTGGAGATTAAATATTGGTTCAAGCAAGCCATCCTGTCTTCACTGTAAACAAAAATAAGTTCCATATTGGGAGAAGGATGTTTTAGAAATCAAAACCATTGGAAATCCTGCTACATTAGGAGTACTCAGCTATTTAGCCAACTGGATTGATGGAGTGAAGCAATGCTAGGGATGTGTCTGCATAGAGCTTTTTGCGCTACAACTTCCAGAAACTAAAAGCCAGTATGGCTTCTGAGCTCTGCAGCTGAGCTTCCTACTGTTGACACAGCAATGTCCAGTCTACAGACAGTCAAGCCAGTGCAAATTCAGGTTATGTGTTTGATAGAAACTTATTTACCTGAGCCACCAGACATTGTATTCTGGTTCAAGTGTTGGACAACCTGCAGGCAAATTCCCCTGGGGTCCCCCCATCTTCATTGCAACCATCCATTCACTTTGTTAGTGGGTTAGGGATGCCCCCACCTTTAGTCCAGAGATGGGCAACTGTACAGGAGGCCGGACCCAATTTTCACCCTTGTAAACCTGAAATGAGGTCAAGCTGTTTCAGCCACCATTGTGGCAATGGGGTTGGGACTGAGGATGGCAATGCATGGCATTGTTGGAATTTGCAACCAGTAATTCTGGCCAGTTTGGGGGATAACATGGCCTAAAAGTCAACAGGATTTTTTTTTTAAAAACTGTGGATTTAGGGGCTTTGTGTTTTGCTGGAGGCTTCAAGAGCCACAAAAGTGGGGCTCAGGGATGACATGCGCCTTGTAGGCCACACTTTCCCACTGCTTCATTAGGCAGCATGAGACAGGTAGCAGATGTGTGTGTGTGTGGCGTAGCAGTGGCAGGCTTTCAGTTGGCCCCTCAAAGTCTGTCAGCCGTTTCTCTTGAAGGATAGATGTGGATGTGCTGCACAGCCCAGCTGAAAAATGAGACAAGTGTGGTCAAGCAACATCAGAGTGTGGTCAATATGGCTAAATTTATTAATGAGGAAAAAACACTCAAACTGGAAGAGACTGTCACAATTTGCTTTTAAAAGTGTTGGAAGGTAATGAGTCTAAAAATAAAATTGCAGGATCTAGTCCTTTAAAAACAACAAGAATTATCTCCTTTTTAAAAAGGTAAAATCATTCAGTCACATTTGACTTCACGCTTTATGCAGAGTGCGATTAAGAAACAGACTTAAGCTCTATTATCATTTGAAAGTGTATTCAGAGATCTGGGATCCCCCAGTTAAATTAGACTCATTACAAAACAAAGGAGTCAGTTTAAAATGCAAAACAAAGTTTACTGAAGGTATATCAGTCTCAATCTACATACTAAAACAAATATAAGAAAAGGTCCCTAAACTGACTAAGAATGGGTAGGAAAGACTCACCAGCCTTGGCTGGGTTCCGATGCATCATGGCATGGTTACAAGAAAGCTTAGGATGCCTCCATTCTCATGGAGAGTCAGATTCAGAAGAAGTAAGCAAGTCACACAAAAGCAATAAAATTCAAATTAGGTCATGTGTGAATCATCCAGCACTTCTAGTTGGCTAGAAGTGCCCAGTGAAGTAAGAGAAGAGAATTTTGGGAGAACAAAATGCATGCAGGGAAAAAACCCTAGACTTATCTAAGATTGTGAATGAGGTACACAAGATTGCTTTTACATTACAATGATTATTTCCCCACATACAACAAAAAGCCTACTGGAAAGGGCAAGATTCTGTCCCTTCTCTTCTTCCCACCCCCACCCCCCCACCAGTTAACTTGAGTGCAAACTACATTCCCCCCTTGAACCCAGTTTGTAGCTTCTGAAGTAAGCTGAGGGCAAAGAGGAAAGTGAAAGGAGAAGAGGGAAAGTGAGACATTTTGAAAGCCACTGAAAAAGTGGGGTGACACAGGATTAATTCAGACTGTCCCTGCCAAATTGGCTGTTGGAGGATATGCACAGCCCTCTTAAACCCCTTGAAGTAGGCTTTTACTTTCAGATAGTGTGTGTGTGTGTGACAGAGAGAGAGAGAGAGAGAGAGAGAGAGAGAGAGAGAGAGAGAGAGAGAGATGCTACCAGTTACCAGTGCTGAAATGAGATTAAGCTGCCAGTCCATATCTCTTCTGTATATCACAACAGTTTTTCCTTTTCTCCCAGCAGCAACATGTCTTATGCCAGCAGGTCACTGGGTCTATTCTTTGCTGCTACCCAGAGAAGAAGGACAGATGATCAAGCAGGTGGGGCAGCTGCCATTCCTTCTTCCATGTGTGTTGCCCCTCTGGCCCAGAAATGAGCAGGTAGTAATGGTAAGAGGAGGAACAACAGGTGGTCTAAGTGGTGACCCTGCTGAAGAATGTGCCCAGGCAGATTCTCAACAATGCCATGCTTTGATACTGGCCCTGAACAAATCACAAAAGGGAATAGGCTGTGGCTTCCTTTTGGGATATGCCCTCATCTACAAAGAAACTAATGCCCCAGTGTTACTAAGTGGTATACTAAAAAACAGTTCTACTCTGCCTGGCATCTAAATGATGGCTTGAATTTTAGCCTAGAAGACAGGCAAGTTAATGGATCTGCCCTAGTCTTAACAGGTAAACTGTAACCTCTAATTTAAAGTCAAGAATTTACCAGTGTGTTGTAGGGGTGGATTGGTGGAGATGATGTCTGTGCTGTTCAAGAAATGTTAATTACAGCTTCAGGGCAATCATAGGAAGTGGGAGCACACACATTTTATATTTGTGGAAACACTGTTTTTGGATGTGAGCAAAACATTAGAGAGGGTCCTATTCAGGTGTTTCTGAAGTGGATATAACACGTGAGGAAGGGGACCTCACTTGCTTTTCCAGAGTTCTAAACTGCATGGACAAAGTTGTTCTCCATGTGAGGAAAATGATGGAAGTAGCAATAGATGGGGGTGAGACTAACACAGCCCCCCTCCTCGTTTTGGGAATGCTTGTTTAGGATTAAGCTGCTTCTAAATTAAAACAAGTTTGTTTTGCACATTGTCTTGTGTGTCTCATCCCCAGAACTGTAAGCACCATTTCAAAAGGCCTCCTTAATCAGCTGTGTAAGGAAACATAAAATAACACAGTCCTTTCCTTTGAAAGATGTACAGAAACATTTTTATGTAATTTCTTTGTAACTTAGAGGAGAGAATTTTATTGCTATCCATTAACCTCTACCAGATGTGGTTAGTATTCCAGAAATCCTGAGCAGTCTCCTCAACACCAGAACTTTGAAATGGACCATTGTGTTTATCCATCTATACAAAGTAGTAACATTTTATTTCAGTCCCAGCAGGTGATAACTGCTAGTTATTCCAAGGAAGGTTGTAGATTTTAGCTGCCTTAAATGAAGGCATAAAATATCCAAAAAGATTTAGAAAGCTTTTAAATGTAAGAGCGGATAAAATAAGTATTAAGGGCTATAGACCCCCTTTGGTCTTTGCAGAAAATTCCTATCAGTATAAAGTCCAAAGAAAATAGTCCTTAATCATCCTACATCAGCTAGGGTTCATATGCTATTGCTTGAAACTACATTAATTAAATAAAAAAACCCTGTTATTTTTGTAATGAAAGAGCAGAGCTTGGAAACCATGCATTACGAGTACTGACATTTCCTATAACAAGTTACTTTGAGAATAATGAGGGCAAGATGATGGTTCTTTAGCAAATAGTATGGCTAATGATGGTATTACTCTTCCCATGTAAAGAGTAATGTTTGCTCATTACTTTTTCTCATTACTTTCAGAGTCTAAAATGCTTTAGGGCAGAGGTTCCCAAACTTTGGTCCTCCAGATGTTTTGGACATCAAATCCCAGAAGCCCAAGCCAATTTGTCCAATGGTCAGGAATTCTGGGAGCTGTAATCCAAAACACATGGAGGCCCAAAGTTTTGGAACCACTGCTTTAAGGCCTAAATTTTTGTGGACATTTTGATGGGCCTTTCCCCTCAAGTTTAGGCAATTTTCTTCCTTTTAAAAATCTAGATTATTGCTAAAAGAGGAGCCTAACAAGTTTTTTTTTTAAGTAACACAGCGAGTAATGGTATACATTAATTAAACTCCTTTGATTCTCATTTTGGGAGAAAGGCAGGATTTAAATCAAATAAATAAATACTTTTTGCAAAGTAAATGCCAATGAAGTACTTTTGTGGCTCTGAAATGAGTGACACATAAATACTTTTAAAAAGTAACTTTCCACACTCTGCAAAGGATAGACTCCTACTAATAGTAATTTGTCTACAAATTCTCCCCCACCCCGCCATATTGATCAGAGTACAAGTAAATAGTGATGGTAAAATCAGCATGAATTCATTTAATATAGTTGAACAAGACACAATGAAACTTTCTCTGATTTTTGTGTTTCCCAGCTGCAAAAAGTTTTAGGAGCCTTTATCAATCAGGACACCCAATTCTTGTTGCTGTCAAAGACTAAAGGCAACTTTTGGGGAGATGGCTAAATAAAACCAGTTAATTATCTTCATCCCAAAATGAGCGTTTGTATTATTTCAGTTTATAACCTGATCAGTCCAGTTAAAAATAACTGAAAGCAAATGATGGTAGGTATCAAAGGACTGAAAAAGCCCCATTTAAACCACTGATATTTTGCAAATATCATAGTTACCATGCAAAAACAGACTACATGCCCAGCTTTGCTATAATTAACAGATGCTAATTCTGATGTAGGCGAGGATGTAGCAGCATTCAGAATGCTAATTTAGAGCCCTATCACATGAGGGAAGGAAAGTGGCAGTAAAGCCTGAGAGTAGCATGTCCCGCCTTGCCTTATCACATGATGTCTGTGTGCTTCAGCTGTTCTTCCATTCTGTGAATCTTTTTGCTAACTGGAAAAATCCATTAACAAAATGACTTGCCTTTACCATTGTCTTCCACGGGATCAGAATGGGAGAACAGCTGAAACATGTTGATGTCATGCAATAAAACAAGGCGGGATGTGGTACTCTCAGGCTCTACTTTGGCTTCCCTTCCCTTGTGTGATAAGCCCTTTAGAAACATGTAAGGCTTGTATCAAATATCAGGTGAATTTTGTTTGTAGCCTCTGATTTTCATCTGTGCCACAAAAATATTTCTTCTTTCCACTCCCACTCACTTGGCTGCTGGTGTGACAGAGAGAGACCTCCCTCATTCTTTCTTCATGGCATCTGAGGGCCCTTTCCCACTACACAATTAGAGTGCTATGATTCCACTTTAACTCCTATGGCCACATCCTTTGCAGTTTGCAGTTTGGAGAATGGCATATAGAATTCTCAGCCAGAGAGCTCTAGTACCTCACCAAACTACAAATGCCAGGATTCCATAGGATGAAACCATGACAGTTAAAATGGAATCATAGTGCTATAATTGTGTAGTGGGAAAGAGGACCCCAAGACAGTGTCATGGGTATATAAAATTGAAAAGCCCAAGAAAGTGAGAGCGAACAACTGGTAGGTCTGTTTCCACTGCCTGAGTATGTGTTTGTGTGCCTGCCTTCAAGTCACCTGTTGACTTATGGTGACCCCATGAATTTCATGGGATTTTCTTAGGCAAAGAATTCTCAGAGGTGGTTTTGCCGGTTCCTTCCTCTGAAATATAGCCTACAGACCCTGTTATTTGTTGGCGGTCACACATCCAAGTACTAACCAGAGTTGACCCTGCTTAGCTTCCAAGATCAGATGGGATCTGGTACCTTTACAGTATTTTTATTAAATACATAGTGGCTGTGAAAACAGACCTGGGACTTTTGCAGATGCCCTAAAACCCATCAGGGGAGGGCGGGAGAGGTATCGCGCGGCAGGGGGTCAGTTTCAGATGACGCTGTCCCTCTCCTGTCGTCGTCCATGGTAGTTCCATGTTCGATCTATTGCAAATGCACCATTTTTTACTCATGGAAGTTTTTCGTGAGTAAAAAGTGGTGCCTTTTCAATAGATTGAACATGGATGTAACATGGACGATGATGGGAGAGGGATGGCGTCATCCGAAACTGATCCCCTGTGGCACGATATCTGCGTACCTCTCCTTCCCTCCCCTGATGGGTTTTAGGGCATCTGAAAAAGTCCCTAGACTGAAAGTGTGGAGGATAAGCAAGAAGACTCTAACTCTTTGCTCCTTTCACATTCCTAATCTGGATCTCCAGTCTCTCTCTCATTCTCCCTCCCTCCCTCCAATTCTTCTCTCTCACACATGCTATGGGTGTTGCTTAAATCATGTTTAATTCTGTCCATACTTTCTTGGCTTACAAAGACACACATTTGAGGGATTTATTGCCAAAAATTGCTGTATTGCTTAGATATGTCGGTTATTCAGAAATAAGTCCCACTTAATTCAGTAGAGGACTTATTCTAGAGTATGCATGGATGGGGCTGCAGTATTTTCTGGACTAGATTGTATATCACCCCATACACATATCGGGGTATTTACTTTTTTTGGAGTCCAACTCTAAAAATTCCTCAAAATCTGGATGCTGTAGTCCAAAATGTAACTTCCCCATATTCTGACTACCTATCTCAAATATGTCTTTGCTTTCACTTTTATGAAAATTGAACTTTTGACCCACCTGCAATTTTGTAGCATATTTCCCCCCTATCACAAAGCACTTATACATCTGAATGCATGTGGATGTTTACAGAGGGTAGATAAATGCAGATGACCATGGCAGATGGTGATACAGCTTGTGAAATTCAACACATTTTCATCAATGCTGAGTTATAGTTATGGCTGATCAATGAAATGATTGTGACTTAGTCAGGGGGCATAATAATGGCTTCTTGAAAGGACTCATAGTCAAACTGGGAAGGTGGCAGGTTTAATGTTACCTATGTCTTGGGGATAGCTGAAAGACTGCCCACACTGATTTTGGATATGGATGTTTGGACCTACTTTAATAAGGCTACAGTCCAATTAACCTCTGGCTCAGTACCCTATCTTCCTCTTGCAGTAAGATAACAATGCTGAATTTCATACTGATTTTTTTAAAAAGTCAGATCCTGTTATATCCCAAACCCTAAGGTATAAGCAACAATCATACATACATTTATTACAAACAGCCACAGAACTTTCAGCTGCATTAATAGTTTCCCATTACACAGAGACTCTAAACGGTGATTTATGAAGCTATCTCATGTAAATGGCAGATATGCAGTTTTTACTAACTAGCAAAGTCCATGGCATTCTGCTTAGAAGAGCTACTTAACCCCTTTGAACACTTGTGTAATTATAAATGTATGTAATTTCATAAATATTGATGTTGGAGTTGCCACATTCATGAGTGCTGGCTGGAGTCTTAGGAAATGGTTATATTTTCCCAGGTCTCCAGGCACGGAGACATATCTCAGAGTGAGTGATACTCGTGGTAACATGGGGATTGGGTATAAAGTTTGGTTTTTGTGTGCAAAGTGGGTTTAAAGCTCAGACACCCATTTCTAATTCCATCTAGCTCCAGGACTCTCTGTATGTGTGTATTTTTTCTACTTGTGCAACACTGATGCAGTGACGCACCAAAGAGAATGGGAAGATAGCCAGTCCCCATGTTTCTGGTTCAATTAGCAGTTCATCACCACCGAATATACGCATTAGGGCTGACCATGCCATTTATAACAAGGCATAGAGTGGAACACCAGTGTTGGGACTTGTGAGCCTCCATTGGCACAAGCCCTGGTAGCAGTGGTGCAGTACCTGGATATAAACTCCCTATGGGTTAGTTGTTAGCTTTTCACAAGCCACAGCAGCAGCTGCTGTGATGGCCAAGAATATTTCTGCATCCACGTGATTGGGTTGGATGTGTCATGAACAGAATGTGTGCAAACACCACCCCGATCCAGATGCAGAGTTGCAAGGAGCAAGAAACAACTGTTCTGGCAAAGAGACATGCACTGTCTCTGTTGTAATGTAGACTATGGAGATTATCAGATGAGGGCACAAAAACATTCTTTTGGCACTATATTTTACAGCATAAGTATCCTGGTATAATAACACTTCTTTTTGCACACTGCTATAATAATGAGACAAAGATGCCCCTGAAATCTGGCAATATAACTGCTTGTGCTGCTTACTTCTGCGTTTTTCCATGGACAAGATTTTGGCAGTTCTTGCAAGAAGACATGAGCACACTTAAAAGTCCAAAACACCTAAATTACCAAACAAAATGAACACAAAAGCACTGAAACACACTTGGAAACTTGCAAGCAAGATGGGGAGCTTCATAAAAAGAGTGTACGGTACCTAGTTTTCCCGATCTCACCTGGAAGTGTTCTGGTGGGAACCGCCTATTGACACTGGAATCAGGCCAGCAGAACAGGCACAGTTTCTCACACAAGCAAAGATGCAACAAACAAGCAAACAATGCTGTGGGAAATCAATTGGTGGCTTCTGCCCATTAATAAAAAAGAATGCAGCAGAACACTTGCAGAATGCTGGGGCATGATGTCATGTGATAAGGAAGTCCTTTTGCGGTCTTGTTTTGACATTATAATGCCATATTTGCCGTGTCTGATAATCTCATTTGTCATGTTATTGAGTGCTGTTAAGTTAGAGATTTGTGACAGAGCTGTGGATTGACATGTCTGAGCCCCGTTTACATGGCAAAATATTCCCTTGAATAAATTGCTAAGATTTCTAATTGTTCCCACACATCACGCCACAGTATCACCTCATTCAGAAGGGGGGGGGGAGCTCAAAAACTCAAAAGTACTGTGATAGGGGATTTTGCTACTTTTCCCAACTCTTTGTAAAAGTAGCACGACTTAGCACAATTTCGATTGTGTGAACTGCCATTTCGCTAAGGGCTATGTGAAGGGCTATCGCTAAGGGCTATCAGAGCAATCTCTCTGATACAATTACAGCAGAGCTTTGCTGTGATTGGTTGAACTCACCAGGGAGGGGTTTGGACTGACCAGGAGAGGATGGAGGAGCTTGAAATGAAAAGATCCGTCCACTGTTGTTTCCAGCCATGGAAAAGACCGAGTGAGTGCTATACCCATCTCAATCGCCCAGCTGTCTCTTGCTTGGCTGCTCCATCTCTCTCTCTCTCTCTCTCTCTCTCTGTCTGTCTGTTCATTCTCTCGCCCTGCTGAGATCCCATTTCTGTGTGTCAGACGAAAGAGAGGGGAGAGAGTGGGTGCAGGGAAGGGGGGCTTGACGGGCTGACACTGCCTGCTAAAGGAATAAAAATTAGCAGGCATTCTCTCTTTCCCTCCCTCCCTCGCAGATTCTCGGTATCTTCCTGCTTGGCTGCTGCCAGCTGAAGAATCACCAGCTAGCCTTTTCCCGTCTCTGTGTGTGTTCATTTGTTCCCTCGCCCTGCTGAGACATTTCTGTGTGTGAGAAGAGAGAGAATGGGGGAGAGTGGGTGAGGGGAAGGGGGTTCAATGGGCTGACACTCCCTGCTAAAGGAATAAAAATTAGCAGGCATTCTTCTGGTAATCAGAGGGAAAGGTGCCAGCACTTTCTCTCTCTCTCTCTCCCCCCAGATGTGCTTGGGAGGCCACGCCCCCCACCTCAGTCTGTGTGTGAATTACAAAATGGAAAAAAAAGCAGAAAACTAAACCAATAGCAGTACAGTTGCCCCTCCACAGTCGCGAACTTAGCGTTCGTGGTTTTGCATATTTGCGGTTTTGGGAGGCCCCCCCACCCTCCCAAAAGCAGAGACCCTCCGAAGACCCCGCGAAGGCCTTGGGGAGGAGGAGGGAGAGGCCTCCACGGGGCCTTCGGAGACCCTCCGAAGGCCCTGCGAAGGCCTTGGGGAGAGGGGAGAGGGCGGGGGAGGCATCCATGGGGCCTTTGGAGACCCTCTGAGGGTCCCACGAAGGCCTTGGGGGGAGGGCCGGAGAGGCATCCACAGGGCCTTGGGAGGGTCTCCGGAGGCCCCATGAAGGCCTTGGAAAGCAGGGGGAGGGGGGGAAGTGACTATGGGGCCTCCGGAGGCCCCCTGGTTGCTTTAGTGGGGGAGGGGGAGGGCAGTTATTATTTGTGGAACTTTCACATTCACGGGGGTCTGTGGAACCTAACCCCCACAAATGTGAAGGGACGACTATAAATCATGTGAACTATGCAGCACTGCTGCGAAACTGCGATAAAGCGGAAATTACAGCAAAAACCCCCCAAACTGCTGTGTAACTGAGCCCTTGGTTTATCTTCATACTGATATGGAAAGAAATGGTCTGAATTCAAGGTAAAACATTGAGGGAGGACATGGGAGAGGGTCTTCTCTAGAGTGGAACCACAGTTGTGAAACACCCTCCCCTTAGAGGCCCAATTGGCACAAACACTGGTATCATTTGGCACAAAGTCAAAACATGGTGTTTGATTAAAGTCTTTGGCCTAATTGGCTTTATCCAGTTTGCACATGTGCTATGGTTTGCACTATTTTAGATTGCTTTAACTAAAAAAAAATGTTAAGTGATAAATGATTAATATATATTTAGTAATAATAGCAGTAGCAGTGGTGGTGGTGGAAGTACTAGTATCTTCTTTTAAATCGTTTTTATTGGAAGCCACCCTGAAATCTTTGGATTATAGGCTGGGATATAAATATTTTAACAAACAATACTCTTTGTTTCTTTGTGTTGAGTAGCAGTTTAAATCGAAGGAAAATTTCCATAGAGTGCCATGAGGCAGAATGAGTTCTCTCTAGACAGCTGATGAGTGTGAGCAGGTAAAGGAACTTTTGTGTTTCCAGAACAGTGGCCAAGTGAGTAGGGAACCCAAGATTAGTTTTATATCCAATGAAATTGTTGGCACCTGGCCAGTCAGTTAAGATTTGTTGTACAGGGGAGTCACAAATGAGGCATAATTGGCAAGACCCAAGGAGGAGAAATGCTGCTTCTGGGAAGTTAATATCTACCAGGCACCTATTTTTAACTCTGCTGATGAACTCCATAATTAATCACACTTTCTAGCTTTAAGTGCCATAAAATGTTTAAAGCTACACCTACTTGAAGTGTAAAGGGAGCTTTCTGTCTCTTCCTATGTTTCAGTAGTTGCTTTTATGCGCACACATATGCACAGAAACACAGTCTTCACTCCGCAAGGCAGGAGAGACTTAAATGAGCTGACAGTGGATCCAGGATGGTAGCAGCAGGAGGATAAATCTGCACAACTCCATGGATGTCAGTGAAGATAATGTCAATGAAACATCTCATAAAAGCGAGATGAACATTTAAAAGAAAAAGAAACTAGCCCTAGATTGCCAGTAGCTCATTTGTAGACAGGGCTAGCTCCCAGGTTTTATTCTGATTGCGAGCAAATTCCCTGGAAGTAAAGAATATGTGTGTCAAATGATTGCATTACAAAGCAAAAGCTCTAGGAAAGGAAACTAGCTGCCAATAGAGACTCAACACTAAGATGGGTGCACTTTTGCCACACACTTCAACAGAAAGCACTCAAGGATTTGCTCAGAAATAAGAAAAAAGATCTTGGCAGTGTGATTGTTGATACTTCTCTAGAAAAATGCAACCAAGATAACATTCCTCACATAACCACCAGAATGTACTTGTCCTTTCTGATTACACTATAAATCTGACTCTATCCTAAAGATCAACACTCTCTGCCCCTCTCGTGACTGGTACCTATATTGCCTTTTGCTGTTTTGTTTTGCCATATGGTTTTGTGTTGTGAAATGATCAAAATCCTTCTTACTGTCTCTCTGCTTCCTCAGCTTCTCTCCCCACAGCGTGACTTTCAGCTGATGGGAGATGTTATTAACTCTGATGAATGCCATTGGGTAAAGCTCAGAAAGCCACTCCATGAAATTAACAAAACTGGTAGAGTTATGTCATTAACCTACGCACAAACCATGCTGCATACCACATGCACAAAAGTGGTGAATTGTTTTAGCCTTCAGCTTCACCTCCACCAGCTCTGCTAGGCTTCAAACTTCAATGGAGAATACCAGAAACCACCAGTGGCTTTTAAAGATGAAATTGATTGACAAGAAAGAGGGAATGCTTTTGGAAAGGAACAATGAGAAGAGGCTATTATTTTGTGTTTCCTGAGCATTTAGTGTGGAACTGGGCCAGGGAAAATAGAAACACAAGTTTATTATTCTCTTTTCTGGAGCTATCGTGTGATCCCAATGGCTACCAATGGTGCAACTCATTGCTTATTTTGGAAATGACTTGACATTCTTGCAGTGCACAATTTTAATGCCATGCAGGTTTGTGAAGGATAGCAATCACACATTTATGGCACTATTAACAGCGGTGTGATGCTTTCTTTTTCTGCTAAGCCTCAGGACTTTTGCAAACAGGGGAAAAAATCCCTGAGGGAAAAAAAGCCCTTAATTAAAACGCCAGGAGAAGAATGGGGCTGTCACACTTACAGAACCCCATTTCAGACAGTCCTGTCCTCCTCCATCCTCCTCCCAACCTCCTGCAGACCTTCCCCCATGCTGTGGGCACCACTTTTTATTGACTGAGGTTTTCCATCAATAAAAAGTGGCATGAGCAGCATGGGGGAAGGTCAGGAGGAGGTTGGGAGGAGGATGGAGGAGGACAGCATTGTCTGAAATGGGGCTCTGTAAGCGTGACAACCCCGTTCTTCTCCCAACCTCCTCGGTTTTTTTCCCCTGTAATGTTTTGCCAAGTGCAGATAAAAATAATGGTTATTTAGGCTGAATAGAGAGTGAGATCTGGAATAAAACCATGTGGCTCAGTTGTAAGGCCAAGCTATTTACAGTTCTGGCCTACCTGAATCTAAATCCTATCTAAGGAAATTTTATCTGAGGGAAGCAAGAATATTGACTTCTGCAGAGAAGCTGCATCTGTTCTAAAAAGCACATTTCACCCAGATTCACCATTTCACCCAGATTCACCAGGTTATCTTATTATCAGAAATGTGACAGGTTACACTGGGAGATTTTGATTCTTGGTGTCTGTTTTTCTTCCAAGTGAATCTTGGGCATATAGGTGGAGGTGCTGGCACACACCTTGACTATTCTTGACTATCCTGGCATTTTAATTAAGGGCAAACTACTTAAAGAAGCAAGGCTATCACAAAGTTGATAACAATTTTAATTTTTCAAGAGCCTGCTAGATTTATGGGTGGAGAGGGATTGAAAAAATGGTTTGTTGTGTCGCCTGTGTCTATCCAGATGTTCTTCAGGTTGCTCAAATAAGCGCTATGAGGAAAGGGAACAATTCCAAACCCCCCCTCCTCCTTTTTTTTTTTTAAAGTAGATTTGAAATATCAAGTCCACCAGAATCCTGGAGCTCAGAAAAGACCTTATTTTTGGATTACAGCTCCCAGAATACCCTGCCAGCATACAGAAGGAATTATGGGAGCTATAGTCTAAAAATGTAACATTTCTGAGCTCTGTTAAGAACATACAAAGAGCTGACAGCAAAGGTCTGTTTTAGTTCAGTAAACCCATTTCTCACAATGGACAATCAGTTCTTAAACAAAGTAGTAGCCGGATTTCTATTCATTCTTTACTCCATCCTCAGCTTGCCAGGTCACTCCCTACCTGTTGTGGGTTGCATGTCAAGCTGATCTCAGTCTAATTTTAATGACAATGCATAACTCACCCACCTAAATCAATGACTCTTAATGACTAAGAGAAGAGAGCAGTCACATATTCAATATATGCAGTCCATTGCCCTTAATCAGTGTTTCTCTGTAGTGACCATTGTAGGTCACAAGGTCCACAAGTCCTTGCGATTAATCATACAGCCATGGCAGTGGGCACTGGACACAATTTTCATTCCAGGTTGGAGGCTGGAATTGACTCATGAGGCTAATCTTGGAGGGAGACACTGGTTCTTTTACTTGGCTTTTACTATTACAAAGACTAACACTCATGCACTGTTTCAGAAAACACAAACATCAGAGGGCATTCAAACCCCCCCCCCCAAAACAAAAATCAACCCCCAAACCCTAGGACCATCTCTTTTGTGCTTTTACATTCAGCATTCAGCTTCATTTTGAGAATTTCCTGCAGCTCATTAAGAACTACTTACAATTTTAAAGTATTAAATATGTAGGAATACTTTCTTTTTTAATTCAGGTTGTGTGAAATTTTAATATCTGCTTAATTTTTAATCGGAGCCTTGACATGTATAAGGGAATGCAAAACCTGTTCTTTTAACAAAGATGCAAAGATGTCGATTTCATATAAAGGAATTGCTGATTCTGCTTACCAACTCATAATGATTAGCACAGGCATGTCAGCTTTTGATTTTCTTTCTAAAGACTTTTAAAGGAGCAGGTTCCTTTGCAATATTTTCTAGTAGCCCCATTCTGTCTATTCTGTGATACACTGAGGCTGTTGTTCCGAGAATATAATAGCCTCATATTCCAAAGTTTGTCAGATGATTTTCATTTTTTATTCTGTTTTTTTCTTCTTCTTTGAAGCCTAATTAACAAAGATTAGGTTTTGATTTCAAAATAAAACACTAGATTCTGTTTTTGAACATTGGTATCACCTGCTCACTATCTTAGATCTATGTTACATTTTGGCTTTCTCTATTAGGTCTGACCATCAAGGGCCAGGGTGGGCAAAGCATCACCATGTAGATGGTGTTGAACTCTAGCTGCTATTCCTCGCCATTGACTGTATTGGCTAGGGCTGATGGGAAATGGATTCCAGCAATACCTTGAGGATTACTGATAATTCAGCTCTGTCATAGGAAACACTGTATGGGATATTGTTCCTAGGCTTTATCCAGAATATAAAATCAGAACTGGTATCTGGTTTATTATTTCCAGCTAGAGTGTATCTATTGGATCAATCAACACCAAGGTCAATCTTACTGATATAGTGACTGTACTTTAGTCAGGATTTTTAGGTCAGTATCTTGAAAAGGTCTCTGGCCATTCTGGCAGAGGGATTCTAGGCACTGTAATCCCAAAAAGTAACTTTTCCAAGCTTGGTATAAAACACATGGATCCAAGAATGAATTAGATGAAAACTGAACAACCCACAGACATGCCAAAACAACTGCAGGCACAAGTATTGTGTTTTTTGTCTACTTAAGTGATTCCAGTGTAAAATTCTAGGCAAATTAGCAAGTATCAGTAGGAGTCTGTGTAGAGTTGGTTCCAAGAGGCATTCTCCTTCCTTTCAATTTTAGATAGTTTACATACAAAGTAAGAAGGACAGTCTGCCCTTTCCTTTGTGGCTTTTGTACTGCTGGGTGGGTTTTGGTTTTTTGAAATTATTTAGTCATTTCTTTTAGTTTGTTTGTCTTAGTGATCACATTGCTGACATGACTAGAAGGGAAGACAACTAAAGATGAGAAAGCAGTACCTGATGGCTTTTTCACTGGGGCACTGAATATGCTCTGAGTTGTAGTTGATACTTTAAAGTAACTAAGCCATGGTTCTGAACCCTAACCCTTCCAAATAGCTTCCGCACCTTGGAAAACTCCTTTAATGTTTAGTCTAAAACCAATAGCAGCTTCACTACCCCACTGCCATGGGAGCATCCAGCCTCCACTGACTTGCATGCATATTTAGAATAGCTGTATATAATCTCTTTCACAGTTGTACCATTTTAATTAATATTATTCCACCTTAAGGAATCTTAGGATCTATAGTTTGATGGGTTGCAGAGTTACTCTAAGAAAAATAAAATAAAAAAGGGGGTTGGTCCCAACTGTTAGTCCTAACTAAAGCAGACCCATTGAATCAATGGTTGAATGGTAACTCAACAAGTAGGTAATTCCCACTGATCCAATGAGTCTATTCTAATTGGTACTGGCAAAAGGATTCAGGCTGGGACTGACAACTAATGATTTCATTCTGTAGTATAGACAAGCACTCAAGGTACCTTAGGAACTGTAGTTCAGGGGAGTGGACTAAAGCTTCCTAGAAGAGAATTCTAAGTACCTAAACAAGCTAAAAAAGAAAGGTTTCTTTAGAATAAATCCATAAAAATTAAAGTGGGATGAAGTTGATATAACTGTAATTCAGCTAACACCTATGCAAGCCATCATATATGGAAAACCTCTGAGACTGGGCTCAAATGGAAGGCTGCTACCATTTCAGTCCCACTCACAAAGAAGTACTTTTTTCTTGAATTTATCGTGATGGTCTCAATAGCAGTCTCAGCAGCAGTATAAGACACTCATTACAATGATGGAATCACTGCCAATGTACGGTGCTCTCATTGGAGAGTAGTTTCATTTTCTTAGGTATATATAGGGTTTTGACATTTTTATGGGTCAAACTAGATTTGAAAGAATATTCATATTCCTTGCGATTGTCTTTCCATCAACAAAAGATACCTGCCTCTGCAATCAATTTGTAAATTAACCCTCTGTTTACCTTTCACTAACCAAAACTTGCAAAATGCACATGAAGAAAAGCACATATTCTGTCAAACAAATGTCTTTCATCACTTGAGGGAGTACTTCTTCTAAATAAATGTTGTGACAAATCTATCTGTCTATCTGTCTGTCTATCTATCTTGACCATCACATCCTTCTCTGTTGATGGATAAGACAATTTAACCACTGGAACTTTCCTGTTGAGAGATATCTATGGACATGTACAAAATAGACACATTTGGAAAAGTGCACATAGAAAAAGCAAATTCTAAAGGGGCACAAAATACGGTACTTCTTAAATACACAGTGGGAGAAAAGTGTTCATACCAGGGCTTGGAGAAGTTATGTTTGGAGATTACACTTCCAGAATCCCCAGCCAACATAACTGATGGCCATAGGTCCTACTAGTGTTCAGTTATTCATGGCATGTCCATGTCATCACATTCATTCTTCTTAACAGTAACATTCCAATTTCTGACCAGGATATTTGGGCACATGAAATGTCTTTCCATCTTCCCCCTTGTCAATTCTATCTGATTAAAAGAAGATACCGTATATTCCGGTGTATAAGACGACTGGGCACATAAGATGACTCCCCAATTTTTAAGTTAAAATATAGACTTTGCCCCCCCACCCCATCCAGCCAGCCACCTGGCTGGAAAGCCTGTCCCCCACCAGCCAGCCAGCTCAGTGGCTGTAGATGATGGAATAGTCTGTGAAATTAAAGGACTGAGAACAGCTGAAAAAGCATGGGATACTTTGAAAAATCTCTGTGGCGTTCAATCTTTGGAAAGTAAGGTTGCATTAATAATGAAGTTGCTTAATATGAAGCTATCAAATCCCAAATTTTTGAATGAGCACATTAATGATTTTAGAGCCACATTGGCAGACTTGCAAACTCCTGGAGAGGAAATCCCCAAAACTATGCAAATGGAAATCTTCCTGGCAAGTTTACCAAAATACAATCCCTAAATGGAGGGCAATTAACACTTCAAAGGCAAAGCAGTCATTCTCACAGCAGGGGGAAGGATCTGCTGGGGAAACTGCCCAGGGAATTTATCACTTCAAAGACAAGGCAGTCATTCTCACAGCAGGGGAAAAGATCTGCTGGGCATATAAGACAACCCCCCACTTTTGAGGACATTTTCAAGTGTTAAAAAGCAGTTTTATATGCAGGAATATATGGTAATCAGTGTAAACTGCATTTACAGCAAAATCACTAGCCCTTTGTGCAATTTACAAAGCATTGCAGTAAAGGTGTACTGTTGAGTATTAGAAATGTTTGCAAAAGATAAAGGCAGAGTAAATAAATGTGTATGTATGTTAGAGGAAGCCATTTTAAGTTTTTGGAAAACTCATCTTAAGTATGGGTATTTTTACATGATCATCTGGTCAAGTATTAGATATGGGGAGCATAAAATAGACAACGTTTGTGGATCCAAATGAGGGGGAAATTTTAAAATATTAAATGCACAAAAGTTTGTCAGCATTAAAGACAATATGACATAAAGTATGTTATATATTAAGAGCCTCTAATACTGTGTGCATGATTTTGCCATTTATTACATATAATGCAGGGAAATTTGAGTGTGGGTGATATTAATGTTTGTCCATTGCAAGGTGAAAACTGCAAAAGCGAATTGCACATTCAACTCCATGGTGACCACACTGAGAGCAAACTTTTGAAAAACTAATCTACCTGGGTTAAGTTTCCAATAAGCTGGACTACACTGAAGTGGGAGAGAATGATTACCTGAAAATCTGAATATCTTCAAACCTGTATTGTACATAGATTTATTCTGTGCATGGTGGGGGGCGGGGAAATGTAAAGGCAATTTTTGGGAATTTGCCCCTTGTGTGTTAATATGTATTCACGGTATAATATGTGTGTTAATATGTATTCACAGTATAATATTCACAGTATGGATGAAATATCACGGCTTTTGAGAGGGAAAATAGATAACAACTTTTATAAATTCATCCATGGTGGTGAGGGGATGGTGGTGTAAGGCATTGCTATTCTAAAGTATTACCTCTCATTTTGGTAGCCGAAGCAATTTTAAACATCCAATCTTTCCTTGACTAATATTAATGGGAGTTTATCCACTGAGTCAGGATTACACTATAGGACTGCGTGCTTTGCTGAGAAAGATGAATCTGGCTTGCATATTTCTATCTAGTGGGCCACGATTATCCATTGTCTTTATTTTCGATTTCATATAAAGGAATTGCTGATTCTGCTTACCAACTCATAATGATTAGCACAGGCATGTCAGCTAGTATCACTCTGGAGGTACAATCCACTGGTGTTACTCCTGTATATTGCTGTCACCGGCTGCCATTTCCAGGCCAAGAACCCACCAGAGGATATATGCCATAGGCTGTCTGACACCTAGAGCTGATCCTGCTTAGCTTAGGTGAAGGATAAGGGATGTGTGGTTCCCAGAAGTTGTTGTACTGCAATTCCCATCACCCCAGCCACTATAACTAATGGTAAGAGATGTTTGGAGTCACCATAAAACATCTGGAGGGCCTTCTTTCCCCTATCATAGGCTTAAACAGATAGGGCTAATATAAAATATTGTGTCCTAAGATTGGTATGCATGAAAACATGGAACAGTCATGAAGAGCAATGAGACTTCATCCTTAAGGTAATAATCTCCCCCCCTTTTTAAAAAAAATAGTGTGATGTTTGTTTCCATTTTATTGCTCACTGTTCGCTGGACTGGTTATGACCCTTCAGTAAGTATTCTTTGAGAAATAGTCTGGGCCATTTATACTTTTCACAACAGCTTCCTTCCCCTTCCTCAAGGTAGATAAGGGGAAAAAAAGAGCTATTGTTGTATTTAGTTGCAAGCCTATGGGGGAGCAGGGGGGAAGAGAACATACTGGTTTATAGACATCTGTGTTTGTTCTTAAAATGAAAACCTTATAGCCTTTGGATATTGTTGTTAGATTAGAAGAGAACGTAGCGAGCATAATGGAAAAAATTGCTGGACAACAACTCAAGGAGTTTTGCAATGGCCTAGGTTGCAAATGTTAGCAATTTCATTGTAAGTTGTGATTTTAGATATAATCTAAAATCCCCAGTGACTCATTTTAAGAATACCAGCTTTCACTTACTATATTAAAAAAAAAATAACAATACTTTGTCTGATCTCAGTCTCAATTCGATTGATATGTCTTTGGATTTATAGCAGGGCAGCTGAGTTTGTATGCAATGACTAGTTCTGGAGCCGCAAAAATATCTGTAAAATAAAGGTTTCAGGAACAAATATATATCTTACTGGTGGAAAAAACAGTTTTCAAATACTGCTAGTTGTGCATTTTCCCCTTCCCAACATTTGAAATTATTGTGTCTTCTGTATTATGTTCTTCTAGTGGTACTAGAAGTTAATATCAATATCAATACAGTGCAACCATATATATCTACTCAGAATTGTTACTGATTTCAGTGCTGTTTATTCCCAGGTAAATAGAAACACAGCAGCATCCTTTTTGTATGAACATTTCTCAATTGCTTTGTAGTCATAAAGAAAGATCCTCATGGAATGAAATAAAACATAAGAAACATCTTTTAAGCAAAGACTAAGGGCAAAAGCTTAAAAAAACAAAGCCAGTGAAGAAATTAGTATATCAATATTCTGAAGCCAAGCAAAGGCCATCAAAGTCACATGGGCATCTGGAAGCAATTCTGGGGCTGGGAGCCCTCAGGGCTGGATGTCTCAGCAGCTCTACCAGACAGCAGATCACCCAAAGCAGGGAACTTGCCACACCACCACCCCTACACCAGTGGTAGTTCATCAGAGCTAATTTCCAAATGTCTAGTTGTGAGGAAACATCCAAACTAGGTATTCTAGATGGAAGACAGCCATTGCTGCAATATCATGGGGCATCTCACCCACGATGCTTGGCTCTGAGAAAGGACCTCCCAGGCCCACATTTTAATAACTAGCTAGATCTGTAGACAGCACTGCTGGCCACTTTGTGTAGCTGGTGTAGGCTTTACACAGAGCCTTCCTGCCATCTATCAGTTTCAGAATTGATGGCAGTGTTGGGAGCAGCAGACGTGCAGCATCAATGCTGCATGTATATGTAAAGTACATGGGAGCAACATGGTATGGAAGGCCACAGCATCAGTGGCAATCAAAGGTGCATCTGTGAAACGATAAAGCTTCAGGTTGGCATGAGGGAAACAGTGGTGGCAGGAGCATATCTTTTCCTATCTCAGTTAGTGGGAAAGCTCAGGCCATTTCTGATTAACCTGATCTTTTACAGGATGTATGAGGTCTGTCTATTAAACAATGAGACTGTGTTTCTACCTTTCAGACAAATCAGGGAGAACTGATGGTGAATGCTTGAGTGGTGACCTGAAACATGTCTGAACCTGCATGACAAACATCAACACTTTTAACCCTTCAGTTAATTGTCGTTCGTCATTTAAAGCAGTTGTGTTGTCTGTTGTATGCTAGAACAATGCTAAGTTTAAAAGTTAAGCAATGTGTTAATTTGAAATTTTTAGTAAAAATGAACAACAATGGAATCTTTTCAAATGTTTACCGAGGCCAATGGAGAAGACTACATATCTTATGTGTGTGTGTTTGAGTGGCACAAAAGATTCAGAGAAGAAAGTAAGAATGTGGAAGACAATGAATGCTCTGGATAACCTTCCACTTCAAGAACCAAAGAAATTGTGGAAAAGATCAGTCAGATTGTTTGAAGAGACAGCTGAGTCAGTGTCCAAATGAAGCCATGAACATTGACAAAGACACTGTATGGAAAATTTTGCATGAGGATCTCAACATGAGAAAAGTTTGTGCCAAGATGGTCCCTAGGGTTCTCACACCAGAGCAAAAAGACTGCCGCAAGGAAAATTGCGCTGACATTCTGCATCAGCTTGAAACAGGCCCAAACCTTTTCCAAAAATCATCACTCGTGATGAAAGCAGGATCTTCTGGTATGATCCTGAGACAAATGACAGTCAATGCATTGGAAAACACCATTATCACCAAGAATGAAAAAAGCACATCAAAGCAAGTCCTCATTCAAAGCCATGCTTATTGCTACTTGTTTTTTTTTTTTACACCAAGGGTGTAATTTTGGCAGATTGGGTTCCAGAAGGCAAAACAGTGAACCAGTATTATTATAAGGAAGTTTTGACAAAGCTGAGAGAAAGAGGCAGAAGAAAAGACCAAAACTGTGCGGAAATGGTTCTATTCTTCATAAAGACAATGCGCCTGCTCACACATCACTTTCTCTGAAGCAGTTTTTGGTCGATAAATGCATTACTACACTTGAACATCCTCCATATTCACCAGATTTGGCACCATGCAACTTTTTTCTTTTCCCTAAAGTGAAATCAATGCTTAAAGGAACACGTTTTGTGTCAGTTGATGCCGTAAAGATGAAAACGGCAGATGTATTGAAACAGCTGACAGAAACTGATCTGCTCCACACCTTCAACCAGTGGAAAACAAGACTGCATCAGTGTGTGAGTATGAACAGGGAGTATATTGAAGGGGACAAGCGTTAGAATTGTAATATATATAAATAAGGATGAGTTATTGTATCAGTCTCATTATTTAATAGACAGACCTTGTACCATCCAGTCCAGAGTAGGTTGCACTCCCAACCATGAAAAAAATTATCTACTGGCAAACAGCAGCAGAGTATAGTGTCTAGTTTGAGGGAAGTAAAAGTGCTACTCTATTCTGCTTTGGTCAGACCTTGCCTGGAATACTGTGTCCAATTCTGGGAACCAAATTCAAAGATATTGAAAAGCTGGAGCATGTCCAGAGAAGGGTGACAAAAATGGTGACAGTTCTGGAAACCATGCCCTGTGAGGAGCAGCTCAGGGAGCTGGGTATGTTTAGCCTAGAGAAGAGAAGGTTAAGAGGTGACATAGTAGTCATGTTTCAATATTTGAAGGGATGACATATTGATGATGGAGCAAGCTTGTTTTCTGCTGCTCCAGAGACTAGGACACAGAGCCATGGACTCAAATGACAGGAAAAGAAATTCCACCTAAACATTAGGAAGAACTTCCTGATGGTAAGAACTGTTTGATAGTGGAATGCACTGCCTCAGAGGTTTTTAAACAGAGCCATCTGTCGGGAGTACTTTGATTGTGTATTCCTGCATGGCAAGGGGTTGAACAAGATGACTCTTGTGGTCTTTTCCAACTCTATGATTCTATGAATTGAAGACTACATGGTAGAAAGGCATAGGAAAGAGCCTGGTTTTTTGCCTATTAGCTAAGACATGGCTAGTATCTTTATGGGTGCTAAATGAGTTTCTTTGATTATATTTTGATGTTTATAGCTGGTGTTTCTGAATGTTTAAAATCTGTTTTTTATCTGCCACTTGTTCTCTGATCATATTGTTTCTTCCATGGCTTAACGGTGTTTCTCCTTGGTTTTTATTGTTGTCACTTGTCTCCAACTTTTAGAGAAGAGGGATAGAAATGGTTTAAATAATGGTTTAATTAAACAAATATTTTTTGGGGGACTAGCACTACTCCAAAATAACACAGATGACATATCAATGGAATGCAGCATACTTAAGACAGGCAGAATAGCAATTAGTTCTGGGAAGGGAAAGCATATCAACTACTTCTTCCAACATTAAAATATTAATTGTATTTTCATGGCAGCTACTAGATATGTAGACATAATTTAGGGGCTTGCAAACCCAATTTGGGGACTGGCTTGTCTTGCTGCCAATGAAATACACCTCTCTCTT
This sequence comes from Gambelia wislizenii, assembly GCA_030847615.1. Taxonomy (NCBI): domain Eukaryota; kingdom Metazoa; phylum Chordata; class Lepidosauria; order Squamata; family Crotaphytidae; genus Gambelia; species Gambelia wislizenii. Next base: position 112,584,602 of record JAUMIR010000004.1, read on the forward strand.
ATTTCTCAGAGATTTGAAACCCCTTTCTACTAGTCATATCTGACCAGCTTAGTTGCAGAGAGTCTGTGGGCTGTAAGAGACATTACAGTGTTATGAAAATAATTCAGAATTAGGTAACAGAGCTTATATGGCATGTATGGGACATAAATAGTGGAGATGAGCACTCCTCCACAAACAATACAGAGAGGCAGACTTTATTATTACAGCAAATAGCCAGCAGAGAGAAACAATACATGCTAGGATAGGTTCTCAAGTGGCTAGGGTTTTAAGGATGGATTCTTTATGCTTAGACAGGGAGATAATAGAAATCCACAGACTCAGGGAATACGCCTTTAACCTGGGTTTTAGAAAACTCAGTTTTCTCCTGAGTTTGCTTGAAAATCCAGAGAACACTATCATGTGAACAATCCATCTGCACTGGTTTTGGAGGGGTGGAGAGGAAAGGAAGGACAAACACTGGCTGAGGTGTCACCATTTCCCCCCTCCTCAGCACCACTTCTCACTCCAAAGGCAGAGCCCCAGTGGCAGTAGCTCTCTCTGAGGTTAGAATGCCTGGTGAGCCCTGCCATTGCAAGGCTAGCCACCTGTTCTGGCTTCAAAGAGAGCAAGTACTGCTGGGGCTTTGATTTCTGGTGCACAATCGCCCCTCTGAACTGTGGAAGAGCAAAGTGGCCAGTGGTAGTCATTGGAACTTTGCTCTTCCCGGAGCAAAGTGCCAGAATGGACAATTTCCCTCTCTGAAGCCAGAATGGGCAGCCCCACCATCACAAGGCTAGCCACCCATTTTGGCTTTAGAGAGAGCAACTACCACTGGGGCATTGATTTTCTGGCACACACTTGGCCTTATCAACTGTGGAAAAAAAGCAAAATGCCAGTGGTAGTCACCCTTTCTGATGTGAGAATGGGTGCCCCGCTCTACCATGGCAAGGCTAGCAACCTGTTCTGGCTTCAGAGTGGTGACAAATGCTGGGAATTTGATTTTATGGTGCACAAATGCTTCTCTCTGCTCTGGGGAAAGCAAAGTGCCAGCAGTTGTCACCTTCTCTTAATACAGAGCGGACAGCCTGCCCCATCATAGCAAGGCTAGCTGCCCATTCTGGCTTCAGAGAGAGCGACTAACACTGGCACTTTGCTCTTCCCAGAGCTCAGAGTCAAGTGTGAGTAACAAATTTGAATGGAAGCCAAGTAAAAGCCCATTCAGGCTTGGCAAGTGTAGTGCTTAAATCCATGCCAGAGTAGTCTGAATTTAGCACTAAGTGTCTGAATTTAGCACTTAGTGATCAATCACTAAGTAGTTGGAAAAATAATCTAATGAAATAGCAACAGATGCACGAAACATAGCTCCATAATTCCAAGCAACTGCACACACCTAATCCAGAGAAGACTAAGATTAATACATGTCTCTGAATACTGAATAAATAGTTAACCATACTCTGTGTATTCCAACTGATTGTAATAAACTTGAGTTTTATCTTCAAAAATAGAATACTGACAAAGATGTCTTTTATATAGAAGGACAGCTATACATGTTAACATACCTTCTTCAAGCACTGAATCTGGGCAACATTCAGTTCCCTTGCCCATTAACCTTTCTAGGGTATTTAATTTGGTATTTAATTATAAGGACAACACCCTTTGCTTAAACTAATGTTATTGCAAAAGAAGTACATTATTTAGTCAGCAAACTTGAAAATGCAGTATCTTAAAGCAGAAGTGTGCATTAGTGCTGCCCTCTTGATCAAGATTACTCCATTTTCATTTTAAAAAGGAAGTTATCTAAGAGTTGAAAGGAAACAAAAGTGCCATAGAGTGCTAGGCTGATAAAGCAATATGTAGTCTACAGTGAATACTGCTTTCCCCACAGCTGGAGTGGGTATCATGCAGCCTTCTAGATGTTGTTGGACTATAACCCTTATCAGCCCTTTTAGTTAGCTATGTGAGAACCTCAACTTTTTCTTTTATGAAAGCTTTGTTGCTTTCATTGATGCAACAATAAATTTGAATGTGATGACAAATGTAGCCAGCTAGTGAAAAAGTATATTCTGAAATTTCAAAGACTGGTGCTTTGCTTAATATGGATGGGTCTCTTCCCTCTCTCTGTCATTCATACACTTTGTGGGAGGCAAGCAAGGCACATGCTTTCTATGGTTATTTTGCTCTTCATTTTGGTCTGGGAAAACATAACTGAAAATTTAATAAACCTAGTGAGTCCTTGCCAGTCATAATAGATGATAGTGGCTAGATATGCCAATGGTACAAGGCAGCTTCCTGCATTCCTAAATCTCCATGAGTTGGGTGAATAAATGTATCTGTTTTTAAGGGTATAGCTATCACTAGACTGATGGGGCACTGCTCCTGCATCTCCAGCCAAAGGGGGCCTCCTGCCACCAACCTCCACACCAGCAGAGGCCCATTAAATTATAGCAGTATATTCCACTTCAATTGCCATGACAACATCCTGTGAAATCCTGGGACTGGCAGTTTAGAAGGGACATTTAGAATTTTCAGCCAAAGAGCTCTAGTCTCTCATCAAACTACACACCCCAGGATTGCCATAGCAGTTGAAGTGGTATGTAGAACTATACTTGCACAGTCTGAAAGGGCCCCAGTTCCTGCCCTGACATATGGCCATGGTTGGAACGAGCATTTGTCTTTCATGTCCCAGGTCCTAAGCCAGGCCCTGAGTGTGGAATGGTGAGTCAGTATTTATGTAAATCCCATTGATTAGGGTGTACTGTAGGTAGAACTACTTCAGGACAATGAGTGTAAAACAGTCTTTGCTCTACAGATGTATAATGTATGAATGATGGGGACCAGAGTTAATGTGATGGGGGGGCATAGATATTATTATAGAATTGGGAACTGTAGAAAGAGGGCTTGTCTACATGGGCAAACCCCCCCGTACTCACCCTATATTCATGGCACAGTTGACACACAACATTTTCGACATTCACATCTTCATTGGGGGTTCTACAGGAAACTCCAGATCTGGAAGATTTGCAGTTTGCTCCACACTTGAGGGAAAATGCCAAATTTTTGGCCATGTGGCAGTTATGGATTGGCTTCAGTGTGAAACTGGAAGTGGGACTTCCAGTGGGCAGGCCTCCATTCTGTTTTTAATCTATTTTTTTTATTGTGTACATATCTGTATAAGTATATCTCCGCTTAATACAGTTCTCTGGAACAATGTATATTTGCATATCTGTATGCATGAGAGAACAGAAAAACGCCAGAGCAGCCCCAACTGTGTGGCAGAAATAGTACAATGTGTAGAACATGTGATCAGTGTAGGACTGCATAGGACCAATGCAGATTACAGTGTGGTGGGATACTCTGGTCTACAATCAGAGAAGCCTGGTCAGTGTGTAGTTTACAGGGTCACTGCAGATCAAAAACATCTGCCATGGCTAAGAGGTAGGTGTGGGGTTTCCCATCAATGTAGATAAGCCCTAATTCTCCTCTTTAAATTTTTGGGAAGAGTCCCACTTCTATGTTGGAAGCATCCCCCCCCCCCCCCGGAACATGCAATATTCAGAGTCATCTTGCCTAGATGATCTTTGTTTGGCTTTCCATGGTTTTTTCCCCCTCCAGATTGTGAGGCTGTGTTCTGGAAGAGTTTATTTCTGATGTTTCGTCTGTATCCATGGCTGGCATATTCAGAGAATGGAATATAAATATATGCTCAGGTAAAGAGTATTGTTTTAGCAGTATAACTTGTCTTGGGGCAAAGTCAGTGTTCACACATTCAGCTCAAGGATGCAACATGTTTGCTTGCTTTTTAAAGCCACAAATAATGAAAGCTCTCCAAATTCCTCTAACTGAAGATGTATTCCTATGATCTTTTTATAGACATGTTTGTATGCTCTCTCTTTTTAAATCAGAAATATGTGTAAGCAAACATAACTTGCAAAAGTGATAAAATGGACGTAACATACTGTTACAGTGATTTTAAACTTTCTACACCCTTCCCCCCACCAGTTTGTAAAGTGTGTAAAACCTAGGAGCAAAAACAAAAGCCCAATACTTAGGAAATGTTCAGTGTAATTTGAGAGCTCAGTGGTAACAGCTGTGAAACTATGCATTTTATGTTAACCCCTCTGTGTCCTTTTAAGTGGCATTCCTGAGGAGGACACCTAATGAAGGAGTTTCCTCATGTTGGAGGCTCTGCTGTATCTCCATGGAGATCTTCAACCAGTCCATGTAGAACAGGGATGGGGAGTGCATGGTCTTCTAAGATTCTAAGATTGTTGGACTGCAACTCCCATCATCCCTCTCCATAGGCTTTGCTGGCTACTGCTGATGAGAGTTGCTGTCCAATCATTACTGCACATTCTGTGACATTGATGTAGATGCTATTGAGTTGATGCATTAACAGTCTGAGCTGGTATAAAGCCCTCTTCAAGCACCACCAGTCCTTGCTGAACATGCAAGCACCTAGACTTGTTCCCATCCATCGACATTTTCCTGCCATAGAAAACAATACAGATAAATAGGAGAGGTTCCTATATGCACAGAGGTTTTCCACATGAGCAAGATCCCAAATTTTCTTCATGCAAATATTATCTAAACAAATCTTCAGATGAATGTGCCAGCTATGGTTGCTTTCTCCCTGTGTGTGTGTGTGTGTGTACTTTAAATTCTTAAATTCTAAACTCCACACAATTGGCTTGCAAGCTTATTTTCCAGATCACTGAGATCACTGAGAGCAATGAGAGAAATTTTTTTGACAGACATTGGTTAAAGCAGCTTAAAATCAGAGGCATTTGGTTTCTAAAGAAATCTCTCTCAAAGAGCCATTGACCACATTTTCTACAGGTCACCGCTCAAGTGTGTCCTCAGTAGTATGATGGGACATAAACTGTGCATAATGTGGTTTGCTTTTTTTGTTGAGAACACAAAGAAGCAAAATGGGGGAAAATGACTTAGATCCAAAGCTCATTTAAAAGCCCACCACCAGAAAAGCCTGGTAACCTTTCCGCAAAGTCTTATAATATACATATTCAGTACTGTAATTATTAAGGCTACTCTATACTTTATATTTTGAAAGATAACCTTTGCTAAAACATTTAATTGACACTTTTGTGTGTGCAAATGCAGGTATGTACCAAAAGTAAGCTTCTAATTCTGCATGGGTTTCTGAAGTATGTGTCAATATGGGAAAATAAGAGCTTGGAAAAATTACTTTGGACTACGGCCAGTGGCCATGCTGCCTGGAGGATGCTGGGAGTTTGTACTCCAAAGAAGCAATATTTTCAACCTCAGGGGCAAGTGACATAACCTTTATACTGAACACACACATAGGAAGTTGACTTAATGCTGGGTCAGACTACGTGTCAACCTTGCCTGCTATATTTTAAATATGGGAGGTTTTAATATACAGCCTATCTTTTGAGCAAACTGTGTTTGTGTGTTAGAATTAAAAAGGGAACAAAATTTCCAACAGCTATAGGAGAATATTACTACATTATGGGTCTGCAAAACTTTGTAATGCCATAGCATAGGCATAGGGGATCCAGCACTCATGTTATTGGCTTAAAATGTACTGTATCTGTTCAGCCTATGAGCAGGAAATGCATCATTTGCTTTGACTGTATTAAATGCAGAACAACTTTGTATTTTGATTTTAATTTGCTGTAAGGAAGAAAAACTATCACAAATTTTATTTCCCTACTGCTAATTTATTTTGCAGGAGGAGGGGTTAATGTCAAAAGGCCAAAATTAATGAAGAAAAACACAAATTCTGAGTGCTTTTGGTGGAATAACTAATGCTTTTAGCAATTTCTGCTGAAATGAAAGAAGGAGGGGGAAAAATCCCACAGTCATCCTAACATTTAAAAGCTTTCATAGCCTAATGAAGCACAATACCTCCTACAGCTTGAAGTTTTGCAGTGAACTGTCTCATTAACTTTAAGTGTAAGGAGACCAGTCATGTTTCCTGGCTGGCTTTCTGCAGTATTTTCCCATCTCACATTTGCATTTAGGCTGAGAAAGTGTTGCCACCTTGAGTAATATTGAAATACAGTGAAAAATGTTAAGCACATCTCAAAGATTTGTAATATCCAAGCTAAATGAAACTTTGCTCAAAAGGTTCAAAATCCCAAAAGAAGCAGGACAAAGAAAAATTGTCCACCCCTTGCCTTAGAATGGGGAACAAATATAGGAACGCAAAATCCATGGTGTTATCGTAAATCCCCATGGCTTCTTCTAATTTGAGAAGAATGCTTCAAGGCTGCCATGAGGTCAATGGAAATTCTGTTATAAAAACAGTATGTTTGGAGAGTGAAATATCTTATGTTATTACACATAGTTAGGATAAGGATTATTATGGTTCTGGTTGAAAATTAATATCTGTTGGTGTATATTGTGTGCATGGGGGACTGAGGGGAGGAAGTAGACTTATCTTCCTACACAGCCAAAGATAAACCCTTTTTAACAAAAGAGATTTAAGCATGCAACTTGCTCACTGAAATCAATGGAACTTTAAAAATTATTTAACTTTGAATATACTGTGTTATTACAGGGAAAAACTAGGGCACATATAAAGATTGTGGGTTTCTCTTTCATTTTAAAACTTTATTTATTAAAAAAAAATTCAAGAAATATTTTCCAAGGCACACTTTTTTGGAATTTGAGTGTATGTGTGGGATCATTTGACAATATCAGGAGACCACAAGAGAGCGGAAGTGATATTTGTGTAGCACACAAGATATTTAGATTACAATCCTACATCTACTTACCTAGGAGTTAAGTCTCATCGAAGTACATTAGTGGGATGCACTTCTAAGTAGACATGCATAGGATTACACTGTCAGTCAGGCTGATCTTTATTTCCTGCCAACATCTGCTATGTTGAGGTAGAAAAGTGGTATAACAAAGGGCTTGTCTAAATGAGAATATAATGCAGATTGATGAACATGATCACAAATTTGCAGCAGCACTCAATTGTCTCCATGGTCTTTTGGCAAAATCGATTGTATGTGAAGCTACCTGCATTTGAAGTGCACACAGCCATGCCTATGAATCAAGATTGTGGCCAAGAGAACAGCGTGTTGTTATTCTCCACACGTGCTGTAGCCGCTGCACAGTAATTTTTTTGTACTTGTAAATCAAAGGTGCACAAGTGCAACCTTCCACTTAAAGAAAGCTCTTTAGTCACCTCAGTGGAGCAAAAAAGTGAACACTCCACAATGCGACAATCGAAAATGGCACTTCCAGCCACTTCCTTGCCAGCAAGCCTGCCCACTGACCGCATGGCAGACCAAAGCACTCTCTAAGAATGCACAGTGTCCCCAACTGGATGTCCAGATGTGCAATAATGCACAAGCATGCACATTATTCAAAAAACCTCTGGGAAATGCATGAAGGCTTTTCCCACACAGTAGGTGGGGTTTTTCACCTCCTCCTTCTGAATACTGCGAATCGTGTTCTCAGCATGTTAGGACAAAAGGTATTCTACTCAAATTCTGTGAGGAATATTTTTACCATCTAGACAAGCCCAAAGACAAGAAAGCCATCTCCCCAAAACAAAGGTCAAAAACAATACCACTTCCTATAACATCCTTGCTATGAATGGCAGCTCTGACATCCCCATTTATTGCCAGATGTGTTTAGTTGGTGTTATCTTATGGAAGCCAAGTCTTGAAAGACATCAATGAATTAGCTACATTTCTGATGGATATATTCAAAGAGAAGAAAAGATGTGGACTATGTATAATGGGAGGAAAAACAAAAGCGTTGGAAAAACGAGACAAAATGATTCATACTTAGTAATCAATACTAAGTGCAAAGAAACAAGTGTAGGGAACTTCCACACACCCAAAGGAAATTTGTTTTCTGTACAAAGGGAGCTTTCATTCAGAATCTCCTTGGCATTGTTTAATGCTCTACTTATTATCATTGTTTCAACCTGGCTATTTTAGGTAGCATAAATTTTCTTCTTTACCTCTAATGATTAATAAGAGAAGAAGGACCGGGATTAAATTGTCAACAGGAACAAATCCAATTAAAGTTCATTTAATGCTTTTATTCATGTTAAAAAAGTGATACAAGGACTCCCTGAAACAACATCTCAGGCTCAGCCAAATTGATCACCAACAATGGTCCGCCCTGGTCTCACATTGGGAGGCATGGAGACGCACTATCCACAATGCTGCAGCCTTATTTGAGAACTCACGCCAAACAAGTCTTGAAGAGAAGCGACAACGCAGAATCACAACCCGTAAACATCACCCAAGGAGACCTTCTGCTGTGCTTTCTGCAACCTGACTTGTTTATCGCGGATTGGCCTTTTTAGTCCTCAGTGCACTTGCAGAAAGCGCGGGATGAGTTCTTCCTGAATCTTCGTTTGCGAAGAAAAGCCAGAGAGACAAAGAGAGAGAGAGAGAGAGAGAGAATGATAAAATACTAACTGAAAATGCAGCTTTCTTTCTCAACATAAACATCATTGTATAGGGACTACTACATTTCCCAGTTGGATAAAGGGCGCGGTAGGGGAGGAACACCAGTTGAGACTTTACAAGTACAGATACTGGTTGCTTCATCTGTAAAGTGCATCTTTGGAATCTGGAATATTCCATCTATGACTGTTGGATAATTATGGAAAATGCTATTTACATTTAACTACTGATGAAGATTCATTGAAATGGCTTCACACCTCTGTGAATAGTTGTTTCCTACATCTCTTCATTACAGCCTGTACAACTCTTCATCACATTTGGCCAAGGATACATGGCTTGTGGACTGCATATAGTTGTCCTTTCTGTATACAAGTGTGGAATGGACTGTAACGTGTTTGTTCATCATGGACTTCTACATTTAGGTTTAAACTATTGTTTAGTATGCAGCTGCCCTGGCTATACTGTAGGAGATTAAGCTCTATTTCATTGCCTATAGGTTTTAATTGGTCTATGTTCTTCGTCTTAAGTTGTCCTTCTCATATATACATTTGTAGTGCTTAGTTATTATGTTTAGAATTATTCTGCTTTGTATTATTGTGAAGTTTGGTAGTGTTTGTATTATCTATATTGTATTTTATTGTTGGTTATTGGTCATATTTAATTGCCTTTAGGCTTTGGTTATTCTGTATATTTTTCACAGTATTAGTTATTATCATATTCACATTTTTGTTTCATTGTTTGTTTTTTCTCTCTCCCTCTCCTGCTGTTTCCTAGTTGGTGTTTTGCTTGTTGTTTTGCTTCCATCCTTTTGTAGGTCAGTAAAATGAGTACCCGGCTTGTGGAGGCAATTAGCTAACACACATTGGAAGCTGCTTATTGCAGTGTAGATGTGTAAACAGCTATTGCTTAAAACAATTTGTAAGCCGCTCTGATAGCCTTGTGGCTGAAGAGCGGGGTATAAATAACAAACTAAACTAAACTAAACTAAAATATAAATAAAAATAAATAAAAAATAAATAGAGGAGATACAATAAGCAAATGTTTTAATGAGTGATTACTGTATTCTCACAGCACAACCTTGTGGGAAGTACTTTTCCATACTTATTAGTGAGATCCATGAATCAGAGCAGAAGGTTAAATGGCCCCACTCAATGCCAGAGCCCTAAATTATTAATGCAGGCACAGCCCTCCTCTATCATTCATGTGGGAGGACATATGTAGAATATGGGTTGTGGCACCCCAATTATGGAATACCATCCCCTTGGACCTCCAACTGATACCAACTTTGGTTTCTTCCCAGCATCATTCTATGGCTTTTTATTAAAAATTTCAGGAACTAATTTATTTTAAAGTGTATATATACAGTGGCCCCTTGGTATCTACTGGAATTTGGTTCCAGGACCCTCCGTGGATACCAAAATCTATGGATGGTCAAGTGCCATTATATACAATGCCATAGTAAAATGGTGTCCATTATATAAAATGGCAAAATCAAGGTTTGCTTTTTGGATTTTTTTTTTTGGGGGGGGGGCGGATATTTTCAAGCCATGAATAGTTGAATCCGTGGATACAGAAGGCCAACTGTACATAGTTTTAAATTGTCATAGCTTTCAAACTGTTGTTTTGTCTAATATGTTTTTATAGTTATTTACTGTAGGTTTTTTGAAGTTATGTATGGTTTTCATCTGGAAGTGTTATAAATTGTTTATATTGTACATCGCCCAGAGATCCTATGGTAAAAGGGTGGGATATAAGTGTAGTAGTAGTAACAACAACAACAATAGCAACAACAACAGCAACAACAACTCCTCATAAGGAGTTACCAGCCTGCTTATGAGTTATGACCCCTTGCTTGAGACCAAGCCAGCATTTCCCCCTATTGTGTTATCTGTATTATTTTCCCATGGTGTTTTCTGCATTTTATGCAAAATGTCTCAGTGCCCACCTAGTACAGCAAATTTCTCTCTTTTGAAGCTAAACACACATACACTGGAAGCCCAAAAGGAGAGGCTGATTAATCACAGAGAAACAAACAACGCATCCAATGCTATTACTTTTACTAGTCCATTCAGGAAGGCAACAGTTACTCTGTTTTTAGTTTTGTCCATTTTAGAGAAATGTGCAAAAAAACAAAACAAAAACCCCAGCCTCTTGAAAGTGCACAAAATCTCTCCAACAGCACCAGTAAAATCTCAGCATCTCAGCAAAGAGAATATTTTTGGTTTAGGTCATTTATTATATGAGGACAAACCCAACCAGGAATTATATTCCTATGTGAAACTCTTGCTCACTGACCTCCAGGGAAGTCTCTACAGAAAGTGGATTCTGGTGAATGCTGGATGATGTGAAAAACAGAATTTCCTTGGGAAGGGAGCATTGGGAAATAATGAGTGCTAAAACTGTTGAGATCCCTTGCCCTAACACATATTTTAAGGAAATAAAATACCTTTTACAAATGATAGAAACTAGAGTAAACTGGGTTACTTATTTTTTATTACCCCTATCTCTACAGAGAATATTTTATTTAATATTTCATTTTAGGCCGCTATCCAGTACACAAATAATAAGAGTAAGTCCAATTGAATTCAGTGACATTTAGTGGGACTTGGTTCTAAGCAGACACATGCTGTTAGTTACCTCCAATTAGCTATTAGAGGCTACAGAACACAAGTGTGTTAGCATGATAATATAGCTGTCACACTTATAGACAATACTCTAAGCAGGGGAAATCTTGTACATGACAAACATGAGATATAAACTTCTGTTTTGCATATCCAAACATGATTTCAAGGAATATGTGAAACTTCTTAAAACTACCAGTCAGGCCCTACAGATGTTTCAGGAAGAGAGCATACAAAATTTGAAAAGTGTGCTTTGACATTATACACTTTTAATCTTATTATGCCTCTCTCTGTTACACTGGTTTCTGTTTCTGATGAGGCTAATCCTTTCTCTAAAACATTTCTCCTGCTACATTTTCCTCAACCACATGACAAGGAGGCACTCATTTGCTTTGGAACAGAGACCCTCCTTATTGAACAGTGAGAAGAAGCTCCAGAAGTATAGAAGGACCAACTCAGGAAATTGTATTTAAGGGAGGAAGCAAGAGAAGAAATTGTGCTTAAAGCTGTGCACAGAATGACCACCGACAAACACTTTATAAGTGTAAATGAAGTAAGTTTACCTTCATTCCATATTCATAGTACTCCCTTTAATAACTACAGAATATATCTTGCTGTGGTGTGCAGCAAGGCTGAAAAACAAGGAAAATGTGGCCCTTCCCTGTGGTATACATGGTACTTGACAACCATATTGTTTTGGCAGTCCTGGACAGATGAACATTTTTCTCTTGGTGAACTACCATACATAGTCAGCTGACAACATTCATTTTGATGGGTTACATTTTGGCCAGGCCAGGCTTATAGCATATGATTATCTACTAGCAAGGATTAATGGTGAAAATTTTATTTAGGTTTACCATAATTTCCAGATGCAGTCATCACTGTACTTAAACAAATGGCAAAAAGCCAACAGATTGAATGGATCTGGATGGCAACCTTAATCAATTCCTTACAAAAGGTTAGTCAGCCCACCTGAATCTCACATTAGAGTTCCACCATGGCTTTGAATTTCCGACACAGTCTACTTGGTGAAATAATACTTCAATGTGTTGAATACCATTTTGGGGGTGGAAAATAAGCCCCCCCCCAATAAACACAAACTCTCTCACTGCAAGTTATGAAATATGGACTATTTTCCTCAGACTGAAAGTAAGTGCATACAGAGGCATTAAGGCATATCATTTATCCATGTAAATACATATTTTGGTATACACATTCTTAAGTGCACACAGTTGTATGGGGAGATGGGTGTTTTGGTCAGCATAATGTTGAGCATTGATTCTGAAAATGTGCAAAATAACAAAAGCAAAACCTGCCCAGCTTTAGTAGCGGTGATTCCAAGACTTCTGTAGCTAAAACAAAACACAACCTTAAAGAATAGTGAAGAACACAGAAACTATCTACTTCATTTCAATTTTGAATAGCTAATTTCCCAATTAATCTTGTTAAAAGAATACCCCCACCATTCATATTAGCTATACTGAGACATCTCTACCTTCAACCAACATCACTACCTACAACACAGTAATTGCAACCTTCTTTCCTCTATATGTTAATCTGGCAACAACACAATTGTAGTTAAGTGTCCTGATTTATCAAACAGATTACCACAACTTAACTATTCAACACTGTGGACAATTTAAGCATAATAACTCCTCAATTGTACCACTTGGAGCTAATCCATTTATTTTTCATATTTTTCCATGACTGGGAGAAATATCATTGTGGTTGTTTAAAAATACGAACAGCTATGATATTGACTAGATGAGCACAGATTATCATGTAAGAAATAGAAGAAAGTAAACATACCCCACAGTTTAAGGACTAATAAACTCTGTAAAATGTTATTATAATTTGCGACAACCAACACAATCCACATCAAGTCCCAATAAATCCCAAATTGTACAATGATCAGATAGAAAAGGATAATCAAAGAATTAAGGAATTTTTGTTTGGGGGTCATCTTATAAGCACACAGACACATGCTATTCTTTATGGAATAATTATGGGGATCACTCTGTGCAAAACTGTATACATGTGTCTGTCTTGACAGGATTAGGCTCTTTGCCGACCTTGTGTTTATTTTTTAAAGAGCCTTTCTGGGGCTAAATATGTAATGAAATAGGCTCAATATCAAACTAAACACCAATAGGACGGAATCCCCACTTTGTACATACAATCATCCTCTTGAATGAGCAGGGTAAAGTGTGCACAGTTTTCTTCTACAAACTTGGGCTTATGTATTTAAAAATAAATAACACCCAACAATTGCAAGGGGAAATACAGAAGCTGGGCTGGACATAGGGCTAATGTGTTTCAACTGCTATTGTGGAAGAAATTTCCACTCACAAACAAACATTACTAATTCTTTCATCACAGGTATTTAATAAAAATAAAATATCACCCTGTTTTGCTGCAGGACTCATCAGACTGCATGTGCTGGGGAAGAATCATGAATGCTGTTAACTTGACTACAACGTTGGGATGAGCAAAGGAATTAAAAGCTCTTTGTGCATGGGGGAAGCAATGCTGGGTACTCTCTCTCTTTGACATATCTTTGACTTCTTTCTTTTTCCTTAAGGGGAGTACTGACAGAGACAATACTTTCTGCAACACTGCTCTTTCAGTCTGTTGAATGCATTCTAGAACTTTAAAGCTGCAATACAAGGAGAGGACAGAGGGTGGCTTTAGACATTCAAAGTTGCAGGGACAATAGGATGTGCAATTCTCTTACATTTCCTGTTCTCTATGCATTTTTTAAACATTCCACAGGGGACAGGTGAACAAACTCCCAGATTCTGTTTAAACACCTCCCTCCCCAGCAAAGAAGCATAAAAACACCCATTACAAGTTAACTTATACTTCATGCTACTCCTGGAAATCTGACGTCTAGACACACCAGATATTAAGATATTGTACCAGGTCAATTAAACTTTTCTGTTTGTCATTTTTTTAAAAATGCCATCCATACAACATGAATAGTTTCATAACATATAATATGAAAAGAAAACATTTCATACATGAATTTAAAAAAACCCTGCATGATTCAATTATATTGTCCTACCATCCAGTAGAATCTGAGGATACAGAGGGCCAATTGTATAAGGTTTAATAATTGGTAACATAATTGTTTAATATACTACACATTTTTGTTTTTAAAGTCACAGCTTAATGTACTTGAATTAAGCCACTGAAGCTTCTTCTATGGCTAGCTGCGGCATCACCAAATTTGCTTTTGAGACCATGATGTCTACATAAACTCATTCTGAGATAGAGGAGCTTACTTTACATTGTCACTAGTTTACTCTACTGCATTTTACTGTGCAGACCTTAACAAGTTCAATTAAAGAGACAAGCTGTTATCGCTCATCCTGAACCAGTGGAAACAAATACCGGTACATCCTCAGTCAAGCAGCAAAGAGCAATTTCTCCCTACTTGTAAAGGAACCAGAATAAATCCAAATGAAAACGCTTTAGTATTTTCTTATTTCTTACTACAGTAACATTAGTAAGGTATGTTATATTTTTTTCTTTGATTTTTCAGGTGTTACTTTTGGCCCTTGTTAATTTCTAGGTGATATGTTTTGCTTATGAGTATGATACTACCAATTTACAGCTTATTTACCTCCCATTTCTTCTTCTTTTAAAAAATGATTCTTTTACACCCTTATAAAGCTATGTTGCTAATTAGGCTAGGTTTACTAAGGTTTTTATTTAGGATTATTTTTGGAGTCAATTTGCATTGAAGCCGGACTTATAGGATATGAACTTGAAACATGGCTTGCTGAGCAGAAAATGCAATGTTTGCACTAAAACAAGAATAGAATTTTAGCAACATAGTTGAAGTGCTTCTCACAGGTTGCATCTAAGATAATCCCAGAATGAAGAGGGAAGAGCAGTCATACCCTATTCTGTGTTCTACAGTGGGACTGCTCAAAGTGGTTGTTCATGGACCAGTGCTGGTCCCTAAACCATCTGATGGTGGGCCCTGGAGAGTTTCCAAGACAGAAAGAAACAATTATATCCAATGGACACACATATGTACTGATGCCTGGCACACTAGGAAAAAAATGCAGGTCCCCCAAATCAGATAGTTTAAGAAGCACTGTTCTATAAGACATTTTAATCTCTCTTTTTCTAGAGTGATGGGTTTCTCCATAATATTTACCACACTGTGCGGCATCGTAATGCTACAACACATTTACAGAACCTCCCACACATCAACAGGTGGAAATAGAGCTCAAATATATCATTGAGCCACAGGAGACATGTGAGGAGGTTTTTCAGCCACATCTCTGTTAGAAAGGAACCACTGGTTTATTGTTTATGCAAACTGAGTTTGGGAAAATGTTGAAACAGTAGTGGTACTCTAGCAAAATCCAAATAGTTGAAAGATTGCAATTTTTCATGGGTTTGTATGATGAAAAAATTGACCCTTTAAACAGGTTTTTCACAACTAAGTACTATGTTCTATGCATGAACCACTGTGACACAGTCTAAGTTCAATAGGAAGAATTATACTGGGATGTGGAACAGGTCAGTAATTATAAAAAAAACAAAAAACAAATAAAGGGACGCTGTCTTTCTGTGCATCCTTTTAAAATTCTAAACTTAGAATGAACACAGGGATAATGTTACATTCACAAAGAAGTCTCTGAAAGATATCTGCTGTTTTTTGTACAGATTTTGAATACATGTTGTAAGTTATGTCTATTAACTCTGTCTGCTGTGCTCACTGTTTGCAAGTGTCCCTTTACCCCACTGGTGGCATTCATTTTACAACCAATAGCACCTTTGTCCTTAAGAAGAGATTGATACCCTTGAGTGTAGCATCTACCAAAATATATATATATATATTTATATATCTCCCATTTGATTGGGAGGAAGAGAAAAGCAGTATCTTATGAAGGCACACCCATGCTGAACTGACAAGGAAATCAAAATCATAGCATAACTGCACAGTGCAGTCATATTACAAAGCTCATTCTTGAAATCTGAGTTTCATGCTAGAAGAAAATCTAGATATGTGTTCTATTCTTGAAGAAATTAATCCAAGGCAATATCATTTAGGGTTTTTCCTTTTTTTGTTTTGTTTTGTTAAAAAAAAAGAATCTGTGTCAATGGAGATAAAATCTTATTTAAAGAGGGAAATGAATGCTTGTATTGCAGCCTTAAAGATCACTTTTTTTAACTGCAATATTTGGGTTCCTTTTCATGTAAACTACAGCCTGCAAATCAGCAGACCATGACTGAATGCTTTTGAAATGTTATAGATTACAAACATGAACTCACAATTAATATCCTCTAAAAGTAATTTCAGAGTTTCCACATCTTAAAAAAAAGAGAAAGAAACAGAAAAGAAAAAAGAAAGAAAAAGAAAAAGGACAATGTGTACTTCCTCACAAGGTAATGCAGCTAATAAAAAAAGAGAGTAGAATTAAAGTATTTACATAATGAGCAATTCTACAGAAGGTGATCATCCCCATATAAGCACTGCTGATTATATCCCACGCCGCTATTTAACAAACTCTACCAGATTGGATCCAGTCATCAGCACTTTCAAAGAATCCTTAAATGCTTTTCATGGTTCTTTACATTTATTGTAGAATGATGTTCTTCAGGTACATTATGCTGGTGTAAGAGGACAGTGTCAAGACAAGGTACCAGCAGGACAATAGAACTTCAGCACCTCCGGTGATCCCAAGCTGGGTCGTACTTGGAGCTGGAAAGAGAAGAATACAAGTTAGTCAAAAAGGTCACTGTGGTTCCTCTGTCATTTTTTTTTCTTAGAAAACTACTATAAACTAGGATGATTTCATGAACAGATTTCAAAAGCCAGCAAACAGTAGCAAACCCTAGATGAAAAGAAGAAAATGCATAGGAATATGTATACAGTATATATATACTGTATACATATTCCTATGCATTTTCTTCTTTTCATCTAGGGTTTGCATGTTCATGTGTGTGTTTTATGTGTGCATGTGTTTTATATATATATATATATATATATATATATATGTATATATATATAAAACACACACATGCACACATACTTTTATATAGCTAAGATTTCCATATGAGGTGTGGCTCACTCTACAGGCATTGGCTAAGGGGTGGTTCACACATTGCACACATTTCATTCTGAATGAGGGAATAAATGTACTTTATTTTTGTTCTGTTCTGTCCAGATTCTATTTTTGCAATTTATCAATACAGGGAGATGGGGCTGCATGGATATTGGAATCATTTCCTGAGAGTTGGAAGTTCATTATTCTAGTTGTTGGGCTAGGGACAGTTTTGTTGCACTCCCTTAGAGGCTCCAGATGAAGTCTCACAGGATCAAGAAGGTCCCCAAGATCTTCTGCTCTCATGAAAGTTGCCATCCATAGGCCTTTCTAAGTCTGGATGCCATTTCTCTCTCTCCATCATTTGCGATAAGGGTTTAGGGTAAAAAGACCTAAACCCTTACCAAATATATCTGGGCCATATGTAGTCAGATTAGACTTCCAACATGCATCTTTGCGTGAATGAGGCACACTCAAGAATCACTCTGAGGCAGGGGATTTCAGGTCTTTATTCTTTATTAAAACAGCCCCTTGGTACAATTTTTCTGTGTCGCATCATTTCCTTTCAGCCTAAAAAAGTGCTCCTTTCCTGGAGACTACATAACATAGTTTAAAATTTCACAGCATCCAAAAGTTAAGAGACTAAAAAACAATTGAAAAGTAATCCAAAATAATTCAACATTTTTAAACCAGTTAAAAATATAAACCACTAAAAAAAATAAAAGACTATCCAGCATATTATACAAGGCCTGTTCCTCCAAGGTAATAAATCCTCAAAACAGAAATGTCTTTACTTGCATGTGGAAATATAGTAAGAACTATACCAGTCTAATATCTCTGTGAATGGAATTCTAGAGCTTGGGCACAACCATCAAGAAGGCCCTCTCCTGTGTTCCCATCAGATGTACCTGTCAGAGTGGTGGAGCAGAGAGAAGGACCTCAAGAGATCTCAAAACATGGTCAGGTTCATATGGGAGAATATGGTCCTTTAAATAACTTTGGCCTGAGCCCCCCGCCCCAACACACTCACGTCTCCTCCATTCAGGATCTTCGCAAGAACAACTGTCTCATTCCAATCAACAAAACATTCAATACAAACAATGAAAATTACAGCAGAATCATATTCAATTCACTTACACAGGTCAAATATTGTAGCAGTTCACTTAACAGAGTACAATTTTTGACACTGGTTCAGTGAACCGTCCTAGGTAGCCCCGGCATAAAGTTTCCATATTGCTCGAGAATATGCACACTTGCCACCCACTTCTTGTGCATTTATTTTCAGAAGGTTGCATAAATCTTCTGGTTCTCAATGGATGGGGACAGTCCTGTGCTTTTTCAGTGCTTGTGGGTTTTTTTTGCCTGTTGTATGAATTAATGTTGTTACTTCGGCTTCATCTGTTGCTTTGCCCACAGATGTCGCTTTGCCCCACTAGGAGAAGGGAACTGGAAACTACTTATGATAACTGCTAGCCAACTAAAAGACACCTCATGTAGATAGCCCTTCTACATTGAAAGAGAAATAATGGCCTAGATGTGCACTCACAATAGTGCTTTTTATTTTTCTGCAACTATTTAGTTTGTCACAGGCTCATTGTGACACAGCAGACTGTAGACCAGTACTTGAAGAAGGAAGAGTTGTTCTCACAATCGTAAACTGGTGACTCATGAGCAACACAGGGAGAGCATTTCCCTGCCATTATTATAGGGGGAGGCATTCTTCATTCACTTGAAATATGGGGTACCCCACCAGCCAACTTATCAACCTCTATTTAAGAGAATATTTAACACCTCTCAAGGTTAAACTAGACTTTAAGGGGAATGTATATTCCATCCAATTTCCCTCCTATGATACTTTTTCTCCAGAGACACATTTCTCAGCAATCAGTGTTGTAAATTAGGCCTGTGTTTGCCTTCCAGTGACCAATCACAAAAGAAACTATGCTAAATGCAAGGTGTTCAGGTTTGAAAAATAATTTACAAGTATAGGCACAAGTCTTCCATCAGTTAAGGAGCATCACTTCTATATACATTCTAAGTGTATCATCTAGTTTGCCTCTCAGCCATGTGTTCCAGTCAAACCAAGTTTGGATCCCTCCTTGAAAGAATAATGACATCTTAGAATAGCCCTCTTATTGGCCAGTCCACTGAAATTCAAAAACCATAGTAAGCTTTATCCCCCATTTCCCTACTTGTACAGGAGACATTGGACTTTTTCAGACAAGGCTTACTGTGCAACAAGCTTGCGGGAGAGGTACAGTGCTGTTGCGTGGCAGGGGGTCTGTTTTGGATGCCACCGTCCCTCTCTCGGAATCGTCTGTGTCACTTCCATGTACGATTGAAGGCAGCCGCACCATATTTTACTCATGGACAACTTCCGTGAGTAGAATATGGCACAGCTGCCTTCAATCGTACACTGAAGTGACACAGACAATTCTGAGAGAGGGATGGTGTTGTCTGAAATGGACCCCCTGCTGCGCAACAGTGCCGTACCTCTCCTGCAAGCTTGTTGTGCAGTAAGCCTTGTTTGAAAAAGTCCATCATCCCTCATAATCCTTTGAGTAAAAAACCCTCTTCAATTTTGCTGTAATAAAATGTGCTCACTAGGAGAAGCCAGATTTTAGAGTATTGAGGGAAATGGTTAATTGGGCATAGGAATGAATATCTTCCAAAACAATGTAAACAAATCTGTTTTGTGCCCTGACAGATCATAACCTTACAGCCATAATTCTGTATCACTTACTTAGCTATGTAACCACCTTAATTATGTAGCTAAGTGGTGTCTCCCAGCCTGACCCCTCCAATCCAAACTTACTGGGCACCAGCCACTGTGCTCAATGGAGATCTCTTTCCCATGTGAATCAGGAAGCAGCTGAGTGATCTTTCCACCTTCTCCCCTGAGTGATCTCCACTGTGAGAGTTAGAAGCAGGATTTCTGTTACCATTTCTGCTCGGACCAAAGATCGCTCAGAAGAGAAGGGTTGGAAACATCAGTCAGCTGCTTCCCAATTGACAGAAAAACAGACTTTCATTATTTGCAGTGGCTGATGCCTGATAAGTGAGGACTAGGGGACTTTCCCAGGCCCCACATATGCCCCAAACTAGTGGATAAGTAGAGATCCTGAATACAAACCAGTCATGAATGCATAACTTTAGGTTACACATTTGTAACTGCCTCAGTGAATTCCAGTCAAAGTGCCAAAGAGGATCTTCTTCTGTGCTTGGTCGGCCCCTACATTTGACATGTTCTATACAGCATCCTATGAACTGTTATTCATGCTGGGTCATTCCTAGTCCATACATTATTTGTCTGACAGGTTCTATTTGTTTCTGAGAGGCTTGATGGGATTTAGAGACATGGGGAAGTGTTTCACAACTTCTCTTGTTAGGAACGATCAATTTATCACTACCACTTTGCAGGGAGAGGATCCAGGTATAGTAGCACTCCAGAGTAATTTGTTTTCTTTTGCTTGGCCAGTCTTCCTGGGTAAGCCTCTTATCTAGGGCTTGCATTCCAAGTCTTAATGAGACCTCAGCCTTAGCACTTTACTTTGTACTGCAGGTGAGTGTGACTTAAAAAACATAAAACTACTACCTTCTTACTTTTAAACGCTTTGCACTGGTGTTCTTGATAACATATCTGCAATGACCATGTTTTCCTAAGGATTTATACATGTATAAGGAATGTTCACACATCTGTAGTTGGAGAAATGTAGATGAATTTGCATAACCTTTTACTGGTGGCATAATACAGAGCATTATCGTCACTCATTCCAAGGCATAGCCCCTAGTTGCTGATATGTATTATGTTAATGATGACACAGGAATAATCAAAACTGAGAGTTAAGGATGTTTCACTTGGGATGTACAGTATTCTATGAGAAACTGACTCATTGCCACAAAGCAGTAGCTTCTGGTTCTGAATTCTCTCTCTCTCTCTCTGTATAAAACCAATGGGGAGAAGATGTGAGCTATTGACCCAATGTTGCTATCATCTGAGGTGACCCATTGTGTTAAGAGAATATGTTGTGTTCATTTTACTCCTTGGACCAGGGGCAACATCTTATGTCAAGTGAATTTAATACGTTTCATCACATTTCTCAGGATCTGGCCATTTTCTTCAAGTGTGGTCGCTGCTTTAATCAAGTCATCAACTATTATATGGATCCCTATGATTTCTCCAAATGCCTCACAATTCCTTTGTTCAAGCACTTCACTTGTTGACTTAATTCCAAAAGGTAGACTGAGACATTTGTATCAGCCCCATGATGTGTTTAAAATGAATAGGTCAGCAGGCTTCCCTATCTAATCCAATTTGCCAAATCCATCTTCTACATCCAGAATCATAAAGATGTTTTTACCAGCCAATCAACACTGAACACTGCTACCACTGGAATGGAACAATGTTGTCTATGTATAGCTTTATGAAGTATTCCCAGATCCAGACAAAACTGCAGTGTGCCATCTTTTTCTCAGTGATGGCCAACCTATTAATCTATGAGGTAGACACATGTACTCTGAGTATAGTTCTTTCTTCCTCTAAAAGCTTCAGTGGATTTTTAAGTTTGTCCATTACTGAAAATGCTTTATTTCTGCATCCATTGATAATAGATGTGCTGCTGACTTTGTGAACATACATCCCAAATTTCTCCAGGGTTCATGAAAGTTCTAGGATAATGTGCAATCCATTAATCACAGGTTTGGTGTGGTTTGTGACAATTATTTGTAACTAAATGAAAAATGTTCGGTTATCTTGGCCAAACAATGCAGTAGGTGATGTGGTCATGAACAATTGAAGACAACCTTTGTATCTGAATACAATATATGGTTGAAATGAAGCCCCCCCCTTCTATTTTAAATTCACCAGAAGTAACCATCATATGGTATGCAGGAAGAACACTAGCTTCAACCCTAGCATTAAACCTGGACTTTTATGGAAATGTGAGTCATGATTCATAGGAATTAGCCCATTTTGACCATCTGATGACACTGCTTGCTATGTTTATGAAGACAGACTTTCCCCATTATTTGTATCCTAGGGATTTTGGGCTATGATTTCTGAAAGGTGGGTAGGTCAGTACACAAAGCAATAATGATATAGGAGATTATCACACAAGGCTAGAAAAATAGAATTAAAGCAGGATAGCAGCATCTATGGCTGAATCTTATCACACAACATTGTGACTGTCCTCTAGTAGGCGTATATTCAAACCATTACTGTGGCATCCCTTTTAATTTATGGGAAAAGCCTGTCAATAATTCTAACTATCACTATTGTTCCATTGCTGGCTCTGGTGCAATAGGTCCCTTTGCTTCAATTTCGACATTACAACAGTCAGTGCCATGAGGGGGCTTTAATCTCCTCTTCTCTCCACGTTCTTACTATTCCAAGGCAGGCTAACTCCATGCCTGTTGGAATTTTTGTCTCAATAAAAATTATGTTTATCTTATTGTTTTGCTGTAAGTACGCAAACACAGTGAAGATAACAATAAGAAATCATGACAAGTGCAGAGTTAGCCTGCTTTGGAATAGCAAGTGGGGGGGGAGCAGGGC
Source organism: Gambelia wislizenii (assembly GCA_030847615.1). Taxonomy (NCBI): domain Eukaryota; kingdom Metazoa; phylum Chordata; class Lepidosauria; order Squamata; family Crotaphytidae; genus Gambelia; species Gambelia wislizenii. The sequence goes on from JAUMIR010000004.1 coordinate 112,607,238, forward strand.
ATGAGAGGATAAGATTAATTCTCCCTCTTAGATTGACTGCTGTATTGCTGGATCTGTAGCAAAGAGACTCATCATGACAGGACGGTTCTCAAAGCAACACAGTTGCACCAAAGAAGAGGGGTGTGATAAGAAACGTTTTCAAAGCGGTATGTTCCTGGTTGCTTTCATAACATGATTGCCTCAAGATACTAGCCTTGTGTGATAATCTTCATAAAAGTTAATTTAGTCAATGTGTCAGTCCCCAAAGCCAGGACAGGATCTAGTGGATATGTCTTGCCATAACATAAGCAGAGGCTCTTTGTGGGAATATTTTTTTTTTTGGACTTTTACTCAGTCTATATTTAAAATTCAGCATTTTCCAAGCTCTTCAAAATTCAACATTTTCCAAAGACATCTTATGTGGTCGACATACATCTTATATGATCAAAACTTTACCTTACAAACTTACATTCTACAAACATTTTAGATATACCGTGTTTACATATCAATGTCTTACATACATATTGCATCCAAGATGCTTAAACATGACTTCCATCATTTGTCATTTTGGCATCAGAAGACTTGTGATTATACATAAGAACTTTAAATGACTTCTGCTCATTGACATCTTGGCTATCTTTTATTATTTACTTTTATCACTAATTTGCTTTCCTATTTGTAGATACAATTTCCAATTTTTAAATACAATTAGCTTTAACTGCTGTTACACTGAGGCTACCATCTTCGGGTATTTTCCCTTTCTTATAATATTTCGCTACCCTGTAATTCACCCTTATTTATCCAAAAATCTATCACCTGTTTCCATTCATCTTTCCATTGCTTTCTTTCCTGTTTCTTAATTTATTTGTTAATATGTCTAATTCCAACATCTCTATCATTCTACTTTTCCATTCATTTAATGTCGGGTGTTCTCTTACTTTCCATTTTTTTTTGCTATTACCAATCTAGCAGCCATTATCATATAAAGTATTACCCTCCAGTGTCTATTTCTTTTCTTTTCTTCTGGACTCTTGATGATATTTAATAAGTACATCTCTGGAGTAAATTCTAAGTTCATTTGCAGAATGTCTTTAATTAAATCATGTATCTGTACCCAGAATTTTCTGGTCTTGGTACAACGCCACCACATATGCATCATTGTTCCTCGATGTTTCCCACATTTCCAACAATAACTTGAAATAGTCTTGTTCATTTTGTTAATCCTCGATGGCGTATAGTACCACCTATGAGTCATTTTAATGTAATTTTCTTTTAAATTTTGGGCTGCGGTAAATGCAAATGACCTTTACCTTGCTTTCTCTCATTCATCTATGCTTATGGGATTACCAATATCTTCCATCCACTTTAATATGTAATCTTTTATAAATTCCTTTTCTGTATGTCTTGTCAATAATAATCTGTAAAATTTTGTGATAGCTTTTGAATTTTTATCTTCCTGTAATAGTATGTCTAAATCATAGAATCAAAATCATTGTACTCCCTTTCGAAACCATCCTTTTTCTGATCTGCAACAAATCTTTCTTTTAACTGCAAATAGGTAAACCAGTTTAGATTATACCTTTCCTGTAATATTTCCTTTGTCTCTAAACTTAATACGTTATCGCCTCCTTCTCTCAAAATGTCCTCATATTTCATCCATAGATCCCTCCTATCCCATCTTCACATGAAGGCTTCTTGGGGGGAGACCCATAGTGGGATTTTGAAATAAAATATTTCTTTGATTTTCTCCCATGCCTTTCAACAGCCCTCTTCTCACACAATGAGTTGTGAACCCTTTGTTAGCTCTTACTTTTCCATAGAACAAATACGCGTGCCAGCCAAATCTGGCATCATGGCCTTCTAAGTTCAACAATTTCCTGTTATCTAAATTAACCCACTCCTTAATCCAAATTAACGTGGATGCCAAGTAGTATAATCTTAGGTCAGGCATATCACAACCACCTCTTAATTTTGTATCAACCAAGTAAGACCATTTAAACCATGCTTTCTTTTTACCCCATAAAAATATCCGCAAGTCTCTTTTCCATTCCTCAAACACTCTATCATTTCTCAATATTGGCAAATTTTGGAAAATATATAATATTTTAGGCAGTATGACCATTTTTATCACAGATATCTTGCCAGACAATGATAATCCTAGCTTACTCCATCTCTCCAACCCCTTTTTAATTTCATCCCAAGTTCTTTTATAATTATTCTCAAACAAATCAGCATTTTGTTTAGTCAGCCATATTCCTAGGTATCTGGCTTTTTTTGCTGATCTTACACCCTGATATCTGCATAATCTTTTCCTCTTCTTATTTACTCATATTTTTTGTTAATATGGTTGTTTTGTTCTTATTAATTTTAAAGCCCGAAAATTCTCCAAACTCCTTCATGCTGTATAGGCATTCTCTGATTTGTTCTTTTGGATCCCCCATAACGATAATCCATATCATCTGCAAAAGCCCTTAATTTATAGGTAAAGCCTTTATGCTGGGAATTTTCTCATTGGATCTTATATTCTTACACAATACTTCTAATACCAATATGAATAGTAGAGGGGATATTGGACACCCCTGTCTGGTGTCTTTTTGGATCTTAAACGTTGATGTTCTTTCCCCATTAACAATAATTTGGGCAGATTGTTCCACGTAAATTTTTTCTATTCTTTTGCAGAATTTATCACCCAATCCCGATCTCTTTAACACTTCTAACATGAAATCCCAGCATATATTGTCGAAGGCTTTTTCCGCATTGACCAGCATTAACCCCATTTCCCCCCCACTATGGGCCTCATAATATTCTAGAATGTCTAATACTATTCTGATGTTATCACTTATCCTCCTTCCTGGAATAAAGCCATTCTGATCTTTATTTATTATATCTGGTATTGTCTTTTTCAGTCTATTTGCCAATATCATTGTGTATATTTTATAGTCTAGTTTCAAAAGCGATATAGGTCGATAATTAGCAATCTCTTTCCTGTCTTTCCCCTCTTTTAATATGACTGATATATTAACGTTTTTCCATGTGTCCGGCACTCCATATATTTCAATCTCGTTAAATGTTTTATAAAGTGGGATGGCTAATTCATTTTCAAACTTCTTATAAAATAAGGCGGTGTACCCATCAGGGCCTGGAGCTTTATTCATTTTCAGATCATGTATGGCCTCTGATATTTCTACCATAGAGATTGTTGCATTTAATTTTTCCACTTGCTCTTTCTTTAACTTCTGAAATTCTTGTTTTCCCAAATATTCTATCATTTTTTAAAAGCTTTCCTCCTTCCTTCTTTTCTGGCTAAACAGGTTGCTATAAAATTCCTTAAAGCTTTCACTTATTTCCTCTTGTTTGGTTAACATTTTCCCCTGAGATCTTGTTTCCATTATCAAGTTATTCTCAAGCTCTTTTCTTAACCTGTACACTAACCATTTGCTTGATTTGTTTGAATATTCAAACTTTATTTGGCTTACCTTTTTCATTTTTCTTTCTAATTCAGTCATAGTGTCTAAGTTTATTTGTGTCTGTATGAGTTTAATTTGTCTTAACAGTTTCCCCTTATTTGGGTTATCTCTTAGTTCTTCTTCTTTCTTCCTCAATTCTTTAATTAAGAAGTTATATCTGGCCGAGTTCTGTTTTTTTTTACCTCAGATCCTCTTTTAATCAATAGACCCCTGAAGACTGCTTTCGCTGCATCCCAGACAGTTTTCATCCGACATTCATTGTTATTATTCTCTTTAAAGTATATTATGATTTCTTTTTTTAATTTTTTGACAAATTCTTCATCCTTTAATAAATGCTCATTCAGTCTCCAGCTTAAAGTTTTCTTATCTATTTTCAATTCTAATTTGATCAGGAAATGGTCAGAGGTTACTTTAGGTAATATCTCCATATCCATAATTTGTGGCATTAAACTCTTAGATACTAAAAACATGTCGATCCGTGACATGGATTTAAATCTTTCTGAATAAAATGTGAAACCTTTAGCTTTACCATACTTTTCATCCACACGTCTTCTAATGTATATTCTTCTTTTATATCAAAGAGGCTAATTGGTAATTTCTTTTGTGCTCTGGTTTTCCTTTTGGATGATCTGTCCATTTTTGGATCTAAAACACCATAGAAATTGCCTATTATCATAACATTTCCCTTTATGTGCTTTCCCATTTGTTCATTTAGTTTTTTATAGAATTTTTCTTGTTTAACGTTTGGAGCATATACCCCCACTAACGTTACTTTCATTTTTTGAAAGTTTACCTCTACATCTATGTATTCACCTTCCTCATCTTTAAATAGCTCCTTTGTGGAATATTTCTGATTTATGTATAGTGCTCTCCCTCTCTTCTTCTTTTTTGAGTTCACCACATAAAAAACTTGCCCAAGTTTTGAGTTTTTTAGAAATCTAATATCTTGTTGCCTTATTTTAGTTTCTTGTATACAAGTAACATCTGATTTTTGTTTATCCAGATAATGGAAAACTTGTCTTCTTTTATATTTGGAATTTAGACCCTTTACGTTCCAGGAGCAAATTTTAATTCCCATCGTCATCTAAAGCCTCTCCTGCCCCCCTCTTCTTCTTCACTTTCTAAAGCTCCTTCTTCTTCTGATTCTCCTTTATTCTCTAACTCAGATGTTATCTCTTCTTCTTCGTCTTCTTCTTCTGTTTGTCTCTCTTCCTCTACTTCTTTTGTGTCCTCCGTATGTTCTCTCTTTCTTAAAACAGTTTTCCCTACCTGTCCACTCCCTTTCCCATCTTGTGGAATGTCTTCACTAGTCTCTTTATTTTGTTTTCTCTTGTCAAATCTTTTACAGAAATCGGCAGCTTTTTGAGTTGAGTCTATCGTATATCTCTCTTGCTTGTATGTAAATGAAATGCCTTCTATTTTATTCCACTTGTATTTGACACCGCTTTTTATTAGTAGTTGTGTTATTAGTCTATAATCTTGCCTCTTTTTTAATATAGTCATTGGCACATCCTTGAAAATCTTAATTTCCTCATTTCCTATTTTAAATGGTTCTCTATAACTCTGTTGTAATATCCTTTACTTTATTTTTGTCTTAGTAAATTGGATAACTATATCTCTCTGTAGTTTTTTTTCTTTTGCTATAGCCGAATTTATCCTAAAGAGCTTCTCTAGTTTCCTCTTCAAGATAATCTTCTGAATATTCTGTGAACTTTGCTAATCCAGGAATTATCCTTTCAAATAAACTCTCATTTGTTTTTTCTGATAATTCTCTTAATTTCAAACATTTCCCCCTATAACGTAGCTCCTGATTCATCATTAACGCTTCACCTCTATTTTGTTTCTCTTGTATTTTTGCAGTCGCTTTCTCAGATTCTTGTGACTTTTCTTTCAATGTTTCTATCTCTTTTGTCATTCCTTCGATGTCCTTGTTTATTTTGTCCAGTTTTCCCCCCAAAATCTCTGTTTCTTTTTTATAATCTTGTTTAATTTCTTTCCTTATGTCTTTCAGTTCTTTCCTTATTTCTTGTTTAAAAGTCCTAAGCTCTGTTCTCAGCTCCTCTAATAATATAACATGCATTTCCGGCAACTGTGGTGATTCTTGTGATCCTCTTCTCACAGTTAGTATTTGAGATTGGGTCTGGGCAACAGTCCTTCTTGTACTGTATGCCATTTCTTTCCTTTTGTCACTTTTTCTAAATCGAATTTACTTTAACTTGTAGTTGTACTACCTATCTAAACTTATCAATTTGTGGATTTTAATTGTTATAGTTAGTTGTTATTATTGTTTTTGCCTTCAGCCCAATGTTACTGTTAAGTAATTAATTTCTTCCCTTCAAATTTTGCAGTCAAAATTTCTTTCTTACTCAATTAATTTTCAATGTAGTATAATCAAGCAACCATATTCAATTTGAACAGTTAATAGAATCCCTCCAAATGCCATTCAAGCAGCAAAACAACAATCAATATTCACAGTTAATGACCAACACAAATTGATGCTTTCCCTTATTCCCCACTTCTTTGATCATAAACCTTTACTCATTTATTTTAAAGAAACCAATATAAGTTTATATAATTTCCCCAGGTCCTTTAATAGGCAATTATCTCTACCTAATCAATTATACAATCTAGCCAATCAATTATACATTTCAGAGATCCCCAAATTCCCCCTTTATAAATTTATTAGCTACTTAACCGTTGAGTCATCGAATAACCCCCTGTAGACTTCACATTTAATATGTAGAGTAACTTTTCCAGACTATCCTTATATCTCTGTTTTAAACAAGAACAAGAAAGGTAACTGAAAACAACATCTAAAAGTCTACTAACACCTTGTATATTGTATATATTTTGTATATTGAATATATTGTGTATATATTGTGTATATTGTATATATTATTTATGATGTATAGATATTATACTGCATATACATATAATTATGTCTTGCTATTCTTATCTCCCCCCTTCTTGTATTTTTGTATTTTTCCACCCAGCTAAACCTCTTCTGCTTCTTTTTCTATAACCTCAAAGCTTTCTTCTCTATGGTTTCTTCTTCTCTTAGTTTATTTTAGTTTTTCCTTTTCCTCCTTTGGTTTTAATATTTCTTTTTGTTTAATTCTTTCTTCGTTTGTTTCTCCTCCACTGTTTTTGCCGAACCTCTGTTCTTTCTTTCACTCTTAAGAAGTTCTTGTTTCTATTACAGCTTATTGATATTTAATTCAATACAGTTCAGTTTCAGTTTCTTTTTAAATCTAAGCTTTTAGTCTGTTATTCTTTGAAAATAGTTACTCTTCACAACTCGTTCCTGTTTCTCAGCTGTGCCTTTTTTCATAATCTGCTTCCAAACACCTTCCCAGTGCTTACAGTCTCAAGCGCCAACTCTGGCTCCCCTTATCCTCAAAAGTACAATTCAACACACAAGTTTTGTCATGAAGAAAAAAGAGAAAAGGAAAAAAGAAAAGATTTATATATATATATATATATATATGTGTGTGTGTGTATATGAAACAGTTACCACCACTGCAGGTTCTTCTTTGTTCCCTTGGACCACTTCTTTCGCTTTCATTTTTGCTCCTTCTCTAGCACCTTGTATCCAATTTGTAACTCTTTTCAGTTAAACCTGTTATTTCTTTGAAGTGTCTCAGTCTTAAGTCTTCTTTTGCCAATAAATATTTATAACTTGACGATTTCCAAGTATCCAGCTCCTCCCCCTAGCCTCCAACACCGAGAAGCCAGCTCTTTGTTATGAGTTGAGGCGGCGAGGCTTCATTCTCTGTTTCGAGTCTCCTGCGGTGGGGCAACTCACTTCGCTCTGCGATACCCCCAAAGAAGGCAGAAACTTCAGTTTCCATTTGCTTTGGAGTTCGCTTGGAGCCACTACGTGTCTTGCTTTCTTCCAACCTTCCCAGGGGAAAGAAAACCTTCTTGATGTTTATTTTGAAGGTTTCTAACAACTGCAGTTGAAACAGACTTTACGGAGCTCGGCTCCTTCATGTCCGACGCCTCCCGCTCTCCACCGGAAGAGGGAATATTTTATAGTATTGCTGCTATTGTCCTTAAGCCATTGGTCTGACATGGAGACTGGTGCTTGGAATCCTAAGGTGTATTAGATCTTGTAAAAAATATGCCAATCTGGAGATCCAGCTATGAACTTACTTTGTGCTTACAAGAGTCTACAAATCTCTGTTATCTGTAACTTTTTGATATGTACTCTGTATTCTGGAAACCCCATGCTTAGTTTATACAACACTGCTGTTAAAGTTAGGGTTAGGTTACTTAAGCAACATGTGATCCCAATCTCATTCAGCAGCACAGGCAGAAAGACTGGTCTTTTCACATGCTCCCTGACTGAGGACCTTTACACCATAGAGAGTTGAGTATGGAATATTCACATGAGAGAACTTTACAGAATCTGCAGGCCTTGGACAGATTCTCTCTCCTCTCCCAGCTGACAACTTCCTGTTTCTGGACAAGATAAAGAGTTTACTGTTCTAGCTGACCTCGTTTGAGTCACATAATCTCCCTAAACTCTGAGTATTCCTGAGTAATTCTTTGGTCCTGACTTGCCATCCCTCGGTTGCTTCTTGACTAACTATCCTGGTATATGCTTTGGTCCTTTAGTTCAGTCTTTGGTCCAGACTACTGGTTCTAAACTCCTCAATGAAAGGGCTCAGGCTTAATAAATAATAAGAGAAAAGTTAGATTTCTTGGTTCATGCAAAGGCATGCATGAAAACCAAGAGCCTGAGCTAAGCAACATATCCTTAAATCAAGGGAATAATTTAAGAGAGAGAGAGAGAGAGAGAGAGAGAGAGAGGCAGAGACAATAATCAAATATAACTAAAGCACATTAAAAAGATCTACCGGTATTTTTCTTAATGCATAAACATACAGGGAGAAGAAGACTGTTTACAATTCAGTGTTTTTTCATTCATGAGCTTCTAAAGCAAAGGTTTTGCTTACTTATCTGCTAGATATAGTGGCAGTATGTATTTAATGAGCTTTTTTGGGGGGTGGAGGAATAATCCATTTTGTGTGCATTTAAAGTTGCTTTCTGCTTTAAATAGGCCTAAATATGATGCTGATGAAAATATGATGGGGCAGAGTTGGAAAGAGGGAGAAACCCTCTTTTAATTACTTTTCCTGTGTGTGATGAGTAATGTTTATTTGTCACCTTCTCATATTATTTGGGTGTGTGAGAAAAGCCTTGGAGGGTGTTTTAAGCTGATCCCTCACCCCAAACTATTTTCTTTCTTTTTTCTAGGTAGATTCTACCCCCCACCCCCAAGTAACATAACCAGTTACTAAAACTCCACCCCCTCCAGCATTTCACAGATTAATACTGGGCCATGTGTGGCCAAGCAAAATCAGAGTGGGAGAAGCTAGGAGAGGCTGCAGCAGTTTTCTTTTACCTATTGGGAAGGGCAAGCCTCCCCCTCCCCCCCAGTTAGCTGAGTGCAAACTAATTTTGTACTTTGTAGTCAGTTTGCAGCAACTGAAGTAAGCTGAGGACAAAAGAGGGAACTTGTGAGGAGGAGAAAGAAATTGGGATATTTTAAAAGGAACTGAAAGAGTGGGATGACAGAATTAATTGGGACTGTCCCTGCCAAACTGGAACTGTTGGAAGGTATGAAACTGTCTCTCATTCTGTCTGCAGCAACACGTTACAGAAGGGGGAGTTGGTTTGCAACAAGTTAAATAACATTACTTTAAAAAATAACTTTCCAACCTCTTGGTGATATAATAAAGCTTTAGATAGTTATCAAGAAGATAACTGACACTTCAGAATTTGGCCACATACCCACGCAGTTCAAGGCGCTTCAGGGGAGGGGGCGCCTTTGATGGCCCCCATTGCAGAGCAGCCAGAGTTCCATCAAGGTGCAAGGTACCATGATATGTTGTGTGGGGAATGGAGCTTTTAAGACCTGGTTACCCCCTTCACAATCTCTTTGATCTTTGGTTTTTAAAAGAGTCACAAGCGGCCAGCCAGATGCGGGATTATTGTTGCTGCTGCTAGTGTTTGGTTCGCCATAGTACTGGGGATGTGAGATTGAGCAGGGACTGTGTGGTTTTACCCCTGTTGGGATACCACTCAGTTCTACATCTCTTAGGGTGATTGAGCAGGTTGTCAGGTTGGAGTGGGGGTGAGGAGAGGGTGTTCTGGGTTTGTCTTCAGGGGGCAGCTATTTTAGATCTGATCCTAACCAACAGGGATGACCTGGTTAATGGGGTGCAAGTGGTGGGATCCTTAGGTGAGAGTGATCATGTTCTCCTGGAGTTTGTTATACAATGGAAAGGAGAAACCAGGCATAGTCAGACATGCATTCTAGACTTTAGGAGAGCTGATTTCAATAAACTCAGGGAAATACTGGGGGTAATCCCATGGTCAGGAATACTAATAGAGAAGGGACTTCAGGACAGATGGGACTTTCTCAAAAGATACTGAAGGCACAATTTCAAACAGTACCAATGAGGAAGAAAAATGGGAGGTGTCTCAAGAAACCAGGATGGATGACTAAAGAACTTTCAATGGAGCTAAGTTTTAAACGGAACAAGTATAGGAAATGGAAAAAGGGGGAAATCACCAAAGAAGAATTCAAACAGATAGCGAACACGTGTAGGAGTAAAGTCAGAAAAGCTAAAGCGCAGAATGAGCTCAGGCTTTCCAGAGAGGTTAAGAACAATAAAAAGGGTTTTTTTGGGTATGTCCGCAGCAAAAGGAAGAAGGAGGAAATGGTAGGGGCACTATGTGGAGAAGATGGCAAAATGCTAACAGGGGACAGAGAAATGGCAGAATTACTCAACCCCTTCTTTGCCTCAGTGTTTTCAGAAAAGGAAAAGGGTGATCAACGTGAAGATGAGGGAACAGAGGACACAATAGGGGAAATCCAGCACAGAATAAGCAAAGAGGTAGTAGAGGAATACCTTCTTAATCTAAATGAATTTAAATCTCCAGGACCAGATGAACTACATCCAAGGGTATTAAAAGAGCTGGCAAATGTAATCTCAGAGCCATTGCTAATAATCTTTGAGAACTCCTGGAGAACAGGAGAAGTCTCAGCAGACTGGAGGAGGGCAAACGTTGTCCCCATCTTCAAAAAGGGGAAAAAAGAGGATCCTAACAATTATCATCCAGTTAGTCTGACATCAATACCAGGGAAGATTCTAGAGAAGATCATTAAACCATTAGACCAGCCCAACCCAAAGGGTTCTCCTCAGTGGCTCCTCTTCATCTTGGAAAGATGTGACCAGTGGGGTGCTACAGGGTTCTGTCTTGGGCCCAATGCTATTCAACATCTTTATCAATGACTTGGATGATGGAATTAGGGGCATACTTATCAAATTTGCAGGTGACACCAAATTAGGAGGAGCAGCTAATACCGTAAAAGGACAGGATCAAAATTCAAAATGACCTGGATAGACTGGAGAGCTGGGGAAAGCTAACAAAATGAAATTCAATATGGAGAAATGTAAGGTACTGCACTTAGGGCGGAAAAGCGAAATGCATACATATAGGATGGGGGAGACCTGGCTGAATGAAACTACATGCGAAAAGGATCTAGGAGTCCTAGTAGACCACAAGTTGAACATGAGTCAACAGTGTGATGCGGCAGCTAAAGAGGTCAATGCGATTTTGGGCTGCATCAATATAAGCATAGTGTCTAGATCAAGGGAAGTAATAGTGTCATTCTATTCTGCCTTGGTTAGGCTCAGCTAGAATATTGTGTCCAGTTCTGAGCACCATAATTCAAAAAGGATATTGACAAATTGGAGCGTGTCCAGAGGAGGGAGACTAACATGGTGAAAGGTCTGGAAACCATGCCTTATGAGGAAAGACTTAGGCAGCTGGGTATGTTTAGCCTGGAAAAAGATGGTTAAGGGGCCATACGATAACCCTGTTTAAGTATTTGAAGGGGTGTCACATTGAGGATGGAGCAAGCTTGTTTTCTGTTGTTTCAGAGACTAGAACACAGAGCAATGGATGCAAGCTCCAGGAACAGAGATTCCCCCTGAACATTAAGAGGAACTTTCTGACAGTAAGAGCTGTAAGGCAGTGGAACACACTCCCTCGTAGTGTGGTGGGGTCCCCTTCTTTGGAGGTCTTTAAACAGAGGCTGGGTGGCCATCTGTCAGGGATGCTTTGATCGTTTTTTCCTGCGTGGCAGTTGGTTGGACTGGATGGCCCCTGTAGTCTCTTCCAACTCTACAATTCAATGATTCTATGATTCATGCTGATAGACCTTGCTAGGCCTGACAGTTGGGTTGGGCCTAGGTTTTAGGCTTCAATAGATGTGAGGGCCTATGGGGTGAGTTGGTATTGGCCACATTTGACTGCTTGGCAGGAGTTTAATTTGCCCATGTGGGGAGTAGGCCTCAATTTGGTCCAGTGGTGGTTAGGCCATGTTGGTCATCAAAGGGGTTGTCAGTGTCTCTAGTTGCATTTGAGACCTGGCTGGCATTCTAGTGGTTGGCTTGCTCTTGGAAACCAGGATAGGGGTTCCTGAAGCCCAGTGTATTACTGTATGTTCAAAGACAAAAGGATTGCTTGACTTCTGTGGGATCACTAGTAGAACAATTATTAGACTACAGTGGTCACAAGAATAACTGAAAAATGTTCTCTTGCTCTGCTATGTGATTCTTACAAAAGCAACAACTTAATCAGTGTGTGTGAATTGATCTCAGTGTCTGAGCATTCTGTGCAGTTTTTTTTTTTGAGGGGAGGCAATTCTATTAAATGCATTCTAATGTAAGTATAAAAGCAAAATCCACTTCTTGAGTTCTCTTATTCATGCTTTTACAGAAGTAGTGGCTAGTTATTATAGAGGCTATTGACTTGTTAATGTCACACTAGTGATAAAACAACTGAGGTATATGACTCGGTAAGCTTTCTACAAAGTTCCTTGGAGGTACCAAAGGTATCTGTAAAGCAAATTGTTTTGGTAATCAACTCTCAAAATAAACTACAATACATTTAATTCTAGCTACCCACAATTCAGGTCAAGGGTAAAGCTAAAGAGAAGTGGAGATGCAAATCAAGGTCTGACCTCAATTTTGTATGAAGCCCTGGACACAGAACTCAGGCAAAGCAGGTGAATTAAATGAGGTTGAAGTTGTTGAAGCAAATTAAATGAAGTCAAAGTTGTCAAGATAAATTAAACAATGTTGAAGTTGCTGAAGCAAATTATTCTGAGACAAAGTTTTCAAATGACTCCAGTCAGTTTAGTTGGTTTGGCTAATGAACCTTTGGATGTCATCAGTGGGTTTGAAAAGCTTTCTTTGTCCTAGGTATAATCAATCATAGACTTGTCAGAGAAGAATCCAATTTGCAATTCAGTCCCAATGGTGTATAGAATGGTGCCAGTCTGAGGCTTTAAACTGAGATCTGCCACTGCCCTTACCTCTCAACCATTTTATAGTGGTAGAGGGGTACTTTAAAAGAAGAGAACCATAAAAGCCTCATTGATGGTTCTGGGGCCCTTTCACACTATACAGTTATAACACTATGATTCCACTTTAACTGCCAGGACTCTATCCTATGGAATCCTAGGATATGAAGTTTAAGGAGGGATATTAGTATTCTCAGCTAAAGAGCTCTAGCGTCTAATCAAACTACAGCTTCAGGATTTCTTACAGTGCAGCAATGGCTGTAGAGCTGGAATCATAGTGGTATATTTGTATAGTGTGAAAGGCCTCCAGGACTGCTAGAGGATTCTACTCAGAAAATGACACAGAAGACAATTAGAGAAATGCTATGATTGGATATCAATTTTTATCTCACACTAATGAGGTGAGGCCAGTATGCATAAATCTTCTGACTCTGTCATCACAACAACCACTGAGAGAAGTCAGGTTGATTAGGTCATGACTAGTGAAGGGTTACCCAGCAAACTTTGTAGCTGAGTGGGGATCTGAATCAAGGATGCAAATCTTTATTTGTTTCATTTTTTGCATGTGAGAGTGAAAATGTGTCAACAGGTTTCTCCCTGCCAAGTGAGATTACAAGAGGTTTCATGCATTTCTGATGATTTTTCATATTTTTGGACTTTTTAATGAAACTGTTGATCTTAGCAAAAAAAAGTGTAAAAACTATTTTCTAAGCAAAAGCCATCCCCCCCCAGAATATGAAAAATATTTTTCTGTGTGCAAATTCCCCCCACCCCTAATCCACTGAAAATGAAAATGACCAGAAAAAAAGGGATGGGGGGAGAAAGGACATTGGTCTTTTCACTCTTCCTGAACAATAAAATCACCTTATAGCACTTGACAATTTTTTATGGATGTCTTGATGTGTCAAGGTGCTCTTTGTCAGGAACACTCTACAAACATTTTTACATCCTTAATCTGAACACAGCTCTCTATAATTTTAATTCCAAATTCCGACAAACTATACCACCTATTGAAAACTAAATATTCATCCTAAACAAAAAAAATATTTAGAAGAATGTAGCTGCATATCTTTGCATAACAACAACATTGCTTGTTTATGTTAAAATGGTATGTGGTGGCAATGGGCAGGAAAAGGCAATCAGTATCAGGTGAATCCAGCCACAGCTTGCAGCCAGATCATCAGGGCTTGGTAAGCATTGTCTGAAGCTGCTGATCATGTCTTCAGTTTTGCTGAATCCAGCCACAGTTTGCAACCATTTCTATCTGCCACCACCCAGAAATAAATTCCCTGGTTCCTGTCTTTGTCTTTGGAAAGGGAAGGCATAAGAAACAGCACATATACTTGCTTCTAACCCATGCTCTCCAACTGTCCCAATTTGGCAGAGAAAGTTCTGATTAATCCTCTGTTGTCCAACTTTTTCATCTGCTTTTAAAATGTCCCAGTTTCTCTCTCCTTCTCCTACTTCTCCCCCTTGTCCTCAGCTTACTTCAATTGCTGAAAATTGTATTCAAAGTGCAAAAGTACTTTCCAGTCAATTAACCTAGCAGCAGGGAGAGGAGAGGAGAAGGGGTGGAATCTTTCTCTTCCCAGTGGGCTAGGGCAAAACCAAACTGCTGCAGCCTCTCCTAGCATGTGTGTTCCTCCCCATTAATAACTTTTGCTATCTTGAACACACTTGATGTTGCTTGGCCACAAGTGTGCCAGTTTTCATATGTGAAATGTTGGAGGGTAAAATAACCTAAAGGCACCATATCCTGTCTAATCTTGGAAGCTAAGCAGGATCAACCCTGGTTAGTTCTTGGATGGGAGACTACCAAAACCAGGTGTTGTAGGCTATATTTCAGAGGAAGGAACTAGCTAAACCACCTCTGAGTATTCCTTGCCTAAGAAAACCCTACAAAATTCATGGGGTTGCCATAAATTGCTAGGTGACTTGAAGGCATATACATATACTAACCCAACCCAAACACCAAGGATTACTGTTATAGGACAAGCAATGCTACCCTGATACTATTTGTAGAGTGCTACTATTGCTTTCAGCTCTGAGTGAATGAGTGAAGAGCTTTGTTCCCACTCTCTCCCATATAACCAAGTGAGACCTACATAGTTTTTGAGCCCAGCCTATCTGAGTTAGCAAGGGAGCAGCTGCTGATTACCACAGATGCTAAGCAGCCTGGCCATGGCCCATCAGCTTGGCACCAATGCTGTATTTCTTGCTATTCCAAGAAAGAACTGATCTGACAACATATGTTTGAAAAATGTACTCCTTTATTTCTTAACAGTGTAGAAATGCTGGAGCAGAAGATTTTACAAGCAAGGCAGCACATGTGTTCTTGACTGTTTTCAAGAAAGATTCATCCCACCACTGCTACCTGCACAGCAAAGGGGAACATGACCAGGCAATTCAAAAATGACAACAGCCACTGATACCCATTTTGAGTAGAAAACAGTAATTGAATTTCTCATAGCTGAAGAGGGGTTGCCAGTGTTATTCACCACTGCATGATGAATGTACACAGACCTCTACATGGTGTGAATGCTGGATGCACTCTTTGAATACTGAGGTTAAAGTTAGACCTTAGAGCAGCCAGCAGGAAAGTTGACACAAAGGGAATGCAAAGTTCACCATTGAACTGGTCTGCAAAGACTGATGCCTCAAGTGCTTGAGTTGAAAGAAAATATCTGTATCATTTAATGTGTTATGCTTGACAGTAAAGCCATTTGCACATAAAGCTGCATGACTAAAAAAGGATCATTGCTCTCACACAGTGATGCGGGTTAGGATGGTTCTGGATGTTGCCTGCCCATGGTGAGGGGCCATAGAAAAGGCAGTATAGCCTGCTCCTCTCCCTCTTCTGAGGTGGAGATATGTGGTTACATATATATATATATATATATATATATATACACATATATATATATATATATATACACACACACACACACACACACACACATATACATACACATACATACAGTTGTCCCTTCACATTCACTGGGGTTTGGTTCCAGGACCCCCCCACCTGTGAATACCCAAATCCGTGAATGCTCAAGTCCCATGATATGCAATGGCATAGCAAAATGGTGTCCCTTATATAAGATAGCAAAATCAAGGTTTGTTTTTTGGATTATTATTTTTTAAGAATATTTTCAAGCTGTGAATACTTAAATCTGTGAATGCCAAATCCGTGAATGTAGAGGGACAACTGTATATATATCACACTGTGCTGCTATGGAAAATAAGAGGCCTGCGTTCACCCTCCAAAATCCTAATTTCTAGATATCCAATTTGCACATCCTAGCCTAATATGTGGAATGAAGTTTTCCTTTGTATTCTGTAGGTATAGGATTACAGTCTTAGGGAGACAGCCCTCCAGAAGTGTAGTTACAGGGGAAGGGGGGCACAATTAAGGTATTGTTCTTCCAAATGAAAATGTTGCCCTCTCCATGCGATTTTTCTTCAGTCTTCAAACTCATTCACACCTTTTATGAATTCACATTTTCTGTCTTGAAATTCCTTTGGTAACTTTGTCAGCCCCTTTTTTCTTTGGATGACTAAACTCTAGTTTTAAATTCTCTAAACAGCTAAATGTTAAGTTACTGTAATGTCAGGAATCTGGGGTTTGAGGGGAGAATTCTTACAGGGAGCAATGCTGTAACCCCTCCCCCCCCATAGCTACACTGCTGCAAAAGTCACTTCTCCTTCATCTGCATTAATGCTGAAATCTGATTATTCTTCTATGACTGATTAACTCTTTTCCCCAGCAGAGCTAAGGAATATTTTCCACTGGAGTGATGGGCAAAATTCAAAAAGAGGGTCTTGATTTTATTTTAAAGTCTTTTTCTCCTGATTCCTAGGTACAGTACCTGCATACCCACCAACATTTCACAGATGAAAACTGAACATGAGCAGCCAAGCAACATCCGAGTGTGGTTAAGATGGTAAAAGTTGCCAATGAGGAAGGACATACAAGCTAGGAGAGGATGCAGCAGTTTGCTTTTGCCTGAGCCTACTGGGAAAGGCAAGAATCCATCCCCTCCACCCCACTCCCTTCTCAAGGCAGCAAGGGGCTTCTCATGGAGCCCGTCGCTGCCTTGGGAAGGGACTGGGGTGGAAAGCCACTTGCCTGCAGGCTCATTTCTTATTCGCAGCTTTTTCACATATGCGGGGGTTGTCTGCCTCTAACCCCCGTGAATGTGAAGGGATGACTGTACATCCAAGGGCATTAAAAGAGCTGGCAAATGTAATCTCAGAGCCATTGGCAATAATCTTTGAGAACTCCTGGAGAACAGGAGAAGTTTCAGCAGACTGGAGGAGGGCAAATGTTGTCCCCATCTTCAAAAAGGGGAAAAAAGAGGATCCTAACAATTATCATCCAGTTAGTCTGACATCAATACCAACATTTAGAAGGCAATGCCATAATCACAAAAAGTCAACATGGGTTTTAGAGAAACAAGTCCTGCCAGGCTAATTTGATCTCTTTTTTTGATAAAATTACCAGCTTGGTGGATGAAGGGAACACTGTGAATATCACGTACCCTGATTTCAGTAAGGCCTTTGACAAGGTTCCCCATGACATTCTTGCAAACAAGCTTGTAAAAATGTGGGCTAGACAAGTTAACTGTTAAATGGATGTGTAATTGGTTGACCGGCCCAACCCAAAGGGTTCTCCTCAGTGGCTCCTCTTCATCTTGGAAAGATGTGACCAGTGGGGTGCTACAGGGATCTGTCCTGGGCCCAGAGCTTTTCAACATCTTTATCAATGACTTGGATAATGGAATTAGGGGCATACTTATTAAATTCGCAGGTGACACCAAATTAGGAGGAGCAGCTAATACAGTAGAGGACAGGATCAAAATTCAAAATGACCTGGATAGACTGGAGAGCTGGGGCAAAGCTAACAAAATGAAATTCAATACGGAGAAATGTAAGGTACTGCACTTAGGGCGGAAAAGCGAAATGCATACATACAGGATGCGGGAGACCTGGCTGAACGAAACTACGTGCGATAGGGATCTAGGACTCCTAGTAGACCACAAGTTGAACATGAGTCAACAATGTGATGCGGCAGCTAAAAAGGCCAATGTGATTTTGGGCTGCATCAATAGAAGTATAGTGTCTAGATCAAGAGAAGTAATAGTGCCACTCTATTCTGCCTTGGTCAGGCCTCACCAAGAATATTGTGCCCAGTTCTGGCCACCACAATTCAAAAAGGATATTGACAAATTGGAGCATGTCCAGAGGAGGTAGACTAAAATGGTGAAAGGTCTGGAAACCATGCCTTATGAGGAAAGACTTAGGGAGCTGGGTATGTTTAGCCTGAAAAAAAGACAGTTAAGGGGTGATACGATAGCCCTGTTTAAGTATTTGAAGGGGTGTCACATTGAGGATGGAGCAAGCTTGTTTTCTGTTGCTCCAGAGACTAGAACACAGAGCAATGGCTGCAAGCACCAGGAACAGAGATTCCACCTCAACATTAGGAGGAATGTTCTGACAGTAAGAGCTGTAAGGCAGTGGAACACACTCCCTCAGAGTCTGGTGGCATCTCCTTCCTTGGAGGATTTTTAAACAGAGGCCGGATGGCCATCTGTCAGGGATGCTTTGACCGTTTTTTCCTGCATGGCCGGGGGTTGGACTGGATGGCCCTTATGGTCTCTTCCAACTCTGCAATTCTATGATTCTATGATTCTTCTTCTCCCCCTCCAGGCTGAGTTAATTGAGCGCAAACTGCTTTTGTATGTTGAACTCAGTTTGCAGCAACTGAAGTAAGCTAGGGGCAAAGGGAAAACATGGGAGGAGAGAAAGAAACTGGGACAGTTTAAGAGCAACCTAAAAGGCAAGGGGTAGCTGGGGAATTAATTGGGATTGTCCCTGTGAAATTGGAACAGCTGGAGTGTATGCACCTGACTATGTGGAGTTTCTAGAACCTACTTTGCATAGGCTTGGATATTTGTTTAGAAACTTTTGTTAATGGCTTTCAAATTAAAAAGTTTTAGAAAGCGTTTTTATGTGGCCTTTTAAACTTTTAGATAAAGCAAAAATGGGGCAGAAGAATTGTATTGATATTTACAGGGAATTTTGACTCAGAACAGAGAGTGATCCAATAATCCCTAGGCAAAATGATTGGTTAGCAGAGGAAGGTCCCCTAACATGTTTCTTTTAAGGGAAGCAAAGTAGAGAAATAAATTCAGAAAAACAGCAGGTGGTATAACACATATATAAAGGCATCATGTTGATTTGTAATGCTTCTTTAATCATCTTTGGAAATAGAAATACCATTAGTATTTACTAAGTAAAGGGCCTTTCTAGGCTTAGTGGCATACAAAACACAAGAGATATAATAATATTAATGGAAGAAACACTCAAAAGTTCATCACATTTTGTTTGCTTTGTGGCTCTGCAGTCCCCTGAGTTGGCAATTTAATTGTGTTTTGAATAACAGACCTACATTTTCCCTCATTTCCTGGTAAGAGAAAGTCAGAGGCACAGCTGTCACACTCTTGACAATTTCCAATTTATGTTGAGATATTTGCTTCTTATTATGCACAGGCTCTATCATGAGCCAAACATTACTTTACCTCCACACAGCGATGCCTCACCTAATACGATAAATTCACAACATATAAAAATTAGGCCCCAATTCAGAGACTTTCATTTGCATGAGTGGTGTTTCCTGTTCTGAAGTATGCAGGTCTCACTAATCACCTGAATTCTCAGTGATGCTGAAACAAGCACGGTTCTCTTTTACATTTTACTTCCTTTGATTAAAAAGCAAAGTTAAATTAGAAATCAGTATGATAAAACCAACCTTTCATTTAAATCAAAAAATCAAGCCAGGAAGATAAATCTTGCTGTAGGTGGTATTTCATCTTATCACATTAAGGAGATTTTCACATGGGGCCAAAATGCCCTGTTACTGTCCCACTACCTCCTCTCCCATTCCTGCCATGGAATAACATAAATCTTTCACACACTCACCTTAATTCCGCAGCAGGAACAGGCTCTCCCTCCCCTTGCTGGCCAGCAGTAAATGCAGCCGTCGTAAGGCTGCTTTTACGACCGGCCGTCTGAAATGTTATCACGTTATCACGTGATAACGCTGGACGGTAAATTTAAAAAATAAAACTCCCCCGAACATAAAATCAGTTCACCAAGCACAAAAACACTCTTTAAATCACATAATCAAAACAGGGAGGGTAAAATAAAGGATGCCACTTACGTGGATGTCCAGATCGTACCAGGAAGTGCTCAGAATGGACCTCCCCTCCACGGCTGTCATTTTGGAACAGGAACGGGGCTCCTGTTCGCACACCTGTGATTGCGTTATAGCGATGGAACCGGAGGTCTATTCACGATGAAAAATCATGATTACATTGTTCTGGAACAGTCACGGGAGTAGGATGGATGCAGGACAGAAAGGGGTCAACGTCGTCCGAAAGGGAAACCTTTCCCGACCCTGTTCTGTTTCTGCCATGGGATATATAGCCCATGTGAAAATCTCCTAAGACAGTTTACCCAATGTAGAAACTAATCTGGATTGTTGTGACTTCTTAAGTGAGTAGAAAATTATGCAAATCTGCTTTGCTTCATAAGAATTGCAAGCATAATACATCCTATCTAGATCATACAAATGAAAACATACCAGGTCTACAATTTGTGTCTGTGTGTTTTTTTAAAAGGTGTAGTATTATTTATAAAGGTTGTTTCAGGTAAATAAATGAAATCTTTGTCTTCTAGCATTGAGAGTTCACACAAATCTGAAAGTGGTAGGGTGGAGGGGTGGGTGGGATTCACAGGCTGTTAAGTACAAACTGGTGACATTAGGCCACCCCAGTACATCCATGGGACTGTTCTATCCCACCACTGCAGCCAGCCAAAATTTTGCTTCTTAACTAGAACTGGGGGATACAACCTTCAGCCCCAAGTGTGTCATTTTAGCTCTGAGTGAAGTGGAATATCTCTGTGCACCCTAAAGGAATTACACTAGGCCCTCTGTACCCACAGATTCCACCATCCATGGCTTGAAAATATTTTTTAAAAATCCAAGAAGCAAACCTTGTTTGAAGGTTCTAGCAGGGGAGCGCAGCTATCGTATACCCTTGACCAAGGAACGGTACACTCCTTCTATCTGGGATGGTCGGCCTCTTCCACTGAGCGCGCAGCTTCGGGAGGGACGTACATGGAGCGGTGAGGGAGTGCTGCCATTGTATATAATGAGACTTGAGCATCCACGGATTTTAGTATCCACGGGGGGGCCTGGAACCAAGGCCCAGTGGATACCAAGGACCCACTGTATCTGAGATGGTGTTGCAGTATGATGCACGTGTCAACATTTTATGTGTCGTGTCTGCACATGTATGCATAGTGGACTACTGCACAGGCATTCATCTGTTAGGACAAGCACAATGGTGGATAGTGCTATTTTGCTGATGGGGAAATTGGGTTCCCAGATATCCCCTTTTGTATGGGACATCCCATATTTTGGATCCTAAAGTCCAACCCCAGATTGGGGTAACATGGGTCTCCCCAGCCACTTATTTGAGAGCAGGTACTGGCTGTGCTGTCATCAGACTAACTCACAAGCATTTGGTATGTATGCAGCAATCAGAGTTTATATATCAAATGGTGGCGATCTATCTGCTGGAATTGTGATTGTCATTACACTACTCTTCAACCTCTCCATCCAGTTGTGCTGATGCCAAGCATCTGAGTGAAGTTCTCATTTCACAATTGCTGGCCTGTCATCATAAGATTGGCCTGGGTTTTCAGATTCGTATGAGATTTAAAATCTCAGGAAGCCCTGAGACCGTGCAAGAGGCTCTCAAATCCTGTACTGCTCTGCAGAAAACCTGTCAACCCTAATGGGTAAGCATGCTTGCAGATTTTTATAGCTATCTATTCCCTTACTAACAAATGTGATAAATGTTTCTTGGATCAATGTGTGGGTTGTTATAAACCACCTTCTTTATTTCCAGAAGAAAAGTGGACATGGGATGTATTGTGCAAGAGATCAATAGATTCTATAGAAGCCCCACTCATGGGTAGGAAAAAGAACATTTGATCACAAAGAGAAGGCCCATAAGGGAAGAAAAGGTCTTTGAGCATGTGTAAAGCTCAAGTGTAATGTCTCAGGTACCACTTGAGCTTTACACATGCTCAGAGAGCCTTTCTTTCCTTATTGAAATAAAATCTGATACTGAATTATGGCTTTTTAATGAATGAATGGTCATGTTTTGTAATTTTTGTATAAATTAATTTGCAGTAACTGGAGAGAGATTTGGCTTACATCTATTCAATCTGAAATTAATAATGTGTTTTCCACCCTAACAAATGTACCTGCATTGGAAGATGGACAGACAGACAGACAGACTTGTTATTTCGAAGAATTCTGCAATTATTTTAAAAATTAGATATGAATGTAAAATTATTATTTTTACAATCAGCAAACACCTCAAAAAGATAATTCCACACAGCTAAACCTGCTCTATGAAATAAGAGTTTGCTGTGAGAAGATCTTGGTGTCAGTAATAGCATTAGCATGATTGCCTTGGGGCTCCACCAACCTTAAGGAAATCTGGCCAGTAAAGAAAGGAAGGGAAACAAACATAAGAGACCAGATGCCAGTTCATTTTGTAGCTTGCCAAACCTGTGAGGCATGATGTGTGGTGCTGGTGCGTGATTTATTGGAATGTGTTGCCATCTGGGAAGTCCACTAAACAAACTCCTTGCTTTGACTCGTGTCAACCTCCAGCTGCTCCTTGCTTTTCTCTGTCTAATGCCTGTGTGTCATTTATAAAATAAAACTATTAATCCAAATTGATGCTATTACACCACCAGATAGAGTAATTTTTATTGCAGGAAACACACAACTTCAGTATTTCTAGGTGCTGCATAACCATGGATTTGAAGCAGAAACAAAGAGCAGTCATTGAGTTCTTGAGCAAAGAATACTGTTCCTGGCATCCACAGAAGGCTCAGAAATGTCTATGGTGAGGTGACAATTGATGAGAGCAATGGGTGAAGATGGTTGAAAAAGTTTAAAGAAGGCAAAACCAGTGTTGAAGACAAGCCACATATTGGAAGGCCACTGACAGCAGTCACTGATGGAAACCCAAACAGTGTGGATTGCATGATTCGCACAGACTGGTATATGAGTACCTGAGAGATTGTTGAGGAACTTGGCTGTGGTCACAGAGCTGTCAAGCAGATTATACACAAACTTGGCTACAGGAAAGTGCATGCCAAGTGTGCCATCAATTAACAGCTGAGTTGAAAGAAAGGAAATGACATCTGTGTTTGAACTGTTTACAGCACTTGAAGCCCATGAGGACACCTTTTTCGGGAATGTTTCTACTGGTGATGAGATCTGGGCATGCCTTTATCAAGAATCAGTCCATTGAGTGGCAGCACTCCACCTCCCCTAGACCAAAGAAATTCAAAAGCAGTGTTCAGCATACAAAAGGTAGATGTGTTCTGGGATGAGAAGGGGGTGATTTTGTTTGATTTCCTTGAGTGTGGGATAACAATGAACAGTGACCGTTGCATTGCATCACTCCAGAAACTTCAGAAGCCATCCGTAAGAAAAGACCACAGAAACAGCTGAATGCAATCCAGTTCTACTAAGGTAATGCACAATTCAATACTAGTTTGGCAACATTACAGGTTCTTGCACAAATAGAATGGTCAGTGTTGCCACATCTGCCTTATAGCCCCGATCTGGTGCCCTCAGACTTTCACTTTGCTCGGTCAGATGAAGGAAAGCCTTTGGGGATGGTGCTTCAATAATGTAGATGGACCAGAGAGTCCCCAAAAGAGTTTTTCCAAGGACAGGTTGTTGAGTGGGTTCAAAGATGGCACAAATGTATCACCACTGATGAAGACTATTTTGAACAGTACCATGTTGTAGGCAAAAAAGTTACTTTGCCCATGTATATCGTTGCATATGTCTCATGTTTTTAATAAAGGAGTTATGACCTGACAGGCATTACTTTAATACATCCCTCATCTATCAATAATACTCCTCCATCAAGTCTTTCTGTCAGATGAGTGGCACCAGTTATAATATTAATTAAATAGGATGCTAGTCACTACTGAAGAAAATGTTTTCTTTGGAAACTCCACATTCAGTCCTTTTGGGGCTTGTTTTACAATAGTCTCAGTTTTATTTTTGTTGCCTCAATCTTCTCAGAAGGTTCTGGTTTTATACTGATCTCTCAAAGCTACATAAACAGAAATCATTCTGCCAGGGCCTTACAAATAGGTGGATTTTTCTTATATTCCCAGAATTAATAGCACCATGCACTTCCGTTCCATTAAAATTTCACTAGTGCACTCAGGGCAAGATTTTAGGGCAGACATTTAGGATCCCATTCAGCAGAATGAGCAGGAAGCCAAGCCCCTGAATGCTGTAGGGCAGGTTGACCATATTTTAAAGTGAGGTAATAATCTAAGGAGTGGGGTCTCTAAGAACCTTTGAATCAAATGTAGCAATACACTTTGTAGAGAGCCGGCTTGGTGTAGTGGTTTGAGCATTTGACTACAACTAGGGAGACAAGGGTTTGAATCTCTGCTCTGCCATAGAAACTCACTGGGTAACCTTGAGCAAATCACATTCTCTCAACCTCAGAGGAAGGCAAAAGCAAACCCTCTTCTGAACAATTCTTGCCAAGAAACCCCATAATAGGTTCGCCTTAGGGTTACCATATGTTGGAAACAACTTGAAAGCACACAACAACAAAAACAATATGCATTGCAATCTACAAAATTCCCCACTGTAAGACAACTGGGTCCAGATTTTAAAATTATCTGGCTGTACCACTATAAGCCTTGCATCATTATACTTGTTGCAGAAGAAAAGCAATGTCACTGGACTACAAATATAGGATGTTCAGTATCATCTTTATCTGGTAATAGCGCTCTAAGGGGCTTACTGTACTCTGAAGAAAAGCAGCAAAGCATCAGGTATGTTCTGTCTACCCTGCTATCTTATTGCATGACCTTGGTGGACTTTTTTTCCAGTCCTGAGGGGGACAAGGTAAAATCACATCTTTGTGCTAATCATCAAAACCCATTAGCAAAAAGATGCAGTTTTACCTTGGTCCTGCATAGGACCAGAATGAAAGAATGCAGGAAGAACACTGATGTCATGCAGTAAGGCAGCAGGGAAGATGGAGCACTCTGGCTGCTTTGCCGCTTTTCTTCAGAGTTCAGTAGAAACATTGAAGCATAGAGTTGGAAGAGACCACAAGGGCCATCTAGTCCAACCCCCTGCCACGCAGGAATACCCAATCAAAGCACTCCTGATAGATGGCCAATCAGCATCTGTTTAAAAATCTCCAAAGAAGGAGACTCCACCACACTCCAGCACATTCTACTGCCAAACAGCTTTTAGGAGATTTTCACATGGGGAAAGTAACCCCCAGGGAGATTGGGAGAGAAACGGGGCTGTTCTGGTTCCAGTGCTCCATTTCGCATGCCCTCTTCCTTCTCCCAATCTCCCATCATTCTCCCTCTGTCCTGCTTCCATTACCCTCCTGCTATGTTCTGCAATTTTTTACTAATGAACTTTGTTAGTAAAAAATAGTGGGAGGGAAATGGAAGCAGCACGGAGGGAGGACGATGGGAGATTGGGAGAAGGAAGGGGGCATGCAAAATGGAGCGCTGCAACTGGAACAGCCCCGTTTCTCTCCCGATCTCCCCGGGGGTTACTTTCCCTGTGTAAAAATCTCCTTACTGTGAGGAGGTTCTTCCTAATGTTTAGGTGGAATCTCTTTTCCTGTAGTTTGAATCCATTGCTCTGTGTCCTAGGAGATTTTCAGACAGGCAAAAATCTCCCCTTGCCGCGCGAGCAGCCTCCCGAAACTGCTGCGCGGCAAGGGTCTTTTTCGGACCGCGCTGTGCCTGTGGCGAAACCGTCCGTGTCACTTCCGTGAAGCTTGGGACGGCTCCGCGTCATATTTCAAGCACGGGCAGCCTCCGTGATTGAAATATGGCGCGGAGCCGTCCCAAGCTTCACGGAAGTGACACGGACGGTTTCGCCACAGGCACAGCGCGGTCCGAAAAAGACCCTTGCCGCGCAGCAGTTTCGGGAGGCTGCTCGCGCGGCAAGGGGAGATTTTTGCCTGTCTGAAAATCTCCTTAGTCTCTGAAGCAGCAGAAAACTAGCTTGTTCTGTCCTCAGTATGACATCCATTCAAATATTTAAACATGGCTATCATATAACTTCTAAATCTTGTATTCTCCAGGCTAAACATATACAGCTCCCTGAGCCGCTTCTCATAGGGCATGGCTTCCAGACCTTCCACCATTCTGACAGAAGTCTTTCCCACCTCTGCCTGAGATGTCATGAATTAAATCTGGGACATGTTTTGCATTCAGATCATCTGCTCTGTCTCTCAGCTGCAGTCCTTTTGTTGCTTTCAATTTTTGGGGGAGCAGCAACAGAAAAAAAACAAAAACACACACACACAAAGTCTAGGCTACATCAACAAGAAATACAGTGCCCAGATCCAGGGACGTAATAGCACTCCATTTTGCTTTGGCCAAACTTCACCTGGAATACTGTATCCACTTCTGGATATCATGGTTTAAGAAGGTTATTGATAAACTGGAATGTTTTCAGAGGAGGGTGATTAAGACAGCAGGAGACCTGGAACCAACTGTATAAAACACTTGAGGGAGGTTGGTATGTTTACCTTTGAGAAGAGAAGACTGGGAGGACTAGATGAACTATAGAGCTGATTCCAACACTACAGTTCTATGATTCTACTCGTATGGCCTTGTATTTCTCTGGAACCAACTGTGTGCACTGCCACATTCTCTAAAATGCCCATGCCACATAAAACACAGATTTTGTTCTTTAAAACTATTTAGAATTCTAGATTATATAATATTTTTTCTTCTGGACACTATTTGTGTCCCTGATAACAATACTAGTACAGTATGTGACACTGAACAACTGGTACTGATTTTGAAAACCACAATACAAACTATTGGCAGAATCAGATGATGATGATGATGATTAAAAACCTAAACAAAACAGACACTGGCCTAAATCTAATACTATGCCAGCCGAATGAAAATTTCCACACAGTTGTGTTGGACCATGCCACTGAAGAGTAAGTGTGCGTGCAGCACTGCCAGTGTGTGATCTACATTGCACAACATAAATGACATGTATGGATGTTGGTCTTGTGCTAACTCTGCAAACTGGTATCTGCTAGCACAAAATCCCTCGCGCTGCCATAACAGCACCTTTCTAAATAGGCTACCATCACCTGTTCTTTAACATACTCCAACTCAGAGGACTGCAGTGACTGATATTCAGCTCCTCCAGATCTCCGGAGGTCTGCAGCCTTGCTACTACAGCTGCCATTTGGGTGACTAGAAGTGACATGGGAGATGTTCATACTACATTGTTATAGTGTTACTATTCCACTTTAACTGCTCTGGCTTCCTACTGTGGAATTCTGGGGTTTGTAGTTTAGTGAGGCCTAAGAGTTCTCTGGCTGAGAGTTGTAAATGCCCCTCCCTAAACTGCAAATCCCAGGATTCCACAGGAGGCAGCCATAGCAAATAAAGTGGAATAGTAACACTATAACAGTGTAGTGTGAAAATCTCATGGTCTCACTCCCAGTTGCCTTTTGAATTATCTTTGGTGGGGAAACAAGGTTGTCTTTTCAGGGTAGGAGACCCCCAAAATATCATATTTTAATATGTTTTTTGTTGGCTATAGGTTTTTGGAGGGGTGCTGGTGGCATACGTGAGGGTCCAAAGAGTCACATATAGCCCATGGATCATATGACTCCCACCTCATGTAAGGGTAACTATTTATACAACACTAACTCAAGAATTCCCTCTGTTATTGTGGCTCATGCAAGTTGTGTTTTATATCATATCTGGATCAGCTAGGAGTCCACCAACATCTGGATATTGTTTGACTGCAACGACGATCACCCTCCACCCTTGGAAGTGCTGACAATGGCTAATGGGAGTTGTAGTCCAATAACATCTGGAGAACCACATTTCTCACCAGTGCAGTAGATCATACAAACTCTATTTCATCTTCTGGGTAATCTTTAAAACAACCAGAACTATATCTGTTTGCTTAGATGAAAAGGTATTGTAAATACACTGGCAATAAATGAAACTAGCATTCATGGATCACTTAACAATTTTTGCTGTTAAATACTGGTTGTGCAAGCTGCACCAAAATGCATATATAAACAATTATATAATGGTATGCTCCCTAAGGAAAGGGACTTGCTGTTCCAATATAGGCTTGGGCACAGTGGGACTTTTCACTACGTAGTAATTTCCAGATGATCATGAAAGACAAATAATATACTGTATAATGAGCACTTACACCTACTTTACTGATAAAAGCAGTACCTTATATTTGCTGGATAGACCATGCCATTTTAGAATTACAATTCAATTGGAAGTGATGAAGTGCCATGATTATGTGCTGTGTTCAGCAATGTTACCTTACATTATTTAGCAGATATATTCAAAGATGAAGTAAAATTCAGCGGGATGTAGACTGTTGAGTCTACTAATGACATCTTTGGTGCAATAACTGGAAATGCTAGTGTTAATGTGTGTTACAAGAATATACTAAGATGTTTCTTGAGGGAGCTCTCAAGTTTGGGTAAAGTATAATTACTATGTTATGAAATAAGACAAATCCTTACGACAGGTAATGAAGGCTGTAAAGATTTTGATAATGTATTATCTTGTCATTAAGAGCACTGAATTCTTTTATCTCTCAATCAGTGGATCCTCCTGTTTATAATGATAGATCTCAGAAAGAAAAACATGCCCTCTTTTTTAGTCTTTTGGGGAAACAGTACCTTGTTTTATTAGAGGAAGAAGCTAACAATATTCGTTTTCATAACTTCCTGGCCAGGAGGTTAGTATTGTTTAGGGACCTAATTTCTTCTGAATGATTCTGCCCAACCATTGTGGACTCATAACATTGCACATTATTTTTACAAGGAAAGCTGCAGATTCGATTTACTTGATTTCAGCGCTATGTGTTTTATGTACACATGGACAGGATAGATGGAAGTAATGGATAATGTGCTTGATGTTAAAACAGATATACAGATCCAAATGTCTGAAGACACTGCCAAATACTATACCTTGTAAAACATCAATATAAGCGTAATGGTACAAAATTTAATAGTCCTTTTGAGAAAATCCTGGCATATTTTGCTGCTATCTTTTACTGTAAAAGTCATACATCCTCACCTCAAAACACAGCTTATTTATACATAACATTTTAATTTTATAGCTGTTACAACAATCTCTCTTTCATGGTTGTCATCAAATTTGATGAGTAAAGTAGTATAGAATCCAGCTTTGAAAAGGAAATATCAAAAGGTCCTATAACACTGTGATTTGGATACTTGCATATGAGCTAAAATAGCTCATGCAGAATTCTTATACAGAAAAGACTTGAAACAAGCATTTTATGTCAAGTAGTCCATTAACGTAAGACTTTATCACACTATCCTGTTGTCTCACAGCAATCTCATAGTTGAAGCTAATGGGAGCATACCAGTTTGAAAACAATCACTATCAACTTTTCTGTAATTGTGCTATTATGTTGCTTTGGCAATCCATGGTTCCATGCTCGCTCTTCTGCACTGCCTTGTTAACCCTGCCTTCCTCCCTGTGTATGCCCTACTCAGTGTATGTGTGCCTTTTTATTTTTTATTTTTATTTTTAATTTGCCATGATCACATACTTATGGCTAAATGATTTTAAAAAATTAAAAGAAATAGAAAAGGAAAGGAAAACAAAGTAAAAGCAACTTTGGCCTGCTTGGGAATAGCGAGGGGGAGAGGGTGAAGGAGGGGTATAGGAGAAGAATCATGCCCACTCACACCAGGTGACTGCAAGAATATTGGAAATGCAGCAGAAGGGATCTATGACATCACAGGCAGTAGTAGAAAAACAGCAATATTGGGAGCCATTGACAGGTCTTTCCCTGTCAATGAAAAGGTGCTCCACCAACAGTTGAAATGCAAAGCAGCAATTGGAGAGACACAACATCATGTGATAAGTACTGGCCAAAGACACACTTATCCTGCTGTAATTGCCATTAAGCAATCTCATGTGATAAAGACAAGGGATACCTTTGCCTTACAGGTAGAGTAATGCACCTAGGCTCCCTATAATTATTTCCTTATTCTCTGCTCCTATTTTTCTACTACAAGGTAATTCTATGATTCTATAAAGGTGCAGCTGGGTGCAAGCTAGGGATGGGAGAGGAAGTAATTAAATTCACGTTGCTGAATGTGTATGAATTAAAAGACAAATGAAAAGAGATGGACCCTTAACAGTTGAAAGAACAGGGGAGGGAAAGAACAAATGTGCAGCTGTTTGGAAAGAGCCCTATGAGTAGTGGCTTAGGGGAGCTGGGTATGTTTAGCTCGGAGAAGAGAAGGTTAAAAGGTGACATGATAGCTATGTTTAAATATTTGAAGGGATGTCATATTGAGGATGAAGCAAGCTTGCTTTCTGCTGCTCTAGAGATTAGGGAGATTATCAGACACATCAAAAGTGGTGTTACAGCAATGCCAGGAGATCACGAACAGGAGGAGATACTTTTTGAACAGCAGCTCCTCAATCATAACAGTAAATTCTATGTCCGATCAAGTAGGCAAGAATAGGATCAAGCCACACCCATTATCAGCCAGAATCCCATATCACAGTTATGAATGTGCAACAACTTGTGACTTTTACATATTCAAAGTCCCTATGTAGCCCTTAGTCTACATAGTTCCCCAGTCTCCACTTACTGGGAAGCGGTTGATGTGATCTACAGATGTCCATTCCTCTGTCACTTGGGAAGCAGCTTGCTGACAGTTCCACCCCCACCCCCATGCGAGCAATCTCTGATGTGAGAGGGAATTGTGACAGGAACCCTATTTCTGCCTGTCACAATGAGGATCACTCATGAGAAGGAGTGGAAAGAGCAGCCAGCTGGTTCCTGAGTAACACCGGAACAGAATCCATCAATTGCAGCGGGGACTGGGGATAGGGCCCTGCCATGATTCACTGTGTAGCACCATAACTACCATGCTTACGCATATATAAAGACCTCACAGGATTCTGGTGAACATTTTTTATGCTTGATTTCACAGTCTACCAGGTGTTACTGACTGGAGTTTTGGATCACATCCCCATGGATGTTATTCTTATTGTCATCATCATCCCACACCACATTTTCAAGGATCTCTGAGCATCAAATAAACCAATTTAAATAGTCCAAATAATTTAAGCAGACTGAAAGCACACTAAAGAATTTGAGAGATTAAAACCTCTTTATATCTAAGCTGTACATTATTCATTCATCAAAAGTATTTTAAACTTGTAATTATTAAAACAAAATGCACAAGGCATGGATTTTTCATAGGCCTGTGAATCAACATGAATAACATGCTGCTGCTGCTGTTGTTGTTGTTGTTTGCCTTCAAGTCATTTCCAACTTATAGTGACCCCAAAGGTGAACCTACCATGGGGTTTTCTTGTCAAGATGTGTTCGGGTCGGGGGTTGCCTTTGCTTTCCTCTGAGGTTGCGAGAGTGTGACTTACTCCAGGTCACCCACTGGGTTTCCATGGCTGAGTGAGGATTCAAGCCCTCATTTCCAGTCATAGTCCAACACTCAGACTACTGTACCATGCTTGGCTCTACATGGTGACTTCGGATGGTGTAATTATGCCATTGTGCAATGTTGTTCAAGGAGTTATCCAGTATCTCCTTGTGCAATGTTTTTTCCTTCACTGCACCACTGCTGGACAGTGCTCGAACAAGCCATTTGTGGGTCAGTGGTGCCCTGGGAAAACTCCCTTGAGCCACGGCCTCACTCACAGCCACCACCCTGCCAGCCTTCCTGTGCAAGTGCTGCATTAGTGTCAAATGTGATCTTGGCCATAATTAGTTGTAAGAATATTAAAGGCATGTATGGAAGAAGTATATAAAGCAAAAATATTAAAAGCACTTGAGTACAGTATTTGGATTAAAGAAAAATTTGAGACATCCATATATGGGATGTAAGTAAACTGGCAGAGAACAGCTAACTCAAGGTCAGAAGATATGTTTTCATAGTAAAGGAGGAGGACAACCAACACTGTCTTGTCAAAAATGTTTCTAGGGGTAAAGATTAGATGATATTTAATTCTGAAGTCCCAATTCAATCATAAAGATAAAAAGTCTCTAAATATTACACTTTAGTTCAGGATTTATGGCTTTAGAGAAGCTGGACAACACCCTGTATAAAAACGCTGAATTAGAAAGCATTGACTTGAGATAGGAGACCTAATCTACCCAGGAAGTGTCACAGCAGAATTACAAGTGTTTAAATCGGAGGGACGTTTGTCAACAAAAGAAACTATGAATTATGGCTTGAAGGTCAAAATAGGATAATTGAAACAATGACCTTGAGAAAACACTATAAGAATGAATGCACAAAAGATGTGAACTGGAGAAACATCCAGCTCATACTCATATGTACAATGGATTTTTCCATTTCTCAAAACTCAAAATAGCAACATGTGGTTAAAATCAAACTCTTCAGTGAACTGACTATTAAAACCTGTTTGGGAAAATTGTGTTTCTTACAGTGGAATGGTATCTCTGAATTTAAAAGCTATAATTGATTATTGTTTTAATTTACAATAATTTCATATTTTCTGTTTTAATGTTTGTATTTTGTTATGCTTTTAATTCTTTTTGTTTTAACTTCAAGATATAATTTTAGAGTTGGTAAGGAGCATAAAATTGATCAAATAATTAAATAATTGGGTGGAAAGCAGATAAGTCAGGACACTGAACTAATTGTGCCTTAATTAATCTTTTTTGTTACAGAGCTGTCAGCCACATGTAGATGCTCAAAAGTTCTGACTTTGAAATCATTGCTATAATATGACACATAATTAAAAAGTAATTTTCATTAATGTTTCTCTCTCTCTTTTGAAATTAGCAAGAGATGGAGACTGTTTTGAAAACTGTCCAAAAGTGCACTCTGCTTGGACCAAATATCTTGATTAAGATGCTTAAACCGATTTTTATTTGAAAATATATGCTTCCCATCATGTATGTAAATCTAACAGAATTACAATATCACTAGCCAGCCAGATCAATTAGACAGAGAATGAACTTGAATTGTAAGAGAAATTCTGCTTTCAGATTTATGATTATTTATCTTTTTACATAGCATAAAAATGGGAAAAAAATGTACAGGCAAATTCCATCATGGTTTAATGAGAATGTACTATCCTATAAACATGAACATCATGCATCAGATCTTCACTTTATATTTTCTACAGCTACACTTTGCTCAGATTGCTGTGGAAACTGTGCAGTAAATTTCACAGGATACACATTTTGTCAGATTTTATACTTCTTTGTCCACAAAGCATATTTCTTTACATCAGACATTCATGCTCAGGATAGTTTAGAATTAATGCCCTAAAGGCTAACAACCACCACCACAACAAGAAGTTCTTGACAAATTCAGATATAAAATATGGAAGAAAAGACTTCATAGATCAGGGGAACAGGGGAAAATGATTTTTTTTAAGAAAGAATTTTACAAAAACTCTGCAGACTGGTATAGTTAGTATAGGGTTTTGGATTTTCTGCCCTTCAACTCAATGTCTTGAAATAAAAACAGCATCAATTTTACTCAAATTATTTTTATTTGGTTTTGTGTATATCCTCCTTTCCCCCAACCTGAGACCCATGACAGCTTACAAGAAAGATTAAAACAATAGGGTTCTCAGCATGGTCATGACTGCGCTGTAGGAACCCCTTTTAAGGGAGTGCAAGATGGAGGGCTGTAACTTTGCCTTGGCCCCTGGGCTGTTGCCAGGAGAGCAGAGAGTGGGGCTAGAAGGGATTTAAGCTCAACCCCCCTCTGCCTCCTCCTTTTCATCGCCTTGATCGGCCTACCCTTCTGCTGCTGAATCAGTGTGATTTAATTGGTTGCTTTGGGGCCGGGTAGGAATTTTTGCCCTCCTACCTGGGGTATTTTTGCCTCCCTCACACTGTGGATGCAGACTTGACAATTGGCTTAGGGTGATGTCTTAAATTGGCAGGTAGAGGGGGAGATTTTGGTAGTTCAGTGAGCACCTTTGGCACCTCCCCCTTTTTGGGGGTGAAGGATGGGAGCTGGAACTGCCCCTTTAGTTCCTGTGAACTGAGGGGTGGGGAAAGTGACCTCCTTTGGGGCTGGCCTGAGGGATAAACCCCTCCCTTTAATTTATGCAAATTGAGGGAGGGACTTTTGGGTTGGCCTTCCAGATCTGAACTGACTAGGGAGTAACCCAGTTTATGGGTTCTCCCTAGGGTTCAGCTGTTTTTGCCCAAGGGAAGTTGGGGAGGGGGTCTTGGAGTTAACCTCCTGCCTCAGCAATTCCCACACTAGGTTGCTCCCCCATTGTTGATCTCTAAGAATGGGGTTAAATAGGTTATAGCTAAATAAATGTGGCCCTTTATACCCCAGCTATATGTGTGGTCTCTTTATTTGTGCCTCGTCTCCTTATTCCTGTGTCTCCCATCAAAGTACCTTACCGACTAACTGTCCCAATTTAGCAGAGACCATCCTGATTAATTCTCTGTTGTCCTGCTTTTTAGCTGCTTTCACAATGTCCCACTTTCTCTCTCCTTTTTGCACTTCCCCTTTTGTCCTCAGTTTACTCTAATTACAGTGGGCCCTCCTAATCCATGGGCTCCTAACCCACAGTTTCAACTGCCTGTGGATCATCAGATCCCATATCTAAAGTGGTGGCAATGTGCATGCGTCTGTGCTGATGCCTCCGTGCACACGTTACCACCATTTAATAATATGGGTTGCAACCATCCACGGGGAAGGGGGAACCAAACCCCTGCAGATCTGGAAGGTTGTACTGCAAACTGAGTTCAATATGCAATAGTAGTTTGCACTCAATTAACTCAGGAAGGGGGGGGGAGAAAGGGGGAAGAATCTTGCCATTCCCAATAGGCTCAGGCATAAATAGCTTCTGCTATTGTTTGATGTCGTTGGGCCACACATGTCCTGGTTTTCATGTATGAAATGTGGGACGGTATGAAGTACAGCTAAAAACCATATGGTTAAAAAAAAAAGTAAAACAACAACAACAACAAAACCTAAATAATCTTATTCAATTAAAATCCTCCTCTCCTCTGGCTTTTCTTCGCAAACGAAGATTCAGGAAGGACACATCCCGCACTTCCTGCAAGCGCGCTGATGACTAAAAAGGCCAATCTGAGATAAACAAGTCCGGTTGCAGAAAGCACAGCAGGTCTCCTTGGTAGATGTTTTTGGGTTGTGATCCTTTCTGCGTTGTCATTTCTCTTCAAGACTTGTTCGGCGTGAGTTCTCAAATAAGGCTGCAGCGTTGTGGATAGTGCGTCTCCATGCCTCCCGATGTGAGGCCAGGGTGGACCACTGTTGGTGATCAATTTGGCCAAGCCTGAGATGTTGTCTCAGGGAGTCTTTGTATCGCTTTTTGGAGTGCCCCTCTGACGCTGACCCGTGGCGAGTTCACCGTAGAGTAGTATTTATGGGAGGCGATGGTCCTCCATCCTAGAAACGTGCCCTGCCCAGTGCAGCTGCGTTCTCAATATCATGGCCTCAATACTGGTGATCCCTGCTTGCTCAAGGACAGCAACATTCGACACATAGTCCAGTGTATATTTAGGATTGTGCGTAAACAGCGCTGATGAAAGCGCTCGAGGAGTCGTAGGTGGTGGCGATAGGTGACCCATGTTTCAGATCCATAAAGGAGGATAAACAGTACAATGGCTCTATACACACTGATTTTTGTGCTTTGCCTCAGGTGTTTATTGCTCCAGACTCTTTTGTGAAGTCTTCCAAATGCACTATATGCCTTTGCTAATCTGTGATCGATCTCTTTGTCAATCTTGGCATCTGAGGAGATGATGCTTCCCAGGTAGGTGAACTGCTGAACAGACTTGAGCACAGATTTGCCGACGGCAATGTGGGGATGGTGGTGTTCATCCTGTGGTGCTGGCTGGCAAAGAACTTCTGTTTTCTTCAGGTTGACTTCTAGCCCAAAGAGCTCTGCAGCTGTTGTGAAGCAGGATGTTAGGCGCTGCAGAGCTGCTTCTGTGTGGGCAACAAAGGCATCATCATCGGCGAAGAGCAGCTCATGGACTAGATAGTTTAGAGTCTTAGTGTGAGCCCTCAGACAGCTTAAGTTAAACAAGCTACCATCAGTACGGTAACGTACATAGATGCCGTTGTCTTCTTCAAGCTCTGCCATAGCCCTTTGGAGCATCATGCTAAAGAAGATTGTAAATAAAGTTGGTGCAAGAACACAACCTTGCTTCACTCCATTAGTTATTAGAAAGGGCTCTGAAAGAGCATCGCCATATCTGACTTGACCATGCTGGCCCTCGTGTAGCAAGATAATCATTTTAAGGAATCTGGGGGGAAATCCTAGTCTTTCCAGGATCTTCCACAGACCTTTTCTACTTACAGTGTCAAAGACTTTGGTGAGGTCGACAAATGTTACATAGAGACCCTTGTTCTGCTCCCTACATTTTTCTTGCAGTTGTCTAAGGGCAAATACCATATCTGTAGTACTCCTATTGGCTCTGAAGCCACATTGGCTTTCAGGGAGAAGTTCTTCTGCAATAGCAGGAATTAATCTGTTCAGGAGTATCCTTGCAAGGATTTTTCCAGCAATAGAGAGCAGTGTTATGCCTCGATAGTTTGGGCAGTCGGATTTTGCTCCTTTTTTCTTGTACAGGGTGATGATGACTGCATCTCGGAGGTCTGATGGCAGTTCCCCTTTTTCCAAGCAATTCACAAGGAATTCGTGGAATTTTTCATGGAGTGCATGACCTCCGTGTTTCCAAACTTCAGGTGGGATTCCATCAATTCCATCATCCAGTGGGAGCTATGTCCAATTCATTTTTTATTGTTTTTTGTATCATATGTTGGATAGCTGGTGCTAAAGAGAATTTGAAAATGTTCAGCCCATCGATTCAGGATGGAGGCTTTATGAGTAATTAATGTTTGACCATCTGTACTGTATAAGGAGCTTTGGACCTGATAAGTAGGTCCAAACACTGCTTTAAGAGCTTCATAAAATCCTCTATGATCACCCAGATCTGCACAGCGTTGTGTCTTTTCTGCTATATTGATCCACCACTTGTTCTGCATGTCTCGGAGTTTTTGTTGTAGTTTACTACATGTGAGGCGGAAAGCTGCTTTTCTTACATGGCAGGTTGGCTGGGCGAGGTATGCCTGGTGAGCAGTTCTCTTCTTTGCCAACAGCTCCTGGATCTCTTGGTTGTTTTCATCAAACCTGTCTTGATTTTTCTTGTGGGAGAACCCGAGGGATTCTTCTGCAGACTGGAGGATACTGTTTTTGATATGTAGCCAAAGCACTGTAGGAGAAGGATCTGTAGGATGGTCTTCAAGTTTCATTTGTAGATTTGCCTGGAAGTTGTCTCTCATAGTAGCTTGTTGAAGATTGTTGACTTGGAGTCTCTTCTTTAAGATGCCACCCCTCTTAGGTTTGAATTTAAGATGAAGATTTAGTTTACACCTGACGAGGCGATAATCTGTTTGGCATTCTGCACTGGGCATCACTCGGGTATGACGGACATCACGAATGTCTCTCTGACGGACTAGAACATAGTCAATGAGGTGCCAATGTTTGGATCGGGGATGCATCCAGGTTGTCTTCAAGCTCTCTTTCTGCTGAAAGATAGTGTTTGTAATAGTCAGCTGTTGTTCTGCACAGAACTCTAGCAGGAGGCGTCCGTTATCATTGCAATTTCCAACACCATGCTTGCCTAAGACACCTTTCCAGGCTTCGGAGTTCTTTTCTACTCTGGCATTGAAGTCACCAAGGATAATAATTTTATCTTCTACAGGGACTTTTTGTATGAGTTGGCATAGGTCTGTGTAGAATTTGTCTTTCTCTACAGGGTCGGCTTGATAGTTGGGGCATATATACTAAAGAGAACAACATGTGGGAGGCGCAAGGAAATAATGCGATCGGAGTGTCCTGTTGGCAAGGTTTCGAGTTTGGAGGCAATGGAGTTTTTAATCATAGAGCCTACTCCTGAAAGATGTTTTTCGGTTTTGGGTTTGCCAGACCAGTAAAGTGTGTAGCCGGCGCCATGTTCTTTAAGGCTGCCTTCCTCATGGAAGCGAACTTCACTAAGAGAAGCGATGTCAATATTAAGCTCATTCCGTCCACTATCTTCAGAGTCTTGCATGGTTCTGATGTTCCAGCATGCAAGTGTCAGTTTATTTACACCTTTGGAGGCTGGTGTGTGCCTTTGTTTCTTTGCCTTGGTTTGACTGCATCTAAGTTATATCCTTAACTTACACAGACTTAACTTACACCAAATCACTGATTCCAGTTCTATATCAGCTGACAGGTGTGCCATAAGCACCCATCTTAAGGGGCAACTAGAGAACGTGTTCCATAAACCAGTGATATTCTTCACCTTTCCGCTAAGCAAGCAAACAACCCAATAAAAACCTATAGAAACAAAAGCTTGCTTCACTGGATGCAATAGCATTCTCATTACAATCAGTGTTATTTTAGCAGTTTGCCCTTACACTGTTTTCAAAGTCTGCACATTTTACTCTGTCAAAGTATTCTTAAGTATAAAATTTACACTTTAAATTCTGTTATATGACAGTATTTTTTCCAGAGGCAGATAAAGAGACAGGAATTCCATTTACTTGGAACACAAAATGGTTTAAACTTTAAACAAGTAATTGAGATTTATCCACAGTGTAGCAAATTTTTGGTTAAAAATGACTGCATAATGAGGTTTATAGGGCATCAAGGATGAAGGGACCTCAAGGATGATATAGAAAGGATAGAGCTGAATAGCATATTGATGTATACTCCTATAGTTGATCCCCTGTGAGTTCTTGTACTGTATAGCACTTATATTCACTTGACAGTCAATTTTTCAGCTATAGGTTTCATGTTAACAGAAGCAGCTCACAAGCAAGGCCAGAAAAATGGGACAGAAACTTTGTTTTTCCTTATCTGCTAGCATAGATTGTTGAAAAGAGTCAATATTCCATATTTTTCTTAATATTTGAATATGTCATGCCCTGACTTCCAAATTTCAGAGGTAGGAAAAATTGCCACCATTGCTTTAAATCTGGAACAGAAATGATACTTTTTAATCACCAGCAGCCATGGTAATTATTTACAGCATCTGATCTGCAAATGGACAACACCCACTTTGTTTCTGTTTTCCCCCAAAAGAAACACAGTGTCCAACCTGATCAAAACAGAATAAACAAATGCTTGCCAGAAACTCAAAATGAACGGAGCCAGCCTGGCTTCCCTTCGGCAGGTGTTGCATAGTGGGCCCTCTGCATCCACAGATTTAGCATCCATGTATTCCACTATCCACAGCAAGGAAATATTTCAAAAAAGTAAAAAAAAAAATCTAAGAAACAAATCTTGATTTTGCCATTTTATATAAGGGGCACAATTTTACTATGCCATTATATATAATGGGACTTGAGCATCCACAGATGTCAGTACCCACAGGGAGGCCTGGAACCGAACCCCAGCAGATACCAAGGGCCCACTGAATAGTTGAGTTTTTTCCCCTCTCTGCCCCAGTCATATTGAACTAATCTTACCTTGCTTTTGTATAAAGTTTCAAGCCAGGTAGATCAAGAACAGACTGTTCAACAGTTAAGCTGACTGTTTAAAAGGTGGTGAACTCTCTTTCATTAGAAGTTTTAAAATGGAGGGTCTATGACATGCTGGCAGGGATGCTTTACTTGTGGAGCCTTACACTGGCGCAAAGACTCTTGGGATTCCCTCCAGTTCTACAGTTTCTGTACCTCTAGGAGTTTAATATTTCATACTGAGTGAAGCCTTCCACTGCCTGGTGCTTGCAGATAGGTTGGACTCAGAGATGTAGATTCGAGTCAACTGACCCAGCCTCCAGTTGGACTTAAGCCACTTCAACTTGGACTTGACAATATATGACACACTGACTCAACTTGACTCATGACTAACATATTTTTAGCAACTAACTCACTGGCATTGGTTCAGGAATGTAACACGTTCATTCAGAAATGTTATGGAAAGGAAAACGTTTTTCCTCTTTTGAACAATGATTCCATGATCTCTTTGTCTACCAGTCACGTGACAGAAGCAGTAACAGCAAATGCATTAGGCAACAGATTTGGGGTGGAAGATACTTCTAAAGCTTTTCTGCCAAGCAAACCTCAGCCCCTCTCCACAAGCCCATTGCCTAACCCATTTGCATATATCTATATCTATATCTATATCTATATCTATCTATATCTATATCTATATCTCCTAACTTTGTGCGCATCTTCTGGGTTTTCTAATTATTGAAACTCCAGCCTCACCCCCCCCCACAAACCCCACCATCAATTCCATTTTTTTTCTGTTAAAATAAGCTCCCAGGCTTAAAATTGGCTCCCAGACTTGAGACTCACTTGAGACTTGACTTGAAAGTATCTTGTAAGGACTTGAGACTCGACTTGAGACTAGGAGTAAAAGAACTAAATACATCATTGGTTGGACTGCAACTCTTATCATCCTCAGTCAGCACGCCTAATGGCCACATTGGCTGGTACAGTGGAATGGATTCTCTATTGTGTTAAATATAAGATATTTCAATCATTTTCCAGTGTCAGGGAGTTGAAATATAACAAAATTTAATAAGCTTTTAAACAGGATGGCCCTCTGTCAAAGATACTTCAGCTATGGCTTGATATTTAACCTAACTCAGGAGTAGAAAGTGTGATCCATGGACCACATGTAAGTGTTGAGGTGGTATGGTTTGGGGAATGCATATCCATTTTAGGAGATGGCGTGTATATTTGTGTTTTTGTATTTTTTTAAAATATGTGTGAATGATGTTTGTGTGTATGTTTCTTTTGGAGCACCATCAGTTTGCCCTCTGTGAAATTGCTTTTTGGGAGGCAAAGATGTGCCATTGGGCTTGTGTGAAAAAACACAAAACTACATTCAGTTGCAATGGAGTCTGAGAAGAGAGCTGCTAGACTTACCCAGCACTGCCGGCGGCTCCTTTGTGGGTCCGGTCTGGCCCCGCTTCACCCCCTCAGCCCATATGGTGGCTGGCATGGGGGCCGCCATCGTTGTCTTCCCCTTCCTGGCCTGCTCTGTGGGCCAGGAAAGGGTGCAAAAAGGAAAACCAATCAGGGCAGGCCACCCCTGCCCTGATTGCTTGATCCGGAGGGAGGCGGGATACTGCTGCC
Organism: Gambelia wislizenii; assembly: GCA_030847615.1. Taxonomy (NCBI): domain Eukaryota; kingdom Metazoa; phylum Chordata; class Lepidosauria; order Squamata; family Crotaphytidae; genus Gambelia; species Gambelia wislizenii. The sequence goes on from JAUMIR010000004.1 coordinate 112,648,364, forward strand.
TTTTGCCGCAGTTTTCCAGCAGTTTTACAACTGCTGCTTTATGGCATGGCAGTCAGACATATATACCTGGCCACCAATCTGGATTGGTCAGTAGCTCTTTAGGAGCCAAAACCAGCTACCCTCCCTTTATTTCTTGTAGTAGGTTCATAGGTAATTTTGTAGGATGTATTTACTTTCTGTCACAACTTTGGGGGTAGTTGGCATGGGTCCTGATCGGAGGTTATTGGTAATGGGAGGGGAGTCTCCGTCAAGTTCCTGGTGAAGGTCAAGTTCAAGGTCAGGTTCACAGAGACCCCCTTGGTCAGAGGTTGGTGGGGTGAGGGAGGGATCATCAGGCATGCGGGGCCTGGCTAGGACTCCTCCCCCTTCATTAGTGGTGGTGTCAATAGTTAACTGACAGTGATATCATCAACCAGCATTTGGGTTGGTTGATGTCTGGATCCGGACCAATGTGATTTGAGCCAACCATTGCAGTTGTTATCAATAAAGTTGTGGCCTTTATTGCTAATATATATAATCATGTACCAATATATCTTTCCAACTGATACAATGTGTCTTCATTATTTGGGAAAGAGGGGCGGGGATTTACATCTGGCCTGGACACGCAAAACCTTTTGTTTCTGTGAATGAGTTCAGGGATTTAAATCTTCTTAAGTGCTAAGAGTGTTTCTGAAAATATCAATCTATTCTGAAAATTCAAGAACTGTTAAGCAGGTGATTATGGGAGGTGGGGCAAGCAGTGACCCGCACTTACATAGCCCCCCCCCCCGGGATTGTGACTAAAATGGTTAGTACTGTGCCACTAGTGGGTTGGCACTACACTGACAGTGCAATCCTAGGTATGTTTAGCCAGATTTACATTCCCTTGCATTTTCTGAAGCTTCCTCTCCAATAATGGTGATTAGGAGTGTAGCCTAAAAATATCCAGCAGGAGCAAATACATCATCACATGGAGCTGTTAAACAGGACAAAAATTACAAAAGTGTGAAGTTTGCTTTAGAAGTGTGTGGGAAGGAAGGCAGAGCTGGTGTTTTTGCTCCCTCCTACCCTAAAAAACTGTAGCCATCTGGACACTGTTGTAAGTAACTAGAAAGGTATTAGTACTGCTGTTTAACAATTTTCTTACTTTCTACTAAAATCATTCATATCTTCCCATTCTGCTTCAGATAGAGGTGTTGTAACTTTACGTAACTTGTATTGTTATGTATTGTACTATAATATATTGTCTTTGTTGTACTATAATATACAGGTTGAGTCACCGCTATCTGATATGCTTATGACCAGAAATATTTTGGATTTTGGAATACTTGCATATACATAATGAGATAACTTGGAGATGGGACCAAAGTCTAAACACAAAATTCATGTATGTTTCATATACACCCCATACCCATAGCCTGAAGGTAATTTTATACACAATATTTGTAATAATTTTGCTTATAAAACAAAGTTGCAGTACACTGAACCATCAGAAAGCAAAGGTATCACTATCTCAGCCACTCATGTGGACAATTTTGGATTTTGGAATGTTTCAGATTTCAGAGTTCTGGATAAGGGAGACTCAACCTGTATTAAATGGGAAGTATGATTTGGAGAGTGCACGAAGACTGAGTGACAGGGTGGATTGAATTCATCCAGCATTGGATGAATGTGCATATACTGTACAGATGACAACTGGTTTGCCAGGAGGTTAGACTAGTGGTCTTTTCCAACTCTAAAATTATATGAGTCTGCAATTCTAATTCAACCCCCTTCTCTGCCTTGTAATCAGTTCCTTGACCAAGTTCTTTGTCTCTGAGCCTCATCACTTTGGCTTCTAAGGAATGAAGCAGAGAACTGTGGTTTCAAAAGAATTATTTTGGGTATTGGAAATCAGACCGTATTGCTCCCTCATGCTTCAGTTCTTCAGAAATTTATTTATTATGGATGTTTTTTTTTATTAGTCAAATACCCTGGCAAGACCCCTTCCATGACTGCAACTTTGTGAGAATGTCTGCATTGTAAATGCACTGATTGACACAAACCATTTCAGAATCTTTGGGTTAAACTGAAAGTTGGTGACAGGTCCAACGTCACTGTGGCTGAGTGGGGACCTGTGACTTCTCTGTCCTAGTTTGAGATGCTAAGCATTACAACCACATTGGGATCTACAGTGGGGGAAAGGGTGAGATATAAAATGATTGAATTGGTGAATGAATCAATCAATACAGCACTCTTGTCTCTCTGTTTTCTTTGGCTTATATGAACTTCTTAAATCTGGTGCAAACTTCTTATTCAAACACTGTTTGGCATCATTAAAAGTGTTTGAAATTGTAGGGAAGTGCTTGAAAAGACAGTAGCATGATCAACATCTTGAGAGAGAAATTACATTTTTGGCAGTGAAGCAGCTGGGGATATTGCCATAGGAGCGAAATGTCAGAAGTGCTGTTGTCAAGGATAGAAATTCATTACGGCTATGAGAGTGATATATCCCCCCTAATGAATATTCTTTTGAAGGTAATTTCATTTTGATATGATATCTCTGATTAACATAATAGTCCCAAACAATTAACAATTTGAACTCAGTCAAGAGAAATGGTAGTGACTGCCAAATCCAGAAGGCATCACTTGAAATGAGTAACAAATAATCACAGGCAAACAGGGGTGCCAGACCAAAACTGTTCCTCCTCTCCTTAGTCAGCATCACAGGATGAACTAGTGGTCAGAGTCTGATAGGGACTGGAATTTAGCCAGTGAGTTCCACTGCATTTTGGGTCTGGAGCAATCTGCCTGCCTTCTCCTTTCTCTATAAGCAGGAAAAAACACTTTTCATAGTCAGGGTTGTCAGAGGGAAGACAAAGTGGCTTCTTGAATAGGTGGAAGAGTGATGGGATGGGACATCAGCCATAACACTTTTGAGAAATTCATCACAAGCCCTTCCTCCCTTTGAGTTTCCCTTCACTTACACATATCTAAGACATAACAGAGCAAATTTCAGATGTGATATTCACAAACTTGCTGCAGAGATAGTCAAATGAAAGTTACCTCATATGCACCTATCAATATTTCAAAGTTATACAATTATCATACAGAAAGGGCAAAGATAGAAATAATCTTAGAGAAGGTAAGCATAGACTTTCCACTTGGCTATGTGGGCAGATTAGGGCATGAAGAGATTTGTATTATGCAGTATTATGTATAAGAGATTTGTATTATGCAGATTAGTTCAAGATTTGTATTATGCAGTATTTTTAATCAATGCTGGTTCAAGGCTTTTATTATTCAGAACCTCTAGCCTTCCTATGGTTGGATTACAACTCTCATCATACCTTACCACTGGCCATAATGTATGGGGCTGATGGGAGTTGGGGGAACAAGAGAAGTTGCTAGGTTGCATATCACAAGTATAAATTTGTTGGGTGCTACTTTGGATGAAGCTACTGATTCAGTACTTAAGAGAAATGTGGTGTCCCAAAAAGATGATATATGGTGGGCTCCCATTGAATCACTCGTCTCAAGCTTCCTTCTCTCTTCTTGTTATTCAGCATAATTAGCTTAATCATCACTCATTTACAAAACATTGTCTTGAATTAATATATGCCAAGTTTAGATTTTCTTGTGTCCCTTGCACATCTTTTGTGAGGCTGCAGCTGAGAAAGAAAATTTGAATTCAGCAATGTAAAAATGCTGAAGTGCTCCCATACTCCAAATCCTTTAAAAGAGTGTGCATGCATGACCCTAACAGTGGTGAAAGGGCATGGGTAGGATGACCCGACTTTACTGAACAAGCATGAGGAAAATGTTTTAAAATTATGAATTTCTCAGAAACTAACAGTATAAGTATGCATGTTTAATTAGAGGTTGCCCTACTGTATTTCATGGGAATTACATGCACAGCAGATTGCACCCTATGGCTGTGCAAACATAGGAGTCTACCACATACTGAATCTAGACCATTAGTCTATCTCAGTCACTATTGTCTACACCAGGAGAGGGGAATCTTTGGACTGTAGGCCCAATCCCACCTGTAAGTGGCTGTTATTCCCCATATCCCTCCTTTCCCTCAAGGCACTGCCCCTTGGAGTGGTAAACCTTCCTGGTTGCTTCTGGCTTTCCCAGTTGGGAGGGCAAGCAGCACAGTGGAAGACAGCTTACTATTATCTCTAATATCTGACTGGAGATAATAGAGGGATCCCCCCACCCCCATCCCATCCCACCACTTAGGCTTCCTGGGACAGGAGCATTTCTAGAGGTGCCAAAGAATTAACATGGGATTTCCTGTATGCAAATCTACACCCTGGTCCTATGCACACAATGTAGACTATGTACAGTGAACAGAGAGGGCATATATCTAAGGAAATATGTACAGGATAATGTTCTTCAATCATGTTTATAACAGGACAGCTCACAGATAACTGCTTTAAACAGGCTTGGCCTAACTATAATAGCTGAAATATTTTTGTTAACAACTGTTTCTAAATATGTATTAATAACACCCTTGGAACTCTGTGTCTTTATTGGATTTTCATTCTACTCCCAGGGTTTCATTTATAATTTAATTATACTCTATGCTACTATACAGTTCACCAAAATGTGGGGGGAGAGAGATAATCTCACACACTTAAAAGCAAACAAAACAATATTTTTTAAGCCCTCCCACGAAGCTGAACACAAACTAACAGAACCTTCCTTTGACAATAATATTAAATTTTAACTTGCATACTATATATTTTGTATTAATCTTGCAGGAACTATATTTATATCCTTTACAAACTGTGCAAAGCCTACAGGAACACATGCAATTCTGAGATGCATCCTAAAAACGTATCAGAACTTCCCCCCACCCTTTTTAAATAAACCACAATAACCACCCTGAAATTTAAGGACAAAGTATATATCGCTAATCAACCTCCTGGCAACACATTCATTTTACGAAACAAAATGTGGTGATTTGATGTGTTAAACAGCACCGAACAGCATTCAGTGATTTTAGCACCCCCAATCAAGGCATACCAGATGGAGAAAACAGGCCAAGGTAAGTATGTCATAGGAACAAAAAATAAAAGAAAGAAAATAGAAATGTATATATGGTAAAAGGTTGTATATAATAAACAGTGGCTCACAAAATATCAAGGGTATGTCACAGAAAAACTAACCCACCATTTTACTTCTAAATCTGAAATCATTGGGCCCATCTACGTGAGGAGGAAAAATCCAAAGTATCTTGTAGTATTGGCACCTCGCAACAGCAGCGACATGTCTAAACGTTTTTTTCTGGCCTTGGAAGTCCCCATAGCCTCACATTCCTGATTGCAGCTGCAAATATTTTACTCGTGTTAGTTTTTCACTGCCACTGGTTTTTTTTAAAGAAAAAGTCATCCCAAGGTGTGCTGGTGAGATAGAGCGATTTTCCAATTTTATAGGACACAAAACAGAAAATATTCATCCTGTTTGATCACCTTTTTGAGCGATGGTTAAGGCAAAAATCCAACATGGCGGCAGCGGGTGCTTGCCCTGATAGCAAGCCCCACCCCTGCTCTCCAGACAAATCAGCTTTGTGCTTCCCTTTGAATTTTTTGTTGTTTAATAATCCAAATGAGCAGGAATGTGCACCCTCTTGCAGTTTTTGAAAAAGTATGGGAAAATCTGCAAAGGCTTTTACCCCTTTGTTCTTGCCTTTTGAGCCCCCCCCTCTTCTGAATAGTGTGGATTGGTGCTGGATCCCATTTAGAGATCATGTGGGAGGGAGTAACGATTGGGGCTCCCAATAGACCACAACCATCCCACTGGGTAAGTCTAGCAGGTTCTTTTTATTTTCTATGGACAAAATATTGTTCCCTGCATAGAAAAATACTGATTTCTAGGGGCGGGGGGAATGAATCATACAATCATAGAGTTGGAAGAGACCACAAGTGCCATCCAGTCCAACTCCCCTGCCATGCAGGAATACACAATCAAATCATTCCTGACAGCTGACCATCCAGCCTCTGTTTAAAAACCTCCAAAGAAGAATACTTCACCACACTCCGAGGCAGTGCATTCCACTGCCAGACAGTTCTTACTGTCAGGAAGTTCTTCCTATTGTTTAGGTGGAATCTCTTTTCCCGTAGTTTGAACCCGTTGCTCAGTGTCCTAGTCTCTGGAGCAGCAGAAAACAAGCTTGCCCCATCCTCAGTATGACACTTCTCAACCTTCTCTTCTCCAGACTAAACATGTCCAGCTCCCTAAGCCGCTCCTCATAGGGCATGGTTTCCAGACCACCCACCATCCTGGTTGCCCTCCTCTGGACACATTCCATCTTCTCAATATCCTTCCTGAATTGTGGTGCCCAGAAATGAACACAGTATTCCAGGTGAGGCCCAACCAAAGCAGAATAGAGTGGCACGATTATTTCTCTTGATCTAGACACTATACTCCTATTAATGCAGCCTAGAATCACAATGGCTTTTTTAGCTGCTGCATCACACTGCTTATTCATGTTCAGCCTGTGGTCCACTAAGACTCCTAGATCCCTTTTGCATGTACTGCCATCAAGCCAGGTGTCACCCATCCTATATCTGTGCATTTCATTTTTACTGCTCAAGTTTAGTGTCCTACATTTCTCCCTGTTGAAATTTTTTTAGTTTTGGCCTAGCTTTCTAATCTGTTCAGGTCATTTTGGATTCTGATCCTGTCGTCTGGGGTATTAGCTACCCCTCCTAATTTGGTGTCATCTGCAAACTTGATAAGCATACCCTCTATTCCCTCATCCAAGTCATTGATAAAGATGCTGAATAGCACTGGGCCTAGGACAGAACCCTGTGGCACCCCACTAGTCACTTCTCTCCAGGATGAAGAGAAGCCATTGGTGACTACCCTTTGGGTTCGGTCAGTCAATCAATTACAAATCCACCGAACAGTTGCATTATCTAGCCCACAGGTTACTAACTTTTTTTGCAAGAATATCATGGGGGACCTTGGAGATTTTCACACAGGGCCAAAATGCCCTGTTATTGCCCTGCCACCTCCTCTCCCATTCCTGCCACGGAATAACGTAAATCTTTCACACACTTATCTTAATTCCACGGCAGGAACGGGCTCCCCCTCCCCTAGCTGGCCAGCCGTAAGTGCAGCCGTCGTAGGGCTGCTTTTACGTCCAGCCATCTGAAAAGTTATCATGTTATCACGTGATAATAGCCAAATGGTAAATTTAAAAAATAAAACTCCCCCAAACATAAAATCAGTTCACCAAGCACAAAAACACACTTTAAATCACACAATCAAAACAGAGAGGGTAAAATAAAGGGTGTATTTATCCCTAAACTGGTTTAATTCTTTTGCAGGCACTTTCAAATTACTCTGACATTTTCTTATCCCACAATTCAGTTCTTGATTCTCATTTTGGCTGTTTCTGCTATGCTATTGTTACACAACACTCATTCATCTCAAGAGGGCTCAAGAAGATTTAAATGGAAGCTGTACAGCAGTTTCCAGTGATATCACAAGTCTAAAAGGGAAGGCGGGGGACTCCATGATCAATACTCCAGTCTCACACATTTTCATAAGTGGAGGAATAAATTTGAGCAACCTGTCTCGGTTCTATTTTGATAAATATGCCTAGCACAAAAGTGTCAGGTTATAACAATAGGTACAAGGTGATAAATTAAAGCTGGGACAAACATATTTCAGCCCTAATATCCATTGCACATGCTATCAGATATTTATGCATATACTTCTGGCACTATGCTTCTTCAACAATAATGCCTTCATTTGTTAATGTCATGTTGGCGAAAAGTAAGAGTATTTTAATGCATGAGGATAGTTTTACTGGGGTACTAATTACTCTAATTTGATAGCATTTTTGTTTCATTTGCATCCTTGACAGCTGTGTATGACTTATAGGTAATTAGGGCTCAAGATTTTGTAATGTAAATAGCTTTAAAGGCACTAGCTGAAGATCTAATTTTTTTTTAAAAGGAGGTGCATTTATTGTTAGCTCTCACATTGCATGTTTGTGCATTTGACCTTTTGTAAAACATTTCTTTCCAAACTCTAAAAGATTGGCTTCAGAAATAATTTGCTTCTTATCATAAAACAAAACACTGTAAATAAGGTCTCAAATTAAACAGGACATATTCATTGGGAATTGATGTTAGCTCTCACCTCCTCCTTTGTTAAAATTATTTCACTGGCTTACACAATTCAGGTAAAGTCTAACAGTTCACACTCAACTTTGTGCCACTTGGTCTGCATAACCATAGCTTATAGAGCTGAAGAAGGATTCAACACACAACAGGATGGCTTCTTTCCTTACTAGGTACTTTCGGATTTAATTCCATCCCTGCCAGCTGTCCCAAATAAAGCTAAATGTGGACAATCCTAACTACATTGTGGAAAGCTCATTCTTCTCTGGAGGTGGCCGATACAAAGAGATGCTTCAGTTGAAGGTTTTACCACACCATCACTTAGCCTTGTTAACTGAATCTAATAGGGGCTTCAGAGAAAGATGTTCCTAGAGAAGGACCACTTCAGAGTTCAGTAGGCCAAGGTATCAAAATAGAATTCACAGAATAAACTTCTTAAGTGTTTCTAACTATGTCTTGAAATAATCTCCCCATGTAGGTGAACTTTTTAAAGTTCTGTATGATGCTGTAGAAACTGGTATATCTTTCCTCTACACAGTGTGGTATCTTTCATCTCCACCAACAGAGCTGTCCATCCACCACTGGAAATGATATGCAGAAGTGGCAGTGTCTTTGAATTAAGGGTCTAGGAGAAAGGCTAGTGCCATTCCTCCCCACAATGCCCTTTCAAAACCTCGAGAACTTTATTGTTTATGTAACTATGTTTATTAATCTTTTTTTAAAACTCCAAAGGAGCTTTTAAAGATATTTAAGGCTAAAAACCAAAACAGTTTATAAAACTACATTAAAACAGGCCATGGCTGAAAATATATAGAAGATGTTTAAAGCCACAGCAGTGATGAAAGAGAGAATGACAAACCAACTGCACACAACAGACACCAGTAAGGACTAAGCACCTTTAAAATAATTTTTCACTTACTTGCCTTAAAACTTCAACAAAGCAAGAGTTTTTTCACTATGCAAAGAGTAAAACCACATAAAACACTTCTAACACATATTGTAGTTAATTCTTTTTTTACATTATTTATTTATAAGATTTAACATAACATAAGTAATTCACAAAACTTAATCATTTCAAAAGTAAAACATTATTATAGTAATTATTATATAATAAGTCGGTTATTATTTCAAGCATAACATTAAATATGATATTGACCCTCAATATCACATATATGTCCATCACACCCTGACCAATCACAAACTCATATCTACTTGTGAATCCCTTCTTTTTTCTCCTCCTTGACTTCCTCCGATTAACTAACTCAAAGATTTTATACATTCATAATTCAAGTTTTCCTTCTCTGCTCAATTAACCTATATTTATTTATTATATTTGCAGCTTCTCTAGCCAAATTTCTTTCAATTCTTGTAATTTTCCCTTTCCATATGACCTATTGTTCCTTACTTCCTTCTTTGCTAGATCTCAGCTTGTCTCCTTTGATCTAAGTAAAAAAGAAAACAGTTTTTCAATATTTCATCTCTTCTCTCTCTCTCTCTGGCTTCTCTTCGCAAACGAAGATTCAGGAAGGACTCATCTGGCGCTTTCTGCAAGCACGCTGATGACTAAAAAGGCCAATCTGGGATAGACAAGTCCGGTTGTAGAAAGCACAGCAGAAGGTTTCCTTGGGTGATGTTTCTAGGTTGTGATTTTTTCACCGTTGTCATTTCTCTTCAAGATTTGTTCGGCGTGAGTTCTCAAATAAGGCTGCAGCATTGTGGATAGTGCGTCTCAATGCCTCCCGATGTGAGGCCAGGGCGGACTATTGTTGGTGATCAATTTGGCCGAGCCTGAGGTGTTGTTTCAGGGAGTCCTTGTATTGCTTTTTTGGAGCACCCCTCTTACGCTGACCTGTGGCGAGTTCACCGTAGAGTACTATTTTTGGGAGATGATGGTCCTCCATCCTAGAAACATGCCCTGCCCAGCATAGCTGTGTTCTCAATATCATGGCCTCAATGCTAGTGATCCCTGCTTTCTCAAGGACAGCAACATTTGTCACATAGTCAGTCCAGTGTATATTTAGGATTGTGCGTAAACAGTGCTGATGGAAGCGTTCGAGGAGTAGTAAGTGGTGGCGATAGGTGACCCATGTTTCAGACCCATAACGGAGAATAAACAGTACAATGGCTCTATACACACTGATTTTTGTGTTTCGCCTCAGGTGTTTATTACTCCAGACTCTTTTGTAAAGTCTTCCAAATGCGCTATGTGCCTTTGCTAATCTGTGATCGATCTCTGTCAATCTTGGTATCTGAGGAGATGATGCTTCCCAGGTAGGTGAATGGCTGAACGGAGTTAAGCACAGATTTGCCGACGGCAATGTGGGGATGGTGGTTTTCGTCCTGTGGTGCAGGATGGTAAAGAACTTCCGTTTTCTTCAGGTTGACTTCCAGCCCAAACAGCTCTGCAGCTGTTGCGAAGCAGGATGTTAGGTGCTGCAGAGCTGCTTCTCTGTGGGCAACAAGGGCAGTATCATCAGCGAAGAGCAGCTCACTGACTAGATATTTTAGAGTCTTAGTGCGAGCCCTCAGACAGCTTAAGTTAAACAAGCTACCATCAGTACGGTAACGTATATAGATGCCGTTGTCTTCTTCGAGCTCTGCCATAGCCCTTTGGAGCATCATGCTGAAGAAGATTGTAAATAAAGTTGGTGCAAGAACACAACCTTGCTTCACTCCATTAATTATTAGAAAGGGCTCTGAAAGAGCATCGCCATATCTGACTTGACCGCGCTGGCCCTCGTGTAGCAAGATAATCATTTTAAGGAATTGGGGGGGGGGCCTCCTAGTCTTTCCAGGATCTGCCACAGACCTTTTCTACTCACAGTGTCGAAGGCTTTGGTGAGGTCGACAAATGTTACATAGAGACCCTTGTTCTGCTCTCTACATTTCTCTTGGAGTTGTCTAAGGGCAAATACCATATCTGTAGTACTCCTATTGGCTCTGAAGCCACATTGGCTTTCAGGAAGAAGTTCTTCTGCAATAGCAGGAACTAATCTGTTCAGGAGTATCCTTGCAAGGATTTTTCCAGCAATAGAGAGCAGTGTTATGCCTCGATAGTTTGAGCAATTGGATTTTGCTCCTTTTTTCTTGTAGAGGGTGATGATGACTGCATCTTGGAGATCTGATGGCAGTTACCCCTTTTCCCAGCAATTCACAAGGAGTTCATGGGATTTATTGTGGAGTACATGACCTCCGTGTTTCCAAACTTCTGGTGGGATTCCATCAATCCCAGCTGCCTTGCTGTTTTTCATCTGCTGTATGGCCTTAAGTGTTTCTTCCAAAGTGGGAGCTATGTCCAATTCATTTTTCATAGGTTTTTGTATCATATGTTGGATAGCTGAGCCTTGGACTATAGATAATCCATAATTATTCTCCATTCTTCATTCACTTCCTCTATATCTATTTTATTAATAATTCTTGTTAACATGTCATTGTTTTTCATTTCTAATAACTTGTCTAACCATTCTCCTGTTGCCAAGGCATCTTTCATTTTCCATTTGGCTGCAATCTTAATTCTAGCTGCTACAACTATATATAACAGCACCCTCCAGTATTTCTTTTCGTATTAGGTTTCTAGCACTGATGTTATATTTAAAAGGTATAGTTTGGGATCCATACTAAAGATAATACCCAACATCTTTTGTGTTGTTCTATGTACGTTTTCCCACAATTTCCTTATTATTGTGCACCCCCACCACATATGGTGTAGAGATCCAACTTTTTTGTTCCATCTCCAACACCTCTTATTTTCCTACTTATATATCTTACTTAACCTTGCAGGCGTAAAATACCATCTATTAGTTATCTTAAGATAATTTTCTTTTAGGTCTTGATTTGCTGTAAATCTATTCATTTTAGACCGGACATTTCCCCATTCTTCCAGACTAATTGATTCTCCAATGTCTCTAGCCCATCTGACCATTGTGTCTTTTACCAACTCCTTTTCTAGTTCTCTTTCCAAGAGGATCTTGTGCAATTTAGTAACTTTCCCTTTATCTGTATCCCAAATAGGTTTGTCGATTTCATTCCATTCTTTCTCGAATCCATAGATCGTTTTATCGTCAAGCCTACAGATCATTACCCCTTCCTTTTGGTCCATGTGGGGACCAATGATACTGCAAGGCACAGCTTTCCGAAGATCAGAAGAGATTATGAGGCTCTGGGGAGGAAGCTGAAAGAAATGGATGCACAGGTTGTCATCTCGTCTCTCCTGCCAGTTGAAGGGCATGGTCCAGGAAGGGAGAGGAAAATAGCCAATGTAAACAACTGGCTCTGTAGATTGTGTCGCCGAGAACAATTTGAATTCTTGGATCATGGGCTGCGCTTCCATGAGGGGCGACTTCTGGCAAGAGATGGGGTGCATCTCCTAACAGTTCGCAGAAACATTTTTGCCTACAGTCTCAAGAATTTGATCAGGATGGGTTTAAACTGAGTCATAAGGGGGAGGGAGACAGTATTCTGGAAGGCAAAAGGGCTGGAGAAAATAGTCAAACTGTCACAGAGGGAACAAGGCAGACAGTGCAAGGACCCAAGAGTGGGAGGCAAAAAAACTTGCACAGGAAGCAAGTAAAGGGAACACATGGGCTTAGATGTCTATACACTAATGCACAGAGCATGGGAAATAAGCAAGATGAACTTGAACTCCTCGCACTACAAAACAAGTATGATATAATAGGCATTACTGAAACCTGGTGGGATGAGTCTCATATTTGGAATGTAGGAATAGAGGGGGAACCTTTATAAGAGAAACAGGCCAAACAGGAAAGGAGGAGGAATAGCATTCTATGTCAGTGATATTTACACCAGTGAAGAGATCCATGACATCAATACTGGAAGCCAGGTGGAGAGCATCTGGATAAAAATTAAAGGGGAGGGAAACAACAGGGATGTTATTGTGGGACTCTACTACAGACCCCCAAGTCAGACGGAGGAATTGGATGATGCCTTTCTAGAACAGATGACCACACATGCAGAAAGGAGAGATGTAGTAGTGATGGGTGACTTCAACTATCCTGATATTTGCTGGCAATCTAACTCAACCAAAACGTCAAGGTCTAGCAAATTCCTGATTTGCCTGGAAGACAATTTCATGGTCCAAAAGGTGGAAGAGGCATCTAACAATATCATCTAACAATAAAAAGAAAAAAGGGGTCGCAATTTATATAAATAGGAAATACCAAGCAAAAGAAATATTCAAAGATCAAGAAGGTCAATATGTAGGCATAGAGGTTAAACTACAAGATCAATGTATATTAGTGGTTGGTGTATATTCGCCTTTTGAAAAGCAAGATACCTTCTTCAAGAAGCTAACAGAGGAAATTGAACAAACAGGAAAAAACAAATTTTTACTTATGGGGGATTATAATGGGGTGATCAATCCGTTGAAGGACAGATTCTCAAACAAACAAATAAGGAAAAACCAGGGGAAGCTACCGCGATCTTTTTTCGAGATGATGGAGGAGTTGGACCTAACAGATGTTTGGAGGTGGAAGCAGGGAGAAGAGAAGGGATTTACTTTCTACTCTGATGTTCATCGTGCTTCGTCAAGGATTGACATGTTCTTGGTATCAAAAAATATAACTATGTATATTAAAAGCATGGAGATTAAGCCAAAATGGGTATCAGACCACAATCCTATTTTACTAATAATGCCAATCAGAGGGAAAGAGTTCAACTGGAGATTAGACAAAAACTTATTAGATAATGAACAGAGTGTAAACGAAGCTAAAGAGGCACTAAAGCAGTATTTCAAAGAAAATACAACAGAAGAAGTGACTATGAACACAATATAGGAAGCCAGTAAAGCCGTGATGCGAGGCTTTTTCATAAAAAAGGCATATGAAAGGAAAAAGGAGGAAACCAGACAATGGAAAAATATACTTCAAGAATTAATGAATAAAGAAGAGGTCATGAGACAGCAACCAGAAAACAAAAAACTAAAGTATGAAATTAGCATACTGAAGAAAAAAATGCAATCGCAAACAATTAAAGAAATTGAACAGAAAATGCGTTTGGCTAAACAAAGGCATTTTGAATCAGCAAATAAACCAGGCAAATGGTTGAGTCAGAGGCTAAAGAAACTAAGAGAAAATAAGATAATAACAGAAATGAAATATAAAGACAAGATAGTGACTGAACAAAAGCTAATCAAAAAGTGCTTCTACGAATTCTATTCGGACTTATATAAGGAGAAATCTATGGACAAATTATTAGAAGAAAAAATAAAAAAATATTTAGAAGAACAAAAAATACCCAGACTGACAGACACACAAAAAGATACTCTTAACAAAAACTTCACAATAATGGAGGTATCAGAAGCCATAAAAAAATTAAAGTTAGATAAAGCGCCAGGTCCCGATGGTTTCACCTCAATTTATTACAAAAAGTTAGAAGACGAATTACTTCTCCCATTACAGAAAACCCTCAATCAGATAAAAACAGAGGGGCTACCAAGTACATGGAAAGAGGCCTTCATTACTGTAATTCCAAAAGAAGGGAGAGATATTAGAGACCCAAGGAATTATAGACCAATTTCGTTATTGAACTTGGACTATAAGATTTTTACTGCAATTCTGGCGCAGAGACTAAAAAACATCTTAAAAGAGATCATTCACGAAGACCAAAATGGGTTTCTGCCTAATAGATTGATGAAAAATAATATGAGGACAGTACTAGATATTATCGAGTATTATGAGACCCACAACGAAAAGAAATTAGCGATGATCTCTCTAGACGCAGAGAAGGCATTTGACAATGTCAAATGGCCATTTCTCAAAGCAGTCTTAGAAAAAATGAACATTGGTGATAAATTTAAAAAATGGATCGGTTCGATATACGAAAATCAAAATGCCCAAGTTCTGGTTAATGGTGAGAAATCGGAGAAAATTATAGTAAGGAAGGGAACGAGACAAGGATGTCCCTTGTCGCCGCTGTTATTTCTCATAGTAATCGAGGTACTCAATAACAACATAAGAGAAAATAAGAAAATTAAAGGTACAAGAATTAGAGGAATGGACTTTAAAATGAAGGCCTTCGCAGACGATATAATAATATTTTTGGAAGACCCCTTAGAACAATTGGACGAAATCAATAAAATATTGGAGGAATTTGGATCTGTATCAGGATTCAAGGTTAATAAGGAAAAAACTGCCGTTTTGACCAAGAACATTACAAAAAAAGAGGAAAACCAAATAGAGGTCAAATCAGGGTACAAGATAGTGACAAAAATAAAATATCTGGGAATATGGATTTCCAAACGAAATGCAGACTTGTTCGAAAATAATTACAATAAAATGTGGAAGGATGTAAAAAGGGATCTAGAAAAATGGTCAAAAGTTCGCTTATCCTTCTAAGGTAGGATAGCTTCGATCAAAATGTCAATACTTCCAAAATTCATATTTTTATTCCAAAACATTCCCATTATAACAAATCTGAGATGCTTTAAAAACTGGAATACTGAAATATCTAAGTATATTTGGGAAGGGAAGAGACCAAGAATAAAACAAAAATTATTAACAGACTACAAGACCAGAGGGGGATGCGGCCTTCCAGACTTGAAATTGTACTATCATGCGTGTGCGTTGTCATGGATAAAAGACTGGGTAACATTAGAAAACAGGAAACTGTTAGCACTGGAGGGGGACAATTTGGTGTTTGGATGGCACGCTTACCTCTGGTATGGTAAGAAAAAAGAAAACAGGGGATTTGACAATCATTATGTAAGGAGAGCGCTTCTAAAGATATGGCAGACATATAAAAAGGCATTCTATAATAAAATACCTTGGTGGGTTTCGACCCATGAGGCCTTTTTTGGGAAATGGGAATCTGAAGAACAAAAGTGGATGAGATATAAAGACCTGATAATTCAAGAAGCTCAAGAAATAAAAAAGATCAAAACCAAAGAGCAATTGGAAAAAGAAGGTTTCAGAATAAATTGGTTCCTTCATAAACAAATATATGAGAAATTTAAGATGGATCTAAAATTAGAACAGTTCCAATTGGACAAAAACGATTTTGATAAGATTTTTTTTTGAAAAAACAAAACATCAAGTAGCTAACTTTTACAAACTACTATTAGAAAGAGAACTAGAGACGGAACATGTGAAAGAACCAATGATCAAATGGATGCAAGATCTGGGCTACAGTATTGAGCTTAACAATTGGGAAAGGGCTTGGATAGATACCCAAAAATTTACACTAGCACAAAACCTAAAAGAAAATTTCACCAAAATGTTCTATAGATGGCATCTCACACCTGTTAAATTGGATAAGATGTATAAAACAGGGGAGAAAAAATGTTGGAAATGTGGTGAGGCTATGGGGACACTAATTCACATGTGGTGGAGGTGTTCCAAGGCAAAAAAGTACTGGAAACAAATACATGTAAAGATTAAAGAGATTCTAGACATCTGTTATCCTATGAAGCCAGAGATCTATCTGTTAAATATGTTAGGAGAGGTGAATGGAAGCAACATAAAACATCACTGGAGGATCATACTTTACATGATATCACTGGCAAGAATTTTATTTGCACAAAAATGGAAAGAAAAATCAATTCCCACAATAGAGGAGTGGAAGACGAAACTATGGGAAATGATGGATGCAGATAGACTGTCAACACTATTAAAAGAGAAAAATGTGGAAAGGATTGAAAAGGAGTGGGAACCCATTGTACGTTTCTTGGAAAACAAATAATCCCAATAAATAAACAAATGAAAAAATAAAAGAGGAAGGTTAGAATTAAGCCTATAGTAAAATAGAAAAGGAGTAAGGTCTGAGAATCAGACTAAAGAAATTTAGTTTCTTATAGAAAAGGATATAGCTTAGAAGCAACAGTAAAGATAAGTAAATAGGCAGAAAGAAACTGGGGTAGAATAAGTAAAAGAAACCCAAGCAATAAAGGTTAGAGGAAGGAAGTGCGGAGGGGGGAGGAAGGTTTTTTTTTTTTCCCTCCTTTTTCTTCAAATCCAAAATTTGATCAACAAGAAAAATAATGTTACAAATACGAGCTGGAAAGTATAGAGGTATTGAAGATGTCAAAATTTGAACATGTGTAATACATGTAGAAGTATGTTAATTGTGTGTAATATGTGTAGAAGGTTACGCTACAAAACTAAAATATGATTTGTAATCGTGATTTGCAATATGGATTATGTGTAACAATAAAAAATAGATGCAAAAAAAAAAAAAGGTGGAAGAGGCAACAAGGGGGTCAGCTATTTTAGATCTGATCCTAACCAACAGGGGTGACCTGGTTAATGGGGTGCAAGTGGTGGGATCCTTAGGTGAAAGTGATCATGTTCTCCTGGAGTTTGTTATACAATGGAAAGGAGAAGCCAGGCATAGTCAGACACGTGTTCTTGACTTTAGGAGAGCTGATTTCAATAAACTCAGGGAAACACTGGAGGTGATCCCATCGTCAGGAATACTAAAAGAGAAGAGACCTCAAGATGGATGGAACTTTCTCAAAAGGGAGATACTGAAGGCACAATTTCAAACAGTACATTGAGGAAGAAAAATGGGAGGTGTCTCAAGAAACCAGGATGGATGACTAAAGAACTTTCAACGGAGCTAAGTTTTAAACAGAACATGTATAGGAAATGGAAAAAGGGGGAAATCACCAAAGAAGAATTCAAACAGATAGCGAACACGTGTCTTCTCTTCCTCCTTCATCATCCTCTTTTTCTCTTTCCAAGTTGTCTTCTTGTGTTACCTCTAATCCATTTTCATTTGTGTCAACTTGTTTAATTCTATCTTGTTTTTTGATTTTCTTCCGTCGTTGCTTTCTTCATCCTTCTCGTTACTGTTTTGAGCCTCCTTTTCGTTATCTCTTTTCTGCCGTCTTTTCACATACCTTTTTTCATCCTGACTAATTTTCTCCATGAACTCTTTCATTTTTTCAATTGTGTTGCTTCTGTATCTCTTTTGATAATAGCTGAGTGAGATACCTTCTATACGTTCCCATCTATATGTGATACCCTTATTTGTAAGTCTTTGTGCCAATGGTTTGTATTCCTGTCTTTTTAAAGTATTTCCAGCAGGGTATCTTTAAAAATATCTTGCCCCTCGAATTCTAGTTTACTTTGGTAACTTTTTTGCACTATTTCATCTCTAAATGACACCTTCATACATGTAATAATAACGTCCCTTCACATTTTTTTCTCTTTTGCAGCCATTGTATTTTGTTCTGAAAATTTTATCCGTGAAATGTGATATTGTTTCTTCTGTCATTTCCATAAATTGTGCCATTGGTGGAATTATCCTATTGTATAGATTTTCATTTGTCTTCTCAGATATTTCCCATAATTTAATACACTTCTCACGGTACCTTAATTCCTGTATCAAATTAATTTTTTTCCTTTTCTTGTTCCTTTGTCAAAGTGTCAGCTTGATCCTCCAATGCTTGCATTCTACATTTAACTTCCTCTAAACCATTCTTCATCTCTTTTCATTTCTGTCATTAATTTGTCTATCCTTTCCCCCAATCTTTCAATATCCGTTTTTAACTCTTTTTAAAGACTCTTAAAGTTCTTCATTTAAATTCTCTCAACTCCTGAAGTGTCTGCATGTTTATGTCCACTTGTTTAGTTGGCATTTCTATTGAACCCCTTCTTGTCAGTGTTGTTTGCATAGCTGTATATGCCCTGGACCTCACCCCCGATGCAATCTTTATATATTTATTATATTGTAGCTGTATTCATAAGTACGTTTCTTTTAATTAACTTATCTTTATATTTATTAAGTTAATATTCACTTTGTTGCTTAGACACTATTATCTTCCTCCTTTAACTAATTAACCCTTAATCACTTTAGTGTACTCAGTATAATCTTGCAACACTCAAATTTGTCCTTTGTCTCTCTGCTCTTTCTGCCGGTTGTGTCTCTCTCTTGATGGCCCTGTCTTTTTCCTATCCAGACTCTCTACGTATTCTTCTCTGTTTTTTACACTCTCTTATCGCCTTTTGTCTACGCTCTCTTATTACCTTTTATCATCTATTTTCCTTTTCCTGCAGTCTCAAGAGCTTGTCTTATCTCCTGTATTCATTTAAATCACAAATAAATATATATCATGAATTCAAAGTTCTAAATTCATAAATTCATTTCTATCATTGGGAGATCACCCCGCAATCATAGATCCTAAATTCATAAGTTCATAAATTCATAAACTATCCGTCCCTTTGTCACAGTCAATCTCCTCCAATTTCATTAAATTTCAGTAATTTTCCCAAATCATTGCATCCAGGAAGTTCATTCACTAATTCTTATTTCATAGGAACTGATTAATAAAAATTCATTAACAAAATATATAAAATCAATCAGCATCAACCCAAACAGCAGAAACAATTCAGATCAGCAAACCATTAAATCTAATCCAGTAAGCTATAAATCATTAAATGAGGAAGGAAACTAAAATATCAATTTCACACATCAGATTGTTAAGGCATCAAATTATTCAGGTATTATTATCACAAGAATCATATTTCTATATTCCCCTATTTACGATGAAAATTCATTATTTCATTTCCCTCATATTTTGTATATTTGTATTTTTTTATGCTCCTTATATTCCTTATACTCCTTGTAACCTATATTTCATTAATTTCCATCCTATTTTACCTACTATTTTCCCTACTATTTTACCACGTCCACTCCACCAATCATCTACACTGATATTTTATGCTTAAGCTCTATTCATATGGGCAAACAAACTTAAATGTCTGATTTATCTTAAATTACTACCTCCACCTTCTAAATCCTCCTTCTCAAGGTCTCCTTACTTCCTCTTACGTCCTTTGTTCTCACATTTCATTCTTTGCTGCTTTCTGTACTATCCTGTTCTTTTCCTCTTTCTTACTCTTTCTTACTCGTAGGAGTTCCTTCTCTTTGCTCCTTCCGTTCTTCCGTCTATCTCCAATTTCACGTTCCGTTGTCCCTGGAGCAGTTTCTTTTCCTTTCTTGTCTCCCAACCTCCTTTCTCAAACTCTCTCTCTGTCTTTCTCCCAGTCGCAACCTCAGCCCACATTCCCACCATCCTTTCAGTCTGGAGTCATATGTCCTCTCTATATCTCTATGCCTCTCCGCTTCTAATAAAGTTTAATTCTCCTCCTCATTGTTTATCTCTGTGTTCAACTATGTCTGCTGTGTTCTTCTATGCTCTTCTGACCCTCTGACTTCTTCACACGCCTCCCCACTGCTCCAACTTCCTTTCCTCTGGTTTGTACCGTATTCTTTCTATTACTCTCACCTAGCTCTTCTCTGCTGATCTCCAGACTCTGTCTCAAGTAGTAATGTCTTTACATGAATCACGCTGGCAAAAAGCAATCCTTTTGAAGGATATATTTGACTTCTTTAAGCTAGTACTATCATTTAAGTAATTTGCAAAAGTCCAATGTTGTACTAGCCCATGGTTAAAGAGGCTCAGAGCATAAAGCTCCCAAAATAAGGCATTGGTTACCAACCCCTTTCGGCATCCACTTTCCCCATTCCGTGAAACCTCCTCTCCTCTCCTTCTCATGGAGCCTGGGAAGTGACAGCCCGAAAGACTTCAGCTGGTCCCTTACACTCTGTCTTCCCTGACTGGGGTGTCTCAGAAGGTTAAACCTGCTGAGTTTGCCCTATTTTGGAGGTCAGACCTGCAGAGCACTTTGCTGGCCAACTCTCGCCTCTGCCATAGAACCGGAAGTCTCCATATTGTAGTTAATTCTAAGGAGATTATCAGACGGGCTAAATATGGCATGACAACAACACCAGGAGATTGCAAAAGGGCTTAAATATCAGATGACATTGTCCCTGTCTGGTTATGCTCCCATGCTGCTTCCTTTCCTGTGGTGCTCGTTTTATTCACAGTTTAAGCCGTGAAGATTGCCTGTTCCATTTCTATGATGGAACGAACAGGTGAGTGAAAAGGTGCCCTGTTATGCCAGCATGATGCTAGCATCAATGGGAGGTCCATGCCAAACACTTCCGGGTGTGATTGGGAGAACGAGGTAAGTGACACACTTTTTTGTACCCTCCCCAGGCTACATGTATTTTAAAAGTATGTTTTTGTGCTTAGTGTAACTTTTTAACCTTTCTTTTTCTTTTTCTTTTTTAATTTCCTGTGCAATGGCTGGGATTTCGATTCCAGGAAGTGAATGCAGCGCCATTCGAGCTCCATTCACTCCTGGGCTGCCGAGGGGGAGGGAGGATCATGCTAAAGGATGGTCTGATTTTTTTTCTATTTGTAGTGTTACAGGGATGGGGGGGGGCAGGAGAGGAGATAGCAAGATGGGGACACTATTTTTGTTCCCGTCTGATAATCTCCTAAGTATAAAATAATACAGGTTGAACATCCTAAATCTGAAAATCCAAAATATGGAATGCTCCAAAATCTGAAACTGTTTGAGTGCTGACATGGCACCATAAGTGGAAAATTCCACAGCTGACCTCATGTGATGGGTCGCAGTCAAAATGCAGATGCATGACAGACAGTTTATTCAGCATTCCCAATGGAAAAAAGACCTTCTCAGTCTCCTTCAGCTATGAAATATACACGGGGCCCACTGTATCTGTGGGGGTTCAGTTCCAGGACCCTGCACAGAGACCAAAAAATGTGAATGCTGAAGTTGCTTATTTATAAAATGGCATAGGGTAGCAGCAGAGATGGTGGCAACCCATAGCCATCAGGCATGCATTCCTAGGGCTCCCCTACCACCAGGAAGCCCACTAGCCACCCACTTCTGCTTTCAAAATGGTGGGTGTGGCGCTCCTGCTCATTGGTTCACAAGGCAGAAGCAGACAGCTGGAGGGCTCCACAGAGATCTCTTGTACAGTACCGTATATTTTTTTCATATCTCTACACAAAACAGGTAGGAGATGCAAGGCTGGAGAAAGACATGAGGGTCTGTGAAATGGCGGGAGGCATGTATTCACACTGAGCACGATGCTTGGATTCCTGCCTTTTTATAGATTTATTATGTATATGCAAATATTTCAAAATCCAAAAATATCCAAAATCCAAAACACTTCCGGTCCCAAGCATTTCAGATAAGGAATACTCAACCTGTATACACATTAGTTCATTAACTTATTTTCCCCATGTATATTATATCCAGGATATAGTTTAAAATCACATTTAATACTGGAACTAAAATTCTATGCCTACTTTCCTGGGAATAAGGAGAACTGAACTCAATGGGACCTACTTCTTAGTAGACATGTAAAGGATTGTGCTATCAATGTGCTATTGCATTTTAGCTTACTAAGATTCCCCCTCCCCAAGCAAATAAGAAAGTTAAAAGTGTGCAGCTAAACACGTAAGAATACAGCTCGGTCTCTCAGTCTGGCCTGAGAAGACCAGCCATAGATACTATATCTGGGATAGGTATTGTGAAATGATTTTTATTTCTGGAACAAAGGTGTTTTTTTTTTTAACTAAAAGGTTTAAGCATTATATGTTCATTAAGTTCAGTGGAATTCATGCCAATGGTGTGTGTATTCATATTAAAAACTACATCATTTTGTTCTATATCTCAGGGCAATGATGTTCTTTGTTATGGGGTACAATCAAAATAGAAGGACATTGGAGAAGTCATATACATAAAACAGATCTACAGCTTCCTGGCAGATGAAAATTCTTCTAATATATATTTTTTATGAAAGTACGACACATTATGTGCTTGATGGTATAAATAATAAAGCATGTTACCTAGACAATTTTGCATTTGCCATAATAGTTAGTAAAAGCAATGGCCACCCTTGTTCTTCAACAATAAAAACTACCCAGCCTTTTCATGAAAGATGATTGCAATTTCCACTGGCCTGTATATGCAATAAAAGACCATAACTCATCAAATTTTGAACTATTTGCTCTTAAGATACAAGAGAATTTTTCCTGAACACTCTGTGACATTAAGTATTCATGAGACTCGAGTGAGTTCAGATACTGCCCAAGTAAAAACTATTACTATTTTTCAACTTGATTGAAATCTTTTTTCAAGGAGATGTACACTACAGCCTGCTGAGAGGGCAATTCAAAAAAATGTATGTGGGGGGAGGCTATAGAGATATGCAGAATACATTCAGGTACTGTGCCTCCTAGTGATCGATTTCTTTGAGCACCCTTGTCCCTTCTCTGAAATTGATTCATGATAACTGCCTCCATTTGGGTCAAACAGTATTTAACCACTTGTAAATTTTAATTAAATGATTTGTCACTTTGAACATATAGTTTGTCATCTTGCAGCTCTGCAATGTGTCTTTATCAGAAAATGACTCAAGGGAAAGACATTCGTCTGCTCTGTCATTTCAACACCCATTAAGATAATTTGGTTGTCGCACAGAGGCAGAAGTTGGGGATTTGTAAAATGGACTATTCCACTGTATATGAGCTGTGCCACTGTGTTAAATTTAAGTCTATAATTTGTTCTTTAATTGCATCCTAATAATTAGTTTAGCCTGGTCATTTCTCATTAGTGGATGTTTTATTTCAGGGTAGAACACATTGTTCAGAGACTTTTTTTAAAGGTCTTTTTATAGACACCAGGGCTTTTGTTTCTTCAGGGAAATGTATTGTTCTTGCAAGTAGCACTGTTTGAATACCATGGATCTGTACCTGTAGTCAGTTTTAATACAGTTCAAGTAATATGGGAGAGAAGTTGATGTATTAAAAATTCAAGCAAGGAATATTGGACACAAGTAAAAAAGAATGGCAGCGAAGTAAAAGTTGCGCTGTTTAATCTGAGCCCTACTAGGTAGTCCCAACTAGAACAGACCCATTGAATCTATTGTAGAATGGTGAGCCATCATATAGGTAAATCCACTGATTCAGTGACTCTGCTCCAGGTGGGACTGACCAATCTAAATGCAAGAAATAATGAGTTAACCCAGAATATATGCATGGAGAGACTGGAAAGCTCAAAGTGCAGCTTAAGAAGTTATGAGCCAGCTACTACATGGAAAGTGATTTGTTGGAGAGTGATCTCTGGAGACAAGGGAGAGCATACCCACTGCTCACTGCCACATGGCTTGGGGAAGGCCATTGCCCAATATCTCTGAGTGGCATCAACTTGGATTTGGATTCAAGTACGTATACCTTTCAGAGGGACACTTCAGAACTTTAAGTATTTAGGTTGGTTTGCCAAGATTCTTGAGCAATTTGGCCACACATTCATGAGTACCATTCCAGAGACTGATTCTGGTAATTTCAAAGATGGTCCCTCTTTAGTTTCCTCTGTTGTGAGCTTCACAGAAGACACACTACCCCATGTAGCATGCCAGAATTCAGCAGTTATTGGATGTGGTGTGGTGGAGACTTGTAGAGAGTCAGTATTCCATAACAGAGATCTTGATCTGGCTTAAAATATAAGTATATTACAGTTCTGGGTACTGAAGAACTATTGAATGTTTACACAAAGAGGACATTCTATTACATCATACTTTGGTGAATCAATCTTGCTTGCTTTCAACAAGGACAGAACCTCCCAAACAATGTTGCAGGTCAAACGTATTCTAAAATTTTCCAAGACATGTGCCATTTCATTAATGTGCCCTTTGTAAAAGGATTCCTCATAATAGTATTAAATACCATGGCCATTATTATACAACATCTGTATAGTTAAGTACACTTAGCTAAGTAACCTCTTCTGGACCGACTCTCCCTCCCCAACCTGACAGAAATGTCATTCAGCCACGCTCCGACTGCCAGAATAGACCTTCTTCTCACCATCCAGCTGATGCCTGGTAAAGTAGGTTTGTATGTGTGTGGGGGATATAATCACGATAACAGTGTTACAGTTGTGACTAAGTAGCAATTGTGAATATGGAACAGTTAGGGATGAACAGTTAGGTAACTGTTCTGTTTTCACACTTGCTACTTCGTCATGATTGTGACCCTATTGCCATGAGCATAATACTCCCTCCAGCCTACTTTACTGTGTATCATCTGCATGGGGAGAAGGAGATTTGTTTTGCCAGCAATCAGAACAGACAAATGACATTTCCATCAGGTTTGGGGGGTGGAGGGAAGTATGGATAGGATGCTTAATTAAGTATACTAAGCTTCCACTATGCAGTATACAGTTGTCCCTTAATATTTGCTGGGGTTTGGTTCCAGGACCCCCCATGGATACCAAAATCCATGAATACTCAAGTCCCATTATATGCAATGGCATAGCAAAATGGTGTTCTTTACATAAGATGGCAAAATCAAGGTTTGCTTTTTGGATTTTTTTTTTTTTAAGAATATTTTCAATCCATGAATACTTAAATCCATGGATACCAAATCCATGGATATGGAGGGACAACTGTAATTAACTAAGTAGCTGGCAGTAGAATACTATCTATATCCCCCCCCCATGTTTGGTCTTTCATCCTTCTTTTTGAATTTTTAAACACTTTTTTGAAATGGGGGGGGGTGTTCCGTATTTCTGGCGAAGCTTTATCTTGCAATACTCCAGCACTGTTTCCTTTGTCTGCAAAGACAATGTTCTTTCTGCTTAGTCTGGGGAGTTTTTTTTAATTCCTCATAACTGCCTGATCTTCCTTCCTTCCTTCCTTCCTTCCTTCCTTCCTTCCTTCCTTTTTAGGGCAATGAGCTGAGAGATGCTACCATTTCCTTGGTGAATTTTGAGACATGCAAATATATTTACTCTCCCTCCTTCCCTCTAACATAGGAACAGAAACACTCAGCAGAGGAGGCTTACTTTCAGTGACATGCTACTAATTGTCTCCCTGGTGGCACTCAGGGGTCGGCATGCACGCTCTCCATCTCTCCACTGGCAGCTGATGCATCTCCAGTTCTGTTCTTGCCTCCAGCTGTGCTATATGTTTCAGCTTCCACTATGCAGCAACTTAATGCTGCCTCACCCTCTCTAGCACTGACTGCTGAAATTGATGGGAAATAGTGCAAAAGCCCTCTAGCAGCAGAGAAGATATAGGCTGAACACAAGAATGGACAGATGAAAATGTTTGCTATGCTATCGCATTAGAGGGTTGATACCTAGATTACAGACACTGTCTGAGCCTGTCCAAGAGCTATTTCATTTAAGGAACAATATGTTGACATTTATGCTTTAACTGGCTATTTATTATTGGGTAAAACTGCACAGCAAGCCCATGTTTTGCTGAGCCCTTTGATCGGCTGAGTTCTGCCATTTCTAACTGCTTTGCAAGCTTCCTTATAAATTGTTCAACATACTGTATAATTTTAGATTTGCCAGTAGTATGTGAACAATGTGACAGAGCTAAATAAAATCTGTTTCAGTTCATGATTAATAATTCCATTTTTTGTATCGGTTTGACAAATGGCTGGTTGGGCTTTCTAACTTCCTAGGAACACTCTCATCTATCTTTCTCTTAGAATAACACACTCAGTAGGTGGCTGCCACCGTGAAGGGTAACTCTGGGATACTCTCACCTCCTGCTTTAGGACAATATCTAACTGAATAAAGTAAACCTATGAGGACAGAAGCATGCTAATCTTTCCCCCATCATCCCTGTCACCCTCTATACAAGGACAATGATTTTCTGAAGGAAAGAGCCTTCTGTATCTCTCGATCTTGAATGTCAATTTTCCAGCATTAAAAATTACATGAAGAATCTCCATGGATACTGGAAGCTCTCCTCACATTCTAAAACAGAGGTGGGACTCGTGATGAGTCCCCCTCCCCCCGATGTTGTTGGACTGCAAGTCCTAGCAGCCTTTGCTGGCATATTCAATGGTGAGGAATTCTGGGAATTGCACTATAACAATATGATGGCTATCTTTAAATATCAGAAGGGATGTCATATAGCTGATGGAGCAAGTTGGTTTTCCACCGCTCCAGACACTAGAAGAACATGAACTAATGGATTCAAATTACGAGAAAAGAAATCCCACATAAACATTAAGAAGAATTTGTTTACTATAAGAATTGTTCAATGGGCTGCCTCAATGGGCTGCCTCAGTGGGCAGAGAAGTCTCCTGCTTTGGAGGTCTTTAAATAGAAGTTGGATGGGCATTTTCCAGGACCACTTTAGTGGTGTGTCCCTGCATGGCAGGGATTGAACTAGATGGCCCATGTGGTCCCTTACAACTCTAAGATTCTGTGATTCTAATATCTAGAGGGCTGTATGATGCTGAACCTTGTTTGAGAAGTATTAGTGACCACTGTTTAACCTAAGCATCACATTTGGTCCCAGTCTCCTCCTTTCCTCCCAATAATAATCTTCGCTTCAGAGGATATATTTTCCCTCAGACCACAAACGGGGTGGAAAGGGTTACGTTTCTTCATCATGTCTGCTCTGAATCCCCTAATCTCTCTCTCTCTCTCTCTCTCACACACACACACAGACCTGTACATACAAAAAGATAAAGAATATCACTGTACTCCTTGCACAAAAAGATAAATATACCTTCAAATAAAATATTAACAACAACAGCAACCACCACCCTGACTAGCATGTCAGATCGCATGTCATGTCTAGTTTGGCCCTCAGTTACACCAGGAAAAGAAGACTATCCTTTAATTGGGAATTGACATTTGAGGGCACTTCCCCCCTGTAAATTAACACCAGCCTTAGTCAAGGTGAATTATAGCTTCACTGTCTTCCGTGCCATGTTATATTTATGTGTTCTAGTCAGATAAACTTTAAATCATTCATATTCCCTGGTTCATGAAAAAATAGCAGACTTTAGCTTCAAGAGGATTTCCTTAGCCTGCCAATACACAATTAGTTTTTGCCATTGATTTTGCCATCTATTTGGCACTTGCATCATTTTCTCTATGCCCTCACCTATTCAGTACATCTCCCTTCATGTAAATCAAGAGTGATTCTCCTGCAGATGCACATGGGGATAGTGGGAAAGTATGTAAGTGCCTGCAAGTAATAGAGAGGCATTTTGTACAACATACATATTTTCCTTTCAGTCAGTCTAATGTCCGGAAGGGAGTAGAATAGGCAGTAATTCAAAGCTAGCCAATACAGGCAAAGTGACACCTTCTCTCTCTAAAATGACACTGCTCAGATGATGTTTTAGAGACATTTCAAAAGTTATGACTTTGTGAATAAAGGTATGCTTCTAGAGGAACAAAGGGTACTATCCTTTTTTTAAGTACAGGGTGAGTATCCCTTGTTCAAAATGCATGTGCAAAGTGCTTCATATTTTGGACTTTTTTGGATTTTGGAATAACTGTATTTGCATATACATAATGAGATATCTTGGAGATGGGACCCAAGTCTAAACATGAAATTCATTTCATATACACCTGATACACATTGTCTGAAGATAATTTTATACAATATTTGTAATAATTTTGTGCATGAAACAAAGTTTGTGTATGTAGAACATCAGAAAGTAAAGGTTTCACTATCTCAGCCACCCATGTGCAGAATTTTTGGATTTTGGAGTATTTTAGATTTTGGGATAAGTGATACTAAACCTATAGTAAATTTTCATTAAGGAGATTATCACACAGGTCCAAAAAAACACATCCCTATCTCACCTTCTAATTCCGCCCCCGCTCCCATCCCTTTACTGTAGTTTACTGTAATTTTCCCCCCCTCCAGCCACTTACCTTTTCCCCAGAACAGAAACTGCTCCCCCCCCTCCGGCAGCCCAGGTGTGAATGCAGCTCTCACAGAGCTCAAGTCACTTCCTGGAGTGCAAATCCCACAAGAGGAGAATTACACAGGAAAAAATAAAATAAAACCAAATGTTAAAAAATTAAAACAAGTACATAGACACACTAAAAAAAAAAAAAAAAAAAAAAAAAAGTAAATAGGGGAGGGTAAAAAAAAGGCTGTCTCTTACTTGGATGTCCTGACCGGCACTGCAAGTGTTCTTTATGCACCTTTCAGGACCTTACAGGGAGCCCAGATCGCATGGAAAATTAAAAAAAAATAAATAAAACCAAACATCAAAAAATTAAACCAAGTCTATAAACACACTTTAAAAAAAGTAAACAGGGGAGGGTACAAAAACGCCTGTCACTTACCTAGATGTCCTGATTGGCATTGCAAGTGTTCTTTACGCACCTTTCAGGATCTTACAGGGAGCCTGGATCTTGTGGAAAATTTAAAAATAAAAATACAACCAAACATCACAAAATTAAACCAAGTACCTAAACACACCTAAAACTTAACAAGTAACCCGGGGAGGGTACAAAAAAGACTGTCACTTACCTGGATGTCCTGGTCGTACTCTGAAGTGTTCGGCACAGACCTCCCAGATCGCACCAGCATAACGGGACACCAGTTTGCACACCCATGATTCCGTTACAGAAACAGAACAGGTGATTTATTAACGACTTTTGCCCATCAATTAAAAAAAGGGGGGACTGAATGGAGGCAGCACAAGACAGGGATGGTATCATCTGAAAGGGAAATCCTTTTGCTATCCTGTGGCATTCCTATCCTGGGGTATTAAGCATATCTGATAATCTCCAAAGTGTACTAAAGCTGTAATTCACACAACTGTAATATGCCAACTCAGTAAAATGGGGCTACTATGGAATAAATGACTCGAGGCAGGTAGTAATGAATTTTTTCTAATGTTAAGTCAGTTGATTTCCTGACATACAGTTCACAATGTTCTATCACACTCCAAAGTGATTAAGAAACAGAATCCCTTAACCATAATAATCCATGTCTTAAGTCACATTTGGCTGGACTACTGGACTACATTCTTCCTGGGGTTGCCATTGAAAAGAGTTCTGAAATTGCAGTTGTTACAGGCTGTCACAGGCTTGTATACTGCAGTCAGCCCCTACCAATTTTACATCGAATAGATCAGATCTTAATTAGTGCCTAGGCCCAATCGAAAGGCAGGTTTTAAGAATGGACAATAATTTTATTTGACTCAATACTTGACGAAAGTAGTGTTTTCATGGATCTGAGACTCACTGAAGCTCACTTTTGAGAATTCATACTTTCCCAAGGCTTAATGGGCATATTAGAAAAAATAAATGTGTACAAAGCAATGTATACATTTTAGCTTAGGATATACAAAATGGGAGAGACATGCATACAAACACACTTTAATTAATGGGGAAATGGGTACATTAGGTAAAATACATAAATAGATGCTCAAATTAGGAAAAAATGCCTTAAACACAGAACGCCCCCCAGTCTTACAACTACACACAACATACAATTATAAGGCTAATATTCTACTTCAATTGTCATAACTCAGTACTATGGAATCTTGGAATTTAGAGCTGGAAAGTAATTTAGAATTCTAAGGCAGGAAGCTCTAGTGCCTCACCAAACTGAAAGCCCATGATTCCATGAGATGTTGACATAGCATTTAAAGTGGAACATTGCATTATAATTGTGTAATGTAAATGGGCCAGTGATGTGAAATAAGGGAAAAATGAAAATTGAATAGGATTCAATTAGAATGCCTGTTTGGTCCCTTCCAGCTATTATGATTCTATTATTTAAAGAAATGCAATAACAATTGTGATGTATAGATTTTCACATGCTTAGGGTACATTTATACTGTAGAAATAATGCAGTTTGATACTACCTGAACTGTCATGATCCCATCCTACAGAACCCTGGGATTTGTACTTTTGTGAGATACCAGCACTCTTTGGCAGAGAAGGCTAAAGACCTTGTAAAACTACAAATCCCAGGATTCCAGAGGGTGGAGCCAGAACACTTAAAAGTGATGTCAAATTGCCTTATTTCTACAGTGTAGGTACACCCCTAGGGCTCATCTACATGAGCAAGGATACGCTGGCTCCCCACTGGCATATCCTGCCATAGATGTGGCCTGTTCCTCTCTTGTTCCCACCACGGAATGGGAGGAAGTCCTGATGAGCTCAACAGCCTGCTGCTGCAGCCACTGCTGCTGCCATTTTCCTCACTGATTTGGAAGGCAGGAAGGGTGCCCACAACATGGGACCAAAGCCCCCTGGATGTGACCATTCTTGGTCTGTTCTGGGACCAGGTCCGTTTTTTGCTGGCAGCAACGGAGTGAAGTGGGTATTATTTTAAAATGTTCTATTGGGCCCTACCTGCCTTCCATCCATCTCAGCCCTGTATGTGTCCCAGGGGTGGTAAGGACTGCCTGGGGGCAGACCAGGGCATATGCCCTGCGTGGTCAAGACTGCAGGGCTCTGAGATGGAGGCAAAGTGGGGTATTTTGCCTATGTAGACAAGCCTCTAGTCTACCATTTGAAAATGTAATGGCCTAGATGAGGCTATCTGTGGGGCCACTGTCACAAACATGAGCTTAGCCCTTAATATATATTAAGATCCACCTATGAGGGGCCTGTGTACCCAACCTCCTCTGAAATATGAAGGCCATGATAAATAGTGCTCTTTCTTTCTCTTTTTAGCAGTGGCAAGGTGAGAACTCCTTCATATAAGATCACTTTACTTTCTCCCTGTTGATTTTTAGACACCTGGATTAATCGGGGGGGGGGGTGCGTCAAGGCCCACTCATGCTTGTGACTTGCCTGAACAATACATAATACATTCACATATTCTTTGCCCTAATACTGAGCTGAGTATACTGTCCTTTCTGCATGTCACTACTGAAAATGTTAAAAATTAGTTATCTGATCATCAAAGTCCTTTCAGACCATATTCTCTTTCTATTGTGCCCTTCTCACTTGTATTTGCCAAAATGGTTGTGACATTATCAAAATTTGCTATTCTTAGAAAAGCATATGCTGAAAGTTTTATATGGTATAATGCTGTACAAAATGACACAGAGGGACTGAATGGTGAAGTGCTCTTCTGAGCTTTGGAGAATTCTGATAAATGAATCATCATTTTGACCTGAAGGCTTTTAAAGCTGGTTTTAATTAACATGCCCCATTGCACAGTGCAGTAGATATATCGCAGAGGAAAGGAAAAGAAAAGATTGACATACATAACCAGAATTAGAGCGGAGAAGAACATTTTTAGATTTTTCTTTTCTGTGAAATTTTCTGAGATTTCCCTCCCTCACCTCCACTACCAAAAAAGAAAAAAAAAAAAAAAAGGGGGGGGGAATGAAAAAGAAAGACAAAGAGTTCTCTCAATATTTTTGGTATGGGGGTGCATACATGTGCATGTGATGACCACCATTCCCCTTGCCATATATATGAGAACACTACTGGGCCCAGGACACTGTACAAAATGGTGGCCAACATAATTAATTGGTGGTGCTGCCACTTTTAGGAAACTCATAGGAAAAAAGGATGAAGCTGTGTTTGATTATGGATGGTAAACTGCACCCCAAGAAAGGGTTGAAACATTTTCCTCCAAATTTAAAGAATATTTAAATGCTCAAGGGGAAAAATGAGAAAGAGGCCTTTTTTGAGTGTCTGAAAACACTGATGAAGAGAATCCTTCTCAATCCCCTTTCTGGTTTTCTTTCCCTAGTCCTCAAATAGTCCCTAATCCTTAGTCCTCAAATAGACTGAAAGGTTTCTAAACAGGGTGAACAACAGCGAGCAGGGGGAGGGGTAGCCCAGCAAGAAGGATTGCCATTGTGGGCTATGTTCTGATGGGCTTGACTACAAAGGCAATAAAAGCCATACTCACCCCTTATTCGTGGCACAGTTGGCACACAATGATTTGGCAATTTGCATCTCCATCAGGGTTTCAGGAAGATTCGCAGTTTGCTCCAGATTCAAGGGGGAAATGGCAGGGCACTCAGAAGTCTGAGTAGCCTACAAATGTAAGTATGATATAACCAGCACAGACTGCAGTTGGCTTCCATGTGAAACCTAGCTCTTCCCATAAAAGGAATAACTGAGCAATTTTAGCTGTCTGTTGATACTAAATATAGCCCTTCTTTCTGCTTTTAACTTAATAACATATTATTCCATCTAGGCTAATAAAGTTGTGCCCTGTTAAATTTGGGTCTGAACCAAAATGTGAGTGGCAGATTGGAGATAGACATGGTGGGTGGACAGAAAGGATTCTCTTTGGATGCTGGAGATTACAGTAAGAGGATGCCTTGTGCTGATGTCCTGTTCAAAGGCCTCCCAGAAGCATCTGGTTGGTTACTGAGAGAACAAAATGCTGGGCTAGATGGGCCTTTAGTCTAATCCAGCAGGGCCCTTATAAAACAAATGTTCATAAACACTCCTTCCACTCTGGGCTCTTACATTGTGCCTGTCCATAAAAACAGTGGTGTGGCACTTTAATTCTAGCTATAGCGGTGTGTAAAATGGCTGCTTGAAATTTTCTGCTTTAACTGTGAGCAGAGACATGGATGGGGAACCATTTCTCTGAACTTTTCAATTTGGAGCAGGGATGTGCTGTATTAAATTATTTGTTCCATCAAGGGAGAATGAATGATATAATCAATGTTCTCCCGGCTGCTAGTCTCTTGGCAGAAGGGTGAGTGCTCTCCCCTGCTCATGCCCACATGACATTGGGAGGGTGGGGTGAAAAAAGATGAGAATTGGAGAGGCCATTGATTTCCAGCATCCTTTCTTGACTTCCCCCCTCCCAACCCCCATAGAACATCAGGAAGGTGAGGGGAAACTGGGTAGGGGTTGGAAGAGGCTATAGCCTTTGCCCCCTGTGTTCTAATAGCTGGTTCATGACAATGCTAACATTGTCATCATGTGGCATGACTACATGGGTGGGAGACCCCACACCTACAGTACCTCATAGCTGCAGCAAATTTCTTTGATCCGCAGTGGCCCTGTAAATGACACGCTCAGTAGGCTTCTCTGATTCTAGATCAGGGTATCTTGCCATATGCTAATCTCCATTGGGGTAAAAGGGTGGCCCTACACTGACCACATGTCCTATACGCTACACTATTTCTGGCCATGTGGCCAGAGTGGCTCTGGATTTTTCCCCCTGTTCATTGTGCATGTGAATAAGTGAATATATGTGGTCCCAGAATACTGTAAAACTGTACAAGCATCCATACGCTTATCTAGAAATGCACATAATTGATGAATAAAAAAATAGCACCAGAGCAGTGTCCCATCCACCAGAAGTACTATCCCAGCTTTTCTCTGAAGCCAATCTCTGGATACTTTCTCATATTCAAATGGATGGTGTTATTCCAAATCCATAATAATTCTAAGTAACACTGTTTAATTTCAAATTGGAGGTTTCATAAATGAATTCAGTAAGAAACAGTGGATGTTTTATAATCCAAGCCAAAATCTCTTTGAATTTTCACTACTCTACATAAATAAGCTGAGGACATTCTGAGATGCCCCACTACCTTATAACTCCTTCAGCTACAAGGAAAGCTCAGTCACAGCACATCTCTGTCTGGTCTTAGAATCATAGAGTTGGAAGAGACCTCAAGGGCCATCCAGTCCAACCCCCTGCCATGCAGGAATACACAATCAAACCATTTCTGACAGATGGCCATCTAGCCTGTGTTTAAAAACGTCCAAAGAAGGAGACTCCACCACACTCCGGGGCAGTGTATTCCACTTCCAAAACAGCTCTTACTGTCAGGAAATTCTTCCTAATGTTTAGGTGGAATCTCTTTTCCTGTAATTTGAACCCATTGCTCCATGTCCTAGTCTCTGGAGCAGCAGAAAACAAGCTTGCCCCATCCTCAGTATGACATCCCTTCAAATATTTAAATATGGCTATCATGTCCTCTCTCGACCTTCTCTTCTCCAGACTAAACATGACCAGCTCCCTAAGCCTTTCCTCATAGGGCATGGCTTCCAGACCACCCACCATCCTGATCACCCTCCTCTGGACACATTCCAGCTTCTCAATATCCTTCCTGAATTGTGGTGCCCAGAACTGGACACAGTATTCCAGGTGAGACAGGCAGACAGCTCCTCTAGTGCCTTCTCAGACAGTTTCTCAGGCAGACAGCTCCTCTAGTGCCTCACTAAAGCACAAACCATAGGATTTCATAGGATACAGTCCTGGCAGTTAAAGAGGACTTAGCACTGCAATTGTGTAGTGTGAAAGAGCCTCATATTTGGACATTCCATTCTATTTGGACACAAGCATTCAGGTCTAAATGAGTCAGAAACTGAGGCATACCCTGACTCCTCCCATATGATGGGGCAGTTGGATATCACCTAATCTGAACCCCTACAGGCTATTCATTTTCTATCCATTTTCAAGATATAATCCTGGTTTTCAGAATGGCCATTGAGAAAGCCCTTGTTCAAAATGTATTCAGCATTTTTAATGAACTTCGGTTTTGAATGTTTTAATAAAGTTAAAATATTACACAATATACATTTGGAGTTTTTCCTTTGACATGTTATATGACAGTGATAACAGCCATATTGAATGTATTTGAGTGATGTATAGTAATAAATTGTCATAATGTAGTAGGTGGCCTATTGTTAGAGAGCAACTTTTTGTAGTTTTGCTATTTCCTCACTGTACCTTCTGTGACTTTTATGTATCATGAAAGCAATCAAAACAGCAATCATCTTGCTTTTCAATAGATAAGGTCTTTTGTACAAGCTTTATTCATAAACACTAAAAGAAAGCCACTTGGATGCTTTAGTGACATGGGTTCATATTGAAGCAGCATGTTAATAAAATCTGATTTTCAACAGAATTCTAAACATAATTAATAAACAGATATGTGTGATAATAACAAAAGGTCAATGTCTCTCAGTCTGAATACATCAACAGATTGGCTGTCATTTATTTATTTATTTGTTTATTTAAAATCCACATTGTAAAATCTGATCTTAAAAAAGTGGTTTTGCTGCTGGTGTTACTCCATATTAATTACATGTTTACTCCAGCTTTAAATTTGTTCACATCTGAATGCTTCACTTCCTCACCCCATACTAAACAATATGATAACTGAGACATTGTATTTTAAATAAATGGACAGCTCCCCATCAGCAAGCCAACCATGCAAAAGGAAAGCACTGATAAGTGACTGTAGAGGAAAGATTCTGGACTACCGGCCACAATTAACATCTCTTTTAATGAATCGAAAATGCACACACGAAGGAGATACAGCTGCAGCAGATGCACTTAGAGTTTTACCTAGTGCAAAGATCACAACAAATTATACTTTTGGAGATCATTTAATATGGATCTGGAAGACCTGGGCAAACTACAATTCGCAGATATTTTTGCTTAGGAACTTCCTTCTGGTAATAGTTTGGGACTTAATGAAGGCCTGTGCATTGGCCCCTTCCTTTAATTCTTCCAATTGCTCATGTGGTACAGTGAATTTGGGGGAAAGGAAGGGGTGGAACTTTCAAGGGGAAAACACACATGAACTCAAGAATATAAGCAAGAGTCAGTCCAACATTTTGTTCACTCAATAGCCAACCAATTAGCTATGGGAAGTCCACATGAAGGACAGGAGTACAATTGCATCAAGGAAGGAAGACTGAGAACAGTTGCTGGATGGAAGGGAAGCATTTTGAATTGGTTACCGTAGGTTTATAATATAATTTAAAGAAGTCTTAGGAAATGTCTATATTTCTTTTGTTTACAGGAATTCTACACAGAGAGAGGAGGGGGAGAGAAAGATCCCAGAAAGTGTTCATCTGAATTTGCTATGGGAGCAATTCTGTCTTCACCAATCTTTCCTCCATAGGAAGCAGTTGACATAGTTGCCCGCTACTGTATTTACTACCAAATCCCAATTGCTGTGTTTCTTAAATGATCACTACACCTTTCTTCAGAGACATCAGCATTCTTCCCACTAAACAGATGGTGCTTCAAAGCTACACCCAGATGCTTAATTACCGAGACTTCCACCTTTACAATAGCTCTGCTTATGTTCCTATTTATTCTCCTTCTTACCCAATCAAATCTGGTAAGATTTGGAATCCCTTACAATACATCCTTTTACCTAAGCTGGTAAACAAGTGTTAATGAGCTGAACATCCCTCAAGAATTTGTGATCAATGTTAAGCCAGCTACTGTGCAAATATCTTTTTCACTGTCATGGTTTACAAACATTGGAAGATGTGGTTCCTTCGTCTTTGGATGGAGCAGTGGTGACAACTCATTCAACAGAATCATTTGAGAGTTAAACTAATGGAAAGCAGCCTATTGAATCCCTGGGTGACTGGTGACAGCTTATTCATACACCCATTAGATTAAACTATGGGTGTATCCACACTGCAAAATTATAACAGTTTGATACCATTTGAACTGCCCTGGCTCTTTCCTATAGAATTCAGGGATATGTAGTTTGGTAAGGAGTCTTCCTTACAAATACAGCAGTAGAGTTTTCTAGCAAAGAATTTGGAATGCCCCTTAGCAAACTAAAAATCCCAGGATTCTGTATGATGGAGCCATAGCAGGTGAAGTGGCATCAAAGTGTACAAAACTGTGTTGTATGGTTACACCCTATGTCTACAAATCTAAGCTCTCAGTGGAATTATCCGAGACAACAACACTTGTAGCAGAACAAAAAAGAACTGACAGAACTATGGCTTCTTCAAAATTACACTGATAAACCAACCTGATTCCTTTCCCTGCACACTACTCTCCACAGCTTCATAATGCCATGTGTATCCTTTATCTGTTTCCCAACACAGCTATCTGTGTGAGAGTATGCTTGCATGTATGATTGTGTATATGTATGGGTTCCTGGTAAAACAAGGCCTTAAAATGAACCAAGAAAATGTATGCCGCGCAAAGCATTGCTTGAGGCGTAACTTGGAAGCCGGACCGAGAAAAGGAGAAAACTTGGAAGCTGAGGTGAAGTGCTGACCAAGCATAACCAAAGACAATGGGAACTGATAACCTAGTCTGGGAGCGTTCTGTACAAGTGAGTGGACTGCTGGTCAGGCATGACAGAGACAATGCCAGCTATTGGTATAGAATCATAGAATTGTAGAGTTGGAAGAGACCATGAGGGCCATCCAGTCCAACCCCCTGCCACGCAGGAAATCTTGATCAAAGCATCCCCGACAGATGGCAATCCAGCCTCTATTTAAAGACCTCCACAGAAGGAGACCCCACCACTCTCCGAGGGAGTGTGTTCCACTGCCGAACAGCTCTTATTGTCAAAACGTTCCTCCTAATGTTGAGGTGGAATCTCTGTTCCTGGAGCTTCCATCCATTGCTCCGTGTTCCAGTCTCTGGAGCAGCAGAAAACAAGCCCGCTCCATCCTCAGCGTGATACCCCTTCAAATACTTAAACAGGGCTATCATATCGCCTCTTAACCGTCTTTTTTCCAGGCTAAACATACCCAGCTCCCTAAGTCTCTCCTCATAAGGCATGGTTTCCAGACCTTTCACCATTTTAGTTGCCCTTCTCCGGACATGCTCCAATTTGTCAATATCCTTTTTGAATTGTGGTGCCCAGAACTGGACACAGTATTCTAGGTGAGGTCTGACCAAGGCAGAATGGAGCGGCACTATTACTTCCCTTGATCTAGATTCCCTTGATCTAGATTGAGGAAGTTCTGAGTGAACATGGAACACACCTTGATCTGCCTAAGAAACTGTCTAAGGAACTGTAATGAGATCATGCCAGCTCGAAAAGCATGCAGTTCTCAAGGAAAGAGATGGAAAAGGTATAAGAGCTGGGACATTTTCGGCTTTGCTTTTGTGGTTCCTGAATGGGCCATCCGACCTTCGTGGATCACGGGATCAAGGAGGTCATATGTGAGTATGTGTGTGTGAGTGTGTGTGTGAATGGA
Source organism: Gambelia wislizenii (assembly GCA_030847615.1). Lineage (NCBI taxonomy): Eukaryota > Metazoa > Chordata > Lepidosauria > Squamata > Crotaphytidae > Gambelia > Gambelia wislizenii. Next base: position 112,687,005 of record JAUMIR010000004.1, read on the forward strand.
AAAAGAGCTCTTGATACTTAACTGAATGTTTAATGTCTTATGTCTAAATAAATGTTACATGCATAGTGACTGAAAACCAAATTTGGTCTCTCTGTGCCTTTTTGCCTGTCACTTGTCTTGGAAAATCTTAAACACTATCTGATTAAAAGGACCTCTTGTGGCCGTAACATCTGCAACTAAATCAACAAGGAGCTATACATTCTTCTTGAAGGCAGGGATGGGTGATTTCAGCAATTTTCTTCCCACTGTGAGAAAGTCTTTGAAAACCACACAGTTTTCAAAGGCTATTCACAATTTGGGACTTATTCTACACAAAATTCACATGTGGCTGTTCTGTGCAAAAAACAGTGGTTTCTGCATGAAAAATAATATTTCAATGCAGAAATATTAATTCCTATGCAGAAATGCTGTTTTCTGTGCAAATCAACCATGTGCAAATTTTATACATAGTAAATCCCCAATTACAGTATTTTCTGTGCAGAAATCGTTTTCTGTGCAGGAATTAATATTTCTGCATTGAAATATTATTTTCCATGCAGAAAATGCTGTTTCCTGTGCAGATAATGTTGTTTTATGCACAAAGCAACCACAGGTTAATTTTGTGCAGAATAAGTCTTGAACTGTGAAGATTCTTGTCAGTCCAGGATTTTTCTTGTTAGGGTTTCTCAATGCTCAAAAACATGTTTTTGACCATTTACTAAACATTTACAAATAGTCTTTCTATCCCTATTAAAAATCAAATATATATTATACTAATGTTACCAAATCATCTGTTTTCTAAGTAACAGATCGTTACTCTGCTATAAGAGAAATTTGTTCTGCAAAACGAACAAAGTTGGCATTTGTCTTCTTAACCCAAGCTAAATGAGAATACAAGAAGTCCCTTGCCCATAATAATCTACTCTACCTTCCCCAAGCAGATTTGAAAGAGATACCTTCACCTGAAGTGCTATCCCACATATTGCATGTAGGGGCTTGAATCCTATTGATTAATCCTACAAGTGTAGACCCATTGAATCAAATGTTAAATGATGATTCAGGGGGTCTACTCTAGTTGGGACTGACAACAGAATTCAGGCTAAAATCCTGTAAGACAAAAGAATCATCCTGCATGCTGACTTGATGATAATCATCATCATCATCATCATCTTCTTTATATATATTGGAGCTGTTAGCTAACAGTGGATTCTCAGCATTTTCACATGAAAAAATTACCTTCCAAACCGAGATCTCTGTTCCATGTCCACCCCATTGGAGCACAGAATAATATCCTTTAAGGGGGCATAAGACATGGCTGGAGAACCTTTCCACCTGCAGTTGTTGTTGGACCATAATTCCCATCATCTCTAAAATCAGGCATGCTGGCTGAGGCTGATTGGAATGGGAGTTCAGGGTCTCTGAAGGGTTCTCCACTACTGACATAAGATCACTGCTGATTGAGATCAAGGCTCCATTCAGTGTTTCCAAATGGCCAGGAAATCCACAATTATGAAGGCAAGAGCTGGAAAAAAACTGCCCAGACATGTGTGAGGAACAGAGTTGCTGCAACAACTTTAATGGTTGTCCTTGCCTATAGTTTTGCATGATGATGCCCCAGGATACTGCAGAAAGTGAGGGTGCTGGCAAAAGAAATGAAGGAAGGAAGAAGGAAGGTTGGGAGTGAAGCTAGTAGTAGCTCTTGTTTAGCTGTTGACAACAACTCATTGTCAAGTGCCAGGGGAGCCTCTCAAGCACAATAGCAGGTCCCATACTCCAAGGAAAATATGACTTCGTCAAAGTCCTAAAATGGCGGTAGTGGTTGCCTGTTGACATTTAAAAACCAGCAATTAGAGGCTGCCTATTGACATTTCAAATACAACTGTTAGATGATGCCAGCTCAACGTTCACTGTTTTTGCTGGCTTTCTACCTATGCTGAGTGACTTTACAAACTCTATTGCGAAGTTTGGGTTAAAGTGTGATGAGACACCTGGACAAACCAGAAGAAATTCCACTCATTCTCAAAAGATCCAGAAATCTCATAAAGTGGAGTTTGATTAAGACACATATTACTTGTGGTGATTCCTGTGGACAATAATTTTAGCAATATAAAAATAAGTAAAATTCTCTCTTTCATCTTTCCCTTCTATTTTCTTTGTATAATTGTCAACAGAATAACTTCTGAAGCAATGAAAAATGTCATTTATTGCAGGGTTTTTAACTGTTGAGCAGAAGCACCAATGGTTGTTGGCTTCCTACTCCACCCTGGCCATTATAGTTAATGATCAGGGATTCTGTGACTTGAAGTCATCTAACACCTGCACCTCCTGGTTGTAAACTATTGATCTGCTCTAAGATCATATGCAAGACTTATTGATGAGCTTCAAGTTGTTTATTTTCTTTCCTCATAAAGGAAACATAAGACAATTTATATTATTTGTGCTAATACCATTCCACTTCTTTTGAATGTAAACTACAGTTCAGACCAAGGAGTTCAGAGACAAACTACATATCATAAAATTTTGGAAATCACTTGACAAATAATAAGTGATCTTTAATAAAGGGATATGAACAGCACATATGAATTGGTTATCATGTATGTAGAAGAAGTTTTTCACAGCATGGAGCCAGAAATCCTCACACAGTCAAATCACTGTGCAACTTTAGAATCCCTGGCTAGCTTCAAAGCAAACCAAATGAAAGAGAAAACCAGCAATTATAACAGTTTCTACAAATTTTTATGTCACTGAAGTAAGGCAATGTATTTCAAAATAAATGTACAGTCAAAATTGGGTAATTTGGAAGACTGTTTATTTTAAGGGGCTCAAAACAAGCCAAATATCACATTTTTATCTGAAAACCATATGATCACCTATAATTACAGAAATACTTGAGATGACTGTAATTGAAAAAATAAAGATAACATTTACCCATCTTCTTCTAGAATGCCTGTTTACAGCATGTGACAACTGATTCTGTTGAGCAATTTTCTCATTTCCTTTTCACAAGACACTTTTGAATATCAACGAGCATGAACACAGAAAAATAATGTTGAATTTACTTTCAAAAGGTCCAAGTTAAACAAGCTTATCATAGCCGCTGCAAATAGGGTGAGGACCAGTGGAGAATTTGTATGTTCCTAGGACATTTGTTATCCAGGCACAGAGATATCTAGTTTTCAAGTGTGACTAGCCACTCTTGCATGGTTCGTAACCAAAAACGCATGTAATGAAGATAATTCCATTACAAATTTCGAACAGAAAACAATGCTTTGAGGCAAGGAATATCTCTCCTCAACCTTCCAACAGTAAAATGATAAACCTTTTCCTGTTAATTTCCATTTCCCCATAATTGCTGCAACATTGGTCCTATTTTATTCCATTTATTTCTCTCCCCCCCACCTCTGGCTTAGTCATATGGTCAACCCAATCCCACTAGGAGTCACATAAACAAGTACAGGGAAACAAAAAAACATAGCAGGGGCCCTTTCCCATTACACAATTATAGCACTACGATCCCACTTGGACTGCCATGCCTACTTCTTGTGGAACCTGGGAATTTGCAGTATAGGGAGGGGTATTTAGAATTATCTGTCTTGAACAGCCATGGCAGTTCATGTAGAATCATAGTGCTATAAGCATGTACAGGTTGACCACCTGTATTCACAGATTTGGTATTTCTAGGCATTTCTAGGTCCTCCAATGTGATTCCATTTCTGGTGTTCATCTCATGGAAAATAATAGGATTCCCTATTATCCACAGTTTCAGGCATCCACAGGGGGTGGGTCTTGAATGCAGATACAGGGGTCAACCTGTAGTGTGGAAGGCTCCAGAAGTGGCTACATGACATTACAGTAAGCAAACAAGGGAGGGTATTACAAAGGGAAGGCAAACATGTTCAGGGATGCTGCCAAAAGGTTGTAGAAAGAGTAAAGCAGTGATCGGTGCTATAGAAAATATTCCTAAACAATAACAGATGACAGTAAAGCACAGGCAAACAAGACACGCAACAACTATGATGAAAAACAACAGTAGTGGGGCCTGGGGAATTTTCCTGGGATAAAAATTCCAGAAATAGGAAAAGTAGGATACCGCCTATTGAAAGGGCCTCTCTCCCATCTACCTTTTATTGATAGGGACACACAGAAGAGGGTTATACTGGAATTACCTTAATTGACAAGGATAAAAGTGTCTTCCAGGATTTTATTCATTTCTTGATTCTCACTGATTCAATGAGAACCAGAAGGTATCACTGCTGAGTAATTCAGGCCACCACATATTTTGTCTGCAATCATATTTAAGATAAAATTAATGGATCTTCAGAGCAACAACCTGTATTGCAGGTTGTGAAGATTAGATGTGAAACAGTAACCTGAAAATGAAGTGGAAAATTTGTCACTCTTTCTAATATGCCTAAGCCTCCCCCTGCCCTGTATTTTTCATTGCAAAATTGACATGATTTAGATCCTTTTCACACTCTCCAAATACAGCAGAATCATATTACATGCTGAAGCCCACTTCACATGACTGAGGAGTAAGATTCACATCAGAGCTCAGCTTGGCTAGGGAAGCTCTTATAAGGGCCCATCACCAGAAGTCCCCTTTCCTTATCTTCCCTCCTCAGTCAGGACTGGGCAACTGGAATGGGTCTGGGGGGACACTTTTCTGTCCTTTGGACCCTCAACCATGGATTGTCAGAAATGGCAGAAGGAAGGAAGGAAGGAAGGGAGGGAGGGAGGGAGGGAAGCGGTAACTGTGAAAAACAGGTTTTTTTTAATTACCCGTGAATGGGAGGGGTTGCAATCTATTTAAAAAGTGAATTGCCACTCCTGGACATTTTGTTTTTGTTTTGTTTTTGTTTTGGCCAAGAAAGGAGTAATCTAGGAAGTCTGGAAGGCTGCAAAAGCAACTTTCAGGGAGTACATGCTGCCACATCAATACACTTTGCCATTCTTTTGGTCCAAAGATGGAATGACAGGGCAAGAAGGAAGTGCCACCATCTGGTCATTTGTTCACTCACTCTCCTACCAGATCTTGCCCAGCAAGTGATTTGGCAGAAATGGAGATTACAGTAAGGAGGAGGTAGGACTTTATAAATGCATCAAATATGGCGTCATAACGATGCCTAATGATCACGAAAGGGTGTGCATACCAGACGACGTTGTCCTTTTACAATCATGTCAAGTCCAAATTCCATTCTATTTTATTGATGGACCAAGCCGTCAATTGATTGATCATGGCACCTTGTTGCCAGTGTTTGAATCCTTGTGTCTCTGTGCTCATGTGAATAAGGCGTCAATGACAGAACACTTCTGAGTGAGATTGCGACAGCCAGGGAAGGGATGCTCTTTTTATGAATCCCCCCAGTGTACTTGGGACTTTTAAGTGTGTTTTTGTGCTTGTGTCTACGTTTTGTGTGTTTAGTTTGCTTTAATTTTTAAGTTTCCCACACTCACATCTTCTCGTAAGAATCAGTGAGCTCTCAACCCTGGAAGTAAACGGAGCTCTGTTCATGCTCTGCTACTGCTGGGGCTGCCTTTTTGCACTGCTAAAAGTGGGTCTGGTGGTGGGGTCTTTTTCCAGCATAAAAAAGCTTCAAAATATGCCAGCAAAAGAACTTTTCTGGAACAGGTCTGATAAAGTCCTGAGTCACACTGAAGGCACTGGCAGTGTCTTACCTGCACCCTCCCAAACCTTGAAGCCAACACTGGGTGCTGAAGATGTGGGACCCACAGATGCTCCCACTAGTAGCTTGGCCTTGGGGACACACAGCCATTGGGAGACAGTCTCCAGATCTCTCCTCCCACCTCTACAATCTTTCAAAAGCATTTTCCAGCTTTCCCTTGTTTTCTTTACACACTTGAATGAAAATATGTGTAACCAGGCCACATCCATTTTGTGCAAAGTGAATGTATGCTCTTTGTGTTTGGCTCAAGCACAATTTAGAGGTGGGAATGTAGAAGGAAATATCTAGTTACAGGCTAGTGATAGTATGAAAAGGGTCTTAAAGGATCTAGTTACATAATGGCATGGGAATAAAGGAGAGACGATAGTCATGGTATACTGCACTTAATATTATTGTGGTAAAATAAACCTACAGATAAATGCAAGAGCCTGTATTATCAGACTTCAAAATTCTACAGAGATTTCCTACCTTTGGCCAGACCAGCAGCAACATTAGAAAAAACAGAAATATAAATGGAACAAAAATGAATAATCAAAATAATGCATATAAAGTGCTTGAAACAACTGGAGATTCTAATTTGTCTTTGAAACACTGGCTTGCATGTGTTGGAATAAGCTTAACATAAGAAGTATCTTAAAATATTTTTGTTTTGTTTTTTACTCACCTTGTAAATTTGTGGCAGAGTTCATTAATATTAGAATTCTCCATGAGAAGAACTATATTTAATATACAGGTCTAGAAAATGGGGATCAATGTACCGGTACTAAATTCAAGATGACCTACTTTAGATCCAGTTCTTTATTTGATGGAATTTCTTTCTGTTTCCAACTAATGCATTTATTCAAGAACCCATGAATTATATTGTTATGGCTTTCTGTGTCCAAATAAATCTTCTGGAATAATTCAGCTGTTACACATTATTCAATGAGTCAGCCAAAACATCAACTACTGCTGAATAGAAGAACATTTACATTTATTATAGTATTTTTATTTTCAATATTTCCCTAGATATTTTATGACATTTTTTAAAACTTGTATTTGCCACAAAGACATTTCCATCATGTTCTAGGACTGGTGAAATAAATTGCTTCCCCACCTCACAACTGCTTTTTGTCATTCTTCTAAAAGCTACAGTTCCATTACTTTTGTACATGACTACTCAGTGCTTTAAACAGAAAGTGCTGGGCAGGAGGGAATAATGTCACTTTAGATGTTAAATTGTTCTATGATTCACACCCTCCTGTTGTTATACTATTGTTCCATTGCCCCCTATCTTACACTGAAACAATTCACCCTTTTCCAGCTGGCTCCAGTGTAAATGGAGGCGGGGGAGGAGGCACCCCAACTTTGAATTGATCTGTGGAACGGCTAAGGCAATTTTGCCCTGGAGCCAAAGAAACTGCTTCAACATCAATGAATAACTGCAATCTTCAAGAATTTTAGGACACCAAGGCCATAAATCTATATCCCAAGGGCCTTAAACTATTAGAAGTGTTTATCCCCTACCTTTGCTGCTCCATTAAAAAGTACTAAAACATGGGAAGGTGTAATATTTATATGCAGGCATAAGAATAAAATGACAGCTTTACAATATGCAACACAATTTTTTTAAGGAAAGAAACCCAGTTTCTTCTGCTCCTTTTGGGAGGAGTTGGTAGACAGTGTCCATTGACACAGCAGTTATTGAGGCATGTAATACTGTGAAATCACAGGGACTTGCTCATAAAATATTCACTCTGGAGCTTTCAAGGTCTCAGTCTCTCTCCCCCACTGCCACCCCAATCCCTAGCAGAAGTGTGGAATCAGAGATGTTAGTGTGAAGTTTCCAAAATGTAGGTGAATACTGTAGAGTGAAAAGGAAAGACTTCATCTTCACATTTGTCTTTCCATGAATTTAACTCAAAGATGGAACAGTAGTTTCCATTGTAAGGATCAAGGAAGAAGAATAAGAAAATGTATGATGGATGTTCAGGGTATATTTATTGAAGAAATTCTGTGGTAGCAAAAAGGATTTGTGTGTGTGCACATGTGCATGTGTGTATAAAGACTTATTGGCCAAAAGCATTACACTGTTTAAAAAGAAAGGGGAAAATGCTCTCTATCATTGGAAATTTTAAGGTTACCAAGTCTAGAAAATACTTACATCAAACAAGCATTGATTACAGAATATGAAGATTAACATGTTTTCTCTGTAATAATTTACTCTTAAGATTGCGATTAGTTTAGTATCTATCAATATTTTAAAATACAGTTGGCCCTCTGTATCCATGGATTTGGCACCCACAGATTCCATTATCGACGGCTTGAAAATATTCATAAACAAATAAATAAATCCAAGAAGCAAACCTTGATTTTTGCATTTTATATAAGGGACATCATTTTACTGTACCATTGTATATAATGGGAGTTGTGCATCTATGGATTTTGGTATCGGGGAGAGAGGCTAGAACTAAACCCCAGCAGATATTGAGGGTTCACTGTATATGAAACAAGTAACAGTGGTAGGAAATGCTCATAAGAATTATAGGACCTAACTCAATTTACTAAAAAGGCTTGTGATCTTTTTTATAAGAGGAGATGAAAATAAATGACTCTCATTCAGAGATACAACATATACGAAAATACTTTAGGAAGGGGGCTTGCTGCTCACCGGCGGGCCTTTTTGCAGCCCGACCGGCACCCCCGGAATGCCCTCCAGCTGCCATGTTCCCCGTCTCCTTCCCAGCTGGCTTTGTGGCAGGAAGGGGTGGGGAGGGAATGGCAGCCAATCGGGGCGGGCCTGCCCAGTCCTGATTGGCTGCGGCCACCAGGACAGGGCGGGTCATCTGGCTGGCCTCTGGCATGGCTGGATGACACCAAACAGGGGGGGGCAACGGAGCTGTTAAGAGGCAGCTCCATCAGACCACTGCCCTCTTTTGGCTCCTGGAAGCCGAAGACCCCCCACCCACCATCAAGGAGAGGGAATTTCATGTCACAATTTGCGGGCAGTGGATGTCATGGGTCGTGAAAGGGCATTGAAGTCAAGGGGTCTCTGTAAAGCGCAAGTTCAAGCACTAGCTCAAGTTCAAGTTCAAGTTGAGGTTCAAGGGAGACCCCACCTATAGATGTTAATAATTTTGTTTACGGGGAGGAGAGAGAGTCAAGCGGACAGCTCAGACAGCATCTCTCTCCTCCAGGGAGTCGGGATTGACCGACCTGTGGTCTTGACCCACATGGGTGGGTTCAAGGACTAGATTGCGACCCATGCATTGCCGCCAACCATTCAGCTTGCAAGTTGCGGCCATTTATTGCCAAAAACCATGTATTTACTAACCTGTATTTAACCATGTTTTCTGAAGATGTAACCAAATACATCTTCAAAATACTGTGTGCGAGTATCATTCAGGAGGGTGGAGGGGCTGTACAGTCTGGGTCCGCAAATGACCCCATTAGAATTGTGGCCTACAAACTACTAACAACTTGATCTTTGGTTATTTCATTTCAGCCTTCTCCCCCCTCATCATATTACTCACAGAGAAATATCTCCTAATCAATTTCAAGTTAAAAACACTTAGACTTTTTAAATAAAATATGACAACTGGCCTAAAGCTAACTGTTAGCAACAGAATAGATCCACTGAAACAATGGAATGTATATACCTGTTGACTAACCTGGATCCCATGGATTCAGTGGATATAATGGTTGGGACTAACACTTGAATTTATATCAGTGCATTTATACATTTATTTCATCATCTTCAGAATACATAACGTGGACATGCTTACCTCTAGTGAATATGGTATAGAATCCTGAATAAAAATTAAAACTCTGGACTCAACATACTACATTTAATTTCTTATTAATAAAAACCCAAGTAACTAATTTAAATATTATCTGACTTATTTTATATGCATTAAGCAGGTATAATGGGCTATTTCCCATATAACAGGCTGGATTTAGTGGAAATAACTTGCTACCTTTCAAATCTTTTATTTTTAAATTACAGAAAAGCCTTTTGTACATAGGTAAATGCACTGTAGGCCTTACTTTATTAACTTTTTAATATGTTCATCTTGTAGAATTAAAAAACAAAGAAAGAAAGCTGGTTTTCAAAATTTGCAACCATGCACTCCCCCCACCCCCAAGGGAACTCTCATTTGAAATCTCTTTGTTGTGGATGATGGTATGTTTTCTCTTACAGTAAGGAATGAAAAAATAATTTCAAGAATAAAATTTACAAAACATATCAACTTAGGAACGGAAAGATTTTTTTGTTAGTAATCTTTCTCAAATGAAAATAAATAAATAAATCAGTTCTTGACACTTAGCCATGAGATTCTTTGCAGTTCAGGAAGTCTTTCAGAAAAAATGTGTGTTGAAATACACATAGGTCAAGATCCTTCATCCATAGCCACAATGTCAAAGTTATATCTCTGTAGCTACATCTCCAGATGCCACCTTCCAAAACACCTACCTTTTGAGACTACAGTATCCTTGTGGGGGTCTGGTCACCCCCTGCTACCAGGAGAGGGCTGGATGCATCATCACTCACCACCCCATTCTCCAGAAAATCAGAAATTCCTCAGTTAGGTTGAAAAATAGGGTTTTGGCAGTACTTTTGGTCATTATGATGGTGCAACAACTCTAAAAGTGAATTTGCATATTCATGATGTCATAAATCAGCCTTACAACAAGGTAATTACTAAACTGGTTTCCAGTTGTGGTTTCTTTGCAAAGAAAGTTATCTCCCCCACCCCCGATTGTTTTTATATACATAGAAAACACTTTTTCTGCACATAGAAACCCCAGCTGGAATCCTATAGGTTAGTCCCAACTAGAGTAGACCCAATAAATCAGTTAATAAAAGGTGAGTTAAAATGTGGGCAAATCCCCTTGATTCAGTGGGTCTATATTAGTTGAGAGTAGCAATAGGATTCAGCCCACATGTCTTTCATTGCAAAAGAACTCCCTGAAAGACTTGAAGTATGAGTAGCAATCAAAAACTGCAGAGAAATCCTACTGTTCTCATGCAGCAATTAGAAAATGATGAAAATTATTTCTCCTTGCATTACTATAAACACAGAGCTGTTATATGCTATTTTTTTTTAAATTTTGAACACCAGAGACTCAAATACAATGGTCAATACATATGGCAGAAAATCAGATTTAAACAGCTGCCGCTGCTGTTATCATTATCATTTGTACTGATACCCTGCTTTTCTCCCCAGACCAGGACTCAAGGAGGTGACAGATGTTCTTGCTACATTGGTGAGTTTCATAGACCGTTCCCTGAAGTAAGTCTGCAATCATCAGGCTGAGCTTGACCACGGGAAAAACTGAGGCAGAATTTCAGTTTCATGGCAGTTGGTTAATACATGGAAATTCCTGTAAAGATATGGCGATCTATTAAGGGTGCAGTGTCATGGTGTGTACAGTTCAGGCTGAAGATTATGTATGCTAAGCATAGCAATATCTTTCCTATCATGACACATTCCTGCTGCTTCCACTGTCCTGTGCTTCCAGAGCTCTATACAAAGAGTTAGGCCATGTAGCTAAGCAGGCTTCTGCCAGTAATAAAATCTACCATGTATATGTCTTTCACAGTTCTTGGTATGGCATATCACACACTGCAATTGTAGACATATCTACTTAATGTAAGCCCACAAGGCATTAAGCAGAACTTACTTTTAGGTAATTGTGGAGATGTTGGGCAAGGTAAATGGTTTACTATATTGATGACACCCAATCCCAAAGCCCCTAATGACCTCACCCAGTGGCTTTATATAGATTCTGAAGAACATGGGGGTAAGATGAAACCCTATGTTGTCCCACAACAATAACTATGTGGCTGAACAGGAATCTCCTAGTGCTGTTCTCTGGAACCTGCCTTGTATTACTGTAGAACAGTGTCTCCCAACCCACAGAGTCAGTCCAGTAAGATACTAGCAAGGGAGCCCTGGGGGGTGCAGTATTTAAATGCTAGTACAGCAAGCCACAAGGTTATGCGTTTGATTCGAGAGGGCTCCAAGGCTGACTCAGCCTTTCATGCTTCTGCAGATTGGTAAAATGAGTACCCAGCTTGTTGGAGGCAATTACCTAAAAAACATTGTAAACTGCTTAGGGAGTAGTTCAGCACTAATAAGCTGTATATAAATATAAATGCTATTCCTAGTGCTATGATGAATGGTATCAAAAACCACTGAGAGATCCAGGAAAATCAACAGGGTAGCACTCCCCCTGTCTTTCCCCCAGAGCAGATTGTAAAATTAGAGCAATCAAGTTGTCTCAGTACTATACCCTGGCCAGAAATCAGACTGAAATTGCTTCCAGACAAACTATTTCCTCCAAGAATACCTGGAGTTGCCAAGCCACCACAAGCTCAAGCACCTTGCCCAAAATGGAAATGTTTGCAATCTCATATACCTCTGGGTCCAGGGAGATCCTTTTCAGGAGAGGAAAATGCTTCCCAAACAAGCATTCTCTTTAACTGCCTTCACCCATTTGCTATTAGATGGTAAGGGTTTTTGGCCTGCCTCTATCCAATACCTGCTGTCTCTAAAACTTTCCCCATTTGCTAAGTCATCCATTGTGGGAATATATCTAAGCAACCATTCCATGTGACCAGAGAACAGGTTATGTTTTGGTCACATACAAGACCCCCCCTCCCTTTTTCTCAATATGGTGAGCACAGGCTCTGCTGAGCTGCTCCTCTTCTGGAAACTTTCCTGTAATTAGCCAGGGCTTAGGCACTGCATGAATATATATTTGAATGTACATTTAGTAAAGTTTTTAGCTATGAAACTTACATACTGACTGTCCTTCTTTCTTTGCTAAAACTAGTCTCAGAGAGACCCAAGAAATTCAGCTCTTCCACTTGTGAACTCTGCTAAAGGAGACTGAATTTTAGCTGAATTAGTCTTCGTTAATAAGATTAGAAGTAGATTCCCAGGCTGTTAGTTTCTTTTCTGGGACGAACAGCCTGGGAATCTATTTCTAATACACCATGCACCACTGCCTCCTTCAAGGCAGCAGGCACCTCCCCCTGGATTCACCCAGTCAATCCACCCCTTCTAGATTTTATCAGCCAAGATGGACAAGGGTCAAGTTTACCTGTGGTGGGCTGAACTGCTTCAAGTGTCTTGTCAACATCATCAGGCCTCAATAAGTGAAGCTGATCCCATGAAAACTGACCAAATGGCGCACTGGTCACCTCCTAGGCTCTATAAGTGTGGTGTCATGTTCTGAGCAAATGTGAGCAATGTTTTCCTCAAATTATCTAGCAATTTTTTCACAGCAGATAGCTGTGGGTTGCACACCTAAGGTCTCTGGATCCTACCCAAAATAATTGTTTTGACTTTTTTAAAACAAGGTTTCCTGTGTTACAAAATGTTTGGAACTTCCTGGACCCAGAAAAGCAGGCTTTCATGTAGTGTGTCAGGTATAGCTCAATAGCAAACTGCTTGCTTTGCATGGAAAAGGTCTCAAATTCAATCACAGGGATGCCCATATACTCAGTATCTCCTCACACAACCTCTTCTGAAATCCTGGATTTGTTGTTGTCATTTGTTGTCAAATTGGCTTCAACCTGTGACAACCTGATGAATGAGAGGGCTCCAAGATCCCCAGTTATTGACAGCTCTGTTCAGGACTTACCAATTCAGGGTTAGCTCTGTTCAGGATTTACCAATTGAGGGTCATAGTTTCTGTAATTGACTCAATCTCTCTGTAATCTGTTTTTTCTCTTTTCCTAATCCCTTATACTCTACTGAACATTATTGTCTTTCCCAATGAGTCATGTGGTCTTATGATACACCCAAAGCATGGTAGCCTCAGTTTAGTCATTTTGGCTCTAGGGCCATCTATTTTCTTTGTGGTAGTCCACATTTCAATTGAGGTTATTTTTTTTACTGACAGATTTCTTCTGTGCCTAGCCTTCACAACTATACACAGAAATAGGAAATTCTATCGTATGAATAATTTTGACTTTGGTATTTAATTACATATCTTTACACTTGAGGATCTTATCTAGTTGATTTGCCTTTCCAAGTCTTATCTACCATCCGATTTCTTGACTATAGTCTCTATTTCTGCAGTGCAAATGCAGCCTTTCTCAAGGTATAGAAAAACAATTTCAATGTCTTCTCCCCACATTCTAAAGATATGTAAATAATCTGTGATCATTATTTTTTGTTTTCTTAATATTCAGCTGTTACCCTGCATTTGCACTTTCTTCCTTAACTTTTATCAGTAATCATTCCAAGTCTTTGCTATTTTCAGCTAGTAAAATGGTGCCATCTGTGTATCTTAAACTGTTGGTGAACCTTCCTCCAGTTTTCACAGCTCCTTCTTCAAATTCTAATCCAGCTTTCAATATATGTTCTATGTATACATTAAACAGATGGAGTAATAAAATGCAGCACTTCCTGACCCCCATGGCAACTTGAAATCATTTTATTTCTCCATATTCTATCCTGATAAGGACCTCTTATCTTGAGTATAATCAGACACTGTGGCACATTCACTTCTGAAAAATTGGATAGATGCTCTTACTCAAGGTAGACAATACTGCACTAGAAAAACCAGTAGTCCAGCCTGGTGTAAGATATCTTCATATGGTGTGTTTCCCCCCCAGTAAAAATAAAGCCAAAAGATTCTACTGTGTATTCACAACTGGGCACATATTTATACTGTGGTTTTATGGGGAAACAGTGTGAAATGGGAAATAAGAACAGTATATATATTTAAGATTTAGAAGTTGTCTAAAGCTCATATAGATATAGTGATGTTAAATGCAGATGATTAGTGTGGGAGACAAATGAATTTGTCACTAATGAAATGAAGTTTGGCCATTTCTCCATGTTTCCTTCATTTGCTAGTCCTATTCAAAGCAGGCTAAAAAGTAGCTGTAACTGTAAACATCACAGATAGTGCATGATGTATTTGTTCATTTTAGGTGCTACTTAAATAATCTATACATTTCTTGCTCTTTGAATTTATTGTCTCTCATTTCTAATGGCTTTTCCAGATATCAAATATGTGTGTATTGGAGGGTCATTGTTCTTTGGGATTGTTGGTTTTTGTTTTGTGGTATTTTTTGTCCTAAATCCAATTGTTAATCTGAAGCAGATTAGATCAATTAAAGCAATATAAACTTGGCAAATCAATAGTTATGTAAGATCAATTGATTCAGTTGGTACAGTGGGCCCACCCCATATTACCGATGGCTGTACCCCATATTATTCAGTGGTGGTGCATTATATATATTTTATAGTTTTTATCCATCAATAAAAAGCAGCGCCCGCAGCATGGGGGAAGGTTGGGAGGAGGTCAGGAGGAGGATGGAGGAGGATGGGACTCTCTGAAATGGGACTGTGTAAGCACGACAGCCCCGTTCTTCTCCCAACCTCCAAAGGTCCCCCCCCCATTTGAAAAAGTCCTTAGGGGATCTTCCACTAGAAAACATTTGAGTGGATAGGAGAAAACATTTAGTTCTTGGTTATGCTGGCAGGGGATGCTGGGACGTAAAGTCCAAAACATCAAGAAGACAAAAGTTCCCTGCTCTTAGTTGAGAGGGGGAGAAGGTGAAACAGTTAAGATTACCTTTCTTCTGACAATGAATCAGAAACCCTTTTGTGAAAAGGTAGAGCCTTCCATTCATAGAAGAGGAAGTGTGGACCCAAGCTAGAGATTCAGATTTCATGGTGAAGTGTTGATCGATGATATTCTGGAACTACTTATACATTGTATTTGTAGCATCCACTCTGAATTCAAGAAATGGAGTGTTGATGGTATCTCTGATGTACACAACACTCCTTTGGGCTCCAGACAGAAACTTTTTTAAAAATATATCCAGGCAATTTTATGAGCTGTACCTTTTAATTATTAATTGGATTTTTATCTGTTATTTTATTACTTGAGATACACACTGATATAATCTGGTAGTATGCCATCCTGAAATTCTAAATAGGATGAAGTGCAGTGTATAAATGTTTTGAACAAAGAAGGAAAATAATGTAACTGATAATTTTATGTTCCAAGAGCTATTAAGTCTGCTATGGGAGCATTAAATCCCCAGCAGCATACTTACACTATTGTCTAGTGCCAGAGACTGCTTTCTTTTCTCTGCTGGCTCCTTGGGTGAGCAGCAGCAGCCAAGGGCTTCCAGGGACAGGCCAATGATTAGTTGTTGGGATGCTTCCAGGAGCATTCCAGCTGCCATTGAGCACCCAGACAAGAAGCAGCCACCTATGCTCCCCAATCATACCAGCCAAATTCAGTGATATAGCTATTGATGACTGATTCAGGGAAATAAGGAGACCAGACCCAAAAGATGGGATACAATAATTGGGCTTTATTTAACCCTGACTATTTATTAACCCTCTAAAGATCTTCAGTGGGGGGAGGCAATCTAGTGTGGGAGCAGCTGGGGCAATAGGTCTATCCCAGACCTTATCATCCTATGCCAGTGGTGGGAAGGTGGGAGGTGAAGTGTGGCAGGGCCTTAAATAGACTCTGGGCCCCCTCTCCTGTCATGGTATGTGTGCCATGACGACACTCTGCCTGGCCTCCATCCCCTCCACCTGGCAAAGATGGCTCCCTCCCCGGCATGGCTGCACTGGCTGGGAGTGCACTGGATACTTCACTGGCTGGGAGGTGAACTGGATACTCAATACAGAGAGGATCCTGTTGTACATGCCTCCCATAGAAGTGCTAAAGATGAGGAACCTATCAAAAATGGGTGGCAAACTTAGCTTAACTACATATGTTGTTGAATACAATGGTATTCAAATAAAGACTTAAGCACCTAAGGCCATGAATGGAGACATCTATGCATTTTGCTTGTCCTCAAAGTTTATTCTTCCCAATCTAAAATTCTTTCTATCTCAAATATGAAGGAATTTGTGAATGTTGGGTAACTTCTCATTCAACTGACTCACAACCTTAGCTTGGCTTGAGAAGAGAAGATTCTACTTCTTTGTTCCTTGGAGAAGCTCCATTCAAATTACCCACATGAAAAAGTATGAGGCTCCAAATTCATTCCTAAATGTAGTGGTGGCTGCTCCCTTCCATTTCAGTGGGACAGTAAATTTACTGCCACTTTTTAGTCTGAACTTTAAAAGAGCTCTGAAAGTGCAGGACTTATTTGAGGAGCCTGTCTCCAATGTGCTGAACCCAAAATAGGTTCAGCACCTTGGATAGGTCCTTTAAAGCTTGGATGAAAACCTGAAACTAAAAGCTGATGTGAAGCAATCAGTAATATATTTGTGAGATCTCTGTTGTGCAGAGTCAAAAATTGGCAGTTTTCCTTTAAATAAACACATATTTCATTCTTTCATTGTTTTAAAACAAACAGTTCACTACAGAAAGTTTTAGCAGGAATGTGGACAAATTATTTCCAAGTATAAATCAACTTTCTGTTTTGTTTTCTTAGTATCCATTAACTAAATTTCAGACTGTAAACTAGGTGAAAATGCCTGCCTTTCAGACTTTGAAAAACTATTCCTGAAATGCTGTTGTGCAACATGCTTTTTACAAGAGATCCTTAGAGATCACACAAACCTACATTCGATAGTTCCCCATCCACACACATCATTCTCTATTACAATATTATTCTCTGAGTGTAATAATTAGGACTGGTTCATAAAAAGTCTAACTTGATGCAGTATTTTTCAGTACCTGCAATGGTCCCCCACTTCCACCTCATTTCACTACTCCCTCAGATCAAAAGGGTTTCACAGGTTTTTAATCTTGTTTTTCAGTCTCAAAGGATACATTGCTATGTTCATTCATTCATTCATCTGAGGATCATCTCATCCCTTTGTCACATGGTGTTTTCAACAATCCTCCTTTTAACACTGTTAGAATGCTGAGACTATGAGTATAGTAAGCTTCTTTACACAGAGCCAGACAAATAATCCATCTAATCCAGTGTTGTATACCCCAGCTGGCTTCTTTGGAAAAAAAATTAATTTATTGTTATTAAATGTAAAATAAAAAGTGGCTAATTATTATTGATATACATTTTGTGTTAGGGTTAAATACCCCAGCTGGAAACAAAACACAAGATAAAACGGTTTTTGATAAAGCCTTATAACTGTGTGAGGGCTATAGTAAATAAGGGCCTGATTCCTCACCTTAGTTTTGGTTTCTAAGGAGGGTATATTTCTCAATTAACAGCAGTGTTGACATTCAAAATAATTAACAACTGGTTCTGTCATTTTTTGGGGGGGGCAAAATATGTACGTTTTGAGCTAAATTTTTCAGTTGTTATACGATTCATCATTAGATAAATGCATGTAAGTTGCCTACGGAGATAATCACATGAGGTTATGTCTTGGGGCAATCACGTTATGAAAGGAAACAGGAATATATTACTTTGAAAACATTTCTTATCATACCTCTTTTCTTTTACACAACTGTACTGCTTTGAAAATCCCCCTGGTGTGATAAGTCTCTTCACTGCAGTTCCAGCATTACAGCAATCAGTGCCATCAGGGGGCCTGATTTTCCTCCTTTCCTATTCCCTCTCCCTCCCATTCATTATTGCAAAGTAGGCTAACTCCATTCCTCTCTGGGTTTTTTTTTTTATTTTTTATCTTTGCTGTGCTTGTATAATTATGGCAAAAATGATTAAACTATTTTTATTTTATAGTTTTTCTGTAAGTACACAAACACAGCAAAGATAAAAAAATAGATTGTAGTCTGCAAAACATTCCAGTCATATACAGTATATGCCAGTGGCAGTCTATTACAATGCCAAGTTAAAGAATTATACATATTTATGTAGTTATTTTCCAACAATTGTGTGGGCACTAGGTGGAATATGAGAACATCAGTCCTAATCTTCCACACTTGGAGGTATGGGTGGCATTATGGGTACACCAAACCCAAGCTTAGGGACTAATTTTGGAGTGTCTTGTTCATACACACCTCTTCTTCTACCACAGTTCTTCCACTGAGTTCAACCCTTTTTCTCCGTTTACATAGTTATAGTGGTATTGTCTTATAAAAATCCCTCTTAGCCTATTTCTTATACAATTAGATCTCTCTTTTCATGTCTTGTTTCATTTTCTTCATTATTAAGCTATTCTTTTCTATTCATCACATTCACCCAAAGCCATTTTCAGTGAACGGGGACCATACATATTTTGCCTTTTCTCATTAGTTACTGTTGCAGGCTGTCTATTCAATCATCACAGAATTAATTTGCCTGTTAGTCAATAATCTTCATGTCAAATTTCCAGAAAATACTTTTAAGGTTCACTATTAAATACCATTGGCTATACAGTCAGTCCCTCTCTACGCTTCATTTTTTATCCAATGCAGATGATATTTCTGAATCATCATCAGCTATAACAATATTTATCAGCAATGCCTACCTCTCAAAATGTCAAGCATTATGCTTGTGATTTTTTTAGATGGTATTTTCAGGGTTTGTTAAGGAAACTCCCTTTCAATTATTTCTGATGTTGACTGAAAGTGAACAATAGCTAATTAGCAGTCCTGCATGACAGGAATAACTTTTCACTGTGTTGAAGCAATTGGATAATATATGATGAACTAAGAATTAAATGGAAGTTTTTCCACTGATGTCCCCACACACACACCAAAAAATTCAAAATTGGAGACCAAGATATTTTAAAAGCAGCAACACTACATATTCATTTTTAAGGTTGTATTTCCCCTTCCACCCACCATCTCTGATACCTTATTTCCGCTGAAAGCTTTCTATTAGAATAGGTTTGCCCATAAACGTTTACATTTGAAAAAGGTCTTCATAAACTCCATTATTTGTGCTTCAACTTCATTTGCTGAGATGGAATAAGTTAAAGGGAAGACATACAGTCCTTGGTGCTATCCAAAGTTCTAGCATTTTAAGTATAAAAAGCTGAAGTCTTCAAATCAAACAACTTACATTACCAATGAGACATTAAAATGATACAAAAACACTTTCATTCAATTTTAAAACAATATCTATATGCTAATATAAAGGTAAACCCATGGAAATCAATGTTCTTGTGTGCTTAGTTATTTATTCACATATTTTAACAGTCTCTAGGAAGAAGGAAAACAGATCCCTATGGTATGATTCAGACAGTAATGCAATGTACTGCATTTCTCTTTAAAATATACAGTATTAATTGTTAGTTATGCTTATATCCCACAATAAAAATTGTTCTGCTCTTTACATTCACAATAAGCATGTGAATTAGGCTAGGCTGAGAGAGAGTGACTGGCCTAAGATCACCCAATGTGGTTCATGATTCAGTATCCAATAATCTAACCACTGCCCAGCCATAAAGTCCCAAAGCCCAGTTCCAGCACTCTTAAGATTACATTATATTGGCTCTCCACTCATCACAAACTACTCTGTTAAGTTTTAGTTTTGCAGTGGATTCCAACAGAAGGAATCGCTGCTCCACCTGCACTGTGGCAGCATTTGCCAGCCCTCATTACTTTGCATGCTCTGTTATAATCTGTACACATTTTCTAAACATGGCACCCATTAAAGTCAAGGAAAAATCAAAATTATATTTGAGATGCTCTGATGCTTCCAGCTTTTAGCAATGTAGTAAATCCACTGAAAGTGCTCATGTCAGCACTTTGGATCTATAAGTTGGATAATAGTCAAGGTTTAGTTTTAATTAAATCTTCAAACCCCCCCCCATCTGTAGAAATCAAATCGCATAAGAGCTCAGTGTCAGAGTTTTGGGCCATGCAGTCCAAGCACTATAGATTTATTCTCTAAAGGGCTGAGGTTGAGATGTAACAGTTTGCAAGGTACTTAGCTCTGAGCAAATGGCAGTTTGCAAGCCTAGCAATTGTATCAATTATCTATTAGTTTAATTTAGTTTTAAGGGGTGGGAGGGTTAGGATTGGGAAGGATTGTTTTAACTATTGTGTTTTAATCTTGTTGTACGCTGCCCTGGTTGCTGATCAGAGGGGCGTGTTAAAAATAACAATTTATTATTATTAGTATTATCATCATCATCAACAACAATATTGACTGGGCCCAGGAACAAAGCTGGGCAGGGCTGAGCAGAGAGCTAAGCAGTTCTACTCTGGATTTTATAATGTGAGGATGTGTTTTTTAGGATCTCACAGTGAAGAGAGGTTTTTCTTCCGTAAGTTGTATATATCTGCAAATATATTATTTATTATGTTCAAGTAAAGAACAAGAATGTTTTTAGACACAAGCTTGTGTCTGAGTTATTTCTGATGCCTGAAGGGACAACACTCTGTGGCAATTTATTGCTGCCTGAGTTCTGTTTGGATTCTTAGTTTGGCTCTAACCTGACACTCAATACTTACAAACACTTACCTTTGCCCCTCTGAACACTGCATGTACAGAACTATGTTTCTAAACTATGCCAACATCGTCTTTTGGATGACAGATATCAAAACATCCCAAGAAACTTAGCTACTATACTGTAAAACAGTTATGTTTCCAGTGGCATCACAAGGGGAGTGTGAGGTATGTTGACCACACTGGGTGACACCATCAGAGGGGTGACACCAAAATGACTGCCTATAAAATGTTTGTGCAGTGCTTCAGCAGAAATTTATAGTTCTCTCTGTGTCCTTGTCCAGCACAGATTGTGTATATTGGTGGGGAACTTAGTTTCAAGAGCCTACTCTTGGCATTGAAAATAAGGATTCTGTATGATCTGGTATGGTAGGAGGTCCATGGGGGTGACACTATGGGTTACCACGCTGGGTAACACCAACCCTAGTGAAACCACTGTATACTTCACAAACATTAGTCACCCATTTGTGACTGTTCATAAAAATTCAAGTTTAAATGTACCCAGTAGTGGTCCTTTGTTTTCTAACTGCTGGAAGAAGCATACCCCTTTTGGTTTCATGTCACCTTCATGTTAGCTTCACCAAGTTTCAATATCCTTTTGACTACTTATGGACAGTAATGGGCAAACTTCCTCCAAGTGAAGTTGGAAACCAAGATACTCTCCTGCCCATCCCACCCAATAGTTCAGTTCTGAAGATCAATTAAGACTCAGTCATACTTAAGGCACTTATGCCATCAGAGGTATGATAGAGTCCAAATGATCTCCTTCAGCCTTCTCATGATGTTTGTAACTGGTCTCTGCCAAGATTTGGTAGCATTCCATAATCAATTTATTTATTTAAAAAGGTAAAGTACAGTAAGAGCCAAAAGCTGGGTCAAAAACTATAAACACTGATGGTGTTAGTGTTCCAAACCTGAGTCGCTTTAGCATGTGTGTCTAGAAGCCTACAAATAAAGCATAAGTCCAATGGCACTTTCTCTCTTGTTTGCTGCCAGTACCTAGTGACATATAGTGACCCTGAATATAGAGGCCTTTAAATATGAATTTTACTAAGCAACAAAATCTAATACTTGATACTACATCTGGTGGCAGTAAATTCTATCAATTAAGTTTGGGTTTTTGTTAATTGATTAGAGATTTAAGTCTAAAAAAATCTTTAAGAAATTGTATGGTGCTGGATTTCACAAACTAGTCTTGACTCAGCCAGATCCAATATAAACACACTGCCCATGCACAGGGAGAAGTCTAAAGATGGGGTACTACTTTATGTTTACAGGTTCCTCCCATGAGTTGAAATCTTGACTGACAACAGCAAAAGAGGTCTCCAAAACTATTAACCAACAAAACAGAGAAAGCCATAGAAATAGTAAAGATATAGGCTGGAATTCACTATCACAGTTATGCATGCGTAACCTTGAGTTATGCATCCATAACTGATTCTTATTTGTAGTCTTTACATGTTCATGATTGTGGTACTATTGCCATGATTGTAAAAGGTCCCCCCAAACCCTGCTTTACCAGGCAGTAACCACTGTGAGTTACTCTGCTTTCCTATCAATCTGTTCTCCTATCGATCAGGGCACAATGTATTGATGTTTCCACTCCCTCCTACCAGAAGAGGAATTGCAACAGGGATTCTGATTGTCACACTAGAGCTCACTGGCGGGAGAGAGGTGGATACATCAGTATGCCATGTTCTGACCATCAGGGAAACAAACCTCCATTGCTCATCATGGCTGCTGCCTGGTAAATCAAGATGGGAGGTGGTCTTATTTAAGTAGCTGATATAGAATTTTGGCTATCATCTACAATATGAAATAATGGTTGTTTTATTAGTAGAGGACAAAAATAGAAATACATTAAGTAGCATGATCCAAAACAAATGTACATAAGACAGAGCAGCTGAATGTTTGCAAATACTAAACCAAAACACATACCCATAGCTGCATGATGCAAACATGTCTTAGCTTACATACCCATATCAACAAAGGAGATGTGAACACATATCAGTATTAGAACAGCTTTACATAGGTTGTTTTCAATACAGAATAAAGAGGCTTTCAATACACTAAGTCTTCTCTCTCCCTTTCAGAAGTAAGAGGTCAAACAATGGGTCTGTGTAGATTCTATCATTAAGAGAAGTTTCCCTTGCTTTTAAGACCAAAATAGTGGCACAAACCTCACAAACAAGATATGGTGAAAGCTGCTTTATCCTCTGAACTATCATTTATTGTTATCCATTTAGCCATAGAGGAATAATGTCAAAAAGCATTTGGCTTGAAACAGAACATCTATAAAGCCAAGTAAAGCTTTCAGACTGGTGATACGTGCTAAAGTTACCTTTCTTGATATGGGAATATGGAATAAAGCATGTTTATGTCAAGCCAATCATGTTGGTGGCTTCCATGTCAGAGGGACAGTTTGGGTCCAGACCTCAAAGGAGTTACCCATGGTGCTGAACCTATTTGAGGGATATGATTCAGTACCATAGACAGTTCCTCTGAAGTTGAAACTCAAACCTGAAACGAAAACCTGGCCCCATAACATAGAAGCACCAGCTGTCACTTCTTTAGACAACCTATGGATCAATGTTTTGGATTACCATTCACAAACATTTAACTGCATCAACTAATAGCGATTTGTTTGGATTCATGCTAGTTAAAGTACATCTATTTTAAATCTTCTATTGATTTTTAAAATAATATTTTATATTATATTTTACCTTCTTTGTCTAGTTGGAGGAATCCAGATTGCAGAGATGCAATTGAGAAAAGGAGCATACCTGTCTACACAAACAAGGTTCCTTTTACTACAGCATTTCCTAGTGGATGGGAGAAGGACAGGTATTTGATTGTGATTAATAGTGAGAAATGGATTGAAGATAAAGAAGAGTAGATTAATTGATTCTGTCAATACTTGAACATTTTGAGGTGTGTGTAAATGAATCAGTACTGCATTAACTTATTTAAAAAGTTGCTCTTGAGGAAGAAAAGAATGTATAAACTGATTAACTTATTAATTAAGTGTGGTACATACTGATTGCAAAGTGACACATAGTCATCTCTACAGTAATAATAATCCTGGCATCTGCATTTAGATAGTCTGGGAAGGTTTTGGAAGCTTAGGTATATCTGTCTTGGGGTTCCATAGCCTTTGAAGATTTCCTCCCTCAAAAATCTTGGAGCAAAGCAACACATCCACCACCACTCAGTTGTATCTACTGCACAGCTCAGGCCATGGGACTTTTCCAATAGCTGAAGTGCACTTACATTCAACACAGTGGGCTGGAAGAGAAGGAAGCAGTGCCTGAAAAGGTTAAGACTAGAATCAGAGTAAAAGAAAATTGGGTTAGAACATACCAGAACCAGGAAGACAAAACTTTTCACAGCCTATACAGGAAGCTCTTCACAGATGTTCCTATTGTGGAGAGCCGATGGCCAGCTTTTGTGGGGACAATCAGCTTAGCACCACTTCTTGAATGCCCAGGGAGCTCTTTACCACATGATGCAGCTGAGCACAGAGCTCAGGATGACCATCTCTAGTAGATGACTGGTGGGCTCTCTGCCTACCATCCTCTTAAAGCAGAAGCTATTTGGCCCAGCCACCTCCCTAAAACTAATAAAAATGTGGTGTTCCAGAGTCAATCAACCTCAATAAAATGGGTCACAGTGTTCTCACATGAAGAGAAGTTACAAAGGGAGCTCCAGACACAAACCTTTTCAAGCTAGAGAAGTGAGAGGCTGAGTGCACTCTTTCTTCCTGTGATTTATTTCTATAGAGAAGGGGTGGACAACTGGTTCCCCTTCTCAGAAATTGTTGCAGTGCAACTCTATGATACGTGACCATTCTCTGTTCTTGCTATTGCTCCTGGGAAACTTTGCAATTTGCCTATCTCGGAATTACATTGTCTTGGCATGAAACTCACAGAATTCTATTGATGTTTAGGGTGGGGCCTGTTTCCACAATTTTGTGGAGACTTGAAAAACTGATTAGTTTTAAAAAAAGAACTATATCTTTTGCCTCTTCTACCAAATGGAACTGTGTATTAGAGGCATGTGAGCCAGCAACAGAGCCAGCAATTAGGAAGTAAAGTAAACAACATCCAAGGATCAAGAAATGTTTCTGCCTTTCTATAATAGAGAGTAAATGCTGCATTTCTTTCAGAAGCTCTGATTCTGTAAGTTGAAATCCATAAAGCTCCATACTTATCTTGTGATGTGTCCATTTCCCCTCTACAGGTTCATCAGGTGAACCCCCTTTTCCTTTGGAGAAAATGTAGTCTGAAATGAATACAGTCCTGCATTTAATGGAATATGCTTCAAGCACACAATATTCGCAGGAGAAGAGCCAAAAACTCAAAATAAAACACCCCCCGCCCACAGAAATGCCTTGATTCTAGCAAAACAGCCAACAATCAATTTACTACACATAATACCACAAAGGGAATATAAAAGGGAAGGCATTTCACTACTAAGCCAACACTGTATGCATCTACTGTGTGATCTTTGGGACAGAAGAAAGCAGAAAAGTGCTTTCATAAAAGAAATCCACTGAGGCAGAATAGCATTTGCCCAAAGAGCAGTACAAACTGAATGCACAAAGACAGGAAAGAGACAGTTCAGCAGTACCCAGAAGTAATACTGTTCAACACTGAATGGATGGACGTTGGTATGAAACATACCAACATGCGTTGGCTGGAAAGAGAAAGAAAACTGAGAGAGTAACCAAGCATACTTTTTTTTTGGGGGGGGTGTATGTGACTACTGACCTGGGCTTGAGACAGGACTAGTAGTAGTAGACTCAATAATTTCTACAAAAAGGGAAAAGGGGAAAAAAAAAAGAGAACATTTGGATATTAATCACATATGGAAGACAAAACAAAATGAAATGAGTCAGCAGTTATGGTCATGCAACAAATACTGATGATGCTCATTTAGGAGGGAAAAACCCCCACCAGAACCATCCACATGTTCTATAAATATGTTGGCGTAAAGCAGGAGTGGTGTTTATGAGTGACACATATAATCTTAGCTTCTTCATGCATGCATCTCTAAGATGCAGGGATCAGAACATAACACTGACTGACAGATTTCAACCAAGCTGACCTACCCTTGAAGGTCTCAAAGATAGTTGTCTGGTGGATTACTGAAATCAGCATACAAAACACAACTTAATATTCATGTTTTGCTGAGAATACATATATAATATCTATTCACGCACAATTTTAGATCTTTACCTAAGGAGGCACTATTTCTTTTTAATGACTTTTAATAATGCTAAACAAACATGTCATATCAAAATTTATAAATACAGATAAAGGAACAGCCAGTCATACTATTTTCAAACTGGAATCTGTCCTCAAATGCATTTGCTTGGAATAAGGTCACACTGATTTAGCAGAATTTACTTTCAAGTAACTGTCCATAGAACTGTCATGTATTATCTTTTTTCCTCTAACCCTCTGTTTCTCTCACTTTTCCCTGCATGATGTAACATATTCAGATCAACACCAAGTCAATATACAACTCAAAGAAAGAAATTTAAATGACCATTCCTTTGAAATGCTGCTGCATTTGAAATGATGAAAAGCACATCAAAATTATGCATCATTATACTTTGAGCACTTAATTTTTTTTAAAAAATACATTCTTTGTGGTCTCAAAAAAGCCACCACCAACCTCTCATATAAATTAGGAGAATTTTTAAAATTTCCACTTTTAAAAATGGAAAATGATTTTGGATTGGCACTTCTTTGATAATTATGCTACTTGAAGACCTTGACCTGCAATGCAGTAACTTTACAATTCCTTTGAGAAGCTAAAACGCATGCCCTTTGAAAGGCTATTATTTCATATCATATGCTGTCAATCATATACAAGGACTGAAGCTACAGTATTAATTCTCCCTCCATTTTGCTCAGACAGCTTACAGTTGCTCTTACGCTGACTTTAAACACCATAGCATTTCTTCAGATCAGAATTCAAGCATCCATCTATTACAGGGTACAAGCAGTTAAGAGGTATTTAATTTTGACTCACACTTATCACACATTAGGCTTCCTTGGGTTGTTAACCTACCCCTTAGTGCCTATTAGAATTATGTATATTGTATATGCTGATGGGAAGAAAAAAATCTTCTGTATCTCCGGAGAGGAAATATCTCTATAAATCAAGACAAGGTTTGAAGTATGGGGAGTTCTGTTCCTTCCCTAAGACAAGATATCCAAACAACCCACTTTCACCAAAACAAAAGAAAAGAACACACACAAAAATAAAACAATACAAGATCCAATTTAACCCAAACTTACCTGCTAGGCCTAGGACTGAAATATCCCAAAGACCTAGAGTTGTCAGACCTTAGGGTCTGGCCCTGAGGACTTTATCAGATGTGTCAAATTGGGTGTCATAACAACGCCTAATGAAAGGCAAGGGGTGCACATATCAGACGATGATGTACTTTTGCAAATGGTCAAAAAGCCATTCTTTTTTATTGATGGGCCAAGCTGTCAATAGATCTCCCATGGTGTTTTTCACCCTGTATCGCCAGTGTTTGAAACCTCGCGCCATTGTCCTCTCGTGATTTCAGCGTCAATGGGCAGAACACTTCTGGGTGAGAATGCAAAAGCCCAGTAGGGGATGCTCTTTTTATGAACCTTCCCAGTTAACTTTTAAGTTTTAAAGTGTGGTTCTGTGCTTGTGTGAATATTTTTCTTTCTTTTGGTGTATTTTTAAAAAAATTACCATGCTTGCATCTTCTTGTGAGAATCAGCGAGATCATGCACACCAAAGTAAACAGAGCTCCATTCATGCCCTGTCAGTGCTGGGGCTGCCTTTTCACAGCAGAGCAGGTAAGGTCTGATAGAAAGGGTTATTTTGCCAGGACAATTACGCATAAAAATATGGTGGGAAAGAAACATTAATGGAGGGTGGTCTGATAAAATCCTCAATCTCTATTTTTCATGGGTTATCTCCAGGCAGGAGACGAAGGTGCATGTGACACAGGGCCTTTCTTATCCTGCTGCTGCCACCACTTTTGTGATGCCGGCCCTTCCTCTCCCCCACTCTGTGATGCAGGGGCCTTTCTATCCTTCTGTTGCCACCAAATTTGGGACGGCCAACCACGTCACGGCTGAACTACGTCTCCCACAGATGGATAACATGTGTAGTTAGGTGTGGATGTTCCTTAATGATTGTGAACTACTTGTCAGACAAGTCACTGATAACCAGATGACATGTAAGAATTAACATAGAGAATAATTTATTGGTGGATAATAGAAATATAACTGAGTTAATAATTCATTTCCCCTGCACATCAATTCCCTTTAAGCCTCTCATATCAAATGTCATACTCCAAGCCTCTTAACTATCTCCCAAGCCATCTCTCACTCCCCTGCTTCAAGCCTCTCTCTCAGACTTCACATTCTCAACTAAAACTTGCTACTTTCCTCTTCACACTCTCTCTTAATTCTCCAGAAGCCCCTCCCCTTTTGGCCTCCTCTCCTAGGATTGGCTCCTGAAGCACGCTGTTTCCATTTGTTCACTTAGCTGTCTGTTGCAGTGCAAATTCTCCAGTTTTGGTGGGCTCTGTGCAAATCTACAGTTCAGCTAGTAAACCAGCAGCTTACTATATTTGCCAGGCTTTATTGATTTGTTGCTGAAACTTGAAAAGACTCTTTTTTGGGTGGGGGGAGCTATGTACAGTATTCACTTTGTTAGCTTCCTTTTTCCTTCTTATTCATTGTGGCAACAGGGGTCACACTCTGCTCTGCTCTGCATCCATATTCTGGCTTGAAGAACCATAGGCTAAATTAAAATGTTCCTTTTCCCATGTCCCTAAATAGAGGTAAAAAAACTGATTTGGGAACAGCCTTTTAGCTTAGTTTTCTGTCTTACAATTGAAACAGAAAAACAAGTTCTCTCTCTCTCTCTCTCTCTCTGAAATACAAGCTGTAAGCAACTGGTACTTAATGGTTTGTACTTAATGCATAACACTTAATGACATCCCCAGTGGCTGTTCCTAGGCCTCAGGTTTTGGCCTAGAAATCTCAGGGCCTGTGATGATCCTGAACTTACAACCTTAGTTATGTCAAATGAAAAGTGAACCCAGAAGTTCCAGCATACAGGTGAGTTAGTATCTTGTCCAGAAAACAATATGGGATTTGCCATTCTACCATTTCATTATATTAGTGGAAAAAGTGAAATCCACTGGAATGGGGGTCAGTCCATGCTGCAAACTCCAACGGCCTCCCAAACCAACTTTGGAAACCTAGGAGAATCTCCTGAGTCAGATTTTGGCTGCCTTTGACCGGTGATGAGGAAGAACTGTAACATCTGGGAAGATCTATTTCTGCTGCCCTAAAACGCTGCACAGAGAGTGTGCCCATAAATACAGCCATAGAAAGGAAGTAATATCTGATTTAGCACAATCATGCTGAAACGTACCGCTCACACACAGCAAAGAATAATTTTTGTGAGAACATGGATGGAAGGATTACAAACTTATTGCACTTATATCTCTTACCACCTGGAAGTGCATTAGTGATCATGCTCACTTCAGGTCAGAGATGGCGTTGCCTTAGCATGAATACTCTGCAAGGATTCTTTTTGAACATCTGAACTTGGCTTTCCACCGTATAGTGATATAGTGAGGGAATGAAAGAGCTATACAAAACAGAGTCAAGATGAAGTTCAAGAAAACAAATGCTTTATAAGAAAAAAATGTTTGTTATCAACCACCAAATAAGAAATTAACTGAGGAACAAAAACAGTTCTATTGCCAGAAGCAATCCAAATCAGTATGATGTAGAACTATGACCAAACCTTTTTAGAAGCACACTATGTTACTTATTGTACTATTTTTCTCTTAATATCATTTGGGTTCTCTCAAACTCACCCCAATCTTTCCATTCATCTCTAGTGTCTCGGGAAGTGTGGTTATCTTTATTTTACAAGCATTGTTCACATATGATGACATTATTCTCTCTCTTGCTGCTGCAAGATAACATGATCCTGGTTTTGTGACACTGAAGAAATTAATCTGTCTCTTTCTGTCTCACCCCTCCGTTTCTATCCCAGTATAAGTTTGGAAACACAGAGGTCATGTACTCCATGTTAAATTCCACGAACTCCTTGTGAATTGCTGGGAAAAAGGGGAACTGCCATCAGATCTCCACCTTATACAAGAAAAAAGGAGCAAAATCTGATTGTTCAAATTATCGAGGTATAACACTGCTCTCTATTGCAGGAAAAATCCTTGCAAGGATACTCCTGAACAGATTAGTTCCTGCTATTGCAGAAGAACTTCTTCCTGAAAGCCAATGTGGCTTCAGAGCCAATAAGAGTACTACAGATATGGTATTTGCCCTTAGACAACTGCAAGAGAAATGTAGAGAGCAGAACAAGGGACTCACATTTGTCAACCTCACCAAAGCCTTTGACACTGTGAGTAGAAAAGGTCTGTGGCAGATCCTGGAAAGACTAGGATGTCTCCCCAAATTCCTTAAAATGTTTATCTTGCTACATGAGAGCCAGCACGGTCAAGTCAGATATGGCGATGCTCTTTCAGAGCCCTTTCTAAAAACTAATGGACTGAAGCATGGTTGTGTTCTTGCACCAACTTTATTTACAATCTTCTTCAGTATGATGCTCCAAAGGGCTACGGCAGAGCTCGAAGAAGATGGCATCTACATACGTTACTGTGTTGATGGTAGCTTGTTTAACTTAAGCCATCTGAGGGCTCACACTAAGACTCTAAACTATCTAGTCCATGAGCTGCTCTTCGCTGATGATACTGCCCTTGTTGCCCACAGAGAAGCAGCTCTGCAGTGCCTAACGTCCTGCTTTGCAACAGTTGCAGAGCTGTTTGGGCTGGAAGTCAACCTGAAGAAAATGAAAGTTCTCCACCAGCCTGCACCACAGGATGAACACCACCATCCCACATTGCCGTCGGCAAATCTGTGCTCAAGTCCGTTCAGCAGTTCACCTACCTGGGAAGCATCATCTCCTCTGATGCCAAGATTGACAAAGAGATCAATCATTTGGAAGACTTTACAAGAGTCTGGAGTAACAAACACCTGAGGTGAAGTACAAAAATCAGTGTGTATAGAGCCATTGTACTGTCTATTCTCCTTTACAGGTCTGAAACATGGGTCACCTACCGCCAACACTTACGATTCCTTGAACACTTTCATCAGCACTGTATATGCACAATCCTAAATATACACTGGACTGACTATGTGACAAATGTTGCTGTCTTTGAGCAAACAGGGATCACCAGCATTGAGGCCATGATATTGAGAACACAGCTGCGCTGGGCAGGGCATGTTTATAGGATGGAGGACCATTGCCTCCCCAAAATAATACTCTATGGTGAACTTACCATGGGTCAGCATAAAAGGGGCACTCCAAAAAAGCGATACAAGGACTCCCCGAAACAACATCTTAGGCTTGGCCAAATTAATCACCAACAATGGTCAGCCCTGGCTTCATATCGGGAGGCATGGAGATGCACTATCCACAATGCTGCAGCTTTATTTGAGAACTCACACCAAAGAAGTCTTGAAGAGAAACAACAATGCAGAAAGAATCACAACCCGGAAACATCACCCAAGGAGACCCTCTGCTGTGCTTTCTGCAACCGGATGTGTTTATCTCGGATTGGCCTTTTTAGTCATCAGCGTGCTTGCAGAAAGGGCGGGATGAGTCCTTCCTGAATCTTCGTTTGTGAAGAAAAGCCAGAGATACAGTTGTCCCTTCACATTCACTGGTTCCAGGACCCCCCATGAATACCAAAATCCGTGAATACTCAAGGCCCATTATATGCAATGGCATAGCAAAATAGTGTCCCTTATATAAGATGGCAAAATCAATGTTTGCTTTTTGGATTATTATTTTTTAAAGAATATTTTCAAGCCTTGAATACTTAAAACCGTGAATGCCAAATCTGTGAATGTGGAGGGACAACTATAGTTCCTTTATGGAACCTATAGGGTCTATTTGATATAGGAACAATATAAATCAAAGTAAAAATTTCTACAAAACATGTAAATACAATCTTTGAAAAGCAGTACTGTATCTGACAACATACATACGTGACTCATAGCTCACAGCCTTTCAGGAATCCTCATACTGTACTAGGTATGGAATTTCTATTCCTTCCTGATATGGAATGTCTGGTAGCTCTTCTGAAATTTGTTATGTTTTCATCACATTCGCTTGAGTGTTTTAACATTTTTATACCAAACCCTCTTATGTCTTGGGAAGAGAACATGCATGCATGAAAACTAGCACTTGATGAAGGCTTAGAACTACCAGAAGCATGATGAGGTGTCATTATATGCAGGCTTGGTGCACTGTGCATGCATCAAGCTTGCAAGAAAGAAGGAATTGATACTGAATGAACTGACATTCATATGGAATCCAACTGATTCAAGTTGGGTACTACATTTTTAGCCGAAATACGCCAGTGTGAAGAAATTGGACATTCTCCTCCCCCTAGCCCTTGCACATTTCAGAGTATATTGTATACATTCTGAGAAGCATCTTTCAAATGATTTCTTTAAATATGGAAAATACCATATGTTGTTCATAATAGAAACATAATCTAATCCAGATCTCATCTCAAACCCAGTCCAGTCTTCTGTTTCCCAGAGTGGCCAATCAGAAGCCTGCTGGGAAAGCAACAAGCAGGAAGTGAGGACTATAGCCTTCCTCTATTGTTGTTTTCAAGCAACTCAGTATGGGGGTGAAATTTATCTAGACTATCTACATGTGGAAATGGGATGGCAGACACATAAAACTGGAAAAATGGGAAAATGACCACCCAAAACACAGTTTCAAGTGTTCTTACCAGCAAATTGTATATCCAGTTACAAAGCTAAAAAATTGACAGTAATTGACTTGGATCCAAAGATTCTGGTGCATGAGACAGAGGCATCTACAATTACACCAGAGGGATTGCCAGTTTCCTTCTGCAACTATAGCCCCCTGAACTTTCCATAAAGCTGCTCTGGAGAGTCCCCCAACACTATGAAACCAGGGTCTTATCTAGATGAGAGGCTATAATGCTGATTCCTGCCCATTACTGCAATTCGCAGCAGTATTCATTTGTCTCCATGGCATGTTTATTTTGGCAAAATTGATAGTATGTGAGGCTATCCACATTTGAAGTGCACACACCTGCAAATCAAGATGGTGGCCGAGTAAATTAGATTTTTATCTACAGATTGTCACCACTGCACAGGTTTTTTTTAAACTTTAAAACAAAGATGCACAAGTGTCACCTTCTGCTTATAAAAGCTATCTGATCGCCTTGGAGCAACAAAAAAGTGTGTGATCGGCAATGTGAACTCCAAAATGGCACTTCCATCTGCTTCCTTGCTGGAAAGCCCATCCCCCACACATGTCCAACTGATCTGCTGTCCACTTCAGCTCCTCTCCAAAAATGCACAGCGTCCTGAATCAGTTGTTTAAAAGAGCAGCAATGTGCATTTTTTTTTGGAGTTTTTTGCACCCTCCTTCTAAATAAGGCATACCACTGTGGGACCTTGTTGGGACAAAAGGAATTCTCCTCAAATTCTATGAGAGCATTTTCACCATCTACACAACCCCAGATTCTTAGTGGGTCAGGGCTGCAGACAGGGGAATTTTTGGAAAACATCTATAGGGTAATGGAAATGCCATTCATTCACACAGTGAAATATCTGAATTCAAACCATGTTCTCTCTTTATTGTAAGACCCTGGGCTTGGTTACATGGTGAAAAAAAAACGTGAAGAATTTGCCAAGATTCCTAATTGTTTACATGCATTGCGCAACAAAGTCACCTCTTTCAGAAGGAGGAGGGCACAAAAACCCATTAGTAACGCAAGAAAGGATTTCGGGACTTTTCCCGACTTTTTTTTGAAAAGTAGCGCATTTTCAATAGTCTGAACAACCATTACACTAAGTGCTGTGTGAATTACCAGCAATCTTTCCGATACATTCACAGCAGAGCTTTGCCATGATTGGTTGAACTCACCAGGGAGGGGTTTGGACAAGGAGGGGATGGAGGAAAGATCCATCCATTTTGGTTTCCAGCCACAAAAAAGACTGTGAGTGCTAGCCTTGTGTGTGTGTATCTTTCCTTCTCTCCCTCCCTCCTTGCTATCTTGTTCTTAGCTGCTGCGATCTGAAGAATTCCAGGCTAGCATCGTGTCCCTTCCCTACTTGCTATCTTGTGCTTAGCCACGAAAAAGCCTGTGAGTGCTAGCCTTGTGTGTGTGTGTGTGTCTTTCCTTCTCTCCCTCCCTCCTTGCTATCTTATGCATTCCTGTTGTAATCAGAGGATATCAAAGTGCTTGGGAGGCTCCCGTCTCAGTCTGTGTGTCAATATCAAAGTGGAAAACAGCTGAAAACTAAACCGATAGACCAATTAAGCAATATATCATGTGAACGATGTAGTACAGCTGTGAAACAGCAATACAGCGCAAATTACCGCAATAAAAACTGTTGTGTAACTGAAGCCCCAGAATACTTTTGATTTTCAGATGAAGCAGAGCCAAATTTTGTTCTACAATCCTATGTCTCTAAAATGAGATAAGGAGGCCACTATGCCACAATTTGATGCAAAAAGAAAATGAAAGAACAACATTACTGAGA
This sequence comes from Gambelia wislizenii, assembly GCA_030847615.1. NCBI lineage: Eukaryota > Metazoa > Chordata > Lepidosauria > Squamata > Crotaphytidae > Gambelia > Gambelia wislizenii. Next base: position 112,721,591 of record JAUMIR010000004.1, read on the forward strand.
CGTTGGTCCTATTGTTAGTCAAAGTGGGAAATGGGAAGCAATAGTTCTTTCCCAAAAAATGTTATACCAGACATTATCCTATTTCTCTCACAGAGAAATGTTTTCTTGTCTCATATGTGGGACATTTTTGTATTTACTATTGGATTGGATTAAACAGTAAGCCTTCCTAAAGCTACCTTGATTATACCCAGTTCAATCATTTTTATCAGTTTCTTTATTTATTTTTTTGAATTTTCCAAAAATCTTCAGTTAGTGTGTTATTTATGTGCTCTGCAGTAAGTCTAAATTGCATATTGAAAAAAAAATCATCAATCTTTTAACATTTTTGTTAGAAGGAATGGTGACGTCCCATTTGCTTTTAAAGATATGCATCATAAATTGTTGTTACAAGAAAATAAAGAAATGTGCCTATAACTTGTAACTGATTAAAATGTTCCTTCTTCAATCAATCAAGCTTTTAACAGAGGTAATGATTGAAACTTGCAACTCTGATATCATTCAGCCAAGGACCCTAAGAAATATTCATGCAGACATCTTTTTAAGTGACCTTACCAGCCCATCATTTCAAATCTGGACAGAAAAAGAAATCTCTAGACCCCTTCTGGAGAGTACTGTTTGATATGAAAACCTTGCACAATCTCCTTAACACCAGTTCTATGAATATCCAATGAAAAAACATATGATATTTCTATTAATTTTTGAAATGATTTGTACTATGCAGATACTCTAATTTGATTGCCCCTGTGATGTCATTACATGTAGACCTTCTTAATATTATTTTACTAGTTGATTAATATTGCTGTGATTTATACATAATGTTTCCAGAAAAAAAGGTAAAGTATATTATACATGCAAACAAACAGACTTATGTTTCATTGACTGATAAATCTATAAAACAAGCTTTTGGAAACAGATTCAAAAGTGAGTGTAATTTACCATAGGAGCCAGAAAAACACTACACTAGAAGAATTTCAAAGTGATGGTTTGTCAAGGTTACCCATGCAAAACAGAGTACAGTATACAAAGGACCATTAATCACAGTGACTGGCAATCAACTAAGGCAGTTTTGTTACAGTGTCAGACTACAACTTGTCATCTTAAAGTTTTGGTTTGGTGTGAACGTTTCTACTGCTAAGAATCTCTAAACAGTACTGAATAAGGCACATAGTTTATAGCATATTTCAGTCAAAGGATGCTGCTGCAAGAATTAAATGTGATAAATCTAGATCACCACGTATATGAACATGGGGAAACTGATGTCCTCACCTCCCTTTTAAAACACAACCATTATTTGTACAGACAACTGTTCATAGTTGCCACAGCATTTGAACGGACTTGTGTCAATGCTTATTTACATAGAAGATGTAATTAATTTTCAACTGTCTTGTTATAGCCACCCACAATATTTTCAACACATCTCACTCATACATGTTCTTGACTTAGTATATCATAGTATACCAAAAGGTACCAGAAAGCAGAACAGGAGATTGCATATATCTGAAAACTAAGATAGCATTCCTTTACTTTTTTATTCACTATTGTTTTAGAAGAGGAAATATATAAATGAGAGTCTAGAGAGAAAGCTTTGTTGCTCTTTATTTATCCTACCATTTCCCATTATTGGGTGTTTTCTCATATTAAATGATTCAATAACAATCAGCACAACAAACCATAACAGCATTTACAACACCAGAAATAATTGGGAAACCAATTTTCTCCCTAGGGAAGCAATAGCTGGAGCCCTGAGAGGTCTATGCTGAAATTGAAGAGGTTCTGCACACACATGGATGATTCTCCCATCCAGTGACAGATCCTTGTTCCTGCCCTTCAGAAGTTGCCAGGGAAAATCTTCTAAACAGGAGACTTGGAAAATCTATACATTTTCAATAGAGAGCCAGCATGGTTTAAACGTTGGATTAGAATCCCAGAAGTGCAAATCCCCACTCAGCCATGGACACCCACTGGGTGATCTTTGGTAAGACACATTCTCTTAGCCTTAGAGGAAGACAATGGCAGCCTGGTGACCACCTATTTAAGACCTCACCCAGAGCCAATTATCCAAGTCCAAAGTGACAGTATGGGGTAGGCAAAAAATACCCCGGAAAGGGGGATGCAAAAACTCCTACCTGGCCCGTGAGCAACCAGAAAACTCATACCGTGACAGAGGCAGGAGGGTGGGTCGTCACAAAGAAAGAGGAGGTGGCTAGGGGCGGTAGCAACCTAAATAGGATAGGTTCCACCCCTCCTCCTTCCAGCCACGCCATGAAACAATCATAGGCTCATCCTTGTGTCGTCATTAAAGCACCTCCCCCACTGCACTTTGCAAGCAGCACCAGGGGTGGTGGTCATTCTCTCAGCCTTAGAGGAAGACAATTAAAAACCTCTTTGGAATAAATCTGGCCATGAAAACCTAGTGAAAAGGTTCACCATAGGGTTGCCATATGTCAGAAATGACTTGATGGCATACAAAAAGAACAACATTTGTAATGTTTCACTATATCCTTTTGGTCTCTCTTATAGAAACAGACAGCATTTTTTTCAAAGAAATAGTGTAAGTTTTCACATGTGCCTATGAAGTCCATTTTCTGAACCTATTTTACTCTGTTTACAGGGGGAAATTTCTCCTCCTCAAACATTAATGGTTTAAATCTGGCTTTACACTAGCTGACATCCACTAGCATGATAGTTGTTCCTTCCCCTCCCATGTAGTCATTTGGGGTAGGTGCCAGCAGGGTATCTGCCCCAGAGAGTTTCCCAGTCCTTTGAGGGTATACAATCACACCCTTCCAGTTCCACTGATGGAAGCAGTTCCAACAGCCAAATTACAGCATCGGGTTCTTTGGATTTTGTTGTTGTTGATGTAGCTGTTTATCTGAAATCTTTTCATCAAGATACAAACTAAAGACCTGAGAACCAAGAAACTTTCCCTGTGAGCCCAATAAGGGCTGGTTTTTCTCTAATCACATGCTTCTTCATGCCAGATAATAAACAGCTTTTGCCCTGAGAAAAATCTCAAAAGGACTTTGTAATATTACCTGGAAATCAACTGTTCTAAAGTCAAACATTCCTCCTGCACTCTACGACCATCAGTTTCAAGGCTATATTTGCACAAAACACATCTGATTGTGTGGGGAGTTTTCAAAGGTATGTTAGGTTGCGAAGCCTACATCAAGCTATGTCATTTAATTAATACTAACCATTCATTTCATTGGAGGGACTGACATTCATGAATCAGCTGCTCCCTTAGAAGGTATGGGGAACTTCTGAAGCAAATATACTTTGAATAGCTCTAACACTTAATTTTTTCAAATCATCTTCAAAGAATACATTTTTTAGCCTTTTCAAGAGATATAGGACAGCCATTTTCCTATTTCAGAAATATCTATTTTTATGCAGGATACATGAAAGCTCATTCTGAGATCACTCAAGGAGTTGAGAATGAATTAGTATTGTCAGGTAGAAAGAGCCACTTCAGAGACTATTGGGACATATACCTGCTTGTAGTTTCAACAATTTGTATCACCAACTTTAGTCATCGATGTCCTTCTATGATTACATTCATTTCAGGGCAATAATACAGTATCCCTTTGTTCAGAATTGAAACACTGAAGATTTACAGTTACTGCAATGCTGCATTTGTGAAACACTCCAATGTTACACACTCTAAGTCACCTTTCTGAAGCAACTCTATGGAGGATCTGGGAAATGCAGTCCAGCATATCTAGAGCACACCAGGTTGGGCATGACTGTTTAAACGGTATTATTGCCAGTGCACCTTTAAAATGGCAGAATGAAAATGAATGAAAAAATATTTTTAAAAGTGAGTTAATCCATCGCTTGCTGACTATTTGACCACCCATTTTTAACAGATTTTCCCCATCAAATTCCAGATGCATATTTATGAGCAATGTCACAAGAGAAAAACCTCTAGCTGGAAAAGGTTCCAGAAGTGTACTTTGCATTGGTGCAGGCCTATGTGTGCCAGGCAATTGTGATGAAGAACTATGGCTTCTCTTTCAAATATCTACCTTTGCCCCAGGCTGTAATAAAAAAAGAAGCAGCTGGAGACACAGGCTGGCATTCAGTTAGTGACATACACATGCATAAGTCGTGCAGTCATACACTCATGCATAGGATGCATTATTTACCAAAGCGCGACAGGCATAGTCTGCAGACACACACACTCTCTCTCTGGCTTTTCTACACAAATGAAGGCTCAGGAAGGACTCATCCTGCACTTTCTGCAAGTGCGCTGATTACTAAAAAGGCCAATTCAAGATAAACATGTCCAGTTGCAGAAAGCACAGCCGAGGGGCTCCTTGAGTGATGTTTCCAGGTTGTGATTCTTTCTGCTTTGTCATTTCTCTTCAAGACTTGTTCAGCATGAGTTCTCAAATAAGGCTGCAGCATTGTGGATAGTGCATCTCCATGCCTCCCGATGTGAAGCCAGGATGGACCATTGTTGGTAATCAATTTGGCCAAGACTGAGATGTTTCAGGGAATCCTTGTATTGCTTTTTTGGAGCGCCCCTCTTACGCTGATCCATGGCGAGTTCACCGTAGAGTACTATTTTTGGGAGATGATGGTCCTCCATCCTAGAAATGTGCCCTGCCCAGCGCAGCTTTGTTCTCAATATCATGGCCTCAATGCTGGCAGAAGCATAATGATGCACACAACAAAGTTGCACATTGCATTCCAACACTGTGCATTGCAGTTGCATGTTGTGCCTTGCACAGTGAACAACAGTACTCAGCCATTGACATGTGTTGTGCAATGCTGCTATTCTGCATGGGAATAGTGCATAGTGCTAGTGTAGCATATCTCTGCATGCGGATATTTCCATGACACTAAATGGATGCTGGATAGCAGCCATTGAGAATTAGTATCTCTATGAAATCACAACTACTGTATAAGCTTAAGAATACAACAAACAAACAAACAAACAAACAACAACAAACCTTTGATAGAACTCTCTGCAGGAAATTTAGATAGTAGACTAGCAACAAAAATTAAAAATGAAGAAGAAATAATATCCCAGAAAAATTGAATGGCTGCTAGGTTGTATTATTTAACATAGCAGTTAAATTTCTGTGAAGGACTCCCAGCATTAATTTTAGCTGCTTATTTTTGTCATATTTTATGCTGTGGTTTACTCATAAATTGCCAAGATAGTTTTTACATCAAGATATACACATTATCTTTGAAATACAGGACATTCTGACTTGTAGGAGAAATCTGTCATTTGTAGAAAACTGCAAAGAAGATTCTTTGAAAGATAATGCTTTACAACACATCAACTATGTTTATTAATAAATAAAAATAGAAGGAAATGTGTGGTTTTCACTAGAGAAATAGAAAAATATAATTTTTGTCCTTCCAATTGCATTATAGCTTTCACAGGAAAGCATAATCTCTGCCCTTTTAAATAACTTTTATCTCAATAATTCTTTGCTGTTACTGTTTTTTTCTTACACAATACTGCAAGCTATGTAGCAAGCTCAAATAAATACAGAACATTTACAAAATTAGTATTAACTAATTCTAATGAAAACCTACGAGAGAAGAAAAAGTAGTTTGTGCTCCCAGTTTTCAGATGGTTAAATTATCTGTCTTTAGCTAACAAATGTCATTATAGAAGATCATCGGGCTTTTTGCAGTATGTAATGTTGGACTGGATAATCTGTGGCATTCCAGTACTCCAGTTCCCATCAGTACTAGCCAATTTGGATAGTGATGTGACATTTGGGGAGCAGCAATTCATCAAAATGTAAAGAGCAAAAGGCCTACCTCTAATGCACAGTGTTATATTTAATGTATGTTTCAATGCCCTGCACTGAAGCTGATTAGTTTCCTTCTGACACTTGCTTGGTATGGTCTAGTCCTACAGGGCATGGCTCCCATTTGCTCCATTTCTGTGTGTACTCCTTGGAGAGAGTGAATGGCTGTATATGCTGCTTTGCCTTGATGAAAGTAATTGTATTTCCATTGTTGCTGATCAACAATGCTGATGGTGAAAGGTCTGGAAACGATGCCTTATGAGGAGAGACTTAGGGAGCTGGGTATGTTTAGCCTGGAAAAAAGACGGTTTAGAGGTGATATGATAGCCCTGTTTAAGTATTTGAAGGGATGTCACGCTGAGGATGGAGCAGGCTTGTTTTCTGCTGCTCCAGAAACTGGAACACGGAGCAATGGGTGCAGGCTCCAGGAACAGAGATTCCACCTCAACATGAGGAGGAACTTTTTGACAGTGGGAGCTGTTCGGCAGTGGAGCACACTCCCTCGGAGCGTGGTGGGGTCTCCTTCCTTGGAGGTCTTTGAACAGAGGCTGGATGGCCATCTGTCGGGGATGCTTTGATTGTGATTTCCTGCGTGGCAGGGGTGTTGGACTGGATGGCCCTCGTGGTCTCTTCCAACTCTACAATTCTATGATTCTAAGAACAAGTTGTGTCATCACTCAACATATCTCTGCTGAAAACTGATCCAGAAAAAATACTGAGCATTAGAGCACAGAAACCTGAGTAAGTATTTCATCTCTGGAGTCTCAAAGGCAACATCTGGGGCATCATACAGGACTAACAAATAGCTCTAAAATGATGAGTAAATTTACATATACCAAGTAGGTATCTGTCTTTATCATGTCACACATTCCTATATGAAAGATCACAGTTAGAATCTTCTTTATGAACCCCATTGGGAAAAAAACAAAAAACAAAAAACAGTCCAGCAATTTTTTTTTCAATTTAGAAACTATGCTGAAAATTGGAAGGATACTACTTCATGCATTATATATGGAAAATGTCAAGTCACACAACAATGCTCATATAAAGAAATATTAACAAGTTGTTTTGTTGTTATTTTTATTGTTTGGCCGACTATAAATGGTGTGGAATTGTAAACAGAACTAAATGACGACACCTCAAACACTAAAATGCAAAGAGTTGCTCAATGGAGAAACAAGAGAGAAAGGTGCTTTCCAAGTGTCCAAAAACCCCAGCAAGGATAATTAGTTCCTCCCCATTCCAGACTCACTCATTTCCTTTCCCCAGAAGTCGGGAGGTATCTCAGCAGTGAGGTTCATCATCCCAAGTTGCGTGTCTGATAGCTGATGCATGAAAATAATTTCTGCATTATCATGAGTCAGCTATTGGAACAAATGTGGTGAAGCTATAGCCTCCTGATGTTTGCCTGGCTTCCCCATTTCTGATATTGCATGGGTTGGTCAAGGGGAAGCCAAGAAGGGATCGTGGAAGGCTACAGGTTCCTGATCACCCGGCTTCCCTGATCCACCCTATTAAAATCATGTGGTGGGTGAGTGGGTAAGCCAACAGAGTGTCCTGGTAGGCTACAGCGCCCTGATCACCTGGCTCTCCCCCACCCTCCCAATGTCATCTTTCTGCTGCTGGAGACTTCCTCCCCCCTCTCAGACTTCTTTGGAAAGTGCATAGTTTCTGAAGATGCCTTGCAGTGCATCCAAATTGATTATTCATTCTCCCTTGCAGAAACAAAAACTTTAACACAGCACATCCCTAACTGAAGATCACTGTGAAAATGCTAAACTATAGTGCTGGTTCTGAAAAGACAATTTCACAACCCCTTGCACTATTTATGAACTCTTATGGGGTTTCAGGACAGCCTCTGTCAGAACGTCCTGGTCTAGAGGCTTCTTGTGACAATCCTAGCTTGGTAATTACTCCTTTCTTATGTAAAGATCAGGCAAACCTATTATAATTAACAATTATATGGAAATAAATGTGCTGTGCTACAAACAGGCCTTGCTTGGTTCAGAACATCAGCCTGTTTCCTTTTTGGTATATCATATTTCTCTGTAGTAGTATACCCATTTAGTAAGCATTAATACAACTTATAGGGACAGTAACTATGTTGTTGTTTTTTAAATCTGCAATAGCAGAATTTTAACCATATGCATGTTTATAATGTGCCAGAATATTTTTTTGCATTCAAAATTCAGCATAATCCCAAGCAAAGGCAACATGTGCATCAAAGTCCTTATTTCTAACCATAGATTAGTTGAAGGAAACAGCTGGTTTAAGTGTTATTCTTACAGCTGCTCAGCAGAGAAGAAAACAAAAGTGACAAAGTACTCAACGCTCCTGATATTCTTTCATTAATATGTATAAACAGCAAGTCCATGAATAATGTAAGACAGAGTAAAAAATTGTTTGTGATTCTGCTCTTAAAAAAACCCATCTGATTAGCACTACTCCAATTATATAGCTTTGTTCTCAGAGGTCATTCTCCATATCTACATAAATAGTTATGCATGGGAATAACTGTGGGGTGTTGTTTTTTGGAAGGCCAACAGATGAATTGGAACTCATACACATCGAGATTATACTCTTCCCTCCACCAGCTGATATCTGGAAGAAGTTTCAAATGGCACCTTAGTCCTTCGCCAGCAGCTGCCAGGAGCAGCAGCAGGATGGGCTGGCAGTGGACGGAATCCCTGCCACACCCAGGTGCCACTCTTGGTTCTCTTAGCAGTGGTAGAAACTAGCAGTGAAAAGCCCCCACTCCCGGGGAGCATTCAGAGGATGGCTTGGATGCATAGGATCCAGGCTTATCTCAGAGAAGCTCAGTCCAGTCCCTGGACCTGGCACAGCTCATTGCTGTCTGTGGCGGTAGACGTGACATCTCCAGTATAGTACTGAGGGGAGATTCCATTTTGACCCATTTAGAACTAACAGCCATTCTTTCTTGCCACTGATGAAGGGTCACCTATCTTTTGGAAGCATAATGGAGCATACAGAACAAAACTTTCCTCCAAAGGATCCAGTCAGAAGCCCTATCTTTTATTTGGGTTAGAGCAATGACCAATGTTTTGTAATCTTAAGACTTACCCAAGAAATTTGATTCAAATCCACCCTTAAGTACCACATAAGGTATCACAAAGTGTTTTTTTATTAGTAAATAATAAAACAGGTGAATTTTGTTGATCAGACATTGCAAACCTAACTAAGGAGATTATCAGATGTGTCAAAAGTGGTGTTATAGGAACGCCAGCAGATTGCAAAAAGGCTGCCTTACCACACAATGTTGTTTCCCCATTGTTGTGCACCTGTTCTACTGCTGTTACATTGGTGCTGCTTTTTATTGGTAGGAGAAGCCATCAATAGATCTGTTGTTCTGTTTCTGTACTGAATTTCTGTGTGTGCGACAAGATGCCCCGTTTCACTGGTGAGATCCCAGCATCAATGGGCAGTCCCTGCCAGAACACTTCTGAGTGAGAGTGGGGCATCCAGGAAAGTGACACACTTTTTAATAACTCCCCTGGTTTACTTGGAAGTTTTAAAATGTGTGCATGTGCTTTTGGTAACTTTTTTGTGTATCTTGGTTGTTATTTTTTTAATTTCCCATATGTCTTCTTGCAAGAATCCTTGGGATTTCACTCCAGGAAGTGAACGGAGCTCTGTTAGAGCTCCATTCATTCCTGGGCTGCCTTGTTGAGAAGGTAAGTGCAATGGGGAGGATGATTGTGGTGGGACAGGGACGGGACAGGGGCAGAAGTGAAGACTGTGGGACAGGAACACTTTTGCATTCCTGTCTGATAATCTCTTAGGAAGTATATACAAAGTATCAGATTTTCAATATTGGAAATAAATTTAATTGATTTCTAACCTTGGTTTAGGCAAAGGAAAAGCCTTTCTTATGCCCAGATACCAACACTGCTTTAATATAAACACACAGGAACAAAAATGTATTTATCTACTGAAAGAGTCTTTGTCATTATTATCTGTAACAGATAATTATGAAGATTGCTTGAATATAAACCTCCTCCACAGTGATTTTGAAAAAGTAAACATTGTATTAGTCAAATGTACAGTATATTACAGAAACGTAGTGATGGGACTGTTTGCCTTGCTCTTTGTGTCAAGAGTACCTCTACTGCAATGTCACACTCATGGACTGAAGCATGACCTTCACCTTGTCACTTTCCTGTAGAATTTTGTTCCTCATTTGTCAAATGGGAATAAGAGCCACTTTTCTTTCAGATTTAAGAGCAAAGAGCATATAAAAATTCTGTATGCATCATAAAAACAGTGTAGCATGTTAGATGCAATGCTCGTAAAGCCCAATGCAATGGCCTTGAAGCTAATAGAGGTGTCTAAATTCCATGCACATTTCAGTGTATTGTACTTGGCTTTCCGTTTTGCATTTGTAAACGATTCTGGATTATGTATCCTTCTAATCAAGGTTTCTTTAGACCACTAAACACAACTGTGGAGAAATTCAGTATAGCATATGTAGGTGGCTTAAAATTTAATCTAAGGATTAAACGAAACGATGGCATGTGTTCTCAGAAGTGGTTGCACATCCAAAAAATACCAAGACCATATGATATCATAAAATGAACTAAGCATGTATAAGATGACTGGGAAAGAAATTATCAAATGGCACGAGACATATCAATGGGTCCAATTTCTTTATATCTTTGGAGCTGTGATGTTCCAGATTTCTATTGCATCAGTGGAAATAGGCCCATAACCTCCATGGAGCACTACTGCTGCTTCCTTCTTGAAGGTATGTTGACATTCAACTATTTTGTCTCTGTAAGTCAGTACAAATAATTTTCACAGTTCCATTGCAGAGAAATCAAATATTTCTAAGCAGTCCGTGCCTGGTTTTATTTATACATCCTGATATGTTTTGGGAAATTATTCTGTATATACAGAAATGGAAAATCATGGGGGTTGTGCAAAACCAAACCAAAACACTGTTTCCAGTGTGGTTTTTTCTTCAGTATTGATGTTTTCTACATCCACAATCTTGCAGGAAAAAAAAAATGTACAGCAAAAAGCTACAGAGAGAAATCTTGCACAGAAAGCAGAAATCTTGCACAATGAAACCATGTGGTTATTTGTGTGTGTGCATGTGTATGCAAGATTGCTGTTTTTGCACATTATTTTTTGAGTAAGGTTTTAGTTGTGCAAGATTGCAGTTTGACATGCAAAAAAATTGGACATCTTGAACAAAAAATAAAGCACATGGGGTTGTATGGAAATGGTTACCTTTTTTTAACCACAATTATCCTGCAAAAAAATCCATGCATTTCTGCACCAAATAATTTCCTGAAACACTTCAGGATGTGTGAAAACTGTATGAACTTCTCACCACTATAATATTCTTCCTGAATATGGTTCTCAGAAAAACATTTTTCAGCAATGAAGTGAATACAGGTTGAGTCTCCCTTATCCAAAATGTTTGAGACCAGCAGTATTTTGGAATTTGGAATATTTTGAATTTTGAAATACTTGCATATACATAATGCATAATTCGATCTTGGAGATGGGACCCAAGTCTAAACACAAAATTTATGTATGTTTCATATTTACCTTATGCACATAGTCTGAAGGAAATTTTATACACACTATTTTTAATAATTTTGTGCATGAAATAAAGTTTGTGTACACTGAACCATCAGAGGAGCCCTGGTGGTGCAGTGGTTAAATGCTGGAACTCCAGCCACAATGTTGTGAGTTTGATCCTAGAGGGCTTCAAGGTTGACTCAGCCTTCCATCCTTCTGTAGGTTGGTAAAATGAGAACCCAGCTTGTAAACTGCTTTGGGAGTGCTTTGCACTGATAACCGGTATAGAAATAAAAATGTTATTGCTATCAGAAACAAAGGTGTCACTATTTCAGCCACCCATGTGGACTATTTTGCATTTTGGAATATTTTGTATTTAAGAATTCTGGATAAGGGAGACTCAACCTGTAATGGCAAATATTCTTTCCATCCTTGCCTTCTTCTTCAAGGTAAGTCCCACCTCACCCCCACACACCCCTTCAAGGCAGTAGTGGCAGTACTGCCAGTGATACACAGAAGACATGAAATAGAAAGCTGACACTTAACTATGCACAAAAAAGGAGGGGGCTGATTCACACATTGCTTCCTACTGAATAATAAGGGTGTCTTTCTCAGAAGAAAGTTATGCATAGACAGCAGTCTGTTTTCCTAGTGAGAATCCTGAAAATAGATCTAGATCCATTTTAGTCTAGTTTCAGACCTAGTTATGGGACAGCGACAGCTTTGGTCACCTTGGCAGGTGACTTACTCAGGGAATTGCACAGGGGGAGTATGTCTCTATTGGTTCTGCTGGACCTCTCAGTAGCTTTTGATACCATTGACCATGGCATCCTTCTAAGTCACCTCTCTGGGATGGGGCTTGGAGGTACTATTCTACAGTGGCTCTACTTATTCTCAGAGTGACACTCTCAGAGGGTGGTGCTGGGGGTGTTCCTGCTTGACCCTTTGGCCATTGGCCTGTGGAGTCCCTCAGGGATCAGTCTTCTCCTCTATGCTATTTAACATCTACGGTAGATAAAACTACTGGGAGAGGTTGTATGGAGTTTTGGGGTCAGGTGTCACCAGTATGCTGATGACGCCTAGCTCTATTACTCCTTTCCACCTAATTCTAAGGAAGCTGTTCCTCTGCCAAACTGGTGCCTGGCAGCTGTAATGGACTGGATGAGAACGAACAAATTGAAGCTTAATCCAGACAAGACAGAGGTACTCTGTTTTCTATGCTGTTTTATATGCAAATCAACTGTGGGCAAATTATATGCAGAATAAATCCCCAATTATAGCATTTTCTGAGCAGAAAACTGTATTGTCTGTGCAGGAATTGATAGGTCTACTTTGAGATATCATTTTACCTGCGTAAAATGCTGTTTCCTGTGCAGAAAAATGTTTTCTGTGCAAAGAAACCACATGAACTGTGAAAATTCTTATGAGTCAAAGATTCTTCTCATCAAGGCTCTCAACACTCTGAAAAAATAAAATAAAATGTTTTCCACCCATTATTAGAATATTTTTAATATTCTTTCCATCCCTAGTTTCTGTATTTAAGCATTATTGTATTAATGCTCATCTTACTCGTATCTGACACACACACAACTTAGTGCTGATTTTACAGGACCACTAAATCAATGGCCATATTACCTCCTGAGTAATCTGTTGGAGGCCACATGGTGTCTGTAGACAGAGCCAACACCAAAAGGGGGTATATCCCATCTTTCTTTCTCCCTGCCTACCCCAGATTCACAGGTCATACAAAATTAGGTCTACATGAAACCAGTATGAGGACTTCAGGTTCCCCTTTCATCATATATCTCTGGTATACATGGTATACATTTTACAATGTATGTATATCTGAGTATTTAAAAATATGTTTCCCCCAAAAATTTAGAACTGAATTGAAAGCTAGAACTGTTAGGTTCAATAATCAACTTGCAATTCTGACAACGTATTTTCCATGGTACACTCATGATTCTACATGGTGTACTGATTACATCTGAAAATACAAGTATTTTGTGAATGAAGTGTTACACAAAACAAATTTACTTTTTTGCATAGTGCTGCAACTATGGCAATTTGCACATAGGTTTTTTTTTTGGTAATTACTGTGTAATTACTGTGCTACTGATCCATGATGAATTGAAATCCACAGTCAGTGTCTCTCAAATGAGTCATTACAAATTTGTATAAATTGCATAGTGAAGTGGGCTTCATGGTAAAATTCATAAACCAGATGAATTCAGAGAAAAACAAATTCATTAGCATGCTATTATAGCTGTTAAATTGTATCAACAACAAAAGAGAAAACATTAAATCCTCTTGGATTCATATTCCTGTAAAACATTGTTATCTTGTCATCAATTTAGTTTAAAACAAGGAGGAAAACACAAATGTAGTATCACAGTAGAGAGAGCAAAGCTTTTAGTAAAAAAAGTATCATCAAGTATTTACCATGAAAAAAACCTGGAAAACATATTGGTACTGTTCATGTATCCATTACCAATTGGCAACCATTTCCCATTTGCTTTAATTTTTGTTGCCTTACTTTATTAAGGTAATACAGCAAAGTACTAATATTTCCATTTCCATGGAAATCTGCAAATACTCTTTGTTATGCTCATTATACAGCAGTGAGGCAGCCTCCCCCCCCCCAAATTCCCATTACACTAGTAAGATTGTATCCCCAACTTCCCACACAGCAGGATTATTTTAAGTAGTGAGGTACATTTTGCTTTAGAGAACCACAGAGAAATCAGGAATGGGGCCCACAGCTACCTGCTGTGGATCTTTTCCCAGGTATTTCAAGTAGTAAGTAGCTTGCATTCACTCAGAATTTGACACCATACTTATCACATAGTCTAGAGACATGGCCACTGTTTCATTTGGTCAGTTCTTCTGGGATCAGTTTCAGTTGTTAGCAGCCTGAGGATGTGGATAAAATGCTTGAAAAAGTCCATCCACCACATGCAAGCTTAACCCTTGCCCATCTTGGCTATTAAGAACTAGCAAGGAGGGTTTGACTCCATAACTTCAAGGACTGATAAATGCTTCATTCAGTTGGGGGAAGTGTCTATTGCTTCAAACGAGGCTATGATGCAGCCTCTCCTTGAAGAGGACTTCTCTTGACCCAGAGGTATATGAGAACTACAACACTATTACAAATAACCCCCTTCTGAGCAAGGTGCTTGAGGTTGTGGCAGCTAGGCAACTTCAGGTGTTTTTGGAGGAAACAGATTATCTGGGCCCATTTCTGCTCATTATCACACTATGAGGTCTGTCTATTAAATAACGAGACTGAAAGAATAACCAATCTTTATTTATATGTATTACAATGCTAATGCTTGTCCCCTTCAATGTACTCTCTGTTCACACTCACACACCAATGCAGTCTTGTTTTCCACTGGTCGATGACATGGGGCAGATCAGTTTCTGTCAGCTGATTTATTATTATTATTATTATTATTATTATTATTATTATTTACAACTCCATTTACACCACCATTTCCCACAAACTTTAACAGCAACTTTCTACTTATCAGTTCTGAGCTGGTTTAACAAAAGCAATTCGACTTTCTTAAACACAATATAAAGTTTCTATACTGTTTAAATTAATAGTACAGGACCAGTTTAACAACTTAGATCTTACAGCATGCTGTAATTCAAACTATTTCGCAGTGTATTTATTTCTAACATAACCCTTTATCAACCTGCAGCTCAGGCAGAAGGATTAAGTGTAGATCCATGATTTTTAACCTGATTCTCTTATATTCTTATTCACTCCGTTAACACACAACAAGAGAATTTACGCCTTAAACCGTGTAACCATATATCCATTACATTTTCTACTCCAATATTCAATTATAGGTTTCCATTTCTCTCTAAAGTTCTCGACCGAGTGATGTTTAACCCAACTTGTAAATTGTTCCATTTGGGCCACTTCCCACACTTTAAGCATCCATTCATCTTGACCTGGAATCGTATCCTGTCTCCAATGTCTTGCACAGACGACCCTCGCAGTGGCGGCCACGTAAAGCATAATGTTCTTAAATTCACATGGAAACTCTGTATCAAATATATTCAACAAATAAAGTTCAGGATTTAATTTAAAGTCTTTCTTAATGATCTTACTAATCTCATCATGTATAGTGACCCAGAATGTTTTTGCTGCTTTACATGTTCACCACATATGGAAAAACAAGCTGTTTAACTTGCCACATTTCCAACAATTGGGTTTCATTTCCTTATACATTTTTCCCAACCTAACTGGGGTCAGGTACCAATGAAACAGGAGCTTATGGCAATTTCCCCTCAATTCATTATTTATCAAGAAATTTATATTTTTCCCCATAAGATTTCCCAATCATCCATCAAAATACTTTTTCCAACATTACATGACCAGTTTATCATGTAATCTTTGATAATTTCAGGTTCCAGCTCTAATTTTAACAATAGTTTGTATACCTTTGATACCTTAAACCTTCCCCCATCAATGATGATGTTATCCAGATCAGTATTCAAGTTTTCAATATCACAGTTCTTCATATCCAGTTTAAACCTGTCAAAAATTTGACGATATTGGAACCAATTGCATTTTTAAAATCTTGTTCTAATTCCTCTTTGTCTTGAATTTACACCCTCCCTTTCGAAAAAACAATAAATCTTTATATGTCCACCATATTTCAGAATGCATCATTTCCATTCATCTAAACGCTTCTTGGGAAACCTTCTTGTCAGCTGATTCAATACATCTGCCGTTTTCTTCTTTACTACATCAGTTGACTCAAAACATGTTCCTTTAAGCGCTGATTTCACTTTAGGGAAAAGAAAAAAATTGCATGGTGCCAAAAGGAGGATTTTCAAGTGTAGTAATGCATTTATTGGCCAAAATATGATTCACAGAAAGTGCTGTGTGAGCAGGCGTGTTGTCTGATAAAGAATGAAACCATTTCCCCACAGTTCTGGCCTCCCCCCCCCCAACTCTTTCAGTTTTGTCAAAACTTCTTAGGATAATGCTGGTTCACTGTTCTGCCTTCTGGAACCCATTCTGCCAAAATTACGCCCTTGATGTCAACAACAACAATGAACATGGCTTTGTCTGTGGACTTGCTTTGACAATTTTCTTTCATTCTCAGTGATGGCATTTTCCAGTGCATTGACTGTCATCTTGTCTCAGGATCATACTGGAAGATCCAGATTTCATGACAAGTGATGATTTTTTGAAAAAGGTTTGGGTTTGCCTTAAGTTGCTGGAGAATGTCAGTGCACATTTCTTTCTGGCACTCATTTTGCTCTGGTGTGAAAACCCTAGGGAGCATCTTGGCACAAACTTTTCTCATGTTGAAAGCCTAATGCAAAATTTTCCATGCAGTGCTTTTATCAATGTTCATGGCTTCAGCTATCATTTGGACACTGAGTCAGCAGTCTCCTCAAACAATCTGGCTGATTTTTCCCACAATGTCTTGTCAGGGGATGATAGGGCATTCAATCCCTGGCAGAAGCCAAAAACTGTCTCAGCAGACTAGGTAGCAATGCTTTCCCAAGAATACTCACACACAGAGTGTTTGGTGTCCAAAAAACAGGAGGTGCTTTAATCTTCAGTAGTTTCAATATGTACAGACAAAGTGCTATGCCAGGCACCAGAGGATCATAGGAAGAGAATGAACACTGATCTGGCTTTCTTATATACATCTCAGCACAGCATTGGCTTACCCAAGCACATGGTCACATTGCATCAGATTTCTATGGCTCTGTACATTAGTAACCGTTCTTCTGATGCAATCCTTCTCATGCAGCTGTAGCATGATTAGCATGACTGGCAGTTCATGGAGTCATGGAATCAGTCATCATGACTCAGCATGATTTCTGCAGTTGTTTGGCCATTTTAAAACTCAGGGTTCAGTAACCAATTCCTGACCCGTCTTTGGTTCTTGAGGTGGAAGGTCATCCAGGGCGTTCATCATCTTCTACATGCTAACGTCCTTCTCTCGATCTTTTGTGCTACTCAAACACATGCACACGAGACATGCAGTCTTCCCTGTAGGCCTCAGTGACCATGTGAAAAGATTCCATTGGTGTTTTGTTCAATTTTACTAAAAATTTCAAATTTACACATGGCTCGACTTTTAAACTTAACATTTTCCCAGCACAAAACAGACAACACAGCTGCTTTAAATGATGACTGACAACTAACTGAACAGCCGAGAGTGTTGATGTTTGTCATGCATGTTCAGACATGTTCAAGGTCACCACTCAAGTGTTCACTATCAGTTCTCCCTGATTTGTCCGAAAGGTAGAAACACAATCTCATTATTTAATAGAAAGACTCATACACAATACTATATTTTAACTGCCATGACAAAGTCCTATGAATTCCTGAGATCTGCAGTTTACGGAACATTTAGAATTTTTAGCCAGAGAGCTCTTGGGCCTTGCAAAAACCCAGAATTCCATATGATATAATTCCTAGGTATGACTTGCAGTTACAAAATATGATGATGGTGATGATGTACTTGTGATACATTTATTTAAACATTGCAGTCCTATAAAATGTTTAATTGGTCCAATGTTCAAATTATTTCCTGGATTTTTTTTTTAAAGTATTATCATGCCATTGCTTTAAAATGGACTCAAGGTAGGAGGGACTCCAGTGGGATATCAGTCAATAAAATTAACTCATATCCACACTACTTGTAATTTGAGAAGGGAGGGCTTTCATGAAGAGATTGTTCTTGCATGATATATGGCAACAGCACACAATGGCCAAGTTGGAATGTCATCCTAAGGCAGAGGGGGAACAACTTTACAGTGGACAATTTTAGTTCTTGTTACACCCCTTGTGGCAGCACTGACAGGTTCAGGCACATTGGAAGTGATGTCATATCACTTCCAGCTGCTATCTTGGATGATTTTCAGATATTTTCACTGGGGTGTGTGTGCGTCAGGAGGTTCCAGGGGAAGGGAGGGGAGAGGACCTAAACTGCTCCCTTTGGGGGACTTTTGGCCAATTTGGCAAGAAAATAATCCTGAAATTAGTCTGAAAATGGCTTTGTGGGGGGTTTCTGGAGGCTCTGGAGATGACTCAAGTGGGGTTCATGGGCTGGATGAGGCCTGTGAGCTGCATTTTCCGCATCCTGGTATTACAGAATAGTTTAGCCATGATATGAGTGAGCCACAGCATGCCCCTCTGTTCTTTACATCTGCTCTTACAAGGATCAGAGTGGGAGTATGGAAGCTTTCTTTAAACACTGCTCTTAAATGAAGAGGACCTCATTCAGACCAAGGAAAACTCCAATTTCAGAAAAGTTCCCAAGGCCTTCACCAAAGGCCAGGGCAAAAAGCCCCAAAATATTTTAGCCTGAAGGTCTTCTGCCAGTAACATAAAACAATCCACAGAAGAGTGACACCTTTATTGGCCAACTGAGATGCACATAACACATCACAAAAGTTTTTGAACCTTCACTGGCTTCTTCATCAGGCAAAAGATGTTTAAAAAAATCATGCAGGAGAAAGAAAAAAGAAAAAAAGTGATGGTGCTGATATTTTTCCAGATATACCAGTACTGAGACTTCTTGAGAAATCTGACATTCTCTGCCTGAAAAGGTGGCCTATGGCTTCATAAAGGGGCAGAGAGAATTTGGATCCCAAGAGGAGTTACTTTACTGCTGTTAATGGAGTATAAATTTTACTGCCCTTTGTCCTGGTCCTCACATGGCCAAAAAGGGGAGGGGCCTCTGCCTGCTTTGAGATTCCTCCATACCAACTGAACAACTGACACAACTTCTGATACAAGATGTAGGCCTGTGAAGACATCTTCATCTTTTTTCTTCCTCCTGTATGATTTTTAAACATCTTTTGCCAATGAAGAAGCCAGTGGAGCTTTGAAAGCTTGTATGATGTGTTTTGTGCATCTCAGTTGGCCAAAGCACATTGTTGCTTAATTTTATTTTCTTGTATGGGCAACATGGCAATTTTTTTTTTACTGCCAGTAACTAATCCTTTTCATAGTAATTAATTTATTTCTATCCCACCTTTCTCCGAGTGCAGAACCCAACACTATGAAAACTATAAAGATTTTTTTTAATGATGTAAACTATCCTGTTTAAAACAACAATGAATTAAAATCTATTTAAAAGCACAGAATGTATAACAAATGAGGTCAAAGCACAGTGCCCCAACCTTTTTAAATATGGGTGCGGGAGGACACATACAAGCCAGGAAATTGCTAAATTGTTGTCATGAGAAAAGAGGTATGTTAATCTTGGGAACTCCAGGGAAGCCAAATTTGATCCTAGGACCTGAGGTTCCACAACCCTATTTTAAATTAACCAGTTATCTTTAATAGAGATGTAGATAATACTCCTTCATACACCTCATTGATAAAAAAGTGTTTTTAACACTTGGCACACAGTGTCAAGAAAAAAAGAGACCAGGACCTTGGGACTTCACTGAGCAAAATTCATTTGCACAAAAATGCACATCGTTGTCCTGTGCAGAAAACATGTTTTGGGGCATAAAATGTGTATTTCCTGCAAAATACACTGATTCCCTACATGTAGAAAAACTACATGTGGTCTCTCTGCATGGGAATATATGTTTTAATGCAAATGGTGTGACTTTTATGCCAACTGTGTAAAATTTACTGAGTTTGCATAAACATACGGATTCACCTGCAGAAAAAATGTGCAAATTGGAAAGCGGGCATTGTGCACCCCTCCAATATTTCAGCCCAAGAATCAATATATTTTGTACAAAATAAACATTTTCTGCTTCAAAATGTGTTTTTGGTGCAGGAAAACCATGTGTATTTATTTTTGCAAAAATGAATTCCGCCCCCCCCCGACAAAGTACCAAAGTACAAATAGCACTTAGAAACTCTGTAGAATGTCTTGTGGAGCAGGGTGGGGAGGGGAATGCTGAAATGATTTGTTCTTTAGTGCAGGAGCAAAATAAGCACAGATTTACACTTCTGATCTTTTAACCACGGTTTGTCAGTTTAGAGTAAATAACAAAAAGATGTTAAAGAAAAATGGTCTTTATCATACTACACTGTTATAGAACTATTATTCCACTTTAACTGCTATGGCAGTCTCCTGTGGAATTCTGGGGTTTGCAGTTTAGTGAGGCCCAAGAGCTTTCTAGCAGAGAGTTCTAAATGCCCCTCTCTAAACTGCAAATCCCAGGATTCCACAGGAGGCAGCCAGAGCAGTTAAAGTGGATTCATAGCACTATAAGAGTGTAGTCTGATAATGTCTAGCACTATAAGAGTGTCGTGTGGTAAGTAACCAGCCTCCACACCAAGAACATAACTTTTGTTTAGCTCAGGAATCCTGTACTTATATGGGCAGAGACATGGTAGCTGAGAAGCTAGTGGAGAATTTGGGACCAAACCCCAATCCTAAGCTAACCAAGCTTGACATTCCTAAGAAGGCATCTTGGATCTGGCCAGAATCTACACTACTGAAACTGAGGTCTCTATTCCTGTCACAACCTTGCACCTACTAAGCCTGGACCCAGAACACCTACCTGGCAGGAACATCTGGAAAGATGAATAGGTGGCAGACTTCAAGCCAGGGAGTTTTCCCTTTAAGGAAATACTTATCAAGCTTTGGTCTTCTTGACATTTTGGATTTCAATGTCCAGAATTCCTGACCATTGGCTACGGTAGGTAGGGATTCTCAGAACTGAAACTCAAAATACTTGGAAGACCAAATGTTGACGATCATTTTTTTAGGGCAGTGGTCCTCAACCTGTGGGTCCCCAGATATTGTTGGACTACAGTTCCCAGGAGCCCTCTGTGGTCTCACCTTGACAGCAAGGTGGACCTCCCAGTCATTAGTGAGGCTGTGAGTTCAACCCTACAGCCTCACTCATAACTGGGAGGACCACCTGGCTGTCAAGGTGAGACCTCAGAGGGCTCCTGGGAACTGTAGTCCAACAACGTCTGGGGACCCACAGGTTGAGAACCACTGTTTCAGGGCTTTCTACCTGGTGGGAAAGGGCAGAGTAGAAGGGAGTAGTCTTGAGCCAGTGGTTCAGCTGTGGCCATTGGTGGAACAAGGTGTACACTGGGAGCTATCCTTGGTGCTGTGGGCTTTCATGGACAGCTTAAACTAGAAAGACTAAAAACAAGTCTGCAGGGATGCCACAAAAGCAGAGGAGGTTTCATACTAGAGGCCTGCCCCTTTAAGGTCTTTCATCTTGAAAGGAAGGGTTGCAGCCTTGGAGAAGTGGTCCAGTTCTGAAAGCATAAAGACCTCTCCACTTTAATACTCTGTGTGCTTGTGTGTGTATGAAAACTGGTAACTAAATGCACTTTTGAATGCTTTAATTCCCAATTTGGCTTTTCACATGGCTCCAGTATCACATGTAATTCTCTTTTTCTTGTTTGTCTTCACATGTTAAGCTGGCAGCCTATGTGGACATGCATTTCTCTCTCTCACTCACTCTCTCTCACACACACGCAGAAATGCAGAACTTCAGTGCCCATATAACAAATGCTGTGCATGACAGTGAGTAATCCGATTCAAATCTATGTATATATTTTTGTTGTCTTACATGGCAAAGATGAAATTGTGCATTTATGTATTGCATCAGTGTCTTAAAATGGTCAATAAATAAATATTACAATAAATATCATAATAAATACAATATTGAAAAGTCAGAGAAATAAAAAATGGTACTTCAGACTTTGATATCAACTGACCCATAACTGCCCTAGCCACATCAGCCCTCATATGGGTTCCAAAAATAGAAAAGCACAGGAACAAAAAGGAAAGCTATGGCTGCAATGCTGGTCCATTTGCTGTTTACATCTTACTATTCCTCTGACTGTTCTGTACTACATATTGCATAGCTACAATAGGGAAAAATCTATAAAACATATTGGTTAGGTTTAGCTAAGTTATTGATGTCATACTAGTGCTTTTAAAAAATTTCAACAGAAACATTTGAATGTGGAGACTATTAATTCAGCAAAGTTCAGGAATTAAAAAAAACAAAAAAACAAACCACCACCAAGGACAGAATTCAGAGCAATGTATGACAATTACATTTACATTTCTCTGTTGCCCTGGTAATGTCAGCACACACTATGTTCCATGGAAAAGGATTATAAAATAAATTCAGGATCCTGAACCTGGTTTCTTTAAAAGAGCCATATTATCAGAGAAATAAATTACATGCCTTTACCTCTAAATGTCTCAAGTGTAAATGTACTTGTTAGCATTTATTTCTAGTACGTACTGGTTTTTATTTCACTCTGAACAGGCTGTTATATGTCCTTAGTTATTACGGAAATACTGTCAAAAGCATTCAAGATTCCCATGGGGTTTATGCTTGTTGGTTTAACATGATAACATGGTAAGTAGACAAACATTTTCCTGAATCCTTTTTAAAAGCCTTCTAAATTTGAGGAACAAACCTTGAAGGCATGACGTGTTTTTAAGTATCACTTTTTCTCCCTACATAATTCAGTGTAGAGGTTACTAACTGTGGATATTTTGAACTTCCTGAGGGACAAACTTTCCTCACTTTTAAGAAAATAAAGCTGAAATCCTATACTCATTTATCTAGAAGTAAACCCTTTTGAATTCCCTGAGAGTTGTTTCTGAGTAGTCATGGGACTGAGTAGGACTACACTGTAAATCACTTTTTATGAGTTTCTGACCTTAAATTCAGAGGAATGTCTATGATGACAGTCTGCTTTATAAACTTTGGTATTACTGGTAGAATAAGTTAGCAAGAATACAGTGGAACTCTTCCCAAGTAAATAACTTGTCAAGACAGAAGAAATTTCAAATACAAAGGTACAGATTGGATTATTTTAAAAATTACAGACACAATATTAGAGATAAGATCTTGGGTTGAGCTAAAAGTCCATTTTTTATTGGTATGAAAAGTTCTATTTTCATGAATACCTAGGGACTACCAACAAAGAAGAATATTTGAGGCATTTCAAAGCAATGCCAAGAATTGGCCTTTAATGACATTACCACATTTGCTACATGATCCCTAATTGGCTAGGAACATTCATATGATTAGTGCAAATAACATACATTTTAATTGCTGCTGTTGTGTGCCTTCAAGTAATTACTGACTTATGGCAAACCTATTATGGCATTTTCTTGGCAAGATTTGTTCAGAGGGAGTTTGCCTTTCCCTTCCTCTGAGGTTGAGAGAGTGTAACTTGACAAACTGATGGTGGGCAATGTCTGAATGTGCAATGAGGTTGGTGCTTCTTTGTGTCCCCATAAAATATTCACTGAAAAGGGCTTATCTTTCTTGAGGAAAAGAAAACATGGAAAAGTATCATATGCTCATTTCAGTTTAGCTCTTATTGATGGGTACATCATTGTTATAATTAAAAAACATCCTTGGCTAATATTAGAAATTAGAACATGAAAATATTCTCTTAGAAAATTAAGGCCTCAATTGTAAAATCACCCTGAATGCCCACTGATGCCAATATCAATTACTGTAACTACGTGTTGAACTGAAACTGAAGCTCATGAAGCCCAGAGCTATGGACTATAGACTGTGAGCTAGAGTGTTCCATGCTCAAATTTCCATGAATTCAGTGGATGGCCATAGGCAAAGCACAATCGTTCAGTCTCAGTCTCTCATCTGTAATATGGATCAATAATGGATCAATAATACAGACATTCAAAAATACAGACATACTCATGGGAATTTATATAAATATGGGCCAATATCCTATATCACAGACATAGTTATGAATATGTAACTCCTGACTTAACTCTCCAAACCTATCTTAACAGCCAGAAGCTACACTGAGCAATGAGAGTCTGTTCTGCTGGTGATTGGGTGCAGCAGAATATTTCCAGATTCCTCCTGCCAGCAGTGTTGAGTGTGACAATCAGAAGCAGGACTTCTGTCACAATTTGTCATTGCACTGCAAATCGCTGTTGGGAGGAGTCTGCAAATGTCATCCTGCTATGCTCCAATCACCAGCAGAACCGACTTCTGTACATCAGTGAGGGTGCTGGCTGCTAAGGTAGGTGGAGGGGCATTTGCAATCATGGCAAACAGGAATACTGAACAGTTATGAATGTGTACATCTAGCTTACGCATTTGTACCTGTTCAACAGGATGCCAATCATGATTCATCCTTACAGTGTTTGTCTTTAGAGTCCACCTCTAATAAAAAAACAAGAGGCAATGTTGTGTGAAATCCAGATTTTAAAAACAAGTTGACTCTCTTTACAGTTGTCTAAATATAAATGCACCTACTTACAGCACTTTGCATTTGATTTGAAAGCCCAAAAAACAAATTATTATAATAATATCTTGGAACCCCAAACAAAGAAAGGTCCAAGAAAACCTGCAGTCCAAGATTATTATAAGCTCTTTCTTTCTTTCTTTCTTTCTTTCTTTCTTTCTTTCTTTCTTTCTTTCTTTCTTTCTTTTTCTTTTTTTTTTTTTGAGGGGTACGCATCCTGTGAAATATGCATAGCTAGGAATGAAAGCCTGGCAGCTTTTTGTAGACTATTGGCTGGCTTGCGAGTGAAAGCTTGAACATAAACTAAATTTCCCTGGAGAGCACATTTCTTCTGTAGAGATGACAAAAGGGCTAGCTCAGTGGCACTACTAGGTTAAACCCTAGCAAAATCTGCCAGAGAGCCACACATTAAATACAATGTATCAGTCAATAAAGAAATCATCTTAACATTTAATGACCACACAAGCCAATAAACTACACAGAACATTTCCATTCAATCTGTGAAGCACTGTGAACATTTTAAATGCTCAAAATATAAGAACCCTGTAAAAGTCAACTTTGGAGCCTTTCTAGTAATGGGCATGCACTTGCCCCATCCCACCCTGTAAGAATATAAATATATGAAAGTGGACAGGTGATAATGGGAAACACAAGAGACCTGGTGACACCACATATAAAGGCTATCAAGAAAGTCATTCCATTATTTTGTAGCAAACAGAAATTTCTGAAACTGCACATGATTACAGTGATTCAAACTATATGCTGTTGCCACAGCTATGAGGATGACAGTATGTTTTATTTATTCTGATGTCCAGAGGAAGAATCTGGACTCCAGCCCCCCTCTTCTTCTTTTTTAAAGTCCATCTCATTTTCACTGGCAGTTTTTTCAACAGCTAAAGAGGTGGTGGCAGCAGTAGCATTCAGGTCATTACCAAAAGCAACATGAGGAGAACCAGCATGTCCATATATTATGCGGTGGAATTAACCTATCCCTGCCTCTTGTATGTGGGTTTGCGCTGACTAGCATCTGTGTATATTTCAATAATGCATGAGGCTCTAAGCATTCACTCTGTGCTTGTTTCTATGCAGTTCAAAGGAGCCATTCCAACTCAAATTCTCATAATCTAAGGTCCAAATCTGCTTTGACACAAGAGAGACATTAAATGGATCCTTACTGACATGATCAATACAAATGATCATGAAGATAAATGATATATACAGTGGTGACCATTGAGATTATCAGATGTGGTGGAATGTGGCAAAAAACCATGTTCCAATCTGCGCCAGAAGAATGGGAGGAGAACAGGAAAGGGTGACATTATCAGACTCTGCATACTTCTGCCATCCCAGGGGTGTAGTGCTGCTGCGGATGAGGCTTCCCTTTCTTATTGACGGGGACAAACTGCAAATAAAAAGGTCTTACTCAGGGCCGCACTATGCCCCCGGGATGCTGGAGGACATCGTTGTCTGATAATCTTGCCTGTTCCTGTTCTCATCGCGATCTTCTGACGTGGTATTTGCTGCATCTGATAATCTCCTATGTCATTTGGTATAGTGGTTTCAAAACCCGCACTGATAAATGTATGTATTGGGATTTTAGACCAGCATGTACTGATACATACTCGTGTGTGCGTGTGTGTATCTACACAAATACACATACTTATACCTATACCTATACCTATGTTTATCTAGACATTACAGCTACGAATACTATGTACTCGATTTAGCTATATCAGCCTATAGAATGACTTAATTTATTTTAAGCGGTGACTAGCAGCCTGACAAAAAAGGACATAATAAACCAATGTAGTCACAAAAGTGTACCTAATGCTAAGGTACTGTTTTCAATACTGAGCTTTGGTGCAATGTATTCACAGTCTTCTATTTTAATCCCATGTTGTGTTTAGTACAAGTAAACTCCAAAGACAGATAGATCCTACTGTATATAGGAAGTACACATTATGTGGAACAGAACACTATTTATTCCATATGATGCTAAGTGCCCATTTGGCAATTTGAACCTTGCATTCACATTGTATGTGTAATTATACACCACTAGAGTCTGTGTTCTAATAATACAGGCTTAATTAAGATGTTTATTTTATGCAGCAGTTTTTGTTTACAATACAACATAAGAGTTATTTTTTCAAAAAAGAGTCAGCTGTGCATGTTGGTGCCACCATTACCAGATATGCTGTTCCAGATTCATGCAAAACTCCTCCAGGAGAGAAAAGGAAAAGGACAAAGGTACGATATGATAGGGATAGCCAAGAACTTTGGCGGGGGGGGGGATTAGGACTACAACTCCCAGGATTCTGGATGTTTTAGTCTAAAAAGATATTTTTGCACTGTCTGGGGAGGACCAGGGATTACACTGCTCCTCTAAGAGCTTCTGAGCCAACCAGTTCTATGAGTATGTAAATCTACATAATTATTTATTATTGTTTATTTAGTTTATATCCCACCTTTTTCCTTGTACACAACCACATATCACATGCAGTGGCAAACTAATGTGCAGAACTGCAATATAGACCAGTAGCACTTGTCTCATGGAAGATGCCTCTAAGTCTTTGCCACCCCAGATGCTCTGTGTATCACTGCAGCCACACAAGGTCTGTAAATGGAAACATGAATATCAAGCCATAGCTTAAGAAGGACTAAGCTGTGCAGGGCCTTATTGTCTCTGATCATTAAGAACATTTAAGGCTGATACATAAACCAGTGGTACACATGCTGGGAACTGATTCTGAGATTATCTTTGATTACCAAACCTGAAATAATGAGGCCAGACACAGAAAATTGGGTTAATAGGGCCACTTTATTGACCTAAAATCTATTTAATCAAATTTTGGCCTGGGGATGAACCAAATGGGGGGAGGAATCTGATGTGGGTCCAGCTGAGGACCAGGCGTTACCTTGTGACCAGCTCTCCAGCTTTATCTTGGGTGAAACACCAGACCCAAGCACAATCCAACAATCATTGGTTGCCACTTAGACTGTCATTTACTGGAAGACAAACCTAGAGTACTCTCTCCCAAGTCCCAGGACTTTACAAGAGAGAGTAAACCCTGAGGTCAGCCCCAAGGGCAGACTCCTCAAACTTCCCAGGTCCCACAACCTGAAAAAGCAGCTCCAGAGCCATGCCAAAAGGGTGCCAAGGTAAACACCAATCTCTTAATTCCCCCTCCCCACTACCTGCCAGGTGAAGCCTATTTAAGACATCCACCTCAGCCAATTGCCCAAGTCTCATCAGATACAGTATGAGGTAGGCAAAAAACAAAACAAAACAAACAAACAAACAAACAAACAAACAAAAACCCTCCCCAACAACAGGGGAAAAATTCCTATCTGGCCCAGAACGTGACCAGTGAGACTCATAACTGCACTGAGCGTGGATCTGGCAAAAAGAGGGTGAGCTGAGGGGAAGCGAAGCCTTAAATTAGCTCTTGTCACAGCCCTCAAACACACCACCCATTCTGGTGCAGTGCCAACAGCCCAATCGTCGGGTCTCTAATCAGGCCATCATATCGTTCCCCTTCCAGCATGATGTTCTGCGTCAGGCTTTTGGGGGACCACATTGTGGCAGGTCTACCACTTATAAATGATTGCTGGTATAATGGAAGAAGAAATCTCATTATTCAGCCATTTCATATTTCAAGTGTGACAGCTTGGATCCTGATGACATGGAAACAGCAAACATGCTACACAGCTAACTCAAGACCTGGTCCTAAGGCTGACTTTGGAAGTTCTAAAGAAGCAGCTGGACAAGGCAGCCCAAACTGTGCTTGCTTGCTTTATACCCTCCACATCATTCTCCCTCCTAAACAAAGGCATGAATGTTGGTTCCACCTATGGAGTGCAACAACCTGCTTTCCCTTCCCTCTGTTCTTGCAAAGCAACTGTATGTTCACACCAAATTCTCATTCCGTGAAAATGTTCTGTTTTGCTACTCAAGTTAAAATTAGTTAGAAAATACAGCTACATGATGGAAAGACACCGCTATCTATTTCCTTCATCTGCTACTAAAACAGATGTTCAAGACAACATGGTATTTACATTTCACCCTCATTATTACCATAACTCAACATTTCTATCACACCTTTCATCCCCAAAGAACTCAAAACATATGATCAATATACAAACAGATCACTTAATCCAGCACTAAGACGTATCTGTGACAGCTGCTTAACAACATTCAAACATTCTGCAATGACAGAACATACAGCTGAGTTCTATTTAAAATAATATCATGTATAATGACTTTGCTTGGCTAAGAAAGTTGTTCCCTTTTTTAACAGTACGGCCAATAATTTGAAATTCAGGACATACTGTGACCTGAAAATAGCATGTTTTTTTAACTACATAAAAAGCACAATAAATAAATAAATAGAAAATCAATCATTAAATTAAAGCCAAACTTGTATGTATGAAGAACTGACTTGTACAGCAATCCTTTACACTATCATCTAAATTTTACAGGCTGGATCCAAATAAGTTAGTTTCAGTTAAATCCAATTAAGATTAATAGAATCTTAAATCACACCCAACAACTTGTTTACTCCAGTGGGTGCTGTCTCCTTAGTCTGGATTCAACCTCTAACACTAAATCTAAAAAAGCTTACAAAACGACTACCCCCCCACAAAAAAACTCTACTAATTAAAAATAAATCTAAAGGTTTTTTTAATAAACATAGTGGTATTCATACTAATTTCTCTTGTTATTATTATTTATTTTTTGCTTTGTATCAGGGACAGAATGTAAGCTATCCAAACAGTACTGAGCTCTTGTATGATGGTGGAGAAGAAGCAACTTAAAGAAATAACATTGATCTTTTTATAAATGCTATAAACGTTGAAGTAAAACAAGACTGTCATTCCTAGTAAGCAGTCTCACTGGGCTAGAATCAAGGTGTCCACAGAACCAGTTGGAACTGACAATCCTGCTGGATAACTAGGATGGTACAAACACTTATGTGTCTCCCGAGGGAAGCAGAAACAGAGGCAAACAGGGTTCTTAGGCTTCCATTTTCATCATGCCTGCTCTGTTGCTTCTTCATTTATATTCTCAGAAGTTACTTCACTTCCTCCCACACATCTCTTCCTCTTTTTCTCTCAATCACGTAGCCAGTGGTAGTGGACCATGCTTTTCTCTCCATAATATGTAGCTCTCTAATAAATATCTTTGTCTACACCATTGACACTCTTGTTGATTATTCCAAATACTAGGTTGTAGGCTCAGCTTGCTTCTTCAGCCAGCCAACACGACTTGCCTCCAATATTCACATATCCCCCCCGCCCTCAACTGTCCCAGTTTGGCATGAGCAGTCATGATTAATCTTCTATCCCATATTTGTGCTTTTTTTTTAAAAAAAATCCCAGTTTCTCTCTGGTCTTCCCACTTTCCCCCTTTGCTCTCAGCTTACTTCAGGTGCTACAGAGTTCAAAGTGCAAAAGTAGTTTGCGCTCAATTAACTCGGGGGGGGGCAGTAGAAGAGGGGGCAAAATACCCTTCCCAGTAGGCCCAGGCAAAAGCAAACTGCTGCAGCCTCTCCTAGCTTGTGTGTTTTCCTTCATTAATCATTTTTGCAAGCTTGACAACCCTCTGGTATTGCATGATCACACATGTCCTAGTTTTGAGCTGTGAAATGTTGGAGGGCATGCCTTAATGAGTCAGAAACAGTGTAGTTTCCTGTCTGTTTCACTCCCACTCCATCCCCCTTAGCTTCCATTGCCTACTGAAAAACCACCCCCAAGGGCTAGATGTATGATTCTCCAGAACTGTGATCAATGCAGCAGAGGAGAATGAAGTTGGAAGGTAGAATCCATGAAAAACTAGAACACCATTCCACATGAGGTCACATTGGGTGCCTTAAGCTGAAAGTAGGGTATTTTTAAATCTATGTCAAAAATACTTACAGCTGTAAACCTGTGAATGAAGACATGTGATGGACCTCTTACATGCAGATGAATTAGAAACCTAACACCCAAGTATATAATCTACAACAGTGTTTCTTAACTTAAGCCCACCTCTTCCTCACAGTGGAGTGGCTACATGACAGGAACCAAGGCAAAGACTGTCTGGTTTCGCCTGCCCATTGCCATTCAATCTGCTCCAGCCACAAACTTGCAGGAAGAAGCAGAGGAAAAGTCTTCCCTCCCCCTCCTCTG
Source organism: Gambelia wislizenii (assembly GCA_030847615.1). Classification (NCBI taxonomy): domain Eukaryota; kingdom Metazoa; phylum Chordata; class Lepidosauria; order Squamata; family Crotaphytidae; genus Gambelia; species Gambelia wislizenii. Next base: position 112,752,311 of record JAUMIR010000004.1, read on the forward strand.
AGTGCCTCCGAGGGAAAGTTTACTGGGTGGTGTAATATCATCATCACGATCATCATCCTCAATCTTATCATCATGATGATTTGAAATCTTGAGTTAAGTATTGGGGGTCCATGGCAACAAAAGATATTTAAAGAGGGTCCATGGTAAAGAAAAGGTTAAGGGCGACTGGGCTACATCATTATGGTAGTTAATAGTCACTGCCCTCCACTCAACACACCATATCCTCAGATGACCAGACATTTCATTTTCTTTTTCAGCAATTTATACCTGTAACTTTCTAAAATAACTGTTTAAGAATATTTAACAGTAATATTACTCCCCTTGTTTTGTGGCTGAATAGTAAGTCAAAGTCTATAAGGGAGATGTGAGGTTATTCTTTCCACAGCAGTCTTCTGCAGATCTGTTGTTAGGGAAGCTTTTTTGTTTTGTTTTAACTTGACACTGTGCTAATTTGGAAGCAGAGTTAGCATATTTAAATAAGACTTAACTCTTTGTTTCTTTGCAAATTGAGCCTTTTATCTTGGGTAGGTACCATAATACTGCTTGTTCCCCTGGGATAATGGGTTTAATGAATCATAAAATGCATGCTTTTACTTATAGTGAAAGACTGCATTTCCTCACTCTTTGAGCAGAGAAAGCTCTGTGGAAAAAACCCAAGTAAACAATGCCAAAAAAAATGCTTAAAATAAGCCCCTAGATGGCAGGATGGGACTATTCAGCATCACCCACGCATATGGTAAGAATGCCATCTCATTGGAAGCACAGGCAATATACTCTAAAAATATCATATTTGGAATAGACTAGATGAAGGATTAGTCACAAATAATTAGAATACTGCAACTTGCTATTTTATCCTTGTCATCATGAGATGGTCTGTAGTGCTGATGTTTTGTTTTCATTTCTGCTGCTGAGGGCTTGTTTATTCAGCCACAAGTTGTCCAGTAGTGCTCTAGGCAGTATGATACAAGCGTCACAATGCACTGATCAGCTAGAAAAGTTGAAGAATTATTTCACAACATCTCTTTTGCACCTCGAACTTCCTCTCCTTAAAAAAAGAAATGTCAATTGTGCTGGCTCTAGCAATTCCTTTCATACTTAAACCTGAATTCTTCACCTCTCAATTGGCAGATGCATGCTTGTTTGAAGTTCCCAATGATGGCTCATCCAGGCATCAATCAGGTACACACATGCTTAGCTTCAGCAGTAGCTGGGAGTGCCTAGACTTGATTTCTGTCCTCTTAACCCAGTAGCACATTTGTTCAGTAGTACGGTAATCTGAAAAATCTCCTTTGTCCTTCCTCCAACTCCTTGCACCCAAAGGAAATATTTTGTATCAAGTCTTCTGTGCTTACACCATTGCCATTGACGTTTTGGGGTTGTGATTCTTTCTGCGTTGTCGTTTCTCTTCAAGACTTGTTCGTCGTGAGTTCTCAAATAAAGCTGCAGCATTGTGGATAGTGCATCTCCATGCCTCCCGATGTGAGGCCAGGGCGGACCACTGTTGGTGATCAATTTGGCCAAGCCTGAGATGTTGTTTCAGGGAGTCTTTGTATCGCTTTTTTGGAGCGCCCCTCTTACGCTGACCCGTGGCGAGTAGTATTTTTGGGAGGCGATGGCCTTTTTAGTCATCAGCGCGCTTGCAGAAAGCGCGGGATGAGTCCTTCCTGAATCTTCGTTTGTGAAGAAAAGCCAGAGAGAGAGAGAGAGTAGAGATCTGTATATTTTTATACACCTGTGAATCCCGTCCCCATGCCATTCTTAGAAGAATGGCAGGTATGCTCATGCTAAACATGTAATTATATGTTCTTATACATTAGTAAGACTCGTTTTGGCTGTGTATGAATTCATTCACATCCTTAGTAATCCTAAACTAATTCTTGTCCAACTAACTTAAAACTCTGATCTGTTCATATGTTGGACCACAGAAGGCTGGACACAAGGTGAACAAGAGCATTCATATGCTGGAATGTGAGCATGTAAACAGCAGCAAAGCAGTTTTCTCTAGCAGGTAGATTTTATGGTTCTATACAAGGTAGAAGCAAACAGTGCCATAGGAATTATCCAAGATAAGTAGAAAGCATTTGCAACCTGAAAACTCTAGAATTCTGCATTCTTATAGACCCCTTATAGAGGGTTTGTAACAACAGTGATATCAACTTGCTGTTTAGCTCTAATGGGATGCTGTAGCTGTCTATGTTGTGCTTTAAACAAATAGGACCCTACATGTTCCTTAGTATCCTTTCTCAAAAACAAAAAACAAAAACAAAAACCCCACCAACAAAACAAACAAAAAAAAAATTATCATGTTCTCACCAGAGTTAGTATTATGGTTGCTTTTAGCTAAACCACTGTGTTTCTGTAGCTGATACACAATTTTCCTGTTACCACTCTAAGGAGATTATTAAACACCCTTAATATGGCATTACACGAATGCCAGGAGATTACCAAGGGGCTTCCCTTTCATACGATGTCAGCCCCATCCTGTTATGTTCCCGTTCTGGTACCATTTCACCCCCGTTGCTTTTTATTCATGGCTTAAGCCATGAATAGATCACCTGTTCCATTCCTGTGATGGAATGACAGGAGAGTAAAAATGATGCCAGCATCATTGGGAGGTCCATGCAAAACACTTCCGGGTGGGATTGGGACAAGGAGATAAGCGACATACTTTTTTTTACCCTCCCCATGTTACTTGTAAAATAGATTTTCCTTGGGGTTTTTCAGGCTGTGAGGCTGTGTTCTGGAGTAGTTTCTTTCTGATGTTTCACCTGCATCCGTGGCTGGCATCCTCAGAGAATCCCCATTCTCTGAAGATGCCAGCCACAGATGCAGGTGAAACATCAGAAAGAAACTATTCCATAACACGGCCTCACAGCCAAAAAAAACCCAAAGGAAAATCTATGGATGCCGGCCGTGAAAGCCTTCGACTTCACATTTTACTTGTAAAATTTTAAGTATATTTAGGTGCTCAGTTTTGTTTTTTAAAGTGTATTTTGCTTTGTACTTTTGAATTTCCTGCATGCTCATCCTCCCATGAGAACGGCCCAGGATTTCAACAAGTGAATGCAGCTCCGTGTGAGCTGCATTCACTCCTGGGCTGTCGGGAGGAGAGGATGTGGTGTATGAAACGTTTCATTGCTATGCCAGGACGGGGTCAGGAGGGGGGTGGGAGAGGAGATAGCGAGTCAGGAACACTATTTTTGTCCCATCTGATAATCTCCTAAGACGTGTACCTGTGACTCAGAACTATGATATAAACTGTAATTGTAGCTAAACGTGTGCCTTATGGCCCATGTCAAATCTAAGCATTAAGTGTGCACCCCACAAACAAGTCAGTATTACAAATTAAAAGACAAAACACAAAAGTATTCTCCCTCAAATGGTTGAAAAGCAGTTATCTCTAGTGTCAGGAAACCTTGACAAGGAGAAGCTTAGATGGTGAGTATCCTCACAGTTTGGAACCAATTCTGCAAAAAAAATGCACATGGACTTTTGGTGCAGGAAATAAGTTTCCTGCTTGAAAAAAAAAAACCCTGCACATAAAACAGTATTTTCAGCAGAGAAAATAACATTGCTGAACAGGAAATGCTAGTTTTCTTGCACAGAACATTTGTAGTTACTCTTTGGACAGAATAAGTCCCAAACTTTGAAAATTCTTAATAGAAAAGTATGTTTTCTATGCAGAAAATGCAGTTCTGCACACACACCCCAAGTGTGTGTGTTTGCACAGAATGTCTCAAATTACAAATAACCTCAAAAAAACCACAAAAACCAACCTGTTCACTTTCTGATGCCTCTCTTGCAATGAGAAGAAAAATGGTAAAATTATTCATTCTTGCCCAGGATAATGAAATTTACATTGATTTGCATCACTAATTTACACTGGCATACACAAAGGATTACAGAGAAGTATCTGTTGCTATGTTTACAGTTTGGAAGCTGATCTGCTGCCATGCCGATTTTCTTAATGGGAGTAGTTCAACATTGGGAGTAGTTCTGAGGCTGGATTACCTTCATTTCCTTCAACTCTGAAGTTTGTGAAAAAGATAAACTCTTTGGAAATCTTCCATCAGTATTAGAATCCCTTTCAAGGAACACAAAGGGAAGCCATTAATTAGCAATGATTCTGCGACTGTAGGGGATTTTGCCAGAGTGGAGGTGGGTTGGCCTCTGCACTCATAAAATCAGTTGCTCCAGGGCTAGAGCAGGGTTTAGTGACAGAATCATGATAAAATCACTGTGTCCTCATACACCAATTGTAACTCTGCAGGGGAATAATGATAGTTGGCCAACAGGGGCTCAGTATCCTTAGTCAGTATTGGCAGCTTTTCTAATTACTCTTTTCCAACTGCTCAATTATTTGTTGTATCTTCCTAATGTATCACCAGCTTTTTATTTATTCATGCACATTTTAATTAAGAAATCAAAGTCTAATTTAAAAAAAATGGTGAGCAATATTTTCCCATCAGATTCTCTTTATTGGAACACTCGATAAAATATGCCAGTGAATTGCTTATTGTCAGCTAATTGAATTCTAAAGGAAATGTGCACACAGTATGATATGGCAACCTGCTACAGTTCTCAGAACACACACAGTAAAATAAGTATCGCATTCCTGTAGACAGAGGAGATTTTCAGATAGTGTTTAACAGTGCCTACCGTGGGATGAGGTCCCGGGAGAGGAACGGCACTCTTGCGCAGCAGGGGGTCATTTTCGGATGCTGCCGTCCCTCTTCCGGGATCCTTCGTTGCACATCCATGAAGCTTTGAAAGCGGCCGCGCCATATTTTAAGCACGGAAGTTGCCCATGCTTAAAATATGGCGCAGCCGCTTCCAAAGCTTCACGGACGTGCAACGAAGGATCCTGGAAGAGGGACAGCGGCATCTGAAAATGACCCCCTGCCGTGCAAGACTGCCGTTCCTCTCCCAGGACCTCATCCCACAGTAGGCACTGTTAAAACGCTGTCTGAAAATCTCCTAATTAGAAGACTAGAGTGCACCCACTCCTTAATTTTACGTCACACGCTATTTCACCCTAGCTGTGCTACAGATTATCATAGAATTGGAAGAGACCACAAGGGCCATCTAGTCCAACCCCCTGCCATGCACAAATACCCAATCAAAGCACTCCTGACAGATGCCCATCCATCCTCTGTTTAAAAACCTCAAAAGAAGGAGACTCTATGACGATAATATATTATTGGCTTAATAATCCAAAGAAGTTCACATGCCAGACCCTACTTGAGACAGGAAAGCATGTATGAGAAAGAGGTATATGCTCCACTACTGCACTGCATGTGCTACCTATACAACTGAGAAACATGATGGGTATCTGAAATAGGTCACATCTGGAAGAGCATTTAGGAACATTTAAGAACACATATCTAACAAATGACTTTCAGAGAGCTGTACCATGAAATGTTTTGTTCCAGGGTTAAACATTTCATTGACATTTCCAAATGGCCCATCCTACTCCCATTTCTATTATACAAGTTGCTGATGAAAATACTTGTCATGGCTCAATTTCTGTGTCCCTTGACCAATCTCTTGATGCTTCCTACTTAATTCAGTGGTGGCTGACATGGATAGTGGACAACAGGAAAGCCCTTTGTCAGAGTAAGTTGTAAGTCTAGACTTGGCCATACCCAGAAAGATATCAATTCACATACCAGGCCATGTATAAACCTGTACTACAAAGTCATCTTGGACTGTTACCTCAGATACAATGTTCTTGAAATCACACTGTACTCTGGTTGATGCAGTTGGACCCAGATGACCATGAAACAAACTTAAACTTCATCCTGCATCACTCCAGCCAAATGAAACACATGAAATTCTTCAGAGAAATGTTTTTGAGTAACAGTTATTCTGAGGAGATCCTGAACCAAGCAAACTCCACTGATTTTACATTTTTCACAGTAGAGAACACTCTCTGTCACACAACATTGATATTTTCCATTGCTTTTCTTGACTTACGGTTAAGAAGCAGGCTGGCATTGGTTGTGCCTAGTTTGTTGGCAGCGACACATGTATAGTTGCCAAAATGCTCCTCTGTAACATTGTTGAAATTTAAAAATGATCTTGAACTATAGCTTTTAATAGTAATTCCTTGTTGTCCATTGATCAGTCTACAAGGGGGGGGAGAGAGAGAGAGAGAGAGAGAGAGAGAGAGAGAGAGAGAGAGAGAGAGAGAATACTCTGTTAGAAGCCACAGGTAAAGGCACTTGGATTCCCCCCTTATTTATTATGTACAGTCAGCCCACCACATTCATGGGTTTCACATTCATGGTTTTGTTTATTTGTGGTTTGTAGCTACTGTTGGAATACATCTACAGTACTATTATTGCAAGACCTTGTGCTCCTTTTCTTTCTCCTCCTCCTGTCTAGGAAAAACACAATCTTTGCACCACCATGATTCTGCAAGGTTTGAAAAGTCCCTCCACCTCCTTCCACACTGGTGGGAAGACTGGTGCCGCCCCCACACCCACCTCATCTTCATCCTCTTCCTTCATTCCAGCTAACAACATTACCTGTTTCTCACTTTCCCGCATTTGAATGACAATGGAGTTTTAAGGTGGTGTAGCAATGTTTAGCTCCAGATCACAGCACATCACTCATATTGGTTTGGGTGCCAGGTAAGCACGAGACGTGGAGTGTTGTTGCAGGCCGGGCATAGGGAGGGGGAGGTAAGGGTGGGTGAGTTTTGCATGCCCAAGAAATGCTGCCATTGTTGTGGCGGAGACTATGCTTTTCACTTCAGTTGGGGGGGAGATGGGGTAGAACAAACATTTTATGGTGGCACAGCTCGGTTTGGGTGCCAGGAGAGCACAAGATGTAGAGTGGTTTTGTTGCAAGGATAGGAGAGAGAGGTGCAGTCTTGTTAGTGGTTGCTACAGCAGCAGCAGAGCAGCAGCTGCTACTAACATTTAATGTGGAGTGGAGGGTGGCAGGGGGACTTTGCAAATCAGCTGAGTTATCAAGCAAAGGCAGAAAAGGGAGGTTCTGGCAGTGCTGTTGGTAGGAGAGGAGTGTACAGCATGTTTGGGGTGGGGCTTAATTTAGTCACAATTTTTTCACTTTCATGGTGGTGCTCCACCCCAACCCCTGCAAATATGGAGGGCTGACTATAGATGGATAACAACAATTTCTACCAAAGTGGGAGGATGTGTGTGTTGATACATCCAAGGAGTGATTGTAACACTATACAGTAGGACCTCCATATTCACTGATTCAATTATCCATTGGACACAAAACAGCACACCTACCATAGAGTCTTCCTAGAAAATGTGTCCTCTCTAGCCATTTTCTAGGTCCTCCAAGGCAACTCTATGGTATTTTAAACCAGAAGTCTCACTATTTTCACAATATTTTCAATGGCATTTGCTTTTATCTACAGTTTTTGGTATCCACCCCCCCCCACACACACAGAACCAATCCTCAGTGAATATGGGGGTCCTACTGTATCATTGTTAATGTTCTATCTTGCCAATGGCTATAAGATAAGAAAGGGCTTTTTCAGCCATGTACACAACTGTGCAGGTGCATTGCATTGTATAGTGATTTTTGGGGGGGGGGCAAAATCCCATCACAAGCTGTATCTAAATACAAGCATGTTTAGTCGCCGGGGCAGGGGGTTGGAGGAGAAAGGGCCTGGTAAATGGTAGTGCCTCCCATGAACTGTATGATTCAGGAACAATTCATTGGACAAAATTAAGACCAACATTAGAATGAAGGTTTGGTTTTCTTTTTCTTTTTACCATGAATTGTCCATGCACGTAATAAAGAGAGAAAATGGAATGGGGTGATGTCAAGGATAAATGGCTGAAGAACAATTCAGGATGAATCAGAGCAGAGGAGGAGACTAAGGGCTCATCTACACTGGCACAGTAATCCAGAGCCAGTCCAGAGCATTATGCTCCAGAGCTGCCCTGGATCATATCAGTGTGGAGCTGTTCTAGGTCTGTGCCATAGTCCAGATGAGCTGACAGTCCAACTCTGCATCAGCCCTGCTGGCCTATCCCCTTCAGTGCTGCTACCACTACTGCCTTGCTTGCTGGCCAAGCAGCTCTCTGCAGACCCCAGCCATCACTGAAATCAGAATGGGGTGCCATGCCATGTGATCAACTAAGATGGGTGTGCTCAACCCCCTCCATGTTGATCACACAGTCACCCCATTTCTGCCCTCAGCTGAAGCAATAGTGTGCTAAGAAGCACAGGGAAGGGGATGGATCCACGTCAGAGCTGCTGCTGCTGCTGCTGCTGCTGGCACCACTTCCTCACCAGCCAAGCAACTCTGTGGAAAGCCTCTCCCACACACTGTTGCTTCTGCTAAGGACAGAAACAAGGCACCCATGTGATCCATGTGTAAAGCACCTCCTCCTTGTTGATCACATGTCAGGGTGCCCATTTGTGCCCTCAGCAGAAGCAATGCTGGGGCAGCTTTCCATGGAGCTTGCTTGGCCAGCGAGAAAGTGGCTGCGGCAGCTCCACAGGGATCCAACCCGTTTCCTATGTTTCTCAGTGCAGGGTAAGGGGGATGGTGCAGCTTTTGCCTTGTGGACAACTGGACTGGCAGAATCGGACCTGATCCAGCTGTCCACATGCTAACAGAACCCAAAGACACTCTGGGGTTTCCCAGAAACACTGGATTTTCCCCTGACATTGCTTCATCACAGATTCCAAAAACTGTGGATCTTCCCTGGAAGTAGCCATATATCGACTGCCCTGCCAGCACCTGATTCAGGATGGGTATGGTGTTTTTGGCCCATGTAGACAAGCTCTAAGAAATATTTGGCAACTAGAGCTAGGGCAGAAGGTAATTTATGGAGAAGCTGTTAAATTTCAACCAGAAGTTTCCTCCTGCTTTCCTTTCTTGGGCACAAGGAAGCAGAGAATGCTAAAGCCAAAAGGAGGCTGGAAAGCTCAAATGGATTCAGGTGAGTTTGCATTCTAAAGCAAGGCGAGGTTGATACAGTAGCCTTCATTATCGAGTGATGAATCAGGAATGGGTTCCATTCATCAAGACTGCAAATTAAGAACTCTTTAGATGCCCTGTTTCTATGCTACGATGAATGTGTTTGGGGGTTGGGGTGGTACTAAAAATGTTCTCTCTGCTCTTCATTTCCATGTATTCAGCTGACTGTTTCACTAGAACTTACTGTGTACATCTTTATTACATAAGAGCTTTTGCTGCAAGACAGGAAACCCTTGCAAAGACCATACAAAGGAATCTATAGCAGGCATGGGACTGAAATCTACATATCAGTCCAAAACAGATTTTGGCAAAAACACTCTTTTGAACTGAACATTCTAGCATTATTCTGGGAGTTGCAATCCAAAAAAGTAATATTTTTACCCAACACTCTTGTCCAACACTCTATAGATTAGCTCTTACCTTTGTCCTCTCCCTCATCTCATTACATTTCAGATGTATCAGTACAGTGGGCCCTTGGTATCCACTGGGGGTTGGTTCCAGGACCCCGATCAATACCAAAATCCATGGATGCTCAAATCCCATTATATACAATGGCACAGTAAAATGGTGTCCTTTATATATAATGGCAAAATCAAGGTTTGCTTCTTCAATTTTTTTTTTTCTGGGAACATTTTAAAGCCAGGGATGGTGGAATCTATGGATTCCAAATCTGTGGCTATAGAGGGCTGACAGTTTCATTCACACAAGCTCAAATGCCAGTTTTACATAGGTAAAAAGGCAACATTTTCCTCTCATCTCCAAATAGGAGGATGGGTTTGCAAACTATCAAAAGATGCATTGATTCTTGGAATGCAATATAATGTCAGTACTGGTGCCATGTCATTCCTCCATCATTGCTCCTATAGGTGACCATCACTGACTTTCCCACTTCTCCAGTGCATTTTCTCCTTAGGAGAATTGATGAATGCATATCAAAACATCTCTCACACACATTCAAAATAACAACTACTTTATTCCTTACAGAGATTCTGGACAGATAACAATCTTTTTTGGCTATAACTATGTCTTATAAAGGCTTTTTGCACATCACAAAGACTGTGTCTCCGTTGCTCAGATTTTCATGCAAAATGAGCAGTTTATGAGAAATGAAAGGCAAGGCCTATTTATAAAAGAAAGGCAGCAACCAGGTACGTTTTAATCCCATTTTTAAAAACACACACACCTCTAAGGTTTCACTCCTATGATGTAGGGAATATGTCCATTACAATCAGTGGGAGTTATATCCAAATAAAACATAGATAACATGTTTTTCTGCACAATGTATGATATATACTGTAATGGGAATCCAATCTTCTGCATATTTATTCAGAGGTAAGTTCCACAGTGGAGCTCCTCATAAAGTTCTGAATCTTACTGTAAGCTCCAACTAGAGTTAACCAATTGTATCAATGGGATTGCCATGCATCATTCTACAATTGATTTAAAGAGTCTACTTTAGTTGGGATTAACCAACAGGAATGAGACCAAAGTATGTGCCATATTGCTGTCTAAAAGGAGGAGCACTTGTGTGAGCATGCTGTCAGCACACATATTTTCCATATAACATGGAAAACTTTCCCCCATTCTGCTTGCCTATAGAGGCAATTTGCAAACTCACTTATGTTATTTAAAATGGGAAAGAATCATGGAAAAGCAGAGCTCTGAAATTACTAGTGCATTAAGTCATTAAATTATGTACATATTAAGAATTTTCTAGCAATGTGAGTTAATTCACTGGTTTTCCTGCTTGGCACTGAAGATAATTCCACGTAGGAGGAAAAGAATATTTGAAAATATTTGAGATATGTTCAAAAAGCATGGTGTTGTTTTTTTCTAAGTGTTGGGAAACCCTTATGAGAAGACCCCTCGACTGATGAGAATCTTTACAGTTTGGGACCTATTCTGTGCAAAATTGTACGTGGTTGTCTTGCACAGAAAACAGCATTTCCTGCAGAGGAAAGAGCTTTCACATGCTTCAGTGAATTAAATTCCATGCTTTAGTGCATTAAATAATTTAAAAACATTAGAATTCATTAGAATGGGTAGATTTTCTTCTCGGAGATTCTATATATTGAGAAGACCTATGGAAAAGAAGGATTAAGATTAGGAGAAATGTGCCATGTGACTGTGTTGCTAGAACCCAGTGAAGAATAGCTAGGAAGTAACTGAAGAGTTAGAACCAGGCAACAAATAAACACTCTTGGCACCTCCCCCCCTCTCATTCTCCCTATTATACTTTCCCCACCCACTCCGTAGATTCAGCAGATCACATACTCAGAGGTGAGGTTGGAGCTATTAGTTTGGGACCCAAAGATTAATTTACTAAAATGTGTTCTCTCCCAATGTTTACACAGAGGTAAATCCCATTGAATTCCTTTGTAAGCTTTCAGCATATTTATTATTTCTCACACAGTGCCAAGCACTTGTATAATTATATGGAAAGTCTTCCTCGCTCCCAACCTACTTCTCTAGGAGATACAGACTGTTGACTTAACTGCCAATCCAAATATTTTTGCCTATGTTGTTGCTTGTGGTGGCAGGGAAACAACACACTGGTCATGCAGAAGCCATTCTACTGCTAATGACACCCAACAAATGTATGGATAATTTGTCTTACCAACAAATGTATGGATAATTTTGCCACTAGGAAATGTCTGCAATAATTTCCTGTCAGGATCGGTCCCAAAAAGAAACCTTCTCCTACCCAAATGGTTAAAATGCTGTGTGCTTTCAGTTCTGTAATATTATTTGATGTTTTGCATTATTCTTAATTGTAACAAGTTGGTGTATTTTGAAGAGACAAGGAAGGATGGTATAGGTCTGGAAATTAACTGAATGGCCTTGCACCTGCAGAGGCCTGTGAGAAGGGGAAGTGGAGCCCACTCTGATGTGAAGGGGAGTGAAGATGATGGATGTCCAATGACTTTATAGCCCAACAGATTTTGTTGATTGTAAATACTTTTTACTTTACTACTTTGCCAATAGCCTTCATTTGAAGCAACATTTTTGTATAGCTCACTCTTTAGATTTCTGTAGCAATAAAACTTACTCTTTTAACTCTGAAGCTGCTTGTTACTGAGTCTGAAGAAGGTAGCACTGTACATGACATTTCTCTGCACTCAGTTTCACTGCTTGAGAAAATCTGCTGAAGTTGTCTCCACTAGGCCACACCTAGGTATCAATTTCTTCACTGATGAAGGACTGATATGAGAAAGACTGAAACCTCCCAGTGGGAACTATGTGACCCTCCAGAGGTTGGTGGACTGCAAGCCCTAGCAGCTTTATCCTGCAAAGCCAATGATAGGAAAGCAGGGAGTTGCAATCTAACAGCACCTGGAGAGCCACATGATTCCAACCCGTTGCAAAGAGGAAGTTATGCAAAAGCAAATGGAATCCATCTGGCATTATCTAAGAAATTTGTTATCATGACATATGAGACCAGATTCAGATGTTGGAAAAGCATAGTTAAATATGAAAATACTTAGCTATGCTTGATTACTTAGAGAATTGCTTATATTTCATGCTGAAAGCAGAACTCTTGCTTATATAAACAAGTTACCATTTAATTTTGATATATGATGGCAGCATGCCATAAATCTAAGAGAGAGGTACAATTTTTCTTAGCATTCAGCCTCAAAATACATATCTATCATTATTAATAGTATAGCTGAATATTGATGAGTTAATATTTTACATTAAATTAATGTTCCTATTTTTGTAATTTAATCACTACACATTGCTGCATATAAAATAGGTTTTAGAAGAGCCCTACATTCCCAAACCAGTGGACTACATGCTAGTCGTTCCTTTCAAAGTTCTGAAACTTGAGATGCTGCTGTATCACCCAAAGATGAAAAACTGTACCTTTAAGAATTTTACAGAACAGTCCTATACATGTCTACATGGAAGTAATTCCCATTAAATTCAATGGAGCGTACACTCAAGGAAGTGGGTATAAGGTAGTACCTGTGTGTTTGAATGTTTCTTTCCTGGAGTGTCAGCCTCATTTAGTCTACTTGTACTAAGCATGTGATTTGCTCTGAGACTTCAACTTCATGTTCATCATTTTCAAGTGTTTCAATGTTGTATGATTAATTTGGACAAGTGGTCAGAAACTCCCCATTTGTTTTTGCTTCTGCAGCACACCAACCAATCAAGAAAAATAAATAGACAAAAAACTTACAGGAGTCTGAATCAATATCAAAATGATAAATGCACAAACACAAAGTACAAGCTATGCACTGGTAGCAAGCCACGAGTTCATGAATAATGATGAAGCCAGCACAATCATGAATGCTGAATGGTGATGGTATTTGATTTGGATCAGGTAAACAATACTTTTACACTTGTGGCAAATTGGTCTTCTATGGGCCAGTTAAACATGAATAGCCATTTAAAAAAAAGATTATGGCATAATATTTTTATATAGAATCTCAGGGTGATTTATCCAACAGAAGTGATCTACAGAACATACACTTTAGAAGAAGGCATGGGCCTATTGTATCAATGCAGATTTGGTAGGTCAGCATTTACACTATGTTCCATTGTTTCAGTGGCCAGGATCTGGTAATGGAAGGAGCCTGTCAGCAGATCTTAGAGATAATGACTTCCCTCCAGCACATACAGTGCTTGTGCTGCCACAATGGGATGCTTTCCTTCTCTCCCTCTCCTCAAAACTGTGCTCTGAGAGCAGATATTGAGAGTTTACTTGGGCCACATAGGGAGCAAGGATCTTATTCTGGCAATACAAGGACCTGTTTTAATCCAGGATAAGGGGGTCTACTCTAATTTACATTAAAAATTGGGTTTCTAGGCTATTTAATTTTCCCTATGACTTACGTCACACTGACCAAAATCCAATGTTATACCAGGACTGAAGCAGCAGTGTGACAGAACTTCCTTCCCCTCCTCTCTTCCCTCCTACTTCCAGAGCTGCCTGAAAACAGTTTCAGGGTGTTTTAATATCCACTGGAGCAAGTTTTGGGATGCATGGTGGGGGCTGTGGTGGGAATCATGAGTACTCCCTCCTGCTTCCACTGAATTCTGCTGTTCCACCAATCGAACTTGTATCTCTGTACTTTAAAATTGTTCTTTTTCTGCGTATTTGAAAGAATGCTCGTGCTCATGCTATGCAAGCAAGTACTATATACTCAGACATTTATCTCAAGATTAAACCATGAAAATGTCCAAGCCTTTAATTACACTTGATTTCAATTCATCCCAGCCTCTCAATTAAAAATGGATGTGTTCTTGCCTAGACCATCTGTGAGACATTACTAAAATCCAAGTATAAGAAATATCATGGCTAGAATACTGCTCATGATCCATGCATTCCCCACTCCCCACCCCCAAAGTTATTTCCTTCTTTATTTTTAGAATTTCAGATGATTTTCTGTCCCCCTTCCCATGGCACTTTTTAGGGATCCAAAACTGTAATGGAAAAATGTGCTGCTCTTATGCTATTCATGGACATATTCCTTATTTGCAATGAAGTACTGCAGTGCCACATGACTCTCGCTCCAGAGATAATGGTTAAGACCAAGCTGGAGGACAGTATGCATCAGCTTCCAGCCCTAAGGAATATCTATCTTTAGGCTAATATTTGAATATATTAATAATATTATAATATATTAGGCCATTATAATAATTTTAGCCCCTCTTATACTATTTGAAATGTACATTCCTTTTGTTTCACATGTTTCAATAGAAATAATATCTTGGTGTCAAAACTTCTGAGGTGGCTCTGTCATTGCACCTCATTTGCAAGAAGAACATATTGCATTTCTGTTAAAGCTATGGTGAGCAAATTATAAATGCCACACTAAGTTTATGTTGACTATTTAAGATGTACTCTCTTTGTTTTGTTAATTGTAACAGTTTCTAAGATATCAATTTCCCATTACAGCATTTGTTACTGCACTGGAACAAAAAAATAAGTTTGGGTAACTTCCCAGACATCTCATAAACAATATTTGATGTGGTATAACTGGATAGGGCAAAATTACCTCTGAGTATTTCTTGCCTAAGAAAACCCTATGAAATTCATGGGGTTGCTATACATCAACAGGCAACTTGAGGGCAGGCGCGCGCGCACACACACACACACACACACACTTAATTGGATGAAAACAGCATAGTGGATGACTGACTCCATCCTCCAGATGGTGACACAAATTAAAACAATTACAAACCAAATTCTTATCAAAGCACTGTGGTATTTTTTTTTAAAAAAATGCCCCAATAATATGCAGACCCCAGAGCAATGTGGCCATGTGTAAGAAAGGCTTTCTGTACAAACTTACCTCCTTTCTCCTTTGTACCATTCAAAAGCTGGGGAAGGAACTCCTGCACTTTCGCATCTTATGAACCCAGGCCCTCCAAGTGTGACCCCACTGGATTTTATTTCCTGAATTGTTGGTGAAACTATAAGGAAAGAAAAATAATTGATACTGAAAGTCAAACTTATTATTGCATAAAGCCATGTAAGACAGGTTGTTCATTTTTATGTTTCTTTGTAATAATAATCTTTGTAGTAATAATCCTGCTTGTCTATTCTTCAACACTTCTCTGTATCCAAAACACTTTGCATGCATTATCTTGTGGCTCTTTTTGTACCATGAGTGGGGAAACTTGGAACCTCCACGTGTTCGGAAATTACCTCCCACCATGTCTTATGTAGATGAGGTTGATGGCACCTAGATGGCAAAACCCTGCCTTACAACAACATTGTAAGGTGGATCAGGGTTAATATTTTCATATTGGAGGGGAGCTTAGACTGAGAAAATAAGGGCCGGTCTAGACGAGGGAATAAAATGTGAATTGGGGCATAGAAATGCCTATTCGCAGCAGCTGTCATCTGTCTCAACTATTTTTTGGCAAGATCGCTCGTGTGTGAAGCTCTCCATGTTTGCTGTTCACATGAAGGCATGCCAGCGAATCAAGGTAGCAGCTGTGATTGAATTACGCTCAGTTTGGTACCCCCAACTTGTCCCTGCCAGATAGTATTTTCTTTAAAAAAACTAAATCCAAGGTGTGGAAGAGCAATCTTCTGCTTAAATAATGAAAAAAAGAAGAAAGCCTGTTTCATCACCTCAGTGCACGACCGCTATGGCAACAATCCAACATGATGGTTTTGCAATCTGCCATCTTACCAAACTCTGCCCCCTCTGCACATCCGACCAATCAGCTGTCCTCTTCAGCATTGTGATGCAATGCAATTCAGTTGTCCTAACAGGTGAGGGTGCAGATTTCCATCTATTTTTAAAAACACCAACACCAACACCACCTAGGAAAAGTCCTGGAGGCTTCTGCCATGAACTTTCCCCAACTTTTGCTCTCCCTCCCTCCAAAAAGGACAGAATGCGGATGATCCCATTTGGACACATGGGCTTCCCTGCAGATTCTAAGAGGGTGCCCCCCCATCTGGACTCCTCACAAGTTGCCATCAAATGAGTATGTAGCAAAGAGGAATTTGAAGCCAAGATCCAACTCTCCCCTTTCTACTTAGCCTCTTAATCATTATGCTGTATCTCCAGAAATTAGACTACAAAGCTTTTGAAGTGCAGTGCTGTGACAAACTATCAACATAATAATTCTAGTGTAGGCCCTCATACAGAAAGCCACCTATACAATGTGGAGAAAAAAAATGCTGTAATTGAAGGCCAAAGCACTGGCACTCAGAAAATTCAGCAGTGTCATCCTTTTGCCACAAGGGTGTGCATTTATACCTCTCTAGATGTTTTTGGACTGATTTTCCCATAATCTCTCACCATCTATGTTGGCTAATGCTGAATGGAATTGTAAGCCAAGAACATCAGGAGGCTCACAAGTATCCATCCTATTTTACTAGATGTACAAGTGACAACAGCTTGCATTAGCTATCAACACTACTATACTGCAAATACGGAATCATCGGAAATGCTGCTTATAGCTGAAGAATAAGGCACCCAACGACACCAGTATCTTAAAAAAGCCAGTGTAACTGTATCCTATTTAACAATGCCCTCTTTATCCAAGATCAGATGCCGATTTAACTACTGAAGTGTTATGCTAGCTAAAACGGATCCTTAGCATTCAATTATTTAAAAAATGAGATGAGGTTGCTATATTAGCTCTTGGGAATGGCAGATAGTAAAGAATCAATTTTATTTTTTTCAGATCAAGAAATAAAAATCTACTTTCTCAAGACATTCCATAACACAAAGTAATAGTTTTCCATTGTGCAGCAGCAATAGGAATATATGAGCCCACTTCACACCATCAGATTATTGATCCATCTTAACTCTGTACTGTTTATACAGATTGACATTGGTTCTCCAGGGTTTCAGACAGCTCTGTCAAAAGATGTTGGGTATTGAAATTGGGACCTTTGGAACACCAAGTGTATAATCTACCATTGAGCTGAAACCCTTCTACATAAAATGATAGAAGTAAAAAGTGACAGAAATTGCTATATTCATTTACTTGCAGTCAATAGAAAAAATGTTCTGATTATTTTAAAATTCCAAATTTAGGAAAATACCTTTCACTAAGGGAGGGTTGGGAATCCAGATGTTGTTGGATTGGTAGGTCCACCACCCAAAACCAGCACAGACAATGAATGATAAGGAATGCTAAATGTTGCAGTTCAACAACATCTGGAGAAACCAGTGATTCCCAGGCTTGCCTTATAAGTACCAGGAGGCATCAATGACATGGAGGGGGGAGAAGAAACTTGTTTCTAAATTCTTTGTGAAAAGTAATTTCTGTGCACTGCAAAATACTATATGAGCAGGACTCAACTTATAAATAAAATTAATTTTCCCAAGCTACATTCCAGCTGATCCAATGTTGCTACAGATGTGTGAATTTAGGACTTGTCATAATTCTCATTCTTTAATAATCACACCCATCTTTCTGCTTGTCATATAGAGAGGCTATAATCTTTTATGGTTCCAACTATAGCCAAGGAAGAAAGACCAGTCAGTTTTGTCATGCTTTTTATGGGCTTCCTGGAATAGTACCAAGTAAATTATTTGCAGTCTTTTGAGAATGTGTAAACAGGAGGAAGATGATCAGCCAAACAAGTCTTTGAACAATTATGAACTGGCATTAAATATTTTTTACATTACCTGATAACAACCAGTGACTACACGTGGGTAGATACAGGCAGAGTTTAACCAAGCAGAGCCAAGTACAAAATAAGTGTGGCATAGTTATTTGAGTGCTGGACTAGGAATCTGGGAGATCAGGGTTCAAATACCTACTCAGTCATGGAAACCCACTGGGTGGCATTGGGCAAATCACACTCTTTCAGCCTTAGAGGAAGGCAATGGTAAACCACCTTGGAATGAATATTGCTCAGAAAACACTATAATACAATTCTGTAAATTGGAGTTGAATTGAAGACAGATAGTATACAATGTAGCACAGTGTCAACACTGCCAGCTGATTGGATGCTGAGAGACACTTTGTCTCCAAGAAGACATGTAAAACAAGTTTGTCCAACATAATAGTTCTGAACAATCAAAAACACATTTTGACACACATACATGGAAAGCTAAGTGCTTTGTTCACAATTGAAATATTTAGTCAGATTATGAGGCATAGGGGTCAGTGTGGTATAGTATTTAGAATGTCAGCTTAGGACATTCTCACTTATCAGTGAAAGTCAGAGTGTCTTTGGTTTGGTCATCATCTCTAAACCCAAGTTTTTTCACAAGGTTGTTAATCTTTGTTGTGACGATAAAACAGAAAAATTCTAGGATGAAATTTGGGGCAGGCAGGTTCTAGTTTCCATGGGCGCATGAATTCTCTTGGTGAGTTTAGGCCAGTCATTCCATCTTGGCTCACATGTTTATATGAACATAAAATGGGGAAGGGCAACCATATATTTTTTCTTCAACTCATAGGAGGATTTAAATGTAGTTTAAAATCAACAAAATAAATAAAAAAATAAGACTGATAACACAGTGTGGGCAAATCATACACCCCAAATATAATTTCTTAGATGGAAACTATCATATGATTTCTCACACTGATTGGTCACTGATAACTCCTATTTTAACATCCATGTCATTGGTGTAATACACGTGTGCATGTGTGCACTACACACATCAAACCTACATGAATATAGGAAATGTGATCATACAACCACCATTTTTTTTTGTTTTAACCAAGTTTTAAATCCCAAAATAGTTTCATTTTAATAGAATGTGATTTATACTTGTCCTAAAATCTCTCAGGAATTAGAAAGCCACCACAGACTCTGTTCTTCTCCATCATCTAACCACATATCTCCTTGAGAAAACAAGATATCCTAGTTTCTTAGTCCACAGGATAGGAACACTGTTGATTAGTGTATCTACATTATCATAAATGTAACAACACATAATTTGACCTCTATCCCCATTTGAATTAATCATGCTTTCTCAACATCTATAGCACTTTAAATAAATGGAAACCTGATCACTAAACTGTACTATATTTAAGGAGATTTTCAGATGGGATTTTTGGGTCTATATATTCCAAAACAGCTCTGTTGCTGCCGCGCGGCAGGGGAGCACTTTTGGACGATGCCCGTGAGTGAAATATGACGCGGCTTCCTCCATTCTGTCATGGAAGTGACACGGAGGGGTTCTCCTAAGTCTACAATGATAAGTTACAAAAGACCTAATCTGTTCCTAAAAGAAAATGGTGATCCTGTTTGGCTTTGTCATGGTCTGGGGCATGGGTGGCAGGATCTAGAAGCAGAGATGCTAGGGATGGGTCAGGAGCACAAGGGACAGAGTCAAAAGTCCAGGCAGGGTCAAAGATAAGTTTAAGTGGGAAATAGTCTAGGGTCAGACCACATACTTAGGAGTCCAGAGGGCCAGAGGCAACGTGAGGCCCAGAAAGGGAGTGACAGGTCAGGAATACAGGAATCAGAGGTCAAGCAAACCAAAGTCCAAAACCAGTCCAAGATCAGAGCACGTACCAGATATCAAGGAGACAGAAGCAAGTCCAAGAGGAAGCGAAGGTCTGAACACAAGTAGCAAGGCATCAAGGTCCAAGAGCAAGGTATAGCTACAAACAGCACAAAAGACCATGCTGTTGTGGCAAACACTGAAGGAAGAAAGCTGCTTTTAAATAGCAGTTTCCCTGGCTGCTTCAGGTGTACTGTGTGATTGCAGCCAGCTGCATTTGATAGCTTGGCCCTGGTCCTTCCAAGACTCTTACAGCCAGGGGCATGGTCCTGCGAGAAGAAGCAGTTCCTGACAGGCTTTTAAAAAGGTTGTTGTTATTGTGTGCCTTCAAGTCATTCTGACTTATGGCAACCCTAAGGTGAATGTATCATGGGGCTTTCTTGGCAAGATTTGTTCAGTGCATTTGCCTTTCTCTGGGGCTGAGAGAGTGTGACTTGCCCAAGCTCACCCAATGGGTTTCCATAGCCAAACAGGGATTTGGACCCTGCTCTCCATAGATGTAGTCCAATGCTCAAAGCACTATACCATGCTGGTTCTCTAGTAACCCCCCTTTAACAATTACTCCTAGCCCTTGAAAAAATATTGTTTTCCCCAGAGTTTGATATTTTAACTTTCCTCTCTACTTAAAAAAGGGGAAAAGGAGGGAGGGAGGGAGGGAGAGACCTTGAAATTTAAGTTCAGTCCTATTTACAACCATGAATTGATGGGCTTTTATTCTGGAAATCTTCCTAGAGTTGTACCATTGGTTTCACTTGGAGTTTATAGTGAGGCTATAGCCTAGGAGATATTTTGTATCCTGACCAGTGGACATGACTTGTAAAGTGTGTTTTAGCTTGTCCCACACCTTTATAAATGCTATAGTGTCTGGCGGGATAAATCTGATTTCAAGCAGTACACTGGATTTCACTAGCATTCTGAAAAGTTCATGCAGTTCATAAATAACAGCTCTATTTTGAAAATGTGATAGAAATTACTAGGATTTTATGATGCAGAACTGTTTGCAGGCTGGGAAGAACTAATATTGACTATTTACTTTAATGGCAAGTCATCAAAGACTCACATACTAAATGACGTTAGGAGTATAGCTAAATTTCTGGCTAGATTATTGGTAATGTTCCAGGCTAGCAATCTGGGACCCCTGCTGCTTCTGCTGCTATGGAAGACCTGGAATAATTCTGGATGAAATTACACCTGAGAGTATCTGCTGCATCATGGTTGTTTTTGCTTGCTTGTTTCAAAACAGAAAAGGAGAGAGAGAGAGAGAGAGAGGAGAGAAGAAAAGAAGCAAAAATACTAGCTGAGTTATGACATTGTTTTCTCTTAGTTTCAAGGAGCAATTCAATGAAGTAATGCTACTCTCCTTTTGCTGAAGTTAAGATTCCCAACTTCTTTATGGCAGTAGGGCTCCTGTTCCTTTCAAATAAACAAACAAATTACAAATCTATAAGAAGCAGGAAAACAGCAGGTGGTTTTCTCACTACTGCACATGCAAAATTTCTGGTCATCATGCAGTAATACTAGAAACAAGAGCTATACCACAAATTTGAGGACAACACATAACTGCAAGGAAGAGTCATTCTGTAGCATACTAGATTCACTGGGCAAGGGGTGGTCCTGTAACACGTTTTCTTTTTTACTCCTTTCAGGTGAGATCCAACTATAGTTGAAGAGTTAAACTTCTTTAAAGGAACATTTGCTTCAAAGTTGTAGGCTGGAGTACGAAGAAAGTTTTTTCCAAACTATAGCCCCAGCATTTTTGGATGTCTCTGTTAAAATGATCCTGAAGGCTGCAGCAATGTCCCTCTTGTTTGACATTGGTTTTCCCCCAAGAAGTTGCTTGCAGCTAGATTCCAGACTGAGAGCCCAAAACATTACTTCTTGCACAATCCAGATTTTTTATGTCTCCCCAAATCAAAGTGAGGTAAAAAAAAAAAGAGAATGCATTGGACAGAATTATGTTGGGTAGTTATCAATGTGTAACCTAAAGATATGCATTATAACTGTTTCATATCCATATATTCCCTATGCAGTCCCTAGTTTAGATGCTACATAGAGACAGTGAAAGTCCTCCCAATCTCAACTTACTGGGAAGCAGCCAATGGATGTGGCCGGGGGACAGTCAGCTGTCTTCTGTTGATCAGAAAACAGCTAGCTGATTATTCTACCCCCCCTCCCATCAGCAATCTTTGGCACAAACTGTCCTAGTTCAGTTTTAGCACACCCATTGACCATTGCTAGGGAGGAAGTAATTAATCCAGGACTCTCACAGATAATGTCAGTGAAAGCAAGGACAGTAAATCAAATAAAAATCTCTGAAAGCAATCTTGCCTGTCAGGGTCTGTTTGCAAGGGAGACACACAGGACATAAGTCAAGCCAGTCCAAAATTCTGAGTTAGACAAGGTCATCAGAGCCATTCCAAGGGTCAAAGAGTCAGGCAGGGTTGTCAGCCAGTCCACAGGTCAGGGTTTCATGGATCTAGAGCAGAACTGCAGGAACATCACCAGCGTGGGAAATCTGACAGTTGTTCCCAGCAGAGAACATGGGTCAAAGCTATTTGTTAAATTGGCTACAGCCAGCTGTCCTTGATTAAGAGTGCTTCTCCTGCTCTTTGGCAAGGTGCCTCATAGACCACCTTTGTTCTGCTCTCTTCTCTGCTCACTGGGTCTGAGGGCTTGATGGCTGTGTTTTCTCATCTGATGGTTCCAGATGTTCTGATGGTGCCTGTGCTGGATCATCTTCAGGTGAATCCTGGTTCTGTGCGTCCCGAGGCTGCCATTCCACAGGGGGAGCTGAAGGATCCTACTCATCCCCAAAGTCTAAATCCTGGGCCATGACACAAAGGGGCATTGTGACAGGGGTCCTGCTATTGCCTGCAGCACCAGAGATCTCTCATGGGGCAGGGTGGAACCATCGGTAAACTGCTTCCCAATTGACAGGGGAACAGACTCCTGTTGATTGTAGCTGCTACTTCCTGGTACGTGGAGATTGGGGGGAACCAGGACAGGATTCACTGGGTAGAACTGTAACTACAGGGTTTACATATATGTAAATTTCCAACAAGATTCCAGCCATTATTACCTGCCCCCCACTCTGGTGGTTATGTGTAGGAGTCTGAATAAAACTGATAGAAGAGAATGTCACTGAACTTTCTGTTTCACCAGATATATAAGGGCAGCCCCATGAACATGATTCTTAAGGTCCAAAAACAGGGTTGAAGCAACACATTTTTCTTCCTGAAGTGAAGCAAGAAATGGTGCCCCTGCCCACTCAAATCAAGGAGCATACAGTACTACCCACATCCAGAGAGGTAATTTTGGCACATGAGGCAAAGAATCCCAAAAACTCCTCTTCTCACACCCAGCAGTAAAAATAGGATTGCTACCAGTTTAGTAACTATTTGCTGCCTTTCAATAACACTCCAGATCTAATGCCTGGGATAGCCACCTCAGCCTGCCTAATAGCAGGACTAGCTCTATATGGTAGGAAGTGTGACATATAAGTACAATAAATGCATGCATGTTAACCATGAAAGCAGATTAATAATACAGTAAAAAATCAAAATCGAAAAAAACAACAACACCAGATATAGCTGTCAATCACTCAGCAGGCTGGGCAGATTGAAAACATCTTATACTTTTCTCTAGTCCTATATGGAGATTTGTTGGCAGCCCTACAAAGTAAACTTTGTATTCCTCAAATGCTTGTTGTACCAACATTTTTTTATTCCAGGGATTGAACAATAAATGATGTCCCCTACCCACCATAATCAAGCTGCATAGTACCCCAGTCCAGGTGCCGGCCATGCTGGCTAGAGGATTCTTGGTGATTTCACAAGCTCTTAAACAGTGGTTTAATTTGGAATGACAATCGATTAATTCCCTTCAGCACCATATTTTTTCCTTCTCACTACCTACCCCAAATTGAATTTTCCTAATTTAAATAGGCTGTTGGAGTATTATTACACACATTTGTACGCTGTGTTTAGTTTAGGATTCAGATACATTGACAGTGCACCTAGAAAAGCTGTAAAAACGACTTGGATCCAGTTCTAGAGCAAGGCCATTATACCATTATTGTTAAAATATATCTGCAGTGAGCCAGGAGGAATCAGACCTTTAAATATGTTGGCAAAAGATGATTTAAATTCTACTAAATCCAAGTAGCAATTATAATCCTTCTAATGCTCTTGGCAAATTTCCTGTGAGGCCATTAGAAATGTTCTAATTGATATTAATATTCTTCTCTGGAAACAAATAAAGTAAGTAATACTACATCATTTGAAACATTTTAATTTTTTTTAACCATATAATCAGACTTCTTTCAAGCTGGCTTTTTACTATTTTTAATCATCAGAACTACAGCAACATTCAGTAATATCTGATGTGAAATGAAATGTTTTTATTTGGGTTTTACTAACAGAACTTTGAAAGCATCAGAAAGCCATACCACAAGCCATTTTCTAACAATACATTAATCAAGATGGACACCTTCCATCTTGTCAATAGCCTTCTTGAACTGTAGTGCCCAGAACTAGACACAGTATTACAGGTAAGGTCTGACCAAAACATAATAGAGTTTACTATTACTTCCCTTGGTCTAGATACCATACGCCTATTGATGCAGCTTAGAATCATATTGGCTTTTTTACCAATTACATCACACTGTTGTCACATGTTCAGCTTATGGTCTATTAAGACTCCTAGATCCTCTGCACATATACTGTTGTCAAGCCAGGTGTCACCCATCCTATATCTGTGCATTTCATTTTTTCAGCCTTAGTGTAGTACATTACATTTTTCCCTGTTGAAATTCATTTTGTTAGTTTTGGCCCAGCTCTCTAATCTGTTAAGGTCATTTTGAATTCTGATCCTGTCCTTGATGATCCTGCATTTCCCCTAGTGTGTCATCTGCTCCCATCTTCCCCGGGTTATTAGTTACCCCTCCTAATTTGGTGTCCTCTGAATATTTGATAAACATGCCCTCTATTGCATCATCCAAGTCATGTATAAAGATGTTGAATAGCACTGGGCGCAGGACAGAACCCTGTGGCACTCCACTGGTCACCTCTCTCCAAGATGAAGCAGAGCCCTTGGTGTTCAGTCCAGCTGACAGTAGCATTGTCTAGTCCTCATCTTGCTTGCTTGTTTACAAGAACATCATGGGGGACATTGTCAAAGGCCTAACTGAAATCAAAGTATACTACATCCATAGCATTCCCTTCATCTACCAAGCTTTAACACTATGAAAAAAAGAGACAAGATTAGTCTGGCATGACTGGTTTTAGAGAAACCCCAAGTCCTTGATCATGACATTCCTTTCTAAGTACTTATCTGCTTAATGATCTGATCTAGAATATTTCCAGGTATTGATATCATTCTTACTGTGCAGTAATTATTTGGGTCCCACTTTTCCCCTTTTTGAAAATGGGGACAGCATTTGTCTTCCTCTAGTCTGCTGGGACGTGTCCTGTTCTCCAGGAATTATCAAAGATAATTGCCAGTTGTTCTGAGATTATTCCTGCCAGTTCTGTTAATACCCTTGGGTGGAGTTCATTTAGCCCTGAAGACTTGAATTCATTTAGATTAGCCAAGTATTGCTTTGCCTATCCTATGTTGCATTTCCCCTACTGCATCATCTGTTCCATCTACCCTAGGTTGAGAGCACTGCTTTCCTTTTGAGAGAAGACTAAGGAAAGAAGTTGTTGAGTAGTTCTGCTTTTTCTCTGTTCCCTGTTAGCACTTCACCATCTTCTCCACACAGTGGCCTACCACTTCCTTGTTCTTCCTTTTGCTATAGACATATCCAAAAAAGCCCCTTTTATTGCTTTTAACCTCTCTAGCAAGCCTAAGATCATTCTGCACTTTAGCTTTTCTAACTTTCCCCCTATACATGCTAGCTATTTATTTGAATTCCTCTTTGGTGATTTCTCCCTATTTCCATTTCTTGTACATATCTCCTTTAAATCTTAGCTCAGTGGAAAGTTCTTTAGTTATCCATCCTGATTTCTTTAGACACCTCTCACCTCTCCCGTTTTTCTTTCTTGTCAGAACTGTCTGAAATTGGCCTTCAGTATCTCCCTTTTAAGAAACTCTCATCCATCATGAACTCCCTTCTCTTTTAGTATTCCTGACCATGGAATCACACCCAATATTTTCCTAAGTTTACTGAAATCAGCTTTCTTAAAGTCTAGAATGTGTGTCTGACTACGCTTGACTTCCCCTTTCTACTGTGTAAGAAACATTAGGAGAACATGGTCATTCCTACCTATGTGACCCTGCCACTTCCACCCCATTAACCAGGTCATCACTGTTAGTTAGGATCAGATCTAAAATAGCTGATCCCCTTGTTGCCTCTTCCACCTTCTGGACAATGAAATTATCTGTAAGGCAAGTGAGGAATTCATTGGACCTTATGAGTTCTTGGCAGAGTTGGACTTCCAACAAATATCAGGATAGTTGAAATCTCCCATTTCTACTACATCTTCTTTCTGTTTGGCCATCTGTTCCAGGAAGGTCTCATCCATGTCCTCAGTCTGGCTTGGGGACGGGGTCTGTAGTAGACCCTTACAATGACATTGTTGTTTCTCTCCCCCTTAATTTTTACGTAGATGCTGTCTAGCTGGCTTACAGGATTTAAGTCATGGTAGACAACCTTGATATATAATGATATTCCTCCTCTTTTCCTGTTTGCTCTATTACTCTGAAATAGGATATACCCCTCTATTATTGCATTTCAATCATGAGACTTATCCCACCAGGTTTCAGTGATGCCTATTATATCATGTTTTCTTTGCTGTGTACAAGAGTACAAGATCATCTTGTTTATTTCCCATGATCAGTGTAAAATGTGTTTTGTGCTTTCAAGTCATTTCTGACTTATGGTGACCCTGCAGTGGACCTATCATGGGTTTTCTTGAACTAATTTGTTCAGCGGGGATTTGTACTTGGTTTCTTCTGAGGCTGGGAAAGTGTGACTTGCTCAAATTCAATCAATAGGTTTCCATAGCCAAGTGGGGATTTGAACTCTTGTCTCCCCGTATTCTTGTCCAACATTCAAGCCACTATATCAGACTGGCTCTCAATAGTTTTACCTTACTGCTGGCCTATTTCCATATGAACAGTTCTATTAAGTTTGCTGAGAACACCATGTATATGCCGGAGTACTCATGGGTTTTTGTATCAGGGTCTCTAACCAATGTTGCACATGCACTTTGAGAATGTGATGCTTAATTAGCCATTTATACAAGTGTGTAACTTGCACAAACAAAGGAAAAGTACTTCAAGGGATGTGACCATTATGCTAACCCATACCCTGTCTATACTAGGTTCAATCTTTTAATATTTTAATGAACTTTTGGGCCTTTTCATTTTCATAATTTTTGAGGATTTATGTGGCTGCATATCAGCAACCAAAAAACTATTTACTTATTTCTGCAAATGTGTGTAATTTCCTTGCCCAGGAATCTCTTTTGACAATTACCTTGTGCAGCCTTCTCTATAGTCTTCAGCTTTCCAGGATTTCAGAAGTTTTACAAAGGGCTAAAGAACCTCTATTCCAATTGAAAATGAGGCAAAGTAGGGACAAATTTTGTTCACTTGCCAAATGAGTTTTTGTTTGTAAAAATATGCAGTTAATGAAAGCACAAATAAAGCAGTGCAGGAGGTATATTGGCATTCAGATGGATGCAAAAAAATATGCAAAGAAACCCTCCTATATCTACACCAGGTTTCATCTTTTAACATTTTAATGAGCTTTGGGACTTTTATGCATATTAGTTATGTTGCCCTAATTACTCATTATAATTCTAATGTGCATTTTTATATTTAATTACAATGCTTATAAAGATTTGATATGGACAGTAAATTATTATAACTAGCATGTGCATAATGATTATGAGCCGAATTTATTAACTTTTATGCTAGCATTCAACAGTGCTAACTTTCAATTTCACCTTTGTGATTAAGCACATTGTCTGATTAAACAAACATTTTGTGGTATTAATTGTTAAGTCATAAAGAAATTTCCCTTTTACTTGGCTGATTTTGAGTGATTTTTTTTTGGTCACATTTTTAATGGATTCTGTTTTATTTCTGTCTTGGGTACTGTTTAGCGAATTACTTGCTAATGTGTAGAAATAAAGATAGTATATTTTGAGAATGAAGGGTTTCTGCCATATGTAAAAAAGATAAATATGGAATGTCTGGAGTTTATTTTGGTTTAAAATTACTTACAAATAATTCACATGTATGTGTGTGTGTACACATACTCCCATCTCTTTCTCACATATTTACCTATTCACATACATGTCCTTATGTCTTACATGTTAACATGCTTTCATCATCTGCGTGGTGTGAATGTTAATAAAAATTCTACAACATTTCAGGATCTAAGCTAATGTTTTAAAAAAGAACTTTTTTCAATCAACTGAAGACAGTTCAGCTGGGTTACCTTAGTTTTTCTTTCTCACTCCAACTTTAATTTTTAATCTTTTTGGAGCTACAAAAAATAGGGAGGAAAAAACTATACGTTAATGGGGAGGGCAAATCTATGTACTCTGCCATTTACTCTGATGTATCATTTTTCTCTGACCACCCAGTGCTAGTACTTTTCCAGGTTATCCAGAGCTGATTTTGGCTTTGCAAATAGATGTGATATGATTACAAATATGATTTGTATAAAAGCAGAAAAACATACATAGACTTAAAGCCCATCTCTGTGATAAGATGTACTTTCTGAATTGCTTTCATTAAAGGCAAAAATCACAAGCACTTTTCTCTTCTTTAAATTCCATGGAAGCATGATTTTTTTTAAAAAATTTTTTTGCAGCTACCATTCTTTCCAGTAGAGTTTGTCCATGAGAAATCCCCAGTAGATTATACTCTTGGATTGTAATCCTTCCTGACTGTCTACATACACTACTGTTAAAAGCAATCAGACTTTGGCCACAGTTTCCAAAAAGCTTGGCTGTTTTGAGTCTACTTTCCAGCTGTTGGAGAGAGTGGAACAACATCTGCACAACCCAAACGTTCTTCAACCAACAATTCTGCCATTAGTTCTCATATTTGTGATAGTTCTTAGATATGGCATAAGATGATATCTTGTGGTTTCCTACCAGAGACTATTGTAACTTCTCCCATTAATTATTGTAATATTACATATTATGTATGGTAGCTGGCCCATGTGGTCTCTTCACTCCCTTCCAGGTAGGTCATTGGTATTTTAAGAGTTAATAACCATAGGGGCATCCACACATGGACTCCGAGTGTGGTGTGGCACAGCTGAGCTGTGGCTGAGACTCTTTCAGGTATAGGCATGTACATTTTCATCAATTTCATTGTTGCAGGAAAGAACAAATAATTTAATCAAGTTTCTATCCACTGCAAGAAAGTCTTTGACAACTTCAGTTTCTGAAGACTATTTGAAGTTTAGGATTTATTCTGTAAGAAAAAATAAATTAAAAAGCGGCAACCTCTTTTGGTATCCAGCAATGATCTCTGCCTAACAATGAAGTCCTTGCTTCACAAAGGGTCAGAGACATCCTGGATACCAAAAGAGGCAGCCTTGATGCTGCAGAAGGAGTTAAATTTGACTGGCTCAGCATGATAAAGATACCACGTTTTTGTGAATTCTGGATTTTGTTTTGTGAAGATTCTAGTCACACAGGTTTCTCTTTGTGAGGAGTACCAACACTCAGGTAACTCACTTTTTTGCCTGCTTTTTGAATATTTGCAAATGTTCTTTCAATCCTGAATAAGGTGTCCTCTGCCTTTCCTTTTGTACTAGCACTAGTGGTGTACCTAGTGTATTTGACACTGGGGCAGATCATTAATGTTACATGAAACACTTGTGGGAGTGGAAATTCCACTCAGAATCTTCTGGCGGAGTTAGAAGCAGCTCAAATGGCATACGAGAGGTTTGTGCAATGTGCAGGACTTATACCCCAATGGATGAAACTTTATTGAAAAACAGTACCATTCATACATCTCATACATTCAATTCTCAATCAAAACAAGACTTTCAGAGTAAGGCAGGAACTTAGTTAGAACTGAAAAGTTAGGGTGAGGAAGTATATAACACCTGATCTTGCAGCATGTTCTCCCAGAGAAGTGGCATTACTCTGAGTAGCAGCAACAAAAGCAGGGAGGAAGGCACTTAAGAAACAGAGGGTTAAAGTTAAAGGAAGCATGGGAGGAATGCTTGAAGCCTGCTGGAAGCCCTCAAGGTCCAGGGAGATTAATTTGAAAGGGCGGGTGTCAAAAGACAAAGCATCATGGATCCAGTTATAAAGTGGGACCAAACCAAAAAAATTTAGGATTCCAAAAATTTGAAGCCGCTTTGTGAACAAAGGAACCATTTGGTTTCAAATTGTTCTCAAGTATTCTCAGAGGAATTCTGGACAGTCAGGATCTGGAAGATTTGGGCAAATTTGGTTATCTTTGTGATTGACAGGTAGAGCCTCTTTGGTCGCAGGATATAAGAGTGTCAGCTTCATCTGCATAACAATGGAGTTTCCTCTGTATGTTTGAAGTGCATAAGATACCTCCTGTCTCTTCAAAGGAAGACTAGGCTTTTCCAATTCAGAGAGGACGCAGGATATTTATCCAGGTGTGAATTTGTGGAAGAGTTTTGTGGGGGCCCTTCCTAAGCATTTTCCATGCCCTTAGCTTGACTCTAACTATGTCATAGTGTGCATGACTAGCTCACAGAGTGTCCTTTAATTTCCTGGTTGCTCTTGGATGGCCCTTAAAATCAGATTAGCCAAATTTGATATAAAAGCACTGTTCACTGTAAACCAAAGTTGTGAGCCTAAGTGAAGGATTATGGTCTTTGCAGTGGGTGTTCAGGGGATGCTGGGATGCCTCATTACAGTAACTACTAAAAAATAAATCCCTTTGAACTCAGACTCAAGCTGCTGCCACACTGCAGAAATAATGCATTTTGACACTGCTTTAACTATCATGGCACCATCCTATGGAATCCTGGGATTTGTAGTGGCACCAGAGCTCTGTGACAGAGAAGGCTAAATATCTCACAAAACTACAAATCCAAGAATCCCATCACATTGAGCCATAACAGTTAAAGCAGTGTCAAACTGCATTTATGCAGTGTGTTGGCAGCCTTAGTGGTTTGTAGGTGTGCACAGGAATGTAGGCTTTAACTGTCTTGAAATCTGAACAGGTCTATTTGTAGAGGAAATTCTATTTTTTTAAAAAAAACAACAACATTAGGGGTTTGAGTGCAGTTCTGTGTAGGATTGCTTAGAATGGGTGGGAGATCCCATTAGCATGGGTTGGTTATGCTGGCTGGGCCTGATGGAAGATGTAGGCCATGAACGTCTGGAGGGTTACAGTTGCCCACCTTAGTTCCAATGAGGCAAGCTTAGAATCTGCCTGGGGATTCAAACCCTGGTCTTCCAGAGTCCTAGTCCAACACCATGCTGATATTACCTTCATTTCACTTGAACTTCCTTCCAAGTAAGCCTCCTGGCCTCATTCTAATAATATAAATAAGAAGGATCTTGCTGTCAATTACTATTTTTGTAGCAGCAGCATCAGCAAAAACAACAAGGAGAGAATAATAGTTTGCTAGCTTGTGAATTGCAACATTGTGGTGGTCTAAAGACAACATTTTTAAATTAATGTAATTTTACATATAAATCCCTCTCCTCCAATAGGGGACCTTCCTTCTCTTCTTGAACACAGTGGTTTTGCAATAGGCAGATGTGTACTAATTTTGTTCTATATTTGATTTGGTGGAGATCTTCCTCCCACATTACAAGCCCTGGCTCTTTATATTCTGGATTTTAAAGGTCAACAATTCCAATGCACCTCAACCTGATAGCAAGCACCAATGGGACTGTCTTGATGAATCAAGATGTGTATGATCAAGCTGTGCAAAACTGCCCATAGGCAAGTGGCTTCCTTTTCTTATCTTTTTTAAAACTAAAGCTTTAATCAGTGGGCAGGGATCAACTCTAATGAGGTTGGCAAGCCTCTGAAAGATCCTACTTTCAAATTCAAGCTTTCTTTCCAAAAGGAGCTTGCAGAAAGGGTTACACCCCAGGCACTTTAAGAAGTTAAGGAAGGGGAGGGACAGAAAAGGGAGCCCCAGTGCTCCTTAATTAGGGCAGCTGAGACAGCAAGGGTATGTTGTGTGCATGTTTCTGTGTGTGCATGTGCACGTGAGCTAGTGTGCATGGCTCTCCACCTGCTCTCTCCGTTCTAGCCTCATGCACATGCACACAGTAGCAACAGTTTAGGAACATATCCTGGCTGCTGCAGCCAGGGTTTCTGGAGTGGAGCATGTGCTGTCATCTGGTGAGCAGAGGGACCATTCACAGTGCAGTGCATCTAAGTGCACCCTCTACTGCTTTACCTGCACAGTCTGCACCCACCACCACATGCTTGGTATGCCACTGACTAGCATCTATCTTACTTTTCTCCCTCACACTTTTAATTATTCATGACTACAGGCACAGTGATTAGATAAAATCTTTAGATGTCTATAGAATCTGAGGACATATAGCTGTTACAAGAAGTTCACACATATTTCCTCAATTTGCAATTAGTCCTTATACTGTAATGAAACAAAGGTACAATTATTCTATTGAACAGATTATCACTGTTTTTAATTGCATGTAATTTAGATAAATTTTGATTCTTCTAAAATACAAATTTCCCTCAGGTACGCCCAATAAATTAGTATAATCGTTTATTAAAAAAACCCTCATACACATTGCATGGTTTCCATATTCAAAGTATGCCAGAAGTAGATGAGGATTATGCTTTTTTTTTTTTAAAAAAAATGATCTGTGAAGCCCATAGGATAAGGGCATGATGCATCCAGCTACCATTAAACAGTTACAGATCTCATTGATTCAAGAAGGTGATATAATGATTCCCCACTGCATATAGACTTCGGCAGTCCTTTCAGGGAAGGAACCCATGGGAACCAAACTTGCTAGAATTTAAGTTAAAAGGCATTCTAAGGCCACAGTTTCTCCCCACTACTTACAAACGTGCATCATGAGAAACATAAGACTGCCCATTTCATATAGGATCCCACTTCTAGTCTCCTGAAGTCAATTCCAAGAATGAGATTTGTTGTGCAGCATGATCCTAAGCAATTTTTTCTGCCTTTCTTAATTCTCAGGATTCCTTGGGAAACCCCTGGCAAAACATAAAACCATCACATCAACTGCTGGAACGTCATCTGAATGTCTTCTTCTCAGGGCTGGTTTAAGGGCCTTGTAGCACCTGCAGCCACAGGGGAGCCCATCATTGTGAGGGCTCCCATTCTAACCCTCTTTCTGCAAAGACATTACTAGTAATAATCTGAATATCCTATACTGTGAATAGGTTAAGTTAGGTTACATTGACCTGAGATAAACATATGGGGCCCACAAAATAAAGTGTTGCAGGGGCCCCAAAATTCCTGAAACCAGCCCTGCTTCTTCTTCTGCATTTGAACTGAAGACTGAAAGTATGCAGCTATTATGACTTCAACATCAAATCAGGCTCCTTCTTCTTTCCCTGCTCTACCCCATCACAGTGTCTTCAGTAGCACTTTGATATCGGACAGATTTTGCAGCAGATGTGCATAGGTTCTGACCTTTTTATCTTTGGATTACTGTACATTTTAAATGTTTTATCTTTGTGCTTTAAAAACACACACACAGAGAGAATTGCTTATAGAATCATAGAGCTGGAAGAGACCACAAAGGTCACCCAGTCCAACCCTTGCTCTGCAGGAATACACAATCAAAGCACTCCCAATAGATGGCCATCCAGCCTCCGTTTAAAAACCTCCAAAGGAGGAGACTCTACCACAGTCTGAGGCAGTGTATTCCACTGTCAAACAGCACCTGGCTTTTAATTGTTTAATTGCTTAATTGTTTGGTAGCTTTTGTAAAATAAAGTTTTTACCTGGACTTTATTGTAATTTTTTGTTAGCTGTTTTGAGTCCCTTAATGGTAGAAAGGCAGGATATATATTAAAATTAAAATAATAAAATATAAAATAGTAAGTATCCCACCTTTCCACCAATGAGCTTAAAGGGGTATACATTGCTTTTCCCTTCATCAATTTTCAATCACAACAATACTGTGAACTAGGTTAAGCTGAAAGAGTGTCATGATTGGGGTGGGGAAAGCAATTTGAATCAGGATCTCTCAAGTTCCAATCCAACACAATAACTGCTACATCACAGTAGTTTATTCAAGACAAGCCTATCCAAACTCCCATGTTGCATTCTGTTTGGAAATTATTTTAATTGTGTTTTAATGAATAAAAGCAATATTATAATGTTATTTTGTAGAAAGGCTGCATGATGAGCAATGCACTGACAAGTAGTAATATGTATTGAAGAATCATTATATCTACTTTGTAAACTGATTGAATACAGGACCAATTAGTTTGTACTGGACCCACTTCATGTAGAAATTGAATGCCCACAAGCTTTTTTTAGGGGAGGGGGAATTGGAGAACAAAGTGATAATTACATTTGCATTATAATTACAGTAAAGAAAGCAAAGAAATGAGTTGCAGTGGAACATTATATTTGTTGTTTCAACACAGAATGCATATTGTTCTTTTCACTAGATTTCTTTTCTTTTAATCATTTCTTATTTTAATGCTGGTTGTGTGTATAAATGTTACACACAAACACAAAACACTGGTTGTATTTTAAAATATCACACACACACACACACACACACACACCATTACAGAAGCAGCTGTCTCCAAAGCTGAAGTGTTGCCGAAGTTTAGACTGCGGAATTACTTGATGAACGTTTCTTTGATGGCAAGTACCATACTGTACATGGCTTATTAAAAGGCTTTAAATGATCCAAAGTGAAAACACTTAAATGGAGATTTCTAGATACAATAGCCAAAAAAGAATTATAGTATTATTGTTTAAAATCCCCTTTGAGGAACAACACATGAGTCCCTTTTGGTCTTCAGTTCCCATCACCCTTGTCCTTTGGCCATGGTCTCTGGGATCTTAAAAGCTGTAGACCAAAAAACAACAGGAGGGCCCAAGTTGAGGAAGACTGGTATATTTCATCCTACCAGATCCTGGTGTTTAACAAAAGGGATTGTTGACTGCTCCAATAACCATCCAACTGGAAATAAGGTTCAAAAATATTCTACAAATGGTAAAAAATGTGTTCCTTGAGTGTTATGAAACCTGTACTGACAAAAATCTTTGCCATTCAGGACTTATTCTGTGCAAAATTGGTATACAGTACTTGTTTTGTATACACAAGACTGTTTTGTATAAAAACCAGAATTTTCTGTCCAGGACACAATATTTTTGAAGGAAAAAATATTTCTGCACATAAATGTTTTTGTGCAGAAATGGCTGTTTCCTGAGCAGAAAAGGTTGTTTTTCTGAACAACAACAACAACAACAAAACCCATTGAAAATTTTACACAGAATATAGCTAAACTGCAAATAGTCTACCAAAACTGTGCAACTTTCAAAGGTGGGTGGCTGGTAACAGAAGTTACAGGCAATGTTGTGGGGTGGAATCTGAGTTTTAAAAAGGCAATTCGGTTTGGAAGGCAGCTGGCTGGGAACAGAAGTTACAAACAATGTTGTTGCTGTTGTTGGGACACAGGTAGTGGGGTGGCAATGGAGAAGAGCTTTGCATGGATTGATATATTCCGGCAGTAGCTGCAAACCGCAAATACACAAAACTGTAATTCAGAAAAAAGCAAATAGGAAGGGACAACCTGTACATTATTAGAACACTATTATTCCACTTTAATGGCTATTTCTGCTTCCTGTGGAATCCTGGGATTTGCAGTGTAGGGAGGAGCATTTAGCATTCTCAGCCTGAGAGCTCTTAGGTTTCACTAAACTACAAACCCCAGAATTCCACAGGAGGCAGCTGTAGCAGTTAAAGTGGAATAATAGCTCTATAACAGTATAGTGTGATAAGGCTATAGATGACAGGAATGAAGGAAACAATTATCACAAAGGATTGTTACTTCCCCTTTGCAATGGCCTCTCTAAACCTAGGGTGGGCAATGGTAGTGGTTCTGAGGGCCAATCTCCTGCCCTAGGGCTCCCTGAGGGCCATATGGACTGCCAGAAATGTCCCTCATGCAAAAAAAAATCTTGGAGGCAGTCAGAATTCCACTTCTGCTATTGGTGTGTTTTCTTAATACTAAATAGAGCAGGGGGAACTGGGACCTTCTTTAAAGGTGAATTGCTGCTTCTGAAGGATAGTGAAGGTGAACATAGGGAGGCTGCGTGAAGCCTCAGGATCACACTTTGCCCATCCTGATCTAAACAATGAGTGAAGAATAATGATTTATTTATTTATTTGACATACAGTGAAGTGGAATATTCTGTAGAAAAGCTGCTGATCTCAATAATCAAGAACTGTATTGACACATGACACAAAATATTGAAATGATCTTGGAAAATGTTCAACATCACCAAGCGTTATTATTTCAAATTTGGGTCTGAAATGTGTGAATGAGATCTGCCAAGAGAAACATATTGCACTTAATTAAAGAACCCAAGCACCATATGCAACAGAAATAGAAAGTTTAATTAAATTTGGAAGGGCTTCATGATGCCATTTAAATGGGAGAAATGGAGCTTATCAAGTGGCTGCCATGGCAAGTGGGGGAAATGAATTCATAAAAGATCACAGAATTGTAAGTGGCTCTGGCCCTAGTCCTTCCAAGAGGAGACAGTGGTAGCAAGAGATGGTGACATTCAGCTCACTCAATGTCAGTGGCACAGAACTGTTTCCAGTCCCTGGCAGGGTGATCCAGCCTGCACTAGAAAAATTGAGACCATCAAATCTTCTATGTTCCTCAAAAATCAAGACTTACAGATCCCATTTGGGGAAAAGATGGAATCTCACAAAGGACAAAGGATTACCTGAATAAATAAATATTGGTTCCCCATTGTTCTGTGGCCAGTCACCTGTCTGCAGGGTGGTCATGATGACATTGACTTCTGCAAATTAAACCTAAAGGACCTGAGATCTCAGATGCTTCAACAGAGATTAGTTTCTCATGACAGTGTAGTTGGCTTACTGTGCCTTGAGAGGAAGGCTCTCCCCTCTATGTTTTCTCCACCTCTTATCCCATCTCTTCAGCAAAGATGGTGCTGATCCTCTCTGGAGTTCTTTTGGATACTTTCAGCCACCCCTCCTCTCAAAAGCAGCCATTTAACTGGGTGCCACAAGAGTATAGGAAATTTGTTGCTGAACACAACCTCAGGTAAACAGAGCCACAGACCACCAAGGCTGTGAACCATGAAATTAGTTAATAATGAAATGTTTGCAATGTGGACTGGACTTGTTGTAAACACTCATGAAATAAAGGGTCTGTCTGAATATTCTAGAGCATATGTCATTTGTGTCAACACAAGGCACATTGTAAATGGAACAAAGCTTGAACTTGAGTTTCCACTGACCATATTATCTAATTGAGGAGAAAGTTAGCAAAGGTGTGGATCTGAAAGTGATGTGTGCATGCACAATTCATCTAGAGTTGGCCTAACTTCTAAAAAGAAAGCATCATCCTCAATAGAACAATGGTTGAACTGGCTCCAGTGGGAAGTGGCCCACATGGAAAACATCCAGGCTGCAAAAGTATACCTGGAATTTATAAGCAAATCTATGAGATCTATTCAGGAAAAAACAAATCAGCTGAGGAGCAAATTGCTGTAATTATAAGAAAACCACTGGGAACTTGAGCAGAATGGTGAGAAATGCAAAAAGAAAAATAAAAGAAATGAAAAGAAAAGGGGGGGGGGGTCTGAATTGGATCCATGCTGGTAGAATGGTCAATCTGGAAGGTCTAAATGAAGGATACCCTCAGAAAGAATGAAATGGTTTAGCAACCTCATATGTTCTGTTCAAGAGCAAGAGCTTGACATTCATCTGTAACTCCTAAGATTTGTTAAGAGAGAATGACCCACTTAAGCCAAGTTATTTAAAAGGATCAGATCCCTTCTGGACTTCCGGTTGGCTATGGCATCACAGTAGAACTTTCACTGAGGAGCTCTCAGTGAAAGTTTGGCAGCACGGGGTTTGCAGCCTGATCTTTGACAGCTAGGATCGGCAAAACTTATCTCCTGGCACAGAGAAACCGGAGGGGCTCACAAACATCCAGTGCCTGCTCAGATCGTCCCCAGGGGACCAACTTCGTAAGGTGTTGGGACAGGGAGACAGAGCAGAGGGGATTGGAGCAATCCACCACCGCATGTCTGCAGCCGAAGATTCTCGGCACAAGCGCCACCACCAATTTTAAAGTAAGCACTTTGTAAATAGTTTCACTTATGGGAGAATCCAGCTTTACTCATGATCAGTGAATGCCTGATCATTTAAATTTCACAAGCAGATTAACTAATTTCTTCATGGGAAAATTAATAATGGACAGTGTTTTGATGACTGTATCTCACCCATGATATTCACTATTACATTACAAGGATAAAAAAGAGGAGAGGGGGGACTGAGTATAAAAAAAATCTCTTCTATCCTTATCAAGCTGAATGGACAGTACTATTTGGATACAATGTTACTGATCATGGATTAGCATTCTGCAATATGTACTGTGGAGAACTGAGACTCATATGGCAGTGACACATGGCAGAGCATTTTTCTTCTGAGATTTGAAATCATTTCTTTGGAAAATAGCGGCATAATCTGTATTTAAAAGCTTGATCGGCAGACTTAGTTGACTTGAAATCTAGGAACTGAACTGTCGAATAGTTAAATTGGACAGAGGATGCATACAGATCTGGCACGGGGAGAATAAAAGGAGAGGAAGAAGAAAATATGGCGTTAAACTGACTGTTCAATGAACAGAGTGACAGTAAAAAAAATAATCAACTGGTGACGTGACAAGAAAGACTAAGGAAGGGACGGGACAGCTCAGCGTGGCAAGTGAGGACGGAAGGCGAGTGAACTGGAAATACGGAACCGATCAGAAGG
Organism: Gambelia wislizenii; assembly: GCA_030847615.1. NCBI lineage: Eukaryota > Metazoa > Chordata > Lepidosauria > Squamata > Crotaphytidae > Gambelia > Gambelia wislizenii. The sequence goes on from JAUMIR010000004.1 coordinate 112,791,193, forward strand.
AAGGGACTGTAAGGACTGTAAGATTGCAAGAGTGGCAGAGTGGCAGATTCTGACTTGACAGAATGGGGAGTTAAAGGGGGGAAAAAAACCAGGGACTCCGTACAGCTCTTGGGACTAGAAATTTATTCATTTAAAAGAAGGTCCATATTCGAATTTGATTGTATTGGGGAAGGGTCGCCAGGAAGAGGGGGAAGTGGAGATATTGGGAGTGAATACAGCTGGGTTGGAATAACTAAGGAAAAGAGCAGCAAGATTGAATAACAAGATTGAATAAAAAGAAAAGAGGGGAGAGTTAAGGGGCTATCAAGGATTATAAGGGGATATCAAGAGGTGGGGAAAGGAGAAAAGGGCAGGAGAAGAGGGGTTATTAAGACGGAGGAGAAACAACGATGGAGGGGTGTAAGCGAACTGAAGAGAAGGGAAAAGGAGAAATGCGGAGTGGACTGAATGGAAGGGAATATCCAGAGCAAATAGATAAAAGCGTGCTAATTGTATAGGGTGTATAGATTGGACTGAAGGGTGTTTGCATGTTAATAGGTTTATAGAATAGTGAAGAAGGTGGGTGGTAACTAAGTGAAGTTTAGAGAAGGTTTACAGAAAGTGAAGAAGGTGGGGGGAAGTAGATAGGAGCGTGTATACAGGAGAAGACAAGAGAAAGGAAAAGCAGTGTATCAGGGAGAGGAAGAGGGAGAGAAAGGGGAAAAAGCAGTAGAGAATACTTTCAGAAGTATAGAGACAGAAAGGAACGAGTTAAGAAGGGATAGGTGGGGGAGCAGAGGAATTGGGGTTACCTTGCTGAAATAGAGAAAAAGTAGTAGGAAAGTATACTGTGGTTTGTTATTACTATTGTGGTTGATTATAAGGGAGATTCTTGACATCTCTGGGGGATAGAGAGGGGTTAATAGGATTGGGTATAAGGAAGCAGTTAAAGGGGCAATTAGGAAGATAGAAGGGGGGAGGAGTTGGGAAAGAAGAGGTGTGGAAGTGAAGTAGGGGAGGGGAACGGAGGGGCAAGGGAGGGAAGGGGGAGGGGAAGGGAGGGGAAGTGGTGGGAAGACAAGGGGAGGGGAAGGGAAGGGTGGTTGTGGGAGAGAGGGGGGTGGACGAGAGAGGGGGAAGAATTTATAATCCATTGAAATACACCTGTGTGTTTAATAATAATATATTGATGTCAACTCCCAATGTATTGAGGTTAGTCATTTAATCTGATTTATTGAAAGTGAGAAACTGAAAGACTGAGAAACTGAGTTATTGAATCACTAACTGAGTTATATTAGGATACAGAGATATATTGGGACTTATTGAAATATTGAGATATCATGTATATACACACACACACACACACACACACACCCATGCAATAGAGGTTTAATTCTATACTTAACTAATTTAAATTTATTTCAGTTTTAGGGTTTACCTTGATTGTTGCTTATTTTTGTGCTACTGTTTACTTCTGGGTTTCCTCTTCACCACTTGTCATCTGTTTGAACTGTTGTCCTCTTCTTCCAACTATCCTATCCCCTAGTGTTTTCTTTTCTTTCTTTTTCTTTTTTTGTTCTTTTCTTTTCCTTTCTTTCTTTCTTTCTTTCTCTCTCCTCTCTCTCTCTCTCTTTTACTCCCTTTTTTCCTTTTCTTCCTTCTCTCTCTTTCTCCTTCCTTTCCTCTCCCCCTTCCCTTTCCCATTCTCCTCTCCCTTTTTTCCCCTTTCTTGGGATAAGGGAGAAGTTTAAGAGTGACAGATTGAAGCGATAGACTGAAGTTTTTCTGTTTTTGTTGAAATTGTGAAGGATCAAATATTGGAAGGGGGAATTTATAACTTTAAATTTTTATCAATTAGCATTACTAATTGGCTTAATACAGTCTATTTTCTACAAGATTGCAATTAAAAAGTCAAGGAAGAGAGAGACAGAAGGAAGAAAGCAGTGAATACAAGCAAACAGTTAAAAGAGAATAATTTGGATTTTCTGAGGGAGGGAGAGGGAGGGAAAAGGAGGGGGAGGGGGTGAGTGGTTAGTTGGAGTGTATTAGATTAACGTATACAGTTATGGCAGCAAAAAGGACAACACAAACTACAATACAAACAATGAGGAGGTCATCTGACCCAAATTTATCACCTATTTTAGAAGAACGGAAACTATTATGAACTGAAATAAAAGAAATGAAATCTGAAATAAAGCAAGACATGACGAAGGAATTGAAAGGGATAAAAGAATCAATTGAAAAGATTTTTTAGATTCGAAGCAACTAAAAGACAAGATGGATGTATTAGAGACTAGAATGGAACAAGTCAAAAGAAAAACAGGTCTTCTGGAGGATGCACGGGAACAGGAATTGGATGAACGTAGTCTTCAAGAACTAAAATGGAGGGAGAAATGTATCAAGATAAGAGGGATAAGGGAACAAGCAAATGAAGATTTATATAAATTCTTGATTACTAAACTAGCTAAATTTGTGGGAAAGACCAAGACACATTTTGAATTGGAGGTAGATAAAATTTACAGAATTTGCTCAAAAGTGGCTTGACAAAGAAATCTGCCAAGGGATATAGTAGTTTATTTTGTAAGAAAAAAACCAAGATATATGAATTTGCAACAAAATTACGTGAATAAATTTCAAGTGGAGGGGTCAGAGGTCACAATATATAAGGATATCCCAATGAGAATTTTGAGGAAAAGGAGAAACTATAACGTTTTGACAATTCATTTAAAACAAATGGGAGTTCCATATAGATGGGAGAAACTGGAGGGAATTTCTTTTAAATTTAAACAAAAAATTTTCAAAATAGATACAGTGAAAAAAAGGGAGGAATTTATGGAGAAACACAAGAAAGATTTGAAACCTAAATTTAAACATACACAAGAGACACAGGACCAAATTGATAAGAAGGAGGAGGATGGAGAACAGAATACAGAAGACGGAGAGGATAATAAAGAAGACTCAACTGAAGAGGGGAAGGAGGAAGAAGAGATAGAAGAAGAAATTGAGGAAGACATTGCTGAGTAAGAGCATCTAAACCAAAACTAAGTAAGATGACACTTAAATTTATAACGTGGAACGTCAAAGGATTAAATTTGCCTGAAAAAAGAAAGAAAATCTTTCATACTTTGAGGAGGAAAAAATATGGAATAGTATTCCTTCAAGAAACACACATTAAACAAGATGATGTGAGACTGTTAAAAAACAAAAAGCTAGGTAACGAATTTGTATCAGCATGTAAGGATAAGAAAAAAGGAGGAGTGGTGTGATATATAAATCACAAATTACAAGCGGTAGAACTCTTTAAAGATACAAATGGACACTACATCGGATTGGAGGTAATTATACAAAGTACTAAGACACTAATAATTGGACTTTATACTCCATTGGAAAATAAGTCTAAATTTTATGAAGAACTAATGTTGAAAATAATGTCATATAGCTATGATAGAATCATCTTGATGGGAGATTGGAATGGTGTGATTTAGCCAGCACTTGATAGAAAATCAACAAAAAAAATCAAATTGACACAAGGAAAACTACCGCGTTCATTTGAAATTATGAGAAATAATTTAGGACTACTGGAAGCTTGGAGATATTTATACAATGATGCAAAGGATTATACCTTCTACTCGGACAGACATAATACTTTTTTTAGAATAGACTTTTTATGGTATTTAAAATTTTTTGTAACTTAATACAAAAGGTGGAAATCCTCCCAAGAATTTGTACTGACCATATCCCGGTGACACTAGAAATAAAAGAAAGAAGAACAGAATAAAACTGGAGGCTTAATGATTATTGCAGCACGAAGAAGTGCTTAACAAAGCCAAGGAGACTTTAAAATTGTATTTTGATGAAAATTTAAATGATCAAGTGAGTGTTTATAGCACTTGGGAGGCATCAAAAGCCGTTATGAGAGGATTTTTCATAAAGCAAGCTGCTGAAATAAAAAAGAAGAAATTGGAAAGAATATCAAAACTGAATGAAAAAATAAGAGAAATGAAAAGGAATTACAATCGGCTCCTTATAATGAAACTATATTAACAGAAATCAAAATCCTATAAGAACAACTTTCACTTCTGACATTAGAAGGAATGCGGAAAAAACTACAGTACATCAAACAATACCATTTTGAAAAATCAAATAAACCAGGTAGATGGCTTGTGCTTAAATTACAAAAAAAGAAAGAAAAAATTATATTGCTAAAATAAAAGAAGGAAAACAATTATTTACAGATCAAGACAAAATCAAGAATGTTTTCAAGAACTTCTTTACATCGCTGTACAAGAACCATAAAGCACCACTAGGAGATTTAGAATCTTTTTTTGCATTACAAGCCACTTCCAGAATTTACGGAAGAACAGAGACGTAATCTTAACCAACCAATAACAGCAACTGAAATCATAGAAGCAATTAGAAGAATTAAGTTGGGGAAAGTTCCTGGACCTGATGACTTTATACCAAAATATTACCAATGTATGGTAATAGACTGGAGAGCTGGGCCAAAGCTAACAAAATGAAATTCAATACGGAGAAATGTAAAGTACTGCATTTAGGGAGGAAAAATGAAATGCATAAATATAGGATGGGAGAGACCTGGCTGAATGAGACTACGTGCGAAAGGGATCTAGGAGTCCTAGTAGACCACAAGTTGAACATGAGCCAACAGTGTGATGCGGCAGCTAAAAAGGCCAATGCAATTTTGGGCTGTATCAATAGAAGTATAGTGTCTAGATCAAGGGAAGTAATAGTGCCACTCTATTCTGCCTTGGTCAGACCTCACTTAGAATACTGTGTCCAGTTCTGGGCACCACAATTCAGAAAGGATATTGACAAATTGAAGCGTGTCCAGAGAAGGGCAACTAAAATGGTGAAAGGTCTGGAAACAATGCCTTATGAGGAGAGACTTAGGGAGCTGGGTATGTTTAGCCTGGAAAAAAGACGGTTTAGAGGCGATATGATAGCCCTGTTTAAGTATTTGAAGGGATGTCACGCTGAGGATGGAGCAGGCTTGTTTTCTGCTGCTCCAGAGACTGGAACACGGAGCAATGGGTGCAAGCTCCAGGAACAGAGATTCCACCTCAACATTAGGAGGAACTTTTTGACAGTAAGAGCTGTTCGGCAGTGGAACGCACTCCCTCGGAGCGTGGTGGGGTCTCCTTCCTTGGAGGTCTTTAAACAGAGGCTGGATGGCCATCTGTCGGGGATGCTTTGATTGTGATTTCCTGCGTGGCAGGGGGGTTGGACTGGATGGCCCTCGTGGTCTCTTCCAACTCTGCAATTCTATGATTCTATGGAAGAGATTCTAATTAACCCCTTTCAGAGAGTATTAGAAGAAATTTAAAAAGTCTCTATCCCCAACTTGTGGAAAGAAGCAAATATTATTTTATTACATAAAGAGAACCGTGACCATCAAGATCCAAAAAATTACCGACCCATATCACTGTTAAATGTTGATTATAAAATATTTGTTTCCATTTTGGCTCACAGATTGACAAAAATACTTAAAATCTGGGTGCAAGAAGATCAAAGAGGATTCCTACCTGGTAGATATCTACGAGAAAATGTCCGTCATGTGCTAGACTTAATTGAGTATCATGATGTGCATATTGACAAGAAATTGGCTTTAATCTTTTTGGATATTGAGAAGGCCTTTGATAGTGTAAATTTGGAAAATAATTATAGATATTTTAAATAAAATAAAGGCTGGAAGAGATTTTATAAATTGGATCCAAGCGATCTACAACAATCAAACTGCTTAATTGATTATTAATGGAGAAAGGACCAAAGAAGTGCAAATTCAAAAAGGCACCAGATAAGGATGTCCCTTATCGCCACTTTTATTTCTATTAGTTATGGAAATTTTAAGTAAAAGGATACGAGGAGAACAGAAAATTACAGGAATAAAAATTGGTAAACAAAATTACAAATTAAAATTATATGCGGATGACATAATGATTTTGCTAAGTGAGCCAGTAGAAGAAATGAAAATAATTGTACACATTTTGAAAGAATTTGAGTATCTAACAGGGCTGAGGGTGAATATAGACAAGACAGACATAATTGTAAAAAATGTGACAACAAAGGAGACAAAAGAACTAACTGATATATCTGGATTCAAGGTAGTTTAAAAAGAATGTTTTTAGGAATTACTATTACAAATAAAAACACAGAATTATTTCATAACAACTATGAAAAGATATGGGCCGATATCAAAAAGAATTTAAACAATTGGAAAAATCTCAAGCTATCACTACTGGGAAGGATCTCTGCAGTTAAGATGGACGTTTTACCAAAATTGCTATTCCTTTTCCAGATGATCCTGATTATACATAATGCAAAGATCTTTTCAGATTGGCAGAAAGACATTTCAAAATTTATTTGGTTGGGGAAAAAACCCAAGAGTGAAGATGAAAGTCCTGTATAATTCAAAGATGAGAGGAGGGTTATATGTTCCTAACTTGAGATTGTATTACAATGCGTGCTGTCTTGTATGGATTAAAGAATGGATATCACTAGAGGATGAGAGCTTATTGAAATTAGAGGTTTTAACAATAGATATGGCTGGCACGCCTATTTGTTCTATAATAAAGCATCGGTAAACAAGGAGTTTATCACCCATTTTATAAGGAAGAATCTGCTCAAAGTTTGGAACAAATATAAAAGACAGTTGTGTCCAAAAATGCCCTTATGGTTATCGCCTCACGAAGCGCTCTTCGGGAAAGAAAGATTACCTGTTCACAACTGGATTACCTACAAACAACTATTGATGGTAGAAGGGGGGTTGCTAAAAATTAAATCCGAGGAAAAATTAGACAGAGAAGGAATTTGGTGCCATTGGTACCTATATAGACAATTATATGAAAGGTTCAAAATAGATGGCAAATTAGAAGGTATTGAATCATCTAAATACACATGGGAAAAAATAACACACAGCAGAAATAAAAAATTAATCTCGAAGTTTTATCTACAACTTTTGGAATGGGACACTGAAGAAGAGATTGTCAAAGATAATATGTTAAAATGGGCTAAATATGTAGGTTATTCAATTGAGCTTAAAAATGGGAACAAATGTGGATAAACAAAATGAAGCTTACTTTGTCAAGTAACATCAAAGAAAACTGGTATAAGATGTTTTTTAGGTGGCACCTCTCACCACATAAGCTATTGAAAATGTATACAAATGTAAAAAATGATTGCTGGAAATGTAAACATACAACTGGTACTTTCTTTCATCTCTGATGGACCTGTGAAAAAGCCAAAAGGATTTGGACTCAAGTTCAGAAAGTAATTAGTGAACTACTGAAGAAGGACATCCCGTTAATTCCAGAATTATACTTATAGGGAATGCATGAAGAAAAGTTAGATAAAGGACAAGAGAGAACAATGCTTCATCTGTTGGCGGTGACGAGAATATCTTATGCTTCACTGTGGAAAAATCCAGACATCCCTACCGTAGCTCTATGGCTAATTAAAGCATATGAAATGGTAGCAATGGACAAATTGACGTTACTATTAAAAGGTAAGTACGTTGAAGAACATTGGGAAGAATGGAAAGGATTTTCTGAGTATCTTGAGGAAAGATGGGGGATTATGCTGCAATCCCTAGATAAATATACAAGGTATCATCTAAAGGTCAAGTTTAATTTCTTTTTTCTTTTCTTTCTTTTTAAGCAGTAATCAATACATGTAAGAAGCGGAAATACTTCAGTCTCTCACAATCTGTGTAGAACTACTGTGGGAAAGTGATTAATGGCTATTAAGATTTATCATGTACTACACAACTATTAAAGTAAGGTTAAATAACGAGAGGATAGAAATATGGACATTAACCTGTTGAAATTGACAATTAAGATAGATACATAATTCAGGATACTGTAAGATATATGAATTATTCATGAGTAAGCTGGAGAGGAAGTTGGATAATTGTATGATTGAGCGAAATGTATGAATATGTATGATAAGATGAAGAGGATGTATAGCTTATACATATGATGTTATTTTATTATTGAATTGGTTAAAAAATAAAAAATAAAATCAAAGGATCAGATCCCTTCTCTAAGCAGCTCCCTGCTTCCCTTGCAGCAGCAGTCCCATTTAGGAGATTATCACACGTACCAATTATGCCAGCATAGGGATGACAGGAGATCATTAAAAGCCTTTTTTTTTTCCAGAAGACATCATCCCCATTGTGTCACCATCCCATTCTGCTCCCATTCCCTCTCACTTCCTCCTATTAACGGCTTAAGCCATTAATAAGTCACCCATTCCGTCTCTGTGACAGAATCATGGGTGTCTGAACCTGCACCCCATTATGCTGGCACAATGCCAGCAGTGGTGGGAGGTCCCTGCCAGACACTTCTGGGTGTGATTGGGATGAGGAGGTAAGTGACACCCTTCCCCCCTTCCCTGGGTTGCTTGTCATTTTAAAAGTGTGATGTGGTGCTTGTGTTTTAAAAAACTTTTATTTTGCCTTTTATTTTGAAATTTCCCATGTGATCATTGTCTCGTGAGAAAGGGCGGGATTTGATTTACAGGACATGAATGCAGCTGCATTCACTCCTGGATGGCTGAGGGGAGGGGGAGCAGTTTCTATATCGAAATAAGGTAAGTGTCTGAATTTTTTTTTAAGTGTTACAGGGACAGGAGTGAGGTGGGAGTAGGTTGGGTAGGGGTGGCGGGGCAGGGATGCTAGCAAGGAGCCCATCTGATAATCTCCTTAGAGAAGACACCTTTAAAGAAAACAATCCATTCCAAATTTTCATGACTGTTTATTTCATTAATAAGCCTGGGGACATGTTTGAAGCTAACAGGGTGCTTTGGAGAAATAAAGTGGGCACAAAGCAATGCATACATTTAAAACCCAAACAGCTAAAATTGTGTTTAATTGAAAAAATATATGCATAAACACACCACAATCCATGGGAAAATGCCTACATAAGTAAAATGAATATATAAATGTGGACATTAGGGAAAATATATATTAAAAATGCACACAAATGTTAACACAAACATTCCACCCCAAGTCTTGCAACCTAATCCAAAAGAAAGATGGGGAGAAAAGGCAGGTGGGATCCAGAGAAAAGCAATAAAAGGAAGACTGAAAAACTTCCACAACCTTAACTACTCTATGTCTACGTCGCTCTGTCCACCAATTATCTCCCTTTTTAAACTTTTGTATTCTTGTTTTTAAACTGTGTTTATTTAATTGTAATTTTAGTATTGGGTGGGGGGGTTGGGAAGGGACTAATTTTGAATTTTATTGTGTTCCATGTGTTTTTATTGTAGTAACCCACCTGGATTCCTTGTGATTGAGTGGGCTATAAATAAATAATTTATTATTATTATTATTATTATTATTAATGTGCCCCATGTCAATAATAAAAAAAGAAAAGAAAAGAAAGATGGTGCTCAATCACCACTTTCCAGACAGATTAATTTCCCGAGGTATTCAGTAGAGAAAAGATCAGAAAATTATGAAGGCTGACAAAGTGAATGCTTTTCCATATCACTGTGTGACTAGATGCCAGATTGTCATATCTGTTAGGCTCTCAGATGTTGCTCTTGTATCCAACTATTCATTTAGCCAAAGAGTCCATACCAATAGTAAAAATCAGCACAAATGGAAGGCACACTGTAGGGCTTGAGATGAATGTGTGTGTGTGTGGGGGAATCCACAGTGTCTTAAAAAAAGAAGGTTGCTGTGACCCTAACATTGTCATGTGTCATTTACAGTTCTCTATAAAGATCTTTATTCCAAGCTTCTTTCTTTCTTGAGAGACTTATGAAAAAAAATTAGCAAAAATGGGATGCTGAGTATATAATATCAGAACCACAGAAAATGACAAACTGAGAAATCAGTAGGTGAAATGATTTATCTTACAAGAAAATAATCAAGTCTTTTAAAATGAAATCCACTGACAGGAAAAAAAAAAAAGAAGAAGAAGACCAGTGTTTAAATCAGCCAATGGACAGTGCAATTTACAACCCATTTAAATCAATGAACTGAATGGTGGGATTTTATTGAAATCCTTCATTTTAGAAGAGCCATGGTTGAGATTTTATCTTTGCTATGAAGAATTAAGGTTTTGATTCTATTGGTCTTTAAAATAAGAAAAAGTTACATGATCACGATGCAGAGTTTCATATAAACCTTAGTTGAATTAAGCATTAATTAGGTGGTTTATCTGACACTGCCTGGGCCTATACTTGATACCCCATTGGGGGGTCCACAGAACCTCCTCTTTTCCTGAACCTCCTTTTAACTTGGGACTCATATCAGTACCTCAGACAGATATTGTTCCATTTTTAATCCTCCAGAATCTTAGCAAGTATACATTATGCTCTCTTGGTTTCTTGCTATAAAAAACATGCAGCACAGCCAGCTTTAGGAAAAAACCCTTCTGCACAAACAATGAATTTCCAAATGCCTGTTTAAGTAAAAAAAAAAAAAGTTTTTATCTGCCGTTGATTGTAGAGCAGAGAGAGGGTCAGCCTAACCTCACGTGAGAGAGAATTCCACAGCCTAAGAGCAGCCACTGAGAAGGGCCTCTCCTGCGTCCTCCTCAGGTCGGTGGCAGTGGTGGGTCTGTTAGAAAGTCCTGTCCTGAAGGTTTGTATAAGGAGATATGGTCTTTCAAATAAACATTATTATTTCAAACATCCAGTTTCCTTCCTTTTTGCTGACTTAGGAGATTATCAGATGAGCTTCTAAAAACCTTTTTTCCTCACTATATTTTAAAGCATAAGTATCCTGCCATAATAACACTTCTTATCACATGCTGCTGTAATCATGAGAAAGAGCTGCCCCCAAATTATTGCAACTGTAGAGCTTGAGATGTGCTGTTTACTTCCCCATTTTTGCATAGGCAAGACTTCAGCCATTCTCGTGAGATGACATGAGTGCACTTAAAAGTCTAAAAACACCTAAATTAGCAAATGAACATATTAGCACTGAAACACACTTTAAAATTTGCCAGCAAAATGGGGAGGTTCATAAAAAGAGCGTCCCATACCTAGTTTTCACATTCTCACCCGGAAGTGTTCTGGCATGGACTGTACGTTGACGCTGAAATCACGCCAACAGAACAGGATGTGGTTTCTCACACAAGCAATACCACCAAAAAAACCACACCATGGGATATCAATTTGAGGCTTGGCCTGCTAATAAGAAAGAACATCCTTTTCACAACCGCAGAATGCAAGGAGGATGACATTGTGCAATAGGGGAGTTCTTTCGCTGTATCCTGTTGTAATCACGCCATATTTGCCCCATCTGATAATCTCTTTACACAGGAGGTGGGGTTGAGTGATGTTACTGATTACAAGAAAGAATGAGTTGGCACTGGACTCATCCAGACTGGCAACTAGTGCTGATTCGATCAGCTCCATTTAATGTCACTTTTGGGCTAATTTTTTCCCATTTCCACATCCAAACACCTTTTAAATAAATAAATAAAATACATGGTCTCCTCTTCATTATTATTGTGCTGAATCAAATCAACTCTATCCCCACCACATGCACAACAAGACAGTCTAATACCCTCCAACATTTCACAGATGAAAACTGGAACACATGTGGCCAAGCAACATTAGAGTGAAAATGGCAAAAATTATAAATGAAGAAAGACAGACAAGCTAGGAGAGGGTGAAGTAGTCTGCTTTTGCCTGAGCCTCCTCATAAGGGTGAGATTCCCATCCCATCTCATCTCCTCTTCCTCCTTCTGAGTTAACTGAGTGCAGGCCACTCTTCCACCTTGAACTCAGTTTGGAGAAAGTGAAGTAAGCTGAGGACAAAGGGGAAAAGTGAGTAGAGGAGAGAGAAACCAGAACATTTTAAAAGCAGCTAAAAAAAAGGGGGGGGGATAACAGAGGATTACTCAGGACTGTCCCTGCCAAATCAGGACAGTTAGAGAGTATTCAATCTTCTTAAACCTCAGTCTTACCAGAGAAGTCTGATTATGTCTTCCCCCAACACCTTTCCCCTCTTTCTACTGTCTCTTCTCTCCTCCCCAAGCAGTTTTGCAAAACAATGGGGGAAATAGGGATAGTTTCCCATCCTCTTTTCCTCTCTCCTCCACCCATACAGGCTTATGTGGATGTATGCTCACACACAGATACACAGGTCTTGAGTACACCAGGTTGGGTGGGTGTCCAAGTGAAAATCAGACATCTTTGGCCCAGAGCTGCACCAAAGCTCCCCCACATGATATTTGGACTCTGGTCCAGATTTAAGTGCCACACCTACCTGGCCAAAAAGTCTGAATCTCCCCACCGGATTTTTACCCCCTGCTGTAGGTTCGCTGCCACTGCCTAGCCAGGCACCTCTTCCCAAAGAGCACTAGTCATATCCTGTGGCCATTACTGAGGTTCGGAGCAAGTGACTCCAACCAGTGCAGTCGCTCCCTCTGACCTCGGAACATGCAGCTGTGCACTGGCAAGGAAAACCCCCAGTGTACAGCATCGGGCTAGATTGGGGGGGTGGGGATTCTGATTTTATTGCTAGTGTAGACAAGGCCATCAACACTGCAGATTCAGCTTAAAATGTAAGAATGGAAAAGGGAACAAAAAGTAGAAGACTGGCAGACCAGAAAGTTTCAGGGCTTTTTTTTAAAAAAAACCCACATTGTTGGTATAGCAAAACAACTGAGAAAGTAGGGTGAGGAGAGGAGCCTGAAACTTCTTGGAATTATTCATGTGCCATCCGGATCTCAGAAACAGAAGTGGTAATTGCCGGTCGATTGCAGAATAAAGAGACCACACACATAAGCTGGGGTGAAATAAAGTGTTTTATTGAAATCAACCTATTTAATTCCCTCTAAAATCTTCAGCAGGGGGAGTCAACCTGGTGAGGGACCAGCTAAGGCGGTAGGTCTGTCCTAGACCACACCCCCCAGCCTTCCCTGGCGAACACCTGGGTCCCCGTGAGCGGCCTACAAGACTCCTTGGGCCCCTAAACGGCCGCAGACACAGCCACCCAGCAAGCGGAGCGAAAACCCGTACCACGATGCACCCACTCACCCAGTCTGCTACACTTCCAGCGGGTGCCCTTTAGCCAACCGCTATGGTCTGACGAGAGGGGGGGTGGCAAGCCCACCTGCAGAGCACCCGCTCCTCGGGCCACTGTTAGCCAGGCGAGGCGGAAGCCCACAACAAGCGCCCGCTTGCCCAGGCCGCTGTCTTTTACACCCCTACCTGCCCCAATGGTACCCTTCCTAACACGCCGCAGCCACGGTCATGCCCCAAAAGGTTGCCGGAGGTTCAGCAGGCCGTGGCCGAATGATGAACTGCCACGAACTGCCCTCCGCAACAGTTGCTGGAGAAGAAGGAGGCGAGGGGCGGGAGGCCTTTTATATCCTCCGGCCCTGCCCCTCACCTCCATCGCAGGTGACGCCGCCTGCAACCAAACTGGAGGTCTCCTGGCCACAAATGGCGGCAAAGACGGCTCCCTGGCCCAAGCGGCTCAGCCGCGAGGCAGGGAGCAGAATTACAGGAGTAAATACCATAATATATCTCCTGATATATTTGGCCAGTCATAGTGCTAAGTAATGTGGGATGTTCGAATTTTGAAAAAGAGTTGTAACTCAGTGAGAGAATGCATATCACCACACCCTAGGCTGAGTGGAAGAACCTATGGCCTTCTAGATGCAGCTGGATCACAACCACCATCATCTCTGATCATTGGCCACTGTATGCTGGGTAGGGCTGACAAGAGTTGGATTCTGAGAACATCTAGAGGGCCACAGGGTCTTCCCCACCCCATCATAGAGTATAGGTCTTCATTTATAATGAACAAAGTCCAACTTCAAAACCCCAACCTTAAAAATGAGTGTGTATATGTATGCATATATAGACACACACATATGCAATGTACAATGATAGCAAATTATAGCGTGCATCAGAAAAAAGTGTCACTCATTAATGTGTACATTTTAAAATACTTGCTCATTGGTTGCTATACCAACCAAAAATTGCTTCACTTATTTCTAGGTACCTGCATGCTGTTATCTCTCAACAGACAACAGAAGGCATTCAAAAGCCTTCAACAAGAAGCTGCTTCTAATACAATATGCATGATGTCTACAGTCCAGTGAGGCATGCACTTATGAAGTTCTGTATGGCATACCTGGCAATGGCAACAGCATGAATACAAAACAGATCCTGATATTTTGATGAAGTGTATGAACTGCTTGCTCCATCAGAATTAAATCAGAGGTAGATCCTTGTGGACACATGTGTTTAGGTTACTTGGCATCTCATCATAATAACTGAATGGATAGCTTGCTTCCTTTGAAAAACATCATGATGGAGATGATGGGATTTGCCTTTGATATTTTCACCTGCAATACCTGCAATACCTGTTTCCCATATTTAAGCCATTTCCCAATGTAGTGATCAACTGATGAATCATCTTCATCCAGTAGTGGACAGTCTCTGGGGATCAGGGAATCACAGCAGACCAGCTGGAACCCATTAAGATCTGCACACCACTGTGTTAAATTCAACCTAGCAGAGTAGTGACATCCAGTCATGTAGTCTAGGGCAGTGGTTCTCAACCTGTGATCCATGGACCCCCAGCGGGCTGCAATGTCCTCACAGGGGGTCCGCCAAGGCTTGAAGGCTGCATGCCCATGTGACAGGAGCCAAGGCAAAAGACTGGCTGGCTTGGGCTGTGCATTGTTGTTCAATCCGCTCCAGCCACAGACTTGCAGGAAGAAGCAGGAGAAAAATCTTCCCTCCCCCTCCAGTGCCTCTGAATGGGTCTGTGGCAACAAAAGATATTTAAAGGAGGTCCCTGGTTTTAAAAAAAGGTTAAAGTCTAGGGCATTTTTAGAGTGGTAGTACTAATATTTTTTCCAAGCCCTGGATCCAACCCCTTTTGCTCAACGAAGCTTACTCTGAGGTAACTATGTATAAGACTGCAGCCTTAATGTTGGTGCTTTCTCTATAGAAATAAACAATTTTTAACCACATTTATTGATATGGAGAAAGCACTATGCACAAATTATAAGTGATTTCTGAATCAGAACAATTTCATTAGACTTGATTCCCAAGTGACATAATTATCATACTGGTTTTGCTTGGGAATCAACATCCTATTGCTTTTTTTTTATTCTGCAGAACATGTATACGGAAGAAAGCAGACAAATATGTCCAGCCAGTCAAATAATATTGCTGAGGACATTGCTCATTACTACCACATTATAAATGGGAAGGTTAAGTCAGTGTTAGAATGGAACAGATTGTCTGAGGTTGTGAAGACAGCAGCTGTCTCAGCATGACAGCTTTCTTGTTAGTGAATCAGTTTTACTGACAAGGAGCTTTAAAAAAAAAACTGAAAAACCACTGTTCACTGACAGTGTGTTAAAGCTAATATACATATGAGTTTCATGAAGGGGAGAAAATCCATGAGAACCATAGAACTTACTGTTCCACATTAGAAATAAATTTAAGTTTACAAACTACTTTTACAGCAAGCTACAGTCAGACAGAAACAGATCGAAGTATATTAGGTTAATGATTGGTAAACAGTTTTTTTTAAATGTCATGCTAGCATCAAAGTATTTTCTTCTTTCCAAACAAATGCAAACAACTATAGAAATATATATTTTAAAAACAGGATGATATAAGATCTAGATTCACAAACTGGAAACTATTATGCAAAAACAGGGTGATAAACATATCTAATAGGTAAAGTTTTATAAATAAATCTCCACCGTAATAAATCTCTAGCCAGTACAGGGGGTGGGGGCTGAAATGGAATATATAGCAGCATAAATATAGAACAGACAGCAAAATACCTGTTTCTTGCTATAGGCACAGTACTTTCCAGAAGGAACCAATTTATATGTCCAATGAAAATACATAGTACTGTATAACCAAACAGAAAAGAAATCAGTGGAGATTTTCAGACTACTGTACACTGTTATAGTGTTACTATTCCACTTTAACTGCTCTGGCTTCCTGCTGTGGAATTCTGGGGTTTGTAGTTTAGTGAGGCCTAAGAGCTCTCTGGCTGAGAGTTGTAAATGCCCCTCCCTAAACTGCAAATCCCAGGATTCAACAGGAGGCAGCCATAGCAAATATAGTGGAATAGTAACACTATAACAGTGTTTGAAAATCTAGAGTGTTTCGAAGGCTCCATCATTGCAAAAGGTCTTGCCTGTAAAAAGGCACCATGTGAAGAAGAACAGTGTTAACCTAAGCTTTTTGATATTTTGGATTCCTATGTGTTCACATGTATCTTGATTTTTGTTTTAACATGGGCAAGCACTCATTCATGCAATTTCCTCCCCATCATTCCTCCATCATTGCAAAAGGTCTTTCAAGTGGTACAAACCAAGGAGCACTGTATGAACATTGAATGCCAGACAGGAAAGATATCTTGAAGGCCATCTAATCCAGTGTAACATGCAGAATGCAGCTACACTATCCATAACAGGTAGCCATATTGCTGGAATGTAAGTCTTCCTTTATTTCATTTGTGAATGCTCCTGCAGTAGCAACAGCAGCAGCAGCAGCAACAACACCATGCAGTTTTCTCCCTGCTTGAAGATATTACTAGAGTTTTGTGCATTTGGGGTGATTCTTCAGTTTCAGTACTTTTTGGAGGAAAATATTTTCAGGGAAAATTGTTCTTTTCACTTGGTTAGGGTGAAAAAATCTCACAGCTGTGTAAATGTTTGTGTATTAACAAAGTTCTTGCCATTTTGAAATACCTTTCTCACTGAGGACAAGAACATAAGTCAATATTCTTTATATCACAGCCATAATGCCTTTACTTAAATACCTCCAGTAATCATAGAGATCCTACCATCTTTGAGGTAGATGTTCCACCAACAAAAAGCTCTTAGCATTGTTACCCTAAGAGGAGGCAGTGCTTTAGAGTCCCACTGTAATGCCAAAATCTCCTTTAATATTTGGAGGTATTATTAGTTTGAAAGGAGACCTACTAGAGGAGGGTAAATTTGGGGATTTTTCCACTTATGTATACCAGTACTAATTGTAGAGAGCACTCTAGTTAAAGTAAAACTACATATTTTTATTGGAAATAACACAGGGAATACACTAACATACAAAACATACACTCTTAAGATTCATACAAGGCTATTGGAAAGAAAAGTGGGGAGTTGAATAGAAAGAGGTTGGGAAAGATAGGATGATAGTTACCAGAATTGAAGAGAAGACATCAATACCAGTATCAGGATATGAAACAGAGTACCAGTAAAGTGCCACAGAAGGAAACCAACTCTCTGCCGGATTCTCTGTGCTACCCTCAGATGCACAGAGAATCCGTCAGAGTGTCAGTGTCTGTCTGTGGCACACTTTATTGGGGTCTGGGCCCTAATATTTATACTCTATTTCATATCCTGAATGGGTACTCTGGTTATGACAAAACCTGGGTGGTTTTCCCAAGGGATAGACAAAAGACACAGTAACTCTATTGATTGCTTTAATTAAAACATTGATGGGCTTGCAACAACCTTGTAAGATTGGACACAAGGGGGAGTGGGGAGATATTTCTGAAAGGTATAGAATGAGGAATGGTCACTTGTTTGCATGATTGAATTATTGCTTGAAATGTCCAAGGCTGGAACAGAGGATTAGCACATATTCCTTAATGACTGGGTCATTAGCATAAACCCATTACTGCAGGCACTTTCCCCATAATCTTAACCTGAGCTTTTCCAACATTATATTTCTAGACACATCTTGGGTCATTGTGACCTTTGGCTGACATACAGTCTGCCTAACGTCCCAGCCAAAGTGACTCAAAACATGTCAAATATGTTAAGTTATGGAAACTCGTGAGGAGGGGTAGTGAAGCATGCTAACAGCATGAGAAATTTTCTTATAATATTTAGACCTGTAGTTTGTACCTATTGGTTATAGCCCTGCTCTCTGCAATACCCAAGACCAATTTTTCTCCAACTTTTGCACGCTAGCCTTTCAGTCCAAGACTAGTTCAAGATTTAGCTCCAAGATAAAAATATTACTTTCATTGCTTCCTCACAACATTTGATTTACAGGCTCCTGGTCCAGCATTCCAGTTGCCCTTTTCTGGACACATTCTAGCCTATCAATGTACTTAAAAAATGTGGTGCCTAGAACTTGACATAATATTCGTGAGGCAGCTTCACAGAATAGTTCAGAATTGCCCCCCCCAAAAAAAATATTATGCAAAGATTGCTTTCACTTTTTTTAGCAGGCATATCACACAGCAGCTTTAAGTCAAAACAAGTGTGCATCTTCATAACAGTGGGTTTCCCATCAAACCATAGCAATGCAACCAGGGGTCTTTAATACTATATAGTCACAGCAGTACTTTGAGTGCCATGGCTCCATCCTGTGGAATCCTGAAGCTTGTAGTTTGATAAAGCTCTCTGTCTGAGAGTTCTAGATTTGTTGTTGTTAATTGGCATCAAGTCCACTCCAAGTTATGGCAATCCTGTGAATGAGAGATGAAACTGTCAACCTGTTATCAACAGCCCTGCTCTGGTCTTGCAGACTCAGGGCCATGGCATCCTTGACTGAGTCTGTTCACCTGTAATGCAGTATTCTTTTTTTCCTACTTCGTTCCACCTTAGCCAGCATTATTGTCTTTTCTAATGAGTCACGTCTTTTCATGATACGTCCAAAGCATGACAAGTTTCATATTTTAGTCATCTTGGCTTCTAGGAAGGGTTCAGACTTGATTTGCTCTTGGATTAATTTGTTTGTCTTTTTTAGCAGTCCAACACATATTTGAAATGAGTTGATTCTCCTCCTATCAGCTTTTTTCACTGACCAGCTTTCACAGAAATCGTAAGTATTATGGCATGGACAATCCTGACATTGGTATTCAATGATATATCTTGACACTTAAGGATCTTTTCTATAGTTCCTTCTCAGATGTCCTCCAAAATCCTAGTCTTCTTCTGATTTCTTGACTACTGTCTTCATTCTGACTGAGCCAAGGTATGGCAGCTTGAAGGGCAGATATGAAGGAATTAGACAAGATCCTGAAGTGTAAAGATGTTGCATTGAATACTAAGGTCAGGATTGTCCATGGCATCGTATTTCGCATTTCTATGGATGGTTATGAAAGATGGACAATGAAGAAAGCTGATAGGAAGAGAATCAACTCATTTGAAATGTGGTGCTGGAGGAGAATTCAATGGATATCATGGATTGCTAAAAAGACAAATCAATGGGTCCTAGAACAAATCAAGTCTGAACTCTCCCTAGAAGCCAAGATGACTAAACCAAGATTGTTGTACCTTGGCCGCATCATGAGAAGACAGAAAGACTACATTCCAGATGGATAGCCTCAATCAAGGAAGCCACAGCCCTGAGTTTGCAAGATCTGAGCAGGACTGTTGATGATAGGGTATCTTTGAGGTCTCTCATTCATAGGGTCACCATAAGTCAAAATCAACATGACACTTCTTTGCCTCAAACAAGAAGGCCGAGGACCTCAGCTTCATCTACGTCTTCTGAAAAACTGAATTTTCCCTTCACAACATTTTCACAGCACCTGAGTTGATTCATGTAACTCGGTCCCACCCACTTGCACTTCAGGGAAAGAATCCAAGATTTAGTCTTAGCTTTTCTCTGATTTGTTGGAAAGAAACAACAAACACAAAGGAAACTGCCTCTTGTCAGATTATACAATAAACCAACTGCAGTACAGTTGTTTAGCCATTCTCAATGGAAGTGAGAGCAATTGGGTAGCACATCCAAGTTTGTTGTGTCATGGAAATGCACTCACCCTGTCTTTGGGCTCATTTATACAAGCCAGGATATGCCGGCTCCATGCCGGGGTATCCTGGCTGCGGATCAGGCCTGTTGTTCCCGTTACCACCTCCAAATGGGCTGGAGCCAAACAGGCACACTGGGCCATTGTTACAGCCACCACTGCCATTTCTCTGGATCTCTCTGAAGGCAGGAAGACAGCCATCAACATGTGACCATGGCCCCCTGTATTTGACCAGCCTTGGTCACATGCTGGGGTATTCCTTCCTGCCTTCTGTGAGAGCCAGGAGACTGGCAGCTTCAGCAAGGGCTGGCCTGCTGGGATGGGCTCCTGCAGATAAAAGTTGTCCAATCTTTTCCTTCCTAGTAGGAATGGATTAAAAGAGGTATTTTGTTTTTTTTTAAAATGTTGTATTGGGCCCTACCTTGCCCCCCCTCCATCTGAGACCCTTATCTGCCCTAGGGTGATGCCTGGGGGCATAACAGGGCAAATACCCTGCATCATCAGGACTGCAGAGCAGTAAGACGGGAGCAAGACAGGGTATATTGCCTGTGTAGACAAGCCCTCAATCAATGTGTTTTTTGAAGTGAATTGCTTGGTACACTTGTGTCAAGAGCCTGACATTAGAGCTCAGTGTCTTCATGCACTGTTTGAATCCAAATCACAGAACCTGACCATTTTGAATCTCCACCTCGTTTATTGTTAAAAACATTGTTGTGGATATGTCCACATTCCAACAGATTGAACAAATTGCAGTTGGATCTGCAGCTAACATGTATTTGCTGCTATACTATATCAACAGTACAGACATCCAGGGAGCACTTTAAAAAAAACAGGTGGGATCCACATTACTTTTTACTTGAGCTCTTCTTTTCTTTTTAAAACAAAATGTCAGCACTGCACTGACTGCTCTTACCAGAAAACAACTGACTGCTGCCTAGATTTTTGGACATTTCAAATGACTGGTACAAGCTAAAAGCAAAGGTTTGCTTGCCTGTGACACCACCTGCAATTCTTGACAGATCATCTAGTAAAGGAAAAGAAACTCCACAGCAAGTCGTTAGAGTTAGCCATCAAAGAAAATAAAAGAGAACAAAAAAGCCTGAGGGTAATGATTACTCCAATCTGTATTTCATAACCATTTGGGAAGCATTCTTTTTATTGCACGGGTCAGAAATTCATTGATGTTTTCTTTTTGAAACATAACAGTGGATGAAGGCAATTAAAATAATTCCTTTGAACATATTTTTCAAAATCTCAATAATTATTCACTGTGACTGCCTGGCAATCATGCTGAAAAATACATCTAGAGCAGGGGAAACATTTATGTGTTCACTGGCATCCTGATCGACTTGTACAGCTTGCCACTTGAATGAAAAGCTATACGTTCTCCATGACAGCACCAGTGTGATGCCATCAACTGCTTCTTAGCTCCGAGTGTTAGCTGAGCTGAATCCCTGTCCTCCCCAGTTTATGCAGCTGATCAACTCAAGATCTCTATGGAAGTGGAAGACAGCTTATTTTGATAGGCTGTTGTCATCAAACAACAGATTCTACATGACACTCTTTGGACAGAAGTGTGTATGACAAAATAGTGAAGGCCTATCCTTTTCCAGAAAGGATATATTTTAGCTGCTTTTCATGCTGTTTATGTGCAACATTTGACAATCTCAGAATATTAATTCTGAAAAGCTGCATTCCTGATTTAGACAGCCTGGATTCAGTGATGTTACACACAGGAATGTGCACAGGATTGCAATGCAAGCATACAAGCCATGATTAGGTGTATAACATGGCAGGTACTATTATTAAAAAAATTAACATTTGGTAGTTCTTATGGGGGAGCCAGCATGGCATAGTGGTTTGAGTGTTTGACCATGACTCTGGAGACCAGGGTTGAACCCCCACTCGGCCATGAAAACCCATTGGGTGACTTTGGGCAAGTAACACATTCTCAGCCCTCAGAAAACCCTGTGATAGGTTCAACTTAGGGTCACTATAAGTCACACACAAGTAGCAATAGTAGTAGTAGTAGTAGTAGTAGTAGTAGTTCTTATAGAAATCTAGAATGAATACATTTGGACAAGCATGAAAACCTCATAACCCAAGAAGATAGTCAAGCAGGACCAGGAATGAGGAACTTTTGTCCCTCCAGTTGGAGTGCAATTCCCATCAATTTTAGAGAGCACAGCCAATGAACAAGCATCATTGGACCTGTAGCCCAGCATTTGGAAAGCCACCCATTCCCCACCCCTGAAGGAGCATCTACACACGAACAGCATAAAATAAGTAATTTCCAAACACCTCCAAAGAAAAGAAGCAAATATAAGGATGAGAATTGCTGCAGTCTGTTAAAATTACATGAAAGCATGGTTTCCCATTACAGCTGAATGGAGCGAATGCCTCACCTGATTAGAAATTGTACCTTCTTCTCACACAATAGTTCACAGTTGTAGGCTGAGAACCAGATTGATTTTGATTGCTGCATATATGTGAAAATGGTCATGCAAATTGGGAACCTTACATGTCCCTTACTACCCCTCTGGGAGTGACAGCTGCATTTATCGACAGTTGCAGTACAGATTATGTTGCTTCCATCATCTCTTCAGTGGCAAGGAAGGGGAACAATGTCAGCTGCTATATGTAAAATATACTTGCCAAACCTGTTATGCTGGTGTAACAGTTACAGCAATAATTTACAATGTCTGCATTCACTGACAGCAGATCTGGGAATTATTGTGTTGCTCTCCTGATGTGATTAAAACACAACTCCCAGCATTCCTCAGCATTGACTATGCTGGCTAAGGTTACTGGGAGTTGTAGTTCAATAACATATGGAAGGGCACCCCATTCCTAGCCCAGCTTACAGTGTGATTAACACATGTTGATCAGGACTATAAAAAGAACGTATCTTTATTTCTTTGTGCATGTGCATGTGCATGTTTATGTGTGGGGTTTTTTTTGGGGGGGGGACACCAGTAGTTTGCTAATTTTGAGCTAAAGTTGGAAAGAACACTGGATCATGAGCCAGCAACATGTATGGATATGGATATAGTCTCCAAGATCCACCATCTCAATGTCATGTGGTGAGTGGGCAGGGGACAAATAAGGATAATCAAAGGCTATAGCTTTCTCCACAGAGATCAGTTGATCTCTGACAAAGCCTCCATTGTCAGAGCCAAGCAAGGATCATGAAAGATTATAGCTTCCACAATCCTCTTCACCTGGCTTTTCCCCAATCTCCTAATGTCAGGCAAAGGGGTAGCCGAGCCAGGATGGTGCAAGGCTACATCCTTTGGTGATCCTTACTCAGCTGACCCCCACTTCCTGATGTCACATGGGGGGGGGGGTAGGAGGATCATCAAAGGGTATAGTCTCCATGATCCTCACTTGGCTTCCCTGTTCCCTATGACTATTTCAACTACTTTTACATTTGGTTTAATTTAATGTCAATTTGGTTAAATTGGCTATTTAGACTGCTGTTTAATCTGACAATGTATTATCTTGTTCTGAACTTGGTTAATTGGCTTCTTATTCATTGGGCTGTTTAAATTTGGCTAATTGGACTTTTCTTTGAAGAGAGTCCAAGGTGGATATAGAATCATAGAGTTGGAAGAGACCACAAGGGCCATCCAGTCCAACCCACTGCAATGCAAGAACACACAATCAAATCATTCCCGACAGATGACCATCCAGCCTCTGTTTAAAAACCTGCAAAGAAGGAGACTCCACCACACTACGAGGCAGTGTATTCCACTGTTGAACAGCTCTTACTGTTCTTCTTAAGTTCTTCCTAATGTTTAGGTAGAATCTCTTTTCCTGTAGTTTGACCCCATTGCTCTGTGTCCTTGTCTCTGGACCAGGAGAAAACAAGCTTGTTCCATCCTCAGTATGACATCCCTTGAAATATTTGAACATGGCTATCATGCCCCCTCTTAACCTTCTCTTCTCCAGATTAAACATACCCAACTCCCTGAGCTGCTCCTCTTAGGGCATGGCTCCCAGAACTCCCACCATCCTAGTTGCCCTCCTCTGGATACGTTCCAGCTTCTCAATATCCTTCCTGAATTGTGATGCCCAGAACTGGACAGAGTATTCCAACTGAAGTCTGACCAAAGCAGAATAGAGTGGCACTATTACTTCTCTTGATCTTGACACTATACTCCTATTAATGCAGCCTAGAATCGCATTGGCTTTTTTAGCTGCCACATCACACTGCTGACTCATGTTCAGCTTGTGGTCCACTAAGACTCCTAGATTCCTTTTGCATGTACTGCCATCAACCCATCCTATATCTGAGAATTTCATTTTTACTGCCCAAGTTTAGTATCCTACATTTCTCCCTGTTGAAATTCATTCTGTTAGTTTTGGCCTAGCTTTCTAATCTGTTAAAGTCATTTTGGATTCTGATCCTGTTCTCTGGGATATTATCTACCCCTCCTAATTTGGTGTCATGCCCTGTAAGTCTGATGAGGGTATGGAATCAGAGGAGGAGGAGGAGGACATGGCAGGGAATGGCCCTATGGACCCTGGCACAGATTTGTTTACACCTGTGCAGCAGGGAATCCTGTCAGCCTGTAGGCTCAAGCAGAGGAACAGCCTGGCCCTAGTCGGTTGGCACCAGTCAAGTCTGGCCAACTCAGATAACAATGATGAAGAAGAGACAAACTTACTTCCACCATCATATAGCCAGCAGCAATCTCAAAAGGAACATCAAAGGAAATCACTAAGATTTTATGAGAAACACCTGCTCATCAAGAAGCCCCTGCCAATGCCTTGATTGCTATATATATATATACTTTCAGGAAATGTGGAGGCTTTCTCAGAGATCAACTGATCTTCCTGGAGAAAGATTGCTGCTGACTTCATTGCCTTGAATCCTGTTGCCTTGACTCGTGTTTAGACCTTAGACTGTTCCTGAGTACCCTGTTGCCTGATCCTGTGGACCCACAGACCTACTTCTAGAATACGCTGCCTTCTGTAAGCTTTGAACCTTGGACTGTATTCTGGACTCTTCTCTGTGTGCCTTCCTGCTTGTATTGCTGCTGCTCAAGAAACTGAACTTTGTTTCAAACCTTCTCTGACCCCACTTAATTGACTTTGCTATCATGGATATTTGGCCACTTTCCCGGTCCTTTGACCTTTATTTAGTCAAACTCCCAAACTGTGTATTAATTGCTGGTAACAAATTGCTGCTTTCTTGGACATTTGGTGCCATCTGAAAACTTGATAAGCATGCCCTCTATTCTCTCATCCAAGTAATTGATAAAGATGTTGAATAGAACTGGGCCCAGGATAGAACCCTTTGGTGCCCCATTAGTCACTTTTCTCCACGATGAATAGGAGCCATTGGTGACTATCCTTTAGGTTTGGTTAGTCAACCAATTACAAATCCACCTAACGGTTGCATTATCTAGTCCACAGGTTACTAACATTTTTGTAAGAATATCATGGAGGACCTTGTCAAAAGCCTTACTGAAATCAAGATACACTACATCCACAGCATTCCCTTCATCTATCAAGTTGGTAACTCTATAAAAAAAAAGCTGTAAGATTAGTCTGGGACATCTTGTTTTTCAGAAATCCATGTTGCCTTTTAGTGATCCCGGCAATCCTTTGTAAGTGCTTACAGATTGTCTGTTTACTGATCTGCTCTACAATCTTTCCTAGTATTGATGTCAGGCTGACTGGGCGGTAGTTATTTGGTTCTTCTTTTTTCCTCCTTTTTAAATATGGGGACACCATTTGCTCTTTTCCAGTCTGCTAGGACCTCACCTGTTCTCCAGGAATTCTCAAAGATTATTGACAGTGATTCTGAGATTACTTCTGCCAGTTTGTTTAATACCTTTGGCTGAAGTTCATCTGGCCCTGGACACTTGAACTCATTTATACTGGCCAGGTATTCCCGAACTACCTCTTTACCAATTCTGTGCTATATTTCCCCTACTCCCTCATCTGCTTCATTTTCTCCAGGTTGAGCACTGTTAGAGAAGACTGGGAAAAAAAAAGAAGATGTTAAGTAGTTTTGCCTTTTCTTTGTCCCATTAGCCTTTTGCCATCTCACAGCAGATTTGGGCTTTCTTGTGAACATCTTCGATGCATCACATGAAGAAAAATTGTCCAAATGGGGTTGTTATCATAAAGTCCAGCAAGAGTTCCTCTTTTGAGGCTTGTTCTGGAAGGGACTGACAGCTGGACCACAACAAGTGCTAGCCAACCATACTGTTACATCCAGCTGTGGAATCTGGCTGTGACAGGATATGATGGGGCATTGCTTCATACACACCTTTGAGCTAAGATCTTTCACTTTCAGATTGGCCTTATGCAATTGTCTCCGGGATGATGTTATCATAGCTAACACCTTTCCACACTGCAGTCTGGTTTAGTTTAAATAAATTTAAGTTCAAGTTTAAATCCAAGTTTTATGGTTTTAACATATTTTAAAATGCTTTTAAAATATTTTAAAATTAATTTTTAATAATATTGTTATTCAATGGGTTTTTATTTTGTTTTGTTTTTTTAAAAAACATTTATATTATACACAATCTTACTTGTACTTTGTTTTTACTTACATTAAAAGCTGCTTTGGGTCCCATATTGGAAGAAAGGTTGCATATCAATCAGATAAACAAATACATAAATGTCCTGGCTTCACTCCCTGGCGTGTGTCTATGTGCATCTCAGTGGGCAATGCCCATATAATGATGGTCATTAGACGAGGACAACCGCATATTTCGTTTCCGTCTATGTTCTTCAGATAAATGCACAATTATTCTGTAGATCAATCAATAGTTTTACCAGAACAGCTGTGCACCTCGTTCATTAGGTAATGCTATGAAAACATTTGTTGGGTTTCATTCGTTCCCTGTGTATATATTTTAAGATGTTCCATGTTTAACTGAAGCTCTTGTTACTAGAAATCCATGTTGGAGTCTGGTTAAAAGAAAACAAAAAACTGAACAGTTCTAAGGTGGCATACCCTCCAAAAGATTAAAGCAGGGATAATATGCCTCAGCAGCAAAAAGTCACAACCAACACCACAGTCCCCTAATTTCTTCCACAGCAGGTTTAAGAGTACAGATATAATTAAGTTCAAGCAACTGGTATAGTATGTCTGAACTGAAAGTAAAATAAGTATTATGGCTAATATTATGCAAACTTCCATAGCAACCATAACACAGACTTCTAAGAAATGCTAAATAAGTTAAGCTCCTCTGCAAAATGTTTAAGAAATGAAATAAACCCAAATATGTTGTTCCATTGAAACTCTTTTCTCTGAAACTAAGGCTATAGTGAAGTCATCAGAGGGTGGCTTTTATCAACCATTTTCATGCAATACCCCCCCACTCTAAATCTAACCCTCCCTCTCTAAATCTAAGATTTTCTGTATCTTGTAAAGCAATTAAAATGTCATTTCTGATGGACATGCATACCTCAGATCTCACTCCAAGGGTTCAACACACACATGAGTGATTAAAAGTGAATGTGACTATCTACAAGAAGGGATGGAGACTGGATGGTTCTTCACATGCTGTTAAACACAACTTCAATAATCCTTCACAGTTGACAATGCTGATGGGAGTTGCAGTCGAACATCTGGAGGGCCAATTATCCTGTCCTCCCCTCCATCTAGGGCTTCTTGGATGCCATGCCCTGGATTTGGGATCTCCCTGGAAAGTCTGTTGTTCAGCCGGATGTCAATTTCCCCCTTTAAATACTTCCTTCTATTGGGAGAACTTTAATTAGAGAGAGGTGGGTAATTCTAACTCTTCATGACCCTGTTTTGCTCATACCCTGTATTAACTGATACCTATTATTCGATGTTCTGTGTTTGCTTTAGCTTTCATAATACCATCTGATTTAAAGATGGTCAGAACCATGGGTTTTCCTTCAAGCATAATTGGCTGTTTCTGCTGTCGTCTTTAAATACTAACCGTGAGTGTTCTCATGACTCCTCTCAAAAGATGAAAGATGAAAACTAGGTTTATCAAGGTATTTATCATGTACTTAAATCTTTCAGAATGGTCTAGTCCCTTCTAGAAATGGCAGAATTTCGTAACTCCTTTCCAACATTTTTTTTAAATAAAAAAATATTTGTTTTTAAAAAAGCTACTCATACTCAAATAGAAGACTTAACTAAGCTGCTATATGTATAAACCCCAGCCAATTTTCCTGATTACAGGTTGGCCCCCATATCCACAGAACCAATATCTGCAGTTTCAGTCATCCGTGGCTGGGAAAAAATAGGGATACATTCCATAGAGTTGTGTTGGAAAATGCTTAGAGAGGTGTCCTCTGTAGGAATCACTAGGTCCTCCAACACAACTCTATGGCATGTTTGTATCAGAAATCCTTTACTTTAATAGGGCTCACTATTACCTGTGTAAACGGTAAGTCCAGGAATCTATCCCCTGCGGATATGGGTGGGGGCTGTACATATTTAGTTCTCGTTAATATATGACTCTAGTGTTTCAAACTATGCATTTGTATTATAAAAATATAATTTTAAATACTAATGCATATTTACATGTTAAATAAAATTAGAAAAATCAAACCTATTGTAGCTGAATTGGCAATCCATATTTTTACCTGGAAACTAGCACACATATATATTGCTTCTCGAACTAATTACAGTTGTCCCTCCGTATCCACAGATTTGGTATCCACAGATTTACATATTCACGGCTTGAAAATATTCTTTAAAAAATAATAATCCAAAAAGCAAACCTTGATTTTGCCATTTTATATAAGGAACACCATCTTGCTATGCCACTGCATATAATGGGACTTGAGTATTCACAGATTTTGGTATTCATGGGGGATCCTGGAACCAAACCCCAGTGAATATGAAGGGACACACACTCACATTCACACACACTCTTCATGTTTTCCAAGGTCATTATTTCAAAAGAAAGAGCAGATTAAATACACATATTTATCTTGAAAACATACTTCATGTAATAAAAAACAGTGCAAAGGGGGAAATGGATTAGTAGTAGCACTATTTATGCTGTAAGGGCAGACGGGAACCTTGTTGTTTATGTCTCATCAAAAGCAATCCAACCACAAAACTTCAAATTTGAAAAGTAATTTAAAGTGGATAATTTTTCTTGCATACATTTGGATGACTAAGCAGCTGTTTGCTACATGAAATGAGTATCCAACATTAAAATATATGCCTTGTGTTTATGCAGCATAGCTTCTCAGAATTAACTTCAGCAATATACTGTGTAGAGCAGTAAATAGGAAAAAAATTCCAATCAGTAGGAAATTATCAACTGCATCTCAGTGAGGATCCTATTCCATGCACCTTTTAAAGGGGAAACATAATAAATCACAAAGAAGACAATAGACTGTAGCTGAAGATCAGAATGAGAAGACATAGAGATGGGAGAATAGAATCCACCATCCACTCATAATATCTGCACTGTTCCCTACTCATCACCTGCTTTTTGCTATATGCAGACCTTCTCACCCATCTGATGGGCACCCTGCCCTATTTGTCAACTGGATGCACCTTGTGTGGACACACCCCGTAAGGCAAAGTTACTTATTCCCTGAAAAATAATTTACATGCATTATTGTATAAAGGGAGGTACAATGGTTGTTTGCAAAAATACTATAACACTACTGAGTCTAAATTGGTTGGTGACCTGTCTAGAATTAAATCAATGGGATTTACCTACACATTGACTCACTACTGAAAAATCAACTGAATTTTGTAGTTAGGACTGACTGAAATGATGCCAGCCCTGGAATGTTTGGTTTGAGCAAGTCCATGGCTAAACAGAAGCAGAGAATCTAGAGTGTGCCACTGACAGTGCACTGACAGTGTCACTGAACAATGTCATATCAGATGCTGTATCTGTCCAGAAAGCAACTAGGTACCAGCAAAGTATAAACAGCACTAGTCTGGGAAGGGAGCCAACTGTTAATTAGCTCACAGGAAGGCAAACACAGTTCAAAAGGTCAGAGGCTTACGGCAATCAGTCAGCATGGTCCAAAGCAGTCCAAGGGTCAACAGGAGCAGTCAGCAGAGTAGTCAGGAACAGTCCAAGGTCTAAGCACAAGTCAAGGTAACAGAAGTAAAGATAACGGGAATCCAGGCACTGAACTCAGCAGGAAACTTTCACCAGGAAGATCAGTTGATCTCTGACAAAGCCTCCATCGCCTCTCCCAGCACATCTGAAGCAATTAAAGCTTTGGCAGGTGTTTCTTAATGAGCAGGTTTTTCTCATAAAGTCTCAGAGACTTCCGTTGAGCTTCCTTTTGAGCTCGCTGCTGGGTATACGATGGTGGAGGTAAGTCCCTCTTTTCTTCTTCGTCTTCACCTGAATGGGCAGGACTCTCTGCTAGGACTGATGCAAACCCATTCGGACCAGGCTCTTCCTCTGCTTGACCCTCTAGGTTGGCAGAGTTCCCTGCTGGCACAGGTGTCAACCAGTGCCAGGGTCCCTAGAGCTGTTCCCTGCCATGTCCTCCTCCTCCCCTGACCCTATAGCCTAATCAGGCTCATGGGACATGACAGTATCCCAACTCGGTGAGTATCTCTTTGAAGCAGAATAGGCAAGTCCTGCAGGTTCTCAACAAAAGCACCCCAACACTCCAGCTTGCATAGAGACACCCCACTTTCCATCAGTAGGCATTCCATCCAGCCTTGTGTCCTCCCCAAGTTTTAGCACATTACAATTCAAGTGTGAAATTGCACTTTCATTGTTCAGTGAATGAAGAGAACTGCAAGAACAAGTATGAATCAGTCTATCCTTCCGTATGTATAGAAACAATGTCTTGCATTGCTGAACAGGCTAGAAAAAGAGGGTAAAAGTACCCCCTGGAGTTTTAGCAATATGACTCAGAATTAGACACTTCGAAAACAACAAAGTAGATTAGGGGCATTATAGGAATTTGTTTTCAAACATGAGCACACACACATTCATTGAAAATTAACATGCAGACACACCCACAAATCATTTCTCTCACTCTGAGCAGCTTTTCTGCCTGCAGCTGTTCTGTTAAAATGCACATCTGGTGGGTGTAATGGCTGCTCCACCCTGATGAGTTAACTCTCTTGCCAGGCATATGCTGATTTGCATGATACAGCAATCACTATGTTTCTCTTCCAGGAGCTGCTGCTGATAGAAGCTTCCTCAGTGAATCATGGCTTGCACGTACATGTTCAACCATCTATCAATATTTACAACTATTTTAATTACTATAGTAGAGTCAAGGCCATTAGGACAAATTGCACTTTGCTGTGTGCTGCCATAAATCTGGCATAACACCATTAATTTCCAGAGAGTTATTCCAGATTTACAGCATTGTAGACGAAATCAGAATCCTGTTCGATATGTCCAAAGACAGCAGAGCTGTAAATGATACAGAGTTTTCACATCAGAGGACCAAGTGACTATGACCCTTTTACCAGTTCGACTACCACCCCTTTGTTAATACAGCAGTTTACTCAAAAATCTTCTCACAGACAAGGCAATAAAGTTTAGTCTCCAGTGTCAGAGAACCAGAGGTATATCAGTAGCAATATACTGTGATTTAAGTGCAAGACCTGAACACACAATATGCTGTGCTGTTATGAGACTTGCCTTCCACACTGTATGAAATTCCCAAAATGAGTAATAGAAGTTGGAAGACACCAGTATATATTTGATCAGTTTCTTAGAGAAAGTAAGTTTCTAGTTTGGTGTAGACGGTTGAAAATACACAAACACCACACACACAAACACACAAATACATACCACTCTGGTTGGACAGTTCTAATAATCTGGAACTATGCATATTACTGTGCTTGAAATTAATTTGGCACAATTGCATGGACTGAAAAAGGGAGGGATGTCTACCTTACTAAATAATGGATTCAACAGAATATCACAAGTTTATGCCCGTTGTGTTGCCCTAAGAGGTGTGAGAACAATGTATCTATTACACACAGTAAAGAGCTATGTACGGATATTCAGATAATTGAAGAGTAAGAACTTCTCCTTTGATCTCTTCAACAGAAGATTCAACTGGCCCATTATGTGGTCTCCAAGAGGCCAGCTTCTTATTAGCAACCTTGCAGATGGTGTATGGTTTAAATTAATCCACTCCTCTTCATTTATGCAATAGTCAGAAATGTTCAGAGGTATTTTTTGCATGGGAGGAATTCTAGGAAATGTTTGTAGATGTCATAACAAACACAGAGGCAGATTACAAAATGCTATAGTTGTAATGCTGTGGTTGTACAATTAGAAAATAAGGTGATGTCCCATGACACTACACTGTAGAAGACTGACCTGTTTATACATATTCATTAGGCAGGTTGTGCAGTCCTACACAGGCCTACTATAGAGGTAGCTCTGGGCAATTCAGAAAGATGAAGGCTTTCACAGCCAGCATCCATAGATTTTCCTTGGTTTTTTTCCCGGTTGTGAGGCCGTGTTCTGGAAGAGTTTACTTTTGACGTTTCACCGCATCTGTGGCTGGCATTTTCAGAGAATGGTTGTGTGTGTGTGTGTAGTTTATATACTATGAACCCCTGTTGGGGAGCATATCTAAATTTGTGTATTTGAATGGTTCGTTTCTGGGTGTAGAAATGCAAGGAGGATTAGTAAACTGTGGACAAGTTTACATAGGGACTACTAAATGCAGTGTGCAAACACGAATCAAGGAACATGAGAGACACCGCAGACTGAGCCAGCCAGAAAAATCAGCAGTAGCAGAACATGTTATAAACCAACCTGGACACTCTCTCACCCAACCATTCTCTGAAGATGCTAGCCACAGATGCAGGCGAAACGTCAGAAAGAAACTATTCCAGAACATGGCCTCACAGCCTGGAAAAAAACCAAGGAAAATCTAATTCAGAAAGAACTCTTATTTTTCTATTTGAGCTGCAAGCAATAGCTAAGAAACTAGTTTGTCCAAAAGAATTTTCTCTGACAACTTGCTGCTAGCAGCATGATAAACTCTCCAGGAAAACAGAGCATTCTGAGTTAGTCTTTATAGACTACTAGCTGGGCACTAAAGTCAGCTTCGATCCAAAAAACCTCAACAATAGCTTAATGAATGTAGGTCACAGTTGTCTAGAATTAGCTTTCCAGGAGAGATTAGATTTATCTAGGAATTTCTTGTTTTTTTCTGGAAAGAATACAAATAGAAAAAGTAGTTTTCAATCTGGCTTTTGATAAGTTTTTTTTTTTTAAACAACCATGTAAATTAATTTAATTCAAGCTGCCACCTGCAGCTTGAAATGGTTCAGGAAAACTAGGAATGTGAAAAGAATGGGTTACTTACCTGTAACTATAGTTCTTTGAGTGGTCTTCTGTGAATTCACACAATGGGATAATCCTGCATCTGTGCAGAGCCCTTAAGAAACTTCCAGAAACCTCAATTCAAGCTTTTGGGTAGTAGCTCCGCCTCCCTCACCCCTGGCCCATATAAGCCCCCACCTCTCACCAATTGCTCAGTTTCTAATAGCCATGTATTACAAAATACTGTGAGAGGTAGGACACCAGAGGGGAGGAGGGTGGGTTTGTGTGAATTCACAGAAGACCACTCGAAGAACTATAGTTACAGGTCAGTAACCCGTTGTTCTTCTTTGTGGTCTCTGTGAATCCAAACAATGAGTAGACTAGCAAGCTCAGAGACAGCAGGAGGAAGGGGTGTCCTAACACCAAGAAAGACAAAACAAGGTTCATAAGAAAAACACTATATTGTATTGATCAGCAAAAACCTGTCTACTACGAGTGGCTAAGGATGATAGTACAGCCCTTCCCAAGGCTGAGCCATCCTTCCCGGCAGAGTCTAGTTTATAGTTCTTCACAAATCTGAGTGGCGTGACCCACGTAGCTGCCCTGCAAATGTCCGGGAGAGGGAACCCCAGCAGGAATGCCATTGAAATAGCTGTTGCTCTAGTAGAGTGGCTACGTATTGTGCTAGGAATCCATTCTCCCGTCACTTGATAAGAAATAGAAATGGTGGAGGCCACCCACTTGGAGAATCGCTGTGATGACACTGGTAGGCCCTTGCTTGGGCCAGAGTAGCATACAAAGAGCCCACTAGAGCAGCGGAAACACTCCGTCCTGTCTATATACAGTTCAAGGGCTAGCTGGACGTCAAGAGGGTGACAGGATCCAATCGGCTCGCTTGCTGGAAGTGGGCAGAAGATTGTCAGAACTATGTCTTGATTCAGATGAAAAGAGGAGACAACCTTAGGGAGAAAAGTCACATTCGGTCTGAGGATGACGTTGTCTTGATGGAACTGTGTATAGCGGGGAATCCATCCTAAGGGCACACAGCTCACTTGTCTTGCTGTCATGATGGCCATCAAGAGGGCTGTCTTGAAAGACAGGAGGCACAAGTCATACTTGTCCATAGGTTCAAAGGGACCTCCAGAGAGGGCCTTTAGGACTAAGGTTAAGTCTCAGCTGGTGACTGGAGCCATTACCGGTGGGTGTAAATTTCTATACCCTTGGAGGAAGTTTTGGACCAGTGAGTCCTTGAAGCACGACTGCATCCCTAGACACTGAAAGTGCTAAGATGCTGCAGCTATTTAAGTTCGTATGGAAGAGAGAGAGAGACCCTTTACTGACAGGGTGGCGAGGAAGTTTAAAGGGAGTGGCAATGTAGCCTTGCTGGGTGGTATATTCTTCCCACTCAGGAAATGACAGAACTTTTGCCACTTGTACTGGTACACTTTTTGGGTAGGTGGTGATTGGGTGGCCTGCAGGATATCCTGAGCCATATTCGACAAGACTGCCAGTGGCTGGTGAGCCATGCTGTTGATTTGATTGTGTCCAGGTCTGGGTGGAGAATCTGGCCACCTTGAAGTGACAGGATGTCTTGACAGAGAGTGAGATGCTAAAAAGTCCTCCACGATAGGAGAAGCAGGGGGGAGAACCATGGCTGTCTGCACCACCAAGAGGTTATTAGTATACAATCTGCCCTGTCCTGTTGCAGCTTTTTTGCTACCTTGGAGATCAATGGGAATGGGGGAAAGACATAGAGACTAACACCAGTCCATTTGAAAAGGAATGCATCCCCCAGGTTTCTCCGTGAATCTTACTGTCTGGAACAGTACAGGTGACAAACAGATGTATGACCGGATCTCCCCAGTCCACAAACAGTATGGCCAGGATGTCTAGCACCAGGGACCACTCATGGTTGTTGGTTTGAGATCAGCTGAGTGCATCTGCAATGTTGTTTTGGCTCCCTGCCAGGTGAATTGCTGTCAGAGAGATTTGTCATGCAATGCACCAGTCCTACATCTGGAGGGTTAGGTCTAGGAGTGTTCATGACCAGGTCCCTCCCTGCTTGTTGATATAAAAAACTTTGGTGGTATTATCAGACACAACCTGGACCACATGCCCCTGAAGTGATGGCTCGAAGGCCTTCAATGCCTTGAACACTGCTAGCAGTTCCAGCGCATTGATGTGTAGCTGAGACTCCGTGTTTGACCATAGTCCACGAATGGCTAGATCGTGCAAGTGTGCACCCCAATCTGTCAGGGATGCATTTGTAGTCATTGACCTGGTGGAATGAGGTGGACGAAGGGTAGACCACAGCGAACTATTTCTGGCCAAGTCCACCAGTCTAGAGCACTGAGTACTGGTCAAGGCACAGAGAACATCTTGAAAGGATTGACGAGAAACTTATCGACATTTCTGAGGAATCAAGCTTGCAGGGGTCTCATTCTTAATCTGGTGGAGGGGCAACAGCTGTGGTGGAGGCCATGTAGCCCAGGATGGGTTGGATAAGGTGTGCTGTCACTCTCTTGGAGTGATGCAGTGGTGCACTGTGTTCTTCAGTACTGAGAACCTATCTTCCAGAAGAAACGCTCGACCCGATGTAGTGTCTAGTTGGGCCCCAATGTACCTGGCGAGCTGTGATGGTTCTAGGTGGGATTTCTCCAGGTTGACCATGAAGCCTAGTTCGCTGAGCAATGAGAGACACAAGTCAACATCTCTGACTACTTTCTCCCTGGATGGTGCTGCTATAAGCCAGTCGTCTAGGTCTAGGAATATCACCACTCCGCTCAGTCTGAGATGTGCCACCACCACTGCTACACATTTGGTAAAGACCCTCGAGGCTGTACACAAGCCTAAGGGGAGGGCTTTGAAACGGAACATGTGGGAGCCAATGGCAAATGCGAGGAAGCACCTCTGTGGTGGTGCTATGGCAATGTGGAAGTAGGTGTCACAAAGGTCGATAGTGGCGAGCCAGTATCCTTCCTGGAGGAATGGGAGGATGGAGGAAAGCATAACCATTCTGAACCACTTGGGGGCAATATAGCGATTGACATCTCATAGGTCCAAAATTGGACATAGCCCACTGTCTTTCTTGTTGACTAGAAAGTAGCGGGAAAAGAACGCCTCTGCCTGCTGATGCTGAGTAATAGGTTCTATGGTGCCTTTTCTGAGGAGGGTAGCAACTTCCTTAAGTAGGGGAGTGGAAGGTGAGGTTACTCTGTAGACTCTCGAAGGAGGCAGGTGGTTGAATTTTATAAAACATCCTTAGAGGATGATGCTCAATAGCCAGTGGTTTGAGGTGATGGCGCGCCAAGAATGGAAAGCGATGCAAAGTCTGTCTGCATAGGATCCGGTGGTAGGACATATTCAGATGATCCTTGCAGTGCAAGGATCGAGCGGGAGAGGTTCGTAGCAGCAGCACAGCAGGGGGTCGATTTTGGACGACGCAGTCCATGCAATGAAATCGTCTGCCTCTTTTCCGTTTAGGGTTGGACCCTGCTGCGCCATATTTGGCCAGATTTTATTCACATGCCTGTGGACAGATACCACACTTGCTAGGACCTTGCCGGCACAGTCTGCCACATGCTTGGCCGTTTGCCTCTTGTAATTCGCTAGAGCAATGCCGTCATCTCTCATGGTGTGCATCAATGCGAGGTCTTGTTCAGCTACCTTGTCCAAGTATGGTGAAATAGTGTCCCACAGGTGTTGTTGATACGCATCCAGTTTTTTACTTTCCCAATCTGTTGTTGAAGAATGTACCCTTTGCGAGGTATACATTTGGTCTGCGTCCATTATAATAGTGTTAGGCTTAGGGTGTGATGTCAGCCATGGGGCTGCATCATAAGATATTCTATAGAGATGATCCAACTGTCAAGAGGTAAGTGGTACTGAGGATGGGGTAACCCGGGCAGCCTTGACGATCTGTGTAAGAAAAGGTGAAATGGGGAGGGAAGGTAGTGGTGGTGACTGTCATTGAAGATCTTGAAAGATTGGGTCATCTATTTGGATGTCTGGCTGGGTCACCATTAGACCCAATGAAACTGCCATGCGATGAACCACTTCAGTAAAAGCCTTGACGTTGTCCATTGGAGACGGTGCTTCAGGGTTCACCTTTTTAGTGCGTGGCAAGGTCTTTGGAGATGGAGTCTCTGAATGAGATTCGTCTGACGCATGTGAAGGTGGAGACAGAGTTTGACGTGGTATGGCTGGCCTAGGCCCAGCTGCCATATCAGGTGTAGGGAGCTTATGAGGCTCGGGATCCTTATCCTTAGGTGTTTGGGAATCCCTAGGAGGAGAGAGTACGTGACAAAGAAGAGATCTTGAGCAAGACTGACCACCTCTTCCCCGGTCCCCTGGTGAGTCCATACAGCCAGGTTTTGCCCCATCATGTTGTCCTGTGTGTCTTCTGGTGAACGGTACTGTCCCCAGTCTGTCAGACAGTTTTGTCGCTCATCCTGGAGGTCTCCTTGATACATTGGAGAAAAGTCTTGACAGTACTGGAGAAAACAGTCGCTCATCCTGGAGGTCTCCTTGATACATTGGAGAAAAGTCTTGACAGGGCATCTTTTGTATTGTCTGTGGGAGAAGTCATCATAATAGTGGTACCATGGGTCCGAGTCCCAATAGTATCTCTCCGGGAGATATCCCCGAAAAGGAGGGAACTCACACTGGTACCGGTTGTACCTGTCTCAAGACCAATCATCTTCTTACCATGGAGACTCCTAGTCAGAGCACTGAGAGCGGCATGATCCTGATTGTGATCTAGGTGCAGGTCAAGGCCATGGATGAGGAGTATGGGACCGTGTCTTTAAGCGGGATTGGGATCAAGGTACAGGAGTTCTTGGTGGAGACTTGGGAGTTGGACGAACTGTAGGAGGTGTCCGTGGCCTGTCTAGCACTGTCTTCACAGGAAAGTAAGACCGGGAGTGGGACCGGGAGTGGGACTGGCTTCCGAGTGGGACTGTGAACGGTGCAGAGACAGAGACCTCGAGCAGGGCCAGGAACAATGAATAGGCGGCAACTGAGAGTGGGACCTTGAATGATGCCAAGGAAGGGACCAAGAGCAGGAATGGGAATGGGAATGAGAATGGCTCAAGCGGTGTACAATAGTCCCCAATGCCAATGGTGTCTTTGGAGAGGATTCCTGAACTACCTGAATGTCAGGCAACAACTCTCTAGCAACCCCATCTGAGTCCAAATCTGCTCTAACGTTGCACGACCAGTCAGGTGACGGTATCGAGAGTCTTCTCTTTACAGGAGAAACAACTGACAGAGCCTCTTGTGTACAGTCCCTGTCCCTCCGTATGGTTGACCCACGAGACGGGGAACTCTCTTTGTGAGTTTTCCTACGCTCCTGGGATTGCCCTCTGTGAGGGGATTGTCTTTCGCCCACTGCCTTAGGCTTTTTCTTTGGTGGCTCATGCTCCTCCTCACCTTCATGTTCAGCAACATCCAAAACTTGGTCAGCAATACAGCCTGTTGTTGCCTTTTGACACCACAGTGGTATCGCCCACACGGGTCCGTACGTTACCCTGGTCATGGGCATGAGTGGACATCGAGGTTTTCTAAGTAGTCCCTTTTGAAATAGATGGGACCGTTGTGAAACTATGTTTCTCAGGTTCCTTGGCCGGTTTTGGGGTAGTAGCAGACCCAGAGGTCTTAGTGGGGGATGAAGTGCGCTCATAGAGCAAGGCCTTCAACATCTTATCTCTGTTGCATTGGGCCTGGAGAGTAAAAGCTTTGCAGTGGCTACAGGACTTAACATCATGGAACTTCCCCAAACACAGGAGACACTTAGAATGGCCATCCGTCTCAGTCATTTTGCCCCCGCATTGAGTACAGGCCTTAAAGAAGCCTGTGGCTGACATCTTATTCAAAAGGGAGTGAGGAGGCTGCAAATGCAGTTGAAGAGGTAGAGAAGTACTGTACCATGGTCAATAGGTCTGGGTCAGAGGCCAGAGATTTAGTCCAGTGAACTCAGATCCAAGGAGTCAAAGCAATTCAATTCAAATCCAGAGGACAATAGTAGCAAAGTCAAAGACAAATGAAGTCAAAACAGTAGTCAAAGTCCAATCCAGGGTCTAATACCAGTAGAAAAATACAAGAGGTTTGAGGAGTGTTCCTTCAGTGCTGCTCACATGGCAGAAAAAAAGGAACTGAGCAGTTGGTGAGAGGTAGGGCCTTATATGGGCAAGGGGTGAGGGAGCGGAGCTACCACCCACAAGTTTGAATTGAGGTTTCTGGAAGTTTCCAAAGTGCTCTGCGCAGGCGCAGGATTATCCCATTGTGTGAATTCACAGAGACCATGAAGAAGAACCTGCCAGTCTTGTTCACACTGAGTTTCTGAATTGCCCACTGTCATTCTTGTGTTTTTATTGGGTTGTCAGCCTCCTTTGTTTTCTGCATGGAAATCCATGTGTGCCTTGTGCACACTTTGTAAAAATGAAAACATTTTTCCTTGGGTTTTTTTCTGGGCTGTGAGGCTGTGTTCTGGAATAGTTTCTTTCTGACATTTTGCCTGCATCTGTGGCTGGCATCTCTGAAGATGCACCTCTGAAGATATATTGGAGACGGGATCCAATAAGCAAACCTTGATTTTGCCATTTTATATAAGGGGCATCAGTTTACTATGCCATTGCATATAATGGGATTTGAGCATCCACAGATTTTGGTATCCACAGGGGGCCCTTGAACCAAACCCCAGTGGATACCAAGGGCCCACTGTACTGGAGGAATGAATGAAGATTCACAGCAGCAAAGAGATGGTATGAAAGGAGCAGCCAGGGAAGATAAGTTACTGCTCTGCAGTCTCTGTTCATGAAATAATGCAGTACACTGATGGTGGTGTGGCTTCTACCTAGATTCCAGTGGTGACTACCTTACACACCTCCCTTCTTGTTTAACAGTTTCAAATGTAAACTTACATAGTCTAGACTTAAATTTATTTTAATTTTTTAATTAGGTATTTATACCCCACTCTTCAGCCACAAAGGCTATCAGAGCAGCTTACAATTTGTTTTAAGCAGTAGCAATTTACACACCTACACAGCATTAAGCAGTTTCCAATGTGTGTTAGCTAACTGCCCCCACAAGCCGGGTACTCATTTTACCAACCTACGAAAGGATGGAAGGCCAAGTGAACCTTGGAGCCCTCTGGAATTGAACTTGCAACATGGTGACTTGCAGTACTGGATTTAACCACTGCACCACCAAGGCTCCTTTCCCAATCTCGGGAGCTCCAGACAGTTTGGGCAACTCCCATGAGCCAAAACCATTACCTATGATGTCTGGGGTGGAGAGGAGATTTATTGCAAAACATCTAAATGGGATAAGGTAGAAGAAGGCTCAGTACCAGCAGGAGGCTCCCATGTCATTGGGCACTGAATCCATTCCAAGGGCCCTGTCACACTACACAATTATAGCACTTTGATTCCACTGTAACTACCATGGCTGCATCCTATGGAATCCTGGGGTTTGTCATTTGGGAAAGCAATTCTCTTTTCCTGAGAATGCTGAAGACCCCACCTTGAACTGTAAATCCCATGACTCTATAAGATGGAACCATGGCAATTAAAGTGAAATCATTGTGCTACAATTGTATAGCCCATGGTTTCAGTCCAAACTTCCCGAGGTGCTGAAGGATATCCCCAAAACATTAAAGTCTGGACTAAAAGCCAGAGAATATTCACTGGCCTACTGACATGCAACCAACAGCTTCTACTGAGAAGGCTGGTCTAGTAAGTCAGTACTCCACACCATGTAGAGTCTTACATTTAATGTTCAGCCCAAATCAGATACACCAATAGCTAGGAACCATAGGAGGCATATGGCTTCCTAATGTAAGCAAGCTTTAGCTTGAAATGGTATTCTTCTCTCTAATCAGAGAGCCTTATCACATGAGGCAGCACCTTTGGTTTGGGCTTATCACATGACATCATCCTTCTTCTGTTGTGCTCCAATGAGAGACTGTTTTAAAGAGTTTCTTTTTCTTAACAGAAAAAAAATGCATTAACGACCTCCTTTCCAACTTCTGTTGTGCTATGATTTCCTATGCAAAAGTTCCATTGTGCATTTATGCGAATTTGGGGTGGTCAGTGGACATACTTTGGGTGGGGAAACATAGTGATCAGGGAAGGAGGAGAAATAGGGGTGGGCATTTCAATTTAGTGTCCTTTCAATTGGCAATGTAACTGCTAGAACGTTGTAAAAAAAATTTATAAAAAAAAGGCCATTGCCAAAAGGCCACCCCCACAACCAGGGCTTGTCAGAGAAACCAAAAGTTTGCTCACTGCCCCTCCCAACATTCTTTCCCAGCCCCATTCCAGAGTCTCTCTGTTGCTATAATGCTATGATGATCTCGGACGGGAGATGTCTAGCAAGCTCCCCCCCCAGCCAGCCACCCTCCACCTTTCCCAAACCCGAGATGGGGCTGCCAGCCCCATCTTGGACTCAGGAAGCATGGGAGGTGGCTAGCAAGCTTCCCCCCCTCCATCCAGCCACCCTCCACCTTTCCCAAACCTTGCTGGCAGCCCCATCTTGGACTCGGGAAGGACGGGAGGTGGCTAGCAAGCTTCACCCCCCAGTCAGCCACCCCTCCGCCTTTACCAAACCTGAGATGGGGCTGCCAGCAAGGTTCAGGAAAGGCAGAGGGGTGGCTGGCTGGGGGGCAAAGCTTGCTAGCCACCTCCTGTCCTTCCCAAGTCCGAGATGGGGCTGGCAGCCCCATCGCGGGTCCATATACCCGGCGTATAAGATGCCCCCCTGACTTTTGAGGAGATTTTCCAGGGTTAAAAGGTCATCTTATACACCGAAACATACGGTACATCAACCATTAATAATCATTAACTCTTCCGGAGCACCCTTTGTCTAGTTCTGGGAAACTGTGAGAAACATTGTATTCAACTCAAAATTCCATCCCTTCAAGGGAATTATCACATATAACTATCACCCTAAAACACCAGCCAAGTATGCACAAATCCCCTGCTTTTCATCAATTCGTGTCATCATTCTGCCTTCTGGACCTCCTCTCTTCCAGCTTACATTGTGGTTTCAGCTCTACAGGATTGGTGTAGTACACCCCACAATCTCATTACTCTACTCCTCTATCGAAGTACTTGCTACTATCTTTGATAGCTTGTGGGATTGCCTGAAGCCTGAGTGCATGCGTGAATGCTGTTACTGTTAATGTCCAATAAAAATAATTTAATTGTACATTTTGGCTTAGAGTCTCTGTTACTACTGGTATACATAGGTTAAAAGTTTCTGCCATTACCTGGCCTCTTGCTGCCATAATTGAGCTAATTAATTATTCCTCATATTAATTTCGGCCACTAGTGGGATCCTCACGGACCCCACACAATCTTGGTAACATCTTCCTTCTGACATACTAATTGCTACCACATGAAAGCCAGGCATAGATCAGACAAATGGATCAGTAGCTTCTGACTTTCCTCTGCAAGTGATTTTAAGTCTGGGAAGTTTGAGACATCCTGATCAGGAGCCCCCTTCCACACAAGGAAAAAAGGTCTTTTTAAAGGTAAGACTGTTTTCATTTATATTTCGGGGCAGGGGGGGATGCTGTGTATGTGTGAAACAAACAATGAAAAGGGTTTGTGAAAAGGACTTGGAGGAGGTAGTGGGTGGGCAGTCCCAAATGCTGTTGTGTGCGATAAGGTTTTAGCGCTAACGTATGCTGTAATCCTGGAATCATTCCAAAGGTGCACAAGAAAAGAGAGCAATCCCAATTGAATAGCCAATTTTTATAGACAACACTATTGTAGTTGGAGAAGAGGCTCATGTGATGAAGCCCTGAATTAATAAATGCTTGTAGAAGGGAACAGATGTTGATAGTATTTCTGCATTTCATTCAGTAAGGCTAAGTGAGGCACTAATAGGTATAGACAGCAAAAACGTGTACACTCAGCTACCTCTTAGAAAATACTTTTTAGGATATCCTGCACTTCCATAACATATTTTTAAATCATGTATGTCATGGGTTGTTATGTCTGGCTTTTTCTTCTCCCAAGAATAACAGTGAAAGCCTATTATAGAAGCTTAAAGTAACCTGCAGCAAAATGGAAGGTGACACTGCCTATGAAAGGCCAAGAAATAATATAGACATATTTTTAAGAGAAAGCACTAAGCAACAGAACTCCTGAAAGCACATTTCTGAGAAGTTAAAACAGCCCCTTCTCTAAATACTGCCTCCATCTTTGAAAAAAAAAATCTGAATGACAACACACAGGCTACGAATCCATCAACAGAGAAAATCTGGAGAGCTCAATGAGGAAAGAAGTATCTGTTCTGTTGTTATTTCAGAAAAAGAGTCCATCTAGTCTAGCACTCTAGTATTATGGCTTGTGTAGTGTTTCTGGAAGACTCAGGTCATGTTCACATGGACCAGAATATGCCACATTCTGGCTGGGGTATTCTGGCCCTGGAGGTGACCTGTATTCTCCCTGTTACCTTGCAATCTGTTGTGCATGTGCTGCTCTGTATCGGTGGGAACCTCCTTTGCCACCAGTGATGCACATCATGCTCTCTGAGGTCACCACAAAGTGAGGGCCTCGTTGTGACCTCAGAGAGCATGACATGCAAGACCAGTAGTGGTGGAGGAGGAGGCACCAGCTGATACAGAGCAACACATGCATGTGGACAGCTGCCCATTCCCACCATAGAATGCTCCTGTTTTTTCTGCAGGGACTGGGATTTCCCAGTATTTTAAAAGACATTTTAGGGGGGGGGCTGCCCCAGTTTCTAATTCGAACTGCCATTTGGACAGTTCAGACTAGAATTGGGACCAAACCCCTGTGTTGCCTGGACAGCTGGTCATGGGAATGAGGGGAGACCATTTCATTCAGCCCATGTAGACAAGGCCTCAGAGGTAGGGCATGATGTAAAAATAAGTACTTTCCTCTTTCATAGTTTCCTACATTCTGCCTCAATTAAAATTTGAGATAAGGGGTGCAATTCCTTTCACTCTCACAAAGGAACAGATAATCAGAAAAACAATGGCTGGAGGAACAGTGACAAAATGCATGAGTGACTGCATGTTATTTGTGTACAAATCTGTATATAATGTAGCATCATTGTGAGTCTGCTCAGAAGTTGGCGTATTGTTATACATATATATATATATATATATATATACACACATACACACAATGGGCCCTCTATATCTGTGGGCTCTGGAGTTGTGGATTCAACCAACTTTGGATCAAAAATAATAATTTAAAAAATTAAATATTCATTTTTTTTAAATACAATTTTCAAACAAACAAACACAAAAACAGTGCGGGACATCTCATCTCTCTCTCTCACTCCATTCAGTGGTCTTGCAAGAGGACTATGGCAGAAGCTATTTTGTAGCCCTCCCCTGCTGAGGGTGAAGAATCTGCTGAGGCAGGATGGGGGAGAAAGAAGGGGAAGCTGGGGTAGCTGCCACCACCACATGGTCAAGTTCCAGCCTCCCCTCTCCACCCCATCCTGACACCCACTTCCCTCTCTTCCTCTCTCACGATTTGCCTTGTGGCAGTGGCTGTCTCTGGTGTGCTCATGGGGCAGATAGTGAGAGAGGAAGAAACGGAAGTGAGTTTAAGGATGGGGAGGGGAGGTTGGGTGCATGTGTGTGTGGCAGCAGTGCCTTCAGGGTGCATATGGCGGGTGTTAGGGTGAAACAGATTGGGTGGTGCTTGAGCTTTACAATATACCATAAATCCCTTTATATAAGGAACTTGAACATCCACATTTTTAGGTATCTGTGTGTGTGTCCTGGAACCAATCCCCATTGATATGGAGGGCCCACTGTAGATGCATGAAAATCATACCATCATAACTGGAGTATTGTACAGTCAGACCTCTGTATCTGTGGAACCAATATCCATGATTTCAGTTATCTGCAGGACACAAGATAGGGGACACATACTATAGAGCTGTGCTGGAAAATGCCTACAGAGGCATCCTCTGAAGGAATCTTCTGTGTCATCCAA
Source organism: Gambelia wislizenii (assembly GCA_030847615.1). Lineage (NCBI taxonomy): Eukaryota > Metazoa > Chordata > Lepidosauria > Squamata > Crotaphytidae > Gambelia > Gambelia wislizenii. Next base: position 112,836,135 of record JAUMIR010000004.1, read on the forward strand.
CACAACTCTATGGTATGTTTTTACTGCAAGTCCTTTATTTTAATAGGGTTCACTATTATCCGTGTTTTCAGTATCCACGGTAAATGTGGGAACCAGACCTCACAGATATGGGAGTCCAATTGTATACCTATGTGTGTGTGAGCTATTAAGACAATATTGTAAGCTTTTCTCATCCCACCAGGATTCTCACCTCCACAAATATAATTGATAGTTGTTCTACATTCACATAATTACAAACTCACAAACTAGGGTGGAGGTAGTTAAGTCTCTATAACTGACATTATAGTGAGCATCAATGATTTCAGGACTTCAGTGAGACACCTCATGGACTGACAGCCTGGAACTTGGTCTAGTGAACTACAGTTTGGCAATGTTAGCACTAAAGCCATTCATTCATTCATGTTTTCTTTAACATTCATTATTTAACTAAAAACTAATTTATTTCATTATTTCTTAATCAAATATTAGTAAAACATTAGTTTTAAATTTTTAATAAAAATAATTTAAATCACTAAATATGACCAATCCTGAAAATTACCCCCAAAAGAAACAAATGTGAATTCATTAAAAATAAATTAATATAATCTGAAAAATTAATTGTTGCTCAGGCAGTTAATGTTGCAGGCAATTAATTATTTAAGTAGCAACTATTAAAATGGTTGATTAAAAAAAGAATTAGTGGGAAGAAATTGAATTTTAATGAATTATCTCCATGCTGCAAGTCAACTATCTAGGAGAGGTTTCCTCAGACTTCAGCCCTTTTACAACAGGGGTGAGGAAAATGTCTTACAATAGGGAGCCCTGGTGGCGCAGTGGTTAAATGCCAGTACTGCAAGTCACCCCATTGCAAGTTTGATTCCAGCGGGCTCCAAGGTTTACTCAGCCTTCTATCCTTTCGTAGGTCAGTAAAATGAGTACCCGGCTTGTGGGGGCAATTAGCTAACACACATTGGAAACTGCTTAATACAATGTAGATGTGTAAATTACTATTGCTTAAAAACAAATTGTAAGCCACTCTGATAGCCTTTGTGGCTGAAGAGTGGGGTATACATACCTAATTAAATTAAAATTAAATTAAAATTACATGGGCCCGCATGTGCTGCCAAATTGTTTGGTCCCCTGGCCTCCACAAGGCAGTATTGTCATTTTGCTGCATGGGAGCTTATCTTTTTAATGCTTTTTAAAAACAAAAAGTGACTGTATAGTAAATTACTGTTTCAATGAATGTCCTGTATAGACAGGCAGCATGGAGTAGTGGTTTGTGTGTTAAGACTAGGGAGACCAGGGTATGAATATTCACTTGGCCGTGGAAACTCATTGGGTGACCTTGGGCACGTCATACTCTTTCAGTCTCAGAGGAAGGCAATGACAAACTCTCCATGAACAAATCTTGCCAAGAAAATTCCAATATAGTTTTGCTTTCCAATTACTTTCAGTTGGAATTGATTTGAAAGCACACAACAACGTTTGCTTGGGTGAAGTAAATACAGGGGCTCATCCAATCACTACTGATCATGGGCACTGCCTAAAATAACATTTTAATAAATAAGGTAAACAGTATTTTTGGGGAAAGGGGGTGTGATGTTGGTCTCACCAGGCTGGCCCCACTCTTCCTAGCCCTGACTGCCTGTCACTCTCACCTTGCCCAAGAGTCCCCCTTTCAGAATCCCTTCTTGGATTTGGGTCCTGGGCCTCTACATGTCCTTAGTGTAGGCAAGTCTGTTTAAAAGTGGTTTCTTTCATGGGAATCATGGCCCCTAGTTCCAAGGTGAATAAAATCAGTCTGAGTCAGAGTTAACAAATTAACAAACATGTTGATGTTATTTGTTATATCCAATAGAATTGTAAAAGCTTTAACAAGTTCCAGTACTTGCTTCCAACTATACAATAATTTTCCACCTAAGTTGTGTCGGACCTTGCCTTTCAGTTAATTCAGACACCCAGTAAACATTCACTTCCACTGACTCTCATTACTGACTCATCCAGTTGACTATTTCAACAGTCCACTCTCAACTGACAACTGTCAAACTGTCTCCTTTTTTAAAATCCCCCTCTCATGCACAGATCCTCCTCCTTCCCTCCCATCACACTGTTTTCTGTGCTGGGATTGTTATTCCAATCTGTTATTCCAAGTACTGCTTCACACCCATTCATTCAACCACAACTCAGCAACACAATTGTAAGGTAGTTTGTCACAGGGGAATGCAACAATGGCCCCAAATATAGAAAAATGGTCATGAACACAAATGCAGGTTGTGGCATGTATGTGTGTGAGTTATTTTTGGAATTTCTTGTCAGAACAAAAAAGAACAGGCTTCAACATTTTGAAGTATGAGGGGCAGAGGGGGTTAAATTGGGGCTGCAGCCCCTCCCCCGAGTCCCAATGGGAGAGATGCTTCCCCCCTTACTCTAGTAGTTGCCTACTCCTGCTTTAGAATCAGAGGAAGGAGCAGAGAAATAAAACATCAACCTCAATGGTTGTCAGGTAGGATGAAAGTGGTGGATTATTGAAGCTCTGGTATTAGAGTAAGAGACATTCATTTATTATCTGTAAAGACCCTCCATCACTGTTAAGTACAGGATCTCTGTACAGACATTATAACATAAACATGTAGGTTGTGAGAAAAAACTGATGCCATGGTGCTTGCACAGCTGAAAGGCTTTCTCTTCTAAATCACAGTGTTTTTGCTTAGAATTTTTAAAATTCTAATATTGATTTTATGAGGAGTATTTTTTATACATACATACACACAGACAAAAAGAAAAAAAATCTTTCTCTGCATGTATGCACTCCTGCACCCACACACCCACATACAATCGTGGATATGACTTACAGTTTACTGTGACTTTTACTTTTTTCACATCTGGGACTGAGACATCATTTTCAGCACTGCATTCATATTCCCCAGCTTGGTCTCTTGTAATTCCATAGATGTCCAGATACTGTCCATTTTCAAATGGTTTTGCTGAAATTAAGGGGAATAAAAGAACAAGAAGAGTGGTGGTTAAAAAGGAGAGAAAGAGAGAGAGTTTAAAAGAAATTGCATTGGAGCTGACGGAAGCTTTGTTCGGTATAAACAACTACCTCATAAGTTGCTACTGGAAACTGCTGACAGGACTTTTCCCAAAATGAACGTGAAGAGCAATAACATATTTCACCACTTCTCCCCAAGTACAGAGAACAACCTCACATTGTACAGCATCTCTTAAGTAGCAATATTGTTACAATGACAAGTATAGGAAAGAATATACACAATCTCTTTATAATTGATCAGACTTACCTAACCTCAGCATACATCAAATAAATCTATGCCCATTTTGCAATTGGGTTGAGCAGCCTTCTAGCAGGCTAGACGAAACTTCACCATTATGCCTCAGTTTATATTGACTTTTACAAAATATAAGGTTCTAGTTTAACAAGGAAAAAAGCTGACACATATTTCAAATGTTTGCAGTGGAAAGGCATTTCATTTTTTACTAAAGCTTTTGTATCACTATGTTCTGTTAACAGCTTCAATATCCATTGTGTCCTGGCTCAGGTTAAAATGTATATACAAACTCCTACCGTATGTGGCTAATTTCAACAACAAAAAACACAGGACAACAAGAGAATGGAAGACAGATGCCTCAGGCTTGTTTAGTTAAATTTTTCACAAGTAAATTCCCAAACTCACACTGCATTCTTGCACATTTCTACTGAAGCAGGGTGAAAACTCATCTCTTTACATGAGAAAAATAAACCCAAGAGCTCGCTGCATGTAAGAATGAAAAAGGGAAGCACTTTATGAAAACTGCTACATAATCAGTAGGAATAATGCATTCAAATATGTTTAATCTGGTCATGTAATACAGGACCATAAATGAGTGTTTGTATAGGAATCATGTATGAAGCAAAATATTCTACTGCAGCACTATTTTTTTTAATGTTCAGCTTTTGAGGTGAGACGTAGGCTTCTAAGGGGATAACATCTTTCTAAAACACCCTTTCTTGGTGGTCTTTCACATTTTTGGATTGTGTGCTGTTTGGTGGTCTTTGCTAAGATTTTTTTTTTAATTCCTGCATGATCTCAGCCAAACATCATTTACCAAGCATGTATTACCAAAGCACTATGTAATCAATCTGAGTTGGCTATATGATGATATGATTAACAGCAGACAATGCTTCTTATTGGTCTCACTGTCAATGGGAAAAGAGGGAAATTTCCCCATTGTCCAAAATGTAAATCAAATGCTAGCAAAATAGTAGTGTCACAGGGCCCTTCCACAGAGCACTACGTTTCTACTTTAACTCCCATATTTACATCCTATGGGATCGTGGAATTTTGCAGTTTAGGGAGGGGTATTTAGAATTTTCAGCCAGAGAGATCTAGTGTCTGACCAAACTACAAACCCCAGGACTATAACTGCATATAATTGCATAATTGCATAATGTATGAAAGGGTCCAGAGAGAACTGGGAAGTTAAGAGTTACACTGTAATGCTTACCAACAGATACGTAAGGCCCTAATGTTCCTTCGTGCCATCTTTCCTGAGTGGGCAATCAAAATTGATCTTTAGATCAATTCTGCAAATATCCTGATGCAAGTTGGACCACTATGTCAATCACAGGCAAAGCTCTCATGTGCAAAAGATTGTCAACTGGAGTTAGCTGGGAAGGCAACAAGAAGTCCACAATATCTCGCTGTCAGAGGGGCACAATGGCAGTTGATCCCACATGCAATTATTCTCACAGCACATAAGAGAATTTGGAATCATAGAGCTGGAAGGTACTGAAAGGGCCATCTATTCCAGCCGTCTGCCATACAGGAATACAAAACTAAAGCACTCCCCAAAGATGGTCACCCAAACTCTGTTTAAAGACTTCCAAAGAAGGAGAATCCACCACCCTTCAAGGCAGCCTATTCCACTGCCAAACAGATCTCTCAGTAAAGTTCTTCCTGCTGTTTCAGTGGAATCCATTGCTTAATGTTCTAATCCCTGAGCAGCAGAAAACAAGCTTTCTCCATTTTTTCAGATATTGAAAGATGGCTACCATGTCACCTTCTCAGTCTTTTCTTCTCCAAGCTAAAGAAACCCAACTCCCTAAGCTTTTTTCTCATAGGGCTAGTTTTCCAGACCTTTGAAAATCTCTTCTAAACATGTTTCAGCTTGTCAATATCCCTCCTGCACTGTGGTGCCCAAAACTGCATACATTATTCCAGGTGAGATCTGATGAGAGGACCTATAGTGGTAGAGGAATTATAGTGGTACTATAATTCCCTTCATCTGGATACTGTACTGTTAATACAGCCCAGAACTGTAGTAGCTTTTTTGGCCACTGCATCAAACTGTTGACTCATGTTTAGTTTGTTGTTTACTAAGACTACATATCCTTTTTCTACTTGTACTGTTTCCAAGCCAGGCACTATTCATCCCTTATTTGTGTATTTATGTATTTTCCTACCTAGATGTAGTACCTTACATTTATCCCTGTTGACATTCAGTTTGTTAGTTTTGGCCCAGCAATACAATCTGGTTAAGGTCCGTTTGAATCTTAGTCCTATTAGTTTTTCCTCCTTATTTGGTACCATTTGTGAATTTGATAATCATGCCCTCTAATCCATCAACCAAGTAATTTATAAAGATGTTGAACACAGGGCCCAGGACAGAGGCACCCCAATAGTCACTTCTCTCCAGTATGAAAAGGTACCATTGAACACTCTCTGCATTTGGTATCTCAATCAATTACAAATCCAACTATCAGTAGCACTGCCTAGCCCACAGTTCACCAGCTTGTCTGTAAGACTCTAATATGGGCCCTTGCAAAAATCTCTACTGAAATCAAGATATTCTACATTAATTAATCTAAATGTACATTAATTAATCTAAATGAATTTAAATCTCCAGGACCAGATGAACTACATCCAAGGGTATTAAAAGAGCTGGTAGATGTAATCTCAGAGCCATTGGCAATAATCTTTGAGAACTCCTGGAGAACAGGAGAAGTCCCAACAGACTGGAGAAGGGCAAACATTGTCCTCATCTTCAAAAAGGGGAAAAAAGAAGATCCCAACAATTATCATCCAGTTAGTCATACATCAATACCAGGGAAGATTCTAGAGCAGATCATTAAGCAGAGAGTCTGTGAACATTTAGAAGGCAATCCCATAATCACAAAAAGTCAACATGGGTTTCAGAGAAACAAGTAATGGCAGACTAATCTGATCTCTTTTTTCTGATAAAATTACCAGCTTGGTAGATGAAGGGCATGCTGTAGATATTACATACCTTGATTTCAGTAAGGCCTTTAACAAGGTTCCCCATGACATTCTTGCAAACAAGATTGTAAAATGTGGGCTAGACAAGTTAACTGTTAAGTGGATTTGTACTTGGTTGACCGGCTGATCTCAAAGGGTGCTCCTCAGTGGCTCCTCTTCATCTTGGAAAGATGTGACCAGTGGGGTGTCACAGGGCTCTGTCCTGGGCCCAGTGCTATTCAACATCTTTATCAATTACTTGGATGATGGAATTAGGGACATGCTTATCAAATTTGCAGATGACACCAAATTAGGAGGAGTAGCTAATACCCTAGAGGACAGGATCAAAATTCAAAATGACCTGGATAGACTGGAGAGCTGGGCCAAAGCTAACAAAATTCTTTAGCAAGCCTGAGCAGATTATGAGCATTAGCTTTTCTTACTTTCTCCCTACAAGTGCTGGCTATTTGTTTGCATTCTCTTTGGTGATTTCCCTCTTCTTCCATTTCTTATACATGCTTCTTTTAAATTTCTTCTCATCTGAAAGTTGTTTGTACACCCGCCCTTCTTTCCTTAAACACCTCTCACTTTTCTTCTTCAATGGAATTATTTATAACTGTGTCTTCAACATCTCACCTTTAAGAAACATTCACACATCATGATCTTCCTTCCCTTTGAGCATTTCTGACCATGGCATGTCACGTCACCTAGTATTTTCTTAAGTTTACTGAAATCAGTTTTTTTAAAGTCCAGAGTGTATGTCTAACTATGTTTGCCTTCTCCTTTCCTCTGTATAACAAACACCAAGAGGACTTCATCACTTCCACGCAAGGATCCCACTATTTTCATCCCACTGACTAGGGAGATTATCAGACCAAAACGTACCATACAGTAATGCCAGGATGATGTTCCTGCCTTGCAAAGGGTACCTGGTTCCACACTTCCTGTGCTTCAGCAGTTACTAAGACAGTGTTTTTCATTGATGGGAAGCTCCCATCAATGAAAAGTGCTGCGTCACTAACTGCTGAAGCACAGGAGCAGAATGCTATGAGCACAATGTTGTGTGAAACTGGGTCCCATTGGAGGGACAGGAACATCGTCCTGGCATTGTCATAAGGTACTTTTGCTGCATCTGAAAATCTCCATAGTCATCTCTGTTGGTTAGGATCAAATCCAAAATAGTTGCTCCTCTTGTTGCCCCTTCTGTCTTCTGGACAATGAAACTGTCTGTAAAGCAAGTGAGGAATTTGCTGGACCTTACATTTTTTGTAGACTTTGATGTCCAATAAATATTGTGAGGTTGAAGTCTTTCATTACTACTATCACTCTCCTTTTTTTAATGTTTTGTCATTTCATCTAGGAAGGCATTATCCAAATTTTCACTATGGTTTTGGGGAGAGGGCTACAGAATATCCCCACAGTAATGGCACTGGTGCTTCCAGTGCTCTCAAACTGCAATTTGTAACACTAACCCTTCAAGCAGATATGTGAGATTATACAGGTCTGTCAGGCTATCTGTAATTCTGCAGTGTGACAGGAATAATTCTGCTTAACAAAAACCAATCTCCATGAAATCTGAAGTTTTCTTGGGGAGACTTCTTTGTTATATGCATAGTTCTAAGAATAAGTTGTAATTTTTATGGTGTGTTTACATTCAGTGATGAAAGTGGTATACATAGATGCCATCAAGACTGGTTTTCCTTGTAACCTCTGGGATTACAGAGCGGTGGTAAGAAGAAGTCTCTGACGGACCCCAAAGCATGTTAAAGATAACACAAGCTGTAGCTCTAAATATGGAAGCATATTATAAATAGGGATGTATCAAAAAGTTTCTTCTTGAAGGAAATACTAAGCAATTTTAGAAATTTTCTTCACACTGTGAGAAAGTCTTTGAAAAATTGCCATTTTCAAAAACTGTTTGAAATTCGGGACTTGTTCTGCACAAAATTTGCATGTGGTTGATTTTTCTGCATAGACCTCTTTTTTGTACAGAAAATAAAGTTTCTTGCTCAGATCAGAAAATGTTGTGTTCTGTGCAAAACAACCATGTATGAATTTTGCACAGAATAAGTCCCAAACTGTAAAGATTCTCATCAATCCAGGATTCTTCGATCAGGGTTTCTAAACACTGAAAAAACATGTTTTTCAATCAGTTTTCAGAATGTTTTTGAGTATTATCTCCATCCCTGAAACTCTCTGGCTTTTCTTCGCAAATGAAGATTCAGGAAGGACTCGTCCTGCGCTTTCTGCAAGCGCGCTGATGACTAAAAAGGCCAATCCGAGTTAAACAAGTCCGGTTGCAGAAAGCACAGCAGAAGGTCTCCTTGGGTGATGTTTCTGGGTTGTGATTCTTTCTGCGTTGTTGTTTCTCTTCAAGACTTGCTTGGCATGAGTTCTCAAATAAGGCTGCAGCATTGAGGATAGTGCGTCTCCATGCCTCCCGATGTGAGGCCAGGGCGGACCATTGTTGGTGATCAATTTGGCCAAGACTGAGATGTTGTTTCAGGGAGTCCATGTATCGGTTTTTTGGAGCATCCCTCTTATGCTGACCTGTGGCAAGTTCACCATAGAGTACTATTTTTGGGAGGCGATGGTCCTCCATCCTAGAAATGTGCCCTGCCCAGCGCAGCTATGTTCTCAATATCATGGCCTCAATGCTGGTGATCCCTGCTTGCTCAAGGACAGCAACATTAGTCACATAGTCAGTCCAGTGTATATTTAGGATTGTGCATATACAGCGCTGATGAAAGTGTTTGAGGAGTCGTAGATGATGGCGATAGGTGACCATGTTTCAGATCCCTGAAACTAAAAGCAGTCTTAATGTCTCTGACAGAATATCTCCCCAAGCCCTAACTGCTTTTCTGTTCCTTATCTGGTGAACTATGATTTCCTAACTCCATCTCTTCTTGCTTTATCACTGTTGATATGAATAGTCTGTCAGTCCAGTGGTGGAGCTCTGGAGTACTACTCAGTCATTTTTTAAAAAAGTAATAAATAAAAATGTATAGTTAAATATAGTGATCTAATTTCTTCATTTTGTCAAGGTGCAAGGAACAGTCTACTACCTACCGATCACACCTCAGCAAAAGATCCTTATATTTCTCTCTAGATGCCTACATGTTTGTATCCAAGTCTTTGTATGCATGTGAATGAGAACGTTCAGCAGCACAGAGTTGGAATTTGGAAGTAATGAGGAATAGTATTTAGCACGGTGTTCCTCAGGCAGAAAGGTGGGATATATCAGAATTGCCAATTTGCCACTGCCCTCTGCAACCTTGGACAGCCTGCCTGAGTCTGGACAGGGATAGTTTTTAGTAGTACAGAGGACTGGAGGGCTGGAAAATCTTCTAGAACCAGGTTTTAGGAAATGCAAATGGCTGATGATGGGAGGGAAAGTTTGGCTACGCACAAACAAGTAGGAATCAAGCTGGCTGTTCCCTCTCCTTCCAGTCCTACTTAAGAAATTTAAAACAAGCAGCCTTGTGGCACCTGCAAAATACTTGGATACATTCTCACACCCATTATCCTTAATGGGATGGAGCAGAAGGAAGCTGCCTTTATCCAGATCTGCCTTCCCTAGTGGATACAACCTCATAAAGCTGCACACTACAGCAAAAGCTACAACACAGGTAGCAGAGCTGAGTCACACTGCCACTTTGCCAGGTCCTTTTGTTTTATTTCTAGGTTGCCTTGCACAATCCTGCTGCTTCTCCCGGCAGAGGACACAGACATTATTTCAAGTGGTTGAAAGCCACAATGATAGCACTAATATGCTAAGAAAAGCCTGAGTAAACAGTGAGCAAAATCCAAAGGGAGGGAAACCATTAATGGGACATAACAAATTGCAGCGGTTTTCTTTCTTTCTGATTTGCTTGGAAGGAATACATTATGAAAGGTAAGCTTCAGCTAAATAGCCAGCTGTTCCGTTTATGGGGTTGGCTGCTGTTACATTCTACTGAGCCCAGACTGAATGAATTTCTAGGAAAATATTATTTACTGACATTTTGAAATGAAACATATGCTAGCTATATTTTGCTTTGCTTGAAAGTAGTTGGAGCTAGTAAAAATGTTCTTCTTAAATATGCTGTTGCAGCAATATTTGAATATTCTTTGCTATGCTAGATTGATGGCAGATTCCTATTGAAATGTGTATATCAAGTTAGGGTTATAGTTCTAACAGATGGGGAAAATGTAAAACAAAGGGTATGTTTAAGTAAAATGCACCTCAAATTTCAGCACTCAAGATGAAATGTCTTTCAGATTTTAGGGATCAGTAGGGGAATTTTGTCTGCTAGTTAGTAACTATTGGGCCTACCCTTCTGAATACTCATGGTTGACCTATACTACACATGAGAACATACTTTTCATGCTAATTTATGAAATATCACAGTGTGTTTGGGCTTTTGGGGGTGGGGTGGAAAGGAAGTATCTCATCATCTGTCACTGACTTTGTGAAGTCCTATACTTGTCCACTGTATTCATCTCCACTCAGGATTTACTCTGAGGATCCTATTTCAGAAAGCCCGTAGCTTGAGCATCTCACCTGGTTATCTTAGGCACACATTATTTTAGATGTAATAAAATCACATCTTGCTCCAAAAGAAGTTTTTAAAAACCTGTGGGCAAGAAAATATTAAAAGTGACAGACAACCTGAATTTAGGGAATGTTCACCCTGACAAATGTCACAGGAGATAGCCTCAGGCAACCATAAAGCAAACAGCCATTTTAGACAAATGACCCCATCCTATGCCTTCCCCTCTGGAAACTGTTATGTTCTGTCAACAAAGATTAGAAAGCCATCATGTTAACACAAAGAAGAGGCTATTAACCATTAACAGCACAATATTTTCAGCTGTACTTCAGGAGCATAATCCATAAAATACAAAGACTGTTAAAATGCACTGAAAACAAAGAAAACTGCTAAATTAATAAGAAGCCAACTCAAGCGGATGAAAGAAATCCTATCAGAGGTCATAGCATGAGATTATATAACCCATGAAATGACCAATATTAGTTACTTCATTGCATCACTGAATGATGACTTGCATGTCTGAAATAGCTATCAGCAAGAGTTTACAATTTTGGCTGGCCATGTTGGCCAAATTAAACTTTGTAGTTGCTGCCCAGTGGAACCAGTAGTCCTACATGCAGTATCCAAGGTAGCATTTCCTGATAGAAAGGTTAAGGTGATCTTGCACTGCTGGATGCTAAAACTGAAGGAAATCATGCATCTTCACCCGGCTATTCTCAAGCGAAAGGCCAGGGATACTTCTTTGTTTTGCTGGGGAGGGTGGGGGTGGAGAAAACATATGCTGTTGGACATACACACATGGTATCTTTGATCAGCAGCACCCAATGCCATCATCCTCCCAGTTTCCATAAAGTACAAGCCTGTGTGGGCAAGAGAATGTGCTCTTCGGTGCCACTGCCTGAATATGCTCTGGTTACTTTCAGGCAGCAACACACAAGGTTCCTCTGCCCTATTTCTGCCATGTTGCTACTAAACAATCCCAGCCTTCATTCAATTTAAAGAGTTTGAGAGATGGCAGAGTCATCATGCAACTGCTTGGGTAATCCAGTCTCTCACTTCAGCTTTAGATTTAGGGGGGGAATTGGCTGTTTGTCACACTCACCAAACTGGCACTATACTTAACATGGTGAGCATATTTGTTGAAGCCTGGCTATCACAGATTTAACACTCTGCTTTGCTTCCATTTCATTACACATCACACATTATTTTTCACAGTTCACTTATTCAGCTGCCAGCACTGAAGTGGAAAAATAATACATTTCTGTGTAAATCACGTGATCTAAATGCATGTAAGAGCGGGGCCCTTTTCAGTCAAGAATGAACTCTAGCGTTTTGAATTTAGTTAGCACAATGATATGGTTTAATTATCATAAATTTATATTTTTATTCATAAGAAATTTGTATTCCTGAGATCAGAAATAAGCTTGAAAAATATTGGCTACCCTTGCCTGCCACAAATGAACAACTAGAAAAATGGTTGGGGGCAGGGGGAGAGCTTACAATGGTTGAGAACAGAATTTCTGCCCAGATCAGGGATTAGAGAGACATTCATTTGGTTTACATTTTAATATGAGTCACTGTAATTGTCACTTCCTCAACAGAGGAACAAACCAGATCATAATTATCCATCAGTTTTTGCACTTTTCTGATTACTGAAATGTATTTCTTTGATTTTAGAAATAATTACAAAATGCACACAGTAGGGAAAATTGCATATAAAAGTTGCACATTTGGGAAAAGTGCATCTAAAAAAACATTGATTGAGGAAAACGTCTTGAAAAAATGAAATATATATAAATGCACAATGCAAATCATTGCATATAAATCATTTTTATATAATTTATCTAAATGTATCCAAACGTGAAAATGCATATAAATATTCATGCAAACTTTAAAAGAAAACCTTATACATTTAAGAACAGGATGGAAAGAACCTGTGCTCGCGGGGGGGGGGGAGTGCACATCATGGACAGCAAAACAGATTTGTGCATCTGTATTATGCACAGGTCCACACACAGAGATCTGTGATGGCATTGTACATACTTTTCAAAATATCACCCAGTGTCCAACTGCATGTATAACCCACATGCTGGGGATCAATTGAATCAGAATATAGTTATTCATTAAATTCAGAAAGCTCCAACATCAAATGAGGAAAGCAGATCATGAACACTGGGCATCATCACCTCCACTGTTCCACTGGTGGGATTTCCCTATCCTTTATATTTGAGCCCTTGCTAGATTTGTCATGCTGGTGGGATTTGTTTTGCAGTCCTGAAAGCAGTAACATTCAGCTTCAGCCAAGGTCAATATTGCTGCCATTCCAATATTGACAGAACTGACAGGCTTCAGGAGCCACTATAGCAGTACCTCACAAGTAGCATAACTTGCCAGTTCTGGGAAGCCGTCATCAGTCCGGCTGAAAAATACCATCAGAAACAATAACTGTGGGGGAAATGGATGTGCCTTGCACAAAAGACTGTGGCTTGCTGTGGCGAGGAAGGAATAAAATAAGAGGGCCTAGCAAATACTCTTAGAAAGGCAAGGCAATGTAGAAAAGTTGCTAAGCATGCTTCAATAGCTTTGCTGGAGTTGTTATTCGTGTCTGTCAAAGTTCCACAGAAGAAAAATTCATGCAGGTGTATACACTGGAAGATGCTATAATAATTCTAATAGAATTATATGCTATAAGAAGCATTATCTAGAATAGTCACTATCAGGCCCACCAAATTTATATAGGTTCCATGATGTATCTCTAAAATTCTGAATGCTAGTGGCAGCAAATTAGCCAGGGTCAAACTTTGGGGAGCTCCCACAAAGCTCTGTTAGTCTGTGTGATTTAACTGCTACTGTTTTTTTTTTTTTTGGGACAAAGAAAGGAGACAATTCTTCATTTATTTTGTCCATGTTATGGATGATGTTCTTTGCTCTACAGCAGGAGTCAGAGCTATCTTGAATACTGATAATCTACAGCTTTGATGTGACACAACATGGATCTCTTTATCATGTATTATTGCTTTATTTGAATTTATATTACTTTGCTATCATTGTAAGATATTTCAGAATTGGGTTCCTCTTTTTTTGAATTTAGTGTTATTTAATATCCTCACATTATTCAGTAGAGTTTATTACAATCTATTCCTGGTGTCCTTTTATTGTCCTGAACATATGGTCTCTGAAGCCCTTTAGGAAACTAGATGAGGAAGGTCCTCTGTCCAATGGTAAATTTCCCAGTGGTAAATTTGGGAACCGCTTATCAACAGAACCCTCCCTGGACAGCCCATTTGTTTGCTTATACCTTCTGAATGTGTCAAGGAGGGATTGCTCTGTTTCTGCCCGTGTCAGTTTGACACAAGTTCATCCATAAATTAATTCCATTCCATTTTGGCATTAATCTCTGGATCAAAAAATCTGCAAAGAAATTCATATTGAAATGCATTTTTGCATTTTGGGGGTAAAACCTAAACTTATTTTCTAAGTTTATTTTCTTTCATGTACACATCAGCATATGTTCAAATATTACACATGCCATCTTTTGCCAGTGATGCCCTTTTCATTTCTACGTAGGAGAACCATGTCAATATACACAAAGGAATAAATGGAAACAAATCTGGCATCAGAATGAGATGATTGCATATACAGCCACATACACTAGCTTTCTGGGTTTTGCATACTGAAAAAAAAAAAGTTGCCAAAAAACAGAGGACAAACACTGCACACTTATCTTCCTAGGGACAAACCCTAGCAGATTTAGGGAAACAAATCTTTAGACTAAGGGCTCATCTACATTGACAGGAAAATCCAGTTTACTTCACATTACCCTGGTCAGCAGTGACCCACGGGCTTGTCCACATGATAGCTAGACACACTGAGGTGAGACTGGGAGCACTGTCCACATAGTTCTCCCCTTTTGAACTTACCCTGGCCCAATACATTGCAGTATGTGCAGCCACATGATGGTGGCCACTCCAGTTTACCCCCTGCCCCATGCATGCAAATGTACACACATCTGCATCACCTCTGCTTCTTTTCCAATGGCTCAGAGGGCTTCAGACATCCTATTAAGTGGAGGTACATGCAGCTAATGATATGGGTATGCTGGTATGCACTTCTCCAAACACCTGCTACATATGCAAAATAACTGGCTATGAAGCTATAGCTAAAAAGTGAAACTTGAACAGGGAAAGAGGCATTTCCTGACAGGAAAGTAAAGCAGATCACCTGGCCCAGGGAGCGTACTCCCGAACTCTTCTGCCAACCTGTTAAAACTCCTCCCCCTTACCCTACACTTAAATCACTATGAGGTGCAATCCACACACACATACACATGTGAATATATGGATTTCCCACTCAAATCCAGAGTAAATCCCAACTCTTTTTGGTCCAGATTAAGGCCTGATGCACTGAAAAGACCTGGATTTGAGCAATATGTCATCTGAATGGCTTGCTGTGAAAATTTTGTTTGTTTGTTTGTTTGTTTATACCCCACTCTTCAGGCACAAAGGCTCTTAGAGAGGCTTACAAATTGTTTTAACAATAGCACTTACACATCTATACTGTTTTATAGCATGCTAGGCACTCTCTAAGCAGTATAAAATGTGTGTTAGCTGATTGCTCCCACAAGCCAGGTACTCATTTTAATGACCTACGAAAGGATGGAAGGCTGAGTGAACCTTGGAGCCCTTGGGATGGAACTCACAATGTTGTGGCTGCAGTACCAGCACTTAACCACTGCACTACCAGGGCTCCCTATAAGATGAGATAAGATAACTTTATTTGGCCCATGTAGATAAGCCCTAAGACATTGGAGAACTGCTGCCTTATAGCGGTGGTGTATACATTTGGAAGAATCAAAACTTTAAGATATTTTTCTTCTATATTCTCATTCAGCAAGCAACAAGATACAGTTGTCCCTTCATATTCACTGGGGTTTGGTTCCAGGACCCCCCATGGATACCAAAATCTGTGAATACTCAAGTCCTATTATATGCAATGACATAGCAAAATGACGTCCCTTATATAAAAGATGGCAAAATCAAGTTTGTTTTTTGGATTATTATTATTTTAAGAATATTTTCAAGCTGTGAATACTTAAATCCGTGGATACCAAATCTATGGTTATGGAGGGACAACTGTACTTACTTAAATGCCCCTTCACAACTTTCCCCATACATAACTTCCTGTACATGTAGAAACAACTGCCTAAATCAAAATGTGGATCCCAGTTAGATCAACGGGAAATGGGTAAATCAATAAATACTGTGGATTTAATTTTCAAAATATCTACCCAGGAATAATGATTGGATTTAGCACACAGAAAGCATCCATCCAGCCTTTGCCCTGACATGCCACTTTTTGGAGTGTACGGAGTTGCTCAGGTGAGGGATAATTAAAAAATGTTGTTCTCTTACCTGTAGCCTGGATCCTTTCAGACTATACAATTGTAGCCCTATGATCCCACAAACTACCATGTCAGTGGAACTACTAACAGTGGAATACACTGCCTTGGAGTGTGGCAGCATTTCCTTCTTTGGAAGTTTTAAAACAGAGACTGGATGGCCATTTGTCAGGTGTTTTTTGATTGTGTATTCCAGTAATTTATTCTTAACCACTTGATTCTCCTTCATGTACACACAGAATAGACAGGATGAGCAATTTCAGCTTTCACAATGGGAATTTTCCTCCCATGAATTCTGCCTTAACACATGACAGCTGCTTTGGTGGGTCCACCAGAACATACCTGAAGGGGCTGCAATGGGTAGAGTGGGAGTCCTGTTCCTCTAGCTGTGTACACTCTGCTGGCAGACACAAGTTAAGGATAACTTGTCAAAGTAGGCCAAATTAATTTTGTTTTAAGGCAAGCTCTCCATTCCTCTATCTATGCCACAAGCCCAGAAAGAACAGAGTTTGAATGCACACTTAGCTGCCAAACACACTTGGGAACCTTTGTTCAGTGACCTTCAGTCAGCCTAAACTTACTTTACAGGGTTGTTGTGAGGACTGTGAGGACAGCAAACATTATTAATGAGGAAGAGCACACAAGCGAGGAGTGGCCACAGAAGTTTGCTTTTGCCTGACCCAAATGGGGAAGGCAAGATTCGGCCCTCTCCTCTCCCTTACTGCTGAGTTAACTGAGTGCAAACTACTTTTCACTTTGAACTCAGTTTTCAGCAATTAAAGTATACTGAGGGGAAAGTGGGAAAAGTAGAGGGATTCTAGAACATTTTAAAAGCAGCTGAAAAAGTGGGGCAATAGAGAACAAATCAGGACTGTCCCTGCTCAATTGAGATGGTTGGAGGGTATGCACCTGCCACTGCCTGAAACCTTCAGAGCCAAAAGGTTTTGACCGTCACTGGTAAAAGCAATGGGAGTGTAGTGAATGTAACCCCAGCCTTTTTAAAGTGTCCCTGATGCTATTCAACATATATATGAAGCCGCTGGGAGAGATCATCCGGAGGCATGGGGCAGGGTGTTATCAGTATGCTGATGACACCCAGATATATTTCTCCATGACTCGGTCTTTGGCTCTGACTTTAGATGGTGTCTCTTCTCTCAATGATTGTCTTAGGGCAGCGATGGACTGGATGAAGAAAAACAAATTGAAGCTGAATCCAGGCAAAATGGAGGTTCTCACGGTAGCAGCCCCGAACCCAGGTACTAGGATACAACCTCCAGTCCTGGATGGAGTCACACTCTCCTCCAGGGACTGTGTTTGCAGTTTGGGGTGCTCCTGGACTCGTCGCTCCGGATGACAAATCAGGTAAATGCGACGGTCAGGAGCGCCTGTTATCAGCTTCGGCTGATCCACCAGCTGCACCCTTTCCTGGAAGTTGGAGACCTTGAGACCGTGGTACATGCTCTGGTAACCTCCCATCTTGATTTCTGTAATGCACTCTACATGGGGCTACCCTCGTGCTTGGTCTGGAAACTTCAACTAGTACAGAATATGGCAGCCTGACTGGTCTCGGGTACATCTAGAAGAGACCATATAACATCGATCTTAAGATCACTTCACTGGCTGCTCATTAGTTTCTGGGCTCAGTACAAGGTGTTGTTTATCACCTTTAAAGCCCTAAATGGCTTGGGTCCAACCTATCTTTGGGACCGCCTCCTTCCATATAATCTGCCCCGTGCACTCAGGTCCTCTGGGAGGCATCTGCTGCAACCTTTAAAAACTAGGCTCTCATCGACCTCCCAGAAGACCTTTTCGGCTATTTCTCCCAGATTATGGAATGGCCTGCCGGATGAGATCCGTTACATTACCACCTTAAATAGCTTTAAAAAAGCTCTAAGATGGATCTCTTCCAGCAGGCCTTTCCTGAATAGATACCCGACCATCAGAGAGAAAAAATCTTATTAGTCCGATCCCATCCAGCTTTTTATTGTGTTGTTTTTAGTATTTTTAGTAATTATTAAGTATGTTTTAAATGTTTAATTATTTAATTGTGTTTTAAGGGGTGGGTGGGATGGAGGAATTTGTATGTATATTTTAATGCTGTAAGCCGCCCCAATTGCATTCTGTAGAGGGGTGGGATACAAATAAATTTTATTATTATTACTATTAATGTTTGCATTCATTTTTGCTTCTGCTTCCCTACTGCTGATGCTCCAACCAGAAAGGAACTGAATATTTATTTATTTAGTACATTTAAATATCCTACCCTTTCTCCAAGGTGCTCAAGGCAAAACATATGGCTCTTCCCCTTTACTCATTTTTTACCCTCACCAAAGCCCAGTAAGGTAGGTTAACTTCACCAAATGTGCTTCCAGTAGCTACAGCAATTGAAGCACTGTATATCCTTATGTGCTATAGTGCCCCGGTTGTGGAGCATCTTTCCCTTAAAGGCCCTACTGACACCAATGCTGACTTCAATCTAAAGTCAGGTAAAGACATAGTTCTTTATTAAACCCCTTGGGACCTAAGTGATTTGATGCAAATCAGCACACCCACAATGCATGAATTTGTTTTCCACCATTTTAACTGCTTTCAAACCATCTTTTAAAACTTGTTAAATGGTGGAATATGCTTTTAGCCTGATTGAATTTTTTTTTACTGTTTCCAAATGATTAAACTGATTATATTGTCCCCATGAGACAAGACAGGATATAAATATTCAAATACATACATAAATACATACATACATGTCCATCTAAGGTGGACAGACCTCTCTCTCACTCTTTCTCTGTCTCACACACATTCTCAATGAGATTTTCTCTCAGATAAATGTGTGTAGTATAAAAGCCTACATGTGTGAAGCAGCTAATATACCTTTTGTTAGCTTCTGGCTGAAAGGAAGATAAATGCTGTAGCATTAGGAGGAGGTTTCAAACACGTATAGTTTCCGGAGCCATCACTCCTTTAGGATGCTGACTTCTGATCATAGTCTTGAAGGTGGCCTGCAGAATGCTGACTGCCCATGCCACCTGGCTGTCACAAGAGTCCTACCTTACATGCAAATTCTATCTCTAAACTACTGGTCTATGAAGGCCTAAAGGCTGGTCCTTGTATCTCAAAGGTTCACAAAATGCAGTGGGTTTTTTGGGGGGTGGGGGAGGGTACAATACTTTTTAAAAAACTGTCTCTGAATGATATTTTTGCAAAAGCTTTCAATGCTAAAATCAATCACAAACCATGCATATTGTTAAATGTTGTTTCAAAATAGTATAACGGCATGGATGTCCATCGTCATCCAAACACAGCATTAAAGAAACAAATCTTTTAAAACTATTAAATTGATGTATTACTGCTGTTCATCAAAGCAGTGTTTATATAATGACGTGAGAATAGTAAGTAACAGTAATGCCAACATAAACCCATCTGTTTCTAGAGAACATTTTCTATCATTGTAATAAATCAACATGCTATAGGAAACTGCATTGCAGACTTCCTTTAATACTAAGTAGTAGTCTTCAAAACAGCCCTTTATTGAAAAAAAAAAGTCTTTTCATGTTCTATTCAGAAAGAAAATGACTCACAGGGACTATTTATATTTTCCAACAAGCACAATGTCCAGTTCACTGCTGTTTCAAAATTGCTAGTTCTCAGGCTAGTGTACATATTGGTTTTAAGACTGAAAAAAAGCTAAGTTTAATTTTCCCCTGTTCTCAAAGTTATATTAACTTTTTATCATTGAGCCGAACTGCTGTCAAGCTAAATTATATATAACTGAAATCTATAAAGTCACCGTACTCTGAAGTAAGTCTGAATTTTCCTTTTACAGTCATTTTACCAAGGCATCCTTAACCAGCTTGTGTGCTAGGATACATTAGGGTATTGATTTGGCTGCCTCAGAGCTAGAATCTTGATATAAAGGATGTCTGTCCACATTTTAATACTTGTGGCAAAGATGAAACCAGCTTCTCCCCGTTGGAAAAAAGATAACACATTTAAACAAATAGATCTGATGGGTATCTGTATGCTATCTGGATAGCAGCACGATCAGACATCCTTCTGTAGTGAAAAGTACGGGGAGCAGGTGAGATGGGAAAACCTACACTCCAGGTACAAAGGGTCAGTGTTCAATCAGTGATTGACAAAATATCAAGGGGCTAAGTTAAAAAAGTGTTTTTCATCAAAATTCTTTGTTCAGAACTTGTTCCTTTGTCACAGGCATGAGCCAGGAAGAGTGCACATCTCAACATTCACTCTTTGTGTGTGTGCATAAACACATACCCATGCACTGTTCAGAACATGACATCTATGATTTCTTCAGCCTCATCCTGTGCATATGTACACTGAGGATTAGTGCAGTAAGGAATGCTCATAAATACTCTATGAGAAAGTTTTTGATTATTTTTTATGGAGTTAAAACCCAGTTCAACAAACATGGCCTCTCCTCATTCTATGCAAAACTCTTTCTAAGAGGGATGTGCAAAAAAAGGTGGTAGTTTTCAAAGAAGTAGTCATGTTAGTCTCTTGCAACATAAAAAGGAGGAAGGAAAGGGGTGGAGGAAAAATGAAACGTGTCAGCACCTTTAAGGCTAAGTGGGTTTTATTTTCCCATGAGCTTTCATGGATATAAACCGACTTCTTTGGAGGCAGTACTGGCTGGTATTAAGGCCTCATGCATAAAACATATTTATACAGCAGTTGTAGTCAGAGAGTGTTGATGTATGAAAGCAATAAATCTGCTTACCAAACATCAGTTTCCCAGAGTTCACAACTCTCTCTGAGAATATTCCTGTTCTTATATGTGCAGTAGTGAGGACTCTTGTATTAATACATGTAGTGTACCATGAAGCCACTGTCTTTGTTCATACCTCTGCTAATGAACTGGAATTTGGGAATATAATTCAATTGCAGGTGGTGCCTGGCTTGGTGGCAGTACATGCAAAAGGGATCTAGGAGTCTCAGTGGACCACAAGCTGAACATGAGTCAGCAGTGTGATACAGCAGCTAAAAAAGCCAATGCGATTCTAGGCTGCATTAATAGGAGTATAGTGTCTAGATCAAGGGAAGTAATAGTGCCACTCTATTCTGCTTTGGTCAGACCTCACCTGCAATACTGTGTCCAGTTCTGGGCACCAAAATTCAGGAAGGATATTGAGAAACTGGAACGTATCCAGAGGAGGGTAACCAGGATGGTGGGAGGTCTGGAAGCCATGCCCTATGAGGAGTAGCATAGGGAGCTGGACATGTTTCGTCTGGAGAAGAGAAGCTTGAGAGGTGACATGATAGCAATGTTTAAGTATTTGAAGAGATGTCATACTGCGGATGGAGCAAGCTTGTTTTCTGCTGCTACAGAGACTAGGACATGGAGCAATGGGTTCAAACTACAGGAAAGGAGATTCCACCTAAACATTAGAAAGAACTTCCTGATGGTAAGAGCTGCTCAGAAGTGGAATAAACTGCCTCGTAATGTGGTGGAATCTCCTTCTTTGGAGGTTTTTAAACAGAGGCTGGATGGCCATCTGTCAGGAATGATTTGATTGTATATTCCTGCATGGCAGGGGGTTGGATGTGGTCTCTTCCAACTCTATGATTCTATTCAGCAATTTCACTTCCTAGTCTTCCTTTGTAATTTCTCTGTTCAAGGACTGGAACCTGTAAATTCCTTGTGTAGTGTGAAAAGGCCCACAGAGGGAAAGAGCAAGGGTAGAAATAAATGTTCCTGAACATACATCTGATCAGTTCCCCTCTTCTGAAACCAGTTCCTTTTGCTCTCAGTGATGAAGGAGCAGGTGGAGGTAAGTATGGAAACACTATTTCTGCAGAAATATCTCAGGGCGCCATCCATCTTGCAACATACTCAAATGGAAAGTAAGTGGAGAAAATGAGAAGGTGTCAGAGAATAAATAGAAGAAAACAATCACTGGGCAAGGGACAGGAGGGATAGGAACTGCTTCTAGGCCAGCTGATTATGGAAATAGGCATGATGGGAAGGACTCTGGGTGAATAGGCCCAGAATCCACATACACCTAGATCAAATCCACACTACATGAATAATCCAGTTTGAAATCAATAGAAGTATAGCGTCTAGATCAAGGGAGTAATAGTGCTGCTCTATTATGTCTTGGTCAGGCCTCACCTAGAATACTGTGTCCAGTTCTGGGCACCACAATTCAAAAAGGATATTGACAAATTGGAGCGTGTCCAGAGGAGGGCAACTAAAGTGATGTATATGAGGAAAGACTTAGGGAGCTGGGTATCTTTAGCCTGGAAAAAAGATGGTTGAGGGGGCGATACGATAGCCCTGTTTGGGTATTTGAGGGGGTGTCACATTGAGGATGGAGCAAGCTTGTTTTCTGCTGCTCCAGAGACTGGAACACGGAACAATGGATGCAAGCTCCAGGAACAGAGATTCCATCTCAACATTAGGAGGAACTTTTTAACAGTACGAGCTGTTCAGCAGTGGAACACACTCCCTCAAAGTGTGGTGGGTCTCCTTCCTTGGAGGTCTTTAAACAGAGGCTGAATGGCCATCTGTCAGGAATGACTTGATTGTGTATTCCTGCATGGCAGGGAGTTGGACTGGATGGCCCTCGTGGTCTCTTCCAACTCTACAATTCTATGATTCTATGATTCTATGAAACTGGATTTGTAAAGGTGAAGGCTTTCACAGCCATCCTCAATAGATTTTCCTTGGTTTATTTCTGACGTTTTGCCTGCATCCACAGATGCAGAAGCAATGTCAGAAATAAATTCTTCCAGAACACGGCCTCATAGCCCAGGAAAAAACAAAAAAAACAAGGAAAATCTACAAAACTGGATTATTTGCCATGGTTCCTTACTATGGAATCCTGGGAGTTATAGTTTTACAAGGCCTTTAGCTTTCTCTGACAAAGAGTGCTGGTGCCTCACCAAACTACAAATTCCAGGATTCCAGAGGAAGGAGCCATGTTTCCAGTTTCAAACTGATAACTGAATAATACAGAAACACTAGTCCAGAGCCAGGGGTTTGGGTGGGAACCCTTTAATGATTGACACATGAAATAACGAGACCAGACACAGAAGACTGGGTTGAAATACGGGCCACTTTATTGATATCTTTCCTATTTATGTAGCTTTCTTGGGGTATGCCAATATATGAAAAGGGGGAGATCCCTTGCGGGGGTGTCTAGGCAGTTGGTCACAACTGACCTAACCCCTAGAGTCCCTGGGCGACTCACCTGAGCCCCAATGGGGATCCCGGTAACATCCGGGGTTCCCTTTGGGCGCCATCTGCTGGAGGGCCCTGCCCCAGGATGAAATCCTTAAGCCGAGTGGCTTCTGCGAAGGATCGCAACCTGAAGCCGGCCCTAAGGGTAGCCTACCTTGCTGCACCCCATCCATTCGGATTCTGGTGCAGTTCAGTGAGGGCTATCCTTCCACTCAATTCGAGGTTGCCATAGGTGAACGCCATATCATTATCTCCCCACTCCCAGCCACTGATAGGGGCAAGTGTCGACTTAGCCCCTATCCCCCCCAGTGAAAAAGAGGAGGGAGCCAGGGGCGGCAAGGGGTAAAATAGGCCCTGCCCAGCCCCGCCCCTGACTCCTCCTGACCAGGGCGTATCCACGCCCTGGCCAACCCCTGCGCTCATCTCCATGCCCATCATTAAAACACCTCCCCCGGATCTACCATTCTTCAAGATCAGGGGGGGTGTCTGTTCCAAGCAAAAATCATGAAAAGCAGTAGCACTGGTTTGCCATCATTCTATGATTTGCATCCCATGTAGCACTCCTTCCAGCCACACACAACACATGACAAACTTTTGCTGTTTCTGGGCTGTTTCTGGAGCTTGTGGAACACTTACACAAGAGGAATAGAAGGCTTACACACAACACACAAGGAGTTTCTTCCTGACCTGCGCTGCTGCTGTACAGGCTCATGCAACAAGAAGGCTCAAGAGTTGTGTTACTGATGGTTTGCTTACTACCTTGCTCCTAATGACATGAAGTTCTTTTCCCAGTCCCCCCCCCCTCTTGTTAAAAGCTTTTTTTTGTGTGTGCTGATGTTACACAAGGACAATCCATAGACCCCTTCACCTTGAGCAGGTGAGCCCTGGCATTAGTATGGCATGGGGCAAGATGGGCAACTAGGCTTTAAAGCCACCTCAACCAATAAAAACTATCATTTTTAAAAATCTTACAGCACCACTCATGAGATTTATTTCCCCTGTTGGATAATCATATCAATTCTATAAGACTTCAGCCTTCGTACCACTCTAACCCCTGTCCATTCAGAAACAGCACAATTGATGGAGACACAGGGACAAAAAAGAAACACATAGTTAACAAAGGATCACAGGAATAATAAAATAATGGGATAGTGAGTGAATTCTGTGTCTGAAACATCATCTTATACAGCCTCCTGCTCTGTTGATGAATCCTCATGTTACTCTTGTAGGCATTAACTCACATGATCTGGATTAGAGCACACCAGAGCATACCAAAATCAGTGAGAGTAGAAAAGAGCACAGCACCAGAGATGTCTGCAGGAAACGTAATAAACTTAACAAAACAGATGACTTTGACTGGACAGCCAAGCCACATGACAGGTAAAGGCTTCCATGGCCATCTGCCATTCTGGCCTAGAAAAAGAGAATTGGCGACCCAAAGGCATATGTGCTGTAGATACTTTGATCCTATGCATAATATAATACACCCTCCCAAATCCTGCAGTGCGTGGGTGACTTTTGATCAGTTTATTCCTTTCCCCATCAGACTTTACACAGAATGCTGCCTAGGCATGGAAGTGTACTCTCATTTACTCTTGCTGAAACATGAAAGGGAATCTCAAATACATGTCAGAGACCAAGATTGAGATAAATCACTTTCAACAGGCTAGGGCAATTATTCATAATTGCCTAATGTCCATTTTTTTTCTTTCCCTACGTAAAGAGTGAGAGTTCTCAAAGCATTTGGCTACTCATAGCCAAGCCACAGTTGATTCTTCCTGGTGTGGTTTGCAACTGAAGGCTTTCTGGCTAGCCTCCAGACCCATTCCAACTTAGCTGCAGAGAACAGATGTTTCACCTCATTCCTCCATCTCTCACCTGGAAGATATGTGTAATGCTGGTGCCCATAATCAATCTGTTGCCTGCCAGCAGAATAATGATGGCATATGGGAGGTATGTCACTGCTCATCAAATAAACTCACTGAATTGGTTTACGTCGTTTCCCTGGAAGATCTAAAAAGGTATGAAAATACCTGTAATAAATTCTTAGTCATCTAGAAAACTCACAAATGTCACTGTAATCTGAAAAAATAGTATCTCTCAGAAGCATAGAGGTACAGAGAAAAAAAACAAATCTAAAGGTGTCGGATTTAAAAGATATGACTCTTGGAGATGACACCCTAAATCAGTGTCCTAGGCTCCCCAGTATTCTCCCTGCTACCTACCTGGGAAGGTTTCAGTTTCTGTCTTCTCCATGTACAGAAATATTTAGAGAATCCTGGGCTTCATCATTCCCTTTCCCTTGACAGTAAAGACTCTTGGGTTGGGTCTGTTGGATATGTCAGTAAACTAATTGAAGAGGAAGAAAAGCTTTTACTTGTTAGAAAATCATGTTCCTGAGATCACTGTAAGAGCTATGGAAAGCCAGAATGATGTAGTGGTTTGAGTGTTGGACTACAGCTCTAGAAACCAGGGTTCGAATCCCCGCTCAGCCATGGAAACCGACTGAGTGGTCATTATCTCGGGACATTTTCAGACAGCGTTTTAGAGTGCCTACCGCGGGAGGAGCTCCTGGGAGAGGGACGGTGCTCTTGTGCGGCAGGGGGTCGTTTTCGGACGCTGCCCTCCCTCTCCCGAAACCATCAGTGTCACTTCCGTGAAGCTTCGGAACCCGCAGAGCCATATTGTAATCACGGGCAACTTCCGTGATTAAAATATGGCTCTGCGGCTTTTGAAGCTTCACAGAAGTGACACTGATGGTTTTGGGAGAGGGACGGCGTTGTCCAAAAATGACCCCCTGCCACGCAAGAGCGCCGTCCCTCTCCCGGGAGCTCCTCCCATGGTAGCCATGCTAAAACGCTGTCTGAAAATGTCCTCAGTCTCAGAGGATGGTAAAGGCAAACCCTCTCTGAACAAATCTTGCCAAGAAAACCCTGTGAAAGGTTCACAAAAAGCTGGAAACAACTTGAAGGTACTTAACAAGAATAAGGGCTACTACACATAATATGGACTGAAAGCATATAAGTGTGTACATTTAACATTATGTTTGAACACTTAAAATCTGACTCATTCATTTAATATTCCATCTTTCTTCTTGCACAGGACACAAGGTGATCTTGACTAAGGAGGACATTGCCTTATGTTAGTCAGACTGTTTCTCTGTCTAGCCTAGTGCTCTCTGCTCTGCAGTTCTCCAGAATGCAAGTTTCCAGGGATTCAGGAAGATCTTTCTTTACTGATGTTGTGGATCAAACATGAGACCCTCTAGGACCCCATCACTGAAAAATGATCCAGCCTTTCTCTCTCTCTCTCTCTCTCTCTCTCTCTCTCTCTCTCTCTCTCTCTCTCTCTTTTTTTTTAAAAAATTCATTAAACTCCATGTTGTCATATTTTATTGATTTATTTTGTTTTTGTTATCTTGTGTTTCCTCCAGCACAGAGAACATGGCACCTATTTTATCTGCACAACTACTTCATCACCCAAGGAGACCTTCTGCTGTGCTTTCTGCAACTGGACTTGATTATCTCGGATTGGCCTTTTTAGTCATCAGTGCGCTTGCAGAAAGTGTGGGATGAGTCCTTCCTGAATTTTTGTTTGTGAAGAAAAACCAGAGAGAGAGAGAGAGAGAGAGAGAGAGAGAGAGAGACATTGTAAAGTAGGTTTGTTACCTAGAAGATACCAAGATACTACAAAAGTAGTGACTGGCATGCAGTCGAGTCCCAGTGTTCAATCCAATCCCTTTTCTCATATGAGAAAGAAACAGCCATAAGCCCACGATGGAAAGATCATGCTGACAAAGAAGTCATCATGACACACTGTTGCAAAATGTCTTCAGGGAAAAACTGCAGCCTGCTGATGAAGTTAATAG
Source organism: Gambelia wislizenii (assembly GCA_030847615.1). Taxonomy (NCBI): domain Eukaryota; kingdom Metazoa; phylum Chordata; class Lepidosauria; order Squamata; family Crotaphytidae; genus Gambelia; species Gambelia wislizenii. The sequence goes on from JAUMIR010000004.1 coordinate 112,863,370, forward strand.
GTGGGCTTCCTTCTTCAAGCTAGTGACTCAATAGAGCTGGTGTTACCTACCCTGATAGCCCCCATCTTGGAATATCACATAATTGGTGATATTTAACAATTTGGTTTGATATGGCCTTCCATGTTGTTAGCAGGTATACCAGGGACCCCCAAATACGAAGGTTGGAGTTAAAATATAATGAATGGAAGAGCCTTTGGAAATTCCCCAAATACTCAGGTCAGAGTTAACACCTGGAAGTGAGTCATTCACTAATCCACTCAATGATAGCAGAATCCTCGATGCTTGTAAAATGGGTTCTTCTCTCCTCTTCCTCTCCAACAACAGACCTTGCCTTCTCCTATTCAGTTCTATACACATCGACCATTAACTATCATTAAGTTTTCCAGACCACCTTTGTCTATTCCTGGGAAACTCTGAGAAACATTGCATTCCACTCAAAATCACATCCCGTCAGGGGAATTATCACATACAAATATTGCCTTACTACACCACCAAAGTGCACACAGTTCCTCTTCCTCTCGACTACACATCAGACTGCGTAGAGAAGCATGCACAAATCCTCTGCTTTCTGACTCCACATCAGTTCATGTCACCATTCTGCCTTCCGAACCTCCTCTCTGCCAGTTTACTTCATGATCTCAGCTCTACAGGATCAGTATAGTATAACCCACAATCCCCATATTCTATTCCCCTATCCAAATCCTTCCTACTATATTTGATAGCCTTGTGTGATTGCTTGAAGCCCGAGTGTTTGTGTGAATGCTATTGATATTAATTTCCAATAAAGATAACTTAATTGTACATTCTGGCTTGGAGTCTCCTCAGTTACTACTGGTATACACAGGTCAAAATATCCTGCCATTGCCCGGCCTCACTTGAGCAAGCAAGGATCACCAACATTGAGGCCATGATATTGAGAACACATCTGTGCTGGGCAGGGCACGTTTCTAGGATGGAGGACCATCACCTCCCAAAAATAGTATTCCACGGTGAACTCGCCACGGGTCAGCGTAAGAGGGGCGCTCCAAAAAAGTAATACAAGGACTCCCTGAAACAACATCTCAGGCTCGGCCAAATTGATCACCAACAATGGTCCTCCCTCGCCACACATCGGGAGGCATGGAGACGCACTATCCACAATGCTGCAGCCTTATTTGAGAACTCATGCCAAACAAGTCTTGAAGAGAAACAACAACGCAGAAAGAATCACAGCCTGGAAACATCACCCAAGGAGACCTTCTGCTGTGCTTTCTGCAACTGGACTTGTTTATCTCAGATTGGCCTTTTTAGTCATCAGTGCGCTTGCAGAAAGCGCAGGATGAGTCCTTCCTGAATCTTCGTTTGCAAAGAAAAGCCAGAGAGTGAGATCCTCATGGATCCCACACAATTCAGTTAACACTGGGATACTAGAATTATAGGCAAACAGTTAATTAACAGATTAAGCAATGCCATGTAACTCAACAAGAAATTTTAGCTTAAAAATAGCTGGTTCATGTTCCAGCAGGATACTGTGAAGGGATCCTATGTTCTCAGACACTCTAAAGACAGTGTACCCATAATTCAAGGTTGATGACTGTGTTCAAAACTTTACATCTTGGTGTACTTCACTGTGTTCTCCCTTCATTTTGCAAAAACTTATTTATATACCCAAGCCTCTAAATTTTACCTCAAAATTTAACCTGTGGTGACAGGTTAGGATAAGATACAGTACAGGCACAAGGTCAGCTAGTGAATTTTGTAGCTGAGTGGGTTCTTAAAGCTGAAAAAAATCCAATGAAATCAGATGTGATAGAGATACTGAGTCTCGGATGTAAATAAATAAGGTTTTATTCCAGAAATATGTCTAAAGTCTTTTGGCCAATGAATATTTATATTTTCTATTTTTAAACAGCCCCTAAGGAAGCCCATTATAAATATTTCTTGGCCAAAACATTTTGGATTATTTCTGGAATAAATCTTTCTTTTTACATCATGAAACTCAGTCTCTCTGATCATAACCTGACATTTTAACCCTTCTACTTCACTGGATCTCTGAAACCTAAATCATATTCTTAGTCTGAACTAGAGTTGACCCATTGAATCAGTGGTAAATTGATACATCAACACTTATGTAAGTTTCATTCATATTATGGGCTTCCTCAACTTGGGGCTTGCAATAGGATTCAGACACCTCTGTGTACATGTGCACATGGAAATGTCAGGTTTATGGGACATGCAGTCTGATAAATTCATGCTGTAAAGAGAATAAGAGCACAAAGCTCAATATGTTTGCCTACAGGGGGCGTACAGTGTAAGCAAGGCTGCACCTGGACTGTTATGAGTTTAGTGGCCTGGGAACACAACATTGAGACAGAGGCCATATCTGTCTGAAAGAATGTGATCTCTATGGAAAATGTCTCTGGAAGCAGCATATTATTGAGTATGCTCTGTGACTCTATAGTTTATTGAATGCTTAACTTGGCTAAGCAGTACCAGAACTATTTTGCTCCTAATGTAGTCCACAGAGAGGATTCTCTTTAGTTCTGTATATATTTCAATTATGCTCCAGTAAAGATAGTAGACTTAGACACCATCTATGTGTCTGTGTACTTCATTTTCCATCACTGGGATGATGGGCACTCTGCTACAACTTTTTGCTGCCTGGATCTCTTAGCATGTACATAGTTTCCAGTGTGCTAACAAGTCAGGAAGTTCTTCAAATATCACAGTATATGTGTATATAATGTATATTAGCTGCTCTAGAGATTAGGACACACAAAGAATTATAAGAAAAATGGCAAGAAAAGAGATTCCACTTGATCATTAGGAAGAATGTCTTGATGGTAAGAAAAGAGCTGTTCAGTAGTGGAATGGATTGCCTTGGAGGGTAGCAGGTTCTTCTTCATTGCAGGTTGGATAACCATCTCTCAGCTTTAACTGTGTATTTCTCCATGGCAGTGGATTGGACTAGATGATCCTTGCAGTCCCTTCCAACTCTATGATTCTATGTCTATTTACAAGAACACATTACTTTTTATATATTCTTAATACATTTCATGCACAGTTGCTAAAAGGCTCCTTCCTCTCCCACCCAGATTTCTGTAAATGAAATTAGTATGAAACAACTTGGATGACCAGTTTATAGGTCTGCTGCTGCTTCTGAATTTCCTTATGTGCAATCCTTGAACTCATAAACATATATAAACATAAAAAGGGAGTAAACTAGATCTACAGCATATACTACTAGCCAATATCACTACCCCCATTTCCCCACATTCATGTACCTTTTTGGAACTCATGATTGTGGGAGTCATAGAATCATAAGAGTTAGAAGGGGCCTCATGGACCATCGAGTCCAATCCCCTGCTCTGTGCAGGATCTCCAGCTAAATAAGTGCAATTGAGTTTACTATTGTATGTGTGAACATGTCCTTCTGCTTCACAGAGAACTTTCACTATGTTGCCTATATGCTGTATCAATATATGGAAAATGGCAGCAACACTGCACATAGCAGCAGCCTTTAGAATGACAACATTTTTTGTACTTGCATGGCTACCACAAGAAGCATTCTCTCCCATTCTCCATTCAGTTGTCTAGCAATGCTTTTTGTCCAGTAATTGAATTGAATCAACTCCTAGACAGCCCCATCATTTGAGTGCTCTGAAGATGTATTACACTAATATATCGTCAGTATGACAGTGCTATGATGATACATTAGTGTAATACATCTTCAGTGCTTTAGCACTGTCCAGAAATAATAGCAATTGTATTGGATGGAATTCAGTTATGGTACACACACATGCATGCACACACTCTCCATTAGCAGACTGCAATTTACAAATGTGGAGTAGTGGTTCTTCCAGGATAGAAAAGTAGCAAAGCTAATCCCTAAACACAAGTTAGCTATATCACCCCCCCAAAAGTGCAAAGCTAAGTATATTACAGGAATTTTATATTATGCTGCAAACATTTTCATTGTTATTGCTGTTGTTCATCCTCTCATTATTTCCAGCTACATGTCTTCACCAGTTTTGTCATACACTTGCTTGGCATATTTTAATTTTAGCAATTTCACAGAATTAATTTTTAATTTTTGCCATTTTCAAAACAATGACTGCCAGCATTTACTTTTGCTTTTTAATATGTCTTGTATTGATGGTAACAATTTTATGATATTATAGGTCCCTCAGCTGTGAACCTCTTTGTAGGATAACGAAGCTCTTACACATTGCAAAATATTTTCCTGAAACCACAGCAGTTTTTATAGACTGATTCACTTTGGTGTCTGGGAAAAACATACTTGTCATTTAGCTTTTAGGAAGGTTCTCCTTAGAGACAGGAATCCAAGACGGAGGCTTCAATTGGGATCAGCCTACTTATACCAGAGCTCTTCAGAGGCCCCACATTTCAGCTCACAGCCCAGTTTGGTGGTTCAGATAAGAACCCAATTCAATCTGGATTGATCTAAATCCAATCAATTCTGAATTGGACCTCAAATCTGAAATGAGGTTTGGGATACCAGATTGTCAGTCTTCGCCCACTGACTCACAATGGCTACCTTCCAACATTTCACAGACGAAAACTAGGACACATAAGGCTAAGCAACATCAGAGTGTAGCTAAGATGGCAAATGTTATCAATGAAGAACATACAAACTAAGAGACGCTGCTGCAATTTGCTTTTGCCTTAGTCTACAGAGAAGGGCAAGATTCCTCCTTCCTCTCTAATCCCCCCTGCTGAGTTCAGTGCAAACTAATTCTGAATTTTGAAACTTATTTGCACGAATGGAAGTAATATGAGGACAATGGGAGAAAGTGGAAGGAAAGAGAAATTGGGACATTTTAAAAGCAGCTGAAAAAGTGGTATTAATCAAGAAAAAGTGGGAAAGGAGGATTAATCAGGACTACCCTGCCAAATTAGGACAGTTGGAGAGTATGTAATGGGAAACCAACAATGGTTATAATATTTTTATTTTTTTCATACATCTACATAAAATTTGGGAACATAGCAAGTGTAAAGAGATTATTTACCTTGCCAAATTTCAGGCAGCTGACACTAGGATGCCAGTTACACGACAAAAATTGTTGCGGGGTTTACCGTGATTTCCTGACCCCGTATCCGTCCCTCGCTGTTTATATGATTTTTGTCACTCTTTAGGAAATCCTGAAAGATCCCGTGATTGATATTTACACGACAAAAGTCTTTATTGGTCCTGCACTGTTATATCCCGTGCTTTTGCTGTTTACACATGTTTAGCTTACTGGGATTTTTTTTTTTTTTTGGCTGTCAATCAAGGATGCGATTACTCGTGTTTTCACAACCTCAGTGACGCACTTCCTTTAGAGTTCCACGCCACGAGCCATGCTATTGGCTGGCGGGGGGGGACAGGGGCTTGTGTTTATCCTGTCTCTTAAAAATGTTAACCCTTTAAGCAGAGGCAGAAGGCATTCTGAAAGACCTCAGATGGAGGAACAATTAAGCCATGCCCTTTCCTTTTGAAATCAAGCCGAGGTGGGGGGAGGAGAGGCTTGGAATTTCTTTCGCTTTAAGCAGAGGCAGAAGGCATTTATAAAGACCCAGACTGAGATCTTTCGCTCAGACGCAGGGAGTGCTTTCCTTTTGAAATCAAGCCGAGTGAGGTGGGGTGGGAGGCTTTGGTTTCCCCTTGCCTCTTTAAAATGTTAACCCTTACAGCAGAGTTTTAGCAGCAGAGTGAACTTGCTGATTGAATGATTTCAAGCCAGCGACAGACAGGCATTTTGAAAGACACAGACACAGAGAGGGGGAATTAAAGGGTGTTCATTCGCTCAGAGGCTGGAATAATTTACTGTGCCCGTTCAGACCCAGGGAGGTGATCAAGGCAGGGGATGAATGGGTGACCCTCTGCCCACGACGATCTCTTTGTAACATGCAGTTGAGGAAGAGGTTAAAGCTGAAGGGTTTGCAGGGTAGAAATCCATTTAAAAAGGTGATTGAGTACACGTGCGCGCACACACACACACACACCAACCTACGTGCAGCTGGAAGGGATGCCTTGGTTTTCAGGTTGTGAGGCTGGATCTGTTGAACGGGTGACTGACCCCTCCTTTTCTGGTCGCTGATCTCTAAGCCCGCCCCCAGTCACCATTTCCGGTCACCCCCTAGTACTGAGATATTTTGACCCAGGCTGTTTACATTTCCAATTTTCCAAATCCTACAGTGACTTTTTAAAAAACTGGCACAAACTGTGGGACTGGAAGTCCCGCAGGCTGAGGGATAAAAGGTGGCCCCCCTTCCAAAAATCACGTACCCGACCCAATGTACATGTAAACTGCTAGGGATCAACACAAATTCTTCCTGGGACATTTTCATCGTGTAAACGGCACCCAGGAATTTTGTGTTTGGCACCTGTAAAGTTTACTTTTAAATATAACCCAATTTTTGAAAGCTGTTGACTGCTCAATTTGGGCAATTCATGCTGCCTTTCTTTTCTGGATCTGTTCCTCTGGAGTACAGGTGAGCAAAATGCAGCTCATGGGCTGCATGTCAACCTCCAAGGCAGGAAGAAAAACACACAACAACAAATCCCAAACCATTATTGGCTTCAACAAGCTATGGCTTGTTAAAGGATCTTATCTACATTGCAGAAATAGAAATGCTATTTTAGAGGCGGCTCTACCACTGCAGTTTTAGCATACACATATCTTCAAATTCATACTTGCTTCTGCTTTTGTGGAGGAAACAGGAAGTGACAAAGACTTTCATTCATACATACTACTGCATCATTGCAATAGTTTCTTTCGAGTTGTCAGTCAGTCATCATTTATTGTGGTCGATAGATCCAAAGTTTACACATACAAACAGTAAGAACAATCAACAATAAAACCTGTGTATGATGGAAACCTATAAAATTCCTAAATTACACTCTGGCCAGTTCTTTGTACAAAAAGGGTTCTAAACTTGGCAGCTTCCAAATGAAATTTGGCTACAGCTAGAGTAACCTTTGGGCATTTGTCTTCCAGCAAAAATTTTACACAGAAGATTTCTGATCTTCCCTTCATTATACCGGCCAGGGGATAGATTATATCTTGATGAATTTGGATAAAAACTTTGCAATATAAAAGAATATGATTCAAGGACTCTACTTCCATGTTGTTGTAAAGGCAACATCTTTCAGAAAGCGGGGCTTAAGTAAATCTGCCACACAATATTTCTTTGGAATACATATTGCATCTGGCCCTTGAGAAACAGCTGCAATACTTGCTAACAGTTAAATTTGTCAAGTATTTGGCTATATGGGAATTACCATTATAATGTATGTTCAACATGCTAGGAGAACAAGACAAATATGAACGAAAGTGCAGTTCACAAAAATCAATTTCTAGAAGCCTTAAATTAACAGACTTAAGAGCTGTATTCGGCCCCAAGACTATCAGGATAGATGAATATATCTTCAGGGAGTTCTGCAGGTGGTGTAGCCGAAAAAAGCTGGAAGTCATAATAGTCACCATTCCTCACCTGCTGGAATTTCTTCAGGAGAGCATCAACCACGGCCTTTGGCTGAAAACAGTAGAGACAGGTGGTGGCCATCTCTTCTTTCTTACCCCCAGAAAGGGCCACAAGTTTGTCTTCACACCCTCACATTTGCAGGTTCCTGAAGGGCCTAGCCAACTTAGCTCCACCTACTGCACACCCTTCTTGGGATCTACATACAGTACTAAAGGCTTTGATGATCATTCCCTTCAAGCCAATGAGGGAAGCATCCTTGAAGCACCTATCCTGGAAGGTTATCCTGTTTGTCATGGTTATGTCAGTGCGTAGAGTGTTGGAACTTGGAGCCCTGTGAGTGTGAAAGGATTTGTGCATCTTCAGACCAGACTCCATAATCCTGCAGTTAGATCCCTCCTTCCTCCCCAAGGTCAATTCTGCTTTCCATAGATCTCAGGAGGTCATCCTACCTTCCTTTTGCCCTTGGCCTGCCAAGAAATTGGAGAGGATCTGGCATATGTTGGATGTGTGCATGGCTATCCATATTTACACGAAGAGGACCAGTTTCTTCTGCTCGTCTGAAGGCTTTTTTGTATCATTCCATCCCCACATAGGGAGGCAGATCTCATCATCCACCCTAAGTGAATGGACCAAAGCCTGTATATCAGCCTGTTAATAGGTCCTGTGACTGCCTCCACCTGGAGGCATGGTAAATCACTCCAGCAGGAGTGCCACGACCATAGTGGCTTGGACCACCAGTGCCTCACTGGAGGAAATCTGCAGGGCTGCCACTTGGAAATCACCTTCCACCTTTGTCAGACACTATAAACTAGACAAATTTCAGTCTGCAGGGGCTGCCTTTGGGAGAAGGGTCCTGCAGCAAGTGGTCAGACCCTGATCTTGTCATTGCTAGCATGCCTACCCATATGTAAGGAACCTCTGGCATGTCCCAAATTGCTCAGGATGTTCTGAGTCTACCTACTGGGAAAAGGAACATTGGTCCTTTTGTGATATGTTTGTTTTCAACAGGCGAAGAACATCCTCCTCACCCATAGGGTGCTGGCTCAGGGGCCTTAATGCTGTCTTTTCAGTGCTTTCTGTTTTTTGGGTTCTGTTTCTTGTTCTTATTGTAGCATATAGCCTGCATATGTGCTGTTACCTCTTTCCTTGTCTGGAGTACGTGGCATCGGCTTTCTCATCAACTGGTCTTCTGGGGGGTCGCTCCTTCCCATGTGACCAGCTGGAAGGCCTTTCTTCTTCCTGCCTACCAGGAGTGAGTGGGAGGAGCTACCCAAATTGCTCAGGATGTTCTTCACTTATCTACTGGAAATGAACGTATCACAGGTAAGATCAACGTTCCCTTCTTAATACATGTCTGTGAGGAAAGAAAGAGAGGTACATGGGGGGGGGGAAGACTCCAGAATTTTGATTCAACCCCCACACCCAATAATTATAATACCCTATAACTAGGTCTCAGTGTTCTTGGAATTTGACTACCTTCGTGCCTTTAAAGGAAGAATGGGCAAAGTGTGTTATTCTGGATAGCATTGGACAAAAGTTCCCAAACTTTTTTACTGCTGGCTAAGTTGGCTAGGGCTGCAGTCTCAACAACATCTAGAGGCTGCACTTGACTACCATTGCTTTAAGGATAAAGTTGATGTACAGGCTAGTTTCCTACCTTCTCGCTGAAAGTTCATAGAATCATAGAGTTGAAAGTGGTGTCCTGGGCCATCAAGTCCTGCCTCTTGTTCAGTGCAAGATCTCCAGCAAAAGCATTCCCAACAGGTAGTTGTCCAGCCTCTTTTTCAAGATGTCCAAAGAAGGAGACCCCACTGCCTCTCTAGGCAAGTGGTTCCATTGCCAAATTGCTCTTACTGTCAGAGCATCCTTCTAATGTTCAGTTGAAATTTACTGTCATGTAACGTAAAACCTTTAGACCTGGGCCTATGCTCTGGGACAGCAGAAACCAACCTTCCCCCCTTCATAATCTTTCATAACTGCCTTAAACTCAAACCCTCCTCCTCGTATCTTTCACTCTAGGTATCTCTATTAGCTCCTACTAAATGCACAGTGAGAATACAAACCCTTTTCCCTCTTGGCAATGGACTGGATTACAAAATGTCTCCATTACTGCCATGGAAGTCTGAGTTAAGATGCTCTGATTCTACCAGCAATGAGTTGCTTTTTATGCATCATTGGAAAGAGGATTCTTAATTCCTGTAATAGGCATTGATCCCACCCTTGAACTTCCTATTGAATTAATGATCTGTCTAATTTAGCATCAAATAAAAATCTTACTGTTCATTTCCTTCACATAAATGAGAGCAAGCACCAAGTAAGCACAAAGATGTGTATATCAATATCTGTATCATCTATCTCTATCTCATAAGAAATTCAGTATTGCCATCATCATAGTAAACTGGCCACAACATTTTCATTACAGACAGTGGGGATGCTCACTGTTTTAGCAAAGAAAGGTCTCAAGTGTTTGTTTGGAAATTACCAACCATTTCTGGTTGTTGCAAACACCCATCACTTTAAAATATACTGTAAGTATCCTAACTAGTTTGGCCACATACACGCAGTTCCTGTTTATGATTTCTTAGCATCAACCACTAAGAGCTCATTCTTCTAGGTCAAAAAATGGCATCTACCAACAAAGGTGCTCTTCCAATTTGCAGGGACTACCAAGGCTGTCTATATAACAGGGTGAATGGACATAAATCAGACAGTGAAAATGAAACAATGGGGATACTGTAGAGGTAATGAACACTCAAAAATTTCTGGACACTTCTGAAAGCAAACAGTGGAAGGAAAATACCAGTTATATTTCAGGGGTGGATAGTGTGTAGATTTCTCTCTGTTCTTAATGTCACTGATACTTATTGTCTGTATGGGTTGTCAAACAGTGTTAGGAGAAAAATATCCAATGCTTGTAGTACCAAAATATGTAAGTAACTAGCTACATAGGAATAACTACTCAAAGACATTACTGTGTTATTCTGTTTCTGCATAAAAAGATATAAAAGAATTTCATAGCAGCTTTGTGATTGAAGAAAAGAGATTTCTAGCATTAGCTGTTGTGCATCTGATGAAGGGGGCTGGAATTTTCAAAGGATTATGCTAGATTTTTTCCCCTAAAAGATTATGCTGGGTTTTTTTTGTTTTGTTTTTTTAATAAATTAGGGGCTTACTGTGCTCCAAAGAAAAGCAGCAGTGCTGCTGAGGCAATAACATGCAGGATGGAAGGAGAGTGTGCGCTGTATCACAGGTCAGCAACCTGTAGTATTCAGATATTTTAAAGTAACTTAACATTACAGCCAGCCCTCCTTATCTATGGATTTTTTTTTTATCCATGGATTCAACCAACCAAGGCTTGAATTAAAAAAAAAAATCCAAAAGGCAAACCTTGCTGTTCACCATTCTATATAAGGGACACCATTTTACTATGCCACTGTATATAATGAGATTTGAGCATCCACAGATTTTGGTATCCACAAGGGGTTCTGGAACCAAACCCCAGCAGATACCAAGGGACCAGTGTACATTTAAAAATAAAACCAATCCTGTTTTCCTCTTAGAGTTGTTTAAATTGGGTTCCAATTCCTGTAAGAAACAGGAAAGCAGAGTCCATTAAAAAAAATGAAATTACGACAAGTAATAACTTTTGGGGAGCCCTGGAACTGTAACTAATTTTTAAAGTAATTTTTCAAACTCTGGCTCATATAAAAAAATAGAGGGGCAAACTGTGCTGTACATTAAGGGCATAAAGTCTCCCAATCTAGAATTAGATCACTGTGCATGAGATGGGGGTGGGTGTTAAGCCTCACTTACCTCTAGAAATCTCCCTCTCTTTACAGCTGTTGGGTGGGTGGGGGAGAAGGTCTCTCCACTGGTGCCCAAAGAGATATTTTAACATGTTTTATTAAGTAAATAAAATATTACAGGAGCTACATATCACATAGCTGGAGAACATCTTTGTAATACCCCTGCAGGTTAAATTTAAATCATTTTGTAAATATATAGGGATATTTTGTTTTATTTTGTTTTTAACATGGATATACAGTACGACCCCCCCCCATATCTGCAAGGGATACATTCCCGGACTCACCACAGATAGTGAAAATCATGGATAGTAGCGGACCCTATATTTCCAGTGGAAGCATACCAAAGTATTGCGCAGGAAGACCTTTGAATGTGTAGTGAGGTGTTTTCTCTAGGTATTCTATAGTCAAATTTTGCCAGAAGTTGACCATAGAATTGCATTGGAGGATTTAGAAAATGTCTAGGGAGAACATATGTTTTTCAGATGCGGGTAAGTGAAACCGCAGGTACTGGTCCCATGGATATGGGGGTCATACTGTATTTTGCTTTTGTTTTCTGCATTAATTTTAATAGATTCAGTTTTATATACAAGTTGACATGAAGCATACATAAAGATATCGCTTTTAGACTTGTATAATACACACCTCATTTAAAATTATTAATGTTTGCATATTGTCCCCTCTCCTTTTGTTATCAGCCTCTGAAGGGGGCCATGTAAATATTTCTCGGCTTAAACACATACTAATTTCTGGAATGAAACCTTGTTTATTGTATATAGAGAGACTTAGGGCTCATCTACATGGGCTAGAATATGCTGACTTCTTGCTGGTGTATTCTGGCCCAAATCAGGCCTGTTGCTTCCCCATTACCTGAACAAAGTGGGTAGGAGTTCACATAGACATGCTGGCCTGTCTCTGCAGCTGCTACTGTTTCTGTATGTGTCACACTCTCCAAGGCCAAGAAGGGGGCCTGCAACACATGATCAAGGCCCCCTGCATGTGACCAGACATGGTCACATGCTGCAGGCCTGCTTCCTGGCTTCAGAGAATGTGATGTGGATGGAAGTGATGGCAGCTGCAGAGACGGATCAGCATGGCAGTATGACCTCCTGTAGACCCATGGGGCCCAATCCGTCCTCCCCCCAAAGAAATATCTTTTACTTGGTTATTTTGCTGAAATGATTTAAAGGGCTTTACCCTGTCTTCCCTTGTCTTTGCCCCGGGCATCATCAGGACTGCCCAGGGGCAAACCAGGGCAAAAGCCCTGTGTCATTTAGACTGCAGGGCTCCAAGATGGAGGCAAGATGGTGTATATAGCCCATCTAAACAAGGCCATATGGCTTGTCTAGATGGGCAATATACCCCTCCTTGCCTCCATCTTAGAGCCCTTCAGTCTGCCCCTGGGCAGTCCTCATGACCCCCAGAGCAGAGACAGCACTGGGGGGAAGACAGGATAGGGTCCAATACAACATTTTAAAATAATACCTTTTTTAATTCATTCCCACCAAGAGGAAATGGATCAGGGGCGGGAGATGACAGGAGTCCATCCTGGCGAGGCCAGCCAGTCACTGCAGCTGCCGGTATGCCTTGCTCTCTCTAAAGCAGGAAGGAGTCCAACAGCATGTGACCAAGGCTGGTCACATGCAGGGGGCGTTGGTCAGATTTCGCAGACTGCCTTCGTGCCTTCTGAGACAGCAAGGGATGGCCTTGGTGGCTGCTTCAGTGACAGACCAGTGTGTCCATCAGGACTTCCTCCCATCTAGAGACAATAATGGGGGAATAATGGGCCTGATCCACAGTCAGGAAGCTGGGATATCCTGACTCATGTGGATGAGCCCTTAGTCTCCCCTTCACATCAGGTATGTATAACTGAGGCAGTAATAAATGTGAAGCACTTAGACTAAAGGTCACAAATTAAGCATCAAGTTTTTCAAAGCAGAAACATCTTAATTTGGGTTGCAGGGTTTTATTAGGGTCAGAACTATTTTACTCCTCTTTCTCTCAGGCTCTTTGCATGTCTTACTTATTTCATTTATTTTTCTCTTGGTCATTTGATTTGTTTTCCATTTATTTATTTAGTCATTTGATTTGCTTTCCAATGTACCTTCACCCTAGAGGACATATCCTGACTAAGTGTTCTGCCATCTTCATGCGCTGAATCAGTTTGACTTACTGACAATGAAGTACTCACACTGCAGCCAATATTAAACATGGAGCAGTATTTCATAGCTCAAAAGTGGCAAATAAAAGTTGTGTATATTTGGGAAAGCTCTGTATACAGGGTTTATGCTAGGGAGACTAAAACACAGAATATATGCCAAATAACAGAGAAAATGGGCTTATGATTTAATACATAAAAACTGACAGCATGGATCTAGAATAATTCATTTTTCCCTACTAGTAAAAGGGGAGGTGAACATTAGGAAAGGCTCTATTAATTATCAGAATGTTTCAGTGATGGATTTAACTGCCCAGGACTATCTACATCTTCAGCATGTTAGCACACTATTCTTGCCATCACTATGTATCAAATCATGGTTCATGATTATGATATGTAGATCTGAACATTTGGAGCATCTCCACAACCTCGAGAAGGCAACTCATGGGTGGAGCCCAGAAGAGCAAAACACTGATCCTACATATCACAGCACCAACAGGGCTGAGCCATCACACATACGGGCCATTTCAATACATAGCTTTGTAACAGAAGTAATGGGTAAGGAAGTCCTAAGAGAAATGGCAGAGTTTTGTTCACTGGCAGCTTTGCTAAGGTTGGAGAGCACTGTGCCTTTTTTCCTCTGACTAACATTTATAGTTCTTGCTTGTTAAAATGGAAACTATAATAAGCATACAAGTGTTAGAAGGCAGTATTATGTCTCAGACAACCCCATATTCTTTAAGATTCCAGTTTCATTCTTCAGCTATTGATGTTGCACTTTGCTCTTAAATGTCAGAACAAAATAACTAATACCTGCAATTTATTCAGATGACATTTCAACAATATAAGATTTTCAGATTACAAGCTTCTGCTCCATGTTCCTTCTAGTGTTACACTAAATGTGTAGATTTGGTGGATTTACATAATAGCTTTAGATAATGAATATTTATAATAATGAATGAATTTACATAATGACTGCAAGTTAAACATGCCCCATTAAAACTGCATGCTCTAATTTATGTACTAAGTTTAAAAAAAACACTACACAGTTTATTTTCATTCACATTAGACTATTAGTTTTTCTCTATAAAAAGAAATGTACCAACCTCTGCCAAGCAGAAGTTGTCTATCAAGAGTTTTTGTACTCCACAAATTAAGCTTCATTGTATAATTTGTATTCAGAATTATGGTATTTTTATCTCTCACTTAATAACTTTGAAAACAATTCTAAATCCTACTCTATAAAATGTTTTATGGCAATTTGAATAGTAGCTAGAGAGCCAACAAAGTATAGATCTATGGCTTAGAAAAGTTAAAAATTACTGCTTTATGAACACAGTTCTTATTATCTTAGGCCAAATAATATGGCTGACAAGTCCTGCACTGTTACACCTTTATTTCTCCTGATACATATTGATCTTGAACACTGATACAATGATCCCTCTTTCTGTTGGCATAACTGACTAATCATTCAATCTCTGTTATTTTTTGCCCCTCATCTTCAACACATTGAGAAGTTAGCAGTTACTGTTTTTACAAAAATCTTAGAAACAAACTTTGAATTAAAACCAGAACTGTACCTATTAAATATTAAAGATAAAAAAAACAGAAAGGAAATTTAAGATTTATATTATACATGATAATGGCCGTAAGGATTATATTTGTGAGGAATTGGAAATTAAAAAACTTCCCATCAATAGAAGAGTGGCTGTTAAAGGTTAATGAAATAATTCTGATGGACAAATTACTTATATTGTTAAAAAATCAAACTCTGGATAAATTCGAACAACAATGATTTAAAGTATTAGAGTTTTATAGACATTGGAAATAACAAGAAGACATAGTCATCTTATTGGCAACATTAAGGCAGAAATTGTGTAAATGGATATAAAAATGGGAAAATGTGAGAAGTAACTGGGGTAAGAAAATGTAAAATAAAGAAGGAAGATAGGAAGACAAGATATGGAATATAAAATGGATAAATATCAGTCAATTCTAGGTTTCTAGGGTTTAAAAGAAGAAAATAAGATAGGATATTAAAATGGTAAAGTAATAATGAAATAATAGAGTTAAGAGGTATATTTGATTGTGAAGGGATATAACAGTATGGAAGCTAATTAAACAGAAAGGGAAGGTGGAAGTACAAATTTTAGAAGTGTTACATTTAAAAGATCTATTGACTAGAAAAACATTACGAAAGTTAATGGAGATTTCGTGAATATTTATGTTAGAAATGTCATGAATAAATCTTGGTACAAAAATGTAATAATAAAAAAATTATTTTGACTGCAAAGCTGAGCAGTTTCTCAAACTCTTGCAAAATTCTCAGAAATTGCACCATTTATGCCAAGCTAGCAACAAAAACCTGCCATTTTTCTTCCCGCCGAAGTTTCTTGAGAGGTTGGGAACTCTAAATTCAACCCCAGTTAAGAAATTGATGAATTTCCATTCCATCCCTACCTTACCATCAAACTACAAATCCTAGGATTCCATAGGACAGTGTTAGGACAATTAAGATGGTAGGATATGATAATATTGTGTATTGCAAGAACTCTCTGTATTGATCCAAAGGGTTTGTAGAAAGAAGGAACTATTTGATATAGACACACCAAGCCTACTTCTTTCTCTGACCTGACCTGCTCTCCATATTCCAAGAGAAACAGATTTGAAGGACTTCATCCTGGCATCCTTCAAGTGGACTTGCAGAAATCTAAGCCCAGGGCCTTATGAATGCAAAGCATTGTAATTATATGAATTCTGCTGTGAATTACAGGTGAAAACTGAAGAAAAATATGAACAGTGAACGTTACTTCACCAAGGTGCAAAATCAAATAATAATAATAATAATAATAATAAAATTTATTTATACCCCACCCCTCTGTTAAAACAATCGGGGCGGCTTACAAAAATTAAAATACAATAAATATAAAAATCCCTAAACATCCCCCACCCCCCCACCCCCATGTCTGCTGCATAACAAAAACCCTGCACAGTTCTCAATAAAGTGAAGTTATTTTATTACATTCCACAAGAACTGAATCAGATCAGAGGGTTCTTTTCTTTCACAGCTTCTTTACAAATGTGTTTTTTCCCATGTACTCTGTTCTATGAGGCATATAAGCCATCTCCTTATAAAATGGCATGAGTCTAATTTCCTTTGTGCCAGCTGGTGAACCAGCTATAACCAAATCAGACTATCAAGTAGTCATCTAAAGCTAGTGAATATATACAATGATATATAACAGTGATTCTTAACCTGACCCCCAGGGGGCCACAATGTCCTCACTGGGGGTCCCCAAAGGCTTGACAGCTGTTTGGGCCGCATCCTCCCTGCAGTGGACCAGTCATGTAACAGGGGTCAAAGAAAGCCTGTCTGGCTGGTTTGGCCTGCTCATTGCCATTCAATTTGTTCCAGCCACAAACTTGCAGGTAGAAGCAGGAGAAAAGTCCTCCCTCCCTCTCCAGTGCTTCTGAGGGATTATTATTATTATTATTACTATTAATCTTGAGTTAAGTCTTAGGCAAGCTTAAGCTTAAGCAAGCTTAAGCATGGCAACAAATGATATTTAAAGGAGGTCCCTGATAAAGAAAATGTTAAGAGCCACTGATATATAATGTTATAGGTATTCTGAAAGCGGTCTACTATTACCACACTAATGCTACTACTACTTTTATTATGATGATTATTACTGTATACAGTTGTCTCTCCATATCCACGGATTTGGTATCCACATATTTAAGTATTCATGGCTTGAAAATATTCTTTAAAAAATAATAATACAAAAAGAAAACCTTGATTTTGCCATCTTATATAAGGGACACCATTCTGCTATGCCATTACATATAATGGGACTTGAATATTCACAGATTTTGGTTTCCATGGGGGGTCCTGGAACCAAATCCCAGCGAACATGAAGGGACAACTGCATACTCATGTATAAATCAACCTGATGTATAAGTTGAGGGCAGGTTTGGGCCAAAATTATGGATTTTGATATGATCCATGGATCAGTCAAGTGTAAAACTTTGGGGTTCAGCATAGGGCTCCACAGATCCATTCTGTGGAGAGCCAAAAGCAATGGTGTTACCTCAGGGGGCCATCCACCCCTGGCTGATGCCACCACTGCCATTTTCCTGCCCAGGCATTCAAAAAGGCCTGTCATCATTCTACCACCAACTCCCTCTACTTTCATCAGCGGCCTTTTGCAATGCCTGGGCAGAAAAAAATGGTAGCGATGGCAGCTAATTGGCATTTCCCTGCTACAGCAGAGAATTTACCTCTGTCTGCCACAGTGGGGAAGCCCCAAAAGAGCTGCTAAAGAGAGAGCTGAGGGGGGCATTGCTTCCTTCAGGCTCTCTCAGCACAGAATAAGCTCTCAGACCCTTGGAGCTTAGTCTGTGCCAAGGCAGCCTGAAAGAGCAAAGACACCTTTGCTCAATGCTCTGGGGAAGCCCCAGAAGAGCCCCTGAAAACAAAGCAGAGGGGGCTGTTGCTTCCTTCAGGTTCTCAGAGCTTAGTCCATGCTGAGAGAGCCTGAAAGAAGCACCCACCCACTCTGCTCTCTCTGGTGGCCTTTTGGAATGCCTGGGTAGAAAAAATTGCAATGGCAGCAGTTCATTGGCACTTCCCCACCACAGCAGGGGGGTGTCCAGTGAGTCTTGTAGGACCCCCTCTGCTCTCCCTGCCATGGCAGAGAAATCCCCAAAAGCTGCTACCACCATATTTTTAAGAAGGATTACTGTATTAGATTCACAAAAAATTACCTTGAATGTGGAAATTTAATAAATAGCACAGAGAGAACACAAGAAAGTGTGTAAGTTGACCCAGGTTTTCAGGGTCAGATCTCTGGCATACTGTTTTTTAACTTATACATGAGTATATACAGCGTATTCCATCTTTACATCAAATGATACTCAGCTAACAACTTTACAAATGCTATGAAATAACAGCATGAAATAATTTGCACCTACCATTTATATTAAACAATAGACAACTTCAATATTACATTTTTTTTAAACTTCTGTAATAGAGGGGGTTTCTCAGATACTGAGAAGTACTTTCTCACACCTCTGCTTAAGCTTGATAGCAACATTATGGCCATAGCTGGTTAATACTCCATGACTATCTAAGTGAGATCTATCAGCATTTCATGGTGAAACATAACTCCATATTTACTGAGGTCAGCAGAAGCTTATTATTCAAGGGCATGCAAATGGGATGATTCTATTTCGAGTTGTCATTTATTCCAAACTGAACACTATTCTCCATCCAGCTAACAGAACAATAGAGAAGAAAAGCTCTATGGACATGCCCATGAATACACGGGCCTCCCCATTTCCTGGTATATCCTGCCTGTGGATCAGGCCCGTTCCTCCCCTGTTACGTGCACGAAACAGCCTGGAATCCAGACAGGCACACTGGCCCATTTCTGCAGCTGCCAGCGCCACCGGTGTCTCACTCTCCAGATCCAGGCAGGAGACCCACAGCATGTGAGCAAGGCCCCCTGCATGCGACCCGCCTGGTCACATGCTGTGGTTCCCTTTCTAACATCTGGAAGAGCAAGGGAGCTGGCAGCTACTGAGATGGGCTGGCATGCCAGAACAGGTTCCTACAGTCATGTGGGACCCAATCTGTTTTATTTTGGCTAGAACACATTTTAACAGGTATTTTCTTTAAAAATGTTTTATTGGGTCCTACCTCGGCTTCCCCCCATCTTAGCCCCATTTTCCCCCTGGGGGTCATGGGGACCGCCCAGGGGCAAAATAGGGCAAATGCCCTGCATCATCAGGACTGGAGGTCTCCAAGACAGGGTAAGACGGGGTAAATTGCCTGTGTAGATAAGGCCTTAGACTGATACAAAATTGCCTTGAATGTGGAAGTTTAATAAATATCACGGAGAAAATATGAGGCTGAAGTACTTCTACCTGGCGTCTTCTTTCAATATACACGATGGATTCTACATAACAGGACTTTCAAACATGCTCCCAGCATCAGTAAATTCCAGATAACTGTTTGCCTTTTCTTACTATTTGAATCAATGCCTCACCTTTATGGGATCAGCTCCATTCGTCACTAATAAGTGTTTTAAATTGCATTCATTTCCACTGATTATATCCAGCCATTTATTCAAAAAATGTGGTTAGAATCTAATTGCAACTTTAACTGACTTGTGTCAACAAAAAGTCTTGAGGACTGCTGATTTTGCCAAAGATTCAGTGACAGAGGAAACCCCCATATCCCTTTTTTGTGTTTAAGTTGCATTGCGAGGTGGCGGTAGGGTTCTGCTAATGCCATTTTAACAATGAAACTCAAGGTCCTATATTGCCAGGAGGTGAGCGCAAGTCCTAGGCTCCCACTTTGAAGACTCCCCGAGGTTTCCAACACAATTTTGTTTGACATTTAGTTAAAGACCACCTTTATGATGTAACTGATTTTTCTACTCCCTTGGTGGTCACTTAAAAAGGTTTAATTGTTGCTCTTTTAAAGGTCACTATTAGTAATTCTTTCAAGCCCTTCTCTGTAAAGCCAAGTGCTGATTAGCATTGCTTTCAGGCATCCTAGGATGTAGCTTTACCACCTACATCCACATGGCTTTCATTGTTTTTAGTGAAATAAGGCATATGCACAGAGCTGGGCTGGGTGGAGGTAATTCATTTTCCTTGTTTGGGACACAAATGTCTGGAAACTGACCTAATCTTTCCCCCTGTCATTTGCTGACTTCAGCTCTCTACAGACAAAACATTAATTTTGACAGAAAAATGTTCAGAACTGAAATCCAACATTTGAAACAAAAAATAAAATAAAACATCATTCCCAAATGAAAATTAATAGCTGACATAGAAGACTAGTGGCTTTTGCCACTATTTCATATAATTGAATTAGCAATTTTAAGCAGGTTTCAAAAAAGAAAACAGATTTCTACCAAGAAATATCACACTAGCACCTGGAATTTTTCTAGCCTTGCATGTAAAATTGTGTATGGTGTGAAAGGAAAAAGTTATGAATCAGATAAGGTTTTGAACATACCTGATGGAGAGATATGCCTCCAAGAAATGGAAGGGTCTGGTTTTCCTGTAGCCAAGCAAGCCAGTGTGACATTGCTTCCTTCATTCACCACAATGTCATTTGAGATATGACTTATCTTTGGAGAAACTGGAATGAAAGAATAAGAAACAGTTGAAGATTTCCTTAATCTGAAACCACTTTACCCAATTAGGTTAGAGATGTTGTCACAGATATAATATCACACCTAGATAATAGCTACCCTTGCTCCATGTTTGCACTATCTAAGATAAAGTTTATGTTACCAGTTTTAACAGGCAAATATCCTCACAAAGCAGCATTTTCCAAATATTCTTTTGGTACATCTACATTAGATATGTTTTCTTGACAGTTACTTTTCAGCCTGTAATGCTGGGTATACCTATGTGGGGATAAGTCCTATTGAACAACTGAGTAACAACTTGCACTGCAGATATTGTGTATACATGTACACCTCTCATGCCATGCCAGTCTTACGCAGGGTTACTCAGAGGAAACAGTAACATGAGTAGAAAGGGCTGAGTGACTACACATTTAGGAGTTGTCTAAATGGCGAAAATACTCCTCACAGAATGTGAGAAGACAACCTGTCCCCATGGCAATCTGCTTTGTTTCTCTGTATTGTGAAGTGGGGGCGGGGAGAGACTAGGAAAAACTCTGAGTGAGAAGCCTTTGCAGCCTTTCCCAGAGTTTAAAAAACAATGAGGGGAATGCATATTCCTGCTCGTTGGGAGAAGTGATTTGATATGAATCACTTTCACATATGAGAGGAAGCACAAACCTGATTGGCTGGATGAGCACAAGGGGTTGGGGACCAAGAGCTAATGTGATAAAACAGGGTTTTGTTTTACCTCTGTTTTTGTAAAAGTGAAATATCACTTATGCACATCGTGGAAATAGTTTTTTTTAAAAAAGTTTTGATGAAGCAGATGTAAAAACATGAGTAATTCAGTCACAACCACCAACTTGGTTAGGGGGTATGCAAAGTTTATGGGGGCTGTAAAACCATTAAGACAAGTCACAGCTGCTGTGACTTGCTATTACTGCAGAACAATCCGTTTCTTTTGGCCTCATATAGAAAACCCCTTAGTCTCACCCTTGAGGCTACACAAATTTCTCCCATGTTGAGGGATAACCTCTGCCACTAGAAGCCTTTTTCATCCATGAATGTTTCTCTGGTTATTTTTCAGAACTCTAAATTGTACAGGGCTGGGAACCTCCATGGATGCAGATGTTATCCTGAAACACATGAAGGGCTTGCACAACCATGGGAATTAAATATACCATTGACAACCCCTTCTACATCTTTACCTCAGTTAACAAAGGAGGGTTTTATGGTACCAGGGGCAGAAATAACATAGAAAGAAAGAATAGGGTTAGGCTCCTATACCAGAAAAAAAGAAGAGCAGTTCAACATGCTGCAGCATACTTTTTATTCAAAACTCATCATATGCCTATGGGAAATGAAGCAGCCAGATCAGGTAAGCCTTGCATTAGCAAACAAAAACAATCGAACCTTTTGGAGACCACTTGAAAGCCTCTTTCAGAATGTATCCAGGGATGAGTTTTTCTTTCACCAGCTTCCACTTTCCTTATCTTTTCCATTTTGGGAGTTAAACTTACAGATTTGTGGTGTTTGCTTGTTTGTTTGTTTTGAACATGCTAGGGATAGCTGGTAAGGCAGGCTAATCTGTTTCTCCCTTTTCTCTCTGTTTTGCTGTTCATGGATGCCCAGTAAAGTATACTTGAAGTAATTGCTGTTTGTAGGCACATACACTCACAGTAGACTAGGCGAAGGCAGAATCCTGCACTTTCCCCAGCTCAGGCTTGGTTTATTACACTGTTTACTGCAGATATGCTGTTGCAACCCAGCACCAAAAGTATGTTTCTCCAGTCCTCCTTTATGTTTTTCTCATACCATAGAACCATAGAATCATACCAATGCTGTTCAAAAAACTTGCAGCTAGGCAGAAGATGAGGAGGAAAGAGGGGAAGGATTGTTGGGAGTAAAAAGACTTTGTAAAAAGGAGCTTCATTGTCAGCGGCTTTGTTAACTGAGGGCTTGTCTACACCAGTCACAAATCCCCCCTCCAATCCAGACTGATAATGCCACACAACATATGGCCTTTCTCCCAAATATGGTGAGAAAGTGACACACAATGTACAGCCCTATTTGCACCAGACTTGGGGAATACCCCTTTAATCTGGGTTTTAGAAAACTCTCAGTTTTCTCCAGAGTTTGCTGGAAACTATGGAGAAAATCCAACCATACTGGATGAGGTGGGAGGGAGAAAGGACAAGCACTGTGTCCCCCACCCCCGGCACCACTTCACATTCTAAGGCAGAGTCCCAGCAGTAGTTGTTCTTTCTGAGGTCAGAACACTCACTGAGACCCGCCATTGCAAGACTATTCACCTGCTCTTGCTCAGAGAGGGCGACTACCACTAGTGCTTTGTTTTCCAATGCACACACTCTCCTCTGAGCTCTGGAAAAAGCAAAGGAAAGCAAAGCAAAGTAGTTGCCCTCTCTGAAGCAGAACAGGTGCCTGACCTGCCAACATGAGGCTAGTCACCTGATCTGGCTTCAGAGAGGGAGACTACCACTGGGGCTTTGCTTTTCCTGGAACTCAGAATCTGTTGCACTAAAGTCTGCTGGAGTCTGTCTATGCTCAGGAGTCCAGACAGCAGTCAGGTTAGCAGAGTAGCAAAAGCCTGGTCTGGATGCTTCCAGCATGCTCAATGTTCAGTGAGCAGATGGACAAACTTAGTGTCTTAAAATTAACAGTCTTTATTGTTTACATGCTAAACTACAAACAAAATCATTGCTCTAATAGCTAAGCTTACAGTTAGCAGTCAATCGGAGAGTCAGTTGAAGAAGTTACCTGGGTAGCCTTGCACCATGACTTATATAGGGTTTCCTAGCTGTTCTAACAATTCCCCTTTATTTATAATTGGTGACTGGTGACATCATCTGACATCATCCCTAGCATGTTATCTCCCTTCTATTAGTCATACTGAGATAAGAGGGCAGAAAAACATCAGCTGTCTTGTTAACTGCTTAGCTGTTTAACCTTCAGCTTTGTCCTCTACAGATAAATGGAATATATGACATAAATTTCCAAGGGCTACATATTCAAAACCCCAACAGAATCAAGTGTGAGTAACAGCTTTGAAAGGAAGCAAACCCAAAGCAGATATGGGCTTTAGCAGGTATAGTGCTTAAATCCATGACACAGTAGCCGGAACTTCATGTGCTGCAGCTCTGGACCAAAGTAGTCTGGATCTCATAGTGAAGCCCTGTGTTATGCCTCTACTTGCATAGCTCTTTGATAGGAATAATGCTTGCATAGGTCTATTTATCAACTTACTTTTGTAAAATCCCTGCAATATATTTATTATATTTATTACATTGATACACCATGTATTTTTCCAAGGAGCAGTGGATCCTGGAAGCTTGGGTTACCCAGTTTTCCTCTTACTCCAACCCCAAACCTTTAGAACTCTCCAGTAAAGAATTGTTTCCAAAAACACTGTGCCTAGTTCTTTACACATGTTAATCCAGCACTAATGTAGGCATTCTACATTGTTCTGCAGATATACTAGCTGTTTACTGCAGGCATGAGTCCAGGTTCTAAAAGTTTTTCACATGAGAGCAATACTTTGTCTATTATTCCATATATCTTCCTATCATAAGGATCCACAAGAACGCATGCAACATTTAAGTATTTTTTTTAAAAAAAAACACCCATGAAACCAAATAAGAGAATCCTAGAACTAATTCAAGTCATTTATAGTCAAATAAATAAATAAATAAATCAGCACAATAAATGATACAGTAAGGTACATAGGCCACAGTGTTGTTTCAAGAGACCTCTTGCAGTAACAAAGACTTAAATCACTTCTTGAATACTGAAAGAAGCTCACACCTTGGATTTTGTAAAAGCAAACATTTGAGAGAGAAGATGACACTATCAACAAAGCCCTTTTCATCACAATTTTTAAAAATTGTTCTTTATGGTTTCCATGTTTAAATTGGCTCTTTATTTTTCTGGGATTATGCTGTTTTGAGTGATTTGTAGCCAGTACTCTGAAACTCTTTTTCTTTGTAACAAAATCTCTCATCCCAATTATTCTAGGTTCTGTGCACTGCCTGTAAGAGCTCTTCCTATGGGGAGCAATTTATAAAAGCTTCTGTTTGTTAGGAACCCAAATGTCAGTTCCATCTGATACAACAGTAGTGAAACTCCCTGGGCTTGAACAGCTTTGTCATCATCCTTTCTTTAGCAGGCTGCTTCTCTCACCCCTTTTTCACCTCTCCTGAAAACTCATTCCTTTAGCTAAACCATTCCTAACACGTTTAGCTGTCGTGTGACTTATCTGCAATGTTTCTACATTACTCATTGTTGAATTTCTATCCCATTCCTCTCTTGGGTGCATCAGATCGTCTGCATAGTACCTAGGGTTAAGCAAGTGCCCCCTTATTAGTGATGTAATGAAGCCTTATTGGGATCAGGCCCCTATTTGGTTCAGACTGGTTCTGACTCAGGACTTTTTCAGACAAGTAAAATACAGCGCAAGCAGCCTCGCCACCTTGCGAGGCTGCAGCGCTGCAGGGCGTCCCTTTTGGATGATGCCCGTCCCTGCCGGTACTGTTGTGGTACCGTGGCAAGGCTGCTTGCGCTGCATTTTACTTATCCAAAAAAGTCCTTAATTTGATTCAGACCCTCATTTTAAGTAATGATTCAGAAACCCAGATCACTGGTCTTTCCATTAGCATGCACTGAGAAACAAAAATGTATTTTGGTAGGGGAGAGGGGTCACACATCTGCAAGGGATTTTGAGACATGACAATCTTAAAGAGAAATTAACCATTGCAGACAGATTCAGGGAGGGTTTGTACTAAACACTTTAAAGTGTTCTCCTTCATGGATACAGTTTTTAAAAGTGCTCACTCTTGCCAATCCACATTGCTTTAGTTCTGGCACTGCCCACATCCCCAAGATTTAAAGGTGTGAATAACTGCAAAAATAAGAGCCCTTTAAGGAACAAGAGTTCAGAACCTCATACCCTCCAACATTCCAGAAACAAAAACTGGGGCACATGTGGCCAAGAAACAGCAGAGTGTGGTCAAGATGGCAAACGTGATTAATGAAGCACATATATGCTCCTAAAGGCTGCAACAGTTTGCCTTTTGGCTGAGCCTGTGGGCAAGATTCTTCCCTCTTCCTCCTCTGCTTAGTGAGTACAAACTACTTTTGCACTTCCAACTCAGTTCCAACTGAAGTAATCCATAACAAAAGGGAAAAGTGGGAAGAAGAGAGAGAAATGGGGACATTATAAATCCACTGAAAAAGTGGGACGAGAGAGGATTCTAATTGGGACGATTGCTGCCAAATTGGGACCATTAGAATGTATGAAATCTTCAACTCTGAACCTAATTCGGTAGTTCCTGAATTAAAACACTGCATGAAAGACAGCACAGTGGGCACTGGGCAGGTAAGCAACAATGTTAGAGAAAGGTGGGCAGGCAGTCTAAAAGACAGAGCAGAACAGAGCAGAAGGCTGCTAATCAAAGACACCCTTTCCACATGGATATAATCTGACACCATGCCGGAGCCCTAACGAGCATTTCAAAGATTCAGAGTTGAAGTACTGCTGCTCTAAATAAGAAAGCAAAGGCCAAATTTAATGACCAGAACCCTGAGCCTTTTTAAGTCTTGCTGAGGGTGAATCAGGTGCATTGTCTCTGCAACTTACCGTTTTGCTGTTCAGCCATCTACTTATAAAATATGTAGGCCCAACTTGTTCCTAAAACAGTATTCTCCTTCCATTTATGAACCTACTATCAGAACCTCAAGGACAGGTCTAATCAAAACCTAAAGGTGGTCAGTGATATTGGTTGGCATAGTCTTCTGACGCTTTAGCTTTGCATGTACATTTTGGGGGAAAACTGCCTGTAATTATATGTATTGAATCAAACTGGTCAAACAGCTCTATAAAAATTACATGGTGGGAAAAAAATCGATAAAAATAATTCCAACCAGCTTTCTTTCACAAGAGCTGTTGCAAGGCTGCACAAACGCACACAATCAATTCAAGGCAGACATCCAGGACAAAGGAGCACATGGAATGTTTATTGAACTTGGCCTAGGGACATCACAAATGGTTAGTATGGCATCCTTGAATAGTTTCATTTCAGTATGTTCCCCCTTCCTTTTATTTTATTTATTTTTATTTTAAAATCTACAATAAGTTTTTTAAAAAGCAGCCCACAAATCTCTTCCTTAGGAGAGAGGTAGGGAACTGCTCCAGAATGTTTCCTAGATCTGGGAAAATTTGATAAACATTTCCTGTTTATTTCTACAAAACAAATTGTTTATATGTGGGTACAATTTCAGTGATTGTTTTTTTTCCCCTGAGGAGACTTACATTTCAAGTGCAGCATAACAGCAAATGACATAGTAAGCACTTGGAGGGACCAAG
Source organism: Gambelia wislizenii (assembly GCA_030847615.1). NCBI lineage: Eukaryota > Metazoa > Chordata > Lepidosauria > Squamata > Crotaphytidae > Gambelia > Gambelia wislizenii. Next base: position 112,890,322 of record JAUMIR010000004.1, read on the forward strand.
CTGTGCCACATTCACTCCCTTAGGAGGCCAGAGTTAAGATTCTTGCCAAGTTTAGGTAGTGACACAAGTGCCTTCAACATGTTTCTTATTTTCACTGCCACCCACTTTCTGTGCTGTCTTCACAATGCAAAACAAAGTCTCCATGTTTATGTGGCCTCTACACAGCGACTCCTACAGGAAAAAGCCACTAGAAACAGTTGTTGGCTTGTGAGCCTGCTTGCTGGAATTGTGTGACTTGCCACTGTCAGAAGCAGGAAACAGTACTGAATTAACCTTGGTCTGATTTGGAATGGATTTTTTTACATTCGTAACATTTGGTGCATAGAAGGGCTTCCCTAATTTAGCGAATCAAATGCTCAGTCAAGCACAGACAGCACTCAAGAAGAAAGGTATCTTGACTAGGATTGCTAGGTCCTCTCTCTCTCTCTCTCTCTCTCTCTTCCATTGATGCCCTGACTAATGTACAGTTATCCCTTCATATTCACTAGGGTTTGGTTCCAGGACCTATGAATACTCAAGTCCCATTATATGCAATGGCATAGCAACATGGTGTCCCTTATATAAGATGGCAAAATCAAAGTTTGCTTTTTGGATTATTATTATTTAAAGAATATTTTCAAGCTGTGAATACTTAAATCTGTGGATACCAAATATACGGATACGGAGGGACAACCATATTCTTAGCTGCTGCCTAACTGGCAGAAATGCAACAGGCAAACAATCCTGCAGCTAAAACACAACAAAACACAAAGGTAGCCATGTTGGCCATAAAAAAACCCAACCAATTCATAATCCACTTTAAGTTAATGCCTTTATGAGGACAATTCAAAGTTCATCAGAAATAGGCAAGGCTTCATGATCTTTTGATTGCCTATTGTGCAGCTATTAAATTTCTGCCAGGAAAAACAAAAGTGGCACCTCTCATTTTGACATAACTCCGCAAACTGCCAGACCATACTGGGATTTTTATATTATGTAAGTGCTGCTATATAATGCAAAATGATAATATATTAATGCATTTTTAAAAGCGCACACACCTAAACATGGAGGCTGGATATAAAGACAACTGACCATACATTGTTTTAAAGAAGAAGTAAATAGGTGGGAAAGCTCTTATTTAGAACTGTGAAATTTGGGCACTTCAGAAGAAAGCACAAGACATACACTTGTGTGTGTGCATATATTCCAATTCAGACTCTATTAGCTCTCTATGTTACCAGACTGATGTGTCCCAATATTTCAGAAGTGCAATATTTAAAGATACATTGTACCAAGTTGGCAATATTGGTAATGATATTTTTTCTGTATTATTTTATTAACAGGGCCTGCTTACCAAGCACTACAGTTCAGGTTTCTAAAATATTTTGAATATGTGGCATAACCTCTGGTGTTATAAACGCAATTATCTCTCCCCCCCTAAAAGAAATATTTTCTAACGACGTCACTGCTTGCTCATGTACTGTGTGTCAAACTACACTCAGGCGTATGATTTTTGTGCCAGATTACCCTATTGATCTTACAAATGCTTTATTAAATACAAAATTTCCTTCACTCAAACAAAATTGCTGCCCTACCCATGTAGAACAACCCCTTTGTGTTCTCTGCAAATGGATACAGCTTGCCTTGTACCCATTTGCAGGCGAGCCACTTTGTGGTCTTCTGATGCTGCCCTGGCCAGCACTATTTAATGAGAATGAGGGTTTTATTGTACCTCAACCTGAGCTAAATCTCAGAACTTTCTTTACATTGACTTTGGCTGCAGCTGCACTGCAGAAACAATCCAGTTTAAGGCCACTTTAACTGCTATGGCTCAGTGCTATGGAATTCTGGGATCTATAGTTTTAATGAGATATTTAGCCTTCTCTGTCAGAGAACTCTGGTGGCACAACAAATTACAAGCCCCAGGATTCCATACCATTGATCCAGTGATGCAGTTAAAGCAGTGTCAAACTGGATTATTTCTGCAGTGCAGATGCAGCCTAAGAGAAGTAAAAACTGGAGAGCATCCAATGGGATCCACAGAAATAAAAGGCATGTCTCATGATAGTCAAATAACTGTTTGTTTATTAGGAGAAAGGGCTAATGCAATCCGGGCTGTGTGTGATCTTAACAGCTTTTTTCAGGGCACTACATAAAATCATAAAAGGACAACAGATAAATATACAATATCACATTGTTATAACATTTGTAAATTGTCTATGGGGTTTACATGCCTATTTAGAATTTAATTTCAGAAATGTCTGAACCAGGGACTCCTAAACTAGGCAAATGAAAACATGTGAGCAAAATCTGAAGTTCTTTTAACATGTTGTGATCAGATAGTAGAAAAAATATAGATAATACTATTCAAGGACACATGAAACTGGGCTAAAGGGAATAGGATTCCCAGCATGGTCACAACTGTGCTGGATGAACCTCTTTTGATGAAGCACAGGATGGAGGCCTTTAATGTGGCCTTGGCATTTGCGCCATCGCTTGGAGAGCAGAGGGCGGAGCCACAAGGTATTTAAACCTGGCCACCCTCTGCCCCTCCTTTGTGCACCTTTGGCACCTCCCCCATTTTGGAGGTGAATGGGGGAATCTGGAACTGCCCCTTTAGTTCCTGAGAACTGAGGGGTGGGGAAAGTGACCTTCTTTGTGGCTGGTCTGAGGGATAAACCCTCTCTTTAAGTCCTGTGACTTGGGGAAGGGACTTTTGAGTTGGCCTTCCAGATGCAGACTGACTGGGAAGCAACCCAGCTTATGGGTTATTCCTGGGGTTCAGGTGTTTCACCCAAGGGAGGCTGGAGAGGGTTTTTTGGAGCTGACCTCCTGCCCCAACAATTCCCACTCTATGTTGCTCCCCCATTGCAGATCTCTCAGAAAGGGATCAAATAGGTTATAGCTAAATAAAAGTGGCCCTTTACCATCCAGCTTATATATGTGGTGTCTTTATTGTGTCTGGTCTCCTTATTCCTGTGTCTATCATCAAAGGGATCATCTGAAAACTCTGAAAGATTTTACATGAGTGGGTAAAGATAAAGATCCTTGTCCCCAAGCCTCTACAGACCAAAGATTTTAATTTTTTTAAAATTTTATTTTTATTTAAAGAAATTATATTTACAATCAGAATCTATTATATTCATCTTGTATTGACATCATGTTACATTCCAATAAACTCCGTGTCCTATTTGAATTGTAACACACCATTTCTTCCTCTCAAATTTACACAATTTTATATATACAACTAAAAATACATCTTTTTAACATTGGATTTTCTCTTCTTTGTTGACTTCCTATATAATTTCCAATCTTCTCAGAAATCATAAATATCCCTTTAGTTGACCTTGGACACTTGCTAGAAATTACTATTTCTAATACTTCTTATATTTTATGTAGGTTAGCCAGAATAAATTTCCTATAATCCTTTGTTTGAGGACTTTTTCGGACAAGTAAAATGCAGCGCAAGCAGCCTCGCCACGTTGCAAGGCTGCAGTGCTGCAGGGCGTCCCTTTCGGATGACACCCGTCCCTGCCGGTACTGTTGTGGTACCGCAGGGATATTTGAGTGTAATATTTGGCGATTTTTACTCACGAAAGTTGATCGTGAGTAAAAATCGCCAAAATATTACACTCAAATGTCCCTGCGGTACAGCAACAGTATCGGCAGGGACGGGCATCATCCGAAAGGGACGCCCTGCAGCGCTGCAGCCTCGCAACATGGCGAGGCTGCTTGCGCTGCTTTTTACTTGTCCGAAAAAGTCCTGAGACTCTTATTCTTTTGTATTATTCCCTATACAAAATTTATCCTAAGAAACCCACAAGAGTTTTCTTCACTTTATTTGATATACATCTTTCCCCTACTTGCTCTATCTCTGTCTCCTCCCTCATATACTTTTACTCATATGTATATAAATACACACACACACACACACACACATTATATGCATATATACATATTACTATTTTACTATTAGTGTTCTATTACTATTTGCTTATTTTAATTGCTCCTTTATGTTTTATCCCTCTTTCTCCCATTTCTTTCTACAAAATTCTATTACTGGTTCCCATTCTGATTCTTGAGTCCGTATGTCCTTTTGCTTCAATTCGTATGTAAGTTTGTCCATGCAAGTCATATCCAATACTTTTTCCAGCCAATCATCAATTGTGGGTACCTGTTTCAATTTCCATCTTTGAGCTAGTGTTAGTCTTGCCGCTGTCACCAAGTATAGAATAATTCTCCATCTGTTTCTTTCATCCTCTTTTTAAAAAATGTGAATCATGTTTAACAGATATAATTCTGGTTTCATTGGAAAATGTATTTGAAATATTTTTTTCTATAGTCGTATGTATTTTAACCCAGAATTTTTTAATAGTTTTGCAGTTCCACCATATGTGGTAAAGTGAGCCTATATTTTCTTGACACTTCCAACAATTTCTATTCTTTGTTTCGAAAATTTTTCCTAATTTAACTGGTGAATAGTGCCATCACCATCTATGTACTGTCTTAAAATAGTTTTCTTTAAGGTTTTGGTATGGAGAAAATGTATACGTTTTCTTCCTGGCATTTTCCCCAGGCTTCACCTTCTAGATTGTAGCTGAAGTCCTGTGCCCACTTTACCAGAGAGTCTTTGATTTCTTCACTTTCTAATTTTCTTGTGTTTAGAAGTTTATATAATTTTGAAACTTTATTTTTATTTGGTCCCCATATAATTTTATCAAGTTCATTTTCTTTTTCTTCAAATCCTTTCTCCTTTGCGTCTTCCTTAAATCTTTGTTTAAGTTGTACATATGTAACCTAATGTATGTTAAGTTCTTCTTTTGTTTTTAATCTAAATTTGGACTGTCCCTCCTTCTGAAGATGCTCCTTATATTTCATCCAGTCTTCCATATTTTTCCACCTGTTCATAAACGCTTCTTGCAGAGAAATCCACAGAGGAAGTTTCCTGTAAAATTTTTATTTTTGATTTCCCTAAACTTTAAGAAGTGGTTTTCTGATATAATGGTGATTGAATTCTTTATTAACTGTTACTTTGTTATATCCAATGTAGGCATGCTAGCCCAATCTAAGATTAAAACCTTCTAAATTTAAAAGTTTGGTATCCTGTAGTTTTATCCACTCTGAATTCCATATTAATGCACTGGCTTGGTAATATATGTTAAAGTTTGGTAGGGTCTGCCCCACATCTGATTTTTGAATTCGTTAGTATACTCCATTTAATCCAAGGTTTTCTGTTTCCCCAGATAAATCTGCTCAATTCTTTCTGCCATTCTGAGAAAACTTTTTCATTTGTTATGATCGGTATATTTTGGAACAAGAATAAGAATTTTGGTAGGATGCTCATTTTTATTGCCGCTGTTTTCCCAAATAGTGATAAATTTAATTTAGACCATTTTCTCATATCTTATTTTGTTTCTTTCTAGATTTTTCCATAATTGTTTTCATATAAATCTGCATTTCTGTTGGTGATCCATAATCCTAAGTATTTTATTCTTTTCCTTATTTTACATTCCAAAATAATCTGTATATTCTCTTCCTCTCTTTTTGTCAGTTTTTTTGTAAGTATTTGAGCTTTTTCTTTGTTTATTTTAAGATCAGCCAATTCTCCAGATTTGCTAAATTTCTCCATGAGTTCTTCTATGTGCTCTTCTGGGTTTTCAAGGAAAATAACTAAGTCATCTGCAAACACTCTAAGTTTATATTCGTCTCCTTTAACTTTTATTCCTTTTATCTTGTTAATTAATCTTATATTTTGGTTCAGGATTTCTAATGTTGCAATGAACAGTAAAGGTGAGAGCAGGCATTCTTGTCTTGTTCCCTTTTGTATTCCAAAACTCTCTGTCTTTTCCCTGTTTATAATCCTTTGAGCTTTTTGATCATTGTAGATGATTTCGATCCAATTAATAAACCCATCACTTTTAAACAAGGCAGAAGTTGCTCACTTTTGGTAAGCTCCCAAACACAAGGGCCTAAATCCTAGTATTGGTCCTAACTAGAGTAGGTTCATTGAATTAATGAAATTTACCTGAGTTGTCCATTGAGTCGGTGGGTCTGCTCTACTAACAGCTGAATTTAGGCCAGGGTGTTCATTGAAGAAGCAGCAAACAGAACTGAATTGTAAATTAAAGTGAATCTATATGTTTTACTCTTGTTTTTTGTAAATGCTTTTAAAAACTGTATTTAGTTTACTTTTTGTAAGCCACCTTGAGTCTCAGTATTGAGGAAAGGGCAGGGTATAACTGAATAAATCATTCCACTGAACCATAGGATTGCCTAGGACCACAATGGCCATCTAGTCCAACCATCTGCTATGGAGGAATACATAATTTAAAAACTTCCAAGAGCTGCCCATACAACCCCTGTTTAAAGATCTCCAAAGAAAGAAACTCCATTAGTCTTCAAGGCAATCTGTTCTACTGCTGAACAGCTCTTACTGTCAAGAAAGTCTTCCTACTGTTTAGGTGGAATAGGCTGCCAGACTTACCTTGTCCAGTGGGTCCATTGCAACCCACCTGGCTCCCCCTTACCCTGACAACACCCACGGCCCATGTGGTGGCCCGCATGGGGGGCCGCCATTGTTGTCTTCCCCTTCCTGGCCTTCATTGTGGGCCAGGAAGAGACACGAAAGTAAGCACCAATCAGGGTGGGCCACTCCCGCCCTGACTGGTTGCTAAGGAGGGTGGGAGGCCATTGCTGCCTTTTGCAGCAGTTTTATGACAGTTTCACAATAATTTTGCAGCAGTTTCACAACTGCTGCTTTACGGCACAGAGGTCAGGTATATAACCTGGTCTCCGTGCTGGCTCAGTCAGTGGCTTTTGGGGAAACGAACTAGTGTATTCAGATTGTAATAATTTAGAACAAGCTTTCTTTTCTGCTGCTCCAGAGAGTACAGCACGAACTAGTGTATTCAGATTGTAATCTTTTACAATCTGAATACACTAGTTTGTGCTGTACTTTCTGGAGCAGCAGAAAAGAAAGCTTGTTCTATCTTCTACAGATGGCCATTATATTGCCTCTCAGTCTCCTCTCCTCCAAGCTAAACATATGTAGCCCCCTAAGCTTTTCCTCACAGGGTGCATCTTTAAGACCTCTCAATCTCTTCTCCAAACTAAACATAACCAGATCCTTAATTTATGCCTTTATTCTGTTACTCTTAGGGCTCACTTTCCAGCTTGTTTATATCTTCAAGTGCCACGTCCAGAACAGGACAAATATTTCTAGTGAGGTCTGACAAGCATTGAATAGAGTAGTACTACTATTTTCCTTAATCTGGAAATTATACTACTATTGATGCAACCAAGAATTGCACTAGCTTTTAAAAATAATAATAATAAATAATAATAAAATGTATTTCTATCCCGCCCCTCTGCAATGCAATCGGGGTGGCTTACAATATAAAAACTCCATAATTACAGTACCCTAGCCCACCCACCCCTTAAAATAATATTAAATTATAAAGGATTAAAACATGCAATAATTAAAAATATATTAAATTAGGAAAAAATTAAAACATACAATAATTTAAAAAAAATCCAATTGCAGCTCAGAAGGAAAGGATAGCTGAGTCTTGGGCTGGGATAGTTATTTAGGAAAGGCCTGCCAGAAAAGATCCATCTTGACAGCTTTTTAAAAACTGTCTAAGGTGGTAATAAGATGGATCTCCTCTGGCAGGCCATTCCATAATCTGGGAGCGGCAGCAGAGAAGGCCCTCTGGGAGGTCACTGACCGCCTTGTTTTCATAAGTTGTAACATGTTCCTTCCAGAGAACCGAAGTACGCAGGGAGGGTCATACGGGAGGAGGCGGTCCCGGAGGTAAGTTGCACCCAAGCCATGTCGGGCTTTAAAGGTCATAACCAACACCTTGTACTGTGCCCGGAAACTAATAGGCAGCAAGTGGAGAGCTTTTAGAACAGGTATTATGTGCTCTTTTCTGGAAACACCAGAAATCAAACTGGCTGCCATGTTCTGAACTAGTTGAAGTTTCCGAGTCAAGCACAAGGGTAGCCCCATGTAGAGCACATTACAGAAATTTGAGACGGGAGGTTACCAGTGCATGTACCACAGTTTTGAGTTCCCTGGTTTCCAGGAAGGGAAACAGCTGGCGTATCAGCCGAAGTTGATAACAGGCACCCCTGACCGTCGCATTTACCTGATTAGACATCTGGAGCGACGGGTCCAGGAGCACCCCCAGACTGTGAACAGAGTCCTTGGAGGAGAGTGTAGTTCCATCCAGGATTGGAAGTAGTATTCCCAGATCTGGTTTCGAGCCCATAACTTTTAGTACCTCCATTTTGTCTGGATTCAGTCTCAATTTGTTTTTCCTCATCCAGTCCATTACTGCTTTAAGACAATCATTTAGAGGAGAGACGCCATCTGAAGTTGAAGCTGACGACCGAGACATGGAGAAGTCTATCTGAGTGTCATCAGCACCCAGATATATGACACCACATTCCATGCCTCCGGATGATCTCTCCCAGCGGCTTCATATAGATGTTAAATAGCATTGGGGACAGAATGGCACCCTGAGGAATGCCACAGTTAAGCTCTATTCCGGTAGAGCAACTGTCCCCAAGCCTCACCCTCTAGGATTTGCCCAAGAGGAAGGAACAGAACCACTGCAAGGCAGTGCCTCCAATTCCTAACCCTCTCAGGTGATCCAAGAGGATGGAATGCTCTATTGTATCGAAGGCCGCTGAGAGGTCCAAGAGCACCAACAGGGTCACACTACCCCTGTCGATACCCAAGCAGAGGTCATCAGCCAGAGCAACCATGGCAGTCTCCATCCATATCCCGTTCTAAAGCCAGTTTGAAATGGATCTAGATAATCGGTTTCTTCCAAGGCAGCTTGGAGTTGGGAAGCGACTGCCCTCTCGATCACCTTGCTTTAAAAAGGCAGCAAGGAGACTGGTTTTTCCTGTCCACGGGGTCCAGGGAAGGCTTCTTCAGGAGCAGCTTAACTGCCGCTTCCTTCAGACAGGGTGGAACGGACCCCTCCCTGAAGGACGCATTGATAATAACCCTAAGGAGTACTCTCAATGCGTCACCCCCTTGGGTGGCCAGCCAAGATGGACAGGGATCGAGGGGACAGGTCGTCTTCCTCACTACCAAGGGGCTTGTCCACATCATCAGTACTCACAGACTGAAGCTGACCCAATAATATTTCATCAGCAGAGTTGCTGGACACCTCGTCTATAGATTCTGTCATAACACTGGCATTTAAGTCAGCTCGTATCTGAGAGATTTTATCTGCAAAGTGGATGTTAAATGCGTCACAGCAGGCCGTTGTTGGGTTCTGTGCTGGTGGAATCTGCGTCAGCTCCTCCGCCACCCAAAACAGTTCTGCTGGATGGGACTCTGCAGACACAATATGTGCAGAGGAGAAAGACTTCTGCGCTGCACATATTGCCTCTTGATAAGAATCAAGGAAATTCCTATGACGAGTCTTGTCGGATAAGAGTCAAGTCTTCTGCCAGGTGAGCTCTAGTCGTTGTCCAGCCCGCTTCATCTTCCTAAGCTCCTCTGAATACTAGGACTTACGGTTAGGAGCAGGCTGGAAAGGACATTTGGGAGCGATTATATATATATATATATAATTGATTTAGTGATTATTAATAACCATGTAGGAAACATTGACATATTTTACAGATAGGTAACACAGACAGACATTAAGATGATTGTGAGTTGTATGTCTCCCCTCTGGCTTTTCTTCGCAAATGAAGATTCAGGAAGGACTCATCCCGCGCTTTCTGCAAGCACGTTGATGACTAAAAAGGCCAATCCAAGATAAACAAGTCCAGTTGCAGAAAGCACAGCAGAAAGTCTCCTTGGGTGATGTTTCCAGGTTGTGATTCTTTCTGCATTGTCATTTCTCTTCAAGAATTGTTCGGCGTGAGTTCTCAAATAAGGCTGCAGCATTGTGGATAGTGCGTCTCCATGCCTCCCGATGTGAGGCCAGGGCGAACCATTATTGGCGGTCAATTTGGCCGAGCCTGAGATGTTGTTTCAGGGAGCCCTTGTATTGCTTTTTTGGAGCACCCCTCTTACGCTGACACCATAGAGTACTATTTTTTGGGAGGCAATAGTCCTCCATCCTAGAAATGTGCCCTGCCCAGCGCAGCTGTGTTCTCAATATCATGGCCTCAATGCTGGTGATCCCTGCTTGCTCAAGGACAGCAACATTCATCACATAGTCAGTCCAGTGTATATTTAGGATTGTGCATAAACAGCACTGATGAAAGCGTTCAAGGAGTCGTAGGTGGTGGCAATAGGTGACCCATGTTTCAGACCCATAAAGGAGAATAGATAGTACAATGGCTCTATACACACTGCTTTTTGTGCTTTGCCTCAGGTGTTTATTACTCCAGACTCTTTTGTAAAGTCTTCCAAATGCTTTATATGCCTTTGCTAATCTTTGATCGATCTCTTTATCAATGATATATATCATATAGAGAGAGAGATAGAGAGAGCGCACCAGCACCACCTTTCTCTCTCTTACACACACTCACCACCTATTTTTCTCCATCTTCTGCACACAAAGTCTATCTTGAAAGACCATATCCCAGCCAGATGATACTGCATTTCCCTGCACCACCTCTCCACTTTCTTCCAAAGAATTCTTACCTGACATACATTACACAATATACCTGTGGGGATTGCTTACATTTAAAATGGGAACTTTGGAAACCTCATAACTTTACAAAGTACACAATGGATTTTCACTAAACCAATAAAGAACAGACCTCTGCAATATTCTTGGTTTCTCCCCCCACCCTTTTCTTTCTTTTTTTCATTGACACAACACAACTTGCAAAAAGAGAAACTGAATGTTTTACTTTGTACAGGCAGAGGGAAAAGGGAAAATAGTGGACTACTGTTGCTGAGAGCAAATATCAATACCAATAAAAGAGGATGTTTGTCTCTCAAGCAGAGCCACAGCTCGAGACCTCCAACTGGACAGGTAAATAATGTAACACACACACACGTGTATGTGTTCAATATATCTCATAACTAAGGTTGAGATAAAAATTGTATCCAGATTTTACAACCATACTTGTGGATAGTGAAAGTGGAACCATTTTACAGGGGGACACTTTCAGTGGTACCTGTGTTGGCCATGCAGCAAAACAAAACCCCGATTTCACAAAAAGTGATACCTTTATTAGCCAACCAAATGCAAAATACATGATGCAAGCTTTTGAAGCTCTACTGGTTTCTTCATCAGCCAAAAGATGTTTAAAAATAAAGAAATAAAAGTGTCAATGTTGGGGTCACAGGCCTACATGCTGTTTCAGATGTTACTTTTGTTGTTCAGTGGAGGGGTCTCATGCAGGCAGAGGCCACTGTGGAGTTGAGACAAAAGACAGTAACATTTAAACCTTTGGCAGCAAATCTTGAAAAATCCAATGATCTCTGCCTAAACAAAGGAGCTCTTTGCTTCACAATGGGACAGAGGCATGCTGGATGTCAGAGAAGTTGTAAAGAGCTCCTTTGTTTAGGCAAGCGGTCACTGGATTTTTCAACATGTCTGCCTAAACAAAGGACCTCTTTGCTTCACAAAGGGACAGAGACATGTTGGATGCCAGAGGAGTTGCAGGAGGAGTTTGTCTCAACTCCACATGGCCAAGAAGTAGGAGTGGCCACTGCCTGCATTTGGTTGGCTAATAAAGGTATCACTTTATTGTAGATTTTGGATTTCATTTTACAAGGGGTTTAGAAACAAAATGGTAGGTTCCTTTTCTTGTCTATGAGAGATCAGAGTTCTTTTGTTGATAGATAAGCCATGATCTTTCCCCTTTCAGAGTGTCTTGGATTAAAACACAGTTATTACAGGAGGGGTGTGTATGTCAGGAAGAAGGACACAATGGCCTTGGACTTATAATTAAAGGCTATAGTAAAGTAAATGAAAAAGAAAAGCCCTATCTCCCTTGTTTTAAGACATGTCTCCCAAGCCAGAACCACTCTGACCAACTCCTTCCTTCTAGATGAGAACCTCTGAAATGAGTTTTGCAATCCTTATGTCCTTTCCACTAACTATCCTTCCAAATATTGTTCTAGATTGAGAAGAGGAAGGAGCACTGTTTGCTTTGTTTCATGCACCCAATTTTTAAAAATGTCAAAGTGAGAGCCATTAGAATTGTGCCTAAGAATGATTAAATGCAGTATGTCTTAATTCTCCCTTTTTCATTTTTAAATGAGTAGTGAGAATCTGCAGTAGCAGAAAGAATATGAAAGAAGAAAAAATCCAGCTTTTCAATTTCCCAGAACAGACAAGTATAATATTACATTGCCTTGCAGTTTGAAATGAGTTTGTACATTTTCCCCAAAATAGAAACATATTTCAAATATGTCACCCTCTAACCCTCAAAGGCAATAATCCACTCTTAACATAGTTCATTTAATGACCTCAAAAAGCATGCATACTCTGCAGAGCATCCTCAAGATTAGAAACACACAAAAGTATTATTTCCACATAAAAGGATAATTTATTAATCAGATTTCCCAAGTAGATTCCTGCAATGAATCCATTACTCTAATTCATTCTGCAAAATTCTATTCTATGCCAAAAAAGAAAGTGAACATCTGTGACCTATATAGTCCAAAATGGGGGAAAAAAAAACCCTACTGTATATTGATTTGGGGTTTTCAAACTCTGATATTTAAATACAAAACCTTGAAGTTAAATATCACTACACAGGAGAAAATAAACAGAAAAACATAGATTTTTGAAGAACAGCACTTCATAGTTAATGTTTTCATTTAATAAAATAATCTTTTAATGCCCTGAGACACAATGTATTACTATCTGCAATGTATTACTGACAAATAAATTTTCCTTGCAAGCCTGTTAATCAAATCAACTCCTAGACCTTGCTATACTGTATTGCTTAGGTTTTTTAAATCAGTATTTCATTTTTTGCAGGTAATTTCAATAGTTGTATGGACACATTATGGTGGGCATCATAAATGCATATACTCCCTTAAAAACTTGTCCACATGTCCAGGAAAATTGTGTCTACATGAGCCAGGATACACTGGCTCCCCACTGGCATATCCTGGTAATGGAACAGGCCAGAGTCCAAACAGGCACATTGCCCTGACTCATTTTACCAACCTATGAAAGGATGGAAGGTTGAGTGAGCCTTGGAGCCCTCTGGAATCAAACTTGCAACATGGTGACTTGCAGTACTGGCATTTAACCACTGAGCCACCAGGGCTCCCTTGTGACTGAAGGTCCCCTGCATGTGACCAACCTGGCTTCCAGGAGAGGGATGGCATGCTGGACAGACTCCTATGTTCACAGGGGGTGGGTGGGCTGACACGGTTTTTGCCAGTGGTAACAGAGTAAACTGTGTACTTTTTTTAAAAAAAATAGTCTATTGGGCCCTACCCTGCCTTCCCCGCATCTCAGCTCTATATCTGCCCTGGAGAAGGTGAAGACTGGCCAGGGGCAGAAAGAGGCAAATGCCCTGCATTGTATGGACTGCAGGGCTCTGGGACAGGAGCAAAATGCCACCATTTTGAAATCTGATTGTATTATAACTTGACCATTGACATTGTATTGTTAGGACTGATGACAAGTACTGATGAAAAAGAATTGCGGATACTGTGTTTTGTTTCTGTAGTTTGTTCAGATATTTAAAAGGCACTTCTCTTTGAGAAGAGGAGGATTTAGGATCAAATCAGTTTAATTCTGTATTGAAGAAAAGCACTTGAGCTATGTTGGGAACTCTTGTTAAGGAGCTCTGGCAGAGAATACCAACTACCTCACCAAAGTAGAGATCCTAAAATGGAACAACATGGAGTGATGTGAAATTGATAGGTGGAAAAGCAAGTGGCCAACACACTAATTGTTCTGGTCTGAATAACTGCTGTTAAGCCACCAGGAAGAGTGGATTGTGCAAGGAGCTAATGGATACTTCCTTTTGTGATAGCATAAAAAGGACTTACATTTTTATTGCTCATGAGGATTCTGGCCAAGCCCTACATTGTTTAGGAGTTTATAAACTAATATAAAACCATAATACTGGCCTGGCAGCCAGTAGGAAACCAATGCAATTATTTCAGGTTTTATGTGCTGCCAGTAGGCTACCCGAGTCAAAAGCCTAGCTGGTTTTTCTGGACCAGCCTTAAAGGCATCCCCATGTTGAACACATTGCAATAATCCAAACATGAGATTATCAATGCCTGAACAACTGCAGCCAACCTGTCCCTATTCAAGAATTGTTGCAACTGGCATACAAGCTGAAGTTGATACAGGACACTCTGAACTACTGAATCATTTGAGTCTCCACTGAGAAGAATGCAGTAGCAGACTGAATCCAGGAGCAGTCTCATTCTGAAAACTTGGTTCTTCAGCCAGAGTGTAACCCCATTGAGACCAGATATTTTGTCTATGCCCCAGACATGGGAACCGCACATCCATAAGGCGTCTTGTATCACAAATTAGCCTCAGTTTATTAGCCCCTGTCCACTGCACCACTGCGTCCAGGCATTTGGACCATAACGTGCACAGTTAGTTGTATTTGAGTCAGATGGGAGAGAATAAGTGCTGCTCCAAATCTCCTGATGACTGGCCCCCAATAGCTTCATAGAAGTATGAAACAGCACTGGGGATGAGGTGGTACCCTGAGGCATCCCATAACAAAGTTGCCAGGGAGGGGGGTAAAAAACAATTTTCCTAATGCTACTCTGGAATTCTTCCTTGCAGGTAGGAACAGAACTGCTGAAGCACAGTGCCTCTATCTCCCAATCCCACTGAACTGATTCAAAGGATGCAGTGGTTGATGGTATAAAAAACTGGTTAAAAAATTCTATTATTCAAGTGTTGCAATGGTTGACATTATCGAAGTCTGGTAAAAAATCTGTTAAGGCTCCCAGACTGGTGAAAAGACAGGATGTAGGTGACAACAGCAAACAGCAACAACAGGTGCTCCCAGATCAGCTATCAATACTGGGACCACAGTTGTTTCTTCTTCCCATAGGTGTTGAATCTCAATTTGTAGCAGTAATCCAAATTCACTGACAAAATATCTGAATGAAATCGCCACAGATCACAATAGCAAAATTACAAAAACATGGCTTTGCTCTGAATGTCCCACATTATCCAGTGATGGCTCACTGATTCCTAGATTCTTGAATAGAATGTGAACTATTGATGATCCTAAACTCCAGTCAGTAACACCCTAGTCTGTGAAACTAATGATGAATTGTGGTGCTGGTGATAACAGCAATAGCATCACACCCATCTTACCCAAAAGGCCATTTATTAGGGTGCTCAGGGCTGGTTAGGTCTTGAAACTAGGCCTGAACCCAAATCAAAATGGGTATAGATAATTGGTTTTATACAGAAGCATCTGCAAATGCACAACTTTCTTAAGGACATTCCTCCCTAAAGGAGTGCTTTGCAACTGGCAAGTTGTTGTCTGGAATCAAAGGATCAAAAGTAGGTTTCTCTAAGAGCAGCTGCACCACTGTCTCCATAAGAGCTGCAGGCACCAATACCAGAGAGATAGTGAAGACAGTGGAAAAAAATCCTCATAGAATCCGTGGGGAGTCCCATGTGTTCAAATGGGATCCCATAGCATTCTGTCCTTTTCTGAGGGAGGGGGAGCAAAAGTCGGGGAAAGTCCATGGCAGAACCCTTAGGACTTTTCCCAAGTTTTTTTAAAAAAACAGATGGAAATACGCACCCTCGCCTGTTAGGACAACTAAAGTGCATTTCATCACATTGCTGAAGAGGACAGCTGATTGTTTGGATGTGCACTGGGGGAGGAGCTTGTAAGACGGCAGAGCACGGAACCACCATGTTGAATTGTTGCTGTAGTGACCATGTGCTGAGGGGATGAAACAGGCTTTCTTTCCTTCTTTTTTTCATTATTTAATCAGATCGCTCTTCCGCATCTTGGATTTAGTTTTTTTTTTTTAAAATACTGTTTGGCGGGGGTAAGTTGGGGAGTACAAACCACAAGTAATTCACTCAAGGCTGCCATCTTGATTTGCTGGAATGCCTCCATGTGAACAGCAAACATGGAGAGCTTCTTCACACACCAGTGCTCCTGCCAAAAAACTGTTGAGACAGATGACAGCTGTTGCAAATTGGCATTTCTGTGCCCCAATGCATATTTTATTCCCTCATCTAGACCGGCCCTGACAAAAAGAAGCATTCACCATACCCAGGGACCACTCAACGTAACATCTCCACCATCAGGAGGGTAAAGGCAGTCTAACTGAGGTTGTGGCTAGATTGCAAACCTGTTGTTTGCAGAGGTTGACACTGTCAAAGCCTGCAATTCATTTCAGTTCTTCTACAGCAGTAATGGTATACTATCTAGGGAGTGGGGTGGATAGTGGGATTATGCTACAGTATTTACTGGGTTAAACACTATTAAGGAACTAAATTTTGCATTGACCAGGGTGCAGGGGATCAATAATCTGGATTTTCTTCCTTTTGGGAGTACAGCTCCAACCATAACTTTTTATTTTAAATGCAAGATATAAGAAGTGGCTTTGGTCAACTGGTATAAAACTCACTGAAATTATTGTGCACCATTTTAGTTCTATCATCCTTGATTTGGAAAGGCAAAGAAATAGGAATAAGGTCTCGACTGTTTGGCAAAATGCTCATTGGACTTTTTCAACCTAGGCTATTCCTGCTTCTTTAGGTTGTAATGCTACATTCATTTACCAGTCAGTAAGCCCCATTAAACCCAATTGGGAGTACTTCTAAATGTATACATGTAGGATTGGACCATTAGACACTGATCAAAACTGGAAATAAAACTTTTGCTGGTTTTGAAGACTGTAGCTGTTGCATTCTACTCAGTAATAGCAGCTGGAGCTGGCATCAAATTTATTGCTACCCAAAGTGTGAAAGACAAGATGGTTGCCCCCAATACACTCTGAATCTTTGGTATGAGTGATGGGACATAATTTCTACTGTCCCTTGGGGGCAGGCTAGTTTAGGGGCACAGGGCAGGCTGCTTGAACACTCAGCTCTATCCTCCAACAGAGGAGAATGGCCAGCAAATTGCTGCTGCTGCCTACACCATCTAAGATTTGCTGCCTACAGTAAACACACTCTGACTTAATGGTAGGGCCAACCCTGATTTTGCACTTCTAAAAGTATTGTGAGATCCTCAAATGATGTAATTTGAAGATCCTATGCAGTGTCAAAGTGTAACGGGAAGCTCTTTTTGGACTTTATCAGACATGGCAAAAACCACATCAGAAGAACGCTACAAGAACAAAAGCAGGCGACATTACCAGATGCCTGCATCCTTCAGCCATTCTGAGGGCATAGCACAGGTGTGAATAATGCATCCCTTTTTATTGATGGCCTAGCCCATCAATAAAAAAGGGACTCATTATTCACACCCGCACTACACCTCCGGAATGGCTGAAGGACATGGGTGTCTGGTAATGTCACCCTTTGTGTTCTTGTACTGTTCCTGTGGTGTGGTTTTGAACTGTGTTCCTCCGTGTCTGATAAAGTCCTTTGAAGATTTTCAGATGGGAACAAAAATAACATTCCCATCTTGCTATCTCCTCTCCTGCTACCCTCCTGAACCCAACCTGGTTCAGTAATGAAGAGTTTCAGACCTACCTTTAATCATGTGCCTTCCCTCCCCCTCAGCAGCCACAGAGTGAATTCAGCTCACACCAAGTGTCATTCACTTCCTCGTTGAAGTCCCAGGCTGTTCTCGTGAGAGGACGAGCACGTGGGAAATTCAAAAAGAAAAGAAAAGTTTGTTTTGTAATCATAGTAATTGAAATCAGTGCATACAGTTCTGGGACAACATTTGGATAGATTTGGACAATCTATCACAAATTTGGATAGATTGTACAGAACAGTACTGGATATAATTGAATTCTATGAGAGCCATAAGGAGAAGAAATTGGCGTTGATCTCTTTGGATGCGAAGAAGGCATTTGATAATATTAAATGGCCATTTCTTAAAGTGGTGCTAGTAAAAATGAATGTAGGAGACAACTTTAATCAATGGATAGCTTTAATATACAAAGACCAGAAAGTATTGATCAATGTCGATAAGGCAGAAAAGATTCGCATAAGGAGAGGTATGAGGCAGGGATGTCCTCTGTGGTCATTATTTATCACAGTGATAGAAATATTAAATAATATCAGAGCAAATAAGAAAATTAAAGGAACGAAGATCAAAGGCCTTTGTGGACAACTTAATGATCTTCTTGGAAGATCCATTGGAACAACTGGAAGAACTTAGGAGAACTTTAGAAGAATTTGCAACGGTTTCAGGTTTCAAGGTAAACAGAGATAAAACAGTAGGATTGACAAAAAATACAATAAAAAGGAGGCTTTAATAGAGGAAATATTGGGATATAAGATCATGACTAAGATAAAATATCTGGGAATATGGATCTCAAAAAGAAATTCAGACTTATTTGACAATAACTATAATAGAATGTGGACAGAGATTACAAAAGATCTACAGAAGTGGTCTAAACATCACTTATCCTTCCTAGGAAGAATCTCTCTCTGGCTTTTCTTCGCAAACGAAGATTCAGGAAGGACTCATCCCGCGCTTTCTGCAAGCGCGCTGATGACTAAAAAGGCCAATCCGAGATAAACAAGTCCGGTTGCAAAAAGCACAGCAGAAGGTCTCCTTGGGTGATGTTTTTGGGTTGTGATTCTTTCTGCGTTGTCGTTTCTCTTCAAGACTTGTTCGTCGTGAGTTCTCAAATAAGGCTGCAGCATTGTGGATAGTGCGTCTCCATGCCTCCCGATGTGAGGCCAGGGCGGACCACTGTTGGTGATCAATTTGGCCAAGCCTGAGATG
Organism: Gambelia wislizenii; assembly: GCA_030847615.1. Taxonomy (NCBI): domain Eukaryota; kingdom Metazoa; phylum Chordata; class Lepidosauria; order Squamata; family Crotaphytidae; genus Gambelia; species Gambelia wislizenii. Next base: position 112,909,114 of record JAUMIR010000004.1, read on the forward strand.
TTGTTTTAGGGAGTCTTTGTATCGCTTTTTTGGAGCGCCCCTCTTACGCTGTCCCGTGGCGAGTTCACCGTAGAGTAGTATTTTTGGGAGGCGATGGTCCTCCATCCTAGAAACGTGCCCTGCCCAGCGCAGCTGTGTTCTCAATATCATGGCCTCAATGCTGGTGATCCCTGCTTGCTCAAGGACAGCAACATTCGTCACATAGTCAGTCCAGTGTATATTTAGGATTGTGCGTAGACAGCGCTGATGAAAGCGCTCGAGGAGTCGTAGGTGGTGGCGATAGGTGACCCATGTTTCAGATCCATAAAGGAGGATAGACAGTACGATGGCTCTATACACACTGATTTTTGTGCTTTGCCTCAGGTGTTTATTGCTCCAGACTCTTTTGTGAAGTCTTCCAAATGCACTATATGCCTTTGCTAATCTGTGATCGATCTCTTTGTCAATCTTGGCATCTGAGGAGATGATGCTTCCCAGGTAGGTGAACTGCTGAACGGACTTGAGCACTGATTTGCCGACGGCAATGTGGGGATGGTGGTGTTCGTCCTGTGGTGCAGGCTGGTAAAGAACTTCTGTTTTCTTCAGGTTGACTTCTAGCCCAAACAGCTCTGCAGCTGCCTCAATCAAAATGGCAGTTTTGCCAAAGTTTATGTTCTTATTCCAAAATATACCTATAATAATAAATACAAAATGCTTTAAAAATGGAATACAGAGATAGCCAAATATATCTGGGAAGGGAAACGGCCTAGGATCAAGTGGAAACTACTGACAGACAATAAAGACAGAGGAGGATGGGCACTTCCTGACTTGCTACAGTACTATTATGCATGCTCTCTATCATTGATTGAAGAATGGATACGTCTTAAAAACAACAAACTATTAGCTTTGGAAGGTCATAATCTAATATTTGGCTGGCATGCATATTTGTGGTACAACAAGAAAAAAGAAAATAAAGAGTTCAATAATTATATTAGAAGACTGCTGTTAAGAACATTGTTGATTCAAAAGAAATTATTTCATAGGAAGCTATCTTTCTGGATCTCAACTCAAGAGGCTTTTTTGGGAAAGTCAAAGTTGAAAGAACAGAAATGGTTGAACTATCAAGAGATATTGCTAGAAAAAACAATAGATATGGTGAAGATTAAAACTAGGGAACAACTGGAAAAGGAAGGATTTAAAATGAACTGGTGTTTATACAAACAAATATATGAGAAATTCAAAATGGAAGTGAAGTTGGAGAAGTTCCAATTAGAGAAGAATGAATTAGATATAGTTATCTTTGACAGGTCTAAGCATCACATAGCAAAATATTACAAAGTCTTATTAGAAAGAGTGTTAGAAACCAAATATATAAACGAACAAATGATAAAATAGGCACAGGAGATAGGTTACAATATAGAAATTGATAGATGGGGAAAAGCCTGGAACAACACTCATAGGTTTACATTAGCACAAAATTTAAAAGAAAACTTTATAAAAATGTTTTACAGATGGTTCCTCACATCCATTAAATTAGATAGAATGTATAAAACAGGACTGTTGGAAATGTGAGGAACCCAATGGAACCTTAATTCATATCTGGTGGAGATGCCCGATGGAAAACAATTTCTGAAAAAAGATACATACTAAGATTAGAGAGATCCTGGGGGTAAACTGTCCATTAATTCCAAAAATATACTTGCTAAATATCATAGACAAAATAGAGGAGGAAGGCATGAAAAATAAATGGAGAATTATAATGTATATGATAACATCTGTTAGACTATTGTATGCACAAAAATGGAAAGAAAAGGTAACTCCTACAATGGAAGAGTGGATGATCAAATTATATGAAATGTGGGATGCGGATAAGCTTATAGCGCTATTGAGGGAAAGACCAATGAATAAAATTGGAAATAATGGGAATCAATTAAAAGATACTGGGAAGATTACAGGAACATGTTAAAGAACAGGGCCTTCAAAATGGATAAAATGGACTGGTTATAGTCCCAACAGTTAGTGGGAAAATATATTCAAAATTGAGTCAAAAATTAATAGAAGTAACAAGAAGAGAAATAGGTAAGCAGAAAGAAAAAAGAAAATAAGAAATGTGAAGAAACCCAAGTAGACCAGATAGGAAGGAAGACACTACAAGGGCATTAAAAGGAGGATAAAGAGAAATGGTATATCTTAAAGATTACAGATGGTATGGTATTGTATGCAATATTTCTCCATTGTGTCCTAAATTTGATTTAAGAAAGGAAGTTACAAATAGTAAATGAAGACAGTAAAATGTGTAAAATGTGTAGAACATACTGTGTATTTGAATATTTGTAACATGATAAAAATATAATAAAAAATGGCTGCAAGCATGAAAACACACTTAAAAAATACCAAGTAACCCAGGGAGGGTACAAAAAAGGCTGTCACTTACCTCAATGTCCTGATCACACCTGGAAGTGTTCTGGCACGGACCTCCCAGTGCTGCTGGTATCACACTACGGAAACGGGGCATGTTTTCACTCACCCGTCATTCCATTACAGAAACAGAATGGGAAATCTATTCATGGCTTAAGCCGTGATAAATAAAAAGGAGTGCTGTGGGAACAGGAGCAGCATGGGAGCATAATGTGACAGGGACTATGTCATCTGATATCCACGCCCTTTCCTGATCTCCTGGCGCCCTCATAACACTATATTTAGGGTGTCTGATAATCTCCTTTGTGTATCTATTTTAATTCTAACTGGCTTAGCATATGCAACTTCACATTTGATTCTCTCATAGGAAGACATGTTGCAGCATACAGCCTTCCTAGAACCCTGTACATGTTTTGTAATCACAGTAATTGAAATCAGTGCATACACCTCTGGGACAACATTTGGATAGATTTTACAGAGGGCATTGATTTTGCTGTGAACACCATTTTATAATTCAGGAAACATAAGCATAAGCCACTATGCAAAACAAGTCCCTCACCAGCTTAACTTCCTAAGCATCCGGGATCCCTGACAGGTAAGTATTTGCATGCTTTTTACTATTGTGAATAATTGTCTATCAGCAAAGGCAAGAACATGCCAAAATGCCAAATTGGAAGCTTAAACACAGCTCACCAGATATTCTTAACTATTGTGCTCATGTAGCATATGGCCATGCTGACTGGAGGAGAATAGGAGTTGTAGTCCAAAAAAGTAACTTTTCCAAGTTCTGATATAAAGTATTATTTGAAATGAGAGCAGCAACAGTCAAGATAGCCTAAAGGCAAGCAAAGGCAGCAAGGGGGAAGAAAAGCACAGCAGACAGAGGGCAACCATTATATCAATGGATGGGGAAGAGGAAAGGTCAGACGCTCATAAAACTCGGATTTCATTTTGCCAAGTGCAAATTGCATGTGTGTGTTTCACAAAACACCAAACAAGTCTGAAAAAGTAGTTCACTGGCCCCAAGCAAGAACATACTTTGAACTCTGTGTAGTTTCAAGCAAATGGAACCAGGTGTATTTTTATCCATCTCGGACTGGAAATTCAAATCTCTTTGCTGGATGATGCAGGAATAAGGAGACCAGACAAAATAAAGAGACCACACATGTATAGCTGGGTTGCAAATGGCCACTTTTATTTAGCTATGACCTATTTAACCCCTCTCTAAGAGATCCGCAATGGATGAACAACCTAGTGTGGAAATGGTTGGGGCCAGGAGGTCAACTCCACACTCCCTCCCCAACCTCCCTTGGGTGAAACACCTGAACCCTAGGGAGTACCCATAAGCTGGGTTGCTCCCCAGCCAGCCCGCATAAGGCCGAACCCAAAGTCCCTCCCTCAATTTGCATAAATTAAAGGGAGGGTTTATTCCTCAGGCCGGCCTCAAAGCAGGTCACTTTCCCCACCTCTCAGCTCATATAACCTAAAGAGGAAGTTTCAGCTCCCCCTTTCACCTCCAAAAGGAGGAGATGCCAAAGTTGCTCACCGATTACGAAATCTCCCCGTCTACCTGCCAAAGAAAAGGGGCGTCTGCTTAGCCCCTTTCCCCCACCAGAAAGTGCCAACATGTGACTATAATAGACCTAACTGAAGCATGGGGTATCAGAAAGCTGTTCTCAGTTCTGTATGGAGCATACCACTAACAGCACAGCTGTGATCTGCACAGCATGCTCATTATTCCCCATGCAGTGTGAATGGATTTTCCTGCTTCTTCATACAATATTTACTTTTTGTTGTCTAGTTTCAAAAGGTCACATTTCCTCATCTCAGACCAGGAGCAAATAACTTGTTCCAATCCCCATGAAACATTTTCTTTTCATTCTAGACTGTCTACACATCAACCAGCATTTCCCTCTGGAAGACCATTTCAGGGGTTGGCGGGGAGGGAAATCTGATATAGTCTAATAAATGACATACTAGAATCCACTGGGCTCAAATTAGTTTGCATCACTCCACCACAGTTCTATGCCAACAAACTACCTCTCTTATCTTCTTGAGTCTGATCTACCATGCTTAGATGGAAGAGTTGTTGTTTTAAACTATAACTCCCAGAATACCTCAGACAGGATCCCCATCAGTGGGTATAGGTCTGGCTCACCACTAACCTTTTTAGGGCTACTCCCTTTTCAGGAGTTTGATCCTTCATTTGCTGGATTCTCTATCAGTTACTACCTTCACAACTTAGGAGGCCACCTTGCTTTGTCATGACAGCTGATCCATACTTCCATGCCATTATTTGTTTTCTCTACCACAATTGCTCTCATGGCTCATGGTCCTGTGACCTTACCATAGGGTTACTTTCCTTCAGGCCTCATGAGACAATGGCTATGCAGCTAAGATAGGAACACAGGAACACATATATAAAGATGGCGAAGCCTCTGTTTCTAGCATCTGTTAAGTTTAGTGGAAGCTCAGGTTGAATTAGTTCCATCATTTCTGGATGTGGCATTAACATAAAAATGGTATAAATTACTACTACTACTACTACTACCTCCTCCTCCTCCTCCTCATTGTCAGTGTCATGATCATCTTAGGTCCTTGGGAACTTGGGTTCTAAAAGAAGTAGTTTAATCAAGTTCATCTTAAGAATCGATGGAGCAGTGATTGTCAGGAAGAAAGCTGTTTTTCCTTTCATCATTGTCCTAAATGCCAGGTGGAGTAAACCTCCCCCCAAACTACTTTGTTACTGATATGGTATTGTTGTGCATATATGTTGCAAATGATAAAAAAACTAGCTATATGTTTTCAATTAATGTGGCTGTCAATCACCAGTAGATGCTGAGGGCACAAGATGAATTGCCAGTTTCCAACATCCTCTGCACTACTGCAGCACAGGCTTATAGGGGACTGATTTATTTATTCATTTAAGTATTTCCATCCCATCCTCTTATCATCAGATCTTAGAGCAGCATAGAATTAAAACAATGTAAACAGAATTATTTAAATAGGATAAAAACTTATTAAATTAACCATGGATTTATTACAGTATGTTTGTATTTTTCCAGTTGTGCATATTTTGAGTTCTTCCCATCAAATTGTGCATTTCCTAAATGACTTGTTGAAACTGATGTTTTAAATATGACAACTTATTCAATTCAACTTTTAAATCTAAGGTTTTTTTCCCACTTTAATATTTTAGCTTTGTTGTAAGCTGCCTTGGGGCCCACTTTGGGAGAAAGACAATATATAATTAAAGAAAGAAAGGAGGTAGTTAAAACTGCAGAAAAGGTTGAAACAGTTAAAACCATGTATATTACATGTTAAGAAGTAATACGATGAAGCTTCAAAGGCTTTACTAAAAAGCCATGTTTTAACTTGGTGCCTAAAAGAAACCATTGTTAGCACCAACTGGGCCTCCAAGGAGGATATTCTATAAATGGGGCATTATAGCATTCCCCTGTATGATGTATCATTCTCACTAGTAGGACCACCACTAATAGGCCACTTATAAATACATACACACACTCTCTAAACAACAGATACTGTAACTTTAACATGATTCCACTTGCTTTAGTTACATCTGTTAGAATTGAAGTTGACTCTGCTTTTACTGACTTACTATGCTGCTTTTTTAAAATACAGAATTCTGAACAGTATGCTGAAAATATAGACATTCTATCAAGGCAGTCCTATGACTAGAGCTGAGTAATAACACAGCTCCCCTAATGAGCTTCATCAGCCTGCTTGGGGTTAGTCAGTGCAAGCAAGAGGACATGGATCTTTGCCAGAAAGAACATGAAAACCAATTTAGAAAAAGTGTGCAGAATGAGCCGATAACTGAGGGTGGAGAAGTCAGTATGGAAGATTTTGAGAAGATCCTCAGGGGTAGGATATGGTTTAATTAGAAGGGTTTGCAGAAAATTCTCACTTCTAAATGACTATATAGTGCAAGGAATGTAATATTATTTTTAAAAAGTATCAAAGAACCATTGGCATAGGCTAACTTTAATGCTCTGAGTCTTGGATGCAGAGTGAAAAAAGCACAGGTGGAAAATTACTTTGGGGGACTACAACTCCAGGAGAAGTCTTACAACTGTATTTCAGGACCAGAATCCTGTTGGAATTAATTATGATGGTATAGGTCTTGGCAGCAGGGGGGAGGGCGGGAAACAGCCATGTATGCAGCAGCCATGATGGAAGGAAGGCATTAGTGAAACAGGATACTTGAAGAATGTAGTGGACAGGGGGTGGATTGGTGGGAAACAGACCATGATTGTTATCAAGCTGTTTCAATACGTAGTGCAAAATGGCAATAAACCACCTTGGGGGGGGGTGTCCAGAGGATGACCATGGGGAGGGAAAATAAACTTTCTCATATACTTCAATATTTCACAGATGAAAACTAGGACTCGTGTGGCCAAGAAACATCAGAGTGTGGTCAAGAAGGCAAAAGTTACTAATGAGGAAGCACAGACTAGAAAAGGCTCCAACAGTTTGCTTTTGCCTGAGCCTACTGGAAAAGACAAGATTCCACCCGTCTCTCCTCTTCCCCCCACTGAGTTAATAGAGTGAAAACTACTTTTGCACTTTGAACTCTGCAGCATTGGAAATAAGCCAAGTACAAAGGGGAAGGGTGGGGGAGAGAGAAATTGGCATACTTTAAAAGCAGCTGAAAAAGTGGGAAACCAAAGGATTAATTGGGACTCATAGAATCATAGAATTGTAGAGTTGGAAGAGACCACGAGGGCCATCCAGTCCAACCCCCTGCCACGCAGGAATCGCGATCAAAGCATCCCTGACAGATGGCCATCCAGCCTCTGTTTAAAGACCTCCAAGGAAGGAGACCCCACCACGCTCCAAGGGAGTGTGTTCTACTGCTGAACAGCTCTTACTGTAAAAAAGTTCCTCCTCATGTTGAGGTGGAATCTCTGTTCCTGGAGCTTGCATCCATTGCTCCATGTTCCAGTCTCTGGAGCAGCAGAAAACAAGCCTGCTCCACCCTCAACGTGACACCAAATACTTGAACAGGGCTATCATATCGCCTCTTAACCGTCTTTTTTCCAGGCTAAACATACCCAGCCCCCTAGGTCTCACCTCATAAGGCATGGTTTCCAGACCTTTCACCATTTTAGTCGCCCTTCTCTGGACTGTCCCTACCAAATCAGGACAGTTGGAGGATATGCTTTTTTCTCCATTCTAAAACTGCAGGTTTTGAGAACATCTTTGAAAAGTGCACAATTTTCAAATTATGTTTTCAACAAGGAGAGCAAGTTGATCAAATTATTTTTTTTCTCCTCTGTGGGAATGAGCAATAACCAGAAGCCCATCTACAGGTGCTTGTTTGTGTGAAAAACAACTCCAGCCCCTGGTGTAAGTTCCTTACCTGGTGTATGGAATCACTGTGTGAGAATGGGAAGTATGTGTAGTTTATTTGCTGATTTAAAACACTTACAGCTTATTTTTCCTGAAAAGAACCCATATAACACCAGTCTTAGAGGAGCTGCACTGACTGCCAATACACTTTTGTTCTGCATTCAGGTTGCTGGTGAAGATATTAAAAGCCCTAAATAGCTTGGAATCTCAGTACTTGAAGAAGCACTTCTCCCTACATATGCTGCCTAAGGATTGAGGCCTGCAGGAGGGGCACTCATGAGTGAGGAGCAATACACTGTGGGAGGATGCAGGAGAGGGTCTTTCACCCACCCCTTAGAGGCCTGCTTAGTGCCAACAATGAGTAATTTTGGTAAAGACATGGCTTTTTCTTAAAACCTACATCTTCAACTCAATATCCACCACCTTGAACTGAATGCAGATATTTGGCATCAGTCAAAAACTTCTATCTGCTTCTATATGGAATTTCCTAGATGTTAGTTGTCATTTGAAATGTTAAAACTGTTTCATTGGTTTCATTGTATGGTGCCCTGAGACCCTGTGATGCAGGGCAGGATATAAATATTTTAACAGCAAATAAAACAAAATAAAAAGCTAGTAGTCTGTGATTCTGTACTTGCTACAGAGAAGCACCCTCCACAACACACCACATGGAAGTACAGAATACAAGCCTATGTGGAGGATCATGGGAGGGTGGAAGTTTTCTCTCAAGAGGACAAGTGGATAGAGTGACCCTCCAACATCTCATTGACTCACCGGAGTGCAGCACGTACCCACACATCCAGAGAACCTGCTATTAGTTCAGGTGAGTCACATTCTTTTATGCTTTTAATGCCCCTCACCAATTTGATTGTATTCAATATTTTTGCTCCACTGTCTATTCTTATTTTTCTATTCATTGTTACTGCTATTTTGTTCCATATCATATATCACCTCAGCCACTTTGTTGTCAGAAGGGTGATTCATACATATGCCTGATACACAAACAACAACTCTGGTGCAATTGTGATGTATGTCAAAGAAGGACAGAGGAGCGATAAACAATGAAACACCTTCTCCCAACTCTAAGTAGTAAAATCAGAATCACAGAGATCTTGGCTGGAATCCTGTTGGTGACTTATGCATGCTAAGTTCTCCTACGGAAGCAGTTGGACATCTTTGCCTAACACGCAACATCCACATTGAGTTCAATATCCCAGGAGCAGAATTGTGTTTGGGATGCCATTGAAGCTGCACTTTCTAGGCAAATGTCCTTGGTGAACCTGGCAGTAGTACTCCTTCAGTTGTGCATCTGAAAGGGCCCTTCCATCATTCTACAGAAGGGTCACAAAGAACAATTCATGTAAAATTTTGCATGAGCAGATTTATGGTGTACACCTTGCTATAGGATCTCAACCCCTAGTTTTGATCTCCCTCATCATGACTATTTTGGCCCTCAGCTACAGGTCTGACCTACTCTACTGAAAATCACTGCCAGGTAAGCCTAAGTAAGATGAACCTTGAGTAAGTTGAAAGGAGCTGCCTCTGTACTTTTTGGGCTGTGATGCTGCAGTCATTTCATGTTGAATATGTATGTGTTAATCTATAAGTGTGAAAAATGAGAAACGCAAGTGATGGTCATAGCCATCCTTAGATGATTATATCTGTATCATCATTCTAATGGCTTAGACCAGTGGTTCTTAACATTTCCTTTACCAGGGACCCTCTTTAAATCTCTTTTGTTGCTGCAGACCCCCAAGACTTAACTCAAGATTTTTAAAAACAACAGCAACAATAATACTGAACCATTAATAATTACACCATCCATTAAACCTTCCCTCAAGAGTTGCCATAGGGAGAGGAAAGACTTTTCTCCTGGTTCTTCTTGCCAGTTTGTGGTGGAGTGGATTGAACAGCAATATGCAGGCCCACCCAGCTAGCAAGACAGCCTTTGCCTTGGCTCCTGTCATGTAGCCACTCCACTGGGAGCCTTCAAGCCTTCACACACCCCTTGTGAGGACATCATAGATCCCTGGGGTCTGTGGACCACAGGTTAAGAACCACTGGCTTAGACAATACATTTTGGACTATAGTTCCCAGAATCTCTGACCTAATATGGCTACTGGTCATGCTCATAGGAAGGAAGAAGTTGAAGAGTTGTACTCAAAAAGTAACTTTTATGACCTATAATGATATGTTGTTAGGGGGATGTTGGGAGTGGGAGTAGTCATCACCACTGCTATTGTCCCCAAACCACAGACCAAGATTTCATTTCTCCCTCATATGACCATACATTGAGTAAGCTAGTAATGTGTGCTTTTATGAAGTCTGAATTCATAAAATTCAGAAGGAAGTATACTACCTCTGTGATATGACAGAACTAATCCTAAAATATAAATGGGGGAAAATACATGGAAAGATAAACACCCATCCAAATTACAGTGGTTCCATAGTCTGCATTTCTTGAAATAGTTTTCTAATGTAAATACAAATACACCCCATTGATTATCGTAGAAAACATAGCTGCTGCTGTAATTGAAAATCACAATCAAAGAATAGGGTAGCACTTCAGTTATTATGAAATAATACAGTAGAATCCTGAAGTAAGACTCTTCTACCCCTGCTTTGTTTTAATTACTTCTGGCAATACCTTTTCTCTACTGATAGCGACTGTCATGTTTAAAAAATCTGCAAGGATACAAAATATGAATCACCAAAAGAAAAGAAAAATCTGGACATTTTTCAACCTTCAAAGATTGAAGCTATTCATCCAGGTACAGGATTGTTTTACCCATACAGCTGAATTTGTCAGTTACACTTAGATCCTGTATTTCTGGCTCACAGGTTCTGCATCCACAGATTCAACCAACCAGGGTTTAAAAATATTGGTGGGGGGGGGGGAATCCAAAAAGTAAACCTTGCTGTTCACCATTTTATGTAAGGGACACCATTTAACTACAGTTGTCCCTTCTTATTTGCTGGGGTTTGGTTCCAGGACCTGCTGTGGACACCAAAATCCATGAATACTCAAGTCCCATTATATGCAATGCATAGCAAGATGGTGTCCCTTATCTAAGATGGCAAAAATCAAGGTTTGCTTTTTGGATTATTATTTTTTAAAGAATATTTTCAAGCCATGAATACTTAAATCTGTGAATACCAATCTGTGGATACAGAGGGACAACTGTATACCATTGTACATAGTGGGACTTGAGTATCCACAGATTTTAGTATTCACAGAGGGTCCTGAAACCAAACCCCATCAGATATTGAGGGCCCAATGTAATTAAGTGGCAAAGGCTAAAACTCTATACCCCTTTACCTGGGCATAAGTTCCCTTGACCTAGATGGGAAGCTTACTTCTGAGCAGGTGTTGGATAGGATTGTACAAGTCCTACTGATTTCATGAAGAGTTTTATTTGCTTACACCTTCTCAGTTGTGCCCATAAACTAATATGTGGGAGTTTCAAAACTGTTTAATAATTCACAGTATGTACAGAGAGGGACTCTTGTGATAATGATGGGTTAGAGCCATCTCTCTTTCTCTCCCTTGGAGGACATTATGGTTTCCAGTAACAACAAATAAAAAGCCCCTAAGGTTTCAAAGCTTCTTCTGAGCCATAGGAAGAATTAGCCAATACAAATCTCAATTAGGAAACTCTTCAAAGGCACTCTTCTCCACTTGTAGTATACCTTCCAACATTTCACAGATGGAAACTGCAACACATGTAGCCAAGTAACATTACAGTGTGGTCAAGATGACAAAAGTTGTTAATGAGGATGAACACACAAACCAAGAGAAGCTGTATCACTTTGCTTTTGCCTGGTTTTACTGGGAAGGTCAACATTTGCGCTCCACTCCTTTCCTCTTCTCCCTTATGAGTTAACTGGATGCAAACCAATTTTGCATTTGGAACTCAGTTTGCAGCAATTGAAGTAGGGAGGAGAGAGAAAAAGGACATTTTAAAGCAACTGAAAAAGTGAGATGACAGATGAAAAATTGGGTCTGTCCCTATCAAATTGGGACAGTTAAGAAATATGTGGTAAGTGGATGCTGTTATTGTTACCACCACCAGTTTCATTTATATCTCCTCTTTTCTCCAAAACTGGGACTCAAGGCAGTTTACACAATAAAACAGATACAGGATTGTGAAAACATACAAAAAGTTAATATTAACATATAATTATTCTGTCAATTTAAAACACTTAATTTAAAATATGCAGTTAAAAATTTAAAGCAGTTCAAAAAGCTGCAGTAAAAATCGGGACAGCAGCCACTTTGCATCATTAAAAAGGATAAAATGCTCACATCAGCAGTTTTTATTGGCAAAATGTGATCCTTTCCCCTCCTACTTGATCATTTTGTAAAGTAATAAGAACTAGAGATGCTGATGGCAAACGGTCAGAGCCTCTCCCACTCATACTAAGCCCACTCTCTGTGTTCACTTCTCCTGTACTTCCTGTGGAGTAAAGAAAGAAAGAGATGCTGCTGCTACCTAGATCCTTAATGTAGATTGGCCTTCAGTGTTTAGTCATGAAGCTACAAGGCTGCTGTGAGGATAAAATGGGATGGAGATTTTGGATTTTGGAAACTAGGGGAATCACACAGAGAAATTTCTCACTAAGGACTTTATCAGACATGGCAAAAATCACACCATTACAATGTCAAGGGAGCGTGAACGGGTCCCGCTATAGCACAACATTGTCATCCTCGCACAGCCAATCTATGCTCCAGCTGTAAATAAGGCATCACTGTTCATTGATGGGACAAACCGTCAATAGCTCTCAATATTGCTTTTTTTTTTTTTTTGGCAGTATTAAAGAGCACACGAAATCACATCCTGCTGTAACTACGAGATTACAGCATGAATGGGTGATCCTCTTTCCCCCTTCCCCGTTCCCAGAGAGAAAAAGTCCAGGTGAGAACATGAAAACTATCCACAGGATGCTCTTTTTATGAACTATCCCATTTTAAAAATGTTTTTATTACATTTTCCATAATACATAAGAACAAACATACATCATTCAACTCATACATAAATATATCCACCTATACATGTATCACATTATGCTTTCATAATTTCCTTCTTTTTGACTCTGGTAATACTGTAAATTGGCTCTTACCCGGCCTCTTTTAATTACACTATCTAACCTTATTCTACCAGCTAATACTGTTTTCTTCCATTTATCCTATGTGTTGGTAGTTATTCTTATATTTAATAAACCAACTTTATTAAAACGCTATTGTAGCTTCTTTTCCCCATTTTCCCTCCCATATTGGCAATAAGCATCTCCATTCCCATTTTGTTTGCACGTTTTAAGGTTTGTGTAACTGTTTGTGTGTTCATTTACTTTGTAAATCCAGGGGTTTGGGGAGCTTTTAAGCATGCTCGCATCTTCTTGCGAGAACCGCCGAAATGTCGCCCATGCTAAATCATGGAAGTAGAATCCCATTCTTAAAGTGCTAGTGGTGGTTATGTGATAATTCTGTGGTGGTTGTTTGATAATTCTGTGGTGGTTGTATTGCTCGATTACAGTGACATGTGATAACAAGTGTAATGATGCCACTATGTTTCTGCTTCCCTCAATAGTGGAATTACAGCATTTTAACCCGCTAATCTGATAAAGTCCTAATTCCCAGGACTTTTTCACATTGCCCAATTATAGTGCTATGATTCCACTTTAACAACCATGGCAACATTTATGCAATCCTGGGATTAGCAGTTTAGGGAAGGGTATTTACAACTCTACAAAAGAGCTCTGAAATCTCTCCAAACTACAAACACCACGATTCCATAGGATACAGCCATGACATATAAAGCAGAATCATAATGCTATATACAGTTGTCCCTCCATATCCACAGATTTGGTATCCACGGATTTAAGTATTCACGGCTTGAAAATATTCTTAAGAAATTATAATCCAAAAAGCAAACCCTGATTTTGCCATCTTATATAAAGGACACCATTTTGCTATGCCATTGCATATCATGGGACTTGAGTATTCACAGATTTTGGTATCCACGGGGAGTCCTGGAACCAAACCCCAGTGAATATGAAGGGACACCTGTGATTGTGTAGCGTGAATGACCCCCTGATCTTATTGAATGTCAAGTTCCACAATCTCTGATTACTGGCCATGGGACTGATTGGAGGGACACACACAGCCCAGCCCAGCCCATCCAGGAGGGGAACACATTGCCCATAGTCACAAACATTAATGCAGTTGCCTTGGTCCCAGTTACTTATTCCCCCTTGTGCCCTTAACCTTACCAAAGAATATCAAGTCCCTTTATTTGTAAAGAAGTGGTTGACTGGGCTGGTACATGAAAAATGTGTTACAAATTACAAGGAATTAGTTCTTTGCATTAATAGATAATTGCCCAACCATTTGTGACCTGCTTTGCTTTTTAAAGCCGAACCAAGGGCATGCCTGATGAACAAAGTTCATCTTGCTTTCCTTTTTAGCTCATTTGCTGTTAGCTCCATTTTAATATTTGCTGGGGCTTGCAGGGACTATAGAAATCATTAGATAAATTAATACATTTCCTAGAGAGCTTCCAATCAATGTACAGTGGCAAGGGGGACATTAAAATATTGTTATGTCTCCCCTTGGCTTTTTCGTAAATGGAAGCATAATTTCCTTTTGCTTCCAAAACTGATAAAGAATGATTCAATAATGAAAGCCCATGGAAGACAAGCAAAACCTACCCTTTTGTAAATGATCTGGAATGTGAAAAGGAGCAATAGAAATAACAATAACTGCAACTTGAATTTGATTTCATACTTGGGCAACCAAGAGTTTAGTGCTTGCAAGCCATTCAGTAATCACAGTAGGGCTCCTATCCTATAAAAAGTGACAGAATCTTCAGATTATGGCTAGGTTATACAAATTACAAATGCATACTGGTTAACAACAACAACACCCAGCATTCCATAGACCATGTCCTCCAATTGTCCTGATTTGGCAGGAACAGTCCCAATTAATCCTTTGTTGTCCCACTTTTTCAGCTACATTTAAAATGTCCCAGTTTTTCTCTCCCCACTTTCTCTCCTTGTCATCTGCTTGCTTCAGTTGCTGCAAACCAACTTCAAAGTGCAAAGAACCTGCTTGATTCCTGTGCATGAAGAAGGGTAGGATACAAGTAAATAAATAAAATAAAAGCAATTTGTGTTCAGTTAGCTCAGTAGAGGAAAGGGGAAGGGGTGAACTGGTACACTTCTCAGAAGACATAGGCAAAAGCAAACTGCTGCATCCTCTCCTAGCGTGTGTGCTCTATCTCATTAATAATTTTGCCATCTTAACTATAATTTTATGTTTCTTGGCCACAGGTGTCCCAGTTTTCATCTGTGAAATGTTGAAAGATGTGGGGCTGTGAAATCAGATTGCCGGGTACCTGTGTCCGTATCTGCAGGGCACATCAAAATGAGAAAACCACAGCGCAGATGTAACTTCAAACATATGTTCACTGGAGGCAAGACAAGGTTGTGTCAAGACATTTTGCTGCCTGAGAAAGAGCAGCAACCTCCTGCCTTGACCAACTGAAATCAAGCTACAAGTATTACATAAAGCCAGTAAAGTTATTTGGGCACCTGAGACTAAAAAAACAAACCACCCATGATTTCTCTAGCTGGCAGAAAATCAAAACAGTAATAATTTGAATCACAATTTGCTGCTCTTTTTGGCAGCCAGAAGGGGTCACCTGGTTTTTCCTAATGATAAGGCAAGCCCTGAGGCAAGTGATTCATATGCAATCCCGTCTTGTTCCCTTATACTCTACGTATAACAGACATATGGCTGAAATAATGGCCTCATCACTGAGGCAAAATCAGTGGCAGCACATGTGTGTATGTGTGTGTGTGCATAGAGAGGCCAAGCCACACCAAGTGACCCCCATCAGGGGAAGGGGGTGACACTAATCTTAGTGATGCCACCGGGCAAAATTTATATTTAAGGTTTCTCAGTCTGAGGTCCCTACACTTTACCTGGTCACTCATTTCTCCAGCAAAAGATCCTAGGCCACCATTTCCACATAACAGTGTCATTTCTCTCAGACACTTTTAGCAGTGATATTTTATTTCTGACAGTTGTCTTCCATGCTGGAATTCCTTCCATGCTCAACACCATGATACACACTAATATATTTTGCCGCATGTGGTTGCTCTGCCCTGTAGTTCACACTCCAGGAATTCAAACCAAGTCAACGATAAGTTGCCACATTGCATGTGTGGGTGATTATTTATGGTTCACAAATCAGTTTATAAAGCACTCGGGGCCCCATTGTGATGAAAAATGCTGGCCAAATGTAATCTGTTATCGTTAGAAGGCAGGAAATCGTGCTTTGTGAATTACATTAGCAGATAGAGTAGAAGAACAATATTGGAATCATGACTTAATATTCCTATCTGTCTTCTTTTATTCATGATTCAGCTACAATTCTGACTTTTTAAAAAGACATCTATTAGAACCCATTAAAAGGCAAAGCAGAGTCCCCATGACACCACAGAGAGAGAGAGAAAGAGAAAGAGAGAGCCCACTGCTGTCACCACCAGTGAAGACATCTTCTTCACCTTTAAAGGGATGGAAGCCAACCTAGCCAGAGAACATTTGACTGGAGGGCAGGAGGAGGTTGAGGCTGGTACAGACTTCAAAGAAGACAAACCCGAGATCGGTATGAACTTTGAGGAGCCTGAGGCTGGTACAGACATTGAGGAAGAAGCTCTTTCCAACAGATCCATTCTAACAGAAGTAGAACACCGAGGGGAAAGCAATTGAGGTCTCAGAGACTGTTCATACAAGAGTGCTTTCAAGCGCAGCTCTCTGTTCCGTCTTGCCTGAGGTGTGAAAGCTCTACAGTTGGAACAAGAGGCAGCCACATGAGCTTCTCAGAGGCAGAGAATGCACTTCAAGTGTCCATCCTTATCTGGGATCTTAGTGACACATGAGATACATTTATTAAAGTGATACAGTGGGCCCGAAGGGTGAGCATGGCCTCGAATGCTAGCACAATCCAATGACTCAATGGAGCCCCAGGAATCAATCCTGGTATTGAGAAGCCAAAACAGGCTATTCTGAACTTAAATAAGTTCTATTTATTCATTTATTCTAGTTGGGACTAACAATTGGATTTACCATATATACTCATGTAGAAGTTGAGATATTTTAGACAAAAAATCAACCCCCAAAACCTATCAATGGGCCAATGTAAAATACAATATTAACTGGGTGGTTAATTATTAACATGGGTCACCTATCGCCAACACTTACGACTCCTCAAACACTTTCATCAGCGCTGTATATTCACTGGACTGACTATGCGATGAATGTTGCTGTCCTTGAGCAAGCAGGGATCACCAGCATTGAGGCCATGATACTGAGAACACAGCTGCCTGGTGGGCAGGCAGTATTGTGGTGAGATGAAGGCAAGGGCAGCAGGAAGGGAATGTGGCAGCTGCTCTTATAGCAGCAGGTCATGGCTTAATAGGGGCTTATAAATCTTGCCTGTAAGTCCAGACCTGCCTTCACAGGCAAGAGTGGCAGTCTGCTGAGGGGCACTACCAACTGTCTGTGGGTTGTTGCACCCATCACTGGGAGCCTCTGCCAAGTCCACTTTCAGGACTCGCTGCACCTTCGGGAGCCCAAGCTGGTGCCTCTGCTAGGTAGGGGAGAGGGTCCCCTGGTTGTCAGAAGTATTGAAAAAGAAAATAGGTTTGTGGATGGTCTGTGGGGTTATGGACTTATTTCGAAGGGTAGGTTTTTAGTGTCAAGGAGGGAAAAAACTTCCCTGGTGAGGGGTATCTGTAAGGTGGGGCTCCCCCCGCCTTTCATGCTTTGCAGCCCCTATATGTTAGGACTAGGGATGTGTATTAATAATAATGTACCTTTTCATGTGGGTTCACAGGGTGCAGATTGTGGAAGGTGGTGTGGGGTGTATTAGTTAGGATGGGGAGGGGATCAGAGTAGGAAACTATGGGAGAGTGCAGAACCTTGTTCCATTTAGATTATCTAAACTGATTGAGCCTATCCTCTTCCTCCCCAAATGTCTGCTTGCCAAGCTGGGTTCCAGGTGACTGGAGAAGGGAGGACTGGAGAGGGGAGGCCTCCTCCTCCTCACCTGTCCAGCAGGTCCTGTAAAGTTTGCCAAGAGAGTGTGGAGGACTTAGCTGGAAGGCGATGGGATGGGGGAAGCAGGAGGAGGGAGGGTGGGTGGTGCGTGTGTCTCCAGGTTGGATGGAAAAAGAAGGATGGGGGAGGGGAGGAGGATAGAGCCAGGACAGGTGGGCAGGATGGTAGTCAAGGCAGGAGGAGGGCAAGGGCAGCAGGAAGGGGATGTGTTCTTATGATGGCAGAGTTTGTGAGTCTGGGGTTAATAGGGATTTTTAATTCTCATCTCTAAGCCTAGACCTGCCAAGACAACTGCTGTAAGAGCAGCTGCTGCAGCCCCTTCCCACTGCCCTTGCTCTCCTCCCATTGCTGCTACCATCTCACCCACCTGTCCAAGGTTTCTTCTGTCCCCACCCCTGTCCTGCTCCCTCTGTCCACCCTGGAGGCCCATGCACCACTTGCCCTCCCTCCTCCTGTTCTCCCATCCCATCCCCATTCCCCCTCCCACGCAAGTGAATGAGTAAGTGAGGGGATGCATGCGTGGCCAGGCCCAATTCAATGAAAGTTTAGCCTGCAGACATGGAGGGATGTTTGTAGAGTGGCAAAAGGCAAGAGCTCAGTCTGTCACCTAAAATCAACCCCCTCTACTTTCCTGATGCTGCTTTGAGGGGAAGTGCCAAAGAGCCACCACCACTGCCATTTTCCTGCCCAAGAATTCAAAAAGGCCAGGAGCAGCAGTGTGGCAGAGAAAGTGAAAGGGATTGGTGTTTCTTTCAAGTTCTCCCAGCTCTCACCTTTCACCAATCTACTCAGAGAAGGGGCTGGTTCCTTTCTGGATAAGAGTTAATGCTGTACCCTTAGCTTTTATTAAAAAAAAGAACCATCCTCTTGTGAAGTCCAATTCTCAGAAGATGCCAGCCACAGATCCAGGTGAAACACCTGGAATAAACTCTTCCCAAACACAGACTCACAGTCCAGAAAAAAACACACAACACCATCTCCTTCTCTGAGTAGAGTGGCAAAAGACCTTTTTGAATGTCTGGGCAGGAAAATGGGGGCAGCAGTGGCCAGGGGAGGCTGTCTGCCTGAGGCGGCACTGACAATTTTACCTCTCCCCTGAATGGATCCAAGGAGTCCCATGTTGAGCCCCAAAGTTTTACTCTTGACCATGGTCATATCAAAAGCTATAATTTCATCCCCCAAACCTGCCCTCAACTTATACATGAGTACATACAGTAGGCCTTAGGGACTATGATACTATACTATAATGTGGGCAATGAGGGATAAGACACATAAACTAATGTGTGATATGTTCACGCCTGCAAAATTGGTTCTTATCAAAACACGGATAGGAGGATTTAGTATATCTGCTTATTCTGTTTAGATGAGTTTCACTTGTTAAGTTGTTAGAGGAACATAGGAGGATGCCTTATTTGAAGTCAGAGTGTTGGCCCACTTTTCCCAACCAAAATAGATTAGCATAATAAGGTCTCCAAGGTCTCAGACAGGATTCTGGAGTGGCCTCCATCCCATTTTGAGACACTACGGACTGAGTCAGGGGCCTTCTGTATGCAAAGCATGTGTTCTATTACAGAATTATGACCCTTCCACAGATATCTAACAATATATAATTTATTTGCCTACATAGAAAGTGGCAGCATTTTAGAGTATCTTCCACTCAATATATGCTTATTCTTGTCAAACATCATCTTAGCAGTTAATGAATATATTCCACTAGCACATTATTTTATAGAAGTGTATAATTTATCTCTCTCTCTCTAATGATAGACTGTTCCTTTAAGCATGTGTGAAGTAAGTAATAATAAATTCTAGTACATTCAGTTTTACAATTCTGCCAGGCTTTTGTAATTATGCATTTAGATAAACACAAAGAACTTCACTGCTTTAGGGGAAAAATAAGAACAAGATTTTTCATTAGATCAACAAATGTGGGGAGGGGAATCCTGAAAATAATGTTCATCTTAATGTTCTTTATTTCAATCCAAAAATGCATTCTTCTTAATAAAATCGATACCCTCACAAGAAATTATGATGAGGACAGATCTAGTCTGTGACTCAAGTAGGCCACTTAAATCGTCTGGTGTCAAACAAAGAAAAGGGCTTCCTCAGAATTGTCTTATAATTTCCAACCCATTCAAAGGGCTGCACTCCTGACAAGAGTTCTCCCCTTAATGCACAAAGTGGCTGGCATGAAAGATATACTGTTTGCCTACAGGATATTCTCAGGTATTCAGTACATGAACTCCTCCAGCTCAAGAAGCTGTCAGTGACTAGACAAACAACATTACATTAAAAAGAAACACTGGAAGAATGGGCATTAGCTATAGCATTCAGTTTATATAAGAAGATCCTGATAATCTAATCATTCTGCTCTTCTGAGGAGAATATTAATCTTATTTGCATACCTATGGTCATAGGAATTTTACAAGAATTGCAAGATCCATGGAAGTAAAATAGGTAAGGAAAAGTCCATGACAATCTCTGAGACAATACACTTTTAAAGGTCTCTCTCTCTCTCTCTCTCTTTTTCTCTCTTTCTCTCTCTCTCTCTCTGGGTCAAATTAGAAAATATTTTAATCATTAAAAAACACACACATAAGGGCTTACCTTAGTTGTGAAAGATCTCTGCTTGTCATATATATGATTTTCTTCACTTATACCTTCCATTTAGCATACCACAGATTATTTAAAAAACCTTGGAGAAAACCACAAAGGCTTTCCCTCCACATTTTTTGGAGTTTTTGGTTCCCCTCCTTCTGTATACGGCAAATCTCAGTCAGATCTCGTTCAGACAAAAGGTATTCTCTGAGAATTCTATTAGGATTATTTTCACCATCTAGACCAAAGCTTCTTACTGTGGGTCATTACCCCATATGGGGTTGCATACTGAATGTGGAGGTTGTGAAAAATTTGGCAACAGTAAATTTGATTTTTATACCTATTTTATATACCTGTATATGTAAAAATTTCTTGGGCAAAAAGTGATTGTGAGTGGGAAAAGCTTAAGAAGCCCTGATCTAGACAATCCCTTTGTTCTGTGATTGGCCAGTGGGCTTAATCTGCATATCTGCTGAGTTATGTATCTTGTTGTGCGAGGGAAAATGGAAAAGTTGTATGGATATGCACTCCCTTTAATCTCTAGTCTGACCTAAAGATGTGCACAACTCATAAAGTTGATGGGAGATCCAGGACTGAATCTCTTGCATTTTTTTAAAACAGCCATAAAGAACAGAGATTGAACCAAAGCCATGGTGCTGTGAATGGGCTAGTTTAACCGTCCCCCTAACACACATTTTATTTTCCAGGAGCCCTGGTGGCACAGTGGTTAAATGCTGGTACTGCAGCCACAATGCTATGAGTTCAATCCTACAGGGCTCCAAGGTTGATTCAAGTCCTGTCTATATGAGGGACTAAAATATAAACACGTCCGAAAAAGCAGACATTTGCAACAATTCCACCTGTCTTCATGGTCAAAAGGTGCCCCCTAAATTCTACATAACCCCCTAGTCAAGATGGAGGCTGCAAGTGATTTACTTGCAATTTTAAATCTGCCACTACCGTTTTTTTTTCTTTCAAAAAAGGTTCCCATGGTGCACACATGCCATAGTTTGTATTTTAAAGAAAAAGAAAGAGTATAAAATCGCCGTTTGAGCAACTTACCGAACCCTTGCTTAGCCAAAGATCCAACATGATGACAGCAGGCACTTTCCCTCTTTGCTAGCCCCGCCCCCATACTCATTCAGCCAATCAGACTGCACTGCCTGTTCGAATCTGCGCAAATGTAATGGTCCAAACAAACACACATTTGCGTGTCATACAGAGCTTTTTAGAAAATCCATACGAAGCCCCGGATGCTACAAACATGGACTTTGCAGTGGATTTTGCTGCCCCCTTCCTAATGACACGTATTTGTGCGAATGTCCGTATAAATGGATCACCTTCTGTCCATATGTCGTTCATATTATTTTCTCCATATAGACAAGTCCTCAGCCTTGCATCCTTCTGTAGGTCAGCAAAATGATTACCCAGCTTGTTGGGGGCAATTAGCTAACACATTGTAAGGGAGTGCTATGGCAATGATAAGTGATATAAAAATATAAATGCTATTGCTATTGCTGTTCCCAACTGAAATTGCCCTCTGTTTGTCCCACTGGGGAATACCTACAGGAACTCATATATTAATAGTGTCTTTTTTTATATACCTGAGTTAAAAGTAAATTTGGGCATTATTTCAACTGAGGAAACAGCATTAAAAGGATTACAGTGAGCCCTCAGTATCTGCTGGAGTTTGGTTCCAGGATCCCCCTCCCCATAGATACAAAAGTCTGTAGATGCTGAAGTCCCATTATATACAATGGTGTAGTAAAATGACATCCCTTATATAAAATGATGAACAGCAAGTTTTTCTTTTTAGACCCCCCCCCCTGATTATTTTTGAGCTGTGGTTGGTTGAATTCATGGATGCAGAATCCGTAGATATGGAGGACTGGCTGTACGTGCCTTTTCCCATAGGACTGAGTCTAATCTGGCTTCCCTGAACCCTAGTCTGGTACTTATTTATTTATTGAAGTGGAGCATTTAGTCATAGATTTCTTTCTGTGTCATTAATTTGGCCCTCATATGTTAAGAATATAGGAAGGTGTTCTATGCCAGTCAGCTGATTTGTCCATCTAGCCCAATACCGATGGAAGCAGTACTTTCCCCAGTCCTTAACTGGGAAATGAATCTGAGCATTTACCACTGATATATAGTCTCTCTTCTAAAATTCATTAATTCCATTATTCAGATGTCAGGGGAAAGTTTAAATCAAGGGTAGATGACTGTGCATACTGTGGGCTGCAATGCTCAGAGTCCTGTATTGTTCACTATACTACATAGAGGTTATAGGAACTGTATTTATTTGTTTCTCTGAGATCTGGTACTCAAGGCAGCTCACAACAAAATTAAAATAAAAACAGATTTTTTTTTATATAAAAAAAGTACAAACGTGTAAAAACACACAAAAAGATTATAATGTTAAAATAACAATTAAATGTATAAGAAGCATAACAATTTATAGAAATAAATAAATAAAAAAAAGAGCTGGCAGCCAGAAACATATGGACAGCCACAGTTGTCCATTGTTAGTGGCTGAACTGTGTAACAAAAAGAAAAGGAAGGACAGCTCTATAACTCCTCACATCTGTCTCATAATTTCTAGTTCTCACTACACATGGACTTTCTGGAGTCAAACTCCTCATCTATCCATGGACGCTCTCCAAATTATTTTGAAAGCTGTTTTTTCCAGTGTCTAAAATTGGACTTCCGTAGACACAAGACCATCTCCTGCTGCAGGTAGCCATCTCATTCATAGAAGGTGACAGAAATGATGTCAGAAAGGGTGGCAATTTCAAGGAATGGGCTAATTAACTTCTCTCCCTAATGAAGAAGTTTTCCTGTATATGGCTACAACAAGGACTGGAAACCATGCCCTATGAAGAGTGGCTTAGGGAGCTGGGTATGTTTAGCCTGAAAAAGAGAACGTGACATGATAGTCATGTTTAAACATTTGAAGCGATGTCATACCGAAAACAAGCAAGCTTGTTTTCTGCTGATCCAGACACTAGGACATGGAGCAATGGGCTCAAACTACATGAAAAGTGATTGCACCTAAACATTAGGAAGAACTTCCTGACTTCAAGAGCTGTTTAACAGTGGAATACACTGCCTTGGGCTGTGGTGGAGTCTACTTCTTTGGAGGTGTTTAAACAGAGGCTGGATGGCCATCTGTCAGGAGTGCTTTGATTGTGTATTCCTGCATGGCACTGGGTTGGGCTGGATGGCCTTTGTTGTCCCTTCCAACTTTATAATTCCAAGGTTTCATTTTTAATTCCAATCTTACATTGAGGTTCTTGCAAACCTCCTGTATTAATAATAAATCTTATGTCAACAATTCCCACAAATAGTCTGTTTCTTCCTACCCTGTGAGGTTGCCTCTCTGGAATTCATTCTTGGAGAGTAGCTCCCATACAGCCATCTTGTTATCTTATATTCATTATTCCACTTATCTCCCTGGTCAATAAAATCACTGATCCAGTTGAAATTGTGGGCTACGGAAGAGCAGCCACCTCAAAACTGTCAGATAAGCTTTTATAAAAAATTGCAGATCAGAGAGTCTTACCTCGGGGATCTTCTTTCCTTGCCTGCATGGCTATCATAGTGCCAATGTGATAGAGAGCCAGAGTCAAATACTGTGCTCTTCAACCAAGAAAGCACTTATTCCTGGAAATGGATCTAAAACTGGAAGAAACTGTTCAATACACAGCCTGCTTAGGAAATTAAAGATTTGGTGCAGCCGTGACTGCTGATTTTGAACTGAGATGAGATTCAAGCTGAATGGCTAATTTCCTTTCTGGCCTAGTTTAAAAGGTCACACTTGGGTTTCTTAGTGAAAAGTGGAGTAATTACATCACTGTGACACTTGGCTTCCTAACTTATGGTACGTATTTTCCAAGCTGCACTCACAGTTATTGAAGATTAGCCATGCAATTTTATATCCAGTCGTCATTGTTCCTCCACAAATAATCTCCAGAGCTTTAAGTGCAGGAAAAAGATAAAAACTCTCAGAAGTCTATGATATGGACAGAAAGTGATTAGCTGACCACAATATGCCACTCAAGTCCCACTGAGGAGGAAGTATGCATAAATATACCCTTACTGAAGGTACCAATGTAACCTTGGCTCTTTGCAGCCTGCTTGAATCATGTCATATGTCTCAACTAATACTCTGAGCGTAACAAAAGGAAGGTGGTGGTACTACATAAAAATGACATGTTGGTGGCAATACAAAGGCATTCTTAAGTCAATAGGAGCTACACTTCCTCACTTGTTCAGTATAATTGATTGGGGAGAAGTGCTGCCCAGTAGACTGAGTTTAGATACATTAGAAAGGATCAAATCCATTCTCAGTTCCAGTTGACTAGCTTGATGGGTCAGTCTTTCTTTTATTTATTATGTAGCCCATGGCATGTAATAAATAAAAGAAAGGTACACCATTATATACACTGAATGTTGCTGTATGATTAGACAGGGAGAGAGGGCCTAAGTACAGCATTGCAGGAGTGCCAATCCATTGCTCCAGCACTGTTGTGTGTTAGGGCTGTTCTTATCCCCTCTCCTCCCCACTCCTGTGCATTGCCTGAAAGCTTGGGCTGGAAGGTTTTCCAGGATTTTGAAGGTGCATGGGAGGGGGTGGCACATGGCATTTGCCCCCTCCTGGTTCCACAGGCAGAAGGATTTCAATCAGTCTAACAGTCCCATGGCATCTCCACCCAACATTAGGAAAATAGTAACTCCTGTCAGTATTCATTCAAATGTAGTATTCACTTGAACACAACAATTTTTTTAAAAAATGAACTGAAAAATCCCATTCAGAACTATGGGAATGATTGACTCTCCTTCTGCTTCCTTCACTTTCTCCCCAATGACAAATGCTTTGCTTGTGGGATTTTCCTACCACTGATTCTCACCTGCATCAGCACCCTCTCTTCCATGAAGAATTACAGATCTCCCTCCATATCCACAGGGGACATATTCCCAGCTTACTGGAGATATGCAAAACTGTGTACAATAGCAAACCACCTAGAAAGGACACCTCTCTAGGCATCTGGTGTGACTAGGCATCTGATATGACTCTATGACATGTGTGCAACACTATAGTCATGGAAATTGACCATAGAGTTCTGCTGGAGGACCTCCTGATACCTACAGAGACTACCTCCAGCATAACTCCATGGTCCTACAAATGTCTAGAGAGACCTTTCTCCCCCAACTACGGATAAGTGAAACCACAGGTACTAATCTCACATAAGCGAAGGGTGACCTGTATACTCCCATGAAAGAATGGCTAGCTCATGCTCACACATATGAACCATTTCTTTATATGACTACATGAGGGCACCAACAACATCATGTGCCCATTTTTCATCTCTGTTCCTCAACTTATATCTGTGCAACATGCATTCATTAGTCACTGACTAACACCATACTGTCTTTTCCTCTTCCCCCCTTTTTTTCTCATGTATATTATTAGATCCTTAACAGCATTTTGACAGAAGACTACTACTTCAAAGGTTTTCACCTATGGCTTATTAAATATGATTTGCCTTGCATGCACAGGATGCTTCAGCCTTTGCCTATGTTTGACAATGTAAATGATAGCTATGCTGGTAAGAAAAATGGCTGCATCTTGATTTATCATTTGCTCCCAATTTCATTTATTGCAGAAGCAAAAGTAAAGACTCTTCTAGGCAGTAGTCCTGTTTTGAGCATTTTGATTAATCTCTATCATCAGACTCCTCCCTTGCCGTTGGTATTACATAAAGCGTTTATATAATCTTGTTTAACAAGCCTGTATATTTTAGCTGTGTATTTCTAAAATTTATTATCATGTAAATGTCTACTCATGATGGATTTCTTGTAGTCAGATTTCAATTCTAGCTTTATGGAAGAGAAAAATGAACTATATATTGGAGTGAAGAAAATCTGTATGTTGGCATAACATTTTTTTTTAATTGAATTGTGTGCTTACCATAAACACCAAACAATAATGTTTAGGTCATATCTGTAGTGCCACCTACTAGACAATTTCTCCAGAAAGAGTGTTGACCATTCGTGGCTTATTAGTAATGGAAGTATTATTATAAAGTATATCAAGTAGAACATGTCCCATGAATGTTTGTTGTTTCAAACCATCTTTGTTGTTTCAAAACCAAGATTAATTGTTGTTAACAACTGGCAGAAGCTTCCGTGCACTAGTTAGTACTAAACATTGAGCAAATCTATAATGGTCTATGTATGTGGAATAATGGTTCAAGCAGGTATTCAAAATAGTCACACATACTTTTTCTTTCTGTCTCTTACCCTATGACACTGTTAGGTTTTATGTATACAGTACATTGTTGTTGTTGTGGGACCTCAAGTTGTTTCTGACTTATGGCGACCCTAAGACTAACCTATCACAGGGTTTTTTTTCCTTGCCAGAATTCATTCAGAGGGGCTTTGCACTTGACTTCCTCTGAGGCTGAGAGAGTGTGACCAACCCAAGGTCACCCAGTGGGTTTCAATGGACGAGCAGGGATTCAAACCCTGATTTCCAGAGTTGTGGTCTCAACCATTAAACCATGCTGGCTCTCATACAGTACATTACATTACTGTTATTGAATTCTGGGCAACTGTGCTATTAGATAACAGTCTGTAGTTCACCAGCATTAGAGTGACTATATCCAAGCAGCAGTACCCATGCCACTTCAGTCTAGGCAATCATTTCAGGATGCAGCAAATTCAAGTTATTCAAGTATCCCACAATTCCCTTTGTAATCACCGAGCAATATACATTTCCAGATAAATTTTTGATCAGAAGAAGACAGTGGTGGTAATTTCATCATCAAAAGGACTAGTTCCAGGATTATTGTGCAATGTGCCATCTGGTGGGGAAGTACACCACTCCTTGAGATTACCTAGGAGGAACGAAACTAGTTGCTGTCCAGAGAGTCTTTCATTTCCTTGATCTGCTTTGTCAGCAGCAGAATGGCAAGCATTCATGGTGATGGATCTTGTGTTGGCCCCAGAGACAGCATGCTAACTGGGTGGGTTCTGGTAGTTGTAGTCCAAGTAACTAATACCTCCAAGTTCTGGTTGTCTCCTCCAAATCAAGGTTTCCTTTAACAGCTTCAACTGTTTAAATGTATCATATCCAATAGGGTTGTTAATGTTGTTCTTTGACAAAGTGTGTAATTCATTGGATGGTAAAACTTGTTTTAACCTACTTAGTTACCTTGTCTATAAAAGAAAAGTCATAATGGCATGCTTTGTGAAATGCAAGAATGAATAAGTAAAATATTGCAAAGAACATAGCTCAGTAAGTGGGAACGCTTAGCACCATTTTCTCAACACAAGGTTTTGGGTATCATTGTTTTGTTGTTGTGAATTTGGCAAATAATGAAAAGAAAATCCAGTATGCTGAACACATTATAGTTGTGGGAGCACTGGGCACTTGCCAGAAACATTCATAAAAGCTGAATCCATGTTGCCTTGCCTCCATGGGACGGCTGACTAAAAGTTACTTTGTGTGCAAAAATGGACATATAAATTGCCCTAAGGCTGTAATCTAGCAACCAACTATGCATGTACAAATCTCAATGACATCAACGGCACTTACACATTCATAAATTGGATGCCCTTCAGCATAAGGAGATGCACATAAACTAGTGACAGCTGTTGCAATTGAGGCATGGAAAGGCCAAACCAGAAAAGAGCTGTGATGCGATGTGTTTTCTCATCCTCTCTGATCTATCTACACCTTTTCAAGTTGTCAACATGTTCTTGTTAATAGAGGCTAAATATAATCGACTTCTAAGCACAAAGCATTCTAGAAGTTTAGTTAAATTTGTTTTCAAGGAAAATGTGTTTTCTATTTATACCTGTACCAATATCCAAACCTATATCTATATCTAAATAGGTAAATTTTGTTTTTCCCAAGGCATATCACTAAATATTTATTTACATTGACTATTAATCTGCTGTGTTAATACCAATTTACCCACTATAGGAATTTCTTTTCCAGGCTCCTTTGAGTATACACAATTTTGCATCAAACAGAAACTTATGTGGATATGAACAGATTCCCCACATTTTTTCCCTTATTGGATCTGCTCTCTTCTGCATTTCACACCTCCTGAATTTCAGCCTTTCTAGATGAATTCCTAAAATCAGTTTTAGAACTGGAACACACTTCATCGCAACTTTCCATTTCTCTGTACAAATGCATGTACTGTACACTCATTGGAGAAACAATGCAAAAAGAAATCTCAATATAATCAAAGCATATGTGACTGCACCAAGATGCAATGTTTTAACAATGCACACACAAGACTCATGCCTGTTCATTGAATACCAGCTGAAAAGAATCTTGATACAACCATGTTTCGACAATCATAATGAGCAGAAACTGTGGCAAATCATATATGCTCAATACTTTGTATAATCTTGCTGTGTACCTATAGATCTTTTCCAACTTGTGGTCACTTTAAGGTGACCCTATTATGGGGTTTTCTTGGCATGATTTGTTCAGAGGGGGGTTATCATTGTCTTCCTCTGAGGCTGAAAGGGTATGACTTGCCCAAGGTCAACCAGTGGGTTTCCCTGGCTGAGCAGAGACTTGAGCCCTGGGCTCTCAGAGTCCTAAGCCAACATTCAAACCACCCACCCCCCATTAGGTGAGAAGTTAAATAGCAACATTCTTAATGTCTATCTTTGTACCACTTTGCCAGTTACTACTCTCTATAGATTGTGAAAACTATCTCTTTACTCATTCACGTTGCTTTCTGTTTTTAACCATTTCATAGACCACGACCTGTCTTCTCATCCAATGAATAATATGTTTTCTTGGACATCTTGGGCTATTATACCAAAAGAAGAATTCTGCATTGCCTGAGCTCTATTGTCTCACAGGCAAAGTGGAAATTTATCACTTGTCAGAATGAATTGGAATATGACAGTAGTGAAAAGTGATGGAATAAATACATTTATTCTATAAAAATGAATATTGTGTGTAGATTCAACTCGGAGACCTGAGCCTTCTTCCATGGAAAGCAAAGGGCTAGTCTCACCCATATCACAAAACAATGAATCAGTGACAGAATAATTAATCTATGGCAAGGGTGGAGAATCTTTGGTCGTTCAGGTGTTTTATACTTCAGTTCCCAGAAGCCCCTGCCAGCATGGTCAATAGTAGTAGACTGTGGGAGCTGTAGTCCAGAATAATTCTGGGTCAAAGATTATTCATTCCTAAACTATGTAGTTGAGTTATTGGCCAAAATCCTATTCCTAGTACTTTCTAGAGTAGATGAACTGAATCACTTGGATTTACCCAAGCAGTGACTCACCATATAACAATTGGTTCAAAGGGTCTACGCTAGTTGGGACTAACCAATTGGATTCTAGCCTATAGATGTTAGTTGCAATCTGGAAAACTGGTTACTACTAGGCTATACAGTGTCACACAAAAATTCAACAAGTCTGTAAACTGGCACTGAAAAAGTATTATCTAAGGGTTGTGGAAGATTTGACAAGTAAGCTACAATATAGACTCAGTGGAAGCATTTTGGAATCTTTCAAATGGAAGCTTTTGTAATTAGATCACCAATCCTCATTGCTGAGCTATAGAACATTATATCTGTTCCTCTACTACTGCAATCAAACTGCTGCACAGGATAAGGACCCAAATTGATATGTTACTCGTAACTGAAGTAGTCGCAATGTGTTAATGGGAGCTTGGTAAATCAACACTTATGTTTTATTAATTCAGTGGGGCCACTTTATCTGAGATAAACAATTACATTAGATTCAAACTTTTAAATTCTCATATCTTCTACGGACTTATTCTTCCCTTGAATTCCTTTTATAGATCTGACCCCTGCTTTTACATCCTTGTTACCAAGACCTACTTTCCTCCACAAAGTGAAGGTAAGAGATCTGAAATCATGCTCTTGCAGAATCAGGATTCCAAACAGATTCCCCTCCTTCACAGAGGTTAGCAGGGAATGTGATGGCAAAAGCAGGGTCAGCAGGTGTGGCACTTATCTCCTCTTCATCACATATGAACAGGAGTTATATGAGGCCTCAACCCATGACATTAAATGAGAAGAAGATTGTCCCTCCTAAATTTGTTCTTGTTCTTGTTGTGTTCAACTTATGGCTATTGTAAGGCAAACCTATCATTGACTTTTTTTTCTTGGAGAGATTTGTTCAGAAGAGGTTTGCCATTGCCTTCCTCTGAGGTTGAGACAGTGTGATTTGCCCTAGGCCACCCAGTGGGTTTCCATGCCTGAGTTGGGAATTTGAACCCTGGTCTAGCAGATACCTAGTAGCTCAAACCATGCAATGGCTCTTTTTTTCCCTAAATACTTCTCCATATATTGGGGGAGGTATAATTCTAGTATTAGGTACTATGCCTAGCTTTTAATGTAAATTTCTAACAGGGTATGGGGGACATGGTAAGGACTTATGACCGACTACCCTAGCAGCCTATGTTTCTTTGTCAGTAAATCAAAGAGTCTTCATTTCTTACCAAGAGTTATTTTGTCATGCAACAATTTTCCCGTCAATGAAGAAGCAGAAAGACTCTCTGGAGATAATCATTCTTCAATTTTTGATGCCATAGATTTTCCCTATTTTCTGTGACTCATACTGTTCTCTTGGTGAATTCAGAGAGTGAGAGAAAGAACTAGCACTTGTTCTTTCAGCAGACCTTTCATCACTCTCCAACATTTTTTCATTACTGTACCCAATTTATCACTCAGAAAACAGAGATGGAGAGGAGGGGGAGCTGTAGATACTGAGCCTTGGAGATATATTTGTTGCCTGTGGCTTGATGCTAGTAAAAGGGAAGAAAAAGAGGAAAATAAGGCTGCCATTTCTGTTGATTTGTTTCCCAAAGCCAGGATACAGAGGTGGGGAAATGGAATGAGCTAAAACCCAATCATATGATATAAAACTTCTAACTAAGCACATTCATCAGTCAAGCCTTTCAAACCTCCTGACTCAATTAGAATGGTTAAAAACCATTTATCATGATTGGAAACACAGGATCTGGCATATCTGATTAGATTACTGATCCATTAGTTTGACCTCTGCAAGACACACATGTCAAACACTTGCCTGTCAGAGGGTGAATGTGTAATGTTGTACCTGTTGTACACTCTTGTCATCCAAGCCCACCCCCACCAAACAACAACCCCAAGAGGGGTTACATCATGGTCCTTCTTTAATTGATAAATTTTACTGAGGTTTCATATGCTGCTGTCCTTTGTTAGTAATCCTGTTATTCTTCTGCATCTTCCATACACACACATACACTTTTGCTGTGGAAAATCAGTTAAGGGGAAAAAGATGGAATAGTTGCACAGTGCTTTCTAATTAGTAGTATGAGGATCTCTCTATCTGGAAATGCTCCAGGATTAGATCCTCCCTGATTAATTAGGAAGACTTTGATTCATATGGGGGACTCCTTTGAACAGATTTGTGCCTTGCATTGTTTGCAAAGGACTCAAACAACAGATTCTGCTTGAAAATATACACCTTCATTGTAAGTACAATCCCCTTCAGTCTGTATTTTAAAAATGGATTTATTAGTATTGTATTTGTGATCAAATATATGTTGTATGTTCAAGAAAGGCAAGCCTTTTGGTCAACTGATTCTCTCTTGAGCATATCGTAAATCTGTTCTGTGGCTTATTCTCTTCCTTTGAACTACAAAGTCCCATTTAATCCCATTTGAAAGCTGAGCCAAATTAGTTATTTTATTTTATTTTTTTTACATTATAGTAGCATCCAGCATTACCTTCTATTGTAGAAATACACAGGCTGACAAATGATGGGCAAGTGCCTTCATTATTCAAAACAAATAAATAAAAAAATATTAGGTCTCTTCTACTGGAAGAAAGAATCATGTTGGTGTTTATTATTAATTTCTATAGTGGTCTAAGAATATTCAAAGTGCTTTTAAGGGTGGCCCCAGTTTGCCTTTCCATTTGCAATGAGCTAATAAGGACTGGCTACGTTAATGCTGTTTCATGGGCTCTACATTCAAAATCTCCAAAATCATTTCAATGGAAATGCCAGGGTTATTACAGTGGTGGTGGTGGGAGCTTCCTTCCTTCCTTCCTTCCTTCCTTCCTTCCTTCCTTCCTTCCTTCCGTTACAACAGGGGTGGGCAACTATGGGAGACTACAGGGCAGCATTACAACCATAGGACACTTTGGGGACTTGCATCCTCCACCTCCTCCACTGCACATAAATCTCAGATTTTTGTCCCCAAATGCCCCCACATACATCTCTGGAGCTGTGGGTGTCATTTGGCCATGCCCCCATCTTTCAAGGGCATTTTAGGCTCAGGCGAGGTCTTTTTTTCAAAACAGAAAGTGTCTGGAAGACACTTCCAGTTTACTCCCAGTTTTTAAAAAGGCCTTTTCTGGGTCTAAAATGGACCAGGGGGACCCAAAATGTGGCAAAAATGACCCACACACTTTTTAACCCTTTCAGGGCTCTGAATACCACAAAAATAGTCAGGGGGGCTGCATGTACCACTGCAATTTCCCCACCCCTGGTTTAAGATAACTCCAAGCACTGCAAATGCAAACACTACAAACTGAAAACATAGATGATTTTTTCCTAATCACCCCTCCCTCTCTCTCTCCTCCTCCCAAAGAACCTTGTCTGAAAACCCACAAAACCAGGTATTCAGAAGGCAGCTGGTATACTAGAGAACCAGCTGCTGTGGATGGTGCAAATGTCTTCCCCGGCATAGGAGCCTTGGCTGGCATCAGCAGTGGCTTTAAATGGCATCTCCTTCTCCAGTTTCTTGGAAGCTACTCTTAGCCATATTTTCCCAACAAATTTAGGTAACAAACTCCACTGCTACTTGATTGCACCACTGGGTTTTTGTAGTGGCACGTTTTTACTTTGGTTACTCTTGGGAGCCCTCTCCATTGACACCCCCTTGTCGTGGGAGAGAGGCTTGCGTACCCTAATGATGTTTTGAGCTATGCTGGCGGTGGCATAATAGCCACTGGTAGGGTCTCCCATGCCAGACAGGTCAAAACTGAAGGGTTTGACAAAGAGCGTCAAAGGGCAGGATGGGCTCTCTA
Organism: Gambelia wislizenii; assembly: GCA_030847615.1. Lineage (NCBI taxonomy): Eukaryota > Metazoa > Chordata > Lepidosauria > Squamata > Crotaphytidae > Gambelia > Gambelia wislizenii. Next base: position 112,942,693 of record JAUMIR010000004.1, read on the forward strand.
GCCTTGTGGCAACTGTCCTAGGAGAAGGAAAACTCTAATCCCAAACCCAGGCAGATGGTGCTCGTCCAACCCTGTAAGGTCAACCATCTAAGAGAAGGAAACTCTAATCAAACCTACGGCCCGAGGACCTCACTGCCACGTCCATGCTTGCAAGGCCACGGCAGATGAATCTCTGGTTTAAAGGGAGGGGCCAGTTCTGTGCACGCTGCGCTCCACCAGAAAAATCCATTGCACAGGCTCGAAGGACAAATCCTGTTCCAAAAAAGCCCTGTAGCAACAGGCGAGGGATGAAACGGCAGGTGTAAAGATGCACTGGAAGCCGCAGCCCCAACCCTGCATGCACGCGGTTCAGGACATTGGTCGCTCGAGGCTGTCCCGGGAGATGACAGTCTTGTTCGGCAGCATCCTGAACGACCAAGCAGCCTTTTTAAGGAGAGCACTGCTTGCTCCAGATGGAGAGGGGCCTAGAAAAGGTGGCCTAACAAAATCTCATCGCCAACTACCTGGTTGGCTAGCTGCGGCCAACGGGAATCTTCTGATGCGGTCAAACCAAGGCAAAGAAACAAAGGCACACACCGGCCTCCAAAGGTGTAAATAAACTGACACTTGCATGCTGGAACATCAGAACCATGCAAGACTCTGAAGATAGTGGACGGCCTGAGCGTCGTTCTGCCCTAATAGCCCATGAACTATCACGACTTAATATTGACATCGCTGTTCTTAGTGAAGTTCACTTCCATGAGGAAGGCAGCCTTAAAGAACATGGCGCCAGCTACACACTTTACTGGTCTGGCAAACCCAAAACCGAAAACATCTTTCAGGAGTAGGCTTTATGATTAAAAACTCCATTGCCTCCAAACTCGATACCTTGCCAACAGGACACTCTGATCGCATTATTTCCTTATGCCTCCCACATGTTGTTCTCTTTAGTATATATGCTCCAACTATGCAAGCCGACCCTGTAGAGAAAGACAAATTCTACACAGACCTACGCCAACTCATACAAAAAGGTCCCTGTAGAAGATAAAATTATTATCCTTGGTGACTTCAATGCCAGAGTAGGAAAGAACTCCGAAGCCTGGAAAGGTGTCTTAGGCAAGCATGGTGTTGGAAATTCTAATGATAACGGACGCCTCCTGCTAGAGTTCTATGCAGAACAACAGCTGACTATTACAAACACAATCTTTCAGCAGAAAGATGACCTGAAGACAACCTGGATGCATCCCCAATCCAAACATTGGCACCTCATTGACTATGTTCTAGTCCGTCAGAGAGACATTCGTGATGTCCGTCATGCCCGAGTGATGCCCAGTGCAGAATGCCAAACAGATCATCGCCTCGTCAGATGTAAACTAAATCTTCATCTTAAGTTCAAACCTAAGAGGGGTGGCATCTTAAAGAAGAGACTCCAAGTCAACAATCTTCAACAAGCTACCATGAGAGACAACTTCCAGGCAAATCTACAAACGAAACTTGAAGACCATCCTACAGATCCTTCTCCTACAGTGCTTTGGCTACATATCAAAAACAGTATCCTCCAGTCTGCAGAAAAATCCCTCGGGTTCTCCCACAAGAAAAATCAAGACTGGTTTGATGAAAACAACCAAGAGATCCAGGAGCTGTTGGCAAAGAAGAGAGCTGCTCACCAGGCATACCTCGCCCATCCAACCTGCCATGTAAGAAAAGCAGCTTTCCGCCTCACATGTAGTAAACTACAACAAAAACTCAGAGACATGCAGAACAAGTGGTGGATCAATATAGCAGAAAAGATACAACACTGTGAAGATCTGGGTGATCATAGAGGATTTTATGAAGCTCTTAAAGCAGTGTTTGGACCTACTTATCAGGTCCAAAGCTCCTTATACAGTACAGATGGTCAAACATTAATTACTGATAAAGCCTCCATCCTGAATCGTTGGGCTGAACATTTTCAAAGTCTCTTTAGCGCCAACCGAGTAGTCCAAGCCTCAGCTATCCAACATATGATACAAAAACCAATGAAAAATGAATTGGACATAGCTCCCACTTTTGAAGAGACCCTTAAGGCCATACAGCAGATGAAAAACGGCAAGGCAGCTGGGATTGATGGAATCACACCTGAAGTTTGGAAACACGGAGGTCATGCACTCCACAAAAAATTCCATGAATTCCTTGTGAATTGCTGGGAAAAAGGGGAACTGCCATCAGACCTCCGAGATGCAGTCATCATCACCCTGTACAAGAAAAAAGGAGCAAAATCTGACTGCCCAAACTATCGAGGCATAACACTGCTCTCTATTGCTGGAAAAATCCTTGCAAGGATACTCCTGAACAGATTAGTTCCTGCTATTGCAGAAGAACTTCTCCCTGAAAGCCAATGTGGCTTCAGAGCCAATAGGAGTACTACAGACATGGTATTTGCCCTTAGACAACTACAAGAAAAATGTAGGGAGCAGAACAAGGGTCTCTATGTAACATTTGTCGACCTCACCAAAGCCTTCGACACTGTAAGTAGAAAAGGTCTGTGGCAGATCCTGGAAAGACTGGGATGTCCCCTCAAATTCCTTAAAATGATTTAATGATTGACGCAGAAATGACGAGACCACACACATAGGATTGGGTTGAAATACGGGCCACTTTATTGATAGATTTCCTATTTATTGTGATTTTCTTGAGGTATGCTGAGTGTGGGAAAAGGGGGGAGATCCCTCACGGGGGCACGCACATGGGCGGTTGGTCACAACCGACCTAACCCCCAGCGTCCCTGGGCGACTCACCTGAGCCCCAAGGGGGATCCCGGTGTTCGGGGTTCCCTTTGGGCGCCATCTGCTGGAGGGCCCTGCATCGGGAAGGAAATCCCTAAGCCATGTAGCTTCTGTGAAGGATCTCCCACCCGAGGCTGACCCTAAGGATACCCTACATCCCTGTACCCTATCCATTAAGGACGCCGGTACAGTTCAGTGATAGATATCCTACCACTCAATTTGAGGTTGCCATAGGTGAACGCCAAGTTATAATCTCCCCGCACCCTGCAAGTGACCACCTATTTAAAGAAACTCACCCGGAGCCAATTGTCAACGTCCAAAGCGACAGTATGGGGTAGGCAAAACACCCCTCGGAAAAGAGCAGGTAAAAATTCCTACCCGGCCCAGAATGCGACCAGAAATGTCATACTGTGGCAGAGGCAGGGTGGGTGGGTTTCGATCACAAGAAAAAGAGGAGGAGACCTGGGGAGGCAAGGGGTAAAATAGACCTTGGCTTGGCGCCTCCCCTGACTCCTCCCAGCCGGGGCGTGTCCACGCCCCGGCTTGCCCATGGGTTCACCTCCCTGCTCATCATTAAAACACCTCCCCCGGATCCACCATTCTTCAGGATCCAGGGGGTGTCTGTTAATGATTGACGCAGAAATGACGAGACCACACACATAGGATTGGGTTGAAATACGGGCCACTTTATTGATAGATTTCCTATTTATTGTGATTTTCTTGAGGTATGCTGAGTGTGGGAAAAGGGGGGAGATCCCTCACGGGGGCACGCACATGGGCGGTTGGTCACAACCGACCTAACCCCCAGCGTCCCTGGGCGACTCACCTGAGCCCCAAGGGGGATCCCGGTGTTCGGGGTTCCCCTTGGGCGCCATCTGCTGGAGGGCCCTGCATCGGGAAGGAAATCCCTAAGCCATGTAGCTTCTGTGAAGGATCTCCCCCCCCGAGGCTGACCCTAAGGATACCCTACATCCCTGTACCCTATCCATTAAGGACGCCGGTACAGTTCAGTGATAGATATCCTACCACTCAATTTGAGGTTGCCATAGGTGAACGCCAAGTTATAATCTCCCCGCACCCTGCCATAGATAGGGGCAAGTGTCCACTTAGCCCCTATCCCCCAAGAGGGAAGCTAACACAGCCCTCACCCCTTGTCGCATACCATCAAGAAAGAGCTGGATCCCCATGTCTGACAAGTGGACCCCGTCAACCCGATAGAGTTCCGGGCGTTTATATGAAATGCCCGGGTACTGTATAAAATGGCCAAGGCCTTCATCCAGAGCCCTGTGAATAGCCTTGTTCACTTTCTTACGAGCAATGTCCAACAGCTTGGGGGGACCGTCGCCTGGGTAGGAGAGTCGCGGTATGATGTCAGACCAAACCAAGGAGGTACGCAGCCACGCAGCCTTAATCCGTCGCATGTCAGCCAAGGCCTGTATCGACAAGGCTCTGCCCTTCAACAGGCCGAGATCATTGCCGCCAAGGTGGATAACCAGGACATGTGGAGGAGGTCCACGACGCTCCTGCAACAGGAAAGAGATTAAACCATTCCACCTCAAACCCCGTTTGCCAAGCCATTCGATAGAGGCAATGTCACCCAGACCCAGCTGCGGACCCAACGGGCTCCTCCTGGCATGTCGTGCTGCCCAATACACAAAGCTGTGGCCACAAATCAGTACCCGGTATCTCATATCTGGAAAAGAAAGCACAGACAATCAATTGCATAGCGGTCGCACATAACCCTTGTAAGCAGCAGACTTCCAACGACCCAGGCGTTTGATGGCCTCGGGCTGCATTCCCATGGCGGAGGCCGTTGAAGCAGCCCCGATCCTAAAGGAGTGCGAACAAAAACGCACGCCACCCAAGCCCAGGCGAGTCAAGGCCTTCGTTGTAATTGACCAAAACTGATACTTAGTAAGCGGGGACCCATCGGCATGACAGAAAAGGGGGCCAGGCACAGAAGGGCGCAACTTTAAATACTCCCTAATGGCCACAACAGGGCACAGGGACGGGTCATAGCACTCGCGCAGGGTAATGGTGCTTCCCTTGCCCATCTGGTCAGTTTTGGATCGCCTGATCGTTAGAGTGACCTGTTTGGGGCCCACTGTAATGTCACCCACACCTAGAGCCAGGCCAGCCAAGTCCTTTTTGGACGCCACCACCAGCTCGCTGATACGTAATGCCCCGAAAAAGGCCGTCAAGGAAGCGGCGTGCAGTAACGCCACCTCGAAGGGGGTGGAACATACGTCGGGCCATATCTGGAAAAGGCCTTTTAGAATAGCAGGTGAGAGTGGTTGCCTATCATCAATCGCCTTGCCCCGCTGCCTGGCCCAACCCTCCAGCGCCTTCCGGATCCTAAAATCAGAGGTATTGTCCCGTAGGCCCTGAGCCTTACTCCAGAAGGCCAAGGCAGCCAATCGTGACCGAATGGATTGGGGGGCAAGGCCTTTTTTCTTGAGGAAAACACAGAAGTGTAACAAGTGAGGGACAGGGACAGGCCAGGAATTGGGGAGACCCACAGAAACCCTAAACTCAAAAAATTCCTGAATAGACCGCTTGTATACCCTCCTGGTGCTTGGAGCGATGGAGAGGCTAATGGCCTTCACTATCTCACCAGCCCAAGCTCCCACAACTCCTCCGGCATCGGGTCCGGCGTCTTGGCGGTGCCTGGAGCTAATCGCCTGAAGCGGTCCATCTGCGAACGGGAGAGAGCATCGGCAATGCCGTTGTCCACTCCCGCTACATGGGACGCAGTAAACAAAATGTTTTACTGGAGGCATTGCAGGGTGAATGCCCTAACCAAATTCATCACCCTTCTGGATTTTGAAGTAAGGGAATTCACCACCTGGACGGTGGCCATGTTGTCGCACCAGAAGCGCACTGTGGAGTTGGCAAATTCCTGCGGCCACAACTTGACCGCCACCAGGATAGGGAAGAGCTCCAAGAAGGTGAGGTCCGCAGTAACGTCCGAACCAGCCCAGGAGCTCGGCCAACGTTGCGCACACCACCTCCCGGCAAAGTATACCCCAAAACCCAGAGAGCCAGAGGCATCCGAAGATACCTTAAGGGCATCGCCCAAACGCAATTCTTCCCTCCAGAAGGAGATCCCATTAAACTGTTGCAGAAAGCTATACCAGACATCCAAATCAAGCTTAATCTCGCGGGTGATACGGATTCTATGATGTGGTACGGCGACTCCGGCGGTGGCATCACAAAGACGCCGTAGGAAGGCCCTTCCCGGCGCAATTACTTTACATGTAAAATTAAGGTGGCCTATAAGTTCCTGGAATTCCCTGAGCGTGGCCTTGTTGCGTTGAAGGAAGTAAGTGACCCTGAGCAAGAGATCATTTATCTTATCCGAGGGCAGGCGGCAAAACTGATTCCCTGTGTCAATTTCGATACCCAGAAAAGCCAATTGTTGACATGGGCCCTCTGTCTTTTCTGGAGCCAGAGGGACCCCAAAGACCATCATGAGTTCTTGGAACTGCTCCATAAGGGATCGACAGACCCCCGTGCCGAATTGCCCCACAAAGAGAAAGTCGTCGAGGTAGTGAACGACCCCACGATGCCCAGTGTGCGAAGCCTGGGGCCGAGCGGGCCCGAAGATCAATCAGCGCGGCCCTGGGGAGTGCGAGGGGGGGATGAAGAAGCCGGCGGCCACGACGCACGCGGTGTAGGCGGCCGGGCCGCAAAGCCTGGGGCCGAGCGGGCCCGAAGGAGCGCGGGGGGAAAGAAGAAGCCGGCGGCCGTGACGCACGCGGTGGAGGCAGCCGGGCCGCGAAGCCTGGGGCCGAGTGGGCCCGAAGGAGTGCGGGGGGGTGGGGGGGAGAGAAGAAGCCGGCGGCCGCGACGCACACAGTGGAGGCGGCCGGGCCGCGAAGCCTGGGGCCGAGCGGGCCCGAAGGAGCGCGGGGGTGGGTAGGGGGGGAAGAAGAAGCCGGCGGCCGCGACGCACGCGGTGGAGGCGGCCGGGCCGCGAAGCCTGGGGCCGAGCGGGGGGGGGCAAAAAGCGGGCAAATAGCAAAGAGCAGCTAAAGGCTGACTTCTTATATCTTAAAAGGGGGTAAACACAAGTTCACTAGAGGAGAAAGAGGGTACACACGGAGGGCAAAAAAAAAAAAGAGGCTAAGATTAGAATGAGAGGCTAGGAAGGAGGAGAGACCAGACAAACAAACAAACAGGCAAACAAAGGAAACAACTCATCCAAATCCCCTGAAGCAGCTCCCTCGTCGATCAGAAGAAAAAGAGGAGGAGACCAGGGGAGGCAAGGGGTAAAATAGACTTTGGCTTGGCGCCTCCCCTGACTCCTCCCAGCCGGGGCGTGTCCACGCCCCGGCTTGCCCATGGGTTCGCCTCCCTGCTCAACATTAAAACACCTCCCCCGGATCCACCATTCTTCAGGATCCAGGGGGGTGTCTGTATCTTGCTACACGAGGGCCAGCGTGGTCAAGTCAGATATGGCGATGCTCTTTCAGAGCCCTTTCTAATAACTAATGGAGTGAAGCAAGGTTGTGTTCTTGCACCAACTTTATTTACAATCTTCTTTAGCACGATGCTCCAAAGGGCTATGGCAGAGCTTGAAGAAGATGACGGCATCTATATACGTTATCGTACTGATGGTAGCTTGTTTAACTTAAGCCGTCTGAGGGCTCACACTAAGACTCTAAACTATCTAGTCCGTGAGCTGCTCTTCACCGATGATGCTGCCCTTGTTGCCCACACAGAAGCAGCTCTGCAGAGCCTAATGTCCTGCTTTGCAACAGCTGCAGAGCTGTTTGGGCTGGAAGTCAACCTGAAGAAAACAGAAGTTCTTTACTAGACTGCACCATAGGACGAACACCACCATCCCCACATTGCCGTCGGCAAATCTGTGCTCAAGTCCGTTCAGCAGTTCACCTACCTGGGAAGCATCATTTCCTCAGATGCCAAGATTGACAAAGAGATCTATCACAGATTAACAAAGGCATATAGTGCATTTGGAAGACTTCACAAAAGAGTCTGGAGCAAAAAACACCTGAGGCAAAGCACAAAAATCAGTGTGTATAGAGCCATTGTACTGTCTATCTTCCTTTATGGATCTGAAACATGGGTCACCTATCGCCACCACCTACGACTCCTCGAGCGCTTTCATCAGCGCTGTCTATGCACAATCCTAAATATACACTGGACTGACTATGTGACGAATGTTGCTGTCCTTGAGAGAGAGAGAGACTCTTGGGAGCTCCATACCTGAGATTTGAGGACTGAGGATCACATTTCCTCATCATGATTAAAATATATATTTAATTATCTCTTTCCCTCTCTCTCTCTCTCATTAAAAAATGCAAACAGGATGGAATAGTGAAGGAACACATGCAAACATGGCACAAACTAGAGACAGAACAATTCACTCAGCAGTACACTAGAGGATCAAGCCCATTGTTAGTCCCCTGGCTATTGTGCTAAAAGCTTTATAAGTGTTCTAACTGATATTTCAGTGCTGGGAACAAGCCTCTACATTGTTAAGGTTCCTCCTCAACCACAACCTCCTCCTCTGTCATTGTGTGGTGCGGGAAGATAGGCTTCTTTTGTCTGTTTTCACACACACACACACACACACACACGCACACAGCCATAGCAATTCTATTCCTTTAAAAAAACAACCTTGCTTGGACAAGCCTTAGTAGGGAATTTGGTTTAAACCAAATTTAGATGTGTATTGGCTAGACTTATAAAGGATTTCCAAAATGTGGTTTAGATTTCTAAAATGGTGACATTTATTACTTCCAAATGTCTCCCAGTTGCAAAACTAAAAAGACCTGTTGTTCCCTTTTATCCTCCTGTGTATAAGCTTTCAGTGGTTAATTACTGGTGTGTGTATGTCTGTGTGTGTGGACAGTTTTTCAAAAGATGTGCCAACCAATGAACATACTTGTCATGTTTATTCTTGTCAACAAAATGTTGGTGATGAGTCAAAACTCCATTTGTCAACATCAACAACAAAAATGAACCAAGTAGGAAACATGCATTTTAGTAATAATTTGGACAAAGGTGGGATAAAATCTTGAAAAAATAAATTGCATCTACACACATACAAAATATGTGTGTAGGTTTTTTGTGTGAAAAAGAATGGAAGATACTTTTTAAAGAATAAATGTAAGACTGTAAAGCATATTAGAAATGATAATTGCTGTGTGTATTATAAATATTTTAATTTATCCATAATATAAAGTATCAAATGTTCTAGAAAGCATGCCACAGTGGCAATTGAAATACAGTTTGTTTATATCTATATTGATATTAATATTGATATGGATATATCTGTATGCACAGTTCATGTGTTCTCATGTGACTATGTTCTCATATATCCCAAAGAAAGTATTCACTAATTACTCTAGTCCCAGATGTTACATTTGCCTCTAAATGGAACCTTAAACCTTTTCTTTCTCAGCTGGGAATACTTAGAAGCATTGCAAAGGAAATGGAAGCTATGAGTGCAAATATCCATTTGCACTTGATTTTCAAGGATAATTTGGAAAGCTATGGTTTTTAAAGTAATTGGTCTGTTGTGAAATGGAGATAGAAGCTGCAGCCTGACTCATTCTATTTTTACACTTTCTGTGAAACATTGCCACACACTGGAAGAGCTCAGGAAGTTGCACAGAGCCAATAGGAAGTGTCACATCATTATGAACACCAGGACCTGAAATCTTAAGTCTGGCACATTCCTAGGAACAAGATAGCAAGTTATGTCATAGTCTCAGATGACTGTCTGTATTTTGTACACTTTAACCACATGCACATATTCTACAGATTTTGGTATATGAATTGCTATCTGTTTTCCTATTGAACAAACTGTGTTTGTGCATATTTTTCCATTTATTTATATACATTTTTAGTGATGCACATTTAATAGTTCAAAATAGTTCAAAAAATAAATAAATAAATAAAAAGAAAGAAAAAGGTGATATGATGCCGGGGCAATTGAAAGATATATGCATGTTTTCAATGATAGTCTGTCAGCCTTAGACCAGATGCATTAATCATAGAATCATAGAATCATAGAATTGCAGAGTTGGAAGAGACTACGAGGGCCATCCAGTCCAACCCCCCTGCCACGCAGGAAATCTTGATCAAAGCATCCCTGACAGATGGCCATCCAGCCTCTGTTTAAAGACCTCCAAGGAAGGAGACCCCACCACGCTCCAAGGGAGTGTGTTCTACAGCTGAACAGCTCTTACTGTCAAAAAGTTCCTCCTAATGTTGAGGTGGAATCTCTGTTCCTGGAGCTTGCATCCATTGCTCCACGTTCCAGTCTCTGGAGCAGCAGAAAACAAGGCTGCTCCACCCTCAACGTGACACCAAATACTTGAACAGGGCTATCATATCGCCTCTTAACCTTCTTTTTTCCAGCACTGAAATATCAGTTAGAACACTTATAAAGCTTTTAGCACAATAGCCAGGGGACTAACAATGGGCTTGATCCTCTAGTGTACTGCTGAGTGAATTGTTCTGTCTCTAGTTTGTGCCATGTTTGCATGTGTTCCTTCACTATTCCATCCTGTTTGTATTTTTAAGAGAGAGAGAGAGAGAGAGAGAGATAATTAAATATATATTTTAATCATGATGAGGAAATGTGATCCTCAGTCCTCAAATCTCAGGTATGGAGCTCCCAAGAGTCTCTCTCTCTCTCAAGGACAGCAACATTCGTCACATAGTCAGTCCAGTGTATATTTAGGATTGTGCATAGACAGCGCTGATGAAAGCGCTCGAGGAGTCGTAGGTGGTGGCGATAGGTGACCCATGTTTCAGATCCATAAAGGAGGATAGACAGTACAATGGCTCTATACACACTGATTTTTGTGCTTTGCCTCAGGTGTTTTTTGCTCCAGACTCTTTTCTATCTCTAATTGAGCTACAGCATTTTCTCCTTGTTTGGCTATGAGTCTGTTACATAGCAAAAACCTGTTGTGGCCAACTTGAAATTTGGGGATGTTCCTTTATTAAACTGTACATTTATTTTAACATGGCCCTTAGACACAAAACAGTTCATAAGCCCCATTTAGGTTAGTGACGATTACTGCTGAGAAGATATGCATAGGATTATATATAACTTCACTTTCCATTGTAGCTGTTATCCATTCTTATTTTATTTATTCTCTGACCACCTTCCTCTCAAGGATGAGATGCAAGGAGGCTTATAGTTTATGAAAACATCTCAGTTAAAAAAAGTTATTATATCAAAATACAAGTTATAAATATAAAAACACATCTTAATGCAACATGTCTTTTCAAACACTTTTTAAAATCACAGTAATAAAATGGTCAAAGCACTGCTATTTAAATTCAATGAGTGGCAGATGGCCTGGCCAAATAAAATGTCTGGACCCATCCTCCAGCAGAAGAACCACAGGGGAGTGGAGGACATTTCATAGTCTAGGAGTGACTACTGACAAGATTCTTCCACTTTTTCCATCAAATGTACCAGTGGGACACAGAAAAGACCCTCTCTGAAAGATCTACAAATACAGGTAGTCCCATACAGGGAAACACTGTCATTCAGATAAGCAAGCATAAGATTTACAGGTCTTTATGGGCCATAAACAGCTCTTTGAGTTGTTACTAGAAATTGCCAACAGCCAGTAGAGCTGCTGTACCATGGAAGTTATATGTTCCCTATAACCTAGTGAACAATATGTCTGCAGCATTCTTAACCCTCTTCAAAGGCAGTCCAATGCAGAAAATGTGATAGCAATGCTTCTCAAGCTATCTCATGTACCGTAGTAGTAGACTGGCACCACCACCCCTTTTTGTGCCATGGATTGATACTATATTTATGGCTGTATTATTATCATATTCACAAACAGATCATTGGCTGTGGATTGTCATCAGTTTGTAGACCACCACTTTGAGTAGCACCATGTTACTGTAATCCACATGGGATGTAATGAAGGTATGCACTATTGTGGCCATATATGACATCTCTAGGAATGGGCACAGTTGTTTCACTACATTTAATTACGCAAAAACATACCTGACCACTCCTGAAATCTGGGAGTTCAGATTCACTGATTAATCCAGGGATGAATTGTAGCTCTAGTAACCATCCCATTTGTTTTCTCACCAGCAACTGCCTACTAAATCAGGGAGAAAAGTTTGGTTCCACTCCATAGGTGTTCGTCCTATGGTGCAGGCTGGTAAAGAACTTCTGTTTTCTTCAGGTTGACTTCTAGCCCAAACAGCTCTGCAGCTGTTGCAAAGCAGGACATTAGGCTCTGCAGAGCTGCTTCTGTGTGGGCAACAAGGGCAGCATCATCGGTGAAGAGCAGCTCACGGACTAGATAGTTTAGAGTCTTAGTGTGAGCCCTCAGACGGCTTAAGTTAAACAAGCTACCATCAGTACGGTAACATATATAGATGCCGTCATCTTCTTCAAGCTCTGCCATAGCCCTTTGGAGCATCGTGCTAAAGAAGATTGTAAATAAAGTTGGTGCAAGAACACAACCTTGCTTCACTCCATTAGTTATTAGAAAGGGCTCTGAAAGAGCATCGCCATATCTGACTTGACCACGCTGGCCCTCGTGTAGCAAGATAATCATCTTAATCTTTCCCTGCCAGTGGCTTTGAGTCCTGGTATGTCTTTGTGTTGTTAACTGCCTTCAAATCGACCTCAACTTATAGTGACCCTGTGAATGAGACATCTCCAAGACATGTGAAGTCGAAGGCTTTCACGGCCGACATCCATAGATTTTCCTTGGGTTTTTTCCAGGCTATGAGGCCGTGTTCTGAAGATGCCAGCCACAGATGCAGGTGAAATGTCAGAAGTAAACTCTTCCAGAACACAGCCTCACTGCCCGGAAAAAAACCAAGGAAAATCTCTTAAGACATCCTGTCCTCAACAGGTCTTGCAGACTCATGTCCGTGGCATCCTTGATTGAGTCTATCCATCTGGAATGCAGTCTTTCTCTTTTCCTGTTGCTTTCTACCTTACAAAGCATTGATTTTCCTTGGGTTTTTTTTTTCCGGGCTGTGAGACCATGTTTTGGAAGAGTTTCTTTCTGATGTTTCGCCTGCATCTGTGGCTGGCATCATCAGAGAATGGTTGGGTAGGAGTGTGTGGGGGGTTTATATACTGTGCAACCCTGTTGGGGAGTATATGTAAATTTGTGTATTTGAATGCCTAGTTTCTGGGTGGATATATGCAAGGAGGAATAGTGCCTGTTTGGCTGGTTGGTTAATGATTCATTGTCTGATGGAAATTCCCCTGTCCCTGGGTGGAATTCATTTGCAAGTGTTGAGTTCTGATTTTAGTGTTCTTCAGGACCATGAAGCTATGGACAAGTTTACATAGGGACCACTAAACGCAGTATGCAAACAGGAATCAAGGAACATGAGAGACACTGCAGACTGGGCCAGCCAGAAAAATCAGCAGTAGCAGAACATGTTATAAACCAACCTGGACACAAAATGCTATTTGAAAACACTGAAATTCTGGACCAGGCCAACAACTATCATGTCAGAATGCACAGAGAAGCTATTGAAATCCACAAACACCTGGACAACTTCAACAGGAAAAAAGAAACCCTAAAAGTAAACAAAAACTGGCTGCCAGTCCTGAAGAACACTCCTTATCAAAGAAGTATCAAAGAAATATGCTAAAAAAAAAAATCAAAGTTGCCAAAATTATAAACAATGTCAAGGCAATATATATATAAAAAAATAAATAAAAAATGTCAAGGCAATTTCAAGGAAGAAGAAGAAAAAGAAAAGAAAAACAGGAGAGAAATATAATAAAAAGAAAAAAAAAACACCAAAAATATTCTTACAAATTCTTGTGACTATGAATCATGCCTTCTCACGATGTGGCCAAAGTACAACAGTCTCAGTTTTGTCATTTTGGCTTCCAGGGAGAATTCAGGCTTGATTTGTTCTAGAACCCATTGATTTGTCTATGTAGTAGTCCATGGTATCTGAAGAGTTCTTCTTCAACATAACATCTCAAATTAGTTGTTTTTTTCCCCCTTTCACCTCTTTACCATCCAGCTCTCGCATCCATACACAGTGATGAGAAATACAATGGCTTGGACAATTCTAACTTTAGTAATCAATGAAATGTCTTTGCACTTCAAAATGTTGTTTAGCTCTTTCATAGCTGCTCTTCCAAGTCGTAGTCTCCTCCTGATTTCTTTACTGCTATCTCCATTCTGATTAATGACTGATCCAAGTTATGGAAATAAGTCCACACACCAGCAAATAGTCATTTGTATGGGCTAGAACTCCCTCATACCACAGAGTTCCTATCACATTGCAAGAGTATGTCCTGTACTGTGAGTAGGGCCACATATCACCTGGAACATTGACTGAGACTGAGGACATGATGTCCTTAACCACTACTGACAAAGCATCTCCGATAGTGATGTCTCTCAGTACAACAAATGTACTCCAACATACAAGACCAGCCTGGATAGCTTGGAAATGGAGGGTGTTGAGCATGGTCAAGTTCTGGATGATTTGTGGAAACAACTTTTTAATTGCTGTAACAATTTCCAGTGGTAGAAATATAGATAAAAATAATATATACTTTGTTTATAGCACTCTCTTAGCTTAGCATTTGTGCAGTACGCTAAACACCCTTAATGATCTTTATATGTGCTAGAAGATGAGTTTCTATTATCCATATGTTATAGCCAGGGAAGAGGGAGGGACTGGAGCTAATTTGCTGTACTTCACCAAAACATCTGAGCCAGCTACATTCTGCATGACAGCTGTGTAGCCATTATGTCAAACTATATTACAAGGATGTAAAACTTCATTTATTTCATTCCCTCACACAAGAATGGGGAAAAAAAATTAAATCAGCAAAAAGTTTTGTGCAGTTTATAATATTTTTTTGAGTTTAGGACTTTTTAATGAACATTTCAGTTGCACAAATAACATTTTTAAAAACAAACCCCCAATGTTTTAAACATAAAATGATCCATTTTGTGTAAAAAACAAAAAACAACAACATTTTTGCATGGAAATTGGTTTGTTTTTTTAAAACAGTTTTGCACAAGACCCACAGAAAATAAGGGAAATGGTGGGTTGGGGTGCTGGCCAGCTTACATACGTATGAATCATATCATGGTTGCTGACAGTTTTGCTCATGGGGGGTGCGTCAAGACAGTCCTTCTCACTGAGAATGTAAAAAAAAAATGGATTTTTTTTTTTTAAAAAAAACATCCCTTCACTACAATACTTTCAGTGCTTGGCTTTGTTTCTTGGCACTTTTATAATTGCCCATATAGCAATATGTCTTTTTTTTTTAAGGGAAAATAATACATTCTATAGCCCTATGATACTGCTTGCCAGGTCCAATGAATATTTGAATAGCAAACAAATATTGATAAACCACAGATTAGATTATTCAGTTTGATTAGGGTGAATGGAAATTTAGATGCCAGACTCTCTGTATGAGCTAGTCTTCCTAAGGCTAAAACTGTAATAATATTGGCTCTCCCTCTGAGGTGGGGGGAAAAAGAACTAGATATTTCAATGAGGCATTAGCAGACATCAAAAATCAGTCTGGCTGTGAAAGCAGTGAAGAGAGAAAAAATAAATCCCTTTTTTCTGAATGCTTTTCACATGATCTGCTGGCCAGTATCTACCAGAGAAGTTGCAATTGTGAAGGTTGGCTAGGTCTACATTTAGTCTGCCAATTGGAACTGGAGGAAAAAATCCCAAATTAGGCAAGGCTTGGTACTGCTGTTAGTTAATTTTCCTGCCAGAATGGAGTTAATCTCCTTTCCTCTCACTTTAATGCTCTTAACGAGTCATGCACTTAAGAGCATATTTTCCTTTGTTGGAAGGGACACATCTGACACAAAGCTACTGTTCACAGAGGCCAAAGCAATGAAGCATTGGGGCAATAAATGGGGAATTGCAAGAAGCCAGCTCCATTTTCTTTCTCTCCAAACACTATTCATAGAGTGGTAGAACTGTGGGGGTAAAGGTAACCCAAACCCAGTCTGGCCCAGTTCTCATCATTCAGATACCATCTGCTCACTAAGAAAGATCACCATGAAAGGAAAGGAAATGAAGCCTATACAAACATGTCAAATGATAACACCAAATGATGGTGCTAGTTAAGAGCAGGACACATCCATGTGGCATCTTTAGATATTCATGGTACAGAGTGCTTCCCTCATGGAGGCTTCCTAATCAGAGCTTGGAAATAACACACAAAATTTAACACATTAATGTGGATTTATTTGAGTTTTAGACTAATGAATTCCCAATGACCCTAGTTTTTATTTTAGCATAATGAGGGCTGAACCCATTGGGAAACTAGGCATAATGTTAATGAGGTTTGGCTCATTAATAGTTATGTCTGCTTTCTAAATAGCCCCTTCTAAATGGGAGTGGAGAAGGAAGGAATATAAGAGGCTAATCATGTGGTTCAAGTGCTGGCTCAGGACCTGCTGTTGAGGCAGGCAGCAGGAGAGAGAGGGAGAGAGGCAGCCAAACAAACTAAGCTTAGGGAATGGAGTGGGTGAGGAAGGATGCTCAAAGTAAACAGGTACAGAGAGCAAGGGAAAGGCAGAGCATTTTGAGGGAGCTGACCACTGAGATGGGAGAGGTGATGGAGGAGGGCAGATGACAGGGAAATACATATATGCAGAAAGTGAAAGTAGGAATGTGAAAAAGCAGAGCAAGGAAGCTAAGCACTGAGAGTGGATTGGAGACCAGAGGGTGGGCAGACAGAAAAAGAGGAGGAAATATCGTTTAATGAGAAAAGATGGAAATCAGAGGCAAGAGGCCCAGGAAAATTGGGTTGTGGTAAGAGGGAGGGAAAAGAAGATATCACATGGGTTTTACAGTCACCAGCCAGCCTATGATTTTTAAAACAAACAAATGCTAACACAAAGATTAATGCAACCAATTTATTTTTCCCCTACTATGGTTAATGTAAATGGATTAGATTTTTGAGCTAGCTAAGGATAAACAAAACAAATTAGGCCTTTTCCAGTAATGTTCCAAGCTCAGCTCCTACTGCTACCAATCAAAAGGTGTGATGCAACTATTCCATTTCCCCACTCCTTAATAGATTTCATTGTGTGATACAAATATGGTAGTTTTAGAAAGTAGGAAAACATGTAAAGGTTACAAGTAGAGCACAACATCATCCAGACTCACCATAAAATTTTAAAAATAAGGCAAAGGGATTATGAATAAAAACTTCACATGGAATAAAAGCCTTATCTGGAAGAGTCTATATTTAGAGCCTTGTGTTGAAAAACTAATGCAACACCTTGTGGCATTTTAAAGACCTAAAAGCACACGTTTGAGATCCCGTGAAGTGTCAGTTTAATGGAAAGTTTTGCAAGAGTATTTTTGCAAGCCTGTAGAGCAGACACAGCCAACCTGGTGGCAGCATGAACAATCCCAACATTCAGCTGGGAGCGTGCCAATCTGTTGTGGTCAAGGAGTGGAGCTGTATCCTGATGTTGTTGCCCCACTGGGGAACTGCTCACAGAAGGAGGTATTAGAGAAGTCCTTGTGATCCAGCATAGTGTAGTGGTTAGACTGTTGAACTAGGAGTTGTCTAGAGTAGACAATGAAAAAACCGCACACAGAATGTGAGGGGAATACTTTTTTCCCAATGTAATCAATGTATTCCAAAGGAAGGGGGGGGAAACCCATCTAATACTCCATGAGGAAAGCCTTTGCAGCTTTCTCCACACTTTTAGAAACACCCCATAGGAAATGCACATTTCTGCTCATTGGGACAAGCAGCATGATTAGTTGCAGTCTGGAGGGGGAGGAGCTGACTGTCTGATTGGTTGGACATGCACAGGGGCGGGCTTGCCTTCAAGTGCCCAGAAGGTTGCTCCGATTGTGCATTTTAAAACTTTTTTTTAGTTAAAAAAAGTCCCAAAAAGGCAGTACCCAGAGATGACAAGGAGAGCAGTCATGCTGAGGAAGAGGAGGAGAGAGCCACCAGCCCTTCACCCATCCTGGTGGTGGCAATGGCGGCAGCCTCTGATTTGAGCTGCAAGGGATGGGACATGCTACTTGGCCAGCCGCTGGAAGAAGGAAGAGGAGGGCAGCGTGTCCCATCCCTTTGCAGCCAGAATCAGAGGCCGCCACCGCCAGGATGGGTGATGGGCTGTGGCTCTCTCTTCCTCTTCCTCACCACAGCTGCCCATTGTTTCCAGGTGCTGCCAGGTTCTCGCCTTCAGTGTCTCCTCCAATCGCCTCGATGAACCCCACACTGTGCAAAACCATTGTGGGAACATATTGATGCTGCTGTGGATTAGGAATGCTGTGCAGGTAAGAGGATTTCTCTCTCTCGTTTAGATGAGTCCTAGGCTTTGGGAGACCAGGGTTCAAATCCCCACTTGGCTGTGGAGACCCACTGGCTGAATTTGGGCAAATCACATACTCTGTGCCTCAGAGGAAGGCAAACCACTCTGAAGAAATCTTGACAATAAAGGCCCATGATAAGGTCACCATAGGTTGAAAATGACTTGAAGGCACACAACAGCATAAAGATACCTCCTTATGCAATCTTGTAAAAGTGGTTAAAAAAACGTAAGCACCGTCAGCATTACTAGGAATTATTATACTGCTCTGCACCAATAAGATCTTGATTTCAAAAGTTTTATTTGGCATCTTATTCATGGACTGCAAATCACTTTATCAGATATGTTTAATAAAGGAGGCTGCAGTCCAAAAAAGCTTATGCCAAATAACTCTTCCTAGTCTTTAAGGTGCAACAAAAACCCTTGATATTTTTGCTATAACAGACTGAAAAACACTGCTATTTCCCTGAAAGCCTGCGGGCTGGGATCAAGATTTATTTCGCTCAGGACCAAAATAAGTCTTGTAGAAGAGCTGGAGCAGGATCAAGGCCACAAATTGTGGGAAAGTGGTTTAATCATTTCCCCTTGATCATGGTTAGACTTAAAACTGCTCTCCCAACCTTCTATACACTCCTCCAAAAGAGACTTGGAGAAGAGGGAAGGAGTAGCAGGCAATGAGGAGCAAGCTGTATTGAGAAAGGGAACCTGCCCAAAGGGCTGTTTTTGCCTTGATTCTACTTTATTTTGTATGAGCAAGGCATGACTGCAGCAGCAGTTTCTTGCTTCACATTTTCACCTTATCCTTAGTGCTCATGGCATTGCCATACACATAGTTCACACAGCACATGTGCTTTCAGTGCAAGTATTAATGGGAAAGAATGCATATTGCCTCAGGTGCTGCTGCTGCTGTTGGTGGAGAAGGTGTGCCTTCAAGTTGTTTCTGATTTGGCAGCCCTAAGGCAAATGTATGCAAGGTTTTGTGTTGTTGTTGTTTTAAGCAAGATTTGATCACAAGGGATTTGTCATTGCCTTCCCCTGAGGCTATTTTAGTATGAGTTGCCAAAAGCCACACAGTGGGTTTTCACAGCTAAGTGAACACTTGAACCCTAGTCTTTTTGCATGGGCATGGTGGAAGAGGCATCATAATGTGAGTTGTGTCTGTTTGGTTAAACCTTCCTAGTCTTGGAAAGTCTTTTGAGAGTTTGTTAGGTCAAGGCTGTTGTGTCTGTTAAGATAAGGCTATTTGCTTGTATGAACTGGGAAGAAGCTTGTTTGTGTGCTCATTGGTGTATAGATTGAGGGATGTAATAGAACCATTCTATTCTGCTTTAATCAGACCTCACCTTGAATAATGTGTCCAGTTCTGGGCACCACAATTCAAGAAAGAGATTGACAAGCTGAAATGTGTAGAAAGGAGGGCAACCAAAATGGTGAAAGGTCTGGAAACCATGTCCTATGCGGAGTAACTAAGAGAGCCAGGTATGGTTAGCCTGGAGAAGAGAAGGATAAGAGATGACATGATAGCCAGGTTTAAATATTTGAAAGGATGTCATATTGAAAAGGAGAAAGCTTGTTTTCTGATGCTCCAGGGATTAACACACTGATCACTGGACTCAAACTATTGAGATTCCACCTAAATATTAGGAAGAACTTCCTGATGATAAGAGCTGTTTGACAGTGGAATACACTGCCTCAGAGTGTGGAGCTTTTTAAACTGAGGCTGGATGGCTATCTGTCAGGAGTCCTTTGATTGTGTATTCCTGCATGGCAGGGGGTTGGACTGGATGGCCCTTGTGGTCTCCTCCAACTCTATGATTCTATGAAATGCAAAATCTATAGTGCCAATAAATAATCCTTGGGAAACCTCCAAGGTATAATATAAGCAGACAGGAGATAATTCACAATAGATAGGCAAAGAGATGCCAAAGTTAAACAATTTTTTGTTTTAAAAAATGGTGGGTAGAGTAGCTTGAGCCCCAGCATTGTTTCATTATTGGCTTCAGTTATCTGGTTTCATAATCAGTTTTATTTTATTTATGGGACCACTTCTGACTTCCTTCTTATATTGATTGCTTTTAATCAAGTTTTAGAAGAGCCAGGAGTTTAGAGCTGTTGTTATTGTACCATAAATCCACAAGGATACATTCACGTTCTCCTGTGAGGCTCCATGAAAATGCTATCCACCCTCCCAGCATTACCAATCACACAAGTGTGCTCTAGATTATTAAAACGCTGACCTCCTTCAAGTTATACCCAGCAGGCATGTGAGAGGGGAATCATCTTCCAGACAGCAGCATCTCCAAGACAAGCTCCTTTCCCCCACCTTTTCTTTTCCCCCTGTAAGTTTAGCTGTGGTTGAGAGGTGAAAAACACTGGGGAGGAGGACACCTGAAACCTTTCTCCTTTAGTTTTGTATACTAAAAACCTCCCCCCTCTACTTCCCTGCTAAATCCACTATTTTCTATCCACAAGAGGGTTATTGTTTTTTTGGGGGGGGAGTTAGAAGGGGGAGGACATAATGCAGGAGATAAGGCACTGCCTCCTCTCCCTTCACTATTGTCCGCTATTAGTTATAGACTTTTAAAAAGAGAGGAAGAATGACCACTGGGGAAGGGAGACTTGAGGTCCATTCACACTTCACAATTATAGCACTATCCTTCCATTTTAACTGCTATGGCAACACCCTATGGATTCCTGGTATTTGCAGTTTACTGAGGCACTAGTGCTCTCTGACTGAGAAATTCTACATACTCCTCCCTAAAATGTAAAGCCCAAGATTTCATAGGATGTTGCCATAATTATAATGGAATTCTGTACAATTACACTCAGTTTTGGGCTAATAGCTCTGTGTTTAATCTGTATCTGTAATCCTATCTTTTCACAATTAAGAAGAGGCAAGGCATAAAGAAAATAGGTGGGAGCAGAAGATACGACATGAAGACAAAAGATCCACTCTCAGGTTTGTCAGAGACTTGCAAAACTGGATAATAATGTGTCATGAGAAGTGGGGAATGGATTGTACAGTTACAGAGGATGCATAAGAGCAACATAGTCCAGAACAAGGGTGAGGTATATGTGGATATCCAGATGCTGGACTATAACTAACATCAGCCTTAGCCACCACAGCTGATAGGAGTTTGAGTCCAATATCTGTCCAGATGTTTACCATGTTTACCCCAAAACAAATATTACAATGTATGTATGTCTCTATGTATGCAAAAATGGTATTTTGAAAGCAAAATGGGAAAGATATGTATGAGATCAACACAACTCTAATTGTAACAATTCTGACTTTCTAAGTGAGGCCAAAATGAAACCTCTTCTGATATTGGTGCATCTTTCAGCTAAGGAGCTACCATGACTGGGTGTATATTATTTTTAACTGTTATACTAGTAACATATATGGTCAAATATTTACAAAAAAGTCACCTGTGAAATTCAATAAAAAGTTAATTTGATTTATTTTTAACAAGTCTGTTAAATTACTTCATGAAACACAGTGATTATTATTAAAGTCTTTGCTAATAAGGAATAAATCAAATCTGAAGTGCTCTGCGAAGGTATTACAAGGATTATAAACATTGAAAATAGCCAGCTTATTCCAATTAATATTGACTTCCAGCAATGAATATTCAAAAACCTTTCTAATTAGAATTTCAACTCCCAGCTAATGATTTTGCTCAGATATTGATGTTAGAAGAGTTTTTCTTTTTGTTAAGGAGAATAATAGCAGTTTAGGTGATGGTTCGGATCTTCAGCACCAAGAACAGAGAATCAGCCCCAGATACAAGTTTGGGCCCATCTCTAACCATTGGTCACAATTAATATGACCAATACACACCCTCCAATATTTCATAGCTGAAAACCAGGAAGTGTGTGGCCAAGCAACATCAGAGTGTGGTTAAAATTACAAAAGTTATTAATGAAGTAGATTACTTAACCTGGGAGAGCAGTTTGCTTTTGCCTGAGCCTACTGGGATAGTCAAGATTCTGTCTCCCCTCTGCTCCCCTCTCCCCTGCTGAGTTAACTGAGTGCAAACTACTTTTGCACTTTGAACTCAGTTTGCAGCTATTGAAGTATGGTCAGGACAAAGGAGGAAAGTGGAAAAAGGAGAGAAAAGGAGAGAAAACTGGTACATTTTAAAAGCAAGTGGAAAAGTGGAGCAGTAGAAGATTAATTGGGACTGTCTCTGCCAAATCAGGACAGTTGGAGGGTATGCCAATAGGCATTTTATATTTTTCATTACAGGGAAATGGGAGAAATTAACCGCCATGACAGCGTTCAATTAATATGATAATACTGAAAATTTGCTTCTTCCTCATTCTGAAGCTTATAGAAGATTATGCAAAGAAACAAAATCAAATAAAACCACGTAGCATCCATATGTTGCAACCAACTACAAATAACTTAGGTCTATGGTGATAGTAATCATAAAGAAGATGACCAATAAGTGGATAAACATCCATTATCATGAAAGTTTATAGCTAAACATGCCAACTTCAGTAAGAATTTAGCTTAATTCCTATTATTATTCAACACTGTTTAATTTTAATATCAAGAGGACAGAAAAAAATCTTCCTCTCAAGACAAGAGCCTGACTTTGTTCCAGTAAGGAAATTGCAAACATTAGTGGCTGGTCCATTTTAAAACATGGCAATTATCTTGCCAAATAGATCAAATATTCATTTAGTTCAGCACTCTGTCTCAAGCAGATGTAAACCAAGTAGCTCAGCAAAGTTTTTTTTTAAATCAACACCACACTGACTGAGTACAGAAGTTCAATTGTTAGTCAATATAGTCAGCCATTGACAGACTAGACTTCCACATTTCTTAAAATTCCTTACAAGCGTATTTAGCTTGTAATCTTCAACATGTGATCAATTTTCATTGGATTTGGAAAATAAAATTATTTATGTTTCCATTTCTGTCTTGATGCCACATTAAAAAACAGATTAAGAGATTATTCCAGTCAGGAAGCAGGCGCCGCAACACCGTGCCCCCCGCAAGTGGCCCGGCTCCCCCACTCCCTCTCCACTAAAAGAGGTGAGGCCGGCCCAGAAAACCAGGCCGGAAGACCCAGACCCAACGGGTGCTGCACCGTGCGGCACGGAAAAAGTGGGCGCCGCAACACCACACCTTAAGCCAGCGGCCCGGCTCCCCCATGATCTCCCCCCAGTCGCTGCCCTTCAGTACTTCCTGCTAAAGCAGCCGAGGCAGCCGACTCCTCTCAATTCAATTTGATCCAGGAGAGAGAGAAGGGGAGGGTGGAGCAGCCTTAAATAGCCCTCCTGCTCAGCCCCACCCCTTCTCCAATCATTAGGCAGCCAGCCCAACGCCCACACACTGGTCTCCGCCCATCCTGAGCGGCAAAGACCAATCCCCTCCCAAAATGGTTGTACCTACTGGGAGGAGGATTGGGATTTCAGCAAGTATCATGTTAGAGTGGAAGTCAAAAGCCTGATGTTTACTATATGAATTCATGACAGTCTTTATTGAAGAGTGGAGATGTACCATCTTCTTAAACTAGCTTTTGATATCTGCTGATTAAGAGTTTGTTTTTCAGGAATAATAAATGATCCTTTGGGGAAGAAAAGGTGCCCCCCTCACCCAAGGAGGTGGTGGTTAGGCCTTTCCTGGAAAAAGGCAAAACATAGGGTGCATCTAGACTGATGAAAAAGACCAGAAAGTCCCCAATTTGGTTCCTTTTGTTTCTTATTTTATTTTGGAGATCCATACACATTTTGTTCATCCTATAATATTTTCTGTGAGCTTTCAGTACTGTATATTAGCCCCCCAAGTTGGCTTATTTTAGACAAGCCCAATTGTCACACTTTGGGGGGAAACGTATGGACTTACAGGTCCCAGGCATGGCTTTTCCATCCAATACCTTCTATGCATTGCAGGGTTACTTTGCATGGGCAAGTGGCAGTTGCTCCTTCTTAAAATACATCTGTATCCTCAAAGGCAGCCTATCAATTCTCCTATAGTAACATGCATTTACTGGTTGCTTCCATGTCAGTGGGGTGGGAAATCCACCCCATGTTTGGGCCTGAAATTTAGATAAACTATGAAAAGTGCTGAATGTATTTGAAGGGAAAAGATTCAGCACTTTGTATGGTTCAGTTTAGACTAAAACCCAGAATGGATTGACTGCCCCATTGCTCTTGGTAGACATTTATAAATCCTGTGACAGCTAAGTGGAATGGAACAAGGAGAAAAGTCCACAATATTTTAGTGCCAAAAGGAAAGAGAGTTTAGTTTAAAAGTTTGCAATCTGCTTGTTTAAAAAGATCAAGTGAAAGTTTCAGACAAAATAATTGCTTCAACAGGGAACAATCTGTGAATCTCCTCTAAATAGATTTATAGGAGAAATAATTTTATGCAGGTCAGTTGGCATGGCTGGAAATAGATTGCGTTATTTTTATTTTAAAAAAAGTTGGAAAATTAAGCAATAAAACACATCAGCCAGTGAAGAGTTGATGCAAGTATTTTGAAGCCGCAATGGAGTGCTTTAGTATTTTGAACATTTGCTTATTAAAGTGTACTCTGGCTCTTATGGCATGGAGATTAGAACTGGAAACCAGTGGGTTATCAAGGAAATGCATTTCAGAAAGAGTATAGACAACAATGTAGCATCCATGAGAAACTCCACCTCTGCTCAACCTTTTATAACTTACTGGCTTAAACACAACACCTTTTAAAGCCATAGAAGCATCTATCTATCTCCCTCCCTCCCACTCTCTCTCTATATATGGAAAGCCCATGATGAATATAACAACATACTGTAGCTTAAGATTAAGAAGGTACTGAAAGTAAAAGAAAGAACTAATGGTTGTACTTTCAGCTGCTGCAAAAGCTATTTGAAAATTCCCTGTGGTGCCCCTATCACCTGAGAGGGGGGAAAAGATGTAAGTCATGGCTAAATTTTTATAAGTGTAGCAATATTTTTTTCTTCTCCTTCCACCCTCCATCCAATGCAGAATTCCAAAGTCTTGCCGTTACTTTTATTTGTCCTTTGTGTGCTTACAAATTGATTGCCTATACAAACATTGCTGGCATAGCTAGGGAATGCCTGCTGAACAATTATCTTCAGCTCTACAGCATAGTGATTTAATTTCCTCTTCTTGTATTTGTTTTGAAATGAGAACCTTATGGATGGGTTCTTTGGTGCTGTTTACTAGCTATCTCTAAGAGGCACCAGTAGCAGACACTTGGTAAGAAGGAGGACTCACAAAGGCAGGGAGTGCATGTGTCAAAAATAACAGCTGCTGCATGGCAGTGGAAAAGGTGCACATGAGTATGATATATTCAAGCTCAAAAAATCAGGAGAAAATAGAGGGAATGAAGAAAAAGAGCCATATGTAATCAACATTGCAAAAATGACAGGTTCCAATTTTCTTTGGTTGATGGTTTGATGAAGGCTTGCAAAGTTATTTTGAAGCAATTAATTACAGCTCAAATTCCCATGGTCCAAAAGTAGGCAACAGCATAGGTACATCTTAAAACTAACTCTTTACTCCCTCCTAAATACATAGTTACCTAAAAGAATTTTTGACTGCTATAAGTCACTATATTGTGGTGCAAAATCCATACTTTTCTCATCCATCACATAATTGCTTCAACACTCACAACCAAGCTTGAAGCAGCAGCACAAGAATCATAACAACAAAGGCTTTGTCTAGATGGGCTATTTACCCTGTCTTGCCCCTGTTTTGGAGCCCTACAGTCCAAAGGATGCAGGGGTTTTTTTCCTCCTATTGCTCCTAGGCACTTTTCATGATGCCTGGGACTGAGATGGTTGGAAGATGGAGTAAAGCCTGTTCAAACATTTTAGAAAAATATCCTTGCAAAAAAAATTCATCTTTTTTTTTTTTGGGTGGGGGATGATGGGGCCATGCAGGTCTATAGCAGGCCATACAGCTACGCCGGCCCATCTCTGCAGCTGCCTCCACTTCTGTCCGTGTTCTGTGACTTGATTACATGCTGCAGGCCCCCTTCCTGGTTTCAGAGAGTGTGGACAGAAGCAGTGGCTGCTGCAGAGATGGGCCAGAATGTACGTGCAGACTCCTGCTCATTTCGTGCAGGTAATGGGGGAACAACTGATATGATTCAGGGCCAGAATACCAGGAAACTGGCATATTCTGACCAGTGTAGACAAGGCCAAATAGTCTTTTGGCAGCTTAAAGGCTAGCAAGTGTTTATTAGGCCAGATTTACTATGCTAGTAAAATGGAGGAGGGTGAAGTCGAAGGCTTTCACTGCTGGCATCCATAGATTTTCCTTGGGGTTTTTCCAGGCTGTGAGGTTCTGTTCTGGAATAGTTTCTTTCTGATGTTTCACCTGCATCTGTGGCTGGCATCTTCAGAGAATGGTTGGGTAGTAGTGTGTGTGGAGTTTATACATTGTGAACCCCTGTTGGGGAGTATATATAAATTTATGTAATTATCATAGAATCATAGAATCATAGAATTGCAGAGTTGGAAGAGACCACGAGGGCCATCCAGTCCAACCCCCCTGCCACGCAGGAAATCTTGATCAAAGCATCCCCGACAGATGGCCATCCAGCCTCTGTTTAAAGACCTCCAAGGAAGGAGACCCTACCACGCTCCGAGGGAGTGTGTTCCACTGCCGAACAGCTCTTATTGTCAAAAAGTTCCTCCTCATGTTGAGGTGGAATCTATGTTCCTGGAGCTTGCACCCATTGCTCCGTGTTCCAGTCTCTGGAACAGCAGAAAACAAGCCTGCTCCATCCTCAGCGTGACATCCCTTCAAATACTTAAACAGGGCTATCATATTGCCTCTTAACCGTCTTTTTTCCAGGCTAAACATACCCAGCTCCCTAAGTCTCTCCTCATAAGGCATCGTTTCCAGACCTTTCACCATTTTAGTTGCCCTTCTCTGGACACGCTCCAATTTGTCAATATCCTTTTTGAATTGTGGTGCCCAGAACTGGACACAGTATTCTAAGTGAGGTCTGACCAACGCAGAATAGAGTGGCACTATTACTTCCCTTGATCTAGACACTATACTTCTATTGATACAGCCCAAAATTGCATTGGCCTTTTTAGCTGCCGCATCACACTGTTGACTCATGTTCAACTTGTGGTCTACTAGGACTCCTAGATCCCTTTTGCACGTAGTCTCATTCAGCCAGGTCTCTCCCATCCTATATTTATGCATTTCATTTTTCCGCCCTAAATGCAGTACTTTACATTTCTCCGTATTGAATTTCATTTTGTTAGCTTTGGCCCAGCTCTCCAGTCTATCAAGGTCATTCTGAATTTTGATCCTGTCCTCTAGGGTATTAGCTACTCCTCCTAATTTGGTATCATCTGCAAATTTGATAAGTATGCCCCTAATTCCTTCATCCAAATCATTGATAAAGATGTTGAATAGCACTGGGCCCAGGACAGAACCCTGTGGCACCCCACTGGTCACATCCTTCCAAGACGAAGAGGAGCCACTGCTGAGCACCCTTTGGGTTCGGCCGGTCAACCAATTACAAATCCATTGAACAGTTAACTTGTCTAGCCCACATTTTACAAGCTTGAATTGAATTCAATTCAATTGAATTGAATGGTTAGTTTCTGGGTATAGAAATGCAAGGAGGATTAGTGTCTGTTTGGCTAATGGTTGGTTGATGGGCCATTATCTGCTGGGAATCCCCCTGTCCCTGGGTGGAATTCCAAAGGAGAGTGAGGTGAAGTGGAGAAAGGATGCTAAAGGCCGGACTGTGGAGATACGAAGGAGTGGAGACCAGCAGAGGGGAAAGGAGTGAAGAGGAGCAGTTTAATGTACTGGACTTTTCAAATCTATGAGACTGAAAAGGCGGATTGGAGTTAGGTATAAAGGTAAACAGGGAGGTTAACATGGAAGTTTGAAAATAGATAGCCTTAAATGAAGGTTAAGGAGTAAATGTGTAGCCCCCTTCGATATTCATGAACATAGGGCTTGGTTAATATCTTTAAATGATGATAGGAATTAATATAAATGATTGGATGGTCAGATGGGTATAGACATCAACCGTTGACTAGTAAATTGTATGTAAGAGTTAAAGCCTAGGATTGAGAGGATATTCATGATTTATGTAATATTTGCTTAGATAATAACCTTTGCCTTCTCTTCTTCTTTCTTGATATTATTGATAAAGTGAGCTGTCTAGAAATATTGAAAAATAATATTGGAGATTAAGGTGCTGGAAATAATAGGAAATAATAGGAAATTTTATAATAGGAAATCCTCTGGATTTAGGTGGAAACTTAGGTGGTTTTTGAGGAGTTGTGGGAAAACTGTTTATTGAAGAATAATATCATAATATAGTAAGTAATAGAAGATAGAGAGGTAAATGAACAGAAACAACATGCCGGTTAAGAAAAACACACAAGTTATCGACGGAAATTACAGATACTCAAAAACTTTTATTATAAGAACTAAGCAAATTTAGGGAGGAGCTGACTTTAGAAGTGAAAGAGATAAGGAAAGTTATAAAAGGAGAGTTAGTTGATTTTGGGAAGAATTTAAAGAAAATTACTGAAAATGTGAAACATTTGAAAGAGAAAGTAGAAAATTTAGACAGCAAGATTAAAAGCCCAGAAAAAACAACTGAATATTTAAGAGAAAACCAAAAACAAGGGGAGACGAGAGAATTAGATATACAGCTGAGGTTAAGAGATAAGTGTCTAAAATTAAGGGGTTTGGTGGAATTGGAGGAGGAAGATCTATGTGATAGGCTAACCCCAAGTCTAGCACAATATATCAAGATACCACTTGCAAGGATGGAGAGAGAAATTGATAGACTCTTCAGAATAAACTCGAGGGTAGCTACGCAAATAAGGCTTCTGAGAGATATTGTTATATATTTTACAAGAGGAAAAATCAGAGACCAAATTTTGGGAAAAAATATGTAAAAAAATTAATTATAGAGGAAAATGAGATAGCGATTTATAAAGACATCCCTACACAAATCTTAAAAAAAGGAAAGAATATCAATTTTTGACAGCAAAATTACAGAAAAATTGAATTCAATATTGGGGGGAGAAAGTTGAGGGAATTTCCTTCAACTTCCGACAGAGGAGATATAGGCTGAACACAATAAAAAAAGCAAAAGATTTCATAACTAGATATGGGAAAGATTTGGAGACTAAGGAAAAGGGAGAAAATGGTAAAGAACAAACAGAACAGAGGGAAACATTGAAGGGAGTTAAGAAAGATGGGGTAAAACAAAACAAAAGAGAACAGGCACAACAAGAAAAAGAAAAGCAAGAAGGTCACGAGGAAGATATTGAGGAAATGAGAAGCAGCAGAGAAGAATTGAGGATTAAGCATAAGGTAGCTAGAAGAGAAATAGATGAAGAGAATGACGTAGATTTAGAAGAGGAGGTTGAAGGAGAAGCTGAGGAAGAATTATAATATTCAGGAACAGAAGGAGTGGAGGATAATGAGATAATAAAGAGGATGGATCAGAGACTGATTGAGAGAATATTAAATTTGTATAGTTACAATATAATAAACCTATTAATAATAAGTATTGAAAGATGGTGATTAAAATAGCATCCTGGAATGTGAGGGGTATGAATGTACCGCGTAAAAGAAATTTAGTTATCCACTACTTAGAAAGAATAAAAGCTGATGTAATCTGTATTCAGAAGACACATATAAAGGGGGAAAAAATCAAAACTTGCTGAAAAATAAAAAATTGGGCCAGGAATTTGTAAATTCTATTGATAAGAAAAAAAGAGGAATTGTGTTCTATGTGAAAAAAGAGCTGGGGGCAAAAGAAATCTTAAAAGATAATAAAGAAAGATATCTTGGAATAGAACTAAATATCATGGATAAAAAAATCATGATCTTGGGAATATATGCTCCTTCAGAAAACAGAGAAAAATTTTACAGAAATTTATTGAAGGTCATTTTAGAAAAGGAATATGATGATTTACTATGTCTTGGGGACTAGAATGGGGTGATAGACCCATTCAAGGATAGAGCATCGGGAAAGGCTATAAAAGAAAAGCAAGGAAAGCTTCCTAGGTGCTTTTTTGAGATGACAGAGAATCTCTCTATTGTAGATGTCTGGAGACACCTATACAATGATACTAGAGAATATACATTTTTCTCTGATAGGCACAATTTGCTTTCACGCATTGACATATTTTTAGCTTTTAGAAATATCATGAGTAACATAGAATCAATGGAAATAGCTCCAAGAACAATCTCTGACCATAATATGATAAGTTAAGGAGTAGCAGCAGCAGTGTGGCTTCAAGCTGGGGGTGGAGAGGGAGTGAGAGTTTGCCCTCTCCCTCCTCCCTAGGAACACCTGGCCTCTGAGTGCCTTGAAAGCCAGCTCCAGCCAGACCATCGGCAGCAGCAGCAGTAGCAGCAGCAGTGCGGCTTCAAGCTGGGGGTGGAGAGGGAGTGAGTGTTTGCCCTCTCCCTCCTCCCTAGGAACACCTGGCCTCTGAGTGCCTTGAAAGCCAGCTCCAGCCAGACCATCGGCAGCAGCAGCAGCAGCGTGGCTTCAAGCTGGGGGTGGAGAGTGAGTGCTCCTCCGTCTTACCTGAGACGGGGAAGGAGGTGGGGGCAGCCATTGGAGTAGTGTTGGGGAATGGGAGATATGGCGGGAACAGAGCGAACAAATGTTGCAAGAGAAGATGGGATCGCTGTTTGAAAGCTATCCCGTCTTCAGTTCCCTCTGCTGCCCAGAATGGCTTGGAGAGCAGACCAACCATTCCACAGAACCTCACTCTGCTCCTCTGCAATGCCAGGTCGGTGAGGAATAAGACTCATATCATCCAGGACCTTCTCTTGGATGAGGACGCCGACCTGGCTTGCTTCACGGAGACCTGGCTGGGAGAGGATAGCGCTGTCACATGGGCACAGGCCCTCCCAGCTGGGTACTCTGTTAGCGAGCAGGTGAGAGGAAGTGGGCGAGCGGGTGGAGTGGCTCTAGTCCATAAGAACCACCTGACCTTGACCAGGATACCTATCCAGAACACAGCCCACTTCGAGTGTATATACCTAAGCCTAAAGACCAGGGATAGCTTGGGGATTCTGCTAGTCTATCGGCCACCCCGTTGTCTAGCAGACTCCCTAACCGAGCTGACGCAGCTGGTCTCAGAGCTGCTGCTGGAGTCCCCCAGACTTCTGGTTTTGGGGGACTTCAACATCCCGCTCGAGATCAGCTTAACAGGTGCGGCTCGGGAGTTCATGGAGACCATGACAAACATGGGCCTATCCCAATTGGTCAATGGGCCCACACATTGTGCAGGTCATACACTCGATGCGGTCTTTAGTTCGGATCAGGTATATCCGTGGGCGGAGGTAATCAGTACCTCTGCCTTGTCATGGACGGATCATTTCCTGGTCAAGATGGAACTTAGAGCCTACATCTGCCCCACCGGGGGTGGTGGACCCATTAAAATGGTCCGCCCTCGAAGGCTAATGGAACCTATGGGTTTCCAGAAAGCCTTAGAGGGCTTAATGGTTGGAAATGCCGGTGATCCTGTCGATGCTCTGGTTAATACGTGGAACACCGACCTTACCAGAGCTATCGACACGATTGCTCCCAAGCGTCCTTGCCAACCCGCTTCTAACCGTAGGCCATGGTATACACCTGAACTTAGGGAAATGAAGCGGTTTGGACAACGACTAGAGCGCAGGTGGCGGAAGACTCGACTCTTATCTGACAGAACTCGCCATAGGAACTTTCTTTGGTCCTATCGGGAGGCAGTGCGTGCAGCGCAAAGATCCTTCTCTTCTGCACGTATTGCGTCTGCAGAGTCCCGTCCAGCAGAGCTGTTTAGGGTGGTGAGGGAGTTGGCGCAGGTGACCCCTGCGCCGAATCCCCTGCTTAACCCGATGACTGCCTGCTGTGATCCATTTAATAACTTCTTTGCAGATAAAATCTCTCAGATAAGAGCCGACCTAGATGCCACTATTGTAACAGAAACAATGGACGAGGTGTCCAGCAACTCTGCCGATGTAATTATACTGGATCAGCTGCAATCTGTGAGTACCGATGATGTGGACAAGCTCCTTGGTAGTGTGAGGAAGACAACCTGCCCCCTCGACCCTTGCCCGTCTTGGCTGGCCGTCCAGGGAGGGGATGCATTGCGGAAGTTCCTGGTGAGCATCATCAATGCATCCTTCAGGGAAGGATATATTCCATCATGTTTAAAGGAGGCAGCTGTTAAGCCTATTCTGAAAAAACCTTCCCTGGACCCCCTGGCTATGAATAATTATAGGCCAGTCTCTTTATTACCATTTTTGAGCAAGGTGATCGAGAGGGCTCTTCAACTCCAAGCTGTCTTGGATGAAACCGATTACCTAGACCCATTTCAAACTGGCTTCAGGACAGGCTTTGGGGTTGAGACTGCCATGGTTGCTTTGACCGACGATCTGCGTCTGAGCATCGACAGGGGTAATGTGACCCTGTTGGTGCTCTTAGACCTCTCAGCGGCTTTTGATACGATAGATCACAGCATTCTTCTGGATTGCCTGGGGGAGTTAGGCATCGGAGGCACTGCTTTGCAGTGGTTCCGCTCCTTCCTCTCAGGCAGGACCCAGAGAGTGCTGCTCGGGGACAGTAGCTCCAGTAAAAGGGAGCTCACCTGTGGAGTACCACAGGGTGCTATTCTGTCCCCGATGTTATTTAACATCTATATGAAGCCGCTGGGTAAGATTATCCGGAGTTATGGAGCTGAGTGTTATCAGTACGCTGATGACACTCAGATCTATTTCTCCGTATCTCGTTCGTCGGTCTCAAACTCTGATGGCATCTCTTCTCTCAATGAATGTCTTCGGGCAGTAATGGGCTGGAGGAGGAAAAACAGATTGAGACTGAATCCTGACAAGACGGAGGTGCTCACGGTAGCGGCCCCGAAACCAAGAATCGAGTTGCAATCTCCAGTCCTGGATGGGGTCACACTCTCCTCCAGTGACTGTGTTCGCAGTCTAGGGGTGCTCCTTGACTCGTCGCTCCTGATGACAAATCAGGTAAATGCGACAGTCAGGAGCGCTTGTTATCAGCTTCGGCTGATACGCCAGCTGCGCCCTTTTCTGGAAGTAAGGGATCTTGAGACCATTGTGCACGCGCTGGTAACCTCACGTCTGGATTTCTGTAATGCTCTCTACATGGGGCTACCCTTGTGCCTAGTTCGGAAATTACAGCTGGTACAAAATATGGCAGCCAGGCTAGTTTCTGGAACATCTAGGAGGGACCACATTACTCCGGTTCTGAGGTCCCTCCACTGGCTGCCTATCAGCTTCCGGGCCCAGTACAAGGTGTTGGTTATCACCTTTAAAGCCCTAAATGGCTTGGGTCCAAGCTATCTCAGGGACCGCCTTCTCCCTTATAACCCTCCCCGCGCTCTCCGGTCCTCTGGGAGGAATTTGTTGCAGCCACAAAGACCTAGGCTGGCGACTACCTCCCAGAGGGCTTTCTCGGCTGTCGCCCCCAAATTGTGGAACGGCCTGCCCGACGAGATCCACCTATTGACATCATTAGACAGCTTTAAAAAGGCTGTCAAGACGGTTCTCTTCGGGCAGGCTTTTCCGGAATAGCTAACCCCGGCCTCAGGAACCCCCTCTGGAGGTTGCTTTTGGATCTCCTAACAGATGCTGCCTGCTTAAAAGGGTATTTAACATATTGTATTACATATTGATTTTAACTTGTATTGATTTTAACTTGTATTAATTTAATAATGTTTTAAGGGGAGGGAGGGATTTTGGGTTGTTTTATACTGTCTACCATTTTATCATTGTAAGCCGCCCCAATTGCTTGCAGAGGGGCGGGATATAAATAAATTTTATTATTATTATTATTATTATTATTAAGTTTAAAACTGAAAAGTAGGGGGGGAGCTACAAATGGAGATTAAAAGAAATATTATTACAGGATGAGAGTATTCAAGATAGAGTCAGAGTAGCTTTAAAAAACTACTTCAATGAAAACAAGGAAGGGGAAGTTACAATTCAGAGCTTATGGGATGCAAGTAAAGTGGTTATTACAGGCGTACTGATGCAAATAAATTTTTGAAAGAAATAAGAAATTAAATGAAAAGATGCAAAAATTATTAGATGTAATAGGTCAGAAAGAAAAAGAATTTTTAAAATATCCAAAAAAACATAAAGGTTATCAATGAGTTAAAAATACTACAAAATCAAATGAAGGCCAACACAACTCAAGGAATAGAAAAGAAAATGAGATTTATGAAACAGAGATTTTATGAACAAAGTAATAAAATGGGAAAATGGCTATCTTACAGATTGAGGAAAGCGCAGAGAAACAAGAAATATTGAAAATAAAAGATAAGGATAAAGTAGTGACAAACGAAGACTTTTTGGAGAATTTTACACAGTGCTTTTTAAAGAGATACAACAGGAAGAATCAATGCATGAAAAAATAAGAAAATACTCAGATGATCAAAAAATCCCTATAATAAGTTCACAACAGAGAGAAATATTAAATAAAAGAATTACTATAGTGGAATTTGATCAGGCTATTAAAATGTTAATAGCAGGAAAGACACCAAGCCCTGACAGCTTCCCTGCTAGTTATTACAAGACTTTTGGAGATCAACTAAAGATTCCATTATGTAACTTGTCTAACAAAATAATGGAAGGAGGGGATATACCATCTTCTTGGTTGAATGCAGACATTGTTCTTATCTTAAAGGAAAACAAGGACCCAGAGGAGATAAAATATTATAGACCAATCTCTCTGCTGAATACTGATTACAAGCTTTTTATGATAATCTTAGCAGAGAGATCGAAGATAATCTTAAAGGAACGGGTGAACACAGATCAA
Source organism: Gambelia wislizenii (assembly GCA_030847615.1). NCBI lineage: Eukaryota > Metazoa > Chordata > Lepidosauria > Squamata > Crotaphytidae > Gambelia > Gambelia wislizenii. Next base: position 112,977,567 of record JAUMIR010000004.1, read on the forward strand.
ACGGGATTTCTCCCAGGCAGAAAAATGAGGAATAACATCAGGAAAATATTAAATATTATAGAATATGGAGAGATGCATCTGGAAAAGAAACTAGCTATTCTGTTTCTAGATGCAGAAAAAGCTTTCGACAACATGAGGTGGAGATATATGCTGGATGTAATGGAGAAAGCTGAACTGGGAGAAAAATTTATACAAGCAGTAGAGGCAATCTATAAGAAACAAACTGCCCAAATCATATTGAATGGACATAGATCTTCTGAAATAAAAATAGAAAAGGGAGTGAGACAGGGATGTCCCCTATCACCCTTATTGTTTATAATGTGTTTGGAAATCTTGTGTAGGAATATTAGAAATGATAAGGAGATAAGTGGGGTCTGGATAAAGAAACAGGAGTATAAAATATCAGCTTTCGCGGACGATATATCCTTAACTTTAGAGGAACCATTAAAATCCATTGAGAAATTGCAAGAAAAGCTAAGGGAATTTGGACAGATAGCAGGAATATAGGTAAACAAAGAAAAGACAGAAATTTTAATGAAAAATCTACTTAAAAAAGAGGAGGAAGAGCTAACTAGGTTAACTGATTACAACGTTAAAAAGCGAATAAGATATTTAGGAACAACGATAATAGATTAACAATAATCTAGAATTAACAGAGAACAACTACAATATGATATGGAGATAAATGAAAAAAGAAATGGGGAGATGGGATAAATTAAATTTGTCATTGTTTGGGAAAATTGCTGCAGTAAAAATGGTGATTCTACTGAAGATGCTATTCTTATTTCAAAATCTCCCAGTTCTATCAAATAGGAATATATTCAAAATATGGGATAGAGACATATCAAAGTTTATATGGGCAAACAAAAAACCAAGGGTAAGCTGGAAGATCCTACAGGAAGAGACAATTAAAGGTGGGTTGGGCCTACCAAACTTAAGATTATACTATAATTCAGCTTTTCTAAGCTGGTTATAAGAATGGCTTGTCTTAAAAATGACAGGATATTGACGCTAGAGGAAGTTGATATTAAATTTGGTTTCCATGTGTACCTTTGGTACGGGAAGGACAAGATAGATAAAAAATTCAATAATCATATTATTAGGAAATCAATGTTGGCTGTTTGGAAAGAAATAAAGAAAAAGCTATATGTGAAACTTCCTTTATGGGTGTCCCCCCAAGAAGCTTTCAGAAGAATGGAAATGTTGAATAGAGGAAGCTGGTTAACATACAAAGGTCTGTTAAAAACTCAATGTGGGGAGTATAGAATAAAAACAAAAGAAGAACTAAAAAAAGATCATATAGAGTGTAACTGGTTCCAACATAGACAACTTGTTGAGAGGTACAAGATGGATAACAGTTTAACCAGAATAGAGCACCAACAGACAGAATTGGATAAGCTTTTGGCAAAAGGTAGAGAAATAAAAATTTCAGAAGTATATAAAATTTTATTGGATTTGGAACTTGAAGCTGAAACAGTTAAAGAGTACATGGTGAAGTGGGTGCAGAATCTGGGACATAGTATACAACTAGAAGACTGGGTGGAGTTGTGGAGAAGAAATAAAAAAAATACATCATGCATCGAACTAAGGGAAAATTGTTATAAAATAATGTTCCAATGGTACATGACGCCACAAAAATTAGCTAAAATCTATAAAGAAAATGATTCAAAATGCTGGAAGTGCAAAAGAGAAATAGGATCCTATTTTCATATGTGGTGGTCATGTAGAATAGTGAACAAGTTTTGGATAAATATCTATAATTGGATTAAAAAAATACTAAAAATCAAATTTAGATTCACACCGGAGTTTTTTTAATTAAATTTGATTGATAAGGAAATCCCAAAAGATCAATAGAATTTGATATTCTTCATGACCACGGCAGCGAGGACAGTCTTGGCCAAATATTGGAAGCTAGAAGATGTTCCGAAGATAGAAGAATGGCTAGTAAAAATGGAGGAAATAGCGAGAATGGAAGAACTCATCGCATGGATTAAATTTAAAACAAAAGACAAATTTAGGAAAGAATGGGCGAATGGGATAGATTTTCTGAGATAAGAGTGGAGTGAGGTTGCAGAAACATGGAATGAATAAGCAAGCTAACAGTTAACAAAGGTTATGTACAAGTAACTGAAGCAAAGAAATCCAGATGTTAATAAAAATGTTAAAAAAATAATTATCAAGATATATATTGAAGGAAGGGTTGCAGGCAATCCTCGGATAATTTAAAAAAGGGCTTTGGGGAAGTTAGATAATAGTAAGTGGAAGTACATGGATACTGTATAGAATCAGTAAGGTAAATTTAAGGAAAGGTTAATTGAGAAGAAATAGCAAGTTTACGATCCAGTATGGTACGAAGTACAGTATGGTAGTGGAGTGTAATATATGTGTTTTATTTTAGTATTACAGTTGCCCCTCCACATTCGCGGCTTTCACATTAGCGGTTTTGATTATTCGCGGAAAGCCACCTGCCCCACCCTCTCCACTCTGTCCCTTCCCAAGACAGTGAAATTGTTCTCAGGAATCCCTTTGCTGCCTTAGGAAAGGGGGGTGGTGGAAAGCCTCCCTCATTCCACCCCAGTCCCTTCCCAAGACAGCGAGGGACCCCCTATGCCACTTTGGGAAAGGCGGGGGGGGTGAGGGAGAGTGATGGTGGGGGCTTCAGAAGCCCCTGTGGCCACTCTGGGAAGGGTGGGGGGTGGGGGAGAGTGACAGCGGGAGCTTCAGAAGTTCCCACGGCCACTCTGGGAAGGGCGGGGGGGTGACGGAGAGTGGCGGTGGGGGCTTCAGAAGCTCCCACGGCCACTCTGGGAAGGGCGGGGGGTGGAGGAGAGTGACGGCAGGGGCTTTAGAAGCCCCCACGGCCACTCTGGGAAGGGCGGGGGGTGACGGAGAGTGGCGGCAAGGGCTTCAGAAGCCCCCCTAGCCACTCTGGGAAGGGCAGGGGGGTGAGAAAGGCCAGAGAGAGGCAGCGCAGCCTCCTCCCCACCAGCCTGCTCGCCCGCTGCTGTCCCCGGCCTTTCGAAGCGGGCACCGGGCTCCAAAGCCCCGGCACCTGCTTCGGAAGGCCGGGGAGAGGCAGCGCAGCCTCCTCCCCACCCACACGCTCCCTTCCCTGGGCTTTCTCAGCAGGCTCCAGGGCTCCAAAGCCCCGGACCCCGCTGAGAAAGGCCGGGAAGAGGCAGCGCAGCCTCCTCCCCACTCACACGCTGCCTTCCCCAGCCTTTCTCAGCGGGGTCCCGGGCTTTGGAGCCCCGGAGACCACTGAGAAAGGCCGGGGAGAGGCAGCGCAGCCTCCTCCCCACCCACACGCTGCCTTCCCCGGCCTTTCTCAGCAGGGTCCGGGGCTTCTAAGGCCTGGAGATACCTCAGAAAGGCTGCGGAGAGGCCAGCCAGGCTGGCCAGACACCCTCCTGATGCCTCCCTCCCTCTGGGGGGTGCTGCGGGAGCAGCATCTGTTATTCGCGGTTTTTCCACATTCGCAGGGGTCTCAAGAACCTAACCCCCGCGAATGTGGAGGGACAACTGTATTATTATTATTATTATTATTATTATTATTATTTCTTCTTTATTTATGTATGGTTGTATGGTTGTACGATTGTATATGTGAATTGCGTTATTGGAATGTTTGAAGAATAAGTGGTGTAATAAGTGTGTGGAAAATTACAATAAAGATAATAAAAAAAGAAAGAAACTCTTCCAGAACACGGCCTCACAGCCCAATTTTGCAAAACAACAACAACAACAAATACTTAGTATGAGAGCCTAAACCTAAATCCTTTGTTTTTTGTCAAAATGGTGACTGTGAATGAAAGATTATTACCACTTCATTTTATCAAGGGACCACCCATAGGGGGCAAGCATTCCTCCACCACCAAATTTTGCTTAAAGAGAAACATGTTGAAGGCAGTTTTGTTGTCATGTTTAGGTCAAACGTCTGTAGGAACCTGTGAGGGATGATCCTTCTGATATGATTAGTAACATTCCTTGGTAGAGTAGTGGATTAACAAATCTTGCTATTGATTTTTCAGATTTTTTTAATATTAAAAAATGGAGAATCTTGCTTTGGAGGAACAACTGTAATGTTTTCAGGGAAGTTTGACCATTTTCCCTGATAGGCTATGTGAACATTCTGATGCATTTTGTAAATCTTCAGTTGCTACATACCAACCTAGTTTCATTAGACATTACTACATGATATTTGAAATTCCCCAAATATTTTCTTTTTTATGTATAGGCAATGAGTGTGATACTTCATACACATAGCTTCTAGTTGCTTCAGGCAAATTAGGTCTCTGTAACAGCTTAAGCTGAATGCGGCTCCCATTAGTTCTACAGGAAGTTATGGCTCCACACTGAAAGATGGCTATATCTCCTGTATGTTGGAAGCACAGCCTCTAGCAAATTTTTATGGACAAGCTATAAAAGCTTAGAAATAGATACAATTGTGAGGCATTAACAAGTGAGAGGCAGTTGCTGGTGTTGCTATGTACACAGCTAAAAGCTGAGAGGTAGTGGGATAGAAAAAAGACTGCACAAATAGGAATGAGAAAAAGATCACTGAAACACACTCCTGCAATCTAAAGGAGATCATGTTGGGCTGGAAGACGCACATTCTCAGAAAGAACATCTACTAAAAATTATGAAAGATGGAAAAGAAACCTCTTAAAGGGATACAATTAGAGCAATGTTATTTTATATGATGATTAATTATTTACCACATTACACTGAAATCTACTTATTTATATATAATGTGCAATTTTTGAAAGTGAAATTATCATTGAAGCAATGTGTATTTTGGAGTGGGGGGTTAGTTCAGCAAGATATGAATAAAATAACCAATTAGTTTCTGGAAAGGCCAAGCTATATATAGGCAAAGAGTTCAAATAAAGGAGCATTTAATAGGACTGCAGCACACAACATGAGAAGCCAGTTGTTTTTAAAGGTGACTACAGTTAGTATTTTTATAGGATCTTGTCAATTACAGTAATAATCCTCAACACAGTAACAATATTGTCTCAACCTTTAATGAACACACTGCCTTAAAAGCATCTACACAAATACACATGCTAAAGTAACTGTTTTCAGATATTTCAAGGGCAAGTCTAGGCTGCAAATCTCCCAAAAGATTTGCTATTTTAACAACATAATTATACTCCAGTTATTGATCACGGACTGACCTATGATTCACACAAAAAAACACAATCCAGCAGAAAAGAATTCCAGTTAGTCAGCAAAGTAAGAAACGACCAGTTCACTGAACTTTCTCTAGCACAATATAGTAAGATAATGCCAAAGTTAAAATGCAAATAGCAGATATTCACACAAGCCACAGCAAAATAAGATGAGATTATTTCTAAAGTCCCCACCAAAACTGTTTAAATATATATGTTTGTTTCAGCTCACAAGTCTTTGAAATTAGGTGAATGTTATTATTACCCCCCCCCCCGCTGAGCACAGCATAGAGTTGCCTGGGGGGAGGTGCTTTGATAGCCTCATATGACAAGAGGCCACCTAACTGGTATATAGCATCATAATGCGAGAGGCAGGGGGCAGAACATGAGATATATTACAATGTCACCGCCCCCTGCCTTTCAGTCTTTATGGTTAATCCTTTATGACTTGAGGGGTGGGGAGGAGGCCATCCTTCAGGCTGGCCAGAAGGTCGAGCCCTTACTAGAAGTCACACAACTTGAGGTGTCTCGTCCTGGAGTTTGGCCTTCTAGTAGATGGTGCCTGAGGGATAACCCAGTTGCTGGGACACCTCCCCCAGGGCTCAGGTGTTTCACCCAAGGGAGGCTGGAGGTAAGTCTGGTTGTAAACTACTAGCTCCACCTATTCCGGCACTTAGGGTTTCCATAAGTCCCGGAAAACTGGGAAAATCCTGCCTGTGTAGAAGCTCCCCTGGGGGGGGGGCTAAGTACACTCCCCTTGCTGGGAGGTGAGGTGGCTCGGCAGGGCAGCAGGTCTTCTTCCCCACTCATCTGGTTAACAGTGGCAGCTAGAAACCCAGTTTTGCTTATTTAAATAATGGGAATCTTCTGCATACTCACTCCCCAAACTCCCCCCCCCCATGGCCTGGCGGGGCAGCGGGTCATCTTCCCTGCTGGGCTGGCTCATCAGGTCAGCAATGGCAGCTGCACACTCCTTTACCCCCAACCCCCCCAGTCCCACCCATCCCCCTCCTTGACCTGCAGGGCTTCACCTTCCTATCAAAGTTCACAGGCTTGCTGGACAAAGGCAGCACGATGGGTAATCCTGTATTGTTTTTTGTTGATAGTCTGACCAATTCAGTCCTGTATACCTTTGTCCTGGTTTTGTGGCAGATAATTATGGCAATTCTACCCGCACTAGGTCTTCCCTGTCACTTGCGTATCTCAAGGAATAAAACATAAATAAGTTTAGAATAAGTAAAGCGGTCAATATTTTAACCCAATACTTGTATGTGGTCTCGTTATTTCATATGTTGGTCATCAAATAATAGAGAGTTGTTTGCACTGTAAGAAGGGGTGTGCAATATTGCACAGGAGTTTTGTAGAAAAGCACAAACCTAGGAAGGTGAGTTCATACACAGATTTCCTAAGTAACCATTTTATTCATTCATACAAATTCATGTTCACTTTTCTCTCATAAAAATCTGTTTGTTCTTTAGCAGTTACCAATGTGAACAGGTAAAATGTTCCAGACACCCTTGCCTCAAGAGCACTGCAAATAAATAAGTGTTGAATGAGTAGTCCTTTAAAGATGGGGAAACATCCATAAGAGGAAAGAACTAGGATATTTGCTTTTCTGTATTTCCCAAGCTTTTATATCACTACCTGGAAATAAAAATTCTATGAGAAACACATATAATAAAAGCTAGAGTCGTATCATGGTTTTACATTAAAATGTACTGCTCTGTCATAGTATTATCTTAGGCTATAAGCATTTATTTATTGCCGAAAGAGCTATCAAAATACAAAATCTAAAAAAAACCCAAACCTATTTTGAGACACTCAAGAGAAGATGTGCTGATAATTCTTATTCACTTTATTTTCTCTTCCAGCAAAATGATAAGGAAGAAAGCTCCTTTGAAAAAGATATACTGGACATGATCATTTTTGACATGTAAAAGATTGATTAATAAGATCATTTAAACTGCCCAACTGTTGCTAAGCATTCCTGAAATGAATGATCCAGAAATATCCTTTTAATAACCATTGGTATTTTGGCATTAATTAGAAAACTTCAGATCATCTCAGTAAGGCTTTCTAGGGTCACTCATGAAAAAAACAAAACAAAACAAAACAAAGCCACTCTGTCCTAATTTTTACTGTCTCAATATCCCATCAGGTTCTCACTTACTGATTCAACTCTGATCATTCAGGATGGATAACAATCATGAAACATAAAATACAACCAGGAAAACGATAAATGTAAACAAATATAAAAATGAAATAAATGGAAAATGTAAGGTTGTTAAAATCCAGCAGCTAGGGGATTCAAACAATAAATCCAATCACAGAGGTAAACCTTTAAAATCAGGTGTTGAAATGGAACAGTGTATAGTATATTAACAGCTGAAACCCTTCCCAAAAGGGTTGAGTAGAGATAGCCCAAATTTGCCCTGAAGGTGAGGCTAATCTGCATACCATAATTAATAACTTTCACCTACTGTTCATCATAATTTCCTGAATTGTTCTCTGACAACTCTTTATTATTCTTTGTTTTCTGTAAGACTCTTCAAGTCAATATATCATTCTTCTTTTTAAACTTGTAAATATAATTAATATCATTGTATCTACAGCTTGTACTTGTATTCTCCTGCTCTTTTTCCATTTCTGTCCTCAGTATGCCTTCAATTTCTTAGAAAACCTCCATCCACATGCTCCAACATTTCATAGATGATAACTGGGACATATGTAGCCAAGCAGTGTCAGTATGCAGTCAAGATGGCAAAGTTATTAATGAGGAAAAAGCACATCCGCTAGGAGAGGCTGCAGCAGTTTACTTTTCCCTGAGCCTACTGGGAAGGGCATGATTCCACCCCCTCTTCTCCTCTCACTCCTGCTGAGTTCAGTATAAACTACTTTTGCGCTTTGAACTCTTTTTGTACCAATGGGAATAAACTGAGGACAAAAGGAAAAGTGAAAGGAGGAGAGAGAAACTGGGCGGGGGGGTGTCAGTAAGAGTGGGAAAAGTGTGAATTGATGCATACTCATGCAAATTCAAAGCAGGATTGACTTGTCCTAATGGTGTTTGGCAAAACTGCAGGCATGTGAGGCTATCTACTTTTACTGTCCCAAAAGGCATGCCCACAATTCAAGATGGTGGCCACGACTCACATTTTTATTTTCATCAGTTGCTGCTGACAAATGGCATTTTTTTTAAAAAAAGGCATATATAAGGTGCAAAAGTGCAATATTCCACCTAAATAAACATTAAAAAATAAAGAAAAAGGCTGTTTCATTGCCTCAGCACACTATCGCAAAAATCCAAGATGGCAGTTCCAGGGTGCCTGCCTTCTTAACAAGCCCCACCCCCTGCTCCCATCTGACCAATCAGCTTTCTAATTCAGCTTTTCTGGGGCTATGCAAATAAATTTGATCTCCTGTCCTAATGGTTGATCATGCACATTCACCACAGAGTTTTTAAAACAACATCAGGGAAAGTGTCAGAGAAAGCAATTAGATGCTGGCAAAGTATAACAAATAACAAAATCTGGGAAGGTAGCCAACTGTTAATTAGAACAAAGGAATGGAAACACAGCCTTGCAAAGATTTAGTCCAGCAACACAGTCTAAAAAGTCAGGGGCTTACAGCAGTCAGTGTGGGTCAAAAACAAGTCCATGGGTCAATAGGATTAGGCAACAGAAACATCAAGAACAGTCCACGGTCTAAACAGGAATCAAGGCAACCGAAATCAAGGCAATAGGAACGCGGAGTCAAAGAGAACTAGCAGGAAGCTTTCACAAGGAAGATCAGTTGATCTCTTAAAAAGCCTTCATGGCTCCCCAAGGTGTACATATAGCATTCAAGGCTTTGTCAGGTGCTCCTTGACGAGCCAGTGTTTCTGATAAAGCCTCAGCAATCTTCTTCATGCTTCCTTTTGGGATCTCTGCTGGCTGAATGGTGGTGGAAATAAGTCCGTCTCCTCTTCCTCTTCCTTATCTGATTGGCAGGGCTCTCTGCTGGGACTGGTGCCAACCCACCTGGACCAGGCTCTTCCTCTGCTCGAGTTTCCAGGCTGACAGGGTTTGATGCTGGCACAGGTGTAGATAAACCTGTGCCAGGGTCCATAGGGCCATTCTCTGCCTTATGCTTCTCCTCTGATTCCATACCCTCATCAGACTCACGTGGCATGACAGAAAGCCTCAAAGGCTGTTCCCTTGGGGTTTATGGTGGATTTGGACCCCCCTTCTCAATACAGTGGAATTATGTTGGATCTCATTAGGACAGGTAGGATTCTAAGTGAATTCTAAGAGGATTATTTTCACTGTTTAGACAGCCCCCCCCACCAGAGATGAGGACATTTTAAAAGCAGCTGGAAAAAGAGGCAAGATTACAAGATTAATCAGGACTCTTCGTGACAAATCTGGAAACTTGTAGGTTATGTCCATCTGTTACATATATTCAACTGTAGGGTTTCTAAAAACTGGTCCTTTGGTGACATTCCTTGCTTTTATTACCATGATTTCTATTGACTGCATGCTGCATGGGAAGAGTGGCAATGTTTGCTCTATGGTTTGAGTTCAAAGAAAATATCTCCCCTTTTCACCCAGTCAGTGAGCAATTTATTGAGAGAATTCCCACTTCTGTGTTTTGCAGGCTGTTTCACTTGTGCGATGGATGTGTTGTAGACTAGACATTTTTAAAGTTTTGATCAATACTAGGATTTATTTAAAACCAGATAGCACCTCACAAAATGAAGGAAAGAAAGATACTGGATATTCTGCAGCATCTTTCTGTCTATAGACAACAAACAATAACAGGCTATAGAGTCTACTGCTACGGAGTTGAACCTACAGCCACAATCGAAAACCACTTTGTAAGAGCAAAAAGAGCAACAAACTACCAAGCTAACCTTAAGCTCAGTGCTTGAAAGACCTTCATTTAAACTTCCTACACTAGTTTGAAAAACCTTCAGCAAACTTTTATACACAGAGCTGGGATTAAATTAATCTGGCACATAGATAGAAGTAGCAACACACTGCATTTAAGGCTTGATACAAAGCTCATTGACATCAATGGACTTTAGCTGTGACCTTTATAGAGGATCTCACTTGTTATAATGAATTGTGAGAACCTGAGTAGCTGATAATCGTGATCTGAATCTAGACCTAGCATTACTTTATCTGAGTGTATCACCTTTTCCTTTATCCTAAAATATGGCATTCACATTTAAATCTGTAGCTTTTCCTTATCATGTAAAGAGATGAATGCTATAAAGATGCTCATCTAGGGTTTTTTTTGGACAAGAAGCAATACTACATAATATTATAACATGGATCCTTAGTTAATAAATATTCTGATGTTCATCTTCCATATAATTATGAATCAAAAATTGCTGAATTTTATTTCTAATGCAGATACATCAGAACTGTTAAGAATTTCAAATATGAAAGTGTTTTTATTTTAACAGAGGAAAGGCATGTTACTGAACACCATGAAAAGAGTAAAAAATCAAATTAAGAAATCTATGAGATCTATGAGCATAGTATGTGACCTAGAGCTGACTCAGAACTAAACAAAGGATTGCATCCATTTACAATGGTCCCATAAAGCAGGATGAAACATTGAGGTATAAAATGAAATTCCTTTATGTCAGGTTTCACCTATTCTTAGGATCTATTCAGGCCAATGGACATGCTAAATGCACCACATGGCAGCTTCCTTATGGTAAGTCATACCTTCTTGGAATACAATGTTTGTCACAATGAATACATTTGTTTTAGACACTAAGCAGGAAATGTCTCTCATAATGCATTAAGGGGAAGCGTTCTAGAAGAATCATAGCATCATAGGAGATTTTCAGATGGGGAAATTATTCCCTGGGGAGATCGGGACAGAATTGTTTCTGTCCCGGAAGCAGCACTGCGTTTCACATGCCTACTTCCCTCTCCTGATCTCCTGTCGTCCTGACACTGTCCTTGTTCTAGTTCCCTGTCGGTTCCACGATATTTTATTAATGAGAGTTTGTCATTAATAAAAAGAACTAGAACAAGGACAGCCTGAGGACGATGGGAGATCAGGAGAGGGAAGTGGGTGTCCGAAACACGGTGCTGCTTCTGGGACAGAAACAATTCTGCCCTGATCTCCCCGGGGAACAATTTCCCTGTCTGAAAATCTCCATAGAGTTGGAAGAGACAATAAGGGCCATCTAGCCCAACCCCTGCCTTGCAGGAATAGACAAGCACTCCCAACAGATGGCTATCCAGCTTCAGTTCCAAAACCTCCAAAGAAGGAGACTCCACAATACTGAGGCAGTGTATTCCACTGTTGAACCACTCTTACCATCAGAAAGTTCTTCCTAATGTTTAGGTGGAATCTCTTTTCCTGTAGTTTGCTCTGTGTCCTAGTCTCTGGAGCAGCAGATAACAAGCTTGCTCCCTCTTCAATACTGCAAGTCACCACGTTGTAAGTTTGATTCCAGAGGGCTCCAAGGTTCACTCAGCCTTTCATCCTTTCGTAGGTTGGTAAAATGAGTACCCAGCTTATGGGAGCAATTAGCTAACACACATTGGAAGCTGCTTAATGCAGTGTAGATGTGTAAATTGCTATTGCCCAAAACAATTTGTAAGCCACTCTGATAGCCTTGTGGCTGAAGAGTGGGGTATAAATAACTAAAATGATGATGATGATGATGATGATGATATACATCCTTTCAAGTATATAACCATGGCTATCATGCCACCTCTTAACCATCCCTTTTCCAGGTTAAACATTCCCAGCTCCCTAAGCCACTTCTTATAGGGCTTGGCTTCCAGATCTTCCAGAAGAATATAAAGTCAAGATACTCGAAACCCACTGAAATACACAGTATTTCCAAAATACTTAAATCTCACTGAAAGATATTCTAATTAATTAATGTCCAATTAAGTTAAATGAGGATGTAGTATAATTAAAAATCTTTGATTTGGGTCAGAGCCTCCTAAACTGTTTTCTGGGGGGAAAGAATATAGAAAGCAAGTATAGTCATCTTTATTAATTAGTTTGTTTTTAAAAAGGGTTTCCTTACATCTGGTTGGGAGGAATAACATACTATGAGAATTTGGAACAATTTTAACCTGGTATTCACAGATCACAAACTGTTTCAGGAAATTAATCTCTACAGAAATACATGTGGGTATTTGGGTTCTTTGGTGCAAAAATATGTTTTTCATGTAAGAACAGTTTCCTGTTATCTATTCATTTTTATCTCTGTGTGCAAAATTACTGGATGTCATGATAGGTTCATGTTAGGGTTGACATGAATCAGAAATGACTTGAAGGTGAACAACAACAACAACAACAACGAGAGAGAAAGAGAGAGAGAGAATGTTTTAGGATCCAAGATTAATAATGTCTTATCATGTAGATGGAGACAATCACTGGTAGAATTTTCTAATATTTTCTTCATTTTGAGATACATTAATTGCAGTAATGTGTTCAATATAGGTGTCTCTCTGTGTACAATACATATATGTGAACTTGCCCAATGTGCAAAAAACAGCTGTGACTTAGAGCTCCTGGAGCAACCACTTGGCAACTTCCTATTAGTCCTACTGCATCAATAATGGATCAACAGCAACACCAAGTATGGTAGCATCAAGGGTTGGAAGCCCAGAACTGAAGCTGCTATAAATCATATTGTGTACTGAACACTGTATAGTACACTGTGACAATCTGGAAATCACATATATACCCTCTTAGTAGATAGTCAATTGCAGAAGTTGCAATACTGATGCAGACAGTGTTGCTGTTGTTGTGTGCCTTCAAGTTGTTTCTGACTTATAGTGACCCTAAGGTGAACCTATCACAGGGTTTTCTTGGTAAGATTTGTTTTTTTTGGGGGGGTTACCTTTGTTTTTCTCTGTGGTGGGGAGAGTATGATTTGCCGAAACACAGTGGGTTTCCATGGCTGAGAGAGGGTTTGAACACTGTTCTCCAGATCTGTAGTCCAACGCTCTAACCATTACACTATGCTGGCTCTCCTGAGGGGTCCTCTACTGCACCTGAAGACATCAGATTAACTTAGGAGTACAGGGCAGTTTTCTCCTCCAACAGCTTGCTGCTACCTACCCATATGTAAAGCCCTAGGTGACCCCTTCAGTTCTGCCCAGTGGTAGATCTGGCTGTGCTTGTTACTCTACTTTATTATTGTTACAATATTTGGTTGTCTTCAGCTACAGTGGCAGGGCTTAACAAAGTGAGGTATGTGAATCAGAAACTCTCTTACTGGTATACCAAAAAATGCTAATGTGAAGTCGAAGGCTTTCACGGCCGGCATCCATAGATTTTCCTTGGTTTTTTTTCGAGGCTGTGAGGCCGTGTTCTGGAATAGTTTCTTTCTGACGTTTCACCTGCATCTGTGGCTGGCATCTTCAAAGATGCCGGCCACAGATGCAGGCGAAATGTCAGAAAGAAACTATTCCAGAACATGGCCTCACAGCCCAGAAAAAAACCCAAGGAAAATCTATTAAAAAGCTAATCTTTCCATGGAAACCCAAGGGGCAAGGAAGAGCAAAAATAAAATAAAATAAATTCCTATAGCTACAGTAAAGACCAGGCATATTTGAACACCAAATTTAGAAACCCTGGGCCTAAATTAAGCCTCAGTATTTTGAATTTCAAATGCCTGCAACACAAATAGCAATGGCTTTAATTCTGGCAGCAGGGGATGTACTTTCCCTAGACAGTTCAAGGTAGTTAAGCTCATTATTCGCTGTCATGGAATCTTTTGAAGATTATAAAGTTTTTTCTAAATTTAAAACCTGTAAATATTTGCCTTACAAGAAAACCTTGTATGTCTCTGGCAAGGGTGGGGGATGGGTGAGTGGGATGGACAAATTACAAAGGAGCTGCTTTTATTTGAGTGAAAACACCCAGTGTGATTGAGACACAACTTTTGATATTTGATATTTCCCCACAGTATAAGAGTTGTTAATTTCCTTTTTTTAAAGGAATAAGCTTTTTTGAACTTGGGGTGCAGGGAGAGATTAGCATTTATGTATGGTTCACATTGCAAACATATCTGTATCATTTGTGCTATAGAACAAATTTTATTTTTTAGTAATTAGTGGGGACTCCTGAAAGATTAGGTGACAAACTGTCAAATCTATAGAACTACTTGGCTTGGGCCAATGGAACAGAAGTGAAATGACAATGTTTTGTCTTCTACCTCCCTTTCTCCCTCCAGATACCTTTTGTTTTTTTATCACATTTTCACCCCATTGGTTTAAACTCGGAGCTCGTGTACTCCTTCCCACTCAGAAACAGGAAGGCCTGGGATCTAAGCATCCAGGGTGGAGGCCCTTTCCCATATTCCCACCAGATATACCTGTGAGGTCGGTGTGACAGAGAGAAGGGTCTCTCCAGCAGATCTCAAAGCATGATCTGGTTCATAAGAGAGAATATAATCCTTCAAATAGCCATGTAGAGTTTTAAAACAGAACTTTGAATTGTGCCTGGAAATGGACTGGCAGCCAGTGGAATTGTTTCAACAAGGGAGTTGTGTGATCCCTGTAGCCAACTCCAGTTAGCAATCTGAAAGTGGCTCTTTGGACCAGCTGAAGTTTCCAAACACTTTTCAAACACATTACAGTAATCCAACCAGGATGTAACTGAGACATGTGTCACCTTGGCCAGATCTGACATCTCAAAGAACAGGTGCAGCTGGAGCACAACCTTTAACTGTGCAAATGCACTCCTAGCCACAGCCGAAACAAGGGTTTTCAGGCTCAGAGTTGAATCCAGGAGCACACCCAGGCTGTGAACCTGCATCATCAGGTGGAGTGTAACCCCATCCAACACAGGCTGAATCCCCATTCCCTGATCTGCCTTTCAACTGACCAGGAGCAACACTGTCTTGTCTGGATTAAGTTTCAATTTGTTCACCCTCATCTCGTCCATTACTGATGACAGGCACTGGTTTAGGACCAAAACAGCTTCCTTGGCTTGTGGTGGAAAGGAATAATAGAGTTGGATGTAATCTACACACTGGTGGCAGTGAACCCCAAAGTTCTGAACAACTTCTCCCAGAAGTTTCATGTATATGTTAAATAACATGGGGGACAACTGAACCCTGAAGGACTCCACAGGCCAATGGCCAAGTACTACCTTCTGGTTCACCCCTTCAGAAAGGAATGAAACCACTGCAAAACAGTGCCTCCAAGTCCCATTCCAGCAAGGCAATCCAGACATATACCATGATTGATGGTATCAAAAGCCACTAAGAGGTCCAGCAGAACCAACAGGGACAAAAGGGACATGCTTCTGATGTAGCTCATCCACCAAGGTGACCAGTACCATTTCTTCCCCCATAACCAGGCCTGAAACCAGATTGAAATGGATCTAGATAATCTGTTTCATCCAGAAACCCCAGGAGCTAAGCAGCCATTCACACTCCAGAGCCTTGCCTAAAAATGGAATGTTAGAGACTGGCTGATAATTATCCAGAATGGTGGGTCCAGGGAGGGCTTTTTTAGTATTGGTTTTATAATGGCCTTCTTCAGGTAAGCTGTAACTCTGCTTGTTTTAGTGAGGCATTAACCACTTCCTCTACCTACTCAGCCACTCCCCCTCTAGCTTGTTATTAGTTATTTAGAGTACTTATACCCTGCTCTTCAGCCACAGAGGAGCTCAGGGCATCTTACAAACTGTTCAAGGAACAATATTAGTAAGCCACAACACACACAGAAAAGGGAATGGCAATGGGAGAGGGGAACGTCCAGTAGATATTGCCAGTTCTTTTCTCTCTGAGGACAGGGCAGTGGCAGTTGGAATGGAGGGAGGTCCTTTCATCTGCTTTTGCACTTAGGCTTTTTTAATAAGTTAGGAAGGGCAATGATCTAGAACACATGTGGTGGCTCTCATATCTCAAAGAATCCTGTCCATATCCTCAAGTTTCACAACTTGAAAAGTATCTATTGTCACTCAACAAGTAGGGGGCAGAGTTACATCCACTGGATCTGTATCAATTATAGCATCAAAGTCAAGGCCGACTGAGCAATTTTGTTTGCCAAGTACTGGCCAGTTGTTTGCTGCAGGCAGTCAAGTGGTTTGGATTTTTCTCTCTTGAGCCTGTGTGTGAAAGACCCCTGGCCATTCAAAACAGCTCTGCTGTCTTGCTCCCTGCAGATACAATAGAGGCAGAGAAGAAATTTGCCTTTTCTGCCTCTATTGCCACAGAGCAGGCCCTCAGATAAACTTTAGCCTGTGTTCAATTGGATGTGTTCCAAATTTTCTACCAATGCCAGTCTAGTTGCCTTCTCACTTGTTTCATTGCCTGGAAAACCAGTACAACTCAATCCCTGTATTCAGTTTCACTTATCCACATCTGAAAAAAATATGTTTTCTCTAGGCATTTCTGGGTACTCCAATGTGACTCTACAGTCAACTTCTGGCATTTCTCTCATTGAAAACAATAGGGTTCCCTATTATCCAGGGTTTCAGGTATCCATGGGGAGGATTGGAATGTATCACCCATGGATATGGGGGTTCACTGTAATTGTTGCTGCTGTTGTTGTTTATCACCAGGTAGATCAAAGGCACTGTCCAATATCCCCGATGGCTTTACAGTCATCACTGCATTATATCCCATTTATATCTGGTCTTTCCAACATACCCTGCTTTCCCCCCAAAGCTGGGACTCAAGCTAGAAGAAACAGAATGGAAAACTTACATAGATATACAAAAAATATTGTAAAATATAATTAAATTATCTATTTAATTCAAAACCCTTTAAAATATATCCCTTAAAAAGCATAAGAGAAAAATGTAGGGAGGAGCATATTACTAAAGCCTTTTGCTGTAAGGCAATCAGAATCCCAAACCCTGTAGAATACAAAGGTCTTCACCCAGCTAACAGAAGGTCAGCAAGGTGTTGGGCAGTCTAGCCTCCCCAGGGAGGGAGTTCCAGAGCTTAGGAGCAAGACATTGAGTAGGCCTTCCATCACACTCCCATCCAACTTGCCCATGAGGGTAGTGGGACTGAGAGAAGAGGCTCTTTCAAAGCTCTCTGAGCCTGGACAGACGAATACATACAAGATAGCCTGGATTTGGGCACAATAGAGCTTTATAGGTCATAACCAGTACTTTGAACTGTGCAGCTGTAATAATGATAATTATGATGATGAAAGTTAGTTCCAGCTTCTCCCAAACAGCTAGAAAAATTACCAAGAAAAACTAGTTAAACCACAAACCATAGCAGATCAGGAAAAAAAATTTGACCAAATAATTGGGATAGCAGTGATTCTATTATACCACCCCAAGGCCCTTGAATGTTTCCTGTTGTTCATCCACATATACCCAATGTCTGTTAAAGACCAACATCATTTTAAATTAATAATATGAATGAATTTTTATTCCACTGGTATCTAACAAACCTGTTTTGTGTCTTCTCAGTTATTATGCAAATGGAAATCATTTATCAATTGTGTATGTGTGTGTGTGTGCACATGTGTGCATGCTACAGGCATTAGCAACACTATCTGGCATGCAGCCCAAAATAAAGAAGTTAATTAACCTAATAAATATTACATTTTCACTTTCCCATAAGTAATGAATAATCTCTTCGAATTCAATCAGTGCTTCTTAGGGGAGTATTCTTTCATAACACTTTAGAAATAAAAGGCAAAGAATGTTTCTTTGGAGGCTAGGTATTGCAGAATTATTGCCCTAAAGGTGCATCTACTACAACCTTTAACAACTTCTGGATATGAGAAATGGCACCACTCACACATGACCACTGCCCGACTTACCCCCTGGACCGGCGGCATTTGAGGGGCTGGAGGATCGCCTTCCTCCCCTCGGTGGCCAGCCGCATGGCTGCCGTGGGTGCCGCCATGCTGGGGGAGGAGCATCTTCTTCCCTGTAGGCTTTGCCCCTCTGGGAAGAGGCTCACAAACCAGCCAATCAGGTGGAGGCTGCTCACCCTGATTGGATGATTGCGATAGGCAGCAGCCAATCAGGAACAGGCTTTGCTCCCCACTCCTGATTGGCTGAGGGGTTGGGAGGACTTGCTGCTCATGCAGCAGTTTTCCCTCTGGTCCGGCTGTCGGGAATATATTCCTGGCTGCCAGGCCAGTCTCGGCAGTTGGCTCTTGTGAGCCGAAAAGGGAAGAGCTCACGAAGACCCAGAAGAGCCAGCAGGAGCCTTTGGAGCGGTGAAGAGCCTCCGAAGAAGCCTGGATGGAGGGGAGCCAGTGGCGAAGGGCCTCCAAAGAAGCCCGGATGGAGCGATCCAGCAGAGCAGATATAGGGAAGACCAGCAAGGCTGGCTGGGGGGATGACAGCAGAGGCAGCTGGCAGAGGCAGCTGGTGACTGGGAGTGGTGGCAATGGCAGCCACAAGAGGTGTTTGGCCCAGGGCAGCAGCCCAGCTGGACGGCTAGGTAGCCAAGGGCTCGGCGGCTTTGCAAACCCCCCCAATCGGGTATAGCCAGGCACCTGTCTGGAGGGCACCCTTTGGGACATCAGCAAGGCAGCGGCAGGGGCAGTGGAGCTAAGCCGGGCAGCACTGCCCCTCTGGGAGGTCCAGGGTCATTAGGGCAAGGGCTAGCTTGCCAACAGGGTCCCATAAAGGGTCCCATAAGGGGGCACCTGGCAGCTACAGCTGGCCAACAGGGGAACTTTTACTAGGGGCGGACAAGCTGGGTGCTACCTTGTGGCACTGGACCTGCCAGTTGGGGAGCATTTGGAGCAGACAAGCCGAGGCACGCAGCCCTGAGGCACAGCAGTCCTATTGCTGAGCCATTCAAGGGCTAAACGGGCGGACGAGCCAGTGCGTAGTCGTGGTCGGGCTCTGCCAAATCAGTCAAGGCAGAGGGGCAGACAAGCCAGTATACTTCCACAGCAAAGGGAGGCTCAGGGCGGACAAGCCAGGATTCTCCCATCCCAGGCAAGTGGACAAGAATAGGTCATAAGCAAACAGAGCAGACAAGCATAGCACCTAGAACTGAAATCACTATTGGCTGAGCTAAGGCTATATCTGAAATCCCTATTTACTTACTTAGGCAGTTGGCAAGTTCCATACCACCAAAAAAGCAAGCACAGCCAAATAGGCTGGTTACCAAAGGCCAGACGGGTAGGGTGCCCAGGTCTTGGGCAGACCTAGCCCCTCGTGGGCACCAGGCTATGACTGCAGCAAGGAGCACCTCAGGCTTGGCTAAGGGCAATGCCCGGGCCAACCAGGGGTCCCTGGCAGGCACCCAAACACCAAATCTGCAGAAATTGTCACAGGCTGTGACATTCCTGAAAGAGCAGGTGGTTGAACTGAGAGCGAGAGGCAGCACAGAGGCAGGGGCAGCTGCCCACTCTCAACCATCCAAGGCCAGCTCCAGCATTGGAGCACAAGCTTCCAGGACCCAGGAGGAGAGATCCACCCAGTCAGCCAGAATGGCTGGGTGCCGAAGGGCACACCAGTTACCGGCCACAAGTGATATCAGTGTCATATCATCATCATCATCTTCTTCCTCATCTGAGCGGCAGGACAGAGCATCAGGAAAGAGAAAGAAAAAGGCAAGCAAATGAGACAGGAAGAAGCGCTCCAAACGCAGAGGGAGGGACAAGTCAGACAGCAAGGGATTGTCAGGTGAGTCGTCTGAGGACAATTTGGACCGTACTGGGTACTGGAGGGCGGGGGCACTGGTACCCAGATTGCCTTCTTGGGCAATCAGGGTACGCAATCAGCAGGATCCAGCTGGACCCTCCAGAGCTTGGAAAGACGGGGCTGCCTCGCAAGGGAACACTGCTTTTAATTTGTTCTAAGATCATGAGGACCCTCCTGGGATCCATCTGGATAAGAAGACACGGGATAATATCCTCAAGGGATATTATGTTGATGTCTTCACCCTCCTTAAACCAGAGGGGGAGGAGTGCAGTGTTCCCAAACAGGATAGAAAGTTGGCTGACAAGGCAAAACCTGATCCAGTGGATTGTTCCTTTTCCAGTGGTTGGCAGGCTTCACAGTTTTCATGGGGGTGGTACAGTTGGCATACCCAGACAGGGGATGGCATCTGGCTAACCACCTGGGGAACATCCTTAGGGCCAGGGCACTGGCAGGGGAAGTGGTGGCCATCGAGTATGACACCACTTTCTGTAGACTAGCTTCGCACAATGCGTGGGCCAGAAGGAATCTTATCAATGACAAGCTTTGGCTTGTCATTGTAGGGCCACATATTAGAGGCAAGGCAGACCCCGCAAAGCTGCCACAAAAAAAGGATCCCCGCCGCCTGGTCTGTTGGGAATACAATGTGGGGAAATGTTTCTGGGCTAGATGCAAGTTCGAGCACAATTGCAAGAACTTCTTTGGGTTCCACCATGTACCAATTGTACTTGCTTCATGACCAGCCAGCAGCCCTTTCGAGCTGGACGCCCTGCTGCCTCTGGCATCAAAAGGGAAGCAAGGTCTGGGAGCAGCGCCGGATATGGTACTAGGAAATAGATTTGTTCACAGGCCAGGCAGGGGGAGGTTGGCTTCCACCACAGTCAACCTCTGGGCTATGCTCCCCCTTTTGGCCCTTTACCCCAACACTAGGGCTGCGGCATACCTCAGGGACGGGTTTACATTCGGTTTCCAGATCCCAGCTGTGGGGCCCAGAGAAACTAGGGATTCGGGCAACGTAAAGTCTGCTTCAGATCTCCCAGATGTTGTGGTGGCCCAAATCAGAAAGGAATGCATGGCGGGGAGGGTGGCAGGCCCATTTTCATCCCCACCCTTTCACAATTTGCAGGTGTCCCCTTTGGGTGTGGTGCCTAAGAAGACACCGGGCAAGTACCGGCTCATCCATCATTTATCTTACCCAAAAGGGGCATCGGTCAACGATGCCATACCTCCAGAGCTTTGCTCAGTTAGGTACGCATCTTTCAATCATGCTGTTAAGTTAGTGAGGGCCTGCGGCCCAAGAGCCCTTATGGCTAAATGTGACACCTAGTCGGCATTCCAGCTGCTACTATTTCACCCTGATGATCATTGCCTGCTCAGCTTTAAGTTCCAAGGCCTTTGGTACTATGATATGGCTTTGCCCATGGGCTTCTCTATCAGCTGCTTTGCGTTCGAAACGTTTAGCACCTTCCTGGAATGGGCATTGCATCACAGGACAGGATCGCATGGCATCACTCACTATCTTGATGATTTTTTACTAATTGGCCCAGCCGGTGAGCCAGAGTGCAGGCAATTACTTCATTCCTTCCAGGTAATAGCACAGGAGTTAGGGGTTCCCCTGGCCCCGGAGAAGACAGTCAGGCCAGCAGATAACACCACATACCTAGGGATTCTATTAGACTTGGTGGTGGCGAGATCTTGCCTGCCGCAGGACAAATTGGAAGGGATCAAGGAATTACTACAGCACCTGCTCAGGAAGGATAAGGCAACTCTCAAGGAGGTGGAGACTCTCCTGAGCCACCCCAATTTTGCCTGCAGGGTGGTATCACCTGGGAGGGCCTTCTGTGCTAGGTTGGCGGGGATCACCAATGGCGTCAGGTCACCTCACCACCACATTCAGCTCACCAAGGGGTGAAGGAGGACCTGAAGGTCTGGCTTCAGTTCCTGGAGGAATACAATTGGGTTTCCTTTTAGCAGGAAGTAGCACCTTTGGGGGCAGGATTGCAGGTCCAGTTGAATGCGGTGGGTAGTCTTGGGTTTGAGGTGTTTTTCAATGGTCATTGGTGTGCCCAGCATTGGCCCTCTGATTGGGGGGACACAGCCATTTTGCGTGATCTAACTTTCCTTAAGTTTTTTCCCATTTTAGTTGCTGTAGTTCTATGGAAGGATGAGTTCCGGAGAAGAGGGTATGCTTCTGATGTGATAATCAGGCAGTTGTCCGGATTATCAATAGGCAGTCTTCAAAATCCAGCAGAGTCATGCAGCTGGTGCGGAAATTCGTGCTCACTTGCCTATCTTATAATATCACTTTCACTGTGCAGCACATCCCAGGTGTTAATAACAGGATTGCGGATGCACTGTCTCGGTTCCAGGACACCAGGTTTTGAGAATTAGCCCCAGAAGCAGACCCAGCACCAGCGGCCTTCCCAGACGAACTTTGGCTCCTTGGGAAGAAACAGTGATGCAAGGAGTCTACAACTCGTTGGCACCCTCAACGCAAGCCAGCTACACCAGAGCAGTTTGTTGGTTCTTCTTGTTCAGATGACAACAGGGTTATGAGCTTTCCTGGCCGGCACCAGAGAGGGATGTCCTTCATTTCATTGTGTCCCTCAGGGAAAAAGTTCTGGCACCACAGTCCATATCTTTACACCTTGCAGGTATCTGCAAGATAGCAGGTCACGGCGACCCTTGTTCTTGATCTGCAAGGCAGTGGAAGGCTGGCGTCGGCTGGAGCACCGCAGAGAGGACGGCCACAGGCCAGTTTCCTTTGGCCTGCTAAAAAGACTGCTGAATGCCCTCAACAAAGTCTGCTGATCCAGGTATGATGTCCTGCTGCTCCGCACAGCCTTCACCACCGCTTTCTTCAGCGCTTTGCACACCAGTGAGCTGGTGTGCAACTCCAGGACGGACAGGTCCGGGCGGACTCTCCAGAGGAAGGACGTATGCTTCATAGGAAGGTCATTGTCCCTTTGGATCCGGCAATCCAAGTGTGACGAGTGTGGTAGAGGGATGACTCTGCGGCTGCAGAGTCTAGATATACCCTCGGCATGCCCAATGGCCATCATGGAAAGGTTCCTGAAGGTACAAACCTTGGAACCAAGTACCATGCTCATCCACAAGGACACATCACCGCTGACTCGCTATCAATTCATAGCGATGTTCAGGGCGGCACTGTGGCATTTGGGTTTGCCAGCAGTCGAGTTTGGTGGGCATTCGTTTTGAATTGGAGCCACCACGACGGCAGCGGTGGAAGGTCTGGAGGTGCAAACCATTCAACAGATAGGACGATGGCGATCCAGGGCATACACCTCTTACATCTGCCCAGAACTCGACATCCTATTAGCATAGATCTGCTGGGCGGTGTCCAGCCACTCAGGCGACCTTCGGTGGCAGCTGTGTAGCTTGGTGGAAGATAAGCGGTAGGTCATCTTTTGTGGTGGGGGGCATTGGTTCTGATCCTAACTCGGGGAACAAGGGTCTCTGGTAACTCCAGTTCTGGGCCAGGCACATGGCCACAGAGACCTCGGGGGAGGAGGAGACAGGTCAGGCAAGCCAATTTGGGGCTCGCCACTTGTGAATCCTCCCCTTATCTCTAGGTTGGATCATGTGACTTGGGGAGGAGATAACAGGGCAGGCAGCGGGGGGCTGCAGGAGCTCCTGCCCGGTTAGGCCCAATTAGATGTTGGCAGTTGGGCCGACATAGGA
Organism: Gambelia wislizenii; assembly: GCA_030847615.1. NCBI lineage: Eukaryota > Metazoa > Chordata > Lepidosauria > Squamata > Crotaphytidae > Gambelia > Gambelia wislizenii. Next base: position 113,001,050 of record JAUMIR010000004.1, read on the forward strand.
CTCATCAACCAAGCACCCGGGATGGTTGATGTTTGGATTAGAACCCATGCTTGGGCACCAACCAAATCAACTGTCACTAAAGTTGTGGCATTTTCCACCAATTTATTTTCCCTACTCTTTTATCTAATTAGACCTATTTGTACTATGGTTTGGATTTTGCATCTATGTTTGTACTCTGTATATCAATATATTTTCTGCATTGTAACTCTGCGTCTGTGTTCCTTCTGGGGGTAAAGGGGTAGGCAAGGGGACCCATCACACCTAGCCATGCAAGACTGCTGCCCAACTTACCCCCTGGAGCGGCGGCATTTGTGGGGCTGTGGGGGTCCCCTTCCTCCCCTCAGTGGCTGGCCGCATGGCTGCCATGGGCGCCGGCATGCTGCGGGAGGAGCGTCATCTTCCCAGCAGGCTTTGCCCCTCTGGGAACAGGCTCACAAACCACCCAATCAGGTGGAGGCTGCCTCAACCTGATTGGATGGTTGTGATAGGCAGCAACCAATCAGGAATGGGTTTTGCTCCCCGCTCCTGATTGGCTGAGGGGTTGGAAGGACTCATGCAGCAGTTTTCCCTCTGGTCCGGCAGTCGGGAATATATTCCCCGCTGCCAGGCCAGTCTCGGCAGTTGGCTCTTGTGAGCTGAAGACCCACCCACCCCCCTATATTGCAGAGCTCGTTATTGCTATATTTGTCACAACTTGCTGAGGGTTGATGGGGGACATGGGTTCCAATCCTAACTCAGGGAACAGGGGTCTCTGGTAACTCCAGTTCTGGGCTAGGCACATGGCCACAGAGACCCCAGGGGAGGAGAAGATGGGTCAGGCAAGCCAATTTGGGGCTTGCCACTTGTGACTCCTCCCTTTGTCTCTAGGTTGGATCATGTGACTTGTTTGCCCTCAGGGAGGAGATTACAGGCAGGCAGCAGGGGCCTGCAGCAGCTCCTAACTGGTTAGGGCCAATTAGATGTCGGTGGTTGAGCCGACATAGGACTCATCGACCAAGAACTCAGGATGGTCAATGTTTGATTAGAACCCATGCTTGGGCGCCAACCAAATCAGCTGTCACCAAAGTTGTGGCCATTTTCCGCCAATTTATTTTCCCTACTCTTTTATCTTTTATTAGACCAATTTGTACTAAGGTTTGTATCTTGCATCTATGTTTGTACTTTGTATATCAATATATTTTCTGCATTGTAACTCTGCGTCTGTGTTCCTTCTGGGGATGAAGGGGTAGGCAAGGGGACCCATCACACCTAGCCATGCAAGTATTCATTAGCGGTCTTTTATTTTCAGTCTCCTGGAATATTAGAATTCTGGGATTGACATTATTTATACTAAGACCTTCTGGGCCTGAGAAGGTGATGTGAATTTCCTCCTAGCTTCTTTCTCAAACTCTGCCTCATCACTAAGATAAAAGTATGAAGAAATTTCACTATTGTCTTCTTTATGATCAAGAATTCCCCAACCTCAGTGGCAGCTCTTACTGCCATTTTGGGAATGTGGCATCAAGGGTGTTTCCTTTTTGCCATGTTTTCACACTTCAAAAGTCTCTCCACCTTCTATTTTCTTTGTGAAGCTGAGCACAAAAACAGAGAAAGCATATAAATACTGGTTGATTGCTCATGATTATGCAAATAGTCCACCTATTACATCTATTTTCTAATAGTCCATGCAACAAAGCTGCTGTTATGGCAGTTTTGAATTTTGTACACTTAAAGAAAAATCAATGTGTAAAGAAATGAATGAGAAAAATAGTTTTTTGAGACACAGCTCTCCCTTCCCACCCACTAAATCCTTTTCATTATGCAGTGTGGAGAATTTATTATGTGTTTTTTTTTCTTTACATCATTAGAATAAATCAGGTTACAACTTATACATCTACACTGAGCCAGGGTCTGCTTCCTGGACAATATGCAACAATAACAAAGACTGTTTTGTGAGAAATATTGCAAGTGTACTATCTCATCTGACAATGAAACTGTAGTTTTTTTTTTCCCCTGCCTGAATTTTTTTTAATGAATGAAATGCCAGGTGTCTATTTGAAAAGTTAATGCAATACTGGGAGTTAACAATTACATATGATATAATTTTATAATTTTTACAGAAACCATAAATTTATTACAAATTACAAATATGTCCACTTCTTGTGCTAATATGTAATTTATTATATCCAAAGTATATAATATTTTACACAACCAAAATAGCTGTAGTCATCAACATATACTGCTTCCTCAGGAGTAATTGATACACAAAAACTCAGTATTTAATGTTTAACAAAACAGCTTAAGGCAGCAATAACAACTAATTTGTACAGTTTCACACAATGAGCTTAATTTGGCATATATATATCATAACAAAACAGTAATTATAAATATATTATGTCTTTAGTTCTTCAATGTTCCAATATTCTCACAACTCTCAAACAACTTTTTCTGGATTTTTTCAGTTGTTTTGATCCTTCTGGATCTTCATCAATGCTCTAAATAAGTCTATTGCTTTTTCTGTAGCTTTTTCCTATGTTAATAAAATTATTTCCACATTATTAATATGTTTTTGTCATATGCTGCTAATAAAATAATAGTTATTTAATTTTGCTTACCACAATTTTTTTTTTTTTTGCTCAGAGATTTTTTCCCTGTTTTACAACTGGATATAACTTTCTCTGGGCTGATAATTACAATGAAGAATGTTGTAACAATTGTAAAGCCCACCAATTAATTTTTAGATGCATATATAAATTGCTTTTACTGACTGTTGTTTAGTGCTTACCCAATATATGCTGTTAGAGATTTTCCCTCACTTTTACAGCAGATCTTTATTTTTTGGTCTGTAATTTTTTTTAAAAAACCTGTTTGTTTAATTACACTACTTATAAAACAAACTTAATAGTTTTAATATATTTCGAATAAAATGTAGAAGCTCACTGTGACTGCCTCGAGTATACTTTCTCTCGCTGATGCAGTAAATGCTTGTCTTTTCTTTGCTTATTTATTTTCTAGTCATTGGGTAACTCAGCCTGCCTATGGTTTTTCTTTTCCTTTTATTTAAAGAGACAGTGTGCTATTTCTGATATACTCCCGTAGACACCTATTGTCTGGCAATAATGGACCTTTAAAGAAATACTGACAAGTCCATTCTGTCATTTAACCCGACTGGGTGCATGGATTCCAATTTATGAATCCAAAATGTCTCTCTTCTGAGTAACCATATGTTTGCCATGTTTTTTGATTTGACTGATCCTGTAAAGACTCTATAACAAAAAATTTAAAAGATTCTGGTGAATGTTTTAATACTGTAAAATACTCCACTAATGGGTTATCTTGCATTTTATTTTTAATTTTACTTCTATGCTGTTACCCTAGTTCTAAGATTTCTTTCCGTTTTTCCTATGTATAGTAAATAACAAGGAGAAATTAATACATAAATGACATGTGTTGAATTACAGTTAGTGAATGAGTGCAATTTGTATTCAAAACCTGTTTTTGGATGTCTAAAAGTTTTCAATTCTAATGCTTGTTTGCAACTATTACAATGGCCACATTTATAGTGGCCAATGGTTTTCTGAGTTACAGGTCTACTTGGACATAAATCATTGTGTACCAACATGTCCTTCAAATTTTTAGTTCTATGAAATGCTACTACTGGGAGATCCTCACACCCCGGAATGTGATTGACCAGGTGCCAATGCTTTCTAATTAACTGTTTAATAGATTGAAATGCTTGGTTAAATGTGAAGACTCCCACTATTTTATTAGTACTAGGATGTACTTTTTCTTGAAAGAGAGAGTCTCTGTTTTTTCAAGAGCTCTTTTCTTAGCTGTTTCTATGATCTCATTGGGATATGCTCTGTTGCCTAATGCTAATTGGTATTTTTCAGCTGCCTCCTGATAATCTTTTTCATATGTGGAGTTTCTTCTAAGTCTCAGAAATTGTGCAAAAGGGAGATTTTTCTTTAAAGAATATGGATGGAAGCTAGAATAGGGTAAAAGAGAGTACCTATCTGTTGGTTTTTGATAACACTGTTAATTTACCATTTTTTTACATAAGCCAATACATACAAAAAGTTGTGGTTTTTTTGGTTTTTTTGGTTTTTTTTTGGTGGGTCCTTGGACAACTAAATTTTATATATGAGTTAATTTCATTCACCCATTTGAAAAACATTTGAGATTTTGACCTTCCTGTGAATGAAATATACATAATCTATAAACCTCAAATAGTATTTAATATATTGGCAAAAAGGATTTTGTTTAGTGAAAATATGTTCTTCCTCTAATGCAGACATAAACAAGTTTGCTACTGATGGAGCAACAGGGCTACCCATTTCCATGCCCCTAATTTGCATGTAAAATTCTGATTGGAACGAAAAATATTTTTTTCTAACACTAGATCCAAAATTTCCAATAAAATGAGTTGGTGGTTTTTTTCAGTTAGGAGGTTCAAAATTTTTTCAACTGTTATTCTAGTCTCCATATGGGGAAATTGATGTATATAAAGAGTTTATATCCATTGTAATCAGACAAGTATTGAACAGAAAAAGAAAATATAATTTCAAAAAGGATGAACAGACTTCTGACATTCATTTGCTTGATCAGTTGCCATTAAAAGAATAATACATTTGCAATCCAGAAGATCCACCAGGAAAAAACCCCCCACACATTTCCTTTTATGCAAGGGATTCTTATTAGCTATACAGAGGATAGTAACTGAAGTAACATTGTGGGATATAACATACTGCATTTTTATGCAATGTTCCCATTGTTCCTTGCAAAACAAGGACTGGAATGTGCCTCTGTGCGTGTGTGTGTGCCTGTGCGCTCAGACAATATGACTAGGTACTTTGATACCATTCAACTGCAATATATGTTTTACAAACTTTGAGTAGCTACAAATAGATAATCACTGGTTACTCTTCCAGATATATGTACAGTTGTCCCTCCATATCCACGGATTTGGTATCCATGGATTTAAGTATTCATGGCTTGAAAAGGTTCTTTAAAAAATAATAATCCAAAAAGCAAACCTTGATTTTGCCATCTTATAAAAGGGACACCATTTTGCTACTATTGCATAGCATGGGGGGGGGGGGTCCTGGAACTAAACCCCAGCAAATATGAAGGGAGAACTGTATAATGGAATTTTACTATCTTTTTTTGCATTGTTTCTAAAGGTCACTGTATTGTGAGTACTTTTTTTTAGTGTACATAACATTATTTCCATTTCTTCCATGGTATATGTACGTGTACAACAAATTATTGTACAAATGTATATAATACATAATACATCAACAATATTTAATTACTACTATGTTAAATAATATTATAAATATTTTTAAATAAATGAATGATACTAAATAATAATTAAGCCTAGACACTCACACCCTATTTTCCACACTAAACTCATTCGATTGTATTCCCCTCTTCCTGTTAAAAGTACATACTGCCTTAAATTCATTCCTAAGAACAGTTCAAGTTTTAGCTTCATCACGGGCATCATCAAGGGCTAGCGGACTATTCTACGGCTGTTCCATTATCAGCATGTGACAGAGATCAATGTAAGCACTGTAAAGTACCCCAAAATGTGTTCAGGTCTGCCACTGGATTCCTCAAAACCAATGCACAACTGAACTGTAACATAGCTGGTTGCAAATCACTACAAAACCAACGTGCTGATATTTGCATGTGGGGGAAAAAAAACAGCTTTATACATCTGCAAATGATTCCATGGGGATGTGTGTTTGAAGAAGAAACCAGTTCACCAAAATGGGCACTCTGTATGCTCCAGCTGCTTTGTAAAGTTGTCTTCTTTTAAATGTTTCCCTACTGTTAAAATTCAAAGGTACGGATTTTGCTCCATCTGGAGGCTGTGCTATCACAACACTGAAAAAAAAAATGCTTCTTCATCATCTAAGCCATTGAAAGGGTAGAGTTGGTCCTTTGTGCTTCAGAAGTTGAATTTAAATGAACTGATTTACACATTTCCATGTTTCCATGTAATTCAATCACCTGTGCAACTGCTGATAAATTTTACTTTAAACCTATTTATGGCACATCAAATAACTTATAGTAAAATTCATAGATAGTGGAATCATTACCAGCAAACTCCATCCATCCATTCTGAGAATTTTATAACATCATAGGGGGATGCCTCATATCCTTAGGGGCTTCATTATTAATGGGAATTATCCATGTGCATCAGAAGCAGAAAGACTTCCTCAATTAAAATATCTTATGAAAAAGAGTACAGTAAGTGCATTCTTTTTGTCTACGTAAAAGCAACTTCTCAAATGAATAATAAAGCACTCAAAATGGATTTACTTGAAAATACAATGGATTTTAAAGAAAATCCTCTGGTGCTTAAATATTGAAGACATGCTAAGTTATTCATCTGAAAATAAAAGACCCATTTTTTTTGCCTTTTTACATTAAAGGAAAGTGTATTAAGAACTCTGAAGAGTCAGTTCATAATTTACTAAGCATTTATAGCAAATCAATGCTTGCTTTCCAAGATAACCCAGATGGGACCTGGTGAAGTTATCTGTTGGCTAAGACTGATGATAGGACCCCCTGGAAAGGTCCAGGTTATTCATACTGAATTGAAATCAAGTGCTCCAATTCTTATTTTACATTGTGCTGGGTTGCAGGGCTGACTGCTACATGTTACTGGGGCTTGATGATCCTGAAACCTGCCTTTCTTGGATAACTTTTTGTCTTTGGGGCACAGCAGCCCCTAATACTGTTTTTTTTTGGGGGGGGTCTGGTGAAAACAGGAAGAGCATGCACCAGCTGTGTTCACCACAAACCAACGGAGCAGATTTGGTATGTACAAAATAGCCTCAAATTGCATACCAAATACTGTAATTGCAAACCAAATACTGGAAGTCTGTTATGAGCATAGCTGACTCCCAGTTCTCCTGCTCTCAGCTGTACAGGACCAGGCACCTGATGCAAATAGCACATGACCAAGCCTAGATAAAGCCAACCTCAAATACCATCAGAGGAGGGCCACTTGCAAAAGTCCCATACATCTGCAAGGTTTCTAATATCATGGGAACCTGGAACTCTCCCAAGAGTGGGCTTTAAATAGGCTATCTCACATGTACCACCCAGTCTTGAACTGACCCAGCAACAGAGAGGGCTGTGTTTTCAAAGACCTGAACAAAAAAACCCACAAGGTCCCCAAACTGTTTCCAGGAGTCCTACCTTTGTGTTACATTCCCCACATAAACTCCCATTTACGATCTGTTCAATGATGTAAATGGAAAAAATCTGATCTTGTGTAGGAAGCTTGGGAAACAGTCATGAGGCAGCAGGTGGACCCTGAAAGATTACCTGGTCCATTTCTATTGCACTATATCCCAGAAACTGCAGAGAGCAGGCAGGCAGAGCCAATTCAAAACAGACATACAACATCAAAACACAAACTTTATGACTGCTTAGAAAATGAACATGATATATGCTAAAAAGTTAAAAATCTCCAAATCTGCCTTTGGCTACATCTCTTCAGAGCAAAGGAAAGTACCACAATACTTACAGAAATTGTTCAATGTGAACCCAGGGCCTGTAAGAGTTGCTCAAGACCTATAAGTGTACTTTAAACTCTTCCTATCTAAACTGCTTCTGAATCTGACTCAAAGACTTGCAGTGCAGCCACCCTGTCAAACACAGTTGTTCAAACGAGTTTCCACAGCCTAGGCTTCCAAGTCACAGTGATGTATCAACTAATGACTCAGATCCTATATCATGAAGGCAGAGCATGCCATTTTAAATTTGTGGTTCAATGGGGTTGTCCCTTCTGTCCCTTGCAGAAGCTAGCTTCCCAGCACTGGAGCATGCCACAGTGGCCATTTAAGTAGCTGTGTTGTGGGAAGGAGCACCTGGGCAGATTTCAACTTCAGTTATATAGGTGGGAAAAGAGAAAAAAAAATCACAATCCTTGATTTCCAACAAGTTTAATTTTTTGGTATAATTTAGAGTAGTGGCAGTGATAGGAGGGTATGGAGAAGCTGAATTGCACCAAGTGACAACTTGAGGGGAAGAGGGGACACCAGCCTTAGTGATGCCACAGATTTAGACCAATTAATTACTGTGGGGTCTTTGTAACAAGTTACAAAACAAATTCATTTTAAAAATAATTGTCACAGTCCTGTGAAAAACCACAATCTGAATGCGATAAATATAATGGAAGGGAGTGCATTACAGATTCTGCCTACCTCATGATGCCACGCCCAGCCACTCTTTAAAATGTGACTGAACATGAGCTGCAGCTCTTACCACTATGGCTGAATTCAATCCAGGAACTCATATATGGTAAAAGATAAGCCAGAAATGTTTTGCTTTTGTTTGAATCCTTCTCTTCTGCCAGAACTAAGGCCCAGGGTGGCTTACAGAATAATTAAAAAACAAGTGCTGATAAAACCATAATGTTATAAATATTAAAATACAATTAGATATTGAAACAGAAACTAGGTTAAATGCTATTTAAAAACACCTAATTAATAATTAAAAATTAAAATTTTTTGGCACATCTACTAAACCCTTAACTGGTGCTCGGTTGCTAAAGGCATGCTGTAATAGCTGACTGCCAGTGGAAAGACAATATGGAAGAGGTGCTAGTCTACCTTCCCTTGGGAGTTCCATAGTCTGAGATCAGCCACAGAGAAAGAGTAGCAAGAAGATATACTTGCAACAGCACTACTTTTGTCTACCTTAAACTGCTATGACATTTGTTGCATACAAGTACTGATTTGTTTATTGCTGTGGTAAGCAGTTATTTTTATTTTACAGTACACTGAATCAAATACAATTATGTTCAATCGGGCAGAACTTCTGTTTAAACAACTCCCAAAATGATCTTACTTACACAGCAATATTTGCAAAATTTTCAAATTATTTTTAACTCTCTCTCTCTCTCTCTCTCTCTCTCTATATATATATATATATATATACACACACACACATACACATATGTAAAGCAACCTCATTAGTCCTTCTCTCCCCCTTTGCATGGCAAAAGCAACAGATTAGCAACATAAGCACTGGTAAAAGGATTTGGATGAGTAAGAAAGCCATGAAGTTTGTTATTTTTATTTGAGTCTTCAATTTTACTGAGTGAAGTTGTTTATAAATGATGCAGATTAATGATCCAAGCACTACAGTATTTCCAGCTCTTAAAAAGAATAAAAAGAAAAAAGATCACTGTGTCTATCTGTCTGCCCACACCCCTGTGTGTGAGAGGGAGGGAGATTGTGGATTGCAATGAGAAGAAGAAAGGGAAATCTTTACAAGGATCCTATGGTGTCATTCTGATGGCAGAACTGCTTCCATCAACAGAACTGGGAGGGGATGATTCCCCTCCCTGCCCCACCCCCCAAAAAAAACCTTCCAGAAATCTTTCCCATGTAAAGCCTACCCTGGAGAGTGTAAAATATTCCACAACAGGTTTTTGGGTGGAGAAATGTTGCAGAGTGGTGGACCAGAAAATCCTGTTTACAGTAACATACATCTACCAATGTAATGTTGGCTTTAGGCCTTTTCTGTTATTTTACATTGGAGAAAAAGCTCTCCATTAATTATGCCAGTCCAGTGAGGGAAATGTATATATGTAGCTGACATGATGCATGCCAGCATTCTTATCAGGTATAAAATGAACAGATGGATAGGACTGATTTGACTAGTAAGACCAATACCTAATTTGGGCCACAAGACACATGCAAAAATATGCAAGACAGACAGCATGCACATAGCTATACATAGAGGACTTCCTGAAAACCAGAGCTTGAAAAATTGTTTTTAGGAAGATGCTGATGCCACTCATAACAGACCAATGGTAGAATGATGCACTGGTAGAATGATGCTCTTACGGATGGCTCCAACATATCACAATGTTCATTAATTCTGAAAAGTAGCTTTCAAGCTCTGCATGAAAATGATCAGACCAAACTACAGTGGGCCCTTGGTATATATGCATGATTGGATCCAATGTTCCCCCCATGGATACCAAAAAAACATAAATATTCAGGTCCCTGTTGAAAATGGTGTAGGGTAGCAGATGAGGCAGTGAGAAGTCCTAGCCACCAGGCATGCCACAAGGCATGTGTTCTTTGGGCTTCCCCACTCCCTGGAGGGCCTGCCACCCACCGACCTCAGTCTTCGAGAAGCTTCTGCAGGGACATGATTGGCTGCGGTGGCAGTGGTGCTCCCACTTGCTCACCTGCAAACAAGAAGGAGCGCAGCTGCTGCCACCAGCCGCAGAGTGGCAAGGAGCTTCAGTAGGGTCATGGTGACCTGCAGCATCAGTGGCGCTCTTGCTCTTTGCCCACAGGAGCAGGAACACCACTGCCAATAATCATACCTCTGTATTTTTAAAATTTTGAATCCACAGTTGGTTAAATCAGTGGATCTGGAGCCTGTGGATAGGGTGGGTCCACTGTATTTATAATGTGTTATCCAATTTTATTGAAAACAGCCCCTCAGTTAAAGGAGACTCTTTAACTAGTGATAGCTGGAACCTTCTTTATGCAGAGTATATATTCTGCCTCTGGGCTACACATCCTTTCATTTGCTAACACAAATACTAAAAACCTTGTGATTTATCACATCAGCCTGTTGTCTTGCAGCAATCACATTGTTTAAGCAAACAGAAACATATTGGTATGGAAACAGTCACTGTCACACCTTCTCTCCAATAGTGCTATGGTGCCACTTTGGTGATACACATTCCTACAATCAGTATTCCACATTGCCTCTCTTTATCCTACCTTCCTACCCATGTCCTCCCTATGTAGGACATGCATGGTGTTTAATTTTTCTCCTTTTTTAAAAAAATGCTGCAGTTGTGCAATTGCATAGTTTTGGTGCTTCATGCAAATGGGGGACATTGCTGCATACTGGTGGCCTACTACGGAAGTAAAATTGTTACTTTATTTTCTCTCTCTCTCTGCTTTTCTACATATGCCATAAAGGAGTAAATATACTGGAAAATTGAAGTTGTTTTGTCTTGCTCTCTTGTTTTTAATGTATGTTATGAGGGTGTTGCTGTAATTGAATAATAGTAGCATGCTGGCAATCCACCATGGCAGCACAATTGTGCAATTACAGCAAAACAAAGTTAAAAAGTTAAAAAAATTAAAATGGGAACAGAGTAAAGTAAACATTGTTCCTGTGATGTCCACTTTGTCCACACACTGGAAGTGGGCTTACTTCACCCTGCTTTGGGACCTGGATGGGAAGAAGAGGAGAACCATGTCCCCAAACACCACATGACTGCCAGAATATCAGAACTGCTGCAGAAGGAAATGTTCGCACCAGAAACAATAGTTGAACAACACTGACATTGGAGCCATCAACAGGTTTTTCCCACTAAAGAAAATGTATGTACCACTAACAAGGGAAATGCAGTGCAACAATGGAAGAGTCACAACGTTGTGTGATAAGGAAAGATCAAACACAGAACTAAGCCAGTGCAATCCTGCAACAAACCAATTGTGTGATGAAGCCCCTTATGTTAATGGTTGATTTAGTCATTACTATCTCTCCTTGAACTTCTTGAAAACAATTTATCCAGACACATGGATTTACTGGCACATGGTGAGAGTAAAAAGGGAAAGTGGGGAGAGTTAAGTAGAGTATGTTTTGCATGTGTGTGGGGTGGGGGGTTTTATTCTCCAAGAAAACTCAGAGAAAAATAATTCTGAGCTGATAGGGAGAGCTTACCCACCGTTACGAGATGTTATAATTTTCACATTGGGAACTTTCCATGTTGAACAGGAAAGGCAAATACTGAAATACCCTTTTGAGAAAAGTAGAAATTCACTTCTGGTAGAGTTCTGACAAATTCCAACCCGGTGGATGGTGTAGTGAGTCAAAGACAGATGCCAAGATCTTGCGGTAGCTTTAGACTCATGTAAATGCTGTTATGTGGTCAACTGTACTTTCTCAGAGGTTGGGGAGTATTATAGCAGGATGATGCCAGCCCTCTTACATTGGTATAACCCATTTTGAAAGCAGTTATGCTGGATAAGAGGTTCCATTAGTGCAGCCTGAGAAGTGTGTGAGGAGTTGCACCACTTCCTGCCCAATGGGAACATGCACAGTCATATCACCCATTGAGAAACTGCTTGTGCAACAGTGCAGTCTTGTAACTGCAGTATAGTTACACTGGCAACATTTCACATTACAGAACTAGTGAAAAGGATCTTCACCTCAATGAGCAAAAAAGGGCAAAGAATCCTTTGAAGGCCAGGTGTCATTTTAACATAAGGTTGGTTCATTTTAAATTTGTATAGTTTTTTAAAGGCCACTCTAGTTTTTATCTGCTCTAGTATTTTTAAAAAATTGTGTTTAAAATAGAAAAAGCAGGCAAATATTACATTGATATCATTCATGATGTTATAGAGATTGCTGAAATTCTAGTCTAGTCAACATTTCTAAGTAATCCCATACAGTCAGATGCACCTGAGGGAAAAAAAACAACAACACTGTGCATTTGATACCTAATCCACAATAGGTGTTTCTTTCTGCTTCACAGGCAAATGACATTAAAACAGCAGGTGCCATAACCCTCAAGTGTCAAATGCAAGGGATTCTTCACACAAGCAGTAGCAACAATTTTCTGAGGCCACTACTGACATGTTTTAGCAACACAGAGCAATTTTCTTAGGTGTCTAGTACAAAGCACATAAAGGGGAGGGGGAGAGAAGAATTATTTTATAAAGCTGCATGCCATGATAAAGGATGACATCTGAAAGGAAATATTTTAACCTTTAAGACACCAGCTGTGGGCAGTCATCCTTAGAGCTCTTTAATGAAAGAGTGCAGCATACTCAACCCATTCTCAGTACTACACTTTTTGTTCTTCCAAGAGAGTGGAAAATTTGACTTTGTTCGCATATTATGCTTTTCGGATACCTCAACTTTCCTGGCAACCGATTAGATGATGTATATGAACTCTCTACCTCACCATCGTTCTCAAAATGAGAGTGCCCCTGGACTCAGGGGTCTTTTCCATAGGTAAAACCTACCATTAGTTGCTAGCCCTCTTATACAGAAAACAGGCACAGGGTCACATGTGAAAGGGCTAGCATAACTGTGACGGAGCTCAAGTAGCAGTGCTGTCCTGATATGAAAGAAACCCACTGCCTGTTAGAATATCCAGGCTTTTCTCAGTAAGAGGCAGTTTGCTCTAGAATCATACCAAGAGGTTGTTGTTTTTGAAAGTACCATTATTAGTCCAATTCTTCCACATCAACATGTACAGTGCATGAACTATTTTGGGAAAGTATTTGACTCCCACAAAATGTCAAAGGAATACAATAGTAACATGGATAGCTGCATTATAGACAGTCATAAAATTGGTTCTCTGGTTCAGTATTGTCTAGCTACACGAGGACTAGCGCGGTCAAGTCAGATATGGCGATGCTCTTTCAGAGCCCTTTCTAATAACTAATGGAGTGAAGCAAAGTTGTGTTCTTGCTCCAACTTTATTTACAATCTTCTTCAGTATGATGCTCCAAAGGGCTACGGCAGAGCTGGAAGAAGAAGACGGCATCTATATACGTTACTATACTGATGGTAGCTTGTTTAACCTAAGCCGTCTGAGAGCTTGCATTAAGACTCTAAACTATCTAATCCGTGAGCTGCTCTTCGCTGATGATGTTGCCCTTGTTGCACACACCGAAGCAGCTCTGCAGTACCTAACATCCTGCTTCGCAACAGCTACAGAGCTGTTTGGGCTGGAAGTCAACCTGAAGAAAACGGAAGTTCTTTACCAGCCTGCACCACAGGATGAACACCACCATCCCCACATTGCCATCGGCAAATCTGTGCTCAAGTCCGTTCAGCAGTTCAGCATCATCTCCTCAGCTGCCAGGATTGACAAAGAGATCGATCACAGATTAGCAAAGGCATATAGCGCATTTGGAAGACTTTACAAAAAAGTCTGGAGTAACAAACACCTGAGGCGAAGCACAAAAATCAAAAGCACAAAAACTTTTAACAAGCCACTAAAGAGTCCAGAGCTAGTTTTTGTCTTTTTTTTCTTCTCACAATATGGTTGCCCAGTGAGTCTGCCAATGCAAAGAACTGGTCTTATTGCACAAACATTTAACAGGTGTATTATCCTGAAGAATGTCTCTGTCTCTCTCTTTATGCATCTTCTTTTCTTTGAATGTATGTGTCAGACTACTAGGTAGACAAAGAAGCAAGAGTGTTTACTCACAGACCATTCAAAGTATGATAATATATGCTGAAGGTTTTGGTCAACTCTGTCTTATTAGAGAAGCTGCAATTATAAGCAATTTTTAACTATTCTAACCTGCCTTGAATCCCATCTTGGGAGAAAGGTGGGATATAAATCCAATAACTAAATAAATAAGCCTAGATGTGTGGCAACGTCTTCCCACAGGATAACCCAATGGGAATGATGTGCTTTAAGATGCAATGGTATTGTTAGGAAAAAGGCTGCTGTTGCTGGTCAGATTATACTCTTTTCACTCAAAATAGTACCATGAGGCAGCTGATTTTGCTTCCTGAAATTAATGTGGAAAGGCCAGATAATTCAGGCCAGAACTACTTAGGACTACTATAAGCCTTATGTAGCTTGTAGGTATCAATCATACTGAATAACCATGCTTGGCACATGAAAATGCAAAACTTCTGTGAGGGAACAGCTTTGACCTCTTGATACCCATTTCAGCCCTGTAGTTGAAAATCTATTCTTCCACCTGACACCCTTTCTTTGTAAATAAATATTGTTTATAGCATTCTTGGACTGTTCCAATTATTTTTGCCGTTCTTACAAAATGTAAATGCCCTCGAGCATATTCATTTTGCTTCTCAAAATTATAATTTTCTTCTTAATTACATTCCCAGCATTTTAATTGCCTTTATTGATACATGTAATGTTCTGCATGCTTATAATTAGGTTTGTTTAACTTGCAAGGTTGCAAATGGAAAGATGGAGGGAGTTTTATAATTACCACCCAAAAAGGAATGTTTAACAAATAAGAGTAAATATATTACTTGCCTTTAAGAAATGAAGGATTGGGGTAGAATGTCACACTTAATGAGACATATTTTGCAATTCTTCCCCTAGTCTTGTTTCATATGTAAATGGAAAGCCATTTATCTCTCCCATCCCTTTTTATTTTCCAACTGTGTGAGCCTGCACTAGCCACTCATCAGTGAAGGGTAGATCTTATTATGACAAGGTATCATCATTAATCCTCTCCCAAGACCAAGTTTATACTATCACTCTAGAGGCTACAGGCTTTTTTTTCTTTTCACATGATGCTACCTAATTAATCTTAGGATAGAGACCAGAGTTGCTCTTTTCCCTGACCTCTACCAGCCAAAAACAGTCATCCTTCCCAAATTTATATATAGATATATAAAAATCTCAGAGGATTCATAATGCCCCCTCAATGTAAAGAAACATCACAACTTTAAATGTTTTCCAGCTTGGGGGTTGATTTGAGCAGGATAGGTTTAAGGAAGGGTAAGGCATCCATCTCAAGTACCACTTGTTGATTTTATGCTTTGTTCCTTATTGTATTTCTACTGCCAGAGATGGGGAGGAGTGCTTGCGGAATTCCCTTCCTCTTGGCAAAAATAACATGGCTGCCTTGGGTAGTCTGTATTGACTAAAAGGTGGAAACCAAGAAGCTGGGCAGAAAAGCAAACACTTCCCTTTCACTGCATTCCTGTAAACGCTTCCCTTCCTTCCCCTATGTTCTGATAGCAATAGAAGAAAGAAGGAGGAAAATCCCTGTGTCGTCTAGGACCACAACATTCTAAATAAAAACAAGAACAAGCATGCAAGCAAGCAAACAACAAAGCCCCTGGGAAATACAGTTTAAATAGTACTATTTATACCAGCAGCACTGAGGAAATGAGATTGTTCTGCACACTTTGTACCTGTTAGAACATTCCCCTCTCTCTTAATGAATGTGGGATGGAGAATGTTTGGTTGGTAGGAGAGGAAGCCTGAAGGCTCTTTGGGACATTGGGGGATGCCATCAGTTGTGATCCTGATAGTATTACTGGAGCTGTGATGAGCCCCAAACTGGGCTTCTAATCAGGCACCATAGCCAAGATTGTGTTGGTAGAATGTAAGGGTCTACTGGCATGTTACAGCAGTGGCAACAATCTGTACAAATGTATACTGGCCTTTCTACTCCATTCTGGCAGTCATCTGCTTTGATCATATGCTGGACTAATCAACAATAGATCTTATTTGATCCTGGCCTTCCATGTCATCTTTAAGCTGATAAAATACATCTTTTTACCCCAGATCTTTCTTCTGATATTCACCATCATATTATTCCATGCCTCTCAGCTATTTCAGCATCACCTGAAATATAATATGGCAATGACAGAATTTATTATTTCCCCCTCTTGTTCACAATACTCAGGAGATTATCAGACAACCTTTTTAATCCGGAACTGGGACAACAGGTGAGCGCCAAAGGGCTCTCTTTTCAGATGACGTCGTCCCTGTCCAGTTCTGCTCCTGTGCCCCCTCCATTCCATTTCCATTCTCTTCTATTGACTGATTAATCCATCAATAGGTCACCCGTTCCATTTCCATAATGGAATAACAGGCTTGTGAAAAGGTCTCCTGTTATG
The DNA here is from genome assembly GCA_030847615.1 of Gambelia wislizenii. NCBI lineage: Eukaryota > Metazoa > Chordata > Lepidosauria > Squamata > Crotaphytidae > Gambelia > Gambelia wislizenii. The sequence goes on from JAUMIR010000004.1 coordinate 113,017,667, forward strand.
CTGGTGCTATGCCAGCCATGGTAGGGGGTCCCTCCTTCTGGGTGCGATCGGGATGAGGAGGTAAGTGGCACCCTTGTTTTCCCCCTCCCCGGGTTACTTGTTTAATTTTAAGGGTGTTTGGGGGCTTAGCTTTGTTTTTTGGCATTTGGTTTCCTTTTTATTTTTAAATCTCCTGCACATCGTTCTCTCATGAGAACATGCAGGATTTGCTTTCCGGGACATGAATGTAGCTTTACGACAGCTGCATTCACTCCCAGAGGACCAAGGGGAGGGGGAGCAGTTACTATCGCAGCATAAGGTAGGTTTATGTTTTTTTTTTTTTACTGGAACATGGATGGGAGTGGGGAGGGTGAGGGGTAGCGGAACGAATACGCTATCAGACAGTTCGTCTGATAATCTCCATAGTCTCTAGAACTGTTAACAACGTTCTCTAGCAATGTTAATAATGTATATCCTCTGGAGGAAGCACATAGTCTTGGATTTATTTTTGACCTGTCTTCATCTTTCTTTCCTCACACTGAGGGTGTAGATAAGTTGTGTCAGTTTTTTCTTTAAATACTTTTGCCAGAACCAGACCTTTCCTATTTACTTCCTCTCCAAAGGCATGTAGTTTATGCATTGCATCCTGCCTTGGTTATTGTAATTTGCCCTTGACTGGTCGGTCTCTCATTAACTCATCTCAGTCCCTGGATTTTTGATCAACATTCTACTGTTAAAATTATCTTTTTGGCCCCTTGTTTATATCATGGCACTCTACTTTTGATGCCCCTTCACAGGCTGCTAGTCTCTTTTAGGATCCAGTACAAGCTCCTTGTATTAACTTCTAAAGTTCTTCCTGATTTACCTTTCCCACCTTTCAGCCCTCATTTCTCACTACTGCCCTGTTCAGGATCTTCCTCCCTTGAACTCCAGAGGTGTATCCACACTAAACAACTATAGCACTTCAATGCCACTTTAACTGCCATGGCTCTAACAGAATCTTGGGAATTGCAATTTTGTGAGGTACTTAGAATTCTCTAAAACAGAGCTATAGCGCTGTAGTTCAGGGGATTCTACAGAAACTGCCCCCAGCTGCAAACCCCAGGATTCCATGGGATGGAGCCATGCCAATTAAACTGATATCAAACAGTTCTAATTGTGTGGTGTAGATATATCTTGGGTTTCTTACCCAGCCAAGGGTTTCCTCCTCCCTTGCTCAGCGTTGTCCTTTCTTCTTACTCCATATTCTTAGAATCACCTACCTGATTATGTGCAAACTTTTTCTTCAGTTACTGTTTTTTTAAAAAAATCTTAGTTAACAACTTTTGTTGTTTGTTTGTTTTCCAAAGCCTTTGGAGCTCTGGTATGAAATTGTACTTTCATATATTCAGATTATATGCATTTGGATTATTTGTTGTATTTCTTTTAGTCCCTTCTTTTCCTTTTATTCTCCTTCTTTTTTTTTAATTTTAAAGAAGATTGCATGTCTTTAAGGGGATATCTGTTTTACTGTTTAATTTTTGCCATGCACTTCAATGGTGGTATACTTTATTTATTATTTACTTATTAAAATATTTATATCCCCCTCTACATTATGAGATCTCAAGGTGATGTACAAACAAAATTGGTATATAAATAAATTAACAGCAGCAGCGGCAAAAGGAGATTGAGGAATGGGTTGTGGGGGGCACGATTGGGTGCCACCTTACACAAGAATGGACAATTTGCAACCCCACCCCACCTCAGTGGCCCTCATAATGTTCTGTTGACAAAATCAATGGACTCAATTAAGGCAGAATACCTTTTGGTGCCTGAGGCTCCAAATCATGCCATCCCTCTCTGACAAACAATATAATGATAATGATAATGAGAAATAATGATAATAAATTTAACCAGTGGGATAAGCCACAAAACATTTCAGTGAGGAGTTTTACTGTTCAGGATGCCAAGCAGATCAGAACCAGACCAGACCATTCTATTCTCTCTTCTACAAAGTTTCTATTTCCTCTGCAACAATTAGTCAGCATTCATAGGTGACTGAGTATGCGTAGTCTTATTTAGGATAGTTTGTTTTTTGTTTTTTATCTACCAACATTTTATACCTCTGCAGGCCTTGGAATATCCCAAGCTTGCTGATAACCTCTTGCTTGGTGGTTACAGCACAGCACAGACAGCCTGAACAATAGAAATACTGTAGAGGAAATATCAATAAACCAAACTTTCAACAATTTGTTGTCCTTGATTGGCTTTTCACCATGCCATCCCTTAATAGACTTCTAAGCTATTCTTTAAATCTCTCTCTCTCTCTCTCTCTCTCTCTCTCTCTCTCTCTCTCTCAATCTCTCTCTCTTAGGAGCTGGCAACTCTCAGGGCTTAGGAGGCTGGCTTCACAGAAGACCTCAAAGGTCTGCAACCTCACATCATCTCTGCAAACAAAATTCAAAAATATATCCCCAATGTCCCCCAATGTCCACTAAGGGGTGTGGAGACACTCACCACATTTTTGGACTTGTTTTGGCCATTTTAGGCTAAGGAGAGACAATTTTTACCAGACGTTCACTTTTTGAGGACCTAAATATCCTAAAGGCACCAGATCCTATCTGATCTTAGAAGCTAAGCAGCATCAGCCATGGTTAGTACTTGGATGGGGGACTGCTAATGAATATAATGTGCTGTAGGCTATATTTTACAGGAAGTAATTAGCAGTCCTTGAAGGCACATTCACACACATAGGGTGCTCCATGGTCCACAAAAACACCTCTGTGGACCACATGTGGACTGCAGACCACACTTGATCTTGCATATGTGTAGTGAGTATCTGTCTATTATTCAGGTCCTATTTTGTTACTCTACTGATTGGACATGGCGGTAAACCCCAGTGTCATAAAGCAGCAGTGTGGCTCCAGCACTGTAAAGCTTGTGGGCAGAAGCTTTATATTCCACTGGCACTGAATGTGACCTCAGCCTGCTTGTGTTTTTGAACATACATCTCAAAATGTGTGAATTTTTGTGCATTCTTTCTCCCTACTTGTATGCATTTTTGGGTATGTGAACAAACTGACTAAAGTGTATCTGTGTACAATTTTTGTGCATAAATACAGAAATAAAACAATGTGACAATGTTGCTGGGCACATTGTGTGTTTGTGGGCGTGTGTTCACAGCCCTCACTACAAACCCAGTTTGCTGGTCCTTACTGCAAGGTTAGAAGAGTACAAATTTCCAGTCACAAATTGTATCTAGGCCCATACTTTATTCCAAGAGGTGATGACTAGGTAAATCTATCTTTAGAACCACAGTGCAGCAGATTCCTCACACATCCTTAACTTTATTTCAACAAAGGCCTTTGTCAATAAAAATGCTTGTGTACAATGGTTTGAAGTACAAAAACATTTTGAAATAACATATATTGGAGGTGATGTGAGGTTTAGATTTTGTCAATTATCCAATCAATTCCAGGTCTGGACTTTTAAATATGAACAGATGGATTTATTTTGGCATTCTGCCGTTCACCTCTTCTCCACCACTCTTGCCTGAGACATTCAATTTTTCAGCAATCTTTCACATCTTGGAGGTGAAACTATAGAATTTTGTTTCCAGAACCATTTCACCTTACACCACATTAACCAAACTTGACAAAAGGTTTTATCTGATGATAACGTTTCAGTGCAGATATTTAATGTGTCAGACATCATTAGCTTTACATCAAAGAGCAGAATTCTGACCTCTGCCTTTTAGCTAGGAAAACCTCACAAAAGGCACATTGCTCACAAAATGATTTCTGTTGTGTGAAGAAGGTGACACACCCCTGGCACTGTATTGAAACTGTTCACATTGCCTGGATTAAATGATGATGCCTGTTAAGACACTGTCTGCATTTCTAATCATCCAAGGCTTTCTTCTTTCCCAAAGTTTAATCCCAGTTTAATTAGCTGACTCTTGTTTTTCCTTGACAGTTTACAATTTAACTGTTTTAGACCAGCAGAAAGGATGAGATCTGTTACCCAGCAACAGAATGACTGACATTTTATAGTTTTGTCTCAGATGAAACAATTTTATTAAAAGTATTTTGATTTTAGTCTACACTGTGCTTAGACATTTAATGAGGTGATTTGATATTGTAACTTTCTTTGAGCTTGGTGAGAGGATGGAGAGTAAGTGGACTAGTAGTCCAATAGATTTTAACTTTTAACATCACACCTCCAATGAAGAACAAATTATTCCACTTTCACTATACTGGCATTTCATATCTGTTGAAATGTTTAGATTAAATAAATTTTGCACAATCTCTCTCTGTCTGTCTCTATTACACTCATGCACACATACAATTTGAGCTTTTACACAGAATTGCTCATTGCAAGAAGGAAAGAAAGAAAAGAAGAAAGAACCATTTAATGAAGTGAATTGGACAAAATTTCAATCAACCATATGAAATGTAATCTTAACACAACTTAATCAATTTATTGCAGTTTTCAGAAACTGAAGCAAGCAGGCATCAATTTTTGGATAGCACTGAACAAATCAATACCCCCATACAGAGGGGTTGTTTATATGAGGCAAAAAATGTGGATTGTCCCACAGAAGTGGCAATTTGCAGCAGCTTCTATTTGTCTTAATGGTTTTCTTGGCAGGCCACAGGCATGCAAAGCTATCAGCATTTGCTGTGAAGGGGACATGCCTGTGAATCAAGATGGTGGCCAAGAGTGAATTACTCATGTTTTTACTTTTCTCCATTTGCCACTGCCAGACAGTATTTTTTTTTTAAAAAAAATATCCAAGATGCAAAAGTGCAACCTTTCGCTTTAACAAAAAAGCAAACAAAAAAAGCCACTTTATCGCCTTGGTACTTGTTTGCTAAGGTGAAAATCCAAATTGGCAGATCAGGGCACTTGCCTTGTTAGCAAGCTCAACCTCCTACATATGTCCAAACAATCAGCTTTCAACTTCCACTTATATAGGGAAAGCGAATCAAATTGAATTGCTTGTCCCAATGAGCAGGAATGCACACTCCACTGCTGTTTATAAAAAACTTTGGGAAAAGCTGCAGAGGCTTGTCCCATGCAGTATACGGTGGTTTTGGCCCCCTCCTTCCCAATACATTGAAATGATATGGAATACCACTGAAACAGATTGTATTCTCCTTCTGTTAGGATTATTTTCGACATATAGATATTACCTCAGCCAATGATGACTAGAGAAAGGAAACAACATTTTGAATTCAAATTAAGTTAGGCATGCTTTAGTTGCATTGAAATCAACAGGACTCATATTATCCACAACCATTTATTTTAATGGAAATAAAGCATGATTAACATTGCCTGGATCCAAGCCCACAAACAGATAAATCTCTGAATTGAGTCCAGTACTTCACAAACAAATAGTGGCTGTTAGATGTTGGGTATTTCTAACTAGCTCTACCACAAGATTCTTTTGAGATGGCAGGAATGCCATCTTATAGATAGGTGAAACTAGGCCCCACATCATGTATTCTGTTTCATTCATAATGTATCATGGAGGGCATGGGTAGACTTGCTGTCATTTACAATGTTTTCAACATATGTGATACCAATGAAGCAACTCAATCATTGTTTTTCTCTAAACATCTTGTTCTCATGCCACATTATGGATGTTTTTGACCCCCCCCCCTTATCAAAAGCAGTTCAGAAGTATTTTGGACTGCTGCCTAGGACTTCCAAGAGCTCCTTGGGATTACAAAGCCCTTTTGTTTGTTCCCTTGGTTTCTGGCCAGTTTTTCACATGGTCAAGAGAAGAACAAGAGCCTGTGTGGTACAGTGCTTTGACTGTGGAACGAGGATTACAGAAGACAAAGTTATGAATCCTCACTCAGCCATGGACACCGAACTAGGTGACCTTCGGCAAGTCACAGTCTTTCAGCCTTAGGGGAAGGCAATGAGAAACCTCCTCTGAATAAATCTTGAAAATAAACCTTATGATAGGGTAACCATATGTTGGAGTCAATTTGAAGGCATGTGACTACAACAGAGAGATGGGGCGTGGGGGAAGGTTCATTCCATTTCTGGAAGCTTAAATGGCATATGGCTTTAAAGTTTACTGGTTTGTATACAAAAAAGTGTTAGAGAAATGTTCCAGAGTCACAGAACTGACAGCAATCATGTATCCATGAGATGCATATTAAAAGAATGTAAATATGTATTTTACAGAAAGATTGTCTTCCTATTGTTTTGTAAATCTTACTAAGCTACTTCAGAAATCCAGAACAAATTTGCTAAATCTTGCTCTTTCTGTTCTGAGAGAAAAGACAAGATGATAACAGTGGCTGGCACCAAGAAGTTAATTTTATAACAAACTGACATCTCAAGCAGCAGCAATTTAAAAGAGCAATGCTTTGTCAGTTTTAAGTGGAAAGCGGTTCCCGGTATGATTATAGATGTCTTCTGCATATTTATTTTGCCCCACTTTAAATAAATTTGTGTAAGATTTATCTTGTTAGTTCCAAATACAAGTCCCTCTTGGCTAGATTTAGGAAATAAATTAGTCTTCACAAACATTGCAGAGACTGAATCAATACATTAATATTTAGGAGGCATTAGGGAGGTTTATTAGTGGGAAAGGGCAGCACACGTTATGCTGGAAATATTGGGCATATTTAATTCAAAATTATCAATTGCAGTGACACATTGAATTTATAAATTATATTTACATACACAGATAAATGAATCCAGATATGTGACGTGGCAAAGTAGCTGAATGCTTGGACAAAAATCACCTGTATTATACCTGTATTAACCAGGTACAAAGATGAAATATGAACATAAAAGTATGGACTATGAACTATGTGTCTTCACTAGACACTGTGTTTCTCGCATGTGTGTCTATCTTATTCTTTTCCCTAAACAACAGAACACACAAATCAGGGATTGGTTTGCTTTATTATCCAAGACAGCATGAAGCCTTTTATTTATTCAAAACTGGTCCTTATTCAGGCACGCACAAATACAGGTAGCATATTAGCTTGGATCCTGAAATCCATCTTCAAGGAGAGTTTAGGTTCATGCAAATACATTGGCTATGCCCAGGTGCTTTAAAATATTTCAAAGAAAATTCAATGAGGTTACATCACAGGACAAATTCAAGTATTTGTTAGACTCTTAGTGGAGACACCAAAGTTTTCTATAGCAAAATGGCTCTAGATAAGACAGTGATCTTGAAGAAGTAGGACAGAAATTTCTGATTCTCAAAATGCCACCCTTAACTCCTTCTTGAAATGAATGGTGTGTCTCAAAGTAACAGAAGCGGCATTTTTATCTGATGAGGAGGCCACCTGCCAGTTGCTAGATGCTCCAGAACATTCACACCTGTTAGGCAGAATGAGCTAGTCACTGCAGGTGATTGACTTGCTCTGGGATTGCGCTAAGGAATCCACACAAATAAAGTTCAAAATATTGTCCATGAAATGTTTGTTTTGGTGAATACATAAGGACAACATGGACAAAAACAAACAAAAAACAGGTAAGAGAAGAGTTACAGAATGAAATCAATATGGTGAACTGGTTAGCAGCTAAATGGGAAAGTGAAATAGGCAAGTAGATGCTGGTGGCTTTCATGACAGTGGGATAGTGAATATGCCTTGGGTTTAGTCTGAACTTTAAAGAAGCTATTCCAGGTGCCAGGTTTAAAGTTTAGATGAAAAGCCAGATCAGATTCATCACCCCACTGACACCAGCTGTTCAGTCATGCTAGGGTTTAAAATCTCAGTGTCTCAGTGTCTGTAAGCTGTTGCCTTCACAAGAAGAAGTTTACCATCTGGGTGTACTGTAACCAACAATCATTTGGGAACTAAGTAGGGATTGGATATAGGCTCTCTTGTATGGCAAAGAACTCCTGCTCCAGAAAACAATATCTTAACCATACAACCATAGGAGCAGAAAGAGCAACAGAGACACATAATGGGATTTTCATAGTCTCTCAAGACCCACCCCATAATATGCTTTCTTCTTTCCTCTACTTCATCCCCAGACCCATGTTGTGAGTCCAGGACTCCTAGTTAGAGAGGTGCTTTAAATGAAGCCACAATCCAGCAGACAAGTTCTTCCCACACATGAGATTCCATGTTCAGTCCCTGCTTATGTTTTCCAAGAGAAAAGGGACAAGAAGAGTCAAACATACACACTTGATAAATTGTAGTCAGTTGGCATGACAGGCCCATATGACATACATTTTATTCTGCCCCTATTATTCTATCAAATGATGCCTCCCTCATGGTTACTTGAATTTCCTGCATGCTCATTTTCTCATGAGTATGTCTGGGAATTCAAACCAGAAAATGATGGGGGCTCTGCTCGAGCTCCATTCACTCCTTGTCTGGTTAGCAGTGTCCCCATCTCACTATATTATATCCCACCTTTCCCGTCCCCGTCCCAGCATGATAACCCTCCATTTCAGACCTACCTTTTCGTGCTACTGCCCCTCCCCTCAGCAGCCTAGGAGTGAATGGAGCTTGAGCAGAGCCCCATTCACTTCCTGGTTTGAGTTCCCGGCTGAAACAATGTCACTTACCTCCTTGTTCCATCACACCCAGAAGTGTTCAGCATGGACCTGCCACTAACGCTGGCATCACACCAGCATAATGGGGCTCCTTTTCGCTCACCCATTGTTCCATGACAGGCGGAAGGGGTGATCTATTCATGACTTGAGCCATGAATAAGAAGAATCGGGGGCAGCACAGAACCAGCACGGAACAAGGATGACATCATCTGAAAAGTTGGTCCATTGGTTATCTCCTGGCATTTGTGTAATGCCATATTAAGGGTGTCTGATATTCTCCTATGTCATCAGTTCCCTCTCAACATCAGTGACAGCAGCATTGCTTTGTAAATCACATCCACGAGGATCTAGGGTGGATAGAGTTATAGCCTGACCTCTCACTGGCACAGACCCATTGGCAAGAACCCTCTATTCTCTCTTGTATCATCCAGCATAAATAGCCAAACATGCTGTTAAATACAAAAATCCAATGTCCACAAGCAGCAATACCTTCATGGGGCCAACTCTAAAGCATAAAAAACATTATGCAAGCTTTCAAAGCTTCACTGGCTTCTTCTTCAGGCAAAGATGTTAAAATCATACAGGAGAAGATGACAATGTTATGGTCACAGGCCTATATTCTGTCTCAGACGTTACTCTGTTGTCAAGTTAAGATGGTACTGAGGCATTTCAGTGCAGGCAGAGGCTACTCCTTCTTGGGCACTCCTTGGCCATGTGAGAAAAAGGGACAAAAGGCAGTAAAATTAAGATAATAAAATTTCAACTCTATTAACAACAGAAAAGTAACTTCCCTTGAGATCCAGTTGTCTCTGTAAATCTGTTGTTGTTGTTGTTGTCCTTAGAGTGCCTAGACGTTCACTCTGATGGATGGAGACCTTATCATAAAGGGTTTTATTGGGCTTTATTTATTCAGAGAGGTTTCCCATTGCCTTCTTCTAAGGCTGAGAGTTCAAGGTCATCCAGTGGATTTTGATGCCTGAGGGGACATTTGAACACTGGTCTCTCAGAATCATAAGTCCAGGATTCAAGCCACTACGTCACCCTGGCTCTCTGATATATTTTTTCCGAAGTTAAATACTGTACTTTGAACTGATAATTCACTTCTTTCCATATTGCTATATCACTACTTAATGTATTCTTTTAACACCATATTGATTTTGAAATTTTATATGCAGAACACCTGTAATCTATTTCCACACACACACACACCCGATGAAGGCACAATTTATAAATTCTTGAAACAAACTGGTGTTAGTATGCCTTACTAGCCCCTTCCCACAATATCTCATAATTAGAAATATTGGACACTTTTTAGGGTCAGGTTGGCTGGGGCAAACCAAAAAGGTCAGTTGGAGGTAACAATGACCTGGGGTGTGTCTTAGAAATATTATGGCAAGCAAGCCCATATTAGGATTGTGTGGAAGCCTCTTAGTATACACAGTCATTAAGGAGGTATGTGCTAATCCTTTCTTCCAGCCCTTGGTACCTCAGCAATGATTCATTCAATCAACCAGTTAAGTGACCATTCCCAAATCTATTCCTATGGATGTCCTTTGTATACCCTCTCCTGTCCAACCTTGCAAGGTTCTCATAAACCCCTCAATTCCTATGTCCCAGACATTAATGCAATCAGTTGAGTTGCAGTTTCCTTTGTCTATCCTGTGGGAAGCCATCCAGGTGTTATTGTAACCAGAGTACCCCTTCAGGATATGAAATAGGGTATAAATATTACTCCCTCAACTATAGTAAAATGTGCCATGGTGGACGAGCATGACCACTCTCTTTCTTGGTGCACCCCAGATCAGAATCTCCTCTGCCACCCTCAGAAGCCTGTCTGAGTATCTTCACTGCACAAAAGTCTACTTTTCAAGATTAGTAACTATTGCCAATCACAGGCAGGCAAAGCTATCTGTGTTTGCTGTGCAAACGGGCATGTCTGTCAGTCAAGATGGTGGCTAAGAGTGAATTACTTGTGCTTTTACTCAGCTCAGTTTGCCACTCCCAGATAGCATGGTGGTTGTTTTTTTTATTTTTATTTTGCACCACTATTTGGTTTAATTGTCACCAATTATGAATGGTTATTAGTGCACAGAAATTCAAACTTTAACTGAGGTTGTCAGCATGCTGCTATCAGACAACACTGATAATAAATCTGGGGCGGTTGAGAGAGAACAGCACTGGAAAAGGGTAAACAGAAAACTTGTTTAAAAATATTTTTAAAAGGAGAAACTTTGATCTAACTGATTTAGTACTGATAATCTGGTTTTGCACCTGAGGCTTAATTTTCTGAGAGAGGTAACATATTTTGGACTTTACTCCTTTCTCAAAGTGAACAGTGACATTTCTCTCATGTCATGTTACAGAAACATGTCCTTAAAGCAATAGAGTTCACCTTGTAGGGCAGAAAGAATTTCAAATGTTAAAAGAATCTATTTCCTCCCCTCTTCCCCTTTCTTGTTTCATATGCTGCCTCAGCCCTTGTGCCAATCATCCACACACAATGAGAAAAGAAATTGAGTACGTCGATGCAATGATTTTGTATCTCCTCTCCACATACCCCCTTCACCATTTTGATTTCCTTTTCTGCTTCCTCCTCATCGCAAACATTTCAGACTTAGGCTCCTATTCTATGCCTATTTGTCTCAGAGAAAGTCTTATGGAGCTCTAGAGTGCATTATGCCTGAGCTACTCTAAAAGGAATCATGAAAGCTGCGTGTGTCCAGTTGTATTATACAGGCATACTTCAGCTAAGGAAGCCTCAGACAACAAATCTCCTTTTTACAAAGCCTTTTTATACCTGCCCCTTTCCCTTGTAATCATCTATCTGGGTATTTTTAGTAGCATCAGGAATGGGAAGGTGGTGAAGGAAGACTGGAGAAACACTGACAGTTGATGTTGAGTTGCAGCAGCGTGTCTCCAGTAAACAGTACTGGAGCTTTTGCTGGGAAACAGTGGAATTCTGTCCCAGCTGATACTACTGTAGCCATGTTATATGCCTACAACAGGCAAAGTAAAGGGACACTGCCTCCATAATTCCTTAGTCAGCATGTGAGAACAGCAAAACACTGAGAAAAGAGGAGAGCAGATAAGCCTGACTCACTACTCCCCTCCTCCCCTCAGCAGCATGTTAAAGAAGCATATATATATAAGTCGGAGCACCAAAATGGAAAAATGGAGGAAAATAATAATCCCTGAATGAAGTTTGGAAGGAGCCCTTAAAATGTCCCTAGAAGGTTCAAATTATTTTTGTTTACTTATGTGAGGCTTACCTGACATGCTTGTTTCACTTCACATGTTCACATTGTTTGAATAAAATGTTTGTTGAACTGCTGTTGCTGAACTGCTCCTTTCTTTGGTTGTGGAGGAATCTATCTCTATTCTGACCATGGCTGCTGACACACTGCAGAAGTAATGAAATTTGACACATTTAAATGATCATGGCTCTATCCTATGGAATCCTGGGATTTGTAGTTTGTTGTGGCACAAGAACTCTCTGACAGAGAAGTCTAAATATCTTGCAAAACTACAAATCTCAGAATCCTGTAGTATTGAGCATGGCAGTTAAAGTGGTGTCAAACTGGCTTATTTCTGCAGTATGTCAGTGGCCCACGTTACATCTGCTTCTGGTACCAACTTTTCTGTTAAAGAAGTTATGCCCAGCAATGCATCTACTTTGTTAACTGAGATATACCTGTGTTGTCACTCAGAGCCATAGTAACTCACAGTGGACATTTTTTAGAGTGGATACTTCCTGTTCCATTAGAGCCCCAGCTCTTTCAAGCTACAGTTTTCTCATTACAAAGATTTAAAATAAAATAAAATAAATGTATACATTTTTCATCTTTTCACCGGCTGCCAAAAATGCAAAAGACGATTGAATCTCTCTTTTTAAAAACATTTTAAAATAAATATGACATGGTCTAAAACACTTGTTACAGAGCCGGAATGTAAAAGCCTTCATTTTGGCCTCAGGCTTAGATGGGAAATCTAGATAAATCAAGACCAGAATAATTCTCTAATGGACTCTTACTACATAATTCATCAAGCACTACTCTTGGTTAAAGCCCATCCATTTTGGTGGATTACACCAGCAGTAGTAGGGGCATGTGATGGAATGGTGGAGTCATTAGTTCCATGCCATACAGCAGCTTGTAAAATACTGCATTATTCCAGGGCATAGCCTGGGTACTAGTGGCCTCAAAACATAGGCTAATGTATAAGAGATTAAAGTGGTGCACATTTTTCTTGAGCTCTGCCACTTCAGTGTGGGTTTCTTTAAAGAGGGGAAAAAACAATAAAGAAAGGAAGGAAGGCCTCTTAAGCAGCAGAATGTTCATTTTATGGGCAAGTAATACAATGGTTCTAAAAATAGCATTTTGCTGTACTGAAATTCAAGGGTTGCTGAGACAGGAGTACAAACCTGCAAGGATGTTTTTATGTTATAGTATAATCGGACACCTTCAATTCCTTATATACTGTATATGCCGTAGTGTGGAGGAAATGCTGAAAGCATGTTGTTCATCAGCTTAATCGGAAAGAAGGGCATTAGAGTAGTCCAAGAAAATATTTTTCATTCAATTTGATGTAGTATAAAAGACCTATGACACTTGGTAGGGGTGGAATAGTACAGAAGAGAACAGTATTATTTATAGTCTGAATACTATCCTCCTAATATCTACCTCCTTCATCTTCTCTTTCTCTTTTTCCTTTTCCTTATTCTTTTTTAAAAAGTCTTGTTCTAATTGAGGGGGAGATATCTCTACCATATCTCTTATATTACCATATCTCTTATATTTACAGCACTCAGGGTGACTTGAAGATATCGCTCAGTGGTAAATCACATGCTTTCTAAATCACACTCAATCCTGGGTACCTCCAAATGGGGCTGGGGCAAACTCCCTTCTGCAAACCCTAGAGAGCTTCAGTCAGTCAGTGAAGACCACACTGAGCTAGATGGATCCATGTATTGACAGAGGGAAAACAACATTACCACAATGCTTAAACAATAACAAAAAGAAATAAAAAGAGACAGGTACAGCCAATAAATGCAATTTAAAACAAAATGTTTAGTTACCCAAAAAGATGGTTAATCTGGCAGATGGAGACTAGAACAATTTACCAACAACAAGAAGTTTTGGTCCGGCAGTGGAACCAAGGTCTTCTTTTTTTCCTGTAAGAAGACTGAGCCATATGCTTTTCGGGGGCGGGAGGTTTGAAAAAAAAAAACTCTCTCTCTCTCTCTCTCTCTCTCTCTCTCTCTTTCTTTCAATATGTTCTAGTCAAGCCTAGTTTTATTAGCCTGAAGAAGCCTGTCTGAACTTGGAAGCTAAGCAGAGTCAGGCCTGTTAAAACATGGATGGGAGATTGCCGAGAAATACCTGGTGCTGGTGGTTATATTTCATCAGAAGACAGTGGCAAACCACCTCTGAACATTCATTGTCTAAGGTAGCCCTATGAAATTGGTGGGGTTGGCAGCTTGAAGGAACGTACTCTCTAACACATATATATGCTCTAGCCAGGAGTCATGCTTTACTTCTTATCTACACTTGTAAGAGACACAGAAAGTCAGTTTCTACGTTCATTCACTTCCAGTAAAATTGTCCCATTGATAGTTTTCCTCTTTTATCATGGGTTCTGTCTGAGCCTAGTTTATTACCAGAATATATACTACAATAGCCACAAGTCAATCATTCTGAACAGATTGTTTGTTTCAGCAAAAGGAGTTCTACTCTTTCAAGTGCCATTCATGTATGGTGATCTCTTTAGTAAATCTAGGATGACATGTCTGATTTATGGTACATAAGAGACAATTCGCATCAAGGTCCCCAAAGACTTCTGAATGTTTCATCCTCAACCTACTAAAATGGTAAACTTATTTTAGCAATGTCTAGCTATGTCTGGTGAGGGCGCTACAGTGAAATTTTGGAACTTCTTAAAAAGTCTTGATTCCTCCCATCAGGACTCTCATTCTGCTGATGTTGCATGTGTGTGGGCACCTCTCATGTTGACATCAATCACACATCAGCTGAAGGCACGTGGCTAGGTATGCCTTTGCTAGCATGTACACAAAAGTCTTGGGAATGAAGCCAGAAGTTTCCTTCCCAGGTACCCAATGCCTGATTGTGGCTAAAGTGGCTGCAAAAGTGTGCTTTTATAAACACTTTTTAAAATGAACACAATATCACAAACTAACAGTTCACTGTTTTATTATGTTATGTTTCGCCATTAGAAAACATTCTGAATGTATTCTGAATAACTAAATACATTCAGTTGATTGGGTTTGCTTTGCTCCATATTCTAAGCTGCCTACATTTCGGTTTTATGATGGAAAACACGTCACCTGTACTCTGCAGCTGGCAAAATATGCCCATTGCTACATCTCCCACTGTATCCCCCTGCCTCACAACTCCTTCCACTGTGCAGAAGCACCAGCAAGCAACTGGTGGAACATGGTGTAAAAGAAGACCATTACTTTTTTCTCACACACACACACACACACACACACATACACAAGTATAGGAGGAAGACTGTATAACTTGGTGTGACAGTGTAAAAAATATCACAGAAAAAGTCCTATTCACTTGTGTTGTGTCAATGAGTATGTGGTCCTACTGCACATTGATAACCAGACTGATAAGCACAATATCTGTGAACGGAAGGACCTGGAGAGCTCTAAAAAACTGTATAGACATAATATTTTTTTCTGAAGTTCAGACATAAAAAATGGAACTACAGGAGATTCCTAATGCATGCATGGCTCTCAATGTACAGCATCAGAACATTCAAATGGTTAAAATTCAGATGGAAGACATTCTGAAATGTCTAATTAAGAACACTATATTTAGCTGGATAGCAGAGGACATCCATCGGTCAACTGACTAAACATATATTTTTTTCTTTATAATATCATTCCAGAGCCACCAAACATCAGAATCTACATTTCAACTTACTTGATTTCTACTGGAGAAGAGAAGGTTAAGAGGGGGCTTACTGGCTTGCCTGGTGGGCCTATTTGCAGCCCAGCCAGTGCCCCATGGTCCGTTGGCGGCCCCCGCGGCCACATGGCCCAGCATGGGGGCCGCCATCTTTGCCTCCTTCTTCCAGGCACCTCTGAGGCTGAGAAGAGGGACGTGAAGCATTGGGTCAATCAGGGTGAGCTCGCCTCGCCCTAATTGACTGATCCTCTGGCAGAGTGTGGGACTTCCGGCCATGCTTCCAGTGCAGCCAGATGACATGCGCTCTGGTCAGGGGTTGGTATAAAAGCCGGCCCCTGGTGCAGATTCCATAGTTGGTTCAATAGGAGCTGAAGACCCACCCACCCTCCCATTAGGGAATGTTTGGCTATTCAACTGTACATTAATTCATCGCAATTTGCTGGGCAGATGGCATGGGTCCTGATCCGGGTAATCGGGGAAAGGGGGTCTCCATCAAGTTCAAGTTCATGGAGACCCCATCACCCTTGTTTGGTTAATAACTTTGTTTCACAGGGTAGGAGAGAATGTCAAGCATGGAGGCTCAGCCAAGGCTCTCTCCTCTAGGAGTGGGTCAGTAGTGACTGACAGAGGTCCATTGGCCAACATAGGGTTGGGCAGTGAAAGGATCTGGGCCCATGCAATAGTGCCAACCATTTGCAGCCATTAGCAAGTTGTGGCCTTTTCATTGCCAATATACAACATACTAACCTATACCTAGCTTCTTATGTTTATCATGTAATCAATACAATATATCAGTTAGCTTGGTGTTGTGTGTGTCTTCTTTTGGGATGGGAGTGGGAACGTCCGGTATGGATCCACAAGTGATATTATAGCCATGTTTAAATATTTGTAGGGATGTCATACTGAAGATGGAGCAAGCTTGTTTTCTGCTGCTCTAGAGGGTAGGACATGGAGCAATGGGTTCAAACTACAGGAAAAAATATTCCACCTAAATATTAGGAAGAACTTCCTGACAGTAAGAGCTATTCGGCAGTGGAATGCGCTGCCTCAGAGTGTGGTGGAGTCTCCTTCTTTGGAGGTTTTTAAACAGAGGCTGGATGGCCATCTCTCAGGAGCACTTTGATTATGTATTCCTGCAAGGCAAGAACTTAAATTAGATGGTTCTTATGATCTCTTCCAACTCTATGATTTTATGGCTTGCTCTTTCTGTACAGAAGAAGAATCTATAGCTTCGACTAGTTCGAGAAGCTCATTGTGTATATACCACATTCCATGTGCAGCTTTTTTTTTAAAAAAAAGAACCCCATTTTTTACTACAGCTCCCAGAATCCTTTAGCCAGTATGGCCACTGGCCATAATGGCTAAAATATTTGGGAATTATAACCCATTAAATACTCACCTTTTCTGGAGGTGTTTTAAAAAGAGGCTGGATGGCCATCTGTCGGGAATGTTTTCAGTGGGTATTGCTACATGGCAGGGGGTTGGATTAGATGGTTCTTGCCATCTCTTCTAACTCTATGATTCTATGATTTCATCCTCCACAATTTTCCAGACAATGATCAGGAGAAATCCTGGCTACAGGTTACAAATGAATGCAAAGCTATGAGGGAGAAAGAAATGTTAAACAAGGAGGAGTTATTACTAAGCAACTTGATTTTTTTGTTAAATTATTGAATGTTGTATGGTTCCATATCTAAACATTTGTTTGGACAAAGATAATTTCATGGATGTTGGGACATGCAGTTAAAGTAGATTTATTCTGTAAAGAGCTGAGATATAAAAATCTGCAGAGTGCAGCAATGTGAGCTAGTAGCAATTTGCAGAAGCTAGCTGATGTATCATTTTTGATGAGCTAACAGCTCTGGTGCCAAACTACATGAGAGGGCTGCTGTGAACTCTTGGTGAGCTGAGTATTTAGCTATCCCATACAACTGTGTTTCAGATTCTGAGTCTGAGCAGTTCTGTTCTGGATCTTGCTGTGTGAAGATGTTTTTCTACTGGATGTTGTAAATTACTGTAAATATTCTTTATTATACTACAGTAAACAGAAGTTGTTTTTAGACACAAGCCTGTGTCTGTGTGATTACTCTTACCCCTGGAGGAACAATACTCTGCTACAACTTTTTGCTGCCTGGACCTCTTGTCTTATTCAGAGGTATCGAGTGTGTGCTAACTTTACAGATAAAGGAGTTAAAACTCTCCTAGTATATTTCAATGGGGACATTTACCTTTTCTTCACACCTCAACAGTTGCAAAAGCCAGTATAATAAGATGCACAAAATGGCTGAGTTGGAATGGCTGGCTCATGTAGAAAGTGCAAGTATTAAAAAGCATATTGGTTCATTATCAATCTTGTTGTGGATTAGGAAAATATTAATGTATCTGTGCAAATTTGTCATACATCTTCAGAACTTGGGAAATTTACTTTTTTGACAAGAACTTCCAGAACCCCAGATTCTTTCTGTGGGATTCTAGGAGTGGTAGTCCAAAAAGTAACTTTTCTAATCATAAATTAGAATAGATGTGCCATAAAATGAAGCCTGTAATAGTCTGCATGAAAAAAAAAACATGTTCTGCAACTGAACATAACCAAAAAAAGTCAAATCCTACTCAATCCTTTTGTATGACAGACCAAAGGACATGTAACTGAGAGTTAGTTGCATTGGACTCAGTGGCTCTTTAGCCCAAGCAGACTTGCACAGCATTGTGCTACAAGTTTCTTTATAGTTCATTTTGCTGATATCATAAAACATGATGGTTAAAAAGCTGATGGAAAATGATCAACCTGCCAAAGTGATTAGTTTGAATCCACATATCTGTGTATTTTTAAAGACTGCAATTTCAGTTCTGTTCTGTCCTATGATGGACATTATAACTCAGTAAAATGCAACCGAAAAGTGTTAATGATAATTACACCAAATATGAACAATCTGGAGCCTAGGGTTATACTTGGAATTTCATATGGCGGAAATGCCATTTCTTAATAATTATGCATAATGTCAGCTACTGATACATTTCTCCCCTATTTTTGATGGCAAGGTTAATTACCACCAAACTTCCATTAATGTTTTATACCTATCAAGGTTTCAGACAGTATTATAAAAATGGATTCTTAAAGATATAGTACCACACACACACACACACACACACACACACACTATATCATTCTGTTCATGTTCTATAGAATTTCACTCACCGAACATAACTGATGGAATTTACTGCTAGGCTCCTGCATAAGCCTGCCCAAATTTTGAGACCTTAAGCAGAGCCCTATTGCATGTTCCACCATCTACGTTGATGGGTACATAGGTCAAGGCTTTCTTTGTAACAGCACCTTGACCATGACAATCTCTTTAGAATTTCCATATTTACCCTCCAACATTTCAGAGATGAGAACTGTGGTGAGATACATGTGGTGAAGTAACATCAGAGTGTGGTCAGGATGGCAAAAGTTATTAATGATAAAGAACACACAAGCCAGGATAGTAAGCAGCAGTTTGCTTTTGCCTGAATTTTCAGGGAAGGGCAAGATTCTGTCCCATCCTCTCCTCTCTCTTCAGAGTTGAGTGGAAAATACTTTTGTATTTTGAACTCAGTTTGCAGCAATTGTTGTCAGCCAAAGACAAAGGGGGAAGGTGAAAGGGGGAGAGAGAAACTAGGATATTTTAAGTTTCTGAAAAAAGTGGAACAACAGAGGATTAATAGGGATTATTCCTGCCAAACTGTGACTCTTGGAGGGTGTGTTTCCAGCGGGCAGCTTCAGATCTTAATACCAGAGTTGCTCTGGCTGTTTTAAATATTTGTGATTTTTATACTATTTCTAAGGTGTTGTTTTAGCCTTTTAAAAATTTTTCTATTTATGTAGAGGTCACCAGCCCCCCTATGGAGAAGACCTCCCTGACTAGCCAAATTTACCTCATTGTTCAGCCTGGCTGCCTCCCCTCTTATGCTACCACCTAACTTTCAGATTCCACTTTATCCCTTCTTTGGCGTGGAGTCTGACTATCTGTGAATAATATCTGGTACTGTGTGGATTAAATTGGTAAGCATGACTACTAGATGCCAGTGAGGAAAATAATTCACTAGGAGTTTGATATTTATGAATAAAACACAAAAATTGGTTTATTAACGTAATGGTGTAATATAACTGCTTCTATATTGTGCCTCCAACTTTGTTAACTGTTAAATATCTCTTAGTCTCCCACTGTGGTGACTATTTCATAAAATAACAGGAACTTCCAGCCTCAATCACTCCTTTTTATATTCTCAATTTTCACTCACTCTATAATCCACTCAGCCGTAACACTCCTTCAAGCACAGACCATACTTCATACACCCATTTCTTCACTTCACTCAAAAGCACACAAATCCCAAACTAATTCAAACTCAGTCTCCAAGTTAAAACTCTCAACTGCCAGACTCCCACCTGTCATACACATCTTTTTAAAGCTCTAGTAAAACCCCTCCCATCACTGTTTCCTGTGATGGCATTGGCTCCCTCATGCTCTCTTCCCATTCGCTCATCAACATTTCATCAACTGCTCATCACACCCATCCACCCACCCCGTATGCGCAGGACTGGTACCCACATTTTCAATTATCTGTTGTCTGAAAAATATGGTCTCTCTAGGCCTCTCTAGATCTACCAGCACAATTCTATGGGGTTTGATATTACCCATGGTTTCAAGTATTTGCAGTAAGTGTGGGAACGTATCCCCACAAATAGAGCAGTTGACCTTTATTTAATGTTTTTTTTAACCCATTATTCAATGGCTCAGGAGCCATGATGCTTCAATCAAACAAATACACTAAATAATTAGATCCTAATCCAGAAATGTATACATTCAATTGTGAGGTGTGCACATGCTGTATTAGGCATATTGTATTATAGCAATTTGCACATGTGCAGATCAGGCTGTTGTGATACAGCTGTGCAAATTTTATTCTAGGGATCATTATAAAAGGAATCTAAAATAAAACTGTCAGTATTGCAAAAATTATAGTGTGCCCATGCCAGGATGTTTTCTTGTACAGCAGCCCAGAGCTTCAGAAAGTGCAGAAAGTGTGTGTGTGTGTGAGACGGGAGGTTGAGGCACTGCTTCTATGAAGAAATGCTGGAATATTTAGTGTTGGAGGAAGACAAGTGTGCGAGGAACATGATAGTAGTCTATACTATTATACATGACTTAAAATGAGGATCTCTCCTACATAGGAAAATGACCCATTGGGTATCCAATGAAGCTGACTGGTGAGAGCTTTAGGAGAACCCAAAAAAGTACTTCTCCTCAAAGCACAAAGTTATTGTATGCGATTTACAGAACAATGCTGTGTTGGTAACAACTAGCACATATACTTTTAAAATAGTATTAGACAAACTCATGGAATGGTAAATCTTCCAAAAGCTACATATCATTCTGATGATACATTGTGTTAAGGTTCACAGCCATTATGACTATGAATTCTGAGTTGCTAGGGAGCAACAGCCAGAAAGATTTATTGCTGGCCTATAGGCAACTGGTTGACCACTGTGTGAAACAGATGGACTAGCTGGGCTTTGGTCTGATCCATCAGGATTTTATTATTTTATGCAACACAGGAATCTGATACACTTCTGAACTATGGTGGCTTCCATATTAGTGGAGCAATCAATCCACTTTGATTTGTACTCTGAATCTTAAAGGAACTATTCAAGGTAATGAACCATATCTGGGATAGTGCCTTTAAACATTACAATGAAACCCACAATAGATTCACTGGCACAATGGCATAGAAGCCACAATCCATCATTATTTCTGAATAGGGCAAAGAACAGAAAAACCAGTGCTAGTATATGCAGACCCAAGCAAGAGTCACCATGAACTCTGCACCATACTTTGGATGTGCCATATCTAGCCAGGAGATAATAGAAACCTGCTTATCCTACCTCCACCCCGCCACCCCCACTTAGGCAGACTGATCACATTTTGCCTTTTAATTCTCACCTGCTGTGTTTTCCATCTTTCACACTGAGCAATTTACCTGCTCACCATTTTGATATATAGTTTGTAAAAGACATACAACAAACAAAGAATGAAGCCCAAATCAAGCTGGTATTTTTCCATGTAAAAGTTTCCTTCTATTGGAAAAAAGAAAGAAAGAAAAGTATATAGCTACATCTATGAGGCCAATGACATGGTTCTTTCTCATAACACTGCTGTTCTGAGAAGTAACCGTACCACGAGTCCCTCATTGCCACCTTCCACTGCTGTGTTATACACATTGATTTCCTTGGTTCAATATTACTAGAGGAATGTATGAAGCAACAGTGGAAGACAGGTAACCTTTCTGGTCCTACTATAAGAGAGCTAGTATTCCTTAAAACCAAAGCATTACTTCCTGTCATACAAAAATAAAAATAAAAAACATAGTGACCACAACCCAATCCAGATCTATAGGTACCCTTAAGCCTAGTAATCTTCTAATGCTTCCAGCACTTTTAAACTCTGTGCTCACTTGTGGCCAATTAAGTATCACCATTTACAGGGAAGAACCATCATCTAGCTAGTGGAGTCAAAGGTCTAGAATCAATCCCCACTTTCTCCAGTACCAGGAGGTCTTAGGTTTAGTATAAAAGCTACCAATAAGATGAGGAAGAGGAAGAAGAAGACCATTATGGCCACCATTTGGAGTCTGGAGACTCTGGAGAACCATTACACAAGGTGTGTAAACAGCCTTGAGCAACATGGACCAATGATGTACTTCAGTATAAGCCAACTTCATCAGTAGATACAGGAGTCTTGCCTTCTTAGCACTCACTACTTCCAATGAATGAAATGTGACTGAATGGCAAAGCAATACATTCATGAAGAATTTATTGCATATAGCTTATAAAATGGCTAATCCACTCCATTTCCTTATCCAAAATATTGCTGGATGTTATGAGCCTGCATTTCTGGGTTGTTGTTTTTAAACAGTTTGCCTCTTTTGGAGAATTAACTAGAGAGCTGAACTGACAGCATGAAATCACACTTCATGGAAGCTAGGGAAAAAATCAGATGGTCTTTCCTTTCTGTCACTGCCAAGCAGGGCTGGTTTTACAGTGCAGCTCATGAGATGAAAGGCTTCCCTCATCTGACTGCTCATTCCTAAACCACCTGTCCCTAGGAATAATTAATAAGGGCATACAAGCATGCAGAAATAGATGATCATTGCAACGGTGATTGACACAGAACTGCAGTCTCTGTGAAATAAAGTGCATATCTGCATCACCATTGCTCAGTATGTAAATGCTTCAAGACATTCGAATAATTTATTTGCACTGTATCTACAACCCCATCATGCAATCACAATCCACAAATATACATCCAAGCTTGCATTGACAAGGCAAGGATGAAAGAGATTATATGAAGAACAGTGTGCTGCTTGACAGCTTATTTTTGCATAGTGATAATAATCTCTCAGCAAAGAACATTGTTTTTCAATGACATTTACTATCTTTTCTGTTTGACCCTGTTTGGAGCAATGAAAGCTGCCCCACTTGAACTTTATTAATGCTTCCAGGAACTAATTGAAATACCAATCACTTTCAAAGAAATAATGCAATTTATACATGGATGCTGGAAAAGTCCATCACAAGGAAGAGCATTCTCTGCCACCTATAACAAGCTGTCATGTCCAATTCGCTTGGCACACTGTTGCTGAGAGTTTCATGCCAGGGTTTGGTGGCTGCTGAAGGCAGTATATTCTCTAAAGTGGGAGTTCCTCCAAGCAACTCATGAATCTAACTCACAGGATTTTTGGTATGCCAGACACAATTCAGAGTATGTGTCTCTACCACTACACAAACTTTGTACTTGTTTTTAATCCATGTCTAGGCCTAATTTAACAGGCTTTTTATATGGGTAATTCAATTTTATATGTCTACCCAGAAATAAGTCTCACTGAATTCTAGGGAAAGTTGTCTCAACATGTTATAAGAGTTTCCATATGTTGGATGGTCACTTGTGTGTGTGTGTTGGGGGGGGTATGTTGGGATTTTTAAAGCTAAATGTTTGTGCAAAAAAAAAAAAAGTTGGGTGGAAGCCATTGTCACAGTTACAGATGCATAACCTAAAGTTACACATCTGTAACTGATTCGTATCCATGGTCCCTAAATATTCATGTTTGTTAGTATCACATACGGATACAAAACACTGTGTTTTCATGCAAAAAATATTATCTTGGCCACAAAATACAGCACTCTTCTGCAATTCACAAAAGAATTAGCAAAATGTGGAGGGAAAAACTTAATACACACTCACACACACTTGTAATATCACCCAGCAGGCAGAACTTTTGAAATGTTATATGTTCATGTGTGGAAATGAAAGGGAGGGAAATCCACACCCCTACTGAGTTGAATGGGATGGAAATATAATGTGTATATCAGGAGAGACACTTTTTGGACTATAACATCCACTGTTTCTGACCATTTTTCATCCTGGCTGGGGTTCATTAGAATTGGAGACAAAACATCTTGAGGTTCCACAGGTTCCTCATTCCTAGTGTATACAGCTGTAGCTTTGCAGTTCTAAAAATTTTGGGTCCTACATACTGATTGACTATCTTCTCCCATGTTTGTACATGTTTAATTAGGTCTTTGACAGAGAACTTGTTTTTCATTCCACCAGAAAAAATGTGGTTGGTGGATACTTGGGTCACACAAACTTTAAAATTTGACCCTCACACCATGGAACTCCCTGTCTTTAGAGACTTATTTAGCCTTCTTTGTATTGATGTTTTGGTTTCTTAGCAAAAACATTTTTGTTATTACAGGCTATGGCCTGCAAAGTAATTTTTTCCCCTGACATCTTTATCTTAGCAAGTTGTTCATTTCTGTTACTCATACAGACATACAGAGAAGATCTGCACTATAAAATATTTATATGTTTGATGTACTACAGAGAGCCACATGCTTGAACAAAGAGGTACCAAAACTGCATGATCTAAAATAAGGGCCTTAGTAAGTTTTGGAATCCAATGCATCAACTATTTTGGGTGCTACCTCAACAAATGAATATTAATGAACATTTATTGTTGGGTAATATCGAGACCTACTGTAAGCCTTTTAATAAAATAGCTGTTTGGGGCCCTTTTTAACAGGGGACCTGGTGTGAAACAAATTTTAAGATTAGCATATACAAACCACAACTGAAATCATCATCAGCCTAAACAATACTGGGTAAATTTCCTAGTATAGATAGATAATTGGTTTTTTTTTTTTAAAAAAAAAAAATCTGTTTGTCAGCCATGTCAAAGGATGGAGGGTAAAAAATAATTCTTTAGTAACTGTCCACACTACTGAAACAGTCAGAAACGAAGCTAGTATTAATAGATCCTAGAATCCAACAATGCAGGAGCATCACACAGTGAAAATATGGCTTAAACAAAGTGAGTGCAACCATAGCCATGCCATAGTCTTTTTTGTTTAACATTCATAAAAAGCATCTCATTTGATCATATGGACCTGAAATGTAGGCTTTGATTTATTACTTGTCTGTAGAAAGGGGGGGAAATTTTGTATTCTGTGTCATGATAAAAGATTTTAGTGTTGTGCACATATACAGAGGCATTCGTGGGCTTCTTCCTCTTCCCTAGAAGGTCCTATCATTGTTTCTTTACAGAATAGACTCCATCATCTGCTCATCAATGTGCAGAATCCAGAGTGCAAATTCCATTTGAAGATGGAAGACGGACAAGGTAGATGTTGTGTTGTTATGTAATAACACAATACCTTGTTATCTAATGTTATGTTATGTAATAACATCCTCCTCCTCCTCTCTCTTTTTTTTCTTTTATCACTGTATTTTCTGAATGCACATTATTTTGCTGTTGTTTGTAAAGATTCTCTGTGTTAAAAATCAATCAATCAATACATTCGGAAAAAAGAAAGAAAATTAAGTATAGAAGACACACACACCCTTTTTTTAAAAATAAATAAATAAGATGCTGGTGTAAAACAAAGAACAAGGAATACAACTTGGTTAATCCAAGAACGTGCACCACCAAAATTATATGGATTGTACTGTCACATCTTTACATATTTTATAGCAAACAAAACAAAACAAAACAAAAAACATTGAGCACGGAATAACCTAATGATTAAAAAAAATCAAATTGGTTCAAGGTCCTTAATAAATCACTTGAATAAACACTAGGGTATAAGATGGGATTTCCCCCCAATACTTTTTTTCAGCTAATGTTTCATGTCACCTAAAATATCTGTGACAAGCCAAAAGGATTGTAGAACAAGGATAATGGCTGATGGACATTGACAGAACTAATTAGCATACGCTACATGTAGGGCATACTATTATATTGTAATTATGGACTTATTTGTTTAGAAGTAAGTCCCACTGAGTTTCATCATAGAAAATATATACTGTATAGCATTGCAGCCTGAAAACCAAACAAAAATTGCCACAAGCACTCAGAATAAGGAGATTATCAGACAGATTTAATAATCTGGGACAGGGATGCCACAGGATCATGAAAGGGTTTCCCTTTCAGACGACATCGTCCCTGTCCCATTCTCCCCCTGTGCTACCTCCTTTCTGTCCCTGTTTTTTCTTATTTATGGGGAAAAGTCGTTAATACATCACCTGTTTTGTTTCTATCACAGAATCACAGGCATCAGAAAAGGAGCCCTGTTCTTCTGGCATGATGCCAGCATCACAGGGAGGTCCGTGGCAAACACTTCTGGATTCGATCGGGACATCGAGGTGACACCTTTTTTTTTAACCCTCCTCAGGTTACTTGTTAAGTTTAAAGTGTGTTCTGGTGCTTGGTTTTTACTTTTGACATTTTGTTTTGTTTTTATTTTTGAATTTTCCGTGTGATCGTTCTCTCACAAGAATGGCTGGGATTTTGTTTCCAGGAAGTGAATGGGGCTTGGCGAGAGCCCCATTGACTCTTCGGATGCTGGAGGGGAGGGGGGACTTTCAATAGCGCCTCAAGGTAGGTGTCTGTAAAATTTTCTTTTATTGTGTTACAGGGACAGGAGTGGGGCAGGATCGTGGGTTCCAGGACAGAAACAGCTTTTAAGAACCTGTGTGATAATCTCCTAAAGTTGAAGTGTGAATTTACAGCATTAGAATTCATTGTTTCAATAAAGATTACAGTGTGCTCTCTCTCTCTCTCAATCTCTCTGCAACAATCCATTATCCCAGGTAGCCTTACATAATGTAACTGCAGTTCATGCTATCTGGAAGCATTTAGATGTTTCCATACTCCATTCACATTAAAAGGAAGTCACCATCTATTTATGATTTTTGGCTTGGTATGACTGAGATATTGAACTCAGAAAAGATGTATAATATCTCTAGACTCAACATGTCCTTTAGTCTGTCTGTCTGTCTGTCTGTCTGTCTCTGTCTATCTATCTGTCTATCTATCTATCTATCTATCATTTCTTCTCTCTACATATATATATGTATATCCTTTCAGACTATTTCACATACAGAATATCATAAACCAGAATCTAGCATATAAAAGCTCATGCTAGGATAAAAGGACATTTCTGACAATCCCAGACAAATGTTGTACATGCCCCCAAACTCAGAGACAAATCAGATCCCTAGTTACACCAGTGTATATACTTTCATGGCATTCTGAAAGTGGTATCCTGTATCTCTTTGTGCAATACCCCATATTTCAGATATGTAAAAGCAGCTGAAATCTCCTGGGCTCGCATCTCCCTGGATGCTAAACAGATGCTGGATTCTGGCTTTGATCACACAGAGAAAAGGAGCCAGCCTTACATGAGGTGAAGGCTGCTACTTCTTCCCCAGGTATTCAAGCTACCATGGGGAAGCAGAAAAGAGAGAGTAGCCTCCATCCCACAAATGATGGTATAGGTACACTAGTTATCCCCCCACCAGTACACACAATGTTTCCTCAGCAATATATTCATAAACTTGGTGAATGCAGACCAGTTACCTACAAAATCTTCTCAGCATTCACTGATTTGTACTCAAGAATCTGGGGAAGTTATTATTTTTCAGATATTCACAAAATTGATCTGTGCTTAAGAAGCTGGAAAACAATATCTATATTCAGATATTCACAAAATTACTCTAGGATTGTCAGTATTCAGACAGGACTGCCAGAGGCATCACAGTTTACATATTGTTATAAAACACACCTATGTGGAAAGAGATTGACTACTAACATATTCATTGTGTTATTTCTACTCATCATCAAGAAAAAATGGACAATGAAGATTCCTTTTTGAAAAGCAAGACACCTCTGACCATTCATAAATTTTAAAAATATTGAGTGCTTGTACCTTTCACTGTTAAGTACACCTGCATTGTTCTGGGTGTGTGTTGGGTCTGCACCGAACAAGTATATGGACCATCGTCTGAAACATCCACATCTTGTATCTGCAGGCTGTACTCCCTTTTATTTGCTGTTGCAATTGAAACTCGAGGATCTACTGACCACTTGTCTCCTCCTGCAAAAATAATACTTGATCGGTTCAGCCAGGCACCTTTTGAAGCTCCATCTTCCAAGTAACACCTGTAGATTTCAAAGGAAAGAAACAGTTAGGTGTTTTTCTTTATATATATATATATATATATATATATATACACACACACACACACATACATACAGTACATTTCTTTATAATTTGAAACAGGAGCCATGTATTGTATAGGTAGGAAGATTAAGACAATAATTTTGAGCCATCTGGATTGTATTCAGTTTTTAATGCAATCTTCTATTGATATTTCCACAAGAATGGCAGTGGAGTGAAAATGTAATCCAATAATAATAATAATAATAATACTTCTTATTTATTACCCGCCTCTCTCCTCAGAATCGAGGCGGGGTACAACAACGCACAGTATACAATCAGAATACAGTACAATTCAATATAGTTTTATTCCATACAATATAAAGCACATTCAGTGACAGCAAGCCTAGATCTATTACATTAAGACTTTCTTTAGGTAAACATTCTAGGAGTGACCACTATCACTAAAAATGTAAGCTAACAATGAACATGTAAAACAATACTGTATAAAACAGTTCAGAAATAGGAGCAACTGTGGTAAGAGCCAGACTTAAGTAGCATGAAAGTTAACTTCCGAAGAGGCTTGCCATTTTTTCCCTTTTAT
This sequence comes from Gambelia wislizenii, assembly GCA_030847615.1. NCBI lineage: Eukaryota > Metazoa > Chordata > Lepidosauria > Squamata > Crotaphytidae > Gambelia > Gambelia wislizenii. The sequence goes on from JAUMIR010000004.1 coordinate 113,046,244, forward strand.
ATATATATATATATATATATATGTATTTCCACCTGGAGCTGAAAACATATATTTGCTGCCAGGCAGGGAGTATCCTTGAGAAGAACCAATCCTTGAGAGAACCAATGATCTGCTGCTGTTTAGCTCTCTACATCTGCATTTTTCACCAGTGGAAAAACACTGTCTCTTAAATCAGTTAGAACAGAAGAAAGTAGGGCGCTGATTAGACACTATTTATTGTTGTGGGGCGTCCCTCCCGGGATTTCTTGACCCCAAATTAGTCCCTTGCTGTTTAAACAATTTTTATCTCTGAACTGGATATTCCTAGAAAGCTATAGATGGAAATTTTAAGTACTGGACCTGATACAAATGCTATGAAAACTTGCCAAAATCAAAGCTGAAAGCAAATGTAGGGGTTCCATCTCAGAAGAAACATCTGAAGAATTTTGAGAACATTTCTCAGTTTCTCTGTATTTTACCTTAGTCTTTTCTATGGACCCCAGTGGTTTTTCCTTGACTGGAGAATGGTGATCTTTGAAATGCTAAAGACATAATCACAACACACTTTCTTCTGAAAAACAACTAAATTGGCTTATGTGCCATCTTAGTAATCAACACATGTTTGTGGGCAATGTCTTTTAATCTTTCAGGAGCCACAAGACTCTTTCTTCTTTTTGCTGCAAAACAGTAATGTGGCTACCCCTCTGAAAGTGAGTTATAAGCAACTTGGGCACATCTTGTCCACATTCCCATAATATATTGCCTTGCTCATTAGCAGAACTAGCATAAATGGTCCTCAGCTATTTTACTGAGAAACATACAACTAACATTGTAGAAAAATGGAAAGAAAAGATTTAGCTGTAACTCAATGGAAATGAATACAGTAATTGGTATCAGGATAATATGTATGGGTTTAGCAATTTGTATGAAGCACACTGATGTGCATTTTACTAAAAATAAATTGTGACAAAGTAGAGGTTTACAATATCAGATCATGAAACTGGAACTCTGTTCATATCAACAGAGCACACTAAATGTTAGCAATGAATGATACTCCAGTCAATGTGACAGGCTGCTGCCTCTCTAAACTTCATTTTGAAAATGTTCTGTTACAAATTGAAGAGTGGTTCTTTTAAATGAGCACAAAGTACAGCCAGAGAATGAAATACACATCTATTGAAAAGGGTTTGACAGAATCTCTACACAATCCCTGAGGGGCTTGAACACCGTGCAGAAGATTGCTACAAAATCCCAAGCTGAATTCAACAGGGTAAGTTACTGCCAATAGTATGAAACTAATCACTTCAAAAATAAGGAACAAGGTATATTGCAGAATCTAATTTGCAGCCAGCTTCATATTCCTGCCAAACCAAAATCAAGAGGATTCTATAAAGGTTTGTATTAAGAAAAAGACTATTTCCATATTTATTTTAAGAAAAAGTTATAGACCCTGATTTTGAAACTAAAGCACTAATATACTGTTTTATTAAAGTATGTAGAAAAACATTCAAAGATTAATAATATCGAAGAATGGACACATCACAGTAGACACATCACAGTGTTCTAATAATTGTATTAATCTGATAATGACAATTATAATTAAAATTATGGTGTTGAACCACTACCAGCAAATGTGAAGGGATTTCATAGAATCATAGAATTGTAGAGTTGGAAGAGACCACAAGGGCCATCCAGTCCAACCCCCTGCCAAGCAGGAAATTACGATCAAAGCATCCCTGACAGATGGCCATCTAGCCTCTGTTTAAAGGAGTGTGTTCTACTGCCTAACAGCTCTGACTGTGAAAAAGTTCCTCCTAATGTTGAGATGGAATCTCTGTTCCTGGAGCTTGCATCCATTGCTCCGTGGTCCAGTCTCTGGAGCAGCAGAAAACAAGCCTGCTCCATCCTCTACGTGACACCCCTTCAAATACTTAAACAGGGGTACCATATCACCTCTTAACCGTCTTTTTTCCAGGCTAAACATACCCAGCTCCCTAAGTCTCTCCTCATAAGGCATGGTTTCCAGACCTTTCACCATTTTAGTCAACCTTCTCTGGACATGCTCCAATTTGTCAATATCCTTTTTGAATTGTGGTGCCCAGAACTGGACACAGTATTCTAGATGAGATCTGACCAAGGCAGAATAGAGCGGTGCTATTACTTCCCTTGATCTAGACACTATACTTCTATTGATGCAGCCCAATATCGCATTGGCTTTTTTAGCTGCCGCATCACACTGTTGACTCATGTTCAACTTGTGGTCCACTAGGACTCCTAGATCCCTATGCCAACTTGTCATGTTAGATTTTATCAGAAAAATTCTTTTTTCAGAAAAGATTCTGCTAGCTAAATATCAGTGGTACATAAGTTTTCAATAATAATAATAATAATAATAATAATAATAATAATAATATACAGTTGTCCCTCCATATCCACGGATTTGGTATCCACGGATTTAAGTATTCATGGCTTGAAAATATTCTTTAAAAAATAATAATCCAAAAAGCAAACCTTGATTTTGCCATCTTATATAAGGGACACCGTTTCGCTATGCCATTGCATATTATGGGCCTTGAACATTCATGGATTTTGGTATCCACGGGGGGAGGGGTACCAAACCCCAGCAAATATGAAGGGACAACTGTACTCATTAGTTTTTGCTATAATCAATTTTAGTCTGGAAAAACACCACACTGGATTGGTGTTAAAGGTGTCACAAGTGTCAAAACTCTGTCTTTCTTTTTATAGTGAAACAGACTAACACGGCTATCAGTTAGAATATTGCTAAAGTTGATATTTGAGGTATGTACTCCTTCCTCCTCTGAAACTGTGTAAGGCTAAGTGAAGCTGATTATACCATGAAAGAACAAGGACCACGCTGTACAAGAACACAAAGAACATTATATTTGCATGAGTTCAGTATTCTCCATGTAGTCTAATGCATATAACAATTCTGCTTTTACTAGCATGTGATTATCTGAATGCTTTTGAGTTCTCCTCCAGTCATCTGGATAAATAAAATGGCTTCATATTTTCCATATTCCCCCACTCCACAAGGTGGGCTTTATTATTGACAGTGGTATAAGAAAAAATACAATCTTTTTTGACATTGTGTTGAATCCTTCATACTGTTATTTTTCCACAAGATATTGTTACAGAGGGTGTAATTTTTATTAGAAACTGGTCCCAAAGCTGGTGTGGATTGTCGCCCCCAGAGAGTTTGTGTGTGTTTGTTTGCATGTGAAATAGGTGTGAATAATAGAACGTACCACACTTTCTTAGGTGAGTTTACAACTACTCCATAGGAGGCAATAAAAGAGGGGTGGACAATTTTCTGGGGTGGAGAGGGTACTGTACATATCTCCTGAACACGTGGAGGGCTTCACTCACTCTGTCCACAGGTTTTACCCCCAACATCCAAATTCTGTTTTCTTAAAAATGTTTTTCCTATAAAACACACACACACACACACACACACACACACCCCAGTCAAACAAATAAATCGATTTCTATAGATTTTCCTTGGGGTTTTTTCCCCCCCGGGCTGTGAGGCTGTGTTCTGGAATAGTTTCTTTCTGACGTTTCGCCTGCGTCTGTGGCTGGCATCTTCAGAGAATGGTTGGGTAGGAGTGTATGTGGAGTCCTACCCAACCATTCTCTCAAGATGCCAGCCACAGATGCAGGTGAAATGTCAGAAAGAAACTATTCCAGAACATGGCCTCACACCCGGAAAAAAAAAAAACACCCAAGGAAAATCTATGGATGCTGGCTGTGAAAGCCTTCAACTTCACAATCGATTTCTTTTTGCCATGGGGGCACCAGCCAATATCACATATCGAACAGTACCCCTGCAGAGAGAGTAGAGGACCCAAACAACATCTGAGAGTGAAGGAAAAGGAGCTTGACAGGTACTGCACCTACCATCTGCCAACTCTGCCTTCCCTCTGGGACTCTGTCATCACATAAGTGAGTTGCCTCTTTGAAGGACTAAGCAGCAGTTTCCATTAGGTTCTCCAGTGGATTAAGTTAAGTTCCTGGGTTGGGGAATGTAAGCAGGACTACTGTGGGGATGGGTCAGTCATCAGCAGGGGCAATACCAAAGGGAAGTTGCCCTTTTGGGGGAGCCAGTTTCAGAGGTGGGGGAGATAAGGGCCTGTCCTGTGCTCTCCTGATGCTTGCAGGAAAGAAAACCTCACCTGCTTATAGACACTGCTTTGTCAGGGTAGACAACTGACCATTTTATGTGTGTGCAGGGGGATGTGTTGCCAAGAAAGGTAGGTAGGTAATGGTATTCAGGGAGCAGAGGAAGATATGGAAATGGGACACAGTTGCACTATCTTGAGGTAGAGTTTACAATAGGGTGTTGGTCACCTCCAAACTGTCTCCCATCCCAAATAATCTGGATAGTCATGGCAGCAACCCCTCTGGGTTGAAAATGCTGCTGCTTAATACCAGGCCAATGAATAGTAAAACAGCAGCCATTCAGAACTTGATCCTTGGTGAACATTCTGACCTGATCTGTATCGAAGAGACAAGGTTGGATGGTGGGGGGGGGGCTAGTCTCTCTCAGCTTTGCCCACCAGAATTCTGTGTGTGTAGCAGAAGGCAAGACTTGGGGAGTGAGGTGGAGTTGCAATGGGCTATTAGGATAATATCCCCTGAACAGGAGCCCTATCCATCAGTATGCAAGGTATGAGTGTATTTTTTAAGGTGGTAGCCAGGACAGATTAGGGATTCTATTGGTGTACCACCCACTTCCACAGAGCCATTCCCTTCCTCCTCAGCACTGGCACTGCTGGAAAGCAGTCGCTCACTCTGAGGTCAGAATGAGGCAGCCAGCCAGGCACACAATTGACCTCAGAGCAAGCAACTGTGCCAGGGCTCTGCCTTCCCAGTGCACAATCGCTCGCTCTGAGATCAGAACAATGCAGCCAGCCATGTCATCCCATGGCTGGCTGCTCCTTTTGACCTCAGAGTAAGTGCTTGCATGCCAGTGGCAATGGTGCCAAGGAAGGGGGGAAATAGTGATGCCCAGGGTGGATCCTTTGTTCAAATTAGTTTTCTGTGGAGTTTCAAGAAAACTCCAGAGAAAACTGCAAGTTTTTAAAAGCCAGATTATAAGGCGGTATCCCCTGAATTTGGTGCAGATAGGGCAGAAGGTCACGTGGGCTTGTCATACCAGATTTGGGGATAAGCTCACATGCCATGTGGCTTCATTGGGCAAGATTGTGGTTGGGGTGTTCAGACTTTTTCAGTAATGTAGACAGGTCCAACCATTACACCATGCTGGCTCTTGCAGTGAACATCTTACTTTCAGTTTATTATTTTCATTCCAGAAACAATGATCTGGACTGAGGAAGGGTTGAGTGCTCAGCCTTTGTGGATAAGAAAGGGATATCTTCAACACTCAATTTTGCACTATGAATTCTTCATACCAGTATGTGCAATTGCATATTTAGAGAAGAGATCCTTCTCTAAAGAACTATGTTAAAACTTTGACTCATGATCATTATGTGCAGACTCATATGGTTGTTAACAGGGCAGTTGAGAAAGCCTTGAATCTCAAATGGATATATGAGTGTGCTCAAGGAGATACGTAATAAATCTCCTTGTATGAATGAAGGATATTTTAGCGGCTTTCTCCTAAGAGGATATCAGACAAATCTTCTGAATAATTATGACTTCTGCACACCAAATTGCTTTTACTCAACAGCACTCTTTGCTCTGAGTGTGATCTCTCATTGAAGGAAGTTACTAAGGCCCTCTTGATTCATAGAGATGTGTTAAGCACCTCCCTAAGGATGTCATCCATCTGATACATGACAGAGGATGGCCTAGCAGAACCATACACCAACTCAAGTAAAAAGAAGGAATAAAGTCACTGTATTTTTAACAAAGGAGGAAAATATCTATACAAAGAAGCACAAAAAAAAGAGAGAGAGAGAGAGAGAGAGACTGAGAGAGAGAGAGAAATGGCACAAATGTGTAAAAACCCTGCCAGAGGATAAACAAATATTAGGAAACTATACAGAAGATACTGAAGGAAAGATATGTGAAATTATTAATGATGTTTAAGTATATTTACTTTGTCTACCTGTATTAGGGGAAGGTCTGTTGGTCAGTGGAAGAACACCTGCTTTCCATACAAATGGTAGTAAGTCCTCTTCCTGAGATCTCCACATAGGCTTGGTGGATACCTAGGTAGATTCCTGACGGAGTTGCTGTCAGTTAGCATAGGCATTCCTGAGCTAGATGGACCATTCGTTTCAAGTGGTCCAGGGGTGCTTCCTATTGTCAATATGTTTTTGATCAAAGACAGTTCATTGATACATGCTCAGCTGAAATGTACTTTCAGACACATGCATACTTCAGAGAGGAGAAAATAAAATAAAACAATTAAGTAGGTACATAGGTTCACAAAACTTTACAGAAGACTGTGTCTGTGATTCAGAGCTATGGATGTAAATCCACAACTATTTCATATTTACAGGCAAGGATGAGTAACTGCTATAATTTGTCTCTACTGTGAGAGAACACAAATTTTCCCCCTCAGTATTCTCCCTGTATATGTGTCAGGAAATGAGATGGATGTGACCACAAGATGGAGCTGTAAGCTTAGTAATGAAAGTAGTTAAGCTCCAGTTGCAGGTGTGTGTGTGAGTCAGTACTTGAGAGTATGCACAGTTGAGATGCCTGACGTAACAGGCATTGTTTAACTGACTATAAAAAGGAGATGAGAATTATCTCCAGTGTGGGTTTGTTGTGGATGGAGGTTGGCGAAGCAGTTTGTTGGTTTGAGAGAGATTTATGAGTATTAGAGATAGCTGTCCTATACTCTGTATATATATTGTAAATATACTGCAAACAAAGATTAAAGCTCTCAAGTTGAGTGAAGGCTGGCCTTGTTGCTGTCTTTATTTGGCAAGCCAGAGCTTAAGGCAGTGTGCTGGAGTGAAGGAATTTTTCCTTCTCAGCCTGAAGTCTTTTGCAGAAGTCTCTCCAGAAAACCTTCTCCTTGGCGTCCTGTTGACGTGGAACAACTCTGCAGGTGGTCGTGGTGGACACAGTGCATCTTTCTATGCCCCAACAAGGGTTATGGGCCCAGTATCTGCGTGGACAACGCTTGAGAAGCTGTGGGAGATATAGTTCTGCAATAGGTGAGCTGTTTTGTGTTCCTGGAGGGCTGAAGAGAAAAGTCCTGGAAAGGAGTGAGTTAAGTGTGTCTACTCACAGACTCTGCTCTTATCTGTTTGCTTTGGAAAGCTAATTGTTTTTGGCAGCCTGCTTGGACTGTTATCAGTGTGTTTGTTTGCATCTGTTTAAGTCGCAGACTCAGTGCAAACATGGAAACAGCAGTCGGGTTTGAAAAACTATCTGAGAAGAACTATGCTTCCTGAAAAATTTACATGTAGGCTTTGCTAATAAAGCAGGACTTATGGGACTATATAAAGAAACAACCTGACCCTGCTAATAAGGATGAATTAACAGGTAACGAAAAAGCTAGAGCTTCCATTATTCTAGCTGTAGAACCGAACCAGCTGAATAATATCAGAGATAAGAGGTCAGCATTTGAAGTCTGGAAAGCTCTTGAGAATGTCAACCAACCAGCTGGAGCCTTGTCAAAAATGTTGTGCAGCAGAAAGCTGTATTGTTCTAACCAGCAGGAAGGTGAATTCGTGCTTGTGCATTTAAAAAGGATGCAGGTTAATTTCGCAGAGTGCAGCGAGCGTGGCATCCAAATAGAAGAAACCCCAAGCTTTTATACTCCTGAGTAGTCTAAACAGTGAATGGGAGTTTCTAATGTACAATCTCCAAGGAGTAGCCGAAGCTGATTTAAATGTCGACCTCGTGGCATCCAGAATATTGGAAGAGGCACAGAGGAGAGACTCAGAGGAGAGCTTCAAGGGAATGACCAGCTGGCGGAGACAACCAACAAACCAATCCATGTCCTTGTCTGAGGAAGGGAGTGCTGCTGTCTGCAGAACATGGAGATGTTTTTCCTGTAGAGAGACCGGACATTTGATAAAGAACTGTCCTAAGGTCTCTGCAGCAAAGAAAGGACAGAACTGACAAAGAAAAAGAAAAGACAAGCCCCAAGATGGGAGGGGGTTTGCTACTACTGTAGAGGAAATTGTAAATGAGAAAAAGGATCAGTCTGTCTGGATTTTGGGCAGTGGGTGTTCTCATCATTTGACCCCTGATAGGGAAAAACTACAGAGCCCAAAGCCAGCACCAGTGGACACTGTGGTATTTGCAGATGGTGGATCTGGCAGTGTAGAGATTCAATGGTCTGTATTAATCCCTGGTTTAAACAAGGTATTTCATAATGTACTGTGTGCACCAAAACTACAAAATAGCCTCGTAAGTGTGGCATCCCTAACCAGTGATGGATATGAAATTCTTTTCAGAGGAGATGAGGGGATTGTGTCCAAGGAGGGAGTAGTATGTGGTAAAGCCATAAAGAAAAATCACATTTATCAAATGGTAGCACAGGTGCAGTGTGGTAATGTAACAAATAAGCCACTGCATGATGGGTGTGCTCATTACCTTCATAGAGTTATGGGCCATATAAGTTTCAAAGGTTTGAGAAACCTAGAGAAGGTTTGCCCAGAGTTCAAAATAGAGAACTGTAAAAGTTACCTGGACTGTGCTATTTGCAAAAAGGTAAAGGTCAAGGCTTACCCTATAGCGAAGGTGAGCAAATGCATAACCCAGAGGCCTTTTCAGGTTGTACATGCGGATCTATCAGGGCCGCATCAAGTAAAGATATAAGGGGTAGCAGGTTTACCCTATTGATAGTAGATAGGCATACCAGATTTACCTATGTGGCAATGCTCAAAACCAAAAGTGAAGCTGCTGATATGATCAAAAAATGGGTCAATTCTGTTGAAAGGGAGTTTCCTTACAAGGTTGGCACTGTTGTGACTGACAGAGGTGGGGAATTCTTAAGTAGTAATTTGCAGCAGTGGTTTGGGTGGAAAGGGATCCAACATAAAACTACACATCCCGGATGTCCCGCTGAGGATGGTTTGGCTGAACATAGGATTGGGATGATAAACCAAATAAGGGATTGTATGTTAGAGGATTCTGGAGTGCCAGCTAATTTGTGGGAGAAGCAAGAAGAACCACTTGTCATATTGTAAATAGGTCATGGTGCAGTGCGATAAACCAAACAGCATACCACTTATTGTATGGAAGAGCACCAAACCTAAAGTTTGTACATTCCTCCTCAGTTCAAGAAAAAGAATCATCCCAAAAGCCAAAGGTTGTGTTTTGTGGGCTATGAGAGGAATAAATATAGGTTCCTGAAGGATGGGAATAGGATTTTGTATTCAAGGAGGGCTAAGTTTGAGACTCATGCTGGGTGGAAGAGAGTATACCCTGACCAAAATGTTGACGTAAAACAGAAAGCCAGTGTGATAGATAAGAACAACGGAAATGGAGGGGTACATGCATTCAGGGATGTCTTAGATGAGAAACCAGGTGTGTCACAACAGCTTGGAATTTTGAGTAAACAGGACACTTTGAAGGTGCCTGGTACTCCAGAAGAGCCTAGCACTTCATTAGACTTGCAACCAAAATTGGAGATAGTGGAGATTTTCACACGGGCTATATATCCCGTGGCAGGAACAGAACAGGGTCGGGAAAGGTTTTCCCTTTCGGACGACGTTGACCCTATTCTGTCCTGCATCCATCCTACTCCCGTGACTGTTCCGGAACAATGTAATCACGATTTTTCATCGTGAATAGACCTCCCGTTCCATTGCTATAACGCAATCACAGGCGTGCGAACAGGAGCCCCGTTCCTGTTCCGAAATGACAGCCACGGAGAAGAAGTCCGTTCCGAGCACTTCCTGGTACGATCTGGACATCCAGGTAAGTGGCACCCTTTATTTTACCCTCCCTGTTTTGATTTAAAGAGTGTTTTTGTGCTTGGTGAATTGATTTTATGTTTGGGGGAGTTTTATTTTTTAAATTTATCGTCCGGCGTTATCACATGATAACGTGATAATGTTTCAGACAGCCGGTCATAAAAGCAGCCTTACGACGGCTGCATTTACGGCCGGCCAGCAAGGGGAGGGGGAGCCCGTTCCTGCTGCGGAATTAAGGTAAGTGTGTGAAAGATTTACGTTATTCCGTGGCAGGAACGGGAGAGGAGGTAGCGGGACAGTAACGGGGCATTTTGGCCCCGTGTGAAAATCTCCAGTGACTGTGAAACAAGAACAAGTTGAGACGCATGGGCAAGACACTCAGGCCAGTGTTGGTAGCAGTGACACTGAGGGTGGTCAAGGTACATTCCTGATTCCCATGAGGTCTCAGAAGGAAAAGTTCTGGAACTGTTGCAGAGGAATCATTATGAAGAGGAAAAAAAACATTTGGAACTTTTTGTGCAGAAAATGTTTTTCCTGCACAAGAAAGAGTAATTTCTGCACAGGAAAACCAATTTCTGCACAGAAATAAAACAGTAAACCCATGTGTTTTCCTGCACACAATAATTCCTCTGCAACATTTTGGGATGTTTGAATACCAGGAGAAAACTGCACTGAGGTTTTGCTGCTCTATTCTTCTTCTTGATGGAGTTTTCCTAGCTGTTGGTAAGCCTGATTTTTTACCTAAAAATGAGTAACCGTGAATAAGGATGTGATGATTATTCACAGCTGTTTGCTAAACATACGGGATGTTTGAATCGTAGAATTATAGAGTTGGAAGAGACCACAAGGGCCATCTAGTTCAACCCCCTGACTTGCAGGAATACACAATCAAGGCACTGCCCATAGATGGCCGTCCAGCCTCTGTTTAAAAACCTCCAAAGAAGGAGATTCCACTATACTCTGTGGCAGCACATTCCACTGTCAAAGAGCTCTTACCACCAGGAAGTTTTTCCTAATGTTTAGGTGGAATCTCCTGAATGCCCAATGTATTTAATTTCTCTTTATGAGCCAAGAAATTTGCCAGCTGCTCGCCTAGGTATAAGAATTTGAAATGCTGCAAAATATATATTGGGCCAAGCACTTTAATTAGAAATTTGATGTTTAGGACATTTTTATTGCTTAAATAATAAAAGTAACAGTGCTTCGGCCATTCATTTTAAATTGTGTGATTCTCAGTACAGACAATTTGAATTATTCCACTGTGTCTAAACATAAACACAGGCCATTCCCCCCTCTTAGATCCTGTAGAAGGGAAAGATAACTGGCAGTTTTATGGCTTCTTGAGTCACCACCAAAAGAGATGGTTGGGGGGGGGTTACATAAGTTATGTGAAAATTGCCAGGCAGGTTAACCTGCTTTCTCCTTTTCATTCTGTTTTGCTCTTCAGTAAGTAATTCTAGAGGCAGCTGTTTACCTTGCCCATTGGTCACATCATAAGCATACACAGCTAGAGTAAGATCACCTAGATAACTTGATATTCCCCATTTTAATTGTGTGAGTCTCAGTCAAGATAATTTGAATTAATCAACTTGGCTGGGGGGGGGCACAGGTCATCCTTCCTTGTTAGACACTGTGAACACAGTTTTATGGTTCACACAGCTAATTGCAAGAAGAGTTAATGAGAGGAAAGGCAGCTGTTTCATGGCCCTCATTCTTCTAGAATTTGTCAGGTATGGTTTGGCTTCTTGGCATTTTGGCTAAGATCAAATGTAGTTTACTTGTGAGGGGTGACCCAGTTGAAAATATCTCACCTTCCCCAGAGAGTGAAAAGAAATAAACATTTCCCACCCCCTTCAGGCACAAGAAGAACAATGCAAGATTTTACATCACTAATTGTGAAAATTCTTTCCATCCCTGTTTAGAACTTGTAAATTTACTTTAAAGAAGAGTGAACATAATGATGTGTTTGGAGCATCATCCTACTCACTGCTCAGTTATGAGTGTCTTCGGCATATTCAGTCTTCTTAGAAGGAACTTCCATGTTCTGTTCAATGAATGTTATAGATAATGAGGGTAGTACAGAAGGGGGTGGGTTGGGCATGCCTGGACATGATGAGGACAAATGCCATTTTGGATGATGGAGCAAAATCACTACCCTTTTTCTTTTTACTTGTACCCATTAGAGCAGACTCCTTAAAAATATCTTGACATATTTAATTCTGTGAGTACTTACAAACAAAATCTAGATTTACCAGAAATGTGTCTAGGCTTATGTGTTTACTTTGACTATACCTGCACCCAAAGTTAAAACATCTAGATGTTTTGCCTCCTGATCACTGTTGCCAACACTGGAGGGGGGGAAACACCACAATTTTAACAATACAGTTTATAAGAAATTGCTTTTAAAAAAAACAACCCACAACACCCCTACCCAATCAAGTCAAAATCTCTGTGAAAGGCAACAATTAACTAATGATCAAAACTATTTCCCCTCGTATTCATAGTTAAACCCTATGAAAACTATGTTCAAACAGCCAGGGTTAGCCAGGTATTTTCACAGCTGTCTCCGTCACCTAACGGGCAGTTCTAAAGCATTCAGAGCACAGCCTTCAAAAAAATTGTAAAGCAGCCAGATGCTGTGACATGTGTTTTGAAAGTTGCAGAGTTTTCTCTCAGCTCCTCATATAAAAAACACAGCTCTTTGGACATCAAGGCTTTAATGCTGAAACGGATAAGATAAAACAGAGTGGGACAGGGAAAGCATCAGACTTACAACATGCTGTTTTATTTGCTTGCAGCGCATTAGAACTACTTGTCAAAAGTCAAAATAATATTATTTACTGGCCTGATCCTGTGTGCCTCATGAAAGCAAATCTCTCAGTAAACAAGGCTTCTTATCAGAAGGAACTTGCATATTAATATAACAACAATGATGTATGGCAAATTAGTGTGGTAGCTTTAATTAATTCACCCAAACATAGCAGATTGCCATATGATGCTTCTCTTAATGAGAACTGTATATATAAGAAATCAGACATTATTCCCATAGTTACTTTGAGATCTTATTTTCTGTTCATGTTGCCTATGAAATATATGATAGTCTAGACTATGGGCTAATGAATGAGTCTACATCCAGTTCATTGTACTTTTTCTTATGTTTGCATTCCACCATACCTATCCCCTTCAGTATGGGAGCAGCCATTTTCTTCCATGCACAATATCCCTATGATGGAAGACTTGTCTTCATGTTCTGTCACACCAAGATGCATTTACAATCACATTCTGAACATGTCTGTGCTGACTGAGTCCAATACATACATTAGTCCAGTTCATTTGTCATTGGAATATGAAAAGGTTGAATTCCTTGAGCATCCACAACTAGTAAAGACTGAAAATGGTGGTTCTAGTGATAGTGAGACCACTTTTTTAGCTTCCTGATCTATTTGGTCTATTTGAAACAAGCTTTCAAGAATGTTCACAGAGGCATAAGTACGTAGTCATTGTGGTGGATACAAGATGGAAGCTTCACAAGCTCAACGATTAAGAAAAGCTGGCAAAGAAAATGCAATTATGGGTTGGAAAAGAACATCTGAAATAGTCATGAAAGTGTGCTGTTTTGCTTGTGTGTGCATTATTAATTCAATAAGAATAGCTATCATGTTGCTGTCCTTCCCCTACTCTACTACAAAAGTCTCACCGCTCTATTCTACAAAAAATATTTTACAAAAAATCCTCTAAAAAGTATTTTACAAAATAACTTAAAAACATATGCCGGAATTTTGTACCTCTGATTTTCTGAATGTACATCATGAGCTCTACCTGTAAAATGATAACATGAATCTGTTATTGTCAACTATAGAACTAGAGATTATGCAAAGTCTGACACTGTGTACAACAGTGTTGGAACATCACATGAAGCTTCTTTATCACTAAAGCTTCTTTATCATTATGTGAAGTCTGACGTAATGTGTTGGAACATCTCGTGAAGCTACCCTTTCAGATGTAGTCTTTTTTGATGGACTAGGCTCACACCATAATGGGCGTAAACAAATTTTACATGAAAATGCATTGAAAGAAAAGATTATTCAACATTAAAGGGAATATGTTCTCCTGTCTGGAATGTATCATTTGTAATATCACGATCTGACTGTTATGTTGCAATTAATTAAAAATGATCATTAAGTTTCAAGAAAGATCTCTCCTATTAAAATTATTTTGTTACATTTAAGTGCAAATTATGCAGTGCATTCATTACCACTCGGCATTTATTATGGACTTCATCTTTTTCTGCCTTCAGTTATTTCTACCTTTCAGCTCTTTGTTGGTCACCATAAGATTATGCTTAATGCAATTTATTAATAAAAAAATCTCTGTGAAGCACCAATTATTCCTTATGAATAAAGAATGACTATACAGCAAAATTAATTAAACCCAGCACTGCAGTCATTAGACAGAAGCGACATTAATCCTTATATTTTTCATGTCTCTTGAGAAACTTTTCTGTGAGCAAGAGTTCAGCTAGTTGATTTTCTATTTATAAAAAGATTACTGTGTGAATAGTGGAAAATGTCTACTTTAAAAATTTCATGATTATTTAACACACTTTTTTTTTAAAAAATAGATTTACTGAGATAAATTCTATCATATCTCATTTGGGCATTTCCTATATTACCTTCAGATATTACCTTTCTTTTGATACCGACATACACACATTGTGCAAGAAAAATACATTTTAAGTTTTATCATTACCTTTACCATAGTATTTTTTTTTAATGTCCACACAGAACAGCTTTTTTGAATTTCTTATTTTGAAAGAGATAAACTTGCATCTTAATTTCAGAAATTCAGTATGAGTACTATATTGGGAATGACCAGTAGGTGCACATGAACATGACAACTACACCATGTTTTCACACAAGGGCATTTCTAAGGTATTCAAACTGACTACTCTGCTGATAATTTCCACTGTGTACTAACCTGAACACAGTTAGGAGACATTGGTTGGCATTCTGTTGGCTAGTCTCAACTAGTGTCACCTCATTCAATCAAGTTGTTGAACAGTGAGACAACATGTAGGTAAATATCATTAATTTGACAAGTCTACTCTAGTCAAGATTAATAACAAGATTTAGGCCTATGTGTTTTTGCTGGGTAAAGTGTGAGGTCTTCGTTCATGTTGTTCTTTTGCACAACTTTTGGATCTCTAACTAATTTTGCGGAAGGTGATCATGAACATTCTCCATTAAAGTCATACTTAATGGTAAACACCATTAATAAGTGTTCTGTGCATGCATCATGCTAGTGCATTTTCCAGTGTCATATACTATAGATTTTGTTCCTTTTTAAAAAAAGTATCTATAATAAATTAATAACATCTGAAGAGTCCTATTTATTCTTGCATCCCATTTTCATGGTGGGAAGCATTCTCAGATGCTTCTGGGAGGCTCACAAGCAGTGCATCATGAAAGTAGCACTCTTCATTTTTCCTTTCCAGCAACTGGAATTAACATACAACCATAAAGACTAATAGGTACTGACAGATTTATCCTCCATTAAGTTGCTCAATTCTCTTTTTAGGCTAACTGGGTAGTCATCACCACATCTTATGCTAGTGAAGTCTATAGTTTAGCAACGTGAAGAAGTACCGTAGTTCCTTTTGTTTTTCCTAAATTGTTATACAGCATACATAATTTCTTATTCCTCTAGTCACCACTCACCTTTTTTCTAAACTAAAAGTCCTGAATGTAAACTTTCATCATTGGAATGCTGCTCTAGTCTACTTTTCCACAACTTCTCCTGCTCTACAATATCCTTTTGAAGGCAGGGTGACCAAACTGTTATGTCATAGATTTGTGCAAAGGCATTGCAATATTGGCAGTTTTATAAACCATTTTCTAATTAGACTTAACTGGAATCCACCCTTTCCACAGTGAACACTCTCTGGGTTGTTGTTTTCATTGAATAATAAGTCAAAATCTGTAGCCTTGATCAAGAGACTCCAAGATGTCTTTCCTGGTCAGTCACTGTGTACTCAGTCCCTGTCACTGTATGTGTGAAGTTAGCACAGAAGAGAATCCTATTACACATTCTGTCCTTGAATTACATTGCCCCTTTTACATCTATCCAGTTTGGAGACCGCTTTCCAGAGCACTTACCAACCACACTGAATAGTTTAATATTATCAGCCAAGTCTTCAGAAGACCTTCTGAGGAGCCATAAGATGGTGGCCAGCTCATTTTTTTAACCTTTTGTTGAATTTCTCATTCACCCACTCCTACTTCTTGCTGCTGCTCAAAAGTACATCTTCTTTCACAGGGGCATTTTCCTCTGTCAACAGGGGAAGCTGGCACAGCAGGCTTGCAAGGTTGCTGGCTTCCAGCATATGCGAGGAAGCCCTTCACTGGTACACTATGCACTTGTCTACATGGGCCAAATAAGATAATCTCACATTGTTTTCACAGTGAGCCATCCAGACAATGTATGGGTCAAAACATTTTGGCTATAATCAGGACAAAAAGAGTTGGAATTTACTCTGGATCTGAGTGAAAAATCTGGATATGTGCATCTGTGTGTGGACAGCACTCCATAACGATGTTCGTGTGGGGCCAGGGGAGGAGTTTTGGCAGGTGGGCAGAACAGGTTGAGAAGAGGCTCCCTGGGACAAGTGATCATCTGATCTTAACACCAGGAAATGCTTTTTTCCCCTGTTTTGATTTCACTTTTTAGCAGTCCCTTCATTGCAAATTCTTTGGCATACACAATAATTGTTCAGAGAAGTACATACCAGAATACCCATATTGTTATTAGCCGTGTGTGTACTTCCACTTAATAGGATGCAGACATACGTACATTCACATACATGGAGGGGGCACTGGAGGAGCCATGGCCATGTGGCCGTGCATACTTAGATGTATCAGACTAGGGTGACTCTGAAAGGGAAAACTGTATGGACAGTTTTCCTGAACTCAGCTTGGTATATGTATGGCAATCATGTGGACAAGTCCGTGGTTGCTATGAACCAGGATAACCCAGTAAGCTGGATTTTCCTGTCAGTGTAGACAAGCCCTATGAGGCTATAGTCAAACACCATTGTAATTTAATTTAATTTAATTTAAGTTTAGTTTAGTTTAGTTTAACATAAATTTTGTTTCATTTCAATTTAAATACCACATCCATTGAGTGAGGGTAGCTACCACCTAAGCCAATCAGGCTTCATCTTTTGGAGTACAAGACTCACGAGGGCACCAGAGCCCGTTCCCCTTGCTGCTGCGATACTCAACTGTTCTTGTGGCTCCAAAGGAGGATTAATTGCAGCTTCCCTGCTACTCTTAATCTGGTCCAAATGATTTCAGCTGAAATGGTACATAGCTATATCCTTGACCCTTCCTTATGGAAAACAGATACAGTTAAAAAAGTGCAATGTAATGAAAAACAATAACATATTCAAAGCATGTTATCAAAATAAGAAAGGCAGTAAAAACAATTAAACAGACCCAATCAGCTAATTAAAACAACTTGGCAAATGAAAAGCAGTTAAGCTGACATTGGAACATTTGTAATGTTGGCACCAGTCACACTTCCAAGCGTAAAGTGTTCCACAGTTAGTTAGTTACCCAGCCTCTATTATTAGTGTATAAATTCAGCATTAATGGTGGTTCTATCTGTTTTACACAGAAAGGTATAAATTATAGAGAAATATAGCTTGTTCAGTTTTTAAAACACACAGAGACCAGAAACTCTTTATACTTCTCCTGAATATTACAATTACATTTGAACAGTGTTTTCCTGGCCTAATGTATGTATGATAAGAGAGCTGAAGAAAGACATGATCCATCCTTAGTGATTTTTTTTAGTGCCCTTTAACACAATCCTATTATATCACTTTGATTTCATTTTAACTGTCATGGCTTTACCCTGTAGAATCCTGGGATTGGTTGTTTGAAGAGGCACTAGAGCTCTCTTACAAGAAAATTATAAATACCTTATGAAACAATGACTCTCAGAATTCCATAGAATGAAACAATGGCAGTTTAAGTGGAATCAAAGTGCTATAACTGTATAGGGGGGAAGGCCCTTAGTTAATCTAGGGCTTCCCTAGATGGGCAATTTATCCCAGCTTCCCCCATGTTGAAACTCTGCAGTCCAAACTATGTAGGCCTCTTGTCCCGATTCACCTCCAGTCTGTCCTGATGATCTCTGAGGCAAAGCCAGGGCAAAGCCCATTTACAACGTTTCAACACAACCACACCAAAATCCGTGTCGTGCGGGAAAACCCAACATGGTAATGCAGGAGTCCATACCTGCATGCTAGGCTGCATCACTGGCCACCACAGCCAGCAGTGTAACTATGAAGCTGGGAACGAAGCTCCCACCATGTGATCAAGGCTCCCTACATTTGACCAGCCTTGATCACATAGTGAGGGCCTCCTTCCTGGCTTCAGAGAGTTCAATGTGCCAGAGCCGCAGAGGTGTCCACCAATATTGGCTGTCATGTGCATGTGGATTTCTGCCCATTCCACTGCAGTAATGCAGGGGGATCTGGGCCAGCTCCAGGGTTAGAATACTCTGGCCAGAAGGCCGCATATTCTGGCCAGTGTAGACACCCCCCTAGAGCCATTTAATCTCCACACCTCACAGACTGTAAAAGAGAAACACAACATAGGTTCTCATGAAAACAATGCTGAGATCTTCAGTTTCTTAAGACTTCTCACACAAAGGACTGACAGAAAATGAAACTTCTTTGTTTTTACAATCACTGGGGTGCAAACAATACTTGAGGCTTCATTCAAAATTTAGCTGGTTACAAGAGGGCCAAGAGCCAGCATGGTATACTGGTTTGAGCGATGGACTCGGACTCTGGAGACCAGGGTTCAAATCCCTGCTCAGCCATGGAAACCCACTGACCTTGGACAAGTCACACTCTCTGAGCCTCAGAGAAAGGCAATGTGAAACCAAGAAAACCTTGTGATAGGTTTGCCTTAGGGTTACCATAAGTCAGAAACAACTTGAACGCACACAACAACAACAACAACAGGGCCATGGCTCCTAATACAATGTCTGCACAGCAGCTCAGAATGCTCTGTTCCATAGAAGATGATCTGAAAAGGCTTTGGGAGAGGGCAAAACAGACATGTCTCTACACTACTTACCAAGCTGAGGATATAATATTAGCTGTCCCCAAATACAAATGACTATTTTAGCTGAACTATCCTGTGCTTGAGTACCTTATATTATGTAATGCCACATCTTTAAAACGAATGCAGCTATAAAATTAAAGAGTATCATTCACATAAATAATTAGTCAGATAAGAAACTGGCTATAAAGCAGATATGAGTAACCTGTGAACACTCTCAGCCAAATTTTGAAAGCTTTATAAAGTGACCAGTTCACACTTCTTGCAAAGGCAGCCTGTTTCTTCCCTAACAGTCCACTGGTTGAGCCAGGTAAGAAGGAGGGCACAGTGTCAGAAAGACAGCAAGAAAAAGGGAGAGAAAAGGGTGAAAATTGGTTTGTCAGAAAATAGGCCAACTTTCTGATGGCTTTGACCTTATGAGCAATTGGAATGGGGCTCTGATTATATCTGAGGAAGCATGGATCTGGAGAGAAAATAGGGGATACTCTGCTATACAAACTGTTAAATAGCAGTTTAGGCTTTAAGGTTCTACTTGAGAAGGGTGAGCTATAAATTAATTAAATAAGTAGTTTCCATATTACTCAGTTGGCCAGGTTTTAGCCAGGTGATACCTTATCTCCATTTGGAGCATTAAGTGACCTGGATGCAAGCTTTTATTTTATTTTTATTTTTAATATTTCTCTAGCTATTCTGGAAGCGAAGATATAAGGCAAAAAGTACAGCCTTACTGATATGAGAGGAATGAAAATGTGAAGTCTTTCAGTTTTTAGCCAATGTGAGAAGTCTCATACTTCCATAGAGATTGACATTGCAGAGTGGCATTCTTACCAATTCTATGATTTAATGCTGCATTTTGTTGGAAAAGCTAGTCTCTTTACATGGATATAAAGTTTTTAAAAACAGATTTGCATGCAACTATTGTATAGAAAGTAACAGAGCCAAGCAACAGGAATGAAAAAAAAAAAGCGGGGGGGGGGAATCAACAGAACAAATTATCTGTGCAAAGCAGGATAAAATGCCATAATGCCTTAATAAAATTAATAGTATTTCAGGTGCCACAGACTCTGGTGTCTTTTGTTGCACCAGACTTGAAATAAAATATTGTTCAAGATTACTAGGTCCTCAAGAAAAAAAAGATCATGTTCCATTTGATCTCCCACACCATTCTTGGCAGATGATCTGAATGTTACCAGGAGGAAAGGAGGAGCTGAGACACAGCAAGAGGAGAAGTGAAGATAGGTGGTTAGATAGACAGAAGCTTAATGAGATAGATAGCTAGATATATACTTGATTTGGATCTTAGAATTCTTGAAAGTGGGTTCAAATTTTTTAAAAAAGCATTTATAAAGTCTCTTATTAAGGACTAGCACCATATTTTTGTCTTGTGTATGTAGTATAGCCTTTTCAACTGCTTATTCAAACATATGTCCTAATACGTTAAATGGGTGCTACATCTAAGTAAATGTGACCAGGAAATATATATGATTAAATAATTTAGGACTC
Source organism: Gambelia wislizenii (assembly GCA_030847615.1). NCBI lineage: Eukaryota > Metazoa > Chordata > Lepidosauria > Squamata > Crotaphytidae > Gambelia > Gambelia wislizenii. The sequence goes on from JAUMIR010000004.1 coordinate 113,066,732, forward strand.
TGGAGATTTTCAGACACGGAAAAATCGTCCCTTGCCGCGCGAGCAGCCTCCCGAAACTGCTGCGCGGCAAGGGTCTTTTTCGGACCGCGCTGTGCCTGTTGCGAAGCCGTCCGTGTCACTTCCGTGAAGCTTGGGACGGCTCCGCGTCATATTTCAAGCACGGAGGCTGCCCGTGATTGAAATATGACGCGGAGCCGTCCCAAGCTTCACGGAAGTGACACGGACGGCTTCGCAACAGGCACAGCGCGGTCCGAAAAAGACCCTTGCCGCGCAGCAGTTTCGGGAGGCTGCTCGCGCGGCAAGGGACGATTTTTCCGTGTCTGAAAATCTCCTCTGTCTCATTCCCTACTGCAATGCAATCCAAAGGAGGGAAACAATATATTGACTGTAGAGTGGGTCAGGGCCAGTTTAAGCGTACTGCCAAATCCACATCTGTGGTGGGCCCCAAAGCCACAGGGGGCCCTGTCCTAACCCTTCTCCTGGCTCCTGCAAAAACAGGAGAGAGAGAGAGCATGAGCAAGAGAGCAGCCAAAAACTTCCTGCGGGCCTTTTTTTTTTTTTTTAAGCAGTGTCTCCTGTCTCCTTCATTCATGCTTCCTCCCTCCATCCCCAATGAGCACTGCAGGACAAGCTGAGGGGGGCCCTCCTGCAAAAACAGGAGAGTGAAAAGAGAAAGGGAAAGAGTGAGCAGAGCAGGACAAGCAGCTCTCCTGTTGCTGCTCCCTCGCCCCCTCCTCTCAGGGGATTGTCAAAAATGCAAGCCAGGTGTGTGCTTCATTTGTGTCAGAGAGGGATGAGTGTGTGTGTGTGAGAGAGAGGGGGGGGAAGTGTGAGGGTCATCTCTTTCCCTCTCTTTCTCCCCTGCTCTCTCTTCAGAAAGAGCTCCTTCCTTCCTTCCTTCCTTCCTTCCTTCCTTTCCTTCCTTCCTTCCTTCTGTCTCTCTCTTGTCTGATCTCTCTCCTTCTCCTGCCTCTACTGGGAAGAAGGGTGCCCCTCTCTTCTGCCCTCCAAGGGTCCCCATTAGGTAGCCAAACTCCACATATATCCCCTCCATCCCATCTTTCCAGCTGCTCTTAACATGTCCTGATTTCTCTCCCCTCCCTCCCTTTCCCCCTTGGTCTTCAGCTTCCTCCCCTTGCTGCCAACTGAGTCCAACCTGCAAAAGGAATTTGTGTTTTTGCCTATGTGCCTTTCTGACTAAGACAAACCTATCATTGGGTTTTCTAGGAAAGATTTGTTCAAAGGGGGTGTGCCTTTGCCTTCCTTTGAGGCTGAGAGAGTGTGACTTGTCCAAGGTCACCCAGTGGGTATTCATGGCTGAGTAAGGATTCAAACCCTGGTCTCCACAGTCATAGTGCAATGCTGAAACATCTACAACACTCTAGCTATTTTAACAGAAGAATATAAAGAATATAAATTACAAATTTGGAGTAATATTACTGGGAACAATGGTTTTATTGTTGTCACTAAAACACTAGTATCGCATTAGTGTTATGTGAGAACCATTGGGCTAGAGCAGTGGTTCTTAACCTTTTCTATACCAGGGACCCCTTTAAATATCGTTTGTTGCCCCAAGACTTAACTCAAGATTTAAAACCCTAATAATAATAGCTAATAATAATAGCTAACAACAACAACAACAACAACAACAATACAATTCCACTATCCATTAAACTTTCCCTCAGAGGCATTCTTGCTTCTTCCTGTAAGTTTGTGGCTGGAGTGGATTGAATGGCAATGTACAGGCCAAGCCAGCCAGCCTTTGCCTAGGTTCCTGTCACGTTGCTGCTCCACTACAGGGAGGAGGTGGGCCAAGCAGCCTTCAAGCCTTTGTGGATCCCCTGTGAGGACATCATGGACCTCAGGTTAAGAACCACTGGGCTAGAGAATGCTGGAAAAGGAACAATGCAACCAGACCTTGAGAAGGGTGCTGGCAGGGGAATTGTGGGAGGTGTAATCCAAAAGTAACTTTCCCAGGTTCTGAATGCAGCCTAGAATAATAGAATCATAAGACTGGAAGGGACCCCAACAGCCATCCCATCCAATCGGCTTCTGCCCTGCAAGAACAGACAATCAAAGCCCTCATGACAGATGGCTATCCAGCCTCTGCTTAAAAACCTCCAAAGAAGGAGACTCCACCACACTACGAGGCACTGTATTCCACTTCTGAGCAGCTTTTACTGTCAGGAAGTTCTTCCTAATGTTTAGATGGAATCTCTTTTCCTGTAGTTTGAGTCCATTGCTCTGTGTCCTAGTCTCTGGAGCAGCAGAAAACAAGCTTGCTCCATACTCAGTATGACACCCCTTCAAATATTTAAACATGGCTATCATGGCATCTCTCAACCTTCTCTTCTCCATGCTAAACACACCCAGCTCTCTAAGCCGCTCCTCATATGGCATGGCTTCCAGACCTCCCACCATCCTTCTCAGTATCCTTGAATTGTGGTGCCCAGAACTTGACACAGTATTCCAGGTGAGGTCTGACCAAAGCAGAATGGAGTGATACTGTTACTTCCCTTGATCTAGACACTATACTCCTATTAATGCAACCTAGAATCGCATTGGCTTTTTTGTTGCTGTATCACACTGCTAACTCATGCTCAGCTTGTAGTCCACTCTTTATTTTCTTTGAGGTAATCTACACCATTAATTGCTAAACTAAATTTTTGGTGGCAAATTATGTAATACAGTAGGCCCCCTTATCTGCTGAGGATTGGTTCTGGGGGGCATGGATACTGTAAACCGTGGATAATAGTGAATGCCATTGAAAATAATGGGACATTTGGTTTAAAATACCATAGAGTTACCTTGGAGGACCTAGAAAATGGCTAGAGAGGACACATTTTCTAGGAAGATTCTATTGTAGGTATTCTGTTTTGTGTCCTATGGATAATAAATCTGTGGATACGGGGGTCCCACTGTAATCTGAATATCCTAAACTGTGAATAGGTTAGGTTACATTGACCTGAGATAAACATATGCCCCCCCCCAAAAAAATAAAGCATTGCAGGGCCCCCCTAAATTCCTTAAACTGGCCCTGGAGTGGGTAAGGCTATGGAATGTAGAAGTGATTATGTTGAAGAGAGGCAGAAGTCAAAGGAATTGGTTTTAAGAGTGAAAATCATGTCTACTGCAAAAGAGCTTTTTCTCACATACAAGAACAACTTTCAACATTTTCAGGAAAATATCCATGTTAGCCTGTTCAAGGAAAAACAACCTAGAATCTTGTGGTACCCTAGAAACTAAGAGGTTTTATTAGCATAAGCGTTTCTTGCTACCTGAGGTGGGCAGATGCAGTTGATGCTCACATCTTGAGCCACCTCCCATTTCTTAGTCCTGCTATGCCTGTGAAGGCAGCAGAGGTAAGTAGAAGAGGTCAAAGGCAGCAAGGAATAGCAGCAGGTACCACCTTGCAGATAAGTGAGTGGTAGGAAATGGAGGTGGCAGGAGACAGATGGCCAAGAGGAGATGGAAGGACAGCAAATGGGATGGGGAGGAAGAACAGCAGCAGCACTACACAAGTGAGCAGAAGCTGGAGGGCCAGTAGACAGATGCTGTGAGGTGGGCTGAGAAAGGAGGGAGCTTGGGAGGGCAGCAGCACAGTTTACCCATCCTGGCATCCCACTACCTGAGAGTCAGCTTAATAATAAGGACAGCCGTATTTGTGGCTCGTAGCCCACTTACCATGTATACTTGTGTATACATTGACTTCAAGGATACTCTTGAACAGATTAGTTCCTGCTATTGCAGAAGAACTTCTTCCTGAAAGCCAATGTGGCTTCAGAGCCAATAGGAGTACTACAGATATGGTATTTGACCTTAGACAACTGCAATAAAAATGTAGAGAGCAGAACAAGGGTTTCTATGTAACATCTGTCAACCTCACCAAAGCCTTTGACACTGTGAGTAGAAAAGGTCTGTGGCAGATCCTGGAAAGACTAGGATGTCCCCCCAAATTCCTTAAAATGATTATCTTGCTATACGAGGGGCAGCGTGGTCAAGTCAGATATGTCGATACTCTTTCAGAGCCCTTTCTAATAACTAATGGAGTGAAGCAAGGTTGTGTTCTTGCTCCAACTTTATTTACAATCTTCTTCAGCATGGTGCTCCAAAGGGCTATGGCAGAGCTTGAAGAAGACGACGGCATCTATGTACGTTACTGCACTGATGGTAGCTTGTTTAACTTAAGCCATCTGAGGGCTCACACTAAGGATATTTTCACACGGGCTATATATCCCGTGGCAGGAACAGAACAGGGTCGGGAAAGGTTTTCCCTTTCGGACGACGTTGACCCCGTTCTGTCCTTCATCTATCCTACTCCCGTGACTGTTCCAGAACAATGTAATCACGATTTTTCATCATGAATAGATCTCCCATTCCATCACTATCACAGAATCACAGGTGTGCGAACAGGAGCCCCGTTCCTGTTCCAAAATGACAGCCGTGGAGGGGAGGTCCATTCCGAGCACTTCCTGGTACGATCTGGACTTCGAGGTAAGTGGCACCCTTTATTTTACCCTCCCTGTTTTGATTATGTGATTTAAAGAGTGCTTTTGTGCTTGGTGAACTGATTTTATGTTTGGGGGAGTTTTATTTTTTAAATTTACTGTCCGGCGTTATCACGTGATAACGTGATAACGTTTCAGATGGCCGGTCGTAAAAGCAGCCTTACGACGGCTGCATTTACGGCCAGCCAGCAAGGGGAGGGGGAGCCCGTTCCTCCTGCGGAATTAAGGTGAGTGTGCAAAAGATTTATGTTATTCCGTGGCAGGAATGGGAGAGGAGGTAGCGGGGCAGTAACGGGACATTTTGGCCCCGTGTGAAAATCTCCTAAGACTCTAAACTATCTAGTCCGTGAGCTGCTCTTCGCTGATGATGCTGCCCTTGTTGCCCACACAGAAGCAGCTCTGCAGCGCCTAACATCCTGCTTTGCAACAGCTGCAGAGGTGTTTGGGCTGGAAGTCAACCTGCAGAAAACAGAAGTTCTTTACCAGCCTGCACCACAGGACGAACACCTCCATCCCCACATTGCTGTCGGCAAATCTGTGCTCAGGTCCGTTCAGCAGTTCACCTACCTGGGAAGCATCATCTCCTCAGATGCCAAGATTGACAAAGAGATCGATCACAGATTAGCAAAGGCATATAATGCATTTGGAAGACCTCACAAAAGAGTCTGGAGTAATAAACACCTGAGGCGAAGCACAAAAATCAGTGTGTATAGAGTCATTGTACTGTCTATTCTCCTTTATGGGTCTGAAACATGGGTCACCTATCGCCACCACCTACGACTCCTCGAACGCTTTCATCAGCGCTGTCTACGCACAATCCTAAATATACACTAGACTGACTATGTGACAAATGTTGCTGTCCTTGAGCAAGCAGGGATCACCAGCATTGAGGCCATGATATTGAGAACACCGCTGCGCTGGGCAGGGCACATTTCTAGGATGGAGGACCATCACCTCCCAAAAATAGTACTCTACAGTGAGCTCACCACAGCTCAGCGTAAGAGGGGCGCTCCAAAAAAGCGATACAAGGACTTCCTGAAACAACATCTCAGACTCGGCCAAATTGATCACCAACAGTGGTCCACCCTGGCCTCACGTCGGGAGGCATGGAGACGCACTATCCACAATGCTGCAGCCTTATTTGAGAACTCACGACGAACAAGTCTTGAAGAGAAACGACAATGCAGAAAGAATCACAACCCGGAAACATCACCCAAGGAGATCCTCTGCTGTGCTTTCTGCAACCAGACTTGTTTATCTCAGATTGGCCTTTTTAGTCATTAGCGTGCTTGCAGAAAGCACAGGATGAGTCCTTCCTGAATCTTCGTTTGAGAAGAAAAGCTAGAGAAAGAAAGAAAGAGAGAGAGAGAGAGATTGATTTAATTTATAAGTTGAAGGCAGGTCTGAGAGTCAAAATTATGGATTTTGATACAACCAGTGGATAAATTCAGGATCATTCCAGGAGAGGGGAAAGCCCCAGCACCACCTCAGGAGGTCACCCATGCCTGGTTGCCACTGCCACCATTTTTCTAACAAGTCATTAAAAAAAAAAACACTTTCCACCACTCTACTAAGAGAAAGGGATGACTTCTTTTTCTTTTGATAAAATATAAGGTACAGTTTTCACTCTTATATTTAAAAAAAGAACCATCCTCTTCTCTGAGTAGAGTGGTGAAAGGTGAGAGTGTAGTTTATCCCAGAAAAAACCTAAAAGAAGCACCAACCCCCTCTACTCACTCAGTGCTCCTTTGAGGAGAAGCACCAAAAAGGAGCCGCCAGCACCATTTTCCCACCCAGGCAGTCAAAAAGGCCAGGAGCAGCACCAAAATGGAGAGAGTAGCTTCTTTCAGGATCTCCTGGGATGGACTAAGCTCTTATCTTTCACCATTCTACTCAGTGAAGGGGATGGTTCCTCCTCTCTCTCTCTCTCTCTCTCTCTCTCTCTCTCTATATATATATATATATATATATATATGAGTTAAGGTACAGTACTTACACTGACTCAGGTTTATTGGGTTAAATTTTTGACTACATTATCTAGGGGCTCAGTTACACGGCAGTTTTATTATGATAGTGTGCGCTTTAGCACCTTTTCGCACCAGTTTACATGATTTAATGGGAAATCGGTTGCTCTGTTTAGTTTTCCACTTTCTGGTTAACACAGACAAAGGTGGGGGATCATGGCCTCCCAAGCACATCTGGGGGAAGATTCCAGGAAGATGAGAGGGAGGGTGGAAGAGAGAGAGAGAGAGAGAGAGAGAGAGAGAGAGAGAGAGAGAGAGAGAGAGGAAGTGCTGGCACCTTTCCCTCCCTCTTCTTCCCAAAGCGAGCAGGGTTGGAGGAAGGAGGTAGCCTTTCAGCCTCCAAGGAGCCATCCCCTATGAAGCCCCCCTTCCCCTCACCCACTCTTCTTGTCTCTTTCTCTCACACACATACACACGAACACCATCACAGGAGTGTGTGGGAGCAAACAGCTGGAGGAGCAAATTACTACTAAATCTCCCCTCCCCCCCCTCTCTCACACACACAGGGGAACAGGCTAACTGGGGATTCTTCAGCCACAGCAGCCAAGCAGGCCAGGAGGCAGACAGCTGGGTGATTGGGATTGGATAGCACTGGTTGGATCTTTTCCATGGCTGGAAACAACAGTGGCTGCATCTTTTCATTCTAGGCTCCTCCATCCCCTCCCTGGTCAATCCAACCAATCACGGCTCAGCTCTGCTGTTGTTGTTTCAGGACGATTGGTGGTAATTCACACAGACTTTTGTGAAATGGTAGTTCACACAATCAATAGTGCGCTAAGTCGTGCTACTTTTCAAACAAGTTGGGAAAAGTAGCGAAAGCCCTTATTATGCTACTTTTGAGTTTTTGAGCTCCCCCCTTCTGAATGAGGCAGTATTGTGGTGCAATGTGTGTGAACTATTAGGAATCTTAGCAAATTCTTCACAGACTTATTTTGCCATGTAAACGGGCCCTAGACTTATACATGAGTGTATACAGGAATTAAGTGCATGGAGTGTTGCCTCACTTGACAGATTATCACATACATGCTTGGGTAGGAGGATTTAAACAGTGGGATGAAATGGGATTGAAATGCAAAAGCAGACAAACATTTATCAATACCTTAACTGCGGTCATTAACAAACAGTAGTTGGGTATTAGTACCAACATCCTAACATAAATGAACTGATAAACACATTTACTAAATAGGACAAGAAAGTTAAGTTAGAATAGGTTCTGGTTAAATTCATTTATTCAATTTGTCTCTCTGAAGCATATCACACCTGGGCAGGTTCCCCCCGCCCCGAGAGTCCCACTGATTTTTCTCATTTTACTCTGTATTTTTTCTTGTAAACTGAATGACAGTGACATAGGGTGGGTTCCTATGGCATTCTCTCTGCTATTACTATTAATCTGAACTTCAGCAGCAATTCATCAGTTTTCATCAGTTCACAGCCATTTAAAATGTTCCCCTTTCCCCATTTATCAACACAAAACCCCAGTAAGGTAGATTATCATGGATATCTGTATAAGCTACTTAATTTGTGTATTATACAAACCTGATATACAGATTAAGCTACCTGGATTTGAAGAACTGGAATATGGCAATCCTATGCTCATCACCCTGAAGAGACAATCTACTACTTAAATGACCATGTTGAACTCCAGCATTTGCCTGCTAATAAAAATCTTGGTTGCTTGATTTAGATATTGCTTCACTGGACTATAAGAAAATCATTATCTGATAACTGTGGGTAGTATCACAGCATATGTAATGTAGTGTTTCAGACTTATAAATCTCAATAACTCAGTAACAGCCTATGCTGTGTCTCAGTCCATCTTCTATTTTTACATTTGCTGGAATGCTCACAGCCTTATCGCTGTGTAAATCAGTGAAAGCGAAGTAACCACCAGAGGGAGACTGAGGTGTTCCTCGAAATGAAAGAGGTATCTGCACATCCAGTTTCCCTGAAGTCAAATGAAAACAAATACACTTTTCTTTTTTGGTATAGGTTCAAAATAATATTTGATGTTGGGTTTTATGAAATCAAACTTATTCCTGGCATGCTCACTTGGGTTTGTAAAGAACATTTTGCTTGGCACTTCAAAAAAAACAAAAACAAAAAACAAATCAAAACAAAAAAAACACTGAGTGCAGTCCAGACTGTGTGCAAGGGATTAATGGATGCACCTGTGAGAGCAGCCCTGTTTTAATTTGTTCTGATTTGGACTGTGTAATGTTGGAGCAGTTCATTCTGGTTCCAAATGATTGGAACACACTCTGAACAGGTTGAAGGAGTGTAGCCTACTTTATCTTCCCTGGCACCTTCATCACAACATATGCTGCACCCTGGAAACCGAATTCCAATTCACGCTGATTTTGCAGCCCATCGCTGTGCATCAGAGTGACCTGTTGACTTCCTCAAAACTGCTATTTTTAAATGTATTCCTGAGCTTTAAAAAATACACTTCAGATGGATTTCTACTCTTTTCCCCATCCTGCCTTCAAAAGGCTGTAGTACCTTTCTTGTAAAATATGTTTTCAGATGCTTGAACACCACATATTTAAGCACAAGTAACTGCATATCTCTTCTTGGCTTGACTTTGCATTAGAGCATAAGTCAATGAATCTCAGTTAATGAAGACAAAGGATTATGACTAGGTATGTGTGCAGGATGCAGTTTATAGTAATGCTGCTAGATACGTGGGATAAAATTGCCCCATACGGTTAGAGCGGGCTAGGCATTTTCAGGTGCCCTTTGCTTCCTACATTGCTCCACACTGTTAAAACTGTTTTGACTCAAAGTTACACTTGAGAATTAAGGAACAGCTGGAGCTTTAATTTAGGAAGGTTATGGCCACAACTATGTGATCACTTCTTCTTTTGAAAAATTCATCCAAAACACAGTCTGCCCTCTGTATCCACAGATTCTGTATCTACAGATTCAACTATGGCTGGAAAATATTTCCAAATCACCATCATCACCACCATCACCATCATGCAAAAAACAAACCTTTATTTTGCCATTTTATATAACGGACACCATTTTATTACACCATTGTATATAATGGGACTTGAGCATCCATGGATTTTGATATCTATGGGGCGTCCTGGAATCAAATCCCAGCAGATACCAAGGGCCCACTGTATCTTCCATCATCTTGTTTCTTTCCTTGAAGTGCAAATAGAATAGTCATATTTCTCCATAAAGAAAAGTTTTGATTAAAAAAAAATATTCAAAACAAGACAGCAAAACTACAGAAAGGCCTTATAGAGCTGACATTGCTGCACTGCAATCTGACACTTGAGTCCAAAAATAATAGTGAGGGCTCCTGGAAATATGAAGCCTTTGGAATTTATGTATTGTTTCATCCTGATAAGTCCTCTATGCTGGACCAATGGGACTCCACTGGCAGTTCTGGCCATCCAACATTCCCTCACAAAGTGCATCATGGGATAGTTTTGAGATTCATATGTGCATGGAGCCCATTTACCACTTGTACAATGTGTGGAGCTTCTGGATCACAAGTCTCAGAATTTAGGATTCCGAGTATCACAGTCCCAAAATATAACCTTTCTAAACTTTAGTGTAAGGGTTGAGGTGTTCCCATGCACTGACTGTATGTGTAGAGAGTGCTCATGTGAGCCATCCTATAGTAATGTGTATTTTGCTGTATTTATGTCTCTGTTTTGAGCCCTCTTCAAATGTTCTGAAATCAAGTAGAAGGAAGATATGAGGGAAGTGTGCTAGTCCTCCATTTCCCCCCATCACATTTCCATTTCCCTCTACGTGTGAAGAGTGACTATTTATAAAATTCAACTATGGGGATAATTTCAGGGTTTCAAAGCCCACAGAGAGCCTCCATGGCAGAAAAAACCCTCTGCATATAGAGGGTAATGGGAGTGATGATGGGGAAGGTAGGGATAGCTTGCTCCTGCTTCTAAGGCATTTATTTTACTTGGTTTGGAACACCTGAAGAAAGATGCTAAAGCTGCTGTTTAAACTAATGTCATGGACTGGAAATGTGAAAACCCAGGCAGGCATGGTGTTCTCTGTGAGTCTGTATGCATTACCTTTTACAAGCTGTTAATGTATTAACCACTTCCCATTTACCATCCCTCTATAGCATTTCTACCTTAAAACAGCAATTGAATGTATAATACCTCCTATCTAAACTAAAATGACTATACTAGTTACTATTGTTAGTACTACCTCTACCATTACTACTACTACTACTACTTTTTTAAATACTGAGACAAATTAACAATACTTAAAAACAAGTATACATATAGATTACTTTCTGCACAATCACTACAGTTATTGAAAATGGCCTCTTCAAGTAAAAAACAAAACAACATCCCATACTATAAAGCAATCATTGCACTCCTTCATGAATGGACAACTACAAATTAGAGATCGGCAAATGTTTAAGGAGAAAGTAAGAGGTCCCCCTGGGGTACATGCCGAATCATAGATTTTCAAGAGACATAGCTTTTAGCATGTGCTTCTTAATTGGCAAACTGCTGGAAATAAATGGATCAAATGCTTACTTGCTACCTGAATTTTTATGTGTAATTAGCATAATTACCATTCATGAATTTTTCATAGGTCACCTCTCATACTTTTGAGATTTTGTATATGGATTATTAAATGTAAGGGCTGTACAAACCACATTATTATTATGCTTGATGGCACGCTTGAGAAATTAGTTTGCCACCTACAAAGCAGATGCTATTACAAAAGAAGGGAAGCAAGGGAAAGGTCAAACACAGAAGTTCTAGTGTAATTTTTTTCTTGCTCCTGATCATGGAGGTTTGCCTGATGGTTAGAGAAGGAATCTTGACAAGATGCACTACAGCTAGCAAGGTGGTGAATGGAAACTGACAAGTGTCATGTTACTTTTGCTCTGCTGTTGCAACAGATATACTGGGTTTGTTCTGCAGCAAATGTAGGAAGACAGGCTTACAGCAGTTAGTAGAACTTGCAGATTCAACAGCCAAGCCTCCTCATAAAACTTTGAGTGGGCAATGGACTCTGGCAAGAGCAGTGTATATGTATTCAAGAAGGGGGCTCGCCGATGGCCGGTGGGCCGTTTTGCGGCCCGGCCGGCAGCCCAACTCACCAGCCCTCCACCCCCCCAGCCCCGCTTGGCTTCATGGCGTGGCGGGGAGGGGGGAGGGGGGAGATGACCACATGGCAAGCCATGGGCGCGTCCATCTTGGATCCCCCTTTCTTCTTCCCAGCAGCCTCTGCAGCGTGGGAGGGGAAAGGGGGGGATGGACCAATCAGGGAGGGACCTGCCTGGCCCTGGGTGCAACCGGGACCCCCCCGGCAAAGCTGTGCGGGGGCGAGCAGCAGCCAGACGGCGGCTCGGTGGAATGAGGAGCCGCGGGGGGGCACCCCTCCCACCCCAACCGGGGCGCGACTGCCCCCCCATCATAGCCAGGCGGGGCAAGCAGAGGCCAGCCGGCAGAGCTATAGGAGCCGCGTGGGGTGGCGGCGGGGAGGGGATTGAGCCACCTTACGCAAGCGGCTGGCTGGTGGGGGAATCACTCCCCCACCCTCCCAAAACCCTGGGAGCCGGTCAGGGGGCAACGGGGCATCTAGTGGGGGTGGCTTCACTGCCAAAGGCCCAGCGGGCGGGAGGCAGGAGGGCCAGCCAGCAATCAAGCAGCAGGCCTCCAGGGAAGGTTGATTTCCTTCTGGAGGGAAGGGGTCAATTTTTTTTTCCCAATACAAGTTTCGGGCTGCGGGGTGGCGGCCGGCGTATAATAAAATAAAGTTGGAATTTATAGACACATACGCGCATTTCATCGTGCGTATGCATGGGCACATGGTTGCATAGTAACACTTAAAGCACACACACATCCCCTAACAGCGAAGGACGGCGCACCAGGGAACATGGGTCCAAAGAGGAAGGCAAAGCAGCACCACACCACTGAATCAGGACCAGCCCAGGAAGGGGCACCAACTAGCAGCGGGGAGGGGACCACACAGATGGAGAAAGGCGGTGGCACTGGTAACGTTACGGCTCTAGCCCCACAGCTCCCGGTTGAAGCCTTTGGTCAGCCATCCCCCACCCTCGCAGACATCATGGGGGCCTTAGCAGTGGTCCTTCAGAAGATAGACAAGGAGGCTCCCCCCAGTGGTGAACCGGAGCAGGCCCCGTCAGCTGGGGTTGGTGCCACCGAGGCCGGGGAACCTAGTACGTCTTCTAGCTTGGAAGCTCCCAGCATCAGTGGCCGGCCCAGGAGTTCCAGATCCAAAGAGAGAGGTGGTTCCAGGGAATCCAGGCGGTCGGAGTCGCACGGGTCTTCGCCGCGATGGTGCAGCAGATCTGGCGGTAGGCGGAGCCCACATAGGAAGGGCAGACGATCCCGTTCGGGTTCCTCCTCAGGTGAGTCCTTGGATGAGGACAAATACAGGTATTGGGGAAAAGGGGCCTCCAAGCCGGGCTTGCCGGGGTGGGCACTCAAGCTCAGGAAAGCCAGAGCCAAGGCAGGTGAGGACAGGAAGGTGGATGGCAAGCACCCACCTGGGGAGGAGCTCAAGGAAGCCAAATCGAAGGAGGATCCCCCGGGAGGCCATCTGGATCACAAGGTGCGTTCTAAGATCCTGCAGGGTTATTACGTTGATGTTTTCACACTGGCGCCGCCCCCTGGGGCGGAAGCCAGAGTGCATAAAAGCGAGAAGAAAGAGGGAGACAAGAGCAGTGTGGAACCCTTAGAACGCACCTTTGCCAATTGGCTAAACGGGTACACAGTCTACATGGGCGTGGTGGCTCTAGTTTTCCCTGAGAGGGCTTGGCATCTCATCAACCACCTTCGACAGGTCCTTCTGGTGCGGGCTCAGGCAAGGGATTCCAGTGCAATCTTGTATGACATCGAATGTAGAAAGAAGGCTTCCAGGGCACCCATGCACAGATGGGAGACCATTGACTACCCCAATTGGCTGCAGGCCACCGGTCCAGGCAGAAGGGAAAAAGGGGAATCTCAAAAGGTAGCGCGCAAGAAGGAGGGGAAGAAGCCGGTGTGCTGGGAATTCAATGGGGGAAAGTGCTCCAGGTACAAATGCAGATTCGAGCATTCCTGTGACAGCTGAGGGGGTGGACACCCAAAAGTGAACTGCTCACCTCAGGGCAGCAGCAGCCAGTCCTTTCGTGGCAGTCGCCCCGCGGCAACTGGCACCAGGAAGGACGCAGGGGCCGGCAGCACCGCCAGCAACGCCTCAAAGTGACGTGGGCCGAGGGGTTGAGAGGCACATGGCATTTACACCGGTCAGGTTGGAGGCCATGCGACCTCTCTTGGATGCTTACCCCAAAAAACAAGCAGCATCCTACCTGGCGGAGGGCTTTCGGGTCGGGTTCCTCATCCCCTTTCAGGGCCCAAGAGAGGCATCCCCCTCAGGCAACTTAAAATCAGCAGCTGAGCTGCCTGAGGTATTGGCTCTCAAGACTGAGAAAAAGATTGAGGCGGGGCGCATAGCAGGGCCCTTCGACTGACGGCCCATGCCCAACTTAAGAGTTTCACCCTTGGGTGTGGTTCCCAAGAAGGCGCCAGGCGAATATCGCCTCATTCATCACCTCTCATACCCCAAGGGATCTTCAGTCAATGACGCAATCCCACCAGAACTTTTCACAGTGAGATATGCATCATTGGACTACGCGGTACGGCTACTGCAGACTTGTGGTCAGGGTACCCTGATGGCAAAATGTGACATTCAGTCGGCGTTCCGACTACTTCTGGTGCACCCTGATGACCATTGCTTGCTGGGCTTCAAATTTCAAGAAAAATGGTACTATGACATGGCATTGCCTATGGGCTGTTCCATCAGTTGCTCTGCATTTGAAACCTTCAGCACATTCCTGGAATGGGCATTGCAGCACAGGGTGGGGTCCCCCTTCGTCACCCACTACCTGGATGACTTTCTCATGATGGGCCCAGCTGGGGGGGAAGAGTGTGGGTCTCTGCTTTCTTCCTTCCAGGCATTGGCAACCGAGCTGGGGGTACCGTTGGCGCCAGACAAGACGGTGGGGCCAACGACATCCCTGGTATACCTGGGCATACAGCTTGATTCTGAGCAGGGGATATCCAGACTGCCCGACGAAAAGATCACTGGCGTACGGGCGTTGCTGACCGATCTCCTGAGGAAGAACAAGGCCACTTTAAGAGAGGTGCAGTCATTACTAGGCCACCTGAACTTTGCCTGCAGGGTAATTTCCCCTGGGAGAGCATTCTGCGCTCGCCTCGCAAGGCTTACCGGGGGGGTCAGGGCACAGCATCATCGCATCCGCCTCACAAAAGGGGTAAAAGAGGACATGAGGGTGTGGTTGTCCTTCCTCAAGAACTACAACGGGGTCACCATGTGGCAAGGGCGTCTGGAACTGGGGGGAAGTTTGCAGGTTCACTCTGATGCAGCAGGCAGCCTGGGTTTCGGGGTCTTCTACAATGGCCACTGGTGCGCACAGCCATGGCCGGTTGAGTGGGTGGACAAGGGTGTGATCAGGGACCTCACATTCTTAGAATTCTTCCCCATCGTCGTGGCCATCACCCTATGGGGGACAGAGTTCAGGGACAAGAAGGTTTGTTTTTGGTGTGACAACCAGGCTGTGGTGAATATCATCAACAGGTAGTCCTCCAGGTCGGAGAGGGTCATGAGGCTAGTTCGCCGGTTTGTACTTGCCTGCCTGGAGGCCAACATCAGCTTCCAGGCGCGGCACATTCCGGGAGTGGATAACGAGATTGCAGATGCATTGTCTCGGTTTCAGGCCGATCGGTTCCGCTCACTAGCTCCGGATGCAGATGAGGTAGCAGTTCCTTTCCCAGCAGACCTCTGGAGCCTTGGGAACGAACCGTGCTCCAAGGGGTAGCCGACTCCTTGGCTCCATCAACACAAGCCAGCTACCAGAGAGCAGCTGCAGAGTTCATGGTTTTCAGGCGACAACATGGCTATGAGACGGCA
Source organism: Gambelia wislizenii (assembly GCA_030847615.1). Lineage (NCBI taxonomy): Eukaryota > Metazoa > Chordata > Lepidosauria > Squamata > Crotaphytidae > Gambelia > Gambelia wislizenii. The sequence continues at coordinate 113,082,204 of JAUMIR010000004.1, forward strand.
GGACCACCTTCGGAACGGGAAGTGCTACACCATCTGGCCTCCTTAAAAGACAAAGGACTGGCCTCAAAGACCATCGCCGGTCGGGCAGCGGGCATTTCGTTGTTCAGCAAAGCGGCGGGGCATGGGGACCCCTGTGACACCTTCATGGTAAGAAGAGCATTAGAGGGCTGGAGGCGGGTGGTACCACGGGCTCCTGACGCGAGGCATCCGATATCCTATGCTTTGCTCTCACAACTAGTAGAGCAACTGCCTCGCATATGCCACTCCAGCTACGAGGCGCTGCTTTTTGGAGCGGCATACACGATTGCTTTCTTTGGGGCCCTACGGGTCGGGGAGGTGGTGTGCTCCTCCAAAACAGACACATCCGACAGGGCGCTGCAGATGAGCGATGTGACCATTGGGGAAGGTGTCGTGTCATTGCGCATCCGGCGCTCCAAAACAGACCAGCGCGGCCGAGGGGCCACCCTACATCTCAGAAGGGTCACGGCTTCTTCCCTATGCCCGGTGGTGAGCATGACGAAATTTGTGGAGGCGAGGGGCACAAGGAAGGGGTCCCTTTAACCAGGTTTCAGTTCGTGAGCGTCCTGAAGATGGCAATTCGAGGACTGGGCTTGCCGGTGGAAGACTTCGGTAGTCATTCCTTCCGCATAGGCGCAGCGACCGCAGCGGCTGAGGCGGGCATGCCCACAGAGTCCATCAAGAGCTTGGGGCAATGGCGTTCAAGAGCATATGCGGCTTACATCAGGCCTGGACGGGCACTGCCAGCGGGGCCATAGGCGCAAGGGGATCAGTAGGCCTGCCTGTTGATGATAATGGTTGGCGGAAGGCGGTTCCCATGGGGAACGCCTTAATGGCCGATGTATTGGGTTGTGATAGGAAATGAACCTGGGGCCTCAATCAAGTACAAGTTCATGTTCAAGGCCAAGTTCAAGTTCAAGTGAGGCCTCGGGGGGTAATTTGCTAACATGACCTTGTTTACAGGGGAGGAGAGAGCGTCGGGCAGGCGGCTCGGCCATTGGCTCTCTCCTCTAGAGGGGTTCGGAATGGACCGACTCCTCCCTGGCCCACATGGGTGGGCAGCGACGAGGTCACGACCCATACATTGACGCCAACCATTTAGCTTGCAAATTGTGGCCATATATTGCCAAAAAACAATGTAATTTCTCATATCTACCTCAATTGTATCCACGTTTACTAACCTGTACTTAACAAATATTCTGAAAGTTTACGTAGTGTGTAGAATACAAAATGTAAGAAAACTGAACTGTGTTTGTGTTTCATTCAGGAGGGCGGTGGGGCTGTACGGTCTGGGTCCGCAAGCATCTCCCTCCTTTCTTTTCCAAAAATCACACATAGTCCCTGTCCAACAGAAAGCAGAGCTGGGACCAGAAAGACCAGGTCACTTCACTAGAGGTAAAATTAGCAGTCATGTTGGAATGGTTGTAGCACTCCGGTAGAGCATATTGTCTGTATACAAAAGATCCCAGCTTCAGTGCACTGATAGACATGAGATTGTGTGTCAGTTTCATTTACTGACCAATCATGGAATAATGAGACCAGATACAGAGAACTGGGTTGAAAAGTACCACTTTATTTAACCTAGAACCTATTTAAATCAAATTGAACCTGGAAAGGTGCAAGAAGGGGGAGCTATGTAGCATGGTATCAGCTGGCCAGGGATCACTCCATGACTTCCTCCTCAGCCTTCTCATGGGCAAACCACCTGAGCCCAATAGTTTGACAACCCAATAGTTTGGTTGCTCCCCATCTGTTTGTCTACTGGAAGGCAGACCCAAAGAATCCCACCTTGCAAGTTGCAGAACTTAAGTGAGGGCAAAGGCCCCCAGACCAGCCCCAAGGTTAGTTTCCTTCCCCACTCCAGGTCTCAGGACCTAAAGAAGCAATTCCAGAGCCCTCCCTTCACTAAAAGGGTTGCAAGGTAACTCACTGTAACTCTTATTTCTCCCCTCACTACCTGACAGAGGACCACATATTTAAAGACACCACCCCAAGCCAACTGGCACACTCCCCAATATACAGTGTGGCATGGGGGGGGGAGAGCAGGTAAAGGAGAAAAAATTCATACCCAGCCCCAAAACATCCAGCAAAACTCACACTGCATTGGAGGTGGGAGGGTGGGTCAAAGCATTGTCCCTAATAAACACCCTAGCTCACTCAGCCTTCCATCCTTTCTTAGGTTGGTAAAATGAGTACCCTGCTTGTGGGGGCAATTAGCTAATACACACTGGAAACAGCTGAATGCAGTGTAGATGTGTAAATAGCTATTGTTTAAAACAATTTGTAAGCCGCTCTGATAGCCTTGTGGCTGAAGAGTGGGGTATAAATAAATAAATAAAAAAATAATAAAAAAAGCTCAGCCCCAAACACCTGGCACCATGGAGCATTGTGCCTGACATTATCAATTGGCTTCTCCTCCATTGGAGGCCAGCAAAAGCAGGTCTTCCCTACCAGCGCCTCATGCTATCTGGGTCTGGGTCTATATTGTGTTTATTTGTAAGGCAGTCCAACTCCATGTGATTTGGCTTTTAAGTTACACAAACATTTATATTTTATTATGTATTTCCCCCCACATTGTTGCTCTTATGTGCTTTCAAGTTGGATCTAACTTATGGTGACTATAAGGTGAACCTATTATGGGGTTTGCTCAAAAAGATTTGTTCAGAGGGGTTCTGCCTTTGCCTTCATCTGAGGCTGAGACTGTGTGACTTGCCACCCAGTCTGGGTTGCCATGACCAAGTGGGAATTCCACCTCTGATCTCCTGAAGTCCTAGTCCAACACTCAAAGCACTACAGCATGCTGACTTGGTCCCTACATACACATCTCTAAATATATTTTTTCTCAAATATATTTTGATCTAATTTTTGGCCGAGAAGTTCATTCTTGGACGTGTAGGTGAAGCATTGTTTAGGAAATACCTTAAGTATGCAGTAATTTAATAAATATCAAGAGAAACAAAATCTGGAATCTTTATCTAGTAGTACAATCAATAGAGTTAATTTCCAGCTTTATTATAATAAAATCTGTTGGATTCAAATGAGTCTGCTATGATGAGAACATTGAAGAGAAAGGTGAAGATACAGACTGTTACAAAGTAGAATCAAATGGGTTATGTCCATGTGCGGGACTATTCTTTTTTCTTTTTATTGTAAGATTTTCTTTGTGAAAATTAAGATATAAAGACACATATATCAGAAAAAAGTGGTACAGTGAACATACACATATTTCTACTGGATTTGAGAGCCAGATAGACCTAGAAACATCGGGTAATTGCAGACTCTGTATTTCAATATTGTTGTTATAGATAATTGGTACCATTCCTTAACCCACAATCTGAACAGTGCTTAAGTGAAAGCTTTTTATACTGCTATAAACGGAATTTTAAGAGTACTCTTATACATAACGTACATAAAACAAACAAAAATGATCACCAACATGTTGTGACTCTCAGAATGGTTTATATATTATTTGATGTGCTTTTATGATCTGTGCTCAAGTTCAGTTTTCTAATGTCTTCTATAACAAGCATATGGTGCCACTGCCAGAAGTCACATGGAAACTCCTAATGACATGGACTCTAGAAATATGTGGCATGGACTTGGAAACTCTCCATAACATTGGACAAATTAACATTTGTGAAGCTACATGGGAGAGTCAAAGGAGATTTTCTCACAGGGAAATTATTCCCCAGGGAGATTGGGAGAGAAACGGGGCTGTTCCGGTAGCATCACCCTATTTCGCACGCCCCCTTCCTTCTCGCGATCTCCTGTCATCTTCCCTACATGCTCTTTCCATTTCTCTCCTGGTATGTTCCGTGATGTTCCATGATTTTTTACTACTAAGATGACAGGAGATCGTGAGAAGGAAGGGGGCATGCGAAACAGGGCACTGGACCAGGAACAGCCCCATTTCTCTCCCGATCTCCCCGGGGAATAACTTCCCCATGTGAAAATCTCCAAAGTCAACCCAGGAATGCGGAGTCAGTTATAATGAACCCCTCATCACATGGATCACCACTCCATTTGCTTTACCATTCCCTATTACGGTAACTCATCGGATCCAAAATAGCTTTAATATTTAAATAAAAATCAAGCATATGTAGTTTTAAATCTTGACCCTGAACAAAGAAAAATCAGTCTAATTTTTAAAGGCAAAAATCAAAACTTTCATTGCTCAATTTGTTGACTGAACCAGCTAACTCTTGAAGCCCTAGTACTTTCCTGCAGAAGCATCAGAGAGAGAGAGACTGTGATGTTACTCAAGCTGGTGTCTTTCCATACCCTCCTAATGCTGCCACTAGAAAGATAGAGAGATATATGGTGCAAATGGTGAAAACTTACATTTCTAGTAATGGGAGAGGAAGACAGCTGACTCAGAGGTCAGAAAGCTCAGCAATTTTGCTGGGCCCATAAAATTATTCAGAGTATCAAAACAACAAACAAACAAACAAAACACCACCACCAACAGCTTCTATGTGGTTATATATTTCCTAATAGGATTCATTTTAAATTACTGAACCACGTACTGTCCACCTGTCTCAAAACACATTCACTTATTTCCCTTTCAAATGATATGAGACCTAAAGCATCTAATACATTCACATTTCTATTGGCATTTAGTAAATCATCATCATCATCATCATCATCATCTAGATTTTCATAACAAAACACTTTTTCTAATAAAAATGACCACCTTGCCTTTAAACCATTCATTGGAAGATAAACGAGAACAGACTACTTGTGAGAGGTTCTATATTTTACAGAATCAAATGTTTTTGCTGGTGATCATGGGCAATCCAGATGGTACAATTTTTCCCTCCTGATTTTTTGCCATGTGATACTGAAACAGAAAATTAAAGGCATAAAAAGCAACAGAAGCTTTGAGACCACCACAAAGCAGTACATTATGCCTAGAGGATAAGCAATAACAGGCTTTTGAAAATGTTGATTATATCCAAAATGTTCAGTATCACTGGCTTTGGCTAAAGGGTTGTACTCAGTTTGCCATTTCTTTTTTCTTTCTTTTTCTTTTTCTTTTTTCTTTTTTTCTTTTTGAAGTGGAAATTACACAATTCCAGAAGCTATCAGCTGGGTTTCTGGTACAATTAGCCATGGTAGTATCGGCTTCAGTTTTTGAATACCTCCCCCCTCCCCAAGCCTACAAATTCAGTAGACATTTTTGGTGGGTTTATTCTAATACATTCTGAGAAAGAAGAAGAAAAGGAGGAGGAGGAGGAGGAGGAATTAGTAGTAATAGTAGTAATGGTTCATTACCATAAGAGGAACCTATTAAAAAAAAAACAATGAAACTTGAATTATCATTACGTTTACGAAATTCACTGTTTGACAGTGGAATATGCTGCCTTGGAGTGTGGTGGTGATTTTTAAGCAGAGGCTGGATGGCCATTAGTTGAGGATGCTTTGACTGTGTAGTCCTGCATGGCAGGGGTTAGACTGGATGGCCATTTTGGTGTCTTCCAATTCTATTATTCTGTGATTCAAATAAATGACTCAGTGTCAATACATACATGATGGCAGTGGGGGGGGCATATGCAGTATTTCAACCTCTATTGTGAACAAATAATAAAACAACAACAAAAACCCCACTTATTTCAGATATATTCCTTTAGTCAAGGGATGACTACAGTCTTTTATTTCAAAAGAATTGTATGGCTGTGATATATTATCATGGATCTCCTGGGGCAGCTGAAGGCAGTGTTAAAGGATTTTAATCTAAAAGAAATGGGGGAAATGAGAAAAGCAAAACCCATGTAGCTGGCAAAGATCAGTTGAGAGGAATATACAAGATGGACTACAGATTGCCCAAGATAATGAATTTGGGATAAATCACCTTTTGGAGGAACAGATATCACGTCTTAGACTTTTCTATTTACTTATTTATTTATTGTAATTTTAAAAGAAAGCTATTATTTATTTATTTATTTATTGTAATTTTAAAAGAAAGCTAATTTATGATTCATAATGAATTCAAGAACAGCATAATTCTGACCTAGAATCTGTTGTGTCAATAGTATGATTCACAGTCTTTGATACTGTAATGAGCATTTTACTGATTTCTTTATTGGTAATATATTTATTATGTATTTAATGGAATCAGTGTGCATGACAAATCCAACCTCAAGAAATGTCCCTGAACAAAGAACATGCACAGAAAAAGAAGCATCTCCTTGTAAGGAAATGTTACAGCATTTGAGCCTATTTAACTTAGAAAACAAGATTGCAAGGAGAGACATGGCAGTGTGTAAAAGTATGCATAATGTGGAAAAAGTGAATACAGAAGCTTTGCTTTATCTCTTCTATGTAAAATGCCAGAGATGAAGAAAAGAATCCCAGGGTCAAACTCAGATAAATGACATAGTATATAGTTAAAATTAGAACTCACTACCAAGATGATGGTAGTGGCTGCCACTCTGTGGTGGCAGCCATTAGTAATGGCTGTCACTGTGTGAACAGAATGCTGGACTGAATAGACGTCTGATCTATTCCAGCATAGTCCATTTTATGTTCTTGGGTAGCTAGATACCAAAATTTGCATCTGTACATGCCACATTTACTCTGTCCCTTCACTTCACTCATGACTCAGGCTTATGTTAACTTACAGGAATCACCTGGAGGGCACACAATCAGATCTTCCCCTACAGAGATGGATGAGTTTAAATTTCTACCTGTGGGAGCTTCACAGCCTCCATGGAGGAAGACCACTGTGAAAGAAACTCATTTGTGTTTGGGTGGCTAGGAAAGAGTAAAGACAGGGACTTATCCATGCCACAAAGCTATGTTTCGGTGTGCTGTTCTTAGTATCCAAATAAGTTTGATTAATTTTTTTTTAGTTCATTTTTTTCTAAATGCAAGTGAACTGTTTCTGAACTCCCCCCCCCTCCTTGGTTTCTTAATGAATATATTGAATTGGAATTGATTTAACCTGTTGTCTAATATGAGAGCTGGCTTTACTTATATGTGGACTATTTACTAAACATGCTAAGAGATTAAAGGAAAAGCTCAATATGTCTAAACCTATGTTATAACATCTGCAGGTCAAGAGGTATCATCCTTGGAAAATGCTAATCTGGTAAGACTCACTGATTCTTTTAAATTATTATTATAGTTACTGTTATATTTATGTATGTCATGCCTTTCCCCCAAATACCAGAAGTCAATGTGGCTTATAAAATATAGGTTAGATCGTTCTTCCTGCCATATTTTCAGCCTGCTTGACTTAAGTCCAACAGACAGATATTCCTTCCCCTGCTGTCAGGCAGGATCTTTTGGGCTTTAACCCAGGCCCTGATTTATATAAAAGATATAAAATTACAGTGAATTATAATTGCACAGAGAAGTGCTTAGAACCTAGATTATTAGCAAGCATGGGCATCCATGGAGGTATTATTAAAGGTAAGATGTAAACTCTGCAACACACATACACAGAGAGGGAGGGAGAGAGGGAGGGTGAAAGGAAACATTCAGACACACTCTGACTGCCTGTGTCAGACACACACACACACATAAGCCACACCCTCAGATTAATGTGTTTTAGCCTTCCCTTTCCCCAGTCAGGACATTCACATTCAAGCATACAAGCCCTTGGAAGATTTCAGTTTTTAATCATTACGCCATGCAATCAGGATGTACATGTGCCAGGAATATCAGCAGATAATACTCACATTTCAGTGCACTTTGGGGACGAAGAATAATAATATTACTGAACGAAAAGCTCATTTCTCATCTTCCACAACAGCACAATGAGATAGTGCTGCTATAATGCATAATGTTGTGTCACCCAACCCACCCAGTTTTTAGCTGAGAGAGAGGAATGGAAGCCTCTTGAATTGAATTAACCATGAAATTGAATCTTGAACTCAACTGAATAGTTTGCATTAAGGACAGCAACCATCAAAGCCAAACATGCATGACAAATAAACTGAGAATCTAAGCTGAGCTGCAGCTAGAACAATAGCTATGAATACCAATTATGGAAAATCCAGGCAAAACTAATTTGGGGAAGCACTGGGTTTACCCATCACTTTATCTACTGTAAATATTAGCAGTACTTGCAAACCACACCTTAAACACTGCCACCAACATCTTGATCCCAACCATACATTAATGTATTCAGACATTAGTCACTCTGATTTCAATGGAGGGTACTTCCAGGTAATGTAAATATTTTCTTATTTTGTTCCTGCATGCATGCAGGAACAAATTGTTTATCATTTTCCTGTCTGGTCCACAAGAATACAATTATTTCTACGTAATTTCTAAACAGCATACTTATTGGCGACATGGTTGGGAAAATACATTTGTGGAAAAAGACACATGATTTCCCTACCTAGGAATAATATTTGGAAAATATTGCAGGAAAACGACATATTTTCTGTTTATGCAACAGTACAGTGGATCCTTGGTATTTGCTGGGGTATGGTTCCAGGACCCCTCGTGGATACCAAAATCTGTGTATGCTCAAGTTCTAATATGTACAATGGTGTAGTAAAATGGTGTCCCTAATAAAAAATGACAAAATAAAGGTTTGCTTTTTTGAATTAATTTTTTTGAATAGTTTCAAACCATGGTTGGTTGAATCTGTGGATACAGAATCAGTAGATAGGGAGGGCAAACTGTATAACTTTTGCAGATTGCTTAAATTAGCAAATAGTATGGATTAGTAGGTACTGTTAACAAATAAACACCTGTAGACTTCTTGCCTATCAAATATGCACTCTTAATTGATTTTTTTCCCTCTCACTACTATCTAGAGTGTTCTGTATATTAAAATATTTCCCCTAGTCTTGATCTAGAGAAGTATAGAGTGGCTCCTTAGTCTATACCAGTTTTACACATATTCACTCCTAAATCTGTTATATCCAATTTCTGAATCATTCTCTGATTTTTTTCTTAAAAAATGAAAATTTGCATTATGTTCTCTCCTGACCATGGGCAGCATATAAAAATTAAAATGTATTATGATGTTTTATGTAGCTATTGTTATATAATTATGTGTTGTCCTTTTGATTTTAAATTTTACGTTTATATTTGTATTTTTATGTAGCCCCTGAAAAAGGCCACTGAAATATATACATAGGCCAAAATGTGTTGGGCTTTTTGCAAAAAGAAAAAAAAACCCCACTCACTGAGCACTTGAAGACGTATCTGCCTATTTTCCTGTCTATAGGGGGGTCTCTAGTATTTGCCTCTTCTATTTATTTTCTCTTGCAACTTTTTGTCACATAAATACTTTGTTCATCTCTTTCCTTAGTGGGCACTTTTTTGTACACAACTTTCACTAATATACACCTTGGTGCCTATGCATGTATACACATATATTTACAACATTTTCACTAATATACACCTTGGTGAATATGGCAACCATCCTAGGAGAAGGAAAACTCTAATCCCAAACCCGGGCAGATGGTGCTCGTCCAACCCTGTAAGGTCAACCATCTAAGAGAAGGAAACTCTAATCAAACCTACGACCCGAGGACCTTGCTGGTACTGTCCATGCTTGCAAGGCCACAGCAGATGAACCTTTGGTTTAAAGGGTGAACTTGAGTTGCTTTGGTTGCTTGAGGCTGACCTGGCAGATGACAATCTTGTTCGGCAGCATCCTGAATGACCAAGCAGCCTTTTATTTTAAGGAGAGCACTGCTTGCTCCATATAGAGAGGGACCTAGAAAAGGTGGCCTAACGAAAGCTCATCCCCATCTACCTGGTTGGCTAGCCGCGGCCAACGGGAATCTTCTGATGCGGTCAAACCAAGGCAAAGAAACAAAGGCACAAACCAAGGTGTAAATAAACTCCAAAGGTGTAAATAAACTGACACTTGCATGCTGGAGAAATGACAACGTAGAAAGAATCACAACCCAGAAACATCACCAAGGAGACCTTCTGCTGTGCTTTCTGCAATCGGACTTGTTTATCTCGGATTGGCCTTTTTAGTCATCAGCACGCTTGCAGAAAGCGTGGGATGAGTCCTTCCTGAATCTTCGTTTGCGAAGAAAAGCCAGAGAGAATCAGTTTGGTACCTTGGAAAGCACCTTTAAAATCCAGGCTAGAACATAGGGATGATCCACTATCCCAAGGAGATCAGAATCAATAGGTACTACGGGCAAGAAAGAAACCAGAAGTAATAACACATTAGCATGTTCCTTTTTACATGGCCAAAAGCTTACTTACCTGCAGGGTTGACCCTTTCTTTCAAAAAACAAAAACAAAACACAACTGAACTTGTTCCTTAACCTTTAGCAACAGCCTACCATATAGAAGTTGAGGTTTGTTTGTTTGTTTTCAATCACATAAGGTTATGTTTCAATCACATAACAATCACATAATTGTTTTGAATCACACCTTCACCCTGGCATGCAGTGGGGCTGGGGCACATGGCAGGAGAGCCAGGCCAATTGGAGTGGGCCTCCCCCACTCTGACTGGCCAAAGTGGGAGCCTGTAATGGCTGGATAACACGGTCTCTGAGCGAAATGCCCCCAGTTGGCTCTGGTGAGCTGAAGACCCACCCTCCCTCCCTCATTGCTTGTTTAGTAGTGTTGGTTTGTTCATTTCTTTTGTCACAATTTGCTAGGTGGGTAGCATGAGCCCGGATCCAGGGTAAACAAAAAAAGGGGGGTATCTGTCAAGATCGAGTTCAAGTTCAAGTGCACGAATACCCCCTGCTGTTCTATAACATCCTTGTTTCACAGGGGAGGGGAGCATGTGAAGCAGGCGGCTTGGCCGTGGCTCTCCCCTCCGTGGTGGTCTCGGGTACAGCTGATAACAGTCCATTGGCCAACACAGGGTTGGCAATGAAGGGACCTGGGCCCATGCAATCAGTGCCAACCTTTTTACAGCCATTACCAAGTTGTGGCCTATAATTGCCAACATTTTATGGGTCTGAAACATGGGTCATCTGTCACCACCACTTACGACTCCTCGAACGCTTTCATCAGCGCTGTATATGCACAATCCTAAATATACACTGGACTGACTATGTGACGAATGTTGCTGTCCTTGAGCAAGCAGGGATCACCAGCATTGAGGCCATGATATTGAGAACACAGCTGTGCTGGGCAGGGCACATTTCTAGGATGGAGGACCATCACCTCCCAAAAATAGTACTCTACGGTGAACTCGCCATGGGTCAGCGTAAGAGGGATGCTCCAAAAAAGCAATACAAGGACTCCCTGAATCAACATCTCAGGCTCGGCCAAATTGATCACCAACAATGATCCTCCCAGGCCTCACATCGGGAGGCATGGTGACACACCATCTACAATGCTGCAGCCTTATTTGAGAACTCACGCCAAACAAGTCTTGAAGAGAAACGACAACACAGAAAGAATCACAACCAGGAAACATCACCCAAGGAGACCTTCTGCTGTGCTTTCTGCAACTGGACTTGTTTATCTTGGATTGGCCTTTTTAGTCATCAGCACGCTTGCAGAAAGCACAGGATGAGTCCTTCCTGAATCTTTGATTGCAAAGAAAAGCGAGAGAGATGAGAGAGAGGCACTATCATCAACGTTTCTCATATTATATTCTACTATTACCAATTTACCTAACCTTTATGTTATTCCTGTATTCTGAAGATATTCTGTGAAGTGTATTCTTTCTGGGGAAGGGGACAGGTACGTCTGGGCTGGGCCCAAAATTGCAGTTTTGCCTGCTAAATTTCTTCAGTGTGGCTGCCATTAGCAGCACAGACACTCTGGTGGGAAAATAAAGTTGGCAACCTTATTTAGGGATTTAATCCTTGCTCAAAAGCAATCTCCCAGATCAGCTGGAGCTTTTTTTCATTCAGACAAAGGTTTCCAGATCAGGTCTGTAATCTCCTTAGATGGAAAGATTCCTGCAGTGTCAGACTGACTATTCTTCACAATAGAAATCTGGTTCGCATTTACAGGGCTAATGTCATTATCTCAAGTACAAGTACTGTAGCATGTGGATTAGAAATCTAGTTATTTTTCAAAAGAATCCTGAAGAGTGCTGTTTAATGTAATTACCCTTTATTTTCACTCTGTCCTGTATAATTTAACAACACATTTTTGACTTAGGTCAACAGTACTGATACTGTCCACTCATTCAGATAGCGGTAGGGCTTTTATTCAAGCATGTCACTTATAGTCCCTAATGGAACTGACACATCTATTCCATTCACCAATCAAGGCCGTAGATGTGGGCCTATGGAGTGGGTCAAACAAGGCTTATAGCAGTGCCTAGTGACACAGTGATGCATTTGTTGCAGAACCCCTGTGTGTGATCATTATCAAATCCTGATGCTCAAGAAGGAATTGTCTTCTTTATATTACTAAAAAGTGTCTAGTGTCCTGTTTTGTTTTTTTTTATTTCACGTATGAGTTTCTCTTTAATTCAGAACACAGTTTAAAATATACTCTTTGAAATGCATTACAGTCATCCCTTCACATTCGCGGGGGTTAGGGTCGCCAGAACCCCACGAATGTGAAAAATATGCGAATAACACTCACCCCCTTCTCCCTGCAAAGGGAGTGAAGGAGCAGCAGAGGAGCGATTTCAGAGGCTTTGCCTTCCCCCACACTTGCCTGGACCTTCACTCCCTTTACAAAGGGAAATGAAGACCCAGGGAAGCAAGGAGGGAGAGGCAAACCCCCAAATCACTCCTCTGCTGTGCTTTCCTTCTCCCTGCAAAGGGAGTGAAGGAGCAGCAGAGGGGCGATTTCAGAGTGTTTGCCTCCCTTCTCCCTGTGCTTGCCTGGACCTTTGCTCCCTTTACAAAGGGAAAGGAAGAGCCCAGAGAGAGTAAACTGCGAATACTCAAAACCATGAATGGCAAAGCCGTGAATGTGAAGGGACAACTGTACTCTGTCCCATATTACTATCTCTTAAAGATCATCCATAGATGGAAGCATCCTTTAATCTAATCTGGGATGTTCTGTTTAGATGGCTGCAAATGACTTAATGAAGAAGACAAAAGAAGCTGGAGCTTCTCCCTAGCTCTGATCTATAGGCCCTTTGATCTGAGCTACCTAGAAGCTCCCTGTTGAGCAAAGATGTCTTAATTAACATGAAAAGGAATTAAATCACTTGTGAATTGTGCTAGATGTAACACCCATAAGTATGCATTGCCAGTAACAACAACAAAAACAACTGTTGGTTAGTACTTGTGGGCATATTTGTAATTCTTTTCAAGGCCCCCACAAAATATTGCAGTCACATGACTTCTTATACTGGCCAGTCTACTAAAGTTCAACTGTGTTTCATACAATTTCCAGAATCACACAGCCAGATAGGCAACTGCCCATGATGGCTGAGGGATACTAGGAATTGTATTCCCGAAGAGTAATTATTCAAAGTTCTGATTCTCAGGAGCAGCTACAGTCAGCTTAAATATTGCCTAGACTGGATCAGGATAAGGATCAATCCAGTCCAGCATTGTTTGTTGCCAATGTGACCATATATGGAAAACATTGAGAATATGGAAATAAGTTTGCTGCATCTGGAATTTTAAATAGAGCTTAAATAGGCCTACTACATCTGGGATCAGCCATCTTCAGTACAATCTCCACTTCCCTTGAGTCTCTTCAACCCACCTTTTCCCTAGTCAACCATCCAGGGGCCAGGAAGGAACCCCCCCCCCCAAAAAAAATCATTAAGGTATTATTTTCCACCTCCTTTGGGAGTTTTATGGGACCAGTTTTTCATCATGGTTGAAATTTGCTTCTATGCTTTCTGCTGTTATGGTTTGCACATCTAGATGGTTAAATGTTGCTTTGTCACAACTGGTGAGTATGACAGTGAGAGTGGCATATGTAGACCCATCTAAATTGAGTGAAAGCATGCTTTAATGTATCAAGATAATGGGGGGGGGAGTTTCAGGCAACTGCAGTTATTGCCCACCTCCGTTATTGAACTAGGCTCCAAAGTGGCTATGCCCTGCTCAGGAATCAGCACATCTTGCAGAAGCAGCAACCAATGCATCCACCTTGCTGGGATAGGTTGCTGTTTGAGCCAGATTACATATGCCTTCTTCTGCTTTCTCTCTCTCTACCTTTGGGTACACTGAAGCCTTTGTATTGTACTTGTATAAAAGTTGTACTTAACCAGGTTCAACCCTCCACCTGAGTCTGGCCTCAGTCTTTACACGGTTTGCTTTCCATAAAATTAGATAAAATGATATACGTATATAGACCAATGGTGTCCACTGTGGCTGGTACACTTGGGAGGTGCCAGGGAAAATTCAGCAATGTTGGACAGAGCTTGGTTACTTTCCTCTTGTGAATGTGCAACATTGTGAACATAGGGATGATTCACTATGTTCTAGTCTGGATTTTAAAGGTGCTTTCCAAGGTACCAAACTGATTTTGGCTTTGACGATACAGGCCCTGGCTGACATGCTACGGATTAAGGCGGCGTGGCCGCATACCTCTCTGATTTGGTCTGACATCATTCTGCGACTCTCCTACCCAGGTGAAGGTCCCCCCAAGCTGTTGGACATTGCCCGCAAAAAAGTGAACAAGGCGGTTCACAGAGCTATGGATGACGGCCTTGGCCATTTCATCCAGTACCCGGGCATTTCATATAAACGCCCGGATCTCTATAGGGTTGATGGGGTCCACTTGTCAGACACTGGGATCCAGCTGTTTCTTGATGGTATGTGACAGGGGGTGAGGGCTGTCTTAGCTTCCCTTGTGGGGGATAGGGGCAAAGTAGACACTTGCCCCTATCTGTGGCAGGGAGTGGGGAGAGAATAATTTGGCGTTCACCTATGGCAACCTCAAATTGAGTGGTAGGATATCCTTCACTGAACTGTACCGGCATCCCAATGGATGGGGTGCAGCGAGGTAGGGTATCCTTAGGGCCAGCGTCGGGTGGGAGATCCTTCACAGAAGCCACATGGCTTAGGGATTTCCTTCCTGGTGTGGGGCCCTCCAGCAGATGGCGCCCAAGGGGAACCCCTGACACCGGGATCCCCCGTGGGGCTGAGGTGAGTCGCCCAGGGACGCTGGGAGTTAGGTCATGGGTGACCAACTGCCCATGTGCGTGCCCCCACGAGGGATCTCCCCCCCTTTTCATACTTGACATACCACAAGAAAGTCACAATAAATAGGGAATATATCAATAAAGTGGCCCGTATTTCAACCCAATCTTCTGTGTGTTGTCTCGTTATTTCATGCCTCAATCATTAAAATGATATACGTATATAGACCAATGGTGTCCACTGTGGCTGGTACACTTGGGAGGTGCCAGGGAAAATTCAGCAATGTTGGACAGAGCTTGGTTACTTTCCTCTTGTGAGTGTGCAACATTGTGAACATAGGGATGATTCACTATGTTCTAGTCTGGATTTTAAAGGTGCTTTCCAAGGTACCAAACTGATTTTCTCTGGTTTTTCTTTGCAAACAAAGATTCAGGAAGGACTCATCCCGCGCTTTCTGCAAGCGTGCTGATGACTAAAAAGGCCAATCCAAGATAAACAAGTCCGGTTGCAGAAAGCACAGCAGAAGGTCTCCTTGGGTGATGTTTCTGGGTTGTAATTCTGTGTTGTCATTCCTCTTCAAGACTTGTTCGGCATGAGTTCTCAAATAAGGCTGGAGCATTGTGGATAGTGCATCTCCATGCCTCCCGATGTGAGGCCAGAGTGGACCATTGTTGGTGATCAATTTGGCTGAGCCTGAGATGTTGTTTCAGGGAGTCCTTGTATCACTTTTTTGGAGCGCCCCTCTTACACTGACCCGTGGCGAGTTCACCGTAGAGTACTATTTTTGGGAGGCGATGGTCCTCCATCCTAGAAACGTGTCCTGCCCAGTGCAGCTGTGTTCTCAATATCATGGCCTCAATGCCGGTGATCCCTGCTTGCTCAATGACATCTGCCACTACTACTACTATATGCAAAGGTGGATTTGGGATGCACTCATGATGCACAATTTATTTTCCTTCTGTATGAAATATAGATTGTTGTAAAACAGTAGGACTCACTGTGTGTTGACTCCTCCCCCCCTCTTTTTATTTATTTTTTTGGGGGGAGGGAGAGGGAAAATACACAAACTTAAATCACTCTATATCTGTGATGGTAGAGCTATAGAAGGAAAATGTATCTGCAAAAATGTGTTCTTATAGGGGGATTGTGGGCCATCATCATCATCAAGAATTGGATTTTGGATGGTATTCCTTCTTACTTGTGAACAATTCATCCATTTGTATTTTTCAATAGGTTACCCAAACCTTTATTGCTCAAAGGTAATAAAGCAAAACACTACAAAAAAATCTATTCAAGATACATACAAGTTGTGTTTTGGTACTGTGCTGCTTTTTGCTGTTCCATCTAAGCACAGCAAACATATAAAGTGGTTGTTCTGTGAACATTTTATTGATGTGTCTTTTCTGTACAATGACTTACTTTTAAGTAAAAAGCACAAAAATCCCTCCTAGGGGATTGACCCCCTTAAAAATGGGGGGGGGTCTTTCTTTCTTTCTTTCCAAAAGTTCAGTGTCTTTTACTCAGCAAGGAATTCATTGAGCTACTGCTTCTTCCAGAGCAGAATGGGCTGTATTTTAAATATAGTATTTTATGTGTGGTTTTATCAAATTTTTAAATGTTTGTGTGTGTTGTTCTTGGCCATTGTTGCTGGGGGATGTCAGGTGGGTGTGGGTGCACTGTTACAGAGGGTGAACCTGAGCATATTATTGGGATTACTGAATGGCATGGATAATATGATACGTATACTTATCTTTGCTTTTGTTTGTTTTTTTAAACTTTTCTTAGGCTACTTTGATGTGTTTTATATATAGGCATGTGTTTTACACCCCAGCAAAAGCTGTCATGTGTTTTGTTTTTAAAAGGAGGTTTTAGTTGTTTTTCCTTACTTTAGTGAAATAGAGAAGTGGAGTTCCTTTAAAAAAAAAAAAAGTAACGGCATGTGTAATTAACTATTTATTTTGCTCTCTACCTGTAAGTAATTACCTTTGAAAACAAGTGTTCCAGTCTCTGCAAAAACCTTACTTTTTGTTTTAAGTAGAGTACCTTTAAATGGAATGCAAATATATAAGCATGTTACAGGTATATAAATATCATAATTTATGTATTGATATAACTAATAAGATGCCACATCTTGGCCTCTTATGTGATCAAATTGACCCAAGTCTTTTACTTCAAAAAGGTACTAACCTTGTAACATAATTCTCTCCAGGATGGTTTTAGGAAAATAATAGAGTTAATGACAGAAGCAAAGCAACCCATAGAGCTATAATTCATCATGGAGTGTTGCATGCCATTATCTCAAAGACATACAGTGTAATAATCACTTGAAGTAGTGATAACACATAATTGTATGCTTCTCATAAATTATAGGTGAATGGCAGTTTCAGCTAATGAGTGCAAAATAGCAGCTCAGGAACTGCAGTGATTACAGATGTGGTTATGAATGCATTTTGTTATTGAGGAATTACCAGTGGCATCACTAGGGGGCTTTAGGGAGTGTAGACCACACCGGGTGACACCATCAGAGGGAGTGACACCAAAATGACTGCCTATAAAATTTTTGTGCAGTGCTTCAGCAGAAATGTATTATTTTTTTTATAAAAAATATTTCTGGCACTGTGTCCAGCAAGCAAGACTTCAGTCCTGTTCTTCTCCGGCATGTAGGTTTTCAGTGTCCCTCAAACTCACACACAGATTGTGTAGATTGCTTGGATTGTTAAGGATTCTGTATGGTCTGGTATGTGAGAAAGGTCCATGGGGGTGGCACCATGAGTTACCACACTAAGGAGATTTTCACACATGTAAAGTATTCCCAATGCAGTTCAGGACAGAATTGTTTCTGTCCCGGAAGCAGCACTGCATTTCGCATGCCCACTTCCCTCTCCCGATCTCCTGTCATCATCACTCTGTGCTTGTTCCATTTCCCTCCCGATACCTTCTGCAATTTTTTAATTAATGGGGGAGATTTTCACACTACACTGTTATAGTGTTACTATTCCACTTTACCTGCTCTGGCTTCCTCCTGTGGAATTCTGGGGTTTGTGGTTTAGTGAAGCCTAAGAGCTCTCTGGCTGAGAGTTGTAAATGCCCTTCCCTAAACTACAAATCCTGAATTCCACAGGAGGCAGCCTTAGCAAATAAAGTGGAATAGTAACACTATAACAGTGTAGCGTGAAAATCTCCGAGGGTTTGTCATTAATAAAAAATCGCGGAAGGTATCGGGAGGGAAATGGAACGAGCACAGAGTGATGATGACGAGAGATTGGGAGAGGGAAGTGGGCGTGCGAAATGCGGCGCTGCTTCTGGGACAGAATCAATTCTGTCCCGATCTGCATTGGGAATACTTTACGCGTGTGAAAATCTCCTATGTGACACTAATCCTAGTGATGCCACTGGGAGTTACAAAGCTTTTCATATTAAAGATGGCAGGCATGTACATAAATATGTACAACCTGCTGCACTACCTGTAGATATCGCTTGGTAACAAAAATGCTAATTGGACATACAACCTGCCCATTACATAGCAACTTTAATTAAGAATGGCTTTTGAATTGCTGCCTTAATGACTTGCACATATGGGCTTAGTCAACATTCACACAAGTTTGAGGCATGAAATGTTTTATCTTTTATTTTATTGAATGTGATCAGATGTGATCAGATTACAGAGCACATGAAACAGGCTCTGTTGACACATTGTAGGAATGTGAATACCTCTCAGTCTCAGTTGTTGTATTTCTCTGAAACCAATGTGCATTCTTTCTACCTTTCTTTCATATGTAGTTGTGAGATTTGTGGATAATGGTGGGGAGCAGACTACATGTCAAATATTAATATTTTGGTGTATCATGTTTCCTAAAATACGTATTTTTTAGAAAATATTTTTTGTTAATGGGGAAAATACTATGCATTTCTTCCATTTATTGGAGTGTGTTTGTGTGCATTTTCTGAAGAGAAATGTTTTAGAGTTGGGCATATTTATTTGTATATAATTTGAAAACAGGGAAAAGGGGGGGATCTGTTGCATGCTGTTTCTTCTCAGTAATGAGAAATGGAAAGACAAGAACACACCTTCATTAACAGTCTTCCAGACCACAAATGAAATCAATTAGCAAAACAACAACAACAAAAAATGGTTGCTATGAATTTCTTTTCCCATCACTAGAAACACTGTAGGCATTTAAACCACTGTCACCAGCTCAAACTGTAAAACAGGATCTGAAAAGCTAGAAAGCAACACAAAGGGAGGGGGGATCTTTCTTCATTAAGCCAATTTGTTTTGGTACATCTTGAGGAATTCTGCCAGTAACCTATACAGGATCCTTTCAGATAAAACAATAATTGGTTGCAGCTGACAATATAACCTGGAGGCAGGGTTAAAAAAATAATTCTAATTAGTCTACAATAAGAGCTGACCTAGGTTAGATTAGGCTATACACATTGCATCTCAAACACAGTTAACACAAATAATGGCCATTAAAATCTCTTGAGTAGGGAATTTGTTGGTTTTAGACCAGTCAAAGCTGATTCAGGGTGTTCAGTAAGATATAGCTTTATTTTTTACATTTGTGCATAAGGTCTCACTGGGTCAGACTTTTTCCTCTTCATCTGCTTTTTTATGGCATGAGATCCTGAACTGATTTATTGTCAACAGTTTGGTCCCTTACTCTTTATTCCCCCAATCACCCCCCCCCACACACACACTATGGACATTTTCAGACAAGTGTTACCATGCAAAAAGACCCCGGGAGAGGTACACCGCTATTGTGCAGCAGGGGGTTCGTTTCAGATGATGCCATCCCTTGTCTGTGTCACTTCTGTTTTCCATTGAAGGCAACCGTGCCATTTTTTATTCATGGACAATTTTATTCCATGAGTAAAAAATGGCATGGTTGCCTTCAATGGAACACGGAAGCATCACAGACGAGGGACGGTGTTGTCTGAAATGGACTCTCTGCCACGCAATAGCGGCGTACCTCTCCTAGAATCTTCTTGCATGGTAAGACTAGTCTGAAAATGTCCTATGTCTTTTAAACAGTATAAGCAATAGATCATCCTCTGGGATAGAACAGCTACCATGGCTTTGGATATGGATTTCAGCTTCAACTCCATTTGAATCTTGGAACTGAAGCTCCACATTTGAACTCAGGATGGATTCAAGAAGCTGACAGAGAAAGGGGTGTTTGTTTTTCCTGGTAAGCTCCTATTCAGTTGTTCAGTTTTCATTTGTCCTGCATTTCACTCCTCCTTTGGTTAATTTCTGTCTGTGCTGGCTGGCAGCAACACACTAGAATTTCAGCATTTCAGGCAAGTATTTCCTACTACATGCAGGTTTTCAGGACTAAATCTGGTACCTTCAGCATGCAAAACATGTCCTCTGAACTATGGATGGTCTTAATGACCATAGTATATCATTTTGAGCTGGGGCACATAGGGTTTGTGAAGGGAGAAGCTGGGCAAGCCTGGCTGAGGCAGATTGTCTACATCCATTTCAGTCTGGTTTCAGCCTGGTTATGGGACACAGACATCTTTGGTCACCTTGGTGGATGACCTATGCAGGGAACTGGATGGGGGAATGTGCCCCTGTTCATTCTGATGGACCTCTCAGTGGCTTTCAATACCATCAACCATGGTATCATTCTGAGTTGCCACTGTGGGATGGGGCTTGGAGGTACTGTTCTACAGTGGCTCTGTTCTTTCCTGGGAAGGCAGTCTCAGAAGGTGGTGCTGGGGGATTCCTGCTCGACTCCTTGGCCATTGGCCTGTGGAGTCCCTTAGGGTTTAGTCTTGTCTCCTATGCTATTTAACATCTACATGAAACTGCTGGGAGATGTTGTCTGGAGTTTTAGTGTCAGGTGTCATTAGTATGCTGATGATATCCAGCTCTACTATTCCTTTCCACCTAATTCCAAGGAAGCTGTTCATGTGCTAAACTTGTGCCTGGCAGCTGTAACAGATTGAATGAGGGCAAACAAATTGAAGCTTAATCCAGACAAGACAAAGGTGCTCCTTGTGAGTTAAAAGACAGTTCTGGGAATAGGGATTCAGCCTGTGTTAGATGGGGTTGCACTCCCTCTGAAAATGCAGGTCCACAGATTCTCAGATTCAGCTCTAAGCCTGAGTCACAAGTGACCAGGAGTGCTTTCACATAGTTAAAGCTAATGCACCAACTGTGCCTGTTCCCAGAGAAGTCAAATCTGGCCATGGTGGTACAAGCCTTGATTACATCCTGTTTGGATTTCTGTAATGTGCTCTATGTAGGGCTGTCTTTGAAAAGTCCTCAAAAACTTCAGTTGGCCCAAAGAGCTGCCACCAGGTTTTTAACTGGGACAGGCTACAGGGAGAGCACAACTCCCTTGTTGCAATAGCTCCACTGGCTGCCAATTCATTTCCAGGCACAATTCAAAGTGCTGGTTTAGACCTATAAAGCTCTATATGGCTTCAGTCCAGGTTATTTGAAGGACTGCATCTCCCTGTATGAACCCATTGGTGGTCTAAGATCGCTTGGAGAGACCTATCCCGCTGTCCCACCAACTTCTCAGGCATGTTTGGTAGGAACAAGGGAGAGGGCCTTCTTGGTGACTGCTCCCAGACTTTGGAACTTCCTCCCTAGAGATGCCAGGATGGCCCCATCCTTACTCTCCTGTTGGCAGATTAAAACATTTTTGTACCACCCACCCACCCACCCACACTTTTATTTTGGCTTTTGTATGTGTATTTTAATTTGTATTGTTTTAAATATGGTGTTAATGACCTTAAGTCCCATTATTGAGAGAAAGGCGGGATATGAATGAATGAATGAATGAATGATGATAAGTGTCAGCCAATCATAGTTCAGCGAATGTTGTAGAGGGAGCCTATGGGGGAGAAAGGATACAAAACTAAGGCTTGTGTCTGACAGAAAGCAAATAGCGAAAAGATAGCATCAAGACAGAGAGAAAAGCTATAATAGAGATAACAAAGGATTTTAGGGAGCTGAGAATGATTAAATAGTTCAGGGGTTAATATGTGATCTAATTATGTATTAATAAACTTCTCTCTCTGTGTGTGTATTTCAACTGTTAAAGTTTTGATAAGTGTAATCACACTTACTGACTGAGTACCACATCCACTGATCCATGTAGGGATCACCTTGAGGCTTAGGGAGGGATCATGAGGAGAAAAGTAAGGAATTGCCAAAGTCTAATTTCCTTTTCCTTGTATTCCTATTCCTTTTACTTATCTGTAAAGTGAGCTAATATTGGCTAAATGTATTGTGTTATATATTTTATGTTTTGTAATCTCATTGTGTTTTCATGATTTAATTTTATTAATTCTATTAAACTGATAGTTTTCAACCAACTGATAAAGTTTGCTTGTTGTTCAAAAAAGAAGTATTTTGTTCTCAACAGATGTCTGTCAGATGCTTAACTACCTAAATGAATTTCTGGGCTGCTTTCATCCAGTATTTTCGTGGACTAGGAAGAAATATTATACAGACTTTAGTGTACAAGTACTACTGTTTCTTGTTTTCCCAAAACTACCATAAAGCAACTGAGCTATATGCAATCATCCCTTCTCCATCTTCTCCTAGGTTACAGTGTATGTTTCTCTTGTTATTTAGAATTTCAAGTTTTAGTTATTTTATATATATAACCAACCAGGGGAAATCTGGAGTGAGTATAACCATTGGAGATGAGGGCTGGACATTTTCTCTTGGTTTTCTATATATCAACAGATGAAATATTAATACTACAATCACTACCCTGAAGGTTTCTTCTAATGCATTTTGACTGAGAATAAATATTTGAGAAAAACCATGGTAAGACAATTCACTCAGCTTACAATTTAGCTGCATACCATACCTTTGTTGCATTATAATTCTATTTCTTTAGAGACTTGCTTTCAGCTATGCTTTTCCACCCCTCTTCCTTAAATAAGGGTGAATATCTAGTACACAAAACTTTGCTCAGATAAGATGAGAAGTTATATTTTCCTATGGTATCAACACAGAGAAGGTCATGTTAAACACTCTTGGGTAGAAATGAATAAGGATTTCATTTAGTTCATATTGTTTTTAATAAGAACTTGTCAATCTTTGTTCTAAGCCACCCTGGGTCCTACCTTGGGAGAAAGGTGGGATATTAAATAAAATAAATAAAATAAAAATTGTACATTTCTTGATCACTAGGTCTGACATCTCCAGGAATGGACACAACCGGCACAGTAGTTTTAACTGTACAAATGCACTCCTGGCCACTGTTGATACCCAAGACTCCATGCTCAAGGCTGAATCCAGTAGTGCATCCAAGCTACAAACCTGAGATTCCAGGGGAACTGTAATGCCGTGCAGCACAGGCTGAATTCTAGTTTCATGATCTCTTTCTCTCTGTACCTTCAAGTTGTCTGCTGACTTATGGTGGCCCCACGAATTTTATAGTTTTCTTAGGCAAGGAATACACAGAGGTGGTTTTCCCCATTCCTTCTTCTGAAATATAGCCTATAGTTCCTGGTTTTTGTTGGCAGTTTCCCATCCAAGCACTAACCAGGGATGACCCTGCTTAGCTTCCAAAATCAGACAGGATCTGGTGCCTTTAGGGTATTTAGGCAAGCTGCTGTAAAGTTAGGCACTCTTTTCAAAGAGTACTGGGTATTTGAGTGAAATGGTAAATAGTTGTTTTCATTTGAATGGGTAAAATATTTACTAAAACATGCTGCTGTACCATATGCAAGGGGGAAAAAATTCTGTACCTGTAGCACTCCAAACCTAAATTAATACAGCTAGCATAGGAAGCTGCAAGCAAACTACTGTACAATTTTCTGAACTGTTGTCAAAATCATAATAAAACAATAGGAAATAATAGGCTCCCTGGTTTTATGTGGAATGGGACAGAAGGTATAAGATATAAATGGTACATTGCAAGTCAAAAGGTTGCATCAAAGGTTTTAATAACAGCTTCGAACGTCAATAGCTAGCCCTGATGGTTTCATGTGCCTCCACCGTTAATAGGATGAACATTTTTTTAAGCACCTCAGGAGTCTATTCTCATTTTTCATGCTGTATTTCCATTTGATTCATTCATTGTAAAAAGAAATTTTACCAGAGGAATTTAGCTTTTTACAGAATGCAGTCAAGGAAGTAGATTACTTAGCAAAACCGTCATCTCCACTCAACTGGTGCTCTTTATCTTCTCTCAGCAGATACTCACTTGGTTGCCTCAGTAATCCAGTCTAAAGAACATGGCCCATGAACATTAAACATAGTTACTGCAGGATAATCACAGCTATTGATTCTGACATGCTGATTTTTCACAGGGAAAAAAAAGCACACGCTCTGCTATCTTCTATTACATGTACTTACTTTGGAATGCATCCCAAATGCATATTTACCAATGTTTGCCAGTTTTTAAACTACAAGTAAAACTTATTTTTACAATAAAAATGAAAAAAGTATTTCCACTTATCATCCCTCTATTTTGGGAAATAAGCTGGGTTTTTTTTTTTGTGTGTGTGTGTACAGAGATAGATGGAATGTGGCTCTCCAGATTAGGGATTTAAATCTCCAACTATTTTGTCTGTGCATGCAGGGGTGAATAATTATTGTAGTTTTTTCCCGTGGAAGGAGAAAATAAACATGCCAGTGCAGTATTCTCTCCATTTTTGAATGTCCTGAAGTGTTGCAGAGGATTTCTTCTGTATAGGAAAGTCATATGTGAAAAAACATGTTTTTACTGATTTTACATGTTTAAACATGATTTACTGCTGAAGCTGAGTGTGCTTACATCTTGCAAGATTTAATAAAGTGCCTGAAAGAAAAGAAAAAAAATGTTTTCTGTATAAAGGTTTTCCTGCATAGGAAACAATGGCCAACGTTCTGCACTGGAAGATGTACAGTATGTGTCTCACATAGCTAGGTCTCCAGGTGCCATACCCCCACAAAAGCTGTGTGCGCACACACACAAACACACATGACATGGCAATTCCTGGATTGTCAGAGCATGAGGTGGCATATCCAACTATTTTTCTTTAGCTGCATATGTAGGGACTTCTGGGAGGTGCTGGGATGTCCCTGAAGATGACATCTTTGCAGCACATCCAGCTAAAGGAAAATTGTTGGATGTCTTGCCATTGATACCATATGTCCTTTTTCAGATCTCACAACCTGGAAATGGCCATGGGTGGGGGGGGCTGTGTGGCTTACAAAGTGGGGTTTTCATTGTTGCATGGATCGAACAGAATTCTGATCTATACAATGTGATAAACTTAGTTGTAATGTTGTAAAGCAGAACCACAACATTGTAACTTACTAACAGGATATAATCCAGTGTTTTGTACAAGAAAACCACAAATTTTTCGCAAAACCCATGTTTTTTAAATACAAAATAATACCTCTGTAATACTTCAAGGTACTCAAACTGTCAGAGAGACAACTGCACACGATTCCTTGATTCGTGTTTGCACACTGTGTTTAGTGGTCCCTATGTAAACTTGGCCACAGCTGCATGGTAGGGACCACTAAATGCACTGTGCAAACATGAATCAAGGAACATGAGAGACATTGCAGACTGGGCCAGACATCAAAATCAGCAGTAGCAGAACATGTTATTAACCAACCTGGACACAAAATGTTATTTGAAAACACAGAAATTCTGGACCAGGCCAACAATTATGTCAGAATGCACAGAGAAGCTATTGAAATCCACAAACACCTGGACAACTTCAACAGGAAAGAAGAAACCCTAAAAGTAAACAAAATCTGGCTCCCAGTTTTGAAAAGCAATAGAATCAAAACTCAACACTTACAAAGGAATTCCACCCAGGGACAGGAGGAGTTCCAGCAGATAATGGCCCATCAACCAACCATTAGCCAAACAAACACTAATCATCCTTGCATTTCTATACCCAGAAACTAACCATTCAATTACACAAATTTACATATACTCCCCAACAAGGGTTCACAATATAACTCCACACACATTCCTACCCAACCATTCTCTGAAGATGCCAGCCACAGATGCAGGCAAAACATCAGAAAGAAACTATTCCAGAAGACGGCCTCACAGCCCGGAAAAACCGCAAGGAAAATCTATGGATGCCCACTGTGAAATCCTTGGACTTCACTCAGTGGGAAATATTTCTGTGCAGGTATGGAGAAGGTCATGAGTTTAGCTGGCTGAATTTTATTTTTGCCTCCCAGCTATTTTTTGGCTTCAATTTTACCAAATCCCCCAAAGTGCGCAAAGATTTTCTCCCTCCCCATTGAAAGAGGGGATGGACGGACAGCAGAATGGAGGAGGGAGAAAATCAAAAGCCAAGAGAGGAGGGAATCAAGGAGGGGGTGAGGAGAACTTTTCACTTAATTATCAGAATGCCCAGTAATAAACCACTACAGGAGTAAACATGGGTTAATTGTAGTTCACCCAAACAATACTATTCAAAACTCAAAGCTGAGGAAACTAGAAAGACTCATTCCCTGCTTACATACCACACAGAAAGATTTCAGCAACTTCTGTACCAGGTCGTGGTTGGGACACCAGCCTTCAACCCTAAAGGATCTCATCTGACATTTTGAAAGGACCATGATTGCCTGAGGACTTATTGCTGAGCACAAAAATCCCACCTCCAAAACATAGTGATCTGTCCCCTTTAAAACTCAGGGGCAATCCCTTTATAGCAGCTTCTCTCCACCTGATGCCCTCCAGATACTTTGGATCCAACTCTCCTCATCCACAGTTGGCATAAGCAGCCCATCTGGAGAAAACCAAGTAAAATAATGTTGCTTTATGTATTCTAGAAGCCTTCCTTCCACTCCATGTGGCCACTGGCATAATGATGGAAGAACTGTTACCAGTCACATTTTAAAAGCTCCCTGTGGCTTGATCACAACCTCCAGAATATCCAAAGTTTCTGCAACTTTTTGAAAAGAAAATAATTTGAAGATATATATTTTTTGCAGAAAACTCTGTATTTTACACAGAAAAAACAAGGTTTTCTGGAAAAAAATATCTCTTTGTGATATTTCTTGCAAAAAAAAACCTTCTAAAATGGGAAGGAAGGAAGGAAGGAAGGAAGGAAGATTTGCAATTACTCTCATAATCTCACCTGGTGGGGAGGGGGAGGACAAAATCTTCTATCATGTATTTGAAAGGAAAATAAACAAAGACTTACTTCCATAATGTATACTCAACATTGCAAGAAGGACTTTGCATAGTGATAATCTAAACCAAAGCCAGACACCCTGTGCATGCACCACCACAGCAAGTGCCACCAAATCTTACTATCATGAGCATTCTCATCTTCTGTTTGTGCAAAATGTATAAAAATGTGTTCTCCAGAGCCTGGAAGTATATTTATATGACAATAGCAATATGAAGAGTATTTACAAATTTTCTAATGCTTGACTAGGAGGGTTATCTTAACATATCAAGACATCCTTCCAAAGAAATGGTTGAATACCATAAAAGTTTTGCATTTGGGGACATTTTTGTGAAAAACATAGTTTTGTGCATGAGCATGGGGGAAGGGGGGAGGCCAAACAGAAAAATCCCCAAATGGGGTAGAGGGAGACATAAAAAATTTGCAAGAACTCTCACAGTCTCATCCAGTGGGAGGAAAACTTTTGCAATTCTTCATTACTGTATCTGAGAGCAAAACAAAGAAAGATTTACATTCCCTGCTTGAGAGTTAGGATGGCAGCTAAGCTACAGCTTTTACAGAATGTCATACACATACTCAAATTGAGTAATAAAAATGTCCCGCCTCTTTCACTGGAACTCAAACATCAGCAACAGGTATAAATAATGCTTCCCTCTCTGTTGAGGTATGAGAGAAAAAGGCACATTTTTTTCTTTAAAAGAGCAGCATATTAAAAACAATCTTCTTTTTATTTTAACTTGCCCATGAAAGATTTCAGTAAACACAGAAAGCTGTTATACATCCATTCAGTGCATTGGCCCATCTCATCCAGTTCTGCCAACTCTTACTGGCAGAAGCTCTCCAGTGTTTCCTTCCTGATCCTACCTGGAGATTCCCTACTTGGTCTTCCATCCATGTTCTAACCAGGCCTGGCCTGCTTAGCATCCCATTTCAGACAAAGCTAGGTATGTTAAGGGGGTGGTACAATGGTAACATTCCTCAGGTTTAAATTACAAAACAAGGATAGCCATCTTCTAGCCCTCTAGACATTCTTGACTACAGTTTTAATCAGCTCTAGCCAGTGAAGTTAATGATGAAGGATGGTGTAAGTTGCAGAGTGATACCTGTAGGGTCACAGGGTGCCCAACTCATTGTAAAAGCTTTATGAAGACAACAGTGGACCCCAGCTCTGGGATGCAACTTGATTCATTTGCAATCAAAAATCTATCAGGAACCTTTACGCTAAATACAGCCAGGCCTTATATGTAGCCTACCCCACCAGATGTTTTGGAGTATAACTTTCCAAGCCAGGCAGGCCAACAGTCAGGCATTCTGGAAGTAAAGAGTCAGCATGGTGTAGTGGTGTCAGTGTTGGGACTAGGATACTCAGAGACTAGGGGTCATATCCCGCTCAGCCAAGGAAACCTACTGGGTGACCTTGGGCAAGTCACACTCTCTCAGGGCTTGTCTATACAAGGCAATAAAAAGTGGATTGCTGTGCAGTAATGCCAATTTTTCATTTGTCTCCATTAATTTTTTCAAGTTTGCTGGTGTGCAAAGCTATCCGTATTTGATGTTCAAATTGGAATGCCTGTGAACCAAGATGGAGGGCATGAGTGAATTACTCAAGTTTTTATTCTCACCAGTTGCCACTGCAAAACAGTATTAATTTAAAA
This sequence comes from Gambelia wislizenii, assembly GCA_030847615.1. Taxonomy (NCBI): domain Eukaryota; kingdom Metazoa; phylum Chordata; class Lepidosauria; order Squamata; family Crotaphytidae; genus Gambelia; species Gambelia wislizenii. Next base: position 113,110,969 of record JAUMIR010000004.1, read on the forward strand.
AAAAAAAGAAGCAAAACCAAGGTGTGGAAGTGCAACCTTATGCTTAAATAAACAGATAAAAGTCTGTTTCATCACCTCAATACATGATCACTACAGCAAAAATCCAACATGGCAGTTCTGGGGACTGCCTTGCCGGCAAGCTCCACATGCTGCACACATCCAACCAATCAACTTTCCACTTCTGCTCTTATTGAGAAAGTGCAGCTAAGTGAATCAGTTGTCCCAATGAGCAGGAATGTGCATTCACATCGCAGTTTAAAAAAAAAAAAAAACTTTGGGAAAGCTTTTCCTGCAGAGTATATGGTATTTTTGGCCCTCCTCCTTCTGAATATGGTAAAATGATGCAGGATCCCATTTGGACAAAATATATTCTTCTCAAATTCTATGAGGAGTATTTTAATCGTTTAGACAAGCAGTCTGAGAGGAAGGCAAGGGGAAACTCCCTCTAAACAAATCATGTGAAGAAAGCCCCATGATAGGTTTGGCTAAGGGTCACCATGAACCAGAAATTATGTGAAGGCACACAACCACATGGACTGTAATCCAAATATTTAGATGGCTCAAGATTGGTGAACACTGCCTTAGTTTACTTCGATAATCCACAAATATTTGTAGAAAATACAACAGTGAGTAAAAACCATCACCCCCCCCCAGCTGTCTATACAAAAAAAGCATTGTTAAAATGGGACTCAAGGGGATCTCTGCCTCTAATATCATTTCTAAAATTATTTCAGTTATAGTTGTAATTATGGCCCCCCAAAACACCCACCTCTTTATTATTTCAAATTGTGCTTAGTGGAAGAGAACACAAATATGCTGTTAATAGATCTATTTTAAAGTTAAAATGCCATAAAATAAACATGGACATTATCTCCATAACTCAGACACTATTTACACATAAACTGGTGGTTTTTTTTCCATAAGGAATTCTATGTGTGGAGAGTTAATAGTACATCACGTGAGGAGGGAATGAACATTGTGTGTATAATTGTAGAACTATTGCACATTACTGGAATAGCTGGTTGTGAAAGGCAGATCTGTTCACATTAAGATCCATTGACTTCCCATCAGGAACAACAACATCGAACAACAATGTTGGACTAGAACCTCTAGGTTAGAACTTTATTCAGTAACAGGAATCTGCAATGTAGCAGTGCACTGGACATGCAGACACCCAATTATAACAGGCCCATCCCTGAGGTAAGCCTCCCAGCTCTGAACTGTGAAGGAAACCTTTGCAGTTCATCACTACCTGTGTCCCTTAAAGGTAGGTGAGGACCCAGGTGTGAAGAGGCGTGCTTGAAAGAATGGATGAGAAGCAGCCAGTCCTGGCACAGGATGCTGTGATGGGAGGGGCTCTGCAAGGGAGAGTCTGAGAGAATGACAGTTGGGAAAGGAGATGAGAGTAGGTGGTATGAGTCAGATGTGAGAGACTAGGGGAAAGTGGATGATTTGAGAGGAAGCATGGTCTGTCACCAATGAAAGAAACATTGTTAGTATATCATTATTTACACAGTCCTGGAAGTTGTTAACACAGTGCTATAATAAACCAACTAAAGCCTTTTGTTAACTGTTACCCTGGCTCATACTGGATTATTTCCCTTAGAAAAGGGGTGGTCATGCTATCCAAAAGATTACACACAAACTTGTCCACTAAGAGGGCCACTTGGACACTCAAGCCCCAATCCATAAAGGGATACCAGAGGGACACCTAGAGTAGGGTGCTAGTGATGGGCAGCCAGAGCTGAGAACTGTGGGGCCAGCCTGGTGAAGCCAATGTCACATATAAATTGGTACCAAGCAGTGGGATCTTAGGAATCCAGTAAGGTAGGATCAAAGGATCCAGTGCTGGAATCAAAGGATCCAGTGGTAGCATCAAAAGATTCAGTAAGGAGACTTATTTGGTTGAGGAAAAGCCAAACAGTGGTCACGTGTATATGGGTAGTTGGCTGAATTGTGACCAGAAGTGGTGTGTTAAAAAGAGGCAATAGTAATCCCTGAGGTAATAGGCTATTACCTCAAACAGTGCTGGTTAGCATCCCTGAATATTGAAGAAGTTTCACACCTGGATCAAGAAACCTTCACCCCTTTTCGCTGGTTGGCAATGAGAGGCAAGGAGTAGGTTAAAAACCTATGTACAAGGCCAATTGGGACATGGTTAAAAAAAATCCTACTCCATCCCTGAATGTGACTAACTGCAGCCCATGCTATATGGCAATGGTGGGTAGCTGACATGCAAAGAGGCTGAACAGCCCTGTGTCAAAGAAGCAAAGATCCTGCCAGGACCCTTCCCACCAATAATATTCATTAGGGTATAGGATTCATACACAAAGCCCTACTTAAATAGGTATGCCAAGTTCTCAGAGACCTTGTCAACATTTCATGGGTCATATTTACTATTTACTTTCAAAGGATTTCGAATTGTATCACACAAAAAACTTTTCATATTAATGTATCCAGCCTTGACAGTGCAGTATTTCATATTTACTCTGGAGTAAGTCTCACTCTGTTCAATGGGACTTACTCATTCATGAACATGTATAGGATTTCAGCCCAAATGTAGAACAACCCTTTCTTTTGAAAACCTTTTCCTGCTTCTTATCTGTCTTTTTACTCCTATTCAGTATTTGCTGAATATTTATTATTTCCTCAGACATACAGAAATGAAGGAATTGTGCCTTTCAGCTGTGTCTGCTTCCATATGTCTGGTGCCTCCTCCAACACTTACCCTTTCTCTTTCTATTGATTATAGTTTGTTTCATCTATTTGTAAAACTTAAAAACTGCCATAAACAACCCCTGAATGTCAATTTCTTGAGAAACTGTTGTGATGTGAAATCATTGGTGCAATGCAGTGTTTTAAGCATTATATACATGACAACAGAATGAGGGAAACAGAGTAGTTCCTCTGACAAGTCAGTGAAAGTTGGTACTTGCATTATAAATTAGTTACATTGGTTTATTTATGAGATTTATTGAGAGAGTAATTCAGTGAATGGCTTTCTTTACTACAGGATCTCTCTGAAAGCCAATTTATTTATTTGGTTATTTAGTGACAAAGTGTGCACTACATAAAAATACTTTTTGTACTTTAGAAAGAATTTTAAAAACAGGCTGTCCCTTGTTTTGAGGAGATTGCCATATAAAATTTGACAAAGAGAAAACAATGGAGACTGTAAAGAATATGAAGATTTTTTTCAGTTAGAAAGTTTTTAATTTCAGTGATAATTTATTTCTCTGGCAATATTTACTGAACTTTGCAGTAAAAAGGCTCTCAGAAGCCCTGTGTGTATATGTGGGGCACAAGGGTCTGCTTTTTAGAAGGAAATGAAACCAGCACTACAGATGGATGTATTTGCCACTTTTGCTTTCTCCCTCTTCAAAAGGTTTAAGTCTCAAATGTTTTTGTTCCCTGACTGAAACGGCAACCTTATGAGCGGCTTTCACTTGACATCCAAAGACAATCACAACTGGCCCTCTGCATACTCATGATTAATTTATCCTTTGGTGCAAGGCAAAAAGCCAATTTGGGTGGACAGAAATGTTGCATATGCAGCCAACTCAAAGCTCAGGTATAGGTGCTATATTAAAGCATAGTTTACCATTATGAGCATGAGCAGGCATTCTCTTCCCTTTCTTCTACCATGCATGAGGGGAGACTTTGAAAGCTTGTACTCAATCTTTTGAACTAACCACAGTTTCCCATTATGTCCAAATATGGACATGGTTATTTCGCTCAAACTAAGGAGTTTATCAGACCAGTAAATATCATAAGGACACCTAATGATTGCAAAAGGGTGTGCAAACCAGACAATGTCACCCTTCCGTGGTCATACATTGTTAAAAAGTTCTAGTTTTTTATTGACAGCTCAAGCCATCAATATAAAATCAGCTGCTTGGCTTCAGTTGCATTGACTCCATGGGCAGCTGAACTTGAGACTTAGGTTTCTTTCAAACCACATAATTACAAAACTTTGATACCACTTTTGCTGTCATGTATTCATCATTAAGGTACCTGGGATTTGTTATTTGCAGGGGTATTTAGAATTTTCTACTACAACACTATAGTGCATCAACAAACTACAAATCTCAGGGTTCCACAGTCACAGCAGTTAAGTGGTATCAAAAGTGTGATAATTGTATAGTGTGAAAAAGACTATATCCCGCAGAGGGGCGGGATATAAATAAATTTTATTATTATTATTATTATTATTATTATTATTATTATTATAGTTTCCCCACTCTATTATTAAGAGCCATTCAGTTCAAAGAAAGTGATGAAGCTGGAACTAGTCAAAGCAGAGGACAATGTACCATACCTATGAGTGGGGCTGCTATATCCATAGGCTAAGGATCTGTGGATTTAACCAACTGCAGATTCAAAATATTCAAATATTCGAAATGAAATAAAAATAAAAATATTACAGGAACTCTAATAAAGAGAGCAGAATTACACATGAAGGGAGAAGAAAGGAACCCAAATTGCCCTCACCTGTAATCACCTCCACAGCCTGGAGAAGCCCCAGGTCAAATCCCACTATACCCAAGAAGTGCTTCAAGGCCGAGAAGCATTCCCAGGGTAGCAGCAGAGGCGGCATCAAGGCCCGGCTGCCAGTTGTGCATTCTTTGTACTCTCCCACCTCGGGGGAGCCCACCGCCCACCTACTTCTGCCTTGCAAACCAAGGTGGAAGTGGTCAGCTGACATGCTCCCTGGAGATGGGAGAGCCCAAAGGATGTGTGCCTGGCTGCTGGGGCTTGCTGCCACCTCTGCTGCTGTCCTAAACCATTTTATTAATAGAGTCTTGGTCATCTGCATTTTTTGCTATCCATGTGAGGTCCTGGAATCCAACCTCTACAGTTAACAAGAACCCACTTTATTACCTAAATAACTATTAAGAATGTGATCCTTCTCAGCTGCAATTTCTCCAGAATATTGGAGATCATGTGTTATTGTTTTCATTTTGGTAGTTTTAATGTGAAATGATTGCAGGGTGCTCTGATAGTACACTCAGGCAACTAATATAGCATATTTTTATTAATGTTTTGCTTCAAATTCAGAAAGACCTGATCCAAAACCCATAGATGTTACTAGACCAAATCTCAGGCTGCAAACAGTTTGAGCTTAGAACCATAAGTCTTAATTAACAGATATTAATTTGACCTCCAGTATGAGTATTGTGTGAAGGAAAAATACAAGTTATTTGAATGAGGAGAGCATTTGACTTAATAACCAAGTTTGCAGCTGAGGAAGAACGAGGCAAAGGATATTTCAAATTAATTTTCTACGGCCCTCCAGTGAGTTGTTGCACTTTAAAAATTTTAATAGAGATATGAGTCACCCTTAACTCTGAAGGCAAAAGAATTGCATGAGGAACCCAGATGTGCATGAAGCACCCAGCTATTCCCTGGCATTAAAGAAATCCACTGACAACCTGGAAGAGACCTACTGTTCAAAAATCCAATTTATATAGTCACCCAGGCAATTGCTGGATAGTAGCAAAGTTTAAGTATGCTAAAATACTTTACTTCTCTATAAACAAGTGTAATATAAAGCATGGTTAAACTGAATGAGGAGGAATAGTTTTATCATTAGATTGTAAGTGCTGGAACTGCAATGACATTTTTTAGGCTGAGTCTACACTTTGGATGTAAAATTTTGTATAATCTCCCTAAAAGCTAATCTGCTATAAAGACCAGTTTTGTACCACTTTTTATTCACTTCCACACAACAGCCTGTAGTTCCCATCATGTTCTGCTGCTAGGTTGCAACACAATTTATGCTGCAATATATTCCTTGACCCAAGACTTCCCTGTCAGACCCTTATTTATAAAACTATTTATAATCAAAAATTATAAAACTTATTTATAATCAAAAATTAGTTCTAGAGACTTACCCTGCAGCCAGTGAGTTACCCATCCCCAAACTTGACAGTAACTAATTGCAAATAAAGGTATACTCAGGGCCCGTCTACATGGTAAAAAAAATTCATACGCCGTTCAGAAGATCAATCTTCCATACACACAATGGTTCGGATTCATACATGTCATTCAGAAGGGGGGCTAGCGAATCCCCCATAAACTATGTGGATTTGGCATTCAAAAGGATTAGCGGATCTCAGTCTAAGATCCATACAGCTATTTGAAGGGTTGATCATCTGTACTCCCCATTCGCACACATACAAACAGGCAGTGTAATCTCATTGGCTGGCCGAATAGAGGGGGTGGGGCTAGCAAGGAGGGGAATTGGGAGTGGCTGCCATGTTGGATTCCCAGCTAAGCGAGATTCCGGTAAGTCTGCAAATTTTATATATATTTATTTTTATTTTACATTGTAAATAGGGAAAACCGACTGTCCGCAAAGCAGGGTCCTTTTAAAATAATTTTTTTAAAGTGATGGGAGATTTAAAACCACCGTTTGGCTTGCTCGCTACAGCCAGCTGGGGAAGGGGGGGTCATACGGAGTTTAGGGGGGGGAAATCGTGTAGGCAGATCGTAGGTATTTGAACAACTGCCTATTCGTATTTTTTCCCAAATGGGTTTTTTTTTTAATCGTATAAAAAGACCCTCAATTACTATTGTAGGCGTGTGCTTAGGCATTAGTTCTTTAAAGAAAAATTGAGTACCAGAGGCAGAAGTAACATGGAAAGAACAGACATAGGTTCCTACAGTTGAAACATCCATTCAGGTAAGCCTTGTATAAGTAAACAAAACATTATGAGCCTTCCAAAGACTACTTGAAGACATTGAAAGTGAATCTAAGGATTACTTATCCCCCACCAGCCTCAACTTGTCTTCTGTTTTCCATTTTGGTGGCCAAACTTATAGATCTGTACTTTTTTCTTTTAAAAAAAAAACATGCTGGTGATATCTGCTGAGGCTTATCTGTTCTCTTTCTGCTGTTCAATCATGTTTAGTGAAAGATTCCCAAGGCAGCTGTTGTTTACCTTGCCTGTTGGCCTTTTGTAGGCAGGCACATGCAGCTACGGTTGGATCAGCTAGAGTAGAATCATCTTCTTTCACAGCTCAAACTTTACTGACTGTTTACTACAGACATGCTTCTTCAACTCAACATCAAAAGTTTTGTTTCTCCATTGTTGCCCCAATGCTGATGCTGATAAAAAAACCACAAACTTCTAGGTAGACAGAGGACAAGGAGGAAAAGGGGGGCTAGGCAAGCACAGAAAAATTTGTAAAAAGAAGTTTCTTTATCAACAGTCTTTGCTAACTAAGGCATGTCTACAACTTGTCAATAATTCTTTTCCCCAACAACAAAGCTACAGTAAATTGCATTATTATGGTAACTTACAAAGTAACTACCAATCCTTTCATGCTATAACTATAACTTTTAAAGTTACCTTTATAATTACAGGTGTGTGGGAGAGCCTCAGTTAGAGCTTTAACAGGATTCCCAACCAATGAGAGCTCAGCAGAGTGAGGGTTTGCAAAAAGTTGGCAAGCAACAAAGAGACACTGGGCAGCCAGCTAGCTAGAGAAGGGAGGGGCTGGGGAGTATGCCATAGTTGCAACTGAGCAGAAGGACAGCCTGGGAGAGCAGATCCCAAGGACAAAGAATGGCACAGGAAGACAGAGGGGACTGTATCAATAGGAGTATAGAGTCTAGATCAGTGTTTCTCAGCAAGAGTTCCCTGGAACCCTAGGGCTCCCCAAGAGGTTGCTAGGGGTTCCTCAAGAGATTGTGATTATGGGAGGGGGACAATAGCAGTATATAGAATCATGTTTATGCAGTGGTTCCTCCATGATAAAAAGGTTGTGAAAGGCTTGTCTAGATTGAGGGAAGTAATAGTACCACTCTATTCTGCATTAGTCAGACCTCGCCTGGAATACTGCATCCAATTCAAGAAGAATATTGACAAACTGGAACATATCCAGAGAAAGGTGTCTGAAATGGTAAAATGTCTGGAAGCCATGCCATATGAGGAGCAGCTTAGGGAGCTGGGTATGTTTAGCCTGGTGAAGAGAAGGTTAAGAGGTGACATGATAGCCATGTTTAAATATTTGAAAGGATGTCATACTGACGATGGAGCAAGTTTATTTTCTGCTGCTCCAGAGACTAGAACAAGGAACGATGGATTCAAACTACAGAAAAGAGATTCTACCTAAAGATTAGGAAGAACTTCCTTATGGTAAGCTGTTTGGCAGTGGAACATGTTGCCTTGGAATCTCGTGGAGACTCCTTCCTTTAAACAGAGACTGGATGGCCATCTGTTGGGAGTGCTTTGATTGTGTATTCCTGCAGGGCAGGGGGGTTGGACTAGATGGCCCTTGTGGTCTCTTTCAACTCTATGATTTTAAGTCTTTCTCTACAAAGAGATACAAAGTGGGCCAGGGGCTGCAGAAGACATAACAGCAGAGAGAGAGAGAGAGAGAGAAAGAGTTGAGACAGACAGACGGAGCTGAGTGATGTGATAGAAGAACATGAAGAAAACTTAGGGAGAAGTCACCCTGAGAACTCCTCCATTAATGGAGTAGATTTTTTATTCTCTTCTCTCAACCTTTATTTGTAAGAGGAAGTCCTGTCCAAGGTGCCAGAACTGACAGCTAGACCCAAACTGAGACAAACTTAACAGCCTTGGAGAAACACTTTCATAAGGCAGGGCTATGTTAAGGACTGATCCTGAAAAAACCTGTTATAGCTTAGATCTGATTCAGCACCTACCTCTTTATAGATCTCAGTCCTGAAGGACTTTAGGTTGTCTGGGGCCTAATACCAAAATAGTGTATATCTCCTGAACCTGATTGCAAAGGGAGAGGTATTAGTAGTTCCTGTTCCTCAAGACCTGTGGTGTCACTTGTGTGGCCTGCCTAGGTGAGTGGAAGCAGATATAATAAAAATAACAATAATATAACATTTGCTGCAGCATGAACTTGGTATTTGGAGGTTTGTTTGTTTTTTCCCATGGGGATGGACTTTTTTTGGGCGGGGGTAGTTTTGATGTTCCTTTACCCATAGAAGCAAGATTGCCTGTCACAAAGATAATACAGGGATTTAAAAAAAAAAATCTGGATTTTCACATCTTCAAAGAAAAAGGGGGTCTTCTTTATTTGGAGGAAAAAAGTCAACTGCCATACTATATATATTTTTAAATCTTTCAGTGAGAGTAAAAACACCAGTGCCTCTTCCCTGTCCCATCTTTTCATTTTTGGTGGATTTTTACAGAAAACCAAAAAAGACCATTGGAATTTCTGCAAAGAGTTAAATTTTCTTCAAAGACAGTTTTCATGTAGAAACATTATTTTTTTTTCTGCAAAAATCAATGTTTCCTATAAAACACTGAGTTTTACAGAACACTGTGTTCAGTACAGAAAACATTTCCTTTTGTGCAAAAACAATCTTTGGAGCAAATGAATTTAATTGCAAATAAGAATAGTTGTCTAAAAATGCATAAAAGCTCATAGAATCTCACTGAGAGGGAGAAAAAAAACTTTGGAAATTTTTCATTTTTGCATTTGAGACTAAAATAAGTGAAGGCTTATATCCCTACGGGAATGACACATGACTGAAGTGCTGGCTCATATTGTACCATAATGGCTATAATAATAATAATAATAATAATAATAATAATGAGATTCTCAAGTCTCTGGAGACCCTGATGAGATAAATCCTAGACTGGTGAGAATCTTCACATTTGGGGACTTTTTCTGTATGAAAAAAATGCATAATTTGTACCCCCCCCAAAAAAAAAACCCTTTCCTGAACAGCATGCAGCATTTTTGCACTGAAAATAACATTTATGGGCAGAAAGTGCTACGGTTTTTTGAACAGAACTGTGAATAATCTTTGAAAACTGTAGCCATCATCTTTCTCACAGCAAGAAAAAATAGTTAACATTATTTGTTCTTGCCTGTGAACACAAAATTTGGCTTGGTATCATAATGTTTTATAGTATGCATATTTGATTTTAAATAAAAACTAAAGTATTTAGTAACATTTATGAAATAATAATTACTTTTTTTAAAATAACCTACTACTTATTTAACCAACTACTTATTTAATCATAACTAACTACTTATTTCGGCTTTAGAAATATAAATGTAACCAATTATTTTAAAATGCAACTTTCTATGTTCTGATCTATACATCACTAATACTCCAGCAGATCTCTTAGATTACTGTTCTCTTTACAAAAAATCAGTTCCAAACTGTGGAGATTCTGTGGAAGAAATAGGCTGTCTTCCTCCTAGCTCACAAAGGCCCTGTCTACACTGCAGAAACATAGCAGTTTGGCACCTCTTTATCCACCATAGTTCTAGCCTATGGAATCTTGGTATTTGTAGTTTTGTGAAGTATTCAGCCTTTTCTATCAGAGAACTCTGGTGCCTCACCAATCTCCAAATACCAGTTTTCCACAGGATAGAATCATGGCGGATAAAGTAGTGTCAAACTGCTATATTTCTGCAGTGCAGACAGGCTCAAGTTGTAGATGAGGAAGCAAATTGTCCATGGGCGTATGTGCTGCTGGGCTTGGTGGGGGGAAGAAGCCTGAGGGAAACAAGAAGAACACAAGGTCACATTCAAGAAATGAAGACGGAGAGGAAATGTAATACAGTGCAATTCGGAAAAGCTATTTTAAAAAGAAAAAGAAAAAAAGAAGACATAATTTTTAAAGGAATTTTCTTCTGTGGCAGAAAAAGTATCATCATGCTTAAAAGCCAAAGGTCACAGAGGAAATCATTTTGGTGGTTTCTGGCTCTTAGCAGTGTAAGGTACAAAAGCTGAGTCAATAACATCTAGCACACACAACCAAGTGACCAAAGCCCTCTTTGGACACAACACTCCACATAGAGGATTCTTGAGGAGTAACACAGACACCTGCAATGGAAGCTGAGTGAAATGAATGCAACAGAGAACAATGAATGTGGTCCCAGTTTTTCCTTTAAAAAACATTGGGAGGAAGGGTTGATAAGCATATCTTCTGCTGAAGGTAGTCAGGATTGGCTTTTTCCCCCCTTTTTGCTTCCAAGAACACTCAGAAAGATTTTTCAACAGAAGGAAGTGGAAGGGAGTACACATGGGTGTGTATAGAAAGTATCCCCCACCAATCTGTGAAACAGGCATTTTCTTACTTTCTGTGTTGCTAGTGGCTTGAAAAAAATAAAGAGAGAGTGTGTGTTATCCATATGGCAATGCCTACTGAGGGATTTCACTGCTCACTCCTAGAATTAAATCTGAACTATAAATTGGCTATGAATGAAAATGCTGACCATTCTATGGATCCCTTGTTGATGAAGGCTAAAACATTCCAAGGTGAGTAGAAACTGTGATTAAAAACAAAACAAAACACTGCAACTAGACAGAACTTCAAAAGCAGTTTTAGGCTCTGAAATATTAATATGTTTATTATATGTTGATATCTCAATGTGAAAATCCCTGTGGAGGAAAAATTGATTATTCTCCAGATTTCACCATTTACGACATAACAATACTGCCACAGTAGGATCAGCATTTGCATAATATCTTAATACAGTTAATGTTTTTGATGAGGAGGGCCTGTGGGGAAAACTATGAAAGTATTAATATAGATTTTCAACAGGATAGTCATTATCGCTAAATACCATGCGGCAGCACTGGCTAGTAGATAGGATAATGAATCAAAATCAAGGCAGACTAGGGCTTAGCCTATTGTTTATCTCATTATGGGACCCTGAGCATGGCAAGTGACACCTTGGTATCTGATCAAGCCATCTATAAAATGGGTCAGGTGATATAATATGATACCACATCTGGAAAGCTAATTTCAATGATTAGCTTAGCCATTTAAGGGTAACAGATCTTTGGTTCATTTCAATCTTGGATTTGTGTATGCAGGATTGATCTATTACTATGGGGGTGGGGGAGGCAGAAGCAGAGCCCAGAATCCTACCTAATGTCTTTGTCCCAATAGATGTGACATAGTCCTCACATGCATTCCTGTTGATAAAACCCAACATATTGAGTAACTAGCGCATGAGGAAAATGCAATGAGATCAATTCCATTTCCCCTGTGGTGAGATTCAAAGTATTATATCCATTAGCAAAAGAAAATTGTGTTTGTCATTTGTGCATGCTGCTCAGCACAAAGCACAACTACACAAATGAGCAAATGAAGCCAAGAGCCAGGAAATACTATTAACCTAAAAAAAGGAAAAGATTTTTTTAAAAAATCTTTTAAGTTGAATTAAGAGATTTATTTGTATTTTTGGACATATGTTCAACTTTTATCAATGCTTTAATGTGCATTCATATCCTATGTATTTCTCCCCCTCCCCCCATTTTTTGTTCTTTTTAAAACTTTTTTTCTTCCCCCTTTCTTTGTATTTATAATTTTAAAAGCAATAAAAATATATGAGAATGAAGGACAAAACAATTGGCATATTTTTCCAATTTTAACTGATGAAAAGTAGCACTTCTGGGCTATTTTAAAGTAATTTTCCTTTAAATTTTGATATGCCATAAATTTGCTTGTTTTCAATCTGGGCTTTATCCAAGCTTCTAGTTCCAGCTTGTAACCTACGAGATCTGTTGCCCATTTTATCATTGTATCTTTTATTTCATCTTGCTCTGATTCTATTGTTAATAGCAGATTATATAAATGAGTAATATTCTTCTTGTTCAGTCCAAATATATTTTTTTCAAGCTCATTTCTTTTTCTTTGAATCCCATTTCTTTTGAGTCCAAATTGAATATTTCCCTAATTTGTGCATGGGTGAACCAATGCAGTGTATGTCCTAGTTATTCTTTAGATTTTAGTTCCCAGTTCTTTTCATTTTTCCTTTGTAAAATATCTTTGTATATCTACCAATTTTCTGTGGTTTTCCAACGATTCATAAATTCCTCTTCTGCAGAGACCCAAAGTGGTATTTTCATGTAGAAATTATTCTTTTGCTTCTCCCATATTTTTAACGAAGTCCTTCTGATAATATGTCCATTGAATTCTCTGTTGATTTTGGATTTCACATATTCCAAGTACGCATGCCAAGCATACCTAAGATTAAAGCCTTCCAGGTTTACCAAAGTAGTATCTTCCAATTTGATCCATTATTATCCACAATAAGAAATTGGCATGATAATAGATTTTTAAATCTGGGAGGTTAGAGCCTCCTCTTTCCCTTATATCAGTAAGAGTCCTCCATTTTATTCTTGGCTTTCTGCCTTCCCAAATAAATTTAGAAAGTTCTTTTGGCCATTATTTGAAGGGATTATTGGTTGTTCTTATTGGGATGGTTTGAAACAGATATAAGAATTTAGGTAAAATATTCATCTTTATTGCTGTTATTTTTCCTATCATTGATGGATTCAATTTTGGCTATTTAATCAGATCTCTTTTTGTTTCTTTCCATAATTTAGCATAATTGTTGTCATAAAGCTCTATGTTTCTTTTGGTTAACCATAATCCATGACACATATATTAAAGAAAGAGGAGGAGAAGACATTTTGGAAAATAATTCTTTATATGGTTACAGCGGCCAGACCTTTGGTCACACAAAGATGGAAGACCAAAGAAACGCCAACCATAGAAGACTGGCTGGTAAAATTAGCTGACATGGCTTGTATGGATAAACTTTCATTTGATTTAACACAAAAGCCTATGAAAAATCAACGGTGTAATTAGAGTTTAATTAAGATACACTGGGAAAAGAGATGGGAAATTTAAATCTAGTCTGAAATTTAATGGAACAACTGAAAGAGAGAAAATTTAGGATTGAAACCGTAAGAGGCAGATATGAAAAATGGAAAATTATCCAAATGGCAAATGTTTTATATTTAAATAATAGATATACTTTAATGGGTCTATGACAAATGTGTACAATTATAATGCATTACAAAGACAATAATAAAATAAGGAATCAATAACCAAGAACTGAAAGCACAGAGGAAGTCAGTGGAATGGTAAGATAGAAGAAAGCAGCAGTATGTAAGAGAGTAAGAGGAAGTGTGGGGTATGTATACAAAAATGAGAAGAGATGTGAGAGAGGTGAGAGATTTAAAGGAGAATAAGATACATGTCTGAAAGAGATGGGTGCAATAGAGGTAAATTACGTATATATAAAAAAGTAATTTAACAGATTTCCAATGGCTATGTATGGCTTAATAAGAAGGGGGCTCACCACTCGCCGGTGGGCCATTTTGCGGCCTGGCCGCCCCCCTTCAAAAGCCCTCCTAGGACCGCCCCCCTTGTGGCAGGGACAACCGCATGGCCGGTCACCGTGAGGGCTGCCATCTTTTCCTTCCCTCTCCCAGCATCCCCTGTGGCCAGAAGGGGCAGGGGAAAGTGGCATCCAATCAGGGAGGGACAGCCTGGCCCCGATTGGTTCCCGCTGCCCAGAGGAAGGGACATCCGGCCATTCTTCTGATGCAGCCGGATGACATCAGAGGAGGCTGTGATGGAGCCAATATAAGGTGGGTCCGTTGTAGCCTCCCAGCAGTCGGAATGCCTTTGGTGGCGGATGGCATGGGTCATGATCATAGCATGAGGGAAGGGGGTCTCTGTCAAGTTCAAGTTCAAGGAGACCCCTCCCCTATTTGTTAACGGTTACCTTGTTTGCAGGGGAGGAGAGAGAGTCGGGCGGGGCAGGTCAGCCATCATCTCTCTCCTCCGGATGAGTCGGGATTGTCCGACACGCAGCCATTGATCCACATTGGTTGGGTCAATGATGAGATCATGACCCATGTGTCGGGAAGCCAACTTAATAGCTGATAAAGAGCCCGGCTTGGCAACAACCCAGTTGAAAAGCACAGTACCTGGTGTTGTCAGTAGCAGTCCTATAGGGTCAGAAGTACACGGAGAGAGAGTGAAGCACGAAGAGACAGTCCAAGGTCAAAAGGGTTCCGGCAGGTGGGTCAATGAAGGCAGTCCAAGGTCAAGATATCCAAAGTCTCAAGATAGCAAGGTTCAGGAGAGTCACAGGCAGAAGCTTCCTCCAGGAAATGCAGACTGCTTGCAACAAGGAACTCAGCATCCCCCAGCTGCTTATGTTGGCCCAGCTCCCACTCCCAGCTGCGGGGTGATTGATGACCTTCTGTCTCTTAATCTCTGAGAACGACGAAGCCATGCCTTCTCTGCTCTCCTTTGGCTAAAGGTAGGTACCTGCTCTTCTACCTCTTGCTCTTGCTCCACTATGTCTCCCAGGCTTGGACCCTGTGCTGGGGGAGGGCTAGGCTGCTGAGCCCTGGGCTCTTCAGGGCTAGACTCAGACTCAGCCAGCTCTTCTGCCACTGGCTCAGCCTCCTCGCCTTCTGAGTCCACAGAGTCCTGGCTGACCATGACACCATGCATAATTGCCAACCATTTAGCATCTGCAAGATGCGGCCATTTTATTGCCAACAATGTTCATCTGCTAACTTGTACTTAACAAATGTTTCTGGATATGCAATCAATACATTTGTTACTACTATGACAGTGTGTGTGAGGGAGGAGGGGTTGTATGGCCTGGGTCCGCAAATTTGTATAAGACGAGTATGGATTGAGATGTTGATTAATGATGTATCTATCTATGTATGTATAACAATTTGAAAAGGAAAAAAGAAGATTTTTAAAAATGGCATATTGGTTAACATCACATTTCTTTCTCCCCCCTCCACTGCCTCCATTGGTCACTTTTTCACAGTTTCTTGAGTTGCCATAGTTCATGTTTAAACAGTTTCCTAACAGCTTGAGGCAATACTTCCATTCATTGCTTACTTGAAGTCTGTAGGAATTATACATTGTCCTAAATCATGAAACATGAACAGATGGTAGGTTCCTTGACCTGCTGTCTGACCTCAGTAATAATCCCAAATCCCAGTTTGGATTTACTAGATTGATGATCAGTTCATGTACTGCTGAACTTCTACAAGGAATGAACTGATATGATATTTCCATGTGGATCAAAGCATGCAACGGATCTAATATACTTCTTTGTAGTGTTTTCTACTGGGGATACATAAATGTTACAAAGTTTTTAAAAAAATCACATTTCATATGGCCACATCATTTTTTGGGTGTATAGGCAAGCCCCAGATTTTTTTTTTAAAAAAACAAACAAAATAGTTTATTTCCATGTAAGAAATTGATAAGTAGTTCCTACAGTTGCTATATTAATTTTTTATTTCTTATTTTTTAAAAGGAATAACTTTTAAAGGAATTGCCCTATCTTTCATCCTATTAAGTAATACAGGAATAGTCTGTATCAAGATTAAGTGGATTTATAAAGAAAGGATTGAAATACAGAAAATTTAGGTTGATTAGAAAATAAAAACTGGGATTTGCAGTTTGATGCAGGAACTCATGGCACAAAACAAGCATGTCCCTTCCCTTTGCAAAATCCTACCATCTGAAGACTCACCACATTAGGGAACCTTTCACTTCTACTTCCTCTCACATCTGAAGTTCACCCTAGGTTTTGAAGTTCTGAATCAATCTTTGCAATAGCTGATGATACAAGAGAGTGCAGATTCATTTGTCCTAATGTTTCCTCCCTCAAGTTATAAAATGACAGGTATGTATCTGTAAAACACTGCACAAAAGGAAACTTCATGCAATTAGAACTGGTTTGTGAAACTCCCATCCTCAGTTGACTATCCTCCAGGGTGTGGCAGATTCACCTTGGGAGTTCTTAAAATAAAGGCTGGTTGGCTACATATTTAGAAAGTTGCAGTGATAGAATTCTTGCATTGGCAGGAGGATGAACCAGTTTCATCCCTCCAGATGTTGTTGGACTTTTTTTTTCTCATTTTGTTTCAGATATTTCACCAAAATGCCTCCCAGATTTGGGTAAATATGAAATGAAAATGAAAGCTGGCCACTTTCTAGTTTGTAATTTGTTAATTCACATTGATATGTGGTCTTGTCTATACAAGGGGGGGGGGAAATATGAACACATCCAAAAAAGCAGGCATTCACAACGATGCAACCTGTCTTCATGGCCAAAAGAGCCCCCTTAAACTCCCTAGCCAGGATGGCAGCCATGAGTGATTTACTCGTGATTTTAACTCTGCTATCACCAACTTTTTTTTTTAAAAAAAAGTTCCCCATGGTGTGCAGAAGCAATAGTTAGTATTTACAAAAGAAAGAAAGAAAGAAAGAAAGAAAGAAAGAAAGAAAGAAAGAGAATATAGCATTGCTGTTTGAGCGATTTACCAGACCCTCGCTTAGCCAAAAACCTAACATGGTGGCCTCAGACTTTCCCTGTTTGCTAGCCACGGCCCCATGCTGTTCCAGCATTACATTGCCTGTTCATATCTGTGTAAATGTGAGTGTTCAAATGATCGCATATTCGCATGTTGTACCAATTTTTTTTTTTAAAAAAAATCTGGACGAAACCCTGGACTTCGCAATGGATGTGGCTTCCCCCCTTCCGAATGACATGTATTTATGTGCATGTCCTTATGAATAGATTGCCATACATTCACATCCTGTTCATATTATTTTGACCATATAGACAAGACCTGTGCCACCAAGCTAAATTGTGCCATTTCCAAGCTAAATCTGTGGCCTGTTCAGCATCTACTTATGCCTTTATGCCTTGCATTTTTCAAAATTGTGTTTGTGAGAAAGAGCCATCTTTTGCTTTAGGAAAACAATAACAATCACATCTTACTATGCAAGTCTATTTTTCTTGTTGGTACCACAGACTTGATTAGGATGTTGTTATTTTCATCTCATGTCTCCAAGAGGCGAGAAGTTACAGAGGTATATTGCTTATCCAAATCTGGTTTCCTTTGGAAGGAGGCTAATGGAGGTTTATTGGCACTTTGTTTACATTTACAATTGTCTGTAAACTATCAGAGGTAGTTTCACTTGGTTTAATTTGTAGGGTGTCTTACCAGTGACCTTCCTGAAGTCAATTTGAGGTACTAATATAGGAGAAAACATATAATTGTATTAATTGATATTGCTTGGGAGAATCATTTTGTTGTTCTGTGCCTCAAAGTCATTTTCAACTTATCATGACCCTAGGGGGTTCTCCTGGCAAGATTTGTTCAGAGGGGGTTTGCCCTTGTCTTTTTCTGAGGCTGAGAGAGTGTGACTTGTCCAAAGTCACCCACTGGTTAAATGGGGATTCAAACCATGGTCCCCAGAGTCATAGTCCAATGCTCAAACTGCTGCATTACACTTGGTCTGTAGGGAATCATTAACCACTGTTAAATAAAGTATAATATAAAGGGAAAAGGTGGGCATCGTATCTTTTCTATACAGTATTTTAATCATTAATGCAGAGTAGTAGAGATTTTCATTTTTTTTTTAATTTGGTGACAGGATATCAAATTGTTTTCAAAGAAATGAATGGGTGGCCCACTAGTGACTTCCCCAGATCAGATACTATATATACCAAGTAGCCTATAGTCTGACCATCTCAAACATACTCTCCAAATTGGATATAAATCCATCCAGCTGTTTTCTCCTGATGCAGCAACAAGCACATGGACAGAGACTTAATTTTATGTATATAATATACAGGTAGAACATAAACAAAGTTTATAAATAAACTTGCCTCACATCAAAACTCCATAGAGATTATACCCCTAAACCTAATTTAGGAATATAATTCTATTTCTTATTCTGTGCAAATTTTGCATGTGGTTTTTGTGTGTAGAAAACAAAATTTCCTTATCACAAAACAATATTTTATGCACATAAAATAATATTTCTGCACTTTTTTTAAAAAATGCTGTTTTTTGCATCCAAAAATGTGCAAATTGTGTGCAGAATGTCCTGAACTGTGAATATTCTGGTTAGTCCAATATTCTTCTTATCAGGGTTTGCTGATGCTCAACCATTTCAACTTTTTTCCAGATATCTTTAATATTCTTAGGCACACTCAGTTTTCCATGTTCCTCTCAGTCTCTTGACTCAGAACTTAATTGTGTGCTTAAAATTAATATCTACCTTCACACAGATCCCCCTACATTAGACCAGCAGCTATCGAAAGTGGTGAAAGTATATGGGAGATACGGTTCAGCACCCTGGATAGCTACTTTAAAGGTCAGACCCAAACCCTAAACAGATTCACTGCTACAGTGGTCCCTTGGTATCTGCTGGGGTTTGGTTTGGGACCTTCTATGGATATCAAAATCCATGGATGCTCAAGTCCTCTATATAAAATGGCAAAATCAAAGTTTGCTTTTTTTGGGGGGGGGATATTTTCAAGCCATGGATGGTGGAATCCATGGATGCACAATCTGTAGATACGGACAGCTGACTGTACATGAACGTGGAAGCCAGCATAGAATCATAGAGTTAGAAGAGGCCTCATGGGCCATCAAGAACATCCCCTTGCTCAATGAAGAATTCCCAGCCAAAGAATCCCCAGCAAGTAGCTGTCCAGACTCTTCTTGCAGTCCAGAGACAGAAACCCCACTAAGCAATTGATTCCATTGCCAAACCACTCTTACTTTCAAGAAGTTCCTTCTAATGTTCAGTCAAAATCTACCCACCTCTAACTTCAAACCATTAAATCTGGTCCTACCCTCCGGGCAATAAAGAAAAGGCCTGCCCTCTTCTCTCTGTGACAGCCCTTGAGATATTTAAAAAGTACAGTCATGTCACCCCTAAGTCTTCTCTTCACCAAGCTGAAAATGCCCAGCTCCTTCAACGTTTCCTCAGCTGTTTTGTTATCCATACCTCTATCATCCTCATTGCCCTTCTCTCAGCCTGCTCCAACTTATCTACATCCTTCTTAAAATGAGGTGCCAAGAACTGAATGCAGTAATTCAGATGTGGCCTGACCAGCACAGAATATAGTGGGACTATTACTTCCCTCAGCTTGGAAACTATGCTTCTATTCATGCAAGCTAAAATAGCATTCACCTCTTTTGCTGCAGCATCACACTGCTGACTCACATTCAATTTACAATCCACAATAATCCCAAGGTCCTTTTCGCATGCAATAGTGCTGAACTATGTATCCCTCCCATCCTACACCTGTGTATTTGTCTTTTGTGGCCTAAATTTAGAGTTTTGCATTTGTGTCTATTGGATTTCATTGTATTAATTTCTGTCCAACTTTCTAGTTTATCTAGTTCCTTTTGAATTCTGTTGCTATTCTCTTCACTAGGAATGTCTGCTTTTGTTCCTTTCTAGGTATATCCTACCTATTCAAATAACTTGAGGAAATGATCTAACTATTACTTCCCAGACTACATCAACAGACTACTGAGAACTGTTTTCTCAGTATTGGCAGACCAACCAAGGCAACTAGAAGGACAGAATTAATCATAGTGCTCTACTACAACATATTTCATAAAGATGCTAAGAACAATCTTTTCAATACCAGGACTGTATACAATTTTGCTGGACCGCACTTCCTTGAGATAATAAATGCTATGCCTTTATAAAAAATGTTTTTAATACTTTTAACTACATAGTAAACAACATGAATCACAAACAGGTTATTACTCTTTGAGGGCCTCAAACAATTAAGATTAATTGGCTTGATGCTCATAGACAATATAAACATATGCAGAACTGAAAGAGATTCACTAATTCATAAACAGCAGGCCTAGTAAACAGCTTGCCACTGGATCTTGCAACCAAATATGTTTCAAGAAAAAGCAAAGATATAGATACTTTATTAGGACATCATGACATATCAATAATTCATCCTGATTTATAAAGCACAAGGGGAAAATGTGCTTGAATTTTGAGGATTATTAAGAAAGGCAGAAGACATACTTAAGGGATTTGATTGGGAGTGATTTCAAACTGGGATTAATAAATGCAGAATGTTCAAAATAAATGTGTGGTGGCATAAGAATTTTGTGGTGAACAACACATCCAAGTAATGGTTTGTCAACCCTGATACTATCACTGTGGTTACCACCTTGTGATGCTACATAAACTATGTGATTATTTAATATTTAATGCTGGAATGTATGCCTATTTCCATGAAAGGGAGTTCTATTGTACTCAGTGGAACTTACTAGTAACATGTATGGGACCTAGGTACATTATCTCATGACATGCAAAACTAGTTGTGACTAAGCTCCACTGAAAGTAATGGCCTTCTTCCATTTGTTTCAATAGGATGTAGTCACAACTAATGATCTGGATTAGGTTCTAACCCAGCAATCCTAAAATCAAATCCTAGTGTTAGACAAACTAAATCAATAGTAACTTGGTGAATCAAAACTTATGTAAATTCTATTTGGTCAAAAAGTCTACCCTAGCTGTGGCTAAAAACAGAATCCAGGTCAAGTACATGCCTCTACATACTGTTGGACAGCAGTTCCCATGTTTCCCCACAATTGGCTATGTTGGCTAAGGTTGCTGGTAGTTACAATCCAATTACATTTAGGTGGCTACATCTTCACTTATACATGCTCACTTGGGAGTAAACCCCATCATATTCAGTGGGATTTCCTTTTGACTAGTGATGTATATACTTTCATTGTAATTTGCTAGGTTGGGTAATGACATGCTGGACCATTTCCATTCTTCAATGTCATAATATAGAGCATTTCTTCATATGCACAAAGGCATGGCACCTGTGCACAAGCTAAGAAGAATACATAAAATGACTTTGAGCATTTAACATTTCCAATTGTAGTCCCTTCCAATTGTAGAAGAATAGTTGCTTTAAAAGATGATGCAAGTGAAAGCTTGGTTGATCATACTAACTGAGGTTTTTAGCATACAGGACTAGCATCCCTTGTTTCAGTTATCCACGGGACACAAAATAGGAGACACATGCCATAAAGTTGTGCTGGAAAATGCCTAGAGAGGTATCCTCTCTAGTCGTCTTCTAGGTCCTCCAACACAACTCTATGGTATGTTTTTACCAAAAGTCCTTATTTTAATAGGGTTCACTGTTATCCACAGTTTCTGGTATCCATGGTAAGTCCAGGATTGAACCTGCATGGATACAGGGGTCCAACTATATTTAAATATGCATTTTAAGAGGACTTCTTTTTAAAAATCCTCAAGTTGATGTGGAAATGCAACGGAAGTGATTTCTAGTTAAGAAGAAGCAAAAGTGACATGAGATGGAAACAGATTATGCACCCCTACTTGCAAGCTATGTTATAGCACACTAGTGGTAACATGTAGTGCTCCACATGTTGTTGGACTGAACTTGGCTTCAAGTCCCAGCCATCATAGACAACATCATAGGAACTGCAGTCCAATAACATCTGGACAATTTTTTTTTTTTTTAACCAATGGTGCTGTACTGTAATTTGTAGCACGCAAATAGAGGCTGAGGAAGGCAAAGCCAAACCTTCTCTGAACAAACCTTGCCAAGAAAACCATGTGATAGTTTCGCCTTAGTGTGGTCATAAATTGGAAAGGACTTGAAGTCACACAGCATTAACAAGTAAGCTGAATATGATGGAGAATCAGGAGATGCTCACAAAGTCTCGCAAGACATCCTGTGATCAGAGGTCTAGGCCCACCAATGGATGGAACAAATGGGAAAGGTATATATTTGTGCACAATAAAAATGTTTATGATTAATTCTCTACTACCTCTCAACTCACCAGGGCCCCTGAGAAGTAAATAGGTTGAAAAATAAGTTTTAAAAAATAAATCTAATACATAAATAAATGCATTTTAAAACAGATTTTAAAAACTTTAAAATAGTTTGAAAACTACATGTAATTAAAACCTTCCAGTGCAGCCACACTAATTTTAAAGACTTTAAAAACCAAAGTGAAAGTGAAAGAGCAGAGTCATAGCTTCAGACTAGAAATTCAGCAGCAATGGAACCAGTCTGCTCTCACTTGGGAGGGAGTTTCACAGCCAGGGTGCTGCTGCAGAGAAAAAAAAAACCCTGTAAAGCATACCTAGCAGCCTAGCTTCCATGGATTAAGACCTTGACTTCAGCTGAGATGAAGTCAATGCAGTTCTCATGAGACTGGTGCTATATGGTCTCCAAAACACACATCTGACAACAGCCACTGCATTTTGCACTAGCTGTAGCTTCCTAATATTTTTCAACCACTTTTCAAGGGCAGCCCAATTCAGAGCACAATGGAGTAGTTTAATCTAGAGGAATTAAGGTATGAACCGCAGTGCCCAGATCTGTCCTCCCTAAAACAGGGTGTGCTTGGTGTTTCAACCAAAGATCGACAGGGGTACTCTTGTCCAACAGCAGCTTACCTCCCAGGAGCAGCACTGGGTCCAAGAGTATCTCCAAGCTACAAATCTGGTTTTCTGGAGGGAGTGCAACACCATACAGAACAGACTTGTAATCGCAACCTCAGATTAGCTTTCTGTCTTGCTTGGGCCCAGCCTCAACTGGTTCATTATCATCCAGTCCTTCACTGTATCCAAACATTGATTCAAGACTTCCATAGGCTCTTTCACATCAGTTGTAAAATAGAGATAGATCTCGGCATCATCAGCACACTGATGACACCCACCCCCATCAGCTTCATGTAGGTGTTTAAAAGCACAGGGAGCAGTATTATGCCTTGTGGGACTCCACGGGGTAATGGCAGATGGCTGACCAACAGTCCTTCAGCACCATCTTTGGGGGGGACATTCAGCCACAAAGTACCAGAGCCATTGCAGCAGAGTGTTCCCAAGTCCCAGAGCAATTGCAGCAGTGTTCCCAAATAAAACAAACACCCCAGAAGGATACCATGACCAATGGTGTTAAATGCCACTGAGAAGTGCAGCAGAACCAACAGGGATGCATTCCCCTGTCCAGTTCTTGGAGCAAGGCAACCTAAGCTGTTTCTTTGCTGTAACCAGGCCTGATGCCAGGTTGGAATGGATCCAAGTAACCCAATTCAATGAAGAAAGCTACCACTACTCACTCTAAAACTTTATTTTAAAACAAAGAGTAGAAACTGACCAAAAATTATATAGGGTGGTCAGGTCCAGTGAAGGTCTTATTAACTATGATCTTACAATTGCTTCTTTTAGAGAGGTTGGAATGAAACCCTCTTTCAAAGAGTGATTTAGTCCTCCATCACCCAATTGTCCAGCCCTCCCATTGTAGCTCTAATCAGCCAGGATGGACACAGGTCTAACATATGTGTTTGGCCTTATCTCTCCAAGCAACTTGTCCATATCATTATGTTAAACAAACTGAAATTTGTCCATCACAACTGGACAAGCACATGCCTTATTCACCTCTACAGACTCTACCTTCAACATGGAGTCCAAGTAAGAACAAAGCTGAGCCATTTCCTCAGCAAAAGCATCACAGCATATTTCCGAGGGCTTCTCCTCCACAGTCTGAGGTCTAGAATGTAACATCCCCTTGACTACATGAAGCCACTGCCTTGGACAATGTAACAGAGGAGTGAAAGAATTGTTCCTTTGCTGCTCATACTTGATGTGGAGTAAGCACTAAAATGCCCCCAACTGGAACTTGATTGGATTTATCCCAAGTCCTTCTCCACTTCACTTCAGTCATCTACCCAAGTGCTTCATTGCCTTGAGCTCCCCAGAAGACCAAGTAAAAGACACATAGGGGCAATTTTGTTGATGGCCCAGGTTATTTGCCTAGGCCCAGGGCATCAACAGAATCACCAAGTCTACTAGCTGGAAGTTCACTATATCCCTCTTTTTTCAATTCTCTTTATTACAATCAACAGCTCAGATAACTCTCTCCTTCGAATTCCCATGTTTTTGTTGTGGGCCTTCAAGTTTTCTGACTTATGGTGACCCTAAGGTGAATTTATCACAAGTTTTTTGACACCAAGAGTATATGACATGCCCAAGATCACCCAGTAGGTTTTCATGGCTGAGCAGAGAACTGAACCCTGATCTCCAGAGTCATAGTCCAACACTCAAACCACTACACCACGCTGGCTCCCCGTCCCAACACTAAAGGACAATCAAGGATACACCACAGATAAGATTTATCTCTCTCTCTACTGTATTGTTAAATGGAACATAATCATAACACTGCTTTGCCATTCAGTGAGTAGTATAATATAAACAAAATATTCCAAGTTGATTGCATTCTTTAAAAGAATGGATGACTCAGTCACATAGCTCATTCAAGAGAAAATCTGCGTGTGATGATTACACATATTGCTTGAATTGTTGTTTATATGTGATGCTGGAAACCTTTAGCATGCCTGGGAACAAAAAAATAGAGAAAAAAAGAAGAAAAAGAAAAGGAAGAAAGAAAGATTCATTATTGCCACCTTGTTTTAGAAACCAAGCTAAGGGAGGTGATGAATCTTACTTTTAACTACAGAATGCCAAACACAGTGCCGTTAATGCTTATGACATCTACTACATCCCTTAGGAATGCTGAAGTTAATCAGACTTAAACATTCAAATTGATGCAAAGTCCCAAGCTTCTATTACTTGGCCTTGCCAAGTAGGAAGGACACAGGCTGCTGCGCTGGTGAAGTAACCACAATTTGAATCAATTTTCTGACACTTCAGAAGATGCATGACTAGGATTAATTGAACAAATTGTATGTTAAAAACTAGAGAAAAATCCATACCTGGGTGGGGATATGGATGCAAATCACACAAAGAAATTACCCAGATCAAAATAACATTTTTTTTTTCATTTTAAATCAGGGCCAAGTGGGGCCCACTTTGGGAGAAAGGCAGCATTGAAATTGCACAAATCATCATCATCATCATCATCATCATTATCATTCGGTGACCCACAGATCATATGCAGTTCCCCAGTAAGTCCCATCACCTTCCCAAAAGAATTTTCATTTTGCTCAAATGAGCCAGCCTGCACCAGATATTCTCAAAACATGGTAAGTGATATTTAGCACTGGCCCAATAGCTCCTCAAACCTCCAACAAAGTTTCACTGAACCTGGAAGTCACAACTGGAAGTGACGGCTGGTCATGACTTCTTCCCGTTTCTTAGGACATTGTGACATAAATGGACATTTGCAACCCCATGACCGTCTCTCCCTGTTTTAAAGATCTAGCAACTTGTCTAGATGGGGGGGGGGAACTGCATTCACCCCATATTCACATCACAATTGACACACAATGTTTTTGACAATTCTCATCTTCATCGGGGTTTCCGCAGGAAACTCCAGATCTGAAAGATTCACGGTTTGATCTGCATTTCAGAAGAAACCCAGATTATTTGCCTTGTGGCAGCTGCAAAGCTGGTACTCTGTTCAGACACTTTTAAAATTTTATTTTATTTATTTTTCAACCTTGTGCATATCTGGATAAGCGTATCTCTGCTTATTCAGCAATACAGTACTCTGGGACAACATATATTTGCTTATTCACATGCATAAGCAAACAGAAGGAAAAAAAAAACCCCACAGAGCAGCCCCATCCAAATGGCCAGAAATAATGCAAAATTTTAGACATATGATCAACACTAGACCACTCTTTTACTCTGATGTGGATTACAGGGTGGCGGGATACTGTGATCTATAATCAGACAAGCCCAGTGCATGCGGTGTTTACAGGGCCATCACAGATCAAAAACATCCAAAATGGCTACGAATGTTGTCAAGCCCTAAGTCTCATGGAAAAGTGTCCTCAAAGCTTGGAAAAGGTGTGGTTCCTATGAACGTTTTCCACAGAGCTCAGTCAGTGTGGCCAGAATGGGCAGTCTTAAAAAGTAACTTTTCCAAGGTCTCTTCTTCCACATTACTCTCATTTTCACATAATTTTCACATGAATAAAATAATGGGGCCCCCTCCCATTCAGATAGATCTCTTCTACTATATTTTCATATCTGCTGTGGCAAATGAGAAAATAGATATCCATTCCTGAATATGAATTTCAGAGAAAATTAAGAGAAGTGTGTGATGTCTCAGTTCAAGCTTGCCTTTGGCAGTTGCAAGCTGAAGCGTAGCACACTCCTGTTACAAATCAAGCAAAATGAATTTGATCTGGACAGTGATGCAGAAAATTGTCACAGCCTTGCCCCCAGAGGACAGCTTTCAGATGCTTATTGGGTTTAGAAATATTTTTTTTACCCTAAATTCAGAATAAAAATAATTAAAAATTACCCGGCCTCAATCAATTTGCCTTCTTGCCTATGTGACATAAATACTAACATATCCATGCCAATAAAATAACCAGAAAAGCCATGGGAGGAGGAATAGGATCCTTAAGTAGAGTGGCCCAGTACATCTGTAATTCAAAGCAATTTGGGGGGGGGAGGAATGCAAGCTCACATGAGATCACTTGAACTTCTTGTAGACTGCAGTTTTTCAGAAGCTCCCTTGGAAGGAGGAAGTTGTTGTTTCAAGTTGTTTCCAACCTACAGCAGCCCAAAAACAACTACCACAGGATTTTCTTTGCAAGATTTGTTCAAAGGGAGTTGTCTTTCCTTCCTCTGAGGCTGAAAGAGTGTGACTTGCCCAAGTTCACCCAGTGTGTTTCCATGGCTGAGTGGTGATTTGAACCTTGGTCTCCAGAGTTGTAGTCCAACACATAAATGTAAATATATTTTTTTAAATGCTCATAAACAATGTGACTTATTATCTTCTATGAGTTTGTATAAGAACAGGGAGGGGTTCGAATGAAAAGTGTTATTTAATATAGGTAATAACTTCTTTTATGAGACAAGCCAAACAACAGAACTGAAGAAGTAAACCAAGGCAAGATCTTGAGAACTGGGACAAACTGGAAGGAAACAAAAAGTATTAGGCAGGAATCCATAAAAATAACAAATTTAGGATGAGCCTGCACATCACAAGGGTAAGAAAATAGATGAGTAGTGCAGTATGAGTAGTTAAGGAGAGAGACATAACAAAACATCTCTAAAGAAAAGCTGGTGAAAAATGTCTTGATAACTTTCTCCTGAACCAGTGTGATATAGAGGTTTAAGATCAGGTAGTTAAAATATCCTGGCTCCCCTCCGAGTGGCAGAGCCATCCGAAGAGGGAGCCACATTTGTCAGCATGGAGTGGGGGATGAGGCCCTTTAATATTATCATTGTAGCGCATGCCTGTGACAGGAGGCAAGGGGTGGGCGCAGAGGCTATTTAAACCGTGCCATCCCTCACCTCCTTGTCTTTGCCAGGGGATTCTTGAGGAGGAAGGATTAGAGAAGAGTGCGAGGGAGGACGAGGAGGATTGAGTGAAGGAAGATGGCAGGGGAGGACAAAGCAGTAGGGGGATAGAACGACGGAAAAGACTGCAGACCTGGCCTCATTCAAGGAGTCTGGGCTTGGAGGGGTTGGTTGTTGCTGCGGCGTAGGGGGTGTGCAGTGGCTCAGCAGGTTAATTTTTTTGTTTATTGACCAATGGGAAACTGGGGGATGCAGCTATTTACTGCACCAATTTGAACACATATCAGAGGAACTAGGTGTTCCCATGGTGCCAGAGAAGACTGAAGGCCCTGCTCAGTGTCTAACGTTTTTAAGGATAGTGATAGACACTCTTAAGCAACAGTGCAGGTTATCTATAGAGAAGGTTTTGGAGCTTAGAGATAGGGTGTCACACTTTATTTCTAAACACAAGGCTACCCTCAAGGATTTTCAGGTTCTGGTTGAACACCTGAATTTTGCCTGGTGGTGGCTCCCAGTAGGACCTTCCTTTGCCTATTATGCGATGTCATTAAAGGGGCTGCTTTGCCCCACTATAAAATCCGGCTTACATCAGCAATGCAGAATGACTTGGGCATTTGGCAAGAATTTTTGGTGCCATTTAATGGCATCTCATTTTGGCAGGAGGAAAGAAAATTCCAGGATGTTTTCCAGATTGCCTCAGATGCCGCTGGTTCGATTGGATTCAGAGTTTATTTTGGCAGACGCTGGTGTGCCAGTACAAGGCCAACGGATTGGGCTGATTCAAGCATTACGAATTATTTGATTTCTTGGAATTTTCCCCCGAACTCAGTTGCATCTACTATTTGGGCTGATAAGCTGGCCAATTCGTTACACTTTTGGTGTGACAATTTGGCAGCAATCCAGGTGATAAATTCCTTGACATCCAAATCTCTATGGGTTATGATGCTCGTGCGGGCTTTTACCTTGTAGTGCCTGACACATAATATTCTGTTTGTAGCGTGGCATGTGGCTAGTGTTAACAATGGTATTGCTGATGCTCTTTCCTGAATTAGCTCTGGACATGGCTCCCAAGGGCGACCGGATGCCAGTAAGCCTGTGGCAGCTTGGGAACCTGACATTTGGAGGGCATTAAGGATGTCTATAGTGACCAACATGAAGAAAGGTTATACCAAGGCTCTACAAGAGTTTTTTAGATTTTGAAAACAGGAGGGTTTACTGCAGAGCATTCCTGTCCCAGTGAAACAACTTTTGCAGTTCTGCATCTTCTTGTATCATAGGGGTTTAGACCCCAGTCCATCAAGATCAGGCTATCTGCTATAGCCTTCTAGCATAAAGCCCAGGGAGTGGTAGATACCACTGGGGATTTCCATATTTGGAAAGATCTAGAAGGATGGGCTAGAGAATGGGGTAGGAGGGCAGATACCAGAGTCCCTCCTTCACCTGTTATCTTAAAGGGTATACTTGGAGTGTGGACAGATAGCTGCATATTGCCCTAAGAGGTGCTGTTGTTTCACACAGTAGCGCTTACAGCATTCTTTGGTGCCTTGAGGCTCAGTGAGCTGGTAAGACCACCAAAGACTGATGGGTCTAATAGAGCTCTTGAATTCAGGGATGTTATCATAAAGGCACATGAACTTGTCTTGATACTGTGGTTCTCTAAAACCAATCAGCGGGGAGTGGGGAAGAAATGCACTTTGTCCAAGTGTGTTATGACCACATAGAAATTTTAAAATTAAATTTAAAGTTAAATTTTAAAATTTAACAACAAGTGTAGTGATCAGGATATTTGTCCAGTCTGTGCTTTAGAAAATTACATGAGAGTTCACGGATATTTGCAGGGTCAGTTTTTTGTGCATGCAGATTTTTATCCACTTACTAGGTACCAATTCTGGGTAGTGATGGCCAAGACCCTCAACAAATTGGGTTTGTCTGGAGTTTATTTTGGCACAGTCTTTTCGTATGGGGTGGCGTCCACAGCAGCAACAATGGGCATGCTGCCGGCAGTGATCCAGAGGATCGGGCGATAGAGATCCTATTCATACCGCAAATACATCCGACCATTCTATTTTTGACTGATTGCCTTCCCTTTTTGTATTATAGGTTTTAGGTCCCCGACGGTGAGATTCTGGGTGCTGCTCTGGGTGCTGCTCTGCGACCACAGTATGGTCTACTGGGTGGTGTGGCAGGCCCGGCTGTGCCATTTTAGACTTCACCTGGGTCTTAGGTAGTGGCTCACTATTGAGAGATTGGGATGGCGGAGGCTATGTTCACATGGCCTGATGCCATTGCTATTTGGGGAGTGTCAGGGCCCCCAACCAGATATTCTCATTCTCCATGGGTGGGAATCACTTGGGCCTTTTAAAAGGAAAGGCATTGATGATACAGATGATATATTATATGGAGATGATCAGGTCATGGTGCCCTGCATTCATGATCATGTGGTTGGCCATTTTGCCCAGGCAGCTGTAGCAAGGGGATGGAGATCCCCATTTGATTGACAGGGCTCGACACAGAGCAAACAGGGAAATTTGGAACACCCTGGACAAAGGGCTGGAGGTTTATTTGCCATAGCCAAGCATTGTCTTTGAGAGGCCCAAGCTCTACAGACTGATGGGGTTCATCTCTTTGAAGCTGGGAATTTATTATTTTGGGAGATCTTCAGCGGGAGTTGAGGAGCCTATTGGATAAGCTAATGGGGGATAGGGACTAAGAGGACACTTGCCTCTTATCTGTCATGGGAAAGGGGTAGGCGTAGCATTCGGTGTGCACCTTGGCACCGATTTTGGTGAAGGGAGGGTCTCTGGAACAGCCTACATTAGGTTGTGACTTAGGGAAGTGAAGGAGACCCACCTTGTGGCTAGCCTAAAGGATAATTCCTCACCTTAATCCCTGTGGCTTGGGTGAGGGATTTTTGGGTTGATCTTCCAGGTGCGGGCTGGCTGGGGAGCAGCCCCACTCATTGGGGTTCCTTTCCAGGGCACGGGTGTTCGCCAGGGGATGCTGGGGAGTATCAGTCTCAGATAGATGAACTGCCTCAGCTGCTCCCACACTAGGTTGCCTCCTCCCACTGATTTAGAGGTTATTAAATGGGTAGGATTAAATAAAGACCCTTTTATTTCACCCCATCTCTTGTGTGTGGTTGCTTTATTTCCCTGAATTGGTCAGCAATTACATGTATGTTTACAGTTATGTAAAATATTTACTTAGGGCCAAGGAGTTTGGAAGTGTCCAACTGGATTTTGAACTGGTACATCATAAGAAAGACTATGCAAACTATGAGGTTAGGCTCATGGCGAAAATGGCCACAGCTTTTATTATGGTGATAGTTGCTGAGGTTGGCTTGGGCATGGGTTAAGCCAGTTTACAGCCAAAGCCAAACTTGGCTGATGACCCCACCCTATTAGCCAGCCGGCTAACAGGTCAGCAAACTGGTCACATGACAGGAAACACGTGACCAGAAACACATGACCAGAAGCACATAACCAGAAGCATGTGACTGGAAGCACATGACCGGAAAGCACGTGGCCAGATCATGTGACCAGCCCCGAGTGGCCGGATCACATGATCCGCCCCCCGTGACCGACCATGTGCTCCAGTACCCCCCTTAAGAACGGGGTCTCTGGGAAGGGGTGACCCAAACAAGACCCAAACTTGGCCTACCGCTAGTCCAACCGGAGACCCCTAACCCTGAGGACGGGTCATAAACCATGCCCATCTCTGCCCCTAGAAAGCCATGAGAAAGGGAAACCCCTTTAGCCTTCCCCACTGGAAGGTTACCTCCTGTCCCATGTGGAGCTCCTACTGCATGCACTGCCAGCCCTTCGCCCTGGCTTGTCCACCCCTGCTATGGCTGTCCGCACGGCCCCTTGGACCTCGCAGGTTCCCCACCCTAGGGATGCCCCTGGTGCCGGCTGCTTGGCCCCTTATCCCACCTGCACCCCCAAAACCAGGGGGGTCACCTGCTCTGCCACCTGAGCTGCTCCTTGGGGCAAGCTGCCCATCCGGTTGTCTCCCCTTTGACTGTGCTCCACCTGCTGCCTGCTGCCTGCCGACCGGTGTCCTCAGGGGGTCTTGGCTGCTGCTCCTTGGCTCAATCCCACGCCACCAGTGTCCGCCACCACTTCCACCCATTGGGCCTCCGCTGTCTGTCGGACCTCTGGGTCCACACCACTACTCTTTGCCCTTCCTGGGCCTCCGCCGCCTCTGAGTGCCACTGCCACTCCTTGTACACTGCTGTCCCTTGCTGCTCACCGCTCGCCACTCATCTCGGAGGCCCCATTCTTCTGGAGCTCTCCGGATCTCCTTACTCTTCAGCTCGCAAGAGCCAACTGGCAGGGTCCGGCGAGAGGCCGGGAATAAATCCCCGGCTGTCAGACCCTGTTGAGGACTAGCCTGCCCCACAGCTTATAAGAAGCCCCCCAAAGCAGACTGCTCTGATTGGCTGAGGGTCAGCCAGCCTGGCCAATCAGGAAAGGGGTTCCCTTCCCTGATTGGTCCGTTTACGATCCTCTTCCCCAGCCTGCCAGAGCATGCTGGGGGAGAGGATGCTGGTAGGCATGGTGGCGCCCATGCCTACCATGTGCTCGGGAGGGCCGGAGAAGGACACCAGCTGCAAAGCGGCTGGCCAGGTAAGGGCCGGGCAGCCTGCTTTATATGGCCTAAGACAAACTAGGATGGATCATATCACTCTGTATTAATCTGGTTCTGGTTTCTCCACCTTTATTTCTCACTCAAATGCAGAAGTTGGTATTATCCACTCATTTTTTATATTAACCAAGAAAGGGTTCAAGAAAATCCATAAATATTTTGCATTTTGACACTAAGCAAACAGCAATTATCCAAAGCATATACTGTAATTGCACCATAATGCACTGAAGGAGAAAATAGAAGGAAATAAGAAGAAAAAAATACAACTGAACAGTACTCCAGAAACTGTTCAGTTGTATTTTTTTCTTCTTATTTTTTTTTTTAAGGCTCCAACAACACCCCAAACCCTGAATAAATTGATGTGGTACATTAGCAGCCAATATAGTGTTCACTCTCATGCTAATTCAAGAAGTGAAAAGCAACAATGGAGGTATTTATACAGGAAGTGAGATGTGTCCATAGAATTGGGCATGTGTCAACCACCATTCAGTATTTTTTTTTTCAAATGATAGATTATGGTTAGAGATAAAACATTAACAACAGAAAATGTTCCATCAAAATGAACAACCAAAAATCAACAACAACATATGGAATATGACTAATAAAGGGTAATTAAAATGTTACAACTTGTGTGTACTGGAATAATTTTTGTCGTCCAAAGGAAGGTATTAGCCATTACTTGAAAAAATTCCATATAAAGTTACTAAACTTATATGGAATCTCTCTGTTACCAAACTTAGTTGTTGAGAAAATCAGAAAAATACAAGCTACCAGCATCTTCAGAGGAACCCCAATGTTTCCAGATATAGAAAAAGTCTTTAGGAAACAGCAAAAGGGAAAAAAAAAAAGCAAACCTAAAAATCCTTCAACACTGCATTGAGAATTGCTGGAGAACAGGAGGGGTCCCAGCAGACTAGAAGAAGGCAAATGTTGTCCCCATCTTTAAAAGAGAAAAAAGAAGACCCAAATAATTATTGCCAAGTCAGCCTGATATCAATACTAGGGAAGATTCTAGATCAGATCATTAAACAGTCAGTCTATAACAACTTAGAAAGGAATGCCGTGATCTCTAAAAGTCAACATGGATTTCTCAAAAACAAGTTATACCAGACTAATCTCATCTCTCTCTTTTTTATATAGAGTTACAGACTTGATAGATGAAGGGAACACAGTGGATGTAGTGCATGTTGATTTCAAGTAAGATTTTTGACAAGGTCCCCCATGATATTCTTGCAAAAAAGTTAGTAACATGCAGGCTAGACAATGCAACTGTTAGGTGGATTTGTAATTGGTTGACTGACCAAACGCAAAGGGTAGTCACCAATGGCTCCTCTTCATCCTGAAGAGAAGTGACCAGTGGGGTGCCACAGGGTTCTGTCCTGGGCGCAGTGCTATTCAACATCTTTATCAATGACTTGGATGAGGGAATAAAGAGCAAGCTTATCAAGTTTGCAGATGACACCAAATTAGGAGGGGTACCTAATAGCCCAGAGGACATGATCAGAATTCAAAATGACCTCAACAGATAAGGAAGCTGGGCCAATATTAACAAAGTGAATTTGAACAGGGAGAAATGTAGGATACTACACTTGGGCAGTAAAAATGAAATGCACAGATATAGAATAGGTGACACATGGCTTGAGGGCGGTACATGGGAAAAGGATCTAGGAGTCTTAGTGGACAGCAAGCTGAACATGAGTAAGCAGTGTGATGCAGCAGCTAAAAAAGCCAATGTGATTCTAGGCTGCATTAATAGGAATATAGTGTCTAGATCAAGGGAAGTAATAGTGCCATTGTATTCTGCTTTGGTCAGACCTCACCTGGAATACTGTGTCCAGTTCTGGGCACCACAATTCAGGAAGGATACTGAGAAGCTGGAATGTGTCCAGAGGAGGACAACCATGATGGTGGAAGGTTTGGAGGCCATGCCACATGAGGAGCGGCTTAGGGAGCTGGGCAGGTTTAGTCTGGAGAAGAGAAGGTTGAGAGGGAACATGATAGCCATGTTTAAATATTGAAGGGATGTCATACTGAGGATGGAGCAAGCTTGTTTTCTACTGCTCCAGAGACTAGGACACGGAACAATGGGTTTGAACTACAGGAAAAGAGATTCCACCTAAACAATAGGAAGAACTTTCTGACAGTAAGAGCTGTTTGGAAGTGGAATGCACTGCCTCGTAGTGTGGTGGAGTCTCCTTCTTTGGAGGTTCTTAAACAGAGGCTGGATGGCCATCTGTCAGGAATGATTTGATTGTGTTTTCCTGCATGGCAGGGGGATGGACTGGATGGCCCTTGTGATCTCTTCCAGCTTTATGATTCTATGATCACACACACACAAAGAGAGAGACACACATAGAGAAGGAGTAAAAGAATGAAGTATCTTGGAAGATTATGGTTAGAATCCTGACCTGAAACACACTACAAAACTTTGTTGCAGGAGAGCATTGTCGTTTATCTTTTATGAAGTCTCTATGTAATCAAAGCATTATGATCAAACATTCTGTTCTAAAGTCACAGTAGCAGCTAAGACAGTTGAATTAGATTTATTTAGGGTTACACTTCAAATGCAAATATTCCATAGGCTGGGGCTGGATATTTGTGGTTAGCCTTAATGGAAACTGTGTAGATGAACTATTTCAGATTCCCAATCAGCAAAATGCATTTTGATCACTTTATACTTTTCACAGCAAAATAGTGGGAGCATCACAACCTCCAGTCCACCAATGTACTGCTCTCCAGGTCATCAAATCATTGTGTCCTTGGATAAACCAATGTCTCTTCCTGATCTTACTAAGAAAAAAGTATTTTTATTTTCTATTGATGTGAGATGAAAAAAAATATTTTAAAAAGTTGCAAAATACAAAATTGTAAAAACATTGTTGTTTTCACAACACAACATGATGCTATGTAGCAGCAACACAACAGCTCAAGAGGGGCGCATAATTCAGCTCTTATAGCTATTTAAAATGTACACACTGCAAGACATGAAGTCTTAACAGGCTGGCCCAAGATATTTTCCTATCTGAAGCCATGCCCTCATTCCATGAACAGAATCAGCCAGGCTGGCAGTTGAATATCACTTCAACACAAAAGAAAGGAGGCCCATTCACATTGCTATTTGTTGTTGTTGTTGTTGTTGTCATTGTGTTCCTTCAAGTTGTTTCAAGGCACTAGAGCTCTCTGGCTAAGAATTCTAAATGCCCTTCCCTAAACGCCCATCTGGTGGAACCATGGCAGTTAAAATATAATAACAGCACTGTTAATTGTGTAATGTGAATGGGGTTAAGGATAGTGTCCTTCACCACACCTGAGGATAAATTGCTAATGCCAGGGCCCCAGCCCTGTCTGAATGGATCTGACATCCACCACCTTATAGTGTTCCCCACTCTTCAGCAACTGCTGGCTGAAGTGCTGCTTTGCTCTGCCTAATAGTAGACCTGGCCCTGCAGAGCCCTTTAGTTCCTATCCTTGGCTACTGCCACACTGCCGAAATAATGCAGTTTAACACCACTTTAACTATCATAGCTCCATCCTACAGAAACCTGGAATATGTAGTTTGTTGTGGCACTGGAGCTCTCTGACAGAGAAAGCTAAATATCTCACAAAACTACACATCATAGAATTCCATAGCATTGAGCCATGGCAATTAAAATGGTGTCAAACTCCATTATTTATCCAGTGTGGCAACAGCCCTTGTTTTGTGGCTGGTTAATAAGTTGACAGGCAACTTGAAGCCACATATGTTACATTACATAATGGCAAACTATTGGGGCATGGTCCTTCAGTGAAATTCACTTTCTGTTTATTCCTTCCCAGGCAAAGGGAATCTGTGTGTCCCTTCTATGTCACAGCTTGCTCTATAGCAATGTAGCTGTTGTGAAGGGTGCCTATTTGTACATTTAGAATGAAAGCTGAAAACCAAGGTGAGTTGGAAAAAGACATGACATAAAGAGACTGTATTTCCCTTCAGTAATTTTTATTATTATTTCATAAACTCCTCTCCAGGTGATCTTGGGCAACTCAGTGCATATCAATCTTTGCACAGCAGGTTCTGATGAATACTCCAGCTCATCACTAAAGGAAGGGGCAAAAATAATATAAGAGCTCTGGAAATATTAGTGAGCTCAGCATGTCTGAGATGTTTATTGCCAGTGAGCCGTGAACAAGATGCAGAGGCTCACTTTATTTTATTTTCTGTTCTCTCTCTCTCTCTTTTTTTTTAAGTGAAAAAGCTAGACAAAAATCAGTAGGTGTGCCAATAATCACTCAAAGTAGGATGGCTGAAAATGCTGAGACTGCAAATATATATCTGCATTTCATAAGGGTATAAATGTCCTTATACATTTTACACAAGTATGAAAATTAACTCCAATCTTGGTACATATATCACAATCCAGCAGTTTCATTTACTTTGCATTTCCCAAACTTTCTTCAGCATTCTCATCCCCTCCAAGTATCATTGTGAAAGTATCATTGTGAAACTTTCCCCACCACTTCCTGCATGGAAATGGATATGAATTTTCCGTTCTGTAATGTATGCACTTGAATGCATGTTTGTTCACATGCTCAGGCTTGGGTTTTTTTACACATTTCCCCCACTGAAAAAAGTGCTATACATGTTTCCTTCTCTAATTTACCTGTACAAACTTTGCAAGAGAAAAGAGGTGAGGGCAAATCTAATACTTGATGGTCCCCCCCGCCACTATGGTTGGAAACTAAAAGATATGTTCAAGATTTCATTAATATCTTTTCAGACCACAAACTGAAAACATTGTAAAAATCTAAGTTAATGTGAATACCTGTTCCATCCCTAGATCTTGCTACTTGTTCTCATTATGCTCTATTCCCGATCTAAGCATTAGAATATTCCAAGTACTTCGAGTCTGACTTTTGTTGTCCTATTTCTCCTCTTCCTTGGCAGCTGTGTAACCCTTTCCCCCTTTTTTATCTGCAGGCTCCAGATCTGTGGATTTAACCACTGTGGACTGCAAATAATTAAATATTTGAGATCTCTTCCATCCAGGGTGAGAATCAGTCCCAGGGCAGCAGCATAGACAGTGGCAAGGCCAAGCCACCAAGAGCGCAGTCCATTGGCCTGCAAGGCGGGCA
This sequence comes from Gambelia wislizenii, assembly GCA_030847615.1. Classification (NCBI taxonomy): domain Eukaryota; kingdom Metazoa; phylum Chordata; class Lepidosauria; order Squamata; family Crotaphytidae; genus Gambelia; species Gambelia wislizenii. The sequence continues at coordinate 113,148,621 of JAUMIR010000004.1, forward strand.
GCTGGTGGGCTCCCCATGGTCAGAGGAGAGAGACACAGGTGAGTACAACATTGTACATTACTAATATAGCATAGAGCATTTGAAAGAAAGAGCAGAAGCACCCTTGTGTGACTGCCCAGCGGTGGCACCTTTACCCATCTGGCTGGCTATGGCACCTTCACTCAGCTGTTGAGCCATCGCCTGTGGTGCCCTTCCTGCATGCCTGCCTGTGGGGCCTTTGCACAGTTGCAGCACCTTCACCCAGCTGCCTGACTGCAGTGCCTTTGCCCAGCTGCCCGGAAACAGCACCTTCACCTGTCTGTGGCACTTCTGCTCTTTCATTTCAAGAGGAGAATCAAATGGCTGGTGTGGTCCCAGTGGGGGGGGGTCATGAAGAATGCATGTCTGGCTGGGCAAAGGTGCCACAGCCAGGCAAAAGTGCTACAGTTGGGTAATTGGGCGAAAGTGTGGCAGCCAGACAGGCGGGTGAAGGTGTAACAGCTGTGCAAAGGAATTGCAGCTGTGCAAATGCACCACAGCTGGGCAGCCAACAAAAGTGCCATAGCCAGGCAGCTGTGCAAAAGCACTTCTGCTCTTTTGTTTCAATGGCCCCATGCCATATTCGTAATGTACAGCCTCCACTCACCCGTACCTCTATCCTTCTACCCCAGGGAGCCATTTGACTGATTGGCAAAGCTTCAGAGGTAAGCAGGTGAGTCCTTATATATAAAATGGTAAGCAGGCTCAAGTCCTCTTATATAAAATGGCAGAGGGAAATATAAAATGGCAGAGAACTTGACCACCCATGTTTTTTGATATCGGCAGGGGTCATGGGACCAAATCCCTATGGATAAGGCAGACCCAATGTACAGCACTGAATGACAGAATAAAGGAATCTTTGAAGTCTCTTGGACTGATTGTGATGAACATTTTTAAACAGTGTTTCCAAAACTTTTTTCAGGTTCTTAGTAATGATCACTCTTTAAAATATTTATATATTTGTTTATTAATATTAAGATTAATATTTGTTTATTATTATTTAAGTCTTTAAAGGTAACAATAAGCACTTTTGAAGTATGCATGAAAGCTCACCAGCAACCAGTGCAGCCAGTACAGAATTGGTTAGCATGTCAGGAGTTTGAGTCTGAATGCTAGGCATGCTTCTGTAACAAAGCACCAACTTGATGGTACTGAGGGAATTATATGGTTACTCAATAGTGGAGCAACACACAACATGGTGAATGATTTAAAGCTGTTAAGCAATGTTATAAATGCTCCCATAACCAATATTACCCTTGCAGATGGTGCTCCCAGCAAGGTGCAGAAAATGAGCACTGCATATGTGCCATATTTTGGTAAAGAGTTCGAAAATGTGTTATGTGTTAGTAAACTGGAGAATAGTATATTAACTGTTTCCCCAATTACTACTGATAGTAATAAAGTGATATTTGAGGGAGAACACTGTACAATAACAGAAAAGCATAACATGAATAATGTCTGTGCAAAAGGGATAAGGAAACATGGGTTGTATTACATGTTGCCTAAAAGGGAAGGTGGCAAATGTGAACCCTGCAGACAATGTGCCCCTAAATGATAAGCGTGTTCATTACTACCACAGGCTAATGGGCCATGCTAGTTACAAAGGGTTAAAGGAGCTAGCAAAGGTTTGTCCTGGTCTAAGCATGAAACACTGCCCAAGATTCTTAAAATATGTAGGAAAGTTAAGGTGAAGGCTTTCCCTATTGCCAAAAAGACTCAGTGTGTCACCAAGAGACACTTTGAAGTTGTCCATGCTGATTTAGCAGGCCCCTATAAGCCCCCTGAAGGGAGTAACCACTATTTATATGTGATACTGGACAGACACACTAGGTACACCTATGCATACTTACTGAAGGATAAAAATCAGGATGATGATGGATAGGGGAGGGGAATTCTTATCCAACAGTCTGCAGACCTGGATGCATAGGAGGGGCATTAGACACAAGACCACAAATCCAGCATCTCCAGGGGAGGATGGGCTTGCAGAAAGGAAAATTGGGATGTTGAAGTACATGATGGAGTGCATGATGGATGATGCACAGGCCCCAGCTGGGCTGGGGGAGAAGCAGTGAAGACTGCTGCTTACCATTTAAATAGACTGTGAACCAACCACACCCCATATTGTCTATTGTATGGTAAAGCACCAAACCTCAAGCACCTGAGGGTTTTTGGACAGTAAGCAAATGTACTGATTTGCCCAAGCCTAAGGAAGCCTGGGCAGCCCAAAACCAGGAGGCTTCATTTCCTTGGCTATGAGGGTAATAAGTATGTGTTTTCTCTCCATCCTGGAAAGGTGGTGTTCTTGCAAACTTTGAAATGCACTCAGGGTGGGACAGATTGCATTGCAATCAGGAGGTGTTTGTTGCCTTGGGGAGGGATGTGTCAACAACTCCCCAAAGTCCCACAAATGGAGGGGTGGTAATGCATGATGATGAAGGGGAGGTAGAGGAAGAAAAGCCTGACACCTTCACATGCCACTCCAACACACACACCACCACAAACAAGCACTGAGCCTGACACAGGGAGAGATAGCAGCAGCAATGCAAGTGAAGATGAGTCAGGCAGAACTAGAGTGCTCATTCCCAGAAGGTCAAGAAGGGTTAGAAAGGCTCCTAAAAGGTTTGTCATTCAGGAGGCCAGGTTGTGCAATGTCATGGCTGAGGAACCTGCAAGTTTTCAGGATCTCCTAAAACTTCCCCAGGAAGAGCAGGAAAAGTGGACCTCAGCCATGGATTCTGAGTTCAAGTCACTGGTTCAGAGGAAAGCATTCCAGGTAGTTGAGAGGCCCAAAGACCAAAAGGTTGTTGGTTGCAGGTGGGTATACAAGCTTAAGGACATGCCTGATGAGACACAAAAGTGTAAGGCATGCTTGGTTGCAAAAGAGTTTTCACAGGAGCGCTACACCAATTTTGACAAAACTTTTTTGCCGATAGCAAAGCCAGAAAATCTTAGGTTAGTGTTAGCTGTAGCAGCCAAGAGGCAGATGGTTGTGCAACACTTTGACTTTGAAAAAGCATACCTGAATGCTGATCTTGAGGAGACAGTGTTCATGGAACAGGCCCCAGGGTATGACAATGCAGATGAGAGCAAGGTGAACTTGTTGCGCAAAGCACGGCTTGAAACAAAGTGCACGTTGCTGGAACAAGTGCATACACCAAGTTTTGGTGTCACAATGTAGATTGTCTGCAGAAAGGATAATTGATCTCAGGTATATGCTTTCTCTGTTCTTAACAAAGCACAAAGCTACACTTGGAGACTTTCAGGTCCTTATTGGACATTTGAACTTTGCATGTAAGGTTGTAGCGCCTGGCAGGGCTTTCCTCCGCAGACTATGCAATGTCATTAAAGGAGTTCGACAGCCTTACTTTTTGATTCGCATAAATATGAACTTAAGAGCGGACTTACATGTTTGGCAAGAGTTTTTGGAACATTTTAATGGCATTTCCTTTTGGCGGAAGGAAAGCAAGCTCAAAGGTAATCTACAGATTGCTTCAGATGCAGCTGGATCCACGGGGTTTGGAGTTTATTTTGGTGAATGGTGGTGTGCGAGCAAGTGGCCTGCTGATTGGGCTGCTTCAAATATCGTGGCTGACATGACATTTCTAGAATTCTTTCTGATTTTGGTGGCGGACACTATTTGGGCTAAGGAGTTAGCAAATTCATCTGTACACTTCTGGTGTGATAACATGGCAACCATCCAGGTAATAAACTCCCTCACCTCAAAATCCCCTCGGGTGATGGTGCTCGGCAGGGCCTTTACGTTACAGTTTTTGAAGTTCAACATTCTGTTTATCGCTCGGCATGTGGCGGGTGTTAACAATGGCATTGCTGACGCTCTTTCCCGCATGCAGATGGAGCTCTTCAGAGATTTGGCCCCCGACGCAGCATCCGAGGGCTCAGGTTTTAAACATAGCGTGCCTGTACCCTTTGAGCAGTTGTTTCAGTTCTGTATGCTTCTATACCATAAAAGCTGTCCACTCAATCCATAAAAATTCGACTCTCAGCTATTGCATTCTGGCTAAAGGACCAAGGGGTTCAAGACAGTACTGGGGATTTCCGCATTCGGAAGGCACTGGAGGGGTGGGCCAGGGAATGGGGCCGTAGGGAATAGCAGGGCTCCGATCTCACATTCTATCCTAAAAGGGCTGGTCAAGGTTTGGCCTGACATTTGTGCTTCTTCTTATGAGGGGCAGCTTTTTCACGCAGCGGCGTTGACTGCCTTTTTTGGTGCATTGCGTATTAGCGAGCTCGTGCAGGCATCCAAGACTGATTCCTCTCATAGAGCTCTGGAGTTCAGGGATGTCATCTTAGGAAGACAACAGGTCACTTTAAATCTGCATTTTTCCAAGATAGACCAGCGTGGGAAAGGCAAGCAATGTTACTTGCTACCATGCAGTGACCCAGATTTCTGCCCAATTAAGGCTTTGCAACAATTTTTGGGGGTTTGGGGACCGCAATTGGGCCCACTGTTTGTTCATGCGGATTTCTCCCCACTGACAAAATACCAATTTTGGACCCTGACGATCAAAATGTTAGGTAAGTTGGGTCTTCAGGGGGTCCACTTTGCAACACACTCCTTTTGCATAGGGGCCACTTCTACGGCATCTGCAATGGGTCTGACACCAGCAGCGATCCAGAGGATTGGACAGTGGAAGTCCTCCGCCTATCGGCGCTACGTGCGTCCGCTCACCTACTAACTTGCTATCTCCCCCCTTTTGTTTTCCATATTATAGGTCAATGCTGGTGAGGAGTCGGGTGCTGATCTGCAGCCACAGTATGGTATACTGGGCAGCCCAACAGGCCCGGTTATGCTATTTTGGACCACACTTGAGTCTGGGGAACGGGGTAACTGTTGAGTGGTTGGGGAAGAGGGGTTTACATTAGCGTTGCCTGTTGCCACTGCTTTTTGATAATAATAATAATAAATAATAAAATTTATTTATATCCAGCCCCTCTGAGAACAATCGGGGCAGGTTACAACAGTAAAATAGTACATGGTATAAAACAATTCAAAATCCCTTCCCCCCCAAAAAATTATTAAATCAATACAAATTAAAATCAACATATAATACAATTGTTATCAAAAACCTTTCCTAGCAAGCAGCATCAGTTAGGAGCTCCAGAATCAACCTTCAGAGGGGGTTCCTGAGGCCGGGGTTAGCTATTCTGGAAAAGCCTGCCAGAAGAGAACCACCTTGACAGCCTTTTTAAAGCTTTCTAATGATGTCAATAGGTGGATCTCATCCGGCAGGCCGTTCCACAATTTGGGGGCGACAGCCGAGAAAGCCCTCTGGGAGGTGGTCACCAGCCTACGTCTTTGTGGCTGCAACAAATTCCTCCCAGAGGACCGGAGAGCGCGGGGAGGATTATAAGGGAGAAGGCGGTCCCTGAGATAGCTTGGGCCCAAGCCATTTAGGGCTTTAAAGGTGATAACCAACACCTTGTACTGGGCCAGAAGCTGATAGGCAGCCAGTGGAGGGACCTCAGAACCGGAGTAATGTGGTCCCTCCTAGATGTTCCAGAAACTAGCCTGGCTGCCATATTTTGTACCAGGTGTAATTTCCAAACTAAGTACAAGGGTAGCCCCATGTAGAGTGCATTACAGAAATCAAGACGTGAGGTTTTTGAGGAGTGTCAGGGGCCTCCACCTGATGTTTTGATTCTGCATTTAGGGGGGAAAGATTTGGGGCTATTGAAGGGCAAAGCTTTGGTCCTTCAGGCGATCTATGACGTGCGGGTAATCAGGTCACAGTGTCCTGAGGTTACCGTCATGTGGTCTGCCATACTGCCAAGACGGCACTGGAGAGGGGAAAGTGATCCCTGTTCATTGGATAAGGCCCGGAGGGGAGCCAACCAGGAAATTAAGAACACCATGTTTTGGGGTTTGGGACACTATCTGCCTCACCCTGATATTGTGTCCAAGAAGCCTGAGCTCTACAGAGCTGATGGGGTGCACCCTTCGGACACTGGACATTTGATATTCTTGAGAAACCTTTTACATGAGCTGGTGGGAGAAAGGGATTAAGCAGACGCTTGCCCCTTTCTGTGGCAGGGAAGGGGGAGGCGTAGTTTCGGTGGGCACCTTGGCACCAATTTTAGGTGAAGGTTGGGTCTCGGGAAGGCCCACTTCAGGTCATGGGGCCTAAGGGGACGGAAGGAGATCTGCCTTGGGGTTGGCCTAAAGGATAATCCTTCACCCCAATCCGTGGGGCTTGGGTGAGGGACTTTTGGGTTCACCTTCCAGATGGGGGCCAGCTGGGGAGCAACCCCATACAACTGGGGTTGCTCTCCAGGGCCCAGGTGTTTGCCAGGGAAGGCTGAGGGGTGTGGTACGGTATAGAACTACTGCCTCAGCTGGTCCCTCACCAGGTTGCCTCCCCCTGATGAAGATATTAGAAGGGAATTAAATAGGTTGAGTTAATAAAAATATTTTATTTCACCCCATTTCATGTGTGTGGTCTCTTTATTCCGCAATCAGCTGGCAATTTGGCTCCCCATCATGCAACAGAGCTGCTGGGTAAGGGAGCCGTCCTTTGCCGCCCAGTGGTTGGCATGGAGACCACTTGGTGTCGCAGGCTGCACACAAGCCTGCGATGGAGGCTGAGGGGCGGGGCCAGAATGTATAAAGGCATTCCAGCCCCTCACCTCCTCCTCTTTGGCATTGAACGATCTTGGACCCACCCTCCCACCACTTGAATAGTATGATAATTGACTGCTTCAGAGCCGGGTAGGAACCCCCCTTTTCTCAAGGGGGGGGTTCGCCTACCCCATGCTAGGATGGCAGCATTTGGGAAATTGGCTTGTGTGTTCAGAGCTACACAGAATGTGTAACATTCTATGGCTATAGTGAGGGCACAGATAACTATGGCATGGTCCATTTTCCCCACATAAAGCACAGCTGGCAAATCATTCAAAGCTGATAAAAGGCACCCCTGGCCATTGAGGCCATCTGTGTTCTTGGGAAGGATGTTCACATTTTATCCATAGTCATATATATATTTCAACAAATGCTATGATTGTGCTAAACACATATTTCGCTTCCATACTTGAGACCTCAAGGTATCCATGTCCAAGAGGCAGCTCATCCCACCATCATGCTTGAGGTTTTATAGTATCTTAAGAGCTAAGCAACAAGTGAGATAGATAACTAGAAAGTGAACAGAAACATTTGCACGATATGCTTTCCAACATTTCACAGATGAAAACTGGGTCGCATGTGGTCTAGCAACATCAGAGTGGTTAAAACAGCAGAAGTTATTAATGAGAAAGTACACACAGTTTGGGACTGGCTGCAGCAGTTTGCTTTTGCTAAGTCTACCAGGAAGGCTAGGATTTTCCCCCTCCTCTCCTTTCCCCCCTACTGAGTTAACTGAGTACAAACTATTCTTAAACTTCCAACTCAGTTTGCAGCAATATTAGTAAACTGAAGACAAAGGGTGAAAGTGGAAGAAGGAAACTGGGCCATCTTAAAAGCAGCTGCAAAAATGGGACAACAGCGGGTTAATTGGGATTGTCCCTGCCAAATCAAGACATTCGGAAAGTATGGAATTATTGTTTCATGCTTAGTTCATAGCACCTTTATGCTATGCATGAGAGAGAGAGAGAGAGAGAGAGAGAAAGAGAGAGAGAGAGAGAGAATCATAGAATCATAGAATTGCAGAGTTGGAAGAGACCACGAGGGCCATCCAGTCCAACCCCCCTGCCACGCAGGAAATCTTGATCAAAGCATCCCGACAGATGGCAATCCAGCCTCTGTTTAAAGACCTCCAAGGAAGGAGACCCCACCATGCTCCGAGGGAGTGTGTTCCACTGCCGAACAGCTCTTACTGTCAAAAAGTTCCTCCTCATGTTGAGGTAGAATCTCTGTTCCTGGAGCTTGCATCCATTGCTCTGTGTTCCAGTCTCTGGAACAGCAGAAAACAAGCCTGTTCCATCCTCAGCGTGACACCCCTTCAAATACTTAAACAGGGCTATCATATCGCCTCTTAACCGTCTTTTTTCCAGGCTAAACATACCCAGCTCCCTAAGTCTCTCCTCATAAGGCATCGTTTCCAGACCTTTCCCCATTTTAGTTGCCCTTCTCTGGACACGCTCCAATTTGTCAATATCCTTTTTGAATTGTGGTGCCCAGAACTGGACACAGTATTCTAAGTGAGGTCTGACCAAGGCAGAATAGAGTGGCACTATTACTTCCCTTGATCTAGACACTATACTTCTATTGATACAGCCCAAAATTGCATTGGCCTTTTTAGCTGCCACATCACACTGTTGACTCATGTTCAACCTGTGGTCTACTAGGACTCCTAGATCCCTTTCGCACGTAGTCTCATTCAGCCAGGTCTCTCCCATCCTATATTTATGCATTTCATTTTTCCGCCCTAAATGCAGTACTTTACATTTCTCCGCATTGAATTTCATTTTGTTAGCTTTGGCCCAGCTCTCCAGTCTATCCAGGTCATTCTGAATTTTGATCCTGTCCTCTAGGGTATTAGCTACTCCTCCTAATTTGGTGTCATCTGCAAATTTGATAAGTATGCCCCTAATTCCCTCATCCAAGTCATTGATAAAGATGTTGAATAGCACTGGGCCCAGGACAGAACCCTGTGGCACCCCACTGGTCACATCTTTCCAAGACGAAGAGGAGCCACTGCTGAGCACCCTTTGGGTTCGGCTGGTCAACCAATTACAAATCCATTGAACAGTTAACTTGTCTAGCCCACATTTTACAAGCTTGTTTGCAAGAATGTCATGGGGAACCTTGTCAAAGGCCTTACTGAAATCAAGGTATGTGATGTCCACAGCATTCCCTTCATCTACCAAGCTGGTAACTTTATCAAAAAAAGAGATCAGATTAGTCTGCCATTACTTGTTTCTCTGAAACCCATGTTGACTTTTTGTGATTATGGCATTGCCTTCTAAATGTTCACAGAGAGAGAGAGGGGGGAATCATGGCAGAGGAAAAGAGGATTTACCCTTTTTCTACAAAACATTTTTAATGTAAGAACTGTGTGTCCAAATGGCCACCCAGTCCTGTCTTTTTGGCACTCAATGGAAACGAAGCATCCTGGTCCACTCTACCAGGTGATGTGGGCCAGAGCTGGAATCACTATAGGCATAATGACCAGTGGAAGAGGTCTTGACACAAGGGAAAGACGAGACAAAAGAGGACTTGCTGAAGAGTGATCAGTCCTTATCTTTCCCTGTTTCTTTTTTCCCTTTGAAAGCTCTGCCTCCAGAGACTCACCCGGCATTACTGGCTTGCTGGAAGGGCTGGTCTGTTCCTGAGTAGGAGATTCAGACATGGATCTCGAGTGGACATCCACTGCTCTTTGGATGCACTTAGATGTTGTAGGCTAGGCTGCAGCTTTACCCTTAGCACATTTTGTACATTTCAACTTCGATCCTGAAGTCGAGGCCTTAGAGGAGTTTGAAGTGGTTTCTTTTGACATCTTCTAATCCTGGTAGGTCAATGAAGTGGATGACTCTCAAACAGGCTGGAGGGATTTCTCATAATGAATTGACATCGATGATCCAAAAAGGACTTGAAAAGCTGATGATGATGAATGTTCCATTGCTGCAAATGGGGCGGATGGAAAAGAACTGAGGTACTTTTGGCAGGCTATGTGTATTTATATCCATTGGAAGGTGAGTGGGTTGCCGCCAAAGTTCTAACTGACTGCTCTAGAATGTTCTGGACACTGGATTCCTGCATACACTAAACCCACTTGTGTGATTTCGCAGATGACCACTCAAAGAACTACAGTTACTGGTAAGTAGCCAGTTCTTACCCCTTTTCTGCAAAACATTTTTAGTGTAAGGACTTTGTGTCCAAATGGCCACCCAGTCCTATCTTTTGGGCACTCAGTGGAAACAAACAATCATATACAATTTACTCAATGAACTAACAACAACAGTTTAGACTAGAAAGTACATTGACTAATGTAAGTGTCATAACTCAATTCCTGGATGACTCAGACAAAGAGAAGGAGGAGGAGCCAGAGTGCCAGGAAGATGCAGCTCCTGACAGTGGAACTCTTTCTGAGTCTAAGGCTGGGGCAGTAGGGAACCCTACACAGCAGGAGTTGGCAGAGGCTCCAGAGGCTGAAGATGATATGCCCCCGTCCTTCATTGAGCAACAGATGGAGAAACACAAAGCCAGTGCAGGTTAAGTAATAGACGCTGACCTAATTAGGCACTGATAAGGTGCCTATGGCCTTGGAGGATCTGCCCATAAATATACCAGCAGTTCTTTCAAAATCTTAGTGCTAACAATTGTCTTATCTTGTTGACTGACAATATTCCCCCATGTCCCTGTTTTTCATGACCTTGGACTGGCTACTTGTGGACTACTCTGTTTACTCATTGCTGGCTTGTGTATCTGGACTTCTGAATTGCTGCTACAACTTCTGGACCAGCTATCATCTACATTTGTGCTTCTCCCTTCACGGTGCTCAGATAATCTGTGACTGACCTGGACTGGACTGACTATCCAATAGCTCCTACACACCAACCACCTGCTTCCCTGGGCACTTGCTGACTCACATTCAGGACAGCAAGGAGACATGACCATGCATATGTCTAATGTACTTGAAAATATGTATTTACTCCCTGTCCCTTAGGCCAAATGTCAGGATTATATGTAATAGAGAAATTACCATTCATGAACCATTTGAATGAGAAAAAGGACACCCTATAACGATTTCATAGAAATGCCTTGTTTCTTTCTCCCTGTCCTAATACAGCTCTCTACCATCTGTTGTATGGTTTCCGTCAATGTAAGATTTCTCTGCAATGTAACTAGCAGTCATAGGGAGATCTAGATAAAGACCAACCTAGTGCATCAGGCATGTGATTTTATCTCCTCTAGTTAGAACTTGGCCCTCCAAAAGGGACATGTGACCTCCCAATTTTTATCAATCAAGCATTCCACTTTCCTGTACAACTAATTTCTAAGCAAAGTGCACTGCATTTCTGAAACCTCATGGGAAGACAGCTACTACCCATAATTTACTGGACAATGAACATTTACAGAACATGCTTCCAGGAACGCATCCTTGATTCAGCTTCTGAAAGAAGGTTTCTTTAATTCCCCCTCTTCATAAACAAGATGTGATATTAGGGTCAGAATAGAAGAGGGGACCTTTTTCCACTATGAAATTATCAGCCACCACCTCTTCATTTTATGAAGATGGAAAAATCCAACATGTTTTTTTCCCCTGAAGATGAGAAGTGATTTGTTAGAATCAACCTTGTTGCCATAGCAGCCAACATCTTCTGCTCAGGTATGATCACACAGTACACTCTTTTCACTGTTTTCTTGCTTAAACAATCAATGTTCTTACAATTTCGAATAAAGGAATAATTTCAGTAAATCAATTAGCTTTTTTTGGTGATGGAAAAAAAAGTTATTAAATGGAAGCAGTGAAACATTTGCTTAGGTAAATGACTCAGAGATTTCCAGAAAAAAACCAACCTGTTTGTTCAACTATAAGGGTACATTGCACATTTAACTTTACATTCTACAACTGTCGATACAAGCTTCCAATAACCAATTGTATACAATTGTATTAGTATTTCCAAGTATACAAAGTATACTTTTCACAATTGGCTATGCTTGTTCCTGTACTATGCTGATGAGAATGATAGGACAATGGGTCCACTGTATCTGCAGGCTCAAGATCAATGGATTCAATCCACCGCAGATTAAAAGGTGTACAATGCTGTACACAATTCAAATGTACACATTTGAATCCATGGTGGGGAGCATGCCAACCACCTGCTCCTGCCTTTGAGGCAGCAGGGTTCCTTCACAAGGCAGAAGTGGATGGCTAGGAGGGTTTGCCACCACCTCTACTGTTGCCCTATTCCATTTTTTTCTTGAGTGTATCCACAGTCTCTCTGCAAGCCTTGCAAATAGGGTTGCCATAGTACTCATCCACAAAACTGGAACAAAAGTACACATGATTGGATTGCGTGGATTATCGACAAAAATATTGACATTTTTACATTTAACATTGTTTTATTGCATATTTCAGTAGTAGTAGTTATCATCATCATCATCAGTGTTTATTTATAGAGCACCATCAATTTACATGGCACTTTACAAGTAAAACAATAAAAAACAGTGGATCCTAGAGATATAGTGGGTGCTGGTGTTGCTTGTTCCCTGCCAATGTAAGCATCTGAAAGTTCACAAAGATGGCACAAAGCTAATGTCTCTCCTGTTTGTGCAAGAAGATGGAAAAATTATTTGTTTGGACTGCAACTCCCAAAATCCTCACAACCAGTATGGTAATCGCCTTCAAAAGGCCTAATTCCTTCCAATGAGAGTCACACCTGCCTCCAAATAGTGTACAGTCTGCCTCCAAACACAAAGTTGGTACCCCTGCTTTAAAAAAAAGAAAAGCTTGAACATGGTATGTGATACTTACACATTAGTTGTTGGTATACACAAAGGCTTTCTTTGTCACTCCACACATGCACACAAGAATCTTTGTAGTGCTTAACTCCACCCCTTTTCTTTTTTGCAGAGATGATGGCAGGCAAGCTAGGGACAGTTTTCAGCCCACAGAAAATTAGGGTTGTCTGATAGAAATCTGGAAAGAGTTCAGCACTTTCAATGGTTGAGCAGAAAAGGGAATTCCAGCAGGTGTTCCTTGTTCCCTGGTTGCAAGGCCTGCTAAAATTTTCTTTTCCCCACATTCTGGGCTCTCCTCTTATGCTGGGCACTCCTGTCTTCTGGGCTCCAGTCTGACATCAGAAGTGCAGTACTACCCAGAGTGGCCTGTGCTCTGACTAAGGAGGAATCCAGGATCTGCTGCTTCAACTGGCTCAGCTGGCTTGACCCTTCATTCCGGGATTTTCTTGGTTTTCCAGGACAAATGGCAACCCCACCCACAAACAAACATATTCACCCTCCAAGTTTGCAGAGAGACTGCAAAGACATTCACTTAAAACTGGCAAAAAGCAGCAGTGGAGACAGAATTCTTCCTCAGCCCAGTGCAGAGTGGCATGGAGGCACTGAGCAGCCACTCTGTCTGCTGGCTCTGCAAATGTTCTCTCTTGCATGCATTGTTTGGCGATTGGCCACTTGGTCAATCAGCAAGCAGGGGCCTCCTAGGGCTGGAAAACACACCATGTGCATCTGAGCTTGGCTTGCAGGGGAGTAAGTATATGAGATGGATTTAGAGGAGTCCCTGCTGCCAGCCAGAGGAGTGGAGTCCCACTCCTGGCTCAGTTCAGCCTAGACCTACAGGGGGGAGCATGCCTAAAGCACCCACCCACCACTAGCAGCAGCAGTGCAGAGTTCATGCAAGCTGGTGAAAGCCTTAGCAACTCAAGTCCCTATGTACAGTCCTTGAGTCTCACCACTGCATGTTTTGTGGTGGTAGCAGCAGAAAATAAGCCTAGCTGCCAATTGGCTAAAGAAGAGAAGACAGCATGGCTCCATCACCACATGTTTTGGGGCATCCCACTTGCATCTCAAACAGACATTCTTGTGCCACCTCTTCTGCTTCCCTATGCCATTTTTAATGGGGAAATTACCATGCACCTTTTTTGGTATCTGTGGGGGCCCACTGTACAAAAACCTCTGGAGGAGCACAAACTGCTTACCACTGATGTAAATATTAATTTTGCTATGAAGGACTAGCACTGGGTGGAAATATTGTGGCCCTTCATTTGTGACTGTAACTGACTGCAATGCCAAGCTGCCCTAACCAGTTGGTGCAGAATGCTGATACCCATGGGTGCAGAATGAGTTCAACAGCATTTGGAGGGCTGCATTATTTCTATCTCTGTATGAGGAAGGCAATACAAACACGCTCTGAACAAATCCTGTCAAGAAAACCTCTTGATAGGTTTGCCTTTTGGTGGCTGTAAGTCAGAAACAAATTGAAGGGACACAACAGCAAACAATCTTTTAAAAACTGTTTCCCAAGCTTGCTCCAAGTTCAATATCAACAATGGACGTTTTTAGACGATCTTTGCCGCACAAAGATAATCCGGGACAGTTTCGTCGCAGCAGTGTGGCAAGGGGTCGATTTCTGATGACTCCGTCCCTGCTGCGAGATCGTCCGTCCCTCTTGCGCTAAGGCTTGGAGCCTGCCACGCTATATTCGGCCAGATTTTATTCACGGAAGTTGTCAGTGAATAAAATCTGGCCGAATATAGCGCAGCAGGCTCCAAGCCTTAGCTCAAGAGGGACAGACGATCTCACAGCAGGGACGGTGTCGTCTGAAATCGACCCCCTGCCACGCTGCTGCGAAGAAACTCTCCAAGCTGATCCTTGCATGGCAAGGATCGTCTGAAAATGTCCAATGTCTATTAGTCTTCATTTTATTTTCCTTTCTTCACAACAAATTCAAAGTACTGTATATATTGTTTTAAATGGCTTGTTTGCTGTTATATTATTCAAGGAAGAGGTCTAATTTGAAACAAAAGTATCCCTACTCAGACAGTTTGTTCTTTCAAACTTATAGTTCATAGGTTTATAATTTTGGCCTCAAAACAGAATACTACAATCTTTCCAACCATTAACAACCACCAGAGATTTTCCTGCCATCTGTGACTTAGCATATATTAAGTTTCTGCCTATTGTGAAGTCGAAGGCTTTTATGGCCGGCATCCATAGATTTTTTTTTTCCGGGCTGTGAGGCCGTGTTCTGGAATAGTTTCTTTCTGACGTTTTGCCTGCATCTGTGGCTGGCATCCTCAGAGAAAGTTTCTAATTTCTCTGAGGATGGCAGCCACAGATGCAGACAAAACATCAGAAATAAACTGTTCCAGAACACGGCCTCACAGCCCCCCCCCCAAAAAAAACCCAAGGAAAATCTATTTCTGCCTATTATTATTATTATTTGTAGTAGTAGTAGTATTTAAACAACCATTTCTCTACCTTGAAAATGCACTATGGGCTAGATCTAAAGCTCTGCTTCCACACACAGAAAGACTTTGCTGCTTAGCAAGTGTTTGTTAACACACTGCATTATGGCACTATGTAAGCATGGTGAAAGTAATATCCCAAAGATATTTTTCCACTTGTGCAAGAGGCTGCACAACTTGCAGAAATGTGAGAACTCACTGCACCTACTCAGACACCATTGCCAGGAGGGCACAAACAGTCAAGTATCCTTCCTGATCTAACACTCTTTGACCCAAAGGGAATTCCACTTGTGAATAGCAACTCCACTCAATTTTTGGTATTTGGCTTTCCACACCAGCACCCACACCCCTTACTCAATGGAGTCCCCCCCCCCCCAGGCATAAGGGATGCACTGGTGAAGAAGGGCTACAAAAACCTTGTTGCACCAGCAGAATTCTACAGGCTTCTCTGGGTACCACTATTTTTTTCTTTAGTGTATGACAACAAGCATAGAAATAGGTAACCCAAATTTTGAATCATTCAATTTTTTAAAACTTCCAATATGTCTTTAGCAGATGACATGCCAGTCTGATACTATCACAGCATACTTTCCTATAGCAGAACACCTGAAAGTACAGGATCCCTTTCACGCTATCCAAATATACCACTACATTTTAACTGTCATGGTTCCATCATATGGAGTCCTTAGATTTGTAGTTTAGTGAGTGGTATTTATAATTTTTTACCAGAAAGCTCTAACAAACACCCTAAACTGCAAATTCCAGAATTCCATAGGATCTAGTCACGGCAGTTAAAGTGGAATGATGGTACTATAACTGTCAAGCATGAAACGGCCCCATGTAATTTAGGAGAAACTGGCTTCTGTAATATACAATAAGTTGAAGTTAGAACACTGGTGAGTCAGTGTTGTCAAATGTGCATATTTTTAGGATGGTGTTGCCTTTATCACCCCTGTCCTCTTAATCACATATCTCATTTTTATTTCTTAAAAAAAGTGAATCTCTGATATGCTTCCCTGAAGGGAAGCAACACCACAGGATTTTTTAACAATTGGTAGAGTATTGAATGAGCAAAATGACTCATTCAATAGGCAGTTAAACAGTAGTGTGTTCTGCTACATTCTGGAATGGAACAAATATGTTTGTTCCTGGGGGTGGCAAACACAGAGTACTGTGAAGATAACAGTTCATCTGGAGTCTGGTCACAAGCCAGTGAGCTGATTTTGTTTTAAATTCCATTTTAAAATGTTACAGTGGCTGTCCTACAGTGCTCACATGGAGGAACTTATGGTGCCAAATTTCTTCAATGAAAGGTGTGGGACTGCAGTTTCCTGGAAGTCAAGTCTTCTACTGATACCCTTTACATTTATGTCAGGGCAGCAAACACCAAGGAAAAAAAAAACAGGCTGAACTTTAGCTCAAATTAAGTCTGGAGATCCTTCAGATATCAACTAATGCAATCTAACAGTGAACATAACATACCAACATCAAAATCTTTTCTTACTTTCAAGCTTCAGTATTTTAATCAAACCAGCAACTAGCTAGAAAAATCAAAACATTACTCGAGAGATTCTTGCTGGAATTCTCTATCATGGTCTACATTACGTCACTTTATGTATACTTGGCTACATAGCAGACAAGCTAAGAAACCCCATTAGCGAATTTTGAAGATGCATATCAGGGCACCAGCAAGAGTATCCCAAAGCACACTGGTCTCTACTGATGCACATTGGTATTCCCTAGTTGGTCTCAATGTACATTGGTCCTGTTGTGCATCATTCATGTTGCACACTGGTTACAATGTGTATCAGAACCAATTGTACCATTGTGCATTGGTCCTGTTGAACATTGGTCACTTCACTGGCTCCCCTATGTATTAAAATCACAGTAGCACCTTGCTGAATGCAAAATTGTTCAATTCTATTTCCCACAGACATAACTCCACTTACAAAAACACAAGTCCCATACTGAATTCTAGCCTCTTTCCTGATTTTATTTGTATTTATTTATTTATGTATTTATACCCCACTCTTCAGCCATAAGGCTATCAGAGCAGCTTACAAATTGTTTTAAGCAATAGCTATTTACACATCTACACTGCATTAAACAGTTTCCAATGTGTGTTAGCTAATTGCCCCCACGAGCTGGGTACTAATTTTACCGACCTACGAAAGGATGGAAGGCAGAGTGAACCTTGGAGCCCACTTAAGATTGCCTAAGGACTGTTGGACACATTACAAAATGTTTCTAAAATTAAAGGTGTACAATAATTTATCTCTGCCCACTATCCAGCTTTCATTTGAACTCCCCTATCCTGCTCTTTAGTTCAGCCATTCCTGCATATGTTGTCCCTCTAGGTATGGTTAGCAGCAATGCGCAAAAGACATGCTGTCTGCCTTTTACTGCAGGTTGTTCTCTGAATTGCCAAATCAATCAGAATAGCCTTGGACAAATCTAGTCCAGACATGATGAAAACCAAGGCAACTTGACTGGCCTCAATCCAAATCCATTGGAATCAGCCCACTTTTGTTTGTGGTTTTGTTGGAAGAAGAAACCTTTGGTAGCTTCAACTGATCCAGAATTGAGGTTTATGGGATCATGCTACACAGTGGCATCATTATGGGGGTGTGGAGAGGCC
Source organism: Gambelia wislizenii (assembly GCA_030847615.1). NCBI lineage: Eukaryota > Metazoa > Chordata > Lepidosauria > Squamata > Crotaphytidae > Gambelia > Gambelia wislizenii. The sequence continues at coordinate 113,166,160 of JAUMIR010000004.1, forward strand.
AAAACACACCAGCTGGCACCATCGGGGGGGGGGGGCTTAGTAATGCCACAGATGCTGCATCATGTTGTATCAGTTCTGAAACAGCTGCCTCTGAGAACAGTCCAAATTGGGGTCATGATGTCTGACAGGCCACCTACTTTTATACCATCCTGATCTTTGCCTAAATGAGAAGAGAGAACTTACCCTGTGTAACATCTATGCTGGAGGCACAATTGATGGAAATGAAAGATATGGTGTTCTCATTGGCTGCATCAATATTGTGGAGTATGTCACCTATGAGTCATATCCTTCTCTGGCTTTCCTGACAATATTTTTTTATTCCATACCTTCTTTGTTGTATGTTGTTGTTTGCTGTTGAGTCAGCTTTGACTTGTGGCAACAGAGACCTCCAAGAGCCCTGGTATCAACAGCCTTGCTCAGATCTTACAAGCTCAGGGCCATGGATTCCTTGATTGAGTTAGGCCACCTGTAATGTCCTGTTTCCTCATTTTCTACTGCCTTCTAATCTACCAAGCATTAGATATTTCATGTCTTCCATTTTATGTAAAGGTTATGTATGATTTCTGCTTTTTGTTGCATTTTAATGTGATCTAGCTTCATTGTACTGTATCTAATATTTAGCTCATCTTATGATATTGTGATGTTAAGTTATTGCAAGTTTTCCTGTGTATATATATTCATAGATGACTATATTATAGATAGCAATATATAAATTAGAAATTTTGCTTGGTTTAAACAATACAGTTGTCCCTCCGTATCCACAGATTTGTTATCCATGGATTTAAGTATTCACGGCTTGAAAATATTCTTAAAAATATAATAATCCAAAAAGCAAAGCTTGATTTTACCATCTTATATAAGGGACACCATTTTGCTATGCCATTGCATATAATGGGACTTGAATATTCATGGATTTTGGTATCCACGGGGGGTCTTGGAACCAAACCCCAGTGAATATGGACAACTGTATAAGGACATAATCCTATACATATTTTACATGAGTGCATGTGTCAAGGAAATCAATGGGGGTTACTTATGAGTAGATACATATATGACTAATCTAAGTATTTATTTAGAATTTCTACAGGAACTGAATCTATATAGTTTGGATTATCCTTTGAATTGTAAGTGCCACAGAAATTAATGAGTCTCCTGACTCATTAAGGTGCTATGAGAAATTAAATACAAATAGCCATCATCAAGGTGCTGTGACAAATTAAATACAAATAAATAAATGTGTGGTCAGGATTGTACCATATTCCAACACCAACCCCCCATCTTTTCATACTTTGTGAGTTAAACTTATATAATCCAGTCAACAGTTTGTGAAGCTTAGAGATGATACTGCCCTGGGTGAAAATAAAAAAGCATCTGCTTCTTTGCACATGCTCCTTTATTTAAATGCTTGCATATTTTAAATCATCACTTAGTGGAATCCAAAGCCACGTTACAGAATGAGCTTCTCACGCACTTTTCTAAATGAAAGCTTGCTGTGTGCCCATGGCATTCCTCATTTTATGAAGTTCATGCATATAGGGCAGGAGAACTAGGCCTATAAATAATGTTCCAGTCTATTGCTAATGTCTAGTACAATGAGAGCAACCAGAGAAAACTGGACAGATTTTTTTTTAAAAAGAAAGAAAGAAAGAAAGAAAGAAAGAAAGAAAGAAAGAAAGAAAGAAAGAAGTACCACTTAGGGTGTTTGAAACTCATTGAGATGATGTCCTAGTGCTGCTGCATTTGATATATGTTAATGAGGTATCTGAGAAGTAGGCACAGTAGACATTTGTCATGATTTCATAATGTTATTGTGCTTGTGCCTATACTGATGATGTTACTATGTTCTTTCTTTTTATTCATAATTTTATTGTGTAATTTGTATGCATGTATTCATTGCATTAATATCCATAAACTACTCCAGGGTATGCATTTTTATAGGATTATTGTACTCTCCTAAAGCACATAAAGTCAATCGGCCTTTGCTTTCTACATCTACCAAGCACACTGGAGTAGAGCAGGAAACGTATGCTTGTCATAAATTTTATTGCTTAATTTTTAGTTTGAGCAAAAGCCACACAATCCAGCCCATTTACTTAAAACATGCAAAAATAATTTCCCTTCCTGTGGTTCATAAGCAACATGCTGGGCTGAGACATGCAGCCCAGATACAAATGAATAGCTCAGAGGAGAGGAAATTGGAAAGAATGGGCCCAAACTAGCAATTACTATTGTGATTATCCTTTGGCAGAATATAGGAACATGTCTAACTAGTTAAGGAAATAACTCTTCTCTAAATACTAAGGCCAAGATCCAAAGAGCCCATCCAAGGGGATTGTACTTGCCTGCAGAACTGTTGACTTTTGCTTTCAAGAGCTGTCCTCTGTGCCATATTAGAAGCAGTTGTTCATGCATCATAGGTGAAGTCTGAGGAAAAAATAGGTCTAAAACCAGATTGTACTTATGAAACCAGGATACAGGTCTTTGTAAAATGACATATGTTTCATGTTATATCCTGGCATAAGATCATTATTTCTATAGAAACTAGTGGTACACATAGTTGTCACTCACCAAAGTAGGAACTAAGTTAGGGGAAAGATTTGTAATACCTCTTTGCTGTAGTGCACTGTTCACATCCCAGTCACTGCTGCTTCTTTGTCTGATACACAGCTTCGATACCATCTTTAAAACAAAGTAAAACACAGGCCTCTTTGCAAGATGAGCCCAACCAGCCAGGCAAATGATGTAGGCAAAGCAATACTCACTTATTGCCTTAACTCTGCCTAAATGTCATAATCATCAAGTTAACCCAATCAGATATGGCTGCAGAATCATGGTAGCAAATCAAATCAAATCATGTTTCTTGCTTCTTGCCCCAAGTCTTGTACATATGTCAATAGACATACAGCTATTAGAGGTCTACCCTTACATACCGTATATTCCGGCGTATAAAATGACTGGGCTTATAAGATGATCCCCCAATTTTTAAGTTAAAATATAGAGTTTGGGATATACTTGCCATGTAAGACGACCCCTCCTTCTCTTATATGGAGAGTATAGTTGTCCCTTCACATTCACTGGGGTTTGGTTCCAGGACCCGCCGTAGACACCAAAATCCGTGAATACTCAAGTCCCATTATATGCAATGGCATAGCAAAATGGTGTCCCTTATATAAGATGGCAAAATCAAGGTTTGCTTTTTGGATTATTATTTTTTAAATAATACTTTCAAGTTGTGAATACTTAAATCGGTGAATGCCAAATCCGTGAATATGAAGGGACAATTGGATATCCCAAACTCCCCCCTCCAGCCACCATCCATCCACCCTTCCCAAAGCCATGATAGGAACCCCGATAATGGCTTTGGGAAGGGCGGGTGCTGGCTGTAAAGCCTCCCCCCCTCCAGCCACCACCCATCCACCTTTCCTAAAGGAATGGAAGGCGGAGGAGAGGGGCAAATGTAAGGGTGGCTTGAGGGGGGGGGCTTTCCAGCCAGCCCACCCCCTCCGCAAAGCTGTGATGGGGACCACGATCCCAGTGTCGGGGAGGGTGGAAGGGTGGCTTGAGCGGGAGGCTTTCCAGCCAGCCCACCCCTCTCTGAGGCTGTGATGAGGAGCCTGATACCAGCGTTGGGGAGGTTGGAAGGGTGGCTCAAGTGTGGGGGGGTTCCAGCCAGCCCGCCCCCTCCCCGAGGCTGTGATTGGGAGCCTGATACCGGCATCGGGGAGGGTGGAAGGGTGGCTCGAGGGGAGAGCTTTCCAGACAGCCCACCCCCTGTCCAAGGCCACGATTGGGAGCCCAATCCCAGCATCAGGGAGGGTGGAAGGGTGGCTTGAGGGGGGGCTTTCCAACCAGCCCACCCCTCTATGAGGCTGTGATTTGGAGCCTGATCCTGGCATCGGGGAGGGTGGAAGGGTGGCTCAAGGGGGGGTTCCAGCCAGCCCACCCCCTCCCCAAGGCCGTGATTGGGAGCCTGATGCCGGCATCAGGGAGGGTGGAAGGGTGGCTCGAGGGGTGGCTTTCCAGCCAGCCCAGCCCCTCCCCGAGGCCATGATGGGGAGCCTGATCACGGTGTTGGGGTGGGTGGAAGGGTGGCTCAAGGAATGAAGACAGACCACGGGATTTGCCTTCCACCTTCCAGAGGCGAACGTACCCAGTTGCCTCGGTCGCTGCTGGATCTCCTGTGGGTTTGTTCCCTTTCAGGAACAAACAAACAAACAAACAAACAAATGTTTGCCCCTCTCCTCTGGCTTTGGTTGCTCCCCAAAGGGGGATAAGTCAGAGAAGAGGGGAGAATGAACCAGTAAACATTTTGCCTCACCCCCCCCCCGCCAGATCTCCTGCCTCTTCGCTCCGTTTGCGAAGGGAGTGAAGAGGCAGGAGATTGGATGGCGGGTGAAGCAAAGTGTATCCGGCGTATAAGATGACCTCTGATTTTGGAGGATATTTTTCGGGGCTCAAAGGTCATCTTATATGCCAGAATAAATGGCGGAATATACGCCTAGTTTTGCCTTGTTGTCCACACAGAAGCAGCTCTGCAGCGCCTAACATCCTGCTTTGCAACAGCTGCAAAGCTAATTGGGCTGGAAGTCAACCTGAAGAAAATTGAAGTTCTCTACCAGCCTGCACCACAGGACGAACACCATCATCCCCACATTGCCGTTGGCAAATCTGTGCTCAAGTCCGTTCAGCAGTTCCCCTACCTATGAAGCATCATCTCCTCAGGTGCCAAGATTGACAAAGAGATTGAGCAGAGATTAGCAATGGCATATAGTGCATTTGGAAGACTTTACAAAAGAGTCTGGAGTAATAAACACCTGAGGCAAAGCACAAAAATCTGTGAACAGAGCCATTGTACTGTTTATTCTCCTTTATGGGTCTGAAACATGGGTCACCTATTGCCACCACTTACGACTCCTTGAACACTTTCATCAGTGTTGCAGAATCCTAAATATACACTGGACTATGTGACAAATGTTGCTGTCCTTGAGCAAGCAGGAGTCACCAGCATTGAGGCCATGGTATTGAGAACACAGCTGCACTGGGCAGGGCACATTTTAAGGATGAAGGACCACCGCCTCCCAAAAATAGTACTCTACGGTGAAATCGCCATGGGTCAGCGTAAGAGGGGCACTCTAAAAAAGCGATACAAGGACTCCCTGAAACAACATCTGAGGCTCAGCCAAATTGATCACCAACAGTGATCCGCCCTGGCCTCACATTGGGAGGCATGGAGACGTACTATTCACAATGTTGCAGCCCTATTTGAGAACTCACGCTGAACAAATCTTGAAGACAAACAACAACACAGAAAGAATCACAACACAGAAACATCACCCAAGGAGACCTTCTGCTGTGCTTTCTGCAACCGGACTTGTTTATCTTGAATTGGCCTTTTTAGTTATCAGCGCGCTTGCAGAAAGCACGGGATGACTCCTTCCTGAATCTTTGTTTGTGAAGAAAAGCCAGAATGAGAGGGGGGGGGTTGCCTTGTGCTCTTCTCTCACACTGTATGTCCAGAATGTCTGCACAGGAGAAGCATAGATCATGTTGCAGAAACATTTACCAGTATTTTTTCCACAGAAATCTACCTTCTCCACTCTACATTTTGGTTCAGTCCTCACTAGAATGCACAACTGTAAACCCTCTCTGAATAATCAAGCCACAAATATAGATTTAGATAGGCATTAGATGTAGGTATGATGGAAAAACTTTTCCAAGTTCTTACTCTTTCTAATAATACATGTCGCCATGTAGAAAAGGTGACTCTTCCTTTAGTGCATTTGAGAATATATAGTTCATATTTCAAAGTAAATTTCTCAGTATGAAGTCAAGGGTTCTGCAATTACTTCTTCTTATAAATGTGTTCCATGGCATGGAAGTAGAGTTCAGCAGTGGGTTTCCTTTATGAACCATTTCCCCACATGTTACTGAAAGTAATAGCATTGTATTCAGAATACAAATCTTTTTGAGCACTACTAGTAAAACAAAACAAAAAAAACCAAAAAAAAACCCCAAGAAATCTCTTTGCACATGCTGTTCATGGAAGAAAGCCATACTGTTTTCAGGATGCAGGATAAAGAATGGAGCAATTCAGTTTCTTTAGTAATCTAAATATATGTCCATGCAAAACATTTCCCAAATGAAAGTGAAAGTGAAGAAGACACTCTCGGGTCCTGTCGATACAGTCAAAATAATACCAATGCAATGCGAAAGATCAGCAATCCATTCAAACAATCATTTGCACAAATACATGTCATTCAGAAGGGGGTCAACCAAATCCACCACATAGCCCATGTGCGTTGTGTCCGGGGCTTCATACAGATTTTCCGAAAAGCTCTGTACAACTTCCAAATGTGCGACGGTCTGAACACTCACATTTGCACAGATACAAAGAGGCAGTGCAATCTGACTGGCTGGATGAATACAGGGGGCAAGGCTAGCAAAGAGGAAAAGCGACTGTGGCCACCATGTTAGATTTTCAGCTAAGCGAGGGTCAGGTAAGTTGATCAAACTGTGATCTCATTTACTTACTTACTTACTTATTTATTTATATATACAAAGTGTTGCTTGTACATACCCTGGGAAACTTTTTTAAAAAAAATAAAATAATAGTGGCTGATTTAAAATCGTGAGTAAATCACTTGTGGCCACCATCTGGCTAGGGGGTCATGCAGAGTTTAGGGGGCCTCTTTTGGCCATGTAGGCAGGTTGCATCATTGCAATGCCTACCTTTCTGAACATGTTCTTATTTTCCCCCCTCATAAAGACAAAACCTCAGTGGAAAATATTAACAGTATGTACAGTAAACAGCTATATAATGCAGACAGTACTGAGTATGTCCTGTATAAATATGGAGACAGGGGGACAGAGTTCTTTTATTATAAATGATGCATAAATAAATAAATAAATAAATAGCCATCCAAACCAACTTGCTACATAACCTGTAATGGACAACTTTTTTTTATCTTAAAAAGCTTGCGGATTATACTTAATATTGCTGGTTAGTTTCCTGTTTAATTGACAGTGGTGAAATTGAAACTAAACTCACACGGCATGACCTCTTTTGTTTTATTTGTCAAACCCCTCATTGTTTGGTCCCCTTGCAGTAATCTCAGAGGTTGTGAAATGCCAAAGAATGGATTCTGAGTAATCCACAGCTAAGAATGGAAAAGCTGTCAAGCTGCCAGGGTCACCTACCTGCTGAAAATTAAAAAGCAGTTATGATTTGAAGTTGCCAGAATGAATCTCTGCACAGCTAGAAAGACACATCTTAGGAATGCATTCATGAAAATGTGGGTGTTTGCACATGGCTTCTCCAGTTTGGCTTTATTTATGTTGAATAAATCATGACCCGGTGTAATATATCATATGTTGTTCATCTGAGGTTATACTTACTTGATTTTAAGACCTGCTAAGGGACAGATGATTGTTATTATGCCCTGTTATGTAAAACCATAGAATTCAAAAATGGTGTACTTTCTTTTTCACAGGACTGTAGTTCTGGTTAGGGCTGTTAAGTTAGGCATGGGATCTAGGATAAACACCCTTGCTCAATATTTTGCAAACAAATTGAAAGAGAGGGAAACGGGTGCTCAGCAGGATCTGGTTGAGCTTGTTTCTCCAATGGGATGGATTGGAATGAATCAGTTCTATAATCCTCAATAAGATGCTGACCATATTTTGAACAATTTATTCAAGGGAGATGGACAAGGGATAGGAGGTGGAGGGCTTTTCCTTAGTAGAAGTGATGAAAGCCATTTGCCACAGAATAAGAAACTTCTAATTCTATTCTCTGCAGGGAAATAAGCTCTGCTTGGTTTGCCTGAGACAGCTGTATCCATTCACCTTGTCCCCAGAAGGTACGTATTGGGGAGGTGGTTGCTTGTGCAGAAGGTATGTAATGTGGGGTGGCTGCTTATTCTCTTACCTTCCAACATTTCACAAATTAAAACCTGGAAACATGTGGCCAAGGAACATTGGAGTGTGGTCAAGATGGCAAAAGTTAATAGTGAGGGAGAACACACTTGCTAGGAGAGGCTGCAACAGTTTGCTTTTGCATGAGCCTACTGGGAAGGGCAAGATTCTGCCCACTCCCTCCCCTCCCCTCTACTGACTTAAGTACAAACTATTTTTGCACTTTGAACTCAGCTTGCAGCAATGGATGTAAACTGAGAACAAAGAGAGGGAAACTGTGGCATTCTAAAAGCAGCTGAAAAAGTGGGAAGACATAGGAGTAATAGGGACTGTCCCTGCCGAGTTAGGGCAGCTGGAGGATATGTAATATCATCCAGTGGCTTTGAACATGTGGGTCTGTCTTATGTAAATAATGTATAGTAACTTTCTTGTGAAAAGAAAAAAGAAAGAAATGGAGGCAGAAAGTCACTGAACAACTTCAGGCCAAACATTACTCTGAGTTTCCACAAAAGGATGAACAATTACGGTAAATTTGTGAACTGATTTACACATATGACATGATTTTTTTAAAGCCTATAATAAAATTAGCCATTATAAATTACGTTATTCTCTACTATAGTTGCCCAAAATAAGTATATGTTACATTTGAGAAGTCTAAAATATCTCAGAATTGCAAGAATCAAAGGTTACATTAGAAACATGGTGCCATGTTACACTGGAAATCATTACATTCTCAATTATTGTCTACTTCTTCCTGGATAAAGTTTCTAATCTTAATTTCCAGTTAGTACTGATCCAGCTGATTCCAGCAATGGTGTTATATTCTGTCCTTGGGCTTCTAGCACTTCAGTCTATTCTATTTTTGTCTCTTATGTGACATCAACACTAGGAGCATATAAAAGCAATGTAATCAGAAAGGAAAACAAAAAACTTTTTTTAAAAGTGCTATTTTACTGTAAATGTAACTTTAGATCAGAAGGGCCCACTGCTTTCGTACCTGCTCCTCCTCTTTTGATTTGGGAAATCCTGCAGAATAGATATGATTGGATAGGATTTTCCCCTAATTAAATTGTCATGTGTATCAGGATAATAAAGGGGGATTTAATTTTTTAAAAAGTATAACTCATTAGATTTGTGTAATTAAATGTTTAAGTCAGAAATTCTCAATTTAATCCTAATACATGCATCAAACATTTACAAGGATATTTTTTTTATTAAGAAGGATTACTTAGGGAAATAGTTGCTTTATGACAAGCTTTTGTATTTTGAACAAGATAGCAGAAGTTTAAATCAAGAGAGATGATTCTTCAGGAAAGCAAAAATCTTAATTGATTTGCTTATATGCAGCTTAAGAACAAATTTAATCAAGACAAGAGAAATGCAGCCATACAGGTTAAAGACAATGAGTTTTATTCAGAGTTGTGTAAAGATGATGACCATGTAATTTTAAAAGTGTATAAATGGCTTTTGAAATTAGAGACAGAAGATGAACCTCTAAAAGAGTACATAAGGTGGGCCCAAAATTTTGGGCATAATGTCCATATGGGTGTGTAGGGGTACATGTGGTCCAAAGATACAACATTTACTTTGTGCAGTCATTTAAAAGAAAACCTGTATAAGACAATGTATAGATGGTATCTAACCCCAAATAAACTGTCAAAAATGTTCCAGAATGTTTCATTCCAATGTTGGGGATGTTAAGATAAAGAAGGCTACTTTTTTCACATGTGGTGGATTTGGAAGAAGATGAAAAGTTACTGGTCTAAGATTTATATGTTAATAATAATAAAAAAAGATTTTGTAAAGTTACCAGACACGTTTCTACTGGATATTATGGATAGTAAATATGGATTACTTCTTTGATACATGACAAGAGCAGCAAGAATATTGTTTTCTCAAACTTTGAAATGCACTGAAGTGCCACAGATGGAAGGAAGAATGGATTGTTAAGGTTGCGGAGCTGGTCCAAAATTGCTGAATTAACGTGGTTTCTAAAGGATATGACTCGTAAGCCAACTGAAGACCTCTGATAGATTGGAAACCATTTATGGATATATTTTTTTGAGCAATAATAAATCTAACAATGAAATAATCTGTGGTTATGGTTATTGGTAATTTTAGTAGAATTATTTAGTTGGATCTGTAGTGGTAGAATATTTTCTTCTTTTAACTTTTCATTACAGTGAGGCCTGGGGGGTGGGGTCAGAGCCCTACTGTGTTTTAGTTATAAGTCTTTTTTCCCCTTTTCTTCTTTTCCCCCTCTCTTTTTCGTCCTCCTCTTCCTTCTGTTCCTTAATACCACCTTCTGTACACCACTCGGTGTTCCCTGATTGATACAAATATGTAATATGGATAGATAGTTAGATGGATGTGTGGAACTTTTTGAAGTTCCCACACATATGTATAAATGAAAATACACTGAGAAGCTTTACCACTTTTCTCTAGATATCCTAGATAGTAGGCAAGAAACAGCTTGGATCCTGAGGATTGAGAGTAGAAGGAAGCTTCAGAATTATCCGTCTCTTCTTCCCTCTGCAGCCCCTGTATACCTCCCTAAAGGATTCCCCATGGGGCCAAATATCATCCTGAATGGTGTGGCATAGGATGAGAAGGTAGTTGGGAAAGTGGGGATTAGCCAAAACATTGTGGAGGCAACCTGCTGGCAGAACAAAAGTTGATGCCTGCGTTTTAAATGTCTTACATACAGATTCATGCCATACCTGCAAAATATAAGAAGTGCAGTTGCTGCCATGAAGCTACCCAATGTCCAGTGGCTCCATTGAGAACCAGCTGGCTTCCTCCTCTCCAGGCAGCCCCCGTGGCGGCTGGCATGGGGGCTGCCACTGTGGTCTTCCCCTTCCTGGCCTGTTCTGCAGGCCGGGAAAGGGCGCAAATGTAAGCACCAATCAGGACAGGCCACCCCTGCTCTGATTGGTTGCTCCAGAGGGAGGTGGGGCACTGCTGCCTTTTGCAGCACTTTTACTACAATTTTGTGACAATTTTGCAGCAGTTTTATGACTGCTGCTTTACCACACGGAGGTCAGGTATATAACCTAGCCTCCATGCTGGCTTGATCAGTGGATCTTTGGGTGACAAAGCCCTCCCTCCCTCCCTCCCTCCCTCCCTCCCTCCCTCCCTCCCTCCCTCCCTTTTTTTTGGTGGTAGGTTGTAGGTCATCTTGTTGCATGTATTCTCTTCCTGTCACAACTTTGGGGAGACTGGCATGGGTCCTGATCCAGGGTCATCGGTAATGGAAGGTGGTCTCTGTCAAGTTCATGATCAAGGTCAAGTTTAAGGTCAAGTTTGCAGAGACCCCCTTTTCCCGATGGTTGGGAATATGGGGAGTGTGGGAGGTCGTCAGGCATGCGGGGCCTGGGCACAACCTCTCTCCTTTCCTCAATGGTGGTGTTGGTGGCTAACCATCAGTGATACCATCTTGAAGTCGAAGGCTTTCATGGCCGGCATCCATAGATTTTCCATGGTTTTTTTTTCCGGGCTGTGAGGCCATGTTCTGGAATCATTTCTTTCTGATGTTTCGCCTGCATGTGTGGCTGGCATCCTCAGAGAATGGTTGGGTGGGATGTGTGTGGAGTTTATATGCTGTAAACCCCTGTTGGGGAGTATATGTAAATTTGTGTAATTGAATGGTTAGTTTCTGGGTATAGAAATGCAAGGCTCGTTAGTGTCTGTTTGGCTAATGATTGGTTGATGGGCCATTATCTGCTGGGAATCCTCCTGTCCCCGGGTGGAATTCAAACTAACCATTCAATTACACAAATGTACATATACTCCCCAACAGGGGTTCACAGCATATAAACTCCAAACACACACATACCCAACCATTCTCTGAGGATGCCAGCCACAGATGCAGTCGAAACGTCAGAAAGAAACAATTCCAGAACACGACCTCACAGTCCGGAAGAAAACCAAGGAAAATCTATAGCAATACCATCGACCAGCAGTTGAGTTGGTTAGTGTCTGGATCTGGACTCATGCAAGTTAGCCATCCATTGCAGCTGTTGTCAATAAAGTTGTGTTTTTTATTGCCAATATATATACTTCATTATTACCAATATATCTTTCCAAATATACAATGTGTCTGGCATTATTTGGGGTAAAGGGGGAGGGGGAGAACTTCCAGCCTGGGCATGCAACTCTATGTGTGTCTGTGTTCTTTCCAGTATTTTTATGATTCCCTTAAACCTTTCACTCTGTATCTAGCTATAACATTCAAATAGGTGTCATATTATCAAACTAAATGCACACAGCATTCATCTGAGTTTGAAAATGCCATTTGGACCAAAAAAAAAAAAAACCCAACAAGTGCATGAGATATGGGAGAAAGAATGCTTCTTTCTGAATCTTTGCCCTAGTCTGTTTAGCCTGCAGGATGGCATTAAGAGGGAACCTGAACATCTAAGATCCTGTTGAAATAAGATGATTAACAAAACCAGCCTTGCCTAAGTTATTGCAAAATTATCACTATCAAATGAGCCACTGATCTCAGTCCTCAAAAGTAGTCAATCCGGTGGCCAGGACATTGGCTGGCAATTCATCTTGGATAGGACATTAAGCATGGAAAGGCAGTCCACAAGCACCTCAGGCTATACCTATGTTGTTCAAACTCAGGAAGAATTAAACAGTTATATAAGACAACTCTATCACACCCTTATGCCATCTTGGGCCCCTTCACACCACACAATTATAGTATAGGTTGTCCCCCGGTGTCTGCGGAACCAATATCTGTGGTTTCAGTTATCCACAGATGAAAAAATAAAGATAGCATTGAATTGCACTGAAAAATGTCTAGAGAGGTATCCTCTCTAGGAACCACTAGTTCCTCCAATTCAACTCTATGGTACGTTTGTACTCGAGAACTTTTGTTTTAATAGGGCTTGCTATTATCCAAGGTTTAAATTATAAACGGTAAGTCCAGGAACATATCCCCCATGGATACAGGGGGCAATGTGTACTGTAGTTTCACTTCAACTGTCATGGCTACATGTTATGGAATCCTGGGGTGTGTAGTTTGGTGAGGCAGTAGAGCTCTCTGAAAGAGAATTCTAAGGAGCCCTCCCTAAGCTGGAAATCACAGGATTCCATAGGATAGAACCATGGCAGTTAAATCAGAATCATAGTACTACGCTTGTGTAGTATAAAAGGCCCCCGATCCCTGGTAGAATGGAATCTGCCACATAAGTTTCCTTAAAGACAGTAGCTTTGTAGCACAACCAAGATCCATACAATTCTCTCCACTTGCAAGCTGTGGCTATGGTGCTTCCTCCTTTCACATTTACACCAGTGCCTCTAGTTTTTGTTCCAGTGGACAGAATAATGGCTCAAGTTCCTGAATTCAGCAAGGGATATAATGGCAACAAGTCCATCTTAACTGTTTCCCTCATGAATCTGTACTACTGGTGTAAGTTCTCTGATGTCAACATGAACAAAGTGGTTTGGGGCATTGCTGAAGAAATGTTCTCCTTTGTGTGTTATCTATGTTTGATCATGACAGGAACTTCAGACCCTTGCAAATATCAAGTCTTCTCACAAAACAGATTCATGAATTTTGAATGATGAGTAGAGATGGCTGTAATACAGAGAACGGAGTACATAGCTATAGATTTATGAATGCAAACCACTCTGTAGCACTAGACTTATGAATGCAAACAACTCTGTAGCACTAACAGAATACCTGAAGTGATGCTTTCTTGTTGGATTGGAGCCAACCAATTCACACAATACACACTTTTTATAACTTTCATTTACTGTTCATTCTTTTGTAAACAATCAAGTTCTGGTTATGTGAAATTTTAGCTTAGTAAGGTTCTTTGGATGGCAATTCACAGCATTTACCATATGTTAAAATTTCATGTAGCTTTAATTTGAATGGTAATTGTTTAAAACATTGGCAGATTCCATTTTGCCATGAAAATGTTTTATAAAATACAGAATGCATTAATAATGATGTATGATAAATCTAGGATGGAAGCCAAATGCAAATGCTTTGGAACTGATACAGTAGCTCATCGCTTAACAGAATGGTGTATAGCTAAAACTGAGGAACACCAGGGATTAAAGCCATTTAGAACAATTCATTAAATTCTTCCCCTTGAAAATGAGACTCTACTCCTGTGGCACAACTTTACATGACTTGAACCAATTTATTTTAGACAATGTTCTCATGGATATTTATAACGTCCAGCAATATTGGTGAATGTAGAAAGATACCTTTTGTGAAAGTGATAGAGGACTATAGAAGTGGTGGCTTATGATAAGGCAGAACAAAATGTTGAGGCAAATGGAAAAAGTGAACATAAAGATTTTTAAAGAAATCTTTCATTCTCTGTGGTGATTCTAGCTGTTATTTCAGGAAGACAAATTAGACTAACTTTTCTTTCAGTAACTGTACAAAGGGTAAAGTCAATAAATTACAAATGCTTTCTAAATGAATAAGTTAATGAATGTGGTATATGAAGTGAAATGTAATTAAAATTTTAAAGTTATAAGTCTTTAAAGGATAAAGTGAATTAACTGCAGAGCCTTCATAAATGAATTAATGAACACAATACATGAACTGAAATTGAATTGCATTTTGGGGGTATTCTAGTTTTTCATGTCCACAAAAAGTAGCAGAACATGTGGTTGTAACTTTTAATTGCTTTTGATGAATGTAAGAAAGTTGTACATTCATACAATAAATAGACCATTTTTTAATATTTGTTTAATTATTCATGCCTGGGCATGTCCCATGCCCCATCATCACCTGAAGCAATTAATTCATGTGTCTTCTGCCTCTTACTCATTTCTTCCTCCACCCTATCCCTGTTTCATGAGTCTATGGACATTTTCAGATGATCCTTGCCGCACAAGGATCGCCCGGGAGAGGTTCGTTGCAGCAGCGCAGCAGAGGGTCGATTTCAGACGATGCTGTGCCTGCTGCGAGATTGTCCGTCCCTCTTGTGCTTAGGCTTGGAGCCTGCCGCACTATATTTGGCAAGATTTTTTTCACAGACAACTTCTGTGAATAAAATCTTGCTGAATATAGCGCAGCAGGCTCCAAGCCTAAGTGCAAGAGGGACGGACGATCTTGCAGCAGGCACGGCGTCGTCTGAAATCGACCCTCTGCAGCGCTGCTGCAACGAACCTCTCCCGGGCGATCCTTGCACGGCAAGGATCGTCTGAAAATGTCCTATGTTGCAGGGAAGCAACTTATCTAGTATCCCTGTCCATCTATTTTACACTGAACATAGACATACATTTCTACCTTTATTTTAAAAATTAGAGCATATCTGTTTTAATTCAATGTGCTTCTAAATTATTCCACTTGTTCTCTCCCCATTACGCATTAGGCTTCGTAAATTTATACAGTTGTCCCTTCATATTTGCTGGGGTTTTGTTCCAGGACCTCCCATGGATACCAAAATCCGTGAATACTCAAATCCCATTATATGCAATGGCATAGCAAAATGGTGTCCCTTATATCAGATGGCAAAATCAAGGTTTGCTTTTTGGATTATTATTTTTTAAGAATATTTTCAAACGGTGAATACTTAAAACCATGGATACCAAATCCGTGGATACGGAAGGACAACTGTAATTTTACTTTGATAGGTAGACTTAACTTGTATGGCACTTGATAAGTAGGGATAGGGAACATTTTTTCTGTGAATGATCTCATTACCTTAGGGGTAATATTTTGGAGGCGCATGCTAGTGGAGTGTGCAGCTCTGGGTAGAACAAGGGCAAAAAATGTGTGCCCGGTCTCTCCGCCTGCATCCCTTCCTTCCTTTCTTGGGGGGGTCCTCAATTCTCACCCATAGCTACCCCCCTGCATATGTGTCAGAAAACACAAGAGAGGGTACTTCTGTCAGTAACTGAAACAAGTTTAGGGGAGGCAAGCAACTATGATTGGGGCTATTCAAGCCAAACCATGGAACAATTACACTTGACAGATTTTCCAATATGGAACCTCAAATGGTTTTTTAAAAAACATATTTTTATTAACACATACACACAAACATAAACACAAACTTTTTAAAAATACATAAAACACACAAGTTAATACACACAAACCCACAAACTTAAAACAAACTAATACAAACAAAATTACTAATGACTCACCCCAACTAATTATATTCCACTAATAAAATATTTCCATTAAGTGAGACTATATCCCAAGTTCTACTTTTAATCCAAACTCTTTCTCTATTTCATTTTTAGAAACCCCAAAATTGATAATACCCCTTACTTTGTTGCAAAAAGGAATAAACAAATCCCAATCTTAAAAAAAAAAATCAAAGATTTCTCCTTAATCAACATAGTCAATTTATCCACTCTAGCCAAGCTGCATATCTTTGTCAGCTAATCTTCTAGCGATGGAATTGATACATCTATCAATTTCAAACCCTCAAACTTATAGACAAACACAAGCATATTGTTTAAGGCTTGCAACTGAATGGGACACAAGGGAAATGATTTCTTGGCAACCAATCAAAAGTATATACTCTTAAAGAGCAGAAACAAAAAAAAAGGACTGGGGAACCCAACCTCCAGGGTAGATATGGGAGAAACTGGTCCAGTTGAGGATGGGAAGAAGAGAGAATAAAAGTACTTCGCCTTTGTTATCTAAATGAATTGCTGTTATCTGCTAAGATAAGGTTGCCAGTAAAGTGGTGAGCAGATCCCCATGGGAACATTGTTAGTGGAAAAGCTTATGAAAGGAAAGAAATATTTATGTTGTTCATGCAGGGAGAAAGACATTTTCTTTAAGAAAATAGTATGTTTCAATCTGGGAAAAGAGAACAGTATATGGGAACTAGTCCCAAGCCACCCTGTGCCAATAATCATGTGGATCAAACAGCATAGTATGCGGAGGTGGTTTAAATCATGTATTTCTTATGAGATTTTATCAAAGAAAGAAATGGAATGAAATACATCTAAGTAAATAAGCTATTAGCTGATAACCTTGCAAGAATCTTTACTCAACTGCCTAATGAGAATGAGCAATGAGAAGAAGAGGAAATTTGCTTACAAAATATTTTCCAACTGTACATAAAATTTGTTTGGGAATATTTCATTTTATGATTAAAGAAGAGTCATCATGCATTATTCTCTTAGAAACACCACCATCATGTTGTGCCTCACTGAATTCTCAAATGTGAAACAAATGAGAACTCCAATTTAAGACAATGGAAATGTAACATCTCTTCTGTAGAGACTTTCTTTTCATATGCAACACCTATAGCACACTGCTGTACTAAATAAATATTTGAAAGTATAGTTGTCCCTTCATATTCACTGGGGTTTGGTTCCAGGACCCCCTATGGATACCAAAATCCATGAATACTCAAGTCCCATTATATGCTCTCTCTCTCTGGCTTTTCTTCGCAAACGAAGATTCAGGAAGGACTCATCCCGCACTTTCTGCAAGCACGCTGATGACTAAAAAGGCCAATCCGAGATAAACAAGTCCAGTTGCTAAAAGCACAGCAGAAGGTCTCCTTGGGTGATGTTTTTGGGTTGTGATTCTTTCTGCGTTGTCGTTTCTCTTCAAGACTTGTTCGTCGTGAGTTCTCAAATAAGGCTGCAGCATTGTGGATAGTGCGTCTCCATGCCTCCCGATGTGAGGCCAGGGCGGACCACTGTTGGTGATCAATTTGGCCAAGCCTGAGATGTTGTTTCAGGGAGTCTTTGTATCGCTTTTTTGGAGCGCCCCTCTTATGCTGACCCGTGGTGAGTTCACCGTAGAGTAGTATTTTTGGGAGGCGATGGTCCTCCATCCTAGAAACGTGCCCTGCCCAGCGCAGCGGTGTTCTCAATATCATGGCCTCAATGCTGGTGATCCCTGCTTGCTCAAGGACAGCAACATTCGTCACATAGTCAGTCCAGTGTATATTTAGGATTGTGCGTATACAGCGCTGATGAAAGCGCTCGAGGAGTCGTAGGTGGTGGCGATAGGTGACCCATGTTTCAGATCCATAAAGGAGGATAGACAGTACGATGGCTCTATACACACTGATTTTTGTGCTTTGCCTCAGGTGTTTATTGCTCCAGACTCTTTTGTGAAGTCTTCCAAATGCACTATATGCAATGGCATAGCAAAATGGTGTCCCTTATATAAGATGGCAAAATCAAGGTTTGTTCTTTGGATTATTATTTTAAAGAATATTTTAAAGCTGTGAATACTTAAATCCATGAAGAGCAAATCCGTGGATATGGAGGGACAACTCTAATCTTAAGGGCTCCATTTAAGCTTTAAATTCTTCTCCATGCATGAGCACCCAGGACCCTGAGAACAACCTCTATGAAAAGATTAGATAGTTTGCATATGCTTAAGCACTTAGATAATGCCCTCACTCCCACTCCCAAAATGGGGCCATCCCAGCATCTCTTACACTTCTGGTAGAAAACACATTGTAGAAGATGACAGGGAGGATGAGGCATGAAAAGAAATTTCATTAATAGTCTTGGGACATATTAAGGCAGAGATAGGAAAGTAGTGACAATGCAACTCCTGAATGAAAGTTCTGGAATGGAAATGAAGTAAAATATTCTTACACTAGCTGTACCTGGTGTAACATATGCCATTAAAAACTCCCCCCCCCAATGCCTGGTAGGCCTTGCGACAACCTTGTAGGTTAGGCCAGTGTATTTTTAAATTCCTCCTCCCCCTTCTCAGCTTTCCACACTTTTCTCGGAATTGCTGTGATTGCTCTGTTACCCTGCTGCCATTGCTGCTGCCACCACCAGTTGATTGCCTGGGTCTTGTCACAGGCAGCCTGCTGCCACCAGTTGACTGTCTGGGTCCTGTCGCAGTGGCAGCAGTGGCATCCCAGCACCGCTGCCAGATGACTGCCTGGGTCCCAATCTGTGCCACAGATAGAGTGGCAGGAATGGATTGTGAGGTGGAGAGGGAATTTGCATGTGGGTGGTGATTGGTTGGGTGTGTTTCCTGAGCAGCCAGTCAGCACACTGGGAAACATACCCAATACACACACACACACACACACACACATATATATATTCTTCTCTTAGATGCTATGAGTGGTTTAGGGTGGGATGGAATTTATACAGTTCTCCAGATGTCACTGAACTGCATCTCCCAGAGGTCCTCACCTCTTACTATGTCAGCTATGGTTGATGGGAGATACAATCCAACCAAATTTGGATGTACATATGATTCTCACCCATTTTTAAGGCCTGAAGACAATGGGCTTGTCTAAATGGTGAAATTACTCTGCACAGAATTCAAGGAGAATACCTTTTGTCCCAATGGGATCCCACAACATTTTGCTGAATTTGGAAGGGGGGGGCAAAAATGACATATACTCCACAGGAAAAGCCTTTGTGATGGAAATGCACATTCCTGCTTGTTGGGACAACCAATTCACTTTGCTGCACTTTCCCAATAAGAGCAGAAGTGGAAAGCTGATTGGTCAGATGTGGGTGGATGGAGTTTGCTGGCAAGGCAGCACCAGGAACCACCATGTTGGATTTTCACCGTAGCAATCATGAGCTGAGGTGACAAAACAGCCTCCCCTCCCTTTATTTAAGCAGAAGGTCGCACTTCTGCACCTTGGGTTGCTTTTTTAAAAAAACTGTTTGATGGCACCAACTAGTGAGAATAAAAACACGAGTAATTCACTCGCACCCACAATCTTGATTCACAGGCATGCCCATTAGAACATCAACTGCATATAGCTTTGCACACCTGTGATCTTGAAAAAAAAAAGTGGAGACAAATGAAAGCTGCTGCAAATTAGCATTACTGCACACAAATCCACATTTTATTGCCTCATATAGACAAGACAATGTTAAGGCTTAGAGCTTTAGCCCTAAGCACTGCAAGGTACGTGTGTTTTTATTTTGGAATCTAATCAACTGTTCTAACTTAGTAAGTATAACTAGGTAAATCGTACAGTTTCACTAATGTATTTCCAAATCTGACCAAAGGGAGTTTGCCCCCACCTGTTTCTTTTTAAAAATTTCCCCTGCTCTAGAGACTCTCTATTGCATTGCTTTCACAAGCTGATGAATAGTTTTGCTACCTAACAAGAAATCCTGTAGCGACTTAGGATGTATCCACACTGCAAAACAACTAACACTATTTTTCCTGTAATGGCTCCATTTTATAGTATCCTGGCATTTACATTTTGGTGAAGTACTTAGACTGCTTTAATACATTCCTCTGATCTACATTTTAGAACAATCTGGCAGAAATTTCTAAGTACCTCATGAAACTAAATATCCCATAATCCCATAGGATGGGATCATGGCACTCAATTGTTATAATTAGCAAACTGCATGCCTACATTCACTACTTGCTAGTTTTAATGTTATTATAGTTTTTTAGTTTCCCCATCACACTCTTTGTCTTCCTGTATCACACTTTCTGTCAATCAATATTCATTTTGTCTTCTCTTTCTTCTCCATTAGACCATGTGTTTGATTATTAACAAGTAATTTATAAGTAAAACCACACACACAGAGACACTACAAAGAACACTAAGCTTGTTTCTTTTTCTCTGCCAGTCCTGGTGGGTGGGTGTTTGTTGTTCAGCTTTGACCTTGCCACTTTGATTAATCTGGTTGAGAGATCCAGTGCTGTCACTCACCTTTCCCAAAAATAAAGTGGTATCAAAATACAATGATTGTGTAGTGTGCATACAGCCTTAACACCTCAACTAAACTGTGACCACAAAGGATGTCAATGCAGAGGATAAACATCCTGTTTGAAGGGTGAGACTACTTTTGTATCCTTGTTGTTGTGTGTTCAAGTTGTTTCCAACTTATGGCAACCCTAAGGCAAACTTATCATAGAGTTTTCTTGGCAAGATTTGTTCAGAGGTTTGCCATTGCCTTCCTCTGACTCTGAGATAGTGTAACTTGTCCAAGGTCACCCAGTGGGTCTTCAAGTCCGAGTGGCAATTTGAACCCTGACCCCAGAGTCATAGTCCTATGCTCAAACCACTACACCCCCACCAACCCTCTCAAATGATCACTAAACTTTGGAGTCTAATATATCTGGCTAAGAAATGTAAGCTACATATTTAAAATGAGAAAATGAAAATGCCTAGAAATGTTAATATTTGGATGTGCAAATGTTGTTTGACTGTGGCTCCCAGCATTCCTCACCTTTGGCTATGTGGGCTAGGGCTTACAGGAACTGCAGTCCAACAAAATCTGGAAGGCCGTGCTTTTCCCATTCTTGGTTATTATGAATAGTGTATCTTTATAGTCAGGCTTCAACAAATGCTTTGAGGAGACAACAATGGAAAAATCTGAAGGGGAGAACACAAACCCCCAAATTATTCACTTATATTTGAGACCATCATTTAAAGCCATGATTCTAATAGGAGATGAAAGAGAGCTCTGTCAGTGCAGAAGATGGTATCCTGTTCCTACAAATATTGGGTAAATGTCAATAAAAAAAGCCTGGCAGGCAATGTGTTAAACTGACCCTCTTAGCAACCTGTCATAGAAGAAGAATAAAATCAGGAGGAAACAATGGAGATAGTCAAACAAAGCAGATGGGAGATTAAAGAAATGATGTGTTTACCCACTTTTTCCATGATAGACTTTTGACCTTCCAACTGCATAGTAAAAAAAGGTTGCCATGGTTTCATGGGGAATTAAAGAAAAAGGATGAGATGAATAAAGAATGACATATTCCTGGCAAATCTTATATGTCCTCTGGAAATGCCTCTGACCATGACTAGAGGAGTGGGAGATACAGAAAGAAGAGTGGGAGATACTTCAAAAGGTGTCTTCAAAAGTGTGAAAGCGGGGGACGGGCAAATACATTAAAATATGTGAAACCAAAACTCATATGTATCTCCATTGTAAGAAGAAACCAATCCAAAGCATGCAATAATTTGCACATGTCATTCCAAATGGCATTACAACCATGGCTACTTCCTATGGCTGACAGACATGTTCAGGAACGTTATGCCTTTCATGAAAACTGTCAGAAGTATCCCAATGTCTATAGGACAAATTGGTTGCCAGAGCTGGTTCTGTTGCCATAAACACCACTTTTTCTACACATTTTTTGTTGTTATTAGAGAGCAGTTGGGGATCAAAATGTATAGCACTCTGATTTTGAAGACTCTGATATATTTCGAGTCCTGGGTTTTTGCTAGCATATTAGAAATGTGATTTTTTTTTATTTTTTAATATATTTTTATTAATTTTCTAATCATACATTATAATATCCAATCAATACTTATTTAGTATAACACATAAAATTACCATAAACATCACAATTTTTCTATTAACTAATTTCAAAAGTAAACATAAATTCTTTACTATGATTCTTTTCATAAATATTACTTCCCCTACCCCCCCCCCACCTCAGTGCTCCCCTTCACCGGAGCCATTATCCCTTACCTGGTGGCGCAGTAAGCTAATGCAGCCAAAACTGCAGCCAAAAACTCATGTAGATCTTGAATTCATAAGTTCAATTCCAGGGCCCCCCAGGTCAACTCAGCCTTCTGTAAGTCGGTAAAATGAGTACCAGCATAATAAAGAGCTGGGGCGATATGCTGTGGAAGCTGTTAATTAAGTTTCCAGAAGCAGCAGTCGTTATTTAGTGTACAATGCATTCTGCAGTGTCACTCTTGGAGCATTGTTTGCATGCCAACAGTGCCATCTACTGGCACTTGCATTGTACAATTGTCTGTATTGTCTGTACTGTCTATAAAATGTATCAAATAGTATTGCATTGAATGTACTGTATTGAATTGTACAGCATAGTGATGTATTGTGATGCATTGTATTGTATACTTTGTAATGTTGTACCCTGCCCCGATTCTGAGGAGAAAGGTGGGTAATAAATAACTAAGTATTATTATTATTATTATTATTACTATCATTACCTAATCTTTCCAGAATCTCATTTCTTCTCGTGGAGGTAACCTCCCATCTTTTGTCTGTAATACTTTTTTTAACAAAAAAAAAATGTCCATTTTCCCACATCCCCCGCCCTCTGCCTGTGCGGCGAGAGGTTTCTCTCCCTCCCCCCATTTTAATATGTGTACAGTGGGAGAGAAACCCTTTAGTTATCTGGATCTCCAGGGATGGTCTCAATGTTTTCCCCTTGCTGGAAATTCAGGTAGAAGCTGTGAATCCAGCTCTGATCTCAGCAAGGCAACTTCCCCAGTGGCTGGGATGGCTTGAAGGGGAATGGGCTGTATCTTTATCCTATTTAATGTTATTCATTTGTTCAGTTTATATTCCCCCCTTCTCCAATGAATGGGACTCAAGGTAACATATTATGAGTCCTGTTTTGGGGATGAAAGGGGGTTCTAAATCCAGAGATTGGATTTTACCTTCTTATACTTCTGAGGATCCCTGAGCACTGTCCCAGAAACAATACTCTCAAACAGGTCTTTGTAGACATATCACCATTTTCAAATCCCCAGATAATGAAGCAGTGTGAAATTTGATCACTTGTGTTTGACAGCAGATATTTATCAGTTCTATGTAATGTACTGGATGACTGTTGTTGGAGTTTTATTCTGGACAGAACACAACTTTAGGCATACAAACACAAACAGAAACTGCCAGTATTGCCATGTGTTGAAAACAGCACATATTTGCTTAAACAAATGGGAGCAGTGGTGGAGAAGAAGCAAGTCAAAGGGACTATGTCTTAGAAAATGAGGATGGCATAGCTAGGTAACCTAACCTTCTCCCCCAGGCCTGAGGATGAGGACAAGAATCTCTGAGTGAGAGCTCTGCTTGAAAAGAAAAAAAAAACAAGAACAGTAAACAAATGTGTGCCACTGCCATTGCAGCAGGTTGCTTTGGGGCAACTGCTTTTGCCTTTGGAGGTGATTTTACTCAGTTTCCACCTCCCCATCCTCCCCCTCTAAAAGTTTGGCAAATTCTGTCCAGGGCAGGAAAATACTGAGCTGCCCCACTTCTCAACGCCTGGGGAGTCACTGAATACGGTACTATGAGACTGCTGCTTTGTGGCTTCCCCAATCTCATTGTTAACTTTCCCTGTTTTGTTCCCAACTTCCTCATCTTACCTTATAAGGTTGGAGTCACAATACAATTTTCTCTTTCTTTCTTTCGTCTGAAGGCCCTATGAATTGCACCATCAGGCTGGTAATGCTGAGGCACTTGATTCTTTTTAAAAAAATAAATAAATCTTGATTTACTTCTCTCTCCTTTTCCCTCTCCCCAACTTCATGCTAAATGCCTTCCTTCTCTCTTCCTCATCTTCTTGTCCCTTCTCCCTTCCTCCACAACACTTGCCAACACTCTTCTTTCCCCTGGTTCCCTAGTTCCTCCCTCTCTAATCCTCTTTCTCCACCCCTCCTCCCTGTTTAAATGTCTTTCTCTTTTCTAGTAAACTTTTTCCTTCCTATTCCTCTTTCCCTTCTCCCCACATCTATTTGTACTCCTTCATCCTTTCCCCACTAGCATCTCTCCTCCTTTCAGATGATTTTTGTTCTTATTTTATTCTCCTGAATTCTGGTTATATGTGTCTTCTTATTCCTATTCTGTCCTCTTTCTCCTGTACCCCATTTATCCTAACTACAGTCAACATTTTCCTTTTAGTTCCTTACTAACTTTCCAACCTCCCCCGAAAACAATAAAACAATGATTGGGATATATTAAATTTTTAGCATTATAAATTATAATTCCCATTAAACAAGAGGGCTTTCTCCTGAGTAGATGTTCACAGGTGAGATTGCCCCATGCTTGGCTAGCCTCATCACTCTCCCTCTCTAGTTAAGTAAAAGGTGTTACTGTGCGTTAGGTAAAAGCTGTTGCAAGTTGCAAAGGAGAGAAGAGGATTGGGCTTGCCAGATTTGAAATTGTATTTTGCAGCCTGTTGCTTAGTTGGGATGATATAATAGGCGATGCTGAGAAATGCTGGGAGCCCTGGTGGCGCAGTGGTTAAATGCCAGTCCAGCAAGTCACCACGTTGCAAGTTCGATTCCAGTGGGCTCCAAGGTTCACTCAACCTTCCATCCTTTCGTAGGTCGGTAAAATGAGTACCCAGCTTGTGGGGGCAATTAGCTAACACACATTGGAAACTGCTTAATGCAGTGTAGATGTGTAAATTGCTGTTGCTTAAAACAATCTGTAAGCCACTCTGATAGCCTTGTGGCTGAAGAGCGGGGAATAAATAACTAAATAAAAAAATAAGAAATAAAAATTATTAGAACTGGAAGGGCATGACCTGATATTTGGATGGTACTGTGGCATAACCAAGGCTGGTGTCACCCCTACCCCCAATGGTGTCTCCTGCTGTGGTTCAGCCTCTCTGCACTCCCTTACACACCCCATGCTGCCACTGGCATGACATGGATATTTATGGTATGATAAAGTTAAAGTCAATGTAGATTTTAAAAATCATTTTGTGAGATGTGCCTTACTGAGAATATGGAACAGATAAAAACCCAGGCTGTGCCTGAAAATGCTATTATGGCTCTCAGCACAAGAAGCTTTTTATAGAAGAAAAACAGGTAAAGACAAATGGTTATTGTATCAGAATTTGTTGGAATTGTACAAAGGGGAATACAGAGTTAAATCAACAGAGCAGCTAGAAGTTGAAGGATACCCTTTTCAATGGTATTAATTTACAATCATTAGAAGGATTTAAAATGGATAAAAAGACATATTTTTGAACAAAAAAATTCAAATTGGAAATATGATTGTGTACAGATGATGAACATGTAATTTCTAAAATGTGCAAACTTTTGTTGAAATTTTAAATGGAAGAAGAAAAAGTCAAATAATGTATGATAAAATGGACTAAGAATTTTGGTGGTCCAATGGGAACATATGTGGTCAAAGGGGTTGAAATTTACATTATGTTATATTGTTTCATAAGGGAAAGTTCATTTGCATAATTTCATTAAAATATTCTTTATAGTCTATTTTTTTTCATTTTTGTGATGCCATTGCTAGGGCAAAGAATGACTCCTGTTTTCATACTTCCATCTCCAAGACTCTTTGGAATGTCTTACAGATATCATTGGTAGATAACAGCCATTGCATTCTTGAACCAAGTACTGTTTAGATGCTTTGAAAAACTTTCCTTCAGCTAGGAATGATGTGTTTTGTTCTGGAAATATTTTGAAAGATTATTATCATTATTATGGTGAGGACTCTGAGTCAGAGTCTGGAAATATACATATGGTCTTAGAGGCCAGATTTTAATGGATATTTTACCCACAATAATTGCCTATTTCGTTATAATGAAACATATTATATATGTATACACACACACACACACACACAAAACTTTCTTTAACTAAAACAAAAAAAAGACAGAATTTTTATAAAATTATGTACTGGTGGTTTATGTCACCAGAGAAGTTGTCAAGAATGTACAAAGAGGTTTGCAATGTATATTGGAAACGTGAGCATCATGAAGGGAGATTTTATTATATGTGATGGATATGAAAAAGCTAAAAAAATTGGGTTGAAATACATACATTAATGCAGAGGATTTTAAAGATTAAGATTCAATTAAAACCAGATTTTCTTTCTTTTCTGTTTGATAGATGTGCAGCTGGAAAAAAACCACGGGACACTACTGTAATACATGATCACAGCAGCAGGACTGTTATATGCACAAAGATGGAAGAATTCAGGTTTACTGAGTACGGAGAAGTAGTTGGTGAAATTGATTTAGTAAAAATTGATAGATTGTCATGCTTGATTAGAGAAAGGTCATTACGGACATTTCTTAGAGAACTGGAACCTCTTATGTTTTTTGTGGAAAAAAAAGAAAATGACTTGCTAATTTTTGGTTTTGATGATTAGAAAGGATTGGTTATAGAAAAAAAGAACTGGGGTTAATGTTAGAGAGAATGAATAATTACCTACGTATAGATAACTGCTGAGAGGAAGAGTGAAAATAATTTTTCTTCTCTTTTTCTTTATTTTGTTTGCCACCTGTCTTTAGATCTTTTACTGTACTGTCATAGACTTAATGAACACTATAGATATAATATTTCATATTGTAATATCATATTGTAATATTATATTTTATTTTCTATTTTGTGGATCTCTGATCATGTAAACACAACTTAATAAGAATACGTTTAAGCAGCAGGAAAACAAACTATGTATTAATATCTAGAAATTAGAGATTGGACTCCCAGAATTCCCCAATCAGCATGGCCAAGGTATCTTTTCCAAATTCTGACCTTAATACAACAAGTGTAGAAAGGTGGCAATATGTTTCATCAGCTAATTTTGTAAATCAAAGGTGATATCTGTGCTGAGATCCTTATTCTTTGACAAACAATGGAGAAGAAACTGACACAGTGCTTCATCTTGAGGTGTGGACCTTTTTATGGAGACAGAGTAGTCTGATGTGAATAACTAAAAAGAGAGCAGCATATGAGCAAGAAAAAAAAATAGCAAGACATTCCCAAGGTATGCCTTTGGGTTGTCTCCCTTATAACTATCCTCAGCCTATAAGAGAATTGAGAGGATAGGCTGCATTACCAACTTACTGCATTACCAAGTTACTCTCTCATTGGTCCTATGAGCAAACTGTACAACATGTTCCTTTAAATCAGGTTGGGTAACTATAGCACTCCAGGTATTCTTTGCCTACAACTCCCATCAGACAGTATGCTCTTTGTCAAGGGATTATGGAACTTGCAGTGCAAAACCATCTGTAGGGCCAAAGTTGCTAATTCATGCTTTAAAATAAATGTTTGTCCTGTTTGATGCCTGGCCCATGCAAAACAAATTGTCTCCTGCATGGGGGAGGGGGAAGGGGAGATTGTTAACATTCACAACCATTTCCAGATTAGTTTCAAACTCAGTTATGCACAAAAGGATAGTTTTGTTTTGATGCTAAGTAGGACAGACAACATGGCTAAGGTTTAGCAAATGAAATTTATAGCCTGCTCATTTTGTAGTGAATGGGTGCAATCCAACTCTTTTAAAAATCAATGTCAGCTTTATCATAGGCTTCAATAGGAGATGGATTACAGTCTAGGTCTCCTGCCAAAATCTACTCTGCAAGTAAACTGAAATCAGGCAAATAAATTACTATGCATTTTGTTTTTTCAAGAAAATAAAATGTGAGGAATCAGAAAGACACCATCTGCTAAAATTATTTTTAATCACTCATATTGACAATGAGATGCTGTCAGATCCGAATAAAGTTTCTATGTTTGGCTTTCTTTTAGTTAACTTTCCAATGTTATGAAGTCTAGTCCTATACATATAGCTAGCTTTTTGCTTTTCTCTCTCTCTCTCTCTCTCTCTCTCTTTTTTTTTTTTTTTGGCATCTCTGTATTTATTAATGTACAGTGGGCCCTTGTCCACTGGGGTTTGCTCCAGGATCCCTACCCCCGTGGATATGAAAATCAGTGGATGCTCTAGTTCCCAACATATACAATGACGTAGTAAAAGGGGGCCCATTATATAAAATGGTGAACAGCAAGGTTTGTTTTTAGATTTTTTAAAAACTATTTTAGAACTGTGGGTGGTTGATTCTGTGGATACAGAATCCATGGATCTGGAGGGCCAACTGTAATTCATACACATGTGAGTAGTATTTGTTTGAAACACATGACATTCATATTCCAGAGGCAGAATGATCTTGATGCTTGAGCCCTCAAGTACAGGTCAGAAGTGGGGAGACAAGCAGAAACTATAATGTCTACATAAGACAACATTGCAAAGATATCACTAAGGAACCATGGGCAGGAGTCTACAATAGTCTACAAACTATTTGAGGGCTGCATAAGGTTATGGGATACAGTGAACTGGAAAGCACATTTTCATGTTTTGTTCCCCCTCCATTCCCAGATCATGTTTCCATTTTCTGTATTTGGCATTCTCTCTGTCTCTGCCATTCTCTGTTTTTAATTCCCATTTTAAATTCCTAGCTGGCATCCTGTTAGCAAGTAACAATGGTGTAGGTCCATCTTATGCCATCATAATACCCACTTGAGGGTAGAATTCTGTTCCAACCATGCAGTGACCAAAAATCCCTCCAAACCCCACCTTTTCCAAGTGTGACACACACACACACACTCCACCAAGACAGCCATTTCCATGTCAGTGGAGAGCAGGGGGAGCAGCAGAGTTGTGTCTAGCTGTTTGCCTTTAGCGGGATACACAGAATTATCATCATCCTCGGGGACATCCTGAGCACCCCTAAGGTTTAAATTTGAATCAGTGCAGAAGAATCCACATTGAACATAAAAAACCCTAACTTTTATATATACAGTTGTCCCTCCATATTCACAGATTTGGTATGTACGGGTTTAAGTATTCACAGCTTGAAAATATTCTTAAAAAAATAATAATAAAAAAGCAAACCTTGATTTTGCCATCTTATATAAGGGACACCATTTTGCTATGACATTGCATATAATGGGACTTGAATATTCAGGATTTTGATATCCACGGCGGGTCCTGGAACCAAACCTGGAACCAAACCCCAGCTAATATGAAGGGACAACTGTACATTTATGGGAACTGAAATGACAGTGAAAGAAAAATGAAAGAAAAGTTGAGTGGCAGATAGGTCAATGTGAGCAACATGGAAAAGGTAAATTCCATGCTACATGTTACTGTAAGTAGGAAACAGGTTGAAAATGAAAGTATTGAATGTTACAATGCCTTACAAAAATCTAGGCATCAGGAAAAAATGTGAAAATGCATGATGCATATGGAAGGCATAGCCAAAAAATGTGCTGCTTCCCCATAGTAAAATTTCTTTTGCAAGGGGATGAGAAACATTCGCATTTGCTTAACACAGCCTCCATGTTCTGAACAGTGTCCTGGTAAGTAAAAGAGGGCTATCTCCTTCATTCCCTGAAAGCACATACTATAGATTTGGTCAGATTCAACAGGGATTTTAGCTTTTTGTTTTAGCTTTAGTTACTGTAAGATTTCATCTGAACTTTGTAAAAATAAATCATCAACAAGAACAACAACATCAACTGCTTTTTCTCCATTAATGAGTTTTTATTTTGCATGTCACTTCCATATTATATATACACACACACATAGAAAGAGAGAGAGAGAGAAATTGTGAAAACTTTCAATATACTGTTGAAGTATGCTTTCTAAAATAGGGTAATTAAAGCAGATATTCTATATATTACTTTTGCGTGAACATGGATTGTACCCAAGGTAGGCAGCTGTTATGTGACCTGGACTTCAGTGTGTCCTGCAGATGCTTGATTTTCAGCCAATATTCACTTAAGATTTTGCTAAAGGCACTATCTTTCTCCTTTACAAGCTTAGCTAAGCTTTTACAAGCACATGGCAATTTCTGCTTGTTTCATATAATCTGATGGGATGAAATTCTTCTTACCTGCACTAGAAATAATTGCTTGCCTATCTTCCACAGTGCTCTTGTATCTTCTCCCATGTGGTTAAAGCTGGGAAGGTTTTCCTCCCAACCAATATACTTGTGTGAATTCTGCAATAAATATGGCCAGTGCTCTCTCATCTTTAACCATCACATATGTAGCTAATCTTGTTGGAATTCTGTTGGATTGTTATTATGCCAGAATCACTCCAGTTTATGTGGTGGTTGCACTTTTTACTCACTTACATACGGAGGTAGGCAGTCCCCACTTGTGCAAGTTGTTCCCAATCCAGCTACAATGTGATGGGTATCTTAATGGCCAATCCAACTGGAGGCATGCTTCTGCCCTCCCCCACCCTGACCTGGAATGGCCACTAAAACAGCCATGGGAATGAGCTGGAATGACTAATGAAGCATAGTTTAATTGGAAAAAAAAACTACTTCCATCACTGAAAATAATGCTGTAACCCATTTCACGTCCTTCTAAGTGAGTCTGTATAGATTAATCCTTGAAACTAGTCACTGGTTTAGTTTGTGAAGAAGACGAAATGGCAAGGGAGGACAAACAAAAATTGACCTATCTTTTTTTCTTTTATTTTCTTTTTAGTTTAAT
Organism: Gambelia wislizenii; assembly: GCA_030847615.1. Classification (NCBI taxonomy): domain Eukaryota; kingdom Metazoa; phylum Chordata; class Lepidosauria; order Squamata; family Crotaphytidae; genus Gambelia; species Gambelia wislizenii. Next base: position 113,197,002 of record JAUMIR010000004.1, read on the forward strand.
AAACCTAAAGGCACCAGATCTCATCTGATCTTGGAAGCTAAGCAGGGTCAGCTCTGGTTAGTACTCAGATGGCAGACTGCCAATGAATACCTGATGCTGTCGGCTATATTTTGGAGAAAGGCAAAACCACCTCTGGCAGAAGCAAATTCACCCCTGAGTATTTCTTGCCTTAAAAAATCCTACAAAATTCATCGGGTCACCATAAGTCGTCAGGCAACTTGAAGGCACATGCACGCACGCACGCACACAAACAAACCAGTGATGGAAAGGGATCTAGCTTACTATTGGAACACCAGCTAAAACTGCCAAATCCAGGAGCTGAAATAACTCTTTTGAGCATACTCAGAAGCACCCTTTCCTGACAGAATCAAAAGACTTGCCATTGCCATTAAAAATACAAATTTTGAAATGGTCAGCCTACTTATCTTTCTGGATAGGGTGTTTTAAGTATAACTTGAAAAACTGCTTTTTCGGACTGTGTCTGTATGTTGTGTGCCTTCAAATATTTTCGATTTATGATGACCCTCTCATGGGGTTTTCTTAGCAAGATTTCTTCAGAGGAGTTCTGTCATTGTTGCTGCCTCTGAGGCTGAGAGTGTGACTTGCCCAAGGTCACCAATAGGATTTCAATAACCAAGTGGGGATTTGAACCAAGGCCTCCCAGAGTCCCACTCCAACACACAAACCACTACATCCAGCTCTCTCTCTCGCGCGCCTTTCGGATTGTAGCTCCTAAAATCAATCCCTCAACCAACACGTCCAGTCGCCATGTCAGGGGGATTATAATAACTGTAGTCCCAAAAAGTACTCAGTTTGGGCTTTAATAATGGGGCTAGGGTAATAATTCCTTCTAAATACTTCCATCCCTTATGCAGTTACTGTTCTCAGATACTGTTCAGAAAGGGACAGAAAATATGAAGGAGCAAAATTTACTAGTCTGAGATTATCCTTGGTAAGCACTTGCAAAATCTCTCTCTCTCTCTCTGGCTTCTCTTCACAAACAAAGATTCAGGAAGGACTCATCCAGCGCTTTCTGCAAGCACGCTGATGACTAAAAAGGCCAATCGAAGATAGACAAGTCCGGTTGCAGAAAGCACAGCAGAAGGTTTCCTTGGGTGATGTTTCCGGGTTGTGATTTTTTCTGCGTTGTCGTTTCTCTTCAAGACTTGTTCGGCGTGAGTTCTCAAATAAGGCTGCAGCATTGTGGATAGTGTGTCTCCATGCCTCCCGATGTGAGGCCAGGGTGGACCATTGTTGGTGATCAATTTGGCCAAGCCTGAGGTGTTGTTTCAGGGAGTCCTTGTATCGCTTTTTGGAGCGCCCCTCTTACGCTGACCCGTGGCGAGTTCACCATAGAATACTATTTTTGGGAGGCGATGGTCCTCCATCCTAGAATCATGCCCTGGCCAGTGCAGCTGTGTTCTCAATATCATGGCCTCAATGCTGGTGATCCCTGCTTGCTCAAGGACAAGGACTTGCAAAATACCATGAAGGGTTTACATGGAAAGATTGATAATCTTCAATTATTTTTTTAAAGTTGAAAATGTTTCTCCATCCTGGACGGGCTAAACTATTTGCTTATTTTGCATTAGTAAACAATGAAACTTTGTTATGCTCTGCCATGCTGTGCCCCATATCAATGAGTGACTACTTACCTTTTTTTTTTTTTTTAAATGTCTTTAGAAGTTTTTTATACATCTGTGTTGGGAAGAAAATGGCAATTCTTGACAATGTTTGATTTGAGATATCCTAGGGGTTGTCAATACGGTGAAAAAACTCATCATAGAATTCGAGGAGAATACCTTTTGTGCCAATGAGATACTGTGGCAATTCATTATATTTGGAAGGAGGGGGGCCAACAACTAAACTAAAAAAAAAAAAAAACCTGCACAGGAAAAGCCTGTTTTTTTAATGTGGGAGAAATGTGTACTCCTGCTAATTAGGACAACCGTATTGCATCACTGAGCATTCCCAGATAAGAGTAGAAGTGGAAACTGGTTGGTCAGACATGCACAGGGAGCAGAAGTGGCTGGAAGTGTCATTTTTTAGTTTTGCGGTAGCAATCGTGTCCCCCCCCCCCTGCGTTGAGGTAATCAAAGTTTTTAAATGGAAGGCCACATTTGTGCACCTTAGATTTACAGTAAAATAAAAATACTGTGCAGTGGCAGCAATTTGTTGAGAATAATAATGTGAGTGATTCACTCCTGGCTGCTAAGCTGATTCACAGCTATGGCTGTGTGAACATCAAACATGGATAGTTTCACATACCAGAGATTTTGTCAAAAAATAAAAATAACATGTGAATGCTGATACAAATTTGCATTAATTTGCATTAATGTGCAAAAATCAGCATAACTTCTTGTCTAGACAAGCCCTTACATTGATGCACATATGGTTAGGGTAATGGGGGAGATTCAGTGGGACTTCTGGGGAATCAACAGGCTTAATGTCAGCATCACATATTTTGAAAATGTTGTCCTTGAATGGGTGAGTACAACTGGCATATTCATCCTTGTAGTCAGAATTTTCTTTCAGCTAAATCTTGTGTTCGGATGCATCACAAATTCCCATGTGAAAGCAGAATGTTACATTGGGTACTCACCGTGAAGGTACTTTCTGTAGGGAAGGTGGCAGGAACAATTCATTAGCATTGGGAAACTAGGACTGCCCAGCACAAGCAGGAAGTTGATCTGAGTCTCTGGAATTTGAGTCTTTGTTCTCCACTCCTCCATTCCACAAGGCCAGTTCTCTGACTAGCAAAGCCCTGTAAACAGATTGGAACGCCAACCTATGTGAAGAAATTCATATGTTAATGCGGAGCCAAATTCAGTACATGGCCTGGAACTTGTTGCTCATTTGCAGTCACAGGGTGGGTCAGATTGTTCCTGCCACCTTCCCTACAGAAAGTACCTTCACGGTGAGTACCCAAGGTAACATTCTGTAGTGGAAGGTGGCAGGAACAATCCATTAGCATTGGGACATACCCAAGCTTATTATTGACTTAGGGCGGGGTGACTGTGTGCGTTTGTGTGTTATGAGTGTATCACCTCATGAAGCACCCTTCTTCCGAAGGTAGCTTCATTCGACCTGAATTTGTCCATCTTGTAGTGTCTGATAAAGGTGGATGAGGTGCTCCACGTTGCTGCCCTACAAATTTCAGCTATGGGCGCATTTGTCGAGTACACGGCTGATGTGGCCGCAGAACATGTTGAGTGCGCTACTACCCCTGATTGTCTTGGGGTGTTTGCCGCATCATATGCCATGAAGATACATGCTTTGATCCATGTTGCTAGAATCTGTCTTGATACCTGGGTCCCTATTGATGCCGGGTTAAAGGAGACGAAGAGGGAGTCGCAGCACCTGATTGCAGCTGTGCGCTTGATGTAGATCATCAGTGCCCTCCTTATGTCCAGTTTGTGCCATACTTTCTTGGTGGGGTGTGACGGCTTGGGACAGAAGGATAGGAGGACTATCTGCTGCCACATGTGGAACAATGAAAGGACCTTAGGTTGAAACGAGGGGTCCGGTTGAAGGCTTACCGGGTCCGCATCGAATGAGCACAGATGTTCTCTCACCAAGAAGGCTGTGAATTCTGAAACCCTCCTAGCTGACATTATAGCCACCAGGAAGGCCACTTTGAGGTATCTTTCTCAGAGGTTTGAAGGGGTTTTGCATTAGCTGACGCAGTACCAGGGTAGGTTCCATGATGGGTTGCTCCTCTCAGAAATCTTCATATGTGGGAGTGGCTCGATTTCCTCCCCCCTTGTATGAATGCCGCCAGGGCGCCTACCTGTCTCTTTAGTGTGTTCGGTCGCAAGCCGCTCTCGAAACCTTTCTGCAAAAACGTCAGGATGTGTGTCATTGAGGCCTTGAGCGGATTCACCTTCTCCAAGTCACACCATTGCAAGAAGACTTTCCATCCTGGTATATCCTCCTGGTTGATGGTTGCCTGGATGCTAAGAGGGTGGATATTACCTTTTCTCCATATCCACACTCCCTCAGAGTTTGCCGGTCAGCCTCCAGGCTGTCAGCTGTAGCCAATATACGTCAGGATGCTTGACTGGTCCCTGGGGTAGGAGATCTGGATGGGGTGTGAGTCTCAATGGGAGATCCACCGACAGTTCCATTAGGTCCAAGAACCAAGGGCACCTTGGCCAGTGGGGGGCTATGAGCACCACCTGAGCCCTCTCCTTGTGGATCTTCCTGCACACCTTCCCTATCAGAGGAAGAGGCAGAAAGAGGTACAGGAGGCCTTTCGGCCAGGGGGAGCGTAACACGTCTATCCCCTCTGCCCCTTGTTGGGGAAACCGGGAGAAGAACGGAGGGAGTTTGGCATTTTGGGGGAGGCAAATAGGTCTACTGACATCTTCCTGAAGCTGTCCTGAATGTGGAGGAAGATTTCCTGATTTATTTCCCACTCCCCTGGTAACACCATGTGCCTGCTTAGGAAGTCGGCCTGTATGTTCTCCTCCCCCTGTAGGTGTTGCGCAGCTATCGAGCTTACTGTCCCATCGTAGTAGCGTCTCTGCCTCCGTGTGCATAGACTTTGATCTCGATCCTCCTTATCTCGCTATGTAGGACGAACAAGGCTTGAAGAGAAACGACAACGCAGAATGAATCACAACCCAAAAACATCACCCAAGGAGACCTTCTGCTGTGCTTTTTGCAACCAGACTTGTTTATCTCGGATTGGCCTTTTTAGTCATCAGCGCGCTTGCAGAAAGCATGGGATGAGTCCTTCCTGAATCTTCATTTGTGAAGAAAAGCCAGAGAGAGAGGATCATGTCATCATGTTGTCTGTCAGCAGTAGCACATGTTGGTCCCTTAGTATGTTTGAGAATTGTTTGAGGGCTAGTCGAGCCACCCTGAGCTCCAGCCAGTTTATGCTGTGCTGTTGCTCCTCTGGTGACCACAATCCATGCACCACTTGGTCCAGGCAGTGGGCTCCCCATCCTCTGAGGCTTGCGTCTGACGTGACCACCACTTGGTGACCAATTGTTAGAAGAGAGCCTTTGGCGACGTTCCAGTTGTTTGTCCACCACTGCATTGATTCTGGCAGAGTGCGAGGGATGTCCAAGGTTAGGCTCTATCACCTCGTTATTCAGTCCTGATGTGGGAGGAGGAATGTTTGAAGGGTTCTGGAGTGGAACCTGGCCCATGGGACCACGTGGATTGTGGAGATCATAAGGCCGAAAAGATGTTCTAGTGCAGCGAGTGGCACTCTTTGCCTTCTTCTTACCTCCATGGCTTCCCTTCGGAGTGATACCTGTCTTTCCTCTGACAGTGCCACTGAGGAGTTCGCTGTGTTGATCTGAACCCCCAGGTGGGTTATCTGTTTTAACGGGGTGAGTAAGCACTTCTTGAAGTTTATAATGATGCCATGGATTTGCAGGCAAGTGATTGTTTCCTGTATGTCCCTCTGAGCCTTGTTCCTTGAAGGTGCCCTTAGCAGGATGTCATCCAGATAGGGGTACAGATGTATCCCTTTGGACCTCAGGTGTGCTATCAACACTACCATCACCTTGGTGAAGACCCATGGGGCCATTGAGAGGCCGAATGGAAGAGCTCTGAACTGATAGTGTTCATCTCTGAAGACAAACCTGAGGAACTGCCTGCTGTCCGGGTGCATCCCAATGTGGAGGTAAGCTTCGGATAAGTCCAGGGAGGCCAGCAAGTCACCCTCCTGTATTGTCTCCCTTATTGAGGATAGTGTTTCCATCCAGAAGCATTTGTACATAACGAAGGAGTTCGTGAATTTTAGATCTAGAACTGACCTGAGACTTCTGGTTTTTTTGGGCACCATGAAGAAGTAGGAATATACCTCTGAGAAATGTTGTAAATTTGGAACTTCTTCTATGGCTTTGATCGCCAGTAGGTGGTCTATGGCTGTCCTGAGGTTCCTTGCCTTTTGCTGATTTGATGGAACTGGTGCGGGCAGGAACCAGTCCCTTGGTTTTGTGTTGAACTTCACCTTGTAGCCCTGGGCTACGGTCTGAAGGACCCTCTTGTCTGTGGTGGAGGTCAACCAAGAGTTGAGGAACCTGGACAGCCTTGCACCTACTGGGACCATCCCCGAGGCAGGACTGTTGTTGGGGGGGGGGGCTCTGTGACTGGGTTCCCCCTCTGCGGTTAGTGGTTGTGCTGGCAAAGGGCACATGGCGTATGACATAGTTGGTTCTTGACCAGGCTTGTCTGGATGAATGGTAGTCCATTCTTCTACTGCTTCCCCAGGACTTATGAAAGGAGCCAGAGTAGTATGAGGTGCGCCTTGGCGCTTTCTTGTCTTGTTTCTTACTTGTTGGTGGCATAGCCTGCTTCTTGTCCTTTGTTTCCACCAGAATATCCTTGAGCGCTTCATTGCCGAATAACTTGAAGGCCTTGAAGGCCACAGTGGCTAGTGCATTTCTAGATTGAGCCTCTGCGTCCCATTGCTTGACCCACAGGTACCTCCGTGCCAGGTTAGATGCTCCTGCCAACCTGGCCGTGTATGTTAGGGAGTCTCTGGATGCATCTGCAATGCGTGTTGCAGTGCGTGTTGGATCCTGTTGAATGTCTTGTGTAGTGATTTCCATAACCTCTTGTAGCTATATGATGGCTGCGCGCAATATCAGTGCTGTGGCCAGTGAGCCCTTATCCTCAGGGCTGAGGCTTTGTACGATTTCTTTAGTGCCCTGTCAGCCCTCTTCTCATCTGTGTCCTTGAGGGATCCTTCCCCCTCCTTGGGCGCCAGCGAATTAGACACCATAGAGATCACCGACTGGTCAACCACTGGGGTCTTCAGCCTGTCTAGTACCTCTTGAGGGAAGTTGTAGAACCTCTGGGTTGCTGGCATACCTTGTTTACCTAATGCAGTTTTTCCCATTCCTCAGCCACCAGGTTCTAGAAGGACATGGGGAAAGGAAATAGGGGTCTCTTTGGTTTAGTAGATGGCATCAGGGCCGCCACTTTCTCACTTTTGGGGGCGTGAGGGGCCCCTTCGTTGTCTTGCTGGGGAACTGGTAGTGCAATTTCTAGCACTGCTAAGGATTTATTTAGGAGGTATGAGAATTTCTCCCCTTGGAAAATTCTACCTGTGGTTTCTGATTCTGAATGATCAGAATCAGAATCAGAATGTTCCCCCGCTTCCCTGCCTGTAGGAGTGACCGGATCATCATCCCTCATATCAGTGTCATTTGGTGCTATGCGTTGTATCAGATCCTCCCCCTCTGAGTACCCATCCGACTCCTCGGAGGAGTGTTTCGAGGGGGGGCTTCCTTTTCTTGCTATGGGTTTGCGTGGGTTTATCTCCTTCCTCAGTATCTGGGGACTTCTGCCTGATGTGTGCAATCGCTTTTTATGTGGGGCACGGGTTCCCGTTGGGATATTGAGGCCCTTGCGCCTTTTGGGGCTGGCTTCCCCCTTATTCACCCGACATCCCTGAAGTGCTTGGAGGGCTATCGTGGAAGTACTCCTGGTCAGAAAGAAGGGCTTCTGACAACATCTGGAGGGCCATTCTGATGGTCTGTTTCTTGGCCTTCCCATGGTTCTCCCTCCCTCGTCCCTCTGGGTCCCCAGTGACCTCCCCACTTTGGGGAGGTTCCACCCATGCCCACCCCAGTTGCCCTCTGGGGAATCCGATTCTACTACCTCCAGGGAGGAATCCTCCTCCTCCTCCTCCTCCCCACAAATGAGGCCAGGGATCTCCCAAGCCTCCTGGCTACTGAGGCTGTGGCTGCAGAAGATGCTGCAGGTTGCTCTTTGGGAAGGCTTCATTCAGGAGGTGGCACAATTCCTCCCCCCTAAGGGGCCCCCGTACCTTGCTCTTCACTGCCTCTTTGGTGTCATCCTGATCTGCTTCAGAGTCCCGGGGGGGGCAGGGAGGATACCTCAGCCCCTGCAGTTCCCAGTCCCTCTTTCCGCTTGCCCGCTGCTGCTTTCTTGGCTCGCGGCTGGGGTTGGTTGGGCTTTGGTGCGCTCGCAGAGTGGCTGCCAGCCAGGACCTGCTCTGCCCTCTTGGCTGCTCTCCCAGGCTTCCCCTGGGGCACCGGGGAAGCCTGGCATCCAGAGGAGGCAAGGGCCGAATCCTTAGTTGAGGTTCCTCCTGAGCCGCCATGTTGGGGGCTGGAGGCCTCCTCGGCTGCCTGCTGCTGATGCTGCATGGCATCCTGGTTGGCGCTAGTGGCATATTCATTGGCCGATCTCATGCCGGACAGATTGCTGGGGTTAGGACTAAGGGGAGCAGTGGGGAGAGAAAAAGGCAGCTGGAGGACCCGAGCGGGAGGGGTACGAGGCAGCCGGACGAAGTGGGGGAAGGAAAAACAAAGCGAGTTTTTGTTTTGTTTTGTTTTGAAAAGGGGGGGTACTGGAGGGACTTGGGAGGGTGGGAGGTTTTTAAAAGTCAAAGAGAAGAAAGTAAGGAAAAGAATTGGAGTCCGGAGGAGTGCAAACCTGTCCTTGCTGGGCGAAGCAGGAAGTTGAACTGGAATGGAAGAGTGGAGAATAAAGACTCAAATCCTAGAGACTCAGATCAACTTCCTGCTTGTGCTGGGCAGTCCTAGTTTCCCAATGCTAATGGATTGTTCCTGTCACCTTCCACTACAGAAAGACTTTTCAGTGTATATATATATATATATATATATATATTTCTTGAGTCTTATATTGTTTGCATTAAAGGTAAGCAATAAAATAGCCTTTGATGTTTAAAGGAGACCTTATCACTTCACCATGGCCATATGCTTGGTGGCTGTAGCCAAGGAGAGGTAGCAATATCAGTAACAGAGTGCAGATGTTGAGGAACTAATGGGTGTGGTGAACCAGACTATGCTAGTACTCTTGAATCCACACTGAAACTTCTGAAACTATGAACTGAAGACTGAAGACACTGAACCAGCAAAAAAATATCCTTTTTATGTTTCTTGCATGTGCAGCTCTTATACCATGCCTCTAAAGTGCATGCATGCTGGAAGATACTGTCATGGCAATAGGGCTGGTAATGAAATCCATCCATCATTTTATTTATACCACTTTTCTCCCAGGCTGGGACTCAAACTGGCTTACGCAACAAAACGAACAAACAAACAAACATACCCTCCCCCAAACCAAGGATACAATAAAACACATATATTTAAAGATTAAAAATTAAAACAGTATTAAATAACAACAGAATTAAAACCAATTAAAATCTTACTTTAAAACAGATTAAAAACTGTACAGCATCATTTTTGTTACAGTTTCCAAAAGCCTCCTGAAAAAGAAAGGTCTTAGCCTTTTGTCAAAAGGAAAACAAAGGGGAGATAGCCTAACTTCCCTAGCGAAGGATCTCCAAAGTGTAGGAGCAGCTACGGAGAAGGACTTCTCCTATGTTTCCACCAGCCATGCATGTGAAGGTAGTGGAATAGAGAGAAGTGCACCCTTTGTAGATCTTAGAGCTTGGGCAGGCTCATATGGGAAGATACAGTCCTTTCTGGATGTTTTTAAACAGAGGCTGGATGGCCATCTGTCAGGAATGATTTGATTGTATATTCCTGCATGGCAGGGGGTTGGACTAGATGGCCCTTGTGGTCTCTTCCAACTCTATAGTTCTATGATTCTATGAAATAGCTTGAGCCTGAACCATATTGGGCTTTATATGAATTGTGCCAGACAGGCAGCCAGTGGAGTTGTTGCAACATGGGAGATGTGTGCTCCCTGTAACCAATACCCATTGGTCTGACTGCAGCTATTTGGACCAGTTGAACTTTCTGGACACTCTTCAAAGGCTGCCCCAGATAGAGTGCATTACAGTTATTGAACCAAGATGTAATTTAGGCATATGTCACCAAGGCCAAGTCAGACATTCCAAAGAACAGGCACAGCTGGCACACTAGCTTTAACTGTGCAAGTGCACTTCTGGCTACTGCAGGCATTCTCTGAAGATGCCAGCCACAGATGCAGGTGAACTATCAGGAATAAACTCTTCTAGAACACAGCCCCATAGCCCAGAAACCCCCCCCCCACAAAAAACCTATGGATGCCAGCCGTGAAAGCCTTCGACATCACATTTAGCATCCAGGGTCAGGGGTGAATCCAGTTGTACCTGCTTCTTCAGGGGGAGTGTAACATCATCCAACACAGGCTGAATCCCTATTCCCTCATCTGCCTGATGACTGACCAGGAACACCTCTGTCTTGTCTGGATTAAGCCTCAACTTGTTTGTCCTCATCCAGTCCATTACAGTTGCCAGGCACCAGTTCAGCACAGAAACAGTGTCCTTGGAATTAGGTGGCAAAGAGTAATAGAGCTTGCAAATAATTGCAAAGGGACATGTACAGAAGGCATTTTCTTTGGAGTTTTCTAGCTTTGTATTGAAATCTTCCAATATGATGGAACACAATCTAGAACACTGGTTGTTGTTGTTGTTTTTTAAGCAGTATTAAATAATGTTTTTTCCCCAATAGTCATATCTTTGTTATAAGAGTACCAGGCTTGTGGGGGCAATTAGCTAACACATTGTAAACTGCTCAGAGAGTACCTTGCACTATAAAGCAGTATAGATGTGTAAATGCTATTGCTTAACAATTTGTAAGCTGCTCAAAGAGCCTTTGTGGCTGAAAAGCGGGGTATAAATATTCTAATAAATAAAATAAATATATAAGGTGTTTTGCATAAGGTTTTTGGGTTACCATCTTCATGACAACTTGTTCTGTGATAATCTCTTCCGCAAAGGCAGTTTACCCACAAGCTGTGCTCCATTCATCCAAAGATACTATAGTCAACACAGCAATAGATATCCACAGTTGATTATAACCGAGACCACCAACTGCCACAGCAGCATGTGAAACAAACTACTATATACACTCCATTGCTTCACAAAGCAAACATGACAGCCCAGATAGAAATGACAGCCAGGGTTGCTTACTATGAGTTTTGGCTGATATGCCAGCTGCTCCCCTTCCTAGAGCTGGAGGACCTAAAGATGGTAGTGTGTGTACTGGTAACCTCAAGGCTGGACTTTTCCAATACATTGTACACTGGGCTACCTCTGTAACAAGTCTGAAAACTTCAATTAGTGCAAAACATGTGTCCTGTGTTCTAGTCATCAAGTGTGTCAGGAATCAGGTGATTAGAATGCAAGAGCTATCAAGTAGTTAATTCAGTCCAGGTCAGTCACAGTTTATCCAATAAGATGAAGGGCAAAAGAAGAGAGTGGTCATCAGCCAGTCCATGAGTTGTTGTAAAAGTCAGCAGTCCAGATGCGAGAACCATCAAGGAGTAAATGGAATTGTCGACGTGTAGCCAGTTCAAAATCAAGAAAACATAAATGCCAAGAATAATGTAGGTCACCCAGATAAGATAGTTGTGAGCAACAGAGATGCTGGAAGATTTATGGGCAGCTGTCTCCAAAACAGGAGGTGCTTAATTAATAGTTGTTTCCTATGTCACAGTCACTAGAATCTGCATAACTTCTATCTCTTCATTGTTCAGAAAAGGATGGCAGCACGTCTTCAGAATCCTCAGCATCTGCCACCTCCCACTGCAGAGTAGGGCCTCCCTCTGCCTCAACCCCCCAATTCCTCAGAGAGACCATCATTATCAAGAGCTGCAGATTCCTGGCAATCTGCCTCTTTCTTTCTGTCTGAATTGTCCAACTCCAGAGGATGAATTATGACAACATGGTAGCCAGACTGATCACTTCACTGGCTGCCAGCTAGTTTCCAGGCAAAGTACAAAGTATTAGTTGTTACCTTTAAAGCCCTACATGGTTTGGGTCAAGGTTAACTATGGGATTGCCTTCTCCCACATATTCCGCCTCATATAGGCATGTATTCTGGGATGTATTTACTTCAGCCAGCCAGGACCAGGCTGGTAACAGTCACAAAGACCTTTTCATCAGCTGCCTCAAAATTGTGGAATGACCTGCCAGAACAGATTCAACAGCTTATACGCTATGTTTAAAAAACCATTAAAGATGAATTTCTTCTGGCAGGCCTATCCAGATGGTTTTTAAATTAATGAATTTTTAAACATGTATGTCTGTTTTTTTAACTGATGTTATGCCCTTTTAACTGATTATGTATTTTAATTGGTCTCCATGTTTTTAACTGTATTATGTGCCTATGTATTGCCATATTTTAATCTGTTGTCCCTTGCCTAGATCCATAGAAAGAGACAGGTAAGTAGCAAGAAGAAGGAGAAGGAGAAGAGGACAATGAGGATGATGTGGACGAAGTTGTTTTTTTTCTATAAGAATGATGAGATGATTCTATGTATAAAAAGGCCATATCCTGTCTTTGCAACAAGAGGTACATCTTTAAAAGAGCATGGCGGGAGTTACAGTCATTGCTCTCCATGCAATCCAAGTTTTGGTACTTTGTCAGAAATAATAACTTGTATGAGTTCCACCTAATGTCTGTAGGAACTGCTAGGAAAGTAGTATGAGAAAGGTGAGATAAAACTTAAATAAATAAATAAATAAATAAATGTTCCACCTGTTGATAATAAGGTGTCATTGTTCCATGTTTGCAAAATCCTGTGATGCCATGACAGGATGAAAGACTCATGGAGAAAAAAAAGAGGGCAGGTTGTGACAGGAAAGGAATATCCCACCTCCAGCCACTCCCACTATGAAAATAATCACATCACTTTGAGAGCATGGCAACAAGCCATAGTGATTTGTTGTTCAAAGGAATGAAACTTCACAGAACACAAGTGTGAACAGTAAAAGCAATTTAATACAAGTTTATGTAGTACAAAGAAAAAATCTATAGTGGAAGCATTTGAGAGAACATGATGCATATAACAGAGTAAATGTTATTGTTGGATGCAGATGGGCAAAAGAAATTTGCAGGCAGAGATGAGTAGAAGATGGTGGCAAACTGTTCAGGGTCTGAGATTTTGTATCCTTTTTCATGGCAAAGGATCTAATTTGTTAAATAGGGGAAGCATGAGTTGTTTTTTCTGGTTCGCACACAATGTTTTTGCTGTTTTGATCCTATTTCTCATTCCTCTTTTTCCTCTGTAGTCATTTTCTCTTTCCTCCTGCTCCTCCTGGAGATCTCTAGGGAAAATGTCTGAAACATCAGCTGAGAAGAAAATTTAACTATAAGGCTGATCTGCGGAAAAGTTGACAGTAATGAGGAACAAACCAAACCAAACCTGGAATGGTTCACTCTTTAACCGAGCTACCTTTTGCAGAACAATTGTATTCTGTATCATACTAGAATAAATCCAGATTAAATTTATTGGGTTTAATAAAGTTGCTTTTGTTTATGAGATAAGAATCTGGCCTTCTGACAACTGCCTCACACTGCAGACCTAAATTTATCAATTTTCTTTTGCAAACAAAGATGGTGTTAACCTAGCCTGCCAACTGCGAAGTCTGTATTTTAAATATATAGATTGCAAATGCAGATAAGTGAAACCATGGTTACAGGAGATGTTATCTATGCTAAAGAATGCAGTACTAAATAAGTGGCAGTTTTCCTCTCTTTATTCAGAATTCCGTAGGAATTGACAAAGCCTATAAGCAGCAAGTGAGATTTTAGTTTTGTTTTTTGGTGAGGGGGCATTTGAAAGGCTTCTAGTGAAAATATACATACTCACAGATATCAGCCTTCCTTTCAAACATCACCACTGTGTGCACAGCTTGGAAAATGTCTCAAGTCTACAAAGTAGGTTGTATTATGGGGCATAAAGGGGAAGTAATATCCTTTTTACACATAGTGCTTAACACACTCTTCTCTGACAGCAGTTGAAGCACAGTTAAAAAGTATGATTACAGAAGATACTACAGATGTACTGTATCAAAGCACAGTGGGGCACAACATAACATACTTTCTGCATATTAGGATATGTATAGCACTGCTAGAGCAGGATAAGAAATTAGAGAGAAAAGGAAACAGTGGATATTGCTGCTAGGAAAAAGGAAAACCATGAAGCAAGGGATCCAGGACCTATGTTCTTGAAGATCTAGTCATGGCTTACAGTTTTTGTCAGTAGAATCACTAGGCTGTGCAATCAATTTGGGTAAATTCTGAACAATGAAGCAAACTGTTCTATTAGATCAATTTGTACCAGCTTGGGGGAAAATTTTCATCACTCCGTTCAATTCCAGCCTGGGGAATGGCACAGCCTGAAGTGTTTCAGACAGACCTGGAGATTAGCTAACACACATTGGAAACTGTTTAATGCAGTGTATATGTGTAAATAGCTATTGCTTAAAACAATTTGTAAGCCGCTCTGATAGCCTTGTGGCTGAAGAGCGGGGTATAAATAACTAAATAAATAAAAAAATAAAAAATCCAGACACCAAAAATGGGTGAGAAAAAGCAAGACACTGGAGATTTTCAGATGCCTCTTTCAGCCTCTTGCCACGCAAGCAGCCTCTGGAGCAGTAACAAGGCTGCTGCGTGGCAAGGGGTCCATTTTGGATGACACTGTTTCTCTCTCGGCGTTGTCCGTGACTGTTGCGGCTAGCATTGGAGGTGGCCGCAATGTTTTTCACTCACGGAAGTTGTCCGTGAGTGAAAAACAGCACGGCTGCCTCCAATGCTAGCCGCAACAGTCACTGACGCCACCGAGAGAGAAACGGCATCGTCCAAAATGGACCCCTTGCCGTGCAGCAGCCTCGTTACTGCTCCGGAGGCTGCTTGCGCGGCAAGAGGCTGAAAGAGGCATCTGAAAATCTCCACTGTCTCCAGCACGACCAAGGTGTATGCCAAGGTGCTGTGATATGGAGGGGGAGCCAGGGATATAGACTGTGCTCATTGACACTTCTGTGTGCAATCTGGGAATGGTTCTCATCAGAAACTCTCCTATCACATTGCTTCTGGAGAAGCATTGTGTGAGGTCACTGAAGCCAATCTCCTCTAGCATTTATTCATTCTGTTATAATACCAGACTTTGAAAGAGCTGTAGACAGAAGTGGGTGGTTATTGGTCTCACTCATTGTTCAATTTCCTTATGTCTTGCTGAATAGCCAGCTTAACTTTGTCTTTCTTGTTACTTGGTCTGTTTAATGAGTCTCTGTGGAATGATAACAAAACTTATTGTACCCCTATTCCAATTGTACCTTCTTGTTTTTGTTGCTGTTGTTGCTGCTGTAAATGTTTTTTTTTTAAAAAAAACAGTATCTATTTTTGTTTCCCAATGCTAGTCAATGGAGGAG
Organism: Gambelia wislizenii; assembly: GCA_030847615.1. NCBI lineage: Eukaryota > Metazoa > Chordata > Lepidosauria > Squamata > Crotaphytidae > Gambelia > Gambelia wislizenii. Next base: position 113,212,126 of record JAUMIR010000004.1, read on the forward strand.
GACTAGAGAGCCCAATTTCCCAATCACAATTTGGATTCAGGGTCTGAATCTATCTGGCCCAGATATGAATTGCTGAATCAGGCTCCGAAGTGGATTAGGAGCAGAGCCCTTCTATCCACCCCACTTCACGGTCATGAGGCATAGAAGCCCCACTCCTAACCATACCGAAAGAGACTTCCCCCATATCTCTCACTTCACACTTGCCACTGCCTGTGAAGGATATTTCGGCCAATTGGGGGCAGGGTTTATACTAAGAATGAGCTTTTATTTTTCAAAATTGAAGTGACAGGAAGTGAAAAAGATCCTTGGGCCTAGAACACTGTGTGTGTGTGTGTGTGTGTGAGAGAGAGAGAGAGAGAGAGAGAGAGAGAGAGAGATTGCCCCCAGGGGTGTGATTGGGTTTCTTTAGTATAAATGAATAAATATGGGAGGGCTCCCGCACAGCTAGCGGGGCCACATACAGCCTGTGTGGGGCACACTTTGTCTACCCCATTCTAAAAGGTTATCTTCCATTCAGATTTTAGTGTATATTTGTTGGCAGACTACTGCACCCTATGACACCTCCCCCTCCAGCCTCACATGCCTATGTATGTGTTATGTTGCCTAGAGATTGATGGTGAGCCTATAACATAGAGATCTGGTGGCTTTGACTGCAACTCTGCAAAGGAAAACCAGAAGAGAAGCTCAGAAAAACCAAATCCAGCAAGAACAGGCCTCCTAGTATGCATGTATGAGTTAGTATGAGTTTTTATTCAAGTATGCATGCTAAGAGATAATCTTTGTGACTAAGGACAGATCATGGCCAGGGGAGGGAGCACTCATCCTGTCACTCCAGTCAGACCAGCCATCCAGATCAACACCTGCCAGTAAATGTAACTCTAAGTAAATGGTGCTAAGTTTTATTTCTTTGTTTTTTTTTTAATATGATCAGTATGCATAGGTTTATTTTATATATACAAATTACTCAAATTCTCCTATTACAATTCCGTTTACTTTGTAATTGCATGCCTCTTGCAAACAAGCTATTCTCTGAAGTGTAATTATTTTGTCATTAAAAAAAAAATCTTCTCTGTGTTAAATGAAACTCCCCAGTGGACCAAAACTGGTGTGAGTAGGAGTGACTGGGACAAATTTGCTAAGACACTCTAATAGTGAGGTTCAAAGATCCCTTCTATGTTTAGAACCTTAGAATGTCAGTTACTTTTATAAACATGGTTGAAGAGGGTACCCATTCATTTTCCATTTTCAACATGGAATCTATTGTGTCTAGATCAAGGGAAGTAATAGTGCCGCTCTATTCTGCCTTGGTCAGACCTCACCTAGAATACTGTGTCCAGTTCTGGGCACCACAATTCAAAAAGGATATTGATAAATTGGAGTGTGTGCAAAGAAGGGCTACTAAAATGGTGAAAGGTCTGGAAACGATGCCTTATGAGGAGAGACTTAGGGAGCTGGGTATGTTTAGCCTGGAAAAAAGACGGTTAAGAGGCGATATGATAACCCTGTTTAAGTATTTGAAGGGGTGTCACATTGAGGATGGAGCAGGCTTGTTTTCTGCTGCTCCAGAGACTGGAACACGGAGCAATGGATGCAAGCTCCAGGAACAGAGATTCCACCTCAACATGAGGAGGAACGTTTTGACAGTCAGAGCTGTTAGGCAGTGGAACACACTCCCTCGGAGCGTGGTGGGGTCTCCTTCCTTGGAGGTCTTTAAACAGAGGCTGGATTGCCATCTGTCGGGGATGCTTTGATCAAGATTTCCTGTATGGCAGGGGGTTGGACTGGATGGCCCTCGTGGTCTCTTCCAACTCTACAATTCTATGATTCTATGATAATTTAGTTAAATTCAAATTTTTCAGGGAAGGAGCTATCATAAATCTGTGAGCAGAGCCTTCTTTTTTTTTTTGTCTTACTGTACACTGATGACACTACAATAGCCCTGCATTGTAAACAGGATGATTATACCAACATTTCAGACCTACAGGAAGCTGGAAGAGATTCTGACATACATGTGACTAAATAGAAAAGTGTAGACAGAATTTTTAACTGATGTAATTCCATGTTGGAGGAAAACTCTTCCTTGAAATCCTGGACAGCTCCCAGCAGAGTCTACACTGTAGACAGTATTGCTAGATAAACCAATGGTCTGAAATGGTTATGAAGCATGTTTTCTATCTTCCAAATCAGGGGAGCTACCCTTTGACGAAAAGCTTTTTCTCAGTGGTACACCATAACTTTTGCATGCAGAGGATCCCTGGTTCAAACCCCAGCATGTCCAGAAGGCCCCTGTCTGAAATCCTAGAGCCCTGTTTCCCATAATAATGTGCTAAATCAATCAATGCGTAGGGCAACTTTTTATAATGCCAAGGAAGGAACTTTGTTAAGCTGCACATACCAAACCTTAGTATTAACTACACGCAGACTGTTTTTATAATTTCTGACATACTCAAAATTTTGCTTGAGAACTGTTACTTCTTTCACATTCATCTCTTCCAAATCATGCATGCAGGAAATAGTATAATTAAATGGATGTTATTGACCTTACCTGTGTATCATAGCATGTCTTCTATCGATTACCGTATTGAATTTAGCTACACAATTATTTTTAGCTTCCACTGAAATAATTATCCAGCTAAGGAAAACAGCCAGAATCATAACCATCTGGCCTTATACATTTCTTCTTAAAAGGCAAATTTAAATATTTACACACACACACACACACGAGTGCACATTAGTAGTCCAAGTAAAATACTGCTCAGCTAATTGCCACTTTCTACAGTATCTATTTATTAAGAACAGCAACATTACAAGCTATTTGAGGTGCTATGAGTAAGTCAATGTGATCTATAAATTAGCACAGAAGTGTCTCACTTAGGGTGCAAAGAAGATAATGAAGTATTGCAAATGAATGCTAAATATATCATAGGTTGATCTTTTTTAATGATCATATTAAAAAAACATTTCATTATGAATGCTGTGTGAGAGTGCCTTTTAAAAACAATGGTTCAGAGTCAGCTCACTGAAAGGCATGATTGGAATCTTCAGCTCACCAGAGACCCAACTCAGGAGAAGGAATGTGCAATACATACATTATATGTCTAATCCACTGGAATATGGAGGATAAATAGAACCACACAGACCTTGTTCAGACAATATTCCTCATTTAATCTATTTAATCTGTATTATTTATCCAGAATGCAGTGAGTTCAACGTTTAAGCTCAGGTAACATTTTAGAAAAATATGAAACACCAGAAAGTTTTAACTCGAGAAAACAAGTCAAAGTAAACGGTATGTAGATGACTAATGCATCCCCAGTTTCATGTATGTTGTTACCATGTCCATTTTTTGCTGTTCACATTAAGAGGCGGTAAAAATGCAATGGTTAGACTCTAACCATTAGATTAAATATGGAAAACCACATTCATACTGCACACAACCCACTTCAGCTTTAATGAATTAATTTAAGTCATTTCTATTAGGTCTGGTTGATCAAAGCAGGACAGCTGTCTTCAAGTGAAGAATTACTTTAACTAACAACTAGATTAAAATGACATCTAAAATTCTATACAGCTTTGCAAATGTTGTTCATAATTTGCTGGGTTTTGTAGTTTTGTGTAAAATAAAGGCGTAAGAAATTTTGCCCAGAGGCTACTTTAGCTAAGAAGTCTACACTGGGTGATTATTAAAAACAAGTACAACCATGCTGAATAAACACACGAACTGTATGCAGCAAGCCCAACATCTGGCGCACAAGTCTGGTTGATGAACCAGTACATTTCTGGCAAGAAATGCCTAGCCAACAGGTTTAGGAGATGGGTCAGTAAGACTGCCCTGAGCAAAAGAAGTAGTCTGCGTAACTAAATTGCTCTTTCACCTCAACCCTCCTCTTGTAACATCCAGAGAACAACATATTTATCACAAACCTTTGGTTGTCCACTTAGTAGCAAGGATTTAAAATCTAATTGTATTTTATAAATTTCTGTTTCAGGGCTTGTGGAGGCAAAAGCATTGATACAGCCATGAGTGCACATCCCAGCGACTGTAGTGGAGAATACACACGCTTAATTTCAATGTACAGAGACACGACACGAGCTTAATTCGAAATATAGGAAGCATCAAACTGATCTCACACAGTCGTATTCCTTTTCACTGTGCACGTCATCCTAGACTCTACCTATGACACTAGTGCATTTCACCTTGATAATACAAGCATTCTAAAACTAATAACAAAAAGAGCCACAGGTCAGAATTAATTATAACATTCACTAATACGATAGTAGGATTTATCATGGTTGTTTGGAAATGGGAGCTCCCATATTTTATCACACAAACATACAGTTGTTGTAGTAACCTCACTTATTGTTGTAAAGTTATATAGTTTGTTTTTATAACTTTGTTGCACACTAAAGTAAAATTATTTTAAATAAATAAATATTCACACAAACATGGTAGGGAGGGTTTGGAAATTCCAATAGGAGAGTCTAGGCTTTCTCAATATAGTTGTTGAACATTTCCTTTTCCCTAAAATAAAATTCAAAGCAGTTACCTTGGCCGTTTCCCTAAATGCCTTCACATAAAAAGATCTTTAATAAATATGCCTATACATATATATATATATATATATATATATATACACATAGTCATGACCAAAGTTATTGCTTGAAGTAGATAACACTGCTTGTTTAATTTGATATTTATCTTTCTAGCTAGCCCTATTAATGCCATGAATTGGCTTTCCAGTGTTTGTAAAAATTAAGATTTTTTTAACTGATGAACTTTCACTAAGCCAATCACCAAAGGGTACAAACTTATTACATTTTTGATGCAAAACAATTACCCTCTAAACCTTGCCATGTCAATCTTTTCCCAATGGTGCCCTGATCCTAAACACATTTATAGGAAATTAAGTTCCACAGATTTTGGATAAACTTCTAGCTGGGCAGAGAGATTGTAGCCCCAGCACCAATTTTGTAGTCAAAACAGTTTGTAAAATATGCACACATTTTTTCCTTTTTAAGAAGAGTTAACAATGATAAACTAATGGTTTGTAGTGTGTTGTTTTGACTGGGTGTTTGTAGTGTGTCATTTTGAATGGGAAATGAATGTGTTTCTCTCATTATAACAAGGTTATGCTCCACACTCTGCATGAAGAATGAATGAGACAGAGGTGAAGAAAAAAACACATACATCCATTCCTTACACCCACACAATCCTTAGTCTCTTCAGTATGACATTCAGCCATCTGGAAAGTCTATGAGAAAACTATTTCCACAAATACCCACCATATAATCTGATTGCGATACAATCCAGACTATGGTATCTATCTCAGCATCAATCTGACAGTATTGTATACTGTGACTGCCACTTCCTTTCCAAAGTTTTATGCAAATTTTTTATTTAGAAGAAAATGCTAAAATATTGGATTTAGGACTTCAGGTATACACTGTCCAGCAAGCTTTTATCCTATGACAGGCCATTTTGAGGGATAGCACATTCATTACAAAAATAATAATAAATGTTTCCAGGGCATCTCAGAACATTCATTCATTCAATGAAACAATTTAAATTGATAAACAATAAAACAAGAATATAAATACAGCATTATAACACCAGAAAAAAATAGAATGTTTTTGTATGATGTGGTAATAATGTCTGAGCAGCTACCAGGCAGGCCTCTTTGGGTAGGGCATTCACAGCCAGGGTGACACCAACAAAAAGCCACTATCTTGTGTAGTCACCTATATACTTCATGCAGAGGATGAAATAGTTGAGCAGAGACTCAAGCATCATTATCTGGAATCAACCATTAAGTATGAGAAGGATCACTAAAAACCAGTACCCCAACCCAGTTTCTGTAGACATACACTACTACAGTCAACATATCAAAAGGTCCAGCAAAATCAACAGAGCTTCACTCCTTGTCTCTTTCCCCTAAACATCACCCCACCCAAGTCTGAAATCTGACTAAGGACTTGTCTACATGTGGGGCAAAAACTCAAAAGAAAGTTTTGCCCACATGCCCCTGTATTCCCCCAGAAGCCCTGAGCATTATTAATATCTGCAGGGATGTGGGGTACCTTATCTTCAATGTCCCTGTGAAACGTCATCTGCTACCACCACCACCACCATTAATGTAAAGCTCTGGAGGCAGTTCCTGGCTGAAGGGAGATATTTCTCGCTCCCCCTGGCTCAGCAATGCTGCCTCTGCCCACTCCCCCACTCTCCCATAGCAGGAAGAGGTGCTTAAAGGAAGCGAGAGAAGCACTTGAAGGAATGATAGAAAAGTGAAGAGTGGGCAGAGGCAGCACTGCCAAGCCAGGGGAAGGGAGAAAACCTCTCCCTTTGGCTGGGAACTGCCTTCAGAGCTTTAAAATAGGTTGCAGCAGCAGCAGCTGCAGCAGCGGATGAAAATGCCAAGAAAAACCTGAATACAACATACTCCACATCTAGGTAAAATACCCTGAAAAGCTGCGAATCTGGGCCATGTGACGTATGTGGCCAGATTGCTCCAAATCTGGAGCAAAGCCCATGTCATGCCATGTGTGGCCTGTTCACTATAGATTCAGTGGCATTCACAGGGGTACTTGGGGGTTTTGATATTGTAGCCCCTGTAGTTGATCTGATCTCTGAGTTCAGGGAAGGCTTTTTTCAAGAATAGTTACATCACAACAGATCCATAAATAACTGAGAGTTCTCAACACTAAGTCACTAAATGACTGGCATTCTGTTGGCTACTTCGAGCTAGAATAGAACCAGTCAATCAATTCTTGAATGATGAGTCAATATATAGGTAAATCCAATTGATTCAATGGATATACTCTGGTCAGGATGATTGGATTTAGGCCAATGTCTGTCTGTGGTAGACAAAAATTGTGGTTTATCTCACATGCCCACATAAGATACAAAAGTAGCAATTCAAATTAATCAGTAACATGGAAGAGTTATTGTGTCTCCCTCTGGCTTTTCTTTGCAAACGAAGATTCAGGAAGGTCTCAACCCACGCTTTCTGCAAGCACGCTGATGACTAAAAAGGCCAATCCGAGATAAACAAGTCCGGTTGCAGAAAGCACAGCAGAAGGTCTCCTTGGGTGATGTTTCCAGGTTGTGATTCTTTCTGTGTTGTCGTTTCTCTTCAAGACTTGTTCGGCGTGAGTTCTCAAATAAGGCTGCAGCATTGTGGATAGTGCGTCTCTATGCCTCCCGATGCGAGGCCAGCGTGGACCATTGTTGGTGATCAATTTTGGCTGAGCCTGAGATGTTGTTTCAGGGAGTCCTTGTATCGCTTTTTTGGAGTGCCCCTCCACAGCAAAACACCAGTTCTCAGGTTACAAGTTAGCAGTTATGCTGAACTCAGTACCCAGAAGGGATGAACTAGGAAATTCTATCTCCATAAGGAAATACAGATATAGATAAGTTCAAAAGAGCCCATACTATGCCCATCTTCTTGAATGTGTAATAATGTTTTTAATTTCCTAATGCAAAACAAACTGTTCCCGCTTAACCAGAATCCACTTGCTGAAGCTATGTTACTGCCCTTTCACATGCCAAAACCATGATCGTAGTTTTCATGGAATTAGAGGAATTCCAAATTATTAAAAAATATTGGTAAATGTTTGGTAGAATGCAATTGTGCATGCACACACAAGCTTGTGTGTTATACACGCTCATTCATTGGCCTTCAAAAGAAACATGTTCCTTCCCCAAAGAGAGAAAAGGCAACACCAAAGTGGACTGAAAATCTGTCACAACTGTGACATTATTTCATTGAGGAGAGAATAATGTACACTTTATGATAAACTGTCAAGTTGCTGTTGATTTCATCCATTTTGTGGTCAAACTACGCTTCCTGCTATTAAGGCATCATCATTATACCCAATTCTCATTAAATCATAAGCTCTAATTTTTGTTTGTTTGGTACAAAAGGCATTTTGGGCTATTTTTATTCTTGCTGTTAGAGGAGAAAGAAATGAGCTGCTGTTTCCCTATTAATGTAATTAGAATAATTCATATTTTTGGTTATGAACTGGGAATATTTATCTTGCCATTTTTAGTGCTTTGCTTGTAGTTAGCAAAGTACTGCTGCTGAAAGATTAAGGACATCCTACAGCAAGTTAGGGAGCTTTCATTACTAAAATTAGCAGGAACTAGAGAGATTATTACTTGAGCAGATGTGTCCATTACGGATAGAATGAATATTGTGAAATATTTGAGAAATAGTTAAAACAACAACAACAAACAGACAAACCCACAACAGTTATGTCCCAAGTATTGAGAAACCCTGAAAAAGGAATTGTTGGGCTGACAACAATCTTAGCAGTTCAAGACTTATTCTGCACAAAATTTTCAGCATAAAAACAGTATTTCTGCACAGAAAATTATATATCCTGCAGAGAATATTGTTTTCTGTGTGGAAAAAAAAATCCAAATGAGAATTTTGCACAGATTAAGTCCTGAACTGCATATAGTCTTCAAAATGTCAGTTTTCAATGTCTTTCTTGCAGGAAGAATAATATTGCTAAATTTACTGGTTGCTTCTTTAAACATTGGAATTAGTGAAGAATTATATTGCAGCATCTACTTTCTGCCAACGTTGCACATTTTTCCAAAGAGCCCCCTGACACTCAAGAGTGGTTTTTGGGGTGCACAGGACAATGACTATTAAGGATGTGTGTGAACACAGGCTGATTTGTATTGTTTTGAAATGTTTCAGTCTTCCTACCCTACAGAATCAACAAGTCTGGTGACCACAGTATGAACCTGTGTTGATATCCCCAATATCCCATAGATATATATAATATAATCTTATATTATATCCCATATATATATAATATAATCTTATATTAATTCCCTCCAAAGAATGTTGATTTTCATGGTGGGTTAAGAAAGTGTGACCATATAATCCCCACCCTTTCCTTTCTACTGCTGTACTACGGTGTGGTCTGCACATAATTCATATGATAGTCCTGAAAAGACTACTGTCTATGGATGAAGTAAATGGCATGCCAACAAAATTTGCAGATGACACAAAATTAAGAAGGGTAGAGAATGTCTCAGAGGACAAGATCAGAATTCAAAATAGCCTTAACAGATTAGAGAGCTTGGCCAAAACTAACAACATTAATTCCAACAGGGAGAAATGTAGGGTACTACACTTAGGCAGAAAAAATGAAATGCACAGATAGAGTGGGTGACACCTGGCTTGACAACAGTACATGGGATCTAGGAATCTTAGTAGACCCCAAGATGAAAATGAGTGATCAGTGTGATGTGGTAGCTTAAAAAGCCAATGTGATTCTAGGCTTCATCAATAGGAGTACAGTGACTAGACTGAGGGAAGTAATAGCACTACTGTAGTCTGCTTTGGTCAGACCTCACCTGATATACTGTGTCCAGTTCTGGGCACCACAATTAAAGAAGGATATTGATAAGCTGAAATGTGTCCAGAGGAGGGCAACCAAAATGGCGAAAGGTCTGGAAGCCATGAGAAGTGGCTTAGGGAGCTGGGTAAGTTTAGCCTAGAGAAAAGAAGGTTAAGTGGTGACTTGATAGCCATGTTTAAATATTTGAAAGGATGTCACATTAAAGGGGGAACAAGCCTGTTTTCTGCTGCTCCAGTGACTAGGACACAGAGCATTGGACTCAAACTTCAGGAAAAGAGATTCCATCTAAACATTAGGAAGAACTTCCTGACAGTAAGGACATTTTCAGACGATCCTTGCCGTGCAAGGATTGCCCGGGACAGTTTCGTCGCAGCAGCGTGGCAGGGGGTAGATTTCGGATGACGCCGTCCCTGCTGCGAGATCGTCTGTCCCTCTTGAGCTTAGGCTTGGAACCTGCCACACTATATTTGGCAAGATTTTATTCATGGAGGTTGTCCGTGAATAAAATCTTGCCGAATATAGTGTGGCAGGCTCCAAGCCTTAGCGCAAGAGGGACGGATGATCTCGCAGCAGGGACGGCGTCATCCGAAATTGACCCCCTGCCGTGCTGCTGCGACGAAACTGTCCCGGGTGATCCTTGCATGGCAAGGATCATCTGAAAATGTCCTAAGAGCTGTTCAATACACTGCCTCGGAGTGTGGTGGAGTCTCCTTCTTTAGAGGTTTTTAAACAGAGGCTGGATGGCCATCTGTCCGGAATGCTTTGATTGTGTATTCCTGCATGGCAAGTGTTTGGACTGGATGCCCTTGTGGTCTCTTCCAACTCCATGATTCTATTCAAAGAACCATAGCCAATTTATAGAATCTATGCTTTCCATAAAAAGAACCTAGATTTAATCCCTAATGTCCTCAGGTAGGGCCTGGAAATACTCCTGGGAAATATTCCTCTAAAACCACTGCCAATCAGTGCAGATCTAGTTGGCTAAAAATATGAGACAGTTTATTATGAATAGTCATTGTCCACTGACCCTTTCTCATGTCCCTTCTGAGCACTGGATAGCCTGTCAGCAACTGCAGCTTCTCAGGCTTAGTGTTTTAATATTTTGAAATTAATAGGCTGTATTGTGGGATGCTTCACTAAAGTATTAAACAAACAAAAACTACAGCCAAGTAATCATACTCCAGCTACACATTCGTGGGGGAGCTCAGTTGTACAATTAATAGTCAGTGCTCCAAGGTTTTCAGATCTGGATGCTGGCAAAGCATAAATGAAGATGTGTTGTGAAAAAACGCTGTATTTTTATCTGTCTTGTTATGTTTTCATTATTTGTATTCTTTTAGTAATCTCTGAAACTATAATGACTAAGGGAAGGCACTGTATTTGTTTAGATTGGCTAAGGTGAACAATTCAGATTGGGAAGACCCCCAAGAACATGAGTGGTCAGAAGTTCTAGCCAGGAAATTTGAAAAGTTAGCTTAGAGACACCTGGAGAAAACTTCATGTGAGGGGGCTCTATCAGAAGATCAATACACTGAAGCTTGTTGCTAGAAGTAGCAGGAAGTCATGTTGTGCTGTCATGCTCTGTGGTGAAGCTTCAAGCAGGCAGCAGAGTCCAGCACCTGAAGGTTTCAACCTGAGGTACAGTCAGAGGGAATTTAACCAAGAATGCCTGAAACACAATCCACACTACACAAATAATTCAGTTGGAAACTGGATTATTTGCCATGGCTCCTTCCTATTGAATCCTGGGATTTGTAGTTTGGTGAGGCACCAGCACTCTTCAGCAGAGAAGGCTAAGACCTTGTAAAAACATAAACCCCAGGGTTCCATAGGAAGCACCCATGGCAAACTAGCCAGTTTTGAACTAGATTATTTGTCTAGTGTACATTGTAGATCATAGAAGCTGGATACAACAGGAAGAATCTGCAAGAGGCCGAATTCTAATCTGAAGTAAAGCTGCTTGCCATGGAATATTCACCTCATTGTTACAAAAGGTAACAATGCAGAGTTAATGTAAGTAGAAGTAAGCAATCTTAAACTATTACTACTAGGCTTGACAATTTATATCCTTACATAAACAATTCCCCAATTAAGACCATACTTTTCTTCACCTTGTCTAATGGTAGTGTCAATCCTATGCTTATAACAGTGAGTTCTATTAGGTACAGACAATATATTTTCAAAGCAACAGTGACCTAGGTTTTTTAGGCTGAGACAGCATTCCGTAACTGAAATCAGTTTGAGTACTTTTAAAACTATTAAAAACTATGGTAAGGACCTCAAGCTTTGACATTTTAAAAAAGGAACATAGGTGGGTTAACCCATATGAGTGCTTTTGCCACAGGTGATGGCATTGACAGGACAACCACATCAATGTTCTGCTACATTCAGTGATAGTTGCAGCAATGGGAAAACCTATACTTTTCCCACACATGCTGTAAGTCATTGGAGTTGGACAAGAGCCACAAATGTGATAACCTGCTGTGCAGACATATCTTTTTTGTTCCAGCAATATGTTTTAATGATTTCACTAGACATTACTTAGGATGCCTAAAAATCTGTGAATGTTAAAAAAAAAGTGTGTTGGTTGTTGTTGCCAAATAATCATTAGCATGAACACTTATCCTTAAAATACCTTAATGCTTTCCTACAGCTCCCTCCTCCCAACCTGTTAGAACCATCTGGATTTGTTTTCACTAATGTATTCCTTGCCCTGCAGGCACTTTAGACAGGGAAACTTGCTTGCTTCTGGTTTGCAGGGGATAATCTGCAAAGGATACTAAAATTCCCATCTCAGTAGAGACAACTCAACCAAGAAATATTTTTTAAGTTACTTCCACACAAAGAACTCAGGTGACTCAGAAGTGGAAAGAACAGAAAGAAGAGAAAGGAAGGTCTTCATTTTATCCATTACATGTTGGGCAGTGTTGTAAAAAGAGAAAAAACAATTAATTAACAGACAACAAAGATGAAATGGGAGGCTCATGCAAATATCCATCAAGAATACAACCAATTGATTTTTTAAGAAGCCCACTACTAATTTTGTAGTGTTAATATTTGAAGCACAAGAGTTCATTTAAAAGTTTCCCGTAGTCTCCAAGGATCATCAAAAATAACCTAGCATTCATACTGCACCAGTAAACAGAACAGCACCCTATTTATTAGGATCCTCTGAATGGAGTGAACTTCCTTATGCCACAAACCTTATTATCACCTTAATAATAATATATAATAATAATAATAATAATACAATTTATTTTTATCCCACCCCTCTGTTAAAAACAATCGGGGAAGCTTACAAAAATTAAAATACCAATACAGATTAAAATCCCCCAAAATGCCACCCACCCCCACCCTCCCCCATAAAAAGACATTAAACCAAAATACATTAAAACAACTGATCTAAAATCACATTAAAATAATAAATAATAAATAAGCAGCAGACTAGAAAGGGCCAGGAGTTCCTGAGGCCAGGATCTAATTAGGAAAGGCCTGCCGAAAGAGATCCATCTTTAGTACTTTTTTTAAAGCTACTCAGGCTCGTCATCTGATGGATCTCATTCAGCAGGCCATTCCACAATTTGGGGGCGATTACCAAAAAGGCCCTCTGGGAGGTTGCAGACAGCCTAGATTTTTGTGGCTAAAGCAAATTCCTCCCAGAGGACGGGAGTGTGCGGAGAGGATTGTATGGGAGGAGGCGGTTCCGAAGATAAGTTGGACCCAAGCCATTTAGGGCTTTAAAGGTAATAACCAACACCTTATACTGGGCCCAGAAACTGATAGGCAGCCAGTGGAGAGATTTTAATACTGTGGTTATATGGTCTCTCCGAGATGTTCCCGAGACCACTCTGGCTGCCATATTTTGTACCAACTGAAGTTTCCGGACCAAGTATGAGGGTAGCCCCATGTAGAGCGCATTGCAGAAATCTAGACAAGAGGTTACCAGCGTGTGCACCACAGTCTCGAGGTCCCTTACTTCCAGGAAAGGGCACAGCTGGCGTATCAGCCGAAGCTGATAACAGGCATTCCTGACCTTTGCATTCACCTGACTAGTCATCTTAAGTGATGAATCAAGGAGCACCCCTAGACTGCGAACACAGTCCTTAATGGAGAGTGTGACCCCGTCTAGGACTGGAGGTTGCAACCCAACTCCTGGTTTTGGGGCCGCTACCGTGAGCACCTCCTTTTTGTCCGGATTTAATCTCAATCTGTTTTTCCTCATCCAGCCCGTTACTGCTTTACTACCTTATTTACCTTGTTATCATGTCATTTAGTCAGAGCAAGGAAAATTGGTCATAGAATCAGAGAATTTGAAGAGACCACAAGGGCCATCCAGTTCAACACCCTGCCATACAGGAATAGGCAATCAAGCATTCAGATGGCCATCCAGCGTCTGTCTAAAACCCCAAAAGAAGGAGACTCCACCACAATCTGAGGTAGCGCATTCCACTGTTGAAGAGCTCTTACTGTCATGAAGTTCTTCCTAATGTTTAGGTAGAATCTCTTCTCCTGTAGTTTGAATCCATTTTGCTCTGGGTCCTAGTCTCTAGAGCAGCAGAATACAAGCTTGCTTCATCTTCAATATGATACCCCTTCAAATATTTAAACACGGCTATCATGTCACCTCTTAAGAGAGGACACATAAGAGCACTGTGCATGCCAAGTCAGTTGAACAAACAAGTAATGTTCAGCTTTCTTCCATGCCAGCAGTAATTTGAAACACTGCTTACATTAATTGTTTTAAAATACAGTTTTGTACAGCAAACAACATTATTAGGACTCAAACAGCAATAGTAATTTGACATTCCTCAAAATTGTGTTCAAAATCTTCACTTGAAATATGACATCTTAAAATACTAACACATCAATGTTGCAAAATGTTACTTTTAACACTTGAGTAATTTTAATAATTCTTTGCTTCATCAGCAAGAACTCCCTCAAAGTATATTTCCTCTTTTTTCACGACTTTCTAGTGTGGGGTGGCAGTAGATTAAGGACATTCACTTTTCTGTCATACAATACTGTTAGTACTTTCAACTGATCCTAAATAGATTAAGAGGTTATGAGGTGATATAAACAAGATAACTGAGGAAGATTCAATTTTTCACCTTTTTAATAAGCTGTCTTGAGTCCCAGTGTGGGAGAAAGGCAGAATGGGATGGATGGATGGATTGATAGATGAAGCTGCTAATCCCATTTGCTAATTGGCCTTGCTAATCCCCTTTCTTCATGACCTGCCATTGTCAGCTGTATCATTCTCTTCATAAATTACCATTCTCAGGTGTTTCTTGGAAGCCATGTTTTGATGAAGCCCATTATGCATTTGGATGTTACCAGCAGAGTAAGAGCCACCCTTACTGGCCCACACTATCTATGTTTATTAGGCTTGGCTCCTGGTTTCAGGGTGGAGAGGAAGCTGAGGAAACAGTTTATTTGCAGGTAGGTGGCTTCCTACTCAGGATTGCAGTGCTGGTGGTGTGCTAATCAGAAGTATGAATTACCAGCCCAATTTCCACTCTCTCATGATTTTTACTTATGATAGCCCCATTCCTGACAGATGGATTTAAGAGTAGTGATGGAACCAGCATAAGAAATATTACAGTCCAGGCAGTTCTTTAATACAGTGCCTTCCCAGGTTCCGTAATTCTTGACATGGGCAGGTAAAGAGCCAATTAGGAGTAGCAGCGGTAGGGCAGTGATGGTGGCAGCAGTGGACCTGCAGGGCTGTTCATGTAGAACTCAATCCCACTATGTTCAGTCTGGCTTCCCCTACCTAATAAACATGTTTACAATTGGTACCTTATTGGGACTGTCTGATAGCATGCATTTCCCTTATTATCCTAGTTATATTCAACTGAAAAGAGGTTTTAGAAAATGAACATCTCTTATCTATTTATGTAAAAAGATAACATTTTATATGATGAATCTATTTTCCCATCTGAATGTATAAAAATATGCTGTAGTTTATGGACAGTCATGAAAAGTGAGAAATTGCATTAAATTCAAGATTACTAATTCCTAGCAGGCAAATGTAGAACAATATCATCTTGTGGGAAAACTTTCCACTAGGCAGTGCCATCTGCTTGTTCTTTAATATTGCTGCTATTCTGATTTTTAAAGCAATAAAACATGAAATATGACAACTTTATAAACTGGTCTCATACTTTTTGTTCAGTGAAACAGACATCTCATTTTGTCCAGATGGCTAAAGATACGTAACATTTATTTCACACAAAAAAACAAAACATTATATAAATGCAATGGGTTGGAGCCAGAATTATCCATACTTAGAACAGAACCATTGGAATTGATAGATCTTAAGTCTGTCATGACTAATTAAATCTTATTGATTCCAATGGATGGTCTAGGTTCAGTCTTAATGTCTGCACATCCTAATTAGGTTGGTGAGACCACTAATTACTGTAGAAACTTCTCACTAACGCCTATAAAACTGACCACATGGAAAGTTGTAATCTAGAGTTTTGAAAAAGTCTAATAAAATCACTTTATTATGGTGGATAGGTCAGATTAATAAGATTAGTTTGAGAAGACAGATCATGATCTCTACTTCCTCATGATCTGTCTGAAGAAAATGTGAAAGGGGGAGGAGTGAAACTTGCCAGTGCCAGGATGAAGAAAGAAGACAGGTTTTCCCTAACCATGGCAAGGTTGTAGAGGGCTCTTGTATCACCTTTCAGACTAACTGAGAGAAAGGAGTTTATAACATAACCATTTGTAGACTGGGTCTAATTCACAAGCAGCACCAAATCTATGAAAGCTTATGCTACAAACTTTTTTCTCTCTTTTAATCTCATAGGTGCTAAAAGATCCCTCTACATAGTACCAAGACTAACATGGCTGTGTCTTTGAACATTACTACCATGGCAAGGTTGCTAGATTATGGGGTGTACAGACAGAGTCTCAATACTGAGAGGTCAGAGAATCAGTTTAGCTGCAAGTTTGCCCACAAGACCATTCTCTTGAAATCATCCTGAGTTCATGACTTCAACAAAACAGGGTGACAACTGGAAGGAAGATTTCCAAGTTCACAAATGAGTAGTTTTGACTCTTGTCTAAACTTTTATGTGAACAGAATGAGTCCTTATGTTTATATGGGTGAGATTCATTATTAATTTAGAGGTCACAGAAGAATCCAGAGCTCCCATATGGCCCAATGTAGGATTATATTGCAGCTAGCATGGTGTAGTGGTTTGAGTATTGGACAATGACTCTGGAGACCAGGGTTCGATTCCCTGCTCAGCCATGAAACCCCACTTGGCTGACCTTGGGCAAGTTACTCTCAGTCTCAGAACACCACTATAAGTTCTCCTTAAGGTCACCATAAGTTGGAAAATGCTTAAAGGCACAGAACAGCAACAACAAAGCAGCAGCAGCAGCAACAACAACATGGTTAAATTAGAAACTGAAGAAAATATTGCTGAGTCCTTCCAAGACATCCCAGATCAGCACAGATATGACTATGAATCTATTTTTTCCATGTTAGTAGAGATTACTGATAGGACTTGCAAACACATCCTTTCCAGATTTGTTAATTGGTAACAGCTAAGACTTCTAGACTACATGGAGACTTTGAACAAAAATGGCAGAATGTGGAAAATGGACGTAAGCTAACACTCTGTCTTAACACAAGTCTTATTTTTAAAGCACAACCAATACACTAACAACCCCCCTTTATTCCAGTTTTTATATTTCTGAAAGTGGTGCAGAGTGTGGTTTGACACAACATCCAGGTCCTTTGGTTAATTCAGTGTCTCCCCATACCCCATTACAAATGTGAAGTGCACATAGATTAAATACTCCCCTAAAAAAAGAGTTATCTTTGTGTGCCTGTCTGTATGCATAACTGCAAAATTACATTTCTACACAGTGTGTTGCCATGTGCATATGTAATTGTGTACATTGATAAAATACCACAGATGTAGGACCCAATTGTCATGTGACTGTATGTGAAGTTTTGTCTTTTTTTGTAATATTTTACAAATACATGACATACCAATAACCTCAGTTCTGAAACTCTGTCCACATCTAGTTTGTTACCAGGCTTAATTCAAAGCCTCATACAAATCCAGCTTGCACATTGATCACTCAACTTGTTAAGACCTACAAGAAGCAGTAGCACTGTCTGTTAAGCTCCCCACCAACCAGAAGGATCCTTCAGAGAGGATCCAACTTTCCATTCTCAAACAATAATGAAGTGAAGCAGACCATGAAGACGACCAATGACAGATTGGTACAAGAAGACAATTACAAGAAGACAACCATTTAACAGCACATCAAAACTGTTACTTAAAGTGCTGGTCCATGAATGAGTGCTGGTCCACAAATCATTGGTTGCCTATCCCCAGTGAGTTTCCAGGAAATATAGAAACAATAAAAAAAATGGGCACAAATATGGTAACAGTCCCAAGGAATGTGTGGGGGGGGGATTTCCAATCCCTCACAACAGGCAGTATGGGAAGCACTGTAATACAAGACTCCACTTTTGAAGGTTACCTAAATAAAGGCAAACTCATGTATTCTGGAACATGTGGGTACAAGGATAGACCCAGGTGAAATCAGAGGAATGCTGAAGACACCAAACCCACCAGGCAATAAAGGAATGGAGCACAGGACAATGGACTTTTCACCTAGATTAGATGAAAGGTCTACCCTAAGCTAATTTGCAGTTCATTTTCTGATGTCTTTCAAGGAGAATGTAGCCACCAATTGTCATTTTAACTCCAATATTTGCTAAAAGGATGATTCATCAGAGGCTTTAAAAAAATTGTAAACACCCATAAAGATCCCCTCCCAGAAGAAACACACACACACACACCTTTTACTACGCTTTATTTATTTTTGTGAACAAGACAGGAAGGATTCACCAACTTCAAGGGTTAAATAATGCATGTATGATAGAATAATGGAAAATACAAATTTGCTTTTTCCCCGTTCTTCCTCTCTCCCTGTTAAAACTCAAAGAAATATATTTCAACTTATTTATTTCTGTTTACACAAGGCCCAGTACACAAAATAGACCAGATTTTTAAAAACATTTTATAACACAATTCAGTGTTAACTGTGCATTGCATGCTGCATTCTACAGAATATTCCTGTTCCTCTGAACACAACGAGACACCAATGAGCAGTGCTTTCTTTTCAGTTATGACTCAGTATAGCATATATATATATATATATATACATATATATATATATATATATATATATTTAAAAAATAGAAACATCTTTGCTGCAGTTAAGGAAATGCCAAAGGATGAATTATCCTTTTAGGAAATATTGGAGTTAAAATGACAACTGGTGGCTATATTCTCCTTGGAAGACATCAGAAAATGAGCTGCAAACTAATTAGGGTAGACCTTTAATCTGATCTAGTTGAAAGGTCCATTGTCTTCTGATTGTCTGATGGGTTTTAAGGGCTTAGTGTCTTCAGCATTCTATGGAGGATACTAGTAGTTACCTGGGCCTATCCTTCTACCTACATATTCCAGAACAGACAAGTTTGCCTTTATATAGGTAACTTCCAAAAGTGGAGTCTTGTACTACAGTACTTCCCATGCTACCAGATGTGGGGGATTGGCAAACCTCCTCCCCCTACCTCCACATGCCTGGGACTGTTACCATATTTGTGCCCAACTGTTACGATTGTTTCTATATTTCCTGGCAATTCACTGAGGACTGGCAATCAATGAAGACTGCTTTTCCCAGGAATTAAAAGAGTAAGTGATTTAGTTGCATTAATTAAATTGGTATGGAGCATTCTGAAGGGATATATATGCTTCTTTTTCTAGACCTTTCCAAATTAATTCCCCCCCCCACCGCAGCTAGCTCCTCTTTCCCCAAGATACTACTAAAGACCTCATATGAGCTATGGGGTTGTCATACTAGCAATGACTCAGCTAAGAAAGGGGGGGGGGAAGACCAAACATCTATGCAACCACACACACACACAGAGAAGGATCTTCTTTCTGTAATGTGTCCACCAAGGAAGGAGGCTTTTCCATCTTATCTCTTCTCCACAGCCATTTTTGTCTCTAACTTGGAAGAGCAGGGGACTGTCCTGAGCCATATGGGACAAGTGCAAATGTAAAAAGCTTGTTGGTCTTATTCTCACATTTCTTTGCATCCCTCTCGCATTCTTGTTAATGTCCTTTTTCAGTGCCAGGGTTACTAGATTTGTTTAACCTTCCCAAACTGAAATTTGTACATATACTTTTCCCACCATTTAAAAAAATATTTTTAAAAATATACACTTTTTGACATGCATTCTTCTAATGCACAGCACAGTACATATTTTTTCCATAGATTAAGTATGTTTGTGTAAATTATTTGAAGTTTTTAGTTGTGCCTGTTTTTTTTTTTTTTAAAAAGTTTGGTTTTATGCACCTGTTTCTAATCAAAGCATCACACTAATTTCTGTGCAAAAATGATTTCTGGAATAAGAAGTTTTCTAGTTAAATAAACAAGATTGACTGAATGAATTTTTGGTGGAATGGGGGAAAAATCCTATATCAGTTGACTGTTTTTGTGATGGGGTGTGTCGATGTATTGTGAATAAAGATGGAAAGAATTAACAAAAGTATTTAAAAATGTTAAAAATGTGCTTCTTGAACATTTAGAAACCCTGATAAGGATATTTCTGTACTGACCCCCAAAAAATCAGTTTAGGTCTTATTGTACACAAAATTCGCAAGTTGCAAAAAAAGATGAAATACTATTTTTTATGCAGAAAATGTTTTTTGTACCTAAATACAATGTGCAAGCCTTGTGCTAAATAAGTCTCGGACTAATAATTCTTTGAAAATTGAGTCGTTTTCAAAGCCTCTCACAGTGACAACAAAAATTGCACGTTCCTTCATTTGAGAAGGAAACTGGCAAAGAACTGCATTCCTAGTTAGCACACATTTTCTCACTTAGCATGAGAAAAATTGTGGGCATCCCTTGCTTCCTGTGCGTTTTTGCTTGAGAGGCCCAAGAACTACTTGAAAACCTTGCACCACTTCCTCACACACCATTCCAGACTGTTAAACCTTCCCTGCTTAAGGAAGACAGGACAGATAAGACAAGGAATGCTGACAGATAAGTCAAGGAATGCTCTTTTTGTGACCTTCCTTCAGCCTCAGTTGTATTAAAGTGAAAGTCATCATTACAGAGGTTATGCAAATACAATCATCCCATAGGGATCACTCATTCAACATGTACACTGGTCTGTTCCTATCAAATAATCACTATTCTGTGTAGACATTTTGTTTGCATGTCCAAAGCTACATGTATGGGTTAATAAAACCCACCATGTAAGTTAGTTATATGTTACAAGAATCACAGGATTAGTCAATATTTGGCTTCAGATTCCAAAACTAAATATAAAACTCTTACCTCATATCATTTTGACCAGATCTACTGCAATCCTATGTCTCTTAGAACTGTGTTTGTGCATGTGTGCATGAGTATTGAAATAGTGGGAAATCATTATATAGCTTTCTGATACACATTATTTTTGCAAAATAATCTAAACAACACTAGTAATGAAGTACCAATATGTTCTTAGACCAATTGCTCTTCTGTGACATCATAATCAAACCCTGGATATTCCTCATTTTTTACATCCCTGAACTAAATAGTGTGTTAGATATATTATCCATGGAGGAATTCTTTTTTCCAAAACCATGGCATGAGCACTTTGATTGTTATTATCTTATTTTTTGCAGTGGGATGTTGAGAGATCAAATACTTAGAGTGAACATGGATACCATGATAGGTACCATGCTGCTGCTCACTGAATTAATACTAATTATGTTTATAGATGTCAAACAAATTGGTTGGCTGTCCATTTATTTATAACTAGTGACTTCTTTCAGATGCTTTACTAGTTACTAGAGGAAAACAAGAATGCACTTTCCAAAGAAAATGTATAAACTTTGTCAAATCTTTCCACTATTCAGAGACAAAAGGGTGCCCTTTCAACATCTGCAGTCTTTTTAAATAGTTTTGAAAATGATATCATGAAAATGTTGGCATTTTCTAGACAACTTGGTTGCAAAAATTTCAGATTCCTAAACATAATCGTATATGCCATTGCAGTTTTAATTGATGGGAAGAAAGAATGGCGAGGGGTGGGGAGTGCCAACCATTGTTCTCCCTTTAGTTAAATAATATCATTCAGATTTAATGATATACCTGAAGAACAATTAACAAATAAATGTTTCTGAAATACATGGTATGCATATTGTCACAAACACAGGCAACATGACACCAGGGAAAATTTATATACAAAATACAGTTGTCCCTTCATATTAGCTGGGGTTTAGTTCCAGGACCCCCCATGGATACCAAAATCCGTGAATACTCAAGTCCCATTATATGCAATGGCATAGCAAAATGGTGTCCCTTATATAAGATGGCAAAATCAAGGTTTGCTTTTTGGATTCTTATTTTTGTAAGAATATTTTCAAGCTGTGAATACTTAAACCCATGGATACCAAATCCATGGATATGGAAGGACAACTATATAATTATTCAAAAAGAAACATGTCTGGAATGCTTTATGTATCATTTCATCACAGAGGCAGAGAAACATGTACAGAGCAACTCAACAAAATTGTTAAACTGACTTACACATAGAATCACCAAGTTGGAAGAACCCCAAGGGCCATCTAATTCAACCCTTTCCAGAGCAGAAATCCATAGCCAAAGCATCCTTGACAAATGACCATCTAACCTGTGTTTAAAAATGTATGATGGAGAGTCCCCCAACCTCAAAGGTAGCCCTTTCTACCATCAATCAGCTCTCATACCAGGAGATTCTTCCTAACACTTAGGGCTCATCTAGATGGACAATTTATCCTAGCTTCCCCCCAGTCTTGGAGCCCTGCAGTCCAAACAATGCCCAGTATCTTGCTCTGCTTCACCTGCATACAGTCCTGACGACATCTGAGGCAAGGCTTGGAGGAAGCTGGGGTAAACCCATTTATATATTTTTTAAAAAACCTGGGAAAACCCATGCTATGAGGGAAAACCTGGATGGGTCTGCCATGAGAATGCAGGGTTCATACCTGCATGCCAGGCTGCATCGCCAGATGCCACCGCTGCTGATTGTCACTCTTCAAGCAGGAAGGAGGCCCCCAGCACATGATCAAGGCCCCCTGCATGTGGCCAGCCTTGATCACATGGTGAGGGCCTCCTTCCTGGCTTCAGAGAGGGCAACACATGACAATGGGGGAGGTGCCCACTGATACCAGCTGGCACACGCATGTGGACTTCTCCATTCCATCACAGTTAACCGGGGGGTGGGGAGATCGGAGCCATCTCCAGGGCCAGAATACACCAGCCAGAATGCAGCATATTCTGGCTGATGTAGACAAGCCCTTAGTCAATCTTTCTTGTAATTGTTTTGAATACACTGCTTTGGGTCCTAGCCTAGAGAATAGCAGCAAAGAAAGTTTATCTTCCACATGACAGTCCTTCAGATCTTTGAGGACATGAGACTAAGACTTGGAATTAAAGCCATGCAGGTACCAGATAATATCCTCATGTGCAAAGAAGTATTATTATTTTTAATTATTTTATTTTAATAAAGTTTTCATCAATAAAACCAAGATTAATTAAATACCTAAGTCAGAATCTTCCAATGCATAGTATTTCCACTTTCTATGTTTGGCTGTGAAAGCTGGACAGTGAAGAAAAGCTGGCAGGAAGAAAATCAATTCATTTGAAAAGTGGTACTGGAGGACAGTTGTACAGATAAAATGGATGGCTAAAAATACAAATGAATGGGTCTTAGAGCAAATTAAGCCTAAGTTCTCACTAGAAGTGAAGATGATTGAATTGAAGGTGTTGCACTTTGGACATATCATGACATGACTCGCTGGAAAAGTGAAGATAGTAGGAAAATGCCTGGTAAAGTGGAAGATAGTAGGAAAAAAGGGAGCTCAAACTACAGGTGAACTGATTCAATCAAGGAAGCCACAACCCTGAGTTTGTAAGACCTGAGCCAGGCAGCTGATGACTGGAGCTCTTTGAGATCGTTCATTCACAGGGTCTCCATAAGCTGAAGTCAACTAGACAGCAGACAAATTATATCACCTCTCAGTCCTCTCTCTTCCCCAAGCTTAACATACCCAGTATGAGGAGAAGTGAACTGATTTGGAATTCAAGTGGGCTATACAAACAACATTTGTATCAAGGGAGGAAATCTGAGGGAAGATTCCCACCGTAGACCTTTTCCTTTCATGGCCCCCCTCCTCACGCCACTGCAATCACTGCCCATGCATTTGTTCTCTTTCCTTTAGGTCAAATGTGTACAAAACCCAGACAGAGAATGAAAGGCAAGTGGAGGAGAATGCTTTATGTCCTCTCCAAAATTTTCACTTTGTTTGGACTATGTCTTCCAGAATCTTCCATGATTTTCAGGAGAGGGAGAATTAGAGCAACAAGCCATTTTTAAAAAGCTGAATATCCTACCGTTCAAAGGAATATGTCAGTTGCAACTTACGTACATACCATTCCAATTTTTGTGTCCATCTGTTGATCCAAATAGTTCATATATGTCCTTGGAAATACAGATAACTGGATTGTAACTGCATTACAGTGTTGTGCTGGCCACCCCTATTTTCATCACTCTCAATGGAATATTACATTCCACAGGAAAAGCTGCAAAACACCTGATGCCTTAAGGATATGAAGATAACAGATTTCTCTTCCATTATTTATATCCTTCAATTAAAAATATCCAAACCATCTGTTTCTACATCTATATAGAAAACAGACAAAAGCATAACAAGATGCATAGACACAATGTATACTTTTTCCCAGGATAAAAGCCATGAAATGTAACAGTAAAGAACAGAAAGACAAATGATTCTACTAAATGCTTTATCAGCCACCTGCTGTTTGCTGAATAGTGTTTTGATATTGAATTCTTTTGAACACAGTGAAAAACTATATACTTTTAAAAAAAAAAACTACAGTCTGGCAAGAGTCCCTCTGTCAGATGCAGCCACCTATTTACAGCCTGGAAAAAAAAAGAGATTACACCTTGAGTTCACAAAAGGTAAGCATCAATTATCAATTGATATTATTTACCACTCTCTTTTCTTTCAATTATTCTTTCAACCAAAATCAAGCAACACAAATTCTGTAATATCTAACTTAACTAGCAATGCCAATTCCTAAATCAAGCGTGTTATGATTTATAGTCACCAAAATTCACATACATAATGTACACATCTTTGAGTTCTGATTCCTATAATGTTAACCTATTCTGCCCTCTCTACAGGTCTCAGCTACTGCAGAAACACATATTTGCTAAAGTTTGAAAATGATTCCCTATCCATATCAATATAAAATCATGTATAATGAATGTATAGACACTAGTTAGACATTAGAAGCACAAGCCATCAGTACACTATGACATTTTTCATCAAGCAATGGAGTGCTGGACAAATAAAATACATGGGACACACTTCTATTAAAAGCTTTATAGCTGTGGTTCCCAAACTTTTCCGAAATCTGCAAGTTTGTTGTTGGCCCTATGAATGAGAAACCTTCAAGTCACCCTATCCTCAACAGTCCTCCTCAGGTCTTGCCAATGCAGGGATATGGCTCCTTGATTGCGGAACTATCCATCTGTAATGTGGTCTTCCTCTTTTCCTACTTATCTCTACCAAGCAATATTGTATTTTCTAGCAAGCAATGTTTTCTGATAATATGTCCAAAATATGGCAGGCTCAGTTTAGTTATTTTCGTTTCTAGGGTGAGTTCAGATTTGATTTGTTCTAGGACCCATTGACTTGTTTCTTTAGCAGTCCATGGTATCAGCAGAACTTTTATCCAGCAGCACATTTCAAATGAGTTGCTCTTCTTTTCTTATCAACATTCTTCACTGTCTAGCTTACAAAATCATACATAGAGATGGGAAATACAATGGCATGGACAGTCCTAACTTTAATACTGTATTCTGCAAGTAGGAATGTTCAGCTGCTCTCCTTTGCCCTCAAACTAGGCAAGGCTTTTTAGTTGTTACAAATGAACACTTTTTGTAACTGAAGTAAATAAAATTACTAGTAATGGGTTGTTCCAATCTTTTTTAAAATAAAAAAATTAAGATCCCTCACATGGAAGTCCCTGTCAAAACATGGTAGGCATAAACTCCTTCCTGCTGTGCCTTCAAATTTCATCCAGTTCTGATGGAAATATTGAAAAAGTTTTTATGTTCCAGTGATATTCAATGGGAGGCACAGATTATCAGATTCAGGGTGAGAGCCAAGTTTATTTCGATGATCTTCAAATCAGTCTGAGCTGAACAGAACGATTTTCCAATGCCCCAAATCAATGTCTGAACTGAATCTTGAAGCTCATGCACATGGTTATGAAAAATGTTTGACTGTAGTTCATTTTATTTATTTATTTATTCATTCATTCATCTGTTTGATTTATACCCTGCCTTTCTCTCAAGAAGGGACTCAAGGTGGCTTACAACAATAAAAAATACAGCTAAAACCACTATTTACAAAAATTAAAAAAGCATTACATTAATTTTACATAATTAGAAACACAACATGAATTAAAAACATAAAATCAATAAAAATACAACATTAAAAACAATAAAACACAGCACATCTACATATACTATATAAAATCCTCTAAGAAAAGGATTCACCTGGCAAAATCTGGATGAACCTTTAATGTCCAAGTTAAAAAGTTACTATGCTGCCACACATTCAATTCTGCTCCATAGGTATTAAATGGCTGTTTCTTTATGGCAATCTGAGAATTTATTCTACATATCCAATAAGCATTCATTTGATGGGGATTCAAAGTATTTTCTCACACTGCTTCAAGCCCTGTAAAATTAAGTTTATGCAACTTTAAGCAGCTACACATAATAAAACAAATACCAAATAGCTTATTCACATATGTCTCCTGGTATAGCCTTACAGGGCCTCAACCTTCCAGCAATTTGCCTCATTCAGAATTCAGTGAATGGGGAAGAAAAAGGAATAGGCTCAACCAGATGAAAAAACATGAACAAGCAGACATCACCAGCAAAGCACTTAAACCCCCACAGATAATTCACTCCAGTCTTAAAATTACTACCATGAATGAAAGAATTTTAAAGAGAAGTTGCTACAGAGGTCTGTAGAACTGGAATGAACTGACAAAGTTCATTTTGCCAGGAACAGGACAATAAGAAAGCAAAATAACACTCAAACACAGTACATATTGTTGTAGTGAAAACAATTTTGCCTACAGCAACAGATCTGGCACACTCCTAAGGCAGAGGCACAAGTGCAATCAATCCAGCATCCATCCACAAACACCAGCTACATTGCCATGGGAGGAAGATGATATTACAAAACAGCGAGGACATGCTGGACACTGTTGCTTTGCAACTTACTTTGAGACTTGGCTTTTGTCCCCTCCTCGACCACCATTTTAAGAACCTTTGCCCCCACAAGATGCTTACTGGTGATTCTCTTTACAGGGTCAAAATTAACTATTTCCACTTTACCCTGCTCAAAAGCCTTTTGAAGCACTTCCAATTAAGTTGCAACAAAGCAAATCACTTACCAACCTTTATCCAATACAAAAAACAGCTGTGTTTTAAATTAAAAAAAACACACACAGCTGTTTTACTTATTGGATCAAAGTTGGTAAGTGATTCGCTTTGTTGCAACTTAATTCTGGATTTAAAACTCACTGTATCAGAAAGGCTCTTCTGTGAGTTTGGTAGAAATATAAGCAGAGAGTATTTCCCAAAATAATATTAGCCATGTGGACTGCCTTTTTCAGGAAAAAAATGGGTTAAAAATTGGAAATGGTTGTTCTATGATGATCTTTTGTACTTTAAACAAGACATTTGGAAATTTAAATCAAGAGCGATGTTTCTTGAGGAAGGCAAAGATCTTAATTGGTTTGCTTATATGCATCTTAAGGACAGATATATTCAAGATAAGAGAAATGCAGCCATAGATTGGAGAAAATGAGTTTTATTCAGAGTTGTGTAAAGATGTTGACCATGTAATTTAAAAAGTGTCCAAATGGCTTTTAAAATTACAGACAGAAAATGAACCTGTAAAGGAGTACATGATAAGGTGAGCCCAAAATTTAGGGCATAATGTTCATGTGGATGTCTAAGAAAGAATGTGGTCTAAAGATATAAAATTTACTCTATGTAGTAATTTAGAAGACATCCTCTATAAAATGGTGTATAGATGGTACCTGACTTCAAATAAGTTGTTGAAAATGTCAGAATGTTTCAAAACAATGTTGGGGATGTCAAGATAAGGAGGGTATCTATAGTAGGACCTCCTTATCTGCTGGGGATTGGTTTTTTGGGAGGATGTGGATACTGAAAACCATGGATAATAGTGAACACCATTGAAATAATGGGACTTTTGATTTTAAATACCATAGAGTTGCCTAGAAGGACCTAGAAAATGGCTAGAGAGGACACATTTTCTAGGAAGACTCTATGGTAGGTGTGCTGCTTTGTGTCCCGTGGATAATTGAATCAGTGGATAATTAATCAGTGGATACAGGGTCCTACTGTACTTGTAAGAAGGCAAAAAGTTGAGTCTAAGATATAATCCCCTTCAGTGAGAGAAAAATATCAGGAAAAAAAGGTTGATGAAAATCATTAAATTATAATTATTTAATATTATAGTGGGCTCTCGGTATCCACTGGAGTTTGGTACCAGAACACACACACACCATGGATACCAAAGTCTGGATGCTCACGTCCCATTATATAGAATGGCATAGTAAAATAGTGCCTTTTAAATAAAATGACAAAATAAAGACTTGCTTTTTGTATTTTTTTTCAAATATTTCTGAACTGTGGTTGGTTGAATCAGTGGATATAGAGGGTGGACTATAACTATTTTTACTGTGCTATTAACTGTGCATGGTTGCAGGGTAAGAAAACGTGCTTGGTGAACTGGAAAACAAATTCATTCACACACATACGCACACACACACACACGACTGATTTGAAAATGTGGACAGTGTTGGTACATCATAAAGTTTTAAGCACCCATAAGAGAAGAAACTGTAATCATCAACCAAATAGTAATTTTAGCCCATTACAGCTTAAACTGTCAGGAAGTAGAAGGCTGGGAAAATGCCAGCACATGTCAAACATGTGGCTTTTGTCTCCTCTGATCTAGATTATCACCCTATGGCTTTTTAAGAACTGTTTGAGATTTTGAACTTCCATGTACAATTGCTGTGTTTTGCAGTTTGGTTGGCCAATAAAGGTATCACTTTTTTGTGGATTCTGGATTTTGTTTTGCTACATGGCCAACACGGCTACCCCTGGATGTGTTTCCAAGGTCTGAAGATACCTCATTTTGCCACATCAGGGGGAATCCTAAACAAGAGGGAAATATGGACTGGGACTAAACTTTCCGAGGTTTCTACCTCCAAGAAAGGTAATACTTCTCTTTTGGACATAAATTGCCTAGTTTTACCTATACAACACTTAAAACTTGTTTCCAGATGCAGCAGTACAGCAGCTTCTTGAAAAATCCAATGATCTCTGCCTAACAAAGGAGCCTTGCCTTCACAAAGTGTAAGAGTCATGCTGGATACCAAAAGAGGTTGCCTTGCTGCTGCAGAAGGAGTTAAATTTTACTGTCCTTTGTCTTAGCACCACAGGGCCAGGAAGTAAGAGTAGACTCTGCCTGCATTGAGATCCCTCACAAGTGACATCTGAAATAGGATGTAGGTCTCTGACTCCAACATTGTCACTTTTCTTTATTTTTTAACATTGTTTGCCTGTCCAAAGCTTGCACCATGTGTTTTGCAGTTTGGTTGGCCAATAAAGGCATTGCTTTTTTGTGAATTCTGGATTTTGTTTTCCTGAAAAATAGTTTGCATACAGTGGGCCCTTGGTATCTGCTGGAGTTTGGTTCCAGGACCCTCCATGGATACCAAAAGCTGTTGACTTCAAGTCCCATTATATACAATGATGTAATAAAATGGTGTCCCTTATACAAAATTGCAAAATCAATGTTTCATTGGAGACGGGGGTGGAATATTTTTAAGCCATGGGTTGTTGAATCTGTGGATGCAGAACCCATGGATACAGAGGGCCAACTGTACTTCAGGGAAAATTGCCAGGGGGATTTGAAATGCCACGCCCTACAAACTCTGACCATCAACATGCACTTCTATCATCAGAATTTTTATTATTTTAACCCTCTGGGTTTGTTTGTTTTTTGCAAAAAAATGTCATCTATCCTGTGGAATGTGTGAGGGAAATGTCACCACATTTTGGTCTCCTTAGCCATTTTAGTCCCAGAAGATACCTTTATTTAATCAGGAAGAAAACCAGACATTGTGCTGATTTAATCTGGTTTGCTTTCCAGTTAATAAGGTCAGACCTAAAACTGCCAGGAAAGTGGGGAGGGGGGTATGGCAAAATCCCCCTTGGTGACACAGGGCATTTTGGTTACAAAAATGTCCTCCAAATTTGGGAAGGACATTGAAATGGCTCAGAATCGATATCAGAGGCTGATAAATCCTACCAGGCTACATTTCTTCTACCTCAGTACACTTACATTCAATTATGGCTACATTTCTGCACCCAGTAACTTCAAAATAAACGCCACTGAATCTGGTGGGATTTACTTCTGAGTAGACATACATAGAATGGCCCTCTTAGACAGACACTCAGCTATTTACAATGAAAGTACATGCTGAAATAAGCTTTATTTGAAGAATCATGCTGGTGCTATAGCACTTTGAAGATCAGTTCATCTACTCCTTTTGAATTAATTATGTGGTAATTTCACAGTTATCACTTGACTATCTGAAATAGGTCAAAACTGCTAGTGTCAAGTTACCACTGTCTGGACTCATAATACATCAAAAAGCTCCAAACAGCAGCTGGATTGTGAGCTGATAAGAAGAGATAGCCTATGGCCACACATCAAGGGGTGATTAATTTGAACTAACTCTGTGTTATTAGTTATTTGCTGTATTTGAAACCCAGTCTTCCTCAACAAAGCTCTCTGCAGCACACAAAGAGTTCTCAGGCGATGTTTTATGTAGGAACTGGCCCTGTCCAGACCTGCTGAGCTTTAGAAATATTTCCATTTCAAAGTCTTCAGACTTCAGCCACTAATTATATCACTATATATTCTCCATAAAATAATGCATATTATCTACATAATTACAGAAATTCTTATTCGTGTGTAAATATGTCTGCTCTGAGAACCAGAGTAGCATAGTAGTTTCAGCATTGGACTTTGACTGGAGACAAGGGTTTGCATCCCTGCTCAGCCATGGAAACCCACTGGGTGACCTTGGGCAAGTTACTTTCTCTCAACCTCAGAGGAAGGCAAAGACAAACCCCCTCTGAATGAATGTTGCCAAGAAAGCCTTAGGGTCACCATAAGTCAGACATGACTTTAAGGCACACAGCATTAATGCCAGATCTTGAACTTGTCACTTTAAATTCTGTTAAGCATTAAAGGTACAGGAGCCCCATCCTGTATCCAACCTGGCAACCCTAACTCCCAAGCATAACTTCAGTGCTGTGTATGTACAAGGATTTACAACATTATATTGCCGGAGCTATAAAAGCTAAAAAAGAAAAAGAAAATTAGAGGTATGAAAGCTATTCACAGGTTTATTGTGGCAGCTCTTTCAATATGTTCTTTGCAGTTACTCCCGTTAGAATTCTGGCCACCCCAGTATTGAATAGGAAAGTTTTCAAATACTCATGGGAGCTGGCAGCCCCAAGTATAACACATTACAGTAATCTGTAAGTGTGTGTATACATTTCTAAAATTCTCAAACTTTTCAGCACACCCCATTTGTTTTCAATTGTTTTATAAGAGAAACACATTTTTGTAAAGAGCGGGGATGAACAAAATTCCTTTTGTTTTGTTTCTTTCCTAAGAGGGATGACTGAAACTGACTTCTGCTGCACTGATAGGAAACTTGATACAGTGTGGAAGGGGGATCTTAGAATGCTTTGAGAGTGACAAGCCATGAAAATTGTCTCTTTTGAAGTTTGAATGGAAAGCTTGGATGTTATTCTTTCTAACTGCTGGTAAAATGGGGATCCCCTTGTCCAAATTATCTAAAACTTGAGAAGTCTTCTGTCTTTAGGGAACTGTAGTCAACTGCAAATTCTAAGCCATCTAGATAGAAACTGTCAAAACCAGAAAGAAAATACAGGAAGGGTTTCCACTGAAAGCTAAGAAAATGCCATTACCATTATAAAATGGGGGTCCTTTAGCCAATCACTATGGAACTCGGTACATCTGATACTCCTGGGAGATAATACAACAATCAAAGATTTCATATTGCATGGATGGAAAAGTCCAAATTTATAGGCATGACAACTTAGGCTGGATTTCCATTATTACCACTCTAGGAAACAATTTATGTAACAAAGAAGACATAAGCAAAAAAAGTGAGAAGATAAATGAAATTCAACAATACAAATGAAACAATAAAGTTAAGGAGAAAATAAATTTACTTTTGGCAAGAACCCCAGATCAAGTCAAAGGGAAAGTGACTGAGCTTCAAACTTGCAACAAGAGGGGCCTACGTTCAGAGCCACCAGTTCCAAGACCCTCCTTGCTGAAAAAATAGCTATCAGAAAAGCATCTTAATGGAGAGAATACCAAGGGGGAACCAATGGCTTGAAAGTTAGTTTGGTAAGGGCTGTCAGAACATTATGGAGATCCCAAGGTGGGAAGTAGTGAAGTAATGTAAGGTTTAGTAGGGAGGCCACTTTCAAAAAAATATCTTCATATGAGGGTGAAAACAGATGAGATGCTCATGAGAAAAGACAGGATGCCTGAGTGTATTGGGTTTCAGATGAGAATCCTGACCTGCCTGTAGAAATTCTAAGATTCCCTTTACTCCAGTTGTGAGGGGAGTAATGGCTGATATGTGAGTCCATCTGAGAAAGGCCTTCCTGGTGGTTTCATAGATTCTAATGGTGGAAATCCTCCTGGTGACCAAAAGTGTGCTTGCTACCACATGTGAATAACTAGACCTCAGATAAAATCTCCTTTCAGTTGCCAGGCGACTAGGTGCAGCCAACCTGGATGTGATGTAGAATGAGTCCTTGACTGAGGTTGATCAGGAGTAGAAGAGGATCCCAGGTTGTCAGAACTAGTAGATGGGAGAACCAAGGTCTGTGAGGCTATGAGAATGACTGATGCTCTGGCGTGACAGATTTACCTGAGTATCCTGGAGATTAGGGGTATCAGGGGGAAAGGTGCATAGGAGACTGGAGGCCAGGTCATTCTGAGGGTATCCTGGGCTTCAGCCTTGAGGGGATGAAACCTGGGGAAGTACCTGGGAAGCTTATGTTTTGTGTCTGAGGTGAAGAGATCAACCTGCAGATGACTGAAATGGCCCCAGATCCAGTGTGTGTCTACTGAGTTCAGGAAGCCCTGGGTATATTTGGCTAATATGGAGAGGAGGTTCATCTCTGTTCAGGAGAGTAAATGGTGAGCCTCCTGGTATAGGGATAATGAGTGAAGTCTGCCTTGCCTCGTCAGATAAGATTTAGCTGTTTCATTGTCCATCTGGACAAGGATGTGTGTCCCCTTCAGAGCCTGTTGAAAGTGGAAGAGTGCTAGTTTGATGGCCTGTAGCACTAATCAATTGGTGCTGTGGGAGAATTCTGATCTGTTCCAGACCCCTCCCCCCAAACAAGTGGCCCTTGAAATGGACCCCCTAACCCAGGAGGCTGGTGTTTGTGGTGAGAACTTTCCTGGGAGGGTCCTGCAATGGGAGACCCCTTGAGAGGAATCATCCACCAGCAAAGGGACAGTCTGACTTCCATGGTGAGATGTATCCTGGTGTGCAGTTTCTTTATTATGTGAGACTGAAAAGGGGTGTAGGAGCCATTGAAGACGGCAAGAGTGGGATTTGCCCACATAGTGAGAAGAATGCAGGCAACCATGAGGCCTAGAAGGTAAGAAAGAGACATCAGGTATGCCTCCTTTAACTTTGGAAAGAGAAGGGCCTCCTCCCTGATCTTTGCTATCTGCTCTGGGGATGGAGTGATGCAAACTTCCTTGGTGTCTATGAGTGCTCCTAAATGTACCAGCTTTGGGGTTTCAGACCCCCTTGGAACAAAGACTCTTTTTTTATCACAAACCCGTGATTGTGGAGGACGGATAAGGAAGTCTTGAGAGGGCACCAATCAGAGTGTGACATTTCAAAAGAACATCATTCAAATAAGGGAAAATATGGATGCCCTGGAGCTTTAGGTGGGCCACAGCGGCAATCATTACCTTGCTGAAAATCTGAGTAACTGAGGCCAACCCAAAGGCGAGAGCTCTGAACTAATTATGGGGATTGAGACAATAGAAACGAACGTAATCCTCTTGGAAGAGATGCTCCTAAATTGTTTGAAGTCTTTCCATCTGGAAACATCTACATTTGATAAACTTGTTGAGAAATTGAGGTCCAGAATTGGGCACACTCTGTGAGGTTCTTTAAGATGTTCCTGGGGACCTGAGAAAATGGTGTCTGGGTTGTTGGCTGAATTCAATGTTGTACCCTTTGCTCACTGTCTGAAAAACCCACTGATATGATGTTGAGGAGGCCATGTCTCTGAAAAAAATGAAGAGCCTACCCCTTATCTGATTGAGAAAATAGTCACAAGGCAGATTTGTTTTTGGAAGACTGGCTTTCTGGTGGGGCAATCCTGCCTCAATTTCTTTTGGGATAAAAAGAAAACTGGGATCTAGATGAGGTGGTTTTGAATGACCTAAAATTCCAAGAATGGGAGAAGGACCAGGTGGAATGAAAAGGCTGGGACTGTTTACTCTGGCATTTAAATTACTTTTTTTTTTTTTTGCATAGAAGGCATGTTCTTCTTGTTGTCCCTAGTCTCAATGAGAATGTCCTTGAGAGACTCCTCAACAAACAAGAGGGAGC
Organism: Gambelia wislizenii; assembly: GCA_030847615.1. Taxonomy (NCBI): domain Eukaryota; kingdom Metazoa; phylum Chordata; class Lepidosauria; order Squamata; family Crotaphytidae; genus Gambelia; species Gambelia wislizenii. Next base: position 113,246,443 of record JAUMIR010000004.1, read on the forward strand.
CAGTGTAAGGGACTGTAGCTAAGTTGGATGTGGATTGGGTATCTATGCTCCAGAGCCTTGGCCAAAAGAGTGCCTAGCTACAACAGTAACTGTGATGGAGTGGGCGGAAAAAGTAAGAATATCTCTGATGGCATTGGCAAGAAAGACTAAGGATTTATAAATCTTAAGCAAAGTCTTGTGAAATGATTTTGTATCCAGGTCTGGGTATCTTTTACCCAGAGCACAGTTTCTCTGACTAGAAGAGATGCAATGGAAGAGGCACAAATTGATAGGGCAGAAGCTTCATGGGAATGTTTAAGGGAGGTTTCAGCCCTTTTTTCATTGGGGTTTTTAAGAGCTAACTCTCCTTCCTGGGGGGCAATAGCATGGGTCAAAAGAGCAGAAATGGGACCATCAATGAGGGCAGGCTTTAATAATGTAATGGTCTGATGGAGGGGTGTACAGGTTTTGAGCCACATTGACCCCTTTTCTGCCCTTTGCAGGAGAGCATTCTGCTTTCAGTAAAGGGAGCTACATATGAGGAGGTTGCTACTTTTGGGAACATAGCTGTCTCACAGCTGGAACGCTTAGTCACTCCACCATCACCACCCCAGAACCAGAAAAAGTCACTCCACCACCACCACCCCAGAACACCTACCAGCCAGCCAGCCAGCAAGAAGAAGACTCTGCAGGGCTGTGAGGGAGCCTTCCTTCCTTCCCCTTACACCGGGGTAAAGGCAGCTGAGACAGCTGAGCAGGGAGTTGGGGTGTGGCCAGGAGTGGCTAGCCTTAAAAGTCACTCCACCACCCCCACCCCAGAACACCTACCAGCCAGCCAGCCAGCCTGAAGAAGACTCTGCAGGGCTGTGAGGGAGCCTTCCTTCCTTCCCCTTACACCGGGGTAAGGGCAGCTGAGGCAGCAGGGAGTTGGGGTGTGGCCAGGAGTGGCTAGCCTTAAAAGTCACTCCACCACCACCACCCCAGAACACCTACCAGCCAGCCAGCCAGCCAGCCAGCCTGAAGAAGACTCTGCAGGGCTGTGAGGGAGCCTTCCCTTCCTTCCCCTTACACCAGGGTAAAGGCAGCTGAGACAGCTGAGCAGGGAGTTGGGGTGTGGCCAGGAGTGGCTAGCCTTAAAAGTCACTCCACCACCCCCACCCCAGAACACCAGCCAGCCAGCCAGCCAGCCTGAAGAAGACTCTGCAGGGCTGTGAGGGAGCCTTCCTTCCTTCCCCTTACACCGGGGTAAGGGCAGCTGAGGCAGCAGGGAGTCGGGGTGTGGCCAGGAGTGGCTAGCCTTAAAAGTCACTCCACCACCCCCACCCCAGAACACCTACCAGCCAGCCAGCCAGCCAGCCTGAAGAAGACTCTGCAGGGCTGTGAGGGAGCCTTCCTTCCTTCCCCTTACACCGGGGTAAAGGCAGCTGAGACAGCTGAGCAGGGAGTTGGGGTGTGGCCAGGAGTGGCTGGCCTTAAAAGTCACTCCACCACCCCACCCCAGGAACACCTACCAGGGGCCGGGAATGATCTGGGAGCGGGAATTGAGGTTGTGTGGGGGAAGGGAAGGTATGGCGGCAACAGAGTGAAAAAATTGTTACAAAAGAAGGCGGGATCGATGCTTAATATCTATCCTGCGTTCAGTTCACTCTGTTTCCCAGAATAAATTGGAGAGCGCACCAACCATTCCACAGACCCTTACTCTGCTCCTTTGTAATGCCAGGTCGGTTAAAAACAAGACGCATATTATCCATGACCTCTTATTGGATGAGGCTGCTGACCTGGCATGCTTTACGGAGACCTGGCTGGGAGAGGCCAGTGCTGCGACTTGGGCGCAGGCACTCCCGGCCGGGTACTCAGTTAGTGAGCAGGTAAGGAAAAGTGGGAGGGGGGGCGGAGTGGCTCTGGTTCATAAAAACAATCTAACCTTGACCAGGAAGCCTATCCGGAACACAGTCCACATCGAGTGTATGTACCTAAGCCTGAGGTCCAGGGATAGCTTAGGGATTCTGTTAGTATACCGGCCACCCCGTTGTCTAACAGACTCCCTAACCGAGCTAACACAGTTGGTCTCAGAGTTGCTCCTGGAGTCGCCCAGACTTTTAGTTCTTGGCGACTTCAACATCCCACTTGAGACCAGCTTGCTAAATCTAACTGGCGCAGCTCGGGAGTTCATGGAATCCATGACAAACATGGGCCTATCCCAATTGGTTGTCGGGCCTACTCACTGTGCAGGTCATACCCTCGATGCGGCCTTTAGTATGGAACAGGAATATCCGTGGGCGGAGGTTATTAAAACCTCTGCATTGTCATGGACGGATCATTTCCTGGTCAAGATGGAGCTAAGAGCCACTGTCTGCCCCACCGGGGGTGGTGGACCTATTAGAATGGTCCGCCCTCAAAGGCTAATGGAACCAATTGGATTCCAGAAAGCCTTGGAGGGTTTAATGGTTGGTAATGCCGGTGATTCTGTTGAAGCTTTGGTTAATATTTGGAACACCGACCTCACCAAGGCTATCGACACAATCGCTCCCAAACGTCCTTTCCAGCCTGCTCCTAACCGTAACCCCTAGTATTCAGAGGAGCTTAGGAAGATGAAGCAGGCTGGACAACGACTAGAGCGCACCTGGCGGAAGACTCGACTCTTGTCCAATAAGACTCGTCATAGGAATTTCCTTGATTCTTATCGAGAGGCGATACGTGCAGCGCAGAAGTCTTTCTCCTCTGCACGTATTGCGTCTGCAGAGTCCCGTCCAGCAGAACTGTTTAGGGTGGTGGGGGAGCTGACGCAGATTCCACCTGCGCAGAACCCCTTACTCAACCCGACAACGGCCTGCTGTGATGCGTTTAACATCCACTTTGCAGATAAAATCTCTCGGATAAGAGCCGACTTAGATGCCAGTGTTATGACAGAATCTATAGACGAGGTGTCCAGCAACTCCGTTGATGAAATTTTATTGGATCAGCTTCAATCTGTGAGTACCAATGACGTGGACAAACTCCTTGGTAGAGTGAGAAAGACGACCTGTCCCCTCGATCCCTGTCCATCTTGGCTGGCCACCCAAGGGGGAGACGCATCGAGAGTACTCCTTAGGGATATTATCAATGCGTCCTTCAGGGAGGGGTCCGTTCCACCCTGTCTGAAGGAAGCAGCGGTTAAGCCGCTCCTGAAAAAGCCTTCCCTGGACCCCTTGGACAGGAACAACTATAGACCAGTCTCCTTGCTGCCTTTTCTAAGCAAGGTGATTGAGAGGGCGGTTGCTTCCCAACTCCAAGCTGTCTTGGATGAAACCGATTATCTAGATCCATTTCAAACTGGCTTTAGGACGGGATATGGAGTGGAGACTGCCATGGTTGCTCTGGCTGATGACCTCCACTTGGGGATCGACAGGGGTAGTGTGACCCTGTTGGTGCTCTTGGACCTCTCAGCGGCCTTTGACACAATAGATCATTCCATCCTCCTGGATTGCCTGAGGGGGTTAGGAATTGGAGGCACTGCTTTGCAGTGGTTCCGTTCCTTCCTCTCGGGCAGATCACAGAGCGTGAGGCTCGGGGACAGCTGCTCTACCAGAATAGAGCTTAACTGTGGCGTTCCTCAGGGTGCCATCCTGTCCCCGATGCTATTTAACATCTATATGAAGCCGCTGGGAGAGATCATTCGGAGGCATGGAGTGTGTTGTCATCAGTATGCGGATGACACCCAGATATACTTCTCCATGTCTCGGTCATCAGCTTCGACTTCAGATGGCATCTCTCCTCTCAATGATTGTCTTAAAGCAGTAATGGACTGGATGAGGAAAAACAAATTGAGACTGAATCCAGACAAAACGGAGGTACTAACAGTTACAGGCCCGAAACCAGGTCTGGGAATACAACTTCCAGTCCTGGATGGAACTACACTCTCCTCCAAAGACTGTGTTCGCAGTCTGGGGGTGCTCCTGGACCTGACGCTCCAGATGTCTAATCAGGTAAATGCGACGGTCAGGAGTGCCTGTTATCAACTTCGGCTGATACGCCAGCTGCGTCCTTGCCTGGAAACTAGGGACCTCGAAACTGTGGTACATGCACTGGTAACCTCCCGTCTGGATTTCTGTAATGCGCTCTACATGGGGCTACCCTTGTGCTTAACTCGGAAACTTCAACTAGTTCAGAACATGGCAGCCAGGTTGATTTCTGGTGTTTCCAGAAGAGAGCATATAACACCTGTGCTAAAAGCTCTCCACTGGCTGCCTATTAGTTTCCGGGCACAGTACAAGGTGTTGGTTATAACCTTTAAAGCCCTGCATGGCTTGGGTCCAACTTATCTCCGGGACCGCCTCCTTCCGTACGACCCTCCCCGCGTACTTCGGTCCTCTGGGAGGAATCTGTTACAGCCTATGAAAACAAGGCTGTCGGTGACCTCCCAGAGGGCCTTCTCCGCTGCTGCTCCCAGTTTATGGAATGGCCTGCCGGACGAGATCCGTCTTATTAACACCTTAGACAGCTTTAAAAAAGCTGTCAAGACGGATCTTTTCCGGCAGGCCTTTCCTGAATAACTATCCCGGCCCAAGACTCGGTTGTCCTCCCTGAGCTGTAATCATTTAAAAAAAAAAAAAAAAACTATTGTATGTTTTAATATTTTTCTAATTTATATATTTTTAATTTACTGTATGTTTTTAATCTTTTATAGTTTAATATTGTTTTAAGGGGGGGGTGGGCTAGGGTACTGGGACTATGGAGTTTTTATATTGTAAGCCGCCCCGATTGCGTTGCAGAGGGGTGGGATAGAAATAAAATTTTATTATTATTATTTATTATTAGTGGTTAGAGCAGCAAGAGAGTCAGCCTGAGGGACAGTGTCATTTTAATTAAAATGTCTCCCTCTGGGAACCTCCTCCTGCTCTCTAGAGTCTGACCAGTCATCTAGGAATGAGTCAGATAAATCTTTGAGAGAAGTGAAATGGAGAGAAGCCAATGCAATATATCTCAGAGGATCTCCCTAGAGGGAGAAGCAGAGTCCTAATCAAGGAAATGGCTTGGCTGGTCTAGTGTGTAATGGCCTTTGATCCCCCCCCCATTTCCTGAGCAGAACAGGGGATGCTTGGATGGAGAGGTAGAAGGGAATAGAGAAATAACTCTATTCCTTTTAGATGCGGAACTACAGTGGGAGAGGGTGATTAGCCAGGCCCTTGAGTTCCTGAGCCACCATGAAGAAAAGTTGCTTGAGCCACATGCTCTGATCCATAGAAGGCACAGCAACTGAAAGGGGCATAGGTAGTTCAAAGTGATCACCTTGTAAGTCTGCTTCAAAACCATGTGGGCAAGCATGTGGTTGCTTTTTGGAAGACCATCACTTGGGAATGTCCTCCATTTGCAAAAGCTGCTTAGGTCTAATTTCCCCTTGGGAAGTTCTGGAGGAGAGTTCTGCAGCAGAGCCTGCCTTCTCTAAATGGTGAGAGGACATGTCTTAGGGAATTAAGCAAAGCCCTTCTTCAAAACAATCACCTTTGTCACTTGCTCATCAGTGCTGAAGAGGCTTTCAGGACCTGTCCTCTGAGTTAAGAGAAGAGGGAAGAGATCAGATGCCTCAGCTTTGGCTGGGTCAGAGGCATTGTGTCCGCCCACTGGAGAGGATTTTCTTCCACAATAACCTCTCTTGCTGCAGCAATGATTCTGGAGGAGGCAGCAACTGAAGGGGGGGGGTTGGCATCAACTGTATGTTCTTGGAGCTCCCACAAGAGTCAGCTAGGAATGCTCTAACCTCTCTTTATAAACAATCCTGCCTAGCAGGGAAGGGTTTGGAGCTTGAGAGAGTTTTCGGTTTCACTTTACTGTTCCCCATTACCCCGACCCAGCAAAAAACCAAAAACCAAAACCACAATAACAAAAATGTGAAAGGTGCAAAAGGGAAAGAGGCAGGGGAACTCAGACAAAGAAAAGAGAAATTTATCCAGAGAAAACATAGGAGCTTGCTTACGACCTTTCCTGGGCAAGGCAAGGAAAGAACTGAAGAGCAAGGGATCAGGGCAATGAATCACTCAAATTAACATGTGATCCCTTGCCTCGCCTAGGCAGCACTTGGAATTAAACCTTTCCTGGATGACTCCTCCTTGGTCAGCAGAGAATCCAACATACATAGGTTTTCATTGGTTTTTTTCCTGGGCTGTGAGACCATGTTCTGGAATAGTTTCTTTCTGATGTTTCACCTGCATCTGTGGCTGGTATCTTCAGATAATAGTTGGGTAGGAGTGTATGTGGACTTATATATTCTGTGACCCCCCTGTTGGGGAGTATATGTAAATTTGTGTAATTGAAAGGTTAGTTTCTGGGTATAGAAATGCAAGGCTCATTAGTATCTGTTTGGCTAATGGTTGGTTGATGGGCCATTAACTGCTACTAGAAATCCTCCTGTCTCTGGGAGGAATTCCTATGTAAGTCCTGAGTTTTTATTCTATTGTTTTTCAGAACTGGCAGCCAGATTTTGTTTACTTTTAAGGTTTCTTCTTTCCTTTTGAAGTTGTCCAGGTGTTTGTGGATTTCAATAGTTTCTCTGTGCATTCTGACATGATAGTTGTTGGCCTGGTCCAGAATTTCTGTGTTTTTAAATAGCATTTTGTGTCCAGGTTGGTATATAATATGTTCTGCTACTGCTGATTTTTCTGGCTGGGCCAGTCTGCAATGCCTCTCATGTTCCTTGATTCATGTTTGCACACTGCATTTAGTGGTCCCTATGTAAACTTGTTCACACCTGCATGGTATGCAGTAAACTCCTGCAGCTGTGAGAGGGTCTCTTTGTCCTTTGCTGAGCACAGCATTTCTTTGATTTACCACATACCATGCAGCTGTGGACAAGGTTACATAGGGACCACTAAACACAGTGTGCAAACACAAATCAAGGAACATGAGAGACACTGCAGACTGGGCCAGCCAGAGAAATCAGCAGTAGCAGAACATATTATAAACGTCTCTCTCTCTCTCTCAATGGCTTTTCTTCGCAAATGAAGATTCAGGAAGGACTCATCCCGTGCTTTCTGCAAGCGTGCTGATGACTAAAAAGACCAATCCGAGATAAACAAGTCCGGTTGCAGAAAGCACAGCAGAACGTCTCCTTGGGTGATGTTTCCGGGTTGTGATTCTTTCTGCAGTGTCGTTTTTCCTCAAGACTTGTTCGGCGTGAAGCTGCAGCATTGTGGATAGTGCATCTCCATGCCTCCCGATGTGAGGCCAGGGTAGACCATTGTTGGTGATCAATTTGGCTGAGCCTGAGATGTTGTTTCAGGGAGTCCTTGTATCGCTCTTTTAGAGTGCCCCTCTTATGCTGACCCGTGGTGAGTTCACTGTAGAGTACTATTTTGGGAGGCGATGGTCCTCCATCCTAGAAACGTGCCCTGCCCAGCACAGCTGTGTTCTCAATATCATGGCCTCAATGCTGGTGATCCCTGCTTGCTCAAGGACAGCAACATTCTTCACACAGTCAGTCCAGTGTAGATTTAGGATTGTACGTATACAGCGCTGATGAAAACATTCAAGGAGTCATAAGTATTGGCGATAAGTGACCCATGTTTCAGACCCGTAAAGGAGATATTATAAACCAACCTGGACACAAAATGTTATTTAAAAACACAGAAATTCTGGACCAGGCCAACAACTATCATGTCAGAATGCACAGAGAAGCTATTGAAATCCACAAACACCTGGACAACTTCAAAAGGAAAGAAGAAACCTTAAAAGTAAACAAAATCCAGCTGCCAATTTTGAAAAACAATAGAATAAAAACTCAAGACTTACAAAGGAATTCCTCCCAGGGACAGGGGAATTTCCAGCAGCAGTTAATGGCCATTCAACCAACCATTAGCCAAGCAGACTAACAAGCCTTGCATTTCTATACCCAGAAACTAACCTTTCAATTAGATAAATTTAAATATACTCCCCTACCGGGGTCACAGCATATATAAGTCCACAAACACTCCTACCCAACCATTCTCTGAAGATGCCAGCCACAGATGCAGGCGAAACGTCAGAAAGAAACTATTCCACAACACGTTCTCACAGCCTGGAAAAAAACCAAGGAAAATCTATGGATGCCGGCTGTGAAAGCCTTCAACTTCACAAATCCAACGTTCATTATAAAGCTCAGGAGTACATACAATAAGTTCTTTTCCCTCATGTATTTTTTCTGTTTGAAAGACTTATTTTCAAATTTAGATAAATACATATATTTCATTAGTTATACCTGCTGGAAGGAGGTTCATTGCTGTAGAGTTCCTGCCATAGCACATATAGAATGAACTGCTTTCAGTTCTCCTAAGAAATTAAAACATTATTTCAGCTATTTTAAAGCCTGTTATTTTAAGAGCTCTTTCAAGGCAAGTCCTTACATGCAACATTAAGAACAGATTTTATTAGCACTAAACTAGCATCTTAAAGAGTAAAAGTTGGTAGAAATGGAATATACAAGTTCTAAACATAGATAAGTTGCCCTTGAGCCCAGACTAGTCCTCAACTCATGTTGAAGGAGTTGTCTGAATATTGTTATTGAGAACTTGAAAAATCTTGAAGGCTGTTCAAGAGTTTAACTATAATATTTTAAAAAAAACATAACAACTTGCATGAATGAAGTATGAAACCCATGCCCTATGAGGAGCGGCTCAGGGAGCTAGATATGTTTAGTCTGGAGAAGAGAAGGTTAAGAGGGGATATGATAGCCATCTAACTAGGAATCCAATTGTCTTCTCATGCCAATGATCAGAGCTGTCTATGAAAGTCTCATGAGCTAAGCTTGCAAAACCAACTTTCCAGACAGCATTCAAAACTGGAGTGAGCATCTCAAGCATTATAAATTGCCACAGCTCAGATATCAGTGCTGGAGACATCTCAGCTTCCCTTTCATCTTTCATTACCATCCTTCACATCTATCCCCATCATCCCACCACCAAACCACTACACTCTTCAATTCTATAAGTTTGTCATGTGGATGCATTCTTTATTTATATAAGGTATTTATGTATTGCCTCTCAGCATACCATCTTCCATGGAACAGTCGTTTAGAACACAAGCTGTCTAAAACAAAAGCACAGAAAGCATATTTCCTAATGGAGCAAAATCTGCATGTGAGAATATCAGACAGAACAGTTTTTGCAAAGTGCAATGTTTTCTGTACAAGTTAGGGTCCTTCACGTTAAAACAAAGCCTCATTTGTGATATTTTAAAAAAGAGTAATAACAAACCAAAAATTATCCTGTGACTGTCTTATATAAGTATGTGAAGAATATCTGTTTTTTCTAATCTTCAATGAGAAATGGTGTCTTGACAAGTGAGGATACACTATCAAAACACTGATTGATGTGAGATTTTTTCCATTCTTCAGTAAGAGAGAAAACCATTACCGTAAGTCCTGTTTCCCCCCACCACACTCCCATTTTTCATTTGTGGTGGAGTTTTGCACCCTACTAAATGCTTTTATGCAAAAAAGGTAATTTATACAAAATATAGGTTTTTCAATAGAAAAACATTATGTGCAAATGATTCCCCCCCCCACAAAAAAAAATTGTGAAAAACTGTTCAAAATGCAAGACTTTCAGAATCTTGCCCAGCAGGACAAAAAGGCTGAAATATTTTGTTCTTCAATGTGATGACAAACTAAGCAACTAGCTCTGTGATTCTATATGTACCTTTCTAGATGAATTGAAATATTAATATGTTTTCCTTATTGTCTTCTATTTAAAGAAGTAGGTAGAAGGACATTTGCATATGAACTCACAAACGAATGAGAGACAGAAAACCAATAATACAGAAAAAGGTGGAACATCTCAGATAAACCAACAAAAAGAACAGATATACAGCTTTGCATACGTAAGAATGATATTTATACAAATATAACAATACAGTATACAATCCAAGGGTCAAGAAAGATTACAGCAAAACAGAAAATGAAATTTAGAGAAAAGACCTTTTCAAAAACAGAACTGAAGATGGAAATGAGACAAAAAGCCTGCACAGAAATCATTTATGCTGCTCTGTCAAAACAAAAGGAAAAGAGTTGTGTAGGTGGTTGTGTGTTCTCACAAGTCACTATAAAATACAGGTGTAGGGAGGGGATGTGTTTCTAGCTGCATAAATAAATCTTAGAATCAAGACAAGCAGCAAAATGATGGAAACAAATATAGTTTAACCTTTATTTCCACCTTTTCTGTTTTTCACAGTTAACCTTCACATTTATAAGGTTAGGGATAGGTAATGTGTGAATCTACAGCTATTGTTAGACTATAAGTCCCATCAACCCACATTACTAGCTACTCTGGCTAGCACTGATGGAAGCTGCAGCCCAACAATATATACAAGCTTATATCTTCCCCATTCCTATGTATGACAGTAGGCTATGGTCAGAAAAATCCTCACATAATATAATGTATCCCTGCCAGCAAATGGCAGTAAGGCTGTGCAGAATGAGACCTTAGTTTATCCAGCTGATATGCACAGTGATTTTTCCTATTTCATACATCATTGTATTTTTTCCTTGATGTCCTTTATGTTTGAAATTGTCTCCCAGAAGGACTTTACTATGTATCCTTCTTCTCCCCACCTTTCAAACCCATCCTCAAAACCCAGGCGCTAATTATATGACAGTTTTGATCATGGGGAGGAATGGGATTCCCTCATCCCGAGTTCGTCCCTTGTTGTTTACATGATTTGTCATGGTAGCATAAGTCTCGGTTTTTTAAAGTTCTTGTTCTTGAGTGCCTCCATCCCTGGATAGGGCCACACAGCATACCAGTATTTTGATTGGTCTGACTTTTGAGGGGATGGACTTACAACAGAAGCCTGGCAAGGCTGGATCTGCCATTTTGGGAAAGGTCAGAACCACCCCTGCCAGGCACAGCTACACTTGCCTCTAACTAGAACGCCCTTCCCCTGCCACATGGGGCTATAGCCTCCCACCCTTGTGCGGGGTGTGTGTGTCTTTTCTGTGACTATCAGTCATGGAAGCCCTCCCCCCGGGGCCTGCACGGCTTCTCCCTAGATGCTTAGGCATGGGCAGGGGAGGGGAGAGACCTTGCCTGGCACTCAGCTGGCTGCTTTGGAGACAGCAGAGGACTGTGGGGGGGCCCTAACAAAATGGCAATTTCAAGGCTTCCCTTGCAAGCCTGCCCTCTCCAATGTCCAACCAATAAGAAATCATCCCATGTCCTGGGATGGTTCCTGGTTGTTCAGACAATCAATAGCATGGGCTGTCTCGGACTTTCCCCAGAAAATCCTGAAAAATAGAGGGGTGGGAAGTCACTGGTTAACTGGGCTTTTTGCTACCCCCTCCTCCTGAATAGCCCGTGATGCGTGTGAACTACCAGGGATCAACCCAAATTCCTTTTGGGCTTTTTTTTGTCGTGTAAACGAGGACCCAGCTTTTCATATTTAGCCTACAGCACAATCCTTCCCACTCGTTTATGCTATAGAAATTAATTTTAAATACATATAAAGATGGCTGAGTATTTTGATAATTTTTGAATACTTATATGAAATTATCAGCTCTGCATCTCATGGGTGAACACATCAATTGGATTTCACACCTCCATGAATTACTGAATTACAGATTTTGTACTTCCCTGGATACTATAAAGCAGTCAAATATATAAAAAACAAACTTGTAAATATGTACTCTGAGAGAAAACACATTAACATATGTATTTAAACATGTGTTTGGAGAACATTTATATGTATGGAATAGAAATGGAATAGAAGTACCAGTAATCTTATGGAGGAGAAATACTGTAGACCAAATAGAGGAGAAATAGGGAACATTGCCACCTAACTGGACTGAACACACACTTCCTTAGCCTCAAACTGTCGCACCACATTCAGAATCTCCACTTCTTTCCCTGTGTAAACTTTAGACTTTCCCCCCCTTTTTGGGAGGGGGGAGTTTATCCGTTGAACATCCTTGAAGACTAAAATGGCTGCTTGAGTGATTTCATCAACAAATCACACCAAAATGACATCGTGGTCTCAAATCTGGTAGTATTAACTGTGGAAGGAGGCCTGACTTACATATCCTCCAACTGGGCGGTGACAATCCCTTACTGTTCTATTGTCTCTGTCTTTTCAGCTGCTTTTAAATTTCCCAGTTTTTCTTTTCCCCTTCCTCTCTCTCCTTTGTCTTTAGTTTACTTCAACAGCAGGCTGATTGTAAAAGTAGTTTGGAATTAAGTCCATAGTGAGAAGAGGATAGGAAAGGAGAGGAGAGGAGGAGTCTTGCCCTTCCCAGGAGGCTCAGGCAAAAGCAAGCTACTGCAGCCTCTCCAAAAGACTGTGGGTTTTTCCTCTTTAATAACTTTTGCTACTCTGATGTTGCTTGGTTACATGTGTCCCAGTTTTTTTCACTGAAATATTGAAGGAACTCCACTAACCAGTTTCTATAACTTCTGTGGGGATGCAGTCTTTCCCCCCAGAAATAGTGGTGATACATGTTCACACTAACATGAACAAACATGATTATGCCAAATGAGCCCAGGTAATCTTTGTCAAGCACTATCCTAACAATGTTCACACTGAGAAATATAGCTGCCATGCAGTGATACCCACCTTTCAACCCATTTGGTTTCTTTTTTTTAATACTTGTAGTTGTTCAAGGAGATGTTATATTAAATTGTTTATATTAAACGCCTTAGGGACTGTTCATAAAACTTTTCAGAAACCTGTAACTCAAGGCTTTCACTGCAACAATGTGCTTCTTTTATAATCTGGAAAACATTTAAATTACTATTTTTTATTCTATCATTTTTCCTCATTTCCTCTAATCTGTAGCAATCACTCTGTGGTACTACCATTATATTACATTTTATTTATACAGAACAACAACTTGGTTCTAAAAACAATTCCTATTGTAACAGATCAATTTATAAACCTTGTACAGAAACATACATTTTTTTCTTAATAGAAATAATAGTTGCTGGGAGGTTTTTCTCCTTAGTGAAGGCAATTAGAGATTGACACACAACAGCCAGTATAGAAGTGATGCAGAACAGAAAGTTGTGGTTAATTTGTTGGATGTATGTCATCAATAAAATAAATTAATAAAATTGACAGTTGGCTTTTCAATAAAAAGCAAAGGGGGAAATGTAGATGTAGAAATGTAAAAACTAACAGAAGCATTGCTGTCCAATAATGGATTTGGTCCAAGGCATCCTTTTCTCACCTTAGATCCAGTGGAGGTTGTCAAGAAATCCTTCTCTATGTCCTCCTGTGAAATCCATTTTTTCACAGCCTGAAAGCATGTAATGCTCTCAAGCACCTGTGCTATATCTTGTTTTCAGTTTCTCAAGGTCGAGAAGAGGTCTTCTCATTAGAGAAAGTATACATTTCTCTGATTTCTGCTGAGAACTAACATGTATACCAAGATGTTAGAACGTTTGGGCCTCTATGGTCTTTGACTGTTTAATTAGACCTATTTGAGTTACTATAGGATTTCATTACAAAGATGGATTTTGTTGCAAAGATGGTGGTTTTCCCCACCTTATAGCTTCACCCTGATTTCACAGGGATTTCCCTGTCTTTTACTTCACCGCCAAGATCCAACTACCATAGATTCCATGTTTTTGGAATGAAACTGGTTAGCTTCTATACAGAAGTGTCTAAATAGAGTGAAGCTAGTTAGCTTTCACTCTATACAGAAGCTTGTATATAAGGCACAACAAGTTATTTTTCTTTATTTTCTGCCTAGTGTAATATTATCAAAACTGGTTCTCTGCATATTCTACAAGTTCCCCACTCTTTTACGAATAGATATACAGGTACTTTCTTACAGCATGACATTTATATACATTATTAAGGGATGCCTATAAATCCAGTAGATAACCCCATAATTAATTGCTGCTGAACACTGCTTTTTGGTTTCAGATCTCCAATTCTAACACAGAGGATGAAAGGTGTTGATCCAGGAGTCTTAGTAGACCACAAGCTGAACATGAAGCAAAAGTGTTATGCACCAGCTTTAAAAAAAAAAAAATGATTCTAGGCTGCATCAATAGGCGCATAGGGTCTAGATCAAGGGAAGTGATAGTACTACTCTGTTCTGCTTTGTTCAGACATCACCTGGAATACTGTGTCCAGTTCTGGGCATTACAATTCAAGAAGGATGTTGAGAACCTGGAGTGTGTCCAGAGGAGGGTGACCAAACTGGTGAAAGTTCTGGAAAGTTCTGGAAATGCTCTATGAGGAGTGGCTTAGTGAGCTGGATGTGTTTAGCCTGAAGAAGAGAAGGCTAAGAGGAGACATGGTACCCATTTTTAAATACTTGAAGGGATGTTATATTGAAGATGAAGCAAGCTTGTTTTCTGCTGCTTCAGAGACTAGGACCTGGAGCAAAGGATTTAAACTACAGGAAAAGAAATTCCACCTAAACAGTAGGAAGAACTTCTGACTTTAAGAGCTGTTCAACAGTGGAATATGCTACCTCAGAGTGTGGTGGAGTCTCCATCTTTGGAGGTGTTAAGCAGTGGCTGAATGGTCATCTGTCAGTAGTGCTTTGAGTGTACATTTCTACATGGCAGGGGGTTGAACTGTATGGCCACTGTGGTCTCTTCCAGCTCTATGAGTCTATGATTGTAAGAGGTCTACCTAGTCCAGCATATTTTTCCCAGCGTGCCTACAGGAAATCAACAAGATCAATATGAACACAATAGCACCCTCTCACTGGTGCTAGTGGCACTCAGAGACATAACACCTTTGATACTGTAGTGGGGATGGAGTTGTTGGAGTTGAAATTCAATGTAAGTATTAGTTTTGCATCTACTGAGATCTGTCGCAATGCAAACAGATGCCCTGGAAATCTGCACATTTGCCAGCTGCATTCTAATTAAATAAAATACATGCAAAACTACTAGCAAATTCTTTTAAAATGTGAATGAATAAAAATACATAGAACTGAAAATTATATATAAACATGCTTTAGTGAGCATGGACAATACATATTTTAAAGTCTAGATTTTCGGTCAGACATTTCAGTCTGGTTTCAGGCCAGGTTTGGTATCAAAGCAGCCATGGTTGCTTTGACATTCCCTGTGGAAAAGATGGAGGGGGTGTTGTACAGTTCATCCTCCTGGATTTCTTAGCAACTTTTGAGATCTCACTGATCAAGGTATCTTACTGGAGAGCTCTGTAGGGCAAGAGTGGGAAGCACTGTACAATCGTCCCTTCACATTCACGTGTTTCATATTTGCAGTTTTGTATATTTGTGGTTTGTAGCTGCTGCTCAACTAGCTCAAACTCCAAGACCCCACCCTCCTCCCCTCTCCTCCTGTCCTGCCAACAACACAACTCCATCTTGCTTTCTTACCTTGCACCAAAACAGCACTGCCTATTTAAAACAGTAAGGTCTCTCCTTTCCCAAACCAAAGCTAAAAGTTGCAACTGTAGCAACACCCCACCTCCGGATGCACAAATCATGCCCCTTACCCACACTCACCTACCCCCCAGTTCTCCCTCCCTCTGTCCTGGCAACAAAACACTCCACCTTGCTTTCTTAACTTGCACCAAAACAGCACTGCCCATTACTTTAAACCTTACCATTTTAAATGGGCAGCACTGTTTTGGTGCAAGGTAAGAAAGCAAGATGGAGTTGTGTTGTTGGCAGGGCAGAGGGAGAGAGAGCTGGCAGGGAGGCAAGTGTGAGTAAGGAGCATGGTTTGTGTGCCCAGGGGCAGGTGTTGCTACTGTGGTGGCATGTATTGGCAGTCCGGTTGGCAGGAGAGCAGTCTACAATACTGTAGTGTAGTATGCAGGTTGGGGGCGGGCCTTAACTTATTTGCATTTTTTTCACTTTTGCAGTGGTGCTCCACCCCTAACCCCTGCGAATGTGAAGGGAAAACTGTACTACAGTAGTGCTGCTCCTATCTTCAGGGCAAGTTCCAGAGAGTTGCGCTGGGAAACTTATATTCAGCTCTCTGGTATTAGTATGTAGGTTCCATTCTATCTCTCATGTTGTCTAACATCTATATAAAGCCACTGGATGAATTAATTAGAGGTTTTGGGGTTGTATGCTCTACTTCTTGTCCTTGGAGTCAGCTAAGTCTGTGTAGGTGCTGGACCACCAGTGCCTGGATACTGTAATCGGCCAGATGAGGGTGTTTAGAAATCCCAACAAGATGAGGCTAAGTGGATTGGTGGCTTCTAGGGACAAAATGGGGTAAGAAACCTCTTTACCAATCCCCAGTAACAGGTGCATACTCCTGATCCATCTCTGCTCTGGAGCTGAAGGGAACAAGGTGGTTTGGACTGGTAATTTTCCAATTTATGTCCTATATTTACAGCTGCCCTTGAAGATAACACACAGGTTACAGTCCAAAAATATAGACATAGGAGGAAAAGGCATACAAATTTGCAAATGGAAGAAAACAGTTTTTCAATGAAATATGAACAAAGGATGGATTCATAGAAAGGCATTAAAATAAAGACTGAGAGATTTCTTATCCCTATAGCATAAGTCTTAGTTATAATGGCTTTATAACTGCATTAGTAACCACTGATGGCCTTGTCCTCCATAAAGCTGTCTGAATTCTTTTTAAAGTCACAAAACTGAACATATTGTTTTCACGATAATGTGTCTCAAAATCATCTTGAATTAGAACAATGTCTTCAATTCCTGAATTCCTATCCATGACGACTTGGTCAGTCCCATCTTGATATGATCATCTTTACTACCTGCAGATAGACAGGCATGCATAGTTAAAATGCAGATAGGTCTAAACAATTATGATAAAGACAGTTAATGATTGTCTTGATTGTGTGACTTCAAGTCATTTCTGACTTATGGTTACCATAAAATGAACCTATCATGGGGTTTTCTTGGCAAGACTTGTTCAGAGGGAGGTTCCCTTAATGGTTACAGACATCTTAATATCCGTATCTTTATCAACTAACAAAATGTTTGGATGTACTGTCTACTACATTGACAATCTTAAAAAAAAATTGAATTACTGGGTGAGGATTGAAAAAACCCACCTGTCATTAATATCAGTCCAGAATTCAATAAGCAGTAGTCTTAGATAATGAATATGCGGACTTTCATTGTAGTGGATTATCCATAAAGAGAAGCTTTAAGTGACCTGGGAGATAAAATCCAAAATGGATGACGGCACATTATCTTTCTTATCGCACTTAACAAATTGGTTCTATTTCATTTTTACCCAGACTGTGTTAAAATTACAAGGCATTAAATTAATAATGGTCTGAAAATGCAATTCTGAACTAATTACAATAGTGAGACTGGAATTTCTTCTTCTGAGCTCTTTATCTCCTTCTGACTTCAGGAAGATGGACAAGGATGTTTATATTGCTGAAACAATAGACACAGAATCTTAAAACAGAATGAACCTTGATATGGTTTGGAAGCATCTCCAACAGATATAAGGAACAGAGTTTGTTTAACAGACAGGAAATTGGAAGGTATGATGTCAACACAAAATCCCTAAGAAAATATTTGTAAAAGTGAAGCCTTAAATGACCTTGGGTGTAAACTTGTTTCGCAAATAAAATAAAATAAAAACTACCAAGCATATCTATTGTTTGAACTGAACTATGAAAAGCCATCCTAGCTAGCAAAGACATGACTTCTGAGAATCATTATGAGATAAAATACTACAACAGTGGTCAAGTGGCTGCTGTGAAATTATTGTTGACGGTCCTCGTGTCAGATTCTACCTCAATGGAGGATGAATTGAAACCTGACAACCCCAGCAAAACAAAAATGACCTTGACATGGGCAGTCTTTTTGGTAGCTAGAGTCACTGCAATTACAAATTCTGTCAGTTTTCTCCTTGAAATGGGATGACACCACTTTTGTACTCTCCTTAGTTCTCTTAGTCCTTAGTCCTCTTGTTGCCCACACAAATGCAGCTCTGCAGCATCTTACATCCTGTTTTGCAACAGCTGCAAAGCTGTTTGGGCTGGAAGTCAACCTTAAGAAAATGGAAGTTCTCTACCAGCCTGCACCACAGGATGAACACCACCACACCCACATTGCTGTAGGCAAATCTGTGCTTAAGTCCGTTCAGCAGTTCACCTACCAGGGAAGCATCATCTCCTCAGATGCCAAGATTGACAAAGAGATTGATCACAGATAAGCAAAGAATCTGGAGTAATAAACACCTGAGGAGAAGCACAAAAATCAGTGTGTATAGAGCCATTGTAATATCTATTCTGGTTTACGGGTCTGAAACATAGGTCATCTATCACCAACACTTACGACTCCTCGAACGTTTTCATCAGTGCTGTATATTTACAATCCTAAATCTACACTGGACTATGTGACGAATGTTGCTGTCCTTGAGTGAGCAGGGATCACCAGCATTGAGGTCATGTTATTGAGAACACAGCTGCACTGGGCAGGACACGTTTCAAGGATGGAGGACCATCACTCCCAAATATAGTACTCTACAGTGAACTTGCCACGGGTCAGCATAAGAGGGGTGCTCCATAAAAGCAATACAAGGATTCCCTGAGACAACATCTCAGGCTTGGCCAAACTGATCACCAACAATGGTCCGCCCTGGCTTCACATCGGGATGCATGGAGACACACTATCCCCAATGCTGCAGCTTTATTTGAGAACTCATGGCAAACAAGTCTTGAAGAGAAATGACAATGCAGAAAGAATCACAACCTGGAAACATCACCCAAGGAGACCCTCTGCTGTGTTTTCTGCAACTGGACTTGTTTATCTTGGATTGGCCTTTTCAGTCATCAGCGTGCTTGCAGAAAGCACGGGATGAGTCCTTCCTGAATCTTCCTTTGTGATGAAAAACCAGAGAGAAGTTCTCTAAGTTGCATCTGCTTTTATTTTATTTTTTTTGTCCCAAACTTTGACCCACTGCCTGTATGTTTGTTTCAACATTTCAGGTCTTTTGCTAAAGCAAACCTTTGAACTAACGTCCAACATACCTGGAGGACACCAATATTTCAGCACTGTAATATTTCTGCAAAACCTGTTATGTAATATATTCAAAATTAGTTTTTGACTGTGGACAAGAGACATAGTACCCAATATGTATTGGTTTCCATCCAAAATACTAGCTAAACCTACCCATACCCTACAAAATTATTAATAAAATTGTTCTAAATCTACAAGCTCCTTATGATCTTTTCAGTGGTGCTGTTCTGTTTACAAGACACAATCTACCTTATGACACCTTTAAAAAATAAAGAGGATATCTGCTGAACAGCCACTTGCATAATAAGGGCAGTAAACTTTATGGCTAATACTTGGTGCGTATTTAATTTTTGAAGGAGGTGTTAAAGGAGATAGCAATGTGCTCTTTGCTGACCCAGACTGTACTACCCCACTCCCCTCCCATAAAGAAGACACATACACTCCCATGTGATGGACAAGTTTGTATTGAGTACAAAATATGGAAAATTGGTTAAATACAGGTTAGTAGA
The DNA here is from genome assembly GCA_030847615.1 of Gambelia wislizenii. Lineage (NCBI taxonomy): Eukaryota > Metazoa > Chordata > Lepidosauria > Squamata > Crotaphytidae > Gambelia > Gambelia wislizenii. The sequence goes on from JAUMIR010000004.1 coordinate 113,265,826, forward strand.
TGATGATTGGCAATAAAGGGCTGCGACTTGCTGATGGTTGCAAAATGGTTGGCACTCATGCATGGGTCGTGATCTCATCATTGTCCAACCGAATGTTGGGCAATGGAATCGCTTTGGACACCTCCGACCTTCCTGGAGGAGAGAGCTGTTGGCCAAGCTGCCCTGCCTGACACTCTCTCCTCTCCTGTAAACAAAGTGTTAATTAAGCAATGCAATGGGGGAGGGGGATCTCCATGAACTTGAACTTGACAAGGACCCATGCTATCCACCCAGCAACTTGCGACAGGTAAATACATTAACATGTAACATGAAATAGAGGGAGGGTGGGTGGGTCTTCGGCTCCAATGAGCCAACTGAGAGGAGCCTGCGGCAGAGGCCAGCTTAAATACCGGCCCTGTCTCAGGCTCCCCCATCATCTGACCATGCTGGAAAGCACGGCTGGATGACCCACCTCTTCCTCCGTGTGCGCCAATCAGGGCAGGGCAGGCTCTCCCCGATTGGCCCGCCCTTTCGCACTCCTTCCCGGCCGCAAAGCAGGCCGGGAAAGTGAAGGCAGGTAATGGCGGCCCACATGTTGGCCGGTCATGTGCCTGGCGGGGGCTGCTGGAGGAGGAGCATCGTGGGGGTGCCAGTCGGGCCGCAAACTGGCCCACCGGTGAGCTGGTAAGCCCCCTTGTGCTTGGCATGCCACTATAGCAGTACCTATATCAGACAACAGAGATACTCACTTTCCTTCCTCCTCCTACTGCTGGATCCACCTTGGGAAGGTATCCATTGTGGGCTAATGCTCAGAGAAGGCTTGGAAGGGAGTGGGTGATGGAGGAGGCTTAGAGGTTTACATGGAGGTGGGGGAGAAATCCTTTGCTCCTTTGAGTGGGAAGCAGGATAGGGTTTTATTAGTCTCATATTGCCTGACAAATATCCCTAAATTGGAGAGGAAGGAGCTTGGCATATTTCAAGCCAATCTGAAAAGAACCATGTGTGGATAACTATTACTGACCTGCAATCAATCAGTGACCTGCAAGCCTTACTTGGTTTAGGGGGAAAAGAAAGGTAAACACAAGCAAGTGAATGGCTTATGTTTTGACCAGAATTCTCAAAGAAGCTAAAAACCTTCATAAAGTAAAGCCAGTAAAAAAAAAAAAAAAAAAAAAAAAATAAAGACTGTAAAACCTCTACAATTCAAAAAGTAAATCTAACAAAGAATTGTTTTCATGAGTTACAGGGGAACAACAGAATGAAGAAGTCGAAATGGCATCCGAAACTACTGATAATTAAAAACATGGCAAACATACAACCTAATCCTAAGAATGTTTACTCAGAAGCAAATATTAATAGTTTGAATAGGGGCTACTCTTGGCTAAATGTTTTTAGTATACACATGTAGGGCTGTTTTGAATATGAAACTAGGAGCAGGAAGCTGGACAGCTCTGTGCTGGTTTTAGGAGCAGATGATCATCCATGCCTTAAATTTGCCAAAGATACTTCCTTCAACCTTCACTTTCAAAGGCCAGTTGGTCTTTCATGACCATTGCTGAGATGGGCATAAACTGGGTATGTAAATAATAGTGTTTAGCTTATTCCAGAGCCCAAGGCTGAGCATTTATAGAGCACTTGAAATTACAGTATGCAGAATAATTTTCCAGTCTGAAACCAGCACATTGTACAAAGGAGAAAGCAATCAAAAATTTACTCTGAAATCAGAGGTTATCATAATGGAATGTGTCAATTACTGAAGAGCCAAGCTTCTAGTGGTGTTGTATGGTGTGTAAGAACTCATGCACAAATCACAATAGGACAAATATGCTAGCTGTTAAAAACACCATTTGTAAATATAAAACTTATTATTAAGAAAAAGAAGAGAAAGAGAGCTTTTCACTTTTCAACACAGTACAACAGTTGTCCTTTCAAGGGAAAGGGAAAGGGAAAGGGAAAGGGAGAGAGATTTTGAAATGTGCTGAAGGCTTTAAAAAACAAAACAAAGAACAAAAATTGAGCATAGTAACCAGCCAAAGGCACTGGTTTGCATAAATATTTCCATTTTCTTATTAAATAACCACACATCATTGGGGAACATCTCCACTTCTGAAGACTATATAAAGGCTGAAAGAAATATAGCATTTAGAATTTACTGGGGTAGGGCCAGAGGACATAAACTATTTAAGATATAAATATTTGTTGACATAAAAGTTTTAAAGGAAAAACTACTCTCCACATTATTTATTACAAGCATTTATTTATTTCAACATGCACATTTGCATGTTTTCTGATGAGAAATTAGGCATAATGAACTTATAACTGAATGCACATGAATCTGTTGTTGACCTGATACAAACCTGATCCACCACTTTTTGGTATGTATGCTTGTAAGTTACACCTTTCTAGAAAATTTTGAAGTGCAGATGACTCTTAATACCTTTCCTTTCTTGTATACAGTACACAAATGAAAATCACAAACCAAAATATATATATATATAAAAATCAAATTAGTCAAGCCTAGAAAATATCAAATAAATGTTCACCAACATTTCATAACCAATAAAGTTGTTATAATGAAATAAATGGCAATTTCTGCTAATGATAGTGTAAGTCTACTAAAGGAATTTTAAGGGCAAATACCAAATGAAGTGATGAGTTCAACTAGAAATGACCAGTTACAAACCAATGCAACGAATTCAAAGGCAACAGTGAATGGAAAGGCAACAAGGAATGAAAGGTGGTCAGGTTTCTGAGTAAAGCCAATTGTTCACAAACTATACAGTGTTATCTCTGCTACTGCAGAGGAAAGAAAGACAGAAAGAATGTAAAGAAACTTTGTTCAGGAGAATTTTATAGCATACTACCCTCTTCCACAAATATCATAGCTAAAAGCAGAGATGTTCTCAAGCACTAGGGTTCAATTTCAATTAGCAATGATCCGGACAGAAGCAATGAGAAAACACTATCCACTTACCCAAAATCTTTTCTTCATATGTATGGCTTGTTGCAATGAAGAGAATTCAAGAGATTTAGCTAGAATAAATTGGCTTAATATACTGATACTCCTACACATTTCTGCCATAGGAGAGCAATGGAATGAAGCAATCATTTGGCAAGAATGTGGAGCACTTGATATCATTTTAGAAATAAAACCAACAGCTTAAGCAAAATTATTGCAGAAAGATGCTGAATATACATTTACCAAGTAAATATATAGTCGCTCCTCCACATTTGCGGGTTAAGTATTCACAGATTTGCTTATTCACAGATTACGAAATATGCTATCTCTAGGCATTTTCTAGGTATTCCAGCACAATTTTGTGTATGTTTCTGTTATAGGTTGACCATAGAGTTGTGCAGGAGAACCTAGAGATTTCTACAGAGAACACTTTTCTAGACGTTTGTAGGTCCTCCAGTGTGATTCACCTTCCAGAAGATGGCCATAGAATCACACTGGAGGACCTACAAATGCCTGGAGAAGTGTTCTCTCAAGTAAAAATAAAATAAAAAAAATAGCAGGCCTATTTTCACAGTTTTTCCACTTTCATGGGGTCCTCTGCACCTAATCCCCGTGAAAGTTGAAGGCTGACTATATATGTGTAAATAACATTATGAAGCCCCTTTGTCATGAGACAGAGGTTTGCATACCCTAATGATGTTTTGAGCTATGCTGGTGGTGGCACAATAGCCACCGGTAGGGTCTCCCATGCCAGACAGGTCAAAACCGAAGGGTCTGACAAAGAGCGTCAAAGGGCAGGATGGGCTCTCTAGCCTTATGGCAACCATCCTAGGAGAAGGAAAACTCTAATCCCAAACACGGGCAGATGGTGCTTGTCCAACCCTGTAAGGTCAACCATCTAAGAGAAGGAAACTCTAATCAAACCTACAACCTGACGACCTTGCTGCTACCGTCCATGCTTGCAAGGCCACAGCAGATGAACCTTTGGTTTAAAGGGTGAGGCCAGTTCTGTGCATGCTGCGCGAACTTGCCACGGGTCAGCGTAAGAGAGGCGCTCCAAAATAGCGATACAAGGACTCCCTGAAACAACATCTCAGGCTCAGCCAAATTGATCACCAACAATGGTCCACTCTGGCTCCACATCAGGAGGCATGGAAACGCACTATCCACAATGCTGCAGCCTTATTTGAGAACTCATGATGAACAAGTCTTGAAGAGAAACGACAACGCAGAAAAAATCACAATCCAGAAACATCACCCAAGGAGACCTTCTGCTGTGCTTTCTGCAACTGGACTTGTTTATCTCGGATTGGCCTTTTTAGTCATCAGCGTGCTTGCAGAAAGTGCGGGATGAGTCCTTCCTGAATCTTTGTTTGCGAAGAAAAGCCAGAGAGGGAAGCATTATAAAAGTGACCGAATTACATTTCTAGTATCAGTGGGACAAAGTCAAAACCGATCCAACCAGCTGATGTAACCTGCTGTGCCCTTATCTTCTCACTTACTGTTATAGAGAAGTTTTGGTAAGGAATTCTTTGAAAAGCATCCATTTGTCCCTCCTTAGCAGCTTGAACACTGTCTCTGCACTTAAGGCCACAACAAATTTAGTTTTACAGGGAAGTCTTTAGAATGGATGCCAGATGCTCTGGAAAAAATGTGCTTCAGATCTCATCATGACTGGGTTGGTGTCACCTTATCTGAGTAGGCATGCATTGGACCATGTAACGGGTAGTCATCATGCAGAAGGATAAAATCATGCCATTATTTGAACTGTAAGGTTTTTTCTCACCCTGTGGAGACTTGTGGGAATGTTTCTATATGCAGTGTTTCTATATGCAGAATGAAGTGTGTTCCACCCAAACATACAGATCTAGAAAGCACAAAGTAGAATAAAATAAAAGTAAAATAAAATGATACATAAAGTTATAGTATTAAGAACCATTACTCTATCCCTAAGAACACACATGGAAGAAAGTTAAAATTTCTTCAAATAGTTTCAAGCTACTTGTACTCAGAGTATATCACTTCAGCTTTCCTAGATAGCTCAGTCAAGAATGTCATGAGACATATTTTTTTGGTCACAATAACATTAACAATAACAATAACAATATTAATAACAATAACACTGGTTAACCAAAAGTACCTGAAGGGCAAAATTTTAAAAAGTTGTTGTAACACATTTTCTGTCCTGGTTTTTTTTTCCTTACAGAAAAAAAAAAACAGAAAAGAAAAATGGGTAAGAAACTGGGCTATTTGGGAACAAGAAAGAATCAACTGTGTAGAACGCCTACATTTTAGTGGATTCTGCAAAGAATGCCAACTCCTGGGACTTAAAATGTCTCATTGCAAGCAAAAAAAAAAAAAAAAAAAAGTTCAATATTGCTACTCAGTGCAAATGTATAAATGTCCATTCATAAATGAGTACCACAAATTCAATGGGACTTACTCCCAAGGATGTGTGTACAGAATTGCAGCCGAAGACACAGAGATTCTATTGATCTTTGTGGCAATGAAACTACTTAAACAAAGATATCTAATTTAATTATATTAGCGAGGTCATTGGACTACACACTCAGACCATTAACTGCTTTCACAGAGGAAGATTATTTTTTTCCAGAAAAACACACAAATATAACAAACCTCTGCCCTGCTACTATCCTCAATATTGCCCTCCCCAGACCACAAACAAGCATATTAAAAGCAATCAAACAAAACCTTAAAAAATTACAACCACAATATCCAAGCAGGTTACTTGTACCATACTGGAGGATCCAAAATAAGAAGTTTATCTAAATGCACTATAATATTAAAAATTAAGATAATTTGACATATTAAAAAAATCTATTTAATTCCATCTCTGTGTTAGAGATTTCAACATTACAATAAAAACATTCATTTAAAAACGTTGTTTAAAAAAGATCTGATTGTGGTCTATAGCCTGCAATGGAAAGAAAAAAAGTCTCTCTTGTTGGGAACAAGTCTGCAGCTTTTAACCCTTAACCTTTTAATATCATATTAGACTATCACAATATCACAATTATACTGAGATAATTTGGGATTTTAAAGTTTGATTCCAGCAATGCATGAACCATTGTTTGTAACTCATTTTTCTACCCATTCACCTCTAGCTCAGCCAAGGTAACAGTGCAAACTTTCCATATAAATTTCTATTGATTTCTCCTCCCTTCTTTTCCATGTCTGCATTTTTCATTCTTCTGGGAAACTTAAGAAATATAGTCATATCATGTGGTATGCTGCAGAGGTTCACTGTGAATAATGTTGTAAAGACACAAGAAAGAATAAACTTCAATTTGCTGGGATAAAGGCATTTTGGGAGGGGGAATCACATGAGATTAGTGATTTCTGTGATAGTCAACATAGACTTCTTCAACACAACAGATAGGGTTTCACACACATAGAATGATAACCCTCAAAATTCTATTAATTCTGTTTTGGATTGCACTCAGACTGATCAATTTCAGTTTCATTCCTTCTTTGGAAAATCCCTGGTGGTGCAGTAGTTAAGTGCTGGTACTGCAGCCATAATGTTGTGAATTCAATCCTGCAGGGCTCCAGGTTGACTCAGCCTCTCATCCTTCTGAGGTTGGTAAAATGATTACCCAGTTTGTTGGGTACTTCTTGTCATGTTGTAATGCTAACAGGCCACCATTTCAAATTTTGCTGGGATAATTAAAAAAAGGTTGTTGAGGTCCATGATTCTCACCAGGGGCCAGACCCCTCCTGCCAGCAAGTGAGGCTGCAATGAAGAATGGCAATAGGTTCCATTGTGATCCTCTGGCTAAAACTTTTTTTTTAAAATAATGCTATATTTTTGGTCCTTAGTACCCAACAAAGGTAACACACATTGGAAACTGTTTAATGTAGTTAGATGTGTAAATAGCTATTGCTTAAAACAATTTGTAAGCCGCTCTGATAGCCTTGTGGCTGAAGAGCGGGGTATAACTAACTAACTAACTAACTAACACATTACCTGTGTGAGAGAGAGAGCGGGGGGCAACAGAATGAGAATTTAGAGATGAATTGGTGCAATTCATTTCACGTTCACATAGTAAGGTTACTCCATCCTGTTTCCAAATTAAGTGACCTTAGAATTTAAAAACTGTGCTCAAGAGATGGTCTGAGGACTAATTCCACCCTTCTTTTTGATTGCTATATAGGTTGGCATCTTCCCCATGCATTGCAGTAGGAGCCACAAATACAACTCGACTCATGGTGACCCTGTGATTGAGACATCTGTAAGATGGTGATAGAATGCAGCCTGACCCCCTTTCTGATTGGGAACTATTCTCTTTTTTTGTATTCTGTTCTTATGGTAGCCTCTTGTCCTGAGTACAGGTTACGCATCAGGTCAATCAAATGTAGTGGCAACCCATTTCTTTAAGTTCAATCATAGCTCTTTGTGATCTATGCAGTCAAATGCTTTGTTATAGAATATAAAGCACATGGTGATACTCTTTTGGAATTCTTTGGTGTGCTCCATTATCACATGTTTAATTGCAATGTGATCCCTAGTGCCTCTTCCTTTCCTGAACGCAGCCTGCACCTCTGGAATTACTCATTCCATATATATAGGAACCTTTGCTGTAGAGTTTTGAGCATGACTTCTAGAGGTGTAAATTCTATTGCAGCCCACAAATGAATCTGGGAGGTGGATTCTGTTTTGATTAATGGGTCCCAAGTAACTGTTCTAGCACCCCTCTCTGATTTTGTGCTCTCTAGATGGCATCTCCAAAAATTGGCTAACATACAGGCAACATATGTAGACATTTAAAATGACTAGCATCAGTACAGGAAAATGCTTTACAAACTAATCAGATAGATGGCGGTTTTATGCAGTTTTGTAGAAGATGCTTAACAAAATATTAAGGGTGTAAATTTGAATATTGGGAAAATCAGAGCTTGGAAGTAACTAGTTACAAGTAAAAAAAATATCTTTACTAAATAACAAAGATATAGTTAAGGCATAATCACACTTCCTTTTGGTGTAACTGTCCCATTTATTAGATCCTTTTTTAATTACAGAGGTCTAGTCTCACTAATGGTTGAGAAGAAATATCACATGGCTCATACGGTGTCTCATGCTCTGTTTTGGTTGTTGAGGCGATGGTAAGGTGGATGAGAGCAGAGTGTATTCAGCCAATGGCTTGCAGGATCCAGATTTTCAAACTAACTATCCAGTTCCTTTTAAAAATGAGACACAGTTACTTTTTAAATGACAACTATAGTTGTAACTATTATTTTTGCATTGAAATCCTAACAATAACTAATTGTTTTTAAAGCGAATGCTCTAAGATCTGGGCAACATTTTGGACAGATGAGATATTATTACCAGAAGATAAGTGGATTTGAAAATATTCTCAATCATGCTTATATCTAATCATAGGAAAGATTCTCCCTAAGAGCAAAACTGTCCTTTTATTTTATACTGAAATAGAACCAGACATCATGGAAACACTGCTAAGTGTTGTACCACTTTTATATTAATTGACTGCAGAACTTAACCTTTTTTTCCCCCAATAGCAAGACCCTTTTACTGTTTAGACAAACTTCAAACATCTAAAACCAATTTTTGCAGGATGTTGTAAGCCTGCTACAACAAAATCTATGTAAACTCCCACTCTTAATTTTGATTACTGAACACATTATCTAGTCAAAAATCCATTTTTACATTGCAGTTGACAGTGTGGGTGGTTGATAATAAGTTATCCAGTTCAAGCCTATATTTAGATAGCAGCTCCAGGCCATCTACAAGCAATAAATTTGTTGTTCAGTAGGTTGTAGAATTTATATTACATATTAAGAGATTTATTTCAAAGTAGTCAGAAAGATACATAACATGGCTACAATAACAGGGGCTGCAACTAAGAAATGGTGATCAATATGTTGAAACAGCAAGTGTGTAGGTTCCATTCCTGGGCCAGGAGCATGGGCCAGAATCCTCTTGGAAGTGTGTGCTGGCAAAACTGGGAATTACATCAGTGCAATTACTTTGGGAACATTGTACAAGGAAGTATGCTGTACCTCCTTGTACAACACCTTATTCCTGGTTGTACAAAAGCATCTGGACAGCTCCCTGGTATAGTTCCTGTCAGGAGTTGGAAACTTAACTTCATTATAAAATGGCCAAACAAACTTCAGAGTCATGCCTAGTCAAAATGGCTTACTCCATGAACTGCCTAGTCTCCCTTAGCTACAGAAGGAGGGTTCTTATTGGTGTGTAAGATCATGTGATTGAGTAAGCCAATGCCCTGTAACTGTGTATATGGGAGGGCTCAGAGCAGAGCTCACTTCTCTTCTTTCCTGTGAATGCTGAGGCCTGGTGAAGCAGTTTCTCCTTGGATTGTAAATATTTGTATATATTGCAACTGTTTGAGTTTGAAGATAAAAGTGCCTCCTGCTTATTTAGACATCAAACACTCGGTGTGTGAGTATTCTTAGGAAAGGTTTGTTACTGAGTCTGCTGACATATTTTTTGGGCTTCTGCTGGGGATTGTATGTCCTATCATCCTCTGACAGTTCCCCCCCCCCAGCCACTGATTGGGCACAGGGATATTCCTGAGTGCCATCTGGACAATATTATGTAGCCATAGATGGAGAAGCTTATTTTACTGGGTAAAGGTTGCTCCTACTTCCTCAGCTGTGAAATGGCACCTAGAGGTGACACCTGAACACATCCCCACAGGCCATCAGTAACCAAGGAGACAGAGCTGTGCCAGAAAGGTCTGGCTGCCCTGGAGTGGTTAGGGAATGATGATGATGATGATGATGTCTAGCATTCTCTTCTATCCTTGGCCAAGGCAATGGCAGTTGGGATGGAGGAAGGGCCATTCTGCTTCTGGGCCAAGGCAAGATGGAGCTCCGTCTGCCTCTTCTTCCCTCTCTCCTTGGCAAGCAATGACATTTGGGATGGAGCAAGGGCGTTTCTGCTTCTCTTCTGTGAAGAGGCATACACTGAATAATTGTACCTATACTCGGTGTTATAAATGAAACAGTCAAGCCTGAAGGACCTAAATATATATGTTGTCAGGTAGGAAACAGGAAATGAGCGTAGACTTGAAACAAAATATTCAGAATCGTTCTGACTATTTCTTTTAGTTTTCAATTTTATTAATTTGCATGCAGTTTGCTAGTAATCCCAGGGCTCCACTAATTGTATCCAATGAATCATAAAATACAACAGCTAAAAAGCCTGTCACATTTTACATTGGTTTTGTCATGTCCTTGGTGCCATATAGATATTTAGGAAGCTTTGCTTGTTGTATTAGTTAGCTAGTTTCTGGTTTCATGATTGGGTCTACTAGCAGTCACAGCAGACACTTGACATGAGCAGGAGGCATGATGGGAGGCTGGGGAGATTGGTATGTGTTAGTGAAAGCCTGTACAGTGTGTCAAAGAAGTTTCTCTCAGGAATGCATTGCATGGAGCTGATAGCACCAATTAACCTAGTGGTGGTTGGAGGGAAAACAAAACCTAAGGAATGTATTAACAAAGGGCCTTTGGCACCCAGTTCTCAGACCTGTCAATGCACTGTTACTGTTCACATCTATATCATGAGACAATAAAGCATTTCAACTGATGCCTGTTTTCTGGTGAGTGGATGTTGACGAATTTCGTCACAGGTTTCCAGTCAACAATCATGCAAGGAAATTGGGCCTGGAATTGTACCAGTGAACTGTTGTCTCTCTTTCCATCGTTCAGATTAATTTATGAAAGATTTTGCAGAAACAAATTATATACATGTTATATACCTGCCTGATATATAATAAATTTAGTCTTAATCAGTGGAAATATGCACTGGAAGAAGAAGACTGTACACCACTTGGAGCTGATATTTTTTTCTGACAGCGCAGCTTCTCTAACCAAATAGGTCAAGCTACCTAATTTGGCTGCTATTGACTTTTTAAAAGCTAATCAAATTTATAAATTTATCTAGAGCCTAGTGGCTCTCAGTTTTCTGCCAACAAAGGGACTGTGCAATTTGCATAGAATTGACACATTGAGTAGAATGGAGACAACATTTTTACAGTGAACTTTGTGTTTTTAAAATGGAGGGTCAAAGGATGATGATGATCATCATCATAATCATTGTAATCTTAAATCCTACTTAACTTAAATCCATATGCCCACTAAAAATAGCAACAACATATACAGACAGTACAGCATCTTACTAACAGCCCATTCTTCATTAGCAGTTTTTTCTCAAAGGCTTGTCAAAACAAAAATGTGACCTGCCTTTGGAACAACACTATGAACGGCACCAATCACACATCTCTAGGGCGACCGTTACAGAGCCCAGAAGTGGCCACCAAGAAGGCTCTCTCCTGTGTTTCCACCAGATGTACCTGTGAAATACTGACCAGGAGCACTTCTGTATTAGAACCCAAAACTCTCCCAGGAATTTCATGTATATCTTTTAAAAAATAAGCCCTGAGTCTAATGGCCAATAAGTCAAACGGAATTCCACCAGGTCCACCTTCTGGCTTCTCTGTTCCAGGAAAGAACAAAGCCACTGTAAATCAGTGTCTCTAAGTCCAAGCCCAGCAAAGTGGCCCAGACATATACCATGCTTGGTAGCATTTCAAGGTCCAGCAGAACCAAGAAGGGCATACTCCTCCTGTCCAGTCTCTGGCATAAGTTGTTCATCAAGGTAACCAAAATGGTCTCTGTCCCATTGTCAGACCTGAAAACAGATTGAAATGGATCTATATAAACTGTTTTAGCCAGGAACTCCTGTAGTTGGGAAGCCATGACATGCTCTAGTACGATGCCTAGTGTAATGTTAAAAACTGTCTAGTAGTTGTCCAGTACAGTGGGCTCTAGGAAGGGCTTTTTCAACAACGACCTTATAACTGCCTCCTTTAACCATCATGGAACTATGCTTTATTTTAGCAAGGCACTGACCACTCCCTCCACCCACTCAATCAGTCCACTCTGGCTTTTTTTAGTAAGCCAGGAAGGGCAAAGGTCCAACAAAGTGCTTCTTAAGCTATCTGCTGTGGGGGACCAGAAATTTTGCTTTCACAGTATACTAGGGACCAATACCATATTTGTACCCACTGAGCTCAGAGCTTTGACAGAATCACCTGCTGAGATATCAGAAAAATCCCCAAGAACCATCAGAAAAGCCATCAGGGCACATCTGTTTCTTGAGTCAGGCTACCTTAATTGGTCTTCCACCCCATAGAGGCTCTGATTCCCTGCAAGTCATCAGGCAGTGATCTATTAATGGCAATGTAACTTTTAAAAAGCTCCTCAATTCCCTCTATCATACCAACCAGCACAGAAAATGAGGACTGGAGTGTGACCAGCAACATGATGGGGATACTTGGGACACACCCATGGTTGTCATGGCAGACATGAATTCCTGGGCCTCAGCATGGATGTTGAAGTTGTTCAGCAAAACAAGATGAGGAGACTCCAAGACCATTCTTGCTAGTTTATGACTGTTGGGCAGTGGAGTGAACAAATACACCAACATAATCTCTAATGTGTCCCAGACATCCACCTTTAGCTACACATACTTGAACCCAGCAGACTGAGATAGTGGGTAGAATCCTGACAGACAACTGCAATTCTACCTCCTGATTCTCCCCATGTCTTGCCTGCTGGTGCACGGAGAATCCCAGTGGGCAAAACTCAGATAGATTAATCCTTCTAATTTCAATCAATCAGGTCTCTGTGATACATGCTAGATAGACATACTCATATTCAGGATTTGGTCCTGAATTGCAGTTGTTTTATCTTTAATCAACCTGGCATTTGCCAACAGCATTTTTAATCCAGGGGAATATTGCCAAGACTATCCAGATTATTTCTTCTGAGGGACAGTTTGGTTGCAACCAGCACCCTGTTGCTGTTTCCTCTCCCATTTAAAGTGTAACTGACTCACCATTCTGTATCTCCCTCTGATACAACTTTGATGGCTACTGCCTGAGACTTAACGTCCCCCCTCCTCATTTGAAAACACATTCTTCCTATAATAGACTGGCAGTACTCTCACAGATGGTAAATGCAGGGAAGCCCTACATGTGAATACTGAGAATATACAATCTTCCTATTTCTTTTGAGCAAGAGGACAGGTCCTTGTGCTGCCCTGAAGTGGCTCATCCAAAGGGGCAACTCCACTGACAGAAGGTCCATCCGCATATGAGTCCTGCTTGTATCTGTCAGCTCCTTTAGCTGCTAAATCTGGCATCGGTGGCACCTGCTGCCAACAATGTTCATGGGTCTGATTTTACAAGTCATTAGGATGTTGAATGGGTAGAGTCAGCCCAGGCGATATATCCAGCAGCTGGATGTTTCACTTGCCTTTTATTGCTTCTCTTAGACAGATGTTCTTGGGGTGGCCTCCTCTCCCTATAAAAAGTGCAGCAACCTCTTTTTGTTTAACCTTTCTTGCCTTAGTGAACCTATGGCTGCTATTGCTGAAACTTAACACCACCATCCCATCTGATGTGCCCTATGTGAGACTCTACATCAGCATTTCTCAACTGGGGTTCCGTGGAACCTTAGCATTCCACAAGACATCACTAGGGGTTCCACAAGAAATATTAACACCCTCCCGTCATGACTCCCTCCTCACACAGGGGCCAGGGAAGAGTTGGGCAAGGAAAGGAAGCTAAGAGTAGCGACGTCAGCACAGGAGAGGTGAAGGCGGCAGCAGCACTGGTAAAAGATAGCTGCAAAGCCTTCACCTGCCATCCCCACCCCGGCCAGGCACCTCAGCTAATTGCTTGGACCAAGGGCCAGCACCAAGGGCCAGGAATAGGTGCTGCTACCTGTACTCAGAGTGCCTCCAGGGTCTGTTGTGGCAAGGGAGGCACCCCAACTTCTTGTGGCTTTCAAGTCAGCTAGCCCACTCCCTTCCTCCCTCCCTATGCCTCCAGGCCTTTCGACCCTCCAAGACCCCACACCCCGATCCTTTCCAGACCAGAAAAGTCAACTAGCCCACTCCCTTCCTCCTTCCCTCCCTCCTTCCCTCCCCATGCCTCCAGGCCTTCCACGCTTCCAAGACCCTGCACCCCGATTCTTTCTGGGCCAGGCATTCAGCCCAGCCTACCATGCTGCGACTTCCTTCCTTCCCTACTCAGCCCACCTCTCTGCTGGTTGCCCTGAAAGGGATGGAGCAACTCTTGTGCCCAAGCAGGCACCACACACGGGACAGGGATGAAGATGGCAGTCGAGGAGCCCCAAGCCAAGAAGCTGAAGCTGGCTCACCTGAGGTAAAGCCCCAAAGACTGCAGCAGAATGGGGGGAGGAGGAACCAAGCGCTCTTTGGGGCTCAGCATATGGAACCAATGCAGCCACACAGGGGGAGAGGAGAAGGGGGCCACCACGGAGGAATGTCAGCCAGTGTTCCCTCTCCTGGACCGACCAAGCATGATCAAGGAGTGGGAAGGCAGGCAAGGCTGCAATAAATCAATAACGCCCCAGCTTGAAGAGCCAGTGGGCTGTTGCAAGCAGCATGGTTGGGCATTATGTTGTTACACAAGTTAGGGAGCTGATGAGGTTTGGGTACTTTGCTGCTGGGAAGGTTTCAGTGCCCTTCGACCCTGCAGCTGGGGGCGGATTCAGAGCTTTGGGCAGAGGCACTTGGGGGGGGGAACTAAAACAGTATACGGGTCTACTTGGAGGTAAATCTAATAATAATAATAATAATAATAATAATACTTAACTGAAGATTTAAAAGAAGAAGAAGAACAACAATAATACAATTACACCCTTCATTAAACCTTCCCTCAGAGGCACTTGAAGGGGAGGAAAGACTTTTCTTCTGCTTCTTCCTGCATGTTTGTGGATGGAGTGGATTGAATGGCAATGTGCAGACCAAACCAGCCAGTACAAGGGTTCCCCAAGATCTGAAAAATCACTTGAAGGCTTCCTCCAGAGTAAAAAGGTTGAGAAAGGCTGCTCTACATACATTTTCTCTCCTTTCCATCCCAGAGACAACACAAAGACATGTTGTTCTTTTAACATCCAGTCTTTCCTCTGTTCCATTTTCTCTTCCTCTGCTTCCTTCTTTTGAAAACATCCTGCCTGATAAGAGGTCTAGTGACTTTGAAAGCTTGCACAGTGTTTTGTGCCTTTTCTGTTAATTAGGGTATTACCAAAATATGGTAATATTAATTTTGAATTTTCCTTATGGTCAGCACAGCATTTTTAAATATAAACATAGCCTCTTATGACAAGACCAGTTATCCTGAAAAATGAAACAGGGTCACTGATCACACATAAAGCTTGTGCATGTATACATTGTTTGACATGCCAAAGGTGAACAGAAGGGGGGGCAGATTTAGTGGCAGACACAATATGTTAGCAGGTTGACTGTTGAACAGTGTAATAAATTCCTGCTACCTAAAACACATGAGCGGAGAGGTCATGGAACAAGCCAAGAACATTCTGCATAACTGCTGCCCCTTGCTATCTAGACCACCTTTTCCTGAGTCTACCCCTTCTCACACAAACATCTTCATAGAGGAGATACAGAATCCAGGCACACAACACAAAATGCAATATTTTATCATCATCCAATCATCTCCCTACAGTTCATATTCTCATGCTGCTAAAGACAAATAATTCTACTCTCCCCACCTAAAGGCTTTCCACTTGATGAGCAGCTAGCCAGCTCAGTTATTTTGCCCAGTTTCAAATGTAATTTCAGCATCAGAATAGCCTTAAGCCAAAGCTACATGCTTCTTAAAACCATTGACTTTATACAGTGGAAATACAGCACTCACATGTCAGCAGATATGCACGAATCAATATCTAAGAAAGCTGCAATGAGAGCAGTAAAAATAGAAGTGTGGGAAGATTTCCACAGACAATATAATGTATCATAGGAAAACTGGGCAATCCACAGGAAAAAAGCAATTGTCCAATAATAATAATAATAATAATAATAATAATAATAATAATCCTGGGCCACAGGTTCCAACAATCATGTTGCCAAATTAATGGCAAAAAAATAAATAAATAAAATACCAAAAATGGGGGAAAAAGATGTTTCAATTAATGTTTAGCATTTTTGAAGTTAAAAGGGGAATTTGGGAAGAAAATTGAAACATCAGCGAATAAATAACCACATCATGCTTTGTACTTTTCATTCATCACTGTAGTCATGTAAGTAAATGATAGCTTACTTCTAAAAGGATTTCATTGCCATTAGTTGTTGCGAGTGAACTGCCTTTGTACATACTGTATATAAAAAAAAACACTTATATGCCCATTGTTGTTGCTGTTGTTGTGTGCCTTCAAGTTGTTCCCAACTTAAGGTGACCATAAGACAAATATATCATAGGGGTTTTTTTTAGGCTGAGAGTGTGTGACTTAACTAAGGTCACCCAGTGGGTTTTCATGGCCAGCAGGGATTTGAACCCTGGTCTCCAGTGTTGTAGTCCAACATTCAAACCACTACGCCACGCTGGCTCTAAAACTACCATAATCAAAGAAAGAGGGCAAGTCTTAATAAAACTACATAAATGGTTACTTGGGTTCACTTCACCCCCTAAGTTGAGGAGTTGTCTTTTGAATAAAACAAACGGTACAGATAACCCAAGGTATAAGGTTAACAGCAACAACAATGGGCATTGTATGAAAAAAAGATGGAAAAGCAAAGCAAAAGAGATTTAAATGGATGCCCTTCACCATATTGACAGCATTTGTATTATGCCTAATAAAGGTTGTGGATGGATGGATGGATAATCACCAAGACATTACATCTACCACATTCAGGATTCAGGACAGCATTTGCTCAGCTAAAACTCAGAGTTGTGCAGTCCAAATATCTATTTTTACCATCTTCCATTGTAAATTGCAATAATGTAGGATATTAAAACATTATTACCAGATAAAAAGTTCCCCTCCAAGCACAGAAGAAAACTGTTCCTCTCTCAGTTCATCATGTAGCTTTGGTCTGAATATAAGCTCATTTCCTGACAATAGATTCTGAGTGTATATCCCCACTTGAGAATTAAACCCCATAAAACTCAGAGAAGCCCACATCTCTCCAGATCTGCACAGGACTAGGCTACATATCCACTTAATACTGTACATCTATCATGACTTTCTAATTAAATCAAATATTCACCACAATTTACTGAGCTACAAAAATGCAAATAATAAATATTTAAAATAATAACTAACAAAATGAATTTCAACAGGGAGAAATGAAGGTACTACACTTAGGCAGGAAAAAAATGAAATGCACGGATATAGGATGGGTGACATCTAGCTTGACAACAGTATGTGTGAAATGGATCTAGGAGTCTTAGTAGACCACAAACTGAACATGAGTCACAATTGTGATGCAGCAGCTAACAATGCTATATGATAGAGAGAAGCAATAGTACCACTCTATTCTGCTTTGATCAGACCTTACCTAGAATACTGTGTCCAGTTCTGGGCACCACAATTCAAGAAAGATATTGACAAGCTGGAACGTGTCTATAGGAGGGTGACCAAAATGGCAAAAGGTCTCAGAACAATGTCCTACAAGGAACAGCTTAGGGAGCAGGATATGTTTAGCCTTGAGAAGAGAAGGTTAAGAGGTGACATAATAGCCATGTTTAACTATTTGAAAGGAAGTCATATTGAAGATGGAGCAAGTTTGTTTTCTGTTGCTCTAGAGGCTAGGACATGGAACAATGGATTCAAACTAAAGGAAAAGAGATTCTACCTAAACATTAGGAAGAACTTCCTGATTGTAAGATGTGTTCAGCAGTAGAATACACTGCCCTGGAGTGTGGTAGAATTTCCTTGTGTGGAGGTCTTTAAGCAGCATTTTGAGTGTGAGGGTTTCCTTATACCTGCTCCTCTAGGACCATATAGCTACAGGACACATAACTTTCACTTGGGGTAAACATGAGCTCATCTATACAAATTCCTTACAGATGGCCTATATGGAGGTAATACATGAAGGCCTTTCTTAGATATGTGGGCTGTAAAAGGATAAGAATAGAGCCATGACAGCTTTTACCCCTGAGGTGGGGTACTTCACCAAGCTGATGAAGAGAGTTTCATTCTCCTCCTTCAGCCATCACTTATGTTAACGAGGAGGATGTTAATGAGATAGGTAGTCTAGGTTTCCCCTTGCAATTTTTTTTTTTTTTTAGTCAGTAAGTAAAGCTGTTCTCCATTTAATTCCAGTAACTGACTCTTGCCCCTTATTTACTAGATGTGGGTGCAATAAATATAAATACTGTATACTAGGTTTTGAAAAGGGTAATCCCTTGTGGCCCGAAGAGAGAGGTTCCCACATATTAAGGAGATTAAAATATCTGGCATTTTGCTATTGCTTTCCTTTGCATTTTGCCACATAGTGATAACATAGGTGTGTACTCTAACCAAATATTTCAAGCTGAAATATCCAGAAAATGTACCCTGTACCCTGTTTTGCAACATATGACCAATTGAGAAAACTTTCATTTTTTTTCATTAAATCAAACAAAAACAACAAGGCATAAAAATAATACATTTCCAGAAAATCCAGAGAAGAAACTATAGTTTTGGCTGCAGGTAATTTGGTTCGCAAACGTTCATAGGCAGAATGCTCACAAGTCAGTGGAAACAAAACCAAAAGCAGTATGTAATGATGAGGAAACTTAGCCAGAGATTATTTTTTAAAAAATGATTCATAGCCATAAAACAAATCTTTCATCTGCCCAGAATCTTTTAAAACAATTCAGAGCAAAATACATACTGAATACAATTAGTTTCATTCAGAATTTAGTCGGTATCAGGTGCACCAGCCAGGCAGGTGTTAGAAGACTCACAGAAATAATTACAAAGACATTAAATTTAGGCAAACAGAATGTACTGTTTCTATGAAGAATAAGAAATAATCTGACATAAACTCCATAGAATTATTCTAGCCTTGATTACCACCAATTATCCTTTGATTATCTCAGTCTCCTGATTATTACCGACTCTTTGTACAATGCTTGTCCACCTAGGATTTCTGTTCTGACTATTCCAACATTTTGGATGTCCTCCAGTCCTACGGTAGCTGCAGTTTACCTTGCAAATAAAGCATGATTACAAAGAATACATCTTTTTCAGCTCTTCCAATCACCTAGAACCTGCACATAATTCTACAAATACCAATTTGCTTGAGTTACAGTAGAAAGCTACAATAAAACACAGTAAGATACAATAGAAAATATTTGTACAAAACAAGACATATTTTGAATATGTTCACTTCTTGACAACTATTTGTAAAATAATTTGTTTTACACCTTATTCAAATAGCTGTCACTGTCTCTGAACAGCTTGTAAATGAGAAATGAAAAATTGTCTTCTTCACAGACATCCATTTACCATTTAATATGAAAACAAAGAAAATGAGTAATCGATAAGAAATCATTTATAGTCATTTATAGGCTATAATAATTTGTGTATTGAAGTGCACAAAACAAGCATATGAACAGAACTTCAATGGTGTTCTAAAGTAGCTCCTGTCGTTTTCATGTTTGGCCTGTCACATTCAAGATCCAACTCTCAGTCCCAACTCCAAATGAAGAGGCATATATATATTCCTTCTGTGGTCTCTGGTAGAAACCTTGTGGGTAATTCATAAAAGATCCCTAACTTACTGGTTCAAACCAATTCACAACTGGCTACATTATACTGACCACTTTATTCATCAGCTTTTACAACCTCTCACCTTTTGCTATATTTACACACAATTTACTGAATGCAGAGTGGGAAATTTATGTCAAAGTCCAGTTCACTTCATAATAACCAACCCCCTTCCAATTTACTTCCAGTAAATTATAGTGGCAGACCACTGAATGCATGCTTACAGATAGATTAGCGAGCCAAAATGAACATCATAATAAAAATGTCCAACTCTATTATTTAGTTCATGAAGACATGTCATAGGTACAGATGACCTTAAATATGAACTATACCAATTGAGCAGAACGTGGAAAATATTTCCTTTTAAAAAGTCAAGAGGAACATTGGGCAGCATCAATAGAAGTATAGTGTCTAGATCAAGGGAAATAATAGTGCCACTCTATTCTGCCTTGGTCAGGCCTCACCTAGAATACTGTGTCCAGTTCTGGGCACCACAATTCAAAAAGGATATTGACAAATTGGAGTGTGTGCAGAGGAGAGCGACTAAGATGGTGAAAGGTCTGGAAACCATGCCTTATGAGGGAAGACTTAGGGAGCTGGGAATGTTTAGCCTAAAAAAAAGACGGTTAAGGGGCGATATGATAGCCCTGTTTAAGTATTTCAAGGGGTGTCACATTGAGGATGGAGCAAGCTTGTTTTCTGCTGCTCCAGAGATTAGAACACGGAGCAATGGATGCAAGCTCCAGGAACGGAGATTCCACCTCAACATTAGGAGGAACTTTTTGACAGTAAGAGATGTTTGGCAGTAAGCTCTATAAGGTCTCCTTCCTTGGAGGTCTTTAAACAGAGGCTGGAGGGCCATCGGTCAGGGATGCTTTGATCGTGATTTCCTTCATGGCAGAGGGTTGGACTGGATGGCCCTTGTAGTCTCTTCCAACTCTATGATTCTATGTATCTGTATTTAGATGGGGCTTAACAAGAAGGAAGGAGAAGTTATAAAGAATGAGTTACAAATAACTAGAAACATACCCTTTCTAGAAGACCCCTAAGTTGCAAATGTACGAAAAGGATGTGAATAAATCTAATATAAAAACAATAGGGGAATTTTTTGACATATTTTTAACCTCTGTTCTCTTCTGTCATGGGCATCTGCTTAATTACAAAACACAATCCCATTAAAGATGTTCAAAATGAATACAATGAAAACTGATGAGGGGTGGAGCAGTATTGTGGTGGCAAGATTTCCTCTTGACCTACAAAATGACTTACCGTAAGACATGTACGTGTGGAGCTTGCCACTTGCATTGGTCAGTTGCACTGTGTATAATGGGTTCTCCTGTTCGCACTGCATACAACAGGTAATCACAAAAGAAGAACTCCCTTTAGGAATTCCCTATTTTCTCTGCCTGCCTAAAGACAAATATCTTATCCCAACATAACATACAGTATTGCAATACAAATGTGGTGTTTGGACAATCAGGAATCACATTACATTATCAAGAAATTTCAATCCACCTCTAGAAGTAAGCATACAAAATCCAAGAAGTATGCATGAAATTACCTGAGTAACTTAATTTCTTTGGGCATGTTTCTAGTCATACTGTAGATACTGTTGTTATTTATGTTTATTTCTGCCCTATCAGGAATGGTATGCAGCTGCATCTTGAGTCTGAGTACACCTTCAATATGAAGCTAAGTTTCTGCTGTTGATTGAACTACTTTGAGGGTGGAATAGAAGTTTTGTAGGTATCATTGCAGTGATAAGGACACTTTTGTTTGTTTTTAGATTATTTAACTAATTGATTTTTAACACAGACAATCTAACAGTCAAAATCACGGTAATATACATCATCATCATCATCATTATTAGTATTATTATTATTTTATAGGATTGTAGAGTTGGAAAAGATCACGAGGGCCATCTAGTCCAACCCCCTGCCATGCAGGAATACACAATCAAAGCATCCCTGACATATGGCCATCCAGCCTCTGTTTAAAGACCTCCAAGAAAGGAGACCCTACCACACTCCAAGTATGTTCCACTGCCGAACAGCTCTTACTGTCAAAAAGTTCCTCCTAATGTTGAGATGGAATCTCCGTTCCTGGAGCTTGCATCCATTGCTCCATGTTCTAGTCTCTGGAGCAGCAGAAAACAAGCTTGCTCCATCCTCAATGTGACACCCCTTCAAATACTTAAACAGAGCTATCATATCGCCCCTTAACCATCTTTTTTCCAGGCTAAACATACCCAGCTCCCTAAGTCTTTCCTCATAAAAGCATGGTTTCCAGACCTTTCACCATTTTAGTCGCCCTTCTCTGGACATGCTCCTCCTGCCTTTCTCACAATATAGGGACTCAAGGCAGCTCACACTGAGTTTAAAAGAATACACTAACATAAATAAATAAATAAATATAAATATGAAATTTAAAAAACAGATTAAACAGTTTACTGTATTAAAACATTTAAAAATATTAAAATACAATAAAACTATATACACCTTAAAAACCAAACTGCACAGCACATACAAGCCCAGCTCCCATTACACTGAAAATGCCTGATGGCACAATAATGTTTTTACTTGTTGCTGAAAGGACAGCAGAGATGGGACTATCC
Organism: Gambelia wislizenii; assembly: GCA_030847615.1. Lineage (NCBI taxonomy): Eukaryota > Metazoa > Chordata > Lepidosauria > Squamata > Crotaphytidae > Gambelia > Gambelia wislizenii. Next base: position 113,287,971 of record JAUMIR010000004.1, read on the forward strand.
TGGCCTCTCTAGTTCCAATGTCTGGGAGCAGCCACTGAGAAGGCCCTCTCCCTTGTTCCCATCAAACAAGCCTGGGAGGGATGGAGAGAAGGGCCTCTTGAAATGACCTAAGAGCTCTAATGGGTTCATAAAAGGAGATACAGTCCTTCAAATAACCTGGATCCAGACCATATAAGGCTTTATAGGTCAAAACAAGAACTTTGAATTGTGCCTGGAAACAGACCAGCAGACAACAGAGCTGTTGCAACAAAAGAGTTTTATGATCCCTGTAGCCAGCCACAGTTAACAACCTGGCTGCTGATTTTTGGGCCAACAGAAGTTTCTGAGTACTTTTCAAAGGCAGCTCCATGTAGAGCACATTACAGTAATTCAAAAGGGATGTAACCAAGGCATGTGCCACTGTGGCCAGATCTGACTTCTCTAGGAATGGGCACAGTTGGCACACTAGCTTTAACTGTGCAAAAGCACTCCTGGTCACTACTGACACCCGGGCCTCCAGGCTCAGAGCTGAACCCAGGAATATTCCCAAACTGTGAACCTGAGTTTTCATGGGGAGTGTAACCCCATCTAACACAGGCTGAATCCCTATTCCCAGATCTGTCTTTCGACTATCCAGGGGCATCTCTGTCTTGTCTGGACTAAGCTTCAAATTGTTTGCTCTCATCCAGTCCATTACAGCTGCCAGGCATCAGTTCAGCACAAGAACAGCTTCCTTGGAATTAGGAAGAAAGGAGGAGTAAAGCTGGGTATCATCAGCATACTGGTGACACCTGACTCCCAAACACCAGACAACCTCTCCCAGCTGTTTCATGTACATATTAAATAGCATAGGGGATAAGATGGAACCCGGAGGGACTCCACAGGCCAATGGCCAAGGAGCTGAGCAGGAATCCCCCAGCATAACCCTCTGAGAGTGCCCCTCCAGGAAAGATTAGTACCTCCAAGCCCCATCCCATAGAGGTGACTCAGAAGGATACCATGGTTGATGGTATCGAAAGCTGCTGAGAGGTCCAGCAGAACCAACAGGGACACACTCCCCCTGTCTAGTTCCCTGCATAGGTCATCAAAGAATACATTAAAAAGAAAAAAGAGACATTAAAAAAAAAAGGAAAAGGAAAGGGGGGGGGAAGTAAAAAGAAGAAAAAAGACTGATAAATGAAAGACAAAAGAGCTCTGAACCTGCCCCCATCCTAACTGTAATGAAAAGAAAAAATAAAAGGAGAAAATATATAGTGTTATACCATTACAGATCCAACTAAATACTAAAATTGTTAATAACCACCTTTGTTGCTTCACTTCTCCATCATGATAACACTCCTTATAGGTAGAGGTATTGGAGTGGACCTCCCCTTGGTGTCATAGCGAGATTTCCCCCCACCAATATTCTTAGCTGTGTGGAGGAGTTGCGGTTAAGGGTGGAAGGAATAAAACTCTCCTCCTAACATACTGTGATTTTGATAAGTGCCCCACCATGGATCAAGTTCTCTAATTTGTTAAAGAAACCAATAGGGTGCAACTGTAGAGTCCATGTAGGGGTGTGACAAATCTTTTCAGTGATGAAAAAAGCAGGAAGAGGACATATTTTGTCTTTCAATAAACATGTTCACTTTCATTAAATGCTGTTTCTTTTACGAAGGCATTCCCAGAAGACAAACTTAGTAGCTTGTAATTATACATCAACACACATCAAGACTTCAGGGTATCTTCTTTGATAAACAAATATTCTGCACTTTGTTTATGACCAATAAGGTTTATCAAGCCCTCAATAAATTGTTTTATGCAGGATACCAGTGAGAAAGTATCCACTTGGAAGCAAAATAAACCATTTCATTTTATTTTAAAAGGTCTTTGACTGGCCTTGGATTTGCTACATGTGTGATGAACATTTTCTTCTATATTTCCTTTTCTATGTATCATCCTGCCAATAAAAGATTGCTTTTCACTACTCATGATTCTCGAAGTAGGACAGCTTTGGGCAGTGAGTGAGGGTGGGGATGGTGGTAACTGAATTGTGTTCTGCAATTGGCATCCTCATTGCTATATTAACTTTTGCTACAGTGACTTCATTATAACTTAATAAGAATGCAGTTATGCAAGTAAGCCAAGAAAACCCCACGGCAACCCCATAATGTAAGAAGCGGGAATATTTATTCAGTCCTCTGTAGCATCAAAAATTTGAATTCTAGTTCATTTGGGGGGGGGGGCTTCTTGTACGTAGTACCCAAGAAAATGACTCCTCTACCAACCAGTTCTTGAATAAGGGGACTTCAGGGAGATTAGTTTTAAATTATCACAGAACATGATTCTTTTGAACCCCTGAATGTAAGTTTTGCTTGTATTTTCTTAAAACTGATTTATCACCTAATAATTTTTGTCCTTAAAACCTTGCAGTTTTCATTTCTTCAATGTAAATAAGGATTAAGTTTTCTTTTGCAACTCGTCCCAAGGTAAATGAATTAATATTTGTTTTTGCTCTTAGGTATAGCAATTACTGTGCATAATGAAGACTGCTCTTTTTGAAATAAATTTTTTAAAAACCAAGTTGCCTTGAGTTAATGTTATACTGTGAAAAAAATCATTAAATGAATCATAGAAATATTCATTTATGCAATACCCAACAGTCTGACACAAACACAAACAAAATGGATAAGAATTACAGTGTGCTTCCAGCAGAGCTACATTCATTCAGTCATTAATATGTCTTTCCAGAACTTTTGATTTAATTCAAATGTGGGGGTCGGGTTGTCACTCAGACAATTTCCATGCTCCTTGTATACAAAAACAGCACATATTGGAAATATGATAATAAACAATTTGAGTTAATTTGACTGACGCTCACATCTTCGCAATCCAAACGCTGCAATACATGCTACCAAATATTTCCAAAGCAATACAGTAATAAAAGGCAGTATCAATTCTAGTCTATACCTGTGCTAATAACCATTGCCGTGGTATATTCACATCATATCAAGCATTATATCTAAAGTTACCATGGAGCAGGTGGACTGCTTCAGTCATGTCAGGGCTGTTTGATGAATGAAAAATGGATGCCTTATAAAAGATGCATTATGTGATGAGCAATAACTTGATCAAGTATGAAATCACTCGTAATAAAAAAATGACATGGTCAGATTGTTTTTAAGACGCCTACAAAACAAATGCAATGCTAGCCTTTAAAATTAGAACATGGCTAAATTTAATAGCAAATATCTACACAGTACAAACAGTTGCATGGAAATTGTCAAGGCACAACCCTTGACAATTTCTGGTAAAGAAACATCATCGTCATCATCATCATCATCATCATCATCTTATTATATATGTCTTCTATCCCACCTTTTTCCCAGTTCAGGACTCAAAGTGTCTTACAATAAATTAACCTTTTTAAAAAAATTGTTAAAAATTCACCAGGTGCAAAAGTTAAAACAAATTAAATAATCACAAAATTAAAACCAGATTAAAACATACATCATTAAACATGCATCGACGCAAACGCTCACACACACACATGCACCAGCACAACAATTAGCAATATCAAGTGCATTGTTTAAGAGGGCCCTTATATTATCACTCATCAAATGCCTGTTAGAATAGAAAAGTCTTGTCTGCAAAAAGAAAGTAGGGAGGGTGCCAGTCTGACTTCTCTGGAAAGGGGAGTTCCAGAGTCCCTGGGCAGCCACTGAGAAGGCCCTTTCCTGCATTCCCAACAGATGTACCTGTGAGGGTGGTGGGATAATTCTGAAAGGAGATAGAGAATGTGTAAAAAAACAAACCAACCATATGCTTGGCATTGACTGACATACTATAATTTTGAAAAATAAAACAGTACTTGCAAGCTAAAACTTTTCAACCATTTCTAGTTTCTGATAGTCCTCTGGTCCCTAACCCATCAGATAAGCAGGGGCTTCCTGTACATTCAATTTAATATCGGAAAGTAAGATAATATACCTCAGATTCACACCATTTCCCACTGCAGTGCAATCCCTGGTCACCAGAGTGCAAATAAGCCCAATTTCCCTATGCCCTCAAGAGGTCTTCAAAACTGTCCCGAGTAAAGGACCAGAATGAGGCAGAAAACTGGGACTGGATCAGGAGTTGATCACAGCTTTTCTTGATTTGAAGGGAAACAGCATGCCTTATTTCTTGATTTGGGGGGAGGACAGCTGAGGGGCATCAATAACACCATGGGATTTAATGGGCAGATATCCCATGAATCACATTTCTTATGGTAAGCTCCTTGAGGAGGAGACTTAATTATTTATACTTCAGGTGAGGACCTATTTTATATTTTTTAAAACATCATGCACAGCCACAATGAAGAAGAAGGGGAACCAACAACAACTGATGTTGGATACTTTAAGTGAAGAAGTTTCACATTATTTGTGGTACAACTTTATTATCATTCCATTTTTCTACTGTTCAGAAGGGCTCCTGTATGAATTGTGTACATCTTTCTGTCTTTCAGTCAGGTGCGCCTATGTCCTTCACACCAGGCCAACTGCTTCATAATAATTTTATATAGGGCTATTGCTTTAACAGCTTAGCAGGTTTAAAGCAAGTGATATTTTTATGGGAAGGACAATAGCACAGCTAATATTTTTAGTTTCTGCCCTTCATTATGATTGTTTTAACTGTGTGTCTGGCTTTGAATGCAGGCCAACAGAGGATTACTGTACTCACAATTCCTACCTCTTGGTATATTGTCAAGGAATATATGAGTCAGCAACTTCTGCTCACCAAAAAACACTTCCTGAGAAAATTATTCTGTTGGTGTGCAATAACAATTACCATAGTACAGTGAGTTTATCAAGCATCACATAGGAATAGCTATGTTACAAACATATACATGTCTACCCAGAAGTAAATCCTATTGATTGTAGTATGGTTTATTCAAAAATGAAGTATGTATAGGATTGCTGCCTTAATGTACTAAGCAAATTTGAATTGTCTTTAAAAAGTACCTTAGGTATCACCACTGGAAAAGAACCACTGGCAGGTAATGGAAGAATATAATGTATATGATCTCCTCGGCTAGGATGATCATAGCTAAAAATGGAAGCTGAAAGAAGAACCAACCATCAAAGAATGGAGAGAAAAGTTATGGGAACTAGTTGAGATGGATGAGCTAACTAACAGACTGAGGCAGTCCAAAAACTCAAGAACTAAAAAAGATTGGAAACCAGTATTAGACTTCTTGAAAAACTCTGGGGAGATAGATAAGGAATTAAAGGGAATACTCTCTACTTAAAAAGGAAACAGTGTTAAATGTTAAAATAACTTATAAGCATGAATGAGATTGGATATAAAAGTTTAGTGACGAAGATATATAAAACTGTATTTGAGTATAGAGGGTAGATTTTTGGAGCGAGTAATATTGACAAATAGTGTAAATTATGAATTATGAGTAATTAAGTAAAGGGAGGTTACAGGAAAACAATCATGAAATAGGAACAGGTCAGCTGAAGGGCTGATTAAAGGAACTTCTCAGAATTAGAATTGAGTATGAAGATACACTGTCGTAATTATTTAAGTAGTTAATTGATACTATTTAACAGCAAAATTGATATAGCCAACTAAATTGGGTAAATTTAAAAGAGGAAAAATATAATTCTTCGTAATAATTCTTTGTATAAGAAATAAGGATAAGGAGATAATCTATGTATAAGCTAAATACAACATGTTATACAATGTGAATATTTACATTATGGGAAAAGAAAGAAGAATGAAGAACTTGAAGATTAATGAAAAAGCATGGTATAATTGTTGTATACTACTGATATAATATAGAGAGGACATCTATGTTAGATAAATAGAGAAAAAGATACTGTACAAAGTATGAATGCGAGAAAGTATTCTCTTTATGGATGGAAAATTTAATAAATAATAACTTTTTTTTTTTTTAAGAAAAGTACCTTAGGTATGATCTTTCTTAATATTGCAGCTAAACATCATGGATGTTTTGTTCAAACCTTCAAATATAATACAGCCCTTGCAGGATATCATTTATATGGTCCTTTAACTGAATCTATTTTATAGAATTCTAGGCAGATTACAGTTAAAACTTGCATAAATACTGATCAAAAAGCAATAACAGAAGAATCAGTACAAGAGCAAATGAAACCTAAGTAAGAACACTATGAGACTGTTTTCTAAGGGTCACCAGTAATGCATTTTCAGAAAGAATTAATTTTGGAGGATACTGGCTGTGACTAGAAAGGCCCATCCTCAGTTCCCCAAGCCACTCGTTTTAGAGTGAATGACCCTAAGCAAGACTCATCATGAGGAGGAGTTTATTTGATGCTAAGGCTGTCCAACTAAAAACCGGTACTACCTTGAAGCAAACCTATAACCATGAACCAGAGCTTAGAAATCGATGGTATAGTCTGAGGTGTTTGGGAGAAAACTGTTGCAATTCTGCAAATAATGAACTGACCTAGGCAAACTATATACACAAAAAGTATGCAGGGCCTTGCAGAAGTATCCATACATGCCTTTTACCTTTCCACATTTTGTGGTGTTTTAACCTTGAATTGAAATGAATTTAATTGGCATTGTTCCCACTTCATGTACAAAGTACACAAGATATTATTAAAAGTATAACAGTAGTATAACACTGCCTTTGATAGATCCAGTGCTGTTAATGCTGGAGCAACAAATGTGTACTGGAAATTATGGCAAAAACCTAATCCCCACAGCTACCACAGAAATGCAAGGCCACTTGGCCAATTTCCAGACATATACCATCCTCCCTTGTCTCCCCGTACAACACAGACTTGTTACAGGTGGAAAAAATTGCAAGCATCAAACCTAAGCACAGACATAGAAACACACTGAGTCACAGTAAATTTGGCAGGAGAAGGTCACATCTAGGACTGATCCTGACACCAATGTTGAAAGGTTATAGGAGTAACAGTGCAACAACAACTGGAGGGCTACACATTGTCCAGTCCTTATCTATCTATCTATCTATCTAATGAACAAATTCTAGGATTTTGGTACACATTGATCAAGATGTGTTTTCTTCATCTACGTCTAAGCAACATTAAACCACAGTTCTCAGCAAGCTGTTCTCCTTTGTAATACTGTGCAATGAACTCATAAGAAGCACCAGTGAAAGGGAAGAAACAGAAGGCTTGATCTACTCTTAGCAATCTCTTGAGACTCTATTTGTAAAGAAATAGCCTCTGCATACATATGCAGAAATGTACAGAAATGTACAGTTTAAACATTTGGTAAGGTTGATTGTGGATTTTATTTCAAATCTTGTAAACAACTTTGTGAGGGTTTTTTGTTTTTTTGTTTTTTTAAGAGAAAAGGCCTCTTCGTAATTGCATTTACTTTCACTGTTAGGGATTAATTTTCTCAACCCATTTCCAAAACTGCTCTTCTATATACCATTAGTGGAAAGATTGCAGATTTTTTTTTAAAGTCCCACCTAAAAGCATCAAGATATTTTCAGTTATCTACTTCACATTCTCTCCCAGCTGTCAGTGCCATGTCAGCAGTCTTTGAGTACAATGGTTTTGCGTATTGGTGGTGTTTCATATGTAAGTTGAGTTAACAGCTATTATATTATGTATTTAAATTGTATGCATATAACTCAACATAAATTGTGTGTGTGTGTGTGTGTGTGTATTAAAATTTGATGCAATCTTGTTGGCTAGAATTTTGGAATCCACACTTGGTAGAGGTGAATCACAGGAAGGATGGCTATAAAGTGAGGCTGCTATCTGCAGTCATTGGTAAATAGTACTGATGTTAGATTCAGAAGGCTGAGACTCTTTTATACTCCATTTGTCATAAATGGACCCTACATCAGTTACATTAGGAAGAGGGGAAAGCTTAATTCAAGATGTAAACCTTGTACCCAGGGTTTCTGGATTTGGATGCTACGACTGCCTATGCAAGGGAAACTAAGCATACACTTCAGTCTGATAGGCAAATCATGGATAGCAGTCTCAGGAGCCCAAAACTTTGTTGTGGCCAACTGAATGACAATGGAATCCTATCCTCTGCTAGGTGTGTGTGTCTTTGGGGAGGTGGGGCACACATTATACCCAGTTCTTCCAACACTACTAAAAATGCAGAGAGGGTAACAATTACAATACAATTATTATTAATATAAATGGTCATATAGACAAGACACTCCTTGATCTATTTCATAACATAATTATAGAGGAAAGAAATATTATCACTTATTTTTGAATCTGGCTAATTTATAATGCAAAATACAGTAGACAGGCTTGTCAGGTGTGTGCTTTAGCGATAATATAACAAAAGGCTTGCAAGAACTGCACTTGATTCCAATTTGTTTGCTTTACAAATAGGAAATGACTAGACCAAACAAAAGAGTTAAATGCTAAAGGGCCAATTTTTAACTATTCCAGTCTTTAATTTTGAACTTCAATGATCTGAAGTGGAGGAGGAGTCTGAAGGAGGTCCTGGCTAAGGCAGGGCATCACAACTTGACCTCCTCCCCAGCAACACTTGGACCAAGCACCCAAAGTTTGATTGCCACCACCATTTTGGCTGGGCACCCAGTCAGCCATCAACAAGGATGTAACTTGCATGAAAAGAGTGAAAAGAAAAATGAAAAGGAGGCATAAGAAATTAACTTAACTAGTGGCACATTTATCAATTGTTGACTCACCAGGGGAACTAGAGCCTAAAACAGGTAGTAAGAACCAAAAGATGGAGCATCTTTAATTTGCTCCATCCCCCAAATCCACCTGTAGGGAACTGCCATGTCAACCCATATTTGATGCCTTGAAATGGATAAGGAAAGCTGGTCTCAGAAATGTCACAGATCCTGAAACCCTAGGCTGCAAGAAAATTAGAACCACTAAGTACCTTAAAGTTGCTTCTGGGAGTTCAGTAACCCCAAATTATCAAAATTCCTGCACACTTCTGTCAAGCCAAATGTGACAAAACCAAACTCACAAATAAGTAATATTTTTGAGAAACCAACCAAATTAAGAAATGTCTCTCACTTTTAACAAACACTTTCCATTCCATTTAGCACACAATTAGGATGAAAGAATCCCACCTGAAGTTAAATGAAAAGGTCAAACATTCCTACTTGGCCCTGAACTGATTGTCTAAACCTGTACAGAACAAAGGAAGACAGGGAAGAAACCTAGTGGGGGATACCTGTTTTGCTGAGAAATTAAAACATTTTCCAGTCCTACCCCCTACCAATGTAGAGAATGTATGTGGAGATTATCACACTACAGTGTTATAGTACTATTATTCCACTTTAACTGCTATGGCTGCCTCCTGTGGAATCCTGGGATTTCCACTTTAGGGAGGGGCATTTAGCATTCTAAGCCAGAGGGCTCTTAGGCTTCACAAAACTACAAACCCCAGAATTCCACAGGAGAGAGCCATAGCAGTTAAAGTGGAATAATAGCACTATAACCGTGTAGTGTGATTGAGGAGATTTTCACCCGGGCTATATATCCCATGGCAGGAACAGAACAGGATCAGGAAAGGTTTTCCCTTTTGGACAACATTGACCCCATTCTGTCCTGCATCAACCCTGCTCCCGTGACTGTTCCGGAACAATGTAATCATGATTTTTCATCGTGAATAGACCTCCTGTTCCGTCACTATCACACAATCATGGATGTGCGAACAGGAGCCCCGTTCCTGTTCCAAAATGACAGCCATGGAGGGGAGATCCGTTCCGAGCACTTCCTGGTACGATCTGAATATCCTGGTAAGTGGCACCCTTTATTTTACCCTCCCTGTTTTGATTGTGTGATTTAAAGTGTGTTTTGTGCTTGGTGAACTGATTTTATATTTGGGGGAGTTTTATTTTTTAAATTTACCACCCAGCTGTTATCATGCGATAACGGCCAGGATTTCAGACGGCTGTTCATAAAAGCAGCCTTACGACGACTGCATTTACAGCCAGCCAGCGAGGGGAGTGGAAGCCCATTCCTGCTGCGGAATTAAGGTAAGTGTGTGAAAGATTTACGTTATTCCATGGCAGGAACGGGAGAGGAGGTGGTGGGGCAGTAACGGGGCATTTTGGCCCTGTGTGAAAATCTCCAAAGTCCATGTGTTTGCCCACTGGTAATGTCTTCCTCCTTGCCATATAAAATCTCTCTAACTTGCTAGGGGATCCAGGCAACTAAGCATCCTTTACTTAAAACAACAACAACAAAACCCTGATCATTTTAGTTATATTTATCCAAGTATATACATCTCCATAACATTTATTATATGGATCATGTTATGAGTCTAAACATTATTGAAATAGATTTGGGACAAAACTATGTGACTTTTTAAAATATTTTTCCTGATCGAGCAGTTCTGAATATACCTTAATTTAAGGTTTCAAAACTTACACTTTCCATACTTTTGGGGTTTGATCTTTCAAAAATGTGCCTGGCTTTTTGTCTATTGGAAAGACATGTTTGAAGCAAAACTTTCCTGTTATAGAGATGGCTACTGAGCTACATGGCATGGGGGTGAATATATTTACCATACAATGCCTTGCAGAAACAATAAGAAATTTGCATTTGACCTTATTTCCAAAAATATGAACACAGCAAATTATTCACAGCCCAAGACAAATGTCACTGGGAAGGGCAAATCATGCTAGTGACAGGCTGACAGTACATGGGCTTCACAATCTTTGGAGCCTACTCACACAACAACTCACACACATATGCAATGGTAGTTCACTCTGCTTACAGTGGAATAGGCACTGTTCAGCAATATAATGTTGATTAATAGACTGCCAAACCATATTCTATGCAGTCTTTGGAATTATATAAGCTGCAGTAACATTTGCAGTGAGTTATTCCACTCATTTAAATTATGAAAAAAGAAGAAAATTCTGGGCTGCTGGGTTGTTGTTTTTTTTTTTAAATAAAAGCTTTTACCACTTAACTTGACTGAAGACACATCATATGTAATCAGAATGCTGAGAGTAAGATTGTATACAGAAGTTTCTAGTTATATTCCAAGTGGGGAAAATTGTACTATTATCAATGGGGAAAACTGGGAGAGACTTCCAGATCTTGCATACTTCTTCATCCACCCCAACCCCTGGCTGTTCTCACACAAATGCCTCAATTGTTTTCAGGTTATTCATTTTTAATATGTTGTCTGAATGAGCAAACCATGGCCAGGATCAAAACCAAGATTTCAAACAGTTTTTCAAAACATACTTTGGAAGTCAGTTATGGTTTTAATTGTACAGAAACCTAGATGTGGGACAGAGTCCAGGAGGAAATTGATCACACACCAAAACAGGAGGTAAACATAGGCGATGGGAATGCAAAAGCAGGAACAGAGCAAAATCAAAGATTGTAGGAAAATGTGTGCACTCTAAACAAGACAGCTGGGAGTTTAAATCAAGAGAGATTTTTTTTAAGGCAAAGATCTTAATTAGTTTGTTTATATGCATCATAAGAATAGATTTAATCAAGATAAGGGAAATGCAGCAACAGAGGCTGGAGAAAATGAATTTTATTCAGAGTTGTGTCAAGATGATGAACATGTAATTCAATAAGTATACAAGTGGCTTTTAACACTAGAGACAGAAGATGAACTTGTAAAGGAGTACATGATAAGGTAAGCCCAAAATTTGGGGCATAATGTTCATATGGATGTGCTGTATAAGAAAGAATGTGGTCTAAAGACATAAAATTTACTTTGTTTTGTAATTTAAACTTCTCCCCAAATAAGTTGTCAAAAATGTGTAACAATGTTTCAAATCAATGTTGGGGATGTCAAGAGAAGGAATCTTTTCTCCATATGTGGTGGACTTGTTAATTTTAGTAGAACTATTTAGTGGGATTTGCAATAGTGTGTGTGTGTGTGTGCACACAGTTGTCCCTTCATATTCACTGGGGTTTGGTTCCAGGACCCCCATGGATACCAAAATCCATGAATACTCAAGTGCCATTATATGCCCTCTCTCTCTCGCTTTTCTTCACAAACGAAGATTCAGGAAGGACTCATCCTGCACTTTCTGCAAGTGCGCTGATGACTGAAAAGGCCAATCCGAGATAAACAAGTCCGGTTGAAGAAAGCACAGCAGAGGTTCTCCTTGGGTGATGTTTCTGGGTTGTGATTCTTTCTGCGTTGTCGTTTCTCTTCAAGACTTGTTTGGCGTGAGTTCTCAAATAAAACTGCAGCATTGTGGATAGTGCGTCTCCATGCCTCCCGATGTGAAGCCAGGGCGGACCATTGTTGGTGATCAATTTGGCCAAGCCTGAGATGTTGTTTCAGGGAATCCTTGTATCGCTTTTTTGGAGCGCTCCTCTTACGCTGACCCGAGGCGAGTTCACCATAGGGTACTGTTTTTGGGAGGTGATGGTTATCCATCCTAGAAACGTGCCCTGCCCAGCGCAGCTGTGTTTTCAATATCATGGCCTCAATGCTGGTGATCCCTGCTTGCTCAAGGATAGCAACATTCATCACATAGTCAATCCAGTGTATATTTAGGATTGTACCTATACAGCGCTGATGAAAACGTACAAGGAGTCGTAAGTGTTGCATTATATGCAATGGCATAGCAAAATGGTGTCCCTTATATAAGATGGCAAAATTAAGGTTTGCATTTTGGATTATTATTATTATTATTATTATTATTAGCAAAATGGTATCTCTTATATAAGATGGCAAAATCAAGGTTTGCTTTTTGGATTTTTATTTTTTAAAGAATATTTTCAAGCTGTGAATACTTAAATCCATGGATACCAAATCCGTGGATATGGAGGGACAACTGTACATATATATATTCCTTTTAAAAAGTTTATTTTCATTGCAGTTAGGGGGGGTCAGAGCCCTACTATGTTTGGTTTATACCCACTCCCACTCCTCCTTCTTTCCTTTTTCTTTTTTCCTCTTTCTGTTTTCTTTTTTTAATATGTTCTTTGAATGTTTATTATTATGATTTTGACTGTAAATGACATTGTCTGTGTCAAAAATTAATAAATAAATAACTTTTTAAAAAAGATTATAGGAAAATTTAGTATAGTATCAAAAAATGAATCAGGAAAGTGGTTGATTGAATTTTGCAAGACCAACAGTCTGTTCATTGCAAACCCATTCTTCAAGAAATCAAAGAAGTGACTGTATACTGGTTATCACATGATGGCCAATACATAAATCAAATAGAATACATAATTGGAAGTAGAAGATGAAGAAGCTCCATCCTCTCCACAAAACCAACCCCAGGAGCAGATTGTGGCACAGACCATGAACTACAAATATAAAAAAATACAGTAAACCTAATGAAGAACACTAAACCAACCATCATGCCAAAATGCAACCTAAAGAACATCTCTGTAGAATTTAAAGATGATGTAAAAAATAGATTTGCACTATTAAGCCTAATTGACAGGGAGTCAGAAGATGTCTGGACTGAAGCCAGGGACATTGTCAAGGAAGAATGCAAAAAGGCACTATCTGCAGTCAAAACATAAGAGAAACCTCAGTGGATGAAAGATGAAATTCTTCATGAAGTTAAAGACAGAGGGAAGCAAAAAGTGAAAGGTGACAGGAATAGAGTCAGAACCATTAATGTAACTGCTCAGTGACTTGTGCACAGGGACAAAGGGAACTACTATAGAGGCATCCCCCACTTAATCGACAGGGTACTTAGTGTCCAAAGCACTGTCAAAACCCAAAAATCATTGAAATAAGGAACCCCCATCATAAGAACAAATACAGTGTAAGAGACACACTACACACAATTTCTAAGAGATGCACCATGAACAACTGAACACAGACTGAATGAAAAGATGGTACCAATTTGAGTGACAGAAAAAGTAGCACATCATCACAAAAGCGTCATTACAAACATGACAAAATAGGTTTTCCTTGGTTTTTTTCCAGGTTTTGAGGCCGTGTTCTGGAAGAGTTTATTTCTGATGTTTCGCCTGCATCTGTGGCTGGAATCTTCAGATAATGGTTGGGTAGGAGTGTGTGTGTGGGGTAATATACTGTGAACCCCTGCTGATAGGATATGTAAATTTGTGTATTTGAATGGCTAGTTTCTGGGTGGGAATATGCAAGGAGGATTAGTGTCTGTTTGGCTAATGGTCCATTGTCTGCTGGAAATCACCCTGTCCCTGGGTGGAGATCATTTGCATTTGTTGAGTTTTGATTTTAGTGTTTTTTCAAGACTGGTAGCCAGATGTTGTTTACTTTTAGGGTTTCTTCTTTCCTGTTGAAATTGTCCAGGTGTTTGTGGATTTCAATAGCTTCTCTGTGCATTCTGACATAATAGTTGTTGGCCTGGTCCAGAATTTTGGTGTATTTAACATGGCCTCACAGCCCGAAAAGACCACAGAAAACCTATGGATACTGGCTGTGAAAGCCTTCGACTTCACATATGACAAAATAGGTTGAAAGAGTGGACCATGTGTTCTGGGTACAATTGAAAAGGGTTGAAAAAGCAGATAGTCAAAATGAAGATTGTTGAATAGTGGAGGATGCCTGTTATATTCAAAGCAGAGAATTAGAAAGTGGCAATAAAAATGGAAGAACAAGAGCTCTCTTCCACAAGATCTGAGAAATCAAAGAAAAATTTAACACAAGAGAGGGAATACAGTTCCCAGTGCAGTCATGACTGTGCTGTAGGAACCCCTTTTGATGGAGCATAGGATGGAGACCTGTAATGTTGCCTTGGCACCTGCACCGTAACCAGGAGAGCAGAGAGCGGGGCTAGAGGAGATTTAAGCCTGGCCACCGCTCCCACCTCCTTTGTATGTTCTGTTCCAGGGTCATGGAAGAGTATGGCCCTTATATGCTGGCTCTTCATTACATGTGCATCAGTAAGGCAGAGTGGCCTGAAGTGCAGTTTCTGTTGACAGCTGTACTTCTCAGGCTATTTTGGCAGCATGGGGAGGAACCCATGCCTATAGCTGTGCCTACGGATGGGATAATTTATACTGTCCAAAAGGCAATGGGTATTATTGGCCCTGCTGTACTCTTCATAGGGCCATGGGGTTCCCCTGTTAGATGTAGGGAATTTGCTTTTTCTGGGAGATCTGAAAGGTGTCTGAAGTCCCTATTGGACAGTGGAAAGGGGTGGTGGAAAGGGGCTAGGCATATGCTTGCCCCTTTTCTATGGCAGGTAGAAGGGGCTCCTCTCCATTGACGACCCCTTGTTGTGGGAGAGAGGCTTGCGTACCCTAATGATGCTTTGAGCTATGCTGGCGGTGGCATAATAGCCACTGGTAGGGTCTCCCATGCCAGACAGGTCAAAACCGAAGGGTCTGACAAAGAGCGTCAAAGGGCAGGATGGGCTCTCTAGCCTTGTGGCAACCATCCTAGGAGAAGGAAAACTCTAATCCCAAACCTGGGCAGATGGTGCTTGTCCAACCCTGTAAGGTCAACCATCTAAGAGAAGGAAACTCTAATCAAACCTATGACCTGAGGACTTTGCTGCTACCATATATGCTTGCAAGGCCACAGCAGATGAACCTTTGGTTTAAAGGGTGAAGCCAGTTCTGTGCAAGCTGCGCTCCACCAGAAAAATCCATTGCACAGGCTTGAAGGACAAATCCAATTCTGAAAAAGCCCTGTAGTGATAGGCGATGGATGAAATGGCAGGTGTAAATATGCACTGGAAGCCGTAGACCCAACCGTGCATGCAGGCGGTTCAGGATTTTGGTCACTCGAGGCTGACCCGGGAGATGACAGTCTTGTTTGGCAGCATCCTGAATAACCAAGCAGCCTTTTTTAAGGAGAGCACTGCTTGCTCCATATGGAGAAGAGCCTAGAAAAGGTGGCCTAATGAAAGCTCATCCCCAACTACCTGGTTGGCTAGCTGTGGCCAACGGGCATCTTCTGATGTGGTCAAACCAAGGCAAAGAAACAAAGGCACACACCGGCCTCCAAAGGTGTAAATAAACTGATGCTTGCATGCTGGAACATCAGAACCATGCAAGACTCTGCAAGTAGTGGACAGCCTGAGCGTCGTTCTGCTCTAATAGCCAATGAACTATCACGACTTAATATTGACATCGTTGCTCTTAGTGAAGTTCGTCTTAAAGAACACAGCGCCAGCTACAGACTTTACTGGTCTGGCAAACCCCAAACCGAAAAACATCTTTCAGGAGTAGGTTTTATGATTAAAAACTCCATTGCCTCCAAGCTCAAAACCTTGCCAACCGGACACTCTGATCGCATTATTTCCTTACGCCTCCCACATGTTGCTGTCCTTGAGCAAGCAGGGATCACCAGCATTGAGGCCATGATATTGAGAACACAGCTGCGCTGGGCAGGGCACATTTCTAGGATGGAGGACCATCGCCTCCCAAAAATAGTACTCTACGGTGAACCACATCTCAGACTTGGCCAAATTGATCACCAACAATGGTCCGCCCTGGCCTCACATCGGGAGGCATGGAGACTCACTATCCACAATGTTGCAGCCTTATTTGAGAACTCACGACGAACAAGTCTTGAGGAGAAATGACAACACAGAAAGAATCACAACCCAGAAACATCACCCAAGGAGACCTTCTGCTGTGCGTTCTGCAACTGGACTTGTTTATCTCAGATTGGCCTTTTTAGTCATCAGCGCACTTGCAGAAAGCACGGGATGAGTCCTTCCTGAATCTTCATTTGCGAAGAAAACCAGAGAGAGGGAGAGAGAGAAGGGGAGATTTACTAGTTCGGTGAGCACCTTTGACACTTCCCCCTTTTGGATGTGAAGGAGAATTTAGAACTTCCCCTTTAGTTCCAGTGAACTGAGGGGTGGAGAAAGTGACCTCCTTTGGGGCTGGCCTGAGGGATAAACCCTCTCTTTAATTCCTGTGACTTGGGGGAGGAACTTTTGGATCAACCTTCCAGGTGCAAGCTGACTGGTGTATAACCCAATTTGTATTCAGGTTCAGGTGTTTTCACCCAAGGGAAGTTGGGAAGGGTTTTTTGGAGTTGATCTCCTGCCCCAACAATTCCCACACTAGGTTCCTCCCCCATTGCAGATCTCTCAGAAAAGGAATAAATAGGTTATAGCTAAACAAAAGTGGCCCTTTATATCCCAGCTATATATGTCATCTCTTTATTTGTGTCTGGTCTCCTTATTCCTGCATTTACCATCAATGCTCTGTGACCAGTAGAGGAACACATTACATGACCAAGTAGAAATAAAAAGACAATAGAAACAAGACACAGAAGAACTATATAAAATAGATGTAAACATGACAAGATTTATTCAAGGATGAACCATATGAAGATGAACCTCCAATTTTAGAAAGTGAAGTAGAAGCTGCACACAGAGCACTTGGGAGAAAGAAATCACCAGGAACAGATGACATACCAATAGAGCAGCTTCAAGCTACAGAGACAAAATCTGCTCTATGCATCTGAGGAAGCAGACCAAGTCTACAAAATCTTATGCTAGAATTTCTCTCTCTCTCAGTCTCAAAGGTAATACCAGATCCCCTTGCTTACTAATAGGATCTACTCTAGTTCTAACTAAAACCTACCAAAAATATGGGAAACAAAACAATGGCCCATAGATTGGAAATGCTCATTATACATTCCAGTCCCCAAGAAGGGGGACACTAGAGGAGCCCTGGTGGTGCAGTGGTTAAATGCCAGTACTGTAAGCCACAATGTTATGAGTTCAATCCCAGAGGGCTCCAAGGATGGCTCAGCCTGCCTGCCTGCCTGCCTGCCTGCCTGCCTGCCTGCCTTCCTTCCTTCCTTCCTTCCTTCCTTCCTTCCTTCCTTCCTTCCTTCCTTCTGTAGGTCAGTAAAATGAGTGCCCAACTTGTTGGGGGCATTTAGCTAAAAAACATTGTAAAACACTTAGGGAATTCTTTGGCAATGATAAGCGGTATATAAATATCAATGCTATTGCTATTGCTGTTGCAGTAACCACAGGACCATTGCATTAATTTCCCATGCAAAACAAAGTGATACTCAAAATTCTACAACAAAGACTTTTACCATATATGGAGCAAGAAACGCCAGATGTCCAAGCTGGATTCAGAAAAGGAAGAGGTACTCAAGATCATATTGCAAACATACATTGGATAATGAAGCACACCAAAGAATTTCAGTAGAAAATCATCCCTGGTGGCACAGTGGTTAAATGCCAGTACTGCAGCCACAACATTGTGAGTTCAATCCCAAGGTCTCCAAGGTTCACTCAGCCTTCCATCCTTTAGCAGGTTGGTAAAATGAGCTGGAGGGGTCAACTAGCTAATACACATTGTAAAACACTTAGAGAGTACCTAGTGCACTATAAAGCACTGTAGATGTGTAAGTGATATTGCTTAACAATTTGTAAGCTGCTCTGAGAACCTTTGTGGCTGAACAACAGGATATAAATCCTTTAATTAAAAAAAATGTCCTCATACATAACCTGTACTCAGGAAAAGAAGCTATCTGGACATAATACACAGAAATGAAATGGGGTCAAGGGGATCATGTAAGGCTGCATTTTATCACTGTTTAACTTGTACACTGAACATATCATATGTAAAGCAGGATTAGACTTGGAGGGAGGAGGCATGAAAATTGGAGGAAGAGACATCAGCAATTTAAGATATGCAGATGGCACCATACTACTAGCAGAAAATAGCAAAGATTTGGAAGAATTACTGAAAAAAGTCAAGGAAGAAAGTACAAAGGCAGGTTTACAGTTGAATATTAACAAAAAATAATTACCACAGATGACCACAGATAACTTTAAATTAGATGATGAAGACACTGAAACAGTTCAAGATTTTCTATACCTTGGCTCAGTCATTAATCAGAATGGAAACTGCAGTAAAGAAATCAGAAGACGACTAGGTCTTTGAAGAACAGCTATGAAGGAACTAGACAAGATCTTGAAATGTCAAGCTATATCTTGAATACTAAAGTTAGGTTGAAGGTTTTCACACACAGCACTCGTGAAAGTGGTCCACTATCTGTGTAAGTGGTCCACTATGTAGTGGTCCCACTACCTAGGGACTACTAAACACAGTGTGCAAACATGAATCAAGGAACATGAGAGACACCGCAGACTGGGCCAGAGAGAAAAATCTGCAGTAGCTGAACATGTTATAAACCAACCAGGACACAAAATGTTATTTAAAAACACAGAAATTCTGGACCAGGCCAACAACTCTGTGTCAGAATGCACAGAGAAGCTATTGAAATCTACAAACACCTAGACAACTTCAACAGGAAAGAAGAACCTTAAAAGTAAACAAAAACTGGCTGCCAGTTTTGAAAAACAATAGAATAAAAACTCAAGACTTACAAAGGAATTCCTCCCAGGGACAGGGGGATTCCCAGCATATAACAGCCCATCAACCAACCATTAGCCAAACAGACACTAACGAGCCTTGCATTTCTATACCCAGAAACTAACCTTTCAATTACACAAATTTACATATACTCCCCCAACAGGGGTTCAAAGTGTATAAACTCCACACATACACTTACCCAACCATTCTCTGAAGATGCCAGCCACAGATGCAGATGAAACATCAGAAGTAAACTCTTCCAGAACACAGCCTCACAACCCAGAAAAAAAACCCAAGGAAAATCTACTAAAGTTAGGATTGCCCATGCCATCATATTTCCTATTTCTATGTATGGTTGTGAAAGCTGGACAATGAAGAAAGCTGATAGGAAGAAAATCAACTCATTTGAAATGTGGTGCTGGAAAAGAGTTATATGGATGCTGTGGGTTGCTAAAAAGACAAATAAATGGATCCCAGAGCAAATCAAGCCTGAACTCTCCCTAGAAATCAAGATGACCAAATTGAGACTTTGTACTTTGGCCATATAATGAGAAGACATGATTCACTAGAAAAGGCAATAATGCTTGGTAAGGTAGAAAGCAGTAATAAAAAGAGGAAGATCTCGTTCCAAATGGATAGATTCATTCAAGAAAGTCACTTCCCTGAGTCTGCAAGACCTGAGCACAGAGCCACATAAAGATTTTCGCAGGCCCAAGGTACTCTTTTTTTTTTTTTCTGGATGACAATATAAAGTATCTTTATTTTGAAATTTTGTTTTCCTTCCCAATTACTGTACAAAAATTGGTTAATTCTGTTTTCATAGGGCCTACCATTTTTATTAGAAATTGCCTAATGGATAAGGCAGCCCTGCCTGAGCAGGGTTGATGATGATAGGGTGACTTGGAGGTCTCTTATTCATACGGTTGCCAAAAGTCAAAACAACAATTTTAGAGGTCGTCGATATGGGGGGGGGGGGAATGGATTGCTCCACAGTAATAGCAATTTGCAGCAGATATATAATGGTCTTAATGGTTTCACAGCCCCAGTAAATTTCACATGCCCCCTAGCTACAATGGCGGCCATGAATGAATTACTCACATTTTTAAATCTGTTGCCACCAATCTTTTAAAAAAACAATACACACACACACACACACACACACACATTTACCATGGTGCACACAAATGATATTTCATGTTTACAAAAAAAGAGAGAAAAGAGAGAGAAAAAGATCACTGTTTTATCACATTACCGATCAATCGCTAGGCTGAAAATCCAACATGGCAGCAGTGAGAGCTTGCCCTGTTTGCAGGCCCCGCCCCTTGTGTTCATCTGGCCAATCAGCTTGCATTGCCTCTCCTATGGAAAAGTGCAGCAATGTGAATGTGACTGTCATAATGAGCAGGAACGCAGATCCCCAATGGAGCTTTTTTTAAAACCCCCAAAAAGCCATGAAGGCTCTCCGGGTACATTTTTGAAGTTTTTAGCTGCTCCCCTTCCGAATACGATGCATTGATGCAGATTCCCATTAAGACAGATTGATTTCCAGCAAATTCTATGAGGATTATTTTGACCATTTAGACAAAATGTTAAGAAGCATTTTCTATGGATGCAATAAACAGATACTGAACATTGCTCATAGAGGCCTGGTCCTGCCATAGCACACTGCTTGTTAATGAATGATATGATATAAGAGAGTAACTGGCCTGAATCCAGTTGCTCCCTTTCATATCACAATGGCTTTTCTAATATTGCCTAACACTAACACTTGGGAAACAGAAAGACACTTGGACTCAGTCTGGGTGCTCCTCTCCCCACCCTCATTACCAGCACTGTTACAATTGCTTATGTCTAGTGTCTAGTAGTACTTCTAGACATAAGCAATTGTAACAGTATCATCAAACATTAGGCAAAAGGAATACCAAGAAAAGTAGATCTGTGTCAGCATGTATTTCTCCAGGAAAATTAATGACTCTGCCCATTATAATCCCCCATGTATTCAAAAGATTAACTGCTAAGTGGCAGTAACATGTGGTCTCTGACTCCAATGCATTTTCTTCCTTTTAAGAAAATGTTAAATCCATGCATACTTAATTCAGGTTTCTCACTCAGTGTGAACAGCAAGTCACAGTATTCTGTACCAAACCATTATACTAGGGTGACAGCATAACCAACACTGAAGATTGATTTCTAAACCTTATTTCATAACTATGTAGATTTTATGTATGGCATGAAAACCTGCAGGATGAGCAATGTGAATAAACGCAAACCATTTTATAAAAGGCCTTAGCATATAATTCACTCTTTGCCTTATCTTTTAAAAAATGATTTGTCTTGACCTCAAAATTATCAGGATTAGAATCTGAGCTTCCTTTGATGTTCAAACTAACTTAGGAAGGCATGAAATATTTCTCATCTACCATATGATGTAGATACTTAAAAGCTCAAGCAAAGAAAGAAGATAAGCAGCTATGATTACATAATATAATCACACGGGATCATGGTGATGCATTACATTAAAGGGTTTCTAGAAGATTTAAATTCTTCTGAAACTAAGACATTGTTTAAAAAAAAAAGGAAAAAGAAGCTAAAAAACATTATCTGGGGAACAGTTGGACACTCCAAACTGAAAGTAGGCAAGTGCAGCAATAAATCATGAAACCTACACTACTGACACAATGACTTGTGCAGAGAAAATGAATGGCTGTGTCCTGAGTGCAAAATATAATAAACCGTGGTGCCAAAAATAGTAATATCTACCAGTAATAATTTGAAGCTATAATATAATCAGAAGCAAAGCACCAGCCCCCAAACATGAAGGTAAATAACAAATCATATAGATGAACAATACTACTATGTAGAAGTGAAGAAAAAGCTTTCACAAATGCCTTTAAGATGGGTTTAGACAATTGTAATCTGCCATGCTCTCATAATTCAGTGCCTCTAATTCAAATGTATGGAACTTTTGACTCTCTTATATGTTTTGAGCTATGACTACCACTTCTCTGATTCCACCTTGGGAAAAATCCTTAAAAGATAATCTAAAAACACTAAATAAATAAATACTGGTGCCATGAAGCACAAGAGATCAATTGTCATAGAATCATAGAATTGCAGAGTTGGAAGAGACCACGAGGGCCATCCAGTCCAACCCCCCTGCCACGCAGGAAATCTTGATCAAAGCATCCCCGACAGATGGCAATCCAGCCTCTGTTTAAAGACCTCCAAGGAAGGAGACCCCACCACGCTCCAAGGGAGTGTGTTCCACTGCCGAACAGCTCTTACTGTCAAAAAGTTCCTCCTCATGTTGAGGTGGAATCTCTGTTCCTGGAGCTTGCACCCATTGCTCCGTGTTCCAGTCTCTGGAGCAGCAGAAAACAAGCCTGCTCCATCTTCAGCGTGACATCCCTTCAAATACTTAAACAGGGCTATCATATCGCCTCTTAACCGTCTTTTTTCCAGACTAAACATACCCAGCTCCCTAAGTCTCTCCTCATAAGGCATCGTTTCCAGACCTTTCACCATTTTAGTTGCCCTTCTCTGGACACGCTCCAATTTGTCAATATCCTTTTTGAATTGTGGTGCCCAGAACTGGACACAGTATTCTAGGTGAGGCCTGACCAAGGCAGAATAGAGCGGCACTATTACTTCTCTTGATCTAGACACTATACTTCTATTGATACAGCCCAAAATCACATTGGCCTTTTTAGCTGCCGCATCACACTGTTGGCTCATGTTCAACTTGTGGTCTACTAGGACTCCTAGATCCCTTTCGCACGTAGTCTCATTCAGCCAGGTCTCTCCCATCCTATATTTATGCATTTCATTTTTCCGCCCTAAATGCAGTACTTTACATTTCTCCGTATTGAATTTCATTTTGTTAGCTTTGGCCCAGCTCTCCAGTCTATCCAGGTCATTCTGAATTTTGATCCTGTCCTCTAGGGTATTAGCTACTCCTCCTAATTTGGTGTCATCTGCAAATTTGATAAGTATGCCCCTAAAATGAATAACAAGTCTCAATAAGGGTCATATTGTAGAGTGTCAGTTTCAGAGACCAGAGAAGCTAAGTATGAACCCACATGGAGCTACAAAAGGTTGAGTTCCAGCCCATCAAACAAGGAGCAGAGGTAACAGAATAGGGTTAGAGAAGACTTTCAGTAGTTTTGAATCATCAGTTTCACACCTTTCAAGATTCATGAGAGAAAGTGCACCTTGCTCCAGGAATCTGAACATTTGTAAGGCTTTTTGTATGTTTTGGAGGAATAAAACATGCATGAAATCATGTTTTTTTTTCCCCCAGTGTGCATGGCTAAAAGTGCATAGAGCCAAAAATATGTTCTAGGCAATGGGGAAATGTGTTCCAAAAATATATACTGTTATTAGGAAGAGTGCCTATACATATTTATACATTACACTAAATGCACAAAATTTCAATACAGGAAGAAAACAGGAACTCCAACACCATGTAAGTAGCAGAAGATGGGATGGGGAATAACATCAGAGTTGGGAAAATGCAATGAAAGCAAGACTGAGTTTTTCATATCCCTAGAGCAGAGGTAGGCAGTTGAAAGTAGGGAGGTCTCAAATCTAAGGCAGAGCTAGAGCTTAAAAAATGTGACTATTCTTACACAAGAGAGATATTTTTCAGGCTCACAGGCAAGACTAGTGTTTTATGAAGTGTGGTAGAAAGCAATAATAATATCCACTGCAGCTGACTCATCCAACATTCAGGACAGGAAAAAAATGTATTTCTTTATATAGCACAGCAGTTAAATTGTAGAATTCAAAGCCACAAGCCAGTTTACTCCCAGCTCAGATTTGCTTTAAAGGGAGATAGGGTACATTGAAGGAGGATGGAGCAAACCATTATTATTAGGATGGTTATGTATTACCTCCAGTTTCTGGAGATCACAAGATGAGGAGTGGAGTTGTCCTCTTGTCCTGCTGGCAGGCATCCAATAGGCAATTGTTCTGACTCTGCATAGCTCTTCTCATTAAGTATTTTCCAAAGATCTCAGTCTAACAGACTTGGAGCAGAACCACAGCACTAACATACGTTCTAACATTTCACAAATGAAAACCAGGACACATGTGCCCAAGCAACATCAGAGTCTGGTCAAGATGGGGAAAGTTATTAATGAGGAAGAACATATAAGATAGAAAAGGCTACAGCAACTGGCTTTTGCCTGTGTCTCTGGTGAATATCACCACTCTACCTCACCTTTCCTTTTTCTCCTGCTGAGTTTAGTGAGTGCAAACTTTGCACCTTGAACTCAGTTTGCAGCAACTGAAGTAAGCTGAAGATGCAAAGTGGGAGAAGGAGAGAGAAATTTAGATATTTTAAAAGCAGCTGAAAAAGTGGAACAATAAAGAATTACTTTCCCTGTCAATTTGGGACATTTGGAGGTTTTTGACTGGAGATAGAGGATATAAGATGACAGAGCCTGTCTGATGAAAACCCTGGTTCAAGATCCCACTTGAAATTCTGATGGACTAACCTCTGCAAGTACACTTTAGAGTAAACTGATGAGGTTCAATTCTGCTACCAGTATTTGCTATTGTTTTGGTACACTATCAAGGAATTCTGACCAAACTAGTATATGGAGAGTGACACTAAGCACAGAAAAACAAGGAGTCCTCTTTACACTCAAGGTCAGAAGATCCACCTAGTCGTAGAATCATAGAATCATAGAATTGCAGAGTTGGAAGAGACCACGAGGGCCAACCAGTCCAACCCCCTGCCACGCAGGAAATCACGATCAAAGCATCCCCGACAGATGGCCATCCAGCCTCTGTTTAAAGACCTCCAAGGAAGAAGAACCCACCAGCTTCTGCATGTCAAAGATTTACTGTTTAAAAGGAATTTTGGATTGTGACTTACTTTCAGAAAACTCTGTATTCTGCAACTTTACAGTACTGGGACTTTGGAAACTTAATATTTCAGAACTTAAATATAACAATTCATTGTATAATTACATTATTAAAATTGGTGCTTAAGAACTGAGTAGGGGTTTGCAATTGAATATAATAATTCACAAATACACTGTTAAAAATTCTTAAGAAATTTATTGTAACAGATATAGCCTCACCATTTATTTCTTTGTGTTTTGTGGTGTGTATTGATAAAACACTTTTAAAAACATGATTATGAGGGTTTTTTAAAGGGTTGGCTATATCAAATAAGGCTGGAAACCATATTCAAAAATTGTCAAAAATTATTTTTTGAGTGTTGCAAAATGTTGACTAAAATCTGTGGAGTTCAGGACTTATTCTGTGCACATGAACCTCCCCCCCCCCCATGGGAATCAGCATTTTCTGTGTAGGAAACAGCATTTTCTATGCAAATACTGCCATTTCCTATGCAGATGTTGATTCCTACATAAAAATATATATGCAAATTTTATAGAGTAAGTCCCCAAATGTAGCATTTTCTGTAGTGAAAACAGTATTTTCTACCCAGAAAATAACATTTAATTCCAGAAATATTTTCTGTCAAAAAAATACTTCTTCCTGAAAAAAAATGTTGTTTTCTGCATAAAACAACTGAGAGGGAATTGTATCCTTCCCTGTGGAGCAAAAAGCTGGAGGAGACCAAGTAAACCACCCAGCCACCCCTTCGCTTTGCCAGCCAGGCTTTGCTCCATCTCCTCCAGCTTTTCACCCCACAGGGATCCTTCCCTGTGGAGCAAAAAGCTGGAAGAGACAAACACCCACCAACCCACCTCCTTTGGCTTGCCAGCCAGGCTTTGTATGTCTCCTCCAGCTTTTCACCCCACAAGGATCCTTCCCTGTGAGGTGCAAAGACAGAGGAGACCGTGTAAACCACCCACCCACCCCTTCACTTTGCCAGCCAGGCTTTGCTCTGTCTCCTCTGGGTTTTCACCCCACAGGGATCCTTCCCTTTGGGATGAAAAGCTAGAGGAGACTGAGTAAACCACCCACCCATCCATCCCCTTTGGCTTACCCTATCACCTCTGTGGCCTTGCAGACTGCCGTCACAACTTCCATTCCCCTGCACACCCCATCCCCTCCACGGCCTTCCAGACCACTGCTGCCATGCCCCCCATGTGTGCCCGGTCACCTCTGCAGCATTCCAGACCACTGCCGCCACTGCTGCCATTCCCCCTGCATGTTCCCTGTCACCTTTGCGGCCTTCCAGACTGTCACCACTGCTGTCATGCCTCCCGCGTGTGCCCCGACACCTCTGCTGCTTTCCAGACCACCACCGCTACTGCTTCCATGCCCCTCATGCACCCCGTCATATCGGTGGCCTTCCAGACCACTGCCGCCACAACTGCCATGCCTCCCGCATGAACCTCATCACCTCCGCAGCCTTCTGGACCACCACTGCCACTGCTATGTCGCCCATGTGTGCCCCATCATGTCTGTGGCCATTTAGGCTACCACTGCCACTGCTGCCATGCCCCCCATGTGTGCTCCATCAACTCCTTCCAGACCACTGCCACAGCCTTCCAGGTGATGGGGCTCACATGAGGACCATGGCAGTGGTGGCGGTGGTCTGGAAAACCCAGGAAATGAATGCCAAGGAAAGCCACGTGTTCCCAGGAGGGTGGGGAATGGAGGCCTTGAACTTCCATGAGTAAACAAAACCATAAATGTCAAAGACACGAATGTCAAGGGACAACTGTATATATATATATTATATATATAATTGTCTTGGGTATGTTGCCTTTTTCAGTTTGCTGATTGGCTGCTTAGGTGTCAAAATCTGCCTCTCCTCACAGGACTAGGCCCCTGGCTGCAGCAGCCAGCACAGCCTCTTTTCAGACTCAGACCCTGGCTGTGGGGGTGTTGGAAGAACCAGGGCCAAGCAGCACACCTGAAGTAGCCAGCTGCACTCATGCAGTACACCTGAAGTAGCCAAGGGAAGTGCTATTTAAGAGCAGCATTCGGCCCTCAGTCTTGGCCACCACAACATGGTTGTCTGTGCTGTCTGTAGCTGCTCCTTGCCTTTGGGGGCTTCTGTAGTGCCTGTACTGTTCCTTTGGCCTTCTGTGCTGTCTGTAGGTACTCCTTGCCCTGGAGCGTGGGACCCTGGGGTGGAAACATGTGGAAAGCTTTAAATCTTTTCTAAACATGGTGGTAGAGGGACTCTTGTGTCCTGGCATGTGTGGGGTGTGCATATCATGGGGGTGTTGTAGCATGTGGTGTGTGTAGTGTAGGGTGTGTGTGTGTAGCATGGAGCATGTTTACAAATGGTGGTGACAGAGAGGTCTCATATCCTGGTGTGCATTGTGTTTGTGTAGCATGGTGTGTTTGTGTGATTGCATGGTAGTGGTGGAGATATTCTTATGTCCTGTCACATGTGGGGTGTGTGTGTAGCATGGGGTGTGTGTATGTGCAGTTGCATGGTGGTGGTGGAGGGGCTCTTGCATCCTGGCATACATGGTGTGTGTGTAGTGTGGTGTGTGTGTGTGTGTGTAGCATGGTGTTTGTGATTGTATGGCAGTGGTAGAGGGGATCTCATGTCCTGGCCCATGGTGGTGGTGGAGGGGCTCTTGCATCCTGGCATACATGGTGTGTGTGTAGTGTGGTGTGTGTGTGTGTGTAGCATGGTGTTTGTGATTGTATGGCAGTGGTAGAGGGGATCTCATGTCCTGGCCCATGTGGTGTGTGTATGTGTGTGTGTGTAGCATGGTGTGTGTGTACGCACAGTTGCATGGTGGCAGCAGAGGGGCTCTCATGTCTTGGTATGTGTCTCTCTCTCTCTGTGTAGTCTGGTGTGTGTGGTTCCATGGTGGTGGAGTGGCTCTCGCATCCTGGTAGCATGGTGTGTATGTTTCTGGCATTGTGTGTGTGTGTCTATGTGTCTGTGTACACGTGGTTGCATGGCAGCAGCGGAGGGGCTCTCAGCATGAAACTAGCCATTATAAAACTAGCCATTATAACTAGCCATTTGAAAGGTTATAAATGCATCAAATGATCATACTCTTGACATAGAATCATAGAATCATAGAATCATAGAGTTGGAAGAGACCACAAGGGCCATCCAGTCCAACTCCCTGCCATGCAGGAATGCAAAATCAAAGCAATCCCGACAGATGGCCATCCAGCCTCTGTTTAGAAACCTCCAAAGAAGAAGACTCCACCACACTCCGAGACAGAGCATTACACTGCTGAACAGTTCTTACTGTCAGGAAGTTCTTCCTAATGTTTAGGTGGAATCCCTTTTCCTGTAGCTTGAGTCCATTGCTCCGTGTCCTTGTCTCTGGAGCAGCAGAAAACGAGCTCACTCCATCCTCACTATGACATCTTTTCAAGTATTTAAACACGGCTATCATGCCACCACTCAACCTTCTCTTTTCCAGGCTAAACATACCCAGCTCCCTAATCATGTTTCCTAAGAGGCCAATCAGCAGAGTGGGAACAGAAACATACCGAACCATTTTATATATGTAGATAATGGTGTATGTTACACTGGGTATAGCTAGTAATACATCATTATCATCATTATTATTATTACTACATGCCCCTATTTGTGTTATGGTTCATTATTAGACTAATGAAATATGTCTGATAGATACATTCACATATTGGGATGCTTTGGATGTAACATTGACAGTTGGGTGTTATAAGAATACAACTCAGCAAGTCTCAGGCTCTTGTACTGGGATTTCGCCCTCTAGTGAGACTGTGAAGAAGTCACCACCACTACCATTTCAGATCAACTCCTCCTTGTAGCCTGAACATGGAGAAGCTCGTTAATTCCAAATCTGAACAGTTACCTATCAGTAGTGGAACCAAAGTTTTTGAACCTAATTTGTTTCTACTAGCCAGAATTAAAATCAACCACATTTCAGGACTCAGATGGAATGGAAACTTCTTCTTTGTGGAGGAGAGGGGAGGGGAAACACGCGAGCCTCAAGCTTCTTCTTGTAACACTAAGTCATGATTTAGCATCACATATTGGTACTCAACCATTGTTTTTACCTTATAGTCTGGTAAGATCAATAGCAGAAGGAAATTGGTGAAAGCAAATACATACACACGCACACACACACACACACACACACACACACACATATATTCCATTTAGGAAGACTGGTGTTAGACTTCTGTTACTTAGAGAGTCCATATAGCAATGTTAAGAATTCTGTCTACATCTTTCCACTCTACTACCTAAGGCAACAAGGCTTTAAACTGGGTTTAAGTTTTGCCTGAGTGTTATTTTTTAATGTTAAGCTGAGTGCTGAACATATCTTCAAATGTGACAATGCAAACAAATAGGGGGAAATGTAGATCTATAGCTACACGGAATTGCAAAAATCCACCCTCAAAAAGCATGCACGTTTCATCCTTGGTGATATGTCTTATGTATAATAAAGATCCTGTTAAAATAGCATAAAACAGCACATTAATACATTCTGTAGTGATGAGTCCTAAGTTAATACTGGTAACCATTTTCCTGGAAACAAAATTTCTCAACAGAACTTCTCTTCCATTGTAACTGTATCTGATTTTCTTTTTGTTGTATATTTGTTGATTAGAAAGGTTTGTAAAGGTTTTGCCTTTAGTCGGTCTTGGGATTTTCACATGTGTATCAGTTCAATATGCTGGGAACACATCTCAAAACAATGTAGTTATTCTCAACCCTGTGTCCTCACTATGTATTGGACTACACCACCCAGCTAGAAATTTCTCTAGGTCCATCATCTCAACTTTCTATATAATTTCACAGACTTCAGTCACCCATCATCATCATCTCACATCATGATGTGAGAGACTGATAAAGTCCTACAGAAAACTATTACTTCAAGTTATTGCTGCTAAAGGTGGTTCTACAAGCTACTGAATCATAAGGTGTACTTAATTTTTCACACATGACTTCTCCATGTTGGCTTTATTTTTGTTGAATGGATCATGACATGGTGCAATATGTTGTGTGTTCATCTGAGGTTGTATTTGCCTAATTTGGAGACCTGCTGAGGAGCAGATTGTTGTTATTGTGTCCTGATGTGTAGAATGATAGAATTCAAAGAGGGTATACTTTGTTTTTCACAGAAATGTATATGAGGAGATACACTGCTTGGATCCAGAGTGTTTAAAAGGCTGTAAGGCTTTAAGGGTCTAAACCAGCACTTCAAATTCTGCCCAGAAATGGCCCAGCAGATACCAAGGGCTCACTGTAGTTTCTAAAAGCAGCTCCATGTAGAGTGTTACAGTAGTCCAAACAGGATGTAATCAAGGTATGTGTCACTGTAGCCAGATCTGATTTTCAAGGAATGGGCACAGCTGGTGCAGTAGTTTTAACTATGTGAATGCACTTCTTGACACAACTGGAATACACTGTCTTGTATTGTAGTGCAGTCTTCTTTGGAGGATTTTAAACAGAGGCTGGATGGCCACTTGGTGGGAATGATTTGATTGTGTATTCCTGCATGGCAGGGGGTTGGACTGGGTGGCCCTTGAGGTCTCTTCCAACTGTATGATTCTATGAAACCTGAGCATCCTTTTCTTCCCCTTAACCCAAAGCCCCCAAATACTGTAGCTTTCCCTCCATTTCAGTCCAGATTGGAGGTTCAGCCAAGGAATAATGGAAATAAATGTTGTGAACATCAATTGTGATGTGGTCACAGACAGAGAGAGAAATGTTGTTACGCTAATCAATTCCAGATATATTGAACTACACCTCCCATCATCCCAATCAGTATGGCCAATGCCTATTGTTTATGCTAGCCGGGGAAATGGGAACTGTAATCCAACACAACTGGAAGGCAATAAATTAGGTAAGGCTGAATTAATATATCTAATTAAGGATATAGTTCATGTGGCTGACATTGTGCATGCAAAGGGAGCCCTGGTAGCCTAGTGGTTAAATGCCAGTACTTCAAGTCACCACGCTGCAAGTTTGATTCCAGAGGGCTCCAAGGTTCACTCAGCCTTCCATCCTTTTGTAGGTCAGAAAAATGAGTACCTGGCTTGTGGGGGCAGTTAGCTAACACACCTTGGAAACTACTTAACGCAGTGTAGATGTGTAAATTGTTACTGCTTAAAACAAATTGTAAGCTGCCCTGATAGCCTTTGTGGCTGAAGAGCTGGGTGTAAATACCTAATTTAAATACACACACACACACACACACATATACACATTTATGCACACTGACTTTAAAAACAACCTAGGATTTTGCAGATAATGCTCTGTAGCAAAAGCTTAGATTTTGTTCTATTGTGACAGGAGTGCCAACTTTAACATTTTAAGGGTGATTGTTGTACCTTCACTGCATCACCAGCATATTACAATGAAAACAAGGACATTTTACTTCTTAAGTGGCTTTGATATTAATTCTGTTGTTTATTTCAGTCCTGTGCTTGTAGGTCACTATGAAATATAATAGTTTTGGACTCACTTTCTGTGACAGACAGCTGCACTTAGTAGTTTTTGGAGAAGGTTAACTCTGTACCCTATTTATGGATGACATTGTGAAGAACAGCTTTTTGTTTTGGGTTTCCTTTTTTCTAAATATTACTGAAATAATGACATAGTGCATCTAAAATTAGTGACTCTAGCCACAGGCCTTACACCAAATTACATATTATTTTTCCTTTAACACTGCAATTCAGTTTCTAGCACTGTCAGTGAGAAATGAAGAATCATAAGTAAGGTTACTCTTTAAGTTCCCAGTTCTCTGGAGTTGCTATTAATATGATTAGCTTTAAACACAGGTCTCCTGCCAGCCAAACAGTAGGCAATAGAAAACATCAATTGCAATGTGCTTGCTCACAAAAATATGTGCAAGTTCCTACTTGCAAAATACAAAGCCTCAAGAAACATTTTTATTTAACTTAGCTCTTTTGATAGCAATGTTCAAATATAATATCCATTAAAAATAATTTTGGAGGGGGCATAATCAAATAGTTGCCCTACATCTCAATTAGTTGAAGAGGTCAATAACTTTGTATCAGTTTCCTGCTTTCAAGAATTGTTTTTCTTTTCTGCTTATATAGGAAGAATTTTAGAATAGTGCTGGGCTCTCACTAAACAGGTTTTCCTGCAGGCTGAGCTAGAAAGTAACTTGCCTTTCTAATGAGTTACCTTCACAACTTTATTTCTGCAGTAATAAGAGTGAATGGAATTACTTTCTGCCTGTAATGACAATGGGTTGTAACTTACTGTTTCAGGACAATGGGAATGAATTGTCTACCTCAGCCCTTCTTAACCTTTTTACCCTGGATAAATCCTTGAAATAATTTTCAGGTCTCAAGGAACCCCTGCATTATTATTTTTTTATAGTTGGCCCTCTGTATCTATGAATTCTGCATCCATGGATTCCAACATCCACAGCTTGAAAAAATCCTCCCCGCTGCAAAATAAATAAATAAATAAAAATCTGAAAGGCAAACCTTGATTTTGCCCTTTTATATAACACAATTTTACTATGCCATTGTGTATAATGGGACTTGAGTATCCACAGAGGGTTCTGGAACCAACCCCCAGTGATATCAAGGGCTCACTGTATATCTACAGCTCGAAAAAAGTTTATTTCTTAATATTGTTATCTCCCGTGGAACCTCTAGCAATCTCTTGTTGAACCTAGGGATACTTGGGAACCCTAGGTGAGAAACCCTTGTCTAACTTGTGACTCATTTTTGGACATTTCAGTTGGAATAATGAGGGGGAGAAGAGGAAGAATCACATGGGTGGCTGCCTCCTGCTACAGCCAAGAAAGAATGTTTTTTGTCTTTTTATTTGTTCTCAGAATTGTGAATGTGAAGTACGGTATCTTAACTGGCAGAAATTGTGCAGAAAAATTTACTTAGTAATAAAATTTACTTAGTGTTATGTTTTGTTCTCACATGCAAGGAATGAAATGACCAAATATTACCATCCATAAAAAAGAAAACATAAGAAACTTCTGCAGCTGCATACAGAGAACAAGAAGTTGAATGGAACTTGGCCATCCACATTCTCATTAGAAATTCCTCAAGAGTTCTCCTTCTTCCATAAAAAAAAGGCAATGGGGGAAAAAAACACTATTTTTCAGGAATGAAAAGACTTCATAAAAAATTCAGCATGGCACTAGTACATCGTGCATGGATTAAATAATGTTGCACAAATTCACTCAGGGTTTGGCATAGTACTCATCAGTTTCTTGGACAAAACATTACACCTTTCTGATGGAAGCAGAAAGTCTTGGGCAGGAGCCACTAGAAAAACTATGCATATTTATTAACATTTCCCACTTAAGAATAGCTGACTATTCCATCAGAGCAGACTTCTGTTTCCTTCTGCAAACAAAGTAAATATCTAGTGTTTTTCTAATATCTGTTCACATACAGATATATAAGTGAGGAAAACAAAAAACTCCTAGAACTTAATGCATAATTGGTGTCCCCAAACAAACACCATATACCTGCAGTCTTTCAAAGGCTCCTTCAACCTAGTCAGACATAAAAACAGCTTCCCTCTTTACATATTCCAAGGCACAGAGTGGGATGGGAATAGGGTACAGCTGCATCCTCCTCTGAAATATTCTATCTCTCATCAAGCTGACATGTTATTAGCTAGTAAAGAAATATTACTTAGCCACAAAAGCCATGGAAGTGATTTCAGCTCCCAACTATATACAGCAATCAGAGAGGACAAAACAAAATGGTTGTACTATAGAGATGAACAATGTATGTCTACTGTAATCACTTTAGACTCACATAGGCAAACTAATGAGCAGCTGTTCCAGCCCAGAGAGTTGAATCAAGGCTGTAAAAGGAAGCTGCCAAAAATATTGAACTCAAAACTCTCTGTGCCGACTGAAAACTGATTATTTAAATCTATTAACAGATGTGAGAGAAAAACTAATAAAGAACAAAAGAAAATAAAGTAGAAAAAATATTGTCTTAAAAGAGTAAGATACATCAGCATCTAGTGGGTAAGAGTAAGATACATCAGCAGTAAGATACATCAGCATCTTCTAGTGGGTAAGATACATCAGAAGTCTGGGGGTACTCCTGGATTCGTCGCTTCACATGACTAGTCAGGTGAATGCGACGGCCAGAAGTGCCTGTTATCAGCTTTGGCTGATACGCCAACTGCGCCCTTACCTGGATACAAGGGATCTGGAAACTGTGATACATGCTTTGGTAACCTCACGTTTGGATTACTGTAATGCACTCTACGTGGGGCTACCCTTGTGCCTAACCTGGAAACTTCAACTGGTACAAAATATGGCAGCCAGGTTAATTACGGGTACATCTAGGAGAGAGCATATAACACCTGTGCTTAAATCTCTCCATTGGCTGCCGATTAGTTTCCGGGCGCAGTACAAGGTGTTGGTTTTAACCTTTAAAGCCCTACATGGCTTGGGTCCATCTTATCTCAGGGACCGCCTCATCCCATATGATCTCCCCCGCACACTTCGGTCCTCTGGGAGGAACCTGCTGCAGCCTATGAAAACTAGGCTGTCGCAGACCTCCCAGAGGACCTTCTCTTCTACGGCTCCCAGACTTTGGAATGGTCTGCCAGATGAGATCCGTCTTATCACTACTCTTGATAGCTTCAAGAAAGTGCTAAAGATGGATCTCTTCCAGCAGGCCTTCCTGGAATAACTTCCCGGTTCAAGTGGACTGATTGCTACCCACCCCCTTGCCATCGTTGCCTTTATTTATTTATTTATTGTATTTTATCTTTGTTTTAACTCTCCATTAGTTTAATTTAGTTTCATGGGGTGGGAGGGTTAGGATGGGGAAGGATTGTTTTAACTTGATGTTGTTTTAATCTTGCTGTACGCCGCCCCGGTTGCCGAGCAGAGGGGCAGGTTAAAAATAAATAATAATAATTATTAATATTATTATTATTATTGGAGTAAAAAAAAATACTCACAAATTTTGTTCTCCTTAACAAGAAGACTGAGAAAATGGGCAACCAGTGAATCACATTTTGGGAAATTTTTGCATTAAAAAATAAGTTCTGGGGGAAAACTTGGATAAGTAGAAAGCCATCTATATTGTTCAAAATGTTCTATGTTGTGTAAAATGCTCTTTTTCTGCAAAAAAAAAATTAACATTTTGCACCAAAAAACAAGTTCATAGAAAAGTTCCAAAGTGCAAAAAATCATAGACAAATGTGCAAAAATTCTCGTAATCTTACCTACCAAAGGAAAAGCTTCTAAAATTATTTGTACTTGCACGAGAGTGAAATACATTCCTAATGTAATATCCTGTATGAAGTTCTTCCGGATAGTGCCAGGCAAACATGATGAGCTTATGACATTTATTGGAAGGTTTGTTATATTTTTATCATAGATATCTCTCTGAAATGCTAGCTTTTCTGCTCCTTCTTTAACTTTAAGGGAAGCATTCTGAAAAGCCTTTCTTCCAATCTAAGAAAACTGTACTATTGGTTATAGCTGTACATTTCACTGAGTGGTAACTAATAGATTGAAATCTGCCAATTTAGTGTTGACGCCATCTGAAGGAACATCCAGATTAACTCTCTAGAATTCTTGTATTAGCTATTTTTATATGATCCCGTACAAAGAAAATTGTTATAGGGATGCCAGATGGGCATGGGTGGGAAGATGACACTATGTGTCCAAAGGTCCAGTTGTCAATTTATTCAGAAAAAGTTAGCACTGGGATTGCCCTGATTTGTCTTCTGCATCTTCACAAAGGGGAAAAAAATGATATCTGCATTTCTTGAAGACAGCTATGCAGTTGTCCCCTCACATTTACAAGTTGAAATTTTGTAGATCCAATTATTTGCAGATTATTTGCTACCACCTCTGTTGCTGTCCTATGCCATTTTTAATAGGGACTCCAAGTCTCACGAGACTGAGAGAGACTGCAAATGGTGCGAGGCTTGTAAGTCACTAATAAAAATGGTGTAGAGCAGCAGTAGAGGTGTAGCAAGCCCTGTCAGTTGTCTACATCTGCCTTGTGAAGGAACCCTGCCATCTCAAAGGCATCCACAGTGGGTTGAATCTGCAGATAGTACTTTTTGTGTATGTTAAAATATGGTTTGGGAGGCCTAGAGATATTCTCTGTTTTTCCACTTTTGTTGGGTTCCTGCACGCCTAATCCCAGTGAATGTGGAGGACCAACTGTACATTATAATTCCAGAATATCAAGGGCAGGTAGAAGCTTTATTTGGACCAGCTAAGTATGCACAAAATTGTGTGCATGTTTTAAAGATTTTCAGCTTCCGTCATCAGGTAAGATACGGGAAAAGGAATTACGGATAGAAAAAGGGTCAAAAGTAGGCTGGGTATTAAAATAATGAAATCTGCATAGTTAAATTCTTAAAGTGGAATAGATAAAGAGTCACAAGACTTTAACTGAATTCAGCAAAACTAAGTGTCACAAAGGCTTCAGGAGACATTTAAACATACATTAAATCATTTATTTTGCCTCGTTTGAAAATGTGTAATGTACTGGTTACTCAAATTTGTCTCCAATCTTAGTCAAAACCCACATGCTTTCCATAGCCTTCTTTAAGAATACAAATGCATTAATTTTATAACACAGCAGCTGTGAAGTATGTCAGGAGACTGTGTGAATTTATCGGTATCTTCTTGAAAATTCTGTGTAACTTTCTTATAAAATTATCCAGTGAGGAATTTTTTTAAAAGCAGATGATTTGAAATGACTGAAGTATTAAAGGGGTAGAGGACTTCCCATTTATTTAAAGTACAGAAAAGATTCTGTACTTCCATGATTACATTTGCCAGTACTCGAATGTTTTCCATGACTACATTATCAATTTTTTTTCAGTGTGATCCTATATTGCAGAGGAACTCTAATAAATACTACAACGTATAATGTCTTAGTTGTGGAACGTGACCATACAAGGTTAAATTACATGTTACTATACAGTTAAGGACTCTTATGTGGGAAGGCATGAAAGAGCTTTAACACTTCTTCCTTCATGAAGTCTAGAGCACAACTTTTCCTTGGTCCTAAGCAGCTGTGATAGGAAAATTGGAGGAGAAGATTTTATTAACCAGTTCTGAGAGAGTGAATGGTTTGGAAATGAAAAGAGGACATGTAGAGATTTAGTATATTATTTAAAAAAACAAACAAACAGATAGACAAAGCTGAGGACTAGGGAAAGAACTGTACCCAGTACTCACATAGCATTGTGTGTCTAAGGGCAAGGCTGCATCAAAAATAACCTTAGGCACAAGTTACATTGGAAAATAATTGGCCACAACTTTATTGATTACAGCTGTAGATGGGATGGCACACACCCATGGGTCCAGATCCAGGCATCTCTCAATCCGCCTGTTGGCCAATGAACCTAGTTCTAGCCTGCTGCCAGAATCATGGAAGGAAGGAGGGGCACCTACTGGACCAGTGCCAGGGATGCGCTGAAGGTGTATGCCCACCTGAGTGCATACCCTTCCCAATTGCCCCCTCAATTCCTATAGGCTGACCCTCCACAGGAAACCAACATCCTGGATCCAGGACCCATGCAAACCACCCAAAACATTGTGACAGCAAAATTACGTACACCACAAAGCATACAGTGCATAACTGAGCCATGCCCAAAGGGGTGGGTGGGATGCGACAACATGCAGAGAGCAACTGAGAGCAGCAGCCAGGAATATATACTTCTTGGCCACCTGATCAGAGGGAAAACTAGCCCCTCTGGGAAGCCAATTCTCTCCACCAATGAGATTATAGATACTGAATGTGTGTGAGTATATGTGCCTTCAAGTGGCTTGTCAAATTATGGAGACCCTATTAATTTCATAGCGTTTTCTTAGACAAGGACTACTGAGAGGTGGCTTTCCCAGTTCTTTCCTCTGAAATAGAATCCTGGAACCTTATTCAAACATTTTTCTGTGAGAGACAAGAGAACCAGGGTCATGTGGACAAGTCTCACCACTTTCACACCCAACTTTTCTGTGTCTGAAAGTATGAAAAGTAGCATACAGAGCTCCACACAGTTAGAAGTCTTGCCTTATCAGGATTTTCAGTTATATGGAGCTCTGTATTCATGTTCTGCTAAATACAATTACCACTCCTTTTCAGAACTTTTCAGGAAGTTTGGACCTACTTATCAGTGTTTGTACGTACTTATCAGGTCCAAAGCTCCCTATACAGTACAGATGGTCAAACACTAATTACTGATAAAGCCTACATCCTGAATTGATGGGTTGAACATTTTCAAAGTCTCTTTAGTGCCAACAAGTAGTCCAAGGCTCAGCTATCCAACATATGATACAAAAACCCATGAAAAATGAATTGGATATAGCTCCCACTTTGGAAGAAACCCTTAAGGCCATTAAGCAGATGAAAAACAGCAAGGCAGCTGGGATTGATGGAATCCCACCTGAAGTTTGGAAACACGGAGGTCATGTACTCCATGTTAAATTCCACGAACTCCTTGTAAATTGCTGGGAAAAGGGGGAACTGCCATCAGATCTCCAAAATGCCCTGTACAAGAAAAAAGCAGCATCCTGTACAAGAAAAAAGCAGCAAAATCCAATTGCTCAAACTATCAAGGTATAACACTGCTCTCTATTGCTGAAAAATCCTTGCAATAGAGGATTGCAATAGAGAAAAATCCTTGCAAATGGATACTCCTG
This sequence comes from Gambelia wislizenii, assembly GCA_030847615.1. Lineage (NCBI taxonomy): Eukaryota > Metazoa > Chordata > Lepidosauria > Squamata > Crotaphytidae > Gambelia > Gambelia wislizenii. The sequence goes on from JAUMIR010000004.1 coordinate 113,326,732, forward strand.
AACAGATTAGTTCCTGCTATTGCAGAAGAACTTCTTCCTGAAAGCCAATGTGGCTTCAGAGCCAATAGGTGTACTACAGATACAGTATTTGCCCTTAGACAACTGCAAGAGAAATGTAGACAGCAGAACAAGGGACTTTATGTAACATTTGTCAACCTCACCAAAGCCTTCGACACTGTGAATAGAAAAGGTCTGTGGCAGATCCTGGAAAGACTAGGATGTCCCCTCAAATTCCTTAAAATGATTATATTGCTACATGAAGGCCATCACGGTCAAGTCAGATATGGTGATGCTCTTTCAGAACCCTTTCTAATAACTAATGGTGTGAAGCAAGGTTGTGTTCTTGCTCCAACTTTATTTACAATCTTCTTCAGCATGATGATCCAAAGGGCTATGGCAGAGCTTGAAGAAGACAACGGCATCTATATATGTTACCGTACTGAAGGTAGCTTGTTTAACTTAAGCCATCTGAGGGCTCACACTAAGACTCTAAACTATCTAGTCCGTGAGCTGCTCTTCGCTGATACTGCTGCCCTTGTTGCCCACACAGAAGCAGCTCTGCAGCACCTAACATCCTGCTTCGCAACAGCTGCAGAGCTGTTTGGGCTGGAAGTCAACCTGAAGAAAACAGAAGTTCTTTACCAGCCTGCACCACAGGATGAATACCATCATCCCCATATTGCCGTCAGCAACTCTGTGCTTAAGTCCGTTCAGCAGTTCACCTACCTGGGAAGCATCATCTCCTCAGATGCCAAGATTGACAAAGAGATCAATCACAGAATAGCAAAGGCATATAGTGCATTTGGAAGACTTTACAAAAGAGTCTGGAGTAATAAACACCTGAGGCAATGGACAAAAATCAGTGTGTATAGAGCCATTGTACTGTCTGTTCTCCTTTATGGGTCTGAAATATGGGTCACCTTTCGCCACCACTTACGACTCCTCGAACGCCTTCATCAGCGCTGTATATGCACAATCCTAAATATACACTGGACTGACTACGTGATGAATGTTGCTGTCCTTGAGCAAGCAGGGATCACCAGCATTGAGGCCATGGTATTGACAACACAGCTGCGCTGGGCAGGGCATGTTTCTAGGATGGAGGCCCATCGCCTCCCAAAAATAGTACCCTACCATGAACTCACCACTGGTCAGCGTAAGAGGGGGCCCTCCAAAAAAGCGATATAAGGATTCCCTGAAACAACATCTCAGGTTCAGCCAAATTGATCACCAACAATGGTCCACCCTGGCCTCACATCAGGAGGCATGGAGACGCACTATCCACAATGCTGCAGCCTTATTTGAGAACTCACGACGAACAAGTCTTGAAGAGAAACAACAATGCAGAAAGAATCACAACCCGAAAACATCACCCAAGGAGACCTTCTGCTGTGCTTTCTGCAACCGGACTTGTTTATCTCGGATTGGCCTTTTTAATCATCAGCGTACTTGCAGAAAGCACGGGATGAGTCCTTCCTGAACCTTCGTGTGCGAAGAAAAGCCAGAGATTAATGTTCTGCTAAATACAATTACCACTCCTTTTCAGAATTTTTCAGGAAGTTTGGGAGTGATGCGGGTAGGGCCCTCTCTACTCATGTCAAGAAATGGACACTTGACTAGGGTTTGAAAAGTGTCATAATTGTACACTTTTTTAGAATTAAGCCATAGTGAACTCATTGGGGCTTCTTTCTGTGTATATCTGCATAATATTGTTTCTGCAGGGTAATTTAAATGTCCTTTTGCTGTAGCGTAATACTTCCCCATGTATTTCGTTGCTTCTAGCTTGTAGCTTATGACGCAGAATAAAGTTCTGTTGCTTATGTGTTCTGCAAAGTGTTTCATTTTAATGGGATCCCAAGTGAGACATAACAGTAACATTAATTAGTCATCATGTTGAATTATCATCAGAAACCATTAAAAACATCTTTGGAGCAATTCATTTCTTGTTCTTTTGATGTAAATTTAAATACTAAATCCATCTGACCATCATATATTTGTCCCTGATAATCAGTAAATGTACACATTTTAAAAGTATTCAGACCAAGAATGTTAAGTATCCCACCCATTATTACAATAATGGAGCCTAGAGATGGAAGACCTTTATATCACTTTACTCGTATTTGTATCACATTTTATTATGCTTGGAGAATGATCTCCACTGCTTTCCACTATCCAGGGCAATAAATAGCTGCCAAGTTTGATTAATGGATGAAGCAAAGCTAAAGTGCTTAATCAATCCCAAAGCAATTTATTGCTACTATTTTGCAATACTGATCATGTCTATTACTCAACAAAGCCAAATATTGTGAAAGAAAGATAACAAGGGGGCTATAGTTTCCCCATTCCAGAGAGACTGAAAGAACTGCATGTATTTCATTCTTTGTTAACTTCCAACTAACATTCCATCAGATGTGGCAGACATAAGGTAGAATATATGTGAATGGCAGAAATGAATAAAAGGGCTATAGACACCTGAGATCAGAGTCCTAGAATTGTCCACATACCAATGTGCATGCAATTTCAAGCCACCAGATAATTATATGATTTGCGTATGTAATCAAAACCTAGGCTCCATTAGCATGGCAGTAAGCAACAAATCTGGCAAGATGCTTAAGATGCTTATGTTTTATCAACAACCAACTCTAAAGAAGTAGATTCTGGGCTCATTCACCAGGATATACACTTTCCCTTTAAATACTGTAATAAAATCTGCACACAAATATGCTGCCCTTTAATCAATATTTAGGTAGTTTGTTGATAAATTTTATCCCCCCCCCCAACCAAGAATGCTGGTAATGAGAATGGAGATAATAGAGTTCTGTGGATTTTGGTTAATGGAAACCAATGCTTACATGATGAATAAGGTATTTAAGTGGCTTGCTCCAAGGAATCTTAAATAAACACCTTGTTTGCAATTTTCATCATGGATACATTTCCTGACTCTCAGAAACAACTGGACAAAATATGCATCTGTTTTACCATGCAGTGCATGAGGTATTTAATAGCATTAAGGTAACATAAATCTGTTTAAATAGGAGGCAGAAACCGCCTGTAAAGTGAAGGGTTACTTCCCTCCTTGTTTCATGAAGGTAATAATTGAGAATTTATAGCAAAGGGATACTAAAAAGACTAGTAGCTCATAAAAACAGAAGGACTAACTTTAGGCAAGCATTAGAAGAACCATCTTCATAAATAAGTATGTACCATCGTCATTCTATTAGAAACCATCCATGTATCAAAGAATAACAGACCTCTTAAGCCTAAAAGTGAACTATTGCAGGCCATTAAATACAAAGAAATACAAGCCTCTTTTCTAGACAATGAGCCCCTAGGGGAATCTCAACCTTCCATGGCAATGTAGAGAGGAATGGTATGAGGCACTTCTCTCTCTCTAAACACACATCTATTGTTCCTTGTCAAAAGAGACAAGGAAAGCTTGTCAGTGGATTTAGGGAATGAAGGGTATTGCATGTACAACTGGGACAGGTTGGCCAGAGTCCATGTTTAGGAACACATACAGAGAGGCCAGGGAAAAGGCAGAGGAGACTCATCAGTACCTTGTTGCAGAATCACTTCTGACTGGTAAGGGATTGGTCTGGCACAGTTCTGGCACAGACAACTAGCTTGATTCAATGTATATTTCACTGTCCATTATCTGAATTGACCAATGGCCAACTCTACATCAAAGAGGGTGGTTACAATTGATAACTAGTCCCAGGCTGCTGTGCCCATCTTGTTCTGCTTGAAGGGAGAGGAAAAGAGTTTGCAGAATTTTGTGAAAAACAACCTGAAGTGTTTTCTTTCTCCCACCGAACACCCAAAGCACAGAACTTACTTGTAACCTCTACAAGTGTAAGAGTAAACTGTTAACTGAACTTGCGGTTAAAAGTAACACCTTTTGATTATCACTGGAGTAACATTTTGATCAATAACAGACTGGCTTTTAAATCAAATATTTGTTTGCCGGGGGTGTTGAATTGCTTTATCTGATGAAATATCCCATGAAAATCCAAGGCAACTTGGATCCTTTCAGGGCCTTGACTAAAGTTTCTCAGAATGTGGGTACAAATAGTTACTGTAACCTTGGGCCTAATTCCAACTGTTTATCCTCAACTAGAGTATACAAAATAAATTAACTGCCCAATGTTAAGTCAACACTTACATAACTACCACTTTGAGACTAGCAAATGGAATTAAGACCTGCATTACAAGCCTTCATTTAGTTTAGAACTGTCTGATAGCAATATTTATATACTAATATCTAACCCGCTGGCCCTCATACTTAGGACTTAGCAAATGAAACTTTCTGGGGCTTTCTGACCTCTCAGGTCAAGGAACTTTCCTCTTGTTTTCTTCCCTTGTTTTCTTCCCTTTCTTATATAATTTATCTTACGTTTAGACAGAGACATGAGAAAAATATGGTTGGGAGTCTAAACCACTTAAAAATAGGATACCGGAGCACAACAGATTCCATGGCAGATTCCATTTTTTAATATGTTTTCTTTTTCTATTTTTTCTTTTCTCACATCTATATATTATCATTTTTTTTAAGAAGGCATATGTATTCTCTTGTTTCTTTTATTAGCTTTAGGGACATTTGGTGTTGATGAAAGACAGGTTATCTAATGCAAGAGCAATCCAGATAAGGCACACAACCCACATTAATTACAGTGGGGTTTCTACAGGAATGCTGCATGAGACTTATTGAAAAGGAATGGAAGTTGTGCAGCAGCAGTTTGTTGGGCTACCCCTATAAACACATATTTAGAAATACTGCTGGTACAAATGCTAGTATTGCAGGCTGATAATTATGAACAAGTTCTTCCTAGGCATAGTGTTTGTTGATAAAAACACAAACACACACAACCCCAATACCTAAACACAAATCTCCACTCAATCCCCCAAGTGCTACTCTCATAGGAAGCTACTTAAGTGTCCAGATGGTATCTAAAATATCTGGATCTGCATTTGAAGAGCCTGTCAGACATATCATGTTCAGCTCTTCACATACGGCTGCTCTGAATCCTTCAATAATTTGCCTAGGAGCAATTCATATTTTATAGGCGTTAGCAGTCCAAGGCTGAGAGTCTCAGGCTGATTTATGTATTGTCCTTTAATATTAAATCACCACCAATTCTGACACCTGTCACAAAGAACAAGCCTCTCAACCTGGAAAGATACTGTGATTTTATAACTGACACATGCTGATAAGAGAAGAAAAAACAATTTATTTTTTTAAGGAAGAAAATGTAAAATACTAATAGTTTTAAAAAAAAACCTCTGACTGGGCTTTCTCCATATTAAGAGTGTGAAGATTAAGTATTTCAAACAAAAATCTTTGTACTACCTCTCTCTCTCTCGCTCTCTCTGGCTTTTCTTCGCAAATGAAGATTCAGGAAGGGCTCATCCCACGCTTTCTGCAAGCACGCTGATGACTAAAAAGGCCAATCCAAGATAAACAAGTCCGGTTGCAGAAAGCACAGCAGAAGGTCTCCTTGGGTGATGTTTCTGGGTTGTGATTCTTTCTGCGTTGTCGTTTCTCTTCAAGGCTTGTTCGGCGTGAATTCTCAAATAAGGCTGCAGCATTGTGGCTAGTACGTCTCCATGGCTCCTGATGTGAGGCCAGGGCGGACCATTTTTGGTGATAAATTTTGTACTAAACTAAAGTTAAAAATAACTATGAAGAGTGAATATCAGATTGGAAGGGGAAACCTTGAAAATGTACACTGGAAGAAAGTCTACAATAGGGTTTGAAGATCCCTCCATTCTCCCTGTACCCCCCATAGGATGAGACAAAAACCCTATGAGAGATCGGGGGGACTTCACAATGATCTGCAGTGTCAACACACATACACAAGCAGGGAACTGCATTGTTGCTTCTATTATACTGACTGGAATACCAAGGGTAGGAAGTGAATTCTTATTACCGGTATGTCCCTCCCAAGAAAGTTACATGCAAATATATCCTAGGCAAGCAAGGGGAGTTCAAGAGTATCAGCTTTTCCCAATATGAGGTTATTTCAGTGAGAAGACATACCAGTGTGTCTCTGCTGAAGAATAGCTTTATTTTAGTAAAGGAGGAGGAAGAAATGAACTGTGCTTTGCAGGTTTTCAGGGACTTGACTAGGCTTCTAAACCACCAGTGATTGGGATTCTATCCAAGAATCTAGGAATCAGTGAACAATCAATGGATAATGTGGCACGTTCATTGCAAGCAGTGTTGCTTTTAGTAATTGTGCTACTATGATCTTATTGATGAAGATTTCATTCTGATGTTTTGTCAGATTAATTACTTTCTGAGCACCTATCACTCCTGGAACCAAAGTTGTTTTCTTTTCCAAGAGGTGCTGAATCTCAATTTGTTGATCTTGATATTTAATAACCTTTTCCCTCTCTTTGTCTTGATTTCTGCTGTTCCTGCCCCCAAATTGCAACATCTACAATACAAACCTTTTTTTCCCTCAGCCACAGTTATGTTTGGCATATTATGCTCTAACTGTCTGTCAGCTTGTATCTTAGAATCCCATAAGATTTTTATGTCACCATTTTTGATTTTATGTCACTGTTTCAAGCTTATGTTCCCACAAGTTCTTTGCAGATGTTAAATTGTATTTTTGCATAGATTCCAATGCACTTTACCATGTCATTTATTATATTCAGCTTGCATGATCTTTCTGCACAAACTAATAGGTGACAAACTGACAGTCTCTCTCAATATTTTATCATATTACAACAGCAACAACAACAACAACATCCTCCCCAGGACTCAAGGAGGCTTACAAATGTTAGAAGCAAATAAAAAAAACCATATCATCCCAAAGTTAAAAATATAATCAAACTATCAATAAAATTGAAAGCAGTTACAAGATTGAACATTAAAAAGAAGAACAACACATATAAGCAATGCAGCACATTATGAAAGCCCTCAAAAGCCTGCTGAAAAAAAAAGGTCTTCACCTGCCTATAGAAAGATAGCACTAAGCAACGCAGGGCTTATCTACACCAGCCAAGATACACTGGCTCCCTGCTGGTGTATCCTGGTTACAGAGCTGGCCCATTCTATCCCATTACCTTGAGTCAGAGTCCTGACCGAACACTAAACCATTGCTGCAGCCACCACTGGCATTTTCTCTGATGAGGCAGAAGCCAGGAATGGGACCTGCAACATGTGACTGAAGGCCCCCTGCATGTGACCAGCCTTGGTGACATGCTGAGGGACCCATGCCTGGCTTCTGGGAGAGCCAGGGAGCTGTGACAGCAGCGAGGCATGGCCTGCTGTGATGGCCTTCTGAAGACATGCAGAGCCTGATTCAGTTTTGGCTACCAGTACCAGTTTAAACTGGATATTAAATTATAATGTTTATCGGGCCCTATCTCACTTGCCCCCATTCCAGCTTTGTATCTGCCCCAGAGGCAGTGAGACCAGGGGCAGAACAGGGCAAATGCCCTGTATCATATGGACTGCAGGACTCTGGAATGGAGGCAAGCTCGGGTATTTAGCCCATGTAGATAAGTCCTCAGTCTAACTCTCTAGGAAGAGAATTCCACAGCCTCAGAACAATACAACAGTTACCATTTTACATCACAGCCCAGTGGGCCCTTCCACAATACTGCGGACTGAGTGCTCTCACAACAGAGAACATTACTCATTACAACTTTCTATCTCTTGATGTTGCTTTTGCATCCACTTGTAACCTCCAGTCCCTATAAAAGCAAGCAGGGAAGATGGGAGGATGAAGGAAGCATTTGATCACTACTCATCCAGCTCTCCTGTCAGTATAAGTAATTCTAGCCAACCATTACTTAGATCTCCATGGTTCCTTTGTTCACTATCAGCTCTGAATGTTGTGAGACCCATATGAACATACTTTTTTTTTTAAAAAAAGGAACATTAATTTAAAAATCTGAAGTGCTATAACAGATTTTCTGTGCTCCCCTCTCCTGCCTCTATCATGCAAGGAAGAAGACAAATGACCAAGGAAACAATTATGAATCACAAGTATTGAACCATGCACATCCTTTGGATTTTGTTTTTGTTCATTGCTGCAATATGTCCTGGATTTTATTTTATTTTTTTTAAAAAAGCAGCAACCTCTGAGTGGGAATAAAATGTTGCAGTTGGTGATGGGAAGTATTACTGAAGGCTCTGGGAGAACAGAAACAAAAAACCTGAGAACTACAACAGTAAATACAATAGTCAACAGAAACATTTACTCTTGCCTAGGTATCTCCAATAACTGTTTATGCTTCTCAGTTTGCCTTAGAATTATATCCAAATAAACATATAGGCAAAAGTCCAAATCCATTTGGTTGGTCCCAACAAAAGTAGAACATAAAATCAACTGTTGAATGTGAAATGAACATGTAGGTAAATCTCTTTGATTCTGTGGGTATATTCTAGTTGGTCCTCTGAGTAGGAAATGAGCTGTCAGGTGTAACGCAAATGAAAGAAACCGCTCTGCATTTTATTAGGATTATTGGGCAGAAAATGTAATCTGTACAGCAATAATGGTGTGTTTGGGTACAATGGAGAGAATACAAACTAGCTACTATCCCTCTACATCTGATAGCAACTGCTATTTTTCCAGATATATTTTATTTACCAAAGTCAATCATATTCTACTTTCAAACATGCCAGGCTTACCTTCCCCCCCCCAAAAAAAAACTAACACAGAAGGTTTTCTATAAAAATAAATTTAAAAAAAACCAACAAGGTATTACTGACACTTTGATATATTTGTTTAAACTGAAGTATTCAAACAAGGATGGCAAGGCACAGTTATACAGAAGGTATTTCAGTACTTGCAGATTATGCTCCCACAAGAGAATGGATTGTTCCTATATAGCTGTGAGTACCACAGAACCATCAAATACAATTTTACCTGTCATTCTTAAAGGGAAGACTTACGTTAATAAAAATCATTGCTGAAAGAAAGGTTGCAAGTATATCATGTTATCCCGAGTTCTAAAAATTATTGAATTACACTTGTTATTTGTTCAAGGGTTACTGTTTATCTGGTAGTACACATGGCAAGGCTATTTTGAGTAGTGGTACCCCACTTACAGAACTCAATTCTATTGTCCCCCACACTTTCATCTTTCGGGTGCCATTGAAAAATATTTAGTTTTCAGGAAATAAGACAGAATTTAATTTGCTTTTGACTTGTGTTTGCTTCTATTGCTTTCATTGTCTCTTAGACCATATTTCTAATTATAGTCTTAAATGAAAGCCAGTGTGGCATAGTGGTTTGAGTGCTGGACTACAACTCTGCAGACCAGGGTTTGAATCCCGGCTTGGCTATGAAAACCCTTGAGTGACCTTGGACACATCACATACTCTCAACCTCAGAAAACCCTGTGATGGGTTTGCCTTAGGGTTGCCATAAGTTGGAAACTACTTGAAGGCACACAATGACGACACAACATAATCTTAAATAGTTGTAATTTTTACATGTGTAACTTGTGATTTTACACTTGTGATTTTAAGAATTTTTACTTTGCAGTTTTAATTGTGTGTGTTTTCTGTAAAATTTTCAGCTTATGAGGAAGGGGTTATAAACTGAAGAGGAGGAGAAGGAGGGAGTGGGAAGATTCCATGCAGATATTCTCCATAGATACTCTCCAGCTGAGTTTTAAATCTATCAACCTTACTTTTAACATTGGCTTTCCCATAAACTTTTTTAAAAATATAGTTGTCTTTGCCATCTGTGACATGTTTTATTGGTGGTTTCCAAAAAGGGGGGGGGAATTAGTACAAGAAAAATCATTACAACTTCAAATACTTTTCTTTATTTATTTATTTATTTATTTATTTCACTTTTTTAAGGACTGGCCAGAAAGCAACACACAGCAAGCACAGCTTAATACAGTATATATCTTTGTTGACTGGTGTCCAGTGAAACAAAGTATCTGTATTGTAGGAATGGTGCTTTATATATTTTGCATCTGGTTTAGAAACTGATCCCATTTTGGAAAGTTTTGCAACTTCATTTTCCTAAACTCTACATTCTAAATGCACTGTGAAGTCGAAGGCTTAGACAGCCAGTATCCATAGATTTTCCTTGGGTTTTTTTCCCAGGCTGTGAGGCCGTATTCTGCAATAGTTTCTTTCTGACGTTTCACCTGCGGCTGGCATCTTTACAGAAATTCTGGACCAGGCCAACAACTATCATGTCAGAATGCACAGAGAAGCTATTGAAATCCATAAACACCTGGACAACTTCAACAGGAAAGAAGAAACCCCAAAAGTAAACAAAATCTGGTTCCCAGTTTTGAAGAACAATAAAATAAAAACCCAACACTTACAAAGGAATTCCACCCAGGGACAGAAGGATTCCGAGCAGATAATGGCCCATCAACCAACCATCAGCCAAACAGATACTGACGAGCCTTGCATTTCTTCACCCAGAAACTAACCATTCACTCTCCAACAGGGGTTCACAGCATATAAACTCCACACACACACCTACCCAACCATTCTCTGAAGATGCCAGCCATAGATGCAGGTGAAACATCAGAAAGAAACTATTCCAGAACATGGCCTCACAGCTTGGAAAAAAACCAAGGAAAATCTATAAATGCACTGTGCTTATATAGGAAAAACCCTAAGAGGGAGGCAAAAGAATACTGGAATGTTTTGGAAGGAAAAATGAAGTTAAAAATGTTCAAAGTAGACCTTAATTCTCTTTGATAGCACCTATTGGGTAAGATGTAAGGTCATAATAAATTTTGAACTGCCTTGTTGCTAAGGGAGTTGTATGTATAATTCATTTTATGTAAGGATTTATACTCACTACTACGTGCTTTCCCATTGTACACAAATGGCAATTTATGGAATGATTGCAGATCACCAGTTTCACAAATTATATCATTACAATCTGACTAAAGTGCAGAGCCTTAGCAGAAGTAAACTTAGCAACATCAGTAGAAATAGTTTTGTTACTGTACTGTGCACTAACAACATAATACTGTTTGGGTTGGACCAACTGGTCTACTCTTTTGAAACATCTTAAAACCAATTATGTGCTTACCAAATAACACTCCATCTCTGTGACTTGCTTCTGGTGATTATGCTGACTACAGTTTTCCCTATTTATCCTTCTAATGATTAAGATAATGGTGTATGGAAAATAAATATTTCCTTCTTTCATTCCAGAACTCTGGACTTTTTGAAACAGGGTAAAAAAAAAAAACCCAAGGACGTTGGGAGAAGAACGGGGCTGTCGCACTTACAGAGCCCCATTTTATACAACCCCATCCTCCTCCATCCTCCTCCTTTATTGAGGTTTTCTGTCAATAAAAAGCACCGCCTGCAGCACGGGGGAAGGTTGGGAGGAAGCCAGGAGGAGCACGGAGGACTGCATCATCTGAAACAGGGCTCTGTAAGTGTAACAGTTATTCTCCCGACCTCCTCGGAGTTTTTTTTTTTTTTTTTTACCGCATTTGAAAAAGTCCCCCCCTCTCTCTGTGTGTTTCCCTACTGACAGCTGACAGAGAAATATCTTTGATACTTCTACCAATATCATAAGAATAGATGACCATGCAGATTTTTTTTTTTTTGTAAATAGAATAGTTAGCATGCATTCTATTGATAATCAATACAGACTGAATTTTAAAACAATCAAAGTTGTTGTGGAATAGTATTATATGGATCTACCAAGTTTTCCTAAACTTTCAAACACTGATTTGACTTTGATATAGTAATGCAAGTTTTTATAAGCCCTAAACTTAACAGTTCATGCATTGGAGTGCAAATCTATGTGGGTAAAATGTGATGTAAGACAGTTCTTATGTCTGTTCATTTAGAAAGTTAAAGCTGTACATTCTGTATGGATTATAGGTGTGAAATTCTGAATCTCTGAAGTTTGCATTCACAAATTTCTTCATGGATTCAAGGGGGGAAATCCTTTAAATGTTTTTTTTTTTTAAAAAAAACAAGAATGTGGGGGAAAGCAAAGCAGATAGAATCCCCCCATTCTTAACTACAATGGGATCTTTTCCCGGCAGCACTTATGCTGAGGTGCCATTTATGGAAAACAGTATCTTTGTCCCTGTGGTTATGTCTATAGTGTCTGCGATTTATGCATTTATGACAGCTTTGTATGCATGTAGTGATTGCCTGCATGCCCAGATCCCATGGGAAGGTGCCATTTCTCAGAAGGACTGCCCTGTGTGAGTGGTGCCTTGTTCCCACCCAACAACATTGGGAAATATTTGCACAGGGGGCTCTGTATATTTGAACCAATCCGTAAGATAAACATGATCAGCTGAAGGGCATCCAGACTTTGCAAGTCTCCTTTCCTTGGTAGTCCAGGTTACTTGAAGCTGCCTGAAGTGAATACACAACAGAAAAGGATGACAAAACTATCAAGATTTCATTCTTTTTTCCAAACTCAAACAGCTGCTACCATCAATGATGAAGCAGGTGCTGGTGCATGAACACTATTATTGCTAAAAAGAACAGACTATTCAGTGATAACCTGCCTCGCTATAATATTATATCAAAGTAGTTTTAAATTCCCCAAAGTGTCCAGGTGAGAAAGGAGATTAAACTTTTTAAAGTGTGTGTGTGTGTTAAAAAAAATAAGGCCTTTTTTATTATTCACAACAAATTCCTTAAAAAAATAGAAAAGAAAAGATAGGGACAATAATTGATTTGGGAGGCTCCAAACAATAAAATACTTATTCACTTAATAAATAGGCTGTGCAGCAGTATTTTCCAGATCCACAGGCTAGCAGCTTATTCCCAACTCAGTGGACCAAAAATGAAAGGAGCTGCAGCCTCCTAATGACAGCTTGAACCTTCTGAGCATCATTATGTGCAACAGCTACCTGCCACAGCTCTGCAGCTCAACAACAGGCAGTAATGTCAATGACAGAGCTTAGGGATACATGCCAGTACTCGGGGGAGGCCATTCTGGCTGTTTGTTATGGCTGCTGTTTGCAATAAGCCTCCAAGAGCTGCCTTGTGTCTTGCACATTGTGCCTAATGTACAAGGCTTTTTATTCTCATCTCACCATAACTGTATGCTAATAGGATGCTGTAGGAGTTAGGTAGAAAAACAACATACATTGGTTTTATTTGTTTCAGTAATAAGCCAGGGCACAATTTTATGGAGAAGGCAGAAGAGGACATTAGCAATGAAAGATAAAATACAAATATGAGTTGTGAAATGGAAAACAAAGCAGGTATACCAACGTTTAAAGATATGAAAAAGGAATCCATTGCACACAACTTCATATGGAGCCTGAATCAGACCATTTAGGATGTTGAATCTGAACTCTTGAATTTCTCAATAAATGGCTCCAACATACAAAGTTATTAAAACTGCCTTAAACAAAGTCAAACCATTTGTCTAATGCTACTGAGCAATATGGAAATGGCCCTCCCAAGGCTCTGCAGGGATCAGCAGAAATTTGCCTCATTGTCATCAGATGTTGGAAAAAGAAATGGGGACCTATGAGCCTCTGTTTTTAGGGCCTACTCGAACAAGCCCTTGCCCTGGATAGTTACTATAGTATTGCCAATCATTTTTCACCAAAATTACAACTTGGAGTCATGGGTTGGATTTTTAATTCAGGGAAGCAAAGGAATAAATATACAGTTGTCCCTCCACATTCGCGAACTTGACATTCGCGGTTTTGGTTATTCGCGGTTTTGGGAGGGCCCCCCCAGGCCCCCCCAAAACCGCGACACGGGGCCTCCAGAGGCCCCGTGAAAAGACCTGGAGGGAGCGGGGAGGCCCGGGGAGGCCTCCACGGGGCCCCCGGAGGCGCTCCGTAGGACCCATGAAGGCCTGGGGAGGGGTGGGGAGGCCTTCACGGGACGCCCGGAGGCCCTCCGGAGGCGCCGCGAAGGCCTGGGGAGGGGTGGGGAGTCCTTCGCGGGTCCCCCGGAGGCCCTCCGGAGGCCCCGCGAAGGCCTGGAGAGGGAGGGAGGGAGGGCTGGGGAGACCTCCGTGGTGCCTAGCAAGGAGGGCCGGGGAGACCTCCGTGGGGCCTAGCAAGGCCCCGCGAAGGCCTGGAGAGGGAGGGAGGGAGGGCCGGGGAGACCTCCGCGGGGCCTAGCAAGGCCCCGCGAAGGCCTGGAGAGGGAGGGAGGGAGGGAGGGCCGGGGAGACCTCCGCGGGGCCTAGCAAGGCCCCACGAAGGCCTGGGGAGGGAGGGGGGAGGCGAGTCGGTATTCGCGGATTTTTCACATTCGCAGGGGTCCGCGGAACGGAACCCCCGCGAATGTGAAGGGACGACTGTACTTTAAAATGTGAGCCAAAAAGCCTGTTTAGCCAACGGATTTTTGCTTTCCATCTCCTCCTTCCTCCTCTCAGTTCTATTTGGCAAGACTTAATTGAGTAACTCTAATCTCCTCTCCACCTTCACTCAGGTCCTTCTGCCTTACCACATGGTCTCTCCAAGAAGTCTTGGCTGTTTATAAGTTACATTGGCTCAAGTTAGTAGTCCTAATGGGAATATGATATGTAAAGAAAGAGTACTGTTCTTTTCCCTCTTCTTTTCCACTCCATTTTCAGATCAGCAACTGACTCTCACCTCTACCTAAATATATCAAGAAAGCCAAAGGGATGCTTCTTAGACTAATTTCCTCCCTGCCCATTGTTACCTCTGTTGGAAACACAAGCCAGGCCAGGAGAGAAGAATGCTAAAGCAACTTCTCCTTTCTGAATCCAGGAAAAATTGGTTGGTGGTGGTCAGTGCTGGCATCTCTTTGTAAGTTGATGATTTCAGGGTACAGCAGGTTTTTTGTTGCTTGGCATTGGCAGTGCTATAAAAACTCCTTTCTACCTCTGCTCATTTTAGAGCATTCCTTCCTTCCTGGAAAGCAATATCAAGCTGCTTCTCTGGGAAACACAGAAGGCAAATTGTCAAGCTTTCCCTACAAACCATTTTTAAACACTGGGTGCTCAGGGATTACCGCAAAAAGGCTATGTGTGATAGCTGGGAGAGGAGGGAATAGAAGGCCAGAATATCTGTCTCCCCAAAATAATCTTGTTCTCTCTTTCAACCAGTGGTAAACCCCATTAACATTATGCTTTTCTTTACTATCCTCACAAAACTATTCCCTATTTTCCCTCCTTGACAACATTCATCTCAGTCGAGAGAGAGAGAATGAGAGAGAGAGAGAGCATCATGGGAGTAGCTTGTTTATTTTTATCAATTTTTATAGGTTTTCTATGGTTGTTATCAATATTACATGAAATTCTTTTTTAAATTATTAAAGGACAAATGATTACTTCCAATTATGATTAAGAAGCTATTTGTTCGTTTATTTTGGAGCCGGGTATCAAACGTTAACAGTAAAAAAATGATCAAGTCTCCTCTCTGCTAAGGCTTCCTTTCGTTTATTTTATTCATTTTTTCTTTACCTGTGTTATGCATAGATCCATACTGGGCAGCCAGAAGCATTTGTGAGCTCCTGTACAAAATCTCCAATGTGTTTGAGTAAAGGAGGTGTGAAAAAGAATTGGAGGGGATGTTCTTGGATGGAATATTTAAAGAGATAGTGGCCTTGTCTTTCCAACCATGCCCTCAGCCACATCTGGGTACCAATGTTCAAGAATTGGCGACGCTAATTACAATATTCTCAGGTTCTTCAACCCGAAGAATATCAATATAATAAGAGTGAAAATTACCTCTAGAGAAATCAATGCCAGTCTTCCATCCTTAAACACAACATAAAACAGAGTGATCGGTGATAACTCATAAAAGAGCATCTTCCCCCTCCACAGAGATGTGAAAACCACTCAGGCTCAGCTAAACAGTTTAAGAACAATCAATTGTTCTAAGGGAATATTTTTGACAAGTTATCAAATGTCCTCAGACTTGTTTCCATTGAATAAAAAATGGCTAGGGGCTTGTCTAGACCTGCCAGGATACACCAGCTTCCCCCTGCCTCCTGTTACCTTGACAAAACAGGATGAAGTCTGCATGCACGTGCCGACCTGTGAGGCAGACACCTCCTCTGCTGTTACGCATCACTCCCTCTGAAGCTAGGAAGGAAGCCCTCTGCCTATGATCAAGGCTGGTCACATGCAGGGGGCCTTGATCACATGCTGGGGGCCTCCTTCCTGGCTACAAAGATACTTTGATGGCAGAGGTGGCTGGCAATGCAAGCTGGCATGCAGGTATGGACCCTAGGTTCCTGTGCTGGCCTGATCCAGGTTTTCCCACATGAAGTTGGTTTTCCTGGGTGTTTGTTTAAAGCATTTCAAATGGCTTTACCTTAGCTTCCCCCCAGCTTTGCCTTGGGTGTCATCAAGATTGCACGACAGGGTTCCAAGACAGGGAGAAACCAGAATAAATAGCCCATCCAGACAAGCCCTAGGTCACTGTCACAATCAGATTAATACCACAGTACATTTGGCATCTTTAATTTTTATTCGGAAGTCAAGCATCAAAACACTTTTGTCCATGGTTTGATATAAGATGAAGCAAAGGCACTACACTCATTTAAAATGTGTACACTGTGCATGATCCACAATGCAGAAAGTATACAATTCCTCAACCTAACTGCTTCAAATTGGAAAGATTCTAAGTATTGTTTGTTAAATATCAATCAATCAATAAAAATTAAATTCAAACTGGGACATCTGTCAAAGATTAATTCCAAAATTAATTATTCAAGGAATACAGATAATCATAATGTGTCCACAATGCTGCAGCCTTATTTGAGAACTCACGACGAACAAGTCTTGAAGAGAAACAACAACGCAGAAAGAATCACAACCCAAAAACATCACCCAAGGAGACCTTCTGCTGTGCTTTTTGCAACCGGACTTGTTTATCTCGGATTGGCCTTTTTAGTCATCAGCGCGCTTGCAGAAAGCGCGGGATGAGTCCTTCCTGAATCTTCATTTGTGAAGAAAAGCCAGAGAGAAAATCAACACTTATCTATTACGGATCTCCATAATGGAACCCAGTATATGGCTTGAGAGTACCTCATTCAGCAATTTTGCTGAAACTAAGCAAGTGTAGAACTGATGAATCCTTTGATGGAAAACCACTGTGAGTGCCATACAAGATATGTGTATGAACTTTCTAATTATCAAAACACATGGGGGTTAAAACAGGAGAAAGATAACAGATGTAGGTTTTAGCTACTGAAAAAGTTCAGCAGCTAATTTGGGCAGTGTGGGTGGTACAATAATTATAGCCCATCTGGGCCAGAAAGTCCAACCAAAATGTGTGATGTTTCCATCTCACCAGCCCACAAGAGCTGAACACAATCTTTAGTTTGAAGAGTGCAACACTAGGTTCAGTTTTCTTCAGACCCATCCCAAGTACTCTCTATTGCTCCTCTGCACAGTTATTTCAATATGTACCAGTATTTACTACAGTGTGGGTGTGCCTCTTTTGATATTAATTTACTATTTATTTAAAATTATAAATTTTGCCAAGATAACACAGTGAAGGTGACATCTTACATAGTTACTTCTGAGAGATGTTTTCTGAGTTAGGACTTTTTCGGATGGGCTTTAGTAGCAGAAGCAGCCTCGTCCCTGTTGCGAGTCTGCTGCACGGCAGGGTGTCCATTTCAGATGACGCTCTCCCCTGCCAATCCACTGCCAATACAGTTGCATAACTGCTGGGATGCTGCAGCGCCATATTTGGCGATTTTCTAATCACGATCAACTTTTATGATTAGAAAACTGCCAAATATAACACTGCAGCATTCCAGCAGTTACACAACAGTATCGGCAGGGGAAAGCGTCATCTGAAACAGACCCCCTGCTGCGTAGCAGCCTTGCAACGGGGACGAGGCTGCTTCCGCTACTAAAGCCCGTCCAAAAAAAGTCCTTAATCTAAGGGAGCTTGAAAGAGCATGTCCACAATCTCCAACTCCAAAAAGCTCAAAGCAGCAATCTACCTGCCTGGAGCTGATCTTGATGTAAACTTAGGGCCTTATCGCACTACAGTGTTGCAGCACTATTATTCCACTTTGACTGCTCTGTCTGCCTCCTGTGGAATTCTGAGATTTGCAGTTTAGGGAGGGGGATTTAGCATTCTTAGCCAGAGAGCTCTTAGGCTTAACTAAACTACAAAACCCAGAATGTCACAGGAGACAGCACTTAAAGTGGAATAATAGTGCTATAACAGTGTAGTGTGATAAGGCTCTTAGGTCTTGTCTACACTGGCCAAATAAAATGACCTCATTGTATCTGCAAGCTGCTCGGATGATGCAGGGCATTCAGTCATTTCAGGGCTTTAATATCAATGAAAAAAGCAGGAATTTACTCCAGAGCCTAGCAGAAAATCCAGGTGTGTGTGTGTGTGTGTGTGTGTGTACTGCCCTCCACTGCAATGTTACTGTGGGGCTGGGGGGAGCAGTTTTCGGTAGACAGGTGGAAGAGGTTTGGAGGAGACACCCTGGGCCAGGCAATCAGCTGACTTTTCCTGCTGTTTCAATTTCACTTTTCACCTGTTCCTCCCACCCTCCCATACATCAGTTGTTTGGAGAAGCACATACAAGCATACCCATATCATTAGCTGCATGTACCTCCACTTAATAGGATGTCTGAAGCCCCTCCGAGCCATGGGGAAAGACATATGTATATGTCCATGGGGAGGGAGGGGACTGGAGTGGCTATGGCTGTATGGCTGCACATAGTGTGATTTATTGAACTTGGGTGATTTAGGAAGGTGGCACTATGGGGACAGTGCCACCTGAACTCACCTCAGTATATGTGGTGATCGTGCAGACAAACCCATGGTCTCTGCAGACCAGGAAAGGTAAACTGGGTGTTCCTGTCAGTATAGATATGCCCTTATTCTGAAGGTGAGTTGAGTTTCTACCATAAGGACAATGGTGATTTGTTTATATTACATATTCATAACTATTGCTGCCTCACTGTAAAAAGAACAAGTACTCAAAGAGAGTTTTCCTCATGATAATTATAAAAATGTGTTTCTGCATATGATGAACTGTTTTATTAATGTTGTATAGCTGGGCACTTACTTATGGTGAACTCCCACACTTAATTTGGAGTTGGGTCCAGCAAATCAAGCTATTCCAAAACTTATATAGAGAGAAAATTGTTCTGGTTATTTTCTTCCAAAGTTGGACCCTGTCATGCTCCTGCCAGTAACATTACTGGAAGGAAGTATTAAATGATAAAAACCAGGGGTGAGAATCATGTTGCTTTCCAGATGTTATTGCAGTGCAGGACACAGCAGCTTGTGCTCAGCATAAATGAAGAAATGCTGGGAATTGTAGTCCAACAACTACTAGAGGGCCACATGATTCCCATGTCTGGAATAAGTCCTCCTGCCCTCCAGTGCCAAGCCCTTTCTCTTTGGGCTTGTCTGCATAGGCAATTCCCCATCTTGCCCCCATCTTTGAGCCCTGCAGTCCAGATGATGCAGGACTTTTTCCTGTTTTGCCCCTGGGTAGTCCTCATGACCCCCAGGGCAAAGACAGGACTAAGATGCAGTGGAGGAGAAGAGATGGAGTAGGGTCCAATAAAGCATTTGAAAATAATACCCAGGAAAAACTGCTTCTGCTAGGAAAAAACTGATTCGGCCCCATGTGACTGCTGGAGTCCATTCCAACACACTGGCTCATCGTTTCAGTTGTCTTCTGCAACAGGAAGAGGACCAGCAGAATTTGACCAAGGCTAGTCACATGCAGAGGTCCTTGGTCACATACTGCAGGCTGGCTTTCTGGCTTCAGAGAGATTGAGGGATATGGCAGGGACAGCAGCTGCAGCAATGGCCCAGTGTGCCCATCTGGACTCCCCCGATTCCCTGCATGCAACAGGGGAGGAATGGGCCTGATCCACAGACACATATTCTGGCCCATGTTGATGAGCCCTTTGTTGCACTTGATACCATCTCTCTCTCATCAGATTTTTATTTTTATTTTTTTGCATTCAAATTCTTTCCATCCAGAAGTTGAAGAATTCTGATGAATTCTTGTAAAATAACAATCTGAAATGAATTTTTACCCATTCCATTTGCATTTATGTCAAATGCAACAACTCTGCAACCCACACAAGAGAAATTCACTGGAATCATCTTCTCTTTTGAATATTTTTTCCCCCAAAGCAATTTCTTTTGTATTAATTGAATGAGAATCGTTGAGGGGAGAAAATGAGGAAGAAATTTCCGGCACAGCACTACTCTCTACCTCACAACAGGAAGCTTTATTGCCCATTTGCTCCCTAGAGCAATTTTTCTGCACCCAATATATCACACCAGTTCTTTGTTTCTCCGAATCTCTAATTAGCTCCTCTCTCTATGGTACCTTCTCACAGCAGTTCCCTTGTGTGCTCATTCTCTCACCCAATATTTCTTGGCAGCTTACAATGAGCAGGGAGGCTATACCAGGACATGAGTAACTCAGGCTGTTAAGGCTTCTTGCTGACTTTCCTCACTACGTTGGATCTAACAACTGTTCTTTCAGTCTCATTCTTTCTCTTGTGACAGGAGGCTACCTTCCTCATACTAAAATGCTTTCCATTTGTTTGATCTGTTGGCTGCATTCTGTTTTTGAGCTGGTATTTTTACTTGCCTCTTGTCTCAAAGTTTCCTGGCTGGCACAATCTCTATCTCCTCTTTCCATTATTTTATCAGACATGCACAATATTTTCCAGCCTGCCTCCTTCTGAAACGAGGTTAACAAGCTTACAGAGAGGTAAACGCACGTGCACGCACACACACACACCTCTCAAAGAGGCATCGGGTACTCCATAAATGTCATACAGTCTGCTATTTTTTTATTTTTATTTTTTTGGAAGATTATGTCCTTCTCAAAGGCACACAGTTTTTCAGCAGAGAAGCTTCTTTAGTAGAACAATGGGGAATTCTTGGGGCAAGCCTATTAAATGGGGAAAGAACCTAAAGGAACAGCACACTGTACATAGAGCTTGGTGATTAAAACAAACAAACAAACAAACAAACAAAAATCTGGCAGGGAAGGTACAAGAAACAGCATAACAGGAAATAACTACAAATATAAAAAGAAATTTGGTAGCACCTTTGTGACTAACTGGAAAGAAGACATTTCTAGCATAAGCTTTTGCAGAAACAGTCAGCTTCATCAGATGCATGGAGAGAAGCCTCTGCAGAAAGACATATATACAAATAAGGTGTTATTCTGAAAAGTAATGAAAATACAAAACTTGTTGGAGTGGTGATAAGTATAAATTTAATGATGGTTAAAAAAAGTAGTTAAAAGGACAATGTTGGGACACAGGTTTTGCAACAAGAGTAAATAGGAAAGTTAAACACAGCTATAGTGGAGCAAAGTCTTCATCTAACCAAGGACCAGTCAAGCAAGCATGAGGAGGATCCATTTGTGTGTGGCTGTGCTGAAGACTACTGTTTTAATACATGTAGTATATTGGCTCTGTTCAAAGTACTGCTAATGGATTGGAATTTGAGGGTATAGCCTAATCCAGATGTTTCTATTACTAATCATCCTTTTGTTACCCTACATGCTAGTGATGTGGAAATTCCACACAAGATTGAGTTATTGGTATTTGGGGGAGATTAGCAGCAACTCAACTTGGCAATGTGAAAGGGGTCAACAATCTTTAAGCCTATGTATACCCCTACTAGCTCTGAACAGACCCACACAAGATGGAAGTTAACAAAGATCTTTATTAGAAATTCAAAAATAATACCAATCATACTCACAGCCATGCAAAAAGCATTCAGACAAGACTAACGAAAGGAGGGTGGAAAGGTACTTAGACAGGGGAATCTCTCTCTCTCTCTCTCTCTCTGGCTTTTCTTCGCAAATGAAGATTCAGGAAGGACTCATCCTGCGCTTTCTGCAAGTGCGCTGATGACTAAAAAGGCCAATCCGAGATAAACAAGTCCGGTTGCAGAAAGCACAGCAGAAGGTATCCTTGGGTGATGTTTCCTGGTTGTGATTCTTTCTGCGTTGTCATTTCTCTTCAAGGCTTGTTCGGCGTGAGTTCTCAAATAAGGCTACGGCATTGTGGATAGTGCATCTCCATGCCTCCCGAAGTGAGGCCAGGGCGGACCATTGTTGGTGATCAATTTGGCCGAGCCTGAGGTGTTGTTTCAGGGAGTCTTTGTATCACTTTTTTTGTAGTGTCCCTCTTACGCTGACCCGTGGCGAGTTCACCATAGAGTACTATTTTTGGGATGCAGTGGTCCTCCATCCTAGAAATGTGCCCTGCCCAGCACAGCTGTGTTCTCAATATTATGGCCTCAATGCTGGTGATCCCTGCTGGCTCAAGGATAGCAACATTCATCACATAGTCGTCCAGTGTATATTTAGGATTGTGCAAAAACAGCGCTGATGAAAGCATTCGAGGAGTTGTAAGTGGTGGCGATAGGTGACCCATGCTTCAGACCCATAAAGGAGAATAGACAGTACAATGGCTCTATACACACTGATTTTTGTGCTTTGTTTCAGGTGTTTATTACTCCAGACTCTTTTGTAAAGTCTTCCAAATGCGCTATATGCCTTTGCTAATCTGTGATCAATCTCTTTGTCAATCTTGGCATCTGAGGAGATGATGCTTCCCAGGTAGGTGAACTGCTGAACGGACTTAAGCACAGAGTTGCTGACGGCAATATGGGGATGATGGTATTCATCCTGTGGTGCAGGCTGGTAAAGAACTTCTGTTTTCTTCAGGTTGACTTCCAGCCCAAACAGCTCTGCAGCTGTTGCGAAGCAGGATGTTAGGTTCTGCAGAGCTGCTTCTGTGTGGGCAACAAGGGCAGCATCATCAGCGAAGAGCAGCTCACGGACTAGATAGTTTAGAGTCTCAGTGTGATCCCTCAGCCGGCTTAAGTTAAACAAGCTACCATCAGTATGGTAATGTATATAGATGCCGTCTTCTTCTTCAAGCTCTGCCGTAGCCCTTTGGAGCATCATGCTGAAGAAGATTGTAAATAAAGTTGGAGCAAGAACACAACCTTGCTTCACTCCATTAGTTATTAGAAAGGGCTCTGAAAGAGCATCGCCATATCTGACTTGACCCTGCTGGCCCTCGTGTAGCATGATAATCATTTTAAGGAATTTGGGGGGACATCCTAGTCTTTCCAGGATCTGCTACAGACGTTTTCTACTCACAACCAACAGTGATATCATCAATCAGCATTTGGGTTGGTCAATATATGGATCTGGACCCATAGGATGTGAGCCAACCATTGCAGCTGTTATCAATAAAGTTGTGGCCTTTATTGCCTGTATACACACACACACACACACACACACACATACACTATCATTTACCAATATATCTTTCCAAATATATTATGTGCCTGTCATTATTTGGGGAAAAAGTGGGGAGGGGGAGAACATCCGGCCCAGGCACACAATACTAGACTGCCAAATAACTTTTGGCTTCATGCAGAATTAAGGGTGAATGATGATTCTCAGACAAACCAACCAATTAATGGTTAATCACCCGACACATCTACTAGCTGATAATCATAACTATCAGTGCATTATATGAATGATCACAGGTATAAAAAAAAACCCACTGTATATACAAGCATTTTCTAAAAGGAAATATTCAAGCTTTTTCTATCTAAAATAGAATAATACCTAATAACAATGAGTTTCTGAAGGCTACCTTCCTGATACTACAACTATTCTCCTTATGTGGATGTTATCAGCCATACTTTCTGTCCATCTAATTGAAAATCAGGATTACTGTAACTCAACTTAAAAGCTGCTCACCTTACACCTCCATAAGGCATACTGCACTTTTGCCAGGCTAGGCACCTCTAGTGAGAAGGTACAACACATTACATCCAGGAAGCTGAAAATGCAGTTTTTTTCCTGCTGATAAGAGCTCCTGTGTATCAGCTCTTGGATTTCTCAAATACAATCTGTGATAAGCTTTCTTTACAAAGCAACATGGGAAGACATATCTGAAGTGACAGAAGTGCTATAACAAACTCGATCTCTCTGCTTATGAAAAAGCAATATATCTCTAAAAGCTCTCATGATTAAGGTTATTGAATTGGGATGGGGGGAATATTTTCTAAAGTAAAATATTTTGATATCTAGCAATCTTCAGGGCATGGGGAAGTAAATGCCATAACAAAAAGATCCCCATTGCAGTTATGAAATTTATTTAAATCATCATCTCCAACTCTTATTTTTTACTAAAATGTTGGGCACATTACATGCCAGAAATCTGAGCACAGAACATTTTCAGAGTACATTGCAATAATCACATTTTCTATCAATAACTCTGCATGCACAGTCCTTGTGATTAGTCATTAAATGGGAAAGCTTTAGAAATAGATATTTTCAAGGTGTTGCAAACAAGCTTATATGATTTACTGGGGCTATGAATCTTTGGTTTATAAGTAACAGCTTGCACACCGTACTCACAAGAACATATAGCAGATATGTGAATGTTACTTCTTTAGGTAGAGAAAGAGCACCATGTGTACTATGAATGTGTTTTTAATAGTTCTAATTTGCTAACTCAGAAGTAAGCCCCTTGTTATCCTATAATTTGATACTTGTTCATTAATAAGAAAGCTTATGATCTTTTTGTCCAAATGGTGTCCTGCTTGATTTCCAACTTGTTGACTTTGTCTAATGCTTTTAGAATAACCCGATGAAGTAGACAGGGTTCTTGAACCTTTAGTAGTTATACAAAAATGGCATTTCAGCAATTGTGTTCTGCATGGTAAGCTATATTGCTGAAAAATCCCCTTTTTCTTGTGTGCCTTCAAGTCATTTCTGGCTTATGGCAAACCTATCACAGGGTTTTCTTGGCAAGTTTTTTTTTCCAAAGGGGCGGGGTTGCCATTGCTTTCCCCAGAGGCTGAGAGAGTGTGACATGCCCAAGGCCAGCCAGTGGCTTTCCATGGCCAAGCGGGGATTTGAACCCTAGTCTCCCAGAGTCCTAGTCCAACACTCAAACCATTATACCATGCTGACCATTTTACACCCTACATAGCTATTAAAGAAGTAGGAAGCAAGTCCTATTTTTTCCCATATGGCTAGCCTTACATCCTGGCTTTTCAGATGAACAGCTGTAGGGAGTACTAAATTTTAAGATATGTTAATTCTTTTCATTGGAAGGATAAAAATATTTATACACTCTTAATGGAACTAAAGTTCTGTACCCTATGTATCACTAGAAGAGAAGAACAAGAGAACGATCCACATATAGTATTATGATTTTTATTTTATTTTATTAAAACAAGATATGCTCCATTTTGTCAAGTGGGACAATGAATTTCAGCACTTAAAACAATTCTAGTTTCTCTATTCTTATCAGTAGGGAAGATCATGGCTTCAGGCCCAGTGATATATAAAGGAAGTAGTTTGCCTTTATATATATATATATATATATATATATATATATTGAGGATACAAACTAGAGCTGTCAACATTTTGTTTTGGCATTGATTTGCTACAAAGTTTGCATTTATTAGACTTATGAATTACTGTATTACTGAGAATCACTTTCTTGCTTCAATAATGCCCCTGAATTGACCACACTGAGGAGGAAATTAGAGATAGATGCTATCATGGGTTTGTTGTACATGGACTAATGGACTTACCCTGCTCTTTACTAGTAATCTCTGCATGAGAAGTGTTAAGATCAGGCTTACACAACTTGTAAATTAGTATGTCATTGGGACCATCCATTTATGATTTATTAATTACTTTCCCACCTTTGCCTCATTGTTCTTCTTTGTTCTATTGACTTAATTTCTCCTTCCCAAAATAATCATATGGCAAAATGAGTTTGACTATTGTCATATCAGCCAATCACATCTGGAGGGCCTCAAGTTATCCAAACCTCCTCTGAACCATCAGACTGTAGAAGTCCTCTGCCTTCAGTTTCAACCCAACTATGTGTTTAAAATGAGAATTTTGTTTCTGACTTATGGCCTGTGGCATTACTAAGGCCAGTGCCACCCCTCCCTCTGGCAGTGTCACCTGGTACAGTTCAGCCTCTCCACACTCCCCTAGTGCCACCACTGCTTATGGCAACCTTAAGGACAACCTATCATGGGGGGGGTTGTGGCAAGATTTGTTCAGAGAGGATTTGCCTTTGCCTTCCTCTGAGGCTGAGAGAGAGTGTGTGACTTGCTCAAGATTACCCAGTGGGAAAGATGAATGCAGTCCACTTAACAGCCATACTAAATTTATAGGCATTCTAATCTTCACACATACATTTTACTGTAATACCTGCACAATTTATTGACTAATCTGATAGAATAAATTATGGCACTTCTAAAAATTCAAGATTACCTTTGCATTGCTACATAATTTGTCTAGCATTTCATTAGTAACACCTCTTCGTCTTGCAGCTTTAATTAGCAATTCCAGTCTGGGATTTACCTGTGACTGTCATGGATGGAAAGTGCTTGCTAATGAATTATTGCAGTGAATTAAGAAACAGGGGAGTTCTCTATGTGCCAAAGACTAATCCACACTTTATTAGTGAATATTTTCAGTTGTGACACCCACAGGTATATCACAGAGCACTGTTCCTGCCCAGCTAGAATTGGTTTCTCTTTGTGTCCTGATTCAAGATAAACCATACATTTCAGTTCTGTCTGTGAGATTAGATGGGCATCAAAATCTAATTTCTAAATTTCTTTTCAAGATTATGCACCACCTCTCTCCAACCACAGCATGTCAGTGGGCAGAATGGCCCTTATTCACCTGGCCCAGGGGAGTGGTGAGAGCAAAGCAATGGGTCATGGGGAAAGGAAGGGGCTAAACTGAAATGGCAAAATACTATTGCACTCCTTCACCCGCTTCTTCCAGTCTGTTTGACCCTTACTCTCCATCTATTATTACAGTAAGGAGAAATGGTTGCCTATTGTCAGGGCTGGTTAAGTTTCTTCTTGTTTTTTCTTTAAACATTATAGATAATATTGACTCTCAACCAGAAGGCTTTATTTTGTGTTGTTTTGACAGTTCACCCTAGCTTTGGAGTGAGATTGGTTAGGGCAGCACCATGGTAGATAACTGGCAGGTAGTGTGAGATTTTTGGGTAGGCTCTGGGTTTTGTTTTGACGATTAATCTAAGGCATCTGTTTTAGGTGAAGGAAAGTCCCCTTACAATTATCCCCCTGGATCCATCCCTATAGGAGATGGAAAGGACTTTTGCCTGAGGTAAACCTTGGACACTTTATATCCAATGCCATGGAGTCATCATGGAGATGGTGCAGGCAGGCCCACTTTACACTTAACTCCATGGCCTGTGATGACACATGTCTTGGCATTGCCCTGGGCCAGTCTGGATTACTTGGTGGGCTTGAGGAAGGGGCACTACAAACAGAATGCTAGAAAATATATGGAAAAACAGACGTTTTTACCAGGTAAAAGCTCACAGTAAAAAATGGGAGTCGGTCATTAAATGTTTTGGCATACAGACATTCCCTTTCTGTATATTAGTCAAGATGATCACATATTTAACTGTCTCTAGCAACAGGCATGAGCACAAATTGTATCCTGACTGAAATATCAGGATCTTACCTTTCTCTTAGTCATAGAGAAATTCCTATAGTTTTTATTAAAGCTTTGAGGACCTGACTGTTTCCCCCTAAAATGCACATAGAGCCCATTTTTACCCTTTTAAACTGCTTTAATTAACTAAAATTTTAAATATGTTTTTGTAGTATCTAAATTCTTTTTGTCATTTTGAATTCTGAGTTGTTTAAAACTATTTAAATTTATTTTAATTGTATGCCACCATGAGATTCCATGATACATGGCAGGATATAAATATGTTAATATACTCTATCTGCATCAGCAGCAGCAGGAGAAGAAATGGACTTAGACAATATAAGGGCCAGACAATGGATCTGAAAAGTGTCTCATGGGATGCAAGGGGAGTAAATGAGCCCCATACAAGGAAGAAAATATTACATTATTTGAATAAAGTTAAGCATGAACTTATTTGTCTACAAGAGATACATATTAGGAAAAAAGATATCAATTTTTTTATCATAACCAAAATTGGGAAGAGAATTTACCTCATTGGGTGAGATGAAGAAAAAAGGGGGTGGTTATTTATGCTAATCCTCAATTGGCTCCTGAAAAAAAAAATTGGAAGATGTTAATGGGAGATGTGTAGGAGTACATATACAGACACAAGGTTCAAAAATTTTGGTAGTGGGTATTTATGCACCCACAAAAAGTTAGGCCATTTTTATAACTTAATAGAAAAGGTAATAGTCTATTCTTTTGAAAATTGGTTTTTTTGAGAGAGTGTAATGGAGTTGTAACTCCCTGGATTGACAGAACTTAAATTAACTATATCAGTTGTGGTCAAGATAAAATTCCAAAATCTTTTTTTTTTTTAATTTGATGGACAATTTTGAATTACAAGATGCGTGGATATTTAAGTATGGAGATGCTAAAGGATATATTTTTTGCTCAAAACATAAATCTTTCTCCAGAATTTATATGTTCTTGATTTCTAGGTCTTCATGTAACAGGATTGTTAAAATGGAAAGTTTGCCAAAAAACTTTCTCTCATCTCAACCCAGTGACTTTCGTGTTAAAAAATAAAATGAGTTCCTTCAATTGGAGACTGAATGAAATTTTGTTGACAGATGAGAAAACCATAAATAAATGTTAGAACGTTAAAACTTTTTTTGGAAAATGATTTGGATAAAAGTATAGATGTGAGAATAGTATGGGATACAAGTAAGGTCCTTATAAGAGGTTGCTTTATACAACAGAATGCTGAGATGAAAAGAAGAAGATAAGAAAAGACTTATTTGATTGTAGATGAAATAATAGGAAAGGAAGAGGAACTAAAGAGAAATCCATTGAAGTGTGGTGTCCTGAACCAAATAAAAGTTTTACAGAAGCAATTTTCTATGATTACGGTGGCAGAGACTTAAAAAAAAAATAGATGAAGTATGCAAAACAGAAACATTTTGAATCTGCAAATAAGGCAGGTAGATGGTTGGCTTATAAAATGAGAAAAGACAGAGAAAAGAAATTAACATGAAAGATACAGACTGGGGGAAAGTTAATTACAAATAACAAGAAGATAAAAAGACAATTTACTCCTCCTTATGTAAAGACTAACAAATTTCAATTGAGAAGATTGGGAAATATTTAGATAAGCAGAACTTCCCATTGATTACAGATTATCAGAGGTGAAGATTGAATGCCCCCATTGCTGTAGTCACAATCTCCAAGGGAATTAAAAAGATTAAAGTAAGGAAAGTGCCTGGGCCATATGGCCTCCCAGCTATATATTGTAAGTGCTTTGAAGAGGAGCTTGATTTACCATTGCAACAAACTATAAATTTGTTTCTAAAGTCTGGGAAGATCTCAGTTACATGGCAAAATGCAAATACAGTAGGACCTACATATCCGCTGATTCATTATCCACTGATTCAGTTATCCATGGGACACAAAACAGCACACCTACCATAAAGTCTTCCTAGAAAATGCATCCTCTCTAGACATTTTCTAGGTCATCCAAGGCAACTCTGTGGTATTTTAAATCAGAAGTCCCATTATATTAAATTGTGTTCGCAGTTATCCACGGTTTCCTGTATCCGTGGGGGGGGGGGTAGAAGCAATCCCCCACAGATACAGGGGTCATACTATATAACTTTAATTCTGAAAAAGCGCTGGGATTTGACAATGGTTAAGAATTATAGACCTATTTCCTTGCTGAAAATGACTATTAGAATTTTACTACAATTTTGATGGATAGACTGGAGATGATTTTACAATAATTCACCTCCAGTCTATCACTGTGGTTTTCTACCAAAGATGTTATTGCCTGATAATACGATATGTGTATTGGACATTTTAGAATACTTGGAGAAGCACAATGAAAAACAAGTAGCCCTGATATTTCTGGATGCAGAAAAAACCTTTGACAATTTAAATTTGCATTTTTGTTTTGTTTTGTTTTGTTTGAGTCTATTGAGACTATTCCCATACAGGAGGAGTGGTTGATGAAATTATTTGACCTTGCTGAAATGGATAAGTTAACTATTTTAATTAGAGAAAAGTCAGTGATTAGTTTTAGGAAAGATTGGGAACTGGTAATTGCCTTCTTGTAGGATCAACAGGGGAAACTATCAATAGTGGGATTCAATGAACAGTAGGATTATTTAATCCTACTATTATAGAGCCTAATATTGTTGTGTGATAAAGGAAGTCAAGCATTATATCACATATAACCATTGGTAGGAAAGTTGGAAGTAACTATTTCATTCTTTATCTTTTATTTTAGTTTGCGTGTGTGTATTAGTAATTCTTTTTAATTTACTCTTATATGTTTTTTTTTATATTCTTATTATATGTTGTTTTATATGATGGGGCAAAATCTTAATAAAAATATTTTTAAAAATGTTTTGTCACCTACTGGGTGAGATTACATAAGTTTCTGTGCATTTTGACAATATGTTGCATTTTGGGACTGCTTTGTGGGGGGAAATTGTACAAAATATCTTTGGGTTTTTTGTTGTTGTTTTTTTTACTATAAAACAACACTTTCTGTGTGAAATAGTGTAATTTTTAAAAAACAAAAATATTCCAAATTACCAAAAACAAAACTTGCAGCAGATGACCAGCTTCTTGATAGAGTGTCACAATGTGCCGAGAACATTAGTAAGTACAGTATTCTTTACACTCCTAGCCTCTATTGTACTTAACCTGGATCATGACAACATTAGGTGGTGTGTTGGCCTGCCCCTGCCAGCCCATGATATGTCAGGAAAAAATGTTGAGACAGTTGCATGAACTCCAGAGGAGATGGGCATGTTCATTGGAAAATCATGTTTGCCTTATCATTTATTTCCATAGTGAAATTCCAGTGAAACCATTATAATATATACAGATCACCTTTGTTTATTTCTTTGAGTATAAAAGCAGATTGTGTGTAGGGTGAAAAGTGTCACAGGACAAGCCACATATTAATCCCCTTCATTCACATATACCTTCCACATATATTCCACACAAGCAGAGTCTTGTTTTCAAAGATAAACCTTGTCTCTTTGAAGAAAAGGGAGAAAAACCCCAACAATTCTATATCTACCAAGTTATAAAATAATTGGATGGAGTGCTTTGTTTGCTTTGTGTCCACAGTTAAATCTCAAATCCGTGATTGCTCATCCTTAATTGAACACACTAGGTTGATGTTTTTTATGCTTCAAGAGGCAGCTCTAAGCTTTTTTACAGTTACTCTCAGGAAAGGGATTTAGTGTGTAATAGCAGGGAACCCCTCAGAAGCATTATGAGCTTCCAGAGGCTAAAAAGATAAAGTTGATATAACCCAAAGCCATATAACATCTAAATGGCAACCACATCCTCTATAACATAATGCCTATAGTACTCTGGGTATTTTTCAAGAGATTTCTCTAACAATCTCAATGAATGCCAGACTACGATTGCTGGAGGAATAGGCATGGAATTTGACATCAAATTCTCATTTTCTGTCATGATGGAAACTGCATAGTATGATTGAACATAAAGAGTACCTTCAGAATCTGTGAGAAGATGGAATCTTTTTGAGATTTTCCATATGATGGTGAAGCTATCCATCACTGTCTTACCACTGAATGAATGCTCATATCATTCTCTCCTCTTCTCTTCTCTTCTCTTCTCTTCTCTTCTCTTCTCTCCTTCCCACTGAGATCCAATTTTTAAGGTAACATCTGAGCAGTATCCCTTTTTATAGAATCATAGAATTACAGAGTTGGAAGGGGCCTCATGGGCCATTGAGTCCAACCCCCTCCTCAATGCAGGATCTCCAGCTAACGCATCCCCAGCAGGTAGCTGTCCAGACTCTTTTTGAAGATGTCCAGAGATGGAGACCCCACCACCTCTCTAGGCAATTGGTTCCATTTTCAAACCACTCTTACTATCAAGACATTCCTTCTAATGTTCAATTGAAATCTATTCTCCTGTTAACTTCAAACAATTATATCTGGTCCTAACCCCCGGGACAGCAGAGAACAGGCCTTCTCCCACCTCTTTGTGGCAGCCCTTGAGGTATTTAAAGAATAAAATCATGTCATCCCAGTTTTCTCTTCACCAAGCTGAACAAACCCAGCTCCCTCAACCATTTCTCATACCTTTTGTTTTCCATAACTCTTAACATCTTTGTTGGCTTTCTCTGAACCTGCTCCAACTTGTCTATATCCTTCTGAGGTGCCCAGAACTGGACACAATACTTTATGTGAAGCATGACCAGCATAGAATATAATGGGACTATTACTTCCTTTAACTTGTAAACTATGCTTCTATTAATGTAGGCTAAAATAACATTTGCCCGTTTTGCTGCAGCATCACACTGCTGGCTCATGTTAAACTTATTGCCAACAATAATTCCAAGTTCTTTTTCACATGTAATAGTTCTGAGTCATGTATCCTGCAACCAATACCTGTGCATTTGGTTTTTATGGCCTAAATGTAGAATTCTGCATTTGTCTCTACTGAATTTCATTTTAGTAATTCCTGTGCAATTTTCTAGTTTATCTAGGTCCTTTTGTACTCTGTTCCTATATTCCAATGTGTCAGCCACCCCACCCAGTTCTGTGTCATCTGAAAACTTTACAAGGATTCCCTTCACCCCATCATCTAAGTTACTGATGAAAATGTTGAAGAGTAAAGTCCATAGGACAGAACTCTGAGTCACTCCACTCAAGACCTCCTTCCAGTTTGAAGTGTGGGTATTGATGATGACGCTTTGAGTACAGTTGATCTTGCTTGTTTCCCAAACTCTGTGTACTGATGTATAGACATTTGAAGTTTTGTTTGTTCTCACCTATTAATTTACTGTTAGGTTTTCTTTCCCTCAGCTTCTCCTTTTGAATTGACATCCTTGTGTTTAGAGGCTGCCTTTGGGCTGATGTTTGAGCTATCATCTTTAAACCCCCTTCCAAGGATTAAGTTTAAAGTCCTCTTGATCAGACTTTCCATACTACTACCAAAGTCATTCTTCCCAGTCTTCAAGAGTTGCACCCCATCCGTTGCCAGCAGTCCTCTAAGAAGTGAAGACAGTGGTCCCAGAAGCCCAAACTCTCCCATCTATACCATCCATGTAGATGGTAGTCATTCACCTTTAGTATCTTCCTGTCCCTGTGCAGTCTTCTATCCTTCATTTGCAGAATTGACGAGAATACCATCTGTGCTTCAAATCCCTTCAGTTTCTTGCCCAAAGTTTCTTAGTCAGAGGTGAACTGCTCAAAGATGTTCTTGCAGTACCCTTGGTGACCACAAGGATAAAGAGAAAGGGATATTGATCTATGTTCTTGATGAGTTTTGCCAAATTGTCAGTGATATTCTGGATATGTGTGCCAGAAAGACAGCATACTTCCTGATTCATCTTGTCAGGATGGCACATAGGTGCCTCTAAACTCCCTAATTAATGAGTCTCCAACCACCAGCACCTTTCTTTTTTTCTTGTTGTGGTTGGTGGTTACCTTGACTCCTTTCTTGGCATACCACATCCCTTGTACTGGTTTACTGTTTCATCATCTTTACTGCTCCTATCCTCCCAAAGATGTAGGAAGTGGTTGTTTTGTTGGAGAGGTTCTGAATCCCTTCTGTATGTTCTGCTCCTGAAAGTGACTGTCCTCCAGGGTGTTTCCTCACTGTTACAGGCCTTGTCTTTTTCCTTGGCAGTTCCTTCCTGTTGGTTTGGTGGATCAATTCTCCCTGTGTTTTGTTCAGGTAGTGCTCATGTTCTCTGATGCACTGAAGGGAATCAACACATAGCTGTAGTGCTCTGACCTTCTCTTCCAAGAGAGCTACCAATTTACACTTGCTGCAGGTCTAGTTGGTGATGTTTTTCTGGCAAGAACAGAAACATTTCACATGCATTGCAGCAGACAATGATTGGTTCCTTCTGCCTCCATCTCTGCAGTACTTCCCTCTCCTTCCTCCTTGTAATATTTATATGGGATATAATAAAGTGTGCAGCACTGGCTCAAAAGTTTGTTGCCGCTCCCCACCTGGCTGCTTTTTTTTGCTCACAGTGACTTCAGCAAAGGCTTATAGAGAAAAGTAGAAGGTATGCAGATGAGCTTCTACTCTTCCACAGCCTCGCCTCTTCCTACTCTCCCGGAGCTTCAAGAGATGCACGGAAAGAGCATCTCTCTCCACAAGATGGAACGCAATAAAGGCCAAATTCTGGTACTCTCCAGGAAATAATCTTTAATCATTTTATTTCCTGTATTTTTGCATATACTTTGCAGGCAGCAAACCCCACTAAACTTCTTAGCAGGTACATGCATCCACACATGTGCATGCACACACAGAGAAAGGATAAGCAGAAAGATTCCCCCTTCAGAATCCTGTACGTGTTTTTCACAACTATGTACTACCACTAGTTTGACTAATCTGTCATCTGCACAGGTTGGTATTGTTGTGTTGCTGAAAATATACAGAAAAAAAAACATACTAGAAACAGGGCAGGTGTACATAAACTCTGTGAAATATGCTGTCCATTTTCTAGTGATTGCTGAGCACTGTAACAAACAGACAAATTGGAAGATGTTTATGGCTTTATAGTCTGATAGTGCTAAGCCAACACATATCAGGTTAGGATTCTGATAAACATATGGTGTTCTCATTTAAATGCTTGTAATTCTGCACTTCAGTTCACTCACTCCTCATCACTGTTAGAATGCAGGAACCAGAGTTTTTAGTTTATATTTTACCATATGAAAGGCCATAAATTGCATACTTTATTGGTGTACCTTCACAGTTACAAACACTGCAAATGTTAAAATTTTTTTTACAAATCTGCAGAAAATCTGTAGGCACAAGAAAAGGAGCTTATTGGTTTATCTGGTGAATGGTGGAATGAACAGATCCTTCCAGAAGACCCACAGGAGGTACTAAGGGTCCCCACCTTCCTACTCTACTCTAGACTTTTTATAATAGGGCAGGGCAATTTTTCACCTAGATGTTGTTGGAGTTGTCCATTCCTGAATTACAAGAATGAAAATTTTAAAGTATTTTTTCCACTTGTACATCCAGAAAAAATAATGGGGGACACCATATAAATCTGTCACAAAATGCAAGAAGGAAAAAGTTCATTTTGAGGGACTACATTGAAAAGGAAGCAATGTTCCTGATCATGGTGTCTCCCCTGCCAGGTAAGCTAAAAAATATTGGGTACAGATTCAAAAAACAATTCAAGACATTTTGAAAATCAGGCTTCCACTAAAACCAGAAATATACTTGTTAGGAATGATAGACCAAGAATTAGAAAAACAAAGTGGAAAGATGATTTTTTATATGATGGCAGCTGCCAGAATAATATTCGCTAATAAATGGAAACAAAAAGAAACGCCGTCCAGAGATCAATGGCTTGAGAAACTATACGAAATGATAGAAATGGACAAATTGACAACGTTAATTAAAGGAAAAGATTTAGGGACATTCAAAGAAGATTGGATCATGGTATCAAAATATATGGAAACAAGAATAAAAAACTCAACAATACATTAGAAAGCAAACAAAAGTCAAAAACTAATGTGGAATAAGCTAGATACCCACAGTTTACGTATTACATAGATATAAGCAGATAAATATGGGTCTGCACACATATAGATCCGTAACAGCAACATGAATATTAATCATAAAGAGGAGAGAGAAAAAAAAAAGGAAGAGAGAGAGATGAAGAGAGAGAGAGAAATTGGAAGACAGTGAACTAAATACTAAACATTAAATACAAATGTCAAACAAACTCTAATCTTCAAATAAGGCGAAATGGGAAGTAAAAAAAAAATGATTCAAGAAACCACATAAATATATGAAACTAACACTAAAGGGAAAGCAAAAAAGAAGTAGAAATCCATAAACATTTTATACATGTATATCTATTTAAACATTAAACGATGCACATAGATAAATACTGAGAAACATGGGGAAACTAGATAGGAAGTCATGAATGAGAGAGATGAGGAAAGGAATGAGAGAAAAAGAGAGAATGGAGAAGAATGGTTATATTTGCATGAATAGTGTGATATAGGGACAGAGAGACAGAAGAAAGGGAGGATGGAAGGAGGAGGAAAAAAAAACTATGAAAGAGAAGGGAAGACTGGGAATATGATTGAAATGAAAACATACAAAATGAATGAATATAAGAGATGTATAGTAAGCTGACTAAAGGATGAGATGTATACATATGTATGTGTGTTGTACATGATATTCAAAGAGATATGAAACAAATATCTGACATGTACATAGGTAGATACGTGATGGATGAATATGTTGATACTGATATTCTCTGCCTGTTTGGTATAATATGTTTTTAATGTTGATAAATATCATGAATAAAAAATAATTAAAAAAAAAAAAGAAAAGGAAGCAATGTTCCTTATTACGAATGCTTCCATTAGGTTAGTTTACCACAAGAACAGGGAAGTGTTGTGAGATAACAACAGTAATATAGAGAACTAGAACTTCTTATCATCAATACTACTTATCAGAACTACTTATTTTTCCTTCAAAACCTTCTTGACAAGATACATTCTCCCATTACTGTTAATAATGTTCCCATTTATCCTGCGAAAGATGCATACAGTCATGGCTTTATTTTTGACTCACATTGTTCCTAACATTGAGGCTGTAGCAAGGTCATGTTGATTTCTTTTTCTTTATAACATTACCAAAATCAGACCTTTTTTCTGGATTCTCTGCTAAGGCCTTAGTTCATACCTTGGCCATTTCCTGCCTTGATTATTGTACTCTTCTTTTGACCGGTCTTCCATTATCTCATCTTAGTACTATAGTTTCCATTCAACATTTTGCTGCTAAAATTATCTTTTTGGCCCATCATTTCAATCATGTTACCCCACTTTTGATACCTCTTCATTGGCTACCAATTCCTTCTTGGATTCAGTACAAGCTTCTTGTTTTAACTTTCAAATACAATGTACAATGTAGCTTCCCCCTATTTTTCAGACATTATTTCATTTTACAGACCTCCTTGAGATCTACAGGCCTTCTGTAGAAATTCTAGGCTTCTCATTCTTCTTCCTTGGCTCAGCTTTGTCCCTTTTCACTTGCTACTCCATACACTTGGAACTGCCTCCTTGAACATTCGTGGACTGCTCCTTTCCTCGTTATTTTTAAATCTCAATTAAAAACGTTCTTTTTTCCAAAACTATGGGAATTACAATTTAATATTGTTTTATAATCTTGTATATGTTGATTATATATATTTGTCAGTATGCTTTATACTATGTTATATTTTTTGTATTTTATCTGGATAATTTGTTTACCAATTGTATTGTATAGTTTTATACTTTTATTAATCTTTCCTTCCCTCTCTGTGTGTGCATACGTATACTTTAGACTGTACACCTTTGGCAATACCCACTGTTTTGGTTATTTTACTTGCAAAGCAATATGTACATCAATGGCTCTATATACATAAATGACAATGACAACAACAACGATCAGTAGATGGTAAGAACAAAGAAATATGACACCTTTTAGAATAATCAAGTGGTTTGAAGGAGATGGAACCTGTTCCATGGAACTGGCAGTACTTCCTAGGGAAGATAAAATCAAGATCATTCCTGGGGAAAAAGTAGCCTGCGCTAATAAGGTTAGACGTTTTGAAAAATGTATTAAAATGGAGATTACTAGTTTTGGAACTATTCGACTTCACAAAGCCTTTGAGTTCACAAAGCTGACCATCCTTTACATACGAAGGCGACCCTCCTCAATCCAAAGGAGAATGAGGAGGGTAGTCTTTGTTTGTAAAGGTTGGTCAGCTTTGTGAAGCC
The DNA here is from genome assembly GCA_030847615.1 of Gambelia wislizenii. NCBI lineage: Eukaryota > Metazoa > Chordata > Lepidosauria > Squamata > Crotaphytidae > Gambelia > Gambelia wislizenii. The sequence goes on from JAUMIR010000004.1 coordinate 113,364,439, forward strand.
AAAGGCTCTGTGAAGTTGAATGGTCCATTGTTTGCTGGGACCATTAGCTAAATAGACACTAACCCCCCTCATATATCCTCCTATCCTAAAAACTGAACATCAACCACTGAATACACAAATTTACATGCTAATCTTCTTCAACAGGGACGCACAGTATATAAAACCCACACACCCACATGCCACCGTTCTCTGAAGATGCCAGTCACAGATGCAGGCAAAACGCCAGGAATAAACTCTTCTAGAACATGGCCTCATAACCCAGAAAAAAACCACAAACAATCTATGGTCAGCTTTGCTGGTAAGGTAGAATGAGTAAGTGAGCCAGAGCTACTTAAAGCTGCTATAACTGTGAGTGCATCCTGATGTTACTTTGCAGAATGAAAGTTTGTGTGTTTCATATATATCAGCCTTTTCTTTATTGTCAACATATGCTTTTAGTGTATGTTGCTGCATTAATCTTTTTGATAAACTAAGTGAATAAAAGCACTGCATCCCTGTTTCTCCAGTGGAACTGTATCTAATCTTTGGAGCCAAATTGAGTACTGTCAATATTTAATATGATGTTCCCTGGAATGTAAGAACCTACTTTTTCCCCCTAATAAACAAAAATACCCACCCAACCCAAAATTAAAGAGATTATTTAAATGGCCAAAGGAAAAAATGCAAAAGAAAATGTTGGTGTTACCACAGTATACACAGAAAAAGCTCTGTTGAAATTTGGTATACTGCAGAAATGAATTAATGACGCTAGTGAATAAATTATCAGCACAAATCAGAGATATTTTAATCACCTTGCAATGTGACAGCTTGACGAAGGTCTAGACTCCCAAAGGATAAGAAAAGTTCTCTGAAAGATATTGATTTGCTCCAGTGCACCTTCTTTTACTAATTATTACCAATGCAGTTCTTCCAATTAATCAGCTCAAGTGAGCAGCGGCAGTAGACTCCAGTCTTTACATGCATTATGCAGATAAGTGACAAAGTCAAGGCTTCCTGCACAATTACACTAATTATAAGCCTTTCTTTGGTCAAGGATTGCAAACAAGCATGAAGTGAGTACTTTATATATTTGCTGTGAACCATGTTGTTTGTGCTGTTGAAACAGATCCAAGAGCAGCGTTTTGTCTTCTGTACAGAATTCGGAGGTGTGGGGGAGAGAATAACAAAACAGTGCTTCTCTATAAAAATAGTTATTAAGCAGTGATGCTAAAATTCTCTCCCAGCATATGAACCAATAAAAAGTTACTTTGGATTAACCAGACCATGAATATAGTCAAAACACCATATTATACTGAAATAATGAAAAATACAAGAAAACTGTCTAGATCTATTCACACACTAACACAAGTTTGTTTTTATACAAACATAAATCAGAGAATTAGAATATGAAAGCATAAGCCTGAGGCAAAAATCCTATTCAATTCTCTAAAGAGACATCAAAACTAAATCTTAATTTTTTGCAAGTTTGATCAATAAATATGTTACCTATATATAGATCATTTCTGATGGATTCAGTGTATCTCATATGCAGAAAAATATTTTCACAAGTGAAATGGACCAAGTGTTTTAAAAAAAGAAAAACTAAGCAAGTTTTGTTGAAAAGGGTAAGAAAGGATTGAATCTTGATCCATACTGGAACCATATTATGTTTCCAGTATGTTACCTAGATATAGATCATTTCTCTGATGCATTCAGTGTACCACATATGCAGAAAAATATTTTTACAAGTGAAATGGCCCAAGTGTAAAAAAAAAAGACTAAGCAAGTTTTGTGGAAAGGAATGAATCTTGATCCATACTGGAACCATCTTGATACCACAGTTTGGAAAAGATACATTTTGGACTAAAAGGTATTAATCTCCCCACCAGCATAACCAGTGTCCATGTTGGTTAATATATTATGGAAGTTTTACTCAAAGCAGTAGCTTTTCTAAGCTTCTACTAAAAAATAATCACTGCCAGCCTCTTCACAGCTGATTTCTTATTTCTTCAAGGCTGCATATTTTTGTTTACCTTTCCCTTGATCCGGTCCAAAGAATTTTACAATATGCTAAGAAATGTTCACTTTTCCTTGTAATCAAAGTCTATGGCAGGCACGATGAACTTCTGCTCCACAGGATTCATCTAATTAATGTCATTCCACCATTAGGCCCACAAAGATCTGGCCCTCCGCAAACTCTGCACTTCCCAAGACCCACCTAAGAGTTGCTCTGAAAAGAATCTCCATTATTTCCAGTCACTGATTGGAAATAGCAAAGATTCCTTTTCTAGCTTCAGTGCCCCTCTCTTTTCCCCACATAGAGAAGTGGGAGGACAAATTAAGCTATCTGATCCTACATGGGAAAGGGAGAGGAAGAGTAAAGCCAGCCCTGAGCCAAAATACCAGATGACAAAGCTCCAGTTGATGCTTTGACTACAGAAACACAGCTTCAAGAGACAAGTTGACATACATCAGGCCCACAAAGGACTATCAGGGGAGAGGAAGAATCTGGCCCTCAGCAAGCTTTAGTTTACCACCCCTTGTCTATACTATAAGTAGGGATTTTTCACGGCATATATTGGTGGGAAATCCTTATACAAAGAGATGTCACTGCAAGTGTAGACTTGTGTGGTGGTCCATATGTCAGGAGTGACTGAACCCGAAGTTTTAAAATGACCAGACAACTGCAGAAAGCATGCTGAGTCATGATGACTGACTCCATGAACTGCCAGTCATGCCTAATCATGCCACAGCTGCATGAGAAGGGTTACATCATGAGAAGGGTTACTAGAGTGCAAAGCTATGTTGTATGAAATCTGATGCAATGTAACCATGTGTTTGAATAAGCCAATGCCATACTGATGTGTATATAAGCAAGCCAGAACAGAGATCATTCTCTTCCTCTGATTCTATGATACCTGGCATAGCACTTTGATTGTAGATATTGTGAATAGCTGAAACTACTTTGAAGATTAAAACACCTCCTGTTTTTTGGATGCCAAACACTGTGTGTGAGTATTCTTGGGAAAAGGTTGCTACCAAGTCTGCTGAGACAGTTTTTGTGGCTTTTCCCGGGAATTGAATGTCCTATCATCCCCTGACAATGGTTACAGGCCCAGCTGATTGATTTCAGATTAGATAAGGTGCACCTGGGAAAGTTCCCAGAAACTCTTTTGTTTTGAGTGTTTTTGGCTAGGTTGCTGAGAAACAGTTAAGTTTTTAACTAGGCTCTGTTTTGGCCAAGCCTTATCTTCAGTTGACCTTGAAGTATTGTCAGCTGCCAGTGTCATGGCCAGACAGGATTCTGAGGACTCAGAAGATGAGGAGGCTGAGGCTGAATTTAGCTCTGCTTTGCCAGATGCAGAAGAACCCAGGACTCAGCAGCCTAGCCCTTCCCCAGCACAGGGTCCAAGCCTGGGAGATATAGTTGAGCAACAGCAAGAGGTAGAGGAGCAGGTACCTACCTTTATCCAAAGAAGACCAGAAAGAGAGGGCCTGTGACGCTCTCGGAGGCTAAAAGAAAGACGCACATTAATCACCAAGCAGCTATGAGTGGGAGCTGGGCCAACATAAGCAGTTGGGGGAGACACTGGATTCCTTGTCAAAGACTATCTGTGTTCCCTGGAGGAAGCCTCTGCCTTTGACTCTCCTGGCTTTTTGGAACTTTGTTTCTTGAAACCTCAGATTAGCTTGACTCTGGACTGTATTCGTTGACCCACCTGCCAGAATCCTTTTGACCTTGGACTGCCTCATCGTTCTTTGCTCTCTCTGGACTCCTGACTCTCTGGACTGCTATTGACAACACAAGGTACTGTGCTTTGGAACTGAGTTGTTGCCGAGCCGGGCTGTTTTATCAACTATTGACTTGGTGGCTTTCCCGGACAGCCAGCTTTTTTGAGTTTCATAGCTGGAGAATATTTTTATTCAGGCAGTAAAATGGCAGATACTAGCTCCGTGCGATTTGAAAAATTGACCGATAGCAATTATCCAACATGGAGAATGTACATGCAAGCTTTATTAATTAAAGACAATTTGTGGCATGTTTGGAGAATGAGAGCGTAATCCCAGAAGTCTCAGAAGATGAAATTGCAGCATTCAGACTGGTTGACCAGAAAGCCAGAGCTGAGATTCTTTTCTCTCTAAGTCCCTCCCAAATGATTCATGCTACACAGAAAACACAGCTTTTCAGCTCTGGGTGGCTTTAGAGAATGTTCATCAGAACTCATCCTGTCTCTCAAAGATGATTTGGACAAAGAGACTTTATAACACAAAGCTGTGCCCTGGAGGCTGTGTAAAAGTACATTTGGAAGAAATGAAACAGCTTCTCCAAGAGGTAGCCAACAGGGGGGAGTTAAGATTCCAGAAGCCCACAAGTGTTTTATATTATTGGGCAGTTTGCCAAAGGAATGGGATTTCCTAATCTACAGTCTGCAAAGCACCAGAGAGCGTGATTTGTCTGTAGACCTCATGGCTGGGTGTATTCTGGAAGAGGTCCAATGCAAACAATTTGATTCCAGGTCAGAGGAGAATCAGACACAAATTACCAGGTACAATCAGGAGATTGTGGAGGAAGGAGCCTGCAGCTACATGAAATGCTGTTTCAGATGTTAAAAGCCTGGACATTTTCAGAAGGATTATAAGATGCCTGCACAGGACAGGAGGGACAGCAGAGCTAAAGGGAAAAGGAGGGGTGCATCCTCTCAGGCTGGAAGCCATGCCTTAATAGCAAAGCACTATCCTGATGGTAATAAGGGGAAAACTTGGTTATTAGATAGTGGGGCAACTCACAATATGATAAATGATGTGAAAATGTTAAGTAATGTTAACAATGCTTCTATAACCAATATTACACTTGCAGATGGTGCTCCCATCAAGGTGCAGAAAATGGGCACTGCATATGTCCCATTTTTGACAAAGATTTTGAGAATGTGTTATGTGTTAACAAACTGGAAAATTATCTTTGGTTGTTTTCCAGGCTGTGAGGCCATGTTCTGGAATACTTTCTTTCCAACGTTTCGCCTGCATCTGTGGCTAGCATCCTCTGAAGATGCCAGCCACAGATGCAGGCGAAACATCAGAAAGAAACTATTCCAGAACACGGCCTCACAGCCTAGGAAAAAACCAATTTAAATCTATGGATGCCAGCCGTGAAAGCCATCGACTTCAAACTGGAAAATTGCATATTGACTGTATCCCAAATTACCACAGATGGTTATAAAATGTTATTTGAAGGGGATCAATGTACAATAACAGAAAGACATAACATGAATAATGTCTGTGTAAAAGGGATAAAGAAACATGGGTTGTATTACATGTTACCTAAAGAGAAGGTGGCAAATGTGAATCCCGCAGACGATGTAGACGATGTGCCCCTACATGACAAATGTGTTCATTATTACCACAGGCTACTGCTAGTTAAAAAGGGTTAAAGGAGCTTTTTATTGTTATTTATTTATTTATTTATTTATACCCTGCTCTTCAGCCACAAGGCTATCAGAGCGGCTTACAAATTGTTTTAAGCAATAGCAATTTACACATCTACTCTGCATTAAGCAGTTTCCAGTGTGTATTAGCTAATTGCCCCCACAAGCCGGGTACTCATTTTACCAACCTACGAAAGGATGGAAGGCTGAGTGAACCTTGGAGCCCGCTGGAATCGAACTTGCAATGTGGTGACTTGCAGGACTGGCATTTAACCACTGTAAAGGTTTGCCCTGGTCTAAATATGAAACACTGACCAAGGTTTTTAGAATGTGTTGTGTGTAGGAAACTTAAGGTGAAGGCTTACCTAGTTGCCAAAAAAATCCAGTGTGTCACCAAAAGACCCTTTGAGGTTGTCCATGCCGACTTGGCAGGCCCCTATAAACCCACTGAGGGGGGTAATCATTATTTGTTTGTAATTGTGGACAGACACATTAGGTACACCTGCATGTATTTACTGAAGGAGAAAAGTCAAGCTGCAGAGAAGTTCCGTGAGTGGGTGAACATGATGGAATAGGAATTTCCTTCTCTTAAGGTTTCCAGTCTAGTGACTGATAGGGGAGGGGAATTCTTATCCAACAATCTGCAGAACTAGATGCGTAGGAGGGGCATCCGGCACAAGACCACAAACCCAGTGTCTCCAGGGGAGGATGGGCTTGCAGAAAGGAAAATTAGGATGTTAAAGTGTATGATGGAGTGCATGATGGAAGATGCACAAGCCCTAGCTGGGCTGTGGGGGGAGGCAGTGAGAACTGCTGCTTACCATATGAATAGACAGTGGGCATTCAGTGTCAAACAGACCCCATATTGTCTATTGTATGGTAGAGCACCAAGCCTCAAGCACCTGAGGATTTTTGGACTATTTGCAAATGTACTTATTCACCCTAACCTAAGGATGCCTGGGCAGCCTAAGACTAGGAGGCTGCATTTTCTTGGCTATGAAGGTAATAAGTACATATTTTCTCTCCATCCTGGTATGGTGATATACTCCAGGAGTGCAAATTTTGAAATGCACTCAGGTTGGGATAGATTGCACTGCAATCAGGAGGTTTTTGTTCCCTTAGGGAGGGATGTGCCAACAACTTCCAAAAGTCCCACAAATGGAGGGGTGGTTGAGACTGATGATGATGAAGGGGAGGAAGAAAAAGTCTAGTACTTCAACACACACACAAACACTGAGCCCAACATGTTTTTGAAGAGGGAACCTGACACAAGGAAAGAAACTAGCAGTAGTGCAAGTGAAGATGAGTCAGGGAGAACTAGGGTGATCATCCCCAGAAGATCAAGGTGGGTCAGAAAGGCTCCTGACAGATTTGTTGTTCAGGAGGCCAGGCTGTGCAACATCATAGCAGAGGAGCCTGCAAGTTTTCAGGATCACCTAAAACTTATCCAAGAATATCAGGAGAGGTGGAACTCAGCCATGGATTCTGAATTTGAGTCACTGGTGGAAAGGAAAGTGTTACAGGTAGTAGAGAAGCCCAAAGACCAGAAGGTTGCTGGTTGCAGGTGGGTGTACAAGCTGAAGGACATGCCTAATGGGACACAAAAGTGTAAGGCATGCTTGGTTGCAAAAGGTTTTTCACACTACACAAATTTTGACAAAACTTTTTTGCTCACAGCAAAGCCAGAAAGTCTTAGGTTAGTGTTAGCTTTAGCAGCCCAGAGGAAGATAGTTGTGCTACACTTTGACTTTGAAACAGCATACCCAAATGCTGATATTGAGGAGACAGTGTTCATGGAACGGGCCCCAGGGTATGACAGTGCAGGTGAGAGTCAGGTGTACTTGTTATGCAAAGCACTCTAGGGCTTTAAACAACGTTCCAGGTGCTGGAATAAGTGCATACACAAAGTGTTGGTGTCATTAGGGTACACAAGGAGCATAGCAGACGCATATGTGTACACCAAGGGGCAGAAGATAGTGCTGTCATGCTATTCATCTATGTGGACGACCTCTGTGTGGCAGCAAAGAGTGCCAAAGGTGTCAAGAAAGTGCAGGTGGAGTTAGAAAACTAGTTCAAGTTAAAGGACTTAGGCAGCCTGAGGTGTTATTTAGGAGTAGAGGTAGAAAGAATTGGTCTTGGAGAATTTTTCCTCAGTCAGAAAAAGAAGATTGACAATCTTGTGGCCAAGTGTGGGTTAAGTGAGGCAAAAGTGGTCAGGACACCAATGACCACTGATTCTGTGAACTTAGAGGCAGAACAGGAGTTTGAGAGGCCAGACCTTTATCACTCAGTGGTAGGCAATCTGTTGTTTATTGCAAACAACACAAGGACTGACATCAGTTTTGCAACTGGGGTGCTCAGCAGGAGTCTCCAAGCCAAGGAGGGCGGATTGGGGAGACTTGAAGAGAGTAGTTAGATTTCTCAAGGGAACCAGGGACATGAACTTGAAGCTGACAGGAAGTCAGGTGACCCTGGAGTGCTATGTGGACAGTTCTTTTGCTGCAGAAACTTTAGACAGGAAGTCAGTGACCAGGTTGGTGGTCAGGTATGCAGGAAGTCCCATAGTATGGAGATCAAGGAAGCAGAACTGTGTAGCTATTAATATCACTGAAGCTGAATTCGCAGCCTTGTCTGAGATGGCAAGTGAGGTATAGTGGATAAGGCAGATGGTTGCTGACCTTGGGGAGCCGTGCCAAATGCCTGTTGAGGTACACGAGGACTCACAAGCCTATATAGCTATGGCAGAAGCAGAAAATCTGAAATGTAGGACAAAATACATTGCAGTACATTACCAAAATGTGAGGCAGTTAATACAGGAGGGTGTCCTGTGTCTGAGGTACTGTCCATCTGAGGCCAATGTTGCAGACCTGCTCACAAAAGCCCTTCCAGCAGGAAGCCATGAGGAGATGGCAAAGAGTCTGGGCCTTGTCACTAGTGTGTAAAGTGAAAGGTGTCAAAAGGGAAAGGTCAACCGACAAATGATTGATGTCTAACAATGCATGTGAATGATGTTATGCTACAATGATAACATGTGTCCTGTGCAGTAGTTTGACCATTTTGGAGGGGATTGTCAGGAGTGACTGAACCCTAAGTTTTAAACTGGACAAACATCTGCAGAAATAATGCTATGTCATGATGACTGACTCCATGAACTGCCAGTCATGTCTAATCATGCCACAGCTGCATGAGAAGGGTTACATCATGAGAAGGGTTACTAGAGTGCAAAGCCATGTAGTATGAATTCCTATGCAATGTAACCATGTGCTTGAATAAGCCAATGCCATACTGATGTGTATATAAGCAAGCCAGAACAGAGATCATTCTCTTCCTCTGATTATGTGATGCCTGGCGTAGCACTTTGACTGTAGATATTGTGAATAGCTGAAACTACTTTGAAGATTAAAACACCTCCTGTTTTCTGGATGCCAAACACTGTGTGTGAGTATTCTTGGGAAAAGGTTGCTACCAAGTCTGCTGAGACAGTTTGTTGGCTTGTGCCAGGGATTGAATTTCCTATCATCCCCTGACACCATACAAACACTGTCCTCTGCTTTCAACAAAGTGTTGAAGATCATAGGAATACCACAAATAGCTCTGATTTTCCTCTCCTCATCTAAAAATGGCATGTTCACCACTGCAAAGCAGTGTTCTAATATTAAAACTCTTTTTTTAAAGGTAACTAGATTAGGAAGATGAGGTGCAATTAAGTCAAATATGCAGGCAAAGTAGAATAATGATTTATATGTTTTTCACAATAGATTTGTTCTGGACTGGAGAGTATGATGGGGGTAATAATCTATATTTGTACTGAAAGGTGCAATATTTCTGAGTTGTTGTTGTTGTTGTTGTATTTATTTGTATCCAACCTTCTCCCAAAATTGGGACTCAAGCTTCCATACACTTTAAAAGAGCAACACAGTTAAGTACATACAAAAGAAATGAACATTAAAATAGAATTAAACTTATCACAATATTAAAACACCTGAAATTTCTAGTTAAAAGAATAAAATGCAATTTAAAATATTAAAATCTATTTAAAACAGTACAGTTTGAAACAATGCAGAATCCTTTAGCCCATTCTTTAAAAACTTTCTCTATTAAAAGCCTGTTGGAATAAAAGGGATTTGTCTGCCAACAGAAGGACAGCAGGGAGGGGGCCATTGGGATCACCCTGGGAAGGGAGTTCCTGAGTCTAGGAGCAGCCACTAAGAAGGCCCTCTCTTGTGTCCCCACCAACCATGCTTGTGACCTTAGTGGAACTAAAAGAAGGGCCTCTCCTGATGATCTCATGGTCTGAGCAGGCACATGCAGGGGGTTAACATCCATGCATTTGTTAACTGTATGGAAAATTCACATTAAAAGCTAGGTTCAATGCAAAATTGATGAAAATACAAAGTATATTTCTTTTTTCTCTGTTCACTATTAGAAAAAAGTTATATTGCATTATTTTCTCTGAACACTGGTCAGGAGGGTGGGGGAGAGAGCAACTACTCCCCCAGCCCTCAATCCCCAAGAATGACTCTGGGTCAAGGGCACTACCAAGGATGGAAAATAGAGGCCAATTTGCAAAAACAATTGATTTCTGATGTTACTACTGTTACCAATGCTTGGAGTGTAGAAAAAAGAATAAAAATAAGCAGTCTTACTGCCAATGCTAATGGTAAATTCTACCCCCAAGAAACTGTTTAGGAAACTTCTCTTCCCCTTGTGCTAAAATCCTACCCCCATTCCCAGTTTCTTTGTTCCCAAATAGAGTTGAGGTGATTTGTACACAACTCTATAAAAGACATATAATTTACCATTGTTAGAGTAGAAACATATTATTTTTACTGTTACATATAAGAAACTGGTGTTGCATATATAAAATGCTTCCTGCTCCATATGTTCTGATGCAAAAGTTTTTTAAAAAGAAAAAAGAAAAGAAAAGAAAAAGAATTATCTGTGTTCACTCAGCATAAAGCACCACTCAGGAAGCAGGGTTAGTAACCTCTGCATAAGAGAAATCTATCATGCTGTTAGAACACAGATGGAAGCTATATTTAGCTAAACATCTAACAAAGGCTTTGTTCATTATTCTGCAAGTATCCCATAAGTGTTTCTCACTGGGTAGATCAAAATGCATACATTACTAACCAGGGAAACTGAAGTGTTGTAACATTTAATGAGAGTCAGCATGATAGAGGATAGTGCAGGACCCTTGAAGAATATAAGGAAGCTGAACCCAGAACCATCAGGAGCAGTTGCCATGCACCAAATGCAGACAGAACAGGAGCTGTGAGAGTTGAGAATACTCAGCAGACATCACAAAGATGCTGGCATAGTGGTTGTGCTTTTATAATTGTCAGAACAAGTTGCTTAATCTGATTGTACAGTGCAGATATCCCTAGCAAATTGTCTTCTATGGTTCAATCCTGTTGAATTGGAAGTGTCGAATTAGCACACATGGGGTAAGTGTGTGGCTATCTTTCTTTGGCTTATTTCCCACCAGCCCCCTCCTGCCACTCCACCCTGCATGCTAGAATATCTGCATCTTTTCTGAATGATATCAGACAGGCCGTGTTCTGTACTTTTCTGACTCTAAAACAGTATTAAACTGAGAAAACTAAAAGATGAAGTCTATGACTTTTACAATTTGGTTCCAATATGGTCCCTATTCATTCACACTATGGAGATTTTCACACGCCTAAAATACCCTTTGAAGAAATCGGGACAGAAATATTTCTGTCCCGGAAGCAGCGCCGCGGTTCGCATGCCCAGTCCCTTCTCCCGATATGCCGTCGTCGTCACGCTGGGTTATTTCTTCCCTCTTCTGGAATATTTTACTAACGGGAGTTCACCGTTAATAAAATATTCTGGAAGAGGGAAGAAATAACCCAGCGTGACGACGATGGCATATCGGGAGAAGGGATTGGGCGTGTGAACCGCGGCGCTGCTTCCGGAACAGAAATATTTCTGTCCCAATTTCTTCAAAGGGTATTTTAGGCGTGTGAAAATCTCCTATGATGGCACCCAGGATAAGTAAGAATTTAAGAATTTAAGGAAAGCTATGTGAGATCTGACCAAAGAACTATCTAGTCTAACATTCTGTTCACACAGTAGCCTCAAATGTTAATGGGAAACTTGCCAGAATGGCATGAGTACAACTGCGCCACCCATCCCAACAACTGATGTACAGAGGCATACTGCTTCCGATACTAGAACTATCATGACTAGTAGCACAGATGCCCCATCCTCCGTGAGTTTATCTTACCCTTTTTAAGCCATCCAAGTTGGCAGCCATTCCTACATCTTGCAGCAGCAAATTCCACAATTTAACTATGTGCTATGTGAAGTAGTTCCGTTGTTGTTGTTGTTGTTGTTGTTGTTGTTGTTGTTGTTGTTTCAAGTCATTTCTGAATTATGGTGCTCCTAAGGTGAACCTATCATGGAGTTTTCTTGGCAAGGTTTGTGCAGAGGTTTGCCTTCATCTTCCTCTGAGGCTGAAAGAGTGTGGTCACCTAGTAGGTTTCCATGGCTAAACGAGGATTTGAACTCTGATCTCCAAAATCATAGTCCAATGCTTACCCAATGCTGGCAATATGTCCTGAGCGTCATATAACTCAAGTTCTGTGGGTGACCCCAGGTCTATTATTATGAGAGGGAAAAAAGTTTTCTCCTCCCTTCTTTCTCTACATCATGAATAAAAAGATTCCCTTTATTTGCCGTTTATTTAAGACAGACAGCACCACACATTTTGATCTTTCTTCATAGGTATATTGTTCTTGTCCTTTTTTATAATTTTTCACTACTTTTCTACATTTTTTTCCAGCTCCACAGTATCATTATTAGGTGCAGTGACCAAAATTGTGCACAGTATTCCAGATATGATTGCACCATGGATTGGTCACACCAGGGGCAGGATGACATTGGCTGCTTTCAACTCCCTTTTCAATTACATCCAGCATGGAATTTACCTTTTTGACAGCAGCCACACAATGGGTTGTTATTTTCATTGAGATATTTTCACTGTGATATGTACCCCAACCCAAGATTCCTGTTGTGGTCAGTCACCATACATGAAGGTGAGAATGCTTTTCTCTAGTATGTATCACTTGGCATTTGTTTATATTGAATATTATTTGCCATTTCACTGTCCATTCTTGCTGTTTGGAAAGATCCTTTTGGAACTCTTCTCAATCTGTTTTCATTCTCACCATCCTAAATAATTTAATTATAATCAGCAAACTTGGTCACCTCAATAGTCATCCCTTACCCCATCCCATTTAAGGACAAGTTAAAAGCACTGGTCCCAATACAGAACTCTGAGGGACTACACTTTCATAACCCTCTGTTGCAACCTGACTATTTATTCCTACTCTCTTACTGTTCTTTAACCAGTTTTTAATCTTTCATAGGACTTCTCCTCTTACTCCATGACCACTAAATTTGCTCAGGAGTCCTTGGGGTGAGACTTTATCACATCTTTTGATCCTGCCTCTATTGCAAGGATCGGGCCAGCAGAATTGTTTTGAGTGGTCGTGAGTCTTTTACACATAGGGTCAAGAGTGGAAAATCCAGACTACTCAACAGCCTGTTCTGAATAAATTAGTGGCACTTTGCATTTAAAATTGCTCAGATTCACTCTAACTTGGACACTAAAGATCCCATGGATGTAACTTTGGCCCCTGCTTGTCCAGTGACAATGGATACTTTTCAATTTGTGCAAGCCAAGGATATATATAGGATTCTTGAATAGATGTCTTAGATCCTTGCCCTTCCTGGCTTATTTAAAAAGCTAGCAGGGGGGACAGGCTAAGTGGGTAGATGGGGTGGTTAATGCCTTGCTAATACAAGGCAGAGTTCCAGCTTGCCTGAAAAGAAGCTGTTATCAAACCATTACAAAAAATAAAGTCCTCCCTGGATCCCACCATTCTGGATAATTATAGGCCAGTCTCTAGCATTCCATTATTATGCAAGGTTCTGGAGTGAGTGGTAGCCTCCCAGCTCCAGGGATTTCTGAGTGAGATGGTGTCAGGCTAGTCTGGGGACTCTCGGCTTGGAACCTCCAGAGTTAGCTCCCCTCTAAGAGCAACCTGAGGTTTCTCCCCCAATGGTGCCCCCTAGAGGCTGAAACACTGCCACCACCCAGCGAAGTCTTTCATTAGCCTGATGGGAGACTGGATAACCTGTGGAACTACTCACCACTGTAGAACAAAGCAACTCCTCCCTCATACCCCAGAGAGAGAGAGAAATGTAGCAGTGATCAAGAGATAAAGGCGTGTGCAGCATCAGCATATCGGAAGATTGGGAAAAGTTTATTTTATTCAAGCAAGTTCACATCATGCAAAGCACCTTCCATGCCCCCCAGGTACACTTTAGAGTTACAAAAAAATAAAAGGTATTAAAGTCAAAGCATTCAGTTATATTCAGCTGCATTCAGCCAAAGTTTAAGAAAATAACATAAAAATGCCCTGATGCAACATCTAATACAGTCCCTAAAGATTCTACTCACAATATGCAGTCTTCTGTTGCATTCAGATGGAAGACTGGAGCCAGGAAATGTGCCAGGCTGGCTCAACAGCATCTCCCACTGTTAAGTCCTTTATTCTCTCATCTTTTCAAGAGACATGAGGTGCTGTCCCAATGTGTTCCTGTTGTGTCTCTCTCAAGCCTGTGCTCACACAAAGCATTTATAGTCTTTTTTTTTTCAAATTGTCCCTCTGGCACTCTTGACTAGTCAATTCTCTCTGGTGATCTTACGTCATGATGATGCTCACTGAGATGATTCTGTGGAGGTGGTGTTTTAGACCCCACCTCCAGTTAACCCTTTCCTTACCTGTTGCCATGCTGGCAAGATAATTGCTGTTTGCAAATAATGGGAGATGCAGTACTTTGGAGAATGATGGGAGTGCCATCACCTTTGCAAGATGATGGGACTGCCTTCATGACAGGTGGATTATCTAAATGCATTTCAATTTGGGTTCAGGGAGCTAGACAGAGCGTGTGTGTCCCTGCTGGTTCTGCTGGACCTTTCAGCAGCTTTTGATGTCATCAACCATGGTATCCTTCTGGGACTTGGGGGAACTGTTTTACAGTGGTTTCCTTCCTTCCTGGAGGAGTGCCTCCTTGGATGCTGGCCTTGAAACCCTCAGAGCTCAGTTCTGTCCCCCATGCTACTTAACATATATATGAAACTACTGGGAAAGATTGTCTAGAGTTTGGGGGTTCGGTGCTATCAGTATGAGGACGACACCCAACTCTATTATTTCTTTCCACCACAAACCAAGGATGCTGCTTTGATCCTAAACTGGTGCCTATCATCAGTAATTGACTGGGTGAAGGCAAAACGATTGAAAGACTGACAAGACAGAGGTGCTCTTGATCAGTTGAAAAGCAGGTCAGGGACTAGGGATTCAGTCTGTGCTGGGTAGTGTTACACTCCCCCTGAAATCTCAGGTTCGCAGCTCAGGTATGCACCTGGACCCAGATCTGAGCCTAGATGCCATGGTTTTGGCAGTGGCCAAGAGCAAATTTGCACAGCTAAAACTGGTGCACCAGCTGCATCTGTTACTTGAGGTGTCAGATCTAGCCATGGTGACACATACTTTTCTTACATCCCAGTTGGGTTACTGTAATGTGCTCGGCAGCTTTGGAAGAGTGTTTAGAAACTTCAACTGGCCCAAAGAGCTGCAACCAGATTGCTATAGGGAACACACAACTCCTTGTTGCATCACTGTCTGCCAGTACATTTCTGGGCACAATTCAAAGTGCTTGTTTTGACCTATAAAGCCCTATGCGGCTCAGATCCAGTTTATTTGAAGAACCACTTTCTCCCTTATGAACCAACCTTTGAGATCTGCTGGGCAGGCCTTTCTCTCTGTCCCACCACCTTCACAGGTACATCTCGTGGGAACATGAGAGAGGACCTTCTGAGTGGTTGACCCCAGTCTCTAGAACTCCCTTTCCAGGGCTTGTCTACACTAGTGACCCCCCCCACTCCCCGAATCTGGCCCGAAATCTGTGCAATAAGGTCTGCACCAAACTTGGGATATACCACCTTAATCTGAGTTTTTAAAACTGCTGGAAACTCTGGAGAAAACTGTAGTGTGAACAATCAGCTCTGGATTCAGTGGGTGGGGAGGCAGGACAAGTGCTGCCTGTCATGCACCATCATTTGCCCCCTCCTCGGTGCCACCACCATGGAGTGAAGTTGCTTGTTCTGAGGTCAGAATGAGCATCCAACCACATGATCACATGGCTGACCACCTCATTCTGACCTTGGAGTTGTGTACCATGAAGGCAGATTATTATAAAGGTGAAAGCAGAAGACATGATAGTGCTGCTATCATCCCCAAGCAGCATGATGGAAAGGCTAGCAAGGTTAGGATTAATTAGTAAACAACATTTGTGGCTAATGTACTGTTTTTTCCCCCTGCCACTTAGAGACAGAAGTTTAGCCTGAGGAAAATATTCATGAGAACTAAGAATAAGCAACTACGACTCTCCAAAAGTTGTTAGACTGCAACTCTCATCAATGTTAGCCAGCATACCCATTGGTGATATACCACTGGAGCTGAGGTCAAACATCTTGAGAGCCATAGATTTCTACCCATAGTGTAAACATTACTGTCTTACATGGACTAATGGACCATTGAGTTTAAGTGACTACTAGAACATAGAAAGCCATTAAGAGGGTATCTTTACTCCTAGATCTTACGTGCAAATAAGAACTTTTCTCCTTAATTAGAATATCCAGTCTGTTCATAATTCAGAGAATGATAATGCATTCCTTTCCCACTTAAATGGGAAAGCCCTGTTTGGTTCATCTGGAAGGTTCATCCTGTTTGGTGTTTTATTTTTCACACACTATCTAGTAAGGGAACTCTTTTTAATCAAGACTCTTTTTAATCTTTTTCATCAAATAAAACAATGTTTAGAGAAGTCCTCTTTTTTACAGAAATGCCTACAGAAAGTTAGAGTAAACCACTTAAATATCTTTCATAAGATGATCTGTGATATTTTAAAATATAATTAGTAATATACGTGCATATTCAAAACCCCGTGACAGATATACAGAATTTGAGTAATAATATAGCAAGACAAGAGAAAAGACTATTTGAGCTGTAATATGCATAGGTGATAGGTAAATATCAAGTAATGTTAAATCTGACTTGATGGACTTAGCTAAAATAATCCAGAACATTCAGCAAAAGGAACATCAGAATAATTATCCAAGCCTGCCTTTCTTAGTGACATTGAGTAGCACATGCTTACTTTCTTAAATATAGGGGAAATGATATTCAAATGCCAATATTCCTTCATAATCACTGTAGTAGAGCTCTCAAATTATAATAATAGCATCATGACCCATCTCAGAAGGGAGGAAATGGTTTCATAATGATAAATGGCATGACCTTCAGATCCTGGTAGTTGAGGAAGGGTCGGCATGCAGCCCCTCATACATTTATTCAGCATCTTTAAATGATATTATACAATTGATTTGGCCTTTGTGGATGCTGATCTATCTCTATCTTCCACTTAACACTCAGATATGAGAAATATTTACTGGCACATCCAATATATTTCCTCCAATGATGTTAAGGTGTTTTGTTTTGTTTTGTTTTTTAAATGTATTTATGAGATGTCAGTTATGTCTTCTGTAACTATCACGGGAATTCAGTTGCTGAAATTATTTGGAAACTATTGCCTTTCTGAAAGATTTAAAGTCAACTGCCTCTTTCAATGTGAATTGTTATGTTTGTATTCTGGACTTTACAGTCTAAACCCATTGAGTCAATTGCTGAATGACAGCCTCACTTATAGAAATCCCATTGCTTCAATGAGTCTACTTTAGTAGGGACTAGGCCTATTTGTGCTGTATTTTCACCTCACAAGGCAGTAGCTGCTTTGTGCCACATCATGGCAAGCCACACATTTGTGTTGCTGGAATGTGCTTCAATGCATTGCTAATATACTCAGTATTCTTCCTGCTCATTGGAAGCACATGTTGCCTTCATGGCACAGGGCACCTTCTTTTGACTTAGATTGGTGCACCAGATGTACATAACATGGCAATAGTATTCTCTTCTAATCTCCAGATTAGACTATCATAATGTCTTTTATGTGGTGTTCCCTTTGAAGATAATTCATGAATAGCAGTTAGTTCAAAATATAATATGAGTATACTATTTAGAAAGAGTAATTATGATTGCATTACTTTAATTATTTGCCAAAATAATATCATGTTATTTATGCTAGGGAAATTTAGAACTCAAGATGGGAATGGTGATGATACAATTTAAACAGTATTTGGTAAGTGTGACATCGTTCAAATCAGTTCCACACATTCTCAGTTCTACAAAAATGGTAGAAATGTTCCTAAAATATGTAAAGTGAATTAATGGCCTGGAGAAAATTTTGTGCGCAAAGCAGCTGTTAGCTGTACACACTGCACTTTTATATTATTGGTTTACAAAGTAAAACTATTCCATCATAACTCAGAAAACAAATGAAAATATTTTCCTGAAGTATTTAAATCAGTGGAATATAAAAATCCAAGTTCCTCAAAGTTTTCCTTGGAATCTTGGTTCTCTTTGTCTAGTTCTCAATCTGCTTCTCAACATATCAGTCTCCTGCCTTTTTTTCCTTCCTCTTCAAACATGTCACTGCCTTCTTTCACCAAAATCTGTAGTATTATTCTTGATATTGCCAGGAATTATAGCTCAAGTTTCATGTACTTGCACCAGGATTTTCAGATATAGCCATCTATAGATATTTTCCCCCATTGCATAGTAATTTAGAAGCAGTTTGATATGTCAGTTTGCTTTTACCATTCAAAAAAAATCTTTTATGGCACCGGACAACTGCAAAGCCTTTCAGCAGCTCCATACAACTAAAAATATCCAGGAACAATTTTGATAATAGGTGTCATATCCACACAGCCTACGAAGCATTTTCAGAAAATGTCTAGTGCAAATCACAAAGCAAATTGGTTAGAGTAATGGATAGAAACAAGAAAGTAGCAGAACAGAGGTGGATTTATTCATAAAAATATATATGGATAACATTAGTTTTTCACCATATGGGGTACACAGTTAAATCAGCAAAACAGAAAAGCAAAATACTAGGATCAGAAGAAATACACAAGATCTTGACTCACATATATGGTAATTTTCTTGAATGATCTGAAGATATAACATAAAACCAA
This sequence comes from Gambelia wislizenii, assembly GCA_030847615.1. Lineage (NCBI taxonomy): Eukaryota > Metazoa > Chordata > Lepidosauria > Squamata > Crotaphytidae > Gambelia > Gambelia wislizenii. Next base: position 113,383,027 of record JAUMIR010000004.1, read on the forward strand.
GACTTTATACTAGATTAATTTATGAAAATAGTTTAAAATAATGACTGTTCTTTCAGACAAGCAGGTCCATATCTGATGTCTTTTAGCCTTTCCCCATTTCAGGTAGGTTCACACAGCTCCTAGTTGTAGTTGTAATTGTAGTTGTAGTTGTAGTTGTAGCCCACAGGATCTGAAAGGACTCAACCTGGGGAATGTATTTTAGTTGTTACTTAAAACTAGAAACAAAGAAAAACAGTCACTGAAAAAGAAGAGCATGTTCTCAGCATGGGGGAGTAGAAAGAGTAAGAGTTGGACTCTGGTGCCACCAAGCTTCCTCACTGGGATCACATACTGCTATGTGCCAAGTATGGCAGGGAACTCCAAATTTTGCACATCATAGAGAGCAAATTTGTGCCTGCAGGCATTGATTGTGAGTGGAAAGTTAAGGGAAAGTTAGCAAAATGTGTTCTTCACTTGGCAAATATCAATTTATCTCTACATTTTGACTTGAAGGAGATTTTCAAACAGGGAAATTATTCCCTGGGGAGATCGGGACAGAATTGTTTCTGTCCTTGAAGCAGCGCCACGGTTCGCACGCCCACTTCCCTCTCCCGATCTCCCGATGTCCTGACGCTGTCCTTTTTCTAGTTCCCTGCCAGTCCCTTCCATGATATTTTATTAACAAGAGTTTGTCATTAATAAAAAGAACTAGAAAAAAGACAGTGTCAGGAAGACAGAAGACTGGGAGAGGGAAGTGGGTGTACAAATTGCGGCGCTGCTTCCGGGACAGAAACAATTCTGTCTCGATCTCCCCAGGGAATAATTTCCCCATCTGAAAATCTCCTAAGATGCTTTGGGAACAAATTGTGTTTGAGAAGTGAGATATAAGCAAGACTTAAATCATGCTTAAGAAATCAAAAGATCCTTAAAAGGAAGTAGTACTGGTGGTAAATTCTGGGGAGAGCAGATGGTACCTGAACTTCACAAAACAAACATGGAAATTCCCAGGCCATTAAAAGATTAGCCAAGCCCCCATTCCAGGCCTTGTCTACACTGGGGTCAAAAATCCAAATGAAATTCAAACTACTCTGGCCCAGAGCCTCCCCAGATTCACCCCGTTAGGGGCACACCTACTTGGTTTATGTCAAAGTGACATTGTATCTATGTCCAAACATGCCTGCTGGCCAACCCGAATCTGCACAGCCTCATTGCTGCTGGTAACCTTCTCCTTGAGTCTGCTGCTGCTGCCTTCCTGGTCAAGCACCTCTATGGCAAAGACCCACTGGCACTCAGTTGCTTGCTCTGAGCTCAGAACAACGCACCCAACCATGAGATCAATGGTGAGGGGGCTGATTGGCCTACCCCTTACTGTTGATTGCATGTCTGGGCATCTCATTCTGACTCAGAGCAAGCAACTGTGTGCCAGTGGGACTCTGCTGTGGAGGTGCTTGGCTGGGAAGGCAGTGTCACTGGACCCGAGGAGAAGGGGGCATTTATTTTTCGTGGCTTGGTTTGGCTACGGAGTAGATGGTGGCCCTGGATTGTTACTGCTAAACAACCCCAGCAACTACCACTGAACATCTAACAAAAAAATGGCAAAACTTGCATCCAAAAATCTGATGCCACCCCAATCCAGATGGCCACATGTACAAAAGCCTGGTAAAGACTGCTTTTTTTAACTGGAAACTATGGAGCAAGAGTTGCGGGTGTTTTTTTTTTTTTTAATAACATTAAAGGCTAAAAGAAGCACTTTTGGTGTGAAAAGCGCCGTATGTTATGTGTTCCTGTAGCATCAGATTCAAGATAGGTACAGATATTTTTTTTCCATTGTGTAGTCAAACCCCCAGTTTCAGATGGGCTGATAATGGCTTGGCACAGACACATCATTAGCCTTCTCTGGTACTTGTTTCCTTCCTTTTCTTTTCCCTGTTTTCTCTTGGCTTGTTTTCATAGATTCGTAGAATCATAGAATTGTAGAGTTGGAAGAGACCACTGGGGCCATCCAGTCCAACCCCCTGCCACACAGAAAATCTTGATCAAAGCATCCCCGACAGATGGCAATCCAGCCTCTGTTTAAAGACCTCCAAGGAAGGAGACCTCACCACGCTCTGAGGGAGTGTGTTCCACTGCCGAACAGCTCTTACTGTCAAAAAGTTCCTCCTAATGCTGAGGTGGAATCTCTGTTCCTGGAGATTGCATCCATTGCTCTGTGTTCCAGTCTCTGGAGCAGCAGAAAACAAGCCTGCTCCATCCTCAACGTGACACCCCTTCAAATACTTAAACAGGGCTATCATATCACCTCTTAACCATATTTTTTCCAGGCTAAACATAACCAGCTCCCTAAGTCTCTCCTCATAAGGCATCGTTTCCAGACCTTTCACCATTTTAGTTGCCCTTCTCTGGACATGCTCCAATTTGTCAATATCTTTTTTTAATTGTGGTGCCCAGAACTGGACACAGTATTCTAGGTGAGGTCTGACCAAGGCAGAGTAGAGCGGCACTATTACTTCCCTTGATCTAGACACTATACTTCTATTGATACAGCCCAAGATCGCATTGGCCTTTTTAGCTGCCGCATCACACTGTTGACTCATGTTCAACTTGGTTCTACTAGGACTCCTAGATCGCTTTCGCACGTAGTCTCATTCAGCCAGGTCTCTCCCATCCTATATCTATGCATTTCATTTTTCCACCCTAAGTGCAGTACTTTACATTTCTCCGTATTGAATTTCATTTTGTTAGCTTTGGCCCAGCTCTCCAGTCTATCCAGTTTTGGTTTTAGCTTAGAGAAGAGGGGAGGGAATAGAGAACACCAGTGAAAGCTAAAGATAATTTAAATGTACTTATGATTCCTGACATTTACCACAAAGGCTTTTGGGAATGTTTGAAGCATTCACTGCTGAGCAGAATTCCAAGAACAGTAAGTAAAGATGACAGTTCCTGTAAAAAGTAGTGGCAATGTGTCTGCCTTTGTGGCAGATGAAAACCAAGGCCACTTGTAATTCCCCAGTTATATCTGATCCTGAATTCTCTCCCCAATAGCAGCTGGTCACTGGGAATGTGTGGGAAGAACATATGCAGAGAAAGAGTGGGAAATCAGCAGCATGGCCATTTCCCATGAAAGAAACATAGGAAACTGTCTATATACATTGGTCCATCTAGTTCAGTATTGTTGACACTGATTGGCATGACACCTTAAAGTATGGAAGCAGTTCTCTGAGCTTCAGACTGGATATATATATATATATATATATATGTATATGTATATATTGTATGGAAATGCTGTGGACTGAACCTGGGACTTTGATAAACATATAATTGATAACATCCAATATAGCAGACTAACTGAACTATGGCTGAGTTTTAGGACAGCTCTATAAAAATACAAAAAACTTTCCAAGTTCTCCAAGAAAGCCAGAAGTAATTACAAACACCTCTCCACTGATGCCCCCTTGTCGTGGGAGAGAGGCTTTTATACCCTAATGCTGTTTTGAGCTATGCTGGCGGTGGCATAATAACCATTGGTTATCCTGTCTGTCTCCCATGCCAGACAGGTCAAAACCGAAGGGTCTGACAAAGAGCATCAAAGGGCAGGATGGGCTCTCTAGCCTTATGGCAACCATCCTAGGAGAAGGAAAACTAATCCCAAACCCAGGCAGATGGTGCTCATCCAACCCTATAAGGTCAACCATCTAAGAGAAGGCAACTGTAATCAAACCTACGACCCGAGGACCTCACTGCTACCATCCATGCTTGCAAGGCCACAGCAGATGAACCTTTGGTTTAAAGGGTGAGGCCAGTTCTGTGCACGTTGCGCTCCACCAGAAAAATCCATTGCACAGGCTCAAAGGAATTACAAACATAAATGAATGATTTTTGCCCATCACTACTTCAAAGTACTTAAATATAGTGTGATTGTGAGCCAGCATAATGTAGTGGTTTGAGCATTACACTATGGAGTTTTTCAGATGCCCTTTACCACACAAGAAGCCTCCATAACAGAAACGAAGCTGCTTCGTGGCAGGGGGTCCATTTCGGATGATGGCGTCCCTCTCTCGGCATTGTCCATGACTGTTCCGGGTAGGATTGAGGGTGGCCGTGCCATTTTTTACTCACAGAAGTTGTTTGTGAATAAAAAATGGTGCGGCTGCCCTCAATCCTACCCGGAACAGTCATGGACAACGCCGAGAGAGGGACGCTGTCATCAGAAATGGACCCCCTGCCGAGAAGCAGCTTCGTTGCTGTTACGGAGGCTTCTTCCATAGTAAGGGGCATCTGAAAAAGTCCTATGACTCTGGAGAAAAGAGTTTGAACCCCTGCTCAGCCACAGAAACCCACTGGGTGACCTTGGGCAAGTCACACTCTCTCAGTCTCAGATGAAGGCAATGGCAAGCCCCCTCTGAACAAATCTTGCCAAGAAAACCCTGTGATAGGTTCGCCTTAGGGTCACCATAATTCAGAGGTGATTTGAAAGCTCACAACACCAACAAATAGTGTGATTGTGCTGCCTAAATCTGAACAGATGTATACTCTAAATCATAATTCTAAGAATCAGATCAGCATGCTGTTTCTATATAGTCAGTGTGTAAATTGGTCATTTGAAGTAATTTAACATACAGGTATTTTTGTATATATTCAGCAAATGCAGCAAAATAATGTTCATAGTGTTTTCAAAAGCCTTAAGATGGATGTCTGATAATAAGACTTTTACAACTTATAGGATCATGAATAATTCAAAATGATTCTATTTAACATACAGGGATGAGAGAAGACATCTTAGATAGTTACACCACTTCCTAGTGCATACAAAAATAAAATAAAATAGTGAATCTATTTTAAATAACAACAAAAAGAGCTCGATATGGATTGACTTGACTAATGAGATAACTTTCTGACCTAAACTTCTATATAAGTAATTTCTGCAGATTCCCAAATAATAGGCATATATACTATCTACATGTTTTTAAAACTCTTCATTTTAAGCCAGGAAATTCTAACTTTTATCAGGGCAAGACTCTACATTTTACCATTTTCTCTCACCAAGTCAGGTGACTGATTATGTATGTATTATTCTGCAGCATGGCAGGATTCCATTGGACACATCCAGATTTTCTAAATTTCTTTGGAAAATTGTCCTGATAAGTATTCAGAAGGAATAAAACCATGTAAGAACTGAGGTTTTTGCCACATTTTTTCTTGAGAATATGATCAGCCTGTGTCTTTCAGTAACTCCAGCCCTAACACTAACACTGGATGTCTCTCTCTCACACACACACTGTCTGTCTGAATTAATAGTTCCCCCTCTCTTCACTCCCCCCCACTCTCTCACACTCACTCCCCCCCCCTCTCTCTCTCTCTCACACACACACACACAGAGTCGCTTTTCCAAATTCCAAAAAAAGCAATACCTTTATTGGCCAACCAAAATGCAAAACACATGATGCAACCTTTCCAGGCAATACTGGTTTCTTCATTAGGCAAAAGATGTTAAAAAAAAGTGAGGTATGTTCACCACATACCTAAGATAACATGAACAGAACATATCTGTCTGAGATAATGATCACTGGGAAAATCTGAAGTTAATGGAAAAAAGAGGGAGGCTGTGTTACTGATTGACTCAAAAAAAGTAAGCCATGGACCTCAGGTTTCAAGACCTAAGTAAGGCTCTTAATAAGAGGATGTCTTGGAAGTCTCTCATTGATAGAGAAACCAGAGTATTACTCCAGTGCTCATACTACAGGGACATACGTCTCAGACTTATTTCACCCCTGTTGCATAAATATCAAGGGCACACTGGACAATTCTACATAAACTTGTTGCTTTCAGACACCAACCCAGGAACAACCCAGGAACAACTTATAATGTTGCCAGATTCTGCGCAGCTGTGGTTAAAATTCGACAGACAATGTCCTCAGCAGTAGAATAGTGTCAACCTAGTCTTGTTATACTGGAGCTAACATTTTAAATACTTGCGATGAAACCTGGATCTTCCGCTATGATCCTGAGACAAAACTACAGTCAATACACTGGAAAACACCATCATCACCAAGAATGAAAAAAACACATCAAAGCAAGTCCACATTCAAAGCCATGCTCATTGTTGTTGTTTTTTGATATCAAGGGTGTAGTTTTGTCAGAAGGGGTTCCAGAAGGCAGAACAGTGAACCAGCATTATCATAAGGAAGTATTGACAAAGCTGAGAGAAAGAGTCAGGAAAAAAAAAATAAAAGGCCAGAACTGTGGGGAAATGGTTTCATTCTTCATCAAGACAATGCACCTGCTCACACAACACTTTCTATGAAGCAGTTTTTGGATGATAAACACATCATTACACTTGAACATCCTCCATATTCACCAGATTTGGCACCATGTGACTTTTTTCTTTTCCATAAAGTGAAATTGGTGCTTAAAGGAACACATTTTGAGTAAACTGATGCAGTAAAGAAGAAAATGGCAGATGTGCTGAAACAGCTGACAAAAATTGATCTGTTCCATGCATTCAACCAGTGGAAAACAAGACTGCATTGGTGTGTGAGTGTGAATGGGGAGTATATTGAAGGGGACAAGCATTAGAAATGTAATACATATAAATAAAGATGGGTTATTGCATCAGTCTAATTATTTAATAAATAGACCTCCTACACACATATGTACCCCATTTCATATACCTCATGGAACACACAGATATCAAGAAATGAGGCCTGAAGGAACCAGCAACTTCATCAGGAAGGCAAAATCCAATTACTTATCCACTCACTTAGTTTGGGCATGGAGAGAAAAATTAAGAAGAAATCACTTTTCCTAACCAAATATCCTATACAAGGATGAGCAGCCACATGAACAGCCTTTTCAAACTATACAATTTTACAACTATGGCCATGGGATATGCAGTGTTATTTTTTTGGGGGGGGGTTAGAATTGTCAGCCTGAGAGCTTTAGTGTTCACCACTACAAACCCAAGGACTCCACAGGATAGTATGGCTGTTAAAATGCAATCATAGTGGAAATTGTGTAGTGTAGTGTGAAAGGGCCTGTAATCTCTTGTTAAAGGTGATCAAAAAAGATGCAAGAAAGAAATCATACTATGTGCAGCTATCGTATGAATTAGATCACCCATAATATATAATCCCACCCCTCAATTATAAACTACTACCAGTTTTTCCAAATGTGCATAGAACTCAAAATATAATTTTGTGCTAACATATTCTATGCTTTATTATAACAACACTCAAGTATGCATGTAGAAGCTTTGTAAATCTCAACTAACAAGTAAAAGGACACAAGCCCAAAACAAAGATTTGGTTATCTTCTGAAAACTTTCTAAAGTTGCAGTAGAGGGCATTTAGATAACAGTGCACATTTCAAGAATTCAGTTTACCTTATTTTTCCTCATTGCCCTTTTTGCTCATCCTGTACTGTGTCTTACAGCAAGTTCCTTCTATCTCAAACACTTATTAACACAGTGGGTTGTCTTTAGAGTTGATAATATAAAAGGGGAAGAAATACAAATAGATTGAGCTCATTCATATACAATGTAAACCTTAAGAGTGAATTCAGAATTGTTGCATTCTTCTTAGAAAGTCAGTGATTCAGAGCTCTTGCATTTATGCTGCCTTCTAATCTACTCATTGTGGGTGGAAGAATATATAGCCAATGCTGCTCACTCAGTGCTTTGTAATACATTTGCCTTAAATACATACTCCTAATTTTCTGTCCCCCTCCTCCCCGCCTTCTTCATTCATTGTTAAGAACCTGGCATAAATGCAACTGCCAATTCCAACAAGAGTAAACACACTGAATCAGCTGCAAAATACATTAATGTGTATGTAAGTTCCATTGATTCAATGAGTTTACTCTAGCTAGAGCAATATAGAAGTGACATTTCTCACATATTTTGGTCCTGTGTAGCTGGTTTTTGTTTCACAAATAGAAGGCATAGGGAAGAAGATGAGGCTGGACTGGATCAAGAACTAGGGTTGGGAATCCTCACTTGTTTCATTCTTGTGAGTGAAAGCAAGAAACTGCAAAAATTCTCTGCTCACTTGCATGATAGCAAGATTTATTTATTTATTGTTGGTCTCAGCAAAAGTTTTCACATTTGCAGGAGCAATTTTTGCACAAATTGTATTGAAATATGAGAGTAGCTAGACTGTAGGGAGGTAAAGAATGCTCACCAATTTTCTCATCCTAGATGAGAAAGGGTGTGTTGACACACAGATACTCTATCAAAAATGATGAACCACCATAAGATTTATCTCATCCAGTAAGGGAAGAACTTCTGAAATCCTTTATTCTTACATTATATAATGTAAGTGAAGACTGGCATCCCTAGCATTGTGACATAGAATAATTGAAAGTGTTGTTTGCTCCTTTCTGATCAATCACCAGGTTTCCTGTGCTTGGTGTGTGCACATGTGTGTATATATTCATGCTGTGCTTCAGAAATGGGAAAAACACTATGTATATACTCATGTATAAGTAAAAAAAATGGACAAAAAATCAACCCAAAAATCCTGGGTCAACTTACACACAGGTCAGTGCTGGAACAGGGACCCAGCGTGAAGGCAGTGAAAAGTGACAGAAGCAAGAAGCCCCACTTGGCATGGTGGGGCATGGAAGCAGTGCTCCCATCCCATTATCCCTCCCTTGCCTAAATTGGAGAAAGAACGGCAGCACTTCCTCCCCTCACATCACGATTTGGGTACTGATGAACAGTGGATGAGACCTGTGTTCACACCATATATTTTTCTGCTATACAAGCTGGAAGAGATCCATAGTGAGGGCAAGCTATCATCCAGGGAAGCTTGTCTGCTGTTACTGATCTTCTCACCAAGGAGTCTCTGATAAGTTTCCAAGAAATCCCAGGGTTCCTGAAACACAGTTTGAATGTCACTGATCTAAGGTCACCCACCATCACCTCTTATTACATTCTGGATATAATCCCTTGGTATTTGAGGAATGTAACTTTCAAAACTGCTATGGACATTGTTCAAGATATAGGAAATTAATTCCATCTTGGAGTTGTAATTCTTATAACTTATTAAAATAAGTGTTAAGAAATCTTACAATTAGATGGTCACATGTAGCCGCTTTGTACAATAACCAAAGGTCTATGCTAATTTTTAAAATTTTATTTTTATTTGTTTATTTATACCCCGCTCTTCAGCCACAAGGCTATCAGATCAGCTTACAAACTGTTTTAAGCAATAGCAATTTACACATCTACACTGCATTAAGCAGTTTCCAATGTGTGTTTGCACATATCAGATTTCTAATACCATGATTTTAATAAAATCACTAATAGATGGGTAATTTTCAGAATTATAACTGTGCTGTTTCCACAACCTGGCAAATATTTCCTAGCACATTAATAACTTAGCCACAGCAACAATTAACAGTGAACTAAGATATGCAGAAAGATGAACTCTTAGCCTATTGAGATAGTAGAACTAGAGGGTTATTCCAATTATCTACTATTTAAATGCCATTTATGCAGTAATGTTAATTATTTATAGTGTTACTAAAATCTTATCAGTATGTTCCATAAATTTCTTGTTCCCTTGAAATATTTAAACACCCACTCCATTCAGCAAGATCCATTATGTCCTGTTTATCATGGAAATTGCTATTTAAATTTCAGAAAAAGAAGTCAAGATTAATTTTATACCTACCATTCATTCTGAGGGTAAGGAGAAAAGAAACATATTGTTTACAGAAAGATGACAGAATTGAAGAAAAATTAACATTGTTGCATAAAAATGAAGACTTTTTTTTTTCCTGTTGTGGGTTGAAAATTTCATCCATGCAGACATCTATCAGGGTCAGTGAAACTATGAGCATTTCTGCATCGATCAGTTTCAGAATGAAGGGCAAGGACTGAACATGTGCTTTTCCCTTAAGCAAAGGGTTGTTTGTTTTCACACACAAGAGATTTCAGAAAAGATTTTGGATTATATATTTTCATGTAAAAGAACAATAAATGGGCAAGAAAACACATAACTTAATAAGAAACCCACATTATTAGTAGCATTCTGTTACTAGCAATGTTGTAGCTTTGGTTTACCTTCTTAAGTACAAGAGTAGGCTGAATACCTTTTAAAAAAATCAATCACTTCAAATTTCTATTGTTAAGCTACAATCTAATAGTACACTAATATTTAACAGTTTCATTATATAGTCTAGTTTATTACAGTATACATCTCTGTTATGGAACCATTTTCATAACAATGTGTAAAACACCCTCCAAATACCATCAGGTCAACAGCTGAAGTGGTTCTGGACTTGGATTTAGTAACCCAGAAAGTTATTTGCTACCAAAAACAAGAATAAAAGGAAGGTGACGTTTATCAACACTCTGTGTGTATGTTCTTGAAGGCTACAGGATGGTCTGGAATGACATGACAAAGTGGACAACAGGGAAAAATCCATGAAAATTGCCTCCCCTTCTGTTTACAGAAGCCTCTTCCATTTCCAAGCCATTTCCATTAACAGAGATATTCCTTTTTCATCAGGATTGTTTAACTTCAGGATCCGATCTCATAGTTCTGCACAAGAATTGTGTGAACAGACACCACTCAAGTTATGTTGAATTTTATACAACCAATGAGTGCAGTTTTGCAACCAGCTGCGCAACAGGTACCAAAACCTTGGAATTCAGTCATTTAGAACAGCTTAGTTCCCTGCTCACCATGTCTAGATGGCAAAAATACTCCTCGTAGAATGAGAGTAGAATCCAATCTGTCCCAACATGCTTTGAACAAGCTTCAGAGTCTTCAGAAGGAACGGGGCTAAAAAATTCCACAAACAGTGTGGTAAAACGGTTTGTAGTTTTCCTGGAAGTTTTCCGGAAAATGTGCATAGATGCGAATTTTTGCACATGTGGACATCAAAATGCACAGTGATGTGCATTTTCTCTGTATTTCCCTTTATCAGAATGTGTGAATGCTCCATTCCAATAGAGATGCACACATGCAAATTGGCAAAAAATGGAGACATTCGCTGTGAACGGGTGAACATGCGCACCCACTTGCAGTATACCAGCGCATCTAGACGGACCCTGTGTGTCCATTTCTGGGAGATTGGTTGCAGTAGGAACTTCACAGAATCATAGAATTGTAGAGTTGGAAGAGACCACTGGGGCCATCCAGTCCAGCCCCCTGCCATGCAGGAATACACAATCAAAGCATCCCTGACAGATGGCCATCCAGCCTCTGTTTAAAGACCTCCAAGGAAGGGGACCCTACCATGCTCCAAGGGAGTGTGTTCCACTGCTGAACAGCTCTTACTGTCAAAAAGTTCCTCCTAATGTTGAGGTGGAATCTCTGTTCCTGGAGCTTGCATCCATTGTTCCATGTTCTAGTCTCTGGAGCAGCAGAAAACAAGCTTGCTCTATCCTCAATGTGACACCCCTTCAAATACTTAAACAGGGCTATCATATGGCCCTTAACCGTCTTTTTTCCAGGCTAAACATACCCAGCTCCCTAAGCCTTTCCTCAAAAGGCAGGGTTTCCAGACCTTTCACCATTTTAGTCGCCCTCCTCTGGACACGCTCCAATTTGTCAATATCCTTTGGGAATTGTGGTGCCCAGAACTGGACACAGTATTCTAGGTGAGGGCTGACCAAGGCAGAATAGAGTGGCACTATTATTTCCCTCAATCTAGACACTATACTTCTATCGATGGAGCCCAAAATCGCATTGGCCTTTTTAGCTGCCGCATCACACTGTTGACTCATGTTCAACTTGTGGTCTACTAGGACTCCTAGACCCTTTTCGCACGTAGTCTCATTCAGCCATCCTATATCTATGCATTTCGTTTTTCTGTCCTATATGCAGTACCTTACATCTCTCCATATTGAATTTCATTTTGTTAGCTTTGGCCCAGCTCTCCAGTCTATCCAGGTCATTTTGAATTTTGATCCTGTCCTCTAGGGTATTAGCTACTCCTCCTAATTTGATGTAATCTGCAAATTTGATAAGTATGCCCCTAATTCAATCATCCAAATCATTGATAAAGATGTTGAATAGCACTGGGCCCAGGACAGAACCCTGGGGCACCCCACTGGTCACATCTTTCCAAGAAGAAGAGGAGCCACTGCAGAGCACCCTTTGGGTTCGGCCAGTCAACCAATTACAAATCCATTTAACAGTTAACTTATCTAGCCGACATTTTACAAGCTTGTTTGCAAGAATGTCATGGGGAACCTTAATGCAAATTCTGAAAAAGTGCAACTGCTAGTATAATGACTTTTACACTAGTATAATGGTCCAAGAAAACTCCAGCCATGGTGTCCAACAAAATATACTGTAGTGTAGTTGAGATAACCTGGAAACAGTACCAAATAAAGTTTTAACCTACATCCGAAGGAATGTATTCTCCCATGTGAGCCCATGTTCTGAGATCTTATGGGAGGGCCATCTATCTATCCCACTACCTTCATTGGTACAACCAGTGGGAACATGTGAGAAGGATTTCTGGGTGGCTGCTCCCAAGCTCTGGGACACCTTTAGTAGATAGGTTAGACTGGCATCCTCCTTACTGTCTTTCCACAGGAAGAAGACTTTTAATTTAATTTTTGGAAGGTCATTGAAGACTCAAGGAGAATAGATTGTGCATAATATGCTGTACTGCCTATTTGTTGTTTTCTTTTTAACAACTATGTTTTAAATTGTTTTCAATTTTATTGAAAGTTTAATCACATTGTTAACTTTGTATGAAGAGCATTTTAGCTACGGTATGTTTGTTTCAACTGCTGTAAGCTGCTTTGGGTCTTGGCATGGAACAGGGGCATGACATAAATATAATCATTTGGCCCTAAACCTTTTAGAAAAACCTCATACTTTAAAGAAATAATATTTTAAAAATCTCTTTTGGTTTTGTTATTTTTTAAAGTTGTGGCAGAAGTTATTAAGCATGTGACAAGTTCTTGTTCCTTTTATTTATGTGGAATATTTTGCTCTCCTTCTCCTTGGTTCTGGATATCCATGGAAACCCCACTGTCTTGGAAACTGGTGGAACCGCTTAACAACTTCAGTACGCAAGTGCAAAGTGTTTTCTACTGTGCTTGCTCATGCCATGGTTTACACATCCAGTTGCTGGTCAACTCTAATTGCAAATTATCTCGTCCCCATGCAAAGGCTGCAAAGAGCAGCAGTGAAACTGGCATGTTTTCTCCTCACCTCTGCAGTGGGTCTGAGAAATGCTATTATTTGAAAGGTGAAACTGACATGGGGTTGAAACTATGCTCTTTGAAGATCCTTGAGAGGGGGGGAAAGACCTCTCCAGGACATGTATGTGGAAGCTTGACATGGCACCTTGGCAGCAGGAGACAAAGCTAATAAGTTCAGCCTTCATCTTGCTTTGCTATGTGAAATACTATTATGTTAATAAGATGTAATTGTAAATGCTTTAAGTTCAAAGGCAGTAAGAATTTAGCTATATAATTGATGCACTGTTGGAAACCTTCAGCCTTCTAAGCCTTAATATTCTACCTGCAATTGCAATCAGTCATTTCACCAGTCCTTTATTGTATGCAGGGTGGAGGTTTTGTTTGTGTTTTCATTCCTTTTTAAAACTTAAATGTGGCAGCAGCAATTTTTACACATATAACTAAAGGAGAGCATTAGGTGAGACACTTAAATGCTACCATAATACTATGTTAATATAATGTTGTTGTTTAGCCAAACTGATTTTTACGCTGGCCAAAGGGGAAAGCACTTAAGGAATGAACAGCATTTTACTCATTTATATTCCACATAGGATTATCAAGAAAAAAAAAACACTAATCATTTTTGTTCTACTGAGTTAAGCATCAAGATGGCAATGATATGGGAATTAACAAATATCCATGTGGTTATTTTGACAAGAGAAATATATAACTTTAGACGGCACTGAAAGATATAGAAGTTGAAGAGATACACTAACTGGGAGCTTTGGCAGACTTTCAATAACTCCGTCTCCAGTTGCTTGAAAGGCCATTTTTGGCACTCTATGAAAGCATTCTTTCAGTAAGAGTAGGCTAAATGTACAAAAAATCAGAAGCACAGGAAACATGTTTATGGAGCAAGATTTTTATTTTAAAAATTGCTAAACTTTCTACTTTTTGTTTACTCCAGCTCTATTTTACATAGTCATAAGCTGCTAGACCACTGAATTAAATAATCCATTTTATTTAACTTTTTAGTTACCTTCAGAATTTATCTTTCTTAGTTCCTTGCAGACATGTTGGAACATACTATGATTTCAAAATTTTGAGGCAGATCCATGGAATCTGTATCTTTATTTACCATATTTACTTGGCGAGAATTTTGTGGGGACAGAATTCAGCAGAATTTTATTTAGTTTTATAACTAAGTTACAACAGTTCCTAGTAGTTCTATTAGTAGAAATGAATATTTATTCCAAGTGCTTGGCATACCTAAAAATCTCAGAATGTGTTATCATCCACCCATCTTCAGGCTAGATAATCTTCAGGATTTACAATACAATTGTGTTCATGTTTACTCAAAAGTTAAGTCCCACAGTAACAGGACTTACTGCTGGATGAATATGTATAAGATTATAATCTTAAATGGAATAGTCGATCATATTCCTTAATTTCAGTCTTAAACACATTCATAAATTGGCCTGAAGTAACAGAATGGTTGTTGTTGACTTTCTGCAATCATAGCAGGCATTATGATACAATCTGACATCAGATTTACTTTTAGATTGAAAATGATGCTAAAGTATATAGACATTTAAAAGGATGCCTATAGGATTTCTTACTATAAAATATTTATTTTATCAATTTATGAATTATATCTTTGGCCAACCAGGCACCCAGAGCAATTTAAATCAAAACCCAGTTAAAACTAGATTATATTTCTATACCATTGAAGAAAAAAAGAGGAAAACAATTCTATACCATTAAAATTAAAGAGTGAAAACATTAAAGGCAACATTAACCTAAAAAGCTTGCTGGAACAGCATTTTATAAAAATACTTCTAGTGCTGCTTAAAATAGTCCTTCCAGCTTCTTATGCCAAAAAATTCCACAATCTAGGAGCCCTGGTGGTGCAGTGGTTAAATGCCAGTACTGCAAGCCACAACATTATGAGTTGGATCCCAGGGGGCTCCAAGGTTGACTCAGCCTTTCATCCTTCCATAGATCAGTAAAATGAGTACCCAGCTTGTTGGGGGCAATTAGCTAACAAACTGTAAACTGCTTAGGGAGTGCTTTGGCACTAAGTGGTATAGAAATATGAATGCTATTAATATAATCTAAGGTTTCTTATGGGTCTGTGCAGACCTGGCCATTGGTTACAGTAGGACTCCCACATCCCCTGATTCATTATCCACTGATTCAATTATCCACAGGACACAAAACAGCACACCTACCATAGATTCGTCCTAGGAAATGTGTCCTCTCTAGGTCCTCCAAGGCAACTCTGGTGTTTTAAACCAGAAGTCCCATTATTTTCAATGGTGTTCGCTATTATCCACGGTTTTCAGTATCCACCCCCTCCAGAACCAATTCCCAGCAGATAAAGGGGTCCTGCTGTATTTACAGAGGTGGAAATGACTTTCATTCATCACCTCAAATTGCAGATTGCCTCCCAACATTGCAAATTATTTCTTACCCCAAACTGCGTATGTTCAAGACCCCAGAAACATACATCACCAAACCATGGAATCACATGGATTTCCAAAGGGAGAGAATGTGATAAATGAGGACCCAGAACCACCATATATAGACCCTAAAAGTGGCAGATGTTGTTGTTGTTTTTTGTCAAGGTTTTTTCTTTACCTTGCACAATGTAATTAGAAATAATGCTACTAAGGTACAGTTATTGGAAAGAAATGCTTCACATCATAATTTAAATATATTGCTAGCTAGCTTCCATTTCTTTTCAAAATAATGACATAGGCAATTGTTTCATTCTTGAAACAGGACCACACCTTTCCAGTAAAGAGTGTCGCCATCAATTGATAATAACTCCTAAGTACTCTAAGCAACCGAGGCATTGTTTGAGAAATATATCAGAAAGCATTGAAACAAGAGCAATCTAGCCAAAATGCCATATATGCCTCAACTAGACGGATGCAGGAAAGAGAAAATATCACAGCTAACTTATTTTTGTGATGCCGAATAGATAAATATATTGGTAAAACAAGAACCTCACATGTATGGATTTATCTAAGTGGAACATAACTGAAGATCTAGTTCACCAAAAATAACAGGAAAAGTGACAAAAACATTCCTGTATTAGGCTACATAGGGAAATTGCACAGTTCCATTTCCTCCAGAAACAAAATTATCTATACCTTGCAGACATAGCATAACCATAACAAGAACATGCAAAGGTTGGATGTAAGGATGCCTTTATCTTGAGGTGCATTTAACCATATCATCCACAATCTACAGTCTGAAGGGGTCCAGTCAAGAAAGAGTTATGTTGCTTCAGTGGGAGTGGGGTACATGTGATAGACAGAGACCTCAAAGTTCTAAGGAAACAAGAGTATGGGGAATCTTGTTCCCCCCATGCTTGAACTTCAAGGGCCATAAAAGCTGTGATTTAGTTAGCAGGCACTAGAATTTCAATCAGTCATAAATGGAAACAAAAGACATCCCCTGAATGAAAGAATATGTGATGAGTATGCAGGGCTTGGCACTTATACTGAAATTTACAAATGTTATTGGGGTTATGGAGGGCAGACAGGGAAATTAATGCTTTATTGGAAAATACTCTATCTTCATTGTTCTCTAGAATAATAAAGTGAAGAATAAGGTGCAACCCTATAATTTATTAGGAGCACTGTAAAATGGAACAAGAGGAAAAAATGTTGAACAAATTTATGATAATGATATAAACTAACATAAAGTGACTGAAAGAATGAAAAAGTGTGTGGTTTACATTGTCAGTAATTATTTATACTATATACTGTATGTGTATATGTATGCATATATATATATGTAAATATATATATATATTTAGCTAACACACATTGGAAACTGTTTAATGCAGTATAGATGTGTAAATAGCTATTGCTTAAAACAATTTGTAAGCTGCTCTGATAGCCTTGTGGCTGAAGAGCGGGGTATAAATAAATAAATAAATATTCATGGAAGTACATATGTGGTTTACATTTAATGTTGTATATTATGCAATTATTATATTTTTTATGAATTGTGAAAGAAACTGAAGGTGCCATGCTATTCAAGATTCTGTATTCTAGGTTAGATGATCAATTGAATAATAAAGTAGGTGGCTACTTATTTGAAATGTAGTTGTTGAAATGTAGCGAAGACACTACAGTTGCCCCTTCATATTCACTGGGCTTGGTTCCAGGACCCCCTGTGGATACCAAAATTCGTGAATACTCAAGTCCCATTATATGCAATGGCATAGCAAAATGGTGTCCCTTATATAAGATGGCAAAATCAAGGTTTGTTTTTTGGATCATTATTTTTAAAGAATATTTTCAAGCCGTGAATACTTAAATCTGTGGATACGGAGTGACAACTGTACTTAGATTCCCATTTAACCAAAACAAAACAGAAGTTGGAAAGATAGTAGGTTATTCTTAGACAAGTGTCCATTAAGGAGGAAAAACACAAGCACTGATCCCATGGAGCTCTTTTCAATTAAAAAGTCACTGAGAAGTGTTATATGTTGTTGTTATAAAGATATTTCATGTCTTGGTACAAATTTATTATATTTTGATAATTGAGGTTGTCTGTGAATAAAATCTGGTGGAATATGGCATGGCAGGCTCCAACCCTAAACAGAAGAGACATGGACGATTTCGCCGCAGGGATGGCGTCGTCCGAAATGGACCCCCTGCGGCACTTCAGCTGTGAAGCTCTCCCGCTCGATTCTTGCACTGCAAGCCACGTCTGAAAATGTCCAAAGTCTCTTCGTGCCAAATGAGAAACAACTGAGATTGTTTGGTGAGACAGCTGAAGGATTGGAAAAAAAATCTTCTCTGGAGCAATGCTGTTGCTCCTCCTACTTGCCACAGTGTTTATAGGGCTTTGGCAATATAGATATGAAGAGCTTTCCTTTTTAAATATACCTTTACTAAAGTTTAATTGAAATAATTTAAAAACATTAAACACAATTAATGATAAAAGAGATAAAAAGAAAGAAAAGGAGACATAAACAATACATATTCAAGAAAAACCTAAACTAATATATGAGATAAACTAACCAAAATAGAGAGAGAGAGAAAAAAGATAGGAGAGGGGAAAAAGACAGAAAAAAGAAAGAGAAATTAGAAACAAAGAAATGACAGATCCCTAAAGTAAAGTTTTAAAAGTGACTTCCCAGTTATCTCTGATTATATAATGTTAATCAAATATATATTCTCCTCTCTAATTTGTATTCTTTTTATCATATTTTCTCTATCTATTCTTTACATGTTCTCCTATTACAAATCAAAACCTAAAATTATCCAGTCTCCATTACATTGTTTACATTGTCTGTAAAGGGTTTCCATGTTTTTTAAAAACTTTCTATTGAATTTCTTTTTAATAGGTTTGTAAGCTTATCCAATTCTTCCATATCAAAAACTTTTGTCAACCATTCTGAATTTTTTGGGATTTTATTACTTTTCCAATTTTTCGCATATACCAATCTTGCTGCTGTGATAAAATAACTTATCAAAATTTTATATTTTCTCTCTTATATATTTCCTAAGTTGATGATATTTAATAAAAACAATTCCATCCTAAACACTATATTTATATTTTTTAAAAATTGTGTTATTTCTCTAATCTTTAACCAATATCAACATACTTTCTTACATTTCCACCATGAATGATAGAAAGGCCCAACTTGTTTCTTAAATTTGCAACACTTATTGTTTACATTTTTATATATTTATCCTAATTTGTCCGGGGTCATATACCACCTACAAATCATTTTATAAAAGTTTTCTTGGAGGTTATTGCAACATACAAATTTCATATCTTTTTTCCATATTAATTCCCATTGTTCTAATTGTACATTATGTCCAATATGTTTAGCCCAACCAACCACACAATCTTTAATTTGCTCATCTTCAGTGTTGTATTTTAGTAGCCATTTCTATACAGTCATCCCTTCACATTCGCGGGGGTTAGGGGCAGACAACCCCCGCGAATGTGAAAAAAACACGAATAAGAAATGAGCCTGCCGGCGAGCAGTTTTCCACCCCAGGCCCTTCCCAAGGCAGCGAGGAGCTTCCTGAGGAGCCCCTGGCTGCCTTGGGAAGGGAGTGGGGTGTAGCGCGAGTGTGCCAGCTGGTTCCCACCCACCCCTTCCCAAGGTAGCAAGGAGGTTCCTGAGAAGCCCCTGGCTGCATTGGGAAGGGAGTGGGGTGTAGCGCGAGCATGCCAGCTGGTTCCCACCCCCCCTCCCAAGGCAGCGAGGAGCTTCCTGAGAAGCCCCTGGCTGCCTTGGTAAGGGAGTGGGGTGTAGCGCGAGCGCGCCAGCTGGGTCTTACCCCCCCTTCCCAAGGCAGCAAGGAGCTTCCTAAGAAGCCCCTCGCTGCCTTGGGAAGGGAGTGGGGTGTTGAGCAGGGGGGGGGGCTCAGGCAGCTTTCCGCGAATGATCAAAACCGTGAATGTGAAAGTCACAAATGTGGAGGGGCAACTGTATCTTTGATATTAAGCATTTGCTGCCCATATATAGTTTTTTGTCTAGCTCTGTTTTTTCATCTTCAAAATTGTATTTTTTAAGATCTATCTTAAATCTTTCATTTAATTGCATATATGGTAACCAGTTCAGTTCTAATCCTTCCTCTTTTAAACAGTCTCAATCTTTCATTTTCCATATTCCTTCCTTCTTTTCTAACAGATCTTTTTAGGTAATCCATCTATTATATCCTATTTCTCTTCTGTAAAACACTTCCTGTGGGAAGCCAGTGAGGGATTTTAAGGCCAAATCTATCCTTATATTTATTCCAAATTTTTAATAGGGTATGCCTCATAATATGATTTTTAAATTCTTTATTCATTTTAACTTTCCCATACCACAAGTACGCGTGCCATCCAAATTTTAGTTCATGGCCTTCTAATTCCAATAGTATTTTATTATCTAATACAATCCATTATTTTAAACCAGATATACACCAGGCTTCAAGGTAAAATTTTAGTTTTGGGAGCCCTAAACCTCCTCTTTCGTGTGCATCCATTAATAATTTCCATTTTATTCTTGGCTTCTTCCCTCCCCAAAGAAATGTTGACAATTTCCCCCCCCCAAATATTAAAGGGATTCGTTGAATAAATAATTGGTATTGTTTGGAATATGTACATAAACTTTAGTGTAACACATTCATTTTAATTACAGATACCTAATAATGAAAGATTTAATTTTTGCCATTAAGTCAAATCTTTCTCAACATTCCCCCATACTTTCGCATAGTTATTTTCATATAATTGTTGGGGTTTAGTTGTCAAATTTATGCCTAAATATTTAACTATTTTAGAGATTTCAAAACCTGTTCTATTACTAACTTCTGTTTTTTTCTTGAGTTGTCATATTCATCGTTAGAATTTTTGTCTTATCTGTATTAATTTTGAAGCCTGCTATTTTCCCATAATTTCTTATTTTTTCCATCATCAATTCTAAATCTTCCAAGGGTTTTTCCAATGCTGTGAATGCTTTTAACTTAAATTCTTCCATCCTTACTTTCACTCCTCTTATTTTCTTATCCATGAAGAGCTCTCCTATAAGAACAGCAGGTGGGGACAAAAGCACACTATCTCAGGGCTAAGCTACTGGTGCACACCCTCCAGGTGTTTTGGCCTCCAACTCCCAGAATTCCTGATAATTGGACCATCTGGCTCAGGCTTCTGGGAGTTGAAGGCCAAAACACCTGGAGGGCCGCAGGTTGTGCACCACTGGGAGCAGCATCTCATGGAATGGGAATTTGATTCCAACCCAGTTTTTCCAGGGACAGATCTTCAAAACAGCCTCCTATGCTAGTGCTCCTCATGTTATTTGATGTTGTGGGGAATATAATAATAATAATAATAATTATTATTATTTATACCCCGCCTCTCTGCTAAAAACAATTGGGGCGGCTTCCAACAATTAAAACACCACAATGCCAACTAAAAGTACCACCCACCCGCACCCTCCCTTAATAAAGACATTAAACAGTATAAAATTTAAACCACCTAACTAAAATCACATTAAAACACAAATATAAACAAGACTTTTTTTAAAAAAGGCCAGGAGATGCAGCTCCTGAGGCCGGGATCTAATCAGGAAAGGCCTGCCAAAAGAGATCTGTCTTTAGTGCTTTTTTAATACTCCCCCCCCCCGCGAGTGCTGGGGCAGCACCATATTTGTGTCCTCTGGCTATGATTATTTCTTTCATTCTTTCCTAGAAAGTTACCATGGACCAGCAGCCAGTTACTCATGGACTGGCACTAGTCCAGGGACCACCACTTTGAGTAGCACTGACCTATGCAAAGCAGTGTTAGTTATTCCCATTGCTTCTCACATCAAGGCTATATTTAGTTAAACTACTTTTGGGGAGGAGATTCTTTGGATGGTAGGGTCTCATGTGAGACTTTGTTCACAGCAGAACTGAATTCCTAGAACAGTTGTTTAATATCACCTCAAACTGGGAAGTATTGGGCTTCAAATTTAATTTAATCTGGAAAGGAATTCAGGGCTTCAAATGCTCACTTTCTTATATTTATTTATTTATTTCATATGCTGCCTTTCTCCTAGAGTTGGACCCAAGGCAACTCACAAAAATAATTAAAAAAACCCAGCAATAACATTTTATAGATAATTAAAATTCACCACATTAAAACAGAATAAAATAATTAAAAGACACACAAGAGTTTTTTTTAAAAAGCACCTCCCCTCCACAAGAAGGATCCCTGAAAGCAATTACACATTAAAAGCCTGCTTGAACAAAAAGGTCTTTGCCTTCAAGTGAAAGGAGAGCACAGAGGGGCCAGCCTAGCTTCTTATGGAAGGGAATTCCAGAGGGTGGAAGCAGCCACTGAGAAGGCACACTCTCTCTCTCTTTCTCTCTTTCTCGTGTCCTCACCAAATGAACCGGTGGTGGTGGTGGTGGTGGTGGAAGTAAGAGAAAGCTCTCACTTGTGGATTTTAAGACTCTGGTAGGTTCATATAGGGAGATACAGTCTTTCAGAAATTTTATTTATTTATATTTATTTTATATCTCACCTTTCTCACAGCAAGGGATCCAAGGTGGTGTACAAACTTTTAAAAGCACAATAAAATGTTTAAAACTGTTAATACAATTGAACAAAATGTCTATTTTAAAAACAGTATTAAAACAAGTTAAAACAACATTAAATGATGCTTAAAGCATAATAAAATAAAAACACTACCCTCCCCCCCCCCATTAAAAACATGATTTGCTTCAAGACTCTAAAACAAAAGTTTCCTTAAATGAAATGCACTTTACCTGTGCAAAAAGACAGCAGGGAGGGGGCCAGCTGGAATTCTCAGCCACTGAGAAGGGTCTCTCACATGTCCTCGCCAGACATGACTGGGATGGTGATGGGACTAATACAAAGTCTTCCCCCACAGATCTTAGAGCATGGACAGGCTCATATTGGGAGATACGTTTTTTTCAAATAGTCTGGACACAAGCAATGTAGGGCTTTAAACATCATAAGCCAGCACTTTGAATTCTGTCTGGAAACAGAATGGCAGGCAGTTGAGTTGTTTCAGCAAGGGGGCTATATGATCTCTGTAACCTGCCCCAGTCAGCAACCTGACTGTTGCATTTTTGACGTGCTGAATTTTCCAAATAGTTCCCAAAGACAGCCCCATGTACAGTGCGTTACAGTAATCCAAGTGGGATGTAATCAAGGCATGTGTCTCCATAGCCAGATCTGGCATCTCAAGTAACAGGTGCAGCTAGTGCACCAGTTTTAGCTGTGCACTCCTGGCCACTGTGAGAACCTTGGCATTCATGCCAAGCGACACACTCCTCCTGCCCAGTTCCCTGTATAGGGACCAAAGTGACCAAAGCTGTCTCTGTCCCACAGCCAGGCTGGAAGCCAGACTGAAATGAATCTAGATAAGCAGTTTCATCCAGGAACCCCTGCAGCTGGGAGGCCACAACATGCTCCAGAACCTTGCTTTAAAAAAGGAATATTGGAGACTGACCTAAATTATTCAGTGTACTCGGGTTCAGGGAGGGCTTTGGTCCAGACAGTCTGAACCTAACCCATATAGAGCTTTACGGGGAAATTGCCAGCACTTTGAATTGGGCCCAGAAACAAACTTGCAGCCAGTGAAACTGTTTTAAGAAGGGAATTATATGCTTGCTTGCTGTAACTGGCCCCAGTCAGCATTCTGGCTGCAGCATTTTGGACCCATTGAAGTTTCTAAACAGTTACCAGAGGCAGCTCAATATAGTGTGTGTCACAGGAGAACAAACAGGATGTAATCAACATATGTGTTTCCTAGGCTTTGAGGCATGCTTTACTCAAATCCTAGAAGGGAATGAACCTGGGAAGCATCTCTGGTACTTCCTTAGTTTAGTCAATCTATGCCTAGGTAAATCTAAAGCCAAGGTACAGTAGCACCCCTTCATTCACTGATGCGCCAACCGCGGATTCAATTATCCATGGTTGGCAATGGGGGGGAAGGGAGGGGGAGGATGAATCTCACCTCTCCCGACCCTTCCCCTGAGAGGGCTCCTGGTCACCACCTGCAGCAATCATGGGGGCGAAGGGGGAAGGGGGGAGGAGTGATCTAGGCTCCTCCCCTTCCCCCTTCGTCTCCGTGATCGCTACTGTGTCAGGATCATGGCAGGGGGCAGGGGAGAGTGATCTAGCCTCCTACCATTTCCCCTTCACCCCTGTGAATGCCACTGCAGTGGGGCCATGGCAGGGGAAAGGGGAGAGTAATGTACCCCTTCCCCCTTTGCCCCCATGATTGCCGCTGTGGTGGGAACATGGCAGGGGGAGGGGGAAGGGGAGTGTGATCTAGCCCCTTCCCACATTGCCACCACTATTACCACCATGGCGGGGCCATGGTGAGGGGAGGGGGAAGGAGAGAGTGATCTAGCCTTGTCCCCATCCTCCTTTGACCCCGTGATCGCCACTGCAGCGGGGCCATGGCTGGAGCAAAGAGAAAAGGGGAGAGTGATCTAGTGTCATGGCCAGCCAGGCTGAGGACACGGACGACTCAGGGAATGAGGAAGCTGAGCTAGTTGCAGCAGAACTGGCTGAGCCTGAATCTAGCTCTGCTACAGAAGAGCCCATGTCCCAGCAACCTAGCCTCCCCCCAGCACAGGGTCCAAGCCTGGGATATGTAGTTGATCAACAGCAAGAGGAGGAGCAGGTACCTATCTTTAGCCAGAGAAGAGCAGAAAGGGAGGGGCTGCGACGCTCTCGCAGGCTAAAAGAAAGATGCTCATTAATCACCAAGCAGCTGTGATTGGGAGCTGGGCCAACCTAAGCAGCTGAGAGATGTTGGATTCCTTGTCAAAGGCTATCTGCATTCCCTGGCAAAAGCATCTGCCTCTGACTCTCTTGGCTATTGGAATCTTGCATCTTGAACTTTGGATTATCCTGGAACCCTTGACTTCAGACTTTATTTGTTGACCCATCTGCTGGAATCCTCGACCTTGGACTGCTTGCATTGATCCCCGCTTCCTGGACTTCTGAACCACTGGCTTGTTACTGACTACGCTTTAGGTACTGTGCCTCAGGATTTGTTGTTATTATTGCAGTCCTGCTTGTTATCGGCTGCTTGCTTTGGCAGCTTTCCCAGACATCTAGCCCCTTCCCTCATGATCACTGCTGTGGCGGGGTATAGTTGGGGGGAAGGGGGAAGGGGAGGAGGCTAGATGGCACCCAGAATGGCATTTGCTATTATCCGCAGAATTCACCATCCGTCGGGGGGGGGGTGGAACCAATACCCTGTGATTATAGGGGTTCTACTTTACTGAAGAAACACTAGATTTTGCAAGAGCCAAGATACTGTTCTTGTGGAAGTTGAAGCACACTTTGCCCTTTTCACAGATGAGACTGAAAAAAGGTTTTAAAAAAACCCAACACTGTTATTTAACCACTCCAAGAAATGCCAAGTGCCAAGGAATATGAGATGGTGTAGGCAATGTATATGAGGCCCTTTTCTGTAGCGGCACCCAGACTGTTGAATTCCCTCCCTCTGGAGGCCTGATTGGTACCAACATTAGAATTATTTCATTGCCAATAATTCTGTCAACCTGGCTTTTTATTAATGCCTTCAGGCCTAACTGATTTTATTCAGGTTGTACATGTTTTATCATTATATCATTCAAGATTATTTTAACCGGTTTTAAGCTGTCTTGTTTTAAATTGGAAAACTATTCAATATATTTTGAATGTTTTAAACTTTTGTAATTATTTTTTGTTTTAAATTGACTTTATTGTAATCAGCCCTGACATTTTTGGCTAAAGGGCCATATATATGTGTCTCTGTGTTGTTGTTGCTGCTGCTGTTGTTGTTAAACTGCTATCAAGTTGACTTCAACTTATGGCAACCCTGTGAATGACAGACCTCTAATCACTCTGTCATAAACAGCCCCGCTCAGGTCTTGCAGACTCAGGGCCATGGCTTCCTTGATTGAGTCTATGAGGTCTTCCTCTTTTCCTACTGTCTTCTGTCTTAGGAAGCATTATTGTCTTTTCTAGTGAGTCATGTCTTCTCTCATGATATGGCAAAAGTATGATAGTCTAAGTTTAGTCATCTTGGCTTCTAGGGAGAGTTCAGACTTGATTTGCTCTAGGACCGATTTATTTGTCTTTACAGCAGTCCATGGTTTCCTATGAAATTCATGAGGTTGACAGCCAACGTGAAGGCACAAACAAAAACATACCACCACTAGATGATCACAGCAGTTATACATTCTATTCTGAGCATGGTCACAATCATGTTATTCTAAATGCTGCATGGTTAGACCTTGTGGGTATAAATCCACTTTGGACACAGCATGAACTCTAAGGAGATTTTCAGACATGATTTTCAGCAGGATATATTCCAAAACAGCTCCGTTGCTGCTGCGCGGCAGGGGATCAGTTTCAGACGACGATGTTCCTCTGCCGAACCCCTCCATGTCACTTCCGTGACAGAATGGAGGAAACTGCATCATATTTCATTCACGATTGTTGCCTGTGAGGGGTTTGGCAGAGGAACACCGTCATCCAAAACTGCTCCCCTGCCACACGGCAGCAACGGAGCTG
Organism: Gambelia wislizenii; assembly: GCA_030847615.1. Lineage (NCBI taxonomy): Eukaryota > Metazoa > Chordata > Lepidosauria > Squamata > Crotaphytidae > Gambelia > Gambelia wislizenii. The sequence goes on from JAUMIR010000004.1 coordinate 113,409,203, forward strand.
TTTTGGAATATATCCTGCTGAAAATCGCGTCTGAAAATCTCCTAAGTCAAAGTGGGCTAATTCCAAAGTGAAGGTGCTCAGATCCAGCCTATTCTGAAGCAGACACAGACAGGTCCTGAAGCTTCTGGACTGCTTTGGAAGAGTGTTTTCATTTCTTTGGCCAATTTGATCCATTTTTAATATGCCTCAATCTCTCTGTAAGATGAAAATGTTAAGCAATAAAGACAGGAATGGAAAGGAGTGTTCTTCTGTAAGAGCTAGGTCTCTGGGTGACACCTGGCTTGATAGTAGTACATGCAAAAGGCATTAAGGAGTCACAGTGGCCCACATAAGTCAGCAGTGTGATGCGACAGCTAAAAAAGCCAATGCGATTCTAGGCTGCATTAATAGGAGTACAATGTCTAGATCAAGGGAAGTAACAGTGCCACTCTATTCTGCTTTGGTCAGACATCTCCTGGAATACTGTGTCCAGTTCTAGGCACCAAAATTCCAGAAGGATATGGACAAGCTGGAACGTTTCCAGAGGAGGGTGACCAGGATGGTGGGAGGTCTGGAAGCCATGCCCTATGAGGAGCGGCTTAGGGAGCTGAGTATGTTTAGCCTGGAGAAGAGAAGGTTAAGAGGTGATATGATAGTCATGTTCAAATATCTGTAGGGATGTCATACTGAGAATGGAGCAAGCTTGTTTTCTGCTGCTCCAAAGACTAGGACACAGAGCAACCAACTCAAACTACAGGAAAAGAGATTCCACCTAAACATTAGGAGGAACTTCCTGACAGTAAGAGCTGTTCGGCAGTGGAATGCACCACCTTGTAGTGTGGTGGAGTCTCCTTCTTTGGAGGTTTTTAAACAGAGGCTGGATGGTCATCTGTCAGGGGTGCTTTGGTTGTGTATTCCTGCATAGCAGAGGGTTGGACTAGACAGCACTCATGGTCTCTTCCAGCTCTATGAGTCTATGATTCCCATCTAGGAATTATTTTACCAGGGCTATCCAGTCACAATGCTTTTAGGAGGGATGTTGAAGGAAGATTTCAGAATGTTCCTACCTTTTGTGGAGTTGATTATGTTTTGAGTGCATGACCTTTCCTTATTTCAAGAGAGGAAAATCTCTAGTGTGTGTGCATAGAGGGGTGTGGATCCATTCTCCGGACTGATTACCTAACCTTGCTATATTCAAATCCATCCTAATTCTTTCTGAAACACCCATTCCTTGCATCTTTGGGGTTTGTTTAATTTAATTTTGCTGTTGTTTAAATAGTTTCTAATCTAGGCTGCTCTTTATTTTAAAAGGAATCCCAGAATCTAGAGGAAATAAGATTGGCATTGTTGCTTACAGCTACAATCCTAAAAGCACTTGCATCTTATTAGAGCCCATTAAAATCAGTGAAAATTTTTTTAAGTAATCTAACTGGAATAACAGCAACATCTCTAGATGCTCTTGGAAGTATTCATAGATGATGTCTTAATCCATAGAGTTTTCACATTGACTGTTTTCCACTCATAACTACAATTAAGAAGGTTCAATCAAAATGTTTAGATGAACAAGAACATTCAATCCTAAAAGCAAATAGCTCACTTTTCATTATTAGATTTTCATTCCCCTAACATAGTTTCATTCTCCATTATTCAAAATAGCAAAATCATAATTACATATTAAGCAGTAGGAAACCAAATATTTTGCAATGTTTAAGTAACTCAATCAGTTGTGTTGGCAGAAACTGTAGAATAGCTCAATATGTAGCTCAATTGATATTCCTTTAAGAGGTTAAATTTATTGTGGGTAAAGGACTTCTTTTCTCTGTAATTATTGCTATTGAGACTGCAAATATTGTATTAAAGCAATAATCCCCAACAGGGAAGGATTACCCTTGAAAATTAATGACATAAGGAATGAAACATTCTTGGTATATCATTGACAGGAAAGAGAAAACAATTGCACTGAAGATAGATTTAGGGTTTTTCACATATTTGTTGTTCTGTTCATGATTATATAGAGTGCAGAATGAGCACCTTAGAGTACTGTATATGTATGTGCAAAATGATTATGTAATACTTATGATTTTCAAATCAGTGGGTTGAATCAATGTACTGGAAAAGTTACTTCCAGTCTTGAACACCCTATAGAATCTAGGTATCTTTCCCATTGTTTTATTGCTCCCATATCTAACAAGGTAAGTGACACAAAAGCTCATAATCAGAAGCAAGGGCCATCTTTCATGTTTTCTTCTTCTTCAATTATTACAGGAATGCAGGAATTACAGGACTACAATAGAACAACAACAAAAATGGCCCAGAAATGATCAAATCCAATTTCCCAACAGTCTTGGAGAACACACAGATTTAAGAGATGTTCTAACACTGATTCCAAATGAGTGCTATTGGGTTAAGGTTGCCCATGATTCTTCATCATGGCTTCTCCCTGAAATGCAATCTATCTGCTAGCTTTGGATGCAAAAACTGGAGAAGTGCCACCTTTTACGCAACAAATATGATGACAAAGCAGGAGGGAAATTAAAGCTGGCACCTCCTATGCAGTTTGCACAATGGTACATCTTTCAATCTCCATTTCTTTCAATTAATTGGGACACACTCTTTAAACTGCAATTAAAGCTTTAGCTGATTGATCTACCAGTTCACCAGATTAAAGCTTTAAATCTTAAACAACAAGCCTAGTATGCATAAATATATTAATGATAGTGTTACAACTCTGACTATAGTGTTCTTAATGTTCATCTAGACAAATCTATGTACACTGACCACTTTTCCCATGCTTAAAGCACCTTCCAACAGGTCAAATATGGCACACCACAAAATACAAGAAATGGTACCAGCTCAAAACACAGAACTCATCACTGACATGAATCACTAATTGCTATACCCATCACTAATTAGAAAGGTATACGTTCGATTCAATAAATAAGAAGAGTTTGTTTTTTAAAGGCCTGCAATGCTTCCTTTTCTTAAAAAAAAAATAGCTAGAGATCCATAGCCTCTCACTGTGAGCAGCAAGGGCTCATCTAGACAAGGTGATATAGTGTGAACTGCTGTACATTAATCCAAATTGCAGGAGCGTTCACTTGTCTCCATGGTTTTTTGGCAAGATCACTGGTATGTGAAGTTATCTGTTTTTGAAGTTCACATGCAGCCATGACTGTAAATCCAAATGGTGGCCAGGAGTGAATTACTTGTGTTATTATTCTCCACAAGTTGCCACAGGGTTTTTTTTAACTTTAAATCTAAGGTACTCAAGAATGATATTCCGTTTGAAATGTTTGGTCACCTCATCACTGCAAAAATGCACACAATCACTACTGCAAAACTCCAAAAATGGCACTTCCAGCCACTTTGTGACCGACAAGCCCACCCCCCATGCACATCCAACCAATCGGTTTTTGACTTCTGGAATGCACTGTGCTGTGAACTGGTTGCCCAAATGGGCAGTAATGCACATTTCTGCATATATTTTTTTAAAAAAAAACTTCAGGAAAAGTCACGGGGGCTTTTCTTAAAAAGTTTTTGGAAATTTTTGTACCCCTCCTTCTGAAAATGGTGAATCACCACAGGATCTCATTGTGACAAAAGGTATTCTCCTCGAATTCTATGAGGAGTTTTTCCACCTAGACAACACCCAAGTCATTCCACACCTTTGAAATCACCAACATAACTTACTAGAAAATCCTACAGCACTGGGCTCAATTGTACAACAGAATGTATATACTGTACATCAGCCTGAATAAAATTTACAGTAAATTACTTTATTTATTTACTTCTTTATTTATAAAAATGATGACATGTTAGACTTGACTGCACTAGATTTGGGATAGTTGTTTGCAGAAATAATAATTAAACATATTGCACATCTATGACATCTACATTTGGAAATGTAGGCTGCATCTGCACTGCGGAGATAATCCAGTTTGATACCACTTTAACTGCCATGGCTCAATGATATGGAATCCTGGGACTTGTAGTTTGTTTTGTCACCAGAGCTGTCCGACAAAGATGGCTAAATATCTCACAAAACTACAAATCCCAGAATTCCATAGCATCAAGCCGTGGCAGATAAAGCGGTGTCGAACTGGATTATTTCTGCAGTGCAGATGCAGCTGTAGCTATTTATCATAATAAACTCGTGTCCATTTTGACCAGAAGGGGGGTGCTCAAAAGCATCTTCTGCCTACTTTTATGTTACTCAAATGAAAATAAATAGGAATGACAAGATAAATGAAACACTATTACTGAGATTTTGTCTGTAACATACAAGCATGATTCAGGTGCTTGCCTGAATGTCTAGAGGATTGAAGGGGTAATAGAGATATGGGCACATGTATAGGCCCTGCCCCTGGCTATTCCCACTTACCTAGCTACATCACAGACCTTCACATATTGAACAGGGTGGTCTGGAGAGGACCTGCATATTTACAAACATGAACATGGTTATATAACTCCTGAGACTGGGGTCTTATCTGCCCAGGTAGTATGAAATGACCTCACTCTGCTCCCATGTCAAGCTGTTTCAATGACACAGGGTTTCCCTCCAGAGAATTTCTCCAACTGTCTTCAGCCAAACACATTCATAGAATGCCTTCTGCAAAGCTCTGTGCTCTGCGCATGAAAGTCTAGCACACTTCCAGGTGTACGGGGATGTTCGCAGGCAGAGATTACATGCATGCCTATGCTCCCATCAGCCATGTAACCATGTACATTTTCCAGTTCATGTCAAAAGCTACATTAGAAGTTATGCAAGCATTGCAAATACGCAAATAGTTCTGCAATTACCTAAACAGAATTTTTATGAACTGGACTTTCATGAAGTTCCATACAAGAGAAAATTAAAATAAGCTTCTGGCAATCACCTACCTATATTCACTCAGCAGCTTATGCACTGATTCTGGCTGCTGTGCTAGGATAACAGATGAAAACCTATTTCCAGTTCTTATTTACTATCACGATACTGCTTTACTCTGTACTATGGATGCGTGTGTGCGTGTGTGTGTGAGAGAGAGAGAAAGAGAGAGAGAGAGAGAGAGGAAACACTTGGGGACTTGCTGTTACCAGCAAGAGAAAGACAGCACAGAGGTACAGATGGCTAAATGGATTTGCAGGGATAACAGCTCATGCTGCACCATGTTCTAAAACAAACAAGGATGTAAGTAGTGGAAATTCAACAAGAGCTTGAATTTTAAGGCACACCATCACTAAAAGGTTTATTAATTATTACTACCTCCACATAGACACATGTTATACATGGGAAATCATCCCACTGTCATCTGAGGGATAATACAGACTTTAGAGATATAAACATTAACAATCATCAGAAAAGGACCTACATTTTTGAAGTATCAAATAAAACAGTTGAATGGCACCCTCTTACCTCAACTTGTACTTAAAACACATAAGGTTTGGTAACAGGGATGAGTAAGAAATTCATACTATTTTGTTTTTGAATTTACCGATGTTCACAAAATTAAAATCTAGATGAAAGTAAAACTGGCAATTTGCTTATCTGTGGGAGAGAGAAGGAATCTCTCCCACCCCCAGAATCTTCTGCCAAAAATTATCCTGTAAATGTTCTTCATGAGAAGTGTTTGCCTGAAGGGAAACATGAATGCTGAAATGTCTGAACAGTACTGCAAGTGCACACATACTGGAACGTCAGAAACATTTCCTCTCAGAGAAGCAGGGTGACACAGAGTTTGGTTTCACTGTCCTTATAGGATTAAAAGCACCGTAATTCATTCTCTACAGTCCTCGGGAATACTGCAAACTGTTTAACCATGTCAGCTGATCAGGCAGATTTAATCCTGAGGCTGAATCTCCTATTTTGCTAGGGTTTAGGACACTGAGACTCATAACATGCAATAAGGGAAAAGCAATTGAAAAATCCAAAGTAATCCTTTTGTCCCCAAGCACATCTTGTACCAAATATGACAACCTTTCATTCCTAACCACAATTTAATTTTAGTAGCCCTGAAGACATTGCAATTTGCTTATTGTAATACAACATAAATACAAGGGCAATTCAATGGCCTCTTGGTCTGAAGGAATCGTCCTTAGATATTTGTTCTCATGAACTGAAAAATGGTGAGGGTTACATGGCTGTTGAGGGTATAGGCATGCTAAGGTAAGAAGAAGATGGAAAATAGCAAGGCAGTCCATGCAGGCTGTCAATTTCCACTTCATGTCTCCCTTTTAAAAGGGGCTTTCCTGGGCCTAAAACAACCCAGCAGCCACTCAATCCAATACAAAAACATGGCAATGTGTCCTTTACACATTTTGAATTCAATGTTTTAAGTTTCAGAAATTTGTGGATGGGGTTTGTGTGCAGCCTTCCAAACTCTCATGGGAAGCAATGTTGCCTAGCTGTGGGTAGCCTTGTAGATACTCCACACATACACACATGCAGGTGCAGTAGGCATTGAGGCAAGGCTAGAATAAAGGAAAGGATGAGAATTTCCTTCATGTCCTCCATGCAGAGAGTGTGCTGATTTACAAAAATATCTACATAAATATCAAGTGAACAGAAATTTAGTATAAACACCAGGAACTGAATGACATAGTTTCCATTCCTGAGTTTGGCACTGATGTTGAATTTGCTAATTCCACTAAAAAGAACAAAACTTGTCCATACTACAAGTTAGGGAAGGAAATAGAGAAAATAAATACTTTGTGGTAATTAATAACTTTTAGGAGATTTTCACATGGGCTATATATCCTATGGCAGGAACAGAACAGGGGCGGGAAAGGTTTCCCTTTCAGACAACATTGACCCCATTCTGTCCTGCATCCATCCTGCTCCCGTGACTATTCCAGAACAATGTAATCACTATTTTTCATTGTGAATAGACTTCCCATTCCGTCGCTATCACGCAATCACGGGTGTGCAAACATGAGCCCCGTTCCTGTTCCGAAATGACAGCCACGGAGGGGAAGTCCATTCCGAACACTTCCTGGTACGATCTGGACATCCTGGTAAGTGGCACCCTTTATTTTACCCTCCCTGTTTTGATTGTGTGATTTAAAATGTGTTTTTGTGCCACCTGGCCGTTATCACGTGATAACGTGATAACGTTTCAGACAGTCAGTCGTAAAAGCAGCCTTACGATGGCTGCATTTATGGCTGGCCAGCGAGGGGAAGGGGAGCCTGTTCCTGCTGCGGAATTAAGGTAAGTTTGTGAAAGATTTACGTTATTCCATGGCAGGAATGGGAGAGGAGGTGGCGGGGCAGTAACGGGGCATTTTGGCCCCATGTGAAAATCTTCTTAGACTTATTCCTGACCTTTAGATTTTACTTCCTGTTGAACAATCAAGTGGAAGGTTTTTAACTGGTTGATAAACTAGGGACTAGTTAAGTGATTGGAAACTAACTGTAGAAAACAATTCAACATTTTATTTGTACTGGTTGCTGAGTTTATTTATATTGTTACCAGAAACATACTGAAAATGCCTAATGATGAGCTGCACACTTTGGGAAAATCAAAAAGTAGGTCTGAGTCACAGTCAAGGTGGCCAGCCAGCAATCTGTAGTGTGAACAGCATTCTGTTTGTTCCTCTGGCACTGTTTCCTTTGACATCATGTACTCAACAAAAGGGAGGAAAATAGCCACTGTAACTATGACTATAGTGAGTGCTTTAAAATGGTAAAGACTCACTTCAGGCAACTATTTTTTGCACATCACTTTAAGGTTGTTGGGTGGTATTTTTTTAGCTTTTAGTACAAAGTGCCCAGTCCTATTCTGCTCATCATAACAACTGCAGAATAAACAAACTTTTACTCTTAATTGCAGGCAGGCAAACATGCCTCTGGTTAGGTAGAGCACTCAACTTAAACTGAAAAGCATAGCAAAGGAAATTCCAAGGGCTGGAGTGTAATTAAAAACAATAATAAAATTTTGAATATTTAACTCTTCAAGAGTTCTGTTACCATACAACAGGAGGAAGAATAATGTGTCCCACCAGATATAGTTAGACTGCATTTCCTCACATTCTTCATCACTAACTAGGTCTACTAAACATTTCTTTTTGTTGTTATCTTCCTTGCCTTCTTTACTGTTTTCTCCCCAGAGGGTCTTGTTCTTAAACTGCCCCTGTTCTTAAAACATGGTATCATTCTTTAAATGGATGCTATCAAATTAAAAAGACACATTTCCAAAAATAAAATGGGGTGGGGGAACGATGCAACTGTGACATTAGGTCTCCGGGATTTCATGCGGGCAATAGATACTGAACCTCAGAGGTTGATCCACAGTATATGCTCTAACTGAGCTGGAGCCCATCCCTGAATGTAGCAATTTCCTACAGTTCCAAGCAGATTTGCCTCCCCTAGACTGTCCAACTACCATTGGCAAAATTTCAATATAGACTTCTATAGCAGTGCTAAGCAACTTGTTCCTTTACTCAAATGATTTTCTGGTTAGGAAACCTTTCTTACTGTCACATTCAAAACCTGCCCTTTTTTTAATTCAATAAATTGAAGTGCATATTGAAGACGATTTAACCTTAGGCTCAAGTGCCAGGTGTTTATCTCTTAATTGGCAGAGATTTGGAAGGAAGAAATCTTCCATAAACAGCTTCTTAACTTTAAATGCCTACATGTGGCCAAGAAAAAGGTATTTATATTCCAGAAAGATCTGCAAGAAGGCTCATATTGTAAACTGTTCTACAAATGTAAAATGGGGTAAAGAAATTGATTATATTTGTAAGAAATTGATTTACAGGAGGAAAAAAGAGCTAAACTTAAATAGGTGTAGCAGTAAATAGATCTAGGAGCATCAGGAGTAAGATAGCCTCGTCTTCAACTGATTAATTGCAGACTGTTATGGAAAATACCAACACAAAGTGAAAACTTCACTTAAGTATTATAACATCTGATCTCAAATAAGGAGTGAAAACATGTGTCAGCTACCTTAAATCTCCATAACCCTCAAATTCACAATACAGTATATAGTATTTATGTATTGAAGGCAAAGTTACAATGTTGCATACCCTTCAAAATGAGAACGTTATGTATGTGTTAGTTTAAATGAAAAAATGCAACTGAAACACAAGTCAACGTATTTGATTTGAGACCTGGTGCATATTTTAATCTATAAAACCACAGCATTTCCTTGTATGTTGAGTCATTTTGATGGAAGACTATCAAAGAATACCAGGTGCTATAGGCTCTATTTCAGAGGAAGGAACTTGCAAAACCCACTTCTGAGTATTCCTTGCCTATGAAAACCCTATGAAATTCATGGGATTGCAATAAGTGAACTTGTAGGCATGTATATACACACAGAGATAGTCGTTGGCTAGCACATCAACCCTGTTTTATCACAGATCTGATCCTTAAAATACTAATACTTCTCAAACTTCCCGAACAGTACCTGTTATCAAGAATGTTTCATTGCACACCCAATCAAAAAACAACTGAAATAGCAGGTAAAATGCAGTATTTGTCATACATCTGGCCACTAAATCACAATGGAAAATAGATAAAACAACAAAGAATCTTACCACCTCTAAGACTTATTTTTATAGCATGACTTTTGTAGACTACAGCCCATTCATTCCCAGTGATGTGTGGAATGCTGTCATAAAGGTTCTGGTTTATACATAGTGCACAACATAGAAAATGCATCCAACTAGAAAATAATTGGATATTCTTACTAACAGTATTATACAAATACTTTAGTATGAAACTATGCTGGGCACACCATTATTCTTGATTTGTCTTCAAGTGTGTTCCCACACTAGTGGGAAAGAAAATCCTACCCCCAGCCAGAAAAAAATAGTATAACATAGTGCTTTGGTTATAGCCTCCAGAATTTTCTTTATACATAAGACAACAACTGGTTTACAACTAGAAGGGGGCTGATATAATTGTAATTCTGTCAGGTTTTTGTTTTTTTGTTTTGTTTTTTACACAGAGAGAGAATTACCTGTGTCCTCCAGAAAGGAACAATTCATCTCACCTAAGTCAGAATACAGCTAAAGCACTGTGGGTCTCAGGACTTGAAGCCACATCTATCTGGCATTTTTTTTTGCCATTTCTAACATGTGCCATCAAATGTTATGGCCACCTACTAACTAATTTCACCATTTTCTTCCACACAATTTGAGAAGAAGGAACCTTTGAGTCTCACTGGAATCAACAGGACTCGAGCACACTGTTAAACTTCCAAAGTCCCATTTTAATGAACCATAAACACAGAAGGAAGTAACTAAATCATTTATCTCTGTTACTGTATCTAGCATCTAATTTTATCTATTTTCATTTTCCTACTTTTATGAATAAAAGTTAATACTGTACAACTGGCAATTATATATTGATTTTCAATTCAAATACCTAAGTCTTTAGATAACTTTTAAACATCAGCTTTCTTATTTGCCATGTCCCAATTCCCAGTTTTCTCAACCTTCTGGTCACTTAACAGGCAATTATCTTCTTGAAATTCAGTTCTCCATTTCTATAATTCTCACACCCAGTAATTTGTATTCCAAGCCAATATACATTTTGGTGCATTTTCTAGTTTCTTTGAGATTTCCTCAGTCCTATGTCAAACCCAGATTGTTTATTTTCATTTGGCCAATTGCCAAAGGTTTGTACACAGGGTATAGCACATTGCAGAGCACATGCCTTGGATACAAAATGTCTGATGTTCAGTTTTTGTCTTGCCTGGTGAATTGGCAAGCCACTGCCACTCAGTGTAGCTCCAGGGTAGGCAATGTGTGGCCTTCCAGGTATTAGTGGAGTGCAATTTCCATCAATCATAGGCAGTGTGTCCAATGGTGAAGGAGTCTGTAGTTTAGCCATATCTCAAGGACACCGCTTTTACCATCCTGATATGGAAAATACTGAACTAGATGGAGCAGTGCTCTGACTGAGTATACAGTAGAGGGATATGGTTTAAGTTGAACCCTTCTTTATTTTGTGAAAACTGGAGAAGAACAAAGTTTTTTACTTACTATGTAAAAATAAAAAATAAATCTGTCACCCCCCCAAAAAAAGTGAGGAAGTAGAAGGAAAGAATCCCAATTAAAAAGTTCCCTCTCTCTGCTCCATTGCTTTGCTTTGCTTCTGCTTCTCACTTGACTTACTATAAGGTAACGTTTACTATATTATATCCCGGTTTTACTGCATCATAGAACTCAACATGTGGTGTCCCCAGATGAGTTTGCACCAAGACAACCAGATCCAGATCCACGGCTTCTGTACACAGGTGTGGGATGGGAAATTCTCCGGAAATTTTTCAAAGCTATATTTTTACATTTAAAAAATGTTCTTCACTGTGTATGTGTCCATACCTGTCTGGGCTTGTGTATTATAAGCAATCATCTTAAGTGGGCTGAATATTGGATATTCTCATTACTCTTATAAAGACATACGCATTAACAAACTCTGATACACAGAGGAAGAGGCTAGCAAAGAAATGTACTGCTAAGCTTGTTTCTAGATTTCACAAAATCTCTTGCTTTTCAAACAGTCAAAAGTTAAAGTAGTCAAGACAACTGTGACCAGTTGTATGTGACCAATGAGTCACACCCACCCTTTAATAAAATAAAATGTTTAATTAGTTGCTCTGAATCAGTTTTTTGTTAACTTGAAATGGAACTGATAAGTAGAGCAGAAAGTGACTGACTGAGTGAATGAAGCAGAAAATACTACAGCTATACCTCAGCAAAAGAAAGTTAAACTGTTGATATAAGATCTATTGGACAGCTATCTATGCATGTGCTCTAAAAAGAATACTGTTCTTTCATGTATAGTCATTTTTTGTTAAATATAAAGGAAGCATATGTTATTCTATTTACCTCATTACAAATATTCAAATAAAATAGTTTACACATAAAACTTTACATGTGTTTGAATATACAGTAAATTTAAACCAAATGTGCTAAATGAGGTATCATCATTTAGAGCATTGGAAAATTTTCCAGAAAATTTACTGGAAAATATTCCAGTTCTACTTTTTCCACATAACCCACCATCATTGTGGCTGTATCATGTGTCCTCTAAACAAGCTCTAGGCCCACTTGAGGTCTGTTCAGTTTCAAAATGGTAACGTTTAAGTTTTACTCTATCCTTATTAAGCTATTCTTGTAATAAACAAGATATGTTTAAAGGAACAGATTAGCCTAAATTCTGTTGAGTGATTTAGGGTATGTCTTAAGAAGTCATGTCAGTGTTTTGCATCTGTGGGTTTCAATTTTGATGAAGAAAGTCAAACAAGGTCAGTCACAATTTCATACAAAACACAGAAGAAATAAGAGGCTGTTATGGAGTCTGGGACCCGTCATCTGGACTGTTATTGCAGAAACACAGAGACAATTAAGACATGAAATGAATATTTATGATACTCAGTACTAAACCAAAATTAATGTTCAATCAGTACTACTTCTAGCAGTGGAATTCTAGATATATCTACTTGGAAGTAAGTATAATTAAGTGCAATGAGAGATAATCCAGGTAGATTTGTATAACACTGCATTCTCAGAGAGTATTCAAAGATAACAGCACAAGTACCTCGTATTTTATGTTTATTTACACCTGCAAAATAGAGAATCCTTATTTCCTCTGCCAATGAAATGTGCAAGCTATGCATTAGGAGCTTACAACTCATGTTGATGAAAGAAATATGGAACCCTCATTTCAAATGAGACTGACAGAACAACAGAAGACACAAAGCACATCTTTATGGGCTCCTACACATAAATCTGACATACAAAACCAGTGTCATCTATTGGGCTGTAAATCATTGCCTCACTTGTATTTACAAGAGCAAAAACAAAAATCCAAGAACAATTCTAAATAAAAATATACCAAACATTGTAAGACTAGGCACATTGTAAGTACTAGGTACCAGGACAGAAGGATTTGAAGCATGTATGTACTTTGGTGCTACACATTCTAGACAAATGTCTGCCATGATGATGATCAAGGTATTGGAGTGAATAGACCTGTATACTGAAGGATCCCTGAACAGGAGCACATTGCTATGAGTTGAGAAAATGTACAGTGGATTACTGGATCCCAGGTCAACCAGTGTTTTGTGTTGAAAGGAGTTTTTTATCCCCCCCCCAAATTTTCTACCCCCATAGGCACTAAATGTAACCATTCATATATATTGGGGGAAATATTTAGGAAAATGTCTTTGTTACACAGTGTTCTTGGGTTCAGCCATTTTTACCTTGCTTCCTCAAGTCTTGCTCTTGATTTTTCTTGAAGAATTCAAAGCAAACCATGGTGAATCAAGTCTACTGCATCATCATGGACTCACCCACTCACTTGAATACCTCAAACCTGGGTTTAGGGTTTTGATGAAACCCTATGATACAGAAAGCCCGGTTCAGTTGTTCAGCTTCCCACAATGACAACCATTAATTAGGGGGTGAAGTGGGAACCCCACTTGGTGTCACATCCCTCCTTTGCCCTTGACTCCCACCATCCATGCATTGTGGGAAGACTGAAGAAGGGAGCCTGGTCAATGTAAGCTGCCTATGCAGCTTTGAACTCTGGTTGAAAAATGCAATGATGATGGTGGCAGGGCATGCAGTGGTAGAAGTGGAATCAGCAAGCACAGTCCTGCTCTCCCACTCATGCAATTCCCATTCCCATTGCATGTGACACAGTGACAGAAAGAAGTAAGATGTAACCTGGGAAATTGCTTTTTTATATGAAGAGTTATTATTTGTTTTTATAGCTACATTGTAATCCCTGTTCAGTTTCTGTTTGGAAAGAAACATCTAGATCAAAAACATTAACACTAACACTAAGATTAACAAAAACCCCTGCATCATCCCTTAAGTTTAGTTAGGGGTAAATGATGAGCATAAGAAAGGCTACCCACATGGCATTCATGATGATGATTACACTATTATGTAACTGAAGTAAAGAGAATAGGGACACTGGGTCAGCCTGTAGAAAAATGATTGTTTGGAACAAACTAGTATTTTTGGGTCAGACCCCTCATAAAACAAGAAATTCTAGCAACAAGCCTCTCCCTTCCACACTATCACATTACCCAAACCACCAAGCTAATATTTCAGAGCATTCTATTGTTGGAACTGCAAGAATGAATTGTTATTGCATGAGGTATGCTAGAATGCTGTGGCTTACTTTGTGGAACTGGGAATTTCTTGTAGACTTAATGCTAACCATTCCTATTTTTTAAGGCATGTTCTTTAAAACAAAGATTGCAGGCAGATCCAACATGTTCAAAACTAACATATAGCTAGGAGAAGACTTGTATATTTCCAGAATAATATGAATAACATTACTAATACATGTCACATCTCTTCTGAAAATGTTTAAATAGTGAAATTTGAGGCATGTTTGATGTAACATGGGTAGTATTATACTCAGTAAGGCTTATTCCAGTTAAGTATGCATAGGATTACAGCTGTAATGTCATGAGGGCCAAATGGGGACTAGGCTGAAAAGCTATTCCCTCAGAAACAGGTAGATCCTACTTGGCATAGGATCACACCCTACTCTTCTTAAAGCCCTTATTCTATGACATGCCCCCCTCAACATTCACACAGAACACTGAACAGTCACACAGTGGTTACCACAGTTAACTAACAACAAAGTTTGGCCCTGGACTCCACTAATGGTGATCAGCTTCAAGTATTGCTTGCTAGAAGAATGCTACTAGTGACACAACATCAGATCGTACCAGCTTCATCTGGCTTTCATATACAGTCAGCTCTCAATTTTCATGGGGGTTAGGGGCGGAGGACTCCCACAGAAGTATGAATATCAGCCCACTAATTCTTTTAACCTGAGATAACACTTCTTTAGGCATGTGCACTCCTCTAATGCGAACTTCCAGCAGAAGTTGACCATTGAATCCCACTGGAAGACCTACAAATGCCTAGAGAAGTGTTCTCTCTAGGAATCTCTAGGTCCTCCAACATGACTCTGGTCAACTTCTGCTGGTAGCATACCATAGAACTGTGCTGCAGGACCTAGAAAATGCCTAGAGAGAACATATTTAGTAATCCACGAATGAACAAGTGCTTAACCTGCAAATGTAAAGGGACACAGTAAGATGCCACTGCCGCCGCCACCACCATGATACAGACATATTAGATCTCAGCTAAAATACAAACTGGACTGCTTTTCTCAAAACTTGAGATGCTAGATAACAATAATGCATGTCTACCATATCTATTAACACACTTTTCCTTTGATTAAGCAACCAAAGATCTGACTAACACTGAAAGAATGACTCAGAGATCCTAATACTTTCTGGAAAGGAACATAAATATTTGCCACCAGTCATCCTACTGGGCGATTAAAGACCTTTAATTAGAGGTTTCTGGTTTGTTACATGATATCTTTGCCAATCTCTGGGGACTCTCTCCCTGGCAAAAAGAACTGAAAATAATAACACTCACAGTTTGACCCTCAACAAAGCATAAGACAGTATGTACACACCCTGTAAGAGCACTGTTTTATATTTACAGAACTACAATGTTGGTAAATTATATAATATGAACTCTATATAACACAGCATACACTAGTCCAAAACATCTAGTACAGGGTAACTGTAAGAAAATATATTTTATTACCTCTAGCAAAAGACATTAACAGATACATGGAAATCGCTGCAATGTGTGTTCTGCATTCCCTCTTTCAGTTTGCAGGAGAACGCTTCTCCTAATATGACACTTAAAAATCTAAAAAGCTTTTTATGGATTGCCATTCATTTAAAGTGGTTTAGGTTTTATGTGTTTTTACTGAAGCTGTGCATTGTGTGCTAGGAACACAGTTACAAAAAAGCACTGAAAAGTCAGTATCTGATGGTCACTCCTCCCTTTCCTATGTAGTTACATTGCAAATTGGGCTCAAATGATGCAAACTTTACTCTCACAATGAACACCAAAGGCAATACACATAATTGTGCAATATGTGCCCTTCCTTAAGAAATGCTGCAGATCTTCCAGCAGCTTTAGTACCACCTTTAGTATCCCCCACCCAGTTGCTCAATCATGTCCCTTTTTGTGCTAAAATTATATAAGGTATCCTACTGTCAGCTGTTTTTTTTTCTTGAAAAGGCTTATACAATCTGTCCCTTCATTTTATGAGATGAAAATTACTGCTTAATCCTAAAGCCCCAATTGCATTTGTGTTAACGTATTCACATCCCTACAGAGGCCTAAGAATGTATGTGTGTGTGGGTGTGCGCACATGCATGCACATACACATTCTAGGAATAAAAATATAATTCTAACCACCAAGAGGCACCATCACTTGCTCAGTTTTAAAATGCAGAGGTGGTGGTGAGGGTTTTCAAAAATATTTTCCCCCAGATTATGAGCAACCACTAGTACTCATAGGAGTTCTAATGTAAATTGGTAAACTCAACTCATCAACTCTGATCTATGTCCTTCTTTACACTGGAAGTAATACAAATACAGAAGAGTCTAGAGGTTGCATGGTTACATTTACTTTTTGCTTGCAGTATAAGGAAACCCAAGAGTAGAATCGAATGTATTCTAAAACCATGAAGTATAACTACAGCATATTATACTACAGATCAAAAATATGTCAAGCAATGGTGCATAGGCACTCAATGTTTTCCCAGCATCTACCACATGAGAACAGTCATGAAAACAAACAGGGCTGGGCTGACCATGCCACAGTTTGAATCAATGGAGGAATCTCTTCTGTTGTATTTATGCATTTATTTTCAATTTTCAAAAGCAAAGCTTCTTATGATGTCACTTGATGAACCTGGTTGATCAATGCCAAGAAATACAGTTTATAGCCACATGGTTCAGGCTCAAAACTGATGCACATACTAACCTCTGAATTTATAAGATACAAAAAGTAGCAATTTTGTACCTATTCTAAGTAGTAACAACCCGCCCCCCCACTACATTGGAGAACTGTCTTCAGCAACATATAAAATGTGTTCATTGAAAGTTACAGTGAAAGGATAGTACTGATGGAAATACAAATTAAAGCAGAAGACTTCACAAACCCGTATCAGATAGATCACACAGATAATGGACTGCTACTGGTAAACAAATGTTCTGCTAACCAAGTGGATTGTTACCATGTGGAATGCAAACAACATTAAAAGTAAGGAAGCAAATGCTGAACTGCTATGTACATGTAGTCTTTGAGTGCCAAATAGATATTTTTAAAATAAAAACACAGAAATATAATCATTATAACACTGCAGTCTGGCTTCTCCACTATTCAAAATCACCAGGCAAGAGCATCAAGGATGTTTAGTGGCATGCATGAATATATCTGTATCCTCCGTGAACTGTTACTGCTGAGCAGTGCTATATACAGCTATTGGAAAGGTTGCACTGCAGATCCTGTTACAAACATCAGACACTATCCCACAGAAATTAAGTCAAGCATCAATGATTTCTATTCCAACTTGCAGGAACAAACTTAGCATTCCAAAAGCAAGCTAAAACCATTTGTGTTTATTCACTGCTGGGGGAAAAACAGAGCCCTTTTGGATTTCTCTGTCACAAACTGTATGTTATTTTATACCCTTTCAAAAGGACACCTCATTAACCACTGTGCTCTGCCTTTACAAGACAAATAGTAATCTGTGTTCTTAAAAGCATCTTCACATATATAATGGTCTAAAATCAGAGTCCCTTTATTTTGCAGCACAGATTGGTGCTTTTCAAAACAGTCCAAACGTAAGAATATAATCTAAACACCTCTCCCAGATAAACAGGGTTTGTGAGTACTGTACTATGTATGCACTGGTATTACCACTGGACACCTGATTGAACCCCCGGAGAAATGTATGTATCCCATAGCATAGCACTCAGATGCATAGAACTGCACTGTCAGTGCTAATGCAGCAAGCATCTGGATGGGACTTAACACAGGAGGGAGAAGCAGCTGTGAAGAATGGGGTCTTTCACATCACTCCGATCATATCTGCCTTGGACCCCAACTTCACCCTTCTCCCCCCCCCCAGAAGAAATATTTTGCCAAAGCTCATTCTGCACTGCAGCCACTTTGCTTTGGCAAAGCTGGGTGAAGAGAGGAGGAGGAAGAGGAGAGTGGGTGAGCTTGCTTACTCTGATGAGCTATTACAGCTCTCAGAGGCTTAACAAGGAGTGTGAGAAACATGCCTTAGGAAGAAGCTGCCAAAAAAAAAAAAAACAACACTAAGTCCAAGGGGAGATCTTATGGCACAGATCTCCTGCCTTTTCCCTCCTCCCTCAATTACACTCACTAAGAGTGTGCCAGAGCCCACTGAGGCAAAAGGAGATGCCTCCAAAGTTCAGCTTGAAGTACTACAGATCCATAAAGGGGGGGGAGGCATTTCAGAGAGGAAAAGGCAAGCGGGGAAGAGTGGAGGGAGGCATCTTTTAATTCCACTGGAAAGGAGAGAAAAAGAAATCCAATAAAAGGGGGGGGATCTATAGGCAGGGGTCTGGGATGCTGGGGGCGGAGGAGGAGCAGCAACAGGAGGAGATGAAACCGTCCCTCTGAATGGGGGCACACCAGGAGTTTCGAAATGGGATGGATTCTCTCCCCCTCCCTATAAGTCTTGGCGCCAAGTGGCCCATTTTGCTGCATAGCAGGGGGAAAGGGGTCCGTTTTTGGGGAAGTGGGGTGAAGAGAAAGACCTCTCCTTCCTCCCCTCCTCCTCCTCCTCCTCCTCCTCCTCCAAGCTTCTTCTGAGCCCCACGCGTGTGGGGAGTCATAAAACAACACAAGTTCCACGCCGAGGGAGTCAAATCACCCGCTAGCCGCCGCAGCCCCCCTCCTCACCCCCTAAGTCCAACGTTTTCACGGCGGCGGCGGTGGGGCGGGGGGAGAGACGGCCGTTGAGGCGAGTCCTACCTCAGCACCGCCGTGTCCCCTTTCCTGACCACCAGGCTGTCCACAGCCGTCCCGGGAAAGTCCACGCTCTGGCCGGCGGGGAGGCAGGAGGGGAGCAAGCAGCAGAGGCTCAGCAGCACGGCGGCCAGCCACTGGTTGGAGCAACAAGCGCCCTGGACCAGCAGCATCACGTCCATGCCTGCTCGACGGCTGCGCTCCGGGCTCAGGCGGCTCTCGAGCCTCGCTCCCCGGCGTCGGTTCCCTCAAGGCAGGCAAGGCAACGCGACAACGGCGGCGGGCGGCACCAACACCACCAGCAACAGCGGCGGTCCCGTCCTCCTTGGTCCAGGGGCGGGAAAATATATATGTGTGTGTGTGTGTGTGTGTGTGAATATATCCTGCGCTTCCGCCTGGTCTCCTCTGGTCCTTTGCCGCCCGCCCGCCGCCTTTTTTCCTCTCTCTCTCTGTCTCTCGCTCGCTTCCCTCTTGGCTCGCTCCGCTTCTCGCTGCCCGCCGCGTCCGGAGCGTGTCTCTAGTCTCGGGTGTCTCGCGCACCATCTAGCGAGGAGGGAAGCGCGCGGGAGAATGAGCCAGCCCGGAAAGCAGCCGCAGCAGCAGCAAAAGCAGCAGCAGCAGACGACGACGAACCCCAGGCTCAGAGCCGGTTGCCATGCAGCCGTTTCCGTAGCAACTTGTCCTGGTGGCTGGGGCTGGTGGGGCTGGAGATGAGGAGAGCGAGCGGGCAGGCGGGCGCGCGCCCGGGGTGTATCTTATGTGCTAGCGTGTGTGCCTGTGCCTGTGTGTGTGTGTTGGTATTTTTTATTTTATTATTTTGTGGGATTTTGAGGCGAAAGAGGTCCCGGTTCATACCAGAACTCAGGCTTTGCCTTCCATATTCGACCGCGGGAGTCAATGCCTGCCAAGCGAAGGAAGCGCCTTCCCCCGTGACCTATCAAAGCAAGCTCTTCCCCACATTTTAAGCAAAAGAGGTCCCAGTTCAAACCAAAATTCAGGCTTTGCCTTCAATGTTCAGGACTACAGGTGCTAGGGAGTTCCTGTGAACTCACTAGCCCGCGCGCGAGGTGTGTGTTTCTGTTGTTGTTGTTTTTTGTGGGGGGGGGGAGGTTAGAGTTGTGATATATATATATTCCCTCACAACTCTAACTCCCGTTCCTTCAGAACTCTAACCTCCCTCACAACTCTTAACACAAACTGTCTCATACAGACACACATATATATTGAGAGAGGAAGAGATGAAAAGCGATGGCGAATGAACAGCCACCGTGATGGCAAGGATAGCAAATGGCAATTAAATAAGCATCGCTTGCAGCAAGATACTGACACCAACAACGGCAAACTGGTGTGCGCGCCAGACAGAGAGACTGACACACAAACACACACACATACAGAGAGGGAGAGAGGCCGGTTTTCTTTTCAAGCACTGCGCTTGTTTTCTCTTTCCCACACCTCGAACTTTTTCATTCGTTCGCCCCTCAAGTCTTCTCCCACCCGGCCACCCCCTCAGCAACGGGCGGGCCGGCAACTTGAAGAACTGCGCCCATTCTGATTGTGGGGCGAGCGCTCTTGTTTTGGGCTCTGTTTTCACTGCTCTTCCCACGTGGCGTGGCGTGGCGTGGCCTGGGAGAAAGGGGGAGCCGCTTTTAATGCGGGGGTCGTCTTTCTCATCTTTCCCGCGCGAGCGCGCGGCCAGAGACATATAGATCTACACACACCTCGCGCGCGCTCTCTCGTCTCTCAGTCACAAGAACTCACTGGCACCTCCAGTCCTGAATGTTGAAGGCAAAGCACGAGTTCTGGTTTGAACTGGGAGCTCTGTTGCCTAAAATGTGCGGAAGGGCTTGATAGGTGACAGGGCCACGCGCTTCCTTCACTTGACAAGCATTGACTCCCGCTGTAAAAGAGGGAAAAGCAGCGAGAGCTTCTGAGAAAACCCAAATGCCCAGGCACTGTCTCTGCCAGCTTCTAGAAGTGACCACGGTTGGGCTGTTACTCACATTCCCTTTATTACTACAGCTCATATCTGTGTGGAGCTGTCCCAATGCCACTCACTGAACATACCTTCAGTGTGTCCTAAACTAATGGTTCTTAACCTTTTCTTAACCAGGGACCCCCTTTAAATACCCTTTGTTGCCACAGACCTTCCAAGACTTAACTGAAGATTTAAAACCCAAATCATCATCACCACCACCATCCATTAACAATTACACCATCCATTGCACATTCCCTCAGAGTTGCCAGAGGGAAAGGAAAGACTTTTCTCCTGTTTCTTCCTGCCCCTTTGTGGTTGGACTGGATTAAACAGCAACACAGAAGCCCAGCCAGTAAGCCAGCCTTTGCCTTGGCTCCTGTCATGTGGCTGCTCCACTGTGGGGAGGAAGTGGGCTGGGCAGCCTTCAAGCCTTTGTGGACCCCCTGTGAGGACATTGTGGCCCCTTGGGGATCCATGGACCTAAGGTTAATAACCACTGTCTTAAACTCTTGGAGAGAACTTGGTTCAGTCCCTCCTGCTAGTGAGCAAGGATTGAGGTTCTGATTACATAAAAGAAATCTGCTCAACATGTTGCCCCAGTCTCCAGACCTGGCCCAAGACATTTTGCTGCCTAAGTCAAAGAAAAAGATGCAATCTGCTCCAGTTCCATTTATGATAGCTTCCACATTGCAGACATAACCACATCCTCATAAACACTGGACTATGTGACCAATGTTGCTGTCCTTGAGCAAGCAGGGATCACCAGCATTGAGGCCACGATATTGAGAACACAGCTGCGCTGGGCAGGGCACATTTCTAGAACGGAGGACCATCGCCTCCCAAAAATAGTACTCTACGGTGAACTCACCATGGGTCAGCGTAATTGGGGTGCTCCAAAAAAGCGATACAAGGACTCCCTGAAACAACATCTCAGGCTCAGCCAAATTGATCACCAACAATGGTCCGCCCTGGCCTCACATCAGGAGGCATGGAGACGCACTATCCACAATGCTGCAGCCTTATTTGAGAGCTCATGCCAAACAAGTCTTGAAGAGAAACGACAACGCAGAAAGAATCACAACCTGGAATCATCACCCAAGGAGACCTTCTGCTGTGTTTTCTGCAACCGGACTTGTTTATCTTGGATTGGCCTTTTCAGTCATCAGCACACTTGCAGAAAGCGTGGGATGAGTCCTTCCTGAAACTTCATTTGCAAAGAAAAGCCAGAGAGAGAGGGATGTAAGAGAACAGGTTTATATACAGTTCCAGAATCTTGCTGCTGCTTCCAAGATGGACCCTATAGTTAGGTGTAATAGAAACCAGGATGCATAGTTGTCTTTGTATGGGCACTTGCTATACTCCAAACCAGAACTGAATTATGGAACATGTAGTGGTATCTTCTGATAACACTGTTGAAACCACCACCTGTCCACTCTTGTTGCATTAAGGCCAGAACTTGGGAATGTTACTCTGAGACTGTAATTCCCAGCATCCTCCAGCTACAGCCAGTTGTGGGAATCATATTCTGCCTCACTTGATTTCAGAAAATGATCTACAGTTGTCCCTCCATATCCACAGATTTCGTATCCGCAGATTTAAGTATTCACAGCTTAAAAATATTCTTTAAAAAAAAATAATCCAAAAAGCAAACCTTGATTTTGCCATCTTATATAAGAGACATCATTTTGCAATGCCATTGCATATAATAGGACTTGAGTATTCATGGATTTTGGTATCCACGGGGGGTCCTAGAACCAAACCCCAGCAAATATGAAGGGACAACTGTATTTGATAAGAATAGTGGCTTCTCTTGATATCAAACATCAACCACCATAACAAATCCTAGGACCAAGGGCTTGTCTAAATGGTAAAAATACTCCCCATAGAATTTGAGGAGAATACCTTTTGGCCAAATGGGATCCCACAGTTATTTGCTGTATTTGGAAGGAGGAGGGCAAAAATGTCATATACTGCACTGGAAAAGCCTTTGTGGCTTTTCCCAAAGGTTTTAAAAAACTGTGAGGGAATTCTTGGTGAAGACAGAAGTGGATTGCTGATTGGTTGGACATGTGTGGGGGTGGAGCTTGCTGGCAACAAAGTGGCCAGAGCCACCATGTTGAATTTCATGGTAGCAATCATGTGCTGAGGCAATGAAACAGGTTTTTCTTAAGCTTGTTTAAGCCGAAGGTTGCACTTCTGCATCTTGGATTTTTTTTTTTAAAAAAAATACTATTCAGCAGTAGCAACTTGGGGAGAATAAAAACATGAATAATTCATTCATGCCTACCATCTTGATTCACAAGGCATGTCCATCTGAACATCAAACATGGATAGCTTTGCATACCTGTGATGTTGCAAAAAAAAGTCAAGACAAATGGATGCTTCTCCAAATTGGCGTTACTGCACACCAGTCCACATTTTATTGCCTTGGGGTGCTTGAACTGATAGCACCTGATACCCTATTCTACTGCAGAATTCTGAAGACCACCAGAGCACATACCAATATATTGATGCAGGTGTTTATTGGTTTATTGGCAGCTACTGAAACTCCTCCTCCTCCTCCTCTTCCTCTTTCACTAGCCATTCTTATTCCCCACCACCCAAGAGTTCATGGATAACTTCTAAAATGAAATGAAAGGAAGTATTTTGCATGTTGCTTGCATGTACATGTAGTTGTGATTAAGTGGAGGAAGAGTAGGAAACAGATGGGAATCAAGTATTTTAACTGTAGCAAATCAAGGAGTTATATAATGCAAAAAGAGGCTTAAATGCATTGAGTCCTCAAGTAGAAAACAGTACCCCCAAAAGAATGACAACAGCTGAGTTTAGTGGCAGGGGTTATATTATAATATGTAAAATCACATTTTGCTGTCATCAGAGATTTTTAAAAGATTTTTTCAGAAACTAAAGATGTAATTCTTTGTGTGTGTGTGTGGGTTGATGTTCACTTTTCAATATCCCCCCCCCCTCTGGCTTTTCTTCGCAAACGAAGATTCAGGAAGGACTCATCCCGCGCTTTCTGCAAGCGCGCTGATGACTAAAAAGGCCAATCTGAGATAAACAAGTCCGGTTGCAAAAAGCACAGCAGAAGGTCTCCTTGGGTGATGTTTTTGGGTTGTGATTCTTTCTGCGTTGTCGTTTCTCTTCAAGACTTGTTCGTCGTGAGTTCTCAAATAAGGCTGCAGCATTGTGGATAGTGCGTCTCCATGCCTCCCGATGTGAGGCCAGGGCGGACCACTGTTGGTGATCAATTTGGCCAAGCCTGAGATGTTATGAACAGCTTTTAAATAGGGTTGAATTTTCCAGTAAATATCTACTGCTCCCTTTTGATATATATATATATTTCTGTTCAAATTATTTTTCTTCATTTAAACAATCGGTTATCTGTTTTTCTACTGCAGTTTCCAGGGTGCTCTGTCTCCAGGTTCTTCATCAGTATTGCAGGACCTCATGTTTGGATGTGAGTGCTCTCCAAAACTGTGTTCACTTTAAAGGTGTGTAGAAGTATTTCATTCTCCCTTTGGTGATGCTGAATGTATGGTATTAACTTGTGTGATTCTATAGGCATCAAAAGGTGTCTGGCATTAAGGAGATACACTTAACTACTCTCTCCATAGTCTCCATGACTGGCAATGGCTTCTGGAAATAATTTCATGTGATACCAGGGCTGGCTCTATCATTAAACAGAGTGATATAACTGCCTCAAGCTGCCAATTTTGGGTGTCATGAAAGGGCAGCAAATTATTAATTATTTGTTTTTGTGTGTTTACTGCCAGGGATGGGAGATTTCTATCTCATGTGAAAAAATAATATGGTTGGCTTTGTATATATTGACCTGTGTGGTGGGGGAAAGGCAACAACTGCCCCTCCATCTTAGGGAGCAAAATGGCTTTGGCTGGCCTTGGTGAGATTGTGCAGCCCATACTGGTCTTCATGAAGAAAGCCATGCCAACATATGCTGCTCTTGGAGATAAGTGTACATGGAATCACATCAGGGGTTAAGATAGCTTAAAAGAAAGCCGTGTTTGCTAATGGCTTGGCTGGTTGGGATAAAATATAAAAGGGAGTTTCCTCATGGCTGCACACCCTGAGCCTCACAAACTTTGCCTGGTTACACAGAGTTTGCTGATGGCTGCAGACCCTTGATCTTTCACAGTCTTTCTCGTGGTTACAAGATGGTGAAAGGCTGCTGCAGTTAGGGAAAACACATCTGAGAATAGACAGAGGTACCATTGAGCAAGACAGTAAACAGGACAAATCTGTCTTTGCAATTTGAGACAGGAAGAAAAGTCAACAGACAGGTAAAGGAACTGGGCCTTTTGCTGACCAACCATGGAATAATGAGACCAGACACAGAATAAGGGCCACATTATTTAACCTAAGGCCTATTTAAATTATGTTAAACATGGAAAGAAGCAAGGGGAGCAACCTAGTGTGGTATCAGCTGAGGCAGGTGTCACTCTTGACTTCCTCCCCTACCTTCCCCTGGGCAAAACACTGAAGCCCCAAATGCAACCCAATAGCTGTATTGCTCCCAATCTGGTCATCTACTGGAAGGTAGACTTGAGGAATCCTTCCTCAAGTCCCGAGACTTAAAAGTGAAGACAAAACCTCAAGGGCAGCTAGAAGGGTAGTCTTCTTCCACACCCCCAGGTCCCAGGACCAACAGATAGTTCCAGGATACTCTGCTTCACCAAATGGGTGCCAAATTTTTCACCATAACTCTTACTTTTCTCTTCCCCCCTCCACTGCCTGCCAAGTAACTGTTACCACACCCTAAAGTCTCCTCCCTATAATATTTCATAATTGGCAATATTAATATACTTCATGGGGTCTAGTAGACCAGGGTAGACCAAAAGGTGAGGTTAAACAAGGGTCACAAGGACCTAGAAGGTGCTGTGGAAAACATTAGCAGACATACCCAAGATAGGATTAAGCAAAGCCCCTAGTCAATGCTATTAAGGTGGTATGTGCTAATCCCCTCTTGGGCACCCTTGGCAATGAGTCACATATCACAACCAAATAAGTGACCAAAACAACCATTATCCCTAGGAAGTATCCCTCCTCACCCCTCCCTGTCCTACAATAAGGAGCTTGTCATAAACCCATCAATGCCTATCTCTCAGTCATAAACAGCAATCAGCAGAGTTTGGGTTTCCTTTGTTTAAATGGTGGGAAACCCATCTATGCTTTGTTCTAAGCACAAACACCCCTTCAGGACATGAAATACAGTATAAATATTAGTCCCCAAACAATAGCAAGGTGTGCCACTGTGCCACTGTGGACACCCGGCTTCCCTCTCTGTCGGTGTGTTCCCAGATCAGACTTCAGTGCCACCCTCAAGCTCTAGTCTGAGTACTTCACTCCCCTCTTCAGGACTGGTAATTATTGCTCTGTCTCCCAAATCTACTCCTCTATCCAACTTTTCTACCTTAAACTGTTCATTAACCTTGCATAGTTCTTGTGAGTGTGTGTTGTATGAGAGTGCATGTTGAATTATTTTCTAATAAAAACAATTTATTCTACTTTAAACTGGAGTTCTCTGCAATGTGTACTGGTATACATAGGTGCACAAGGTCCTGAAAGTTATAAGACCTCTCGCAGCCATCCATTTGAACTAATAATTCCCTCAATTAATAACTGAGATTTTGGTATCATGGGTGGGCCCCCATGGACCCCCCCATCTCTTCAGGTAACACGACCACCTTTTTAAAGACTTCACCCTTAGCCAATTGTCAAAGTACCCCAGATACAATGTAGGGTGTGTGTGGGGAGAATAATCTCATAAAAGAGAAATTCCCACTCAGTCCCAAAGTGACTATCTGTGCTCACATTGCACTGGAGGTGGGAGGGTGAGTCAAGTTTGCCACTCAACCCCCCCCCACTCTGGTTCAGGACAACGAGGACCCACCTGGGATCCATTTGGACAAGAAGACTTGAGATAAGATCCTCAAGGGACATTATGTCGATGTCTTTTCCCACCTCAAGCCAGAAGGGGAGGAGGGAAGTGTGACTAAGGCTAATAAGAAAGCCTCTGAAAAAACAAAAGGGGATCCTGTTGAACGCTCATTCAACAATTTGCTGGCAGGGTACACAGTTTTCATTGGGGGTTGTATAGATGGCATACCCCAAATGGGGATGGCACCTTGCTAACCATTAAGGGCATGTCCTCAAATCCAGGGCACTGGCAGGGGAGGTGGCAGCCATTAAGTACGACATTGCTTTTTCGCAAGTGAGCGTCATGCAATGAGGGCACCAGGTGGGATCTCATCAATGACAAACTGTGGCTTGTCATTATGGGGGCCACACATAAAAGGTAAGACAGAGGGTGCCCAGGCTCTGTGCAAAAAAGACCCACACCCCTGGTTTATTGGGAATACAACCAAATAAGTGTGTCAGGGCATGATGCAAATTTGAACACGATTGTGAGACTTGCTATGGAATGCACCCAAGGATCAATTGTTCTCACCCTGCTTTGGCTATGCAGTCCTTTCAAACTGGCCACCCTACTGCCTCCGACAGAAAAAAGGAAGCAGGGTCAGGGAGCAATGCCAGCCAAGGAGGTACTAAGCACAATTGAGGGTGGGGGAGGGGCGACGGGGGGTATTACCTTCACACCCGTCCAGTTCCAATGAATGCTTCCTCATTACCCCTCTGCCCTGACAAAAGACGGCTGCGTTTTTAGCTGATGGCTTTGCAAATGGTTTTAGGATTCCACTAGTTGGCCCCAGGGTTGGATCTGATTCAGGTAACCTTATGTCTACCTCAGAATTACTTGAGGTGGTAGCATGAAAAATTGCCAAGGAATGCCCCTTCCCAATGCCTCCAGTGCCTAACCTGCATGTGTCTCCTTTGGGTGTGCTGCCTAAGAAAACCCCTGGTGAGTACAGGCTCATACATCATCTGCCTTATCCAAAAGAGGTTTTCGTCAATGATGCTACACTGCCAGAACTTTGTTCTGTCATGTATGCCTCTTTTGAACACACCATTAACTTGGTCAAGGCGTGTGGCCCCAGGGCACTCAAGGCCAAATTTGACATATAATCAGCTTTCAGGTGGCTCCCCATTCATCCTGAGGACCACTGACTGCTGGGGTTTAAGTTTTAGGGCCAATGGTATTAGGACATGGCATTACCCATGGGTTGCAATATCAGTTGTGTTACATTTGAGGCTTTCAGTACATTCCTTGAGTGGGCTTTGTGGCACAGAACCGGGTCACCTTTCATCACACATTACCTTGATGATTTTCTCATGATTGGGTTGGCTGTGGGTCTTTGCTTCACTTCTTTCAGGTTTTGGTGCAAGAAGTTGGTGTTCCCTTTGCTCCGGAGAAGACAGTGGGACCTTCCACTACAATAGTTTGTCTGCGGATTTTGTTGGACTCGGTTGTGGGGGTTTCTTGTCTCCATCTGATAAATTGGCCAGGATTAGGGAACATTTACAGGGAGTGCTGGCCTGTGACAAGGCCACTCTTAAGGAGGTGCAGTCTCTACTGGGTCAACTTGGGTCTACTCAACTTTGCCTGCAAGGTGGTGGTGCCAGGAAGGGCATTTTGTGTTAGGCTGGTGGGAATCATGAAGGGTGTCAGGTCCCCTCATCACCGCATCTGGATCACAAGGGGTGTGAAAGAAGACCTCAAGGTGTGACTGCAGTTTTTGGAAGGGTACAATGGTATCACATTTAGGCAGGAGAAAAAAAACATTGGGGCAGGGTTGCAGGTTCATTCTGATGCAGCTGGGAGCCTTGGG
Organism: Gambelia wislizenii; assembly: GCA_030847615.1. Taxonomy (NCBI): domain Eukaryota; kingdom Metazoa; phylum Chordata; class Lepidosauria; order Squamata; family Crotaphytidae; genus Gambelia; species Gambelia wislizenii. The sequence goes on from JAUMIR010000004.1 coordinate 113,437,740, forward strand.
TTTGGGGTTTACTACAATGGCCACTGGTGTGCGCAGCAATGGCCTCCTCAGTGGAGGGAGACTACTATTGTCCGTGACCTAACATTCCTTGAGTTCTTCCCCATTTTAGTAGCAGTGTTTTTTTAGAGGGAGGAGTTCAAGGACAAGAAAGTGTGCTTCTCGTGTGATAATCAGGCAGTGGTGCAGATTATCAACAAACAATCTTCAAAATAAGAAAGAGTTACGAAGTTGGTGTGGAAATTTGTGCTAGTCTGCTTGACATTGAATATCAACTTCACCACCTGCCATATTCGTGGCATAGATAATGAGATTGTGGATACATTGTCTTGACTCCAGGACGCCCGGTTTCACGCATTAGCCCCAGATGCAGATCCTGCTCCAGCGACCTTCCCAGATGAGCTGTGGCATCTTGGGAAGGAACTGTGATGCAGAGAATCCTTAACTCATTGGCACCATCGACTCAAGCAAGCTATATGAGAGCAGTGCAGCAGTTCTTCACCTTCAGCCAGAGGAATGGATACAGGAGTTCCTGGCTGGCTTCAGAGTGGTAGGTATTGCACTATCTGACCTCCTTGAAGGACCTGGGCTTGGCTCCTCGCTCCTTATCACTGCACCTGGCTGGCGTATCTTTCTTTAGCAAAGCAGTGGGCTTTGGTGACCCCTGTGCCACCTTCCTCATCTGGAAGGCTGTGGAAGTCTGGCGGTGGACGGAACATCAAAGGACAGATGCCTGCAGGCCAGTCTCTTTCAGCATATTGCCTAAGTTGGTAGCCAGACTTGGCAAGGTCTGCCAGTCCAAATATGAGGCATTGTTGTTCAGCACAGCATTCATTACTGCTTTCTTTGCTGCCCTGCATATTGGTGAGTTGGAGTATAAGACAAAGAAGGACTTTTCTGGTCAGGTGCTGCAATTGAAAGACATATCCTTTGTTGATGACACCCTTTGTATAAGAGTGCGGCGCTCCAAATGCTATCAGCTGGGCAAAGGGGCCTCTTTGCGCTTACACAGCCTGGTCACATCATCACCATGCCCAGTGGTTTCCATGCACCAGTTCCTGTAGAGGTGCCCCAAGGTGCCAGGCCCCCTTTTCATTCAAAGGGACTTGTCTCTGCTTATGTGTTACCAATCTGTCAGTGTCCTGCAGGCTGCTTTGGGGCAGCTGGGCCTGCCAGCAGACAAGTTCGGTGGACAATTTTTCTGGATTGGGGCAGCTACAATGGAGGCTGCAGGGGGCCTGACTGCAGAGTCTATCCAGTGTCTGGGAAGATGGCATTCCAGGGCCTTTGCTGCATACATTCATCCATAATTAACCATACATAATGTTTAGGTGGGGACACTTGGGGTCTCCCTTCATTTAGGCGAAGGCCCAGTTGGTGGCAGCTGCTAGGGTTGGTGGAACTCGGGCCAGGGTTGGCTCGCCTTTTGTGGCAGTTGGCATGGGTTCTGATCCAAAGTTATTGGTAACAGGGATCTCTGGGAATTTCAGGATCAAGATCAAAGTCAAGTTCAAGGTCACAGAGGCCCCTGGGGGCCTATGACATTGGGCCATGCCAACTTGGGGCATGTCATCACAGAATGCCCCCCCCTTTTGTTTACTTATTGATCATGTGTTTCTGGTGGTGGGAAGGGGAGGAGGTGGGTTTGGGCAGGCATAGGAGGGGCCTGCCTGGACTCCTCCCCTTCATGGATTGGTGATTGTTGGCAGGTGAGTCAACATGCTCTCATCGACCAGACAGGTGGGTTGGTCGATATCCGGATCTGAACCCATGTGCTTATGCCAACCACAGCAGCTATCATCAAAGTTGTGGCCCTCACTGCAAATATATATATATATTCTCATATTATCCTTTTTATATTCTGTATTATGTTTCAATACAGTTGTCCCTTCATATTCGCTGGGGTTTGGTTCCAGGACCCCCCATGGATACCAAAATCCATGAATATTCAAGTCCCATTATATGCAATGGCATAGCAAAATGGTGTCCCTTATATAAGATGGCAAAATCAAGGTTTGCTTTTTGGATTATTATTTTTAAAAGAATATTTTCAAGCTGTGAATACTTAAATCTGTGGATATCAAATCCATGGATATGGAGGGACAACTGTATATTCTTTGTATGCATATGTTGTCTGTGTTTATTTTCAGGAGGGGTGAAGGGGAGACATATCCTACATCGACATGGAATTTAAGGTGAATTCCCCCCCCTCACTCCTGAAGACAAATATTTAATACTTGAAGATTTATTTGGACCCTTGATCAACTTGAAACAATACAGGAAAATTAAGTATTTTATTTCATTCAATTTCAGATTCAAATCTCCTGGTTTTGAGGCCATTGTCAGGTGAATGGAAAAAGTATGTGAAGAGTCAATAGCAGTTATGCCAATCAATGTTGTTCTAGAGATGACATTCTTTCATCTGAATTTGTTTTCTCAGAGTCTCTGCATTGTGGAGAAGCTGGTGTTGATGCCTACATGCACAAATTCACACCATTTCTAAAAGGGGAAGATGAAATATATTAGAAAGCAGCTGTTTTTCCCCGTCTCCTACCCTTGGCATTAAACAAGTTGGCATCTCAAGAATCCTTCAGAAATAATTACTGCAGAGATTAGTAAGTGGTTTCTTCTCCCAAACTGGATAGTTACTAAATGATGAGATATTTGCTAAAAAATATAATTTATTCCCTTCCGCAACACAAAGACTTCATAACCCACTGGGCCATAATCAGACACAGGCTATGAACCATCAGTATAATATATTGTTATAAGGACATTTGCTAAAGACTGGTTTAAAAAATGGGGGGGAAATTGGCAACCATTTCCTATGGCTGTCAATATCACAAGCTGTTTCTTTTACAGAGTATCATTTGTACCAAACAAAATAAACCAGCATACTGTTGCGAGTGTACAGCTTGGAAAGCTACTTTTAAGAAAAATCAATACAATGAGATGAACATAAGTGAGAATTTGTAGGGTGATGTTCTGGGACTCAAGTCTGCAGAAGGAAACTAAATGCAGAAAAGAGTCATAGAATCATAGAATTGCAGAGTTGGAAGAGACCACGAGGGCCATCCAGTCCAACCCCCCTGCCACGCAGGAAATCTTGATCAAAGCATCCCCGACAGATGGCAATCCAGCCTCTGTTTAAAGACCTCCAAGGAAGGAGACCCCACCACGCTCCGAGGGAGTGTGTTCCACTGCCGAACAGCTCTTACTGTCAAAAAGTTCCTCCTCATGTTGAGGTGGAATCTCTGTTCCTGGAGCTTGCATCCATTGCTCTGTGTTCCAGTCTCTGGAGCAGCAGAAAACAAGCCTGCTCCATCCTCAGTGTAGCATCCCTTCAAATACTTAAACAGGGCTATCATATCGCCTCTTAACCGTCGTTTTTCCAGGCTAAACATACCCAGTTCCCTAAGTCTCTCCTCATAAGGCATCGTTTCCAGACCTTTCATCATTTTTGTTGCCCTTCTCTGGACACGCTCCAATTTGTCAATATCCTTTCTGAATTGTGGTGCCCAGAACTGGACACAATATTCTAAGTGAAGTCTGACCGAGGCAGAATAGAGTGGCACTATTACTTCCCTTGATCTAGACACTATACTTCTATTGATACAGCCCAAAATCGCATTGGCCTTTTTAGCTGCTGCATCACATTGTTGACTCATGTTCAACTTGTGGTCTACTAGGACTCCTAGATCCCTTTCGCACGTAGTCTCATTCAGCCAGGTCTCTCCCATCCTATATTTATGCATTTCATTTTTCCCCCCTAAATGCAGTACTTTACATTTCTCCGTATTGAATTTCATTTTGTTAGCTTTGGCCCAGCTCTCCAGTCTATCCAGGTCATTCTGAATTTTGATCCTGTCCTCTAGGGTATTAGCTACTCCTCCTAATTTGGTGTCATCTGCAAATTTGATAAGTATGCCCCTAATTCCATCATCCAAGTCATTGATAAAGATGTTGAATAGCACTGGGCCCAGGACAGAACCCCGTGGCACCCCACTGGTCACATCTTTCCAAGACGAAGAGGAGCCACTGCTGAGCACCCTTTGGGTTCGGACGGTCAACCAATTACAAATCCATTGAACAGTTAACTTGTCTAGCCCACATTTTACAAGCTTGTTTGCAAGAATGTCATGGGGAACCTTGTCAAAGGCCTTACTGAAATCAAGGTATGCGATGTCCACAGCATTCCCTTCATCTACCAAGCTGGTAACTTTATCAAAAAAAGAGATCAGATTAGTCTGGCATGACTTGTTTCTCTGAAACCCATGTTGACTTTTTGTGATTATGGCATGTCTATCTGTGATTATGTGATTATGAATATCTATCTATGTAGTCATTCCCCCACATTTGCAAGTTAAGCATTAACGGGTTTGATTATTTCCAGATTACTGTAAGTGTTCTTTCAGGTAAAAATGTAATCAGACCTATAGTCATGGTTTCCCCCCACAATTTCACAGGGGTCCTGTACCCCTAACCCCCATGAAACTTGAGGGCTCTGTACAAGGTCTATCTATTAAATAACAAGACTGATACAATAACCCATCTTTATTTGTATGTATTACAATTCTAATACTTGTCCCCTTCAATGTACTCCCCATTCACACTCACACACTGATGCAGTCTTGCTTTCCATTGGTTGAAAGCATAGAGCAGATCAGTTTCTGCCAGCTGTTTCAACACATCTGCGTTCTCTTCCTTACTGCATCAGTTGACTCAAAATGTGTTCCTTTAAGCACCGATTTCACTTTAGGAAAAAGAAAAATGTCATATGGTGCCAAATCTGGTGAATATGGAGGATGTTCAAGTGTAGTAATGTGTTTATCAGCCAAAACTACTTCACAGAAAGTGTTGTGTGAGCAAGCGCATGGTCTTGATGAAAAATGAAACCATTTTTCCACAGTTCTGGTCTTTGTTTTCTTATTCTTTCTCTCGGCTTTTTCAAAACTTCCTTATGATAATGCTGGTTCATTGTTCTGCCTTCTGGAACCCATTCTGCCAAAATTATGTCCTTGATGTTAAAAAACCCAGTGAACATGGCTTTGAATGTGGGCTTGCTATGATGTGCTTTTTTCATTCTTGGTGATGATGGTGTTTTCCAGTGCATTGACTGTTATTTTGTCTCAGGATCATACTGGAAGATAATAATAATAATAATAATAATAATAATAATAATAATAATTTATATACCGCCCTTTGGTAATACAATCAGGGCAGTTCACAACATTAAAAAAAACATACAGTAAAACAATATACTCCCTCCCCCCTTCAAAAGTTATTAAATCAATTACAAATTAAAACAACAATTAAAACATTTGATAAAAACACATACTTACACTTGGCAATAACAGTAGGTCCCCAGCGATATTCAGTTCTGTGAACAAAGGAGGCTGTGGTGACCCTCCTGAAGGAGGGGGGTCCCGAAGCCAGGATAATCTATTCTGGAAATGCCTGCTGGAAGATATCCGTCTTGACAGCCTTTTTGAAGCTGTCCAAAGATGTCAATTGACGGATCTCATCCGGCAGGCCATTCCATAGTTTGGGGCAACAACAGAAAAAGCCCTCTGGGAGGTATCCGAAAGCCTTGACTTATGAGGCTGCAGCAAATTCCTCCCAGAGGACGAGAGTGCGTGGGGGGGATTATAAGGGAGGAGACGGTCCCTGAGATAGCTTGGACCCAAGCCATTTAGGACTTTAAAGGTGATAACCAACACCTTATACTGGGCCCGGAAACCAATAGGCAGCCAGTAGAGGGACCTCCAAACCAGAGTGATGTGCTCCCTCCTAGATGTTCCTGAAACAAGCCTGGCTACCATATTTTGTACTAACTATAGTTTCTGAACCAAGCACAAGGGTAGCCCCATGTAAAGCGCATTACTGAAGTCTAGGTTACAAGCGCGTGAACGATGGTCTCGAGGTCCCTTGCTTCTAGAAAAGGGCGCAGCTGGCATATCAGCTGAAGCTGATAACAGGTGCTCCTGACTGTTGCATTTACCTGATTTATCATCAGGAGTGACGAGTCAAGGAGCACACCCAGACTGCGAACACAGTCACTGGAGAAGTGTGTGACCCCATCCAGGACTGGAGGTTGCAACCCAATTCTTGGTTTCGGGGCCGCTACCGTGAGCACTTATGTCTTGTCTAGATTCAGTTTCAATTTGTTTTTCCTCATCCAGCCCATTACCACCTGAAGACATTCATTGAGAGAAGAGATGTCATTGGAATTCAAGACCGACAAACGAGATACGGAGAAATAGATCTGAGCATCATCAGCATACTGATAACACCCAGCTCCATAACTCCGAATAATCTCACCCAGCAGCTTCATATAGATGGTAAATAACATCGGGGACAGGATAGCTCCCTGTGGAACTCCCCAGGTGAGCTCTCTTTTGCTTGAACAACTGTCCCCGAGCAGCACTCTCTGGGACCTGCCCAAGAGGTAGGACTGGAACCACTGCCTGAGAGGTAGGACTGGAATGCAGTGCCTCTGATACCCAACCCCTTCAGGTGGTCCAAGAGGATGCCATGATCTATCATATCAAAAGCGGCTGAGAGGTCTAAGAGCACCAACAGGGTCACATTACCTCTGTCGATGTTCAGACGTAGATCGTCAGTCAAGGCAACAATGGCAGTCTCAACCCCAAAGCCTGCCTTGAAGCCAGTTTGAAATGGGTCTAGATAATCGGTTTCATCCAAGACAGCTTGGAGTTGAAAAGCAACCGCCCTCTCGATCACCTTGCTCAGAAATGGCAATAAAGAAACAGGCCTGTAGTTACTCATAACCAGGGGGTCCAGGGAAGGTTTTTTCAGAAGCGGCCTAACAGCCACTTCCTTCAGACAAGATGGAACATGTCCTTCTCTGAAGGAAGCATTGATGATATCCATGAGGAATCTCCTCAATGCTTCCCCCCCCCCCGGACGGCCAGCCATGATGTGCAAGGGTCGAGAGGGCAAGTTGTTTTCCTCACCCTACCAAGCAGCTTGTCCACGTCCTCGGTACTCACAGATTGGAGCTGATCCAGAATAACTTCATCGACAGAGTCGCTGGACATCTCTCCTATGGTTTCTGTTAAAACATTGGTGTCTAAGTCGGCTCTTATCTGAGAGATTTTATCTGTGAAAAAGTTGTTAAACGCATCACAGCAGGCCGATGTCGGGTTAAGTAAGGGATTCGGCACAGGGGATACCTGTGTTAGCTCCCTCACCACCCGAAACAGCTCTGCTGGATGGGACTCTGCAGACGCAATACGTGCAGAGGAGAAAGATCTCTGCGCTGCACGTATTGCCTCCCGATAGGACCAAAGAAAGTTCCTATGGCGAGTTCTGTCAGATAAGAGTCGAGTTTTCCACCACATGCGCTCTAGTCGTTGTCCAAACCACTTCATTCTCCTAAGCTCTGGTGTGTACCATGGGTTACGGTTAGAAGCAGATTGACAAGGACGCTTGGGAGTGATCATGTCAATAGCCCTGGCAAGATCAGTGTTCCAAATATTGACCAGAGCATCGACAGGGTCACCGGCATTCCCAACTATTAAACCCTCTAAGGCTTTCTGGAATCCATTTGGCTCCATTAGCCTTCGAGGGTGGACCAATCTAATGGGTCCACCACCCCCGGTGGGGCGGATACAAAGTTCCGCCTTGACCAGGAAATGATCCGACCATGACAATGCAGAGGTATTTACAACCCACAGATATTCTTGTTCCGTACTGAAGACCACACCGAGTGTATGACCTGCACAATGTGTGGGCCTGACGACCAATTGGGATAGGCCCATGTTTGTCATGGTCTCCATGAACTCCCGAGCAGCGCCTGTTAGACTGGTCTCGAGCGGAATGTTGAAGTCTCCCAAAACTAAAAGTCTAGAGGACTCCAACAGCAGCTCTGAAACCAGTTGTGTCAGCTCGGTCAGGGAGTCTGCTAGACAACAGGGTGGTCGGTAGACTAGCAGAATCCCCAGACTATCCCTGGTCCTCAGCATAATGTGCATACACTCAAAGTGGACTGTGTTCTGGACAGGTATCCTGGTCAAGATCAGGCTATTCTTATGAACCAGAGCAACTCTGCCCCCCGCCCACTTCCCCTCACCTGCTCACTGACAGAGTACCCAGCTGGAAGGGCCTGCGCCCAGGTAACCGCGCTATCCTCTCCCAGCCAGGTCTCTGTGAAGCAAGCCAGGTCGGCATCCTCATCCATGAGGAGATCATGGATGATATGGGTCTTGTTCTTGACCGACCTGGCATTGCAGAGGAGCAGAGTGAGGTTGTGTGGAATGGTTGGTCAGCTCTCCAAGCCATTCTGGGAAACAGAGGGAACTGAAAGTGGGATAGCTTTCAAACAGCGATCCCGTCTTCTTTTGTAACATTTGTTTGCTCTGTTCCAGCCATACCTCCCATTCCCCTGAACACCTCCTATAGCTGCCCCCACATCATTCCCGGCCTCAAGGGAAACAGTAAAGTTTAAAGCCTCTGGAATAAAGGGGTATTTTGGGGGATAGACCAACCCCAGTCCCATAATCCAATTCCTATAGCGGTTAGGTAATAAGAGACCGAATGGCTTAATAATACCAGTCTTATATCAATCCACATCAACATCAGGTCCAGTATAACAATTTGTCCCCAATCACCACCTTAGATGTTTGCTGCCAGGAGTCCTGCCAATGTTTGAGCTGGAGCCGGCTTTAAAGGCTCTCTAAAGGCCAGGTGTTCTGAGGGAGGAGGAGGGGGGGCAAAGCACTCACTGCCCACTCCTAGTTCCAAGCCACGCTGCTGCTGGTTTCATTACAAGCGATGTAATGAAACCTGAAGATCCAGGTTTCATTACAAGTGATGATTTTTTTAAAAAGGTTTGGGTCCACCTCAAGTTGCTGCAGAATGTCACCGCAAATTTCCTTGCGGCACTTTTTTTTGCTTTGGTGTGAGAACCTTAGGGACCATCTTGGCACAAACTTTTCTCATGTTGAGATCCTCATGCAAAATTTTCCATGCAGTGTTTTTTGTCAATGTTCATGGCTTCAGGTATCATTCAGACACTTCGGCTCCCCGCCGTGCGGCAGAGCCGTTAGGGGAGGGGAGCTGCCTTTGCTGCCATGTTAGCAGTCTTGAGACCACTCTGTTGTCGCAGGTGGTGTCGCCTGCAACGGGAGATGAGGGTCGGGGCCAGAGGATAGTAAAGCCCTGCTGCCCCTCATCTCCACCTCTTCAGCAAAAGCGATCATCGAGATCGCTGAGATCGCTGCTCAGGGCTGTTGATCTTGGGCTGAGGAGATGGATTGCTTTTGCTCCCACTTACGGAGGGAGAGGGTGGATTTTTAGGAACGGTGTTCCTACGATCAGCTGGGTGACCAGCTGGGCTGCCTTGCTAGGTCATGGCTGTGACCCAATTTAAGCAAGGGATTTTTTGGTGTGGCTGGCTGGTTGGGCTTTTGCTCCCGCTTCCCGTGGGAGCGGGCCTCACTGTCGGCTGGCAGTGCTGTCGTTGCCGGGTGGAGGCCTGAGGAGGGCCATTCGCTCGCACTTTGGACAGCCTTCCCAGCAGGTCTAGATCCCGCTGAGGGGGAGATTGGACCTCGCTGTCAGCTGACAGTTTCTGGTAGGCTCGCCAGCTGTTTTTTTGCTCCCGTTCGTGGGGAGAAAAGGACCGCACTGTTGGCTGGCAGCGCTCTGTGGGAGCAGACTTCGCTGCAAGGAGGCCGGAGGATGACCATTGGCTTCATGGTGGCATCGAGTCAGGGAGAATTGAAAGGGGGGTTGTCCTTGTGCAGGCCACCACCACGGGCCATGGGTCTTCGCCCGCTTAGGGGGGAGGGGTTCTCAGTTGCTGGGAAGGGGCTTGGGGGCACTGAGCTCCTGTTGAATATCACAGTTTGGGCCCTGATTTGGTCACTGGGTGTCTGGCGGGACTATTGCCTGTGCGCCACACTTTCCCCACATTTTTGGGTGTGATTGGGCTTTTCATCAGGCAATTAGGTTAGCTAATACTGGTTCACTGCCAGCCAAGTTTTGGCAGGCCACCAGGGGGCTTCTGTGGATGTCTTTCCCTGCCAGCAAGTTTTGGCAAGCCACCAGAGGGCTTCCAGGGTAACTGCTCACCCCATTGCTTGATCTGCTTGGCAGAATTTGGCAGGCCACCAGGGGGCTCTCTGTCAACTGTGAGTTGCAGTTACTGCCCACGGGGGGGGATAATAGTTACAGTTGCCTCTGGATGCCATTTTGGGGCCTTCTTGGGCTTAAGGAGCAGACATTTTGTGCCAATTTCAGGCCTAACGTCCATTATCATTTTCTTTTAATAATTATTATTATTCTGTTAATAATAATAATAATAATAAGAAGAAGAAGACTGCAGCCATAGTGTGAGGAATTGTGGTGTCTGGCTTTTTCTGGGTTTGGAGGAGTGGCGCAACAATAACAACAACAACAACAACAACAGTAATAATGATGATGATGATGATGATGATGATGATAATAATAATAATAATAATAGCAAAACACCAAGGTCTTGGAATTGAATTGTATTGACCTGCCTAGGCAGAATGGCTCCAAGCAAAGGTAAGGGGGGTAATAAAGGGAAAGGGCGGGCTGTTAAGCAGCCACCCAAACCTCCTGTGGAGCCCAATCCTATTTCATCCAGCGAGGCGGAGGATCGTATCCCATGGAAGGCAATTTTAGCTAGGATCCAGCATCTCGGAGGATCCAAGGTGTTCAGGAGTTGGAAATAACTCAGCCTAACCAACATGTTAAGAAAAGGAAGCTTGCTGACAATATCCTTTCTCGTTTAGATGCTCTTGAGAAGAATATACATCCTGATGGTGCGTCCGGGTCAAAGCAAGGTGATGAGGCTGTGGGTGATGAACTGCCTCATGTCAATCCCTGGGATACAATGGTGCATGAGAATGTGACGCCTGGGACTGCAGGTGAGTTTACTAATGAGTCAACATCTTCGTTTACTGGAGTGACCTGGCCCTGGGGCCCTTGGCCTCCCTTTGCTCAAAATATGACAAACCCTAGTTCAGGCACACAACCAACACATGCTAATTGGCCAGTGCACCAGCAGGCTTTGAATTGGGTCACACTGCAATGGTCACTTTGGTCACCTTATGGGCCTGGTTCATTGGTTAGCCCTCTTGGATTGGGCCAGGGTTTACCTGGTGCTTCTCAAGGGGCTGGCTATAATGCAGTGGCTTATTCTGCCACCCCATTTGGTGAAATGTCCCTCCCATTGGGTGACCATTTACTTCAGTCTATAAGGGATAAGATAGTGAAAGGGGAGTATGTGGATCTTTTTTCTCTACTTTATAGAGAGGTGGACAAAAAAGATAAAGACGACATGGACGAGAAGGGTAAGGAAAAGTTGAAGAAAAGAAAAGTAGAGAGGAACTGGACCAATTGGCTTTACGGTTTTTTCATCTACACTGGGGTGGTGGTCAAGGCACAGCCTCATCGTGCGGCAGCCCTGTTTCAGTACCTAGACATAATTCACAGGGCATATGTTGATTTTGCAGGACCTGCATGGCTCCTGTAAGATGAAACCTTTAGGATGAGAGCTGCAATTTACCCTTCATTGAGGTGGGACATGATGCATCCTCGATTATGGATGTAGCTCATGACTCCGGCTCGCCTGATTCAAGGGGAGAGGATCCATAGTGGTCACCTGGTTAAGTCATCCAACAGTTCCATGGCTCGTTCCCCTGCTGGCACTGCTCTGGCCACCAAGCAGGTTTGTTGGGAATTCAGCTCTCATGGGTTTTGTGCCTGAAAACCCTGCAGGTTCAACCACGAGTGCTCCATCTGTAGAGTGGGACATTCCTTTCAAAACTGCCCTAGAGGAAAAATGTCTGCCCGTGGTGGTAGGGCTAATCAGGGAGGAAGGGGCAGAGGCCCCACCACTCAACCTCAGAAAGAGGCTCAGCCCAATCAATAATGAGGTGTTGCGGCGATGGCTCACAGTCTATCCTGACAGGGAGGCTGCTAAATATGTACTTGAGGTTTTCAGTTTGGTTTTTGAATCCCATTTCAGGGTGTTCTGCGGCCTTTTTGGGCTCGCAATTTAAAGTCAGTTTTAGGTATGGAACATATAGTTAGGGACAAAATTAAGAAGGAAGTTTCTGAAGGCCAAGATTTAGGCCCTTTTCCCAGGCCTCCGGTCCCCAACCTAAGGGTCTCGCCCCTAGGCGTTGTGCCCAAAAAGGTCCCTGGGGAATTTAGACTCATTCACCATTTATCTTACCCTAAAGGGGATTCAGTGAATGACTCTATTCCCCATGAACTGTGTAGCTATACATCCTTTGATACTGCTGTCAGGACAGTCCACCTGCAGGGTTGGGGGGCTGAGCTGGTGAAATGCGATATTAAATCTACATTTTGGCTTTTGCCAGTTCATCCGGACAACTTTGAGTTGTTGGGTTTCCACTTCAAGGGGCAGTTTTATATGGACCGGGCTCTCCCCATGGGCTGTTCAGTTTCGTACAATGCATTCGAAACCTTCAGCACCTTTCTAGAATGGGCTTTGAAGATTAGGAAGGGCTTACACAGTGTGGTGCACTATTTAGATGACTTTTTAATGATAGGACCTTATCAGTCCAGTCAATGTAAGTACCTGTTGAATCAATTGAAGCACTGGCAGGGGAACTTGGGGTTCCTCTAACACCTGAAAAAACTGAGGGACCGGCCCAAGTTTTGCCATTTTGGGGCATCGAGATTGACATGGTCAACCAGCTGTGTAGATTGTCCACAGCCATTGTCATCGATCTGAAGGAGAGAGTTACCCAGTTCTTAACACAGCGTAAAGCCACTCTGCGAGAATTCCAGGTCTTGATAGGACATTTGAATTTTGCATGTAAGGTAGTAGCACCTGGCCGGGTGTTCCTTCGCTGACTATGTAATACTATCAAAGGTGTACGGAAGCCCCATTTTCTAATCTGTATAATGAAGGATTTGAGGGCTGACTTGTTGATTTGGCAACAGTTCTTGGAACAATTTAATAGCATCTCTTTTTGGCGGGAGGAACAGAAGCTAAAGGGTAACCTACAGATAGCCTCAGATGCAGCCATCCATGGGTTTTGGAGTTTATTTTGGTGGTCGGTGGTGTGCAAGCATGTGGCTTCCTGATTGGGCAGCTTCAGATATTGTGGCTGATTTGACATTCTTGGAATTTTTCCCAATTTTGGTGGCGGCCACTATTTGGGCTGATGAGTTGGCAAATTCATCTGTGCACTTTTGGTGCGATAATATGGCTACCATCCAAGTGATAAACTCCCTCACCTCTAAATCCCCTTGGGTGATGGTGCTCGTCAGGGCCTTTATGTTACAGTGTTTGAAGTTTAATATCCTGTTTGTTGCTCAGCATGTGGCAGGCATTGACAATGGAGTTGCTGATGATCTTTCCAGCATATAGATGGAGCGCTTCAGAGACTTGGCTCCAGAAGCTGCAACCAAGGGTGACCCAATGCCAGCAAGCCTGTGGTGACTTTGGAGGCTGAGCTCATAAAGGCACTAGGTATGTCCATAGCGCCTAGTACTATGAAAAGTTACACCAGAGATTTACATGAATTTTTCCAGTTTAGGGAGCTATCAGGTTTCAAGCAGGGCATTCCAGTGCCTTTTGACGAGCTTTTTCAGTTTTGCATCTCTTTATATCATAGGGGCCTGTCCCCGCAATCTATATGGATTCAACTATCAGCTATTGGTATTTGGCTTAAAGCCTAGGGGGTTCCTGATAGTACTGGGGATTTCCACATTCGATAAGCTTTAGAAGGGAGGTCCAGGGAAAGGGGGCTTAAGGTTTACAGTAGGGCCCCACTTTATCCTGCTATTTTGAAAGGGCTGGCCAAGGTTTGAGTGAGCATTTGCAGGTCTCCTTATGAAGTACTGCTGTTTCATGCAGTAGCACTTACAGCCTTTTTTGGCGCATTGAGCATTAGCGAGCTTGTGCAGGCATCCAAGATGGATGCTTCTCATAGAGCTCTGGAGTTGAAAGATGTCTGCCTGGCTGAACTCCAGGTTAATTTGACCTTACGTTTCTCCAAGACTGACCAGCGCGGGAAGGGCAAGCAATGTTGCTTGCTACCATGCAGTGACCCGGAATTATGCCCAGTCAGGGCTTTACAGCAATTTTTCAGGGTCCGGGGGTCACAGCCGGGCTCGCTTTTTGTGTATGCGGACTTCTCCCCATTGACTAAATACCAATTCTGGACACTGATGTCCAAAGCATTAGGTAAGTTGGGCCTTCGTGGTGTCCATTTTGCTACTCACTCCTTCCGTATAGGAGCATCTTCTACAGCCTCAGCATTGGGGATGGCGGCAGCAGCAATCCAAGGGATTGGCCGGTGGAGGTCCTCCTCCTACTGGCAGTACGTGTGTCCACTTACCTACTAACCTGTTGTCTTCCCGTTTTTGTTTTTCTAGGTCGATGCCGGTGAGGCTACGGGTGCTGATTTGTGGCCACAGTATGGTATACTGGGCAGCTCGACAGGCCTGGTTGTGTCATTTTGGGCCTCACCTGAGTTTGGGGTATGGGGCAATGGTTGAGTGGGGTGGGAAGAAGGGGTTTGTGTTGGCATGGCCTTCTGCCATTGCTTTTTGATGAGTGCCAAGAGCCAGATGTTCTCATTATACATTTGGGGGGAATGATTTGAGGCTGTTAAAAGGGAACGCATTGGTCCTTCAGGCGATCCATGACATGTGGGTAATCAGGTCGCGGTGGCCTGAGGTTACCGTCATGTGGTCGGCTATGCTGCTGAGGTGGCACTGGAGAGGGGAAGGTGATCCCTGTTTACTGGATAAAGCCTGGAGGGGGGCTAACCGGGAAATTAAGAATGCTATGTTGAAGGGGTTGGGATATTATTTGCCACACCCTGATATCGTGTCCAAGAGGCCTGAGCTCTACAGAGCAGATGGGGTTCACCTCTCAGTTGCTGGAAATTTGATGTTTTTAAGTGATCTTCAGCAGGGGTTGAAGAACATTTTAGATGAGCTGGTGGGGAAAAGGGACTAAGCGGATGCTTGCCCCTTTCTATGGCGGGGAAGGGGGAGGTGTAGCTTCGGAGGGCACCTTGGCACTGATTTCGGTGAAGGCAGGGTCTCTGGAAGGGCCACCTCAGGTCATGGGGCCTAAGGGGACAGAAGGAGACCCACCTTGGGGTTGGCCTAAAGGATAATCCTTCACCCCAATCTGTAGGGCTTGGGTGAGGGACTTTTGGGTTCACCTTCCAGATGCAGGCCAGCTGGTGAGCATCCCCAGGCAGTTGGGGTTCCTCTCTAGGATCCAGGTTTTTGCCTGGGAAGGCTGAGGGGTATGGTCCAGCATAGACCTACTGCCTCAGCTGGTCCCTCACAAGGTTACCTTCCCCTGCTGAAGATCTTAGAGGGAATTAAATAGGTTGATTTAAATAAAAATACTTTATTTCAACCCATTTCATGTGTGTGGTCTCTTTATTCCAGAATCGGCCGGCAATGACTCAGCAATCTCCTCGAACAATCTGGCTGATTTTTTCCACAATTTGTTTGGTTCTTGAAGTGGAAGGTCATCCAGGGCATTTATCGTCTTCCACATTCTCACATCCTTCTCAGAATCTTTTGTGCCACTCAAACACATGTGCACGAGACATGCAGTCTTCCCTGTAGGCTTCAACAAGCATTTGAAAAAAAATCTGTTGGTGTTTTGTTCAATTTTACTAAAAAATTCAAATCAACACATTGCTTGACTTTTAAACTTAGCATTTTTCCAGTACACAACAGACAACACAGCTTCATTAAACAATGACTGACAATTAACTGAATGGCTGAGAATGCTGATGTTTGTCATGCAAGTTCAGATGTGTTCAAGGTCACCACTCAAGCATTCACAATCAATTCTCTCTGATTTTTCTGAAAGCTAGAAATGCAGTCTTGTTCTTCAATAGACAGATCTCGTACACACACACAAAATGGAACTGGCTGCCACTGCTCCTTAATCATAGAGACAGATTTTCTATTGAATCATACTTTCAGTCTTTTTATCTCAGAGCTGTTACACTAGCTTGTAACAGCTTGTCAACACTCGGATTCGCTCCTAGCTCTACTTAGAGATACCTGGTTGAACCTGAGATTCCTGAATTCAAAACATGTGCCTAACCAATGAGATATGGCCTTTGTCCTCAAAATCTAGAGGGGGGATGATCTGGACTTATAAGAAGATGTCATAAATGTCAGACTCCATTTAGTAGTAACTTTCAATTTTCTTTGCTAAAGTGATATTTCTAAGGTCTGTCATCTATGGTCCTTTAGATAGAAGATGCCTGGGATTCCTGTACTGTAGGGATGGAAAGAATATTCAAAAATATATGAAAAAATATTTAAAATGTTTTTTGATTATTAAGAAATCCTTGATGAGAAAAAAAGTTGTTTTGGGCACATAAACTGCTGTTTTTTGTGCAAAACAACTATGTGAAATTTGCACAGAATATGATGTGATTTGTGAACAGACTTTGAAAACTGCATGATTTTTCAAGACTTTCTCACAATGGGAAGAAAAAAAGTGACTTTTTGCTTCCTTTGAGAACAAAAAATATTGAATAATTGCATCCCTTCTGCCTGGAGACCTCTAGCATGGGATCTGAAATTTAGCATAGCCCAGAAATGTTGCAAGACACTTTAGTCACACTTATGTTTATGCCAGTACTCCTGACACAGCAATAAGTCAATGACAACACTGATCATTTACCACTTGGCTTAAGATGTCTGCCATTGTGAACTTGGTTGGTTCCCCCCCACCTCATTTTATTATTTTTGGAATTGACCTAGAAAATGTTTTGGCTCAGGACCATTCCAAATATAATTCCAAGCAGATCAGAAATTGAGATTCCATCCTGGATTCTCTATATTGCCCCTATAGCAACATTTTGACAAGTTTCATTTTCCATAATTTTCAGAAACCTGAACAACTAATCCATATTGTAATATCTTAATGCAGTTACTAGCCTTCACGTTGATGGATTTGAATGAGCCTAGACATGGCTGCAAAAATATATATAGAAATACTGATGAGACTTTGAATTTTATTCCTTGTAGTGTTATAAAAAGCAACTCTGAAAGACACTGAGAAGCTGAAACAGCAGAAGTCTAGGAACTTTGCCAAGAGCGTAAGTCTGTCCAGCTGTCTTTGAAGCCACCTTTCTTGAGCCAGCAGGAACTGATAAATGATCTTTTCTGCACAAAGTTTGGACCAGCTTTTTGGAGAATTCAAGGCTTCCAGAAAAGTAGGGTGGGATACAAAACACAGTATCTGTCTTTCAAGAAAATAGTCATTGTGTGTGGGTGAATGAAAACATTTTCTTTACCATATGGTATGCTAAGGGAAATAATTGTCAAACGACAGAAGTGTACTAATATCGATGCCAAATATGTCGATAATACTGTCAACTTGTTAACAGCCTACAGCTTCCTATTTTTATGACACACAAATGAAGAAAGTTTGAAAACATTTAGAATGGGCCTAGTCATGTAGAATCATTAGAAAAAAATATTCCAAACAGATGCATGATAGCCAAACTACACCACCAAAAACACATAGAAGAGTCAGGACATTAACTGCATTTTCCACTTCTGTTTTAAGCAGGAGGGAGTAATAACATGAGGTGGCTTTTTGTTACCAGTTTCAAACTCATACGTTGGTAGTGGTTTCCTAGGAAATCAGAATCAATGTCCAGGATTTTTTCCCTTCCCCCCCCTTTCATGCTCCAGCAATTTTTATATAAACTATGATACCTCAAGCTTGATACCAGAAGTGCAGCTTTTATTAAGTGTGCAATAAAACACATTTAAAGAGACTGCTGCAGTTCTGACTGCTCTGTCTTACTAATCTTCTCTGTTTGAGGAAGAAAGTTGAAAAACAATGTATCTTTAGAAAGCTAGTTGTAGTTCTCTCTCTCTCTCTCACACACACACAAATGATCATGATACTTTAGCATTCCATTGACCAGATTGTTTTATACTGAAAGCTCTGAAAAGCTGAGTGTGACTCTGCACTTTATCATGACATCTAGGAGAACTCTTGTTATGGGAATATGAAAAACATCCACTGGTAGGCCTTCTGCCAGGAGGTAAAGAAAGGCCTTTTTATTCAGCCAAGCCTTTGGCAAGTGACTTGCTGCTGAGATGGAGACTTTTAACCTGGGGAGAGGGGTTAATGCATTTTCCACCTTTTTGAAAATGTGTTTCTGAAATTGTTTTTAAAGCAGATGTTGCCGTACCATGGTAACCTGTTTAACTGTGTTTTAATATTAAACTATACTGTGTAATTTAGTTATATCTGTTTTTTAATCATGTTGTAGGACATTGTGGGTCTCAGTCATGGGAGATAGGTGGGAAATTGATTGATTGGTTGATCGATTGATCGATCGATCAGTGTCAGGCAAATGTTATGTGTTTCTAAAGATAGTTGCTTAATGAACAGTTTATAAATTCATACTCACCATGCATCAAGTTCCATGCTTCATTCCTGAAATCCTGTATTAAGGCTGCTGACACACTGCAGGATTAATGTAGTTTGACACCACTTTAACTATAATGGCTCCATCCTATGGAACCCTGGAATTTGTCATTGGTTGTGGCTCCAGAGTTCTCTGACAGAAAAGGCTAAATAGCTCACAAAACTATAGATCCCAGAGTTCCATAGGATGGGGCCATGGCATTTAAAGTATCAAACTGCATTATTTCTGCTGTGTATCAGCAGCCATAAGGTTAAATAAGAATAAACTCACTTAGAAATAAGTATGAGTACATGCCAAGCAACATCAGAGTGTAGTCAACTTATTAATTAAAATTATTAATGAGGAACAACACACAAGCTAGAAGAGGCTGCAGTGGTTTTGTTTTGCCTGAGCCTAATGGGTAGTCTCTTCTCCTCTACCTCCTGGTAACATGACTTTTGCACTTTGAACTCAGTCTATAGTTATTGAAATAAGCTGAGGATGAAGGCAGAAGGGAGAAAGTGAGAAGAGGGGAGAGAAGCAAGGACATTTTAAAAGCAACTGAAGTGAGACTAATTAATCAGTACTGTCCCTACCAAGTGAGGTATGTGAGCAGACATGTTCAGAACACAGGGTGTAAAGAGGAAAGGTAATCTAACCAGATTAGTCAACCTTTCAGTGGTCTTCACTACTATCACAAGTGAATGGCTTTAAAGTAAATGTCTTTAATTGACCTGGCTGTGTTTATTGAAATAGCACTCCCCTGTTGTTCTATAGGCTTGTGTACTGTCAGCCAGCTCACCGTACTGGGTGGTATGAGGGTGTGATGAAAACCAAAGCATCTGACAAAAGTTAAAGCAAATTTAGATTTTGTGAAAGGTGTTGGAAAAGCAGAAATTTCATTATGATTATGTTTCATGGGTAGGGAATTGATTTTAAATCAACTTTATCAGTTAAATGCAGGGAACAATAAAGACGAGATGGGAGTCTGTTTTTGGCTGGAGGGACAAACTGGCTTTGACCAAGGTATCAAGATGCTGACAAAGTAACAGGGTTGTGTTTCTGCAGCTTTCTTGGTGGGGAGACAAATCTCAGGGCAAGCCACACTGACAGAAGAAGGAAGTCTGATTTCTAAAATGGCTCTAAAGCAAGTGTTCCTCTTCACTCATTCTCAGCTAGTGACAGGGTTCACTCAGTCAGCGTGAAGAAGTTTGTATGTGTGTTGTGCTTGTGTAACACTGATGCTCCAAAAAGCTAGAAGTAAGGGGAGGGGACTGGGGAAAGAGGTGGTGAATGAATGTACTTTGGCTGCCCTGCACCATTTGAAATAAGGCAAAGAGTAAAGCAACAGCACTACAACTTATGTATGAGCATTTTTTTGTACATACCCTAGTAGCAGTGGCACAGAGTCTGGGGGGAGGAGGGAAGAATTTCCCAAGAGCTGACATTCAACCTTCCAAAAAACCCAATAGCAGTGTAAGGCCTTAAGAAACTCCTCATATCACGTGTTATATATAAATGGCCATATAGAATCCCTAGGGGGAATGTGGGAGCCCTACATGGCTATGGGGAGGGGAAGCCAAGGAACATCCACTAGCTGGCACACTTTGATGCAGGCTTCCTCTGGAGCCTCCCAGGGGTCCTCTAGAACATTGGTTCTGAAACTTTGGTCCTCCACGTTTGGGACTTCAGCTCCTAAAGGTCAAATCCATTAGCCACTTTGGCTTGGAATTCTGGGAGTTGAAGTCCAAAATATTTGGCAGATCAAAGATTGAGAAGCATTACTCTGGAAGCTCCAGAATGTGTCATTGTCATTGTGTGCCAGATAGCAGAACATAGCTAGATGATACTCACCTGCTCCCACACTCCTTGGTCACTGCATGGCTGTGTTGAGTTGGGGTGGGACAAAAAAAAAAAGTGAGTTTTCACAAGGAGATTTTATTTTCAAAGATATTCTAACAGGAAAAAAATTGAATACAGGCCACCACCACCCCGAATCTGTGGGGGATTTGTTCCCAGACTAACTGTCGACTCTTATCCAACAGGACTCGACATAGGAATTTTCTTCTGTCCTATCGAGAGGCAATACGTGCAGCGCAGAGATCCTTCTCCTCTGCACGTATTGCATCTGCAGAGTCCCATCCAGCAGAGCTGTTTAGGGTGGTAAGGGAGATGACACAGGTTATACCTGCGCAGAACCTGTTGCTTAACCCAACAATGGCCTGCTGTGATGCATTTAACAACTACTTTGCAGATAAAATCTCTCGGATAAGAGCCGACTTAGATGCCAGCATTTTGACAGAAACAATTGACGAGGTGTCCAGCAACTCTGTTGATGTAAGTTTACTGAATCAATTTCAATCTGTGAGTACCAAGGACGTGGACAAGCTACTTGGTAGAGTGAGGAAAACGACCTGCCCTCTTGATCCTTGCCCTTCATGGCTGGCCATCCAGGGGGGGACTGCCTTGATGGTGTTCCTGAAGGACATCATCAATGCATCCCTCAGGGAAGGGTGTGTTCCATCTTGTTTAAAGGAAGCGGTGGTTAGGCCGCTCCTGAAAAAACCTTCCCTAGACCCCCTGGACATGAACAACTATAGGCCGGTTTCTATGTTACCATTCTTGAGCAAAGTGATCGAGAGGGCAGTTGCTCTTTAACTCCAAGTGGTCTTGGATGAAACTGATTATCTAGACCCATTTCAAACTGGCTTCAGGATGGGATTTGGAGTTGAGACTGCCATGGTTGCCTTGACCGATGATCTGCATCTAAGCATCGACAGGGGTAATGTGTCCTTGTTGGTGCTTCTGGACCTCTCAGCGGCTTTCGATACGATAGATTATGGCATTCTCCTGGATCGCCTGAGTGGGTTAGGAATAGGAGGCACTGCGCTCCAGTGGTTCCAGTCCTTCCTCTCGGGCAGGTCCCAGAGAGTGTGGCTTGGGGACAGCTGCTCCAGCAGAAAGGAGCTTACTTGTGGTGTTCCACAGGGCACCATCCTGTCCCCGATGCTGTTTAACATCTATATGAAGCCGCTGGGTGAGATTATTCGGGGTTATGGGGGCTGGGTGTTATCAGTACGCTGATGACACCCAGATCTATTTCTCCTTGTCCCGATCATCGGCCTCGAATTCCAATGGCATCTCTCCTCTTAATGACTGTCTTAAAGCTGTAATGGGCTGGATGAGGAAAAACAGATTGAGATTAAATCCGGACAAAACGGAGGTGCTCAAGGTAGCGGCCCCGAAACCAGGAGTTGGGTTGCAACCACCAGTCCTGGATGGGGTCACGCTCTCCGTTAAGGACTGTGTTCGCAGTCTGGGGGTGCTCCTTGATTCATCGCTTCAGATGACGAGTCAAGTGAATGCGACGATCAGGAGCACTTGTTATCAGCTTCGGCTGATACACCAGCTGTGCCCTTTCCTGGAAGTAAGGGACCTCGAGACTGTGGTGCATGTGCTGGTAACCTCTCGTCTAGATTTCTGCAATGCGCTCTACATGGGGCTACCCCCGTGCTTGGTCCGGAAACTTCAGTTGGTACAAAATATGGCAGCCAGAGTGGTCTCAGGAACATCTCGGAGAGATCATATAACTCCATTATTAAAATCTCTCCACTGGCTGCCTATCAGTTTCCGAGCCCAGTATAAGATGTTGGTTATTACCTTTAAAGCCCTAAATGGCATGGGTCCAACTTATCTCCAGAACCGCCTCCTCCCATACAATCCTCCCCGCGCACTCCAGTCCTCTGGGAGGAATCTGCTTCAGCCACAAAAATCTAGGCTGTCTGCAACCTCCCAGAGGGCCTTTTCAGTAATTGCCCCCAAATTGTGGAATGGCCTGCCAATTAGATCCGTCAGCTGACGAGCTTGAGTAGCTTTAAAAAAGCACTAAAGACGGATCTCTTTCGGCAGGCCTTTCCTGATTAGATCCCGGCCTCAGGAACTCAGTCTCCTGGCTTTTAAAAAATTATGTATATATTTGTTTTTAATGTGTTTTTTAGTTAGAAGGTTTTAATCTTATTGTGTTTAATGTCTTTTTATGGGGGTGGGTGGGGGTGGGTGGTGTTTTTAGTCATTATTATAATTTTTTTAATTGTTGGAAGCTGCCCCGATTGTTTTTAGCAGAGGGGCGGGGTATAAATAATTTTTATTATTATTATTATTATTAGTATTATTATTTACTGTGGATATGTGAAACTATAGATAATAGTGAATCCTATTGAAATGAATGACTTCTGGCCCAATGTCTGGTGGAAGCATACTATAGAATTGTGCTGGAGCACCAAAAAAATGCCTAGCGAGGACATATTTTTTCAGACGTGGATAAGTGAAACCTCAGATACCGCTCCTGAGGATATGGGGGGTGGGGACAAACAGTACATTATTTGTTCTAAGAAGAATCATATCCTTAGATTTCCTGGTCCCTAGTGTGACTGGCCAGACACAGTCACATAGTTACACCTACTTGCCCATGCATAATTCCTGTACACTCTCCCATCCTTAAAATGCTCCTCTAGAATTCAAATAGGATTCAAAATTCCCTCCACTGGCACCAACATAAGATTTTTAAAACATCAGTTCTGGGGAGAAAGGTTTTACCTTTCAAGTGTATTTGTATGTGTGTGTGTGTTGTAGCATTAGGTACAAGATTAACCTTGTCTAGATAGTGAAAAAACTTTTCATAGAATTTGAGGAGAATACCCAATGAGATCCCACAGCGATTCACCCTATTCAAAAGGAGAAGGGCCCCAAAATGCAAAAAAACAAAACAAAACAAAACCTATGCAGGAAAAGCCTTTATCGCTTTTCCCAAAGTAATGCAGGGGAAATGCACACTCCCAGTCCTTAGGACAACCAAATCACATTGCTGCACATTCCTGGGTAAGAGCAGAAGTGGAAACTGATTGTTCAGATGTGCAAGAAAGCAGGCTTGCTGCCACAAAGTGCCGGAAGTGACATTTTTCAGTTTTGCAGTAGCAATTCTGTGCTTTTCACTGCACTGGAGGTGACCAAACAGCTTTTTAAACACAAGGTTGCACTTGTGCACCTTAGATTTACAGTAAAAATAGTAAATACTGTGCAACAGCAGCAACTAGTTGAGAATAATAACTCAAGTGATTCACTCCCGGACACCATGTCGATTTGCAAGCATGGCTCCATGTGAACATCAAACACAGATAGTTTTGCATACCAGAGATTTTGCCAAAAAAAAAGTGGAGCCAAATGAATGATGCTGCAGTATATCTTCTTGTCTAGACAAGCCCCTTGTCTTCCATAACAGTGCCCCTCTCCCCCAATGCTCCCTGTATTACAGTTAATATTTAAAAATCTCAGTTGATTCATATGGATACTTTTTAAAAGCCAAAATGCAGTGTGGGAAGTGGGTCATTTTTTGAGTAGTATCACACAGAATTGGAAAGAGCAGGATTAACCCTAACCTTTACAGAAGTGACACAACCACAACTCCCTCTCCTCCTTATAATGAGGTATTTTAAAAACAGCACCAATGAAAGAATTTTAAAAGTCTAAATGTGGCACTTGGGGATGGGAGCAGTGAAATGGTATAGAAGCCTACTGAAATGATGGGAATAAGTGTTGACCCTGAATATGGATATCAAAATAATCTAGAAAAACACATTCAACTATACCTACTCTAGACCATTTTTTTTAAAGCCAAGACTAGGCAACAGCAATTTCAGCTTATCTTATTTCAGAGTTGGAGTGGGCTATATTTGGAATAATTAATGCTATGTTGAAATCCTACTTAACCCCTTCTCCCCAGAAAACTGAATTTGATAACAATCAAACAGTTCTGTTCCCTTTACACACACACACACACACACACACACACACACACTTCGCTCTATTTCTTTCCAACAATACATTTCATGAGTATTGAAAATTGATTACATTTAAAATAATATAATCTACAAAATGATCTAGTATTTTATGATTCCAGTTTCTTTTTGGTTAGAACACCTTTGAACCCTCTTTCTTCACCAACTGTCTGGACTCTTCATCCCTCCTTCTTTCTCTCATATCTTATTCTCTTATGATATCTCACCTGTTTCAAAGTCTCTTTCTTCTCCTACATATTGTCTATGTTGTCTTGACTATCCACCCTCAGGTCCATCTCCTGTTCCCAATATCTATCCATCTCCTGTTTCCATCATCTATCTTTTATTTAGTAGCTATGTGTGCCTTGAAGCCATACATTCTGTCTTTCTTTCTGGTTACTCTGTGTAACTTCTACCACTTCTCTCTCTTTGCCTAGTCGACCCATTCCTTCCTGGCCTCTCCTGTTGTGTCTTCCCTCCCTTTCCTTCTGCAGTTTCCTTCCAATATGTATACTGGCCTACAACATCAAGCAGCACACCATGGACTTCATCTTTCTACTCCTCCCTTCCTCTCTGTTTTTTTGCTTCCTGCCACACTTTGCATTGCTGCCACTTGCCACAGAGTGAAAAATTCTGGCAAGAAAGGGAAAAGAGGACAAACATTGCCTCAGTTCTTTTCTATCTGCCACAACAGCAGCAACAGAAGTTCTTCGGTAGCAGTTTTAAATCTTAAAACTTTTATTCTGTGTCAACTACATACTTCAAGAGATGTTTGGTGTGTAGGGTGATGGGCACTCAAAATGCCTCCTCTGTCTCATGTTCCTTCTTCCTGCGGTTCATTGCAAGGGGTTCACCCCTCAGGCTCGGAAGAATCAGCAATGTCTGATAGCCTTGCTCTATGAAAAATCAATTCAGCCAACACAGGCCTCTCCCTTGATGTTGAGAGACCTCAAAAAGGAGAAGAGTGCTCCCAGCACTTCATGAGCCACGACATCGACCTCCATGAATCAATGGTCATCGAAAGACCCTCGAGCTCCTTGCTGTTTTTACATCAGTGTCAAAAACGTCCAAATGCGCTAAGGGTGAAGCAGTTGCAGAACCCTTGACTTCTAAGTGTGTAGAGTGTGACAGCTGCCCATTCTCCTTTGACTACTGCTGTATGCCATGACTCCCTGTCTCAGGTACACTCCAGTCCTGCTGGCAAGCCTCAGATGCCCAGGAAGTCTAGTGAAAAAGAGCTGATTAAGGGCACCAAGAAGCGTAAGAAGGCCAGAGTGGAGCATTCAGAAAGTCCACCTCTCTCACTACTCACTCTGGTGTCGATGGCTAGGCTTCTTCCACCAGCAATAAACCCCCATTGTGACCCCAACGGCTGTTCAAGTTTCACCTGCCAGGGAAAATCCAACCACTGTGGAGCCTCTGAAGATTGCAAAGATTGATTCCCCAGGACTGCACTTCACAGCAGACAGAAGATGCTTCCCACTCCACACAGCCTGTGCCGGTGGTTGAAATCCCAAATGAGCCTGTTGCTGTATGGGTTCCTTTGCCACAAGGGGTGCCTATCAACCTTTGAAGAGAGAAGTCTGCTTCACAAGGGGCTCACACTGGTCTGCCACACAACTGCTCAAGACCCCCTTCTCGGGAACTGTCTGCCTGGTTGTTGCATCACTGTCCTCTTTGGAGGTGCCATGATCGTTCGATGTCCTGGTCTGTTAGACATCCAGGCTGTTCCAAGTCGGGGAGATCTTGTTGTCCCCCCCTCAAGGTCTCCTCACCACTCCAATCAAGCTATTATGCTTGATTGAGCCCTGAGATGTTGTGTTACTATGACCCTTACAATGGCCATCCATACTAGTTGCTTTGACCTTATTGGTCCTTAAGGAGAAGACTTCCACTCAACTTCCAACCGCTCCACTCAGCATTCACCCTCAGATGGATGGGCTTATCGATGTCACCACTCTCACTCACATTTGAGGTCCCATTCAGATGACAGGACACACCGCCGTTGACACTCTGTGTCTCGCTCCACTACGGGTAATCGTCACAAGCGGTCTGTGTTTCCTCGGTTGGAGAAACATCGAAGGTTGTGTTCTAGGTCAGTGTCTCCTGCTGTTCACTCAGCATCCATCTTCCTCCAAAGGACTGTCGACTTCAAGCTCTGGAGAAGCCTATCCATGTAAGAGCTGATAAGCCTATTGATGCTGGTGTCCTTAAGTGGACCTCCCAGGAGCGTAATGAGATGGCCTCATCATGACATTCTAAACTACCTCAGCAGAGACAGTCTTCATCTTCCACCTCTAATTCTTCTCAAGCTTGCTCAGATACCTCCATGTGGGTAGGGTTGTCACCCCAGTCAACAATGAAGCTGCCTCTCCAACTGATGATGTCATTGAGTTTTCCAAGCAGATTGTTCGCATAGCACATGCCTTGAACCTTAAGATTAATCATCCAGAGGATGTCTGTTGACAACATCTATGAGAGGATTCAGAGAAGAGTCCACATCCTGCTGTCCATCTTGTTGCTTCCCTTGGTGCTTAAGATGGCTAGACACTCTTGGGAAAACCCGTCCTCCATTCCACCTACTTCCAGGAAGGTGGACAGGCTGTACAGAATCGTTGAGTCTCAACTGGATTGGCTTTCTCACCATACCAAGATGAATTCTATTGTCATTGAGGCTTTGCAGTCGAAAATGTAGAACAAGCCCCATATGGCCCCAGTGGATAATGAAAGTAGAAAGCTTGATGTGATGGCCAAGAAATTCTATGCCTCTGCTGGCTTCGGGATCTGGATCATCAACTACTCAACTTACATGGCCAGATACCAACAGCT
Source organism: Gambelia wislizenii (assembly GCA_030847615.1). Classification (NCBI taxonomy): domain Eukaryota; kingdom Metazoa; phylum Chordata; class Lepidosauria; order Squamata; family Crotaphytidae; genus Gambelia; species Gambelia wislizenii. The sequence continues at coordinate 113,464,852 of JAUMIR010000004.1, forward strand.
ACTCTGGGAGAAAATCTTCCCTTTCTTGGAGAAACTCTCAGAGGAAGATAAGTGGATGGTGATGGCGCTTTATAACAAGGCACACTCACTGGCTGGACATCATTTTGTGGACTCTGCCACTAAGACTCTAGCTGGGGTCATCACATTTCAACAACACGCATGGCTTCAGTCCTCCAGTTTGTCCTTATAGGCACGCTCAACGATCGAGGACATACCTTTCAATGAAGCCGGCCTCTTTCTCCAAGAGACTGACAATAAACTCGAGCTGACCCACAAAATGAGAACAATGGTGAGGAAGTTTGAAATTCCTTCTCAGACCCATTATCAGCCGAAGTCTCGTTACTGGCCCTTCTACACATCCACAACTCAATGCTCCAGACAAGCCTGGCTAAGGCGTGATGTTCCTCTTCAAACCAGTCTGCTCCAGTTCTAATGCCGAGGCATCCATTCCCTCACTACAGACAGCCAGACAAAAAAGCCTGTGGACACAGGCAAACATCAGCTTTGACTCCTGGCAGGATCATCCTCCTTCCTCTCCACAGGCCAACAGACTTCTGGGTCTTAGACATCATCCATTGTGGATATGCCATCGAGTTTGAAAGCCACCCACGTATAGGTTTCCTCTCTGTTACCCTGCCTTCTGAGGTTCTTGTACAAGAGATCACCATCTTGCTAGCAAAAGGGGCTGTAGAACCCGTCCCCTCTTCTGCACAGCACCTCAGTTTCTGTTCCCACTACTTCATTGTCAAAAAGAAGGATGGAGGCCTGCACCCCATTCTGGACATGAGAAGGCTCAAGCCTTATATTTGCCCAAATTAGTTCTGGATGGTAACAATTCCAATGATCCTTCCATTATTGCAGCATGGGAACTAGATGGCAACCCTTGACCTCAAGGATGCCTATTTCCATATTGGAACCCTAGAATGCCATCACCGTTACCTGTCCTTCTGCATTGGAGGAAGTTCCTACAGGTTCTGAGTTTTGCCTTTTGGATTCTCCACTGCCCCACATGCCTTCACAAAGTGTGTAGTGGTGGTCACTGCCTGGATATGACAGAGATCCAAATCTACCCATACTTAGACGATTGGCTCCTGGTTGCCCCTACTAGCGAGAAGCTCCTCGCAGATGTTGACTACATTCTTATGCTGTTTGATTCTCTTGGCCTCGTGGTGAATTATGAAAAGTCTTCACTCGAGCCATCCCAAAGGGTGCTCTTCATTGGTACACTCCTTGACACCACCCTCTCAAGGGTTTTTCTTCCAGAGGAATGTTACCAGCGCCTGCTCGACATGCTCCACCTCTACCTTGACAGAAAGTGAATGAGGGTCTGTCTCATTCAAGTACTTCTGGGGTTCATGGCATTTACAACAGCAGTGAAACCATGTGACAGATTCCACACACATCCTCTCCAGTTGTGGTTCATCCATGAATTTGACCTGCTCTGGGATCACCTTCTCCTCCCAAGCAAGGTTTGAAAGTCCCTCTTGTGGGGGACCGACCCCAGGAATGTGCTTGTGGGCATGCCTTTCCATGAAGCCAAGCCCCAGAAGACCCTGACCACAGATGCCTCACTCCATGATTGGGGAGCCCACACTCAGGGCCTCTCCATAAAGGGTCTCTGGTTGCCTATTGGGAAGAGATATCACATCAACATACTTGAGATGTTGGCTGTGGAGAAGGCCCTTTGAGCTTTTGTGAAGCTGTTTGGGAACTGTGTCATTCAGCTGCTCATGGACAACACAACAGTCATGTATTACCTGAACAAGCAAGGAGGCATAAGATCCCACACCCCCACCTTGCTCATGCTCCAGATTTGGCACTGGTGCCTGTTGAAACATATCTCCATCTCCGCAGTCCATTTCCCAGGCACAGAAAACAATGTGGCAGATACTCTAAGTCGCTCAACCCATGCATGTCACAAATGGACTCTCCACATCAATGCCCTCCATCCAGTCTTTGCCAACTGGGGGACTCCCCAGATTGACTTCTTTGCATCAGCAGAAAACACCAGGTGCCAAGAGTTCTGCTCCTGGATTACACCCACAGTCCAGATGGGACACCTTCCTCTTTAACTGGAACGGGCCTCTCTTTTACCTCTTTCCACCATTCCCGTTGATTTTGAGGGTCCTGGTTAAGCTCTGAGCAAAACAAGACTGGGCCATCCTCATCACCCCATGGTGACCTTGCCAGCCATGGCTCGCAACTCTCTTCTTGCTGTCTTGATGGGAGTACAGGCATCTTCCCCTGAGATCTGACCTTCTCTCCATGTGCAATGGTCATATACTCCATCTGGACCTTGAGATGCTGAATCTCAGAGCATGAAGGCTTTTCCTTTGACAGATCTGCCTCAGAGGATTCAAGGAGTCATCAATGCTGCTCATCGACCGTCCACTGCCCTATCCTATGCTTACCATTGGCAGCAGTTTGTCCAGTTCCTTATAACTTCAGAGCACCTCTTGGATCAAGTTGGAATTTGAGATGTCCTTGAGTTCCTGATGACTTTGTCAGATGCTGGCCTCTCAGTGTCCATTGTCAAAGTCTACTTGGTGACAATTTCCCATCACTTCATTCTTTTGGGTCGCCAGTCCTGTTTCTTCCACCCGGTGGTGAAGAGGTTCCTTGAAGGCTACAGAAACCTCCACTCACCAGTCTCGGGTCCCACTCCACCTTGGGATCTCAGACTGATTCTTAAGCAACTATGTTGATCCCAGTTTGAACCCTTCTCTTCCTGTACTCCATATTTGCTTGTGTGGAAGACTGCCTTTTTGGTTGCCATCACTTCTGTGCATTGAGTGGGAGAATTGTGTGCCCTTTGGGTAGACCAGCCCTATCTCCGCTTACATGTCAACAAGGCTGTTCTACGACCCAATGTCTCTTTCCTGCCGAAGGTTGTATTTCCTTTCCACTCGAATCAGGACATTGTTCTGCCTCCTTTCTGTGAGAATCGTGTCACCAAATCTGAAAGGGAGCCCCACTTGCTTGACATTTGTAGAGCTTTGGCTTGCTATGTGGACCGGACTACTTCTCACTGTTCCACAAGACTGTTTGTTTGCTACTCTGGGAGCAAATTGGGACTCCCTTTGTCTCTTCAGAGACTTTCCAAGTGGGTGGTTTCTACCATTCACCTCATCTATGAACTTGCCCGGGTTGAACCCCCTCCTAAGGTTCATGGGCATTCCATCAGGGCAGCTGCCACTTCCTTTGCTTTTCTGGTAGGAGTCTCCCTGACTGATGTGTGCAGGGCTGCTGTGTGGTCACAGCCCATAACTTTTGTTTCTCATTACCGAGTTGATACTCCAGGTCTAGTACCTCTTTTGGCAGGGCTGTTCTCATGTCATGTATGTCACAAGCTGATACATAAGCTTTGCCTTTTTTTTATGTGTTGCACTTTTAACACTGACATCTTATTGTCTGAGGTTATGAATCCACATTCTGTTCTGTGGTTAATTGTTTATGGATCTCTTTAGAGGTTACCTGTGTGTTATTGAAATGTCTAATCCCATGAATATACCATTCTGTTATGTAGACTATATTTATTCTGCCTATCTATTGCTTACCTGCACTGTCACCTTATGCAGTGCTCATGTGGTTTGATTTGTATCATGTTATGGTATATACATATTTATCTGCTGAAAAGTTTAAATCCTTGTCCTTTTATTGCATTCACCTCACAGTATACCTCATGTTTGAATTTGCACCTTATCCTGTGTTTGGTGTCTTACTTCATGGGGTACTGCTACTCCTTGGGGTACAGTGATGCATGACACTCCCACCACCTGATAGGGGTAGCTTGCTAGTCTCCCATTTGTGTGATTCACAGAGACCATGATGAGGAAAAACTGGTTACTTACCTGTAACTGTAGTTCTTTGAGTGGTCATCTGTGAAATCACACAAACCCGCCCATTCTCCCCTCATGTGCCTGTCATTTCCCTTGGTTTCCATCGATGCTGCTAGGTGGTGGACATGGAACTGAAGCACTTGGAGGGCACCAGGTATTTATACCCTGGGGACAATGGGCAGGGCTACCACCAAAAATTCTAACTGACTGCTCTGGAAGATTCTGAATGCTGTTTCTGTGCATTCACGAAACCCATTTGTGTGACTTCACAGACAACCACTCAAAGAACTACAGTTACAGGTAAGTAACCAGTTTTTACTGCAAAAATTCATTACATGGAATTTAATTACATTGGGAGGAGGAAGTGTATGTACATTCTGAACCACGGGCTTAAAAAAGTTAAATTTTGAGTCATGTCTCATGCATGTTGGTTAGGGGATTGTAGGAATTGCTGCACATTATTATGGATTGTACCAGGAGGGATCTTGTTTTAGGTGACATTGGTGAAATTGCTTGATGCCCTCAGTGTACTTGAAGAAAACCTACATGACTCAGCTATAGGTATGCATAATAGGAAAAAAGAATTAGCTTTGTTATAAGGTTGTAACCAAAGCTTAATGAGATAGTTTCATCTCAATAGTGGTCCTGATTTATTATGGGACTGTTTGCTTAGTAGACATGTTTAGAATCATTATGCACATATTTACATATTTATTCATGATACATAGGTAATAGTGCCTTATACATTTTCTAGACACTAGTGTGTATCCTTATCCAATTTAATCAAATGGTAGGATCCGTATTTATGTCATTTCTTTTAAAAAATGCTCTTTGAGTACAATCCCATTCAAGCCTAGAAGTAAATTCAATTGAATCAACGAGACATATTTTCTGCATAAGATTTCACTGTTAAGTTTACAAAGCAACATTTCAGTTTTGTTTGAGAAAACCTGAAACTAACCAAATGAAAACCTGTCTGTTCAGTTTTAACCAACCATTTTCATAAAGTTAATACTGACATTGTAATACAGTATACATTTTAATTTTTCTTTTTAATTATTTTTCATTGCGTACCTTTTAAAAATGTGTAATTGAGGATGATCATAAATTACTATGCTGCTATATTACCAGCCAGAATAAAAGTGAAAAAGAGGAGCAAAGAACCAGAATTGTATTAAAGATGGTTGGAACAACAAAAACTATCTCTCTGCATATTGTAAATATCATGTGGCCTGTGGAAATTAAATTAATGCATTAGAAATATAACGGATACTGTTAATCCACTTTTTCACACTTAAATCTACTGGCAATACAAAAACCTGAGTTGCCAGATTAAATACTTAAAAATGCATAGGCAACAGCAAGAAATTTAAGGGCAGAGTAAGAACAACTGAAGAGAAGGCAGTCATACTGAAAGAAGAGAGATCACAGGGGACTTACAGCACTGCAAAGAAAAGCGGCAGTGCTGCAGGAACGTTCCATCTTCTGTACTCCCTTACTAAATGATGTCATTCCAATCCCATGGGGGACCAAGGTAAAACTGTGTCTTTTTGCTAGCCAGAATTTTTTTTAGCAAAAAGACATGTTTTAACTCAGTCCACCATGGGACTGGAATGAAAAAACGGCAGAAGAACAACAATATCATATGGTAAGGCAACACGGAAGACGGAACCTTCCTGCTACACTGCTGCTTTTCTCTGGTGTGTGGTAAGCCCCCAAAAATATTATCAGCACCCTTCCTTATGGAGTTAAGAAACTGACCAATAAAGCACTTTCGGACTCTCAAAAAAAAAAATCCTTGCATTCAAATATTGCCTAAGCAGCATTTATGAAAGGTCAAGTTTAATCCATCATCTGGCCATGCATTTTCTACTGACACTGATTAAATACTCACAGCTAAGATGGCAAAAAACCAAAAACACAACCATTTGTTTGATCAGAGACCAATTCCATTAAACCTCATAAACAAAAAAGATTGATAATACAAAATGGGTTCATTAATAAATCTTACGGGATTCATTGTTATTATAACTGACATTAGCCTGATTTCCTAGATCGTATCTGATCTTGGAAGCTAAGCAGGGCCAGTCCCAGTTAGTACTTGGATGGGAGACTGCCAATGAATACCAGAAGCTGTAGGCTATATTTCAGAGGAAGGAATTGGCAAAACCATCTTTGAGTATTCCTTGCCTAAGAAAACCCTATGAAAAATTCATGGGGTCGCCATAAGTCGACAAGCAACTTGAAGGCACATACACACACAATTCTATGTATGTTTACCCAGAAGCAAGTCCTATTAAATTCAGATACTCCTAGTAAGTATGAATAAATCGATATCCTTAGTCATCATTGTTGTCATCATCAGCGTAGGAAGAAAATATTGCCAATTGCATTTTCTATAAGAAATGTTGTTAGTATATCAGTACATGGCAACAATGGTCAAGATTATTATTAAAATGAATGAAAGTATTACACAGAATTCAGTTGTTGCCATACAAATAAAAAGTCTGGAAAACATGTTTTTTTATGGAAATGAGATTTTGCTGGGGCTCTGTATGAATGCATGTATTATGAACTGTCAAGGACCTACAGATATTAGGCATCATGCAATGCCCATTATTTTGTATCTGCAAATGGAAAACAATTCCATTGTCACATTTTATGGTTCAAAAGTGTTCTATTTAGTAATAATGTCCAGAATTTCCATGAAAAATATACTCATATATGCATGTGGGGAGGGAGAGAGAACTGAAAACATAAATGTCAAGGGCAGAAGATCCCACTGTAAGAACTGAGTCTGCTAAATCTGTCAGGTCTTGATAGTCCAGTTCTATATACATATATTTAAAAGTAAATTAATACTCCTTACTCCTTATACCTAAGAGCTGCTGGGGAAAGGGAAAAAAAGAATATATTGTTTTATTTAGTAACAGTGACTTACATTGTCATTGATCAGTGATGAGCTTCATTTTTTGACCTCTGAATGACCAGGACCCCTTTCATACTACAGTTTTAGCACTACAAGCCATTTTAATTGCTACATCCTATGGAATCCTGGGATTTGCAATTTGGGGGTGGTATTTAGAATTCTCAGCCAGAGAGCAATAATGCTTCACCAAACTACAGACTGTAGAATTTCATAAGATGTTGTCATGACCGTTAAAATGAGAATAGTGTTATAACTATGCAGTGTGAAAGGGCCCTTAGCCCTTCTTTAGTGTCCCCCCACCTCTTTTTTAAGTGTTAGCCATTCAGGGGAGAAGGCAACTTAATGGAGGTGGTTTTCATTCGGACCAGGAGAATGGAGGAAAGAAGCATGCAGACTCCCTCCCTGAATGCTGTGATACCAGCATAAATAAATAGTCCCGCTATAGCCTCTGCTATTAACTGTAAACATTAATAACAAAATCAAATGCAAGTGATACATTAAGTTTTGTGTCTAATTTGACCCTTAGAAAGGTTCACAGGTGTCTTCCTTGTAAGGAAGGGTGAAACTGTCAGTTTTATTTGCTTCAACGTGCACATATTTTCAAGCGGTAGCTCATTCAGCCTCATTTTGCAAATATGCAGTATGAGTCAACAAAGGATTTGTACACATTTTTGTATGCAATTTTCCCTAATATACCCCTTTTCAAGCAGTTTTCTCTAATATAGGCCTTTTGGTATGCTGTTTTTCAACAGGCACACATATTTGTATGCACTTTTCTCCTATCAGAATGCTGTATCTTTGTGGTCCCCTAAAATATGATGTGTTGACAATCCTTTTCATCTGTTAACAAAGTAAACAATTACTCCTGACTGGAAAATGAAGCAGGTACCTTTAAAAACTTGACTCAGTAAAAGAAAGAATAGCTAATATATCACGTAAATTATGTTAGCTGTCAGGTCTTACAATCCTGCTTCAAATAACATAGGAGGCTCACCATAAGCCAAAACTATGACCCAATTGTCACAGGTACTTTCCAGCTGACCCAATTATTAGAAAAACAGCTCATAATTTAAATATTTATAAACCACATGCAGTTTAATTTTTTCATACACAATGATAAATTTGTCAACTATATTTGAATAACTAATACATTGAAGTAAATGGAATGTGCTTGTGTTTATTAGTCAAGCTGAATTAGTCAAATAAATTATTTATTGGCAAGTCATTCACCTCTGATGAATTTCATATCTAAATTAGTAACAGGTTCAAAATTGTACCAAGCAAAAGTAATTGTGTATGGCTATGGAAAACAGAGAATTGTTAGAGAGCTCTACTGCTGTAGTTCAGGAGAGTGTACCATTCTAATTATCTTAGCAGGTTAAAATCCACAGGTTTCCACAGAATAAGAACCAGTATCAAACAGCTATACCTGTGTAATGTAGATACAGCCTTTATGAAACAAAGCATTTATCAGCTTCATTTCTAATGGAACACAGGATTCCAAGTCTAAACAGGCCTGACCTAAACAGTATATATTATAAGAGGGATGCTAATTAATTTAGTGGCCTGGGGCATGGACTTTTCCCCAGAGATCCAAAGCCTCATTTCTATCCAACCAATCCCCAAGAGTTAAAAGCTTATTGAATCAGTATCGTTTCCCTAGAGCAGTTAAGGAATAAGAATAGTAGGACATAAAAGACCGGCTTAGAAATTGGGCCTATTTGGATAAGGCTGTTCAAAGTATACCTGAGCCAAAACAAAAAAACTAAAATGCTGCTTCTCTTTCACAGACCCATTTTCACACTGAGCAAGTTGAGAACACGTGTTGTCAAGGTTCTTGATAAGCAGGACATTTTCTAAAAAAGGAAGTAATTCAAAACTGTATGAACAGTTTTGAAGAGTAGTCCCCCAGGATGACTGGGAGCAAAACCTTTAGGGCTTGAAGAGCCACCACAGGAGATTCTGTGGAATGCACTCTACTCAGCTGGATCATATTTACATATATTTATAATGGGTTAGGTAGAACCAGTAACTTTTTCAGACAGCACAATCTCATACAAGCCCCAGTGAAGACTTTTGTTGCTGTGTGCCTTCAAGACATTTCCAACTTACAGCAATCCTAAGGTGAATCTAACATGGGGTTTTCTTGTCAAGATTTGTTGCAGCGGGGGGGGGGGAGGATTGCATTTGCCTTTCTCTGAGGCTGAGAGAATGTCCCTTGCCCAAGGTCACCCAGTGAGTTTCCATGGCCGAACAGGAATTTGAACTTGGAAATTGGGCTTGGAAAAGTTTACCTATTTTGTGCAGAACTTGTTTTTTAAATTGCGACAATTCCCAGAATCCCCCAGCCAGCAAAATCTAGATACATGAAATCCTAGCTTTGCCCATAGCAAGATCAAGGAAGAAACTTAATAATTTTCATGACTTTACTTACAGAAGAATGAAATAACAGTTATATATCAAAAGTAATGATCAATTCACCGACAGATACACTTAGCATTCAGCATAGCAACTGTACCCTTGAACAAGTTTATATTATAATTCAGTAAGGCAGAAGTTCTAGTATCATGAAGAAATCTCTAAGCAATGGGATGAAAGCAAGGGAGGGGGGAAACCACCCAGCTAAAAGTGCCCCACTACCAGGGAATGAAGACATGATTCCAAAGCTAGATTTCAAACAGGGCTTAAACTTTATTTAAGTTAAACTAATTTGTAACAAAGGAATTGTTATAAAAGGTGACATCCCATAGTATATGCCTAGCAGTCATTCCATAAAACTGTTTACAAGCAAAATAATTTCAGCTCAGAGTACATATGAGACAAAGTTCCATTGTGTCTTATCTCAGCCATATCCCATTTGGTTATGTAGTTGGGTGGAGGGAGAGGCTATAAGTGTGTTACCTCAGTACTGGTTCACCCTTCATGTGGTCCTCAGGTTCCCAAGGATATACTCTGTCCAGGAGGTCTCTTGCTGTACAGTTCTAAAGATGTTCAGGGGTGGGCAATGCCTTCATCACATGATGTGCTCACCAAGTAGTTCAAATTTTCAAACCTCTCCCTGGCCCACACTGTGCTGCTTAACTTGAAGTAAACGGCCAATAAGATGAATTTAATAAGACATAATTAACATAATACCCATTAAACACTAAGGAGATTTTCACATGGGGAAAGTAACCCCTGGGGAGATCGGGAGAGAAATGGGGCTGTTCTGGTTGCAGCGCTCTGTTTCGCATGCCCCCTTCATTCTCCTGATCTCCCGTCGTCCTCCCTCCATGCTGCTTCCATTTCCCTCCCGCTATTTTTTACTAACAAAAGTTCTATGTTAGTAAAAAATAGCAGAACATAGCAGGAGGGAAATGGAAGCAGGATGGAGGGAGGATGATGGGAGATCGGGAGAAGGAAGGGGGTGTCAGGAAATGACATGGATGTGACCACAAGATGGAGCTGTAAGCTTAGAAATGAAAGTAGTTAAGCTCCAGTGGCAGGTGTGTGTGTGAGTTAGCACTTGAGAGTATGGACATCTGAGATGCTGATGTAATAGGCATTGTTTAACTGCCTATAAAAAGGAGATGGGAATTGTCTCCAGTGTGGGTTTGTTGTGGATGGTGGTTGGTGAAGCAGTTTGTTGGTTTAAGAGAGATTGTCCTATACTCTGTGTATATATTGCAAATATACTGCAAACAAAGATTAAAGCCCTAAAGTTGAGTGAAGGCTGGCCTTGTTGCTGTCTTTATTTGGCAAGCCAGAGCTCAAGACAGTGTGCTGGGGGGAAGGAATTTTTCCTTCTCAGCCTGAAGTCTTTTGCAGAAGTCTCTCCAGAAACCTTCTCCTTGGTGTCTTGTCGACGTGAAACAACTCTGCAGGTGGTCATGGTGGACACAGCGTGTCTTTCTACGCCCGAAAAGAGGGCATGCAAAATGGAGTGCTGCAACCAGAACAGTCCCGTTGCTCTCCCGATCTCCCCGGGGGTTACTTTCCCCATGTGAAAATCTCCTAAGTCATCTAGATAGCCAAAGCAGAAATTCAAACAAAGAATCTACCCCTTCCCCAAGGGATAGCTTGAAACAGATGAAAACAAGGAGGCAGTCTCTAATCACTTCTGATAACCCTGTCTTGCAGACCAAAAATATGGGGATTAGTTGAACCTTGTGCTAGAATAGGTGAGAGGATAGGTGCTAGAAGCTAGAATAGGTGAGAGGATGGGCACCATTAAAAAGGATACATTGTGGTGCTAGGGGAAGGAAAAGACAACTGTGGAGTGCTGGTCAACTCACATGTGGCACCCCACACCCCCATTGGTTGGCCTCCATAAAAGCAGTGAAGGCAACCAATTGTTGTCATGCTCACTACAAGTGGGATGGAATGGCCATAGTGCTCTCCTATCCAGTTGGATAGGAGGGAGTGGCATTAAGGTACATTGAAAAAGGATAATCATGCCAGCTTTTCAGGAAATATAGAAATTGTTTCTTTTCCTTTTCTTTTTAAAATCTGAAGCTACTTTTGATTATGCTTATAGTAAAATTTCTGCATTCTAAGATTACAGAGTAAGCATAGGGGTCAGTGTCCCAAACAGGCAAGATAAATGTTACAGGAGTTTTTCAGAGCAATCTAGAGAGTGAAACACTCATATATCTCATTGAAATCAAACATTCCATCAAAAGTTCCATTGTACGATTCTGCTGTTTGTGTACCTTGGTTCTAAATTGGATTCTGACCTGAAAATTGGAATCTTGGCATGTGGGATAGAGTGTTCAAGAGCCTATTATATCATAAGTGCATTTTATATTCACAGGACTATGAAAAATGTCAACATGGATTGAAAATAAGCCCCAAAATGGATCTGACTGTTGGTCTTTGCTTAGGCAGTTAATCCTCCTTCGTGGGTGATATGAGAAAAAAAGGTTTAATCTCACACAGGATCCAGGGGCTTTTTGACATTTGATCGAGAGACTATATGAGTCATCTCTTAAAATTATAGTTGATATAAATAATATGTCTCCTTTATTCTTGACATCCATTTGTGTTGCTTCAGTGTCCCTTTTCCCCCAATCTGCACAAGTTAAATTTAACTAGGCAGTTGGTATGTCAAAAGACCGTACAAGTAGCTTTTTCTGAACTCTGTAGAAGGTAGGTGAATTCCAGAACAAATAACGAATATATATTCTCTTTCTTGATATTTCTGGGATTGTGCTAGCTAGTGATCAGTGAGATGGAAAGAATATTCAAAAATATTTTAAAGAATGGTTGAAAGCATGTTTTTGAGTATCAGGAAACCCTGATGAGGAGAATACTCATCTTTGCCATTCAGGACTTATTCTGCACTGTTCACACACAGGATTTTATTTTATATTTATAAAATCAATGTAGCAGAAAAGACACAATGCTGTGCAGATCTGGGTGATCTTAGAGGATTTTATGACGCTCTTAAAGCAAACATTAATCACTGATAAAGCCTCCATCCTGAATCGATGGGCTGAACATTTTCAAAGTCTCTTTAGTGCCAACCGAGTAGTCCAAGGCTCAGCTATCCAACATATGAAAGACAAACCGATGAAAAATGAGTTGGACATTGCTCTCACTTTGGAAGAGTCCCTTAAAGCCATACAGCAGATGAAAAATGGAAAAATTGATGGAATCCCACCTGAAGTTTGGAAACACGGAGGTCATGCACTCCACGATAAAATCCAGGAACTCCTTGTGAATTGCTGGGAAAAAAGGGAACTGCCATCAGATCTCAGAGAGGCAGTCATCATCACCCTGTACAAGAAAAAAGGAGCAAAATCCAATTGCTCAAACTATCGGAGCATAACACTGCTCTCTATTGCTGGAAAAATCCTTGCAAGGATACTCCTGAACAGATTAGTTCCTGCTATTGCGGAAGAACTTCTTCCTGAAAGCCAATGTGGCTTCAGAGCCAATAGGAGTACTACAGATGTGGTATTTGCCCGTAGACAACTGCAAGAGAAATGTAGAGAGCAGAACAAGGGTCCTATGTAACATATGTCGACCTCACCAAAGCCTTTGACACTGTGAGTAGAAAAGTTATGTGGCAGATCCTGGAAAGACTAGGATGTCCCCCCAAATTCCTTAAAATGATTATCCTGCTACATGAGGGCCAGCGTAGTCAAGTCAGATATGGTGATGCTCTTTCAGAGCCCTTTCTAATAACCAATGGAGTGAAGCAAGGTTGTGTTCTTGCTCCAACTTTATTTACAGTCTTCTTCAGCATGATGATCCAAAGGGCTACAGCAGAGCTTGAAGAAGAAGACGGCATCTATATATATTACTGTACTGATGGTAGCTCATTTAACTTAAGCTGTCTGAGGGATCACACTTGGGGGTGGTTTACACGGGCAAATATTCCTCTAAATATACCGCTAAGATAGCTTATAGTTCCCACGGATCGCAGCACAGCATCGCCTCATTCAGAAGGGGGGAAGGTAAAACACCCAAATATAGCGTGGCAGGGCATGTCGCTATTTTTGCCGGTATATTTGCAATGTAGTGCTTTATTTGCAGTGTAAACTAGCATTCCGCTAAGGGTTAAAGCAGAGCTGCATTGTGATTGGTTGATGATGCAGGGGTGGGCTTAAAAGAGGGGGAGGGAGGGAGGAAAGACTGTAGCGTTTAGAGGAAACTTGCAAAAATCCTGTCTGCTATTTTGCAAGCCAGTTTTCAAACAAAAAGGATTCCCAACAATTTTCATTCAGGGAGCATTCCTTCTCACCTTCTCTGCTGTTTCAAAACTATGTAAAACCTCAGTTGTCAACTTTTTTCCTGTGCATGGGGGAGGGAGAGAAACGATTTCACGAAGGGCTGTAGCAAGCTGAACTGCTCTTCCCCCCCCCTCTCTCTGGCTTTCCTGTATTTGGAAGAAAATGCTGTTTCAAGCAAGGAAGAAAACTTTCTAAGCTGTTCAGCACGGAGTTGGGGCCAGGGCAGGCATTCCTATGGCATTCCTTTCCCTCTGCAATGCTTGGCCATGCCCCCACCACATTTGGCTGTGGGAACGCCACAAAATATAGCTGTGTAAACAATTACCGTATAAACTACCCACCACTGATGCGTGAAAGCACTACAGCGCAACTTAACGCAATAAAACCTTCCATGTAAACCAGCCCTGAGACTCTAAACTATCTCGTCTGTGAGCTGCTCTTCCCTGATGCTGCTGCCCTTGTTGCCCACACAGAAGCAACTCTGCAGCGCCTAACATCCTGCTTCGTAACAGCTGCAGAGCTGTTTGGGCTGGAAGTCAACCTGAAGAAAACGGAAGTTCTTTACCAGCCTGCACCACAGGACGAATACCATCATCCCCATATTGCCATCAGCAACTCTGTGCTTAAGTCTGTTCAGCAGTTCACCTATCTGGGAAGTATCATTTCCTCAGATGCCAAGATTGACAAAGATATAAATCACAGATTAGCAAAGGCACATAGCACATTTGGAAGACTTCACAAAAGAGTCTGGAGTAATAAACACCTGAGGTGAAGCACAAAAATCAGTGTGTATAGAGCCATTGTACTGTCTATTCTCCTTTATGGGTCTGAAACATGGGTCACCTATTGCCACCACTTACGACTCCTCGAAAGCTTTCATCAGCACTCTCTATGCACAATCCTAAATATACACTGGACTGACTATGTGACGAATGTTGCTGTCCTTGAGCAAGCAGGGATCACCAGCATTGAGGCCATGATATTGAGAACACAGCTGTGCTGGGCAGGGCATGTTTCTAGGATGGAGGACCATCGCTTCCCAAAAATAGTACTCTGTGGTGAACTTGCCACAGGTCAGCATAAGAGGGGTGCTCCAAAAAAGTGATACAAGGACTCCCTGAAACAACACCTCAGGCTCGGCCAAATTGATCACCAACAATGGTCCGCCCTGGCCTCACATTGGGAGGCATGGAGATGCACTATCCACAATGCTGCAGCCTTATTTGAGAACTCACGCCGAACAAGTCTTGAAGAGAAACGACAACAGAGAAAGAATCACAACCCGAAAACATCACCTAAGGAGACCTTCTGCTGTGCTTTCTGCAACTGGACTTGTTTATCTTAGATTGGCCTTTTTAGTCATCAGCGCACTTGCAGAAAGCACAGGATGAGTCCTTCCTGAATCTTTGTTTGTGAAGAATAAATCCCCAACTACAGCATTTTCTGCACAGGAAGCAGCAATTTCTGTGCAGAAGAAGACATTTCTGTGCAGAAAGTGCTGTTTCATAAAATCACAGCGTTAGAAGGGGCCTCATGGGCCATCAAGTCCATCCATCTGTTCAACATAGTATCTCCAGCTACAGCATCTCCATTCAGAAGCTATCCAGCCTCTTTTTGAGGCTGTTCAAACAAGGTGACCCCACCACTTTTCTAGGCAACTGGTTCCATTGCCAAACCACTCTTACTGTCAAGAATTTCCTTCTAATGTTCAATTGAAATCTAATCTCCCGTTAACTTCAAACCATTGCACCTGGTCCTATTCTCTATGGCAACAGAGAACAGGCCTGCCCCCTCCTCTCTGTGACAGCCCTTGAGGTATTTAAAGAGTGCAATTTTTAACCCCTCAGTCTTCTCTTCACTCTGCTGAACAAGCCCAGCTCCTTCAGACATTTCTCATATGTTTTGTTCTCCATACCTCTTATCATCCTTGTTTCCCTTCTTTGAACCTGCTCCAACTTGTCTATATCCTTCTTAAAATGAGGTGCCAAGAACTGGACACAGTACTCCATGTGAGGCCTTATGTGGACTATTACTTTCCTCAACTTTGAAACTATGCTTCTGTTAATGCAGGCTAAAATAGCATTCACTTCTTTTGCTGCAGCATCACACTGCTGGCTGATTAACAATAACCCCAAGGTTCTTTTTGCATGTAATAGTGCTGAACCATGTGTCCTCTACCCCAGTCTTATACCTGTGCATTTGGTTTCTGTGGCCTGAGTGTAGAATTTTGCTTTTGTCCCTGTTGAATTTTATTTTATTAATTTCTGCCCAATTTTCTAATTTATCTAGGTCCTTCTGAATTCTATTCATATCTTCTACATGTGAACCACCCCACCAGTTTTGTGTCACTTGTAAACTTGATAAAATCTGCAGATTTTGCACAGAGTAAGTCCCAAACTGCAAATAATCTTTGAAAACTGTACAGTTCTAAAAGACTTTCTCATAGCAGGAAGAAAATTGCTAAAATTACTTGCTGCTTTCTTTAAAAATGAAATTAGAAAATATTACATCCCTAATGATCAGCAGAGGCTCCTAGTAGGTCTCAGGAAACAAATATTGCAAATTGGATACCTGAGAATTACTGTTTCTGATCAATGCATTTTGATTCAAATGAATTGGAGCCATTGATGACTCACCTTCCCATGCTTTAGTGTAAGGTATAGTATCTGGTAGTACAGGAACTGATGGGCAAGTGTGTTCCTTTACCTTACTCTAATCTCATAAAAGAAGGTATTATCCCAAACCTCCCTCCCCTTCTATCCCCAGTGTATACATGCATGCATCCATGTGTTGCCAGCAAGGATCAGGTTGTTTCCGGTTGTTTGTGGAGTAACTTCATACCAGGTTGTGGTGAAAATTGAAAGAAAACCCTAATAAATTTGGTCAGATATCAAGTAATACATATTAATACATACACAGTAAGATATAGGTTCACCCCCATATCCACAGATTTGGTATCCACAGTTTCATTTATCCACATCTGGAAAAAAGATCTCTCTAGGTACTTCAATGAGACTCTGTGGTCAACCACTGGTATTTGTCTCATTGAAAATAATAGGGTTCCCTATTAACCATGGTTTCAGGCATTCACGGTGTGTGTGTGTCTTGGAATGTGTTGCCCACAGATACAGGGGTTGACCTGTAGTTACGTTTCAATAAGGTAGATGAAATACATTACATTCTGGAACAAAATCAGGAAGGTAGTATGTAGAAGGTAGGGTCACAAAGTGACCATACAATTGGAGGAGCAGATTCAGGGGGGTTAGGTTTGCAAAGTTTTGGTGGAGTATGGTATGAATCCATTCCACTTTGCACAGAAGGTCAACAAAGATTGAGAGAGAATCTGGAACAGATGCTGCAATCCATCTACACAGAGAAAAGTGAAGAGAAACCCAGCATGGCTAGTTCTCTGTGCATGCTCTGGGGCATCCAGTATTTACTTGGCACACTGCAGGCCTCATAGCTGGTAGGCTATTTTGATGCTTTAGGTATTTATACCTTTGGTATTTAGACTTCTGGCACATTTAGGGAATGAGTCATCACTTTCCTCTCCATGCACCTGAAGCATCTAAGGGTGGTGGTTGGATTTAGCAGCCTGGGAATGAACTGGACCATTCTACACTTGCTCTTACATATTTCTGTAATGAGCCAGGAACCCCTTAAAGAAGTGGAGGCTGCATCTTACCTGGACATATATTTCTTCTGACCAGAAGCAATGAGCCTAGCCTCAATTTCTTTCTGGGGCAGAACTTAAATGCTGAGGCCAAGGTATCCCTACCATTGTAAAGTATTCTTAATGATGAAGCTTTTAGGAAACTTGAGTACCTAAAGAAGGTCCTTGGATCATTACATTATATGTCTCCATATTTATATATCTATAGTTATATAAATATATAGACACGCACCCCCACACATGTGCTATTGAACTCACACTAGAATCATTCACACATTTTGAAGAACTATCAGTAGAAGAAGTGTGAGTGACTCTCCCTGCACTCCCAAATCCCATCTGAAATAGTAAGCTGCATACATATACCTCAGGAAATAAATGTATAATTTTCCAGTAGATGAACAGAATGCATATTCTTTCTGTGAAGCTCACATATCTTTTTGACTGGACCTGGGAGGATTGGTGTGGGGTGGGAAGTAAGAATGACACTTTCTGTCTTGCTGCTTCTGGAAAACATCTGAAATGGCCACTGGTACATCCAGTGCATCATGAATCATATTGCCACAGGTGGTCTCTGTTTCCAGGTCATGATGACTTCTGTGAACCACCAAGAATCAAAGTCTGGATTTGTTTACAAAAGGCACAAAAAGCAAGAGCATTCAAAAAACAAAAACAAAAACGTTAAGTGTCCAACCCTGGGATTCTTTTAAAGGTATTGGTAAGCCAGGGTAAAAAAAAAAAAAAAGTAGTTACCTTATTGATTTTCCTGTCCATCTCTCCAATGTACTTTTAAAAGGACAGTAAATTCATATCAGCAGTGTCCTTGTCTCAGCTGGATCAAGTGTGTAGATGTTCTGGATACATTGAAATAGCCATGAAATTTCTACTAGATATAAAGGATATCTTTTACCTCCTTTTGAATTGAATGAGAGATAAGGTCTGTAATTTAGTTCTCTGGATGGAATAGAAGCTAATTTCCAGGCATCATTTCAATTAGCACAAATGCATTGTGTTCAGCTGATACAGAAACAGAATTTCAAACACAATGGTCAATTCTAGTTTACAGCTCAAACAGGCAATTTACTATCCTTCCTGCTCCAGCTTGTTACAGAGACAATGTAGTCTGCATAAACAAAACCCAGTTAATTTCTTGTTAGAATGGGTCCAAGATTTATGGCTGGTGTACAAAAACAGTTGCCAGGGGTAGACTGCTTTCAACTGTTTCCTATGATAGCTGCCCTCACGTGGCTTATCATTTGTATGTGATACCACATTGTGTGGTTTATTGAGAAATTTTCTGTACAGTTTTGTGGTATTGATGGCGATTTGGTTTGTGATCAGTCTCTTAATTTTATATGAGAAGATAAGGCGCTGCTGTACATGACTGCTTTGCTGTGTGATTGATATCTATGAGCTTGCATTGCAACTGTTTTATGTGTAGGAATGTGCATCTGTCACATCACCTTTCATGGACTTCCTGTTTCTCCTAACTCTAAGGAGATTATCACATGGGACCTGAGAAACAGTTCCTGTCCCGCTACCCCCCACTACACTCCCACCCACTCCTGCTCCTGTAACGAAAGGAAAAAAAATCAAATGCTTCCCTTGTCACACGATCTGGAGTGCTCCCCCTCCCTTTGGCAGTCCGGGTGTGAACTGAGCTGTCGCAAAGCTCCATTCACGTCCTGGAAAGCAAATTCCGCTCATTCTCGCAAAAGAACTATCATCGGGAAATTTAAAAAGTAAAAAGTAAAAGAAAAGATAACAAGTGACAGCAAGCACAAAAGCACACTAAACACTTAAAAAGGAACATGGGGAGGTGAAAAAAAGGGTGACACATACCTGGATGTCCCAATCGTACATGGAAAGTGTTCTGGCATGGACCTCCTGCTGATGTCACATAACGCTGGCATTGAACCAACAGAATGGGTCATCTTTTCACTCGCCCGTGATTCCATTTTTGTAACAGAATGGGCTTCTTATTCATGGATTTTCCCTGTGAATAAGGGGAAGCAGGAGGGAGGGGACAGGAGCAGAATGGGAGCATCACAGGACAGGGATGACATTGT
Source organism: Gambelia wislizenii (assembly GCA_030847615.1). NCBI lineage: Eukaryota > Metazoa > Chordata > Lepidosauria > Squamata > Crotaphytidae > Gambelia > Gambelia wislizenii. Next base: position 113,484,075 of record JAUMIR010000004.1, read on the forward strand.
CTGAAAGGTAAGCCTTTTAGCGGTGTCCTGTTGTCCCCTGTCCTGGGATGTTTTCCCTGTCTGATAATCTCCTAAGTCTGCTCTATGCTGCTTCCATGTGTATTTTTTAATGAAAAAAATTATCTGGGGGGATTTTTAAAAGTTAAAAAATGCACATTTGTGTGTGCAGTTTTCAAACTACAGGTCAGCCCCAGTATTCACAGGGGATACATTCCAAGATCCTCTGTGGATACCTGAAACTATGGGTAGTAGGAAACTCTGTTTAACACACATTGGAAATTGTTTAATGCAGTGTAGATGTGTAAATAGCTATTGCTTAAAACAATTTGTAAGCCGCTCTGATAGCCTTGTGGCTGAAGAGCGGGGTATAAATAACTAAAAATAAAATAAAAATAATTATTATTTTCAATGAAACAAAGGCCAGACGTTGGCCATAGAATCACACTGGATGACCTAGAAATGCCTAGAGAGAGCATACCATGGGCCCTTGGTATTCACTCAGGTTTGGTTCCAGGACCCCCTGTGGATACCAAAATCTGTGGGTGCTGAAGTCCCATTATATACAATGGCATAGTAAAATGGTGTCCCTTATATCACATGGCAAAATCAAGGTTTGCTTCTTGGTCATCTGTTTCCAGGTCTGGAAATGTGTGGAATTCTGAATATAAAATACATCCAATCTCTGTTGCATCTGGGTAGTGTGGGCTGGGAAAACCCACCCACCCACCCACACACACACGGATGACAGTCCGGGTGTGAACTGGTTACCATATGTGGTGGCATCACCAACATTTGAAACTGAAGAAACTAGAGATAATATTTTACTCTAAATTTTATTTTTTGGGGGGAGGGGCACACCTTCTTAGGACTGTCTCAGTAAAATAAATGAATCTTACTGTTGAGTAGACACATACAAGATTGTATTGTAAGGTTGCAATTCTATTGCTCCCATTTTTTTTAACCAGTGAAAGTAGCCCTACTGCTCTCTCTCTCTCTCTCTTTTCTGGCACCCCCTTTTTTTATCTTTTAGTCTTAAGGGACCTAAATACCCTAAAGGCACCAGATCCTGTCTGATCACTGAAGTTAAGCAGGTACAGCCCTGATTACTACTTGGATGGGACACCACCAATGAGTACCAGGTGTTGTATTTTGGAGGAAGGAACTGGCAAAACCACCTCTAAGTATTCTCTGCCTTCTGGCCCCTGGACGACAAGGAGGGAAGTATAGCAGATCCAGGGGATGATGGAGGGAAGTATACCAGGTCCTGAGGATGATGGCTACTCCTGCTTCCCCAGCTATGTTCTTTCTCCTTAGGAATAATTTGAGAACACCCCTATGGTCCTCTAGGGGCCAGAAGATAAAGCTATAGCAGCGAGGGAAGCAGGAGTAGCCTTCCACCTGGAACCACCAGCATAAGTATAATGGCAGAGCTTTAAGTACCACCAGCAGTCAAATAGGATTTTGGTCAATGATTCCACCTGAACAGAGGAGCCTGTAACCTCCTGCAGGAATTACTGCAGTGTGTTATATATAGGAATGCTACTGAAGCCTATAAGGAAACTTTGTACAGTACAAAATATAATGGGAAGTATACCAGGTAACGTGATCATGTTGCTTCAATATTGTACAGTATTGACTGGCTTCCTTTCCAGGCCCAGTTAAGAGTGCTAGAATTACTTTTCACTTGTTAGTTCCTTCACAGCTTAAAACTACAATATCTGAACTCTTTCCATATATTTCTACCCACACCCTGATATCATCCTCAGAGACTCTGCTCTGGTGTCTCACAAACTGAGAGGCAGTGAATGATTATTTGTCAATAGGCCCTTTCAATAGTACAATCCCACTTGAAATTATGGCCTGTCCTTCCCAGAAGGTGTACATGGTAGCCCCTGCCCCCGCTATACATTCTTTCTGCCTAGTTTGCATCTAAGGTTGAATTTCAGTCCATGAAGCTTTTCAGATCGTCTACTGATTGCAGCTGCCTATCATGTTTTAGTCTCTGTTGGCTTGGAAGGGATTTTTTCCCCCTGCAGCTTTGGACATTGATCTTACGTATGTGGATTTTATTGGATTTTTTTTTTTTTTGTATTTGTGTTTTGTCTGTATTTATGTAAGTCACCCCTAGAACAATTTGTTACACATGGAATAAGTAAATAATACCCTCCATAAGCCCACCTGTTGTTTTTAACCTCTTCTGAATTCAATTTAATAATGTTGCATGTTGTTATATAATTTTACATTTATGACACCTGTTGTCAGTCACCTGGAGAGAGTTTTTGCTTTGGAGGGTAGATTTTTCTTTTTAAGGACCTTGAAAATAAAGAGCTTTATTCCATGTATAACAAAGTAGATCAGCAGCAACATGCCAGCACAAGAAGTATAAATCCTCCAACAATGCTATTCTTTCTGTTCAAAAGTGCTTCTTTGCAGAGTTATTCCATCATATTTGATCTAGTTCAGTGTGGGAATGCTGATGTGCTGTAATAGCAAAATTACTTTGTAGTATTGGACAATAGAGGGCATGCGTACCAAGTTTGTAGATGACACCAAATTAGGAAGGGTAACTAATACCCCAGAGGACAGAATCAGAATTCAAAATGACCTTAACAGATTATAAAGCTGGGCCAAAATTAACAAAATGAATTTCAACAGGGAGAAATGTAGGATACTACACTTGGGCAGTAAAAATGAAAAGCACAAATATAGGATGGGTGACACCTGGCTTGATGGCAGTACATGCAAAAGGGTTCTAGGAGTCTTAGTTGACCACAAAGTGAACATGAGTCAGCAGTGTGATGTGGCAGCTAAAAAAGCCAATGTGATTCTAGGCTGCATCAAGGGGAGTATAGTGTCTAGATCAAGGGAAGTAATAGTGCCACTCTATTCTGCTTTAGTCAGACCTCACCTAGAATACTGTGTCTGGTTCTGGGCACCACAATTCAGGAATGATATGGACAAGCTGGAATGTTTCCAAGGGAGGGTGACCAAAATGGTAGGAGGTCTGGAAGCGATGCCCTATGAGGAGGGGCTTAGGGAGCTGGGTATATTTAGCCTGGGGAAGAGAAGGTTAAGGGTACACGATAGTCATGTTTAAATATTTTTTTAAAATATTCTTTATTGGTTACAGTTATTCTGTTCAGATACATTCATTGTTATTACAATTTTATCTTATTGTGTTACCTCTTATTACACATTGGAACATCAAATCACCCCATTTTGACTTACTGTAACCTTGTTTCTTTTATCTAAAAAAGTTAACAGAAAACTAGTTTGTATCATATATCCACTCCTATTTGTTCTTCTATTTCATTGTCTTTCTTACCATTTCACTTCTCTGTCTTCTGTTCTTATCTCTACCTTCCTTCCTATCTACCTCTGCAGGGATTCATTTTCTCTTTCTCTTTTTTGTTTTCTGTTTCCTTCGTTCCTTTAATGTTCTTTATATACTTTTCCGGCCATTCACCCCTTATTCTATTTTTCCACTGTTTTCATAGCTGTTTTCTTATCTCTCTGCATTTGTTTTTCCTTCTATATCTGACCCCCTTTCTCTTATAAAGGTCACTAGCTCATTACGGTCTTGTATTCTGCCCAGAATTTCTCCATCAGCTCCCATTCTTTTGTAATTTTGTTCACTGACCTTCTCTTTCTTAGTACTGTTAATTTGTCAGCTTCCCACATTTTTACAATCCATTCGTCCACAATTGGGCTTTCTTTCCTTTTCCATTTTTGAGCATATAAAATCCTTGCCGCTGTTATCATATATAACAAAATTCTCCATTTATGTTTAATATCTGGCCCTCTTATGTCATCTATCATGTTTAAAAGGTATATTTCCAGACTTAATGAATAATCTATCTTTAAGATCTCTTTGATCTTAACATCCTGAATCTTCGTTTGCGAAGAAAAGCCAGAGATCTTAACATGGATCTTTCTCCAAAATATCTTAGCTATGGGGCAATGCCACCACATATGTATTAGAGTTCCTATCGCCTCCCCACATTTCCAACACTTTATTGTTCCTGTATTATACATTTTGTTTAGTTTGACTGGTGTTAGATACCATCTATAAAGTATTTTGACAAAATTCCCTTTCAAATTTTGCGACAAAGTAAATCTTTGAGTATTTATCCAGGCCTTTTCCCACCTTTCAATTTCAATAATTTTACCTATTTCTTGGGCCCATTTTATCATGTTGTCTTTTACCAGTTCTGTTTCCAGGTCTCTCTCCATTAGGATTTTATAGTATTTAGCTATATGTCCCTTTGAGTTGTCATATATAATTTTGTCAATATCATTTTTTTCTAATTGAAACCCTTCCAGCTTTAAATCCATTTTGTATCTCTCATATAATTGGTGGTATGCAAACCAGTTTAGTTCTATTCCTTCTTCCTCTAATTGCTCTCTAGTCTTTATTTTCATTAAATTCGGTGTTTTTTTCTAGTAAATCTTGATATTTTGGCCACTCCTGTTCCTTCCTTTTGGATTTTTTTATAAAAGGCCTCCTGCATTGAGATCCAATGGGGTATCTTTCTGTAGAATAGTCTTTTTGATTGGTAATCAGGATTTTAGCAGTGCTTTTTTGATAAAGTGGTTATCAAATTCTTTGTTATCTTTTTTCTTGCTGTACCATATGTAGGCATGCCACCTGCAAATTAAATTATGTCCTTCTAGCACTAAAATTTTATAATTTTCTAATTTTATCCAATCTTCCACCCATGTTAGTGAACATGCATTATAATATCATATTAAATCCGGCATGGCACATCCTCCTCTGTTCTTGTCGTCTGTTAATAATTTCATTCTAATTCTTGGCTGTTTTCCCTCCCAGCTGTATTTTGTCAGTTCTGTGTTCCACTTTTTAAAGCATTTCATATTTGTTATTATTGGTAAATTTTGAAACAAATACATGAATTTTGGTAGTACTACCATTTTTATTGACGCTATCCTTCCTAGGAAGGATAACTGTAGTTTTGACCATCTCCGTAAATCTTTTGATATTTCTTTCCATATCCTGTTATAATTGTTCTCGAATAAATCCGTGTTTCTTTTGGAAATCCATATTCCTAAATATCTGATTTTACTTGCTATTTTGTATCCCGTTATTGTTTCTATTTCTGCTTCTTCCTTTATGTTCTTTGTCATAACTTCAGTTTTATCTCTGTTTACCTTAAAGACTGGGTGTTGTGCAAATTCTTCCAACGTGCTCATTAGTTCTCCCAATTGTTCCAGTGGATCTTCCAAAAAAAATTATCAAATCATCCACGAATGCCTTTATTTTAAATTCATGCTTTTGAATCTTTGTACCTTTAATTTCTTCATTCGCTCTGATATTATTATTTAGAATTTCTATCACTGTGATAAATAGTAACGGTGACAGCGGACATCCCTGCCTTGTCCTTTTCTGATGTTGATCCTTTTCATCTTATCAGCGTTTATTAATATTTGAGCTCTTTGTTCTTCATATATAGAATTAATCCAGTTACTAAACTTTTCTCCTATATTCATCTTGCTCAGCACCACTTTCATGAAAGGCCATTTGACATTGTCAAAAGCCTTCTCAGCGTCTAATGAGATCATTGCCAATTTTTTCTCGTTATGGTTCTCATAGTACTCTATGTCCACTACTGTTCTTACATTGTTCTTTATGTATCTATTTGGCAAAAAGCCATTTTGATCTTCATGTATTATTCTGTTTTTAAATAATTTTTAATCTTTGTGCTAGAATGTCCACGAAGATCTTATCGCCTAAGTTTAGCAATGAGATCGGCCTGTAGTTTCTTGGCTCGCTCTTATCTTTTCCTTCTTTAGGTATTGCCGAGATATACACATGCTTCCAAGAATCAGGTATACTGTCTATTTTAATTTGATTCGTTGTTTTTTGTAATAGTACAAGTAATTCCTCTTCAAGTTTCTTGTAACAGAGTGTGGTAAAACCATCAGGTCCTGGTGCTTTATCATATCTCAGTCTTTTTATTGCTTCCACTAATTCCATCATTGTAATTTCCTTGTTTAGAGTTTCCTTCTGCTCATCTGTCAGTTTAGGTATGTTTTGTTTATCCAAATATTCATGCATTTTTCTATCCTCTAATTTTGTCAAGTTGGCATCTTTATAAAGTTCTTCGTAAAATTCTTGAAATCCTTTCAATATTAATTTGTGATCTGTCACATTTTTTTGCTCTACTTCTTCTGTCATGTGTGATTATAATTGTTTCTTTGATATGTTAAGTTCAGTTTGAATTTCTTTACTCCCTGGATTCTCTCTTTGCTTTTTTTTCTTTTGATGCAATATCCTTTAATATATTATTTAATTCTCTGTTTCTTTCTTCCTCTTTTTGTAAGCCTTTTTTATAAAGAAACCACGCATGACCGCCTTACTTGCATCCCAGGTAGTTTTCATGGCTATCTCTTTTGAGGTATTTTCTTTGAAATATAGTCTCAGCATTTCTTTAGCTTCTTTCATGCTTTCATCATCACTTAAAAGGCTATTCTTTAATTGCCATCTGAATTCTCTCCTTCTTTCTGCCATTTTTAATAATATTGGATTGTGATCTGAAATCCATTTCGCCTTTATTTCCATATTTTTAATTGTTCTCAGTAAATTCCTTGTGGCTAAGAACATATCTATCCTGGATGACGTGCGATGGACATTGGAGAAGAATGTAAAACCTTTGGCTTCACCATACTTGTATCACCAAACATCTGTTAAAGATAACTCATCCATCATCTTGTAGAAAGCCTTTGTGAGTTTTCCTTGATTTTTCTTCAGTCATTTTCTAGTTGTTCTATCTTTCAGTGGATCTTTTACACCATTCCAGTCTCCCATAAGTAATATTCTCTCTTGTTCTGTCTTCTCCACCTCCTTCTTCAGCTTTTCGAAAAAATTCTCCTGCACTTGAATAGGGTTATACACTCTCACTATCAATACCGTGTGATTTTATAGCTTTACTTCCACTCCAATGTACGAACCATCCCAGTCTTTAAATATCTCTCTCACCTGATATTTTCTGTTAATGTACAGTACTACTCCTTTCTTTTTCTTCAGATTTGTTGAAATGAAATTCTGTCCTAGCTTATAGTTGTTCAGAAATTTAGTGTCTCCTTCCATGATTTTTGTCTCATGTAGACATATTATGTCAGTTTTCAATTTTTCAAGATAGTGGAAGATTAAATTTCTTTTATGATTTGAGTTCATTCCTTTTACATTCCATGATATGAATTTAGTTTCCATATTTCCAGTAAATACAGTTGTCCCTCCACATTCGCGAACTTGACAATCGCGGTTTTGGTTATTCGCGGTTTCGGGAGGGCCCCCTGGGGCCCCCCAAAACCGCGACACGGGGCCTCCAGAGGCCCCGTGAAAAGACCTGGAGGGAGCGGGGAGGCCCGGGGAGGCCTCCACGGGGCCCCCGGAGGCGCTCCGTAGGCCCCATGAAGGCCTGGGGAGGGGTGGGGAGGCCTTCGCGGGTTCCCCGGAGGCCCTCCGGAGGCCCCGCGAAGGCCTGGAGAGGGAGGGAGGGAGCCCTGGGGAGGGGGGAGGGAGGGCTGGGGAGACATCCGTGGGGCCTAGCAAGACCCCGCGAAGGCCTGGAGAGGGAGGGAGGGAGGGCTGGGGAGACCTCCGCGGGGCCTAGGAAGACCCCGCGAAGGCCTGGGGAGGGGGGAGGGGGGAGGGAGGGCTGGGGAGACCTCCGCAGGGCCTAGGAAGGCCCCGCAAAGGCCTGGAGAGGGAGGGAGGGCTGGGGAGACCTCCGCGGGGCCTAGGAAGGCCCCGCGAAGGCCTGGGGAGGGGGGAGGGAGGGCTGGGGAGACCTCTGCGGGGCCTAGGAAGGCCCCGCGAAGGCCTGGAGAGGGAAGGAGGGAGGGAGGCCTGGGGAGACCTCCACGGGGCCTAGGAAGGCCCTGCGAAGGCCTGGAGAGGGAGGGAGGGAGGGCTGGGGAGACCTCCGCAGGGCCTAGCAAGGCCCCGCGAAGGCCTGGGGAGGGGGGAGGGAGGGCCGGGGAGACCTCCGCGGGGCCTAGCAAGGCCCCGCGAAGGCCTGGGGAGGGGGGAGGAAGGGCCGGGGAGACCTCCACGGGGCCTAGGAAGGCCCCGCGAAGGCCTGGGGAGGGGGGAGGGAGGGCTGGGGAGACCTCCGCGGGGCCTAGCAAGGCCCCGCGAAGGCCTGGGGAGGGAGGGAGGGAGGGCCAGGGAGACCTCCGTGGGGCCTAGGAAGGCCCCGCGAAGGCGTGGGGAGGGAGGGGGGAGGGGAGTCGTTATTCGCGGATTTTTCACATTCGCGGGGGTCCGTGGAACGGAACCCCCGCGAATGTGAAGGGACGACTGTACTTCTCTTTTTATTTTGTCACTAATTTTTTTCTTCTAGTTTTTAGTTCTAATTTCAGTATGTTTAAATCTCTTCTTCTCCCTCTTCTTGTTCTTCCTCCTCTTCTTCTTCTTCCTCTGTTGAGACCTTATCTGTTTGAGTTTCTTCTTCTAATCCTTCTTCTTCCTCCGACTCCAGATCTTTTTCTTCCTCTTCGTGATCCTTTTTTTTCTTTGTCTTTTTGTTTCTTCTCGGTTTCCTTTGAGATCTCATTGTCTTCCTTTTTATCTTTCTTTCTCGCTTTACTGAATCTTTTACTGAATTATTTTCCTTTTTGTATTGAGTTTATTACAATTCTCTTACGTTGATACAGAAATGACACCCCTCAAGTCTTTCCTATCTATAATTTATCTTATTTTCTGTTAACATCTTAAAAAATCTATATTCTTGTCTTCTTCAAAGTTTGAGGTGGTATGTCATTATACATTTTTGTCTCTTCTCCATCAACTATTAATTTTTCATCATAGCTTTTCTGTATTGTCTGATCTCTCATTTTAGTTCTCGCAAAGCATACTACAACATCTCTAGGTAATTTCTTTTCTTTTGCCACTATTGATTTTATTCTGAACAATTTATCCACTTGTAATTCTACTCTTTCTTCAGATACATCCATGAATTTAGCTATAGATGGAATCACTCTTTCTGCTAGATTTTCGTTCTCTTGTTCCTGTATTCCCCTTATCCTCAAACATCTGTATCTGTATCTTAAATCGTTTATTAAAAGGTCTCTCTTCTCTTGTTCTTGTTCTAGAGATATTTGTGATATTTTTTCTTCTATCTTCTGTGTTTTTTCTTGTATATTTTATACCTCCTTTTTTATTTGATCCATGTCCTCCGTTAATTTTTCTAATTTTCTCCCGAAGTTGTTCAGTTCTTTTTTAAGATCAGCTTTCATTTCTGCTCTTATCTCCCTCATCTCTTCTTTAATTTCCTGTCTCATCTTTTTCATCTCTTTCTCATCTCCTCTAAAATAATACTCATCTCCAGTGATTTTGTCACTCCTTCTATTGATGGTCTCCTCTGTAATACTAGTTGAGTCTGTGCTTGTGTGGCTTTCCTTGTACCAGTTGCCATGTTTCTTTCAGATGTTCTTATTTAGCACTATTGAATTTCCCCCCTTTTTCTTCCAGTAGTATGCTAAACCCTTAATTATTAATTAATTAATTAACTTTGTGCTTTTTGTATTCAGTTAATTATATTCATTCATTTACAATCCATATATCATTGATTAAACCCTTAATTAATTAATTAATTAATTGTTTGATCCATTAACCAGATACTTACAGTAGACTTCAGTAGACTAGTAACATAACTCTTGCAATAGAACTACAGTAGAATATATTGATAATTAAATCATTACATTAATTATTGTAATCAATTAAGTAACATCATGCAATAGTCCATCAAAATTCCTTAATACTCTACAAGTTTAGCATACTTTTTAACTTGTACTTTAAATATTAAACTCCTCTTTTTCTCCATTTCCTTCCCCTCCCTCTACCCCTAATGTTCTTCTGCTTCTATCCTCTACTCCTTCTGTACTAACGATACAAACACTTAATTCCTTTTATCCTTCCAATCCTTCTACTTTCCAAACAGTACAGACATTAAATTTCTTAACCTGACCTTTTTATTTTCTATGTGCTCCCTTTACCAATTTCACCTCTTAACACTGCTTTTCCCACTCTTCACCATTCTCCCACCAGTCCAGTTTTAGCCTTCTACTGTTGTCTCTACTGCTGTTCCACTCCTCCGTTCCTCTGCTTTACCCTCCTTTCGTTCTGCACTCCTTTGTCAGTTCTTTGTTCTCTATTATTCTTTCGGGCATCAGACTGTTGTTACAAGACTGCTCTGTGCTTGGTCTCCAGCTTTACTTTTGTTTCCCACCTTCTGATCTGCTCCTTCTTCTCCGTCTCACTCTGCTCCTGCCCGATCCTTCTCTCTGCTCCAGTCTCAGGTCTTCTAGTTCACTGCTTTGTTCTCTGCCTCCTTTCCTCTTTTCTCCATCCGCCCACATCGCACTCCATTTATTTTTACTTTTTATAGTCCTGACTTTCTTTATTATATTGTTTTATTCTCTCTTTCTTTACTGTCTCTTCTTCTTACTGCTCTAGAGGCTGTACAACTGTTGAAAACCAGTGTTTCCCACTGCAGAATCATCCGCTTATGCTATTATTATTATTTTTTTTAAAAAAGCGCTGGCATCGTTTTGAATTGCCTTATTGCGGTTTGCTTGTTATCCTTCTGTGGCTCTTCAGTCCTTCAACCTTACTCCTCTTTTCTCCACTAAATGCCAAGGTTGGTAACCGACCCCAACGAGCCTCTCTGTTCCCCCTTACCGGGGGGATTTTCGCAGTCTCTTTCCTTCTCTCTATCAGTCTTCTTCTGAGAGAAGTCAGTGCTGGGAATGGATAACAAGCAGTTGTAGGGCAAGTGCACTCACTCCCTGCAACCTCTCACCACACTGTCACACCGGAAGGAATAGACATGTTTAAATATTTGAAGCGATGTCATACTGAGGATGGAGCAAGCTTGTTTTCTACTGAGACTAGGACATGGAGCAATGGGCTCAAACTACAGGAAAAGAAATTCCACCTAAACAATAGGAAGAACTTCCTGACAGTAAGAGCTGTTTGGCAGTGGAATGCACTGCCTCAGAGTGTGGTGGAGTCTCCTTCTTTGGAGGTTTTTAATCAGAGGCTGGATGGCCATCTTTTGGGAACACTTTGATTATTTATTCCTGCATTGCAGGGGGATGGACTGGATGGCCCTTGTGGTCTCTTCCAACTCTATGATTCTATGAATGTGTGCCAGTTGAAGATGAGGAAGCAAAGATAGATAGGTAGGTAGGTAGAAGTATTTTAACAATGGCAGTCGGTGCTCCAATGTCTATCCGATCAGTTCAGCACTTTGGATAGCACTTTTAAAGTTTGAAATAAAACCTAGAATTGAAACACTAGGCCACCAGCTCTCCCTGACTGGGCTAGTTTCTGGATAATAGGATATAACTGAAAAGGTCCAAAATAAAAAACAGAGCGATCTGGGGATGGAGACAGGAAATGGTGTGCAATGGCACCTACCATTTCCAAAATTCTGCCAGTGTGCAACAGAGGAGGCAGATTACTTCCCCCATTCCCAGGCCATGGAAAAATTACCTTTTTGCACTACAATTCTCTGAGGTCTACAGTTAGCATGCCACTAGCTAGAGCATTTGGAGATCTTTAGTCTGAAGAGTAATTATTTTATGTTGCCCCCATTCACTAATAGCATCTCCTCCCAATATTTGTCATAGGAGAGAAATTATCATGTTAGCCTAAAGCAGTGATGGGCCAAGTGAAACCCATGAGCCACATACAGGGGTAAAACAAAATAAAATAAGAAGAAAAAATTATCCCCAAATTCCCTCTAAGGCATGGTGTTTCCCCTACCTCCCCATTTTCAACCATGCAGGATGAATAGGAGTGGGGAGGAATAGAAAATATATAGAAAGTGACTTCTGGTCACTTTCTATTGTAAAAAAGGACTCCTCTGGGTCCAACAGCCCAGCTCTCTACTGGAAAAAAAAAACATGGTGAAAGTGTCCTCCCATGCTTCCTAGAGAACATTCAGGTTTTTTTTAAAAAAAAATTATGGAGGAGTGCAGTGGGGTGCGCAGCCCTCCAAGGTCTTTGGGGGGGGGGTCTGGGATCACACCAGGGGACAGAGGCTTCTGGGATTCAGAAAATCCAAGGTTGCCTTTCCCTTTCTCCCGCACCCCCATCCAAATGCCCCATTTCTGGACCTATCCTTCGGAGCACCACTCGTAATAGACATATGGTAGCCTGCAAGTCCTCTGCTACTGACGCAGTTCTACCTATCCAGTGAATGAGCACTTTTGCCTCATCCTAACTCCCCTTCAACAAAAGTCTGAAGTTGTTACCCTATATGCTTGGGCGTCTTAGGGACTCTCAAAATATCGACATTGATTTAGGGAATTAATGTACTCAGCTTGGCTATGCAAAAGGGGGTAACAGATAGCAGAATCTACTAAGTCAGAGACGTTAAGTTAGTTAAGTGGATTAACTAACTTAAGTTAGTTAAGTGGATTAAAAAAATTGGATTTTTATTTGAGAAAACAATAACAACATTTACCCACACATTCAGGCTTCAAGCATTCATGTAAAGTCTAGTAGATAAAGTAGGAAATATTGGGATAGAGGGATAAAGAAGGGAGTTGTTTGTGGGAGATACGACACCTGTACTGTAGAGATGGGGTCACAAAAGAAACCAGCAGCGTGGGGGTCCCAATCAGGAATGGCTACACAGTCTGATGTGGTGTCTAGAAGCAGGGGAACTGTGCACATTTGACTAGAGTCTTGGAAGGGTTTTTATAGTAAATATTTGCTAGGGGATGAGATTTAGAGTGAAAGACAGTGTTTCTTGGAGTTGCTCAAGGTGAGACAAAGGCACTCTGGATATGTTAATGCTGCCTTAATGTGTGGATACATTGTGATTGAATGAAGAAAGCAACTTCCTTTGTTTGGGGGTGGGTAAAGATATGGGGATAGTTTACAGGTTGCGTATCTTTGGCTAATAGGGGTAGCCAGTTGTTCAGACCTTCAGTTGTCTTGCAAATTAACATTTCTTTAGAATTTGGGTGACCCCTCCTTAAGTGCATATCCAAGTGAGTCTGAATGCTAGTCTTTGGAATTTCTTGGAATTTTCCATCTTTAATGGCTGCACTGCATGGAAGGCCACATTTGACCTAATTATTAAATATTGCCAATTATGTTATAGATATGGGATACGGGGTGTCAGGGTAGGTACCAAGGTGGTTATAGCTGCTGCCTCAGATTACATTGCACTAGTGGGACTCTAGAGATTTTTCTTTCAAGCTGGGAAAGAATGGGTTCTTAAAGTTGCAAAATAGTCCATGCAATTAGTTATTTGGTGTACTATCAAGGCTTAAATAGATAGTTCTCTTCTTATAATTAAGAAAAATGAATAAGTACTTTTTATTTTAGTCTCTACTTTCTCCTCTTGTATTTCTGTGTTATTTTTTCCTTGTTGAGCTGCTACATGAATAATAATACAAAATGTGTTTACTGAAAATTCACAGTTTGTTGATGTTTGTAATGCCTTCCAGTCATAATGCTATCAATATTTCTTTCATTTTCTTTTTTTGGGGAGAAATGAGATAGTGATAAAGTTAAAAGATGAGCACAGCTGAAAAATCCAATTTTTGTTTCAATGCAATTGTTTTGACAACAGTGGTGGGTGAAAAGCAACTTAAAATTTAAGCTGTTACTTTAGTTAATACTCTCCTCTCTGGTATTGGTTAGATGTACAGGTAGTCTCTCCTTGTTAAAAATGTACTGTAGTCAAAATAGATTTAATTACTTTTGTCTCAACTTATGCGGAAGCTTCTCAAACAAACATAATAAAATATGATGATAAATATCACACATGGTGCTTCTGAAGCTCAGAGTGGGTAGTATTCTGTTTTCAGTGCCCATATAGAGCTACAATATAATCAGGGAACAATGCTGCTAGAATAATGTAAAGTAAACCTTATGTACCTTGCATGCTTTATATAATAATGTACCTTCCCAAGTTGCCTACCACAGTATAGCATATGAATGAAGCCACACAAATGGAATGTTCTGATGAATAGCCTTCACATATTGAAGGAGGTAGGAGCATGTTTATTTGCCAGTCTCCTGCTTTCAACAACTACAGGAACGTTCCCAATTCATATGCAGGCAGGTCTCGATTTACTTTAGGGTTGCATTCCTGGACTTGTGATGTTAATTGAGGCTGATGAAAATGGAGGGAGCCAGTTTCATAGGAAAGAATTGGAGAGTGGGGGTGTGTTCTGACAGAGCTGAAGTAGCCACAGAGTTAGCAATTTTACTCCACCGACCCCCAATTTTTAAGAAGTGTAAAGCATAAAACATCAGAGACCACCTTCTCCAGGCTAGAGAAATGTGCAAATACTCTCCAGAGGGACAAGGACAGGTAAGAACTGCTGATCCAAGGGGTCCTGCATTGGGTGAGCTGGTTTGCCATTAGATGACAGTTCCTATTCAGGGGAACACATAGAGAACACCTGGTTAGTTCTTCTGCTTTGTCTTCTCCAGCAGGCTTTCCAGGTGGAGAAAGGACATCAAGAGAGAGAAAATCAGCACATATTCTTCTGTCTTTTGCAGCACCTGTAGAGGATATAAGAAGAAGAGAGGCAACACATCTCCTGCTGCATCCTCAACAGCAGGCTTGCCAAGTGAACAAGACATATTCTAGTTGCTCACCCTCCACTTAAGCAAGAAGAGAGAGCCCCATCCCAGCCACACCAAAAATCCAAGATTCCAATTTCTTCCTTGCCTTCACACCCTCTCTTCTAAGCAGGCAAAAGAAATATCTTCCAGCAATGACAAGACTGCAGTATTGTTCTCCCCTATTTTATTCCCCCAGCCAAGGAAGGTAAAAAAGAACCAGTCCAGTCACCTTTCCTTACCTCTCAATATGCCATGCCAAACCTCAAAGATGCCATGCCAAATCTCACTGTTTCACTTCACCTTCCTTGTTCCCTCACCTCTCCCTCTTTGCTCTCGCCCCTTGCTCGGCTGCACAGGTGTACTGGGGGTTCTAAGCATTGTTGGTTAGACTTTCATTTATTGATTTATTTCTGGAGGAACATTGTAAATTTGAAATGCTATAAAGGGGATAATGCAAACGTAGATTTGACTGTAACAACATATGGACTAGGAATGTTATTCTTTGCTTATTTCACTCACATATGCATGGATTAACTGTTCCTGGAGAACAGGAGATGTCCCAGCAGACTGGAAAAGGGCAAATGTTGTCCCCATCATTAAAAACGGGGGGAAGAGGACCCAAATAATTACCACCCAGTCAGCCTGACATCAATACTAGGAAAAATTCCAGAGCAGATCATTGAATAGATAGTTTGTAACCACTTAGAAATGAATGTTGTGATCACAAAAAGTCAACATGGATTTCTGAAAAACAAGTCATGCCAGACTAATCTTACCTCTTTCTTTTGATAGAGTTGCCGACTTGATAGA
This sequence comes from Gambelia wislizenii, assembly GCA_030847615.1. NCBI lineage: Eukaryota > Metazoa > Chordata > Lepidosauria > Squamata > Crotaphytidae > Gambelia > Gambelia wislizenii. Next base: position 113,499,505 of record JAUMIR010000004.1, read on the forward strand.
CAAAGGAAATGCTGTGAGTGTAGTGTATCTTGATTTCAGTAAGACTTTTGACAAGGTCCCCCATGATATTCTTGCAAAAGTTAGTAACCTGTGGGCTAGACAATGTGACTGTTAGGTGGATTTGTAATTGGCTGACTGACAGAACCCAAAGGGGAGTCACCAATGGCTCATCTTCATACTGGAGAGGAATGACTAGTGGGGTGCCACAGGATTCTGTCCTGGCCCCAGTGGTATTCAACATCATTATCAATGACTTGGATGAGAGAATAGAGGGCATGCTTATCAAGTTTGCAGATGACACCAAATTAGGAGGGGTAGCTAATACCCCAGAAGATAGGATCAGAATTCAAACAGATTAGACTTCAAACAGACTTTAACAGATTAGAAAGCTGGGCCAAAACTAACAAAATGAATTTCAACAGGGGGAAATGTAGGATACTACATGTAGGATACTAGACTTGGGAAGTAAAAATGAAATGCACAGATATAGGATGGGTGACACCTGACTTGATGGCAGTACATGCAAAAGGGATCTAGGAGTTTTAGTGGACCACAAGCTGAACATGAGTCAACAGTGTGATGTAGCAGCTAAAAAAGCAAATGTGATTCTAGGTTGTATCAATAGGAAGAACTTCCTGACAGTAAGAGCTGTTCAGAAGTGGAATACACTGCCTCGCAGTGTGGTGGAGTCTCCTTCTTTGGAGATTTTTCAACAGAGGCTGGATGACCATCTCTTGGGAATGATTTGATTACAGCTGTAGATAGATTGGCAAATACATGGGTCCGGATTGAGGCATCGATCAACCCTCCTGTTGATCAATGAGCCCAACATTCCAGCTCACTGCCAGAACAAAATAGCAAAGAAGGGATCCTCCTGGGTAGTGGCCTAGTGACAACTCCTTACCCTACCAGGAGTTCCAGAAGGATGTATCCCCACAGGTGTGCAATATCCTTTCCTAACAGCACCCCCAAGTCTCCTAGAGTGATTCCCTTAAATATTAGTGATCAGAGGCACAGGATACTGATATCCCAGATGCAGGACCCACCCCAAACAATACCAAAGTTGTGACAAAACAGTGAAACATAATGCACTACAGGTATACATACAAAATTTTGTAACCCTCCCTTGCCAACAGAACATAGCCAAAAAGGGGGTGGGGTGGGACAATGCTGAGATGTGACCTGGAGAGCTGTGAGGAAGGGAGCTGCCTAAATACCTGGCGAGCTGACCTAAATGAAAACTGCCAGCTTCTCACTTAGGCCTGGTTCCTCATCGAACAAATTCAAAACACACCTTTAAACTCATTGGCTGAGCTTCCCGCTCTCCTTCTGGGCTGCTGAGGTGCCCACTCCGCTGGGAAGGAGAAAGGCCAGTGTGAAGCCATGCCAGACTCTATGGCCTCTTCATGAACTGTCTCAGACCTCAAAATGGCTGCAGGGTAAGTCCTGCAGCTTACTTATTCTATCAACAAAAATACTTTTTAAAATTTTTTGGCACAGAAAACAATTTTTTCCACATTTTTTTTCACAGACCATCCAGAAATATGGACACATATTTCATGGCAATTGTCTATCTGTTCAGTGGTGTGTCTTCACATGTTTTCTCACTAAGGATGACAAAACTTACAAATATTCTTTACATCCCTAATATGCACATAGATCTCTTCCATGCAAGGTGAAATCCTGAGTCAATCTCTTGTCCCTTGCGTGAAATAATTCTATTCATGTATTTTTATGGGAAGACATTTTTTTTTGTCATGCCCTCCACATCTGTGGGTAGCAAGGCATACGAATGTAGCTACTGTTATTGACAGCAGTGAAAGATGTGGCTAGTTCACAAAGACTGATAGCTGTCTTTTCACACATTCTTTTAGCATGAACCTTCCTAAACTGTGCAGAAAATAGGATGCAGTGAAGCCAAGTGTTTAAAATCAGAACAATGATCAGTACACTGTGTTACAATGTTATCAACCATGTAGATGTTTCCACCTGGATGAGCCCTTCATTATATCGCACCCCAAACACCAGGGAGATGTCTTATTCCTGTTGGTTTGTATTTACCAGCCCCGCTTTTAAGTGAAAGATTAAGAAAATCCAAGTTAGTTTGTCTACAGTGCTTCCTGTGTCCTGTGAGTGAGGCTGGTCCCTGGACTTAGGTTTTGTGGAACAGAGGAATGGCCACTTAGTACACCCTCTATGGCTACAGAACACAGATGGATAAATCCAAGATGCCCCATACGGCCTGTGCCACTCATGCTGACATTGGAGTTTGGGTACTGCTGTGCTTCCAGGCTACTTCTGGCAAGTGTATTATTATTATTATTATTATTATTATTATTAAGTACATAAAAGAAAGAGAAGTAAATCATCTCAAATACAATAATCTGGTTTTGACAATAAAATCATATCCAATTCTGCATATAATTATATAATAAAGTATATGTTATTCTCTTATTGTTAGCATATAATCGCCAGCATTGAGGCCATGATATTGAGAACACAGCTGCGCTGGGCAGGGCATGTTTCTAGGATGCAGGACCATCGCCTCCCAAAAATAGTACTCTACGGTGAACTCGCCATGGGTCAGCGTAAGAGGGGTGCTCCAAAAAAGTGATACAAGGACTCCCTGAAACAACATCTCAGGCTCGGCCAAATTGATCACCAAGAATGGTTCACCATGGCCTCACATTGGGGGGCATGGAGACATACTATCCACAATGCTGCACCTTATTTGGGAGCTCATGCCGAACAAGTCTTGAAGAGAAACGACAACGAAGAAAGAATCACAACCCAGAAACATCACCTAAGGAGACCTTCTGCTGTGCTTTCTGCAACCGGACATGTTTATCGCGGATTGGCCTTTTCAGTCATCAGCGCACTTGCAGAAAGTGTGGGATGAGTCCTTCCTGAATCTTCATTTGCAAAGAAAAGCCATATATATATATATATATATATATATATATAATTTCTTAACTTCCTCTTCTGACCTATCCGAATAAAGCCAAAACATGCTGTACATCTTTTCTTAACCTTATTCTTGATTTCTATTATCATTGTTTAATATCTCCTTATTAATTAGACATATATAGCTATGATTCTTACTCTTAGGACATTTTCAGATGTGGCTTGCAGTGCAAGAATCTATCAGGAGAGCTTCACCGCTGCAGCGTGACAGGGGGTCCATTTCGGACGACGCCATCCCTGCAGTGAAATCATCCGTGTCTCTTCCATTTAGGATTGGAGCCGACCGCACCATATTCCACCAGATTTTATTCATGGAGGTTGTCCGTGAATAAAAAATGGCACGGCCAACTCCAATCCTAAATGGAAGAGACATGGACGATTTTGCTGCAGGGACAGTGTCGTCCGAAATGGACCCCCTGCCGCGCTGCAGCTGTGAAGCTCTCCCACTTGATTCTTGCACTGCAAGCCGCGTCTGAAAATGTCCTTATTCTCTCATACATTTCCTGCTCTTAATTACATTAACTTTGTTTCTAAAAATGATTGATTGCTGCAACTTTGCACCACCTTTTTTCTAAATATTTAGATACCAAAATCCAGTCTTTTATATATTTTTCTGCAGTTCTTCCTTTTAACAAAATTGTTAATTTGTCCAAATATATTACTTCATAAAGTTTCTCCAGCCATTAATCAATTGATGGGCATTTTTTTGTTTTTCCCCATCTTGGCAAATGTTATCCTAGCTGTCACCAACATAGAAAATATTATTTTCCCATGTTCTTTCTCTATTTTGTCTTTGACCATTTCTAATAAATATACTTCTGGTTTCCAAGGTATTTTAATTTTTAGTATTTCTTCAATTGTTCATTGAATTTGTTTCCAATTTTAGTTGATTTTGTACAATTCCACCATAAATGGTAAAAAGTCCCATTCTTTCCATCACATTTCCAGCATGCAATTTTCACTCCTTTGTACATTAGTGATAATTTATGAGGTGATACATACCACCTAAAGAACATTTTATAAATATTCTCTCTAATATTTTCACACAGAGTTCTTTTCATTTGATTAATCCACATCTTTTCCCAACTAGCCATATCTATAGAATGTCCAATATTTTGTGCCCAGGTGATCATATTCTTTTTTACTACAGTATTTCCTCTTCAGTATCCCATTTTAGAATAAAATCTTGATATCCTTTGTTTGTTTCCAAGTTGGATGATATTTTCCCAATCTGATTTAATTGTCATTATTCCTGTTAGTTTAATATCCATTTTGTACCTTTCTTTTATTTGTTTGTACAAATACCAATGGCAATCAATGTTGTCTATTTTCATTTCTTCCTGAATTTTTAATTTATATCTTTCTCCTTTCACTATTAGCATATCCTTGTATGTTATCCATTGTTGAGTAGGGATATCTTCCCTACTAAAAAAAGCTTCTTGTGGCGAGACCCAACTTGGAATTTTGGGGAATTAGGCAAGTGTTTTTAATACTCAAATTGTCATTATGTATTTTGAAATCACGGGTGATACTGTAGCTTGCACCATAATCTTCTGTGGAACAAACAAGGGAACAGTCTTACAAAAGAGTGTGCTGAAGGAGTGTATCTTGCATTAATGGCTTCATGTGGCCTGGAGCAAAACACCCTATTCTACCATATCTTAATTGTCATGACTTTTTGAGAATTTGAGAATTATTTGAGAATTATTTGTGGCAATACAGGTACGAAGTGGCCAATTTTGAAATAAGTATTTTTTTTAAAAAAAAATTCATATGTCTAGGAGAGAGAGATAATATATATCCCATAAATACATTTCTGTATAATCATCTAAGAAAGAGAAGGAAGAGAAGGAAGCAGAAAGGAAGAGGAGGAGAGGAGGAGGAGGAAATGCTCAGTTTTTCCATCATGTTAGCTGGTGTAGATCTAAGTAGAATGTATACTTTTTACATATTGTTTACAGGACAGTTTATGCATATAATCTTGAGTGGCAAACTGCTGGTCAAGACGGGCATGACTGCTTTCTCTTACTGAATCCCAAAGAACACTAATTTCACATCTACAGTGCATACAGATATAGATTATTGTGTTTTCTGCTGTTTCAAAAAAGGTTTAACAGCAACCTCAAAGGCACAAGTAAAGTAGGTTAGTGCTGGATATCAGGAATTTAACCCTTTTCCAGTGTCATTTTTTCCAAATTAAATTGCACCCTGCTTCAAAGCTGCCATTTGTTCCATGGGGTTTGCTGTGTTCTGTTTCTCTTAGTGCTGAAGTAAATCAGAAATTAATGAGCAGATTACAGTATCAAGTCATATCACCCTATCCAGAATGCTATCTGAATCTAGTTCATATGACTCATGCTTGCTACCCTTGAGATAATCATTTCATTCTGCGACTACACAGCGAATAGTATATATAGCCACACTCCGCTATGGTGTGTTTCCCAAATACAGCAGTATTTCCTTAAAAGGGTGAACTGAACTGAAATGTTATGAAAAGAAGCCTCATAAAACCTAAAGAGGAAAAACTGAAAACAAATGGGTAAGAATTCTGTGAATTTTCAACACCCCTCCATGCAGTTTATGGAGGTCTTCAATAAGATTGAATAATCTTTGCTGAAATCCTTTTAATAAAGCTGACTACAATTCATTCACTCTGGAAAACTCAGAGAGCCCTTCTGAACCTAGAGAATGAAGTTCTCCTGAAATCTATGACTGTAACCATAGAGTTCTGTCTAGTCTTTTACTTTACACAATACCTTTTTTTTTTTTTTTTTTGTAGAACTGGGTAAATACTAGTAAGAAAATATGTTTATAGTGTTCATTCTGGTAGTAGCTTATCCTAAATAACCATATCAATCATATATAATTAAGCTGTCAGTTTTTCATTTGGGAAGAATGGCAGCAACCATGTATAAAAGCAAATATACATATCAGAATAATGTGACTTGCAGAAGACAAAGTATATTTATGGTCCATTTAAGCAGGTCACAGAAAACTGCAGCCTATTATCTTTATTCCTTAAGCCCAATGGTAAGATGAATTGTAAAAGACTTGTTTCTTCATCTCCAGCTAGTGGAAATTTAATTGCTTAACAGTTTAAGTAATCACAGGCAAATCTGATAGTAGATATTTAAATCTATCTGTGAAATTATTCTAATTACTCTTCATCCAAGCAAATATGGGCCCTATGCAACTGGCCATTAGAAAGGGTAAATCTGTGCCCTAGGTATTGTTATTAATGCCAGTGGTATTGTTTACAAGCAAAAAAAATAAAAATAAAACCTGGCTATTTGGGGATGGGAGCATTGTTTTTTCACTGAGAAAGCTATATTATTGCTATATTCCTATGGAAGGTCTAGATTATTTTTTCAAAAGGTGTCTCCTTTGTTATATTCGAATAAAAACTTGCAATATTGAGTTGCTCAGAAAATGCAGTTTTTTGCTCCCAGCAAACATCTTTCTTTTAGAATGAGGGCAGTGTATATTGTGGTTGCAGGAGTGTGAATGGCAACCATTTGCTGGTTTCTTCAATGTCAGTGATAATGAACTACAAACACTGGCTTAGTGCTCCACAGTTTTTAGCTTGAAAATGTAAAACAAACTATAACATTTTCTGTATGATGTCTTGCTCCAAAGCTAGAGTGCACATTTGTTTCTTTTTTAAGGAAAAGTGTTTTTCCCTCTCTTGAAGTATAGTGCAAGCAAGCCAATTGTTGCCTTAGTTCAGTCTTTTCTTTAGTGCAGTACCCTTTAGTATACTTGCCTCCACAGAGAAGCAGGGATGGTAAACTTCATCCTGTGTTATACATGTGAAGAGGCTCAATGGTTAAAAAAAGGAAGTGGGGATGTACAAAGTCTCTGCCTGTGATCTCAATTTCCTTGCAGGTCTGCCATGTCTATATGAAGAACAGAAATCTGGACATCAGTTTTCCATTTTGTTCCACTGCAACAGTTGTTTTCCATTCCATGGCCACTTACCACTGAGTTTGTGCAATCCTTCTGGACCATCCCCCAATTTACACCACTTCTTTAAAGACATAAAGGGAGTCTGCTGATACTTCTATATTTGGCCTTCTCTACTCTATAAAACTCTTGAAAATCCTGCATTCCCCCTGAACCTGCGGCACTAAGGTCACATGGCATGTGTCCCATTATCTGAATTTGGGGTTATAAGGTTACACAACACATGGCCCTATCCACCCCGGATTCAGGGCATTTTACCTGGGGGAGACCTGGCTGAACGAGACTACGTGCGAAAGGGATCTAGGAGTCCTAGTAGACCACAAGTTGAACATGAATCAACAGTGTGATGCAGCAGCTAAAAAGGCCAATGCGATTTTGGGCTGCATCAATTGAAGTATATTGTCTAGATCAAGGGAAGTAATAGTGCCATTCTATTCTGCCTTGGTCAGACCTCACCTAGAACACTGTGTCCAGTTCTGGGCACCACAATTCAAAAAGGATATTGACAAACTGGAGCGTGTCCAGAGGAGGGCAACAAAAATGATGAAAGGTCTGGAAACCATGCTTTATGAGGAAAGACTTAGGGAGCTGGGTATGTTTAGCCTGGAAAAAAGATGGTTAAGGGGCGATATGATATCCCTGTTTAAGTATTTGAAGGGGTGTCACATTGAGGATGGGGCAGGCTTGTTTTCTGCTGCTCCAGAGACTGGAACACAGAGCAATGGATGCAAGCTCCAGGAACAGAGTTTCCACCTCAACATTAGGAGGAACTTTTTGACAGTAAGAGCTATTCGTCAGTGGAACACACTCCTTCGGAGTGTGGTGGGGTCTCCTTCCTTGGAGGTCTTTAAACAGAGGCCGGATGGCCATCTGTGAGGGATGCTTTGATTGTGTATTCCTGCATGGCAGGGATTGGACTGGATGGCCCTCATGGTCTCTTCCAACTCTACAATTCTATGATTCTTTTATTCTACCTTAATGCATTTTCCACCTTTGGGTTTTTTGCCCACTCCTTCTGCCATTGCCACAAGCCAGGTCAGATCCTGGTAGGTGCAACATTTTAAACTGTGGGTTTCAGCTCTGGAGGCAAGTTCCCAACAAGTTAACTGCTCAAAGGAGACATTTTCCCTTTCCTCTTCCAGGGGCAGTACTCTGCCTCCTCCCCCACTCGCTCGCCTGTCACTTTGATTGATGGGGTTAACAGGAGGCAATGAAACAAGTGACAGGGGAGGATAGGGAAAACCTCTCCATTCAGCAGGGAATTTGCCTGGAACTTGCCTCCAGAGGTTAAACATACAGATTAAAATGTTGTGCCTGCCAGGATCTGACCTGGCTTGTGGTGGCAGGTGTAGGTAAAACTCCGCAGGAACAGTCCAGGTAGTAAAAACAGCATACCCAAAGTCCCTGTGGAGAATAAATTATGTAGTGTGGCCTTGGGCAAGTGCAGGGACAGGAGTCCATTTGGACTTCGCCCCCCCCCCAAGTTTAGACTAACCATTGGGCATGAATAGTGTTGTTCAGTCCACTTAAGAATCTATGCACAGATAATTCAATTTGCTATGGCCTCAATAACACCGCTGTTTTTATGCAGAAAGGAAGTTGAAGAAAGGATACTATTAATAGCTGGATACACGCACACACATATTACTATTATGTAGGAAATACCTTTCTCTATTGAGTTTGAAACTTGTGCTAAAGTTCAGTTTGTAACCTCACTGTGCTTAATCCCACCTCACATGACTGCATAAACACATACACACAGACAGAAAGAGTGTTGCCATCTTTTAGTGACATATACAGGTATGGAGGTTGGAATTCTCTAGCTCCTTCATGCAGCAATCCCCCGTAACCCCCCTCCTCCTATATAAGCAGATACATAATGATGAAAATTTCCTCTGTGATCTCCCAGATGTCCTCCTGAGGTCCCTGAAGATGATGTTGCCATACATAGACACACAGCCAGATACTTTTCAGTCATTTCCCATTCTCCACTGGCCACTAAATGGCTGTGTAGAGGTGCACAGAAGGAAGATGAATCCTGCAGAAGAGGAGACATACAGTATTGTATTTCTGCCATGGCAGAACTTTACAATACATCACCTGATGCAGGATCTCAGTCATATGATTTTATGTGATTGGTGTGATGTTTCTTAGGTGGGATAGGACACATTCTTATTTGATGGGTGATGAGTCAGGTGATGTCTGGAAAAGCAGCTCAAAATGCCAACAGGATAAACAAGGGCTGGGAAAGCAGCCAAGCCCCAGTGACAGTTAATTAGGGAGAGCCAGATAAAGTTCAGAACAAGCAAGGTTCCATTTCTTGGAGAAGAAGCAATACAGGGAAGAAGGCACACAGAGAAGAGTCCAAAATACAGCCCAACGGTCAAAGCTTACAGAAGGCACCACTGTCCAGAAGTCGGCCCATGGGTCAGCAACATCTGGCAACAGGGTTGTCAGGAACAGTCCAAGGTCAAGGCATGAGTCCTGGTGGCGCAGTGGTTAAATGCCAGTCACCACGTTGCAAGTTCAATTCCAGCGGGCTCCAAGGTTCACTCAGCCTTCCATCCTTTCGTAGGTCAGTAAAATGAGTACCCAGCTTGTGGGGGCAATTAGCTAACACACATTGGAAACTGTTTAATGCAGTGTAGATGTGTAAATAGCTATTGCTTAAAACAATTTGTAAGCCGCTCTGATAGCCTTCTGGCTGAAGAGCGGGGTATAAATAAATAAATAAAAAATGAGTCAAGCCAGCAAGGATTCAGGCACCGAAGTTAGCAGGAAGCTTTCTCCAGGGATGATTGCCTCTTCCCAATTAAGGCTTTTGCCAGGTGTTTCTTAATGAGCAAATTATTTTCATAAATTCTCAGGGACCTCCTTTGAGCCTCCTTTTGAGCTCGCTGCTGGGTATATGATGGTGGAGGTAAGTCCCTCTCCTCTTCTTCCTTATCTGAGTGGTCAGGATTCTGCTGGGACTGATGCCAACCCATTCGGATCAGGCTCTTCTTCTGCTCGAGCCTCCAGGTTGGCAGGGTCCCTAGGGCCATTCCCTGACATGTCCTCCTCTGACACTCTCTAGCCTCATCAGGCTCACGGGGCATGACAGGTGAGTGAACTTATCAGGAGACCTGTATAATTGTAAAACATTAGAAATCACTAAAAAACATAGATCAGGGTAATCTTTGATGCTGCAACTTGTCTCCTAAACTTTCATGTTCTACAAGTTCTCACAGTTCCAAATGTAACAACTTCAAACCAAACCTTATATAAGACAAATTCTGGATCAACTGAACAGTCTTTCCTTGAGGCTACATTCTTCTGGCACTATTGGGCAGGAAAAGAGAATCGCGATCACCATTAAAATCTGATCATGGGAATGAGATAATTCTTTTTGGTAAACTCCTAATCTGCAAATTGGAATATTGCAGTTGCACCATCAGCATTACTAATAACAAAGTCCGTTATTTTTACACACTTTATAACCAGGTATTTCACTGTCCAAGAAATTGTTTCAGCAGCTCTTGAATAGTCTCCATTGTTCCTGTCTAAAAAGACTAAGCATATGCAAATAGTAATTATCTACCATAGTAATTATCCACCTATTCCCATTAATCAGGGATTGCTGCTGGGAAAACTGTTTATAATGCCACAACGAACATGTGCTTATGGATAATGATTGTTCAATATGATGGTTCTCCCTGGAGTCCTTTGCCAATTGCTTTATAGGTGTGATCAGTGAGCTTAAAGCAGTGGCCACAGTGTTCTCCAAGAGAATTAAATGCCAGGCATTTATTTTGGTGGGACACTTGTCAATATCACCTATAAGCTCACCTTACCTCAGTATTCAATCATGCAAAATTTCTAGCCTTATTCAGGCATTGCATAATAGAAATACCAGCTTTATCCATTCAGAAACTACCAATGCAATCAGTGATAATAATTCCAGGTGCTAGTAAAAACTGTGATTTATTTCCAAATATGTGGCAAAGATTTGTCCTCTGAATGCTTATAAAGCACTGGGTTTTATCTTTCGTAATGCTGTCTCATAGCATTTTATTTGCAGATGTGTCGTGGGTGGAACTCAAGAGTGATAGAATGAGTTTCAATAGCATCTTCACCAAAGGACTTGTGATGAATGATATTGTTAATGCTTTGAGGTAGGATAAGTATGGTGAAAACAATCAATATGACATTAGTGTTTCCCTAAAGGCCCCATTTTTCAGGACTAAGGGCTGAGGTAGACATTTGATGGCAGCTGAATAGCTATGAATTGGCGGGCAGGGCAGAGAGCAGGAAGAAACTGAGAGCATCTGTGTGGATTAGGGATGTAAACCTTTTCCGCTGCTGGAGAAAACATAGATTTCTGTGTAGTTCTCAAGAGGTATCCACACTTTCCAAAACTTTCAGGAAATTATTCTGTGCAAAAAAACATATTTTTTTCTATACATGCACAAAAACTGTTTCCTGCATGGGAATTTGTGTTTCTGCAAAGTAAACCATTTCTGCTCAGTAAACTTGTTTTCCAATTAAAAGGTGCATGTGTGAGTAGGGTGTGTTTGTGTGTTGTCAGATGAACCATGTATGTTTCTGTGCAAGTTATTTCCCTGAGAGACTTCAGCAAGTATGAAGACTCTCACTACTACTCTATTTTTCTCAGCAGGGGTTTTCTGAGCATTGGGAAACCCATTATTCTGTTGGTAAACGCACAGTGATGAATATTCTTTCTGTCCTCTGTGATGAGTCTACATTGCTAGTTTCTGAATGGTAAGACACTTCCTTTTCATGCTTCTTCCCATTAAAGCAGTGAACTATGTTCTTCCATCTCTGTTTCCTCAACTGTAAATCAATGCCTCCCACAGTTGCTTTGCAACCATTCAGTGGAGAACTGGATTCCCAGATTCAGCTCTGATGTTGAATATCTAGTGATCTTCTACATTTGTCCATAAGAAGGCACACTTGAGGAATTCAGTCTTTGCACATTCTTACAGGAACTGACCTGATCGATGCCTTCTGTACTTCTGTGCAGATCAGAGCTTAGTTATTTTCTAGCTTCCACCTCATTTCACTGTTCTGATATTTTTTCTTATTTAGTTATTTATACCCCACTCTTCAGCCACAAGCCTATCAGAGTGGCTTACAAATTGTTTTTTAATCAATAGCAATTTACACATCTACACTACGTTAAGCAGTTTCCAATGTGTTAGCCAATTGCCTCCATAAGCCGGGTACTCATTTTACTGACCTAGGAAAGGATGGAAGGCTGAGTGAACCTTGGAGCCCTCTGGAATTGAACTTGCAATGTGGTGACTTGCAGTACTGGCATTTAACCACTGCACCACCAGGGCTCTTGGGGCTCAAAATCCACATTGAAACATACTTAAAATGCATATTTTGAGAGGCAATACATTTAAAAATATGGATCAAAATGCAAATTTTCTTGAATATTGCTAACAAAATTGCAAAATAGTATGGAAATGGGGCATACTTATGTGTCACAAATAAGTCACACAGACGAAAATAGGCTGTTTTATCCAACCCTTACCTTATGCCTTCAGATAATTCCTACCCTCTCTCCCATGTTTAACTGTTTGATTATTGGAATTAGAATGACATCTGCCAGATTGGAAAAAAAAGACTTATAATACCCCCCACCCCCAAAATCCAAACAAATCAGGCATTCAGTATTTGTGAATTTCTACATAAAATGTAGAATATAAAATCACACCTCTCAGACTAATATGTGGATTGGAATTTAGATGTAGAGCAAATTGTGAACTTCTCTGATCACTGTGCAATTGTCAGTTCTTGAAATATGTAAAAGCATATTTATTGGGGGAGAAAAACACCTTTAATCCCCAGCCAGTTGAACAGAACATTTTTGTCCCCAAGGGTCATGTGTCTAGAAAAATTCAGTCAGAACCAGACCTATAAGATGGGCTCTTTTTGTTACCAACTGCTTGTGTACAGTTTTCTTATTCAAAAACATTAAAAAACCCAAAAAGTACCCCCCCACACACACAAGCAACCGGTACTAAAATCTATGATTTGAGCATTGGACCATGACTGTGAAGACCAGGGTTTGAATCGAGCATGGAAACCCACTGGGTGACCTTGAGCAAGTAACACTCTCTCAGCCTCACAGGAAGGCAAAGGCAACCCCTCTGAACAAATCCTGCCAAGAAAACTCCACAATAGATTTGCCTTGGGATTGCCATAAGTCAAAAACTTGAAGGAACATGACAGTAGCAAACCAAACTGTCCCAACAAATTTATTCCTATTGCCTCTAAGGTATATTATTTTGTCCCAAATAATGTAACATATGGGGAGAAAAACTAATTTATGCATTTTTGTGTGTGTGTGATGCAGAGAAATATGATGCAGAAAAGCTGGAATGAGTGATCAGATGAGAAATAACCCCTCCACCTGCTCAAACAGAGAGAACCTGGAAGACAATTTGACTGAAACCCACCACTTGTGTGAACAGACTGTTGTTATACAAAGATAGTGAAGTATCCTGTACAAGAAGTAATGGTACCCCTCATCTGTCATGTATGGGCTAAGCTATGGTTTGTTTATCCTTCTCTGGTCCATTACTGATAGCAGTCTTATCTTTTCCAAATTACCTTGTGTCCCATGCTGGGAGAAAGGTGGCATATAAACAAAACAAAACAATGGAATCAGTTCATTGGCAGGCTGGGCATGTTGGTTTTGAGAATTTTTTTTGGGAAAGAGGTGCTTTACTTCAGATAAGAATCCATGGCTGCCTTATTAACAGTAAGTGTGTTTTTGTACAAGTTTCCAAATTATTTTATTGTGTTCTTGGTGATTTCAATGAGTTTGTAGGTACATCCACAGAGTATATAATTACTGTTGCTTCATTAATGGGATGAGTGGAAGATGTCAGTTCCCACTGGTAGAAACAGTGATATGAGAAAGTAGCAATTGTGCCTAGTAGTTTTTACATTTTTATGTTCTTTAGTCTATAAGTGCAATGAAACTGTGAAGTTGAAGGCTTTCACAGCTGGCATCCATAGATTTTCCTTGTTTTGTTTTGTTTTTTCCCCTGGGATGTGAGGCTGTGTTTTGCCTGCATCTGTGGCTGGCATCTTCAGAGAAAGGTTGGGTAGGAGTGCGTATGGAGAGTTTACATCCTTTGAACCCCAGTTGGGGAGTATATGTAAATTTGTGTATTTGAATGGTTAGTTTCTAGGTATTGAAATGCAAGGCTCATTAGTGTCTGTTTGGATAATGGTTGGTTGATGGCCCATTACCTGCTGGAAATCCTCCTGTCCCTGGGTGGAATTCCTTTGTAAGTATTGAGTTTTGATTCTATTGTTCTTCAAAACTGGGAGCCAGATTTTATTTACTTTTAGGGTTTCTTCTTTCCTGTTGACAGAAAACCCACACACAGGGACAGCTACCTACACAAGAACTCCAATCATCACCCAGGACAAAAAAGAAGCACAATAAAAACATTGGTAGACCGTGCAAAAAAGATCTGCGAACCCCACTACCTGGAGGACGAACTGAGGCACCTAAACTGGGTCCTACACGCTAATGGTTACTCCAGATCAGACATCACAAAAGCAGCCAGAGCCAGAAAAAACCACAGGAATGAAGAAGAAAAACAGCCACCCAAAGGGAAGGCATTTTTACCATACATCAAAGGAGTCACAGACAGAATAGGGAAATTGATAAGGAAACACAACCTCCAAAAAATCTACAGACCAACCAAGAAAATTCAAGAAATGCTACGCTCAGTAAAGGACAAAAGAGACCCTTTCACAGCTGCAGGAGTTTATCGCATACCTTGCAGCTGTGGACAAGCTTGCAGCTGTGGACATAGGGACCACAAAATGCAGTGTACAAACACGAATCAAGGAACATGAGAGACACTGCAGACTGGGCTAGGCAGAAAAATCAGCAGTAGCAGAACATGTTATAAACCAACCTGGACACAAAATGTTATTTAAAAACACAGAAATTCTGGACCAGGCAAATAACGATCATGTCAGAATGCACAGAGAAGCTATTGAAATTCACAAACACCTGGACAACTTCAATAGGAAAGGAGGGACAGGGACAGGAGGATTTCCAGCAGGTAATGGGCCATCAACCAACCATTAGCCAAATAGACACTAATGAGCCTTGCATTTCTATACCCAGAAACTATCCATTCAATTACACAAATTTACATATACTCCCCAACAGGGGTTCACAGGATATAAACTCCACACACTCCTACCCAACCTTTCTCTGAAGATGTCAGCCATAGATGCAGGCAAAATGTCAGAAGTAAACTCTTCCAGAACATGGTCTCACAGCCTGGAAAAAACCCAAGGAAAATCTATGCAATGAAACTGTTCAGAGGAGGCTATGGAACATCTCTTTCACAGTGACTCCGAGAGTGACCTCTGCACACCTGAAGATGGAAACACTGTGCTAGCTGTTGAAAACTGCTCAGAACTTGAAGATTAAGGGCTTGTCTACACTGTCCAGAATTCTCCACATTCTGGTTGGACTATTCCAGCCCCAGGCCCATGGTCTCTTCCCACATTACCTGCTCTTCCATTGTGGCAACGGAAGGGTGTCTGCACACCTGCGACCCTCACTCAGACTGGAGCTTCTCTTTCCCATGTCAGACACATTTTCCAAGTTCAGGAATGAGGTGCCTAGACATGGCCACATGGTTGGATATCTTGTAGTGACCTCAGCAGATGCAACAAGTGTGACCTGGCCAGGAAGTAGCTGTACTAGGTACCCCACCCCTCATAAAAAAAAACAAAAAAAAAACACCACAACAAATGGTGGGTTTTTAAATCACATGTCCACTCCATTTTAAGTGGTATTTGTCATGGATTCTCACTGGAATAGCCCAAACCCTGTGTTGTCTGGATAGCTGGGTGCAGAAATGGGAGTGGGGGGAGGCTATTTCATTTGGCCTGCGTAGACAAGACCTACGTTTTCTCAGAATTTGTCATTTACAAGCACACTGCAAGGTGGAAGGGATGGATGAATCTAACAGCTAATAATCAGGAAGATAATCTAACAATTGATGATGGCCTGATTTTTGTCAGTGGTAAATTTTCATTCTGATAGTATATGCTAAGTAAACCAGGGAAATATATCATTGAAATATAGCATGAAAATGTCATGGTTTTATAATGCTAAGTAGTAATTTCCTCTGAAGGAGACATACCTCAGCAAGTAGCCTTGTATGCTCCAGGAATTCCATCGTGCTTACTGTTTGGTAATAAGATTGGTTGACCCATACTTCTGTACCAGACAAAAATGTGGTATGGGATCCTTTTTTCAAGAGCTTAGAACTGGCAGAAGAGCTGTTAACCAAAGACCTAGTGTATGTTGGCTCCATCTGATGGAATAAACCATATGTTACCAGCAGAAGCCCATGCTGGTCCTATTGTGCTAGAGCAGCAAATAAGGAAATCAGCAGATGGTGTAAAATGTGTGGGAAATTTGCTTGCAAGGACCACTGCAGCATCAAAGTAACGTGCTCCAGTTTTCTGTAGAGTGGCTGGCACAACGAGTGGCCTTCACCGACATTTCCCTCAGCAGAGACTATTTTGTTACTAAGGTAGAGAATTGCCCCACGAGACCATTAACATTATGTCTTTGTGCAAATAAATAATAACAACTGTTTCCCAATAGGGGGTATGCTTATTTTCCTAATTTGTTCAAAAAAAGGTTTTTATTCTTTTGAATGGAAAATAAGAGTAGTAGTATTTTTAAGACACAGGTGTAATATCGGTCACTTTTTTTTTGGCACTTTTTTTGGCCGATACCTAGAAAATAAAAATATATGCTTGCCCAAGTCTCATGGCAAGAAACTTCTCTCATAGTGGTCCTGAGGTTTCACAGGATCTGACAGGAATCCCACCTGGAGCTCTTCAAACGGCTGGAATTCTTGGCCATCATGTTATCCCATTACCCTACCTCTATGCCTAGCAGGAGCACAGAGTAGGGAAGATGGGCACTGGGGGTACTAATTGCAAAGGGTCATCTTGTAGTGCACTTGTTGGGGCATTGGGCATTATGGAATGTTTCTGCAGCCCCAAGTGCTTCTGTGGAGATGGGGCCTTTTAGATGTTCTGCAGTATATCGTAATTCCCAGTATTTATGCACTCAGAAAATGCTCCAGGAATCCCTCAATGTATGGTTTGCTTTTTAATCTACTTGGATAAGGTTAATTATGCCTCATGAAATAATAGTTGCACTTAAATACTATTTTAAGCGAAAATACAGATTAAAATAAATATTTGAAAGGATGTAAAAGAAAATGATCATATCAGTGCAAAAACAAAATGGAATTATAGTTAAAATACATGTAAGTGATCCAGCATAGAAAAGTTTCTTTTGTGGACTACAACTCCCAGATCTCCTAAGGCATGGCCCACTGGGGGAAAAAAAAAAAAAACCCTTTCAGATCACAATTGCTAGAATCCCTCAGTGAGCATTACCACTACTGGATGGAGCATTCTCGAAGCTGTACTCCAACAAAGCAATTTTTCCAAGCTGTGACAGAAATATGATGCTGGAAAACATGCACAGTTTTTAAATGTCTGCAGTTCTATTTTTTTAAAAACACACACACACACACACACATGCACAAATAAACCCTAAAAGCTTCAGTCAGAAATAAAAAAACTTAAGGCGTTTAGGTGGAAATTTGCAATCCATAATTCATGTCTCCCTGCATGGATTCTACTTTTTTTTTTTTTTTGGTAATTCAAGAAGTGAAGTGAGAATCAACACATTTTCCTATTGTTGAACTAGCAGAGATAGACAAAGGGGCTCTGCATGTCTGTATGTTGAGGAATAATGCCTTCCTCACACTTCCCTTTAAAAAAATCTAAACACCAAAATCAAGATCTGAAGAGATGATTGATTACGGTAGGTTTGAATATGTAGCTATGTGCCAAATCAAACTTTCCCCCTTATCCTTAAAAAAAAAATAATGTTTCTGAACAAAGACCATGCCCAGGATTCTAAAGACTCCAGATCTACACATCCCAGGATGACTCTCCCCTCAGTTCACACCTGCCCTGCCCCCTTGGGCTTGTGTAGATGAGAAGATATGATGCTGATTGCTGTGCATTAATGCAAAATCGCAGCAGTGTTCTTTTGTCTCCACGATCCTTTGGCAAAATTGCTGAGAAGCTATCCATGTTTGAAGTTCACATGCAGCCATACCAGTGAATCAAGATGGTGGCCAGGAGTGAATCATGTTATTATTCTCCACAAATTGTTGCTGCTGCAGTTTTTAAAAACTGTAAATCTAAGGTGTGGAAATGTGACCTTCTGCTTTAAAAAACTGATTTGTCCCCTCAGCACAGTGAAAAAGCACACAATCAGCAACACAAAATTCCAAAATGGCACTTCTGACCACTTCATTGCCAGCAAACCCACCCCAGCACACATCCACCCAATCAGCTTTCCCCTTCTGCCCTGCGAATCGGTTGTCCAAATGAGCAGTAATACACCTTTCTGCGTATTTTTTGAAAAACCTCGGGAACAGTCTGGAAGGCTTTCCCCACCGCAGTTTTTGGAGTTTTTGTCCCACCTTCCTTCTGAATACGGTGAATCACATAGGATCTTGTTGGGACAAAAGGCATTCTCCTCGAATTCTATTAGGAACTTTTTCATTGTCTTGACAACCCCCTTGTCTCATCTTATGTTGAATAGGTACTGTAGAAACCACCAGGGACAACAAAAAGCCATCTCTGAGTATGTGCAGTCTCCAAGGGCATTTCTGTGCCCACTGCTGGCTCACATGTGCCACTCCTGCAGTTGGAAAATTGTTGTTAGGCTCCCCTTTGTGTTAGTTAAATTAATCCCCATTTTAAAGCATCTATTTCTAGACACCTCTGTGCTTTGTTCTTTAGTAAACCAACATATTTCTTAAGAAAGAAACCTGGTTCTTTAATCTAGAAACTGGACTTGATGTCCTTCTTTGGTCAAGTCTGAGAGTTGCCTTCACTTATGTCCTTGGCTTAGCAGCAGGAACATGTTAACTTGATTTTAAAGGAATTAAAGGAAAGTATGGGAAAGAATCAAAATGCAAAAGTAGTTTGCACTCAGTTAGCCCAGCACAGAGGCCAATAGAGCAGAGTCTTACCCTTCCCAATAGACTCACTGGGCAAATTGATGACGTCTTTCCTAGTGTCCTTGTGTGTTCTTCCTCATTAATAATTTAATTATTAGTGTGTGTGTTTGTGTGTGTGTGTGTGAGAGAGAGAGAGAGAGAGGCTGAGCCTGAGGCTGAGGCTGAGGCTGTATCCTCCTATATGAAAGTTAACATACAAGTTTCACAAAGACATATTTTTCACCAATGGGAGTGGAAATGGCAGCTTGTCCTACCTCACAAGGTTGGAAAAGCAGACATACAGGTTTTTCAGAAGCACAACAAGTTAATTGACAAGTTGGTGATTCAACGGTCACATCTCAAGTCTTTTGGAGAACAACAACAAAATATGAAGATCAGAAAATATGCACAAAAAATTAATAAGGTATGATAAAATATAGTGAAACATTTTGGCATGAAATGCCAGCTTCAGTCACACAGGTGGGATGAATCACTAGGTTTATAATAGAAGGAGGAAAAGAATTAGCTTAATTTGGAGCACCTGCCCTTTTAGACGCCATTAATGAATGATGTTAATTAACAAGTTATGTAACTTAAGATATGCTAACATTGGATATTTGCCAAACATTGCATTTCTTGAAAAACTTCTGACAGCTACATGGTTTGTAAAATGCAGTGGTGGAAGTAGGCTTTTTTGTTATCATTATTAATGAAAATTATATTTTACAGAGAAATGTTCTTTCCTTAGCAGGTTGTATTTGTTTTCTAATACAGTAGCACCCCTGTATCCACTGATTTGCCAACTCCAGATTCAATTATTTACAGTTGGTGATGGCAGGGGAAGGGAGGGGGAAGGAGGGATCTCACCTCCTCGTCTCTTCCCCTGGGAGGGCTCCTGTCATCATGGCAGCAATCATGGGGGTGAAGGGGGAAGGGAGGGGGAGAAGTGATCTTGCCTCCCCCCTTCCCCCAGGACGGCTCCTGTTGCTGCAGTGGGGCCATGGCAGGGGTGAAGGGGGTTGGAGGAAGCGATCTTGCCTCCCCATTTTTCCCCAGCATGCCCCCCCCCCAGGATGGTGTTCACTATTATCCATGGAATTCACGATCTGGGGGCCTCCCGGAACCAATCCCCCATGGATACAGGGGTGGTACTGTAATGTAAATGGTACTGTATGGGGGTGTGTTTTTTTAACAGAAAAATTACTGTATTAAATTGCTGCCACTCTGCTAACAGCAAAGCTTCCATCCATTAACTGAGTAGGAGACAGTATTTGCAAGTCCTCCCTAATCCTGCCAGCCTGTGTGCCATCAACTCCTACATAATTCTGATACATCCCACAATAGTTTTGGAACAGATTTGGAAGGGGGTAGACTGCAAGGGAAGAACACTGAAAATGTCCTCATTTTGCTAGATCAATGAACATTCTGTGGGTTGTATCCAAGTGTATCTATCCACCAGATCCTGATGGCAGAACAAATTTCTTCCTCCCGCTTTAGCTTTCCAAGTGTCTCAGATGTACTCCAGGAAATTGGAAAATCCTCTGCAACATATCTGGAAGGCACAGGAGAGTGACTGGAGAAGCAAGGAATGGAAGAACAAAATTTTGGTTGTGTGATGTTAAGTTGTTTGCAGAGTGAGACTAACTGGATCATCCCCCTATTTTTGTATACTTTTCTCCCTATTTTTCTGATTTTATGCGTTTTCTTATCTTTTCACCTTGAAGCTCTATCCCTTCTTTAATTTGTACTTTTTGATTTTTTTCCCATCTTATTGCATATGGGGCATAATAGTGCAAGGCATTAGGATATATACAACCCATTTGGTTGAATTGGTACGATAAAGGAAGGAATGTAGCAGGAAAACCACCAAATTTGTGCAATTCTGTTCATTCCAATTTGGCTAGAGGCAGAGAGCAAGCTATCGTCTATGAAATCTGTGTGTTCCCCTTAGCCTACCAAAGTAGGGTTGCCAGGTGAAATAAGGTACAGAGCTTCTATCCCCAGACTGAATTTCAGCAGATGTTGCTTGTGTGATGTGCTGTATCTTATGAAACTCCCTCCTCTACGCAACAATTAAAGGGACAAGAGCCCTGGCACTTATTTCACCTGGCAACCGTAAACCTAACAGAAAATTGGTGGACCTTGGACTTCTGTGGAATGTTGCATTGAAGGTGTCTCAGAGCTGCAGGTGTCCTTCATGCCTTTGTTTGCACTACAGTCCAATTTGTATGTACTACAGTCCAATTCATCACTGACATGAAGTGTTTCCCTGAGTTGTAGGTGTATATAAACATGCTTAGGGGGAGAGAGGAAACAGTTCAGAGGGAAATGTAATGCAGAAAGTAAAAACCATGAAAATTACACTTTTGACAGTGACCATTCACAAAAGAGTTGTTGACAGCAAAAACACCTGGCATTAGTGTGTGTGTAGGTCTATAATCTATCTTTGTTAATTGTTATCAAGTCAACTTTGACTTATGGCAACCCTATGAATGACAACCCTCCAAGTCACCCTGCTCGTATCACATGCCTTGCAGACTCACGGGCATGGCTTCTTTGATTGAGTCTATCCATCTGGAATGTGGATGGATTCTTTTCCTACTGCCTTCTACCTTACCAAGCATTATTGTCTTTTCAAGTGAATCATGTCTTCACATCTTGGCTTCTAGGGAGAGTTCAGGCTTAATGGTACCCATAGAATTCTTCTCCAGCACAACATTTCAAATGAGTTGTTTTTCTTCCTATCAGCTTTCTTCACTGTCCAGCTTTCACAACGATATATAGAAATTGGAAATATGATGACATGGGCCATCCTAAATTTAATATTCATCTTTACAGTTCAGGATCTTGTCTAGTTCCTTCATAGCTGCCCTTCCAAGTCCTAGTCTTTTGATTTCTTGATGACTGCAGTCTCTATTCTGATTAATGACTGAGCAAAGGTATGCAAAAACTTGAATAGTCTCAATGTCTTCATTGTCTACTTTAAAGTTATGTAAATTATCTGTGATCATTATTTTTGTTTTCTTAATGTTCAACTGTAAACTGGCCTTTGCAGTTTCTTTGGAAAGAAGGTGGAAAAACTGTGAACTGCCTACAGTTTGTTCCCTTCTGTGTTCTGTGAAGGAGGGGGGGAGATCAAACTATGCATCTCTACATTTGCACAAAGCTGGGAAATAGCAGCATGTTAGAAGCAGTGAGAACAGCAATCATCTCACTATTTCAATAGAATATGCAAAACAGTCCGCAGAATAAACTAGTGCATTGCACCGATGCAAGAAGATCAATATTTTACCAGTTTTGGCTATTGTCAGTTTATTTTCCCATGGAAGGTGTGTGGCAGTGATATCTTTCAATATAGGGATTAATTTGAAATTGATTGAACACATTTTTCACTTCCCTACTTTTATGCTGCTTATATATCTTAGCAAAGATTCATGAGTCTGTCATCCCAATGAGTATAACTGCTATCTTCTTTGGCTGCTAGGTGTAAAATTTCAAGAAAGACCTTCTGCAAGATGTCTTTGTTGTTCAGTCATACAAAACCTATTAATAAGCCTATACACTTTGTCAATAAGATAATATTATCTCTTAGAAGCCAAGTTCATTACTAGCTTTCACAATGTCAGCATTTGACCAAGTTCTAACAGATGGAGTAGGCAGAGCATTGAGAGATTGCCTCTGTTTAAAGTGGCTATGAGAACAAAAGGATGATGTCCTTTACATTTGCCAGACCTATAAATAATGAAAGTTGCCCCCAGAGTCCAGCCATCCCCAAATTGAAGCCATGCCAGTTGCAAAAGTTATAGGCATCATGTCGATTTGAAGCAACACTGTAGAGCTTAATCTTAGGGGCTATATCTCTGCTCAGCATTTTAATACATATTTATTAAAATGGATTGGCACATAGACATTTTTCATTTGCATTAATACAGCTGAATTGCTGACACTGTCAACAATGACCTCGTTTTTCACCATAATCATATCAAAGATGTTGAATGGACAGAGGGGCTTGGTAAGTGTGTATAAGGATTTTTGGTTCCTGTTTACACCCTTTTTTAAATTTTACATTGCATACCTGCTGTTTACACAATATAAGGTATCAAAAACAGAAATATTAGCATGTAAGAAAAAGTCCTAAGCAGGGCTGTTGATAACAGAGTGAGTTGGAGGTCTCTCATCCATAGGACCACCTTATATCAAAGCCCACTTAATGGCAATTAATAACAAAAAACAAACAAAGAAGGAGCTTACCTGAGACAGACAGTGTGACAGAGTGGGACAGCCAGAGTGGTGTAGTGGTTAGAGTGTTGGTCTGGGCCTTTAAAGACCTAGATGTTAGTCTCCACTGAGCCATTAAACGTACTGAGAGACCTTGGACTAGTAACTCTCCCTCAGCCTGACTAATCTCACAGGGTTATTGTGAGAATAAAGTGAGAAAAGGAGAACCATGTACAGTGCCTTGAAGTCATGGTGGGGGGAGTTGGGATATAAAATCAATCAGAAGGTCCATTTATTCCAGTATACTGATTTTCATATTGGCCAAACAATCACTATTGTGCAATCTCACAATCACAGGAAGTAGCATTAATGGCTGTTATCTTTCAGGAGATGGTACTCAAATGACGCATTACTTTTCATCTTGAATGCAGTGAAGCTGCCTGCGTACTTGCTCTGGTCACAAGCGTTTTAGAACCATAGAATCATAGAGTTGGAAGAGACCACAAGGGCCATCCAATCTAACCCCCCTGCCCTGCAGGAATCCATAATCAAAGCACTTCCAACAGATGGCCATCCAGGCTCTGTTTAAGAACCCCCAAAGAAGGAGACTCCACCACA
The DNA here is from genome assembly GCA_030847615.1 of Gambelia wislizenii. NCBI lineage: Eukaryota > Metazoa > Chordata > Lepidosauria > Squamata > Crotaphytidae > Gambelia > Gambelia wislizenii. Next base: position 113,523,369 of record JAUMIR010000004.1, read on the forward strand.
CTCTAATGCAATGTATTCCTCTTTCAAACAGCTCTTACCATCAGGAAGTGAGAAGAACAGAAAGGGATGCCTAATACACAGTTTCCATTCAGTTTCCATTCAGATATCATGGTTGTACATATTGATAGACCTATCTTGCATTGATGTTCTTAATAGGGCTGTGCATGGGCCACCCAGTTCTATTGAGAACCCAGTTTAGCAATTTGGAGCTGGGCCTGATTCAGTCCAGATCAATATGGATGCAATCTGATCTGATCTGGACTCTGAATCCAAATCAAGGATTTTTGGGGGAGCGGGGAGAGGTTGACCAGGCCTCCCTCATTGACTTGCATTAGAAATTCAAAATGACTATAATTTTTTTTACATATTTACATAAAATTTGGTGACATTGTAGACCCTAAAGAGAAAACTGGGCCCAGTGCTATTCAACATCTTTATCAATAACTTGGATGAGGGAATTAGGGGCATACTTATCAAATTTGCAGATGACACCAAATTAGGAGGAGTAGCTAATACCCTAGAGGACAGGATCAAAATTCAGAATGACCTGGATAGACTGGAGAGCTGTGCCAAAGCTAACAAAATGAAATTCAATACGGAGAAATGTAAAGTACTGCACTTAGGGCGGAAAAATGAAATGCATAGATATAGGATGGGAGAGACCTGGCTGAACGAGACTACGTGCGAAAGGGATGTAGGAGTCCTAGTAAACCACAAATTGAACATGAGTCAACAGTGTGATGCGGCAGCTAAAAAGGCCAATGCGATTTTGGGCTGTATCTATAGAAGTATAGTATCTAGATCAAGGGAAGTAATAGTGCCGCTCTATTCTGCCTTGGTCAGACCTCACCTAGAATACTGTGTCCAGTTCTGGGCACCACAATTCAAAAAGGATATTGACAAATTAGAGCATGTCCAGAGAAGGGCAACTAAAATGGTGAAAGGTCTGGAAATGATGCCTTATGAGGAGAGACTTAGGGAGCTGGGCACGTTTAGCCTGGAAAAAAGATGGTTAAGAGGCAATATGATAGCCCTGTTTAAGTATTTGAAGGGGTGTCACACTGAGGATGGAGCGGGCTTGTTTTCTGCTGCTCCAGAGACTGGAACACGGAGCAATGGATGCAAGCTCCAGGAACAGAGATTCCACCTCAACATGAGGAGGAACTTTTTGACAGTAAGAGCTGTTCGGCAGTGGAACGCACTCCCTCGGAGCATGGTGGGGTCTCCTTCCTTGGAGGTCTTTAAACAGAGGCTGGATTGCCATCTGTCGAGGATGCTTTGATCAAGATTTCCTGCGTGGCAGGGGGTTGGACTGGATGGCCCTCGTGGTCTCTTCCAACTCTACAATTCTATGATTCTATATACCTTTATCTCCCCCCTCCACATAGTATGTACAAGGTTTACTGTTTTGTTTTCTTTTTAAAAAGCAAAATTTAGAAGCAGTCAGATCCTAACTCTTGGTGATTTATGCTCTTTTTGTCCTGACACTGTCTCCTTACCATTGACACAGCTGCCTATGGCACTTAGAACAACTCCATTGTCTTTAAGAATTGCACCAAAAAAGATCAAAGACAGTAGGGTACAAGGTGTGCAAGTGCTACTGCTTTGCAGACGTGGGCAAGCAAAAGGGCAGAGCATCAGTCATGTGATGCTTATTGCTTTCTGCGCCAGTTTGACAAGGGTAGCACATTTGGCAGCTAAGCTTAATAAAAATTACCTAATGGTGAGATATGGCTATTTCTTTCTGATCATGCTTCTCTGAATTTGTGAATTCACATTGAATACAATTGATTGTACCTATCATTATCATCCAGCTATTATTTATCTAACAATAGTGTTTATTATTATAATTTGATATTTATAAAACACCTTCATGGCTCCAGATTGTGGTAACTAAAGGAACAAGTTAAGTACCTATTTGGATGGTGAGATGTTTGTTTGAGGCAATTTTAGTATGGCCATGTGAGTAGGAATGGATGAATTCATCAGCTTCACGTCTCACATTGTTTTTGTTTAAATCTGCAGTTCTTTCTGGAAAAAAAATCCCATCTTGATAAGTCTCTTCTGAACTGAACAGAATTCTCATACAGATGATATGCAGTGGGTGGCTATGTGTGAAAGGAAGCTTTTGGTATTTGCACCCCAGCTGTCCTCCCCAGAAAGACATGCCTCGTTTGCTTTCTGTTTTAGCATTTACACATTCTTATTGTTATGGTTCTTTTAAATTCCTCAGTTTTATTCACTGGGCCACTTGGAGAATTTTCTGTTATAGACGTATATAGGGTGACCCATAAATAATGAGAGTGGTACAACTTCTAAACTTGGTATGTTAAAACGGAATGAAATAGTATTGATTGATTGATTGGATGTACAAGTATATCCTGCCTTTTTCTTGAGATGGAGTTTAAGGCAGCTTACGATTAAAAGATCAAGCTAAAATATTAGTTTAATTTCTCAGTACTCCTTTTAAATATCTTTTTGTACATCTTTAAAAAGATAAAGTACTGAATGCTATGCCTTTCAGTCTTGCTTTGTCTTTGAGAAATGCTCAGGTCATGTGTCCTTTGTCCAGTTATTAGTTCTGCCATAACTAGTACATAACTGTGGGCTTCTAAGTTCAATCCAGAGGTTTCCTCTTGTGTGGTAAGAAGGGAAACATCTATATTCAACTCAAATATCTAAATGGAAGTTATGCAGAAATGCAGTGAGCTTATTTTCTGCTGCTCCAGAGACTAGAACACAAACCAATGGATTCAAATTACAAGAAAAGAGATTCCACCTAGACATTGGGAAGAATGTCTACCAGAAGAAATGCTTGACATTGGAACAGAGTGCCTTGGACAATGGTGGCTTCTCATTCTTTAGAGATCTTTAATGTTTAACAAGTTTAGTGGATTAGTTTTATATTCCTTCATGGCAGGAGTTTGGACTAGATGACCCTTATAGACTCTAAGATACTATGATTCTAAGGTCCCTGAGCACAATTCCACTCGGGATGTTCTGACCAGTAGAATTGAGGAGAAGACAGTTGAAGAGATAATGCTGAATCTGGCCCATTCCCAACACCCCTTGAATTACATCTTACATTGCTTTGGGTGATCCTCATCTTCTTGGAGCAGACTTTGAGGGGGCATACTGGTAGATACCTGAGGGGAATAAGTAAAAATAATCTCTTCCACTTTATCACTGATAGAAATGTTTTGTGGGATCAAATGCCTTCCACAGGTGGAAGGAGCCAATGATTGCTGGATCTAAACCAATGATTTAATTAGGTGTTGTATTTTAACAAAGCATGTAAAAGTGCTCATAAGACTCCCTCATTGCTCTTCCTACACTGTGCTGTAATGATCAAAAACAAGCCATATATTCAATAATAATATTTATATCTGAGATAATTATCCTTTGAACCATTCATCATATTTTGTATTAAAAATTCAAAGTCTTATGGTAAACATTCTTAGGATCTATTTTAATATATTTGAATTAGTCACAAAATGGCATTTGAATATTTTATTGTGCATATTTTATGTGGGGATTTCTCCACTGCTCTAAAGAAAAAGAAATGCAACCATCTAAACCTCAGGTGCTCAGAGAGGAGATACCTCTTTGTCATCACAGGTTGAAACCTGAAATGTGTCCACATACATTTGTTGTGCTTGGAGTGATGTGGCATATTCAACTGTTGGCTTCTTCAAAGAGACAGAAGCTTACAAAGAGTAGGCTGTTTTTAATAAGTATTGAATATTCTATCAGAATCCCCCTGTGGGTTGAAATGGAATGGATAAACATATTCAAGAGAGAAGACAGGTGAAAAAAAGAATATTTGAGTGGCAAAACTGGTGAAAGATAAAAGGAATGATAAAAAGGCAGAAGTCGAAGCCGTGTCAGTACCAGGCATCAGAACAAAATCACTTCAACCAGTTTTATTTTTGCATTAAATAGTGAATCGGGGCTGACAGATCACATATCCTGGAATAGTTCAGATGTCTTCATTAGTGACGGACAAAAGGAAGGGTTTTGAGCACTGCATGTATAGAATTTTCGCTTCTATAGAAGATTTTGAAGACAAAGTCATTCTCCAGTTTTCTATGAGAGTATGAAGGACAAGATTCAGAGACACTCAGTTCAGTGGAGTTTAGCTGAGTGAGAAAGCATTCCCAGGATGGTATGGAGGAGCAATCCACTTGATTGGGTTATCCCTGCATGCCAACCAGACCAGGCAGGAGCAACATTCTCAATTAGTTGTTTCAGTTATGTTCCTAACCCTCTCTGCCAGTTTTAAAATTCCTGCTGTGCTGACAAGACCAGTTTCAGACCTTCTCTGACCAAAACTAGAATTTTAAAGGATTTAGATCACAGGCAAGGAGTTTTAAGAATGGCAGATAAAAATAAACAAAGAGACAAAAGGCTTGATCTGGCCACAGGTAGTGTAGCAGCAGAAAAGGCATCAAAAGGTAAAAGCAAGGCTCATAAAAATGTTAACCAGATGTCGGTTGCTTTGTGAAACTTTGAGGTGGAAATTAAAACAGGGCATAATGATAATTATGAAAAAATTGTTGCCAATAAAGCCCAGATGTCCAGAGCTATTCATGACTCTGCAGCAGACGTTCAGGCTGTGATTCCTACCAGAGAAAATCCACAGAAAACTAAGTCTCAAATGTCTACCGATCTGTGTGACTGAGAATGACAGCCATGAAGTTAATAAAAAAAAAAACTATGTCTTCGAGCGAGAGTGAAAAAGAGGACATGAGAAGCAAACAATCTGATTGGAATGAGATGGCCCAGAAATGGGCAAGGAAAGAGGGAAGCAGTACTTAACAGGCTAAGAACTGGAGAATTTAAGAAAAATTATTAGAGGAGCTTACGGTGCAGAATAGAGGGAACGGGAAAGCTGTGGAGGCAGTGACATCTCCTGAGGTCTCTTCAAGGCACCATTTCGAAAATAACAATCCCAGAGCAATGAGAGGGGTTGCTCTGGAGTGATCACTCCCTAGTCAGGCATGCGCAGTAGATGCAGTGCAGCCAAGGAAAGGAGGGGCTGTTTATACACGTTGTCTTCCTTTTCAGGCAGAGGCGGGGCAGTGACCCTGAGCATCAACCAGCTGGCAAGTTAGACACGGGGAGCAGAATACATTTCAGTGTCAGAGGGAGGATGTTGTAGGAAACATTACTTCTGGCAATTTTAAAGATGAAATTCTTCCGTTTCTGAGGCAGTTGCTGACAGAGGTGCCCTGGAAGAACCAAGTCCATCTGGGAATTTTTCTACTTTGCAGGAAAACAGACATGAAACATTAAATACATTGTCACATTATGAACTCAGTGTTACTGCTCCACTAATTGGACAAGTTGTCATCAACAATCAGCCATGCTAACTCAGTCCACATCAGATTCAGGAGATGGTGAAAGATGCTATTACCACTGAATTAAACTTGTTCAGTCAAAGGGAAGCAGATTTGCCGATTAGTACAACTCATTGCAATAATTCATGTCCTGTAAAAATGGATAGCAGGGGGGATGTGAGTAATCATACAGAAGGAGTATTAGGGAAAAAAAGGTAGGCTTAGGTTCAGGAAAGGAGTTCAGAGAATAAGGATAAGGAGAGAAATGAAGATAGACCTAGAAAATGTACTGAGAAAAGAAAGCATGTAAATTTGGAGGATGGTGATGAAATAACACATCAGGTAGAATTGCATATGAAACAGGATGTGACTGGGTATGGATAATCTGATGATGACCAAGATGTGGAATATTTATGGATTTTGGTATCCACAGGGGGTCCTGGAACCAAAGACCAGCGAATATGAAGGGACAACTGTAGCATCATTAGTACAGAAACAGTTATCTCAGGATGTGGCTATTCCACTTCTGGAGATGTTTAAGGACCTCATTTTACATGAAAGGAAGTCTTCTATGAATACCAGAAAGTTTTTATCATACACAAACAAGATTTATTCTTTTAAAAAGGGTCAGTTGGAGTTCTTAAAGGTCCCTTTAACAGATGGCCCAATAGCAGCCCTTGTCTCAGGAACTATAGTTCCCTGGGAAGGTGATACTTTCTTAAAAGAGCCAGAAGAGAAAAGAGCAGAGGCCGCTTTAAAGAAAGCACATGAGACAGCAGCATCAGCAATATGAGTTCAGACAGCATATTCAATGTTTGCAAGAGCAGTGGTTATGTGGATTCAAAAATTGGAAAACAATGAGGATGTAGACTATCACATGATGTGTAAAGCACTTAAGATATGAACTATACTACAATACATTGTAGATGCAGGTCATGACACAGTGGCTTTTACTTCTAGGAATATTATGGTGTTAACAGCTGTACAGCAGTCTTTATGGCTCTAGCATTGGAGCCATAAAGTTGATCATAAGTTGAGAAATAATTTGGCATATGTTCCTTTTGAGGGGCAACTACTTTTTGGAGAAAAAGCCTTGAATAAGATATTGGTGGAAAGTACTAATAAAAAGCAAGTAATGCCTACCATATCTAAATACTGTCAGGAACACACACCCTTTCAGGGAGGTTATGTGGGTTATAACCCTTTCGAGGAAATAGGTTATCAGGTAGACAGTTTGATTATCAATTCCAAAAACAGCAGGCCTTTAAACCATGAAATCAATATTTCAGACAAGGAACTTTCCCTAGGGGGAATCAAAATAGACGTGCAGGATCTACCGAAAAAAGGGGCAAATCTTAGTTCTGACACAAACAGAGTAAAGGTGGGAGGTCAACACTGCTCTTCAGTTTCCTCTGGTCAAGAATAACTTCTGACAATTGGGTACTTCAAATGGTTATGGATGGTTACAAGATCTCATTCGAGCAGAAACCAAAGAGCAGATTCATCACTTCCCCAGTTCCAAGGGATAATCAAAAGAGGGGAATTGTTTTGTCTGAGATCATCATTTAATGCACATTGGGGCAGTAGAGTTAGTTATTATTAAAGTTTATTATCGTCTTATATGAAGAACAAATAGATATATTCACAATTGGAGTTATAATATCAATGATAATGCTATGCAAGAGGAGCTGGAGAGTATAATCCCAAATCAGTAATTTCTCTTGGGTCCCCATTGATAAGAGGTAGGTCAACACTCCTGTCTGCGAGGAAAATTTCCCAAGTCACGTAGCTGTCAAACAAATGCTTCCTGAGTTTCAAAACATTTGTTTCCAAAAATCTTCTTCAGTGGCAACAACTATCTAAGAAATAATTCAAGGTCAGTATATATACCACAGTAATTATAACTGAACTCTAGATCAATTGTCTAGCTTACCTCCGCAATGAATATTTCCCAATGCAGTATGCCTTTCTAATTTCGAATGTAACCTCCTCTGGGATATTTCCCTGTGCTAACTCAAGCAGTTTCACTATTTTATCTCCTTGTTGATAGTGTGGAGGAATAACATCTGTAGTCATTTTCCTTCCAAGAAACTTGAATTAGCTCTCCTGAATAGAGTATCAACATCTTAAAGGAACATAGAAAATTCTAAATGATCATTAAGCCCATACAGCTTATACGAATGTAGTTTGTGAATCCAAAACATCTCTCTTTGCATAATTTTAATTTGATGTTGATCTTCTTCAAGGGATCTTGTTTAATCTGCTCAATCATACAAAATAATAATGAACCCAGTGAATGATTAAGTTCACTACAATGACCTCCTAAAGGGGTGTCTAAGTTCTGATGAATAATCTTACTTGGATGTTCTGCAAAACTTACCTTAGCCTCTCTCATGGTCTGGCCCATGTAATTTTTTTTTTTTTGCAAGGACGTATTATGATGTATACCACGTTTCTAGAGTTACAGTTAGTAAAATTCTTTAATGTGAAGCGTTCTCCAGTCTCAGGGTGCACAACATTTTTTGTATTAATCATCTATTTGCATATTATACAATGCCCTCAACTATAATGTCCCAACACTCTTAGTTGTCTGGATGTAGGATCATATATGTCAGTATGGACTAAAATGTCCTTTAATTTTTTTGTCCTTTTAAAACCAATTATTGGTTTTTGTGCACAACCAGGTAAATGTTTGATAAGAGACCAATATTTATATATGCTCTGTTTTATTTTTTATGTGGCATGTGTGAAATAAAACAAACAGATTATTCTTTTATCCTTGTCAGAATGTTTTTTTCTCAAATAAAGAGGTCCTCATTATATTATCCACCCTGTCTTTAGCTTTAACTAAAACCTATTCTGGATAAGACCTGTATCATAACTCCTGATGATATGCATTCACTGCTTGTATGTAATTACTACTGTCAGTGGAGTTACATTTGAGACAGAGAAACTGGGAGAATGGTAAGTTCTGTTTGAACTGTCGGGGATGGCATCTCTTGTAGTGAAGGGAATTATGATCAATTGGCTTATTAAAATTTTTAAACCCAATTCTCCCATTTCTGATATATACTTCGACATCTGGTAAAGAAATATGAGAAAGCCATTGACATGAAAATGTAATACTATGGTGAATCATATTTATCCATTGAAAAAAATCATTAATCTTATGGACATTTATAAATAATATTAAAATATCATCTATGTATCACCCATAGAAAGCAATCTCATTATTAAAGTTATTGATAGCTGGATTGCAAATAATGTCAGATTCCAATTTAGCCATAAAGAGGTTGGCAATGCTTGGAGCACAGGGACTACCCGTGGTGATGCCTTGAGTCTGGAAATAATATTGCAAATCAAAACAAATTGTTTTTTTTTTCTAATATTACATCCAGGATGTTGAGTAAAAAATGTGTGAGAGGTTTTTTTTTTTATTTGTTACAGAAATGGAATGGCAGATCTATTAATGGCTTAAGCCATGAATGAAAAAAAAGAACGAGGACAGAACGAGGGCAGCACAGGAGCAGAATGGGACAGGGACAATGTCATCTGAAAGGGAAATCCTTTCACAATACTGTGGCATGCCTGTCCCACTTTATTAGGCTCGTCTGATAATCTCCTTATTGAACCAGTGGGATTTACACAAATGTTAAATAATTACTCAGCAGTTGATTCAGTTAAGCTACTCTAGTTGAGACTAGTCATTGGTTCAGGGCATTGCTTAAAATTATGCAGCTGAAAACATCATAGGTCTATATTGTGATAGAATGTGTGTGCAAAAGTTAGAGATCCTGATTAAGGAGCAAAGACACCAATGGCTTGAAGAAATAAACTAAAGGCTTTATTATAGGAACTCCATTCTAAAGTTACTTGGGATGCTAATCTAAACTAGCTTCATTCTAAGGAACAGCTAAGAGATGACTGATGGGAAGAAGAGATATTGAAAAACATCTCTAAGAGAATCAGTTTACATCACAGAGGGGTCAGGATAGGTAGACAAGGAGGGAGGACACTTTGGGTCACTCAAACTATGTAAACCTATTACTACTGTCTGCTCTGAAGTATTCTTGACTCGTCAGTGCTAAGCATTGTTGCACTTCCAACACCTCTTCTCACCAACATGCACACAAGTCTTGTCTCATAGAGCATCATAACAGTATCTGGACAATGGCTTCATAATGCAATTGTGTCTTCTATTGGGCAACATTCCAGCTTGATAAGCCCTTGTTCATGCACATCCTTTATGAAAAGATAATTTGTTTCAACATTTTAAAGCTGAGGACTGATCTTTACTGTCTGTGAGATCTTTATGCATCCTTGGTTGTCTTCATATATTTCTGTTGAGGTTGGTTCAAGTCTTCTATTTCAAGTTTAACAGCAACAGCCTCTTTAGTTGTTTGCATGCTTCTGGGGCTGAGACATAGAGTTTTATCAGACACTGGGATACATGGCAAAAAACTGTGTCCCAAACCATAAGGACGGGGCAATAACAGAAAGGGCGACATTATCAAACGCCCGTGTCCTTAGCCATTCTAGAAGAGTAACACTGGTGCATAAAAGGCTTCACATTTTTTATTGATGGGCTAAGCCATCAAAACATTGATGCCTTATTCATGCCCACACTACACCCCTGGAATGGCCAAACTATGATGTCATCTGATAATTTCCCCGCTTCTGTTATTATCACATTTTTCTGATACGGTTTTTGCCTTGTCTGATAAAGTCCATATTTAGCTTTTGTAGAGGAGGTCGCAACTTTCTTCTTCTTCTTCTTCTTCTTCTTCTTCTTCTTCTGTGTAGTCCAATCAATTATTCCATCTCCATAAAAGAATAGGGATCCACTTTGTAGATTTCCAATAAATGACATCATTGATCCAATCTACATCTACATATATCATTAGTTTAGGGTTGCTGGTTGCTTGCAATTTAAGTTGCAGGTGCCTTTCAGGGAGCCCTGGTGGTGCACTGGTTAAATGCCAGTACTGCAAGTCACCACATTGCAAGTTCGATTCCAGAGGGCTCCAAGGTTCACCCAGCCTTCCATCCTTTCGTAGGTTGGTAAAATGAGTACCCAGCTTGTGGGGGCAATTAGCTAACACACATTGGAAGCTGCTTCTTGCAGTGTAGATGTGTAAATTGCTATTGCTTAAAACAATTTGTAAGCCGCTCTGATAGCCTTGTGGCTAAAGAGCAGGGTATAAATAACTAAATTAAAAAAAATATCTGGCTACTCTCTTTACTTTATTTCAATTACATATAGTTGGTCAGTTGGTTCTTCTGCACAAAATCTCAACAGCAGCTGATATATTCAGTCTTGTCATTTTGCTTATGTACAGAAACTTTCCAATTGTTTCTCTGTACTGGCTGTTATTAGGTAATGCTTCACTTTCTATAGTATGCTTCTAGTGGTTGGTCTCCATAGGAGCTAATGGAATGTGCCTCATTTATGTTAAGATCCTTCAGTAGTTCCATTATCTTCTGCCTTTGGTTGAGAAGATAACTTCCATCTTTTTGTCTCTCAAACTGAATTCCAAGATAGTATGTGCTGTCTCCTAGCCATTTTACTTCCACTTCCTTGCTTAAATGATCTATGACTTCATCACTGTCTTCTCTTTTTTCACAATGAATGATCAGATCATCAACATATGTCAAAATAAATGTCCACTTGTTGCCTTTGTATCTTGGGTACAGGCATCTGTCAACTATTTCTTGGGTAAAATCCTTCCAAAGAGTATCTTGTTCAATTTTTCAGTCCATGCTCTGGCAGCTTGTTTTAATCCATAAATGCTCTTCTGAAGTTTGCATATGAGGTGTTTGTTATTTGTGTCTTGAAAGCCTGGAGGTTGCTCACAACAAACAACCAGATCATCAACGTAAGTCAAAATAAATGTCGTTTGTTGTCTTTTTATCTTGAGTAGAGGCATCTATCAGCCAATCCTTGGATAAAGCCCTCCTTAATCCTTTCACAGATTTCTTCAAATAACAAAACCTGGGCTCCCGTAACCTGATAGATAGGTGTGCAATGGTTAGAGATCCTGATTAAGGAGTAAAAACACCAATGGCTTGGAGAAAGAAACTAAAGGCTTTATTATAGGAATCCCTTTCTATGATAGGAAAGTTACCCAGGGTGCTAATCTAAACTAACTACTTTCTAGAGAAGACCTGAAAGATTGTAGGTATAATTCTGTGTGGATCTTGAAAGAGAATATGAGCTATATTTTGTTGTTGTATCCACACAGAACTAGATCTATAATATAGGTCTAATACTTGATAGTTAAAAAGGTTAGTGTACACTACATGGATATATTGGAAAACTCTGTGTATTTTCAGTATATAATATGTCTAGTGCCCTGAGACTGCATCAATAAAGATATTGCATAGCCTCCAAGATTTCATAGATGAAAATTGGGATACATGTGACCAAGCAACATTAGCATGTGGTCAAGATATCAAGGGTTATTAATTAAGAAAGACACATTAACTGGGAGCAGGGCCAGTTTAAGGCACCAGCAGCATCAGCATCCTCAGGGGCCCCCATCATTTTGGGGACCCTCATAGTAACCCTCCTCCTGCAAAAAACATTATTAGTAATAATCTGAATATCCTCTACTGTGAATAGCTTAGGTTGAGTTAGGTTACATTGACCTGAGATAAACATATGGGGCCCCCAAAATAATGCATTGCAGCGGCCCTAAAAATTCCTTAAACCAGTCCTGGCTGGGAGAGGCTGCAGCAATTTGCTTTTGCCTGAGACTACTGGGAAGATTCCACCACCTCCTCTCCTACCCCCTGCTAAGCTGAGTACAAACTACTTTTGCACTTTTAAGTCAGTTTGCAGCAACTGAAGTAAGGTTAGGAGAAAAGGAGAATGAGGAGAGAGAAACTGGTCTATGAAGAAGTGGGATAAGAGAAGATTAATTGGGACTGTCCCTGCCAAATCGGAACAGTTGGATGGTTTGATATTGATATTGATAATGAAGGAAGTAAATTATGTTAGGTATTCATGCATGTAATGGAGCAAAACAGCTATGGCTGGGAAGATTTTGAGTGAAGTAGGGGACATGATGTTTAACTTTCCTCCACTTGATGTTTCTTTGTTCCATGCCACTTTCCCATGTTGTTTTCCCCATATGAGTGAAACCTGCTTGCTCGAAAAACATGGATTTTTCTTGAAAGGCCACCACAAAGGATAAGAAGTGCAGTATTTGTGGTGTTATACAAAAAAACAAAAAACAAACAAAAACAAAAACAAAAAAAACAAGCTAGCACATTGAATTTTGGGCTGGAAGCTTGCATGCACATGATTTTCAAACACTGCCTGCTGACCAACTAGGAAACTAGGAAATAATGGGACCAGACACCAGATTTGGGCATTGAAGGGTCACTTTATTAGCTATTTAAACTTTAAGACCAATGGTGGGAGGAGCCTAAAGTGGGTTCCAGCTCAGACAGGATGTCCCAATCTGACCTTCTCCTTAGCCATTCCTGGATGAAGCACCTATGCTCTGAGTGCCAGTCACCATTTTGGGTCAGCAACCAGCCAGCCATCAACAAGGGAGATCTCCCTAGGGAAAAACCTACCTGCCACACCCCATGATGTAAAGGGAAAATGTCCTCCAGGCTGGCCTCAAGGTTCATCTTCTTCCCACCCCTAGACCCTGTGACCCACAAGAGCAATTCTGGAGACATCCTCTTCACCCTTTCATTGACCCTGTGATCAACTCATTAGCACACACACTGAAACAATACTCATTTAGCAACAAAATGATTTATTGATCAGGCTGGTGCATTCACAGTGTCATTTCAAAGCCAGTTCTGGTGAACAAAGCATAAAGTCATTGGTAAGTTTAGATTACACACAGTTACAAGAAAGAGGCCCAGAGCATGAGAACAGTTTAGGGAGGATACAGGAGGTTACATTCCATAGCTGTGCAGCCCTGAAGTCCAGAGGCTGTGTTCCCCCTCCCAACACCTAAAGGCAGGCTGGACAGAATCCAGCAATTATGGTGCCCTGGAAAGTTTCCATGAGAGCCAGACTCATGTCAAGGCCTGGCCTGGAGACTGCAGCACCCAGTATCCAGGGCAGGTCGTGACAGACCTATCCAAAGCAAATTGCCCTTATTCCACACATAACAGTGCAGAGGGGACCCCTTGAAAGGGAGCAGCAAACTCCTACCTGGCCCCACATGGCAACCACCAAATGCCTATACTAGCATGGGTGGGTGGGCTGAGCACTGATGAAGAGGTGGAGTGGGCACAAAATCCTTAGGCTCCATCTATTCCACTCTGCAACTGGTGCTGTGTGCTAGGATGCAATCACTGTATTCCCTCCATCCTGGAAGATTATTAGATGAGCTTCTAAAAATTTTATTTCCCCACTATATTTTAAAGCATAAGTATCCTGGCATATTAACACTTTTCATCACATGCTGCTATTATCATGAGAAAGACCCACCCTAGCATTATTGGAGCATGACCGCTAGTGTTGTTTACTACTGCATTTATGGGGCTGCATGATCATGCGGTTCTCGCGAGAAGATGCAAGTGTGCTTAAAGGTCTAAAAAAAAAAAAACCCTAAATAAACCAAAAAATGAACACACAAGCACTGAAACACACTTAAAACCTTACCAGCAAAATGGGGAAGTTCATAAATAGAGAGTTCCATACCTAGGTTTTGCATTCTCACCTGGAAGTGTTCTGGCGGGGACCGACCATTGATGCTGTAATCACGCTAGCAGAATGGGACATGGTTTCGCACACAAACAGTACCATGAAAAAATAATGGCATGGGAGATCAATTAGCAGCTTTTGCCCACCTATGAAAAAGAACACCTTCTTCACAGCAGCAGAACACAAGAGGACAACGTCATGTAGTAGGGAAGCCCTTTCATGGTTTCCTGACATCATTATAACGCCATATTTGTCATGTCTGATAATCTCCCTGGTCGCTATCCCTAGAGATCAGGAAAAACAAGACAAAACAAAACCTTCCCAAAGCTGGGCTTCACTGCATGGGATTGGATAAAGATTCTGTGGTCATACTTATACCTATATTATGCCCAGTGTCCATGCAAAGAGTCATCAAGAGTCCTGCCAATGCAGGAACCCACAGCTAAAGCATCACTGGCAGGTGGCAACTAACCTCTGCATAAAAATTTCCAGTGAAGGAGTCCCTCACTTTCCAAGGTACTCTATTCCACTGTCAAACAGCTCTTACCATCAAAAGTTCTTATAATGATTGTGTTACTAGCAATCACACTGACAGTTGTGCATATAAGAAACAAAATGTTACAGATAATTTTAAGAATATACATATAATCTAACTATGTCAAAGGAACATACACTTCTCTTTTGGCTCTTTGTACTAGGACTACGCTATGAACATAATGTGATTTTTTTTGTTTAGTTTTAGACAGATTGATTTGTAGACATGTTCCTGTGTTCCCTTTTTAAAACTTTATGAATCCTAGAAATATGTATCCTAGCTGGAGGCAATTTGACATGTGCAGATCCCATCCTGCCTACAGTAATAAGGAGACCAAATATAGACAGCTTTAAGAAGTGACATCTTTTAGGAATACAAAGTAATAAAGTATTAGACTCTAAATTCCAATATTTGTCCTTCCTATATTCAGCTAATAAATCATGCCCACAGCAAGCTTGATGATCTTATTCCAATTGCCAAAATATAGTGCTGTACAATATATTTGTATGGATCAGGATTGACAGGAGAAATAATGTTATGAATTAATTGGTACAACAGTATGTCAAATTCTGACAGCCCATTTGTCCAATAAGCTAGTTTGATCATTCTCTCTCTCTCATATATATATATATATATATATATATATATATATGCATTTCTGCTTTTAACAGCTTTACAATCTAAACTAGATATGCCACCACACACACAGAACAATCCCTTGAATGAACCCAGGTTTGCTTCCTGTCAACAAAGCAGTCACAAAGTCTAGCCCTCTGCCTTGCACCTAAAATATATGTGTTTTATACATCTGTAAGAGCATGCCTATTCCTCAGCTCTTTTCTGAGCCATTGTGAAGTGTTTGCATATAAATAAACTATTTGGCAGTGGGACAAATTGGTTCTTCTTTCTCATCTGACTTCAAGAAACATCATAGGCATGTAGGAAAAGTCATGCTGGATCAGACCAAAGGCTTCTCTAATCCAACGTTCAGATCACACAGTGGCCAACCACTGTGGTGATGATGATGATATTATTTATAGCCCTTTCCCCCAATACAATTATATCCTATCTTTTCCCCCAATACTGGGACTCAAGGATACTTTACAAAAACATTAAAAGCATCAGGGAAGACAACAAGCAGAGAACAAAGGTATCAGCACTCTTGTATTCCCCAGCTGCTGGTATACAGACTCATACTGCCTCTGATACTAGATACATCATCTCTAGTAACAACTGATCACCATATCCCAAGCAAATTTGTGTAATCATTTTTTCTTCTTGGTCTCTGTGAATGCACACAATGGGTTAATCCTGCACCTGCGCAGAGCACTTTGGAAACTTCTAGCATCTCTTTTTAAACTTTTGGGTGGTAGCACTGCCACCCTCACCCCTGGTGCATATAAGCCCATACCTCTCACCAGTTGCTCAGTTCTGTTTTTTCTGCCACATGGAAAGCACTGAAGGAACTTCTACTGAGCCTCATTGTTCTATTTTTTTCCTCAAATTAGGCATTTTTTCACATCTTTACTGACCTAGGACCGGACTTTGACTCTTCTCAAAGAGGTGGTGCACATGCTGGTAACCTCTCGTCTAGATTTCTGCAATGTGCTCTACATGGGGCTACCCTCATGCTTGGTCCGGAAACTTCAGTTGGTACAAAATATGGCAGCCAGAGTGGTCTTGGGAACATCTTTGAGAGACCATATAACTCCAGTATTAAAATCTCTCCAGTGGCTGCCTATCAGTTTCCGGGCCCAGTATAAGGTGTTGGTTATTACCTTTAAAGCCCTAAATGGCTTGGGTCCAACTCATCTTCGGAACTGCCTCCTCCCATACAATCCTCTCCATGCACTCTGGTCCTCTGGGAGGAATTTGCTCTAGTGACAAAAACCTAGGCTGTCTGCAACCTCCCAGAGGGCCTTTTCGGTAATGGCCCCCAAATTGTGGAACGGCCTGCCGAACGAGATCCGTCAGATGACGAGCCTGAGTAGCTTTAAAAAAGCACTAAAGATGGAGCTCTTTTGGCAGGCCTTTCCTGATTAGTTCCCGGCCTCAGGGGCTCCTGGCTCTTTTTAGTCTGCTGGCTATTTATTATTTATTATTTTAATGTGATTTTATATCAGTTGTTTTAATATATTTGGTTTAATATAATAATAATAATAATAATAATAATAATAATATTTATTTATACCCCGCCCCTCTGTTAAAACAATCGGGGCGGCTTACAAAATTTAAAATACAATACAAATAAAATCCCTAAACACCCCCACTCCCACCCTCCCCCATAAAAAACATTAAACAAATATAAATTAAACAAATATCTTTTTATGGGGGAGGGTGGGGTGGGTGGTGTTTGTGGATTTTAAATTGTATTGGTATTTTAATTTTTGTAAGCCGCCCCAATTGTTTTAACAGAGGGGCGGGATAATAATAATAATAATTATTATTATTATTCTCTTGCCTGCTCTCTACAGATTTGGCTTCTCGGATCGGACTGATTGTGTTTTCGACTAGGATACCATCGATGCTGCATTTGTCCTCTCATCCCTTCTGGATTCGACTGCTCGGACTGGACTACCTATTTCTGACCTTGGACTGGATGGTACTGCTCTTTCTTCTTCCCCCTGGATATGTCTGGGGTCAATTTCTTTAAATCTTGCTCCCAATGCTCTGCTAAAATGACCAAATCCAACAGTCATTCCAAGTTCCTCTTATGTCTCAGAGAGGCCCACAACGTCCTCTCATGCAGGCATTGTAAGGCCTTCATCCCACAGGCCAGAAAAAATCGAGACAAGAGTCTTAAAGTCCAGCTCTATGAGAAGGCTCTGTCAGCTTCGGTGTCAGGGAAGGCCTCGGGTTCAAGATCTACCCCTAAGTCACCGGGAGGCCTGACCAAAAAGGGGTCTGTATCAGTACCAGCTAAAACCTCTGCCAAGTCTGATGCAAGTGAGAGACAACGGTAACGGCCGGTCCCATTCTGATGACCCTGGAACCTTGTCGAGTGTGAAGTTGGTGCAAGTGGAGATGGTACTTGAATCTCCTCAGAAGGTGACCAGAGCACAGGACCTTCTTTGAAGAAGGTCAAGGCCTCTGGGAGAAAAGAGTCCCCCAGAAGAGGTTGGTCTCAGGAGTGTAAGAGGGCCAAACAACCATATCACCAATCTTGCGATCCTAAACCAAAGAGGTTCAAAGGGGAGAAGGCAGAAGGCTCCCCAGTGTCACCCCAGGTGAAAAGGCAGCTATCGATACCATCTCCGGAATGGCACTGAGAAGGGGAGTCCACTTACACGGTGACACAGGCAATGGATGAGTTGTCACTTGGTGTTAGAATCATCAGGATCTCAAATTCAAGATCATCATTGGACATTGGTTCCATGGCGCAACATCAGGCCCGGTCCCGTTCTCGGTCCTGCTCGCAGTCTCAACCTCAGTCGGTGCACCACTTCCAGTCCCACTCTGCTTCTCAATCTCGCTCTGGCTCTCAGCATTGATCCCGGTCCTGACTATGCTCCCGGTCCTGATCAGAGGAGCACTGAGAATCCAGATCTCACTCTTACTTGATGCCGATCCGCCGCTCACACTCTCCTCTGGCACCGAGGTCGCACTCCCACTTGCCTCGTCAGACACAAATGCCAGAGATTCCAGATAAGATGAAGATTCCTTCCCCAAGACTATGCTCTAAATCACCAGTACCAAGATCTCCAAGGCCCAGGTCTCGATCCGTCTCTCGGTCCCATTCGCCAAGACCACACACTCACCCGTCGCACTCATCGTCCTGTACTTCCTAGGACACAGACGTCAACTCCGTGTGGTACAAAGATGAATGGTGGGACTGATACGATTGGTACCAGTATGATGTACTGCCACCAAGTACATCATAGTCAGTACACCAAGTACTGACCGGTACTACTGGGCTCCTGACTATTGATACCTATACCTTGATGAGTCATCACCGATACCGTACACAAGATGACCACTCTTCTCGGTACTGTAAGGAGGATTGGGATAGATGGGGTCATCCCCGCTCTCCAGAGGAGTGCCACTGGCAGCACAGGTCCAGCCATCCAGTGGTGATGGAATCTCCTCAGAGGCCTAAGTCTCCACAGAAAAGGGTCCCGAGACATCCCTCCCCTCGGTCTCCTGCCAAGAGGTCAAGTCAGATGAATCAGATGATGACACCCCTTCACCAAAGCCATGACCCCAGGGTAAGGGTATGACACCTCTCCAAGAGATGACGTCCGTTCATTTGTAGAGATTGTGAATCGGATGGCAGCGTCTCTGGTGCTACCTGCAGCAGTACCAGACATGCATATGGATGACCCCCCTCTTTCATGACCTCCAAAGGCAAGCCCCTCCTCTGCCTTACATTCCATTTTCAGCATTCCTGATGCAGATTGCCAAGTCAGTCAGGAACACACCTTCTTCTGTACCTCCAATGTCCAAGAGGCTTGAACATCTCTACAGAGTCTCTGACAAGGCGGTTCCCTGGTTAGCCGTGCATCCAAAACCTAGTTCCATCATAGTTGACGCAGCTCAGATGTGCACTTCTCACAAGATCCACTCCTCACCCATGGAACGTGAAGGCAAGAAACTGGATGCTATGGGTAAAAAGTTCTACTCCTTGGCTTGTCTCCTTATGAAGATAGTGAATTACATTGCTTGCATGAGGGCGTATCAGAAGCACCTCTGGGATGTTATATCCCCTTATTTGGACAACCCCCTCAACAAGATCTGGATTTTGTGCACACTATCTGGAATGATGGGATCGCAGTAGCAGAGTACCAACAGCAGTCAGCTAAGCATGTGACAGATTAAGCAGGGAAAATCCTGGCCAGTTCAATAGCCGTCTGAAGGCATGCTTGGCTCCACTCATCCAGCCTCTCTTCCATGGCCAAGTCAGTAATTGAAGATCTTCCATTCAACGAAGCCGGTCTCTTTCACTCAGAAACAGACACTAAGTTGGACATGCGCACAAAATGCATACAACAGCAAAATGCTTTGGCATACCCCCTCCTGGGCACACCTCACACTCACAATTCTACAACAAGCGGTTTCCACCTTCCTTTCGCAGAAGGTTTAGTCCTCAAACATCCCACTGTCAGCATACCATTCAGGCCTTTGCTCCATACCAGAGAAAGTTTCAGGACCTGGCAAAAAGTAAGTCTCAGTTCCACAAGAAGAAGCCTGAGCCCTCTAAGCAAAGGGTCTGACTATATGGATCTGCCTTCCGTGCCGCCAATCCAATCACTATCAGATGCGCTCCTCACTGCTTACCACTGATGGCACGCAATCACTTCAGACTCATGGGTCCTCAGTATTATCCGGAATGGATACTTCATAGAATTCAACAGCCTACCCCCCCCACGGGGTCACTCAAACTGACTCCTCCTTCCATACATCTCAAAGAAGAGGTTCAGTCCCTGCTAAGGAAATGGGCTATAGAGGAGGTCCATCAGTGCCAACGTGGAGACTCCCTTTTCTCCCTCTACTTCCTTGTTAACAAGAAAGATGGTGGCTTACACCCTATCTTGGACCTCAGAGAGGTGAGCCGTTTTATTATACCCAAACGCTTCAAAATGGTCACCATTTCCTCTATCCTCCCATTCCTCCACATAGGAGACTGGTTTGCCACCATCGATCTTCGAGATGCATACTTCCACATTGCAACAGCAGAACCTCACAGAAGATTCCTGGCATTTGCGGTTGGTCCCAAAATGTACCGCTTCAAGGCACTCCCATTCGGTCTTTGCATGGCCCCAAGAGTGTTCACAAAATGCATGGCTCCAGTGGTCGCCCATCTTCACATGAGAGGCATCGTAATCTTCCCATATCTGGATGACTGGCTGATTATAGGATCTTCGAAGGAGAAGGTAGCAGGAGATATAGCAGTCATGATCTCCCTCCTACGAGATCTAGGCCTCATGGTCAACATGGACAAATCACACCTGATCCCATCGAGAATCGCAAATTTCATTGGGGCCCAACTGGACTCCGTTCAGGGCAGGACATTTCTCCCAGAGGAATGCTTCATTGTGCTGTGGAACATGATAGATCACTGCACTGTCTGGAGGAGAGTGACAGCACATTTCATCCAGACCATTCTGGGTCACATGACACTACCACAGCGGTGACTCTCTTTGCAAGGCTGTGAATGTGCCGCCTGCAAGCATGGTTCCTCCAGGCCTTCGACCCGATGTGGGATGACCCCCTAATGTGGTTGTCAATCCCTCGACCAATACTCTGGCAGCTGAAGTGGTGTTCCTTTTCACGAAACATGCAGTGCAGTCTACCCTTTGAAATTCCCCACCCATCCAGGTCTCTGACAATGGATGCGTCCACAACAGGATGGGGTGTGCACTCACACCTGACCATCCACAGCCTTTGGTCACCAACGGAGACGGACCTTCACATCAATGCTCTGGAGCTCCTAGCGGTCTTCAAGGCACTGAAGGCCTTCGAATCCTCACTCCAGGGCAGAGTGGTCCAGGTGGCATTGGATAACACTACCATGGCCTTTTACATCAACAAGCAGGGAGGAACCAGATCCAGAACCCTCCTAGACCTATCAACTCAGATCTGGGATTGATGTATACCCAGGGGCATATTCCTGACAGCCATACATCTAGGCAGGTGTGATGTACAGAGAACACATACTCACATGCATTCAATAAATTGCTTTATTGACATGGATTCATGTGTCAGGAACATTGGAAAAGCCGAAACTGAATTATAGCCAAGCAGGCCTCTAGATAAAAGCACACAGTGTGAGAAAAGCATTTAGGGAGGATTCCACAGCACAGGGGGGGAGACACCTTGCATCTGGGCCCCACTGTCCTTGAGCTGCTGAAGAGATCAGCGTTCCCATGCCGACCAGGCGGGCTGGCCTCACTCCAAAACATTCAGGGGCCTAAAAAGGAACCAGGCCTGAACCAGCTATATGTCAGGGTCCTCTATGAATTCTATTACAATACCCAGAATTCAGGGACGAGCCTGACAACAGGGACCAGAACAATGTTGCAGACTCACTGAGCCAGGCCAAGAGCAACCGCCACGAGTCGACTCTAGTCCCAGATGTCCTACCCTCTTTGCACATTGGGGCCAACCATCAGTAGACCTCTTTGCGTCACATAACAACACCAAGGGCAACCTTTATTTCTCAAGGCAATGGCCATCCCACAATAATCTGGGGGATGCATTCCTGTTCAAATGGACAGGGGCTGTGCGGTATGCTTTCTCCCCCATTCCCGCTTCTCTCCAGAGTTGTAGCCAAGCTCAAATGGGACAGGTCAACTTGCATACTAATAACTCTGTGGTGGCCCAGGCAACCTTGGTTCACTCCTCTTCTCCTCTTCTCCTCTCCAAGAACTGTTTCCACTGCCTTCCCTTACGGAAGGACCTTTTGTCAATACAGAAGGCACAAGTCTTCCATCTGGCTCTGGAGACAATCAATCCAACAGTGTGGTTCATAGACCATTAGAACGGTTATCAGTCTCTGTACAGCCTATATTCCAAGCAGCTCAGTGCCCTTCCACGCTAAAGTTGTACCACTACAAGTGGTACCACTACAAGTGGCAGAAATTCTGCTAAGGCTATATCATGCTCCCCATTCGAGCCACTGGAGTCAGTGGACTTTCTAGTCACCATCACTTCAGCCAAAAGAGCCAGCAAGCTATGCACCCTCAGGGTGGATTCCCCTTATGCTCAGTTCCATAGAAACAAAGTGGTCCTTCATCTGGATGTAGCATTCCTGCCCAAGGTGGTCTCTTCTTTTCATCTCAACCAGGACATCGTACTCCCGTCTCTCGAGGCTGCACCCCTGCTGGACACTACAGCTTCATGCCACCCCTTAGACGTGAAAGCATTACTGGAACCCTACAGCAACAGGACTAAGGTGTTTTGCCTCACTAATAAGCTTTTTGTATGCTGCTCTGCCCCCAACAAGGGCCTTCCTATTTCATCCCGAGATTCTACAAATGGGTGGCTTTGACCATCAGGATCTCATACGAAGCTGTGGGCTTGTCCTTGCCTCCCTCCATTCAGAGTCACTCCACTAGAGCAGCAGCTACCTCAAAGGTATTCCTGAATGGTGTACCGCTGCCAGACATCTGCAGGGTGGCCACATGGTCAACGACACTCACTTTTGTGAGGAACTACAAGTTAGACTCTGTTAAAATGGCTGGCGCAGCCCTCGCCAGGGCGGTCCTTGAACATTCGTCCTCAAATGGCTGCAGCACATTTAACTCTACCTCTGTCATAATATAGTATCTTTCCTCTTACAACATGTTGTTGTGGTGTTTTTCTTTCTTTATTGGTCTGGACACCCCCGCCATCCTATCTCCTGAGCTTGTTAATCTACCCATTGTGTGCATTCCCAGAGACCACGAAGAAGAAGAACGGGTTACTTACTGTAACTATAGTTCTTTGAGTGGTCTTTTGTGAATTCACACAAACCTGCCTTCCTCCCTCTGGTGTCCTACCTCTCACTTACTTTATTTAACATGGCTAAAAGGAACTGAGCAATTGGTGAGAGGGATGGGCTTATATGCACCAGGGGTGAGGGGGGTGATGCTACTGCCCAAAAGTTTAAAAAGAGGTGCTAGAAGTTTTTGAAGTGCTCTGCGCAGGTGCAGGATTAACCCATTGTGTGAATTCACAGAAGATCACTTGAAGAACTATAATTACAGTAAGTAACCCATTCTTCTAAAGCTGTGGCCATCACTATATTTACTGGTAGCAAATTTCACAGTTTAACTGTGTGCTGTGTGGGAAAGTATCTACCCTGGATCTCATACCAAACAGTTGCAGTGGATGATCTTCACTTCTAGTATAATGAGAGAGGTGGAGAGAGCTGTCTATCTTCACATCATGCATCATTTAAATGCTTATGTCTTCTCTTACCCATTTCCCTCTCCCAATTTAGCAGTCCCTAACATGGGATCTTAGTGGGAGTGGGACTGTACTAACAAGCTTCTGACAAGTCCACTTGTTTAAGTTAGTGGCGGGAACCATATACCAAACAGGACAATTTACATTATAAGTATAGCCAACATGTAAGTCATAAATACGTGTAAATTTCATTTCATTATTGGGACTCCAGTTCATTTATCCACTGCAACTTCTTTTTGAAATTACAAATCCAGGTCAGTAATAAAACAGACTATTCCTCTATGTGCAGAGACTCAGTTTCAGTATTCAGTGATTTAGTATACCAGAATCATCAGATAATCAGACTGGGAAAAACCAGTTCAGTGACTAGTTTCTACCAGAAACACTAGTCAACTTCTACCACTCAGTTTAGAAGGCAGTAGGTTCAACAGATCAATTGCCTAATTAGGTTTTGTAGATTTGTAGGTGTTTCCTATGATTTTTTTTTCAGTCAAGTACACAAAACATTCTTCTTTCAAAAAATATTTCCACCGTTCCTGTCAAAGTAGTCCAGATAAGATATGCACAAGCACTGAAAAATGCTAATGCTTTTTCCACTAAACATATGCAAAATGCAAAGGAAAATTATAGCTGAGATAGTCTATAATTATAGTGAGATAGTCTAGTCAATCCCAGATTGACTTGGTATTTATTGGAAGAAAATAAGAATATTTTAGGTACTAACATAGGTCATATAAGGAAACTGACAGCCTAATGTGGTGGTTGGACTGTAAAATCTTTGCCTTACAAAGACATTACTGCATCATTTCTGCCAAGAACATTTTCATTTAACCAGGCTTTTAATGTATAATGTATATAGCTGGGGGGGGGGGCTTTTTAATGGATGCTTTATTTGTCTTTTAAAACTTTGTTAAAATGAGGTTATAATGACTTTATCTGTGTTATTAACTGTTTTAAATGTTATTGTAATGGTTTTAATTGATGATTCTTGGAAGCCGTCTTGAGTCCCACTTTGGGAGAAAGGCAGCATAGAAAATAAATAAATAAATAAATAAATAAATAAATATAAGATTAGGTAAGATTAGGTAAAAAAAAAAAAAGAAGAAGCTGTCTTATCCTGAACCAAACTGTTGCTCCATCTAGTTCAGTGGTGTCTACTTAGACTTAGCAGTGGCTCTCTAGGATTTTAGAAAAGAGACATTCCCTATCTTGAAGGGTCTTATTATGAGTCATGCTCAGGATCTGTTTTATCTCCCAGGTATGCTGCAAAATACTATTAAAGTTTACAGTTTGACTAGAACATGCAACAACAGGAATGAAGATTGAAGTACGCACTTATTAGATCATAAATATAAGAATTAGTCATATTGATATTTCAAGTGTTTGCATGTAAATAAAGATGTGGAGTTTTCAACTCAGCTCCTACCACTTATTGCTAGAGTACTGATACCAGACAATGGACCTCTGTTGTAAGAGAGATTCAGAGATATTCTGAATCTGTGGCTTTCATCATGAATAGACAAGGCTTCTTATGAAAGAGACTTACAGTGCAATCCTATTCAAATCTAAACAGAACTGATCCCTATTGAATTCAATATAAAGTACTCCGAGGTATAGGATTGTACTTTTAAAACTTTTTGTTTAGGGATATAAACACAATTGAGGTCCAGAGCCAATCACACCAGTCAGCCAAATTAACAGCAACAACAATTTTTAAAAAACAACAACTGAGAATTGTTCTTACATTGCACCAGGAATATTAACTTGGCATGTGCCTGTCACTATTTGTAGCTTACTCTGTGTTTCCAAGTTTAATATGTGATCAGGTGTACCTTGTGGTCGGTGATATGGAAATTAGGCTGCTTCATGTTCAAATTTGTCTCCAGTTCATAGGTGAAATTGTCCTTGAAGTAAGTTATCAGCCATGCAGATAGTACTGTCCAAGAGTGCTCATCCTGAAATCAAAATGGCAGAACCTCTTGGAAGTCATATCCAAGAGCACATGATCCCCTGGTCTTTAATTTTTAACTTATTTTTTTATTATCTTTATCATTATTACAAACCAACTATACACATTACAAACACCAGCATACCACTACTAACTAGACCAATTCAGGGCCCTGTGGATTGGTGAGCTAATGTGTTCCTCCAACTGGGATGTGCTGGGCAGGGCTCTGCAGATCACCGACATATTGCTGGAGTATGATGCGCTGTACATCCGGGTCCAGTATTCCAATTGCGACCAGCATGGGAAAGGGGCGACTCAGTGGATGCGGAGTCTGCCAGGGTCATTGTCATGTCCAGTGGGCATGATGTGTAGGTTCCTAGAGGAGGGGAGGGTCATCAAGTGGGTGGAGCTTGGCCAGGACACCTTCCCTCCATGCAGAGTGGTGTTGGTGGTGACCAACAGGTGCCATTGACCAATAATAGGTTGGTTGATAAAGGGATACGGACCCATGTGGTGTTCACCAACCATTGATAGCCATTATCAAAGTTGCGGCCTTTTATTTGCCAATAATATATCTATCCAATATATCTTATCATATATCATATGTTTATCTCTATTACTCATCATCATGTACTCAATACAATTTTGTGAAGATACTGTGTCAGTG
This sequence comes from Gambelia wislizenii, assembly GCA_030847615.1. Lineage (NCBI taxonomy): Eukaryota > Metazoa > Chordata > Lepidosauria > Squamata > Crotaphytidae > Gambelia > Gambelia wislizenii. The sequence goes on from JAUMIR010000004.1 coordinate 113,549,418, forward strand.
ACGTGTGTTATACGGGTGTGGGGAGAAATCTGGTCTGGGTCCGCAAGTCATATCCAAGAGTACATGATTTCCTAGTCTTTATTTCTTTTTAACTTAAATTTTTTATTATCTTTATCATTATTACACACCAATTATACACATTACAAACACCAGCATACCCCTACTAACTAGACAAATTATAAAACTATAACCAACCACCTTCCTTTTATCTTAAACATTCAACACCTTTGAGTTCCTGGTCATCAAATTGAAAGCCTAGATATAAATATATTGACATTTTCTTCCTAACTCACACAGCATGTCAATTAATCTCCTAGCTACCTTTCTTTTCTCTTAATCTTTATTACTCAAAACCCAGGAGCACTAACATTCCTTCTTTCTTTTTAATATACTGTAATTCAAAAAATGGTTCCCAATCTTTTAATATTTTTTTCTACAGACTTCTCTTTAATCATCATGGTCAGTTTATCCATTTCAGCCAATTTAAATACTTTTATTAGCCAATCTTCCATTGAGCCTTTTTTCTGCCTTTCTTCACATTTCTGCCTTTTTTCACATTTTTGCATACAACATTCTGGCCACAAAGATCATGAGCCTTTAAGACTAAGGCTAAACATTAGCCTTATTTCCTAATCCTCGATCCACGGGGACAAATATGTGCTTTCTTTTAGTGATAAAAAAAATGCTCCTCATCCACTGCTACAATCCTCCTCCTTTTTCTTCCCACAACAGTTCAATCCTAATGAAAGACTCTTAAACCTAATCCCAGATTCCAATGGAACCACAAAGGTGTTTGCAACATTTTGTGCAACCCAGCAAGGACAACAAATGAGCCAAATCAAGGACCATCGAAGGACAAAAAAAAAAAAAAAAAAGTACAAAAGTTTTGGATGTGATTCTGCCATTGGATTCATATGCCTAATCTGACTTTAATAGTTCTTTGTGCATGAGTAGCTAGTGTTATTGCTGTATTTTAGAGGGGGAGGGAGCCCAACACTTCCTTGCACTGAATACAATAATGGATAAAAAGACCAAGAGTTTTAAAAGGATATAAACAAAATCTAAGTCAAGCACCTCCTATTCCCTAAAACAGATATGACCACAAAACGACTACTTATTTGATCTATCTAGAAATTAGTTTAGGTTGAGCCTTTTACTAGAACAATTCTTATTCCCAGCTGTTAAGTTAAAGAAGTACCTTGATGCACTGTTGTTGTTGTCATCTTTAAACATGGCAGTCAAACCAATTAAAAGATGTAAATATAACTTGAAAACCTAGGAAAGGTCCAAGTATAAATACTTTTCAAACATAAAGAAGACCTCTAGTCCTCTATAATGAAAACAGTTATGGTCCTGATATAATCAATGATAATGAAATGTTACTGCACTGACATCTTCAGTGACAAGTTACAAGCTATGTTAGGGAAAATGCAGCACTGAAGTCACTAGCTAATTGATGTGTGCTCTTGTGACATGTGGGAAAACATTAGTATGAGGCTCATTTAGATTCAGAAGTTTATTCCAACTATGCATGATATCATAGATGGAAACAATATGCAATAATCCAAATGAGCTAGCTAATGTGAGGCAGCAAAGACCCACTTAGGAGAAGTGTTTTAATTAAATGACATGTGATTATTATAATTAGATACTAAACAGCCTTGTTAGATGAAAATTGCTTTAGAGTTGTTTTTTTTGGTCAATGTATCTTAAATGACATAGTATAGGGCTATGCCATGTATGTGAATGAGCTAAATGTACAGTCATTACTGTTCTCCTTCTGCAACTACCCCTAACCCTTGACATTCTGAAATCTATCTCCACATCTTTAGCCAATAGGTTTTTACTGAAATGTCACATCAAAATTAAACACATGCACACATAATGTGGCTTAAGGCAAATGAGTAAAAATTGGGCTATAAAAGCAAATCTTTCTGAACATTTTTTAAAATGACAGATGATGGGATGTCTGTAAATTGTAGAAAATGTTCCATGATCTCAAATAGCCCTAGAACTGAGACACTCTGCAACAAAGCATGTTTACCACTGCTCAGAAAGTCTAAGAACTAGAACAACTCACTGAATGGAAATACTTAAGATCAGAGAGTGTTTCTATCCTTTACAATGGATATAGTGAAATTCTTGGGTGCCATTTTGCAATCCAACTTCAATGGAATGTGCATTCAGGAGCAAGTAGTATTTTTTCCCTCAAAGGAATCACCATCTTATGTGTAAAATGGGAGATGAAAAGGAGGAGGAAGAGAATGGAAGTGATGCACTGGTGAATCAGACAAATGCCACATTTCAAACTCAATCAGGAACAAACAGGAATAGCTTCAGCCAAATAACTAACTATAGCATTCAGATTTCAATAACTGAGAATAAAGAGAGTTCAGCAAGTGTTTGAAAACTCTCACTAAAGTTTAAAGGATCAGACTTGGGCAAAGTTAAGATTTAATTGTAAAAAGAAAGACAAGGAGAGGAGGTATATTTTCAATGCATTTACTGAAGTTACCTTTTCAAAACATCATAATAACAATAATGTTATCAACACATGTAAAAGAGCCACTTGGTTTTCTAAATAAATAATAGAATATATACCCTAGACATGCAGAATTAGTACATAGAGCCATATTTTTTTTTAAACAACAGATCACGTTCAAACTGTCTGTTACTAGAATTCCATAGCTGCTGTTGAAGGCATCTCTCTGTCATATTATGGCCCCTCCTCCCAGTAACCTGTAGTGATCTAAATGCATGATGTAACGTTATTGTCTCTATGATAGGCAATGATAGGGGAAGCTAGAAGGTTGGTGATGTCATGTGAGATTTTCAATGAAAGATGGTTTCTACTTTTAGAGAAAGTTTGCACAACATCTTATTTGAATCCAAAAGTTGTGCTTTGGCCAGAGGTCCAGGTCTTTCTGAGAAACATTTGGGTCCTGTCAATATGAGCAGAAAAAAATATGATCTCCTCTGAAGAATCCGCCATTTGCAGTACTGCAACATGTCTTAATGGTCAAAAGAACCCCCCTAAAACTTTGCATGACTCCTAGCCAAGATGGCAGCTGTGAGTTATTTACTCGCCATTTTAATTATGCCACTACTGAACTGTTTTTTAAAAAACAGTTTACCATGGTGTGCACATGTGATATTTCATATTTCCAAAAGGAAAAAAAAAGAGAGGAAAAGATCACTGTTTTATCAACTTACCTAAACCTCGCTTAGCCAAAAATCCAAGATGGTGACAGCAGGCACTTTTCCTGTTTCCTAGCCCCACCCCCATGCTTATCCAGCCAATCAGCTTACATTGCCTGGTTGCAGCAACGTGAATGCAACTGTCCAAACTACTGCACATTTGCATGCTCTACAGAGTTTTTAAAAAACTCTGCATAAAGCTCTGAAGGCTTCTCTAGTGGTGTTTAAGGTGGATTTGGCTGCCCCACTTATGAATGAGGTGTATTTATGTGAATGCCCATCTGTACAAACCGCTTTCCATGCGATTGCCATTTGGATTATTTTCACCGTATAGATGAGACCTTGGTGTGAAATATGAGGGACACTGCCCTGGATGTACATACCAGAAATTAAAGTTTCAAGAAGCAGACACATATAATGGTTTTAGATGATAGCAAGCCTGGTATAGTGGTTTGGATGTCAGACTACAAGAGATCAAGGTTAAAATCCCCACTTGGTGGTGGCAAATCACTAGGTGACCTTGGGCAAGTCACACTTTCTCAGTCTTAGAGGATGGCAGTGGCAAACCCTCTCTGAACAAATCCTGCCAAGAAAAACCTAGGATAGGTTCACCTTAGGGTCTTCATAAGTTGAAAATGAGTTGAAGGCACAGAACAACAACAGCTAGAGGTGAATCCTAACCATTCTTTTATGACATTTTAAAAAGATCTGATAGATGAAAATATTTTATTTCAATATTTAAGTGAAATGAGTAACAAAACTCTTGTACATTTTAATGGAAAAGAATGGCATTATCATCATGGTCACAATCATCACATTTTATCTGAACCAGACAGACTGTATTAAAACCATTCAATATTATATTTAAAATCCTTTACAAATATATTTAAGAATATATCACAGATGATTTGGGCATAACATTTACCTTAAAATGTATTTCAAACTTTACTTATATAACTAACTAAAAATGCAGTAATAAAAGTAAAGAGACAATCTCTCTCTCTCTGGCTTTTCTTCGCAAACGAAGATTCAGGAAGGACTCAGCCCGCATTTTCTGCAAGCGCACTGATGACTAAAAAGGCCAATCCAAGATAGACAAGTCCGGTTGCAGAAAGCACAGCAGAAGGTCTCTTTGGTTGATGTTTCTGGATTGTGATTCTTTCTGCGTTGTCATTTCTCTTCAAGACTTGTTCGGCGTGAGTTCTCAAAAAAGCCTGCAGCATTGTGGATAGTGCATCTCCATGCCTCCCGATGTGAGGCCAGGGCGGACCATTGTTGGTGATCAATTTGGCCAAGCCTGAGATGTTGTTTCAGGGAGTCCTTGTATCACTTTTTTGGAGCGCCCCTCTTATGCTGACCCGTGGCGAGTTCACATACAAATCTAGAAAATCATGGAGGCTAAGCTGATATCGTCATGACTGACTGCTGTACTATCTAAAAATCTTCTCTTTTCTCTGCTTGCAATGCGCAGAGGAGCACAACAACCATTCTCAAATTTCTTAAGATAAGAGGAGGCCACTATTTACCTGCAGCGCTCAAACTTTTTGAAGCCAAACCAGTAGCACAACTGCTTTATGGATCCCAATTGGGACCCTTCCCCAACCCTGCTCCATTAGAACTTGTCCAATCCAAATTATTAAGATCAGCTTTCCAAACTCCAAAATGTGTCTCTAACGCAGCTCTGAGACTGGAGTCAGGATTTATGAAAGTGGAGGCCAGAGTGTGGGTGACCATACTCAACTACTGGCTCAGACTATCCCTCTTTCCCACTGGCCTTGCTCCACTAACCTTAAGTGATGATTTCCAATCCAGCTGGAAACAGACAGTGATGACTAAAATCTCAATGTTGGGCCTTTCCCCAGTTCTTCTGCTAAGCCTGGGATATGATAGGGCAAAAGCTACTATCAAACAACGGGTAGCAGATATAGAGCGACAACTGGATCTAGCCAGTACTCCAGCCTTCATTGCTAGTGACTCCAATAGATATCTGGCCTCTCCTTTGACATACTTAGCAACACTTGAAATACCTAAACATCGAAGGGCCTTTACTCATGCACGGTGTCATGCCCTCCCTTCAGCTGTCCTTGAAGGCCGATACAAGAAGATCCCCTTCTCAGACAGACTGTGCCCCTGCAACTCAGGCCAAATAGAAACAACAGAGCATGTATTACTCCAGTGCTCATACTACAGGGACATACGTCTCAGACTTATTTCACCCCTGTTGCATAAATATCAAGGGCACACTGGACAATTCTACATAAACTTGTTGCTTTCAGACACCAACCCAGGAACAACTTATAATGTTGCCAGATTCTGCGCAGCTGCGGTTAAAATTCGTCAGACAATGTCCTCAGCAGTAGAATAATGTCAACCTAGTCTTGTTATACTGGAGCTAACATTTTAAATACTGCTTTTAGCCTGTTTTTATTTTGCGTTCTTACCTTTATTCTGTATCCCCTTTTTACCTGTGCTGGTCTATGACCGTAATAAAGATTCTATTCTATTCTATTCTCTTTTTATTAGCAGCTGAAGATACAAAAATGGCAATCTGAATTGCACCATACACCATGTAAAAGGAACTGCATGCATTTTTAATGTACTTCAAAGTTCTAAGAATGGTAATCAATGTTGGAGATTGGGAACAAAATTCAACATTTTTTCCAGAGCCAAAACAACTTGTGAGGTAAAGAGAAACTGAAATCCTAGACAGTATGTAAAAGAGGAATAGGCCAGCAACCAATCAAGAGTCGCATTAAAAATATTACAAAGGAAGATAATATGCAATCAGAAAAGAAGCTGCAAAATCCTGATGGCATCATAAAATAAAAACCTGAATCTTGTTTCATTTACAAGTATTGACAGGAAGAACACCAGTAAATGACCATCATTACAGATAAGGCAGATACACTAAATGGGCAATTATTTTGGGAAGGAGTTTAATGGTGTGCTTCCCCTCTTTTATTTAATGAACAATGCTACTATTAAGTTAAACAATGCAGTGAGAATGCAGATTTAAAGTAAAGTTCTAAAATAAGCAGGCATTCTCTAAAGGAACTAAGGTTCCTGTTTCTATGCTGGTTAAACAAGTTAAAATACAAACAATGGCTGGCATCCTATCTTGCAGTTATGTATCTGTAACTTAGAGTTACAGATCCATAAGTGCTATGTATTTGGATATGCTATGTGTTCACAGTCATGTCACTATTTCCATGATCATAAATATCCCCCAGAACCCACCTCAAACTTGAGGGAGCTGCTTTGAGCAATGGAGGTCTGTAGCGTGGGCAAATGGAATGCTTCGGGATGATACCTCCTTCTGACCCTGAGACATAGTGTGATGAGGAGAAGCTTCTCTTTTCTTCCTCTGTGCTGCAGACTTCTGTCATTCATAGCAGCTTTCTCAAGTTTAAGTTAGGCTCTGAGAGTGGATCCTTTAGGTCATTTGTAAGGGATGCAGGATCTCAGTCACTTGGATTATTTCTGACCATAATTGAATGCTCAAAACCAACTCCACCTAGTATTTCTAGCAATTCAAACAACTCCTTGTGCTTGTTTATTTTTTTTTAAAAAAATCTAATGTTAAATATCTGTATTTAAAGCATCTGAAAGACCTTATTCTCCCATATGAGTCTGCCCATGTTTTGAGATTTTCAGGGTTTGGTGTGTTCTGTCTGTCCCACCACCCCCACAGGTACATCTGGTGGCAAAACAGAAGAGGGTCTTCTCAGTGGCTGCTTCAAGGGTCTGGAACTCCCTACTGAGAGAGGTTAGACTGGTGCCTCCTCTGTTATTCTTTCGTAGGCAGGTGAAGGCCTTTTTTAATCTTGGCAGGGGGGAAGGGCCTAACAGAATGTGCAGCATTGTTTATTGGTTGTTTTGATAATGGACATGCTTTTAATTCTATTGATATTTTAATTATAGTATTTAACTTTTTAATGCAATATGAGTCCCATATCTGTGGCACCTGTATCTGCGGTTTCACTTACCTGTGTCCAAAAAAAGTCCTCTCTAGGCATTTTCTAGGTCCTCCAGCATGATTCTATGTTATGCTTCTGTCAGAAGTTAGGCCAGAAGACATTCATTTCAATAGGGTTTGCTATTAGCTGTGGTTTCACGTTTCCATGGTAAGTCCATGGACATATTTCCCATCGATCATACCATAGGGAATACTGTAATGTGAATTTTTTAGCTACCAGCTATACCTGACATAACATATGCTGGTGGTGCATTAATTGTGAGTCGCTTTGTTGCCCTGCCACTGCTGCTGCCACCGCCACCACAAGTTGACTGCCTGGATCCCATCACAGTGGCAGCAGGGGCAGCAGGGCAATGATGTGACCCCCTGGGCTCCCCAGGCAATATTGAAGCCTATTTCAAAAAAGTTGGTCTAGTTCTATAACAGAGTAAATAATGTCTACTGTTCCAAAAATCCAATTAATTTGTTGGGAGATCCAGCTTCACTGACTCAATTCTTACAAAATAAACCATATATATATGGTATGGATATGTTTCCTTTCCCAGTGTGCTGATTGGCAGCTTAGGAAACATACCCAACCAATCCCCTCACTCCCACAGCCAATCACCACCCACATGCAAATTCCCTCTCCACCTCGCAATCCACACCTGCCACTTAATCTGCATCTCCAGCTCCAACCTCACAAGGGGCCCTCCCTCCTCTCACTCCCTCAACCAATCACCCCCCCACATGAAAAAAATGCAATATTTTTCTCCCAGCAGGGCACATAACAGTGTATGTTACACCGGGCACATCAATACTAATACTAATACTAATACTAATACTAATACTAATACTAATACTAATACTCCAGTGGCTCTTAACCTTTTCTTTACCAGGGACCGCTTTAAAATATCTTTTGTTGCCATGGGCCCCGAGATTTAACTCAAGATTTAAAACAGAGCAACAACAATACAATTACACCAGTGAGTCTTAAACTTTTCTTTACCAGGGACCCACTTTAAATATCTTTTGTTGCCATGGGCCCCTGAGATTTAACTCAAGATTTAAAACCGTAACAACAATAATACCTGATGACAACAATAATAATACAATTACAGCAATACTTCTTAACCTTTTCTTTACCAGTGGCTGCTTAAAATATCTTTTGTTGCCATGGACCCCCAAGACTTTAGATTTAAAACCCTAATAATCATAATAATACCTAATAATACCAAATAACCACCACCACCACAACAACAATACAATTACACTGTCCATGAAATCTTCCCTCACAGGCACTGGAGTGGGAGGGAAGATTTTTCTTCTGCTTCTTCCTGCAAGTTTGTGGCTGGAGTGGATTGAATGGCAATGTGCAGGCCATGCTAGCCAGTCAACCTTTGCCTTGGCTCCTGTCACATGGCCACTCCACTGCAGGCAGAAGGTGGTCTGAGCAGCTTTCAAGCATTCATAGACCCCCTGTGAGGACATCGCAAACACCTGGGAGTCCCCAGACCCCAGGTTAAGAACCACTGGTCTAGATACTTGTTGAAACTAGCATGCAAAAGCTCTGCCTCATTTAGAGAAGAGGGGGTCCAGGAAACCGTGTCTACCACTTGTTAAAAAAGAAATAAATAGAAAAGAGAGTGAAGTCGTCTCTCCAGTGAGGGGTGGAATGGTCACCTCTAACTTTTTCCTGAGTCTTGGGCTTGCCTTCACCCCACCCACAGACTGTGGAGCCTCAGCCACCTGCTCCAACACTGGCTGCCCTTTGAGGGCAGCATGTTAGATTCCCATTGGGGGGAGTCTGGTGGCCAATGAGAGACCACTTTGCTCCATTCTATTCCCCCTCTCTCGATGGCTTTGGCTCCTCCCACCAGCTGGAGGGTTTTTTTTAAGCAGGTGGCAGCCCATCCAGTGCAGCATTTGTAAAGAAAGTCTTTCTCCCCCATGGGAAGCAGAGCCAGGGGCAGCCAGAGGATCCCAAGGGGTCCCCTAAGGAGGAAAAAGAGGGCCTGGAACCCCAGGGCAGCCTCCCACCTCCTTCCCACCCCTTTCCAGTTTTTTTTTTTTTTGAGCCTGTAAGTTCCTCAGGGCAGAAGGTGTCCACTCATTATAGGCTCACTAAGAGGCACCAGACACAACCTGGGGACAAACTAACCTAGGAGTAGCCAAAAGCAGAACTGCACAGCAGAAAAATAACAAAACAAAGGCTTCAGCTAGCAGCTGTTCCACAGCTCTGACTCACATTCACACACAAAAAGACTTACTGACAGCAAGGTTCATCCAAAAATATTGGGAGGTCTTTATCTCCAGTTTCAGTATAAACAAACACAATATATACACAGAAAACTTCATTGACAAACTCAACAGCAACACTCCTCTTTCTCTACAACATCAACTCACACATAATGCATTGTGTGCTTTGGCTATATAGGAGTGTTTGCCAGTCATCCCTCTGCCTAGCCACAGATGCGAACAAACCCACTTCAGCTGTGCTAGTAGTCTGTGGTCTGTTGTTCCAACATTTTTCCTTTTGCACTTAAAGCAATATTACCTTGACAGAAAGAGGGGAGAAAGGGCTCAAGTTTTTAGGTGCAGAAGGGGTGAAGAGTGGAGGAAGGGAAGAAAACCTACCCTGCAAGGTAGGACAGGAAGAAAAAGAAGAAAGAAGAGGGTGGGGGACACATAGAAAGCAACATTATCCCCCCCCCCGCATGCATATTAAGATAGCAAGGGGAGCTGGCTAAGTATTTAATTACTGCAGCTCAGCAGCTAAGATGTGGCTGTAGGCCAAGGAGGTGGTGCTGAAAAAACCCCCTCAAGCTGCTGATTGGTCAGCCAACAGATCACTACAATTGGTTGGGTATGTTTCCCAAGCAGCCAATCAGCACACTGGGAATGGCAACATACCCAAGATAATTATATATATAGATACCTGTTTTAACATTTGTGAGTCACCTTAAGTCCAGAATTGGGGAAAAATGTGAGATATAAATCATCCATCATCATCATCATCATCCACTGTTAGTGCCAACTTGAGCAGACCCATTGTAATAAATTGGACTTAGACACCACTTACTTAGGTTGGAACTAACATTGGATTTTAACTTTAATATTCCACATCATCCTACACTTGAAATAGCTTACAATCATAATTAAAATCACTACATCATCTATTAATAAAAAATAAGCATTACAAAAGAATAAATGTCCCCCAAAAGTTGGCACATTAAATATCTATTAAATGTGCACAATAATTACTGAATTAATTAAGCTCCTTTATATGCCACTCTTCAAGAAACAGAAGCTTGAAGCCACAGTGGATGTGCTTTTAGCAGGCCTATTCCAGGAGGCCCTTCCACAGGTTCAGAGTCATCACTGAAAAAACTGTTTCTTGCTAATGGCACTTTCTATTGACAAAGTGGAAATATATGACAAGACAAGTTCTCACAGGTATGAAGGCTTCAGGGTATAAAGAACTGCCAACCAAATATTATAAATAACCATTTCAACCATAATTGGCTGCACATTCTCCAGTCTCCTCACATTCTCAAAGTAGTAGGAAGTGACCTTCTGTTTCAAATGAGACATTAGTTGATCTAGAAGCATCCTGAAGATCTGTAAACCTCATCGTTCAGAGAAAGTACACTCCTGTCTCAGTCCTGAATTAGCTTATCTAATGAACTTAGAAGTACTCTCTCCTGTCTGGATTGAGACCCACTAGCCAGCCCACAACCCAACCATCCAGGTAATAATTTTTCAGTTTTAAAAGCAAGAACTAGTTATCATCAGCATAGTGATGATGCCTTCTCCCATTGGTTTCAGGTAAGTAAAAAAGATTAAAAAATAAGAGCTCAGAGGAGCTACCACGGCCAATGGCAATGGGCAAAACAATAATCACCCTATTCAGCTAGATAGGACTTGTACTGCCCCCAGATGGTGCCCATATCTTATATAGAGAGAGAAATGTTCCAGGAGAATATCCTACTGTCCTGTCTAACTTCCAAAGTAGGTCATCCACCAAGGATGGAAGAATTGAGAAATGTTTACTTACATATATAACACTCTATTCAGGTATTCCTGAACTGAGTAAAATAAACACATAAAGACAGAGAGTGTGCTAGTGTGGAAAATCAATATTCAAAATAATCTGGAGAGCCTTAACAGAGGAAGCAGAGAAAAAGTTACTCTTCATGTGAGGAGAGCAATGGAAGCGGTCATAGAGTGGGGTGAATTTAGCATGTGCCTTTCCATGTGTGGTTGTTATATTCAGTTCAGGAACACCAGAATAGGGCTTAAGTAAAAGAATATAATTACTTTTTACATTGTAAGTAATTGGTTTTGGTTCAGAAGGCTAAGAATCAATTCCCAGTTACTCAAAGTGGTATGTATGTATGTATGGACTTCCCTGTCCATTTTCAGTTTACAATTGTTTTGTTTTTTCAGAGCTTTTTCAGAAAATATGCATCTGGTTAGTTTCTAGCCCTTCACCATCTCTAGAATAGTTTGCAGCTGGTTCCCCTCTTCCTCTACTTGAGAATGTTGCTCAGGGTCTGGAAACATACAGTTCCCAGATTTATTTGTGCTTTTCATATGTTCTTTGAAGATATGAAGAACAGCAACTCCCTGTTGCTGTTGATGCTAAGAGAAAGGTAGGGGGTGGAACAGAGGGTCAATTAACACCTTCTTCTTGTTTCTTCTTATGCTGAAAAAAAAAGAGACACAAAAGCTGTTGAGAAATTGAGAAGAAAAAGTACTGTTGTTTTGGGAGAGGTGGTAGGGTTTTATAAAAAACATTTTCAGTTACTGAAGTACGTTAACTTAACAAATTATAGAGAAGATTGCATGCATTCTTTCTGTAACAAAGTGTTGTGACTGAGCTCCAAATCAGTGTCTCTGTAGACCATTATGTCCCCACCCATTGCCTCTGACATTCTTCAGAATGTAGCACAATTTCAGAGGCACTGCAGCTAAGAATGTTGTCCCCTGCCAAAGGATGTTGCGGCTCCAGCTTGCTAGCAGATTTTAGTCAAAGTGGAGAACCAACTTCCTCTGCACTTTTGGTGAAATCTACAAATGGCAAAAGGCATTGAATGTAATGTAGCTTGAAATGTCAGACATAAAAAAAAAGTTTATTTTTATGACATGAAACCAAGAATGTTCTTTGTTTGTTTGTTTGGAGTATTTATGCGCCCTCTTATGCCACAAAGGCTGTCAGAGTGGTTAACAAATTGTTAATTTGACAGTTCCCTGCCCCCAGGCTTACAATCTAAATAAGACATGACATACAAGGAAAAGGGAATGACAGGAGGGGGGATATTAAGACTAGTGGATAGCGCCACTTCTTCTCTCCCTCTGAGGCCAGGACAGTGGCAGCTGGGATGGAGGGAAGTCCTTTCATCTTCTTTGGGCCTAGGCATGGTGGAACCAATCCTGCCTCTTCTTCTCTGCTTTAATAAGATATTCTCCACAGTCCTTTTGTCAGTATCTCTCATTCTTGATTCCATTCACTAAGCCCATGGCATCATCAGAAAAATCAGGAAGGGCTTTATTGCAATGGCTGCATTCCTGTTAAGTATTAGAAGTGATTAGCTGTATTCATGAATCCATAATTGCACCTGCATACGACAAAGAAATCTATAGAAAGAGGAAGTATCTTCAAAAACATGAATATTTATGTGGTTGTGATGCCAAAAATATCATAATGAAGATGATGTGCAAGTCTTCAGGACCTAGGAATGTGGCATTAATTCTGCAGATGTCAAACTTAGCCAGTTTCTTAATGGCTAGTCACCATACACTGAAAGTCAATGTCGTGAGAGCTGAAAGGAGTGTTTGAAACTATCTTATTTCATTGTGTTTAAAGCTACTTACCTTTCTATCTATGAAAAATAGCCAGTTTTCAAAGATCCAAAATTATTATTTATTGATTTATTTTAAAGAAAGAAATATCTAAAACTGCAGATTGTGATTGAAAATCAAATCATCTTTTCATATGAGTCTGGAGCTGAAAAACAAGTAGATCAACAAATTATTCTATTTTATTAAAATGGCACAACACAAGTTCACACTTTTTAACCATGGAAATATTGGAATTATCTAGCATAGTTAGCTGTTCTACTTACTCATCATTTTTTTGTTTAGCAAATCCCATTCCACACAGCTTGGGTTTTGTATCAGCAGCATGGAGTAGTTGGAGGTAGGACACAAGAGCCATAATCACAACCTTTAGGGAATTGATCAGTTACAAATGGTCATACATTTATTGGTTACTGCTCATTGTGTCTTGGCATGACATAAGACAAGAATCCTGAATGTTATCTTATACTAACATCCCAGTTCAGTGCATGAATACTGTTGGTGGGAGGGACAGGAACATTGTTACTGTTGTGTGCCTTCAAGTCATTTCCAACCTATGGTGACTCTAAGATAAACGTATCATGGGATTTTCTTAGAAAGATTTTTTCATAGGGGGTTTGCATTTGCCTTCCTCTGGGGCTGAGATGGTGTGTCTTGTCCAAGGCCACTCAGTGGGTTTCCAACTGAGCAGGGATTCAAACTCTGGTCTTCAGGGTCATAGTTCAATGCTCAGACCACTATACCACTACAGGAAGATTCGGCAAACATGGGTACATCCTGACACCTGGGCAAGTTGCAGAAATGCCAGCCCCCTCCAAGCTGGACTGGGGCCCTGAAGCCATGCCCCCAAGCACCATGATGAGCCTCCTGAAGGGTAATGTAGAACCCAGATCCGATTTATTTCTATTAATGGGTTTTACCAAGTGTGTCCAGCAGTTGACATGAAAATTTGTAATAGACGTATAGAACAATGTAATTCATGATAGGAAATTGAGACAGAAGTATAAATGAATGCAATTAAGTGCAAACTACAGTAATGTTATGAGAAAAGAAACTCCCCTCCATCAGTGGGAATTATTGCACCTTTGGATAAAATTATTTCCAAGCCCTTTTTACTTATGGCTAATCATAGCCCATAACAAATTAAAAAATACTAGACTGAGGAAACGTTGGGTTAGGGGAAGCTAGGAGCACTACTTGTAATGGATGACCTTGGAACTGATTAGGGAGAAATTCCCCCTCAAGTCTTTCTAAAGTGCTGCCTTAGAGGCCAACTGGCATGCAAATTGGTTCCCATGGTGGGCCCCAGCTCCAGTACTGCTCCAAGGAGAACTGGTCAGTAAACCACTGGCTACACAAAAAAGATCATCTTATTTCCTTCCCTCCCCTTGCAAAAGTCATATAAGAGACATGTATTTAATTAACAGCAGTCAGCTGTTTGGAAAATCCAGTGATCCAGTGCTTCTGGAAACAAACAAACAAGCACAGTTTTAGCACTAGCATGTAACTTCAGTATGGGCCTGCAGAAATAGGATCTTAAAAACCTTGATAATGAGGTCTAAAAGAGAAGTAAATATTGCATGAAGAGAAAATTAGGGACATTGTAGTTTCATCATAAATGCAAAGATCTTTCTCTAGCATCTGGAGTAAATAATTTAGAATGTTCTCTGATCTTTCATGGCTGATGAGAAGCCAAGCACTGCATAACGTACCGACGTAGTCATGGAATTGAACTGGGGTGACAGGAACACCTGCCTTGGGGCTGTTCTAGAAAGAGATGTAAAATCACTATAAAAAATATGCAATATACCTTCAAAAATACCAAGATATTGTAATGTTTTCTTTGCAGTATAGAATAATGAGTAATTTTATTTTCAGAGTTATGGAAGAAAAGCTGGATTTCACTTTTCCATGAGAGTTGGAGAGGGTAGCAGGCTTCTCAGAATGTTAATACTCATGTTTCTAACTGTTTCCTATGGCTCTATCCTATCAGAGTAAGATTCCATAATTGAATATCCCTGGGATGAGTAAGGTCTGGCTCGGGCACATGTGCAGTTGAACAGCAATAGCCAGCCATGATAGTGTTGTTTTATTTTTTGCACTGTAAATACTGTGTTGAACTAGATGAGGCCTTTCCACAAGATCTTTGAACTGTGATAACTTCTCTCTGTGTCCTCCGCACTTGTCAAAGTCAAGGATTCCTCAGTATAAAGCAGAAGTCTTTTTGTGAGAAAGACTTTAAAAATAGATCACTCAGGAAGGACTTTGTATTGTTACCATGAGAAACAACACTGTTAAGCAATTTTGTCTAATCAGAAGATTTTGTATATTAAATACTTTAGTTATGAATATGTGGATGTACTCATTTGTCCCTTATTTCTGTAACACATGCATGAAAACGATGTGCCTGTAAGTTATACCTTATCTAGCAAGCTGGTTTGGCTGTGTTCACTCTTTAATCAGACTTGCCATTTTGAGGGAAGCAGTGGGGAGGACAATCTGGTAGAATTTGAAGAATATTCTTAGCACACGAGAGTGCTCCTGTTATCTTTCCTTCAAGAAAATCAGAACAGTATATAAAATATTCAGTGCTTAATAGATGGGCTGTTTCTTGCTGAGTTTTGTAATGAAAAAATCTTGAGGTTCAATTTTTCATTTTCATTGTTTCACAGGAGCTTTTACATAAAGACTTTGGACTCTGGCCAAGGAAGCCTGACTTTGAAAGTGGTGGCTTGGCCATATTAAAGAAAGAGATGCAAGATGTCTCAAGCAGATGGCACAAGGGATGCCATTCTAATACTCCTGCTCACCTGCTCTTGAGAGCTGGATTTGTTCCAATCACCTTTCTTCATTCAAAGAACAAAAACAAAAACCCAGTGTCTAGACATTTGATGAAAGAGATCTTGCCAATGATCTCCCTCATGCATCAGTCTGGGTAATGGATGCACAACATTTGTATCTTAAAATGTGAGGACTTTAAGATACCCCATTAATCGATGCCAAAGATTAGCAGAGATTTCCAATGAAAAGTTTCACATGGCTGTTCTTTTAATTTAACCATAAAATCATAAATATTTCTCTGTAAGGATAAAAGAAGGGGGGGGGGCTGAAGTTGCATGTTCATTTTTCCTTAAAGTCTATTTTCCTTTACATGGCTTGCCACCACAAAAATCTATATGAAGTCAAGTGTGATCTGTCAACATGCAGAGGTACATTTTATGACACCGTTAATAAAACCCAGATAAAAAGCTTGTTTTGTGCATCAAACAATAGAGGACAAACTGGTTCATGGCTTCTAGTTGTTACATGTTTTTTCTAATTCATTTGGAAACAGAGCAGCAGAGGCAACGAAGAATGGCTTGTGCTTGGCAGTGATTGATTTTGCTGACACTTGTCCAATTGATTGCTATGAGCAAAGGACATGGATAGCACAGAATATAAGTATGATGTACTATGTCACACCATTTCAGTGGAGCATAGCTTGGTGTGAGATAGAACCCATCACCAGCATTTGGGTCTCTTGAAACTGTTTCTCTTCCTGTCCCAATTTGTAAATAGCTAAGGAGCATGCCTTATTATTTTAAAATTTTCAATCTAGTTGTTGTTTTTTCTACTCCCTCAAAAATTGTTACATGGGTTAAAGTAGCAGTAGTTGGTTTCCTGATATCTCCAGCAGAACTCTCATCCAGGCTAAAGATGATGGCCAGAATGTTGTTGGTTAGTCCCAAGTAGAGTAGACCCACTGAATCAATTGTTGAGTGTTGAGTCAACACATAGTTAAATTTTGGTGGCTGAATGGAATTACTCTAGTTAAGACTAACAATACGATGTAGGCCAATGTTTTAATGCCTGGTGTATTCAGGTAATTGTAAACAGGATCTTTCCAAGGCACAGAAAGGCCATTCTGAGAGTTGGGGCTACAGGGGAGAGAAGAGCATGGGAGATTTCCATTGTTTAAGCAGATATCTGCTTGTGAAGCCTCAGGAAGCTTCTTTGGAAGCCTCTGATTTATAAGCCCTCCTCCTTTTATAACTGCAAATACTTCTTTGTGTAGTGGCTGCTTCTCAGAGATACCAAATAAACATTCTTTATATCCCACACATTGTGAAATTTCCAAAGGAAGTAATGCCTTTGCAGGTAAAACTTGATGCAAAGCATAAACCATTTAGATTCTACTATCTCCATGCAAGCTCCAGTCAGCTAAGATGCATAGAAATTCTGCATGAAACATATGGCACATATTTAGATGGGCAAGCACCACAGTGAAGTAAATTTAGCAACTATGGTAACTATATTGGTTGAGTTCCCTTTCAGTATGAGGCTCAGTTCCTGCATCCTCATCAAGAAGAGTGTATGAGTCTGCTGCCACACTGCAGAAATATGCCATGCTCAGTGGTATGGAATTCTGGGATTTGTAGCTTTGTGAGATATTTAGCCTTCTCTGTCAGAGAGCTCTGGTGCCACAACAAAGTACAAATCCCAAGATTCCACAGGATGTAGCCATGAGTGTTAAAGCAGTGTGAAACTGCATTACTTCTGCAGTGTGTCAGCAGCCTTTTTTGAGTATTCTAAGGTGCACATCAGCTTATATACATGCTGAAAACAAATTAAAAACAAGAATACAAAATCCCACACAAAAGCTGTAAAAACAAAGGCCGAAACCCAATTGTTAATCCCATATAGAGTAGAGTCATTGAATCAATGGAAATTTGGTAAACTAATATGCATTTAAGTTTCATTGATTCAGTGGGTTTAATCTAGTTTGCACTAACAACTGATATTAACCTTACGTCATACCAAAAGCTAAGTCTCAAGCTGTGTGTTTGTGGCTGGGTGAGTTAGTGGGTAACTGTAACTTCTCAGAAAAGCCCATACAAAAGAGTAACAACATACTTCAGGAGGAAGATTCTTTCATAGCCTTGAGACAGTGAACATAAAGGTCTTACCTAGAGCCTCAAGAAGTTCTTCTCACTTCACACAAAGATGCCACCCAAAGCAGAACTTGATAGGGCAATTAAAGAAGATCATTCATGTGACATATCTGCTCTCTCCTTATGTTTCTATAACATGTTCAGATCCAACCACATGGATCACTCATGGTTTATTCAGCAATATATTCAGCAATATTTTTTTTAAACTTTAATTTTAGAGGACACATAATTCAGAAGATTGTCAGTTAATACATTGGCCAGCATGGCATAGTGGTTTGAGTGCTGGACTACACTCTGGAGGCCAGGGTTTGAATCCCTGCTCAACTATGAGAATCTACTGGGTGACCTTGGGCAGGTCACACTCTCTCAACCTTAGGACTTTATCAGAGCACCCTTCATAAACATTCTTTTGCCGGCATATTTTGAAGTGTTTTTATGCCAGCAAAAGAACCTCCTTGATCAGAACTACCTTTAGCAGTGTGAAAAGGCAGCCCTGGCAGTAACGGAGCATGAACAGAGCTCCATTTACTTCTGGGATTGAGATCTCACCGATTCTCATGAGAAGATGTGAACATGGCAAATTTAAAAAATAAAGCAAAATAAACACACAAAACGTACACACAGGCACAAAAACACACTTTAAAAATTACAAGTAAACTGGGGAGGTTCATAAAAAGAGCGTCCCTTACCTGGCTGTCACAATCTCACCCAGAAGTGTTCTGACATTGACACTGTATTCCTGTGCATGGCATGAAGTTTCAAATGCCGGCAATGCCAGCAACAAAGTGTTACAGCAGATCCATTGATGGCTTGGCCAACCAATAAAAAAGAACATACATGATCATGAAAGGATGATGTCATCTGATATGCACCCCCTTTAGTGTTCATTAGGCATCATTATGATGCCATATTTGCCTGGTCTGATAAAGTCCTTAGAAAACCCAATGATAGGGTTGCCTTAGGGTCACCATAAATTGGAAATGACTTGAAGGCACACAACAATGAATGTTAGTAGTATTGATTTGACCTGTACTTCAACTTTTGCCCTTGTTTACGGAGACCTCTCACCTTGGACCAAACCATTCCCAAAACAGTAGATTCCTTGTAATTAAAGCCCTTTTATTTATTGTCCTAACTGAAGTTCCTTGCAGATCTCTCACTAGTTATCTTGACTGTTAATCCCCTCTAATTCCCTATTTGTGCTATATGGTAGGATTAGCCTTCTTCATCTACACAGCACTTGCATCTCCATGTAGGTTTTGTGTAAGGTGTGGTATCGGAAACTATTCCAGTTGTGACTGAAATTGATAAGACTTCTGTTGGAGTTACCAACCTTCCATGCCTATATGTAGTGATAGTTAGACTGCATGTCACTCTCTAGGAGTTTAGGTATGGTATATTTATGGTAATTTCCTGTTTGTTTGTCCACAGCCAATCTCTTCCTGCATCATGTAGCCTTCCCTTGTCCTCTGGGGTCTCTTCTGCCTGTCAGGAGTTAGAGACTGAACTCCATAGAAAATGGCCAAAGAACTGCCAAGTCATGCTAGCCGAGGCCAAGGAACTGTCAAGTCACGCAGTTCCTCTGGCCCTGAGGCCACAGCTGCACAAGAAGGTTACTGCAGGGCGTAGCATCAGGATAGAGTCTGGAGTGCAAAATCTGATGTAATACACCTATGTGGCTGAGGGAGCCAATGCCCTATAAATCTGTATAAAAGATGTCTCACTTCAGAGCGTTATTTCTCTTGAAATAGCTTGATGTCTGACGAAGCAGTTTGTCTGTCTGCTATATATTTTTGTACATATTACAACTGCCTTGAGCTTGAAGATAAAGTGCCTCCTGTTTGTTTGGATGACAATCACCCTGTGTGTGAGCATTCTTGGGAACAGGTTGCTGCTGAGTCTGCTGAGATAGTTTTTGGGCTTCTGCCGGGTATAGAGTGTCCTCCCCACTCTCTTCCTCTGCCTGTCCTCCATGAAGTATGTGTAATAAAATCCTCTCTAGGTGAGGTGCTCTAACTCTCTTGATACTTTTTCTTTTCTTACCTTTATTCAGGAATCTGAACCTGTATTGAGTATGTAGAAATACTTGAGAATTAAAAATTACTTTTACATACCTTACAAGGAAGACTTAAGTTTGATTTCCTTCTCTGCGAGACTCCAGGCTTGTCTATACGAGGCAACCCTCCGCCCAGAGTCCCTCACAGTAATGGCATTTTGGGGGCAGGTGTGACTTGTCTTAATGGTGTTATTGTCCCCATAAGTCTCACATGCAAAATGGCAGCCATGAAGGATTTGCTTGCATTTGTGCTTACCTCAATATGCAACAACTGAATGTGTGTTTTTTTTAAAAAAAAAAAAGATGTCCAAGGTGCTATAGAGGTTTTTTTTTTTAATTTAACAGAAAAGCAACCCTCCATGAAAACCCATCCCATTTTCTTGCCTTAGCACTTGCTTGCTAAGGCAAAAAACCAACATGGTGGCAGTGGGTGCTTACCTTGTTAGCAAGCCCTGCCCCCCATGCTTGCCTGGCCAATCAGCTTTGTGCTTACTCTCCTACAGGAAAGTGATTCATACCAAATTGCTTGTCCTAAGGAGCAGGAATGCATGTTCCCCTTGCTGCTTTTAAAAACCTTTGGGAAAAGCCATAAAGGCTTTTCCTGCTGAGTTTCTGATGTTTTGGGACCCCCTCCTTCCAAATACGGTGAAACGATATGGAATGCCATTAAGACAGGTAGGTATCTCCTTGCATTCCATGATGAGTATTTCTGCCATTTAGACAACCCCCTTGTGTGTGGGCTAATGAATTCTTCAACTTCTGCCTAGCACATTAATCACTCAGCTTGAGGGATTCACTACAATCTCTCATGTTTCCCAACAACTTCAATTTAAATATGATTGACTTCAGCTTAAATATGGTACAGGCATACCTCTGTTAACAAAGCCTCTGACAAAGGGCTTATGTGTTAAAATACTCCTCACTCACTTCGTATTGGCAGAAATCTAGACACAGAGCCGGTTTATGGAATTTTGGGGCCCCCTGCAATGCTTTATTTTGGGGGCCCCATATGTTTATCTCAGATCAATGTAACCTAACCTATTCACTGTACAGGATGTTCAGATTATAGTAGGGCCCCCTTATCCATGGATTCATTATCCATGGGACACAAAACAGCATACCTACCATAGAGTCTTCCTAGAAAATGTGTCTTCCCTAGCTGTTTTCTAGGCCCTCCAAGGCAACTCTATGCTATTTTAAACCAGAAGTCCCATTATTTTCAATGGCATTCACTATTATTCATGGTTTTCAGAATCCACGCCACTGCCCAAGAACCAATCCCAGTGGATAAGAGGGGCCTACTGTATTACATAATTTGCCACCAATAATTTAGTTTAAAAACTATATTATAGGCACTAACATAATATTTTTTGTTTATTAGCAATTAACGTAATGGTGTAGATTTCCTCAAAGAAAATAAAGAGTGGACTACAAGCTGAACATGAGTTAGCAGTGTGATGCAGCAGCAAAAAATGCCAATGCGATTCTAGGCTGCATTAATAGGAGTAGTGTCTAGATCAAGGGAAGTAATAGTATCACTCCATTCTGCTTTGGTCAGACCTCACCTGGAATACTGTTTCCAGTTCTGGGCACAACAATTCAAGAAAGATATTGAGAAGGATGGTGGGAGGTCTGGAAGCCATTACACCCTATGAGGAATGGCTTAGGGAGCTGGGTATGCTTAGCCTGGAGAAGAGAAGGTTGAGAGATGACGTAATAGCCATGTTTAAATATTTGAAGGGATGTCATACTGAGGATGGAGTAAGCTTGTTTTCTGCTGCTCCAGAGACTAGGACACAGAGCAATGGGTTCAAACAACAGGAATAGAGATTCCACCTGAATATTAGGAAGAACCTCCTGACAGTAAGAGCTGTTTAGAAGTGGAATACACTGCCTTGGAGTGTGGTGGAGTCTCCTTCTTTGGGGTTTTTTAAACGTAGGTTGGATGGCCATCTGTCAGGAATGGTTGGATTGTGTGTTCCTGCCGGGCAGAAGCCGATCAGATGGGATGGCTTTTGGGGTACCTTCCAGCCCTATGATTCTATGATTCTAGGCTGCATTCTGAGCCTGGGAAAGTTATTCTTGGATTTCACCTCCCAGAATCCCCCTGCCAGCACCCTTCTCAAAGTCTGGTTGCATTGTTCCTTTTCCAGCATTCTCTAGCCCAGTGGTTCTTAACTTGGGGTCCGCAATGTCCTCATAGGGGGTCCACAAAGGCTTGAAGTCCACTTAGCCCACCTCCTCCCTGTAGTGGAGTAGCCACATGACAGGAACCAAGGCAAAGGCTGGCTGGCTTGGCCTGCACATTGCCATTCAATGCACTCCAGCCACAAACTTGCAGGAAGAAGCAAGAGTGCCTCTGAGGTAAAGTTTAATGGATGGTGTAATTGTATTGTTGTTGTTGTTAGCTATTATTATTAGGGTTTTAAATTTTGAGTTAAATCTTGGGGTAACAAAAGATATTTAAAGGGGGTCCCTGGTAAAGAAAAGGTTAAGAATCACTGCTCTAGGCCAATGCCTCTCACATAACACTAATGGGATACTGGTGTTTTAGTGACAACAATAAAACCATTGTTCCCAGTAATATTACTCCAAATTTTAAATTAAATTCTTTATAGTCTTATGTTAAAAGAGCTAGAGTGTTGTAGAAGTTTCAGCATTGCACTATGACTATGGAGACCAGGGTTTGAATCCTTACTCAGCCATGAATGCCCACTGGGTGACCTTGGGCAAGTCAGACTTTCTCAGCCTCAAAGGAAGTCAAAGGCACACTCCCTTTAAACAAACCTTGCCTGAAAACCCATGATAGGTTTGCCTTAGTCAGAAATGACTTGAAGGCACATAGGCAAACACACACAAATTCCTTTTGCAGGCTGAACTCAGTTGGCAGCAAGGGGAGGAAGCTGAGGAAGACCAAGGGGTGAAGGGAGGGAGGGCAGAAACCCCAGGAAACCATGTTAAGAGCAGCTGGAAAGATGGGCTGGAGGGGATCTATGTGGAAGGAAGGAAGGAAGGAAGGAAGGAAGGAAGGAAGGAAGGAAGGAACCCTTTCTGAGGGATACAACCCTCAAGTTCCCTATCTCTCTCTTACACACACACACTCACCCTCTCCAACATGCCTCTCCCTCCAGCTTCTGCCACGGAGGGCTGATGTTTCTTTTTCTTTCGTTTTGGAGAGGCTGTTTTGTTTGTTTTTTTAAAAAAGCCAGCAGGAGGTTTTTGGAGGAGGAGGGTAGGAGGGGGCTCCTACTGGCTGTCTCTTGGCTGTCTCCTTCCTCAGATTAAGGAGGGCAACACGGGGGGCCTCTCTTGAGCTCAGGGTCCCCCGCCAATGCTGATTTGGCAGACTGGTAAAACTGGCCCTGTCCAGACACATTACATTTTGACAAATTCACAGCTAGTGTAGGGCTTTTAAGTGCCTGAGGGCTTTAATCTGGAGAAAAAAATGGTGCTGCATTTGTGTGCATATCTGGATATTAATATATCCTCTTGGTTGATATTAATATCTGCATCTGTGCACCACTGATTACTACTGCTTAGCCAGTTCTCCCATGTTAAAAAAGGAACCAGAGGAGTGTCTTATATTTTGCAAGGTTCCTACCAATACTAGCCAATAGGAGGACTGTGGCAACAAAAATGGCAATACTCATGTAGGCAAGGTTCCTGCCTATACCAGAATACCCATTGGGATTGTAACAATGAAAGTAAATATGTGTATGTTTGCATCCTTGACTGTCAGGAAAATAAATAATTAAAGCAGAATGGCCACAGATATGTGGCTGAAAATTATTCAAGTAAACTAGCTTGTGGGCCATCTGTTTAATATGAGGCACCCTCACTATGGGGGAGCTTATGGCCGCTTATACTGAATTTGCTACCATTTGCCTCAATGTCCATAATACAGGTTAACCTCCAGGGGATATGTTCCAAGATCCCCCTGTGGACACCTGAAACCATGAGTAATAGGGAACTCTCTTACCTTTAATGAAACAAACACCAGAAGTTGACCATTGAATCACATTGGAGGACTTAGAAATGCCTCGAGGCAAAATATTTTTTCAGACGTTGATTAGTGAAACCATGGATACTAAATCCATGGATAAAGGTGTTGATCTGTAATAGGGATTGTCCACACGGTCAAAATACCCCTCACAGAATTCACTCACAAAGCGAGCTGTCTCAATGCGATCCCACATTGTCTTGTTGTAACATGGAGGAGGGGGGCCAAAAAGAGGGGAAACTAGTGAGAAAAGCCTTTGTGCCTTTCCCTGACTTTTAAAAAAGCTCCAGAGATATGCACATTTTCACTCGTTAAGACAAGTGATTCAACATAAATTGCTTCCCCATGCAGGACAAAGTATAAACCTAATTGGCTGGATGAGCACAGGAGGTGGGGCATGGTTATAGGGAACCCACTGCCGCCATATTGGATTTTTGCCTTAGTGAGTGATCACTAACATGATAAAATGGAGGTTTGAGCTGGGAAAGAATGTAATTATCCTCTAGCAAAATCTGCTGTAGCTGTGTGCACCTGCCTACAACAGGCAAAGTTAAATGAATCTGCTTTTAGAATCCCTTACTGAGCATGTGTGAACAGAAAATTGGAAAGAAAAGAGGAGACCAGCCTGATTCTACAGGTACTCCCTAGCATGTTTTTTGTTTTTGTTTTTGTTTTTTAAAAAAGCATAGACCTTTAGCCTCCGAAGCAGAAATAATTTAAAAAGTAGAGGCTGATAAAGCAAATGTTATCCCTGGAAGCATTTTGGAAGACGCCTTCAAGTGGTACCAAGCAAGACTTATCTGACATGGTTGTTTTCTTTCACATGTGCATACTGTTGGTTTCAAATGAAAAGTTTGCTGAAACATGTTGGACTGTTCTTGTTTTTTGTGGTTTGGAACTTGTACCTATTCTTTCCATATTATGTCTGCCTCTGGTACCTAAGTTTTTGTTGAAAAATTAGTGTCCAGGAATACATCTGCTTTAACATATTTCCATTCTCTGGTCTTGGTTCCAAAGCAGTAGTGAAGCACTGCATATTATACATAGCCTGCTTGTTTTGTTTTTTGAAATGTGTATAGAACAGTGTGCATGCACAATTTGACGCAGCTTTCAAAACTGTCAGTTCATCAAATTTTATTAGTGATGCATATTTATTAACTGAAAAAAACCCACTGTAAAGCCCCCAATGCTTTTTAAATGCAGTTTTTATGATGTTCATGGGCTCTTGTGTACATTGATAAAAGCCATTGGTCTTTATGATCAAAACATTGCAAAGCCTGAACTGAAAATACAGATCACAGAAGTGATGGTTTAGGAACATTGTATTATTTGTTTTGGTTCATATCATATGTAAATGGCATTATTTGGTTCACTTGCTTGTTTTTTAGAGTCTTCAGGAACTGTGTGTTTATTATGTGCCTCAAGAATCTGGATGTCAAACTCAGTTATTAGTTGCATGTCTGGGAAACATGTCAACCACTCAGACTTCTACCCCCCCCCCAGACATATTATTGTTAGTTTTCTTTCTTTCATATTCTGTAATGGCAGAAGTGAAAGGCAGGAGGAAAAGAAGAAGACAGTATTACAGATGGATTGATTCAACAAATGAAGGCATGGCCCTGAGTTTACAAGCTGTGAGAAGAACTGTTGATGACTGGGGAGATTTTCAGACCGTGTTTCAGCGTGCCTAGCATGGGAGGAACTTTCGGGAGAGGGACGGCGATCTTGCGCAGCAGGGGGGCATTTTTGGACGCCGTTGTCCCTCTCCCAAAACCATCCATGTCACTTCCGTGAAGCTTTGGAAGCCTCAGCACCATAGTTTAATCACGGGCAACCTCCGTGATTAAAATATGGCTCTGCGGCTTCCGAAGCTTCACGGAAGTGACACGGATGGTTTTGTGAGAGGGACAACGGCGTCCGAAAATGCCCCCCTGCTGCGCAAGATCACCGTCCCTCTCCCGAAAGCTCCTCCTGCGCTAGGCACACTGAAACGCAGTCTGAAAATCTCCTGGGACTCATGAAGGTCTCTCATTCATAGGGTCTCCATACATTGAAGCCAAGTTGAAGGAAATAACAACAAAAAGATAGATGGATTTTTAAAAACTGCTATACTATGCTTTCTGAACCAATATAGTATATCTGAATTGGGGGAGGGAAGCCCCACCCTTCAAATTGCATTATTGCAATGTGCGTACAGGTGTATAGCTCATATAAATATGTATTTTAAGAGAGGGCAGGAGGGAGGGAGGACACATTGTGTCAGATCTTTCTTTAGAGATGATGCTGATCATTCCGTCTTTCATCTTAGTAAAATTTATAGGATGTTTGTGTGTGTGTGCATGCGCGTACACTATTCACCACCCCAGTCATGTAGGTTGAATGGAAATGTATTATTTCAGTGAACTATACACACAGAGATGACCATGTAACTGGGGAAAGATAGTCTCATCAAATATAGAGGAACAACAATGAGCCCTTCTGTATTGAGCCAGATGTGGGAAACCAGAAAAGCTGCTGCTTCCTCTGTTATAAAAGAACTGTTGACTTTCAGAGGCTTCTGGCATAAACTAATGCAACAATTTGTTGAAAAATGAAATGAAAATCCAAATAAATTCACAAAATAAAAACATCTTGCATGATGCAATGAAGATCAAGTTGAGTAAGCCAGACTTAAAACATGGGATTCTTCATAAGGGGATTTTTTTAGAATGCTCTTTTGTACATTCTATAGGGAAAATGTATTGGATATTTTTCTTAGAACCCTATCAAACCTGTTAACACATATCTCATTCCCAATCAGTGTCCATGCATTTTTGAAAATATATTCAGATTTGATACATATTTTTTTAATGTACACACTTGGTGCACATTTTTTTCCTATTAGGTAAAGCATATTTATGTGCATTTTTCAAGTGTAAATATTTTTCTCATGAACATTTTTCAAACACATACATGGCTTTGTTCATTTTTTTTCATCTCCAAAGCCATGCAAGGTTCACAAACAAATGGGTTTCTGTGTCAAGACATGCTTTATTTTGTTGTGGGATTCATTTTGTTGTGGGATACAAAACCAACATCTCTGTATTGAACTACAAATCCAACAACATTATTTTCTATTCATACTCAATTCTATTTGCAAGTTGTACCAAAGCACTGAAATGCACCAGCTAAGAGGTGTGTGTGAAGTTGTACTTCTTAATATGTAACATACTTGTTTTTCATACCTGAGCAGATGTGTTCATAGCTATATACACAGGGCTCAACCAGCTCAAACTAAAGAAATTGATTTGGAGTAAGTATTGAGAGTCTGAAATGGAGGCTTTCAATTTCAAATCACTTCTTTTTTACTGTGAGACCAACACAGCATCAAGCACTATTGTAAAACTCCTGACAGAACTGCTAGAGAATGAAAATGACTAATTATTATGACAGCATTCATAAAATAACACTTTGAAACATAGCATTAAACTGTGAAATATGCCTTTCACTCTCGATTAAGTAATGAACACTCATAAGTATTTTGTTTTCCCTTGGTTACAGTCTAAATGACGTCAGCAGCAACTAGAAAAGCACATGTTAATCAATATTAATTATTTCCTTTTAAAATGCAGTATACTGTATTTTGTATTGTTATCTAAGTTGCAAAATTGTACCGGCTTACTGCATAGTAAGAGCAAATAGGATAAATGTGGGTTTTATTACTTTATTGACTTTACTATGATGGAAGAAGAGAAAGTTATAGATTAATGTACAACAATGTGTACTCCTGAATCAGTTCAAAACAAAATGGCTTCTTCAATATAAAATATAGATTGCATTCAGATACTACAAACTGGCTCAGGGCTGTATATGTATAGAAGCAGGTTTCTAGATGGTTATTCTGAAATGGATGGAGAACCACAAGCACAAATGGGTGCTGCATGTACCTGTGATTTCTGAGCTTTATCTAAAAGGGAGAGGAAGGTTAAATTTGACTACACACACATATACATACTCCTCACTAAATGACATTGTTTCAGTAGTCCAATTGCAGATGATTTGCAAAAGATATTCATGTGTAACTGAAACAGATAAACATATCTGGATCACGGCAAAGATCGAATGATGTCTTAGTGTACAAAACCTAAGCCCAAAGGACAAATGCTCCATTTTTGGCACAAAAGGCTATATAAAGAGGAAGATGGTTAAAGTAATCCAAAGTGCCACTAAGGGTCAGATGATGGGTGTTAAGATGGTGTAGAAGATTTTTTTTTCTGGAGGAAAGGAGATCTGCTCATTTGCTTTGGAGTCCTCCAAATGCCCTTGTAAAGTCCCATAGGTGAAGGAAATAGTGGATAAATTAAGGCATTCCAGGGAAGGGCCACACAATATAGCCTTGGATCATCTGGATACAAAGTCTTTTTGCTCCCTGGCATGGCCCAGGAATAATCCCTGTATCTAAATTGTCTTTAAACTGGTGAAGGTTATGTTCTCTTCTGCTGGATTTTTTTTAATGAAAGAAAAGAAAGATCCACCAATAAAATAAAAGGGAAAACCACCTCCATCTCCCAGTCCTCCTTCCCTGACTAAAGTGAGCCAGAAGGGCTTTGGAGGTGACTGATCATCTGCTACACAATTTCCCCACACTTAAGCATTATTGAGCAAATACAGTTGGCCCTCCACATTCATGGGAGTGAGGGGCAGAGCACCCCTGCAAAAGTGAAAAAAAATGAATATCATAAGCCCCCCCCCCCATGAATGCTACATATTCCTTTCCTGTCAAATACCTAGGCTCATGCCTCCCTTTCCCAGTTTGCCACCAGGATTTCACAGTCTTATTCTGAAGACTTTCCTGGCTGAAATAAACCATCAGCCACTCACTCTGGTTACCAGCTTGCAACCAGGATCCCTCAGCCTTATTCTCAAGACCTTCCCAGCTGATATACCTTCCCACCCCTCTCCTACAGTCAGGAAAAAATAGGAATGGAAGGAGTAGGGTGAGAGGGTATTTCAGCTGGGAAGGTCTTCAAAATAAGATGGAGGGATCCTGGTTGCAAGCTGGAAACTGGAGCGAGTGGATGAAGACTTTGGCAGGACAAGAGATAGTGGGAGGAACAGAAGGAGTGGAGTGAAGTCAGGCTACTTAAGCAGAAGTTACAAAGTCATGAATAACCAAACCCACAAAAAAAAAAAAGAAAAGAAAGAAACCCACAAATGTGGAGGGTAGATTGTATACAAATATATGGCCTTGGGGCAGTGCATTCATTTTATAAACCAGAAGAATAAATCCTACATAAACAAAGTAGGTGTCACTAGTTAATTAAAAATAAGGACAACAGTAATCATGGTTTCAGTGTAATCATGCATATGTGTACTTGGAAGGCCTCTGGGTGACTTACCAAATGATGCATTTCCTGTAGCAGTGGGCCGCATCAGCAACAAGAGGAGAACAGAAGAGAAACAAAAGCATATTCATCAAAAGGCACGTATGAACAGTGTGACACACTTACTACCTAATTGCTTTAAGAATTTTAAAGAATAAATGCATATTTCTCAAATGCTTCTGTGCTACTATGACTGCATGACAGAGTGGCATCAGAAAGTAGAGCTTCAGTAAGAGGCTTATTTAAGATGTTAAATGTTGTGTTCTTTTAGTTCAATACTAGTTTGAGAATCTCATCTGCTATTGAAGTTGTAGTCATATTTGAAAGATCAGGTTTATTCTGCAGAAAATGTGGAAATGCCTAGCCACAGTGATTTCCTGCCCTCTGGTTTCTGCAGTTTTACAACAATTTTTGAGACTGTACTGTAATATTAGATGATTCCTAGCCAGAGGTCCACATACACATGCAGCTGCATGGCAAGGAGCTTTCCAGTAAACAGACAGTTCTGTCAGTCAGAACTGATAGTGCAAATATTTTATAGGAATAGAGTTCCTTCTTCTTCTTGGCCTCTGTGAATGCACACAATGGGTTAATCCTGTGCCTGCACAGAGCACTTCGGAAACTTCTAGCAACCTCATTTTAAACTTTGGGCAGTAGGTCCTCCCCCCTCCCCCCTGGTCTATATAAGCCCCTACCTCTCACGAACTGCTCAGTTCCTTTTTTTCTGCCACATGGAAAAGCACTGAAGAGACTTCTGTATAAAACCTCAACCTTCCTTTGCCCTGTTTTGGCCTTTTTTCCCCATAAAAATTACTGACCTTGGACTGGATTTCAACTCTTCTTTTGCCTGCTCCCCCTGGATTCAGCTATTCGGACTGGTTTGCCTGTTTCCTTCTGACCTTGGACTCAAATGGTTTTGTGTTTTCTCTTCATCCCTTGGATTCGGCTACTCAGACTGATTTGCCTGTTTTCTGACCTTGGATTGGAACAGTACTGTGTTTTTTCTCTCTCTTATTCCTTGGAAATGTCTGGCATCGGTTTCTTCAAATCTTGCCCCCAATGCTCTGCAAAAATGACTGAATCTGACAGTCATTCCAAGTGCCTTTTATGCTTGGGAGAAGCCCATGATGTGCAAGCATGCAGGCATTTCAAGGCCTTCACCCCACAGGCCAGAATAAACCGAGACAAGAGGCTTAAGGCCTTGCTCTATGATCAAGCCCTGTCTGCTTTGGCATCAGCGAAGGCCTCAGGTTTGGGAACCACCCCAAAATCACCCAGGGATCCAGCCAAGAAAGAATCTGCCTCAGTACCTTCCAAAATTACCGCAAAATCCACCCCAATGCCTACCAGAGTGAGAAACAACGGTACCAGCAAGTCCCATTCTAATGATACCAGGGCTTCAAATAGTACCCAGAAGGTGGTACCACCGGACACGGTACCAGAGTCCCCACAGAGGGCAGTGGTGGTGAAGGACCCTTCATCGAAGAAGGCCAAGGCCACTGGGAGCAAGGGGTCCCCTCGATGGGGTCGGTCCCGTGAGCGCAAGTAACCCAAGCAAAGGATTGTCAGCCTTGCAATCCTAAAACGAAAAGGCCCAAGAGTGGGTTGGAAGAGGGTTCTCCAGTATCGCCTCCTCCTAAAAGGCACCTAACAATACTGTCCCCAGATCGAGTGGACCAGCCCATCTATGTTGTGGAAGATACCGTGGACGACTCTTCCTTGGGCATTCGGATCATCAGAGTATCACACTCCAGATTGCCAATAGACCTTGGTACTGTGGTGCGGCAGCATGCCCAGTCTTGTTCCCACTCCCAGTCCTGCTCTCGGTCCCGCTCCAGATCTTGCAGACAATCTCAGTACCAGCATTGTTCTTGAAGGGAGTCAAAAGGCGCGTTCCCGCTCACATTCGACCCCAATCCGTCTATCCTGCTGTCCATCGGTGACTCAGCTAAGATCGCAGTCCCTCTCTCCTCATCGAACACCGATGCCAGAGATTCGTGACAAGCGGAAGACGCCTTCTCCGAGACCACCATCCAGGGCCCCAGTACTGAGGAGGTCACTGCTACTGAGGCCCCAGTCCTGTTCAGTCCCCCGGTCCCTCACATCTAACCAGTATCTGCATCCATCGCCTTCACCATCCTGCAGCTTAGAGGGCTCTGTGTGGTATGAAGATGACTGGTGGGACCAGTACGGGTGGTACCAGTATGATGCTCCCCCTTTTAGAGGTTCCCACCCTGACCAGTATTACTGGAGACCTGACCACTGGTGCCGTTACTTTGATGAACCTTCACCAGTACCATACAGTCAGCGCTCTGATCATTCACCAAGGTATCAGAAGGACGACTGAGACAGACAACAGCATCCCCGCTCTCTGGATGAGTGGTAGCAGCACCATAAACCACGTTGACCAATCCATGTGGATTCTCCTAGATGAAACCCAGATGACCATCAGTCTAGGTCACCTCAAAAGTGTGTTGTGAGCCAGTCTTCTTCCTGGACTCCCCATAAGAGGGTGCCCTCACCTAAGCCTGCAGATCCTCAGAAGACTCCAATCCCGGCTGCAGCAGGGAGACCAAAGCCACTTACTCCACCGATCATGAGGACTCCAGAGCATGAGTTGGAGGACTCAGATTCTGAAATGACGTCACCAAAAACATCCCCTTGGGACAAAGACACAACCTTTGGGCCCGTATCTCCAATGGATGTGTTCGCAGTCTGGGGGTGCTCCTTGATTCATCGCTTCAGATGACGAGTCAAGTGAATGCGACAGTCAGGAGCGCCTGTTATCAGCTTCGGCTGATACGCCAGCTGCGCCATTTCCTGGAAGTAAGGGACCTCGAGACTGTGGTGCACGCGCTGGTAACCTCTCGTCTAGATTTCTGCAATGCGCTCTACATGGGGCTGCCCTCATGCTTGGTCCGGAAACTTCAGTTGGTACAAAATATGGCAGCCAGAGTGGTCTCAGGAACATCTCGGAGAGACCATATAACTCCAGTACTAAAATCTCTCCACTGGCTGCCAATCAGTTTCCGGGCCCAGTATAAGGTGTTGGTTATTACCTTTAAAGCCCTAAATGGCTTGGGTCCAACTTATCTCCGGAACCGCCTCCTCCCATACAATCCTCCCCGCGCACTCCGGTCCTCTGGGAGGAATTTGCTTCAGCCACAAAAATCTAGGCTGTCTGCAACCTCCCAGAGGGCCTTTTCGGTAATTGCCCCCAAATTGTGGAATGACCTGCCGAATGAGATCCGTCAGATAACAAGGCTGAGTGGCTTTAAAAAAGCACTAAAGACGGATCTCTTTCGGCAGGCCTTTCCTAATTAGATCCCGGCCTCAGGGGATCCTGGCCTCTTCTAGGCTGCTGGCCATTTATTATATTTTATTGTATTTATAGTTTTAAATGTGATTTTAGATTAGTTGTTTTTAATTTATATTTGTTTAATGTTTTTTTTATGGGGGAGGGTGGGAGTGGGGGTGTTTAGGGATTTTATTTGTATTGTATTTTAAATTTTGTAAGCCGCCCCGATTGTTTTAACAGAGGGGCGGGGTATAAATAAATTTTATTATTATTATTATTATTATTATTATTATGTCTGCTCATTTGTGGAGATTATGAATCATATGGTGTCGTTGCTGGGGTTGACCACCACTCAACCAGATGTTCATGTGGATGATCCTCTTTCCCATGACCTCCAGCAGCAGGCCCCTCTGCTGCCTCACATCCTGTTCTCAGCCTATTTGACCCAGATAGCCAAGGCAGCCTGGAGTACTCCCTCATCTGTTCCTCCTACTTCAGAAATACTGGAACACCTATATAGAGTCTCTGAGGAGGCGGTCCCATGGCTTGCTGTGCACCCCAAGCCTAATTCCATAATTGTAGATATCTGCACAAATGTGTACATTGCATAAGATTCACTCCTCCCCTATGGACCATGAGGGCAAGAAACTAGATGCTGTTGGTAAGAAGTTCTACTCATCAGTGTGCCTCCTTATGAAAAAAGCTAATTATATTGCCTGCATGGGGACATACCAGAGGCACCTCTGGGACACTATCTCCCCCTACTTAGATAAGATTCCACAGCAGGACCAGGATATTGTGTGCAATATGAGGAATGATGGCCTTGCTCTAGCTGATTACCAGTGCCAGTCAGCCAAGCATGTGATGGATTGCACCAGGAAGGTCCTGGCCAGTGCTATTGCTGTGCACAGGCCTGCGTGGCTTCACTCATCTGGCCTTTCTTCAACAGCTAGGTCGGTAATTGAAGACCTTCCATGTGACAAGGTCGGTCTCTTTCACACAGAGACAGACACGAAGTTGGAACACACTCATAAGATGCAGACCACAGCAAAATGCTTCCGTATGCCTCCTCCAAGCCAAGCACCACGTTCCTGCTTCTGTGGCAAGTGCTTTCCACTGCTCTTTTGCAGGAGATTCAGCCCTCCAATGGCCCGCTCTCAACACTCTTCTCAGGCCTATGACCAATACCAGAGGAAACTGCCAGCCACTGCAAAACAAAAGTCTCAGTTCCAGAAAAAGAAGCCCAACTCATTTAAACAATGAGTCTGACTACTGGCTCCCTCCCTCCATGCCACCTATACAAGCACTGTCAGAAGGGCTTCTTGGTGGTGTTTAATCACATCAGACTCATGGGTCCTCAGTATTATCCAGAATGGATATTTCATAGAGTTTGACAGCCTTCCCCCACAGGAACATTCAAGTCTACACCCCCTTCTGTACATCTCAAAGATGAGGTCCACTCCTTATTACGAAAAGGAGCTGTCAAGCAGATCAACCAGCACCACTGAGGGAGTCCTTCTGCTATTTTATCATCAGCAAAAAAAATGTTGGCTTACGCCCCTTATTGGACCTTCAAGACATGAACCGCTTCATCATACCCAAGAACTTCAGAATGGTTACTCTCTTCTCCATCCTCCCATTCCTCGACACTGGAAATTAGTTCATCACCATCAATCTTCAAGATGCCTAATTCCATTTAGTGATAGCACAGCCCCACAGAAGGTTCTTGGCCTTCACAGTGGGTTCCAACATGTACTGCTTCAAAGCGCTCCTGTTTGGACTATGCATGGCTCCAAGGGTGTTCACAAACTGCATGGCACCGGTGGTCAGTCATCTTCACACGAGAGGAGTAGTGATCGTCCTGTATCTGGATGACTGGCTAATCACAGGACCTTCCAAAGAAAAGGTGGCAGGAGATGTAGCTCTCACACTATCCTTGCTCAGAGACCTGGGTCTATGATCAAGATGGACAAATCACACCTAGAACCATCAAAGGTTGCAAAGTTCATTGGAGCCCAATTGAACACCACTCAGGGCAAGGCGTTCCTTCCCGAAGACTGCTTTGCCGCTCTACAGGGGATGGTGAATCACTGAGTTGCATGGAGAAGGGAGACAGTACATTTCACCCAAACTGTTCTAGGTCATATGGCATCTACCATGGTGGTGACCACTTTTGCCAGGCTTTGGATGCATCCCCTGCAAGCATGGTTCATTCAGTCCTTCAACCTAATGACAGACGATCACCTGAAGTTACTGTCAATACCCCACCCAATTCTCAAGTGCCTGAAGTGGTGGGGTCAACCACACAACATGGGGTGTGGCCTACCCTTTGCAATTCCTCATCCTTGCAGGGCCCTGACTACAGATGTATCCACAACTGGATGGGGAGCACGCTCTCATGGCCCTAACGGTCCATGGCCTCTGGTCAGCAGAGGAAGCTGATCTCCACATTAATGCCCTGGAATTCCTGGCAGTGTTCAAGGCCCTAAAGGTTTTGAGTCCTCTGTTCAGGGCAGAGTGGTGCAGATTGTGTTGGACAACACCTGTCAGGAGTTAGAGACTGAACGCCATTATAAAATGGCCAAACAACTGTAGAGTCATGCTGAGTCATGATGGGTGACTCCATGAACTGCCAAGTCATGCCTAGTCTTGCCATAGCTGCAGAAGGAGGGTTATTAGAGGGCAAGCTATGGAGTACAAGATCTGATGTAATGCACCCATATGGTTAAGTAAGCCAATGCCCTGTAGATGTGCATATAAGTGAGCTACACCAGAGCTCATTCTCTTCTTGCAATTCATGGGTTCATGGTGTAGCAGTTTGACTGACGAGATTGTAAATATATGTGAATATCTGCAACTACTTGAAGATTAAATTATCTCCTGTTTTCTGGATGTCAAAACACTCTCTGTGTGAGTATTCTTGGGAACGGGTTGCTACTAAGTCTGCTGAGATAGTTTTTGGCTTCTGCCAGGGACTGAGTGTCCTATCATCCCCTGACAATGGTTATGGGCCCAGCTGATTGATCTCAGATTATATAAGGTTCACTCGGAAAAGTTCCCAGAAACTCTTTTGTTTTGAATGTTTTTGACTAGTTGGCTGAGAAACAGTTAAGTTTCAGCCAGGCTCTGTAAGAGAGAGCTATCTTCAAGTAACCTTGAAGTGCTGCCAGCTACCAGTTGTTTGTGTTTTATAGCTGGAGGATTGTTGACTCAGTTAGCAGAATGGCAGATAATAGTCTCATCTGCTTTGAAAAGCTGACTGATGGAAATTATCCAGACTGGAGTTTATACAATGAGGCTTTATTAATTAAGGACAATTTGTGGTACATATTGGAGGATGAAAATGTGGCTCCAGATGGCTCACAATATGTAAAAGCAGCATTCAGGCTAGCAGACCAGAAGGCTAGAGCTGCAATTCTCTTATCTCTCAGCCCCTCCCAGTTAATACACGTGGCCCAAGCAAGGACAGCCTTTCAGCTTTGGACACCTTTGAAAATGGTTCATCAGAATTCATCCTACCTCTCAAAGATGATATGGACTAAGAGACTTATAACACAAAGCTGTCTACTGGAGGCTGCATGAAAGCCCATTTGGAGGAAATGAGGCAGCTTTTTCAAGAGATGGCCAATAGAAGGGTGGACATTCCTGAAGACCATAAGTGTTTTATCTTATTGGGCAGTTTGCCAAAGGAATGGGATTTCCTCATGTACAGTCTGCAGACTACCAGGGTGCATGATTTGTCTGTAGACTTTGTAGCTGGGTGTATTCTGGAAGAGGTCCAACACAAGCAATTTGATTCCCAGACAGAGGGGAATAAACAGCCACAAATTACCAGTCAGAATCGGAAGAGCACTGAAATACACCCAGAGGCATCTGATGTGGAGGAGGAAGCCTGCAGCTACGTGAAACAGTGTTTCAGATGCAAAAAAAACCTGGGCATTTTCAGAAGGACTGTAAGATGCCTGCACCAGACAGGAGGGGTGGCACAGCTACAGGGCAAAGGAGGGGTGTACCCTCTCAGGCTGCAAGCTGTGCCTTGGTAGCAAAGCACCATCCTGATGTTACTGAGGGAAGAATTTGGTTACTTGATAGTGGGGCCACACGCAATATGGTTAATGATTTACAGCTGTTAAGCAATGTTGAAAATGCTTCAATAACCAATATTACCCTTGCAGATGGTGCTCCCAGCAAGGTGCAGAAAATGGGCACTGCATATGTGCCATCTTTTGGTAAAGATTTTGAAAATATGTTATGCGTTAACAAACTGGAGAATTGTATATTAAGTGTGTCCCCAATGACTACTGATGGTTATAAAGTGATGTTTATGGGGAACACTGTACAATAACAGAAAGGCATAACATGAATAATGTCTGTGCAAAAGGGATAAAGAAAAATGGGTTGTATTACATGTTGCCTAAAGGAAAGGTGGCAAATGTGAGCCCTGCAGACAGTGTGCCCCTACATGATAAGTGTGTTCATTACTAACACAGGGTGATGGGCCATGCTAGTTACAAAGGGTTAAAGGAGCTAGCAAAAGTTTGCCCTGGTCTAAGCATGAATCACTGCCCAAGATTCTTAGAATGTGCTGTGTATAGGAAAGTTAAGGTGAAGGCTTTCCTAGTTGCCAAAAAAAAACAAAAAAAAAAAAACAAAAAAACAAAAAAACAAAAAAAACCCAGTGTGTCACCCAGGGACCCTTTGAAGCTGTTCATGCTGATTTAGCAGGCCCCTATAAGCCCCCTGAAAGGGGTAACCTGAAAGGGGAGCCCTTGTGGCACAGTGGTTAAATGCCAGTGCTGCAAGTCACCATGTTGCAAGTTCGATTCCAGGGGGCTCCAAGGTTCACTCAGCCTTCCATCCTTTTGTAGGTCAGTAAAATGAGTACCCAGCTTGTGGGGCAATTAGCTAACATACATTGGAAACTGTTTAATGCAGTGTAGATGTGTAAATAGCTATTGCTTAAAACAATTTGTAAGCCGCTCTGCTAGCCTTGTGGCTGAAGAGCGGGGTATAAATAACTAAATAATAAAAAAAGAGAAGCCACTGGGAGTCTCCATTGTCAGGGACAATAAGTGGTGTTACCACTACATATGCTGTCAGAGCACATGTATGAACCCACGTATGTTCTATGTATACATAGACTTCACAGCAGTGTATCTTAGGCAAATCAGATGCAATAATTGACATCCGCACAGAGCAACTAGATAGGGTATTTTATTTAACACACAAGAATAAAAATATATACAACCATTGTTTCAAAAATGACAGCAATGAATTGACAACACAAATTACTAGCTAATATATCCAAGTTGATTCAGAATGGTGAAATAGTAACATGAATAGGCAAACTCTCAAGTTTGGTAAATGCATCCTGTAAAAGCAAAATATTTGTTGTTATGTGCTTTCAAGTTAACACTGACTTATGTTACCCTACTATACAAGACCTGTTAGGCTAGGCTCAGTCAAGGTCTAAGGAACAGGAATTTGGCCCTAGAGAAAGGAAAGAAGGAAGAGTTTTCTCCACAGAAACATGGCCATTTAGATTCTTATTTGTTTGTATCCAGTGAAGTAACCGACATGAAAGCTGTAAATACAGTGTAGAACTTGCCTTTATGTTTTTGTCCTTATGGAGGAAAAGAAACATACCATGCTTTTCAAGAAAGCATTTCCACAGCTGGCTATCATGGGTTTTTCTTTTCACCCACCAATTCTTGTGTGCATGTTTGGAATGGCCTTGATTTCTGTGATGATGGGCTCTCCCATTATCTGGGCCACACAACTCAGGGGTATAGTCTCCCCTCCAGGTAAACAAAGGGTAATGATGTGTTGGTTTTAAGTTGCATGTATTGGGGTCAGCATCATGGAGGAGCAACAGAGATCAGGAGAGACAATTCCCCCTGAGGATGATGATTTTGGGGAGGAGTGCAAAAGCTTCAAGATGCTTCCACATGTGAGGTTATAATACCTCAGGGTGTCATAAGGCACAGCGAAAGACTTAGGGCTCACCTACATGAGCCAGGATACACTGGATCCCCACTGGCATATCCTGGCTGCAGATCTGGCCATTTCTTCCCCTGTTACCTGCAGAGAATGGATTGGAGTCCAAACAGTCATGCCACTCCATCCCTGCAGCCACCATGGCCATTTTCTCTGCTGTTTCGGAAGGCAGGAAGGGGGACTGTGAAATGTGACTGATCCCGTCTGCATATGACCAGCCTTGGTCACATGCTGTGGGACTTCTTCCTGCCTTTCAGGAGAGCCAGGGTGACTGCAGCAGGAGTGAGGGCCAGCCTTGATGGATGGGCTCCTGTGGGCACACGAGGCCTGATTCATCATTTGCTGGCAGTAATGGAGTAACCTGAGTATTATTTTAAAATGGTATATCAGGCCCTTCCCCATCCCCCCCCCATTTCAGCCCTGTATCAGCCCTGAGGATACCAGGTGAGGACTGCCTAGAGGCAGAATGGGGAAAATGCCCTGCATTGTGTGGACTGCAGGGCTCTGAGACAGGGAAAGTATTTAGCCCATGTAGACAAGCCCAAAGAAAGACAGAGGCACCTGTCTCACCTCTGGAAGCTTGGTAGCAGGTGAGACATAGAGGGCTCCCAGCTTCCAAGGACCACCCAATACTCAGAACATCATTTGTTGTCATGAGTTGGATAATAAAGTTCAGCTAGTCACGTTAGCTTGCACCTATTTTAGCCTCAGCTAAATATGACCTAAGCTGGTTGCAACTTTGTATCTACTCTTAAATAATGCCTGCAGGAAGATTTCATGCATAAGATACCCTTTTGCTAATGCAGATTGCTTGCTTAGAATAAAAACTTTCCTTAAAAGCTTTCCTCTTTCCCACACTCTTTTCATGTACCTTTGCTCAATGTGTGCACAAGTATGGGTCTAGGATTCTCATCTCCCAAATGAGGGAGAAGCCTCATTTGAAGTCTCTGCAGAGTGAGAGGTGGAGAAAGTGCAAGTTAAAGCCCTCAGTAACTTCCCAGTGAATTACTGAATCATGTGGGGTAAATCAGTGGGTGGTGGCAGCTAGATGATCTTCAGGGGTACCCTGTTCTACTGAGGAGCAGGGGTGAGGCCATTACCATTTTTGTCTATAACTTCTTTCTTCATGTTCTGACTCTCTTCTCTAGGACATAATTCTGCACCTACCCACCCACCCTAGGAATAAAGACAAGTCACTGAAACTGGATTTTAAACACAGTGTCACTTTAAGTGGATTTGCAGTGAGTTCAGTGATGCTAACCTCCAACAGTGCCTGTTGATGGGGGTATCCTCTACCACTGGTAGGGGCAAGTGGCAAGATGCTTTGTGCACAATGGTCAAGGCCATATAAGATTA
Source organism: Gambelia wislizenii (assembly GCA_030847615.1). NCBI lineage: Eukaryota > Metazoa > Chordata > Lepidosauria > Squamata > Crotaphytidae > Gambelia > Gambelia wislizenii. The sequence goes on from JAUMIR010000004.1 coordinate 113,589,434, forward strand.
CAGCATGAATAAAAATAAAAATAAAAAAGTACTAAAAAGATATCTAAGAAAACTTCAGGAGACATATGGTGAAAGTAATGAATTGGTTATTTCGTTCCTGGTGCAATAATGCCCAGTGCAATAAATACATAAAGAGAGGTAGAAAATTTCACCATGCCGTCCCATTTCTGCTTACAGGGCAGGAAGCAGTAGCAAAACACACACACACACTTTTGGATCACATATCGCTTAAAATATTTTTACAATTATGGTTGATTTAATACAGACTAAATTAGTCTTTAGAGACACATTTCTGCCTATGTGCGCATATAAACAGGAGGGTCTCAAACAGCTGTATGTGTTTAATGGTTTTGCATTTTAAAAGTGTGGGCTATAGCTATTAATGCTTGGGAATAGGCCTCAGAGGACCCAACTGATGCACGCAGCAACAGATCTCTTCTAGTAGATCATTTGTCTAAGAATCAAAGTAGAAGAGGTTCAGAAGATACTGTGATTTAACCACATATTTTCCAACTCCCAATTTGGCAGGGACAGTCTTGATAAATCATCTGTTGTATAACTTTTTAAGCTGCTTTTAAAACGGCCCCGTTTCTCTCTCATTTTCTTTCCTTGTGCCGTTTGCCTCAGTTGCTGCAAACTATGTTTAAAATGCAAAAGTATTTTGCATTCTATTAACTGATTAGGCTGGCAAGGAGAAGAGGGAATAATCTTGCCCTTTCAAATGGACTCAGGCAAAAGTAAACTGCTGCAGCTTCTCATAGCCTGTGTATTCTTTCTCCTTAATAACTTTTGTCATCGTTACCACTCACTGATACTGTTTGGCCACATGTGTCCCTGTTTTCATCTGGAAAATGTTGGAGGGTATGTGATCACCTGAATTTAAGAAATAATGGAAGCTGGCATGGCATAGTGGTTTTGAGTATTTGACTGAGACTTTGGAGACCAGGGTTAGAATCCCTGCTCAGCCATGAAAACCCACACTGGGTGACCTTGGGAAGTCATATACTCTCAGCCTCAGAAAACATTGTGACAAATTGGCCTTAGGGCCACCATAAGTCAAAAATGACTTGAAGGCACACAACAAAAACAATGTAATCACCTGAATTTAAGAAACAATAGCAAACAACTGTACTGGGAGAGATGGAGAGCCAGCATGATGTAGTGGTTTGAGCAGTGGACTATGATTCTGGGCAAGTCGCACTCTCTCAGAGGAAGGCAATGACATCTCTTTCTGAAAAAATCTTGCCAAGAAAACCCCATGATAGGTTGCCTTAGGGTTGCCATAAGTCAGAAGTGATTTGAAGGCATACAACAACAACACTGAGAGGGTAAAGAGGGGCAGTTGGATTTGGACTTTTGGTGTAGGGTCAGATTTGTTGGTTTTTTTGTGTCCTTTCCTTAAGAAGAAAGAGGGAGAGGCATAGAAGTTGCTAAGAAGTTGCTCTTTGGGAGGGAAGAATGAGCATAGTATTGGTACTTTTTTTGTGTCTGTGGGCAGGTGAGCATTTTGCCAGCCAGTTTCCTAGCAACCTAGGTGTGGGGAGGGACTTTCATTAAGGAAAGGGTGTTGTATTTTCCTTCTCATTATAGATAGGTTTTTACACTCGAGTAGCTAAACAAACTGCGAGTTACTTGTGTTAACCATGAAGTATGACAATTACTCATTTAGAAAACAAGCCTGTTAAAAAGATGTGGTTATTTGTTTTGTTTTTTGAAATATGAAGAATTCACTGTGAACAAGGGGGGAAATTTAAAACTTCCTATGATAAGATAGCAATTTGCAGAAAAACATAGCCATGGAATAGAGTTTTATACTAATGAGGCAAAACTTTACTTTCTTTAATGAAACTGTCACATTTAATAAATGCCTATGCTATGTCATCTACAAATGCCTATTGTCATTTGTTTGTCTGCTTGATGAATTCTATCTTTCATTGTGTTTTATGACAAAATGAACTAGTTGGACTAGAGCTCTGGGAGACCAGGTGTATCAGGTGTCAAATCCACACTCAACCATGGAAACCCACTGGGTGACTTTTGGCAAGTGACACTCTCTCAACCTCAGAGGAAGGCAAGAACAAACTCCCTCTTAACAAATTGCACTGAGAAAACTCAGTGATAGATTCACCTTAGGGTTGTAATAAGGCTGAAATAACTTGAAGTCACACAGCAACAACAAAAATGATGAAATGGTTATGTTTCTTGTAAAATGTCAGTAAAATATTTTAATAGTTTAAGAAGGGTGTTTCCTAATTCAATAATCGTACCTATTCTGCCTGTCACAAAGGAAAAGAGAACGCAATATAAAGGAAGTGATGTTAATGTAAAATGTCTGATCCCCAGCCCTTGTATTTTTTTAAAATATATTTTTATTAATTTTATAATCATACATTATATTATCCAATCAATACTTATTTAGTATTACACATAAAATTACTATAAACATTGCAATTTTTCTATTAACTAATTTCAAAAGTTAACATAGATTCTTTACTATAATTCTATTCAAAAATTTTAATTCCTCTAACCCCCCCCTCCACCTCAGTGCTCCCCTTCACCGGAGCCATTATCCCTTACCTAATCTTTCCAGAATCTCATTTCTTCTCGTGGAGGTAACCTCCCATCTTTTGTCTGTAATACTTTTTTAACAAATACTTTCCTAATTTTATCAAAATCACTTTCTTTCCAACTTCCTCTTCTTACTTTAATTCTACATGTTAACTTATCATTTATTGCCATTTTCCAAACTTCTTTATACCACTCCTCCACTTGTACATTTATTTGGATTTTCCAATGTCTTGCTATAATTAATCTTGCTGCTGTTAATAAATTTGTTATTAAATCCTTTTCTGCTTGGTTCCCATTCTCTCAGTTATAAATTGACATCAATGCTATGCTCGGTTTCCTTTCTATATTTCTATTCAGAATATTCTCTATTTCTATAAAAATCATTTCCCAAAACTGCTGTACAAATTTACAATTCCACCACATATGCATATATGTACCTATTTCTTGACAACCTCTCCAACAATATTTAGAGTTATTCTTATCTATATTATGCAATCTTGCTGGTGTCAAATACCATCTCCATATTATTTTATAATAATTTTCTTTTATCCGTATCGACATATTTTTAGATGTCTTTGTTTCCATATCTTATCCCATTCATGATCTCCAATTTTTTGTTTCAAATCTTCCTCCCATATTCTCCTTAAATATTCCCCTTTGTCTTTTTTATCCTTATTTTTATCAATATTTTATATAATTCACTTGTAATACCTTTCAAACTTTCATGATCATCCCTCTTTTCACCTTTTTTCACCAAATTTTCAAATTTTGTAAATTCCCTTCTTTCTTTATGATTCTTTCCCCAATTTTTAATCCATTGTTCTAACTGTATGAAATTAAACCATGAAATGTTCATTCCACGTAATTTCTCTCTTATTCATCTTATTCATCCATCCTATCCATCCCTCTATTTTGTCTAGTCCTCTTTTCTTTAATTCCTTTCCCATTTTTTCCTTCAAATTATTTGGGAATAGGCAAAAGTTCTCTCTCATATTTATACCACATTTCCCATATATTTTGCAAAAATGGGTTCTCAATTCCTTTAATTTCCTTTTTTTTTGTAAAATTATCAAAAAATATGTTCCATATTCTCCTTTCTATTCTCCCTGTTTCTATCTCTAACCATTCTAAATCCCCCTGTCCTACAATTCCTTCTATAACATATCTTAATTGATTAGCTTCATAATATCCTTTTATTTTGGGAAGACCAAGTCCTCCCTCCTTCTGTGATATATACCAAAATAATTTATTTAATCTTGTCCTTTTCCCTCCATTACAATATTTATTCAACATATTTTGCCATTTTTTCAGTTCTACTTCTGATATTTTATTGGTAACATTCTAAACAAAAAATTTAGTTTAGGTAATATTTTCATTTTAACTAAAGCTACTTTTCCAAACCATGATAGTTGAATATTTTTATATTCTTCCAACTTCTTTTCCATTTCTTTACTTAGTACCATAATATTTTTCTCTTCTAATTCTTTTAAATCTTTTGTAATATTTATTCCTAAATACTTAATATTATTTTTAATCTTACTTCTAATTTTTTATCTTTTACAAATATATTTTCTTCTTCCTTAGTATAGTTAAACAACATCATATCTGATTTGTTCTAATTAACCTGTAAGCCTGTCATCTCCCCAAATACTTTTAAATGTTCTTTAATTTTTTCTATTCCGTTAATCAAATCCTTAATTGTTAGCAATGTATCATCAGCAGACAAGCTTATCTTATGTTTTGTTTCTACTCCAATTCCTTCTATACTATTATCATTTCTTATCACATTTGCTAGAATTTCTATTACCATTGCAAACAATTTTGGAGAAAGTGGGCAACCTTGTCTTCTTCCTCTCGTTATTTTTATTTCTCTTGTTATTCCATCATTAACCATCACTATAGCTGTGTTATGGGAATACAATTGATCTATTAATCCTCTAATCCTCTTTTCCATTCCAAATTCTTTCAATATTATTTTTAATGTTGGCCATTCCACACAGTCAAACGCTTTAAATATATCTAATGCTAATATCCCTGCTTTTACTTTTGTTTTGCCGATTATATGTATTTTATTTAACACCCTTCCTATTAAATTTGACATTTGTCTTCCTTTCACAAATCCACATTGGTCCTTTAATATATATTTATACATACAACTATTCATTCTCTTTGCCATTATTACTGATAATAACTTTGCATCTTGATTTATCAATGATATAGGCCTGTATAATCCAGGGTCCATCAAATCCTTATCTGGCTTTGGTATCAATATTATCAATGATTGTTGCCATGATGGAGGGACTTTGTCTCCCGTTATTATATAATTATATAATTATAATAATTTAGGTAGTAACTTCTTTTTAAATACTTTATAATAATCTGGTCCTAACCCATCCATTCCTGGCACTTTCCCACTTTTTAATTAATTTATTGCTTCCTCTACTTCCATTTTCGTAATTGGTTTTCCTAATAAATCCCTATCTTCCTCTTCTATTTTAATCTTCCAATTTTCCCCTACATATTTTCCTATTTGTTCCACTGATTTATTCCCTGACTGGTACAGGTCTTTATAAAACTCCTCAAAAATTGTTAGTTTTTCCTTCATTGTTCTACACATTTTACCTGTTTTATCTCTAATCGCATTTATCATATTTTCCATTTTCTTCTTCTATGTGGATCTAGCCAACATTTTTGAATTTTTATTACTAAATTCAAAATACTCCCTTCTTAAATAAATTAAAGTTTCCTGTACTTCATCTACTTCCATTTTATCCATTTCCTCCCTCTTTGCTCGTAACTCAATATAAGTTTGTTTTTCCTTGTCTAATATATATTTATTTTCCAATAATTCTATTTCCCTTTCTAATTTGTGGAATTCCCTTTCCCTTTGTGGAATACATAGTCGACACATAACATAGCCATAGAAAAGAGGGCATATTAAAATGAATCAGGTTTTCACCATGCATCTGACAAAACTGCTACAGGAATCATACATAGGAGATTAAGAGAATGTTTGTAGCATGTGCAAATTTGAGGATTTGAGTTAATGCTGAGGAATGTTAACAATTTTGTTTTCATTCCTACTCAAGACTGCTTGAGCAGCTTATAATTTAATATTGTTACTGTATGCGTGTAAGTCATTTCCAATTTATGGTGACCCTAAGGCAGACCTATTGTGGGGTTTTCTGGGCAGGATTTGTTGAGGGGTATTGCCATTGCCTTCTTCTGAGGTTGAGAGAGTGTGATTTGCCCAGGGTCACCAAGCAGGTTTCCATGGTCAAGCAGGAATTCAGACTCTCATCTCCTGGAGCCCTAATCTAAGATTCAAACCACTATACCATACTGACTATAACTTATTCTATCACCTGAAACTAAAGAAAAAGAATGAGAAAAATTACCTACAAATTGTAGAGTATTCTAGTTATCTGGGTGCTGTGAGGATTGTAACTAACCAGCAGTATACATGATGGTGCTTTCAGTGCATAAGGAACATGAATTTATAATCAGTATGTTGTCAGAACTATTACAGTCCCCACATTCTACCAGAGATGTCTTTTACTTATCTTCACTGGGCATAGCTCTATGCTTTGAGAATAAGTGGACACTGCTGACTGGAGACATTTTGGCTCCATTTTCTTTATAGCCTCAATGTAACATGTTGCTTATTTTCTACAAAGCTATAAAACAGGTCAGTATGTGACTCCATTGTGCTGGGGTGGGTAAAGTGCAGCCCTGGAGCCCCAAGAATATTTTTTTATGACTCTCAACAACTTCAGAATCTCCATACCAACCTTTTTCTAACTAAGGGGTTGTCTAAATGGAGAAAATACTCCTTGCGAAATGCAACAAGAATATGACCTATCTTAATGGCATCCCGCATTGTATCACCATATTCGGGAGGAGGGGGGCTAAATACGCCTATACTTCACATGAAAAGCCTTTGCGGCTTTCCCCGGACTTTTTTTAAAAAGTGGGGGAGTGTACATTCCTTTTTATTGGGACAAGCAACTGAATTGATTTGCTTTCCCATATAGGCAGGAATGGAAAGCTGATTGGCAGGATGAGCATGGGGGGGGGGAATGCTAACAAGGCAAGTGCCTGGAATGGCCATGTTTTTTTTTCCTGCCTTAGCGAGTGAGAGATAATGTGATAAAATGGGTTTTGTTTTGCTTTGTTTTTCTGTTAAGGTGAAATATCGCACTTTCACATCTTAGGAGATTATCAGATGCAGGGAAACACAATTAAAAAAAACTTCATCCCCAACTGCATCAGAAGAACCCTATGAGAATAGGAAGGGCAACATTATCAGATGCCTGCATCCTCAGATATTCCTGGGGCATAGCGCTTCCATAGAGGAGGCTTCACTTTTGTATCAAGAGGGACAAGCCACCAATGAAAAGGGATGCTTTACTCATGCCTATGCTATGCCCCTGGACTCTGAAGGACATTGTCATTTGATAATATCCCCCCCTTCCTGTTCTCATTGTGATCTTCTGAATGATACACCCTGTGTCTTGCTTACTGATGTACTGTATCAATCAGAACACCCCCCCCCCACAGGTTAATTCATTCATGTTGCATGAAATCAAGTCTGGGAAATGTGTTGTGCAAAAGTGTGCAGAAATTTAGAGAATATTCAACTAGTATACAAATTAACTTTCTGCTGTTTCCCCACAGGATGAATTTATTTAATCTGTCTCACTTCAATTATTGTAATTTAATATATATTATAAAACTAGGCCCAAAACATGCGCTAGGAGCCCAATTCAATGTTATCAATCCTTTTCTGGAGTATTATTCTGTTTTTAAGTTTACAATTTGACCCAGCTGTTGCTTCACATTCATGCTTCATTCACCTTTTCTTGCTAATTGGGCATGATACGATTCTTTGACATCAGATTCCTTTTCTGCAAAATTTACTCATGATCAGCCATGTGGGCTTTTTTCTTTTTCTTTTCTTTTTTTCTCAAATGCATGTGGGCAAGAAACATGTTTTTGTTCAGAAAAAGGGGTTTCTCTGTGCAAGACACTTGCTGCATGTTCAAAAAAAATTAATTTTTCTGCACAAAAAGAACTTTACTGGACAGATAACTCTCTCCTTTTTTTTTTTTTTGCACCCAAACCCCCACATATGTTTTGTATGCACAGTAAGTCCTGACTTGCACAATTTTCTGAAAAACTGCAGAGTTTTCAAGGAACAGTAGGAAGAGTAAATATGACTTATTCAATCTTGGTAGGGAGAACAGATGATTAGAAAGGTTGAAATCGAATGGGAGTTACATCTCTGTAAGTGGACTTACGTACACAGGAATTAGATTTGGTCAGTTTTGTAATGCTTGAATCCAGTAGAGGGCTGCTGTTATGTAACTATGTAGTAGAGCTGGCAAAGTGTTGAACATGCATTGTGCACTGATTCACACCACACACTGATGAGCATCAGTCCCAAAAACGTGCATCGGGTATTTTTGCTAGTATCCTGGAACACATCTTCTGAATCCACTAACAGGATTCCTTAGTGCGTATGCTGCTTAACTAAGTATACATAAGGTTCTGTTAAATAACAGGTGATATGGGATTCCAGTGAATGATTATATCCCTAAACCTGACTTAGGAAAGAATACAGCTATGAAAGATAACACTGATATGGATGAAGCAAAGCAAAACATACACTGCAAAAATTTAACCTAATGTTGAGAGATTGCCACTATTGTTTGGTATAAACTGTTTAAAAGAAACCATGTGGGGGCTCCATTTGTCAGCCCATATTTGTATGGACTATATGTTTGTCTTTGAGACCCCAGTACATCCTAAAGAACAAGAAATTGATTCTATTCTTCGTCATTAGTGTATCTGAAACTCCAGCTGGGTACAGTCATTGCTTCAGTAAAGCAGTTGGCCTGAGGCACAGAACTCTTCTAAAACACACACACATTACTCCTCAGGGTTACATATTCTCCACTCACCTGGCTAGCAAGCAACATACTCATATATTCATTTAACTGTGTCAACATGCGATTTTGCTCTACCATTTATCTTGCTAGTGCTATTTTTGTTGTTCTATTGTTAGGCTTGCCAGGGAATATATTTCCCCCTGCCCCTAGTAATCAGTTTTAGAGTTATAGAGGACAGGTCCAAAAGAAAGGATGGGTATTTAAAATGTCAGCCTATTGTGAAGGTCCGCCTACTGGAATTATTCCCCACCACCGCCAGATTGGAACAACTTCTATCTATTCACATGTCTGAGTTCTAGAAAAGAAAATTATGTTTTTCATTAAGAAAGAGGTAGCATGTTAATGGTGATTTTCCATCCCTTTTTATAAGTGTCCATTAGTGTTCCTTTCCTCAGACACCCAGGCAGAGCTGCTACATATCCAAATGCAACAAATTATGCATTTCATTTTGATTAACAGGGTTGTTTTGAAAATGTATGTTTATCACCTGATGGGTAAAGTCTCAACTTATGATTTTCATGAGACATGGGAGAACAACTTGCATGGCTGATAAAGTAGATACAGCACCACTGAAAGAACTTTTCAGTTTCCTCATTAAGCTATATAAGATGTAGGTGCTGGGAGTGGGGAATCTGGATAGAAACATAAAACTCTGTGGTGTTACTAAGGCTGGTGTCAGCCCTCTCTCCGATGGTGTCACTTGATGCAGTTCAGCCTCCCTCCACCTCCTAGTGCCACCACTGGTAAAACTGGTTTGGAATGGAACTGTTCAAAATGGAAGAAAAGTCTAAACTCACACCCTAAACTTAATACTAACTCTTAGGGGTGAGAAAGATTGTTGCCATCATGTTCTCCCACATTCAGATATTTAAACCTCAAGTACTTTTTGTTTCTAATGTGATAAACTTAATGCTTTTTTGTTTTTGTTTTTTAAAAAATTCCTCAAAAAAAGGAGCTTAGAGAAAATTCTCCCTCTTTTGCACTGGCCTTATATGATGGGCAAAGCTAATCCCAGCATGAAGAGAATCTTCTTGTACTTGCCTCAGAGCTGCAAAAGATAAGTCTCTCAGAACATGAAGTATAAACCCTAACATGGTTGAATATACAGGTAGACTAGTCAAAGATAAGACCCAGATGATGAATTAATCTTTGTGCTTCTGGCTGCAGAAACATAGACTGACAATGCCTTGGTATCCCCCCACTGTCTCTTGGCTACTCAGTGGCCAGGAGAACATTCTATGGCAGGTGTCAGCTGTACATGTGAAGGGAGTGGGAAGCAGAAGATGGTGGTATGCTTGTAATGGATTTACAGTCTGCTGAAGTGCATGTGTTCATGCTGCCATCATTTAATAATGTGGGGTGTGGGTTTTGGTATCTTGTGGGGTATGGGAACCAAACCCCTGAAGACCCAAAGAGCTCACGGTAATTACAAATTAAGTAACTAATGATTTGATGCCCTTTCATAATGTTCCAAATCTACTTCCTGAGGTGGTTGCCTCATCCTGCCTAATGGTAGGGCCAGCTCTGCATTCAGTGACCTCACAAAATCCCAGGGAGCAACAGCTTATAACATTCCTGGACTTAAAGCCAGTAGTGAAGGTGGAGGGGGGATTTCTGACAGAGGCAACAGAGAGTTTTATGTTTGTAATGATGGTTGTGAGCTTGGCCCAGTGAATGTGGGTCATTTAGCAAATGGGATCTCAGTAAGATGTACCAGTAAATCACATCTGGTTCCCATTTCACTGAAACTGAAATAAGAGCCTGAAGTGCCAGTGAAAGCTTAGGGGGCTTTTGGCACACAGCCATATGATGTATAGCCCCAGGATGATGACTCCTATCATGCATTAAAAAATGTTAATGGTTACTAATGTATTCTCTGTATGAGGACTAAAACATGGTTATAAGCATAGTGATGTGATAATGAAGTGACTGGTGAAATACCAAAGTTTATTAGCTTACAGCAGTATTTAGTGCTAGACTATAAATCTTAGTAAATCAGTGCTTTATTTCATTTTTAATATCAGATTTATAGATTGTAATAATCTTTCAGGGGCAAAGTTTTAGAGTTGTGCTCAGACAAAATAACTACCTGTGTACTCCTCCTTCCTTGTTCATATATTTCACTCACAGAATCAGAACAGTTGTTAACTGAATATTATGAAATGGTTTTCCCAGCGGGCTATAAATGTAGACAACCATGGGAAATTTAATGGGAAACAGTTAACATGTTAAATGAATCATTAATATGCTTTTAAAAAGTCTAATTTCATTATATTTATGTTGAAAGGAGGGCTGTTTAACAGTTAAGTTCATTTTAAATTTGAATTGAAATCTAGATTGCGTTACAACAGTAAGGACCCTTTCACACTACAGTTATAGCACTATGAGCCAATTTTAAAATGTCATGGTAACATCTTATGGAATCCTGCGATTTGGGTCTGGTAAGGTATAAGAGCTCTCTTGCTGAGAAGTCTAAATATCCCTCCCTGAACTACAAACTCAAGAATTCCATAGGATGGAACCATGGCAATTAAAGTGGAATAATAGTGCTGCAATTGTGTAGTGTGATACGGTCCTAAAAAACCCCTAAAAAAAGTAGGAATTATCTGCATAAATTTTGGAAAATCCCATTTCTTATCCACCACCAAACCTGCCTTCTCTTGCTATATTGTTCTCATTTTCTTATAATTTCATCTCCCTCCCCCCCAGGTCCATCTTTAGCTTATGGGTTTCTTTTTTGGAGTTCACCAAAAATCTCAGTCTTAAGGAGCTTCATAGTTAATTTTCCTGGGGCAGATGGGGACCCTTTAGTTGCAACCTGTGCAAAACAGAGGAGGACAATCTGAATGCAAAGAAAGCCACATCACAGCTTCCAAGCTTCCCTTACTCCTTGTTGATTTCTAATTTTTTAAACTTCAAATTAATTAAACTATTATACTGAACAAAAGTAAGTAAGAACTCCTGTGTCCATTTGCATTCACTAAATAGCTTGATGTTGAAATTATTAATTGGGTACAAATTCAGGTATGATTCCTTAACTGGATTTGTAGTATTTTTAATTCCCATTTGGACAGAATGGACTGCTTTTATAATTATTACCATATGCAGATCTTCCCTAAATTGCTTTCTGGAAGGAAAATATATTTGGAAAATCATAATTTTTTTAAATTTCATTATTATTTACATTTATACTCTACCTTTTCTCAAATGAGCTCAATATGTCCTGCTTGGCTCTCTTACTCACCACTTTCATTTTACAACAGCCCTGTTAGGTAGATCAAGCTGACAAACAATGAGTGGTCAAAAATCACCCAGTGAACTTCGTGGCTATGTGAGGTTTTAACTTGGATCCCCTTAGTCAAAGTCAATATAAAAATAACATTTTTATTTATTTTTTTACATTGAATACATTTCAAAATCAAATTTGTAACATGTTTATAACTTATTTAGTTCATCATCATCTTTTTTTGTTGTTGTTTAATAAATCATGTTTGTGGTGCTTCCTTCTTATTTAGAATGGAAATTTAGTGACTCAGGATGTTTGGAGAGATGTGTCTTTGAGACAGAAAAAGCATTTTGTAAACTAGAGGAGAAAATTGTCTGAAATATTTTTCTTAAGGTATTTGTTTTCTTTTCTGATCTGGATTTGGAGTATTGCTACATTTTGAGTGCCTCCACAACTTTTATAGATATAAAGAATTATCTGTTTCCTGTGATATGTATCTTTTCTTTTTTATATAATTTTTAGAAATAATTTGGGGCTAGGGAGGACAGTTACTAAGACTGCTAACCTCAAAAGCTCCTTTACACATTTTGTTCTATTAAGGCTATTTGTGAGTAAGTCTTTGTGGTCTAAACTCTGTAATTCTCTAGTCCTGAAGGATTAACAAAAACATGAAATAGTTTTTTAAAACTTCAAGGGAACTAGGCTTTGGGCAGCAAACCGTCTGGATAATATTGGGGGAGTGAGTTGGAAGTATATTAAGACTTCCCATTCTTTTTGTTTTGATCTCCCCTGCATTTTCCTAGGTTTACATCAAAAGTTTCTTGAAATATTCCAGGTTTCTACTTTTTCCCTCCCTTGTGTTCTTCCCCCTCCCCCTCCCACTGATTAGGGTCACATCTAGACTCAGGGAACTGTTCGAAATCCCATGAGATTTTGTGGCATGGGAAATTCAAAAAATAAAAACACAAATAAAGCATTAAAAAACATGCATGCACAGACACACTTTAAAAGTCCCAAATAACCCAGGGAGGGTCATAAAAAGAGCAAAACTTACCTAGATGTCCCAATCTCACCTGGAAGTGTTCGCGCTGGACCAGCCAGTCATGAGAGTTAAATGGCCCAAGGTCTTGCACACTGGCAAAAGCAGCAGGGGGGATCAATTGACAACTTAAGACATCAATTAAAAGGCACAGGTTTGGGCTGATTTTAACCAATAAAAAGGTGACGTCATCTGATCTGCACACTTTTCATGTTTATGTGGCGTTGTTATGATGCCTTTTTTGAGTGTCTGATAAAATCCTTGGTCTCTGTTGAAGCTGTGTCCTGGAAACAATAGCTATATTTTACTGGCAGCAGTCATCTTAGCTAGTTCTGAAATAGTACAAACAGATTGTCAGGATAAGATACATTTCATTTCAGAAATTATGGGTTAATTTAAGCTGACCTAGGAAGCAGGAATGAAAAGTCCTTCATAATACTGAGAGGTCCCAGGAAATGCTATGGGATGAAGAAAATGTAATGTAGATATACAAAATGGGTTTGCAGAGAAACAAAACCTGGGACTTTCAGAGATTTTTTTTTAGGGGCTCAAAAATGCATTGGCTCTTTAGCACCATGGCTTATTTATTTATTTAATAACTTAATTCTGTAGAAAAAAACTCTATTGAGTCAATAGATTTAAAAAAGGAATGTATTTCAGTTTCCCCTTTCTATTAGACAGTTTCCAATTTAGTTCATAACTTTTATTTTTTATTTTAGCTAGTTGATTCCTATCACTGTTTCTGGGGTTTGGCTGTATGGAGAAAGAGTTGGATCCAAAGAAGGGGAAACAGCCAATTTTCCAATGTGGCTTTCTTGGCTCTTTCCATTTACACCTCCATATTCTTCCCTAAAGCTATATATTGAGGGCTGAGAAACACTCTAGACACCTGTGGGAAGAAGAATAAGGGCACACAACAGGACAGAGATATTGAAACGGGTCACCAGGATTATCTTGCCAAAATGGACAGAGCAGGCACAGTGTTTGATGGGACAATCATTGCCCATTTCCTTCTACATACAAAAGTTGACTTAACTGGCAATTACATCGTTACCATTGGGAACAGGACCTTATCCCCCTCCCACCCTTTACCACAGGGCAAATGGCTATCTAAGGGAAGCAGAGTATGACCCACATCTCTCCTTTCACAATATCTTCCAGCCACCTCCTTGCACCTGCTACTGAGAAGCCAGATTCATTTTGTCTAGTGATAGCATTGGCTTTGCTTTCTGCTTACAGGTGACATTTAGGACATTATCATACTAGCATCTTAAAATGTTGTAATAACGCAATTAAGGAAGGATGAAACATTGTGGCATCATAACTGAAATTATCAGACAACAACCACTTTCGTTTTAAGAATGGGATTAAAGGTCCCGCGATATAACTATGCATTAACACTTTTAACTGGATTGCACATGCTCCTTTAAAAGAAACGTCCACTTCCATGTTAGCCAGGGTGCAAGATGTTGGCGGTTCTCACGAGAAGATGCGAGTCCACATAAAAACACAGAAAACACTTAAAAAACAAATTAAATACACAGATTAAGCCCTGAAACATACATAAAAACTTGCTAGAAATATGGGGCAGTTCATAAAAAGAGTGGCCTGTCAATTGTTTTCACATTGTCACCCTGGACATTTTCTCAGTGGCAACAGGGAACAGGGGAAAAGAGGACCACCCATTCAAGCTGTATTCTCATGATTAGAGCAGGACTTGGTTTTGTGTGCTCATTAAAACTGTGAAAATAATGATATTGAGGAACCATTCATGGGTTAGCCCATGAATAAAAAGTGACACCTTATTCGCAGCTGGCACACATGCAGGCCATGGGAGGAGTATGGCATCATCTGATAATTTCAGACTGTTAAAGTTGATAAAGTTGTCTGATAAAGTTCTTAATGTCCAAGCTACTGGATTTAAATCAAAATAGCTTTATTGTGCAAAGGCCTAGCAGGATCATACAAAGGCACTTCCACGTTGGGACTGTAAATCCAGCTCTGCCATTTGGGTGATCTCATCATCATTGTCATCATCATCATCATTTCTCATCTACCTCTCCCTATGAATTGAGATTGAAATACAGCAATAAATAGACATATAACACAGTTAAAACACAAACACTAATTAAAAATACATAATCAGTTAAAAGAGCATTAACTTCAGTTAAAAGAGCATACATATTAAAAACAACCAATTCATAACTTACACATTCATAATTTAAAAACCATCTGGATAAATCTGCCAGAAGAGCTTGATCTTTATTACAGGTTTAAACTCAAAAAGTGTATCCAGCTGTTGAATCTCTTCCAGAAAGTCATTGCACAATGTGAGGGCAGTTGAAGAAAAAGTCTAACAGTTGCCAGCCTAGTCCTGGCTGAAGTATATGTTCCCCAGAAGCCTTGAGTGTACAGGGAGAATGGTACAGGAGAAGGCAGTCTCCTGAGTAACCTGGCCCCAAACCATGTAGGTCTTTAAAGGTAACAACCAATGCTTTTACCTTGCCCCAAAACTAATTGGCATTAATTTTGGATTCATTTTAATATAGGTGAAATATTATCACTCCTACATTAACCAGTAACCAATTTGGTTGCCATGTTTTACACCAATTGAAGTTTCTGAACTTGGTACAGAGGTAGCCTAATGTACAGCACATTGCAGAAGTCCACCCTTGCGGTTACCAGCGTATACACTTATCATCATTAGGTCCTCCAGCTCTAGGACACAGAGATGCAAATGGCTGTACCGCTCAAAGGTGCTGGCCTATGTTTGGTGCTTCTCCCTCCATGTAATGTTGTTTGTACTGGGCCAGGATCAATTCTTTCCATGTATCATGCAGATACTAGCCATGATTAACATCCTAGCGTTTTTGTACATTAGCATACAGTTGCCAGAATATTTGTGTGAAATGAGCCCTTTGAAGGTTTATAACATTTGTTACAACCGTGTTTTTTTCCTGTTCCTCATTTCATTCTGAACCTCCCCCCACACAGCTATGTAACTGAGCATATACTGTATACCTGATGGATGAATATTGTACTTCATTAATGGTGGAGTTACAAGGGGAGCAAAATGAGGACACTTGTCTTTCCCCATAAGAGGAATCGAACAGATCAAATACAAGATTCTAGGTGTGAACAATTGTCAACTGTCTCACTCTCTGTAATGCCAGAAATTTTGGGAGTTAAGTAAAATTTCATGAGGGGAGGGGAAAGTTTTTTTTGGGGGGGGGAATAATAATGTCATTTTGCCAAAAGATTCCTGCTTTTCCCTCTTCCCTTCCCTTCTTTTAATGTCCACACACACACACACACATTGAGGGAATGTGGCTGGCTGCATGGGTGATATTAGGGCCAGGGCCACTGCAAGGTGTCCCTTTGTAGTGATCACATTGAACACATGTGGGGGTGGCTGGTGGGCACAACACGACAGAGTGGTGAATTTGCCTTTAGTCTTACCACCATTCCTCCTGCAGTTTTCCAAAGTTGAACAGGATGTCCACTAATACTCTCCAATAGTAGGAGTGGCAGTAAAATTCCCCATCCTTATGACAGCAGATCCACCCTTCACCTTTCAACAGAACATGTGTTTACCATTTGTGTGTGTGTGTGTGTGTGTGTGTAGGACCTGTGGCTTTATCATACCTAGAAATAATGTATAAAAATAATATAAATATTGGGTTTACTCTTTTTAAGTTTCATATAATTATTACTTATCTCCCCAGTGAAATTTGTCTTCACTGAAATCAGCCTGTCAAACTACCCACCTCCAATACAGCTTGAAGCTGCTGAACAATAAAATAGTCTTCTAGTCTTTTGATCTTTTATCTTCTGTTTATCCAAAGCATGTCAGCCATTGCAACATGTGGTCCATGTCAGAAATCTGGGACAATACTTTCTACAAGCAAGCACAGTGATCTGTCAAATTCCTACCTTTTTGCCCTGCTGTTAATGACAGAAAACTAGTGTTTTCTCCAATATTTAATCCTCTTTGGGGGACTGAACTTCCTGTATTTCTTTTTGGACATGTACAAAAGTTGTAAAGTGTAAAGAAATTCATTATAAATCTTACTGCCTGGCCTCTGAATTCTACATAAGAAATACCAGATCATTTTTTTAAAAAAAGAAGAACTTTAAGTAGTGATAAATGGAGAGAAGAGAAACTATTTAAAATGTCTTTATGTATGTGTATAAGTTTTAGGCATAAGAAGAAAGCATTCCCTGTTAAAGTAATTTAAAATAATATATCAGATGGCTGCAATATGAATAAGTTTCTCACTTGGCCTGTGTGACCACATATATTTTTGTATCCTCTTCCATTCTATTCATGTCTACCTAAAGACTAACAAAATATGAAATGGAGGATAATTTCAATACACATGTTAGCAAGGGAACAAAGAGAAACTGTTTTGAAAAGCTTTTCCATTTGGCACTCCAACTGCTGTTTAGATTAATAGTGGTAAGTACAATAGGACTTGGATTTTTTTTTTCTAGGCCAAAGTATAATGGTGTTCCATCCTTCTTTCCACAAAAAGGATCCATCTACCTATAGACAAAGCTATCTGTCTGTTACTGTGGCCCTGAATAAAGTGACTGATGAGCTTCTGAGACTGATTCAGGTAGCAAGAAGGAAACACTTATATTCCTGTTAACTATGCCGTCTTGTCTTGATACGAATTATACAAGCTGAGATAATCAATAACTTATCAGCCTGCTGAGAACCTATTAGCATGTGGTTAACATGCAACTGTTCAAAGTGGTGTTCTGCTGTGCAGAACATGGCCTTTGGTATATCACACTTCAGCGGTTGAAGTTCAATAATAATAACTCTTGTTTAACAAGATATGAGATTGACTCCTATAAATTAGAAGATTGTTTTCATGATCCGTCTAATCCATTCGATTAATAAAAATAGACCAAAGCCTTTTGGCACATTTCATTTCTCACTTCCCCTTTCAAGTAGTCTCAAAATGTAAGAAATCCAGCCTTGCCCAATTAATCAGGCTGAACATCTTGAATACCTGCAGAGAATGCAGAGCCAGTGCTATCGGAAAGTTGAAATTAAACACTTGAGCCTAAATTAAGGACCATTTAAAAGACAGTGACTATTGTCCAGACCTATCTTGAAAACTAATCTCTTTTACTCATTCTGCCTTTAATAGACAATTTCAAGGAAAATAATAATTTGCAGGTTCATTTAGGTCATTTGATGTTTGCCTAATATAGTTCACATTCAGCATGGAAGCAGGAAAGGGCAGACGAGTTCAGTAGTAAATATTTAAGCCTTCAAACCATTTTAGTTTTAATCTGCACTCTTGCCATGCTAATTTATTAACTGAGTTTCCTTGCTGATGGCTCTTTAAGAAGAAAAGAATGCAAAGCCCAAACCATCCTTAAACAGTAACAGATGACTGTGACATATCATTTATGATATACACTTTGGGATTGTCATACTGCATCTGTGGGATTAAGCATTTTAAAGACTTGTCAGTTTTAATTGGAGACTCTGTACAGTTCTTATTTGCCAGACACATCATACCATCAAAATGGATCCCCTCGCTTTATTGTTTATGAGAATTTGTAGACCTAGATAAAAACCATCTGTGAACAAAGCATGTAGACTTAAATAAACAACTTTGAGAATTTGACTGGAGCCTAATTTCTCCATTTCACAACTATCTTCTGTGTGTTTGATTGCTTTTCGAAGTATGTATGCATGTGTGTATTCATTTTGTTTGGGAAACTCAGGGGAGGGCATTGACACAAATGTATCAGATTGAAGGGTTTTGTTCACAGTCATCTCACACACTAATAAATACACATGCTTTTGCTTTGTTGCACGAAGCATGTGCAGCTTGTATTGTAGTTGAGTCTCACAGAGCAGTCCTAAGAAGGTACATTTTGAAGTCAATGGAATGGACTCTTTAGTAAGTCAGGGCTTATCTACACAGGTAATTTACCCCATGTAGCGGCCATCTTAGAGCTCTGCAGTCCTGATGACACTGGGCATTTGCCTTGTTTTGCCCTTGGGCAGTCCTCATGACCAGGGCCGGTTTAAGGAATTTTGGGGCCCCCTGCAATGCTTTACTTTGGGGCCCCCATATGTTTAACTCAGATCAATGTAACCTAACTTAGGCCCCGTCTACACGATTTAAATAATACGTACGGCATGCGAAAGTTCGCACTTCGGTACAAACGGCCGTTCGGATGCACACGAATGCAAAAGAGGGGGGCGGTTTTCCACCCTGAAATACGCACACGCGGCATTCGGGAGGGAAAGTGGATCGCAAAGAGAAATCAGTATGCCGTTTGGATGGCTGACGGGTCTGTACGGTCCGTTCGCACACATACGAACAGGCTGTGTAATCTGATTGGCTGGCTGAGTAGAGGGGGCGGGGCTAGCATGGAGGGAAATTGAGAGTGGCTGCCATGTTGGTTTCCCGGCTAGCGAGCGTCCGGTAAGTCCGTGAATTTATATGTTTATTTATTTTTATTTTATATTGTAAATACGGAAAACCGACTGTCCGCAAATCAGGAACCTTAAAAAAAAAAAAAGCAGCGGGAGATTTAAAACTGCCACTTGGCTTGCTTGCTCCAGCCAGCTTCGGGAAGAGGGAGTCATAAGGAATTTAGGGGGCTTAAAAATTGTATAGCCGGTTCGTATGCATACGAATGACAGGCTGTTCGTATTTTTTGCCCCCCATACGGATTTTTTTATGATCGTAGAGCTGCACCCTTATTCACCATACAGGATGTTCAGATTATAGCAAGACCCCCATAGCCATGGATTCATTATCCATGGGACACAAAACAGCACACCTACCATAGAGTCTTCCTAGAAAATGTGTCTTCCCTAGCTGTTTTCTAGGCCCTCCAAGGCAACTCTATGGTATTTTAAACCAGAAGTCCCATTATTTTCAATGGCGTTCACTACTATTCATGGTTTTCAGAATCCACGCCCCCCCCCGGAACCAATCCCCAGTGGATAAGAGGGGCCTACTATATTACATAATTTGCCACCAATAATTTAGTTTAAAAACTATATTATAGGCACTAACATAATATTTTTTGTTTATTAGCAATTAATGTAATGGTGTAGATTTCCTCAAAGAAAATAAAGAGTAGACTACAAGCTAAACATGAGTTAGAAGTGTGATGCAGCAGCAAAAAATGCCAATGCGATTCTAGGCTGCATTAATAGGAGTAGTGTCTAGATCAAGGGAAGTAATAGTATCACTCCATTCTGCTTTGGTCAGGCCTCACCTGGAATACCGTTTCTAATTCTGGGCACAACAATTCAAGAAAGATACTGAGAAGGATGGTGCGAGGTCTGGAAGCCATTACGCCCTATGAGGAATGGCTTAGGATGCTGGGTATGCTTAGCCTGGAGAAGAGAAGGTTGAGAGATGACGTGATAGCCATGTTTAAATATTTGAAGGGATGTCATATTGAGGAAGGAGCAAGCTTATTTTCTGCTGCTCCAGAGACTAGGACACGGAGTAATGGACTCAAACTACAGGAAAAGAGATTCCACCTGAATATTGGGAAGAACCTCGTGACAGTAAGAGCTGTTTGGAAGTGGAATACACTGCCTTGGAGTGTGGTGGAGTCTCCTTCTTTGGGTTTTTTAAAACATAGTTTGGATGGCTGAAGAAGACCAAGGGGGAAAGGGAGGGGAGAGGAACCAAGACATGTTAAAAGCAGCTGGAAAGATGGGCTGGAGGGGATCTATGTGCAAGGAAAGGAAAGGGAAGGGAAGGGAAGGAAAGGAAAGGAAAGGAAAGGAAAGGAAAGGAAAGGAAAGGAAAGGAAAGAAAGTAAGAAAGAAAGTAAGAAAGAAAGAAGCCCTTTCTGAGGGAGACAACTCTCAAATTCCCTGTCTCTCTCTCTCACACACACTCACCCTCTCCGAAGTGCCTCTCCCTCCAGCTTCTGCCACAGAGGGCTGCTGTTTCTTTCTCTTTCTTTCTCTTTAGTTTTGGAGAGGCTGTTTTGTTTGTTTTTTATAAAAAGCCAGCAGGAGGGTTTTGGAGGAGGAGGGTAAGAGGGGGCTCCTCCCGGCTGTCTCCTGGCTGTCTCCTTCGTCAGATTAAGGAGGCCAACACGGGCCCTCTCTTGACCTAAGGGCCCCCTCTTGACCTCGGGGCCCCCTGCCAATGCTGATTTGGCAGACAGGTTAAACCGGCCCTGCTCATGACCCAAGGGCAAAGAGGCAGCAAAGATGGGAGAAGATGGGATAGGGCCCAATAACATGTTTTAAAATAATACCTGCTTAAGTGAGTTACAGCTGAAATAAACCAGATGGGGCCCCGTGTGACTGCAAGAGTGTGGCACACTGGCCCATTGCTTCAGCTGTTGTCTGCCTCACTCTTCTGGATCCAGGAAGGGGGCCTGCAGTATGGGACCATGTTGGTCATGTGCAGGGAGCCTTGCTCATGTGCTGTGGGACTCCTGCCTGGATTCAGAGAGTGGGATGCAGGTGGTGGTAGCAGCAGTTGCAGGGACAGGCTAATGTTCCAGCCTGTTTTGTCTAGGTAATGAGGGAAGAAAGCCTGATCTGTGGAGATGATATGCCAGTGTGGAGTCAGAATATCCTGGCCTTTGTAGATGAGCCCCCAGTTTAGGATTGCAGCCATAACCACATGTCAACCACAGCAGTGGCAGTCATAAGTTTAGCTCCTGCCTCCTCCTCCATAATATCTGATAATATTGGATCATAGCATGCTTTCATATTGCTCATTTACCCCTCCTCACATCAATGGCTATCGATGGCATGTATGAGGCAACAAGAGGTTATTAAATATGGGAATACTACAACAATTATGAAGGATATTGCTAGACTGCCATCCTTAGAAGGTTCTGAAGTTCCGTCTTATCACCATCAAGACAAGAGGTTCTTATCACACTATGGCCAAGATCCTACAGCACTGCAACATATCATAAATAAGTGCAGTTACATTTAGTTTATATTACACAGCCCCTATACTGGAATCCCCAATAGTACACTGTGTGTGTAGTTCTAAATGCGTATGGCTGCTATCCATTGTGCAGTTACAATGCAGAATGCAGTACACATCAATACATGTTCTACATTGTGCTCTACACCCCACTGAATGAGCATTCGTATATGTTCTGCATGCAGACTACTGATTCTGTTCCTGTCAGGTGAATGTGGCTATTGCATGATGTCCAATAAAAACATTCCACATAAATAGCTTCACATACACAGCTCAAATTATGACTGCACACGCTGGCCAATATATGTGAACTGGCCCACGTAGTATTAGCACTAGGTTGTTTGCATTATCAGAGCAGTTTTGTAAATGGTTAAATAACATACTCTCACTGCCTGTACTTTCTGCATTTAATTTGTCACTGATCTTACTGTTTATAATCCCACTCTAGCTATGTGTATTGGAGTGAATAACACTCCAGGCATCTAATGAAATGAGCAATATAGTCTTTGAAAGATAAGGCTATAACGAATGTGCTAGTCTTAATCTGACAGAGGGATTCTCTGTTGTTGTTTCTGGGATAAATCACATGTCTAGTTTGTGTCCTTGATTCTGGTGTAAAAGTACCCTTTTCATCAATCAAAATTATAAGGGGCAAATTTTGGCCCTGGGCTCACAGACAGCCCTGAGACTATTCTTTGTGGCCCTCAACTCTTCAAGGTTTCCCTAACCATTCCTTTTCTTGTTCAAAAAGGTGAACTGCCCGGGAGCTTCTGGGAACAGCAATTCACCTTTTAAATAGGTTGAAGGGCCCCTTATGGTTTAACATTAAAAAATGTCCACTCCCTCCCCCCCAACCCCCCCTGCAAAATTGGGCTTTTGGACACAATGGAGTATTTTTGATGTTTCAGCATTTGGGGCAGTCCTTCTGGCCCCTTGAGGGTCCCAAAGGCCAAATATTAGGCCTGGACTCACTACAGTTGCTCACCCTAGACCTAGAAAGTACATTATCATTGTGATTGTAGTTGGGGAAGCTCTTGGGCAACTGTGATGCAGGAACATACAATCAAAGTACTATTCCTAATAGATGACCATCCACCTTCTTTTTAAAACCTCCAAAAAGGAGACTCCGCCACACTCTGAGGCAGTGCTGAACAGCTCTTACTGTCAGGAAGTTCTTCCTAATGTTCAAGTGGAATCTTTTTTCCTGTAGTTTAGGTCCATTGCTCTGTGTCCTTGGTCTTGTCTATACAAGTGGGGAAAAAAATACAAACATGTTCAGAAAGGCAGGCGTTCACAAAAATGCGAACTACCTACACAGCCAGCCAACCCCTAAACTCTGTGTGACCCCCCTAGCCAGCTGGCGACTACAAGTGATTTATTTGTGATTTTAAATCTGCCACCACCAAACTTTAAAAACAAACAAAACAACAGTTTCCTATGGTGCACACAAGCAATACTTCATATTTACAAAAACGGAGAAAATAAAAAAAGAGTATAAAATCGCTGTTTCATTGACTTACCAGACCCTTGCTTAGCTGAAAATCCAACATGGCGTCTACAGCTGCTTTCCCTCTCTGCTAGCCCTGCCCCATCCACATTCAGTCAATCAGATTGCACTGCCTGTACGTATTTGTGCGGATCTGAGTGTCCAAACAATCGCATATTCAGATGCCATATGGAGCTTTTTAAAAAAATCTGTACAATCTGGACATGGCGCACATGGGCTTTGTGGTGGATTTTGCTGCCCCCCTTCCGAATGGCACGAATATGTGCACACATCCGTATGAACGGATCGCCAGTCTTTCACATCCAGTTCATATTCTTTTGACCATATAGACAGGACCCTAGCCTCTGAAGCAGCAGAAAACAAGCTTGCTCCATCCTCAGCATGACATCCCTTCATGGCTACCATGTTACTTCTTAACCTTCTCTTTTCCAGGCTAAACATGCCCAGCTCCCTAACACCTCTCCTAATAGGGCATCGCTTCCAGACCTTTCACCATTTTGGTCACTCTCCTCTGGACATGCTCCGACTTTCAATACCCTTCTTGAATTGTGGTGCCAGAACCGGATACAGTATTCCAGGTGAAGTCTGACCAAAGCAGAATAGAGTGGCACTTTTACTTCCCTTGATCTAGACATTATACTCCTGTTGATGCAACCTAGAATTGCATTGGTTTTTCTGGCTGCCACATCACACTGCTCGCTGATGTTCTGCTTGTGGTCTACTAAAACTCCTAGATCCCTTTCATATGCACTGCTATCAACCCAAATGTAAACTCATCCTATATCTCTGTGTTTCATTTTTTCTGCCTAAGTAATGTCCCTGCAAGGCCACTGGGGCCAGGCTATAGAAAGGGTTAACTGAGGAGATCTGAGCAAAGGATCATGTAGGAAAGACAGTCCACATCGAGTGTATGTACCTAAGCCTGAGGACCAAGGATAGTTTAGGGATTCTGTTAGTATACTGGCCACCCCATTGTCTAACAGACTCCCTAACCAAGCTGACACAGCTGGTGTCAGAGCTGCTGCTGGAGTCACCCAGACTTTTAGTTTTGGTCGACTTCAACATCCCACTCGAGACCAGCTTGCTAAATCTAACTGGTGCAGCTCGGGAGTTCATGGAATCCATGACAAACATGGGCCTATCCCAGTTGGTTGTTGGGCCTACTCACTGTGCAGGCCATACACTCAATATAGCCTTTACTACGGAACAGGAATATCCATCACATTGTCATGGATGGACAATACAACATTTCCTGGTCAAGATGGAGCTAAGAGCCACTGTATGCCCCACTGGGGGCGGCAGACCCATAAGAATGGTCTGCCCTCAAAGGCGAATAGAACTAATTGTATTCCAGAAAGCCTTGGAGGGTTTAATGGTTGGTAACGCCGGTGATTCTGCTGAAGTTTTGGTTAATATTTGGAACACCGACCTTACCAAGACTATTGACATAATCTCTACCAAACATCCTTTCCAGCCTGCTCCTAACCGTAAGCCCTGGTATTCAGAGGAGCTTAGGAAGATGAGGCGGGTGGACAATGAATAGAGCACACCTGGCAGAAGACTCGACTCTTATCCGACAAGACTCGTCATAGGAATTTCATTGATTCCTATCGATAGGCAATACGTGCAGAACAGAAGTCTTTCTCCTCTGCACGTATTGTGTCTGCAGAGTCCCATCCAGCAGAACTGTTTAGGGTGGTGGGGGAGCTGACGCAGGTTCCACCTGCACAGAACCCCTTACTTAACCCAACAACGGCCTGCTGTGACACATTCAACAGCCACTTTGCAGGTAAAATATCTCGGATAAGAGCCGACTTAGATGCCAGTGTTATGACAGAATCTATAGAAGAGGTGTCCAGCAACTCTGTTAATGAAATTTTATTGGATCAGCTTCAATCTGTGAGTACCAATGACAAGGATAAGCTCCTTGGTAGATTGAGGAAGACAACCTGTCCACTCGATCCTTGTCCAAATGGCTGGCCACCCAAGGGGGTGACACATTGAGAGTATTCCTTAGGGACATTAACAATGTGTCTTTCAGGGATGGGTCCGTTACATCCTGTCTGAAGGAAGTGGCGGTTAAGCTGCTCCTGAAAAAGCCTTACCTGGACCCTTTGGATAGGAATAACTAGAGGCCAGTCTCCTTGCTGCCTTTTTAAAGCAAGGTGATCGAGAGGGCAGTCTCTTCCCAACTCCAAACTGTCTTGGATGAAACTGATTATCTAGATCCATTTCAAACTGGCTTTAGGACAGGATATGGAGTTGAGACTGCCATGGTTGCTCTGGCTGACGACCTTCGCTTGGGGATCAGCAGGGGTAGTGTGACCCTGTTGGTGCTCTTGGACCTCTCAGCTGCCTTTGATACAATAGATCATTCCATTCTCTTGGATCGCCAGAGAGGGTTAGAGGAATCGGAGGCACTGCCTTGCAGTGTTTCCGTTCCTTCCTCTCGGGCAGATCCCGGAGGGTGAGGCTTGGGGACAGTTGCTCTACTAGGGTTGTGGCATCCCTCAGGGCACCATCTTGTCCCCAATGGTATTTAACATCGATATGAAGGTGCTGGGAGAGATCATTCGGAGGCATGGAGTGCGGTGTCAACAGTATTCTGATGACACCCAGATATATTTCTCCATGTCTCGGTCGTCAGCTTCGACTTCAGATGGCATCTCTCCTCTCAATGATTGTCTTAGGGCAGTAATGGACTAGATGAGGAAAAACAAATTGAGACTGAATCCAGACAAAATGGAGGTACTAACGGAGGTACTAACGGGCCCGAAACCAGGTCTGGGAATACAACTTCCAATCCTGAATGGAATCACACTCTCCTCCAAGGACTGTGTCCGTAGACTGGGGGTGCTCCTGGACCCATCGCTCCAGATGTCTAATCAGGTAAATGCGGCAGTCAGGAGTTCCTGTTATCAGCTTCGGCTGATACGCCAGCTGAACCCTTTCCTAGAAATCAGGGACCTTGAAACTGTGGTACATGCACTGGTAACCTCTCATCTTGACTTCTGTAATGCGCTCTACATGGGGCTACCCTTGTGCTTGACTTGGAAACTTCAACTAGTTCAGAACATGGCAGCCAGGTTGATTTCTGGCGTTTCCAGAAGAAAGCATATAACACCTGTGTTAAAAGCTCTCCACTGGCTGCCTATTAGGTTCCAGGATCAGTACAAGGTATTGGTTATGACCTTTAAAGATCTACATGGCTTGGGTCCAACTTACCTCTGGGACCGCCTCCTCCCGTATGACCCTCCCCGTGCACTTCAGTCCTCTGGGAGGAATCTGTTACAACCTATGAAAACAAGGCTGTCGGTGACCTCCCAGAGGGCCTTCACTGCTACCGCTACCGCTCCCAGATTATGGAATGGCCTGCAAGATGAGATCTGTCTTTTTACCACCTTAGACAGCTTCAAAAAAGCTGTCAAGATGGATCTTTTCCGGCAGGCCTTTCCCGAATAGCTATCCCAGCCCAAAGATTCGGCTGCCTTTTCCCTTAAGCTGCCACTGGATTATTCTATTTTTTTCTCTTTTTAATTATTGTATGTTTTTAATCTTTTAAATTTAATATTGTTTTAAGGGGTGGTTGGATTAGGGTACTTATGTAATTATGGGATTTTTATGCTGTAAGCCACCCCGATTGCGTTGCAGAGGGGTGGGATAGAAATAAATTTTATTATTGTTATTATTATTAAAGACTGGATTGGTTCTGACACCCACGTGCCTTCTATGAGCCAATGGGAGGAGAGAATGTGGGAAAAGGGCAGGCTTCTGGGAAGAGGAAGGGAGAGGGACCATGTAGTGTAGGATGCATCTAACTTTTCCAGGTCAGAACAAAGGAAGGAATCCCAGGGAAGGGTTATAAGGAAAGAATGGACCATCTGGCCAGATGCATTAGGTTTTTCAGTTCTTTCAGTTCAGTTCAGTACTGAGACTTCATTAAAAGTATATAAAATCAGTTTACTTACAGTATCTCGTGCAAGAAGTTACACAGGTACAAGTACTTGAAAATACATAAGCAAGGAAATAAAAATATGCAGTTTTACATGCTACGCATCCTCTAAGACTTGGTGCTATATCCTTAAAACAAAAATGTGTCTGCCCTCATGAGCAGTCCAAGAAGGAAGAAATGGTGACTGCTAGCAAAGAGATTAAAGCATTTATTGCCTGCCAGAAGATAGGTTGTAAAAGGCTCTTCTAACAAACAGTATATTGCTCGTAAACATTCCTCACATGCAGTCTATCTCTCTAACTGCAATGCCCCTATTGCATGCTAGGTTGCACTTTTCCCAACATAAGACACCACCCCCCAAATTCTTGAGAAATTCCACACCTATTTTAGCTATTATGTATTTTCCAACTGTAATTCAACCAGCCAGGATGATTCAATTAGTAATTCTCTTTTAAATCTTTATCTGTCATCTTCAATGTCTGAAAAATTTCATCTAAAGTTTCGGTTGTATGTGTGTGTTTTCCCCCCTGGAAATACACACACCTCATCATAATAACATATACCTTTCCACCTGAAAAGCTGTACACTCTTTCCTTAACAAATCATTTTATACCTCATAAAGCCATGCTGAGTCATTATAGGGTGATCTTCAGGAATTTCACAGCCACGGAGTTTTGCTAATTTAGCATGTCATTTCTGAGACTATAGATTTTAGTAATCTCAGAATTTTGCCAAAGTCTTTTGGCAAATAACAACTAGAAATGCTGGAATATCTGTATAGAGAAAGGGGGAAGAATGGAAAAGGTTTATCCCAAAATATGAGGCAGAGCATGTAGTATCTTGTGCCATAAGGTGTGAAGGACAGCAGAAATGTGTCAGGAAAAGGCCCAGCACTTGAAAATGTGCCAGTTTGACTTAAACCTGAGGAGAAACAAGAACAACAGTATTCAGAATTTTTAGGAGGATGTTTTTCTAGTTCAGCCTACTTTGATGAGAGAGGACTCCTCATATCCAGTAGTCAGAAGACGTCATTACACAAGGCAGTAAATCTCAGTAGGAATAGGATAATCGGGTCTTTCACTGAGACTTTCTGCACTATGTCACCTCTTTTCTGTTGTTATCTCGGTGGGAGATCTTTTGGCAACTGTTTCTTTTCATTCATGCAAAACCTCAGTGAATGACCTCCTTTACCACTTCTGTGGTGCTAGCATTTGCAGTGTGATAAATCAATTCTGCTTTAATCCCGATTTTGGGTGGTCAGTGGGTGGGCTTTAGATATTGCTTAGGTGCCCTTTGCTTGCCAGTGATCTGGGACAAAGGAATTCCTGACTAAACAGACTAGATTAATCACTGGCAGATTGATTGCTTTCATGTGCCAGCAATTAATCTAGTCTATACCAAATCAGGAAGTTTCTCCCCACCCTGGAAAAATGATCTTTTAAAAAGTAAAACTCATTTTAATTTATATTTCTGTTGGGGTTGATGTCTCTGTGTGTGCATGTGTGCCAAACTGGGCACACACTGGGCAGTACTGGGTGGGCAGTGCCAGATGCTGCATATGATAAGGTATTATTAGTACAAATGAAGGCTGCAACACCAGTAATATTATGTGTAATAAGAATAGAGTCCTGACTGCATCGCACTTTTGAAAAGAACATGGTGTTAGTGGGAGAAGAGCATGGTGTGATAAAGTCGTTAACAGATCCATATTAATGGATTAAATACACATCAATAACTGTGTAGTAAATGGGAGACAGGCAAGAGACTTTAGTAAAAACCCACAAGAGCATGTGTAATAAACAATGTCTACATATCCTCAGGTAGGCATGTTCATGACAATCATGGCTTGACAGGCACTAGAAATGTCAAGGGTGATAGTTGTGATTTGTGGCCAATGAAGAAAGCAATGCTATTTTAATCTATCAAATCGCAATCTTTTGAACTGGCCCTGGTCTTAAAAGAAAAAAAAAAGAAAAAAAATCCCACACAGTTATAGCTGTGGCAATCTCAATCCTTATTCAGAATTATTTTCTGTGTAATTTAGTGCACAGTAGGTAACAGTTGAAGAAAAAACTAAACTAAAGACCTTGAACTAAAACTAACACACACAAATCTTTTACAAATCAGAGTCTAGCATCTGGTTGAACTTTTGCCATTTCCTTGAACAGAAAGACTACGGAAGAAGCTCTCTGATAATAAGATTTGAAGGGGTTGGAAAATTCATGTAGGCCAAATGTCCATAGGGTTTTGTCAGCAACTCAAATTATAGATCTCACTATTTTCAAAATCTTGTCTTGGTCTTTTACGTGGTTCCCTAAAGGAAACATTGGAATGTCTACTCAGAAAGACACTTTGTCCAAATTAAATGGCCAGCACTACTAAAAATTCTGATACTATACCCTGTCATCTTTCATGATATCTAGGCAAATCTTCAAAGAAAGAACCAATGGTATTTATTCAGATTTATAGTAACTGAGAAAGGGAAGAGAAAGTAGGAGGATGTACATTTCTAGTCCCAGAGGATAACTGAAGCTGACAATCCAAAGCAAATCATATGACATATTCCATATTTATGATATATAAAGAATCTAAGAATCACTTCTGTAGCAGATGCTGAAGATCCATCAAGTATAATTTTGCCTTAACAGTGGCTGGTCATAGTAGGGATGGATGCACACCTTATTTCATTTGTATTTCTGCATGAAGTTAATAAATTCAAGTTATAGAACTTAAAACTTGACCTGAAAATTTGGTTTCGCGCAAAGTCAGCATATTTCTATACAGTAGTTCCTAATAAAGTTTTCTGTAAAATAAAATAAAATAACAAGGATATTTTTTTCTGTAAGAAATGCACACCAAAACATTTACAATAGAAAAATACCCAACAAAAATACTTTATTTTGGACAAGCACTTTAAAAATGGATACATTTGCAAAAATACATACCAAAATCTAAACAGTTAACATGCATTTAAATTGTTTGTTTAAATATAGTTATACTAGCTGGACCTGGCATATGCCATTAAAAAAACTTCCCCCAAAATGTCCAGTAGACCTCATGACAACCCTGGAAAGTAGGCTGGTGGGTTTAACTAGCCCCCCCCACACCAAACTCAGCCCTCCCACTGCTGAACTCCCCCCTGCCAAACTCATCCCTTGTTGCCAATCTCAGCCCTCCCACCACCAAACTCCCCCTGCTGAACTTGTTCCCTGCTGCCGCTGAACTTGCCCACTAGCAAACTCGGCCTACTGCCACCACCGAACTCCCCCCTGCCAAACTTGGACCCCCAGTGCCAAACAGTCCACCGGCCACTGAATTTGCCCCCCACTGCTTGCCCTCCCACCGTCGAACTCTCCCCCCTGCCGAACTCACCCCTGCCACCAAACTCAGCCCTCCCACTGCCAAACTCCCCCCTGCAGAACTGCCCAGCGCCAGTTGCCTCCCTGCCGCTGAACTCCCTCCCCCTGCTGAACTTGCCCCCCCCGCCACCAAACTCACCCCTGGCAAACTCCCCCCGCTGCCAAACTCACCCACCAACATCAAACATACCCCCCTGCTGCCCCCTGTGCTACGGCACATGTCATGCTACACACACACACACACACACACACACACACTATATCCCCCCATGCTACTCACATTCCCTCTGCCTCCGCCATGTTTAGAAAGGATTTCAACTTCCACATGGTCCCCCCCAACTGTGCTGATTGGCTGCCCAACAGAGCTTTGATTGGTTGGTCAGTTCCCTAAGCAGCCAATCAGCACACTGGAAATGGTAACATACCTAAGAGCAATATATATGTGTATATATATATATATATATATATATACATATACACACACACACACACACACACACACCATATATTACAGTGTATAAAATTGGCATATATTCACTGTATAAGACCCCCCCCCCAATTTGGCTGGCTGGGGGAGCCTTGCCAGCTGATCCTCTTTGTTCCCCAACTCACGAGGACGGAGGGAATGGGCAACCACAAAGGTAAACCATGGCATTCTCCCCTCTCTTCTACCATCCAGTCAAACTTGATTTGAAGGTGGACAGAAAGGTTTGCCTCATCCATCCCGCTTCCCTCCGTCTTCATTCCCTTTGGAAGGGAATGAAGATGTGGGGAACGGACAGCGGCTGTTGCAAATGGTGAAATTCGCCCCTTACTTCCACCTTCTAGGAAGTTGGAAGAAAGGAGCAAATATACCTGGTTTGCCTCGGCTGCTATAAGGGTGAATCGAGGGGGGGGGGCTTTCCAGCCACCCACCCCCTCCCCGAAGCCACGATCAAGAGCCCGATCCTGCCTTTGGGGAGGGTGGAAGGGTAGCTTGAGGGTGAGGCTTTCCAGCCACCCACCCCATCCCCGAGGTTGTGATCGGGAGCCCGATCCTGCCTTCAGGGAGGGTGGAAGGCTGGTTTGAGGGGGGTAGCTTGAGGGTGAGGCTTTCCAGCCAGCCACCCCCTCCCCGAGGCTGTGATCAGGAGCCCGATCCTGCCTTTGGTGAAAGTGGAAGGGTGGACTGAGGGGTGGCTATCCAGCCATCCATCACCTCCCTGAGGCCGCGATCGGGAGCCCGATCCTGCCTTAGGGGAGGGTAGAAGGGTGGCTTGAGGGGGTTTTTCCACCCACCCACCCCCTCCTTGAAGCTGAGATCGGGAGGCGAATACTGCCTTTGGGGAGGGTGGAAGGGTGGCTTGAGGGGGGGCCTTTCCAGCCACCCACCACCTCCACGAGGCCATGATCAGGAGCCCAATCCTGCCTTCAGTGAGGGTGGAAGGGTGGCTTAAGAGAGCGGCTTTCCAGCCACCCACCCCTTCCCCAAGGCCGCGATCGGGACCCGATCCTGCCTTTGGGGAGGGTGGAAGGGTGGCTTGAAGGGGGGCTTTCCAGCCACCCACCCCCTATCTGAGCCTGCGATTGGGAACCTGATCCTGTCTTCGGGGAGGGTGGCTTGAGGGGGGGCTTTCCATCCCCCCACCCCCTCCCCAAGGCAGTGATCAGGAGCCCAATCCTGCCTTCAGGAAGGGTGGAAGGGTGGCTTGAGGGAGGGCCTTTCCAGCCCCCCCTCCCCAAGGCTGTGATTGGGAGCCTGATCGCGCCTTCAGGAGGGTGGAAGGGTGGCTTGAGGAATGAAGATGGAGGGAATGGGCAGCGGCCATTGGAAACCACCTCCAGGAAGGTGGAGGAAAGGGGCAAAAATGCCCGGTTTGCCTCGTCTGCCCCCCTCCCTCTGTCTTCATTCTCTTTGGAAGGGAATGAAGATGGGGGGAAGCGGGGGTGGCTGCTGTAAACCGCTAGATTCACCCCTTTCTTCTACCTTCCAGGAAGGTGAAAGAAAGGAGCAAATGTACCCGGTTTGCCTCAGCCTCCACTCGATTTCCTGTATGTTTGTTCCCTTTGGGGAACCAACACACAGGAGATCCAGTAGTGGCCACAGCAAACCGCAATGTTCGCCCCCCTCCTCTGTCTTTGGTTCCTCCCCAAAGGGGGAGAAGGCAGAGGAGGGGGGCGAAATGACCCAGTAAACACTTTGCCTCACCCCCCACCTGATCACCTGCCTCTTCGCTCAGTTTGCGAAGGGAGCGAAGAGGCAGGAGATCAGACCGCGGGTGAATTAAAGTGTATCCAGCATATAAGATGACCTCTGATTTTGGAGGATATTTTTCAGGGCTCAAAGGTCGTCTTATACGCCGGAATATATGGTAGATAATGCATGACTTCTCATGTGGATTCCCCCCACTCCCCAAAGAATTAGAATGTGATTTGGAAGTTAGATGGAACAAGCTAAAGCTGCAAAGGGATGAAAATTTGACAAATCTGCCCACTGATTGGCCTGGCACATCTGCAGGATCACAAACAGTGCCCCCACTTGGAATCAAGAAGTTAAGATATATAATTTAGAGTCTCCATGATCATTTGCTTGTATCCTTCAAGATTTTTGTGGGTTTCATTAATAGGTTTTGTGTTCCAAGTTCCTAAGAACTGTACAGAAAAAAGACAGAGGCACAAAAACACCTTTTAGTGTATCAGCCCTTCCCCAAACTGTAAAGGCTGCACTTGTATAAAATTCCCTGTAGCTATTGATCTGAAACTTGGCAAGCCTGATCTCCTCAGGCCAGGATAAACCCATCACCACCACAACCACCACCGAGAGAAGAAAATATTATAGCCATTTGTTCAGTTCCAACAGCAGTAAATGGGAGGAATAAAGATTTGGATTTCTTAATGGAAATTCAAATTCATACCAAGTCAGTTAGATAGCCTCTGAATCTGTCCAAGCTGATTTGGTCTACTTTCTTAATTAGAACCTGCACAAATCTTGTCGTCAGAGCACACCTCAGCTAAAAATCTGCACTTTTAAAAAAATCAGCTGCCATTAACTAAGGAGAGCAAGCATGGTGAAGTGGTTTCCTTGTTGGAGGATTCCATGAGATTGTGGTTCAAATCCCTGTCAAGAATGGAAACCCACTTGGGCAAGGTGCACACCCTTATCCTGTGAGGAAGGCAATAGCAAATGCCCTCTGAGCAAATCTTGCCAAGAAAGCCCTGTGATAACTTCACTTAAAGCTGATGGGCCAGTCACTCTCTTTCAGCATGACCTATTCCATAACATTACTATGAAAATTACATGGGGGAGGGGGAGCTACGTGAAGCTCATTGAAGCTCATTAAATTATTGTAAGCTGCCTTGAATTCCATTTTGGGAGGAAGGCAGGATATACATCTAATAAATAAATAAATAAATAGGCAGAATGGAACAAATAAATAAAGCAATTGGTGAAAGTTGCTTTATTTAGTTTTCTGTACATTTCTGATGTAGCTATTCTGCTGTACCTATCTTAGTTATCATCAATTGTATAGTTACTTTTGATGTATGTTGCTTTGTGAGAGAGAAGCTTCAAAAATTGCTTATATATCCTTTATTTTGAAATAAAATATATAAGTAAATAAGTAAATGTAGCCCTCTGCCCAACTCAGGCACTTTGGACTGAGGAAAGGAGCAGATTTCTTGAACCTGATGGCATGTTTCTGTGATTTGTGCCACCATCTTGTGTTTTGAATTTACTGCTTCTGTAGATGAATGTCAAATTATTATCATGGTGAATAGCTGTTAATGGCTTTTGACTGATTTATCCATGATAAAACTATTGATTTCAAAAGTCATTTTGATTATCACCTATTTTGGCAAGTAAGCTCATGGACTCACCTCACAAGTATATATAGAAATCATGCCTTGGTGGAAAGAGACTACAGTTGTCCCTCTGTATCCACAGATCTGGTATCTATGGATTTAAATATTCAAGGCTTGAAAATATTTTTTTAAAAAAAATAATAATCCAAAAAGCAAACCTTGATTTGCCATCTTATATAAGGGACACCGTTTTGCTATGACATTGCATATAATGGGACTTGAGTATTCACAGATTTTGGTATCCACGGGGGTCCTGGAATCAAACCCCAGTGAATATGAAGGAACAACTGTACTTCACAAAAATGACAGGCATAACCAACATAGCTTGTTTATTCTCTCCTGCGGAGAGCACAGAATTTTGCACTAATAATTTCCTTATACATTACATGTTATTCCTATTATGCCGAAAGGACACCATTTTGGAATAGAGGCTAAGATGTTGATTTTATGTGAACCCAGTCAATCACTTGGACACAAAGTCCATACATTCCTGCTTCTGATCTTAGTAGAATATAAAGCTTTAAAATGAGTGTGTATGCATGTCCCTGGTTTGCCAGGAAGACATTTCTGCTCAAGCCTTGTGCTCCTCATCTTTAATGCTGCATGTTTGTTTTCCCTCTGGCATTTACTTAATACCTGCAGCTTGTAAACTAATATTTAAGTGCATGTTGAGATTGCTGAGTTAGAGATAGAGTCATAAAAGCCTTTTGCCACCACTCACTGTGTATGCAGCCAGCTTATCGGAGAGCTCACTTGGGAAACACACATTTTCCGAGCTGCATTATGCCTGTACTTTTCCAGTGCATTAACCCCTCTTTTTCCTTTAGCACAAGTACCTTTTTTCTCATCTTCTGCTGATTGAAACAGCAAAGAAACTCCAGGGTCTATAAGGACAGATTATTTGCTTACAGTGTTGCTTCCTTATTTAAATAAAAATTAAAAATATGACCCCCCCCCACCGCAAGAACTTTGAGCAGGAACAGAGTGAGCACCGTTAAGCCTTTTATTTCAAAGAGCCTATTTATGTTTATTTTCTTCTACATTCCACACAGACAACTTAAAATTTTACTCACTTGCTATTGAATCTGTAAATGTAAACGGATGAGTTATTCCTACTGAAATCTTAGGGGTGGGGGAATCATTGCTCACATTAGAAATAACCCGGATGCTTATTGGAGAGAAAGGCTGCAGACTGTCATTATATATGTGGCTATCTATGATTGAAGTCAGGTGCACAGGTATTTCCTGAAAGTGTGCAAATGTGTGTGTGTGTGTGTGTGTGTGTGTTTTGTGCTGTGTCAAAAAGTGTCTGATGCATAGGTTTGGAGAAAAATAATGGAGTTTCCCATATTCAGATTTTTCAAACTCTTCCATCCCAAATATGTAGTATATGACATTTGGGAAATTCCTCAAAACTAGAAAAAGTGTAATTGGAGATTTATTCTGCATAATATTCAGACATGTTTGATTTGGGTATTAACATAACATTTTCTTTGCAGGAAACAGCATTTTCTGTGCATTTATCTGTAGAAGTATTATTTTCTGTACATAAAATGCTGTTTTCTGTGCATAGCAACCACATGTGAATTATTCATAGAATATTCTCAAACTGTAAATAGCCTTTGAAAACTCTGGTTTTCGAAGACTGTCTTGCAGCAGGGAGAACATTGTTAAAATTGCTTGTTGCTTCCTTCAAGAAGAAGCCTAGGGCTTGTCTAGATGGGCTTTTTACCTCATCTTGCCCCCATCTTAGAGCCCTGCAGTCAAAATGATGTAGGGCTTTTGTCCCATTTTCCTCCTGGGCAGTCCTCACAATGCCCGGGACAAAGATTGGGGGGGGGGGAGAGGGAAGGTGGGCTAACGCCCATGAAATCATTATATTAAAATACCTGGAAAAAACTGCCTCTACAAAAAATAAATAAAAATTGGTCAGGCTCAGCATGACTGCAAGAACCCATACTGGCATGTTGGCCCATTGTTGCAGCTGCCACCCATGTCACTCTCTCTGAAGCCAGAAAGGAGTCCTGCAGCATGTGACCAAGGTGGGTCACATGCAGGGAGACTTGATCACATGCTGGGGGCTGGCTTCAGAAAGAGTGACATGGACATGGACAGTGGCTGCATAGATTGTCTGGCATGGTGGTCTGGACTCCATCCCATTTAGTTTAGGTAACGGGGGAGGAACGAGCAAGATCCATGGCCAGAATAAAACAGCAGGGAGCCAGCATATTCTGGCCCATGTAGATGAGCCCTTAGGGAATAATTACATCCTTACAATGCCTGCCATAAAAGTTTCAAATGGAAGGAACTGCTCAGAAAATAGGAGATGGAAACCCTAATTCAGTCCATATGTGGTTGAATACACAAGGATTCAGCCCTGAACTTTTAAGATGCAGGCAGTTTTGGTTCCTCTTAAATGCATATTAAAAACAACACCAATATTCCCTCCCTATCAAAAGTATGAAGGATTTGCAAATTTTGGTAAATTCTTATCACAAAATTGAAACAAAAATTCTCACCCATCCCTACTTACCTTTCTGAGATGGGAACATAGTGTGTATTGGGAACTGTATCTTCAGAGGTCTTTGTGGTGAATCCTTCATACAGCTGCCATTACTACTATGCTGTCCCCCTCCCCGATGGAACAATCTTTTTTCATATGTTGCCCCTGGGAAGACACCAAGTCTGCTGACACACTGCAGAAATAATGCAGTTTGATATCACTTTAACTGCCATGGGTCAATACTATGGAATTCTGGGATTTATAGTTTTGTGAGATATTTAGCATTCTCTGCCAGTGAGCTCTGGTGCCACAGCAATCTACAAACTGGAAGGTTAACTAGGGTGAAGTAGTCTCACAATAAGGTACTACTTCAAAGGGCAAACAATAGACTGTTAGCATAAAGCAGCTTCTAGCTTTCTTTCATGAAACAAGTAATAACGCACTGTGTAAGTCCCATGCCCTAGAAACAGATGTTTTGCCCTCTTCTTTAAAAAACAAAACAAATTTCCCTTGCATTTACTGCCTGACAATTGGCTGACAATCTGGGGGACATTCTCAATAAGTCCTCAAACGAATTACAGAAGTCAGTGTCTAATACTATCATTGTATGAAGAGTAATAATATCACCTAATTGTTGGATATGTTGGTAGAAATTATAGTAGGAGTAAAGAAGTTCTGGATAGAGATAACTATGGTAATTGGTGTTAGATTTAACAGCCTTTCCATACCTATACTCACTAATTGTTAGTTTGCAAGTTTGCTGACTTCCTTTTTGTTTGCTTTCTCAATCTCTTCTTGCATCACTGTAACCTGCAGCCATCTCCCTCCCTCTCTTTCTCTGGAGATTTTCAGACGATCCTTGCTGCGCAAGGATAATCCGGGACAGTTTCATCTCAGCAGTGTGTCAGGGGGTCGATTTCAGATGACGCCGTCGCTGCTGCAAGATCGTCTTTCCCTCTCACGCTAAGGCTTGGAGCCTACCGCGCTATATTTGCCAAGATTTTATTCACGGGCAACCTCCGTGAATAAAATCTTGGCGAATATAGCGAGGCAGGCTCCAAGCCTTAGCGCGAGAGGGAACTACGATCTCACAGCAGCGACGGCGTCATCCAAAATCGACCCCCTGACGCACTGCTGCGATGAAACTGTCCCAGATGACCCTTGCGCGGCAAGGATCATCTGAAAATCTCCTCTCTCTCCTTCATTAGGGACCTGTTTGATTATGGACAAGTGTTTGTGGGTAAAGCTTCTTTTATATATTTTACCCAGAAGATGAAGCTTGTTTTCTTTCCTCTGCTAGACCCTGTCACTGGACAGGCATGGGACTGGTTGTTATTCAGCTTCTCCCTTGCCAATTTGGTTACTCTGATTGAGAGAACCAGTACTATAGATTTTCCTTGGTTTTTTTCCAGGCTGTGAGGCCATATTCTGGAATAGTTTCTTTCTGACATTTCATGTGCATCTGTGGCTGGCATCTTCAGAGAATGGTTGGGTAGGTGTGTGTGTGGAGTTTATATGCTATGAACCCCTGTTGGCGAGTATATGTAAATTTGTGTAATTGAATGGTTAGTTTCTGGGTATAGAAATGCAAGGCTCATTAGTGTCTGTTCAGCTAATGGTTGGTTGATGGGCCATTATCTGCTAGAACTCCTCCTGTCCCTCGGTGGAATTCCTTTTTAAGTGTTGAGTTTTGATACTATAGTTCTTCAAAACTGGGAGCCAGATTTTGTTTACTTTTAAGGTTTCATCTTGTTGAAGTTGTCCAGGTGTTTGAAGATTTCAATAGCTTCTCTGTGCATTCTGACATGATAGTTGTTGGTCTGGTCCAGAATTTCTGTGTTTTGGAAAATCTATGGATGCCAGCCATGGAAGCCTTCGACTTCACATAGAGCCAGTACTATCTCTCACGTTTACCAACAGATGGTGAATGGGAATCTCAGAACAAGAAGTCTTCAATATTTAATTTCACAGCAACCTTTGCTTGTGTGATATTAAAAGAAGTTAATCATTTAAGAAAGTACTGTGCATCTGTGATTTCTAGTCATGTTCTTTAAGAATAAAATTGAGCCTGACTTTCACTGGTGAATGTATGTAAAATGTGTTGATGGTTGTACCTACAAATGGAAAACAGTTCTATTGTGTGTAACAGTCAAATAAAGATATCGTTTTTGCTTCTTCTGAGATTCATAGCAAAAAGAAACATGCCTTATTTTAATGATTCACACACTTATGAGGTTTCTGGGACATTTGAAGAATTGTTGCTTCCTCAGAGACTTCCAAGAGAGTGTAACTCGCCCAAGGTCATCCAGTGGGTTTCCATGGCTGAGCAGGGATTTGAACCCTGGTCTCCAGAGTCCTAGTCCAATGCTCAAACCTCTACACCACATTGGCTCTCAATAGATGTTATAATGTGCAAAAACAGTGGCCTGCTGCCCTCAGGGAAATTGTACATTTTTTTTGCACAGGGCTTTTAGAAGATTGAAATTTAGATGTCAACCATAAGTAAATGGGTAATATTTCTGACTACAGCAACTGGTCTTGGTGTTCCTGAACCCTGATGCTTGATGATTTCAGGAGAGGATCAGCCCCCAGCCTAGTTTTAGGGGAGGCTCAATTCCCACTGCCCCCCAATCTGGCAACTGAATCAAGTGCACACTTTCACCAACCCCTTTTGTTCAATAACAGATAGAAATGCAGTGTGTCAGGATAAAAATGGAAATGTGGACTATTTGTCTACCTTAAATTAGGACTACAGCAGCACCCCATATCCACTGCCATAACCCAGCCCACCTAAGACCCACCTCCCAGGCCTCCTCCTCCGCACCACTGTGTAAGCTGCCACTGCTGCTGTGGCCTCTCAGGCCTTCTCCTCTTCCACCACTGCATGCCGCAGCCTCCCAGACACCCTCCTCCACCACCACTGCCGCTGTCACCACACACTGCCGCCGTGGCTTCCCAGGCC
The DNA here is from genome assembly GCA_030847615.1 of Gambelia wislizenii. Taxonomy (NCBI): domain Eukaryota; kingdom Metazoa; phylum Chordata; class Lepidosauria; order Squamata; family Crotaphytidae; genus Gambelia; species Gambelia wislizenii. The sequence continues at coordinate 113,629,298 of JAUMIR010000004.1, forward strand.
TCCTCCACCACAGTCACAGCAACCATTGTGTGCCACAGCTACTGCCATGGCTTCCCAGGTCTCCAGAGACCCTGGCCACCAACCGCAAGGTCTCCCCTCCTCTTCTCCCTTGCCCCTCCCTGTTGCCACCGCCACCACCAGAACCATCCTGGGAGAAGGGAGGCAAGATCTACTCCTCCCCTCCTTCTCCATCTACCCCCTGCTGTCACCAACCATGGATAACTGAATCAGTGGATGCTGGGGTGCTACTGTATTGCTAAGTAGCTGACATATGGGAGCCCTGGTGGTGCAGTGGTTAAATGCTGGTACTGCAAGCCACGACATTGCAAGTTCGATCCTAAGGGCTCCAAGGTTCACTCAGCCTTCCATCCTTTCATAGGTCGGTAAAATGGGTACCCAGCTTGTGGGGGCAATTCGCTAACACACATTTGAAACTGCTTGGACAGTGCCTAGCACACTCTAAAAGCAGTGTAGATGTGTAGGTGCTATTGCCTAACAATTTTTAAGCTGCTCTGAGAGCCTTCATGGCTGAAGAGTGGGGTATAAATATCTAAAATAAATAAATATGTAATCCCACCATTGTTGTTATGTACCTTCAAGTCATTTCCAACTTACAGTGACCATAAGTCAACCCTGTTACAGGGCTTTCTTAGCAAGATTTGTTCAGAGGGAATTTTGTCTTTGCCTTCCTCTGAGGCTGAGAGCGTGACTTGCCAAGGTCACCTAGTGGGTTTCCATGGCTGAGTGGGGATTTGAACTCTGGTCTGCACAGTCATAGTCCAGTGCTCAAACCACTACAGTCTGCTGGCTTTCTAATACACTGTATCAATCTGAAATTTATTCAGGAAATGTATTCCCATCACACCATGCTGAAGACCCACTATAGCACCCTTAAAACACATGATCATGTGTAATTTCAGAAGTAAGCAAGTCTGGGTTTGGTTAGAATTCAGAAGGGATATTACTGGGGAATACCAGGATATCCAGATATGGCTTGGAAGGAGTTCTACTTAAATTGCTGGAGAGCTGCTGGCCTCCAAAGCTCACAATACTGGAGCAATGATCTCACTCAGTAAAAGACAGTTTCCTATGTTCCTATTGTGGCAAAACAACAACAAGAAAACTTACAATTGATATCAAGCAGAATGGATATGCACATCTCCCTCTGTCTATCACACCAGCTCTGTTGTTGCTGCAATTGTGTTCGCAAAAGTGAATGGATAGACACCAGTTTGGCAGCCCTCAATATTGCAGGTCCTTTCCATAGCACACCTGGGGTTGTTTCAGCCACTGACAATCCCTCGGCTTTGTTCCAGACTCTCCGTTAACCCCTCCTTCCTACCCTATTGCCCTACTCAGCATGCCTTTCCTGTTTTCATTTTTTTAAATTTTAGTTTTAATGCAGTTTGGTAATTATGACAATGCAATTTAGTGAAACAAAAAGAAAAGGAAAGGAAAGAATGTGGATGACATGGTAGCTTACTGGTACCTCTGAGCATATCAAGAGATCCTGGCAGCAAAAGTAATTGTAGCAGAGTTTCATTCTCCAGGTGAGGAAATAAGCACACAGACACAGATGTGTGTCTAAACTACTTCTCTTTACTACAACATAATAAGATGATACTTACAGTGAGTCAGAGACTCTTCCATGATGACTACATATCACAGCATACAGTACAGTACAGTCCTGTCACTGCAAACTCCAGACAAAACTACATATAATTACATAGCATAGTTTAACAGTATACAGAGACAATGGTTCCCACACAAATTCACTCACTCTCTCAGAGATAAGAGTTCCTTCCAAGGCTAGCTTTCTAGGCCTAATCATAATATTCTGGCCAACTGCACCTAGCTGTCTGGAAAAGCAGCTCAAAATGCCAGCAGGATAAACAAGGGCTGGGAAAGCAGCCAAGCCCCAGTGATAGTTAATTAGGCAGAGCCAGATAAAGTTCAGAACAAGCAAGGTTCTGTTTCTTGGAGAAAACAGCAATACAGGCAAGAAGACACACAGAGAAGAGTCCGGAATACAGTCCAAAGGTCAAGGCTTACAGAACGCAGTGTTGTCCAGACATCGGTCTGTGGTTCAGCAGGATCAGGCAACAGGGTAGTCAAGAACAGTCCAAGGTCAAGGCACGAGTCAAGGCACAAGTCAGGTACCGACGTCAGGAGAAAGCTTTCTCCAGAGAGATCAGTTGATCTCTGACAAAGCCTCCATTGCCTCTTCCAGCCTATATAAGGCAATTAAGGCTTTGCCAGGTGTTTCTTAATGAGCAAGTTCTTCTCATAAATCCTCAGAGATCTCCTTTGAACCTCCTTTTGAGCTCACTGCTGGGTATACAATGCTGGAGGTAAGTCCATCTCCTTTTCTTCGTCCTAATCTGAGTGGGTAGGACTGTCTGCTGGACCTGATGCCAACCCATTCAGACCAGGCTATTCTTCTGCTCGAGCCTCCAGGTTGGCAGGGTTCCCTGCTGGCACAGGTGTAGATAAACCTGTGCCAGGGTCCCTAGGGCCATTCTCTGCCATGTCCTCCTTCTCCTCTGTCTCTACAGCCTCATCAGGCTCACGGGGCATGACACTAGCCCTCTCACCACTGGCCTCTGCAGGCTGTTACATGTCACACTTGCTCTTTACAGTATAAATTTACCAGGTTCTATATCCCATTATCCTGATGGTGGGGGAGGGAATAAAACCAGCCTGTTTGGAGATAGCGGGAGGGAGGAGGAGGAGGAAGAGAGAGGAGACTGAGACCACATGTCTTCCCAATCTCAGGACTGCAACTGAAGAAATTTATTGCACCTAAGGATTCATGGCATTGCATCATGATTGCTAGCTTATTCACAGGTGTTCCCTATCAATGGCATGGGAAGCTCCACATGTTGGAGACACAGCAGCAATGATTTGGAGGTGATGTCATGTGATAAGTATCACCAGAGGTGTTATTATCCAGCTTTAGTTCTGTGTTAAAAGACTTGTGTGATAAAGTCCTCTCTCTTCTCCTTCACTTGTAGTTTCTGCGGTAATCATAGCATGCCAATCAATAGGACATTTTTTAGTACCTTAGCAGCAGGAAAAATTACTTAGGGAAGCATTTTGGTAAATATTACTTGTTTCTTATCAGCTCTAAGTGCACTTTATCTAAGAGTGCATGGAGAAAAGAACACATTGGCTTGCCATATTCACATTTGTATATGTGAATTTGTAAGCATTAGTAGGAAAAACATTTCAGAAGCACAATATGCTGACTTGCTATGGTAATGTGTTAGGAAATGTGTGTACCCAAACTGATAGCAGCTTTCTATGTGAAGAATTTTATTTATACAGCATACCTTGGGTTTTTTTAATTAAAAAATGATGTTTTGTCCTATATATCAGATAAGGCCTAAATACCCCCAAAAGCACCAGATTCTGTCTGAACTTGGAAGCTAAGCAAGGTCAGCCCTGGTTAATACCTGGATGGGAGGCCACCAATGATGCTATAGGCTATATTTCAGAGGAAGGAACTGGCAAAATTTCCTGAGTATTCTTTGCACATACAAAGACACACATAAATGAGATATGTTTCTAATATTTTCATCTTAGGAAAATATTTTTGATTCAGTTCCACAGTTCTTACCATTTTTTTTAAAATGAAACACCCTATAGTTGGATCCGGGATTTGCCATCTGCTAGTAGAATGGTTTTGCTTGTGGAATGTCCCTGAACCTGATTCTGGGGCATCATGGCCTCCTCACACATCACAGCTCACCCTTTCAGCAGCATCTCCTAATCCTTAGCATTTTAAGGTATATGGGAAGGGGAGAGCAGGGATTTTTGTTTCTACAGGCATGATTACAGAAACCTACACCTAGATCTAATCCTTTGAAGAAAAAAAATTAACATGATTTGAGTGACAACCCATCAAGTTCATTCATTTAGGAATGGATCTATTATGCTATTCATCACACTGAAGTTATTGATATTATTGATATATTACAAGGAGGAAAAGAGCTAGAATCCAAGAAGGCTACACTTTGGCTCCCCCCCCCCCGGTTGAACATAGAATCAGGTCGTCTTGCCAAAAGTTTGGTATCTTTAGACTGTTTTGTGTATCACAAGAAGGATCAAACCAGCACTTAACATTAGCCTAGCAAAAAGATGATTAAAGTGCAAGATTCCTCAATTAGAATTGGAATATGAGACTAGTAAATGAGGCAATATTTATATTCAAACAGGCTTTTCTTGTATATGGAGAAAGGGCAACCACTTGTCTTCAGCTCTGTGCATTTTCTTTGTCAGTATTGCCTTTTTCTAAGAAAGTTTTGATACAAAGAATACTTTCGATGGCCCAGTGTAGGGCTGACTTTATGCAATGTCAAAAAATGAAGTCAAAATGAAATGCTTCATTATGGTAGAGCCTAACATTGATTATAAAGCCACATACATAATCTACAGAAATCATCCAGTTCTGGTGCCCAGACAATGCAATACACGTGCTCAAGATTTATTTAAAGTCTAATAGCCATATTATCTACAATTTCATTTTTTTTTAAATATCTTTAGGAAGGTGATAGAAGGAGGACAAAAAACCAGCCATATATTGATAGAAAGGAAGAAAGACAATTTGTTACAGAAGGTGGTGAAAGGAGCAGGTTTAGAGTTACAAAAGTTCAAATGGTCTGAGTTCAATTATGAGCAGGTAAGGCAGAGGCCATTTTGAAAAAGTTTACCACATATAAAGACAAGAAAAATGGAAGGCTGATAATTGAAATGGTGTGCAAAGAAACTATTTCTGAAAGTCAATAGTGTTTAGTTTGCTGAACTGGAAAAGAACACCATGCTCTTCCTATTTCCATATATTTCTGTTTCCTTCAACAATGCAATTGCTGCAAGAGAATAGACTGGTATGATAAAGTCCTAGGTAAAAATAATGTAGTAATTATTAGCAATGTTAAAAAATATTAGTCATGTGAATGCAATGACAGTCATCATTGGCCTAATCAGCCTGACTATATCAATAACTAATTGGAAGTAAGTCTCATTGAATTCATCAGGGAATGCTGTTTGAGAAGGGCCCATAGGATTGCAGGCAAACAGGCAAAGAATGAATGAAATTATGTCTTTTATCAGAATCCTGTAGGCTATATTTCAGAGGAAGGAACTGGCAAAACTACCTCTGAGTATTTCTTGCCTTAGAAAACCCTAAGAAATTCATGGGGTTGCCACAAATCGACAGGTGACTTGAAGGGACATGCACACATACACTTTTATCAGAACATAGGAACATCATAGGAACATGTCATAAAATCCAAAATTCCAAAATAGTTCCAGAATAGACAACTTGAGTGTCCAGTTTAGCACTGAGTGGCTTTTTCTATAGATTGTTATGACTACTGATTAATATAGGTCTTGACATATATAAATGGTTCTGTCTGGTTTTAAATGTAGAGAATGGAAAGGAAATCGAAAGTCCAAGGAAAACTGTAGCGTATACATTAATTTCATCACTGGGTAACTTGAGATAACAACTGAAGCTCATAGGCAAGGCAATTTATAGTCATTTAATAATTGTTACAGTCATACATTTGTGTGTGTGTGTACACACAGACGTGTGTGCACATGCACACACACAGACACGTATATATTTATATACATGAGAGAGAGAAAACAGCACAAATAAGTCCAATTTGGACCTGTGGGATTACTAATGCCAGTGTCACTGCTCCCTCTGATGGTGTCACCTTGTGTGGTTTGGCCTCTCTGCACCCCCCTAGTGCTGCCACTGATTGGGACGGCACACTGTTGTTATTCTGAAAAGATGTATCGCAAAAGAGTTAAAAAGATCTGACTTTGCACCACAAATGAGACATGGTCAGCATTGAGCTTTGATCTAGATTTTCCATCTGTCACATTTTTGTCAATGATGGCCCCATGATTTGGCCTTTACCTGAGAGGGTGGCATTTCACTTGTATATACTTTTGCTTTCTTTCTGCCTATGTTTTGTCCTTAAAATCTAGAGAGATTCAACATGCCAATAAAAAGTAGCCATGGCTTTCTTTATAGGGACACTGTCCATTGATTTCTATGCTGTGTGTGTTAACAGTAATCAAGAACAAGCATTTTCTGTATTACCAACAAACGCCTGAAGATCCAGTGCTGAGTACAGAATGAAGGTAAACCAAGCAAAAGTCCAGTTCATATGTGTTTTGCCCTCCCCTCCTCTTCCTCTTTTTTTGGAGTAGAATTTGCAGAAAGCAGACTTCCATACAATTGCATGTTCATACTAAGCGCACGATGAACACTGGAATATACCTGCATAGTATGGATTTTTATGTTCTCTGTAGCCAACAGATGAGCCATCTTCAAGCATTCAAATTACTGTAGAGGGAAGACATGCTCTAGCCCACTCTTTCCATCCTCAACTTTCCAGTGTTGACAGGAAATGTCTGAAGAGGAATTATACTGGAGATGGTTACAGGGATGCACATGATTGTGAGTTTGAGGTTCCTGATTTCATGGGGCAGATAAATGTGATTATAATTTGGACCTTATCCATCAGCATAGAAAGGTTGATGATGGGGAGGGCATGGCCAAAGCTGATGAGGTTTTGAGCTTTTGTACATTCAGAAATTTCTGTTCAAGTGAGGGGGGAGGGGGACAATCTGTTTGTGCAAAGCAGTGTCCATGTGAATGGGGAAATTGTTCCAGGTGGAGGAATCATGTATGTTGGTTCCACATAGAGAAGCACTGTTCTCACAGTCCAAGACAAATTCTTTGATTGGATTTATCTATATTCATATTTTGGTGTTGTTGTTTTTTAATCCACACTGTGGAAACTTTTTGAGTTCATAACATTTAGTAAAGGAAATATTTTCATAGCTGCTTTTGCTGCATGACAGAATAGTCAAATTCCCAGTGCTTTCTTTTTGATCAAGCTAGCTGTTTGAAAGAAAATTGCTTTTTACATTAAGTTCAAATTTTAATTTTCAATATATTAAATTTATGGGTTGTTTAAAGCAATAAAATGTTCTTTTTATTGGTTTTGTTCCTCCAGTTATTAAACTAAAGCTGTCATTTAGGTAATCTCTTTAGGTAATCTCTGTCATGATTTCTTGTATATATAATCTGACTTTTATATTTATGAGATGAACAAGCCAAATTGAATATGATTGTTTTAAAGAAAAATATAAACTTCAAATGAGCTCACTTGTACAGATACTTTTTTCTTATTATATTGTTGTGGCTCTAGATATGACAAAATAACCTTCCTAAACAGTACCCAGCTTGTGGGGGGCAATTAGCTAACACACATTGGAAACTGTTTAATGCAGTGTAGATGTGTAAATAGCTATTGCTTAAAAACAATTTGTAAGCCACTCTGATAGCCTTGTGGCTGAAGAGCGGGGTATAAATAACTAAATAATAATAATAAGAAGAAGAACCCAAATTTGACTTTCCCAAATGGAGTCTTCAAAATTGCACTTCCACAGAATTTAAGTTTTAGGGCCTTTTCATAGTACACAGTACACTGTCATTGCTGCATTCTAGATGGTCTCCTGGAGCTTGTAGTCTGTTGAGGCATTAAAGCTCTTTGAATGAGAATTCTAAATACTAGCTGGACCTGGCGTACTATACACCATTAAAAAACTCCCCCCAAAACTCCTGGTAGACCTTACAACTACCCTATAAGGTAGGCCAGTGGATTTAAATTCCTTCTCCCCCTTCTCAGCATTTCACACTTTTCTTGGAATTGCTGAGGATGACTTGCTCTGTTGTCACCACCACCTATTGACTGCCTGGGTTCCATTGCAGCAGCAGCAGCGTCATTCTGCCGCTGCCACCACTGCCAGTCCTGTTACAGGTGGCCCGTCACCACTGTCAGTTGACTCTCTGGGTCCCAATCTGGACCACAGATTCAGTGGCAGGAGTGCATTGTAATGTGAAGAGGGAATTTACAGGTGGGTTGTGACTGGTTGGGTGTGGGTTGGGTGTGTTTTCTTAGTAGCCAATAGGCACACTGGGAAAGGCAACATACCCAAGAATTATATATATAGATTCAAGTTCCAGGATTCCAAAGGATGGAACCATGGCAGTTTGCACGAAATGATGATTGTGTAGTCTTTGCTACAATTGGTTGGTTTAGTACCCATCTATAGTTTCTTTGTGACTAGACGTTCCTGTTTAATATCACTGGTCCTGAGTCAGCGAAAGCTCATCCCACATGTTACATAGCATTGCAGGTAGCACTGCTGAAATTAATAAATTGGACTAAAGGTGTTTATGAAACCAATCCAATATAGTGATGAATGGATCTGTTAATTTTAATTTGTCTCATATTCATTTTTTTCAAATCTCAAGTCCCATTTGATGGTAGATGCAGGAATAAGGAGACCAGACACAAATAAAGAGACCACACATATAGCTAGGATATAAAGGGCCACTTTTATTTAGCTATAACCTATTTAACCCCTTCTGAGAGATCTGAACCTACTGTGGGAATTGTTGGGGCAGGAGGTCAACTCCAAGACCCCCTCCCCAATTTCCCTTGGGAGAAAACACCTAAACCCCAGGGAGAACCCATAAGCTGGGTTGCTCCCTAATCAGTCCACATCTGGAAGGCTGACCCAAAAGTCCCTCCCTCAATTCACACAAATTAAAGGGAGGGGTTTATTCCTCAGGCCAGCCCCAAAGAAGGCCACTTTCCCCACTTCTCAGTTTTCAGGGATGGGAAGTTCCAGCTCTCCCCTTTACCTCCAAAAGGGGGAGGTGCCAAAGGGTGCTCACCAAACTAGCAAAATGCCCCCTCTACCGGCCATAGAAAAGGGGCAAGTGTCTGCTTATCCCTTTCCCCCACCAGATCATCCGATAGGGACCTCAAATCCCCGTTGCAGATCTCCCATAAAATTAAATGTCCTGCATTGAACAGAAAAAACCTATCAGCCCTATGAAGAGCAGGCTTCTTAAATAATTACAGTAGGACCCCACCATGGATAACAAAATCCATGGATAATAGCGAACACCATTGAAAGTAATGGGATGTTCAGTTTAAAATACCATATAGTTGCCTTGGAGGACCTAGAAAATGGCTAGAGAGGACACATTTTCTAGGAAGACTCTATGGTATCTGTATTGAAATGAACTGTGGGTAACTGAATCAGTGGATAATGAATCAATGGATAGGGGGATCCCACTGTCTAGCAAAGAGGGGTAGATAATGCCCCAAACCCTTCTCCATTGCCTTGCAGAGAGCACAATTAACCCAATGCAAGGATATGAAAAGAAGGCACACTGGCACTCCTGCCCCTGGGAGGCACACTAGTGTTCCCACCCCTGGGAGGCACACTGGCACTCCCACTCTGTGAAGGCACACCAGTGCTCCTGCCCCATGTAGGCACACTGGCGCTCCTGCTCTGTGGAGGCCCACCGGTGCTCCAGCTCCATGGAGGCACATGGGTGCTCCTGCTCCTGGGAGGCACAGGCACGCTCCTGCACCAGAGAGACACATGGGTGCTCCCCCACCAAGGAGGTGCACAGATGCTCTCTCATTAATGAGGCACACGGGCACTCCTGGAACAGAAGAGTAGCATCAGGAGAAGGCCCACAGAAAACCTGAAACAAGAACAGAGTATCAGGTGGAAGCCCAAGGCTCTCCAAGAATGGAAGGGGAATGATAGCACAGGCCTCTCCTCCCATCCATCTGACAAGGGAAACTGGCTCAATGGGCCTGTTGCACAACTGAGTAAGACAAAATGTAAAGGTTAGAAATGAATTAGATAATGGTCTCACAAACAAGAACAATCCTGCTTAGCAAACAAGATCAGCCAGAATACGATGTCTTCAAAAATCTGGTATCTGTAAGGTATTTAAACAAATGACTTAGAATAAAGAACAGCAATGTATTTATCAATTAAATAATATGTAAAATCATTATACTAGTATGTGTAGAACTCTGTTAATCAATCAATCAATTAATTAAAGCAGATAGATAGCACTCAGCAATAGCAATAGTGCTCTACAGTGCCAAACACTCTCCAAGCGGACCACAATGTGCCAGCCAATTGTCCCCCAACCAGCTGGTCACCTGCCTCACCAACCCACCGAAGACTGGATGGCTGAGTCAACCTAGAGCCCAGCAGGACCAAATCCACAACGCCGTGGCTGCAGCATGAGCATTTAACCACTGCACCATCAGATTCTGACCGTGCATAGCACCTTGTATGACTATGTCAGCAAGAACAGAAAATCCACAACCAAGTCATCACCAATGGTCAGCCACCTAAGCACCAACCAGATCTGACCCTGTTAAACATCCAAAAATCCAAGTGCTAATTTAGAGCTCACACCCCAAACAACTTAATGCCTCAAAAATAGTCATAAATGTGATAATTTAAGCAATATAAAGAAAGCTCACAATGTGCCTTCATAAGTGCCCCCCTTCCAACCACCACCAGACTTGCCACCCCTTTAATTTCCCAGATCTAAAACTGTCTGGTGGCCAGGAGGGATTATTAATAGCAAAATACAGGTAATATCGATAAAAATAAATTAACCACATGTAATCAATTAATCCAATCATGTCACTAACCTGTGCAGTGCCAATGACTGCTTTATCCATTGTTATTTACACGAAAATAGAAATGTATATAGTTATTCATTACACCTCCTAGGAACTGAATCACTGTAAACGTGTAATCAAGGAAGGTAAAATATCACTGAGGCAACACCAAAATAGCTGTCAGTGCCAGTTAACAAAATGGCTCCTGCAGCCTCACACCAAAATGACCTCAAGTGCCAATGAATGAACTGACACCCCTAGCTTCAACCAAAATAATCAGGCACCAAAACACCTCCTACTAAAGGACTGGCTGAAACAAACCATGGTGTCAGCAATAAAAGAAAGCAGTCTGTGCCTGAGGTTTCCCGTCCAATCACAAACCGACCCCACTTAACCCAAGATCAAATGAGGTCTGGTGTCCTGGATGATTAATAGCTATAAATGTAAGAATGCTGGCTATAAATGAAAAGAGTAGTATTTAATGCAACTACATTAATAAACTGTGTAGGTATAGAATCAGTCTCCCCACCAAGAACAACCAGGACTGACAACCAGCTTAGCTTCCAAGATCAAACAGAATCTGACACTGTTCAGCGAGTCAAACTAACTAAAGACAGTATAGCAGAAAGCAATATAAATATATTAATGAATTCTGTAGGGATAGGATCTGTCTTCCATCCAAGGGCAATCCAGAGCTGACCCTGCTTAGCTTCCAATAGCAGACAGGATCTGGCACAGTCAAAAAAGTTGGACAAACTGAAATTAAAATAGTAGAATTGAATGGAAAAACCTTATTAAATTTTGTAAGGACCTTAACAAAAACAAACCAGAGATAACCCTGCTTAGCTCGTAAGATCAAATGGGATCCAGCAGAACACAACTATCTAAAGATAAGATAGCAGAACTGAACGTAATCCATAGTAATGAATTATGTAAACTGTAATCAGTCTCCCATCCAAAATAAACCATAGCTAACCCTCCATAGCTTCAAAGACCTGATGGGATTCCACAATCTTAAAAAAGTCCAACCCTAAAATTATGACAACAAAATTCAATGTAGTCTATAGTAATGAATTACATAGTAATATAATCAGTCTCCCATCCAAAAATAAACCATAATGAACCCAACTTAGTCTCCCAAATCCAATGGGATCCAGCAATGTTAGAAAAGTCTCGCCAACTAATGATAAGATAGTAGAATTTAATACAGTCTACAGATAGTAGAATTTAATACAATCTATAGGAATGAATTATGGAGTAATATATAGTAATTGGTCTCCCATCCAAGAAGTAACCACAGCTGATGCTGCTTAGCTTGCACTATCTAATGGGATCTAGCACTATTAAGAGAGCCCACAAATTTAGAATAAGATAGTAAAATGCAATGTAATATATAGTGAAGAATTATGTAGTGATACACAGTCTCCCATCCAAAAATAAACCATAGCCAACCCTGTTTAGCATGAATTAGTATGCCAATTAATTAGGTATATATGATTAATGTGACTTATCATCCAATATCAAATAGATATTTTTAAACCTTGCATATATATTTGTGTGCCAATTATGTAGAAGTTACCAACTCATGGATCACTGTGCCCAGGCTGCCCCAGTCCAGGAATGGCAATAACTATCATATAATTAAAGACTTATATGACAGCCAGCATGATAGTGTATCATATGAGCATTAGACTATGACTCTGGAGACCAAGATTTGAATCCCTGCTCAGCTATGGAAACCCACTGGGTGATCATAGGCAAGTCACACACTCTCAGCCTCAGAGGGAGGAAGAAGCAGAACAAATCATGCCAAGAAAACCCTGTAATAGGATCATCTTAGGGTTGCCATAAGTTGGAAATAACTTGAAGGCACACAACAACAAGATTTCAAAGCTGCCATATTTGTCATATCTGTTGCACCTGTTGCTAATGTCATACTAGAAGGAGCTGGTAGTAGGTCCTCTATGCCACTGAGACCATTTGGGCCACTAGTAATAGAACTGAATCCAGGAGCACCCCTGGGCTATACACCTGTCCCAATAGGGGGCGTGAACAACATTTATTACAGGTAAATTACCCTATCCCCAGACACAGGAATAATCTACCTACAGCACTTCCATCTTTCTGGGATTCAACCTCACCTGATCAGACTTCATCCTGCTTAACACTGGAGTTCATTCCTCATCTCTCTTATTGAAGATTATCTATCTGGGTGACCAAGGACAATTCTGTCTCAAAACTCACCTGTACCCAGAATGAAATGGGTCCAGAGCATGATTTCTCAGCTAATGTCACAGATACTTCTTTGATTACACAGAAACAATGTAGGTGGGACACAGGGTTTCCATAACATGAATTATGAACTTATTGTGTCTTGAAACCCACATCTTCCTGAAAAGATGACATGCAACTTCCTGTTTATAATATTTGTGTTGTACAGTTCTGGGCCCAGAAGCAGGTGAAAGGCCCTCCCTCCAACCCAACTGCCACCCCCCTGCCCTTGGAAGGAGAGAAGAACCAGCAGTATCTGCTGGATTTAATCCCTACCCCCACTGCCATTCACTTTTCCTTATGTGTCGTGTTTTATTTAGAGTGTAAGCCTGAGGGCATGGAACTGTTAAATTAACCATTTGTAAGTTGCTCTGATAGCCTTTGTGGCTGAAGAGTGGGGTACAAATACAATCAATCAATCAATCAATATAAATAAAGTTTGCCTTAGCAGTAAAATTTATACATCAATGTTATTACAGTTTTCAACTACTTGTGCAGTTATTGGCCTAAAGCCAATTGAAAGTCCCAAGTACAATAGTCCAATTGAATCAAAGGAAATTGGTAAGTCAACAATCATGAATACATTGTTGAGGCAATGGCTGCCTCTGCACTGCACAAATAATCCAGTTGGACACCACTTTACCTGCCATGGTTCAGTGCTATAGAAATCTGGGATTTCTAGTTTTTGAGATGTTTAGCCTTCTCTGTCAGAGAGCTTTGATGACTACAAATCCCAGTATTCTATAGCATTGAGCCATGGCAGTTAAAGCAGTGTCAAATAAAGTGGATTATTTCTGCAGTGCAGATGCAACCAATGGCTCTACACTAGTGGGCAACAGGAGAAAAAGGAGATATGTCTCAAAGTGCTCAATAGAGGGCTGCTTTGTTTTAGAAAAAGCACAACACATTTCATCCTATATATATTTCTATGGCCTTCTTCAGGGGCTACATAAAAACATAAACATAAATATAAATATAAAATGTAAAAGGACAACACATAATTATAAAATAAGACATACATAATATAACATATATCATTCTAATCTTTGTACACTGCTAAAAGTCTGTATGTATCAATATGAAATCTAACTGCAGAAATTTCTGAAGGTGAGAATGTAATTCCATTTGCTTGACATCAAAGAAACATATGAACTAGGCTCAAGGTTTTTTTTTATGTTAGCAGATGGTCAGGGGGAAAATGAGATGGGGGAAGGGAAGGAATGAGACAGCCCTTCCTTTAAGGACTTTAAGGACTTATCACTGCAACTGGGCTAGAAAAAGTTCTGAGTTAATTTACTAAAGTGGGAGGAGATCAAGCTCTTCATTTAGTCCTCCAAAAGCCAAAGATTTTAATTTTAAAACCCACTCGGCTTCTTTCTTTAATAGAATCTTCTCATCAATGTTATTTACTTTTTGTTTAATACAAAATCTAAGGTCTGTTGCAGAATAATGGTATTGCAAGAAATGACTTACTAAGGAAGTACCTGATTTAGTGTTTCTTATATTTCAAATGTTTTCTCCTATACAGTTTTTGAGAGGTCTTGTTGTCTTTCCCACATAAACTTTTAGACATTTTCATTGTGTGGCATATATGACAAAATTGCTATTGCAAATGGGAAAGTTGGCCAAAGTGTACCTACACCTTTGTGCTCTCTACATAAGGTGTAGTGTTTGTTAATGTGGTCTGTCAACTCACTCATTTTGGAACTATCCTTCTATGTCTGCAAAAATAAACATTCTTCTCAGAAAAGGTGGATTTTTGTTGATATCTGGATGGACTCAGGTTCTTTTCTAGAGTGACAAGTCAGTCATAAGAAAGTTTGAGAGCCACTGGCCTAGATGATGTAATTAATCTAGATAATTATGGTAAGTTCTTATGAAAAGTAAACCTAATGGAATTCTTACCAAAACTGAATAGAGATGTCTCTTCTACCACATACTTTCCCTCTAGGCAACCTCCTTATGATCTGCTCTGCCCATGTCTAGCTTGCTATCCATACAGCTACTATACATCACCTATAAAAATGCAATGAAATAGACATGGCACATTTTCATGAATGTCACTCAATTGCTCCTTATATAAATCTGTAATATAAATAGGAAGCTTCAACTGTGCTCTTTGTTCTCCACAAATATAAATGTTGCCCTTCTGTAGAGGCATCTGATATATTTCAGAAAGAGGCCTCTAACAACATTAGCTAGGATCAAGTCCTCTGACTCTTTATTTCCTCTCAGAAGTGCTCTCTATAGTATTGGTTTTGTCAAGTGTTGATTTTGAATCAAGAAAAACATGAAAAATGACCCGTTCTTTAAGGGGTAATTGAGTGCTTTTTTAAAATGCTAAAATTCAGCACAGTAAAAATACAATATATTGCTCTTTAGGAAAACACTGTGGCCAGGATCAAAAGTGATTTTAGAGAGGCTAGGAACCACATGCCATATGAGAAAGATATGTGTTGCCTGTAATACTGTAAATAAAGTGCAACTGAAAGCATTGGATAAAATTACAATGAATAAATAAAATATTATGCCATATATTTGTTTTAGCAGAAACTAGGGGCTCATCTACATGGGCCAGAATATGTTGGCTTCCCACCAGTATATTCTACCCAAGGATCAGGCCCGTTCCTCCTCTGTTACCAGCATGAAACAGGATGGAGTCCAGACCACCACACCGGCCAGTTGCTGCACCAGCTGTCTTTGCCACCACCCACATCCTACTTGCCAAAGCCAGCAAGCTGGCCTGCAGCATGTGAACAAGGCCCCCTGCATGTGATGAGCCTGGTCACATGCTGCGGGCCTGCTTCCTGGCTTCAGAAGAACAATGGCAGATGGCAGATGCAGCAATGGGCTGGCATGATGGTATGAGCTCCTGCAGTCACATGGGGCTCGATCCATTTTTTTGCTGGTGGAAACAGTTTTTCCCAGGATTTTTTAAAAAGTAGTATAATGGGCTTACCCCATCTTTGCCTGGTCTGTGCCCTGAGAATCATGTAGACTGACTAGGGTCAAAATGGGGCAAATGCCCTGCATTGTACGGACTGCAGGGCTCCAAGACAGGGCCAAGATGGGGTAAATAGCCCATCTACCCAAGGCCTAGAGTAGAAGGAAAACTTGTCACTGTTGTTATTATTATTTTAAAATATCAACAATTAGAAATAGACCTCAGACCATTCAAGAAAGCACCATAGAACAGCTTCTTGCAGATGGAATGCTGGAAGAAGGGGGATCGCTGTTTGCCAGCAGGCCATTTTGTGGCCTGACTGGCCACCCGCCCTAACCTGAAGCCCTCCGTGGGCGGCCCTTTCCCCACCCTGAAGGGTGTGAAGGGCAACTGCATGGCTGGTCGCCATGGGGGCTGCCATCTTCGGCCTGCCTCCTTCCTGGCACGCACTGCTGCTTGGGGAAGAGGGAAAGAAGCAGCCAGTCAGGGTGGCCTGGCCTATCCCTGATTGGCTGGCTGGTGGGCACGAGGTTGGGTCATCTAGCCATGCTTTGGGACGGCCGGATGACGCGAGTTGGGCTGCGATGGAGCTGATAAAAGGCAGCTCCATCGAGGCCTCCTCACAGTTGGGCTCTGGAGAGCCAAAGAGCAGGGACGGGAGAGAGCGGCTGCGAGGCTGAATGGGGTGGAGGCTGCCTCTCCTCCCTTCCCCCCTTCTCCATACGAGGGACGATCCAGCACGAAGTGGCCATGAAGTAGGCTTGGGCAACTGAGGGCAGCAGCTGCACCAGGGGGAGGCAGCCCCAGCTGCCGGACAGTCCCAGGAGAGGCGCAGCCTATCCGGGTGATCTGGGCTTGGGTGGGCGGCCAGCAGGGCAGTGGCATCCAGGTGAGGGCATTGCCGGTGGTACAACCCATGTAGATCTGGGACAGTGGCACGGGTGGCATCTGGGGCCTCTCAGCGGCACTCGGCTTGGTATGCCCGGGGGTGGGGGCACACAGTGACTGGGGGCTTCAGGGCTGGCATAGTCAGGGGCCACAGCAGAGGCACAGCCAAAGGCTGGAATGCAGCGGGCTTTGACTACAACATTTAGCCTGGCTCTATGGTGGTGCCCTTGGCGGGCTACCTGGCGGAGGCGGTGGCAGCCTCCCACCCCTAGTGCAGGGCATGCTGGCCAGGTGTCCCAAACCTTCCCCTCCCCCTCCTTTCCTCCCCATTGCATGGGGGGCTCAACATCTCAGGCACCTGCATTGGGACAGTGAGGAGGGGAAAAGGGGGTAACCCTCATTGGGACAGTGAGGAGGGGAAAAGGGGGGTAACCCACCCTCACTCCTTTTTTTAAGGGGCTCGGACCATGGGGCGGCTGTCGGCACGTAATAAAGTTTAAAAAAACACCACCAACAACAACTACAACAACATACAGCAGCAAGTAAATGCCAGCTGGGAAAGGGGTCATGGGGCCCAAACGGACAGCAAAACAATGAACACACACAGAGGCTTTGCCACAGCCAGAGGTTGAGCCCATGCCAGGAGACTGGGGGGCAGGGCAACCCAACCTGGAGCTGGGCCCCAGCAATGGTCAGCAGGGGCCTGTGCAGTGCCCTCCAGTGGAGGCCTTTGCCACACCTGTGCCCACTATAGCTGATCTCATGGGAGTGTTGTCCATCATGCTGCAAAGGATGGACAAGGATCAGCCAAAAAGAAGGCCGGAAACCCACCTGATCAACCACCTTCACCAGGTGTCGGTGGTAAGAGCTCAGGCTGGGAACGCTAATGCCATCTTGTATGACGTGGAGTGCCAGAAGAAAGCTTCCAGGCCCCCATGTACAGGTGGGAAACCATTGACTACTCCACATGGCTGCAGGCCATGGGGGCAGGCAGGTGAGAGAAAGGGGAGGTCCCCAAAGCGCCCTGGAAAAAGGACGGGAAGAAGCCGGTCTGCTGGGAATACAACAGAGGTAAGTATAGGAGGTACAAAGGCCGGTTTGATTACTCATGTGACAGCTGTAGGGGTGGACATCCGAAGGCAAACTGCTCCCATCAGGGAGGGGGGCAGTCTTTTGGAACAATCACCCTGCCTCAGCTGGTACCAGGAAGGAGGCAGGGTCCAGCAACAACGCTGGCAACAGCAGTGCAAAATGAGGTGAGTTCCGGGGTGGGGGTGGGGTCGCATGGCTTTCACGCCAGTCAAGTTGGAAGCCATGCGACTGCTCCTAGCAGCCTACCCCAAGAGGGAGGCAGTGGCCTACCTGGCTGCTGGCTTTGAGTTTGGCTTCCGCATCCCTTTCCAGGGTCCCAAGGAGGCCTCCACTTCAGGCAACCTAAAATCAGCAGCGCAGTTGCCGGAAGTGTTGGCTAAGAAAATAGGAAAAGAGCTGGAGGCCGGCTGCATTGCGAGCCCCTTTGAGCAACCGCCTATGCCCAATTTATGGATATCACCACTAGGCATAGTGCCTAAGAAGGTACCAGGGGAATATTGCCTTATTCACTGTTTATCATATCCAAAAGGGTCCTCGGTCAATGATGCTATCCCACCGGAATTCTGCACGGTGAGATATGCTTCACTGGACCACACAATACGGCTCCTTCAGACCTGTGAGAGTGGCACTCTCATAGCAAAATGTAATATTCAATCAGCGTTCTGGTTGTTGCCGGTGCATCCAGACGATCACTGCCTGTTGGGCTTTAAATTTCAGGATAAATGGTACCATGACATGGTGCTGCCCATGGGTTGCTCCATCAGCTGCGCAGCCTTTGAGGCATTCAGCACATTCTTAGAGTGGGCCCTCCAGCACAGGGTGGGATCCCCATTTGTCACGCACTACTTAGATGACTTTTTAATGATGGGTCCGGCCAAGTGGGGAGAATGTGGGGTTTTACTCTCTTCTTTCCAGGCTCTGGTTGTGGAACCTGGGGTCCCATTTGCACCTAATAAGACAATGGGCCCAGCGACATCCCTGGTATATCTAAGTATACAGCTGGACTCAGTTGAAGGGGTATCAAGACTGCCCGATGACAAAATAGCAAGCCTGAAGGCGGTGTTGGTGGGCCTCCTGGGCAAAGAGAAGGTGACACTAAAAGAATTGCAATCACTATTGGGCCATCTGAGCTTTGTGTGCAGGGGTTAAGGCGCAACACCACCGCATTCGCTTGACACAGGGGGTCAAGGAGGACATGAGGGTGTGGGTCACCTTTTTTTATCATTACAGTGGGGTCACAATGTGGCAAGGGTGATTGGAGCTAGGGGGGAACCTGAAGGTTCACTCTAATGCAGCAGGTAGCCTGGGTTTCGTAGTCTACTGCAATGGCCACTGGTGCGCACAGCCCTGGCCTCAGAAGTAGACTAGGGCGTGGCTCTCCAGGGACCTCACATTAATGGATTTTTTCCCATTCTTATTATCATCACATTATGGAGGAGAGAATTCAGGGAGAAGAAGGTATGTTTTTGGTGCGACGATCAGGCCATGGTTAGGATCATCAACAAGCAGTCCTCCAGATCAGAGAGGGTCATGAGACTAGTACGCCAGTTCGTGCTAGCCTGCCTGGAGTCCAATATCAGTTTCCAAGCTCAGCATATTCTGGGAGTGAATAACAAAAAAGCGGATGCCTTATCTCGATTTCAGGACAACTGTTTCTGCTTGCTGGCCCTGGATGCCGAAGAGATGGCGGCCCCATTCCCGGCAGACCTTTGGAGCCTTGGAAGCGAACTGTGATCCAGGGCATAGTGGACTCCTTGGCGCCATCCACACGGGCAAGCTACAAGAGAGCAGCTTCCCAGTTTTTGGCTTTCCAGCAACAGCAGGTCTATGGGGTGGCCTGGCCAGCATCGGAACGAGAGGTACTGCATTATCTGGCTTCACTGAAAGAGAGGGGTTTGGCTTCCAGGACCATTGCCAGACAGGCAGCTGGCACCTCCTTCTTCAGCAAAGCAGCCAGACATGGCGATCCCTATTACTCCTTCATGGTGAAGAAGGCCATGGAGGGTTGGAGGAAGGTGATGCTGAGGGTTGCAGATGCAAGGTGATCGCTGTCATATAAGCTGCTGGGGCAACTGGTGGCGCTGCTGCCATCCATATGCCATTCCATGTACGAGGCTGTGCTATTCAGCACAACTTACACTGTTGCCTTTTGGGGGCCCTGAGGGTAGGGGAGGCTGTCTGCTCTTCCAAGAAGGATGTGTCTGTAAGAGGACTGTAGATGCGCAATGTGGCCCTTTCGGACGGGAACCTGACACTGCACATACAGCGCTCGAAGGCTGAGTAGCGTGGCCATGGGGCCTCCTTGTGGTTATGAAAGGTGGTGGGATCCTCTCCGTGCCCGGTGACCTGCATGCAGGATTTTATGCAGACAAGATACCCTGCTAGTGGATGCCTGTTCAGGCACCTGGATGGGCTGCCGCTGACTCGGTTTCAATTTGTGAGCGTGCTAAAGAGGGCCCTGCGTCGGATGGGGCCGCTGGCAAAAGAGTTTGGCAGTCAATCGTTCTGGATAGGAGCTACAACCATGGCAGTGAACGGGGGCCTATCAGCAGAGACCATCATGAGATGGGCCGATGGCCGTCTGGTGCCTATGCTGCATACATTCGGCCTGAGCGAGAGCTGTAGGCATGGCCAGGGGCCACTACGGACCAGTAGGACTGCCTGTTGATGGGGGATAATGGTTGGCGGAAGGCGGTTCCCACGGGGAACACTTTGATGGCGGATGTCATGGGTTGTGATAATGGAGTAAGAAAAGGTGTCTCCATTAAGTTCAACTTTAAGTACAAGTTCAAGTTCAAGTTCAAGGAATACCCCTCCCCTAGCTTATAATATCTCCTTGTTTGCAGGGCAGGAGAGTCGGGCGGGTCGGCCCGGCCATCATCTCTCTCCTCCAAGGGGTGTCGGGATTGACCGAAATGTAGCCTTTGATCCACATGGGCAGGTCAATGAGAGATCACGACCCATACATGACTGCTGACCATTTAGCTTGCAAATTGCGGCCAATTTTATTGCCAACAATGTATTACTTTTCTACAACGTATTTACTAACCTGTATTTAACCATTTTTTCCAAAGATGAAGTCAATATATTTGTTAGAAAACCACAGTGTGTGAGTGTCTCGTTATTCAGGAGAGCAGAGATCAGGCGCGGGGGTGAGGCAAAGTGTTTACCCATTCATTTGCCCCCATCGTCTGCCTTCTCCCCCTTTGGGGAGCAACTGAAGACAGAGGAGGGGGGCAAACATTGCGGTTTGCCATGGCCGCTGCTCAATCTCCTGTGTGTTTGTTCTGCAAAGGGAACAAACACACAGGAAACTGAGCGGCAGCTGAAGCAAACTGGGTACGTTTGCCCCTGGAAGGTGGAAGAAAGGGGTGAATCTCACGGTTTGCAAGGGAGGCCGCCCATTCCCTCCATCTTCATATCTCAGAGCCACCCTTCCACCCTTCCCGATGCCAGGATCAGGCTCCCAGTCACGGCCTCGGGGAGGGGGTGGGTGGGTGGAAAGCCCCCCCTCTAGCCCCCCTTCCACCCTCCCTGAAGCTACAATCGGGCTCCTGGTCGCAGCCTCAGGGAGGCGGTGGGTGGCTGGAAGGCCCCCCCTCTAGCCACCCTTCCACCCTCCTCGAAGCTGGGATTTGGCTCCCGGTCACGGCCTCGGGGAGTGGGTGGGTGGCTGGAAAGCCCCCCCTCTAGCCAGCCTTCCACCCTCCTCGAATCCGGGATCAGGCTCCCAGTCTCAGCCTTGGGGAGGGGTGGGGTGGGTGGAAAAAACCCCCTCTAGCTACCCTTCCACCCTCCCCGAAGTCATAATCAGACTCCCAGTCATGGCATCAGGGAAGGGGTGGGTGGGTGGCTGGAAAGCTCCCCCCTCTAGCCACCCTTCCACCCTCCTCGAAGCCAGGATCCAGCTCCTGGTCCCAGCCTTGGGGAGGGGGTGCATGGGTGGAAAGCCCCCCTCTAGCCACCCTTCCACCCTCCCCAAAGCCAGGATTGGGCTCCCAGTCACAGCCTCGGGGAGGGGGTAGGTGGGTGGAATTCCTCCCCTCGAGCCACCCTTACAGCGGCCAAGGCAACCCGGTTTTGTTCAATGCTTTCTTCCACCTTCCTGGAAGCAGGAAGAAAGGGGCGAATCTTGCGGTTTGCAACAGCTGCTCCTGCTTCCCCCCCCCCGTCTTCATTCCCTTCCAAAGAGAATGAAAACGGAGGGGGTGCAGATGAGGAAAACTGGGTATTTTTTTCCCCTTTCGTCCACCTTCGAGTCAAGTTTGACTGGAAGGTGGAAGAAAGGGGCGAATGTAGCAGCTGGCTGGCTGGGAGAGCCGTGCCAGCTGATGTTCGCTTTCCCAGCTCACGAGGAGATCCTCGTGAAACAAAGAGGATCAGATGGCAAGGCTCCCCCAGCCAGCCAGCCAAACTGGGGGGTGGTCTTGTATGGCAAATATATGCCAAACTCTAGATTTTTACTTGAATATTGGGGGGGGGGGTGTCGTTTTATATGCCCAGTCATTTTATATGCCGGAATATACGGTAATTTTCTTTTTGAAGGAAAAAATAAGTACTTTAACCAATTTTGTTCTTGCTGAAAACTGTGCACTTTGTGAACTTTATTTGTAATTTGGGACTTATTTTTTGCAAAATTTGCAAATGGTTATTTTGTGCACAAAACTACATTGTCTTCACATAAAATATTTTTTTCTGTGCAGGAGTATTATTTTTGTGTAGAAAATGCTGTTTCCTGCATAGAAATCCTGTTTTCTGTGCAAAACAACCACATGCAGATTTTGTGCAGAACAAATCCTGAATTGTGAAGATTCTTGTGAGTCTAGGATTCTTCTTGTTGGGTTTCTTAACACTAAAGCAACATGTATATTGACCGTTTTCAAAATATTTTGAATATTCTTTCCATCCCTAATTTCTCCACATTTTAATTTTATCTTATGCAGGATTACAATTTCAAGCTGTTTGATTAATCCAAGCTTCTGAAGCTTGTGAGACTTCAGGATAACCCCCTTTCCCACTGTCCTTTTATGTCTTAAAAAAAATCCACAGTAAATTACTGTGGAATTAAGCATGTACCTCTCATCCCCTCAGATTGCACACCTAGTCAGCAGTCATATTTTGGGAATGAAACAGCACTGGATCTGGTGAATCCAAGTTCACTCCTGACTTGTCCATGGAGTGCCCTATTTTGACCTCTTCTGCTGGTGTACTCTTACACCTGCAAAGTTTTGTATGGGTGTACTGGCATTCTAAAGGGCAGATGGACCAAGTTTTGGGAAGAGAAATCCATCTAGGCCTGAATATTGATTTCATTTCCATGTTCAGTCTGGGAAGTGTGGATTGGGCAAATCCAGTTATAAAATAAACCTAGAAGGAGTGCATTTCTCTCACATTCAAAGGATCCTCCCTTTTAAATCTGATAGGCATACCTGTTGATTTGACACTCCCCAAGTGTCAAATGACATGGAACCATAGAGCTGCTTTGGTGGTCAAAATGATAATCAAGCAATAATGAGAGTCCCATGTTTCCACTTTGTTGAACCTTTAAGTGATATGCTAGATCTTTGTGTTAAGAAAAAGATGAGTTATAGTCCAGAAGACACCCTTGCATCTCCACAAGTGGCAAGATTGCCTTTGTCTTTTTGAGCATTAACTTATATGTCATGTGGTTTCCTGTGCTGCTGCACTTTCCCATCATCTCTCCCTGAACCCACTTTTCCTTTTTCTTCTTCACTTGACCTTTTGTCTTTTTCATCTTTTACTGAATCTGGTTGCTTTTACTATATCTTTTGCTGTATCTTCCCATCACCTCACTTTCCTTTCATTTCTTTCTGTTGGGTGGGCAAGGTTGGAGAGGGGGAAAGGGTTTCAAAGACAAGGCTGTAGTAATTGGATTTTTACATTTTTATTTAAAATAATGACACTTCTTTTGGAGGGGAAGGAAGAAAAGAAAAATGCTTAACTTGGAAAATGAATCACTCTGTGAGTGATATCCTACCAACAAATGAAGTATGAAATACCATTGGAAAAACATAAGAAGATGAACTCATTGCTAAGAAAAGAAAAGAAAAAAAATATGGTATGTCAATGTATTATTGTTAACTTCTTCAAACCTTCCATCTGATTGTATAGGTCACCTCCCAAATGAAGCATTCCCAGGAAGCAAGTGTTTTGAGATTTTGGCTTCTGAACTATATAGGTTTTTTTTCTCTCCTGTGCATGAATAGTACTACCACTTTTCATTCTCTTTGACAAATCTTTAAATGTGTATTTGCCTCTGTTGAGACCTTCCTCTTGTTTAATTGTTATCTCAATTGCTTTGATTTGCTACCTGATGCACTCTGGCAAGGTGGTATTGATCTGGCCATGTGAAAGTGATAACTGATCAGAATGTGTATTTTCATTCATGCTTTTTCATTTACTCCTTTAGAAGCTGCTTATAAAAACATTTCTGCATTTAAACCGTTTAAGTTCCATAGCAGAAACAGAACATTTATGCCTAAAGTTCTATGCAGTCTTCTTTCCAAGTACAGTCTTCTTTCAATTTTTAAAATACGTGTTTTGGGGAAGGGGATTGGTTAAGATGAGCTCAATGGGCCAGCTTGTAGAGTGCATTGATCTTTTTCTCAGTGCTATTGCTTCAGCCCTTCATTTGCCCTTTCCTTTTGGACCCAATTCACACAACTGCCCAGAAAGAGATGGCAAGGTAAGCTGAAGCTCCTCTCACTTTTCATTTCCTTCTAAGGGACAAGGAAGCAGGCAGTGACAGCAAGAAGCAGGAGGAGGAGGAGGAGGAGGAGGAGGAGGAGGAGGAGGAGGAGGAGGAGGATGGAATTAGTTTCCAGAGTACAGCAGTGGGCTCCCTAGTAGGGGCTTCATCATGTGTTCCTTGATGCCAACCTGAAACACTGGTGCTGCTGAGAAGTAAGTTTCTGCATTTACAGTAGCACTTCCTTCTGATAAGCTTGAGTAGTAGGAAGTTTCCTGTCAGGTTAAAGGAAAGGCCCTACTTGGTAAATGGTCAGTCCAAAAATTAGTTCAGAACCCAAAGTATGATACCACCATTGTGGTTCTTATAGAAGCAACTGAACACATCAGTCATGCTATAAGTATATCAAAGGAGACTTGGATGTTCCAGTTGCGTCACTAGTGTTGTTGCCACCTGGGTGCCAGTTACACGACAAAAATTGTCATGGGGCTTACCGTGACTTCCTGATCCCGTATCCATCCCTTGCTGTTTATACGATTTTTGTCACTCTTTAGGAAATCCTGGAAGATCCCGTGACTGATATTTACACAACAAAAGTCTTTATTGGTCCCGCACTGTTATATCCCATGCTTTTGCTGTTTACACATGTTTAGCTTACCGGGATTTTTTTTTTTGGCTGTCAATCAAGGATGCGATTACTTGTGTTTTCACAACCTCGGTGATGCACTTCCTTTAGCGTTCCGCGCCATGAGCAATGCTATTGGCTGGCTGGAGGGGGGAGAGGGGCTTGTGTTTATCCTGTCTCTTAAAAATGTTAACCCTTTAAGCAGAGGCAGAAGGCATGTTGAAAGACCCAGACTGAGATCTTTCGCTCAGACGCAGGGAGTGCTTTCCTTTTGAAATCAAGCCGAGTGAGGTGGGGGGGGAGGCTTGGGTTTCACCTTGCTTCTTTAAAATGTTAACCCTTACAGCAGAGTTTTAGCAGCAGAGTGAACTTGCTGATTGAATGATTTCAAGCCAGCGACAGACAGGCATTTTGAAAGACACAGACACAGAGAGGGGGAATTAAAGGGTGTTCATTCGCTCAGAGGCTGGAATATTTTACTGTGCCCGTTCAGACCCAGGGAGGTGATCCAGGCAGGGGATGAATGGGCGACCCTCTGCCCACCACGATCTCTTTGTAACATGCAGTTGAGGAAGAGGTTAAAGCTGAAGGGTTTGCAGTATAGAAATCCATTTAAAAAGGTGATTGAGTACACCCACGCGCACACACACACCAATCTACGTGCAGCTGGAAGGGATGCCTTTGTTTTCAGCTGGTGAGGCTGGATCTGTTGAACGGGTGACTGACCCCTCCTTTTCTGGTCACTGATCTCTAAGCCCGCCCCCAGTCACCATTTTCGGCCATCCCCTAGTACCAAGATATTTTGTCCCAGGCTGTTTACATTTCCGATTTTCCAAATCCTCCAGTGACTTTTTAAAAAACCGGCACAAACCGTGGGACTGGAAGTCCCGCAGGTTGGGGGATAAAAGGTGGCCCCCCTTCCAAAAATCACGTACCCGACCCGATGTAAGTGTAAACTGCCAGGGATCGACATGAATTCTTCCCGGGACATTTTCATTGTGTAAACAGCACCCTGGTTCTGTAACTCATGGTGTCATCCCCATCCCCATTGATCTCCTCCTGTACCAGACCTTATAGAATCCTTAGTAAAGGTTTTCTGTACTAATGTTACTCATAAATCCCATATATCATTGAATGTAATGGCAATAGCTGTGACATAAAAAAACCTGCAAAATTAAAATTATAGCTTTAAATTACAATATCATATGCACAGCCTAAATGTATTTACATTTACATAGTTTAATGTGGTTAAGGTGAAAATAACAATAACAAAGACAAAGTGGGGAAGGGCTATCCATGGTGTGTGTGTGTGTGTGTGTGCGCGCGCGCACCCTGCTCGTAAAGTAAGTTCTTAATCTCCATCTTTTGGGGGAAGGAAGAAGGGGAAAGGACTTGGGCGCCAGTTACAGCAGTTCTGATGGTGGGAAACCAGCCCGTTGGCTTCAACCTCACTGGTGCCTTGTGGCATGCATGGTGGCCTTGTTTGGCTACATGGCTGGCATGTGTGCACGTCTTTCTTTTCCTGCAGGGCCTGCTGGACTGGGATGCACCCCTCTCTGCAGCCAGGTGCTTTACCAGGGACTGGGCAGCAGTGAGGTTGATGCGGACGGGCTGGTTCCCCACCAGCAGAACTGCTGCCAACCAGGCAAGCCCAGGTTCTTTCTCCTTCTCCTTTCCCCCAAAAGTTAGCAAGTGTCATCCCCTGTGAACCTAATGAGGGTACGGAGTCTAAGGAGGAGGACATGGCAGAGGATGGCCCTAGGGTCCCTGACACAGGTTTATCTACACCTGTGCCAGCAGGGAACTCTGCCAATGTAGAGTCCCAAGCAGAGGAAGAGCCTGGTTCTAGTGGGTTGGCACCAGTCCCAGGAGTTAGCCCTGCCAACTCAGATAAGGAGGAGAAAGAGGAAACGGACTTACCCATACTGTCCTTCAGCCAACAGAGATCCCTAAAGGAAGCCTGGAGGAGATTGATGAGGCTTTATCTGAAAAACTGGCTCATTAAGGAGCACCTGGGATAGTCCTGATTGCTATATATATACCTTGGGGGAGCTATGAAGCCTTTGTCAGAGATCAGCTGATCAACCTGGTGAAAGCTCCGTGTTGCTTATCTTTGACTCCATGTTCCTGCTGCCTTGATTCCTGTTTAGACCTTGGACTGATTCTGACTATGCTGTTGCCTGATCCTGTTGACATACGGACTTGCTTCTTGTCCGAAAGCAACTCCAAAATTGCCAGCAAGTTAAACAAGAATTGGGAAAGCAGCCAAGCTCCAGTGATAATTAATTAGGAAGAGCAAACAAAGTCCCATTTCATGGAAAGGCAGCAATACAAGCAAAAGGCACACAGAGAAGAGTCCAGAATGCAGGCCGAAGGTCAAGGTTTACAGAGGGCAGCTTAGTCCAGGAGTCGGTCTGTAGGTCAGCAGGATCAGGCAACAGGGTCGCCAGGAACAACCCAAGGTCAACATACATGGCAAGGCAGCAAGGATTCAGAAAGCTTTCTCCACAAAGATCAGTTAATCTCTGACAAAGTCTCCATTGCCTCTTCCAGCCTATATAAAGCAATTAAGGCTTTGCCAGGTGTTTCTTAACGAGCAAGTTCTTCTCATAAATTCTCAGAGATGTCCTTTGAGCCTGCTTTTGTGCTCAGTGCTGTGTATACGAGGATGGAGGTAACTCTCTCCTCTTTTTCATCCTTATCCGAGTGGGCAGAACTCTCTGCTGAGACTGATGCCAACCCACTTGGACCAGGCCCTTCCTCTGCTTGAGCTTCTAGGTTGGCAGGGTTCCCTGCTGGCATAGGTATAGATAAATCTGTGCCAGGGTCCCTAGGACCATTCTCTGCCATGTCCTCCTCCTCCTCTGACTCTACAGCCTCATCAGGCTCCTCAGGCATGGCACTTCTGGACCTATGCTGACTTCTATAAATCTATGACTTTTTGGACTGTTTACTGGGCTATTCTTTGTGTCTCCCTGTAATGTGTCTCCTCTCTTATCAGGAGTTTGTTTCTACTGCTTTGCTATTATTAAGAGTTGGGCACTTTCCCAGACATTGCTTTATCAACTTCTCAGCTGTTTGTTGATATTCTGCCAGCAACTGGCTGCTTTCCTGGATAGCAACGGCCAGGAAAGAAGTGATTAATAACTTCCTTTAAGGAGAGTAGAATGATACACACACACACACAATTGATAGCCCCTTCCTCACTTTTGTGGGGACTGGACAACCCCCCCCCCAGTCCCTGGTAAAGCACCTGACTGCAGAGTGGGGACCAGACCAGCCCACCCAGCAGCCCCACCACCTTTTTCAAGTGCTCTTGCCTCTTGCTCTAGGCTCCCTGCTTCCCATCCTTGTCATGGGTGAGGGAGGAGGGGGTGCTAAATTTGAGGCTGCTCAGCTCTGCCTTCTTTACAAATGAATGCACTGCAGCTCTACCAAGCTTTCCTCCTAGTGACCATTGATGCCATGCAGCAGATGAAAGCTGCCCGAGCAGCAGGCACTGGGCTAGTTGGATAGGCACCCCAGTGAGCCTAGCCTAGGGCAGCAAAGTGAATTTGATTCTTGCAGCCAACCAGAACAATTACCAATCAGATCCATGGGCCTCATGTTAGAACACAGCATTTGCATGAGAAAGAGCTGTTGAGCACCTGGTTGCACACTGTGATGTCCCCCCCTCCTGGAAATTGGATTGGTTATTGATCATGGTGTCACCACACTTATGGTGTCACTCTAGTGCAGCCTGCACCTCTTGCACTCTCCTAATGATGCCCCTGGTGTACAACCATATTTCACCTTTAAATTGGTTTCTCTCAGATGGAATCAAGAATACAGTAATACACTGCAGAGGAGCACAATGAAAAAAATTCTTCAGACCTACTCTTCTGCATGATGGAATATTCTTAGTATAGACACAATGTATGTCAGTTTTTTCATTTGATTCAATCAAGATTGGCACATTAGGGTCCCAGGAAGCATAGTAACAGTTGTCGCCTCTTCGACTGATCTCTTTCTGTTAATGTAAAAAAAAAAACAAAAAAAAAAAACCAGTGTAAAGGTCTGGATGCTTCTCTCAGTATAACTTCCTACAGAGTAGTTTTCCAGCTTGTTTTTTTAAGAATCCCAGGCATAGAAGAACATTTCCCAGACATAATGATCATATTTGTACCTCAGGATCACTCATCTTTTGAACAGGAAAGACACACAGCACAATACAAAAGGTGGAAGGTAAGCTTAGATCTCAGCTGCCAGACATGACCTAGAGACAGATAAGAAGCTTTGTAAGACCTGGAATAAGAGAAAAAATTATACGAGCTTGAACTGTAAAGGCCAGATTACAAATGTATTATGTGAGTTGATCTGACAAGATTTCCATCGAAGTATCAGTGTTGCTACAGCAAATGTATATACTGCTGATGTCATGAAAGAGCATCACTGGGAAATCACTGGATAGATCAATTTGAGTAAGAAGCTGAAAACATTTGCCCCCAAGATCTCACATTCAACTAAGGTACATAGTATTTTGTCATGCTGTTTATAGGTTGGCTACTGTTTCCATGCTTTTGGACTGACCAAAGAGATTTTCTATATTTCTGAATCTTAAGATCTTCATTAAAGACACTTCTTTAGGTTCTTTGAAATAATGAGGCAAGGTGACTACTTGAGGAGGGGACTTTTTGTTAATCATTGATTATGGATTGTTCAACCCAGAGAGGCACAGCTGGCCATTTAAGTTAGGATTGTTGGGGCACCTGGCAAAGACGTTCCCCCACCAAAATTTTAATAATTATGTTTCAGTGTATTTTAGATTTTGGGATGTTGTCTCTTTCCATACAGAGCTGTAGTGCCATTTTGTACTGATTTCATGCCATTTTCTGTTGATTTTGTGCTGACTTATATTTGTGCTGGTTTTTGATATCTAGACTATTTGAGTGTATTTTTTTTATTTTACAACGATGTGAGCTGCCTAAAGGACATGTCTAATAAAGCAGTATAGAAATGGTCAATGCATTTCAAAATGGACTCTTTCTTCCTGCAGCAGTAGCAACAGTAGCAATTGATTTTATCCAATTTATGCATGTGTTGCGACTTACATTACTTTGAATTATTTAAATTGGGTTTGGATTGTCTTAAATTGTTAAATGGTTTACTAAACTTTTAGTCTTTGTAAATTATTCTTATTGTCTTAAACTGTTCTAAATTGGTGTTATCATATGCTGAGATTCTTGGATATCTCCTTGATGGGATGGAGATAACTACAAGCACCACCACAACAGTGGCTTTGTGCCTATCAGGTTTGAACAAACATATGTTGCTTAAAAGACTTCAAAAATGTACAAAAGAAAAAGAAAGAATGATTTAAAGGTTTTACATCAAAATAGCCTGATATTTATTTTCAGAACTGGAGTAATATTACAAATATTGAACCATGAAATAAGGCTGACATTCGTATGTTGCCCGGGGGGGGGGGGAGGACAAAATATTTGCTAATGTATATGTATGATTTAAACAGAAATACTATTTAGATACAAATATTATAGTGGAGAAAAGAATGATAAAGTGACTTGCTCAAGCTACTGTCCAGATTACTACCTGTTGGGCAGCTTTCACATCCTTGCTCTCTCTTCTTATGGTTCTTCATCTTTAAACAAATCATGCACTGGGACCTTCCAACCAAGGATCTTTTCTAACAGAAGACTGTTATTTGACACCCCTTCGACTAGAGGTCTGGAATGCTGACCAGATGGAGCATGAATATGCCTTCAGGGGTCTGCAGCAGTTGGAAGGGGAACATTGATTCACAAATGCATGACAGGTGGTTCAACAACTCTCTTCCCACACACTATGTGGGATGTTTTCAGGAGGCTACAAAAGAAGACAGACATTTAATTTTGCCCTGCTGTTCAGAAATCCTTGCCTTTGTCCTTACATATGCGGTGTGTGTGGTGTGTTCCTTCAAGTCACCTGTTGACTTATGGTGTACCTGTGTAGAATAAGGTCACGTTTGGGGTTTTAGTAGTTATATAGTACTGTACAGAATCTGTACTGCAGCATGATAGAACTGGACCCTTTTCCACTACACATTATAGCACAATATTCCACTTTAATTGCCACTGCAATATCTATGGAATCCTAGGGTCTGCAGTTTAAGGAGGGGGTATTCAGAATTTTCAGCCAGAGAGTTGTAGTGCCTCAGCAACTTACAACCCCCCAGATTCCATAGGATGCATTCTTGGCAGTTAAACAGGAATCACAGTGCTATATATTTTTGTGGCATGAAAATGGTCCATGACCACAAATTCTGAATCTAACATAGTGATAGTGAGATTCATTTTTTTTATAATGATTCTCTGAGTTACCACAGAGGAGCAGGCCAGTCAGAAGAATCTTAGTCCCATAACTTCCATATTTCACAGATGAAAACCAGGAACTATGTGGCCAACATCAGAGCATGGTCAAAGTTATCAGTGAGGAGGAACACACAAACTAGGAGAGGTTGCAGCAGTTTGCTTTTGCCTATTCCTACTGGGAAGGCAAAAAAAGGCACATTTTCCCCCTGCTGAGTTAACTGGATGGAAACTACTTTTGCACTTTGAACTCAGTGCAAAATGGGAGAAATGGGAGGAGGGGAGAGAAACTGGGAAACTTTAAAAGCAGCTGGAAAAGTAGGATGAGAGAGGATTAATCAGGACTGCCCCTGCCATATCAAGGCAGCTGCAGGGTA
Organism: Gambelia wislizenii; assembly: GCA_030847615.1. Lineage (NCBI taxonomy): Eukaryota > Metazoa > Chordata > Lepidosauria > Squamata > Crotaphytidae > Gambelia > Gambelia wislizenii. The sequence continues at coordinate 113,661,086 of JAUMIR010000004.1, forward strand.
TGTACTCCAGTTGCTAATGACAATCCTCTTTAGATCCTGAAGACAATCAGTAAAAACAGAAACGTATAGGAAAAGAGGAGGAGCAAACTAAATATGGTGGGCCAGGAGAGCAGAATCAAAGGTACTAAAAAGCAAAGGTACTAAAAAGCAAACAGTCAAAGTAAACAGCATTTGGGAGAGATGATAGTTCACATGTGCAAAAGAAAGAAGATACTCAAATGAGGCATATAAGAAGACAAGAAGAATGGGGACCCAAAATGGCCAGAGAGGAGGGCTGCTCATGCCTAATAACAGCAGAAATGTGGAATCACATCTTTTATTTGAAATAACCAACTAAATAATCAGCATGAGCCCTGTAGTCTAAAACTTGTATTGGGCTCACTTTAAGATTGACCTGAGAGTTCTCATCATTTGTTATTTCATGCTAGATTAAATTCCAAAGTGTCTGGAGAAGTCAAGGGCAGGAATAATATATGCAGCTTCTTATACTGCTATATTCTCAGACTGTTCAGAAGAACAATATATGGAATATACTCAAAGAACCATATATCACTCAAAAGCGAAGGCCCAATAGCTGGAATGTTCTTATTAGCAGTTCCTTGATGAAAGGACAGACACTCAATGCTAACTTTCACAATGGCAAATAACAGTTAAAGGTTTTAAAATAGAAGTCTATTCAGAGCAGAAGTCATGGCCTTTCTTGGCCCCGAATGGAATAAATGGCATGGAATGAACACTAACTAAAATTGCAGGGAGTGGAGCTGTAGTTGCCGTTTTACAAAAATAACTCCATGAGTGTGTTTTTTCCTCTTAGCCTAGTATGCCAGTACTTTCTGTTATATTCAGAAAAAGCTGATTTTTAAAGTAAAAAATATTAATCTTTTTTTATATGGATTATAGGTAGGAATCTTAGTTAATGACAAATCTCCATATTCTTTTACTTCGCTCTGTAGCTTTATGTTAATGTAAATATCTCATAATGCATTGTCACCAAAGACAGATCACTCATCCTAATCTGATTTCCAATTATATATGCCTGCAGTCCTAAATACACTTACCAGGGAATAAGCTCCACTAAACTCTGTAGGATTTACTGCTGAATAGATATACCTAGGATTGCACTATAACTGTTTAAATGATCTCCTGGCAATTTGGGTGCTCACTTGTTGTTGTTTTGTAACTTCTGGGAGTTCTGAAATAGTGTGTAACTTCTTTAGCCATCTGCTCTAGCTGGGGAAGCATATGGAAAGGGACTTTATGTTGTGGAAAGGATGAAAATAAGCTCGTTTGAGAACAGTGTTGGAAGACTAAGCTTGATACCATCTTACTCTGAGACTGAATTGGTATTCACTGAGATTTTAATTTTATTGCAATATATGTGGTTTTGAACTTAATATTTTGTGTGTGTACAGGCATGCACACACTGTATTCTTGTTATGTTGCAGTTATTTTTAAGCATGACAATTTAAAAAAAAACACAAATTAAAAATAATTCATTAATGTTAAATGCATATTACCAAAATCTCAGCCTAGGACATAAATTTCTAGGAATTTTCAATGGACAAGAATTTGAACATACCTAATAGGATTTTTTTTTTACTCCCTTCATCAGAAGAACAGGCAAATTACTATTATTATTATTATTATTATTGCTGCTCAGTGTCAGGTTGGTTTGCTATGTGGCACAGACAAACTGCTGTTGGATAGATGGAAGTTCAAGTAGCATTGTCCTTCTCCTCTTCAACTGTGTGTGATGACTTTAGGATACTTCTGAGAGACCTTATGTCTTCTCTTACCAGGATAATCCAGGGAGTGACTAGGCAAATCAGATTAAATGGATGAACTTTACTATTGGGACTAGAACCATCCAAAAATATCCAGTCAAAAGCTCCTATCACAGCCAGGGTTATTTATACAATACAACTTTTTAAAGTATTGTGCAAAGGGATTCTACATGGCATACTGATTTACAATTCATTTAGCTCTCCCTTATTATATACCCAGCTTACATAGAGGGTCAACAAGCATTCTTGCATTCAACAGGGAAAAAGCAGAAATGTGCGCAGACATAGGACTTTATCCGACCATCCCCCATTAAGGTTCTTTTACCAGCATATTTTAAATTGTTTTTATGCCAGTAAAAGACCCCCCACACACACACACACACCAGACCTACCTCCAGAAGCATCAGTTAGGCTTCCCCAATAGTAACGGAGCATGAGCTGAGCTCCGTTTACTTCTGGGGTTGAAATCGATTGGGGTTGCCGATTCTTGTGAGAAGATGCTAGCACATGAAATTTAAAAATAAAAGCCAAATAAACACATAAAAAGTACAACAAAGTGCAAAAACACACTTAAAAACTTTGGAGAGCTGGGCCAAAGGTAACAAAATGAAATTCAATACAGAGAAATGTAAGAAACTGCACTTAGGGCGGAAAAATGAAATGCATAGATACAGGATGGGGGAGACCTGGCTGAACGAGACTATGTGCGAAAGGGATCTAGGAATCCTAGTAGACCACAAGTTGAACATGAGTCAACAGTGTGATGCAGCAGCTAAAAAGGCCAATGTGATTTTGGGCTGCATCAATAGAAGTATAGTGTCTAGATCAAGGGAAATAATAGTGCCACTCTATTCTGTCTTGGTCAGCCCTCACCTAGAATACTGTGTCCAGTTCTGGGCACCACAATTCAAAAAGGATATTGACAAATTGGAGCTTGTCCAGAGAAGGGTGACTAAAATGGTGAAAGGTCTGGAGACCATGCCTAATGAGGAAAGACTTAGGGAGCTGGGTATGTTTAGCCTGGAAAAAAGACGGTTAAGAGGCAATATGATAGCCCTGTTTAAGTATTTGAAGGGGTGTCACGCTGAGGATGGAGCAGGCTTGTTTTCTGCTGCTCCAGAGACTGGAACACGGAGCAATGGGTGCAAGCTCTAGGAACAGAGATTCCACCTCAACATTAGGAGGAACATTTTGACAGTAAGAGCTGTTTGGCAGTGGAACACACTCCCTCGGAGCATGATGGGCTCTCCTTCCTTGGAGGTCTTTAATCAGAGGCTGGATGGCCATCAGTCAGGGATGCTTTGATTGTGATTTCCTGCGTGGCAGGGGGTTGGACTGGATGGCCCTTGTGGTCTCTTCCAACTCTAAAATCCCATGATTCTATGAAAATGATCCAAGTACACGGGAGGGAGTCATTCCTGTGAACACAATGGCATGAGGTTTCAAACGCTAGTGATGCCGGCAAGAAATTGCCATGGGAGATGAATTGACGGGGCTTGGCCCGTCAATAAAATAGGATTGTTTTTAGACTTTACATGATTGTGAAAGGACAACATTGTCTAGTATTCATGCCCTTTCGTGATCATTAGGTGTCCTTATGATGCCATATTTGCCACATTTGTTAAAGTCCATAGGATGAGTTATTTAGAACAGCCCCTCATATCAAAACACATCAGATATGTGAAAAGAAAAAAAAAATGCAAAAAAAGGGGGGCAATTTCTCTTATTTTCCTTTTTTCCCCCTGGATAATAATACATTGTTACCTAACAAATATTTAATTTCACAACTTCTGTTTATTATGTGTAAGAAAATCTTCCAAAACTGGAAATATGCAGATGATTTGAACTTTCTCACATGGTCCCAAGAAGTTTTGGACGTAGCACCATATGAGAAACTGACCATGAGCATAAAGTATGGACTTTATCAGACAAAGTACTTACCACTACAAAACCGCATCAGAAAGATGCAACGATAACAGAAATGGGCAACATTATCAGCTGCTCTTATCATTCAGTCATTCCGGGGGCATACCGCTGGCATGGATGAGGTGTCACTTTTTTATCAATGGGCTAAGCCATCCATAAAAAGTGACACCTTATTCACATCCATGCCACACCCCCGGAACGGCTGAACGATGATGATGTCTGATAATGTTGCCCATTTCTGTTATCGTTGCATCCTTCTGACACAGTTTTTTGCCATGTCTGATAAAGTCCTATGTCAAAGGAGAAACCAGGGAGAACAAGTCTGTTGAAAAATGGTTCTGACTTATTGACTGAACAATGAGGACAGACTTTGGACAATCCCATTACATCACTTCTAGTACTAGGAATAGTTATAGGAATGCTGGTAAGGAGTTGGAGCACTTTTGGTCAGTGAATGAGTTTCAGGCCACATGGCCCATTCCAGTTGACCATATTTTGCAGTATTATGTTCATTTGAGAGTGAAAGGATTGGCTCTGCAGTCCATTAGGATTAGATTATCCTTTGGCCTTTGCTTGTAATGCTCAAGGGTACAGAGGTAACACAAGAGATTTCAGGGTTCACAAGGTCTTGGAGGGATGGTCCTGGGAAAAGGGCCAAGGTGGTCAGTGGGAACCATTAACCCCTGAGGTCCTTAGGAGTTTAGGGGATGTATTGTCTTTTATTTGTGTCTCATGCTATGTGGCTATCCTGTTACTTGCTGTTGCTTTGATTGCATTCTTTGGGGCCTTGCAAGTTAGTAAATTAGTACTGTATTCTCATCCAAAGGGGATGTCTCAGGCAGAGCTTTGCACTTTAGAGATTTAGCTCTGTTGGAGCAGCAAATGGTATTGAGGATCATGAACTCCAAAACAGATCAGAAGGAGGTGGGGGGGAAGTCACATGGAGCAGTGCTCTTATCCAGCTTTATGCCCTGTACGTGCTTTAGAGTTATACACGGGTCAGAGGAACTAGACCAGGGTTATTGTTTTGTCATGATGACCTTTTGCCCCCTACGAGGTATCAATTTTGGATCGTCACCATTAAGGACTTGCAGAGGGATTAAGTTTGGCACCCATTCATTTAGGATTTGGGCTGCCCCTATGGCTTTGGCCATGGGTGCAGGGCCACAGCCTCTCCAACGTATGGTATGTTGGAGATCCTCGGCTTTCAAGCAGCATATGTATCCTCTCAAATTTTGATTTTATTGCTGTTGTTTTTTTTTTCTGTTATTATTCTTTTTGGGGGGGGGCTATATTCTTTGATTTGTATCCCTAGTGTGGTTTACTTGGTAGTACACCAGGCTCAAAATTGCCATTTTGTGGCTGGGGAAGAGGCTGTGTTGGAAAAGTTTTTCCCTCATCTGTTTGAGGAGCACACAGGTCCCCCTCCTCATGTTTTAGTCATTCCCCTCAGTGGGAATAACCTGGGTTTGCGGAAGGGCAAGGGCCTCATTCTATACACTCTGCATGATTTTCATACAGAGTAGATGGCCAGGAGTAATCCTGGTTTGGTCTGCTATTTTGCTACACCACATTTGGTATGGTGAGGGGAATACCTGTTGTCTTGACCTTGCCCATAGAAGTGTGAACAAGGAGATTTGGAATGCATTGAGTAGGGGTTTGGGCCACTTTCTTCCACATCCCACCATAGTGTTTCAGCACCCAGTGTTCTACAGAGCTGATGGTGTACATTTATCTGAAGAGAGCCATATGTTATTCCTGGAAGACTGGCAACAAGGAGTGAGTACCCTATTGGCTGGCTTGGTGGGAGAAAGGGTCTAAGCAGGTGCTTGTCCCTTGTCTGTGGCAGGTAGTGGAGAGAGTTTTGGTGTACACCTTGGCAACCTTTTGGTGGAGGGTAGGGCTCTGGAACTGCCTCTTTATGTCCTGGGACCCTGGGGTGGGTGGGGAAGGAGTCTACTCTTGGGATGGTCCTAGGGATTTTGGTCTCACTTATAAAGTCCTGGGACATGGGGGGGGGGAGTGCCCTGGGTTTGCCTTCCAATAGATGGCTGACCAAGGAGCAACCCAGTTATTGGATTGCCCTTGGGGCTCAGGTGTTTCAGCCAATGGAAGGCTGAGGAGATAGTCAAGGGGTAATACCTGACCTCAGGTTGCTCCCCCGTCTTGCTCCTTTCCAGGTTTAATGTTAAATAGGTTGTAGGTCAAATCAAGTGGCCCTTATTTAATTCAGTTTTTTTCTGTCTGGTCTTGTTATTCTATGATTCCTTATGGTTCATCTAGCACATGCACACACAAACATGATGAGCATCATTTTATCCACAGTGGACATGTATCTATTGAGATAACTACATGTAGACTATTTGAGAGCGGTCTCACTACCGTTAAAGCACAGTTAGTGGAGAAGTGAGAGCAGGCCTCCATAGTGGCTGTCCCCAAACTCTCAAACTCCTTTCCTTCTTGGGATTCCCCCCTCCTTGTTGTCCTTCCATTAGCAAGCAAAAACCTTTTTATTCCTACAGGTTTTTAAACAGAATTTTCTAAAGAACAGGCTAGGGGGTGCTGTATTGTTTTAAACTGAACTGTTTTTAATAGCTTTTTACCTTTTAAAAATGAATTTTATTCTTTTAAATGGAGGTTTGGATTGTATTAATACTGTGAATAGTTTAATTCTATTTTAATTTTCACTTTTGGTATGTTTTTAATTGCATTGTTCTTTTAAGTTGTAAAATGCTTTGAGTCCCAATTTTGGGAGAAAAGTGGGATTCAAATAAATATAAATATAAATATAAATATAAATATAAATATAAATATAAATATGGATTGGAATGAAATAAAATGCTGGATTCATTTTATGTATGCTAGTTTTTTTTAACTTCTGCCAAAGAGTACTGCAATTAGGGAGGGATAGCACCATAAGCAGACATATTGCCGGCCGATTGTGGAATAAAGAGACCACACACATGAAATGGGGTGAAATAAAATATATTTATTAACTCTACCTATTTAATTCCCATCTAATATCTTCAGCAGGGGGAGGCAACCTGGTGAGGGACCAGCTGAGGCAGTAGGTCTATACCGTACCACACCCCCCAGCCTTCCCTGGCGAACACCTGGGCCCTGGAGAGCAATCCCAGTTGTCTGGGGTTGCTCCCCAGCCGGCCCCCATCTTGAAGGTGAACCCAAAAGTCCCTCACCCAAGCCCCACGGATTGGGGTGAAGGATTATCCTTTAGGCCAACCCCAAGGCGGGTCTCCTTCCATCCCCTTAGGCCCCACGACCTGAAGTGGGCCTTCCCGAGACCCAACCTTCACCTAAAATTGGTGCCACGGTGTCCACCGAAGCTCCGCCTCCCCCTTCCCTGCCTTATCCAGAGGGAATTTACCTATTCAGACACCACCCAAGCCAATTTCCCAAATGCCGCCATCCTAGTATGGGGTAGGCAAAAAAAACCCCAAGAAAAGGGGGGGGAAAATTCCTACCCGGCTCCAAAGCAACCAATTATCATACTATTCAAGCGGCGGGAGGGTGGGTCCAAGATCGCTCGATGCCAAAGAGGAAGAGGTGAGGGGTGGGAACGTCCTTATACCTTCTGGCCCCGCCCCTCAGCCTCCGTCACAGGCTGTAAGCAGCCTGCGCCAGCCAGTGGTCTCCATGCCAACCACCGGTCAGCAAAGGACGGCTTCCCCGCCCAGCAGCTCCGCTGCGAGCTGGGGAGCCGAATTGCCGGCCAATTGTGGAATAAAGAGACCACACACATGAAATGGGGTGAAATAAAATATATTTATTAACTCTACCTATTTAATTCCCATCTAATATCTTCAGCAGGGGGAGGCAACCTGGTGAGGGACCAGCTGAGGCAGTAGGTCTATACCATACCACACCCCTCAGCCTTCCCTGGCAAACACCTGGGCCCTGGAGAGCAATCCCAGTTGTCTGGGGTTGCTCCCCAGCCGGCCCCCATCTTGAAGGTGAACCCAAAAGTCCCTCACCCAAGCCCCACGGATTGGGGTGAAGGATTATCCTTTAGGCCAACCCCAAGGCGGGTCTCCTTCCGTCCACTTAGGCCTCACGACCTGAAGTGGGCCTTCCCGAGACCCAACCTTCACCTAAAATTGGTGCCAAGGTGTCCACCGAAGCTCCGCCTCCCCCTTCCCTGCCACAGAAAGGGGCAAGCGTCTGCTTAGTCCCTTTCCCCCCCTGGTGTCTGAATAGGTAAATTCCCTCTGGATAAGGCAGGGAAGGGGGAGGCGGAGCTTCGGTGGACACCGTGGCACCAATTTTAGGTGAAGGTTGGGTCTCGGGAAGGCCCACTTCAGGTCGTGGGGCCTAAGGGGACGGAAGGAGACCCGCCTTGGGGTTGGCCTAAAGGATAATCCTTCACCCCAATCCATGGGGCTTGGGTGAGGGACTTTTGGGTTCACCTTCCAGATGGGGGCCGGCTGGGGAGCAACCCCAGACAACTGGGATTGCTCTCCAGGGCCCAGGTGTTCGCCAGGGAAGGCTGAGGGGTGTGGTACGGTATAGACCTACTGCCTCAGCTGGTCCCTCACCAGGTTGCCTCCCCCTGCTGAAGATATTAGATGGAAATTAAATAGGTTGAGTTAATAAATATATTTTATTTCACCCCAAATTTTCACAATTTTTCTTTCCTACATCTCCCCTTTTCTTTCATACAATCTCTTCACACCACAAAGTTTTGCCAGAGAATTCTTATCTTAACTTTAATCAAATTAAGCATAAGTTTTTCTTCATGAACAGCACTAGCAATTTCCCTCTTCAGAAGAAACCACCAAAGAACTGAGTTATATGCATGTATTATTTGAAACTGTGTTTATATTATCACCATTCAGCTCCCCAGCTCGCAGCGGAGCTGCTGGGCGGGGGAGCCGTCCTTTGCCGCCCGGTGGTTGGCATGGAGACCACTGGCTGGCGCAGGCTGCTTACAGCCTGCGACGGAGGCTGAGGGGCAGGGCCAGAAGGTATAAGGACGTTCCCGCCCCTCACCTCCTCCTCTTTGGCATCGAGCGATCTTGGAGATCGCTGTCAGGGGCGATTCTGTTTCTGGCTAGCTAGAGGGCTGGGTACTTGGTTTTGAGCGGGGAGTTACTGGATGATATTTTGGGCGGTTAGTGGACATGGAGGTCGTCAGCAGCTGCTTGATTCCCGAGTGGGGGGGCAGTCTTCCCCGGTCAGGGCAATCGTCCGCCAGCTCGCCCAGTGGCCTTGGGCTCTCCCTGGCAGCAGCTTGTGTCCTGCAGGGGGCTGGCAGTTTTCTCCCTGTCTTGCCTGGTCGTGCTGGGGGGGTGTCCGGCCACGGTGGCATCCAGCGGTGCTAGGGGAGTCTGCTGGCTGCTTGCTGGTCGACTTGGCTTGACAGGGAAGTTCGTCTACCAGGACTCTCCAGCTGATTGTACATCATTGTGCAGGGAGTATTCTTTGAGTTATTGGGCATTGTTGATAAGGGGGGTCGTTTTTTGCTGCCTGTTTGCAGCGATTCTTATGGTTGCTCTTTTTGTTCTTAACTGACGTCGTTTGGCGGGCCACCAGGGGGCCGGTATTAACGGTCGTTACCTGTTATTTGTTAGGCGGGCCACCAGGGGGAGATGTCATATTGGGTTTTTACTGCCTGGGGGATCTCAATTTAGGGTTCTTTAGGCGGGCCACCAGGGGGCGCTCTTCCCTTAGTGATATTTGAGGCCATTTATGGGCATCCAGTTTGCGGCAGCCATTTTGTGTACTGTCGGCCATCTTAGGCTCTCCATTTAACTGGCATCAATCTTTGTGTTATTGATATTAGTAATGTGATTGTAATTTTAATTGATCAATAATAATAATAATAATAATTGTTTTGTTTAACTGGCATCAATCTTTGTGTTACTGAAGTTGGCAGTGTGGTTGTAATTTTAATTGATATCAATAATAACAACAACAACAACAACAATAATAATTGTTGTTGTTTTGCTTGATTGTCTTTGAGTGGCTTATTACACCCATTTAGTTGCCGCTTCTTTTACTACAATGGCTTCCAAAAAGGGCAAAGGGGGGCAGAAAGGTAAGGGGCGGGCTCTTAAGCAACAACTTCCAACCCCTGTGGAGCCCGAACTTCATTCGTCTAGCGATGATGAAGAGACGGTCCCATGGAATGCTATTTTAGCACGCATTCAATATCTTGAAAAATTACAGGGTGTTCATCAGGATGAAGTTTTTGCAGTTCATGGGCAAGGTAAAAGGAGGAAGAGTACTCAGGATATTCTTTCTCGCCTAGATATATTAGAGCGCAACATATATCCAGATGGGGCTTCGGGGTCTGGACATGTCAACGATCCATCCGGGGCTGCTCAGCCGGCAAGCACTCTCCTGGATCAACCAGCTGATGACGCCATGGTCACGGGGTCCTCAGGTGAGTCTGTTGTGCAACCAGCTAATCCCAATGTGGGCATGGTGTGGCCTTGGGGAACTTGGCCCCCCGCATCACAAAATGCAGGAAGTACCAGTGTAGGTATGCAGTCAGTGCAAGGGTCCTGGCCATTACAGCAGCAGCCATTAAATTTGACCCAGCCACAATGGTCCTCTTGGTCACCATTTGGGCCTGGACCAATGCCCCCCCCCTTTTGGGTTGGCTCATGGTTTCTATAAATATAAATATAAATATGGATTGGAATGAAATAAAATGCTGGATTCATTTTATGTATGCTAGTTCTTTTTAACTTCTGCCAAAGAGTACTGCAATTAGGGAGGGATAGCACCATAAGCAGACATATAGTGATAATATAAACACATTTTCAAATAATACATGCATATAACTCAGTTCTTTGGTGGTTTCTTCTGAAGAGGGAAATTGCTAGTGCTGTTCATGAAGAAAAACTTATGCTTAATTTGATTAAAGTTAAGATAAGAATTCTCTGGCAAAACTTTGTGGTGTGAAGAGATTGTATGAAAGAAAAGGGGAGATGTAGGAAAGACAAAAATTGTGAACATTTTGGATAAATAGTACTATTTGGTTGTTGTTTTAAATTGTTTTTGGTAACCAACAGCAAATGGGAGCAGTCCTCATGAGACACACACACACACACACACACACACACGTTGCTGCTGGAACTATGTATAGTCATATTGGCAAGAAAATGACTAAACTGAGGCTGTTATACTTTGGAGACATTGAGATGACATGACCCGTTGGGAAAGATGATAATGCTTGGTAAAGTGGAAGGCCAAAGGAAAAAAGGAAAACTACATTAGGAATGATTGATTCAGTAAAGGAAGCCTTGGGCCTCAGCTTTTAAGACCTAAGCAGGGCTGTTGATGGCCAAAGCCTTGTCTAGGTGGCCAAATGAAGTGTCTTCCTCTTGTTCCCATGCCCTACAATCTGGATGATGCAGGGGCCCGTTTTCTAGTCTGAACTGCCCAGATGACATATAGGCAGGCCCAGTGAGAATCTGGGACAAATACCCCTTAAAATTGTGAGTTCTGTAACTGCAACGGGGGGGGGGGGGTGTTTGGACATGCCTGGTACAGCTATTTCCCATCCGAGTCACACGTGTCTCATCTGCTGATGTCACCACAAGGTGCCCAGCTGTGTGATCATGGTCAGGCACCATGTTCCTGGCTCAGAAGATGTGACTGGTGTGGAGAAACACCAGTTTGCGCATGGGCCATGAATGTGAGGACAGCCCTTCGTTGCTGCAGTGGAAGGGCAGGTAATGTGATGGTGGGGAAATACAGTGGGCCTGTGGCTAGAATAATCCAGTCAGAACATGGATTATTCTGGCTGGTGTAGACAATCCCTAAGACACTTGCAGTTCTCTCATGTATAGGGTTGCAATAAGTCAAAACCAACTTGGTGGTAAAATAACAATAAAATTGTCCTACAATAACAATAAAATTGTCATTGTAGAGGGGAGAGAACAAGCTGGCTGCCAGCCTGGGCTGATATTTCTGTCCTGCAAACCACCTGTGTAATGATATTATGCCAGAACAGAACATGGTTGCATGGAGCATTGGATCAAATCCTTTGGGTGACCAAAGTGCTCCTATCTTTTGTATCAAGGTGTGGAAAACATTTGCTGCTCACTGCACTGCCCCCATACTCAGCTCCAAAACTGCTGAGGATGGCTGAGACCACCCCAGCCAGTTTTAAGGAGCACTAAAGGTTATAGCAGGGGAGTGGGAAAGATAACTCCCAACATGCTGGCATTGGAGTGCCTGTTTGTTACCCCATGTGACCCAGGGGACTGGACTGGCTTTCCCTTGCTGTTTCTTGTGAACTATAGGTGTGCTCACCTGGATACTCACCAACTTTAAACAGGACAGGCAGTTCCTCTGGCCTGCTAAAAGTGCTTACACAGAAAACTTGGGGTCCCTGACAAATGGGTAGAGCTATCAGTCAGGTGCCCCCCCCAAAAAAAAATCAGAGGCAACTTTAATGACTGGAGCTCTTCCACAACAAGTTTTGAATCTAAACTAGGGGTGGGGGTCATGTAGTATTCCAGATATTCTTGGACTCCCCACCATCCCTAACCACCAACTAGGCTGGTTAGGGTTTCTAGCTTGGGCAGCCCAACCACATCTGGAGGGTTCCATGATTCCCACATTCAGTCTAAACCAACATGTTTTTTGAACACTGCAAAAATATAGTAAGAATATTATTACTCTCTATTCTGTCTGCCTTTACCTGTCTGATGCACAAGAGGCAAGGATTTGGCACCTGTGTATCTCTGTGGAGATGCAGGAGTAAATGGCAAGACTATACCTGTTTAATTTCTCCCTACCATAGAGCCATTAAAGGTACAAAGATTTTGGCAGATTTTTTTTTAAAGGGGGGACAGATGAAATAGTTCTATAGCAAATTTGCTACTGAAATAGAACACAGTGGTTGTGCTTTCAGAATCTTTGTCCTCACTGAGGAGTGCGACAAATTAGCACACCCTTTACCCTGTGCAATGGCACACACCTTGCATTCTTGGCCATGCTCCTTTGTAACAATCTCTCATCAGTTGATAAAGTGCAGTTGTTAGAGACACTTTCTGCACCTTTAGCTCCTTTGTCTTCAATCACTACCATGTGTGGCATTTCAAAAAGTCAAGTGGGAAGGATTAGACTCAGCTGGGGAAGAAAAATATCTCTGCAAAGATAACAAACACCAATCAGAATGGGAAGCACATTTACAAAGGCAGAAATCACTCTCTTTCCCTGGTTAAGTTTTCACATCAAGAATAAAAGCAGACTAACTGCAGACTCTCCCAGCAAGCAAGCAACTGGTTATTAGACCTTTTTACATTAAGATTTTCCTAATGCTGGAATGAAAATAACCTTTTATATTCATCTGTAAAATTTCTAAGTTGAGTGCTGACTCTAATATAAGGTATACTACAGGAATATTATTACTATTACTACTACTACATCTGGCCTCTTATCCAGTTTAGGGTGCAGGGCAGCTTACAAGAGTTAAAACAAACATATTTAAAAATAAAAAGTTAAAAAGCAATTAAACTATCATAAATTGAAACCAGTTAAACAAATTAAAACAACAACTAAAAGTCCAGCACATTATGCACTGTCTGCTTCCCTTGAAGAATCAATTCTCAAAGGCTTGCAAAAATAAACAGGGTTTTCTCATATCTGCTTGCAGAAAGATAGTAAGAAGGGTGTCAGTCTAGCCTTGATGACCTTCGGAGCAGCCACTAAAAAGGCCCTCTCCTGTGTTCCCACCAAATATACCTGTGAACTTGGTGGGATAGAGAGCAGGGCCTCCCTAGAAGATCTCATAGGAGAGTATCGTCTTTCAGATAACCTGGACCTGAACCATATAGGGCTTCATAGGTAATCACTAGCACTCTGAATTCTTCCTGGAAATAGATGGGCAGCCAGTGGAGCTCTTGCAACAAGGGTGTTGTGTGCCCCCTGTTAGCCAGCCCCAGGAGATTATCAGATGCAACAAATATGGTATGATTACGATGACAGGATACCACAAAAGGGCTCCCCTATAGCACAATGTCATCTTCCTCTTGGCACTCTGCTGCTGTGAAAAAGAAATTCTTTTTTATTAGTGGGCCATGGCATTTTTTTTCATGGTATTGCTTATGTGCAAAACTGCTTCCCATTCTGCTGGCATGATTTCAGAGACAATGGGTGGTCCCTACCAGAACACTTCTGGGTGAGAAGATGAAAACTAGGTATGGGACACTGTTTTTATGAACCTCTCCATTTTGCTGACAAGTTTTTAAGTGTTTTTCAGCGCTTGTGTGTTTTGTTTGTTTAGTTTTTTTTAACTTTTAAGCATGCTCACATTTTCTCATGAGAACTGCTGAAGTGTCACCCATGCAAAAACGTAGAATTAAACAGCACTAGCAGTTGTGTTGCAATAATTCTGAGGCGGCTCTTTCTCATGATTACAGCAGTGTGCAATAAAAAGTGTTATTAAGCCAGGATACTTAGGTTTTAAAATATAGTGGGGGAAAAACATTTTTAGAAGCTCATCTGATAATCTCCCCAGTTAACAATCTGGCTGCAGCTCTTTGGACCAGCTGAAGTTTCTGAACATTCTTCAAAGAAAGCCCACAAAGAGTGTGAGGAGGCACATGTGAAACTTCCATCTCCCTGGAGATTTTCAGACACGGAAAAATCGTCCCTTGCCGCGCGAGCAGCCTCCCGAAACTGCTGCGCGGCAAGGGTCTTTTTCGGACCGCGCTGTGCCTGTGGCGAAGCCGTCCGTGTCACTTCCGTGAAGCTTGGGACGGCTCCGCGTCATATTTCAAGCACGGAGGCTGCCCGTGATTGAAATATGACGCGGAGCCGTCCCAAGCTTCACGGAAGTGACACGGACGGCTTCGCCACAGGCACAGCGCGGTCCGAAAAAGACCCTTGCCGCGCAGCAGTTTCGGGAGGCTGCTCGCGCGGCAAGGGACGATTTTTCCGTGTCTGAAAATCTCCCCTATTTGGGACTTCAATACACATTTCCCCCCTGGTTTCTTTTGTTTTTGTAGATTGGAAGTGTAAAGTGAAGTATCAGGAGGGAAAGGGTAGTGGAACTGCATAGTTTGTGAGCAGTGGTGAATGTGTGCTATAATAGACAAGGTCCAATGTTTAATGAATTGGGAAGCCCTTCATCTAGCTGGTTGTTGAACTACAAGTTCTTGGAGCCTTAGCTAACATTGCTAATGGTGAGGAATACTAGAAGATGCAATCCAACATCATCTGGAGCATGGCATATTCCCTATTCCTGTTTTAATGAATGAGGAGCTCTGGCTGGGCAGTTTGTGGTGAAACAAGCAAAGGGAGCCTATTCTATGGTGTTCATTGCTCTGTTCTTGTTTTATCCTTTAGGTCTCCAAATAAAGTTAGCTGAGATCATACAATTCTTCTGACATGAAGCCTATATTTAACAGAACTTCTTACAGTGTATATCCTGCAGAGTGTGTATGAGATATGTGTGGAGAGAGGGGAATAACATGGCTGACTTTCTGGATCCCTGAAAAGGGACACTGTGGGGAGGGATGCAGAAACTGGAGTGATTTTCTATAGCCTATCTTATGCACATAGAATGTAGCATTCAGGTGTGTTTTCAGATTTGTAAAACTTGCACAAAGAGTGTGTAACCAGTTTCAGGATATCAGACTGTTGCTACAGCCCTTTGTCATATGTAGACAGTGAATACCTGTGCCCATTTTAACTATTGCCAACAGTTATTACCTGTGGCAGATGAAAACAATCCCTCCATGTATCAATTTTCACTGTTGTTTAGTACTGACTCCATGTAGTACACAGATGAACATATCATAGTGAGAGAACTTCTTATTTATCATGATAGACACTATTGAAACTAAACCAATTTTACCTGTTTTCTGTCAGGAAGCTGTAATTTTAAGTCCAAAACCCAATTGCTGGTCTCAACTAGAATAGATATATTAAATCAGTTTCTGAATGGTATGTTAACACTGATGTAAGTGCCATTGTTTCAATGGGTCTACACCAATTGGGACTCACAATTGAACTGCAGCCTCAGTCTCCCCCTCTCCAAAACACTAACATTAATGAGAATCAGTCTCCTAAATGGGACCCTGGCATTGAAGTAATTTGGTATTTCTACTAGAATTCAGCGGTTTCAGCCAGAAGGGAAAGTAGCAACCATTAGCAGTCTCTTAGCAACAGCACAGGCACACCTGTTTCACCACTGACCTGCTGCTAATGCTGTACATTATTTAGAGAGAAACTAATGTTAATTATCAAGAGAGAAGCCAGTATAAAGAAAGCAGATCACCACAGTCTTGGCAAATGCTTCTCTGTTAAAATATTTAGAAAGGCATCTGCATTTTATAAATTCAACTTAAGACCCCAAATAAAAACATGTTAAATAAAACCTCCAGAATATAGAAATACAAGTATTATTTAATTATTGGCCTAGCTTTAAAATGAAACATTTGAGATGACCAAACTGAAACATTTGCATTTGTGGCTCACAGCCTTAAATTCATAAGCACTGCATAGTGCCTATTATATGACATCCTATTGTGTTAAAGTAACATCTTGTTCTTGTGACAACAATCTGGTCAGACAGGGCTTGGAAAGATGTGTCCCCTAGATATTGTTGGACACCCAGTTTGCATTACCCCCTGTCATGCTGGCTAGTGGTGAAGCATAATGGGAATAGCAGTCCATCAACATCTGGAGAATCACAGTTTCTCTGGCTCTGCCTGAAAGCTGAATTGGCAATATCACAGATGAAAGGAGAATTGAGGATTGGCATTTATGGAGAATGATTCTGTGATGATGTCACTCCATACCACATAATCACTTAGGGAACAGAGCTAAATAAATCAGGGAAGATACACTTGCCAATCATGCTCCATGTGGAGTTTAGCAATGTGTCAACACATCTGGAAACTTCAGGAGCCAGAGTTATATAAAAAGACAGAGGCTGATATCCTGTTAAATACCAATACCTTTATTGGTGAACACGGGCCTACAATCTGTCTCAGATGTTACTCTGTTGTCAGTTAAGATGCTACTGAGGGATTTCGGTGCAGGGAGATTTCAGTGCAGGCAGAGGCCACTCTTTCTTGGCCCTGTGAGATCCGGGACAAAGGACAATAAACGATATGTAATAAAATTTCAACTCCATTAGCAACAGAAAAGTAACTGCCCTTGAGATCCAGTTGTCCCTGTCCTGTATGAAGCTAACTGCTTCTTTCTTAAGCAGATAACACTGAATTTCTCAAGGAGTCTGTACTGTTGCATCTGGAAAAACCTTTAGGTGCTGGCTTTGAAGATACCAAATTTTGCCACAATAAGCAGAGCTGTCTTTGTTATATCTTCCCTTGGTTGCCCTTGGTTGCTTTGAGATTTGTCTTCCTGCCTGGAGATCCATGAAAACTTAGCAGCTCTCTGGGACTTCAGCTGGTGCCCTCAGATCTGGCTATCCTAGTGATGGGACCTGCAGCCCAACAATATATGAATATCTGCTCTTTCACAATCCCTAGTGTATGGGGACACAAGCTTTGGTATGGGCTGGTAGCTGTGCATTATGACCTATACAAACAACAGTCAACTTCAAACTGTTGTGGAGGCATTGACCTTGCTCATGGTATCCTTCAGACCATCTGAGAATCTGTTCTTTTCTTGCAAGTGACAAAAATGAAATAAATCTGAAGATATTTTGATTGATGGACAGGTCACCCAGTGCTGCCTAGGAAGAGCAATGCTTTCCTTGGTTTAAAATATTGTCTTGCTTACAGTGAGGTGGAAAAGTGAGGTCATAGTTTTCAATCACATGCAGCAGGGCATGTTCAATTAGCCTGAAATGGACTAAAGTGATTTATTGTAAATTTATATTATCATTTAAGCCATAGCTTAATGTAAGGGACAGCAAGCAGATGAACTTCCAGAACCCCCCTCCCCCCCCAAAAAAAAGAAATTCAAAGGACTCTTTTTGCCCAACCACATTCACAATATCTTTTAAGAACCATCAGTGGTGAAGCTTTAACATATAAACAGAGTTCACGTAAATAACCAGCGTAGCTGTTTTCATACTAACTCAGAGAAAATAATGAGACCACACACAGATATGGGGTGTAATAAAATAAGTTCTTTATTTATAACCTTCCTTATTTAATTCCCTCTAAATCTTCAATGGGGGGAGGCAACCTCATGTGGGAGCAGCTGGGACGGATCGTCCCTCATGGACCTATGCTCCCAGCTTTCCTGGGCAAACACCTGAGCCCTGTTGAGTAACCCCCAAGTCATGGGAGTTTTGTCCAGCTGGCTTGTGTCTGGAAGGTCAACCTGAAAGTCCCTCACCCAATCCATACAGATTAAGGTGAGGGGATTATCCTTCAGGCCAACCCCAAGGTAGATCTCCTTCTGTTCTCCCAGATCATACAATCTAAGGAGACCCTTCCAGAGACCAGCCCTTCACTGAAATCAGTGCTATAGGTGTACACTTTAAGCTACACCTCCTCCGTTCCCACTCTCAAGAGTCACAATTTAACTAGCTAGGTGCCATCCTGGCCAATTTCCCCATTTTGCCACCTTCCAAGTATGGGGTAGGCGAAAACCCTCCCTGAGAAAAGGGGGGGGGGAATTCCTACCTGGCTCCAAAGCAACCATTATCACACTATTCCAGTGGTGGGAGCGTGGGTCGCCAAAGCAAAGAGGCCGAGGAGAGAGGCGGGCAGCCTTTTGTACTCTTCGGCCGCACCCCTCTCCTCGCATTGCTGGCGCTTGCCAGAGACACAGGTAGCTAGTCTCTCCTCCTCCTGGAATGCAAAGGGGCTCCCCAGCCGCAGGCCCTGTGGTGCAGCTTGGGGAGCCAAATTGCCTGCTGACACAATCCTGTTTTCTCTGTTTGTTATAGGATGAAAATTCTTCAGGTGTTTTAACATATTCTCCAGTCAGTCATCCTGCCCTCTCCTCTTTCCCAATCTTTCATTAAAAAGATCTTGGCAATGTCAGATTTGACTATGGAAACACATGCTTTGATTATATTCTGTTTAGATTACTGTAACACGCTCTACATGGGAGTGCCTTCGGAAAATTTTTAGAAACTTCAGTGGATCTGAAATTCTATGATCAAAATGTCGACCAGATTTGGTTACAGGAAAAATCTAACTCCAATGGTGCAAAAATGTCACTGGCTACTGCTCTTTTTCAGGACACAATTCAAAGTGCTGGTTATGACCTAGAAAATCCTAAAAAGCTTGGGTCCAGATCTTATCTCATCATATGAGCCTCCCTTAGGTTTAAGATCCTTGGAGTGGGCTTTCTCTTGGTCCCACTACAGTTACTGACACTTTTGGTGAGGACATGGCAGACAGCCTCTCAGTAGCTGCTCCAATGTTTTGGAATTCCCCCATACAGAGGCTAGGTTGGGCTCCCTCTAATTTCTTTCTGCTAGCAAACAAATACCTTTTAAAAAATCCAAGTCTCTGTTAACTGGTTATGACAAAAGACTTTTAACAGGCACTGCTGTATATTATCCTCGTTGTTACATTTTAAACAGTTTTTTAACTTTGTAAACTTATTATTTTTAATATAATTGCTCATTTAATTCTTTTTTATATTTGTACTATAAATTATTTTAGCTGTACAGTTGTCTCTTCATAGTCACTGGGGTTTAGTTCCAGGACCCCCGTGGATACCAAAATCTGTGAATTCTCAAGTCCCATTATATGTAATGGTATAAGAAAATGGTGTCCCTGATATAAGATAGCAAAATCAAGGTTTGCTTTTTTTGATTATTATTTTTTAAAGAATATTTTCAAGCCGTGAATACTTAAATCCATGGATACCAAATCCTTGGATATGGAGGGACAACTGTATTTTGTTTTAATCTATATTGTAAGCTGCCTTGGATCCCATATTAACAGAAAGGCAGAATTTAAAATAGGCTCACCTAAAGGGCTTCAGTCTGCATTGTTCTCTTTCAAAACCAACTTGGACCAAAGCAATGCACAGACTTGGTGCCAACTGTGGCGTCACTAAGGCTGGTGTCATCCGTCCCCCCCGACAGGTGTAACCTGGTGTGGTTTGGCCTCTCTGAACCTCCCTAGAGCTGCCACTGGGTACAAAACAGTCTAAACCAACTTGATTCACTTTGATCTTTTTCAGACTACACAGTTATAACACCCTGATTGTACTTTAACTCCATGGTTTCATCCTGTGGAATCCAATGATTTGTAACTTGGTGAGGTCTTTAGAATTCTCTGCTAGAGGACTTTAGTGCCTAATCAAACTACAAATCTCAGGATACCATATAATTTGCTTATAGCCATTAAAATACTACCAGAGTGCTAGAATTTTGGAAAGAGGACTTTGTTATTTGGGATCTGGATAAATCCGCTGCACTTCTCTAATGTGTTTGCATGTTTGTATATGTATAATGGTTAATTTCCACCTATCATCCACCAGATAAATTTGGCAATCAAAGAAAGCTATACCTTGGTACCTAATTCACAGTTATCTGTTAAAGCTAGTACCAAGCCTCCTATTGTTGCTTTCCACCAACTATCTTATCTAAAGAAGTTACTGGTGAGAGATAGGGTATAAGTACCAACTAAAAATCCTGGACGACATCACCATGCATCCAAACCTTGCATCACTTGTCCATATCTGCACAAAACAACAACTTTTAAATTGTAACAATGATTATATTAAACAAAAATACTGACATGCTATTCCACCAATATCATATCTGTGATTGAATGCCAACACCCTGGATGCAACATGCAATATGCCGGGGGATGGGTGGACACAACCAAGACAACCAATCTGCACACAATCCAGGAAACAGAAGTCAGTGATCACCACAAAAAAGTTGGAATAACTTGTTGCTAAACATTTCAGTTATGATGGTGTCAACCTTTCCAGCATGGCTATTTTTCCAGTAGAGAAACCTCCTGATCCAACCATGCTGGAGAAAATCTAAATCTACAGATTAGACAACTCACTGCTGTATGCCCTTAATTTGGAAGACAATAAATAGCACTCTTGCCTCTAGCATCAGATTTTGAAATCCATGCCTGGATCTTGGGGATTCTGTAACTGCCACAGGTTACCGTATATTTTTCCTGTTCTAATGAACATCACCAAGGAAGGCGCAAAATGAAATGTTGGAACCTTTTGTTGTTGTTTTTTTTTAAATCAAAAACTGTTTTCAATAATTATATTAAATGCTGTTCAAATTCCAATTGTATGCTATTTTTGGGGGGATCTGTGTTATATCTGAAAACTGTGCTGTAGCTTTTTTTCAAGTATCATTTACACACATGCACACACAAACTGAAAATGAATAAATATTGGACCACAAAAGCACACTGTGAATTCAGTTTAAAACTCACCAGATGGCATTCAAAATGGCATACTGTCATATCAGACATCATAATAAGTTCCATAAGGTGTCGATTCCACATCAATTCATCTGCCTTGCCCATGGGAATTTGTCTGTTCAGGAGATAATGTGCCAATTGTACAAAATAATATGACTTATTGGCTGTAAACCAGACTTTCACCCATGGAGTGTGCAGTGGTAGCTTGAAAAAAGATATGTGAGTTCAGTGAGTGAACAAATCACTGAAGTTTTATAACTGGCAATGCAAGTCCCAAGCATTCATGATTTTTGTGCATTTATTTTGTTGGATCTTCTGTCATTGTATTTTCCACATTAAAACATTCAATCCTGTTAGCAATGGATTATTTCAGTTTATCCCCAGCCTTTATCAGAATGAAAATGCACTATGCATTTCCTAGTCAGTATTTGTTGGTGTTACTGCCATCTTTAAAATAATCCTAGATTATAGACCAGCTAGTTTTGTTTATAATGATATCGCCTGGCAGAGTCGCTAAACAGGCACCAGTAAAGCAATGCATACTGAGGTGCAAGCTCCAGTGAACTCAATGGGGTTTACTCTGGTGATGAAGTATAGATGAGAATTGTGGTATAGGACAACCAGCAAACCAAAGAAGACTTGAGCCACAGAGGGTGTTGCATAAGAATTAGGCATGATTAGTGTGATACTATAAAGCAAATTAAGGAGATTATCAGACACGGGGGAACATGCCAAAAAATTGTGTTCCCAACGGCATCACAAGATCGCTACAAGAACAGAAAGGGTGACCTTACCAGACATGTATCCTTCTGCTGTTCTGGAGGTGTAGCAGTGCCATGGATGAAGCTTCCCTTTTTTATTGATGGGGACAAGCTGCTAATAAAAAGTTACATCTTACTCATGGCCATGTTATGACCCCAGAATGCTGGAGGACATCGTTGTCTGATAATCTTACCCCTTCCTGTTCTGGCTGCAATCTTTTGCCACAGTTTTTCCCATGTCTGATAAACTCCTATGTCTTACTTGATTTTTTTAAGGAAGCAAAAAATAAAATCTAATGGACAAATAAAGGAAATGGCCAGGTGGGACAGGTGGTTTTTTTGGATTGGGAAAGTTAAAGGTGAAAGGGGGTAAAAAGAAGAGGAACTATTAATAAGATATTCCACATTATAGGTAACGGATATTAAAATATGTTTTATGTTGTGGGTGGGATTGAGGGTGGGGGGGACTGCTTTCGTTATAATATATAAATATATTTGCAATGATTTATTATGTACATTGTATGATATTAATAAGTAAAAATTAATAAATAAAGCAACAACCAACCAACCAATCCCCCCCCAAAAAACCATGAGTGTGGTGCCGCATTACTCCTGCCCTTTTGCAAGCTCTTTGTCACTTGCGATAGAGATAATAATTTTTTTCTGCTCTTTTGTGAGGGTCATGAAAAATTCTGGGAAAAAGAAGGGATTCAGGCCTTCTGTGCTTTTACTTTATTGTAACAAGGTGGCGATGTAATCCTCTTTACTCTGTGGCATGTGTGCCATTTATGTTTTGCAGACTTCCTGGCTTCCTGGAAAGAATTCTAGATGATGTCCTCCTTTGGGGTGTTCCTGGCCTGCTGCCTGACTGAAATCTGAGGAGGGGTTTCTTTCTTCTCTCACCCTCTTTCTCTCTCAACCTCTCTCTCTATTTTTAAATAATAAAGGCAGAAAACAATGTGGCCTTGATCCATCAGGTTTCAGACCTGATTCTGAGGCAGAACTGCCTTGATTACTTGTGAAATCACCTTTGCAAAGAGACATTAAAATTTTGTTGATTCTCTCAGTACTTTTGGAACTACTTTGGTGGGTTATTCCAGAGAAGTGGTATCAAGGACCACTGCTTGACCCCATGATAATTATGCTTTTATTTCCCATTAGAGCTGCTGGGTCAGGAGAATTCAGGGCCAAAACGTGATAACTGGGAATAACCCTTTTGATTTCACAAGGACTGGGCCCTACTGATGATACAAGGGGCAGCCCCTCCTCATGTCATTACAATGATACATTAAGCATCAACCACAGCTGCATAGGGGACACTGAAGAAATATATATATATATATATATATATATATATATATATATATATATCATTGTGGTAAGCTCTGATTTAAATAATTGTGCATGAGTTTGCCTTTGACATCAGTCTGAAAACTGTAGGTGGTCTGAGAAAGAGATACAGGATTACTAACTGGGATTGCATAATACATTGACATAGAGCTTATTTACACCAGCCAGAATATGCTCACTCCCTGCTGGTGTATCCTGGCTCTAAATCTGGCCCAATCTTGCCTTGTTACCTGGCAAAAATGGGCTGGTGTCCAAACAGGAATACCAACCCATTGCTCCAGCAATCACCACCACCATTTTTGCTGCTGATGTGGAAGACAGAAATGGGGGACACAACAGATGACTGAAAGCCACCTGCATGGGAGGGCCAGGGAGCTGGTAGTGGCAGCAAGGGCTGGCATGCCAGGATGAGCTCCCGTGGACACACAGGGCCTGATCTATTCCATCCCAGCAGTACCAGATTATTTTCTTATCATGGTTTATTGGGCCCTAACCCAGATTGCCCTCATTC
Organism: Gambelia wislizenii; assembly: GCA_030847615.1. Taxonomy (NCBI): domain Eukaryota; kingdom Metazoa; phylum Chordata; class Lepidosauria; order Squamata; family Crotaphytidae; genus Gambelia; species Gambelia wislizenii. Next base: position 113,684,739 of record JAUMIR010000004.1, read on the forward strand.
CAGCCCCGTATCTGCCCTGGGGGTGGTGAGGACTGCTTGGGGGAAGATCAGGGCAAAAGCCCTGCATCATATGGACTGTAGAGCTTTGGAATAGGGATAAGCCGGGGTATTTAGCCTGCGTAGATAAGCCCATAGAATCATAGATTTGGTAGAGACCATGAGGGCAATTCAGTCCAACCCCATGCCATGCCATGCCAGGTTTTTATAATTCATGATGATTTCTAAATAATTTCTGGTGCTGATACAATATGCTAATTTTATCTTTTAATCCATTAACACCATGGGACAATGGTTCCTGAAAGATTACTTTTTCTCCTTCAGAGACCTGGAGGAGGTGATAGGTAAAGGGCATTTTTGGTGGTGCCAATCTTGTTGCTGAACCCCTCCCTGCAGAAAAGAGTTTTCCTGGATGTCTTATTTATGGACACTTCACTACCAACAGAGGATTTTTTTCATAAAAAAAATATTCAAGGCCTTATGATGTTAACTTTTGATGTTAACTTTTAATCCATTTGTTATGTGGGCTACATTTTTTTTCTTATGCTGTAAAACTGATTTGCTTGACAATTCTATGCTGCAATTTGTTGTACAGTTATTCTACTTTAATATTGTCATTTATGTTTGTGAGCTGCCCAGTAGACATTGTTATTGGGTAGCCCATATAAATGCCATAAATAAAGGCTGTAGAATTAGAGGGGGAAGATAGAAAGTGACCCATGGATGCATTTCTTTTAGTACCAGAAGTCTGTCAGGCATAACATGTGGTGATGCCAAGATTGACAAAGAGATCGATCACAGATTAGCAAAGGCATATAGCGCATTTGGAAGACTTCACAAAAGAGTCTGGAGTAATAAACACCTGAGGCAAAGCACAAAAATCAGTGTGTATGGAGCCATTGTACTGTCTATTCTCCTTTACAGGTCTGAAACATGGGTCACCTATTGCCACCACCTATGACTCCTCGAATGCTTTCATCAGCACTGTATACGCACAATCCTAAATATACACTGGACTGACTATGTGATGAATGTTGCTGTCCTTGAGCAAGCAGGGATCACCAGCATTGAGGCCATGATATTGAGAACACTGCTGCGCTGGGCAGGGCACGTTTCTAGGATGGAGGACCATCGCCTCCCAAAAATAGTACTCTACAGTGAACTCACCATGGGTCAGCATAAGAGGGGCGCTCCAAAAAAGTGATACAAGGACTCCCTGAAACAACATCTCAGGCTTGGCCAAATTGATCACCAACAGTGGTCCGCCCTGGCCTCACATTGGGAGGCATGGAGACGCACTATCCACAATGCTGCAGCCTTTTTTGAGAACTCACACCGAACAAGTCTTGAAGAGAAATGACAACGCAGAAAGAATCACAACCCAGAAACATCACCCAAGGAGACCTTCTGCTGTGCTTTCTGCAACCGGACTTGTTTATCTTGGATTGGCCTTTTTAGTCATCAGCGCGCTTGCAGAAAGCGCAGGATGAGTCATTCCTGAATCTTCGTTTGCGAAGAAAAGCCAGAGAGAGAAAGAGACCCTAAAACAGAGTAGAAAACTGAAGTTGTTTCTCTTGACTATCATTTTGGTTTGGATTTATTTCTGCTTATACTTTGAAATAGGTAAAAGTAAAGAATGGCATAGGTGTATATAAAATCCCAAAGAAAGAGATACTGGGCAAACAAAAGATTGAAACCCTCCTTAAAAATAGATTATTGTCTATAGGTTTTCCATGATTTTTTTCCAGGCTGTGAGGCCTTGTTCTGGAACACAGCCTCACAGCCCAGAAAAACAAACAAACACAGAAAACCTATGGATGCTGGCTGTGAAAGCCTTCTACTTCACAGATGATTGTCTCATCTGCTGCTCCCTCTTTCTCTGGCATTGATACTCAAGACAGAGAATAAAGATTCCTGCATCATACTAATTGGATTGGACAGAGAGGAAGGTTGGCATTCAGCTTCCTGGCCCAATCAAAACACACAATGGGAGGTAGGGTGTCAAGTGGTTTCTTGTATTGCATTGATTAGGACCTGTTGGCTTTCTGCCCATGTGCTCAATTAAGACTCACTCTCCAGGCCTGTAAGACCAATTGAGCAGTGCATCCAACTCTTCAGGCTTGCTTTTGTTGTGAAAAGGAAGAGCATGGAAAGTGGGGGCGGGGGGGATGCCAGATTTAACAGTATCATGGTGGTAGCCACAGTAGCAGAAATGAGGGTGGTGGAGAAATTAAATTTAAGAGACAAAGGAGCAAGAGCAGTTGAATGTAAAGCTTGCGGAAGGAACGTCTCTGGGCAGCCCTCTATGAATATTCCTTTTATAGAAACAATGTAATTTTCTATGGACAGCTTTTAAAATACCTCTCATTGTATTTCTGAACAACTTTTATTTTGGTGTTTGGGCAGCTTGAAAGAAACATAAATGCATTTTACAGGGTGAGCCCTTTAAATGTGGGATCAGTAGATTTTGGAGTGCCTTGCCTTGCAATTTGCAATTGACAGGTTTTGTACCTTTGGAGCTTCTTTGCCAAATCAAGAGATTGTTCTCCAAAGACAGTCAGCTGGGTAAATGTCAGGAGCTCAAAAAGTAAATTATAGTGCAAACAGCTTTGATATTTCTATGAAATAAAAGTAAAGCATATTTATTTCTAAAATACAGAATTTTATTTAAAACAAGTGCAAAGAGGGTGGAAACTACTCTTGTGACCTTTATGAGATTCCAAACAGTGACGAATTTGGTCATTACAAATAACCTTTTCCCAGCAAGTGCTTTACCAAGTGGGACCTTCCATAGAGTAATATGTGAATTCATTTCCTTTCAGCAAAACAGCAAATATATATATATATATATACAGCCACAAGAGAGCTTTAACAAGAGCAAAAGTAAAAGAAAAGGAATATCTTGTAAAAGGTTCTGAGGAAAAACAGTATTTTATTGAAAACAGTTGCTTTTCAGGCAAATGACATGTGGCATGCACAGCCAGGCACAGATACACTGCAATGTATTTCAATTTTTTTTAAAAAAAATCAAAAAGTTGTGTAATCTCTGGAGACACATTACTACTCAGAAGCCAAAAAGGGGAAGGTAGTGGTTTAGTACATATCAGATCAGGCGCTCTTGTGGTATATTTATCATGGATCTCATTGAAGCTTCAAATATCTTAAAATAATCAATCGAATATGGATTTATCTCCTTTCCCAACTCAGTTATCAGATATTCCCATCCTTTTACTTCAATAAAACTCTGACATTATTAAAAAGATATCCCTCTCCTTTAAAACAACACTTTTGCTTTCTACTCCTCCTTTTCTTGTTAGCCTGTCTTTGGATTTTAGCCTGACTTCTATTCATTATAAATCACTGAACCTATTTTAAATCCTAAGGTGTACCTTCCTTTATCCCCACATAACAGACATCCCACTTTCATCCCCTTATCAGTTTGCCCATTTGGAAAAACTAGACAAGAAATAGCGTCCTTTACGGGGTATTTTCTTTAATTACCCTACATTTCTGGTTTACTGATTTGTATTTGTAGATCCACCTTGGCAGTAAGTTATCATTGTCCCTTAATTAGTGACAAATGTGGTGCATTCAGTAGTCCCTAGGGAGCATCTATATGACAAAAAAATAAAAATAAAATCCAGCACAAATGCGGGCAGAATACCTTTAGTTTAGATGAGCTCCTGCTGGGATTTGCCATATTCAGAAGAAGGGGGGCTGAAAACTCCATATAGACCACAATAACAGCTTTTGCTGTTTCTCACGTTCTTTAAAAAAAAAAATGCATAATAGGTCATCTGTACAACCTATTCACAAAGAGGACACAGCAGAGCTGAAAGCTGATTGGTCAGACCTCAGAGGGGGCACTTGCAAAGGAGGGCTTGCAATGCCAGAGCCGCCATTGCTGTTGTTATTTGCCAGCTGATAGTTCAAGTGGCAGATCAGCAAAGAAAAAGTATGATCCTTTTTTAAAGTGGAAAATAGCTCTTCCGCATCTGTTATTTTTTTAAAAAAAAGTTGTGGGGGGAAGAATGGAGGGAGATCTTCCAGATGCAACTCACTTGTGGCTACTATTACTTTCAGGGATATAAACTGCAAACTGCAAGCTTGTGAATGTACCGTGGGCACAAATGGGCACTGCAGCAATAGGGAGGTAAGATGATATTTTTTGCTACAAATTCTCCCATCTAGCTGCACCCCAGACTCTTGTGCTGGTTTTACTATGCTCTAAAACCTATGTGGTCAGACCTGTACCCCAGACCTATATTCCCACATACTTGCTGGGAATTATACATCTCAGCAGCAACAATGGTACCTATGATTTTTCAATACTATGATAGCCACCCTGCATTGTAGATACTTTCAGCTCCTCCTGCCTGCACATAGATATACTACAAATGAAGGAGGCATCTACAGTGTAGAAATAATGCAGTTTGCCATGACCTTACATGCTCTAGCTCTAGCCTATGGAATACTGGGATTTATAGTTTTACAAGGGACTTTATCAGTCCATGCAAATATGGTATCATAAGGATGGCTAATGATCACGAAAGGGTACGTGTACCAGACAATGCCACCCTTTCGTGATCTTGTCCAGTCCAAAACCTGCCCTATTTTATTGATGGCCCAAGTCATCAATTGATACCCCGTGGTGCTTTTGTGCCAGCATTACTGGCGTTTGAATCCATACGCCATTGTACTTACGTGAATTCAGCATCAATGGCTGGTCTGGCCAGAACACTTCTGGGTGAAATTGCAACAGCAAGGTGGGTGACACACTTTTTTGACCCGCCCCAGTTTACTTGGAACTTTTATAGTGTGTTTATGTGCTTTTGTGAACTTTTACTTTGTTATTTTTGTTTTTATTTTTGAATTTCCCATGCTATGTATTCTCATGAGAATCTGCGGGATTTCAATAGAGATAGTGAACAGAGCTCCATTCATTCCTCATTCATTGCTGTGGAAGCCTTTTCGTGCAGATAGGAGGTAAGTGTGGCATGGGGAGTTCTTTTGCATAAAAGTGGCAGAAATTATGCCAGCAAAAGAATGGGTTTGGGGGGGTGGTCTGATAAAGTCCAAGGTCTTTAGCCTTCTCCGCCAAAAGAGCGCTGGTGCCTCACAAAAGAACAGTTCCCAGGATTCTGTAGGATGGAGTCATGGCAGTTAAAGTGGTATCAAACTGCATTATTTATTCAGTGTAGACCCACCCTAGGACACTCTGGGACTTGCCATTCTTGAGAGAGCGTGGCACCTCTGGAGGCATACTTTTCACTGCGTCTCAGTCAGTCCTGTAATTAAATATAGTCTCCCCCCTCTCTCTTTTTCTGTAGCCTACCGTCCAGGCACTGCAGGTATCTATACTCCATATAGATAACTGGAGGCTATTTTTGCATTAACATCCAAAAGTATCATCTAGACTTCAGCCTCAGTTTTCCTCATGGATATGAGGTATGTTTAGCCTGGAGAATAGAAGGTTAAGAGGAGACATGATAGCCATGTTTAAATATTTGAAGGAATGTCATACTGAGGATGGAGTGAGCATGTTTTCTGCTGCTCCAGAAACAAGGACATGGAGTAATGGGCTCAAACTACAGGAAGAGGCCATCTGTCTGGAATGCTTTGTTTGTGCATTCTTGCATGGGAAGGAGTTGGACTAGATGGCCCCTGTGGTCTCTTCCATCTCTATGATTCTATGATTCATGGTAATAGACTCAAAGCCTGGCTAGGCTTCCTTAGACTCCCTTGGCCTCCAGTAAAGCGAATCCATCCCTTCCCTACCATGATCATTTACTGAGCCTATGATCATTTCCTGAGCAGAATGGTAACTAGTGCTAACCTCTCTGTTGCTGTCTTCCTTGGACTTCAATTTGTATTCAGTTTAAAGTTAAAATGTGTATAACCCAAAATCCCATACATATTTACTCAGATTTAAGTCCTGCTGAGTTCTTTGAGTCACATTTCTATTCCTAACAATTGTGCATAAGATGCAGCCTTCCTTTCAGAGCTCTTGGCCATTTGAACTCTTATGGCCTCTTATTTTTCTTACGTTGCAGTCTGAATTATTTTGCTCTTTAGACTCCTTTCTTCTGAAGCCTAGGGTCATTTCTTCTATCAGCTGCATGCATTCTTTCCCCCCCTCAAGCTTCTCTTCATGGATGAAACGTTCTTCCTGTAAATATTCATCATTTTTCTTCTTTCCTCTTCAGAACAGTTCAATTTCTTCAATGTTGTATTAACATACTTTCTTGTGCTCTGATAATATTTAGCATTTATATAGCACTTCTTGAGTGTTCAAAGCATTTCACATATACCAGCTTAGTAATCCTTATAACATTCTGGAAGGTAAGTCTATATTTTATGGCTTCAGGCTGACCCTTCCATTTTTTTTAACCCAGATGGCTGGTTAATGATATAAAATAGTCCTCCATACATACCATTCCAATCCATGCATACAGTCTTGTGAATCATGAAAGGAAATGTTCTGTTTTAATTCTGGAAATTTATTTTCTACACTATTAAAATTGCACCATAGCCCCTAGTGGGCCTGCAAAATATCCATTCCCCTTTTATTTAATATCCAGCCTGAATAAGAGGTTTATACTTTCAATGTTTAGATTTTTTAAAAAATCAATAGTTGGATATGTCTACACATCTTTTATAAATAGACCACTTCCATTTAAGCTGTTACCTGCATTGACAGCCCCCACCTTTCAATAACCCATAATTGGCAATATTTAATAATTTTGCTGGATATGGCCTGCCACGGGGCTGACAAGTAAACTTCCCAGATATCAGGACTGGAGTCATGCACAACCTAGAGAAGGGCTTTCCAAATTCCATAAACAGATCATATCCAGGTCAAAGTTCTTCCTGAGAACACCTGGAGATGAGTCATCCACTAATCCCATCAAGGATAGCTAAGCACTCAGTAATTGCAAAATAGGTTTTTCCTCTTTTCCCCTCAATCACAATGGAAGGTTGCCTGTGCCCATTCAGTCCCAATGTCTTGCCCATCAATGGTTGTTAACACATCCAGAGAATCCTTTGTCCAGTCCTGGCAAACTCCAGTAGGCTTTGTATTCTACTCTAAATCCCATCCCTTCAGAGGAATATTGAATATAAATAACACCACCAAAGGTTGACAGTTTCTCTTCCCTCCATGCTGCCAGTTTGCTGCATGACCCTCAGAATGATATTCTGAGCACCTCCTGCTGCATGAATCTCTGTTCTTCTGATAGGTATAGTATAATCCAAAATCCCCTCACTCTGTTCCTCTATCCAAATACTACTTTCCTACTTTCTTCAATAGCCTTGTGTGATTGCTTGAGGCTTGGGTGTTAATGTGAATGCTGTTAATGCTAAATTCCAATAAAGATCATTTAATTGTACATTCTGGCTTGGAGTCTTCTCAGCTACTACCGGTATTCATAGGTCAAAAGATCCCTGGCCTCTCACTGCCATCTTGAGCTAATTAAAATTCCCCACATTCAGATGCTAGTGGGATCCTCACAGACTCCACACAATTCAGGTAACAAAGCTTTATTTTTATTTAATTTTTAAATATTCAACCCCCCTCTCCATCCTTATTTGTTGTAAACACTTCATGAATTATCTTCCCAAAGTCCACTTCTCTTTGCAAGCTGATACTGAACCCACAAAATAGGTAGCTTGCTGCATTGTGGAAAATCTTTTGGTCAGCATTAGCTTGCAGAAACTTCATTTAAGAAACTTGCAGAAGCTTCTGCCACAGTTGCCAGCAGTGTGTTAAAAAAATCCATATGGCTGTACATAGTCCTAAATTTGGTGCCATTGATTTTTCCCCCCTCCCCTGTAAACCTCTTGTGATAAAGTAATGGGGATGGGGTAGTTGGTACTCTTTTTCAAAAGTAGATTTAACATGCATTTTTCAGATGCAAAATTTCATAAGAAAAATTCTCAGAAAGATCAGTAGGATATTTATGAATTGGACATTTAACACCTCTTTCCAATTTTGCAAGCAGAATATAAATAATATGTTTCAGTGTGTGGTATGAGAGGTGGGGAGTAAGGAAGAGAGAGTATGATAGAGTTTACAATAGGATACTTACATGTATTTGAAACCTATATATCCTGTCTCAATGTCCAAGTTTTGTGGTGCTTTGTTTCCCTTACTAAAGGCTCATCTATACAGCCGTCATATTCTAGCCTTGGATCAGACACATTGCTCCCATTACCTGCACAAAATGGGATGTAGTCCACACAGACACACTGGCTCACCTTTACACCTACCACTGCACCCATCTGCATTGCATTCTCCGAAGCCAGGAAGGGGGCCTTCAGCACATGATCAAGCCCCCTGCACACGACCAGCCTTGGTCACATCCTCTGGGCCTCCTTTCTGGTTTCAGAGAATGCAACACAGATTAAAGTGGCCATGGTTGCAGAGACTGGCCGGCATGCCAGTATGGCCTCTTTCAGTCCTGATCTGGTTTTTCCTCAATGGGGCAGTTTTTCTTGATTATTTTGATGAAATGTTTAATGGACTTTACCCTGTCTTCCCCTGCCCCCTGTCTTTGACCCAGGCATTGTGAGGACAGGCTGGTGGCAAAAAGGGGGCAAGAGTCTTGCATCATTTGGATTTCAGGGCTTCAAGATGGGGGCAAGATGGGGTAAGTAGCACATCTAGACATGCCCCAAGTGTCCCCCCCTTCTACTTAAGCACAAGAAACTCTGGGACTATTACTTCTGAGGAGAACATGTCACACATGGAAGCAAAACCTTCTGTAGCCATGTTCAGGTATTGTTCCCACATGTCAGCTCACTGTCTTAATGATTTTCCTAATTGCTAAAATCCCAAGGAAAGCTTTCATGGACCGAGTGTCTAAACTCACTCTTCACATGTAGGAGATGACAAAAATACAATGTGAGTTGCTCATCCTATGTAGATGTTCCAGCTCAGGAAAACACCTGAAGAGTCTGTGTGTCTCAAGTTTGTTTATTTGTGAAAACTCCCCCCCCTCTCTGTGTATGTGTGTGCATACATGTTTTTAGGGACAGTTGCTCGCTCTTCAGATAGTCAATAGTCAAGAAACATGTGAACCATTCTGTAATCACCTTCAAGAAAATGATCTATAAGTTGCCATGGGACAAGCTGTGGACCTCTGTGCCAAGGAGTCTGTACAATTACCAAAATCATGGTTGTCAGTGAGTAAGTGTTCCATTTGGCAGTAAACATACAATAAGTTTAAGTTGTGGGGGGGGCATAGAAAAAATAATGAAATAATAATGACTTGAACAAATGCATAACAAACTGAATAAAATTAAAATGAATAAGTGACAAAATTAATTAGGTCTTTAATAAGAAAAAGCAATGAAGTTATGGAGCTGGGGGGGTTCTTGCACATCCCTAGCAATGAGCAATATGGGGTCTGCCATTTCTGAATACTACAGAGTAATGCCCTGCCTCCTGTTGTGCAGAAAAATAATCAATGAAAGGATTTATGTATGCAGGTGAAGGCTATAAAGATGCTTACATGTCTGGATCCCAACATTATGAGCACTATCTTCCAGTTAGGAATTAGAGATGCAGGAATTTCCCTTGACCCAAAGCCACCAATCCATTTGGGGCTGGTTGTGTGTGGTGGTGGTGGTGGGGGAAAGATCTCCAGTTGGCTTTTAAGGCTTCATTTCAGCTTTCAGATCTAAACAAAATAAGGATGTAGGAATGCCACTTAAGGGCATTCATGCTTTCCCGCTTCTAGTTAGTTTTATATAGCAAAATCCAAGAGCCAGCCTGGGAAATTTCTAGCAGACAGGAGAGAGTGGGAAATTGAATTAGCTTTTTTGAGTTGACAAAAATGGTTACTGGCATAACCCATACGTTTCACCTGAAATGAATTCTGGGAAACTGGGCTTCTAGAAAACAACCCCCAGTGGTCTTCTTTCAAGCCTTTGACAGGAGAGTCAATTAACTTATTGTATCTTATAAATCTAAGTTATTTTAAATTTAAAAAGGGTAGCTGTACTTAATAGAGTTGAATTTTTTTCTCTCTCTGCTGAAATGTCACCTTTTCATGCTACTGTAATCAAAAAATCTTTCCCCCTTTTTTTCTGGTGTCAAATACATGCAAACTAATATCCATCACTTTCACCCATTGTTAGTTGTCAGGTACAATTTCAGTTTTAATCGCTACATTCAAAATCACTATGTACTCCACACCGTCATTTTAATTTAAATGTCATTTATCTGCTAAAATAGGAAAAAAAGAATAAATAGGAAATAAGTGAATTCATTCTTGGGTGTAAACCTCTTTTCCCCTTAATGTACTGCTGTTAGAGCTTTTAAACAATCTGGCAATCAGGCTGATTTTATGTTGCATTAAGTTGCAATTATTAATAAACCATGGGTGATACCTCACAGCAGAATGCACAGCCCTTCAGAAGAATTTTAAGATGAGTTCACAAAACCCATTTTCACAGTTATATGAACACTGGTATTCCAAAAAAATTGTATTCCAAAAAGTAACCTGTGCATGCTCTGCTTGAAAGTTTGAAAACAACACATGCTTTGATGCAATGTGGACAATGATAGTCCACCAAGTAAAGATGGAAGTTAAGGATTCTGAGTAGTGATGACTGAACTTACCCTATCAGAAAACATATTTAGCCCACTGTGTTAAGAACCCATCTTTACAAGATTAAACAAACACTCCATTAATTTGATACATCATGAAAAAAATGTTGATTTCTGTGCATGCATATCACCAAACTGCTTCTTGGGGGGGTCATACTATCATTTGTGCATATCATGAACCAACCAATCACACATTTTAGCAACATTTCTAGTTGTGTGAGCCTCACTGTCATAGACTAGCAAAGCCTTAGCTTGTGTAACATTGCCAGGTCACAACATCTCATTCCCAAGGATTCCAAGGACAAAACCAGAAATAAGAAAACTGGCTCTATTGATGTCAAAGAGAAGGGCTTTTGATATGTCACAGAGATGTGTGTGTGTGTGGAACAGGGATAAATGATTACAAAAAGAGGCATGACAGGAATCCAGGAAAACAGGTCTAGTATCCAGCAAAATCATGCTAACAACATTTTATGGCAATCCAGAACTCCAGTCAGGGGCTCATTTTTTATGGTCAGACAGGTGGTGGAAGTTGCTACAATTCCTGCAAGGGCTCTCATATCGATTTTCAGACGCCAAAAAATAGCTTCTTGCCGTGCAAGCAGCCTCCGGAACAGTACCAAGGCTGCTGCGCGGCAAGGGTCAATTTTGGACGACACCGTTTCTCTCTCGGCGGCGTCCGTGACTGTTGCGGCCAGCACTGGAGGTTTTTGGCATCTGAAAATCTCCATCCTGACCTAAATGATACCTGGGGAGTTTTTCCAGACCCTACAATACTGCTGGGTCTTGTGTCTTTCTGATGTCAACACTATCCCGTACTTCTCCCCACCAAGCACTGCATGACTACTGCCCGGGCTTGTTTAACAAGAAGGCTCTCCACTGCCTGTTTTTGTCCAAATGACACAAAAACACACACCCATCAGCACTCTGTGGGGGGGGGGCACACAATGTGCATACTGACATCTTTCAGCTGAGCCAGTGAGCCCAGTGAACTGGGAAAGGGTACAGATGGGTGCCCAGCTTTAAAGCTACCTCTCACACAGAAGTAAAGCTTTCATCTCCATGACCACTTTTACTGACTTGGAGATTCAGAGAAGTAACTCAGTGCACTGACATCTAAGCTGGCACCCTGAGCCCCTACTCATTGCAACCTTATTTTTGACTGAAATAGCAAACAGCAGACAAAATAGTGTGTGCAAGCTCCTTTTTTGCTCTTCCTTTCCTTCATCCTGTCACAAAGTGCAAGTTTTTATTTCCTTGGCTGCCCTTAATGACTCAGCCTCCAAACTCTTAGGGTCTCAGGTATCTACTTCAGAGTGTGTAGGAATTTTGGATGCAGGGTGCATGTACCATCCTCATAGGGATATCTGATGGGAACATGGAGAGGATTTTCTCAGCGGCTGCTTCCAGGCTCTGGAACTCTCTTTCTAGGGAAGCTGATGTCTTTCTTGCTATCTTTCAAATGGCATGTGATTTTGTTTGTTTGTTTGTTTGTTTGCTTGTATTAGCAGGCCTTTATGGACTGATTGCTCATAAATAAGGTCCTTTAACAATGTGTCATATTGTCTATATTTGTTTCTTTTCTTTTTTTAGTGGGCATGCTTTTAATTGTTTTGACTTCTTTTGATAGTTTAATTATATTTTAACTTTTGTATGTATTAGTATTTATCTGTATCTGTTCTAAATTTTATAAGCTTCATTGAGTCCCAGGGATGGGGGGCAGAAGGGGGATAGATAGATAGATAGATGTTTTTGTTGAAAAATGACAAGTGTTAAATAACAAAGGTTAAATTTGTCAGAAGAAAAACATTAATAGGAAATGTTTTAAATTTTGAATGGATATATCCCCCCCCCCCATTGGATAGGCTAATTTAAAAACAACAATTCAACACAGACATTTTCAGCTGATGTTCACTAGTATTCGGTGCTTATAGCAAGTATCTCCAATCACTAATCATCATATATTTTTGCTTCTTTTGGTTACTTTGTGATAATTTCATAATAAAGCAGACAAATATTTAACAATTCCATAATAACTCTCAATGCAAATAGCACATCCTGTTTTGTCATTTCTCTGCTAGGTTGTCCAAATAAATTTCCTGTTATTTCATCCAGTACAAATGGCAGCGCCAATTAACTGCAACTTAGATCCTTGTATTAGGTCAGGGCTGTCCAGAAGAGTCGTTGGGCTTGGGTTAGACATGTGTTGGAGTTTTGGCTTCTACTCCCTATATTCTAAATGGACCCAGGCTTGTGTGTTGTTCTGGTAAGCAATGGAGCAGGACTGGGGTAGGAGCTCTTTGTAGGTAGGCGAATGGAGCTAGGGGGATCCTTGCTTGAAAGAGAAATTGTCCCAGTGGCTTTCCTCTCTTCAGCTTTCCATGCTGTTAGTCCAGTGAGGTCGAAGAAATGAAATTTAAGTTCCCTAATGAATAAATGAATATCACATCTAATCACATCAGATCACATCTAATTATTAATTCTGTTTTCAGACAGTGTTCAAATGGGGATTTATTTGTTTTTCAAAAACAGGACAAACACTTTAAAGAGCACCAACAAAACGTATAATGAAAATTAAATTTCTTGACTCTGTTATGGACATGAGTGATGAATATGACAAATGGGTTCCCCCCCCCCAAGAAGAATGTTCTAGGCCATATTTTTACGTTTATAAATTTTTATTTCTGGTTACAGGTAAATATGACAAATAACACATAAAACATAGGGAAAAATGAACTTGGAAATACAGAACAATCAGGATAGGTAGACCACAAATGTCTCTCCATTTTGTTTCCTAACTCAATATTGATTGCAGTTTCATTTTCAAAGGTGAGAACCATCATTTATTGATTTGTTTGTACTTCTAGAGGCCTTCTTTTCCCTCCTCTGCCAAATACTCAGAACAGGTAGCTTTTTCTGATAGCATACATCTTCACAGCCATAAGACCATGGTTGAAAAAGTATCTGAACTTCTGGCAGTCAATATGAAGTCGAAGGCTTTCATGGCCGGCATCCATAGATTTTCCTTGTTTTCTTTCCAGGCTGTGAGGCCATGTTCTAGAAGAGTTTCATCTGATGTTTCACCTGCATCTGTGGCTGGCATCTTCAGAGAAAATTTCTGGCAGTCAGTTTTTTTGGTCCAACACTACTAAATAGTGCCATTTACAGAAGCCATGGGTCAGGCATCCCTAATAGTATTTCAAATAACATTTCTCAAGAATGTACAGTATTTTAAAGAAACTAACAAGAGCAGCAAATGTTCCTAAAATACATTGCTTTTTAAAAACAATTTATTTCCTTTAAAGACAAGGCGAAGACATTTTACTATATGGTCTGGGTCAGAAAATAGTGTTCTCAGCCACCTAAGTTAAGTACATAGTACCAAAACCACCTCAGCCACAAGTATGACTTCCCCTATGTATGGTCTGTGCCTTCAAGTCACCCGTTGATTTACAGCATAATGGTAAAAATGCAATAATATGAAATTGTGTAACTGTTTGTTGCCATTTCTTACCATCCCAAATCCACTGCCTGAGACAGCTGCCTTCTTCTGTCTTAATATTTCTTAAGAGCAATATGCACACTTTTCTATGATGAACCTATTTCTTTGTTCCCTGAATCATAAAAATTGTGCTTTGCTTGGACCAGTGTACCCGTAGTGCAATGCAGGTCAACCCCTGTATGCATGGTTAACCCCAGTATCCACAGATCCATGGTTTCACTTATCCACATCTGAAAATATTTGTTCTCTCTAGGCATTTCTAGGTCCTTTAATGTGATTCTATGGTCAACTTCCAGCATTTGTCTCATTGAAAATAACAGATTCCCTATTGTCCACAGTTTCAGGTATCCAGCAGTGGGGAGGGGATCTTGGAACATATTCCACATAAATGTGAGGGGTCAACCTGTAGTTATTGTCACCAAAAGTATATATGAGTGGGAATGCTCTGACATCTTTCTGCACTATAGAAGGTTGCCAAAGGTACTGCTGAATTCTGATGAAAGCTTGGAATTAATTAATAGTAGCAACATTGTTACCTGTAATAGGTCCTTTTGGGGGGCAATGAGGATGAAATAGCATTACATTTTAGAAGTAACAACCAAGCTACTGTGTTAGCGTAATGAGTAACAGTTTCTAGTTATTTTCAGGAGTTACTTTTTAAAGGCATTGGATGAGGAATGTGATAGGAAATTATCACATTTTAAACCATTTCCTTACCACACTATGTTTTCCCCCATAAAAAAGTTACAGAAAGCAATGGACGAGCTACAAGCCACACAACAACTAAGATGCCAAGTTAACTTTTTTCATCATCATAATGAGGTGGTTTTTAAAAACACTGTTTTGTATGAGTAACTGAACAAATTATTTTTGAAAAGAACTTTGTGGTTCAACCAATTTCTACTGGTTGAGGGCATATTCAAAGCAGCATCCATCCCCCTAAATCTAATAGTAGTGCAGTAAATAACTACATTTACTAATGTATAAGGCAACACTTTTGCCTGCTGTTGTATCTGGATACATGTGTTTTTCCTTACTTGTTCATAACTACTATCTTATTAACAATTGTGTTTTAATGCAGACTAATGCCACCAGGTTATTGAGTTAATTAAATTGTGCAAGCTAATCATTTTTAAAAAACAATCTAAAATATTGTGAACCTGAACAATATACCAGGGCTATACCTGGAAATGGAAAGAAATATCATTGGACTTGACTGTCTTGGTGAAAATGGCATTTTCACACCTCCTCAGGCTTGTTGAAATAAAATACACACCCTGCCTCAAGCTTTCACAAATTTGTGAGGCTTACAAGGCATTTCTGAGAAATAAAGTGCACAAAAAACAATGTACATATTTTAAAATGTAAATAGCTAAAATGTGAATACAGGTCGACCCCCGTATCCACAGATTTGGTATTCACAGTTTCACTTATCCATATCTGAAAAAAATATGTTCTCCCTTGGCATGTCTAGGTCCTCCAATGTGATTCTATGGTCAACTTCTGGTGTTCGTTTCATTGAAAATAATAAGGTTCCCTATTATCCATGGTTTCAGGTAGCCATGCGTAGTCTTGGAATATATCCTCCACAGATACAGGGGTCTACCTGTAATTTAAAAATTTACATAGGGAAAATTTGGATAAAAATAAGCAAAGTGTACAACTAAATGTACGTATTAGGAAAATGCATGAAAATGTGCATGAATTTCAGTTTTGAAAGGGAATACACAACCCAAAGAAAGTGCAAATAAAATTCAGAGAAACTCAACAAGATTGAAACTGTCACATTATCATATGCCTAGCCACATCTAACCCTAGGGATGTTAATCTTGAACTGTTTCATCCTGGCATGTGAGAACAAATAATTCCCACAGTTTTCTTCTTCCTGTTGTAGAAAATGAGTATTTCTGCAGTATTATCCCCCCCCCTAATATTTGCATGTGGCGAAGTACTTGAAGAAATTATTCTGTGCAGAAATACACATCAAGTAATTTTTCATGAAAGTAATAATTAAAAAACCACTCCACATTTTTGTGCAAAAACTACTGTTACTGGAAACATGATTTTTTTTTTATGCCAAATTGCTAGGCAGGTTTGCACAAAACATGGTTTTTGTTTCAAATAGGTATGTTTCAATAAATGTGGGGGGGGGGTCAGGTTGCACAGTAATGTGCTATAACTGCCAATACACATTTTGCATGCAAAAAAATGTTTCCATAAGTACATATGTTTCTGTGAAATAATATTTTTTAAAAAGAGCAAAAGGAATCCAAGTAGTTCTTTCTTCCTTCCTTCCTTCCCTTCCTCTTTCTTCTTCTTCTTCTTCTTCTTCTTCTTCTTCTTCTTCTTCTTTGGAGGGAGAAGAACTAGCTAGGGTATCAAGTGATATTAGGCTCTGCCAGTTCCCAAGTCTCAGATGACTTGTCCGCCTCTACCAGTATGATATGTGTGTGTGTGTATGAGAATTCGTGTCTATTTGCCCAAAATGCCAGTCAAGACAGCTAACAACAATTACAACATAAAAGAAGATTAAAAACCCCATTAAAAACATTAATAAAAAGAAAAACAATCCCTGTCATTTATATATAACTGAGAAGCTCAAGGCATGTGTGAATAAAAGGGTCTTTACTTTCTGGAACAAGGACAACAGAGAGAGGGCAACCTAACTTAGCCTCCTTCAGCAGGGAAGCCCAAAGCCAAGGAAATACTCTCTTGTATTCTGACAAAACACACTGCCAAAGTTTTGAAGGACAAAGTGAAGAGTAACATCCAGTGCACGTAACTGAACTAGATAATACTGTTTTTTTCTCACTTCCATCTTCTTCCTTTCTCCATTTGTCTTCTCTACAACACCTGTTGTAAAGTCCTAGGGCACTAATGAATTAGCTATTCCCATTGTAATAATTATCACTGTTGTCCCAGTACTAGCCATCACATAACAGCCAGTATTGTTCCAAATTTCATACAACAAATTGTGTGTTTACAATGATTTGCTTCTCTTGCTATGGAGATTGGTGTTCTTTTAATGCAAAATTATTGTGGCCGAACAATTACGCCATATGCATATGGCATCATGTTTTTGTTATTCATTTAGTCACTCAATATATTCAATTAACTTTTGGTAGTTGCTGCTGTTATGGCTGCCCAGCTGACCTATGTATAGAGTCATTAGGTTATTCCTAGAGCAGATAGAACTCTATGAACAAGTGAAGTGCTTTTCAGTAGATTTTATCAATAACACAACTCTCCTATTTCAATGTGGGGTGCTGCACTGTTGGATCACAGTCACAGATACTGGGAAAATTAACAAAGCCCACATTCCAAGAACTCTTTTGCCATTTAAAGGTTATTTCTGTCTCCAGAATAATTAAGATACTGTTGTTGATTATATGACATTAAAGGACATCACTGTAGGAAAGCTCATGTTATATGGTAGTGAAACAGGCATTGTTTTCTAAACCCATCTCTTAACTAAGGGACTGAAAATGTGTTTACCTATGCTTGTCAGTCTGATTCTAGCTAGAGTTCTTTAGAGTTTTCCGTATTGGTCTCCTGAACTTCCAAGGTATGGAGATCAACAATAACATTATGCCTAAGAATATCTTAAGCCTTAGATCTTCAGGAATTTGTATGACAGAAGAATAAGCAGGTGACTTTATCGTCTTTTATATTTCTGTGAAATAAAAATTACCTTATGCAGTTATATACCCCTTGAGTCATGGAGGATCCTCGTAGACATCTCAATTTAGGTACATTCCTTAGACTTTACATAGTGTGGATTTATTTTGCTTATTATAAGAATATCACTTACACCATATTTTTAATCATATGAGCATAAAATAACTCACAGAGAAAGAAATTAGCATAGACTGATACATATCATACAGGTAACATTTCATTACTAGTAAGGAATCTGACGTCTTACAAACTATAATTCAGATACTTTTCACCTCAATCCAGCACTGTAGTACATTCTCACTGTGTCTATTCAGAGAGTAAAATTCTATCTGTTGTACCAGCTTCTTAAGCAGAGCATTGCAAATATAATGCATATTCTGGGATGGTAAACAGCCACAATGTTTTCTTGTTGTCTGGACTAGTCAATTGATTGGCCTCAAACAGTGGCAATGAGTCTGATTACATTGCTTTTACTGCCTTTGTTTGCTTGTTCTGTGCCTCAAATGGGGCAATAACACCTCATTTGGCTTTCTGCCTGGGTTTTTCTGCTCCCTTTATATGATAGCTATTGCATAAAAACTACATTTGAGCTATGATGGCTATTACTGCGCATGCTCAGCAGACTGCATTTATTATGGTGGCCAAACAATAACTCCCTATGCATGTGGCATCGTCTTTTTTGTTATTCATTTAGTCACACAATACATTGAATTAACATTTGGCAATTGTTACCCATACAGTTGCTCAACTATCATGAGGTTTGGGGGTTTGTTGTCATCAATATATGGATGACACTCAACTCAACTACTCCTTTCCACTTCAATCCTATGGAGCTTTTCTGGTCCTAAACTGGTGTCCATCATCAATAAATGACTGGATGAGGGCAAACTTACTGAAACTTAAGCCACAGAAGATAGGTGTTCCTGTTCAGTCAAAGGGCAGGTCAGGGAATAGGGATTTAGCCTGTGCTGGATGGGGTTAAACTCTACCTAAAGATGCAGGTTTA
This sequence comes from Gambelia wislizenii, assembly GCA_030847615.1. Lineage (NCBI taxonomy): Eukaryota > Metazoa > Chordata > Lepidosauria > Squamata > Crotaphytidae > Gambelia > Gambelia wislizenii. The sequence continues at coordinate 113,703,534 of JAUMIR010000004.1, forward strand.
CAGCTTTGGTATGTTTCTGGATTTGGCCCTGAGCCTGGAAGCTAAGTTTTCCGTGATAGTTAGGCATGCATTTGCATAGTTAAGGCATGTGTGCCAGCTCTGCCCATTCCTTGAGATGTCAGATCTGAGCATGATGGCACATGCCTTAGTTACATCCCAGTTTGGTAACACTCTGTGTGGTGCTCTCTTTGAAAAACGTTCGGAAACTTCAGCTGGCACAAAGAGCTGCACACAGACTAACCTTACCAACCTTGGCTGGCTGGCTACATGGAGCACACAACTCCATTGTTGCAACAGCTCCACTGGCTGCTGATCCATTTCCAGGCACAAGTGATGCTTTTGATCTATAAAGCCTTCCCTATACAGCTTAGATCCAGGTTATATGAATGATTGCAGTCTCCCTTATGAACTTGTCCATGGTTTGAGATCTGCTGGGGAGGCCCTTCTCATTGTTCCACCACCCTCACAGGTATCACCTGGTCGGAACATGAGAGAGGGCCTTCTCAGTGGCTGCCCCCAGGCTCTGTAACTCCCCTCCCTGCAAAGAGGTTAGACTGTCATGTGCCCTACTCTCTTTCTGTAAACAGCTGAACACTTGTGCATTTCCACAGGCCTTCGAGGACTGATTGTGTAGGTGGAATGGGCCTTGTAGAGTGGGTCCTTGGTGTCTGCTGGTGTTGGGTTCCAGGACCCCCTGTGGATACACAAATCTGTGGGTGCTCAAGTCCCATTATATACAATGGCATAGTAAAATGGTGTCCCTTATACAAAGTGGCAAAATGTAGGTTTGCTTCTTGGAATTTATTTTTGGGGAGTATTTTCAAGCCATGGTTGGTGGAATTAATTGGATATTAAATCTGTGGATACAGAGGGTGGACTGTACAATGTGTTGGATTTTTGATTTGTTATATTTGTTAAACTGTTGGGCTTTTTTATAGATTTTCCTTATTTTTTTTCCAGGCTTTGAGACCATGTTCTGGAAGAGTTTCTTTCTAATGTTTTGCCTGCATCTGTGACTGGCATCTTCAGAGAATGGTTGGGTAGGAGTGTATGTGGACTTATATATGCTGTGACCCCCTATTGGGGAGTATATGTAAATTTGTGTAATTGAAAGGTTAGTTTATGGGTATAGAAATGCAAGGCTCATTAGTGTCTGTTTGGCTAATGGTTGGTTGATGGGCCATTAACTGCTGCTGGGAATCCCCCTGTCCCTGGGAGGAATTCCTTTGTGAGTGTTGAGTTTTTATTCTATTGTTTTTCAAAACTGGCAGCCAGATTTTGTTTACTTTTAAGGTTTCTTCTTTCTTGTTGAAGTTGTCCAGGTGTTTGTGGATTTCAATAGTTTCTCTGTGCATTCTGACATGATAGTTGTTGGCCTGGTCCAGAATTTCTGTGTTTTTAAAAAGCATTTTGTGTCCAGGTTGGTTTATAACATGTTCTGCTACTGCTGATTTTTCTGGCTGGCCTAGTCTGCAGTGTCTCTCATGTTCCTTGATTCGTGTTTGCACACTGCGTTTAGTGGTCCCTATGTAAACTTGTCCACAGCTGCATGGTATGCAGTAAACTCCTGCAGCTGTGAGAGGCTCTCTTTTGTCCTTTGCTCCCCCTGATAGTTTAATCACATTTTAATGTTATGGCTCCTCCCGATAGTTTAATCACATTTTAATGTTTGTATTTTGTGAACTTTTAATGTAAAAAAAACCCCTATTGTAAACACCTTGAGTGCCAAACTGGGGAAAAGATGAGAACATCATCATCATCATCATCTTTTATCTCTGAATTCATTATCCCCTATCAATTGTTGTGGGATTTGGCTGGCTCCACAACCTTCAGTTCTGTTTCTTATGTAGACATTTCTTATATAGACATTTTAACTCTTGCTAGTTGCATGGAAAGTAATTTTTAGCTCTTGATTCCACATTTTAATTCCTGTGGCTAACGTGCCGGACATGAGATGACAAAAATATTGACAGAATTCCTATTACAGTAGATACATATAAGGCATGTTATTTAGCGCCACAGAACTCCTGTAGCTCAGTAGTGGAGTAAAGAACTTTGCATGTAGGAAGTTCCTTGTTCAATCCTGACATCGCCAAAATAGATTGGGGAAAGATCTCTGTCCTTTTTGAAACCCTGGAGACCTACTGCCTATCAGAGTATACAATACACTGTCTAACAATTGCTATAAGGTGGCTTCATCTGTAAACTAAACTAATTTTTACCTTAGTGATAGATAGCTATGTACTGAAGGAAGAAAGCCCTAGGCTGTGCTTACAGGTTGTCATAAAACCCAAAAGTTAAGTGTAGAGCATTTCACCATGTTACATTGTATGCAGCTTCCTGAAGAGGCTGGAAAGATAAACCATATATTCCTAGGAAAAAAAGTAAGCTAAGAAGTAAACAATGCATAAATCTCTTCATTCTAAAACATTACAGATTATTTATTAAATTGTAATACAATTTTCTGACTACAGATGACACATATTGTATAAAAGAAATAACCAAGATTAACATTTCCACAACATCTGCAAAAGCAGTATGATCACCATCAATCTGTATTTCAGAAGAATGAGCAAAGCTCCCATAGCCAGGTGCTCAAGTTAATAAGAATTCCTCCTATGAGGCATTCTATTTAAAATAAAATGTTGGGACATTTTATGTTCAAGTTTCTGTCAGAGTGGATAAGCAAAATAAAATAAAATAAGAGCCAGACAGAGCTGAGTATTATCAGCAAAGCAATGAAAATTGAGCCTGGGCTGTTGGAAAACTGAAGTCAGTGGGGTCATATAAATAGGAAAGCACTGAGCTAAGAACAAAGCTCTAGGGAACTGCATTAACTTGAGGCGAATACTTCAATGCATAAGATACAAATTGAGACCAGTTAAGTAAATAAGACGAAAACTAGGTAAACACTGAACTAGACATGTTTCAATTGATCTGGAAGGACCTCATGATCTATCATATTAAACACTGCTGACAAGTCAAAGAGCTTGATTCACATCTTAGGTATGTGGGCAAATATCAAAACACAAAGATAGAATCAGATGTGGCAAGACAGTAGGTTTGTCAAAAGAAAAGAGAGAATTCACTCCAACTTAAAAAGGGTTATCTTATTACCATAGCCCTATTCAATCTTTATTGAAGTCTAGAACTCACAGTTGCTCCAACAGAATTCTTTCTCACCACTGTTTAACTTTATATTTATTTTTTACTTTCTGTTTCATAGGATTAGGAGGAATCCAAAAGGTACAAAACTCTATCCTACAGTGGGATTCTGTGGTTTCTGATCACCTACCAGTTATTCCTGCGTAAAACAGACTTCCAGTCAAAGATGGCGTTAGAAATAGAAGTAAGAAAGGCATTGGGATTATTAGGACATCTTCAGGGATGATTGAAGGTCCACCTAAAGAAGACGTGAAATATCTTTCTTACACCCTCTGAATCAATTGCTAGCATTGGCTAAAAGCTCAATACGAAAGACAACAGAATATGCTTCATCTTTGAAGAACCTTACCATGTAAAACTATGAAAATTTATGACTGTTTTTATTATATTGTTGAAAGTTATATCAAAGAAAAATTGTAATTGGGTATTGTCACTAAAAGAAAAATATATACTTAAAATATACCTTTCCATGTAGTGCCCCTGTGATTCATTGTACAATAATCTCACTGCAGCAGAGTTCTGTAGTCCCATAGCACAGCAGTGCTCATAATAGCTTAAGTAGAGATACAAAACAAAGAAACAGCAAGGGGCAACAGGAAAATTGAAGAAGCTACTTTTAGGTAAAGTAGTTATTTAGAAAATTCCTGTTATTTATTTCTTAAGCTAGCATAATGCTCAAGAAGATGATGAGCAGGAAGGTAGGAAATAACCTGAGGGATTTAGTTGTTTCTGCATTCAGTCCTCACCAGTTGTCTGGCTTGGCAGAAAAGACCCAAGGCCTGTCTACACTGCAGAAATACAGTAGTTTGACACCACTTTATCCACCATAGTTCTGTCCTATTGGAATCCTGGTATTGGTACTTTTGTGAGGTATTTAGCCTTTTCTATCAGAGAACTCTGGTGCCTCACCAAACTACAAATACCAGGATTCCATAGTATAGAGGTATGATGGATAAAATGGTGTCAAACTACCGCATTTCTGCAGTGTAGACAGGCTGCCAAGCATTTGGCTCCTTCATTCACATACTACTAGCCCAGCAATGAAAATGGGTCCTCTGCCTGTGTGGAGTTCTAAATGGATATGGAACTAATATTCATTTCCTCTCAATAAGCAGGTCCTGCAAAAACTAGTAAAGGACCGCTCACCAGCAGTGAATTTGGAATCCTAGGGAAGACTAGGTAGAAAGTAGAACAGGTGGTTCTAGACCATGGATGAGGAATGTGTGAGCATCCAAGTGTTGCTAGATTGCATCACCTATCATCCCTCATTACTGGTTTGGTTAACTAGGGCTGAGAGTTGCAGTCCAACAACATCTGGGGGACCACATGTTCACAACCTATGTTTTAGAACTTTTAATATTCATTTGATTTTATTTAGGGAAATTGTTGGTATATGCGGATGGCGGTGCAACTTAATATGTGCCGTATACATAAGAATGTAACCAATGCAAGGTAAAGAAAAAAAGGATCTCAGTACCTTCCTATCCAATTATTTCTCTGCCATAATCTCTTAAAGAGGAAATATTGTTTCTCTTCTGAAAGTGAAAGTACTTGAGCTGAAGCTGATTTGGAAACAACACATTAAGCTGTAGGGTCAATTCACACTAAGGACGTTATCAGACAGACAAAATAATGGTATCATAACAATGCCACATAATCACAAAAGGGGGCACAGCTCAGATGACAACACCCTTTTGTGGTTATGCCCTGTCAAAATCCCGTAGTTTTTAATTGATGGCTTAATCCGTCAATAGATTTCCGTGCTGGTTTTTTTGCCAGCATTGCCGGCAAGCGAAGCCTAAGGCCATTTAGCTCTCATCAATGCAGAGTCAATGGTCTGACTGGACAGAACACTTCCAGTTGAGATCGCGATGTTTAGGTAAATGATAAACTTTTTTTTTTATCCTCCCTGTGTTACTTGGAGGTTTTTTTTATTGTGTGTATGTGCTTGGTGTGACTTTTTATGTCTTATTTTTAGCTTTAATTTTGAATTTCCTGCACAATGAAATCACATGGGATTTCAAAAGAGGAAGTGAACAGAGCTCCATTCACTTCCTCTTTATTGCCGGAGATGCCTTTTCTGGAAGAGGAGGTAAGTGCAGGGGGGGGGGGAGTTCTTTTGCTGGCATAAAAAATGATTTTTATGGTTATGTCTGATAAAGTCCTGAATCTCATATGTGCATGTAAACTTCTCATGAGCATGTTACCTACCCTGACACCCCCAACCTCATAGCTATATTAATAATTGGTAATATTTAATAATTAGGTCAAACGTGGTCTTCCACGTAGTGCATCTTCACTGGACATCAGTGCATAGATTCAGGGGTAACTGTGTTGGTCATACAGGAGAACAATGATGATGTTAGAGTCACAGGCCTACATTTTGTCTCTGATATTACTTCTGTTATCAATTAAGATGGTCAGGAGGGATCTCAATGCAGACAGAGGCCATTCCCTTTCTTAGTCATGTGGGGACAAAGGGCAATAAAAGATAGTAGTAAAATTTCAACTCCATTAGCAACAGAAAAATAACAGTCCTTGAGATCCAGGTTGTCCCTTTCATGTGCAAAGTTAACTGCCCCTTTCTTAGGCAGGGAACATAGTATTTCTTAAGAAGATCCTGTACAGGTTGACCCCTGTATCCACGGATTCAGTATCCATGGTTTCACTTATCCAGTCTGAAAAAAAATGTTTTTTCTAGGCATTTCTAGGTTCTCCAGTGTGACTGTATGGTCAATGTCTTGTGTTCGTCTCACTGAAAATAATAGGGTTCACTATTACCCATGGTTTCACTATCCGCAGAGGGTCTTGAAATAAATCATTCAAACTTTCAAAGCTCCACTGGTTTCTTCATCAGGCAACAATGCTAAAAATCATACAGGAGAAGAGAAGTGCTGCAGGCCTATGTTTTATCTCAGATGTTACTTCAAGCAGGGATCACCAGCACTGAGGCCATGATATTGAGAACACAGCTGCTCTGGGCAGGGCATGTTTCTAGGATGGAGGACCTTCGCCTCTCAAAAATAGTACTTTACAGTGAACTCGCCACAGGTCAGTGTAAGAGGGGCACTCCAAAAATGCGATACAAGGACTCCCTGAAACAACATCTCAGGCTCGGCCAAATTGATCACCAACAGTGGTCCGCCCTGGCCTCACATCGGGAGGCAAGGAGACACACTATCCACAATGCTGCAGCCTTATTTGAGAACTCACGCCGAACAAGTCTTGAAGAGAAATGACAACACAGAAAGAATCACAACCCAGAAATATCACCCAAGGAGACCTTCTGCTGTGCTTTCTGCAACCGGACTTGTCTATCTCGGGATGAATCCTTCCTGAATCTTCGTTTGCGAAGAAAAGCCAGAGAGAAAGAGAGACTTCTGTTGTCAGTTATAATGAAGCAGAGGGATCTCAATACATAACACTGTTCAGGTTTTGATTTCCTCAGCATAATTAGAATGATGTGTAAGAGGATAAGAATGAGGTCTACACACACACACACACACCATTACCATCATAGTCATCCTACAGAGATTGGAGGGCAACTATGCAGTGGGCAGGCTGCTATACTTTTGTAGGCTGTTCCTTACAATTTGTAATCCCACTTTTCTTTTCTTTTTTTAATTGGAAATCTTCAGCAGCTTACAATCATGAATATATGTATTTTAAAAAGTGAAAACAATACATTCCAATTTTTAAATTTTATACTACATTACATTCTATTTACTCATATCTAGGTGTTGCTGAATCTTCATTTCTAGCTGGCTTCACTTGTGTTCATCCCATCCTATAGGATATAATTCTCACTCTTAATACCTGACTTTGTTTTAATTGTGCCTTTCTCAAGTTTATTTATATTTCATTTGTTGTTTCATATTCAGGTTGTTTCTGTAGAATTTCTATTTCATTTTGAAGCTTTTTATTTGATATATTAGCTCTTAAAGCTCCCTCCCTCTTATTTAGAGTTACTAAAAAGTTTTGAATTCTATCTTGTTTAGATTTCTTCAATTCACTGTTTCTTTGTAGGCATAAGACACATATTACCACCTTACTTGCATCCCATATGGTTTTCATTGCCACGTCCCCAAGAGTATTTTCCATAAAATAATTTTTATTGCTTTTTTCACTTTGTTCCAAAATTGTGTATCTTCCAACATATTTTCATTAAGTCTCCAGTTATACTTGTTTTTGATAATTTTTACATTTAGTAATAATGGGTTGTGGTCCAAGGTTGGCTTTGGTAGAACTAATATGTCTTTTATGTCTGATCTTAGCTGTGTTGAAATTAAAAACATGTCAATCCTTGATATTGTTTGCTGTCTATCAGAAAAGAAGGTAAATCCTTTTGCACCATTATACTTTTTGAATATATAGGACCATGCCTTTTTTTCCTTTTTGTTAGAGGCTGCAACAAATGCGAGCAAAGTAGGAAAGTGGTTGGCACATAGACTTAAAAAAGAAGATGACAAGAAACTTATTTTACAAATAAGAAAAGGAGGCACAGTATATACAGATCAGCAGAAAATCAAACATTTCATGGCTATTATAAGAACTTATTTAGAGAAACAGATTATTCTGAATGGATACTGAATGGAAAGATAGAAGAGTACTTAGCAAAAGAGATAATCCCAGAAATCAAAAAAGAACAGCAGGACAGATCAAATGCCCCATTCTTGTTAACAGAAATTTTATCTGCAATAAAGAAGGTAAAAAATGGCAAGGCTCTGGGTCCAGATGGTTTTTCAGCAGCATACTACAAATATATGGAGGAGGAGCTACTTATACTACTTCAAAGAACTTTGAATGACATCAAAAATAAGGGATTACCTAACTCTTGGAAAAGTGCAAATGTAGTGTTGATCCCTAAAGAAGGGAAGAGCCAGATGGAACCAGAAAATTATAGGCCTATATCTTTGTTAAACCTTGATTACAAAATAAGTGGATAGACTTATTTTTTTAAAATGAAATTATCCACCCTGACCAAAATGGATTTCTTCCAAACCGACATATTAAAACAAAGATAAGAACAGTTTTAAACATTATCACACTGCATGAAAAACATAATGAGAAAAAATTAGCGATAATTTTTGCTGAGGCAGAGAAAAATTTCAATAATGTATGATGGAACTTCATGACAGCTGTAATAAAGAAAATGAAGATGGGTCATAAATTTATGAACTAGATAGACAATATTTACAGTGACCAAAAAGTAAATTTAATAATAAACGGTGACAAAATAGATGGTTTTCCAATCAAAAAAGGGACAAGACAAGGTTGCTCTCTTTCCCCCTTACTCTTTATAACTATAACTGGAAATTCTTAATTGGAATCTAAGGAACAATGAAAAAAATCAGGGAGTTAAACTGAAAAACCATGAGTACAAATTAAAATCATTTGCTGATGATTTTGTAATCTTCTTGGAAAATCCCCACCAATGTGTAGCTGAATTAATGAAATCTTTTAAGGAATTTGGGGAGGTAGCTGGATTTAAATTAAATAAAAAGAAAACTAAAACCATAAAAAAATATTGAAATCAGAAACACATTCTCTTTAGCACTAGCATAGTGTTTTGGCATAGCAGTCTTCAGTTTTTGAAGGTTGCAGTCCTATACCCAGCGTTCTGGAAGTAATTTCAATAGAAAAATGGGATTTCCTTCCATAGATAGGATTGTGCCATACATTCATTAAAAATCATTTTAATTAACTTCTGATCATGAAGCAGAAGTGAAGGCAAGCAAGAGAAGGAGCTCCTCTCAAGGTTGACATCCAATCGTGGTATTTAGAGATTTAGGGGACTAAATCTCTCAGTAATTTTGCCCAGGAAGGCAAAATTCAGAGAGGCTTGCAGTACCCTGCAGTCGTCTCCCCCAAGTTTGGTCAGGAGGTAGCAGAAGGGAGCAGCTATTACCGCGGGAGGCAGTCTATGGACTCTAAGGTCTTGGATGCTCACGACTACCAAGCTAACAAATTCAAACCATAGCAAAATTAAATACCAAGAAGAGTCAGTGGAATAATCTGTGGAATAAACTTTCTCTTTCACAAGGAGGGATACAAGTAGAAAGAGACTCAGACGACGCTCAAAACTGGTTAAAAAACAACAACAACCAGAACAATAAGAACAACAAGAGCAAGAACAATAAAAGAGTAAGTTACCATACTCGCCCTTTAACTAAAGCTCAAAGAGGCAGTGGTGATCTTGAAGGATTAGGCAGCTGAATGGAATTAGATTGAATTAGACTGAACCAGACTGAAGAGAGATGGGGAGAGAGAGAGAATAAGAGATAGAGAAAGCTCGAGTAAGAAACTGGAGATGAAGAAGCAAAATATCAGATCTGGTCTGGAATGGTGTGAGATGGAGAAACCTGAGGTCAGTGTGAAGACTGGAGAACAGCTGAAAGGCTAGAGAGCAGTGGGAAAGCACACAGCCAGGAGAAGAACAAGAGGTGGAGGAATGTAACAGGTCCGGACCATATCAAAGTGAAACAGAGAAGGAGAATAGGAGAACAGGAGTGAAAGAAAACCAGAGAGAGTAATAGAAAAGTCCGGAGGGAAAATAAAAGATCTAGACTGGAATACTGAAACACAGAGGAGGGCGAAACAATGGAAGAAACAGAAAGATGAAAGACAAGAGTAGGAAGAAGGAGACAAGGTGATAGCTTGAGAAGGAAATTGGGCGATAGAGAGAGAAGACAGTGGACCCAGAGCAGACCAGAGAGTGACAGAGAGGGACGGAGAAAAGGAGAGACGGAAATGGAGAGATGGAGACAGAGAGGGTTGGAAGGAAGGGAAAGAAACCAGCAAGCCGCCAAGTAGTGAGGAAGGGAGAAAGATGACAGAGGAGGCAGAGGAGGGTAACAAAAGGTGTCAGAGGGAACAGAAAAGAGCCACGAATAGAAAGGAAGGAGAAGTGGAGTTACACACATCTGAAACTATTGAGAAAGGGATAAAGACAGGTAGGAGTATAGGAATATAGAAAAATACAGAGATAACTATATGGATCTGAGAAAGTAACATACCAGAGAGACACAAAGAGAGAAGGGTGAGGGAAACATAAAGTTAAGTAAGAAGCTAAAAGATAGAGAAAGGAAGAGGTAGAGTTGAAGAAAAAGATAGAAGGATTGAGGATTGGAATTGAGACATAGAAAGAAAACCTAAAGGAGAGAAAGAGGGATTAGGAAAGGGTAGATAAGATACTTAAGATAGATGACAGTTCAACATTAATAATTAAAGGATAATTAGGAAGCAATATATTAGCTTGCAATATAGTGCAATATAGTGGAGAAAAATTATAGGTGGGGAGAGTGTGACAGTAATTAATAGTAACCACAAATCAATCGATTATTTTATATTATTTGATATTCCAATTAAGACAGGTATCAGTGTGATACTTAGTGTGAATCATTTGACTAAGAGTTGATTTGATTTGAATAAGATTATGATTACAAAAAGAAATTTATACTTATACTATTACTTGCAGGTGCAGGAGAATATTTATGTAACATACAAATAATATACAATCTTTTTATATAATAAATTGGAAAATAAAATCTTATATACATACCCATATATATATATATATACACACGTATATTATATAAATTCTTATAAATTACATATTATAATATTATATAGTATATATTATTATGTACTACATTATAGTATATCATTATATTACTATAACATGTAATATTCCATATAATATTACACATTATACTCATATATGGTTATTTACTATATAATATACATTATACAAATGTACTTATAAGAATATCAGTATTGTGAATATTGTGAACTTATACTCCCCAAGGACCTAATCAATAGAGAGTGGAAGCGTCTTATTTTCAAAACCATCATAAGAAGGCTCATCTGCCTACCAACTAACAGAATCAGATTAAAGTCTTAGAAACACTGAAAATTGAATGGCATCAGGATTGAGACCTAGGGCATGTACAACAACACAGACAACATTGACTTGGAGAGGAACAATAGAGATGCCAGCAAAGCAAGCAGATATAAATTTACAAATTTTGATAATTTCAAGGAAGAAGTAAGGAAAAATATGGATAAAATAGGAAAGAAAATTGATAAAATGAGCCAAGAAATGAAAAAAGTGAAACAAGAAGTTGAAGTGGTTAAGAAGAAAACAGATGACCTAGACAAAAGATCCACAACATTACAACTGGAACAAGAGAAGGAAAGAAAGCTAAACTTAACTCAAGAGTTATGTCACCATAAGAAATGTCTAAAATTAAGAGGGGTTCCAGAAATGACATATGAAAACTTAATGGATAGAATGATACCAATACTGGCAAAATTTACTGACATAGCAGAAGAGGCTCCCAAATATGAAGAGGATAAAATGTTTAGAGCCAGCTCGAACCTAGCCAAGGAGAGAAATCTCCCTAGAGACATAATAATTACATTCATGAGAATTAAAGTATGGGATATGATAATACAAAAAAGCTATTCAGAAAAACTAATAATAGATGGAAAAGAAATTAAAATCTTTAAAGACACACCGGTAGAGATACTAAAGAAGAGATAAGAATATAAAACACTAACTCAAGCATTAACAAGAAATAAAATCAACTATAGATGGGGCAGACTGGAAGGAGTCTCCTTCTCGTATCAACAAAAAAGTTATAAAATAACATTCATAGAAGAGGCGAATTTCTCAAGAAATTAAATCCTGATGAAAGATAACAGAATGGAAGGAAGACAAAGAAGAAAAAAGAGGATGAAGAAAAAATGAACAACACATTCAAAAACAAGGAGGAGTACCACAAGACAACAATGAGGAAGAGGGAAAAGATGAGACTGAAGATAACGGTAAAAGAGAAGAAACCGACGAAGACGGAGAGGACGTAAATAACGTAGAAGAAGGAGAAAAGTTAGAGAAGAGTGACTAAGATGGCAGTCTTAATTATCTCATGGAACATAAAAGGTTTAAACTCCCCAAATAAAAGAAAACAGGTTTTGCATCACTTAGAGAAACAAAAATCATCGATAGTATGCCTTCAAGAAACTAAAATGTGGGGAGAAGACACAAGATTACTATTTAACCCCAAATTAGGCCAAGAATTTTATTCATCCAACAACAAGAAGAAAAAGGGAGTGGTTGTATACATAAACAAAAAGTACCCAGCGAAACAAATCTTGCAAGATAAGGAAGGACAATATGTGAGGTTAGAAGTGAACGTTCCAAACATGAGATTTATACTAATCGTGATATATGCCCCAGGAGAAAGAGAAGAAAAAATTATAAAACAATTATTAGAAGCAATAGAAAATATTGATAAAATGCCCCTAATAATTGCAGGTGACTTTAATGGAGTCCTAAATCCAACAATAGGCAACAAAGAAAGGAAAATAAGGGGAAATTAGCAACAAGTGCATTTGATTTATTAGAAAAATATAATCTGACAGATGGGTGGTCAACATTATACAAAGACACTAAAGGATACACATTTTATTCAGATGTACACTCAACAATGTCCAGAACTGCTATGTTCTGGACATCAAAAGAACTCCAACCAAAAATTAAAAGAATGGACATATTACCCAATATAACTTCAGATCACAATCCATTGGAGTTACAATTTCAAATCACCCAGAAAGACTACATGTGGCACCTGAATAACTTCATATTGCAAGACAAGAAATTTGTTGAAAGATTAAGAAAAAAAAATACATTCATGTTTTGAAATAAATACAGAAGGAAGCACACCTCTGAAAGTAGTTTGGGATGCTTCTAAAGCGACAATTAGAGGTCTATTCATGCAAAGAAGTGTAGAATTGAGAAAGCATAAAGCTGAAAAACTCGAAAAACTAATACAAGATCTCCACATAAAGAACAACTAAGAAAACACCCAGAAGATTCCAAAATATTGAGAGAAATAAAAATTTTATAGAATGCTTTCACTGCTGAAAATATGGAGGAAATTGGGGGGAAATGAAATGAATAAAGCAAAGGTATTTCAAACAGGCCAACAAAACAGGACATTGGCTAGCGTACAGACTGAAAAAAGAAAAGGACAAAAAGATAATTACAGAAATAAAATATAGGGGCAAAATATGTAAAAATCAAGAAGACATTAAGGAAGCATTTCTAAGCTACTTTACACAATTATATGAAAACCAAAAAATTGATGAGTCACAAGAACAGGAAATGATAAAGTATATACAAGAAAAACATGTATGTAAAATTGACAGCAGATCAAAGGAAAATATTATCAGCTCCTTTCTCCAAATAATAATAATAATAACAATAACAATAACAATTATTATTATTTATTTCTATCCCGCCCCTCTGCAATGCAATCAGGGCAGCTTACAGTATAAAAACTTTTATACTTACAGTATAAAAATAATTACCTTAATACCTAACTCTCCCACCCCTTAAAATAATATTAAACTAGAAAAGATTAAAAACATAATTTAAAAAAACATACAACAACTAATCACAGCAGCATAGAATAATTCAATGGGAGCTCAAAGGGGGAAAAACTTACTGTAAATTTACTGAAATCACCAGGCCCAGATGGGTTATCAGTGAGCTATTACAAGATATTTAAAGAGGAACTAATACCACACTTACAAAATACATTTAATAGAGTGGCAGAATATGGGATATAGAAATCTTGGGAGTCAGTGAATATAGTACTAATCCCAAAAGAAGGTAAAGACAAAACAAAAGTTAAAAACTATTGACCAATATCACTCCTAAATGTTGATTACAAGATATACATGGCAATCTTAGCTAAGAGATTAAAGGTGATATTGGGAGAGATAATACATACAGACCAAAATGGGTTTTTACCAGGGAGGAAGTTATCAGACAACATAAGGATAATGCTTAACGCAATTGAACATTACGAAGAAGCAAACGAGAAACAAGTGGCTCTATTGTTTATAGATACAGAGAAGGTGTTCAACAACTTAAATTGGTCATTCCTTCTTAATGCAATGCACAATTTAGAAATGGATGACACCTTCATAAACAACATAACTCAGGTCTATAATAAACAATCAGCTCAACTGATAATAAATGGAGAAAGAACAAGATCCATTCCCATTCAAAAAGGTACAAGGCAGGGGCATCCAATTTCCCCATTATTGTTCATATTATCCTTGGAAATATTACTAAATAAAATAAGAGAAGAAAGGGAAATAACCGGCTTGAAAATAAAAGTACAAGAGTACAAAGTCCGGGCTTTTGCTTACAACTTAGTGATGATAATTGAAGATCCTCTTGAAAAGCTAGAACCCTTACTAGAGATAATAAACAGTTTTGGAAAATATTCTGGGTTCAAAATCAACAAAGATAAGACCACTATGTTAACAAAGAATGTATCAAAACAAGATATCATCAAAATAGAAAACAAAACAGGATGTAGAGTAATGGGAAAAAAAATAAGAATCGGGGAATATGGATTACTAATAGAAATACAGAGCTGTATGAAAACAACTACAGGAAGCTTTGGGGAGAAATACAAAAAGAGCTAGAAAAATGGTCCAAACTAAATTTATCTTTAATGGGGAGGATAGAAACTATAAAAATGAATACAGTACCTAAACTACTGTTCCTGTTTCAGAACTTGCCTATAATACATAACAAAATACCTTTCCACCAATGGAAAAAAGTGATAAGTAAATTCATTTGGAACGGTAAAAAAGCAAGGATAAAGTGGTCTACATTAACTGAACAAAAGAATAAGGGAGGAACTGCCCTACCTAATTTAGAATTATACAACTTAGCATCCGGATTTACATGGACAATGGACTGGATAAAGCTTTCTAACACAAGGATTCTAACCCTGGAAGCTTCGGGGATAAGATATGGTTGGCACACATATTTAGGATAAGATAGTGCAAAAATAAACAAGGAGTTTGAGCACCACATAGTATGGAGGGCACTATTAAAAATGTGGTTGGATATAAAACAATGATTCTACATGAGATTACCAAGGTGGATATCCTCTCAAGAAGTTTTCATGGGAAGATGGAAGAGCACAACAAAAAGGTTAATGTACAAAGACATACTAAAGGGGGATGGTAATGGTGAATATATACTTAAAACAAAAGAAGAATTGGAGAAAGAACAGATTTATATACACTGGCTTCCATACCTACAATTAAAAAATAGATATATGGAAGACAAAGTAAAGAAAGGATTTGAGAAAGAAGAGATAACATAATAGACTCTATGAAAAAGAAAATAACCAAAATCCACAAATTACTCCTACAGAGAAAATTAGAACGAGAAACAGTAAAAGAAGTAATGCTGAAATGGGGTAACGAAATTCAGGAGCCAATAGGAATAGATGAATGGGAGGAAGCATGGAGATTGACAAATAAATTTACAGCAAATCAAGACTTAAAAGAAAATCACGTAAATATCTCAAACAGGTGGTATTTAACACCGATAAGGATCAACAAAATACACAAAGTACAGAACAGCAAATGCTGGAAATGTGATAAAGAGATAGGCACATTATACCACATGTGGTCGAAATGTCAGTTAACCCAAAAATTCTGGTTTAAACCACATGAAATACTTCAAAAAATATTTAGAATCCAAATTCAGCTGGACCCAAACTGTATTTACTAAATATATCAACAAATCTGAATAGATAGGACATTAAATTTTTTGGAAGAATAATATTATACTTAATATCAGCGGCGATAATAAAAATAGCAGCCTCCTGGAAAAAGAAGGAATTACCAACTATTGAAGAGTAGCTACTAAAAATACAAGATATGATAGAGAATGATAAATTAACATATATCATTAGAGGAGTAGACGTAAAAAAGATAAAGGAATGGTCACAAAATATTTGCAAAAAAGATGGAATATGGAAAAAAGCCCAGTTTTTGAGGATTGAGAACAAGGAAGCGGAAAATAGGAATAAAAAGAAAGAGAAATAGAATTAGACACAAGCAACAAGTTAGTCAAGAAAACATAAGGTGAAAATTGAGTAGTCAGATGTTAGATGATATATAGTTAGGACAGAACAACTCAGATTGGGGTAATTTAAGACAGAGGAAGTAAGAATGAATGAATGAAAGGGAAAAAAGTAGGAGGAGTTAACAGAGTAAATGAAAAGAAAGTAGAATATCATGATATTAAAAAGTCAAAAATTTAACAATACGGAGTAAGAAATACAATGATATTATTAAAAATCGAAAAGCTGTTAATGGTAACAAGAGATGGAAATGTAAAAAGGAGATGGAATGATTGATAAGTATGGAAATTTCTAATGACATTGAGTTAAATAATGATAATAATATTAATAATAATAATAATAATAATATAAGTACTTTATGAAAACCTCCTTAAAGCCAATGTTTTATACAAGAATAATGTTGCATCTTTGTTCTATCACAGACATCTGGGGGCCAAGAGAGTAGCACACTAGGCCCTTTGAATCATTTACCTATACATCTAATTTACATCATCTTCAGTGATACATTTGAGGAAACAGAATTACTTGTGACATGAAGAAGTTTAACTCAGGCCTATAAAAATGAAGTATGGATTATATGCAATCTAAAAGGCAAAATAGAAAGCACAGTATTTTTCACTGCATGTGTTACAACTGTTTGAAATTCACTTGGTGGAAAACTCACTTTGGGAATATATATTTCTGTCCCAAAATTAATTAAATATTAATGCAGATCCTAAGGAAACAAAAGTGGAGAAAAGATAATAAGAACTTGACCATTATGAATTTCAGAATATATTTTATTAGTCATAAATTTGTGACCCAAAAATGTCTAGATGATTGTTCAACATACAGATATCAATAGATTCAGGGAAAATACATGGCAAGAACTGATTTTGTTTACTTGTGTCCCTTCACATGGATCCATGATGGGTCTCAAAGTATTAAAATAATTGGCTCTAATTAAAGGTCTAGTAATTGCAAATAAAACAAAAACAAAAAGCTAAACATGCTTTTTGAAGTTACAGTCTGTACAATAAGACGAGTCTGCACACCAAGACAAAACCTGACAAAACTCATTTGGATTTAGAATTTAACAATTGCTCATGGTGCCTGTTTTAACATCACTGACAAGTAGTCCAGAAAAGGTCAACTTGCAGTACATGATCATCTGGCTGCTCTCTATGTGCTTGTGAAAAGCCATCACTGTGGTGAGAAAATCTCGCTGTGAGCTTGTCAACAGATTTGGTTCCTAGGCATGGCTATGAGATGGCTTTTGGCTTCTTTTACCAATGATAACATGACATAAGCAGTGCTTGTCCAAGACATTTCACTGAAAAAGGTGAAAAACAAGAAGGTCTCCCCCATTCCATGTACAGAAGAAACTTACTTCAATATTTGATGAGAAAACAGTGTTCTTCAGTGTATCTGAGGGCATCAGTAGGACAGACTGCCTGGCAAATGGCCTGGCATATTGAGATCCAGATTTAATTGCTCATCCCCACCTTCATTGCTTTCCCCCAGCTGCTACCTGAGGTAGCCATGTCACTCTGCCTAATGGTAAAATCTGCCCTGTGTATAGGGGCATTAGAATCAAATATATGTTTGAAGCCATAGTTTTCTTTCTATGGACATTATCAGATGCAACAAAAATCACAGGATAATGATGCCATAGTAGCACAAATGGGTCCCACTATTGCACAACATTGTCTTTGTGTGGTTACAGTGTGCTGTAGCTGCAAAAAACCCATTTCTTTTAATTCATGGGACAAGCCATGAATGAATCTTCAATATCACGTTTTTCATGGTATTGATAGCATACAAAACCACGTCCCATTGTAATCTCAAGGTTACAGCATGAATGGGTGGTCCTCAGTGAGAAAATGTCCAGGTGAGAATGTGAAAATGAAGCAGAGGATACTCTTGTTATGAACTGTCCCATTTAGTTTGCACATTTTAAGGTTTGTTTCAGTGCTTGTGTGTTCATTTACATTGTTAATTTAGGTGTTTTTGGAGTTTTAAGCACATTCATGTCTTTTCGTGAGAACCGCTGAAATCTCACCCATGCTAAATCACAAAAGTAAACTCCCATTCTTAAGGCCCTAGTGGTCATCATGTGATAATTCAATTCCATTGTGGTTCTTTCACATGATTACAGAGATGTGTGATAATAAGTGTAACAATGGCATGATGTTTCCACTATCCTCATTTGTGGAATTACAGCATTTTTAGATGCTAGTCTGTTAATGTCTTATATCTTTTGTGGGACAATTACTATGGATTTTGTGACAGCTGTCAGCCAGAACTTTGGGAAACAGTGAAGACTTCATAGTAAGTGTATGACTTGATCCACACATGACATGGAGTTTACTAGTGTTGTAGTATAACCAGAGATATTTTAAAAAATCGTTAACAGATATTGGCTAGAATACTGTTAATGACTTATAGTTCAATTTATGTCCTTGTAAGTCACTTTTTATCATTGCAGAGGCTGAAATTCTCTACTGACCTCATGCAATGATCAGAATCCCCCCACTTTAAAAAAGCCCACAAAACACCTTATAGCTACAGGAGCCTTTCCTCTCTCGTCCACCTCTACCATTTAGTGACAGGTAGAGAGCATCATGTGGCTATGCCTCTATAGCCAGATGTGGAACAATGACATCATGTCTAGGGGCCCCCCAGAGGCTTGGTGGGTAATATCTTTCTGCATCCAGCTATAAGGTACGTAGCCAGGTGTGCCTCGGCATTATATGTTTGCCGAAAAATATGAGGTTGTAGGGAGGGGTGAGAAGGGAGACATAGCATAGTTTCACATGGAGAACTATATCTCTTTGTCCAAGATCTTGGCCATTATTTGCTTCTGTCAACAGTGTGGACAATTGTGGGGGAAACTGTTGCTGCCACTCCTGTATGCTCTGTGGCAAACTAACCTGAAGTCACTATTTATAAAACAATTACTTCTCAGATATGCAGGGACTGGGAATCTCCATCCACCTCATTCTCCAATGTTCCTGTACTAAGCAGGGTAATCTGAATATATATTCTTCTCACATCTAACCAAACTTGAGTAAAATTATCTACAAAATATGTCATCCTGCTGTTGTTTTGTGATGGTCCCATGATAACTTGGCATGAATCTCTGTTCAGAACTCAGTGCTCCCCCCAAAAAAACTGAGGAGGGTCTGTTACATAATTTGAATGGGGAAAAAAGCAAAACAGACAGATTGTCCATCCCTAAGGATGGGTAAAAAATCTTTTCCTAGTTTCCTAATGAGGCTGGCTCGCTCCCACTTTGTTTTCCTTTTATTGGCATGTGAAATTCTTTTTATTTCCCCAGGCTTAGGGCAAGCTGATTATTTTCCAAAAAAGGACTTTTTCGGTGTGATGTACTACTTCTATCCTTTGCTTGAAAATATATTTTTTACATAGTTTTAATTTTATGGACAGTTCAATACTTTTAAATCAGATGTTTTTGCATGTTTCTAGATATATATGTATTTGCCTACAATTCATTTTATTTTTAAATCAGATGTTTTTGCATGTTTCTAGATACATATGTATTTGCGTACGATTCATTTTATTTTGTAAAACACCTTGAGACTCAGCTTTGGAAAATAGGCAAGTTATAAATAAAGTAATAGATGGATAGATAGATACTATACATAGATGATTTTAATCAGAACTGGGGTGTAATTTTCAATAATTTCATTTTTGAAGGAAGCAATGAGTAATTTTAACATTTTTCTACAAGAAAGTCTTCAAAAATTGTGCAGTTTTCAATGGCTGTTTACAGTTTGCAACTTATTCTGTGTAAAATGTGTATGTGCTTCTTTTTTGCTCAGAAAACATCATTTTCTGTGTACAGAAAATGTTATTTTGTGTAGAAAAGAATAGATAAACTTTGTGTAGGATAAATCTCTAATTGTGAAGTTTCTCATCAGTCCAAGATTCTCCTCATTGGGGTTTCCTGACACTTGAGAAATACAACTCTTGACCATTTCTGAAACATTTTCAAATATACTTTCCATGCCTAATCAGAATTTACAAACATTCACAAAATTTGAGAGTGAAAGAATTGAAACTGACTGGCGTTTTCAGGAATATGGACAAGAGAAATGATAAGATCCTTCCACCTGAGGTTCCTTTAAAATATCCAAGGATATTTCCTGTTTCCATGCATAATTGTTAGCATTTGTAGAAATAGGAATTTGACCTTGTATCTTGAACAGGGACATTTTTGTACTACTAGTATCAACTTTGAATATCTATATACCTCTGTTTAAAGTGTTTAAAGACAAATAAAATGGATTTTGCCAGTCTAGCAATCTTTAGCTACAGTTGCTGATGCCTGGAATACCTAGAGGCTGAGTTCATTAGACTTATCGCTAGTAAAGCATCACAGACTGTAGTCTTGCTGGAGCTTTAGGCTCAGTATAGTAATATCAGCTGATACTATTGACATGGCATTGGTTTGCTTCCTGTCAAGAATCACAGCTGTTATATTTTCAAAAACTGGCCAAGAGAGCCCTCAGGTTAGTTTAGCCTCTAAACAGGAACACTTAGAAAAGAATTCTCTTCATCTGATCCTCATTAAAACACCCTTTGCCCTGGTTACCCATCTGATATGGAACATATTTTCCAAAGATTTTTTTTGGCTGAGCTTTGCTAATTAGAGTCAAGTTACTGCATTTTAGGTTTGTCTGTGTGCTGTGTACCTGATGATTTGTTCATTTTATTTGGCCAATTTGTATACCATTCTATTCACTTTCATGAGTGGGTGATCCAATAGAGGCACCCCTTGTTTAACGATGGGGTTTCCTCTAAAATTCTAGAAGATAACTGGGTTTTGACTAGAAGTCCCAGAATTAGGACCCTACTACTAGGCAGCCTGGCACTGCTGACTCAGACAGAAAATGATGGCAAGTAGCAGCACCAACTAAATGCTCAGAAGGTTTTGGACAATCTGTGTGCTCAGCAGCCCACCACAACACCATAATCGGCTATCCTCAAGCACAATGGATAACAATCTGCCATTAATAGCTTTGAAGTAGAAGTGTTCATTAAAAGACTGGCAACTTTGTTTCTAGTCAATGAAGGCAAAAACATTTATGGTACTGGGTTAAATGTATTCAACAAAATGAAAATACTCACCACCACACCACCACACCGAAGCAGTTGGGAAGACATCAGTAAAAAGTTATGTGTGTATGGTTTTTTTTTTCCATTTCAGAAATGTCTTACCTTCTGGCATCAAATAAGTTGCTGAGCAACATTCATAGAAAATGAAAACAAATATTTTGTAGAAAGCTATAAAAATGTTGACTAAAAGATTGAATTAATCACTTTACTTGAAGAAGCTATAATGGGAGAAAATGAATTAAAATGACACCCCATGGTATTCTGGAAATGTCTTAGATTCTATACATTTGCTTTTGAAAGTTTGGAAACTTTATCTATTGAACTGTTTAGTGCAAAACAAGATAACACTAATGGAAATGCCCTCCCTCTCCCGAGTCCAAAGACATTTTCAATAGGCTACTGCCAATGAAGACCAGGTGCTGTAGGCTATATTTCAGGCAAAGAACTGGCAAAATCACATTTGAGTATTCCTTGCCTACAAAATCCCTATGAAATTCATGGGTTCACCATGTCAGTGGGTGGCTTGAAGGCAGGCGCACACGCGCGCACACACACCCACCCCTCTTTTAATGTTAGACAAAATTAAGCAATCCTGGCTGCAGAAAATCAGACATAGCATTTACTAGAAATTATTTTTGCCAAATGGGTAAGAGAAGAGTTTTACTCTGTATCATATATATACCATTGTGTGTCGATGTGGGATGTGTCCCCTCTCACCCCTTCCCTCCAAATAAACACAGACACCATATTCTTTTAGAAATATATTGTAACATGATATGGGATATAAAAGATGACATGAGAATACATACATTGGCAATAAAGGCCACAACTTTTGATGACAGTTGCTTGGTTGATGCAAATGCATGGGCTTGGATCCAGAAATCGACCAACCTGTCTATCTGGTTGATGAGACCATTGTCGACCCGCCTGCTGACAATCACCAGTCTGTTAAAGGGGAGGAGTCTGTCCATGCCCCAAATTGCCTGCAACCCCATATCCTCCCCTCTCCACCACCAGAACACGTGATGCAGGAATCAAAAAGGGTAACACTCCCTGATGACATGCCCAAACTGGCATGTACCAATGTCATAACCCCCGGGGTCTCTGTGACCTTGACCATGACTTTGACCTTGACCATGAACTTCTTGGAGACCCCTATTACCAATAACTTTGGATCAGAACCCATGCCAACTGCTCCTTAGAGTTGTGACAAAGATAAACAATACCTGCATGATAACAGCAACATACATATAAAAAGAGGGAGGGAAGGTGGGTCTTTGGTTCCCAAGGAGCCATAAGCTAGTCCAGGGCTGCAGTTGGGAATATATATTCAACTGCTGGACCAGAGGGAAAACTTGCTGCCTACTGCAGCAGGCCCTGCCTATCAGCCAATCAGACAGTAAAGCCCTTCCTCACCTCTAATTGGTTGGCAGTTGTTTGAATCAGCCAATCAGGGAGAGGTGAGCCTCTCCCTGATTGGCTGCCCTACAGTCCTCTTCCCAGCCTGCAGTGCATGCTGGGAAGAAGATGCGAGGCATGGCGGCACCAATTCTGCCCCTTCCTGAGTAAGTCCCGCAACTGACTTGTAGAGTAGTTGTTGAAAGAATAGGGTTTCCAGCACAGTTATGACTGTACTGTAGGAACCCCTTTTTGTGGAGCGCAGGATGGAGGCCTGTAATAGTGCCTCAACCCTTGTGCCATTTCCAGGAGATCAGAGGGTAGGGCTAGAGGGGATTTATGCCCAGCTGCACTCTGCCTCTTCTTTGTCATTGTTTGATTGGCCCATCCTCCCGGAACTGAATCAGTGTGATTGAATTGGTCGCTTCAAGGCTGGGTAGGAACTTTTGTCCTTTTTCCTGGGGTAAAAGTTACCCAGGGGGAAGTTTTGCCCTTTTACCTGGGGTCTTTTTGCCTACCCCTCACTGTGGATGCAGACTTGACAACTGGCTTACGGTGATGTCTTAAATAGGTGGTCACTTGACAGGTAGAGGGGGAGATTTGTCACCTCTCTTTGGAACCTCTCCCTTTTGGAGATGAAGGGGGGAGCTGGAACTTCCCCTTTAGCTCCTATGAACTGAGGGGTGGGGAAAATCAACTCCTTTCGGGCTAGCCTGAGGGATAAACCCTCTATTTGAGTCCTGTGACTTGGGGGAGGGACTTTTAAGTCAGCTTTCCAGATGCAGACTGACTGGGGAGCAACCCAGCTTTTTCCATTTCAGAAATGTCTTACCTTCTGGCATCAAATAAGTTGCTGAGCAACATTCATAGAAAATGAAAACAAATATTTTGTAGAAAGCTATAAAAATGTTGACTAAAAGATTGAATTAATCACTTTACTTGAAGAAGCTATAAAATCAACTCCTTTCAGGCTAGCCTGAGGGATAAACCCTCTATTTGAGTCCTGTGACTTGGGGAAGGGACTTTTAAGTCAGCTTTCCAGATGCAGACTGACTGGGGAGCAACCCAGCTTATGGGTTTTCCCTGGGGATCAGGTGTTTTTGCCCAAGGGAAGTTGGGAAGGGGTTTTTGGAGCTGATCTCCTGCCCCAACAATTTCCACACTAGGTTGCTCCCACATTGCAGATCTCTCAGAAAGGTGTTAAATAGGTTATAGCTAAATACAAATGGTCCTTTATATCCCTGTTATATGTGTGGTCTCCTTATTCCTGCGTCTACCATCAATAGTGTTCCCAACTTAGCAGGAGCACCCAGAAACCTGCATCAGGCTTTTGTGGGAAAGGGTGGGAACACCAATTAGAGAGTACCAATGTTTATAGGGGTGGAGCCAGGTGAGCCTAAATGAAGGCAACTCTGGCCCACCCCTTGGATATATAAACCAGAATCTCAGCTCCCCTCCTGGCTTTTGTTTTGGAATTCCCCTCCCTGACTTCCAGTTTCTATATTCCAGTTTCTGGTTATCAGGGATATTGTTTGTCAGAGAAGGCTTATGCTTAACTTTGTCAAAACTTTGGGTGGTTTTAGTATGGAGCCTGGATCCAGTTTTGCAGGAGGCAAGATCTGTGTGCCTGCCAGATTTGGCTTGGGCCCTCTTAAGAGACATTGGAGTTGTAGGAAACTGCTCCAGGGCCATGCCCAGCTTGAGGCAAAGTGGCCCTGTTCCATATGGTATCTCAAGTTTGTCATTGTGGTTTACCCAGTGTATGGGCTTGGTGTGCTGGAGTACATTGGTCAACAGGTGGGTCATCTGATGCCTGGGTCCAGCCTCATGTGGGGCAAAGCCTCTTTCCCTTTAAGATAATTAGTTGTGTGCTTTTCCTAAGCCAACCAATGAAATCTATGTCCATTACCATATACATGAAGCCTTGCTTGCCACTGAGTCTGAGAACTGATGCACTCCAATTCTATGCCAACATGGTTTTTTAAAAAAACAAAAAACAAAAAACAAAAATTGACTGTCAATAAGTTATATATTAACATATACTCTGAAAAATGGGGTATCATATTTTACTTGCTTTTTAATTAATATTTTAAAATGGAATTTCATAGCTCACCTCCAGACTAAAGATATGTGTAGGTGCTCTCCAGAGAGACTAGCAAAAGCAGAAACTATTGATTTCAAGGGGGCTAGGCTGGGGTGAGGTGGCTTGCCATTAGGAGGCCATTCCTTTTCAGAGGAGCCCAGAGTGAGAGAGCAACTGGGAAGAATGATATTCTTCTGCTGTGCCTTCTCCCGCAGGCTTTCCAAGTAAAGAAAGTACATCAGGAGAGACAGAGGCAGCACATCTCCTGCTGGGTCTTCTGCACTAGGTGCAGAGGTTACAACAGGAAGAGAGGCAGCACATCTCCTGTACAGTAGCTAGCTATGTTAAAAAGGCAAAAAAAGCAAGGAGAGTGAGTGAGGGAGAATAGCAGTTCTTGAACAAAACACCACTTATTTTTCTCTTCCTGCTCAGTCCTCAGTGACAAATAGACTTAAAGATACCTCCAAGTTTTTCATCAGTTTTACTGCAGTGTGTTTAGCAGCACTACTCCTTTTGGCATTGTTACTGTTACCATCTCTTGCCATCATGACTCATCCCTTGAAGTGGGCAGAAGAAACCATTTTCTCCACCACACCAAAATTCCAATATTCCAGTGTCTTCCTCCTCCTCCTCCTCACACGCTCCCTTCTAAGCAGTTGAAAGAAAACCTATCCTTCTGGCCAAGACTACAGTTGCTTCTCCCTCTCCTCACTACCCTAATGTAGGTAAAAAAAAGAAATCCAATCTAATGAGCTTTTCTTATGCCAAACCAAGTCACCTCAGTCTCTTGCCTCCCCCATCCTGTTCAGCTGTAGAGGCACACTGGAAGAGGTTTGCATTGTGAATGAGACTTCCATTTATTTATTTATTTCTGGGAAAACAATGTTGTAAGTGGGGGTAACATAAATTGCGGCTCACCTGTTCTGAAGTGAGGAGTACTTGGCCATAGACATGGCTAAGGTTATTTAATTTCTCTGGCAATCATGCTCTCTTAAGTAAAATCAGGCTTCGCTGCATGTTTAGGGTGTTCTAGTTAAAAATCCCTTTAGTTATTCCTATAGAACTTTTTATGAATTTTGGTGTTATTCTGGAGTGTGATTAAATGTTGAATGGTGGGGAATGAGATTGTGGAGATTTGCCATAACAACAACAACAATAGTGTGGTAAGTTGGCCTTCTCTTCACATGGGAAGAGAAGGCTCCCAGCCTATTTTTACAATCTGAAAACACACTCTGAAGGATTCCTCTAGCCTAGAAATCCCTTTCTAAAGTAATGCCACCACCACTCGCTAAGTTTAACCCTTTCGTGTCCAGCGCAGCGAGAAGCCAGACCGGTTGTGTTAAAATATCAATAATGACCTTTTCTCTATCCCAGAGAAGTTCTGATAGCTGACCAAGAAAGGCACGTGACGATGGAGGTTAGGAAATAACAGAAAAGGCTTTATTTTAGTTCCACAGACTTAAGGCTACTTGGAGGATAACATGCCCCCCCAGGATTTAGCTTGAGATTATAAGAAGAGATACATTCAGTCCAGAGTACTAAAATGAAATAATAAAAGCTAAAACAACTAGTTAGACAGTCCCTAAGCTAAGAATAATAGTAACTTATAATTTATGATGTCCATCATCATCAGTCCCAATGGGATGGTTGGGACAGGTTCACCCTAGCCGGCCCGATTTAGTCTCTGGAGATGGAATTCAGAGTCCTTTTGGATAGAAGTCTCCTCCTGAGACTTCAGGTATCATTTAGGGTCTTTTGTTGTTATCAAGCCCATGAGAGTGAGACTGGCTTCTCCCAACTTCTGTTATCACCATTTAGCATCTTGCTAGTTAAGCAAGAGTTTCAACCATGTGGCCTCGAACAAAGGGATTCAGGAAACTTTAAAGTCTTTGTGGTTATCTCTGATTGGTTCTGCATTGCCAACTCTGATTGGCTCTCCATATGCCTGATGGTATGGAATCCAGGGAATGGAATTTTCCACTGCTGTGAACTATAGAGTTTGTAGATGAAGTCTCCATGATGGCTGGGCAGGCCATCATGACAAACAGAAAAAACAAACAAACAACCTTACCAGTCTCTCCCCAAGGCTCAAGGCAGGGTACAACATAAATTAAAATACAATATATGACATCAAATCATTTAAAAACACAGATAAAAACACATAGGATTAAAACTAACATTAATTATGAGTATGGGTATATCCATAAAAATACAGCTATTAAGACAAGACTTTCAACTGCTGATCTAATGCCATTCCAGCCAATGCCTCCATTATTACTATGCTCTGCTCAATATGATAGTGTTAGAGTTAGGAATTTTTGCATTTTTATACTTAAAAAATTGTTAGTTGTGTTACGGTGACTTCCTGTTTGCTTGTTCTGCCACACCCACTCTTTTCCTGTGCCATGTAACTTGCAGTGATCCCCCCCTCTTTCCACCATAAGACCATGTGTTTCATTGTCCAAATGGCAGGGGGTTGGACTGGATGGCCCTCGTGGTCTCTTCCAACTCTACAATTCTATGATTCTAAGTATTGTAGGTAAATATACTTTTATACATTTTACAAAGAAGACAAAGCTTGCTTATTTTCACTGCTAGACCCCCATGTAGGTAGGGTTGGAATTTTTTTTGTTCATCTTCTGTCTTGCCAATTTTATTACTCTTCTTGTGAGATCCAGTACTATCTATTATGTTTCCCAACAGGAAGAACCATGCCTTTTTCCTGGTGAATCTGATCTGCATTTTAAGTTCTTAGGTAGCTTATATCTATTTGGTTTTGTATCTTTTTGTACAGGTTACCCATTGTATTAACCTTTCTGATAGATGTGCATAGCACAATTATGTCTCTTGTCAGTTGCCTTCCCTATTTTGTCCTTTTTTTCTTTTTTCTTCATTTTTTACTAGAATAAAAGCAATTAAAGTACTTCTTTCATCATATATTTAAGGTGACTGCTGCATATATCGATTTTGGCTAGATTTTTCTCTGAATATTTGTCAAGTACTATGCTATTCACATAATACATGCCCATGGATGGAGAGCTTGTCTATGTGCAATTGGGTGCTCATGGAAAATATCCTTGTAGGGTGAGCTTCGAAAAAAGCACACCTTTACCTCAGCCTGGCATAAAACATTATGCTGATTCAAATGAAATAACAGGAGTTAAATGAAAAGTGTCAGCTAACTATATGGCATGCAAGAAGGTGTTGTATTTGTGGGGGGGATTACTCTACCCAGAAGAGTGGCAACATGCCCATAGATGCTGTATACATAGAAGTGTACATCTGAGGCAATTGTTTGGAACCAGGGATATAGAGAAATTCAATCTTTGTGATTTTTCAGTAAAAACTGACTGGATGCACATGTATAAGAATTATGCCCCCCCCCAAAAAAGTGATATAAATTTAATCACTAGTCCCAACTACCAGTAGAGCCATTCAATCAAGTCCTGATCCGTAAGCCAACACTTGTGTAAATTCCATTGATTCAACGGCTTTTCTCTATTTGGAGCCAGTAATTATATTTAGGCCCTAGTCATCTATGAGCTTTCATACCTCCCAAATGTTGAGGTAACTCTCAACTTGGGCAAGGCATCAAAATACATGTAAAAATGTGTATTTTAAGAGGGAATCTATGTTGAAATCATTAGCAAAAATGGGAGAGAACATGTAGAAGTCACATGGAGTGGAAACTCGCAAGCAGTGACATACTTCTTTTGCTAATTTTTTTCCGGAAACAAGTTATGAGTTATTTTGGCAGTTTTCTTCCTGCTTCAAGAAAGTCTTTGAAAGCAATGTAGTTTTTGGTGTGATTCACGTTTTGGGAGTTATTCCATGCAAAATTCACACATGGTTGATTTTGCCCTGAAAACAACATTTACTGTGCAGTACAGAAAATGGTTTTTTTTTTTTTCCTGTGCAAATCAATGGCATGGGAATTTTGCACAGAATCAGATCACCATTACAATATTTTCTGTGTAGGAAACAGGTTTTTTTCTGAGCAGAAAATGATATTTCTGTACAGATATATTATTTTCTGTGCAGAGATTTTGTGCAGAATAAGCTCTAAACTGCAAAGATTCTTATTTGTCCAGGATTCTTCTCAGCCCATAACACTCAAAATATGTTTTTTTGACTACAGTTGTCCCTTAACATTCGCGGATGTGACATTCGCGGTTTTGAGTATTTGCGGGTTTGTCTTACCCTGCGTGCTTGTCTGTGTCTTCCCTTCCCTTTCTAAAAGGAGAGAGGACACAGACAAGCATGGAGTGTGAGGTAAAGCCTCTTAAACCGGCCCTCTCCTGTGCCTTCACCAGCAGAGGGGAGGTTTAAGGGTTTTTCCCTCACCCTGTGTGCTTGCCTGTGTCTTACCTTCCCTTTCTAAAAGGAGAGACACACAGACAAGCACCGAGTGTGAGGAAAAGCCTCTTAAATCAGCCCTCTGCTGGCCCTTCACTCTCTTTGCAGGGAGAGCGAAAGCCCAGGGAAGGCAATTGTTATTCGCATTTTTTTCACATTCACGGGGGTCTAGCTACCCTAACCCCCGCAAATGTGATAGGACAACTGTATTTCTCTAACATTTTAAAATGTTATTTCCATCTGTACTCACAAACAAATTACACACACTGGTCTTGTATCTGCATGAAGTGAACGAGCATATAAGCCCCAGTTAACATGGGGAAAACATTGATTTTATCACACTACACTGCTATATTGCTATTATTCCACTTTAACTGCTATGGCTGCCTCCTGTAGAATTCTGAGGCTTGTATTTTAGTGAGGCCTAAGAGCTCTCTAGCTGATCTGATTGGTCAATCTGACCCATTTCCTTGGCCAGACTGACTTGAATAAATGAAACATTGTGGGTAGGATCTGCAAGATCATTAACACATTTAAAAATTTCTATGTCTGAACAAACTGCCTGCAGTCTTTATCTTAGCTTTGCACTTTTGGAATGTGTGCTGCAACTTGGTATTGGATGGAGTCATTTAACTCTCCTAGGATACAGCAGTGAAGCTATAGATAAGCCATGCAGCTGAACACCCACTCCCCAAATAAACAAAACCCAATAAGAAGCATGATCTAATATTCCCTCATGGGACAGTCTGTCATATGAAATAAAATCCACAGCTGCAAATGTGTAGAATCTGATTTGTCTCATTAAGGCTGTGTTGGCATCTGTTTCTACTCATAAGTGATATCTGTTTCAAAGTGTCGAATATGGTTCAGAACAATACAGAATAGTTAACACTTTTGACAAAGCATTTGTACTGATAGGTTTGCCACATAACTCAATATATTGTGGGTTTTCTTTTCAGTAGGGATTTCTGTAGGGCTAATTGAACACTGTTCTATAGCTGCAAGATGGCCAGTTTATTGAATATTTCCCATAAAAACAAGCTCTATCCCAGGGGTGGGAGTTGTATGGCCCTCCAGATGTTGTTGGACTGCAACTCACAGCAGCCCTAGCTATCATAGCCCATGATAAGTAAAGTTGCATAGGAATGTTGGGAGTTATAGTTCAAAAACTTCTGGAGGGCCATATGATGCTCACC
The DNA here is from genome assembly GCA_030847615.1 of Gambelia wislizenii. Classification (NCBI taxonomy): domain Eukaryota; kingdom Metazoa; phylum Chordata; class Lepidosauria; order Squamata; family Crotaphytidae; genus Gambelia; species Gambelia wislizenii. Next base: position 113,733,818 of record JAUMIR010000004.1, read on the forward strand.
CTGCTTTATCCCACTGACAAAGGGGCCATATCTATTGTTGAATCAGGTATAAAAAGCAGCATTCAGTGTTGCTTTTTGTGGTTGTTGGGAATTTCTCAAGAATTTTAGCAATCTTTGCAAAATAATGGGATGCAGATTATTCCATCAAACTCTAAGGACTGGTTTTGCTTATCCCTTCTTTATGTTGTATTGCTTACATATCTGAAGGATTCTAATATTTGTTTATTTAATATGTGACTTCATTTAACTATTTATGTATTTATTTAAGTTTAATGGCTCCAGAAAAGGAGGAAAGAAAGCTAATAAAGTGAAAAAAAAAATGAACCAATTTGTATATTCACATGAAAGAAGGATAGTAGGAGAGATTGGCAACTAGGTAAACTTTCTTTAACTTTTACAAGATCTATGTAAGATAGCCATAGTGTAGATCTTGCTAAGGCTCGGATCCCTTGGACCCCATCCTCACCCTACCAGGAGTGAGCTATGTCTGAACCTGACAGTGAGCCATATATAATAGTTTACCTTCAGATGGGTGTGTCATTACAGGGAGATCTTCTATGCCAAAGACAGCTCCCAAGCCTTGAGACTCAAAGGGGGAAAATGACCTGGTGGTCCCAAAGGTCTTGTACATCTTGGGTTTTTACAAGCCAAAGGTGAGATCAGAGAATTCCCTTTCACCAGAAAAAAGACCCTTGAGTCTTCACTGCTACTTCTGGGCCAAGCCTCCTGCCACAATTACTTGCTCTATGGCTGTCGTTGCCCCAACCAAACATCCACAAATTCCCATCTTGAATAAATTTTGCAAATAGGAAAAAAAAGACTTAATCCCAAGCCAAGTTTCAAAATGGGGGAGTGGGGCTAATCGGCTGATAGAGAGGGTGGATAGTGCAGGTGGGGAACAAAAGAGGCTAGAGATGAGGTAGAATTTAAGCTTTGTCCCTACCCTTCCCCGCCTCCAAATTATGATGTCCTGAAGGGTCTGCCTCATTGTATATCCATATTCTAGCTGTATGTCCAAATGTCCACCCAACAGAAGTGTGGTGCATATTTTTCAGGATGATTGGATAGTAGAAACATAATGAATTCACAGATATTGCAGGTTTCAGCAATGAATTGTGAACGTTAGAACATGACAGTGTCCTCTCCCTATATGGCTGCACCAGTTTGTGCCATCGATTGTATCTTAGTCTTTCTCCATGACCTTTGTATGTCAGTGACATAATCACAACTAGAAATCTAGCTACGTAGGTAGCATCATCCTGTCCAGTACATGATCCATAGTTTTCTGGGACTGCCTATGTGAGTAATCCAGGAAAAAAAATAGTAACTTGGGAAAATGGAGAGAGAGAGAGAGAGAGCAGATCAGAGAAAACATAGCAGCAAATAAGATTAGAAAATAAGTATTGTCTCCCTCAAAAACTCTTAGAAGAATTTTTGGACCAAAAAATGAAATGGTAGGATTTTTTTTTAATGCTGGCTATACTCAACTGATATTTTTCTATCTGACCTAATATGAGGTTAGCAGCTCAAGAAATGTTGAGTATAGGGGCAGAGAAACTCTTATTATATAGATGAAAAGTAGTGTTTAAATGTTGCTGTTGCTGTTGTTGTTGTTGTGTGCTTTCAAGTCGTTTCTGATTTATGGTGACCCTAAGGTCAAGCTATCATGGGATGTTCTTGGCAAGATTTGTTCAGTGGTGGTTTGCATTTTTTCTTTCTCTCAGGCTGAAGAAGTGTGACTTGCCCATGGTCACCCAGTAGGTTTATGTGGCTGAACAGGGATTTGAACCCTGGTCTACAGAGTCATAGTCCAACATTAAAAAAATCTATACCATGCTGGGTCTCATTTAATTATTACTTGGCCAATATTTATAACAGAAAATTAGGTAAGATTGCATTGTTAATGCATTGTGGCATTGCAAAAAATCTTAAAATAAATAAATACACATACACATATATAGTTAAACATGTTAAAAACTAAGCAAATACCTATCTCTCTATTTATCATCCATCCATCTAAATGTGTTGCTGTAGGTTTGTCTGTTTTTATCCTTTTACCTTTCTACTTGTCCAGTTGTATAATAATGGCTGTGACTATCATATACTAAAATGCTATGCATAGATGCAGCAGTTCCACTGAACTGAAGTGAATTACTCCCAGGTTACTAATTGCAACATTTATAAATGATTTCTTTTGCAAGACCTTTCTGTTTAGGAAAGCCTACTTAAGCATCATAGAGTTTATCAGACTTGATGGGCAAGTCCCCTTAGTTGTGAATGATTATGAGTGACTTCGATTGCTATCCTAAATTCACCTACCTAAGAGAAAGCCCCATTGAATACAATAGAACTTCATTCCTGTCAAAAGGCCACATAGCAAAGTATTATAAAATCCTAACTGAAAGAGATTTAGAACCAGAATATGTGAAAGATCACATGATAAAATGGGCTCAAGAAATAGGCAGAACCATTGAAATTGAAAGGTGGGAAAAAATTTGGATAAATACCGAAAAATTTACATTGTCACAAAATTTGAAAGAGAATTTTGTTAAAATGTTTTATGGTATCTAACGCCAGTCAAATTAAACAAAATGTACAAAACTGGGATAATAAAGTGCTGGAAATGTGAAAAGGGGGTGGGAACCCTAATTCATTTATGGTAGAATTGCCCTGTAGCAAGGAAGTTTTGGAGAAAGATTAATGTTTTGATCAGAAAGATCCTAGAGATAAATTATCCACTAATCCCAGAAACATACCTTCTAAATATGGTAGATAATAAAAGGTACCAGACATGAAAAGCAAATGGAGAATTTTGATGTATATGATAACACCTGCTAGAATCTTACATGCACAAAAGTGGAAAAAGAAAGAAATCCCGACAATGGAAGAATGGATTGTAAAAATGTAAAAATATGTGGGAGGCAGAAAAATTAACAACATTATTGAGGAAAAGTTCAGTGGAAAAGACTAAAACGGAATGGGAACCGATGGAGAGTTTTGGGGAGAATACAAAGCCAAATTGAGTAAAGGAATCTCTAAAGTGTAAAGGGACCAGGTAAAGAGAGGAAAAAGTACTGTAGTAGTAAAATCAGAGGACGGATAAGGAATGTAGAAAGATATGGAACAAAATATGAAAGGTTGATAAAGTACAGAAGGAACAATTAAAGAACGAGAGGAACAGAAATCAATGAGAAAATAGTAGAGGAAGAAACCCAGCAGAAATAGATAGGATGGAAGGTAAAAGAAGCAAAGACAAACAAAAAAGAAAGAACAGAAATCGAAATAAAGAAACAATTGGTTCTTTGTTGTTTTTTTTGTTTCTTTTTGCTTTTCCCCTATTTTTTAAATATAGAAGAAATAGAGTTACAAATAGGTAAAAAGTTTTTTAAAAAAGGATGAGGATATGGTATGAAGCTATGTAAGAAATAATGTACTAATGTAAGAATGGAATATGTAACGAACGAAAAGCAAAACAAATAACTATAACGAACAATTGTAACTAATAAAAAGTATGTGTGTGTGTATGTATATATATATATATATATATGAACTTCATTCCAACTAAATTTACACAGGATCCTTCTGTATGATGGGAAAATCAAGAAGCTCAGGTATGTCACTGTCATGTTACTCATACATATTGTATAAAATGAATCAGATCATATGTGGTCACTACCACATCGGGTAAATCTGCTGCAGTCCCACAGACCTGGTTTGATAGGGAATGTAAACTCAAGAAAAAGGAGCTGAGTAAACTAACAAGGCAGGTGAGACATGTAGGCACTGATAATGTTATCTCCTTTCTAAATTCATGTGATAGACTTTGGGTCTGCCCCATGGAGTTCCAGCAGCTCACCTTAGGGCAGAGTAAGGTTTCCACTCAATTGCAGCTAGAATTGATCTGTCTTTTTAAAGATTCTGGCACAGATTAAATTGTCTTGAGGATCACTCCCTCAGCAAACTTTGCTGGCTGGAGGAACTGAAGACTAGAGGTTGGGTACAATTGTGCTGAGATAAGTTAAAGGTTTACAACCTTGATAGAGAGAAATACTTAAGACTTAGTCCTATCGGTCTCAAAAACTGGATTTTTTTTATTATGATGCTAATCAAGACAGGGCAGCCATAGCTGGGGCACATTTCTCCATTTGGTACCCACAGATTCAGATCAATCATACAAGGCCACAGTCCTTTGAAACTCTAACCTTTCACCAAATCAGAAGAGCTTCCACAGAACTTAGATTTCAGCAGATGCCTTCTGCATATCTTGAAGGGAGATTTCGAGGTATTCCAGTGCTAGACAGAAAATGTGCTTTTGGTTGTAATCAGACTGAGGACGTAACCCATTATTTGTTGTTTTGCCCCCTCTATTCTGCTCCTAGACAAAGATTTGTGTGTCCTATTATTTAGGTATATACAGACTGCTCATCTCAGGAAGAGTTGTGGCATTGCTAGCTGATACAAACCTATTATTTGTCACATATTCAGTAGCCCATTTTGCACTGGCAGCTAAGAAACTAGGTGCTCACTTTATTAAGGAACATATTGTATTATAAAAATTGATCTTTATTCTTTTTGATGTTTTAAAAAGTTTTAATCTTATGTTTCATATTTTATTGTCAATTTTATTCACAGTTTTTCCTTTTATATACATTTTAAAGGCCATTGACTATATACAATAACGTTTATGACTCCTTCTATTGTATAAAATGAAGAATGGGAGTGCCTTTCTCTGATCACACATGAAAACAATACACAATGGAATTTGAATGGATGACATATTTGACCATGACACAAATCGGCCCAAATTGCTGCTGTTGTTATTTGCCATCATGTTGACTCTGACTTATGGCAACCCTGTGAATGAGAGACCTCTAAGGCCCCTGGTTTGAATCAGTCCACCTATAGTATGGCCTCTCTGTCTCTCTCCTGACTGCCTTCCATGTTACCACGTATTATAGTATTTTTCAATCAGTCATGTCATCTCATTGGATCCCCTTTGGCACCCCCGTTACCCTACTTTTCTGGGGTGGTGGGACTGTGTGTTCCTATGAGACAAGAGGCTATGGTGAGGGCAGCACTGTTGCTAGGTGTTCTCCCACATCAGGCTTTTGTTGAGGAGGCGAGACTAGATGAGTCAAACAGCTATTGGGCAGCTGCAGTAGTATGTGTGTGTGGGGGGTTGACACTGGTGGAGGATTTTTCAGAGACAATGGCAGTGATACCACAGCTAACTCCAAAGGAGCTAGTACTGCGCAGAAAAAAGCAGTGGTAAATCACTCCTGAAGTTTTTTACCTTGAAAAACCTATGATGAGGTAATCCAAAATGACAGAAGAAATTGCAATGGAAGATAAGACCCCCAGATGCAAATTATATCTACACAAAACAGTATCTACAAACATTGCTATCAGGATTTATTGAAAATATTAAACCAATGAGCAATTTAAGATGTCTTACATGGCATTTAAGAATTTGCTACATCACAACTGATTTGAAAAACAATGACCTATTTTGAAATTATCAGCGCTGTCTACACACAATCCTAAATATACACTGGACTGACTATGTGATGAATGTTGCTGTTCTTGAGCAAGCAGGGATCGCCAGCATTGAGGCCATGATATTGAGAATGCAGCTGCGCTGGGCAGGGCACGTTTCTAGGATGGAGGACCATCACCTCCCAAAAATACTACTCTACGGTGAACTTGCCACGGGTCAGCATAAGAGAGGCGCTCCAAAAAAGCGATACAAAGACTCCCTGAAACAACATCTCAGGCTCAGCCAAATTGATCACCAACAGTGGTCCGCCCTGGCCTCACATTGGGAGGCATGGAGACACACTATCCACAATGCTGCAGCCTTTTTTGAGAACTCACGCCGAACAAGTCTTGAAGAGAAATGACAACGCAGAAAGAATCACAACCCAAAAATATCTCCCAAGGAGCCCTGCTGCTGTGCTTTTTGCAACCGGACTTGTTTATCTCGGATTGGCCTTTTTAGTCATCAGCGCGCTTGCAGAAAGCACGGGATGAGTACTTCCTGAATCTTTGTTTGCGAAGAAAAGCCAGAGAGAGAGAGAGAGAGAGAGAGAGAGAACTTTATAACTACTCAGACTAGCCAAATCTTTGTTTATTTTTTTATACCTGTGTTGTTTTTGATGATTTAATAATGTGCTGTTTCAAACTGAATATTTAAACTTGAATTGGTTTCCTTTATCTTTGAAGTGTTTTCCCCTTTCAGAATGAAGAATTTAAACAGAAATAGGTCTGAAAAGAATATTATTAGCAGCATAATATTTGGGATAACAGAAATTTGACTAATATGATATTTAATAGCATTCCACAGCTATACATTTTATAGTGAGCTTTAACCTTAATGAACACTTATGAATTTTGTGACTACTTTTTATGTAAAAATCATATTTTTTTAAATTAATCCTGCCACTTCTGGTCATTGATAATTATTCTTAATGTTAGCCTCAGATTTCAGAGTAGAATACAGTAGCACCCCCACATCTGTGGGGCATTGGTTCCGGGCTGCCTCATGAATGGTGAATTCTGCAGATAATAGTGAATGCCCTGGACAAGGAGGAAGGGAGGGAAAGAGTTGGATGGCCAAGACCACCACAACTCAGCCCACCTAGGCCACAGCCTCTCAGGCCTCCTCCTCCACCACCACCTCCACCGCCGTCTCCTCTGCCACTGTCGTGGCCTCCCAGATCTCCACCACCACCATAGCATGCCTTGCCATCGCTTTCTCCCAAGTTGCCACAGCCTCCCAGACTGCCACCGCCACCGCCATGTGCCCTGCCACTGCCATCACCCCTGATGCTGCAGCCTCCCAGGCCTCTGCCACCGCCATACTCCTCGCCAATACTTTTTCCCTGCTGCCACCAACACTGCCACATACTTTGCCACTGAACACCCCTGCCACCACCACCACCACCACACGCCTCACAGGCCTCCACTGCCACCTGTGCCACCGCCACCACAGCTGTGCTGCCAATCACCCCTGCCACCAATGCCACCAACATGTGCCTCACCCCCACTTTCCCCCTGCGCTCCGCTGCTGCCACCTCCACCACCACTGCTACATACCCCACCACTACCACTGGATCCATCCCCTCCCTCCCCATCCACCCCCTCCCACTGTTGCCATCCACAGATAATTGAATCAGTGGATGGCGAATCAGCGGATGCGGAGGTGCTACTGTATATAGAATGGATACATGTTTTATGATATAATACTCTGCTTTTATTGGTATTTATAAAGTAATAAGCAAAGACACACAACATTTCACATAAAAATATACATGATGTCCACACCAATACATTAAGAACCCATATTCTATCTTCTACTCTCACACCTAATTTCCTACTTAAGTTTGTGAAAATATGCCAAGCCCATTTTCATTGAGTCTTGCAGGTTCTCACGAGTATTCTTAGTCTATCCCATTTCTGTGTTGGGTTGTGACACACAAACACACTAATACATATCCACAAACATTTTCAGAATTTATGTATATTTTGTATGCATTTGCCCAATGCACATGTACTTGTACACATTGTTGGATTGAGTAAAGCTTATTTGTGTGCATTTTCAAATATGTAATTTATCAGCTGTACACTTTTTTGAAAAGTAAACATGGTTTTGTATACATTTTTCTTTGAAATATACAGTATTGAAAATCTTGTAAATATATGAAATGCATGTACTTCATTCTGTTGGCTGTCACAAGGGTTTGAAATGGGTATTTCCCAGTGGAAATATGAAGCCATTAAATTTATTTCCCATTCCTACCTCTGCTGATTTCCATCAAAATTATCCCTGTTTCTTCCTATTCTCTCTCCCCTGCCCCCAGCCTTTCTTTCTCATCACACAAAAACACCTCTTTTCCAGAGCCTCTTTTATTAGAGCACATGTAGAGTAAATTTAGGTTAAGAGCTGAGCACAAAGAGTGCCACAACTAGAGTCTACCTGGTTGGCCAATCAACTAGCTACCAATCCAGTATTTTTAGACTTATTTTTACCAGTTTGATTAACAAATCTGATAGAGTACGCTATCAAAATCTTTACTGAAATCAAGATATACTAAATCCACAGGATTCCCCTCATTTACCAAGCTTGCATCTCAATCAGAGGAAATCTGATGGAAATTAAATATAGTGGTTTATGTGCCTAACCAAAGAGGCAATGCTATAATTGCATTCTGCTTTGCTTCACAATATGAATTAAAAGCACAATATAACAATAATATGTGCTTTGTGAGTTTAAAAACCTCTTGTTTCCAAATGGAAATTGCACCTGCATGCATGCACATACTCAAGCAAGAGAATTATTATTATTATTATTATTTAAAGAATCATATTGGGAAAGCAAATCAGCACCTCACAAGAGCTAGGAACAAATGGGGGGAAACAGATTGAAGTGAAAAGGTTGGCAAATTAAAAGGAAAAAAGATTCAGAGAGACAATTAACAATTTCCCAAACTCTAACAACAGCTCTTTCAATGATCTTCTACAAGAGGCATGAGATTATTAGACTGTGCAACTTCTTTATCTTCACAGAACCACCTTGGCTTTTTCCATATATGGGCATGTTGGGGAAACACCATCTAGCTTTTCCCACTCATTGTTGATACTGTATCTCTGAATCAGTCTTTGGAACATTTTGTTCCTCTGAAGAACCTAATTGGGCCAATAGGATTGGATTCAGAGTTCAAAAATGTTAGTCCAAATCAGCCCAATTCACTTGGGGATTGACCAAATCAAGGGGGTGTCTACACGATAAAAAAAATTACATACAGCATTCAAAAGATCATGTGTATATACGGCTGTTCGGATATATATGTGTCTTTCGGAAGGGGGGCTAGCAAATCCCCCGTAAACTATGTGGATTTGGCGTGCAAGAGGATTAGTGGATCTTGACCTAAAATCCGTACAGCCGTTTGAATGGTTGATCATCTGTACCCCCCCATTCACACACATACTGAGCAGAGGAGCGGGGCTAGAAAGGAGGGGAATTGGAAGCGGCCGCCATGTTGGATTCCCGGCTAAGTGAGAGTCCGGTAAGACCATGAAATGGATAATGTTTACATTTATTCATTTTATTTTATATTGTAAATATGGAAAAGTGACTGTCCGCATAACAAGCACCTTTTTAAATAATAATTTTAAAAAAGCAGCGGGAGATTTAAAACTGCCGCTTGGCTCACTCGCTCCAGCCAGCTGGGGAAGGGGGATCATACAGAGTTTAGGGTGGGTAAAAAATCATGTAGGCAGATTGTACACATTCATACAACTGCTTTTTCATATTTTTTTAAACCCCCCCAATGGATTTTTTTTTTCAGTCGTGTAGACATGCCCCAAGTGTCCAGCCTTAGTATTAAGTGTCTTGGATGGCTGTTTCTCATTCTCATCACTGCCTTAATCTTTTGTTCTCAGTCCACAAACAAAAGTATATACTGTTGGAAATGAATGCAATTCATCTTCAAAAGAGGAGAAAATCTTCCCAGGGTTATATTTGAGACACTGACTGCTGCAAGAGTTGCACTAAACATGTACCAAATCAAATTTTAAACCACATATGTCAGAACATGTGATAAATATAATTGAAGAAGTCCCAGAAACTACCTAAATTGCTCACTTTTATACTGTTCCAGTTAAGTTATATGTCTTACACCCTTGAAGGAAATGCTGGTTGCGTGCTAGAGCTGAAAAAGCCTTGATTCAGATCTAGAGATGCCCAGAGGATTTTGTATTTTTCCTCTGAATAAAGAAGTGGAAATAACACAGGGTACTTGACACTGCACCTGCAATTTTACATCTGAGTGATTTTAATACTTTGAATAGCAGATATCTAGCATCATCATTCAATTTTAAGAAAAGAACGGCTTGTAGTGCTACGATTTTGACTGCAATTTAGATTCATGAACAAGCAATTTATCTTTAGCAATCGCTGGTATCCAGGTGAGTTGTTGTCTGAATATTTGAATTTTAAACCTAGTACTGTATTCAAGATGGCAAGAGTATTAATGTGTCTTATAGCTCAGGCCAATGGTCCACCTTGGCTAGCATTCTTTCATCAACAACAATCAAATTTTGATTATTGAAGAAGTTGATAATGCAAAATTTCCTATCGTGCCTATCTTGTATCCAGGAATTCTTGTTTCTGATGTGCACACATGCGTTGCAAGCTACAATTTCTACACATTTGCCATCATAAGTTGACATCCTCATTTTGAATCTAATGATTGGCGGTTGGGAAAATTAGGTGCCAGTGCATAGGAAGATGCTTAACCTGTCAAAGAATTATTGATTGCTGATTATGTTGACTAGGAGAATTTCTGCCCATTTCTCCCTTTGAAAGGTGAAAACTAATCACTTTGCTTTGGTACATAACAAATGTATCATATCTTCAAAGGCTGTGATTTTCTGAGATGTGCTTCAGACACAGAACAGCAGAAAGATGCTATGGTTATGCTCAGAAACTGTGGAGTTCAACCCAACAGTACTGCTGTATCCCAATGGTTAAGAGACTAAGGAGATTATCGGACAAATACAAAAAGCCCAATGCATGTGAAGATGGCATTACTGCCCTGCAAATGGGTCCTGGTTTCAGATATTGTCATCATTGTCACATACTGCTTCTGTGCTGCAGCTGTAAATGAAGCACCACTTTCAATTGATAGGCAGGTCCCATCAATGAAAAGTGATGCCTTACTCATGGCTGCAGCACAGAAGCAGCACACGATGATTATGGTGTCATTTGAAACTGGGACCCATTTGTGGAACAGTAACATTGTACCCGTGTGGTCCTATTGGGCTTTTTGCTGTGTCTGATAATCTCCTATCCTTATGAATGAGGACATATTAAGTTCAAATCTCTGCCATGATCATACTGAGGAACCCCTCACCAAGCGATTCTCTGAGTTCTCATCTTAATCTTCATTCTCCATTCTGGAGATTACAGTGCTAATGTGTTTCTCAAGCTTGTTTTGCTTTATGTAAGTATAAACACAAAATAAGTTTGGAAGAGCTTTGAATGCTGTACCATTTCTTCTATAGTTAATTGCAGTTATTACCACGAGATAATTTTCTTGTGATCTGTATTGTTTCTTCATTTGCAAAACTGTGACTGCTATTGTTCATATACCCAAAATGGCACCAAAATACAGCCTCTGATTAAGCAATATTAAAATAGATAAATGCCTAAAAACCAAGTGAATGACAGGTCCTCTCAAACGTCTTGGCAAATAGGAAGGTTTAAGATGACATGGGGGAAAATTTAGTGTCAGCAGCAACAAACAGATTAGAAGGATGATTCCAGAGTTGGGGCACCACTATATAAAGGTCCCTCTCTGTTGCTAATATGTACTCCACCTCTGCTAAAGAGACTACTTCGTGAAGATCTTAAAACATTTGGAGTTATATCCACAGTTATATCCACAGTTTGACACCTCTTTAACTGATATCACTCCATCCTGGGATTTGTAGCTTAGAATCCTTTGTTAGAGAAAACAATATAGCATTCAGGGAACACAATAGTGCTTTCTAGCAGACAATTCTAAGTGCCTCACCAAACTAAAAATCCCAGGATCCCATAAGTTGGTTGTTGGTATCCAACTGTTTGAATGGTGTAGTGTGAGTACAATACTAGTCATGATATAGTAAAGTTTTCCTGCATATCACAAAAGGAGAAAGTGGAATTAATATTGCAGCAGCTAGGCATTTGGTGTCATGTAGAGCACTAACAGTGGCATGATTTTTCTCTCCAAACAAGAAAATATTCTTTAGCAAACAGCATAGTTTCCCTTTGCTGCTCATGCCAACTTGCAGCTCTGTTTCCTTGCATGTTATTAGGTCAATGACATTTATCTTTGGGTTTTCTTGTTCCTTGAATGATGCCATCCAACCATGGATCATGTAGGGAATGCAGTAACACCATTGTGCCACACAGTCAAATAGAGATGCCTTTGCTACAATTTTACTGAAGACAAATAAAACCAACACCTTGTTATTCCAAGGAGATTATCAGATGCAGCCGAAACCCCCAAGAAGAGCATGCAAGGATGATGTTACTGTACTGCAAGCGGGTCCTGGATTCAGAGCTACAGTATTTATTTGTCCTTGCATTTACATCCCCAGTTTTAGTTCTGGGTGTATTCAAGCTAAAATTGCAGCATAATTCTTGGCTGAGGACAAATGGCCTTCCTTACATTTTCACCTTTCCTGGTAGTGAAATTGCTCAACTTTCTCCAGTGGAAGGGTGCGGGGGTTGTCTAACAGTTTGTATATGATTTGGCAACAGCAGCAGCACAACTGTTTTCTTTTTCTTTTCCACATCCAAGCCCCATTTTCTTTTACTGCCCTCTGCAACCAGCTCCCCTGCAATGATCCAAACTTAGCATCTTCTGATAAACTCAAGGCCAGTTCTATGATATATATGTCTCAGACTGTGGTGTCAACTTTTCTTTTTCATGAAATGACAACTGTTTAGTTTGTAAAGCCACCAGGGGTGAAACTGCTGAGGAGCAGGAGGAGGGGAATGAGAGCATTGCCTCCCACATACGAATTCTGCTCCCCAGATGAAATGTTCCTTCAGTCTCTAAATTTCTAGTATTATAGTAACTTAACACTTAGTATGAATATTAGAAAAGCAATCTAGGCAATCAAAGAGGAGCAGACAAAATTATCAAGGGAAGGTGAGCACAACAAACACAAGAGTTCTAGCTGTTAATAGTTTTCAGCATCTTACTTTCTGCAATACAACTCCTGGTTCTTACCACTTTATCTGATATTTTGTAATATTTTGTATTTGCAAGTGTAATTATTTTTCTTATCGTGCACAGTTCTCATCATATTTTTCTCTATTTCTATGCAAAAACAAATATAGAGCTCAACTCCCATATCCGCAGGGGATATGTTCCAAAAAAACCCATGGATACCTGAAACAGTGGATAATAAGGACCCCTATTATTTTTAATAAGAAGAATGCCAGAGGTTGACCACAGAATTACATTGGAGGACCTAGAAATACCTAGAGAGAACATATTTTTTTGATGTGGATCAGTGAAACCATGGATACCTCATCCATGCATATGGGGGGTTGTCGTTTTTATTGTTTTATGAAGACTGCTGAGATGCATGCAATGATACAGACTAATATAATTCTTTTTCTCAGTTACAAGCTAATTCAAATATTGGTATAAGTAGCATACTCAGGGTATATTTAGAAAAGAGCTCTAGAAGGATGCAATTGTCAATAATGACCAGTATGAATTAGTGACCAATTATAACTGCTCCAGAAAGTCTGGGAAGCATCAAATATTGCAAATTTTAACTGCACTTCAATGTCAAATATATCATACAGAAAATGGTCAGAGAGGTATTTATTTTCTAGCTATATTTCTCATAAATCAATAGTGGGGCAGGGATAAAGTTATCATTAAGAAGCCAGTATCCTCAACATTCATGTTATGAGCCTATAATATTGTCAGAGACACTTATCTATGGAAGTATCATAATGTATTATTAAAGAGCATCATAATTTCTATGAAACAGAACAAAGCATTAGTTGCTCTTCCATCTCAATGGATAAACATGCATACATTTTACAAGCAACTGGGGAGTCATAAAGCATCCAAGAAGAAGGTCTAATTTACAGATGCACATAACCACAAAACAGAGGACAGGTTTCTACACAGAAAAAGTTACAGTGGGCTCAATTCATCAGTTTTGTCATTTATTTATTAAAGATCTGCTTTATCTGTGATTATTTGTATATAGAAATGGGAGAAGGTTTCTCAGTCTAACAGGTTTCTCAGCATAACAGAAACTGCTGTGATGTTTCAAGCAGATTATTTACCATTTCTGCATTTCAGAAAAGTTTTAGCAATTTGATACCACTTTAACTGCTATGGTTCCATCCTATATATTCTTTTTGTTTGGCAGAGTTTCTTCAGGTATTTAGAGTTCTTTGCCAGAGAGTCCTAGTGTCTCCCTACACTACAAATCCCAGGATATCATAGAAATCAGCCACAGTAGTTAAAGTGGAAACAGAGTGCTACAATTATGTAGTATGAAAGGACACCAGCATCTTATAGTTGTAAAAAAAAAATTAACCTATATTTAGGCTAGCTGTTTCTGTAAGTGAACAGGCACAATTCCCCCCACCCCATCCCGTCATCCACAAAACAGGTGAGATGTTTTCTGTCAGTCTCAAGAGTTTTGTATTTCTGAGAACAGTTGTTGTGTTTATTGCATAAACTGCTCAAATTGCATAGCTAAACTATAATCACTGCTATCTGGTTGCATGGACTTTTAAGATTTATAAGCATTGGATGGGTTGTCTGTGTGTTTTCAGTCTATCAGCCTATGCTTGTGTGTGCCCTTTCCTCCACAACAGGAAACGACTTTAGTTTTCTGCAGACATTTTGCACAAATTGCAGAACCCCGATGAAAATCAATGTGTTCCTTCTTTCCATCTCTTGCTGGAGGTGAGCATTCTCATGGAGACTGACAATGGACTTTTTCGGACGTTTAAAAAGTAACGCAAGTAGCCTCGTCAGCTTGCAAGGCTGCTGCGCTGCAAAGCATCAGTTTCGGATGACGCTTGCCCCTGCCGGTACTGTTGCGGTACCGCGGGGAGAGTTGAGCATCATATTTCCTTGATTTTTAATCACGATCAACTTTTGTGAGTAAAAATCAAGGAAATATGATGCTCAACTCTCCCCGCGATACTGCAACAGTACTGGCAGGGGCGAGCATCACCCAAAACTGACGCTTTGCAGCGCAGCAGCATCGCAAGCTAATGAGGCTGCTTGTGTTATTTTTCAGCGTCCAAAAAAGTCCAATATCTCTCAATGAGAATGAGAATATTTGTAAATATACTTCAAATATACATCTCTCTTAGGTACACATGAACATTGTCCAGGATTAATTGTGTGTAAAGATGAGTTATAGGGTTAAGAAAATTCCTGCACCTCCCAACGTGGTCAAATATATGTTTCTAGCTTTTCCACCACTGCTGACAAGCCTTAAAAAATCTGCTTCAAATCATATTGTCCTGGTCCTCAGTGACACCCCCACACACATCTTATTAATGTCATACCCCTCTCTCTCTCTCTCTCTCTCTCTCTCTCTATCTGGCTTTTCTTCACAAATGAAGATTCAGGAAGGTTTCTGCAAGCGCACTGATGACTAAAAAGGCCAATTTGAGATAAACAAGTCCGGTTGCAGAAAGCACAGCAGAAGGTCTCCTTGGGTGATGTTTCCGGGTTGTGATTCTTTCTGCATTGTCATTTCTCTTCAAGACTTTTTCAGCGTGAGTTCTCAAATAAGGCTGCAGCATTGTGGATAGTGTGTCTCCATGCCTCCCGATGTGAGGCCAGGGTGGACCATTTTTGGTGATCAATTTGGTTGAGCCTGAGATGTTGTTTTAGGGAGTCCTTGTACATCTTGTTAAAATGAAGTGAGAGTGGCATTAACAGCCACACATTTCCCCTAGGCTTCAGTATAAAAGTGTGGCCCTGCTATGATCACGTGTCCTATACTTCACATTATTTTCAGCCACACAGCCATGGCCACTCCACTTTTTCTTTTTCCTATCATGCATGTGAATATGCAAATATGCAAATAGGCAGACATGCACTAATAATGATATACAAGCATCTGCACAAATACATCTTCAAAAAATAATAGTGACTGCACGCTGGCAAGACATAAATACAAACAGAGAAAATAGCTCTTCCTGGTGGGAATGATCAGGTGACCCAAACCCCATCCTCTGGATCCACACTGAAGCCAACTTGGAGGCAGCCACATGTAAAATAAATTGTTTTTTTCTGGGAACAGTGTGGTATAAAAGCTAGTTTAAAATGTGTCTATGCCCTCAGGAGCCAAACAGAGCTGTATTCAATGTGAAGTCAAAGGCTTTCACGGCCAGCACCCATAGATTTTCCTTGGTTTTTTTCCAGGCTGTGAGGCCGTGTTCTGCTAGTTGGCCAGGTGATGGTGGGGAGGGCAAGGAAGGAGGAAGAGAGAGACTGCCAAGCCACCCAACCAGCCGGCCGCCTCTCTGCCCCTACCCCCCGGCCGCCCCTCAGCTGTGGGAGCCCAGCAGGGGTTCACAGCACATAAAACCCCAGACACACTCCTACCCAACTATTCTCTGAAGATGCCAGCCACAGATGCAGGCAAAACTTCAGAAAGAAACTATTCCAGAACATGGCCTCACAGTCTGGAAAAAAACCCAAGGAAGAACTGTATTCGATTCAAATCCTTAAGAACACTGTGTGTTCTACCAGCCCTGGTACAATGTGAGTACAGTCCCCCTCCCGCTGCCTGTGTAAACAAGCCCTAAGCCATCAAATACCATTGGGGATATTAGAAGAATGATACTAAGAAAGGAAGAGCACATGTATTCTGCACAATCATAGTACTAAGATTTTACTTTAATTTTCATGGCAACATCCTTTGGAATCCTGGAATATTATAGTTAATTTGAAAAGTTATATATTAATGTGTCAAATGATTGTACTCTTGACATGTTTCCTAAGTGGCCAATCAGCAGAGTGGGAAAGGAAACATACCAAAGTGTTTTATATATGTAGACAATGTTGTATGTTATGCCGGGTATAGTTAGTTTCAAGAATTTCTCTTGGCCATGGAGAACTTCATTGAAAATGTTATCCACATTTTTGTGACTTATGAACAGGTTGGCACAACTGAAGAGGAATTTTCAGGACACCTTTATGCAGTGTGTGCTTCTACATCTACTCTTCTGTCAAAAAGGAATCTGAGAAATCATAGAATCATAGAGTTGGAAGGAGCCTCATGGGTCATTGAGTCCAACCCCCTGCTCAATGCAGGATCTCCAGATAAAGCATCCCTAGTAGGTGACTGTTCAGACTCTTTTTGAAGATGTCCAGAGACAGAGACCCCACCATCTCTCTAGGCAATTGGTTCCTTTGCCAACCCACTTTTAGGACTTTTTCAGATGGCAATTTGTAACACAAGAAGGCTTGTCCCTCTTGCGAGGCTGTTGTGCAGCAGGGGGAGGCGTTTTGGATGATCCCGTCCCCCTGCCGATTCTGTTCCGGAAGAGCTAGGAGGCTGCAGCACCATGTTTGGACATTTCCTAATCACAGCCAACTTCCGTGATTAGGAAATGGCCAAATATGGCGCTCAGCATCTCATCTCTTCCAGAACAGAATCGGCAGGGGATGGCGTCATCCGAAACGCCCCCCCCCCCCGCCGCATAGCAGCCTCACAAGAGGGACAAGCCTTCTTGTGTTACAAATCTCCATCTGAAAAAGTCCTTACAGTCAAGAAGTTACTTCAAATGTTCAATCAAAATCTACTGTCCTGCTAACTTCAAACCATTAGACATGGTGCTACCCTCTGGGGCAGCAAAGAACAGGTTTGCACCCTCATATCTGTGGCAGCCCTTGGGGTATTTAAACAGTGCAATCATGTTACCCCTCAGTCTTCTGTTCACCAAGCTGAACATGCCCAGCTCCTTCAACCTTTCCTCATATGTTTTGTTTTCCGTACCTCTTATGACCCTTGTTGTCCTGCTCCTACATGTCTAACTCTTCTTAAAATGAGACACCCATTACTGAACATATACTCCAGATGTGGCCTGACCAGTGCAGAATATAGTAGGACTGTTACTTCCCTTTACTTGGAAATGATGCTTCTATTAATGCAGGTTAAGATAGCATTTGCCTTCCTTGCTGCAGCATCACACTGCTGACTCATGTCCAGTTTACGATCAATAATAATCCCAAGGCCCTTTTTGCATGAAATATGGCTGAGACACATATTCCCCATTCTACACCTGTGCATTTGGGTCTTGTGGCCTAAATCTATAATTTTGCATTTGTCTTTACTGAATTTCATTTTATTTATTTCAGCTCCATTTTCTAGTTTATATTGATCCCTTTGAATTCTGTCCCTATCTTCCAATGTGTTAGCCACTCCCTCCGAGTTTCATGTCATCTGGAAACTTGATAAGGATCCCCTCTACCACATCATCTAATTCATTAATAAAAACGGTGAATAGTAATGGCCCTAGGACAGAAACCAATGCACTCAACTCAAGACCCCCTTCCAGTTTGAAGCACAACCATTGATGGTAACTCTTTGAGCATATTTGAGTTAAAATGGTTTAAAATCATTTAAAAAGTGGAATAGGATCAGTACTTACAAGTATATCAGTGAGAATTTGAGAGAATTCTGGTACTAAATCCTACCAAAAGAATAATAGCATAGATCAGCTTTAAAGCTTTCCCTTTCCTCCTGAAAACACAAGAAGGTTTCGTTCTGGAAGGGAGAAAAGCTTCCTAAAACTAGCTGTACCCAACATAACATACGCAAGGGTGAGTCACTCTGTTGCCCTGCCCCTGCTGCCACCACTGCTGCCACCAGTTGATTGCCTGGGTCCCATTGCAGTGGCAGCAAAGGTGGTGGGGCAATGCTGTGACCCCCTGGGCACCGGGCGATACCAAAACCCATATCAAAAGTTGGTCTACTTCTATAACAGAGTAAATAATGTCTACTATTCCAAAAATCCAATTAATTAGTTGGAAGGTCCATCTTCACTGACTCAAGTCTTACAAAATAAACCATCTATCTATCTATATAATTCTCTTGAGTATGTTTCCTTTCCCAGTGTGCTGATTGGTGGCTTAGGAAACATACCCAACCAATCCCTCACTCCCTCAGCCAATCACCACCCACATGAAAACTCCCTGTCCACCTCACAATACACTCCTGCCACTCAATCTGCATCTACCCCCCCAGCCTCACAAGGGCCCCTCCCTCCTCTTACTCCCTCAGCCAGTCACCACCCACATGAAAAGAAATGCAATATTTTTCTCCTAAAATAATACCGTGTAGCTGAACCATGTGAAAGGAACACTGCCACTCCAAGCTCCATGCTACAACCACTGCTTTATACCCCAGCAGGGCACATAACGGTGTATATTACAATGGACACACCTATACTAATACTAATACAATTATACCAGTGACTCTTAACCTTTTCTTTACTACCCCCTTTAAACACCTTTTGTCACCATGGGCCCCCAAGATTTAACTCAAGATTTAAAACCCTAACAACAATAATACCTGGTAACAACAATAATACAATTACAACAATGCCTCTCTCATAATGGCAGGTGCATCATCCTGCAAGCTGATGGCACTCCCATCATTCTCCAAAGTACTACATTGCTCATTACCTGCAAACAGCAATTATCTTTCCAGCATGGCATCAGGTAACAAAGGGTTAACCTTAGCGTTAGCTAGCAGATAAAGATTACACCCACTGAGTTAACATCATCATGATGTAAGATCACCAGAAATCACCAGAGGGCAAACTGACCAATCAGACTGCCAGGGGGACCATTTGAAAAAAAAATATTATAAATGCTTTGTGTGAACACATGGCAGTGTGAGACAAAGGGAAATCTGAGATGGGGTAGCATGTATCTCAAAGAGAAGCCGTGACCTGAGCAGAGAGAGACAAAAAGAAGAGGCCTGGAACACCTGTTGGAGTGGCTGGCTAGTGAGCTCACCACTTTCCTGATTCAAATATGGACTTTGCATAAGTGAGTAGACTAGGAATGTCTTACTTAGGATTGCGTCAGGACATTTTGATTTCTTTTGTCTTGGCTGAATGTAATTGCTATTTCTGTAACTCTACTCTACTCTATTGCTATTTCTGTAACTCTAAGTGTACCTAGGAAAGGGAGGTGCCTGCCCTCATGAGAGATGTGCATGACTTGAACTTGCTTGAATAAAATAAGCTTTTCTAATCTTCCTATAAGCCAAGCCTACACGCGCCTTTATTCTTGGTCATTGCTACTTTGGCTCTTTTCTTTGTGATAGAGAAGGGGTGGTAATAGTTCCACAGTGGCAAGGAGTTTCACAGGTTATTCCAAAGTTCCCTGTGGTTTTCTCTTGAAACACATGTAAAAGGGGGCATCCAAATCAAGAGGTGGTGGCAGTAGCATACTTAGAAGAGAGATGTAGTTCAGAGGGATCTCCAGGCTAGAGGGATCCTGAGAAGGTGTCTCAGGAGGATCAGCTTAGGAGTTCTTGGCAGAAGCTCTCTTGAGCTGTATCACAAAGGTAGCCTTGTTTCCCAGGTGGACGCATGTGTGTGCACACATACACACATAGGCAGGAGGCTATATGGCAGCCTTTTAACCTTTACTTTACCAGTGGCCCCTTTAAATATCTTTTGTTGCCATGGACCCCAAGACTTTAGATTTAAAACCCTAATAATCATAATGATACCTAATTATACCCAACAACAACAAACAGACAGTTACACTGTCCATGAAATCTTCCCTCAGAGGCACTGGAGGGGGAGGGAAGACTTTCCTCTGCTTCTTCCTGCAAGTTTGTGGCTGGAGTGGATTGAATGGCAATGCACAGGCCAAGCCAGCCAGCCAGCCTTTACCTTGGCTCCTGTCACATGGCCACTCCACTGCAGGCAGGAGGTGGTCTGAGCAGCTTTCAAGCCTTTGTGGACCCCTGTGAGGACATTGCAGACCCCTGGGGGTCCCTACACATCAGGTTAAGAACCACTGGTCTAGATACTTGGCAAAAGTAGCATGCAAAAGCTCTGCCTCATTTAGAGAAGAGGGGGTCCAGGGACCTTTGTCTACCGCTTGTTAAAATAGAAATGAATAGAAAAGAGAGTGAAGGAGTCTCTCCAGCGAGGGGTGGAATGGTCACCTCTAACTTTTTCCCGAGTCTTTTGCCTTGCCTTGGCCCTGCCCGCAGACTGCAGAGCCTCAGCCTTCCTCTCCAACACCAGCTGCCCTTTGAGGGCAGCATGCTGGATTCCCATTGGAGGGAGGCTGGTGGCCAATGAGAGCCCACTTTGCTCAATTCTATTCCCCCTCCCTTGATGGCTTTGTCTTTTCCAACCAGCTGGAGGGTTTTTTTAGGAGGCAGCAGCCCATATGGTGCAGCTTCTCTAAAGCAAGTATTTTTCCCCATGGAAGCAGAGCCAGGAGTGGCCAGAGGACCCCAAGGGGTCCCCTAAGGAGGAAAAAGAGGGCCTAGAACCCCAGGGCAGCCTCCCACCTTCTTCCCACCCCTTTCCAGGTTTTGTTTTTGTTTTGTTTTTGTTTCTGCAGCCTGTAAGTTCCTCAGGGCAGAAGGTGTCCACTCAGTATAGGCTCACTGAGAGTCACCTGGCACAGCCTGGGGACAAACTAATCCAGGAGTAGCCAAAACAGTAGAACTGCACAGTAGAAAGGGCACAAAAATGAAGGCTTCAGCTAGCAACTGTTCCACAGCTCTGACTCATGTTCACACACAAAAAGACTTACAGACAGCAAGGTTCATCCAAAAATATCTGGAGGTCTTTACCTTCAGTTTCAGTATAAACAAACAGTATATACACAGAAAACTTCATTAACAAACTCAACAGCAACACTCCTCTTTCTCCACAACACCAACACACACATAATGCATTGTGTGCTTTGGCTATGTAGGAATGTTTGCTAGTCATCCCCCTGCCTAGCCACAGATGTGAACAGAATCACTTAAGCTGTGCTAGTCTGTGGTCTGTTGATCCAACATTTTTTCCTTTTGCACTTAAAGCAATATTACCCTGATGGAAGGAGTGGGGGAAGGGCTCAAGTTTTTGGGTGCAAAAGGGGTGAAGAGCAGAGTAAGGGGAAAAACCTACCCTGCAAGGTAGGACAGGAAGAAAACGAAGAAAGAAGAGGGTTGGGGATGCATAGAAAGCAACATTATTTCTCCCCCATGCATGCATATTAAGACAGCAAGGGGAACTGGTTGAGTATTTAGTTACTGCAGCTCAGCAGGCAAAGATGTGGCTGTAGGCCAAGGAGGTGGCGCTGAAAAACACCCTCAAGCTGCTGCTTGACTGGCCAACATAGCACTATAATTGGTTCGGTATGTTTCCTAAGCGGCCAATCAGCACATTGGGAATAGCAACATACCGAAGGGAATTATATATATATAGAAGTTTGGAAAAAGAATCATACAACATACCAGTTGGTTGTAAAATCGGTTGATCCAGGTAGAGAATTCATTAAATATAAGGCTTTTTGGCCTAGTCAGGGAGTTCATAGGAATCAGTTAAAGCTTCACTGAAATGGCTTAACATTAAACGAATTTTGAATGTAGGTTTCCTGAGAGTTTTATTCAGCAAAAGAGCAGATGAGTAGGTGACATATGTGGCAGCTGCCTTTAGCCACGTGGTCTGTTGAATGCTGGCAATACATGCTCAAAGTCTGGTTTAACTTTCCAAAGCAGAGAAGCATTTCTAGAGGATCTCCACTCAGTATAGGCTCACTGAAAGGTACATGGCACTGCCTGGGGATGAACTAGACCCAGGAGTAGCCAACAGCAGATAAACTACTCAGTAGAATAGGGCTTTGAAAACACAAAGGCTTCAGCTAGCAGGCTTTATCACTTCTCTGACCCATTTTCACCCATAGGAATAGAACAGAACAGAACAGAACAGAATAGAATCTTTATTACAGTCATAGACCAGCATAGGTTAAAAGCTATACAGAATAAAAAGAAGGTTAAAAACACAAGATAAAAACAGGATAAAAACAGTTTTTAAAATGGCCCTACAGATTAAATAACTCCAGTATAACAAGAACGTTTGTACTATTCTACTGCGGAGGTCATTGTCTATCTAATTTTAACCGCAGATGCGCAGAATCTGGCAATATTGTATGATGTTCCTGGGTTGGTATCTGAAAGCAACAGGGTGGTGTATAATTGTCCACTGTGCTCTTGGTATTTATGCAACAGGGGTGAAATTAGGCTGAGACATATGTCCCTGTTGTATGAGCACTGGAGTAATACATGCTCTGTTGTTTCTATTTGTCCAGAGTTACAGGGGCACAGTCTGTCTGAGAAGGGGATCTTCTTGTATTGGCCTTCAAGGACAGCTGAGGGGAGGGCATGACAACGTGCTACAGTAAAAGCCCTTGGATGTTTAGGTATTTCAAGTGTTGCTAAGTATGCTATAGGAGAGGCCAGATATCTGTTGGAGTCACTAGCAATGAAGGTTGGAGTGCTGGCTAGATCCAGTTGTCGCTCTATATCCACCACCTGTTGTGTGATAATTGCTTTAGCCCTATCATATCCCAGGCTAAGCAGAAGATCTGGAGAAATGCCCAGTGTTGAAATTTTAGTCATCACCGTCTGTTTCCAGCTAGACTAGAAATCATCACTTAAGGTTAGTGGAGCAAGGCCAGTGGGAAAGAGGGATAGTTTGAGCCAGTAGCTGAGTATGGTCACTGATACTCTGGCCATGTTGTTGTTGTTAAGTTTCTTAGTCAGTCTGTTAGTGCCACTAAAACAGAAAACACTTTCACTCTTCACATCCTTATAGAGTGCTAGAAAGTGACCCTCCCATATCCCTGGAGGGATGTGACAGTCCACTGTGGCTGGCCCATTTCTCTGGGAACTTGATGCAATGTGCGAGAATAGAGCTGTGTTATTGGATTTGACTGTCTGGATAAGTAGTGTCCAATTATTCTTCGTTGCTTCTTTTTTCGTGTTCACCAGCAGCTTTTTGTAGTCTCTTTTCTGCTGGAGCAGCATTGGTACAACATCTGGGATAGTATTGGATAGATAACCCTGATAAGTAGTGATGAGAACTGTTTTTAGCATTAACACGTTCCTTTTCGAACCATGGACTGTTGTTGTTTCTGCTGGTGTGCGCTATTTTGGTGGATTAGATACTGGAGTAGAGCTTGGGAGTAAGAGTATTGTAATTCTCCAAGATTTCATCAGGGGACTCAGTTAATCTCAGGGCAGTCCTAAAACACTGAAGTTGGTCTGAAGCCAATACCTCACTTATTGTTTAGTTTAGCTGGGGGTCCATTTAGCTCAGCAATAAGTCCTTCCTGATGGCATTACAGAGAGGTGATAACTCTCCCTGGTGTGTGTCTCCTGAGTGAAGTCACTTAGGTGTAGCCGAATTGAAAAATGATCACTTTCAATCTGGGCATAATTTCTAGATCCTTGGCATAGGGAAGAAGGTCCCTAGAAATGATTACGTAATCCATGGCATTCATTCTGGACCCAGAGAGTTAAATGAATTCAGCTGGACAATCATTTTTCAGAGCACCATTTAGGATGTGAAGGTTTAGCCTGAATACTGTTTGAGCCAACCAAAGTCCTGCAAAACTTAATTTCTTGTCCTTTGAGCATCAGATGGGATGGGTTCCATCATCTTTGAGATCAGGAGGAGGACATTTCTGTTGAGCATATAGGGTATGATTGTTGGGGCCCAGTCTGGCATTCAAATCACTCCACAGAATTACAAATGCATTTAGGTTCTGCAATATGAGATTAGCAGTGTACGATTCCAGTTCAGCCCATAGGGTTCTGATTTGGGATTTCTGCTTCATTGGAGGCATGTAGATATTTATTATCAACAAAGTGCAATGGTTAAACTGAATTAGCACTGCCATGGCACATGTTTTAAATGTGGGAAGAGGCCTTGTTATGGCATGTAGGGTGGTAGAAACCAGAACGCCCAGGCTGCCCCTTGCTCTTCCGTGCTTTCTCCCTGGCTCTGCTGGAATTGAGAATGAATGAAAGCCATTTAATAGCAGATCCTTATTGGTCCATGTTTCCTGGATCAGTAAAATGTCATATTGGGTGAGAAAGTCATTAGGACAAGGATCTCTATTAGCTGTAGACCACCCAGCGATGTTCCAGGTCATAAGGGTAACTTTGTGCTGGTCCTATGTAGGAATAGTGGATCACATTCCTGTTCTTCCTGCTCCACCTGTTCTGGAAGGGAGGTTGAAAGAATCAGTGCAGCATGGACAGCAAAATGAGGATCACAAGCAAGTAAGGGGAGCATCCTTTGGCTTATCCAATGAGATAGGAGATGAGATAGGTGGTGGTGAAGACTGTTTTTCCTGTGGACTGGGTTTGCATAGGAATGTTTGAGACCCCTGGAATTTAATTGTAGATGGAGATGCACCTGCAGTACAGGGCATTTTTGAAAGGGTATTAGCTACTACTTGGGATTTCAAGGCTTCCTGCAGTGGTATTAGAGAATCATCACTTTCATTTTCATTGACTGTGTCTGTGTCTGGAAAATCAAAATAATGCACTGACAGCTTTCTACAAATTCTTGTGGAGGGGAGTGATTTCAGTGGGGCTGGATTGCTGTTGGATTGACTTGGGATGATATCTCTCATCAGCTGTACTGTGGGAGTGTGTTCCCAGATTTCTGTGAGTTCTTCTCTCAGTTTAAATATTTCTTGATTTATAGCCTGAGCTTCTTCATTTGAGGTGTAATTAGCTTCTCACTCTTGGTATGCAGATTCATTGCTTCTCTGTGATGTTGTTGCTATTTTCCCTATGATGAGGTCACGGACTATCTCATCCTTAAAAACTCTGATAATTTCTATATAGTGTGCATTCCAGAGGAAATTTCCTTTCCATAACAGCCTATTAGGAATATTTGCCTGATTAAAGGTTAAAAAAAATGCATTTAGTAGCTCTTAAGCTGGGTAAAAAATTGCAGTCTAGTAAGTCAATTGTTCTGCTGTGAGTGTTTAAAAGTTGGGAAAGGTATTGCACAATTGACTTGTGGCTATTCCAAATATGGGCATTATAATGTATTTGCAACACAAGCTGATTTTTCTGTAACACATGGCAAATTTTAGCTGCATCTGGTTGTTGTTGTGATGTGGCTGGGTACGCTTCCTCCCAAACAGCTACCTTTTTAACCCCCGGTGTGCCATATGGGTCTTGCCTTTGAAAGGTTTGTTGGAAATTCTCCACCTTGTTTGTAATGTCATTTAGTCTCTGCAAATTAAGAATCAATGTTTCTACGGACAGTTTGCAGAAATCATAGAAGGGCTGAGCACTGTTATTGTAGGGAATACTGCCAAATTCTGGGAGTTGTCTCTGTTATTTCCTGCCCTGGAGAATAATTTATATTTAAACTTTGAGGAATTGAGGAGGCTTTTTTGTTTAGTTCAAATTTCTGTGTTGACTTAAGGAGTAAAGAAGGAGCTCTTGTTATGAGCTGTGTTGTCTCTGCCACCAGGAAGAGTGAGTCAATCCTCATCTGTTTTTCTGCTTTGAAAGATTCCTGGGTCCCAATATTGTTGCTGGGGCTTGTTTGATTTCTTTTCATGCCTTTGGGTGGCATTTTTGAGG
Source organism: Gambelia wislizenii (assembly GCA_030847615.1). NCBI lineage: Eukaryota > Metazoa > Chordata > Lepidosauria > Squamata > Crotaphytidae > Gambelia > Gambelia wislizenii. The sequence continues at coordinate 113,760,017 of JAUMIR010000004.1, forward strand.
TATATGTAGGTGGTAATGCCAGATGGTAATTGGAGGACAGTTCAGAAGTTGTTAGTTCGTTGCCATCTTGCCCCTCCTCCCCACCCACAATAAGACTTGCAAGCAGCACTGTTCTTCCAAAAAATATCTGGAGGCTTCAGTTCCAGTACAAAAACAAACACAGAATATATACAGCAAACCTCAATAACAAGTCCAACAGCAATTCTCCAAACATCTAACACTCCTCAACACCAAGCCACAACAGTAACTCACACAAAGTGTATCTTTATAGGAGTGTTTGGCTAGTCACCTTCTGCCTAGCCATAGCTGTGGACACATCCACTTCAGCTGTGCTATCAGAGTGGTCTGTTGCTTCAACATTTTCTATCTGTACTTAAAGGGATATTATCCTGACAGGGGAAATGACACTTAATTCATAAGATAGCTATGGAAAATGAATTAGACTAATTCACACAACAAAGCAAGTAATTAAAGAATTCAGCAACATCATTTCTAGTAACACAGTATTTTACTTCATACAGAACCTTTTTGCCATATTATTTACATCCCTTTCTATCTAACTAATCTTATTCCTATTTTCCTTTTTTTATGATAGAGACCTTTCATGCTGTTCCTCTGCCATTCAAGCTTTGAGTCCCTTTGGTACTAGCATTATCAAGCATAAATTTTTAGAGCTAAATCAGCAATAGCATGTCTGGTCATGATTCAGATCAAGAGACCGTGGGTGCCAGTTTTCTCAATTTCCTTTTTCTTGTTTTTGGCCTCTGTTTTTTCATTCTTCCTCCATTTAGCTTAAACAGATGCTCTTAATTTTCCTGATGACATTTTTGTGACAAGGACCTAAGTGATGTTATTGGCATTTTATGTTTGGAGGAAACAGATAAGGCTGTCTGTACACTTATTGTCTGTAGGTATTCTGAGATATGCATGCAAGTAACAGATTAGGTTATAACCAGGGACAGAAAGCAACCTTGTTGAACTCAACAGTCTCAAAAAAGTCACATTTTTGTACCTTCCTAGATTTGTTAGAAATTCCATACCTCACCTCAAGATTCACACATTTGCCACATGCTTTTGCATACCCTCCAAAATTTCAAAGATGGAAACTTTCAAAGATGGAAACTGTGGAAACTTCATCCAGAAACCCCTGGAGCTGAGAGGCCACCGCATGCTCTAGAACCTTGCTAAAAATGGGATGTTGGAGACTGGCTGATAATTATTCAGAGTGGTGGGATCCAGGGAGGTCTTCTTTTTAGTAACTGTCTCACCACAGCTTCTTTTAGCCAGGATGGAAACTTTCCTTGCTGCAGTGAGGCATTCACCAATCCCCTCACCTACACTTCCAGCCCACCTTTGGCTGTTTTCAAGAGCCAGGAAGGGCAAGGATCCAGTATGCAGAGATGAAGAGAGATATAGGTTGTCCTTATGAAAGTGTATCATCCTACTTGCCATATACTGTAATGTAATTAATGTATGATGGCTTACAGGCAATACAGTGTAATGTAACATGAAAGTAATGTCTCAAGATATTCACATATCTGTGTTTCTCCTTAAGGGAAATGTATATGTTTGTAGATCTATGATTTCATATAACAAATTGTCTAAAAGATTACCAAAAAGACTGCTCATTATCCTATGGAAGTATCCTGAGATCCCAATGCTTAGGACACTTAAGTGGAATTTTGATGTTAACTCTGCCTGTCTGGTTTTAACCACCATCATGAATTGGATGCCTAGTTGGCCAGATGGTGATAATGGGACCACAGGCAAAATCCAGATTAGCTAACAAGTAGTAAGGACCCTCAGTCCCTCTGTCTAAATACATAGGGATAGGAAACCATGACAACTTCAAAATACAATGCTGCAGAGATGGCTTTACAATGAGATGGGTAGGGAGCATTAACCTCAAATAATGTATTGGTGTTGCCTGAACTTTCTCGGTAGAATTTTTGGATCTTTCTCCAAGATTTATTATGGATGTTGAAGTGATACTTTGACAGCTTGTGAGGGATAATTAATCAAGTTGTATGAGGCAGGTAGGAATGCTTAATGTCTTTTTTTTTTAAGAGAACAGATTTTATTTTCTTTCAAGACACAAACAGTTTCTGATGCAGGTACCTAAGAAGCTCATATCTGCTTTTCACCAGCTAGAAGGGTCATGGGTTGGATTCACACATGGTGTTTTGGATTTCCATTAGCACTTCAAACACTTCCTGCTGAATTAATGGAACTATTTCACTCATCTTTATTTTTTTTAAGAGATGCTCACTGCAGAAATAGCAAGGTTGTTTCAAATTAACTCTGAGGTATGTTGGCAAAGCTAGAGGTAGGGGGCAAAGTTCACATGGTTCCTGGCAACTCCATCCCTAACATTAGCCAACATTTTCATTGTCTCTTCACACAGTTCTTGAAACCCCTGTCAATTCACACCAAATTGAAAAATAAAAGGCCACTGCTACTTCAGCTCTTGACTATATAATTAGCCTTTCTGAAGGCTAAGAATATTCCTTAATACCAGTGACACGTCCGTAAAAACATATATTCAGTTTAAAAAATCCATCCACCTACCCATTCTGCTAGCTGAAAAGCTGGCTTTTACTGCTTGCATTATTCAAACATTCACCTTTAGGTGGGGGGAATGCAATTAAGGCTTAAGCCTTATAGATCAATGGTGTTGCATGCATTCGTCAAGCAGAATCAAACATAAAGGCATTAGCTGAAGTTGTGGACAGTGTCTCTTCTATAGTTTTCCACCTCCCATGTTTGTTTAGGGCAAGCCTCTGTTTAGGGCAAGTCATTTCATTACTGTCCCCTTCCTTTGTGTAATGACTTATTAAGAACATTGGAAGCCTTTATATTGACATTCTGAAAATATTTAAAGGGAAGTTGCATCATCAATTGTTGTCATTGTCTTTTGTGTATCATTGGAAAGAATTGTTACAGTGTCTCCTGCAATGATTTCAATATATAACAAACCAGAAGCCTCAGGCAAATGTTGGATGGCAGTGCACTATACATATTCATATTTAATGTATATGTATTAAATAGCAAAATATTTTCTTCCCTACTGTTTATTCCACTTTACTTCTTTCTATTTGCTGGAGAGGTAGGCATATTAAAATATTAATTTTCCGCTTTACTGGAATGAGTTCAGAGTCAAATGCCATTAAAATTCTAAATGTAAATATGAGAATGGAAGATATGACTTGCACTAATGCTCCTCATTGAGTTTTCCTCTTTAAAAACCCTATTTATTTACACACAGAATTTTTAAATAAAAAATACAGCTAGTTTAGATTTTTTGAAAAGTGCATCTATTTTTTCCCCCAGAGGGCTTTGCAGTTCAATCAGGTAGTCTTTCTGTTTTTCTGGGAATATTAAAAGAGCACATATTTTTCTGGGTTCAAAGAAGGATTTTGTTGTTACTTTTGTCATGGGTTAGAAGAGTTGATTTCTTAATGTATTCCTTTCAAAGACACATATTTCATTACAGTATTTTATACCTCAGCATACCATGTTGGTGAGGTAGCATTTTCTGACTGTGTTGTCCTTCATGATTTGTACCATTACATTTTCAATACTGGGAAAGTAATCAACCCATGCTAATTCTTCAAAATAAAATAAATATGTAAAAAGTTAAATGTTCCATGGTGATTGAATATAAAGCTAAAATATCTGTTATATGTATTTGAGGGATTGTGATAGTTCCTCTCCACAAAATGTGAAAGCGTCAAGACCAACTTGTCTGAAAATCCCCACCGTATAATTCAGGGCTGGATCAAGGGTTTGTTTTTTGTATTTTTGTGGGGTTTTTTGGTAAGCTTACAAGAGGTAGTATTGTGTCCCTGTGCTGGTCATCTTGTATTCTGAACATCATAATAACATAACCATATAATGATACACAAAATGAAGAGTTACTCCTGCTTCACAATGATAAATTTTTAAAAAGTATAATAGGGACAAATTTGAATCCAAGGTACAACACACTGAATTCAAAGGAACTTACTTCCAAGAATACGTAGAATCAGTTGGGAAACCCCACACATCCAATACCAATGTATATCTGGTCCTTATACCATTCGTCTTCATGAACAGAACAGCATCATTTTGCACATGTTTAATTAATCCAGAATAACTACTGAACTCTCATATTATTTATAAAAAAAATATTCCTATATGACAGTGGTTCCCAAACTTATTTGGCCTACTACCCCCTTTCCAGAAAAAATATTACTCAGCGCCCCCTGGAAATTATTTTTAAAATTTTTTTAATAGCAATTAAACAGAAGGATATATGTATTAATGTTTCTACCTTTTTCATAAAATATAGTAAAGAAAGGTGTAAATTAGAAACATTGAAGTTTGAAATTATGAAACTATTTATTGAACTCAGAATAGAAAGGTAATACAAAAAAAGTTAAAACATTCAAAATCATCTTAATGAGAACGATGAACCTGGTATGCTGCTACCAATTTAGTAATCCTCGGCTCTATTTTCGTCAGCATTAATCTTAAATCACCGCAATTGACTATTTGCAATCGGTTTCTTTTCTTTTTCTTTTTTTGTTAATAAATTGGTTACTGCACTGAATCCACGTTCCACTAAATATGATGAAGGAAATGCAATTAAGGACTTTTGAATTACAGCCCATATTTCAGGATAAGCTGTAAGGATCTCCTTTTGCAGCCAGAATTGTTGGTAGCCACTTTTGAATTTAAATTTCAATTCATCATTTGTAGTTACTTCCATCAGTTCTTCTTGTAACTGTGGAGATTCTTCTGTGTTTGCACTTGAAAAAGGATCCAAAATCCAATCAGGTATGTTCATTTTCAAAATATCATCAAATTGTTGATTAAAATCTGAATGGAGAGCATCCAAGTGCTCACAATAAGAAAGTATGTCTTTATCTTTTTATTCTGCTCCTGATAAATTTGGGAAATGGCTGAATTCCCCTCATCCAAAATTTCGTTTGTACAGAAGTTTTGTCACAAATGCAGAAATAACAGATTTTGTTTTTATTAAATTCAGTTCATCACCTTGTAGCTGAAGATTGCTTTCATTAAATTGTTGAAACAAGTTGGTCAAGTAAGTGATGTCACTTTTGGATTGAATTAAATTGGATCATAAAGCATCATTTTTATCTTTCAAGAATTCCAGCACCGAGTTACACAGCTTATAAAACCTATCTAAACAGGCACCCTTTGACAACCAACAAACTTCTGTATGAAGCAGCAAATGATTAAATTCTTCATCACTTTCAATACAAAGCTGTTTAAATAATCTGTCATTCAGTGATTTGCTTCTGATTGTGTTGATAGCTTTAATTACATATTGTAATGAATTATGTAGGCATGCACTTAAATTTTTGGCAACTAGATGTTGACAATGGATGATACAGGGTACTGTGAATGCATTCGGCACCTCCTTTTTTAAATATGCAAGAAAACCCCTGTAGCACCCTACCATCGCTGGAGTACCATCTGTGGCTACTGATAAGATATTACTCAGAGGTATTTCTTTTTCTTTAAAAAACTCATCCAATGCATGAAATATTGATTCTCCTTTAGTATCAGTTTGCAAATATTTAGCAAATAATAATTTTTGGCAAATTTGTTCTTCCTTTGTGAACTGCACATATGCTAAAAGTAAAGCTTCATTTCCTAACAAAGTTGACTCATTAAGTTGAATAGAAAACCGAGATGTTTTTAAATAGCCACACAATGAATCTTCAACATCTTGAGCCATTTCATCAATTCTTCTTTGCACTGTATTATTGCTCAACGAAATTTTTTTTATAATATCAGATGCTGGCTTGTGTACCACAGTACGTATTACTTCACTTATAGCCAGTATAATTAGTTCTTCATCAATAGTATGAGGTTTTCCCAATTTGGCAATCATTAATGAAATATTGTAAGAAGCAAGCAAACCATAGCCATCTTGTGTGGTTGCGGTTGAAAAGAGTTTTGCCAATGTAGGTTGTTTGATAAATTTTTCTTTTAGTGTTCAAAAATAAGATAAATCCTTATCTTTTTTATCACCATGAATTTTAGTCAAATGTTCTTGTAGTCTGGAAAGCTTCATAGCTTTGTTTGATAAAACTTTCTGGCAAATCAGGCACATTGGTAATGCATTGTTTACAGGCGACTCAATAAAGCCATATTTCAAATATTTGATATTATATTGTCTACATTTTTTCTTCCGTTGAGCCATTATTATCTGTAGAAAAAATAATATTTTAATTATTTTTTTGTAATTTTTTGAAATTTTTTGTAAAAAACTAACTAAAATAAATACTAATGACAGAAATAAACATGATATTATTAATTGTAAAGCACATATAATTATTACAAAATAAATAAATAATACTCACCAATTATAGTCACACTATTTGTTAGTTAACTTTAACTTGTCACAATATCACAACAATCTAAGTTAGGACTTTTTCGGAAGGAGAAATACACTGCAAGAAGGGTCGTCCCTCTTATGACGCTGCTGGGCGGCGGGGGGGGGGCATTTTGTATGACACCATCCCCCTGCTGATTCTGTTCCAGAACAGATCACAGCTCCAGCATCATATTTGGCTGTTTCTTAATCACGGAAGTTGACCATGATTAAGAAACGGCCAAATATGACGCTGGAGCTGTGATCTGTACCAGAACAGAATCGGCAGGGGGACGGCGTCATACGAAATGCCCCCCCCCGCCACACAGAAGTGTCACAAGATGGATGACCCTTCTTGTGGTGTATTTCTCTGTCCAAAAACCCTTCTTGTGGTGTATTTCTCTGTCCTCAGAGTTATATTATGCCATAATTTTCCTGTAATAATTATGGGAAATCTCCTGATTCATAGCGTGCTCCAAAATCTGCTGGTAGTACTGCCAGCAGCCAGTACTGCCGCTGCCATTCCAGGTTTTGGCCTTGTGATCGACCAATCACACGACTGGCAGTTGCCCACAGCAATGCTCGTAGTGCTCACGTGTTTTAAAACAGCAATTCAGTGGCACCCACATGAACAGTAGCAGTGCGCGATTGCACATACCTCAATGCAAGTGAGGGAGTATGCAGGAACAGAGCCAACGTCCAGTACATTGTTCAAAGAAAAATTAAGCGTTATGAGCGGAATACATACATCAATTTTTCTAAATCTTCTCTTCTTTTATGCTTTCACCACACCCTTACAGTTATTCATCGCCCCCAAATGCACCTGTGGCCATCACCGCCCCCCTGGATTGCTGCAGCACCCACCAGGGGGCAGTAACTCCCACTTTGGGAATCACTGCTATATGCTAAGTGGCCCAGAATTTGTTGGAATGCAATGCCCATCACCATTTGCTATGTTGGCTATGGCTGATGGGAACTGATGGGAAAACATTGGGAGGGGGGAAATGCCCAACCGTTGCTTTCATATGTGTTAAAAGAGGCATAACTATCATTGCTTCCTTTTGCAGTCAACTGAGAATCCAAACATCACTTACAGTACAGCATATCTGTACCAGAACAATATGAAGGAAAATTCATCCCTATAAACTGTAACTACTAAAACTGCCTATGGGGATGTTGGCACATTGACACAATGTGTCTATCACACAGAAAACTGTGGGGCCCAACCTACATACTATGGGAAGAAACATGTCTACTTTCCTAACAGGAACTAACTGAGATGGACCCAATCTTCCTAGATAAGCTGGATATTCAAATATCTCCACAGGTCTCTCATCATAAAGTCACCATAAGTCAAAGTCAATGGCAGTTAACAACAACAATCCACATTGGCTGGATGCAAATCTCTTATGTGATGGAGGAGGGCTTGTTAGCTTGCACCTGCTACCACCCAGACAGGACTGGTTTAAGGAATTTTGAGGCCACATGCAGTGCTTTATTTTTGGGGCCCCATATGTTTATCTCAGGTCAGTGTAACCTAACTCAACCTAAGCTATTCACAGTACAGGATATTCAGATTATTACTAATAATGTTTTTACAGGAGGAGGGTTACTATGGGGCTCCCCACAATGATGGACCCCCCTGCAGATTCTGATGCTGCTGGTGCTTTAAACCAGCCCCACAACCAGAAAAGCTTTGCCTTATAAAGTATAAACTCTGCTGCCTACCATCTAGGCCAGAATGGTAGCTGGTGCCTTCTGTGTCAGTGATGCAGTAAATTCATCTGGGTTTTAGCCTGAATTTTAAAGGAGCTATCAGGTATGCTGACCTTATTTTGGGGAAGGAATGCAGTACCTTGGATAGCTCCTTTAAAATGTAGACTAAAATACAGTGAATTTCCTGCCCCACTCAGTTTGAAGCTACAACCAACATTTTACCCTGTATACTCAATACATTTTCCAGATAGCTGGAAAGCTCCTCAGAACAGTTTTGGGGTGATGTGAGGAGGTGTGCAGGGAGGGAAAGAGAGGAAAGTAGTACTACAGATGTCTGCTAATGTGATGTTGGATATAGTTGTCAGGATGGGTCGTGGACATGACCTTCTCCTGCCAACTTCAGCTGTGTTGTTTTACTTTGTGGCTACTTATGTTCGCATTCCTTTGTACTTGCTAACAAGTATGTAGTCTGGGGAAAAAGAAGATACGTTCTGTGTCTGCAAGTGTTTTGATTAAAGTTTGCACCTGATGTTTGCCATGAGAAATATGGGAGATACCCACTCTTGCTGGGAATGGGGAGTGGGGATGATGGATAGCCACCAGATTTGTAGATTGTAAATACTTTTTAATCTGATACTTTTTAAATAAGTTTCATTCTGAGCAACAAACTTGTAGGGTTAGCTCTTTAGATTACTATACCAATAAAATTTACTGTTTAACTCTGAAACTGCTAGTTACTAAGTCTGAAGAAGCCAGTACATGGCAGTAGTCAAGGGTACATTCAAGTGGGATATGGTTACACCCCCATATCCACAGGGGATTGGATCCAGGGCCCCTGCAGATGGTGAATTCTGTGGATAAGAGCAGGCAGGTGAGATTGTTTCTGCCCTTCCCTTCCTCTTTTGCCCCTGCCATGGCCCCACCATGAATGGAGCTGTCCCAGAGGAGGGAAGGAGGGGGAGGTGAGATTGCTCCTGCTTCCTCCCTTCCCCCTTCTCCCCCGCCATGGTTCCACCATGAACAGAGCTCTCCCAGGGAAGGGGGAGGGGAGACATGATCACTCCTGCCCCTCCCTTCCTACTTTGCCCCCGCCATGGCCCTGCTGCAACTGGAGCTCTCCTGAGGGAAGAAGGGGGCATGATGACTCCTTCCCCCTTCCTTCCCCCTTCGCCCCTGCCATGGTCCTGTCACAAACAGAGCCATCCCAGTGGAAGTGAGGGGGAGGTGCGATCATACCTCCCCCTCCCTTCCTACACCATTGCCAACCATGGATAATTGAATCCATGGTTGGTGAATCAGAGGATATGGAGGTGCTACTATACTATGTATGATGGACACTGTTGACTCCCACTGACAGTATGTACAGCAGTGTCCATTTTCCTCATATGGAACATCCCAGTAGTAAGTAACTTGCCACTGGCCCCTCTTATATTGTTGCAAATCTGTTGATGTCACTAATACCAAGCAAACTTCAAACATTTGTATGAAGGTGATTCTAGCAAGTAACTAAAGCGACAACACACGTAATTTAAGAGTAGTAGAGATTGAAAGAACGTTTGAAAATATTGGGGGGAAAGGTTGAAAAACATGTTCCTTGGGTATACAGAGATCCTGATGAGGAGAATCATGAATTGATGAGAATTTTCAGGACTTATTCTGTGTAAAATCCACACTTTTTTGTATAGGAAACAGCATTTTCTGTGCAAAGAATACTATATATGAACAGATTTTTTTCTCTCTGAAGGAAATGTTTCTGATGCAGAAAATGCTGCTTTCTGTGCAAAAAAGTGCAAATTTAGCACAGAATAAGTCCCAAGCTATGAATTGTCTTTGAAAACTGCAGTTTTCAAAGATTTTCTCACAGCAGGAAAAAAAATTGCTTAAATTATACACTGCTTCCTGTGAGAATGAAATTAGAGAAGAATTACATCCCTAATAATCCTTTCATTATTTGCTGTGTTCACTAACAATCTTAAATCCTTTGAAATGCAAAGAATGTAAATTTACATGAAGAATGATGAGTGTATCTATTGTGTCAAGATGGATTCTACATAGAATCAAGATTGAAAGGAGCGTGTAATCTTCAATAAATTCAGTGTATACTTTATTAATATTTGTAAAGATTTCTTTAGAGAAATGTAAAGTTTAAAAGACAGAGCTCAAATTGTTTTTGGAATTGAAGATTAGTTTAGAGATTTTCTCTAGGCACGGAGGACTCTATAACACATCACTTGCAAAATATAGGTAGTTCAGCCACGGCAGATGTAAATGACAGCATTTCATATTTGGTTCAGAGGAGAGAGTAGTCCACTGGATTTCACTAATGACAAATGGGCCATTTTTTAAATTGGGAGTTTCAGAAAAAGTCCAGCCTTAAATGCACCACTTTAAAAAGTCTGAGGTTTTATTTTTAAATGTCATTGCATATCTACTTTCCAAATACACCATATAACTTTGCAGATCATTCCTTTTTTTTTCTTTATGCTGAAACAAGATTGATCATAAAGAGAATATGTTATGGCTACCCCAAGTTTGGAGGAATGAGTACAAAATACATTGGTTTTCTGTGTTTTTTTCCAGGCTGTGAGGTCGTGTTCAAGAAGAGTTTCTTTCTGATGTTTTGCCTGCATCTGTGGCTGGTATCTTCAGAGAATGGTTGGGTAGGAGTGTGTGTGGAGTTTATATACTATGAGCCCTTGTTGGAGAGGATATGTAAATTTGTGTATTTGAATGGCTAGTTTCTGGGTGGAGATATGCAAGGAGGATTAGTGTATGGTTGGCTAATGGTCCATTGTCTGCTGGAAATCACCCTGTCCCTGGGTGGAATTCATTCATATACACACATTTACATATCCTCTCCAACAGGGGCTCACAGTATATAACCCCCTCCTCCGCCCACACACTCCTACCCAACCATTCTCTGAAGATGCCAGCCACAGATGCAGGTGAAACGTCAGAAATAAACTCTTCCAGAATGCAGTCTTACAGCCCAGAAAAAAAAAGCCACAGAAAACCTATGGATGCCAGCCGTGAAAGCCTTTGACTTCACAAAATACAGTGTTATCTTCTGTCTATTCACTAGAGTTTTCCCTTTTTGATCAAACCACAGGTAATCATGACAATAATGTCTTAGTTCTACAGTGATCTTTTAATTAGTGTATTTCCATATATGGCTATGGGATCTTTAAGAAATGGGTGGGGGAGAGAATGAAAAGGATACTTTTCAATCTCTGAAGATCAGCAGTGGCTGGAATGAAGATGGAAGGGAGAGTAGCAACTGTGAATAATTTTGATCTTTAATACACCTGTACTGAGAGGTACAAGTTAGTACAGCTTGAGTATCCCTTATCTGGAATTTTGAAATTTGAAATAAAGTGCTCCAAAATCCAAAATGGTCCGCATGCGTGGCAGAGATAGTGACACCTTTGCTTTCTGATGGTTCAATGTAGTACACCTTGCCAAACAAGGTGACTTTCCCCACCCAACGCAACCTGCAACAATGGTCTCCCACCTCTACCTGCAGCTGGGGGGGGGGAAGAACAAAGAGGAGAGAAAAGAAAAACAAAGAGTGTGTGTGAGAGAAAAGCTGGCAGGCCCCACCACCCAAACCCACCTCCCACCAAAGGAAGTACTGTGTCCTGCCCAGCCTGGGAAAAGAAGCTGCCAGGATGGTAGAAAGCAGGAGACAAAAGAAAGAAAGATAGGTCACCTCCATCCCCCTCACTTACCTTGGTATCCCTCGCCTGGGCAGGTTGAGCGTTGGCAAGGACTGGAACCAAGCTGACTTCCCACGCACAATCTTCTCGTGCAGAGATCCAGCCAGTTGTTGACCACTGTGTGGGCAGGCACTTATATGCTTGCAGAGTCTCACATGAAGTCCCATGGGATTTTGTGTCCTGTGAGACAATGGATGAGATTTGGGGTGGGAATTGCACCAAATCATGCTCAAAGGAGATTTTCACACGGGGCCAAAATGCCCCGTTACTGCCCCACTACCTCCTCTCCCGTTCCTGCCACGGAATAACATAAATCTTTCACACACTCACCTTAATTCCGCAGCAGGAACAGGCTCCCCCTCCCCTTGCTGGCCAGCCATAAATGCAGCCGTCGTAAGGCTGCTTTTACGACCAGCTGTCTGAAACGTTATAACGTTATCACGTGATAACACCGGACGGTAAATTTAAAAAATAAAACTTCCCCAAACATAAAATCAGTTCACCAAGCACAAAAACACTCTTTAAATCACATAATCAAAATAGGGCGGGTAAAATAAAGGGTGCCACTTACCTGGATGTCCAGATAGTACCAGGAAGTGCTCGGAACGGACCTCCCCTCCATGGCTGTCATTTTGGAACAGGAACGGGGCTCCTTTTCACACACCTGTGATTGCATTCTAGCGACGGAACGGGAGGTCTATTCACGATGAAAAATCGTGATTACATTGTTCTGGAACAGTCACGGGAGTAGGATGGATGCAGGACAGAACGGGGTCAACGTCGTCCGAAAGGGAAAACATTTCCTGACCCTGTTCTTTTCCTGCCACGGGATATATAGTCCATGTGAAAATCTCCAAAGTCTTACGATGGCAAGGCCATTGCAAGACTTCACTCCAGGGCTCCCAGTGTCGCCACATGGGGAGTTAAAATGGCTGCAGTATCCATCCCGGAGGGGTCTCAATGCAAATGGACCCCCTCCGGGAGTTGTTGGTGGAAGCACATGTACACAAATTTTGTTTCATGCACAAATCTATCTATCTATCTATCTAATCTTTAGGCTATATGTATAAGGTGTATATGAAACATGAAAGAATGTTGTGTTTAGACTTGGGTCCCATCTCCAAGGTGTACAGTATATGCACTACGTACATTATATACAGTATATGCAAGTATTCCAAAATCCAATAAATAAATAAAAAATCTGAAATACGTAAAAGTTCTGGTCCCAAGCATTTCAAATAAGGGATACTAGACCCTGTATTTTGGCAAAATCTGTTTTCCAATTTCTTTTCTTCCTCAGTGAAAGAAACTGTTTCGTTGTCTCTCTTTCAACAATTCTTTGGGTGGTGTTTGTAACACTACTAATGTTTTTGTGGGGTGCTCAAGAGGGCTATGCTTTTTAAAAAAAGTTCAGTTACCCATCTCTCTATCTTTCTGCAGCTAGCATTGCTTCCTCTGCTTCCCAAGCTAGGGAAGAAAACCCCACTCCAGTCCATGGGGGAGTTCCTCATGCCTTCATCTAAGATTTAATTGAGGCACAAGAAGCCAGGGAGGGTGTGAAACCTTTAGAGATTATTGTATGATGAAAGACATGCACCCCTCCAGGTATCTTGTAACTAAGGAAAGTTCAAGAAGCCCCATGACAGTACAACAATTTCACTGAATTTTTCTTCTCTTTTAATAATATTTCTGAAAGCAATTTCTTTCCTTTTAAATTGCACATGGTTTAAAAAAGTAGAAATAATTTTTCAGCATAGCTCAACTACTATATTCCCTCCAGCCAACATTCTTGTGAAATCTAAGAAAAATGTGGGGCAAATGAGATGGTTAGGATGTACATGTTGTGATTAACACATTTTCCCTTTCACAGTGGGTTTTTCTCAGATTAGAGACCTGAAGCTTTTCTTTTTCCTTCAATGAAAGTCATAAAGCAAACCATGATATGAAAAATACATAGCAGAGGACAACCACCGTGCTATGTTAAACAGATGTCTTTTACTGTTTGAAGGAGCACTTCTAAAGTACCATAATTTCTGGCATATAGGACAACTGTGTATAAGATGACCCCCAACTTTCCCATATACTTGGGATATACTCACTGTATAAGACCAGCCCCGTCCAGCCAGCCACCCCATTGTGGCTTCAGGAAGCATGGGGGTGGTGGGGGCTGGCAAGGTTCCAAACTCTGCCTTTACCAAACCAGGGATGGGGCTGCCAGTCCCATCTCAGACTTGGGAAGGGCAGGAGGTGGCTAGCAATCTCCCCCCCCCCAGCCAGACACCCCTCTGCCTTTCCCGAACCTGAGATGGGGCTGGCAGCTCCATACCAGACTTGGGAAGGACGGGATGTGGCTAGCAAGCTTGCCCCCCCCCAGCCAGCCACCTCCCTTCATTCCCAAGGGGGAAAGCTTCCTAGCCACCTCCATCTTCCCCAAGTCATAGATGGGGCTGCCAGCCCCATTTTGGACTTGGGAAGGATGGGAGGTGGATAGGAAGCTTGCCCACCCACCAGCCAGTGACCTCCCATCATTCCCGAGTCTGAGATGGGGCCAGCAGCCCCATCGCAGGCCCGTATACCCAGTGTATAAGATGACCCCTAGCTTTTGAGGAGATTTTACTGGATTAAAAATTCATTTTATATGCCGGAACATACAATATATGCTTAACTTACTATTTAGCTTCACCCTGTGATGGACTGTTCTGTCCTATGTCATTAAAGAGTAGGGAAGCAAGTGTTAAGTTAGGCTTGAAAGTACAACTCTGAAGAATGAGTGACTGAGAAGTTCATAATGAAAAGTTGTAGGCTGTATATTATTCATATGCATTTGTATATTTGAATAATATTATTGGTGAAATGGTGTTTAAAATTTAGAGTTAATGCAATACTGGGAGTCAACAATTACATATGATATAATTTTATAATTTTTACAGAAACCATTAATTTATTACAATTACAAATATGTCCACTTCTTGTGCTAGTGTATAATCTCCCATATCCAAAGTATAGAATATTTTACACAATCAAAGTAGCTGTAATCATCAGCATACACTGCTTCCTCATGAGTAATTTATTGACAAAAAAATCTCAGTATTTAGTGCTTAACAAAACAGCTTAAGGCAGCAATAACAACTAATTTATACAGTTTCACACAGTGAGCTTAATTCAGCATATATCATAAATAACAAAACTGTGATTATAAATGTATTGTCTCTTTAGTTCTCCAGTGTTCCAATATTCTCACGACTCTCAAACAACTTTTTCTGGATTTTTTTCAGTTGTTTCAATCCTTCTGGATCTTCATCTGTGCTCTAAATAACTGTATTTCTTTTTCTGTAGCTTTTTCCTATGTTAATAAAAATTATTTCCACATTATTAATATATTTTTGCTATATGTTGCTAATAAAATAATGGTTATTTAATTTTGCTTACCACTAATGTTTTTTTCTTGCTCAGATTATTTGGCATTGCTTAGGGTATTAAGCATTGCTTAGGGTGTTATAATATAGTAATTGTATTGTAATATTATATTATATATTATTACAGTTATAGGCATTGCTTACAAAAGAAGGAAACTAAAAGAAAATGCTTCTTCTCCTGCAAGCCACCACAGCCTCTTCCCTGTTTTGTGGTTTATTTTATTTTGAAAAACTGAATACTGCTTTTTAATACCAACTTTCAAACTGGCTTAAAACACTGATTTAATAATATGTATTACAACCAATTATGCAATTAGATAATCAGGGTTACCAGGAGAAAACATATTTTAGTAATGAGGATATCAGTATTAAGATCCTGACCAAAACACCCCACTATTTTTTTTTTGTTGTTGTTATAAACCAATAAAAGTGCAGTCATGAATCTGAACACACCACTCTTGTACAGGTAACAATGAAAAGCCCCAACTCCTTCCACAAAGAAATATACATAAGGCAGAACTTCATTTATCATTACTAGGGCACTTCACAAAACTAAAGTAACAATAACAAACACATTCTATTGATATGAGTTTTGCAGGACTATGGCTTTGAAACTGCAAAAATAAATTTGAATTATTTTTGAGTAGTATCAGTTTTATGATAGGCACCCACTGCCTCATTTCCCTTAAATAAATTTGAATTATTTCAAATAGTATTATTTTTATGATAGGCACTCACTGCCTCATTTCCCCTAAATCCTGATATACCAACTGATACCGACTGTAGTCCTGAGGGTAGTGTGGCAAATGTTTGATATCCTCCATGTAAATAGAAAATAATGTTGAATCTACTTTTTGATTTCTACTTTTCGACTGCATAGACTTAGTTTTAGAAAACTATGCTAAATCTGGTGTGGTGTTTATACAATTGTATAACAATTGTGTATGCTATCACGCATCTTCAGTTGAAGCCAGCAGTTTCCATGTGGATAGGACAGCAAATCTCATCTGAGATTTATTCCAAATTTTAACTTAGCTATAGAAAGTGTTGAGCTAATTAGGGAGGTTATTCAGCATGTTGGATAGTTCCTTTAAAGTTCAGGTTAAAACCAGAACAGATTTACCATTCCACTTACATAGAAGCTACGTGCTAGTGGTGCTTATCTTGTGATCATAACTGCATTGGGATAAGAAAAAAGAGTTTCTTTGGGAGGAGCAACATGACTTTGAGGCAAAATGAATGAGGAACAAAGGAGGAAGAAGAATGGAAGATAAAAACTGAGGTTTTGTGTCCGCTTGACAAGGTTGATGGTGTTATTGTTAATGGGTGCAGGACAGCAGAGCCAAGGCTACCAATGAAGACTTTCTAACAGCAGGAAAGTTGGGTGTCAATATCTTCTCATCAATGATAACAGCATCATTATGAGTTCAAGCAAACTTTAGATTAAATTTGCCACTTTTTTTTAAAAAAAAACCTTCTTAAGGAAGCAAATACTTTCTCAGAGCTCAGCTGTATGTACCTTGTTAAATTAGACTTCCTTTCAAAACAAACCTGGAATTAGTTTTGTAGATGCAACCACAGCTTTTATTCTGTAGATATCTTTTACTACAAACAATAAAACATCCAGATGTTAGTGTATTTTGGATGACTGAAAACTTACATTTTCTGATTAGAGAGGCCATATATTTCAAATTCAGACTTGATTTGAAAGGCAAATGCTTCTTTTTGAAGATTTAAAAAATGAGTTTGCCTTCATTTTAGTTTAATCCTATATCCACCAACATACTTAATTACTTGTTACTATATATGCCCTTTCCTTTCCTTTCTTACAGGCTTCATAAAATGATTTTGTTTATTTGGTTGTCTATGCTATTGGCCTCTAACTTTCCAACAGCAGAGTTGCATCACATGTTGTAATCTTATATATACATATTCAGATGTAAACTCTAGGATTTATGTCCAGGGTGCTGTCTAGCTGATGAAAAAACTCCTCATGGAATGCGAGGGAATACCTTTTGTCTTGATGAGATCCCATGGCAATTCACTGTATTAGGAAGGAAGGGGGGAAAAACTCCAGGTACTCCACAATAACAGCCATTGCTGTTTCTCGTGAAGTTTTTTTTAAAAAAATATGCAGACATGTACATGCTTGACCATTTGAACAACCAATTCAAATTGGGGCACCCTCTGGAAGTAGAAATATGATTGGTCAGACATGCATGTTGGTGGGCTTGCCAGCAACAAAGTGGCTGGAGCCACCATTGTTGATTTTCGTGGGAGCGATTGTGCATGATTTTCGAGGGGTAAAGAAAAAATATCAAAGCAGAAGATCACTCTCCTGCATCTTGGATACAATGATAGGGAAAATGTGCAATGGTGGGAGGTTGTGGAGAATAATAATGCAAGTAATTCACCATCTTTATTCACGTGCATGCTCCATGTGAACTTCAAACACAGATAGCTGTGTTGACCTGCAGTCTTGAGAAAAAATTGTAAAGACAAATGAACACTCTGTGATGGTGAGTTAATGCACAATTATTTGCTGTTAATTTTCCAGCTAGGTTTGCAGGTAGATTTCATTGCTTATTTACATATATATACAAAATCACATGCATACACATCTGCTCACTGCAAAATTGGGATTTTTATTTTTGGCAGAACCATTGTTCTAAATCTAAATGTTAGTCCTAACTAGAGTAGACCTCTTGAATCAATTGCTGGATGGTAGGTCAGCACTTGGTTGATTCAATAGTTAATTCCATAGCAGACACATTGAATCAATCTGATTTATGCAAAGCTTATGCAAATCCTATTGATTAAATGTGGTTTAACTATAATTGGAACTAACAGGATTTAGGCCATGGTGTAAACACTGTAAATATTACAATGTACTTTGATAACAATGGAGAAATTAGTTCATGCACAATAAGGCTCTGGCACATTACACAGTTATAGTACTATGATACCACTTTAAGTGATGTGGTTCTATCCTGTGGGTTTGAAGTTTTGGGAGGGGAATTTAAAATTCTGTCAGAATATTGTGGTGCCTCACCAAATGACTAACCCCAGGATTCCACAGAAAGTTGCTGTGACATTTAAAGTGGAATCTCAGTGCTATAAATACTGTATGTAGGGTAAAAAGCCCTAAGAGCATGGTTGTGGATGGGAGATAGTTGAGTGGTGTAGTGGTTTGATCATTGGACTATGACTATGAGGACCAGAGTTTGAATCCCTGGTCAGCCATGGAAACCCACTGAGTGACCTTGGGCAAGTCACACTCTTCAGCCGCAGAGGAATCCATAGGCAACCTCCCTCTGAACAAATCTTCCCAAGAAAACCCTGCAATAGGTTCAGCATAAGTCAGAAAAGGCATTCAACAACACAAAAGACCCTAAGTTTATTTTATCATCAATGTTTACTGGAAGAAGAAGATTTGATTAGTACAGTATACCAGACCAGTAGATGATTCCCATCAATAAAGATAAAGAAATAAGGGATGAAGTATGAGAGCTATGATGTACCAAATGAGGAGCAAGAGGGACTATATAGGAATAGCAAGGTAGTATTGGAGGCTCTTGTCTATCCCAGGCACATCTTCAGAGCTCACAATGTGATTTGTTTGGACCGAAGACAGCTGGCATGTGGCCTGAAAGCTACAGTAGGTGCTTCAAAATGAAATGAAGAACTACATTGGCCAATTTAAAGGTATCTCTGCTTGACAAGACTGGTGACTGGATAATTGGGGAGATATTTGCGTATATCTGGTGTTCCCAGGTTTTGTGTACTGCAGCAGGGAAACTCTATCAACTAAGTTACATAAATTAATGAACTACAGTTACAATAAAGACAAGTAGCATAGCATACTAAGTTCCTCTTGCTACTAAATTCAATGAACTGATTCCCCAAGCAATCTTTCCAACAATGGAAGACATATTTGGTGTGGCAGGGTGATGACAATACAAATACAAAATTCAGATTTAATGCCTGTGAAGAGCCATCATGGTGGAGCTTTTTATAAGCCAAAATATACACAATCTAGAGGCAGCATATGCTGGACAGTGGGCTTCAAAGTGCTCAAAGATGCTGCATTATACAGTATTATTTCCTCTCAGCATTACGTTTGTATACAGAGTTCTGAAAATCCAAACACACAAATAGAAACGGGGCATAAATGACAAGGAAGTAGTGTTGCTGAAAAGGATCTAGGGATTATGGTGAAAAAGATTCAGTGAAGAAGATTTTGTACACAATAACATAAATGATAAAGGGTTTAGCAAGGGTTTACCATGCAAGGCATATAAGAGGGACCGAAGGAAGTAGGTATGTCTGGCTCAGAGAAAAGAAGATTAAGAACACAAGCCCCCAAGTCTTGCTCCTGTACAAGCACTATTGAATGAACACTGCTTTGCAGATTGAACTCTGAGGGAGAAACCTGATAATAGTTTTTGTAATTTAGGCAGGATGCAGAGAGAAGCCAGATAATATTACTTGCATTGCCACTGAGAGCAGGACAGAGCACCATAGAGAAATCTAGATCTTTTAAAAAGTCATTAAAGACGCTTGTGAGTTTAACTCTTAGAACTGCAAAATGTTCCTCAAAGAGTTGTGGAATTTATAAACCAGAAGAGCCAAGGGAAGGTAGAATAAATATCTGGCAGACTGACAATTTATAAATCCGATAATGTTTTGCAGGTTATCTTAGACCCAGAGACTAGGGATGTTGCTGACAAGGTCCAGGAAATAATGAAACAGGACACATATACTGGGTTAAAATAGGGCCACTTTATTAAACTTAACTATTTAAGCACTTCTGAAGAGATCTGCAATGAGTGGGGGGGGACCTAGTGTGAGAACTGCTGGGGCAAGGGGTCATCTCCCTGACCACCTCCCTAACTTCCCTTGGGTGAAAGCACCTGAACCCTAGGCAGACCCTTAAGCTGGTTTGCTCTCCAGTCAGTCTGCATCTGGAAGGCTGACCCAAAAGTCCCTCCCCCAAGTCACAGGAGATAAGGAGAGGGTTTATCCCTCAGGCCAACCTCAAAGGAGGTCTCTTTCCCCTGACCCACCTCGCAGGACATAAAGGGGAAGTTCCAGATCCCTCCCTTCACCACCAAAATTGGATACCAATGTGCTCTCCAATCTACCAAATCTCCCCCTTTCCCTGCCAAGTGACTGCCTGTTTAAGGCACTACCCTAAGCCAATTGTCCAGTTTATATCCACAGTGTGGGGTAGATGAAAACCCCCCAGAAAAGGGAAAAAATTCCTATCCAGCCCTGAAGCAATCAATTACATCGCACTGATTCAGCAGCAGGTGGGTGGGTCAAATGATGAAGAAAGAAGGAGAGCCAGGGTGGTGAGGCCCTATATAGGCTCTGGCTCTGCCCCCAGCTCTCTGAGAGTCATGCGCCCCAGCCCACAACTTCCTGGCTCTTACCTGGTCCATCATCAAATGTGGTCCCCCATGGCAAGCAACGCTGGCCATGTGGACCTGAATTATCACACCAGCCTCTTATCCTGCAGCAATTGCGCTGGTTTAATTACACAAGCATACCGGATTTGCAACAGTCTTTATCACACTTTTTACTCTTTTCCACATTAGCACTGCTTTGGTGATTCCACGTGGCACGATCTGATTTTCACACTGCTGCCATAGCTCCACCTTCTTACCACTCTATGCCCTCCCCAGGTGAGGGAGAACTGTCAGTCCTTCTTTTGGGGGGGTGAGCTGGCTGCACAACTTTGTGCCCCCCAGAGAAGCAATGTTAGTCATTCCTTGCCATGGAGCAGCTTCCCTGGTGAGGAAGGACTACAATCATTCCTTCTTTGCTCTTGGTGGGTGGTGGTGGTGGCTGCAGGCCTCTGCACCCACTAGACAATCATTCTTCACCTGGAAGCAATCTTCTTTGGGAAGAGGAAGCTGGCTGGAGCCTTTCTTTTTTTTTCTTTTTTGCCACAGTCCAGCAAAAATAAAATAAAAATAAAAATAAGAAATAGGCATGGAGTGGAATAATAGGTAATGCTGTGGAAGGCTGGAACGTGTCCAGAGGAGGGCGACCAAAGTGGTAAAAGGCATGGAAGATATGCCCTATGAGAATCAGCTTAGGGAGCTGGGTATGTTTAGCCTGGAGAAGAGAAGGTACAGGGGTGGCACAATAGCCATGTTTAAGTATTTGAAGGGATGTCATATTGAGGATGGAGCAAGCTTGCAAGCTCCAGAGACTAGGACCCAGAGCAATGGATTCAAACTACAGGAAAAGAGATTCCACCTAAACATTAGGAGGAACTTCCTCATGGTAAGAGCTGTTCAACAGTGGAATACACTGCCTCATAGTGTGGTGGAGTCTCCTTCTTAGAAGGTTTTTAAAAAGAGGCTAGATGACCATCTGTTGGGAATGCTTTGATTGGGAACTCCTGCATGGCAGAGGGTTGGACTAGATGGAACTTGTGGTCTCTTCCAACTCTATGATTCTATTATTCTAGTATTCTATGGACTTTATCAGACACTCCAAATATGGTGTCATAATGATGCCACATAACCGCGAAAGGGTGTGCAGTTCAAATGATGTCACCCTTTCACGGTTAAAATCAGTCCAAAACCTGTACCTTTTAATTGATGGCTTAAGCCGTCAATAGATTCCCCCGCCACTTTTGTGCTGGCATTGCTGGTGTGTGAAATCTCTGTCATACTTACCCTGACAATGGCTGGACCGGCTAGAATATTTCCAGGTGAGATCACGACATCCAGGTAAGTGGTAAACTTTTTAGACCCTCCCTAGGTTACTTTGAAGTTTTGTAGTGTGTTTAGGTGCTTAGTGTAAATTTTACATGTTTATTTCTTTTTTTACTTTTGAATTTCCACACAATGAAATTGCATGGGATTTTGAATGAGGAAGTGAATGAGGGTTCCTCTTTATTCCTGGAACTGCCTTTGCCAGGAAAGGAGGTAAATATGTGGGGGGGGGGAGCATTATTTTGCTGGCATAAGAATTTTTTTTTTTTAATGCTGGCAAAAGAACGTTTTCAGTGGCTAGTCTGATAAAATTCCAAGATTCTACGAAATAAATAAGTTATATACCAACATTTAAGTTATATACCACTCCTTGGAAAAGTGAGGAAGGCGACTTGCCCTCTTGATCCCTGTCTATCTTGGCTGGTCATCCAGGGGGGGATGCGTTGAGGGTATTCCTGCAGAACACAATCAATGTGTCCTTCAGGGAAGGGATTGTACCATCTTGTTTAAAGGAAGTGGCAGTTAAGCCACTCCTAAAAAAAACCTTCCCTGGACCCCCTGGATGGGAACAATTACAGACCAGTGTCCTTGCTACCTTTTTTAAGAAAGGTGATCAATAGGATGGTTGCTTTCCAGCTCCAAGCCATCTTGGATGAAAACGATTATCTTGATCCATTTCAAACTGGCTTCAGGACAGGATATTGGGTTGAGACTGCCATGGTCACTCTAACCGACGACCTCCGCCTGAGCATCGACAGGGGTAGTATGACCCTGCTGATGCTCTTGGACCTCTCAGCAGCCTTTGACACTATAGATCATTCCATCCTCTTGGATCGCCTGAGAGAGTTAGGAATTGGAGGCACTGCTCTGCTGTGGTTCCATTCCTTTCTCTTGGGCAGATCCCAGAAGGTGAGGCTCGGGGACAGTTGCTCTTCCAGAATTGAGCTTAATTGTGGTATCTCTCAGGGTGCCATCCTGTCCCCAATGCTATTTAACATTTATATGAAGCCGCTAGGAGATATCATCTGGAGGCATGGAGCTCGGTGTCATCAGTATGCTGATGACACTCAGATATATTTCTCCATGACCAGATCGTCAGCTGAGACTTCAGATGGCATCTCTCCTCTCAATAACTGTCTCAGAGCAGTAATTTATGTTTGTTTTAATTCTCCACTAGTTTAATTTAGTTTTAAGGGGTGGGAGGGTTAGGATTGGGAAGGAATGTTTTAACTTGCTGTTGTTTTAATCCTGTGGTACGCTGCCCCAGTTGCCAAGCAGAGGGGTGGGTTAAAAATAAAATTATTATTATTATTATTATTATTATTATTATTATTATTATTACATTTTCAAAGCAGGACTTCTATTATAACCTCCCTAATTATGTTAACCAAGCCATCATCTTCTTGATCACAGCTGACATATACATTGCTTCTTCTATTGTCACATTCTAAGTAACCTCAGTGGTATATGAAGTACAGGAGTGACTGCCTAAAGATAACTAATTTCAATGTCATTTTAACTATGGCTGCTTGCTCTGTAAGTCAGTGAGGCAAACACATCAAGTCTCACATTTGGGTTGTGTTGGTTTGGTATCTGGTAGCTGTGTAAAAACACTGTGGTATGACTGACCCACTAAGATGTAAGCACTGCCAGGCTTGAAGTAAGACTTGATAGCTAATGCCTGCCCAATAACTCTATACCAGCAAATGTAGAAAATAGTATTTATGGAGAAAAGAAGGAGATATAGAATTGGACAACACAAAGTTGTCCAGTGCAATCACAATATTTTGCCACCTGGCTTTGGACCACCTACTCTAACTTTCAGCAGCTCAACAAGATCTCAGACAATTTAACAGTATCTGAAACGTTTTGTTGCTTCTTCCTCTTCATCTCTTGAGATATCATGAATTGAACTTTGGACCTTCTGTGTGCAAACCATATGCTGTACTCAACTACAGTATGCCTCAGCCACACAACTGGGACAATGGTGGGGAAAGAAAGGGAGTCGAAGAACTGTCAAAATGTCCCTAGTAAGTAGCTCCATCTGAGAGGAAGCAATATTGTCAAAGTCCTGTAGCCGAATCCTATACATTTTTTAGGGTAGACACAGGAATAAGGAGACCAAACACAAATAAAGAGACCACACATATAGCTGGTATATAAAGGGCCACTTTTATTTACCTATAACCTGTTTAACCCTATTCTGAGAAAACTGCAATGGGGGAGTAACCTAGTGTGGGAATTGCTGGGGCAGGAGGTTAACTCCAAGACCCCCTCCCCAACTCCCCCTGGGGGAAAACACCTGAACCCCAGGGAGAACCCATAAGCTGGGTTGCTCCCCAGACAGTCTACATCAGGAAGGCCAATCCAAAAGTCCCTTCCCCGAGTCACAGGACTCAAAGAGAGGGTTTATGCCTCAGGCCAGCCCCAAAGGAGGTAACCTTGCCCACCCCTCAGTTTGCAGGATCTAAAGGGGCATTCCAGCTCCCCCCTTCACCTCCAAAAGGCAGAGGTGCCAAGGTGCTCATCAAACTACCAAAATCTCCCCCTCTACTAAAGTGATGAAAAGGAGGAGACAGAGAGGGGTTGAGCTTAAATCCCTTCTAGCCCCACTCTCTGCTCTCCTGGTAACAGCCCAGGGGCTGAGGCAAAGTTACAGGCCTCCATCCTGCACTTCCTCAACAGGGGTTCCTACAGCATAGCCGTGACCACACTGGGAACCCTATTCTTATGACATCCCACTGAGTTCAATGGGGTAAGAGGTTAGTCCCAAGAGTATGGATAAATTATTAGCAATTCTGTGCCTATCTAGTTAGAAGTAAGCCTTATAAGGATGAAATTTGCTCTTGGGCTAATCAACATAGGATTGTTGCCTTAATTTGTTGGCACCAGTTGTGGAAGTAGTATTGTTACCTACCCTGACAGCCCCCATCTTGGAATATTGCACAATTGGCAATATTTAATAATTTGCCTTCATGTGGCCTTCCACATGGTTAGCAGGTAAACCAGGGACTCCCAGATACCAAGTCTAGAGTCACATATAATCTAGGAAGGAGCCTTTGGAAATTCCCCAAACAGGTCATGCCCTGGTCAGAGTTCTTTCTGAAGAATACCTGGAGATGAGTCATCCACTAATCCTAATCCCTGAAGAATACCTGGAGATGAGTCATTCACTTTTAATGAGTCATTAAAAATAGCAGAGTCCTTGATGGTTGCAAAATGGGTTTTTCCTCTTTCCTTCTCCTCATCAATAGCAGTTGCCTGCTCCTTTTCAATTTCAAATGCATTGCCCATTAACGATAGTTAACTCTTCCAGAAAACCCATAGTTTTAGCCTGGGAAACTCCAAGACATTGTATTCCATTCGAAACCACATCCCTTCAGGGGAATTATCATATATAAATATCACCCTAAAGCACCCCCAAAATGTCCACAGTTCCTCCTCCTACATCCATGACATCTTACTCTATTCCTCTTTCTAAATAATTCCTACTTTCTTTGATAGACTTGTGTAATTGCTTTAAGCCTGAGTGTAAGCATAAATGCTGTTAAGACTATTTCCCAATAAAAACCATTTAATTGTACATTCTGGCTTGGAGTCGCCTCAGTTACTACCAGTATCCATAGGTCAAAAGATCCTGCTGATAACCGGCCTCTCACTGCCATTTTGAGCTAATTACATATTCCCCAAATTAATATTCTGACATTAGAGGGTCCCCGTAGACCCCAAGCAATTCAGTTAACAGTATGACAAAACAAGATAGTACAACAAGTAATATGCCAAGACTATTGGAACCCTGCATTGTGAGAGAAAGCTTGAGGAAAAGAACTGGAAACCCTGCTAGTTGGGGCATCTTACATTACATTTCAAAAATGAACTGGCTGAAATCTGTGGTCAAATGCAGGGAAAATTATATTGTGGAGGCAGCAAATGCATCAGTAGGATTTTCAATTTTAGCTGATGAGACTGCATATTGTTGGGAGAGAACAAATGTCGCTGGTAGTGAAGTTTGGTGAACTGAAGCGTGGAGTGTCTGAATTTACGAGGAGTTCTTGGGTTGTTTCCCAGTATTCTCACTGAGTGCAAGAGCCATAGCCAATAAAATCTTCTTGAACATAGCCTTGTCCTCCAAAATTAGTCAGTCAAGGAGTATTTTGGTTTTGGTAATACAGGGGATTTAAAATGTAGGTGTCAGTGGAAGAAATATCCAACACGAATGACTGCTGCCTCTGGTACATGGTAAGCTTGGTTCTTAATGAATTGAACTGTCTACGGGAAATCAGATACACAAGCAGAACTACTGACTTCTTGGTTTAAATTTAAAAGGTTCATTTTTTGTAGGGGCTGTTGTTATTTTAAAATACACAGCCATAAATTGAAAATGTACCTATATCATATTGTGATTATGAATCTGCCCCTTATTGAGTGAACTGGCATGGCTGACAAAATGGCTTGTTTTAATTTGTTATTTACTGTTTTATAGTCAATATTTATTTAACTGTATAGTCTAAAGACTATGGGTCAATTTTTTGTTAAGGAAGAGATTATTGTTTGTTGGCTGCTAAACCTTCAGAGCTGATGGCCAAGTACTTGGAAAAAGAAAATCCTCATCCATCTGGGATTCCCTGTTGGAAAGAAGAGAAGCTATGGGATAGAGCTGATAGGCAAGCAATTTGGATATGACAAGAAGACTGGAGACTGGTACCTGGAGAATGAAGTTAGAGAAAAAAAGTAGAAATAACACTGAAAAAAGAGGCAAGCATAGTAACACAATTTCTTCCTGTTCTGCTGGTAGTAAAGAAATAGGTTAAGAAATGAACCAATACAGCTGTTACCTACACTGATACCCCCAGCCCCATAATTATAATTGCCAATATTTAATAATTAGGTCAACATGTGGCCTTCCACACAGTGCAGTTATTAATAAAAACCTGGGAAATTAAACCTAAAGATAAACATTGCTTAGTCTGGTATGCACTTAGGGAGAGGCCACCTAAATTCTAAAAAAAATGTTAATTCACAAGGCAACTGAAGGCATGCACACCTGGCTGATCCCATCTGCCCAGGCTGGCAACTCGAAACCTGTAAACTATCCTCATTAGTTTATCCTTATCAAACAAAGGAAGTTCATAGAATCATAGAATCATAGAATCATAGAACTGTAGAGTTGGAAGAGACCACGAGGGCCATCCAGTCCAACTCCCTGTCACGCAGGAAATCTTGATCAAAGCATCCCCGACAGGTGGCCATCCAGCTTCTGTTTAAAGACCTCCAAGGAAGGAGACCCCACCATGCTCCAAGGGAGTGCGTTCCATTGCCAAACAGCTCTTACTGTCAAAAAGTTCCTCCTCATGTTGAGGTGGAATCTCTGTTCCTGGAGCTTGCACCCATTGCTCCATGTTCCAGTCTCTGGAGCAGCAGAAAACAAGCCTGCTCCATCCTCAGAGTGACATCCCTTCAAATACTTAAACAGGGCTATCATATTGCCTCTTAACTGTCTTTTTTCCAGGCTAAACATACCCAGCTCCCTAAGTCTCTCCTCATAAGGCATCATTTCCAGACCTTTCACCATTTTAGTTGCCCTTCTCTGGACACGCTCCAATTTGTCAATATCCTTTTTGAATTGTGGTGCCCAGAACTGGACACAGTATTCTAGGTGAGGTCTGACCAAGGTAGAATAGAGCGGCATTATGACTTCCCTTGATCTAGATACTATACTTCTATTGATACAGTCCAAAATCGCATTGGCCTTTTTAGCTGCCGCATCACACTGTTGACTCATGTTCAACTTGTGGTCTACTAGGACTCCTAGATCCCTTTTGCACGTAGTCTCGTTCAGCCAGGTCTCTCCCATCCTATATCTATGCATTTCATTTTTCCGCCCTAAGTGCAGTACTTTACATTTCTCCGTATGTTGCTTCCTCCCTTTCACTCACAAAGTACCAGCACGTTAAGACACCATTAACATATCTGGAGTGCCTTTGTCTCACCTTGAGCAACTCTGAGAAACATTGTCTTTTACTCTAAATCCCATTGACTATAACAATCCTTCAAAAACTCCCCTCAAACATTCATAGAACTCCTTCCTGTGGACACTATGTCCGTCTGTGCAGCCATTCGAGATCGGGACCCGCACTCTGCTAGTTTCTTCTGCAACCTCATCTCTACAGGAAAAGGTGTTGTATCACCTACTGGAAACTCCCTTCGCTATTCCTCTATCTCCAAACTCCCCACTTTATTCACTAGTCTTGGATGAATGCTTGATGCCTGAATGTGTGTGAATGTTGTTAGTATTATTTTTTTTAATAAAGATCATTTATTGTACTATCTAGCTTATGTCTCCCTATTACCAGTATAAATAGCTCAAAAGGCCCTGCCGTTGCCCCCTCTTGCACTGCCAAGCTGATTATATTAAATTCCCCAATTTAATATTGATATTCAGAGGATCTTCATGACCCCTGAGCATTTAGGGTAACAAAACAAAGCATTGATGGGGGGATGAGCAACACTTGAACCCCTGAAGGCTGCATGTAGTGTAGTGATGGGACCTATAGCTGTGTGCATACACTTACTGTACATGTGTGCAGAAGGCACACATCTACATGCATGCTGTCATCCACAAATAGATTAATGCATGCATGGACACATATTTATTTCCCTGGGGGCACACAGAATTCTCTACCATCAGTGAGGAAATGGTTGATTGTTTGTTGTCCTCCAGCTGGGGCTAACTAGCTGGATTCAGGGAAAGATAAGCCAGGTTCTGTGGCATTTTGCGAGCTGCAGAGAGAGCAACTGGAGCCTGCTTGTGGGAAGCCCGCATTCAGGTCAGCAGTAAAGAACATCAACCTCATAGGTTAATTTTGTCCTGCGTGGACAAACAAACCATTGTTGTTCAGCTGCAGGCATCATGGAATGCACTGTATATACAGTATTTGTTACAGAAAACAACTAACCTTGGAAGGCTGCAGTCCAATAATTGGTTGACACATTCAAATAAATATGAACAATGTAGACCTGCTGGTCCACTGTTTCTTGGCCCACATTGCCCTGGAAGGTTGCTAGGATACTAGGAAACAATGCAGCTATAATAGTAGAAGCCATGACTAGTAAAAACAATCCCCCAGAATACAGGAATACTTCAGTTGTGTTCTGAGCATTACTTCTTTAACAAAACATTTGGGACCAGAAGCAGAAATAACATGGAAAGAATAGGGATGGGTTCCTACTTCACAAAAAAGAGTTTAATGTATTTTTGGCAAACATTTTATTCAGAACTAACAATACGCACACGTAAAATGAAATAACGTGGTCAGATAAGCCTTGCATAAGTCAACAAAAATATTTTAAACCTTCTAGATCCTACTTGAGGGCTCTGTACAAAATTCACCCAAGGGATGCCTTTTTCTTTCACCAGGCTCCAGTTTTCTTATGATTTCCATTTGTGGTGATCAGACGTATAGATCTATATTTTTAACATGCTGGTGGGTCAGGCTTATCAGCTTTCCCCCTTTCTCTCTGTTTTTCACACATGCTAAGGAGAGGATTCTAGAGGCAGCTGCTGTTTATCTAACCTGTTGTAGGAAGACACAAACAGATTCAGTAAGGATCAGCTAGAGAAGAATCCCACTAATCAATTCAAGCCTTGTTTATTACATTTTTTCATGCAGACATACTGCTGCAACCTGACATCAAAAATCTGTGTTTTTCTAGCCCTGCTTCTCTTAACTCCTCATGCTGGTATCATTAAAAAATGCCAAACTAAATAGAGGATGAGAAGGAAAAGGGAATCTGGACAGGCAAAAAAGGAAGAAACTAGGTAAAAGGAGCTTTGTTGTCATGCTTTGGGCTTTATCACATGAGTCTTTTAAAGCAGAATTAAAGCTGGGTAATAGTGCCTTTGGTGATACTTATAACATGACTTCACCTCCAAATCATCGCTGCTGTGCCTCCAAAGCATGGTTAAGGCATTCCTTGGTATTGAAGGGAAACACAGCAATAAGTTCCCAAACACACTGGTATGCCATGAATCCTCAGGTGTGATAAATTTCTTCAGTTGTAGACTTGAGATTGGGCAGTCACATGGTCTCAGTCTCCTCCTCTATCCCTCCCCTCACTATCCCCAAACAGGCTGGTTTTCTCCCCTCCTCACTTTATTTCCTTTTCTTTTTTCTTTGTATCATTAAATTGCATTGCCATAATTGCTAAATTGCATTACAACAAAAACAAACAAACAAACAAAAAAGGCATTCTGGGTAGGGCAATAGGGCAGGGAGGTAGGGTTAAGGAGAAGTCTGAAAGAGCTGGACTTTTGCCCATTTTGGCACAATAACAGGTGGGAAACAGGCCAGCTTCCAACCAGAATAAGCTGGCCAGTTTTATGGTGTGTTATAAAACAATTAGCACTTGCATTCCAGTGACAGAGACAAACAGCCATTTCCCTTTTAGATTTTAATTGTTTAAATCTTAAAGATATTGGATTTGATTCTCATTCTGAGTCCAAAATTGTAACTTAATTTAACTTTCAGTTCTTCAAGTGGAATAATATATAATGCCGATCCCTCTCAGAGAAAGTTTCAATTTGCAAGTGATTTAATAATAGGGGACAGAGTTAAAATATTTACAATGTAGATTATTTATACTCTCTCAACTGTAATAAGTCAACAGTGTGATGCGGCAGCTAAAAAGGCCAATGCAATTTTAGGCTGCATCAATAGAAGTATAGTGTCTAGATCAAGGGAAGTAATAGTGCCATTCTATTCTGCCTTGGTCAGGCCTCACCTAGAATACTATGTCCAGTTCTGGGCACCACAATTCAAAAAGGATATTGACAAATTGGAATGTGTCCAGAGGAGGGCAACTAAAATGGTGAAAGGTTTGGAGACCATACATTATGAGGAGCAGCTTAGGGAGCTGGGTATGTTTAGCCTGGAAAAAAAGATGGTTAAGGGTTGATATGATATCCCTGTTTAAGTATTTGAAGGGGTGTCACATTGAGGATGGAGCAAGCTTGTTTTCTGCTGCTCCAGAGACTAGAACACAGAACAATGGATGCAAGCTCCAGGAACAAAGATTCCACCTCAACATTAGGAGGAACTTTCTGACAGTAAGAGCTGTTCGGCAGTTGAACACACTCCCTTGGAGCATGGTAGGGTCTCCTTCCTTGGAGGTCTTTAAACAGAGGCTGGATGGCCATCTGTCAGGGATGCTTTGATCGTGATTTCCTGCATGGCAGGGAGTTGGACTGGATGGCACTTGTGATCTCTTCCAACTCTGTGATTCTATGATAAGTCTCCAACCAGGTGGGGAGTTCTTCCTTCCCTGTTCAAATTAATCACATTGTAAATCCTTGTTTGGAGAAGTATTCTGTCTAGCTGACCTAATGGATTCTTTGTAAGTACTCCAGCTTCACAATGTGGAAGGATGTAAATGCCAAACATGTATTTCCACCCAACAGGTGAACTATCCAGAAGGTTACAGGTGTGCTTTTCTGAGTTCCTTCCTTATCATTATAAAGAGAGTAATAAATCCTGGGTAAAGAGAGTAATAAATCCTGCAAAGCTGGTGCAGCACACAACCATGCTATTAACAGTTGTCTATTTTGACAACAATCTAGAGTATTCATCTCTCTCTTTTTTAGCATCTACACCAGGGGCAGGCAACCTGAAGTCCTCCAGACATCTTACCATTGGCCATGCTGCTTGGGTTGATAGGATATGTAGTTCAAAAACATATAGTAGCTTAAAAATGTCCCCCATCTTCTAGGTTGTGTTGATGCAGAATATTGATGGGTGGGGGGAGGGAGATGGAATATTTGTACCTGTGTCTGGATAGTGTTGGTATCCTTTTATTTTACAGCAATATTTAGGTCAAAAATGGGGAAGGGTGATTATGTACCCACTGGGAATGAAGGGATGAAACAGAGATGATGGGATAAATTTGGGACACTTTTATTAACTGTTTACAAATTCATCTTGCTGCTAAGCCTTCTCTAGTATGCCTTGAATCCCATTTTGGGAGAAAGGTGGAATAGAAACTGAATAAATAAATAAATAAATAAATAACAAAATATGCAATGTAAGAGTTGGAGGGTTCTTCTTGTCCTCCCCCTCCATAACTTGGCAAGCCACCATAGCTCCAGCTGCAGGTTGTCACCAATTGACTTTTTGGCCAACTGGAAGACCTTTCCAGAGTCTGTCTCCCATGTAGCAAGATTTAGAGTAGAATGAAGCTGAAGGAGGGGCTTCCTAAAGGCTGTTCCATTACCTGAACCCCACAACACCCAAGACACCAGTCTGAAACTTTATCATGAAGTTGCCCACTGGTTGCTCACCCATGCAGTATTTTTTTCCTCTTTACCACACTATTTGCCAAGTGGTGTCTATTTTACAGGCACTTCCTTGATCCAATTGAACTGTATGCCTAACAGTGAACAGTGAAGGATTGGTTGGTTGAGGGCAGGAGATACTGTGGGTTTTTTTCCTTCCAAAATTTAACAATCAGGAGATCATGGCCACAAATCCCAACATGTCATGGGCCTGGATCTAGACCTAGATTCTGTGTCAGAAGAGGAAGCTGAAGAAGAGACTCGGGCCGACCTCCCTCTTGAAGAGCAGCCTCAGCTGAAGGAGGAACAAAGTCAGGACTCACCTGTAGCTGATTTGGCAGAGGAGACAGCTGAGGAGACAGCACAACCCCCAAATCCTTGAACCCAGCACATGGAATGGAGAGTAGAACAATGACACTCAATGACACTCCTTGCCAAGCAGCAAAAGAGGGGCTCTGATTGGAGCCAGCTGGCTCCAGCCGAATTAAGAGCTGACACTATCTAGGGCTGGCTGCTGGAAGCAACTGGTCTGCTTTCCACTGGAATTCCTGTTTCTTGACTCCTGAAATTCAGACCTTTGACTTTTGGACAAATCTTACTGATTTTTTTGACCCCAGACTGGCTGACAGGGCTGCTTGTTTGTTTTCCCCAAACCTGGACTGGCTTTGACAGTGCTTCTTCCAAATGGACTCCCACAGGCATGGATGTTTTTGGAGCTCTGTTGGTTTATTGCCCCTGCCTGAGCTGTCTCTGAACTCTCAGTGAATTCTTTCCTTGCTCTGTGGGGATGTGCCTGCTGAACCAGGACGCAACCTGATTCTGAAGCATTAGGTCAAAACCTGAACCCAAGGACAGAAGGGTGGACCAAACTGCTGTGAAAGAAGTAGACATCAGGGCAGGGTGGTCATTTATTCCCTGTCCCCAGTGCTGCTGCACAATCTGCCTCCCCCACCCCCAGATTGCAGTTTGGGTTCAGGGGTTGGAGAGTGTTGCAGCCAAAAACTCCGAACAAACCAAATATGGAAAAGGGAACTCCTTGGGAAAGTGGCCAAAATGATTTGGGGAAAATGGTAGGTTAACAATTATGAGGTGGGGTAGGGGGCTACATTTAACATGTTAAAAAACATTTGAAGACATCCTGCTTTGTTGACAGCTTTGGCTACCATAATTCTTCCTTTATTAAGTAACCCTACCTATACCACAACATCTTCTGGCAAAATCATCTGGTTTTAAAAAAATAAAAGCAAGCAAGGGGGAGATCCCTAAAGGAGGAGAGATGAAGCCCACTCATACCAAAATTTCCCTAAAACCAATTAGGTGGGACATGATGTAGATAAAATGTTCATCCTTGATGCTGAACTGAAATGGACCCCGCATTCCAATTTTCTAAATGCACAAGAGGTGGGAAATTGGATGCTGCCATTTTGTTCCACCTGCATGGGAATGCACATGGCCATATCCATCCATTTGCAGGGAACTGTGCACTGGGTGCCTCTGTCATTTTGCATTCATTTCTGTCCTGTGTCTCCATTGTGTTATTGCTAGAAGCTTCTTGAATTACTCATTCATCTCACAGTGGCAGATTCAATAGGGGTAGCTATGTTAGCATGTTGCAAAAATAGAAGAAGAAAACAGTTCTTTTGTTATTCCTCTGCAATTAAGATGCATCTTGCATTTAGAATTCAGAGATGACACTACTTTGGTAGCTGATAGTTTTCATCTATTTCCACTTGCTATTCTCCTGCACTCAGTCCTCACATTATGCACAAAGTTAAGATGTGGCTGTGGCTGACATCAGTGGGTAATGAACAGTTACATAGGATGCATTTGACAAGTGTCTCTCATGAGGACTACGCCAAAAGGACACATTCACAGTGAGACTACTGAACCACTACAGACTCCATACAAGGTGACATCATCTCCTCTGTAAGGAATCAGCTTCAACATAAGTTAACAACTGTGCTACAGTTTCATACGTCATTAGGCTAATGTTCTGTTTAACTACAGCTATCAATCATTTTGTGATTAAACCATTTTATGCCTTGCAGCAAATGTGAGAATCTAAGTCCTTACTATTATATTCTAAGAGGATGGATGTTTCTTGCCAGAAGATGATTTTTTTATTTTTTTGTAAAAAGCTGACTGTGAGGGTTACTTACCAAATCACTTGAAAATGTTTTCCACTTTACAGGGACTGCTGTATACAGGAAATTCTGGAAATGGATATAGCAAGAAAATTGACATATTAGCATGAATGTGTTGGGTTACTGCAGCTGTACCTTTCCATACTATTTTCAACTAGTGTATCATTAAAATTCATTCTTATCTTGTTCATTACTGTGTATATATACTGTGAAGTTTGTTAAGATGAACAGTACATTATGAAGTGTGCATCATTTCCATCACAATTCTTCTCAAGCTCAGAATTTTTATTTACTTATGTAGGCTGGAATTCAACATGGGACTTACTCTTTGTCAGTGGACTTGCATGTGCAGGAAATAGAACTGAATAATTTTGCAATGTCTGTATTCAACTAGTGGCTGCTGTGACATTACAATATATGGGTATCTGTTGTGCAATGGTAGCCAGTGGAGTGACTGGCATGCAACAGACCCAATCTGCAATGGGCATTCTTGATGACAGATGGCAAAGAAGTGCCAGAGCACAAAGGAACACCCAATGTGCATCAGAAGTGCCCGATATTCATCAAGAGCATCCGATGCACATTGGAACACTCTTGCTGATGTTCAGATACTTATCTTTACAATTCACTATCTTGGTTTTGTTGCATTTCTGCTATGGATTTGTAGAATTATGTAATATAGGCCATGATGCAGAATCTTGGCCATAATGTATAGTGTGTCTTCAAGTCATTTCCAGCTTATGGTGACTCTAAGGCAAACCTATCATAGGATTTTCTCAGCAAGATCTGTTTTGAGGATGTTTGCCATGGTCTTCTTCAGAGGCTGAGAGAGTGTGGGCTGCCCAAGGTCATGTCAGGATCAGCCCTGGATGTGACCTGTTCCTGCCAACTTCAGTGTTTCCATGTAACCTTGCTGTTAATTGTGTTTTTATTTTTGTGTCATTGTTAATGAGTGTTCTTTGCCAATTATGGAAGGGAGTAATATTGGTCACAATGAAAATGGAGAGGTAAGCTTGCAGCTGCATACAGGGCTTGAGAAAAAAAAATGTGTTGGAGGCTTGTTCAACAGGGGGAGGTCAGGCGATGATTGGTAAACAACAGTATTGAAGCCGACCAGATTTCAAAGACTGCAATATGCATTTATTATACTGTTTGTTTTCTAAGGGGATTATCTGATGCATCAAAAGTGGTGTTATGATAATGCCAGGAGATCACAAAAGGGCTTCCTTAGCAGACAACACCACCACCCATCATTATGCACTTGTTCTGCTACTGTTCCATGGGTGCTGCATTTTATTGATGGGGAGAAGCTGTCAATAGATCCCCCATTCCATTTCTGCTATGGACTTGCCAGTGTGTGACAAAGTGACCTGTGCTGGAAGATCCCAGCATCAATGGGTGGTCCCTGCCAGAACACTTCCAGGTGAGATTGGGACATCCTGGTAAATTACGCACTTTTTAAAAACTTCCCTGGTTTATTTCTGTGCTTTTTGTAACTTATTTTTTGAGTATTTATGTTTTTATTTTTGAATTTCCTGCACTTGCGTCTTCTCATGAGAATGGGCAGGATTTCGATCCAGGAAGTGAATGGAGCTCCTGGCCTACCGTGTCGACAGGAGATGAGGTAAGTGCAGTGTTGTGGAACAGGGGTGGGAGTGGAGATTGTGGGATGGGAATGCTTTTTGCTTTCCTGTCTGATAATCTCCTTTGTTTCAATTCTGAGCAATAACATCATATGATATGTTTTCTAGACTACCCTGGCAATAAATGTTTCTGTTTAGCTCTAAAACTGCTGGTCACTCGCACTAGGAATGCAAGTACAAGACAAATCACCCAGTGTTTCCCTGACATGCCTGGCCACCAAAACAAAACAAAACAAAACAAAACAAAACAAAAACAAAAAAAATCATGTATGTAAAGCAAGTTTCTATATGTATGCAGAATCTGAAATGAGATGCAGAAAACTTGCTCAGCATAACTCCTTATTATCACTATAATTTTTGTTGATTTCTCTGGGACTACATTAG
The DNA here is from genome assembly GCA_030847615.1 of Gambelia wislizenii. Lineage (NCBI taxonomy): Eukaryota > Metazoa > Chordata > Lepidosauria > Squamata > Crotaphytidae > Gambelia > Gambelia wislizenii. The sequence goes on from JAUMIR010000004.1 coordinate 113,796,479, forward strand.
GAAGAACTTACTGATGGTAAGAGCTCTCTGTCAGTGGAATGTACTGCCTCATAGTGTGGTGGAGTCTCCTTCTTTGGAGGCTAGATGGCCGAATGTTTTGATTGTGTATTTCTGCAGGGCACAGGGTTGGACAAGATGGCCATTTTGGTCTCTTCCAACTCTATGATTCTATGATTCTACATGGAATATAAATTCCATTGACTTGTAGATTAATGCAGAAAAAACTATTTTATGTTGTTAACCCTGAGTGATTGTCATGTTTGTATGAAATACATGATTAAGCCAGTTGACCAACTGCCTTCTGTTCACCTTGCCAACTACCTGATTTAAACCACCTGACTTTTGTATGTTGAATATCTTTCTCCATTGCCTGATGAAGAAGCCAGTGAAGATTCGAAAACTTCCATAATATATTCTGCACTTTGGCCCAATAAAGGTATCACTGCTTGTGGATTTTGGATTTGGTTGTATTTTGCTACACATGGCAAGCAAGGCTACCTCTCAATCTATTCAAAATACCAAATTTAGCCGCAACAGGGAACTCCTAAACAAGAGGGAAACCAAAAGACTGGTACTTAACTCTTTGAGGTTTTCTACATCCAAGAAATGTAAAACTTTTTTATTGGACTACAATTTGGCAAGTTTTACCTATAGAGCACCTAATTCCCCCCCCCCAATATGTAACAGTAGTTAGATCCATTGAGAAATTCAATGTTCTCTGCTTAAGAAAGGAACAGTTAATTTCTCATAGGACAGGGATAGTTGAATCTCAGGGAAGTTACTTTTCTGTTGCTAATGGAGCTGAAATTTTATTACCTGACTTTTATTGCCCTTTGTCCCTAGTCACCACATGGACAAGAAGAGGAGTGGCCTCTGCCTGCATTGAGATCCCTCCAGACCATCTCAACAGACAACAAAATAAATATCTAAGCCAGAATGTAGGCTGTGACTCTAACATTATCACTTTCCCTCTCATGTATGATTTTTGACATTTTTATTCCAGTGGGTGTTTAATTTCTAGCTGCAGGCACAGAGGCTTTTATGGGGATGTGTTTTATTGTTTTTATTCTTTTAAATTTGATATACTTTTATATAATTTTAAATTGTAACAATTTTAATTGTTTTTAACCTTTTAACTGTTGTATCTTTTAAATTGTTTTTTTAATGTGTTGTGAGCCACCTTGGGTCCCCATCTGGGAGAAAGGCAGCATAGAAATCAAATAAATAAATAGATAAATAAATAAAAAGATACATCTTTGTCTGATGAAGAAGCCAGTCAAGTTTTGCATAATGTACAGGTGTCCCTTCACATTCGCTGGGTTTGGTTCCAGGTTCCCCCGTGAATACCCAAATCCGTGAATACTCAAGTTCCATTATATGCAATGGCATAGCAAAATGGTGTCCCTTATATAAGATGACAAAATCAAGGTTTACTTTTTGGATTATTATTTTTTTAAGAATATTTTCAAGCTGTGAATATTTAAAACTGTGAATGCCAAATCCATGAATGTGGAGGGACAACTGTATAGTGTGCATTTTGGTTATCCAATAAAGGTATCACTGTTTTGTGGATTTGGGATTTTGCTGCATTTTTCTGCATGGCTACCACTGATGTGCATTGAAGATGCCACATCCAGAATCACTTATGAGAAGTTTACATGCATATATAAGATTTAGTGTAAATTATCTCCATAACTTAATGTGTCATTTCCAAATCAGCTTGAGCTCTACTACTTTCAGTTTTAGAAGAGAAACAGTATTTCCTCTTGAAGAGATTATGACAGAGAAATAATTGGATAGGAAGGTACTGAATCCCCTTTTGTTTTCTTTATCTTGCGTTGGTTACATCCTTATTTATACAACACATATTTAGTTGCACCCCCATCCCCATGGATGATCAAATGCATATTAAAAGTTCTAAAACAGAGATGGCATACATGTGGTCCTCCAGATGTTGTTGGACTGCAACTCTCAACCCTAGTTAGCCAACTCAGTAATGAAGGATAATAGGAGATGCAATCTAGGAACACCTGGAGGCCTCAGCACCATCTTAACTGACAATAGAGTGACATTTGAGACAGACTGTAGACCTGTGACACTAACATCTTCACCTTTTTTCTCCTGTATGATCTTTAAGATCTTTGTCTGATGAAGAAGCTAGTGAAGCTCTGAAAGCTTGCATAATGAATTTTATGTTTTGGAGTTGGCCCAATAAAAATATCACTGCTTATGGGTATTGGATTTTGTTATAGTTTGCTGCACAGCCAACATGGTTACCCCTTAATTTTTTTTTTCTCCAGTGAGAACATCTTGTCCATTGAGAAAAATTAGGTCATCTCAATTGGTTCTTGCAAACATTTTGCATCACTGGCACACTTTAATATAGGCCTAAATCCAACTGTTAGCCCAACCAGACTAAATCCATGTTTTAGTCACAACCAGAATAAATTCTGTTGTTAATTCCATCCTAACCAATTGATGTTTGTTTTCCAAGTTTTCATTGACTAAATGGATCCACTTTGGATGAGACTAACAATTGGATTTAGACCACAGTCCTCTGGTTTCAGGCACTTTTAACTCAAATGAAGCAGTAGTGGGTAACCAACACAAAGCTTCTTCTTATTCATGTTATTTGGTATCCTTAAGCTCCTGGGAAGCTTTTATGAGCATCTGAATGCTTGACGGGCACAATGCTTGCTTGTTACCATCTTCCCTATACTTTGTTGTTGTTGTGTTCCTTCACAACAATAGGTGAAGCCATTATGGGGATTTTCTTGGCAAGATTTGTTCAGAGGGGGTTTTGCCGTTGCCTTCCTCTGAGGCTGAGAATGTTTGACTTTCCAATGGTTTCCATGGCTAAGCAGGGATTCAAACCCTGGCTTCCAGTAGTGCAATGCTCAGACCACTACACCATGCTGGCTATCTTTCCTCTACTTTTGGAAAGAGAAAAAAGGTAGTAGGTGGATGAGGGCTCTTGAAATTAAGGGAGTGGTTCCCATCATGGTTCCCATAGTTCCTCCTTGAGATGATTATGCTGATTTATAAGCCCTTCTTGATATTCTTGATAGTCCATAGGGGCTCTTCCAACTCTATCATTCTGTGATAGGACACTAAAATCATGATTTCTAGCCAATAACAGGCCTTTCAGTTCTTTCTTGTTTCCATTCAGGCCTTCACCCCTCTCCTACCTGCACCTATTTTCTGAAGTTGAGACCCTCTTTTTCTTTAAGGAGGAACAAGCAGGACACAACAGGGGGATGCAAATAAATCAAGACTGTGGAATGCATAAGGTGATCTATGCCCCCCTTGAGTCATCATAATATGATTTGAGCAGTTATGCTGACATGTTGAACTCCCCTATGTCTAATGCCTACATTCTCAGGTTCATGCATAGATTCAGAGAGGCCTGCACAAATGTGCAGTGTGTGTGAGAGAGAGGTAAGTGAGTAAATTAAGGGTATGCAGAAGCCCACAAACGTATGAGAGAGAGAGAGAGAGACACTAAGAACAGGCAGCAGAGAAACATAATCAAGTGAGAACTAATAAAAAAAATAGAAAGATAGACTAAAAATCATGACCGTATGACTCACAAATGAAAATAGCTTTCTCTCTCCCCACAGGGGACAAGGCTGTTCCATCTATTCCCAGTTCCTTATTTGCATGAGATTTTGAAGCACAGCTTAATCATCCAGTTGAAAAAAGGACTAACATTTGTTTGCTTGTGAACCTCAAATCCAGTTTTAAACTATCCCATATTGCATATTGATATGATTGGGAAACCATCCCCTTTAACATAACAAACAAAGAAATAAATGGCACTTTCCAATCTATATGGTCACTTCTGGGGAATGCAGGTAACTGACAATGACAAAGAAACAACCCTTTGTATTCACACACCCCCTAAGCTGTGAGTCACAACAAATCATACATTATTAAATCCAGAGTGGATGTTTGTAAAAAAAAAAAACAAAAAAAAAAAACAAACTACAGCATCAGGTGTGCTAACTTGTAACAGACACAGAAAATATTTCCAAAAGGATAAGGAACAGAACCTGTGCTGCCACAAATAATCTGCGAGTCACCCCAAATCATGTACCCATGTATCCAGGGTAGAATTCTCTGTAAGTTTCTACTGACTCGGTTACTCAAATTGCTGGGGGTCTGTGGGACCCACTAGTGACAATAAATTTATGATATTAAATTGGGGAATTATAATTAGCTCAAAGGTATGGCTGCAAAAGGCTGGGTAACTTATGAGACCTTTGCACCTGTGTATACTAGCACTCACTGATGAGACACTAAGCCAAAATGAATTTTTTTTAATTGTAAAATAATCATGGAAGCATCCACACATGCACACACGCTCACAAGACAACCGCAAAAGGCTAATGAAGAGTAAAGGCAAATATATTGGGATAGAGGAATACTTTTGGGAAGAATGTGTTATTATATTTACCTGTCCAAAGAGCAGAGATTTGTGGAGTAAAGAAACTTAGACTTGAAACTGAGGGTGTGACAGCAGTCCAGCAGCGTGATGGTACGAAAAGACCTGTGCACATCTGGCTATTGTTTGAGGGTAATACTCATACCAAATATTGTCCCCTTAAGGGGTCGTTTAAGTGTAAAAAATGCTTAGATGGATTTCCCATAGCTAAAAAATAGAAACTAAGGGTGTGACAGCAGTCCAGCAGCATGATGGTACAAAAAGACCTGTGCACATCTGGCTATTGTTTGAGGGTAATACTCATACCAAATATTGTCCCCTTAAGGGGTCGTTTGAGTGTAAACAATGCTTAGATGGATTTCCCATAGCTAAAAAAATAGAAACTCTGGCTTCATTGATTGCTGCTAATGGTTGAGACATGAAAGCAGCAAAAATCATGGGATTGTGATGTCTGGGTAGCATGAATGGGCACAGCTATTGAATGATGCTGTCATCTTCACGGGGTTACTCCGTGCCCCATCTGCGAATAAGACGATGCTTCTAATTGATGGGACAAGCCATCAATAGATTGTCAATATCACTTTTTTTGTGTGGTATTGAGGGTGTGCAAAAACAAATCCCATTGTAAGCATGAGATGATAGTGTGAATGGGTGGTCTTCAGCAAGAAAACATCTGGGTGAGAATGCAAAAATGATGCATGAGATGCTCTTTTTATGTACTGTCCCTTTTAGTTCACACATTTTTAGGTTTCTTTCAATGCTTGTGTGTTCATTTACTTTGTTAATTAAGGTGTTTCTGGAGTTTTAAATGTGCTCATGTCTTCTCACGAGAACTGCCAAAATCTCATCCATGCTAAATCACAGAAGTATATTCCCATTCTTAAAGTGCTAGTGGTCATCATGCAATAATTCCATACCAGTTCTTACCAGTTCTTTTGCATGATTACAGTGATGTGAAATAGTAAGGAGATTTTCACACGGGCTATATATCCAGTGCCAGGAACAGAACAGGGTCGGGAAAGGTTTTCCTTTTCACACTACCCTGTTCTGTCCTGCATCCATCCTGCTCCTGCGCATGTTCTGGAATAATGTATTCACGATGAAACATGAAACATTGTGAATAGACCACCCGTTCCATGTCTGTCACGGAATCACGGGTGTGCGAACAAGAGCGCTGTTCCTGTTCCGAAATGACAGCCTCGGAGGGGAGGTCTGATCCAAGCACTTCCTGGCATGATCTGGCCATCCAGGTAAGTGGCACCGTTTATTTTACTCTCCCTGTTTTGATTGTGTAATTTAAAGTGTGCTTTTGTGCTTGGTGAACTGATTTTATGTTTGGGATTTTTTTATTATTATTTTTGAATTTACCGCCCGGCTGTTCTCTCATGAGAGGAAGTGGCGAGGCAGTAATGGAGCATTTTAGCCCCGTGTGAAAATCTCCTAAGTGTAATAATGCCACAATGGTTCCGCTATCCTCACTCATGGAATTACAGCAGGTTTTTTTTTTAATTTTTATTTTTAATGTCAGTTTAAACAAATATATAACACTGCAGTTGTTGTTGTTTTACATGTTAGACTACAGTACAATATATTAATAATTAATCTGGACCATACAACCCTAGACAGGACATACAAAATTGGCATAGCTTACATACAACATCAAACATAAATCAAACTTTCCCCTGGGGAAATACCAGTTTGCTGAAAATGTTTAAGTTCTCATTTGTAACCTAAACTTGTAGTTTTAACCCCCTCTTCCACCAATCTATTTAGACAGAGTTCAATACACATGCGTAAAAAAACCCACAAAAACCCACATTAATTATTTTTTTAAGTTATAGTTAGATTCAGTTCAGCAGTATCATGGATTAGTCATGAAATAAAGTTTACCAGGCTAATTCCTTCTTCTTGGCGTCAAACCATTCAGGTGTAATAGTCTAATAATCTATGTACAAAATATGTATTTATAAATAATCACCTTTACTTAAATGTAAAAGTATAAAGATCTGCGGACCTTACAACTGGGTTTATTCTCCAACATATATATAAGTTTATCTGATTCTGCCATCTCCAATAGTTTGTCCATCCACTCTTCTTCCTTGGGAGTAAAAGCCTTTCTCCAATGTCTAGCAAGTATGATCCTGGTTGCAGTGGTCATGTGCCAGATCAATCTATCTACATTTATCTCTGATCTCATATCAGGATTATAAATTCCTAATAAGAAAGATTCAGGAGTTAATTTTATTTTAATCCACAAGATTTTTTGTATTCTGGCCCTAACCGTTAACAAAAAATTCTTAACACTTTCACAACCCCACCATTGGTGAAAGAAAGTGCCTAGTTTTTTTACTGCATTTCCAATATCTTGCATTCATGTCTTTAAACATTTTGACGATTTTTGCTGGAGGCAGATGCCATCAAAACATCAACTTCATGGCATTTTCTCTTAAGTAATAAGATCTTGTATATTTAACAATTCTTTTCAAGGCCTTTCCCCAATCCTCCAAATTAATACTATGACCCGCATCACTGGCCCATTTAATCATGTAATTTTTAACCACTTCATCTACTAGGTCACATTCCAACAGAATCTGATACAATCTAGACAGTAAATGTTTATCTTCTTTTATAATATCAAGTTCAAATCTTGATTATTTTAAACCAAATTCCCTTTCTTTAAGGTTTATTTTAGTTCTTTCTTTGATTTGCAGATATGGAAACACTGAATTGGGAAACCGTCTTGTTGCAATTGTTGTTGTGTCTTTAAATATATATCTTCTCCAGAGCTTTGTACTAAATCTTTATATGTGATCCAGATTGCATCCCTCCTCAGGCTGTGGATGGAAAGAGCTTCTGCAGGGGATAACCAAGCAGGCAACTTGGGACCAAGGAATTCTTTATACTTAGACTATATCTTGTAAAGGGATTTATGGATCACGTGGTTGTTAAATGACTTCTGCACTGATGTCTTGTGGTACCATAAATATGTGTGCCACCCAAAGTACAGGTCATGGCCTTCTAATGCTAATTATCCAAGGTAATCCAAGATTTAATCCATCCCAAGCAGCTAGCCTCATAATAGATTTTAATACTAGGTATTGCCAATCCTCCTTTCTCTTTCACATCAGTCATAGGTTTAAATTTCACTCTTGGTTTCTTCCCTTTCCAGACAAAGCCCAATACATCTTTGTACATTCTGTAAACCACTTGGAGGGAATCATCACTGGGATCATCTGATATAGAAATAGCAATTTAGGAAGAATACTCATTTTAATGAATGATATTCATCCTAGTAAGGATAGGTCCAACCTCTTCCATAGTTTAAATTTGTCTTTAACTTGTTTCCATAAAGTTATATAATTATTACGTATCAGTTGATTATTGTTCTTAGAAAGTATAATCCCTAAATATTTTATCTTATTAACACATTGGATTCCTGATAAACTTTCAAGTTTGTCTCTTTGAATCTGATTCAGATTCTTTGTAAGTATTTTAGTTTTAAACTTATTGATTTAAACCCAGCCAATTGACCAAATACATTTAGGAGATCTAATAATTTAGTCAGCTGAGATAATGGGTCTTCCAACAACAACAACAACAACAACAACAACACTACATCATCTGCAAAGGCTTTATATTTATACTGATCTCTACCAATCTTAACCCCATTGATGCACTCACTTAAGCCTTACTTCTCAAAGGAAAACCACTAATACCAGAATGAATAATAAAGGGGGTAACAGGCATCCTTGCCTGGTTCACTTTTGTATCAAGATCGAATCTGTTTTTCCATTATTAATAATCAAGCATGCTCTTTGGTCAGAATAAATTGCCTGAATCCATTAAATAAAAGAATTACCAAAGTTCATTAATTCTAACACTTTTAACATAAATCACCATTTAATATTGTCAAACGCCTTCTCGGTGTCTAAAAAAACAAAGGCTCCTTTTTTTCATTATGAACTTCAAAGTATTTTTCAACATGTCGACTACTGTCCACATATTGTCTTTCATTTGTCATCCCATTTTAGTTGTTAGCTATATAGTTGGTAAGAATCTTACGCATTAGGTAGGCCCAAACTGATGTGAAGATCTTATAGTTGTCGTTAAGGAGGGAAATTGGCCTGAATTCCTTTGGTGTAAAATGCTCCAATTCAGATTTTGGAATCAAAGAGATATTAGCCTCTTTCCAACTACCGGGGGTTATGCCAGTCTCCATAACTGTATTCAGCATCATCTGCATAGGTTTTAATAGCTGAGTCTTGAAACATTTATAATATTATGCTGGAAGGCCATCCGGATCTGATGTTTTATTTAGCTTAGCTCTATTAATTGCATTGTTGAGTTCAGTTAAAGAGATAGCCTTATTCAGCAATTCTCAATGAGCTGGTTCTATTTGCGGAAGTTGTTTTAGAAAGTAAATAGTCCTGTATTTATTATTTTATTTTTTGCAATCTTCTGTACCTGGCAATCTGTATAAGTTCTGAAAGTAATTATGAAAATAAAAAGAATTTCTTTTCCATCTGAAATTATTCATTCTCCTTCTTTAATTTGGTTAACTATCCACATTTTCTTTTCTTTTCTAACCTTAAAAGCCAACCAACATCCTGGTCTATTTGTGTTCTCAAAATGGCTTTGTTTGACAAACTTTAATTTTCTCTCCATATCTTCTAACATATACATGGATAGTTGGCTTTGTAATATCTTTAAATTATTTCAGTGTACTTTATTTTCAGAATCTCTTTTAAGTATCCTCTCCAGATCACCTATCCTTTCTGATAATTCAATCGTTTCTTTCTTCTACTTTTTTTCCTCCACTCTACTGATTTTTGAATAAATGCTCCTCTAATTACTGCCTTACCAGCATCCCAGACAGTCTTAGTAGTGACTTCTTTATCTAAGTTATTCTTGAAAAATGTATCCAATTCTTTCTTGCAGCAATTTACAATATCTTTTTGGCAAAGAATGTTTGTATTTAGTCTCCAAAATCTTGTTTCTCTTCCAAATCTTAGTTTAACTTTAACTGGGTTATGATCACTGAATGATTTTGGTATTATTTCGGTGGTCTTAACAACACTGAATAAGCTCTTGGAAATCAACACCATATCAATACTGGACCAGGAGCTATGGCAGCCAGGAAAAAAGGTGAACTCTTTCACTTTGGGATAATTAAATCTCCAAATATCTTTGAGTTGAATCTCTTCTGCTAAATGAAAAAAAAAATTCTTTAGGGGAGTTTCCCATGGTTCCTGAACATTTTAGTATTTTTGGAGTTCTGCTGAACCCTCCTATCAACCTCAGGATCCATTACTTCATTAAAGTCCCCTAGCATGCAATAGCAGTTATAAGGATATCATTCCAAATGTTTTCATTAAAAATTATTTTCATTACATGGGACATAAGTACCTATCAATAGAGGTGTACAGACTTGCATCTTAACTTCTACCCCCAGAAATCTTCCTTTATCATCACTAAATATTAGTTGAGGAGTTAAATGTGATTTAATATATCAAGCATCCCGCCTTTTATTAGATGCTGCCGATCTGAATACTTCACCTAACTTAGATAAAATCAAGTGTTTCAAGTCTTTCTTTCTAATATGAGTTTCCTGTACACAACAGACATCCAAGTTAAATTTCTTTAAGTAGTGAAAGATTTTTTTTCCTTTTAACCATTGAATTTAGATCCTTCATGTTCTGCATCAATATAGAGTAATTCATTATACTTTAATCTTAGCTGAAGCCAAGTCTTCAAAGTCCAAATCGATAAGGCTAGTATTCACATCTACATTTTCTTTACTTGGAACTTTCTTCTCTTTTTTTCCAGCTTCCTCTTCTTGCTCTTTATCTACTAGATTATTATTTTCCCTAGGGATATCTTACTTTTTGGGTCTTACCCCTGCTTGAGGAAGAGTGGATCGGCTTTTCTCAGATTAGTTCCATAACTTCTTAGAAAATATTGCACCTTTTTGATTGAATTTAACCTAAATCTTTACTCATTATAACTAAATGTCACCCCTTCTAAACAGTCCCATCAAAACAATATCTGATTAGCTTTTAACCTAGATACCAAAAAGTCGCAATCCTTCCTTTTCTGCAAGATCTTAGTGGGCACTTCTTTAAGGACAGTGAGTTGTTTACCTTGGTCAACCAATGGTATTTTATTATGCTATTCTACTAGTCTGCTTTTGGCAGTTTTTTTTTTTTTTTTGGTCAAATTGTACAACAATGTCTCTATGTAATTTCTTTTTCCTTGCTACAGTTGATTGGACTCTGTAAACAGTATCTATTTCATTTTCTGCTATTTCTTCATCTATATCTAAAAACTCAGCTATTAAACTTACAATTCTATCTTTAATGTTTTAATTTCTCACTTCATCTAATCCTTGAATCCTTATCCATGAGTCCATTTGCCTCTGCTCAATTAGGGCAAGTCTATCCAGCTGTCTTTCCATGTCATAGAATCATAGAGTTGGAAGAGAGCACAAGGGCCATCCAGTCCAACCCTCTGCCATGCAGGAATACACAATCAAATCATTCCTGACAGATGGCCATCCAGCTTCTATTTAAAAACCTGCAAAGAAGGAGACCACCACACTACAAGGTAGTGTATTCCACTTCTGAACAGCTCTTACTGTCAGGAAGCTTCCGATTTCTATTTTAGGTCTTGAACATCTTTTTAATTCGTATCAATTTCTTTCCTATTTAACATAACATCTTTTTAACTTGACCAAGTGTATCTTGCATTTCAGACATTTGTGATTTCAATTCTGATAGATCTTGCTTAATCTCCTTCATAACAAAACTCATTGCCTCCATGAACTTCTTAAGATCTTCAGGGGGTTCATCCATTGATTCCCTTCTTGATTGAAAATCTGCACCATGTGTTCTCCCTGACCTCATTTTGCATGCATTTTAAGTACTGATTATCAAATAAATGAATTTTTGTGTGAGAGAAAAATTCACAGTTTTTAAGCTGCTAATCTCAATTAAATGGATTTGAATTTAGACAGATGTAAGTAAATCATAAATACGGTATTTAATATACCACAAATATCCACTCAATATCCCAGTTAAAAGTATTGAATATAATGAATATATTTCTCTTTGAATATAAAGTTCCCTCCCCAATTGCCTCTTTCTTCCTCATCTCACCCCTTCTACTGAAAAAAAGAGTTCCCATAGGTTCCAAATACCATAAAGCAATCAATTGCTATTAATTAATTATTATCAATTACTTAGTTAATTAACCATTTTTACACTAGGTGAGAGTCTAAACACAATAAACAAATTTGACTAATTCAGGCAGCCTCTAGAAAGTAAACACTTCTGAAACCAGACTTTTTACAGATGATCTTCAGCCTCTTCTCTGCCGCACTTCAGCCTTTTCTACAGCCTTGGCTAGTTTCTTTCTACCCACCACAGTGGGGTTAAGAAAGGGAAAGAAGAAAAGTCAAGCAATCTTGTCAACACCTGTAGTCAGTTTTGCCTTAGCCCCTTTCTTCCTTCTCCTTTCTTACTCCACAGTTATAATTCAGAAAGGCATTAAGTAAGGAGAAACTGGATCTTCAATTTCAATTAACAGCAAGAAAAAAAACTGCAAAGATATACGATAGGCTGAATGTAGTGTGTGAAACAGGAAAGAAGAAAAAAGAACTTCTATCCATACAGTATATCCAAGAGGATGAATACTCCAAGGGGCTGTTTATATGGCAAAATAAATCCTCTAAGAATTTGCAAAGAATCCTAATAGTTCCTACATCTTTCGGCTCAAAGTCACCATATTCAGAAGGAGGGAGGCAAAAAACCCCATAAGTCATGCAGTATAAGCTGTCACTGTTTTCCCAAACATTTTTGAAAAGTAGCGCAAGTTAGCGCACTATCGACTGTGTGAATTACCATTGCGCTTTCAGACGTGGAAACAGTCAGCAGTCTTTTCGAAATTACCATAGTAGAACTAGTCGTGATTGGTTGAATTTACTCAAGGAGGGAGGGAGTGAACATGCAAGGGATGAGAAAAGATCTAGCCAGATGCCTTGCTAGCTAGCATAATTACTGTTCCTCTGCCCATCCCTCCCTCCCTCTCTCTGTATGCTCCACCAGCTGATCTATCAACAGATCATTGGTGTGTGTGTGTGTGTGTATGCATGCAGTGCCAGCATGAGACAGGGAGAAAAAACAGTCTACTCATATAGGAGAAATGCAGAGCAAAGAGAATTCTTTTCCTTCCATCCTTTGTCATTAATCCTCCCCACTTCTCCCTGCTTTTTAGTTGCTTTCTGGTTTTCTCGCTCAGACGAAGCTCTGAAAGTTGATACTATTGCTTTGTATACAGACCCCTTCTGAGGAATGCCTGCAATTAAAGCCCTTTCAGAGGAAATATCCCCCCACATCAAGCCATGTTTTCAGTGAGTAGCTTTAAGAGACAGGCATTTAAGAGGCAGGCAGGTACGCCCCCGCACCTTTGCCATCTGAACCAAGAAGCGAAAAAATAAACAACACAACTGAATCCCCCATAAATTGTCTAAACTATCCATCACTGATGTGAAAGAGTGCTAAAGCACAAATTGCCGCATTAAAAACTGCTGTGTAACTTACCCCCAATTAAAACATCTTCAGGATTTTCCCATTTACCAAAAATGTAATGATGTAACATCCACAGTCAGAACCATAAAAGGAAAAAAAGTGATTAAATAACTTCTTTAATCAGACAAGTTATGTTCTTAAAGGCACCTTGAGGTCACATGTAAAGAAAATACTAATAATTTTAAAAGCCAAAATGTCCACATTGGAAAGCAACAGCTTTCACTAAATAAACGCCCAGGCAAGGAACCCCAAATTCTCACATGAAGCTATTTAATCCAGGGGATTAGCACTGGTTTCTTCCAGGTTCCATATATATATATATATATATATATATAATACTTAATACTTAGTTATTTATTACCCCCTTCTCCTCTCAGGATCAGGACGGAGTACGTACATTGGAATATACAGAATACGCAGTCACAGTATAGATTAATAATTCAAGACAGATACAATTCAAGGCAGATACAATTCAAAGCAAGACAGATACAATTCAAAGCAATTCAAAGCAAATTATACATTGTAAAATCCATGAATCAGTACAAACATGAAACAGTAATTACAATGTTACAGACACTTTAGACATTTGTCTCTCTCTGGCTTTTCCTCACAAATTAAGATTCAGGAAGGGCTCATCCCGTGTTTTCTGCAAGCACACTGATGACTAAAAAGTCCAATCCGAGATAAACAAGTCTGGTTGCAGAAAGCACAGCTGAAGGTCTCCTTGGGTGATGTTTCTGGGTTGTGATTCTTTCTGCGTTGTCATTTCTCTTCAAGACCTTTTCAGCGTGAGTTCTCAAATAAGGCTGCAGCATTGTGGATAGTGCATCTCTATGCCTCCCGATGTGAGGCCAGGGCAGACCATTGTTGGTGATCAATTTGACCAAGCCTGAGATGGTGCTTCAGGGAGTCCTTGTATTGCTTTTTTGGAGCGCCCCTCTTACACTGACCTGTAGTGAGTTGTACAATAGTTGTACAATGCATATATATATGGTTTAATCACTTCACCTCCATGAAAGTATACTTCCTTCCTAACTTTAAAAAGAGGGAAGAAGACAAAGAAGAAAAACCAATCAAAGGGAGGAGAGGAAGAAAAAAACTTGAAGAAAATTTGGTGAGAGGAATAAAGGATGGGTGATTCCTCACCCCTCCTCTCTCCAAGACAAGCAGAGATACAATAGCTGTGACTGCCAGTCCAACCATCTCCCCAACATCAAAAATGGGGGGGGAAGGGGGGCAACTTTGACTTGGTCACTAGCCTTGCTTGCTGCTTCTCAAATCCCAAAGGGGCAGACAAACTGTCCGTCAGAAAGATTGGGTAGTAGCTCATCCCAGCGGCAACCTCCAGCAGAGTGGCAGAGGATTATGGCTTCCTAGATCACACCAGACTGAAAGTGGTTTTATATGCTAGTCTGATAATGTCCTAAATTTGATGGGATTGTGACACCCTCCCTATTGTGGAGAGGAAAAGGTGTGAGAAGGTATTTGCAGGGATGAGTGGGGATAATAGGTGTTCTGGTCACTGTTTGATTTTGGAGTATGACTCACTGCCAAGAGCATCCAAGAGGGGATTAGCACATTCCACCTTGATTATCCTAATCTAAGGGGCTCTGTTTAAGGAGATTATCTGACACACTAAATATGGTCTTACACAAATATCAGGAGATCACTAAAGGGCCTCCCTCTCACATGATGTCATTCCCATGTTATCATGCACCTGTGGTGCTTCTGTTGCACCAGCACTGCTTTGTATTCATAGGCTAAACTGTGAATTGATCCTCTGTTCCATTTCTGTAACGGAATGGTGTGCTTCTGAAAAGGTGTCCTGTTATGCTGGCACGACGCCAGCGTCAATGGAAGGTCTGTGCCATAACACTTCCGAGTGAGACTGGGACATCCAGGTAAGAGACTTAGTGTACCCTCCCAGGCTACTTGGGATGTTTTAAGTGTGCTTTTGTGATTGCTGTTACTTTCGGATACATATTTTGCTTTTACTTTTTGAATTTCCCGCACGCTCGTCCTTTCACAAGAACAGCTGGAATTTCAAACCAGGAAGTGAATGGAGCTCCATTCAGGTTCTATTCACTCCAGGACTGTGGCAAACATCGGTTTGAAATTTTTTGTTATGGTGCTGGGATGGGGACAGGAGTGGGGTGGGAGAGGAGATTGCAGGATGGGAATGGTTCTTTCATTCCCTTCTGAAAATCTCCTAATGCCTTCTTGGGTGTGTTTGTTGGGAATTTCCAAGACAACTTCATTAGGCCTTTGGGTGACCTTCATTTTTGAATATAAGTTTGGCTTGCTCTGGCCTACCTCATACATTGTGAACTTCCCAATGTTGCCAAATTTTGATTATTGGAGGGAGGGGTGTAAGGCTGGGTAACACTTCCACTGATTTCTATTAGATTGTAAATGTAGGACACTGTCAGGTGTGACAGTATATGATGATACAGAAAAAGATATGCAGAAAAAGAAACTCACACATACAAAGCCATACAAGGTGTGTATATATGCATGCTCCTCAAGGCCACTTATGCTTTTAGTAAAAAAAAAAATTAAAAAATATTTATTATTTTTTAAAAATATTAAACAATGTGGGGGAGGTGTTTCAGCAAACTATTGATAAGATAAATTACCACTCCTGGAGGCTTCTGGAAGACTCAGTTCACAGTGGGGGAGAAAAAGGGCAGTATGGGGTGTCTAAATTTTTAAGTTTGTATTTGTTTTTAAAATGTTTTTATACTATTTTATCTGGTTATATTGTTTTTATTATTGTCTTTGGGAGTCGCTTTAGGTCTCATTCTGAGAGAAAGGCAGCATACAAATACTATAAAGAATAAAATAATAAAGGGGCTGCGAACTACAAACATAATCTTGGGGGCCACATACAACTTTGCCCACTCCTGGGCAAGACAGAGAGATTTTCACATCCATCTTGCAATATTGTTGCATCATTAAAATTTCACTAAGGGAGCATCTACACTGTTGAAATAATGCAGTTTGGCACTGTTTTAAGTGTTGTAGCTCCACCCTATGGAATCCTGAGGTTTGTAGTTTTACAAGGTCTTTAGCCTTCTCTCCCAAAGAGTGCTGGGCCTCACAAAACTACAAATCCCAGGATTGTGTAGGATGGAGCTATGACAGTTAAAGTTATGTCAAACTGCATTATTTCAACCATGCAGATGCACCCTAAGTTTCTTGGGGAATTGGGGGAAGGGGAACAAATGTATCGAAGAAAGCTAGAGAGAGGCCCTCTAGCATATGGGAGGGAAATGATTGTTGAGTGGATAAAATTTCTGAGCATTTCTTTTCACTTAATCATGTAATTGTGTACATAATTCCAGCAACACTCTTAAGTTTTATTTGATCTATTGACAGAGAAGCTGAAAGCTTTGTTTAAATGAGGTTTGTTAACAAGGCCTGCCAGTTAAGCAGTGTCTCCATCTAATGTATAAAGCACTTTAACTAAAGGCTAAAACCAGGAGTGTGCAGAATAGTCAAGTTAGGTAATTTTTGACTCTAGATTGAATAGTCCTATGGGTGTGTTAAATGGCAATGTGCATTACTTTCAATGATGTAGATTCCAGTTTTTTCACTCGGACTCAAGTCAGACTCAAGGCACCTCAATGACTCAACTTGGATTCGACTCAGCGATAAATGATGCACTTACACGACTTGACTCACAACTTTTATATTTTTAGCTGGTCTTGGTTCAGTAACATAACAGCATTCATCAAGAAAAAAAAAACTAAAGGGGGCAGGAAACCCCTTATCCCCAAATTCTTGGCTCCTCTGTTGCTGTCTGAAATGGGATATATGAAAATGTGGAAAGGGAAAGTTATGGACCGGCTCTCCTAGATGGGGTTACAAAGGAATGCTTTTAACACAGTAGTTGCGTGATCCGCTCCAGGTTTTACCATAATCCTGAAAAAAGTACAGACTGAAAGTTAAAAATAAGCCCAGCCTAGCAACAACAAGAGAAGAACAGCAGTTATCTGGGGTGTGATTTTTTTTTTTAAAAAACCCAACCACAGTCAGATACAAATAAGTCTCCAGTTAGCAGTTTTATGGTTGTGAAAGCTGTGAAAGATGTGAAGACCCATCTGCAGCTTTTGTATGTAATCATCCAGATCTACACATGCTTATTTGGAAACAAGACAGGCTTATTCTCTACTAAGAATCTTTAGAGGCTGAATCAAATTGTTAGTCTCAACTGGAGCAATCTCATTAAATTAATGAGAGTTTGTGGAGTCAAAACATACATACATTTTATTAATTCAGTGGGTCTACTCTGGTGGAGAGTAGTTATTGGGTTTTGGCCTAAGACTCCAGCTTCACTGCATGTTTTAAATGCATTTGGAGTGAACAGAGAAATGTGTTTGCAAGGAATTTGAACAGCATCCAAACTAGGTGACTGCCAATTTGTGTGTGTGTGTGTGTGTGTGTGTGTATTTAAATGCAGTATTTGACTTATTGTGGATAGCTATTTTTTGTTTGTGTTTCCACTGTTGGGGTGGAATTGAAAAATGCAGCATGTGAAATTGAAGGCAGATAACAGTGTTCAACCTTCCACCCCCAAAATATGGGCCAAACATCTGTTCTGGGTTTGAAAAGGAACAATAAGGCTGCCTCACTTTGCAAGTGTGAGGAGGAGGAAAACCTGCAACTTCCTATTAGCCCTGTTCTCCTGAGAGTTCCTGCTTATACTTGGGGTTCATCTATACGAGGGGAAAAAATGAATTGCTCCAAAGAAATAGCAATTTGAAGTGCTGTGAGCTGTCTTAATGGTTTTATATCCCCCCTAAACTTTGCATACCCCTTGGCCAAGATAGAGGCTGCAAGTGAATTCTTTGCATTTTAAAATCTGATGCTGCCTAATTAAAAAAAAAAACAAAAAACATTTACCATGGTGCGCACAAGCGATACTTCATGTTTACAGAAGAAAAAGAAGAAAAGAGAGAAAAAGATTGCTGTTTTATCACCTTACCAATCTCCCACTTAGCCGAAAATCCAACATGGCAGCAGCAGGCACTTACCCTGTTTGTAAGCCCCGCCCCAATGCTCACCTGGCAAATCAGCTTGTGCTGCCTTGATGCAGCCATGCAAATGTGACTATCTTAATGATCGGACATTCATATCCCTTATGGAGCTTTGTAGAAATCAGAGAAAGGCCCTGAGTTTTTATAGTTATAATGTATAATTAAATTGTATAGTTATAATTTATAATTAAAAACAACCACAACCACTATTAAAACATCAATCAAAGTAATAAATAACACATTAAAGAAGCCAAACAGAATACCAATTATGCAAAGCAATCTTGTAGAACCTTTGAGACTAACTGAGAGAGAAAAATTGGTAGCATAAGCTTCCGTAGGCTTAAGTCTACTTCATCAGATCATAGAATCATAGAGTTGGAAGAGACCTCAAGGGCCATCCAGTCCAACCACCTGACATGCAGGAATACACAATCAAGCCATTCCTGACAGATGGCCATCCATCCTCTGTTTAAAAACCTCCAAAGAAGGAGATTCCACCACACTATGGGGCAGTGTATTCCACTTCCAAACAGCTCTTACTGTCAGGAAGTTCTTCCTAATGTTTAGGTAGAATCTCTTTTCCTGTAGTTTGAACCCATTGCTCCATGTCCTGGTCTCTAGAGCAGCAGAAAACAAGCTTGCTCCATCCTCAGTATGACATCCCTACAGATATTTAAACATGGCTATCATGTCCTCTCAACCTTCTCTTCTCCAGACTAAACATGCCCAGATCCTTAAGCCACTCCTCATAGGGCATGGCTTCCAGACTTCCCACCATCCTGATAACCCTCCTCTGGACACGTTCCAGCTTGTCCATATCCTTCTTGAATTGTGGTACCCAAAACTGGACACAGTATTCCAAGTGAGGTCTGACCAAAGCAGAATAAAATGGTATTATTACTTCCCTTGATCTAGACACTACTCCTATTAATGCAGCCTAGAATCACATTGGCTTGTTTTTTAGCTGCTGCATCACACTGCTGACTCATGTTCAGCTTGTGGTCGACTAAGACTTCTAGGTCCTTTTCGCATGTACTGCCCTCAAACCATGTGTTACCCATCCTATATCTGTGCATTTCATTTTTACTTCCCAAGTGTAGTATCCTACATTTCTCCCTGTTGAAATTCATTTTGTTAATATTGGCCCAACTTTCTAATCTGTTGAGGTAATTTTGGATTCTGATCCTGCCCTCTGGGGTATTACCTACCCCTCCTAATTTGGTGTCATCTGCAAACTTGATGAGCACCTCGTCCATTCCCTCATCCAAGTCATTGATAAAGTTATTAAATAGCACTGGACCCAGGACAGAACCCTGTGGCACCCCACTGGTCACTTCTCTTCAGGATGAAGAAAAGCCATTGGTGACTACTCTTTGGGTTTGGTCAGTCAACCAATTACAAATCCACGTAACAGTTGCATTGTCTAGCTTACAGGTTACTAACTTTTTGGCAAGAATATCATGGGGGCCCTTGTCAAAAGCCTTTCAGAAATCAAGATCCACTACATCCACTGTGTTACCTTCATCTATCATGTTTGTAACTCTATCAAAAAAAGAAATGAGAATAGTCTGGCATGACTTGTTTTTGAGAAATCAATGTTGACTTTTAGTAATCACAGCATTCCTTTCTAAGTGTTTACAGACTGTCTGTTTAATGATCTGCTCTACAATCTTTCCTAGTATTGATGTCAGGCTGACTGGGTGGTAATTATTTGGTTCTTCTTTTTTTCCCCTTTTAAAGATGGGGACAACATTTGCCTTCTTCCAGTCTGCTGGGACCTCTCCTGTTCTCCAGGAATTCTCAAAGATTATTGACAGTGGTTCTGAGATTACTTCTGCCAGTACTTTTAATACCTTTGGATGAAGTTCATCTGGCCCTGAAGACTTGAACTCATTTATACTGGCCAGATATTTCTGAACTACCTCTTTACCAATTCTGTGCTGTATTTCCCCTACTGTATCATCTGTTCTATCTTCCCCAGGTTGAGCACTGTTCCTCCTTTGGGAGAAGACTGAAGCAAAAAAGGTGTTAAGTAGTTCTGCATTTTATCTGTCCCCTACTAGCCTTTTGCCATCTTCTCCTTGCAGTGGCCCTACCATTTCCTTGTTCTTCCTTTTGCTGTGGACCTAACTAAAAAAGCCCTTTTTATTGTTTTTAACCTCTCTAGGAAGCCTGAGCTCCAGCTGAGCTTTGGCTTTTCTGACTTTTCCCCTACATGAGCTGGCTATTTGTTTGAATTCTTCTTTGGTGATGTCCCCTTTTTCCATTTCTTGTACATGTCATTTTTAAGTTTTAGCTCAGTTGAGAGTTCTTTTGACATCCATCCTGGTTTCTTTAGACACCTCCATTTATTTCCTCCTCATTGGAACTGTTTCAAGTTGTGCCTTCAATATTTCACTTTTTAGAAACTCCCATCCTTCATGAACTCCTTTATCTTTTAGTATTTCTGACCATGAGATCACCCCAGTAATTCCCTAAGTTTTCTGAAATCAGCTTTCTTAAAGTCGAGAATGCATGTCTGATTATGCTTGGCTTCCCCTTTCCTCTGTATAACAAACTCGAGGAGAACACAGCCACTCCCCCCCCCCACAAGAATCCTGCCACTTCCATTAACCAGGTCATCCCCATTGGTTAGGATCAGATCTAAAATAGCTGATCCCCTTGTTGCCTCTTCTACCTTCTGCACAATGAAATTCTCTGCAAGGCAAGTGAGGAATTTGTTGGACCTTAAATTCTTGGCTGAGTTTGACTTCCAACAAATGTCAGGATAGTTGAAATCCCCCATTACTACTACATCACTCCTTTCTGAATGTGTAGTCCTCTGTTCCAGGAAGGCATCATCCAAGTCCTCAGTTTGGCTTGGAGGCCTGTAGTAGACCACCAAAATGATATCCCTGCTCTTTTTCTCTCCCTTAGTTTTTACCCAGATGCTCTCAGCCTGGCTCCCAGGATTTAAGTCATGGATCTGTTCACAGGTGTACACATACTTAACATATAATTCTACTCCACCTCCCTTCCTCTTTGGTCTATTTTTCTGAAATAGGCTATACCCCTCTATTAATACATTCCAATCATGAGACTCATCCCACCAGGTTTCAGATGCATGGAGTGAAGTGCCTAGGAACAGACCTTTGTAGCTATGAATGAGCAAGCTGTATGTGTGAATAGCAATAGAAATGCAAAGCTTGTGGGTAAGATGATGAGGTAATAAGTTCAGTTTTAATTATGATCATTGGAGGACAAAAGCAGGAGGAAAGATGTTGCCCAAAGCCAAGTTGAGTAGATTACCATGTGAATGATAGAGAGAGTTATTGGACTGTAGTGTGATGCTATCTGGAAGTCAGAAAGGAGATGTGCTAAACTGGCCAATACAGCCCTCATGAAGCTGGGCTATTAACTAGTGTTATAATATGTAGAGTGTTCCAGGAAACCATTGTCTCTGTTCAGCCCACTGTTGATGGACTGGAGTTTGTGGATATATTCCAATTCTGCTGTTTCTCTTTCTAATCTTCCTTTGTAGGTTGTTGTTGTTATTGTTGTTGTTCAAGAACTGCTGATCTGAGATCCAAGATGGAATGCCCAAGAAGACTGAAGTGTTCTGCAACTGGTTTTTGTGTATTTCCATTCCTAATGTCTGATTATGTCTGTTTACCTTCTGGTGCAGGGACTGCCCTGTTTGCCCAAAGTAGAGTGCTAAAAAATGTCCTATGCTCCAGACAGCAAGTTGCCCAGGCACCAGATGGTTGGAATACAACAGCTGTCTAGTAGTTAATTCGGTTCAGGTCAGTCACAGGTTATCTAAGCAAGTTGATGGAATAAGAGGGAGGTTGTCATCTCATCTAGAAGACATTGCAGCATGTCAGTAGCCCAAATAAGCAAAGCCAATGAGGAGCAAAACAGAACTGTCAGTTTTAGCCAGTCCAAAGATCAGGAAAAACATGAACACTGAACAGTAATACCAATCACCAAGATGAGACAGTTGCACATAACAAAGATGCTGGGGAGCTGCTGGGAGATTTATGAAAAGCTGTCTCAAAAACACCAGATGCCTAATTAATCAGCATCTCCTATTTAACACCTGCTGGGATCAGTGTTTCTCTCTTCGTTGCTCGGCAAAGGATGGGGGTGTGTTTAGCGCATTCAGCTTCTGCCACCTCCTGCTGGGGGGCAAGGGCCCCACTGCCTCAGCCCCCATCTTCTCAGACTCAGAGAGACCTTCATTATCAGAGCTGTAGATTCCTGGTAATCTGCCTCCTCCTCTTTGTTTGAATCATAAAGAGGGTAAGTTATGGAAAAAGGCATTGTTGACAGAGCATGTCATATATCATATTAGAGGATAAGCTATTAGTTAGCCAGGAGTAAAATCTAAACCAGGAGTAGACTGGTGAGTTAGGGTGGAAATGGGTGAATTCTCCTGGATGTACATAGAAGTGAGTCATTCCCTGATTCAATCAAGGTAGCTGGACACTCTTTGCCTTGCAAAACTGGTTTTCCCTCACACTTTTCCTAAAAACAATAGAGAGTGGCCTGAGACCCATCAGTTGCAATGTTATAGCTATCAGTGACCATTAACACAACTGGAGAATCTATTGTTTAGCCCTGGAAACTCTGGTAGACATCATATTCCACTCATAACACCCCTTCAGGGGGAATATCAAGTATAAATATCACCCCAAAACACCACCAAATTGTTTGCGGTTTCTCCCACATCATCACGCTGCCAGTTTGTTGCTGAGTATCTTCTGCTACACTAATCTCTGCTCTTCGGACCAGTATAGTATAGCCCATCATCAAGAATGCTATTCTTCTATCCTAAAACTTCCTACTCTCTTTGACAGCCTTGTGTGTGTGCTTGAAGCCTAAGTGTATGTTTGTGTGTGTTCCTATGATTATTTTTCAATAAAAACCATTTTCATTTTATGTCCTGGCTTGCAGTTTTATCAGTTACTACAGGTAGACATAGGTCAAAAGATCCTACCATTATCCAACCACTCACAGCCACTATTTGAGCTAATTAAAATTCCCCATAGAAATATTGGTTTTTGGTAGACACACATGGAATTTCCACAGACCTCAGTAATTCAGGTAACAAAACAAGTAATGAACATTATTTCCATTTCTAATAAAGAGAAAGACAGACACTTAATTGTATTTACATGCATTTTTCTATAGGAGAAACTCAAGTATCTATTATGAAATGAAAAGACAATAGGGTTGGGGATGAGGAGTTCCAATTCCCTGGAGACTGAAGAAAGAAACTGTATAACATATACACCTAAATTCACTCTGTAATTAGTGAGCTTCTCCTTAGGCTGTTTTACTCTAATTGTTCCACAAGCTTACCCATGATATACGAAGAACTGTAATCAGTGAGTTCCTTTCTCCCCTTAATTAGTGATCTTGTTGCATTGTTACATGTGTCCATCCTTTTTTGTTGCCTTTATTTTTATCTTTATTTCAAAATAAAATCTCACTTTTTAAAAACAAACAAACAAATGATAACTGAAACATCAGAGACTTTATTGGTTAACTCTGCTAGAAGTGGGATCTAATTAGAGTGACTCTTGAGAATAATTTTTATTCCCTGAACAAAGTACAACAGAGCTGACTATATGTTTTGAACTTAGACTAGAATCTAGGGAGGCCACAAATACTGGACATTTTCATGTCCTGAAAATAAAAGTCACACATTTTCAGTTGCTCATAAAGTGTCACAGAGAGGTTGCTGAATTGTTATTGTAGCTCTGCTAATCTTTCTCTTCTAATTATCAGGTGATGAATATTTGACATCAAGCGTTTTCATGGAATGGGACAAGATTTACAACAATGCAGGCTGCTGAACAATACTTTGGAATGCTTCCAAAACTCTTATCTAAATTTGTCCCCAGACTTCGGCATTATGAATTACTTGGTGCTTTTTCCAAAGCAAAGCCAATACATTATGCACTTCTCTTTGTCACACTGTTTATTTCCAAGGTTTGCAAATATAGTACAGTGAAGGAACACTATTCCACAGATTTTGATTTCTTCCACAATTCTGTTCACATGTTTATCCACTGCCTCTGATGTCAGTGGGATGGTAAATATATACTGACTTTCAATCCAAACTTTAAAGGAGCTATTGAAATTATTTAGAGGTAGTGTTCAGCTCCTTTAAAGTTTGGATTGGAACCTGTACCTGAGTCAGCACCCCACGAACTTCAGCCACCACCCTCCATTCTGTTCACTTGAATGCATGGAGGGCTAAATGGAAGCTTGGGACACGGGCATGCACATTAGCTACACACCTAAATGACCCCACCCACTCAGAACAGAGTTGGGACATATGTGGTGTCAAATGCAAAATGGATTTGCACAACCAAACAACACAAAAGAACTATTGGATATGCAAAAATTGAACATCCTCAAAATACTTGCAAACATGAGCGTTTCCAGAGATTTTGAAATCCCAGGACAGGTAACTGGAAGGGAAGCAATACCTTTTTAAAAATAGGGAATCATTTTGTGATGCCTGTTTTCCTGAAATAAATGTGAGTCACCAGGAAACTAAATAAAGGAGTACACAATCCTTTCTATATAATGCACCAGTGTTCTCAAAAATTCCCCTCATGCTACCATTGATTGTGAGAGCCATGATGCTGGCAATGATCCAAAGAAATATGGATCTGAAAGCAGGTGGAAAATTATGTGAACTCGATTGACCCCCATTACTGATTTCCTTGGCTTCACTATTGCTACCCCTAAAAAAACATTTACTTTGCAAATAAGGGTGTTGTTCTTTCTTTTTTAGTTTGACAATTGATAATTTCAAAATGAGATATCTTTCTCTCAGGCAAAGGCTTTCTGAGGAATCTACACCAAAGTGTTTCTTAATTGCCCTAATTTTCACGGCTAGGTACTAGAGATGTAAATATTTGCAAGAGTATTTTTATTCTTTTTGTCTTCTCTCCATTAGGTGAGATTTAGGGGTTGTTAGTGAATTTTTGTATTATTTTTTCAAATGTTGGCACTTTTTAAACAAGAAAGATCACTTATGAAAATTTTAATGACAAAAAACTGATTTTGTGCAAAATAGCAGGAAATAGCATATTTTGCATAGAACACTGCAATCTGCAAAAAAAAAATTGCAGTCTGCAAAAAAAAATTCAAAAGCAAGTTTTTCTGTAAAGATACATTTTTTGCCAAAAACATCTTGGCTTGCAAGAAAATCCTGCAGTGGTCAGTCATTTTCTTAAGAGCATATCTCAATGTCAAAACACTCTAATTTGTCAAGGATTAAAAAAAATGCCAATATTCATTACATCTCAATAAGATAAAGGTTAAAAAAAACCCTTGTGGAAACCTTTGACAAGGCAGGACTAAGACATCTTTCTGGCAATGACCATTTTGTACATGAAAGAAAGGACTATTGGCCTTCATCCTGACTTAGTTACAAGAAAGATCTAAGTGGGTGGGGCCTCATGGAAAAGTCTGACCTCATGGAAGGTCTAGCACTTCCAAAGTTCACATCTTCTGGGTCAGAAAGTTTGAGGGAGTTGATTCAGTCTATTGCTCTCTGCATGTATTTTTTTTTTTTTAAAGATCTCCCTAATGCAAATCTATGTTGTAGGCAGAAGATGCATGCTAAGATCTCAGGAAGCCCCAACCATATAGCCTTACCTCCAGTTCTCTCCTCAGAACACCAGTTTTAAAAATTCCATCACTTACTCCTGGTGGCAAAGGGATCTTGTAGCACCTTTGAGACTAACTGAGAGAAAGAAGTTGTAGCATAAGCTTCTGTAGACTTGGTCTACTTCCTCAGATGCATGAACTGGTGCCTAGACCTTATAGCAGGATGTTGAAGGCAGCCAAGATCCCCTTGCTTACTGATATTCCAGAATAACACAGATATATCTTTGACTTTTACTCCTGGTGGGAATGTACTTCTGGATGAAATTAGAGGTAGTTGTTGCAAGGCAATCCATATCTGATGTGCTTAGAAAGAGATGCCAATGAATTCAGTGGGCTTTACTCTGTCATAAATGTGTACAGGAGCGCAGCTTTAATCACACTTTAGACCCATTAGTCAATGCACCATTAGTCAAGGCTAACACAAGTTTTTATGGGAGAGGTTATGGGAGACTCCTTTTTGAGTTGGTTGCCCCTCTTGCAGTATGCATTCCCTTTCAGGGCCTGACTGGAGTCTATGTTGTTGTTGTTTTTTAACCCAATCAAGATATACATGGATTTTAACTATTTTAGCCTTTTAAAGTTTTTTTTTTAATTGTTTAAAGTGTTTCCAACTTGTTTAAATTCTATTTTGTTTATTTTTTTATCTGTTTGCTGCCCTGGAATCTCATAAAAGAGTGTGATACAGATGTTTTAATAAACAGAAATAATACATACATTTGATTGCAATGGAACTAAAGAATGACTGATTCCTTTTGGACCAAGCTCATTGTGTCTCAAACTGTTCTATCTTATTCCTGGAGAATAATTTGAGAAATTTCTAATCTGTGACATAAACCTAGAATTCTGACACAAATGAAACACTAAGAAAAACAGAATGAAAATCCAGGGGGTAAATTCTTTAAAACTGTGTTTTGATAAGAATTGCCACACAATTTTTTATACTCAGTTCTGCCATGTGAACATGATTGAATATTGTAAGACAGCTGATAAAAGATTCATAAGACAATGCCTTATTAAAATAAACAACTTATTCTTTTCACAATAATTTGTTTAGTGAGTTTCACAGAGCTCTGAACTAGACAAAACAAAACATCTTTGTGAGCTAATTACTTCTAAAATTCTATTAACATAACAATTCAATACAGCTGTTTACAGGGTATTCCTAGTTAGGGCTATAGTTACCATGACAACGTAACAGTTTTTAAATGAAGCAACCAATGTGCAGTTGTTCTTTAGAAACAAAGGCACACAATGCATTCCTTGCGTGTTTTTAAAAGAGTTATAGTGTGGAGAATTTATATATTTACTGCAGAATCTGAAACTTTTTTTCTTTTCTTAAGACTTTTTGTGCAGAAGTAATTGCTTTGGATTAAGCAATGGACCAAATGACAAAATGCATTCCAAATGGAGATATTGCAAATTTTTAATGCAAGGTTCAGGGAAATTGCAAGGCCACTGGTTGCATATGGCCCCCAACACTTTTATGGAGGTTCCCGAGACCATTCCAAGCCATGTTTCTTCTAAAATTTAGGGGAGATCATCCCCAATTTGGTAAATTACTACTTCTGGACTGACTGATGACTAAGAAATCCTACCCAGCTCTCTCTCTCTCTCTCTCTCTCTCTCTCTCTCTCTCTCTCTCTGTCTTTTCTTCACAAGAAATATTCAGGAAGGACTCATCCCGTGCTTTCTGCAAGTGCGCTGATGACTAAAAAGGCCAATCCGAGATAAACAAATCCTGTTGCAGAAAGCACAGCAGAAGGTCTCCTTGGGTGGTGTTTCCGGGTTGTGATTCTTTCTGCGTTGTCGTTTCTCTTCAAGACTTGTTCAGTGTGAGTTCTCAAATAAGGCTGCAGCATTGTGGATAGTGTGTCTCCTCCCAATGTGAGGCCAAGGCGGACCATTGTTGGTGATCAATTTGGCCGAGCATGAGATGTTGTTTCAGGGAGTCTTTGTATCGCTTTTTTGGAATGCCCCTCTTTACACTGACCCATGGCGAGTTCACCGTAGAGTAGTATTTTTGGGAGGCGATGGTCCTCCATCCTAAAAATGTGCCCTGCCCAGTGCAGCTGTGTTCTCAATATAATGGCCTCAATGCTGGCGATCCCTGCTTGCTCAAGGACAGCAACATTCGTCACATAGTCAGTCCAGTGTATATTTAGGATTGTGCGTATACAGTGCTGATGAAAGCGTTCGAGGTGTCGTAAATGTTGGTGATAGGTGACCCATGTTTCAGACCCATAAAGGAGAATAGACAGTATAATGGCTCTATACACACTGATTTTTGTGCTTTGCCTCAGGTGTTTATTGCTCCAGACTCTTTTGTGAAGTCTTCCAAATGCACTATATGCCTTTGCTAATCTGTGATCGATCTCTCTGCCAATCTTGGCATCTGAAGAGATGATGCTTCCCAGGTAGGTGAACTGATGAACGGACTTAAGCACAGATTTGCTGACAGCAATGTGGTGATGGTGGTGTTCGTCCTGTGGTGCAGGCTGGTAAAGAACTTCCATTTTCTTAAGGTTGACTTCCAGCCCAAACAGTTGTTGCAAAGCAGGTTGTTAGGTGCTGCAGAGCTGCTTCTGTGTGGGCAACAAGGGCAGCATCAGCATCAGCGAAGAGCAGCTCATGGACTAGATAGTTTAGAGTCTTAGTGTGAGCCGTCAGACAGCTTAAGTTAAACAAGCTGCCATCAGTATGGTAACGTATATAGATGCCGTCATCTTCTTCAAGCTCTGCTCCAGCCCTTTGGAGCATCATGCTGAGGAAGATTGTAAATAAAGTTGAGCAAGAACACAACCTTGCTTCACTCCATTACTTATTAGAAAGGGCTCTGAAAGGGCATCACCATATCTGACTTGACCGTGCTGGCCCTTGTGTAGCAGGATAATCTTTTTAAGGAATTTGGGGGACATCCCAGTCTTTCCAGGATCTGCCACAGACCTTTTCTACTCACGGTGTCGAAGGGTTTGGTGAGGTCAACAAATGTTACATAGAGACCTTTGTTCTGCTCTCTACATTTCTCTTGCTGTTGTCTAAGGGCAAATACCATATCTGTAGTACTCCTATTGGCTCTGAGGCCACATTGGCTTTCAGGAAGAAGTTCTTCTGCAATAACAGGAACTAATCTGTTCAGTAGTATCTTTGCAAGGATTTTTCCAGCAATAGAGAGCAGTGTTATGCCTCGACAGTTTGAGCAGTCAGATTTTGCTCCTTTTTTCTTATACAGGGTGATGATGACTGCATTTCAGAGATCTGATGGCATTTCCCCTTATTCCCAGCAATTCATGAGGAGTTCGTGGAATTTGTCATGGAGTGCATGCCCTCCATGTTTCCAAACTTCAGGTGGGATTCCATCAATCCCAGCTGCCTTGCCGTTTTTCATCTGCTGTATGGCCTTAAGGGTCTCTTCCAAAGTGGGAGCTATGTCCAATTCATTTTTCATCGGTTTTTTTAATCATATGTTGGATAGCTGAGCCTTGGAATACTCGGTTGGCACTAAAGAGACTTTGAAAATGTTCAGCCCATAGATTCAGGATGGAGGCTTTATCAGTAGTTAATGTTTGACCATCTGTACTGTATAAGGAGCTTTGGACTTGATAAGTAGGTCCAAACACTGCTTTAAGAGCTTCATAAAATCCTCTGTGATCACCCAGATTTGCACAGCGTTGTGTCTTTTCTGCTATATTGATCCACCACTTGTTCTGCATGTCTCGGAGTTTTTGTTGAAGTTTACTACATGTGAGACAGAAAGCTGCTTTTCTTACATGACAAGTTGGCTGGGCGAGGGATGCCTGGTGAGCAGTTCTCTTCTGTGCTAACAGCTCTTGGAAATCTTGGTTGTTTTCATCAAACCAGTCTTGATTTTTCTTGTGGGAGAACCCGAGGGATTCTTCTGCAGACTGGAGTATACTGTTTTTGATATGTTGCCAAAGCACTGTAGGAGAAGGATCTGTAGGATGGTCTTCAAATTTTGTTTGCAGATTTGCCTGGAAGTTGTCTCTCCTGGTAGCTTGTTGAAGATTGTTGACTTGGAGTCTCATCTTTAAGATGCCACCCCTCTTAGGTTTGAACTTAAGATGAAGATTTCGTTTACATCTTATGAGGCGATGATCTGTTTGGCATTCTGCACTGGGCATCACTCAAGTATGACAGACATCACAAATGTTTCTTCTCTTAGATGGTTGACCTTACAGCCTACCCAGCTACCCCTAATTAAAAAGGGGAGTGCCTACTCCATGGATATAGGGGGGAAATCAGCCCCCCTCCATCTCTGGTTTGTACTGGTGTATATGGGTGTTATGTCTGGCATGCTTTCATTACTGAGCTCAAAGAACCCTTGACTGGCTGAGATAATTTTATCATGTCATATCAGACTTATGCACCCAATATATGCATCTGAACTTAAATCCTAGAATCCTGACATAAGGAAATTATATTGCTGGGTGATTCACTTTGGAGATTATGAGGCACAGCTAAGGTGTCACTGTAATTATGCCAGATGAATGCAAATGGATGCCAAATCAGACAATGAGGTCCTTTTGTGTTCCACTGGCGTCATTATGGCATTTTATTTTATTGACAGGCTGAGCCACCAATAGATCCCCCATTGCGATTTGGTGCTGGCATTGCCAACATGTGAAACCTCAGGCCATTTAATTCTTGTGAATGCAGTGTCAATGGGTGGTCCTGCCAGAACACGTCCAGGTGAAATCAGGACATCCAGGTAAGTGACACACTTTTTAAAAACTTCCCTGGTTTACTTGGACATTTTAAAGTGTGTGTATGTACTTTTTGTAACTTTTTTGGTGTATTTTTGTTTTTATATTTGAATTTCCCATGCTCTCGTCTTCTCACAAGAATGGGTGGGATTTCAGTCCAGGAAGTGAATGGAGCTCTGTTAGAGTGCCATTCATTCCTGGGCTGCCTGTTGACAGGAGAGAAAATAAGTGTGGTGGGGAGGGTTATAATGCAGGGACAGGGGCAGGATTGGACATTGTGGGACAGCAATGCTTTTTGCGTTCCTGTCTGATAAGCTTCTTCAAAATTTAAATATTAGAATATTTCATTCTTACTAGTGTGAATGAAAGCATCTCAAAAGTTTTCTTCCTGGTGTGTGAGGTTATAAGACAGTTGGGTCACTTTTCAATGATGTTTCACATATGGAGAGGTTTTATCAGTAACTCTGCAGAAGGAACCCCCCCCCCCAAAAAAAATCAATTGCATTTTTTGCAAAATATTTGGGGGGCGCATTGTATTTTGCACAAAATACAAGGTGTCTGTGTGTGTGTGTGTGTGTGTGTGTAAAGAACAAGAAAAACAGAAAAGGATTGATCATTTCACTTTTTGTGCAAGAGGACAAAGGATGCCTCTGAGGATGCCAGCCACAGATGCAGGTGAAACGTCAGAAAGAAATTATTCCAGAACACGGCCTCACAGCCCAGAAAAAACCCAAGGAAAATCTATGGATGCCAATCGTGAAAAGCCTTCAACTTCACATCATTCAACACTGTTTTTTTTTAACTTTTTAAGTGCTTTTAATCTTGTTTTTAACTTGCAGACTTTTTTAAAAAGAGAGAGAAATTTGGTTTTATTTGTTTTAACTTTTCTATTAAGAATCTTTAAATTGTATTGTGATTTTTAACAGTTGCACATTGCCTTGGATCTTGTGCCGAGATAAAGGCAAAATATCAATTAATATCTTCTTGTTTTTAAAGACTACTCCAAAAAAATACTATCTTTGGGGAGAGGTTGCATCCCACCTGCACAGTGACAAAAATTGGGTCCAATGCTTGGACCAGCACCAGTTTATAGATCTAGCCTTGTCACTCAAAGCCCACATTGCCTCTATGGCATCAGGAACAAATTATAGTTCTTCCAAGTCAATATAGCATAGACAAAGTTATGCATGCTTTGGTATTCTATAGATGATTGTAATACAATGGGATGTCTGTGGGGTAGCCACTTATAACTTTTGGGACATTTCATTTGTGTAGAATACAACTGCTGGATTCCTAATTCATCCCCAAAGTGGCAACAGGAGTTATGGCTACAAATCAATATTAGCCATATAGGGAAGGAAGTATGGCCATGTTGGTTGATGGGTTCTGGAGCATTTTAGAAAAAATAAAATAAAAGGTGATTCTTCCAAGCTCTGCTGCAGAATAAAAACAAAAACACAGGCTAGAATCCTGTTGGTGACATATGCAGGCATAAACTCTCATTATGCCATTGTCTGTTTTTAAAATAGTCATTACACAAGGCGTATTTAATACCTTCTGGTGCAGGAACTGCCCCTCCATGCATGCAACCAACCTTAGTTTTGCTCAATCATGCACCCCCATGGCACCTAGGTGGCTGGGGGAGGGTGAGGAGTTACCAGGCATTTCTGCAGCACTGTGAAGCTGTCATCCTCTCAGGTCTTCAAGATACAGGAGAATGAGGCAGTCTCTGTGATTCAGGCAGAAAAGAAAGTAGATATTCCCCGCCTTCTCTCAAATACAGGATGTGGCTGCTATTACTTTTATAGCTGTTGTTATTGTTATATTCACTTATACCCCACTTTTCTCCCAATAACAACACTTAACAACATATTTAAAAACAATACAGATTAAAACTATATGAAAGCTTCAGCACCTTCACGCAGCTTCACAGAGTTTTATGGTACCTCATCCTGCTTCTTAATCTGGGCTTAAAATGGATAAGTGCCCCCATCTCATATCCAACCAGGCAACCCTACCATGGGGACACTCTGAAGCAACAATCAGGTCTGCCGCTTGCATGGAGGGGTAACAGAGAAGAAAGGGGATAGAGGCATGGTGATGGTGTCATACACTCTACCAAGAACATGTAGTGTAGTACCATGACCATAAACTATTTTCTAGTTTGGTTCTAAGGCCATATACCAATTGAAATGTGTTAGCATTGAGCTTTCTTCTCATCTCACAATATGTGATATAAACTAAACCAGTGCTTCCCAAGCTTTGGTCTTTGAGATGTTTTGGACTTCAGCTCCAGAAATTCCTGACTGTTGGTCAAGATGGCTGGGGCTTCCGGGAGTTGAAGTCCAAAACAGCTGGAGGACCAAAGTTTGGGAACCACTGAACTCGACTATCAGAGTTCATACAATTAATGAATGTTTACCAAAATTTCATCATTCATCATCATCATCATCATCACCCTGTACAAGAAAAAAGGAGCAAAATCTGACTGCTCAAACTATCCAGGCATAACACTGCTCTCTAGTGCTGGAAAAATCCTTGCAAGGATACTCCTGAACAGATTAGTTCCTGCTATTGCAGAAGAACTTTTTCCTGAAAGACATTGTGGCTTCAGAGTCAATAGGAATACGACAAATATGGTATTTGCCCTTAGACAACTGCAAGAAAAATGTAGGGAGCAGAACAAGGGTCTCTCTGTAACATTTGTCGACCTCACCAAAGCCTTTGACACTGTGAGTAGAAAACGTCTGTGGCAGATCCTGCAAAGACTAGGAAGTCCCCCCAAATTCCTTAAAATGATTATTTTACTACACGAGGGCCAGCGCGGCCAAGTCAGATATGGCGATGCTCTTTCAGAGCCCTTCCTAATAACTAATGGAGTGAAGCAAGGTTGTGTTCTTGCTCCAACTTTATTTACAATCTTCTTCAGGATGATGCTCCAAAGGGCTATGGCAGAGCTTAAAGAAGACGACGGCATCTATATATGTTACCGTACTGGTGGTAGCTTGTTTAACTTAAGCCGTCTGAGGGCTCGCACTAAGACTCTAAACTATCTAGTCCATGAGCTGCTCTTTGCTGATGCTGCTGCCCTTGTTGCCCACACAGAAGCAGATGTGCAGTGCCTAATATCCTGCTTTGCAACAGCTGCAGAGCTGTTTGGGCTGGAAGTCAACCTTAAGAAAACGGAAGTTCTTTACCAGCCTGCACCACAGGACAAACACCACCATCCCCACATTGCCATTGGCAAATCTGTGCTCTAGTCCATTCAGCAATTCACCTACCTGGGAAGCATCATCTCCCCAGATGCCAAAATTGACAAAGAGACCGATCACAGATTAGCAAAGGCATATAGCACATTTGGAAGACTTCACAAAGGAGTCTGGAGTAATAAACACCTGAGGCGAAGCACAAAAATCAGTATGTATAGAACCATTGTACTGTCTATTCTCCTTTATGGGTCTGAAACATGGGTCACCTATCGCCGACATTTACAACTCCTCAAACGCTTTCATCAGCACTGTATACACACAATCCTAAATATACACTGGACTGACTATGTGACGAGTGTTGCTATCCTTGAGCAAGCAGGGATCACCAGCATTGAGGCCATGATATTGAGAACACTGCTGCGCTGGGCAGGGCACGTTTCTAGGATGGAGGACCATCACCTCCCAAAAATAGTACTCTACAGTGAACTCGCCACAGGTCAAAGTAAGAGGGGCGCTCCAAAAAAGTGATACAAGGACTCCCTGAAACAACATCTCAGGCTCGGCCAAATTGATCACCAACAGTGGTCCACCCTGGCCTCACATCGGGAGGCATGGAGATGCACTATCCACAATGCTGCAGCCTTATTTGAGAACTTACACCGAACAAGTCTTGAAGAGAAACGACAACGCAGAAAGAATCACAACCCAGAAACATCACCCAAGGAGACCTTCTGCTGTGCTTTCTACAACTGGACTTTTTTATCTCACATTGGCCTTTTTATTCATCTGCACGCTTGCAGAAAGCACAGGATGCATCCTTCCTGAATCTTTGTTTGCAAAGAAAAGCCAGAGAGAGAGAGACCAAAATTTCAGTTTTCAAGCCAGAATTAACACTTCGAAAGGAATAAAATGTGTCTTAATTAAGAGTATTTTTACCCTCCTTAAGAGCCATTTCACTGACATTGGGGTTTCTGCTTATGCACCATTTTTGTTTTTTAAATTACTGCATCCTCCCCATCCTATTTGAATCACATGGACAATGATGTCAAGGTGCAATGCAGCCAGGCAGCTTTTCTTCCTCAGTCGTATCACAAAGGACAAACAAGGCCAGCTGATAATGAGGGTGTTCTTTCCTGCAAATTAGATATGGAATTAGATTTTATAACTTGCTGACATCACTGAGGGAAAGCAAAGCAAATTCAGAAAAGCATTGTACTCATTCTATACCATCCATGAGTTTGTTGTCAAAGCAATTTCTCCAAATCACCAATACAAAATGCCTTTTGATGTCAGAATTGTTCATGACAGTGTGCCCCATTTTTGGCTCAGCACAGTGGCAGGGAATCAGTGAAATGGCACAGTTAAGAATGAAGCTTAAAATTCCTGTTCATGTTTATATTTTTATCCGAGGTTCATTGAATAAGGCAACATCCAATGTTATGCCCAGATGGGATTCTTTTCAAGCAGCAGTTGTGATCCACCATAGTTAATCTGTAATGTTCTGCCAGCTTATCTCTTGCAAGGGGGGATGCAGCTGTATGTAGCTGTGTTTGAGGCTTCAGGTTTAAATGCTTGTGCTTGAAAATTTTTCATCCCCAGATGAAAATGGAATTAGCCACTAACGCCTGGTATGCTATCAAAAGGAATTCTTCTCAAATTCCCTCTCTCCAAATTTCACCCCAGATTTTGAGGTTCCAAAGTATTGGGTCCTGGATGGAGGTTTAGTGGCATTCGTGGATTAGACTTCCGCCATTCTTTCAGTTTGGATCTCCAGGTTTATTTTCATGTGTATTTTCATGTGTATTTGATTCCAGCCATTTTATTCATGAATTATATTTATATCCAACCTAGAGCAGCATACTGTACATGTCTCCTTTCATTTTCATTTATGAGTCTGAAACATGGCTCACCTATCGCCAACACTTACGACTCCTCAAACATTTTCATCAGCGTTGTATACATATAATCCTAAATATACACTGGACTGACTATGTGACGAATGTTGCTGTCCTTGAGCAAGCAGGGATCTCCAGCATTGAGGCCATGATATTGAGAACACAGCTGCGCTGGGCAGGGCATGTTTCTAGGATGGAGGACCATCGCCTCCCAAAAATAGTACTTTACGTTGAACTCGCCATGGTCCGCTCTGGCCTCACATCGGGAGGCATGGAGACGCACTATCCACAATGCTGCAGCCTTATTTGAGAACTCATGCCAAACAAGTCTTGAAGAGAAATGACAATGCAAAAAGAATCACAAACTGGAAACATCACCCAAGGAGACCCTCTGCTGTGCTTTTTGCAACCAGACTTGTTTATCTCGGATTGGCCTTTTTAGTCATCAGCGTGCTTGTAGAAAGTGCGGGATGAGTCCTTCCTGAATCTTTGTTGAGAAGAAAAGCCAGAGAGACAAACTAGATAGATAGATAGATAGATAGAGCTATGCATGTTTATTTTCACTGCTTGACCCTGTGTTGGGGGGCATGGGACTGGTTACTGTTCAGCTTGTGCCTTGCCAATTTGATTTCCCTGCTAGGGAGACCCACTACAATCTTCATATTTCCCAACATTTCAGTGCAATTGGAGTGGGTGCCCAAGTCAGCAGAATGAATAGGAATACAAGTACATGTTGAAAGAAAGTGGAACTGAGTGAAGTAATCAGTGATGAATTCAAGTCTTTTACTCCAAGAAGATAATAAGATGCATGAGATATGGCATTATGATGATGCCATGATATCACAAAAGGGCTTAAATATCAGACGATATCATCCCCCAACGTCTCCCAAGCGTTCAGCTGCTGTTCTGAGGCTGTACTTTTGTATTGATGGGGAGAAGCCAGCAATTGATCTCCCATAGCGTTTCTGTCCCAGATTTACCTGTGTGAGAGAAGATGCCCCATTTTGCTGGTGAGATTCCAGTGGCAATGGGCAGTCCTGCCAGAACACTTCTGGATGACATCAGGACATCCAGATAAGTTTCACTTTTTTTTGTACCCTCTGTGGGTTATTTGTAAATTTTAAAGTGTGTTTTTGTGCTTGGTGGCACTTTTACTGTGTTATTTTTCTTTTCATATTTGAATTTCCTGTGCTTTTATATTTGAATTTCCTGTGCTTTCCTGTGCTTGAATCTTCTCACAAGATTGGGTGGGATTTTACTCCAGGAAGTAAATTGGAGCTCCATTCACTCCTCAGCTGCCCTGTGCATGCGAGAGAAGATAAGTGTGGTGGCGAGGGTTATTGTTTTGGGACAGGGGTGGGAGTGGAGATTGTGGGACAGGAATGCTTTTTGTGTTCCTGTCTGATAATCTCCCAAGTCAAGTGTCAAGTCTCTACCTTCAAGTTTCAAGTCAAGTTTCAAGTCCTTGCAAGATACTTTCAAGTCAAGTCTCGAGTCTTGACTCTGGGAACCAATATTAACAGAAAAAATGTGTGGAAGTGTAGGGGGGGAGGTGAGTTTCAATAACTAGAAAATCAAGAAGTTAGGTAAAAAAAAATTAACAGCAAATACATTAGCAATGGGCTTGATGGGGGGGGTGAGGTCTGCTTGACAACACATCAGAAGAGTCTTCAAAACCTTTTCAGAAAAGCTTCTGCCTTCAATAGTACTTGATAAGCAGAGGTTATTGAGTTAAAACTTCTAGGCAAGTTGCAATTCACCCAGCTTCCAAACTGGCTAACATTCCAAGGCTGCTGTGAAGGGTTACCAAGCTAATGCCACAACAGAAATATGAAGCTAACAAAATGAAATTCAACATTGAGAAATGTAAAGTACTGCACTTAGGGCGGAAAAATGAAATGCATAGATATAGGATGGGAGAGACCTGGCTGAATGAGACTACGTGTGAAAGGGATGTAGGAGTCCTAGTAGACTACAAGTTGAACATGAGTCAACAGTGTGATGCGGCAGCTAAAAAGGCCAATGCGATTTTGGACTGTATCAATAGAAGTATAGTGTCTAGATCAAGGGAAGTCATAGTGCCGCTCTATTCTGCCTTGGTCAGACCTCACCTAGAATACTGTGTCCAGTTCTGGGCACCACAATTCAAAAAGGATATTGACAAATTGGAGCATATCCAGAGAAGGGCAACTAAAATGGTGAAAGGTCTGGAAACCATGCCTTATGATGAGAGACTCAGGGAGCTGGGTATGTTTAGCCTGGAAAAAAGACGGTTAAGAGGCGATATGATAGCCCTGTTTAAGTATTTGAAGGGGTGTCACGCTGAGGATGGAGCAGGCTTGTTTTCTGCTGCTCCAGAGACTGGAACACGGAGCAATGGATGCAAGCTCCAGGAACACAGATTCCACCTCAACATTAGGAGGAACTTTTTGACATTAAGAGCTGTTTGGCAGTGGAACGCACTCCCTCGGAGCATAGTGGGGTCTCCTTCCTTGGAGGTCTTTAAACAGAGGCTGGCTGGCCATCTGTCGGGGATGCTTTGATCAAGATTTCCTGCGTGGCAGGGGGGTTGGACTGGATGGCCCTCGTGGTCTCTTCCAACTCTACAATTCTATGATTCTATGATTCTAAGAGTTAAGAAACAAAGCCAGCATGGGGATGGAAATGTGAGAGTATAGCTCAGGAGACCAAGGTCCCAATCACCACTTGCCTAGGCCTCTTGTAACCTTTCTTACAAGGTTGTTGTAAGACATAAATGAGGGAAAAGCATACAGGCATAACATTATGCTTTTTGAGGAAAAAGGAGACAGAAATGGAATAAATTATTTTTTTTCAAAAATATCCAGAGATGCAGGAAGCCACCTTCTGATCTCCTGCGGGCTGAAATTCAACAGATATAGTATACAAACCGGTACCTTTGTGTAAAAAAACCACGTCTACCTATCGGGTAGCTATTAAAGGCACAGCCCTAGAAGAGAAGAGCAGGGTGGGTATGTCCAAATGGTGAATATAAACCTAATGAAATTCACATAGAAGGTGATCTGTCTATTCAGACATTCACATCCAGACATCCTGTTGTAAAGGGGGAGCAGGCAAATCCACTGTAAACTGCATCAGGGGAGCCTTTCTTCAAGCCAGGTTCAAGACTCCATGTTTTGGGGAGAAAATTAAGATGGATTTAAAAACAAACAAACAAACATCCAGCAGTCATCATCAGCAACAGCATCAGCATCATGTGGTACATTACCACAGTATACATGTAACTGCAGAGGAATCATACCACTTAGCCCTCTCAGGGCATTACTCACCCTGCTTTCTTCAACATGTGAGCAGGGCAAGACCTAGCTTCACCCCTATTTGTCATCATATTCTTTGTGTAGGAAAAAAAATGCCTGAAGAGGAGAGATTCCTGATCCTATGGAGGCTTCCCACATGAGCAAGATCCCTGATTTTCCATGGTTCTTCTTTGTGCAAAGAGTCCCTAGAGAGTCTAGTTGAACAACAACCTCTCCCCACCTTCCATGTGAAGAATGCAATGATGGAGGCGTTAAGGTTAGGTGTTCCTCATCTCCCACGTTAAAGAAACTGGAGTAAAAAATCATGGGGCATTGTTCACCATGCATTAAATGGGAAACCTAGATAAATGGTACAGTAGCACATAGATGGGTCGGTAATACAGGTTGAGTCTCCCTTATCTGAAATGCTTGGGATCAGAGGTATTTTGAATTTTGGAATATCTCGAGTTTTGGAACACTTGCATATATATAATGAGCTAGCTTGGAGATGCCACCCAAATCTAAAAATAAAATTAATTTATGTTTCATATACACCTTATACACATAGCCTGAAGGTTATTTTATACACAATGTTTTTTATAATTTTGTGCATGAAACAAAGTTTGTGTACATTAAACTCTCAGAAAGCAAATGTGTCACTATCTCAGGAATCCATGTGGACATTTTGGATTTTGGAATATTTTGGATTTCAGAATCCTTGCTAAGGGAAACTTAACCTGTATACCATATCGGCACACCAGTATAAAGGGACATTCACATCATGATATGTCACTACATGGTAAGTAGTTCTGTATTCATCCTCTGTGACAGACATATAGGTGTTTCAGTAAGAAGGCTACAGTATGTCTTCCTCTTTTGCTCAAGCACTTCAAAATATGTGGAATGGTTTATTCAGATATTTGCTGCAAGGCTTCTAAACTTACTTTATAAGAGCATTAGATGTGAACTAATGACTCAATAGAAAGCCATCCATTTAACACTGTAATTAATGACATGTTTTATTTTTTAGATATGCAATTGACTCATAAGCTTTTAAAAAGTCCATATGTCTACTAGCAACTGAGAGAGCATTTCAGCAGAATCAGATGGTTTTAACACAGGATAAAATTGCAGAGGGTTTTGTAATGTTTCACTCCTTGGAGTCCATTCATCTCTTGCTTCATGGGGAATTTATGCTGTTAACTCCTATTACTGCTAACGGGAGTTATGAGTGTAAATGTGACACATCACTGGGCGAATGGACTGCCTGCATAAATGAAGCTAATTGTTCAGAGCATTTGGAGCTGGAGATAATAGTAATGTCACATTTTACATTCCAGTCACCAGACCAGTTACTTAGAGAAGATGAGCACCTGCAACTCCTTCCCACCCTCCCCCAGTTGATAGAAACCAGAGGTGCCTAGCATCTCTCAGGATGCTGTCAGCTTTCACAGAACTCCAAAATGGAATGCAGGTTCACAGGCATCTGGTTAATGGGAAAGGAAGATGCAGCACAGAAAATTATATCCTTTGCCTACTGTACCTTCCTGACAACAACTCTTCCAATTCTCCTATTGTCTATGGAGGTCAGAAGACTTGTCCTGTACAACTCCTAGTACTGGAATTATAGGGAGATTTTCTCACCACCACCAAGACGTGACTGGGGGGGGGGAGTGCTTTTCAGTAACCTATTTTTTTTTTAATATACTTTACTTTTTTCTCTCATTTATCCAGATAGGCTTGAAATATATGGGGCATATCATGATGTTTGGGACCCAAATACAAGCTTAGATAGGCAGGTGGCAAACTGTCCTCTACCCCAATTTCATCCTCCCATTGTATTATCCAATATCAGTAGCACATATATAGCGAAGAAGACATTATCTGCATACAGACAGGCATTTCAAGTAAAAAATGCTCTCAGACAGCTTGTCTCAGAAATTTGTAGAACTTTGTTTTTGGACTGCAACTCCCAGCATCCCCAGCTAACATGGCCAGTGGTGGACCCTGGAGGTTGTAGCACCAACCAGGAAGTTTTCTCTGGTAGAACTGGGTTAGAGCCCCACTTAAATGGCTGCTAGCTGTTGCTAGTTAACATAAACACCCATCCATTTTAAGGTAAGCACTTTGACAGTACCCAAAGCATAGTAAACAACTGTCTGAAAATGTGGGATGATTTTGACTACTCTGTCTGCATCTTCCTTACAATTATTTTGCTGTAGATTCAGGGCAACAGAGCTGATTTCTATTATTCCAAGAATGAAAGTATGGAGACTATTGTTGCCTAGGAATGGGTGGTGATACCCTCGATGAGTAGCCATGGTTTCTTTCCTTCATTCACCTATTCAGAAATGCTAAGTGTGAATTAATGTGACCAAGAACTATGCATTGGGTGCAATAATTTACCAAGCACATGGTACTTGTACTCCAAAAGAATATGGATTTAGATCATTTTAGAACTGAAATGAAGTGGGGTAGTAGAGTGGAGTAAATGCAGGAAAGCACAGCTTAGGACACTTCAGAGCAGGAACAATGGCATCATTTGCTATAGCATTATGGTAAGTGATGCTCTGGCAAATGAATGATGTCATAACAAGGATATAAAGGCTTGTTATTGCTTGTGACAGATTGATATGAAGGAAAATAACTGTGGAAAGGTGGGGTGTTTCTTTGCTTTTCCTTCATGGGTTTCCCACATGACATTGGTATGTTTGTTTAAATGGCAATGCTTCTGGGGAACATTGTTTGCATTTCCAGTTAAAAGTTTAAGATCCCATTTTTGCTGGTTGAAGATATTTTGTTCTAACATTCCCAAGCTGAATCTTTACACTTATAAGTAAGCACCATTGACTTCAGCTTACTCTCAGGTAACTATGGATAGCATTGCAATCATGCTCTGGAAATTTAATTTTGAGATTATTAGTTGGTTGGTTTATTTTTGGATGCCAGATTTCATGATTTTTAGCCAGTGTTATCCCCTTTGAACATACAGTCAGTCAGAAGCCCGTATCCACAGGGGTTTGGTACCCAGACTTACCATGGATACTAGAAACCACGGATAACAGTGAACCCTAGTAAAGGATTTCTGGTAAAAACATACCATAGAGTTTCACTGGAGGACCTAGAAGATGCCTGGAGAGGAACCCTCTCTAGGCATTTCCCAATGCAACTCTATGGTATGTGTTCCTATTTTGTGTTCTGCTGATAACTGAAACCATGGATATTGGTTCCATGGATAAGGGCATCTGACTGTAGTATAAGATTCCTTGAGAATACATTAACATTATTCTACTTGATGCCTTCTAGGTGTGTTGGACTGTAGTTTCCATCAAGTCCTACAATCCTTCAGATGTCTCCTCTACCCCCAATCCCATTTTATTCCAGAGTGGAATATTGGTGCCCTGTTTGTATCCAGTCCTAGGCATTTTTTTTTTACTTGTTCTTTGCAAAATTTGCAAAAATGTGGCATCCCACATACACTTAGGGATGCCAAATGGAGGGAGAGGAGGGAACACAATCCTATCATTTCAGAGCAATCATATGTGGTAAGTGTTAGCACAAGCTATGCATTACTAATCACTTTGCTTCAAAGGGGAGAGGAACTGTGGCTCTATGTTAAAATGTTGCTGATAT
The DNA here is from genome assembly GCA_030847615.1 of Gambelia wislizenii. Taxonomy (NCBI): domain Eukaryota; kingdom Metazoa; phylum Chordata; class Lepidosauria; order Squamata; family Crotaphytidae; genus Gambelia; species Gambelia wislizenii. Next base: position 113,838,951 of record JAUMIR010000004.1, read on the forward strand.
TATTATAAATTGTAAAGAGAGAAAACAACAACAGATGTTCTTAAAATATGGTAAGTTTTCCCCAAGTGAGTTGTGCATATATCTGTGAGTAATCCATTGCACCCTTCTGTGACTTTAACCATCTCACCACTCACCGGAAACTTTTCTATCCTCCTATATACACACCATAAAAACTGAAATCATACTTTAATTTCATCCTGGTGTCAGTGTTTTTATTTTAGTGGGGTGCATTAATTTGTTGTTGTGCATGTCCATGTCATTTGGTAAATTCCCATAAGAGCTGGGTGTTTCTAATGGGGATGCAAATCTTAATATGTTCTTGCATACAACAATTACCAAAATGTTCTCCCCACTGAGCAAGATTTTCAATGGGTTTTTGTATTTTCGGGTCTTTTGATAAACTTTTGTGAATAGTTTTTGGCACAAAATCCTGCTTTGGGCACAAAGTATTTTTATGTGTGTGTGCATACTAAATATTTTGGCACAAAACATTGTGCTATGTTCAAAATTCAATGTTTTCAGCAAAATTCAAAAATGTGTGCAAATTTCAAAGTGTTTTGCTGCTGTTGCTGCTGATAAAACAAAAAGATGGCTCTCTTTGCCTTTGCATAGAGAAGCAAACTATCTTGCATCAATTGATTCTCCCCCACCCCCAGTGTGTCTCATTGTGTAAAGATACCCTTTCCTGTTAAGGAGGAGAAAAACTATGAATAATCCACACACCCCTAGTATCCAAAGCATAAGGAAAAGGTAGTAACAGCTGAATTGACCACATTGAAGCTTTATGGATTTCCTGATTGAAATATGATTTGACTGTGGCTTCCATGGCTGCAACCCAGAGGTCTGCACATATCAATACCTGCATACCTGTTACTTCCTTGGTAACAGCTTTTGCTCCAACTTTAAGCTGCATTTCTGAACACAGGGATTTATCACAGACATAAGAAGGTTTGTCCATGAGTTTTTTTTTTCCTTTTTAGCAAGACATGAATTCTGAGCACAGTCTTTTGATGTTTTATAGGTGCAATGACACCAGGCCAATTTAATAAAACAACAACAGCCAATTTAAAAGCAATTTTGGAACTTGTTTCTAGAGAGAGTAAATATTCAACTTAACTTTATTAGCCATCCTAGATTTATGGAGAGACCTAGCAACCATTTAGTATCCATAATGGTCTAAAAGCAACATCAATCCATTACTGTGAAAATAGTCTTCAGTATGATTTTTATCACACAGGTAACATAAATCTGAAAACATCACCACACAATAGAAATGGTTATTTCTCTTTACTGGGAAGGGCAATTCCTCTTCCCCCTTTCCCTCCTTCTGGCAGGTTTCTAACTTACTGCTACCTGTTCAGCATCTCCTAATTATAGATAGCACCATCAGTTATTCTCCTTCCAACCCTGCCACCAGGGTTAGAAAGATATAAGCACTCCTGTGATGAAGTGTACAGTATGGTAGATTAACAAGCAGAGGGCCAGCTTGTTACATGTATATCTCAGGGACCACTCTCTTATTTTTGGCACAGGGCTTTGCTTCTGAATTCCAGCCAAGGTAATTAGTAGCAGGTTTTAGGAACTTGGCATAAGTTAAAGAGAGAGAGAGAGAGAGAGAGAGAGAGAGAGGCAGAGCCAGTCCACTGAGGAGTCATAACATCCACATGGAAGGAGGGGAGCAGCAAGCAGAGATATAGAATGACCTTGAACCTTTAAGTCAAAACACACAACCAGATCAAAGGCCAGCACACATTGTGTTCTCATTTACCCAAAGCTACTGTATCCGCTCAGACTCTTGTATGAAACATGAAGCTTGTGTTAGGGTACAAGAAGAAATGTAGACAGATGAAGATAAAGGGTAGCAGAGGTTGAGAGGCTGGTGCAGAGAAGGGCAGCAAGAAAGGCACATTTTTCTGTTTCCCTAGAGATTGATTCCCTGGAGAAGAAATGTAAAGGCTTTGCTAAGAGCGACATATCTGTCTTAAAGTACTCTCAGAAATGAACTGCTTTTTCGGTAAGGTAAGACTGCTTTTTCATTTGATTCATTAGTTATGTAAAAGTACGATACTTTCTGTAGTGAGTTTCTGGTTTTGTTTCTCTGAAGGCGTATAGAAAGGCACCTGAATCTCTAGGGGAGCCTTGAGTCCTATGATCAATATTCCATGCTGCAAGGCAGAGAAGAAGGCTGAGCAGAATGGAATCAAATACACAGTTTTCTCCAACAGTGTTTTCTGCTGGGGATAAATCAGAGTCTGATGAGTTGCACTTTTGGGAAAGTAATCACCTTTTGGGAGCATGTTGCAAATAAGAGCTTAAATTAATACTAACAAGAGTCAGGAAATTGCTACATCTTCAGTGACAAGATCCATACTTTATTTCACTTCTGTTTGGCTATGGTAAAAAAAAAAAGATAGAAAGAAAAAAGACAGATGGCTATATTGTCTGCTTTATCAGTAGCAAGATGGCTGTTTATGCAAATATTTCAAGTTGCAGCAATCTGTAAACTCCTGTTCCTGTAGCAGTATGAATTGACAATGGTGTACTAGGCCCTGAGAAGTGAGAGTATACACACTCTCTCACACACATACACAAACAGTACAAGCTGTGCAAGTTTCCTGGCAACCACACAACTCATGTCTAGTGGACTTCATTGTAAGAGAAAGTGGTGTATATGAGGCTTTAAGAGTTCTACACTTCAGGCAAGATCAAATGGTATATTACAAATTAATATTTTTTATTGAAATGATTGTAAATAGGAATGAACAGATGTCCTGCTGTATTTCTTCATTGTACGATGCTTGGACCCTCAATTTCCCCTATCTACCTTGTGGTTTAACTTGAAGAATTTCTTAAATTGATTTTGGAAGTACTGCATGTGAAATTTGCTATGCTTTTCAATATTTTAGTTTGCTATTTTCATTTGGAAAGAAAGGAAGAAGGAAAGAGGATGTGAACTGAAATATCCAATTCTGCATATGCTAAGAGGTTTAAATCAAGTCTGGAAGCAATACATACTTGTGAGATACAAATCCATTAGTTTTACTGCATGTACACAATCAGATGATTCAAAAATGTCCAGGAGATATGATGCTGAGGAGATCTGTGTTAAAAATTGCTAATTAAACATTCACAATGCATTCCAAAGACTCCTCAGAAATATGTCCTACTAGTGCAAGAGAGCTCAGTCCTAGATTGGAAGGAATGGATTGTAGCCCCTTTTCCATATTTAACTTGTTGTGATAGAGCATGATCCAAGATCTTCCATGGGAGATGTAGCTATTATTCCCCAATCTGACCCCCCCCCAAGTCCACCCTAAAATCCAGGCAGCTGGACCAACTGAAGGAGTACTGTTGTCAGGGCTGGTTAAAGGAATTTGGGGGGCCCCTGCAACACTTTATTTTGGGGGCCCCATATGGGCCAGTTTAAGGAAGTTGGGGGGCCCCATATGGGTACGACCCGTCAGTCATCTCCCCCCCCAGCGCACAAGCTCCCCACATAAAATGCCCTTCTCCCCCCCGCACTGTCCCACTTCCCGCCTGGTCTGCACAGAGGCACCCCACATTCCCAAAAGAAGCCTCCCCCGAGCTCCCCCCAATGCCCCTTAGGCAGAGGCCCCTTAGGCAGAGGCCCCAGGAGGCTCAGCCGCAGGACAAAAAGGTCGGGGGTGGTGGGGGGGCACCTCCCGCTACTACTCCTCTTCCTTCGAGGGCCCCTGGCTCGAGCTGCCACCACCACTTCTCCCCTCCATGGCCCTCCATGACTTCTCCCCAAGGCTGGAGCCCAGGCGGGGCAAGGAGATGGAGAGAGAGGGGGGGAAGGAGGGATGGCCGGGCAGGTGGCAGGAAGGCGGATGGCTGGAGGGACGCTCTGGCACCAGACCCTGGCGGGAGGGAGCCAGGATGCCAGAGGGAGGAGGAGGAGGCAGGACCACTGCTGAGCTGAGGTGGGGGGGGACGGGCTTTGGGTTTGGAGGGAGCGGATGTAAGAGGAGGACTCATGCCCCCCCTGCTGTGTCTGGGGCCCCCAGCCAATGCTGATTTGGCAAACTGGTTAAACCGGCCCTGACTGTTGTGCAACTGTGTCACACTGTGGCTTGTTGACAGGATGGGGGTGGACATGTCATTCTTCAGTGCCCAACTCACCAGTGCCACAGAACTCCTTTGGCTGGCTTTTGAAATGGATTTAAGTGTGTCACCATTGTAAATGTAAACAGCAAGTTTTACAAGTCTGTAAGTCCATCTTATGACATTGTAAATACTGAGCAGGATGTCAGGCTCTGTGGCTTTGGTAACAATATATTGTTACAGTAGGAACAACATGGCTAGTCTTCTGGTATTTATCACTGGTAAAACTGCTTTGGTTAATAATATATTATTTGATATTAGTATATTCATTGAACTGTAAAATTTATCAGTACAAATAATAAATTCCAGATAAATTCCTGCAGAGACCATTTTTTCAGATATGAAGAGGGAAAAATGCTGTCAGTTTTCAGGAAAAGTAGTAGCAACTCAGAATTATTTAAGGCTATTAAGCCACTTCTCCACATGTTCTTGCCTTTATGAACTTTGTTTTTTATGATGAAAGATGAAGATTCCAGAAATCCACAAAGACCTAATTACTGTAATTAATTCTATAAAAATTGATTTTATATTCCTTAAAGAACCCCTTTCCCATTTTAAAAAAAGCCCAATTCAGCTATGGTTAGCTGATTTGTATAAGCTTCCCATTGGTCCCATTCAATTCTGGAATGAAGTGGCACTGCCAGAAATAATTCAGCCCAATCTGGAGATCTGGAAGCAAAAAAAGTGGGGAAACCCAGATGGTGTGACTCCAACATGACCCTATAAGGAAAATGTCAGTGTAATATGATCTGGGAAGGAAGCTGGGAGAAGGAGGGGGAGGAGAAGCAGGATTTGTTCATTAATAACTGTAACATGTGATCTAGGGCATGAATCTCACCAGTAGACTGCATTCCTAGTGCCTCTAGGGAAGGCACTTCCCTATCACTAATAATTGAAGTCAAGTAGTCAATTATTTAGTATATTTCTAAATTTATTTGCTAGATTTAGCTATTTGTGGTGCAGTGGTTTGAGTGTTGGACTAGGACACTTTGAAGACCAGGGTTTGAATCCCCACTCAGACATGGAAACCCACTGGGTGGCTTTGGGCAAGTCACACTCTCTCAACCTCAGAGGAAGGCAAAGATAAACCCCCTCTTCCCAAGAAAACCCTGTGATAGATTCACCTTAGGGTTGCCATTGGTCAGAAATGATCTGAAGGCACACCACAACAAAGCACATTACTGAAACAGCTGTAATGAGGGTTTGGGTTGCTGAATGCTATCTGAGTTCCATCTGAATGCCATCTCCTTGATTCTTTCTGTCAGGCTGATGTGATCCACCACTAGTATAACTGGTAACACATCCTGTTATCTCTCCTCCTCCTTCTGTATACTGCATCATTTAACCTCACCATTTGGGCTGATCAGAATAAAACAAAAGTATCCTCTCCTCAGGTATTATCATCATCATTTTCATTATCATTGTTATATTTCTCTGCATTTATCCCTTCTTTGGGGTCTAGCCTACCTATATATTTTATGCAGATGTATGAAAATAAGTTGTAGCCATTTTAGTATCCAAGTAACTCAGTGGGAAAGACTGTAGATCCTGATGTTTGAATCTTGATTTGGAGGCAATGTCCTAATTGGATTGGGATAGGATCACTGCAGACTGAATCTTGTTAAAATTGTGACATGTTTCATTGCAATGTTATTCAGGTTGAGTCACCTGTTTTTCATGGAGTTGAAAGGGACCCCAAAAGCTATGTAGTCCATCCTGCTGCCAATGCAAGGGTACACCACTACCCCATGGAGAAATCACCATCTACTCTATTTTTAAAATCCTCCACAATGTCTTAAATTCTAAGGTTTCAGTATTTCTTCCTTTTCAAGGAATCTTGTAAAACAAAATGTTTAAAGACAAAAAGTATGAATGGAACCAGAACTGGTTGATGAGTCGTTGATGGTTTTAGTGCTTGTTATTATTATTATTTTTTTAAAAAAGGCGACACATATTCATGATGTTCCTGGGTGGTTTGGTTTCCTAATGTCAAATTGTATTATGAGGCCTATTGTTCTGTATGGTTGAAGGAGTGTATGTTGCTTAGAGATGTGAGACTCTTGGAATTTGAAGGCCATAATTTAAGTTTTGGTTGGTATGGTTTCTTTTGTATGATAGTCAGGTACATGCTGAATTTAAAAATCATTGTATTAGAAAGGTTCTCCTATGAGTTTGGTATAAGTATAAACAGAGACTTTTTCCTAAAATAATATTAGTCAGCTCACTGCTGGAAGCCTTTTTAAAGGAAAGAATGGGTTAAAAATGGGAGAGAGTTGGTTTATGATCATCTTTGTAATTTGAACAAGACAGCTGGAAGTTTAAATCAAGAGAAGGCAAAGATCTTAATTGGTTTGCTTATATACAACTTTAGGACAGATTTAATCAAGATAAGAGAAATGCAACTGTAGAGGTTAGAAGAAAACAAGTCTTAATTAGAGTTGTGTAAAGACAATGACCATTTAATTTAAAAAGTTTATAAATGGCTTTTGAAACTAGGGACACAAGATGAACCTGTAAAAGAGGACATAAGGTGGGCCCCAAATGTTGGGAACAATGTCTATATGGATGTATGGGAAAAATGTGGTCCAAAGATATAAAATTTACTTTGTGCAGTAATTTAAAAGAAAGCCTGTATGGGATATGTATAGATGGTACCTAACCGCAAAATAAGTTGTCAAAAATGACCCAAAATGTTTCAAACCAATGTTGGGGATGTCAAGATAATGAGGGCTCCATTTTCATATGTGGTGGACTTGTAATAAGGCAAAAAGTTACTGGTCTCACATTAATATGATAATGATGTTGTTCTGATGAGCTCCTTTGGGGCTTTTTTTCAGGTGTCTGATAATCTCCTATATGCTATTTTGTTACACAGAGCATTAAGGGTATCTCTGTCATCACCTTTTAAACTCATGATGTAATATTTGCATGCATACAATGGTTTTAGTTCTGGAAGAGAACAGTGATTTGGCAAGATTGTGAAATCTTAAGCTTGTTCCCAAGTGGCTAGCCAGATGTCAATTAGGGATAAGAAGCAGTGGATAAGGGGGTCACATCACTCTGGCTTTTCTTCGCAAACAAAGATTCAGGAAGGACTCATCCCATGCTTTCTGCAAGCGCGCTGATGACTAAAAAGGCCAATCCGAGATAAACAAGTTCAGTTGCAGAAAGCACAGCAGAAGGTCTCCTTGGGTGATGTTTTTGGGTTGTGATTCTTTCTGCGTTGTCGTTTCTCTTCAAGACTTGTTCGGCATGAGTTATCAAATAAGGCTGCAGCATTGTGGATTGTGCGTCTCCATGCCTCCCGATGTGAGGCCAGGGTGGACCACTGTTGGTGATCAATTTGGCCAGCCTGAGATGTTGTTTCAGGGGGTCTTTGTATCGTTTTTTGGAGCACCCCTCTTACGCTGACCCATGGCGAGTTCACTGTAGAGTAGTATTTTTGGGAGGCGATTGTCCTCCATCCTAGAAACGTGCCCTGCCCAGTGCAGCTGTGTTCTCAATATCATGGCCTCAATGCTGGTGATCTCTGCTTGCTCAAGGACAGCAACATTCGTCACATAGTCAGTCCAGTGTATATTTAGGATTGTGCGTAGACAGCGCTGATGAAAGCGTTCAAGGAGTCATAGGTGGTGGTGATAGGTGACCCATGTTTCAGATCCATAAAGGAGGATAGACAGTACAATGGCTCTATACACACTGATTTTTGTGCTTTGCCTCAGGTGTTTATTGCTCCAGACTCTTTTGTGAAGTCTTCCAAAGACACTATATGCCTTTGCTAATCTGTGATCGATCTCTTTGTCAATCTTGGCATCTGAGGAGATGATGCTTCCCAGGTAGGTGAACTGCTGAATGGACTTGAGCACAGATTTGCCAACAGCAGTGTGGGGATGGTGGTGTTCGTCCTTTGGTGCAGGCTGGAAAAGAACTTCTGTTTTCTTCAGGTTGACTTCCAGCCCAAACAGCTCTGCAGCTGTTGCAAAGCAGGATATTAGGCACTGCAGAGCTGCTTCTGTGTGGGCAACAAGGGCATCATCATCAGCAAAGAGCAGCTCACGGACTAGATAGTTTAGAGTCTTAGTGTGAGCCCTCAGATGGCTTAAATTAAACAAGCTACCTTCAGTACGGTAACGTATATAGATGCCGTTGTCTTCTTCAAGCTCTGCCATAGCCCTTTGGAGCATCATGCTAAAGAAGATTGTAAATAAAGCTGGTGCAAGAACACAACCTTGATTCACTCCATTAGTTATTAGAAAGGGCTCTGAAAGAGCATCGCCATATCTGACTTGACCACACTGGCCCTTGTGTAGCAGGATAATCTTTATAAGGAATTTGGGGGGATATCCCAGTCTTTCCAGGATCTGCCACAGACCTTTTCTACTCACAGTGTCGAAGGCTTTGGTGAGGTCAACAAAATGTTACATAGAGACCCTTGTTCTGCTCTCTACATTTCTCTACATTTAGTGCTTGGTTGGCGCTAAAGAGACTTTGAAAATGTTCAGCCCATCGATTCAGGATGGAGGCTTTATCAGTAGTTAATGTTTGACCATCTGTACTGTATAAGGAGCTTTGGACCTGATAAGTAGGTCCAAACACTGCTTTAAGAGCTTCATAAAATCCTCTATGATCACCCAGATCTGCACAGCGTTGTGTCTTTTCTGCTATATTGATCCACCACTTGTTCTGCATGTCTCGGAGTTTTTGTTGAAGTTTACTACATGTGAGGCGGAAAGCTGCTTTTCTTACATGGCAGGTTGGCTGGGCGAGGTATGCCTGGTGAGCAGTTCTTTTCTTTGCCAACAGCTCCTGGATCTCTTGGTCGTTTTCAGATCCTTCTCCTACAGTGCTTTGGCAACATATCAAAAACAGTATCCTCCAGTCTGCAGAAGAATCCCTCGAGTTCTCCCACAAGAAAAATCAAGACTGGGGGACACATATAACACGATATTCGATTATAAACCATTAATGCTGACGGCCTGAATGTTACTAACCTATTTTTTTTTTAAGCCCTTTGGACAAATAAGCATTAGCATAGGACATCCTTTAGCACTCAGGGAAGTCTTTGTGCCAGAGGATAAATAGACCTAAATCAGACATTATGAATAGAAATACACAAAAACCAGTTGCAGAGCACTTCAGTCTTCCTAGGCATTCCATCTGGGATGTCAGAACATCAGTTCTTGAATTAAAAAAACTACAAAGAGAAATTGGAAAGAGAACAGCAGAATTAAATTGGATTATATCCACAAAATCCGGCCCATCAACAATAAAGTGAATAGGGACAACAGTTTCCTGGCACACTACTCATATTATAACACTAGTTATTACTCCAGCCTCATGAGGGCTGTTGTTAGTACAACAGCCCCACTCCCAGAGACCTCAGAAATTGACATATAATAAACTTGGTGTATTAATAAATTGACATATTAATAATTTGGTTCACTGATGTGTCCTTCCATGAGGAAAAGGCAAGATGGTCTTAGAAAGAACAGCTGAGTGCCATGCTTTACCCTAGGGAAGACTAAGGCTAAGGTCAGAAGGACACAATCTCCACTGTACACTGAAAGATAATAATGGATTGATGAATCCTTTGTGTATGATTTTGAAATTTCCTTTCCTTAATCCTCAACCTTAAGACAGAGGTTGTTCAAGCTCTTTAAATCCAATCACTGGACATTAGGGATAGTTTGCAACACATTAGCATCTTCCACACCTATTGACAAGACCAGGAAACTCATTAGGCAATCCATGAAGGCTCATGGAATCTATTGTTCCAACCCATGAAGCATCCACTCCCCTCAGGTATATTTGGAGGGATAAATATGACCCTCAAAATCACCCTCATTACACAGTCCCAGTTACAGGGGAGACCCTGTCACTCTGTGTTAGCCACCCAGATTCCTTCATCCACTCTGCCGGATTGACCAACAAATTCCAGATTACAGGACAGGTTGTATCCTCCCCAACAAATCCTCTTGCTACCATCTATCCAAGTTTTTCCTACTGCTTTCTACAGCCTTGTGTGAATGCTTCTTGTGTGACTGTTTGTGTGTTTGGTGTTAATTTTTGAACTCTTAATAAAAAAAATCATAATTAATTTCACATGTGTGTATATTTCATCCAGGTTAGTACTTCATCCAGGTTAGTACTTGTATACAGAGGTTCAAGATTCCCTTGTTACCCCTTTCACATTTCTAAAGTGGAATTCTGCTGATTTCCCCAACATATTAGAAACTCAATATTTTCTTGGAATTTCCAAGGAGCATTTTGGGTAACACTGTCTAGTCCAGGTTAGCATATTTGCCAACCAGCATCGCTCTACATTCCAATAACTCCCTCCACCATTCATAGGGTTATCTATTCACCTTGGTTTTAGGCAACATTCTTTCCTCTTTCCTTTGTCCCTGAATGACCATAGTTAAGACTGAACTTGTCACCTCATCACCTTACCCACATTTCTATTGATATTTACATATACAGTCTGCTCATTCATAGCTACAGTGATCTGTTCCTAAACACTTCACTCCATGCTTCTGATGAAGTTGGCTTAAGTTTATGAAAGATTCCCACAGTTAGTCTTAAAGCTGCTCCAAGATCACTTTGCAGATATCTCTGTAGATAGGGATGTCAAGCTTGGCTTAGGAGTGTTGAATACCCTTGACTGGTAATGTTGTTTGTTGATATGAAGGCAAAGATATACTTGTAGCCATGGTTGAGTTAATGTGTCAGAGATTATTGAAAGCCTGTAGATAACATTGTGGCCAATAAGGATGTAATTCTTAACTTTTTTTTCCAATGGAAGCAATGAGGAATTTTAGCAATTTTCTTCCTGCTGCAAGACTATTTGGAGACTATTAGTATTTCAGGAATTATTATGTGCAAAATTTATATGTGGCTATGTGGCTGTTTTGCACAGGAAACAGCCTATTTGGTGTAGGAAAAAAGGATTTTCTAATCCAAATATAATATTTATTTGGAGGAATATTTTCTGCACAGAAAATGCTGTTTTCTGTGCAAAATAACGGTCTGCAAGTTTTGCTCAGAATATGTCCCGAACTGCAGAGATTCTCAGCACTGTAACATTATTTTTGTCAAGGACACTCAGCTCTTGAGAAACCTGTTTGTTTTTTTGTTTAACCTGACGTTTCACCTGCATCTGTGGCTGGCATCTTCAGAGAATGGTGGGGTAGGGGGTGTGTGGGGTTTATATAACCTCCTTGCATATCCTCCCACCCTAGGAACTAGCCATTCAAATACACAAATTTGCATATCCTCTCCAACAGAGACTCACAGTATATAAACCCTTCACACATCTACTCCACCATTCTCTGAAGATGCCAGCCATAGATGCAGGCGAAATGTCAGGAATAAACTCTTAAAGCACATGGCCTCACAGCCCAGAAAACCTCCCACAGAAAAGCTAGAATTATTATCTGCAAAACAGTCATAGCTTTTGTAGCGTACGCTGACACTTTGTCCGTGGTTCTTTTCTGTTAATGTGTGAGATAATTAGTATACTACCACAATGATTGTACTCAGCAATAGAATTAAAATGGATAGCATTCCATTGCTCTCTTTTTGCAAGGAGAGGGGGGAGAGAAAAGTGCAAACAGTAAAAATGTATGCACTGTGACAAGGCACAACTATTTTGAAAAGGGACATTTTAAAAATTTCTTTGTATTTGAATTTCTTTGGCTTTCAGGCAGACCTTCACAACCTTAATTGAGACCAGCGTCTTTGTTATATTATACAGTTGTAGCAATTTGATACCACTTTAACTGGCATAGCACCATCCCATGGAATCCTGGCATTTTTAGTTTCATGAGTTATTTGGAATTCTCTGTTGAAGAGCTTGAGTGCCTTTCTGAACTATAAATCCCAGGGTTCCATAGGATTCAGCCATGCAGCTAAAGTAATATCAAGATGCTATAATTGTGTAGTGTGGAGGAGCCACAGGAGTTGCTATCTTTTTGTTTTGATTTTAGAGTTCATTTCATATTTTCTGTTTTTATGTGTAAAATTTGTGCCTACCTCATCCCAACTTAATATTAATTTCTTTTGCTAAAATCATATGTTACCCACATGAAGCGTAAGAAAAATGTATGGACATTATTTACAAAAAAAGAAAAAGAGAGAAAAAAAGAAAATAAAGTCTTGATCAAAAAGTCTTTCAAGTCCATAAGAATATGTTCCCTAATGTTATGGGCTTTGAACTTTATTCTTATGGAGTGTGGAGATTATCAGACAGGGACAAATATAGCATCTCCATCTTGTAATCTCCTCTCCCACTCCTGTCCCTGTAACATTTTAATTTTCCCCCAAACCTACCCTTTCATGCTGTAAAAAGTGCTCCCCTCCCCTCTGGCAGTCCAGGAGTGAATGACACTCTCATGAAGCCTTATTCACTTCCTGGAAAGGAAATCCTGGTCGTTCTCACAAGAGGACAATTGTGTGGGAAATTCAAAAATAAAAATAAACATCAAAAATTCAAACCGGGCCCCAAAACACACTTTAAAAACCCTAAGTAACCCAGGGAGTGTAGGAAAAAGTGTGTCACTTACCTCAATGTCCCGATCTCAACCGGAAGTGTTTGGCATGGAACTCCCAGTGATGTTGGCATTGCGCCAGGATAATGGGGCACCTTTTTGCTCAACTGTCATTCCATTACAGAAATGGAACAATGGGTCAATTCATGGCTTAGCACGTGAATAAGAAGGAGCATGGGGGGGGGAACGGAAAGGGCATGGGAGCATAACAACATAGGGACAATGTCATCTGAGAGGAAGCCCTTTCGTGATCTCCTGTTGTCCCTGTTGTGGGATATTAAGGTTGTCTGATAATCTCCTGTATCTGGAATCCTCTAATTCTGTTTTCCATTGTGACCAACTTTAGTTTGAGTAACTTTTTTTTTTAAAAAAATCATCTAGTTCATATGATTTTCATCATGTTGTTTTCAAAGAGAGATCAGTTTTTTAGAAACTTCACAGACAAGGTTGGAGTAGTAAGACATATTTTACATAATATAGAGAATTTCTTTGTGTTCTCATTTGCTCTCTTCTCAACTTTGAATTATAGTGACCCTAAGAATGAGAGACCTCTCAGAGCTCTGGCCATCAAATGCCCCGCTCGGGTCTAGCAAACTCAGGGCCATGGCTTTATTGCTTAAATCAATCTACCTATAGGTGTAGTCTCCCTCTTTTCCTCCTGACTTCCACTGTAAAAAGTATTATTGTCTTTCCCAATGAGTCACATCATCACATGGTATGTCCAAACTACAATAGCCTCAGTTTAATGATCTTCATTTCTACAACTTTATCAGACATGGCAAATATGGTGTCATAACGATGCCAAATGAACGTGAAAGGGCATGCATACCAGAAGACATAGTGCTTTCACAATTATGTGTAGAAAATAAGGCATTCTTTTTTATTGCTGTGCCAAGCCATCAATAGATCTGCTGTGGCATTTTTGTACCAGTATTGCCTGTGTCTGAAACCACACACCATTTTCCTCTTGTGATTAAATCATCAATGGGCAGAACACTTCCAGTTAAGACCGAGAAAGCCAGGCAGGGGGTGCTCTTTTTATGAACCTCCCAGTTTACTTTTAAACTTTTTAGTGTGCTTGTGTGTGCATTTTTTGTTTTAATTTAGCTGTTTTTACTTTTAAGGGTGCTTGTGTCTTCTTGTGAGAACCGCTGAGATCATGCACCCTGGTGAATGCAGAAGTAGACGGCATGAGGGTTCATGCCCAGATAATGCTGGGGATGCTTTTTCATGATATTACAGGAACGTATGTCGAAAAGGGTTATTGTGCTGGGAAAAAAACACTTCAAAATAGGGTAGAAAAGAAATGTTTTCAGAGGCTGGTCTGATAAAGTCCGTAGTGATAGGCCAGGTTTGAGTTGCTGTAAGACCCATTCATTTGTCTTTTAAGCAGTCCAAGGTATCTGTACAACTCTTCTCCTGCACCTCATATCAAATGAGTTGATTTTCTGCCTGCCAGCTTTCTTCACTCTTCAGTTTTCATAACCGTATATAGAACCTATAAAAAACTATGGAATCTTCTCTACAATGTGTGGAAATTCAGTTGACATCTGTTAGAGTTTGCACACCTAAGAAGAAGAAAAAATAGATTCATAGCTGAAGAAATTCAAAACTTGATGAATGCCTGAAGGTGAACTAGTGTGATAAATGTGAAGCAGAAAATTATGTCATGTTTTCACAAGGATCTTTTAAAAGACAACTTTTGGGTATGTGTTACAATGTGATATTGGACATGATAGATTTTCTTTTCATGCGTAAGTCCCAGTGAAAAAAGTGGGATTTCTGAAATGACAAAAGTGGTATTGCTCAATGTTCTTTGCATCTGGTTGTATGCTAGAAATACTCCTGATGGATTCTGTCAATTCCTTCTTTCTTTGTATTTCTCAATAAACATTCTTGGTGTGAAAAAGAGTCTCTTCTCTCACATCAGGTGGGTTGCACATGAAATCTCCAAAGATACCCAGGTGCTTAATGCTGTGTGTGTGAGAGAGAGAGAGACAGAGACAGAGACAGAGACAGAGAGAAACAGAGATTTGTTGTTCACACTCCCACTTTCTGGTTTCCTTTTAGTTTTTTGAAAAATAATTCCTTTGTAGTAAATTTCCACAACAACACAGCCAATGAGATTTAGTGAAAGTGTCACTAAAGGCAAATTAACCTAATTCAGAATGAAGACAAGGTCTTCATAAATAAACTCTTCCAGAAAACGGCCTGACAGCCCGGAAAAAAACAAACATGGAAAACCTAAAGACAACGTCTGTTATCAGAACTACCTTCATTTGCAATCTATGGCATGGTGCATATGAAGTTTTGATACCAATGTGAAGAAAGAGAAGCAGACAAAATGATGCTAAAACTTTGCAGCTGGGGCTCCTTGACATGTCAAAAAAGCTTACAATGCAATATTACTGTTGTTGAAGTATGAGAGGGGTTCAGGCACCCTCAGTGCATCATCTCTCAAAAATGTTGGTCATGAAAACATTGGTGAAAAAAGAGGTGGATTTCATGGGGAGAATATCTTTGCAAAAGAAACCCTAAATTCACCTCAGCCCTATTAATGTTCCACTTACATATTAATATCAAGAAACATTTTATGTAAAAAAAAGTTTAATATTCTTTTCCAACTCTAATTGTAGGGTTCATGTCTACAGTAGGCTGGGAGTACTATTAGACTGTGAGGTTACTACACTAATTATTCTTGTTCTTAAATAGTAGGATAATTACTGGAGCAATATTCTATTCAAAGTGAAAATTAGATACCACCCCCTGGCAGACTTAAATTAGGAACCTTTTTCTGCTCTCTCCTCTCTTTTTTCCCCTCACGTCGTTCTACTTTTCTTCTCCTTCAAACAAGCAATTTAGAGTTTGAAGGGGTTGGGTTTTAGAGCTTTCTAGTTAATGTGATTTCTTGCTTGCATGAAAATCTAGTCATAAATTTGCAGGAGACAAAGGATCTATCTCCTTAATTTGAAAATTAGTGACAAAGTTATATAGAAAAATGTACATACTGAGAGGTCATTCTTCTGTCTTCAATATGGTTGTGGTGAGATGAGGGAGGTTTCAGTGTATCTGCTGATATCCCCCATGTGTGCCCTAACTTACTGTGATCAATAACTTGCCAGGGTGCTGTCCATGCCTGAGAAATAGCATCCATACCTTCTGTCATGGTGAGCAAAGACAAATAACTGGGTGACACAACAGCTGAAAAGGTGGTGGAGGGTAGGGCCAGAGAGACTGATGGGGAGTTCAGAAGGAGGGGGGAAGCAGATGCAGGGGAAGAGATGAATGGAACAGGAAGGATAGATGGAATGGGAAAGATGGATGGAACAGAAAGGATGTGGAGTGGAATGGGGAGGATGCAGGAGACAAAGATGGAATGTGCAGCTGTAGACTTTTGGAGTCTTGGAGGGGTACCATAGGCTTATATTTAGTAGAGGATACAAGGAATAGCTATAGGAGGGCTTGTAAAGAATTTGAGCAGTTTAGGTCAATGAATAGGTTTCTGACTACTTGGCCCATTCCAGTGGCTCATGTATTGCAATATTGTGTTTCTTTACAGGGTAGGGGGTTGGCTCTGCAGTCTGTTAGGATGTGGTTTTCAGCACCCAAGGCTCAAGGGTATATAGACACCACTGGGGATTTCAAGGTACGTAAAACCTTACTGGTCAAGGACCGAATAAACTTTTACTACTACTACTACTACTACGTAAAACCTTGGAAGGCTGGTCCAGGGAAAGGGGACATGTTGCTGACATGAGGAAGCCTTTATCCACTGAGATGGGGAAGGTATGGCCTACCATTTGTACCTCTGAGTGTGGAGTTATTCTTTTTCATGCAATAGCATTGGCAGCATTTTGGGAGGCTTTACGGATTAGTGAATTGGCCACCTCAGGAAAAGGTGATGTCTCAGGTAGCGCTTTTGCCCTTGGTGATTTAACCCTGTTTGGAGTTCAAGCTGTTTTAAGGATTAGCCATTTTAAGACAGATCAGAAGGGTGTAGGGGTGGAAGTCACTCTTGGCCAGACTTTATGCCCAGTTCAGACTTTACAATGTTACACACAACTGCGGGGGTGTAGGCCTGGGTTGTTGTTTTGTCATCTTCACTTCTTTCCTTTTACTAAGTATCAGTTTTGAAATGTCACTTCTAAGGCCTTGCAGAGACTAGGCCTGCATGTAGTTAAGTTTGGCACCCATTGTTTCAGGACTGAGGCTGCTTCAGTGACTTTTGCTATGGGCTTGGGTCCAATGTCAATTCAATGCAACAGGCATTGAAAATCAGTTGCCTTGAAGAGGTATGTGCATCCTCTTCAGTACTTATTGCCTTTTACTACTGTTATTGTTTTGCTTTTTAGTTTTTAGATGATGTTTGGTGAGATGGCAGGTCCTGATCTGTAGCCATAGTATAGTGTAATGGGTGGTGTGCCAAACCTGAAGTTGCCACTTTGGGATGCAACTGGGATTGGGTGAGTTAGCCACAGTGAAGTGGGCTGGGAAAAGAGGCCTCTATTGGAGCAATTTGTTGCCTCTTTTGAAAGTGAACTAGGCTTCCTCTGCATGTTTTAGTTGTTTACCTTGGTAGGAATGACTTGAAATTGTTCAAAGGCAATTTCTCATTTTGCAGGCACTACATGATTTCCACACCATTTAGGCCAAATGGCCTGTGGTTGTGCTGGTTTGATCAGCCATTTTGCCACTCCAAATTTGACGTGGTGAGGGGGATTCCCAGTGTTTGTATAGAGCCTGGAAGAGGTTTAGCAGAGAGATACAGAATCCTTTACACAGAGGGTTGGGCCACTTTCTTACGAATCCTAACATTCGTTTTCATTGACCAGAGCTCTGCAGGGCTGATGGCTTTCAACTTTCAGAGGAAGACAATTTTCTTGGGAGAGTTGCACTTGATTTTCTTGGGAGAGTTGCAACAAGGGGTGAGCATCATACTGGCTGGCCTGGTGAGGGAAAGGGACTAAGCAGACATTTGTCCCTTGTCCTTGGCTGGTAGCAGGAAGAGAATTTAAGAACTTGGTGTATACCGTGGCACCCTTTTGATGAAGGGTATGGCTCTGGAATGGCCACCACAGGTCCTGGGAAGTCCCTGGGGAAGGAGTCTACCCTTGAGGCAGACCTGGGGGTTTACTCCCACTTATAGGGTTGGGAGACTTGGGTGGGAGTGCCCTTGGTTTACCTTCCAGTAAGTGGCTGGCTGGGAACAATCCATATGTTGGATTACCCTCAGGTATTTCACCCAAAGGAAGGCTGAAGAGGTAGTCCAGGGTAAGCAAATGTCCTTAGCTGGACCTAGATCAGGTTACTCCCCCCTTTCTTGTTCTTCTCAGGTTCAATTAACTTAAATAGGATATAGGTCAAAATAAAGTGGCCCTTCTTAATCCAGCTTTCTGTGTCTGGTCTTGCTATTCCATGGTTGGACATCAAATAATAGTTGAAAGGATGCTGAGGCAGAAGGGAAAGAGGGAGGGCAAGTTGACCAGAGAGTCACTGTGAGTTGGGAGGATGAGCAGGAAACAACAGAGATGGAAGTACAAAGAGGGGAGAAAGAAAGTTGTCAGAAGGGAAGGGAAAGACTAATAGGGGTTAGGAGAGACACACATGACAGGGTAGAGGCAACAAAGTAGACAGGGTTACTAAGGGAATGAAAAGTTTGAGTGGGAAGATACAGAGAAAGCAGGAATTAACTATTGGTGAGATGGAGGGATGGAAGGATGGCATTGTTCATGTTCCTCTGAGTTTTCTATATTTGTGCTGTATCCCTATTTGGAAAGGCTTTAGTTCTTTATTGCACTATTTTTTATTTATTTTTTTATTTGTTTAGTTATTTCTACCCCGCTCTTCAGCCACAAGGCTATCAGAGCAGCTTACAAATTGTTTTAAGCAATAGCTACTTACACATCTACACTGCATTAAACAGTTTCCAATGTGTGTTAGCTAATTGCCCCCACAAGCTGGGTACTCTTGGGTACAAGCTGGGACAGTGGTTGAGGGACTTACGGACTGTTGTTGTAATGACTGAAGTAATGAAGAATAAAGTATCCTAATTGTACCTGAAGTTATCGTCTTATGGAACTGCAAGTTAGGACCAGTCCCAGCCTGGCCCTGGGAGGGGTCAGAGCTACGATGATCCTTCTAAATGGGCCACAACTGATAGTCTAAAAGACAGAACTCTTTTGCTCCTGGTAAAGATAACACTTGAGGGGTAAATTAAATAAAATAAAAAAGACCACAAGCTGACATGTGTAATAAAAAAATCAACAAATCTCTGCATTTCAGACACATTTGCAACATATGATTTCTGTTGTCCAAATAGAGGTGGTGACATGAATGATTTTGTGACAGAATACTTCAACGTGCGACCTTAAATTTATCTAACATTATCCAACTACTGTTTTATTTTTTGTTTTTTAACCAAGACATTAAAATGTTAAGAAGTTTCACAGCGATATTTGTAGGCACAGAACAGAATGAATTTTGAAAAAGTTGTGGATGAATTGTGGGTGGACAGTTAACACAAATCCTTTGCCATGTGATGTGACTGCAAATATTTCCCACAAATGTAATTCTTTCAAAAATGTAAATATTTGACTCTAAACTATCCATTTCATTTTTAAAAAATTAAATCAAAAGAAGCAAGAACTGATGATAGGTGTGTCTCTAAATCACTGGGGCTTTTAACTCTACATAATTCTGGACTAGACTGGTAACTGTCAGTCAGAGGACCTTTTTGTTGGCCACCTCCAGACTGTGGAATGATATTCCAGAAGAGATTTGACAACTAAACATGTTTTCTGAATTTAAAACAGTGCTAAAGACCTATCTCTTTCAGCAGGCCTACCCAGTTGATTTTAATCCATGAATTTTAATTTTTTTTAAAGTTTATGGTAGATTTTAATGTAATATTTGTTTTAATCCTATGTATTTTAACCTATGTGTTTAAATTATTTTATGTTTTAGTTATATATTATATTTTAATTCATGTTTTACCCTGCATCGAGCCTTGAGGTGAAGTGGCTAAGACATAAATAGTGCTGTTGTTGCTGCTGCTGTTGTATCCTTGTACATTTAGCCATGGCAATGGTGAATTAGCATTCCCGGGTTTGAAACAGATATCATAGACAGTTCCAATATGATCCAGTCCTTGATGGAAGTACCTTGCCGTTGAAATGAGCTGGTGCAGATGAGGAAGAATTCTGATCAATTTTAAAGAATTTCTGTGCAAATTTCTTCATATTTGAGACTAAATGAAATGAAGGTGTTTAAAAAAGAGACATTCCAGCTAAATGAAACTGACGGATTTTCCAATCCCACCCTTCACCTTCCACTTGTTACAAAACTAGGCATAAAAGAAATACCAAGTGCAAAGAATTTTAACCTTTCCTTACCACTGTTGATCTGCTTTAGGTTAATAAGATCAATCAGTCCTAATGGAACATCCACAGGAAGCCTAGTCTGTGTTTCTTAGGCCTGATTCTCCAAGGTCTAATGGTTTGATGACCCCCTTCAGATGAAACTCGCATGAAACTCCACCCAACAAAATACTGCACATAAAATACCTAAAGTTCAGGGAAAAGATGTTCACTTGACATTAATTTTCTTTGTAGAACACAGCTTCCCTCAGGCGGCAAGGCCTCCTGCGGGAGGCTTATTTGTGGGCTGGGTGAGGAGCGAGACCCACTCATTGCGTCACCAGCAAGAGCCAGCGACGCGAGGAGAGGGGTGGGGCCAAAGGTTTAAATAGGAGCTCCACCCCTCACCTCACACTCTTTGGTTAATTGCTAGAGAGGGTATCAGTTTCTGACAGCGCTCTCCTTTACCGTAGTGGCTTGGGTGTCATTGCTAGCTGCTTTGAGCTACATGGGTGAACGGCCTGTGGGAAGCTCTAGTGTTGCTAGTGCGGGTCGCAGTTGTGATCCGGCTGTGGAGTTGTTTTAGGCTTTGGGTTCGCCCCCCCCCCAACCGTTCCACCCGTTCTGAGTGGCTGCTTACGGTCTTTGGGGCACGTTGCCCACCCGATCACGCCCGCTCCAGGCGGCTCGCGGCTGGCTGGTTCGTGGCTGCGAGCTAGCGAAGAAGATGGTGCTCAGGGGCTTGTTGGCACTGTTAGAACGAGCGCTTGAGCGTTCCCCCCTCTCCCCGCTGATTCCTTCTGGGCGGTGGAGCGCTGGCCAGTTCGTGGCTGCAAACTGGCAGTACAGCCCGGTCGCGGTGCTCTGCCTGCTGTTGGAAGGTGGGAACGGCGGCAGATTGGCAGCGCCCACGGTGCGCTCCTGGTCATTGTGGCTGCTTCGTCGATCATCTGCCTGGCCTGAGATCGTCGTTGGACAGCATGGCTGCAGGGAGTATTGGGGGGGGGATTTTTAGGATTATTGTTGCAACTCACCTATTCTGTAAGGTGGGAGGCAATTTTTTAAGTTTCAAGGGAGCGGTTTTCACTTTGGTTTTAGGCGGGACTCCAGGGGGCCTTTGGTTTGCGGCTTGCTTCTTGTTGAAGGCAGCGGGCAAACTGTTGCATGGAGAGTTTTTCCATTTATTAGGCGGGCCTATAGGGGCCCCCCTTTTTTGCCTGCCATTTCAACTGCTGCTGATATCAAGTGGAGATTTGGCAGGCCACCAGGGGACTGCTTTGCCTTGGGGTGCTTTCCCAGTTATACAAGCAGGCCTCCAGGGGGGCTTTTGGTGCCACTCCTGGTTGGGCATTCATTTTGTGGGCATCACAGTTGGTGGCCATTAATGACTCCATCCTGGCAGAGTTATGTTCAGTTAAGTATACTTCCTTTGATGCTGCTATCAGGGAGGTATGCCGGCATGGGCTGGGAGCTGAGATGGTGAAGTGTGACATTAAGTTGGCATTCCACCTTCTCCCACTGCATCTGGATGATTTTGAATTGTTAGGTTTTCAATTTGATGAGGGGTTTTATATGGACCTTGCCCTACCCATGATCTGTTCTGTCTCTTGTAAAGCATTTGTGACCTTCAGCATCTTTCTAGAATGGGCACTGAAGATTAGAACTGGGGTGAGGGGGGTTGTCCATTATTTGGACGACTTCCTCTTCATAGGTCAAGTTGGTTCAGGGGTGTGCAGCCATTTGCTGCATCAGTTTCAGAGTATGACACAAGAGTTGGGAGTCCCCTTAGCAGTTGAAAAAACTGAGGGCCCAGCACAACAGTTAACCTTCTTAGGCATTGAGATTGACTCAGCCAATCAGCAGTGCTGCCTTGCGGCCTCTAAAGTACAGGAATTAAGGGAGAGGGTGTCCACATTTAGGGGCAGACGCAAGGCCACTTTGAAGGAATTTCCGGTTCTGATAGGACATCTGAACTTTGCTTGTAAAGTGGTCGCCCCAGGGAGGGCTTTCCTCCGCCGGTTATGTGACACTGTGGATGGAGAGCAGGTTCCTCACCACAAGATTCGGATTACGGGGGAGATCCACGAGGATCTTCAGATATGGCAGGATTTCCTGGACCTCTTCAATGGCGTCTCATTCTGGCGAGAGGAAAGGAAGCTGCGGGGCACTTTTCAAATAGCTTCCGATGCAGCTGGGGCCATTGGGTTTGGGGTTTATTTTGGTGGTCGCTGGAGTGCAAGTAGATGGACAGAAAGTTGGCTTGGAACGGAGATAGCCCAAGATCTTACCTTCCTCGAGTTCTTCCCTATCCTAGTAGCCACCACTATTTGGGCTAATGAGTTGTCCAATTCTTCGGTTCACTTCTGGTGTGACAATTTGGCAACTGTCCAGGTGATAAACACCTTTATATCAAAGTCGCCTAGGGTGATGCATCTGGTCAGGGCATTTACTTTGCAATGCCTTCGGCACAACATTTTGTCTGTCGCACGGCATGTGGCTGGTATGCAAAATGAGTTAGCTGACGCTCTTTCTCACATGCAGATGGAGCGCTTCAGAGAGCTGGCTCCAGATGCAGCACCCGAGGGCGACAGGATGCCGACAAGCCTATGGCAACTTGGGAGTCCGAGATTTGGAGGACCTTAGGTATGTCATTTGCTCCCAGCACTAGAAAAGGGTATGCCCAGGCTGTGAGGGAGTTTTGCCAATTTAGGGAACAGGAGGGTATTAGGCAGGGGACTGACGTCTCTGTGCCACACCTTATGCAATATTGTGTCTCTTTATACAGACGTGGATTAGCCCCACAATCAATTAGGGGCAGGCTCTCGGCACTGTCCTTTTGGTTTAATGCCCAGGGTGCTGTGGACAAGACTGGCGACTTTAGGATTAGGAAAGTTTTGGAGAGATGGATCAGGGAAAGGGGCAGGAAGCCCGATCCGAGATCTCCCTTGTCTCCAGGCATTCTGAGGGGTTTACGCAGGTTATGGACCGGACTCTGCTCGTCCGAGTATGAGACGCTGCTTTTTCATGCGGCTGTGCTCTTAGCGTTTTTTGGGGCCTTGCGAGTAAATGAACTTGTCATGGCCTCAAGAAATTATAGGTCCAGACGAGCTTTGGAATTCAAGGATGTACAGGTGAGTGATCTGGAGGTCATCGTCACAATACGTTTTTCCAAAATGGACCAGGTAGGTAGGGGAAACATTATTACGTTGTCTCGTTGTGATGACCAGGAGCTCTGCCCCATCCGTGCGTTGCAGAATTATTTGAGGGTATGAGGCCGCGGAGATGGTCCTTTTTTGTGCACATTGACTTTTCCCCCTTGACCAGGTACCAGTTTTGGGCTGTAACTGCAAAGGCTTTGAAACAGCTTGGGCTAAGTGGAGCACAATTTGGCACTCATTCCTTTCGGATAGGGGCAGCGTCTACTGCTGCCGCCATGGGTATGATGCCCTCGGCGAACAGATTGGGCACTGGAGATCCTCCTCCTATAGGAGATATATTCATCCACTCCTTTACTGAATTTTTTCCCCCTTTTGTCTTCCAGGTGATAGACCTCTGACGGTGAGACGCTGGGTGCTGATCTGTGGCCACAGTATGGTGTACTGGGCGGCCGACAGGCCCGGCTTAGCCATTTTGGACCTCACCTCAGCCTGGGGGACAGTGTGACTATTGAGTAGTTGGGGGAAAGGGGCCTTCGCTGGCATGGCCTCATGCCTGTTTTGTTCGGGGAGCTACGAGGGCCTCCGCCGGACATCCTCATCATCCATTTGGGAGGAAATGATTTGGGTCTTTTGAAGGGTAAGGCTTTGATTATACAGGCGACACGGGGTATGATGGTGATTGGGTCACATTGGCCCTCAGTCACCATCATGTGACTGAGGGCCAACGTGACCCAATCACCATCATGTGGTCAGCCATTCTGCCCAGACAGCTGTGGCATGGGGAGGGGAACCTCCGTTGATTGATAAGGCTAGGAGGACTGTTAACAGGCAAGTTTTTAAATTTTTGGCCAAGGTTGGGGGGCAGTATCTGCCACATCCCGGGATTATGTTTGAGGGGCCCGAGCTCTACAGGGCTGATGGGGTTCACCTCTCGGACATGGGGAATTCAATTTTGACTGATCTTCAGCAGGGGTTGAGGGCCTTATTAGACGAGCTAGTGGGGGATTAAGGGACTAAGCAGATGCTTGCCCCTTATCTATGGCGGGAAGGGGGAGGCGTAAATTATAGTGGATACGTATGGCACCGATTTTGGTGAAGGTTTGATCTCCGGCAGTGTCTCCTTAGGCCGTACGACCTGGGAGAACAGAAGGAGACCTACCTTGGGGTTGGCCTGAAGGATACCCCCCTCATCTTAATACGTATGCATTGGGTGAGGGGCTTTCAGGTTAACCTTCCAGACATGAGCTGGCTTGAGAGCAACTCCATCCATTGGGGTTGCTCAAAAGGGCTTGGGTGTGTGCCCGGGGAAGCTGGGGCCTAAGTCCAGGAGGGATGATCTGCCCCAGCTGCTCCCACACTAGGTTGCCTCCCCCTGCTGAAGATTTAAAGGGAATTAAATAGGCAGGAATTAATAAATAACATTTATTTTACCCCATATATCTGTGTGTGGTCTCGTTATTTCTCTGACTCAGTCCATAACACAGCTTCCCCGCAGGTGGCAAGGCCTCCTGTGGGAGGCTTATTTGTGGGCTGGGTGAGGAGCGAGACCCACTCATTGTGTCACCGGCAAGAGCCGGCAACCCGAGGTGAGGGGCGGGGGCCGAAGGTTTAAATAGGAGCACCGCCCAATACCTCACCCTCTGGTTAATTGCGACCCACCCTCCCGCTGCTGGAATATTGTGATAATGGTTGCTCTGGAGCCGGGTAGGAATTCCCCCCCCTTTTCTCAGGAGGGGGGTTGCCTACCCCATACTAGGAGGGTTAACCTTCCAGACACGAGCTGGTTTGAGAGCAACTCCATCCATTGGGGTTGCTCAAAAGGGCTCGGGTGTGCGCCCGGGGAAGCTGGGGGCATAAGTCCAGGAGGGACGATCTGCCCCAGCTGATCCCACACTAGGTTGCCTCCCCATGCTGAAGATTTAAAGGGAAATAAATAGGCAGGAATTAATAAATATCATTTATTTTACCCCATATATCTGTGTGTGGTCTCGTTATTTCTCTGACTCAGTCCATAAAGAAATTTCAGTATGGAGATGGCTCCATATCAAGACAGAAGGAGGTTTCTGTCTGGTGGACTGTCACAGTGCTCTTCCTTTAGGCCTATGCCACTCAACATTTTGATAAACGGCTAGCATGAGGAAGTAGGGAGTAGAGAGAGCTTATCAAATCTGCAGATGATACAAAGCTGGGAGGAGTATCTTATCTAACACAACAGCAGGCAGAATGAAGTTTCACAACAATCTTGACAGGATGGAACTGTGGTGTTGAATTTCACCAAGAAGATAATTGTCATTAAGGATCTTTTTTTTTAAATTCACACACACACACACACACATTCAAGAGTTCAATGAAACAAACAGCTATTCTCTCCCTGCCCATTAAAATAAAGAGTGTTCTAAGGGTGAGCTGGATTATGTATATATAATTGTAGATAGTGCAACACTAAGACTGGTGTCATTCATCTTCCCCAACGGTGTCACCTTGTGCAGTTCAGCCTCTCTGCACTTCCCTAGTGCTACCACTGCAGGACCAGAGGAATTTGTGGGCTTTCCACCTCCAAATTCAGTACAATTCCCCCTGGATTACAAGATGCCACCCCCCATAATGTAATTGTCATTTTCCCAGGTGGGGCAGTTGGGAGGGGCAGTGGCAGCAATATGGGTGTGCCGGGAGGCTGATCTGCACCATGTGACACTGTAGGAGGGTGGGGTGACACCAGCCTTAGTAAGGCCACTTACTTAGTAAGGCCACTTACTTAGTAAGGAGGGGACTGTACTAAAGAAAGATTTTTCTTTCAGTTGGCCCCAGCAAAGGGCAAATAAGACCTGAGGAAACAATCATAATAGTTAGGACTTCAGTGTATAAGGAAAGTGATTTCTTAAAAAGAAAAGAAACCTGCTTTGTCAAATCAGGGCAATGAAATAGGGGTGGTGGAAGCTTCCCGGAGCTTGAAAAACTACCATGCTTTAAAAATTTTGATGTTGGATGTGTAACATTTCTACTGTACCTAGACACTTTAAGCAAATTGTTAGATTTCAAAGCTTTGCCTGTGCTGCACAGTTACTCTATGTAATGAACCTCTCTGATAGGTGGCCCCCAATGGTGTCTTTAAGAAACATTTTTAGTGAAGTTAAAAACAAATACTTTTAAAAAATAATTGCTCATCTGTGCTTCTCAGTGAACCCAGAGCCAAGCTTAAACACAGCTTTGTCTTAGCTCTCTGGGCTTCTAAATTACTCATAGCACTCCACGCAGGAATTTTGTTTTACACTCTTCTAACAAGGAGGCTGAGTGTATATCCCAAGAACACAGTATATTGCTGCCATTTGCTCCACTCATAAATTATTTTTATTATTTGTTGCCATTACCTCAAAATGATAAATTGTGGAAGCTGAAGAGGAAATAGAGAGAACGCTGTTTACAACAGGGAATGAATCTGTATTATTGCTTAGCTCTAGCCTCTCCCACACATACACATGCATCACTTTGTTCTTCACCCATAAGTGGCATGTGTCAAATAGGAGACTGGGTGGTTAGAGAGTTTTGTGTGTGGTCTGTGAGGGACCATTTACATTGTGTATGACCTTCCCCAACACACACACACACACACTGTAAAGCATAGATATTCTTAATTGTTTATTTGGCAATTAAACATCCCTTGAATTTTGAGCAGGGCTGGCTCAGTCCGTTGTTTTCTTTCTGAAGTATTCTATGTACAGAAAGAAGCTGAACTGCCAGTTGAATCTTACTTCAGTATTAACACTCTATGGGTCTTCCAAGAGGAAGGAAGGGCCAGATGACTCAGGAGAAATGGTTCTGTGGCTGCCATTGCTGCTCCCCAGCCCCTGTTGCTTTAGACTGTGGCTTCCCTCCACAATGGGTCAATCCTAGTTTTAAATTCATTGTTCAATGTCAGTGGACTATAAAGCCCAATAGGACTCCTTACACAATGGTAATGTTCTGAGTGATGTTTCAGTGGCCATTCTGGATCATTGTGGTGATTATTCCTTCTAGCACCTTCTTAGAAGGACCTTCTAGATCATGGTGGGGGTGGAACTCTGTTCACATAACAGCTGGGCTTTTAAGAATTGTTAACAAAGAGAGACTTGCATGTGTATTAGATACCTCTGCACACATGCATGAAAAAATTACAACCACCAGCATAACTTTGAGTTATGCTGGTATAATAACCCAATAGAATTCCAGATTTAGGAAGCAGATTTGGGGTGTTGTTACCTGAATTACTGGGAGTTCATGGGAACCTCACTCACATCAGATATTAATATGGGGAATTTTAATTAGCTCAATATGGCAGTGAGAGGCTGGGTACCCACGGGATCCTCTGACCTGTGGATACCAATACTAACTGACGAGACCCACAGCTAGGAAATAAAATAAAAATGCTTTTTATTGAAAAATAATCTCAGAAGCATTCACACTAACACTCAGGCTTTAAGCAATCACAAAAAGCTAGGAAAGAATAGGAGGAAGTATTGGGATAGAAGAATAGAGTTTGTGATGATGGGCTATAGAGATTCGTGCAGAGAAGAGGTATGGCTACGTGCACCAGGTGACACAGCAAACCCATAGAGTGATGGCCTCTGGGAAACTAAACACACTTTTGTGGTATTTTGCGGTGATATTTATCTTCAATATTCCCCCTGAAGGGGTGTTTTGAGTTGAATACAATGTTTTCTGGAGTTGCTGGAGTATCTCCAGCTTCTATTGCTGGAGACAATAGAAACTACAGTAATGTTAACAATTGCTAACAGCTGAGACATTAAGACTAATGAGTGTCAGGTAACCTTCTATTGTTGAGGAGAGAGATGTGAAGGAAAACTAGCCTCCAGAGCAAAGAATGTCCAGCTACTTTGATTGAATTCGTGAATGATTAACTTCCAGGAGAATTAGCACATTCCATCCTAACTTACTGTCCGGGGGGGGGGGACGGTCACATAATTACTACCCAGGTGTGGCTTTTAGGAACTTGGGATGGCCTCTTCCTTAGGCTTTCTGAGTAAACCTTGAGTCCTTGCAATTGGGAGGTCTTGGTCTACTACCAACCATGTGGAATGCTTATAAATAAGCCAGTTTATGAGAATAGGCAATTGATGAGTTATTGGAAGAGCAGGGGTGTCAGGTCAGGTAACACATAAAGACAGAAAATAGTTATTTGGCTTATTTTTAGATTTTTACTGCCAGGGGAGGAAAGATGACCTTGTGGGATTATTCGCTCACTCACTTTCCAAAATAACATGGCTGGCTTTAGGTGGTGCATGTCATGAGCTGAGTGGGGGAAGGTGCTCTTCCTTAGGCATCAAAGTAACTTTAGCTGTCTTGTTAAGGACAGCCACAATATCCACACTATCTAAGCATCCAAGGTGGAAGATCCTCAGAACACTTACACTCCCTGTGTAGTAGTAGTGGTAATCATCATCATCATCATCATCATCACAATTTTCTGCCTTTTCATGACACCACAAAACAGCTGCCTGAACCAGATGGTAGCCAACTGGTATCGGCCTTCACCACTTATGTGAGAGTAATTTAACCCTGTGGCATGTTCAGAGTAGTGATGGAAACAATATTAAAAGAATTGGTGGGAATAAACAAAACTAGAATGGTCTTCTAGAGCATTGAGAAACCCCACTGAAGTGAGTCATGGCCAAAGCCCTGGGCAGAACCCTGAGAAATCTTTCTTACACCATTGGGTTGAGGAGTATGGATTTATTTTATATAGGAGATTTTCACATGGGCTATATATCCCGTGGCAGGAACAGAACAGGGTCGGGAAAGGTTTTCCCTTTCGGACGACGTTGACCCCATTCTGTCCTGCATCCATCCTACTCCCGTGACTGTTCCAGAACAATGTAATCACGATTTTTCATCGTGAATAGACCTCCCGTTCCATCACTATCACGGAATCACAGGTGTGTGAACAGGAGCCCCGTTCCTGTTCCGAAATGACAGCCGTGGAGGGGAGGTCCGTTCCGAGCACTTCCTGGTACGATCTGGACATTGAGGTAAGTGGCACCCTTTATTTTACCCTCCCTGTTTTGATTATGTGATTTAAAGAGTGCTTTTGTGCTTGGTGAACTGATTTTATGTTTGGGGGAGTTTTATTTTTTAAATTTACTGTCTGGTGTTATCACGTGATAACGTGATAACGTTTCAGATGGCCAGTCGTAAAAGCAGCCTTACGACGGCTGCATTTATGGCCAGCCAGCAAGGGGAGGGGGAGCCCATTCCTGCTGCGGAATTAAGGTGAGTGTGCGAAAGATTTATGTTATTCCATGGCAGGAACGGGAGAGGAGGTAGCGGGGCAGTAACGGGACATTTTGGCCCCGTGTGAAAATCTCCATAGATTTTGTAGCAGAGAGAATGAGGAGATGAGGAGTTCACAGCAGCATGAAACCTACTTCTAAAACAGTATTGACAAGGGCAACTGCAGGCCAAGGTGGTGGCACCTAGTAATGACACTGGCAATATTCAACATCTCCACCTCCATTATGCATTTCCACCTCTGGAGTTATACATCTCCACATCTGGCTGAAGCTTGGAAGAAGTTACAGCTGGGAGGAGCATACAGAAGACAAGACAGATGAGATGGTGAGTTTAAATAGGGGAGACATGAGGCAATGGGAGGCATGGAAACAGGAGAAAGCAAATTAGCAAAAAGGCAAGAAAGAAAGAGAGTAAGATGGGAGACAGAGGAGAGAGACACTGGAAGAAATGCCTGTGGGTAGTTTAAAAATAAAAGAAAGAAAGCAGGATAAATGGAGGTGGGAAGAGCAACTGTAAGAAAGGTGGGTGGAGTGACAAGTAAGGGAACAGGAGGCAAACAGGAAGTACTGGAAAGAGTATATAGCAGAAAGAAAGGCCAAGGAAAAGGCCTGACAAATGGGGAGCAAATGGGAGCAAAGGGTAGGAGGAAAAGGAAGGAGAAGTATGGAAAGGATGCAGGGGAGAATTATCCAACTGGGGATACAAGGCAGGAGGAAACCTGCAGCTGGGTCTTCCAAGAGGAGACTCTGCCTGCTGCCTTATAATAAAAACCTTCCACCCTAGGGACTGAGACACCCGCCCAGAACAGTGGACAGATGCTGTAGTGTAAAGATGGGATTTGTTACCCCAAGCCTCATACAGGACTTTTTAGACAAGTGTTACCACGCAAGAAGCTTGCAGAAGAGGTACGGTGCTGTCGCGCGGCAGGGGGTCCATTTCGGACAATGCTGTCCCTCTCTTGGCATCATCTATATCAGTTCCATGTACGATTGAAGACAGCCACGCCATTTTTTTTAGTTACGGACAACTTCCGTGAGTAAAAAATGGTGCAGCTGCCTTCAATCATACACGGAACTGACACGGACGATGCTGAGAGAGGGATGGCATCGTCCAAAACGGACCCCCTGCTGTGCGACAGCACCGTACCTCTTCTGCAAGCTTCTTGCACGGTAACACTTGTCTGAAAAGTCCTGTATGAGGCTTGGGGTAACAAATCCCATCTCTACGTTCTTTTGCTAGCATAAAATTTGATTTTTTTAATGCCAGAAAAAGAACACTTAAAGGGGCTGGTCTGATAAAATCCTCTGTGAGAACAAAATTAACATAGACTTTTCTGTGAGAACAAAATTAACAAAGACTTACAACTCTCATTCAGAGTATGTGTGAAGATGAGAAAGATCTAGGCTAAACAGGTGAGCATTCTTGGACATCCAAAGGATAAAAGGTAGGTTTCCTAAACCAGCTTCTCATGGAAATAAAACCTTCTTAGCATATCTTTGAGATGTATATGCAAGAAAGGCAAAGGGCCATTTTGTAATAACTGATTTAATGTTCGGAGGTAAAGTGATGATTGTGTTATCAAGGCAGGTGGTGAGAGATACTGTCTCACATCTTACACCTTGGTACATGCACACTGACAAATGAGAAGGAGGCTAGCAGTCAAAAAATTGATTAGTTGTTGATCTGCCTTTGTAACTGATAAACAAATGGTCCTATCAGTCCACTTTTTCTGTTTCACAGTCATTCTTGGTGATAGGATTAAAGATTGTCTCTAAATTCTTCTCCAGTCTCAATAAAATAAATGTTTAGCATGTACATAGTCAACTGAAATCAGCAGGGAAACAGACTCCTATTGTGTTAATGGATCTGGATTCTTAGTAGACCTGAAGAGAAATATACCTTACCTAGAGACACTCAAAGGGTATGGATTGTCTTACCATTAGCCCCTTTTCCACTCCGCTTGATGAGTTCAACGCACCTCAAAAGCTTGGAAGCTTTTTTGCTAGCTACAATTTTAAAAAATGTAACTGTTCCACCAGTTTTATAACTTTCCAAGAAAAAATACAGATTATTGCCAGCATTATTACACTTTGCTTCTGTTCTGAGATTGCCAGCACCCAAAAACAATGATGGTGCCTTACTTTAATTGAAGTGAGGCAAATATACTTGTCATGCCAAGCCTAGCACACTTTAGTTCACTTCTTTTTACAAGATATACTTAACTAACTCATAAGTTCCACTCAGTGCTGACACAAGGCAGCTACGCCATGTGCCACTGCCCCTTGTTTAATCAATCACTTTAATCTTTCAGTGGTGACTCAAAATGAAGAGAGACTGAATAATTTAGAAGAGGCCAATTCTTTAGCAGCTGAATTTATTAAGACAAGGAATTATAATGTTTAAACAAAATAATCTCTAGAGATAGGGAAAGAACTCAATTAGTGTTTGAGCTAAAGATGCCATTTTGAAATAATTCATTTTAGTCATTCTGTTTAAACCTAAATACCAAATGGCTGTACAGTATGTTCTGTTTTCTGGGGACTGAGTGCTCTAATAGTTATCTTTCATAATTAAAAGACATGAGGCTTAGACAGTCACCTTCTTTTGATAAGCCAAAAAAAAAAAAGTGCTACATGATGGTGCATTTTATGCTGAGGAAATAAAACCATATTCTCTCATGACTTGCTGTGTTATTAATAGTGCTTCCAAACTCATTATAATCTAATTTAAAGACACATCTAGGAGAGGCGCATGAAGGATGATTTGAGTTCAGGGCCTACAGCAAATTGCTTGAATCTTGATCTAATTACCCCTGAACATTCACTGTTACAAGCTTTTCACATTTGGCAACAACCCTCTGAAAATGAGCTGCTGTGGTGTAACAAAAATATAACTATAAAAGTGGGTGGGGGGAGGTGTAGGTGTTTGTTACTGACTGTGGTTCACTCACCATTTTCTTTTTAAAAGCTTTATTATCTGGATTGCATACATAATACAAACTAATTAAAACCAACCACAGCAGAGACTCAACTGTATGAACCCATAAAAAATGAATATACAGTATATTCATTTTTATATATATCCACACATATGTATGTGTGTGTGTGTGTGTGTGTGTGTGTGTTACACATCTTATAAATATCTACACATATCTGAAATAATCATAATTTGAATACAACAATATTTTACAATATCGTAGTATTTATAACAAGGGAAAACTCTTACCTTTAACAACATCAAAATTAATTTCATAGAAGAAATGAAAGGCATTCAGCTGATAGTAACTCCCCCCCTTCACTATTCTTCAGTGTTATACGCATATTGTATTACACCAATATTGGGAGAAAGTACCACTACTAGCACTATAGCTGCTGCTGCTGCTGCTACTACTACTACTACTACTAATATTAATATGGGGAAAACATCCAAAATAAATTTGCAGACTATCTTCCTCCCTCTGTGCCTATGTTGTTCCTGTGCTTTTTGTTTTTTAAAGGACTATTGGGAAACATCTGTTTCTTTAAGTTTCTTTTTTAAAATGTTCACAATGATGTGTTCATTTTTTGAAATTGTATGTATTTTTCCACACACTTCATAAAAAACAAAATACATTTCTATACAGATGTGCCTATGCATGCTATCTGATGTGCTTTCAGTATCCTGAAATTTTCAGATTGTTAAAACACAAAAATGTGCCCAGACGTGTCTATCTCTATCCAGCTGATGTGACAGAGAGAAGGAGGGGAACAGGGAGGAAGGATTTAAATACAAAAATGTCATTTCCCCAATAGTACTTCAGATGTTAGGGAAATCTAGAGAAGATGACATAGTCCTTACATTGCTGTGGTGAGGAACTTGTGATATAGAACCTCCTAAGACATCACCATTGATCCCATGTGTGAAAGGATATGCTCTCACACACAGCTCTGTACCCTGCATTACTTCAGAATGGATGCTGGAACAGTTCCTACTCCAGCTCCTGGAAGCCTGCATGAGTATTCATTCACCTGTTTAAAAGTCACAGGTCCCTCTACTCTGTTTAACATCAAAATTTACACATTTTTCAAAACCAGAAGTGCTTATTTTGCTGATTCTTCCCTTGCCCATTTTTAAAGAATTTTATATAGTGTGTCTGCCCTTTTCCTTGGGAATCCTAGAGGCAGAGTGTTGACCCTCAGAGAAGCCTGACGTTCTAGATAATTATGGTCACACTGTCATGTGTACACACACACACACACACACACCAAGGAGGGCAAAAGATTATTGTGTTTGGCTCCCTGTTAATGCTTATTTGCACTTGTGACTGTGTTTATACTCAATGTGTGTATGAATATAATAGTGTCTCCAGCAATAGATTCATCAGGAATTTTCTGACTAGCTTTATACAAATTCAGGACTGCTGTATCTTTATCACAACATCAGCTCCTTCTTATAGAAGGGCATGTTCAGACTAATTAAAAAGACCAGAAAGTCCCTGATTTTGTTCCTGTTCCTTCTGTTTTTATTTTGATGATCCAAAAAGATGTTGATTATCCCAGAATATTTTCAGTCAGCTCTTGGCACAATCAGAGACTTTTTATATACCATCTCTCCAGGATGGTTTATTTTAATACAGTATAAAATCAGAAAGAACAGAACAAAATCAGGGATTTTTCAATCAGTTTGGATGTGCCATATGATGGTGTCAATGTTGACAACTTCATACTTTGAGATTTCATTGGTTTCAAGTATTGTTTGTAACATACTGAGAAGATGCAACTGAGCCATCCAGCACTTCTTCAACATTCAGCTGATGTTCATGCTTCCTCCTAAACTTATTGTAGACAGTCTTCACTAGTCTTTTTCAGGTTATCACTTTCAATGCATAATTGAAGCCACATTGTCAAAGTTACAAGTTAAAACAAAAAAGTGATAACTTTATTGGCCAACCAAAATGCAAAACACATGATGCAAGCTTTCAAAGCTGTACTGGCTTCTTCATCAGGCAAAAGACGTTTAAAAATAATAAAGAAAGAAAATTGACAATGTTGGTGTCACAGGCCTACATGTGGTTCCAGCTGTTCCTTGTGCTGTTGTTCAGGTGAGGTTACAAGTTCTTAGAGATATGCACATAGCTAATTGAAGCAGATGGCATATCCTTTTAGTCAATGGGAGAAAAGGTTTCCAAAAATATGTGCCTTTAAATAAATGTGTACAAATAATATGCATATTAGAAAACCTAAAACACAACATGATACAAAAAAAGAATGAGATTGCTCGGGGGGGGGGGGAGAACTACCAAACTGAAAGTGGTAGTTGTTCACATCCCTATGTACAATGTTGCATCACCACACATTAAAAAAAATGCATGAGCTTTTCATTTCTGAGTTGGTTGGAAATAATTAGATTGGGAGAAGGGGTGGGAGAGGCAGATTTTGAAAATTGGTTAGTTGAAGAGCAGATCAATGATTATTCATGCCTAAAGTTCAAGCACACTTTAAAGCAGCAATTGAACTTTTTAACCTCCACCAAATGCTTTGCCTGCCTGTGAGCCATGCCAGAAGATAAATTTGCACATTTTACTAGGCATTTGAGTAATAATCATTCTAGGACCCAATATGTACTACAATATTACTCTTAATTAATGAGACAATTAGACTTTGATTATGGCACTACACCACCATCATAATTTTTTCACCACTTCTGAAGCACTTCTACAAAGCCTGCATCTTTTGCATGAAAGTTGCTGCATTTCTCATTGGGTTAAGATAGGCAGGGTTGAGGTTTGGGGAATCATTTATAAAACAGCTTGAATGAGAGGAGCATTCACATAATGCCCATCTTGTAGTATTGTGGATTCTGTTAGAGCACTGAAATAGGCTAGAACTGAATTCAAGCTTCACTAAATCACATGTGGTCTGCTTGGTAGTATTGATTCCACTGCAAAAGAGAAGGGCAGGGGGTTTCCACAAATACTTACAGTGTAGCATAACCTTGGGAGAGAAATATGCTAAAGGAGGTAAGGTAACCAGTCAATGATCCCACCATTCTTATCCAAAATATTCTACAAGTGGGGCTTATTCCCAGGTCAATGTAACAGAATTGAAGTACAAATTATTTATAAGATAAGGGGACCAAGACATTTGGACCAAGACAATGGCAACTCTGAAGTTCAGTGCTCTTCTGAGAATTGCTATACAGGCTAGCTTTCTGCAGCTCACCAGTAGAACGGGGTGGCCACCAGAGTTTGCTTGATCAGAGCCTCTCAAGCATACAGCCAGCACTCCTCATCTTGCACCCAAAGATATCCACGTGTGTGTGTGTGTGTGTGTGTGTGTGAGAGAGAGAGAGAGAGAGAGAGAGAGAGACCCTTCCCTTATTGGATCAGAAGGCTTCCATTCTGGAATATGTATACAAGGCTAGGTTTGATATAGGGCTTGTCTACACAGGTTATATACACTGTCTTGTCCCCATCTCAGAGCCCTGCAGTCCTGATGATGCAAAGCATTTGCCACATTCTATCCCCAAGCAGTGCTCACCACCCCCAGGGAAGATATGGGGGTAAGATGGGGAGAGTGGGGCCTGAAACAACATTTTAATATAATACCTGTTTTACCCCCATTTCTGCCAGAAGGAAATGGATTGGGCCCCACATGTCCACAGGAGCCTGTCCCAGCAGGCCAGCCCTTGCTGCTGCCACCAACTCCCTGGCTCTCCTGGAAGGCAGGAAGGAGTCCTGCAGCATGTGACCAAGTCTGGTCACATGCAAGGGCCCTAGGTCACATGTTGTGGGCCCCCCTTCTTGTCTTCTGAGACAGCGAGGGAAATGGTGGTGGCTGCAGTGATGGAGCGGCATGCCTGTCAGGACTTCCTCCTGTTCTGTGGAGGAAGCTGGGAAACAAAGGCCAGGATACACCAGTGGGGAGCCAGTGTTTGAGCCCATAGACAGCTGCAACATATCTGTGCCTCACAGGCACTAAATGAAAGTGAGAGTAAAAGAAACAAATAGAAAACCCTTCTTTCTTTTCCACAGAACTTTATTTTCAGAATCTATTGGGAAGCAGTAGCTCCCAGTCTATTTCTAGGAATAACATTGTTTCTGCCAGAAGCCATTTTCCCTGTGCAGATGCAGCTATGCTGGGAGTATTCACCCACTGCAATATCCTGCTGTAGAGTTACAAAATAGTTTGGTATGGTTGGAAACTAGTGCTGACTTCCCTTGTAAACTCACAGTTGCCCAGAGCAGGTTGAAACCACATGCAGCATTTCTCCCACTGAAGTTTAGTTTCTCTGGTCCTGTAAACAGCCTGAATGGGAACGATGTGTAAGCTTGTTCTGATCTCTTCTTTGGAAAAATGGGATAATATAATAATAATAATAAAATGTTATTTCTATCCCTCCCCTCTGCAACGCAATCGGGGCGGCTTACAATATAAAAACTCCATAGACACAGTACCCTAGCCCACCCACCCCTTAAAATAATATTAAATTATAAAAGATTAAAAACATACAGTAATTAAAAATATATAAATTAGAAAGAAAAAAATGAAAACATACAATAGTTAAAAAAAATCTGATTGCAGCTCAGAAAGGACAGCCTAGTCTTGGGCCGGGATAGTTATTCAGGAAAGGCCTGCCGAAAAAGATCTGTCTTGACAGCTTTTTTAAAGCTGTCTAAGGTGGTAATAAGACGGATCTTATCCGGCAGGCCATTCCATAATCTGGGAGCGGCAGCAGAGAAGGCCCTCTGGGAGGTCACTGACAGCCTTGTTTTCATAGGCTGTAACAGATTCCTCCCAGAGGACCGAAGTGCGCGGGGAGGGTCGTACGGAAGGAGGCGGTCCCGGAGGTAAGTTGGACCCAAGCCATGTAGGGCTTTAAAGGTCATAACCAACACCTTGTACTGTGCCCAGAAACTAATAGGCAGCCAGTGGAGAGCTTTTAGCACAGGTGTTATATGCTCTCTTCTGGAAACACCAGAAATCAACCTGGCTGCCATGTTCTGAACTAGTTGAAGTTTCCGAGTCAAGCACAAGGGTAGCCCCATGTAGAGCGCATTACAGAAATCCAGATGGGAGGTTACCAGTGCATGTACCACAGTTTTGAGGTCCCTGGTTTCCAGGAAAGGGCGCAGCTGGCATTGCAGCCGAAGTTGATAACAGGCACTCCTGACTGTCGCATTTACCTGATTAGACATCTGGAGCATCGGGTCCAGGAGCACCCCCAGACTGTGAACAAAGTCCTTGGAGGAGAGTGTAGTTCCATCCAGGATTGGAATTTGTATTCCCAGACCTGGTTTCGTGCCTGTAACTGTTAGTACCTCTGTTTTTTCTGGATTCAATCTCAATTTGTTTTACCTCATCCAGTCCATTACTGCTTTAAGACAATTACTGAGAGGAGAGACACCATCTGTAGTAGAAGCTGATGACCGAGACATGGAGAAGTATATCTGGGTGTCATCAGCATACTGATGCCACCACACTCCATGCCTCCGAATGATCTCTCCCAGCACCTTCATATCGATGTTAAATAGCATCGGGGACAGGATGGCACCCTGAGGAATGCCACAGTTAAGCTCTATTCTGGTAGAGCAACTGTCCCCGAGCCTCACCCTCTGGGATCTGCCTGAGAGGAAGGAACGGAACCATTGCAAAGTAGTGCCTCCAATTCCTAACCCCCTCAGGCGATCCAGGAGGATGGAATGATCTATTGTATCAAAGGCCGCTGAGAGGTCCAAGAGCACCAACAGGATCACACTACCACTGTCGATACCCAAGCGGAGGTCATCAGCCAGAGCAACCATGGCAGTCTCCACTCCATATCCCGTCCTAAAGCCAGTTTGAAATGGATCTAGATAATTGGTTTCACCAAGACAGCTTGGAGTTGGGAAGTGACCGCCCTCTCAATCACCTTGCTTAGAAAAGGCAGCAAGGAGACTGGCCTATAGTTGTTCCTGTCCAAGGGGTCCAGGGAAGGCTTTTTCAGGAGCAGCTTAACCGCCGCTTCCTTCAGACAGGGTGGAACAGACCCCTCCCTGAAGGACGCATTGATAATATCTCTAAGGAGTACTCTCGATGCATCGCCCCCTTGGGTGGCCAGCCAAGATAGACAGGGATCGAGGGGACAGGTCGTCTTCCTCACTCTACCAAGGAGCTTGTCCACGTCATTGGTACTCACAGATTGAAGCTGATCCAATAAAATTTCATCAACGGAGTTGCTGGACACCTCGTCTATAGATTCTGTCATAACACTGGCATCTAAGTCGGCTCTTATCCGAGAGATTTTATCTGCAAAGTGGATGTTAAACGCATCACAGTAGGCTGTTGTCGGGTTGAGTAAGGGGTTCTGCACAGGTGGAATCTGTGTCAGCTCCCCCACCACCCTAAACAGTTCTGCTGGACGGGACTCTGCAGATGCAATACGTGCAGAGGAGAAAGACTTCTGCGCTGCACGTATTGCCTCTCGATAAGAATCAAGGAAATTCCTATGACGAGTCTTGTTGGATAAGAGTGGAGTCTTCCGCCAGGTGCGCTCCAGTCGTTGTCCAGCCCGCTTCATCTTCCTAAGCTTCTCTGAATACCAGGGCTTACAGTTAGGAGCAGGCTGGAAAGGACGTTTGGGAGCGATTGTGTCGATAGCCTTGGTGAGATTGGTGTTCCAAATATTAACCAAAGCTTCAACAGAATCACCGGCATTACCAACCATTAAACCCTCCAAGGCTTTTTGGAATCCAATTGGTTCCATTAGCCTTTGGGGGCGGACCATTCTAATAGGTCTACCACCCCCGGTGGGGCAGACAGTGGCTCTTAGCTCCATCTTGACCAGGAAGTGATCCGTCCATGACAAAGCAGAGGTTTTAACAACCTCCGCCCATGGATATTCCTGTTCCGTACTAAAGGCCGCATCGAGGGTATGACCTGCACAGTGAGTAGGCCCGATGACCAGTTGGGATAGGCCCATGTTTGTCATGGATTCCATGAACTCCCAAGCTGCACCAGTTGGATTTAGCAAGCTGATCTCGAGTGGGATGTTGAAGTCACCAAGAACTAAAAGTCTGGGTGACTCCAGCAGCAACTTTGAGACCAGCTGTGTTAGCTTGGTTAGGGAGTCTGTTAGACAACGGGGTGGCTGGTACACTAACAGAATCCCTAAGCTATCCCTGGACCTCAGGCTTAGGTACATACACTCGATGTAGACTGTGTTCCGGATAGGCTTCCTGGTCAAGGTTAGATTGTTTTTATGAACCAGAGCCACTCCACCCCCCTGCCCACTTTTCCTTACCTGATCACTAACTGAGTACCCGGCCGGGAGTGCCTGCGCCCAAGTCGCAGCACTGGCCTCTCCCAGCCAGGTCTCCGTAAAGCATGCCAGGTCGGCAGCCTCATCCAATAAAAGGTCATGGATAATATGTGTCTTGTTTTTAACTGACCTGCCATTGCAAAGGAGCAAAGTAAGGGTCTGTGGAATGGTTGGTGCGCTCTCCAATTTATTCTGGGAAACAGAGTGAACTGAAGGCGGGATAGATATTAAACATCGATCCTGCCTTCTTTTGTAACAATTTTTCACTCTGTTGCCGCCATACCTTCCCTTCCCCCACACAACCTCAATTTCCACTCCCAGATCATTCCCGGCCCCTGGTAGGTGTTCCTGGGGTGGGGGGGTGGAGTGACTTTTAAGGCCAGCCACTCCTGGCCACACCCCAACTCCCTGCTGCCTCAGCTGCCTTTACCCCGGTGTAATGGGAAGGAAGGAAGGCTTCCTCACAGTCCTCCAGAGTCTTCTTCTGGCTGGCTGGCTGGCTGGCTGGTAGGTGTTTCTGGGGTGGGGGTGGTGGAATGACTTTTAAGGCCAGCCACTCCTGGCCACACCCGAACTCCCTGCTCAGCTGCCCTTACCCTGGTGTAATAGGAAGGAAGCTTCCTCACAGTCCTCCAGAGTCTTCTTCTGGCTAGCTGGCTGGCTGGTAGGTAATGACAAATGGAAAGTTACTTAGACTTGTCATAAGATGATCGAGCTTTATAAATTCATGCTCCCTTATAAAAGCTAAGGTTTCCAGCAGCTTAACAATAGTATTTCTAGGCTTGTCGTGCTTTTCATCTCAAACCAAATCAAACACAATAGAGGCATGGTTTGTCTTCAGATTTATTCACTGTTATTCAGCAAGTTATTATTAC
The DNA here is from genome assembly GCA_030847615.1 of Gambelia wislizenii. Lineage (NCBI taxonomy): Eukaryota > Metazoa > Chordata > Lepidosauria > Squamata > Crotaphytidae > Gambelia > Gambelia wislizenii. The sequence goes on from JAUMIR010000004.1 coordinate 113,879,573, forward strand.
AGAAACAAAAAGATGGCACACACACATGCGTGAAAGAGACAGAACACACTTCACAAGATAGCTTGATTTTTTTACAATATATAATGATTGAAAGTGTGTGTGTGTATGTGTGTATCTTTCAAACATCATTTCTCCTAAAAGTCTTCCAACAGACAGTCTTATGAAATGCATTCACTTTAAAGAACATCGTATGTCTCTTTTCTCAGTTCACCACAAGCTACTGTCAGAAGAAAATTCATTTAGCAAAATTCAGCAAACTGTAGAGACGATGGAGGATACAAATGGAAGATACTTGTTTCCAGAAGGCTATTGTGCCTGATTCTGCGGGACTCCTCCCAACACACACTTCAGCTTACATCATTCAACAGAATTCTCCAATCCTCTGCATAGCATGGAGCTGTTCAGATCAGTCCTGGATATGACCTTCTCCTGTTAAGTTTCAGCGCTGTTCTATTTCTGTGCTATCATTTTGCAGCTGATTATGTTTGGATTCTTTGCATGGTATCTCCTTTTGCAATGTCCCCCCAAATACAAAAAACATATTTAACAGAGGGTTATGTCTGCCCATCTCATCAAGAGGATTCTAGCCATAAAGATTTTATATAATATATACAAAGAGAGAATGCAATTCTGTTGTCTTTTGCAGAACCTCTTGTAGAAGTGTGGTTGCAAAATAACTTGCACAAGTGGTTGTACTCCTGGGAATCACTACCTAGTACACACCACTGCTTCAGCAACTGGCACATTGTTTTAATCTACTAAAGTTTACAATGGATTTATGTCTAAATGTCTAAGTTAAAGGTGAGGGTTCTCTCGTCTTGTGTAGCTCTAGAATTGGCCCAGAGCAGCATGAATAGTTAGAATTCAAGGAGTTGTGATGTGGTTCAAGCTTAGAGATTTACGTTTTTGTGTGTTGCTTATATTTATGTGACTCACTGGTTCTTGGAATGGCTGATCTGGTCAACGTGGCTAGAATGGTATCTTCTGTGCCAAATGAAAGCTACCAAGCTGCACAAGGTAAACAGAAAACATGTCGTGGTTTGCCTGAGAAATGTACCTGTCTACAATGGAGCAATAAACATTTCATAAAACTAGCACTGTGATGTTTATGGTGAAACTCTTTATATATGACTGTTGATGGCAACAACTGGAAATTCTGAAAAGTTGTTTGTGTGGAAGCTCAGTAGATGCATTTTATAACCCTGTATACCATACTATTCATCAACCCATTATATAAACCTTTGAACAACATAATATCTAAAATTCTTCTTCAGAGACGTTTGGCCTCAGCCTAGCTCAATAATAATTTCTCATGTACCTTGAGGAGGGGGGAAAATGACTGACAGATATGAATTTGTTAAAAACTTTAAAATGTCACATTCTTGTAGTGTGGGAGTGAGAACCACATGGTAGCTGCTTAAAAGCTTATTTACTACATGGCAGTTGCCTGAAACCCCCATAGAGAAACAATTGTTTACAGCTGACAGCAGGGGTTACAGAGGGCTTACTGTGTGAAAGAAGCCTGCAGAGTAATGTTGCTTCTCCTGTTCCTCAAGAGTTGCTAGTCAGCCATTTCTCCTCCACAGAATCCTCTTCCCCTCTCAGCCAGCACAGGTCTCCAAAGCCCAATCTCTTCTGTTTGTTTCTCCAATTTGACTCTGAAAGGATATTTATTGGTGTCATGCATAGCTTCTCCTTCTCCCTCCAAAGATTCCACATAATTCCACTCACTTTGTGTGTACAGGAAAGCAAATTGCCCTGGATTTAGCAATCTCCCTCTGGGTTCACTCAGTTATCTGTACCTTCCTGTCAAGTGGACTGGCACAAGTGGGAATTTATACATATATATCTTATATGATAAAGGCATGTGTGTGATAAAATGTGTGGGCATTTGTGCAATAAAAAAGCTGGCTACATGAAGTCTCCATCACAGCAAGACTACTGTCAAAGCCCAAACTGTTGTTAACCAGAGCTGGTTATAGGGAACTTATTAATTCCTTGATGGAATGGCTTCACTGTCTATTAGATTGTTTTCAGAAACAATTCAATGTGGTGGTTTCTCTTGGTCCCATGAACAACACAGACTTGTTTGATGAGGACCCTGGAGACAGCCCTCTAGGTGGATGCTTCTAGGCTGCCAAGGGGTGCTCAGCTGGCTCCCTCTCTGCTCTCTTCTCACCAGCAGACAGGAACCTTTTAAATTTAAACAGGCCTGTAGCTTTTAACTTGATTAGGTTTTTAGAACTGGGTGTGTGGTAATTTTTTTAAAAAAAACTATGCCTTTAATGTGTTTTAACTTATGGTAAGACCTCGACTTTTATGGGTTTTATTTCTATGGATTTGATTATTTGTGAGTTTGTAGCTGCCTTTGCCACTGGTCTCCAGTCCTTCACTCCCTCTGTCTTCTAGGGTGATGACACTACTGCACAAATCTCCTGCAGTGTTGTCATTCTTCTTCTCATCCTCTTCCTCCTCTCCATCTCCTTTCCCACCAATGACACTACGACACCTCTGCCTCACTTTGAGGCTGCCTGCCTGACACCCCCTCCCCCTCGCCTCCCCCTGCCTTCCTTCCCTGACTCCCCATTCCAAATGCCACTTCCACATCTCAGCCAACCTCCTCCTCTACTTCCCCAATTTGGGCACAGAATTCTCAGGCCATAATGGCTTTCCATGGGTGGTATTGCTTGCTTGCTCACTGGCCAGGCCAGCCAGAGAGATGTGGAAGGGAGTGAAGGAGCATTGTGCATGAGAATGTAGATGCCCAGAAAGGCAACCTGCCAGCATCAGGAGAGGAGGAGAATCAGGCCCCCTCATTCCCCCTCATGCCACAGTGCAGTCATCCCTGAACTGAAGCAAAGGGACCTATCGCACCAGAAAAAACATGGGAACAATAGCAATATTGGCAGGTATTGATGGGGTTTTCCTGTCAATTGAAAGGGGCACAACAGTAATGACTAGAATGTGAAGCACCAACAGGATAGCCATGATGACATCTGATAAGTACTGGCCAAATTCATTACTAGCCTGCTGAAATGCTTCTTTAGCAGCCTCATGTGATAAAGTCCTTTGAAAAATGCAATGACACATATTTTTGGTATATTAATTGACTTTCCAAGTTAATTAATTAATCTTTCAACACACCCCACATGCCCCATGAGATCTCAGGGAAACGTACAAGTAAAATCAGTTCAAGCAGATTAAAACAATGAAACTATAACCTGAAAGTACATCCACAGGTAATACTATGAAGATGATTACTCTGATCATGGGTTCCTGTCCCTAATTAGCTGATAAGTGAGACCTGCCTTGAAGTCAAAGCCAACGTGTCGCTCCAGGTGATGTCATTTCCTCATATACCGGAATTGCTTGCAAAGGAGAAACCTGCATGCATACACAGGCCTTCATGGAAACCTGATTGGAGGCCTGCATGCAAACAGTAGACACAGGAACATCCGAGTAGGGCTTTCCAGATAGCTAAATTATATCTAGGTCTCTAAATCTAGATCTAGATGTAGTTACAGAGATCTAGACATAATTTAGCAATATCTAGATATAAATATAGACATCTATATCTAGATCTGCAGATCACTAAATTAGATCTAGATATATACAGTTAACTCCACATTTATGGATTTAAATTTTGTGGATTAGATTATTTGCAGATTATTTGTTGCTGCCTCTTCTACTGCCTTACACCATTTTTAATAGGGACTGCAAGCCTCACAAGACAGAGAGGCTGTGAATGTGCAAGGAGGCTTGTAAAATAAAATTGTGTAGGGCAGCAGTGGCAGCGGTATGGTACAAAAAGTACTGTATGCCACCACCCGCCCTTCCCAAAGCTGCAATCAGGCTCCTGGTCGCAGCTTTGGAATGGGCAGGTGGTGGCTGGCTGGAGGGGGAGGCTTGGCAGCCACCTCCCATGCTTCCTGAAGCCACGATGGGGCTGGGGAGCCCAATGGGGACTTCGGGAAGCATGGAGGGGTGGATGGCTGGACGGGGGGGGGGGATTGCAGGAGATCTGAGAGGTATAGAAGGAGGGGTAGTCTTATATGTCGAGTATATCCCAAACTCTGTATTTTAACTTAAAAATTGGGTGGTCATCTTATATGCCCAGTCATCTTATACACTGGAAAATATGGTACTTTTTGTATGTTAAATATGGTTTGGTGGGGGGAGGCTGGAGTGGAGATATTCATGGTGGGGGTCCTGTGCAGCAAATATGGAGGGCCAACTGTATCTGCATTCTCGGAGGAGCAACAATCCATGCCTTCTAAGGATACTTCTAGACTGTACTTGTGTTGTGACTTTGGGAATGCTCCATTCACTGAAGTCTGCAGGGGATCTAGACAATGACAATTTCAATTTGTATCCCATCCTCTGTTTTCCCTCTGTTTCTTCCACAATTTTCCTTACCATAGGAAATCAATTGAAAAAAAGAACAACCAAAAACAGGGCAAAACAAAACAGCTGCACAATGCATTTCAGTTGTGAGCAGTAGGCGCCCCCCCCTTTTAGAAGTATTCTGAGTTCCGAAATCTCATTCCTGTAATATGAGGATCAAGTGCTGTGATAATTAATTAGTAACATTGTAGACTCAGCTATCACACACGCATGACAAGTGTGTATAACTTCAGACATGATCTCTGTTATAATTTACTCTTTTTTTAAAAAAAAAAAGTGTTCAGATACTATTTCATAGACATAATGAACATAGTTGTTAAGACCTGTTTTCAAAGCTCCTATAATGAAAATGTCCATCCAAATTTGCATAAACACATTGCAAATATATTCCTATCTCCATATGCTAATCTCCATATGCTATTTCTCAGAGTCACTGGCATGCAGAAATCAATCACCTTTTGTACTTAGCAAACTCCTTTCTTTACATGATATTGGTGGGAAATTTCCTTGTATGTGGATCCTCGTACTATTTTCTTCACTTCAGCACATAAGGGTGTTAGGTTTGGTTCCCTGTGACTTTGGAAGGCAGAGTTCTAGGTATGAGTACAGAACTTATTACCTGAGAAAAAGGGGCTGCATTATGCAAAGAAACATTTCCCAAGTGTTTCAGAATAAAATGAGGGGAGTACAATACAATAGAATACATGACTATTGATGGCAATAATGGGAAAAGTATAGACCTATGGGGATGAAGCTGTATCATGTACTACTACCATATTTGCTATGTTCTTTGTCTACTGTTTCTCCAGTGATTTCAGAAAACAAGTGGAATGGCATCTTTGTACTTCAGTTACTATTGTATCTACCTACACTGTATAAGCCAGGAATGGGCAAAGTGCAACCTACAGGCTGCATGTGACCTCTGACTCCCACTTCTGTAGCTCCTCAACTCACAGTTGTGATCCCCAAATGCTTCTTCAAAACCTTTAAAAATATTTTTTTTTCTGTGCCAATTTTTCAGCAATTTTGTGCCTGAAAACCAACCAAAATCGATTTAAATTCAGCTGTTCCTTCTTAGGTGAGGCATTTGGGGAAGACATTAAACAATTTATTTTGTTTGACTAACATTTAACACAAATCCAATTTTAAAATGCATAAGTTATTTTAAAGTTAATATACAAACTTATTTTTGAAACAGAAGTATGGACAGAAGAGCTATTCCTCTTTCAGTCTCACATAGAAGGTAACATCATTTCTGTCACAACACCTGATCTAACATAGGCCTAATTCACTCTTATGTCATATGCAAATGTATACACATTGATACTATTAGTCAATGAAAATATTTTGACTAGTTGATGAACAGTGCAATACAATGCAGATTTACTCAGAAGTAAGTTCCACATTATTCAGCAGAGCTTATTACCAAGTAAATGTGTTTAGGATTGCAACCTGATTATTCCTTAATTGGGTAACAGTACTGTTGGTGTTTTTCTTAAGGAAATTTTGCCCATCTCTAATGGGTATCTGAAATGGATCTTGAATGCAGGAAGAAAGCATCCAGGTCGCCCTTACACAGATGGGAGACCATGGACTACCCCAATTGGCTTCAGGCCACAGGGCCGGGCAGGCGGGAGAAGGGTGACTCCCAAAAGGTGGCACGCAAGAAGGAGGAGAAGAAGCCGGTGTGCTGGGAGTTCAATGGGGGCAAGTGCTCCAGATACAAGTGCAGATTTGAGCATGCCTGCGACAGCTGTGGGGGGGGGCACCCGAAGGTCAACTGCTCTCGGCAAGGGGGCAGTGGACAGTCCTTTCGAGGCAGCCGCCTCACTGCATCGGGCAACAGAAAGGAGAGTGGGCCCAGCGGGACCACGGGTAGCCACGCTTCCAAGTGATAGGACCAGGGACGGGAGGCCCATGGCATTCACTCCGGTCAGGGTGGATGCCATGCGCCCTCTCTTGGCAGCCTACCCCAAGAAAGAGGCGGCCATCTATCTGGAGGAAGGATTTGAATTTGGGTTCCACATACCTTTTCAGGGCCCACGGGAAGCCACCACCTCAGGTAACCTGAAGTCCGCAACACAGCTACCTGAGGTGCTGGCCTGCAAGATCAAGAAAGAGATTGAAGCAGGGCGCATTGCAGGGCCTTTTGACCAACGGCCCATGCCCAACCTGAGGGTCTCCCCACTGGGAGTCGTACCCAAGAAGGCCCCTGGTGAGTACAGGCTCATTCACCACCTTTCTTACCCAAAAGGGGCATCGGTCAATGATGCGATCCCACCGGAACTTTGTACGGTGAGGTATGAATCATTGGACTACGCGGTCCGCCTGCTGCAAAATTGTGGGCCGGGGGCGCTGATGGCAAAATGCGACATCCAATCGGCCTTCAGGCTCTTGCCTGTGCACCCTGATGACCACTGCCTGCTGGGCTTCATGTTCCAGGGACAGTGGTACTACGACATGGCATTGCCCATGGGCTGTTCCATCAGCTGCTCCGCATTTGAAACGTTCAGCACATTTCTGGAGTGGGCTTTGCAGCGGCGCACAGGTTCCCCCTTTGTCATGCACTATTTGGATGACTTTTTGATGATGGGCCCAGCTGGGGGGGAGAGTGCGGGTTTCTGCTTTCCTCGTTCCAGGCTTTGGCGGCAGAGTTGGGGGTACCATTGGCACCGGACAAGACAGTTGGACCAGCCACCTCCCTGGTGTACCTGGGCATACAGCTTGATTCAGAAAAAGGGATATCCAGACTGCCAGATGATAAGATCTGCAGCCTGAGGTCGTTGCTGGCTGAACTGCTGGGGAAAGAAAAAGCCATGCTCAGAGAAGTCCAGTCGCTGCTGGGGCATCTGAACTTTGCTTGCAGGGTGGTGTCCCCGGGGAGGGCATTCTGCATGCGCATTGCAAGGCTCACCGGGGGAGCGCGGGTGCAGCACCACCACATTCGCCTTACGAAAGAGGTGAAGGAGGACATCAGGCTGTGGCTGTCTTTCCTTGACAGTTACAACGGGGTTACCACATGGCAGGACCGCATGGAGTTGGGCAACAGTTTGCAGGTTCATTCCGATGCGGCGGGCAGTCTGGGCTTTGGGGTATATTTCGACGGGCACTGGTGCGCTCAGCCGTGGCCTGAGGACTGGGCTGAGAGGGGCGTTACCAGAGATCTCACCTTCCTGGAATTTTTTCCCATTGTGGTGGCCATCACGTTGTGGGGGGGTGAATTCAGGGACAAGAAAGTCTGCTTTTGGTGTGATAATCAGGCAGTGGTACGAATCATCAACAGTCAGTCCTCCAGGTCTGAGAGGGTCATGAGACTGGTGCGCAGGTTTGTGCTTGCCTGCCTGGGGGCCAATATCAGCTTTCACGCCCGGCACATCCCTGGGGTGGATAATGAGATCGCAGATGCCTTGTCTCGGTTTCAGGAAGAACGGTTCCGCTTGCTGGCTCCGAACGCAGACGAGAGGGAGACCCACTTCCCGGCAGACCTCTGGAGCCTTGGGAACGAACCGTGCTCCAGGGCATAGCGGATTCCTTGGCCCCCTCCACACAGGCCAGCTACCGGAGGGCGGCGACACAGTTCGCGAGCTTCAGGCGACAGCACGGCTATGGGTCCACTGGCCAGCCATCAGAGAGGGAGGTCCTGCATTACCTGGCTTCGCTGAAGGACAGAGGGATGGCATCTCGGACTATAGCCGGCCAGGCAGCAGGCATTTCCTTTTTCAGTAAGGCAGCAGGGTATGGGGACCCTTGTAACACCTTCATGGTAAGGAAGGCGTTAGAGGGCTGGAGGAGGCAGGCACCGAGGGCACGGGATGCTCGGCGCCCCCTGTCCTACGCAACGTTGGCACAGATGGTGGGCCATTTGCCGTCCATTTGTCACTCCAGCTATGAAGCGCTGCTTTTCGGCGCTGCATACACGATCGCCTTCTTTGGCGCCTTGCGGGTCAGGGAGGTGGTGTGTTCCTCCAAGGCAGACTCTTCAGGCATGGCATTGCAACTTGGTGATGTTACATAAGGGTCCCAGGACCTGTCTCTGCGCATCCGGCGCTCCAAGGCAGATCAACGAGGCCATGGGGCCACTCTGCATCTTCGTCAGGTCAAAGGCTCCTCCCCGTGCCCCGTGGAGAGCATGAAAAAGTTCCTGGAAGTGCGGGGGCTGGGATCGGGCACCTTGTTCAGGCACCAGGACGGGTCGCCTCTCACCAGATTCCAGTTTGTGAGTGTGTTAAAAATGGCCCTCAGGGATTTGGGCTTGCCAGCCGAGGGCTTCACTAGCCATTCCTTCCGGATCGGGGCAGCGACCATGGCTGCGGAGGCCGGCATGTCCACGGAATCCATCATGCGTCTGGGTCGATGGCGCTCCAGGGCGTACACCGCTTACATCAGACCTGGAACCGCACTGCCGGCAAGGCCGGGGCCTAAAGGGGACAGTTAGGCCACCTGATGGTGGAGGATGGTTGGCGGAAGGCGGTTCCATGGGGGAACGCCTTAGTGGCGGATGTATTGGCTCGTGGTAATTGCTAGAGCTCAGGGGTCTCCGCCAAGACCAAGTACAAGTTCAAGTTCAAGTTCAATGTCAAGTTCAAGCTCAAAGGAGACCCCTGTTAGTTATTAACAAATGCTTGTTTTCAGGGGAGGAGAGAGCGTCGAGCATGCGGCTCGGCCAAGGGCTCTCTCCTTTAAGCAAGGGAACCGGGATGGACCGGTCCCCGCGCCGCCCTCGTTAACGGGCCGCGCTGTGTTCACAACCCATACATTGCCGCCAACCATCTTGCTTGCAAATTGCGGCCAGTTTTTGCCAAGCTATCCAAGTAGCATAGACAATTACCTTATCTACCTCATCATGTGATTATATTACTAACCTGTACCTAACCTATTCTCTGAAGTTTTATCTGTTACCAATACACTGTTAATTGTTATCTTGTGTCTGTGTTCATTCAAGAGGGCGGTGGGGTGGTCCGGTCTGGGTCCGCAAGTTCACTTCTAGTTTTTAAAAATGGAGATGGGATGATTCAGCCTATTGAAACATGAATTTCTTGGGGTTTCTCAGAGCGGGAAACTCCCTGCATTTTTTGAGTAGAGAAAACAGCAAATGGGAAAATGTCAAGGCCTATAAAATAACCTTGGGAGATGCATGCAATCCCTAGGCCTCACTTGACCACTTCTGTCTGATAGGAACATACAAGTTTGTGTTAGTGGTCATTCATAAATAAATTTCATTCCATTTCTATATCAGTCAAGATTTTTTTAAAAAGGGGACAGAATCATTAATTTTCATATTCATTTCTCTCTCTCTCTCCCTCTCCCTCTGTTGCATTTCTCCGTATTACACTGCATTTGTATTCAATTGTATAAAGAAATAATTCAGAGAAGTGCACAGTATGAAGGATAACTGCCTGCCTATTAGTTTGGGGAGGGAGAATTAAGTCAGCTTGCTTAATAATGCATTCTCTCCTATCTCTACTATAATGAGTATAGCAGCTTGTCATCTCCCTTCACTTAGAAGTATCATTCTTTGTTTTATAGCCACCCCATGAGAGCATCAGTACCATTTCAGCTTTCTGATTAAGCCGGGGGAGCTGTCCAGAAATGCCACAAGCCAGAGCTTCTAGTGTAGAGGAAACAGGAGCTGTCCAGATTATAGCTACACTTGAAGCAGTTCTTTACAGGGTTTTGCATGTAGCAGCTTCCAAACAGCAACTAGAGATTGATGTTATACTTTGCCTGGCCTAGGGTTGCATTTTTCTCTTTCTAGTCTGTGTCCCTTTTGCATGTTTTGTCCACAATACCAAACAACAACAACAAAACTTTGCATATGTAATCTCAGAGACTTTGGCTACCTTCCTATTGGCCAGTAACAAATGTGTAAACTAGATTGTTGCATTTGTAACTGTTTATGATTGTGGTACTATTGCCACAGTGGCAAATGGCTCCTCCAAACCTACCTTAACAGCTAACAGCCATGCCAAGTGATGGAGGTCTGTTCTGCTGGTCATAGGGGTTGTGATGCTCTGGAGGTCCCCTGTGTACATGTGCATACACCCCAAGGACTCAAGAGTTAATCTAAAACTCACCAACACCGCACATTGACTTTAACCCTCTCAGTGTAACACAGTGGGAAGTTACAGGGTTCAATTTATGCTTCCCACTCTTACTATACAGAGCTTCACTTTCCCCCACCCCTGTGGAAGGAAAGCCAAGCAAGGTACGTGAAAAGGAAGTGTGCAGAAGGGAGAGATTTAAAGGAACTTTATTCCAAGCAGAAATTACATAGCAAGTAAAGGTATCTCTTCCATGAACGTCTCCTTCCTTCTAGGTACACTTAGAAGTTATAAGTTACAGATAAGTCTTGTCCTTCCAGCCAAGTTTATAAAATAAGCATAAGACCTAATGTGACTAGCTAGAGAGTTCCCTCATCTACTTACAAGGGTTCAGTCCAGATGTGCTGGACGTTCATGGGGATTTGGAGTCTGGCCTTTCAGCTCAGCCTCTACCAGCACCCCCCCCCCCACTAGCTGGTATGAGAGTCCCACTGGCCCAGGCATCTCTTTGTTCTTCTCTCTGCCTCATGGCCCCGAGGCAGTATTTATCACTTCTTCTCAGAAAAAGTTTGAAGAATGCTTCTGCTGGACATCTTCATTGGTCAGCTATTCCTCATGAACTGTGAGTCATTCATGATGCTAACCCCCAATAAACTGTTACTTTTCTCTCAACACCTAGTTAACCATTTGGTTACCTGGTTGTCTGTGCTGTCCAGATAATGGGAAAGACCATTATCACAGGAGTGGTGCAGGATGATGTTGACAGACCCTCCCACCAACAATATGCACTACAATAATCAGAAGCATGACCCCTGTCACAACTTCCCATCACACTACACCTTGCTGGTGGGAGGGGGCTTGAAACATCACCCTGGTGTGCTCTGATTGCCAAAAGAGCAGGGCTCCATTACTTGGTGTGGCTGCTGGCTATTAAGATAGGTCCAGGGTGGGTGGTCAGGACAGAATATGTGGCTATGTATTTGTAACTATGTCTGTGATGTAGGTTCTCATTCAATGTCCATAAGTATGGAGATTTCTGAGATAATAGTTCTTGCAGACTGTAGGCAGGCAAATATTGTCTCTGTCTTTAAAGTGGGAGGGGGAGAAGAGAACTTCAAAAGCCACACATCAGTCATCTTGATGTGAATACCAGACAACAACAACAACAACCCCAGGTTCTAAAACAGATTATTAAGCAGAATGTCTATGAGCACTCAAAAAAGGATGTTGTGCTTACTAAGAGCTAGTGTGGAATTTCTCAAAAACGAGTCATGCCAGATGAATCTTCTTTGTCTTTTTGATAGAGTTACAAGATTGGTATATGAGGGGAATGCTGTGGATGTCACACATCTATTTCAGTTAGTCTTTTGAGATGGTCCCCCAAGATCTCCTTTCAGGCAAGGTAATAAAATGTGGAACACACAAAAATACTGTTAGATGGATGTGTAGGGAGTTGAAAGTCTGTATCCAAAGAATATCCACAAATTCCTCACCATTTAGGAACTGGTGACAAGTACCATAAGGTTCAGTTCTAGGTCCAGTGTTTTTCAGCACCTTTATAACTTGGATGACTTGGATGAAGGAGCCAAATGGCAAACTGTGAGGGATAGCTAGTATCTCAGAAAAAAGACAGGGCCCAAGATTACCTCTACAAACTGGAAAATTGGAAAGGGGGGGGGGAATTCAAGAGAGATAACTGTAAGTTTCTGTAAATTTAGGTAGCAGAAGTTAAACACATAATAGAAGATGGGTTACACAGGATGAGAGCAGTATGTGAAAAATGGATCTAGTCTTGATTTCAATTAATGTTTCTGCTTTGGTGCACCACAATTGAAGAGGAATGTTAACAAGCTGGAATGTGTGCAGAGCAGGGCAAGATCTTCATGACACAAAGATCTTAGGATCCAGCCCTAATAGGAAAAGCTGAGTGAGCTAGGTATGTTTAATGTAAAGAAGAAGACATGGACAGGTGATACAATAGTAATTTTCACATATTTGAAGACTTGCTACATAGAAAGTGGAGCAAATATTATTCTACAGTTCCTGAAGACAGAACCAAAACTGAGGGATTTTCAAAATTATAAGAAAGGAGCTTCCAACTAAACATTAAGAACTTCCTGACTGTATCAGCTGTTCACCAGTGGAATGGACTACCTTGGCAGGAGGTAGACTCTTATTCATTGAAAGTGTTTTGTTGGATGGCTATCTGTCAAAGGTGCTTTAGCTGTGGATTTCTGCCCTGGCAGGGGTTGGACAAGATGAACAGATGACTATTGGGTTTCTTTCAACTCTACAGTTCTATATAACTCTATAATTCTATGATATCCGTGTTGGAGAATCCAGAGTCAGGGTAAACATCAGTCTTACAATTCTACAAATTCTCTTGGTAAAACATATTGTCCTAGGAGTTTTTCACACCAGAGCTAAAAGCCTCGGTTCTGTCCCGCCACCTCTTCTCCCGTTCCTGCAATGGAATGGAGGTAAATGTTCGCGCACTTATCTCCATTCCACTGCAGGAACAGGTGTTCTCTCTCCTTGCCCAGCCAGCCATAAATACAGCTGTTGTAAGGCTGTTTTTATGACCAACCGGAGGGAAATCCCACTTGTTCTCATGAGAGAACGAGCAGGAGGGAAATTCAAATTAACCCCCCAGCTGTCAAATAAAAGAATAAAAATAACTAAAATAAAATAAAATACAAGTAACCCAGGGAGGGGGGGAGGGTAGCACTTAGCTGGATGTCCTGATTATGACAGGAAGTGCCTGCCATGGAGCTCCTCCCCCATCCCTGTCATTCCAGAACAGGGACGGGATCCAATTCACACACCCGTGTTCTGATTCAGAAACGGAACAGGGTGCTTAAAAATGACTTCTCCCTGTGAATAAAATATCATGGGGAGAACACAGAATAATGACAATTGGGGAATGGAACAGGGTAAACGTGTCTGAAAGGAACATCTTTCAGCAACCCTGTTCCATCCCTGTAATAGGACTAATTGCTTCTGTGAAAATCTCCCTAGAGTCTAGTTTTGTCCAAATACATTCCAGGTTGTTACAGGTAGCACAGTTGGTCTAATCTATTATCCTGCAACATCACCACAACTGCAACTTTCATCTTCTCCTATGAAGTATTTGGCTTGTCTGGCTCATTAATCTGAGAAATTTGTTCCACTAGTGTAGGATGAGCTGCTCACAATCTGTTAACCTAGAATGTTTTGCAGGCTATAGAAACATTTATACAATATCATTTCAATAGGGCATTTCCCCCCAACTTTAGGTACGGGAGTCTAATTCCTGTTTTGTGAGTGTGAATAAATATCTATGGTATATCATTGTTTATATCAATAGTACATCAGTATCTATTTGCTTTGATATTTTATAGTGTTAGGCTTGAAGAAGCAACAGCTACTGAGAGTTAAATCTTGTACCACTTGAACTAAATTGTAAGAAGCAGTTCTCGAAGAGCCACTGAGTAGATGGATCAGTGGATAAACCACACATCTTGAAGGGAGGAAATTGAAGTCCACCTATCCTACTATTGTTTGTGGTGTAGAGAAAAGAGAGCAATTGTCTTTTTGAAGAAAAGGCAATCATTGCCTCTTGCTTTTTTTTTCTATTGGGGGGAGGCTTTGTAGTTATCCTTAAAAAATAACTACATGGAAAACTCATTTTTGTACAATAAACTATGCATATAATCAAATGATCCATTTTACTGTTTCACCCCTCCCTCAGTACATACACCCCCCTTTTGCTTCTTATTCAGAAGTGGGAAAAATATATGTAAATGTATTCAAGCTATCAATTGCTGGTGACCTTGCCATTGTGAGAAGCAGTGTGGTTTTTCATTTGTCAGGCTTTTCAAATGCACTAACTACTGCCTGGTGAGATATAGCTGAAATCTCTGCTTAAAGTTCTCCAATTGCAGTCCATATGTCCAAGCATTTGTAATGGAAATGGAAGTATAATTTCATCCATCATAACACTCAGCATCTTCCTTCCTTTTGTATTCTGTTTTTGTCGTTGCTTTATTTTATATTTCAGCAAGTGCTCTGGTGCATGTAAAGATCAGGAAACAGGTAAAAGCCATTGTGTGAGCAGCAGCAGTTGGGAAAGCAGTGTCTCTCATTGACTCCAGTCAAAGAAAATACAGAGATATAAATATATAGGCACATGAATTATATCAGGTTACAACAGCAGTATCCTGCTGTGAAACCACATTGTTTTATTTCTGTGCTTTAGCAATGAAAGTTAGATTTGCTAAGTGAATAGTTTTATACACACACACACACACACACACACTCATTTATATTAGGCGTTGCAAACATAACTACCAGTGTTCAGTTGACACTTCATAACATTGCAGCTGCAATGTCAGACTTGGCTGATGCTTTCACTGAAATTTTTTTTCAGCACTGTGACTTACTTTTGAGTAAACGTGTATAGGTTTGCATTTCAGTGAAACTATTTAACATATATGGATACATAATGACAGAGTTATTTTGTTAAGACTTAGTTAAAGTGATATACTAAACTAGCTGTACCTGGCATAACATATGCCATTATCTTATCCTGTTCCTCCAACATGCTTCATGATGGGGAGAGACCATGTTCTGCAACTTCCTGGGGAAAGGAAGCCCAGTTGGGTTTTATTCCCAAGTATACCCACCCAGGATTGCTGCGTGGGCCAATGAGGCAGGTGTGAGAAATGCAGCTCCAGTGGTGTGTGCAGGGTTTGGCTGAATAGCTTGGACGGGGGGGGGGGAGAGAAACCCTTTACTTGTGAGTAAAGCCCCACAGACCTGTCTACGGAGTGCTTGAGGCTGCAGATACTGGAAGCATTCCATATGTTTCTGCTCCCAGTGTGCTAATTGTCTGGCCAATGGAGAGCTTTGATTGGCTGGGAAGTTTCCTAAGTGGCCAGTCAGCATACTGGGAATGGCAACAAACCTAAGAGTTTTATATATGGATAGACTCCAGAGATTGGACTGGAATCTCTTAAGTGTTGCCTTAATGTGAACTGGTCTAATTTGCATTAACTGAATTGCATGTGAATTGAAACATAAATATCCTTTCATTTTTTGCATTTTGCCAAAAATTGTATAAAATGTGTACATTTGGTGAAAGTATATGTAAAGATACATATAAATTTTTGTTCACATGTAAATAGAACATGGATTCTTGTATGTGTGAACATGAACTTTCATATGAATTTTCATGTAATTTTGGGGGGGGAAATGGAAATGACAAAAAACATGATGGAACAAATGAGTACTTTAAAGAATGCAAATGGTACAGAAACAGAAACGGACAAGATTAGTCTTTTCCTACTAAATCTTAAATGGTATGCTATTCGGTACATGATATTTAATGGTTTTTAATTTTTAAAATTTATTTAAAAATGAAAAATAAATATTTAATGTATTACAGTCTTTCAACATCCACTTTTATCTGTCCACACTCCTCTACCAACTAGCCTGTGGCTACGTGCTTTTGAAAAGCCATTTAGGGTGTAGTCCTCTAAATACTTTTCTGGGAGTAAGTCCTACTGGATTTGAACAGTCACTTCAGGGGAGGGAGGGAGGGAGGGAGGGAGGGAGGGAGAGCGGGGATCTTGTTAACACATGCCTTCAGAAGTCTGCATAACTTTGTGGTGGAGCTGTACAGATGCTGAATTGGATTTTTGTCCTCATTGACTCAAGTATATAAAAGCCTATTTTTCTTTAGCGCTGAGCCTACGGAAGAAAGAAAACTCAGCAAAACTGAAACATGTGACAAAAGTGAGCATGCATTATAGGAAAAGACTGCTTTATTCTTAAAATGGGAATCTCCTTCACTTAAATCAAATGTTCTTTCTCTTAGATCAAACTCTCATTTTTGTATGATTTCCTAGCTGTGTAGTAGGGTTCTTTGGGATTAATTTTTCAGTTGGGTATTCATAACTAGAAGGGGACATTTCTTAATGAGATGGTAATAAAAGAACTCCCTGAAGACCAACAATATGGTGCATTTTACCTGTTCACTATAGTTATTAGAGATTGGTTTTACATGGCTTTCCATCTTCACAAGTATCCTTTTGAATTTCATCCTGTTTATTCAGAAGATGCCTTACTGTGCAAAATTATCCCTTCTTAAATGCATGGAAGAGAGATGAGACTGAAAATAGGAAAATGAAAAGTGAAAGATGATAAAATATATGGGTTAGTTGAGATTACTCTGACAGCTATGTAACATGTACTGATTGTAGGGTGCTTGACATGACCTTACAAAAAGTTTCCCCAAAAGTTCAATTTTAATAGTTTATAGACTTTATCACACCAGCCTGCTGTCTTGCTGCAATTGTGTTAGCTTAAGGAAATGGAAATATACCAGTTTGGGAATATTTATTATCACATTTTGTCTGCAATAGCACTAAGGCACTGCTTGGGCAATCTATGCTCCCACACTCTCTCTCTTCTGCATGACCTCCACAACCCCCCTTCCTCCTATATACCCTACCCAGTGTGCCTTTTGGTTTTTTGGAAAAAATATTATTTTTACTGCAGTTGCACAATTACAGCAATACGAGTAAAACCAAAAGAAAAGAAATAGAATAGAAAAGGAAAGGAAAGGAAAGGAAAACCACCTGCTTGGATGCTTGAGAATAGTGGGGGGAGAGGAGGAAAGGAGGAGAATCATACCCACTGATGTCACATGACCATTGACATACTGGAACTGAAGCAGGAGGGCTCTATGGCACAGAAGGCAGCTATGGAAAAGCAGCTATATTGGGAGCCATTGACAGGTTTTACCTATCAATGAAAAGATGTGCTCTACTAACAAATGGAATACAAAGCAGCAGCAGGATGGACATGATGTCATTTAATAGGGAACAGCCACAAGTGTTATTATACAGCTGCAATTGTGCTACACTACCCTTGTGTTAGAAAGTTATATGTGTCCGAACAGTTACTGTAATCCATTAATTTTATTACCTCTTAGGTTTTAGGATGTGAGAGCCAACAGGACCATCAAGATAGGAGGGCGTTATCTGCATGTTGGACTGAAATGTGACAGAAGTACAATAAATATGGACAATCCAAGGACTCCCTTACCACAAAACCTAATAAACCCTTAGCATGTTCAGCAGCCACTAGATTCAGCAAGATTCCAATTTGATGCTTTGGAAAATGGGCTTCTTTGGCTCAAACAGATTCAGAACCAGTTTGCTTTAACTTGAGTCATGAACCCTAGTCAAGATTTGGATGTTCAAAACACCATTGACTATCACTTGTTATTGCTGTGTTCCTTCAAGTCATTTCCAACTTATGGCAACCCTGAGGAAAACCTATCACAGGGTTTGCTTGGCAAGATTTGTTCAGAGGGTACTTGCCTTTGCATTCCTCTGAGGCTGAGAGAACGTGACTTGCCCAAGGTCATCCAATGGTTTTCCATAGCTGAGTGGGGATTCCAACTCTCATCTCCAGAGTTGTAATCCAATGCCCAAAACACTAATTGCCATTATTATTATTTTCAAAAAAAAAAATGTCAGAACTGAATAGAATCTGCAAGCACTGCAAATAGATGCAAGGGTTTAGATAAGGACTGACAAAATAGATCTGCCATTAACACGGGGAAAGGAGGGTGCACTCCATCCCCTCTCCAAGCTGGGAGCAGTTGTTTCTTCCTCATCTGAATTACCTCCCCCTTCCTCCCTCCCCTCTTCATCAGTCAGCAGTAGGGATGTAATTCTTTGTTAATTCCATTCTCACTGGAAAGAACAAATAATTTTAGCAGTTTTCCTTCTGCTGTGAGAAAATCTTTCAAAACTGTACAGTTTTTGAAGACTGTTTGTATTTTGAGACATATTCTGTACAAAATTTGCATGTGGTATGTGCAGAAAACAGCATGTTCTTCCAAGGAAACAGATTTATTGCACATAAAATAGTGTTTCTGCTGAAGAAATGTGGGAGAGTTCAAAACATGGAGAACTTAGATGACTCATACAAACAGCTTAACATGGAGAACCTAGATGACCCATATTGAACTTCTGTGTGCAGTGGTCTTCTTCTGCTGATGGAAGGATCCAGTGGTCTTCTTCTGCTGATGGAAGGATCTTTGATCTGATGAAGAGAGGAGAGTTCCACTAAATTACCTTCCCCCAAATCTCCTAGATCTGCAAAATATGTTTCAGAGGGTTGAGAAACCTTTGGAAGCTGGCATCGCTCTTTGATGACCCACCCATGAAATAACGAGGCCAGACACAGAAGCTGGGCTATGAATGGGCAACTGTATTAAATCTTCAGCCTATTTAGTTCTTTATTCCTTGAGGTATGCAAAACTGGGGAGGAGACCTAGTGTGGGAAAATCTGGAGCTGTTGGTCTCCCCAGACCTCCCTCCCATCTTCCCTAGGCAAAACACCTGAGCCCCAAGGGGTTTCCCAGAAACTGGGCTACACCCCAGGCACCATCTACTGGAAGGCGAGACCCCAGTATGATGCACCTCAAGTTGCATGACTTCTGGTAAGAACTCAGTCCTAGAGCCAGCCTCAAGGACAGCCTTCTCCCCACCCCCAAGTCATGTGACCTGCAGCTGTGGTTCAATAGACCCATCCTTCACCCAAAAGGGCAGCCATAGGTATGCACTGAACCAATCCCATCTCCTACATGCCTTGACAAGTGACCATCTATTTAAGATACCACCCTGTAGTCAATCAACACTTCCCCTGAAACAGTGTGGGGGAGGTGAAAAACCTAGTGGGAAAGGGGAATGTTTGCTTTTAAAAATCACAATCTCTCAGGGAACCCTAGTGACCCCTCAAGGAGCCCTAGGGTTCCAGGGACCCCTGGTTGAGAACCACTGATTTAGAGACTCTTAGAACAGTTGAGGAAAGAAAGAAAAAGGAAGAAATGCTACTAATAATACAAAACCAAAAAAGAGAAAAGGCCTTTCCATTGATTTTTAATTTACACTTTCAATTCTTATTCCTCTGGTGTTTTCTATTTATAATCCAGCGAAGTGAAGTGAAGCCATTCACCCTATTAAACAACAGTTTGCTTCCTAACAGGAAGTGATAAGTGATTTTTTTTTTTTTTGCTTTTGATCAATCCTGAGCAATGAATTCAGAAGCGTTCTCAAGCTTTAGTATTCAGCTGATAAAGGTTAACTAAATGAATGCTTTACCTTAAACTGCTTTTAGAAGAAACCATAATAAGGTATTCTGATTCTTAATATTGTGAGGTTATCTGCTCTGACTGCAGGAGTGGAAGCCTATGGTTCACTTGCAGCCCCCAGGACACTTGTCAACAACCCAAGCAACCAAAAAAATCCACACGGCCATGGAACTAATGTAAGACATAACCAAGATCAAAGTGCAAGAATCTAAAATGCAGTCACACGTTTTTAAAACTAAAGACTAAAGGCAGCTTATAAAGTCTTTCAATAAATAAATTAACAATGCTGTGGCAAAAGAGGAAGGCAAATTTATATTCCACTAAAATTTGTGTGAGTGATTTCTTATTTTGGTATCATGTATATTGGTATCATTTTAAAATCATGTCATCATTTAGTATACATCATTTGTAATCTGCCAAAGTGAACAAGTCATTCAACCATGCATTATGCTTTGGAAGATGCTCCCTCTGGACACTCCAGATTTGGAAATCCTAATTGGGTCTGGCTTATGAAAACCTGGAACAAATGTTCTTTTGGAATACGCCAAGCTTCTCTTGCTTGGCTTTTGGTCCTCTTCCACTTTCTTTACTAATCAATGCCATTCTGTACATCTGTAATTCCTCCTTAAAGTCCAGTGTTTTATAAAAGTCTTTCCTGAATCAAACAAATTTCATTTCACTTTTTCCTTGATTGCCTTTGTCCCTTGATGATACCTTAAAGACAATGATTTTCTTTGCTTAGCTGCTTCTTTACACTCTGTATTGTTGATGATCATGTAAGTCTTCTCTGGAAAATATAAACTCTGAAGGCATACTGTAAACATGTGGTTGCATGCACATATATTGTACAGTCATACCCATTGAAGATGAAGACCCACATTGAGCTGAGGCTCTTTGGCAAGAACACAATTACTGTGTAAGATAAATCCTGATAGATACTGTAAGCCAAGAGTGGGACACAATAGGATTTATATGTCCACACAAAAGCTTCCATACTGAAATTATTGATTGCTCTTAATTTTCCCATGTGTGTCACAGTTTTGTGGCAATTCCACCATGGCTTGCTGAAATGTGGAATGACATTAATCAAAAATTAAAAAGAGATATTTATTCTCCTACACCTGGGGAAAAAAAGCATAGTCCTCATTATTGTACCAGTAGGCATTAGTCTGAAGTTTCTTCATGACAGCACTCAGGTCTACTAATACTCTGGCTTTTCCCAAGAGCATCCAGGCTTCAGAAAATGATAAATGTCTTCATTGGTTTTGAACAGCAATTCATTATTCTTTCAAAAAGGCATGCACTGACATGTTTCCTTTGTACCTTACCCTTGTGCAAAAACAATAGAAATATCTTTAATTTCCTATGTTTCATGAAGATAAAAAGCTAGTGCTTGATAACAGAATTTTCCACTTATGGACAACAACTTGTCTTCTTAACAAGCAGTTGGTCTTGTGGTTGAGATGGTGGACAACAGCTGCACAGGCTTTTCTAATCCTTGATCCACTGCAAACTCATAGGGTAGCCTGGGACATTTATTCTTAAATTCAAATCTAAAGTAAAGACAAAAGTGGCCAGTACCAAATGATTGATAGAGGAAAATAATGACAACATTTGTAAAGACACTTGGGTAGTTATAACTTGTTGTCTAATGCAACTCACATGAAAATGAACAGGAAACATGACCTCCAGCATATGGATTGTTCTTGAAATGGATAAATATAACAATAAAAGGTAAAGTCAATTGGAGATAGCATCCTATGGTCCAAGACAGACAAAACTATATAAAATCAATCCCCCTTTGTGTAGACTTTTAATATAGCATTTTGAAATAAGCAGAGCATTTTACTTCTCAACTTCCAATAGTAATCACCATTCCAAAGCTCCACAAGATCAATAATCAGATTGATTATGTGATATAAAATTACATATAGTAATAAACACAGATGCTTGCTCCTATACTACAGCCAACAGAGCTACATAGTTTTACACTGTATCAGCGTTGACTCTGTGGCATGACCTATCAAGTGTGACATTGCATTATTATATATTGACATCAAATGTCAATATGGATGATGTTAGGCAGTGTAAAGAGATGGTTTCAGTGTGGTACCTTTGTAGTTTATAATAACTTCATTGATTTATACTTCAATGACACAGTTTTCAGAAGATCACAGCTAATTTGCTCAGATCAGCATTGAGATGAGGAGCAGACAATGTACATGTATCATCTGGGCTGGATCTTTGGAGAAATAAAAAGAAACCCAGCAATAAAACTCTCCAATTGATCTGCAGCTGAGTAACTCCTATCACTTCTGATTCATTGAGTGAATTTAGAGTCACTTCCTTGTATGACTACAAAATTTTTTGTGCTTGTTACATTTGCTGCATTCTTAGCATCTACAGCTGTTCCCTTCCAATGTTCATCTATAACCTTGCGTTTTAAGAAGAATGCCCATTATGGAGGCATGACATAACATATTTATCTGAAAGCAGTAGGACCCAGTCCATTGAAAACATTCACCACTTTGTTTACACTTTAGATATTTTTGGGTAAAATCCTGAGAAAGTTTATATAAGAAATTTCTGTCCTGCTTTATGGACTGAGTCAGAGAAGTAACAAGACCACACACAGATATATGGGGTAAAAATAAATTATATTTATTAATTTCTGCCTATTTAATTCCCAATTAAATCTTCAGCAGGGGGAGGCAACCTAGTGTGGGAGCAGCTGGGACGGATCGTCCCTCCTGGACTTATGCCCCCAGCTTCCCCAGGTGAACACCTGAGCCCTTTTGAGTAACCCCAATTTATGGAGTTGCTCTCAAGCCAGCTCATGTCTAGAAGGTTAGCCCGAAAGCCCCTCACCCAATGCATACGTATTAAGATGAGGGGGGTATCCTTCAGGCCAACCCCAAGGTAGGAGTCCTTGTGTTCTCCCAGGTTGTGGGACCTAAGGAGACACTGCTGGAGATCAAACCTTCATCAAAATCAGTGCCATAGGTGTCCACTGTAATCTACGCCTCCCCCTTCATACATAGAGAAGGGGCAAGCGTCCGCTTAGTCCCTTAATCCCCCACTAGCTCTGCCAATAAGGCCCTCAACCCCTGCTGAAGATCAGACAAAAAAGTTGAATTCATGTCAGAATTCATGTCAGAGAGATGAACCCCATCAGCCCTGTAGAGCTCGGGCCTCTCGAACACAATATTGGGATGTGGCAAATACCGCCCCCTGCCCTTGACCAGAAACTTGCCTGTTAACTGTCCATCGAGCCTTGTTGATCAAACGGGGGTTCCTCTCCCCTCGCCACAGCTGTCTGGGCAAAATGGCCAACCACATGATGGTGACTGAGGGCCACCGTGACCCAATCACCATCATATCTTGTGTCGCCTGTATAATTAGAGCCTTGCTCTTCAAAAGGCCCAAACCATTTCCTCCTAAATGGAGTATGAATATGTCTGGTGGAGGCCAACGACGCTTCCGAAACAACAGAGGCATAAGGCCATGGCAACGAAGGCCCCTCTTCCCCACCCACTCAATGGTCACCCTGTCACCAGGCTGAGGTGAGGCCCGAAATGGCTGAGCCAGGCCTGTCCCGCCACCCAGTAAACCATACTGTGGCCACAAATCAGCACCCGGCGTCTCACCGTCAAAGATCTAGTACCTGGAAGACAAAAGGGGAAAAATCAATTTAGTGAGGAAGAGGGCGAATGTACCTCCTGTAGGAGGAGGATCTCCAGTGCCTGATCTGCTGGATCGCTGAAGGTACCATACCCATGGCGGTGGTGGTAGATGCCGCCCCTATGCGAAAGGAATGGGTGCCAAATCGAGCTCCGAAACCCCCCAGCTGTTTCAAAACCTTCGCTGTTATCGCCCAAAACTGGTGCCTGCTCAAGGGGGAAGAGTCATTATGCACAAAAAGAGGGCCCTCCCCCCGCCCTCGGACACTCAAATAATTCTGCAATGCTAGGACTGGGGAAAGCTCTGGGTCACTGCAACGGGACAATCTGATAACTTTTCCCCTACCTACCTGGTCCGTTTTAGAGAAACGTATCATGATTATGACCTCCTGGTCACTCACCTGTACATCCTTGAATTCCAGGGCTCTCTGGGACCTATCATGTTTTGAGGCCATGACCAGTTCATGTACTCGCAGGGCCCCCAAAAATCTATGAGAGTGGCTGCATGAAAAAGCCGTGTCTCATACGTGGACGAACAGAGCCTGGCCCAAGACTTCCGTAAGCCCTTCAGAATGCCTGGGGACAGAGGGACTCTTGAATCTGG
Source organism: Gambelia wislizenii (assembly GCA_030847615.1). Classification (NCBI taxonomy): domain Eukaryota; kingdom Metazoa; phylum Chordata; class Lepidosauria; order Squamata; family Crotaphytidae; genus Gambelia; species Gambelia wislizenii. The sequence continues at coordinate 113,903,450 of JAUMIR010000004.1, forward strand.
CTTCTTGCCCCTTTCCCTGGTCCATCCCTCCAGTACTTTCCTAATCCTGAAGTCACCAGTATTATCCACTGCACCCTGGGTCTTTAACCAGAATGCTAGTGCTGATAGCCTGCCCTGAATTGATTGTGGTACTATTCCCCGTTGGTATAGAGAGAAACAGTATCATGTTAGTTGCGACACTGGGATGTTCGTCCCCTGCCTCAAACCCTCCTGATCCCTAAATTGGCAAAACTCCCTCACTGCCCGGGCATACCCTTTCCTAATGCTTGGAGCTACTGACATACCTAGGGCTCTCCAAATTTCAGATTCCCAAGCTGCCATAGGCTTGTCGGCATCATGTCGCCCTCGGGTGCTGCATCTGGAGCCAGCTCTCTGAAGCACTCCATCTGCATACGAGAAAGAGTGTCAGCTAACTCATTTTGCATGCCAGCAACATGCCGTGAGACAAACAAAATGTTATGCTGAAGGCATTGTAATGCGAATGCCCTGACCAGACACATCACCCTCGGCAACCTAGAAGTAAGGGTGTTTATCACCTGGACAGTTGCCAAATTGTCACACCAGAAGTGAACTGACGAATTGGACAACTCATTGGCCCAGATGGTGGTGGCCAACAGGATAGGAAAGAACTCGAGAAAGATGAGATCCCTGGTAATCTCCGTACCGGACCAACTCGCTGGCCATCCACTAGCGCACCAGCAATCACCGAAATAAACACCAAACCCAATGACCCCGGCCGCATCAGAAGCTATATGAAAAGTGCCCTGCAGTCTCCTTTCCTCCCGCCAGAATGAGACACCGTTGAAAAGGTCCAAAAAGTCCTGCCACACCCAAAGATCCTCTTGGACCTCCACCATAATCCGAATCTTGTGGTGAGGAACCTGAGCCCCCACACAGCGTCAAATAACCAGTGGAGGAAAGCCCTACCTGGGCCACCATTTTACATGTGAAGTTCAGGTGTCCTATAAGAACCTGAAATTACCTCAGAGTAGCCTTGTGCCTACTCCTAAAATTGGAAACCCTCTCCCTCAATTCCGTTACTTTAGCAAGTGCCAAATGGCAATGCTGATTGACGGAGTCAATTTCAGTGCCTAAGAATGTTAACCGCTGCGCTGGGCCCTCAGTTTTTTCGGGTGCTAACGGGACTCCCAACTCCTTCGCCATCCACTGGAACTGCTGCAGCAAATGGCTGCACACTCCTGAACCAGCTTGTCCTATGAATAGGAAGTTGTCCAAATAGTGGACGACCCCCCTTATACCCGTTCTAACCTTCAATGCCCATTCTAAAAAAGTACTAAAAGTCTTGAATGCTTTACAAGAGATGGAACAGCCCATGGGTAGGGCGCGGTCCATGTAGAGCCCTCCGTCAAATTGAAATCCCAACAATTCAAAATCATCTGGATGAACTGGGAGCAGGCAGAATGCTGACTTAATGTCGCACTTGGCCATCTCCACTCCCAGCCCATGCCGGCGCACCTCCCGAGTAGCAGCATCAAAGGAAGTATACTTAACTGTACATAACTCCATTGGGATAAAGTCATTGACATATTCCCCCTTTGGGTATTATAAATGGTGGATTAACCTGAATTCCCCCAGGGCCTTTTTAGGGACAATGCCTAGTTGTGACACCCAAAGATTGTGCATGGGCGGTTGGCTAAAAGGGCCAACTACCCTTCCCTCCGCCACTTCCTTGTGTATTTTGTCCCTAACTATATTTTCTTTACCCTTAACCGATAAAAAATGGTGCGCCCTATAGGGGCGTCTAATGCCTTGAAAGAGGATATAAAAACCAAAACTAAAACCCCGGGATATATAGTCGGCTGCTGACTTATCAGGGTATAACTGCAGCCACCTGTCGAGGACATCCAACTTAATTGGGCTGGGCCCCTTTTGGAGCCAGTTTGGAATTACCACCCTCCTAGCTCCACCCTGTGCTCCTCTGTTCCCTCTGAATGAACTCTTACCACTCGGGCAGTAACGAAAAGAATGGGAAGCCCCACAGATAGCGCACTCATGGCTGAATCTGCAGGGCTTCCGTGCACATGTCCCATGTGAGCTGAACTCCCAGCACAACTGCTTGTGACCCACCCCTGTTCCTGCGGGGGCCTTGGTAGTTCCCGTGGCTGAGAACTTAATCAAGTGGCCACTGTGTGTCTGCTCCCCCTGAATTGGTTGAGCTGGCATCATCAATTGCATCCACAATTGAGGATGCATCATATCCCAACGTAAGGCGGGGTATATTGCAGCCTGCATGCGAAATGCCTCATCATATAGAAGCCAAGCAGGGCCTGCAAAATCCACATATGCCCTGTGGATAATATCTATGTATTGAAAAAGCACTGCCGCACGTTGGGGATATGCTTTAGCTATAACGCCTCCCATAATCAAAAATCCAGACAGCCAGTTCGACCAGTTCCTTTCAACCTTTCTCTTCTTAAGCTTTTCTTTATCCTTATCATCAAGCTCATCCCTGTCCTTCTTCTCCATCTCCATAAATAGAAGGGAGAAAACATCAACATACTCCCCTTTAAGAATTTTGTCCCTGGTTGCCTGCAATAGGTGAGCACCCAACGGGAGGGACATTTCCCCAAATGGGATAGCGGAGTATGCAATTGCATCATACCCTGGGGCCTGCACTATCCCTGGCAGAGCTGACTCCCTTGAGATAATCCCACCAGCCCCTCCTGTTGAATACGGGCCCCATGGCAACCACTGGTGTGGCATCCAATTAAGGGGCTGTTGCATCATTGGCCAACCGTTACATGCTCCCTGTGATGCCCAGCTATGTGTTGTATCACCTGGTGTGGAAGGTGACCATATGCCCCAAAGCCATGAATACCCTGGCACAATAGCTGTCGTGTTAGCAGCAGACTCACCTGCTGGGATTGGGGCCATGTCCATTGCAGGGTCCCCCTCAGTCCCGGCCGGTGGCTCAGAAGCATCTTTACAAAGTCGGGATCCAGATGCATCACAAGGACAGGATCCAAATGCAACGCCCTCATGGATGTTCTTTTCCAATGCACCTAGATGGGCAAGAATCAAATTAGCCAGTTTACCTTTATCCTTAGTACGTTTATGTTTGGGCGTGACCCCAGGACCCTTGACCCCTTGAAGCCCCTGAAGCCTCTCAAGATGCAGGATTCTATCCAAAATTGCCTTCACTGGAATGTCCTCATCCTCGTCGCTTGATGAAGGCAGAGTAACAGGGGGTACTAGTTGTTTAGGTACGGGGGCCTTACCCTTACCTCCAACTTTCCCCTTCTTGGGTGCCATGGGCACAACTATGCTCCACTAGTTGACTGGATAGCACCCCAACTAATCGACCTAAGACCTGTGTGCAATAGTATTGCTGGTATTATTGTTGTTGTTGTTGTTGTTGTTATCTTCATCAATGCAGCAAGCCAGCAATGGTTATTATTATTATTATTATTATTATTATTACTACTGATCAGGATATGAGCCAGTAAGTTGCTGTATGTCCAATTGAGCCCTGAGAGAAGGCATCCAGCTACAATGAATACCAATGTGATAGCTTCCCATAAACTCAAAATGGCCACCCTCTAAGAAGGCCTCTAAAATGGCTGCCCCACAATAAAAGGCACTAAGAGGCCCCTGAGGCCCGCCCATATAACTGAGAAAACAACTCCAGCATCAGCAGCCCCCTGGTGGCCTGCCAAATCCTGGCTTAGAAGCAGTAATGGTAGAATGAAAGGAAAAAATGGCCCCTAGTGGCCCGCTGAAATAAGGGAAGCCCCCACCCACTCAGCTAATTCAACGATTGGCAACCAGCAACACCCAAGCAAAAGAAGCAACACAGGAGAAATTCAAAAATCCCCCAGTCTTAACGTCTCTCAATACTCACTGCAATCAAAACTGTCTAACGATAGTCCCAGCAGGCAGAAATGAACTGGAGCGGTAGCCAGCACCTTGAGCCTACGTAGTCTGGTGAAAAACCAGGTCACCACACATAGGCTGTTTCACCGGATCGCAACCGCGATCTGGTCAGCCACCACACTTTAAAGCAGGCGAAGTACCGGCTAACCCGCTGCTCCTCAGGGCAGCAGCGAATCCCCCAGTAAACAGGCCAGTTCCCCCGATCGCAGACGCGATCTGGCCAGCCCTTCAAGAATTGTTGTGGGGGAGCAGGCTACCCCTCCCAATCGCAGCCGCAATCCGGCTGACCCTCCCGGCCGGAGCTGTCAGGATCAGCCAGACAGGGGGAGGTAGGGGGTGCAAACACCCTAAATGCCTCCCCTCCGTGGGCTAATCAGGCCTGCTCCCCCAGATCACAGCTGCGACCTTACCAGCCCTCCAAGAATCGCTGGAGGAGGAGGCACTCAGCCAGAGCAGCCACAAGCAGGCTGCCCCGCCCAACTGCAGCCGCAGTCAAGCCGTCCCTCCTGGCTGAAGCTGTCAAGATCAGCTGAATAAAGGGAGGTGGGGGGTGCAAAGCTGCTGTATGCAGGCTGCCTCGGCTGATCGCAGCCGCAATCCAGCCGTCCCACTCACAACGAAACAAGCCTGCCCAAGACCCTATTCACAGCCAAACCAACGAAGAGGCTGCGCTCCGAATGGCTGCAATCTTCAAGATCGCAATAAAGCAGAGAGGGTGAGGTGAGAGGCAGGGCTCCTATTTAATCCCTTTGGCCACGCCCCTCACCTCCTGTCACCGGCGCTTGCCAGTGACACAATCGGCTGGTCTCTACTCCCCCAGCCCATAAATAAGCTTCCCGCCAGAGGCACTGCTGCCCACGGGGAAGCTGTGATTGTTGTAAAACTATTCAGAGCAGCTAAGGTATGAAAGACAAAAGAGATATTGAAGATCCATGAGTGCAGTCACTGTGAAACATGAGTGAACAAAATATTTCCTGGGGATGTAAAGACTGTTTTCCAGATTTGCTATTCTTGGCGAATCAAGTATGGACGGAAAGAATATTAAAGACTCAGAGTGCATCCACACTACACAAATAATGCAGTTTCAAACTGGATTATTTGCCATGGTTCCTTCCTATGGAACCTGGGATTTGTCATTTGGTGAGGCACCAGCACTCTTTGGCAGAGAAGGCTAAAGACCTTGTAAAACTACACATCCCAGGAATTAATAGGAAGGGGCTATGGCAAATAATCCAGTTTCAAACTGCATTATTTGTGTAGTGTGGATTATGCCTCAGGGAAGGGAACTTGAAAAAGGGACTCCGCAAGCGTCAGGAAACCCTAACAAGTACAATCCTCCTGAAGTGGCTTTTTCATTTCCCCTACTAAGTCTTTGAATAAATTTGAGGACTATTCCTGTTCTCTTACCCAGACTTACCTTTCTCTTGACCCATGACGAGGCCATGTAGTGGCCAGGGGGAGGCCTGGGCCCCACTAGACCATGTTCTGATAGCTGTGTTAATAAGGCTAACAGTTCCACCTCAGAGATCTCAGAAATTGACATGTGATAAAATTGGTATATTAATAAATTGGCATGTTAATAATTTGGTTCATTAATGTGGCCTTCCACAAGGGAAAAGGCATGATGGTCTCAGATAAGTCATCTGAGTACCATGCTTTACCCTAGCAAAGACTATGGTTAAAGGTCAGAAGGACGCAATCTCCACTGTACATCTGAAAGATAGTAATGGATGGATGAATCTTTTGTGTGTGATTTTGAAATTTCCTCACCTTAATCCCCAAACTTAAAACAGAGGTTGCTCAAGCTTTTAAAATCCAATCGTCAGACATTAAGGATAGTTTACAACACATTTGCATCCTATTGTCAAGACCAGGAAACTCATTGTGCAATCCATGGAATTTTTAAGGGGTTAGGAATTTTTTACTGGAAGAAGACCATTCTACTGAAAAATACACCCGACCGCAAAAGGCCATAACAATAACACAAAAATAATATTCTTTTTCTATTTTCTTACTAAAATAAAATAAAACTATCTATCCTAACACTAATACATTTTTCCTCTTAATCTAAACTATTAATCTAAACTTAATCTAAACGCACTATAATCACATTATATTTACACAATACAATTATACTTATTTGGAAAAGAAAAAAAAGATTAATTAAAAATAATACAAAATTATACAAAAATACAATAATAATAATAAAATATTTATTTATTTAAAATATCCTTTAAGTTATTGCTGGGGTTGTCTCACTAAACCACAGCCAAAACTTTTTCCAACGATGGTTTGGCAATTTCTCTTTCACTCAGAGCTAAATTTTCTATTACATTCTTCACATAATAAGCAGTGCCTTTTACATCCTGCAGATTTTGACTTCTCAGCTCCCTTTGTCTTTGGAAAACTAACCCTAACATCACATAGAGGTTGACCAGGCACACCGTGGACCAGGGCACTTTCCAAAAACTCTCAGCCATGGAACCAGACTCCTTCCTCTTCCTCTTTTGGTCCACTGACTTTCTGGGTCCCCTGACACCCTCTGGAGGTTCAGTCCCTGAAAGCACTGTCTCCCAAGCCTGTTGTGCCAAATCTGGCCAATCCAGGACCAGGGCCACCTCCTCCCATGTTTCCCGGGCACTCGGGCAGTCCTGGACAAAATGTCTGATCGTCTCCTTTTCTGCCACGCCAGAGTCTCAGCCTTTTTACATTTCAGACAAGGACAAGTTTGCTCATTCTCTGCGGTCCACGGTCTCCTTCCCCTCAGATTAAGAACCTGATGGTAGAGCCTCCACCTCAAGTCCCACAACTTTTTGGGGACCCTTTTGTCCATGAAATACTCAGTTGGGCTAGTCTGGTGTTTTAGGTAGTCTGACAAATCTGGTTGGGTCTGACGTTTTTGCAAACACGGGTTAACATAAATCTCCTCCACTATTTTTCTGTACAAACCTCTCTTGATGCTCTCACCTGGCCTGTCTTCACCCTTCAACTCCTCAGCATGGATTCTATATTTCTTTAGGTAAAAAACAAAGTCTCTCAAAAAATCTGGTGCTTTCAATTTATCAGGCAAAGAAAACCTAAAACTTAATGAGCCTTCCTCCCACCAAGTCTTTCCCCATCTAGTCCCCATCCAGCACTCACAAAACAAAACTAGCCAAGCCTGAGGTTGAATCTGACCCTTTTGCAACAGAGAGACTTTCCCAAAATTTTGGGCAGAAAAGATGATGGATGAACTTAGGTCCCAGGGCTGGGAAGTCCAGGCCCCCTTTTTCTACCTGCCCATAAGCCACTGCTCTTGCCAGGGGGAACGTGGCCATTCCCCAAAGGAACTTGCAGAGAACCCGATCGGCTTCTTTAATCACTGAATCTGGAGGTGGGAAAACAGCCGCTTTTGTAAATACCTACTGGAAGCAGGTAGGTATTTACAAAAGCAGCTCTCTGGTAAATGGTCAGCTTCCATTCTGCCCGAGGGCCACCTTCTCCTTCACTTTTTCCAACCAGTGATACCAATTTTCTTTCCATCCCTCTGAAGCCACTGCAAAATTCAGCCCCAGGATCTTCACCCTATCCATCTTTGCCTCTTGCTCTGCTTGCCACCCTTCCTTTTCCTCAACTATGTCCTTTAGAGGAATAGCTGCCATCTTGTCCTCTGCAGCAAAAATCCTGATCAAAAAACTCTTTTCCATGTTAAGTCGAACACCAGAAACTCGACTGTAGGCCTCAAAAGCATCTTTAATCTTTCAAACTTCCATCCTGTCCTTAACCAAGAGGGACACATCATCAGCATGGGCAACAAATTTAACAGATTCACATCGAACCAACCACAAACTGTCCAATGGACATGGGATTCAGATCCCCAAGATGCTCTTGTCTAAACTAATCTTACACAGGATAGCATCCAAAGCAATAACATACAAGAGAGGGCTCAGTGGACAACCTTGCCTCACCCCAGAATTTAACTTAATCCTCTTTCCTCTATGACCATTGACTTACAAAAACACCTCTGCATCCCTATAAAACAATTTAACTAAAGCAATAAATCTCTCTGGCACGCCTTTCCACTTGAGGGCTTCCCATAGGAACGTATGAACTACATTGTCAAAAGCTTTCATCTGGTCGACCTGTAGGATTTGGCCAGTCCAAGCTCCCACCTTAGCCAGCCGATTGTTCAGTATTTTTGCCAACATGTGGTAGTCTATGTTGGTCAGAGCTATGGGGTGCCAGTTTTTTTTGGGAGGGTAGGATCACCCTCCTTTGGGGAAAAAAATCAGGGCCCCTTGATAAAGCGTCTCAGGGAGCTCATTATTATCCCACACAAAATTAAACAAAGTGGTTAAAGGGGGAACAATCCACTTCCTGTAAACTTTATAAAAATTCCAACTGAGGCCATCTGGGCCAGGGGCAGACTTACCCTTCCCCTGAACGATGACCTCATGAACTTCTTGTTCTTCTATAGGAGAGACCAACCTCCTCCTGTCCTCTGGACTCAAACCCTTATATAGAGTGCCCATCTGGTCCTCTGAAAGAGCTTGGAAAAAAACCTTAATCTCTTCTATATCTATGTTCTTCCGAGTATATAACTGCCTGCAATATCCCTCCATGATATCCAGCATCTCACTTGGTCTAAATGCAATAGGGTCTGACTCAGAGGCCCTCAAGCCATTTAATTCGATAGGAGCCTTTGGACTCCGGGCAGCTGCCCACTCATCCACATCGATCACACCACCTTGAGTCCTGAAATTTTTACTCCTCTTTCTGTTTTGTCTTTGCTTTTGGCAAAATCTTGCTGTCACTCCCTTCGCCCAGTTAAGCTCTTGTTCTGAAAAAGGAACACCTTGGTTCAATCGATAATGACATTTCAAAAATGATAAATGGCCAAATGATACTCCTGAATCTGTCTCCCATTAACATTGGTCTCGTAAGCCCGGCTAGTGGCCCGAACTGTGCGCTTCACACGTTCCCACACCTGCACAAATCATCCTTGTACATGTCAGCAAGAGTAAGGCTGTGGGCTAGTGCTGAGGCGATGTGCTCTTTACATGCCACATCTTTCAAATATTTAGGGTGCAACCTCCAGAGAGGTCTCCCTTTGGGGTAAACCTGACCTATACCAAACTCTACAGCCAAGAGCCCATGATCTGACCAAGGAGTGATCATAACAGTGCACTTTTCCACCTTCATTTCCTTCACTGCTCTCACATGGTCTATTCTGCTGGCTGAGGTTTTGTGATAATGAGTAAATCGAACTCCTTCCATTGGGGGAAAATCCAAACCAAAAGTCTTTCTGCAATAAACAGGAAAAAATTCTAACTCATTCACCATGTCAAGAGCTGCATCCTTAAGACCTTGTTTCTCTAGAAAAATACTCCAACTCTCTTTCCTCTGCTGTCAGGGGTTTGGGCAGGGACAACTTTGTCCGCTCTTTCTGGTCTGTGTAAGCACTCCTGTCCATCATCCTTGCCCTGTTATTGAAATCTCCTATGATAATAAGATGCCGCCGAGTGTTACGCTGATCTTTTAAATACCCCCAAAACTTTTTCCGTTCAGTATATTTTATAGGAGCATAAAGCCCACACAGCCTGAAAGCCTTCTTTTCTACTCTTCCATCTTTCTGCTTTTCCCCCATACTAAAATCCACCAACAACAACCTCCCCAAAACTACTTTTAACATGAAATCAATGGTCAAATTGTTCCCGGCCCTAAATAGGACCCCTACTCCCCAACCGCCACACTCTCCATATGACCATACAGAAGGTCCTTGTGTCCACAATCTCTGACACCAGCTCCGCTGTTGTTCGTTACAGATATGAGTTTCCTGCAACACAATGATGTCATAACACAGGCTGCCAAGGCAGGGCAAAATCTCATTGCACCTATCCTCAGTTCACAAGCCACGAACATTCCACGTGGCAATTTTAAATGAACCCATTGTTTTATGTACCCAAAAATTTATTAAGGCCTCCGTTATAAATAACCAAAAAACTAACAGAAGTATATTGGCCATACCAATTGAAATAATCATTTTCCTACTAAAATCTATTGTTCCAACCCATGAAGCATCCACTCCCCTCAGGTGTATTTGGAAGCATAAATATGACCCCCCCTCCAAATCTCCCTCATTACACAGTCCCAGTTACAGGGGAGACCCTGTCACTCTGTGTTAGCCACCGAGATTCCTCCATCCACTCTGCCAGATTGACCAACGAATTCCAGACTACAGGACAGGTTGTATCATCACCAAGAAATCCTCTTGCTACCCTCTATCCAAGTTTTTCTTACTGCCTTTCTATAGGCTTGTGTGAATGCTTGTGTGACTGTGTGTGTGACTGGTGTTATTTTTGAACTCTTTAATAAAAACCATACTTAATTTCATATGTGTCCATATATTCCATCCAGACTCATACTGGTATACAGAGGTTCAAGATTCCCTTGTTACCCCCTTTTGCATTGCTAGTTGAGTTGCTGCTAATTTCCCCAAAATATTAGAAACTCAATATTTTCTTGAAATTTCCAAGGAGCATTTTGGGTCTCTGGAGCAGCAGAAAACAACTCTGCTACATCTTCAACGTGACACCCCTTCAAATACTTAAATAAGGCTATCATATCACCTCTTAACCGTCTTTTTTCCAGGCTAAACATACCCAGCTCCCTAAGCCTCTCCTCATATGGCATCGTTTCCAGACCTTTCACCATTTTAGTCACCCTTCTCTGGAGACACTCCAATTTGTCAATATCCTTTTTGAATTGTGATGCCCAGAACTGGACAAAGTATTCCAGGTGAGGTCTGACCAAGGCAGAATAGAGTGGCACTATTACTTCCCTTGATCTAGACACTATACTTCTATTGATACAGCCCAAAATCGCATTGGCCTTTTTCGCTGCCGCATCACACTGTTGACTCATGTTCAACTTGTGGTCTACTAGGACTCCTAGATCCCTTTCGCACGTGGTTTCATTCAGCCAGGTCTCCCCCATCCTAGATCTATGCATTTCATTTATTAGCCCTAAGTGCAGTACCTTACATTTCTCTGTATTGAATTTCATTTTGTTAGCTTTGGCCCAGCTCTCCAGTCTATCCAGGTCATTCTGAATTTTGATCCTGTCCTCTAGGGTATCAGCTACTTCTCCTAATTTGGTGTCATCTGCAAATTTGATAAGTGTGCCCCTAATTCCCTCATCCAAGTCATTGATAAAGATGTTGAATAGCACTGGGCCCAGGACAGAACCCTATGGCACCCCACTGGTCACATCTCTCCAAGACGAAGAGGAGCCACTGCTGAGCACCCTTTGGGTTCGGCCAGTCAACCAATTACAAATCCATTTAACAGTTAACTTGTCTAGACCACATTTTACAAGCTTGCTTGCAAGAATGTCATGGGGAACCTTGTCAAAGGCCTTACTGAAATCAAGGTATGCAATATCCACAGCATTCTCTTCATCTACCAAGTTGGTAATTTTATCAAAAAAAGAGATCAGATTAGTCTGGCATGACTTGTTTCTCTGAAACCCATGTTGACTTTTTGTGATTATGGCATTGCCTTCTAAATGTTCACAGACTCTCTGTTTAATGATCTGCTCTAGAATCTCCATTGGTGTTGATGTCAGACTAACTGGACGATAATTATTGGGGTCCTCCTTTTCCCCCTTTTTGAAAATGGGGACAACATTTGCCCTCCTCCAGTCTGCTGGGACTTCTCCTGTTCTCCAAGGGTGTGTTTACATGGGCAAATATTCCTCTAAATATACCGTAAAAATAGCTCATAGTTCACACGGGTCGAGGCACAGCATCACCTCATTCAGAAGGGGGGAAGGTAAAACACCCAAATATAGCGTGGCAAGGGATGTCGCTACTTCTGCCGGTATATTTGCAATGTAGCTCATTATTGGCAGTGTAAACAACCATTCCACTAAGAGCTACAGCAGAGCTTCACTGTGATTGGTTGCTATGATGCAAGGGTGGGCTTAAAAGAGGGGGAGTGAGGGAGGGAGAGTCAGTAGCGATTAGAGTAAACTTTTAAAAATCCTCTCTGCTATTTTGCAAGCCGGTTTGCAAACAAAAAAGATTCCCAACAATTTTCAGTCAGGGAGCATTCCTTCTCCTCCTCTCTGCTGTTTTGAAAGTAGGTAAAGCTCCATTCGTCAGCTGTGAGCCTGTGCTTGGGGGAGGGAGAGAAACCATTTCACTAAGGGCTGCAGCAGAGCTGGACTGCTATTTTGACAGTCTGTTTTTGGCTAGAAAATGCTGTCAAGCAAGGAGAAGAAATGTTCTGTTTGATTTGTGGGCAGGGAGCTGGGGTGGGGGGGAAGAGGCAAAGAGTGACTGCCTCTATGCTGTTAAGCACACAGAGTTGGGGCCAGGGCAGACATTCCTATGGCATTCTTTGTCTCCTCTCCAATGCTTGGCCATGCCTCCAGCACATTTGACTGTGTGAATCTCAAAGCGGAAAATATCAAAGAGCCACAAAATATAGCTGTGTAAACATATACTGTGTAAACTACCCACCACTGATACGGGAAAGCGCTAAAGCGCAACTTAACGCAATAAAACCTGCCGTGTAAACGAGCCCCAAGAGTTCTCAAAGATTATTGCCAATGGCTCTGAGATTACATTTGCAAGTTCATCTGGTCCTGGAGATTTAAATTCATTTAGATTAAGAAGGCATTCCTCTACTACCTCTTTGCTTATTCTGTGCTGGATTTCCCCTATTGTGTCCTCTGATACATTATCCTCAGGTTGGTCACCCTTTTCCTTTTCTGAAAACACTGAGGCAAAGATGGTGTTGAGTAATTCTGCCTTTTCTCTGTCCCCTGTTAGCATTTTGCCATTTTCTCCATGTAGTGGCCCTACCATTTCCTTCTTCCTCCTTTTGCTGCAACCTTTTTATTTTTCTTAACCTCTCTAGCATGCCTGAGCTCATTCTGCACTTTGCTTTTCTGACTTTAGTCCTACATGTGTCCTCTATCTGTTTGAATTCTTCTTTGGTGATTTCCCCCTTTTTCCATTTCCTACACATGTTCTGTTTAAAACTTAGCTCTGTTGAAAGTTCTTTAGTCATCCATCCTGGGTTTTTTGAGACACCTCCCATTTTTCTTCCTCAATGGTACTGTTTGAAATTGTGCCTTCAGTATCTCCCTTTTGAGAAAGTCCCATCATCTTGAGGTCTCTTCTCTTTTAATATGCCTGTCCATGAGATCACCCCCAGTATTTCCCTGAGTTTATTGAAATCAGCTATCCTAAAGTCGAGAATGTGTGCCTGACTATGCCTGGCTTCTCCTTTCCATTGTATAATAAACTCCAGGAGAACATGATCACTCTCACCTAAGGATCCCACCACTTGTACCCCATTAACCAGGTCATCCCTGTTGGTTAGGATCAGATCTAAAATAGCTGACGCCCTTGTTGCCTCTTCCACCTTTTGGACCATGAAATTGTCTTCCAGGCAAGTAAGGAATTTGCTAGACCTTGAAGTTTTGGTTGAGTTAGATTTCCAGCAAATATCAAGATAGTTGAAGTCACCCATCACTACTACATCTCTTCTTTCTGCGTGTGTGGTCATCTGTTCTAGAAAGGCATCATCCAATTCCTCCATCGTACTTGGGCGCCATGATATATCCTATATCATGGCAATATAGGATATGGTGAATAGCTTGCCAGTAATAGAATGCCAGATATATCACTGGCATGACAGGCATGCTGGCAGAATGCTCCACTGGTATAACAGGGAAGGAAAGACATAAATGAAATGGATCACATTGTATTACATTTAAATGGAGTTGGTGAAAAGGACCAAATTTGCTGACAGAACTATGAGCTATGTCAAACAGTGTATGTACAGTACCAGGTACAATAAAATTGGAGTGATGGATGTTTATGAAGGCATTGTTTCTACTTTGTAAACATCACCAGGTAGTTTGAGGGAGCTTTCTTCTGATGAGGAGAACTTCAGAGGCAACCCCATTTGAACAGAGATATATCACTATCTCTGTAGTCTTCCTGAATAAAATTCTTTACTTATTTTATTTATTTTTACTTATTTATTTGTGCAATTTCTATGCCACCTTCCTCCCAAAGTGGGAGCCAAGGCAGCTCACAGAACAATTAAAATCACAATTAAAAGCAATAAAAACCAATTAAAACATACAAGGTAAAAGATAAATAAAAACAACATAAAAGCACACCCCAATAAAAGCCACAATTATATGTCAAAACCCTACTTAAACAAGAATGTTTTTGCCTGCTGGCAAAATGAAAGCAGGGAGGGGGCCAGCCTAACCTCCCATGGGAGGCAGTTCCAAAGGGTGAGGGCAGCCACAGAGAAGGCTCTCTCTCATGTCCTCACCAAGCAAGCTTGTGATGGTGGTGGGACCAAGAGAAGCCTTTCCCTGATGATCTTAAAACAATTGCAGGTTTGTGTGAGGTCTGTGATGCTCTGAAGGTCAACTATATGCATGCATTCCCCAGCACCCCAGAGTTAATCTAATACTCACCCTTTCAGTGTAACCCAACAGGAAGTTACAGGGTTCAATTTGTGCCTCCCACTCTGACTCTGCAGAGCTTCACTTCCCCATACCCATGTGGAAGGAAAGCTGAGCGAGGCACATGAAAAAGAAAGTGTGCAGAAGGGAGAGATTGAAAGGAAGTTTGTTCCAAGCAGAAATTATATAGCAAGTAAAGATATCTCTTCCATGAATGTCTCCTTCCTTCCAGGTACACTTAGAAGTTACATGTTACAGATAAGTCTAGTCATTCCAGCCAAGTTTATAAAAATAAATATAAGCCCTAATGTAACTAAACTAGAGAGTTCCCTCATTTACTTATAAGAATGCAGTCCAGATGTGCTAGATGTTCATGGGAATTGGGAATCTAGGCCTTTTGTTCCAGCCTCTACCAAGTATCCCCCATAGCTGGTACAAGAGTCCCCCTGATACAGCCCCTCTTTGTTCTTTTTTTCTGTTTGTGTTGCTGAGACAGTATTTATCATCTCTTCTCAGAAAGATCTCAAAAATTTCTTCTGCTGGACATCTTCATTGGTCAACTACCCCCCATGGCCTGTGAGTCCTTCATGATCCTGGCCCCCAATAAACTGTAACTTTACTCTCGACACCTAGTTAACCCTTTGTTTACCTGGTTGTCTGTGCTGCCCAGATAATGGGAGAGCCCATTGTCAAAAGATCAAAATGAATATTCAGAAGATTTGCTGAAGCTAAAAAGGTATGAAAGGCATCTTCAAGTGTCTTAGGTGTGGTGCAAAAAGAAGACAGTTGGAAAATAGTGATAGGTCTTCTCCAGACTACTGTAAAGAAGAGCATAGCTCCCCAGGTATTATCACCTCCATAGACACCCTTTTGTCTGTGTGTGTGTGTGGGGGGGGTCTTGATTTTTTTTTTGGAAAGGGGTGTGGGGGGGGTACAGCTTCTAATGTGAGGGAAGGATGGAGCCTCTATAACCACGTGAAATAAAAATCTGTTTCTGGGGGAAATTGAACCTTTCTTGCAGTGACGGGTCTCTAGAAGAAAAGTGGGGGAAATTGACCCCCCTTGTTCCCTTTTTGTTACAATGTATCTTGCAATAAAGAACCCCACCCTCTGGATGGGAATAAAAAGTTGAAACCATTAAGGGAAATTTCCAGCAAATAGTCTGGGACAATAAAAAAATTGTCCAATTAATTTTTTTTGTTGTTTTCTAAAATGAAAACTACAACAAATACTACAACGTCCAGCAACATGTGTCCCTTTTGGAGGAGCCCATAGAGAGCTTCATCTGATAGATAAATGGATAAATTTTCACCTTTATAGCAGAAGAAACTCCAAACACCAGGCAGATATATATTGCAATGATTGATGCTTATGTGTCATATCCTAGATTGCTGTGTGACAGTCTAGGAAATATTTCCAAACTGATAATCAAAGTGTTTTTCTTGGTCCAAAGGCAAAATGAACTATTGCTGTCATTCTTGTTGCTTTTTATTCCAAAAGTGCTTTGAACCTTCTGTAGTGATTGGGTTTGGTTGGGGGTGGGGGAAGGCTGCCAACAAAAGTGAAGTCTTTGTTTTCCAACTCAGCAAAAACAGATGTCACTGCGGCCTTTTTGGTGACACATACACTTTAAATGTAAGGACCAAAAAAAAAAAAAGTGACGTGAAGATCTAACAGAGTTAGATATTAATGAAAGGAAGTTATAATTGGAATTCTGTGGTCCTGATGAAGTATTGCAATTCTATTACCCTTAGAGTGTGCCTGTATCTAACGTTTTGTTGGTGTAGAACTATCAGGTGGGGGAAGGCCTTTGCCTATATTCTGTTGCTAGTCTCAAGTAGCAATGAGCCTTCATTGAATGAATGGGATTTAAGTACGTGTTGACTCACCATTCAGCAATTGATAAAATGTGTCTACTCTAATTGGGACTAATCAATAGGATTCAGGAAAATGTTTGTATGAACAAACACAAAAGTTTTGGGTTGGGATCCCCAACACTTACATGATATGCACCAATGTATCAAGCCTTTTGACCTTTTTTTCTTTCTTTTAACAGTTGACATCCCATACAATTTCTGTACAGGAATCAAAACTGGTATTTTGAATGATGTGAGGGGCTGAAGTGAGGAAACCTGGCAAAGCCTCACTGTGTGACAGTCGGGTTCCCTACCAATCTTTGGGATGTAGACATACATTAAAAAGAAGAAGAAGACGAATGGTACCCTGTGAAAAAGAAGCCTTGTAACTGCTGGGAGAATCAGCAAACATCATTCCTCTTCAGATTGGAGATGTGGAGAACTTGTCCAGGTACAGTGAAAACAAGCAGTCTATGATTGCCATCTAAATGATGCCTTCATCACTGAGGATTCCATATGGAAGTGAGTGTGCATATGAAACTCCTCAGTGTTTGCTTCATTGCATTTCTCCAAATTCCATTTGCATTCTCATTCCATTGCATCCATGATTCAGATCAGGTTGTGAGACATTGCTTTCTTTTCTAGCAAAGGAATTTGTTCAAGTTTAATTTTTTAAAACATGTTTTGTAAGCATTTTTCATGCATCCTTCCCATTCAATAGATTTTGTTGTGCACATTTCTTCATTGTATATGTCCTTATCCATGTAGATTTTAGAACATACACATAGTTTAAAGCATCTTTTATTTCCCCCCAAAAAAACATTGGAAGCATTGTATTTGTGCGCTTTATCTTGGAACAAATCTCAGGAGGTATGAAATGGATACTTCTATTAAGAATTAAAACCTAACAAAAGTATTTTTCTTCCTTGGTGAAGAGACCTTATCCAGGAAAGTTAAACTGTAGCTCAGTATCAATCTATGTGTTAGTCTAAAGACACTGCTAGCAGTTACACCTTTCTTTTTTTACTCAAAAGTGTATGGTAAACAATCAAGATGCATATGGGAGTATGAGGGATTTAACTCTTTGTTGCTACTGTAGTCCAAATATGGATCTAACTCTCTCCACCTTTACCCCCCCCCCCCAAAAAAAATATCCACTAAAGCAAATGAGTTAAAAGTGGGAAAACAATTTACCGGTAGTTATTTGCTGGCAACTTTAAAGCAGAGCACAGGCTAGATTTTGCATAATCAAATAAAAATGGAGTTTTAGTTAAATTGATGAAGTTACTGTACATGGAACAAAATATTTCTTGATAGGAGTAGCAGTAACAGGATTTGATCATCATGACTGTGACTATATCCTGCTCATACTCCAAATATAAAGGTATTGCATGATTGTGAGTTCTGCCCATGGTGCTCTGAAAAGAGCTAATAAACCAAGCAGCATTCAAAACATATTATACCCTCTCTTTTTTTAATTTGTGGGGAAAGGTCAAAGGTTTCAATGTGTTATTGAGAATGTGTCCAGCTTCTCTGAAGCAGGTTTATTATTCACATGAAATAGGTCATCCTGTAGTGGCCAACAAATTATCAGGTAACCCTCTATAATTTGTGGAAATTGAATGATTAATTCATAATTCTCAGCAAGCTTACTTTCTGCACCTTTAGCCTGTTCTTAAGCTTGACTTGGCTTTCTTCCTCTCTTTCTCTCCCTCTCTCCTTCCCTTTCAGTTCAAATAATAAATAGTCACTCTTACTCCCTTCATTTCTAAATTGTCAAGCAAGGAGGGGCAATGACCTTCTAATACACAGTTTTCTAGTGGCAAACCTACTGCTGTTGCTGTGGTGAAAGGCAATCCCAAAATGTTGAGCCTTGGAACAGTTTACAGGGAGGAAAATAATTTCCTATAAACACAAGCTCTGAAAACCATCAAGCAAAGATCTCACAAATCATTACAAATTAGTATGCTTGTCGGAGAAAGTTCTGGTCATAGGTTTATGACAAAAAGGCTAGTGGATCATAAGGCAGTGCAGGCATGGTGCCAAAGGAAAGAGAAGCAAAGAGAGAAAGAGAGATTCAAGGTAATGTAGGGCCACAGGTTGTAAGGCTTTAGTATGTATCAAGTTATACATACTTGAAAGTGTTTGACTATTGACTTGGTGATTTAATGTAGGGATGGGAATCATGTAACCCTCCAGATGTTGTTGAACTGCAACTCCCCAAAATGCTGCGAACTGCAGTCCAACAACAGCTAGAGGATCACATGGTTGGTAATGTGTACAGGAAAATGAGAGCTCCTAGTTGAGGGAAATTGAACAATTCCATTTTAAAATATTCTAGAGAATATTTTAAATATCCAGTGGCCTTTAGAAGATGTTAGAATGCTAGAAAAGCAGATGAATGCTCTGATTGAACTAGGGGTTTGAAAATCTGACATACATTTCAGCAAACCTTCCTCTGGAAAAGCATCCCCTTGGGAGGAAAATTATGTTAATGATGGGCTACATCCAAGATTATGTATACAGGTTTCCCTTTTTTCCTCTGCCCCTGTATCCCCAAATCTGCTGTACAGGGTCTCCAAAGCCTGCAAAGCAGATTTAATGGGTGGATTGATGGGTAAGAGGGGGAGTTCACAATGGGAAGGGGACTCCATTCTCCCAGGTGCCTCTGTTTTGCTGATGAATGGACACCATTAGATGTACTCTTATGTGTTAATCTGAATGGCCTTGCAAATAATTTGAATAGATGGAGAAAGGGAGCACCAATAAGGCTGTTGGATTAATGGGATACTGGTCAATTTATCGGTTATCAAAATTTCTCACTTGGCAGCAGTAAAGACGATAGCACTATTTCAGTTTTTCTAGATAAGGTGCTGATGATTTATTGAATAAATGGCATCAAGCTGTATTTGGGAGGCTAACATTATTTTAAAGAACAGGTCTTTTGAATAAAGGGATGAGGGGGATCTAGACTGTAAGAATGAGATTGGTTCTAAAAGTCTATTGGTATTAAACAGTGGGATAGAGCTCTCCTATAAGAGTGTTGAACATTCCAACCAGGGAGACTCACAGCTTGTGAAGATCACCACACTGATGCTGGCAGGCAACAGGGAGATGTGAATTAACATTGAAGGTGCAGGAGGTGTGGAATTAAAAATCTCTAATCTACAGTGTATGTTTCTTGATAGTGATCAGCAATGGTTACTGAAAATTACTATGGCTTTAGTAAATCAGTGAAGAGAATAAATGGTCCATGGAAAGACAAGAGAAAGAAACAGCTAGAATTCTGTTATTGACATACAGAAGTGTAAGTCAAATATATGTATGTAGTTTTATGGTCAATGTGGATGGCAGAATTTAGCTTTATCATCTGTACTGACCTCTTGCACCTTACCCCTAGTTCTAGGGCACTTACAATGACAATGGGAAGATGGGTCATCAAAGTTGTGGCTGCCTATGGTTCAGCAGCTTTCCACAAGATTAAAAAGTCATCCTCTGGGATCTCCAGAGGGTCTTCTAAGAGACCCAGGAAGATGATGTCATCTGGTTGATTCTGGCTGCTGAACCACAGCCAGCCACTGCCTGGAGGCTCCCCCTCTCCTCTCCTGGTCCCTCGTCACTGAATGGCCAGTGGTGCATCCTTGCACCAGGGAATGAGAAGATACTTTTTAACCCTACTCAGAACTTTACTTTGTAATAGTGTGATCCAGGGTCTTGGTCGCATGTTTTGAAATAATTTGTATATCATTTCTGGGGAAGACAGAAATAAGGGATACATTATTATAGTCATCTTTAAGTATGAATCATAGAATCACAGAGCTGGAAGAGACAACAAAAGGGCCATTTAGTCCAACCCCCTGTCATTCAGGAGTACCCAATCAAAGCACTTCCAACAGATGGCCATTCAGCCTCTTAGAAACCTCCAAAGAAGGAGATGCCACCACACTCTGAGACAGCACATTCCACTGCTGAACAGCTCTTATTGTCAGGAACTTCTTCCTAATGTTAAGGTGGAATCTCTTTTCCTGTAGTTTGTGTCCATTGCTCCATGTCCTAGTTACTGGAGCAGCAGAAAAGAAGCTTGTTCACTCTTCAATATGATATCCTTTCAAGTATTTAAACATGGCTACCATGACACCTCTTAACCTTCTCTTCCCCAGGCTAAACATACCCAGCTCCCTAAGCTGCTCTTCATAGGGCATAGCTTCCAGACATTTTACCATTTTGGTCACCCTCCTCTGCACACGTTCCAGCTTGTCAATATCTTTCTTGAACTGTGGTGCCCAGAAATGGGCACAGTATTCCAGGAGAGGTCTGACCAAAGCCGAATAGAGTGGCACTATTACTTCCTTCAGTCTAGATACTATTCTTCTATTGATGCAGACTAGAATCACATTGGCTTTTTTAGCTGGTGCGTCACACTGCTGACTCATGTTCAGCTTGTGGTTCACTAAGACTCTTAGATCCCTTTTGCATATATTGCCATCAAGCCAGGTGTCACACATCCTATATCTGTGCATTTTATTTTTCCTACCAATTTAGATGGCAATCATAGATTGCTTCTTTTCACTCATAAGATGGAGAAGCTGTTGTTCCAGAAATCAAAATTAGAACACAGAATTGGAAGTAGCAGGGGAACAGAAACATTCAGAGAAAAACTGTTGGATAGTGGAACACTCAGACTGAGATCCTAAATTGGAGTGTGCAGAGCTCAAGCTTAGGGGGCACTGCTGCAACAATTTAATAGCTGGTGTGTGTGACTATACAGAATCAGAGCAGCCAGGGAAGAGAAACCACTGGGATGGTTGCTGCCTGTTCACTTTCCCCCTTCCTCATGGACACAGCTGGGCCCCTGAGCACTTGACAGCTGCCTTAGGGATGTTGCACAAAGAGCTATTGAGTAGCTCTTTACACAATGTCTAAAACCACACATAGTCATGTAATCTCAAGCTACATGCCTGTACCTTGCCAAAAGGATTCCAGCTACTGTCTTGGGATGTGGTGGGCACTTCTTCAATAAAAGTGTAGAAACGGAGGCTAGCAGCTATTTGTCAGGGATGTAGTTGCATGCTGACTAATGGACCCTGCATTGAGCAGTGGGTTGGGTTAGATGATCTCTAATGCATATTCTAGTCCTAAAATTCTATGAATATGTATCTGTGTTTCAAAAGTGATCAAGTATTCTGTTTTCTAGATCTAAAGTTCTATTTTTTTAAACAAAAAATACTGCTTGAATTAGCACACAAAATGGCTTTAAAGGCTCTTCAATTAAACACATAGTTAAGCAGACATCAACAGAGTTTAACTTTAGGTGCAGTGCTGTGCATAAAATTATTCAAGCATCTCAATGAACAATGAGAACTCATGAAGTATGAAATCGGACGGAAGTGTCTTTCTTGAACAAATATCCCCCCCTCTTCCTCCTTCTCCTTCTCCTCCTCCTCTTCTTCTACTTCTCCTGCTTCTGATGCAATTGTTTAACAAATGACATTTAGTAATGTATGTAATTGCTGAGTTTTCCGCTCATTACTTCTTCTTCTTTTTTTTTTTAAAAGGAAAATAGTAATAGGTCCTTGATTTTCTTAAATAAGAAAATAATTTTCATTGTAAAGGTTAAAACAAAATAAGTGATCTTTCTTCTAAATTAATAGTTTAGCGCCTGCTTCTGTGTGATATTTAAATTTTGTAGATTAGCATTTCAATTACATTTGGGCTTTTCAAAAGCTGACTTAAAAGGTGAACTATTAATTTTATTCTGTAAAATGAATTCCCCACACCCCACCCTATGTATTCCCACATAATGCTTCACTGAAATCTCTCGAAATCTCCTGAGATAAATGGTGTCAAACATAAGTTAGCACAATAATTTGGTTTTTATTTGTGTGCCATTTTATGCCATATAATACAGTTCAACCTTTTGGTCCCAGAGGTTCATAGAGATATCCAGAGCAGCTGAATGAAATAAGTTTTCTTCACTTATTTGTGGGGTCTCCTAACAGACAGGGAAAAGATTTCAGTTGCTGCTGAATATGGTGATTCAGCTCCAATGAGGTGGAAATGAGGACTGGGCATAGAATGTGATGCTCTACTGGTAGCACTACATTGCTAGAGATCTAGAAGCAACCACTAGCTTTAAATATATGTTCCTAAATAATTTGAGCCCTATTCAGGTATCAGGCACAAATAAGGTAAAATAATGAGTAGAAGGGATGGGTCCACATATGCCAGCCTCATTCCCAGTTTTATCTTGTGTACGAGACCTAGCCCTCAGTTCCTAATTACTGACTGGGGTGTTAGCTGTGGAGTTTTACTTACATTCACCTGAACACATGAAAAACCCTTTGTGAAACAGAGAACAATAACAAGGCAGTGTTCCTGGTTACATGGAAGCTTCTACACCCATTCAGAATAATGGGAAGAGAAGCTTCCTGCATGCTTCCTGGCTAGGAGACTGTAGCACATCTAGCTTCATATTTTGCAGCAATGTTAGGACTTTTTCGGACATCTCTTATACAGTGCAAGCAGCCTCGTTGCGTTGTGAGGCTGCTGCGCTGCAGGGCGTCCCTTTCGGATGACGCTCTCCCCTGCTGGTACTGTTGCGGTACTGCAGGGACATTTGAGAGTTATATTTGGCCGTATTTTAATCACAATCAACTTTTGTGATTAAAATATGGCCAAATATAACGCTCAAATGTCCCTGTGGTACCACAACAGTACCGGCAGGGGAGAGCGTCATCCGAAAGGGACGCCCTGCAGCACAGCAGCCTCGCAACGTGACGAGGCTGCTTGCGCTGTATAAGAGATGTCCGAAAAAGTCCCTAGTTTACACTACCCATACATAACTCGTAAATAGAGCTCTTGTATCCCTACATATGTGTGTTTTCTGTCCCACAGTATGAACTGTAGTCAAGAGAGAATGACTTTCAGCTTGACATTTGGATGTAGGAGATTTTCACATGGGGAAA
Organism: Gambelia wislizenii; assembly: GCA_030847615.1. Taxonomy (NCBI): domain Eukaryota; kingdom Metazoa; phylum Chordata; class Lepidosauria; order Squamata; family Crotaphytidae; genus Gambelia; species Gambelia wislizenii. The sequence continues at coordinate 113,926,641 of JAUMIR010000004.1, forward strand.
TTATTCCCTGGAGAGATTGGGAGAGAAACAAGGCTGTTCCAGGTCCAGTGCCCTGTTTTGCATGCCCCCTTCCTTCTTCCGATCTCCTATCATCTTCCCTCCGTGCAGCTTCCATTCCCCTCATGGTATTTTTTTACTAATGAACATTGTTCATTAGTAAAAAAACACGGAACATACCAGGCGGGAAATGGAAGCTGCACGGAGGGAAGACGAGGGAGAATGGGAGAAGGAAGGGGGTGTGCGAAATGGGGTGCTGGACCTGGAACAGCCCCGTTTCTCTCCCGATCTCCCCGGGGAATAATGTTCCCATCTGAAATTCTCCTTGGACTCAGGTAAACCTGTGACCTATAAATCATCCTATGGTGATTTGGCTACTACAGATCATGATTCATAGCCTATTTAATAGCCTATATTTCTCCCTAGCCACAGAAGGACTTCATACAGAAACAAAGTGCCTCAATGTAGATACTATCACTCATGCTGAAAAGGTCACATGTTATATGATGCACCTGGGTAAATGTGGTACATCCAAGATCTCTCTGTGTGTCATGATTGCTACCAAAGTGAGCCCTTGGTATCTGCTGGGGTTTGTTTCCAGGACCCACTGTGGATACCAAAATCTGTGGATGCTCAAGTCCCATTATATACAATGACATAGTAAGATGGCATCCCTTATAAGAAACAACAAATTAAAGATTTACTTTTTGGAATTAATTTTTTTTAAAAAAAAAATATTTTCAAACCATGGTTGGTTGAACCCATGGATGCAGAATCCTTAGATAGGGTGGGCCAACTGCACTTTTCAAACACAGGAAAAACCGAAGCCAAATGTCATCGTGCCATTTGCCCTACTTTATTTTCTATGCACAATTGGCTTACCCTACACCACTGGCTCCATCACTGGCTCAACTTCTATAGAACTAGGATGCCTCAACAGTGAAGGTATTTCTCCTGCCACCAAGGAAGGGAAGTACCACCACTGCTGCCACTCCATCATAATCATTGTTGCCCTTCCACTCTATCTACCTTGTCTACTCTCATCTTTCCCTCCTTCTTTCTTCTATTCTCCACTCCCTTCACATTTCTCCTTCCCTTTGTATCTCCCTCCTTGCCTTCTTGTGCCTTCCTGTTTTGTCCATGGAAAGCTATGCTGGTTTCACAAACTAGCCAGCACTTACATCCATACAGCCTATGAAGCTCCAATGTACTGACCCTGGTGGAGATGCTCCAGCTGGTAGGGAGGTGTGGCACAATATGCTGCTCCTGATGCACCAACACCTCAAGTGGATACCTCACTATACTAACAGATGGGCTGGTCCTTTGTATCATCATTCTCACCTTGACAGGATAAGGAGGGGTAGGGGATGCCCAAGCTGGGGGAAATATACTTCCATTTGGAATAGACTAACAGATTCTCATTTATCCAAATCAGGCTAATTTGAAAGTTAGGGATTCTCTCTCTCTCTGACTTTATCAGACTAGTGGCTAATAACGCTGTAATGAAGAAAGTGGAAACACAGGAGGTTATCAGAGGCAGTGGAATGTGGCAAAAAACTAATTCCAAACTGCACCAGAAGAACAGGAGAACAGGAAGGGCAGCATTATCAGATAGTGTGTCCTTCTGTCATCCTGGGGGCATAGCATTGCCGCAGACAAAGCTTCCCTTTCTTGTGCTACACCCCAGGACGCTGGAGGACATTGTCGTCTGATAATCTTGTCTGTTCCTGTTCCCATCATGGTCTTCTGATGCAGTATTTGCAGCATCTGATAATCTCTGTGGCATTATTACACTTATTATTGCACACAGCTGTAATTGTTCAGTTCAAATGCCATAGAATTATTTCACAATGACCATTAGCACTTTAAGAATAGGAGTTTACTTCTGTGATTTTGCATGGGTGAGATTTCAGCAGTTCTCACAAAAAGATATGAGTGTGCTTTAAAACACCAAATCCCCCTTAATTTGCAAAGTAAATGAACACACAAACACTTAAACAAACCTAAAAACTTGCAAACAAACTGGGACAGTTCATAAAAAGAGCATCCTGTGGATAGTTTTACCCTTCTCACCTGGACGTTTTCTTGTCACGAATGGGGTGGGGGGAAGAGGACCACCCATTCATCTTGTAATCTCACAATTACAGCAGGATGTGTTTTTACATGCCCTTCAATACTGCAAAAAGAGCAATATTGAGAGATAGTGATGCCCTGTCCTGTCAATGGAAAGTGATGCCTTATTGACAGCTAGAGCATGGGAGGACTATGATGTCATGAGATAGCAGGAGCCATTTGCGCTATTGTGGCATCATAATCATACAATTTTGCTGTGTCTGATAAAGCCCCCCTTTCTCCCCCCCTCTCTCTGTGTGCTATTCTTATTTCATTGTTTTGATTTGCCATTGAAGGAAGGAAGCTACATAAATATATTAAATTAGTATATATTAAAAATACTGTTATAAGAATAGATCTGTTCTATTTACAGTAAACTCAAATTTTAAAATGAAGATTAGCATTCACAGACATGATGTGGTTTAACTCTAGGTCACAAATTATTTTTTAAAATGCCATAGGATTGTAAATATTTTCACCTAATAAAGGGCAAGTGAGATACAAATACATGTTTAATTAAAAGAGGTCTTTAATCTGCACCATCTAAATATGAACTAGGTACTAAGGGAATAATGGAAAAGCTGAAGATTCTTTCAGGAAAGAAGAAAAGCTACCTCTGAAAATCTCACAGCAGCTGATGCCATTCTTAACTCTCTTCACAATTACTCTTTTGACAACTCTGGAGACACAGACACACACACTTTCCCCATACTTCAGTCTAAGGGAATTGAGGAGCAAAGAAGTTCATTCTGTTTCTGTGGGAGTGAACATTCTTGCTGTCTATGATAAGTCAGTAACTTTCAGGAAGCAAGATTACATGAAGCTGTTCCCATTTGGCCTTAAAACAAGAAGAGCTGAAACTGATTTTGTTATTTGTATGAGTAACATGAGAACTATATCTCAAGTTTAGTCTTTAAAATGGGCCCCAAACACTTCCACCTGTCTATCTATCACCACCTCCCCTATATTTATCAGGATTTTTAAAATGATGGTAAATTCAGAATGCAATTATGTTTTTTTTTTCTTTTTCTTATTTTTAAACTAAATTTTAGGTACAAGGAGAAGGATGTCATTACTAGGCATTCAGGCTACAGGGAGAGAATTTCCTTAGCAAAGATGCTTAACTAGCTCTTGGTACCAATGGGATTTCTCCCCACAAGTGTTGTAACCAATTAAGGGTCTTGGTGTGCATTTGTATTAGTGTTGCTCTAAACCTCCCTCCAGAGGATCTGGAGGAGCATAGCCAGTTTGCTTGAATCTCCCTGTGTGTAGGGGATATTGCTTCTTCAAATACCATAAACTACCATATATTCCTGCATATAAACTGCTTTTTAACACTTGAAAATCTCCTCAAAAGTGGGGGGGTTGTCTTATATGCCCAGCAGGTCTTTTCCCCTGCTGTAAGAATGACTGCCTTGTCTTTGACGTGGTAAATTCCCTGGGCAGTTTCCCCAGCAGCTACTTCCCCCTGCTGTGAGAATGACTGCTTTGCCTTTGAAGTGTTAATTGCCCTCCATTTAGGGATTGTATTTTGGTAAACTTGCCAGGAAGGTTTCCATTTGCATAGTTTTGGGGATTTCCTCTCCAGGAGTTTGCAAGTCTGCCAATGTGGCTCTAAAATCATTAATGTGTTCATTCAAAAATTTGGGATTTGATAGCTTCATATTAACCAACTTCATTATTAATGAAACCTTACTTTCCAAAGACTGAACACCACAGAGATTTTTCAAAGTATCCCATGCTTTTTTATCTGTTCTCAGTCCTTTAACTTCACAGACTATTCCATCATCTACAGCCACTGAGTTGGCTGGCTGGTGGGGGGCAGGCTTTCAAGCCAGGTGGCTGGCTGGATGGAGGGGCAAAGTCGATATTTTAACTTAAAAATTGGGGGGGGGGCTCGTCTTATGCGCCCAGTTGTCTTATATGCTGGAATATATGTTATTTAGACAATGGGGCTTGCTGCACTCTGAAGAAAAGCAGCAGTGCAGCAGGAAGGTTTCGTCTTCCCTGCTGCCTTACTACATGATGTTGTTACTCTTTTATCCCAGTCCCATGGAGACTGAGATAAAGCCATGTCTTTTTGCTAACTGGAAAAACCAGTTAACAAAATGATGTGGTTTTTCCTCGGTCTCCCATGGGACCAGAATGGCAGAACACTGGGAGAATGATGACATCATGTGGTGAGGCAGCATGAAAGATGGAAACTTCCTGCTGTACTGCTGCCTTTCTTTGGAGTGAGGTAAGCCTCAATGACTGTGTGAATGGGCAATCTCTGGTCAACACAAAAGGCAGGACTCCTATCACATCAAAGTCTCAGGTGTGAAGTGTTTTTAATAAAGTCCTGTAACTCAGAATACACAGGGGAAATTTCCCCCCTCTAAATTGGCAGAAGCGGAAAGCTAGCAAAACCTCAGACTTAGTCTAATTTTGTAAGGTTCTCAAACTATTTCAGAAAAAATAAACCTTGGCAAGCTATGATGTCATGGCCCCAAAAGAGTGAAAAGTCCCTTCTCCAGCCTCCAAGTAGATATGGACAGGAGGAAGAGCAGGGGTTGGTGTGTGGGATTGAGAAGAGGATGACAGAATAAAGGGAAGAAGAGTAGCAGGAAGGAAAATTAGAAATGGGTTGGCTTTGGCTGTAACCACCAGTGATTCTAACACTTGGTTGCCAGATTAGTCTGATGGCCTCAACAGGAAAAAAATAATGTTCAGTGCAAATTAGCCCCTAAACTAGTCATACCCCTAATAACTGATATACTCAGGTATCCACAGAACTGAAGGCAATGTTATTACTGGTTCTGAAGATTAAGTGCTCCTTTTACCAAATTGTGAATTTGTGGTTAGATAGTGGACCAAACAAAGCTCCAAAGAGATCTTTCAGATGTCCATTTTTCTCCAGCCTTCTCTCCACAGAATGTTTCAAGGATTCTGTTTCACACCAAAGGTAACACTTGTTCATATTTTACTTACAAGATCAGCACATGCCTGCATGCTGTTCAGCAAAGCTTACACATGGGAATGAATTCTCAAAATTACAAACAGCCATGATTTATAGGCTTGCCATATGGTGTCAATAAATAAACTTGTGGGTATCTTGTATTCCCTGAAACATACATCAACACATATAATTAAACATCAATTAAGCTCCTGTTAGAAGTGGGCATACAAGAAGCTGGTTTTCCCACTAGTCAGCTGGAACTGGCTGGTTCTTCTTTCAGCTGGTGAGTGATTGGTGACCATTGAAAATATATGCATCACAAGGAAAGCAGAGATACTGTTATTTAGTTTTTCAAAAACTTTAAGCAATATAATGTTTTGGTAAGTCAAGACACTGTGGAAAAGTCTGAAGGCCTATCTTAGTTCATTGCTAATTATCCACTGTTATCAGAAAATGAAGATGAATAAACGTCCAGAGGAACTGAATCATGACTTAGACAGTAAAAACAGAGAAATTTAGATGGAAAACAGAGAAAAGAGCTGAATGTGGTTTAGCAGAGCATCCCAGAGTAATGCTTGCCATATAAACAGTGCTAGAAACTTGATGGTTATAATCTTTGGAAAGACTTAAAGTAAATCACCCACTTACCATATTACCTCACCTCCGTTTACTAAAACCCCACATCATGAGATTGCTCCCTGATGAGGCGATAGTTTTAAACTGTATTGACTTTTTGCTTTATACTCTTTCATTTTGTTTTGTTCATTAAATATGGCTTTGAAACAAGGCTACAGACAATTTAAAAGATGCATATGTTTATATAAAAATTGCCCAAAAGCCAATGAACTGTGGCCTACTTTCCTTGCTTTTCTCCCAGATCACAAGAAACCCTATGGTCTAGGGTGAATTCCTAATGTGGGAAATTATCTCTTCTTGGGACAGTAACAATGTTCAAATCAGTAGTTTGGAGTATAATAAATTTCACTAGAGCTTGATAGTAGTATGTCAGTGCTGTAAGAAATGCAAATTCAGGTCATGGTCTGCAATTATTTCAGTTTGTTCCCTGTAAGGAGTGAGGGGAGGGGGTGAGTAAGAGCAAGTGTATGTGAAATACATAGGTCTGTGCCCTTTAAAATACACAATGTTCTTTAAGTTCTGTGAAATAAATAAATAGATGTTTAAAAAGGGGCGGGGGAGAGCCTGTTATTTACTACATGACATATCATTTATTTTGCAAGAATGTGTTTAATTTGTTTTCTATAAACAGTTTAATCTTATGTTATTACAACCTATACTCATGAAACATTATTCCACAGTCACTACCACTTTGACTACTGATGTTTGAATCTTCTGATATTTTTATTCATCATGGTGGTGACCAATTTGTTCTTCCAAGGTGCTCATCTCAATGTTAATTTTATTTATTTATTTCAATTAAAAATGTTCATTAAAAATTAATTTTATAAGTAAATTTAGTTCTATTTTATAACTACTAATTTTATTTTATTAATTTAATTTTAAAATTGTATTTCACCATTACAGAAATGAAAAAAGGGGGACCCACAAACAACAAAAAACAAAGGCACAACAATAAAAAACCATAGATATAATAAAATAAAGAAAAAATATTCAGTACCCTATATATGCACCCCTCCATCTCCACCTCTCCCTACCAACCCCCACTGACTTCCTGCACATCCCTAGAACTACTGGTAAGTTTTTTCTGAGAGATGTCAGTTGAACTCAGCCAAGGCCATCCCAGGGGTGAGCAAGGATTTAAACTCAATGTTTTTTCACCAGGTCTGGATGCAGTCTACTGCAAGATTGTGACAATGTATCTGCTTGAAGTCCTTGAATTCATGCAGTTTTCATGAACTTCAGAAGAAAAAACAAATACTTAATTTCTGACAGGAACAACATTCCTATTTTTCCTCTTAAATATATATCGTTACTGTAGTAACAAAAGTATAATATGAGGGTCTTAGCATGCCCAACTACCCCTTCCTCGCAAGATTCCATAACTGGAAATATTGGACACTTTTCAGGGTCTTATTAGCTTAGGAAGACAGGAGGACAGTTGGAGGTCACAATGATCTGGAATGTGTCTAGAAATATAAAGGTGGGAAAGCCCAAGTTAAGAGTATATGGAAAGCCCTCTGCAGTAATGAGTTTATGCTAATGACCCAGTCATTAAGGGTCATGTACTAATCTTTTCTTCCAGCCTTGGGTGTTTCAAGCAACAATTCAATCATGCAAAAGAGTGGCCATTCCTCATTCCATACCTTGCATAAATCTTTCCTCACACCCCCTACTGCCAGCCTTATGAGGTTGTCACAAGACCATCAATGGTTTAATTAAAGCAATCAGTTGAGTTATGGTTCCTTTGGTCTATCCAGTGGGAAAGGCATCCAGGCTTTGTCATAACCAGAGTACCCCTTCAGGATATGAAACAGAGTATAAATATTAGGGCCCAGACCCCAGCAAAGTGTGCTACAGTGGACAGATCCAGCCACACTCTTTCCCAGCATGCCCTGGATTGGAACGTTCTGTGCCACCCTCAGACACCTGTCTGAGTTTCCTTGCTGCACAGAAAGCCACCTGTGTATGTTAGCTTACCTTTTATATTATTCCAATAAAAATACTTTCTTTGACTTTTACTGGAGTGCTCTCTACAGTTAGTAGTGGTATACATAGGTGAAATGATCCCCAAAGTTACCCTCCTCTTGCAGGCTTCCTGTTTGAGCTAATAATTCCTCCAGATACTATAAGAGTTTTAGGCATCATGTGGGGGGGGGACCCTAACACCTCTCCACACCTCTTAGGGTAACAAGGGTATCTTTGCAGAATGTTGTGGTCATTAAGAAGGAATTCAGGTAAAATCTGAAGCAACATAAAAATGCTTAGTTTTCTATATATTTTTGTTCAAGGTCTACATATTCCAGATTATAATCTTCTATTTGCTACTTACATTTGTGCCTGAATTCTCAATAAGAAAGCAAGGATCCAGAAAGGCAGTGACTTCATATAAAGTGCTTCTGCTCCCACAGATGTAGGTGGTGTATGCTACGTCCTTCCCTTCCGTGTACATTCACTGATATGGTGCTGTTCCAGTATTATCTTTGCTTTCCAGTGAAATTCCTGGGGATGCATGAGATAGTCGTGGCAACTTCAGCCTGTAGTCCTGTTTTAAGTACTATTTGCTGCAGTTTCATCTTGTTAGACCTTTAATAAGGTCTGTTGTCTGCTTGGCACTTCCCCACAACCTCACATCATGGCTTCCTGCTTTTCTGGGCCACAAGCTCTGATCTCTAGGATTTTTTTCTCATATAGGAAAGCTTATTCCTTTCTCCGCTCCTCTTTCTTTAAGTACCAGCACCCAGCCAACTGGAGTTGGACTATCACCTACTGACTGACTAATGTTTTCATTTTCAATTCCTGATGTGAACATCTGAGCAATAATATTCTTTATGGGCCTACTAACTGGCATTCAAATGTATTGATCCTTTGACCAATTGGAATTGTACTTTATCATCTTCCTGATATTTATATAAACAAAGGTAACTTTTTTTCTCAGTCATTTTCAATCTCTCAGCTTGAAGTCTCCCAATCATACTAAACATAACCGAAGCAGAAACAACTGCTGTATGTCCAACAACAGTAACAAAGCCAGACCTCTGGTCTACTTGGTTATGTTATAATTTCATTCAGAGTTCCCTCATAGACTAAAAAAATTGCAGAAAATGAACTGATAAAGAGATAATGGTTTGCCCATTGTGTTTCATTAACCTATTCACAAGCTTGGGTTAAATGTACATCATTTTCTCATTACTTGTTACTCAAAAAGTAGCAATTGATAGCATCTTTTAAATGTTTTAACAAAATGAGCCAACTGTTTGTTTGTTTTTGCATAATATGTAATATTGACTCACTAGTGAAGAAATGTTACTTTGGGGGAGATTTTCATAATTTGATCATTTTAGGGCAGGTTGATTTTTTTTTTAAAAAAAATTGAAAATAACACACTAATATATGTACATAATCAGCAATGTGTGTACTCCTAACATTTAAGAAGTATTCATGATTTTGTGAGAGAAACAAATTTCTTGTGATTTTGTAGGAGCTCTGATCCTCTATATTGTGGCTTGCCCTATCACCTGAATCTCTTCCCAGATTTATTGCAAATGATGTTACTGATATTGCTTGCATGTTGTTGGAAAGGTCTAAGTATTTAGCAAGCCACTGACATTTCAAATGAAAAGGATAAACTAATGGTATGAAAAAAATATTGCTTGCTTCCTGGTTTGCCATAGGTGGCTTAGAGATACCACCAGTCAGGAACTAAGACAAGAACAAAATAACAAAAGGAAAATACTAACTCTGCCCAGATTCAACAAATTCCAATGCTACCTAGTGACTAAAGAGTAAGATATACTATCCACACATATTTCAAAATGGGTCGATATTAGTAGAAATAAAGGCAATTGAAAGCTGAGTGGGCCAAAAAATCTGGGACCTTTTAAATAGTCTTCTGGCTTTCAAGGTTTAAATGTGAATCACAGGGGAGATCAAGGTCACAGTCTGTGTCTATGTTCTGCTCAGGATTATGCACTTCTGTTCTGATATGAATCAATATATTCCAAAGTGTTTAATGAATGACAGTTCTCTTTTTGCCATTGTTGTTTATTAAAAGGGAAAAACAGAAAAAAGCTAGTGCATGAGCTTTCATGGAGAAGCCAGTAGTTGCAACTTCCTAATACCTCTGCTTCAAATAGATTTCAGAACAGGATGGAATTTGGTATAAACAGCAGGCTAGACAACCATTTACAAGTAGAAGAATAATACAGAAAAAAAAAGTCAAAGGACAAATGGGAACTTCAAAGTGAGAAAAAATGTTTCTCATCCAGAGTCACAAGCGTGCTATAGCATTAAACCCAGATATTTATGAGCATCAACTGCTCTCTGTTTCAAAAGCATTTTTCTTCTGTTAAGAGTTCCCAAGTCACACAGGCTTAAGCTGGGAAGGACATTGTTTATGTGTCATTTTTTAAAAAACAAACAAACAAACAAACAAATCCTGGTCCTATTATAGGCACAACTATCTATGGAATTTTCATTATATTACATGAAGGAGAAAACTATCATTATACAGTATTACATGAAGGAGAAAACATTACATGAAGGAGAAAACTATGAGCATGCACCTGATTTTGAAAGATGGTGATTATTCTTTTTAATGATTGTTTATTTGAATGAGTCCACGAGGGGCAGAAACGTAAGAAAGAGAACAGTACTTAAATTTAACTAAGCAACCATTTAGTTTGTTGCTGTCTTTATAGCTGTGGCTACCCCCATGTTTCTGGAAAACTTATAAGCAGGGTGTGAAGAACAGAAGACAACCCTTACCCCATTGTTCATCGCCCATTCAATGTATTCAGGGAAGTGGTGTCTCTAAAGTAGTGTTTCTCTGTCAGGGTTCTCTGGAACCCTAGGGTTCCCTGGAACCCTAGGGTTACCCAATAGGTTTCTAGGGGTTCCTCAAGAGATTGTGATTGTGGGTGGGGGGAAGCAATAGAAGTATATAGAATAATGATTATGCTGGGGTTCCCTGAGACCTGAAAATTATTTCAAGGGTTCCTCTAGTGTAAAAAGGTTGAGAGAGGCTGCAGTAGACATTTTGTCTGGCTATTAGGATAATAGCAGCGAGTTAAATCTGACATGGCACTAAAACTACAGCACCAATGTGGTAGAACTCTCTATCACCTCAGCAGTACTTAGGGCTGCTCCCAAATCAGCTTGGAGTGGGTCACAGCCCTCTGGAGGATTTTTCTGGGATACAGTGAAAAGAGGAGCTTTGCAGCTTGATTAGTGGATACCCAGTGTTGGAACCTGTCCAATGAAATCCACAAAATTGTCACAAACTTTTTTTTTTGTAAACTAATAATTGCTTTAGCTTTATTTTTAAAGTGTATATTTTAACATGAATTATTAGAGTAGGAAAATAGTCTCTTCCAGTTACTAAACTAACTAGGACACATTATTTGCTAGTTGTTCATAGTCTACAAATAACCTTGAAGGCAAATAACTTTGAAACCTTGAGGTCTCCCCCTCAGTTGAGACTGACTTGCCTTGTTAACAGGGAAGGGAGGAGACTGGGCAGAGACCTGGTCAAGCAGATGGAGAAGAGCCAGGCCCTTCTTCAATCAGGCAAACCTGCTCAGGGGCTGAAAAGAATGAGGAGGAGGAGGAGGAGGAGGAGGAGGACCCTCCCCCAGGAATAATGAAGGCTGAAACACCTGGCCCAGATGCCCCAAGTCAGATAAAACATGTGCCTGCAAGCAAGGTCTTCTTGGGAGGAGGCCTTATGAGAATGCCAGAAACAAATATACAGTAGCACCCCCGCATCCACTGATTCGCCAAGCACAGATTCAATTATCTGCAATTTGATATGGTGGGGGAAGGAAGGGGGAGAAGGAATCTTACCTCTCCTGTCCCTTCTCCTGGGAGGACTCCTGATCACCACCATGGTGATTGTGGGGGCAAAAGGGTAAGGGAGGGGAGGAGAAATCTAGCCTCCTCCCATTCCCCCTTTGCCCCCGTGATCACCGCTGTGATGGGGCCATGGCTGGAGTGAAGGGGGAAGGGGAGAGTGATATAATCCCTTTTCCCCTATGAGTACTGCTGTGGCGGGGTCATGGCGGGGGTGAAGGGAGGGACGAGGAGCTATCTTGCCTGGCCTTCCCTCAGGTTGGCTTCTGTCACTGCGGCAGGGCCATGACGGGGACAAAGGAGGAAGGGGAGGAGGCTAGATGGCCCCCAGGATGGCGTTCACTATTATCTGTGGAATTCGCCATCTGTGGGGGCCCAGAACCAATTCCTGTGAATACGGGGGTGCTACTGTAGCTGAGAAGCTTAGTGGAGCTGGAAGCCTCCAGTATTATGAGCCTGAAGAGCAGAGGTAGGCAACTGTGTGAGGTTAGGAGACTGTATTATCCTCTCAGGAGAAGTTTTAAAGCCAAAAATCTCTGCAATGTTCAGGCCTACTTACCCTAACACCCCCAGCCCCATATATATAATAAATTGGCAATGTTTAATGATTAGGTCAGATGTGGCTCTACATGCAGTGTGGCCATTAAAGCTGGGGAAATTCCATGACCAGGAATCCGAAAGACAAACACTGCTCAGTCAGGTATGTACCTAAAGAGAGGCTGCCCAAATTCCAAAGAAATCATAATTTACAAGGCCACTGCATGAACAAACACCTGGCTAATCCTATCATCCAAAGCTGGGATACTCAACCCTGTAAAGCAATCCTCATACCTTTACCCTTCCACAAACAAAGAAGGTTGCTTCCTCTATTCAATTGCAAAGTATTCACACATTAAGATTCCATTAGCATATCCGGAGTGTCTATTGTCTCACCCTGAGCAACTCCGAGAGCCATGCTCCTTCACTCTAAATCCCATCCCCTGAAAGCAGTTATTGACTATAAAAATCCTTCCAAAACTGCACTCAAGTGCACACAGATCTCCTTCCTGTGGGCACTACATTCATCTGTTTGGCCAACCGCACAGTTCATTTTCCTCTGGACACCACACCAGATTGTGTACCCACTCCTGCTTCCAGACCATCACTCTGCTGGTTTTCATTGTCATCTCTGCTCTACAGGACAGGTGTCATATCACCCACTTGGAACTCCCCTCACTATATCCTCTATCCCAATATTTCCTACTTTGTTTGCTAGCCTTGTGTGAATGCTTAAAGCCTAAATGTGTGTGTGAACATTGTTATTATTACTTTTTCAAATAAAGGCCAATTTATTGGACTATCTAGCTTAACGTCTCCTCCATAGTACTGGTAAACCTAGGTTAAAAGATCCTGATATCTGTTGCCCTCCCTTGCATAGCCAAGCTGGGTATATTAATTCCCCAAATTAATATCAATATTTTGAGGGTCCTTTAGACCCCCTGACTGTTTAGGGTAACACCTGGACCATTTTAGGCCCAGGAGAAGCTTGCTCTTTTAAAAAGTGGCCCAGGGAAGCCTTCAAAAGGCATTTGAGAGCATTTGGGGGCATTTGTTGTCCACAGGCCACACTTTGCCCTCCCCTACTGTGTAGGAACTCAGACTACTTGTGTAAAAATAACATGACTTTCTTGAAGACATTCTGCGTGAAAGCTCCTTTTGCAGTTTGGACTCTTGACTAGTTTACAACTTCTGGATTGTTTTCATAGCTCCGTTTATCAATAACCTCTATGATTCTTACAGTGATCAATTGCTTTCAACCTAGTACTGATGATGGATTATGCTGTCTAGCTGTAATCCCATGCAACTACATGGCAACAACAACACTGTAGCTACAGCCAGTCCATGGCATTTTGTTGTCTGAAGAAAAAACAAGATGTTGCTTCCCTCGAAGCAAAGAACAACATGGTGTTCTTCTTCTTACATGTACAGAAGGTAACCAGATTTAGCAAGTAAATTGTACTTTGATGTTGCCAGTGGATCTGTACCTTCCACTGCACCAAGCTAACATGGGCTGGAGAAGGACAGATCAACAAACACAGCTTTGTCCTACAACATTTCATTTGTGCTTCCCATCATCTGCTGCCTGAGATGGTCACTTCATTCTGCTTAGTGATAGGGGAGTCTCTGGGACATGGGTGGCCTTGTTCCATAAACCTTTTTGCATGCTTCAGTCCTATAATGCACCACCGATGATCATTGTTCTCCAAGTTTAGAATTCCATTCTTTCATACAGTGTTTCAGAAGCACAACAGCTGCCTCAGTGTGCTGGATGTCTTCCTGGGAGCACAGCATCATTTTATGTATTGAAAACCATGTAAGAAAACCAAAAGAGCATTCCATGCAAAGGAACTCATTTTTGTGGACCAGATGCTGGACCTAGGCAACCTTATGTCCCATTAAACCAACTGTTTTCTTACTAGCACTGATATGATAGGTGGCTTAATTATGAGGAAGACAAATTAAGCAGAAATCACTCATAAAACCAATGCAATACACATATCTTAAATCAATATTTTATCATAGCTAAATAAGAAAAGTATTTCAGTATGCATATAAGACTGAATCTCCGGCTGGAATACTATAAGTGGTTTAAGCTGGTGTAACCCTAGTTATGCCAACAAAAGTATTTTTAAAGATGTTGTGGAAGGAAGTATCCTGTACCTCCTTCTAAAATGTCTTTGGGTTGGGTGTGCACCAGGGAACCATTTCAGTATCCTTGCAGAGCCAGGAATGAATAAGTAGCTTCTGCCCTTGTTGGGGACAGCAACAGTGGTTTCTTCTTCTCAGGACAGCTGAATGGGGCCCAGGTACATGGGTGGTGGCAATAGTGTGAAGTTGCAATCTGGTGTCTGGCCTCTGTTCCAAACCTAGGAGAGAAAAAGCAATTGCTTCTGGACAAGTGGTATAGGTTCATGCTTTGCCAGCATTCATATTGGATCTTGCTTTTAATTTTACAACAACAAAAAAAAAAGAGCATGGATGAGAGAGAGGAAGAACATCTATTGCATAAGCCCTGTAGTTGCTTATGGGACTTCTAATGTCTAACCTGTACCTGTACATTCTTAGGAATGCTCTGCATACCTATAATCAATTAATAAATTAAAATAAATTAAATTAATAAATTTAATGCATTAAAAAATAAGATGAGCATACCTCTTGAAAATGGAAGGGATCACTGTACAGTACTTGTACTAAGACATTGGAGAGAAGAAAAGTAATTCTATACACAGTTCTCCATTTGCATCCTACTTTTTTCAGTAAGGCATTTGTCCTGCTCACAGTGTGTAAGGCTTCTTTAAGGCAACAGTTTTAGCTTACACCTGCCTCCCTTTTCCTGATCTCCTCATAGTTTGTAATGATGAAGTCAGGCAAAAATAGACAGGCGTTCCAGAAGAGCATGTGATTTGACTGCTATCTCTGATAGAGGATGAAAACCAAAAGATTCACAGAGCAATCCTCTGGCAAAACATGTTGTGTCTCACAGCTTCCTTCCTGGCTCATTTTGGTAGCTGAGCTTGGAACTGACTACTCCCTGGGTAGCATTCCTTTGGGGGCTATAGGAGCTCCTCTTTGAGACATTAAGAGCAGAGCAACTGATCTTACTGTGCCCAGTTTTCCCATTCCAGCTACTCCCTGAAAAATTTGAAAAGAAGGTATGTATGAGTAATATCAGTAATGAAACACTAGGGATGGCATAGCTTTAGATTTGAGAAATATGCAAAAGGAAACAAGAAAGAAAATAAAAATGTGATTGAACCAGAATGCAAAAAGTAGGAATGATACAAGGACCAGTCAATAAATAAAAGCAAAAGTTGGGATGAAGCTAAAAAAAAAAAAAATACTCTCCATAGTTTTAGATCTTCATACCTTATGAAAAGACAGCTCCCAATCCAGTGCAGACATACAGGACATGAAAATAGATCAACAAGGCACAGCTATTCAATGTGACTTACTGGCAGATAAGCATTTGTAGGATTATAGCCCAACCTTACCTAAATTAGCTTCTTCAACACAGTGGTATTTGGACTATTTGATAGTAAGCTATATGAAATAGACCAGACAAAAATTACACGTCCCAGACAATCAGGCCAAAAATCATATTTATTTGTAGCTTTTAGGCTAAAAAAGAAAAAGAAAAACAGGTGTTGCTGGAGCAGGAGGAGGGGGAGAGGGGAAGGTACTTCTGGAAAGAGCAGAGCATTAACCTTGCTGTTCTCACATAATAAAATCTTGCATGGCAAGGGATTGGCCATTGTGGTGTCTTGCAACTCTATGGTTCTATGAAATAATGGTAGAATAATCTGAAGGGAAACTTGTAGAACCCTAGGCTGAAGACTAATGAAACAAGATGATACTATAAAAAGAAGGGAACATGGGGGTGGGCCTTTTGTACAGGAGAGAATTAACCTCTTGATTATTACTAGACTTCACAGAGACATTTAGACAAAAGACGAGTAACAATACAGTAAAAAAAAAACCAATCCAACTGGAAACATATAAATTAAACTATTGTTAAGAAATGCAAAAGCATTTAACCCATTTACACATTATGAAAAATAAAGTCTACTAGAATAAATGATTTGATTAGGACTAGGACTCTGGGGGACTTGGGTTCACATCATGTTCTTACCTGGAAACCCACTGGGTGACCCTAGGCAAATCATACTCTCTCAGTCTCAGAGGAAGGCAATGGCAAATTTCTGAACAAACCATACCAAGAAAACCCCATGTTGGACTACGACTCTGGAGATCAGGGTTTGAATTTTTGCTGGGCCATGAAAACCCACTGGGTGACCTTGGGCAAATCACACATTCTCAGCCTCAGAAAACCCCATGATAGGTTCACATTACGGTTGCCATAAGTCGGAAACAACTTGAAGGCATACAACCACCGCCACCACTAGGTTCATATTAGGGTCTCCACAAGTAGTCAAAAAAGACTTGAAGACATGCAGCAACAAGAGTAATTGAAAGTATTTCCTTCATATAGGCCTCTAATCATAAAGCTACATGAACCAACATCTCAACTTTCAGTGAATTTCTGTTGAGCAATTCTTTATCTTTAAATTTAGCTATTTTTTCTGTTGTCTGAAAAGTTAAATCCATAAATTGTATAACTAAAAAATAGAAAATGTCCAACAAGAATAGCATGTCTTCCTAACATTTTCCTATATGTCTCATAAAATCCCTCATAAATTCTCACATGGATATCTGTTTACTACAGGTATTAGTAAAACTCTTTTGACCAATATTTCTCATTGCCTTCATAACTAATAGTAGAAGCAGCAGCTGTAGAGAGTTTAAAATATGCAAACCACACAGGGGTGATGCCCATAAAGAACAGAAATCCCCTAATGTAAACTGTATTTCCAGCATATGTCTGTAGTCTGTGTGGGTACATGAGTGTGAAATATTGATTATATGGAGAAAAGAATTTTACATCAAGCTTCCAGCTACATGGAAAGCCAATTCATTGTAGCATCACTTCAGTGTTATTCCTTGGAGATGAGGCAGATGGACTTTTTTTTTTGGAGGAACTGAATAAGAAAAAGAAGTGTTGAGGTCTACTAAATCTTAATAATGAAACAACTAGGCAGTGTGTCAGGCATCTAAGATCTTCTTGTTTCCTGGCATTAGCCCAAGGCAATAAATTAAAAGGTGGTATTTGGCACAAATGATGATACAATTTGCAGATGAAAGAGCAAATGCCATGGGTTGCTCCGTTCAGCCAGCTGAAATCTTTTCATGAGGATAAAGCATGCTTATTTCACACTATTTGTTATGCTTGAACCAAACAATTTCTTAAACAATTAAATTCAGTGCATATTGTTTGGATCAGGCCTGCATCTTTTTATTTCATTTCAATTTTTGGAATTTTTAGATTCAGTTGTATGTAATGATAATCAGGACAGTTTACAAAATTTAACGTACTCCTTACGTGCCCTCAAGTTTATTCTGACTTATGGTAATCCTATCATAGGGTTTTCTTGACAAAATTTACTTGCCATTGCTTCCTCTAAGTTTGAGGGAGTGTTACCTAACCAAGGTCACCAAGTGGGTTTACATGGATGAGTGGATATTTGAACCTTGGTCTCTTAAACCACTACAACACACTGGCTTTAATATGTCATTTAATATTTGCAATAAATACATTGAATACCAAAACAGCATATATGGGGGGGGGGAACTATACAGTGCAGCAAAAAATTGAAAATGTATCAGTAGGATATTCAGACATTCACAAAAAGGATTAAAATGAACAGATGAGGAAGGCAGCATTGCTCTGTTGTTTCTCTCCTAACATGGAGATTGACAGATTCCAAAAGACAACATCCTGTGCTTGCAATCTCTCTATGTTGTTCAGGAACCCTGGATTTTTTCCCCTCAGGATTTCCAGTCAGGTGGGAAGCTTCCATGAACTGCAGAAACTGTCCCCTTCAGGATTCTGCTCCCCATATAAAGAAAATGAGAAGAGGGCAGTATAGCTGTCACGTTCACTCTTTGTGTGTTGATTTTAATTTTTTTTTGTGAACTGCTGAATAACAACAACAACAACAACAACAACAATATTTTTAACCCATGTCTCCCCATGGATCGAGGCAAGGAACAACAACAGGGTAGCATACTACATCAGTTGAAAGCACACAACTTCAATTAAAATGTCTAACGTCATTTTAGAGCTGGCATTGAGAGATGTAACCATGTTCATTGCCTGAAGCAAGCAAAGACATATCCAAGTGGTCTTTCTTTCTTTCTTTCTTTCATTCATTCATTGACCTCTTACGTTCCTGCCATGGAGATCAAAAAGAGTGTCCACAAGCTTCCCGGTTAATATCTGATTGGGGACTTTATCAGATGAGCCCCTTAAAAGCATTCTTTGGCTGGCATTAAAAATCCATTTTTATGCCAGCCCTCCCCCCCCAAAAAAACCACACTTGCCTCTAATCCCAGCAAAGGCTTCCCTGACAATGAAAGAGGAAGTGAACAGAGCCCATTCACTTCCTCCTTTGAAATCCCATGGATTATCGTGAGAGTTCATCATGCAGCAAATTCAAAAAACAAAACAAAAATAAGACATAAAAACTTTCAAAAAGCACACACTCACACACTTTAAAGGTCCCAGGGAAGCCAGGGAGAGTCATAAAAGGTGCATTATTTACCTGGCTGTCACCAACTCACCCAGAAGTGTTCACACCGGACCAGCCATTGATGCTGCATTGGCATGAGTATAATGGCATGAGGTTTCACACACCAGCAATGCCAGCACAAAAGCGCCATGGGGGGAATCTAGTGACAGCTTCAGCTATAAATAAAAAACTACAGGTTTTGGCAGGGACATAACTGCAAAAGGACAACATCGTCTAATATGTGTGCCCTTCATGGTTATGTGGCATCATTATGGTACCATATTTTATGCATCTGATAAAGTCCTGGGGTACAAACCAAAACCAGAACTTTTTAATTTCAGCAAGGTTGCCCCATCATACATCTGCTACGTATGCTCTTAATTTGAGTTTTGAGCTTGATTTTTACCTAACAAATATATTTTACCATGCTAAAAAAAAAACCACAACATTCTGAATTGCAGCTCTGTTGTTGGACCACATTTTCTGAGACAGCGGAAAAAGGATTGTGACATTTATATTGGTGATAGATGACAGGGAACAGTGCAGAATGATGGAGAGTTGTTGTTGGGTTTGGGCCATCATGGTTAGCATTTAACATCCTGGCCCAGCAATTAACTGAATGGTAGATCCTGATCAAATTTCTTTAAACTTCTGTTCCATGTTTGAAAGGGGGCAATAATAACCTCAAATGTTACCATGAAGAATTACTGTAAAGCACTAGGTGCACAAAAGGGACATAAATGTGATTAATAACTGTTTGTTTTATATTGTGGTGGCTTGTGTGCTTCAGAAGAGGCTCCACTGTTCTCTGTCATCTATCACAGTTTAAATAAACATGGAATATCTAGAAACAACTGCCACTTGACAGATGATATATACAGGACAACAGCTTAGGAAACAACAAGAGTTTAAATTTGATTATTTATACCATATTTATGATTACAAGAACCCACTTCCATTGATCCAGCAACTTCCTGAAGATAGACTTATACGAATTATTTATTTGTAATGACTGATATATAGTAAAATCTCCAAGTATTCTGCATTATAATGCATGTGTATGCATATGTAAAATGCATATGTAATAAATAAATAAATAAACAATTGAATATGTAAAAAACAACAAGCCATTAAAACATTCCAACAACCAATTCCCTGCCCCCTTCCAAAAACTACAGTCGGGTTTGGTCCCCCCACCATGAACACCAAAATCTGTGGATGCTCAAGTCCCATTATATACAATGTAAAGTGGCAGCGCTTATATAAAAGGGCAATCAGCAAGACTTGTTTTTTGGATTTTTTAGAAATATTTTCGAGCTGTGGTTGGTTGAATCTGTGGATACAGAACCTGTGGATATGGAGGGCTGGCTGTAATGCCATAGCTACCAGCAAAGGAACGCCCATGTAAACAAGTATATTGTTAGGAAAATAGATTTGCCCCCAGGAAGAAACCTGTGGAGCTCTTTGGCACAGGAGAGAATAATATGGACTGAATATTTTTTTTTTTTAAAAAAAAACAGGTCGCTACATGGAAGATAAGAATGTTGACAGTTTGGGATGTCTTTGCAAAATCAACAAATGACAATGGATTTGCACTTGTGCTGTTACAAATGTCTCAGGCTTGATTAACAGATAAAGCTTGCAGTGTTTATAAAAGCACAAACAAGAATTTGAATACCAAAGATAAGCTGTCATGCCACTTTGGGTGCTGTGGGAATCATTTGCCTGGCACAAAAAGGCTGTTTTGATAGCCTATTATTGTTTCCATTAGGAAAAAGGGTATCATTTTTGGACATGTATTTGTTACTCTTTGCCCTCACATTAACTTCCCCTCAACAGTTCTTATATTTCTGCAAAGCTTCAAGTACCCTTCCTTTTGGGCTTGGCTGGTGCTGTTTTGCTTATGTCAGGACAGACACTCAAACTGAGTTTACTATCAGTACATAATGATGGATAAAAATATTTATAACTTTTGATCTTTCTAAAGAGGCCCATAATACTATGTAATATGTCAGACAGAAATAACTTACAAAACAGCTATAAAGGGCAATCTAAAAGTGGTTCTGAAGTGGTGGCCCAAATGCTGACAGGCTAAGCTTCAGACATGAAATATTATGATAATATTTTCTGAGCTAGACAACAGAAAAGTCATGTGATTTCCATAAAGAACTATTCAGGCAGGACAAGGAAGGCAAACACAAGGTCTGTCTCTCCCCTCTTTCTCCGGGCTCATCCATGAATTAGAAGCTGTCTAATTGTACTCTACGGTGAACTCGCCATGGGTCAGCGTAAGAGGGGCACTCCAAAAAAGCGATACAAGGACTCCCTGAAACAACACCTCAGGCTCGGCCAAATTAATCACCAACAATGGTCCACCCTGGCCTCACATCGGGAGGCATGGAGATGCACTATCCACAATGCTGCAGCCTTATTTGAGAACTCACACCGAACAAGTCTTGAAGAGAAACTACAATGTAGAAAAAATCACAACCCGGAAACATCACCGAAGGAAACCTACTGCTGTGCTTTCTGCAACCAGACTTGTCTATCTTGGATTGGCCTTTTTAGTCATCAGCGCGCTTGCACTAAGCGTGGGAAGAGTCCTTCCTGAATCTTTGTTTGCGAAGAAAAGCCAGAGGGAAATTGCAACAAGTCTCATTGTGATTTCCAGTGTTCATGGGGAGTCCATCCACACAAGTAAGGCCAATACTTGTGGCAGACAGCTGACCATCAACTTTGTAGAGAAATATAAAGATAATGATGGGGCAGGTACAGCTGGCATGCTTCTATCCATGATCCCTTATGCATGTATGAGGCATATTAATGCCTGAATCAGAAAACCAGTGACAGAAAATATCTTGGATATTTTTGTTCACCAATTCTGTTGCCACTACATTTGTACTCCATTTTTCTTCCATGTTCTTTTTCTTTTCTTTTTTTTAAACAAAAACAGTTTTATTGAAAGAAATATAGCTTAACAAAATTCAACAGAACAAAATAGAATTTAGACTCTCAGCATTCCTTCACAAAACATATAATAAATGCATACATTTATACTGTATATTGTTAACCAATGATATATTTTTACATATATTGTTAACCAATTATAAGAAAGCAGGAAATCAGGTTTTAATTTCTTTCTATGTTTATTTATATGACTGTTGTGTAGGTATGTGTATGTGCTCTGTTTATTAGTCATGTGTGGTGTGTATTTGTATGTATTACTGTTGAATGCATTATTATTAATAAACATATACTTTTTTTAAAAAAGAAAACATTGAAACAGTCAAATATTTCCTTTTGTTTGTTCAGTCATTAATCAAAATGGAAATTGCAGTCAAATCAGAAGACTAAGACTTGGAAGGACAGCTATGAAGGAAGTAGTCAAGATCCTCAAGTGTAAAGATATAATCACTGAATACCAAAGTCAGGATTGTCTATGCCAACATATTTCCAATTTCTATGTATGATTGTGAAAGCTGAGCAGTGAAAAAAAAAACTGATAAGAGAATAATCTCATGTGTTCTGTGGACACCATGGACTGCCAAAAGGACCAATCAATGGGTCCTAGAGGAAATCAAGTCTGAATGCTCCCTAGAAGCTAAGATGACTAAACTGGGACTGTCGTACTTTGGCCATATCATGAGAAGATATGACTCACTAGAAAAGACAATAATGCTTGGTAAGGCAGAAGGCAGGAGGAAAAGGGGAACAGCACATTCCAGATGGATAGACTCAATCAGGGAAGCCATGGCTCTGAGTCTGCAAGACTTGAGCAGGATGTTGATTTTAGGGTGACATGGAGGTCTCTCATTCATAGGGTCACTATAAATTGAAGTTGATGGCAGTTAACAACAATAACAACAACATTTGTTTCAGCTTTATCTCAAATAGGTGAATATAGGATTGCAGTCCCATTTTTTCTATTGTACTCCTAGGATTAATGCCTATATGCTCCCCACCCCCATTTTCTTTGTTTGTGACTCACTTGAGGAATCCCCACCCCCTCACCTTTCATTCTATTGCATCATGGAGTAATTTTTAAAGTGTAATAGTCAGACATACCTATTTCTGTTTCAAAGTAAAGGCGACTCTAGGATAGCTTTTCACATATTAATATATGGGATTTTACACACATGAACATAAATATAATTCTTCCAAAGGAAATGATCTAGCATTTCTTATTCTAATTATACTGTTCCAGAGATTTGACGACTCATTAGGGAGTTCATTGGTGGATGCATATGCCATTACTTGACACAGATTAACTCCCTTTTGCCTGGAACTATTAGACTCTGACCTACTAAATCTATACAGGGCTGGAAATTCTAACATTTACCAGACTACATACATTTGCGTCATGTAAGAATGTTGCACTGCACTAATTTACTTCTAATTTTACAGAGATTCAAGAAAATCTGTCTAGAATTACATCTCCAGAAAGTGTGAGGAAGTATGTTATTATATCCAGAAGTACTTTACAAAGCATGAGGCATATCAAGAAGGTCATGACAGCATTATTTTTATGTCTTCTAAGAAACTATCTGTTTTCATGGACGGCCCGTTGCTATAGTACCCAAGTCACCATGACCCATTTGCAGATTTTAAAGTGTCTTCACAACCTAGAAAAGGCCAAGTATTTTCTGAAGGACAGTACAATTTGATACATGTCTACTCAAAATAAAGCCCATTGTGTTCAATGGGGTTTGCTACCAGGTAAGTGTATATAAAGCTGTGCCCTGAGTAGGTTTTTTAAAAGTATGTTTTTAATGTAATATTCCTTTCCTAAAGAAATGAAGATTGCAGTCAATCAAAACTACAGCCTTCAGAGAACAAATATTAACATTTCTAGCAATTGTTTGCTATTGGTATGGTTGATAAATTATTGTTATGTAAGGTTGCATTCCTATATCTACTTTCCTGGCATCTGGACTATATATCTATATATTATCTATATCTATATTCAGATAGGTAGATAGATAGATGCAGATGACATATGAGATATCTGCTGCTGATTGTTAGTACGTTGAAGTGGATTACAATTCCCATCATCTCTCACCATCACCTATGCTGGGTAGGGCTGATGAATTACATCTCAATAACATCTGAAAGACTAAAAGTTGTCTTTCCAAAATAAATGGGTATAGATACAGACATCCCACCACCATCATCAAGGACTTCCTTATACTTGTGGTTCACTTCATTTCCACAGACATTATTTCTCTCCCTCTCCCTCAATTGACCCCTTACCCTTCAAGCATTCCTTGAAGTAAGTGTGTGTGTGTGTGCGCGCGCACACGCGCATGCGAGCATTCAAGTCACCTGTTGACTTATGGAGATCCCATGAATTTCACAGGGGAGATTATGAGACACGGGGGAACTCAGCAAAAAACAGTGTTCCCAACCACATCAGAAGATTGTAACGAGAACATAAAGGGCAACGTTATCAGATGCCTGTGTCCTCAGCCGTTCCTGGAGCATAGTGCTGCCATGGATGAGGCTTCCCTTTTTCATTGATGGGGACAAGCCGCCAATACAAAGAAGCGCCTTACTCACTCCCATGCTACGCCCTGGAAATGCTGAAGGACAATGTTGTCTGATAATGTTGCCCCTTCCAGTTCTCGTTGCAATCTTCTGATGTGGTTTTTACCGCATTTGATAATCTCCAGGGTTTTCTTAGGCAAGGAATACTCAAAGAGGTGGTTCTGCCAGTTCCTTACTCTGAATTATAGCCTACAGCAACTGATATGCTCCCATCCAAGTACTAACCAGAGCTGATCCTCTTTAGCTTCCAAGGCCAGACCAGACATGGTGCCTTTAGGATATTGAAGTATGCAGTCCTTTTTTAAAAAAAAAATTAAAAACCCATACAAACAACCCTCTCCTTTTAAAATACAGATGGTCAGTCTTTTGCTGGGTGTCACAACAGACAGACATGGGATTGGCAGCGAACCGTGCAAGAAAACCTTTTGGCCAGGCTGTGCTGTATAATGAAAGACACACTTCTGCCTGTCTGCTGCCTGCTTCCCTGTTTAACAGATGGATTTTCGGTAATCATATGAGAGGAGGAAGAAAGCCATGTCTATTTATTGAGCTGAAAGACTTAGCCAATATAAATGCATATTCTGTTACACCAAAGCATTTATTCAGTGTAATATTTCTGCCAAATATGTTCTTAGATTTACAACAAGCCTTCTAAACTACCTTTGGATCATTCCAAAAGCACAGTTTCTACAGATTTGTTCAGAGCAGTGTGAAGTAAAAGGCCACTGCAAACTACAGACCACCTGACCCTGATTTCTATAGATCTAGCACCAGTGGCCAAATGTCCACTAAATAGGGACCATACAAGCCCCCAAACAACAACTAATTAATGCTGAATGTTTCCACAGTAATCACTTTAGCCTGAAGAATGTCCACCCTGCCATGAAATTTCTCGGAAACATTTGTTTCTTGAGATTGCAATTTAGAAAGATTTTATTCAGTGTTGTTCCTTTTTGTTTACCATATAAAAACACACTAGGGATTTAGAAATTGGCTATACAAGAAAGCCAAGATGAAAGAAAGAAAGAAAGAAAGAAAGAAAGAAAGAAAGAAAGAAAGAGGGAGGGAGGAGGGGGAGAAGGAGGAAGTGGTAAGATGTGCCCTAGTAAAAAGAAGGCAAAATCCTTCACATTTTCAATACTATAAACTTGATTCTTGTCTACATGCAGAGGCAGGGTAAGATAGAAATTCTGTATTGGAATGAAATTTTGTCTGCTCATTCACATACCATGACACCAGGGATAGTTGGAATGAACTCTGTCACTCTTCCCATGTCCTTCCAGCTGGCAGTTTGCTTAGAAATCCCAGAAATTACACTATGTCATGACAAAAGTTCCCTGGGGCATTCTGGGAACCTGAAATGGCATCCACTTTGTGGGAGAAGTTAAAGGTAAAGCTTGGAGACTTTTATATTTTTTAAAAGCAATTAATTACATAGTTAGATGTCCTCCAAAGTAATTGTTGTTATGTGCCTTCAAGTCATTTCTGACTTGTGGTAACCCCAAGGCTCAGGGTTTTCTTGGAAGAATTTGTTCAAAGAGGGTTTGCCTTTGCCTTCCTCTGTAGCTGAAAGTGTATGACTTGCCCAAGCTCACACAGTAGTTTTCTCTGGCTGAGCGGGGATTTGAACCTGATCTCTCAGTGTCCTAGTCCATCACTCAAACTGCTGCACGATGCTGGCTCTCCCAAAGTAATTAACAGCTGCTATAGTTACACTTCTAGAAAGTAGCTCTTCATTTCATGTTTATCAAAAGACACTAAAGTTTAAATACATGCCTGAATGCTTCAAACCACTGCCCAATGGTACAAAATAGATTCTCCTCCTGTCTGCCTCATCTCCAACTCAATAGTCACAACAGAGCACAAGCATGAGTTGGCACTTGAACCACTGTTTGATATGACTACATTCATCACTGTAAAAGCAAATAAATCCATAGCCTCTCTGCAAAGTTATTCCTTGTTAAGTCACATGTGTAACGTAATATAGTTAAAGGTTTAAAAAAATTGGGGAAAGGGCATAGCTTGGGAAGTTATATTTGAACTAATTCATTTCTATTGCACATTAGGGAATCTGCAAAGCAACCACTGTTTCCCATTATCCATCACAATGTTGAAAGAAAATAATCTGTTACGTTATTGTTGCAATTTTCATTTGTTTACATTACATTTGATGTGTCAAAACTGGTTAGAGAATGGCATAAAAGTTGAAAAATTCTTGTCAAAAGGCATTAAAATGCCGTTCAAAATTTAACTAGAAAAAGTAACATCTCTCTTATCTGTTACATTATGTTTGAAATGTACATTTTTATAGCTTCATTGCACCGCCACTGCCACCACCATACCTACTTTCAGGTAATTGCATTACTTCCCAGCTCTAAAAAGGGAATAACCACAAGCTGTTGGTAACTAGTTCCTTCCAAATTCTGTTGAGGTCACTTGTTTCTTCCTCTCTCTCACAGTTCCCCTGTCTATGAAATGTGATATACAGGGGCCACAAACATTCCTGGCACCAGATCAGGACAATCACCTGACTGAATTTCATACAAAAGGGGAATTCTGTATAGAACTCTAGGCTGTATGGACCAGAGGGGTGTATTGCCCATCCAACATGGAAGTCACCAGCTGCCAATGGGTCATTGCCATGGAAGTCCTTCTGTTTTCAGTGCTCCATTAAAACATGGGCAGGCAACTTCCAGAGGTCTCACCAGACCCTGGATGACCACACTTACCCATTTCTACCCCAACATGCCCCTCATTCTTTCAGCAAGGCCTCTAATGCACTCTAAAGGACTTGAGGAGAATCTTTCTACATATTATGAGTCCCTTGAACTCTTTTAGGTTCAGTTACTTCTGGTTTTGGAAAAAGAAAGTCTCCACAGGTCTAAAATCCCTCAAGAAAGGGGTGAAAACATAGGAAAATGCATATAACACCTGAGGCAGAGTGCTGTTGGCCGTTTGGCTGATAAATGTTTTTGTTTGTCAACATTTGGCAAGCATGGGGTAGACAGGGGGGGCAGAGCAGCAAAGTCAATCTTGGGGGATTGCATGTAGCCTGTGAACTGTACTTTCCCCACCCTTGCATTAAGGCATCCACAGATTGATTGATTGGTTGTTTGGTTGATTATATTTTTATCCTGTCTTTCCACTGAAACAATATTGGAGGCAGCTGGTGATGTCAAAACCAATGAAAACACTAGAACACTCAGATCATGGGAATGAACAAAAGACATAAGAGGTTGAATTGAAAAGATTTTTCCCCATATCTTCCTCAAAGACAGCAAGAGTGAGAACTATCCCAACTCCAAGGGGAGTATAGTCTGCAGTTTCGGAACAACATGTTCATGTCAAGTAGGCTTCTGCAGGTTATGGTATAATAAATTAGCCAAGACAGTTGCACTGTCTGTGAGAAAATGGCAGCAGAGAAAAGCTCACAGTTGTGAGTTGTCACAGGGCAAACAGAAGAAAAGAACAGTCACTGGATCATGGGTGTAAATACCTTGTGTAGATATAAGATAGCTGACCTTTTTTAACCTATGAAGAAAAACCCTCAGGGATAAAGAAGCATAGAACTTTCATAAATCTTACTGGCCTAAGCCAAACAAGTTGGTTTGTGTGCAAATTCCTATTTTTTTGTATTTATTATTACATTATTCCTCTATGTCACTGGAATATAAGCAGTTAGGAAAGTCCTGCTTTCTCTCATGCTCTCTCTGCTTAATCTGGGACAACGGGGAGAACCCTTCATGAACAGCATTTTTTTTGATGTTTGACTGAATTCCATGGGGGAGAACTGATCTTTCATTTTCAATGTCATTAGTCATGGTTCCTCAGGGATAGTCATGCTGGTTCATTGTTCTAGCATCAAGAGAGGAAGTGTCTTCTTGTGCCGAACTGCTGATGATACAGAAATTGCTTTTGGTATATTGTTCCTACTCACATTCCTTTGTCTATGACTGTATAATGAAGTGATGATTCCAGTTTTAGTGTTTTAGTGCTTTGTCATGTCAAAATAATTTTGCCATTGGTGCTTGCCCATCCTCTTTGACCATTCCCCCCTGTTGTTGTTTTTTAAAAAAACATTGAGAACAGGGCTCAGTCATGTCACCTTCTGTTCTCATTGGCAAGTTACGTTAAAATGCAGCTCTCATCACATATAGCCAATGGCAGCACATCCATTGGGGACATCTTTGCAGGGTGGCAGAGTGGCACCCCCAGAAGGCTTAGTTCTCTTTGGATAAATCTCATGATCTTCGGGTGTGTGATAGGTATGAAAGCACAGGGTAGTTATCTTGTAAAAAGAGAATGGAGAAAAATATGTTCACCAGGAGATTAATCCATTTGTGGCAAAAGTAGACATAATATGGCAAATATTACAGCTTGCAATATTTCAAGTGCTCCTTTTTCCTGATGATGATTAACAATAGGATATGGGGAATTATTTCCAAGTATATGGTTTGAGGATTACAACCACAGAGTTTAGGGGGAAAAACCTCCTTTATACAAGAGAATACAGACTTGATAAACAAACCGGGAATGGTTTGAAAGAAATGTAGAACAAGCTAATAGAGGAAAAATATCACTGAGTAGATTCACACTGTGTGTATTTTATAAGGAGAAAGGAAACTAAAGACACCTGAGAGATGTGGGGTAGATTTATTTCCACAGATGTCAATGACAACACTTTAATGTTTGGGTGGCTTTGATCTTAAACAAACTTGCTGGGAGGAGGCCCTATTGATAACAGTGATATTTACTTCTGAATAAGGTTTTCATAGGTGTGCATTGAACATATATTTTATTGAAAATAACAAACATGGACTACAGAGTATATTAGGTGTGTTGCTCCCACTGGCATAATTATGTTGTGCTAAAATTACTATAATTTGAAGGTGTTTTATAAAGACTGGAATCATAATGGTCACTTACATGAGTTTTATCACCAGTGAGGAGATAAACATTCCTTTATGGGCTCCCAAGCAGCTGCCACTCCCCTCCCCACGCATTATGATAGCACCCACAGTCTCTGCAAGAGGCCTAAGAGCTCTCTGGCTGAGAGTTCTAAATGTCCCTCCCTAACTTCAAATTCCAGGATTTCACAGGAGGCAGCCATAGCAGTTAAAGTGGAATAACAGCACTATAGGAGTGTAGTGTAATAATCTCATGGTTGCATAGTCTAAACAGATATTTATTTATATGTATATCTTCGGTGAATCAAACTGAAAGAACTAGAGAAAAAGTCAGATGCAAGGAAAGAGATGAGGATCACTTGATAGCCTGAAGAAGTCCCAATTAAATAGAATTACCGTCGCAATTTACCAGAATTGTTGCCATTAATCACTGATTCAAATATGCCCTTTGGGGATCACTCCTATTACAGCTTTTATGTTGCCTATTTTCTTCTCTGTCTAGAAGCCACATCAATGACTTCTCCAAAAAGTAAGGTTCTCATCTTGTCAGGCATACACATGAATCTAACTTTGGACTAAGAGTGCTTCCAATGGAGTCAAGTGCATACTTGGATTTTTAGAGTATCAGGTGTCAAATGAATAAATACTTCTCCTTACCATAATTAAATCAAATGCTTTATTGCTGTATACTGTATTTTAAAAATGTTTCCAGTAGAAAAGTTCAATAAAGTTTAATGTTAACATTTTTTATTTAATTTCAGCTCATGTTTGTCTCTTAACATCAGACCTTTTGTGTATATCAGCTTGTCCAACATGCTGGCCTCTAGATGTTTTTGACTATAGTTTCCAACATATCAAAGCATCAACTGTGCTGAGTGATCCCAATGGGAGATGTAGTCCTAAACATTTTGACGCTACTAGATTGGGGAAGACTGGCCTGCCTTTTAGGAGGTACCCTGAAAACACAAGGGGAGGAGAGGGAGAGGGAAAATAACCACACACACACACACACACACACACACACAGAAAAACAAAACAAAACAAAAAAACTCAAACCCAGTTCTGGGTAAAACAGACCACACACCTTTATAGGCTACAGTACTGCATGAGGCACAGATTTGGAATCATCCAACCATTCTGGTAGTCTGCCATATAGGATCTCTCATTGGACCCACATTGGGGGTGGAATGCCCCACACACCCACTGTGCCCTAAATTTTATCCTGATTCCTGCCTAATGTCTCCCATGCCGCAAAGGGTAAAATAATAACCCAACAATGAACAACAGTAATGCAGAACTTTAAAAACAGGCTCAAGTGGTTGTAGAGAAACTAGGTTGCTAAGAGGAAAGCAAAATCTCTCCCAGCAAAGGCCAATCAGGTGCTGGCAACCATTATGTCCATTGCAAATGGAATATGGAAGAAAATAAGGAGGGAGGGAGGAAAATCTGGCTACAGGAAGAATAGCTGTACCAAGTGTTTTACGCCCCAAAAAGGGCTGGCCTCCAGAGGCAACCAGAGCATCTGATTGCCCCAGGCAAAGCTCTTCAGAGGCGGTTACCCAGCAGTGCTGCCAAGCAGCTTGCCTTCCTCCTCTCTGTCTAGGTGAAAAGAGGAATGTTTCAACAGTGATTTAAAAGATTTGTGGAAAGATATGTAAGTGCATGCATTGCTAGCATTGGAAATCACACCATTTTTTAAAAAAACTGAGACACAATGCACATACTGTATTAATGTCCATCAAGTCCTCCCTGTGGTGGATGAGTGAGCATGTCCCCCTCCCATCTACTGTCCCCATCTTATAACATGTATGGCAATATATACGATGATCAGCATGGCTTATCCTGCTCACAAAAGGCTAGGACAAGATCATGCTTCGTTGTGGATAAATAGCACAGCATATATTATGAACAGAACAAGGCACAGTGGAGAAGAGCAATAGCAATAGCACTTACATTTCTATACTCTTTTATAGTGCTAAGTACCCTCTAAGTGATTTACAAGGTGTTAGCTGATTGCCCCCAACAATCTGGGTACTCATTTTACTGACCTACGGAAGGATGGAAGACTGAGTCAACCTGGAGCCCTTCAGGATGGAACTCACAACATTGTGGCTGCAGTACTGGCATTTAACCACTGTGCCCCCAGGGCTCAGGAGAGGGACATATGCCTATTGCTGCATCCTAGGAAGGACTCCAGTAGTGCAGTGATTAGATGTCAGTGTTTGCAATGGAATTCTTATGTTATCATGACAGTCAGATCATTTAGTTAATATACTGCAACATATTCTTATTATAATGTAAATGTCATGTGTGTTCTTTGAATAACAACATGTTGCCATGATACAATAACTGCACTTATATACAATGTTCCACATGTATGCTTGGTGACACATAGAGATTGTATATGGGCCACACAACATGGCTAATTAATTCATAAACACTGCCCAACAATATACCATTAACTTTGTAGAATACATTCCCGTGGGGGGGGGAGAGGGAGGTGACATGCAGAGATATTGGAGACAAATTAATGTAGTGTTGCTTTAAAAGAGATTTCCCTGGTCACTTGGAGTATATGACTATAGGCATGACCTTAATTTGTTTGTTTAGCTATTGTTCAGTCTTTACTTATAAAAATAGTGTTTGTAATAGCAAATGTTGTCACTGTCACTTTAAGAGAGATAGCCCAGACTGGTCTTATATAGTTGGGTAAACAGGAAGAGTTCAGGTGCCATGTGTCTTTGCCAAAGGCTGTTAATATGTCTTTTCAGGTAGATATAGTTGGTTCTGTGTCAGGCCATTGGACCATTTTTGGACCATTGAATGGGGCAGTGAGGTATTATCCAGGAACCCACCCCAAACATAACAAATACATGTCATGATGGGCCC
Source organism: Gambelia wislizenii (assembly GCA_030847615.1). NCBI lineage: Eukaryota > Metazoa > Chordata > Lepidosauria > Squamata > Crotaphytidae > Gambelia > Gambelia wislizenii. The sequence continues at coordinate 113,958,680 of JAUMIR010000004.1, forward strand.
ATGGGTCAGCCATCTTCTCATCCTCTAACCAGTAGAATCATCTAGGAAATGGCACTTTATCACACAACATTATTCCTAGGAATATGTATGCCCCCAATTTTTAAACTACATGGCAAAGTAGTGTAAAAAAAGAAAGAAGAATGAAAAATGTAATATAATTCTGGCATTTTAAGCAGTTTCATGTGTTTCTTTCACTCAAATATTCTTTCTCTCTTAACTGAATATCTACCCTTTTCAACCAATTTTGAAGAGTTTTCAGTTTTTCTGAGTCTCCCTTCCAATGTTCCAAAAAAAAAAGACAGTTCCATCCCAACAGAATTTCAGATCTTTCCTAAGTGTATATATCCTAATGCTGTGATAAATGTCTCCATCCCAACTTTGTAGGACCTTCCTCCTTGCAAGATGGAGAGAAGAAGTAGGGTGAGAGACATCATGAAAGTGAGTCACAACACTTTTGCTATTTGTCTGTAAAATTGTGGGTACTGTCAGAAGGTAGTGGATTTTACAGATAAAGTGATATCAATTTCTGGGGTACCCTTCTGACCTTCACTCAGATTTCACTTGGATAGGAATTCATACTGGATAGGCTATCAGCAAAGGCTGATGATCAAAGGTAACAAAACTGGTTTTATGCAAGGGAATATTCAACATATATACAAGATATTATAAGTACCAAGAGCCAGAATGGTGTAGTGGGTTGAGCATTGGACTATGACTCTGGAGACTGGGGTTTGATTCCCTGTTTGGCCTGGAAACCCACTGGGTGACCTTGGGCAAGTCTCCCTGAATCCTAGTCAAACACTCAGACCAGTTTATCACACTGGTTCTCCATAAGAGTTGATAAGAACACTAAATATAAAGATATGCAACCTAGCTTGTATGCCATAGAGACCTAATTAATAGCTTACCAGGTAACATTTAGATAAATTTGATAAGCTGAACATATTAAGGCACCTGTGCCTTAGACACCTTAAATAGTGCGTAAAGCTCTGGAAATTTTCTGTAAAACATGCTTTTTCTTAGCCAGAAAATCAGTCAAACATATTTGTGTTAACAGCATTTGGGCAAGCAAGGGAAAACAGATCAGAACTGGCATGTCTGTATAGTGACTTAATACTTTGTGTGTTTTTAATGTATCCTTATTTTATGTATTGAACTTTTATCTGAGCAATTTTATGTTTTGTACTACAATTACTAGCATTTGCAACTAGCAGTAAAGCATATATGCTCTGATGAAGCCTCCTGTTTGATAACCATAATTTCTATGCATCTGTACTTTGGTGAACATTTGGCTGAATCATGAGTTGTGTCAGTATGTGGGTAATTGAGTACTGCATAGTTACCAGTCTAGTGCTGGCAAAGACAGAAGGGCTACCTTGAAGGAAGTGCAACATCTAGACAATACAGTTGTCCCTCCATATTCATGGATTTGGTATCCATGAATTTAAGTATTCCTGGCTTGAAAATATTCTTTAAAAATAATAATCCAAAAAGCAAACCTTGATTTTGCCATCTTATAACATCATTTTGCTATGCAATTACATATAATGGGACAAGACAATAATGCTTGGTAAGGTAGAAGGCTCATTCAAGGAAGCTATGGCCCTGAATCTGCAAGACCTGAGCAGGGCTGTTGGCGAAAGAATGACGTGGAGGTTTCTAATTCATAAGGTTTCCATAAATCAAAGTCAACTTGATGGCTGTTAACAAAAAACAACAGTGCTGAAGTGAAATTTAACTCACTGGCATGTTGAGGCATAATTGTTCCTGGGTTACTATCAGCATAGGAAAAATTCTAGCATATGTTTCTTTATCCACTTCAATAGTTAGGAGATTGTTAACCAGACTTACAATCACTTAATTTTTGAGATTCATATTTATGGTAACTAACAAGCAAATGTAGACCCTGAACGTATCTTTTGAGCCAGGCAGTGCCAAAACTAAAAGGTTTCTAAGATACTGTGAGTCCAGGTGCCAGGTAATGACATCTGCAGTGCTCTCTCAGTCATGGGGCTGAGAGAAGCAATTGTGGCAGGACCTTTAGGTGTCTCACCAGATGCCTGTTTTCAGCATGTCCCATGAGTAGGAGACATCATTTTCTGGATGTACAGCACCTCAGAAAACCTCCAATTGTGGTGTTGCTTAGATGAAAATGTAAGTTTTTTGGGAGGAGAGGGGTGGCATCACCAGATGTAGCTACAATGATAGAGCACTGTCATAGTAGCTATATCTGAGAATGCAGAATGTCGGCATGTGTGTGTGCACATTTAAAAAAATAGCAATACTCTATTGCAATAGAAACTTGAGAAATGGCTTCGTTTGCTTGATTTTTGCTTCTCTCTCATTTTGTCATTAATTGTGTAGTTGTATTGTATGTTTTCGTGTTTTATGATCATTTGCCACCCTGGGATCTATTGGATGAAGGATTAGTATTCAAATACTTTCCAGTGACTAAATAGCTAAGCATAGCCATCTATAACATTACTAAAAATGTAATTGGGGAAAGCTTGTTTCATGTTGTGAGCCATACTTTTTCAAATGCCAGAATGTGGAGATCAGTCAGATGTCAATAATACATAGCACACAGGCAATGAAACAGAGGCATGTATGTTCAGCGTGAGGCAATAGTAGAGTTTAATAGTCAGAACCCTTGGAACAATAATGGGTATATTATGGTGCGTAGAGTATAATTCAAGAGCTGTCACATTTTGAATGGTGACCCCATGAATGTGTATGTGGCAGCCCTGCCTACTGAGTCTCTAAGGCCTAACTCCTGCTGCTCCCATTAAGACCCATGAAGTCAAGAAGAACTTGGTAAATCAACATGTTAGTCCCACTGTTTCACTGATTCTATTATTATTATTATTATTATTGTTATTATTATTTTAAATTTTATATCCCACTTTTCTCTCATTAAAGGGAGTCAAGGGGGCTAACAATATATTTAAAACAATACAAGTTAAAAATAATACAAAAGTAAAAAAAAATCTATACAAAATTTTAAAAACAAATAGTTTATAAGTTAAAATATTAACATTAAAAATTCTAAAGTGCATTTAAAAACTGTAAAAACCCTTAAAAGTCTTAAGAACAGCACCACACAGCCTTAGAAGCCCAGCCCTTGTCTGCTTGTACAAACCTGGCAGCACGGATCTAGTTGGGGCGGACAATTGGAGTTATTTCCAGATCACCAGCATGGAGTCTTTCTTTCCATCTTCTGCTTGGTATGATTTCCTTAATAAAGAATTCAATATAAACTTTGCATATAAATGTCTGGTATTATTAATTATAAAAAGAAATGTTTTGCTATAGCACCAGATTGATAGAGTAGGCTTGTCTGGAGGCATTTTTTTAAAAAAGATTCTAAAATGTTGAAAATTTTAAAAGATTTCTCTTACATATTTTTAAAATTTTTGTTTGATTGTTTGTTTGTTTTGCTCCATTCTTCTTTGGACTGGATGTTTTTAAAAACTGCAGATCAGTTTTGGGGTCCTTCTAGTCAGATATATTTTCAATAGCAGCAAGAAGTACTAACTCCAGCAGCTGTTCTCTGCTGAATTAATTTCACAACTGTACTTAGGGATATATGAAAACTAGCTGGTTTGCTTTTCCACATGGAAATTGCCTTTTCAGTCTCCCCAGAGGGCTGAAGCTGGCAAGAGAACACCCAAATGACTTTTCCTATATGGAAATATAGTCCATATATTTGCAGTGCTTGCAATCCATTGCCTAGCATATGCACATATTGCTGAATGGATCTTTTTTTTTTCCTTTGATGAAATGTGTCACAAGTTTGGAAAAGTAAGTATTTTTGAACGAAAATTGGATCTGATTTTGTGTTAAAGTCCAGGAGATGTAGAAATGGTAAAATCCATTGTAAAAACTCAACAAGGTTAATTTCGCAATCATCCTTCTTCTAAATTCCAAATCATATTTATATCTTGTGGATTCAGTAGAGTATCTCATAGAGAACAAAATTATATAATCAAAGCCACTATTTGTATGCAGGTACAGAGATATTATGTATCCAACTACACAGACACAATGTTGAAAATGTTGCATTGTTGGTTTCTATAATGGTAGTTCGAAATAGTGGCTCAAATATGAATTTATACTATCCATTTTGTATCCCAGTCTACTGGAAGCACATTCTACTTGACAGAGTAACAAATATATATATTCCACCTATAACAACAAGATTCAAATCCACAAAAAAGTGATACCTTTATTAGCCAACCAAATGCAAAACACATGATGCAAGGTTTCAAAACTCTACTGGCTTCTTCATCAGGCCAAATATGTTAAAAACGAAAAAGAAAAGAATAGTAATGATATTGGAGTCACAGGCCTACATGCAGTTTCTGATGTTGCTTGTGCTGTTCAGGTGAGGTATCTCATGCAAATAGGCCACACCTACTTCCTGGCCATGTGGAGTTGAGACAAAAGAAAGTAAAATTTAAATCCTTTTGAAGCAGTGAGGAACTTTTCTGGCAATCAGCATGTCTCCATCCCTTTGAGAAGCATAGAGCTCCTTTGTTTAGGCAAAGATCATTGGATTTTTGAAGAAGTCTATGTAATGCTGCAACAAGAAACAATTTTTAGATGATGTATATGTAAAACTAACCAATTATTGTCCAAAGTAGAAGTTTTACTTTTGTTGGAGCAGAAACCTCAGAGAGTCAGACAAAACCCACATCATTAGGATGCAATGAAAGCACAAACAGCTGAAATTATCAGATGTCATCATTACTCAACTGTTTCCACTGCATCCCTCTGGCAGCTTAGCCCATCAATAAAAAGTTATGCTTCATTTGTGCCAGTGTGATGCAACCGAAACAGGTAAGCTAAAAGGACATCTGATAATTTTGCACTTGGTGCAGTCATCGTATCCTAAATGACATTTTTTTTTTTTTTTGGTGGTATTTTCCTCGTTTGAAAAAGTCTTTAGTCTCAGTCCATATTTCCCTCTTGTTTAGAATTCCCCTTTTGCAGCAAGATGAGGTATCTTCAAATCTAGGAAACCCTTTCAGGGGTAGCCATGTTGGCCATACAGCAAAACAAAATTCAACATCCCCCCCAAAAAAGTGATATCTTTTTTAGCCAACCAAATGCAAAACACATGATGCAAGTTTTTGAAGCTACAGGCGATTATCACACATGGGAAAATGCGGCAAAAAATGCATCCCAAACTACGGCAGAAGAATGTGACAAGAACATAAAGGGTGACATTATCAGATACCCATGTCCCCAGCTGTTCCAAGGATGTAGCACTGACACAGACAAGGCTTCACTTTTTTATTGATGGAGCTAAGCCGGCAATAAAAGGGAGGCCTTGTTCACGCCTGTGCTATGCCCCCAGAATGCTGAAAGATGACATCATCTTATAGTGTTGCCTGTTTCTGTTCTCATCGCGTTCTTCTGAGGTGGTTTTTGCTGTGTCTGATAATCTCTGCACTGGCTTCTTCAGAAGGCAAAAGATGTTACAAAAGAAAAAAAAAGAAAAGTGACAGTGTTAGAGACACAGACCTACATACTGTTTCAGATGTTACTTGTGCTGTTCAGGTGAGGTGTCACATGCAGATGAAGGTCACTCCTACTTCCTGGCCATGTGGAGCTGAGACAAAAACAAGATTCTCTGTCATCCCTACTTACAATCAATGCCACCTTGCCACAACCAGAGAGAGAAAGCCAGTTCAGGGAGTAGATCCAAACTACAAAATTGATCTTTCAGAGGGACTGTGGCTCTAAATAAGGTTTGTTTATCTAATCCTTAAAAAAGAAACAGTACTAGCATCTTATCAAATTTCAGCTTGTTTTGCACCATCCAGTCCTTTCCAGCTGTTTTCCACCATCTGGTACTTCTAGCATCTCCCTAGAATCAAATGACAATGAGAACTTGAGATAGTTATTGTCTTGATGACTCCACAGTCCAAATCTCCAGTGGTCTCATTTAAATGAGTATGGAAACCCATGAGATATTGGCTTAGGAAAGCGGCAGTGATCCCCCAGCACAAATTTCTGGGACCTGTCCAGCAGGAATTAATGGGACCAGCTCAATAAAGAAACACCAACCCCATTCCCTAAGTCAGTTTAGGATGATGCCAAGGTTTATGGTATTGATTGCTACTGATAGGTCTAGGACTCAGGAGGGCTGCGCTCACCATGCCTATTTCCAAGGGTTGCACTCTTCCTGCTGCAAGATACACCCACTAGAATGTGCAATGCACTATTTATTACCAGACAGAACTGAAAGCCAAAGAGGAAGGGACTAAATCATCTGCTGCATCCAGAAGTCCCTGAAGTTCCAGATGTCACCATTCTCTCACAAGCTTTGTCCAAAAAAGTATATTTGAAATTGGGTCATCATGAGTTAGGACTGAAAACTCCAAAGTAGTAGTAGTAGTAGTAGTGGAACAAGGTCTAACTCCACTTCTTTCAATATTCTGGGTACATGTTCTTGCTTTAGTAAATGTTTACTGTTTCATAGACCCAAGTATGTGTTGATTTCAGAAACCATGATGGAGAAGATTCATGCACACAGCTGGCGAACTTCACTTACTCCAAGAATTCTGCCTCAAGAGTCAAAAGGTGAAAAGTATCCAATGAAACATGACAAACTGAATACCTAGCCTTCTTCAAATTACTGTTGACAAACTGAAGGACAAATCTAATTGGATCCAAGTGATTTTACCTGCAAATGTTTTGGAAACAAGTTACAGAATTTTTCCATGTGTTCTCCTTTTTTTCTCTGTAATAAAATCTTCACCAGGCTGATGAGATTTTCTGGGTGATACTGTGTAGACATAATGGTGGTGGGAAAGTAATACTATGACATCATAATCTCCCATAAATGGTTTAATAGGAATCCTGTTTGGTATAGTGGTTTGAGAGTTGGGCTACCACTCTAGGAACCAAGGTATGAATCCCGGCTTAGCCATCAAAACCCACTGGGTGACTGTGGGCAAGTCATACTCTCAGCCTCAGCAGAAGGCAAGGACAAACCATTCCTAAACAAATTCTACCAAGAAAACCCTGTGATAGCTTCACCAGAAATGATTTGAAGGCAAACAACAACAACAGTAATCTTTGTGCTATGACCTTTCTGACACAAATAGTTCACTTCTGCTTGAAACACACTAGGAATGGTTATGAGAATGAGATGCCAGTAATCAAATGAATATCTAGTTGTTGTTTTTTTGGTCAATGTATAACCTACACCTGATAACAAATTTAATTAAGAAATTCCCATGCAATTTAACATGTCTGTTAACTCGAGCTTCATTATGTCAGGAAATGCACCTGTTAATGGATAGGATGGGTCCTTTAGATCAATACTATTCAAAATGGTGGGCCCTGGACTGGTGCTGATCCCTGAGCAATCAGCTATAAGACTCAGGAAAGAAAGAAACAGTGATAATTGTTGGGCACAAGCATAGTGCTGGTTCTCAGCACATTGGAGAAAAAAACTGTGGGTCCCCCACATCAGAAAGCTTAAGAAGCACTGTTTCTCAGGCTTGTTTGGTGGGGGAAATGGAGAGGGCCTTTTGGTGGCCTCTTTCTTTAAAAGGTTCTTTAGAAGAATGGTAGAAGTTCATCATGAGCATGGTCAGAGTGTATTTCATGTATTTTAGATAAAATTGTCTTGAAGATCACATTTTATTTTTTTTTAAAGCTCTACATATATTACACCAGTACTAAGGCACAGAACATAATTACCCTTCTCATTTCACTTAACACAACAAGCCATTTCTCAGATTACAGACCAGAAACAGAGAGATGGAGGGGAAATTTAACACCAGAATGATCTATGGGGGGAAATACCTGGAAGTCACTCATCAAACTTTAAGCTCTTGTAAATCAGACATTTCATAGTTACATATCACACTACAACATTATAGCACTATTATTCCATTTTAACTGCTATGGCTGCCTCCTATGGAATCCTGAGATTTGCAGTTTAGAGGGGAGCATTTAGCATTCTCAGCCAGACAGCTCTTTGCCTTATTCAAACTAGAAACTTCAGAATTCTACAGGAGGCAGCCACAGCAGTTAAAATGGAATAATAGTGCTATAACAGTGTAGTGTGATCAGGCTCTTAGAACTTTAACAGACTAGGCAAATATGGTGTGATAATGATGCCTAATTAACATTAAAGGGCAGACAAATCATATGACGTTGTCCTTTTGCAGTCTTGTAAAATGTCTCAAAGCCATTCTATTTTATTGATGGGCCAAGCCAACAATAGATCTGCCATGGTGCATTTTTGCCGGCATTGCCAGCATTTGAAACCTTGCACCATTGTGCTCATGTGAAGCAGTACCAATGACAGAACACCTGCAGGTGAGATCACAACAGCCAGGTATGGAACACTCTTTTTATGAACATCTTTGGTGTACTTTTAACTTTTTAAGTGTGTTTCTGTGCTTGTTTATACTTTTTGAGTGTTTCCTTTGGTGTATTTTTCTTCTTTCAAATTTACTGTGCTTGCATCTTCTTGCAAGAACCAGTGAGATCTCAAACCAGAAGGTGAACAGAGCTCCATTCACTCTCTGTCAATGCTGGGGCTGCCTATTCACAGAGAATGAGGCAGGTCTGGTAGAAAGGATTCTTTTGACAGCATAAAAACGGTACAAAATATGCTGGCAAAAGAACCACCATAGAGCTTTGTCTGATAAAGTCCTTAGTCTTTCTATCTCAAAATTAGCATGGGCCACCCTCAGACCAATGTATCACTCACTTCAAAGTTTTATATTGATTCACTATACCATTTTCTTTTTTTTTTTTCTGACTATATGTCATAGAACCTATTAACTCAATCCCAAATTTCTGTTTATAATTATGAGATCATCAAATTCACCCTTAAGACAGGGCTTCATCTGCAGCTCAGCTGAATATAGTTATGTTTTACAGAGTCCCAGCAGAGATATCTATGTCCATATCCAGGCATTTTCATTTGGTCTGCCTACATTTCAATATATCATGCCTACCCAACTGTTCCTCAGGCAATGGGCAATGTGATTATTAAAGTAATCTTGCCTGTGTTTTTATATTGGTAGCTTTATTATATGCCAAGTGTTTGAAGTTCATTTGACAGGTATAATGAAAGGTTTAGTGAGAAAACCATCCTATAGTGGAGAGTTCAACATAATTAGTAGATGCAGTGCCTAAAGTGCACTACCTAGAGCATTTATTTTCAGAAGAGGAACAAGGAGAACGAGGAGGAAAGAGGCTAGAGGGAAAGAAAGATTCTATAATATGTATAGAATGTTTGCGTGTCCAAGCAAGATGGCAAAATAAATAAATAAATAAATAAATAAAATATAAATACAATACAATACAATAAAAAGCTCCAAATAAAAGCCAGACACAAGAAATGACATTATTTGGCAATAAATGCCCATAACTTTATTGATGACAGCTGCAGTTGGTTGGCTTAACACATGGGTCCAGATCTAGGCACTGACCAACCCGCCTGTTGGTAGATGAACCTGTTGTCGGCCCAGATGCCAGCAAGTGAAAACCCAGGATGGGGGAGTCCCCGCAGGCCCCAGAGCCTGCTGTCCAATCTCCCCCCTCCCCAAATGTAAAAGCGGGGAAACCTAGAAGGTGCATGCCCTGAGCTGGCATGTCCTCCCAGCCAATGCCCCCCCATACCCTTGAAGGGAATTTCCGTGACCTCCCAGTGACGAAGACCCCCAATACCAATGACATTGGATCCAGAGCCCATGCCAACTGTCCCCAAAGTTGTGACAATCATAAAATCTATAACACATGAGTAACTCCCGCTAGAGGGTGGGTGGGTTGCTCCCAGAGAGCAACTGGCGAGTCTGGAGCAGCAACCAGGAATTTATACCTGGCCTCTGGACTAGAGGGAAGCCTGCTGCAAGAGGCAGCTTTCCTTCCCCCCCCCCAGACAATCAGCTTTGAGCATGATGCTCATCTCTGATTGGCTGCCCTGTACAAACTCCAGCTAGGCAGAGCAAGCCATGCTGTGCCCTGATTGGCTGGAAGTTTGTAAACCCCCAAGTCAGGCGTGTTGCCTGCTGGGGAGAAGATGAAGGCAAGGCAACAGCCATTCTCTTGCTACGGGGGATGGGGCCCATGCCAGGACTGCAAAACTGCCACCGGGTGAGTCCGGCAGCTTTATTATCCAAAGAGCCTTGACTCTCAAGAGCAGAAACCTGATACTCACATTCGTAACTCCAACTGGATTCACCACACTGTCTCCTCATCTCTTTGGCATGGCTGGCACCAAGCTAAGGGTTAGCCACTGGGAGTCTGGGCCAACCTGGAAATCAACAGTAGATGAAGCTACACAAGGAAACATCATGTATGTGACACTCTGTTAAAACAGGTCCATTTAAGTGTCATCTTTAAGAAGGAATGAGCGGAGATGATTAAGAAACAAGATGGAGAGCAAGGCTGGACTGGGAAGAAGAAGGAAGGGAAATGAAGAGTGTGAAGCTTGCCAGGGGCAGAGATGAATAAAGCAAGAGCCATATTCAAAAGAAGAGTTGGGGCTATACAAGTAGGGAGTAAAGGAGAATGGTGAGAAGAAAAAGAGAGAATATCAGAGGAAGCAAGATATGATAGGTAAGTGTATACAGAGCAGAGAAAGAAACATGACAGCAAATCAAAGAAGTCTGAGGTTTGAGAGGCCCCTTATAGGAAAAAGAGGAGAAGTTAAAACAGACAAAGGGAAGAACAGGAAAAGGACTCAGGGAAGAAAAACCTATCCAGAAGTAGTCAGTATCCCTGCAAGATACTGGATCTGGTTGAATGCAACATCCAAATTGCCTAGCCTAACTGAATTGTGGGTATACTTAAAGATAGGTAGTATCCTTCAATCCAATCCTTCCAGAAGAAAAGCAAATGAAGCATAGTTGGATGGTTCATCCATGTCAATATCTGTTGATTGATAGGCATGGAAGAATCTTCCGTGTAATATATGCTACATAGACTCTCTTTAGAGGATGAGCTACAGTACTTGGAGTAACATTTAGGGAAATGCGCCTTAGGTGCACAAATCTAAAAGGAAATAAAATTAAAAACTTTTCCTGATCTTAAATAAGTGTGTAGGAATGTGTTTGTGTGCATGTTTGCATTGTAGGTGCTGTGGGCACATCTCCTTTATTGCAATGGGATATAAATGGTATTCTATTGAAATTAATGGAGGCTGCATGTAATTACAGTGTTTTCTTCCTTGCATCCCTCATTGCATCCTCATTGCCACTGAGTTCAGTGCAAATAGATATAAAAGGATACAGATATTATTGTTATTAAACATGTTCTGCATTGTGACTGCTTTCTCAAAACCTGCATATTTTAATATAAATCCCAGCGATGTGGAAAAATTATTGCTGAATCTCAAAATCACAAACCAAGAAAGAATGCAATGCACAAACAATGGAAGCTGGCAAAATTATGCTTAAACTGGCTAAGCCCCATTGCTTTCAATGGGACTGAACATGCATTACCCACTAGCATAAATGGTTTGTGAATTCAGGCTGTGGCTTCAATCTGCAAACAACTCATTTCAGTAGAATGGTAAAGCAGTTTCTCAGAGGTCGATGGAATATCACTGGGATTATTTCAGCCAAAGTGCTTGTGGATTTGTGGTCTGAGTGACCAACAGAGAAGAAAATTTAAAAGGCCATGCAGTATGTAAAAGGGTCTGTAGAAACTGTTCTGTATATTGAACCTTTACAGGTTACAGCTGTGCCTTATTTGACAGGTGGAAATAATAATTTACAGTAGTATAAATATGCAGCTTCCAGTCTTGTTGGTGTATGAGATTTCCAGTATCCCATTGTGATAATTTAATGTCAAGAAGAGATTTAGAGAACGTATACACTAAGTACTGGGTGGGGGAGGGGGGAGATCATGGAGTTAGAAAAGACCAAAATAACATCTACTTGAAACCCTAAATCCCAAACCGCAGCATATGAACTTCAGTTGTGCACAATCCAGAGAGTAAATGCTGGGAAAGTGGAAAAAAGTGTGGTCTACACTCTTCCTTTTTGAACTCCCTTCCAATTATTTTTTTCAGGCTAAAGCTCCCTGAAATAGCCAATCACCATACCTGGAATGCCTCTCAATGTCCCAAAGCCTCACAACTACATTTTAACCAAGAAACCTAAACGTCAAAACCAGAAGTAACTTACAGTTATTTCCAGGTCCTATTTTAGGCCAATTTTCAAGTGAAAATGGTCTACAGAGATGAAAAATTGGCTTTCTGCTTGCTGTAGTTTTCAGTCCCTCATATATATGCATGGTCTAGATAACTTCAGCATAGGAGCCAAACCACACACTGCAACAAACCCAAGGCTCTCTAGATCACTTTGACCTCAGATTCCTATAGATACAGTACAAAATACAAACAACATGTGAGAAAACTGCAACAATTAGTCTGATGATGACAATGATGATAAGATTGGTTGCAATCCAATGTGGTATTAAGTTACAATAGAGCAACCCTGAACTAACATATTTGGTTTACTGACCACAGGATATCATTACTGGATCGCAATAAAATGATTTGGAAAACAGGCTATTTGGTTCCGACCAATTTGACTCAGGCCACCCGATTTGACTCAGATCTGCATTCAAATTAGGAATGGGCAGAATATTCAAAAATATTCCAGAAAAATGATTTAAAACACTCATCTTTCTTAAATGTCAAGAAAACCTGATGAGAATAATTCTGGACTGGTGATAATCTGTGCAATTTGAGGCCTGTTCTGTGCAGAATTCACATGTGGTTGTTAAAATTATCCTTCCTGTGTAGCTAAGGGATCGTTGTAGCTAAGGGATTTATTCTGTGTCAAATTCTTAGTTGATTGTTTTGGACAGAAAACAGGAAAATGTTTCCTACACAGAAAATGCTATTTTCTGCACCGAACAACAAAACCAAACATTTGCAAATATCCCAGGTAGTTAACTAAAATAATTTTAAACATCTTGCTCCTGGTTGACAGAACTAGCAAAAAACATTGAAAACTGGATTAGTCCTACATTATATTAGTCCTACATAGTACCCTCCCCAAAGTACTATGATTGGAGTGCCCTGGCTGATGGGAAGCATCATTATAAACTAGAGACACCAGATATAAAACTAGATCCCCCCCCTCCCATCATGTCCCTTTTACTAAGAGGGAAGAGTGAATCAACTTTGGAATCTATATTTCTGTTTGCATCTCAATCAAAATTGGTAACAAATCTACAGGAATATTCAAATTTGGATTTGGTCTGCTATAGAAAAGTCCCACTTTTATTTGGGCATCTTCAAAATCTGTTCAAATCAGACTGATTTGATTTTGGATGCATCTAGATCTGAAAGACAACCCTAGTCTGCATAGGCTTAGTCATGAAAGCCAATGAAAACAAATTTTCATCCAAGTTTAGTTCAACAAAAGCCTTGCAATTGTGTTAATAATAGTTGACTTCTTTCTCTGTACCAGGAGTGGGGGAACATCCATAGGGCTTCCTTCCCCTTTATGAGACTTGGTAAGTACTTAAGGGCCACATAACCAAGGGGTATGGCTGAAGGGAAAAAGGTAGACCTCACATGACTTTTTTTAAATGAAAAAAAAGAAGATAAAATAGGCTACTTTTACATTTACATTCATTTTATTTTTACATTTAATATACATTTGATGAGATCCTGTGTTGGCAGACATAGCTACAGTGATGGAACTTCATCATTGTGGCTGCTTCTGCCAATGCTACCCTTTAAAAAACTACCTCTTAAGTCAGGAAGTTCCCCAGCTGAAAGTCAGCTGAAAGTTCCTCTTAAGTCAGGAAGTTCCAAGGCACTGTGAATCCATCCAGTCACTGGGAAATGATGATTGTTGCTATCTCCCACTCACAAGGCATGTTAAGATTGGCAGCTGGAGAGACCCTCAGGGTCCGTGCCACAGCTGTTTGCCTCAATGTTCCCTACAACTGGCACAGGGCTGCAGTGGTCATTTCCAGTTTATGATCTCACACATACTGAACAGGAGGGCAGGTATTATTGCCAAATAAATTATCCCATTCACTCTGCATTGATTATTATTACATTTTTTTGGTTCCTTTCCCTATTGACTATGAAACATTTAGTGTTTTATGAATTTGGACAGCAAATTGTTGTGTGTATGTGTGTGTGTGTGTGTGTACATGTACTCTGGAGAATTGTGGGAGTGCCAGAGTGCTGAAAAACAAGCATTGAGCACAGTGTCCAGCCAGTGAGCTATCCTTTGCCCATCTCTACTCTATTTAATTATGTTATATCATTCCATACCCTGCCATGCCATGCCATGTCATTAAAGAAAAACCATAGAGACCCTTTGACAAATCTTTTATGGCCCGTTTGAAGCATTTAATAATATCTTTAGCCCAATAGGTTGTTCAAAGGCTAACACAATTTTGCAAAGATCAATACAATGTTGTGAGGGCCCTGTACAATAACATGATAAGAGACACACACACACACGGATCTTAAAGAATGGTAGATCCGGGGGAGGTGTTTTAATGATGGGCATGGGGATGAGCGCAGGGGTTGGCCAGGGCGTAGCTATGCCCTGGCTAGGAGGAGAAAGGGGCGGGGCTGAGGCAGAGCCTATTTTACCCTTTGCCGCCCCTGGCTTCCTCCTCCCGGGTAGGAATTTTTACCTACTCTTTTCCGAGGGGTGTTTTGCCTATCCCATACTGTCGCTTGGGACTTGGACAATTGGCTCAGGGTGTGGTTTGTTAAATAGGTGGTCACTTGCAGGGAGTGGGGAGACAATGAACTGGCATTCACCTATGGCAACCTCAATTTGAGTGGAAGGATAGCCCTCACTGAACTGTACCGGCATCTTAATGGATGGCGTGCAGCAAGGTAGGCTATCCTTAGGGCCAGCATTGGGTTGCAATCCTTTACAGAAATTACACGGCTTAAGGATTTGCGGCGTGGTGCAGGGCCCTCCAGCAGAAGGCGCCCAAAGGGAACCCCGGACACCAGGATCCCCGTTGGGGCTCAGGTGAGTCGCCCAGGGATGCTGGGAGTTGGGTCACTCGTGACCTACTGCCCAGCTTCCCCCGCAAAGGATCTCCCCCTTGACAGGTTTGCGTACCCCAAGAAATATACAATAAATAGGTAAGATATCAATAAAGTGGCCCGTATTTCAACCAAATCTTCTGTGTCTGGTCTCGTTATTTCATGCGTCAATCATTAACATCTGAAAGCAGGGAACATTCTTGTCCAATGGAGAAAGAACAACTGCTAGAAATTAATCCAATCTTAGCCACAATGGTGCAAGTCTCTGTTTGTTCATAACTTCTGAATGTAAAGCATAGAATCTGTGTACCCAAAATTGTAGTTCCCACAGAGCCCAAAGAGAAGAATCCTTCCCATTCTGGTAAAACAGAACACAAACTTTATAATCTTGGAACTAATGGTCTTTTATAATTTTCTTCCTGATTCAATGGTTTTCTTGACATACAGAGTCCCACTGAATGCTACATGATCTGCTCCGATATGGGAAGAGCAAATAGTTTCTGAGAGTAATGTCCCTGTTGCTATGGAATGTGGGATATAAATGGGCTAAAACATCCCATTCTAACACAGTTGGCAATAGGCCCCATTAGTAATTAGAAGACATTGTCACTATTGTACAGTCTTTCTATAGAGGGGAAAAGTAAGAGCCTTTAAAAAATTCTCTGACTGTCCCACTTCCCATTAAACACTAGTCCTTATAGAGGCTGTACAGGAACATGACTTGCATTTTGGCACCAATTGGGATTGATACATTCTGTGTCTATTTCACAGTTTGATTGCAAAGTCATATAACCTTGACACTAACACATCACACACACACAGTTTGTAGACAGCTCTATCTGGATACATTGGCACCCATTTTAATTGATTACACCACCATTTTCCTCAGCTTTCCCAGCAGACATGATACAGTGCTCTACCTCAATCACTTTAAGAGCAACCTACTTCAAAAACCTTATCATTTCAATTTTTCACACATTCTGTTTTTGGGTGTGGGTGTTCAGTATTTCACTCTTATCTCATCTCACAACCCACTGCAGTAAGCCAGCATTCCTTAACAATACCTCTTTTCAATCTCAGACCTAATAAAAAGGGGAAAATGTGCATCACAAGAAGAGAACGTTGCCCATTTCTTTTTTATTATTAAACTTGCCCATTGTTTTACTGCTAAAGAAGACTGCTGCTTGAAAAAAGACTGCTTTTGCATTAGTTACAGCCATTCTGACACTAATGAAATTCCCGCCCCCCCCCCACCATACCCATGGTATATACAAGACTGAGCTACAAAACATGTACATGGCTGACAAATTTAGGTCTTTCACCCTTCTGCTCTTACAAAAATCAAGACAGAATCCATTCATATTTCTACTTTCATTGTAATGCACTTTTCCCAGGCAAATAATTTTGCCCATTGTTAGGATTATGCAAATAGTCTAAATTGTACATAATTTTCATGGAAACAATATTCTCTGCCTAACAACATGATTTTGGGGCATGTGCCACAACTCATTATAGTAGACATGATGCCCACTGTTGTTTCTGGTCAATTTAGTATGTTCCATATTATGCTGATCAATTTACCAGAATAGAATTATATTGAAATAAAGAAATGTAGCCACATGCTTATTTTGCTACATTGATTTTGTCTGGTCCATGGAGTCTGAGCTCCATTGTGCTGCTGGGACCATGATGGAGTCTGGAAATGTCTCAGCACACAAACCCCATTGCAAGTTCTTTTCCTTGATTGGTTTCCCCTTCTCAGAACTTAGCTGGTGGTAGCAGGCTAGCAGGTAGCAGGGGTCTCCATTAGGATCTAAGGCCCAAAGGCTAGGTACTGACCTCTGTTAAGGGATGGAATGCATATCAATTTCTTCCAGTTCAGTCCATTCAATCAAGAAGCTTCCAAGAACTTACTTTTGGTCTTTACATGCATTTTGAAGTTGTCTTAATGATGCAATCACATAGCTGACCATGTGTGGTTGACTCTATAGTATCGTACTGTTATTTTGTTCACTATGTAACATGGCCTAAATACCCCAAAGTCACCAGATCTTGTCTGATCATGGAAGGTAAGCTGGTTCAGCCATGGATGGGAGACCATCAATGAATATCAGGTGCTGTAGGCTATATGTTAGAGAAAGGAACTGACAAACTACCTCTGAGTAATCCTTGCCTAAGAAAACCCTATGAATGGGCCATCATAAATAGACAGGCAACTTGAAGGTGCATGCGTGCGCACACACACACATACACGCATGGAACCTGAATTAGGCTAGGATCCCTTGTACAATGGATTTAGGAAACATTTCCCTTGTTCTCAATTGGCTTTGTTTATTCTCAGGAGTGTTGTCACATGGCCAAATAATTATGGTATATATGGAAAGTATCCATCTTAACATTATAGAACATAAACAAAAAGAATGTGTAAACATATTGGGATTATTTACAAATTGTCCAAAATATCAGAAGAATAGAAATTATTTTCAAAGCATATACATCAAAAGAGATTAATGACAGTAAAACAATTTAGCTGTAAGACCAAACATTTTGAAAAATTATTATTATTATTATTATTATTAATTACAAACAAACATCATAACATAAAACAGAGATTGAAAAAAAAATTTTTATAGGTTTCCACAGTGGAAATTGATACAAGAAAGCTTCTGGTATGGTGCAGTAACTGGAGACTTGAATTACAAGTCTAGAGTTGAAAATCTACTTCAGTCATTATTCTCACTGGCAAAACACTTTCTCGCAACCTACAAATGTGATGATGAAGACAAAATGGGACAGAGGGGATAAGATATGCAATTATACAGTAAAAATGTAGTTGGGTAGGTGATTAGAAGACTGCTTTGATCAGAGAATTATAATCTCTGAAATCAAATGAAATCTGAGATTCAATAAATCCTCAGACTTCAAACTCAGCATCTATGGTGCAGGTTGCAGATACACTGAATCAGTGCTTCATGTAAGATGAATTGGGTCTATCCAATTTCATTACAATGGCCCGCAGACTGGAAAAAACTCAAAATACATTCCAGACTCCAAGAAAAGGGACACCAGGGATTGCAGGACTATTGTATTAATTTCCCATGCAAGCAAAGTGATGCTCAAAATTCTAAAACAAAGACTTTTACCATGAATGGAACAAGAAATGCCAGATATCCAAACTGGGTTCAGGAAAAGAAGAAGCACTAGGGATCATACTACAAACATATACTGGATAATGGCATACCAAAGAATTTCAAAAGAAAATCAGCTTGTGATTTATAGATTATAGCAAAACGTTTGACTGTATAGATCATGAATGGGTGACACTTAAGGAAACTGGTGTGCTATGACATTTGCTTGTCTTGATGCATAACCTGTTCTCAGATCAAGAGGCTAGTGTTAGAACAGAATACAGGTATAGAGAAATGGGATGGTTTCCAATAGGCAAGGGGGTGGGGTCAGGCAAGGCTGCATTTTTTCATCCTGTCTGTTTAACTTGTATGCTTAAAATATCATATGCAAAGAAGAATTAGATTCAGAGGAAGGAGGTGTGAAAATTGGAGGAAGGAATATCAACCATTTAAGATATGTAGATAATACCATGCTACTAGCAGAAAGTGTTATTGCTCTACTTGTTCTCCACCACAACACAACGATAGCACCATTACAATTTTACAAGTTAAGCACTATGAGTTAGAGTTTATTTTTAATTTTTTAAAATGTAAGGAGGCACTGGGGGAGAAACAGAAGGTGACTAAGGGAGGAATCAGATTGCAAACTAGGAATCTATCTAGAGACAAAATGGCGAAGGGTTAGGGGATTAAACATTGATAGTGTTGTAGCAGCTTATTGAATCTGGACCAATATTGTAGGCTGGGTTTTGTTTTAAGCAGTCTTTTCTGTGGGAGGGTAGACATATTTCATTGGAGATTCATTAATTAAGGGAAGGAATGAAGCAGGGTCAGGAGGCAAACTGCAAAACATTTCTTGGGATTGCTTGAAATTAAAAATCTGAAGGCATCACATGTTTACTCCCCGATTCTAATGGCACAGTTCTTGCCTTTCTGCTTACAACAACTATTCCATTTTTTTGTCAGGACTATAGGAGCAGCACCTGCCAGATCCCTCCACACCCAAAATACCCAGTTCCTGGGATGGGGTTTGTAGTTTAAAGCCTAAGAGCTCTCTGGCTGAGAAGTCTAAATGTCCCTACTTAAACTGCAAATCCCAGGATTCCACAGGAGGCAGCCATAGCAGTTAAAATGGAATAATAGTGCTAGAAGCTTGTCAATTGAGGAAATGAGCTAAAAGATAAAAGTGAAGCAAAAGTGTTTTCCCTCTTCCATTTATTGACAGGGGAACATCTGGCCCATCTGGATACTGTTGGACTGTAACTTCTATGGGTTTGACCCAGCATAGCCAGTAGGGAGAGCTAATGGCAGTTGTGGTCCAACAGTATTTGGAGGACCACATGTTTCCCATTGCTTCCCTAGATTGCTATTATGGAGATTATCAGACGGGCTAAATATGGCATTACTCAAATGCCAGGAGATCACTAAAGGGCTTATTTTTCACATGACGTCATTCCACAGTCGTTATACTCCCGTGCTGCATCAGCTCTACCAGTGGTTCTTTTTACTGACAGGCTAAGCCGTCAATAGATTGCTCCTCCCATTTCTGTCATGGAATGATGGGGGAGTGAAAAGGTGCCCCATTATGCTTGCATGATGCCAGTGTCTGTGGGAGGTCTGTGTCATAACATTTTTGGGTACAATCAGGACAATGAGGTGACACACTTTTTTGTACACTCCCTGGGTTACACTTGTTTCTTTAAGTGTGTTTTTGTGCTTCCTGTCACTTTTACTCTTTTATTTGGCTTTTTATTTTTAAATTTCCCATGTGATTGTCCTCTCGCAAGAACAGACGGTATTTCCATTCCAGGAAGTGAATGCAGCTCCATTCAAACTCCATTCAATCCTGGGCTGCTGAGGGGAGGGAACAATCACGCGAACAAGGTACGTTTGAAACTTTGAGTTAGTCGTGCTGTGACAGCAGCAGGAGAGGAGATTGCGAGATGGGGACATATTTTTTGTCCCTGTCTGATAATCTCCTATGTCACAGCATGGTTTCATTCCTCAGAATGAAAACTTTGGAAGCTGTCTTACCATGTCAAACAATTCAGTATTATTTGCACTGACTGGCATTGGCTATCAGGCAACATCCTTTCCCAGCACTTGTTCAGACTGTGTGATATTGAACCTGGAACCTTTTCACACAGAGATGATGTGTTCTTCCACTGAGCTGTAGCTAATCAGGCATTTGGGATGGATGGGGGGGGGGAGGCATCCAGAAGCAAAGGAGAGGAATAAGACACAGCAGAAAGTTTTTTTCCCATCCTGTAAATCCCCCTCCCCCTTCCAAAAATCACTTAAATCCATTGCAACATACAAATGGCCTGAAGAACCTTTTGTTCTAACAGTAAACCAAGGTGTGTAGTTTTCTGATTGTCTGATGTCATGACAGTAATGGCATGGCCGCTCTGGGAAATTTTTCTCTCCTAGGGTTTCTGAAACCATAAATACTACCACTGCAGAACCGTGATCCAAGTGATAGATGAACTTGGTGCAGGGGTTACACTCATTTTACAATGGCAAATGGAACAAATTCTGAATTTGAATCAGGTAACTGAATCAGGTAAACATTGCTAGTTTTCAGGTCCATGTGGACACCTGTGTCCTGAGCCTGGCAGAAGTACAGAGGATTGTATCCAGCTCTTTTCAATTGCATATATTCTGATGGGTACATTTGAGAGCTTTATGTAAATTATGAGTCACAAAGCATCTTGTAAAAACTTGTTTCATCTTCATTTTTTCTCAAGTTTCTATCTATCTTGCTTTGGAATTGACACAGAGGGATGATAAATAGCAATATCAAAGTCATTTTCCCAGATAGTTTATTTGGCATTGAATATCAAATGTGAATTTTTTATGTATCATATGAATCCAATTACCCCTACAAACATTTGATATTGCTGCTATGCTATGGCATGTTCTATGTGAATTTCAGGTTTTTCTTTAGTTGCATTTGTCGGGTGACATTAAAATTCCCTGTCACTCAAAACACAGGAAAAAGTTGTTTTCGTGCTGTGCCATTGAGACCAAACTGTTATGGGGGAAAAATCATACAGCACAAAAAGATGTACCTTTTTGATACAACATGATTATCCTGATCTCATATTTTGTTGTGGCTTCTATTGATTATTCTTTTTCTGACTCTCCCCCGCCCCTTGCAGAACAAAGTTTGTACTTTGATGCATTTCTTTGATAAAGTTATAAAGCTGTCTTGAAGATTTTGAAACTGTCATGGGACTGCTCTCTTCACAAAGAGTGTGTTGCAAATGATGTTCCCCATTCTTTAGAAAACAAGCTGTTTGCCTCACAATCAGCCAATGTAATCCTACCATGTAGGAAGTATCTCTTTTTCATCTCTGTTTTTCACTCTGTTCTACTGAAATATTAACTGGGCAATGTAACACGGCTGACATGCTGTTTGCACTATTCGTCTCTAATGCTATTTTGTGCAATAGGCCTTCTATGGAATGTAAATCATCTTCTGACTTATCTCTTCTATAAGAGCAAACGTGGGCAACGAATTTTCATCAGGGTCCATATTTTGAATAAAGTAAGGGCTGAAGGGCAAGCAGGATGGGGCTCTTCCACCTGATCAACCTGCAGATGACATCAAAGTTTCTCCAGCTCACATAAACAGCTCACAATTTATACATTTTAAAGTGAGTTACTTTGTTCTTTAAAATGTAGCCTTTTGCAATATGACAGGAGCCTGTCATGAGTGTGTGCTCTAATCTTGTGCCTGCATGGTGTGATTTTCTAGGACTTAGTCTGCTGACATACTGGAGAAATAATGCAATTAAAGTGGTGTCAAACTGGATTATTTCTGCAGTGCAGATACAACCTACGATAGGAGGCAGCTCCCTATATATTAAGAGCATATATCACAATATGTTTCTAGAAGGCCTTCAACTATTGATGCTTGTTGACGATGTGGCTGTACTGTAAAGGTCATGCACACATTCCTCACAACCGTTGCCATCATTTTGAACCAGAGTAAGTCTGAGCATGTGCATGCTGTTTTCCCCTTATAATAGAACAAATGCATTTGGCCAAGGCATGTTTGGGTGGGGAAAGGCTCCCAGCCCTGATGGTGCAAGCTTCTGGGTGGAATTATGCTCTGGACTGTTTCATTATTAGAAATTGACCGAGGTTCCCGGGTACAAAGTGTGTTTAGGTTCATTTCAAAACAAATAACTGGAAATATATTTCAGCAAACTCACATTATTTCATGTCCTCCAGCTATCTGTGTGGCTTCGTTCACTTCCAGGTAGGCCAGTTGTCAGCTGGAGAGCCAATTCAGGTGGGTAAAAACACTCATTACTGCAGACATTCAGCTTTGCATTGCACTGACAGGCTGAAGGGGGAAAAAAATCCTCTTCTGTAACGCTTGACTTGTGTGTCACAGTTCTATTATTTGTGGGCTGGTCATGCCCTGACACAAGGCTATATGATGTCTCACCCATCATCAGCACAGTGTGAGCAGAATAACTCTGACGAAGCTTTAAAATATTCAGTCAACTCAGCTGTGTAACAAAAATAACCAGTTACATTTCAGCCTGATGCTCACATTATGAAGGTGTGTGTGTGTTTGTGTTTGTCGGTTGGTTGTTTTCTTAAAAGAGTACACAGAACATCATTACTTACATTGCATTTATTGAATCATCTTTCTGCAAAATATTTTTAATGCTGAGATGTATTTTTAGCCCTGTCTCCCTGTGTATATGTGTGGTTCTCCCCCTGCTTTTGTAATAAATGGTGAACATTGGAGTTCATAGTTGAAGACTGTATTTATCATCTTCAGCCCAAACACTATTAAAATACAAGACTCCTCAAGATGTCTCTCTCATCTGTCACACTCAGGATTCAGAGTGCAGTCAGCCTGCTATGACATGACTTGCATTCACAGCATAGCCTGTACAGTTAAACCTTCACATTTTAGTGTCAAGCCATTAAAAAAAAAACCCATACTGTAATGATCAAATATATTTCCTAGAATATTAAATCTCTTGAGAACATCACTGCATCCAAAATAGACATTAAGACTACAAATTGTGAAAACCAAGCAATTTCTGCTTATTGTCATTTTCAGTTGGGATCAATGTCCTATAAATTGTATTGTGACCAACTTCAAATATCTCAGGAAGTTCCAGTTCTTCACCTTTAAATCAACCCACACTGTACTATATGTATTTTAAGGGGGGGGGAAGTCCCATTGATTATCATACTGACACTATTTCCCCCCAAAAATGTGTGTATGTAATGGAAGGTGTGGGGAGAAAGATACAGCATCTGGGAGCTAAAATATTTTGTGAAGGAAAAAAAGTAGAATTATTTTTGCATCTCTTCTTTGAGAATGTGGAGACAATGCATGGTTATCAACTTTCTTTTTTCTCATCGGGCTCCTGTGTCTTTAACATACATATGAAGACAGATGGCACATTTTCAAGGGTGGCTGTACCATTGTGGGAAATAGTACACACTGATTTTGTGACTGTTCCATTGTGCAGGGGGAGAGATTGTGCCTCTGTCTCTTGGAAGGGATGGAGAAGCAGGACAAATCTGTCTGGTTGCTTCTTGGTAGGAGCACAACTGATCAGCAAGACTATGTGATCCTACCTTTTCAAGGTGGCTATATCTATTTAAGGCAGCAGTGTTTCCCTCAGGCGGTGGTGATCAGCCTGAAGCACTGGAATGATGAAAAGGGGATTACCCCAAATAACTGCCCATGATCTACTGTCCTGAAATGAACTGAAAAAAGGGAAACATTTGGAGCATGATTATTTCATTTACAAGGAAAAACTTTCCTTCTCAGAGTCCCTTTGCATGAAAGATAAATACATGTTATAGCCTTCATCTAATTCTTTGGGCCAGTTCATGGTGCCTATCCAACTTGACTGTCTAGAATGGCAGTTTTTAGAATTCATCATGCTAACAAGGATAAACCAAACACAATTGGGTGAGGTATGTTTTAAGTAATGTAGATGCAGCAGCAATAGTGTGTGTGTTTGTGTGGGGTGTAACACTGGTGGAGGATCTCTCAGACATAATGGCAATGGTACCATAGCTAACACTGGTTAGTACTGTGCAGAAGAAGACATGGTAAACCTCCTTTGAATGTTTTTTTAAAACCATGATAACCCTGTGATGGGACAATCCCAAATGAAACAAGAGATAGTGCCTGAAGAGAAAACTCTGAGGTTGCATGGCACTCAAAGAGCAACTGGGGTTCTGCAGAGAACAACTACAAGGAGCACTGTGGCTAATGACACAACTGGACTCAAGCTGAAAGGATGTTCACCTGTTGACATGCTCAGAGGTTAAAGACATGTATGAACTGTACAACACATATTATAGGGACATGGAATGTGAGAAACATGAATCAGGGGAAGCCAGACATTGTAAAACAAGAAATTGAATGTATAAACATTGCAATACTTGAGGTGAGTAAGGTAAAGTGGACAGGAATGGGACATTTTGAGTCAGGTAAACAGTGTTTTACTCAGGAAATGCAAATCTAAGAAGAAATGGGAAAGTGTTTATAGTGAAGACAAATAGCAAAAGCAGTCAAAGGATATAATGCAAAGTCTGAATGGATAATATCAATAAGACTTCAAGGAAAACACAACAATATAACCATAATTCAAGTTTATGATCCAGCTACAGAGGTGGACAAAGAAGATATTGAAAGATACTGTACTGGAGTCCAGGAGGAAATTGACCACACACCAAAACAGAACTTCTTGTTAATCTTAGGCAATTGAAATGCAAAAAAAGGAAACAGAGCTGAATAAAAGAGTGTAGGAAAATTTGGTCTAGGATCCAGAAATGAAGCAGGAGAGTGACTGACTGAATTTTGCAAGGCCAACAGTTTGTTTATTGCGAATGTTTTCTTCAAGCAATGCAAGAGGCAACTGTATACATGGACATCACCTGATGGCCAATCTAGAAATCAAATAGACTACATAATTGGAAGCAGAAGATGGAGAAGCTCCATTCTTGCTGCAAAAACAAGACCAGGAGCAGATTGTGGCACAGACCATGAACTGCTAACATCAAAAATTAGAGTAAAGTTAAACACTAAACCAACCATCACACCAAAGTACAACCTGAAGAATATCCCTGTAGAATTGAAAGATAATGTAAAAAAAAAATAGATTTGCACTATTAAGTCTACTTGACTGGGAACAAGAATAACAACTCTAGATTGAAGCCAGGGACATTGTCAGGGAGGAATGAAGGACACAATCTGCAGCCAAAAAGAAAGAGAAGCCTGAATGGATATCAGATGAAACTCTTTAAGCAGTTAAGGACAGAAAAGAAGGAAAAAGTGACAGAAATAGAAACATAATCTAGAATGCAACTGTAAAGTGACTTGTGAGATGGGACAAGGAGAACTACTATTATAATTAATACAGAGAAATACAAAGTGATAACAAAAAGGAAGGACAAGAGAACTCTTCCACAAGACAGGATATGCATGCCGCCCTAAATAATTCCATTGATAAGTGATGTGGATGAGATTTTAAAATCATTATTAGTGGGAACACTAATCAGAACAAATAGATTGGTTTAAAACTGGTGATGGCAGTATTGCTGAAGAAGGGGGAAAATAGCCTTCACCATTTTGAAGTGACAGTATGTACACGACCTGCCTTTCTTACCAAAGATGATGGTTTGTCAAGTTCATCTGCGCCTGCAACAGAGCATGATCCACATATTTAAAAGCCAAAAAGGTATTTATATTTAGTTAGATTTGTTGTTGTTGTTGCCGTGTGCCTTCAAGTTGATTTTGACTTATGGCCGCCCTACGATGAACCTATCACAGGGTTTTCTGAGGCTGAGAGTATGTGACTTACCCAAGGTCACCCAGTAGATTTTCATGGCCAAGCAAGGATTCAGCCTCTGGTCTCCAGAATCATAGTTCAACACTCAGACCACTATACCACACTGGCCCCTTTTAGTTAGATACACTAGAAAAATATAATCCTTTAATAATATGTTTTCAGCAGCTCAAAACTTTCCTCAGTGAAAGTACAATACTGCAATGCATGATCTAGAAGGCAAGTCACTACATGTTGTGTTGGTGTTGTTACCCAAATTAAAGAGAGTTAGTGGAAACCCCACATATCTCCAGATATTAATATGGGGAATATTAATTATCTTATATGACAGTGAGAAGCTTCCTAACAATGGGATCTTTTGACCTGTACATACTGGTACTAACTGATGAGACTCACGGCTAGAAAATGAAATAAATATTTTTAATTGAAAAATAATCTTAGAAGCATTCACACCAACACTCAGGTTTCAAGCTATCACACAAGGCTAGTGAAGAATAGGAGGAAGTATTGGGATAAAGGAATAGAGTTTGGGATGATGGTCTATACTATACCTGTCCAAAGAGCAGAGATTCATGCAGAGAAGAAATATGGCTATCCATGCCAAGTGACCCAGGAAACCAACAGACTGATGGCCTCTTGGAAGCTGAGCACACTTCAGTGTTGTTTTGGGGTGATATTTATACTTGGTATTCCCCCTGATGGGGTGTTATAAGTGGAATACAATGTTTGCTGGAGTTTCACATAGTTAAACAATGGAAGTTCTGGTTGTGTTAACAATTGCTAATGGCTGAAACCTTAAGACTGATGGGTGTCAGGCAACCTTCTATTGTTTTAGGAAAGACATGAGGAAAACCAGTTTTGCAAGGCAAAGAGTCTCTGGCCACTTAGTGAATGACTCACTTCCATGTACATCCAGGAGAATTAGCCCATTTCCATCCTAACTTTACCGTCCAAGGGGGATGGTCTGAAAATTACTACCCGGGCATGTGATTTAGGGATTTGGGATGGCCTCTTCCTTAGGTTTTCTGAGCATACCTCGAGTTCTTGCATTTGGGAAGCCCAGATCTATTGCCAACCATGTGGAAGCCCAATAAATAAACCAATTTCTCAAATATAGCCAACTGATGAATTATTGGAAGGGTGGAGGCGTATCAGGGCAGGTAACAGTGTTAGGGTTGCCAGATTGGAAACTGGGTTCAGAAGTAGAGCACTCTGCTCTCCTGAGTCCCTAGGGCTCCTACCAAGTTTCTCTTAATCCAAGGGAAGAGGAGGAAGGGGTGAGCCAGTGATTAGTCTGTGCATCTAATGTGACCGAACACTGAATAAACACAAGACCAATCAGTTGATAAATATTAATAGATTGAAAGGGTATGTTCAATTAACCATGAAGCATTTTTATTCAAGGAAAAAGAAACTTGATAATTTTGAAATTCAGTACTCATTAAACCATGGACGTCTGGTGCTATAGTAGGTCTTTTCCCTCTCTCCCACAAGGAAATGCCTTTGACAACACATGGGTGCATCATCTAAAACTTTGAGACTGTGAAATGATGGACTACCCACTCCTTGTGACATGGAATGATGGAATCTGCAGTCCAACTAACAAACATATAGATCCTGGGGGAAAGGAGCAAAATAAAACAAGGCTAATATAGCACTGCCTGCTCTGAACAGAGCAATAAATAAGCAAGATAAAAATGTACCGTTTCAAGTTTGTTTATTAGAAGATCCTCCTTTCTCTTCCTTGCTCTTGGAATACAATTCTGAAGTGCCTTTTAAGTTGTGGAGCTTTTTCTAAGGAGTATTTAATAGCTTTTGGATAAGAATCTTGACTTGTGCTTCCTTTTCCCTCAGCTTGCTATGGTACTACCTTCTTCTATCACCCACCTGGCTGGCTGCTTGAGTAGCAATGTCTTAGAAGAGAAGGAGGGGCAAGGAGGGAGGGAGAGAACCTCCACAGGCAATTTCAGAAACAAGGAAAAGTGCAGTCTGAAGAGCATGTGGCTTAGAAAGCCCAATGGACCTTTCAAGCACATATTTTGTTGGTGATCATGAGGCAGAAACTAGCCCCAAGTAAACAATGATGGGCTCTGGGTAAATACATGTTTCTAGAGTCGGTAAAAGAAATCCCATGCTATTATTTAGTACTACCAGAACTGACAGGCAGAAGGAGGAAAGTGCAGAGACCTTCCCTGCAGTTTTGATGAGTCAGACCCTGGGGATTTACCTAGAGTTTTTGCAGCACCCTTACATTTGACATGGATGAGTCCTAATGGTTGACCTTCTATAGCTGCAGGCCTTTTCTGTCATTAGTATTCTCTGACAAATACCAGCTTCTGCAAACATTTCCTCGATTACAAGATCCATGGGTTCTGCTTAATAGTACATTCACTAGACTTTTCTGGCGAAAGGTCTGAGAGCATTTGTCTTACATAGAAATTGTCTCGGAGGCCTTTAAAACAGCCATTATCATTTGTCTTGGACATAAAAAACAAATACAAACACAGGCAGTTCAGCAACAGGTTGTTTGTACTTTCTAAGAGAGAGCGAGAGATACAGATAGAAATAGATATAAGACAGCAGACACATGGTTCTCATTCCAATTTCATTGAGTTAAAATGCATCACATATTTTTAAAAGCACTTGACATTTCTTGGGGTCTTCTGCCCTTTACAGTCACTTATCTTTATGAGAAAGTATCTCCCCTACTGTCTGTCAGAGCTTTCTTTTCTTTTTTGATATAAAGGCTATCCTCCAGTTGATATTGTGGTCTCTGCTCTTCCACAATATTTTTTTGTCTGTCTATCTGTGTAGAGACTTTGTTTAAATTGTGTTTTTCTTCTTAAATGCTGAGATTTGCTGCACATGTATGAAGGGGAAAAAATAATGGCCATCCCAACATGTGATGAACCTGGCCTGCATTGACTATGATATTAATTAAATAATTATAAACAAAACACAAGTATACTATCCAGGAAAAATAATTCACTCTCATTCCAATCCAATCTTAACTGTATTTATTTCTCAATAAATCTGGTTGTTAAATATTGCTATGCCAATAGCTGAGATATTCAATCAACTATCAGGAACAATATAGTATGAATGTAACAATGTTCCTGTTTCTCCAGGAACAATATAGTATGAATGTAACAAGACCTATTATCCCCTAAAACAGATCACAGCATCCCTCACCTTGGTTCATTTACAATTGGCAATAGTTTGATATCAAGTTGGCTAACTTGGGCTTTTCAAGGGCTGACGGGAAAAACACATTGGCCCGGGGAACATGTACTAGCCAGGAAGGAGCCTAGTAAATTTTTCAAACTTTCACACCATTTGGCATAAATAGGAATAACTCTTTGAAGTAGAAAAGGCTCTTCCTGCCTCATCTCTGGTAAGGAAAGACCATACCAGTGGTTGGGAGTTCCTATTATCATGCTAAACATATTCCTTCTTCTGCATATCTACAACTCAAAAGGACAGTTGTCTGTCAATCAGCAGATCTAAAGATACACTTATCCATCAGTTCTTGGCTTATCTTGGCCTTTGTTTCAATCGTTGGGAACCAGCTGAAGACAAATGTTTCTTTCATCTAGATTGCACCTTCAAAAGGATTTGTTCTATAAAACCCCTTGGAAAATACACTTCTGTGCGTCCAGACCCCCTTGCTATATCTTTCACACTGGTCTGACCCACCTCCTCCCTTCCACCCCCTCTCTTTCTAAATCCCTTAATGCTTCTTTGACCCCTGGCTGGTATTCTGTCAAGACAGGTGCTCCCTTCCCCCACTTGTGTAATTCTAATTCCCTCATTCTAGTTCTACCACTCCCACTTTTGTTGCATCTGCTGCAGCTACTCAGGAGGAATTCTCCACTACAGGATCAAGTGCAGTATAACCCCTAAATATCAATCTAATCCACTTCTATTTCCTGCCTTCCTTCGATAGTCATGTGTGCATGTGCTGGAGGAATGTGTGCATGTGTGAACAGTTCAATAAAGTTTCTTCAGGTTATTTTTGCTCTTTTGCTCCATGTTTTTTCCTCAGCTCCACTGGTATACATAGGTTAAAAGATCCCATAAGTTACACAGCGTCTTGCATTGCTAATGAGTTGCTATAATTTCCCATGTGAGACCAATAGATGTGTGGACCTTTTCTATGGACATGAGGGTTTTGCATAACAAGAATGACAGGTTAGATGAATTTCCAATATAATGCAGTATTCATTGGAACATCTGAAAGTAAGCTTCTGGGCAGTCCACAATCATTATTTATTTTTATTTATTTATTAGTTATTTATACCCCACTCTTCAGCCACAAGGCTATCAGAGCGCTTACAAACTGTTTTAAGCAATAGCAATTTACACATTTACACTGCATTAAACAGTTTCCAATGTGTGTTAGCTAATTGTCCCCACAAGCCAGGTACTAATTTTACTGATCTACGAAAGGATGAAAGGATGAGTGAACCTTTGAGCCCTCTGGAATTGAACTTGCAACATGGTGACTTTCAGTACTGGCGTTTAAGTACTGCACCCCCAGGGCTCCTTATTATTTATACTTCAGTCAGATAACATAATAGGACTACATTGTCTCCAAAGAAAAGGTATTTTATCACTTTTCAGCTCCTCCCTGCTCAATTATATATATATATATATATATATATATATATATAATCAAAACTGTATTAGCATCTCCTACAATAATCCTCAGGCTAGATTTATAGTATTTCAAAGTGATTTGATGAACTTGTTAAGGTATAGCTGAGTCATGTGGCAAAGCTTGCTTGACACTGTTGTCTTTGATTTTAAAAGTAAAAGCACCACCACAATAACATTGTTTCAGTTCAGGGAAAGCCAGCAGAACTTTTATGTGAAATGCAAATAACTGAATAGATCCAAGCAGAGATGGTTTAAGGTCTCCGTGGCACCTGCAGCTGCAGGGTGACCCATCGTTGGGGGGGGCCATCGTAACCCTCCTCCTAGAAAAACATTATTAGTAAGAAAGCTTCTGACTCTTGCCACATTGGGCACCGACTGGCCGCAGAAGGCGGTATCTGCCATGGGCAGGGACGCACCTTCACCCCCTGCCCTCTCCCTCTGACACCTTCTTGTCCAGGGAGAGCAAAGGTTGTGCTTTGAAAAGGGAGAGGAAAGGAAAAGCGCCCAGTGAGGTCGAGTTTCCCAAAGGGGTGGAGATGGAGACAGATGCACGAGGTCTAGGGGACCTGTTTCTCCTGGAGTCACGGGACTGCCTGAGGGAAGAGGCGGGAAGACTCCGAGAGGGGCAGCGAGGGACAAGAGCACGTGGTGCACAGAGAAGCTAAGGAGAACGCTGGAGGGCTGCCTGAGGGAGCGGAAAGGGAAGCCCAATACCGGTGGGAAGGGAAGCCCTTTTGGCAGTGGCCCCTGAGAGGATGGAGGAGGCACTAATGGAGCTGTGTGCTCCATGCATTACAAGGGTTTACTATTTGTTATTTTAAAATTCTTAGCTTAGAAATGTGAGTATCTAGGCCTTTTCACTTATAAAGAAGGAGAGGACTCCCCACCCTAAGTTTCCTTTAAACATATTTAATGCCAGGTCAGTGGGTTTGCCAAGTGGTCTAGGTGTGGTGAATAAGGCCAACCTTCAAGCTAGACAAGATAACTAAATCATCTCCAGTTTCCAACTGCATATATTTGTTGAAGAACTAATCAGAGAAATATTTGAAAATGGTCAATTGCTTTTCAAATAAAATGAAGTATCAAATTAACTAACTAAAACCTAATTAACTCATCAAAGCAGATGGCAGGTACCTGAAGGACTTCATAATCTTGACTCTTTGCCAGAGATATGGGAGCTAGGAAAGGGAGGGGACATTCAAACTGGCCAGTCAACAGCCCGGGAGGACCTGGACTAAGAGGCCTTTCGTTAATATCTATGGAAAGTCAGATAGCACGTTCCTTAGATACTGAGAAGTTAGTGAAGGTGTTTGCTGCTCAAAAAGCAAGAAAAGTTAAGATTTAAGTGAGTAATTTTTTATTTCAAAAAAGCTAGATAAGAAAAGTAAAGTCAATTTTATAAATGTGTTAATTTTAAATTATTTGATACAAATTTTATGTAAACTGGTTAAAATAATTTTAAAAGAATAATTCAGACTATACTTTGTATTTCAAAATTTACAACATAAGATTGTAAAAGTGAGAAAGGACAAAATGCATTAAATATACTAAATTGGACTCAGCTCTTTCTTTTCCTGACTTCAGATTCTGCATGCTGAAACTAATGTTTTGTAATTTTGATTTAGTATGAATGGGCTAGTCTTTTGAGATTTGTTTAATAGAAATGGTCTATTTTAAATATTAGGAGAGTGTTGCATTAGAGTGTTTTGTAATATGTTTGTATTCTGTTCGGCTGAGGAAATCTACACCAATATTACATTAGTGCCTATAATACAGTTTTTTTAAAACTAAATTGTTGGTGACAAATTATGTAGTAATCTGAATACCCTGTACTGTGAATAGGTTAGGTTGTACTGACCTGAGATAAACATATGGGACCCCCAAAATAAAGTGTTGCAGGGCCCCCAAAATTCCTTAAACCGGCCCTGGATCCCAGGCAGCCATGATCCAGGAATCCACCAATCCTAGCTTAAGGAGCAACCTAAAGCTCAGTGGTAGAGCACATGGTCTACATCAGTGGTTCTCAACCTGTGGGTCCCCAGATGTTGTTGGACTACAGTTCCCAGGAGCCCTCTGAGATCTCATCCTCACAGCCAGGTGGTCCTCCCAGTCATTAGTGAGGCTGTAGGATTGAACTCACAGCCTCACTAATGACTGAGAGGACCAGCTGGCTGTCAAGGTGAGACCTCAGAGGGCCCCTGGGAACTGTAGTCCAACAACATCTGGGGACCCACAAGTTGAGAACCACTGGTCTACGTGCAGAAGCTCCCTGGTACAGTGCTGGAAAAATTCTTGCCTAAAACTCTGCACAGCTATTGACAGTATTTCATACTCAGCCAGATGAACTAGCAATGGAAAGAATGTTTGAAAATATTCAAACATAAAACGGTCAAAAAGTGTATCTCAAGTATAGGAAAACTCTGACAAGGAGAATCCTGGACTGACAAGAATCTTCATGATTTGCACACATGTTTTTAGCACAGAGAGCAGCATTTTGTACATAGGAAACAACATAATAATGGTTAAATGATATCTAAAATAACATTTTAAATACATATTGCTGTCTCCTGCACAGAAAGTGGTGCTTTGGGCATGAAAAATAAAATCCCCATGTGCAAATTTTGGGCAAAATAAGTCCAAAACTAGATCATTTTCTGCACAAGAAACATCCTTCCCTACACAGAAATATTTTAGAAAAAGGCTGTTTTCTGCAGAGATGTGAAATTTTGCATGGATTAAATCCTAAACTGAAAATAGTCTTTAAAAACTGTACATTTTTTGAGGGATTTCTCATACCAGTAAGAAAATTGGTAAAATTACTTGTTTCTTCCTTCAAGAACAAAATTAGTGAAGAATTATAACCCCTAGATGGATTAATGGTTTGGTTCATATAATGGAACTTTTTATGTTTTCCCATTCTATGTGTTGTCCAGAAATATTCTGAAGGCAGTCCATCTTGGAGACAATTAATTAGATATTCTTTCTTTCAATGCATTTTTTTCTTTTCAGTTTTCTTTCAAAGTTCAATGCATTCATAGTGAAACCATTGTCATACAATGAATTTCTCTTTGTTTTTCTCAAACTCAGCATTTGTAATATTTGTGA
This sequence comes from Gambelia wislizenii, assembly GCA_030847615.1. Taxonomy (NCBI): domain Eukaryota; kingdom Metazoa; phylum Chordata; class Lepidosauria; order Squamata; family Crotaphytidae; genus Gambelia; species Gambelia wislizenii. Next base: position 113,992,432 of record JAUMIR010000004.1, read on the forward strand.
CTTGCAAAATATTGACTGGTCCATGTCACAAGGATCAGGTATTCCATTGTTCCACAATCCTGAAGTTTTTCCTAAACAACAGAACTATGGTAATGTCATCTGACTGATTCTTTAGCTAAGAAACCCTCAGCTAGTGATGTGATAGATTCCTGTGTTCTTATTTCTTTTCTTCTTCAACAACAACAAATGATTTCAGTGAAGGCTGGGCGTCTCTTTATGTAAATGACAGAAGCAGCACTACTCCACTAGGCCATCAATTTTTTCTCCCAGCTGCAGTAGGAGATCCATTCCAGAACACTTCTGGGTGCAATCAGGACATCCAGGTAAGTGACACCCTTTTTTGTACCCTCCCCGGGTAAGGTTCCTCAGGGTTTTTAAAGTGTGTTTTTTTGCTTGCTGTCAGTTTTAAAGGTATATTTTCTTTTTTTTTCTTTTTGAATTTCCTGCGTGTTTGTTCTCTCGCAAGAACAGCCTGGGATTTGAAACCAGGAAGTTAATGCAGCTATGGAGAGCTGCATTCACTTCTGAGTTGCAGAAGGGAGCAGACAGACTTGATCAAGGTAAGCGCAAAGCTTTTTTTTTCTTGTGCTGGGACAGGGGCAGGAGGAGGGCAGGAGAGGAGATAGTGAGACGGGGAGACTATTTTTGTCCCCGTCTGATAATCTCCTTTGTTTGTTTGTTTTTTGCCACATATAGACAAGCCCTAAATTCATTTCTGGACATTATACCTATTATTGCTTCTGGATCTGAAATGCATGTGCCTACCTATAGGCAAAACATGTTGCTAATGTAATATACACTAAGCACATAGCTATTGTTTTGATAGGAGAAACAGAAGCAATGTATGCAGGACAACAAAAATGAATTTTGTTCTATTTTGAGGTCTGGAAAAGCACATGCCAAGCAATGTGGAGGTAGATGGATCTTGCTGCTTGTCACTTCCTTTAAAATGATAACTGACACTTAAAGGTGATCAACATTTTGGCTATTCTTCACATATGTCCCATATATAGGATGGGGGAGACCTGGCTGAATTAGACTATGTGTGAAAGGGATCTAGGAGTCCTAGTAGACCACAAGTTGAACATGAGCCAACAGTGTGATGCGGCAGCTAAAAAGGCCAATGTGATTTTGGGCTGTATCAATAGAAGTATAGTGTCTAGATCAAGGGAAGTAATAGTGCCACTCTGTTCTGCCTTGGTCAGACCTCACTTAGAATACTGTGTCCAGTTCTGGGCACTACAATTCAAAAAGGATATTGACAAATTGGAGCGTGTCCAGAGAAGGGCAACTAAAATGGTAAAAGGTCTGGAAATGATGCCTTATGAGGAGAGACTCAGGGAGCTGGGTATGTTTAGCCTGGAAAAAAGACGGTTAAGAGGCGATATGATAGCCCTGTTTAAGTATTTGAAGGGATGTCACACTGAGGATGGAGCAGGCTTGTTTTCTGCTGCTCCAGAGACTGGAACACGGAGCAATGGGTGCAAGCTCCAGGAACAGAGATTCCACCTCAACATGAGGAGGAACTTTTTGACAGTAAGAGCTGTTCGGCAGTGGAACACACTCCCTCGGAGCGTGGTGGGGTCTCCTTCCTTGGAGGTCTTTAAACAGAGGCTGGATTGCCATCAGTCGGGGATGCTTTGATCAAGATTTCCTGCGTGGCAGAGGGGTTGGACTGGATGACCCTTGTGGTCTCTTCCAACTCTGCAATTCTATGATTCTATGATTCTATAAGTCTGCCAAAAGATTGTCAGAACACCGCCCCCTTTTCAATCGATGATAGGCTCAAGAAAAGTTTATTCTCCATTTTTTCCTGTCTGCAGAAGTATGGAAATGTATAAGGATAACCAGAGAATGTGGGACACACTGTGAAATTTTGAAGGACAATGCAACCCTAGTTTAGAAAACCAAACTATAGCATTGGTTTCAACTCTTTCAAATTACTTTACCATCTTCCATAAACTGGGTTGGGGAAAAAAATTGTACAAACCGTGGCCTAAAGTCAATTACCAATCCCAAGTAGAATCAGATACATTGCATCAATAGATATTTGATAACAGATGTGTACATTTCTTGGATTCAGTGAGTCAGCACTTCCTGGGAGGAGCAGTCGGATTTAGACCAATGTCCTTTCAAGTAAAAACAATGATGGTGCCTAGTAGGCATTAGGTTAAGAAGCCATATGGGTAGAGGAATTGTGGAGGAAGACAGTTAGTCTGTTCATCTGAAGATTTCTCATAATTTTCATAATATCATGAATGTTTGAAAATTCTGTGGAACTCTTCTGAGTATTCCTACATCTGAGGTGCCACATCTCAAATTTCTTTCTGAGCCAATAAATTGCTGTATCCACTCTGGTTCATCAAAAATGTGGTGTGATGTGGTACCTGGCATTTAGGAATATATAAAATAATAATTGTGATATCTTTTTTACAGCATCACTAGCCTAGTTTATAATACTTTCTTCCATATAAGTAGGCTGTTCTAATATTCATTCCATTTTAGTTTTGGAACAGGGATGGGCAAAATGTGTCTCATAGTCCATATATCCCCCCTCCGCCAGTTTCTTTTGTAGCCCATGGTTCTCCATTCACCTCACAGGCTTTCTTTAAAGCAGAAAACCTGTTTTTCAAGCCCTGGAGGACTGCAAGTCCAGTGGTTTTGCATTTAGAGATTCCAAGGGGTAAGAGGCCAGTCTTGTGTTTCAGTTAACAGACTTTGCATGCCTATACTCACTTACTGCTAGTTGCATACTTGCAGACTTATTGTTTGCTTTCCCAGACAACTCTGTCCTTGACTCATTTTAAACTTTAGGCATTTTTCTTCTTTCCCCTCCCTCTGCCATTAAACCTGCTATTTGACTATGCACAAGTAATTTGTTAGAAACATAACTTTATATATTTACAAAGAAGACAAACCTTGTTCTTTCTCTGCTGGGCCCTGTATGTGTATGCGTGGGTGTGGGACTGGTTATTGTGCAGCATCTGCCTTCCCAATTTGATTATTCTGCTTGAGATACCTAGTACTACTTTTAACATTTTCCAATCCCCACTCCCAGAAAATATGAGAGCCAGCATGGTGTGTTGGTTTGAGTGTTGGATTACAACTCTGGAGAGAAGGGTTTGTATCACCACTTGGCCATAGAAACCCTCTCAGCCTAAGAGGAAAGCAAACACAAAGCTCCTCTGAATAAATCTGGACAAGAAAACCCCATGATAGGTTCACCTTAGGGTCTCCATAAGTCTGGAATGACTTGAGGGCACCCAACAACAACCCCCCCTCAAAAAAAAAGTTGGACGTGGCTGTGTTGTAACTTTTAATTGCAAGTATTTGTACTCTGCTTTGGCTCCCAATGATGTCCAGAGTGCATGCCGGGGCAAAAATGAGGTATCAGCCATACCAAATTTTCCTACATCTGATTTAGAATGTCCCTTCAGTTCTAAGAGGTCTAAGATTCCTATAGTGGCTGCATTCAGACAATATGAGAAATTATGGTTTATTATGATAAGTGTGAGGGGAGGAGCTGGGCAAGCCCTGTTGGTGCCAGCCAAACACAGTTCAGGGAATACTGTGAAGGGGGGGGTCTATGGGGAAGAAAGGATATGGGAAAAGATTGCAGAGAGAGAAGGGAAAGCTGGCCGAAACAGAGACAAGCTGAAATAGAGATAGGAGAGTCAGCCAGAAGAACTGAATAGGATTTTGGGGGGCTGTGAATGATTAAATAGTTCAGGGGTTAATGTTTGATCTAATTGTGCATTCATAAACTTCTACTTGTTTATTCTTTTTTACAATTGTGTCTGGCTGTTCCTATTGAGGACTTTATCAGACAAGCCCCTCCAAGGGTTCCTTTAACAGCATTTTTGTGGGGGAGGGATATTTTGCTTTTATTAGACATATTTAGTATATGCTTCATTACAAGGATATCATTACAAGAACATTTTAAAAAATCACATTTCCTTTTTTATATATATATATATATATGTACATATATGTGTGTGTGTGTGTATATATATATCTAATACACACACACACCTATTTATACACACACACACACACACACACACACACACACATATATATATATATATATATACTTTCATACTTTTCCGGTCTTTCAATCAATGTTTGCCATTTTACTCTTGGTCTCCAACCACTCCATATAAAGTCAGATAGGTCTTTTTTCCAATTCTTAAACAGACTGTTACTGGAGATGATTGGTAAGTTTTGAAAAAGGAACATAAGTTTGGGGAGTACCGACATTTTAATTGCCGCCACTCTCCCCATTAATGAAAGATTTAATTTTGACCATGCCGCTAGATTCTCCTTGATTGTTTTCCATGTTCTTTTATAGTTGTTATCAAATAATTCTAAGTTTCTACTGGACAACCAGATCCCTAGATATTTGGCCTTATGTTCCAATTACACTTTGACCTTTCTTGCAGTATTCCCCGTTCTTCTTTATCTAGGTTCTTCGTGAGGATTATCGTTTTTTCCTTGTTTATTTTAAATCCCGCAAAGGCCCCAAAGTCTGCTATAGTATCCAATAAATAGCCAATATTGCGGGTAGGGTTCTCAAGAACTATGGCTATATCGTCAGCAAATGCCCTGATCTTATATTCGTGGCTTTTAATTCTTAAACCTTGTATTTTTCCTTCGGCTCTAATTTTATTTAACAAAATTTCCAAAACCGTTATGAAAAGCAATGGGGATAGGGGGCATTCCGGCCTGGTTCCTTTCTGAATCAATATTTCTCTCGTTCTTTCTCCGTTTATAATAATGTGTGCTTTTTGTTCCCTATAAATTTGTTGTATATTGTCCGTTAAAAACTGACCGAATCCTATCTCCTGAATCGTCTTAACTAAGCATCGCCAATTAATGTTATCAAAAGCTTTTTCGGCGTCGGCGAATATTATAGCTGCTTTATGTTCGTTATTTTTTTCTAAGTATTCTAATATGTCAATTATGTGCCTGATGTTAGATGATAGATTTCTGCCTGGTAAGAACCCACCCACATTGATCTTCATGTATTATTGTTCTTAACTCCGTTTTGATTCTATTTGTTATCATACTAGCGTAGATCTTGTAGTCGATGTTTAGGAGGGATATTGGCCAATAGTTCTTTACATCAGCCTTATCCTTCCCCTCTTTCGCAATCAATATAATGTTAGCAGTCCTCCATGACTCAGGCATTCCTTCTTTGTGTATCTGGTTAATGACTTCTAATAAATGTCCTGATATGTCATTAAGGAAAGTTTTATAAAAACTATCCGTATAGCCATCTGGGCCCGGCGCCTTCCCGCTCTTTAAATCTTGAACTACCTTTAACATCTCTTCTGAGCTGAATGGCTTAGACATGTTTGTCCTGTATTCTTCCGGAACTGTCATACCTTTATTGTTCCTTATGTATTCATTCATCTCATTAATCCAATCTTCTTCCCATGGTGGTTCTCTGTATAGCTGAGAATAATAGTCAATAAACACTCTTTTGATGTCCTCTTGAGATGTCTTCAATTCCCCGCTATCTCTAATTTCATTTATTATCTTCTTTTCCTTTTCCTTTTTCAGCTTATAGGACAGCCACCTACCAACTTTGTTAGCTTGTTCAAAGGTCTTTTGTTTGATTTTTTTTATTTTTTCCCCAATTTCCTCAATAGCCTTATTGTCGATCGACCTTCTTAACAGAGTTATTTCTTTGATCAGTACTTTATTCTCAGGGTGTTCCCTTAATTTTCTCTCCGTGTCGCTTAATTTTTGTAGGAGATCTTGTTCGATACTTCTTTTCATCTTAGCCTGCTCGGCTCCCTTTTGTAGAAAGTGACCCCTCATGGTAGCTTTAAAAGCATCCCATACTATCTTTGTTGCCACTCCTTTCTCCTTGTTTTCTTTAAAGAACGGGGATATTTTTTCTTTTATTTTTGAGACAAAGCTTTCTTCCTTGATAAGCTTATCCCTGAACCTCCATGTATATTTTCTTTTGAGAAATTCCATCTGACAACTTATGGGGTTATGATCTGACGCAGTATTAGGGTTTATTTTCATCTCTTTAATTTTTGGCACTAGAGTTTTCGAAACCCAAAACATGTCAATCCTTGACATCGTTTTGTGGGACTCTGAGTACCCTTTTTCCGTTTGATATTTGGCTGTCCATACATCCATTAGACTCAGTTCTTCCATCATATCTAGGCAAACTTTGGGGAGTCTTCCTTGATTTTCTCTCGTCCCCTCGGATCTATCTCTCTTCCCACTTAGAACTCCATTAAAATCACCTGCCAATATTATTGATCCTTTCTCCAATTTAGCCAGCTTAGATCTCAAGTCATTGTAAAATTGCTCTTATTTCTCTAATGGGCCATATATTGCTACTATATTCAAAACTTCGTTTGGGCATTTAAGCTCAACTCCAATTAAATGACCTTCCTTGTCATTCAGGATTTGTTTCGCTTCGTACCTCTTATTTACGTAGATTACCACCCCTTTCTTTTTCTTTGTTGACAGAGATACGAATTCTTTGCCTAGTTTTGCATTCTTGAGAAATTTGCTTTCTTTGTCTCGTATTCTTACCTCCTGTAGACACATTATATCTGCACTAAGTTTCTCTAAATAATGGTAAATTTTCTTTCTCTTAACTGAGGTATTAAGCCCTTTCACATTCCATGATGCTATAATCATACTTTATTTGATGTTTATATATCCTCTTCTTCATCATCCCCCTCTCTTCCTTCTGCTATTTCACTTTTTTCCTCCTCTCTCTGTTCTTCTTCTACTCCGAACTCTTCATTGGGAATCCTGTCTTCTTCGTCATAAATAACATTATTTCCTTCAGGTCTTATTTGACCCTCCTCTTTTTCATTTCCCCTAAATTTTTTGTCTTCACCTTGTTTGTTTTTCCTTCTCTTTTTCCTTTCCTCATCTTTTTCTTCATCTTCCTTCAGTCTTTCCATCATATCATTGACTTTGGCTACTGAGTTTACTCTGTATCTTTTCTGTCGGTAAGTAAAGGAAATGTCTTCCAATCGATCCCATCTGTAATTGATCCCCATTCGCATTAATCTCATTGTAAGTGGCCTATAATCTTGCCTTTTCTTGAGGATCTCGATTGGGACATCTTTATACATTTGAATTTCCTGACCTTCTATCACTAGTTTGCGTGAGTAATTTCGTTGTATTAGTTTGTCTCTAAATCTAGCTCTTACAAAGGATACCACAATGTCTCTCGGAAGCTTACGCTCCCTCGCTATTACAGAGCTCACCCTAAACATCCTGTCCACCTCCCTCTCTATAGTTCGTTCTGGCTCTTCCATATAGTCCACTAATGCTGGGACCAATCTTTCATGTAGGTTTTCATATGTTACTTCGGAGAGCCCTCTCAGCTTCAAACACCTCTCTCTATATCTCAACTCTTGAGATAGGTTAGTCTTTCTTTCATGCTCTAAATCTCTTCCCAAGTTAGTTGTTTGGGCCTCCAGGGCATCCGTTTTGGTTTTTAATTTACCCACCTCTTCTTTAACCTCCTTCATGTCTGTTGACATTTTATCAAGTCTTTTCTACAACCTCTCAAAGTCTTGTTTCAAATCTTTAATTCCCTAATTTCTTCCTTTACTTTTCTTTTAAAAGATTTAAGCTCTTCCAGAATCTGGGCATTGATATCTATTTGCTTTGACGGCATTTCTGTCGATGTTCTCCTTGCTGTTGTAATTTGAGAGGTGGTATAAGCCCTGGATCTTAACCCCGTGGCCATCCGTAGAAAGGAGTGGTGCAAAGTAAATTAATTGCTAAGGCTTGGGGATTTTAGCTTAACTTTCCTGCTCACAATACACTATTAGGAGATGAAGTCAGCTTTAGGGGATATTGTTTACAGCCTCTTTCCTCCTAACACATCTATATTTCTATATATATGTAACAATATAGCTATCTGTTACATCTGTATCAGCATAGTTATTTTAGTCCGTTCCTCCTCGATTTTCCTTCCAACCAAATTTTTAAACTTGCCCCCTCTTGCCACCACCTGCCACAGCTTATCTTTGCCGTCAGCTTGCCTCTTAGTCCTTAGCGCTCAATGCACTGCTGCCGCTCCTTCAGCTATTATCGGCTCGTTTTTCTCCGCTCAGTTCTCTCCCTTCTATGTCGCTCCAATCAGCTTCCCCCGTCGTCCTTCGCCGCCTCCAACTCCGTCTGCTCCTCCTGCTCTCTCTCTGCCCGATCTGACCCAGAGAAGGCCGTCTGCTTGCTTCCGCCCGCCGCCGTGTCCGTCGTCTCGTCTGCTTGCTTCACCGCCTCCAACTCCGTCTGCTCCTCCCGCTCTCTCTCTGCCCGATCTGACCCAGAGAAAGCCGTCTGCTTGCTTCTGCCTGCCGCCGTGTCTGTCGTCCCGTCTGCTTGCTTCACCGCCTCCAGCTCCGTCTGTTCCTCCCGCTCTCTCCGCCCAGTCTGTCCTAGAAAAAGCCGTCTGCTTGCTTCCACCCGCCGCCTGTGTCCGTTGTCCCATCTGCTTGCTTCTGCCCTGTCAATCACCCCCGACTCCATCTCCTCACCGCTCCTATTCCTTTTCTTCTGCGTCAGTCGCTCTCTCAATATAGCCCCTCCAAATCCTCGAGGCTTTCACTCCACTTCGCTCCGTCAACGTTCAGCCCCTTCCCGATCTGAGTTTCTCTAATCCACTCCACCTTTTACTTGCAACTCTATCTGTTGCGCGTCTCGTACGAGCAGCCAGTCACTAACGTCTTCCGATCCCTCTTCTCTTAGACTGACTGCGTAGTTTGTGTGTCGCAGTTCTTATGGCACCGCTGCTCAAACTTTTTTTCCCTCCCTCTCTATTTATTTATTTGTTTCTGTTTTCATTTCTTTTTCTACCCCCCTAGAAACCCTAGGATCTATCCGCTCTCACCTTATCCGCTCCCCCCTCACAGTTTAGCAACAAACAACAGTCTTGTTCGTAGTGCCCCAGTTTTTATGTTGTTTGTTGTTTTGCTATTTGATCAGGGGTTTTTTTTGACCCGGGATGGGAGTGAGGGGAGATTCCTGGAGCTTAACTTGAAAAACAACAAGATATCCGAAACCAACTAAAGCCAGGAGAGCTTCCATGTTAGGAGGTTAGTTTGCTCTCTCCAAATTACTTAGCTCAAACTTAAAAGCCGATTCTAATTAACTTGTGAAAAAGTAGGGGGAGAAATGAGGATTTAGTGCCCAACGGCTCTGGAGGCAGCAATGGCTGCTCAGCCTGCCCGGTTTTGGCTGATGGTAGGGACTTCCATTTCCCTCCCCAGTCCTAACCTTGACAGCTACTGCAAGCCCCTCTCTTCTTGTACCTTCCCAGGAACAAAGTTGGGGTGGCCTCTTTTCCAGACCTCCCTTTGCTGCACCCCAACAACAGGTCCCCACGGAGCCCCATCGGATCCTGTCCCGCATCCTCGCTCCCCCTACTGGAAGTCCCATTTCCTATTTTAAAGCGTTTTTCTGCCGGCAAAAGAATCCTTTCTGCCAGACCTACTTTGATCATCGTGAATAAGCAGCCATCAGCGTGAATGGAACATGAACAGAGCTCCATTCATTTACGAGCTTGTGATCTTGGCGATTTGCACAAGACTATGCAAGCAGAGTAAATTCAAACAATAAAGAAAAATAAATATACAAAAAGTACACACAAGCATGGAAACACACTTTACAACTTACAAGTGAACCGGGGGGGCATTCAGAAAAAGAGCATACGGTACCTAGCTGTTGTGATATCACCCGGAAGTGTTCTGTCATTGACGCTGTATCCACGTGAGCACAATGGCACAAAATTCAAATGCAGGCAATGTCAGGAGGTGATAGTACACTTAATCTCCGGCAGAAGCGGAAAAACTATTTCAGCAGACTTAGTAGAAATCTGTTCCCAAGAATACACACAGAGTATTTGATGTCCAAATAAGCAGGAGGCACTTTTATCTTCAAAGTGAAGCAGTTGCAATATGTACAAAATATTTACAATTGAAGGACAAACTGCTTCACCAGGCATCAGCATTCACAACAAGAAGAGAAGTGAGCTCTGCTCTGAGCCTTCCCATATACACAGTTACAGGGCACTGGCTTACTCAATCACATGATCTTACACACCAATAAGAATCTTCCTTCTGTAGATGTGGCATGACTAGGCAGTTCATGGAGTCGGCCATTATGACTCAGCATGACTCTGCAGTTGTTTGGCCATTTTATAATGGAGTTCAGTCTATAACTCCTGACAGGCAATGTTGGCACAAAAGCGGAATGGAAGATCAATTGACTGCTTGGCCTGATAATAAAATAGGCAGGTTTTTTACTTGACATGATCATGAAAGGACAACATCATCCGATATGTGTGCCCTTTCCAGATCAATAGGCATCATTATGATACCATATTTGCCACAGCTGATAAAGTCCTAAGTTTTGATAGAAAGCCTGGTCATGCTTACCACCGTGAATCCACTGAACAACAAACACATCCACTAGTCCATATAGGAATCAACTTGAGGCCCAAGTACCAGATCCAGGGAGAGATCTTGAGGGGCAACGGGGCAAGGTGAATGACAGGAGACCAAGGCTTTAGAACTCTGGGGCCACCCTGGAGAGGAGACCCATCGCAATAGGAACCAGCTGAGTCCCTCCCTGGACTCACAGTCCCTTCACTCTCTTCCTCTCGCACAGTCATGGGGGAAAGTTCAGAAGTTGTCAAAACCATTTTTGACTGTCATATCATACATACCTTACAAGTGTTATCAGCTATTGATAATAACTTTTTTATTTACTAAAATGGTTTCCTTCAAATAACATTAGCTGAGAACCACTATGGTTCATGCATTACACCAAACCGTGGTTAACCCAAAGAGGGAGGGTGCTATTGTACTCTTTTCATCCTTGTTTGCTTGAGCCTTCTAATGTCCTGTTTGGCCATTGTGTGATATGTCTGGATTTGTCTGTTTGTCTGTAGCTCTCCTTATGTTGTTCATAATCAGTGGAAATGCCTTCAGAGATCTCCACATGGTTACCCAGGAGAAGGGGAGGGGATGGTAGTGGGAGTTCAGAGAGAGGCTGGTTCATTGTTGTGATGATAAAGCATGCTTTATTATGTTGATGACCACAGCCAACAACTTATTATATGATGCCAACAATTAAGTACACTGAAACTTATTTCATACTTCTTGGGTAAGTCTGTGAAAATGTCCATATCTCATCATTTGCAAATTCTCACAAACAGAATCTGTAGCTTGGATGACTCCGGCAGCAAAATCTGTGCTGGAAAACAGCCTTTTAAAATGTTTTCACTCTTCCTAAATCTTCCAAATTCAGCATCTGTCTAAGGAAAAAAAAGAAAAAGAATATTATAGGGCTGCCATCACTAGGTGACTCTATAATTATCAGGCTTTTAAACTTGCCCATAATTTCTCCAGTTACTGACAATGGCTTAAATGTATTATAATCATGTCCCACTCAAATGCATTATGGTCTCTCTCTCTCTGTCTCAGTCTCTCTCTCTGTCTCACACACACACTAAGCTTTTAAAAATAGGCTTTTGTTAAGCCTTAACTGCAAAATAATTTTTGTTTAATTTTTTTTTATCAGTTTTCAGAATCTGCACTATGAAGTATATTGACAGAAAAGAGAAAGAACACAATGCAGCTGCAACCAATGTTATCCAAAGTTATAATTGCTAGCACTATTTACAGGACTGGGATGGAGTACAATGGATCTCCCACTTAAGTGAGCAAACAATAAGGTGACAATAATTGCACTGTTCCATATGTTTCTATTCAGATATTGATAAGAATGTTATCAAACTGATTTGCTGCATTACAGATGAGATATAAGGAGAGGGGAAATCTCAAAAGAAGATGGTAATATACATTTTGCTACATACCATGTGTAGAAAAGGAATTTAAACCCATCAGGAACTAATCACATTTCATTTTCTATTTTATTTTTTCTTCTCATGGTCAACATATCAGGACAGCTGAGGTGTGTGATAATCAAAGTCTTCTTCATGGTTGAATAAATTTAATACTTGTGCTTCATCAATGCAGCACATTAAGAAGTCTCTTGACATATTTAGCTTGATTGTCTAAAGCATTACACTAGAGCCATGATATTAGAGATTTCACATACAATGTGTGTGTGTGTGTGTGTGTTTGCTTTCGTTTATCTGTAATATGACATACAAAATTGGATCGAAATTGCTTTCTCTATTTAAAAAGTCCAATTGATAAAGTCATAATGCAGTCTTGGGTTGTACAAGTGGATAAATAAATGAACATTAATTTGGTATTTGTAAAAGCAGGTTAGAGCAAATTATTCAGGTATCTTGAAGTGTAAAATAATAATTCAATGACTCAATGTAACACAAAATAAATTTATTTTTGAATCAAACTAGTTAAAAAGAGTTACAGCACGTTTCATATGTTAAGTTCTCCTTCCCACTTGAACTGGAATAATTTAATATGTATATTAGGAATGAACTCTCTGCTCCACTAGTTGTATCCATTTTAATCATGCTTCCCTCCACCCCTCTGCTTTAATTTATGACGACTAACATTATGTTTGCTTGGCACAAGAGACTTATAGAATTCAGAGTAACTGGCAACTTTCTCAGGACTTGGTTATGTCCCCACACACCCATGCACAGAGACAGAGACAGAGACAGAGACACAGAGACAGAGAGAGAGAGAGAGAGAGAGAGAGAGAGAGAGAGAGGTGTGTCTACACAGAAGTAAGCCTCATTAATTTTTAATAGCACATACTCCCAGGAAAGCCTACATAAGATTGCAAATACTACTGAAACCAATGAGGCTTACTTCTGAGTAGACATACTTAAGTTTGCACCGCCAGTTTCATCATTCAGCCTCTGGGGGGGAAAGGATTATTTTGCTGCCCATCTCCCAGGAGACACATGTCTGTCAGATTAATAGAAAATATTCACAAAAGGCCACCACTGAGCATGTTTTTGCTGTCTTGTAGCCAGAGTTAAACATTTGGCTATGGTAACAGGCATGAGAAAATGTAGAACAGATAGGAATGATGGAATGTATATATTGTCAATTCAGAATGCAAAAACAGATGGGAAACCAATGAGACACTAGACATTCACAAAAGCATATCCTGAGGTCCTTCTCTCATCTTAACTCCTGAACATGAGATTCCATACCTGAAACATTGTCATGAAATGTTTATTATCTGTGGTCAAGTGGGAATTAGAGTCTGAAAGGCCTTATGGACAGCTTGGATAGTTTAGCACTCAATTTAGAGTGTAAAATTATGTCTTATTTATCATTTCTCTCCGATCACAGTAAATCCAGAGGGGGATAGTAAGTCAACACTTTGTGAAAACCACCAATCCTCCAAATAATGTCTAGAATATTAGAAGCCTGGCTACCTTGTGTGTATGTGTCTATAACAGGTATTTATTAAATTTACTTCCCATCTTCCTACTTAAAAAAATAACACATATCTAGGAGAAAAACCTATTCTCACATTTATAAATAAACAAATCAGTGTAAATTTCCAAAGATTCTCTGAATAAAAATGTAGAAGGACAATAGAGAGAGCTTCCCAGATTTTTATCTTGCTTTCATTTTATGTAGCACAATTAACATCCAAAACAACTTGGGCTACATCCACCTCTCTCCTCATGGAATACTCTTGGATAATGGAGACATCTAGGAATGGAAGGCATAGGAAGTCATTAAAAAAATCTCCCTCTCTTCTGCAGCTTCCCCATCCAGTTTAAAGAGTCCACCAACTCCCTGGAACAGATTGGGAAATGCAATAAGCTGAAAATGGAAGGAGACAGTGAAAAGTGCCACTTCATCTTTCTACCTGGCAGGTTTCTAGGAAAGAAAGAAAGAATTTTTAAAAGCCTTCTGTGAACAAAACAACACACTTGGACAAAGCCCAATGGTCTGAACAAAACAAAACAAAACAAAACAAAACATACAACACCATCTGATTCTTAACCCTCAGCTTGAAACTAAGCAACTAAATGGACCTAAATTCCACCTAAACTGGGGAATTTTAATGCGGCAATTTGCGCTTTAGTGCTCTTTCGCATCAGTTTCGCTTCTTGGTTCAGACGGCAAAGGTGCGGGGGTGTGCCTGCCTGCCTCTTAAATGCCTGTCTCTTAAAGCCACTCACTGAAAACACGGCTTTATGTGGGGGGATATTTCCTCTGAAAGGGCTTTAATTGCAGGCATTCCAAGCAACAGTATCACTTTTCACAGCTTCATCTGAGTGAGAAAACCAGAAAGCAACTAAAAAGCAGGGAGACCCAGAAGTGGGGAGGATTAATGACAAAGGATGGAAGGAAAAGAATTCTCTTTGCTCTGCATTTCTCCTATATGAGTAGACTGTTTTTTCTCCTTCTCTCATGCCGGCACTGTGTGCATACACTCACTCTCTCTCTCTCACACACACACACAAAATAGCGATCTGTCGATAGATCAGCTGGTGGAGCATACACAGAGAGAGGGGGGGGAGGGACGGATGGGCAGAGGACAAGTAATTATGCTAGATAGCAAGGCATCTGGCTAGATCTTTTCTCATCTCTCCTATGTTCACTCCCTCCCTCCTTGGGTAAATTCAACCAATCACGACTAGTTCTGCTGTGGTAATTTTGAAAAGACTACTGACTGTTTCCACGGCTGAAAGCGCAATGATAATTCACACAGTCGATAGTGCTCTAACTTGCACTACTTTTCAAAAATGTTTGGGAAAACAGCGACAGCTTATACTGCATGACTTATGGGGTTTTTTGCCTCCCTCCTTCTGAATATGGTGACTTTGAGCCGAAAGATGTGAGAACTATTAGGATTCTTTGCGAATTCTTAGAGGATTTATTTTTCCGTGTAAACAGCCCCTGGAAGTTTGCCAATATTCCACAATTAACGAGCATGACTGAGCCAAAGTTAAGCACTTCAACGGTTACTACTTGAATGGGAGATTGCCAATGACTACCAGGTCCTGTATCCTATATTTCAGAGGGAGGAACTGGCAAAACCACTTCTGAGTATTCTTTGCCTAAGAAAACCCTATGAATTTCATGGGGTCACTGTAAGTCAACAGGTGACTTGAAGGCGCATACATACACGCAAGCAAACAGCACATGCCCAAATTCAGTGTTTTAGAACTATTTCCCAGAAGTTGACTGTGACACCTAAATCTAATTGCGGGTCCAAAATAGAGTAGACCTATTAAAGGATAAGGATTTGAATAAGTGTTGATTTACTATTCAGAAATTGAGTCAATGGGCCTAATATGCTCTACTTGGACCTAGCAAATGGATTTAGGTCTGAATGGTATTTTTTAAGCCACCAAATGAGAATAATATAAATTCATATTTCTGAAACCAAATAAAAGTTAAGATCATAAGAATGAGGGGACAAATAGAAAAATAAATGACTGTTGAAGAGGGTAATATGAAATAGTGAAAGATGATTTCTCATTTGCTTTGTGTACTATTCACAATTAATGATGTCAGTATTAATCAAAAGTTAAACTGTGTTGAGTTTAATAGCATGAGTGAAAGTATATATTAATTATTGCATTCTATCATATAACAACAAATAAATTATGTTTGTTCATTTAGAATAGCAACATTAAGACTGAAAAAGACCTTTATGTAGTCGATACTATTGTCTTATGCCGATATAGTGTGTTTGTTTTATGTTGTGTGTATTGTTCACCTTGCATTTTAACATAAAAATTCTAAACTTTTAACAAAAGACCTTTTGTTGTTGTAGCACAACAATTCTGTTATTAAAACAAAAATTAATAAATTAATATCAGTATATTGTTGTAGGCATGCATATACATTTAGAATGGAAAAAACTAAAGGCAATAAATAAATAAATTGTGTCTAGGGTAAGATGCAGAAATGAGAATCTTGGGCACTTTGAAACACATTGGTTTGTAGACTGACATCAATCTCTGGGATCTGTTGACATTGCAGACTGTTTGAGTAAAACAAAAATTGAAATTATCTGCACTTTAACATAAGACAAATATAGAAGGACCCAAAAATACTCTGTTCTGCCCCTTGGAAATATCAGATCTATCATGTAGTATACTGCAAATATATGATACTCAGACACTTTTCAAAATAATTATCTCTCTGATTCCAGCAGGAATCCTTAAAAGTCAGTGGCAAACACTTGCAGGTGACAGCATCTGATTTTTTTTTTTTTAATAGAGCATTTTGAAAAGAAGAGGGCTCTTCACATGGGATCTCCTCAGAGAACAAGGTTGCTAAAACCAACATTGCTTTAGGATAAAACTCATGTGCATTTCTCTAACTTTTCACCTCAAACAAGGGGCAAATGTAAGAATCAGATCTCAAGAACTTGAACATATTGAAATGCAGAAAACATAAAAATAACTCTACAGATTAAAGATTAAAACAGGGGATGAAAGTAACATTCAAAAATGTATTTTTCACATGTTGGGAAATCCAGATGAGGAGAATCCTGGATTTATGAGAATCCTCATAGTTCAGGACTTATTCTGTGCAATATTGGCAATTTGGGGGTGGGGGTGGGGGGGAAGAAAATGCATCTGCTGTAAAGAAATAATGGCAGGAACTCTCTATCAGCTATGTAGCTATTTAACTGCCATAGTTACATAGCTATGTAGTGTCTCCCAGCCCAACCCCCCACTTCCTACTTATCGGGTAGCAACTACTGCCATTGATGGGGGTCTGTTCCCCTGTCAGTCAGGAAGCAGCTGACTGGTGTTCCCACCCCTCCCATGAGTGATCTCCAGGGTCCCTGTCACACACACCCATTTGCACAGAAAATCATGAGGGGGTGGGAGTGTCCATCAGCTGATTCCCAACTGACAGGGGAACAGATCCCTATCAATTGCAGTGTGATGTCCACAGAACACAAACTCAGATATCTTCAATAAATTTCTTTATTGGAAGAGAAGCATGTGTAAGGAACAGTGGCAAAGCTGCTACTGAAGTATAGATAAACAAACTAGAGATAATAAGGCATCAAGCGTGAGAACAGACCGAGCAGGGTGGGAGTTATTCCACGGGGGAGCAAGAGTAGCCGGCGAGCGTGGCCTTGAGTTCCTGGTAGGACTTGCGTTACCATGCCAACCAGGAGGCCTGGCTCATTTCTCAGACATTCCAAAAGCCTGGGAAAATACTAGCTACATGTCAGGGCCTCCATGAATTCCACTCCAATACCCAGAATTCAGGGATGAGCCTGACATACTGCCCCCCTGAAGACCAACCCTCCCCCTTTCTCAGCCAGGCTTATCGGGAAAGCGGGCATGAAACTTTCGCAACAAGCGTTTGGCATTGACATGCTCAGAAGCAACCCACTCCGCATGGCCCAAAGGCAGGTGTTTCCACTTTACCAAATACTGTAACCCTCCCCGGTGAAGTCTAGAGTCCAAAATCTCAGAAATTTCAAAATGTTGGTCCTGATCCACCAGGATCGGCTGAGGAGCAGGTTCTGGAGCCGGATGGTGTTTGTCCGGAGGGTGCACGGGCTTGAGCAGGCTAGAATGAAACACAGGATGTACATGACGGTACAACTTAGGCAAAGACAGTTCAAAAGCCACAGGATTTACCATCCTAACCACACGAAAAGGCCCAATGTATTTGGCTCCCAACTTTTTAGAGGGTTGGGGACACTTAAGGAATTTGGTGGACAAATAAACCAGATCTCCCACTGCATATCTAGGGGAAGGGTCCCATTTCTGATCAGCATAATGCTTGTAGCGTGCTTTGGCAAAGTCCAAGGCCGAGATTACATGGGGCCACGCATCACTGACCTTTTGACTCCACTGGGAGACCGAAACGGGGTCAGAGTTGGGGGACCCCTCCAACAAGGGGAGGGGACCGAAATCATGCCCAGACACAACCTTGAACGGTGAGAGCCCAGTGCTCTGGTGAGTGGCATTATTGTAGGCCACTTCAGCAAAAGGCAGAAGATCAACCCAATCAGATTGTTGGAAATTCACATAGCATCTTAGGTATTGTTCCAGAGTCTGATTCGTTCGTTCCGATTGTCCATCCGATTGGGGATGATGGGAGCTGCTGAGACCGAGCTCCACCCCTAGAAGGTTCGTGAAAGCCTTCCAAAACTGCGAGGTAAATTGTGCCCCCCGATCCGACACAATCTTGGCCGGAACGCCATGAATCCGATAAATATGCTGAATGAACAATTTGGCTAATTGGGAGGCCGTGGGGAGTTTCTTACAGGCCACAAAATGCGCTTGCTTTGAGAACAAATCAGTCACCACCCAAATAACCGTCTTTTTCCTACTCTCTGGTAATTCCACAATAAAGTCCATGCTAATGACCTCCCAGGGCTTGTTTGGGGTAGGTAGAGGGTGGAGCAAACCTTTGGGCTTCCCTGACCCCCCTTTTGACACTGCACAAGTGGTACACCCCTTCACATATTCCTCCACCTCCTTCCTCATACGGGGCCACCAAAACTGTCTCCGGGCCAAATGCAAAGTTTTGAGATACCCAAAATGTCCCGCACTCTTGACATCATGGCACTGTTTGAGAATACTCGCTCTCAAGACCTCAGGAACATACAGGCGATCCCCTTTCCAGGCCACCCCATCCCTCACAGTCACTTCATTGGGGTGAGCCAGGAACCACTTGTCCAGGGGCAGTTCCGAGGCCAATTGAGAATGCCACCCTCCTTTCTCCCCTTGAGAAACAGTGGGCGTGGCAGAGCTATCCGCCGTAGGGGTCACTGCCCGGGTCCCCGGATCGGGGGAAGGTGGTTCGGGGTTCAAGGGCTGGGGCACCAGTCCAGGCGCCAAGGGTGAGCCACCGCCAATTTCAGTTGGACCCGGCACCTGAGCAGGGCTAGCAGTGGATTCCTGTTCTTTGGCTTTGCTCCGAGTGAGGACAGCTAGCCCCAAGTGGGAAGGAGAAAAGACGGTATCAATGACCTCCTTGCGCTTACTCTCATGTTGTGGCAGCCTGGACAAAGCGTCAGCCAGAAAATTCCTTTTCCCCGGGATAAATTTCAAGGTGAAATTAAATCGGTAAAAGAAACTGGCCCACCTGACCTGCTTGGGGCTCAAACGCCTAGGGGTAGCCAATACTTCCAAATTTTTATGATCAGTCCAAACTTCAAACGGTTTGGGTGAGCCCTCCAGTAGGTGGCGCCACGTCTCTAGTGCCAACTTGATAGCACCTGCCTCCTTCTCCCACACCGGCCAATTTCGTTCCGTGTCATTGAACTTTCTGGATAAATAGGCACATGGCCTCAAATCCCCTTCCTCCCCCTTTTGCAACAGAACACCACCCATAGCCACATCAGATGCGTCCACTTGGACCACGAAAGGTTGGGAGGGGTCGGGGTGTTTGAGAAAAGGCTCAGAAGTGAAAAGGGATTTCAATTTGTCAAATGCTTGTTGGCACTGTGGTGACCACACAATTTTTTGGGGAGGTTTGTTCCCTTTACCGTGCTTGGAACCTTTGTCTTTCCCTTCTTTGGTTTTTAACAAATCTGTCAGGGGAAGGGCTACCGACGCAAAGTCAGGGATGAAGGACCGATAAAAATTAGCAAATCCCAGGAAGCTCTGCAACTGTTTCCTGGTTCTAGGGGCTTCCCATGCCAAGACCCCCTTAACCTTTTCTGGGTCCATTTCAATCCCTTTGTTTGAGATGCGGTACCCTAAATAATCCAGACGGCTTTGGTGGAACTCACACTTTTTCGCATACAGATGATTTTCCCCCAACCTGGTAAGCACCTTTTTCACCAGTTTCACATGGGACGTGTAGTCCTCAGAATAAATCAACACATCATCAAGGTACACCAACACCCCTTTGTACAGAAATTCACGTAACACATCATTAATTAAGTTCTGAAAAATGCCAGGGGCCCCTTTGAGGCCGAAAGGCATGATGAGGAACTCAAAAGCCCCTAAGGGGCAATTAAATGCAGTCTTCCATTCATCCCCTCCCGAATCCGTACTCTGTAATAGGCCTCTCGCAGATCCAGCTTCATGAAAATCTTCCCTTTGGAGAGATGGGCTAATATGTCCTTCATCAAGGGCAAGGGGTACTGGTTGGAGACACTAATCGCGTTTAGCCCTCTGTAATCCTGAATCAAACGAAGCCCACCATCAGCCTTGCGTCTAAACATCACCGGAGCCCCCACAGGCGAGGTTGAGGGCCTAATGAACCCTCGGGCTAAGTTTTTATCTATGAACTCTCGGAGCGCCTCCATTTCAGCTGGTGTCATAGAATAAATGCGAGGTTTGGGTAGGCTGGACTCCGAGAGTATCTCAATGGCACAGTCAAAAGCCCGGTGGGATGGCAAAATGTCACATTCCCTCTCCTCAAACACATATTGCCACGCCTTGTACTCCACTGGCAGCCCTTTCAGCTCCCCTTTTACTAAGGCAGTTGTGTAATTCTGCGGCTCATCCACCAGGGGGCCCCCGTCCCCTGGGGATCCTCCCCCCGCCCCGTGCTCCTGGGTACACAATGGGTCTGTAAAAGTCAGTGTTTCTTTTATCCAGTCTATGGTGGGGTTGTGGTACTTTAGCCAGTTCAGACCCACAACTGCCGTGGGGACTAAACCTGGAGCAATCACAAACTGCAGTTCCTCCTGGTGGTTGCCCATCCTCATGTGCATGGGACCAGTTATGCGCCAGGCGGGGCCCCCCTTCATCATCCCCCCATCCATCTGAGACAGCCACACGGGCTTGTCCAGCTTAACAGTATCAACGTTCAGTTCACTGTCTAAGGAGGGATGAATGAGTACTTGGGTACATCCCGAGTCAATCATTAACATTACTTTGCGGGTGGGGCCCTCCCCTCCAACCCCCACTCGAGCTTTGATAAAGAACGGGCCCTTCACTCCATTCACCACGGCATCCGGGCGCCCTTCCGGATTAGCCCGCCCTCGGGCGCTCAGTAGGGTGGGCTGGGCCCGTTTCCCGCCGGCTCAGCGTTGGAAGAGTAGGACCCACTATCTTCGAGATCATCTGAGGACTCCCCTGCCGCGTGGCCCGCTGCCAGGGCCCTGGCCGTCGCCTTGGTCTTGGTCTTGGAGGGAGTCTTGGCGGACCCGGATCTCCCCTTGCTCCGCGCTGGCTTGGCGGCGGCGGGTTGCTCCCGAGGGCTCCTCTCTGGGCACTCTGCTATGCGGTGTCCGGCCTTCCCACAATGCAGGCACAGCCCCTTTCTCATCCTTCGCTCACGTTCGGACTCTCCGGTGGTGCCTCCCCCCGAGCGTGCCGTCTTGGTCTTCTTCCCGGGGGCCCCAGCAGACTTCCCCTCCATCCCGGCTTGGCGGCGCAACATCTTGATGCTGGCCTTCACCGACTCCACTTCCCCAGCTAGCCGTATCCACCCCATGAGGGTTTCGGGGTCTCCCTGGAACTTGGCCCACTCTAGAATGTCAGGGTTCAGGCCCTCCTGGAAAAACTGCACCTTGACCTCCTCTGGCCACTCCGGCACTTGGCTGGCTAGGCGGCGGAACTCAGCCGCGTACTCTGCCACTGGCATCGTACCTTGCTTCAGGCTCCTAAGCTTGCTTCGAGCCCGCTTCCCTCTTAAGGGATCGTCGAACTGGGCCCTGAGAGCCATCAGGAACTCTTGGTAATTACCCAGTTCAGGGGCTCCCATATCATACAGACCCACCAACCACTGGGCCGCCTCTCCCTCCAGTTGGTTGGACACATACTACACTTTCTCAGCCTCAGACTGGAACTCCCCTTCCCACTGAGTCATGTAACTCACCACTTGAGTCATGAAGTAGGGTAGTTTTGCTGGATCCCCATCGAACTTCGCCTTCAGATGCCGGTGTTTCCAGCCCCGGGGTCGCTCCTGCGGCTCAACTGGGCCAGCCCCCACTGGGGGAGCCGGTCCAGGAGCCGGCAGGCCAGGTACAGCAGGGGGCTGAACGGGGACTCCATCCCCGGGTGCCTGGGCAGCCGCAGGTGGCACTGGGGGAGGCTGGGCCCCTCCAGGTGCTGGTGGAGCTGGAGGGGTTCTGTGCAGGAGTTCTAGGAGTACCTCCCGTATCTCACCCATTTGCTGTTTCAGTTGAAGAACCTCGGTTCCAACTTCTGCCAGGGAAAACTTCGCTTCTGGCTCTCTAGGCCCCTCACCCTGGGGTCTGTCCCACCGGGACCTGCAGTCTTCTCGGTGACCGGCCCCTGCCCATGGCCAGGCAGGGCCCAAAACCTCTCGCACCGGAGTGCCGAAGCTTGGCAGGCTGCCCCTCCCTGGAGCCAGCTCCATCCCCAGCTCCCAGGGCTCAGTGGAGGGTGGAAATATTGCAGCCCTCCGGCGGTCTCGGTCTCGGCTGGCACCTCCAGCTGCGGCGGCTACAGCACCCCCCTCTGCCCCGGTCTCCTGCTTCGAGGCCTCAGCTTCTCTGGCGCTGGCTACAATCAGATCTTGGTCCGTCTGTGTGCCAGTCTCTGCGTCATCAGACATTGCAGGTAAAGGTTCCACAGTTTCAGGACAGAGGAAAAAAAAATAAAAATGGAGTAGCAGCTTTCTGTGATGTCCACAGAACACAAACTCAGATATCTTCAATAAATTTCTTTATTGGAAGAGAAGCATGTGTAAGGAACAGTGGCAAAGCTGCTACTGAAGTATAGATAAACAAACTAGAGATAATAAGGCATCAAGCGTGAGAACAGACCGAGCAGGGTGGGAGTTATTCCACGGGGGAGCAAGAGTAGCCGGCGAGCGTGGCCTTGAGTTCCTGGTAGGACTTGCGTTACCATGCCAACCAGGAGGCCTGGCTCATTTCTCAGACATTCCAAAAGCCTGGGAAAATACTAGCTACATGTCAGGGCCTCCATGAATTCCACTCCAATACCCAGAATTCAGGGATGAGCCTGACATGCAGCAGCTTCTGGCTGATAAGTGGAGATTACGGGGTACATAGGACCATGAAAGTCCCCCAATCTAGGGATCATGTACATATCATGAATATGAACTAGTCACAAATTTTACGATATGAACCTGACAGAATTTTAAGATCCTCAGGGGAAGGATCCCACCATCCTCTCAATTCCAACCATCATCCTAGGCTTGCTTGGTAAGGACATGAGAGAGAGCCTTCTCAATGGTTGCTCCTACCCTCTGGAACACCCTTCCTTGGGAGGCAAGGCTGGCTCCCTCCCTGCTTTCCTTTTGGCAGCAGGCAAAAATGTTTTTATTTCAGAAGCTTTTAATTTTTTTTAGCTGCACACACAGAGGCTTGATTGGGATATGCTTTTATGTGTTTTTACTGTTTTAACTTGTATATGTTTTCAAAAATAATTTTAATTGTTACTTTTAATTATTTTTAATTGTTTTACTTTTTACTTGTTTTTTACATTGTAAACCGCCTAGGGAGAGCTTTGGCACTGACAGGCCATATGGAAATTCAATAAATACAATAAGTAATAAACAAATGCATAACTTTATGTTGTGCATCCGTAACTGCCTCAATGAATTCTGGCACAGAGGTATTGTTTTCTGGGCAGAAAATCCTGTTTCCAGCACAAAAAATATTTCTTTCTACATGAAAAGCACATGCAAATTTTGTACAGAATATGTTCTCAACTACAGCATTTTCTGCGCAGAAGCAACATTTTCTATACAGAAAATATTTAAACCCAGAAATAGTGTTTTGCTGTGTAGAAAATTCTGTTTCCCAAACAGAAAATGCTGTTTTCTGTGCAAAAAAAAATGCAATTTTTGTGCAGAATAAGTTTTGAACTGTAAAACACTCTTTAAAGACATTTTTGGAGTGGGAAGAAAATTGCTAAAATTACTTCTTGCTTCCTTTGAAAATAAAATTAGTGATGAATTATATCCCTAATTAAAACCCAAATATATATAATATAATCAAAATATATAAAAGACAATATGTAAATTCATAATATCATATTCCATAAAATCATTATTACATTGATTACATTGCCTGTAGCCTGTATGTACCTCTTTAGAATCAAACTTCAGAAGTTTCTGAACCAGAAGATCTTAAACAATTTATTAGACAAGTGAAAATATGTGAGAAAAGGTTATTTATATCTTGTAAGCAGACAATAGAACAGATATAGATAACAGTCAAGAGTGTATGGATGAGCTGTGCCTCTTGTCACCAACTGGCCAGGTCTCATCTTGAAGATGTTCCCAGACTATATATTAACAAGTCTCTCTGGCTTTTCTTCACAAACAAAGATTCAGGAAGGACTCATCCCACACTTTCTGCAAGCGCGCTGATGACTGAAAAGGCCAATCCAAGATAAACAAGTTTGGTTGCAGAAATCACAGCAGAGAGTCTCCTTGGGTGATATTTCCGGATTGTAATTCTTTCTGTGTTGTTGTTTCTCTTCAAGACTTGTTCAGCATGAGTTCTCAAATAAGGCTGCAGTATTGTGGATAGTGTGTCTCCATGCCTCCCAATATGAAGCCAGGGCGGACCATTGTTGGTGATCAATTTGGCCAAGCCTGAGATGTTGTTTCAGGAAGTCCTTGTATCGCTTTTTTGGAGCGCCCTTCTTACGCTGACTGTGGCAAGTTCACCATAGTGTACTATTTTTGGGAGGTGATGGTCCTCCATCCTAGAAACGTGCCATGCCCAGCGCAGCTGTGTTCTCAATATCATGGCCTCAATGCTGGTGATCCCTGCTTGCTCAAGGACAGCAACAAGTGCCAAGATTTAAAAGAGGGTCATACCTTAGGTTGCTCCCAAAGGTCCTATAACCATGAAGAGAAAAAGAATCCCTTTTCACTGAAATGTGCTTTGAGTGGTCACTGCAGCTCCCTCAGTGGTGTACTGGGCCATTTTTTCCTCTGGCTTTGAGTTTGCTCTTGAACAGGTCCACTCCTGCGACCCTCGGGGATGCTACAGCCGCCTTCTTTCAGCCTGCAGATCTCTCAGGGGTGCAACAGGCCCCCTCTTCCCCAAGCTGACCTGAATGGTGTTGATGCTGATGACCTGGTGCTGCTCATGGATGGTGGGTTTGTTGCAGAAGAAGCAGACTAGGGTGCTGACAGTCTGACAGAAGAGCTTGACCTTGCCATGCTCCTGCATGCAGGCAGCAGCAGAGAGGAGACAGCCACAGTGGCAACAGTAGTGGAAACCCCGGCGGCCAGGCACTGTGGAGGATGGCATTGAGCGGGAAGTTCTAGTCCACTCCTGCACAACCTGCTACTGTGGCCAAATAGTTAATGGACACCCCTTAGCCAATTGACCTTTAACACCCATCTCAAACCAGTGGAGGGTAGGTAGACCCCTCCCATGAAGACAAAAATTCCTACCAGACTCAAACAAGCATCTGAGGCCTGCAGCTACCCTGGCAGAAATTGCATCATGATACCACTCCCTCCAGCTTCTGCCTTGAGGGAGTGGAATATGTGGTCACAGCCACCCATCAGGCTATACTCATGCAAGGCTGAAAAAAAAAGTAATGCTTTCAGGATAAAAATGAACTGAATAGGTTGGAACAACAAATCTGTAGGCAGTCTGAGTGTGTCATAAATTAAAATCTCTGTTGAAAAAAGGTAGGCTTGCCTTTATGGGAAATTCAATTAAAAATAACAATATCCATTTTCCTGGCCTCTGTAATAGAGTGGCTAGTAATGACCCTTTCTCAATAACTTGAAACTCTCTTTGGGATACACTTCAGGGAACAATTTTTCCCATCATTAATAAAGCATTTCATATTTTAGTGGTTCAATATACCTGAGCTGGAAATAAAGGCAGAACTGCTAGTAATTGCTATGGTTACTTTTACAAAGCAGGTGGGGGGAATGCCCTTCTTGTGTTATTCTGCTACATAGGTAGATATGTGTACAGTGTACAGATGCAATTTTACTTTTAGTTCTGATTTCCTGGTCCTGAGCAACCCATTACAATGCAAAACCCATCTGCATTGTTGCATTGCAGTCAGCTCTATGTACTCTACTTGCCTGAATCTCATGTATGTTTTCTACCTTGTTTTTCTTCATATGCCACTGGTTTATTTAAAGCCAGATGCTTGAATAGCTCAGGATCTATATTAGTCTCATAATGACAACAGTTTAAAATTAATTCTATTTCCTATGTCTGAACACTAACATCACTATCCTATGTACTGTATGTTTGTCAGAGTTTGCAATATACACAACCATGCACATGCACACACGCACAGAGTGGGCCCTTAGTATCTGCTGGAGTTTGGTTCTAGGCAGGGCTGGTTTAAGGAATTTTGGGGGCCCCTCCAATGCCTTATTTTGGGGCCCCCATATGTTTATCTCAGGTCAATGTAACCTAACCTATTCAAAGTACAGGATGTTAAGATTACAGTAGGACCCCCGTATCCATGGATTCATTATCCATGGGACACAAAACAGCACACCTACTATAGAGTCTTCCTAGAAAATGTGTCTTCCCTAGCCATTTTCTAGGCCCTCCAAGGCAACTCTATAGTATTTAAAACCAGAAGTCCCATTATTTTCAATGGTGTTCACTATTATCCACAGTTTTCAGAATCCATGCCTGCACAGAACCAATCCCCAGTGGATAAGGGGGGACCTACTGTATTACATAATTTGCCACCAATAATTTAGTTTAAAAACTATATTATAGACACTAACAAAATATTTTTTGTTAATTAGCAATTAACATAATGGTTTAGATTTCCTCAAAAAAAAAAAAGAAAGAAAGAAAGTAGACTACAAGCTAAACATGAGTTAGCAGTGTGATGCAGCAGCAAAAAATGCCAATGCAATTCTAGGCTGCATTAATAGGAGTATAGTATCTAGATCAAGGGAAGTAATAGTGCCACTGTATTCTGCTTTGGTCAGACCTCACCTGGAAGACTGTATCAGTTCTGGGCACCACAATCCAGGAAGGGTATTGAGAAACTGGAATGTGTCCGGAGGAGGGCAACCAAAATGGTGGGAGGTCTGGAAGCCATTATGCCCCCTGATGAGCACTTAGGGAACTGGGTATCTGTAGCCTGGAGAAGAGAAGGTTGAGAGGTGACATGAGAGCCATGTTTAAATATTTGAAGGGATGTCATACTGAGGATGGAGCAAGCTTGTTTTCTGCTGCTCCTGAGACTAGGACATGGAGCAAAGGGTTCAAACTCCAGGAAAAGAGATTCCACCTAAACATTAGAAAGAAGTTCCTGATGGTAAGAGCTGTTCAGAAGTGGAATGCACTGCCTGGGAGTGTGGTTGGAATCTCCTTCTTTGGAGGTTTTTAAGAGAGGCTGGATGGCCATCTGTTGTGAGGGCTTTGATTGTGTGTTCCTGCAGGGCAGAAGCTGATTGGATGGGTGGATGTTGGGGTCCCTTCCAGCCCTATGATTCTATGATTCTAGGCTGCATTCAGAGCCTGGGAAAGTTACTTTTGGATTACACCTCAGAATCCCCCTGCCAGCACCCTTCTCAAGGTCTGGTTGCATTGTTCCTTTTCCAGCATTCTCTAGTCCAGTGGTCTTTAACAGAGGCTGGATGACGATCTGTCAGGGATGCTCTGATCATGATTTCTTGCATGGCAGGATGGGGTTGGACTGGATGGCCCTCATGGTCTCTTCCAACTCTACAATTCTATGATTCTATGATATCTTCAGAGGGGGTTCACAAAGGCTTGAAGGCTGTTTGGCCCACCTCCTCCCTGTAGTGGAACACCCATGTGACAGGAACCAAGGCCAAGGCTGGTTGGCTGGTTTGGCCTGTACATTGCCATTCATTCCACTCCAGCCACAAACATTCAGGAAGAAACAAGAGTGCCTCTGAAGGAAAGGTTAATGGATGGTGTAATTGTATTGTTTTTTGTTGTTAGCTATTATTATTAGGGTTTTAAATCTTGAGTTAAGTCTTGGGGCAACAAAATATATTTAAAGGGGGTCCCTGGTAAAGAAAAACTTAAGAACCACTGCTTAGCCCAATGGCTCTCACATATCACTAATGGGATACTGGTGTTTTAGTGACAACAATAAAACCATTGTTCCCAGTAATATTACTCCAATTTTTATTTATATTCTTTATATTCTTCTGTCAAAAGAACCAGAGTGTTGTAGAAGTTTCAGCATTGCCCTATGGCTGTGGAGACCAGGGTTTGAATCCTTACTCAGCCATGAATACCCACTGGCTGACCTTGGGCAAGTCACACTCTCTCAGCCTCTAAGGAAGTCAAAGGCACACCCCCTTTGAACAAACCTTGCCTAGAAAACCCCATGATAGGCTTGCCTTAGTCAGAAATGACTTCAAGGCACATGGGCAAACACACACAAATTCCTTTTGCAGGTTGAACTCAGTTGGCAGCAAAGGGAGGAAGCTGAAGAAGACCAAGGGGTGAAGGGAGGTACGTAGGAGAGAAGAAGAGGTTAAGAGCAGCTGGAAAGATGGGCTGGAGGGGATCTATGTGGAAGTAGGAAAGGGAAGAAAGAAAGAAAGAAAGAAAGAAAGAAAGAAAGAAAGAAAGAAAGAAAGAAGGGAGGCAAAGAAAGAAGGAAGGAAGGGGGAGAGAGTGTGGATAATCAGAAAGAAAGAAAGAAAGAAAGAAGCCTTTTCTGAAGACAGAGCAGGGGAGAACAAGAGATGACCCCCCTTCCCCCCCTCTCTCTCACACACACACTCACCCCTCTCCAACATGCGTTTGACGATGATCCTGGAAGGAGGGGGGAGGGAGCAACAAACTCCCTCCAGAATCAGCCACCCAAAGAAAGCTCAGTCTTTCTCTTTCTCTTTCGCTTTCTAGTTTGGGAGACGCTGGTTGTTGTTTTTTTTTAGCCAGCAGGAGGTTTTTTCAGGAGGAGGGTTAGGTCCAGATGGAGCCCCCTGCCTGTGTGGGGCCCTCCGCAGATGCTGATTTGGCAGTATGGTTAAGCCAGCCCTGGTTCTAGGACCCCCAGTGGATACCAAAATCCATGGATGCTCAAGTCCCATTATATACAATGGAACATCAAAAAGGCATCCCTTATATAAAATGGTGAATAGCAAGGTTTGCTTTTTGGAATATTGTTTTTAATATTTTCAAACCATGATTAGTTGAATCTGTGGATAAAGAATATGTGGATAAGGAGCGCTGACTGCATATGTTGTCATGCTAATCCAGTGATATCAGCATCAACCATGGAAAGGACAGGCACCTAATCTGGAGTCTTATAGTCTAATTTCAGGGCTGAGCTAAGAAATATTTGATGCTTGAGGTGAATGACAAGATGGCATTAACCCATTCTCTGAACAGACTGTGCTGTTGTTTCAACCTTACCTCAACAATGGCCATAGGAGAGTGTTCCTAAAGGTAGCAGATTATACTCCTATGGGAGGAAGGGTAGAACACAGTATGTAACCTTTAGCACCTTACTCCTCCTCTCCAAGCATCTGCTGCCTGAGGCAGCTGCCTCACTAGATAACTTGCAGACCCATCTTCTCTCTCTTAAAGCCTCATTTTATATTTCCAGCAATTAAGGGAGTGTTTATTTCAGAGCTTTGTGATACAAGGTTGCAGTATGTGAATGAAGGTTTATGGGCACCACTGGCCACATTTTATGTCACCTATCCCAAGAAGTATCTTCTGATAGCACCTCTCTTTCCAAAACTGGACCCAGAGAAAAGTGAAAAGAGAAGAATAAATTGCCCACAGAGATCAACATAAATCCACCTAAGTTAATGGGCTGAAGTTTGAAGCAGTGTGAGCATATGTAAAGTAGTAATGATCCTGAGAGGTCAAATTTCCAAGACCTGTGACTACTGTAATCAATTTCTACACTTGGGCATTGTTGTGAAAACTCTCAAGCTATGACTACTAGCAACTACAGCTACATTTCACAAAATGAAGGAAAATGATACCCACATGTTACCAAGTTGCCTTAAGTACATTAAAGCACTAAAGGACATTACAAGTAAGTACTAGAAGAACATTTTAAGTATTTTATGTAAACTACCCACATAAACCACCCCTTTGGGGCCAGGGCAGGTTAAAACAGATACAAGACAGGGGAAATTTCTGAGGTTTGTGTTGCTGTAGTTACTGTTGGGTACATTTTCTCATTTCTTTATTAAAGCCTTTTGGCCTTTTGCACAGCAGGTTCAGATATCACTCTTCATACAGTGAAAGAACATGTGAGATGAAATCCACTTGCCACTTCTGTCTACACCTTTGGAATACCTCAAATGTGGCTTTTTCCATACACCATTGTTAGTATCCCCTACTACCCCCTCCCCATGATATTTCATAATTGGAAGTATTGGACACCTTTCAGGGTCAAGTCGACTGGGACAACCCAACAATATCAGTTGGAGGTTACAATGATGTGGGATGTGTCCTAGAAATATTTTGGCAAGCAAGACCATATTAGGATTGTTTGGAAGTCCCTTAGTAAAAACAGTCATTAAGGAGGTATGTGTTAATCCTTTTTTCCAGCCTTGGGTGCCTCAGCAATGATTCATTCAATCAAACAATTAAGTGACCATTCCCAAATCTAGTCCTATGGAAATCTTTCCTATACCCCCTCCTGTCCAGCCTTGTGAGGTTGTCGTAAACCCATCAATTTCTATCTCCTAATCATAAACCCAATCAGTTGACTTTTGGTTTCCTTTGTCTATCCAGTGGGAAAGCCATCCAGGATCCTAACCAGAGTACCCCTTTAGGATATGAAATAGGGTATAAATATTAGTCCCCAGCAATAGAAAGGTGTGACACAGTGGACAAACTTGACCACTCTCTTTCTTGGTGCACATCTAGATCAGAATTTCCTGTGCCACCCTCAGATGCCTGTCTGAGTATCTTTGCTGCATGAAACTCTACTCTTCAAGACTGGTAATTACCACCCTATATTCCTGAAGCTCTCCCTCTATCCAATCTTTCTGTCTTACTCTACTTTAGCCTTGTATGGTTCTTAAGAACATGTGTTACATGTGCAAGTTAACTTTGTGTTATTTCCAATAAAAATACTTTATTTCACTTTAAACTGGAGTGCTCATTGCAGTTAGCACTGGTATTCATAGGTGAAAAGATCTTGAAGTTACCCACCTCTCACAGACTTTTGTTTAAGCTAATAATTCCCCCAGATAATAATATAGATTTTGGTATCGTGGTGGGGCTCTAAAGCACCCCCACCTCTTAGGGTAACACAATATAGACTTACACAGATCTTCCTATGTGGGCAAGAAGGGATTTGGGTATTGGGAGCTTGGCCATTTGGTAAAGAAAAAGCAGAAGGCACAGCTAACCCACATCACACCACAGCCTGGCCCCTCATGTATTTTTTCAACACATGGAATGGGTCATTTAAACCCTTCCCTAAAGTACATACTTAATGAATCCCCCAATATACATTTGTTTATATAATTTTTCCTTAAAGATATGCATTTCTGAAAGTATATTTGGCCTGAGAACTGCATCATAATATTTGGAGAACTGAACAACTTGAAAGATAATAGCGTTCCAATCTGTTTTTTAGTATGAGAAGTGCACATTAGGTTGGTCATCCATCCCTACTGAATAAAACTGTCCAGAATCCCTAATGCAAATATAATCATGTTTCTCTGCTTTCAAATTCTCTTCTGTTCTCTTCTACAATAGTTAGCTCCTTCAAAATGTATTTATTCACTTACTCCCATCTCTCATTTCTCAACATTCTGTAGTTTGGTCTTTTCATTTTTCTGGTTCTTTGTTAGTTGTAGTTCATAATTTCTTCTTGTACTTTGTGTTGCATTGCTTCCCTTTTCATTTTTATTTACAGTATACAAACCAATAGTCAATTTTTTTTCAAAAATGAAAATTCCCTGAAAGTGAAACTCATTTATTTCAGCTAGTCTTTGTCTAATCATTGTTTTCTTCTTCATCTGTTAAGTACCAATTAATTTAGCTTGTTACTTAGTTGGGTAAATTAGATTACAGTACCAGTTAGCAGGGTGGGCCATGTCATGGATGATGGGACATGCAGTTAGTGGATTGATGCTGTAAAGAGCTGCATTGTAATATAATTGCCTATAGGATGCAGACATGAGTGCAAAAGCTTGCTAGAATTTGCTTGTATATTGATATTTATGACTTGTCAAGTGTGACCTTTAGAGCTTGAGCCAGGAGTCCTAAAGTCTGGGGATTGTTATCTCTCTTTGTATGAGGGAATGTTTATCTTTCTTTATAAAGCTAAAAGGATTGGATATCCTATGCTGCTCTGTACTATTTGAATCCCTGTGCTATAATGATGTGCTCTGTACTATTGAAAATATTTATTTATGCTTTAGTAAAGTGAAATAGTCTCTTAGGCACAAAGTTATGCCTGTATCTTTATTCTTCTGTCTGAAGAAACAAGATTCTGCTACAAATTATTTCCTGTCTAGACCTCTTAATATGGTCAGAGGTTTAGTGCACTAATGTGACAGACCATTCTTGTATATGCTTTGGACAACTCCAATTTTCCTAGGTGATTCGAGTATTCCTAGTCATAGTACTACTAAGAGATACTAGCAGACAGGGTGGAGGTACAGCCGCTGGCTCTCTACTGCGAACCAGGTCTTGCTGGTGAAAGAGTATATATGGTATGTGTGTACTTTTTATTTATTTATTTGACAATTGCAGAGAGAGTAGGGAGGTCATGGATTATGCCTAATAGAGGGTTTTAAAAGCTGCATTTTTAGAAAAAAACTCTAAAGCATTATATGAGGACAATCTTATTAGCTATTTAATATTATTGTATGTATAGAGAAGTATTTGACTCTCTTTCTTTTGGTACATTCTAAGCAGGGGAAGTATGCATCAATAAACCTGCACCTTATAGTACTACTATGACTAATAATAATGGCACTCAAAATCCTGCTTATAAATCTGAGGTATAATTCAAAATAAAACCAAAGCTTAGAAGTACTTCATCGGAAAAAAATGTGAACTCTTCATTCTTTAAATGGCTTCTCAGCCTTTTCACTAAAATCAAGTGTAGTGTGATCAGGTGATCATTCTTTAGACTTAATTATGATGGGAAATTTAGAAATATGAAAGAATGTACAAAAGCTATAGTGTTCAAACGGTTTACTTTTATGTTCTCCTCCTGTTGAGGGCTGAAGAGCTTGTTATGCTATTACAACCACAAGTCTTCATTTGTATCCTGAGATGGATGCCTAATGTTCTGTCCATCCTATTAGCAAAACAAAAATGCACCATAGAAATGGAGCATTAATAGGCTCTCCCCTCATCTTCAAAGAGGAGCCAAATATGCTTCAGCCAAGCATGAGAAAAACCTTTCTCTTCCAGCTGGGAAACCTGGTAACCAAAATATAATCTCAAAGCTTTTTAAAAGATATTTATTGTTACTATGAAGTCTATTAGAGGCTCATTATTAATAACAACACTTAGATAATGAATTGTGCAATTGGCTATGGGCTCTGAGATATACTGTTATTGTCTCCAAGATATACATGCACATTTTGAAAGGCCACTTATCAGGCAATTAGTATCCTTGCTTCTACCTACCAAACAGCTTAGTCCAATCTCAATTACTGTAAAGGAAAACTTATTACTGGGAATAAAACATAATTTTAAGAGCAAGCACAGAATGCTGTAATCAGTGTCTCATATTTCAACAGTCCAGCAAAAGGAAAATCCAAGACTCACAAAGAACAGGAAGGAGTATTCATCCTCTGTATTTTATAAGTAGGCATTGAGGAAGAACTTTGGCTTTGTAAATGTATCTGCAAGCATGCATATCCCATTGACTGCCCTTTGTTGCAAGAAGTTGTTGGAGGGAGGAAGTTTGCTTTAGAACTTTATGACTTTCCTTAAACATTTCTGGAAAACACAATGTGGTGCATATAGATTTGAAACATTTTTTTTTCTTGATTAGCTAAGGTCTTAGGCCATTCTATCAAGCTATAAAAAGCCTAAATCCAATTATAATAATAATAATAATAAAATTTATTTATACCCCGCCCCTCTGCTAAAAACAATCGGGGCGGCTTCCAACAATTAAAACATTATAATAATGACTAAAAACACCACCCACCCCCACCCTCCCACATAAAAAGACATTAAACACGATAAGATTAAAACCTTCTAGCTAAAAAAACACATTAAAAACAAATATATACATAATTTTTTAAAAAGCCAGGAGACTGAGTTCCTGAGGCCGGGATCTAATCAGGAAAGGCCTGCCGAAAGAGATCCGTCTTTAGTGCTTTTTTAAAGCTACTCAAGCTCGTCAGCTGATGGATCTCATTCGGCAGGCCATTCCACAATTTGGGGGCGATTACTGAAAAGGCCCTCTGGGAGGTTGCAGACAGCCTAGATTTTTGTGGCTGAAGCAGATTCCTCCCAGAGGACCGGAGTATGCGGGGAGGATTGTATGGGAGGAGGCGGTTCCGGAGATAAGTTGGACCCAAGCCATTTAGGGCTTTAAAGGTAATAACCAACACCTTATACTGGGCCCGGAAACTGATAGGCAGCCAGTGGAGAGATTTTAGTATTGGAGTTATATGATCTCTCCGAGATGTTCCTGAGACTACTCTAGCTGCCATATTTTGTACCAACTGAAGTTTCCGGACCAAGCACGAGGGTAGCCCCATGTAGAGCGCATTGCAGAAATCTAGACGAGAGGTTACCAGCGCGTGCACCACAGTCTCAAGGTCCCTTACTTCCAGGAAAGGGCACAGCTGGCGTATCAGCCGAAGCTGATAACAAGCGCTCCTGACCGTCGCATTCACTTGACTCGTCATCTGAAGCGATGAATCAAGGAGCACCCCCAGACTGCGAACACAGTCCTTAACGGAGAGCGTGACCCCGTCCAGGACTGGAGGTTGCAACTCAACTCCTGGTTTCGGGGCCGCTACCTTGAGCACCTCCGTTTTGTCTGGATTTAATCTCAATCTGTTTTTCCTCATCCAGCCCATTACAGCTTTAAGACAGTCATTAAGAGGAGAGATGCCATTGGGATTCGAGGCCGATGATCGGGACAAGGAGAAATAGATCTGGGTGTCATCAGCGTACTGATAACACCCAGCCCCATAACCCCGAATAATCTCACCCAGCGGCTTCATATAGATGTTAAACAGCATCGGGGACAGGATGGCACCCTGTGGAACACCACAAGTAAGCTCCTTTCTGCTGGAGCAGCTGTCCCCAAGCCGCACCCTCTGAGACCTGCCCGAGAGGAAGGACCGGAACCACTGGAGCGCAGTGCCTCCAATTCCTAACCCTCTCAGGCGATCCAGGAGAATGCCATGATCTATCGTATCGAAAGCCGCTGAGAGGTCCAGAAGCACCAACAGGGACACATTACCCCTGTCGATGCTTAGATGCAGATCATCGGTCAAGGCAACCATGGCAGTCTCAACTCCAAATCCCGTCCTGAAGCCAGTTTGAAATGGGTCTAGATAATCAGTTTCATCCAAGACCACTTGGAGTTGAAGAGCAACTGCCCTCTCGATCACTTTGCTCAAGAATGGTAACATAGAAACCGGCCTATAGTTATTCATGTCCAGGGGGTCTAGAGAAGGTTTTTTCAGGAGCGGCCTAACCGCCGCTTCCTTTAAACAAGATGGAACACACCCTTCCCTGAGGGATGCATTGATGATGTCCTTAAGGAACACCATCAAGGCAGCCCCCCCCTGGATGGCCAGCCATGAAGGGCAAGGATCAAGAGGGCAGGTCGTCTTCCTCACTCTACCAAGTAGCTTGTCCACGTCCTCGGTACTCACAGATTGAAATTGATTCAGTAAACTTACATCAACGGAGTTGCTGGACACCTCGTCAATTGTTTCTGTCAAAATGCTGGCATCTAAGTCGGCTCTTATCCGAGAGATTTTATCTGCAAAGTAATTGTTAAATGCATCACAGCAGGCTGTTGTTGGGTTAAGCAATGGGTTCTGTGCAGGTATAACCTGCGTCATCTCCCTTACCACCCTAAACAGCTCTGCTGGACGGGACTCTGCAGACGCAATACGTGCAGAGGAGAAGGATCTCTGCGCTGCACGTATTGCCTCTCGATAGGACCGAAGAAAATTCCTATGTCGAGTCCTGTCGGATAAGAGTCGAGTTTTCCGCCAGTTGCGCTCTAGTCGTTGTCCAACCCGCTTCATTTTCCTAAGCTCTGAAGTATACCATGGCTTACAGTTAGAGGCGGGTTGGAAAGGACGCTTGGGAGCGATCGTGTCAATAGCCTTGGTAAGATCGGTGTTCCAGGTATTAACCAAAGCTTCGACAGGGTCACCGGCGTTACCAACCATTAAACCCTCCAAGGCTTTCTGGAATCCTATTGGTTCCATTAGCCTTCGGGGGTGGACCATTCTAATGGGTCCACCACCCCCGGTGGGGCGGGAAGAGACTCTTATTTCAGTCTTGACCAGGAAATGATCCGTCCATGACAATGCGGCGGTTTTAATAACCGCCGCCCACGGATATTCCTGTTCCGTACTAAAGACCGCATCGAGAGTATGACCCGCACAATGTGTGGGCCCAATGACCAATTGGGATAGGCCCATGTTTGTCATGGTTTCCATGAACTCCCGAGCTGCACCAGTCAGATTTGTCAAGCTGGTCTCGAGTGGAATGTTAAAGTCGCCCAGAACTAAAAGTCTGGCCAATTGCTAGGCCCAAGCAGCAATTGCTAGGCCCAAGCAGAATAGCAGAATTGCCAAACAGCAATTGCTAGGCCCAAGCAGAATAGACCTATTTAATCACTGTAATTATGGGTCTACCACTCAGTAGCTGATTTTGTGTTTTAAGTATATTATTTCATGTCAGTTGATATTTATGAGTACAATAAAAAAAATCTATCTTTCCTTTAGGTGGGACTAACAGTTGAATTTAGGTCATGCTATTTAAGCATGATAGTCCTGAATATAAGCTGCAATTTTTACTTGAATCCCAATATATGGACTTCAAAGTATTTTTTCATGGATTTGTTATACTGTCAATCTCCAAGATTTAGGGTCTCTGTGTTCTTAGTACCCAAATAATGTAATATACTATGTAGGTTCATTGCTTTCAAGAAGATGTGAAACTACACAACTTCCTGGAAAGTGATTAGGGGAAAAGAGAACTTCTATGATCCATTTTGATCTACAAGTATATTATTTCTTGGCAGTGAGTTGATATCCATAGGTGCAATACTCTAAAGACACTAGATCGTATCTGATCTTGGAAGCTAAGGTTAACACTTGGATGGGAGACTGTCAATGAATCCCAGGTGATGTAGGCTATATTTCAGAGGAAGAAGCTGGCCAAACTAGCTCTGAGTATCCCTTGCCTAAGAAAACTCTATGAAATTCATGGGGTCACCATAAGTCAACAAGTGACTTGAAGGTGCACATACAAAGATATATATCTCTTGAGAGGGTAGGTTATAGGCTTAAATCTGTTCACAGTTTCAACTAGAGTAGACTTATGGAATCACTTGTTTTAAACTTCCCCCAAACTACTACTCCTAGTAGTACTACTACTACAATTTAATATTACTGATTTTGAAATTGTATTTAATTTATTTTATTTATGTTTAATTTATTGAAAAGTCCATAGTTAGTTAAAAATAATACTATATTTTCCCTACCTAATAAAATAAATACTACTATACTCAATTATTAACAACATACTTAATAATCAATATTTACTATACTTAATAATAATTTTTTGACAACCAAGCTAGATGAGATATTGAAGTGAAAGAGGAAGTGACCATTGGTGGGTTCAGAACTGTCATGTAGGAGAAGTTTAACTCTTTCCTACCTTGCTGTGCTACTGAGGAAAAATTTTCCTTAGGCTGCAAGTAGCATTTCTATTAGTAGGAAATCTGTTGTTTTGCTATTAGTATCAAGAGGGAATGGGGATGTGAAGAATAATTCATATTTTCATCCTCCATGAAAAAAAAGGATGTCTTCATGCTTGAGACAGCCCAGCAAGGGAAAGAAGAACAGCAAGATTCTTCAAACTTAGGCATTTGGTATGGGAGGAAATGTTTTTGTGAAAATACATGTAGCTTTTCTGTGCAGAAAGCAGAGGTTTGGGAAGAAAATGTGTTTTCTATAAAAGCAATATTTTTGTATAGGAGACAGTATATTTTCAACAGTATATTTAGCCTTCTGCTAAACTCTCACAGACCTAAGTGGTGAATCCGTGAAGTCCCTTGTTACCTTAACAGATACAATCCCTTTTCTAACCTGTTTTCTGTCTGAAACTGGATAAAGTTGGGGGCTGAGGCAGGAAATTCACCTTTTCCTAAATACAGTACCTGAAAAGGTGTAGGAAACCTCTACATGCAAATGACAAGCAGTTTGATATTTTCTAACTACTAATACATTGAATTACAAGCTTGCTCCAGAAGTAGAGCTAATTCCCTGTACATGGTTAGAGCCGAAGATCAGGGTGGGAATTGTGCAATCCTCCACATTTTGTTGATTGGTCCTAGCCAGCAAAGCCAATGGTGAGCAATATTGAGAGTTGCAATTCAACAACATCTGGAAGGCTGTGCATTTCCCACACCAATTCAAGTAAATAAAGAACTTTTGTCCTAGTTTATGCATTCCTCTATGTCACTCTGTCTCATTTGTCCAGGTCACCTTTCAGTGTCCAGGGTGCCGTTTACATGATGAAAATGTAGTGGGAAGAATTCATGTCGAACCCTGGTTGTTTACATATACATCGGGATGGGCACGTGATTTTCGGAAGGGGGGGGCACCTTTTATCCCACAACCTGCGGGACTTCCAGTCCCGCGGTTTGTGACGGTTTTTTAAAAAGTCACTGGAGGATTCGGAAAATCGGAAATGTAAACAACCAGGGACAAGATATCTCGGTAGTAGTGATGACTGGAAATGGTGACCAGGGGCGGACTCAGAGATCAGCGACCAGAAAAGGAGGGATCAGTCACCTGTTCAACAGATTCAGCCTCACCAGCTGAAAACAAAGGCATCCCTTCCAGCTGCACAAAGGTTTGTGCGTGTGTGCGTGTACTAAATCACCCTGTTCAATGGATTTCTACACTGCAAACCCTTCAGCTTTAACATGTTCCTCTACTGCATGCTAGGTTTAAATTTTAAAGAGTGAGTAAATTATAAAGAGAGTGTGGGCGGAGGATTGGCCATTCATCCCCTGCCTGCATCCCCTCCCTGGATCTGAATGGATAATCAAACATTCATCCACCCCCCCCCAAGGCACAGTAAAAAATGCCAGCATCTGAGCGGATGATCACACATTCATTCATCCCCCCACAAGGCACAGTAAAAAATGCCAGCGTCTGGGTCTTTCAAAATGCCTTGTGTGTCCTCCCCTTATGACCCCTTGCACTGGCTTGAAACCTTCACTCCACAGCTGCCTCTGCTTAAAGGGTTAACATTTTAAAAAGACAGGACAACCGCAAGCCTCTGGCCCCCTGCACTCAGCTTCCTGGCTGAAAGCATACTGGCTTGGGCTTGTGTGTGTGCATGCGTTCTGCGGCCCCAGTCCACTCTGCTTTTGATCTCTCTCACACTCCCCAGTACCAACTGATTGCTCCTTCATCCCCAGTTTAGCTGGCTTTAAATGGTGTTCTTTCATTTCTAAAGGAAAGCACAGGGTTTAGCCACTGATCCCTCCTTCCTCCCCATGATTCCTCCCCTCATCCTCAGCACCTCATCCCCAATGCAACTCATTCATCCCCTAATCCCCAACCAGAAGCCTGAACAAACATTTGAGCCAGCCAATAGCATCGCTCATGGCACGGAACTCTAAAGGAAGTATGTCACTGAGGTTGTGAAAAAACAAGTAATCGCATCCTTGATTGATAGCTAAAAAAATAATAATCCTGGGACCGTAAACTTGTGTAAACAAACAAACAAACAAAAAAAAACAGGGTAGTATATAGTGGCAGAAGGTACATATCACGGGATGGGATGCCATGTAAACAATGATCCCGGGATCTCCCGGAATATCCAGTTCAGAGACAAAAATCGTGTAAACAGGGAGGGACGAATACGGGATCAAGAAGTCCCAGGACGCCCCGTGACATAAACTACCATCTAACTGGCACCCAGGTCACCTTTCTCTTTTCAGTTATTTTGACCCATCAGTTTAGTCTCACTTGTGTCATTGGTCTGAAGATAATATACTTTACTCTGAAACGTAGCAGGTGTTTGGAAAGGGAATCCTTAAGGCAGCATTCTTGAGAGACTTAATCACAATCTGGGCAATCTTAAATGTGTGAGAGAGTCCTGCAAGGATGTAGCAGCAAATGATGCTGTACAGTACGACCCTGCCATCTGCAAGGGATTGGTTCTGTGCCCCACCGCAGATGGTGAAAACCACAGATAATAGTAAATGCCATACGGGGCGGGGGGAGAACCTTCTGCCTGCCCACCTGAACCCTCCCCCCACCCACCCACACTCCCCCAAGGCCACTTCCTTCCTCCTTCCCTTGCCCGGTTGCCTGCCGCTCTTGCAAACTCCATGCGAGGTTACCTACCTGCCCGGTCGCCGCTCCACACTGAAAACTGTTCCACAAGGCAGCAGCAGGTGCCCAGTCTTGGGAAGGAGGGAGGCAGTGGCCTTGTAGGGCGGTTTATGGTGTGGAGTGGTGACTGGGCAGGTAGGTGACCTTGCACAGGATTTGCAGTGGCAGAGGGCAACTGACCCCCCTGGCCTCCTCTGTCACCACCACCTGCCTGCATGGAAGAAAGGGAGGAGGAATCAGAAGCTGAGCATTTGCCGCCCACCCAGAGTGAGCAAGCAAGCAAGCGCGCAAGTGAGCGTTCATGCCACCCAGTGAGGGAGGGAGGGAGACAGGCACCTGTAGCCATGTGGAGCTGGCGGTGGCATGTAAAAACAACAGGGGTAGGGGAAGAGGCACCCCCTACCCCCGTTGTCCTTACCTGAAACCACCGGGCTCCATCGAATGGCTGCGGCTGCTTGTCTCCCTTGCTGGCTGGCTCACCGGCATGCATGCTTGCTTGCTGGCTCTAGGCGGGCAGCACACGCTCTACTTCTGATTCCTCCTCCCCTTCTTCCATGCAGCTACTATCATGCTGCGGAGGCTTCCCAGGCCTCAACCGCCACCTCCACGAGTCCCACCAGATCCATCTCCCCCCGCCCCCCACCACTGTCACCAACCGCGGATAATTGAATCAGCAGATGGTGAATCAATGGATGTCGGGGTCATACTGTATCTAATTTGAATTGCAAGAGGAAAACAATGTTATAGAGATAAATCACCCCAATAGCCTAAAAACCCATTTGCTAGACCCTACTAGAGTAAACCCACTGAATCAAGGGGTTTTTCATAAGTGCTGAGATTCAGCAACTGATTCAATGTGTCTATGCTAGTTGGTACTAGCAATCAGACAGAGGTCATTAAATGCACATTCAGAGTAAAATTAATCTAC
This sequence comes from Gambelia wislizenii, assembly GCA_030847615.1. NCBI lineage: Eukaryota > Metazoa > Chordata > Lepidosauria > Squamata > Crotaphytidae > Gambelia > Gambelia wislizenii. The sequence continues at coordinate 114,033,706 of JAUMIR010000004.1, forward strand.
ATTTTGCTAATAGTGGTGCTAATAGCGCTGTTAATAATATATAGAAAGATCTTTGATCAAGATGTTTTAATTGTGCTTTAAAAATTTATTTGTTCTGCTAGGAGCTTGACTAGCTTCTTCAACAGACTCAACATGAATATAGGGCTTAATCTATTAGAGGTGTCTTAAGCATGAGAAGAAGAAACACCTTCAAGGAAGGCAGATGTGTTAAATGAAATACAATTTCCTTTCAGTTATACAAGGCTGAATGAAATAACCTTGCTGTCCTGCCCCTTGACTCAAATTGTGAAAGGGCTGTATCCCAAATTCAACTTGAAGGGAAAAAAGACAATACGAAACAAAACCACCTCTGATCTCCATCCTATATCTTCACCATTAATAGAAGTGCTGACATTCTTTCCATTTGGTGCAAGGATCATGCTTGCTGATGGTGCCTTATGCACAGTTTACTTAACCTCTCCTAATTCCCCGAACAGAAGGAAAAGAACTCTTTCCCAGTCACAAAGTCAGCTTTTAAGAATGACTCAGAAGGCCTTCCTTTAGGAATAGCAACCAACCTTATCCTTAAGTTTGGTTTCAGTGGCTGAACTTCATTTGTCTCTTCATATCTAGATACTTCACAGCAATAGCTGTGCTCCCAGGGGCACTTTTCTCTATGGAGAACTCACCATGCCTCTTTCTCCTTAAGCCTCAATTCTCAAGCAATGATTGTGGTAAACCAGAGTCTTGTTTCCTACTGTGTCTCTCTGGCAGCTGAAATTAATTCTCAGAAGACTCCTCTTTGGATAGAAGCAGATGGTGCACATACGTGTGTTTTATTTTGGATTGTATCTGTTCTGAATAATTTAAAGTTCCAAATATCTTTAAAACTACTCTATTCCCATTTCCCAATACAATTTTTCCCTTCTTTGCTTCAGAAATGTCTTCTCTCTTCTTTCTTTTGACACTTGGTTAAACTCTCTCCCTCACATCCCCCTCCCTGCACACACACACTTTTTTCCCCTTGGCTTCATTGTCACAAATCTACTGCTGTTCTTTGTTATGATTTTAGATAAGTGTGGCTTTAGAGAACTAAGACGTTTTTAGGAACTCTTCTGCCAGTGATTGCACTCCCACCATTTGCAAAGCGTTCCTGTATACATAAACAGCACATTAGCCAAGTCATGTTGCTATCACAGTTTTCATTGTTCTGCTCTTGGAACTATGCTATAGAATTACCCACAGAGATTTTGCATTTGGATGATTTCTTCCCTTTGCCAAAGAAGAAGAAGAAGAAGAAGAAGAAGAAGAAGAAGAAGAAGAAGAAGAAGAAACAGCAGCAGCTTGATTGTATACATGAAAGAAGCTATATTTTGTACCAGTTTTTTTTAAAACAGTATAAATTTTGGAAATTAGATGTCATTTATTTACTTATTTATTTAGGAATACCTTCATGTCAACAGTAGATATTGTTCATGCAAATACTGACATAGGCTATTGCCCTCTGTTAAGAGTGATTGTGAGCAGTAATTGCCCAAGACAGAACATGAGAAGGAAAGTTTAAAATGATCTCCAATCAATATTGAACCTGTCATTGCTTGACAGAACACTTTCATTAGGTTGTAACCAAACAAGAGCCAAGAAAAGAGCATGCTTTAGTTCATTTAGAGAGATATAGTTTCTTTTTGAGGGTTATAATGGAATTGTGTTTTTAATACTGAATTGTTTTTGATAGGGAATGAAAACCCCTTTTTCAGTTCAGAAGAATCTGTGCTGACACAGTTCTGAGGAAGTCCTTTTAAAAAGACAAAATAAAACAATGAGTCCTCAACAATCTCAGGTTACTTTTAGGATTCTCATTTGTGGTCCTTTTAGGACAGTGTATTTTCCCAGTTCTTGTCAATTGAATTTCTCTAGCCATTCATGTAGATAATATAGGCAGCATATAAATACTCCAATAAAGCTCGTGTCCGCACTCTAAGCTGTTTTCATTGCTTCTTCCAACGAACCAAGGAACTATAGTTTTGTGAAATGCTGAAGTATCTCACTCTAGCCCTCCCCCCAACATTTTCAAGTGCTTCTTAGAAAAAAATGGAAATCACCACTAAAATTACTGTTGAACCAGTTAATTATTTTGTATAAATATGTTTTTCACTGATACGTATCCTATTCCTCCACCTAGTAAAATACAAATAGCAAACAAAAATCACAGCTCTGAAGGAAACCACATTTGGAAAAAAAAAATGCTTTATGCTTGTTTATCAAGCCAAGCTGCAAAGAACAATTTGCTTTCTAATTACATGGAAACTAAAGTGTGATGAATCAAAAAGCAGCTATAGCATAACTCTCTCTCTCTCTGGCTTTTCTTCGCAAACAAAGATTCAGGAAGGACACATCCCGCGTTTTCTGCAAGCGCGCTGATGACTAAAAAGGCCAATCCAAGATAAACAAGTCCGGTTGCAAAAAGCACAGCAGAAGGTCTCCTTGGGTGATGTTTTTGGGTTGTGATTCTTTCTGCGTTGTCGTTTCTCTTCAAGACTTGTTCGGCGTGAGTTCTCAAATAAGGCTGCAGCATTGTGGATAGCATAACTACATTGGGAAGAAACTCCTTACATATTGAAGTTTATAACAGTTTGAGCTGCAGTTGGCAAGCCTGTTGCTTTGTCTTTCCATGAAGTCTATGTGTCAAAAGGGATAAGAGATTAAATTTCTTGAATGTTGCCAAACCTGGTTATGTCAGAAATCATAATGCAATCAAGATACAACTGGGAATCTAAAGTGCATGTTGCACAGAAGTAAGCCATCCGTAAGAAGTGTGCCAGAATCTGAGATATTGGTTCGGAGAATTACCTGCATTGTTCTTCACTGGCATAATGAAAATCTGATTTTTTTTTTTAACTGCATGTATATCTTGAGGAATGGATTACTTCCCTGCTAAGTTACAGTACGGTTCAGGGGCAGCCAGAGGCCTCCATGTTAGCGCCACAATGAGCCCACTCTGAGTTTTATTTCAGACTTTTAAAAATGCTATCCAGAGTGCTGAACCTTTAAAAAGAAACTATCCAAAAATGTCAGCTGCCCCAGCCCAGCTCAACAGGAATGTTCCATTCAGTTTTATCACAACAATGCAAATTGCAGATGGTGCAGGAAGGAATGAAGCAGGAAACATAGCAAAATTAATGTTAGGAAACAGGCATGGTTCCCCATCCCTATTTCTTTAGACTAAGTGAGTGTTCTTTGCCATTTGTCAGCTAATTTGTCTCTGTTTGGAGGTCCCTCTCATCATGTTCTGGTTGTCTGGACTCCCATTCCATGAACAATAGTATAGTCCAAACAAGCAGATTTGGATCAACACTCCACTTAAGTACACCTATGTCTTGGAATCTCAGGATTTTTACATGGGGATATGAGCAGGTTCTCTATTATTCGTTTAAGCTATTTTATTAAAATCCCATTCCCTATAATTCCCAATAAAACAGGTTTTTTTCTATTTACTGAATCAATGACATCATCTTGTGACTGCAAGTAGAGAGAAGCACAACAACCACCTCATGTAAAGCCAACTCCATCAATTTCTTCTGCCATTAGCTGTCACCTGGCAGCAACTATTCCATCAGTTTGTGGCCAAATCCAGTGAATTTTAAGTTGACTAAAAACCTGAGCTACGGATGGAAATACTGACTTGTCTCATTCTCAAGTGCATGCTGTTTTTAACAGGATGATTTCCATACAAACAGTGCAACTGCACAGAGCACAATTGCACAGAACAGCTGCTCCTTAAAAACTAGGACAATTCTGAGGGTTTTCTGTGACTTTTTTCATCAGTCTGCCAGTCCTGCATTTGCTGTGTGTGTGTTCACTTCATAGATGGAAAAGACAATAGTCTTGCACAGAGAATTTTTGCAGAAACCCTGATGGGGAAAGAAATGCCCCCTGTCTTGTTCTTGTGCGACAGGCACAAACTCCAGTAAAGTCTTCAGAATTCTGAGCAGGCTACCATGATATGTCAAGATTTTTCTCCCTTTTGAGTCTTTTTCACATCTCTAATCCTATATCCTATAATCCCTATCCTATATACCACAGTTGGTTTGAAACTCACAGTACATCCCAATGCTTTTGGAGATTTGGAACTCTCTCCGGTGGGAGGTTTGGTTGGCCCCTGCTTACCCTGTTTCTGCTGACAGACAAAGGACTTGGAGTCCTCATTCATGTGGCAGGAGGGTCTTTTAATGGAGTGTGCAGTGCTTTAAGCCTTTTAAATTATGTTTAAATGTGTTGTAAACTTTGTGATTTGCATAGGATGGTTTACTCATTTCTACTTTTGTCTACTCTCCAGCTATCGTTGTTTAGTAGGGACAGCCCTAGTTAATCCTCTGCTGTTTCACCTCTTCAAAATGTTCCATTTTCTCTTCCCTCTCCAACTTTTCTTTCTTCTCAGCTGCTTCAGTTGCTGCAAAGTGAGTTCAAAGTGAAAAAGAAGTTTTGACTCAGTTTGCATCTGCACTGCAGAAATAACCAAGTTTGACACTGCTTTAATTCCCATGGCTCAATGCTATGGAATTCTGAGATTTGTCATTTTGTGAGATATTTAGCCTTCTCCGTCATGGAGCTCTGATGCCACAAAAAACTACAGATCCCACGATTCCATAGCATTGAGTCATGGCAGTTAAAGTGATGTCAAAGGGAATTATTTCTGCAGTGCAGATACATCCTCAGTTAGTTCAGCCAGAGGGAGGGAAGAGGATGGAATCTTGCCCTTGTTTTGTTTCTTTTTCTTTTTTCAGGCTTTCTTAAACTCAGTGCATAAATTTCAAGGTTTTCCTGCTTAAGATACAAGTTTTGTGTGTTGTTCCTCATTAATAACTTTTGCCTTCTTTTGGCCTGGCTACACTTTTTTGACCACACTCTGATAGTGCTCAGCCATAAGTGTCATGTTTTTCATCTACGAAATGTTGTAGGGTTTGCTTTTGATAATATGCATTTAGCTTATGCAGGGAGAAAGGAGGATACAAAACAAGCAAGCAAACTCCTGCTGGGTTCTTTCAGTTGCAGGGTAGAAAGTGGGTATCACTTTTGTTTTTCACCACACCAGCACCAGGCTGGCCTAGCTAAGGGCCCCTACATTGGGATCCTTGGGGAATCTTCAGGTCTTTGGAGCAAGTAGATCCAGTGCTTCTGCTGCCCTACCAACAGCACAACCTAACATGCCTTTTCTGACAAGGGGGATTCTGCCAGCTATTGCCAGTGGCAATGTTACCCTAAGAGGTGGGAGGTGCTTTGAAACCCACATGTGATATCAAAGTCTAGATGGGGCAATTATTAGGTCAAACAGTATGCCTGAGAGAGGAGGGTAACTGCAGGGACCTTTTAACCTGTGTATACCTGTATTAACTTCAGAGAATTCCAGTTAAAAGTGAAATACAGTGTTTTTATTGGAAATAACACAAAAAGCATTGACACATGCAACACACATTTCTAAGAACCACACACGGCTATTGAAGAGTAAGGAAGAATGATTGGATAGAGGGAAAGACTCAAAAAAATAAGGTGATAATTACCAGTCTTGGAGAGAGCAAAGTACTCAGACAGAAGTCTGAGGGTGGCACTGGAAATTCTGATCCAGCGGCATGCCAAGAGAATGGCTGGGCTTGTCCACAATGGCACACCTTTCTATTGTTGGGGGGGATAATATTTATACCCTGCTTCATATCCTGAAGGGGATACTTTGGCTAGGACAAAGCGTGGATGGTTTTTCCATCCAGGTAAAGAAAGGAAATCAAAACTTAATTGATGCTGTGGGTTTTGAGGTGAGATTTCCTTGGAACTGGGGTTGGAAATGTAACTTCATTGTTTGGTTGGACGACTCATTGCTGAGGTGCCTAAGAAGGAATTAGCACACACCTCCTTAATGGTTTTGTTACTGGGGGATTCTGCACAATCCTTGCTTGCTAAAATATTACTAAGACACCTTCCCACTGCCCTGTGACCTCCACCTGACCTCTTTGTAGATCACCCTGGTCAACCTGACCCCTTTGAAGTGTACAATTTTTCCAATTATGAGATATTATAGGGAGGGGTAGTACGGCATGCTAACAACACACCTTCACCAGTAGAATTTTCTTATGTAAAATAGGCTGACTAAGTGAATATAACCTTATAGATGAGAAACTATTCTTTTTCAGCATGTTCAGTCCATTCTATCCCCGTCCAGTGAGGTAAACTCAGCAGCTTAGAATAGTAATGGTAATTATTTATTATACTAAAACAACAAACACAATAACTGCTACACATACACTAACAAAAGACATGACTTAACTGGAAAATATCCTTCATTCACTGCAAGGCTGACTTTTCTAAGGTTTTTTTTAAACTCCATCTGTTGTATCAAAGCATTATGACATTAACATACATTGATTCATTCTGAACCATACCACAGTCCTTTCCAGGAAATGGATTTGTGTTGTGACATTTTCTCTTCTTGCTACAATCTTTGTCACCAAAATGAGGTATCCAGAATCACATTGTCTCATTTCCACATGGCTGTGCTGTACTTTTTTGACCTTTTTAATATTCGGTATTTTGAATAGCTGACCATTCCATTTCTCCTCTTTGCATTAAAAAAAAATAAATAGAAAAACTAACCTGGTGCAAAGGATGGTAGTGACCAGCTAGTCCAAATGGAGAATTTTGAAAAGGTCAAAGTAGTGCAGCACAACATTTATTAGACTTCAAAACATGGATGCTGTCCTTTTGTCATAATGGCTGTATTGGCAGCCAGATTAAAAAATGGACATAATATTAGTGTCCTTGCACAGTAGCTGCAGTTCTAAAGCATATGAATGTTAATACTGTGGCTTGGCCATTTTATGCTTTGAAAACTTATGGTTCTCACTCATTAGCTTTCTACAAATGAAGGGACTAACTTGACTATGACAATGCATTCTATATATACTTACCTGTAAATTCTTGTAGTGTCCAACAGGGTTTACTCTCAGGCAACTGGGTACAGGAATTTAGCTAGTTAGATTAATAATATAATTGTGGGTCATTATACAGATTTTTTTTATTTAACGCCAACATTTGTCTGGCTGCACAATATACAACAAAAAGGGTTTTAAAATCCCACATATGAAATACAGTATATTATATTTTTCTACCTATTTAGCAACCCTGGAAATTACTCTCATAAGGTAATCTTGATGTAACTTTCTGCATCAGCATTTTCAATGGGCATCTGGCATTCATTGCCACAAGCGGCAAATCTAAACTCTTGTTTAGCATATTGAGGGCATCAGATGGGCTAGCATGGAATAGAAACATAGATGACGAAATCATGGAATCAAAAGCTGATTTGAAAACTGAATGTACAGGAAACTCCTGAACTAGCAACACATCCATTAACATTTTTTTTAAAAAAAAAAACTTGGAACCAGCATGTACAGGTAACAGGTCTGTCAGTTATGGGGATGGGAAAACTCTGCTCAGATCAATTAAGAATTAGCTCAGGATTTATGAGGATTCTTGATAAGCATTCAGAAAAGGTGTGTTTGTTTTCTAATGGTTCTTTCCCAGCTTGTAATGGTGGTCCATGTGGACAGGGCTGCACACATGTTACCCCATTATTTTATCACTCAAGGGATAGGGTTCAAAGATATAGCTGTGTTAATCTGGAATATCATAGAATCATAGAAACGTACGGTTGGAAGAGACCACAAAGGCTCTCTAGTTCAATCTCCTGCCCTTCAGAATACACAAAGCATTTCCGACAGATGGCCATCCACCCTCTGTTTAAAAACCTCCAAAGCAGGAGACTCCACCACACTCCAAGGCAGTGCATTCCACCATCAAACAGTTCTTCCTGTCAGAAAGTTCTTCCTAATGTTTAGGTGGAATCTCTTTTCCTGTAGTTTGAAACCACTGCTCCATGTCCTAGTCTTTGGAGCAGCAGAAAACAAGCCTGCTCCATCCTCAGTATGACATCCCTTCAAATATTTAAACATGGCTATCATGTCACTTCTTAACCTTCTCTTCTCCAGGCTACAGATACCAAGCTCCCTAAGCCTCTCCTTATAGGTCATACGAATAATAATAATAATAATAATAATAATATATTTATATACTGCCCTTTGGTAATCCAATCAGGGTGGTTCACAACATTAAAAAACCATACAAGTAAAACAATATACTGTATATTCCTGCGTATAAGACTGCTTTTTAACACTTGAAAATCTCCTCAATAGTGGGGGGTCGTCTTATATGCCCAGCAGATCTTTTCCCCTGCTGTGAGAATGACTGCCTTGTCTTTGAAGTGTTAAATTCCCTGGGCAGTTTCCCCAGCAGATCCTTCCCCCTGCTGTGAGAATGACTGCTTTGCCTATGAAGTGTTAATTGCCCTCCATTTAGGGATTGTATTTTGGTAAACTTGCCAGGAAGATTTCTATTTGCATAGTTTTGGGGATTTCCTCTCCAGGAGTTTGCAAGTCTGCCAATGTGGCTCTAAAATCATTAATGTGCTCATTCAAAAATTTGGGATTTGATAGCTTCATATTAACCAACTTCATTATTAATGAAACCTTACTTTCCAAAGATTGAACACCACAGAGATTTTTCAAAGTATCCCATGCTTTTTTAGCTGTTCTCAGTCCTTTAATTTCACAGACTATTCCATCATCTACAGCCACTGAGCTGGCTGGCTGGTGGGGGGCAGGCTTTCCACCCAGGTGGCTGGCTGGATGGGGGGGCAAAGTCTATATTTTAACTTAAAAATTGGGGGGGTCGTCTTATGCGCCCAGTTGTCTTATACGCCGGGATATACAGTACTCCCTTCCCCCCCCTTAAAAAGTTATTAAATCATTTTACAAATTAAAACAACAATTAAAACCTTTGATAAAACACATATATACATTTGGCAATAACAGTAGGTCCCCAGCGATATTCAGTTCTGTTAATAAAGGAGGCTGTGGGGACACTCGTGAAGGAGGGGAGGGGTTCCTGAGGCCAGAATAATCTATTCTGGAAAGGCCTGCCAGAAGAGATCCGTCTTGACAGCCTTTTTGAATAGATCTGTCTTGACAGCCTTTTCAACTGACAGATCTCATCCGGCAGGCCATTCCATAGTCTGGAGGCGACAACAGAAAAAGCCCTCTGGGAGGTAGCCGAAAGCCTCAACTTTTGAGGCTGCTGCAAATTCCTCCCAGAGGACCGGAGTGCACGGGGGGGATTATAAGGGAGGAGACGGTCCCTGAGATAGCTTGGACCCAAGCCATTTAGGGCTTTAAAGGTGATAACCAACACCTTATACTGGGCCCGGAAACCAATAGGCAGCCACTGGAGGGACGTCAAAATCGGAGTGATGTGGTCCCTCCTAGATGTTCCTGAAACAAGCCTGGCTGCCATATTTTGTACTAACTGTAGTTTCTGAACCAAGCACAAGGGTAGCCCCATGTAAAGTGCAGAAGTCTAGGCGTGAGATTACCAGCGCGTGAACAACCGTCTCGAGGTCCCTTGCTTCTAGAAAAGGGCGCAGCTGGCATATCAGCTGAAGATGATAACAGGTGCTCCTGACTGTCGCATTTACCTGATTTATCATCAGGAGCGACGAGTCAAGGAGCACACCCAGACTGCGAACACAGTCACTGGAGGAGAGTGTGACCCCATCCAGGACTGGAGGTTGCAACCCAATTCTTGGTTTCGGGGCCACTACCGTGAGCACCTCTGTCTTGTCCAGATTCAGTTTCAATCTGTTTTTCCTCATCCAGCCCATTACTGCCCAAAGACATTCATTGAGAGAAGAGATGTCATTGGAATTCGAGACCGATGAACGAGATATGGAGAAATAGATCTGAGCATCATCAGCATACTGATAACACCCACTTCCACAACTCCGAATAATCTCACCCAGTGGCTTCATATCGATGTTAAATAACATTGGGGACAGGATAGCTCCCTGTGGAACTCCCCAGGTGAGCTCTCTTTTGCTTGAACAACTGTCCCCGAGCATTACTCCCTGGGACCTGCCCGAGAGGTAGGACCGGAACCACTGCAATGCAGTGCCTCCGATACCCAACCCCCTCAGGCAGTCCAAGAGGATGCCATGATCTATCATGTTGAAAGCCACTGAGAGGTCTAAGAGTACCAACATGGTCACATTACCCATGTCAATGTTCAGACGGAGATCATCGGTCAAGGCAACCATGGCAGTCTCAACCCCAAAGCCTGTCCTGAAGCCAGTTTTAAATGGGTATAGATAATCGGCTTCATCCAAGACAGCTTGGAGTTGAAGAGCAACTGCCCTCTTGATCACCTTGCTCAGAAGTGGCAATAAAGAAACAGGCTTGTAGTTACTCATAACCAGGGGGTCCAGGGAAGGATTTTTCAGAAGCGGCCTAACAGCCATCTCCTTCAGACAAGATGGAACATGTCCTTCCCTGAAGGAAGCATTGATGATATCCATGAGGAATCTCCTCAATGCTTCCCCACCCCCGGACAGCCAGCCATGATGGGCCAGGGTCAAGAGGGCAAGTTGTTTTCCTCACCCTACCAAGCAGCTTGTCCACATTCTCGGTACTCACAGATTGAAGCTGATCCAGAATAACTTCATCGACAGAGTCGCTGGACGTCTCTCCTATGGTTTCTGTTAAAACATTGGCGTCTAAGTCGGCTCTTATCTAAGAGATTTTATCTGTGAAAAAGTTGTTAAATGCATCACAGCAGGCTGATGTCGGGTTAAGTAAAGGATTTGGCACAGGGGGTATCTGTGTTAGCTCCCTCACCAACCGAAACAGCTCTGCTGGACGGGACTCTGCAGACGCAATATGTGCAGAGGAGAAAGTTCTTTGCGCTGCACGTATTGCCTCCCAATAGGACCAAAGAAAGTTCCTATGGCGAGTTCTGTCAGATAAGAGTTGATTTTCCGCCACATGCGCTCTAGTTGTTGTCCAAACTGCTTCATTCTCCTAAGCTCTGATGTGTACCATGTCTTACGATTTGAAGCAGATTGGTAAGGATGCTTGGGAGCGATCATGTCAATAGCCCGGGCAAGATCGGTGTTCCAAATATTGACCATAGCATCAACAGGGTCACTGGCATTCCCAACCATTAATCCCTCTAAGGCTTTCTGGAATCCATTTGGCTCCATTAGCCTTCGAGGGCAGACCAATCTAATGGGTCCACCACCCCCGGTGTGGCTGATACAAACTCTAAGTTCTGCCTTGACCAGGAAATGATCCGACCATGACAATGCGGAGGTATTTACAACCTCCACCCACAGATATTCCTGTTCCATACTGAAGACCGCATCGAGTGTATGACCTGCACAATGTGTGGGCCCAACGACCAGTTGGGATAGGCCCATATTTGTCATGGTCTCCATGAGCTTCCGAGCTGTGCCTGTTAGACTGGTCTCGAGAGGAATGTTGAAGTCTCCCAAAACTAAAAGTCTGGGAGACTCCAATAACAGCTCCGAGACCAGCTGTGTCAGCTCGGTCAGGGAGTCTGCTAGACAACAGGGTGGTCAGTAGACTAGCAGAATCCCCAAACTATCCCTGGTCCTCAGGCTAAGGTGCATACACTTGAAATGGACTGTGTTCCGGACAGGTATCCTGGTCAAGATCAGGCTATTCTTGTGAACCAGAGCAACTCTGCCCCCCCTGCCCACTTCCCCTCACCTGCTCATTGACAGAGTACCCAGCTGGGAGGGCCTGCGCCCAGGTAACCGCGCTATCCTCTCCCAGCCAGGTCTCTGTGAAGCAAGCCAGGTCAGCATCCTCATCCATGAGATCATGGATGATGTGGGTCTTGTTCTTGATCGACCTGGCATTGCAGAGGAGCAGAGTGAGGTTCTGTGGAATGGTTGGTCTGATCTCCAAGCCATTCTGGGAAACAGAGAGAACTGAAGGCGGGATAGCTTTCAAACAGCGATCCCGTCATCTTTTGTAACATTTGTTCGCTCTGTACCAGCCATACCTCCCATTCCCCTGCACAACTCCATAGCCACCCACACCTCATTCCCGGCCTCAAGAGGAACAGTAAAGTTTAAAGCCACTGGAAAAAAGGAGTATTTGGGGGATAAACCAACCCCAATCCCATAATCGAATTCCTATAGCGGTCAGGTGATAAGAGACCGAATGGCTTGATAATACATGTCTTATATCAACCCACATCAACATCAGGTCCAGTATAACAATTTGTCCCCAATCGCCACCTTAGATGTTTGCCGCCAGGGGTGCTGCCAGTAGTTGAACTGGAGCCGGCTTTAAAGTCTTTCTGAAGGCCAGATGTTCCGAGGGAGGAGGAGGGGGCCAAAGCATTCACTGCCCACTCCCAGATGCTAAAGGATCTTGTAGCACCTTGGAGATAAACTGAGAGAAAGAAGTTGATCACTATCAAGGGATAGTGTACTATGTTTCTAGATTGTTGTAGAAACACTTAGAAAGCCAAAACCTTCCTCTCCCAAACAGGAAAAACAAGGATCATAGAGGGGAATAGATATGGATGGGGAACTACAGACATATGAAATGTTTGGAGTATACTGTAAGCCACCTTGATTCCCATCCTGGGAGAAAGGCAGAATATAAATTAAAGAAAACAAACAAACAAATACAGAGAAGAAACTGATTCATATTAAAGGCTAATTGGTCACATGGTCTGCTCATTTAGTTTGTACTTCACAACAATTGACTGTATACTTAATAGATACATAGCATCTAAGAATCATAGAATCACAAGGAATCATAGAATCATTGGAAAATGAATTATTACCTCTCTTGACTTGGAAACTATACTTCTATTAATGCAGGCTTAGATAGCATTTTCCTTCTTTGCCACAGCATCACGCTGCTGGGTCATGTTCAACTTATAATGAACAATACTACCAAGTCCTTTTCACATGTAGTACTGCTGAGCCAAGTATCCCCCATCCTATACATCTGCATTTGGTTTTTGTAGTCTAAATGAATAATTTTGCAATTGCCTCTGTTGAATTTAATTTTATTTTTTTAACATAGTTTTCTAGTTTATCAAGGTCCTTTTGAATTCTGTTCCTATCTTCCAATCTGTTCCCTACCCCATCCCAGTTTTGTATCATCTGAAATTTGATTTGGATTCCCTCCACCCCATCATCTAAATAATTGATTGGAGAGTGTTTTCCACAGGACAGACCCTTTTCACTTATAAAGCAATTTATATGTGTTTTATAAAGCAACTAGCTTTGTATAACTACACTGGGGATTGGTTCGGGGGGGGGGGAGATACCGAAAACCATGGATAATAGTAAACACCTTTGAAAATAATGGGACTTCCAGTTTAAAATACCATAGAGTTGCCTTGGAGGACCTAGAAAATGGCTATAGAGGACACACTTTCTAGGAAAACTCTATGGTAGGTGTGCTGTTTTGTGTCCAGTGGATAATTGAATCAGTGGATAATGAATCAGTGGATATGGAAGTCCTACTGTATTCCATGTAGTTTCTCAGATATTACTAGGGAAGTTCACATTAATGTTCTACCAGTTCTGGAAGAACATATCAGGGCTTTGTGACTGATTCATTTACCTAACCATTGGACAATATCCAACAGAGTGCTTCCACCAATGGAAACTGGAGGGGAGCAATCTCTTCTTTTTCTACTGTCGTGCTCCCTATGGATTTGCTCTGGCTGCCTGAGAAAAATCTATGGAACATTTTTTCAGTATAATGGTTTTAAGAGAGCTATGGGGGAGGGAAGGGGAGGAACATGCTACCATGAGCAGAGTAATGTGATGCATAGTGTTGGATTTAGCCCACAGTAACCAAGAACAGAAATGAACAGAAGGGGGTGGGGGGAAACAGTATTGTTTTGCACAGGAATCAGTGTATTTTACATAAAATATAAATCTTCTGCCCCAAAATATATCTTCTGTGCAGGAAAACCTTTTGTATTTTTCTGCACATGAATTTTACTCAATCAAGACTCCAAGTGTGAATAGTGCTTGAAATATTGTACAGAAATCTTGTACTCCCATGAAGTGGGCAGAAAATTCTCTTTAAATTATTCATGGTTTCGCATAAGCAAAATAAGCAAATCCTCCACACACATTTTCCCAACTCCTCCTCCAGCTTTCAGAACTCTTGTCTCTACTCATGTATTATTTTGACATGTGGGGAGAGCCTTGTTTATAGCATCCTAATGAGAGTTCCATTGAGAATAAGGAGTTTACTCTAAATAACTTTTGGTTTTGGCTCTAAAAAGCAGCATTCTTTGAGTGCCTTTTGTACATAGCAATGACCATATTCAGGGGTAGCCATGTTGGCCATACAGCAAAATAAAACAGCCCACAAAAGAGTGATACATTTATTGGCTAATTGAGATGCACAAAACACATCATGCACACTTTTGAAGCTATACTGGCATCTTCATCAGACAAAAAGATGTTAAAAAATCATAAAGGAGTAAGAAAAAAAGAGGGGAAAGTGATAATGTTGGAGTCACAGACCTGCATCTTCTATCAGATGCTGTCACTGTTGTTCAGTTGCTATGGAGGGATCTCAGTGCAGGCAGAGGCTACTCCCTTTTGGGCCATGTTGGACTACATGGTGCTTTGAAAGCTTGTATGATGCATTTTGTGCATCTCAGTTTGCCAATAAAGGTATCACTCTTTTGTGGGCTGTTTTGTTAACGACCATGTTTGTGAAGAATTTTGCTGGAAACAATGCTCACTTTACAATGCAGCTGGGAAATAGGCCCTAGACGATATTGCATAGTAAGGCAGGTAATTACAAACCTTGGTGTCACCACAACTAGGTTACCTGTTCAGAATGGATGGATGGAGTAATTGATTTTGAAACTGCTCCCTACCATGAATTCTCTGAGTGATGTGTGGTATCTGAAAAATATAAAATACAACAGTAAAACAATGACCCCCCAGGCATCAGAATATAAAACCAGTATGAAAAGAACTGAAACATTACAACATAGAAAAGCAAATTAAAACTGGCAGCAAGAAAAGAGTGCAAACATATAAAGCACTAAAATAGTTCTTAAAATGTCTGAGACAATAAAAACGCCATCACCTGACACAGAAAGACCATAATGTTAGCAGTCCTTTTGTTACTTTGGTCCTGAGTGTAGAGGTAGGACTTTCGCTGTCATCTTGTCTAGTTCATCCTGGAAAAAACAGGGTCAA
This sequence comes from Gambelia wislizenii, assembly GCA_030847615.1. Taxonomy (NCBI): domain Eukaryota; kingdom Metazoa; phylum Chordata; class Lepidosauria; order Squamata; family Crotaphytidae; genus Gambelia; species Gambelia wislizenii. The sequence goes on from JAUMIR010000004.1 coordinate 114,048,845, forward strand.
GAACTTTGTGGCAAACCTCCATGCATGTAGTTTTTAGCTTCAAACTTGTCACTCATTTTTTCAGATAAGCAAACCAAGAATGGAGAGTGGTTGTATATTTTCCTCCTTGTGTATTTATTTAACCCTGAAAAAAAAATGCCTGAATAAGATTTATCTCATGATAAGATTTATCTTTCACTGGCTAGGAAGGTTGGTTGTTGGTGGAACAGTTGCCATAGATCCTGCAACCTTTTACATGCTGGGTATGTTATGGCAATCCTCTCCCTTTCTCCTTTAATTAAACAAAGGAGGATGCTGTCAGCCAAACATTATACATATCAGCTTGCCACTCTAGTCCCATCTACAGAAAATCTACTAAATCAATGGGACTCAGGACTTTATCAGACGAGTGTCTAAATGCTATAATTCTGCTACTGAGGAAAGCAGAAACATAGTAGCATGATCACAGTAATTATTGCATGTTGCTGTAATCTCACAATACTATCACCAAGGAATTATTGCGTAACCACCAGTAGTGGTTTAAAAAATGGGATTTCAGCTCACGCTATAGTAACACTTGTCTTCACATTGCCTTCTAATGACACAATATTAATGCTTTGTGCTGGCCCATCCATGCACTTTTAAGAACATTTTTCTCTTACTTCCTGGATTTTGCATGGGCAAGATTTTGGCTGTTCTTGCAAGAAGACATGACTTCACTTAAACACACCAAAAACAAATAAATAACCAAAGAAATTCATAAATAAACACTTAAACATTAAAGAGGTACCAAGAAAAGGCAACAGTTGATTAAAAAAAGCATCCCCTAGGTCTTCTTCACATTCTCCCCTATAAATAATAAACTCCCCTAGTTTAATTATATGTTCTCATTGGTAAATGTTGGAGATATAGCATTCTTCCTGCACACCCACACCCACTTGCTAAGATTAGTGAACTCCTTTGCATGCTAAGTTTTCCTCCCCTTCTCCTCAACCTACCTTAGTTATTTTGTAGCTCATGGAAGCTATATATGGGCTGACCTGTTAATTCATCCATCACATGACCTCATGATTTAAATGTTTTATTGCTCTTTGTCCATCTCTTCTGAGAGAAGTCTCATGTGAGGCTTTCTTACACACATCTAACTCAGCACTCATGAACATGCGAGTTAAGCTCTTACCCGCATTCACCTTTTCTGAAGAACAAAGAAATATGGATGCTACTGCAAGTAAAACTTAGAGAATTCTGCCTTGTTTATCCTACCCTAACCTGAATTCACTGGATTGGGCGAGTTCTACCCTGAAATCCTTTAGTTAGTTAAAAACGCTAGCTTTGCCTTTGAATATGTTAATTGCAAGTCCTATTAGTAAATGCTTTGGTATTCTTTTATAAAACAAAAGTTTTCCTTGTCCTTATTTGAGTGGCTTTAACGACTGAGTGATTTATAGTACAGCACTAATTGATTCTGCTTCACTTCATGTCTTTTCCTAACAGTGAACTTTTACTTATCTCAAGAAAATATTCCCAAAGGGCTTGCTCCCTGGAATCTTTAATAAATTTTTAATTTTAATGCTCACACACCTCAACAGTAAAGAGGAGAGGAAAAGAGGACCACCCATTCACACTGTAATTGCACAATTACAGTGGGATGTGATTTCACATACTCATTAATACAGTGAAAAGAGTGATGTTGAGGGCTATTGATGGGGTTTGACCATCAATGAAAAGTTATGTGTAATTAACTGGTGGAGCACATACGGACGACATCATGTGATAACGGGAACCCACTCATGCTACTATCTCGTCATAATCACACAATTTCAGCCTCATGTGATAAAATGCTTACTTATGTGTTGAGTAGCCATTCAACAATTGATTCAATGAGTCCTGACGTCCTAAAATGCAAAGAATTCTACAGCTCTTCTCCTTTTCCTCAGTGGGACTCCTCAAATGTCAGGATACCAGGATACAGATATTAATAGGTATTATTCAAATCCCTAGAGTGCATCCTTTTCCTGTTCTGTGTTGAAAGTGGAAGAATGGGTGAGATGGGCTTAAAATGAATGGAAAGGTTCCTTCCTAGGGGCAGAGGGGAACATGTTCATCCCCAGATCCAGGAAAAAGACTAGGGAGATGATCAGACACGTCCAAAAAGTACCTTAGCAGAATTCCAGGACAAAATTTCTGTTCCACGAATGGAACCTGGTTCCAGATGTCAGAGATTATCAGATGCAGCAAAAAGTACCTTAGTAGAATGCCAGGACGATGTTACAGTCCTGCGAATGGGATCCAGTTTTAGACACCCTCATCTTTGTAGTGTTCTGCTCCTTTGCTGCAGCTTTTAGTAAGGTGTCACTTTTCATTGATGGGGAGGGTTTGTCAATGAAAAGTGACACCTTACAAACAGTGGCAACACAGGAGCAGAACGTGATGAGGACATGGTTGTCTGAAACTGGGTCCCCTTTGTAAGACAGTAATGTTGTCTTGCCATTCTGCAAAGGTACTTTTTGCTGCATCTGATAATCTCGTAGAACTGAGAGTCTGTGATTTGGATTCTGTTATCATGTGACTGCCAAGAAAAATGTCCTGTGATGCAGGGTTGTAGGTATGGGGGAGGGGGATGAGAGAGGGAGCAAAATAAGAGCATTGCCCCCCCCACAAATAATTCTCCCCCCCCCTTGAAATTTTCTTCCAATCCCCAGTTTCCTAGCATTGTATCAAAACCTCAGTTGAGCATTTAGAAAAACAGTTTAGTTATCCAAAGAAAAGGGTCAAGTACGATGTACAGGCACCACAAAGATAAGAGTTCCAGGGGTGGAGGATTTTCAATGTTTCACTCTAAAATCCTAAAAATTGTTGGGGGTGTGTGAAGGAAAATTTCACTGGATCCAGAATTCTTATTTTGGGAGGCAATGTCCTCATTTTGCCCCCTACTCCATCCCTGTAGCTACTCTCCTTCAGGTGACAGCCACTTTTGTAATTGCCATCTCTATACAACCTGCTTTATAATGCTGATTCTCAGCACAATGAAAATTATCATGTTGGATTTTGAATGTTCCCGAAATCAATTTTCTATATTTTCCCCCATAACTATTATCTCTGCATATTGAATGTGAGATTTTTCATTTTGCTAGTTGACACATTGACAACTGCATATCTGTTTCTAGAATTGGAGGAAACATCTTGTCTCATTACACCAAGAACAAAATCTTAATAAAATTAAAATTTGAAAATCACTCTCTGATCTCTCAGTGCTTCTTTTCCCATTTAACTACACACAATAATATGAAATACTCCTGCATTTTGAACACAGGTAGGTAACTGACCATCAAATTTGTGTAGCTCAGGATAGTCCATATTGACTAGAATGCTTATCAGAGATTTCAGCCAATCCTTTCCAGCTTTGTTGCCTATTATTGTTATTACATTGTACATGTATGACATTGCTAGTATAGTTAGTTAATTTATATGGTGCTTTCCCACAAACTAGGCCCAAAGAAGCTTATAGTATACATGAAGTTGTCAAGATACATGACATTTGGAGGGGGAGAAAAGGGAGGGAACATTTTAAACAACATTAATAAGTGTAAATAGACAAACAATCCAACTTACAGTGGGCCCTTGGTATCTGCTGGGGTTTGGTTCCAGGAACCTCCGTGGATAACCAAAATCTGTGGATGCTCAATTATGTACAATGGCTGAATAAAATGGTGCCCCTTATATAAAATGGCAAAATCAAAGTTTGATTTTTGGATTTTTTAAAAAATATTTTCAAGCTATTAACACTTGAATCCAATGGATACAGAATCTGTGGAAACAAAGGAGCAACTGTACATAAAATGTATCATATTAAAATGAAACCATCAAAATCCAATACATAAATACAAAGCAAAGTCAACATTAAAACAGAAAAGAGTATTAAATCTCACTCTTGGTGCTGGTTCTGCTTTATTCAAAGGACCACAGGAGCCTTTCTTCAATACAGAGGATGGGGTGTTCTCACCAGGCGAGATAATTTTCAGCTGGATCTCTTATCTCTCCTCCCATGGAGACTAATGCCATCAAAATAGAAATCTTGGGGAAGTTTAGTGGTGGTAAATTGTGTTCCTCCAATTTTCTGTATCTTCCAGCCACTAGTGCTGCTCTTCTGCACTTCATATTTACATTCTTTTTTTTAATGGACTATGAAGATGACTGTTGTTGTTGTTAACTGCAGTCAAGTCACCTTCAATTTATGGTGACCCAATGAATAAGAGACCTCCAAGTCGAAGATGACTGTAGGCCACAGTAACAAACTATATAGTTTAATCTATGAGAATACCATTTGCTTAAAAAAAAGGAAAAAAGAAAAAAAGAAGAAGCAATACATTTTATCTTTCATTTTCTTTGGCACAGATCATTTTCGTAACAGCTTATACCTTTTAAGCTAAAGTCCTTTTTTAAAAAATGCAACTCCTCCCTTGTTCCTTCTTCCATGCCATATTCAGTTACATTTTAAAATCTTCTTTGGATTCATGATATTTGTTAATCTGGCTAATTTACATCATTTACCATTATGGTTTCTCTCCCTGCAATGCTTTTTCCTCCTCCTGTAGGATTTAAAGTTAAAACTACCTTGCTGCCATCAGCATGCCCCAATAACACCCCTGAAAACTATTTCCTGGATATATTTGTATCCAATTTGGGGGTCATGTTACACTGTCAGGAGTCAGGAATTATAGTCAATAAAATGGTGTACAATGAAAAAAAAATCGCAAAAGACCTCATTACTTAGGTTGTTGGCTTCCACTGTAAACATTATACACCTTGCTCTGTCAGGAAATTACCTCATTTTTGATGTAAGCTCTTGCAACTCAAATGCAGCCATCCAAAGATGTGGCAATGATAATGTTTGGTCTTGTGGCTTCTACCGCCTTGACCAATTGATAAAAATCTCTCCATGCTAATTTTTTTTGTGTGTGTGTGTGTGTAAATTAATACTGCTGCTTAGGTAACTAGCTGTTACAAACATGCTGCTCCAACAAGAAAGAGCAAACGCTAAGAAATCAAACTTCTATTTACATTTATTGAAGGTCTTTCTGGACATGTACTGTGACAATTAATGGTTTGCAACACAGCAATGCAAATTTATGTTCATAGTTCCCATCCACTCTACATATTTCAAACTTAAAATTATATTAGTATCATAATAGACTGGAGGGGAAAAAATTAAAAAGCCAATGACAAGGAAAACTTGTCTTTCAATGTCAGATAAAAAGTATGATCATAACCTTTTTTCTATGTGTATCAATTAAGTAGTGAGGCTTAAAACAAATGAGTCATTCATATTGGCTGGAACTCACTATCACAGTTATCCAGAGCTATGTGTGCATAACTACAGTACAGTTGTCCCTTCATATTCGCTGGGGTTTGGTTCCAGGACCCTCCGTGGATGCAAAAATCCGTGAATACTCAAGTCCCATTATATGCAATGGCATAGCAAAATGGTGTACCTTATATAAGATGGAAAAATCAAGGTTTGCTCTTTGGATCATTATTTTTTAAAGAAAATTTTCAAGATGTGAATACTTAAATTTGTGGATACCAAATCCATGGATACGGAGGGACAACTGTAATTTGTACTTACAGTCCCTTCATATTCACAGTTGTGCCAGGACTGTAAAAGTCTCCCAGTTCTGGTTTATTGGGCAGCAGCCACTTTGAACAATTGAGGATTGAACATTGCCCTTCCTGCCAGTGCTTTTTGGTACAAAGAGGAATTGCAACAGGGAGCGTGCTTCTGATTGTAAGGAGACTGGAGATTCCTGGAGGGTGGGCTGGGGGGGCATCAGTATGCTGTGCCTCAATTGACAGGAGAACGGACCTCTGTCATTTGCAGTGTCTGCTGCCTGGTAAAGCAGGTTTGTGGGGGGTGGTCAGGCCAGAAGATACTACTTAGATAGCTGATATCAGCTGGCAGCACTTATGGAAGGATATTTCACATAGGCTCTCTCAATAAAATTTTTCATTTCCCAAGAATACCTCTTACTTTACCTAGTAGCATTTCAGCCCACACACAATAAGTAGATCATGAGGATGTGTTTGCTGGCCTTGCTCTGTCCATGATATCCCTGTCTTCTGATTCCAACATCCAACATATATTGAAGATCTGCAAGAGGGAGGCCACTCTGTTTCTATATGCAATTTAAAACCCTGTTTGTGTAGAGTCTGTTCACACGGAGAGCCAGCTCTGCTATAGCACATAGAAATAAAAGAATCCTTCATTGCTTCCTAGCTGCAGTTTGACAAAGATCCTTCTGTTACAGTTATGTTATTTATGATCCTTCCTTTTCCCTAAGGATATTTTCAGACACGTCTTACCACACTAGATGCTTTTGGGAGAGCTTTGGCACTGCCGCATGGCAAGAACTCCATTTCAGACAACGCCGTCCCTCTGGAGAAATTGTCCGTGTCACTTCTGTGTAGGATTGGAGGCGGCCGTGCCATATTTCACCAGATTTTATTCATGGAAGTTGTCCATGAATCAAATATAGCACAGCTGCCTCCAATCCTACACGGAAGTGACACGGACAATTTCGCCAGAGGGATCGCGTCGTCCGAAATGGAGTCCCTGCCATGCAGCAGCTCCAAAGCTCTCCCGAAAGCTTCTAGCGTGGTAAGATGTGTCTGAAAATGTCCTTAGTCAGCCTGTGAAAATTAAACCAAATACAAATAAAAATGTACAAAAATGGTATTGTTAAGATACAGTCAGACCTCCATATCCACGGATTCTTTATCCATGGGTTCCACCACCTACTGCTTGAAAAATTAAAACAAAAAAATCCCCAAAACTAACCCCCAGTAGATACCAAGTGGCCACTGTATAATTAAATGTTCTTTAGAATGAAAAGGCACTTAAAACATATCCATTAAAAAGGTAAACATTGCACAGCACCTGTTAAAAAACCTTTACCTTGTTAACAAAAGCCAGTCAGAATTGAAAGGTCTTCATCTGGTAGAAGACAAGATAACAAGGAGGGAGCCAATATAGTCTCTCTAGGAAGGGAATAACACAATCAAGGACCAACACCCTGAAAAAGATGAAGTGTTGTAGGGCCAAGTGATGGAGAGGCAATGGAGTGAGCAGTTGCATGAAGTTTTTAATGCCTTAATATATGTTTTGGAAATGAGGTGAGGACTGATAATCCTGAACCATTATGGAATCTTAGGCCTTTGCAAATAGTCCAAAAAGTTCTTATAGTCTGGTAGTATCAGCTCTGTCCAATTCTGGTCAAAGAAATAATGGTTTCCGTTATTTTCCTTTACACAGACTGATAAATGTAGCTCTCCAGTGTGAACCATATAGAGAAAAAAATAAAGGGAATATGTTACACTGCCTGTGAAACAAAGCAAGCAAGCACGGAAACAAACAAACACACACACCCTTCAAAAGATCAGAAAAGCCTTTGTACTAGATAGCATCCAGAAATGTATACCGGAATTTTTTATGTTTTTCAATGTGTTTTCAGACTCGCACACAGTTATTATGCCTAAAAGGCAAATAACCTGAAATAGCTCATCTACTTTAAATACAAAAATGCATTTACAAAGGTTAAAAACAATTCACTTGTATTTCAGATGGAGGAGTAAACTCAGTATGTGCCCAAGGAACAAATGCTGCTGTGCAGAAATAAGTCAGTCCCTGAAGTCAAATACCCATTTTGATTTGCAGATTTACAGCTGCCCAAGTACAACAGTAAAATCACTCACTATCCAGAGCAATGCATTTTTTTTTTACTTATTACTGTCACTCTCCACTTGAAGCAATGCTAAAAGGAAAGAATGGGGATCCTGACACAGCTCCTAATTGCTTGAAATGTGGCCGAACAATGACAATGTTTCTTTCTTTCTCTTAAAAATCACCTTTTCGCACTCTTTCCCAATTCCAAAGAGAGAAAGCAACATTGACATGTTTAAAATAATATTCTGAAATCAAAGTTGGAATGATTTCTTTTTGTTAGAGAGCCTTTTATATTCTTTGTCAGGAAGAGTATAATGCAATGACTACTCAGAAAGCTACCCAGGAAGTGTTATATGAAAGATTAACCAACTAAGACTATAGTTCTATCAACCTGTGAAGGATATCTGTGACTCACAGGCAGGATTTGGCCTGCAAATTATATGGTCTCCATCTACCCTTGAGCTTCTCTTACTTTATCTTTGATCAGAGATAAGAGACAATAGGTTATTTGAAGCTCATGAAGGTGTGATGTGGAACTGAGGACTCATCTACATGGGCCAGAATATGCTGACTCCCCACCAGCATATTCTGCCTGGCCTGTTGCTCCCCTGTTACCTGCATGGAATGTGATGGAGTCCAGACCAGTGTACCAGCTGATCTCTGCAACCACTGCCACCACCATCTGCATCCTACTCCATAGCCAGGAAGCTGGCCTGCAACAAATGAGCAAGGCCCACTTTATGCAACCAGCCTTGGTCACATGCTTCAGGTCTCCTTGGCAGGAGAATTGAGTAGTGCCTTACATCTTTGGTGGAAAAATGTTTAGATCATCAAGAATCTCATCTGATCCTGTTCACTTTGCTTTGGACTTGCTTGTTCCCTGCTGGAATCCAGCCCCTGACACTACCCAAACTGAAGTTTCAACCACAGGCCAAAGACAAATTCCCTGTACAACACTTGGGAATTGTGTGCCCATCTAGAACTGCAGTTCCCAGCAACTCTAGCCAGCATAGCCAATGGTGGGAAATGCTAGTAGTTACAGTCCAACAACATCTGAAAGGTCACATGATTCCCATCCCTCTCCTACCCATTACGCGGGAAAAATCCTTTTTGATCTTTGGTGACTTGCTATGCTCAGTTTGTTGCATGTTATTGAGACAAAACAGCTTGAATTGCCTGGATGCACTTTGACTTAAGAGCAGGTCAGATTGATGTATCTTTGGCAACTGTTTGTTGCTTTTTCCAGCTTGTAGATGTTGAGGTTATGGATAGAATGCCAGGGTGGTGAGGAATTCAATCTATTTATTTGTCCTTTGCCCTTCCTGGCTAATCAAAATCTGTAAAGGTGGGATTGATGACATATTTAACAGGAGTATTGTAAAGGCTGCAGCAATGGCACCTTTATTAAATAAACTTTCCCTTCACCCAGGGATTTTGATAAACTAAATTGGTCTTTAATCTATTATTCCTGGGAAGGTGCTGGAGAAGATGGTGGCAATGCAACTGCAGATAATACTGATTTTCTGGACATGTTTTGATTAGGCTTTTGGTTACAATTTGCAACTGGGATTTTTTTTATCACTTGGGTAGGTGATTTACACCAGAGATTGAATGAGGGCAGCAAGGCCCTATTTGTTGTTCTAAACTTACGGCAGCTTTTGATACTATTAACCATAGCATCCTTCTTGTTACATTGGATACTCTTACTAGATTGGGTATTATTGCAATGATTTGAATCCTTCCTGGCAGGTTATACACTGTTCAACATCATAGCCTTTCACGTATGTTGTCCCACAGAGTTCTGTTCTGTTTTTCATGTCATTTGATATCTGTGTAAGGGCCAAAGTTTGAGGGGAACGGTGGTTCTCCATGGGACATTGGAGGCTGCATCTCTCCACATCCACCCTGTTTTCACATATGAGTGATATGGAAGTGAACATGATATAGTGGTGAGTGTGGGGCTATGACTCTTGGAGGCCCTGGGTGCTGCCACACTGGAGAAATAATGTAGTTTGATACTGCTTGAAGTGGCTAAATGCTATGGAATTCTGGGGTTTGTAGTATTGTGAGATAGCCTTCTCTATATGGACTTTATCAGATGCGGCAAAAACTGTGTATTAGGACATGACGATAGCACAAAGGGCAGAAATTATCAGACAATGTCATCATTTACCCATTCCTGCTGTGTCACACTGGCATGAATGAGGTGTCACTTTTTATTGATGGCTTAGCCTGTCAATAAAAAGTGATGCCTCATTCACACTAGCACAACACAGCAGGAATGGGCAAATGATGAGGACATCTGAAAATCTGACACTTTGTGTTATCATCATATCCTAAATGACGTGGGTTTTGGTGGTATTTGCCTCATGTGATAAAGTCCTAAGACAGCTCTGGTGCCACAACAAATGACAAATCCCAAGATTCCATATGATGGAGCCATGAGAGTTAAAGCAGTGTGTCAGCAGCCTCTGATAGAATAGGGTTTGAATCCCTGCATGGCCATAGAAACCCATGTGGTGACCTTGGACATGTCACACCCTCTCAGCCTCAGAGAAAGGCAATGGTAAATCCCCTCTGAAGAAATCTTATCTAGAAAGCCCATGATAGGTGTGATGTCCAGCCAGGACTGTTTGAATCTGCCTGCATTTTCCTTCGTTTTAGTTCAGGCCTTAGTATGTCTGAGCATAGGAATGTTTCATTATATTAGAGTTGTGGGAGGAGCTGAAGAATTCCTCTGCATTTTTCCAGGTTTGGTTTGTTCCTTCCCAGCAAGCTCTGTTTTGGCTAGAAGTTTTTTAGTTTTTTGCTCAGTCTTTGCTGTGAGCTTGCAGGGAGCTGTTTTATTGGTGGCAAAAAGGCCCAGACAGCTGGGAAGGGCATTTCTTACACCATTTAGCCAAATTAGTTGCCAACAACAAATAAGTCAAAGGAATCAGGAGCTGAAAGACCCTGCACCAGCTCCATTTAGTGAGGAGATCAAACCAAGATTAAACCCAGAGAGATGACGCCCTGAAGATTGCTGAAACTCAAACTGTAAAGTACATTTTATTTCAAGCTTTTAAAGCTGGGGAGAAGAAAGCCCTTTACTTTTGTTCTTTAAAATAAACTTCCTTCTTTTTTGAACTTTATATTCAGCATCAGAGCCTTTTTGGGTAAAAGAGTTTGATCTCACCAGGGTAGTGGTGTTGCACACCCAAACCTGCCACCAGCTTTAGTTGGCTGTGTCTTCACAATAGGTTTGCCTCATGGTCATCATGCATCAGAAACAACTTATAGACACAGAAAACCACACACACTCAGTCCCAAATGTCCCTATACTCTCTAGGGGACATGAAGGGGTTTTTGCCACCCTCCTCTAGGCTAAGGAAAGGCCTTTTTTGAAACACAAAGTGGAATGAAAGGCAACTTCTGTCTGACTTTTTGTTTGGAAAAAAAAGGCCTTTACTTGGCCTAAAGTGGTCCTGAAAGGATGGTGTGAGTGCCCCTCCCCCCTGCCCTGTAACACTAGATATGGGTGTATAAGCTATAATTAAACTCTGGCATGATGGAGGCATTATTTGTCTGTAGAAAGTCTGGCTTTGGGATTTGGATTCAGTCTATCCTTGACAGTTTTCTGCTCACCTTGAAAAATCAGTTTTGTACTACAGAAGGACTCTTGGATCCTGCACTATTGCTGGACTTACAGATTTCAGTGGTGACAAGTGATGCTCTTGCACAACTTTGTATAGTACAGTTGTTGTGACTTTCCATGAATCAACTAACATAGCAATATCATATCCCACAGCAAAGATTCTACCCTTGAACACTATATGTAACCTTTGGATGCACAAAAATGCAGCCATTTGTCTACTATTTGTCATACAGTATTGGTATTACTCCAATACTGAAAGACCTACACAATTCAAGTTGTTGGCTAACCACTGAAACCCTCAATGGCTTTGAGCTTGGCTATCTAAGGAATTGCCTGTCTTGTTATGAACCTGTCCAGATGTTAAAATCTTCTAGAGAGGCTGTCTTGAGAATATCATAATTATGGAAATGAGATTTGATGAGTATTCAGAAGATAGCTTTTTCCTCTGTGTTGCTCCCAAATTATGGAATTTTTTAAAAAACAAATTTCCTAGATTTAATTAAAATGGCATTTGTATGTTTTCCGAAATCAGGCGTATGTTCGAATTCTGCTTTTCCTTCCTTCATCCTAATAACCTAAAAAGGTTACATATAGTGTTACCTGTAACCTTGCATGCATTATCAAACTGGCTGTCCCACTCTCTCTCTAATGAAAAAGATGCAACCTATGTTGTCAAAGTGAATTTTATAGGATAGATAAGCAACTTGATAATGGTAAATGACAAAAAAAAAAGTGGTCAGGGAATAGTGACATAGGGATGGTTAAATGTTTCAGTTTTGCTTACTCCCACATTCAAATGTCATGAATTCTGGGGGTTTTTTTAAACTGAAATCAAATCAACACCAAATCAATATGCCAGATTTTGTGGATTTTGTGATAACACAATGGAATAAAGCTCCCACCCTGAAGCATCTATTCTTTTGATTACTTTTTTTTCTTAAGTGAATATAGCCATCTGCTTGCTACTTCTAGGTAGTATTTGTTACATGTTTACTAGTCCTGTGCAGATTTTTTGTTTCCAGATTGCCACCATCCTCTTTATCAATTTTAGTGGGAAAGTTTGCATTCTCTCAACAGATTATATCAAAGAGTATCCATGGGTGATTGCCGCTTGTGTTCACATTAGAGTAAATGTTTGAAATCTGGTGACTTTGGCCTCATCTACACAGCTCGCCCTCCTGCGTATTCTGGATGCAGATCTGGCCTGTTCCTCCCCCATTTCTGGCACAAAATGGGATGGAGTCCAGACTGCCACACCATCCTGTCCTTGCAGCCGATGCTGCTACTCATGCCCCACTCTCCAAAGCCAGGAAGCTGGCCCTCAGCACATGAGGAAGGCCCCCTGCATGTGACCAGCCTGGTCACATGCTGCAGCCTGCTTCCTGGATCTGGAGAATGTGATACAGCTGTAGCAATGGACCAGCATGGTGGTAGGGCCTCCTGCAGTCCCATGGGGCCTGATCCGTTTCTTCCAAAGAGAAAAGGCTTTATTCCGGGTATTTGAATATAGTGGTTTATCAGGCTTTACCCTGTCTTAGCCCCATCTTAGCCCTGTCTTTGCCCCAGGTGTCATGAGGACTGCCTGGGGGCAAAACAGGACAAAAGCTCTGCATCATTAGGACTGCAGGGCTCAAAGACAGGGCCAAGATGTGGTGGGGGGTAATAGCCCATCTAGGCAAGGTCTTTGAGACACACCTTGGGACGTTTACAATATGTATCTAAGATTGTTAGGAGCCATTCAGCTCATCAAATTATATGGACATCCACCATTAAGACATATGTTTTATGAATGGGGTACCATGGTTCATGAGACAATGGCAGCAGAATGATGACAGGTGGCTATTATGGAAAATGTATCTAGAATGAAGCTAACCTAGTCAGAGTTCTGACCAAGGTTTTTTCCCCCCTTACCTTGTGTAGGTGGAAATGAATGCCAGGCATAAAATTCCTGTGCAAGTCTATTGCAAGAACAGTGCTAAAGTATTTTGTGTCACATCTCTTTCTGTCTTCTTTTGTCTTCTGTTGTGTTTTGCCACATGAATTGTCCTCTTGGGTTTTGTTAGTTCCAGATGTTAAAGGCCTAATGCTATCTTCTTATTTAGGTGCTACTCTTCAGAGAAATAGAAGAAAGAAAAAATGGGGGGGGGGGTGGCACAAAGAGAAAAGGAGAAGAGGGTTACCAAAAGAAAGAGACAGTAAGGGGTGACCTCATTTACCTATTTTTTCACTTTAGCTGCACCCACTGCTGGCCTTGAGCCCCTGAAAGATTGCCCTCAAGGCACATGGTCATGAATGGAAATCCCGCCACCATATAATTAAATAGACAGTACTGTATATATTATGCAGTAAAGAAAGTACTGTACTGTTTCTCTCTTTTCAGGAATGAAAATAAATAGGAAAAAATAATAATGTGTGGATTACCTTCCCACAATATTCTTAGGCCCATCCCCATCCCTACCTGGCATTTAGTTAATTCTCATTCTGGCATGTCAGAAAGCATTTTTTTTTCTTCAGTAAAAGCAGCCCAGCCTTTTTGTACTTCTCCTTCTTCCCCTTGAGTACATAACTGGAAATGCAGATAATTATAGGGAAAGGTTTTCAAACACACACATTTTCTAACTGACACATATTCAGCTCTTGATGTGTTCTATGCTGTTCTCATTAAATTTTATACACAGCAAACTGGAACAAACAAACAAAAAGCTTGTGTAGTGTTAGGGAGCAAGGATTCATTTTTGCACATAAAGAGGAGATTTAGAGAGAAAATCACTTGAACTTGACTGTCACTGGCATTTTTTTTTATTAGTTCATGAAAAGTGAGTGGGACCTGGTGAAACATCCCTCCTTTCACTAGGAAGCTGTGTTTTTTTTTTCCTTGTCTCCTCAAAGTGGCAAGTGAGCAATAATGACTGTGGTAATTAAACAAGCCTATCTTTTATCTCAAATAATTTCTAAAATGTATATAAACTGATTTGATCATATTCACAGGAATAAGGAGAACAAACACAAATAAAGAGACCACACATGCAGCTGGGATATTAAGGACCATTTTTATTTAGCTATAACCTATTTAACCCCTTTCTGAGAGATCTGCAATGGGGAGCAACCCTTTCTGAGAGATCTGCAATGGGAGTGGGAATGTTGGGGAAGGAGGTCAACTCCAAGACCCCCTCCCCAACTTCCCTTGGGTAAAACCACTGACCCACAGGGAGAACCCATAAGCTGGGTTGCTCCCCAGTCAGTCCGCATCAGAAAGGCTGACCCAAAAGTCCCTCCCCCAAGACACAGGACTCAAAGAGAGGGTTTATGCCTCAAAGGAGGTCACTTTCCCCACTCCTCAGTTCATAGGAACTAAAGAGGCAGTTCCAGCTCCCCCCTTCACCTTCAAAAGGGAGGTGCCAAAGGTGTTCACCAAACTACCAAAATCTCCCCCTCTACCTGCCAAGTGACTGCCTGTTTAAGACACCACTGTAAGCCAATTGTCAAGTCTGCATCCACAGTGTGGGGTAGGCAAAAAGACCCCCTGAAAAAGGACAAAAATTCCTACCCGTGCCCAAAGTGACCAATTAAATGACACTGATTCAGCGGTGGGAGGGTGGGCCGATCAAATGACAAAAAGGAGAAGACAGAGGGCAGCTGGGCTTAAATCCCCTCTAACCCCACCCTCTGCTCTCCTGGCAACAGCACAGGGGCTGAGGCAAAGTTACAGGCCTCCATCCTGCACTATCTCAAAAGGGTTCCTACAGCGCAGTTGTGACCACACCGAGAACCCTATAACCTTTGTTTTGAAGAGGGGAAATTTGGGGCACTCTTGGGAGCTATCAATATAAGAATTTTACAGAGCTCTAGCCAGTTCATGTTGTTAAAATGTTAAAGAGCTGATAGATATACAATGTATCCTATTAACAATGCCCTTTGCTTTTTCTTCTGCTGTGTGTACTTAGGTAAACTTCCACCTCAGTAAGGTAAACATTTGCTCAGATCTGACATATTTTCCTTTTTTAAAAAACGAGAGTAGTATTAATATTTTAAGAAGCCTGGTTTTCAAAATGTACTACAAAACTCTCAACCATCTTCATTTACCCAAATCAAATGTTACTACTATTTGTAGGATGGTGAATATTATGTTTTAGCTGCATCCTACCTAACAGATGTTAAGGAGCAGCAGTCTGTCAGACAAAAGAGATGTCAACCCTATTCCAGTACCATAAACATGACTGAATGCATAGGGATTCAAAGCCTGACTTTTAAGAGCTCTGGTTATATGGACAAATCTAGAACTTTCCTTTCTTTCTTTCTTTCTTTCTTTCTTTCTTTCTTTCTTTCTTTCTTTCTTTCTTTTTACCATTCATTGTTAAAGCCAAGTTCTCTCCATTTAATTGACCAACTTTGTGAATTTTTATTGTGGGGGGAGGGGAATGAAACAAAAAAAATATTTTTTAGCCATTTCAAGGAATCTTTTATTTCTCTAGGAACTCTGGGAATGTTGTCATGAAGCAAGGGTGAGCAACCTGCTTCAGGTGATTCACGATGGAAAGAAAGATGAAAGCATGAAAAGGTGTCTGATGAGGCAGTGTGTCTGTATCTGTGCCTTCAACTTGCCTGTTGGCTTATGGTAACCTCATGAATTCCTTTTGGTTTTCTTAGGCAAGGAATTCTCAGAGATGGTTTTACCAGTTCCTTCTTCTGAATATAGCCTACAGCACCTGGTATTCATTGGCAGTCTCCCATCCAAGTACTAATCAAGGCTAACCCTGCTAAGCTTCCAAGATCAGACAGGATCTTGAAATGGCCAGGTACCCAGAAATCAAGGATAATGGGAGGTTGTTCACTCTAGCAAGGTATCTACTCAAGCCAGATAGTCCTAAATGTAGAAAATCCTTCCCACTAGCCAGATTTAATGTCCTACCATCAGCCCTTCTTCAGGGTAGATTTGGAGGCATATCCTTTTCAGAACTAATATGCCCTTGTGGTCTGAATGAAGCAGGGTATAAATATTAGTCCCTCAATAATAGAAAAGTGTGCCACCATGAATAAACCTGTGCACTCTCTCATTGCACCCCTAGATCGAAACCTCCTGTGCCACCCTCAGCCTTCTGAGTACTTTGTTACCCAAAGCGTTGCTCTTCAAGACTGGTAACTAACACCCTATTTTCCTGAATCTCTCCCTCTATCCAATCTGCCTTACTCCTTGATAACCTTGTTGGTTCTTAGGAATGTGTGTTGCATGTGTGAATGCATTTGGTGGTATTTCCAATAAAATACTTTATTTCGCTGGTATGCATAGGTGAAAACATCCTCAAAGTTACACTCCTCCTGCCTCTTGCGGTCATCTGTTTGAGCTAATAATTCCCCCACATAGATTTTGATATAAAAGATGGGCCTCTGAAGGACCCCACACACACACACACCTCTTAGGGTAACACTATAACCAAGGATTCTCTAAAGAGAGTGTGAGAGAAGAAATGAGCCACCTTTAAGTAATCATTCATTTTGTTTTATCTTTTTAATGCACTGATCTCATTTTTTTAAAAGGTGCTATACTATTGTGTAGAACAAGGTTTTGCATTTGCCCAATGATCTATAAAACATACTGCCCAGATTATTCAGGTTTTTTTTTCTCTTTTCTGGCAGAAAATGCCAGGGATATCTGATTTTAACCAAATTTCTCCAAAGGCCCATGGTGTTTCATGGTGTCAAAGCAATCAGGATTAAAAGAATGCTAGTTTTGTCCTGTATAAATAATGATAGGCTGGTGGCCACTACAGTTAAATCTTCTGTGCTAAATTCTACTATGTGCTCCTGGATCATAATAAATGCTGACTTAGAAAAAGCATTTGATAGTGTAAATTGGTCTTTGATAGTAAAAACTTTGGAAAAGATAAATTGTGGAAAGGATTTTCTAAAATGGATTAGTGCAATATATACAGAGCAAAATGCAAAAATAAATGTGAATGGAGAACAAACAGAGCAAGTTAAAATTGTCAGAGTTACTAGGCAGGGTTGTCCTATTTCACCCCATTGCTTCTTGTTAGTAAGGGAATTATTTATAAATAGCATTTTTAAAAATCCCAATACACAAGGATTAAAGACCAAAAATAAGTGAGAGTTAATGTGGAAGATTTGATGTTGATTGTAGAAAATCCTCAAGATAATATTGATGAAATCATAAATATATTGAAGAGATTTGAACAAATATCAGGACTTAAAATAAACAAAAACAAAACTTCAATTCTACCATTTAATCTATGTAAGGCAGAGAAACAGGACATAGCACACAGAAAAGAATATAGATGGGAGAAAAAGATAAAATAACTTGGAATAACATTATCGAAGAATAATAGGAATTTATTAAAAACAATTATGACAAAGGTTGGAAAGAGACTAAACAGTTATTAATAAAATGATCAAAAATGAGATTTTCATTGTTGGGAAGAACTGTAATTATAAAAATGAATATTCTTCCAAAATTCTTATTTCTGTTTCAAATGATAACAACTATGAATAATGATGGGATGAGTCATAGAATCATAGAATTGTAGAGTTGGAAGAGACAACAAGGGCCATCCAGTCCAACACCTGCCATGCAGAAATACACAATCAAAGCATTCCTGACAGATGGCCATCCAGCCTCTGTTTAAAGACCTCCAAGGAAGGAGGCCCCACCACGCTCCAAGGGAGTGTGTTCCACTGCTGAACAGCTCTTACTGTCAGAAAGTTCCTCCTAATGTTGAGGTGGAATCTCTGTTCCTGGAGCTTGCATCCATTGTTCCATGTTCTAGTCTCTGGAGCAGCAGAAAACAAGCCTGCTCCATCCTCAATGTGACACCCCTTCAAATACTTAAACAGGGATATCACATCGCTCCTTAACCGTCTTTTTTTTTTAGGCTAAACATACTCAGCTCCCCAAGCCTTTCCTCATAAGGCATGGTTTCCAGACCTTTCACCATTTTAGTCGCCCTCTTCTGGACACGCTCCAATTTGTCAATATCCTTTTTGAATTGTGGTGCATGATTGGCAAAAAGAATTAAGTAAATTCATATGGGCTGGTAGGAAACCTAGGATAAAGCTAAAATACTTACAGGATGTGAAAGAAAGAGGAGGCCTAGGATTGCTAAATCTTAAACTTTATTTTTATATTAGCTGTTTAACTTGGGTTAAAAATGGTTGGGCTTAAAAAAATGACAGATTATTAGCAGTGAAGGGAGAACATTTAAGATGTAGATGACATGCCTATGTATGGTATAACAAAGAGAGTGTTAACAAAGATTTTAATGATCATTACATCAGAAGGCCTCTTCTCAGAGTGTAGGAAAAGTATAAAATAAGATCTATGCCCCAAACTCCAACATGGATTTTACAGAAGAGAAAAAATACCTGGAATAAAATGGTTAAAATGTGAAGATCTAATAACTTGGAGTAGCTCACAACCAGTTATAAAATCTCAAGAACTGAAAGTCGAAGGTAGAAGCTGCCATTGGTGGTTATATAGGTAAGTTTGTGAAAAACTGAAACAAGATATTAGAATTCATGGTATAAAACAAAATAAATCAGAACTTGAAGAAATCATGCTTTCTGATGACTCCAAGATTCTTTCTAAAATATATAAAGTGCTGCTGAAAAGGGATTATGAGGAAGAAATAGTAAAAGAACCCATGATTAAATGGACACAGAACATCAAAGTCCTAATAATGTTTGACCAATGAGAGAAATTATGGAACAAAACAATAATATTAAGTGTTTGTCAAGACCTAAGGGAAAACTATTGAAAGATGTTCCACCGATGGTATAATTACACCTGATAAAATATCAAAGATATATAAAAATTAAAACAATTATTTTTGGAAATGCAAGGCAGAGGTTGGAACATTCTCCCACTGTTGGTGGTCTTGTATATAAGTTTATAAATTTTGGACAATGATTCACACTTCTGTTGAAAAGATAATGAAAATACAGTTACAAATGTCCCCAGAAACTTATTTGTTGTGTCTATTTAATGATAAAGTTGAGAAGGAAAAGGAGAAAATCTTACTCAATTTAATATTAGCAGCCAGGATAGTCTATGCTCATCATTGGAAATTAGAAACCATCCCTTCCAATGAGGAGTGGTCTATAAAGGTGGTAGAACTCATATATTTAGACAAATTAACACAGGTGCTAAGAGATAATAATTTGGAATCATTTGAAGAGGAGTGGAAAGAAATTAAAGTTTATCTAAGTGAAATATGGGGCAGTTGAATTAATCAGGGGTTTCTTATATAGAAGGTATTTTTTAAAAATATTTTTATTATATTTCAAATAAAATAAGAATAAAAACCAAAAAAATTCATTCAAGTACTGTTATCAATACATTGTATTCTTAGTGTTATTTTTAAAGTAAGCAAGCTCCTTGTCATCTTATATACAGGTTTCTGTTCTTCATGGCGTCCCTGTGTTCCACCTACTAGACATTTCTGTCTTCATTTTATTTCCTTTGCACTTTGGTAAATTCTGTTTCTAATTTGTATGTCTACCTATCTGTTCGTATTCCTAATAATGGAGCCAGGAGAATTGTACTAGCCTATTCTTTGCCTCTTTCTATAGGTATTTAAAAAAGGATATTACCTGTTCCAGTGGGAAGAAAGATGTAATATAGTTGATGGAAAAATATTATCTAATTTGTTTAGAAAGGACATAAGTTTGATGAAGATAAAAGGTGTGATGGAACTTAGTGGGAAGTAGCAAGTGAGAAATTATTGAAGTTTTGAGAAAGGAAGATATGAAATTATAATTGTCTGTATGAGAAAGTGTGAGTTTTATTTAATGTCTGTATGAGAAAATGTTTGTAGAAGAAAATAGAAGAAAATGGAAGAAATTATATGTGGAATTTGGATGAATAATGTATTATCAATTTTATTTTTGTTCAATAAAAATAATATGATAAAAATAATAAATACTGACTTATTTCATCATTGTGTGCTAAATGAGAATATAACAAAAAAAAAAAATTCATCATGCCACAAGGTGGAAATGATTTTTTTTAATTTTATTTTTTTACAATTGTCTATGTCAGAGACAATTTGTTTATTGGTGAGACAAATTTTTGTGCATTCTGTAAATGCTAGAATTTTAAGCTATGGTAACTGCTGCCTTGTAGCATGGACTATGAGAAGGTACAACACAAAAACAGGAGAAAAGGGTCTCAGATGCTAGAACAAAACCAAAAGACCAGCAGTATGAGAAAAGGTTCTAAATAATTATAAATAAAGCAAAGATAAATATAAATCCCAAAGTGGGTTACATATTCAGAGAACAGGCATTATAATGTAAATGCAATATCAAAATAGGGTAATACAAAAGTTGTCAAAGACCAATAGTAGAAATAGCATAATTATGTAAAAAAAAAAATCCTGTATAACAGGAAAAATATTCAAGGGAGTTGTGTTGGTCATGCAGCAAAATACAACAAAATCCAAAAACTGCAAAAGAGTGATACCTTTATTGGCCATCCAAAATGCACAAAATATGCCATGCAAGCTTCTGAAGCTTCACTGGCTTCATTAGGCAAGGATATTGAATGAGTAAGGATTTATCGACATGGACAATTTACCCCATCTTGCCTTAAAGCCCAGTGGTCCTGATGATGTAGGGATTTTGTCCCATTCTGCCCCCTGGGCAGGCCACACCACCCCCGGGGCAAAGAAGGGGGAAGAGGGGTATGGCCTGTTAAAATGTGTGTGTGTTTTTAATACCTGGTTTAATCTGTTCTCACTGGGGGAAAGGGGATCAGGCCCTGCATGGCCATGGAGCCCATTCTGGCATGCTGGCCTTGCTACAGCTGCCAGTCTGCCATTGCTCTTCTGAAGCAGAAAGGAATCACAGTGCTGGTTGCATGCAGGAGGCCTTGGTCACATGTTGTGGGCTGGCTTCCTGCCTTCAGAGACAGGGAGGGAGAGACGGAGATGCCACTGCTGATGGCTACTGCAATGGGCTGGTGTGCCCATCTGGATTTATTCCCTTTCTGTGGAGGGAACAGGGGAGGAATGGGCCTGATCCACAGCCAGGATATGCTGGCAGGGAGCCAAAGTATCCTAGCTCAGGTAGACCAGCCCTGTGTTAGAGTCACAGGCCTACATTTCATCTCAGATGTTACTTCTATTGTCAGTTAAGATAGTCTTGACAGATTTCAGTGCAGCCAGAAACCTCTCCCTTTTTTGCCATTTGGGGACACTGGTGGAGGTAAAAACTTCAATGAGTTAAGTCCCAGTCTATTCGGTCCTTCTTGTTTTCCCTACTGCAGCAAAATTTTGTATCTTCAAACATATTGAGGTTTATTACTCTTTTGTGGATTTTGCATTTTGTTATATTTTCCTATACAACAGTTTACACAAAAGCTTTCTTGGTATTCAAAGTGTCACAGGGAAATTCTCTCTCTCTCTCTCTCTCTCTCTCTCTCTCTCTCTGGCTTTTCTTCGCAAACGAAGATTCAGGAAGGACTCATCCCGTGCTTTTTGCAAGCGCGCTAATGACTAAAAAGGCCAATCCGAGATAAATAAGTCCGGTTGCAGAAAGCACAGCAGAAGGTCTCCTTGGGTGATGTTTCTGGGTTGTGATTCTTTCTGCGTTGTTGTTTCTCTTCAAGACTTCTTTGGCGTGAGTTCTCAAATAAGGCTGCAGCATTGTGGATAGTGCTTCTCCATGTCTCCCGATGTGAGGCCAGGGTGGACCAGTGTTGGTGTTCAATTTGGCCAAGCCTGAGATGTTGTTTCAGGGAGTCCTTGTATTGCTTTTTTGGAGCGCCCCTCTTACGCTGACCCGTGGCGAGTTCACCGTAGAGTACTATTTTTGGGAGGTGATGGTCCTCTGTCACAGGGGAATTAATTGCATAGAAAAACACACAGATTTTTATGCAAAAAAAAAAAAGGAAAAAAGAAAAGAAAAGAAAAGAGGTTCCTATGCAGAAAACAGATTTCCAGCAGAGAATGAGCTTTCCTTTTGTTTTTGTTTTTACTTTCAGGATACTTCCCCCCACCCTGCTGAGAAATCAGGCCTTTTGTGCAACACATCCCCACACATATGTTTTTCTACACAGACTAATTCCTCCACAAGACTTCATGACATTTGAATACTGGGAGAATATTACAGAAGCATATTCATTGTCTCCCACAATAGGAAGAAAGCTGCAATAATTATTCATCCTAGCTTGCAAGGATAAAATAGTTGAGAATTTACAGGTGTACTTTTACATTGAGAATCAGAACTTTATCAGAGTAGCCACTGAAAACATTCTTTTGCCAGCATTAAAAAAAAAAAAACCAAACATTTTTATGCCCTCAAAAGAATGTTTACCCTGCTGTAAACAGAGCTTTATTGCTCTGGCAATAAAGAGGAAGTGAACAGAGCACCGTTCACTTCCTTGCTTGAAATCCTGTGCGATTTCATTGTGCAGGTAATTTAAAGGTATAAAAAGAAATAAACATGTAAATTTTACACTAAGCACCTAAACGCACTAAAAAACTTCAAAGTAACCAGGGGAGGATCATAAAAAAATTGTTAGTTACCTGGATGTCACGATCTCACCCGGAAATGTTCTGGCTGGTCCAGCCATTGTCAGGGTAAGTATGAGATTTAAATGGACAGAGCTTTCACACACCAGCAATGCTGTCACACAAGCAGCGAGGGGGTCTATTGACAGCTTAAGACATCAGTTAGAAGGTATGGGTTTGGGGCTGATTTTAACCGCGAAAGGGTGATGTTGTCTGATCTTTGCACCCTTTTGGGGTTATGTGGCATTGCTCTGATGCCATATTTTGAGTGTCTGATAAAGTCCTCAGTATAGTGTAGTGTAGTGGTTTGAGTGTTTCACTAGGATTCTGAGAGACTAGGATTTGAATCCTCACTCAGTATATTTTTCTTTATAATTATTTAGTGCCTTTTCTTGTACTGTTCAGTCCTTTAATTATGCTAAAAATTAGAAGCATTGACAAGGTTGCTTGAACTTTTGTGAGCAATCAGCCAGTCCATCTCTATTATGTGTGCACATATGTATACTTACTATACATATATATTCTTTTTTCATTGGCAAAAGGAAAAGATATCAGAGACATAGGACTTTTTCAGACAGGGGGGGAGGAACCAAGGCGGTCGGGAGAAAAACGGGGCTGTTTCGCTTCCTCCTCCTGACCATCTCCTGTGCTGCTGGTGTTGTTTTTTATTCACAGAGAACCTCTGTGTGAAGGAAGGTTGGGAGGTGGTTGGGAGGAGGACAGAGGAGTACGGGGCTGTCCGAAATTGTGCTCTGTAAGCATGATAGCCCCATTCTCCTCCCAACCTCCTTGGGCTTTTTCCCCCATCTGAAAAAGTCCATATCCTTATGCAAGTAGCATAAAATATATTTTTAAAAGAACACTTGGTGCCTCACTTTCACAGAGGAGGTAAAATCTCTCATAGGGATTGAGGAATGCTCAATAGGTCTTTGACCATAAAAGAAACATTTTCAAAATTTCTTCACATCCCTGCTCATGAATCCTGATCAGATACCATCTGATTTACATGAGAGCACGTGCTGTGCTAAAAATGTATTTTGTGTCATTGTTTGAACCCTCTACTATATTAGTTAGTTACTGTACTATAGAGTTCTGCAGAATAATTGTGTTGTTTTGAGGGCCATTCCCCCCTGCCAAGTATGGTTGGTTTGTGAGGTTTTAGGAATGACATAAGGGAAATATTTTGATCTTCACTACAATAGAATCCATGATATCTAACAAGTTTAAAACAGAACTCTATCAAGAGTATCTTTTTTTGAGAGCTCAAATCCCTTGATTTAATTGGGAGGTCTACCAATTTAGGCCAGTTGGCCTCAAACAGTCAATGAAAGGCCTAGAGATGGGAATATGATAGCTACGTATCTGGCAAATGTATGCTCTGTGCATACAACTCATGATGGCCTGCCGCAGAAGACTACCTTCAGTTAAGAGGGGGGGGTATTGTCAGACTTTAATTAATGAAAGGTTGTTCAAATGTCTTTTTCGCCTAAGAGCCTGGGCTTTTTTCCAACTTCAACTTTGCTAGGGCAATTAGCAAATTACCCGCCCATCTCAAATTATTGTATGTGTTAGTTAGTTAGTTATACCCTACTCTTCAGCCACAAGGCTATCAGAGCGGCTTACAAATTGTTTTAAGTAATAGCTGTTTACACATCTACACTGCATTAAACAGTGGACTTCATCTAATTTATATGCTTAGCTTTATTTTCTTTTTCTTTTTCTTTTTTTTTTTGAAAAATGTCCTGTTTATTTGCCTGCAGAAAAGTGAGGGAATATGATGAAAATGTAGAAAAGAAAATGTTGAGAGATGAGGAACATCTGGTTGCAGGATGGAAATAAGTTGAGACTCCTCACATTATAGCCAAAAGAATGTGAATCATATTGGAAGCTTGCTCTGGGTGACAAACTGTCAATCATGCTGCACTGTATGTTGTTGTTTTCCACACCAGCTTTAAATACCATGGTCTTTGATGGACTACAAATTATCTGTAAAAAAAAACCTTCATATGAAATCTTGCCACTCACTTCTAAGCCCTACCTGCCTTAGGCTGCCATTACCTACTTATATGGGAGTAAGCCTCATTGAACTTAATTGGATTTACTTCAGAGTAGGCATGACTTGGGTTGCAATTTTAACTATTTAATAAGCAATAACACTTCTATTTTTTAAAAAAGTTACTTTTTTAAGAGTTATGTTTACGTTTAAATCATAGCTACCTAGGTTAATGTATTGGAAACTTGTATTTCCTTGCCTCTACGATTTTTCCCAATAATATTTGTAAAATATTTTTAACAGAAGCATTTTATTAAACTGATAGAATTAATAGTTATTAGCTTAGCATAGCAGCATAAATGTAAAGGCAATATTTCCGTTAAGTGCTTCTTCTCTGTGCGATTAGCAAATTTAATTTCAAATTCTCCCTTCAGAAGCAGAGCACTGGCTAAAGGCAAGCTGTAGAACCAACGACAAAGGTTATTACATTTTTGAAATTATATTTAAGGATGTTTAATAACTGTGAAGAAAATACTTTTATGACCATGGAAACTGAAAGAGATTAAACAATGAGAGACAAGTTATATTAAAAAACACACACAGTGAAAACTACTTTTTCTTATCTTCACTGTGAGGTCCCACATGAGACAAAATTAAAAACTTTGCAGTCCTCAAAATGGGAGCCCAACATTTATAAGGAGATAGCATCAGACATAACCACTTTTTCTACACAGGCTGTCTATACTATTAAGAAGCATGAGGAGGCCCACCTTAGGTGATAGGTTTTGATGAGAGTTAGTCTAGGACTCCAGGAGATCAAGGTTTGAATCCCTGCTCAGCCAGGGAAACCCACTCTTAGACATCCCACTGTCTCAGCAGTAGAGAAAGGCAAAGGTAAACACCTCTGAACAAATGGCCAGTTATTTAGTTTATCATTCTGTTTTACCATAATGAAGGTACTATTTGATTTTTTGTTTGTTTGTTTGTTTGCCTTGGGCACCAATGTTATATGGTGGTCTATTCTAAACCCTTGCATTTTTGAGTTATTTACAGCACTGTTACACATCCTTCATATTTTAGGTCAATCTGTATTAGCTAAGTATAGCTAACACAGATTAACCTAAAATATAAAGGCTGTATAACAGTGTAATCCTATACATGTTTATTCAGAAATCAGCCCCATTACTTTCAATATTGCTTACTCCAAACTAAGTGGTTCTAGATTACAGGCAGCCTTGCATTAAAATGCAAATAGCAAAAAGGCCTTGTATTTGTCATATTCGAGAAGACAATTTGAACAGAATTATTGAAACGGGCAAGAACCTTGACCCTTTGTACTACAGAAAACCAAACTCCAATCCTTAGATCCTGTGAAAATTGTGCTTTACACACACACACACACACACACACAAATTTCTACCTTGACACCAAGTGCAAATGTGTGCAACTTGCTTGCTACAATGCAGTCACCTCAGCTGAGAAAAATAAGGTAGCACTTTAAAATGTAACAAATGTATTAATTACATCTTTAGGTCAAAATAATTAGAAAAGCAGAATCTGAGCATGACTTTAAAAAAAAAAGCAATAGGAAGAAATCACACTTAGCTATAGCATTATGCAAAAACAGCAGCAAAAACAACAGTGACCCCACTCCAAAGTGCTTTAATTCAGTTTGTGTACATACCAGATTTCCTTTACCTATTTTTTTTAAAGAAATAAATACACGTACATGTTGACATTGCTAGCAGTATCAGGGATAATTTTTCTGTGCAATGTATGTGTACATTGATTGTCCTGAGTGTTATGATGGTCAACTCACATATGATAAAACACTTTGAGAAACACTTTGGGATTCTCACACGGATGTCTTCACAATGAGCAAAAGCACTGTGGCTTTCCAGATACTTTTTCCCAATTGGGTACATCCTGTAGCTTGTGGTGACTGAAGTAAGGAGTAGCTGAAAGAGGAGATGGCATCAGCTCTGTAGCAGCTGCAATGAGGATAACCCAAGAGGGTAATTCATGTACTGAAACAAGAGGAGATGTCAATAAAGACAGCTTGTCTGGTTGTTCAATAGCATGTGTCAGTGGGACAGGCTTGTCAGACAGCCTGTGTTGTGTAGTCCTGTTATCTGTCTTAATCATTTGTATGGAAGAGGTGACACTCTGCTGCAGGCAATGAGGAAAATGGGAAAGCCAAGTAAGGACGGCTGGGAACACGGCAATTTGTCATATTTCATTCTTTCAGCACTCTCACATGGCCAATATTAGCCCCTGTCTGATTCCTTCATGGCCTTTTAGCTAAGATCAAATGTGTGTGTGTGTGTGTGTGTGTGTGTGTGTGTGTTAAAACTCCAACTTTAATTCTCCACAGCCAGCTTGTAGAAGGCTGGCCTAATGTTATTAGATGTGGAACATAGCCCGCTGTAGAAGTCTAGTCTAATGTCATTAGATGTAGAACATAGCCTGCAGGAAAGTATTTGGCAGTACCAGAACTATTGAGACAGACTGGGGGAAATAGTAAGGGTCACAGATAGGACACAAAGCACAGAATCCTACTGGTCCTTCCAACTAGAATAGATTCATTGATAATTGTTGAATAGCAAATCAACCCTTATGTAAATCCCATTGATTCAACAAGTCTGCTCTCGTTAAGACTACCACTAGGATTCATGCCAATGCACTAATGCAGGCTTTACCTGTTTAGCATCACTGTGTTGCATAATGGTGTGCCACTGTTTATGAAGTTCATAGTTCAGAGAAATAAACTGCTCAGTACCTGGACTGAGAGAATCTTAAGTCTGTAAATTCCAGATAAGTAGAAAATTGAGTGATCTGACTCTGCTTCCTTACTGCACATGTTTGGGTAAATTTCATTTGAGATATTGTAATACTGTACACACATCCCCTCAAATAGCTTTAGCAGCTAGGGTACCTCCTTTAAAGTTCAGATGAAAACCCAGAATGGTTTTTCTGCCCCATGGACATGGAATCTGCCAGCTACCAGTAAACCAACTTGGTACTTGTATGAAGTGAGTTCAACTTCTCACCTCTTTTCTCAGAAAAGACTGAAAGATGTCGAAAATGAAGTCAACCGACTTTATCAGACATGACAAATATGGCATCATAATGATGCCTAATTAACGCAAAAGGGTGCCTATACTGCACGATGTTGTACCATGACAGTTGTAAGACGTGAATAAGGTGTTCCTTTTTATTGATGGCCAAAGTCATCAATAGATCTGCCATGGCACTTTTTTGTTGTTGTTTTGCCCGCATTTGAAACCACACACCATTGTGCTCACATGAATACAGCATCAATGGACAGAACACTTCCAGGTAAGATTGCGAAAACCAGGTACAGGACGCTCTTTAAAGAACTTCTACAGTTTAGTTGGAAGTTTTAAAGTGTGTTTCTGTGCTTGTGTGTACATTTGGTATTTTGGTGTATTTTTTAAATTTTACCATGCTTACATCTTCTCGCAAGAATTGCCGAGATCACAAACGCAGAAGTAAACAGAGCTCTGTTTGTGCTCTGTCAATGCTGGGGCTGCCTACTAATGATACAGAAGGTAAGGTCTGATAGAAAAGGCACTTTGGTGGGACAATTATGCAGAAAAATATGGTGGGAAAGGAATTTTAATGGAGGTTCATCTGACTTATGTATCTTCTATTAAAATTTTGTGAACAAAGGAGAGCCCATAGACATG
The DNA here is from genome assembly GCA_030847615.1 of Gambelia wislizenii. Classification (NCBI taxonomy): domain Eukaryota; kingdom Metazoa; phylum Chordata; class Lepidosauria; order Squamata; family Crotaphytidae; genus Gambelia; species Gambelia wislizenii. Next base: position 114,077,406 of record JAUMIR010000004.1, read on the forward strand.
AAAGAGGTGAATGAAGTGCCCTGAACCTGAAGCCCTAGGAAGATTTTTATAGCTTTGCATGCAGAAGATTTCAGGTTCCACTCCTGATATTACTACTACTACTACTAAATAATTTTATTTATATCCTGTCTTTCCCCCAAAACTGGGACACAAGGAAGCTTACAAATTAAAACGATTACCATATAATTACAAACATACAAAAAGTCAAGGGCTGAATGAAGGGTATCTCCTAAAGACCTCAGGGGCCAGACTGGTTCATATAGGATGACACTGTCTTTCAGAAAGGCTGAAACGAAGCCTTATATTATGTTAATAAGGCACCAGGGGACAGCGCTGAGAAAAATATTTGACTGATGCCTTGGAGAACCATTGGAGCAGTTGGTTTTGGCTGAAGCTGTCTGAGTTTAAGGCAGTTATAGTCTACTCCATAAAGCAACCAACGTGGAGTAAAGATTGGAACCACACATTGGTGGTTATTTTCATCCTGATGAAACTCTTTCCAAGCAAGGCTGAGTTGACCATCTCTCTGTTCTGTTTTCATTCAGATTGACTTTGGACAACTGACTGGCTGTTGATCTCAGGGCTTTTTATTGGGTGCTTGCTGTGCTTTTTTTTAAAAAAAAATCAATGCCATGTTAAAATCTATTATTATAATTATATTTATATTATTTTTATCTTGCTTTCCCCCCTCACAAAAAACTTAGAACTCAAAGCAGTTTACAATTGAAAAGAACCATACAATCAAAAACATACCAAAATCATAGAATCATAGAATTGTAGAGTTGGAAGAGACCACAAGTGCCATCCAGTCCAACCCCTGCCATGCAGGAATACACAATCAAAGCATCCCTGACAGATGGCCATCCAGCCTCTGTTTAAAGACCTCCAAGGAAGGAGACCCCACCACGCTTTGAGGAAGTGTGTTCCACTGCCAAACAGCTCTTACCGTCAAAAAGTTCCTCCTATTGTTGAGGTGGAATCTTTGTTCTTGGAGCTTGCATCCATTGTTCCGTGTTCTAGTCTCTGGAGCAGCAGAAAACAAGCCTGCTCCATCCTCAATTTGACACCCCTTCAAATACTTAAACAGGGCTCTCATATCGCCTCTTAACCGTCTTTTTTCCAGGCTAAACATACCCAGTTCCCTAAGTCTTTCCTCATAAGGCATGGTTTCCAGACCCTTCACCGTTTTAGTCACCCTCCTCTGGACACGCTCCAATTTGTCAATATCCTTTTTGAATTGTGGTGCCCAGAACTGGACAAACAAAAGTGAACCTTAAAATAGAATTAAACTATTCACAATATTAAAACAATTCAAAGCTTAAGTTAAATGAATAAAATGCAATTTAAAAACATAGAAAACAATTAAAAACAGTTCAGTTTAAAACAATACCACAATGCCTAGCCCATTCTCTAATTTTTTTTCTTTTTTAAAAGCCTGTCAGAATAAAAAGGTTTTAGCTGCCAACAGAAGGGCAACAAGAAGGGGGCCATTCTGACCTACCCAGGAAGGGAGTTCTAGAGTCTAGAGGCAGTTACCAAAAAGGCCCTCTCTCATTTATCCACCAGCAAAGCTTGCAACGGTGGTGGAACTGAAAGAAGGGTTCTCCTGATGATCTCAGGGTTCAGGCAGGCTCATACAAGGAGATATGGTATGTCAGATAGCCTGAATCTGAGCCATATGGGCTTTATAGGTCATAACCAACACTTTGAATTGCATGTGGAAACAAACTGGCAGCCAATGGAGCTATTTTAACAGGGGTGCAGTGTAGTCAGTGTAACCTGTCCCAGTTTAACAGTCTGGCCACAGCTTTTTGGACCTAGTGAGGTTTCCAAGCACTTTCCAAAGGCAGCCTGTAGTACAGCACATTACAGTAGTCCCAAATGGATATAACTAAGGTATGTACCATCCTAAGGAATAGGCATAGTAGGCACATAAGCTTTAAATATGCAAAAGCACTCCTGGCCACTGCAGAAACATGGGCCTGCAGATTTAATTCAAGTGTTATAATATTATAATATGCTTAATTGTGTTTTAACATTATCGATTATTGAGGCTTTAAAAAAGTGTACCTGTTTTTAATCTTGTTGTGAGCCTCCTTGAGTCTAGTTTTGAGAGAAGGGTGGGAAATCAGATCAGATCATATCAATTCATAATAAAAAGACATAGCAAAACAAATACTTCCTCACCCTCCACTCCAAATTGGTCATTTGTTGGATCCAGTCTGTTACAGTTAGCAACCTTTACATGCTCATGCTCACTAATTGCTCATTTACATTATGTTGGCTGTTTGATTGTTTTAACCTACTCTCTTGCTTCCTGAATTACTCAAATTGGTAGCTATTTTCTCTTCTCTTTCCCCCTCCTTTTAATCATCATAATCTAACAAATTGGAAACTGCTTAGTGCCTAGCATGCTATAAAGCGGTATAGATGTGTAAAACGCTATTGTTTAACAACTTGTAAGCCACTCTGAGAGCCTTTCTGGATGAAGAGGGGGGTATAAATACTTAAATAAATCATCATCAACATCATCATTACCATCTTTATTTATATTCTGCCTTACCCCAAAACTGGGACTCAGGGCAGGTTACAATTTAAAACAAGTACAATAACCATTTGTTTGATTATGGACAAGTATTTAAAGTAAAGCTACTTTTGTATGTTTTTTACAAAGAAGACTTGACTTATTTCTCTCTCTGCTAAACTGTGGGGAGGCATGGGAGTGGTTATTGTTTTGTTTCTGCCTTGCCAATCTGATTACTCTGCTTGAAAGATCCCCAATTATTTCTCACATTTCCCAAAGCAGCTTTCCCATCTTTCCCTTCTAGAAATATCTCAAAACATGGCCAGGAACAGTGTAGTGTCAGAAACTATGGCTGAAAAGGCTGAACTGCAAACAATTTAATTAGCTGAGGTGGTTTTGCTATCTGCTAACAATCTCAGGGTTCTGTGTTCCATTTGAGCATAGCGACAACCTTCATAGTAGACTGTGTCTGTGTGTGAGAGAGAGGGGGTAGGGAGGGGATGAGAATTCTGAGTAATATATATTGCAGTGTACTATTCTAATATCAAAACAGGATGGTTTGATATTGGAAATGAAATAAAATCCCATTAGTTTTACAAAAGACCTGCTTGTGGTCAAGACGAAAACAGCTACAACTGATTTGTTGATATAGATTAAACAGTTTGTTGCAGGTTTGGATTCTCCTTGGAGATGCAGTGATGGGGATGACATAGTGGCATAATGGGCATAATCCTGAAGTTCATATTTTTCCAGTATAACACTGGTCAGGTAGCAACAGACACCAATCAGTATTTATATACACCCTCCCCTTCATCTCCTCCCACAAATGACTTGGCCTCATACAGACTGACTGAATGGTGCCTGGTCTATTTGTTGGTTGGTTTTAAGGTCTTTTCCTGGGATTTTCCCAGTCCCATTTAAATTTCTTTATGAAAGAAACTTGTCCTTTGCCTTTGCAAGTGCTGCAATGAGACAAAACGAGTTTCAGCTATTCCAGGCAGTTCTTTTAACAGCAAGCTGCTGGGTTTGTTTGTTTGTTTGTTTGTTTGTTTTAAGTTATTCAGGAGATCTTGATGAGATTTGCTTAGTTAATTTTAATGTCCCTTTTGGAGCTTTGGGGGCTTTTATTTGTACATTTTTTTTTCCAAAATGCTTTTCTGCAGAAACAGATATTGTTTAAAATATTCCCCCGTCACATGCATTTTTGTACTATTGTGTACTGTCCAATGTTTTGTGCAAAATCATGGAAAATGAACCAGCCCACCTGTGACAAAAATGTGCTGGGTGGATTTTTTGTTCCTGTTGTTGTTGCTGCTGATGAAGGACAAATCTAAATAAATAAATAAATAAATAAATATCAGTTTACACTTTCCTATTAAGAAGGAGAATTTTTTCAAATATTCTTTGTAAATTTACTATGTTTATGCGGAAAAGATGATTTTGCAATCCTATTTAAAGTGACAGCTGACTCATACCAGAAAAAGAACAAATATGAGTTGAATTGTGTACTAAGTTTAAGATCAAGATGCAAATTATGTCTGTGTAGCAAGTACATGACAGGAAAAAACTGAAGCTATATAACTGTATCTATATACTACTGGCAGGAAGCATAAAGAAGGCCAAACAAAGAGAACATTAAATGCATCTCTCAGTGTAGCAGACATGGTTCTTAAGATGCAAATTGCATCAGCTAGAGCAGGAGGTGATAAACAGTGCCAAGGAGGGATTTCCTTCCAGATCAAATAACTGCTTTGAAAGATGGGTATTTCTTGGGATTACAGGAGGGCAGGAAAAGGTTAAATTTCCTCCCCATGTCTGCTCTGATCCTGTTAATGATCAACCCAACACACACACACACACACACACACAGAGTAAACATGTCAGGACACACTTATCTGAATTATGTCATATGCTTTTTCCAATTGCGGGATTCCCCATTTGATATTGATAAGCAGTAATGGATGAAAAGTACATATAGCCAAGATCCTGCATCATCAGACATATCTAAGATGATGGAGTGCCATTGTCATAGCTCCTTCTGATGATGCCACACCCCACAAAGCTACTTTATAAGCCAGACAGCACCCCAACTGAAGGCTCTCCAGGGTGCTGCAGACTGGGGGGCAGAGAAATGATTGCAGTGCTCTCTGGGTCATAAGGCCCATTGAGATGGACAGCTGGAGAGATTCCTTAGGGTGCTGCCACAACTGCTTCTCTCAACACACCCCACGATTGTAAGGGTGCTGTAGTTGTCATTTTCCAGTGCCCCAATCTATAGCACCTTAGAAACCTTTCAGTTAGGATTCAGCTTGGCTTATGAGGTAGGTTTTGGAAGGTCACACTGATGATCATACACGTGAATCCCAAAAGTTACAAGATCTTATGTCCAGATCATAGTCTCAGAAATCCTGAACAGGATGTCAGCCTATAATTTTTTTAAAAAAAAATCTGTTTTATGAATGGAAAAGGTAGCAGTGGCAGCTGTGGCTCCCAGGTCAGTGTGACTGTGAATCTGCCCTAGGTTTTAGTTTAAGCTAAAAGTTAAAAGTGAGCCAAAGTGCTAAACCTAATTTGGGGCCAACAGTTCATTGCCTTTATCACTTCTTTAAAGATCAGAATAAAACTTGAAGTAGATTCACTATCCCTTTATATTGCATTGTTTTGTGTTCATTTTATGTTAGAAAGTTACCAAAATACTTTTTTAATATTTGACAAACCTCTTACACCATCCTATATTTCACTTTGCTTAAACTCAGTTTCTCTTATGTGACCAATATTATTCAGTCTTGCTGTAATCAGGCACATGCCATGTCATTACAAAATATTAGTGGTGTCGGAAAGGATTCTCAACAGCATTAACATTTTGCAGTGAGGATCAATATTTCAAGAGCATAAATGCTATTCAGAATCTGCTCTAGCTGTTTCTCCACTTCTACCAATCTTAAAACCAGTGATGAGCACACTCTCTTAGGTTGTCTCTATTTCCAGTCACATTTTGTAATCATTCTTTTTGAGAGCTCTGGGGAGAAACAAAAGGTGTGTGTGTGTGTTGTCTTTACATCTTCAAGCACTCAAAAGTATAGCTTATATTATATTTTTAAGATGCCCTTCCACCACAGAGCTGAGAGTTCTCTGCTGATTTTCCCAAGCTCTCTGCCTTTGTAATAGTATTGTTACCGCATTCTAGGTATCAGAGAACTGGGGATGGGAGCAAGCAAGAAAAAGGGGCAAAGGCTCCAGGGGGAAATGGTTGTCCCCACATGCCTTGCCACTAGGTAGGAGAAGAGAAAGACCAGCTTCCATACAAGCTTCACCTTCCCCACTAAAGTAAAACTTCATGTTACTCCTGGGTGCCGTTTACACGATGAAAATGTCCCTATGTATCAGCCATGTTTGTGGTAATGAATTAAGGATGCTACTTCTTTCTGACCATATATTCACTTTTAACAGTTACATGGCAGGTAAATAGAAGATGGTCTTCTCTGTGCTTTCAGTTGTGGTATTTGGTTAGGGCAGGTGGTTCAGAAATTAATTCAGTTTCTTTTTGATAAGAAGTCACCAAAATGTTCAATTTTCTTCAAATATCTGATGTAAGGAACTTGAAAATTAATAAACTCGAATGTGGGAGGAAGTAAAACTGACAGATTCATCCATCCATACTAAAGAAGAAAGTGCCTTGGGTTTCATATGGGAAGAAAGGTAGGATATAAATAAAATAAAATAAGTGCTGCTGAAACTTAAACTTAAATGACTGTAGAAGACTGCATCAGAACATTGCCCTTCTAAAATTCCTTCTTCTCATAACTATTCAAGACACAGGCGCGCTGTAGCTCCCAGCTTAAAAAGGTAAAGAAAGAGAAAAGCATCTTCTCTGCATCATTTGGCTGTGAAAAAAATTTCAAGTCTCCTTCTTCAAGTCTGGAGCTAGATGGTTCAAAGGAAGTATTACCATTTGATCCCACAAAGGGAGGAGTATCATGATTTCGTGCACCAGTTGGCTAAAAATAGAAAGTAAAGTTTATGGATATCATCGAGGGTGCTACATCATTTCCTGTCATAATTCAAGAACTGCTACACATCCATGAAGTTCACTGAGCAGTGCTGAATAAGAATTGGGCTCCTACAGATTACGGCAAAGAAATAACAGTTCTCACAAAAGAAAATATTTTGCTTAGTGGGTGGGGTCTATTCATGTCATCTGCAGATCCAAACAAATTTTTGTACCTGTAGAAGGCTGTAAACATCTTAGCCAATCCTCATTCTTCTGTCAGGAAACTAAGCAACTTGGCCAATCAGCATGCAGATTTCTTCAGTGCCTGGGCTCAATCTTTTTTTTTTTTTAAAGGACAGTGTTTTGAAAATCTTAATGCAAGTGTAAGGAATTCTGCTTTCTATTCCCCCACCCTGGCGAAGCAGTGAGAAGGAGGGCTTACTAAACAACACAAACCACAAATATAAAATCATATAGGACTTTTTCAGACATCCACTTCATTCAAAAGAACGAAGAGGACTTCGTTCTTAGCTCCTCTTCGTCTTGGAAAGATGTGACCAGTGGGTGCCACAGGGTTCTGTCCTGGGCCCAGTGCTATTCAACATCTTTAATGACTTGGATGAGGGAATTAGGGGCATACTTATCAAATTGGCAGAGGACACCAAATTAGGAGGAGTAGCTAATACCCTAGAGGACAGGATCAAAATTCAAAATGACCTGGATAGACTGGAGAGATGGACCAAAGCTAACAAAATGAAATTCAATACAGAGAAATGTAGGGCAGAAAATGAAATGCATAGCTATAGGATGGGGGAGACCTGGCTGAGTGAGACTACATGCAAAAGGGATCTAGGAGTCCTAGTAGACCACAAGTTGAACATGAGTCAACAGTGTGATGCGGCAGCTAAAAAGGCCAGTGAGGCCAGTGCAATTTTGGGCTGCATCAATAGAAGTAAAGTATCTAGATCAAGGGAAGTAATAGTGCCACTCTATTCTGTCTTGGTCAGGCCTGACCTAGAATACTGTGTCCAGTTCTGGGCACAACAATTCAAAAAGGATATTGACAAATTGGAGTGTGTGCAAAGAAGGGTGACTAAAATAGTGAAAGGTCTGGAAACGATGCCTTATGAGGAGAGACTTAGGGAGCTGGGTATGTTTAGCCTGGAAAAAAGACGGTTAACAGGCGATATGATAGCCCTGTTTAAGTATTTGAAGGGGTGTCACATTGAGGATGGAGCAAGCTTGTTTTCTGCTGCTCCAGAGACTAGAACACCGAGCAATGGATGCAAGCTCCAGGAACAGAGATTCCACCTCAACATTAAGAGGAACTTTCTAACAGTAAGAGCTGTTTGGCAGTGGAACACACTCCCTTGGAGCCTGGTGGGCTTTCCTTCCTTGGAGGTCTTTAAACAGAGGCTGGATGACCATCTGTCAGGGATGCTTTGATCGTGATTTCCTGCAAGGCCGGGGAGTTGGACTGGATGGCCCTCATGTTCTCTTCCAACTCTACAATTCTATGATTCTAAACTCAAGGAGGCCGGGAGAAGAACGGGACTGTCACACTTAGGACATTTTCAGACAGTGCTTACCACAGGATCAGGTTCCGGGAGAGGAACGGCGCTCTTGTGCGGCAGGGGGTCCTTTTCGGACGCCGCCATCCCTCTTCCAGGATCATTCGTGGCACGTCCGTAAAGCTTTGGAAGTGGCCATGCCATTTTAAGCACGGGCAACTTCTGTTTACAGAGAAATGTAAGGTACTCTGTTTACAGAGCCCCGTTTCAGACAGCCCCGTCCTCCTCCATCCTCCTTCTGACCTCCTCCCGACCTTCCCCCATTCTGCAGGTGCCACTTTTTATTGATGGAGGTTCTCTGTCAATAAAAAGTGGTGTCCACAGCATGGAGGAAGCATGGGGGAAGGTCGGGCAAAGGATGGAGGAGGTGTCATCTGAAACAGGACTCTGTAAGCACGACAGCCCCGTTCTTCTCCCGACCTCCTTCGTATTTTTTTTACCCCATTTGAAAAAGTGGTGTCTTGGTGTTTCTGGGATATTTTGTTTGTTCTGAGATTTTATTTTTAGGTGCAATGTCTCTGTTTTAAAAGTTCGCCCTCTGGTTCACAGTCAAATGTTGCTGCTGGTGCTGGGAATTGTCAGGGAATTCTCCATTTTAGCATTATGTGTTTGTTTGTTTTTTAAAAAACCTGAAAACTACATTAATTAAAAAAATTACTCTCCATGTTTGCTTCTTCTAGCTCTGAAATTGTTTTATTATATGTAACATAGGTTTGTTTTAAGGAGAAATGCTTTAAGGAGAAAGAACAGTCACATGACCTCTCTGTTCACTACTAATACTATAGAAACAACGATTATAAGTACTTTTAATAAAGTGTACTTTATCTCCAAGTTCATTTCACTTGCCTTAAAAATATTCCACATGTCCTTGCCATTCTTATAGCTTTTATAGCTACCATGGGTTAATAGCTGCAGAAATTAGACTGTTGAGAAGTATACAGTCAGGCCCCCATATTCACAGAACCAATATCTGCAGTTTCAGTTATCTGTGGGACACAAAATAGGGGACATATACCTTAAAGTTATGCTGGAAAATGCCTAGAGAGATGTTCTTTCTAGGCATTTTATAGGTTCTCCAATGGAACTCTATGATATGTTTTTACTGAAAGTCATTTATTTTAATAGGGTTTACTGTTACCCATAGTTTCCATTATCTGCAGTAAGTCTGGGAACCAACCCCACATGGATATAGGGTCCAACTGTAGTTCACTTTTCAATTTGTATACATTAGCAAAGTAGGAACCATAAGAAGATCTAAAACATTTTAAAATAGTCCATTTATATTGACCCATAACTAAATACTTAAGTAGTAGTCAGCAAGAAATCATGATTAAATACAACTATCTATAAAAAAAAAATAGTAGCTACTATTCCAACTAGAGTTAGGCCATTGTATCACTGGGACTTAGGTCAACATGAAATCTCAGTTATTCATTAATAATTAATAAATAATTCATTAATATCATTAATAATTGAATTGAGCTTGTAGGATGTAGTTCTCTAGATTCTGGGTCATCCTCTTTGAATTCAATGGAAATTACCTTTAACTGTACTTATAAAGGGTTACATGGTTAAAGACAGTATATGCCAACTTAATTAAAAGTCTTAATGACACACCTGAAGTGGCCAAGGACATGGACTTTGTGATCTACAACAGATTACCACATGCCTGTTCTCAAATTCTCTTTGATGGCCTTCATCCAACATGTCTCTCTAATTTATTATCTCCCTAGAAATCCTGCAAGAAGACTTTATACTCAGGATGTCTACCTTCTGTTTGTCCCTTCACCATATATAAGAACAGTAGGCGCCCCAGGTTTCCCTATTGTTGTGCCATCTGCTCTGACTTCTTTAGCTTCAGAGAACTGTTCTTTGCCTTTGTTTAAATTACATCTGAAAACAAAGTCATTTCTTGGAGGCATGTTTGATCACAAAGATGTAAGGAATGGGAGAAGGAAAAAAGTAATCTTACGTATGGGAAAATTATACCTCGGGCATAAATAATTCTGTCCTTCAGTTCCTTTGCCACATTTGTACACTGCATATTCAAGTTCCAATGAGAAAAGGGTGAAGTAATCACCAGAGAATGAAGTATTGTCAGGAAGGTGAAGTATTGCACAGGGATTCATCTAATATCTAGTCAATATTTAAACAGTCTTGGAATATGAGAGAACTGGGAATCTTAGTGTCAAATGACAAATGTCTAAATACAGGGATGGAAAACAAATTGGTTTGGGTTCACTTTTCCATTTGAAAAGATCTGTTCCACACCTCCTGGGACTGCCAAAGAAAAAGAAAAAAGAATGATTATACTTGAATATCCATACTTTGGTGATGTTTCCAAAGCGTTTCTAAGGAAAGAACTATGCACAAAAAATTGTGTATGTTTTTTAAAATGTGCAAGGCTAAAATACAGATATTTGGAAAAAAATGTTCATATTCTTCCCCCTCGTATAGATCGGCCCTGGGACTTAACTCCTGAGTACACAGGCACACAATTGAGCTGTGGCTTGTATGCCTGATGGGGAAATGTCCAAATGGCTAAAAACTATCTCTGGTCTCATCCCCTTTTGTTTTGCCCACTGACCATGGCTCCCAAGATCTTTTTCAAATCAGAACTCAGCACCTGGGCCCAAAAAAGTCTCCACCCCTACATTAGGCTCCCTAATATCACCCCTAATATGATCTATTCACCTCTTAAGGAGACAGATAAATGTGCTTCACTATATCTATGGATACACACACACACACACACACACATATAATTCTCTTGGGTATGTTGCTGTACCCAGTGTGCTGATTGGCTGGTTAGGAAACATACCCAACTAATCGCAGTGCTCCATTGACCAACCAATCAGCAGCTTGAGGGTGTTTTTTCAGCACCACCTCCCTGGCCTATAGCCACATCTTTGCCTGTTGAGCTGCAGTAACTAAATACTCAGCCAGCTCCCCTTGCTGTCTTAATATGGATGCATGGGGTAGAAATAATGTTGCTTTCTATGTGTCCCCCACCCTATTTCTTCGTTTTCCTCCTGTCCTACCTGCAGGGTAGGTTTTCCCCCTTCCTCTGCTCTTTACCCCTTCTGCACCTAAAAGCATGACCCCTTTCCCCCCTCCTTCTGTCAGGGTAATATTGCTTTAAGTGCAAAAGAAAAAATGGTGCAATAGCCCACAGACTAGCACAGCTGATGTGGGTTTGTTCACAGCTGTGGCTAGGCAGAGGGATGACTAGCAAACATTGCTATATAGCCAAAGCACATGATGAATTATGTGTTGGTTGGTGTTGTGGAGAAAGAGGAGTGTTGCTGTTGAGTTTGTGAATGAGGTTTTCTGTGTATATATTGTGTTTGTTTACACTGAAACTGAAGATAAAGACCTCCAGATATTTTTGCATGAACCTTGCTGTCTGTAAGTCTTTTTGTGTGTGAAAGTGGGTCAAAGCTGTGGAAGAGCTGCTAGCTGAAGCCTTTGTTTTGGTTTGGTTTTGCCCTTTCTGCTGCACAGTTCTGCTGTTTTGGCTCCTCCTGAGTTAGTTTGTCCCCAGGCTGTGCCTGGCGCCTCTCAGTGAGCCTATACTGAGTGAGCACCTTCTGCCCTGGGGATCTTACAGACAACAAAACCACACCTGGAAATAATAATAAATAATGAGTAAAATTTTATTTATATCCCACCCCTCTACGAAATGCAATTGGGGCAGCTTACAACAATTAAAATATACATCCAAACCCTCAATACCAACCTTCTTAAAATACAATTAAATAATTTAAGAATTTAAAACATACTTAAAAATAGAAAAAATAAAAATAAAAAAGTAAATTTTTTCCAGGGGTGGGAAGGAGGTGGGAGGCTGCCCTGGGGTTCCAGGCCCTCTTTTTCCTCCTTAGGGGACCCCCTGGGGTCTTATGACCACCCCTGGCTCTGCTTCCCATGGGGAGAAAGACTTTCTTTACAAATGTTGTACCAGAAGGGCTGCTACGTGCTAAAAAAAAACAAAAACCTCTCTGGCTTGTGGGAGGAGCCAAAGCCATTGAGGGAGGGGGAATATAATGGAGCAAAGTGGGCTCTCATTGGCTGACATCCTCCCCGAATAGGAATCCAGCATGCTGCCCTCAAAGGGCAGCTGGTGTTGGAGTAGAAGGCTGAGGCTCCAAGTCTGTGGGTGGAGCAAAGGTGAGCCCAAAGACTCACAAAAAAATTAGAGGTGACCATTCCACCCCTTGCTGGAGAGACTCCTTTGCTCCCTTTTCTTTTCATTTCTATTTTAACAAGTGTTAGACAAGGGTCCCTGGACTCCCTCTTCTCTACATGAGGCAGAGCTTTTGCATGCTACTTTAACCAATTATTTAGACCAGCAGTTCTTATCCTGGGGTCTGGGGACCCTAGAGGTCCTCGATTGTCCTCACAGGAGGTCCACAAAGGCTTGAAGGCTGGTCAGACCACCTCCTGCCTGCAGTGGAGTGGCCATGTGACAGGAGCCAAGACAAAAACTGGCTGGCTGGCTTGGCCTGTGTATTGCCATTCAATCCACTCCAGCCACAAACTTGAAGGAAGAAGCAGGAGAAAAGTCTTCCCTCCCTCTCCAGTGCCTCTGAGGGAAGATTTGATGGATGGTGTAATTGTATTATCACTGTTGTTGTTGTTGTTAGGGTTTTAAATCCAAAGTCTTGGGGGCCCATGGCAACAAAAGATATTTAAAGTGGGTCCTTGGTAAAGAAAAGGTTAGGAGCCACTGGCGTAATTGTGTTGTTGTCGTTGTTAGGGTTTTAAATCTTGAATTAATCCTTGGGAGCCCTTGTGAAAAAAAAATATTTAAAGGGGGTCCCTGGTAAAGAAAAGGTTAAGAGCCATTGGCATAATTGTGTGAGTATGAGTATGAGTACTGGTGTGCCCAGCATAACATACACTGTTATGTGCCCTGCTGGGGGTTTCAAGCAGTGGTTGCAGCATGGAGCTTGGAGTGGCAGTGTTCTTTTCATATGGTTCAGCTACATGGAATTATTTTAGGGGAGAATATTGCATTTTTTTATATGAGGGTGGTGATTGGCTAAGGGAGTGAGAGGAGGGATGGGCCCTTGTGAGGCTGGAGCTGGAGGTGCAGATTAAGTGGCTCGAGTGGATTGTGAGGTTGACAGGGAATTTGCATGTGGGTGGTGATTGGCTGAGGGAATGAGGGGATTGATTGGGTGTGTCTCCTAAGCCACCATCAGTACACTGGGAAAGGAAACATACCCAAGCCACACACACACACACACACACACACACATATATATATGGTTTATTTTTTGAAATAAATTGGATTTTTGGAATAGTAGACATTATTTACTTTGTTATAGAACTAAACCAACTTTTGATATGGGTTTTGATATCGCCTGGGTGCCCAAGGTTGTCATCATCACCCTACTGCCCTGCTGCCACTGCAATGGGAATCGGGCAGTCAATTGTTGGCAGCGGCAGCAGCAGCGGGGGCAGAGCAACACTCACTCACACACACTTCAGCTTTACTTTTTCAAATGTTTTATCAACTTTGGCCTTGTATTGCTGTTTTCCGAAGTTAGTGATGCTCTTGTTACATTAAGGAGTGAGTGCTACCATTGTTGTCAGTACTGCTAATAGCTTCTGAAAGTTTTGTGCATTTTCTCTCACTGTTGCTTCTGTTGGAGAACTTACATTATGAATCACTTCCACTTAGGTTTCAGAATTCCCATAAGGTTGCTGCTTTTTCAATTACCACTGAGAAGTAGTTGCATTGACTTTATATTGCCCTCCGGTCCTGGATGCAAGAATGGAATTGCATGCATGTGAGTAGGCGATTATCTTAGGTACTAAATATAAAATGCCATGTGGCTCCAGGGAAGAAAGATCAATAGCTTGTGAACTCAAACATGAGAAACCAGACCCAAATAGAAGGCATCAGGGGCCTGTGGCTCATAGAGAAAATCAACAAACTCCTGTCTTGTTGCTTCTCAAAGAGGTACCTTCTTCAAATAGAAGCCAAAATCCTATTTGATTCTTCTGGAACATAATGTTCCACCAGCATATTTATGCAGAAGGTCTGGGAGCATAATGGCTGCCAGCCAGGTGATGGCATGGGATATCTTTTCCTGCAAACTCAGCCAATTAATGGTCATTTGGTTCAGAGTGAAGCTGCACCCTGGGAGCATCTGGCAACAATGCACAGCCTGGGGGAAAATTGCACAAAGAGGACATTGGATACCTTCTTGTACAACAACAGAAAAAGCGGTTACACTATTATAACCTCCCGTTATGCTAGCACAAGTCAAACCCAGGATTCTGGCAATAGTGAATCATTGGTCTTAAGTGGCCTTTCCACAATCAATGCTGACACTCTCCTCCTCAACATGCCCCTCCATTCAATGTATTATCACACCTCTATTTCTAGGTGTTCTCAAGGAATGGGATGTTTGCAAGGAAGAAAGTGGCTGTGGGGATGGAAAGAAAATGGGGGGGGTATTACCCCTTTTGGTGGATAACTGTCAGAGGCAGGAAAGGGAAAAAGATTGATATTAATTTTTGTTTTAACAAATTCATCCAATTCATGGTCTGTGGGATTATTAATGAAAGGACATACATATCTTTCTCATTCATTAACAGGAAGAGTCCTCTCCTTTTTTTCCTCCTCTTTAGATTTATTTAGGGTTCAGGATGCATGGCTTTGAAAAACATGTACAGAATATTTTAATGAATGGGGAAGATGCACACAAGAATGAGGGGGGGTGGAGAAATGAAAAAATGTGTGAAAAAGTGAGTAGTTTAGTAAAATTCCATCATAAAATATGCACCAATTTCCATGGAATAAACAAATAACAATTCTACCCCCACCCCGCAAATACGAAACAAGGATGGGAAGAAAATGCAGGTGGGATTCTAAGAAATGCAACAAAATGGATACTGAAGAGGTTTTCTCTTCCCTAGGCAGATGATTAATTTTTCATCTTAATTTGTGTATCACTAAAATAGAAAAGGTAGATTTTTTTTCTTAATGTTGTCAAAAGAAAAAAAAAACGTACAAATTTAGCCAATTGGTAGCTTACCATGCTATTCTGAACACAGCTTCCATTGACTGATTTTGCTAACCTAGGTGTTAATGCTGAGTTTGTATTCCGTTCAAGTACTCCTGCCTTTCTATACTTTTTTTTAAAATACATTAACTACATTAGTGTTTGACCTTATGTGATTCCACCTTTTAGAAAGGGTATTTCATTGGGCAGGTTCTGGGTTATTGCTTCCTTATTGACATTCCTTTCCTGTTGTAGAGTATTCATAAAGGTTCAGATATTATTTCACAGGAATTCATTGAGTAGCAGAGCTCCAAATGAGTAAGGCAGATAAATATGCATATTTGACTTTCACAGTAAGTTTCAAAAACATACAAGTTCCTATTCAGTGGTTTCCCTTCTTTCTTTTATTGTATTCCATTCCCAGTTTCTGTAAGAATGATTGTCATGTCTGAGACATGTTTTACAGTTAGTGTGAGTCGGTATCAAAACAATGACTATTTATTCTGGCTAATCTTTTCCTACACAAACCTAATGTACCTAAGGGACCATGTAACTTCACATCCCAGTGATCTAATATGAGTGAAGAATTCATGGTGTTTTATTATTATTATTATTATTATTATTATTATTATTATTATTATTCACACAAGCCCCTGACAGGAATTAGTTATATACTCAAACAGAAGAAAAAGTAAAACATATGTCATTGTTATTGCAACCAGAATATGATCCTAATGACCACATTATGATAACACACATAGTAACTAGTGTCAAGAGGACACATTTTACAACAAAGTAGTCCCCACTTTGTTTAACAATAGTTATACTGGTGCAAATAAAATGAAATATTAAATGTGCTATAAATATAGAGAGAGCAGAACTCCTTGTTAAGCTCTAAGTGCCCTAAACAAAGCTAGAAGAAATTATGGGTTGAAAGCTGAGTTCCCACCCATAACTGAGATCTAGAGAAAGCTAAGGGGATGGGAAATGATTTCATTTGATTCCTGTATTTTGGGGGGTGGGGTAAAGTCCATGCAGCTGCCACAACTACTTTGTTGTGGCAACTGCATAGACTCCCCACAACAATTATTCCTCCCCAAAATACTTCAAATATCTTCTAGGCATTGTGTGTGTGTGGGGGGGATGTCATGATGTTCTTGCCACACAGGTCCATGTGGAGAGGCCTTTTTAAAACAGGAAGTGAACCAGAAGTGATTTCTGGGTAACTTCCTATTTTTTAAAAAGGAATCTCCTGGGCCTAAAATAGTCTATCAGAGGCAAAAAAAAAAAAAAAGGCAAAATATTACCTATGCAACACTGAAGGCATTTGGGCCATTTGGGGGACAAAATTGTATTTTTCTGTGGGGGTGCAGTAGTGGTACAGTAGTGGAGGGGCAGTGTGCCTCTCTTAACCTGAACAGTTCTCTCTATTCCCATTCAGCCCTCCTCTGCCCTTCAGTGCCACCTCTCACACTGTACTGGAAGGTCTCCCAGCCTTTCATAACAGTCTTTCAGAGCCATAGAGGCCATATAGTGGAAGGGGAATCAATGAAAATTGCCTCCATCATTGGGATCAAGTTAGTGGAGTTGATATTGGTATTCAAATCCAATGTCTCAATTAAAGCAGCACACAATGAAATTTTTGAATAACAAAAGTATCTATGGAGAAACATGGGTGTCACCTAATTTGCAAGGCATTTCAACTAAGGAGATTATCAGATGGGGACAAATATAGCATCCCCGTCTTGCAATCTCCTCCCCCGCCCCACTCTTGTCCCTGTAACGGTTTTTTTCCCCCAGACCTACATTTTTCATGCTGTAAAAAAATGCTCCCCTCCCTTCCAGCAGTCTAGGGGTGAATGGAGCTCTCATGGAGTCGAACTAACTTCCTGGAAAGGAAATCCCAGCTGTTCTCATAAGAGGATGATCGCGTGGGAAATTCAAAAATAAAAATAAAAGGTAAAAAAGTACACTAAGCACAAAAACACATTTTAAAAAACCCAAGTAACCCGGGGAGAAGGAGAAGGGGGAAAAAGTGTTTCACTTACCTCGATGTCCTGATATCAACCGGAAGCGTTTGGCAGGGACCTCCCAGTGCTGCTGGCATCACGCCAGCATAACAGGGCACCTTTTCGGTCACCTGTCATTCCATTACAGAAACAGAATGACAGGTCAATTCATGGCTTAGCCCATGAATAAAACGGAGCACAGGAGAAACAGAAGGAGCACAGGAGCATAACAACACAGGGATGATGTTGTCTGGAAGGGAAGTAATTTCATGATCTCCTATCATCCCTGTGGTGGGATATTAAGGTTGTCTGATAATCTCCTAACATTGATCATGGGAAAGCAGATCACAGAGGTTTTTTGTATGATTAGAGCCCTTTCTTCAATCACAACAGACACATACACACACACTTGAATGCACTCACACATTTTATAATATGATCAGTCTTTAGCGAGAACATGTTTGCCCATGATTAAATCTAGCCTGGGGGAAAAATGTAAACTTGGAAGACACTCTAACAGCAGCTAATATACAGTATCTCTTTTATAAAGGCCAGAGTTTCCATCTCTTTTGTTCTGTTTCCAGATCTTGAGCAACAGAAGATGGAAGAACAAGATATAACCTTCACAATGCTTGCTTAAAAAAAAAAAAAGCCCATAGACACTCTTTATTTAGAAACTATAAATGAGTTTGGGCTATTGAAAATGTATTCAATCTTGGATTCTCAAGCTTGAGTTATACAAAACTTTTGTTGTTAGATCCTGAGGTCACTGGTTCAGTTCTAGCTTTCTTGTTAGTGTCCCACTTCTACACCAAGGCATTTTTTGCCTCTTTTTTTCAATAAGATCCTCTCGTTACCAGACAGTACTGTTAAAAGCAATTGTATAACCTGGCTTGATTTGCTATTGCCCCTAACAATACAGGTATTAGAGAGAGGTGAGAATCCTATCTAGTTGCTTTTTAATAAGTTTCCATAATTTGCAAAATGTCTTCATAAATGCATTAGAAAGAACTTTTTATTTTAAAAAAGAATGCAAGTACGAGGAAATAAAACAGACAGATTCTCTTATCCAGCTAGGTGCCTTAAGTGCTTAGCTCTAGAAGTCCAGCTTTTATTCGCTATGTGGGGCTGAATTAGTGTTCATACTTCTTTTTTCTAAGACGTGCCTCATCTTTGCATGGCAAGTTGGCACAACATATTCCTTTCCAAGGCTCAGGACTACATATGTGGCAATGCTCACATGACTGCAGCAAGAATTGAAAACACCCAACACTGGCAGATCCTGAGAGGTTTACAGTTCTAAAAATGGTTGGAAAGAGTTTGGAACATCACTCTTAATGGAAAATTAATTCCTGGTATTACAGCACTGTCAAATAAAAACAACAAAATATATTTTGTTAAAATATGATACCCTTTTATTGTTTTTTTTCCCACATAGCAAACTATCTCCATATGAACCACCAGCACAGATAAAGAAATTTTATTCGTAATCTTCTTAACTTCTTTTTCAAACACAATGACAAGATGTTCCTTTTAAAAACTTTTCTAGTGTACTAGGGGAGTGTAACTATACTAGTTGATCCATAGTATATCTGCCTGTCCACCCTGATGATGTATGAATGACAGTGACCCCAAATTATAGTACAGAACTGTATGAGAACTATTTCCTTCATTTGTGAAAACTATCCACTCATTCTTTCTGGTGCATAAGAGGATTTGTCTTACCCCACACCTTATAGATTTATACCTTTGGTATGTAAATCTGTTGTAGCTGTCTGTGGCAAAGTGTACCCATCTAAGTTGGATACACAAACTAACTGGAGAAAACAGCTAACCTATCTCAGCCCACCCAAGAAGTAGACCAGGTGCTGAGTAGACTATGGCCAATTTATTTAACTAGAGTAGGACCCCCATATCCATGGGGGAATGGTTCATGGGGGGGCATGGATACTGAAAACTGCAGATAACAGTGAACACCATTGAAAATAATGGGACTTCTGGTTTAAAATAGCATAGATTTGCCTTGGAGGACCTAGAAAATGGCTAGAGAGGAAGCATTTTCTAGGAAAACCCTATGGTAGCTGTGCTGAAACTGAAACTGCAGATAACTGAATCAGTGGATAATGAATCAGTGGATACCGGGGTGCTATTTTATTTGCGTTACATCTACAGTAGGCTTGAACTTGTGTGTGCTGATAGACTCATGAGACCAGACAGTTTTTTGTGTGACTCCAGTGAGCTGATTTCTCACTTGCAAAAACCCTTGAGAACTATAATAAGGTTGTGGAGGTAATGGCTTGGGAATCAAACTTTAAACACTCCTTTTAGCATTCATAGCTTGCATGCCTGTTGTTTTTATGTATATCTGATGTGTATTTGAAAACACACTCTTTTCAGCCAAGGTCAAGCTGATTCAGGAAAGCATGGGGCAGGGTCTGACTCCAGCATCTTACATCTGAAGCAGTTATCTCATGTAGGACTATCTGTTATCTATAATAAGCAGAATGTAGCAGGGCTAGTGTAATATGAGCTTGTGGTAGAAAGAGAAGTAATTACTTTGTGTCCTCTTATAAGATAAAAAATGAAGATTGCTTGCTTGCTGTCATGATGGAGTTCCATCATGTTGCCTTAAGGTGCAACTCCCATCATTCTGCTAGAGAACTAGAACTGCCTTTGTCTGTAAACAGATTATCTTGCCAGCATAGTATCAGGTAAGAAAAGAGTTAATGGGAAGGGTCTCAAGCACCACCTTCATAGAGCTAATGGGATGACATCATTACCATAACACCATGTGACTGGACTGACCAATTACAGCTTTAAGCCCGGGAAATCTGAAGAGGATTTAACTGCTTTTGTTTGAAACCAGTGTGAGAGACGTGAGAGATTGGGGAGATTTTGGGAGATGTGAAGGAACAAAGACTGCTATGCTGGTAGAGCAAAGCCTTTCCATCCCTGGCTTGAGCTCCCAGCAACCTGAACAACATCTTAAGGCAACAAACTGCAAGTATTTAGTAGAGACTAGGGCCTGTTTAGTTGTGTTAGGGAATTCTTTTTAATTTTTTTACTTTGCTTGAATGTAGCTAAATTAGCAACTGAATGTAACCTGAGTAATGTAATGCTTTGATCTTGATACTCTGTATTGCTATCACTTTAAGCCTGGCCACCTGAGGTAGGGGAGAATCCTGCCTCATGTGAAATTGCATGATTACTTCTCTTGAATAAAGTAAACTTATTAATCTTTCTATACTGATGCTTACCACGTGCCTTACTCTCAGCTATGCTACTGTGAGCCTCCTCTGGTGTTAGGAGGGGGGGAATTAGTTGATTCTATAGTGGCAAGGAGTGCCACTGATTATTATAGACTACGCAGAACTTCCCACTGTGTTATGCGTGAAAAAAGGGGGGGTCCCAAGGGGAAAGAACCCCCCAGTTTAATTCAGTGGGTGGTGGCAGTTACTGCATGATTTTGGGGTCTGTAGGGAGCATCCTGGAGTGAGGATACTCAGGACTAACCCTACAGGGAGGGCTAACCTGAGGCTCCTGGTAAGTGAAGTCAGGTTTGAGCCCGTGACACTTGCTTGCTTGATAGCTCAGGAAATACATCTTAGGATGGGAAAAGAGATGCACAAAAGAAGTTGACCTATATTTGGTTACAACAGCACCTTAAAGCTGGGTGTCATGTGTGGGTACAAGCTAGTAGCCATTATTGGTGTTGGAGCAGCGTGGACTCTCCTTTCGAGACAAAGGGAACAAAGAGATTAACTTTTTGAAGAAGGGGTAAGTGGCCTCAAAAGGGAAGAAGGAAGCAAAGGGCTTAAGTGCACAGACCAAAGAAAGATATAGGTTGCATCTGCACTGCAGAAATAATCCAGCTTGACACCACTTTAAATGCCATGGCTCAATGCTATGGAATTCTGGGATTGTAGTTTTGTGAGATATTTAGCCTTCTCTGTCAGAGAGCTCTGGTGCCACAACAAACTACAGATGCAGTCACAGAGAGATGAAACAAAGAGCAGGCATTATCTAGACTCCCTCTCTCACTAAGGACTTTTCAGATACCTTAAAACCCATCAGGGGAGGTCAGGAGAGGTATGCGGCTATCCTGCTGCAGGGGGCCAGTTTCGGACGATGACGTCCCCCTCCCATCGTCATCCATGTTGGTACCATGTTCAAGTGAAGGCAAACACACCACTTTTTACTCACAAAAAACTTCCATGAGTAAAAAGTGGCATGTTTGCTTTCAATTTAACATGGAAGTAACATGGACGACGATGGGAGGGGGACGGCGTCATCCAAAACTGACCCCCTGCCACAGGATAGCTGCGTACCTCTCCCGATGTCCCCTGATGGGTTTTAAGGCATCTGAAAAAGTCCTAATTCCTTTATGCAAATGTTGATGCCTCTTTGCTTCCAGTAACTCACTCTGCCTAAATACATTCTTTATGGATTACACTTGTTTTATGTTGATACACTTAAAGAAATCTGGTGGTTCAGGATTTCCTTTTGAATAGCTATTGCTTATACTATAGTTTCTCAGTAAGGATCTTCCCATGTAGGAATCTTTGGTATATTTCATAATTATGTCTTCCACCCATTTTCCCAGGACAGCAGTTAGGCTAATGTGTCTGTTACTTCCATGTTACCCTTTGGATTATTTTAATGGTGTTACATTAGCTAATGTCCAGTTTAAAAATCAATACAGTGATGATTTTCCCCCACATTTTGGTTAAAATATCTAATACTTTTAGATTTTAGTTCTTTAAGAAATCTTGCCTGTATGTTCCCCAGGCGTCATGACTTCTTAATTGGTATATTGGCCATAGAATTTCATTTTTTGCTATCTCTATTTGGCTTAATTTATCAGATTCCTGAAAAAAACTGTATCAGGCATAGATATGTGGCCAAAATCCTCTACAGTGAAAAATAATGCAAAGAATTCATTCAGCATCTCTGAATGAATCTTCTGCTCATCTTTCAGTAATCCTGTCATGCCAACCTCCTCCTTGGCTTCTTTTCTACTTCTATGTTTCATTTCATTTTCTTTTACTGCAACATGTGCTTCATGTTTTTTTTAAAAACTTCTCTTATTACAAAAAGCCAGAGCTTATCTTTCTTCTTGTTCTTCCTTATTTGGACAAGATCTTTTTTTTTTTTTTTTTGCTTTTTTCAGGGAAGCATTCATGTCTTTGAGAGTTTCCTTGACTTTGCAGGTTAACTGTGCTGGTGTTATCTTGCACTTGTTTATACCTTTCCTAATCTGTAGTACACATTTTATCACAGCTTTTATTGCAGTGCTTTAAAATAACATCCAAGAGTCTTGGACAGATTTAACACTCTTGACTCTCCTTTGCAACTTCCTTTGAACTAATCTCCTCATTTTCATGAAGTTTCCTTCTTCTTCTTTTTTACTTTAAGGCAGAAATCCCAGGGACACATCACTGGGACCATATGGTGAACCACAAATCTTTCTCTGAGTGATTCATACTATCCAATTGTAGCACTTTGATGTTACTTTAATAGTCCCAGCTCCATCCTCTGGAACCCTGGAATTTGTAGTTTGGTCAGGTATGCAGAGTTCTATGCTAGTTAGCCCTAGGTCACTTTCCTCTGAACGACATGTCCTAGATATCATGGTTTAATCCTTAATTCTTCTCTCCTCAGGGTACCTTGGGAACTCTGGCTTAGGAAAGTTCATTAGAACTCACTATCAGAGACTACAAAGCACCACCCCAAACTGCAAACCCAGATTCCAGATGATGGAGGCATGGCAGTAAAAGCAGCATAAAATTGCTATAATTGTGTAGGGTATATATTAATTCTGATTATTCTTATGATGCCATTAACTTAAAGGATGAGTTCTTGTTCTCATCCTGGATCCTACTCTAAGCCCTGCCCAGCCACTGCAAAGGTTTCTGTGGTGATTTACTTCCAAGCTCAGAACTTCTGGCCTGGGACTTGTCTAGATCTGCCAGAATAAGCCAGCTTCACATCAGCATATTCTGGCCTGGATCTGGCCCATCCCTCATTACCTAGATGAAATGGGATGAAAGCCACACATATACTCCAGCCAGTATTGGCATGCATGTGTTGCACTGTCTGAAGTCAGAAATGATGTCCTCAGCATGTCCCCATCTTTAAAAGTCTGTGGCAGTGGAAGAAGACCCAAATAATTACTGCCCAGTTAGCCTGACATCAGTACTAGGAAAGATTCTAGAGCAGATCATTAAACAGACTCCATTAACCAGGTCATTCCCATTGGTTAGGATCAGGTCTAAAATAGCTGATCCCTTTGTTGCTTCTTCCACCTTCTGGATGATGAAATTGTCCTCAAGGCAAGTGAGGAATTTGTTGGGCCTTAAATTCTTGGCAGAGTTGGACTTCCAACAAATATCAGGATAGTTGAAATCGTCCATTACTACAACATCTCTCCTTTATGAATGTGTGGTCATCTGTTCCAGGAACGCATCATCCAAGTCCTCAGTTTGGCTTGGAGGTCTGTAGTAGACCCACAACAACATCCCTGCTGTTTCTCTCTCCCTTAATTTTTAACCAGATGCTCTCAACCTGGCTCCCAGGATTTAAATCATGGATCTGTTCACAGGTGTACACATCCTTAATGTATAATGCTGCTCCACCACCCTTCCTGTTTGGTCTATTTCTCTGAAATAGATTATACCCCTCTATTACTACATTCCAATCATGAGACTCATCCCACCAGGTTTCAGTGATGCCTATTATATCATATTTGTTTTGCTGTGCTAAGAGTTCAAGTTTATCCTGTTTATTTCCCATGCTCTGTGCATTTGTATAGAGATATCTAAGACCATGGGCCTTTCCCCCATCTGCCTTTTAACGGATTTATTCATCCCATTGTTGGGTTGTTATGTTATTTGCCTTGTTCTCTGTATAACATTTGGACTATTATCTCTAGCACTTGATGAACCCCTGCCTTCAAGAGTACTGTCTCCCTCCCTCATACAATTCAGTTTAAAGCCCTCCTGATAAGATCTTTCAGACC
Organism: Gambelia wislizenii; assembly: GCA_030847615.1. NCBI lineage: Eukaryota > Metazoa > Chordata > Lepidosauria > Squamata > Crotaphytidae > Gambelia > Gambelia wislizenii. The sequence continues at coordinate 114,101,538 of JAUMIR010000004.1, forward strand.
TTAGCAAAACATTCCTGCCAACTGCTATGAGGTGCAACACATTCCTTGCCAGAAGTCCACCTCCCTGAAACTGCATCCCATGGTCCAGGAAGCCAAATTTTCCTGGTGGCATCATCTGTGTAGCCAGTTGTTCACCTCCACTATTCTTCTTTCCCTTCCTGGGCCATGCCCTTACAATGGAAAGACAGATGAAATGACTCTCTGTGCATCCAGGTTCTTCAGCTTCCTACCCAAATTACATTATTCGTGACTTAACCTTCCTTGAATTCTTCCCTATTCTAGTAGCAGTTGTGATCTGGAGGGACCAGTTCAGAGACAAGAAGGTATGCTTCTGGTGCGATAATCAGGCAGTTGTGCAGATTATCAACAGGCAGTCCTACAAATCAGAGAGTCATGAGACTTGTGTGGAAATTTGTTCTAGTTTGCCTGACACTGAACATCAGCTTCTCCGCCTGCTACATCCTTGGTCTGGATAATGACATTGCAGATCTGTTGTCTCAATTCCAGGAAGACTGGTTCTGTGCATTGGCCCCAGACAAGGACCCCAAGCCAAAAAACTTCCCAGAACTATGCAGCTAGGGAAGGAGTCGTGATTCAAGGAATACTCAATTCATTGGTACCGTCATTGCAGTCAGCCTACAAGAGGGCAGTTGGCCATTTCTTTAAATTTGGATGGAGGAATGGTTATGGAGGTCTAGCTCCTTGCTCTATGTCTCTACACCTAGCAGGCATTTTCTTCTTCAGCAAAGCAGGAGTTTTGGTGACCCTTGTGCCACCTTCCATGCCAGGGTTGTAGCAGATTCAATTGACGAGGTGTCCAGTAACTCAATTGATGAGGTTATAATGAATCAGTTTCAATCTGTAAGTACTGATGTCATGGACAAGCTCCTTGGCAGAGTGAGGAGGACTACCTGCCCTCTTGACCCTTGCCCTTCATGGCTGGCTGTCCAGGGGGGTGATGCCTTGAAGATGTTCCTCAGGCACATCATCAATGCATCCCTTAGGGAAGGTCATGCTCCATCTTGCTTGAAGGAAGTGGCAATTAGACTGCTCCTAAAAACACCTTCCCTTGACTCTCTGGATATGAAGAACTACAGGACAGTCTCTTTATTACCTTTTATTTCAAACTGGCTTTAGGATGGGATTTGGAGTTGAGACGGCCATGGTTGCCTAAGCTTATGACCTTTGCCTGAGCATCGAAGCCACTGGGAGAGATCATTGAGAGGCATGGGGCAAGGTGTTATCAGTATGCTGATGACACCCAGATATATTTCTCCGTGTCTCAGTTTTTGGCTCTGACTTCAGATGCTATCTCTTCTCTTAATCCATAAAAAATTGAGGTTCTCACAGTAGCAGCCCCGAACCCAGGTACTAGGATACAACCTCCAGTCCTGGATGGGGTCAAACTCTCCTCCAAGGACTGTATTCACAGTCTGGGGGTACTCCTGGACTTGTCGCTCCAGATGACAAATCAGGTAAATGCAACAATTAGGAGTGCCTGTTATCAGCTTCAGCTGATGCACCAGCTGCACCCTTTCCTGGAAGTCGGGGACCTTGAGACTGTGGTACATGCTCTGGTAACCTCTCGTCTTGATTTCTGTAATGCACTCTACATGGGGCTACCCTCGTGCTTGGTCTGGAAACTTCAACTAGTACAGAATATGGCGGCAGCCAGACTGGTCTCGGGTACATCTAGAAGAGACCATATAACACCGATCTTAAGATCACTTCACTGGCTGCCCATTAGTTTCTGGGCCCAGTACAAGGTGTTGGTTATCACGTTTAAAGCCCTAAATGGCTTGGGTCCAACCTATCTTTGGGATTACCTCCTTCAATATAATCGTCCCCATGCACTCAGTTTTTCTGAGAGGAATCTGCTACAACCTTTAAAAACTAGGGTCTCCTCAACCTCCCAGGTTTTTCGGCTATTGCTTTTCGGCTATTGCTTCCAGATTATGGAACAGCCTGCTGGATGAGATCCATCATATTACCACCCTAAATAGCTTTTAAAAAGCTCTTAAGACCCTGTTTTCCTTTTGTTTGACCTGTCTGTGCTTGGGTCTATAACTCCGTTAAAGTCTCCCATTATGATTACCATACCCCTTGTATATTTCCCAATATGCTCATGCAGTTTCTTATAAAATCTCTCTTGTTTTTCATTGGGGGCATATACCCCCACAATTGCAACTTTTATTTTTGGAAAGACTACTTCCACAGCTATATATTCACCATTCTCATCTTTAAACAGCTCTTTTGTGGCGTATTTCTGGTTTGTATATAGTGCAACTCCTCTCTTTTTCTTTTGTTGATTTGCAGCATGGAAAACCTGCCCAAGTTTTGGATTTTTCAAAAATCTGATATCTTGTTGTTTTATCTTAGTTTCTTATATACAAGTTATATCCACCTTTTGTCTTTCCAAGACCTGTCTTCTTTTATACTCAATAGAATAGAATAGAATCTTTATTACGGTCATAGACCAGCACAGGTAAAAAGGGGATACAGAATAAAGGTAAAAACGCAGAATAAAAACAGGCTAAAAGCAGTATTTAAAATGTTAGCTCCAGTATAACAAGACTAGGTTGACACTATTCTACTGCTGAGGACATTGTCTGACAAATTTTAACCGCAGCTGCGCAGAATCTGGCAACATTATAAGTTGTTCCTGGGTTGGTGTCTGAAAGCAACAAGTTTATGTAGAATTGTCCAGTGTGCCCTTGATATTTATGCAACAGGGGTGAAATAAGTCTGAGACGTATGTCCCTGTAGTATGAGCACTGGAGTAATACATGCTCTGTTGTTTCTATTTTTCCTGAGTTGCAGGGGCACAGTCTGTCTGAGAAGGGGATCTTCTTGTATCGGCCTTCGACAGCTGAAGGGAGGGCACAACACCGTGCAAGAGTAAAGGCCCTTTGATGTTTAGGTATTTCAAGTGTTGCTAAGTATGCCAAAGGTGAGGCCAGATATCTATTGGAGTCACTAGCAATGAAGGCTGGAGTACTGGCTAGATCCAGTTGTCGCTCTATATCTGCTACCCGTTGTTTGATAGTAGCTTTTGCCCTATCATATCCCAGGCTTAGCAGAAGATCTGGAGAAAGGCCCAGCACTGAGATTTTAGTCATCACTGTCTGTTTCCAGCTAGATTGGAAATCATCACTTAAGGTTAGTGGAGCAAGGCCGGTGGGAAAGAGGGATAGTTTGAGCCAGTAGTTGAGTATGGTCACCCACACTCTGGCCTCCATTTTCATAAATCCTGACTCCAGTCTCAGAGCTGCGTTAGAGACACATTTTGGAGTTTGGAAAGCTGATCTTAAGAATTTGGATTGGACAAGTTCTAATGGAGCAGGGTTGGGGAAGGGTCCCAATTGGGATCCATAAAGCAGTTGTGCTACTGGTTTGGCTTCAAAAAGTTTGAGCGCTGCAGGTAAATAGTGGCCTCCTCTTGTCTTAAGAAATTTGAGAATGGCTGTTGTACTCCTCTGCGCATTGCAAGCAGCATACTCTCCATGCGCTTTCCTACTACCAGTGGCTTGAAAAATTACCCCCAGGTATTTGAAGCAAGAGACTTGCTCAATCTTGTGGCCATCTATATTCCAGTTGTAGTTCTTAGGCCTTTTAGCGAATGCCATGATTTTAGTTTTTTGATAGTTGAGTTCTAGCTGTTCCACTCTGCGATATTGTGTTAGTGCTCTTAGGGCTCTTTTTAGTCCAATGGGAGTTCTTGAAAGTACTGCTGCATCATGTGCATAAAGCAGCGTTGAAATATGCCTTCCCTTTAATTTTGGGGGGTGGAAGTTAGTGTTGTTGAGGTGATCCACCAAATCATTGATGTAGAAGTTAAACAGGAGTGGAGCTAGAATGCAACCTTGCTTGACACCCTTCTCAGTGACAATGTCATTGGTGAGATGTCCCTGGGGGTTACATCTTACTTTTAATGAGGTCCCTTCATGCAGCATACGAATTAGATGGAGTAAACGTCGGTCGATCGAAGAAGCCTCCAGTTTTTTCCACAGTTTGGTTCGGGATATAGAGTCAAAAGCTGCTTTAAAGTCTATGAAGGCAGCATAGAGAGAAACTGTGCTGCAGGTGGAGTATTTTTCAATAAGGTGGTGGAGTACAAGGCACTGATCTATGGTGGAGCGGCCTTCCCTAAAGCCAGCTTGTTCTTCTGCAAGTATGTTTTCTTGTTCCAACCAGGTCTGAAATTTCCACTGTAAGTGTCTTGCATAGAGTTTGCTGATTGTACTGAGGAGACTAATTGGTCTGTAGTTGACAGGATCATCCTTGCTTCCTTTTTTATATATGGGGACGATGATTGCAAGACCCCAATCCTTGGGTGCTCGACCATATTTGTCGATACAGGTGAAAAGTGAGGCCAGGATAGGGGCCCAAAATTCAAGGTTGTTTTTAATGGCTTCTGCAGGTATTAAGTCTTCTCCTGGAACCTTCCCCATTCTCAGCTGGGCTACAAGGTTCTTGATCTCTGTCACTGTCACTGGTGGCCACCCTTGGATATTTTCTATATTTTGGCTAGTGCATCCACTTTCAATGTAGTTGTCCTTATAAAGTGCTTGAAAGTGATCCTCCCATATCCCTGGAGGGATGTGACAATCCACTGTAGCTGGCCCATTTCTCTGGGAACTTGATGCAATATGCCAGAATAGAGCTGTGTTGTTGGATCTGACTGCCTGGATAAGTTGTGTCCAGTCATTCTTCATGGCTTCTTTTTTCTTGTTCCTTAGCAACTTTTTGTAGTCTCTTTTCTGCTGAAGCAGCATTGGTGCAGCATCTGGAATGTTATTAGATAGGTAACCCTGATAAATATCAATGAGGGCTTTTTTAGCATTAACACATTCCTTGTCAAACCATGGTTTGGAGTGGTGCTGTTGTTGTTTCCACTGATATGCGCTATTTTGACAGATTAAATATTGGTGTAGAGCTTGGGTAAGTGTATTGTAATTTTCCAAGATTTCATCAGGGGACTCAGCTGATATCAGGGCAGTCCTAAGATGCTGAAGTTGGTCTGAAGCCAATACCTCACTTATTGTTTGGTTTAGTTGGGGGGTCCATTTAGCTCGGCGATAAGTCCTTCCTGATGGTGTCACAGAGAGATGATAGCGCTCCCTGGTGTGTGTCTCCTGAGTGAAGTCGCTAAGTTGTAACTGAATTGGTAAATGATCACTTTCAAATCTGGGCATAACTTCTAATTCCTTGGCATAGGGAAGAAGGTCCCTGGAAATGATTATGTAATCAATGGCACTCATTCTGGACCCAGAGAGATAAGTGAATTCAGCTGGGCAGTCATTTCTCAGGGCACCATTTAGGATTTGAAGGTTCAGCCTGAATGCTGTTTGATCCAGACAAAGTCCTGCAAAATTTGATTTCTTGTGCTTTGAGCATTGGATGAGGTGGGTTCCATCATCTTCAAAATCAGGAGGAGGGCATTTGTGCTGGGCATATAGGGTATGATTGTTGGGGCCCAGTCTGGCATTCAAATCACCCCCCCCCAAATTACAAATGCATTTGGGTTCTGCAACATGAGATTAGCAGTATGTGATTCCAATTCAGCCCACAGGCCTCTGATTTGGGATTTCTTCTTCATTGGAGGCATGTAGGTATTTATTATCAGCAAAGTGCAATGGTTAAATTGAATCAGCACTGCCATGGCATGTGTTTTAAAAGTGGAAAGAGGCCTTGTTATGGCATGTAGGGTGGTGGAGACCAGGACGCCCAGGACGCCTCTAGCTCTTCCATGCTTTTCCCCTGGCTCTGCCGGAATTGAGAATGAGTGAAAGCCATTTAATAATAGATCCTTATTAGTCCATGTTTCCTGGATCAGTATAATGTCAGATTGGGTGAAGAAGTCATTAGGACAGGGATCTCTGTGAGCAGTCTGCCACCCAGCGATGTTCCAGGTCATAAGGGTCACCTTGTGCTGGTCTGTTGGAAGTCAGGCAGTCGCATTGCAGGGCACAGGCTGAATGGGTAATTCATCTGATGGCAGTTGGTTAAATGACTAGTTTGACTGTGGCTGTGTCCTCCTCTGTGGATGGAGGGATAGTGAATCATATTCCTGTTCTTCCTGCCCTTCCTGTTCTGAAAGGGAGATTGGAAGAACCAATGCAGCATGGGAAGTGAAATGAGGATCACAAGCAAGCAAGGATCCCATCTCTTTAGTGAGGGGGGTATTCTTTGGCTTAGGAGATGAGGTAGGTGGCAGTGAAGACTGTTTTTCCCTTGAGCTAGGTTTTCATAGGGATGTTTGAGTCCCCTGGGGTTTATTTGTAGATAGGGGTGCATCTGCAATATATTGCATTTGTGAAGGGGTGTTGGCTACAACTCGGGATTTCAAGGCTTCCTTGATTGTAAGTAGAGAGTCATCACTTTCACTTTCACTGTCATAAATATCAGAATAATGCACTGACAGTTTTCTGCGAGGGGGGGCTGATTTCAATGGGGCTGGATTGCTGTTAGATTGACTCAGGATGGTATCTCTCATCAGCTGTATTGTGGGAGTGTGTTCTCAGATTTCTGCGAGTTTTTCTCTCAGTTTAATTACTTCTTTATTTATAGCCTGAGCTTCTTCCTTTAAGGTGTGTTTAGGTTCTCCCTCTTGGTGTGCAGAATTATTGCTTCTTTGTGTTATTGTTGCTGTTTTCCCTGTGATGAGGTCACGGACTATCTCATCCTTGAAAACTCTGTTAATTTCTATATAATGTGCATTCCAGAGGAAATTTCTTTTCCGTAACAGCCTGTTAGGAATATTTGCCTGGCTAAAGGTCAAAAAAATTCGCTTGGTAGCTCTTGAGCTGGGTAAAAAGTGGCAGTCTGTTAAATCAATTGTTCTGCTGTGCATGTTTAAAAGTTGGGAAAGATATCTGACAACAGCCTTCTTTCCGTTCCATCCGTTCCACATGTGACTGTTGTGATGTATTTGCAAGAGGAGCTGATTTTTTTTTAACACTTGGCTGTGATCAACTGCATCCTGTGACATGGCAGGGCACGTCATTTCCTCCAAATCTGCTACATTTTTAACCCCCTGTGTACCATATGGGTTTTGCCTTTGAAAATCTTGTTGGGAAAGCTTATTTGTAATGTTGTTTAATCTTTGCAAAATAAGAATCAATGTCTCTATGGACAGTTTGCAGAAATCATAAAAGAGCTGAGCGCTGTTATTGTAGGGAATGCTGCCAAGCTCTGGGAGTTTGACTTTGTTATCAACTTTGTTTTCAACTTGCTCTGTCCCATAATTTATATTTACACTTTGAGGAATTGGGGAGGCTGTTTTGTTTAGTTCAAGTGTCTGTGATGGCTTAAGGAGTAAAGAAGGAGCCGTTGTTACAGATCTGTTACTCACGGGCTTTGTTGTTTCTGCCGCTGGGAAGAGTGAGTCAATCCTCATCTGTTTTCCTGCTTTGGAGGGTTCCTGATTGTCATTATTATTACAGGGGCTCGTCCGATTTCTTTTCTTGCCTTTGGATGGCATTTTGGAGGTATATATAGGTGGTAGTGCCAGATGTTAGTGGGAGGACAATTCAGAAGTTGTTATTCCGTCGCCATCTTGCCCCTCCCTCTTTTATACTCAGAATTCAGACCTTTCACATTCCACAAATTGATTTTAATGGTCATTTTCTCTTAACTCTTCTGAAGCTTCTCCTTCTTTCTCACTTTCTAGTTCTTCTTCTCTTCCTGATTCTTCTTTTTCTTCCATGTCTCCTATCAATACTGTTTCAGGTTCTTTTTCTTCTTCTTTTTCTTCTTCTTCTTCTTCTTCTGTTTCTCTCCCTTTCTCTTCTTTTGCGTCCACCTTTCTATCTCTTTTTCTTAAAGATGTGTTATCTTCTTCTTCATCTGCTTCTCCTTTATCCTTATGTTCGCTGAAATCTTTATGTTGTTTTTTCTTATCAAATCTTTTACAAAACTCTGTGGCTTTTTGAACTGATTCTATTTTGTATCTTCTTTGTTTATACGTAAATGAAATACCTTAGATTTCATTCCATCTATAATTCACACCACTTTTGGTTAAGAATTGTGTTATTGATCTGTAGTCTTGTCTTTTTTTAATATGGTTGTTGGTACATCTTCAAAAATGTTCAAGTGCAACCAGCTGGGTAAAGAGGCTTCTGCCCACCTGGAGGGCTTGGCAGATGCATCTCCTTGCCCTGTCAATACCATGCACAGGTTCTTGGCAAAACACCCTGCAGCAACAGGCCCCCTTTTCATTCACAAGGGACATGTCTCCACTCACATGCTTCCAGTTCATCAGTGTCTTCAGGGCAGCATTGAGGCAGCTGGGCCTACCTGCAACAGAGTTTGGCAGAAATTCCTTCATGCTTGTGGTGGCCACTACAGCTGTGTCAAGTGGCCTTCATGCGGAGACTATCAAGTACCTGGGCAGATGGATTTCTGGGGCCTTTGCTGGGTACATCTGACTGGGCTTAACCATCCACAATATTTAGACTTGTCTTGAACAGGTACAGGGCAGTGGAGATGGATGGCACTGACTGGATGGGCAAGAACAGCATCACACTCATGACTCTTGGCCATTCAGGGTTGGGGCTGTGTGGACTCATGGTAGTCAGGGCCAGCCATACTGCTATACACATCTGGGATCAGGTGGGGAGGCTCATTTCAGCCTTGTTGGTGGCAGCTGCAGTGGGTTGTCAAAAATGGGCCTGCCCTGGCCCACATTTGTTGGTGGTTGGCATGGGCCCTGGATCCAATGTCATTGGTATTGGGGGGGTCTCTCTCACTGGGAGGTCATGGAAGTTACCTCTGGGGGTATGGGGGGCATTGACTGAGAAGACATGCCAGCTCAGGGCATGCGCCTTCTGGTGACCCCCCCTTTTCCTTTTGGGGAGGGAGGAATTTGGACAGCAGGCACTGGGGCCTGTGGGGATCTTCCCCCACCGGGGTTTTCACTTGTTGGCATCCAGGCTGACAACAGGTTCATCAACCAACAGGCAGGTTGGTTAATGCCTGGATCCAGACCCATTTGTTAAGCCAACCAACTACAACTTTCATCAATAAAGTTTTGACCATTTATTTCCAAAGAATGTCATTTCTTGTGTCTGGCTTTTATCTGGTGATGGGCATCTTGTTTGGACACACAATAAAGCTGCCAGACTCACCTGGCAGCTGTTTTGTGGTCCTGGCATGGGCCCCATCCCCTGCTGCTACCATGCCTTCGACTTCTCCCCACCAGACAGTACACCTGGCTTGGGGGATTACAAACTGCCAACCAATCAGAGCACAGCATGGCTTGCTCTGATTGGCTGGAGTTTGTACAGGGCAGCCAATCAGAGATGAGTGTCATGCTCAAATATAATTGGCTGTGGGGAAAAGGGGAGCCACTTCTTGCAGCAGGCTTCCCTCTGATCCGACAGCTGGATATAAACTCCCAGCTGCAGCAACAAACTCACCAGTCTCTCTCTGAGATATCACCCACCCACCCTCCAGCAGGGGTTTACTCATGTATTACAGATGTTATGATTGTCACAACTTTGGTGGTGGTTGGCATGGGCCCTGGAACCAATGCCTGGATCTGGACCCATGTGTTGAGCCAACCAACTGCAGCTGTCATCAATAAAGTTTTAGCCATTTATTTCCAAGGAATATCATTTCTTGTGTCCAGCTTTTGTTTGGGGGATGGGCACCTTGCTTGGACATGTGAATATTGACAATATGAGTTACAGAATTGGGAATTTAAAAGAAAATACTTTTACAAAAGGTAGCCCCTAACTAGGCTAAAATAGGTCCCAGCCTAGCTCAATATCACCTACTCTGACTACCATTAGCTCTCTAGCATCTAAAGTGCTGTTTCGTATGCAGATTGGCCACCTGCAAATTTTGCATAGATTAAGTCCCCAATTGTGGCAACTTCTATGCAGGAAACATTTTTTTCTAGACAGGAAATAATATTTCTATGCATAAAATATTATTTTCTGCCCAGAAAATGTTGTTTCCTGTGCAAAAAATTTGATGTTTTCTATGCAATTCAACTACACGTGAATTTTGCACAGAATAAGTCTCCAATTATAGCATTGTTTTGCATAGAAGACAGCTTTTTCTGCACAGGAAATAATATTTCTGCTTAGAAATAGTATATTTTGCACCAAAATATTGTTTCATGCACAAAACAAATATGTGCAAATGTTGTGCAGAATAAATACTGAACTGTGAAGATTCTCACCAGTCTAGGATTCATCTTGTCAAGGTTTCTTGACATTTAGGGCAATTTTCCTAATATTTTTGGATATTCTTTCCATCTCTATCTGTACAACATTGAGTTAAGACAGCTACCCACATCTTTCTACCTGTTTTTCATTGAAAAACAGCATGCACATCTCCTGCACCAGTAGTAAAAACATCTTGACACATGGACTTCTGTCCTTGATCAGAAGCAAAGTAGGTAAGCATCAATTAAACGCTGAAGTTGGATGAAAACATAATTTGTTTGGTGCTATGCAGTGCTAATTTGCTGAATGTATAAACAAATTATCCCTACAAATGAGATGGGTGGCAATTTTCAAAATTCTTTCTGAGGATATTCACATGCTTGATGAGACAATCTAATAATGTAGTTCCATAGATAAGTAGGTGTGCGAATACATATAGAAGGAATCACAGGACTTTATCAGACCAGTGTCTAAAAACACTGTAATTTTGCAAATGAGGAAAGTGGAAACATAGTGGCATTATTACACTTATTATCACACATTGCTGTAATCTCATGAAAGAACCACCACTGAATTATCGCATGACCACCACTAGCAGTTTAAGAATGGGACTTCTGTGATTTAGCATGGGAGGGATTTCAGTAGTTCTCGCGAGAAGATGAGAACATGCATAGAAACACCAACTCCCCTTAATTTGCAAAGTAAACGAAAATACAAACACTTAAATCTAAAAATATACAAACAAACCAGGGACAATGTGAAGTCGAAGGCTTTCATGGCCAGCATCCATAGATTTTCCTTGTTTTTTTGCGGGGGGGCTGTGAGCCCGTGTTCTGGAAGAAATTTCAGAAATATACTATTCCCAAACACAGCCTCACAGTTGGGAAAAAAACCAAAGAAAACCAGGGACAGTTTATAAAAAAGAGTATCCTGTGGATAGTTTTCATGTTCTCACCTGGACGTTTTTATGCCAGGAATGGGGAGGGGAGAGGGCTGCCCATTCACACTGTAATCTTGTGATTACAGCAGGACATGTTTTCTCACACTCTGAAATATCATGAAAAAAGTGATATTGAGAGCTATTGATGGCTTGTCCTGTGAATTAACAGCAATGTGTTATTCACGTCTGAAGCACAGATTGACCATGTAAACATAACATTATGTGATAGTGGGAACCATTCATGCTACTGTGATGTTGTAATAGTGTAATTTTTGCCACGTCTGACAAAGTCCTCTGAATCCAGCTTTCAAGGAATTTTAATGATAAAGAGGCAAAGCAAAGAGAAAAATGGCAGAAGTCCTCATTTTACAAATGCCAGATGACTAGATAATTATGAAGTAACTTTATTCGGAAGATATCTCAGTACACTGTCTGGAAAACTCTACTACTACATCACCACATAGACAAAAATTGGGAAAAGATTAATTTTTGTTTTCTTCGTAAGGTGAGGTGAATATGAGCACAGTTTAGATTAAGGAGTGTAGAGTTAAAATACTCAAACCCAGAATATTGAATAGATGTAAGACAATGTTGCCTTGAGATGTGAGTTGGAATTCAGTATTCTGAAGCATGATTAAAATAGCTCTTTAATGTTATGGCTGTTCAGCTGTTATTTTCAATTCATTTTAGATAGGAAAGCGATGAATTCCTGTAAACAATAGTATATCTGGGGTGGGGGGATGTTTGGGTGATAGAAATATGGACTCTGTGGCCAGGACAAATCAGATAAGATGCCCCACCAATTGTTGATTGATGTACATTAGGGATGCGGAATGTGTGGTCCTCCAAAGCTGGGGATGATGGGACAATCAGTCTAGCATGTCCAATAGTCAAAGTTGATGGGATTTGTAGTCAAAAACAACTAGAAGGCCATGCTTACTCCAGATCTGTTGTTTAATAAAAGCAATACAAAGTTATATCTGAACTAGGCCTGGGACCCCTGAAAAGATCTCTCCCTGAGTGCTAGCAATGTGTTCTTAATTGTTTTGAATCAATGTTTCAATTGGATTTGATTCTTAATTCTTTAAAACATTTGTACTATACATTGTTTTAGCTGTTTTGTTTTCAGTTATATTGTAAGCCACTTTGGGTCTTGTGTTGGGTGAGAAGTAGAATATAAAATAAATAAATAAATGGCAGAAATCACAAGCTTATCACAGATTTCCTGCTCCTCCCCCCTACAGATACAACTGTAGCATGTGCTCTCCTAACTCTTCAAAACAGAGTTTCAGGTAGACAATATCTGGAGTTCTTCAGTGTCAGCAGATGGGTTAAAGAGCCTCTCATCACTGGTCCTAGAATAAACAGGCCTCCACGGAAGGACTGGGTTTTCAGAAGAATGAAGAGAGATCTGCATCTGGGTGCCCAAGGGGGAACAGCATGGATCTTGGGCATCAGACTCTTCTATGCTACACAAAGATATTTGGCAAATGTGCAATCTTGGAGAACTCTGGAGAATCAGGGGCAGGATCTTCTATCATCCCACAAAATGCAATCACTAAAAGCCCTAGGTTAATCCTACGCATAAAAGGCACAATGTCCCAAGGAAATTCACAGCTTCTTTAAGGAAAATTCTAGGTTTTCTAAGGCCCCAAAGGAGAGTCAACAAATCCTCCCTTCTGGTCAGGTATAAAGCCAACCACTCATAGTGAGCAGTACAACACTTCCACTGAGCTTAGCTGTAAGACTCACCCAATTTTCTGTACTTCAGCTTCTATTGCTAACTGACTAGAAATAAGCACCGAAAGATGTACTGCTTCAATTCCTAAACAAAGAGAGGGATAAACCAATTTACAAATCTGGAATTTGTGCCAGCTGTTTAGATATGAATAGCCCAGATGCAAGTTCTTTAAGTGTGAAGTTTTAACCTGCAGTGTAAATAACAGATGTGTGGGGAAAACTTTTACTTTTCCAAATATAAACTGGAGCCCAGTCACGAGTGGGTAAAAACCGAGACTGGGAAAGTGTTTAAGAAAAGGTGAGTGGGGGGACCTCATGACCATAATAGTTCCAAGTCCGCCACCTCAGTTAGTTGACATAATATTTACATTTTTTAAAAGTAACTCTTTACTTTCTTATTTCAAAAAGAAATACAATAGTTACAGATTGTTTGTTTGTTTTTAAATTAATGCTACAAGCTGATATCCTATTTTAGAAAACACACTCTTCTCCTTAGTGGTTTCCATGCCAGTCAAACAGTATAGAATCATAGAATCATAGAGTTGGAAGAGACCATAAGGGCCATCCAGCCCAACTCCCTGCCATGCAGGAATACACAATCAAATCACTCCCAACAGATGACCATCCAGCCTCTGTTTAAAAATCTGCAAAGAAGGAGACTCCACCACACTACGAGGCGGTGTATTCTGAACAGCTCTTACTATCAGGAAGCTCTTCCTAATGTTTAGGTTGAATCTCTTTTCCTGTACTTTGAACCCATTGCTCCATGCCCTAGACTCTGGAGCAGCAGAAAACCAGCTTGCCCCATACTCAGTATGACATCCCTTCAAATATTTTACATGGCTATCATGTCTCCTCTCAACCTTCTCTTCTCCAAACTAAACATGTTCAGCTCCCTAAGCCACTCCTCATAGGGCATGGCTTCCAGACCTCCCGCCATCCTGGTCAACCCTCCTCTGGACATGTTCCAGCTTCTTTCTAATCCAAACTTTAACAAAGCTAGCCAAGTTGCTGGCCTGGATATGAACTTATTTGGAGGATGAGATCAGGTAATTTGATTGGTAATTTAAAATTCAGATTAAATACAGAGCAGATTCACCACCCTACTGACAGGGCAGCCACCATAGAATCATAGAGTTGGAAGAGACCACAAGGGCCATCTAATCAAAGAAGGAGACTCCACCATACTCCAAGAAAGTGTATTCCACTGTTGAACAGCTCTTACTGTCAGGAAGTTCTTCCTAATGTTTAGGTGCAATTTCTTTTCCTGTAGTTTGAGTCCATTGCTCTGTGTCCTAGTTTCTAGAGCAGCAGAAAACAAGCTTGCTCCATCCTCAGTATAATAAATAATAATAATAAAATTTTATTTCTATCCCGCCCCTCTGCAACGCAATCGGGGCGGCTTACAATATAAAAACTCCATAGTCCCAGTACCTTCAAATATTTAAACATGGCTATCATGTCACCTCTTAATCTTCTATTCTTCAGGCTAAACATACCCAGCTCCCTAAGCCTCTCCTCATAGGACATGGGTTCCAGACCTCCCACCATCCTGGTCACCCTCCTCTGGACACATTCCAGCTTATCAATATCCTTCCTGAATTGTGGTGCCCAGGACTGGACACAGTATTCCAGATGAGGTCTGACCAAAGCAGAACAGAGTGAAACTATTACTTCCTTTGATGTAGACACTATACTCCTATTGATGTAGCCTAGAATCACACCAGATGTCACTGGTACTCTTGTTCACTGTGGCATTGCCTCAACAGCTCCAGTAGAGCCCAAGGCACATTCTGGGCTAGCACTTAAATCATGTGGTAGCCTTCCTCCACAATTAAGGCTACACATAACACATATGGCAAAAGGAACTAAAAAGTCCCCAATACACTGTAGCAGGAATGAACTTTTCTCTTGTTGCATTGTAATTATAATGTACTTGAGTTATGCAAAAAAGATAATTAATTACAAGTAACTAGTTTTGTGTAACCAGCTACTTCTAAACTCTTGGTAAAATGACAAAACCAACACGTTATCCAACAGACTGTTGCTATGATGTAGACACAGTGTGAATATTCACAGCTATGTGCACTTCTATCACTGGTAACTTTTTGACAGATTTGTTTTCATAGGTATTAAAAGAAAGAAAAATCCAAAGTGTTGTTGAAGAAGGAAGAAAGAAAAATAATAATGCAGAAGGTGAATGAGATAAACAGAGGAACCCAGCCTCGTCCTTGCTGTGCACCACCATTGCCTTTTTTTGTTTGCCTGGTATTGAGGTTAAGCTTCAAGATGACCCTGTCCATTTTTGTTCTCCTGGCAGAAGTGAATGTGGCCTGATAGATGCTTGAAACAATTACAGTGAGTTAGGGGAATTCTAGCAAAGCGCCAGGGAAAGCAGTTCATGCCTTTAGGGCCTCAACTCCAATAGAGATAGGATGGAGAAATAAACTGGAAAATATAGAGTGGGAAGAGCAAAAGAATAGGGAAGCAGCAGCATGCGTCACATATTCTGTGATGCTCTTTTAAACCTTTTGTTCAGACCCAAATTTCAGTGGTATTAAACCTTATATTGTCTACTTAAATGCACTTACAAATGCTGCATCTAATTTAGAGGCAGAAGCAGCAGACCTAGGCATTCCTTTTGTGCACTTTCCCACCACCCAATATATAGGATCCAATGTGTATGTCAGTTAAACACCCCTACAAAAATAATCATAACACATTATTATTTTTGTGGGGTGTTTAACTGATATATGTTTCAAGGCTGGATTTCAGCAATCTTTTGTCAATGCACAAATGTGCATAGGCAACTTGGAAAGAGAGGGAGAAAGAGAACCAAATGTAGGGAAGATATTCGAAAATGCAACATAACGTATTCCATTTCTTATAGGTAAACTAGAATTTAGGAGAAACTGAATGCAGGGCAGAATAAACAAAGAAGGAATTAATCAAGGAAACAATCTTATCCTTCCAAAGAATGTAAACATGTAGATGTCTTTAACCCATATTTCCTTATTGCCTTTACAGTGTGTAGAAACTGTCTTCTAATACACAAGACAGTAGCTACAATAACAGTGGGAAAGCAAACCTTCATTACAAAATGTACAAATTCATAGTTATTAGAAATAACCTTAAAGCATGACAGATGTTTGTGCTAAATATTTTCTTATTTATAAGTATGGCTATGACTTTATTACTCAGTGAGTAGTCATCCCATGTTAACAGCATGCTGTTACGTATTGCTCCCTGTGATTTCTACTGGGGTCTAGTGAGTAACTCACCTTATTTCTGTCTTCTGTCACTTTTTTAAATTACTGAATTAGTGATGAAGCTCTCTTATATACCAAAAGACTGAAACTTCTTAAGGAAGATGAAAAGGACTAGATGATGTACAATTACAATATACCTGTTTATTTCTCCCTGTTGATAGTGCTTTCTCTAATAGAAATGTTTGAGATATTACAACCTCTTGGTCATGATAACAGAAACAGATAATTAACAGGAAAAAAAAATATATTCAGTGGTAGCTATGCTGGCCATGCAGCAAAATACAACAAAATCCAAAATCCACAAACAGTGATACTTTTATTGGGCCAGCTTCAAAGGATAAAATACATTGAGCAAGCTTTCAAAGCTTCACTGGCTTCTTCATCAGGCAAAGATGTTTAAAAAAATATACAGGAGAAATATGGTGAGGATGTTAGGATCACAGTCCTATAGATGTTGGCAGGTCAGATGGTATTGAGGGATTTCAGTGTGGACAGAGACCACTCCCTTTATTAGCCATGTGAGGACTAGAGAGTAAGAGCAATCAAAGACAGGTAATAAAATTTCAACTCCATTAGCAACCTTTGTTGGCCATCTCCAATGCTAATGAAGTTAAAATTTTGAATCCAGTGAAGCTTTGAAAGCTTGCATAATATATTTTGTGTTTTGGAGTTGGCCTAATAACGATTCTGTTGCTTGTGGGTTTTAGATCATCAACAAACACTTGCTAGAAGGTAGTAGAGAATGAGAGGTGGGACAGGTAAAACTGACATTAGGAAGCAAGAAGGAGAGGCACAGAATAATAAATTAGAGAGAAGAAATAGGAAGCAAAAGAAAGGAATTATTTGAGTAATAAAGGCAATACAGTCCAGAGGGTATTAAAGGTATTAAAAAAGAATATATCTAGAAAAGAAAATATGCACAGCAGAGACAGAAAATCAATTTGGCCAGATACAGTTCCTCTTGTCAGTCAGAGACAGGAAGTGCAACTTCACCAAAAGCCAATTTGGACAGCCGGAAAAGATAGGAATGGTGAAAGCACTTGCCCAAAGATAAGAAAACCTGAAACACTGAAGTTTTAGAAAGACCAGAAGAAAAGGAATAAGGAAAGACTGGTTCTAAATGTTTTTAAATGCCAGTCTGTGTTTCCAGATTTGCACATCCACATAATATTTATTGGGGGTAATATATATTTATTGACTATAATAAATTATTTATTGAACATAATAAAATTATGGCTCCAGTCCTCAAGTCTGTGGTGGCATACCCTCCAACTTCACGCAGATGGTATCATGTACCATTCTCTTATGTTGTGTGAGGAAAAGCCAAAAATAGCAATGCATGGCAAAAGTAGGAATGTAGAAATCTGTCACCTTTAGTTGCATTTCTCAGTACACTATTGATCTTTCCTCCATCCCACTGTCAATTTCACTATTAGGTTGTGAGACACTCCCCTCCTCATGCCCAACATGGAAATTCATGAATAATGTATGACTTTTTGGTTTTTCACCTAATATATACATTTTCTCCATTGACTAAAGTGTGTTTCTGCCTAGATTTTCCTCAGATGGGTGTATTTCTACCTATGCACCTGTGTCTAGCCAATCTCAGGAGGGCAAAATGGAGAAAAGTGAACCTGGTAACTTTCCCCCCATTTCTAAGCAAAACAGCCTTTTTGCTTATCTTTTGCCAACTTATCTTTTCTATGGAAAATATGTCCTACAGGATTCATTGTTTTGCTGCAATAGACCACTGCATGTGTGTGTATTCAGTGGGTGGTGGAGTTGGGGATTAGAAAATAGTCTGGCTATCCATAGCCTGACATTGAATATTTGTATCATCTGCCAAGACCTCTGAGGACATAATTGGATGCTTCTTCAATTCCCCACCACTCTCCACCACTCATTGGATAGCTGTGGCGAATGACAATGGCTAAATGGTGAATGGGTGGGGTTTAAGAGAAGAGACATGGCATAGTTCCACTGGTGGAACTGTTATGCTCTGCTCTGCATTGCAGGATCTTAGCCTCCATGTGCACAGCACAATTAACAATACATGATATAATGGTCATATATACATTATGTGAAAATCAAAATGCCTTTAATAGACTAGCTCAAAATTACAGTAACTCTCAGATATACTGTATGAACTCTGTATTCATACCACTACCTTTTGCCCAAGGTACATTATGTGTGTGTGTGTTTTCAAGTCAGCTTATGGTGACCCCCTGAATTTCACATAGATCAGGTCAAATCCCAATTTCCCCATTGTATAACAGTCCTGTGGACACCTTGAACCAATTGTAGTTCCAGCTTAACTTACTTCACAGAATTCTTAGAATAAAAATGGAATAGGGGTGGTGGAAAATCATGTGAAATACTTTTGATGGCAGGAAATAAATGGAATGGAATTTGTTAAGCTGTGGATATAGTATATCTTGATTTCAGTAAGGCCTTTGACAAGGTTCCTCATGACATTCTTGCAAACAAGCTTGTAAAATGTGGGCTAGACAAGTTAACTGTTAAATGGATTTGTAATTGGTTGACTGGCCGAACCCAAAGGGTGCTCAGCAGTGGCTCCTCTTCTTCTTGGAAACATGTGACCAGTGGGGTGCCACAAGGTTCGGTCTTGGGCCCAGTGCTATTCAACATATTTATCAATTACTTGGATGAGGGAATTAGGGGCATACTTATCAAATTTGCAGATGACACCAAATTGGGAGGAGCAGCTACTACCCTGGGGGACAGGATCAAAATTCAAAATGACCTGGATAGGCTGGAGAGCTGGGCCAAAGCTAAGAAAATGAAATTCAATACGGAGAAGTGTAAGGTACTGCACTTAGGGTGAAAAAATGAAATGCATCGATATAGGATGGGAGAGACCTGGCTGAATGAGACTACATGCGAAAGGGATCTAGGAGTCCTAGTAGACCGCAAGTTGA
Source organism: Gambelia wislizenii (assembly GCA_030847615.1). Lineage (NCBI taxonomy): Eukaryota > Metazoa > Chordata > Lepidosauria > Squamata > Crotaphytidae > Gambelia > Gambelia wislizenii. The sequence goes on from JAUMIR010000004.1 coordinate 114,120,601, forward strand.
ACATGAGTCAACATGTGATGCGGCAGCTAAAAAGGCCAATGCGATTTTGGGCTGCATCAATAGAAATATTGTGACCAAATCAAGGGAAGTAATAGTGCCACTCTATTCTGCCTTGGTCCGACCTCACCTAGAATACTGTGTCCAGTTCTGGGCACCAAAATTAAAAAAGGATATTGATAAATTGGAGTGTGTCCAGAGGAGGGTGACTGAAATGGTGAAATGTCTGGAAACGATGCCTCATGAGGAGAGACTTAGGGAGGTGGGTATGTTTAGCCTGGAAAAAAGATAGTTAAGAGGTGATATGATAGCCCTGTTTAAGTATTTGAAGGGGTGTCACATTGAGGATGGAGTAGGCTTGTTTTCTGCTGCTCCAGAGACTGGAACACGGAGCAATGGGTGCAAGCTCCAGGAACAGAGATTCCATCTCAACATTAGGAGGAACTTTTTGACAGTCAGAGCTGTTCAGCAGTGGAACACACTCCCTCGGAGTGTGGTGGGGTCTCCTTCCTTGGAGGTCTTTAAACAGAGGCTGGATGGCCATCTGTCGGGGATGCTTTGATCTTGATTTCCTGCATGGCAGGGGGTTGGACTGGATGGCCCTCGTGGTCTCTTCCAACTCTGCAATTCTATGATTCTATGATATACTGTACTTGGAAAAACATGATTGTCATAAAGAAATACACACTATATATATTCATATTCCAGTTGCCTTTTAGAATGTCTCAGACTACAATCCTGAGGCCCTACTACCAGTTGATACTGCAGCTGTAGAAGTGGTTTTATATCAACCAAAGCTCATGCAAATACACACATACACAAACCCCACAATGAAAGGGTCTTAAAGGTGCTGCCACATTTTTCCCCTTTCCCCTCCCCCTCCTTTCTCCTTTTTTATAATCCTATACACATTTACCTATACGCACTGATGTAGGAGCAAGTCCCACTGAACTTGCTAGGATTTACTTCTGAGTATATATAGTAGGTATATAATTCCATTGTTTATGTAAATGGAACATGGGTTTTTAGAAAAAAAACTCTTTCAAAGTAAGTAGAAAGTAACATTTCCCTCACTGTTTGACCTCAAGGACTTACAGTTTCTTGTCTGTGTCACTGTTCAGCCTTAGCACACACAGGAGATTATCAGGCACCCTTAATATGGTGTTGCACGAATGCCAGGAAATCGCCAAAGGGCTTCCCTTTCAGACAATGTCATCCCTGTCCTGTTATGCTCCCGTGCTGGTCCATTTTGCCCTTGTTGCTTTTTATTCACAGCTTAAACCGTGAATAGATCATCCGTTCCGTTCATGTCACAGAACGATGGGCAAGTGAAAAGGTGCCCCATTTCTGTAGCGCAATGCCAGCCATAGTGGGAGGTCCATTCCAGAACACTTCCAGGTGTGATCAGGACATCCAGGTAAGTGACACCCTTTTTGTACCCTCCCCAGGTTACTTGGGGGGGGGGTTACGTATGTTTTTCTGCTTGCTGTAATTTTTTTAGCCTTTCTTTTTCTTTTTCTTTTTGAATTTTCCATGTGCTCGTCCTCTCACGAGAATGGCCCAGGATTTCAATCAGGAAGTGAATGCAGCTCCGTGCGAAGTGTATTCACTCCATGGCTGCTGAGGGGAAGGAAATGGGTGTGATTAAGGTAAGTGCAAAACCATTCATTATTGTGCAGGACAGGGTCAGGAGGGTAGCAGGAAAGGAGATAGTGAGACAGGAATGCTGTTTTTGTCCCCGTCTGAAAATCTCCACAGTGTCTATTTCTTTTGCTTACCTCTTGAAACTCTTTGGAGCCACACAGTCACACAGGGGCTGAAGTAGCTTACTGTTAAGGGCAAGACTCCATCCCCTCATCTCTTCTCCCTCCTGCTGAGTGAACTGAACTCAGCTTGCTGCAAATGAAGTATGAGCCAAGGAAAAAAGGGAAAAGTGGGAGAGGAGAGAGAAACCAAGACATTTTAAGAAACACTAAGAAAGTGAGATGGCAAAAGATTAACTGGAGCAATCCCTGCAAAACCAGGACAGTTGGGGCTTATGATACTGTGCAAACCTATGTAGAGGAGACCAGGTATAGTAAGAAATACTCTAGAAGACATTTTCTCCAGTCTGATATGGAGTAGGAGAAGGTAAGTCCGATAAGAGGGCAGGGGAGCTCTGCAAAGAAGATGAGTTGCAGGTACCTGGGCTGATCAATTCCTGCTCTAGAGACCCAGTTATCTGCCACCTCACTATCACATCAAGGCCAAATCCAGTGTTTGCTTTGGAGGCAAACAATGTCTGAGTCCTCACTGTATCCCCCAACCTCCACCAAGAGAAGAAAACTAAGCTCAGAGAAAACACACTGAAAGGAGATGCTATTTCTAAGCTCAGTTCTTTCCTCTTCCAAGGCACTATATTGTAATTTTGGTCCTGCTGAATTCAGAAGTTCTCAGTAATACCATAAAGGTGTCATGATGGTGTGGATTGTGCTGCTGTGTTAAACTGTATTATTGAAACAAATCAAACAGCTTTATATTCCATGAATCTTTGAGGCCCCACTTATAAATGAATAAAACACATCTTTCTGAATACTCATTTCCTCCTTAGTCTCTTACATTCTGCCTAATGCAAGACCCAGCACCAACATTCCATGCTAAGGAAATACTATGACTACAGAACAAACATTTCATTTTATTCATTTCCACATTGTAAGATGCCAACCTTGACACAGCATCTTATGTGTGTGCATGCAGTGTTCCAGTTAAATTGAATATTTGTGGTGTAAAACTGATCCAGAGACTCTTCACATATGCTCACAGATTCTTTTGTAGATGCTAATTGTCAAATATTTTAACTGTTTATCAAGAGAGCTTGCTGCAAGCCAATGTGCTAAGGATGCAGGACTAAATCACAGAAGTCATACCTTTATTGTGTCATTCTCATGTTCAGGAACAGGAAGCAAATTCTCTCTTTCTAGCTTGAAAAGAATCCATGGTATTCAGCTCCAAATGTTATCCGCTTACATTCAAGAAGTCTTTGTTCAAGACCCCGACACTCCAGTTCATGTGGATCTATAAATCCTTGAAGGAGTGTGCCATCATTTTATGGTTAGAGTAACAAGAAGGAAACATCTTGTGGAAGGTTATTCAGTATAAGTGAGAAAAAGACCCTGCCCTGACAAGCTGAGAGACAAGCAGGAGCGTGATATTGCTAGCCGGCTGTAAATAGCTGCACTATACTGTTGCTTTCATGGACAATATCCTGAGTACCTATAGGGTTATATTTCAGCAAGCAGTCACTAATCCTTCCAATATTCTGACCAGAACAGGAATATCCCTCCTTTCTTTACTTTTTATACACTTCATTATTTGCAGCAAAAATAATTATGTATGCCCTGTAGCTCTACGGAAAGATAAAAATTATATTGCAGGTGTACTGATTCAATAAGGGAAGCTATAACCCTGAGTTTGCAGGAGCTTTTGATGGCTGATGCTCATACTAGTCTCTGATTTTCTGAGTCTTAGGGTCACCATAAGTCGAAGCTGACTTGACAGCAAATTATAACAACCTTGTAGGTCTAGGTCTGCGTGTATACACACAATCCTAAATATACACTGGATTGACTATGTGACAAATGTTGCTGTCCTTGAGCAAGCAGGGATCACCACCAGCATTGAGGCAATGATATTGAGAACACAGCTGTGCTGGGCAGGGCACGTTTCTACGCTGGAAGACCATCGCCTCCCAAAAATAGTACTGTACGGTGAAATCATCACGGGTCAGCGTAAGAGGGGTGCTCCAAAAAAAGATACAAGGATTCCCTGAAACAGCATCTCAGGCTTGGCCAAATTGATCACCAACAATGGTCCGCCCTGGCCTCACATCGGGAGGCATGAAGACGCACTATCCACAATGCCGTAGCCTTATTTGAGAACTCACGCCAAACAAGTCTTGAAGAGAAATGACAATGCAAAAAGAATCACAACCCAGAAACATCACTCAAGGAGACCTTCTGTGCTTTCTGCAACCGGACTTGTTTATCTCAGATTGGCCTTTTTAGTCATCAGCGCGCTTGCAGAAAGCACAGGATGAGTCCTTCCTGAATCTTTGTTTGCGAAGAAAAAGCCAGAGACACCCCAAAATACAGGATTTGAGGCACATCTTTGAGGCATGCAAAACCACAAGATTACCTGTGAGAAAACATCCAGGTGATAATGTTAAGATGATTGACAGCATGCTCTTTGTATGAACTGTCCCATTTTGCTGGAAAGTTTTAGATTGTAAGCTTGAGGACAGGGAACTGCTTTGTTGTTCTTTCTCTTGTAAAGCACCCTGTGCATTGATGGTGCTATAGAAATAAAAGATAATAAGTTTTTATGTTTGTTTCAGTGCTTATCTGTGTATTTCATTCGTTTTTTAAATGTTTTCAGTGTTTTTACACAGACTCTCATCTTCTCGCGAGAACTGCTGAGATCACGTGCCCCAGCTAACATGGAAGTAAGTGGAGATTTCCCTGAAAGGAACATGCACAGGCCAGTGCAAAGCATTAATACAGTGTAATTAGAAGGCAATACGAAGACAAGTGCTACTGTAGTGGGACCTTTAATCCCATTCTTAAAATGCTAGTGGTGGTTGTTCGATAATTTCAGTTCTAATACAACAATATTTCCACCCTCTGTACTTGCGGAGTTACAGCATTTTAAGACACTAGTCTGATAAAGTCCTTACTGTCAGAATAACAGTGGAGGAAAGAAATGTTTAATGGACTTACAATGTTATAGAGTCATCTTTCATTATCCATACTATATATATATATATATATATTCATGTACAAATCAAGAAATTTTAGTCAAAAATATCAACCCAAAAACCTGGGTCGACTTATCCATGGGTCAATGTAAGTACTGTACCTTAACTCTTATATATATATATATATATATATATTAAAAAAACGAGCCATTTTCTTCTCTAAGTAGAGTGGCAAAAAGCGAAAGCTTAGTCCATTCTGGGAAAACCTAAAAGAAGTACCAACTCCCTCTACTCTCTCCACTATGGCACTGCTTCTGGCCTTTTTGAATGCCTGGGTGGGAAAATGGTGGCAGTGGTAGCTCTTTTGTGCTAGCTTCAAAGGAGTGCTGAGAGGGTAGAGGAGGCTGGTGCTTCTTTTAGGTTCTCCTGGGACAGACTAAGCTTTCTCTCCTTTTACCACTCTACTTAGAGAAGGGGGTGGTTCCTGTTTTGATAAAAATTAATAGTGTAACAACTTTTGGAACCATCTTCTTCACTGAGTAGAGTGGCAAAAGGCCTTTTTGAATGCCTGGTGGGAAAATGGCAAGGGCGTTGGTGGTGGTCAAAGATAGCTGGCCCTTTGAGGTGGTGCAGGTGTTTTCCCCACTCTGCAGAATGACCTTCAACTTATCCACGAGTCATAATTTTAGCCCCCAAACCTGCCCTTGATTTATACATGAGGTTGACTTATACACAAGTATATATGGTATGTTACATCACTGGACGACATCACTGGCACTGTGGGAATCTGAGATGTCTCTCATATCAACTCATGATTCCCTCTCATCACATTGATTAAATTGAGTCTGGATTGAGGAAGACATTAGAAGCAGCTTCCCAAATTACAGAAAGTAAGCAATGTGTTTTTTCTACCAGAGAGGAAACTAAAAGGATTGAGAATATCCTTTTGGATTTTGCAGAGCAGGGATAACTGACTGATTTATGAACAGTGGTCTTTAGTGTGAAGCAATAAAGTAAATATCATTCCTGATGTAACTCTTTATTTTTTTTAATATAATAATAAATGTGAAGCAATAGAAGAATAGACAAAAGTAAAGCAATCGGAAAAAGTAGACAGTTAAGAACCTTAAGGAGCTGTATCAAGGGGTGCTGGTTTTAGTGTGTTCCTCTTCTTCCATAAATAGACCCAAGCTTTCCTCAAGATTAAACATATGAAGAGATAAAGTTATTCTGTCAGAAGGAAGTTGTAGAAATAGCTGTAAGATGAAATGGAGGCCATTTAACAAATACACCTTTTTTAAAAAAGCTTTGAAAACACTAGTTTATCCTTAGATAAATGATGAAAGAAAACAGTGCTAGAAACATGTAAGAAAAGCTGTTAAGTATGTCATAGTCCTCTAAACCAGAACAGGCCTATCACAGTTTTTTCTTATGTTCACTATCCTTTCAGCTGTACATCCAATTAACCTTTATTTACTGAGGGAATGATGACATTCTAATTTGATTGGCAGCCCTGACACTGGCGCCAGTGAGTGGAGTTCAGAAAACTCTGCTGGAAAATCATGGTTTATTAATACATCATTAAGCACTTTAAATGGATTCCAATGGTGTATGCCTAAGGAAGGAGATAATTCAGCATTTGTTAGTTACTGACAGACTACAGGATTGAAAGTTATATCACAAGCCTTAATATGTTAAAGTTCCTAATGTGCCAGCAATTGAATTACAAGATCATTTAGTAGCCTGTATGTCATCTGCCTCTTTATCAGTAAGAACTATAAATGTTAATGATGCCACTGTTTTATACAGCCCTGAGAACACTGTACTACAGTAATACAATCTAGACACATTTCAACACAGATAAAATAGCAATTCAATTTATTTGTGATGTGTTTATGATGAGCATTGAGTCCATTAAACCTCCTTTAGTCAAATGACATCATTTGGGGTAAAACAGCATAATAACCAGTATGACTCTCTTAACAAATATATAGTCATTCTAAACATGGCCAGCTTAGTCTAAGGACTTTTTCAATCGGGGTAAAAAAAAAACCCAAGGAGGTTGGGAGAAGAATGGGGCTGTCGTGCTTACAGAGCCCCATTTCAGACAGCCCCATCCTCCTCCATCCTCCTCTCGACCTTCCCTCGTGCTTCCTCTGTGCAGCAGGTGCCGTTTTTTATTGACAGAAAATCTCAGGGAAGGTTGGGAGGAGCACAGGGAAGGTCGGGAGGAGTTCAAGAGGAGGATGGAGGAGGACGGGGCTGTCTGAAACAGGGCTCTATAAGTGCAACAGCCCAGTTCCTCTCCCGACCTCCTTGGAGGGTTTTTTACCCCGTTTGAAAAAGTCCTCAATGTAGCATCCACATCTGTCTTTAGATTTTAAGACTGCATAAGGATGCATACATGATACATACATAAGAAGCTAAAGAAGGGGTAGAAATCATGCACCCCTCCAGATATTGTTGAACTGCAACTCCCAGCATTCCTCACCATTGACACTGCTGGCCAAGCCTGCTGGGACTTGCAGTCAAACACATTTAGAGGCCCACAGAATTCCCACTCTTGTGATACAGGCTGACCTCCAACATGAAAAATGCAACCTTACAATCATTAAGAGCAGAAACATTTTCTGGCAAATCCACACTCATTTACCTTATTCTCTGTTCCTTTAAAGCCTCTGGATTTCTTCCCAAGGTTTACTTAGTATAGACATACATGGCATTGTCTATCTGTTTTGAAGAATGGCTATTATAGATACATGGTAGCAGCTAAAGAGAGAACCTCAGAACACTGATCTCTTCTGCAATACAAGGTGTTGAGTGTGATTCATGGAGGAGTTTATCAGATGTGTCCAAAGTGGTGTTACAGGAATGGCAGGAGATCACAAAAGGCTCTTTTTTCAGAAGACACTGTTCCCCTCTCGTTATGCACCCATTCCGCTGCTGTTCTGCCGGCGCTGCTTTTTATTGATGGAAGAAGCTGTCAATAGACACCTCGCCCCATTCTGTTCCTGTCACAGATGTTCCTGCATGCCACAAGGTGCCCTGTTATGCTGGTGAGAACCCAGTGTCAATGGGTGGTCCCTCCCAGAACACTTCTGGGTGAGATCGGGACATCCAGGTAAGTGACACACTTTTTATGACCCTCCCCAGGTAACTTCTACCTTTTGAAGTGTGTTTTTGTGCTTGCTGTATTTTTTTCATATTCTTTTAATTTTTATTTTTGAATTTCCTGTGCTCGCATCTTCTCACGAGAACCCGTGGGATTTCAATTCAGGCAGTAAAGGCAGCTCCGTTAGAGCTCTGTTCATTCCTGGGCTGCTGGAATGATGGTAGAGGAGGCAAGTGTGGTGGGGAGGGTGTTTATGGCATGACAGAGATGGAAGTGGAGATTATGGGACAGAAACTCTTTTTTCGTTCTTGCCTGATAATCTCCTTAGTGTCATATAAAACCCCCGACATTGTATATTATAGTTTATCCAACAAAGCAAGGATTCTGAATGACTAGCAGTACTTCCAGCCTTCCAGCCTTCCAAGATGTTCAAAGATGTTCTGAACAGGGGTATAAATAGTATCCAGAAATTTTCTTGTCCTTGACAATAAAGTGTGTCTCAACACATTGAGATACCATGTTTTGTTGTTGTTGTTTTTAACAAACCTGGCTGATGTAAAAAAGTCAGCACTGAATAAGAATAGAGATACTATGGCTGCTGACACACTGCAAAAATATTTATTTATTTATTATTTTGGATATTTATACCCTGCTCTTCAGCCACAAAGGCTCTCCACATCTGCCATTTTCTTCTTTACTGCATCAATTGACTCAAAACATGTTCCTTTAAGCATGAATTTCATTCTGACTCTTTCAGCTTTGTCAAAACTTCCTTATAATAATGCTGGTTCACTATTCTGCCTTATGGAACCCATTCTACCAAAATTACACCCTTGATGTAAAAAAAAAACAAAAACAAACCCCAATGAGCATGGCTTTGAATGTGGACTTGCTTTGGCGTGCTTTTTTCATTCTTTGTGATGATGGTGTTTTCTTTTTTTATTTTAATTTTTTATTAGATTAATTTACACAATCAACAAAAGAGAAAAAGAAAAACTTAATTCAAATAACTGTTAAAGCATCTTAAAACAAATATTCACAAAGCCATCAAAAAGATCAGTAATCTAATAAACTAACATAAAAAGGAGAATTCCTAAGTAAAAATAGAGAAAAGAAAAAAGAAAGAGGGAAAAAAAACCAAGAAGAGGAAAAAAGAAAGAAATAGCATAGCAATAGAGATTCCAAAATAATTTACCTACCTCTCTACCCTATCCTTTTAAAATGACTTCCCAGTTTTCCTGACAATATAATATTAATTAAATCTATAATCTTCTCTCTACATTATCATCCTCTTATTATATTTTCTTTATCTAGTCTTTTCAGATTCTCTTTATTACAAATCAAAACCCAAAGTTATGCAGTCTCTATTACAGTGTTTTACATAGTCTGTAGAAGGTCTCAATGTTTTTAAAAACCTTTCTATTGAATTTCCTTTCAGTAAATGTGTAAGTTTACCTAATTCTGCCATATCAAATACTTTCATCAACCATTCTGAAATTTTTGGAATTTTATTACTCTTCCAGTTTTTTGCGTCTACTACTATTGAGGCTGTAATTAGATAGCTTATCAAAATTTTATGTCTTCTTTCCTCTTTATTTTCTAAATTAATTATATTTAATATGAACAATTCTGGCCTAAATACTATATTTATTTTCAATTTTTTTGGTATTATTTCTCTAAAATTCGTAACCAATATCAACGTACTTTCTTATATTTCTACCATAAATGATAAAAAGATCCAATATGATTCTTATGTTGTGTAATATAAGCAGGTCCATGCAGCAAAAATAAACAGCAGAATATTGTTCTTTCAGGCATAAGAATAAAGGCTCAGACACATGCTTTGTGTCTAAAAACAATTTCTCTACTTGGGCATAATAAAGAATATTTACAGATATATACAGTATTCAGGAGAAAAACATCTTCACTCTGTGAAATCCAATCCAGAACTAAAATATGACTGCTTTTAGCTCAACCCAACCCAGCTCTGCAAAACTCAGCTCCAGGGCTCTGAGCTAATCAAAACTGATACATTTACCCAGCTAGATTCTGTAAACTGCTGCTAGCTCACTACTGCAAACTGCAGACTATTTGCTACATCTCAGCTTTTTAGAAAATAAATCTACTGTATGTCCCAATATCCTGACATCTTACATTTCCAACACTTATCATTTATGTTTTTATATATTTTTGCTAGTTTTTTCAGGAGTCATATACCATTACTACTACTACTACTAATAATAATAATAATAATATTTATTTATTTATACCCCGCCCCTCTGTAAAAAACAATTGGGGTGGCTTACAAAAATTAAAATACAAATACAGATTAAAATCCCTAAACACCACCCACCCCCACCCTCCCCCATAAAATGATATTAAACCAATATAATTAAAAACAACTAATCTAAAATCACATTAAAAATAATAAATAGCCAGCAGACTAAAAGAGGCCAAGAGCTCCTGAGGCCGGGATCTAATTAGGAAAGGCCTGCTGAAAGAGATCCATCTTTAGCGCTTTTTTAAAGCTACTCAGGCTCATCATCTGATGGATCCCGTTTGGCAGACCATTCCATAATTTGGGGGTGATTACCGAAAAGGCCCTCTGGGAGGTTGCAAACAGCCTAGATTTTTGTGGCTGAAGCAAATTCCTCCCAGAGGACTGGAGTTCATGGGGAGGATTGTATGGGAGGAGGCGGTTCTGAAGATAAGTTGGACCTAAGCCATTTAGGGCTTTAAAGGTAACAACCAACACCTTATACTGGGCCCGAAAACTGATAGGCAGCCAGTGGAGAGATTTTAATACTGGAGTTATATGGTCTCTCTGAGATGTTCCCGAGACCACTCTGGCTGCCATATTTTGTACCAACTGAAGTTTCTGGACCAAGCATGAGGGTAGCCCCATGTAGAGCACATTGCAGAAATCTAGATGAGAGGTTACCAGCACGTGCACCACAGTCTCGAGGTCCCTTACTTCCAGGAAAGGGCGCTGGAGTATGAGCTGAAGCTGATAACAGGCACTCCTGACCGCCACATTCACCTGACTAGTCATCTGAAGCGATGAATCAAGGAGCACCCCCAGACTGCGAACACAGTCCTTAATGGAGAGCGTGACCCCATCCAGGACTAGAGGTCGCAACCCAACTCCTGGTTTTGGGGCCGCTAATGTGAGCACCTACATATTGTCTGGATTTAATCTCAATCTGTTTTTCCTCATCCAGCCCATTACTGCTTTAAGACAATCATTAAGAGGAGAGACGCCATCAGAATTCGAGGCTGACAATCGGGACAAGGAGAAATAGATCTGGGTGTCATCAGCGTACTGATAACACCCAGCCCCATAACTCCAAATAATCTCACCCAGCAGCTTCATGTAGATGTTAAACAGTATTGGGGACAGGATGGCACCTTGCAGAATGCCACAAGTAAGCTTCTTTCTGCTGGAGCAGCTGTCCCTGAGCAGCAGCCTCTGGGACCTGCCTGAGAGGAAAGATCAGAACCACTGGAGCACAGTGCCTCCGATTCCTAACCCACTCAGGCAATCCAAGAGGATGCTATGATGTATCGTATCGAAAGCCACAGAGGTCTAGAAGCACCAACAGGGTCACACTACGCCTGTCGATGCTTAGATGCAGGTCGTCGGTCAAGGCAACCATGACAGTCTCAAGTCCAAATCCCATCCTAAAGCCAGTTTGAAATGGGTCTAGATAATTGATTTCATCCAAGATCACTTGGAGTTGAAGCGCAACTGCCCTCTCGATCACTTTGCTCAAGAATGGTAACATAGAAACTGGCCTATAGTTGTTCATGTCCAGGGGGTCCAGGGAAGGTTTTTTTCAGGAGCAGCCTAATGGTCGTTTCCATTAAACACGATGGAACACACCCTCTTCTGAGGGATGCATTGATGATGTCCTTAAGGAGCACCATCAAGGGACCCCCCCCCCAGGTGGCCAGCCATGAAGGGCAAGGATCGAGAGGGCAGGTTGTTTTCCTCACCCTACCAAGTAGCTTGTCCACATCCTTGGTACTCACGGATTGAAATTGATCCAGTAAACTTGCATCAATGGAGTTGCTGGACACCTCGTCAGTTCTTTCTGTCAAAATACTGGCATCTAAGTTGGCTCTTATCCAAGAGATTTTATCTGCAACGAAGTTGTTAAACGCTTCACAGCAGGCCGTTGTTGGGTTAAGCAATGGGTTCTGCACAGGTATAACCTGCATCATCTCCCTTACCACCCTAAACAGCTCTGCTGGATGGGACTCTGCAGATGCAATACGTGCAGAGGAGAAGGATCTCTGCGCTGCACATATTGCCTCTTGATAGGTCCAAAGAAAGGTCCTATGACGAGTCCTGTCAGATAAGAGTCAAGTTTTCCGCCAATTGCACTCTAGTCATTGTCCAACCCGCTTCATTTTCCTAATGTAAGTTTTCTGATGTATACCATGGCTTACGGTTTGGAGCGGGTTGGAAAGGACGCTTGGGAGCGATTATGTCTATAGCCTTGGTAAGGTCGGTGTTCCAGGTATTAACCAAAGCTTCGACAGGGTCACCGGCGTTACCAACCATTAAACCCTCCAAGGCTTTCTGGAATCCTATTGGTTCCATTAGCCTTCAGGGGCGGACCATTCTAATTAACCCCCGGTGGGGCGAGAAGAGACTCTTAGTTCAATCTTGACCAGGAAATGACCTGGCCATGACAATGTGGTGGTTTTAATAACCTCCACCCATGGATATTCCTGGGTGTATAAAATGTATCAAATTATTTATACGTCATTTTATAGACGTTTTCCATTGCATTGACTGTCATCTTGTCTCAGGATCATACTGGAAAATCCAGGTTTCATCACAAGTGATGATTATCTGAAAAAGGTTTGGGTCCATCTCCGTTTGCTGCAGAATGTCAGCACAAATTTACTTGAAGCACTGTGTTCACTCTGGTGTGAGAACCCTAGGGACTATCTTGGCACAAACTTTTCTCCTGTTGAGATCCTCATGCTAAATTTTCCATGTAGTGCTTTGCCAATGTTTGTGGCTTCAGATATCATTTGGATACTGAGTCGGTGGTCTCCTTAAACATTCTGGCTGATGTTTTCCATAATTTCTTCTGTTCTTGAAGTGGAAGGTCATCCAGGGTTTCATCGTCTTCCACATTCTCACTTCCTTCTCTGAATCTTTTGTGTCACTCAAACACACACACACACACACAAGATATGCAGTCTTCCCCATAGGCCTCAGTAAGCATTTGAAAAGATTCCATTGGTGTTTTGTTCAATTTTACTAAAAAATTCAAATTGACATGTTGCTCGACTTTTAAACTTAGCATTTTTCCAGCACACAACAGAAAACACAACTGCTTTAAACAACAACAGACAATTAACTTAATGGCCAAGAGTGCTGATGTTTGTCATGCAGGCTCAGACATGTAAAAACTCATGTGTTTACAATCAGTTCTCCCTGATTTGTCTGAAAGGTAGAAACTTAGGAGATTATCAGATGGGCTACATATGGTGTTACACGAATGCCAGGAGATCGCTAAAGGGCTTCCCTTTCACAGGACATCATTCTCAGGTCGTCATCCACCCGTGCTGCTTCCGTTCCACCAGCACTTCTTTTTATTGATAGGATAAGCTGTCAATCGATCGCCCATTTTGTTTCTGTAACAGAATGATGGGCTGACGGGTGAGTGAAACTGTGCCCTGTTATGCTGGCGCGATGCCAGCATCAGTGGGAGGTTCATGCCAGAACACCTCTGGGTGCGACTGGGACATTGAGGTAAGTGACACACTTTTTTTGTATCCTCCCCAGGTTACTTTTTTAAAAGTGTTTTTGTGCTTGCTGTCACTTTTTTTTAAAATTGAATTTTCCATGTGCTCATCCTCTTGCGAGAACAGCCAGGATTTTTATTCCAGGAAGTGAATGGGGCTGTGTTCAAGCTCCATTCCCTCCTGGGCAGCCCAGCACACAAGAGAAGATAGGTTTGAAAAGTTGGGTTATTGTGCCAGGATGGGGGTGGGAGAGGAGATTGCGAGAAGGGGACACTTTTTTTGTCCCAGTCTGAAAATCTCCCTAGTCTCATTATTTAATAGGCAGACCTCATAATGCAGTTTGACACTGCTTTAACTATAACGGCTCCATCCTATGGAATCCTGGGATTTGTAGTTTGCTGTGGTACCATACAGAGAAGGCTAAATATCTTACAAAATTACAGACCACAGAATTCCATAGCACTGAGACATGGCAGTTAAAGTGGTGTCAACCTGGATTATGTCAGCAGTGTATCATCAGTTTAAGACACTTTTTATTGCTACATTTTTGTTCTGCATATTGATTTTTCTAGAAAATACATTTTTGTGGAAAAAAATATGTGCAAAATACAATGTTTATTTATTCACTCAAATCTGAAAACATGAAAATTAATTTTTGAAAAGTGCAATATTCTTGCAATCTCACACTACACAACAGAAAGAAAACATTTCAATTCTTTATTTTTCCATGTGAAAATTAAGTAACAAAAAATGAGTTTTCCTTGTTTGGGATGTTTCTCCGCTAAGTCTAACATAAGGGCAGAGTAGTAGCAATTTCCTATATTCTACATACTTTCTATGCAACACATGGCAGCATACCCAACCCCATTTTATCATCACACCAATTCTTTTGAGTCAGGCTGAGAGATAGCTATTGGCCCAAGGTCACTTAGCTGGGAGATTATCACACTACACTGTTATAGTAGTGTGCCTCCTGTGGCTTCTTGGGATTTGCAGTTTAGGGAGGGGCATTTAGAACTCTCAGCCAGATTGCTTTTAGGCCTCACTAAACTACAAATCCCAGAATTCCATAGGAGGCAGCCATAACAGTTAAAGTGGAATAATAGCACTCTCTCTGGCTTTTCTTCACAAACAAAGATTCAGGAAGGACTCATCCCGCGCTTTCTGCAAGCGCACTGATGACTAAAAAGGCCAATCTGATATAAACAAGTCTGGTTGCAGAAAGTACAACAGAAGGTCTCCTTGGGTGATGTTTCCAAGTTGTGATTCTTTCTGCGTAGTGTGATAAAGTTGAAAATCAGCTTCATGGAGGAGTAGGGATTTCAATATGGGACTCACCAACCATAGTCCAATATGCTAATACATGTACAAAAATGTATTAACAATTGATCTTCTTTTTCATATTTCATTATGCTAAATATACCCACAAAAGGACTGGCTAAATTGTGTTTGATGCTAAGTGGTAAAACCATCTGGAAGACTACTCAACTCCAGGTCTATATAGGTATGGTGGTCTTACAGATAAATTTACCCCTAAATAAACTCCAACTAATTTTTGTCCTCATCCTCAGGATATTTAATTACTTTTTTTAAAAAAAGATGAATTTAAATTTAGAGGGATGGCATGGTGGTTTGAGTGTTTGACTATGGACTTTATCAGATGTGGGGGAACATGGCACAAAACCATGTCCCCAGCCGGCATCAAAACAGAACACTACAAGAACACTACAAGAAAGGGCAACAATATCAGACACCTGCATCCTTTAGCCATTCGGGGGTGTAGCGGGGGCATGAATGAAGCATCCCTTTTTTATTGACAGGCTAAGCCATCAATAAAAAGGGATGAATTATTTACTCGTGCTATGCTCCTGGAATGGCTGAAGGATGTCGTTGCCTGGTAATGTTGCCCGTTTTTGTTCTTGCAGCATTCTTCTGATGCATTTTTTGCATGTCTGGTAAAGTCCTATGACTGTGGAATCTGGGCTCAATTCCACACTCAGCCACGAAGTAACTATCTATCTTGGGCAAGTCCAGGAACTGGGTGGGGACATGTGAGCAGTTTCTGAGTCCCTTCAGAAATATGGGTGTGCTGCATGAGCTGTGTTGTGTTGGGATATATGTGTGTGTTGTGTATGCGTATATGTACGTGTTCTTAAAATTTTAGCTGTTTTTAACTTTATTGTTTAATTCTGTTTTAACTTTTGTATTTTGCTGATTTAACAATGTCATTTATTGTACGCCACTTTGAGCCCCAAATCGGGGGGAAAGCAGGATAGAAATAAAGATGATGATGATGATGAAGAAGAAGAAGAAGTCAGAAACTCTCAATCTCAGAAAACCCCAGGATAGGTTAGGGGTCCCTTAGGATCTCCATAAGTCAGAAACAACTTAAAGGCACACAACAATAAAATAGCGTGCAGCATTAATTATTGTACTTATGACATAAGTGGGTAGTAGTAATTCTGAGTTTATCTTGGAGTTGATAGGTATAATCTTGTAAGTACACTGAAAGTATTTAGCTTTGATTTGTCGCTTCTGTAGCTGTTACTAACAGCTCCGACAGAGAAAGATACTGTTGGGAAAAGTTTCTTTTTATTTTAATTCTTCCAGTAGGCCATCTGCCTGCCTTTCTCTCCCAACTGTTGAATGCATTAAGGATGTTTTCAAATGGGCTTTTTATTCTGTGTCAGACATGGAACAGGATCGACAGGCATGGAACAGGGTCCAGGCAGGCATGGAAAGGGAAACAGGGTTTCCCTTTCAGATGACGGTGACCCTGTCCTGTCCTGCTCCAGTGCTGCCCCTGTGATATTGCAATCACAGGGAAACATCGTGAATAGAACACCCATTCTGTCACGGAATCACGGATGGTCTGAAAGGTGCCCCATTCCTCTCCTGTTATGCTGGCGTGATGCCAGCCATGGGAGGAGGTATGTTCCGAACACTTCAGGTCCAGATCGGACACCAAGATAAGTGACACCCCTTTTTCCCCACCCTGGGTTACTTGTTTTTTTCAAATGTGTTTTTGTGATTGCTGTACTTTTAAATTCTTTTGTTGTTGTTGTTGTTGTTTACTTTTATTTTTAAATTTCCCACACAGTCGTTCTCTCGTGAGAATGGGCAGGGTTTGCTTTCCAGGACATGAATGCAGCTTTACAACAACTGCATTCACTCCCGGCCAGCCAAGGGGAGGGGGAGGATGTTCCTGTAATGGAAAAAGGTAGGTGTCTGATTTTTATTTTTTTATTTTTTGATTCCATGGCAGGAACCGGAGTGGAACGGGAAGGTGTTTAGTGCAGCAGGAATGGGGTAAAAGTCCCCATCTGAAAATGTCCTAAGACTCCATTCCAGCTTTGTAGAGAGGAGCACATGGTTGCTTGACCATGCAGTAGTAAGGCAAGAAAAAAGTTCCCACAGAAACTCAATTTTGATTTCAGTACACTATTACAATAGCAACTATCCCCAAATCAAGAGGTGGCAGCTTATTAATTTATCCTGTCATCCCACAAGCATGTAGTAAGGCTAAGATTGTAGAATGACAAAGAACCATGTATGTAACAAGAAACAATGTAATAAGTAACGTAAGTGACAAGCTGTAATAAGTACCTTAAGTGAAAAACTGGAATGTGTCCAGAGGAAGGCGACCAAAATGGTGAGAGGTCTGGAAGCCATGCCCTATGAGGAGCGACTTAGGGAGCTTGGCATGTTTACCCTGGAGAAGAGAAGGTTAACAGATGATGCAATAGCCATGTTTAAATATTTGAAGGGATGTCATATTGAGGATGGAGCAAGCTTATTTTCTGCTGCTCCAGAGACTAGTACATGGAGCAATGGACTCAAACTACAGGAAAAAAGATTCCACCTAAACATTAGGAAGAACCTCCTGACAGTAAAAGCTGTTCTGTAGTAGAATGGACTGCCTTGGAGTGTGGTGAAATTTCCTTCTTTGTAGGTTTTTAAACAGAGGCTGCATGGCCATCTGTCAGGAGTGGTTTGATTGTGTATTCCTGCAGGGTAGGGGGTTGGACTAGATGACCACAATCTTGTGGTCTCTTCCAACCTTATGATTCTATAATGATCAGTGTAAGGAGAAAAAAATTGACTAACAAGCAATAATCATGGAGTGATAGTGGCGGGGTGGGGGGAGAATGAGTATTGGGCACCAGTAATTAATTATTCCTTTTAAGGCACAAATTTCTTAGTTCTGATAATAAAGTTGTTCCCTGGTGACTGACTCCATCTAGTCCCATTTAAACCTTCTGAGACAAGAAAGAATTGGCAGTTACGTTTCTGACTTCCTGAGAGGAAGAAACAGTTTTATTGTCTTTCCTTTCCATTTTCCATTTCAGCCTTCTTCCAAAAGGGCAACAAGAAATGGAACTGGAGCCACAGACTCCCAATAGGACTGACAAAAACTTCTCTTTGGCGCCAGACCTGCATAAAACACAATGGGCTGGATCCAGGTTGGTCATTCCATGGTCAGTAGAGTTCCTGCTAGAGGAAGGGTGTTAAGAGGTAATTCTTTCTTACTCGGCAGTCTCTTGTGTTGCCATTCATGCTGCTCCAGAAGGTCTCTTTGCCTCCACAGCATTTTTTCTCAGAAGCCACAGGATGTTTTGGGGGAAGAAAAAAATCATGGAAATTGCTTCCCTATCCCCTTCCTCCAACACCATGATGGCCAAAGTCCAAATTGTGCTTGAATACAAAGCTAATTATATAATGTGCTTTGGAATTTAATATTGTGGAAGTGTTAATGATATTAACTAGATATTCTGCATCTAATAGGAGACATTTTCCATTTAGAAACTTTTGGTTGTGGGGTGGGTGGGAGGGATTGGCTTGTTTTCCAGCACTTTTATTGAGGGAAAATCACAGCCTGTTTAAAAGGTAGCTGTTAGCACATTCTGAAAAATCAGTCACTTTTAACAGTTCTCACACTCTGCACTCAATATCCAATCCAAAGCCAGTCACTTTTGAAAAATCCTGGCTTTTGCCACTGACCTAAATAAAACTCTTATCTGGATAATGCATAAAAGACATATGTTTGAACTGGATAAAGTGCACTGAATTGCCTTTCAAGGGCATGCTGCGGTTTACAATTAGTAGCAAAGTACATCTGTCTGTATGAAGTGATTTAATTTTCAATTTTTATATGCTGCAATACCTCTATACTACTCTCCTCTTTGCCATTATTGTATCTACCACCTTTTTAAAGAGAATGCATCTGAAACACATGCTGGGATGGGTGTCATTTAGTTCTGCTTGTACAGAAAGCAGGAGCAAAACATTAGGTGATTTGTAATCTATCAAAGGCAAACTTATAATTTTAACAGTGCTGTTTCCCTAGGGAAAGTGTTCTCCAATCTGGTGCCCATACGATTTCCATTATACTCAGCTAACATATTTCCAGGGCTTTGGGTTGGAGAAAACTACCTTAGGTATCTCTATCTGCAAAGTTTTTCAGTTTGCAAAATAAGGTCTTTCTATTTGCAAAAATATATAACAGGGAAAAAAAGTTGAATAAGGAAAATAAATTCAACAAGGGTAACAGACACCCCCCCCAGATCTGAAGAATGGAAGATCCGGGGGAGGTGTTTTAATGATGGGCAAGGGGAAGAGCACAGGGGTTGGCCAGGGCGTAGACACACCCTGGCTAGGAGGAGGCAGGGGCGGGGTTCTGGCAGGGCTTATTTTACCCATTGCTGCCCCTGGCTTCCTCCTCTTTTCCATTTGATACAGTTGACCAATTTTGTAGACTCCCCTTTGGTAAAATAGAGGACCTGAGGAACAGGGTGGCATATTTTCTAGGTCGCAACAAGGCCACACTGAGGGAATTTCAGGAGCTGATTGGCCATCTAAACTTTGCATGCAAAGTAGTGGCGCCTGGCAGGGCGTTCCTTCGGCGCCTATGCGATGCCATTGCAGGGGTTTCACAACCTCACCACAGAATCAGGGTTACCCGTGAAATTAAGCTGGACCTGGACATATGGTATACATTTCTGCAGCAGTATAATGGGGTTTCCTTTTGGAGAGAGGAGTTGCAGGTGTACAACACCCTTAAGGTGTCCTCTGATGCATCTGGTTCCCTGGGGTTTGGCATCTTCTATGGAGGGAGGTGGTGTGCTGAGCAGTGGCCGGATGACTGGATCAGTTCCGGTGTCACCTCCAACCTGACCTTTTTGGAGTTTTTTCCGATAATGGTAACGGTCAGATTGTGGGCAAGTGACTTCACCAACTCCACGGTGCGTTTCCGGTGTGATAACATGGCCACGGTCCAGGTGGTCAATTCGCTTACTTCTAAATCTAAGAGGGTTATGGAGGTGGTTTGAGCATTTACACTCCATTGCCTGAAGTATAATATTCTGTTTACCGCTACTCACGTGGCAGGAGTGGACAACGGCATTGCCGATGCTCTCTCCCGCATGCAGATGGATCACTTCAGGCAATTAGCACCAGGAGCTGCCGAGATTCCGGATCCGATGCCAGCGGATTTGTGGGAGCTTGGATGGGCGAAATAGTTAAAGCCATCAGCCTTTCCATTGCTCCTAGCACCAGGAGGGTATATAAGAGAGCTATCCAGGATTTTTTTAAATTTTGCAACAGTGAGCGGTTACCCAACACTTGGCCGGTACCTGTCCCCCACCTTCTCCATTTCTGTGTCTTCCTTAAGAACAAAGGCCTTGTCCCGCAATCCATATGGTCCAGGTTGGCAGCCTTGGCCTTTTGGAGTAAGGCACAAGGTTTCCAGGACACCACATCGAATTTTAGGATTAGGAGGGTGTTGGAGGGATGGGGAAAACAACGGACAATAGGCAACCCCTCTCCCCAGTGATCCTGAAAGGGCTTTTCCAAGTCTGACCCAATATTTGTGCAACCCCTTTTGAGGTGGCATTGCTTCACGCGGCCTCTCTTATGGCTTTCTTTGGTGCCTTATGCATCAGCAAGTTGGTTGTCGCATCAAAACAGGACAAATCAGGTATGGCCCTCAGCTTGCAGGACATCTGCATGGGCACCAAGGATGTAACTATCCAGATTAGGTGATCCAAAACTGATCAGTTGGGGAAGGGTGTACGGATTGTTCTTAAGGGGCGCCAAGACAGAACCCTCTGTCCAGTAGAAGCTCTGAGGGATTACTTGAAATTGAGGCCTGTGCAGTCCGGGCCCCTCTTTTGCCATGCCAATGGATCTCCCCTGACACGATATCAATTTTGGGCAATTACTAACAATGCTTTGGCATGCTTGGGATTGGGCGGTGTGCGTTTCTGTTCCCATTCGTTCAGGATTGGGGCCACCTCAATGGCTGCTGCACTGGGGATGTGGCCAGAGGCAATTAAAAAACTGGGAAGATGGAAGTCGGGTGCTTAGAAGGGCTATGTCCAACCAATCTGCTACTGACTTGATATGTTGTGGTTTGTGACTGTCTGTGTGCTTTTTACAGATGTGAGAGTCCATGTATTGATTTGTGGCCACAGCTTTGTGTATTGGGCAGCCCGCCATGCCAGAAAAAGCCACCTGGGTTCGCAGCTGGGTCTTGGAGACATTGCCATGGTCAAATGGCTTGGCAAGCGGGGTTTGAAGTGGAATGGTCTGATCAATTTGCTTTTTCAGGAGCGTTGTTGACCTCCTCCTCATGTCGTGGTGATACATCTCGGAGGGAATGACCTGGGCCTGCTGAAAGGCAGAGCCTTGATCCTCCAGGCTCTCGTAGATATGCAACAGATCAAGGCAGCGTGGCCACATGTTTTCCTGATTTGGTCAGACACTATTCCACGTCAGTCTTACCCGGTGAGGGGGACACCAAGCAGTTGGACATAGCCCAAAAGAAGGTGAACAAGGTGATTCACTGGGCAATGGAGGAAGGCCTTGGCCATTTCATCCGATACCCAGACATTTCATATAAATGACTGGAATTTTACAGGGTTGATGGGATCCACTTGTCTGACAGGGGGATCCAGCTATTTCTGAAGGGTATGCAAACGGGGGTGAGGGCTGTATTGGCCTCCCTGGTGGGGGATAGGGGCTAAGTAGACACTTGCCCCTTATCTGTGGCAGGGAGTGGGGAGACAACGATATGGCATTCACCTATGGCAACCTCAAATTGAGTGGAAGGATTGACCTTACTGAACTGCACCGGAATCTTAACGGATGGGGTGCAGCAAGGTGGGCTGTCCTTGGGGCCAGGATCAGGTTCAAATCCTCCACAGAAACTACACGGCTTGAGGATTTGCTACCTTGTGCCTGGCCTTCCAGCAGATGGCACCTGAAGGGAATCCCAAGTACCGGGATCCCCTGCAGGGCTCAGGTGACACGTGACCGTCTGCTCCAGCTGCCCCCACATTGGGTCTCCCCCTATTTGGTTTGCATGCCATAAGAAATAAACAAATAAATAGGAAAAATTACAATAAAGTGGCCCGTATTTCAACCCAATCTTCTGTGTCTTGTCTCGTTAATCCATGCGTCAATCATTAATAGAATATTTTCTGCATATTCCTGTAGGAATAAGCTTGGTTAAGAAGAAATGAGAACTCTGTTTCTATTTATTCTTTATATTTTGTTTGTAAAGGGTTTGGATTTTGGGGGGAGGGGGAGAACAAATGGGGGAGACCTCAGAAACAGATATAGCAGTGTCCGTCTCTCTGGACTCTTCAATAAAACTCCAAATGTCAATAGGAACTTCTACCATGTTTCTATATGCATGTGGTTGTACTGAATCTATTTCAAGGATGTGACTGAGAGCAATGATATGCTTTTTCTCTAAAAGTTGTGTTCCACAGAAATTCTTTATCTGAGCACCATTGATCCAGTACACTGGCCATCTTGAATATACTACCATTGCACCTTAACCCAAAAATAAAGAGGCGAGACACATATAATGGAGTAACCCAAATCTGCAGTGAAGCCTTCATAGCACAAAACTCAGCTGAAACCGGGGTCATTCCAGACCTCCTCATCAACTGTAAGGGGTATACACCTAGGCCCCAGTTCCAGTCTGTAAAGTTATGGCCTGGCTTGTCTGGCCGATATGCATATCACACATCAATACAGTTGGCAAAAAGTAATATTGCCTATATTTCACAGCCTCTACATGCTGTCCCACAGAGTTATTTCAGAGATGTTATTATGGAGTCTGGAAAAGCATCCAGCAGTCTATCTGGTCAGGTTTCTTGGGATCAGTTTCAGTTGCTGCAGGAGGATGATATGAGTAAGTTGCTTGAATCAGTCCATTTCACCACCAGTAAGCTTAATGCCTTCCATCTTGGCTAATAAGATCTGGCAGAGGTGGATTGAATGGGTGGGCCCAAAGGATGTTAAATGCCTCAATCTGTTATGGAGTGCCTCCAACTTTGAAAGAGGCTATAGTGTACTCTCCCCTGAAAAAGGCTCAGGTATATGTTAGAATTTTCCTGTCTCATTGCTAATATCCTCTATTTGGGCAAGATGCTCCAGTGTGGAGTAGCTGGGCAAATTCAGATGTTCTCCGAGAAAACAGCTTATATAGGCCCATTTTAGTTTCACTTTAGGAGAGAGTGTTGTATCCATATAATCTTAGCATGCCCTGACTGAGTGGAAGATGGAGGAGTGCTGCCTTGCTGATCTTCCTTGATCTTTCAGCAGCTTTGATACCATTGGTCTTGATATCTTACTGAATCAGCTCTACAGAATAAGAGTAGGGCCATTGTGTTACAGTGTTACTCCTAGATACAGGGCCATTCCCAGAGTGGTATTGGGGAATTCCTGTTCATCTATTAAACTGTGGGATACTACAGGATTCCATCCTACTTCATACACTGTTAAATATATAGATACGAAGCTGCTTTGTGAGATGACTAAGGAGATTTTCAGATGGGCAATTTAATCCATGGGAGACACGGAACAGGGTCAGGAAAAATATCTTCTTTTCAGAAGATGTTGACCCTTTTCCGTTTCTCCCCCTTCCTCATTCTGCCTTTCCCCATGATATTGTCATCACGGAGAAACTTTGTTTTTGGACCACCCATTCTGTTGTAGTAACAGAATCACAGGTGGTTTGAAAGGTGTCCCGTTCCTCTCCTGCGATGACAGCTGTGGGAGGGATGTCCATTTTGGACACTTCCATGCAGGAATGGGACACCCAGGTAAATAGCACCCTTCCCCCCCTCCCTGGGTTACTTGGGGTTTTTTGTATGTGTTTCTGTGCTTGCTTTACTCTTTTGACAGCTGGAGAGGTTATTTTTAAATTTCCTTCCCACCCATTCTCTCACAAGAATGAGCGGGATTTCAGTTCCAGGTTGTAAAGGCAGCCTTACGACAACTGCATTTACAGCCAGCCAGCTTGGGGAGAGGGAGGACGTTCCTGCCATGGAATAAAGGTAAGTGTTAGAACATTTTCCCTTTACTCCATGACAGGAACAGGATTGGGGCTTGCAGGGCACGAATGGGGCATTTGGCCCCGTTTGAAAATCTAAGAGTTTGGTAGTTGTGCACTATCATTACACTGATGACTCTCAGCTCTACTTTTTGTCAGATGGGGCTGTGCAGGTGCTGGGTTTGACAAGACCCTGCAGGTTGGTGGCTTCAGGGTGGAGGAAGCCTTCCTCCCCCATTACACTGGGGTAAAAGGCTGCTGAGATAATTGAGCAGGGAGTTCGGCTGTGGATAGGAGTGGCTGGCCTTAAAAGTCACTCCACCACCCCCACCCCAGGAACATCTACCAGCCAGCCAGCCAGCCGGAGGACTCTGGAGGAAGCCTTCCTCCCCTATTACACCGGGGTAAAAGGCTGCTGAGATAACCGAGCAGGGAGTTGGGCTGTGGATAAGAGTGGCTGGCCTTAAAAGTCACTCCACCACCCCCACCCCAAGGATACCTACCAGCCAGCCAGCCAGGAAGGACCTGAGGGTGTGGCCTCAATCCAACTGGGGTTTCAACTCCTACCGTGGCTGCTTAGTGATTGCCTTCTAACTATGCTCTGTTTGCAAACTCTGGGACTGTTAAAACAGCTGGGACTGTTAAAACAACCACCCAGATGGAAGGCAGTGAGGGAGAGCTAACAAATGTCTTATTGGGAGCAGTGATTCAGGTTGTGCAGGGCAAAGGAAGGTATGGTGATAATAGAATGGAATATTGTTACAAAAGAAGGAGGGCTTGATGTCTGAAAGCGATCCCACCATCAGTCCATTCTGTTACCCAAAGTAGGCTGGGGAGCTTATCAACCATGCCACAGAACCTTACCTTGCTTCTCTGCAATGCTAGATCGATAAAGAACAAAACCCATATCATCCACGATTTACTCGTGGATGAAAAGGCCGACCTAGCTTGCTTCAAGGAAACCTGGCTGGGAGAGGACAGTGCTATCACCTGGAATCAGGCTCTCCTGGCCAGGTACTCCGTTAATGAGCAGGTAAGGGAAAGTGGGCAGGGGGGTAGAGTGGCCCTAGTCCATAGAGATAATCTCACCCTGACCAGGATACCTATCCGGAAAATCGACCACTTTGAGTGTGTGTATCTAAGCCTGAAAACCAGGGATAGCATAGGGATTATGTTGGTATACCGTCCACCTCATTGTCTGAGCTGATGCAACTGGTCTCGGAGCTGCTGTTGGAGTCACCCAGACTTTTAGTTCTGGGTGACTTCAACATCCCATTCGAGACCAGTTTAACAGGTGTGGCTTGGCAGTTCATGGATTCCATTATAGACATGGGCCTATCCCAACTGGTTTCTGGGCCAACACACTGTGAGGGGCACACTCTCAATGCAGTCTTCAGTACGGAGCAGGTATATCCGTGGGCGGAGGTAGTGAGTACCACCGCATTATCATGGACGGATCATGTCCTGGTTACAGTCGGACTTAGAGCCAATGTCCGCCCCACTGGAGATGGAGGACCTACTAGAATAGTCCACCCTCAGTGGCTAATGGAGCCAATAGGTCTTCAGAAAGCCTTGGAGGGTTTCTTGGTTGGTAATGCCAGTGATTCTGTCGAAGCTCTGGTTGAAACTTGGAACAACAATCTCACCAGGGCCATGGATACGATCGCTCCTAAGCATCCGTTCCAACCTGCTCCAAATAAACAACCATGGAACATAGGAAGATGAAGAGGGCTGGACAATGACTAGAGTGCACCTGGGAGAAAACTCAACTCTTATCTGACAACACTTGTCATAGGAATTTTCTTTATTCCTATCGAGAGGCAATACGTGCAGCACAGAGGTTTTTCTGCTCTGCACGTATTGTGCCTGCAGAGTCCCGTCCAGCAGAGCTGTTTAGGGTAGTAAGAGAGCTCACATAGGCTCCACCTGTACAGAATCCTCTACTGAACCCAAAGCAGCTGGCTGTGATGTTTAATAACTACTTTGCAGATTAAATCTCTCAGATAAGAGCAGACTTGAATGCTGGGTTTATAGCACAGTCGACTGATGAGGTGTGCAGTAAACCCATTTCTGAGATTAGACTGGATCAGTTTGAGCTGATGAGTACCGATGACATGGACAAGATCCTTGTAAAAGTGGGGAAGATGACGTGCCCTCCTGACCCTTATCCATCATGGCTGGTCATCCAGGGGTTGATGCATTGACGGTTTTTCTTAAGGAGACCATCAATGCATCCCTTAGGGAGGGAGTTATGCCATCTTGTTTAAAGGAAGCGGTTGTGAGACCACTCCTAAAGAAACCTTCCCTGGACCCCCTGGACTTGAAAAATTATAGGCCAGTTTCCCATCTGCCATTTTTGAGCAAGGTGATTGAGCAGGCCATTGCTTCTCAACTCCAAGTAATCTTGGATTAAACCAATTTTCTAGATCCATTTCAAACCGGCTTCAGACCGGGATTTGGGGTGGAGACTTGCCATGGTTGCTCTCATAGATGACCTTTGCCAAAACATTGACAGGGAAGCATGACCCAGTTGATGCTTTTGGATCTCTCAGCGGCTTTCGATATGATAGATCACGGCATCCTCTTGGAACGCTTGGAAGAGTTGGGGATTGGAGGCACTGCACTTCAGTGGTTCCATTCCTTCCTCTCAGGTAGATTCCAGACGGGTGATGCTCAGGGACAGTTGCTCATCAAAAATAGAGCTTAATTGTGGCATCCCTCAGGGTGCCACCCTGTCCCTGATGCTTTTTAATATCTATATGAAGGTGCTGGGAGAAATCATCCGAAGACGTAGGGTGGGGTGTTACCAGTATGCTGAGGGCACCCAAATATATTTCTCCATGTCTCTGTCATCAGCCATGACGACAGATGGTATTTCTCCCCTCAGTCACTGTCCTGTAGCAGTAATGGACTGGATGAGGAAAAATCTACTCAAACTGAATCCAGAGAAAGCGGAGATGGTTACAGTGGGGGGCCCTACACCTGGTATTGGGTTGCAACCGCCAGTCTTGGGCGGGGTCACGTTCTCTGCTAAGGACTGTGTTCGCAGTTTGGGTGTGCTCCTAGACTTGTCGCTTCACATGACTGCTCAGGTGAACGCGACAGTCAAGAGTGCCTGTTATCAGCTTCGGCAGATATGCCAACTGCGCCCTTACCTCGAGAAAAGGACCTAGAAACTGTAGTGCATGCACTGGTGACCTCACAACTCGATTTCTGCAATGCTCTCTACATGGGGCTACCCTTATACCTAGTTCGGAAACTACAACTGGTGCAAAATATGGCAGCCAGGTTAGTCACTGGGAAATCGTGAAGGGAGCATATCACTCCAATCTTGAAATCGCTTCACTGGCTGCCTATCAGCTTCCGAGCACAGTATAAGGTGTTGGTAATGACTTATAAAGCCCTACATGACCTAGGTCCAACCTATATAAGGGATCACCTCCTCCCATATAATCTGTCCCACACCCTTAGATCTTCTGGGAGGGGTTTATTGCCACCAATGAGATCTAGATTAACAGCAACCTCCCAGAGATCTTTTTCTATCGCTGTTCCCAGACTATGGAATGCCCTGCCAGAGGAGATCTGTCAAGCAACCAGCTTGGAGAATTTCAAAAAAGCCATCAAAACTGATCTCTTCCAGCAGGCCTTCCTTGAACAGAACAGACCATTTTTAATGGATGCTTCTCCCTCTTTTTATATATATGTTTGTATGTTTTGATATTATAGTTTTAAAGTCTTAGGGTAGTTATTTTATGTCACTGGTGAATTTGCCAGTTATTTTAAATATCTGTACTATTATATGTAATTTTAAGGGGGGTAAATTGTTTTAAGTTATTACTGTTGTTATTGATTTGTTTGTTTTATATCCAATTGTTGTGAGCCACCTTGATTGCCTAATAGGCAAAAGGCAGGGTACAAAAATAAAGTTATTAAAATTCTCATTATTATAGGGTTAAGAATTGGATACAATTACCTGACCTGGATGGGGTTGCACTCTCCTTGAGGGAAGCTATGCATAACATCTTTGCCACTGGAGACCTAGGTGCACTCTATGGCTCAGAGTGCCTGGTGCTAATTTCTACTAGTTCACCAGGTACAGCTTTTTGAACAGGGATATGGTCACAGTAATGCATGCACTAATAATTTTCCAATTAGACTACTGCAATGTTGTATACACTGAGCTGTCCTTGGAGACAATTTGGAAGCTGCAATAAATGCAAAATGAAGCAGCTAGAGTGCTGAGTCACACTGTAAGTGAACCATATAACACCAGTTTTAAAGAAATGACACTAAGTACTGGTAAAGTGCTGGCTTGAATTCAAGGTGCTGCTGATGAATTTTAAAGCTCTAAGTGGACTGAATGTTTCCTTCTATATATACAACATTATGGCTAGGTAGAGCAAGGTAGCCACCACAAGCAACTGATGAATGGGCAGCATATATAGGTGTGTGTGCACATGCTTACAACAAAATTTTCTGTCTCATAGTCCAAGATATAGTGTATTTTTCACTTTCACTGAGGCAGGGGTTCAATTTTCTGCTCTGCCCCAGGCAGCAAATTGTCTTGGGTGGGCCTCCTTCTCAGGTCACTCAAAATCAGCACTTTTGCTAATCCTCAGAAGGACAACGGGGGATAATGAAGTCACCATGAAGGTAGCCTGTTGCATTCTACATGAGTAGCAATTTCCTAAACAATCTTGGAGCAACACTGGGCAGAATTTCTCATAGTGTCCCATCCTCACTGCTAGGTTTGAAAGCCTGTATGATAGTCATTCAGTATGAACCTGTGGTGTTCACATAGCCTGTCTTTTATTTTGCCTCACTGATGGCTACTTATCAGCTACAGGCACTTCTTGCTCAAACAAACCGGGGAGTGAATTTGAAAGGAAAGAAGACAGTAAAGCAGTAACCCTGGCAAAAAGATACTGCTTTTAAGCTGCCATAGACTCTGGAGTCAGTGAATCGTTTGACAAGGCATGATATACACTGGCAAGGAGAGCAGAATGGAAACTACAGTATCACAGAGTGCAGGCATAGATCAGCAAGAACACTGCAGGCAATGTTGTTATTCTGTTGGACCTTTCTTCCTTCTCTGCAGTACCAGAGTCTACAGAGTACCAGAGTCTACAGATAGCATGCCTTTTATGAAGTGGGATCTGCATACATTCACAAGCAGGTGGAAATCTTTCTGGATGTTACACATGCAAGCTAAATAACACCAACAATGACAATAATACTAGAGCTGAATTATAGATCAAACCACACATTTGCTTGTGCATAACCAAAGGAAAAGATGGGTGTGAGCTTGAGGCCAATTCCAAACCAAGGAGATGTGCTGAATGGCCAGGTGTGTTCATCACTAAATATGTACTGTGTGCACCTGTTCAATCCACTATAGGGAATGCAATGAACAAACTGCAGTTTGCTTTATTGGATACAACAGTGATGTTATCTTCAGCATAGTCACAAAGACAGCACATGTCATTGTCTATATGCCGTTCTAGTGTTAATAAGAAATGGATGCAAATAAGAATCTAAAAGACACACAGATTTCCTCACTGGCAAAATCAGCAACACCATAACTGCAAATTACACTGGGTATTAAACATAATTCTATTGTTTCTGCACAAAAATGCTTTTCTGGTGGTTTTTGGAAACCCATCCAAAATCCAAAAGTATATAGTGACAGAAATATCTTCATACATAGTAACATTTGAAAGTTTTTTAAAAAATGATAATGAAAGAATGACAATAGGGCTTGGAGACCCAGATTCAGTTCCACACAGAGCCATGAAACTTGTTCAGCAACTTTAAGCCAATCACACTGTCTCAGTTTGCCCACCTGACAGGAAAGTCTAGATCAGACAAGATTTGAATTACCAAATTGGGTACCAAAACAAATCTGGAGCCCGGTGTACAGACCCTAGAAGTGGAAATGACTGTTTATATAGTCTTCACTATATTTCCCTATAAAAAACAACAACACTGCTATTAAAGAGTGCTGGTGATATTCTTGCCTGAGATGGAAAGCTAGAGCTGTCAATGAGGAATGTCCCCTTTTTCCTCTCTCCCAATCCTCACCCAGGTGTTTTCCTTATATGGTGCTACTTCACAACACTTTAGATAAATATTCACTTACCATAGCTTGATAAGCGCAAGCAGAGGAGTACCTAGCCCAGGCTGTCTCTATTGTTTCTCCCCTCAAATGGGAAGCAGCATCTCTGCAGAGACGTTCCTGTTCACTTTGAGACTCTCCATGTAAGCAAGGACCTTGAAAAGCAAGTACCTCCCCTGCAAAAAGGAGGGACAGGGGCATGAACTCCTTCACTCATATGTTCATCAAAGTTAAACAAATGAATAGAGTTGCCATCAGTCAGGATGACTGAACCAATCTGAATCCCATTGGACTGATATGTTGCAGACACACCAGAAAAATCTGCTCTGATCCTGATCCAATCCAAATTAGTCTGAATTGGTCTAGTTCAGTTTTGAAGTTGGTTGAATTATATTATCATACCTTACCACCCCTATTTCTTAAAGGCACATAGTAGACACTTTTTGGGGTCACAGTTATTGGACTCTGTTAGGTGTCAAGCTAACCGGAGGACAGGTGAGGTGATGATGATGCAAGATGTGCCTAGAATAATAATGGTGGGAAAGCCCAGATAGGATTATGTGGAAAAACCCAGCCATTTAAAAGGTCTATGCTAATCCTCTCAAACATGCAAATCAGTGACCTTCCCTCAACCCATACCCTATGGAAATCTCTCCTGTACACCCTACCTGTTTGAACATTAGGATGTTGTTGCAGATCCATCAACATTTTATAACTCCAGAGGTAGGGCAATCAGACCATTCTGGATCCTTTTGTCCATTCCGTGAGAAAGCCATCTAGGCTTTGTCATACCAAGACATTCCTTATGGGTATGAAATGGGGTATAAATATCCTAGCCAAGACCCTAATCATGTGTGCTGCAGACTGGATCCACAGACTGGGTTCACCTCTGCCACCCTCAGAGCTATCTGAGTCTCTCAAACGCAGAGACCTCTCTCTCCAAGAGGGATAACTATCACCCTTCCACCCCTGACTTCTCTCTATCCCACCTCTATTCAGCCTTTATCTTCAATAGCCTTGTATGGTTCTTTAGAGTTTATATTCTTGTATGATAATTTATCTCTTGTGTTAATTGAATAAAAATACTTTGTTTATCTTTAACTATTAGTTGCACAGCATTAATCTGGGGGCATGAATGGCAAAGAACAAAAGGTTTTTGCAGCAGCAGGGCTATTCCTAGAGGTGGGAGTGATCCAGTTCACACCTTCTGGTGCTCTGCTGAGTGAGACAGTTGCCTCAACCAATGCTGTTAGTTTACTGCTACTCTCAGGTCAGGCTGCCTGATTGTCTTTGCTATATTTGGTATCTCCTCTGGGTTTGTTATTCCTCTTGTTTTTGGAGGCTAAATTTCAAAGCAGATCTTCACTTTGGTGTTTACTGGAAAACACAATACTATGATAAGGTGCATGCATGTGGCAGCATCCATGTATATGTACCAACATTACAAGTCAAGAGAGATATTTTTTAAAAAAAAATCAATGATTGCCCTCCCTGTGCACTGACATCACCAACAGCTTTAGAGAGAAAACTCATGATTGCCAACTCAATTCCAAATCAAGCAGAAGGGAGTTTGCACATCACTACATAATAACAAACGAACCCAACAGTTTGTGCTGTGAGATCAGCAGCGTGATCACATTCATTTAATCCTAGAGAAATAATTGCAAAACAGCAGATATGGGATTAAGCTTTCTGTAGAAGAACTCCAGCTTTAGGGCAGGACTGAGTGACCAGCAGGTTTCTAGAATACAGTTCCCATTGGATTCTTGCACCCTGCTTAGTGATGTGGGATCATGGTAGCACTAATAATTAACAGCTGAGCCGCACTCCTTTAGAGATTTCTGGTTTAGAGCTTCCCTCTGTTTTAGGAGTTTAGGGACTACACTGTTCTTTATACAGACTCTTTGGGTGTTTCTTATATTTCAGTGTAATTCCTACACAAAGCCTAAACATCCATTGAGGAGTTTAGAAATTGTGCCAGCCCCAACTTTGTATCACGTGTTACTACTGGTCACCTTTTCCCATGGCAATAGTTAGAGAGGAAAAAATTAGAGTGATAACTTATAATTAGAATATCTTTGCTACAAGGGGAGATCATTGTTTCATTTACTTTACCTTATGGACACTCCTTTTTCTCCTTGCTGAGCATGCAAAATTCATTTTTGTAATAAAATCTACCCCCTTTTATTAAAATGCACCATTTTTTTAAAAAAAAATTGCTGCTGACAGTTCTCTCTTCTCTAGATAATGAATCAAGGAATATAATTTGGCTCTTCAAATCCAAGCAATAACTACTGTACTCAATATCATCTTCCTCCTTCCTTCTTGATCTTTTGAAAATGCTCATCTCCTTTCAGTCACATTTCCTGCTCTAATACAGCCTTCCCAAATGCACTGATTTGTTCTTTGTCTTTTCATTTTTATGTCATTTATTATCTCTATGTTGAGATTTGTCTTTCGACTCCTGTATTCTTCTTCTATTTTTCATATTTAATGAGGCGCAAGGAATTTTGCAATAAGGACTCATTGAAGCTGTCATTTATCGACATGACTTTGTTCTACATTAGTAATAAATGCCCAAATTCTTTCTGTTTCTAATGATATTCCTCCCTGTTACTAAGGATCGTTTTCTTCTTATATTCAGACTTGCATACTTTAGTTTCTTCTTTCTATAGATTGTTATCTTTCCAAAGAAACTTGGAAAGTGTAGTCTGCAAGTTAGGCATGAAGGCACAGATAGAGTATTGGTAGACATTTTTAAGTATATCATTATATGTAAATGAAATGCTAGCCTTTTTGAATTCTGCTATTAATACAAAACTGCTGGATCAGTATATTCTAAGAGATTTTGGCCATAGTCCAACTAAAATTAGTAATGGTTGGCTAAACTTCATGGGTGACTTAATTTTGTAACTTGTTGAATTGGCTTCAATAAGAGTTAATCACATCTAAGTTGAGCTGGACAGAGACCACTCTCCAGAAAGTTGGTGGAATTTTAAAAACTGTTTTAATTTACAACAGTGGGTTATTCCTGATTTACATACCAGCTAATTAGAAGAAATAGGGAATTACATCCATAGAGTATAGGTATGTGTCTGAGTGAAACAGAGTACGTCTTATCACAAACTGGGGTCTTGAGTTAATTTCCTACTTCCCAAAGTTCTCAAAGCCTTTCCTACATTAATTATAATTATGTCAATTTGTTATATGTGCTCTATAATTAAAATAACTGCTTGCCTTTTATTTTTAGCACTGCTAAATGAGGAACCAAGGTGCTTTTACACAACCATTTAAATTATAAGTGCACTATTGATGTCTTCAAGAAATATGGAAAAGCAAAAACTAAAACAGAATTATTTTATATTGGAAAAGGATCCCAAATCAGAAGACTTTTAGTAGATAAATAATTTTATTCTAGTACTCATACCAGTATTATAGAAAAGAATTAGCACTTTGTCACTAAATAATCTGCCTTGCACATGCAACCGGCATACTCAAACATTAGTTTGGGAAATAGATTGATTAGGAGGAACCAAAATCCATAGCAGTCTTCCTCAGGCTTCTTCATAAATAAAATGAGAGGGGAGAAAAAGTTCATTTGATTTTGAAACCACATCACTTGCACTTAGTTATAAGAGCCTTAAGGTGGTGAGTACAACTTTAAATGAAACCTTAAGATGTATGCAACTTGTGGCTCTCCAGATGTGGTTGCGATGTAACACACATTAACCTTAGCCAGTATAGCTAAGCACTGAATCTACAGGGTGTTGTGCGAATACCAGGTGCTGTCTGGGACAAAGTAGCAAATACTGATTGATTTCTCAGTTTTGAAAATATAAAATGAAGCAGTTACTCTAATCTACCTCTAATGAATCTGTACTACTTTCACTAGTTTTATAATGAACTATGAAAGGGTCATAGTCACTCACCAGAGGTGCCACCTAGTCTGGTCCACTCCCTGGCCTCAGACGTGGATGAGAAGCTTAGCTCAGTTGAAGCCTCTGAAGGAGATGTACAAGAGAAAAAGAAATAAGAACAATAGAAGAGTGGAGACCAGTTTTAAAGGGGAGCACCACAAAGGCAGAAGATGTAAGATG
The DNA here is from genome assembly GCA_030847615.1 of Gambelia wislizenii. Classification (NCBI taxonomy): domain Eukaryota; kingdom Metazoa; phylum Chordata; class Lepidosauria; order Squamata; family Crotaphytidae; genus Gambelia; species Gambelia wislizenii. Next base: position 114,154,765 of record JAUMIR010000004.1, read on the forward strand.
GAAGAGGTAATACTTGCATCTCCTTGGGGCTTGGAAAGGAAAAGAGGGCTATTACCCAGGATATGTGTAGCAGCTCACATGAAGCTTTGTGTGCCAGAATTGGGAGAATATATCCAAAAGAGTCTTAAGCTCAGAAGAACGTCAAGGGAGTCAGGAGACAACCCCTCTATGAAAAGGAAATACAAGCAAGTTGTTAAAGGAAAGAAAGGCATGTTAAGCACCCACTCTTCTTATCTTCTCAGCCTTTTTCTCTTTGTTGGTTTCCTTTGTTTCTGCTCACTCCCTGAGACTCTGATTCTCTCATCCAGTGCTTACCCATCTATTGCCTACTGAGGTACTTATCATTCGACCACTTACTGGCTCCTGACTGAGATTCATGCTGCAACTACTTACCTGTTTTATAACAGGGTCTTTGTCCTGAAACCACTTTTCTGCCTTCCACAGAGATTCCTGTGATCACTCAAGCTTCTCATCAAGTTGCCTGCCTGATGCCTCTCTAACTTCCCCCACTCCAAAAAAGGCAGTTCTCCCTGCATAAATAAATATTCAAGCTCAGTATTACTTATTTTATTTATAATCCCCCTTTCTCCCAGTACAGATCCCAAGACAGCATGGGGATTTGATATACTCCTCCCTGTGGATGCTGTGGCATCTGTACAAGGACATAACCTAGCCATGTAAAGCTGAGTATATGAAGCCCTACCATCCTTCATATACCATCTAGCTTGTGGTATGAAGGGGCCTCAATCATTCTATGGGATCTTAAACTCAGAGAAAGCATGTGTCAGACTTTGCTTAGTAAACTTCAGCCCACTCAGATTCTGTCCTTCAGATAAAAACATGTAACATTGAATGCATCTACATTGTAGAAATAGTGCAGTTTGACACCACTTTAAGTGCTGTAACTCCATCCAATGAAATTCTAGGGTTTGTAGTTTTACAGGGTCTTTAGCCTTCCCTGCCAAAGTGTGCTAGTGCCTCACAAAACTACAAATTTCAGGATTCTGTAGGAAGGAACCACGGCAGTTAAAGTGGTTCAAACTGCATTATTTCTACAGTGTAGATGCACCCATAGTTGAGATGTCCAGAAAGTGGGAAATTATTTCTAGAGTGCATCAAACATTCAGTTCAATTAAGAAAAAGAAAAAGAAACTTTGAGGGGAAAAAGGATCAGAGAGTAATGGAGCAAAATATTTATAACAACATAAAAGAAATAAAGTCCGACGTGAACATACAAGGATCAGCTAATACTTCCAGAATTTGGAACAAAGACATTATACACAATCTATTACTTATGCTAATTCATATAAGTTTACAACAAAAAGGGCCTAAACAGCTCTCCATTATGCTACTAGCACCATGAGGGCTATTTTATTTTTATGTTTTTACTTATATGCCCTAACAGTAATAGGGTTTAGCTTCTTAGCATTAAAGGGGTGGGGCCTTACTAAATGGTAAAGGCAGAACTACATGGCTCAGTTGGCTTGTAACATTTTGCTCCTCTGTCCTCTTCTCCACGCTGGGAACTGAAACACTCTCTATTAGTGCAGAGCCCTCCCTACCCCATCCGGTGAGGCGAACAGAGTAGTGCTCCAAAGGCAGCTGTTGCTCCTTGGAGCACAACTGGAAAAATAACAGGAGAGAGTAACCCACTATCATCTGTCACTCCCAGCAACTTCTTATGAGAACAGGATCCTTTCCCTTCTCCTTTCCTCATAAAAGAAAAGAGGGGAAAAGTTGATATGATCTCAGCCATCACTATAAGGTATGGAGCAGGGAAAGATGAAGAGGGAAAGGGGGGTTGTTTGGGGTTTTTTTTAAGGCAGGAAACCTACCCTTATAAGAGCTCCTGACTTCACATGAGAAGCTCATATGGGACAGAAGTAAAATGGGCCTATCTATCTATCTATCTATCTATCTATAAAACTCTTGGGTATGTTACCTTTCCCAGTGTGCTGATTGGCTTGCCCAGGAAACACACCCAACCAATCAGCACCCACATGAAAATTCCCTCTCTACCTCACAATCCACTCCTGCCACTCAATCTGCATCTACACCCTCAGCCTCCTCCCTCCCCTCATTCCCTCAGCCACTCACCACTCACAGGCTGTGACAGGACCCACACAGTCAACTGGCAGCAGCAGTAGGTCACTGCTGCTACAACAGGACTCAGGCAGTCAACTGGTGGTGGCAGCAGGATGCTGCCACTGCTGCCACCATGATGGTACCCATTCAGTCAACTGGCATCGGGGGTGGGCTGCCTGCGATGGGACCAAGACAGTCAACTTGTCATGAGGTCTACCAGGAGTTTTTGGGAGAGTTTTTTTTAACAGCATGTGTTACGCTGGGTACAGCTAGTAGGAATGAATTACTGAAGGAATCCAAGATTTTTCTGCAACTGTTGCATGCTTAACATAGTGATTAATATGATGAGTCAGATACACACTGACTCACTAACACAAGCAAATTAAGTTTTTGAGCTCCCCTATGATTAACAAAATATATAATGCTTTTTAAATTTAACTCAAGACTCTGAATAATACATTTCAAGATGAGGATTCTCCTACCTTGCCAAGTTGATTATTCTCTTTCCTTCTTTAGACATAACTAATATATTTTGAGGGATGCTTAGGATGTGATCATTCCCTCACTAGGAAACAAAATTGGTAGACTGAGGGATTCTTGATGGGAGAAGCCCTCCCCATACCTTATGCCATGCAAGCATGGTTTTGAGGTTGCCTGAACCATGATATTATAACAGCCTGATGTGAGCTGTTCTATCTGACAACAATTTCACAGGTCCATGTAGAATGCTTATTGGAATCCTGTTAGTGGCATGTGCGCACATAATTTGTGGTTATATACATTTATTTTTTTGGCTTGGATGGTGCACAAGGTAGTTTCTCAGACACTTTCCACCCTTCCCAAGGCAGCTGTCAAGCCCTGGAGGTGCTGTCATGTGTTTATGGTCTGGAGGAAGGAGGAGAATTTGATCAGATAGCACTCATCTGGATTGCATTTCTGCATCTGGGAGAGAGAGAGAGATGAGATCATGCTCTCAGATCTCCAGGTCCAATGTTTCCCATTCATATGAGGGAAAGTAGAAGGTTATCATTCATTTCCCTTTGCTGACACAGCTAGGCGCATTCTGTTGGAATGGACTGAATAGCCTTTCCATGCATCTGAGTTTACGTGGCATTCTGATAAAGGGAATGGAAAGTGCACCAGTTCTTTCAAGGGATAAGTAAGAATTTTATGTTGTTTAAGTGTTTATCAAAATTTTCTAAAGTTCACACAGTTGAAATGAGGGAGAAAGCAAATGGGTCTTCTTTCTGACAGATCTGCCAGTCTTGTAGGGATGGATGACAATTTCATTGCAGCTTGTTTTTGGTGCTAATTTTCCAAAATTATCAACATACTGATGCGATAGAAAGCAAAACTCAACAGATTTGCCCCAATTCATTCTAAATAACTGTGTTAACAGAGCTGCAGACACACAGTTGTGTTGTTGCACTGTGTTTGTTTATTTTACACACTCCAGAAACAAGGGGAAGTATTTCACAGTTTCCAGTTGACTTCATGAACAGCAAGCTGTTGAATAGTTATTTTAAAATCACAAATTAATTCTGTTGCTATGTGCTGTAAGATTTTCGTACAATTAATTTCCAGATTTACTAGTACATTTATTCGTTATCATTTCGGCAATTCCTGTCCTTCAAAAGGCTGGGGATCTGTGGATCAAAGTGGAACTGTGAGCTCTTAAGTTAAGGATAGATTTGAATTATCATGAACTGTGTGTGCCTTGGCCTTAGAACCTCTTCCGGTGAAAAGGGCAGTCCTCAGCCTCAATATTCAGCAGCAGTATGGAATGTTTGGCTTGTTGAAAATTGGTAAATGCCAGAATCTGGGGGGGGGGGGGAGAGAGGTTTGTATGATTTCCTTTTCTTTCATCTCTTATTTTTGACAGATGTTAAGGTCTACAGGGTACACTGAAGTGTAAATAGACCCCGTGTGTGTTATAATGGTTTGAGTGTTGCACTAGGACTCTGAGAGACCAGGGGCTCTTTTACACGGCAGTTTTTATCCTGGGGAGAAGTGAGATATCTTCATCCTGAATTTGTCTGTTATTGTTTACATGATTTGTCACAGGTAGGTTTTATTTTGGATTTGTTGTTCTGAGTACCTCCATCCCACGATAGGGGGACACAGCAGAGCAGTATTTTGATTGGTCGGACTTTGGAGGGGAAGGGCTTGCAAGGGAAGCCTGGCAATTCTGGATCCAACATTTTACGAATGTTCAGTCTCAGAGAACCACCCCCACCCCTGCCAGCCACAGCTACCCTTGCCTCTAAAGAGAACCCCTATCCCCTGCCCCCACTTTTTTCCTTCCAGTAGAAAGCAATGCTTTAAGTCCTGCCTGTCCCCCTCACTCCTCACCCCACTTTGTTCCTTCCAATAGAAAGCAATGCTTTAAGTTCCGTCTGTCCCCCCCACTCCTCCCACTTTTTCCCTTTCAATAGAAAGTAATGCTTTAAGTTCTGCCTGTCCCCCTCACTTCTCACCCCTTTTTTCTTCCAATAGAAAGCAATGCTTTAAGTTCTGTCTGTCCTCCCCACCCCTTCCCCCCACTTTTTTCCTTCCAATAGAAAGCAATGCTTTAAGCGAGGCTGAGCCACAGCCCAGAGGAGGAGGGAGGGAGGGGCTGTGGCTCTCAGCTGGCTTCAGCTTCTGCCAGCTGGGCATCAAGAATTGAAAGGCTTCCCTGGCAAGCCCGCCCCCTCCAAAGTCGAACCAACCAATATTTAGCCCATGTCCTGGGATAGTTCCTGATTGTTCAGACAACCAGTAGCATGGGTTGTCTCGGATTTTCCTAAAAAGGTCCTGAAAAATAGATGGGTGGAAAGTCATGGGTTAACTGGGCTTTTTGCTACCCCCTCCTTCTGAATAGCCCGTGATGTGTGTGAACTACTAGGGATCAACACAAATTCTCAGGCTTTTTTTTTTTTTTTGTCGTGTAAATATTCCCCAGGGTTCAAATCCCCAGTGAGGCATGGAAACCCACTGGCCTTGGGCAAGTCACACTTGCTCAGTCTCAGAGAAAGGCAATGACACCCCCCGCAAAAAAATACCTCTTGCCAAAAAAGCCTTAGGATAGAGTCGCCATAACTCAGAGCCTGCTTGAAGGCACGTAACATCACTATCATCAACAAGAGCAGCAGCATCAAAACCATCATCAAGAAGAAGAAAGAGCTGTAAAGAACATTCACAAATGTGCTAATCTTCAAGAAAAAGAATTCTCAATATGTTGGCACATCTTAAAAATATATATTGGAAACTGCTGGGAGATAGTACACCCCTGCATGTGAAAGAAAAAGCCAGCACTTTTTTCATAACCTTCAGCAAGAGGAAAAAAATATTGCTGAGAATAACACACAAATGTATTTCAGGTAAGCAAAATGTTATTATGGAAAAACAATTTTTCTGCAAAAGTTTCACAATTTTCATAAAAATATCTTGAAATGCAATTATTATTATTATTATTATTGAAAAGAGTCAATGCTTCTCATATTCTCACCCAACATGGAGGTTACTTTTGAAATGTTTTATTTACATGTGTGAGAACCAAATAAGCAAATAATTACATTCATACTTCAGATAGCCATTTTAATATATTTTGTCACCAATGGGGGTATATTTGCTGGGGACCTGTTAGGTGGCTGCTCCCAGACACTGGAATCACCTGCCAGAGGGGGCTAGGTTTGCTTTCCCTCTGTTGTCTTTCTTCCAGCAGAGAAAGACAAGTCATTCAGGCAGACTTTAGGTATGCTAGCTGATCTGTAGGTGAAGGGAGTCTAACTCTTGGGTGTTATTTATTTTATTGTTGTTTCACGAGGTTGTTTTTTGTTTGCTTAAATCAATATTAAATAATAAAACAGAACCTATTTACCACACTTTAAGTTCCAATTCAATCCATTAAATTTGTGACCCTGATCTGAAAAGTCTAGAGTCAGCCACCCCAACCTTGACCTGTCCTGATATTAGCACACTAAGGCTGCCACGTGTTCATTAGAGTCAAAAAGCTTCTTGAGAGGGATGCATCTATTCTTGCAGTAGAATGGCCAACGCCTAGAGCCAAAGAATTTTTCCACCTTATAGAAAGAATAGATACTAACTTAGTTTTGACTTACTTTTTCTTCAGTGCATAAACGTATGGGACAACCAAGGGCCACAGCACAAATTGAATTCAGTTAAACTGGCTGGATGCATTTTTGGATTTGAAGAGAAAAATGCATCATTTTCTGAAGTCCACAGTTCTTTGTTACACTTGCCTAATTGCCCACAGCTACAGACCATTATTGGTTTATCTATTTTACATTCCTGCAATAACACTGGCAGTTACATTTTATTCTCTCACTAAGAGTGCATCTACATGGCAGAAAAAATGCAGTTTGACCTTACCTTAAGTGCTGTAACTCTGTCCTAAAGAATACTGTTTTCTGAGGCACCAGCACTCTGGCAGAGGAGGCTAAAGACCTTATAAAACTAAAAAATACCAGGATTCCATAGGATGGAGCTATAACACTTGAAGTGGGGCAAACTACATTATTTCTACAGTGTACATACACTCCTTCACACCATTCAAAATGGCATTTCTACTCAAACGATTACATTATATGTAACAAGAAATTTATGCTATGAAAGGATATGGTGCAACCTCCATGGGGAAATAAGGATGAGGATCTTGGTAGTGAAAGTGTTTTACAGTTGTCCCTCCGTATCCATGGATTTTGTACCACGGATTTAAATATTCACAGCTTGAAAATATTCTTTAAAAAATAATAATCCAAAAAACAAACCTTGATTTTGCCATCTTATATAAGGGACACCATTTTGCTATGCCATTGCATATAATGGGACTTGAATATTCACAGATTTTGGTATCCACGGGGTGTGTGTGTGTCCTGGAACCAAACTTCAGTGAATATGTAGGGACAACTGTAGTAACTTTCTGAGCAAGAAAATCCCACTTCTCTTGTTTTCTTACTATTAACTTTAAACAAGTCTCTTTTGAAATCCTTTCTTCTTCATTTGGCATCAGCTGAATGACTAAATGTGAAACCATTTTATTCTAGTCAAACCCACCCACACACACACATATACCAAACCAAAAATTGCTTTGATTTTTGATCACTCCTGCCAAAAGAATAGAGCAAATGTTTTATGCTCTGGCAACAGCACTTGGCATTACACAGCAACTATCAGTTCTGAACTGATTTGGCTTTGGACCAGTCTTGTGTTAATGTTACTTGAGAACACAGATAATATGGTTATAATCTCATATACACTGACCGGAATCCTTCTTTGGGATGAAACCTGGGCAGGAGGGATAATGAGAGAAGGATATAGTGTTTTTAAACATCAGACTTTGGTTATGAGTGATTATTTATTCAATTAATTAATTTATACCTCAGCTTTCTCCTGATAGGGGGTCCAAAAAATAATGTGAGAGAAAGTCCAGCTAAAAATCTTGTTTAACTAAAGTACACATCTTTTCCACTTTAAAAGGCAAGTTGAAAATACATTTAAGACACAATTTAAAAGATAAAAGGACAGCATGCCATTTTCAAAACATCTTTGTGCTATATGATATAAGAAACAAAGCCCTGCTAAATAAAAAGGTCTTTGCCAGCTGGCAGAGAAGGGGCCAACTGGACCTCCCTTGGAAGGGAGTTCCACAGCCTGGGAGAAGCCACTGAGAAGTATTTCTGCCAAGTCCTCACCAAATGTGCCTGCGATGGTGAGTGAAAGCCGCCTCCACAAAAGATCTTCACACTCAGGGTAGCTCATATAGGGAGATACTGTCTTTTACACAGTATGGCCCCAAGCCATGTAGAGCTTTAAAATTCATAACCAGCACTTTGAATTCTGCCCAGAAATGAACTGGTAGTAAGTGAAGCTATTTCAACAGGGAGTCATACAACAAGACCCAATCAGCAGCCTGGTAGGAAGGTTGGCATATATAGGTCTTGTCTATAGGAGGGAGAAGATATATGAACACTTTCAGAAAGGCATCATTCACAATGATGTGACCTGTCTACACAGCCAAAAGAGCCCCCCTAAACTCTGCATGCTCCCTTATCCAGATGGCAGCCATGAGTGATTTACTCACAATTTTAAATCTGCCACTGCCATTTTTTTAAAAAAAAAAAAGTTTCCCAGGGTACACACAAGCAACACTTTGTATTTACAAATAAATAAATAAATAAATAAGAGTATGAGATCGCCATTTGATTGACTTACAGGGCTCTCACTTAGCCGAAAATCCAACATGGTGGCTGCAGCCACTTTCCCTCTTTGCTAGCCCAGCCCTGTGCTCCTCCAGCCAATCAGATTACACTGCCTGTTAATATCTGTGCAAATGTGAGTGTTCATATGGTCGCACATTTGGAAGTCATACAGAGCCTTTCAGAAAATCTATACAATACCCTGGACACTATGCACACAAACTTTGCTGTGGATTTGGCTGCCCCCGCTTCTAAATGACACATATTTGTGCAAATGGCCATTTGAACACATTGCTGATCTTTCACATTATGTTTGTATTACTTTGACTGTATAGACAGGACCAAAAATATAATACTAGGTTATATTGTTACCCAAAGAGATTGGGGTGGCTTTAGAGCCCCACATGTGATGCCAAAACTATATTAATATTTGGGGGAAATATTATTAGCTCAAATGGACTGCTGCAAGAGGCAGGTAACTTCAGGACCTTTTCACCTATGTATACCAGTACTAACTGCAGGGAGTGAAATAAAATAAAGTGAAATAAAAATGATTTTATTGGAAATAGCACAAAAAGCATTCACAGACATAACACACACTCACAAGAATACCACAAGGCTATTGAAGAGTTAAGGCAGGAAGGTTGGATAGAGGAATAGATTTGGGAAATAGGGTGATAGTTACCAGTCTTGAAGAGCAGTGAAGAACTAAGACTGAAGTCTGAGGGTGGCACTGAAAGTTCAGATCCAGGGGTGCACCGACAGAAAGAGTGGCCAGGTTTTATCCACAGTAGCACACTTTGCTCTTGTCTAGGCTGGGATATTTATAATTAATTTTGTGTCTTCAAGGTGTGTTTTGGCTACAACAATAACTAAATGATTCTCCCATGGGAGGAACAAAGGAGAACGAAGCTGCACTGATGTATCTTAGATGGCTGGGAGATAGGTATTGATTGGTTTATGACAACCTTGCATTGTAGGACAGGAGGGGGTTCTGAGCAATATTTCCTGCAGATTTGGGTTGTGTAGGTCACTTGATTGTTTAGCATGTATGACTCACCATTGAAGGCCCCAAGAAGGAATTAGCACATACCTCCTTAATTGTTTTGTTTACTAAGGGGATTCTGCTCAATCCAAGCTTGGGTGTGCTTGCTGAAATATTTCTAAGACACCTTCCCAGGTCCTTGTGACCTCCATCTGACTTCACTTTGGATCACCCCAGTCTACATGACCCCTTCAAAGGGTCCAATATTTCCAATTATGAAATATTATAGGGAGGGGGTAGTACAGCATGGTACCAATATAAATATGGGTATCAGTCTGGCTTTTCTTCGCAAACGAAGATTCAGGAAGGACTCATCCCGCGCCTTCTGCAAGCGCGCTGATGACTAAAAAGGCCAATCCGAGATAAACAAGTCCGGTTGCAAAAAGTGCAGCAGAAGGTCTCCTTGGGTGATGTTTTTGGGTTGTGATTCTTTCTGCGTTGTCGTTTCTCTTCAAGACTTGTTCGTCGTGAGTTCTCAAATAAGGCTGCAGCATTGTGGATAGTGCGTCTCCATGCCTCCCGATGTGAGGCCAGGGCGGACCACCGTTGGTGATCAATTTGGCCAAGCCTGAGATGTTGTTTCAGGGAGTCCTTGTATCGCTTTTTTGGAGCGCCCCTCCCACGCTGACCCGTGGCGAGTTCACCGTAGAGTAGTATTTTTGGGAGGCGATGGTCCTCCATCCTAGAAACGTGCCTAAATATGGGTATAGTAGTAGATAAAATGCATTGCTTTGTTGTGGAGTGTTCAAATCTGTACTGACAGCCTTTCATTCTTATTGTTGCAAAATAGAAACAGCAAGCCTTAGGACTTTTTCAGACAAGTAAAATGCAACGGAAGCAGCCTCGCCACGTTGCGAGACTGCTGCGCTGCAGGTTGTCCCTTTCGGATGACACCTGTCCCTGCCGGTACTCTTGCGGTACCGCAGGGACATTTGAGTGTAATATTTTGGTGATTTTTACTCACGAAAGTTGGTCGTGAGTAAAAATCACCAAAATATTACACTTAAATGTCCCTGCGGTACCGCAACAGTACCGGCAGGGACGGGCGTCATCCGAAAGGGACGCCCTGCGGCGCAGCAGTCTCGCAACGTGGCGAGGCTGCTTCCGTTGCATTTTACTTGTCCGAAAAAGTCCTTAGACTGAATGAAGCAGGACTGAGAATAGTTGCAGCCTTCTGTTACTACTGAATAATAGGGGCTGACAATACTCATGTTATTAGAGCAGTGAATCCACTCTGGGGTTTGGTCTGAACTTTAAAGGTGCTATGCAAGTTGCTGATTCCTATATCCATAATAAGCTCAGCACTTTGTATTGTGCCTTTAAAGTTTGGGCTGAAACCCAGAACAGATTCACCATCCTTCCTGACACTGGAATCATCAACTACAACTGCCACTGCCACAGACGCCTCAGAATGTTAATCAGTCTCCATAAGAATCGACTTCCAATGCAAGAGTCTGATAAAATAGTGAAAGTCAAGATGCACAACCTGAATTGTGTTTAATGTGTTTGAGCTTTCCGAGCCTTCAGGACAGCATCCTGATGCTAACACACAATCAACCTGACCGGAGGTAAGGAAATGTGGACCTCAAGAAGTTTTTAGACTCTGTGTCATCATACCACTGCAATTGTTTGTACATGTATGGCTTTTGTGGAGTTGAAGAATTTGGATGTGCAGCCAATATTTATAAAAAAATATATAATGTATTCACAGGCTACTAGAGCATTGCTAAAATTCAAGTGGACATAGATCCTGAATCAGAGACTACTGGGAGCTCTATATGAGAACAGAATCTCCATACAACTAATGAACTATTTTTTAATATATACAGTTTTGAGTTGAGAGAAGTTCACTTAAATGAGCAGTGACTTTTTTAAATCCTAAAACAAAGTATAACAATTGTACTGAGCAAAACTTCCCTTAAATATAACATATAAGCCTGACTCCTCTTGTTAGCCCCAACTAGACTAGGCACATTAAATCAATAGAATTTACATATGTGTTTATGTACAAAGTTACCATTGATCCTATGGGACTACTCTAGTTCAGAGTTAGGATTTGTCTACATGGGCAATATACCCTGTCTTGCCCCCCATCTCAAAGCCCTGTAGTCCTGATGACACAGGGCATTTGCCACATTCTGCCCCCGGGCAGTCCTCACCACCCTCAGGGCAAGCTGAAACAGGAGGAAGTAACACACACTGATACACCATTATAAGACAATAGCTGCTTTACTCTGTTTCCACCATGAAGAAATGGATTGGGCCCTGCATTGTTGCAGAAGCCTGCCCCAGCAGGCCCTTCGTTGCCACCTCCACCTCCCTGGCTCTCCCAGAAACCAGAAAGTAGACCCGCAGCATATGGCCAAGGTTGGTCACATGCAGGAGGCCTCAGCCACATGTTGCAGGCCCCCTTCCTGTCTCCTGAGACAGCAAGGAAGATGGTGGTTGTGGTGGCTTCAGTGGCAGGCTGGCATGCCCATCAGGACTTCCTCCCATTCTGTGGAGGAAATGGGGGAACAACAGGACTGATCTGTGGCCAGGATATGCTGGCAGGAAGCTGGTATATCCTGGCTTGTGCAGATGAGCCCTTAGACTTTGCCTAAATATCAACAATTGCTATGGTTTCATGGACTATAAGCAGGAGAAGTTGGTGAACTGCACATAAGGGTTTGTTTTGTTTGTAAATTCAAACCTCCTTTCCTTTCTTCACTTCCTCCTCCCAACCAGATGTGCCTTTTCTTCTCCAGCGTCATTTTTCTGACACAACCCCTGAATCTTAGAATATTCATGAGCATTCCATGCCACCACAGAAACTCAGTGAATGGTTGAGCTTCTGTGGGACTCATTTCAGCAAAGGAAACCTTCTATTCTACCATCTCTGATGTCTAAGCTTTCTGTAACATTGTAGTAGCTCAGCAAATTCCTTGGAAGCATTCACAGATTGCCAGGCAACTAACTGTGGGTTACTGTTAACTATAGGTTTTGTTCCTGTGACTTTCTTCATCTTTTCTGTAAACAAAATGTGCATTTTTTTGGGGGGGGGTTTGCAGAAAATTTAGAAGCCCTACTTTAAATAGGACATTACCCATAACTCTTAAGACCATGGTAAATTTGCAATCTGGCCTACTGTTAGAACCAACCTCTCTGACATGCACATGGGAAGGACATGCTTGGAAGTATGTTCTGTAAATTAATTTTTATATTCTTGCTCTGCCCCTCCTTGGATATTGCTATTTATTTATCTGTTTCTACAAAAAAAAAAAAAAAAGGTTGAGACTTACCCAGAACACTCATTGCTGGCTGCAAGGAAGGCACAGAAGTATAGGGGAACCAGCAAAATCTTCCCCAGGTAGTGCATTCTCCTGGGAGTCTTTGCACTGAGCATGGACTCCTGGCAAGTCTAAGCAACTAGCTAATCAAGAACTGATTTACTATTGGGTAGGTATGCTTCCCCTGCTAACTAACATCCAAGGGGAGATCTTCCTTTCAGTCTACTCTGGGAGAATGTAAAGGTGTCCTGGCCAGTCCTCTAGGAAGAGGATTTCCCTACCCCCACCCCTTAGACAATGTGGGTCAATATTGTTTGTTATACTTTGGTTTGTTGTTGTTCTGTTTTCTTTCTCACAAGTTAAGTGTTTGGGGATTGAGAATTGGGTTGGGTTCGTTTTAGGGGGAGATGGAAACTGTACTCACTTTCTTGTCTTTGGGGCATCTCTCAAGGGATCTTGAAGGTACTAAGTTGTTACCCGCATTGTGTGGGGTCCGTGGAGACCCACTAGTGACATGAAAATTAAGATATTAATTTGGAGAATTTTTAAGTAGCTCAAAGGTATGTTTGTAAGAGGCCAAGTAACTCCAGGACCTTTGCACCTGTGTATACTGGTACTCACTGGTGAAACTCCAAGCAAAATGAAATAAAAATGGTTTTTATGGGAAAATAATCAAAGAAGCATTCATACATGCACACACGTTCACAAGCGATTACACAAGGCTAACGAAGAATTAGGAGGAAGCATTTGGATAGAGGAATAGATTCAGGGAATGGGTTGTAATTACCTGTCTGGAGAGCAGAGGTTCGTGCAGCGAAGAAAGACTCAGGAGATTATCACACGAGCCTAATAATCCAGGACAGGGATGCAACAGGATCACTAAAGGGATTCCCTTTCAGACAACATCATCCCTGTCCCGTGCTGCCTCCGTTCAGTCCTCATTTTTTTTATTCATGGGCAAAAGTTGTTAATGGATCACCCTTTCCGATTCTGTAACGGAATCATGGGTGTGTGAACTGGTGCCCCTGTATTCTGGTATGATCTGGGAGGTCTATGCCAAACACTTCCAGGTAAGATCAGGACATCCAAGTAAGTGACAGCCTTTTTTGTACCCTCCCTGGGTTACTTGTGACATTTTGAATGTGTTTAGGTGCTTGGTTTAATTTTTTGATGTTTGCTTGTATTTTTATTTTTAAATTTTCTGTGTGATCTGGGCTCCCTGTAAGGTCCTGAAAGGTCCGTAAAGAACACTTGTGGTGCCGATCAGGACATCCAGGTAAGTGACAGCTTTTTTTGTAGACTCCTCTGTTTACTTGTTTTTTTAAGTGTGTTTAGATACTTGGTTTAATTTTTTGACATTTGGTTGTGTTTTTATTTTTAAATTTCCCTCACTATGCCTGTCTCCCTGTAAGGTCTGTGCAAAACACTGCCTGGTTCGATCAGGACAAGGAGATAAGTGACAGCCTTTTTTATACCCTTCCCGGGTTACTTGGGGATTCAATTCTCACTACTAGGAAAAATTTCTACAATTAAGATGATGTTATTACCAAAGCTAATATTTCTTTTTCAAAACCTTCTCCATTTGATGATTGTAAAAAGATATCAGTTAATTTATATGGGGGGTAACGGGGTAAAAAAGCAAGAATTAAGTGGAAGACACTGATAGACTCAAAAAAACAGGGAAGGATGTGTGCTGTCAGATCTAAAGAACTACTTTCAAGCTTGTGGTTTAGTATGGATAGTAGATTGGATTAAACTACAAAATGAAAAAAAACCCTCTAAATTTGGAAAGATTTAACCTTAGGTATGGCTGGCAAGCCTACCTATGGTATGAGAGAGCCAAAAAACACAAAGACTTCGAAAACAACTTTGTGAGAAGAACATTGTTAAAGATCTGGTTGGAACAAAAAAAATATCTATGCTCCTACAGTAAAATTCCTCTGTGGATATCCCCCGGGAAGCCTTCCTAAATCGCTAGAAAAACACAGAAAAATGGATGAGATAGGAGGACATTTTGACGAAAAAGGAAAACACATCTTTAGATTTGAAAAAAATCATCCGACTTAAATTTGAATTGGTTCACTTATTATTTTTTTTATTTAGTTATTTATACCCCGCTCTTCAGCCACAAGGCTATCAGAGCAGCTTACAAATTGTTTTAAGCAATAGCTATTTACACATCTACACTGCATTAAACAGTTTCCAATGTGTGTTAGCTAATTGCCCCCCACAAGCTGGGTACTCAATTTACCGACCTACGAAAGGATGGAAGGTTGAGTGAACCTTGGAGCCCGCTGGAATCAAACTTGCAACGTGGTGGCTTGCAATACTGGCATTTAACCACTGTGCCACCAGGGCTCCTTTTTTCTACAATTGAAAGAAAGGTTCAAAGAAGATTCCAGGCTAGAAGATTTTGATACCAGGGAAAAATGAACTGGATTTGATAATTTGGGACCCAAAAAAATAAAAACAAAATTAGTAAATTTTATAATTTGTTACAAACAAGAGATCTAGAATAAGACTTAACTAAGGATACTATAATAAAATGGACTGCAGATTTTGGCTATTCTCTAGATCTTGAAAACTGGGGAAATGCATGGAAAAAAACAGAGAAATTTACCTGTTTTCAAGACCTGAAAGAGAACTACATCAAAATGGCTCACAGATGGTACATAACTCCCAGCAAAATTAACAAACTCTATAAGCTTAGCAACAATAAGTGCTGGAAATGCCACAAGGATACTGCTACCCTAAATCACACATTAAAAATGTGTTAAAAAATTCTGGGCAAAAGATTCATAGGATTATCATGGAGATGTTACAGATTAGATATCCCATTAGACCAGAACTCTACCTCTTACATATGATGAATGTGTTAGGTAAAGAAGATGAGATTAGGCATTGGAAGAAGATACTTTATTTGATAACAGCAGCAAGGATTATTATTGCTCAAAACTGGAAATTAGAAGTCTTACCAGGTTTAGAAGATTGGTATCTGAAAATCATAGATATATTGAGATAGACATTACATCTCCAAATTTAAAGAACAAATCTGTAGAAAAAATGAGAAAAGATTGGGAATATGTAATCAGATACCTGTCTAAGAAATGGGATATAAGTACTAAAATCCTTCAAATTGGTTAAATTTTCATTTTTGAACATCAATGATAGTTCAGTTACTGCTGATACCCAAACTAGTTTTTCCTTTTCTTTCTCTCTCTATGTAAAGGGAGCCCTATGACAAAATAATATTCATTAGGAGTAAAGATATTGAATGAAAAGGTAAAGGGTCTAAAGAGAGGAGGGAGATATTTTATTTCATATATGAACACAGGATATTAAAGTTATATTTATTTATGAAGGCAATGTAAATAGCAGATAAAGTTCTACTTGGCTGGATAACGTGTAGGAAGTTCAATGAAGATAATAATAACAATTATAACACTAGAGGTGATTAGAAATGTAATAAGATGTATGGAATTGATAACGATTAAAGATAGATTATTTATTTTCTTTGTTTATATGTTTTCTGTTTGAAACTAATAAAAATAGTTTACAAAAGAAGAAGAAGATGATGATGATAATGGCTTTGCCTCAGCCATTTATACATTGCTCGTATCATGCTGTAATAAATCTTTTTTTTTGGGGGGGGGCGCCAGAAGTGCAGTGTTTGCCACTTTGCTTCTGGACACAGTTTAAAATACCACTTATCACCTGATAACTTCCTTGGACCCCACTGAATATTTTTGTATATACACAGATACCAGGTGGACAATCTTTTAAATTTTCCACACTGCACTGTGAAATATTAAAAGTTTGGAGAGAGTCAGGGCTTGTCTAGACTGGCCAGAATACACCACTTCCCAGCTGGTGTGTGCTGATCCTGGAGCTGCCCCCTCATTACTGTATTGAAACAGGTAGAGGTCCACACACAGAGACACACACTGGCTGATATCGGCAGGTATCTTCTCTGCTCTCACATGTTGTACTCTCTGAAGCTGAGAAGTAGGCCTTCAGCATGTGGTCAAGGCTGGTCACATGCAGGGGGCCTTGATCACATGCTGGGACAGTCCTTCCCAGCTGCATAGTAACACCAGCGGCAGGCAGCAGTGTTCAGCAAAACAGGCCAATGTGCTGCTACGGACCCTGCCAGACCCATCTGGGTTTTCCCACATAACATGGACTTTCTTGGGTGTTAATTTAAAACATTTTGAAAGTGTTTACCCTCGTTTCCCCCAGCTTTGCCTTGGGCATCATCAGGACTGCCTAGAACTGAAACAGGGCAAAAGCCCTGCATTGTTTGGACTGCAGCATTCCAAGACATGGGGAAGCCAAGGTAAAATTGTTCCTCCAGCCAAGACAAGGGTCACATGGTGTTTGTTTGAGTACTACCATCCCAGCCAGGTTAATCTGCTGTATTCCACCATCAGAGGATTGGGTTAGGATTCCTTCAATCATGATGGCACTCTTTTAGATTTGGACATTTTGCAAGCTGCTTTCTGTGTACATTCGGTCTGTTGCTTTAAAAAAAAACACCACTTGTTCATTAACCTTGTCATAGACACTTCAGTTTTGGCACTAGTTCTCTGATCAACTATAAAATTATCTTCTTAGACTTAAGGTATGAAAGATAGAGCACAGATTAACTTCTAAGAAGTGATATCCTTCTTAATGATACAAAGAATCTGGGCTCACCCCAATACACTTCATATCAAATTGAACCTGATCCCACCCAATTCATACCTGAATCCAAACCAAAATTTGGAAATCCAAACTGATTTGCACCACTGGAAAACAAAAACAATTGTAACTTTTTTATTTGTGCATTTCCCTTTTTGTATGCATGATATTTGGAGACACAGGAGCCTTTTTATCAGAGACTTATTCTACCAAATTTCCAACAAATTGGTCCAAGAAGTTTCATGATGGCCAACTTTACAATTTGGTTTTAAAATGGCCATAACTTTACGTTGCACAAAAGCTGATAGAATTATAAAGTTTGGTACCCCCTTCAGAACTATTAATCCTAACAAACTGCAGAGAGATGTATCTAGTGGTGTTTCTTCTTTAAAGTTAGCTTTATCATGTTTCGCTTTCTAACATGTGCTGTTTTTCTGCACTATGGCAGTGTGTGTTCTTTATTTATGTTTGTGTGTTTGGGCACTAATACTCTCTCTGTGTATAATTGACACACACACACAAAATAGAGGTAGAGATTTTCAGACTCCCCTGTTATATTGTTACTATTCCACTTTAACTGCTCTGGCTTCCTCCTGTGGAATTCTGGGGTTTGTAGTTTAGTGAGGCCTAAGAGCTCTCTGGCTGAGAGTTGTAAATGTCCCTCACTAAACTGCAAATCCCAGGATTCCACAGGAGGCAGCCATAGCAAATAAAGTGGAATAGTAACACTATAACAGTGTAGTGTGAAAATCTCCATAGCAGAGATGGTAGTAAACAAAACAAGTGCATAAACAATACAAATTGAAATTAAACCCATACCTAACCTTTTAAAACCTAGGGTCAAAGTTCAATGGGGAGAATGCCATGGCCCAATACATGTACTACTAAATAATACTGAGACAAACACATAAAGAGTGACATCATGTGTGATGTTTGCACGTAAGTACAACTTACACACATATGTATACCCCTTTTGGGATTGTGTGCAGAAGGTTATTCTCTGCCCAACAGCTGTCAAGTCCTGGAAGAAGCTGCTGCTGTGGCTTTTTACTGTTTGGAAGGTGAGGAAGTGTGGCAGATGATCTAGACCATGAAAATATAGTTGTTCTGGGTTCCTCAGAGGAAGAAAAAGGGAGTATGCTTTCCATCTATTAGAGCACCCATGTTTCTTCCACCCCCACCAAACCTTGTCTAGCTGCTACTTTATGGACTGAATCACCTCCCCACTCTCCACCAGTAATCAGGAGCAGCTCTTCCTGGGCCTTGACAACCGCCAGGAGGAAAGAGAAGGACACAGAATTGATCAGGCGGAGCTGTGCTCTGATGTAGAATGTCAGCCAGCATCTCTCAAACAACCAACAAATATAAAGAAAGGAAGAATTAAATTGGATCTGGGAAGGATTTGAAAATGAGGAAGACTGATACTGGTAGGTGAAGTAAGAAGAAGCACAAGCTACAATCAAAACAAAACTACCACCAAGCTCCAACAAAGCTCTTTCCAAAACTTTCCTCCTTCTGATAGAGAACTAGTAAATAGACTCCCTCCGACAAGACCTGTGATTGGAGAGTGCTTCTGCAAATGTTGCCTATTCCTTAACCTCCTCTCTGGCATTTTTCCTCTATGTGCTGTTTAACATAAAGGGCTCTTCCACACTGATTCATGTAGAAATGCTTCTTCTTGGGTTCTGCCAGGCTTTTCTACTTTTGTCACCTCATTCCATTCACTTTGGGGGCTATTTGTAGTAATTGCTTGGATTTGAAGAAGGCCCATTCAAGAGCTTTTTAAAAACAACAAAAAGAAGTAGATGCTTGGTTTGTTGAGGCGGGCCTATGGTGTGAAGGGTAACATTTCTCCCTCTGAATATATTTTACGGTAAATGTTTCTTTTCATTTCACCAATGTACTACATCACTATTACTTTAAAAAAAATTAAAGAGAGAAAAGAGGAGGAAGATACTTTTTTGTTCCAATAATCCTCAGAATTAAAGGAAACCCATTTGATGGTAGGACTAAAACTGCAAGTGGGGAAGAAAATCTGTGAGCAATGAGGTGTGGTTTGGGGCTTCTAATTACAGTTGTCCCTCCACATTCGTAGGGGGTTAGGGGTGCAAGACCCCCACAAATGTGAAAAAATGCAAATAAATATACACCTCCCCCACCCGCCCACAACCCCTCTACCCTTCCAAAGTGGTGATGGGGCTTTTCAACCCAATTTGCCACTTTGGGAAGCATGGGGGTGGCTGGCAAGCCTCCCCCTTGCCCAGCCAGCCACACCTCCACCCTTCCCAAAGTGTGATGGGCGTTCTCTGTCTACTTACTGCCTTTCCATGGGGAAGGCCACATTAAAGTCAAATTATTAAATTATTAAATACCAATTATTGGGGTACATGGGAGCTGGGGATACCAGGTTTGATTTCAGTCTGAGACAAACAGAAACAGTTTGGATTTTTTTAAAAAAAAAATCTTGAGAACTATAGCCAAAAATTCCGCAACCTCCTGATACATAATGTCAGCATAACGTCTGGTTTTCTTGTATTGTCCACATCACCTAATAGGTGCAATTTAGAAGATTGATTCAATCTGATTCTGACCTGAACTGGATTGATTTGCTTCAAATGCAAAGGCAGTATTCTCATACAACATTAAAATAGGAAGAACTTTTTCTGATTTAATACCCCAATAACAGCAACCTATATTAACAGAAATATTATACAAATTTAAGCTGGAGCTATTTGACATCTTTCGGTTAGTTTAAAGAAACCAATGAAAATAAGTGAGTGCTTGGTGGGACCATAATTGAAAGAGATGTAAATCTGCAGCTGAACATGAAGGCATCTGAGTTTGTTGGTGATCTTTGAAAAGTTTGCCCCGAATTCACTATAGCAGCAAAACTGCATAATTTAGCAGGGAACATAAACACAGCAAATAATAAGCTGATTGCAACCCACTTTAGCATAACATTTTTAATTATTGCTATAATTAATATGATTACACCCAAACTGTCCTTGAAATTTTAATTGGTCTCAGTTGAGCACATTTACCTGTTACAACGTATGTTACCTAAATTAATATTTTACAATTTTAGCTCTTTTTTTTTAGTTTTGATTTTTAAATTATCAATATCCTGGTGTTATTGCTTATGGCATAGCCTTTGTCTCTTTAAACATATTAAGATGTCCTTAGAACAAAGCTAGTTCAATGGCTTGCAACTTTTGCTTATTACATTTTGCATAATTTTGCTTATTACATTTTGCATAATTTTCCATTGCAGTTCCCCATTGACTTCAAAATAGTCTGCTTTTTGACATTTTATATATCTTTTTACAACTGTGTGCTTAACTCAACATACCAGGTTTTTTTTTACATTAAAACTGACCAATTACCTTGTAATGTGATGTGAAAGTGGTGCTGGAGCATATGATGTGGCCAGTCATTTACCATTTCCAAAAGTCCTATCAGTATGTGCTGATCAGAGGGAAAGTGTAGTAGAGACAGTCCTACCTAGAGATGTAAAAGAATGGATTTTTTCATCCTTGATAAGGAAGCACACAATATGAGAGTGTTTGTGCATTTTTGAAGAGTTTTGCATTAGGGGACATTTTACAAAACTTATTTCTTTTTAAAAAATGTAATTTGTGCAAAACACAATGTTTTGTGCAAAAGCTAGGTTGTATGTCTGCAAGAATCCATATTTTGCAAGAAAATGTATTGTGAACAAAATACATTTTTGTGTGTGCAAATGACATTTAAAAAAAAAAAAGTCCCAACATGTGGAAAATAATTAGGGGGGGTAATACCACAAATGATCCCAAATTGTCACCCAGTGAGAAGAAATCTTTCTGTTCTCATGTGTTATAATGGAATAAGCAGCTCTGCGTCTTCAGTCTTACCATGTTTTATGCCGTAGAATTTTATCCCCTTCTTTCTAATAGGAGTGTAATTAGGTACCTCTGCTCTTGGCCTGGTGTAGAGAGATCATAGGATCACACTGACTGAAAAAGGGTCCTTTGACCCAGCAGAAACCAATTCCATCCTGCTCTATACTGGAGCAAGTCTCTTTTGGGGCATACTCTGCTGTTTTTCATGAATAGAATATTTATGGAAGGGTAATAGATTAATGCCTACAGAATTTCCTGTGGGAACAATTGGAGCCTTCAGGAAATCCTCCAGGAAACCAACAGAGCAATTGTCTGCATTTTGACAAGTATAGCCACCCCAACTTAACACCTGTCTGCCCATAGAGAAAATATATTTGGTATCAGAGCAAAGAAAAACTTGCTGTGTTGAATATAAGTATAGCCCTACCTGAAGACACACATTCTAGACTTTAAGAAATATGATTTCAGTAAACCTAGGGAAATACTTGGTGTGATCCCATGGTCAGGAATATGAAAGGAGAAGGGAATTCACGATGGATGGGAATTTCTTTAAAGTAAAATATTGCAGGCACAACTTCAAACTATTCCAATGAGGAAGAAAAATGGGAGGTGTCTAAATAAACCAGGGTGGATTTCTAAAGAACTTTCAACTGAGATAAGATTTAAAAGGGATGTGTACAAGAAATGGAAAAGGGAGGAAATCACCAAAGAAGAATCTATCTATCTATATAAAAGGCTTGGGTATGTTTCTGCTCCCACTGTGCTGATTGGCCACTTAGGAAACATACCCAACCAATCCCCTCCCTCCTCTCACTTTCTCAGCCAATCACCGCCCACATGCAAATCCCCTCTCCATCTCACAATCCAGTCAATCTGCATCTACACCCCAGCCTCACAAGGGCCCCTCCCTCCTCTCTCTCCCTCAGCCACTCACCAGCTATGGGCAACTATATGTTGCTCTCTCAAGAGTATGATAATTTGGCATATGGCTTATGTTACGCTGGGTACAGCTAGTTCAAACAAACAGCCAGCACATATAGGGAGAAAGCCAGAAAAGCTAAAGTGCAGAACAACCTCAGGCTTGCTAGAGAGATTAAAAACTATGAAAGGGCTGTTTTATTTTTTGCTATGTCCATAGCAAAAGTAAGAACAAAAAAATGATAGGGCCATTGCATGGAGAAGATGGTGAAATGCTAACAAGGGACAGAGAAAAGGCAGAACTTAGGGAGATGGGTATGTTTAGCCTGGAAAAGAGAGGGTTAAGAGGTGGCAAGATAGCCATGTTTACCTGAAGGGATGTCATATTGAAGATGCAGCAAGCTTGTTTTCTGCTGCTTCAGAGACCTAGGTTGCTTCCAACTCTATGATTATGAGTTCACCTGCCCTTCTGAAATTTACCAATGTTTCCCAACAAGGTTAAAACAGGAAGGGGAGATCATTCCGTCAAGGCAGAACAAAAATCTTGCATCACCTCATCCACATGTGGCTATTTATAGAAACTGGAAACTCCACTCACTTGGAGAATTTCTGATAGCAGACAATTTTATACATCCTCCAGAATTGTCAGGAACTTCTGGCATTTTCATTGATTATTCCCACCTGAATGAAGCACATATAAAGCAGCTTTCCAATATTAAAGCTGTCATGTGGATCACCATTATTCAGCTGCTACTTCTAAGAGAGTTTGTAGCCTTATATAGGTTTTCAACCTATATTCATAAAACCTAAAGTGATGAGTGCACACGTGCACATCTTGTTCCAACATCTCCATATTTACTTTTCCTGATTTTGCCATGTTGAACAGGACGTGCTGAAGAGAGACACTAGTTGCACAAACTTGGATAGGTATCCCATATATATCCCCTTGTATTATCAGGGTTTCCGGCCTCATAGAGTGTTTTGCTCACATCAGAATGAATGCACATAGAATCCCTTGTCCAGCCCACAAGGAACCGAAAAATGTGGGTCCATCAAGTATAAGAATGTTAGTGGTGGTGCTTGAATGGGTGCTTTCATGCCCCCCCCCAATATGCATGATTAATACCTACAAAAGACATTTGGTTAGCAGTGTAGGAAATGGCTTTTAGGTACACTTTGTTTCTACTTGCTTCTCTTTCTTTGTTTTTTGTAGTGTTTTCCATGATCAACCAAGATAAGCTTGTCCATTCTTTAATCATCACTAGCCTAGATTACTGCAATGTTTGCAGCTCTGCTGAGCAGGCTGATAAGCAAGCTTCTACTTGTACAAGCTCAGTTATGAAGATAGTGTATCATACACAGTAGAATGATGATATCTCCCCAGCTCTGGTGTCCTGCCTTTGTCAGACAATGTGATGAAGAAAGAAAGAAAAGAAAAGAAAGGGAGGAATGAAGGGAGGGAGGGAGGGAAGAGAAGATTCTCCATATTTTATATTTATTAAAATGTGTACCTCACAGATATTAATGAGATCTTAATTGTCCAGAATTTGTAGAATACAAAGGACTGGGAATTAATTTCATTTTTTTAAAGGTTTGGCTCACTGGGCCATGTGTTTTGGAACTCCCAGTTTTAGCACAAAGCTAATTTGTCAGGATGCATCTCTTCTGCGCTTAAGAATAACAAGACTTGAATGGGTGACCTGAGCAATTTCCCACTTTAACCAAAGGATATAATGAATGCAACTGTTGGAGAACTATATCTCCCATGGTCCTTTGTGTTTAATCACAAGAAACATTAGTGCATAAGAAGAAGAAAAGCTGGGAGAAAAGGAATCCTACCTCTCCTCTTGCCATGTTCTCACACTTGACTAAACTGAAATGGAGTGGTTGTGGTTGCTTTTGCATGCCCTTCAAGTCATTTCTAACTTATGGCACCTAAGGTGAACCTGTCATGGAGGTTTTCTGAGGCTGAGAAGGTGTGACTTGCACAAGGATACCCAGTGTATTTCCATAGCCAAATGGGGATTTGAACCCTGTTCTCTGAAGTCATGGTCCAACACTTAAACCACTACACCATGCTGGCTCCATCTAGTAGGAAGGAAAAGTATACAGTGTGTATGAAGCTGGCATGAATGACCTCTGGAGATAAGAGAAGGCCATGGAGGCATCTTGATTTGACAGGTGTGTGGAAGAAATCATGTAAATATCAAATTAATCTGAGCTGAGTAAGGATGTCTTTCAAAAACTTATCAGTGAATAAGCATAATATAGAAAATACACTGAGTAGAGACTATGAATGCTGGGTTTCAGTGTTTTGGATTTCAGTGTGTCAAGAAATGGAGTATTTGGGATCTGTGAAAGCAGATTAGAAACATTTTAGTCCAAAAATGATTTATGAGGAGGAGGAGGAAGAAGAAAAAATAGTAGTAGTAGTTGTCATCATCATCATCGTAGTGATAGTGGTGGTGGTTTATTATTAGTTTTGATGGTATGTAAGTACTACAACAACCACTAGATGGCACAGTGCAGGTAAGTTGGGGAAGGAAATAAAAAAGTAATTTAATTTTTTATCTCAGTATGGCAACAGTCAATGTGGAAAGCCAATAACATACCCTCTGTTAACTGTACATAGTGTCACAGTGAAATCTAAGTAGAATTTCTTTGGGATGCAGAAAGTCTGACTAGAGAACTGGAAACACAGTTTTGTTTTGTTTTTAGAGACCCTTGAAGACTTAGCTGCAATAGCCAAAAGGTAAATGTCACTGTTATAGCATCAAGAAAATGTCTAGACCTGAAAACACCTAGCCTATTTGAAATGGACTTCTGTTTGTTCAGGAATTCTTCAACATGTGGGACAGACACATAAACCTGCTTCCCTTCATAAGTTATTCTCGGAGGGTTATTGGGCTCTGTGTTGGCACTGATCCTATGTTCCACTTACACCACCCCTCATCATCAGCACCTCTCCTCCTCACCTCTCCCCCACCTCATCCATGAGAAATTGCATCAGATTTCTCACATTCCACCAGATTCTTACATTTTGTTACCTAAGATAAAGAACAAGATGGTGCCTTCCTCCATTCCATGTATGGAAACCAGCAGGATGGTCAAATAAATTTTAGGGCCCTCTGACACACTAAAGTATAGGCCTAGCTATATGATATGCATTGTAATATCCCCCAGGGAGAGGAATGGCAGGGATCAAGGTAGAAGAACTGGGGAGCTGCCTCTGCTGCCCTATCATCTTCATAAATAGTGGTTATTTCACTTTGCCTAATGGGGAAGGTCCAGTTCCTCCACACATGGCCACCAAAGATGGCCAACATAGATGATTTGAAGGACCAAAAGATAGTGATTGTAGCAATATGTCAACAAGGGAGAAAAAATTACTCTGAGGGAAAGGTAAGAAAGCACCAAATCCAGGAACAAAAGGGAAGGAAAGCTGAAAGGTGCAGAGAAGATCATACATTGCCCAATGGGTATTTAGAGATTAAAAACTCATCTCTGATACAGTTCTTTCAAAGAAAAACTTATACTATTCTATACCAGGGCTGTCCAAACTTGGTTCCCTCAATTATTATGGACTTCTGCTCACAAAAACTCCAGCAAGCTTGGCCAGTGGTTGAGAATTTGGAAGCTGAAGACTCAGGACATTTTCAGACGGCCCTTGCCGTGCAAGCAGCCTCCGGAGCAGTAACGAGGCTGTTGTGTGGCAGGGGGTCCTTTTTGGACACCACTGTCCCTCTTCTGGGATCATTCGTGGCACCCCCATGAAGCTTTGAAAGCTTTGGGCAACTTCCGTGATTGAAATATGGCGCGGCCGCTTCCAAAGCTTCACGTACATGCCACGAATGGTCCCGGAAGAGGGACAGCGGTGTCCGAAAAGGACCCCCAGCCACGCAGCAGCCTCGTTACTGCTCTGGAGGCTGCTTGCATGGCAAGGGCTGTCTGAAAATGTCCTCAGACTCATGGAGCAGTTTGAGAACCACTGATTTCTATACCATCTCACTATAACCGAGAATAATTCCTGGTGTGAAGCAGGTAGTTCATGGGGTCATTTACACAACAAAAATGTCGTGAGATGAACTCCTGGTTGTTCACACATTCATCATGACAATCTCAAGCTTTTCAAAGGGGAGCCACCATATATCCTCCAAGGAGTGAGACTTTACATCCCTTAGTTTGTCCCATGTTTTTAAAAAAGTCTTGGGAGGTTGCGGAAAATCGGCTATGTGAATAGGTCAGGACAAAATATCTCTGGAGTAGGTGATGGCTGGAAATTGAGGTGGCAAGGGTGGGCTCAGAGTTCAGAGGATGAAGGGTCAGTCACGCTGTTCAATAGATTCAGCCTCACCGGCTGAAAGCAAAGGCTTCCCTCTCAGCTGTGCGAAGGTTTGTGTGTGTTTGTTCCATAAGTCACCCTGTTCAATGGATTTTTACATTGCAAACCTCTCATCTCCAAGAAAGCTTGTCCCCCTACTTCCTCTGCATGGAGGCTTTTATTTTTTAAATGGAGTTTCACACTGCCAACTGCTCCCCCATCCCCTGCACAGAGGCTTTTATTTTTTAAATAGAGTTTCACACTGCCAACCTCTGGGCTCCAAGATCGCCTCTCCACCCCCTCCCCTGCACAGAGGGTTGTCTTTTTTAAATGGAGTTTCACACTGCCAACCTCTAGGCTCCCAGATCGCCTCTCCATATCCTTCCCTCCCCTGTCCCCTGCACAGAAACTTGTCTTTTTTAAATGGAGTTTCATACTGATGTGTGTCTGTGCTGTCAATCACCCTTTAAATGAATTTTTACATTTATTTGGCATTAACATCTGTGGCAAGCCCATCAGGGGAATTTTTCAAGGAATTGGGCAGAGGGGGTTGCCTTCGCCTTTCTTCTCTGACCAATGCCTAAGCTTGAACAAACATTTGTGGCAGCCAATAGCATCGCTCGTGGCTGGAAACTTCACAGGAAATACATCACCAAGGTAGTGAAAAAATGAGTAACCCTTGACTGACAGCTAAAAAAAAATAAATCCCAGAACCTTTTCCAGTGTAAACAAAAAACAAACAAAAAACACAGGATACTATGTCTCGGGATCTTGCTTTTGTCATGGAAAAGGTTGTTGTGTACACAATAATCCTGGGATATTGTTCATCCAGGGACAAATCGTGTAAATAAGAGACGAACTCGGGATGAGGATATCTCGCTTCTCCCTTGGATAAAAACTGTTGTGTAACTGAGCCCCATGTGTTCTAATCTGAATCTCACTTGACATTACATTTGACATTTGGTACCTATAAAAAGTTTTTATTATGTTCATATATGGTAATTGTCATTGTTTTTTCTTCTCAGAAGGAAAAAAAAATGGCTTCTCCCAACCTTGCTGCGGCCACTGTCGATTGTTTATTTTTAATTTTTGTATTTTTTAAAGAATGTTTTAATTCCTGAATTATTTAATTGTATTTTAAGGCGAGGGTGGGATTGAGGGTCCAGGATATATATTTTAGTTGTTGTAAGCTGCCTCGATTGAGTTTCATAGAGGGGCAGGATATAAAAAATTATTATTATTATTATTATTATTATTATTATTATTTGTAGTTCTAGCTATAAGGACTGAGGCCACTATGTGTCACTACACAAGGAGGATAGAGGTTGGATGTGGGGAAATCAAAGACCATTTAACTTTTATCCAAACTCAGTTTTAATTCCACATCCCTGATGTACAAACAAATGTGCTGTAGCCACAAGTCAAATTGTAGGGATTGATGACACTTTCATTTTCCCCAATACTCTTTTAACAACAAAAACAACAGCAAACAAACAAACAACCCTCAAGCTCTTTCTGCTGAATATATTAAGAAATTTGAAGATTCTGGTAAGCTGATATCAAAAATGAACTCAACCAAATTCTTAGCCATATGAACTGGCCAAATTCACCAGGTACAGGTATTCTCAGTATAGAATGATAGCGTTGGAGGAGACTACAAGGATCATACAGTCCAACCCCCTGCCCTGCAATCATACACGATCAAATCAATTACCAACAGATTGTCATCCAACCTCTGTTTAAAAATCTCCAAAGAAGGAGACTCCACCACACTCCGAGGCAATGCATTAGACTGTCAAACAGTTCTTATCATCAGGAAGTTCTTCCTAAGGTTTAGGTGGAATCTCTTTTCCTGAAGTTTGAGCCATTGCTCCATGTTCTAGTCTCTGGAACAGCAGAAAACAAACAGTTTGAAGAATCTTATGTTGTATCTGCCTATTTGTAGCTGGGCAGGGCACGTTTCTAGGATGGAGGACCATCACCTCCCAAAAATAGTACTTTACGGTGAACTCGCCACGGGTCAGTGTAAGAGAGGCACTCCAAAAATGTGATACAAGGACTCCCTGAAACAACATCTCAGGCTCAGCCAAATTGATCACCGACAATGGTCCACCATGGCCTCACATCGGGAGGCATGGAGACACACTATCCACAATGCTGCAGCCTTATTTGAGAGCTCACACCGAACAAGTCTTGAAGAGAAATGACAAAGCAGAAAGAATCACGACCCAGAAACATCACCCAAGGAGGCCTTCTGCTGTGCTTTCTGCAACTGGACTTGTTCATCTCGGATTGGCCTTTTCCTTCATCAGCGCGCTTGCAGAAAGTGTGGGATGAGTCCTTCCTGAATCTTCATTTGTGAAGAAAAGCCAGCGAGAGAGCTGTCATGTGGATGAGGGGATCTATCTTGAGAGGGGGAAAGAGGTGGCCACTCTAATTCAGCTTCAGTATAAAGGAATTCAAAGTCAGACTTAGAAAAGCTGAGCACTGGATGAATCAGTCAGTTTCACTACTTCCCACATTTTCACATTATATGTTTCAACTTCTTTATATTGAATGTATGAAAACAAAATGTGAATTTGGAAAAGTTCATGTCAAAAGCAAACAAAAACAAACCAGTGAAATTCTTAGCCATCCTCAATGCTGACCATAGTTCTTTGGTTGTATGTCCAATTATTTTATAGGACTTACTGTTGGGGTAAATTTCCTCAGGACTCCAGCTTTAATTAGTTTATAAGTATTTCCATGTACACATTGGCACCATTCTGTCCTCCTTACACAACGTTCCTTTGCATAGGTGTGTGGGTGTTTAATCAGTGAATTATAAGTACATCATTGATGTGAACTTTCTTCAGCAAAGTTGATGGCAGTTCTGTTTTAATTTAAAGTGATGTTTAACTCTCATCATTTCAATTAGCTCTTTGATCAAAGGCATGAGTCGGGTTTCTGCAGGTTTAGCTGGATATACAAATATGTATAGAAGTTTCTTCATTAATAAGCAGTTTTGAAAACTCTTTTTCAATGAAATTTCTCTGCACAAGAGGTTTAAAGCCAGCCTTTATCACAATTCCTGAGACAGTTTTAACACAAATATTAGAGTTAATTTGTGTCTTTTCAGTTCATGAAAAGGAAATTAGAGTGATAAAATTAGTAAATAACAATAAGAGAAAGATGGACAATTGTCCTCTATTGTACATGCTATAAATCACACATACTGTCACACATCTCACACTTTCATAAATAAGCTTTCGTATATGTTGCTTAACCTAGAGAAGAAATTGAAATTCTTGGTGAAAAATGTAGCTTTTACAGACGTCTGAACCCAGAAACTACCTGGACAAATCACAGTAACTCAGTTACTTGTTTGGGTTTTTTCCCCCAATCAAAAACCTAACTGGGTGTCAGAATCATTGCTGAGTAAAAATCAGCACTGTGCCAAATCTTCAGCTATAATTTTATGAACCTTGCTTCCCTGACATACATCTACACCAAAGTGAGACATAGTTTTCTGCTACCTTTAGGATAACAGCACAAAATTGAGTGAAATTGTTGGGTGGCTGACAGGATACTTGGTTTAATAACATTATTATAGGCTGAGGGATGTAGTGCTCTTTTTAACTTCAGCTAAAGTTCTTTGAAACTTTTACCTTACTATTTATGCTAGCTTCTGCCATTCCTTATCATTCTAGGCTTCTTGGATATCCGTAACATCTTCCCCAAGGCATTCTGTAAAGCACCACAGGCCAAAGAAGATAATATATTTAGTGCCAAAAAAGCAACATCTACCTTTTTAAGTTAAAATGAATAACAGTACCCAGGTATTTCATAATATTTTTAGAGTAAGCCAATCAAAAAGCCAAGCTCCACCACCACAAAGACCCAATATGTTCACTGGATTTTCTCCATCTGTTTCCAATTTTCAGGGGAAATTTCATTTTGTCATCTTCTTCTCACTGGCTGAATGCCTATACTCCCGATGGTACAGGTAGTCACAAAAGATCTTTCCATGGCAAATAGGAACATCCACCCTTTAAAAGCAGTAACATTGATTTAAATGCTGGAGATGAAACTGAGGTGCAATGACTTTAATTGTAAGCATAGTCCTAAGAAATTGTTGGAAACAAAGAGGCATCAATGCTTGTATATAGTGATTAGTCAGAAAGAAGACTTTAGAGAGTATGTCTGCCCTTGCATTTCACCTCTTTGTTTCTTTCTTTGATCTATGTACTCAATGCCTTTTGATTCCTGCCTGCCTGCAGAGGTCATTTCCCCCTTCTTCCAAACAGTAGTTAGTCCTTTCGTCTTCCTTAGTCTGGAAGGGATCATTGATGTGACTCCTGCCTCAGAGATGGCTTACCTCCACACATGGGAGCCAGTTTTAGGGCCTCTTCTACTGAAATCTAGGTAATCTCTTTTTGTCTACCTCCTTTTGTATCCCAAGATGGATTTCCTGAAACAATAAATATATTTTTTCATTGTTTCCCTTTTTAAGCGCATCCTGAATATTTCTCTCAAATTTTCTACCACAAGGTCATATTGCACTGCACTGCACTCTGCTTGATATAGATACCAAATATCCTGCAGAAAGGTCCTCCACTTGTTATACTATAAATTTATTAATTAATGTTCATTCACCAAAAGCATTTTTTAAAAGAAGGGAGGAAATACCAGATCTGATCAAGTATCAGTGATACATCTATCACCTAAATATTGTATCCCATCTCTATCTCTAGTGCTATCCCCCACACACCCACATAGCTACATGCCTATTCACAATGAGGTTCAACAGGTGAATATCACAGTTCAAATCTGCATCAGTGCAATGTAACTTTCTCACTTGGTGGGTCAAATAGTGGATTTTACAGTTTTTATGTGAGTAACCTTAGGTCTTAGCTATATGAGGGGGATAAATATGAACATGTCCAAAAAAGCAAGCATTTGCAATGATGTTACCTGTCCTCATGGTCAAAAGAGCCCCCCCCCTAAACTCCGCATGACTCCCTAGCCAAGATGGCAGCCGTGAGTGATTTGCTCATGATTTTAAATCTGATGCTGCCATTTATTTATTTATTTATTTATTTATTTAAAAGTTTCCCATGTTGTAGACAGGTGATAGTTTGCATTTACAAAAGAGTATAAGATCGCCGTGTTATCAACTTACCAGATCCTTGCTTAGCCAAAAATTCAACATGGTGGCTGCAGTGCTAGCCCAGCACCCTATGCTTGTCCAGCCAATCAGATTACACAGCCTGTTCATATCAATGCAAGTGTTGAAACAATCACACATTTGCATGTCATACAGAGCTTTTTTTAAAAAATCCAGATGAAGCCCTGGACACAACGCACACAGATTTGCAATGGATTTGACTGCCCCCCTTCTGAATGACATGTATTTATGTGCATGTCCATATGAACAGATCGCCGTACATTCACATCCCGTTTGTATTATTTTGTCCATATAAACAAGGCCTTAAATTCCCATCCATCGGTCCTTTCCTTATCTTCTCTCACTCTGTTAAAAGAGCTCATTAGTTGTTGCTACTTTTCTCCACAGGTATTGTGACCTATATAAAACAGCCTCAGCTGCTTGAGTCTCTGGACATTTTCAGATGGTGCTTACCGCGGGATCAGGTCCCGGGAGAGGAATGATGCTCTTGCGCAGCAGGGGATCCTTTTCGGATGCCACTATCCCTCTTCCGGGATCATTTGTGGCACGTCCGTGAAGCTTTGGAAGCGGCCGCACCATATTTTAAGCACGGAAGTTGCCTGTGCTTAAAATATGGTGCGGCCACTTCCAAAGCTTCATGGATGTGCCATGAATGATCCTGGAAGAGGGACGGTGGTGTCCAAAAAGGACCCCCTGCCATGCAAGAGCATCGTTCCTCTCCCAGGACCTGATCCCACGGTAAGCACCATCTGAAAATGTCCTCTTACTCTGGTGCAAACTATCAAAGCCATTGTTTTCTTCTTCAGAATGCTGTTCCATTTCTCCATATCATCATCCTTGACTATAATCCAGGTACTTTAGTATTTTCACTCTCTGTAAAATATCTTGCATAAAGCATGTTATATTTACTTGCAGCAAAATGATTACCCTGAATGCAATGACAGTGTGACCATTCACAGTTCATAATATGTTGGTTTGTAGTTTATAATATGCCTTTGACTGCTAAAAATAGCAGAAAGTAAACTGGTGCTAATTATATTTCAATCAATAAAACAGACTTGATAGAACAAGTGAGATACTCAAAACAGCTTGTTTTTCTGTCAGCTCTATGATTCTATGATTCAGTATGAACTGAAAAGTGCCAGATGGGCATGCCACTAAAAATGGCATCTCTATTTTAAATTCTATTGTTAGTCCCAGTTAGAGTAGACCCGTTGAATCAATTGGATCTATGAATGAGTTGATTCAGTGCTTGACAATTGATTTAATGGGTTTACTCTATCTGGAGATGACCAAAAGGATTCAGGCCTTGATAATGAATGCTCCAGAGCTGAACCATATGGGGTCTAAGTTAAGAATTCTCCCATAGGCACTATACCACATCACTGATACCTCAATAATCCTTTCATATATATGAGACTGAGAAAATAAGGGCATGTAAGAAACCTATATCTTTGAGATTGTGTTTGTGTGCATGTGTTTTTAAGATTTACTTGATAACTCTAGGACTTAACACCTAACCACATGCAATCTGTGTTGAGAAAGTCAAAGATTTCTACACTTGTGACTCCTTCTGTGAAAGAAAAATATTTTGAACAACACACATAGATTTGTAAAATGTGCAAAGCTCACTGAATATACTTCTAAAATTTCAGAAACATGTCATGATGGCATGAAATTTTTTTAAAAAATCCATTTATGTTTCTACTTGAAAAATACATACAAAAATGCACAGTTTTTTTCATTTAAAAAAATGGTCCAGAACTGGCATGAAATAGATTTATAAGTGGGGAAAGGAGAATGTCAGTGGAAAATCTCTCTATCCTTACCCATTAATACATTCTAGAGGGCATTTATTGTATCCATTCTTCCTAAGAATTTAAATCTTGGCTTATTTCATTAATGCACATAAAAACAAATATATGCAAATGCAAAAGTTTTCTACTCACTGGGTGAGAGAGCAATATTTTTTCTTGTGTTTCAATGTTTTCTCACATTTCTGGGCTCTTGCAAAAAAAATCAGATTTTTTATACAAAAATGTTGCATTTTGCTCAATTACAATGTTTTTGCATAAAGTATATTGAGGTGATTTTTTTTTTTGCGGGGGGGGGGGATACAAACATTGTTGCTATTATTGTAGCTGATGAAAAGGGGAAAATTCTGGTGCAGGGCCAAAAGTCCCTCAGGCAGTTTACAATGTCATTATAAGGAAAATTATGATTATTAATTACATCCCTAGTTCTTTCTTGTGAGCCCAGACCATATGACCCCACTCCCCTCCTCTAAAGATGACACAAATAATCAAGTGTGTAATGAACAAATTGTATTGAGTACAAAATAAGGCAAAGTTGGTTAGGTACAGGTTAGTAGATAATAATTGGCAATAAAAGGTCGCAACTTGGTGATGGCTGCAAAATGGTTGGCACTCATGCATGGGTCATGATCCCATCATTGCCCAACCCAATGTTGGCCAATGGACTCTCGTCAAATACTTCCAACCTTCCCGGAGGAGAGAGCTGCTGGCCACGCTGCCCTGCCTGACACTCTCTCCTCCCCTATAAACAAGGTGTTAATTAAACAATAAAGAAGGGAGAGGTCTCCGTGAACTTGAATTTGCACTTAAACTTGAACTTGATGGAGATCTCCTTTTCCCCCTTTACCCAGATCAAGACCCATGCCATCCGCCCAGCAAATTGCAACAATTAAATGCAAAACAACATGATATAAAGGGAGAGTGGGCAGGTCTTCAGCTCCAATGAGCCAACTGAAGGGGCCTGTGCTAGAGGCCAGCTTAAATACCGGCCGCATTGCAGGATCCTTCGTCATCCATCCACACCAGAAAGCACGGCCGGATGACCTGCCTCTTCATCTGCGGGAGCCAATCAGTGCAGGGCAATCCCGCCCTGATTGACCTGCTCTTTTCACACTCCCTCCCAGCCACAAGAAAGGCCGGGAAGGAGATGGCTAGCAATGGCTGGCCGTGTGACCATGTGAGTGTCAGGGGGTGTCGGCTGGGCTGCAAACTGGCCCACTGGCAAGCTGGTAAGCCCCCTTATGTCACAGAAATCTTGAACACAAGACATCATATGGGAAAGCTGATGACAATATCTTAAGTACCCTTTCTGTCTTCAGCATATTTTAAATTTGTAGAGGGATTTTTGTATAAAAGTTATAATCTCTACTTACTTTATGTTTCTCATGTCTCATGTATCTTTAAAACCATCACACCTTCCATAATTATGATAGTACAACCTAGTAACTAGTCCATTCTTCATCATTTACTTCCAGTCCTCTGCAGCTTTTGGGACAAATACAGCATTCAAATTCACTTCGCTGGTCCTCTTGCTTAATGTCCATTGTTATTCCTATCTGTATTCTTAATTAATATTCAGTTTTAGCCAGTACTCATGACCTTTTAATTTGCTTCTCATGGGCATATTTGATAATAAAATTCAATTGTCCTAGCATTTGCAGAGAGTAGCTCAAAGGAGACTGAGAACATGGTTTAAGAATCTTCATTAAAGATTCAAATGACTGTTGGAAGAAGCTTTATGTGCAGTACTGGACAAATCCTGGCAAGCATTAGCCACTCATTAAAAATGTGTTCCATTGCTAACGTACTTCCTACCTGCATGTCTAGGTCAGAGGGTCAGATGTTTTTGTTTTATATTGTATTATTTTTGTCATTTATCTCATAGAACCAAGCTCTCTGTTTTACAAAGCTCTATAATGTTAGTGTCTAAATCCAAGGAATATGTTTACTTTCTTTCAATATGTTGACTATTTCAACAGGGAGGGGGAAATCCCAAATGTTCAATAATATTTAGGTCCAGAGCCAGCAATGTTATAGTGGTGGGGTGAAAGCTATAGGCTGAAAACCTGTTCAGCAGTTATGATATTGTATGGTGGACTTATGATAGCCTACTGTAGCTACTGGGGATTTACAATTATAGTCATGAACAACCGAATGTGACTCTAAAAACCTACCTTTGCAGCCTGGCAGCACCCTGACCAAAGTGTTTCCAGCGTGCTGGAAATCAGAGGGCTGGGAAATGACATCTGCAGTGTGATTCTAATTGTGAGGTGCCTTAGAAAAAAACAGTTGTGGTAGGATACTGAGGGGTCTGTCCAGTTGTCCATTCTCAGGGTACCCTGTAATCAGGAGAGTGCTGAAGTCTCCAGCTTCCCAGGAATGATTTGGTCAGGGCTGTGCCAGGCTATGAAGGCAGATTTGAGAGGCATCATCAGTTGGAATTACAATGGGAATGCAAGATCCCCGCCAACATTGCGGTATAGCATGGGAAATGGGTCATAGGAAAATGTACTATAACACACAGGAAGACTAGCATGGGAGATGGTGAGGATGCAATAAATACCTAAATCAAGTGATAGGATCATACACCAACATTTTAAAATGAGCTTAGAAAGAAACAGGTATTATTTTATTATTGTTGTTTTATTCATTTATATCCTGCCTTTCTCTCAATAATGAGACTCAAGGCATCTAACAACATAACAGATAGCCAAGGGAATTATTTCAAAAGAGGTGTGCTATGATTCTACTTTCTGGTCTCTATTAGCAAGCTATCAGATACAGTCTGGATTAGTTTCTGCTTTTGGGTTTTGTATTCAAAAGCAGTCTCTGGTAAATTCATGCATTCTCTCTGCAAGTTTAGATATTTTTGTACCTAGAAGATCACTTTTGTTATTAAATTGCACCTATTCAAAAGATTTTAAGTATTCATAAAGCTAAAAACATTATCCTAATTTTCCTCAGTACATCTTTTTAACTGGAGTGCTAGATGAACCAAAACAAATATATATGTGTGTGTGCGCACGCGTGCGTGCATGCCACAAATTGAAATCTTTACCATATGCTGATAATGCATAACAGCCTTTGGACTCAAAGTGTTAATAATCTCTTCCACATCTTTGCACTACAAAATGCCCAATAATTCAGACATTCCTAGAACAAATCTTCATTTTACTTGATGAAGCATTTGTGTAGAATGATGCATAAGCACAATTTCACCACAGCTCAACACTACCCATATGTTCTCTCTGCTGTACTTGTAGAAAGTAATGTACTGTAATAATAAAGCAATAAATCTGGTGAGGATAACCTGTCCTTTTACAAACATTAATAGCTTAACATTTTAGAATGTAGGATCTGCTTCACAAGCAATCACTGGGGAATCTTAACAAATAAAGTGAAGAGTTCTGTTTTTGTTTTGTTTTGTTTTAAAAAAAAGAATACAAAGACTCTATCTTGCTATTATGATTAATATGTGGAAGTCAGAAGCAGTAAAAATGGACAGGACAACCCCATTCCTTCTGCATATTCAGCCACCATGCAACAAGGCTACTGTTTTAGTTCTCGAAGAGATTTTATGATGTTAATAGTGATGAAGCCATCAGCAGGGATTGGTGGAGTTGTCCTGAAATCAAATGACCTACACAGGATTCTCCAGCTGCCGTTGGATTAGATGGCCAGGTCCTGAAGAAGAGCACAATTATATGTGCAAGAAGGGATAGAAAATAAGGAGAGATAGGAAGCCACATGTTGATTTGAGATGATTACAGAAGTTTTGAGCTCCAAGCATAAACTATGCAGCAGTCTTTAGTTTGGCTCTTGTTTGTCCTTAACCCAAACTGGAGATGTGTAGGAAGATCACATCCTGAGTCAAACCATGCCCTTAGAAAGGCTTTTTCACCTCTCTCTGCTCCCCTCTCTCATCTCCCCCTCTCTCTATATATATATATATGTATCATCCTCATCATCATGATGCAGAATAACTGGGTGTGGTGAACTCTGGGAGAGGTTGCTCATTAAATATTCCTGCAACTATAATTCTTTGGAAGGTACTTGAAAAAGTAGCACATAGCTATTATAGAGAGAACTTGCAATAGTGTCTTGTAAATTAAAATGGATAATCAGCTTCATCATGAGATCCTTGGAACTGGAATGGCTCCAAACAATTCCACTCCCTTGCCCCAAAATTGAATATTGGAAACTGATTTATCATTATACAGTGCACTGGAATTCTGAGAAAAGGTCTTTCAACAAAGGTCTTAGAACTGCTTCTTTCAGGTAAGTTGGATAAATCTAACTAACCTTGCTATAATGAGACTTTTTACCCACTTAGGACAGCCACCCCAAATCTTTTGATAATCCAGGGAAGGCAATGATCTAGCACAGTGTTGCCCAAAGTGGTGGTCTCTGGACTGTTGCTGGTCTCTGAACCATTGGCTGCTGGTCTCCGGCAAGTTTCCAGGAAAGAAGAAATAGACGTACCCAATGGACGCAAATTTAGTGCTGTATCCTGTCATACTAGGGGGGAGGAAATGCTGGTCCATCACATCAGATAGCCCGAGAAGCATTGATCTAGCCTGTATGTAGTGACTCTCTCATTACCAAAGATCCATGGACTACTCACAGCTTAGGACTGGAGAAATCAGAAAATACTTGTAACTAGACAAGCAGAAGCCAAAGTTCCATCTACTTGATCTATAAAACATTTAATCAGAATAGATCCAAATGATTTTGTCTGCAAACCACCATGTGAATTGTTCTCACTAGGCTGCTGAGTTGTCCACATTCTCTTCTCATAGGCCACGACGTAACAGGCTCCTGACCACTTCAAAAAGCTTTACAGGATAGTTCTTTGTAGATACAATGGTAGCAGAGAGGTTTCTGCTTTGTTTTGTTGCTGTTCACATTGCCACAGAGTAGGCCTTCAAATAGGCTCATGGCCAATCAGAGGTGTTCCAAGTTTTCTTTGCATATAACAGTAGGCTTTGGCAGAATTGTTTGACAAGGCAACAGGAACAACTCCAAGAGCCATGAAGAAACCATCTGGATCCATGAGACTCCTGGGCCAAACAATTTTAATTGTTCCCCTCACCACCACAGGGATTCCAAGTTCCATAAACTCTAAATCCTGCTAGTAATCTGCCCATGACAACCACAATTTCTCCCCTCCAAAAGTAGTCTTTGTTCCTTCACATTTTAAACATAGGATCAATTATGTCTGCTTCTGCACTATCTTATGAACATGTATGAGGCTGTTTTACTTTCCACTGCCATGTTTGTGGATATATTTCAGAATAAATACTGCCAAAGGAAAGATAATAATAGTTGTGAAAGAAATTTTAACGATAGACATACTTAAGACTGTGATTCTATGTTTTTAATGGCAAGTGCTATACAATATTGACATATCTTTCTTCTATGCTATTTTTTTTAATTACAGTAAATGGAAGCAGTTAGTCCTACTGTGTTGTAATTAATAATTTCCAAAACAATATCAAGAACCTATTCAACTTCTTTCTTAGAGAAAGGTTTTGAATATTGCCCTATGAGAGCTCTCAGCTGGCCTGTTTCTTTTGTGTATTGTGTATGTCTATCTACCCAGGAAATGTCTGATATTATGCTGACAGTATTAATACAAATGAGGTATTTAAAATCTGAATAGCTTTTGTTAAAAAAGAGAAAGCATATTAAACATGGTTAGTCTACATCAAATATGAATAATTTTTCTCTCTTCTGGAACAAATAATTCTTTTTGCTCTAATGGTGGCATGTTGCTTGAATTATTAATGGTATTGTTGGCTACACTTAAGGTTTAGCCTGTCTCAGGTATTTCAGAAGTCCTTTCTCAAGTATCAAGCCCTGGGAATGTCTGAGTTTATTTATTTTGAAACAAAACCTACACTTACACTTACAAGGAGTGAGCAAAATAATCCATAATAACAGGGGACATCTTCTTGAAGCAGTGGTGGCTGGTGGTTCTGATAACAGTGGGGTAGTGAATGTATTCTGGGTTTTAATCCAAGCTTTAAAGGAGCTACTAACATGTAGAATGCTACCTTCAAGTTAGGTCAGGCAACTTTGATATATACATTAAGGTTGAGAGGTGACATGATAGCCATATTTAAATATTTGAAGGGATATCATACTGAGGATGGGACAAGTTTGTTTTCTGATGCCCTAGAGACTAGGACATGAAGCAATGGGTTCAAACTACAGGAAAAGAGATTCCATCTAAACATTAGGAAGAACTTCCTGACAGTAAGCTGTTTGGAAGTGGAATACACTGCCTCGTAGTGTGGTGGCATCTCCTTCTTTGGAGGTTTTTAAGTAGAGGCTGGATGCCATCTGTCAGGAATGATTTGATTGTGTATTCCTGCATGGCAGGGGGTTGGACTGGATGGCCCTTGTGGTCTCTTCCAACTCTATGATTCTTTAAGTTCAGCCTAAAACTCACATCAGGTTCACTGCTCTACTGATATGGAAGCCACCCGCCCCCATAGTGTTGAAGGAAAAAGATACAATTTATTTATGTAAAATATTATTATGCCACACTTTAAAGCAAAACCTTTGCAAGGTGGTTCTCAGAGTAAGAAGCCAAATAATTAAGATAATGGTCGGAATCCTTGTAGCAATGGTGAATACAGAACCTTTACCTAATTTTTTGTTGTTGTGTGCCTTCAAGTTGTTTCTGAGTTGTGGTAGCTTTATGGTGAACCTATCATAGGATTTTCTGAGGCTGAGGGTGTGTGACTTTCCCAAGGTTTTCATGGCCAAACAGGGATTTGAAACCTGGTCTCCAGAGTCAGAGTGCAACACTCGAACCACTATGTCATACTGGCTCCTTTACCTAGATTTACTCATCCATAACTGTTTCATATTCATGACTGTTGCTTAGTCATGATTGTGACACTATTGCCACAATTGTAACTCCCTCCCAAAACTATTATACCAGGCATTAATGGTATGAGGAGAAGAAGATCTATTCTACCAGTGACTGGAGCATAAAGGAATTATGCTTTCATCAGGTTTGCAAGTGGGGGGTGTCGGGTCAAGAGAGGTTACTTAGTTAGTATACTTAACTAAGAAGAATACTACACAAGCACATTTTTGAGTGATTGTACCACGACATAACGGAGGGAAATTATTGCGGAATACAACCCTTGCCTACTGCACATGTCCTCCATTCTGTTTCTGATATGGAATAACAGGTTTTCAAAGCGCTACACACAGAGCACACACCTTATGATAACCACACCTCCTCCTCCTCTCCCCCTCCTCCATCTTTAAAATTCATTTCCTCTAGTTTGTATGCGCATGCACCCCTTTTAAATTAACCTGTTGCGTCACTCCACAAATCCTTCATTCAGCTCACATAGGATTCTGCTCTGCCCACTTGTATGATCCTTGCTGGCAAAGCAAGCAGTGTCTTGCTTTTATGATCAGTGGGTCATTAGTTCAAGACTGACATGAGGCAAACCTTTCTTTTAGCATTTTAACATTTTCTCCTCCCTCCCCCCCCCACTCCTAAAGACTTATGTTTGTTATTTAAGATACTAAACTAAGTAGCTGATACAGGATTCCAGCCAGTACTTTTTAGAAGTCTACTTCCTGTTTCAAGGTGGCATTTTTCTAAGTGATCATGCATTTTGCATCCAAGTGACCATTAATGGCTTCCCTTTCTTTCTCTTGCTTTATAAACATCAGAGCGATTTGACCACCTGCATTCACACCTTTGGGAGCAAAAAGGGATTTTAATTGTACTGCCAAGAAAGAAGAGAAGGGGGCACGAAATGTTAAAATGCTAAAAATGATAAATGGAGGAATAAAAGTTTGCCCTATGTCAACATCAAACTGACAACCTTCTGATTATGAGACCAACATGCTCCTTAGTTTGCCAGCACAGCTCATACAGGCTAAGGCAGCAGAAAACCATGGGTTGATAGCAGATCCCTGATGGGATGGGAGCACGTTTTTCAAAGCACCAGGGGAGGAATACATGTATTTTAAATGGAAAGGAAACATTATATTCAATGCAAGTATTGCTAAGTAACTGTATTGGTAAATTTATCTGCTGCTGAATTTCGCAAATTTGGGGT
Source organism: Gambelia wislizenii (assembly GCA_030847615.1). Lineage (NCBI taxonomy): Eukaryota > Metazoa > Chordata > Lepidosauria > Squamata > Crotaphytidae > Gambelia > Gambelia wislizenii. The sequence goes on from JAUMIR010000004.1 coordinate 114,196,238, forward strand.
TTAAAAGTTAATAGATAACTCGGGAATGAAGTTATTAGCCTGTGAGTTTGACTGCAGGGAGCGACCACCAGAAGTTGAATGCCAGGGAAGCAGGAGGAACAAAACATCGGGGAGCTTTGGGTGGAGCAGGCATGCCTTCTTCTCCAACGTGTTTTTACATCCGCCAGTCACTATTGCTGAAGGTAACTACTGCACAGTTAATTATGGTGGTTTTAGATCAGAACGGATTCCATTCACTCGCAGTGCCCATGAATTTTTTTAAAAAAATGCTTCTGAGACACAGCACAAATTGTATATGCACTGAAGGCAGGGGAGGCGGCGTCTGGTTAGAACAGTTTCAGTTGCAATACTGTTACTGAGTCATTGTGCTGTAATGAGTCATGTAGTATTCCTCTAAGTAGCAGATGCAGGATTCTGGTCACTGTTAATTAACATAGCCACAACAGGAAAAGTCACAGTCTAAAGATGGGCCAACATTCACTTAATAGCAGCCTAAAACAACCAGATCTTCCCATTGAAACCAGTTAGGGGAGGAGCCATGTGCGGATCCCAGGGATATCCCATAAGGACTTTGATTCATGCGTGGAGCTGAGCTGTTCATTTATTTCTAAAAGAACTTTCTAAGCTCAAACATAATTGGTGATTTCAATGCAGAGAAAACAGCTTCCCAGAGTGAAAAGGAGATGGGATGACTTAATAATGAACCCAGTGAAAGGCAAATAAAGACTTTGCACCCATAGCCAATAAATAAGAGAGATAACAGAGTTATTGGACCAAATACTATAGTTCATTCCAACTAGAGTAGGTCCACTGAATCAATCGAAACTGGATAAGACAACAATTATGTAAGTCCCATTGATTAAATGTATATACTCGAGTTGGATTTAGACTAACAATCTAGTTGGTCTAACAACTAGGTGATCTTTGCCACTGAGGCTACTTTGGCCTCTAGTAACACAAATGTATCAAACACCACACTCAGACTATGGACTTTTTCAGATGGGGTTAAAAAAAACCCTGTAGAGATCAGGAGGAGGACGGTGCTGTCCTGCTTCCAGTGCTCCATTTTGGATGACGACGTCCTCCTCCCATCCTTTGTTCATTCTGCCTCCGTCCTGCTTTCGTTTTGCCACTGCTGCTTTTTAATAACAGAAACTTCCATTAATAAAAAGTGGTGGAGGCAAAACAAAAGCAGGATGGAGGCAGAATGAACCAAGGATGGGAGGAGGATGGTGTCGTCCAAAATGGAGCACTGGAAGTGGGACAACACAATCCTCCTCCTGGCCTCCATGGTTGTTGTTTTTTTTTTACCCTGTCTGGAAAAGTCCTATGTACCTGTCCATAAAGAGAGTGTACTCATCAGAATATGCAAATTATTCCATTTCTAGGCCCAAATACCACCTGCTCACAAGGCCTGTATCTTTCTATGGTTTGTTTTCAGTGATTAGACCTCATCCATCCCACCTGTCCATGTTGTAGATGGCCTTTCCTGACTCAGATGTAACATAAAGTAGATCGATAGTGATGACCTCCAAATACCATATTTCCCAATGACTGCCCCCAATGGCTTCATATAGATGTATGAAATCTTGGGAACGTGAGGTATTGCACTTACAGTCTCTTAAAATTATAATCCTGTTCCATTTGTTTTTAAAACAAGAGAAATATCACACAGTTTGTCAAATTTAACATGAAATTGATTGAGCTGAATAAGTAACATGGTAAATTAGGATATTAGAAATATATTAGAAAGAAAATTAAAGCATTACAGGATTATGACTTATCTTTTTTTCCTTGAGGTTTGCTATGATTCAATTAAAATTAACAGTTTCACACTGATTAGTGATAGTGTTATTCATATTTTTCATGCTATTGATTTTCTGTGTAGAATAGTGTAGATTTGGTAATGAGTTTAGTCAGTTCATTCAACTGTTGACAAAGATGACATTTTGGTGTATTTGAACAGCAACTGTTATTTAAAGTTGTGCACCTAAACCTACTTTTGATGAATGCGCTCTTAAAAAAAAACTCAAAAAACATCTGGTCTTAATGGCTACATGATTGTATTTTAATATATCCCCTGTTGCATTTTAATGAAAGACTTCTTCCAGAAATCATTTATCTTAGTGGACAGGTAATGGATACTAAATGCTAGACATATTCACACCCATCTTTTGTGTGTCTTCATATGAAACCTGGGAGTTACTTACTGTGTTTGATAGATGATGAAGTGCTGTCCTTTTTTATTTGGTAACTATCTTTGCAGTTGCATCATATACAGTAGAATAGCATGTAGAATGTATAAGCAGGATCACACCCCTAAAACCAAATGATATCTACATTCCCATCCCTGATGTCCATGTCCATGGAAGGGAAAGTCTGCATGCATAGTTCATTTTCATGGAATCATAGAATCTTAGAATTGGAAGGAGCTACAAGGGCCATCTAGTCCAACCCCTTGCCAAAGGTGTACACCCTATACACCGTCATCTACGCCTCCCCCCTTTTCTGCTATGGATAAGAGGCAAGCATCCGCTTCATCCCTTAATCCCCCACTAGCTTGTCTAACAAGTCCCTCAACCCCCGCTGAAGATCCTCTAGAAACAGTAAGTTCCCAGTGTCCGAGAGGTATATCCCATCTGCTCGGTAGAGCTCGGGCCTCTCGAACACTATTCCGGGATGTAACAGGTAATGACCAACCCCCCTTGTTCCCAAAAATTTGCCCATTTGCCTATCGACTTTATGTCTGGCTCTGTCAATCAGTCGGGGGTTGCCCTCACCACGCCATACTTGCCGAGGAAGAATAGCGGACCATACCCGAATAGTCCAATATAGTCCTGCGATGCCTGTATCACTAAGGCCTTGCCCTTTAGCAAGCCGAGATTGTCTCACCCAGGTGGAGAACCAAAATGTCTGGCGGAGGCCCCCGGAACTCCCCAAACAGGCTCGGCAACAGGCCATGCCAACGGAGACCCCTCTTCCCCAACCACTCAATCGTAGCCCCGTCTCCCAGGCTGCGGTGAGGCCCGAAATGACTTAAACAGGCCTGTTGGGCCGCCCAGTAGACCATACTGTGGCCACAAATCAGCACCCGGTATCTCACCATCAGAGGTCTAAAACCTGGAAGACAAAAGGGGAAGAGAAAGAGGTTAGTAAGTTAAAGAGCGAATGTACCTCCAATACGTGGAGAATTTCCATCGCCCTATCTGTTGAATCGCTGCTGGTGGCATGCCTGTTGCCGCAGCCGTGGATGCCGCACCAATCCAGAAAGAATGGGTTCCAAAGCGAACACCTGTCAACCCAAGCCTTTCCAGTGCCCTGGTGGTTACCTTCCAGAACTGGTATTTTGTGAGGGGGGTTCCATCCGCATGTACAAACAACGGGCCTGGAAGGCTACCCCGCAGGCGCAGGTATTCCTGTAATGAAGAAACTGGACAAAGTTCTGGATCACTACAGCGATTCAAGGCAGAAGCCTTACCTTTTCCTCGCTGGTCTGTCTTGGAGAAACGCAAGGTGAATACAACCTGGTGGTTTACCACCTGTACGTCCCTAAGCTGCAAAGCACTACCCGAATTATCAAATTTGGATGCCATGACCAATTCGCTCACATGCAGGGCCCCAAAAAACGGCAGAAAGGCTGCTGCATGAAAAAGCGAAGCCTCATAGAGGGACGCACATATCTCTACCCATATGTGTCGTAAGCCCTTCAATATGTTGGGCGATAGTGGGGCTCTAGCGTTTGCCTTCCTGCCCCTCTCTCTAGCCCAACCCTCCAAGGCTCTCCTAATATGGAAATCACCCGTGTTGTCAGTGGCACCTTGCGCTTTGACCCAAAATGATATGGCTGCAAGGCGACTCCGTATGGACTGCAGAGCCAAGCCTTTTCTATGAAGGAATATGCAAAAATGCATAAGCTGATTCACTGGGACGTGAACCCCAAGTTGCAGCCCTTCCTGCTCTCTAAACTGACAAAACTCCTTAACTGCCTGTGCGTATTCCTTCCTAGTACTTTCTGTGACGGACATACCTAAGGCCCTCCAAAAATCGGGCTCGCAAGCATCCACAGGCCCTCTGGCATCTTGTCACCCTCCTGCTGTGCGCCTGAAGCCAACTCTCTGAAGCGCTCCATCTGCATGCAGGAAAGAGAGTCAGCAATCTCATTGTTTACGCCTGCCACATGTCGCGCAATGAACAAGATGTTACGCCTTAGACATTGCAAAGTGAAAGCCCTAACAAGGCAACATAACCCGTGAAGATCTAGATGTCAGGGTGTTTATTACGTGGATGGTCATAGCATTATCGCACCAAAAGTGCACGGATGAATTAGCCAATTCTCTTACCCAAATGGTGACAGCTACCACGATTGGGAAAAAAGCTGGTAAAATTTAGATTCTGCTCAACCAATACTACATGTATTTTTTAAAAAAATAACCATGTAGATTCCTTGAGTACCTATATTGTCAGGAGTAAGAAATGTAACTCCTTAGAAAATGGCCAGATAACTGCCAAGTCATGCTAGCCTTGATGGAACAAACCTTGAGGCCACAGCTGCACAAGAAGGTTACTGCAGGGCATTGCATCAGGCTATAGTGTGGGGTACACAACAGAGTCTGGTGTGCAAAAACTGATGTAATGCACCCATGTGGTTGAGGGAGCTAATGCCCTGTGAAAATGTATAAAAGAAGACTGAGTTCAGAGCACATTTTCTCTTGAGAAAATCTGGTGCCTGGAGTAGCAGTTTGTCCATCTGATGTATATATCTGTACATATTGCAACTGCCTTGAGCTTGAAGATAAAGTACCTCCTATTGTTTGGATGACAATCACTCTGTGTGTGAGTATTCTTGGGAATGGGTTGATGCTGAGTCTGCTGAGATATTTTTTGGCTTCTGCCAGGGATTGAGTGTCCTATCATCCCCAAACATGTATTATAAATCCTTACCTAAACCTGATGATGATGATGATGATGATGATGATGTATGCCTTCAAGTGATTTCTGACTTATGCCGACACTAAGATGAACATTTCATGGTACTTTACGGACAAGATTTATTAAGAAGTGGTTTGCCTTTATCTTTTTCTGAGAGAATGAGACTTTCCCAAGGTCACCCATTGTATTTCCATGGCCAAGTGGCAGAATGTGGCAAAAAACCACATTCCAAACCACATCAGAAGAATGGGAGGAGAACAGGAAGGGTGACTATCAGATGCATCTGATAATCTCTTTAAACCCTGGTCTCCAGAGCTGTGGTCCAACACTCAAACCAGTACACCATGCTGGTTTTCACCTCATAACTTAAAGGTACTAATTTATATGACTAGCTTACCAAAATATACCAAATAATATAAAAAGGCTTTAGTAAAATGGTTTGAATAATATTCTAAACAATATGCCATTGAACTAAAGTATAACACTGAACTTATTCAAATATTACTGTGACATAGAAGCCAAAAGTACACTGCACTAAATGGATATCGTGAAGGATCCATTGCTGGAGGCTAAGCTCTAGCAAACACCAGCCATACTTGAGAACTGAGATACTCCAATTGTACAAAAATACACATGGTTTCTCTACACACACAATAATAATAATAAGAAGAAGAAGAAGAAGAAGAAGAAGAAGAAGAAGGGGGGAGCTGTCAGGCTCATCCCTGAATTCTGGGCATTGGAGTGGAATTCATGGAGGCCCTGACATGTAGCTAGTATTTTCTCAGGATTTTGGAATGCCTGAGAAATGAGCCAGGCCTCCTGGTTGGCATGGTAACGCAAGTCCTACCGGGAACTCAAGGCCACGCTCCCCAGCTACTTTTGCTCCCCCGTGTCTGTTCTCACGCTTGATGCCTTATTATCTCTGGATAGTTTACATTTACTTCAGTAGCAGCTTTGCAATGGTTCCTTACACAAGCTACTCTTCCAATAAAGAGTTTTATTGAAGAACCCTGAGTTTGTGTTCTGAGTACATCACAGAAAGCTGCTACTCATTACTTTTATTTTTTTTTCCTCTGTCCTGAAACTGTGGAGCCTTTGCCTGCAATGTCTGACGACGCAGAGACTGGCACACAGACGGACCAAGATCTGATTGCAGCCAGCGCCAGAGAAGCCGAGGCCTCGAAGCAGGAGGCCGGGGCAGAGGGGGGTGCTGTAGCTGCCGCAGCTGAAGGCACCAGCCGGGACCGAGACCGCCGGAGGGCTGCAGTATTTCGACCCTCCACTGAGCCCTGGGAGCTGGGGATGGAGCTGGCTCCAGGGAGGGGCAGCCTGCCAAGCTTCGGCACTCCAGTGCGAGAGGTTTTAGGCCCTGCCTGGCCATGGGCAGGGGCCGGACGCCGAGAAGACCGCCGGTCCCGGTGGGACAGACCCCAGGGTGAGGGGCCTAGAGAGCCAGAAGCGAAGTTTTCCTTGGCAGAAGTTGGAGCCGAGGTTCTTCAACTGAAACAGCAAATGGGTGAGATACGGGAGGTGCTCCTAGAACTCCTGCACAGAACCCCTCCAGCTCCACCAGCACCCGGAGGGGCCCAGCCTCCCCCAGCGCCACCTGCGGCTGCCCAGGCACCCGGGGATGGAGTCCCCGCTCAGCCCCCAGCTGTACCTGGCCTGCCGGCTCCTGGACCGGCTCCCCCGGTGGGGGCTGGCCCGGTTGAGCCGCAGGAGCGACCCCGGGGCTGGAAACACCGGCACCTGAAGGCGAAGTTCGATGGGGATCCAGCAAAACTACCCTACTTCATGACTCAAGTGGTGAGTTACATGACCCAGTGGGAAGGGGAGTTCCAGTCTGAGGCTGAGAAAGTGCAGTATGTGTCCAACCAACTGGAGGGAGAGGCGGCTCAGTGGTTGGTGGGTCTGTATGATATGGGAGCCCCTGAACTGGGTAATTACCAAGAGTTCCTGATGGCTCTCAGGGCCCAGTTTGACGATCCCTTAAGAGGGAAGCGGGCTCGAAGCAAGCTTAGGAGCCTGAAGCAAGGCACGATGCCCGTGGCCGAGTACGCAGCTGAGTTCCGCCGCCTAGCCAGCCAAGTACCGGAGTGGCCAGAGGAGGTCAAGGTGCAGTTTTTCCAGGAGGGCCTGAACCCTGACATTCTAGAGTGGGCCAAGTTCCAGGGAGACCCCGAAACCCTCATGGGGTGGATACGGCTGGCTGGGGAAGTGGAGTCGGTGAAGGCCAGCATTAAGATGTTGCGCCGCCAGGCTGGGACGGAGGGGAAATCCGCTGGGGCCCCCGGGAAGAAGACCAAGACGGCACGCTCGGGGGGAGGCACCACCGGAGAGACCGAACGTGAGCGAAGGATGAGAAAGGGTCTGTGCCTGCATTGTGGGAGGAGCGGACACCGCATAGCGGAGTGCCCAGAGAGGAGCCCACGGGAGCAACCCGCCGCCGCCAAGCCAGCGCGGAGCGAGGGGAGATCCGGGTCCTCCAAGACGCCCTCCAAACCCAAGACCAGGGCGACGGCCAGGGCCCTGGCAGCGGGCCAGGCGGCAGGGGAGTCCTCAGATGATCCCGAGGATAGTGGGTCCTACTCCTCCGACGCTGAGCCGGCGGGAAACGGGCCCAGCCCGCCCTACTGAGCGCCCGAGGGCGGGCTAATCCGGAAGGGCGCCCGGATGCCGTGGTGAGTGGAGTGAAGGGCCCGTTCTTTATCAAAGCTCGAGTGGGGGTTGGAGGGGAGGGCCCCACCCGCAAAGTTATGTTAATGATTGACTCTGGTTGTACCCAAGTACTTATTCATCCCTCCTTAGTCAGTGAACTAAACGTTGATACTGTTAAGCTGGACAAGCCCGTGTGGCTGTCTCAGATGGATGGGGGGATGATGAAGGGGGGCCCCGCCCGGCGCATAACTGGTCCCATGCACATGAGGATGGGCAACCACCAGGAGGAACTGCAGTTTGTGATTGCTCCAGGATTAGTCCCTGCGGCAGTTGTGGATCTGAACTGGCTAAAGTACCACAACCCCTCCATAGACTGGATAAAAGAAACACTGACTTTTGCAGACCCGTTGTGTATCAAGGAGCACGGGGCGGGGGGAGGATCCCCAGGGGAGGGGGGCCCCCTGGTGGATAAGCCGCAGAATTACACAACTGCCTTAGTAAAAGGGGAGCTGAAAGGGTTGCCAGTGGAGTACAAGGCGTGGCAATATGTGTTTGAGGAGAAGGAATGTGACATTTTGCCACCCCACCGGCCTTTTGACTGTGCCATTGAGATACTCTCGGAGTCCAGCCTGCCCAAACCTCGCATTTATTCTATGACACCAGCTGAAATGGAGGCGCTCCGAGAGTTCATAGATAAGAACTTAGCCCGAGGGTTCATTAGGCCCTCAACCTCGCCTGTGGGGGCCCCGGTGATGTTTAGGCGCAAGGCTGATGGCGGGCTTCGTTTGATTCAGGATTACAGAGGGCTAAACGCTATTAGTGTCTCCAACCAGTACCCCCTGCCCTTGATGAAGGACATATTAGCCCATCTCTCCAAAGGGAAGATTTTCACGAAGCTGGATCTACGAGAGGCCTACTACAGAGTACGGATTCGGGAGGGGGACGAGTGGAAGACTGCATTTAATTGCCCCCTAGGGGCTTTTGAGTTCCTCGTCATGCCTTTCGGCCTCAAAGGGGCCCCTGGCATTTTTCAGAACTTGATTAATGATGTGTTACGTGAATTTTTGTACAAAGGGGTGTTGGTGTACCTTGATGATGTGTTGATTTATTCGGAGGACTACACGTCCCATGTGAAACTGGTGAAAAAGGTGCTTACCAGGTTGGGGGAAAATCATCTGTATGCGAAAATGTCCAAGTGTGAGTTCCACCAAAGCCGTCTAGATTATCTAGGGTACCGCATCTCAAACAAAGGGATTGAAATGGACCCAGAAAAGGTTAAGGGGGTCTTGGCATGGGAAGCCCCTAGAACCAGGAAACAGTTGCAGAGCTTCCTGGGGTTTGCTAATTTTTATCGGTCCTTCATCCCTGACTTTGCGTCGGTAGCCCTCCCCCTGACAGATTTGTTAAAAAACCAAAGAAGGGAAAACCAAAGGTTCCAAGCACGGTAAAGGGAACAAACCTCCCCAAAAAATTGTGTGGTCACCACAGTGCCAACAAGCATTTGACAAATTGAAATCCCTTTTCACTTCTGAACCTATTCTCAAACACCCCGACCCCTCCCAACCTTTCGTGGTCCAAGTGGACGCATCTGATGTGGCTATGGGTGGGGTGTTGTTGCAAAAGGGGGAGGACGGGGATTTGAGGCCATGTGCCTATTTATCCAGAAAGTTCAATGACACGGAACGAAATTGGCCAGTGTGGGAGAAAGAGGCAGGTGCTATCAAGTTGGCACTAGAGACATGGCGCCACCTACTGGAGGGCTCACCCAAACCGTTTGAAGTTTGGACTGATCATAAAAATTTGGAAGTATTGGCTACCCCTAGGCGTTTGAGCCCCAAGCAGGTCAGGTGGGCCAGTTTCTTTTACCGATTTAATTTCACCTTGAAATTTATCCCGGGGAAAAGGAATTTTCTGGCTGACGCTTTGTCCAGGCTACCACAGCATGAGAGTAAGCGCAAGGAGGTCATTGATACCGTTTTTTCTCCTTCCCACTTGGGACTAGCCGTCCTCACTCGGAGCAAAGCCAAAGAACAGAAATCCACTGATAGCCCTGCTCAGGTGCCGGGTCCTACTGAAAGTGGCGGTGATTCACCCTTGGCGCAGGGACCGGTGCCACAGCCCTTGAACCCCGACCCGCCTTCCCCCGATCCGGGGACCCAGGTGGTGACCCCTACGGCAGATGGCTCTGCCACGCCCACTGTTTCTCAAGGGGAGGAAGGAGGGTGGCATGCTCAATTGGCCTCGGAACTGCCCCGGGACCAGTGGTTCCTGGCTCACCCCAATGAGGTAACTGTGAAGGAGGGGGTGGCCTGGAAAGGGGATCGCCTGTATGTTCCTGAGGTCTTGAGAGCGAGTATTCTCAAACAGTGCCATGATGTCAAGAGTGCGGGACATTTTGGGTATCTCAAAACTTTACATTTGGCCCGCAGACAATTTTGGTGGCCCCGCATGAGGAAGGAGGTGGAGGATTATGTAAAGGGGTGTACCACTTGTGCAGTGTCAAAAGGGGGGTCAGGGAAGCCCAAAGGTTTGCTCCACCCTCTACCTACCCCAAACAAGCCCTGGGAGGTCATTAGCATGGATTTTATTGTGGATTTGCCAGAGAGTAGGAAAAAGACGGTTATTTGGGTTGTGACTGATTTGTTTTCCAAGCAAGCGCATTTTGTGGCCTGTAAGAAGCTCCCCACAGCCTCCCAACTAGCCAAATTGTTCATTCAGCATATTTATCGGATTCATGGCATTCCGGCCAAGATTGTGTCGGATCGGGGGGCACAATTTACTTCGCAGTTTTGGAAGGCTTTCACAAACCTTCTAGGGGTGGAGCTTGGTCTCAGCAGCTCCCATCATCCCCAATCGGATGGACAATCGGAACGAACGAACCAGACTCTGGAACAATACCTAAGGTGCTATGTGAATTTCCAACAATCTGATTGGGTTGATCTTCTACCTTTTGCTGAAGTGGCCTACAATAATGCCACTCACCAGAGCACGGGGCTCTCGCCGTTCAAGGTTGTGTCTGGGCATGATTTCGGTCCCCTCCCCTTGTTGGAGGGGTCTCCCAACTCTGACCCCGTTTCGGTCTCCCAGTGGAGTCAAAAGGTCAGGGATGCGTGGCCTCATGTAATCTCGGCCTTGGACTTTGCCAAAGCACGCTACAAACATTATGCTGATCAGAAACGGGACCCTTCCCCCAGATATGCAGTGGGAGATATGGTTTATTTGTCCACCAAATTCCTTAAGTGTCCCCAACCCTCAAAAAAGTTGGGAGCCAAATACATCGGACCTTTTCGTGTTGTTAGGATGATAAATCCTGTGGCTTTTGAACTGTCTTTGCCTAAGTTGTACCGTCATGTACATCCTGTGTTTCATTCCAGCCTGCTCAAGCCCGTGAGCCCTCCGGACAAACACCACCCGGCTCCAGAACCTGCTCCTCAGCCGATCCTGGTGGATCAAGACCAACATTTTGAAATTTCTGAGATTCTGGACTCTAGACTTCACCGGGGAGGGTTACAGTATTTGGTAAAGTGGAAACACCTGCCTTTGGGCCATGCAGAGTGGGTTGCTTCTGAGCATGTCAATGCCAAACGCTTATTGCGAAAGTTTCATGCCCGCTTTCCCGATAAGCCGGGCTGAGAAAGGGGGAGGGTTGGTCTTCAGGGGGGCAGTATGTCAGGCTCATCCCTGAATTCTGGGCATTGGAGTGGAATTCATGGAGGCCCTGACATGTAGCTAGTATTTTCTCAGGATTTTGGAATGCCTGAGAAATGAGCCAGGCCTCCTGGTTGGCATGGTAACGCAAGTCCTACCGGGAACTCAAGGCCACGCTCCCCAGCTACTTTTGCTCCCCCGTGTCTGTTCTCACGCTTGATGCCTTATTATCTCTGGATAGTTTACATTTACTTCAGTAGCAGCTTTGCAATGGTTCCTTACACAAGCTACTCTTCCAATAAAGAGTTTTATTGAAGAACCCTGAGTTTGTGTTCTGAGTACATCACAGGAGCCATGATGGCTTTTTTCCCATTAAAAATAATATACTATACCTTTGCTGAAATTAGTTCTCTTGACAGAAGTCCCAAAATATGAAAAGTGCTGGAAAATTGTACAGAAACCCTCTTATTGTCATGGAATAGAGGAGAACATCAATGAAATTATTCATTCTTGAAATTATAAATGAATGAGCAAAGATTTACATCCTTAGTTTCATGGCTAAGTGGAGATTTCAACCTGGCTTGGTCGAATTCCAGTTCAACACTCTACCCGCTACGCCACACTACAGCTACATTTAAAGTCACAAAATTAATACCTATGATTTCTAACTTGCTAAAATATAGTTTAGTTTCTAGAAATTAACCATGGGGCTGTGAGGTTCTCAGAGTGCCTCCTTTCATATCCCCCACTCCTTCTTGCTTATATTTTAATTTAATTAAACCTCAGTTAGTTGTCATGTTCCTAAGGAGGGGCTGTGGTTTAATAGAGACTTAACCATACTTTGGCAAAAATGGGAAACTGGGTTTTCTCAGAAGTTTATCAGCCCTGAAAAGCAACATGCTCACTATTATTGCAAAGTGTAACCTATAGTTAGGAGCCAGCACGTTGCAGTGGTTTGAATGTTGGACTGCAACTCTGGAGACCAGAGTTCAAATCCCTGCTTGGCCATGAAAATCCACTGGGTGCCCTTGGGCAAGTCATACATTCTCAATCTTGGAAAACCCCATGATAGGTGCACATTAGGGTCAGTATAAGTTGGAAACAACTTGAAGTCACACAACAACAAGAACAACAAGAACAACCCATAGTCAATCCAGACCAGTGATGAACCCCTCAAATGCCTATGACATCCGCAAACTTAGGGCAAGCTCAACATTTGAAGGGGTCATAGTAAGTGCCCATTGATCGGTCCCCTCCTATGTCATGCAACATTGTGGTGTTCCTAACTGGCAATAGTGGGTAGTAGCAGTGCTTTCATGAATGCATTGGCTCATGAGTGCCAGTCATTATGGGAGTGATGTCTCTTAGTAATGCCCTCCTGGGTGGACTTTAAGTTGTCATTTAAATTTCCCACATTGGGGTATCCTGAGAAATTGAAATCCTATCCTCCAGACCTTCATGGGGAAGGCACACCTGGGGCTCATTTGTACAAGGTGATGGTGCATGTTGACAACCCAGTAGGCCATAGCCTCTAGAATACACTATAATGTAGGGTTACTCAGCAGACATGCTGATATGGGGAAAAGTTCCTTCAAGATGGGAAATGGGAAAACCATTCTTCTAAACTATAGCCTATTGGAGATGCTGTTCATAAAATCATAGAGTTGGAAGAGACCACAAGAGCCATCCAGTCCAACCCCCTGCCATGCAGAAACAAACAATCAAAGCTTTCCCAACAGATGGCCATCCAGCCTCTACTTAAAAACCTCCAAAGAAGGAGACTCCATCACACTCCGAGGCAGTGCATTCCACTGCCAAACAGTTCTTATGGTCAGAAAGTTCTTCCTAATGTTTAGATGAAATCTCTTTTCCTGTAGTTTGAGTCCATTGCTACTTGTCCTAGTCTCTGTAGCCACAGAAAACAATCTTTCTCCATCTTCAGTATGACATCCTTCAAAACACAGTATTAAAATATGGCTATTGTGTCCCCTCCTAACCTTCTCTTCCCCAGGCTAAACATACCCAGCTCCCTAAGCCTCTCATCACATGGCATGGCTTCCAGACCTCCTACTGTTTTGGTTGCCCTCCTCTGGACACTTTCCAGCTTGTCCATATCCTTGAATTGTGCTGCTTTCTTATGTATCATTACACATGTCAAATAATAATAATAATAATAATAACAACAACAACTTTGCTGACATAGCTTTGTGTTTTGACAGTTTTAAGAAGAGTGTGTATGTGGATCTTTTGTTCTTCTGTCTTTCAAGCTGGTAAATCAAAAAGCAGTTGTCTTAGAAACATGTTGCTCTTGCTGTTACCCAGCAGCATGCATTTATGCACCAGTGGGAATTTATAGGAAAAATAGATTTAATAAGCACTTGGGGCCACCCAAGTCAGGCTACTACCTGACATAAGTATACATTAGAAATAGAGGCTTTAGGATTTCATGTCCTGTTGATATAGTAGGCGTAACATAAACAGAGAATCTATATTTTGTGTACATACGAGACACAGGTTGGAGCTAATTAGGACACATCACACTGAAATATGACAAGCAACCCACAACTGTGAGAGACACATAATTTGCTACTTGGACTTGTAATGTGTGTTTGTGTCATAGTTTCCATGTTGTTGGTAAACACACTTGATAAACTGTGACTGGCATGATCAATTGGGTTTCCACATCTCCCCAGGTTCACTGTCACTGAGACTGGTAGGAACATGGATTTCCCAAAGTTCTTGGGAATGATGTCTCTTAGTAATGTCCTCTGGGCTGGAATATCAGAAAGAATTGAAGAAGGATGGAGCATCAGGTAGGATGGAAGTCATCACTGCCATGCTTTTATGGTATTGAGATTAAAAATGAAGAAAGACAGCAACAGAAGGAAAGGAGAGAATCAGAGAGGGGAAGAGCTAATAACAGCAGAAAATGGCTACTTAGTTCTTCCTATGATAGCCCTGTGCTATAGATTACAAACCACCAAATTTGCTGCCCTTAGGTGAAGAATGCTGAGCTTGAGGGCAAAGGGACCCTATTCAAAGGCTGCCTGATTATGACTTTATAATAATTGGTGCTGAATCATGGGAAATGTGTGTGTCTCCTGATTGTGGGAAACTCAGGAAAAATTAATTTGGTTCACATGCTAATATGAATCAACCTAATTGGTACTTTCCAAACTACTACACAAACCAGAATGCAATTATCCTGGGTTCTCATTCTTCCTAATTTTGTAATGTAAGTCTCTGATCAGAAAATAGATACCCGAAGGGAAATTTCATACAAAAATACACACATTAGAGGGAATAGCACACAAAAAGTCATACCCTATATTAAGGAGAAAATGGGCATATTAGGGGAAATTACACAGAGAACTGTATATGTGTATTCAAGCCCATGAAAATACGCTAGTTACAAGTGTCAATGCAGACTTGCATTTCAAACTGATGCACAGAGCAAACCAGTGCTTAAAATGTTGTAGAAAGGGAAGCCAAGAGATTCCTAACTGAGAACAATAAATATGAAATATTTCATACTTATCTGAGACCTGTGTAGCCAATATTAAAAGATTGACATCAAACCTAATCGAGTTACACAAACTCTTTCAAATATTTATATGGGTACACATCCCGATCCAATAGTACACTTTAGTATCCAGTGCCAGCATAAATACAAATTCCTTCCCCTCCTGTAGTGCCAAACATCTCTTCTGAAGGGGATTTCTGCCCTTCAGAGTAGGGTGTTAGGTGGACTGTGGAGAGAGGGATGCAGGAGGGAGGGAGCGCCAACTGTGATGTGATCCAGTGGAAGCACATGGTGGGATCTTGGTCATTGTGATTATCTGCATGACATTAAAAAAAAAAATCAAATGCAACATATTTTATAATCTTTATGTACTCTGACCATATAGAAATATTCTGAGATGGATCAATGTTAGTCCTATTATTTTCCAGGTTTGGAATCACATCTGAAAGAAAGTACCGTATGTTACTTTGGCCAGTGTCTACCACAGAAATTATGACTAAACTCAGCATGGGTTCCTAGCCCAGCCAAGCGTACTGGTCCTGAAAATACAAACACCCCTAGTTGTTCTGGAACACAGAACATTTAATGTATTCCACAAGGCTTTAGGTGGCTCTGTTGGTTTTTTCACTGACTCTTTTAAGTAAAATAGCCACATATTTACATAGTTCACAGAGATTTTTTAAAAATATTACTAAGCATCAAACTCTACAGTACATTGAGCAAGGCCAGTTTTTACAAATCAAAGTGGCAATATGATGCATATGCATCTAGGAGTAAGCGTCATTGAACACAGTGGGACTTGCTTCTGAATAAACTTTCATAGGTCCCCACTGTAACTTGTGTAATTTGGTGTTGTTGTTTTTTGTTTTTGCATTTTTAGAAAGAGAAAGAGAGTGAGATTTTAAAAACCAATTTATCAAAATCATACATTACCCTAATAGAATGGTATGAATCATATGGCCTCTAAGGAAATTTCTGTGGCCTAAAGAATCCCCTAAAAGGAATTTTTAAAAATTCACTAAAATTGGATGATTCCACCATACCATTCTCTCCCCTCAAAATAAGGGGTGGCACAGCTTTTTATTGTAGCCAAAATTTTTAGTCTTCTTTTAAATGCAAGTGGAGGGGTGTTTGTTTGTTTGTTTGGTTTTTTTTTTTTTTTCCTGAAGCAGAAGTTACCTTCTAAAACTTTTTGGTTATGTTTTGAGGGGCTTTCAGAGGGTTTTGGAGATGGAAACATTTCATGGATTTCAGTCCAATTTGTCAGATCCAGGGTTGTGCAAAATAAATCCATTAGTATTAAAGATTTGTTCCTGACGTTTTGCCTGCATCTGTGGCTGGCATTCTCTGAGGATGCCAGCCACAGATGCAGGCAAAATGTCAGAAAGAAACTAGAACATGGCCTCACAGCCCGGAAAAAAACCCAAGGAAAATCTATGGATGCCGGCCGTGAAAGTCTTCAACTTCACAGTATTAAAAGATGTTTCTAGATTCCTTTTCCCCATTTTCCTTCCCCCTTTTCCTCCTGATCACAAATTGTCTTGTAGCTAAAATCCAGTCACTCGGGGTTATTCCCCATTAAAAGCAATGATACTTCCTTCTGAGTAGACTTGCCTGCAACTCTATTGTGTATTTGAGTTTTTGAATTTCTCAATAGAGTCAATGAATTTTCAAGGCTTAGTTTGAGCTAAGATTTAAATACAGTACTGTTAAGTTTGGTACTAAAACCACTTTCTAGTGGTAACACTTGTCTACAACAATGAAAGAAGGAAAGCATATTCTTCAGTAGTGAGTAGCTAGAGCTTATCTGTCTGTTTCTGGTATTAGGAAGAGGCGTGAAGCAGCACCATTTTTAAAAGAGAAGGAAAGTAAGCACCGTCTGTTTCCTATGTATGGAGTATACAAGCACAGAAGAGGCTGTATTCATTACTTTTGGGGCCCATTATATTATATTTTATAAAATCACTCAGACAATTGTACATTTGATATTCAAATTCCAGACCACAACAGGATATAGTGTCCTTTGAATATAATTTAGCAGAATGTTGAACTGTCTAATTCATAATGGAATAATGAATACATTTAATGCCTTCTTCTTTCTTCATGCGTACATGGAGAGTACAGTGCTCTCAATTTAGTAACTTTATGGTTTGGCAAATCATCTTCAAAGTCTTGTTGGGGCACATATATATGTACATATATAGAAAAAAATGAGAAATTATTCATATTGAAATCCTAATCTCTCCGCTCACCAAGACAAGAGATCATCCAGATGCCTTCTTGAGTACAGAATAGATAGTAGGTGAAAGATAAAGTGTACTATATTGTAGCTGTTCCTGAATTTTGCTCAATTGTTTGTTATTCCATGGTTGGCCATCAAAATGAGATCATGCTTATAGACAGCTATTCCTGATTTTTCTCAAGAGAGGGATCTAGCACATTTTCAAGTTGTGCAGTTGGATGAAAAACTAGGTGCACAAGTGACAGCATACCTAGGAATAAGAACAAACATGCTACCACTTGAGCAACTATAAAAACCAATGGAACTCCTCTCCTAAGGTTTCATTGAATTTAGCCCATAGTACTCAGCACCAATGGCCTTTCATACTGTTTGTCTGCAAGAGGATCCAGATGTTTTTACATTGTGAATAGCCAAGCACTCTTCCGACCTGTTCAACACATTTTTATATTTGGATAACTGCATAGCAAGTCAATAGAGCCAAGGATTAATTCACTTCACAGCTACTTAGAACAACCCTTTGCTAGGTAAGCAGCCTACTTGAGAAGACATTCTATTAAACTCACTGGTACTTTCTATGGAGAAAGCAAGTAAACAATTAGACTTGATATCTCCTCAACTGTAGTGCAGGTGTATGCAACCTTTGGGGATGGCAACCCCCAAACTTATTGGGGGCTGCCTTTGCTGCCCCAGAGAAAGTTGTTGTCCCAGTAGTGGTGAAAATAGCAAGACACATGCTCCTAATGCACACTGTTTACAAGTAGAATTGTGCTTCCAGGAAGTTTCTGGGAGTGTTACAATGTGTAAACAAGACACATGAGAAGCAGGTGCTTTGCTTTAAAGGAAGTGCAACCATGTTTTGCCATGGACAGACCAATTCAGCAAGGATGACAAAGGACTCATGTGGGGGGGGGCTGCTTAAATGGATAGGCTGCCTGTTGCTGACCCTTGTTTTAATGGAAGATGTACATGTGTTTACATTTAGGAACTCACTGGACCTAAGAAGATTTAACCCAGTGTGAGTAATGATTGAGAAGAGAAAGTGTTTTGAAGTATATTGGCCATTTAAAAGCTAGCATGACCTAGGCATTACTACAGGATGGCACCATTGTTTAAATTCCAGAATGTATCAAACAGCATTGGCTTCATGAACCCTATGGGGAAGACACAGAGTGGTTTTGTCTAATGGAATTGCTGGAACATAAACCACTGAACCCATTGTAAGACTAACTTTAATGTTATTTTAATACAAAAGCTATTTACACCTCGAGCAACTTCCTCTTTCACTTCTTTTTCATTTTTGCAAATATCTGATCTCAGTATTTTAATTTCCTCTGGGCTGACTTTGAGGAAAAAATTTAGCTGAAACAGATGGTTGTCAGCAAACCAATGCCTACAAAACACAATTGAGAATTAACGAATGAAAACTAAAACTTGGCACCATCTAGCTTCTCTTGATATAATTGTCAAAAGAAATCTGGTCTGAGTTCTTTCTCTTTTTCTTCTTCTTGGATATAGTCTTTTCAATATTTAAATAATTGACACTTTAAATATACAAAACACTGTAACTGTGTAACTGAGGAGACTCCAAGCCAGAAATACAATAAAATAGTTTTTATTGGAAATTAATCTTAACAGCATTCATGCTTACACTCAGGCTTCAAGCGATCACGCAAGGCTATCAAAGAAAGTAGGAAGTATTTGGATAGAGGGATAGAGTAAGGGGATTGTGGATTATACTATACTTATCAAAGGAGCAGGTATGTGTACAGCAGAGGATACTCAGAGTTGTATTCTGATGGTCACACAGCAAAGTGCATGGATGCATGGAAGCTGTGTAAACTTTAGTGGTGCTTTGGGGTGATATTTATATTTGATATTTCCCCTGAAGGGGTGGGACTTAGCATGGAATACAATGTCTCTCAGAGTTTCCCAGGACTAGACAAAGGGTCCTCCAGATGTGTTAACAATCATTAATGGGTGATACATTTGGAATTGAACAGGAGCAGGCAACTTCTATTATGTGGATGAGTAGGGAGGCAAAAACAATTTTGCAGCCATGGAGGATTGCTATTTTTGAGTGGCTTAGTGAATGACTCATCTCCAGGTGTTCTTCAGGAATAAATCTGACCTGGGTATGACCTGTCTGAGGATTTTAGAAGGCCCCTCCCTAAGTTCTACATGACTCCAACCTTAGTATCTGGGAAGTCCCTGGTTTACTTGCCAACCATACTGAAGGCACATCAAGTCAGATTATTAAATATTTGCCAATAGTGCCATATTCAAAGACTGGGGGTGTTACGGTAGGTAACAATGTGTAGGAGGCATTCTGAAGGGGGGGATTGGGAAGCTAGGGGCTGTAAAATGGCCCTGGAGGCTGCATGCAGTACATAGCCTGCAATTCTGCCATCCCTGATGGACACATCAAAGATGATATTCATCAGTAGGTAAGAACTGTTACACTGGATTAGCACACAGTTTGTATTAGGTGGGAGAGAATTTTGTTTCATTTCTTTTTAAAGTAGCTTTTACCAATTTCTGCATTTCCCCCATATTCAGAATCAAAAGAACTTCATATGTTTTCCCCTACCCCCAAAAGTGAGGGGGGGAAAAACAGAAAATCACCCATTCAGATAGACAGCTTTGAGTCACTAGCTCTGAAACATCTTAAAATATAGTATGAGCTGGTTTGCTAGCTTGCCACAAGTCACTTCTGGTTTTTTTGGGGGGGGACAGCTTTCAAGTGCTTAGAAGATCCCTTGGGTGGGGGTGTGGAGGGGAGGAGGGGGGAAGAACCAAATTTATGCATCAATTTTGAGCAACCTTGATATTTAGGCCTGAATCCAATTGATTGTCCCACCTAAAGAAGCCCTACTAAATCCATTATTAAATGGTGAATCATCACTTACAGTATGTCAATCCCATAGGGACTAACAAAGGATTGAGACTTTAAGACTTAGGTTGACATACTGAACATCTTCTTGCAAGCTGAGCATCAAATGGCAAAGCTGAGCTCCCTCTCCTCCAAAAATGTTCATTTTGATCCACACTGCATAGAACTTGGTGTGAAACAAATTTCAAGGATGGTAGGTACATTGATGAGGAAAACAATAACTTTCGAATCCAATAACCATTGGGTAAATTTTCTGGTGACATCAAAGTACATCTAACTTTTGTTAGGCAAATCATTTGGCAACTAGTAATTTTTTTTTCCATATAGGAGATTTTCACACGGACTATATATCCCATGTCTGGAATGGAACAGGGTCGGGAAAGGTTTTCCCTTTTGGATGACGTCCGCCCTGTTCTATTCCTACGTTGTGCCTGTTCTGTTTTCTCCCCGTGATATAGTAATCATGGGGAGAAGTCGTTAATAGGCACCTGGTTCCGTTTCTGTTATGGAATCACGGGTGTGCGAATCAGATCCTGTCCCTGTTCTAGAATGACAGGGGCAGGGGAGGAGCTCCGTGGCAGGCACTTCCTGCCACAATCTGGACAGCCAGGTAAGTGCCACCCTTCCCACCCTCCTTCCCAGGTTACTTGTATTTTTATTTTTTTTTTATTCTTTCTATTGACAGCTGGGTTTTTTTTTAATTTGACTTTCTCTCCCATTCGTTCTCTCGTGAGAACAAGCAGGAATTCCCCAGGCCGGTCGTAAAAGCAGCATTACGACAGCTGCATTTATGGCCGGCCGGGCAAGGAGGGAGGAGATGTGCAAACATTTACCTCCATTCCGTTGCAGGAACGGGAGAGGAGGTGGCGGGACAGAATTGGGGCTTTTAGCCCCTGTGTGAAAATCTCCATACTCTAGGTTTTCAGTAGAGGACAGACCTGCTTTCCAACTAAGTGTGAAGTGAATATGCGGTCACGCTAATTTGGCTGATGCTTCAACATAATCCTAAATAGAGTCAAACTGTGTATGTTAAACAAATAAATAGAGATGAAGGAAAGTGCTACATCCATCTGCACCCTTCCTGTGGGAGTGCTTTGGAATAATTGTCACTAAGGGACTACAGTCAGATCACATTCACTCCTTTCCAGTTTTATTTTTAGGGATATACTGAGACTATAAAGGTTTATCTTTAATTCTCTTTTTGAGCCCCTCAATAACTTAAATACTACTGGATATTTATGGCACATTAATTTTATATGCTTTGTGTGTTTTTCTGCTACATTCACTGAAATATACTGATACAGCTAGTAGTATATCATAGAATCAGAGAATCATAGAATTGTAGAGTTGGAAGAGACCATGAGGGCCATCCAGTCCAACCCCCTGCCACGCAGGAAATCTTGATCAAAGCATCCCCGACAGATGGCAATCCAGCCTCTGTTTAAAGATCTCCAAGGAAGGAGACCCCACCATGCTCCGAGAGAGTGTGTTCCACTGCCGAACAGCTCTTACTGTCAAAAAGTTCCTCCTAATGTTGAGGTGGAATCTCTGATCCTGGAACTTGCATCCATTGCTCCGTGTTCCAGTCTCTAGAGCAGCAGAAAACAAGCCTGCTCCATCCTCAGTGTGACATCCCTTCAAATACTTAAACAGGGCTATCATATAGCCTCTTAACCGTTTTTTTTTTTTTTTTTTTTTTTTGCAGGCTAAACATACCCAGCTCCCTAAGTCTGTCCTCATAAGGCATGGTTTCCAGACCTTTCACCATTTTAGTTGCCCTTCTCTGGACATGCTCCAATTTGTCAATATCCTTTTTGAATTGTGGTGCCCAGAACTGGACACAGTATTCTAGGTGAGGTCTGACCAAGGCAGAATAGAGCGGCACTATTACTTCCCTTGATCTAGACACTATACTTCTATTGATACGGCCCAAAATCGCATTGGCCTTTTTAGCTGCCGCATCACACTGTTGACTCATGTTCAACTTGTGGTCTGCTAGGACTCCTAGATCCCTTTCACACGTAGTCTCGTTCAGCCAGGTCTCTCCCATCCGATATCATAGAATCATAGAATTGCAGAGTTGGAAGAGACCACGAGGGCCATCCAGTCCAACCCCCCTGCCACGCAGGAAATCACAATCAAAGCATCCCCGACAGATGGCCATCCAGCCTCTGTTTAAAGACCTCCAAGGAAGGAGACCCCACCACGCTCCGAGGGAGTGCGTTCCACTGCTGAACAGCTCTTACTGTCAAAAAGTTCCTCCTAATGTTGAGGTGGAATCTCTGTTCCTGGAGCTTGCACCCATTGCTCCGTGTTCCAGTCTCTGGAGCAGCAGAAAACAAGCCTGCTCCATCCTCAGCGTGACATCCCTTCAAATACTTAAACAGGGCTATCATACCGCGTCTAAACCGTCTTTTTTCCAGGCTAAACATACCCAGCTCCCTAAGTCTCTCCTCATAAGGCATTGTTTCCAGACCTTTCACCATTTTAGTTGCCCTTCTCTGGACACACTCCAATTTGTCAATATCCTTTCTGAATTGTGGTGCCCAGAACTGGACACAGTATTCTAAGTGAGGTCTGACCAAGGCAGAATAGAGTGGCACTATTACTTCCCTTGATCTAGACACTATACTTCTATCGATACAGCCCAAAATTGCATTGGCCTTTTTAGCTGCCGCATCACACTGTTGACTCATGTTCAACTTGTGGTCTGCTAGGACTCCTAGATCCCTTTCACACGTAGTCTCGTTCAGCCAGGTCTCTCCCATCCGATATCATAGAATCATAGAATTGCAGAGTTGGAAGAGACCACGAGGGCCATCCAGTCCAACCCCCCTGCCACGCAGGAAATCACAATCAAAGCATCCCCGACAGATGGCCATCCAGCCTCTGTCTAAAGACCTCCAAGGAAGGAGACCCCACCACGCTCCGAGGGAGTGCGTTCCACTGCTGAACAGCTCTTACTGTCAAAAAGTTCCTCCTAATGTTGAGGTGGAATCTCTGTTCCTGGAGCTTGCACCCATTGCTCCGTGTTCCAGTCTCTGGAGCAGCAGAAAACAAGCCTGCTCCATCCTCAGCGTGACATCCCTTCAAATACTTAAACAGGGCTATCATATCGCGTCTAAACCGTCTTTTTTCCAGGCTAAACATACCCAGCTCCCTAAGTCTCTCCTCATAAGGCATTGTTTCCAGACCTTTCACCATTTTAGTTGCCCTTCTCTGGACACACTCCAATTTGTCAATATCCTTTCTGAATTGTGGTGCCCAGAACTGGACACAGTATTCTAAGTGAGGTCTGACCAAGGCAGAATAGAGTGGCACTATTACTTCCCTTGATCTAGACACTATACTTCTATCGATACAGCCCAAAATTGCATTGGCCTTTTTAGCTGCCGCATCACACTGTTGACTCATGTTCAACTTGTGGTCTACTAGGACTCCTAGATCCCTTTCGCACGTAGTCTCATTCAGCCAGGTCTCTCCCATCCTATATTTATGCATTTCATTTTTCCGCCCTAAATGCAGTACTTTACATTTCTCCGTATTGAATTTCATTTTGTTAGCTTTGGCCCAGCTCTCCAGTCTAGCCAGGTCATTCTGAATTTTGATCCTGTCCTCTAGGGTATTAGCTACTCCTCCCAATTTGGTGTCATCTGCAAATTTGATAAGTATGCCCCTAATTCCCTCATCTAAGTCATTGATAAAGATGTTGAATAGCACTGGGCCCAGGACAGAACCCTGAGGCACCCCACTGGTCACATCTTTCCAAGACGAAGAGGAGCCACTGCTGAGCACCCTTTGGGTTCGGCCGGTCAACCAATTACAAATCCATTGAACAGTTAACTTGTCTAGCCCACATTCTACAAGCTTGTTTGCAAGAATGTCATGGGGAACCTTGTCAAAGGCCTTACAGAAATCAAGGTATGCAATGTCCACAGCATTCCCTTCATCTACCAAGCTGGTAACTTTGTCAAAAAAAGAGATCAGATTAGTCTGGCATGACTTGTTTCTCTGAAACCCATGCTGACTTTTTGTGATTATGGCATTGCCTTCTAAATGTTCACAGACTCTCTGTTTAATGATCTGTTCTAGAATCTTCCCTGGTATTGATGTCAGACTAACTGGACGATAGTTGTTGGGATCCTCTTTTTTCCCCTTTTTGAAGATGGGAACAACGTTTGCCCTCCTCCAGTCTGCTGGGACTTCTCCTGTTCTCCAGGAGTTCTCAAATATTATTGCCAATGGCTCTGAGATTATATTTGCCAGCTCTTTTAATACTCTTGGATGTAGTTCATCTGGTCCTGGAGATTTAAATTCATTTAGATTAAGAAGGTATTCCTGTACTACCTCTTTACTTATTTTGAGCTGGATTTCCCCTATTGTGTCCTCTGTTCCGTTCTCCTCAGGTTGGTCCTCCTTTTCCTTTTCTGAAAACACTGAGGCAAAGAAGGTGTTGAGTAGTTCTGCCTTTTCTCTGTCCCCTGTTAGCATTTTGCCATCTTCTCCACGTAGCGGCCCTATCATTTCCTTCTTCCTCCTTTTGCTGCGGACATACCCAAAAAAACCCTTTTTATTGTTCTTAACCTCCCTAGCAAGCCTGAGCTCATTCTGCGCTTTAGCTTTTCTGACTTTACTCCTACACGTGTTCGCTATCTGTTTGAATTCTTCTTTGGTGATTTCCCCCCCTTTCCATTTCCTATACATGTTCCGTTTAAAACTTAGCTCCATTGAAAGTTCTTTAGTCATCCATCCTGGTTTCTTGAGACACCTCCCATTTTTCTTCCTCAATGGTACTGTTTGAAATTGTGCCTTCAGTATCTCCCTTTTGAGAAAGTCCCATCCGTCTTGAGGTCCCTTCTCTTTTAGTATTCTTGACCATGGGATCATCCCCAGTATTTCCCTGAGTTTATTGAAATCAGCTCTCCTAAAGTCAAGAATGCGTGTCTGACTATGCCTGGCTTCTCCTTTCCATTGTATAACAAACTCCAGGAGAACATGATCACTCTCACCTAAGGATCCCACCACTTGCACCCCATTAACAAGGTTGTCTCTGTTGGTTAGGATCAGATCTAAAATAGCTGACCCCCTTGTTGCCTCTTCCACCTTTTGGACCATGAAATTGTCTTCCAGGCATGTAAGGAATTTGCTAGACCTTGTAGTTTTGGCTGAGTTAGATTGCCAGCAAATATCAGGATAGTTGAAGTCACCCATCACTACTACATCTCTCCTTTCTGCATGTATGTTCATCTGTTCTAGAAAGGCAACATCCAATTCCTCCGTCTGATTTGGGGGTCTGTAGTAGAGTCCCACAATAACATCCCTGTTGTTTCCCTCCCCTTTAATTTTTATCCAGATGCTCTCCACCTGGCTTCCAGTATTGATGTCATGGATCACTTCACTGGTGTAAATATCCCTGAGATATAATGCTATTCCTCCTCCTTTCCTGTTTGGCCTGTTTCTCCTATAAAGGTTATACCCCTCTATTCCTACATTCCAATCATGAGACTCGTCCCACCAGGTTTCAGTAACGCCTATTATATCATATTTGTTTTGTAGTGCAAGGAGTTCTAGTTCATCTTGCTTATTTCCCATGCTCTGTGCATTAGTGTAGAGACATCTGAGACCATGTGTTCCCTTTACTTGCTCCCTGTGCAAGTTTTTTTGCCTCCCACTGTTGGGTCCTTGCGCTGTTCGCCTTGTTCCCTCTATGACAGTTTGACTATTTTCTCCAGCCCTTTTGCCTTCCAGAATACTGTCTCCCTCCCCCATATGACTCAGTTTAAAGCCCTCCTGATCAAATTCTTGAGACTGTTGGCAAAAATGTTTCTTCCAACTGTTGTAAGATGCACCCCATCTCTTGCCAGAAGTCCCCCCGCATGGAAGCGCAGTCCATGATCCAAGAATCCAATTTGTTCCCGGCGACACCATCTACGGAGCCAGTTGTTTACGTCGGCTATTTTCCTCTCCCTTCTTGGACCATGCCCTTCAACTGGCAGAAGAGACATCTATGCATTTCATTTTTCCGCCCTAAGTGCAGTACTTTACATTTCTCCGTATTGAATTTCATTTTGTTAGCTTTGGTCCAGCTCTCCAGTCTAGCCAGGTCATTCTGAATTTTGATCCTGTCCTCTAGGGTATTAGCTACTCCTCCTAATTTGGTGTCATCTGCAAATTTGATAAGTATGCCCCTAATTCCCTCATCCAAGTCATTGATAAAGATGTTGAATAGCACTGGGCCCAGGACAGAACCCTGTGGCACCCCACTGGTCACATCTTTCCAAGAGGAAGAGGAGCCACTGCTGAGCACCCTTTGGGTTCGGCCAGTCAACCAATTACAAATCCATTTAACAGTTAACTTGTCTAACCCACATTTTACAAGCTAGTTTGCAAGAATGTCATGGGGAACCTTGTCAAAGGCCTTACTGAAATCAAGGTATGCGATGTCCACAGCATTCCCTTCATCTACCAAGCTGGTAACTTTATCAAAAAAAGAGATCAGATTAGTCTGGCATGACTTGTTTCTCTGAAAGCCATGTTGACTTTTTGTGATTATGGCATTGCCTTCTAAATGTTCACAGACTCTCTGTTTAATGATCTGCTCTAGAATCCTCCCTGGTATTGATGTCAGACTAACTGGATGATAATTGTTGGGATGCTCTTTTTTCCCCTTTTTGAAGATGGGGACAACGTTTGCCCTCCTCCAGTCTGCTGGGACTTCTCCTGTTCTCATATGAGTGCAAATATGAAATCAGTTCTAACACTGATTTCCAACACCCCACTCCCAGTGCTTGTGGAAATACCAATATGAACACAGTGCCTAGTCAATCTTTAATTTTCAATGAAGCTACTATAGTTTTATTATGTGTTCAACTAAATGTATGGAAAAACCTTCCCATGGTCAGGAATGCTGTAAAGCATTCAGATATGCATAAATGCCCCTAGAGGACTTTATCAGACTCATTAAATATGGCATCATAACGACACGACATAACCATGAAAAGATATGTGTATCAGACAACGTTGCCCTTTCACGGTTATGTCCCTGCCAAAAGCTGTACTTTTTAATTGATGGCTTAAGCCATCAATTGTTCCATCCTGCCATTTTTTTGCCAGCATAGCTGGTATGTGAAACCTTGCAGATTTTCTCTCTCTCAATTACCTTGTAATTAAGGGCTGGCCCAGTGCAAACACTTCCAGGTGAGATCATGACATCCAGGAAACTGACACACTTTTTATGACCCTTCCCAGGCTGACTTGTAAGTTTATTTAATGTGTTTTTGTGCTTTGTGCCACTTTTACTTTGTTATTTTTATTTTGTTTTTTAATTTCACACACTATGTATTCTCATGCAAATGCACAGGATTTTGAATGAGGAAGTGAATGTTCACTTCCTCTTTCACTGCTAGGGGAGCCTTTGCCTGGATTAGAGGTAAGTGCAGAGGGGGGGGAGTTCTTTTGCTGGCACAAAAATTGATTTATTTTATCCGAGCAAAAGTATGCTTTAAAGGGGCTCATCTGATAATGTCCTTAGATCAATATAGGAAAATAAAATGTGGAACAGGCAAGATGAACTGGCAGTCAGGCTCTCATGTGCTGTCCCATGCCCTCTACAGACCTTGGAATTCCTTGTTCAGACATAAAACTCAACAAGGCTGGCATGTGTCCAGAGGAGGGTGAGCAGGATGGTGGGAGGTCTGGAAGCCATGCCCTATGAGGAACAGCTTAGGGAGCTGGGTATGTTTAGTATGGAGAAGAGAAGGTTGAGAGGGGACATGATAGCCATGTTTAAATATCTGAAGGAATGTCATACTGAGGATGGAGCAAGCTTGTTTTCTGCTGCTCCAGAGACTAGGACATGGAGCAATGGGTTCAAACTACAGGAAAAAAAAAGATCCCACCTAAACATTAGGAAGAACTTTCTCACAGTAAGTGCTGTTTGGAAGTGGAATACACTGCCTCAGAGTGTGGTGGAGTTTCCTTCTTTGGAGGTTTTTAAACAGAGGCTGGATGGCCATCTGTTGGGAATGATTTGATTGTGTATTCTTGCATGGCAGGGGATTGGCCTGGATAGCCCTTGAGGACTCTTCCAACTCTATGATTCTATGGACTTTTTTGGATGCATGAAATATACCGCAAGCAGCCTCGTCGCGTTGTGAGGCTGCTGCGCTGCAGAGCGTCCGTTTCATATGACGCTCACCCCTGGCAGTACTGTTGCAGTACCGCGGGAAGAGTTGAGCGTCATATTTCCTCAATTTTTAAGCACGATCAACTTTCGTGCTTAAAAATCGAGGAAATATGATGCTCAACTCTCCCTGCGGTACCACAACAGTACTGCCAGGGGCAAGCGTCATATGATACGGACGCTCTGCAGCGCAGCAGCCTCGCAACGCGACGAGGCTGCTTGCGGTATATTTCATGCATCCGAAAAAGTCCTATGATTCTAAGACTAGTAAGACAGGAGAAATCAGGGGAATTGGGGACAAGTGAGATACAATTATCACCTAGTATTAAGTTCTTATTTCTGTCTGAAACAAAAAGGAAGGAAATGAGAGTGCTTCTTCAGCATTATGTTAAATCCTTTAGAAGGCAGGAAAAGCAGAGGTCCCCTGGTTATAGTAAGACTTTATCAGAAAAGGATAGCTGGTTAAGGTGTTGTAGAGATGGGGTGTACCAATGATCAGCCAAACTAAGGAGATTATCAGACAGGAATGAAAAAGTGTTCCTGTTCCAAAATCTCCTCTCTTGCCCCTCTTCCATCCCTGTAATGACAAAAAAGAAAAACTTTTCAGACTTACTTTGTCCATATGAGAGGGCAGCTCAGGAGTGAATGGAGCTCTAATGGGATTCCATTAACTTCCTGGAATGAAAACCCTCCTGTTTTCATGAGAAGATGAGAATGTGGGAAATGCAAAAATAAAAAGAAATATACAAGCAAAAAAGTGACAGCAAGCACAAAAACACACTTTAAATCTTTACAAGTAACTCGGGTAGGGTACAAAAAAGTGTGTCATTTACCTGGATGTCCTGATCTCACCAGGAAGTATTCTGGCAGGGACATCCCATTGATGTTCGGATCTTGCCAATGAAACAGGAACCTTTTCACTCGCAGGACATTCCATTACAGAAGCAGAATGGGGGATCCATTGATGGCTTCTCCCATTAATAAAAAGCAGCACCAGAGGAACGACAGCAGAAACAGGAGCATTACAAGAAGGAAACAACATTATCTGAAAAGGAAACCCTTTAGCAATCTCCTGGCATCATGATAACACCATATTTAGTGTGTCTGATAATCTCCCAAATGTCTGGCAGTGCAACTGCTTTCATGAAATGCCCCAAAGTTTTGGGTGCCAACACCAGTTACAATCTTGGCGAAACCAATAAAAGCTGGAGAGGAAATTGAAAGAAAAAATTCCAGGTGAACAAAAAAGACAGTGACTGGCTACAGATTTCTCAGTAGACAGTCTTTTGGTGGCTTTATTTCTACACTAATTAGAAGGTCACATAAGAAACTCAAAAATCAAGGTTCTCCGTATCCAACTGGCACATAATAAGTTGTCTTGGTTGTGTTATGAGTTGAGAAACTTTTGTATTTTGCACTTTCTAAAGCTTCTCTGTCTGAGGCTGGGAGGAGAGGGTGCTCTCCTGATCAAAAGAAGATAGTGACTAGTCCTGGAAACATAACTAATGCCTTGGTTTGTCAGTTGTTGCTGGGTGGCTGTTAAAGGAAACATGGAGAATATGAGCCAAAGTGGTGGTGTGGCAAGCTGATGTTCTCTGATAATATATGGCTTGACAGTTTGAAATTGTGACAACTGAAAAAAAGCTTTATGCTTCTTTAAAATACAGACTTTTTTTTGTCTATTGGATTAAAAATTTCAAACTTTTTTTTAAGAAAGAAGGATGTGTGGTTGCAGAGAGAGAGGGGGGGAGAGTCTCTTCTCTAAATCAAACAACGTGTGTCATGCTTCTTTTACTGAAATGCTGTTCCTCAGACTATAGAAACTGACTGTGTGAAGGGGGGTTGTTTTAATGATTTTCTCTTTTTCTCCTTACAATAAAAGGAGCAAGGTAGTTATCTAATCCATGCATGCCTAGCATCTTATTCTCCTTCATTTTGTATGTGGCAGGATCTGAATCAGCAATGCATGTGTATTGGGTGAGGAAGGGAATTACTTGCCTGGAAGCTTTCATGAATAAGTAAGGCAATACCTCCCTCCCTCCCTCCCTCCCCCCTCTCTCTTTTTACTTCCCTCCCTCCTAATGTACTACTTTATGTTTGTCATAGGACTTTATCTGAAACTCTTAAAAAAAAAAAACCAAGGAGGTTGGGAGTTGGACGACACTGTCCTGCTTCTGGCGGTCGATACCGCACACTCCATCCTCCTCCTGTCCTTCCTCCATGCTTCCTCTGTGCTAGAGGGATGAAAAAGGCACCACTTTTCATTGATGGAAGTTTCTGTCAATAAAAAGCAGAGCCTTTTTTGTCCCTTCAGTATGGAGGGAGAACAAATGAAGGATGAGAGGATGACAGCATCATGCAGTATCACCAGCCTGTAGTGGTACAATGGCGTCCTCCTCTCAACCTCCCTGGTTGTTGTTGTTTTCATCTGATAATCTCCACAGTCTCAGAAGAATTGGATCTGTTTACAGATGCAACATTCTGTACAAATCAAATTACCCTTTCTGTTCCACAAGCCTACACCCTGGTTTCAGCCTTTCCAGCCTTCAGCCTTAGACACTTGAAAGTGTGTTCAGTTTATCTCTCTGTGCTTCACATAATATGATGGGTTTCTTAGTGATTCCTGGAAGTGAAGAGAAACCTTCTGTCCAATACGGCTGAGCAATCTCCCCCTTTAAAGATTCTTAGAGCTCATCTTTGATTTGCTTTTATTAATGCTATCATGAAGTAAATAAGTAGAAGTGCAGGCTTTTTTTTTTTTGAAATATCAGTCTGCCCAACCGCTTTTGTAATTGCATACTCATGAGGAAACTAAAACCTCACATTGCCCCCATCACTTGATTTCTAGACAAAGAGCCATTCATCATCTTTTGACTGTCAGTATATGATAGGATGGAGGCAATCCATCAATATCCTTACTCTTCAGTACTGTGCCTGCACTTGACACTCTCTGCATTCTTTAGCTAGATGATAAAAGTTGCCAAGACATTTGAATGGTTCTACTATAAATTCTGTGTGGAGATGTTAAAAGTTATGTGGGACAGTAATTGCCCTTTTGTGAGTGGTAACATTAAAAAACAAAACAAACCCCCCCCCCCTTAGATTTCTAATGACATCTCAGACATGGGCCATTGCTACTTATCTCTTGCTTTCTTTCCAATGTGATAATATTCAAGATCATCAGCGTAATCCTGCATCCCGCATATCTTTTAGTACATGTCAATGTCAGCAGGTGCCTGACATTGTGACTGACTAGGCCTACACTGCAAAATCTTAGCAAGACAGAACTACCAGTCTCTGTGGAGTTCAAAGCCCTGTGATATCTCTTACCTGTCACCATCCATCCATAATTTAGATTTCTCAAACTATGCTGTGTGGGTACTGCTTCGTTATATTTTAGGTTTTATCTTTTCACTCTTTGAAAGAAGAAGCTTGGCTTCAGGACACATCAATCAAATGATGTTATATAACCATTTTCTGTCACATTTGAGAAAATGACACTACAATATCCCCGGTTGAAAGATTTATTTTAATTATTATTTTTTAAAAAAACTTAATGCAGGAAAAAATGTATCAGATTAATGCAAGTATACCTGACCCACTGTGCCCAGCCAACCTAACCAATCATGTAGTTATGGCTGAGGGCAGAGCCAGCTCAAGATGTTTTGCTCCTTAGGAAAGAACAGTAAATTCTGCCCCCATCCACTCAAGTCAAGGTATGTACTAACCAAAGCTGGGCAGGTTATTTTGGTGGATAAGGTAAAAAGTCCCACAAGCACCTCCCTCCTCCCTAGCAATATATCAGTGAGAAAGTAAATCTCTAACAATTTGCCTCCCTCTCATGATGCCTCCACAAATCTGGTGCCTCAGGCAGTTGCCTCACTCTGTCTACTGGTAGGGTCTGCCTTGTTTGATGCTTAACATACTCCCCCCAGATCTATTCAGTATCATCTTCACTTTCATGAACTCTCTGTATTAATCTGGTAGGCAATGGAAACTTCCATGTCAATGGGGTAGTGAATCTACTTTAGGTTTTAAGCTCAACTTTCAAGTATCTGTCCAAGGTGTGACACTATTTTGAGGATAGCATTCTGTACCTTGGATAGTTTCTTTAAAGTGGATTATTAGACAGCAGCTGCTACTGCACATAGGCATAATTATATATTTGATTTTAAGCAAATGGACAGGCACATAATCCACATCAGGAATGGGGTGCACAGGAAAGGAGATTTAGAGCACCAACAGGAGCTTATTATTTACCCCCAATTGTTATGGTGAGGGGATAATGGCAAGGGAGGAAAGGAGTAAACCTCTCCTCCCCAGGAAATGAAGTTCCAGTCAGGACTGGGAATTTAAATCTTCACTGTTGAGTGACTGGGAATTTAAATGTCCACATAGGGACTCCCATCCTAGGTCAAAACCAGCACTTTGAATTGTACCGGGAAACAGACTGGAAACCAGTGAATCTGCTGTAACTAGTTATATGTAACTAGAGAGTCACATATAATTCTCAGTAACTATCTCTGCTCAATAGCATTCTGGGCCAGCTGTATTTCCAAGAGCATGCCTATAGGGAAATGTACAGTAGTCCAAATCAGATGTAGTAAAGGCATTTGTTATTGTGGCCAAAACTGAAACCCCATGAGCCAAAACAGAGGATGTACTAGTCTCAGTTGTTCAGATGTACTTCTCACCACCACCAAAATATGAGAATCATCTATGAGAATCATGTATGAAGCTGAGACTTTACCAAGGTGAGAGCCAACCATCTGAGACAGAGTGCCTGATCTGCCTTTCTATTGACTGGGAGTAATTCTGACTTGTATTTATTGAGAAACTATACTTAATGAGCACTTGGAATACTTCCTTGAAATTAGGTGGAAAGAAGTGAGAGCATATTGATTAGTGGATTATTATTATTATTATTATTTTTAAAACTTGGAGCTAGATCAACTAATACATTACTATCTTTGCTGATTGTACTCCCTCCACTTCACAAGTGAGGCTGATCTGACCTACACATTCAAAAACATTACATCTACTATTTAGGACGCATCACAGCCAGAAATATATAGCTGTTTTACTGCAAAAATCAGTGTGTATAAAGCCATTGTACTGTCTATTCTCCTTTATGGGTCTGAAACATGGGTCACCTATCACCACCACTTACGCTTTCATCAGCACTGTATACGCACAATCCTAAATATACACTGGACTAACTATGTGATGAATGTTGTTGTCCTTGAGCAAGCAGGGATCACTAGCATTGAGGCCATGATATTAAGAACACAGCTGCGCTAGGCAGGGCACGTTTCTAGGACAGAGGACCATTACCTCCCAAAAATAGTACTCTATAGTGAACTCGCCATGGGTCAGCATAAGAGGGGCACTCCAAAAAAGCAATACAAGGACTCCCTGAAACAACATCTCAGGCTCGGCCAAATTGATCACCAACAATGTTCCACCCTGGCCTCACATTGGGAGGCATGGAGACTATCCACAATGCTGCAGCCTTATTTGAGAACTCACACTGAACAAGTCTTGAAGAGAAACGACAATACAGAAAGAATCACAACCTGGAAACATCACCCAAGGAGGCCTTCTGCTGTGCTTTCTGCAACCGGACTTTTTTTAAATTTCGGATTGGCCTTTTTAGTCATCAGTGCACTTGCAGAAAGCGTGGGATGAGTCTTTCCTGAATCTTTGTTTGCAAAGAAAAGCCAAAGAGAGAGAGAGATGAGGAGGAGACAGAGTGATTAAATGTTCCACACCCATCAAAACTGCCATCCTTATGACAAAATGTCAGGTCAGGCAAAAGGCATTTAGCTTAAGTTTCTCATATATATATATATATATATATATATATATTTCTTCTCTTTATGCACATACACTTTTTATTTGTAAAATACTCAGTCACACAAGTCCTCACTGGCAGTAGGTGATACAGTCCTGAAAAAATTATATCACATAAAAGTTTAGCAAATAGGCTAGTTCTCAATAATCTATTATCCCCTTGGTCCATGACAGCAGCATGCAGTCTGGCAAAATGACAATAGGACCCTATATGTAAATCACTGTTTTAGAGTGACTGCATCATGCAGCAGTATATAAATAGTATTATGACCAGCTTTACCAGTAAAGTGCCAATATAGCTTGATGACAGCAATGAACTATAGTACACATGGAAACTGGTGGATAAAATGTGCAAAAAACTCTTGTAAGCTTGCCCAGAAAGAGGAAAGAATTTGTTCTTGCATGAGAGGATGGAATAAGCAAAGATTTACATCTCTAGCATACAGCTTTTGAATCCATAACATCAACTTGCTCAAAGAAGTGCCACTACCATACACACATCCTGTCACATTTTTTTAAAAAAAAATAACTATCCCAAATATCTTTATACCTCTACAGCCTACCTGAGCTGTATATTTCCTCTGTGAACATATGTAAAAATGCTCAGATACAATGTGCAGTTTCTTTTTTTACAGAGATGGGTATTTTTGGGTATCTAGGGATATCAATTTGTGAATGGGTACATCTTGTTGCTCTTCTCAACATTCTGGTCTGTTGATTTCTACTTCTGGGCCAAACTGCAGATCTCATTCATCTGGCAAGCCAGCAGACATAATCTTGCTACCTCCTTCATGACTCCTGGATAGTTTTATGTGAACAGCAAAGCTATTCCTGCCACTAATATAATCTATAATATAATCATGAGTCCAAATGGGACTCTGTTTGGGAGAGTTAAGTTCTTATCTCAGGTATGAAATGGTGGGAGGCAGCAGTGGCAGTATCTTAGCTGTTACTTCTGGACTCCACAGCTCTTTCCCTCTGCCACACAATTTATCCTGGAGATATTGGAGAATTCTCTCCCCTTATTAGTATTAAAGGAAGATTGAGTTACCAGTTCAGCTGGCTTCTTTATGTGAAACAGGCAGAATATATTATCATCCCCCACCTCATATAGTGATGTATCTTGAGCCAAACCTCCTTAGGCTGTTGTTACTGCTCCCCAGGCGTTCATCCTTAGCCATTCCCCATCTGTGTGAGTACAGAATTGTGTATCACACCCTGTCCTGTGCTCCCTAAACTAAACTGCTGCCTTGTGGGCGGGGGAGCCCATTGTCCCATCATCTTCTATTTTGATTCTGTATGAGGCGCAGGAAATGTATGCCATCTTCTTCTTGGTCTCCTCCAGAAAAAATGTCATAGGCCAGCCATGATGAACAGGGATTTTGTCATAAAAGAATAAAAACTTGCAAATTCATGGAACTGGAGCTTTATTAGGTTTGTGCAAGAAGAGACTACTAAAATCACTCAGTGCTCTCAATGACTTGTAAGCCTGCAGGTGTCATCTTAGTATTTCTAAGGAAATTACTCAGTGCTCTGGATATGTTTTAAGATCAGGCCATTTCTACAAAGTCTGCATAGGCTCTCCTGAAACATATTAATCATGAGGATACAGAGGGTCCTTTTCCTCTGCCAAATTATATGTTATGAAGAAATATGTAGGAAAGACCGTGGAGTAGAAAGCTTGTTAATAATAATTCCTACCCCTATGGGAATTGCCTTTTTAAGGGGTAATTTGTGAATGATTGTTAAATCTCACAACTGTTTTACAGCTGTATATGGCTGTAAAGAAGCAAACATGGTTGCAAATGCAGTTTACAATAATATGATTTATTTTTTAAAAGACAAGGGCCCAGTAATAAAACAACAGCAAGTGAGAGAGCTGTAAGATCTATTTGTTCTGACTAAGAGATGGAGTTAAGCTTGACCTTTACTGAACAAATTATCACATGCATTTTTTCCCCAGCCTTAACATTCAAGGTGATTCCATATCTGTGGAAAAGGGCATGATGGACTCCTACAAAGCAAAGCAATCCAGCAGGAATAGGGACATAGCAGGAGTGCAGGCCATTTCTCTCTCTCATCCCTGAGACAGGGACTGAATCTTGGTGAATTAAAAGCAGCTTTCAGAAGTCACAAACACAGCATTTTCCTCTCCTGCTGAGAAGGCAAAATAAATAAATAAATAAATAAATAAATAAATAAAATGGCTCCTTCCTGTTCAAAAAGGTGTTGCTAAGGTAGGTAGAAGCACATTCTTGGCCACTTTCAAACCTATGGCTCTTTACAATCTGGCAGAGGAACAAACCATCTAATTTCTTTGAACTGTTGGTGCAAAAAACTTCCTAGAACACATTAAGGAAGATTATCAGTCAAAGGCATCTTGCATGAAATAACAATCAACAAGTGGATACATGTGGTGATAAAAAGAATCAGTCCCAGTCAGGGATAACTTGAGATTATTAACCTCACAAGACATTTTCTTTCTCAGTAGTAAATCCCCCCTGCATTGATAGGCAGTACTGGGAAGAAAAACATGGAGACTAACCAAGATCTGGGGAGTTATTTTTTTCCCTATCTGTAAAATGCCTAGTTTGGTTCTTCATTGCTCTCTGTGGACAAATGAAAAGACTTGTCTAGACAAAAAGATATGGGACTTTTTCAGACAGTGCTTACCACGCTAGAAGCTTGCGGGAGAGATACGGCGCTGTCGTGAGGCAGGGGGTCCATTTCAGATGTCGCCGTCCCTCTCTCGGCATCATCCATGTCACTTCCGTGTCACTTTCTGAAAAAGTCCATGATGTGGAACGCTGTTCATTAACACAAATTCACAGCAGTGTTCATTTGTCTCCACAGTCCTTTAGCAAAATCACTGGTATGTGGAGCTATCCATGTTTGACATGCACACACAGCTATGCCTCTGAATCAAGATTGTGGCTGACAGTGAATTACTTGCATTGTTATTCTCAACAAATTCTTGCTGCTGCACAGTATTTTTTTTAACTGTAAATCAAAGGTGCACAAGTTCAACCTTCCACTTAAAAAGCTGTTTGGTCGCCTCAGCACAGCTAAAAAGTGCACAATTGATAACACAAAGCTCCAAAATGGCACTTCCGAACACTTCATTGCTGGCCAGCCTGCCCCCGTGCATGTCTGACCAATTAGCTTTCCCCTTCTGCCCTCTCTAAGAATGCACTGCAATGTGAATTGGATGTCCAAATGAGCAGGAATGTGCATTTCCATGGATTAGTTAAAAAAAACCTCAGGAAAAGCCACAAAGGCTTTTTGATGGTAGACGCAGGTATAAGGAGACCAGACACAAATAAAGAGACCACACATATAGCTGGGATATAAAGGGCCACTTTTATTTACCTATAACCTATTTAACCCTATTCTGAGAGATCTGCAATGGGGAGCAACCTAGTGTGGGAATTGTTGGGGCAGGAGGTCGACTCCAAGACCCCCTCCCCAACTTCCCTTGGGCAAAAACACCTGAACCCCAGGCTGAACCCATAAGCTGGGTTGCTCCCCAATCAATTCACATCAGGAAGGGTGACCCAAAAGGCCCTCCCTCAATTTGCATAAATTAAAGGGAGGGATTTATCCCTCAGGCCAGCCCCAAAGGAGGTCACT
The DNA here is from genome assembly GCA_030847615.1 of Gambelia wislizenii. Classification (NCBI taxonomy): domain Eukaryota; kingdom Metazoa; phylum Chordata; class Lepidosauria; order Squamata; family Crotaphytidae; genus Gambelia; species Gambelia wislizenii. Next base: position 114,233,793 of record JAUMIR010000004.1, read on the forward strand.
TTTCCCACCCTTCAGTTTGCAGGAACTAAAGGGGCAGTTCTAGCTTCCCCCTTCACCCCCAAAAGGGTGAGGTGCCAAAATGAACAACATTTTGTGTCCAGGTTGGTTTATAACATGTTCTGTTACTGCTGATTTTTCTGGCTGGCCCAGTCTTTTTAATCAAGGAACATGAGAGACACCGCAGACTGGGCCAGCCAGAAAAATCAGCAGTAGCAGAACATGTTATAAACCAACCTGGGCACAAAATGTTATTTGAAAACACTGAAACACTGGACCAGGCCAACAACTATCATGTCAGAATGCACAGAGAAGCTATTAGAAACCACAAACACCTGGACAACTTCAACAGGAAAGAAGAAACCCTTAAAGTAAACAAAGTTTGGCTACCAGTCCTGAAAAACACCAAAATCAAAACTCAACACTTACAAATGAACTTCACCCAGGGACAGGGGGGTTTTCAGCAGACAATGGACCATTAGCCAGACACTAATCCTCCTTGCATATCTCCCCCCAGAAACTAGCCATTCAAATACACAAATTTACATATCCTCTCCAACAGGGGCTCACAGTATATAAACCCCACACACACTCCTACCCAACCATTCTCTGAAGATGCCAGCCACAGATGCAGGCGAAACATCAGAAAGAAACTATTCCAGAACATAGCCTCACAGCCCAGAAAAAAACCTATGGAAAAACTACAAACCCATTTTGTTTCTCAAGGAACTATATCAACAGTTAGCATCTGCCTTACCAAACTGGAATCTCAAAGTTCAGTGAGTTTACTTCTGATTAATATCACATGCTAGTGAGAGAAAACAGAAATCTTGTCATTTTATGTCCTGCAAAGGGATCCCTAGAAGTTGGATGCTGCTGGAATGCTGGACCGCATGGATTCTGTCCTGTTTTTGTTCTGATCCATTGTGGCAGCAATAAAGGGTTGGAAAGAATGATAGCACTACCATAAGGAGATAGTTTTCTTTTGCCAATACTGGAAATTGTAATTTTGATCAAAGGTGGAAGCTCATAGGATCTGTAATTTAATACCATGAAAAGATGTCTAACATCAAAACTTTCTTCTCTCTGAACATTTTTTTTAAGTTGATTAATCTCTGCAATCATAAATATCTTACCTCAGGAAAACACACACACATTCACCCCACCTTCATTTTGTTTTCTAAAGTGCCACCCGCAAGACTGGTGCTGTGTGAGTAAAAAAGGGATAATAATTTTATTATCTGCCCTATGCAATGAAACCATGGTTAATGAAAAAAGGCACTTGAAGTGGTTTTAATTGGGAGGTGCTTGATTAACCCTGCAGTAGTAATGAATGCAAATTCTGGTGGTGTCTAAAAATTATGCCTTACTTTGTAGGTCTGCATCCTATAATCAACAGCCTGTGAAGTGCTGATTTATACAAAGTTAGAATAATTTAATTGGTAATGCAATCCAACCTCAGTCTTTTACTTTCCAAAAGATCATTTGGGGTTAAATGTATATTACGTGGAAGATGCTTCCCTTAGTGCTCAAAAAGAATAACCTAATGGCAATTTTGCAGCAGAAAGGGGGGAAATATCAATAACATTTAATTCTTTCATGGAGGAAAAAAAGATACAATAAGCTTCAGAGTGAATATCTGATACTATAATCTCAAGGAGTATTGACTTGAATTGAAATTAAACTTCTTATTCACCTAGTCATTACAATTGACATTAAATATTGGCCTCACCAAATTATTTGCTACATCTTTTTTTTAAAAAATGGAAATCTTTCATTACACCTTGCTTGCATGAGTATAGAATAAACTGACAAGAAAATTAGAGTAACCTAGTCATATGTGTGGGCAAACAGATTTCTAGGGATCAAGTTATATGCTACTTTAAAGACATAAAGATTGTCTTAACAGTCAAAATAATCCTCATAGAATTTGCTTGGAATCCTACCTGTCCTAATGGCACTCTGTATTGGATTACAGTATTCAGAAGGAGAGGGGGCAAATCTACCCTAAACTCCTCTGGGAAAGCCTTTGCAGTTTTCCCGTATTTTAAAAAAAAGTCTGTAGAGAATGAGCATTGTCACTCGCTTGGGCAATTGGATTTGCATTCATTCTCATTCCCAATAAGTTAGGAAGTGGAGGTTGATTGGTCGAATGTTGGCAGGGGGAGGAGCTTGCTAACAAGGCAAGCACCTGGAACCACCATCTTGGATTTTTGCTTTAGCGATCATGCACTCAGGAGATGAAACAACCTTTTTTTTCCTTTTTTTATTTATTTAGGTGGACTACCACACTTTCACACCTTAGATATCCTTTTTTTAAAAAAATACTGTTCAGCGGCAGCAACTGGCAACAATAAAAATGCAAGTAATTCATTTGCACCTGCCATCTTGATTTGCAGGCATGCCTATTGGAAGATCAAAAGTGAATAGCTTCACATGCCTGTGATTTTGCCAGAAAACCATTAAGACAAATAGACAGTGATTCAAATTGGCATTAGTGCGCATAAAACCACATTTCCCCCCTCGTATAGACAGGCCCATAGGTAGCAGTTTTCTCTTTCCTCCCTTTGATATTCAAAATCAAGTGCAGACATCCCATTCCAGACTTGAAACTATTAGAAGTGCAACAATGCTTAGCACTGAAGAGTCAAGAATGCCTCACAGAGGGTGGTAGTAACAGGGTTAAATAGTTTGAGTGACCCAATGGGTCTTCATTTCTGGTCTACCTATCCTGATCACTCTGTGATGTAACCTGATACTCTTAGGGATGTTTTCCCACCTCTTCTCTTCCTGCCAGTCCTCTCTCAGCTCTTCCCTAGATTGAAGCTAGTTTAGATCAACACCCAGATTTCCTATCTTAGGGCTTGTCTAAATTGGCCAAATAAAACAACCTCACTTCGTTTTCACTGTGAGCTGTCCAGATGAAGATGGGTCTTTAATCTGCACCAAAATGAAGATAGGGCTTTAATCTGCACCAAAAAAGGCAGGGATTTACTCTAGGTTTAAGTGGAAAATCCAGCTATTCACGTGTGTGTGGATTGCACTCCATAATGACATCAGTGAGGGACTGAGGGAAGGGGAGGAGGTCTTGGTAGGTGAATGGAAGAGGTCAGGAGAAGGCTCCCTGGGCCAGGCTATCAGCTGACCTCTAGGAAATGCCTCTTTTCCTGTTTCAATATCACTTTTTAGCAGTTTCTTCCTTGCCATTTGTTTTGCATATGTAGCAGTTGTTCAGATAAATGCATACCAGCATACTCATATTAACTGGTGCATAGACATACATACATTTACATGCATGGGGGAGGGGAAAAACAGAGTGGCCATGTGGCTGCACATACTGCAATTTATCAAACTGGGGTGCATTTGAAGGGGAGAACTGTGTGGACAGTGCTCCCAAACTTGCCTCGGTATGTGTGGTGATTGTGTGGACTAGCCCATGGTTGCTGCAGACCAGGGAAATCCAAAGGTAAGCCAAATTTTCCTGCTGGTGTAGATGGGACCATTGAATAGAGTTCCTATAATAAAGCCTTTAGTTTGTTTCTCCAAGCTATTGGTGTCTTTGCTCCTTAATCAGGATCTCTAACCACTGAACACACTCTGTATCAAAAGAATTCATGTGAGGATAGGGGACTTTGACCCAAACAAAATATCTGGTTATGCTAGCTGGGGGACAGAGGCATAGCTATGAGAAGGAGGACAAAATTATGGCATTGCCTCCCAATAAAAATTCTGCCACCCAAATGAAATTTTCATCCAGTCCCCACATTTTTAGCATTGCAGTAATTTGAAACTTCGATTGAGCATTTAAAAATGCAATTTAGGCATCCAAAGAATAGGGAAAGTTACCAAGTAAATGCACAGGCAGCAATATCTAGAATTGTTCTAGATGTGAACAATTCTCTGTAATTCTCTGTAGTGCTAATTCTCTGTAATGCTAGAAATTTGGGGACTGAAGGAAAATTTCACTGATAAGGCAGAATTCTTACTTGTAGAGCAATACCCTCATCTCACATACCCTGGAGCTAAATCCCTGCAGCCAATTCATAGAATCATAGAATTGTAGAGTTGGAAGAGACCACGAGGGCCATCCAGTCCAACCCCCCACCACGCAGGAAATCACGATCAAAGCATCCCCGACAGATGACCCTCCAGCCTCTATTTAAAGACCTCCAAGGAATAAGACCCCACCACACTCCGAGGGAGTGTGTTCCACTGCCGAACAGCTCTTACTGTCAGAACATTCCTCCTAATGTTCAGGTGGAATCTCTGTTCCTGGAGCTTGCATCCATTGCTCTGTGTTCTAGTCTCTGTAGCAGCAGAAAACAAGCTTGCTCCATCCTCAATGATCTAGCCACTTTACTTCTATTGATGCAGCCTAAAATTGCATTGGCCTTTTTAGTTGCTGCATCACACTGTTGACTCATGTTCAACTTGTGGTCTACTAGGACTCCTAGATCCTTTTCACGCGTAGTCTCATTCAGCCAGGTCTCCCCCATCCTATATCTATGCAATCAGTTTCCGGGCCCAGTATAAGGTGTTGGTTATTACCTTTAAAGCCCTAAATGGCTTGGGTCCAACTTACCTCCGGAACCGCCTCCTCCCATACAATCCTCCCCGCGCACTCCGGTCCTCTGGGAGGAATTTGCTTCAGCCACAAAAATCTAGGCTGTCTGCAACCTCCCAGAGGGCCTTTTCGGTAATCGCCCCCAAATTGTGGAATGACCTGCCGAATGAGATCCGTCAGATAACGAGCCTGAGTGGCTTTAAAAAAGCACTAAAGACGGATCTCTTTCGGCAGGCCTTTCCTAATTAGATCCCAGCCTCAGGGGATCCTGGCCTCTTCTAGGCTGCTGGCCATTTATTATATTTTATTGTATTTATAGTTTTAAATGTGATTTTAGATTAGTTGTTTTTAATTTATATTTGTTTAATGTTTTTTTATGGGGGAGGGTGGGAGTGGGGGTGTTTAGGGATTTTATTTGTATTGTATTTTAAATTCTGTAAGCCGCCCCGATTGTTTTAACAGAGGGGCGGGGTATAAATAAATTTTATTATTATTATTATTATTATTATTATTATTTCGTTTTTCTGCCCTAAGTGCAGTACCTTACATTTGTCCGTATTGAATTTCATTTTGTTAGCTTTGGTCCAGCTCTCCAGTCTATCCAGGTCATTTTGAATTTTGATCCGGTCCTCTAGGATATTAGCTACTCCTCCTAATCTGGTGTAATCTGCAAATTTGATAAGTGTGCCCCTGATTCCCTCATCCAAGTCATTGATAAAGATGTTGAATAGCACTGGGCCCAGGACAGAACCCTGTGGCACCCCACTGGTCACATCTTTCCAAGAGGAAGAGGAGCCACTGCTGAGCACCCTTTGGGTTTGGCCAGTCAACCAATTACAAATCCATTTAACAGTTAACTTGTCTAGCCCACATTTTACAAGCTTGTTTGCAAGAATGTCATGGCGAATTCAAGGAGCTGCAACCTCCCTGCTAGATTTTCCTCATTTTGGCAACCTGAATCCTGATTATGGAGATTCACACTCTTCTACACTCCTGTGCAGGTCAGGTCTTCCTGCACATACATGATAATCTGAACCTGAATCCTGAGTAGTTTTTGGGAACCAGATCCTGGTTGTGGCTTCCACAGCTGTAACTGATATCACTCCAAAGACATCTGTTGGAACCAATGGATTACACTAAGAGCTTATCTACACGGAAACACGGATATCTACAGGATACACGGCTGCAGAGCTGGCCTGTATTTCCCCTGTTAGCTCAATGAAATAGGCCAGAATTCACACAGGCAGTACCACCATTTCTCTGCTATCTAGGAAGCCAGGAAGGCATCCCACATAATGTGACTGAAGGCTCCCTGCATGTGACCAGCCTTGGTAACATGATATGGGACCCTTGCCTGGCTTCCAGGAGAGCCAGGGAGATGGCAGTGGCAACAAGGGCTGGCATGCTGGATGGCCTCCTGTGGACACACAGGGCCTGATCCATTTTTGGTCACCTGTAACAAAGTAAACTGGGTATTTTCTTATAGCAATTTATCAGGTCTGCCCCACCTTCCCGCGATCTCAGCTGTGTATCTACATCTACTAATTACGTCTTTTTAAAATGTACTTAATAATCAGAGCCAGCCAAAGGAATTTGCTACCTGAAGAGAAAAACAAAATAGCCTTCCCTACACTTCACCTACTGAAGCCAAACAGACTAATAGCTGAATTTTACTGAAACACAGGTGATGCAACATCATCTTCCACCAGCCTGAAAGCAGCAAGTTAACTTAGGGAATGCAAGACAAACTGGCAGAAACACACAGGTCTTTCCTCAAATAAAGGGGAAAGGACTGTTGCCATTACTACCTCCACACCATTCAGAATCTGAAGAGCTTCACAGTGTCTAATGGCAGAGCCAGACCTCATGTTAAGTCCTGGAAACTGTCTTTATCACATGAGGCTGCCAAAGTGGCATTTCAGTGGGATAGTAATGAATTTGGCCAGTGCATATCAGATGATGTTATGGCTACCCTGTTCCTGCTCCCCCTCCTCCTCACTATTCCAAAGGAGGCTGAAGAGAATCAGGTCCCCTCCTGCCATGTGACTGCAGTCATCCTGGAAGTGAAATGAATGGACCTATCACACCAGGGGGTTACAGGCATGCAAATGAAGAGAGCTGTGATAATAAACATTTTACCACTGGTATGTTCCCATTTCCTTTAATAATGTGATTGCTGCAAGACAGGAGGCTAGGGTGATAATGTACTTGGTGTCATTCATTTCTGTAGCTGTTTTTATTGTTTATTGTTGGTGTTGCTACTTTTACTGTTGTTATTTTACTGCTATTAGTTGCTACTGGTTTTTCCCCTTATTACAATGATTGTGTTTGGTTGCCTTAAGACATGGTATTCTCTCTCTCTCTCTCTCTCTCTCTCTCTCTCTGGTTTATATTCTGACCATAAGGGCTCTCAAAATAATGTATGATAACATAGAAATAGCAAAGTGAAACAGAAACAAAATATTCTTTATGCATCCTACACATGTATTCTATATCTCTAGCCAGACCTAATAAAATCAACTTCTGGCAAGGGACTAGACTGAAGTGATTTCTCCAATACAAGGTATAAAGGAGGCATAAAAGCCTCAACCAACCTGTCAATTGTCCAAAGGAACATTGACAATAATGTGTGTTGAAAGTCTTGAAACATTTTACACCATTACAACTGCCCTATGCAGATAAAGGCAAAGCTATAGCTCTCCTGCTTTGACCTTTAAACATTAATGCTTTCATAATGGTGATAATGGGCAAAGTTAAGCTGACCTACCAGGCAAATAAGAGAAACTGTCAAGCATGGTGGGGTTTGTGCTTGAGTTTGCCAGGGGGCAGAAGGGTATGCAAAATTTCAGCATCCAGAGGCTCATTTACACACATCCCATCTCTTTAGTTCAGGATTTTCTAAGCCTGACCTGGAGTTCCAGGGCTTTTCATTCAAATGTTGTGTTGTCAGTTCTTTGCAAAACCTTCCATGCTGCAGGGAGTATGTGAAGATAATTCACCATGCTGGGCGTTCTTTGATATGCTTGTGCTGACTGCAGTTGAAAGAGCTCCCTCCCCACCACCACCTCTGTTTTTCATACTTCCATTTAGCCCAAGTGCACCAGTTTTTGCCACTTGGCTTCAGCATCGTATTTCTGCTGTGTTTGAAACAGAGATGCAAGGAATTTCTTGAATGATGAATGAGTCAAATCCAGACAACAGTAAATTCAAAGCATTTGAGTGCACTCAAAAGAGTGGGGTTTACCATTATTTTAGAGGTAAGGGCAGCAGCTGGTAGCTTCTCTGTCAGTGGGATGGCAATTCTGTTCCAGGATTTAGTCTGCAGGATATATCCAATTTGCTAACCCTATCCCCCAAATGGCACCCAGTGTGGTATAGTGGTATGAGCATTGGGCTACAACTCTGGAGACAAGGGTTTGAATCCCCTCTCAGCCCTGGAAACCCACTGGGTGACCTTAGGCAAGGCACACTCTCTCAGCCTCAGAGGAAGGTAAATGCAACCCCCCTCTGAACAAATCTTGCCAAGAAAACCCCGTGATAGGTTCACCTTAGAGTTGCCATAAGTTGGAAGCAACTTGAAGGCACACAACAATCCTCAAAATAGGTTCCATATGTCAGATAATTCTTGTAAAATTCACACTAAGGAGATTATCAGATGTGGGAAAAGCCATGTCAAAAGATCGCAACAAGCACAGGAAGGGGTGAGACTATCAAATTATGTCATCTTCCAGCGTTCTGGGGGCATAGCATGGGCATCAGTAAGGCTTTCTTTTTTGTCAGTGGCTTGTCCCATCAATACAAAAAGGGAGCCTCATCCACAGCAGCGCCACACCCTCAGAATGGCAGAAGGACACAGATGTCTGGTAAGGATGCCCTTTCTGTTCTCGTAGTGACCTTCTGACATGGTTGGGAATGTGATTTTTTGGCACAGTCCCCACGTCTGTTAATCTCCTAAAAACTGAAGCAGATTCATGACCCCACTGACAGGGAAGCCACCAACTGCCACTGGTTTAAGGAATGCTCAGATTAAAGGAGCACAGTGCAGCTTCCCCCTGTCCTCTCCCTGGTCACCACCTGGCCATGAAAAGGCATGAAAAAGGTGAGTTTCTGGTGGGTTTTCCTTGTGAAAAATATCATTGATAACTGCACAGTTTTAAAATATTGTCTTGTAGCAGGAAGAACATTGATTAAATAATTCATTCTGCCTTGCAGGAATTAATAATTTCAATAAGCACATCCCAAATCAATATACAGGTTTCACCAGTTGGAACTGGTTTCTTCAAGTTTTAATTACATTACCTCCTTGTCAAAATTTTCAAAGTTTTCTGTTCCAGAATCCAAACATGAAGATGAATGTCCAAGTGGATTACAGGCAAACTTCAGTTTACAAAGCCTTTAGCAGTGAAGCACCTTTTCCTGGTTGGATACAGAGAACAGCTGTACAGTAGAGCTCAGACCTTTGTCTGTGTTAAATATGGTGTGAAAGGTGCTCCCACAAATATCAAGGTCCCAAGCTGTTTAGGGCTTTAAATGTCAACTTGGATTCAAACCAGAAGCATATTTTCAGCCAGTTCAATTCCTTTAGACCAGTTTTATATTGTTTCTGTAAGGAGTTCCAGTCAGCATACATTTATGAATTTCTTTGTTTCAATTACATCCATGGACAACAGAGCATTCCTTCAGGGGGTAACATAAATTTCATTTCCAGGCTACTTTGGAGAAAGATTATTTTACATCTCTTGTTTTATTTGTCTAGTGTGTGTTCCATAGGTGAGGAACCAATCAGAAAGAAGAGTTAGCAACCCTGATTCAGTACCCAAACTGCTAAACAGACAGAGATTCAAAGTCAGACTTTTATGATAACTGTGTCGGTTTAGTCTTTCCCACATTTTTTTGTTTGTTTGTTTAATTTCATATTCTTTGGATTCTGAGTATGAGAAAATTTGCCAACCTGGTAAATTCTTATGAAAAATGAGTTGAAATGAAATTCTCAATCATCCTTATATTTGAGTGGCAAATTTCATGGAAGCATTGGTGAGCACCGAAGAGGTAAAGCAGCACTTTCTTGTCTTGCCAGCTGATCTTTCTTACAAAAGCCTTAACTCCACTGGAAAAAAAAATGTTTACTAGCATGTATTATTGAGAACACAATGTTCTTTACACACACACCATAAAAGTGAAGGTGCAGCATTATTTTAATGAAGGGCAGTACTTTTGCATCATGAGCCAAACTTTGCTTTGCTGATGCTTCTCCAGGATCAGCACAGGTAGGTGAGCTCATGTAAACTCTAGGCATATTTCAGGCACGTCTCAGATTCATGCATATCTCTGATTAAGAATACTGTATGGTACAGCAAACTGAAAAGCTTGCTGCAACTAATTGGAGTGCAGGCAGGTATGGGCAACATAACAGACTGCTAATGCCTTGAGGCTTTGGGTCCAAAGAGATATTGTTGTTTTTCAAATCAACCTCAGTAGCCTCACTTGAGGCTGCTTGCTGGGCCATGTAGTATTTTGGATCCTGGATGTATCTGAAATTAGGGCATTAGAGCCATGAAGCTGAAGACTCAAGTCTGATTTTAATATGGTTCATCTAACTTCCTAGAGTCTGTGTGGCATGCCTGTTCTTCCTTTCCTCTGCTCCTTTTCACTATCTGATTCTGAGCTTTGGAGGGCCATGGATAATAGTTTGGTAAATACTGTGGTACATGTCAAATGGATGAGAGAGGTGGAAGAAATCAAACACACCTCATTACATGACTGAAAAAGCAATAGGATCCTAGCTAATATATCTTTATGAAATCTGAATGTGGACACCCTGCAAACTAAAACAACATGTGATGATTGTACGAACACTGACTGTAGAATGAGAGACATTTTTCACTGTCACACTGCAGCTCTCCCTACAGAGGTGGATGCAACTAAGTAAGGAGATTTTCAGACACGTAAAAATCGTCCCTTGCCGCGCGAGCAGCCTCCCGAAACTGCTGCGCGGCAAGGGTCTTTTTCGGACCGCGCTGTGCCTGTTGCGAAGCCGTCCGTGTCACTTCCGTGAAGCTTGGGACGGCTCCGCGTCATATTTCAAGCACGGAGGCTGCCCGTGATTGAAATATGACGCGGAGCCGTCCCAAGCTTCACGGAAGTGACACGGACGGCTTCGCAACAGGCACAGCGCGGTCCGAAAAAGACCCTTGCCGCGCAGCAGTTTCGGGAGGCTGCTCGCGCGGCAAGGGACGATTTTTACGTGTCTGAAAATCTCCAATAAGTGACATGTCATATTGATATCATAACAAAAAGATGTTGTCTGTCAATGTTTTGCCTAAGTAAGATGCATTCACAAAGCTTTAAGACTTGAGACTTTATCACATGAGGCTGCTAAAGTGGCATTTCAGTGGGATTGTAATGAACTTGGCCAGTACTTATCAGGCGATGTCAAGGCTATCCTTTCAGTGCTTCGCATTCTAGTCATTACTGTTGCACCCCTTTCAATTGATGGCAAAACCCTATCAATACCTGCCAATATCACTATTGTTCCACTGGTGCCCTGGTGTGACAGGTCCTTTTGCTTCAGTTCTGGGATGACTGCAGTCATGTGGCATGAGGGGGTCTGATTCTCCCCCTCTCCCCCTCCCCCTCATTATACCAAAGCAGCACGGAGTCAGGTGGGGGGACAATGGGAGAGAGGAGGAGAATCTGCTCCCCTCATACCATGTGACTGTAGTCATACCGGAACTGAAACGAACAAACCTAACACACCAGGAAGTTGCCAGAGGAGCAGTCATACAAATGAAGAGATATGTGATAAACATTTTAGAACTGCTATGTTTCCTTTTCCTTTAATCACATGATTGCAATGAGATACAAGGCTGGTGTGATAATATCCTTGATCTTTGCTTTCACATTAAAGGGATAAATAGGTCATGGCTTGATGTAAAATAAGAACTGTCAAAACTAGGAGGTGCTACCTTGGCCACATTGAATAGTAAATTTAATAATTGTGCTCAAGTTGAGGCCTTACCTGTTTCCTTCCCAGTAGCCTGAAAGATAACATTGTAGAAGTTATGTTAGCAGTAACCTTTGCCCTTTGTGACTTACTGTACTTCATATTAAAATAGCACTTTTAGCTATTTAGCACTTGGTGTTATAAAACTTATCATAAGACAGTGGTGGGGAGAGTCTTCAACTTTCTCCTGATCAATACTTCTACTGGGGAAAAAAATCTTTAAAGCATGCAATCAATTTAAAGAGTTAAATCCAATCTCTTTTAATTTGATGGTAGAGACAAATTCTTTCCCTTCATTGCAAGTATTTATTCTCCCAGTTCCAATAAAAAAAAAAAAATCAATCCCCAAGTTCCACTAAGGACATCAGTGCTTTCCTTTTGCAGTGGGAACACACTCGCCATGTGAGTTTCACTATTTAGAAAGTGCTGTTGTTATTGTTGCTGCTGCTGCTGCTGCTTAATCCACACTTTCAAGCCAGGGATATTATGATATTATGCATGCTTTCTTTTTTATATTTGAGGGAAATAAATTTAATGAGAACAACATCACATAACTGCTTAGCTCTCAGGGAAGTACTGCTAGGAAATTTACGGTAGACAGAAAAGCTTAAAACCTAGGTAATGGAAAACGTTTCCCACACACACACCATGATTTATTTATGATTCAACATAAACATCTTAGGGATTTTTTATAGGTTTCATTAATTATTTGTGCTTCATGATAGATACATAAGGGTATTTATTAAAAATTTGCAATGAAATGCACAGGGAAAATTCATGCACAACAATTAGTTCCTCCAAATATATTTGGCCTCCACCATCGTCAGTCTGTTTTGACATCACCTCCCTGTCTGTCAAAAGACATACTTCTTTTTAGAGGGCTGCTGTAGGGAGAAATGATGCCAAGATTGTAAAGCAGCCTTTATGGCATTCTAATAACATAGGGCTGGAGCTGGACATGATCATAATTGGAGTAACCCACTGAAATGTATGAGACTTTAATTTAGTCATGAATAAATGACTAAATTTATTCCTTTCCTGAATAGATACCTTTCCGAGCCTTTCCTGAATAGATACCCAGCCATCAGAAATATATCCCAATACTGCTACAGCCACCATCTATTGTTTATTTTTAGTATTTTTAAGTATGTTTTAATTTTTTTTGAATTATTTAATTGTATTTTAAGAGGGGGGTGGGATGGAGGGTTTGGGGTGTATATATTTTTTTTATTTAGTTATTTATATCCCACTCTTCAGCCACAAGGCTATCAGAGCGGCTTACAAATTGTTTTAAGCAATAGCTGTTTACACATCTACACCACATTAAACAGTTTCCAATGTGTGTTAGCTAATTGCCCCCACAAGCTGGGTACTCATTTTAATGTTGTAAGCTGCTCTGATTGTGTTTTGTAGAGGGGCGGGATATAAATAATTTTTTTTTATTATTATTATTATTATTATTAATTCTCAGAGAGGAGGCAATCCCTATCTCATGGGGGTGTAGCCATGCCAGGGAAAAGGTCCTTGCTCTTATTTTACCTTCAGTTTCCCAATTTCTAGCATTGTAGTGAGTGACACATTGGAAATCATTCATATCTAAAGGTCTTACAGTTGCATTCCCCTGGTAATTTTGCCTGCCCCTTAATTCCCAAGGTTCAAACATGCAGGCATGCAACCAGTGGCAGCTGATAATCTCCATGTTCATGTGGAAGGTAATCTATTCATCATTTCAATCAGAACTTTAAAGGAGTTATCCAAGGCGTGGAACCTTTTGGGACATAGAGGTCAAGCATTTGTATAGCGCTGTTAAAATCTGAAGTAAATTCCAGAGCAAAATCCACCATCGCAAAAGAAGATGAAAAGGTGGTTCGGTGCGGGAAGATTCTAGCAGCACCATTGTGGCTCACGGGTTTATTTTAGCAGGAGCTTTCATGGATTTCAGTCCATCTCTTCAAACATGCTGATGCAATCACTATCATACACAACGTATCTGGTAAGGACAAAATGAAGAGCCACATACAGCATCTGTGCTCAAAAGCTACATGAAGAATTGTCTGTATACAAACCACTTCTCTGTCCATGATTTAAGCTCTCTCATTACTTCAGCCTGGTTGTGTCCTACATGGAGAGATAAAATAGATTACCTCAGTAAGAATTCTTGCCAAGAAAGGAAGGGGGGAAGCACTTTGGTGCTTGGCCTGTGGCAGCTGTTCTGGTTTCTTTTGCATTCACAGCTGGGGGATCCATGCCCACCTGTTGAGCTTAATAAAAGAGCCCCAGGACACCACAGGACACATGCAGCTGTGAGTATGAAAGATCAGAATACAGCTAAATGTGTCAAAATCAAGTATTCTCCAAGCTGATGTCAACACTCATTTACATGTTTTCTCCTGACTCAATATTTGCATATGTTTTTTGTTCAACATTTTTTTGACATGATGGATAAACTCTCATCAGCTCATTTTGGCAATAGACTCAGCACACCAAGCTGTTTCCCCACCAAATGCCATGGGAAGAAAATGTTTATTTCCTCCCTCACTATACCCTGAAGCTCAGTTCTGAGTTCTGTTTCCATTATAAACTCAGTGATGCCACCAGGAGCACACCTCCCAAACAATAACACAGACAGCTGCCTACCACAAAGATTAGTAAATGCATAGATATAGATAAATAAAAATGGTTTAAAAGCCTGTCCATAATATAACTGTGCAAATATACATACGATGATCTTGGCCTAATCCACACTACACAAAAATCCAGTTTGAAACTGGATTATTTGCCATGGCTCCTTCCTATTGAATCTTGGGATTTGTAATTTTAGAAGGTCTTTAGCTTCCACTGCCAAAGAGTGCTGGTGCCCCACCAAACTACAAATCCCAGTATTTCATAGGAAGGAGCCATGGCAAATAATCCAGTTTCAAACTGGATAGAGAGCCATAGAGAAAAATGTATTCAGTCATAAGTTTTTAATAAGAACAAATGTACACAGAGTAACCAACACTGATCCTGGGAGGATGTTCCAAGGGAGATAGGTAATACTCCACTTGCAAGGTAAGAGAAAGACCTCTAACTTCAGAGAAGGAATTCTACTAGTGGGGCTTATCTACACTAGTCAGGATATGCCTGCTCCCTGCTGGCATAGCCTGGCTGCAAAGGTGGCCCGTTCTGCCCCAATCACCTGAAGAAAATGAGCCAGAACCCACACAGAAATGCTGATCCGTTGTTGTTGCAGCCACCACTATTTTCTCTGCTCTACCAGGTCTGAACCAGCCACACCATGTGGCAAGCCCCCTGCATATGACCAGCCTTGGTCACATGCTGGCGGCCTACTTGCCTTGACCCGACACAGCAAGGGTGACTGGCAGTAGCAGCAACAAGGGCTAACCTGCTGGAATGGGCTTCTGTAGATATGCGGGGCCTGATCCATCCTATCCTGGTGGTACTGGATTAAATTAGGTATTTTCTTAAAACACAGTAAAGGGCCATATCCTAGATTGCCTCCATTCCAGCCCTGTATCTGCCCTCGGGGTGGTGAGGACTGCCCAGGGACAGATTGGGACAAAAGCCTTGAGTCATTTGGACTGCAGGACCCTGGAATGGGTGCAAGCCAAGGTATTTAATCCATGGAGATAAGTCCTTGGTCTCTCCTTCTTGCAGAACAAGTTTTATCACTTAACTCCCCCCATGTAGATTATACAGCACTGGAAATGAGCAAGAGGCTTCCATCTACATGATCCAAAACCTATCAGTCTTGATCTTATCCCCAGCATGGGAGAATAGATAGAAATCCAACCTAAAGGATTTTCAGCCCCTGGCTTCCCATTCCCCCCTTACTCCCACTCTGTAAGTAAATGCCACTCCTTTGTTTTCTCTCACTCTGGAAGCAAGAGAGCAGCAGGACTGTTTAATACCTTAGATGTTTCAGCCTCAGAGTATTATGATCCTAGATGGAAAATAACTGTTACTGAACTACAGATTTGACAATCATAACAAAGCCAACATCACTTACTTAGAACATTAACATCAAATGCTAACATTCAGTATAGCAATCTGAGAGCAGATATTTTATGATGTTGTGGGAAGGAACATGTAGCACTCATAAAAGAGCCAACATAGCACTCTAAGACATTTAAACAGTAGGTCAAGAATGCTAAGTAATTGTACTCTTCTATTTCAAAATATCAGGAAAATATGTCTAAAGTCAAAATGTTTCTGGCAAATTGAAACTAAGGTTGCATCTACACTGTAGAAATAATGCAGTTTGACACCACATTAAGTGCTGTAGCTCCATCCTCTGGAATCCTGGGATCTGCAGTTTTACAAGGTCTTTAGCCCTCTCTGACAAACAGTGCTGGTGCCTCACAAAACTACAAATTCCAGGATTCTGTAGGAGGGAGCCATTGCAATTGAAGTGGTGTCAAACTGCATTATTTCTACAGTGTAGATGAAACCTTAGGTTACACATTCAGTATTGAAGTTATAGCACACAGGTTTAAGATTTTGTATACTTGTTCCTTAAAAAAAAATCTGATTATATTTTAGCATTTGAATACATTCCTGAATATTGTTAGCATATTAAAAGGTAAATTTTCAAGAAACCTTTTTATATCTACATAATCACTTATTTTTAGTTGAGAAAAATGTCTTCTCTTGCTTGAATTTACCTCTTATTATACAGCATCCTAAGAAACATGGTTTCGTGTTTCCAATGTGCATTGTAAGGCACTGCAGAAAACTATATTTCCCAGGCTTCCCAGAACACAATTATAAGAAGCAAGCAAAGAGAAGACATTACTGTCATGCCTTTTAAAACAGTAGCAGATGAAATGAAAAGGGTTGGTTGGTCTGAGTTATTTTTGTAGGCATTTCTCTATATTGGAAATAATATCTTTGGCATCCTAGATACTGCCTCTATTAATATTACTTCCATATTTACCATTCATTAAAGAAAGAGCTAATGATTTCCCCTTAAAAGATCTCAGAGTAATGTTACAGAGAAAGTCAAGTCTTCCTAACAAGCTAATATCTCTGACTTCCCCTAGCTTAGTACAGGAAGGTAATCTCCATCAGGCAGTTAGTTTTAAAGGAACAAAAGCAAGGGGCTTGTCTATGTACGAGGCAATAAAATGCGGATTGATGCGCACTATCACCAATTCCCAGCAGTTTTCATTTGTCTCCATGGTTTTGCTTTTTTCTTCACAGACATTCAAAGCCATACACATTTGTTGTTCAAATGGGCATGCCTGGAAATCAAGATGGTGGGCGGGAATGAATTACTCACATTTTTATTGTCACCAGTTGCTACTGCTGAACAGTATTTTTTTTTAAAAAAAAAGCATATCCAAGGTGCAGAAGTGTGATCTTCTGCTTAAATAAACAGAAAGAAGGGGGGAGGCTGTTTTGTTGCCACAGCACATGATCGCTACAGTGAAAATCCAATATGGTGGCTCCAGGCACTTGCCTTGCCAGCAAGCTCCACCCCTGAGCACATCTGACCACTTCCACTGTTATCAGGAATGTGCAACAAAGCAAATCAGTTGTCCCAATGAGCAGTAATGTGCATTTCCTTTAGAGTTTGGATGTTGTGCCCCCCTCCTTCCAAATACGGTGAAATGATGCAGGATCCCATTGGAACAAAATGTATTCTCCTCAAAATTCTATGAGGAGTATTTTTGCCATATAGACAAGCCCAAGGAAACTGCTTCATGACAAAGGGTCAAGGAAAAAGGCATACCAAACTTGATTCTGGGGCACACATAAGATAACTGTAACTGGAATGTTTTCATGTACAGAGTTGAGATAACCAAGGCAAGATGTTTTACTACATAGCTTGAATTTCAGATCCGTTATTAATAAGAGACTCCCAAAGCAACAAGGTCTGTTGAAAATCTTAGGACTCAAATATGAAGTAGAGGGTTTTCCAAAAAAAAAAAAAAAAGAAGAAGAAGAAGAAGAAGAAGAAGAAGAAAGAAAGAAAAAAGAAATAAAGGATACAATAAATTATGCTTTTAATTCTCTCCTAATCCAGGTTGTTTTGGTATTCCAGATATCTGTCCTTATTGGAAATGATATAGTGTGTATGCAATTCTTCCATTTTCTCCCCTTATTTCCAGTTATTGGGCAGAGCATGCATTTGTGGTTTGCTGAAGCTTCATGTCCCTCCAGTTCGTTCAGATCCTTTGCCCCTTCAGATTATCTTTGGACACATGTTCATTGATAAAAAGTTTAATTTCATTCAACAAATGATTCCAGCCAGATTTCAGCCTATATGTGGTGTTTTACGTGTGTGTGTGTGTGTGTGTGAGTGTGTACACATACACACATTGTTGTTCTTTGTATTGTACTTGTGTATGATCAATTCCACTGAGATTCCGCTTAGATTATGTTTTCTCAGTTTGCAAGATCACATGCACACATGAGGGTGGGGAATACTTGTACTTTGATTTAATCATATCAAGTACAATTGCATTTATGTTGTTACTTTAATCAAAGGATAAGTGTGTATTGGCAATACTGAAGTGAAAGAAGAAAAATGAGAAAAATAAATTGTCAGATGCAGCAAGTAGATTTTGAAGAAAATGTATGGTTAGTATCTGCAATGTATGCAGAATTATATTGGTTGGAGACCCCTTTAACTGTTCCTTGTATGGAATCCAGGAGTTTGTCGTTTCCTGGGAGACTTAGAATTCTCTGCTATCAAGATCTAGTACCTCTTTACTGAAAACACTAAAGTAGCACACCAAATTATGAATTCCAGGAATCATGAGAGTTAGGAGATTTTCAGACCGCGTTTCAGCGTGCCTAGCACGGGAGGAGCTTTCCGGAGAGGGACGGCGATCTTGCGCAGCTGGGGGGCGTTTTCGGACGCTGTTGTCCCTCTCCCGAAACCATCCGTGTCACTTCTGTGAAGTTTCGGAAGCCTCAGAGCCATATTTTAATCACGGAGGTTGCCCGTGATTAAAATATGGCGCTGAGGCTTTCAAAGCTTCACAGAAGTGACACTGATGGTTTCGGGAGAGGGACAATGGCATCCGAAAACGCCCCCCTGCTGCGCAAGATCACCGTCCCTCTCCCGAAAGTTCCTCCCGTGCTAGGCACGCTGAAACGCGGTCTGAAAATCATAGAATCATAGAATTGTAGAGTTCTCCTTAGTCATATCATACTGCTATAATGGTGTAGTTCAAATAAACTTAGTTGTACTGCCTATAAAGAATGCCAACTGTTCTAACCCTAAAACATGTCCTGAAGTTTAGCATTAGGACAAATTAGTAACATGTAAAATTCCCACAATGACAGTGTAATTGTAGAATTTAAGATTCTTGAAAGACATGACGTGGGCCTTATATAGGCCTGCATTGTATGTCTCAGCCAATCTTGTGCTGACTGGCAAATAATTTTGCAAGGTTTTCAGATGAGCTTTTCTCTGTTCACCAGCCAACAGTCTGCTAATTGCTAGGTGAGATTCATAAAATAGGGGGAAAATATAGAGAGTTTTACCTGATAACCTAGTTCACAACTTGATGAGCAACTTGATTCTCAGCAGTAACATCCAGAATGAAGAACTCAATATATGTGCTGGCAGTTTAAAACAGCTGTCCTATGGCATGTAAAAGACTAATCAATTTTATTATCACAACTTTCTAATTTTAAATCCTACACATCATAATTATGGCTGTCTCTTATTGCTGTTTTGAAAGTGTGGCAATCCTAATATGGATGTTACGTAAAACATTTCCCTAGAGTGAGAATAGCTATACCTAATTAATTTGACCAAAAAAAATAAGAAGGCATTTGTTTCAGTTCATTTCTAAAGAAATTAACAATATTTGCAAATTGAAGATATAGAAAGAACATGACATATTTAAAAATCTGAATGTAGGAGGAGAAACTGATATATTTCCTCATTCCTGTTTGAGAGTATCATTAAACTTGAAAGACCTTGGTGGGCCTTAAATCATTAATTTTATTATCCATAAAAAGTAAGAATACTAAAATGGAGCTCATTTAAGAATAGATAACCTAGCTGTAATTTAATTGCAAAATAATTGACTGAGGAGTTCATGTTTGCTTTTGAAAATCTATCCCTCTGTTTTCCAGCTTCTACCTCAGAACAACAGTTCACATTATTGATCTAACAAACCATGGGGAACTGTATCTAAAAGTATGAAAGTGAGATAAATAACAAGACTTTCATATATAAGTGACTGTCATAATGCAAAGACCTCTCAGAATTATAAGTCTGATACAGTTATATTTCCCTTACCTGCACAGAACGTCCCATTAATTCACATAGGAAAGGGCTACATACTCATTCTGCTCTAGGAATGTAAATCTTCATGAATCACATTCTTGTAGGCAAGAACAAATAATTTTACCATTTTTCTTCTTGCTGCAAGAAAGTCATCAAAGACTGTGCACTTTTGGAAGTCTAGTTCCAGCTTGGAACTTACTCTCTTTCGTTTACATGGAAAACCCAATTTTGTATGCAGAAAACAAGTTTCCTGAAGAAAATGAAAGTTTACAAAAAACAAATAGAAAACAAAAAAAAGCTTTTTTTTCTCCATAGAAATGTTGTTTTCTGAATAGAAAACATGCTTGCTGTGCAAAAGCATTACTTTAAGTGAAAAAAATGCTGTTCAGTTTTCTGCACAGAAATGACATTTTCTGCACACAAGAAAAAACCCACAAGTATTTTCCACACAGAATAAGTCCTGAACTGTGAAGATCCTTGACTGTCTTGTATTATTCTTGTCAGGATTTCCTGACACTTGAGAAACCTGTTTTTCTACCTTTTTCTTTTCTTTTTCTAGTATTCTTCCCATCCCTATTCTCCACAAATTGTTACCAGCCAAGATGAACAGGAGTTATATAAATCTCCTTTATGTATTGTCCCTCCAAATTCACAAAACTAGTAGGGATTTCAATCATAGGGGAGGTACTATTCTGAGTTAGTGAGCTATGTTCAGTTTGGTAGGTCATAACCTGGTCTTCCTTTCATCCAGGACCTGATGAGAGTCCAATTATGAATCCAAATTGCATCACAAGCTCAGTAGAAACTCAGTTTGTAACACATCACTCATGCAAGTGACTGAGAGTAATACAAGTGGAGATCACACAGCATTTGTTTGTGGCTGGTGAGCCAATGACAAGGTTTGATAGGTTTCTTGCTGAGCTAAATTCCATAGCTATCACTTTGAAAAGTTCACATTGTCAATTAAGGTGTATATAGGTGCTGTATGGGTAACGAACCACCTGCTGGGGTCAGATTAGTTGTGCAGACATGGTTGAATTGTGCATAAATATCTGAGAAATCTGTTTCTCAGAACAGATAAGACATCCATGGAGGAGAAAGACAAGCTGCAGTTCTGCTACACCACACTACAGTTTGACAACTCTGATGAAAATGTTCCTTAAATGGATATGAATAGAGCACTGTGCCATTTGTAAATAATAAAAATCAGTAACTCTTCACAGAAATCTTCAACTATAAGATGACTACTCTGTCAGTAGGAATGTTACTCTTCTCTTATTTTATTCTTGCATGCAACTGCATGCAAGAATAAAATAAAAATAAAAATAAGTTTTCTTCCTGCTGGAAGTTTTTGCATAAGTTTCAATGACAAATGCTGTATTTTGAAAAAAAAACAGCCACACACACACACACACAGAGAGAGACACAGAGCCCTGAAATCTATTGGTTAGTCCCACCAAGAGTAGATGCAATGAATCAATTGTTGACTGTATGTAACTCCATAAATAAAACAGGTCTACTATACTTGGGACTAACAATGGGATCCCAGCCAATATTTTTGTACAAAAATACTAAAAAAAAATGTGTGGAGTTTCACAAAGCAACAAATTGAGACTTGCTGACTGTGGATAAATCTATCAGTGGCAACACATTATGATGGCTGTATGGCTAACTCCAGGATCAGAGATACCCTACAACTGAACACCACTTGCTTCAAAACAGTAGCTGGAGAAGGCTATTCATCAGGTACTAAACAGAGCTGACCTTGCTTAGCTTCCAGGATCAAATGGGATCTGGTACCTTTAAGGTATCCTAACAGTTGTCAAGCCCCTCATAAACCCAGCATATGCTGAGGTAATTTTCCACCCAATTAACCTTTCTAACAGATGTTTAGATTATCTTTCCAGGCCAGGCATCAAAACTGGCTTTCTACAGATTCTTTCCATGTAAACAAGCCAGTCCTTATTCCTTGAGATCAGAAAGCTCTCAACATTTATG
Organism: Gambelia wislizenii; assembly: GCA_030847615.1. Classification (NCBI taxonomy): domain Eukaryota; kingdom Metazoa; phylum Chordata; class Lepidosauria; order Squamata; family Crotaphytidae; genus Gambelia; species Gambelia wislizenii. The sequence continues at coordinate 114,255,606 of JAUMIR010000004.1, forward strand.
TGTCAAGGAAGAACAAGATTTTCTAGCTGTAAAGTTTACTGTGTCCACTTTTTTGTTTTTTGTTTTTTTTTCCTGGAGGAAAACCCCTGAATCCAAAGGACAATTCTAAAGAATAATTTAGAAATAAAAAATTCTAATTAAGGAAATATATCACTATTTTCTAGCATTCACAAATGGTGCCCACAACTGGTAAATCAATTATGATTTAAGCTGATTGAAACTATTTAATTGTACAGTTGCCCCTTCATATTCGCTGGGGTTTGGTTCCAGGACCCCCCGTGGATACCAAATTTTGTGAATACTCAAGTCCCATTGTATGCAATGGCATAGCAAAATGGTGTCCCTTATATAAGATGGCAAAAATCAAGGTTTGCTTTTTGGATTATTATTTTTAAAGAATATTTTCAAGCCATGAATACTTAAATCTGTGGATACCAAACCCATGGATACGGTGGGACAACTGTAATTTATTCTTTTTATAATAACAAATATCAGACTACATGATGTTACACTTGTGACTTTTGATAACCAACCCTGAAATAATGAGACTGGAGAAGAACTCCCCTTCCAGACCAAATGCTGTTTTGCATGAATGAAGAGGAAGAGGGGGCTGGTTGAGGCATAAACTCCAACCAGCTCACATGATCAGCATCCTGGCCTCTTTTTGAGGAGGCCATCAAACCACTCCCTCTCTGTCTCACCCTTCAGCTTTGTGGGTATGGGATAATGTTTCTGCTTTGTTCAGTATCACTTATGTTACTTTTATAGGGATCACTAAATGGTGGAGAAATACTATCACATGCTTCCTGCCTGGATATCTGTTTTGAGTGTCAGGGCAACAACAAGTTTGATGGGATGAGTTTGAGTTTTTGTACCACAATCTAGTAGCTTGTAGCATTCAAGTTTTTAAAAAGGAATTAAAACAACTATTTTAGTTGCTTTTCATAGAAGGGGGGGAGAGGTCTCACCCAAAAGCTGTAATTATACCAATAATCAACAACTATTTGAAGAGCCTTTGAACTATAACTCTTTCTAAATTATAAACCCACTGTTATTTTAAGTGCCATCAAAGTTATTTTTTTCTCCCCCAGAAGTAAAATCTCTAATCAATAGATGACTATGCTACTATATATGTGAAAATTTCCCAGCTAGCTTTTATTTCTTATGAATAATCAAGATACACAGAATGGCTTCTGGTTCTGACATAAAAGGTTTCTGAAAAAACTGTCACTCCAAAGAAGCAGATGTACTACTTTTCCTCTTTTTATGCATATGGAAATCAAAATCTCTGTTTTATTCTACTAAAATATCCCTAGCACCATCTAATTGAGCAGTAATTTATTTTGCATGCTTCCTGAGTAATGAGTGCCTCCCAGCAAGACTCCCTTTTTATTGGCTACGTCTGGTATGGTCAAGGACCTACTGTAACATTCTTGGAATTCTTCCCCCTTATAATGCACACATTAACAATCACTTACTGCACGCGTGGGGCTTTTTCATTCATTCATGCAACCAGGTGGTTGGAAAGAGATGCTTAATATGCAATTGGGAAAATCGAAAGCAATAATGACAGCTAAGGTTTTATAATACATTGCCTGACATACTAAATATCTCTTTTATGGTTTAATATCTATCATGTCTGGAAAGTAGAAAATGGAAACTGAATCTGCATTTTATTTATTTATTTATTTGGATCAGAGATTCTGTTTTGTTTTGTGGTTGTTCCTCCAGGAAGAAAAACGAGAGACATCGTTTTGGAGAACAATTGGTTGAAACATGTATCATGACAATAAACTCTTTATCCAGAAACCTGCATTGCTACTTGGATAAGATTATAAGTAGCATCATTTTCTACCAAATTCCAAGTTCACCTTTTAAATAAATAAAGAGAGGTAGATAAATATGTCATGAAATTAATGCTGGCAACCATTGCTGAAGATCCCAAGATATCCTTATATGCAATCGGCAGACTCTTGTCAAAGAGCCTTTAAGTGTCCCACTGTTTAAAATATCATACTGCAAGCTGAGTACCCCTTTATCAAAAGTGCTTAGGACAGAAGTGTTTTGGATTTTGGAATAGTTCCATACACATAAGGAGATATCTTGGAGATGGAACCTAAGTCTAAACATGAAATTCATGTATGTTCCATAAATACCCAAGGCACGCCATCCTATCTACTCTTGGAAGTTAAGCAGGATCAGCCCTGGTTAGTACTTGGATGGAAGATTTTTACTTTAATATTTTTCATTTTTATTTCGATATATGAATATTTCAGATTTTAGAGTATTTCAGATTTTGGATTTCCAAATGAGGGATAGAATCATAGAATCATAGAATCATAGAATTGCAGAGTTGGAAGAGACCACGAGGGCCATCAAGTCCAACCCCCCTGCCACGCAGGAAATCGTGATCAAAGCATCCCCGACAGATGGCCATCCAGCCTCTGTCTAAAGACCTCCAAGGAAGGAGACCCCACCACGCTCCAAGGGAGTGTGTTCCACTGCCGAACAGCTCTTACTGTCAAAAAGTTCCTCCTCATGTTGAGGTGGAATCTCTGTTCCTGGAGCTTGCACCCATTGCTCCGTGTTCCAGTCTCTGGAGCAGCAGAAAACAAGCTTGCTCCATCCTCAGCGTGACATCCCTTCAAATACTTAAACAGGGCTATCATATCGCCTCTCAACCGTCTTTTTTCCAGGCTAAACATACCCAGCTCCCTAAGTCTCTCCTCATAAGGCATGGTTTCCAGACCTTTCACCATTTTAGTTGCCCTTCTCTGGACACGCTCCAATTTGTCAATATCCTTTCTGAATTGTGGTGCCCAGAACTGGACACAGTATTCTAAGTGAGGTCTGACCAAGGCAGAATAGAGTGGCACTATTACTTCCCTTGATCTAGACACTATACTTCTATTGATACAGCCCAAAATCGCATTGGCCTTTTTAGCTGCCGCATCACACTGTTGGCTCATGTTCAACTTGTGGTCTACTAGGACTCCTAGATCCCTTTCGCACGTAGTCTCATTCAGCCAGGTCTCTCCCATCCTATATCTATGCATTTCATTTTTCCGCCCTAAGTGCAGTACTTTACATTTCTCCGTATTGAATTTCAGTTTGTTAGCTTTGGCCCAGCTCTCCAGTCTATCCAGGTCATTCTGAATTTTGATCCTGTTCTCTAGGGTATTAGCTACTCCTCCCAATTTGGTGTCATCTGCAAATTTGATAAGTATGCCCCTAATTCCCTCATCCAAGTCATTGATAAAGATGTTGAATAGCACTGGGCCCAGGACAGAACCCTGTGGCTCCTCACTGGTCACATCTTTCCAAGACGAAAAGGAGCCACTGCTGAGCACCCTTTGGGTTCGGCCGGTCAACCAATTACAAATCCATTGAACAGTTAACTTGTCTAGCCCACATTTTACAAGCTTGTTTGCAAGAATGTCATGGGGAACCTTGTCAAAGGCCTTACTGAAATCAAGGTATGCGATATCCACAGCATTCCCTTCATCTACCAAGCTGGTAACTTTATCAAAAAAAGAGATCAGATTAGTCTGGCATGACTTGTTTCTCTGAAACCCATGTTGACTTTTTGTGATTATGGCATTGCCTTCTAAATGTTCACAGACTCTCTGTTTAATGATCTGCTCTAGAATCTTCCCTGGTATTGATGTCAGACTAACTGGACGATAATTGTTGGGATCCTCTTTTTTACCCTTTTTGAAGATGGGAACTACGTTTGCCCTCCTCCAGTCTGCTGGGACTTCTCCTGTTCTCCAGGAGTTCTCAAATATTATTGCCAATGGTTCTGAGATTATATTTGCCAGCTCTTTTAATACTCTTGGATGTAGTTCATCTGGTCCTGGAGATTTAAATTCATTTAGATTAAGAAGGTATTCCTGTACTACCTCTTTACTTATTTTGAGCTGGATTTCCCCTATTGTGTCCTCTGTTCCATTCTCCTCAGGTTGGTCCTCCTTTTCCTTTTCTGAAAACACTGAGGCAAAGAAGGTGTTGAGTAATTCTGCCTTTTCTCTGTCCCCTGTTAGCATTTTGCCATCTTCTCCACGTAGCGGCCCTATCATTTCCTTCTTTCTCCTTTTGCTGCGGACATACCCAAAAAAACCCTTTTTATTGTTCTTAACCTCCCTAGCAATCCTGAGCTCATTCTGCGCTTTAGCTTTTCTGACTTTACTCCTACACGTGTTCGCTATCTGTTTGAATTCTTCTTTGGTGATTTCCCCCCCTTTCCATTTCCTATACATGTTCCGTTTAAAACTTAGCTCCATTGAAAGTTCTTTAGTCATCCATCCTGGTTTCTTGAGACACCTCCCATTTTTCTTCCTCAATGGTACTGTTTGAAATTGTGCCTTCAGTATCTCCTTTTTGAGAAAGTCCCATCCGACTTGAGGTCTCTTCTCTTTTAGTATTCCTGACCATGGGATCACCCCCAGTATTTCCCTGAGTTTATTGAAATCAGCTCTCCTAAAGTCAAGAATGCGTGTCTGACTATGCCTGGCTTCTCCTTTCCATTGTATAACAAACTCCAGGAGAACATGATCACTCTCACCTAAGGATCCCACCTCTTGCACCCCATTAACCAGGTCATCTCTGTTGGTTAGGATCAGATCTAAAATAGCTGACCCCCTTGTTGCCTCTTCCACCTTTTGGACCATGAAATTGTCTTCCAGGCATGTAAGGAATTTGCTAGACCTTGTAGTTTTGGCTGAGTTAGATTTCCAGCAAATATCAGGATAGTTGAAGTCCCCCATCACTACTACATCTCTCCTTTCTGCATGTGTGTTCATCTGTTCTAGAAAGGCAACATCCAATTCCTCCGTCTGATTTGGGGGTCTGTAGTAGAGTCCCACAATAACATCCCTGTTGTTTCCCTCCCCTTTAATTTTTATCCAGATGCTTTCCACCTGGCTTCCAGTATTGATGTCGTGGATCACTTCACTGGTGTAAATATCCCTGACATATAATGCTATTCGTCCTCCTTTCCTGTTTGGCCTGTTTCTCCTATAAAGGTTATACCCCTCTATTCCTACATTCCAATCATGAGACTCGTCCCACCAGGTTTCAGTAATGCCTATTATATCATATTTGTTTTGTAGTGCGAGGAGTTCTAGTTCATCTTGCTTATTTCCCATGCTCTGTGCATTAGTGTAGAGACATCTGAGACCATGTGTTCCCTTTACTTGCTTCCTGTGCAAGTTTTTTTGCCTCCCACTGTTGGGTCCTTGCGCTGTTTGCCTTGTTCCCTCTGTGACAGTTTGACTATTTTCTCCAGCCCTTTTGCCTTCCAGAATATTGTCTCCCTCCCCCATTTGACTCAGTTTAAAGCCCTCCTGATCAAATTCTTGAGACTGTTGGCAAAAATATTTCTTCCAACTTTTGTAAGATGCACCCCATCTCTTGCCAGAAGTCCCCCCGCATGGAAGCGCAGTCCATGATCCAAGAATCCAATTTGTTCTTGGCGACACCATCTACGGAGCCAGTTGTTTACGTCAGCTATTTTCCTCTCCCTTCTTGGACCATGCCCTTCAACTGGCAGAAGAGACGAGATGACCACCTGTGCGTCCATTTCTTTCAGCTTCCTCCCCAGGGCCTCATAATCTCTTCTGATCTTGGGAAAGCTGTGCCTTGCAGTATCATTGGTTCCCACATGGACCAAAAGGAAGGGGTAATGATCAGGATACTTTTCCTGTATATGCTTTTTGAACCCAACTGGTGCTGACGTTGAGGGCCACATTGAAACTTAGTACAGTCAGACCCCAGTACCCGTGGTGGTTTGGTTTCCAGACTTACCGTGGATACTGGAAACTGAGGAGAACAGTAAACCCTATTAAAATAACAGACTTCTGGTAAAAACACATCATAGAGTTGCATTGGAATCATAGAATCATAGAATTGCAGAGTTGGAAGAGACCACGAGGGCCATCCAGTCCAACCCCCTGCCACGCAGGAAATCTTGATCAAAGCATCCCCGACAGATGGCAATCCAGCCTCTGTTTAAAGACCTCCAAGGAAGGAGACCCCACCATGCTCTGAGGGAGTGTGTTCCATTGCCGAACAGCTCTTACTGTTAAAAAGTTCCTCCTAATGTTGAGGTGAGATCTAGAAGATGCCCAGAATGGATGCCTCTCTAGGAATTTTCCAGCATGACTCTATGACATGTGTCCTCTATTTTGTGTCCCACAGATAACTGAAACCATGAATACTGGTCCTGCAGATATAACAGTCCAACTGTACATCTCCTAAGCTTTTAGAACTCAGAAACCATATATTGGATTTGGCAGAATGTTATGAATATGATGAGTGATTTAAAATTTAAAATTGTTTCACACTTGATTTTAAGCGGTTTTTACTGATTGTATCTCATTCTGAGATCCTCATATGTTGGGACAGAATTATTTCAATTCTTTAATTAATGAGCAATACCAACATTAACTAATGAACAGTAAGATGGTATTGTTATTGCAGTTATTATAACCATAACCACCATGGCTAATTAAATATAATCACATGGCCCAAATCCTATTGATGGTGCTGATTAGAGGAAACCCACTGAATCAAGGGGATTTACCTAAATATTGACTCACTATTGAACAACTGAGTTAATAGGTCTACTTTGGTTAAGACTAATCAACATGATTACAGCCCATATTGTTATTGAATTAAGTAACTTTAAAAATTGCTACTTGAATGTCTTTATTTGCCTCTTCCTACCCCCCCCCCCTTTCCTTTGGTGTTTCATTAGATTCTAATCCTGTTGGGAGCAACTGTCTTGTTGTATGTTTGAATAGCACTTCATACATTTTAGGTGCTTTATAAAAAATAATACCCAGTCATTCTCATGGAGTCTACTTGGCACTATATTATCAGTATGAAACATGACATAATATGGTTTGAGGTGTGTGTGTGTGTGTGTGTGTGTGTTACCGTTAGGGTCTTTGGATTACCAGATTTTTTCATACTTAGACTAAATCCCCTGCCATTAATGGAACTTGTTGCAAACCCTTTTTGTCGGAGATTGAGGAAATGTCCCATCAATTAAAGTCGTTCAGAATGTTCAGTATTTAAGAAACATTTTCAAAAGCATCAGATGCCTTTTCTATCAAAATGTAAAACTGAGCCTCTCCAAAATGTCAAAAAGTTCTTGTCTTTTACTGTAGATGACATTACACACTATTTTGTTGCCTGTTGCTAATGTGTTGGATTAATGTGACATGAATCTCCAAGCTTGAAATGACTTTCTTCTCCAAGGTCCAATTTGGGTCCAATGTTAGGAATTAAAATGGTCACAAATTATAGGTCCAGTGATTTTTTTAAAAAATAACCCACATGAGAGTTGAAGATTTACTGGAAGTTAATGTGGTGTTTGGTTGTTCTCCTTTTCTCTACAGCTATTGAGCAGCTGTGATATAAGAAAGGAAAAACAACGTTAACCTAATCTAGAAGTTCCAGATTTAGTTTAGGTTTCACCCACTGTCTATGATTTATACCCTGACCTCCACAATGTGAAATCAAATAACAAAGCTACCTCATGGCAATGCTACAAAAGACTAGCTGTTCTTTTTACTTGTGTTTGCCTTAAGTCTTGTATCACCCAAAATGGCAGCTCTGCTGTCAATACTAGATCACAGCTATGACCAACAAAAATGAATTTGATTGGAAGGGTGTAATAAAATAAGGAAAGGGATAGATATCCTATGGCAGGAAAAACATGCCCAAGGGGAGGAGGAATCATGGTTTTATTTTAATTTATTTCTTTTTTTAAGATAAAGAACCACAGTATACAGGAACTAAACAAGAAAGAGTGAAGACAACTAGCTGGAATATATTTTGTATGCCAGAAATACGACTTGACTGGTGTGGAAGGTAATGTGTAAAGAAAGGAGGTTAAGAAATGAGTGCCTAGCAAAGCATGTAGGATTCAGGATTAAGTGAGAATTTGAATTTGGCTGAGCAGTGTAGTAAAAAAATCTTTACTCAGACCATGCTACTTAGAGAACATCTCCTTTTTATCATCACTTCTTTGTATGTGTATGTGCACATTTATGTATGTTTGCATGCAGATATAGTTGTTCCCAGTTGTTCAGTTGCTGTGGATGTAAACAGAGACTGAAGTGTACTTTGCACATTAAAGGGGTTCTATTTCTGTAACCAAAATGGTAGCAGACTCATACTGAATGAAATGTGTTTGCATTGTGCTCATTGGTACTTACTTTGTAAGAATATCTGTTTACATGATTGCTTATCTTGGAATAATAGCCCCTGAATTCACTTCAGCTGCAAATGTGTTTACATGTCAAGTGGCCTAAAAGGAAGTGATGTTTTCCTGATAACAAAGAAGAGAATCTTGGGTCTGCTTTCATGTACAGGTGTACAGTGCTTGTAAAGGAGCCAAACTATAAAGAGTGTTGCTAAGGCAGACTGACTTTATTTCTTTGCATAGGTAAGGGCTAGTCTACACTTGGGGCAAAAGCCCAAATGGACTCCTGCCCCTACACAACATTTTAAGCTCTGGAGGCAAGTTCCTGGCAAGCTCCCTGCCAAAGAGAGAGATTTTTTTCCCCCTCCTCACCTGCCCCCTCTTGCCTGAAACTTGCTCCAGTGCCTCCTGTTTACCTCATCAATCAAAGTGATGGGTGATTAGGCTTGGGAAGAGACAGAGTGCTGCAGAGGGAAGAGGAGAGGAAAAACCTCTCTCTTTGCCAGGGAACTTCCCAGGAACTTGCCTCTGAAGCTTAAACACACAGCTTAAAATGTCAAGCCTCCCAGGATCTGGCCTGGCTTGGAGTGGTGGCAATGGCAGCAGGCAAAAATTCAGAAAAGACCCAAAAGCAACCCCCCTCCCCATATCAAGATAAAATGCCCTGAATCTGGAGTGGATAGGGCCATGCATTGTATGGTCTTATCACCCCTAATTCAGGGGAAATGATGCACACTGTGTGGCCTTATCACTGAAGATTAGGAGGTGATGTGAGGTTTTAGGGTTTTTTTTTTAATAGTGTAGAGAAGGCCTAAGTCATAGATTTAGATACAAGCATACTTGAACTTAAATTATGCCAGCTGAAATCAACTGGTATTTAGTTAATCATGATTTAATGTTGATATCAATTGGCCTACTCAGAATGGTTAAGTTTGGATATAAGCTATATCACTCACTGTATCACTGTGTCACTTGATTACATAAAAATGCTTTCCTTTTCTAGTAAATAGATCAGGAGTAACTTGATAATAGGATAAAAATGTGTAATGATTTGTTTTGATGCATATATTGGTCCCCTTCATAGAGCCTATCCTTTCCCAAGAAGTAGTTTTGTTCAGAATTTTGTATGAAATTCTGCATATGCAGAGTCAGTGCTAACTCTATAATTATAGAATAGCAGCCAAACCCACTAAAACTAGAAGACAGAGTCATGAACCTTTAAAAGATAACCTTAGTCTTAATGAAACTGATTGCTGTGAACTACACAAAGAGGCTACCTGAATAAGCAGCCTTTTATTAAGTGAGGCCCCATCTACACAAGGGGCAAAAAATCCACACAGGGGGTAAAATATCCAAAAAGGCAAACATTTGAATGTGAACGCTCTGCCTTCATGATCTTTTAACCCCATAAAATCCACATGGTCGGGGGGGGGGAGGAGGACGAAAGAGGTGGCAGTGGGGCTGGGAAGGGAGCCAGGGTCCGGACGAGGAGAGAAGCAGCAGTTGGGTTGGGAAGGGAACTGGGTCCAGAGGAGGAGGACAGAGGAGGAGAGCGGCGGTAGTGGGGCTGGGAAGGGGGGGCAGGGTCTGGAAGAAAAGGATGGAGGAGGAGAGTGGCAGCAGTGGGGCTGGGAAGGGAGCCAGGGTCCGGAGGAGGAGGACAGAGGAGGAGAGCGGCAGTAGTGGGGCTGGGAAGGGGGCAGGGTCTGGAGGAAAAGGATGGAGGAGGAGAGTGGCAGCAGTGGGGCTGGGAAGGGGGCAGGGTCCGGAGGAGGAGGAAGGAGGAGGAGAGCGGCAGTAGTGGGGCTGGGAAGGGGGCAGGGTCTGGAGGAAAAGGATGGAGGAGGAGAGTGGCAGCAGTGGGGCTGGGAAGGGGGCAGGGTCTGGAGGAAAAGGATGGAGGAGGAGAGTGGCAGCAGTGGGGCTGGGAAGGGGGCAGGGTCCAGAGAAGGAGGACGGAGGAGGAGAGCGGCAGTAGTGGGGCTGGGAAGGGGGGCAGGGTCTGGAAGAAAAGGATGGAGGAGGAGAGCGGCAGTAGTGGGGCTGGGAAGGGGGCAGGGTCTGGAGGAAAAGGATGGAGGAGGAGAGTGGCAGCAGTGGGGCTGGGAAGGGGGCAGGGTCCGGAGAAGGAGGAAGGAGGAGGAGAGCGGCAGTAGTGGGGCTGGGAAGGGGGCAGGGTCTGGAGGAAAAGGATGGAGGAGGAGAGTGGCAGCAGTGGGGCTGGGAAGGGGGCAGGGTCCGGAGAAGGAGGAAGGAGGAGGAGAGCAGCAGCAGTGGGGCTGGGAAGGGGGCAGGGTCTGGAGGAAAAGGATGGAGGAGGAGAGTGGCAGCAGTGGGGCTGGGAAGGGGGCAGGGTCCGGAGGAGGAGGACAGAGGAGGAGAGCGGCAGCAGTGGGGCTGGGAAGGGGGCAGGGTCTGGAGGAAAAGGATGGAGGAGGAGAGTGGCAGCAGTGGGGCTGGGAAGGGGGCAGGGTCCAGAGAAGGAGGACGGAGGAGGAGAGCGGCAGTAGTGGGGCTGGGAAGGGGGGCAGGGTCTGGAAGAAAAGGATGGAGGAGGAGAGTGGCAGCAGTGGGGCTGGGAAGGGGGCAGGGTCTGGAAGAAAAGGATGGAGGAGGAGAGTGGTGGCAGTGGGGCTGGGAAGGGGGGCAGGGTCTGGAAGAAAAGGATGGAGGAGGAGAGTGGCAGCAGTGGGGCTGGGAAGGGGGCAGGGTCTGGAAGAAAGGATGGAGGAGGAGAGTGGCAGCAGTGGGGCTGGGAAGGGGGGCAGGGTCTGGAAGAAAGGATGGAGGAGGAGAGTGGCAGCAGTGGCGCTGGGAAGGGGGGCAGGGTCTGGAAGAAAGGATGGAGGAGGAGAGTGGCAGCAGTGGGGCTGGGAAGGGGGCAGGGTCTAGAAGAAAAGGATGGAGGAGGAGAGTGGCAGCAGTGGGGCTGGGAAGGGGGCAGGGTCTGGAAGAAAAGAATGGAGGAGGAGAGCGGCAGCAGTGGGGCTGGGAAGAGGGCAGGGTCTGGAAGAAAAGGATGGAGGAGGAGAGTGGCAGCAGTGGGGCTGGGAAGGGGGCAGGGTCTGGAGGAAAAGGATGGAGGAGGAGAGCGGCAGCAGTGGGGCTGGGAAGGGGGCAGGGTCTGGAGGAAAAGGATGGAGGAGGAGAGTGGCAGCAGTGGGGCTGGGAAGGGGGCAGGGTCTGGAGGAAAAGGATGGAGGAGGAGAGTGGCAGCAGTGGGGCTGGGAAGGGGGCAGCGTCCGGAGGAAAAGGATGGAGGAGGAGAGCGGCAGTAGTGGGGCTGGGAAGGGGGGCAGGGTCTGGAAGAAAAGGATGGAGGAGGAGAGTGGCGGCAGTGGGGCTGGGAAGGGGGCAGGGTCTGGAGGAAAAGGATGGAGGAGGAGAGCGGCAGTAGTGGGGCTGGGAAGGGAGCCAGGGTCTGGAGGAAGAAGAGGATGGAGGAGACCAGTGGCTGTGGGGCTGGGATGGGGCTGGACACAGGAGGAGGAGTACAGCAGCGGTGGCATGGATCTGGCATATCTTTAAAATTGGTGGCCGCTGCTGATTCCCCTCTCTGCAAGTCCCACCCCCTGTGCTGGATCAGCCAATCAAAAGGCTGTGTGTTTGAATCTGTGCAACTGTGTCTATACACACGGTTGTACAATTCGAACATGCACGGATTAATCCAGTGGAAGGAGTGGACGAGCCACTCACGGAATTTAAGGTGAGTTTGGCTGCCCCCCCCCCGAAGGAGATGCATAAATATGAATGGCCGTGTGAACAGATCACTGATCTTTCACACGCTGTTAGTATTTATTTCACTGTGTAGACAGGACCTCAGTGTCTTCTGTCTTTGAATCTTCTCTTTTTATTGTTTCTTGCACATGATTCATGATATTGGACTTTTCTGTTTAGACCTAAATTCTTCCTTATTCTTGGCTGAGTTTTTCTGGGTCAGTATGACTTCTCAAGCGGTTTTCTAGTATGGGCAGTATGCATGGCAAGGAAATGACACAATGCTGAATACATTTGCACCATTACCAGTTCATAGCTCCCAATACTAGGAGCCAAAGCACAATTCTCAAAAAGAGGTATTTATCTTAAATGAGCACTGAAAAAGCTCAAAAATATGGTGCCATTTCTGAATTGAACCAGTGGCAATTCCACTATGACTAAGCATGTATCTGCAGTAAATAATTATAGCACTCCAACACCACTGTAACTGTCATGGTACCACCAGATGGAATCATGACATTTGTAGTTTGAAGTCTTTTGAATTATCTGCCAGCTGTTGAGAGGTATATACTAGAGAATTCTACTCCCAAAATACAAATCCCAGGATTTCATCGTTTAAGTGGTATCAAACTGCTATAATTGTGCAATACAAGAAATAAAATAGCAGAAAATTCTAGCACTTATTGGGGTCAAAGCTAAAGCCAATGCAGCAAGAATACAGGGAGACTTTTGAGATTGGTGTCTTTGGAGACTGGCAGGTGCTCTTGAGTAAAGGGTACCCTTTGTTTTTAGTAATATTCTGCAGCAATAAAGCTGTTTCTTTTACAAACTAAGAGCTGCATATATTTTGGTTTAAAGTGCTTACGTACAACATAAACAGGTAGGCGATATGGCATGTTTCAAATGTTAGTAGATAGTACTATAGTAGACTGTCATCAGAGTTGGTCCCAGACATTACCTTTTCCTGGCAAATTCAGTTCTGATGTATTGCTTTGTGGCTAAATGTGCTTCCCTTGTACTTGCTAGCTGGGAGAAGGCAGGATATGTTCTGTGTCTGTAACCATTTGATTAAAGTTTGCACCTGGTCTTTGCCATGAGAAAAATGGGACGGGCCCACTCTCAGTGGGAATGGGGAGTCAGTATGATGGATAACCAATGACAGTATAGCTCACCAGATTTTGTAGATTGTAAATGCTATTTAACTGATTGCTTCATAAATTGGTTGCATTCTGAGCAACAATATTGTAGGGATAGCTCTTTGGATTACTGTGCCAAATAAAGTTTTATGTTTTTAACTCTGAAACTGCTGGTCACTGAGTCTAAAGAAGCCAGTATATGATAGGGTGCTAATCTTGCCCTCATGCATTCCTATTGGCTATGCTGGCTGGGAAATGCAGTTCAAAAATATTTGGAAGATGCCTGCTTGCCCACAAATTAAGTTGCAGCACTGAGAAGTTTGAATATATAATGGAGTTTGCTGTTTGCATGGTCCTTGACATAATTCAGCCCAAACACACACTTGTAGTTTTATGTGGTTCTAAATCAAGTGCTGAAATTTAGCTGAATTAGGAATACGCATGAACACACATGGAGGATAAGTAGCCTGCACCTGAAGTTAAAGACAAAATTACTGTAAAATGTAGGCCTCATCAGCAAAGAAAGCAAATTCCAGCTGAACAGCTTTTACAGAAGCCTGCCTACCGAGGTCTCACTAAACTTCATGTACTAAATACTGCCTATTTTACAGATGTGGTTGGTCTAATTCAGGGCACTCCATGTCCTGGGTTCAACTCAGCCCATGGAGGGTTGGAATCCATCCTGCCAGAGCCTCTATGCTCCCCCCTCTATTTGATGCCCTGAGATCTTTCTTGTAGAACAACTTGGTCCATGGGCCCAGTGTAAGAGTGAGCCCTTGGTATTGGTTGGGTTTGGTTCCAGTACCTCCCATAGATACAAAAATCCATGGATGCTCAAGTGCCATTATATGCAATGGCATAGTAAAATGGTATCCCTTGTATAAAATGGCAAAATCAAGGTTTGCTTTCTGGAATTTATTTATTTATTTATTTATTTGGTGGGGAAAATATTTTGAAGCCATGGATTGTGAAATACGTGGATGCAGAATCCATGGATACAGAGGGCCAACTGTATTTTTTATCTCATCCTAGTGTATTTTCCGCTAACCTGATGTCCTTCAGATGTTTCTAGATTACAACATCCATCTGCCCCAACCAGCATTGTCAATGGTTGGAGATTATTAAAACTGTAACCCAAAACATCTGGAGGATGTTGCCAGGTTGAAGAAGACTATTCTAAAATATAATAATTAAGAATACTGAAGTACTAGTGACAGAATTCATAAAAAGGATTTGAATTAATGTTCCCTTTGAGAAACAGGGTTTATGCCCCCCTCAAAATAGAAGTAGGAATAAAATGTTCTAAATTTTGAGTCACCTGGGGCTTCTTTCACACTATAGAGTTATAGCATTTCAATACCACTTTATCTGTCATGGTTGCATCATGCAGGGTTTTGCAGTTTAGTGAGGCACCATGGCTCTTTGGCAGAGAATTCTAAACATCTTACAAAACTACAAATCCTAGGCTCCATAGTTTGAACCACAGCACTTAAAATGGCATCTAAGTATTATAAAGGTGAAGTGTGAAAGGGCTCATGGTCTTCATTGGATTTTTCCAGGAGGCATATCAGGATCTAAAATATAAAATTCTTTACCTACAAAATCTTGACTGGATCAATAGAAAGCAGTAGTGACAAACACTGGCAATCAACAACATGGTTATCATACATTATTTCTGTATTTGTCCCCACCAGCCTCAACATAACAGCACTGTAGTAATCCTATTAATCTTTTCATACAATAATTTTTTGAGTTAATACTTTCATGTTTTCTTCACTTTAACACTGTTAAAGTCAATATTCAGTTCCCCAGTAAATGTGCAAAGTGAAAATGTAACTATTCAATTTCTTTCTTTTTTTTAAAAAAAAAAAGTTGTCTAGACATATTATGCTAACATAAGAGAATAATCAAAGATGGCTCCTTTAAGCAAACATTTTCATTGAGTATTTAAAGAAATTTTGTAACTGGGCATTTTAGAGAATTTCATTGGTAGAGGAAGCAGAATTCATAAATAAACTTTGCAGCAAAATGAGGATTCTATGAAAACAATGGAATGAAAACAGTTTTATGTTGGATTTAAAAAATTCCCCTGTGGCAATGCAGTTCCACTGCAGTGATGAACAGAAATCAGAAAAACAAAATGATTAGACTATCGTTCTTTAGGAAGACAGTAAAGCTAAGAAGGGAGAGGGAAAGGAAATGATTCATTTAACTGGTTGCAGAGAGGCTGTCTCAAGCTCTCTCTCTCTCTCTCTGTGTGTGTGTGTGTGTGTGTGTGAGAGAGAGAGAGAGAGAGAGAGAGAGAACATTTGTTCGTACATCCATTGTAAATGACAGATGGAAATAATTTGGTCTAGATTGGATTATATATCTAATGTGAATGTGTTAATGGATATTAATGTATGTATGTATAAAAGAACAGTATCTTTGTGTGTGAGGGGGCAGGATGTAAATGATGTTTGTGCAAGGGACAAATGTGCTTGACAATGGACAACTCCAAGTAGTGCTTCTATACTTCATTGACGTCAAGGCACCAGGGGGGATTTATATTTTTTTTTCTTCCTATCAAGCAGACTGATTTTTAAATTTCATGTGCTAGCATTGTCTTGAGGGACTCAAAAACAGTATTTATAATGCCATGCAAATTGTGAACTTTGTCTAATCAATAATGCACAGAAACTTTGGGATGCAGCTTTAATTTTGTTTTAACTTTTCTGTATTGATTTAATATGTTTACAGTTTTTGTTCCTATATTATTGCATTTTATTGTTCATTGCATTATGGAATGATAATGGAATGACAATTTGAAGGAGGAGGAGGAGGAGGGAGAAGAGGCGACAGCAGCAGTAGTACCAGCAGCAAATACATGGCAAGGTACAGTCAACTGTCCATATCCACAGATTCTGCATCCATGGATTCAACCATCCATGGCTTGGAAATATTCCAGAAACAAAAAATTCCAAAAAGTAAAGTCATGAACTTGAACATCCATGGATTTTGGTATCCACCAGGGGTCCTGGAACCAAATGTCAGGAGATACCAAGGGCCCACTGTACATGGACTGAATATTTCACAATATAAATTTATTTTGGTACTGAAATATTATTATGCCCCTGTTGCTGGAAGGTACTAGATTCTTCACACATGACTATTTGGCACTTCTGGGGGCTATTGCCCCCCTTCTTCCACTGTCATTGTTTAAGGATAGCCTGCACTATTGTGCATCGTTACAACAGCCATACTGCTCACTCCTCTTGCACAATGGTTCCAATGACACAGCTATGACAATTTTCCCCTTGTGGGAATATGGCCATTGTGCGACACCACATATCTAAATTCCACAGTCACCTCTTTTACAATATTGTACATCTCAGGCTTGGCCAAATTGATCACCAACAGTGGTCCGCCCTGGCCTCACATCGGGAGGCATGGAGACGCACTATCCACAATGCTGCAGCCTTATTTGAGAACTCACGACGAACAAGTCTTGAAGAGAAACGACAACGCAGAAAGAATCACAACCCAAAAACATCACCCAAGGAGACCTTCTGCTGTGCTTTTTGCAACCGGACTTGTTTATCTCGGATTGGCCTTTTTAGTCATCAGCGCGCTTGCAGAAAGCGCGGGATGAGTCCTTCCTGAATCTTCGTTTGCGAAGAAAAGCCAGAGAGAGAGAGAGAGAGACATTCCCAACAGGATTCCAGCCCTATTTTCTTCAGGGATAGAGGTAAAGTCATGTTTATGTTGACCCCCCCCCCATGAGTGTGGTGGGCCAGATCCCACAAAAATGGCAAGAAGTATAGTTGAGCCATCATAAATCATTTTATAGAGATGTTAGATAACTGTGCAGGATAGTTAGAAGGCTCTTGTAGCAATCCTCTTGTAAATTCATCTTTCCAAGAAGGCCTCATCTGATGAAGTTATATCAAATGACAGCCATCTGCTATCAACATTCTTGCAGCTAATTTGTCAAAGGACCCTCTCCTCCCCTTGATAAGGGATATTATTGCTCACTCTCTTGTGGGAACTGATATCATCCCTCCCTTCCTTGCTTGATAGCTGAGGCCCTGACAAAGAGGAGTTAATCTCTCCCTCTCCCAGCCTGTGAACTCCCTTTTAGATGGTGAGTGCTATCTAAGTGTACCCCTCCCACACACACACATACCTTGGTGCCGTTTACACGATGAAAATGTCCCGGGAAGAATTCGTGTCGATCCCCGGCAGTTTACACGTACATCAGGTCGGGTACATGATTTTCGGAAGGGGGGACACCTTTTATCCCTCAACCTGCAGGACTTCCAGTCCCACGGTTTGTGCCAGTATTTTAAAAAGTCACTGGAGGATTCGGAAAATCGGAAATGTAAACAGCCTGGGACAAAATATCTCGGTACCAGGGGATAACCGGAAATGGTGACTGGGGGCAGGCTTAGAGATCAGCGACCAGAAAAGGAGGGGTCAGTCACCCGTTCAACAGACCCAGCCTCACAACCTGAAAACCAAGGCATCCCTTCCAGCTGCACGTAGGTTGGTGTGTGTGTGCGCGTGCGTGTACTCAATCACCTTTTTAAATGGATTTCTACCCTGTAAACCCTTCAGCTTTAACCTCTTCCTCAACTGCATGTTACAAAGAGATCGTGGTGGGCAGAGGGTCACCCATTCATCCCCTGCCTTGATCACCTCCCTGGGTCTGAACGGGCACAGTAAAATATTCCAGCCTCTGAGCGAATGAACACCCTTTAATTCCCCCTCTCTGTGTCTGTGTCTTTCAAAATGCCTGTCTGTCGCTGGCTTGAAATCATTCAATCAGCAAGTTCACTCTGCTGCTAAAACTCAGCTGTAAGGGTTAATATTTTAAAGAGGCAAGGGGAAACCCAAGCCTCCCCCCCCCACCTCACTCGGCTTGATTTCAAAAGGAAAGCACTCCCTGCGTCTGAGCGAAAGATCTCAGTCTGGGTCTTTCAAAATGCCTTCTGCCTCTGCTTAAAGTGTTAACGTTTTTAAGAGACAGGATAAACACAAGCCCTTCCCCCCTCCCCCAGCCAGCCAATAGCATCGCTCGTGGCGTGGAACTCTTTTTTTAAAAAAATATATATATTTTTATTGGTTTCCATATAAAACATACAGTCCACACTCAATTATGTCCAATATACATCCGAACTTGATCCTCTTCCAAACTCCCCCCTTCTACCCTCCCCCCTTCCCCCCTATCTCTTATCACTTCTTCTGTCTTCCTTCCGTCCTCTCACATTCTACATTTACATAATTCATCCTCTGTCTATTCTTCTTTCAGCATTCCTCCTTCCCAATCAATCTTGACCTCCCTTGCCCCCCCTCCTTTGGGCACTGTGGCGCAGATATATCATATATTAATCTCCCTTTTCCCCATCCCGTCAACATTGTTGTACCATTATGTTTTCATTAACCTTGTAGTTCAATTATAGCTATTGTGTTTTCCTTTTGTACTCTTATTCTTGATCACACTCTCATCATTATCCTTTCATAACGGATGTTTGTTAGTTTCAGATTTTTAGCTTATCATTTCCATGCTCCTTGTTTCTACAAGTATCATATCCCTTAATTTCGCTATATGCTTTCTTGGTTCTTTATTTAATTATAAATGTATATCTGTATTCCATGCTATTTTCAAATATTCACAAACTGGTTTCCACTCCTCCTCCCATTTCTGCATCTTTTTCTTATTAATGATATAAGTTAGTTTGTCGTTTTCAAACATCTCTCTCAGTTTTATTATCCATTCAGTTATTGAGGGTAACTTTTTACTCTTCCAGTTCGCAGCCAGTAATAATCTTGCCGCCGTTACTAAGTACAAAAGTGTTCTTCCGTGCTTTTTTATAACATTTGGTTCTAAGGCTGAGGTTATATTTAACAAATACAGCTTGGGATCCATCAGAAAATGTATCTTGAATATCTTTTCTACTTTCTTATGGATTTTGCCCCAATACTTTTGCACCTTGGAGCATCCCCACCACATATGGTAAAGCGTACCAATGTCTTTTTCACAATGCCAACACTTGTTTTCCTTTGTTTTATAGATTTTGCTAATTCTTAAAGGTGATAAATACCACCTATTCACCATTTTAAAGTGGTTTTCTTTAAGTGTTAAACTTGCCGTAAACTTGTAGGTATCTTTCCACGCTTTCTCCCATTCTTCCATCAAAATTGGCTCTCTAAAATCTTGTGCCCAAGTTGTCATAGCAATTGATATTTTGTCTGTTTCTGTCTTTCTATTCAATAGGAGTTTGTAACATTTTGATATCAGTTTATCTTTTTCCCTCCAAATTGTCTTATCCAATTCTGATTCGAGGATTTCAAATTCCTGATTTGTTTTATCTTCGTGGAATTTCCTTTTAATTTGTAGAAATTTAAACCAGTTCATGGTCATGCCTTTATTTTCCAATTCCTCTCTCGTGTACATAATTGTTGTCCCTTCCTTTTTGGTGCTCTCGTAGTTTATCAGATCTCTATATCTCAACCAAACCTCAGTAGTTTCCCATCTCCCAAAAAACGCCTCTTGCGGGG
Source organism: Gambelia wislizenii (assembly GCA_030847615.1). Classification (NCBI taxonomy): domain Eukaryota; kingdom Metazoa; phylum Chordata; class Lepidosauria; order Squamata; family Crotaphytidae; genus Gambelia; species Gambelia wislizenii. Next base: position 114,275,211 of record JAUMIR010000004.1, read on the forward strand.
AAATCCAAGTAGGTAATTTAAAATAAAATTGACTTTTAATTTTCCGCCAGATTCTTATAAGGGATTTCCTAATTATATGATTCTCAGATTCTTTATTTATATTTTGTTTATCATATCCCAAATAGGCGTGCCATTCAAATCTCATGTTGACTCCTTCTATCGTCAGAATCCTCGTGTTTTCCAATTTAATCCAATCTCTTAGCCAATTAAGCCCGCATGCGGCGTAGTAGGTTTCCAAGTCCGGTAGAGATGCTCCACCTTCTTTATGACTCAGAAATAGTGTTGACCTCTTAATTCTTGCTTTTCTGCCGCCCCAAATAAAGTTGCTTATGTCGTATGTCCATTTCTGAATTGTTTTCTCACTAAGTAATATTGGAAGGTTTTGAAATATAAAGATGCACTTCGGGAGGACATTCATTTTTATGGCATTTATCCTGCCAAATAGGGATAGCTCCAAGTTGCTCCATCTTTTCAAGTCTTTTTTAATCCCCTCCCATAGTCTTTTATAATTATCTTCATAAAGATTAATGTTCTTTTTGTTTATCCAAACACCAAGATATTTGACTTTATTTTCAATTTTACACTCTGAAATTTCTTTTAATTGAGCTTCCTCTTTTTTCGTTAAGTTTTTAGTTATTATTGCCGTCTTTTCTTTATTTATTTTTAAGCCTGCCAGCTTCCCATAGTTTTGAATTAAACCAAATAGTTTTTCCACATTCTCTACTGGATTCTCCAAGATCACTGCAATGTCATCTGCAAAGGCCCTTATCTTATACTCTTGATTTTTAATTTTTAAACCCGGCAATTGAGTGTCATTCCTTATTTGGCTGTTTAAGCTCTCCAGTGTTAATAAAAAAGGAGAAGGGGACAGTGGACATCCTTGTCGTGTGCCTTAAGTGGCGCGGAACTCTAAAGGAAGTGTGTCACCAAGGTTGTGCAAACACGAGTAATCGCATCCTTGATTGACAACCAAAAAAAAAAAATCTCAGTAAGCTAAACATATGTAAACAGCAAAAGCACGGGATATAACAGTGCGGGACCAATAAAGACTTTTGTCATGTAAATATCAATCACAGGATCTTCCAGGATTTCGTAAAGAGTGACAAAAATCGTATAAACAGCGAGGGACGGATACGGGATCAGGAAGTCACAGTAAGCCCCGTGACAATTTTTGTCGTGTAACTGGCACCCCAGAGTGTATTTTTTGTTTGTACCACTCCTAAAGAATTAAAAGCCAGCTCCCAACCTAGGAGATCTTTGAAGCTTGTAGATTGAGGCAACCATATACCGATATATGTTCAACTGCACCTGCTTTCACCAGCTAAAGAGTTTATATCAGAATGTTCAGTGCATTCAATTTGGTTTCTGCTTTAATTTTTTCTTGTGTTTAACCAATAAGGCTGATATTATGATTTATTTTACCAGAACCTCATAAATGGCTTGGCTATGACCTTCAAGCTCAGTGCAATGTCAAAATCTTAGTGTCAGCAATTTTTCACTAACAACCTAGAGACCAATCCTGTGATCTTGGTGACACATGCCTGGGGCCAGTGGATGAATTCTCAAACCTCCTCTGAAAAATTGTATTAGGGCTCAGCCTCCCACATATTATTGAACTGTAACTTCCAACATTCTTCACAACTGGTTTTTCAGGCTTTGTCCATTCTATGCTTAGTCTGTCACCATTCAGCAACATCTGCAGGACCACACTTTATCCACCCCTGTCATAGGTAGAGGTCTGACCTGAAACAGGGCAATCAAATATCAGGGTCTCCTTTCAGGCCTATCTCAGCCACCTGTGTGGCTTCCTCTATAAGGACAGAACTCTAATCATTTAGATCAAGAAAAAGAAGAATGTTAGGGTGAGGCAAGGAGGTGATGGGTGAGGGTCTATTTGATCCAAAGACCTCCCCAGGTGGAATGGGAATGATGTGGCTCAAGAGGACCTGCGTTCCTTACCTTCCCACCTCACCACCACCACCAAGGAAACATTTAGGCCAGTGTCAGGACTGCTCTAAATGAGTATCTTGCAATTGATAACAAGCAGGGGGGATCCCCCGCCCCAAAGTCCAGATGAATATTTCACAAATTTAGGTGGGAGGACAAACCACTTATTATTGCCTCAGCTCTCATTGACAAGAGCTTGAATGATTTCCCTGAAGGTTCCAGTACTACAGTTCTCTGTTGCTAGGGCTCCTTTACCTTAGGACTGCTAGCTAAGTCACAAATAAGTGGCCAGTAGTGTCATTTGAGCTTGAGTGTCTTGATTTACTTTCTAGCTATACGCACAAAAATCCATGTGGGTTATGTTACTAAGTTTGTACAGAACACAGGAAATCTGTTTCCCCTATATATCTATATCTGGAGAGAGAGAGAGAGAGAGAGAGAGAGAGAAATCTGCCTGATGTTATGTCAAAATATTAGTTCCTCTACCTCTGTACAGTGACTGACAGGGTTTCAGACAAGAATTTTTCCCAACATACCTAGGAACTGAACCTAGGACCTCTTTGAATGCAAAGCATCTGCTTCATCACTGAGCTATAGCTCTTCCCTGAAGAAGCCATCTGTACCATCATAGAAGTCTAGATAAATTCCATTTTAAAAATAAGCAGAGATTTATTGGCAAAATTGGTCCAAAATAAAGGTTTGTCCTGGGGCTTGTCACAGGGAACATTCCTCATTAATGTGTTGTTATCTTAAGCCAACTTCTTCCCAGGGCAAAACCAACACACACAAATACCACCAAACAAAATAAAATGTAGATATCACCACAACAATACACAATGTAATACAATGCCTTCCTCTATGGATTACAAAAGAGGGTGATGAAAACCTGCACTATAACCTATCCAATCAATCACTTAATAAAGAAACACATAAAAGTTAGTGGATGTCAACTCATAGTGACCACCTATGAATAATTCCTTAAGTATTTTTTTTTTAAATATTGATGCCTAGGAAGAAAAGGTATCAGACCAACACAATCTCCAGCTCATGGCTCATAAATTCTTAACAACAGCAGAGAGAGAGGCAATGTTCTGAGGCCTTACCTATAAAGACTGTTGCTTGAAAGCAAGCAAGCAAAAGGGAACAACTGTCACCACTCTCTTAGGAACAAATGTCAAAGTTTTCTTTGTGTTTTTAATGTGCACATAGAGAAGATAATAACATTTGGGCAACCATATCCCAAGTTATATATTTAGGTTTTTTGGTTTAATGTCAGCTCAACATTAAGGCTCACAGGTGTTCAGGTCTATGCATAGAAAGGACACAGAGAGGTAGAGTGGTAAATTTTGAAGTGCCATTGCTCATCATGAGAATCCCCTTAGCCATATTACCAAGAAAAAAATATCTAAAAAGTGCAGACTTGCTATGTTGACAACAGGAAGAGAATCAATTCATTCGAAAAGTGGTACTGAAGGAGAGTTCTATGGAGACTGTGAACTGCCAAAAAGACAAACAAATGGGTTCAAGAACAAATCAAGCCTGAACTGTCACTAAAAGCCAAAATGATTAAACATTGGGTCTTGTACTTTATACTTATGATAAATTGAAATGGCTTGTTGGAGAAAACCATAGTGTCCAGCAAAGTGGAAGACAGCAGCAAAAGAGAAAGACCAGAATACAGATGGATTGATTCAGTAAAGGAAGCCATCTCCCTAAGACAGCAATACCAGAGCAGGACTGTCCCTTGGAAGTCTCCCGTTCATAGGGTTGCCATAAGTTGAAGCTGACTTGACAGCACATAAAAGCAACAACATATCAGTTTCCCCCAGCCACAGCTAACCTCAGGGAAGACTATGTGGGATGGTGAATGACCTAATATCTGCTGATCAAAAAGGACTGACACTTCATCCCTTTTAGTCCTAGCCTGAATCCTTTTAGTAGTCCCCACTAGAGTAGAATGGTGTGTTAACACATAGGTAAATCCCACTGATTCAATATGTTTGCTATAGTTGAGATTGCTAATAGGCTTCTGGTCCCTGATTCTATTACACCCCTTGGGACTTATCTTCTAGCCCCATTCCCTCAATCAATATCTTCCCATGTTGACAAGGAAATTCCAAACAGAGGTTGCAACTGTGCTTCGTTGAACATACTTACAGTCCCCTGCACAGTTAGACAATCAGGTTTTTCTGTCACATAGAAGTTGTTGTTATGTACCTTCAAACTGATTCCAACTTATGGCAACCCTAGCATAGTGTTTTCTTTGCCAGATATATTCAGAGAAGAGTGACTGGCCTGAGATCACCTAGTGATTTCCATGGTTAAACTGGGACTTGAACCCTGAACTCTGAATACAACACTCAAACCACTGCATCACACTGGTTTGTAATCATATTCAACCTAATGCATTTACCTTCCACATGTGTCTGAGTCTCCATTATTAAATGTTTCGATGCTTGAACAGGGCTAAATAGAAATAATGGTGTGTCAAGAAATTCCATAGCAGACCCATCTGGATCTAGAAGAGTTACTCATACCAACAATGTCCAGTAGGCTTTGACAAAGCCAGTGTGGTATAGTAAGTGTGTGGGGGGTATACTGGGGGGGTGCAGAAAGGCCAAACCACACCAGATGACACTGTCAGAGGGAGGGGTGACACAAGCCTTAGAAACACCACAGGGTATAGTGGTTTGACTGTTGGCCTAGGACACTGGGAGACCAGGGTTCAAATCCAAGCATTGCTATGGAAACCCACTATATGACCTTGGGCAAATCATACTCTCTCATCCTCAGAGGAAACCACTCTAAACAAATTCTGATGAGAAAACTCCATGATATGATGACCCTAAGGCAAACCTAAGCCAGAAATGACTTGAAGGTACACAGAACAATTCTAGTCCTTCCCAAGGTTCTCTGGTATCTATTATAATGTGGCACAACATGAGACTTGATTACCTGCAGTCAATTTTCCATTTATTAATCTATTCGTAACTCATGGTTTATTCTACAGTCCTAATTCCTAATGGAATTAAAATGGAAGGCGATCTGTTTATACTGACAGTCTCATGAATACATCTTATACAGAAGGGGGGCAGCTGAATCCACTGTAAACTCCATCTGGGGAGCCTTCAGGGCTTTTCCCAGAGTTTTTAAAAAGCTCCCTGCTGGACGAACAGGGGGCAGGTCTTGAAAACAGGGAAAGCATCTGCTGCTACCATGTTGGATTTTTGGCTAAGCAAGAGATCAGTAAGGCGATAAAACGGTGGTCTTTCTCTTTTCTCTTTTCTAAAGATGAAATGTCACTTGTGCACACCATGGGCATTTTTTTTTAAGTTGTTGGCGGCAGATTTAAAACAGCGAGTATTTCCCTTGTGGCTGCCATCTTGGTTAGGGGTCATGCAAAGTTTATGGGGGCTGTAAAACCTTTAAGACAGTTCATAGCTGCTGCAAATTGCTGCTACTCTGGAGCAATCAATTTCCCCCCCTTGTATAGACAGAACCTACATCATAAGTGGGAACTGTGTGCTCCTCCAGATGTTCTTAGAATGCAACTTCCAGCATTCCTCAACAGTGGCTATGCTAGCTAGAATGGTTGAGACTTAAGAGTCCAACATCATTGGGAGGGTTGTATGATTCCAACCCCTAGTCCACACAGTCCTCAAATAATACATGAAATCTATCACATAGAAGCTATAGGCGTGTCTTTGCTATTTAAAACTTTAATTAGCAAAGAGGAAATTTCTGAAAGAACATGCTAGTTGCACATCAGTGGTGAGGCTGACAGTGGCATATACACTCATTCATACAAACTGAAGTGTTGACATAATGACACATTTTCAGCGTGTATTTTCTACACTTCATTACACAAAGAGGCATTGCAAATGTTCCTGTCCAAAATGAATGTTGACAGTGAAATTCTATATACTATGTCCCACTCTCCAACAACAAATTGAGGGTGATTATAATTGAAACTTTACCTTATCATCCTATGCATGTCTACTCAATGTAAGCCCTACTAACTTCAGTGGATCTTGCACTCAGGTAAACATATATAGAATTGTATCCTTAACCAATTCAAGGAACAATTTGTAACTACTGATATTCTAACATTGACTACTCAGTTAAATATTTGTAACTTAGTTACTTAGTGTAATGTACAGGCTTCTTCAGACTCAGTGAACAGCAGTTTCCAAGTTGAAAACAGAAAACTTTATTGACACAGTAATCCAAAGAGCTAACCCTACATGCTGGTTGCTCAGAATGAAACCTAACTAACAAGCAGTAAACTAAAAGCATGCTACAATCTACAAAATCTGATGGCTATCCATCATCCCTACACTCAGTTCCCACCAGACCTGAGCTCAGCCCACTCTTCCCATAACTGAAGTCAGGTGCTAACTTTATCAAACTCTCACAAACGTAGAGCACATACTCCCTTTTCCCAGTTAAACTACACACTTGTTAACAAGCAAAAAAGAATACAAACACAGTTAGCCACAAAGTGATACAACAGAACTGAACTTGACAGGAAAAGTTCACATCTGGGACCAAGCCTGACTCTTAGTTACATATGCATTTCCTGGCCTGAACACCCAAACCCAACTTCACAGCCACAGCCACACTGAGCAAGGGAGGACTGTGTCCACTCGGTATAGGTTCACTGAGAGGTGACTGCCACAGCCTGGGGATGAACTAGATCCAGGAGTAGCCAAACAGCAGATAAACTACATAGCAGAATACAGCTTGAAAAACAAAGGCTTCAGCTGGCATGCTTTATCACTTCTCTGACCCACTTTCACCCACAATAAGAAGACTTACAAACAGAAGGGGGCTTGCCGCTGGCTGGTGGGCCGTTTTGCGGCCCGACTGGCAGTCCACATCACCAGCCCTCCAACCCTCTCACCCCCCCAACGCAGCTCGGCCTTTCGGCCCGGCGGGAGGGGAAGGGAGGGGCGGCCGCATGGCAAGCCATGGGCATGGCCATCTTCCCTTTCTCCTTCCCAGAGGCCTCTGCAGCATGGGAAGGAGAAAGGGAGAAGGACACGATTGCTTTCTTGGGGGCCCTACGGGTTGGGGAGGTGGTGTGCTCCTCAAAGACAGACACATCCGGCAGGGCGCTTCAGATGGGCGATGTGGCCCTGGGGGAAAGCGACTTGTCGCTGCACATCCAGTGCACATCCAGTGCACATCCAAGGGGCCGCGGGGCCACCCTGCATCTACAAAAGGTGATGGCCTCTTCCCCGTGCCCGGTGGCAAGCATGACGAAATTTGTGGAGGCAAGGGGCCGAGGGCAGGGCCCCCTGTTCAGGTACAAGGAAGGGGTCCCGTTAACCAGGTTTCAGTTTGTGAGCATCCTGAAGATGGTGATTCAAGGATTGGGACTGCTGGCAGAAGACTTCGGCAGTCATTCCTTCCGCATAGGGATGGCAACCATGGCTGCGGAGGCAGGCATGTCCACAGAGTCCATCAAGAGTTTGGGATGATGGCGTTCCAGGGCCTATGCCACTTACTTCAGGCCTGGGCGGGCACTGCCAGCAGGGCCAAAGGTCCAAGGGGACCAGTAGGTCTGCCTGTTGATGATAATGGTTGGCAGAAGGCAGTTCCCATGTGGAACACCTTAATGGCAGATGTATTGGGTCGTGATAGGAAATGAACCTGGAGCCTCAATCAAGTACAAGTTCAAGTGCAAGTTCAAGTTCAAGGGAGGCCCCGGGTAAGTTTGCTAACATGACCATGTTTGCAGGGGAGGAGAGAGCATCGGGCGGGCGGCTCGGCCATTGGCTCTCTCCTCTAGAGGGGTTTGGAATGGACCGACCCCAACTCTGTGCACATGGGTGGGCAGCGATGAGATCACAACCCATACATTGAGGCCAACCATTTAGCTTGCAAATTGTGGCTGAATTTTGCCAAAAAATGTATTTACTCACATCTACCTCAATATGTATCCACATTACTAACCTGTACCTAACATATTCTGAAAGTTTACGTAGTATGTAGAAAATAGAAATAGCAAAATACAGAAGCATGACCGTGTCTCATTCAGGAGGGCAGTGGGGATGTATGGTCTGGGTCTGCAAAGGTCCTTACAATAGTATCTGGAGGTTTTATCTTCAGTTCCAGTACAAAACAAACACAGAATATATACAGCAAACCTCAATAACAAATCCAACAGCAATTTTCTAACCACCCAACACTCCTGGACACCAACCCACAACAGTAACTCACACAGAGTGTATCTTTATAGGAGTGTTCAGCTAGTCACCTTCTGCCTAGCAACAGCTGTGCACACACCCATTTCAGCTGTGCTATCAGAGTGGCCTGTTGCTCCAACATTTTCTCTCTTCACTTAAAGGGATATTATCCTGACAGACTGTTCAGCTGGCAATTGAGGCACAACAAAGATGACATTTTCAGAGTACTCACACCAGCAGATGCGGCTGCCACAAGAAATTGTGACAGGGGTCCTGCTTCTGATTGTTGCTGGTAGGAGGGGGCTGGATATGTCACCTTCCTCATACCCTGAGCAGCTGAACAGACCTTTTCAACCCAATGCTGTCTGTTAAGGGGGGCTTGGGAAGGGGGACATTTCCATAGTCTCACTGAATATAGAGCAGTTACAGGTCCATAACTATGTTACAGATCCATAACTGCAATACAAAATGATAGTCAACATTTCTAATAAAGTAATACATATAAGTTAGAACAAATGTAGTCCTAAGATAATCATTGCTAATTCCCACATGTATTTATTGAATACTGTTATGTGGCCCCTGCTGCTCAAAGTCATAATTGAGCTAATAATTATAATCTTCTTCTGCAGGAGATCAAGCAACTTGGAGGGCAGAGTAGTTACCCTCTTCCCATCCCAGATACTTCTGCATTCAATACAGAGCTGAGGTGCTAAGGCTGCAATTGTATGGGTCATGGGAGGGTGTTCCAGCAGCCACCATATGCAGTTTTGGGACAAATCTCTCCATCTGAGGGCAAACAGAGATCTCCAGTCTGAGAAGGATTTGCCCATGCAGCTCCTTTTCCTAGCCACCAATGGAAATAGCTATGGCACGATGTCAGAGGCAAAACAGGGTGTTTGGGGTGTGTGTGTCAGAAGAAGGCTTGAGTTCCCCCAATGCACTCCAACAATTTAGGGAAACATACACTAGCATGGAGCTCATGCAATTTCCAACCAAAAGGATGGGAATTGTAGGGCTTATTTACGTTAAGGATATAAACCAAACTTACTCTGCCTGAAGAGAAACTGCAGGAAACTTCAGAGTTTCCAGGAAACTCCAGAGTGGTTCTTTTGCTGTCTGGACAGCTGGATTGGGTTTGAATCAGCCTGATCCAGTTGACCACATCCAAATGTTGCACCACCTCTACCCTTTGCTGAACAGCACTGGAAATGGGATGGATCCTCTTCAGAGCCACTGCTGCCACTGCCTCGCCAAACAAGCAGCATCCTGAGAGAGCCTGGCCAGCACTTTTGCTTCTACTGAGATCAGAACGGGGCACTCATGCGATCAACAAGGAGGGGATAGAGTGCCCCCCATTGTTGATCACATGTCTGGGAACTGCTTGGCCAGTGAGGCAGTGGCGGCACTGGGGGCAAGGGGATGGGCCAGTGGGACCAATGCAGCATTGGCCTGGCTGGCCCATCTAGCCTCCAACACGGATTCATCCCAGGTCCATGTGACCACTATTGTGTTAATCTGGGGGCAGTCTGGAGCAAATTTAGATAAAACCATCCCAAGAGCTCTCCCCATCACTAAATAGCGCTCCCCATCACTACCAATTGCAAGAGTACTACATTTTGGCAAGTCATTCTCTGCTTCATTGTAGGCTGTCCAAAATCTTAGGCTTTGAACCAATTGTTTCTTTATGTTTGTTCAGCTTGTGGACCCAGACCGGATGCTCCCGCCCTTGATGAAGAAATACATGACACTAAGCTGTCTTTAAAAAATGTATTGAGTACATGATAAATATAAGAGATTAGGTACAGATCAGTATGTTGAATATTGGAAATAAAAGGCCGCAACTTGCTAATGTCTGTAAATGGTTGGCACAATTGCATGGGTACGGATCCCTTCATTGCCCAATCCTGTGTTGGCCAATGGATTGCTGTAGGTTGCTACCAACCCACTCTTGGAGGAGAGAGCCCTGGCCAAGCTGACCCGCTCAACACTCTGTCTTCCCCTGCAAACAAGGTTGTTAAAAAGGGGTGGGGTCTCCATGAACTTGAATTTAAACTTGAACTTGACAAAGATCCCCTTTTCCCTGCTTACCCCCATCAGGACACATGCCATCGCCACAAAAGGCGATGGGATCCGCCTTCTGCCAACCACTCTACAGCCATCAACAGGCAACCCTATTGTCCACCTCCTCATGTGGATTGTGAGGATAACATCAGTTCCAGCCTGATGTACAACACAAAGGACCTGGAGTGCCACCTTCCCAGCCTTTTGATGGTTTCTGTGGTCAAGCCCCCTTGAGGCACCATGGTCACCACTCCTATCCTGAAGGAGTGGCTCCCAAAGTCCTCGGCCGGCAAGCCCAACCACCTCAATGGTGCTTTTAGGACACCAGCAAACTGAAAACTGGTCAATGGTGTTCCATCCCTGTGCCTAAACAGGAGCCCTGGCCTGGTGACGCACACTTCCAAGAACCTGCATATTACAGCCACCAGGCATAGTGATGAGTTGGCCAAGCTTTGTAACCTCAAGGTCGACCCCTTTCCACATTGGTCACACTTGGAGTGCCTATAGCCTGCTGTCCAACACCACCATGTCCTGGTGGCAGCGTCCTGTTGGACCTGTCATATTTGGAGGCACTCACCACTTCCCCCATTCGCAGGACCCCGAAGAAGGCAGTGGTGTAAGCAGCGCTGAATAGAATGGCCTCATAGGCAAAATGGCATATGACCGGCAATATGCCCACCAGCTTGGCTAGCACCCCATATGAAAAAGGCCACATGGAATCGACAGCCCTTTGACTCATCCTCCTCCAGTCTTTGACTGCCTTCCACACCAGGAAGGTACCACAAGTGTCCCCCCCCCCAGCCTGCAGCCTTGTTGAAGAAATAGATGCTGGTCATGTGAATGGAGATGGTATGCAGGACAATTCCCTTGTCCTTCAATGATGCCAAGTAATGCAGCACCTCACGTTCCTTCATCAGCCAGAAGCCCCTGTAACTGTGCTGCTGTCTAAAAGCCAAGAACTGGTCTGCCGCCCTCCTGTAGCTTGCCTGCATTGACGATGCCAAGGAGTCCACCACCCCTTGCACCACTGTCCATTCCCAAGGTTCCAGAGGTTGTCCAGGAAAGGGGCCGCTGTCAGGTTGGCATCCAAGGCACTGCACAGAACCGCTCATCCTGAAATCGAGACAATGCATCCACTATCTCGTTACCCATGCCAGGAATCTGCCTTGTGGAAAAGCTGATATTTGACTCCAGGTACACCAGCACAAATTTGCACACAAGTCGCATAACCCTCTCAGATTTGGAGGACTGTCTCTTGATAATCCTCACCACAACCTGATTATTGCACCAGAAACACACTTTCTTGTCCTTAAACTCCTCTCTCCAAATGTCCACTGCCACTAGAATGGGGGGAAACTCAAGGAAGGTTAAGTCGTGATCAATTCCAACCTCCCCCCATACCTTGGGCCATGGTTGAGAACACCAGTGGCCATTGTAATAAACCCCAAACCCCAGAGTGCACCTGTAGCTCTCCCTTCAGGGTCCTCCGTTCTTGCTATACTGTAATCGCGTTGTAGCATTCCAGGAAGTCTAGCCACAACAGGAAGTCCTCCTTCACCCCTATCGTGATGCAAATGTGTTGATGAGGAGGGTGGGCCCCTGCCATGATGTGTGCCACCCATGCAGAAAAGGCCCTCCCCGGTGCCACCACCCTGCAGGAGAAGTTCAGATGGCCCAGCAGTGACTGCACTTCCTTGAGTGTGGCCTTGTCCCATGCCAGGAGACAAGGCCACACCCCACAGCTTCCCCCTCAGGGCCTCCAATTTTTCATTTGGCAGGTGTGAAACCCCCTGAACAGAATCCAGTTGTATTCCTAAATACACTAAGGTTGTCATTGGTCCCACCGTCTTGTCCGGTGCAAGTGGAATGGCAGTCTCCTCCTTTAGAGCCTGGAGGGAAAAAAGAAGAAACCCACACTCTGGCCCATCAGCTGGTCCCATAATTAAAAAGTCATCAAGATAATGCATGACAAATGGGGACCCCACCATTTCCATTCAGAAGGATATGTCTTACCTCTTTCCACCCCCTACTTGTCACCCTTGTGCAGTCTGGCATCCTCACCCGAAGGCTTGACCAGTGAAAAAACATCCATGTAATACCCTTTTAGGATATTAGCATGCACCTTACTGTCCAAGTGGATGCCAGGGGGTGGGATCCTCCTTAGACTTGGACTCAACAAGTTCCTTGCTCAGGAGATCCTTGACATCCCCTTTTTTTCAGGCCTCACCTTTTCCCCCATCCCATTTTTTGCACAACCACAGCGCCCAACAGGGCAGACCAGGTTTGTAGGCCCCTTGTAACCAATACCTGAATTTGCTGGAATCCTTGACTCACCTGATGTCATCTCTGAGTCTGAATCTGATGTTCGCCCATGTCGGGAGCACCATGCTTCCTCTTCGGGTTTCTCCCCCTTACCGACCTGCTGTGCCTTCTGGACTCTGAGTCATGTGAAATAGAACACCTCGAATCCCTGGAGTGACACCGGCTGTGGGATTGAGAGTGCCAGCAACAACCACTGCTGCTGGCACCATCCAACAACCCGCCCAGTGCCCCGATACTCAATGACGTCCCTGACTCACTGCCGTCTGGGGCTCTGCTGTTCGTTGGTGGTGCTGGTCTTCCTCCTGATCGCATGTTCCCTATCCTCTCCAACTTCTCAACAATCAGAGACAACCCCCTCCTGCTATATCACCTGCACCAGGAGTGGTGGCCACGAAGCTACACAATGGAGGCCACGGTTCTGTGTCCCCATTTGGGAGCCCCCCACTGCCATGAGGCTCAGATGCAGGAACAGGACCCTTGTCCTTGGGTGGTGAAATGGGAATGTCTGGTGGTGCCTTGTCCGGATGCCCCCTCTTGGAGGTGGCCTTCCTATGAGGCATCCCAGCTACGGTCCTCCATGCCCACCTGGTGACCTAGTGTGCCTATCTGCCCAGTGGCCAGAGGTGGCCCCTCCCCATCCACCCAAGGGGTGACCCTTGAAGCCATCCTGATGGCCCAGCACTGTCACCCCCTAAAGGCCACAATGGAGTCTCCCGGTATCCCAGGGGGAAAAGCTCAGTGGTTCACATTCTCCCTGGTGGCTGTAGAGGATCCTTGGTGCCCCATGGATGCCCTGGTGATCCAGTGGATTCCTTGGTGGCCCTGTGGTTTTCCCTGGTGGTCCAATGGATGCCCTGGTGGCCCAGTGATTAACTCCAGTGGCCAAGTGGATGCCCTGGTGGCCCAGTGGTTTTCCCTGGTACCCTAGTGTTTTTTTCCAGTAACCCAGTGGATTCCCTAGTGGCTCAGTGGTTATACCTTGTGGCCCAGTGTCCTCCCTGGTGGACCACAGTGACCCGGGTGACCTAGTGGCAGTTGGGTGGCAGTGACATTATGCCCACCATCCACCCTGTGCTGGGCTGCTAGGGGAGGCCTGCTACCCCCTTTATGGCACACCCTTTTCCCCCCACCCCAGCTGGAGGTGGTGAAACTGGCTGAATGGCTGCTGCGGCAGCACTGAAGCTATAGCACGGTGAATGGAAAAGAGGGTGAAAGCGGACGCCCTGCAGACCCCTCCCCTGGCCTGGCTGAAAGAATGTGGGGGTCCCTACCTACCCCCTGGCCCTTTCTTGAACCACCCAGAACCCGGTGTGGCTCCCAACCTCAGCCCGCACCCCAAACTGTATTTTTTGCTGGCTGCTGACTAGTGGCCTGAGAGCCCTGGTGATATGGGGGGACAAGCCGTTCAGCCCCCTTCTGTTGCGCACGTGGTTTCAAATTTTGGAATTTCACACAAGGATGACATCCAATGCCTTATTGTGCAAATGATTTGTGTGATTGTGTGTGGTTGTGCAACACCAATCACTGCTTTCATAATAGTGCAATCCAGTTTGACTATACCAGCAAGGCTTTCTACTCTACCAGTATTAAACTGGATTTAGGCCCTATTATTTTCCATGGTACTTGCCTGTCCCTTCTGGAACAGAAGCTGAGAAATGCACAAAGCTCTTGGTAAATATATACTACTGAATGCCCCTAGGTAACCTTCATGTTCTGAAATCCTGTCTGGTGTGTGTGTGTGGGGGGGGGGATAAATTCCTGGACTTTGTAGATCTTTGCATAAATGTCTATGTTGACAAGAAATGAAAATAAAGAATTTTCAGTAGCATATGACAACATGCAAGGTTAACATCAGAATGTAGAAAGGACTCAATTTCATTTAAATCTGTATTTTGAAATAAAATGTCCTAGCTCAGGAGTTCAAAGACTGTTTAATGGAATGGAACAGCCACAACAGCATTAAAAAAAAAAACAAACACTACTGCTTTTGGTACATTTTAACCATTTTACTAATTAATTGTTTGAACAAACAATGAAGAAAAAAATCAGGAATCCAGGAAATTAAAAAGGAATTAATATGAAATTGATTGACAAGAGGCAGATTCTAAAACCATCATTTAAAATTCTGTATTTGTTTATCAACTGCCTATGACCACTACATGTTGAATACGTACACTCCAACATTTCATATGAAAATTGGGACATCTGTAGTCAAGCAACAGCAGATGGAGAAGGAACACACAAGCTAGAAGAGGTTGCAGCAGGTTGATTTTGCCTGAGGACATTATCAGATGTGGCAAACACCACGTCATTTGGATGCAACGATAGCACAAAGCGCTGAAATTCTCAGACAATGTCATTGTTTACCCATTCCTGCTGTGTCGCACTGGCTTAGCCTATCAATAAAAAGTGGTGCTTCATTCGTGCCAGTGCGACGATGCAGCGGAAACGGGTAAATGATGAGGATGTCTGATAATTTTGCTCTTTGTGCTATTGTTGCATCCTAAATTATATAAATGTTTTTATATAAAAACATTTGGCTCATTTGATAAAGTCCTGAGTCTTCTGGGAAGAACAAGATTCTGCCCCTCCTCTCCTGTCCCCATTGCTGAACAAATTGAATACAAATTACTTTTGCACTTTGAACTCAGTTTGTAGCAATGGAAGTAAGCTAAGGATTAATAGAGAAACTAGGAGGAAGAGGGAGAAACTGGGATATCTTAAAAGCAGCTGAGAAAGTTGGACAGCAGATTATTAATTGGGACTGTCCCTGTGAAATCAGGACAGTTGGAGGGTATGTGAACAAAATGAAAGGTGGAGCCGGCCTATCTGTGTCTACAGATATTGTCCCTGTCCAAATCTGATCCAAATTAGGCAGGAGAAGCATGGAAGGAAAAAGGGATAGGGATAGGGAGTCAATCAATGTCAAAGCCAGCACCTACAATATTCTCTACACTCTATGGTGACTGGGAGCAGCTCTCCAGCATTCCAGATTAGAGTTATTTCAGCCCTACCTGGAGCTTCTAGGAACTGAATCTGGGATCTTCTGCAAAGAAATCATAGAATCATAGACCTGGAAGAGTCTGCAAGGGTCCACCTATACAGCCTCCTGCCATGCAGGAAGAGACAACTAAAGCACTCATAAAGGATGCCTGTCCAACCTCTGTTTAAGGACCTCCAAAGATGAAGAATCCTCTGCCCTCTGGGGCAGTCCATTCCACTGTTGAACAGCTCTCACAGTGAAGAAGTTCTTCCCAATGTTTAGGTGGAATCTCTTTTCTTGTACTTTGAATCCATAAGTTTGGGTTCTAGTCTATGGAGTGGAAGAATACAAGCTTACTTTGCCTTCTACATGACATCCCTTTGGATATTTAAAGATAACGATTATGGCTTCGACCACTGATCTACATTCAGGACTGTCTTGAATATTTGTATGGATTGGATCCTGCCTTTATATTAGATCTACTAATATAAAGCAAGGCAGAAATATTTACAGGCACAACCAAATACTACAATGACTGAGATCCTATGTTGCTCACTGTAATATGATTTCACCAGGCAAAACTGCACTGTGGAGCCCCACTCACCATCACCAGGACTCATAGATTTGCTATGATAGTCCACCTTAATGGCTATTATTATGACTGGTGGAGAGTGGAGGGTTGGGGTCAGAAGTGTTTGGCTATGCCTCATTACCATACAGGGACCAATTACATCTTCCACTGAAATCTGCTGGGGTCTTAGCAGATGATGTCAGTAGTCTGTGTCTGGCTATGAGACATAGCCAAGTGTTTATTCAATCCCCACATTGTCCACCACAGAATTAAGAGGACCATCACAGCAAAGTCATGAGTCCTGGGAGACTTTGGTAATTGTGGAGGGTGAAAGAGATTACCAAACTCTGCAATGATATGCTGGCATAAGGTGGAATTACACTTATGTAAAAGGTTGCTGGCCCCTAAACCCAGGACTTGTCTACATGGGCTAAATCCCACCTCTTGCCCCCACCTCAGAGCACTTCAGTCTATATGATGCAGGACTTTTGCCCTGTGATGCCTCTAATCACCATTCCTGGGTCAGATATGGGGCTGAGGTGGAGGAAGGTGGCGTAGGGTTCAACAAAGCATTATAGGAAAATACCCATTTTCTCTGTTACTGCTAACAAAAAACAGATCAGGCTCCCTATCTCTGCAGGAGCCCATCTGGCCCGCTGGCCCTCACTGCCATTGCTACCTCCCTGACTCTCCTGGAAGCCAGGCAAGGGTCCCTCAAGGCTGGTCACATGCAGGGGTCCTTCAGTCATATGTTGTGGGCTCCTTCTTGCCTTTCAAGCCAGCAAAGAAAATGGTGGTGGTGGCTGCAGGGATTGACCAGCATGCCTGTTTGGACTCTGCCCCATTCTGTAACAGGGAAGAACAGGTAATGGGGAAGAATGGGCAAGCTCCACATCCAGGATACCCTGGCTGGGAGCCAGAGTATCCTGGCTCATATAGATGAGCCCCCAGTTATATGGAGCAAAAGACAAGGAGAATATACAGGAAACAGCACAACTGAGCACAACATTAGTTTTAACTAGGAGACTAGTACCAACAGAATCATGATTCTTGAAGGACAAAGGAGAGAAGCACCAAAAAGGAAGGCAGACATAGACAAGTGAGAATACTGAGGGAATTTGAAAGAAGAGTAAACTGGATTAATCAGGAAAGATCGGGGGGGGGGAGATAATCAAGTAAATACTCTGAAGGAATAATATAATCTGAACATTGCCTACCATACCACTAGGCTTAGTGAGGCAGATACCTCAGTCAGGTGATGCTACAAAGTGTGGTAAGGTGTAAGATGTTGACATGAAGAAGGTCTGCTGTCTATCCCTACAGCCTGCTAGTCTGCTACTCTTATAGATCACTGTACTGAAGTAAGACCCAACTGCTAATCCAGTCAACACCTCTATGTGGTTTGGAGATTTTGTGGCTGTCATTTGTTCTTCACCCGGAGCCAGTCTGGCTCTAAATAATCAGCGAGTGATATAACGTGGGCAGCAATTTTCAACATACAGGGTCTTTCAAGCAGAAAAAGGGCAGGGATGATGTAACATCATGCTACTCACATGAGAACTGACTCTGGAAAAAAGACCAAGGATGTATTGATCAGTCTAGTAAAATATAAAGTCCAGAATGTCAGCACCTTAATTACACAGCAGCAGCTATCCCTCTTATTTTCATATATTCCAAGTTAAGTGTGCTTCCCACCCCAAATCCTCTTTCTTCTGAAGTATTTCTATAAAGAGTAAAAGCACAGGTTGTATAACATATTTGTGGGGGATATGTTCCCAGACTTACCATGAATACTTGAAACCATGGGTAGTAGTGACCTCCATAGAATCATGCTGGAGGACCTAGGGAATGCTTAGAGAGAATGCCTCTCTAGGCATCTCCAGCACAATTCTATGGTAACTTTAAGTGGAAGTTACCATAGAATACAGTGGAGGACCAAGGAAATGCCTAGAGAGGACACTCCTCAAGACAGTTCCAGCACAACTCTATAGCATCTTTCAGCAGAAATTATCATAGAATCATGCTAGAGGATCTAGGAAATGCCTAGAGAGACCATATTTTTCAGACAATGGATAATTGAAACCATGGGGATTGGTCCCATGCATACGGGGGTGGGGTGCAACATGTATTCATTGACATTGACAGTGGTATCTCTCCTCTTAGTCTGCTATGGGGGCCATGGAATTTCACATGTACAGTGTCTGGGAAGGGAGATGCCCCCTGCAACCAATGTGGTTCTGATCTATAGTATCAGGAAGGAGAGAGACTTACTCTGGAGTAAATAAAATAATGAGACAGAGCTTCCTGCAGGGTGATTGATGTCACTTGTCATTTGACTTCTGAGGAACTCTGGATCAGAGTATTAACAGCAGTGTGTGATTTGTTGAATGAATGAAGAGAGTTATAGAACAACACAGTCATGAACAAATGGGACTAACACTGCCTTGAGAGCCTTTTTGTTGGAAAAGTGGACTATAAATTAGAGACCATTAACAGTAATGAATGGCAAGAATTAGCAAGGGAGGTTTTGAGCATCCAGGGACTTTTAAAAAGGAATACCTCCAGGCTTCAGCCTGGTTGTTGAAGAAGGCCAAAGGCACATCATACTTTGATTACTTCTGACGTTCCCTAAGGAAAAAATAAATAAATCCCCCAAATTTGAAAATTATAATTGATTGAAAAAGTACCAATTTACCTTACATTGTGTTTCTCATTCTGTGGCACTGAAATTGTAACAATTGCTGTCAAATGTTGCAGAGGACATTTGCTATTGTGTTAGCACTGATACCTACCCACCACGAGAACAATAACATCCATCCACTACTCATATATATATATATATATATATATATGAATGATATAACCATAGGGTAGCATGTATAGGTTGCTAACTGAAATTTCAGTAATCTAAATGTAATATATAGTTTGCACACAGATATGCTTGAAGGGTCACTGTATTGTATAAAAGAGACTCTATTGTTTATAGTGTGCTAGCTTTGCACAATGCAGTCTATGCTTTGATGCAAGAAATTACTTTAGACTACTGTGAAACATTTCCTGAAAGTTATAATCCATGCATGGAGGGGAAGTTCCTTTGAAAGCAGTAGAATCAATGCAGTTATCCAGCTCAAACAATCCTGTTAAATTCTGTTCACAACTGAAAAGGAAGAATGAATAATATCTTTTCTCCATGATTCTATATGGGCTCTATGGGAACACAGGACTCCCACAAAAATGGACTATGCCAATTACCCCAGTTGTAACCCTTTAGGAGCCACATGTTAATGATGAGGTGGGGACACAGACAAAAGTAGCGGGGGAACATAGATCTGATAGTGAGGGACCAGGGTTCACACATACACATATGTACACACATACCCATTCACTATCATCATCAGCTTCTCATTTATCAATGAGATCACCACACTTATTATCATTATTATGGCCATGGTAAGTATAACAATAATCATTGTCCTCCAGTTAGGTAAGAGTGGGATCACATATATGTTTAGTAGTAGTAGTAGCAGTAGTAGTAGTAGTAGTATCATTATTTCTATCCCACATTTTCCCCAGTTTGGGACTCAAAGAAGCATACAATAAAAAGGCATGATTAAAATTAGCAAAATTTAAAAATTTACATCAGAATTTAATGACAAAAAAGTTAAAAACAGCTAATTTTTAAAAAACACACACACATACCCATACACAACAAACACATATACCCCAGCACAACCATTAGCAGATATCAGCAAAGGCCTGCTGAAACAAGAAAGTTTTTAATTGGCTCCAGAAGGAAGATAGGGAGGGTTTCAATCTGACTTTTCTGGGCAGAAAGCTCCAGAGCCTGGCAGAAGCCACTGAGAAGGCCCTCTCCCACCTCATAATAGCATGCCAAGGCCCCATCCTGGGAAATCATGTACAGTACAAACCTGCTCTCTATTGAGAACTTGTTAACCTTTGCAGGCCAAACCCTTCCCACTGAGGAGATTATCAGACATGGCAAAAACCACATCAAAAGTTTGCAAGGAGAACAGAAATGGGGGATATTATCAGATGACAATGTCCTTCAGTGTTCTGGGGGCATAGCGTGGGTGTCCCTTTTTATTGTCCCCTTCAATTAAACAGTGAAGCCTCATCCATGGCAGTGCTATGCCCCAGGAATGGCTGAGGATGTGGGCATCTGATAATATTGCCCTTTCTGTTCCCGTCATGTTCTTCTGATATAGTTGGGGAATGTGGTTTTTTGCTGGTAATTTCCCAAGACTGCTGATGAAGAGGCAGTGTCATCTGGAAAATAAATGTTAAAGTTGGATTGGTTTCTATTCCTTCCCCCAAATACAGCAGATGTCTAGGCTTTTCAATGTTGTTCCCCCCTCTTTTCTTATTTTTTTTTTAAATATCCTTATCAGTGCCATCATGCCAGTAGGATCCAGCATCCCAAGCTTCTTTTTTTATTATTTATTTATTTATTTTTGAGAACATCACCTCCATCCACTGTCCATGCATGCCCTTGCCTTTTGTTAAGGACTTTTGGTAAGGATTTTGACCCTCTTCATGGGAAACACAGTGAGGGGAAACCCCACACCAGGTCCCCCCGCTGGCACTGTAGGCATACTCCAGTATGTCCCAAATCAGTTGTACCAGATTTACCAGAGTAGATTGTTTTATTTCTCTCCCTGTGATGTGTGAGGCACTCATCAAGGATGGCATCTGCCATGAGGCAGGTCCATTCTGATTCCTGTGTTGTGGAAGGGAAACCAATTCTTGGCTTGCTCCCAACAGAGAGATAACAAAATTGTGCCAAGTAACTGCTGAATACCAATGCCAGGAACAAAGGAAGCAACCCTTGTCCCATTCTTAAGCTTCATGACCAAAGACCACCATAATCCTCTAATATCTAAGACTGATGATGATGAAATGGGGACTATAAAATCCCAGGGTCCTCCATCTTATGAATTCCATTGATTTATTTACTGCTTCAGCATTCCTGTCACTTCACATAAAGTATTTTCTGTGAGATCACACCATTAATACTTCCACCATTGATTCCCCACAAGAATATTATTAATTGTCTTAGCAATTCTACAATAGTGTATGAGAACTGCACCAAGAATTTTTGTTTATTCTGGTACAGTAATAAGAATTAGTGTTCATGGTGTGTCACATCTAAATAACATCAGTGTTGACTATTGGTTGGAATTGTTTTATGTTATACGATGCCCAATTATATGTTCATTTATACATAGTTCATTTTTAATTAATTTAGAATCTTTGGGGACATTTACAATACACATAATATAATTATTCTAGTTATCAGTACACAGACATATTTTATAATTATTCTTAATAACAAAAAAACCCTGTTTTCTGCCAATTACCATTCTTAAGCTTACCATGGCTACCAAGTTGTGGCATGTCTTCAGGAACAGCAGGCTTAAACACCACATAGAGATTTCTGGATAGCAGTAGCACCAGCCTGTATTTGCACATTGCCTTATCCATGTGCCCTATTTCTCTTGTGGCAGACTGCAAATAGTTCCCAGCCGAAATGTAGAGGTTGTTTATGTGGTGCAAATAGTCCTCATAGAATCAAAGGAGAATATGATTTTTCTTAACAAAATCCCACACCAATCCACCATATTCAGAAGGAGGGGGCCAAAATGCTTTTCCTGATTTTTTTTTTAACTCCAAAGGAAATGTGCCTTCTCGCTCATTGGGACAACCAATTTGCTTTGCTGCAAATTCCCCCATCAGATAAGAAGTGGAAAGCTGATTGGTCAGACATACACAGGGGCAGAGCTTGTTGGCAAAGCAAGTGCCCTAAACTGCCATGGGGGATTTTTGCCATAGGAGTCGTGCACTGAGGTGATGAAACAGCCTTCTCTGTCTTTTTCCCCCTTCTGTTGATTTAAGCAGAATAGTGCACTTCTTCACCTTGGATATGCTTTTGTTTTTAAGTACTGTTCAGCGGTGGCAATTGATGGGAATAAAAAGGCAAATAATTCACTCATGGCCACCATCTTGGTTTGCAGGCATGCCTGTGATCTTGCCAAAAAATTGTTGAAACAAATGAAAGCTGTTGCAAATTGGCATTAGTGTGCATCAGTCCACATTTTATAGCCTCATATAGAGTTAGGCAGTTCCTTAGACAGTACAAAGAGATTGGCAAAGTGTACTTGAAAAGAATGGATAGAAACAGTCCTTTATAGTAGATGGATACAATATACACCACACAGTGCTTTATGCACCAGAATTTCACTAATATAAATATAACTCTCATATTTATAATTTTACTTGTGTTTTGTATAGTTTTTAATCTGTGTTGTTTTAAATAAGTTGTACTAATAAGTTGTAAACCATTTTGATTCCCATTATTGGGGAAATGGTGGGATACAAATGAATAAAATAAATACATAAATAAATAAATGGTTGGAAACAAAATATTGGTTACAATCCAGCACCAAATACTTAATGCTTAACGCCATTGTTTTCATTCAGTTTTAGCCCATTTCACTGCATCTTAGATTGGATCCACAATGTGCAACTGTTTAATTCATGCAATCTAAGACACTCTGGTCATTCCTTCCCTTGGATACTCCACCAAGTTCTGGGCACCAAAGTTCAAGAAAGTTATAGACAAGCTGGAATATGTCCAGAGAAAAACGACCAAGATTATCAAAGATCTGGAAACCATGCCTTTTGATGGATGACATAGGGAACTGAGTATGTTTAGCTTGGAGAAAGGAAGATGGAGAGGTGGCATGATAGCCATCTCCAAATATTTGAAGAGATGCCATGTAGAGCAGTGGTTCTCAAACTTTGATTCCCCATCTTTTTTGGACTTTGGCAGAATTCCTAGCCATTGGCCAAGTTGGCCAGGGCTTTTGGGAGCTAAAATTCAGGGTGCTTGGAGGAGCAAAGTTTGAGAACCACTGATGTGAAGGATGGTGTGAGCTTGTTTTCTGCTGCTCCAGAGACTAGAACTGAGTGGTGACATGATTGCACTCCTTAAATGCCTCAAGGTCTCACAGAGAGGAGGAACAGGCCTGTTCTCTGCTGCCCCAGAGGGTAGGACCAGATCTAATTGCTGACTGACCCAGGAGAATAAAGAGACCAGACACAAGAAGTGGGATGAAATAAATTCAACTTTATTTAACTCTAAACTTTTTAACTCTAAACCAATGAACTTCAGCAGGGGGTGGCAACCTAGTGTGGGAGCAGCTGGGGAAGTAGGTCTAAGCCAGACCTCCTCCCCAGCTTCCCCAGGGCAAAACACCTCTGCCCCAGCAAGAAATCCCAACATCTGGGTTGCTCACCAGCTGGCATGCATCAGGAAGGCCAACCCAAAAGTCCCTCCCCAAGTCACATGACTTAAGGAGAGGGTTTATACTTCAGGCCAGCCCTGACCCTCTTTCACCATCCCCTAATTGCATAACCTAAAGAGGCAGTTACAGAGACCCCTTCACCAAAAATTGGTCCCATAGGTGTTCACCAAACTATACCCCTCCCCTTCTTCCTAGTGAAAGAAGAGGAGGAGAAGGGTGGCAATGCCTTAAATATGCTCCAGCCCTGCCCTTCTCTCTCCAGGACATGGTGCAGATACCACATCCTCATGCTGGCCTCTTTCCCTGCCACATCCAGCAAAGAATGTCTCCACCACCCTCACAGCTGCACTGGTCAGGTAGAAGATGGATAGTTTGAAATTACAGAAAAGTAGATTTCAATTGAACATTAGAAGGAATATTCTAATGAGAGTGGTTCAGCAATGGAACCAATTGCCTAGAGAGGTGGCAGGGTCTCCTTCTCTGGACATCTTCAAAAAATACAGAAGTAATTTGTAAAATGCTTCTCTAAATCTAATATTTTCCCCTCTGGCTTACTTTCAAATGTTCTGTGACCAGTAGTAGTTGGTGAATTCAAAAAGGATATTGACAAATTGGAGCATGTCCAGAAGAGGGCAACTAAAATGGTGAAAGATCTGGAAACCATGCCTTATGAGGAAAGACTTAGGGAACTGGGTATGTTTAGCCTGGAAAAAAGACAGTTAAGGGGCAATATGATAACCTTGTTTAGGTATTTGAAGGGGTGTCACCTTGAGGATGGAGCAAGCTTGTTTTCTGCTGCTCCAGAGACTAGAACACAGAGCAATGGATGCAAGCTCCAGGAACATAGATTCCATCTAAACATTAGGAGGAACTTTCTGACAGTAAGAGCTGTTCGGCAGTGGAACACACTCCCTCGGAGTGTGGTGGGATCTCCTTCCTTGGAGATCTTTAAACAGAGGCTGGATGGGCATCTGTCAGGGATACTTTCATCATGATTTCCTGCGTGGCAGGGGGTTGGACTGGATGGCCCTTGTGGTCTCTTCCAACTCTACAATTCTATGATTCTATGAATCTATGATTTTGATGAGCTGGAAAACTCTCTCCAGGTTTTAGTCTAATTTTAAAGAGCCATCCAATCTGAATTTTAAAGAGCCAACCAGTTTGGGGAATAGGGTTCAGCACCTTGGGTAACTCCTAGAAGCCACTAACCTGAATTCTTTCTAGCCCTTGACTAATCTGTTTTGGAATGAGTCTCTCAGATTTCAGATATTTCACTGCAAAGGCAAAAAATGCAATGCCTTTGTACAGTCTTTCAAATCTCTTACATTCTTCCCTCATTTGTTTCAAAACACGGCCCTCACACTCTTATGAGGACATCATTTCACACCATTTTTTTCCCTTCTCATTTCCAAGTCCAGCATTAAGGATGATTTGCTGTTTCTTTTAAGCCACCTAAACAATGTCCAATGTATTATTCCTGAAGCAGATCATTCCTTTCATAGAACTTTGTGATTTAGTGTCAATCAAATACCTTTGCCATTACACCTTCCCAATACTTCCTCCCCTCCCCAAATTGGACTGCAGCTCCATCTCTTGAAACATTGCAATGTTATTTTGGTCTGTAACGATGAGCTCATTTTTCTCTCCAAATGACAATATTTATTCTATCTATCAATGCCGCCACTTCTTTTCTGTTCTGCCATTTTCTACCAAAGGGAATAATTCATCACTCAAAGGTCTCATGAGTTTCTTGTGACCCTGTGCTCTGTCTCCTTCTGTACGTTTCACAAAAATATGCCAAATTCAGTCAAGGTTAACATTTATCCTTAAAACAATATTTTAGAACTATAATTACTGTATACTAGTTTTAAACACCTCTTTTATTTCTTATCACCATATGTAAAATTATCTGATCACTTTTATGTAATGGCTGATACACATTTTTACAGCTCCCCCTCCCAGTCTAGGTTGAATGTTGCCACTCTCCTGAATGATTTGTGTTTCCTTTAAAATGTCATGAGACCATATCTATCTTGAAGGGTGAAGTATGCAGTCCCTGTTAGAGAAAAGGAAGTATAGCATAAGGTGAATACTGTGACCTCTCCCCAATATAACTTTCTTAAAAAATAAGATACAGGTGTGCTGCAGATTCTGATAAATTCTGAGCTGAATTAGGCCGGCTTGGACACATTTGTTCAAACTGAAGTAATGCCGTACACATCTGAAGAAGACTGGGTCTAAATCTTAATACAGCTGAAGGTTTGTTAGCATTTTGGATTCAGAATTCATTCATTCCTCCCCAAGCACTTCATAAACACTGGGCAGGGGAAATTAAGAGAAGACGACAAAGTTATAACTCTATGGTTCCACTTTAACTGGCATGTCAACATTCTATGACATTCTAGGTTATGCAGATAAGGAGGGGATATTTTGAATTCTCAGCCAGAGGGCTCCTCTTGTAGCTCACCAAACTACAAATCACAGGATTCCATACAATGTAGTCAAGGCAGTTATTTTGAAATCACAGTGCCATATTAGAGTAGTGTGAAAGATTTCAAATCTCTGTCCTTTGTAAGAGGCCTGTTGTAAGATTGAACCAATTTTCAGTGTTCTTTATTAATTATTAATTCTCTCTCTCTAGTGTACCAGTATTAGAATAGGCTTCATGGAGTCTGTGCTTGCTCAAAAAACTACTGGATGTGTGAGTCCTTCCAGCATTTTATGTCCACATCCATCACAGAGATGTAAATTTTGTTTTTTTTCCTTCTTTCACACAAGAATGAAACCTTTCAAAAGTTTTCCTCTTATTAGGATTTTTTTTTTATGATTATGATGATGATGATTTCTCATACCCCATTACTATTTTTTGGAACAAATTTTTTTCTGGGGGGAAAATTCACAGCATTTTTGTGCAGAAAACTGTATTTTATGTACAAATGTTGGGTGTGAGGTTGGGGGGAATTTTGCACAAAACAGAATTTTGTGCAAAAATTTCTTTTAAAAAGGTGAAAGATTTATACGATCTGAAGAGAAACCATGGCTATTTGTGGTGCAACAAAGTGAAAGTAAACGTTGAATTTAAAAATCATATTATTAGAAAATCACTAATTAGAATCTGGAATAAATATAAAAAGAGATTAAGCCCGAATATACCAGGGTGGTTGTCACCTCAAGAAGCCTTTTGCAGAAGAGAGTTAAGAGAGGAGAAATGGCTGAAATATAGAGATTTACTGGAAAACAAAGAGGATAAATGGAAAATAAAAGAAAAATAATACAGTGGCTAAATTATTATCAGTTGAGAGAAAGAGTAAAAGAAGATCTAAAACAGTTTCAGTACAAAGGGGAAAGATCAGAATTTGAGAAATTAATTTGTACAGAAGAAAACAATTTGATTAAAAAGATGTATAAACTGCTATTAAGATTCGTCACAGAAGAAGAACAAATAAAGCAATGTATGGTCCAATGGGCACAAAATATAGGACATCAAATACAATTAGAACAATGGGAGGAAACATGGAATAGAGGTATGAAATTCACAAGTTCATATAATATAAAAGAAAATTTCTATAAAATGATGTACAGATGGTACATAACACCTCAGAAATTAGCAAGAATATATAAAGGATATTCAGAAAATTGTTGGAAATATCAAAATCAAATAGGGTCATTCTAACATATGTGGTGGAAAGGCAAAAAATACTGGTTCCAGATTCATAAAGGAATGGAAAAAATATTGAAAACTAAAATTGAAAGAAAACCAGAATTATATTTATGAAATATGGTGAATTTGAAGGATGGTAAGGAAAAGAAATATAGAAACTTAATTAGCTATTTGGTGACTGCTGCAAGATTTGTTTACGCAAGGAAATGGAATACAGTTGCCCCTCCACATTCGCGAACTCAGCATTCGCGGTTTTAATTATTCGCGGTTTTGGGAGGCCCCCCCCGGGCCCCCCCAAAACCGCAAAAAGGGGCCTCCGGAGGCCCCTTGAAAGCCCTGGGAAGGAGCGGGGAGGGTCGGGGAGGCATTCACGTGGCCTTTGGAGACCCTCCAGAGGCCCCATGAAGGCCTGGAGCAGGTGGGGGGAGGCCGCGGAGGCCTTCACGGAGCCTTGAAAGGCTCCGTGAAGGCCCCAGGGAGGGAGGGGGGAGGTTGGGGGGAGGCCTTCACGGAGCCTTGGAAGGCTCCGTGAAGGTCTGGGGAGGGAGGGGGGAGGCCGCGGAGGCCTTCACGGAGCCTTGAAAGGCTCCGTGAAGGCCCCGGGGAGGGAGGGTGGAGGGTGGGGGGAGGCCGCGGAGGCCTTCACGGAGCCTTGAAAGGCTCCGTGAAGGCCCTGGGGAGGGAGGGGGGAGGTTGGGGGGAGGCCTTCACGGAGCCTTGGAAGGCTCCGTGAAGGTCTGGGGAGGGAGGGGGGAGGCCGCAGAGGCCTTCACGGAGCCTTTCAAGGCTCTGTGAAGGCCCCGGGGAGGGAGGGGGGAGGATGGGGGGAGGATGGGGGGGAGGATGGGGGGGAGGCCTTCACGGAGCCTTGGAAGGCTCCGTGAAGGCCTGGGGAGGGTGGGGGGAGGCTGAGGAGGCCTTCACGGAGACTTGAAAGGCTCCGTGAAGGCCCCGGGGAGGGAGGGTGGAGGGTGGGGTGAGGTCTTCACGGAGCCTTGGAAGGCTCCATGAATAATAATAAATAAAATAATAATAAAATTTATTTATACCCCGCCCCTCTGTTAAAACAATCGGGGCGGCTTACAGAATTTAAAATACAATACAAATAAAATCCCTAAACACCCCCACTCCCACCCTCCCCCATAAAAAAACATTAAACAAATATAAATTAAAAACAACTAATCTAAAATCACATTTAAAACTATAAATACAATAAAATATAATAAATGGCCAGCAGCCTAGAAGAGGCCAGGATCCCCTGAGGCCGGGATCTAATTAGGAAAGGCCTGCCGAAAGAGATCCGTCTTTAGTGCTTTTTTAAAGCCACTCAGGCTCGTTATCTGACGGATCTCATTCGGCAGGTCATTCCACAATTTGGGGGCGACTACCGAAAAGGCCCTCTGGGAGGTTGCAGACATCCTAGATTTTTGTGGCTGAAGCAAATTCCTCCCAGAGGACCGGAGTGCGCGGGGAGGATTGTATGGGAGGAGGCGGTTCCGGAGATAAGTTGGACCCAAGCCATTTAGGGCTTTAAAGGTAATAACCAACACCTTATACTGGGCCCGGAAACTGATTGGCAGCCAGTGGAGAGATTTTAGTACTGGAGTTATATGGTCTCTCCGAGATGTTCCTGAGACCACTCTGGCTGCCATATTTTGTACCAACTGAAGTTTCCGGACCAAGCATGAGGGCAGCCCCATGTAGAGCGCATTGCAGAAATCTAGACGGGAGGTTACCAGCACGTGCACCACAGTCTCGAGGTCCCTTACTTCCAGGAAATGGCGCAGCTGGCGTATCAGCCGAAGCTGATAACAGGCGCTCCTGACTGTCGCATTCACTTGACTCGTCATCTGAAGCAATGAATCAAGGAGCACCCCCAGACTGCGAACACAGGGGAGGGTGGGGGGAGTCCGCGGGGGCCTTCACGGAGCCTTCGAAGGCTCCGTGAAGGCCCCGGGGAGGGAGGGGGGAGGGTTGCAGAGGCCTTCACAGAGCCTTCGAAGGCTCCGTGAAGGCCCCGGGGAGGGAGGGGGGAGGATGGGGTGAGGCCTTCACGGAGCCTTGGAAGGCTCCGTGAAGGCCTGGGGAGGGTGGGGGGAGTCCGCGGAGGCCTTCACGGAGCCTTGGAAGGCTCCGTGAAGGCCCTGGGGAGGGAGGGGGGAGGGTTGCAGAGGCCTTCACGGAGCCTTGGAAGGCTCCGTGAAGGCCTGGGGAGGGTGGGGGGAGGGCAATCAATATTCGCGGTTTTTTGACATTCG
The DNA here is from genome assembly GCA_030847615.1 of Gambelia wislizenii. NCBI lineage: Eukaryota > Metazoa > Chordata > Lepidosauria > Squamata > Crotaphytidae > Gambelia > Gambelia wislizenii. The sequence goes on from JAUMIR010000004.1 coordinate 114,304,530, forward strand.
CGGGGGTCCGTGGAACCTAACCCCCACGAATGTCAAGGGACAACTGTACTTATGATGTGTCAACACGTGAAAACTGGCTGGAGAAGGTTATGGAGCTAGCAACACTAGATAAACTCTCAAATTTAATGAAAAATAAGTCAAATGATGAATTTATAAAGAATTGGGAACCTTTTATAGAATATGTTAGACAAAGTAATGGGAAAAATAGTGTTTTGGGATTTGGAGCTTAATGAGAAAATTTAGGTGTGGAAGCAAAATGATAAAATATATGTAATAGTAGTAGTTTAAGTGATATGAAATGTTAATAAATATAATTGGTATAGTTAGAAAATGGTATGATTGGTATAGTTAGTTAGAAACAGTGATATGGAAAGTTAGAGGTATAGGAGAGGGTAACTAATCTAAAGTAAGAAATAAAACAACCAGGGAAAAGCGGGAAGCCTTTTTTCAAAGGGGGGGGAGGGAGGGGAAGGGGGAACTGAATAGTGATTTATGTATTAGTCTTTTTATAGTCACTTTTTAATGTGTATTATGTGGTGTTTGGTTTTTGTTTTGTTTTTGTTCTTATTCTTGCTTTTGTTCTTGTTCCTGTTTTTATTGTTGCTGTTTTTGTTTTTGTATTTGTCAATTTGTGTCTGCTTTTTAAATTTTCTCAATAAAAATTATTTTTTTAAAAAAAATCTTTTTTAAAAAAGTTCCAAAATGCAAAAGTAAATAAATAAATTGCATGATTATTGGCCATTTTCTCCCTTTTCTTTTTAAGTATTCTTTTCATTCCTAATCTTATCATGTACCTTTAGCCTGTTGCAGGAGATGTCAGATGAGGAGGAACAAGGGCAAAGGGATATTTGGGAGATTACGTATAAGAAGCCTCAAAGATAAGAGGATAAGAGTGAAGAAAACATGCATATGTACACACACACAAATATACTACTGTATTATTGAATGATCTGTGGAAGAACATTCCCCAATTTACAAGGGAGTGCCATTTGTGGGTTGTGACGAGGCAGAATGAGGCAAGGGCTGTTTTTCTCCACTAGTGCAGCCTTCTTCTTTCAAGAAGCCTATGTAGTTTTACAGAGTCTGAGAAAAGGCAGGAAAACCTGCCAGTCAGGTTCTTCCTGTTGGTTTGTGGATGAGCCAAGAGAAGCTGAAGCAGAGGCTTGAATCCAGTTTGCAAACTGGCTGAGGTCAATCTCCTGTACCTCCCACAATAGTCAGCACAAACCTTCATCCCCACACTCCCTCCCTCTTTATTCCTGTTCATGGTTTTATGACTTGTTTGTAACATGTTACATATCGTCACAAATTAGGTTGGTTTTAGCATAGGATCTGGATCCAGTTGAGGGCATGGATGCCTATCAGACCCAGTTGGTGATCCCATAATGGGACTCCAGGGATGCTGGTTAACTAAGTCATGTCCAGCTTGGGGGCTGGTGGTCCACCCCACCATCAGTTGTCAGGGGAGACATACAGTGGCTTCTGCCCATGTGGAATCCCAAGTTTGTCATTCCAAAGGTATATCAAGCAGGTGGGCTGGGTGATTGGTTTCCACAGGTTGTCAGGGGGTGTGCGTCAACAGATGTCTGCATTTAGACCCATGGTGGCGCTAAGCCTCCACAACTGTAACCAATAAAAGTTGCCTGTTTTATCTGAACAAATGCAGTTTGTGTCATTGCTAAACGGAGCCTCAATCACTGCTGAAAACACAAGTGCTGAATGAGTGGTGCAAAAAAGGTAAGGTAAAGAAGCATTGGAAGCATTTATTTAGAGTATTTACAGCATTTTTATAACTAATAAAATGGTGGTGGTGGTGTTTGTCTCTCTGAGCCATTTGATTGCTTGACAGAATACATCAAATGAGTATGAAACAGACTACCTCCCTGTTTTTCATAAAATGCAAATGTTATTTCCAAATCACATCTGAACTACATGTTTTTCCACTCTTAGCTGAGATAGTTGTGTGTGCTCTTGCTTTTGCATCTTCATATTTGGATAATTGAATCAGAGCTCAAAACATTGCCAGTTCCATGCAAGGTTTATTACTTTGCTGTGTTACAAGCAGTGCATTAAATATCACGCTGAAACATGGTTTACAAGTAGGGCAAGTCTAATGCATACTCATCACCAATTTTCATAGATGTGTCCTGACAGCATTCAGGCAGAATCCCATGGTTAACTCTGTTCTGATAGAATGCAGATTGCCTTCATTTAAATGCTTAACACCTTGTCAGCTGGTCCAAAATAAATTTTGCCCTAAAATTGCTCAAACAACTGGAAATTATTGAATCAGTAATTAGAATATACTATCCTCTCGCCACCTCCTCCCACCCCACTTGCAGTGCCATTTTCTTCAGTCAATTTATATTCTTTTATTTCTGGAGACCACATTTATTGCGCCAAATGGCTAGCCTGCATTTCAGGAACACTGCAAGGTCCTATGTCCAATTGTTGCTACAGATCCCTAATCTTTTCTTTTCAAAGGTGGAGTAGAGTCAACTAGAGCAAACGTTTTCATCTTATAATAATAATTTACTTATGAAAATATTTATTAGTTGCTTCTCACTCTGTCAGGGCCTCCAAAGTGATGCACAACAGATAAAAAGGTTCTTTAATATATTTATATATATTTGAAACACACACACAGAATTGATACACTGCAAAACCTAAGCTGGATTTTAGGAAACAAAGGCTGTACAAAACAGCGTGGTCTTGGCTACTCACTGGAAGGCCAAACAGGATGGGAGATGGCCTAATTTCTCCTTGGGAGGAAATTCTTCAACTGAGGTGCCACTATAGAGAAAGCCCTGTCCTGGGTGCTCATGAACTTGTCAGGGTAATAAGACAACAGGAAAAGAAGGGTTTGAAGAGGACAAAAAAAAATCTATGTGATTTGTTGGTGCATTCAGATTTTGAGTATTTGAACCATTCTTATGTATCAGTGAAATGACATTTTAAATGTGGAGGATGCTCTGTGTGCAAATCTACCATTCAGACTAATACTTCCATCTATCCTATTGACCATTGTTTAAATTACAACATTTTACAAATTGTAACACCAAGATGGTAATTTACTGCATTATTTGCCCATGTAATCTACTGTATGTAGGTATGACAACTTGCAAAGTTTGTACTCATATTTTGGAACACCGTTCTAAAATTAGACACCAGGCCATGGATGCTCCCCTGGTGATACATTTTGTCTCCCATTCTCATGGAGAATCATTCAAATTCACTAGCTGTACCTGACGTAACATATGTTCATGGTGCATTAATGGTCAGTTGCTCTATTGCCCTGCCCCCACTGCTGCCGCCGCCACCAGTTGACTGCCTGGGTCCCATCGCAGCAGCAGCAGAGGTGGCGGGGTGATGATGTGACCCCCTGGGCAACACCAAAACCCATATAAAAAGTTGGTCTAGTTAAATAACAGAGTAAATAATGTCCACAATTCCATATATAATGTTTGGTTTGGGTATGTTTCCTTTCCCAGTGTTCTGATTGGTGGCTTAGGAAACACACCCAACCAATCCCCTTACTCCTGCAGCCAATCACCACCCACATGCAAATTCCCTGTCTACATCACAATCCACTCCTGCTGCTCAATCTGCATCTGCATCCCCAGCCTCACAAAGGCCCCTCCCATCTCTCACTCCCTCAACCAATCACCACCCACATGTAAACAATGCATTTTTTCCCCTAAAATAATATCATGTAGCTGAACCATGTGAAAGGAACACTACCACTCCAAGCTCCACATTGCAGCCACTGCTTAAAACCCCAGCAGGGCACATAACGGTGTATGTTATGCTGGGCACACCTATACTGACACAGTATATAGCTCCACTGGAACTCTGTACATGCTCAGAGATCCAAGTAGCCAGAAAACTGCAGTAGAGTAGCAGAATTTGATCCAGGTACTCCCAGCATATCCTCCAGTAGTAATAGGCATAGAAACACGTAGCTAGTGCTAACTATGATTTATTGATGCATCAAAGAATATTTACAGAAAATGAATAATCATCTCTGTGGCAAATGCAGCCAGCAGACATACAGACAGATAGACTGAACTGCTGAAGACTCAGCTTCAATACTAAATTACAGGCAGGAAACAGGTTTACTTTCACACTCTCACACTGATAAGACAGTTTCTCAAAACACTTACCAGCTGCTGGCTTGTTTACTTCTTGCTTGCCTTTCACAGGCCTCTGTTTGCCCTTCACAGGCCTGACTGTCTGTTTACAGCATGAATTTCCAGGGATTGCATATCCCATACCCTGACATATACTAATACTAATACAATTATGCCAGTGGCTCTTAACCTTTTCTTTACCAGGGATCAACTTTTGTTGCCATGGGCCCCCAAGATTTAACTCAAGATTTAAAATTCTAACAATAATAACAACAGTAATAATACAATTACAACAATGCCTCTTATCCTTTTTTTTTACCAGTGGCCCTTTAAATATCTTTTGTTGCCATGGAACCCCAAGACTTTAGATTTAAAACAACAACAACACAGTTACACCATCCATGAAATCTTCCCTCAGAAGGCACTGGAGTGGGAGGGAAGACTTTTCTCCTGCTTTTTCCTGCAAGTTTGTGGTTGGAGTGGATTGAATGGCAATGTGCAGGCCAAGCCAGCCACCCTGTGCCTTGGTTCCTGTTACATGGCCACTCCACTGCAGCCAGGAGGTGGTCTGAGCAGCCTTCAAGCTTTCATGGATCCCCTGTAAGGACATCAAGGACCCCTGGGGGTCCCCAGACCCAGGTCAAGAACCACTAGTCTAGCTACTTGGAGAAAGTAGCATGCAAAAGCTCTGCCTAATTTAGAGAAGAGGGAGACCAGGGACCCTTGTCTACCACTTGTTAAAATAGAAATGAATAGAAAAGAGAGTGAAGGAGTCTCTCCAGCTAGGGGTAGAATGGTCACCTCTAACTTTTTCATGAGTCTTTGGGCTCGCCTTTGCCCCACCCACAGACTGCAGAGCCTCAACCTTCCACTCGGACATCAGCTGCCCTTCAAGGTCAGCATGCTGGATTCCCATTGGAGGGAGGCTGGCAGCCAATGAGAGCCCACTTTGATCCATTCTGTTCCCCTCCCTCGCTGGCTTTGGCTCCTCCCACTGGCTGGAGGGTTTTTTTTAGCAGGCAGCAGCCTGTCCAATGCAGCATTTGCAAAGACAGCCTTTCTCCCCATGGGAAGCAGAGCCAGGGGTGGCCAGAGAACCCCATGGGTCCCCCAAGGAGGAAAAAGAGGGGCTGGAACTCCAGGGTAGCATCCCACTTCCTTCCCACCCCTTTCCAGGTTGTTTGTTTGTTTATGCAGCCTTAAGTTCTTCAGGGCAGAAGGTTCCACTCAGTATAGGCTCACTGAGAGACACCAAGCACAGCCTGGGGACAAACTAACCCTGGAGTAGCCAAAACAGCAGAACTGCACAGCAGAAAGGGCACAAAAACGAAGGCTTCAGCTAGCAGCCATTCCACAGCTTTGACCCACTTTCACACACACACAAAAAACTTACAAACAGCAAGGTTCATCCAAAAATATCTGGAGGTCTTTATCTTCAGTTTCAGTATAAACACACACAGTATACACACAGCAAACCTCATTAACAAACTCAACAGCAACACTCCTCTTTCTCCACAACACACACACACACACAATGAATTGTGTGCTTTGGCTATATGGGAGTGTTTGCTAGTCATCCCTCTGCCTAGCCACAGATGCGAACAAACCCACTTTAGCTGTGCTAGTCTGTGGTCTGTTGCTCCAACATTTTTCCTTTTGCATTTAAAGCAATTATCCTGACAGAAGGATGGGGGAAAGGGCTCAGGTTTTGGGGTATGAAAGAGGTGAAGAGCAGAGGAAGGGGGAAAAACCTACCCTGGAAGGTACGACAGGAGGAAAAAGAAGAAAGAAGGTGGGGGATACATAGAAAGCAACATTCTTTTCCCCCTATGCATGCATATTAAGATAGCAAGGGGTGTATTTAGTTACTGCAACTCAACAGGCAAAGATGTGGCTATAGGCCGGGGAGGTGGTGATGAAAAATGCCCTCAAGCTGCTGATTGGCTGGCCAACAGAGCACTACGATTGATTGGGTATGTTCCAAAGTGGCCAATCAGCACACTGGGAATAGCAACATACCCAAGAGAATTATATATATAGATTGTTGTAGATAAAGTCATCCCTCATAGAAACAACTGGAATGATTTAAACACTCTCTTACTTAAAAAGAAACAGAATGGGTCTACAATCTTAAGTCTCTATATCCTCAAGTGTTAAATTCTGCCTTAGACTTTTCTCCCTTTCTTCATTAATTACTGTTGCTTTAAGAATAGTAGTCTCTTTAGATTTCTCCCGTCTTAGAGTTAATCAAGAGCACCAGGTGTATTCTGTTCCTTATTTCAATGAAATTAGCTGTGGTGTCATAACTTGGTTCAGTACACCTTCTCTATTTTTCTGTTGGATGTTTCAGAGGAAGCATATTACCAGTGAATAAAGTCTTTTTATATCTCCTTTCTTATGGGTTAATTATGTAGTTTATTACTTAAGTTCTTATGTTTGTTAATTTGAGATACTATCTTATTATTGTTCAGGGAAACTTATTGTTCCTAAGAAAATAACTGACTTTGCACACTGGGTACTCCATTTTGATTCAGTAGTAAGTAATAAATATAGATATTTATAAATCATTTGTGGGTTTTTTTGTGTGTGTGTGTTTTTTTTTTGGCACTTATTAAGGATAGACTTGTAGTTGTTTCATTCAGGACTCATTTTTAAGAATACTTCTAGTTTGCCTACCTTCTGAAGATTTCTCCTCGAAACAGGGTTTTGGACTGGCCACCTGTCAAGTTTCAATCAAGCTATTCTTATCATTGTCCTATATGTGTATTGGTTTAAGGTTGTTGACTGTTTTGTTTTTCCTCCAGTCTTTTATATGTGGTTGGTTGCATCTTCCTATTGTTGTTGCATATAATGTTAGCCTCATTCTGTTTTACTTGCCACTTATACATGTTACTTATGTAGTTGTGTTTTCCTTGTGTTTTACATTGTGTACATTGTATATGTCTATATACCCTATATATAGTCCCCCTCAGTCCTATACTCTATCATATGTGATCTGGTAATTTTTTTTCTAGTTGTGGTATACATTGAGTGCTTTACCTCATTCTGTATTAATTGCTTTTTATGTATGTTACTGATGTACCGGTAGTTGTGTTTGTGTTTTTCACTTGTGTATTTTATAATTTTGCCGACGGCAATGTGGGGGTGGTGGTGTTTGTCCTGTGGTGCTGGCTGGTAAAGAACTTCCGTTTTCTTCAGGTTGACTTCGAGCCCAAATAGCTCTGCAGCTGTTGCGAAGCAGGATGTTAGCCGCTGCAGAGCTGCTTCTGTGTGGGCAACAAGGGCAGCATCATCAGCGAAGAGCAGCTCATGGACTAGATAGTTTAGAGTCTTGGTGTGAACCCTCGGACGGCTTAAGTTAAACAAGCTACCATCAGTACGGTAATGTATATAGATTACCGTACATCTTCTTCAAGCTCTGCCATAGCCCTTTGGAGCATCATGCTGAAGAAGATTGTAAATAAAGTTGGAGCAAGAACACAACCTTGCTTCACTCTGTTAGTTATTAGAAAGGGCTCTGAAAGAGCATCGCCATATCTGACTTGACCACGCTGGCCCTTGTGTAGCAAGATAATCATTTTAAGGAATTTGGGGGGACATCCTAGTCTTTCCAGGATCTGCCACAGACCTTTTCTACTCACAGTGTTGAAGGCTTTGGTGAGGTCGACAAATGTTACATAGAGACCCTTGTTCTGCTCCCTACATTTTTCTTGCAATTGTCTAAGGGCAAATACCATATCTGTAGTACTCCTATTGGCTCTGAAGCCACATTGGCTTTCAGTTCACCGTAGAAAGAGAAACAACAATGCAGAAAGAATCACAACCCAAAACCATCACCCAAAGAGACCTTCTGCTGTGCTTTCTGCAACGAGACTTGTTTATCTCGGATTGGCCTTTTTAGTCATCAGCGCGCTTGCAGAAAGTGTGGGATGAGTCCTTCCTGAATCTTCATTTGCAAAGGAAAGCCAGAGAGAGTTTTTTAATTTGTATTACCCCTTCAATATAATTCTACTTTATCATTTGAATTATTTTATGTTTTTCCCCCTCTTGCAGGGTGATAAGACAGCCAACAGGGTACATAAAAATATTGATATTCTCGTCTTTGTTGTGTTTCACAAGAAGTTGTCCTCTATCTTAGGTCTTAGATTAGTATATTTTTTTATTAATTTTTGATAACAACTACATACACCATATACACAAAACAAACAGACAGACAAATATCTAGACATCATCACCCTTCACCTCACATATCAACCAAACACCAATGTAATACATTGATATTACATATATTACATATACTACATATACTACATATCAAACATAAACACGTCATTGAATTTTCTTTTAAAAAGCACCTAAATCCTCCATTCATTCTCTCATAGCCTCTCTTTTTATATTTAATATTATAATTATTATTATTATTATACAAAAATCATTCAGCTTCTAACACACCTTATACCTTGACTTCCTTTCTTCCCACTATCCCAGGTTTTAAACTGAATACTCCCAATTCCCTTATTTATTAATATTCACCTTTATATTTGACCTACTTTTCCATCTATTTTCTATTATTAGTTATATAAATGTCATACCGTTATTAATACATTATTTTTACTCTAGATTTTCCTGCAAAAGAATTATATCTTTCCAACTTTACAGGTCTTTCCAAGTCCTTTTTTTGTCTAAACATTATTGATAATTTTTCCATATCATAAAACTCTTTCATTTTTCTTATCCAATCATTAGTTGAGGGGAGCTGTTGTGCTTTCCATTTCTGGGCCACTAATAATCTGGCTGCAGTTACTGCATATAATAATATTCTCCCATATTTCTTTTGAATGTTAGGGCTTAGCTTATGTAACATGTTCAATAGTGACAATTCTGGGTCTATTATCTCTATTTTCAATGTTCTTGCAATCAACTTGTATAGCTCCTTCCAAAACTTTTTTTATCTTTTTACATGACCACCAAACATGAATATAGGTCCCTTTCACTTTTCCATATTTCCAACATTTGTTGGACGTGTTTTTATAGATTTTTGCCAATCGTTCTGGAGTCAGATATCACATATTCAACATTTTATAGAAATTTTCTCTCAGTGTATATAGCATCTTGTAAAGCCTATATTTACCTTCCAGGCCTTTCCCCACTCCTCTATTCTGATTTCATGTCCTAATTGTTGAGCCCACTTGATCATATATTGTTTCACCACTTCCGTCTCTAAATTAAGTTCCAATAACAAATTGTATATTTTTGAAATCAATTTTTTCCTTCCTCCACATAATATTTTGTCGAATTCTACCTCTTCCATTCCAAATCCCTCTGTTTTTGAGTCCCATTTAAATTTTTCAAAAAGTTGATGATATAAGAACCAATAACATGGGACACCTTCACTTTTTAATGCCTCTTGCGTTTTCATTATGTATCGGTCTTCCTGCTTCTTGAGTAGCATTTTATATGTTAACCACTTTCTCCTATACAAGTTTTCTTTTTTGTAAAAGGCCTCATGATTTGAAATCCACAAGGGTAATCTTATATAAATTTTCCTTTTATATATTTGCCAAATTCTTAACAATGCTCATCTAATATAATGGTGGCTAAATTCCTTGTGGACCATATCTTTGTTATGCCACATGTAAGCATGCCACCCAAATCTAAGATTAAAACCCTCCAAGCACAACATATTCTCATCTTCTAAGTCTATCCATTCCTTAATCCATGTTAAAGTAAATGCATGGTAGTATAATCTTAGATCTGGGAGGCCCATGCCGCCCCTTTCTTTAATGTCCCATAATATATTGATCTTAATTCTGGGCTTTTTCCCTGCCCATATAAACTCTAATAAATCTTTATTCCATAATCTAAATACTGTGTCTGAAGTTAGAATGGGAATATTTTGGAATAAGAACATCATTTTGGGTAAAACCACCATCTTTATTGTGGAGATTTGACCTAGAAGGGACAGATTTAAATTCTTCCATCTATTTAGGTCTTTTTTTATATCATTCCATGTCTGTCCATAATTATTATCACAGAGTTCTGAATTCCTATTGGTAATTACTATCCCCAAGTATCTTACTTTTTTTACTATAGCAAACTGTCATTTTTCCCTTAGATCTTGTTCTTCCATCTTGCTTATATTTTTTGTTATTAGCACAGTTTTTTCTTTATTTATTTTAAATTCAGCCAGTTGTCCAAATTCCTCTATTGTACCTATCACTTTTTTTATACTACTATTAGGGTCATCTAAGAATAGCACCAGGTCATCTGCAAATGCCTTTTGTTTAAATTCATGATTAGGTACCCTTGGGCCCCGAATCTCTGGGTCCGAATTTATTTTTTTAATCAAGACCTCTAATGTTATAATAAAAAGTAAAGGTGAAACGGGACACCCTTGTCTCGTACCTCTTTCTATTTGACAGATTTTATCTCTATCACCATTCACTATTATATGTGCTCATTGATTTTGATATCTACTTTTAAACCAGTTAAGGAAATTACTCCCGATGTTCATTTTTTTCCAGCAACGATAATATAAATTCCCACTTTATATTATCAAACACTTTCACAGCGTCTAAGAATATCATTGCTAATTTCTTTTCATTATTCTTTTCATATAATTCTATAACATCTATTACCGTCCTGATGTTATCCTTAATTTGTCTATCTGGCAGAAAACCATTCTGATCTTTCTGAATATGTTTATGTTTCTGAATATGCTTATGTTTCTGAATATGAATATGTTTCTGAATATGGTATGTTTAGCCTGGAAAAAAGACGGTTAAGAGGCGATATGAAAGCCCTGTTTAAGTGTTTGAAGGGGTGTCATGCTGAGGATGGAGCAGGCTTGTTTGCTGCTGCTCCAGAGACTGGAACATGGAGCAATGTATGCAGGCTCCAGGAACAGAGATTCGGCAGTGGAACACACTCTCTCGGAGCGTGGTGGGGTCTCCTTCCTTGGAGGTCTTTAAACAGAGGCTGGATGGCCATCTGTCGGGGATGCTTTGATCAAGATTTCCTGCATGGCAGGGGTTGGACTGGATGGCCCTCATGGTCTCTACCAACTCTACAATTCTATGATTCTATGATTCTATGATGATAATACAAGTGGACATACTACAAAAGATTATATCAGACTCTTGTCCAATAAGGTTAGAGATTAAAGGTATTAGGAAATAATACCAGTGGAGATTCAACAACCTCTATTAAAAGATGAAATGGTGACTAATAAAATCAAAAAAGAATTAAAGCTCTTCTTTAGTGAAAATGAAGATAAAGGCATGCCACACAATGTGGTGTGGGATGTGGAGAAAGCAGTAATAAGAGGAATAATAATGCAGCAAGAGAATATTATAAAAAATAACAGAGAGAAAAGAGAAAAAACATTGCTGAAAGAAATACTAGACAGAGAAAAGATATTAAAAACAAATCCGCTAAATAAAAGAGTTAAACAAGAAGTGAGTGAGTTAAGAAAGAACTTAGAGGCAGAAATGATAAATGAGATAGCCAAAGAACAAAACGTTTAAAACTGGTTCACTTTGAACATGCAAATAAGCCAGGGAAGTGGCTCTCATTTAAGTTAAGAAAAGAAAATGAGAGGAAATTAATAACAGAGTTAAAAGTGAAAGAACAAAGATACAAGAAACAAAAAGATATTTTGAATATCTTCCATGACTTTTATACATCATTATATAAGAGACATTACACAGGGGAAAACATCAAGATCCAAATTCAAAAGTACCTAAATAAGGCAAATATTGAAGAAATTAAACGAGAACAAAGACAAGAATTAGAGAAGCAAATAACGAAAGAAGAAATAAGAGAAGCAATAAAAAAGTATCAAAGTAGGGAAATCTCCAGGTCCAGATAGATTCACGCCAATCTATTATAAGGTATTTGAAAATGAACTAATAAACCCGATGTATAAGCTGTTCAATAAGACCCTACAGATTAGATGTCCGGCAACATGGCAGGAAGTGGACATAACTCTGATTCAGAAACCAGATAGAGATCCCACACTTCCAACAAGTTATAGACCTATATCATTGCTAAATGTTGATTATAAAATATTTGCAAAGTTATTATCTGAACGATTGAGGTCTTAGATTAGTGTATTAACACTCAGATCATTCTAATTTATGAGTTCTGGTAAATAAGTGGGATTTTTTTTCCTGTTTAAATAATGGAAATGTGGATAAATATTTATGATACCATCTGTGTACTAGAGGACATCCTAGAGGTCCCTGGGAAGACCTCCTTTGCTGCTGTGTGGCCAGAAACAGAACACAAATCTCAGATCCTTCTTCCTATCCCTGCAGAAACTGATTGTGTCTAATGGGAGAATTGGCCCTCCACATAGTTAAGGCCCACAGTTAACCCTTTTGGCCAGCATTGGATATACACTATTGGCATTATTATGTTTAAACAGTAACTGAGCAGCTCTCTGAACACAAGAAGAGCAATCAGCTCACATAGAAAGGAGAAGACATTGATTTGACTGGTGTTTCTTCCTGGCCTTGTGCCTTGCAACTGCAGCCTACAAGGCTTTAGCTGGAAGTCTGCCTCCTCCTCAGCCAGCCCCCCTGCCCACCAAAACCATGTCAGAGAATCAGATAACACATGGACCTAAAACCTGATATTGGTCCCATTGTTAGTAGAGCCATTGAATCAACTGGATTTGCCTATGTTGACTCACCAATTAATAATTGATTCAGTGGGTTTACCCTAATTGGGAAGATACCAGCTATTTTATGGAATTTATGATGGTATACACTGTCCTCTTCCATATGTTCAGACCCTTATGTGAGGTTGGTTAGATTAGTGAGTGGGGGTGGAATTTAAGAGTCCTGAGCCTAGGGACCAGTTATATGTTAGATATGGGGTGTCTAAATGGTGAAAATACTCCTCATGGAATTCAAGGAGAAGGCAATGTATCTTAATGAGATCCAGCAGCATTATGCTGTATTTGGAAGGAGGGGTCGAAAAATTGCTGAAACGCCAGAGGAAAAGCCTTCACAGCTTTTCCCAGGGTTTTCAAAAATAGCGTGAGGAATGTGTATTCTCCCTTGTTTAGGACAGCGATTCAATATGAATCACTGTCCAGTAGTACAGGAAGCATGAACCTGATTGGCTGGACAAGGATGTGGGGTGGGGCTTGATAACAGAGCAAGTACCCAGAGCCGCCATTTTTTCAGCCTTAGCAAGTGATTGCTAAGGTGATAAAAGGGGGTGTTTCTAGTTTGTTTTGCTGCCCTGCTAAATCAAAAAAGCGCTCTATGGCTGTAGTGCATCTTAGATACCGGTATATATTTTTTTTTAAAAAAAAAAACAGTTCATCAAGAGCTAAATACTAATGCGAGTAAATCGCTTAGGACAGCCATCTTGGATACGAAGCTTATGGGGGCTTCTGCAGGCAATAACACCATTAAGACAAGTTGCAGCTGCTGCGACTTGCTATTATTGCAGGGCACTACATTTGTGTGGGGGGGGGTTTATATAGACAAGCCCTTTATGTTACATTAATGTGCAGCCTCCTTTCTTTCTCTTTGCTTTGGTCTCCAAAGTAAGCAGGTGAGTACCTGATCTGGGTCAGGACCATCATTCGTGGGGAGGGGATATTTTGTGCAAGTAGAGGTTTTCTTTTCTTTTTTAACCTGCTTCAGGTAGAGATATTTTGATAGATAATCTGCCAAGGGAAAGTTTTGCTTCTCATGTGCAGTGATTCAGATCAAGATATGGACCCATACATTTACTTTCAAATTAAAAAAACACAAAAAAGCAGAGCCACTTCATGCTACATAATTGACATAATATATAGTTTAACACTACCACTTTAACAGCTGCATCAGCTAATTCCCTGCCCCACCAAGAAGGAGAAATCTGAGGATCCTGAGTTCCTATCATTACAGACATATTGTATACTGTCTTGTGTTTCCAATAAAAATGAGCTAGAAACTAGATTCCACGAAGGTAGCCAATTGCCTTGCACTATTTAAAGATGCTATGCTGCTAGCACCACCTCTGTGTGGGCTGGAATGTTGTGCAAATGTAAACACATCTTATATATATATAATTCTCTTGGTTATGTTGCCTTTTTCAGTGTGCTGATTGGCTGGTCAGGTGGCAGAAGCTGCTTCTTCTCACAGGACTAGGTCCCTGGCTGCAGCAGCCAGCACAGCCTCTTTGCAGACTCAGGCCCTGGCTGTGAGAGTCTTGGAAGAACCAGGGCCAAGCTATCAGATGCAGCCAGCTGCAACCATGCAGCACATCTGAAGCAGCCAGGGGAACTGCTATTTAAGAGCAGCATTCGGCCCTCAGTCTTGGCCACTACAACATAGTTCTCTGTGCTATATATGGCTTCTCCTTGCTTTTGGGGCTGGGGCCTTGGGTCCTCTGTGCTGCTCGTTGCTGCTCGTTGCTGCTCGTTGCTGCTCGTTGCTGCTCGTTGCTGCTCGTTGCTGCTCGTTGCTGCTCCTTGCTGCTCCTTGCTGCTCCTTGCTGCTCCTTGCTGCTCCTTGCTGCTCCTTGCTGCTCCTTGCTGCTCCTTGCTGCTCCTTGCTGCTCCTTGCTGCTCCTTGCTGCTCCTTGGGCCTTCTGTGCTGTCTGTAGCTGCTCCTTGGGCCTTGGAGTGGAAACATGTGGAAAGCTTCAAGTCCTTTCTAAATGTGGTGGAGGGATCCTTGTGTCCTGGTGCATGTGGGGTGGGTGCATGCATGCATGTATGTGTGTGGTGTGTAATGTGGGGTGTGTTTGTAGCATGGGGTGTTGTAGCATGGGGTGTTGTAGCATGGGGTGTTGTAGCATGGGGTGTTGTAGCATGGGGTGTTGTAGTGTGTGGGGTGTGTGTACACATGGTTGTATGGTGGTAGCACAGGGGCTGTCATGTTCTGGTGCACATGATGTGTGTCTGTGTAGTGTGGTGTGTGTGTGCGTGTGCATGCATGCTGTTGCATTGCGGCAGTGGAGGGGATCTTGCATCCAGACATGCATGGTGTGTGTGTATATATGTGATTCCACGATGGTGGAGGGGCTCTTATATCCTGGCGTGCGTGGTGTTTGCATCTAGCATTGTGTGTGTGTCAGCGCAGTTGTATGGTGGTGGTGGCAGGGCTCTCAGCATGAAACTAGCCATTATAGTATATTTGAAAGGTTATATATTAATATGTCAAATGATCATACTTTTGACATGTTTCTTAAGTGGCCAGTCAGCAGAGTGGGAACAGAAACATACCAAAGCATTTTATATATGTAGATAATAGTGTATGTTACACCGGGTATAGCTAATGAAATATAAATGCAGCATGATAGCACCAAGCAAACAACCTAAATACCCTAAAGAGACCAGAGCCTATCTGATCTTGGAAGCTAATCAGGGTCAGCCCTGAGTAGTACTTGGACAGGAGACCATCAATGAATACCAGATGCTTTAGGCTGTACTTCAGAAGGAGAAACTGGCAAAAACACTCTTGAGTATTTCTTGCCTAAGAAAACCCTATAAAATTCATAGGGTTGCCATAAGTTGACAGGCTACTTCCGTACACATACACAGCATCAAGTGGTAGAATATTATATAGCCAACATCAACTTTAAAAAACACAGCTCTGTGATAGAGGCATACCTCAGTTAACAAAACCTCTGACAGAGAAACTTCTTTTTATAAAGTCTTTTTTACAGGAGCCCAAGCCACCCCCACTTTCTTGTCTTCTGTCTAGCTGAAACTTTTGTTGTTTTGTGTGGGGGGTGTTTTGTTTTGTAGCATTGGCATTAGGAAGATGGTGAAGGAAGGCTGGGGAAAGAGACTTTCACTGTTGGGTTGCGGCAGCATGACCTGGGAAAGAATAGCATTCTACTTTAGGTGATCCTACTATTGCTGTGTCTGCTTATGCATAACAGGCAAGGTAAGCAGCTGCCTCCAGTATAATTTACTGGGCATGTGTGAAGAGCAAAACAGAAAGAAAAGGGGAAAGCAGATTAGCCTGCCTCACCAGCTACCCTGGCATGCTGAAAAAAATAGAGATCTATAAGTTTCACCACAAAAATGGAAGTCATAGAAAAAGTGGAGGAGGCTGTTGAAAGAAAGAAAGAATCAATCAATCAATCAATCATCCTGGGATGTATTTTGGAACAAGTCTTCAAATGGCCTCCAGAAGATTCAATTATTTTATTTTATTTTTATTTTTTTGGGTGGGGTTTACTTGTGCAAGGCTTGCCTGACCTGGTTGTTTCATTTCATATGTGTGTAACGTTAGTTTTAAACAAAGTTTGCTGAAACATGTTGAACTGCAGTTCTTTTTTGTAGTATAGGAACCTATCACTATTCTTTCCATGCTATTTTTACCTCTGGTTAAAACTTCTGTTAAAGAAGTAAAGCCCAGGAACACCTCTACAGTAGTGTGAAAAAGAAAGCATGCCCTCTTTGAAATCTATGGTTTTACATATCAGAACACAATAACAATCATCTGTTCCTTAGCAAGTCTTAAAATTAGGTAAGTACAACCTCAAATGAACAACAATACATGGCATATTGCATGATTACATGTCATTTTTTTTTTAAAGGAATACAGTAGGACCCCCTATATCTGCAGGGGATTGGTTCCAGGGGAAAGTGAATTCCACTGATAATAGTGAATGCCTGCCACCTGTCACTATTGTCACCACAGAAGCCATCCGGAAGGCAAAGGGAGTTGGGGGGTGAGACCTCTCCTCCCCTCCCTTGCCCCCCCAGTTGCCATTGCCACCATGAAAGCCATCCAAAATCCTCCTCCCCTCCTTCCCTCATCCACCCCCCTGCTGTCATCAACCGTGGATGATTGAATCAGTGGTTGGCAAATGGGTGCTACTGTATTTTAAAGGAATTGTAAAGGAATGTTTTCTAGCTGTGGATGCTTGAATCCATTGGCTGTTCTCGTGAGAGAATGGCTGGGTGGCAAATTCAAAAATTAACCCCCCCACAAATGTCAAAACAATACACAAAGCAGAAAAACACATTTTTAAAAATAAAAGCTACCCGGGGAGGAGGGGAAAGTGTTTTACTTACCTTGTCCTCCCAATCACACCTGGAAGTGTTTGGCACTGACCTCCCCCTGCAGCTGGTATTGTGTCAGCATAATGGGACAGAGTGGGGCATTGTTCAGACCACCCGTGATTCTGTTACAGAAATGGAACGGGTGGATTAAAAATGATGTTTCCCCATTTTTGAGATACCCCAGGAGCAGAATGGGAGCAACACAGGAATGGAACATCATCAGAAAGGGAAATCCTTTCTCGATCCTGTTCCATTCCGGCAACGGACTTTAGTCTGTCTGATAATCTCCTGAGACTAGTGCTAAATCTGAAGTGTAAGTTCAGGAGGCATGGATCAGGTAAGGCCATAGTGGGATTTGCAAACAAGCAAACCCACATTTCTCAAGTATCCCTACTAGGGTAGCTAGGCAGGCAGGGAGTTTTCTTTGAGTTTTTTCTGGGCTGTGAGGCTGTATTCTGGAAGAGTTTATTTCTGATGTTTTGCCTGCATCTGTGGCTGGCATCTTCAGAGAATGGATGCAGATGCAGGCAAAGCGTCAGAAATAAACTCTTCTAGAACACGGCCTAACAGCCCAGAAAAAAACCCACAGAAAACCTATGGATGCCAGCCATGAAAGCCTTCGACTTCACATAGGCAGGGAGTGTTTGTCTGCATGAATCCTTACATGGCATGGTAAAAGCTGGATAAAGATTTAACGGTTCAGTATGAAAACTAGGGCATAGCTACCTCATTAAGTCATAGTTGAAGCAAGAGTCAAATGAGGGATTGCCTGGCTCACAGATCATCCTTTTATGTATTTTCACTGCACTGCCTCCTAAAACCAGGAGACAATTAAGGTGCTACTAACAAGATCTGCATCTTCTGGTTGTCACACAGATTCATTCTTGGACAGTTCTTTTTCTTGCTTCCGTACTATACAATCCTTGCTAATGTTTATTCAGCAATGTTTCCATTTGTCTAATGCATACACAGATGAGCAGAGGGGAACGTGTTAGCCTAAGATACCTGAACCAAATTAAGCTCTGAACATGGCTGGGATTTCCTAGAAATGAAACTGGCAAAGCACACTCTGTATCTTGCTATTTAATTAGGGTATTTTTATTTAAATATGTTGCAATAAATGCCACTGAAAGCTACACAAACATATATAACCTTAAATGGTCGGGCTCCTATTTAGATATTAGCTCTATAGTAGTCTCATGTTTATAGAAGATAAATGAGCTCATCTATGCTCAAATCTTCAAATTACAATTAGCATTGTTATTTTACTGGTGGTACCCAATTGCTCTGCTATTAAAACTAAGGGCCTGACAGCATTTCCATTTACCATCTTGGTTTTTAGGGTTTATTATCTTTTCAGTTCTGAATTTCATTAGGCTGCAAATTAGCTGTCAGCATGAATATGAGTTATGACCCAAATTGCTGTTTTCTGTGGGGGCTTTTTTTAAAAAAAATCATCCAAGAGGAAACACTTGTATGCAGGGGAGCTCCTTATGTACTGCATATATATTTATATTCTGAATTCTTCTTTGGATGGCAGAAATCCACCCACCTTTGGAAAAAAATAAAATAAAAATAAACAGGGCTGATCATGAAGGTTAATTGGATTGCTAAAATTCTGCTTAAAAGAACACCAGATTTTACCATGCATCATCCAAGTTTTCCAACCTATTTTTTCAGCCTTAAAGACTAAAAGCTTGTTTGGTTAGTTCTTAAAATGTAAATGAAGTTCTCAAGATGTTGAATTCTGTGCTTGTGGCCTATGCTGACAAAATCACAGCATGTGCACATGTGTACATATGCTCATCCTCTGAAAAAGTTTGTCAGATAAATAGAGGTGCTGTGTTCTGTCTGCGCTGCCCTTCTATGAAAGTAGAAGCCCCAATACAATCACCTTCAGCCACCTTCAGTATGTTACAGAATTTAAAAGTTTTGCTCCTTCTACATGAGTGCCTTGCTCCTGGTCTTCTCCTCCACTGAGTGCTCAAACTGTGCTAAATGTCTAGCATGTAGCCTATCCACCAATCTCATGGGTGTATGCTCCCCCCCACAGTGATAGTTTGAGATTTTCGGAAGCAGGGCCACCCCAACCCACCCCCACAGACAGCCTGAGACAGTTACCTCAAGCACCAGAGCATCAGGAACAGAAAACTACATCTCTCCCCACCTTCTGAGAGACCTTGCCACTGCTCTGAACATCCTTGTGCTGCAAGCTGGGTATTTGTACCCAGCCCCTATATGAACCCAGAGCCTATACAGAGCCCACCTAGCCTCTATTTCATGAGAGAAACAGCAGATGGATGGTGAGAGCCTAGACATGGGATGTGATGAAGCAGGGAAGAGGTAAACAATGAGGCTGATGGAGAAAACAAGATGTCAGGTGAGGGGGGTATATGAATACGGGCTTGTCTAGACAGGCAAGATACCCTGTCTTACCCCCGTCTAAGAGCCCTGCAGTCCATACGACATAGGGCATTTACCCCATTCTGCCCCCAGGCAGTCTTTACCATCCCTGGGGCAAATACAGGGCTCAGATGGGGGAAGGTGGCATGGGGCCCAATACAATATTTTAGAATAATACCTGGTTTAATCCATTCCCACTGGTAGGAAATGAATTGGGCCCTGTGAGACGGCAGAAGCCCTTCCTGGCAAGCTGGCCCTTGCTAAAGCTGCCAGTCTGCCTCACTACCTTGGAAGGCAGAAGGAGTCCTGCAGCATGTGACTAAGACCGGGCACATGCAGGGGGCCTTGGTCACTTGTTGCAATCCCCCTTCCTGACTTCCAAGACAGCGAGGGAAATGGTGGCGGTGGCTGCAGCAATCGGCCAGCATGCCCATCAGGACTTCCTCCTATTCCATGGAGGGAATAAGGGAACAGCAGGTTGATCTGCAGACAGGGAGCTGGCATTTCCTCGCTCATGTAGATGAGCCCTAAGGCAGCAGAAGTACTTTTCTTCTGACCTCAGGTGGCAGGAAAGCTCAGACCACTGCCATTTTGGAGTGTCATAGTTGGGGTGGGTGAATCTTACTGTTAAATATAAGATGCTTGAACATTTCTTATTCTCCTCACACTTCTTTTTTGATAACACTTAAAGGGCCAGCTTGACTGTTCTCAGAAGCCTGTCCGCTCTCTTGGGACTGAAAATTACATTAGGCCCTACTTGGAATGTAATTCTTCACTAATTGCATTCTCAAAGGAAGCAACAAGTAATTTTAGCCATTTTCATTCCAGTTTGAGAAAGTCTGTGCCGTTTTCAAAGACTTCATGGGGTCGTTTACACGGCAAAATAAATCCTCAAAGAATGTGACAAGAAGCCTGATAGTTCCCACACATTTCGAAGCAACAGCGCCCTTTTCAGAAGGAGGGGGTGCAAAAAACCCATAAGTCACGCAGTATCAGCTTTTGCTAGTTTTCCAGACTTTTTTGATTACGTTCGCGAAAATGCACATAATTGGTCATGGGAACTAACCATCGTGTAAACTGGCATCGACCTTTTCGAATTACTGTGAGCAGAGCTGAATCCCGATTGGTTGGAGTGACCATTGTGCTTTATCCGAATACACTAAGGGGTTGGAGAGAAGAAATTCACCCTCCTTCTGCTTGCAGCCCACTTTGGAAAATCGGCTCTGAGCCCTTCCAGTCTGTTTCAAAGGAAGGCTTTGGGGGTTGGGAAGACAATCGCTACTAGCCCCTGCTTCACTGGTGTGTCCATGTGTATGTGTGTGCATTCGTGTGGGGGGGGGGAAACAGCCGATCGCATGTTCGTCCTTTAGTTTGTTTGCCCTTCCCTTCCCTTGCCTTTATTCAAGGCTTCGGAGGCAGGGCTAGCCCCTGCTTCTGTGGTGTGTGTTTGTGTGTGCGTGCATGAAGGGAAGAGAAGGGAAGGGAAGGAGATAGCTCCACCATACTTTTGCTTGTTCATCCTTTCATTCACTCCTTTCTTTATAGAAGCCTTTCCAGGGGAAGACGGGGGAAGTTGACAGATTGCTCTTTTGATCTTTTGTTTGTTTGTGCTTTTCCTCCTCTCATTATTTATGGTCTCCATGACCCCCTCCTTGCTCCCTCCCCGCCTCCTGCCTGGCTTTAATCATCTGGAGGCGATCCCCCCCACCTTTGCCTGTGTAAACTAAGAAAAACCGAAACTGGCTGAAGCAGGCTGCATCTTCCGAATAAGCCAGAATTTGTGTGATTTATGCGCTCCTGATGCGAAAGAACGGTAATCCAGAATCTCACGAACTTTTTCCTGTCGTGGAACCGCCCCCCATGATTCTGTTCTTATTCTTCACAGAATTCAAATCTGCATTAAATTGTGTGTTTGTGTATGTATGTGTAGGAAACAGAATATTTGTGCAGGAAACAGCATTTTCTGCCCAGAAAATATGTCTTTGCAAAAATAGTGCTTCTCTGTGCAGAAAATGAGGTTTCCTATGCAAAAAATATACTGTTTTCCATACTGTGTGGGTGTGTATTAAGATAAGTGCTAAACTGTGAAGAGTGTTGTCAATCCAGAGTTTCCTGACACTTGAAAATCAAATTTTTCAATAATTTTTGAATATTTCTGATGTTATTTCTACCCTTGGGCCCCACAGGGCTACAGTTTGCAGCACTGAAATGTGGTGATGGGAATCTATTTGTGGCAAAGTAATTAAGACACAGATGGATTAGACATTAGACATTTAGTGGGGGGGGGCAAAGGTTAAAATCCTTCCACTGGGATTGCAATCCAGGTAGCAACACCACACTGACTATTGGGGGCTGGGAGCTGTACTCCAGACAGAACTGCACAGCTGGGTAAGGCATATTTGTCCCTGAAGTCAAAAAGGTAGCCCCTCTATCAGATTCAGTCCAAAGAAGGAGGAAATCTAGATTAATGTGGCCAGAGGCCTGGAACACTCCCAAATTACCCCCCCCCTTTTTATGTATGCATGCACTATTCTAAGGGCATTGCCATAGACAAATAATAAATGAAGTACATTTATCTTTCTCCCTTCAGCACAGGGTTCCTGGAACAATTGCACCCATGAAACCATTAGTACTCTGACCTTCAGTAGGAGGAGCTCTTAAGTGCCAGAAAGTTCAAACAGATGGAGTTATTCACTGAGGCAACCAGGGTACAAATCATCTGGATTTTAAAATGTCACAACCAGAAATTTGAACTGGGCTCAGAAACAAATTGGCAGTCCCACATCCCTTCTTTCTTACCTTAGTGAGCCCACTCTAAAGCAGAGTTTGTAATCCCAAGATTACGAAGACTGCAACATCACTGAAGTAATTTTTGTGAGTGTGAGAGGGAAAGATTTCCCCCTCATTAAGAAAGAAATGAGCAAAGAGAAAAGGGGAAGTGGAGAAATTGGCTAGAGAGAAGTCACAGCACATGCTTTAAATGTCCAAGCCAAAGCTTCAAGTTTTAAAAAATCAAGTCCATATTGGTCATGCTGAAATGTTTAACAGAGGCATTAGCATAATCATTCTCCTGCTTGCATTACTTTATATCCTTACCATGGTCACCCTCTTTTCACAGTTATATGATTCAATAATGCAGTCACTCCCAGAATAACCACACAATACAGGGACCATATCTTTATAATATCAGTCATGACAAGTTCAAATGTACAAAAGCAATAGAATTGAAGATCCAAGTAGCTAGAAAGCAACATTTTGTACTTAGCATCCCAAAGTTGAGCATTTCATTATATATTGGGTGCACCAGTTTTTTTTATTATTATTATTGTTCTTCCTACAGTCTGGTAGATAAGCAATACCGTAGCAAATGTTCTAGTTAATTCTCACACCCACACATATATACATACAAAAAAGCAAGAAAAGCCTTCATGACAAGCTGATCTGAGATTAGATTTGTGTATTCTTCCAAAAAAGCAATCTACAAATACATCAAATACAAAAATGTAAACGTCGCCTCTGATCGTTTTAAATCTTATTTGTTCTTATTTTTGCACTTGCACAGAAAAATTCTCTAATGAATACAGCACAAAGAAAGAATTATTTGTCAACATCTGTATTGTTTTTGCTCTCATCATCACCATTTCAAAGTTGTTACCAAAAGATTTCACCACTTTTCTATTAAATCAGAGTACCAAAGAAAGGGCATATACATAAATAAGAATCAAGGTCTTTAGAGTAAATCTTTGTATTTCTTCCTAAGACAGCATCAACTGTCAACTGGCAAGTCAGAGCTGCTGATTTCACCAGGCTGGATCCTAATCATGCAATACATTTTCTATACATTAATAAGTTGTAGTTCCATCTTTGTGTAAGTTCTAACATTACATAAGAATAGTGATTCTTCCTTAGCCTAAAGGTTAAACTGCGTGCTACACCAAAGATCAATGGCTGGATCTCCAAAGATAATTGAGCATGTTCTGAATGCAAATAGAAGCACCCACAGAGCTTCTGTAACCTACAGAGAGAGAAAACACACAAAACTAGTTGCAGCTTTAACATGGGAACATAAATTCTAGCCATAAGAGAGGGAGAAAGGTTTAAACATCCCTTCCCCTATGCCAGCACATAATCTAGATAGATTTGGAGGGGCGGAAATTGTGCAAGTCATGAATCTCTTCTATAATGAGTGGTTTATAATGATATGGTCATTATTACCCATTTTTATTATTGAAGTATAGAATTCCTCCTATGGCTTGGGACTACAGAGATTATCAGATGCAGGGGAACATGCCAAAAAATGCTTTCCCAACTGCATCAGAAGATAGCTAGAAGAACAGAAAGGGCAACCTTACCAGATGCCCTGTCATTTAGCCATTCCTGGGGTGTAGCACTGCCATGGATGAGGTTTCCCTTTTTCATTGACAGGGACAAGCTGCCAATAAAAAGAAATGCCTTACTGATGCCTGTGATACAGCCCCAGAATGCTGGAGGACAATGTTGTCTGGTAAGGTTGCCCCTTCCTGTTCTTCTAGAGATCTTCTGACATGTTTTTTCCACATCTGATAAATCTATATTATAATAATAAAAATTCTGCATCAGTCTACCCTTTTACAACATATTCTTCCAGCCTCTGGGAGATATTTTTGAAAGGAAAGCCTGTAGTATATTATTTTAAAATAGACTTGGAGCTTGTTTTCAAACATAAACTGTGGGACACGCTAATTTATATTATTTATATTTTGGCTGAAGCAGGACCATAGTTTACTCCCCAGTCCTTTGTTATTTATGGGAGAAAGTTCAGGTTCAACCCCTAGTGATTCCAGGTAGGGCCAGGTAAGATTTATGTCTGGAATCCTAGAGGCCATAGCTGGTAGTATTGGCTTGGACTGACAAATTGCAACCCTCCAGATGTTGTTGGACTGCACTTCCCCGGAGTCCTACCCAGCATTGCCAGTGGAGAAGAGTACGATAAGTTCTACTTTAACATTTGGAGGGCTGCACGATTCCCATCCTTGTGTAGACATGGCAGCTTCAGCCTTGCTCCTCCTTACTGCTGCAGGGTCTCCCTGTTTACTTACTACAGTTTCTCTTCTTTCTCTTACTGGGGAAACTATTAAAGTTCCCAAGTTTAAAAGCTGGAACACATCCTAAAATTTCTTTTGATCCATTGTTGTTGTTAACTGATGTCAAGGTGGCTTCAATTTATGACAGCCCTATGAATTCTTGACCTCCAAGACACCCTGTGGTTAACAGTCCTCTTAAGAACTTGCAGACTCAGTAACATGGCTTCCTTGATTGAGTCTACCTGTAATGCAGTCTCCCTGTTTTCCTATTGCTTTCCACTTTAACAAGCATTAGCAACTTTTCTCATAAGTAATCTCATGATTTGTCCAAAACACAGTAGCCTCTATTTAATCATTTTGTCTTTCAAAGAGAGTTGAAGGTTTATTTGTTCTCAGACGCATACGTTTGTCTTTTTGGCCATCTATGGTATTTTTAGAACTCACCCCCAGTGCCATGTTTCAAATGTGTTGATTCTCTTCTACCAACATTCCTCACTGTCCAGCTTTCACCACCATAGATACAAACTGGAAATATTATTGCATGGGTGATTCAGACTCTGATATTTGCGCTAGAGAATCCATAGTGCCTTCAAAGGCAAGACAGCATTAACCCTTTACTAAAGTTGTTGTTGTTGCTGGTGTGTGCCTCCAAGTAGTTTCCAACTTATGATAACCCCCAAGGCAACCTCATTACGGGTCTTTCTTAGTAAGATTTGTTCAGAGGTGATTTTCTATTGCCTT
Organism: Gambelia wislizenii; assembly: GCA_030847615.1. Classification (NCBI taxonomy): domain Eukaryota; kingdom Metazoa; phylum Chordata; class Lepidosauria; order Squamata; family Crotaphytidae; genus Gambelia; species Gambelia wislizenii. The sequence continues at coordinate 114,329,891 of JAUMIR010000004.1, forward strand.
CCTCTCCTCTGAGGATGAGAGAATGTGACGTGCCTAAGGTCACCCAGGCGTTTCCTTAGCCAAGCAGGGATTTGAACCATCCCTCTGTCATTGTCCAAGTTGGAAACTACTTGGAGGCATGCAACAACAACAACAACAGCAACAACAATCAAACCACTACACCATGCTGGATCTCTCTCATTAAAATTACTTAAGGGAATAACTGGTAAGAGTGTGAATAGATCTTGCTAAATTACTCATTCTCAATAACAATGCTGCCTCAACATATTGAGAAAGTTTGTTAAAAGTTCATCAGCCTTTGCAAGATTTCACACTTGCAGCCAAAAACAAGACAATAAGCACCTTTTTATTTGTTAAGGTTTCCACAATTTGCACAACATTCTTCTCTGCAAATATAGTGCCTTTTCCCTTTGTGAGTCAAACTGCTGACTGATTGATCAAAAAGATCAACCCACTCAGTGTCTTTAATTTTTATATGTTCATTAAATGAAGCAACAGCTTTTATAGTTTAGTAATGCAATTTGCTCAAAATGTATTCTAGAAATTAGGCTTTCAGATTTACCTAGCGGCCTTTTTGCAGTCCGGCACAGGCCCCCAATGATTTTCCACATGTCAGGCATGGCCACCACCATGCCTCCATCTTCTCCCCGACAGGCTGTGCGCTTGGAACAGGGATATCGAGACAGCAGCCAATCAGGGCACGTCAGAGCTTGCCCTGATTGGCTGGAGCTGGTTCAAAGTGACCAACCAGAGTCAAGCCTCATGCTTGAATCTGATTGGCCGGTAGGAACAGGTAAATCTCCCCTTTGCTGTAGGCCTCCCTCTGGTCTGGAGGCTTGGAAAAATACCTGGCTGCCGCACCAGACCAGCCAGACACTCTCCAGGAGCTGAGGACAGTGGACCTGGCCGGGAAGCCAAAGAAAGAAAAAGAAGAAGGAAGCAGCAGTGGCAAGCAACAGAGCAGCCGAGCGGCGAGGTGAGCGACAGGCAGCCAAACAGCGGGCAGACGGCAGATGATGAAGGAGCAGAGCAGGCAGCCAGCAGCATGGCTGGGCTTGGAGGTGACAACAGCAGCATGGCAAACTGGCTGGAGGCCACGACAGAACAGTGAGTGGTGCTCGGTGGCAACAACAGTGGCATAGGAAGGCAGCAGCAGTGGAGCTAGGCAGCTGGAGGAATGACATGCTCCTCCTCCAGCCCCAGCAGGCCCTCCACGGCCAAGAGCTGAAATCAGTGGGACTCTTGGGGGGACATAGGGCTCTGGCAACAGGCCAGTAGTGGGGTCAAACAGCTGTTTCCCCTGGGGTTCTGGGAGTGGGGCTCTGGTATGGGATTTGGGTCTGGGCACTGGGTGCTCCAAGGTGGAGGTGGCATCAGGGACAAGCCTCCAAGCAATGGAGGATGCCTCCATTAGGAAGCAGCAACCACAAGGGGCTTACAGCTGGAGCTAAGCTGATATCACTCAGGTTCAGATTGCCTAGCAAATCATTGGATCAGGACATTGGAACAGCTACCACTGTGCTGTGAGGAAAGGGGCAACAATCCTTCTCAGATCCTGTGTCTCTGGGGCCTCAAAGCTGATATCACCGGGGCTTTGGGGAAATACCTGACAGAGCAGGGGAAATACTGCCTCCCAAGAAGGGACATCCACCTTATCATCCCGTCACCTGGGGATAGGCTGGGATGCCCAAAAAGTCTTGGGCTCCTCTGGCACCTCATTCCAGAGGTACACCCAAGGGCAGTGCCATTCTATCTGATGCTTCCAATGAGCAACCCTCACCATTGCCAACAGGACCAGGGGAGCACCCATACCTTGAAGGCATGTCACAAGCCATCTCCTCACTTGCAGTACAAGTGGGGAGACTCGAGGCACAGACATATTTGTCCCACAGAAGCCCACACTGGTGGCTGTTACTAATGTTCCAGAATCACCAATAGCATTACCAAAGAGAAAAGGATGAAGGTGGTGGTCGGCATCTACAACAAGCAGCAGCGACACCCATTCTGACAGTGCATCTTCAGTGAATGAAGGCAACGGGTTTGACAACAGACATGGAAAGAGAAAGAGGAACAAGAAAGGAAAGAGAAAGAAGCATAAGAAACATTGGAGGAGGAGAGAATCAGACAGCAAGGAGACTTCAGGTGAGTCTTCTGGGGCTGAGCACATGTACAGATCCTCGTACTGGAGGACTGCTGCTCTGGTTTCTCATCTCCCTTCATGGGCAATCAGAGCCAGGGCTCAAAAGGAGCATTCTACTTCTGTGCCTAGCAGGACATGACAGGTTGAAGGCGATTCTCCCAAGAACCCAGTGTTCACCACCTTTCGAGGATCATGAGGATCCCCCAGGTATCCACTTGGATTAAAAGGTCCAGGACAAGGTCCTCATGGAGTTTTATGTGGATGTTTTTTCCCTTCTCAAGCCTGAGGGAAGGAAGTAGGCTCACCAAGTCAGATAAGAAGAGCTCCAAGAAAAGCAAGGCACCTTCAGTTGAACACTCATTCGACAACTGGCTTGTTGGGTACACATTTTTCATGGCGGTTGTTCAGATAGCATAGCCTGACTGGGGCTGGCACCTTGCAAACCACTTGGGGAATGTCCTTCAAGCCAGGGAGCTGGTGGGGGATGCAGCAGCCATTGATTATGACACTGCAATCCACAAGCAAGCTTCCCAAAATGAAAAGGACCAGGTGGGACGACATCATTGACAAGTTGTGGCTTGTCCTTGTTGGGCCTCACATCAAGGGAAAATCAGAGGGTGGCAAGGCTTTGCACAGGAAGGACTCACAACACCTGGTGTTCTGGGAGTTCAACCAGGGCAAGTGCTTCTCTCTGTGTTGCAAATTTGACTACAACTGTGAGTTGTGCCTTGGCTCACACCCACGGTCAAATTGCTCCCACCCCAACACAGGGCACCAGTCCTTTTATAATAGGCGCTCTACCCCCACCGGCACTAGGAAGGAGGCAGGGTCAGGGAACACTTCAGGTCATGGAGAAACAAAGTAGGACACTCAGGACAGGGGGTTGGCATTCACCCCAGTATGGCCCAGGCTCTCCGTCTGCTCCTTTCCACTCCTCAAACAAAAAAGCTGACACCTATTTGTCTAACAGGTTCTCCAAGGGATTTCGTATGCCTGTCTTGGGTCCCAGGGTGACATCTGACTTGGGCAACCTGAAGTCAGCAGCAGAGTTACCTGACATTGTTGCCCAAAAATTTTTCAAAGAATTCCAGGTGGGGAGGGTGGCAGGCCCCTTCCCTGAACCTCCCATGCCCAACTTGAGGATTTTCCCCTCTGGGGATAGTTCCCCAAGAAAACACTGGGGGAGTTCAGACTCATCCATCATCTGTCCCATCCCAAGGGGTCTTCGATCAATGATGCAATCCCACCGGAGCTTTGTTCCATCAAGTAAGTGTCTTTTGACCATGCAGTCAAGCTAGTGCAAGAATGTGGTCATGGGGTCCTCACAGCCAAGTGCAACATTCAATCTGCCTTCCACTTGCTACTGGTTCACCCTGACAAACACTGTTTGTTAGGATTCAAGTTTCAGGGTCAATGGTATTACGACATGGCAATACCCATGTGATGTGTAGTCAGCTGTGCGGTGTTTGAAGCCTTCAGCATTTTTCTTGAATGGGCATTACAACATTGAACAGGGTCTCTATTTGTTACTCACTACCTGGATGATTTTCTTATGGTGTGGAAGGCTGGGGGGACGGACTGTGGTTTTCTGCTTCACTCCTTCCAGGTTTTGGCACATGATGTCAGGGTTCCCCTAGCGCCCAAGAATACTGTTGGACCTTCTATTTCACTGATGTATTTGGGTATCATGTTGGATTCTGTGGGAGGGGTTTCATGGCTACCCTCCAACAAATTAGGCAGCATATGAAACTGCTTGTGGGGTCTGCTATCTCACAGCAAGGCCACTCTCAAGGAGGTATAATCTCTACTGTGTCACCTCAATTTTGCTTGCAGAGTGGTGACTCTGGGCAGGGCCCTCTGTGCCAGGTTGACAAGGATCATGAAGGGTATCAGGGCCCCACATCACCAGATCAGACACACCAGGTGTAAAAGAAGACTTATTGGTTTGGTTGAAATTTCTGGACAATTACAATGGTGTTTCTTTGTCACAGGGTGAACAGGAGCTGGGGCGAGGTTGCATGTACATTCTGATGCAGCTGGGAGCCAAGGGTTTGGGATTTTCTACAACGGGCATTGGTGTGCACAGCATTGGCCAGCCGAGTGGGGGGATGCTGACATTACTCGCAACTTAACCTTCCTTGAGTTCTTCCCTTTTCTAGTAGCCGTTGTGATCTGGAGGGACCAGTTCAAAGAAAAAAAGGCCGAATGGGCAGATACTGCTATCATTCATGATTTAACCTTCCTTGGGTTCTTCCCATTTCTAGTAGCAGTTGTGATCTGGAAGGATCAGCTCAAAGACAAGAAGGTATGCTTCTGGTGTGATAATCAGGCAATTATGCTTGATTATCAACAGGCAGTCTTCCAAGTTGGAGAGAGGTATGAAGCTTGTACAGAAATTTGTGCTAGTATGCCTGACAGCTAACATCAGCTCTCATGACATGCTTTCCCTTTCCCAGAACTTCTCAGGTCCACTCCATCAGAAAATCACAGCCTAAGAAGGCATGAGAATCTTACATGAGAACTGAAGGGAAGCAGTGAACAGGAGGTTGGCTAACAGGAAAGGCCAGCAGAGTTTGTTAGGTTAAGGTTGTTGTGTCTATTGGGGATAAGACTCTTTATTTGAGCTGGAAGGAGACTTCCTTGTGTGCTCATTAGTGTTCTATTGTTCTTTTGTTTGTAGGCCCAGGTCCTCTGCCTGAGCATATGGGGCATCTGCTTAGATGAAGTTAGTCAGAGACTTAGTTGGGAGAGGAACTAGCAGCCACCAGCTCTCTATGTAGCTGCAGTCCCAGTCCCTGTAGCTCAGTGAACAGGAGTTCAGTGACATGCAAGGCCAACAGGTATTTTGCACAAACATTTAGTGGGAGAGATTCAAGGGGAAGGCCTGGACTACTGTTTCAGTGCCTACTTAAGACTACTGAATATGGATGATGAGGGAGCTGCTGCAATCCTTTGCAACAACTATGGTATGTTTGTGTTTATGCCAGGGGATGTGGGTAGCTACATCTACAACAAGTGCAAGGAGATTGTCAGATGTGGAAAAAACCATGTCAGAAGATTGTGACAAGAACAGCAATGGGGCTGTTATCAGATGATGTTGTCCTTTGGCATCCTGGGGGCATAGCATGGGCATGAGTAAGGCATCTCTTTTTATTAGTGGCTTGTCCAGGTCGATACAAATGGAAAGCCACATCTGTGGCAGTGCTACACTCCTGGAATGGCTAAACAACACAGGTATCTTATCATGTCTCTCTTTCTGTTCCCGTTATGTTCTTCTGACATGGTTTGGAAAGCAGTTTTTTTGCCACATTCCACCATGTCTGATAATCTCCCAAGTAGATTGCCCTGTTGAAAGAGAAGGTCCAGAAAGTTGTGGCCTATGTAGTTACGCTTCAGCATATTAGGGGTCATGAGGTGTTCTTGGACAGAGCAGACTGTCCTAGATGATAAACACACAGGGGAAGTCTTTGAGGAGGAGGTCAGTTCCCAAACACAGGCAGTAGACATTTGGAGAAATGTGACATATAAAAGGACCAGGGATCATTTGTGCGTTTGGAGCTACAGAATCAATGTGAAGGTTTCTCCCATATTAGTGATGATAAAGAACAGGAACAAGAGCAACAGTGTCAGTCCTCAGAGAATGTGCAGATGATTTTGGGAAATTCAGCACATGGAATGGCCCCTACCAATCCCCAGAGGAGACATGTGGTGGCAGTAGGGGACTCCTTGTTGAGGGAAACAGAAGCAGTGGTTTGCAGGCCTCACAGGCTGTCTTGAGAGGTGTGCTATCTCCCTGGGGCAAAAATCCATGATGTAACAGAGAGGCTGACAATACTTGTCAAGCCCACTGACCATTACTCTTTCCTTTTGGTACACATGGAAACCAATGACACTGCAAGGCATAGTTTTTAGGATATCACAAGGGCTCTGAGGCTCTGAGTAGGAAGCTGAAAGAGTTTGATGCCCAGGTTGTAATTTTGTCTCTCCTCTCAGTTGAAGGATATAGCCCAGAAAGGGAGAGAAGAATAGTGGAGGTGAACAACTGACTCCACAGATGGTGCTACTGGCAATTTGGGTTCCTGGACTATGGTTTGCAGTTTCATGAAAATGGACTTTTGGCAAGTGGTGGATTGTGCCTCAGGGCACCTGGCAGGAACATTTTTTGCTAAGAGTCCCACAAACCTGATCAGAAGGGCTTTAAATTGAGTTATGGGGAGGAGGGAGACAGTATTCTTGAGGGCAGGAGCTGATCAAGTGCTGGAGATAATAGCCCAAATGTTATAGAGAGAACTGGGTGAATAGTACAAGAAACCAACAATGGCAGGAAAAAACAACTTTAAATAAGCAGCTGGGGGATTACCCATGGTCTTAGATGTCTCTACACTAATGCACAGAGCACGGGGAATAAACAAGATGAACTTCAACTCAACACAGCAAAGCAAATATGATATAATAGGCATCACTGAAACCTGATGGGGCAAGTCTTATGATTGGAATGGAGTAATATTCCAGAGAAACAGACCAAACAGGAAAGGAGGAGGAGGAGCATTGTATGTCAAGGATGTTTACACCTGTGAAGAGATTCATGACTTAAATCCTAGAAGTCAGGTTGAGAGCATCTGGGTAAAATTTAAGGGAAAGAGAAACAACAGGGCTGTCATTGTGAAGGTCTACTACAGGTCCCCAAACCAGACTGAGGACTTGGATAATGCCTTCCTGGAACAGATGGCCAAACATTCAGAAAGGAGTGATGTAGTAGTAATAAGAGATTTCAACTATCCTGATATTTGTTGGAAGGAAAAACACAGTCAAGAATATAAGGTCCAACAAATTCCTCACTTGCCTTGCCAGAAGGTGGAAGAGGCAACAAGGGGATCATCTGTTTTAGAACTGATCCTAACCAACAGAGATGACCTGGTTAATAGAGTGGAAGTGGCAGGATCCTTAGGTGGGAGTGACCATGTTGTCCTAGAGTGTGTTATACAGCAGAAAGAGAAGCCAAGCATTGTCAGATATGCATTCTAGACTTTAAGAAAGCTGATTTCAGTAAACTTAGGGAACTACTAGGTGTGATCCTGTGGTTAGGAATACTAAAAGAGAAGGAAGTTCATGATTCTTAAAAGTGAGATATTAAAGGCAGAATTTCAAACAGTTCCAATAAGGAGGAAAAATGGGAAGTGTCTAAAGAAACCAGGATGGATGTTCAAAGAACTTTCAACAGAGCTAAGATTTAAAAGGGACATGTACGAGAAATGGAAAATGGGGGGAATCACCAAAGACAAATTCAAACAAACAGCCAGTGCATGTAGGGAGAAAGTCAGAAAAGCTAAAGCGCAGAAAGAGTTTGGGCTTGTTAGAAAGGTTATGTCCATAGCAAAAGGAAGAACAAGGAAATGATAGGGCCACCTCATGGAGAAGATGGCAAAATGCTTGAAAAAGCGGGGAAAGAGGACCAAAACAATTGCCACCCAGTCAGCCTGACATCCAATACTAGGAATGATTCTAGAGCAGATCATTAAACAGTCTGTAAGCACTTAGAAAGGAATGTTGTGATCGCTGAAAGTCAACATGTTTTTTTCAAAAATAGGTCATGCCAGACTAATCTTATCTCTCTTTTTGACAGAGTTACAAGCTTGGTAGATGAAGGGAATGCTGTGGACGTAGCATATCTTGATTTCAGTAAAGGCTTTGACAAGATCCCCCATGATATTCTTGCAAGCAAGTGAATAAAATGTGGGTTAGATAATGCTACTCTTAGATGAATATGTAATTGGTTGATCGACCTTACCTAAAAGGTGCTCACCACTGGCTCCTCTTCATCCTGGAGGGGAGTGACTAGTGGGGTGCCACAGGGTTCTGTCCTGGGCCTAGTGCTGTTCAACATCTTTATAAATAACTTGGATGATGGAATAGAGGGAATGCTTACCATGTTTGCAGATTACAGCATCTGCAGAGGATAGAAACATAATGCAAAATTACGTTAATAGATTAGAGAGCTGGGCCAAAACTAACAAAATAAATTTCAACAGGGAGAAATGTAAGGTACTACATTTAGGCAGAAAAAATTAAATGCACAGATAACACCTGGCTTGACAACAGTACATGTCAAAGAAATCTAAGAGTCTTAGTAGGCCACAAACTGAACATGAGTCAACAGTATGATGCGGGAGCTAAAAATGACAATGTGATTTTAAACTGCATCAACAGGAGTATAGTGTCTAGATTGAGGGAAATAATAGTACCACTATTCTGCTCTGGCTAGAACTCACCTGTAATACTGTGTTCTATTCTGGGTGCCGCAATTCAAGAATGATATTGAAAAGCTGGAATGTGTCCAGAGGAGGATGACCAAAATGGTGGGAGGTCTGGAAACCATGTCCTATGAGGAGCAGCTTAGTGAGCTGGGTATGTTTAGCCTGAAGAAGAGAAGGTTAAGAGATGACATGATAGCCATGTTTTAATATTTGAAAGGATGTCATGTTGAAGATGGAACAAGTTTGTTTTCTGCTGCTCCAGAGACTAAGACATGGAACAATAGACTCAAACTATAGGAAAAGAGATTCCACCTAAACATTAGGAAGAACCTCATGACAGTAAGAGCAGTTTGGAAGTGGAATACACTGCCTCAGAGTGTGGTGGAGTCTCCCTTTTTGGAGGTTTTTAAACAGGCTGGATGGCCATCTGTTAGGAGTGCTTTGATTATATATGGCAGGGGGTTGAACTGGATGGATCTTGTAGTCCCTTCCAATTCTATGTTTCTAAGTTTAGGCTCCATCTGAGAACTCAGCCCAAGAACTAAGCACAACTGTAGGTGTCTCTTATGGCATTCTATTGGAAACTACCTTGCTAAGAATGCACCTTAGTCATTCAAATATCAGGAGGAACATAATAATGCTGGCACATGGAAGTGCCAAGCCATTGATTTTCATTACAATGAGGTGCCATTAGTTTCATTTGGGATTGTCAATTTCAGCACACACATACATAGACATTTTGTTCCTTTGGGTTGTTGGGCTGAACAGTAGGATAGCACAGCTGAAACTGAAAAAAAGTCAGCTTGTAGTTTCACATCTGCTTGCTAAATTCACCTTTCTCATGCTAGCGACAGCAGTCAGAGCTAGCCCAGAAGTATGGGCAACTGTATTTAAACCAAGACTTGTATGGTGTATTTTCCAGCTCAGATGCAGGAATTGGAAATGGGAGGTCAGGATTTGACCAGACAATGTTAAGACCCTGTAGTACCAGTGAGATGTTAATTTACCTGGAAATGATAAAAATTCTACATGGAAACAAACAAAGAAAAATAATCCAATTATTTAAAACAGTCATATTCTGAGAAACATAGAAAATAAAACACTTAAATACCATGGTACTCAAATCTAGGGGAACCGTGGCTATTCATCTTTCATGAGAGTGTACCTACTTCAACTTTTTGATATGCTGTTATGCTTAAGGATTGCAGTCTGATCCATATCTTGAAAGATTAAACATCTATGATAGAAAATGGTAAGAGTTTTTCCATAAGAAGATGAGCTTAGGAGTGGCAGATTTGAGCTCCGTTGATTTTTCTGGTCTTAAATCATGCTCTTTACATTATTTTAATATGCTTTACTCTTTAATTATCTAAAAGTAGAGCCACATATTCTCATTCCAGGAGCTCTTTTACTATAAATATTCATATAAGTACTGTATGTTTTCAAATTAGACTGCTCTCCTCTAATCGTGTTTTCATAATGAAATTTATTTAAGTCTAATATAGGCATAATGTAGAGTAATGTATCTTCTGCACCTCAAAATGAATGTTAAAGAGTGTAAATTCATTCTATTTTCTGCAGATCTCCTTTTAATCTCCGCTCCATAGACATTAGAGTAATTTTTTTCTGATGAGGACTCAAAACTAATTTTCTTGAAGAGTATACTCAATGTATTCTGCTGTGTCTTTCAGCTCTGACAGTGTTGTTTTTTGAAAAAACTCACTGATAGTTCATAGGTGGAAGTTCTATGATGTCCTTCTCTCATCAGCAAGGCTGGTTTAAGGGATTTTGGGGCTCCCTGCAATGCTTTATTTGGGGGGGGGGGCATATGTTTATCTCAAGTCAATGTAACCTAACCTATTCACAGTACAGGATGTTCAGATTACAGTAGGACCCCCCATATACACTGATTCATTATCCACTAATTCAATTACCCACAGGACACAAAACAGCACACCTACCACAGAGTCTTCCTAAAAAATGTCTCCTCTCTAGCCATTTTCTAGGTCCTCCGAGACAACTGTATATTATTTTAAACCAGAAGTCCCATTATTTTCAATGGTGTTTGCTATTATCCATGGTTTTCTGTATCCACGTCCCCCCAAACCAATCCCCAGTGGATAAGGGGGGGCTACTATATTACATAATTTGCCACCAATATGTTATAGGCACTAACATAATATTTTTTGTTTATTAGCAATTAACATAATGGTGTCGGTTTCCTCAAAGAAAAGAAAGAGTGAACTACAAGCTGAACATGAGTTAGCAGTGTGATGCAGCAGCAGCAGCAAAAAAAAAAAAGCCAATGCAATTCTAGGCTGCATTAATAGGAGTATAGTGTCTAGATCAAGGGAAGTAATAGTACTATTCCATTCTGCTTTGGTCAGACCTCACCTGGAATACTGTGTCCAGTTCTAGGCACCACAATTGAGGAAGGATATTGAGAAGGATAGTGGGAAGTCTGGAAGCCATGGCCTATGGGGAGCAGCTTAGGGAGCTGGCAATGTTCAGTGGAGAAGAGAAGGTTGAGACATGACATGATAGTCATGTTTAAATATTTGAAGGGATGTCATACTGAGGATGGGACAAGCTTGTTCTCTGCTGCTCCAGAGACTAGGACACAGAGCAATGGGTTCAAACTACAGGAAAAGAGATTCCACCTAAACATTAGGAAGAATTTCCTGACAGTAAGAACTGTTCAGAAGTGGAATACACTGCCTCGGAGTGTGGTGGAGTTCCTTTTTTGGAGGTTTTTAAGCAGAGGCTGGATAGCCATCTGTCATGAGGGCTTTGATTGTGTGTCCCTGCAGGGCAGAAGCAGATTGAATGGGATGGCCCTTGGGGTCCCTTCCAGCCCTATGTTTCTACTATTCTAGGCTGCATTCAGAGCCTGGGAAAGTTACTTTTGGATTACACCTCCCAGAATTCCCCTGCCAGCACCCTTCTCAAGGTCTGGTTGCATTCTTCCTTTTTCAGCATTCTCTAGCCCAGTAGTTCTTAACTTGGGGTCCACGATGTCCTCACAGGGGGTCCACAAAGGCTTGAAGGCTGCTTGGTCCACCTCTTCCCTGTCCAGCCATGTGATAGGAACCAAGGCAATGGCTGGCTTGCTGGCTTGGCCTGCACATTGCCATTCAATCAACTCCAGCCACAAACTTACAAAAAGAAGCAAGAGTGCCTCTGAGGGAAAGTTTAGTGGATGGTGTAATTGCGTTGTTGTTGTTGTTTGATATTATTATTAGCTATTATTATTAGGGTTTTAAATCTTGAGTTAAGTCTTGGGGCAACAAAAGATATTTAAAGGGGGTCCCTGGTAAAGAAAAGGTTAAGAACCACTGCTCTAGCCCAATGGCTCTTACATAACACTAATGGGATACTGGTGCTTTAGTGACAATAATAAAACCACTGTTCCCAGTAATATTACTCCAAATGTTTATTTATATTCTTTGGAGATTTTCACACGGGGCAAAAATGCCCCGTTACTGCCCTGCCACCTCCTCTCCCGTTCCTGCCATGGAATAACATAAATCTTTCACACACTTACCTCAATTCCGCAGCAGGAATGGGCTCCCCTTCCCCTTGCTACCTGGCCATAAATGCAGCCGTCGTAAGGCTGCTTTTACAACCAGCCATTTGAAACGTTATCATGTTATCACGTGATAACGGCCGGGCGGTAAATTTAAAAAATAAAACTCCCCCAAACATAAAATCAGTTCACCAAGCACAAAAACACATTTTAAATCACACAATCAAAACAGGGAGGGTAAAATAAAGGGTGCCACTTACCTGGATCAACAGTGTGATGTGGCAGCTAAAAAGGCCAATGCGATTTTGGGCTGTATCAATAGAAGTATAGTGTCTAGATCAAGGGAAGTAATAGTGCCGCTCTATTCTGCCTTGATCAGACCTCACCTAGAATACTGTGTCCAGTTCTGGGCACCACAATTCAAAAAAGATATTGACAAATTGGAGCATGTCCAGAGAAGGGCAACTAAAATGGTGAAAGGTCTGGAAACCATGCCTTATGAGGAGAGACTTAGGGAGTTGGGTATGTTTAGCCTGGAAAAAAAATGGTTAAGAGGCGATATTTGAAGGGGTGTCACGTTGAGGATGGAGCAGGCTTGTTTTCTGCTGCTCCAGAGACTGGAACTCAGAGCAATGGATGCAAGCTCCAGGAACAGAGATTCCACCTCAACATGAGGAGGACCTTTTTGATAGTAAGAGCTGTTCGGCAGTGGAACACACTCCCTCGGAGTGTGGTGAGGTCTTCTTCCTTGGAGGTCTTTAAACAGAGGCTGGATTGCCATCTGTCAGGGATGCTTTGATCAAGATTTCCTGCGTGGCAGGGGGTTGGACTGGATGGCCCTTGTGGTCTCTTCCAACTCTACAATTCTATGATTCTCTGGTTCTATGATTCTATGGATGTCCAGATCATACCAGGAAGTGCTCAGAATGGGCCTCCCCTCCGCGGCTGTCATTTTAGAACAGGAACGGGGCTCCTGTTTGCACACCCGTGATTGTGTGATAACAACAAAATGGGAGGTCTATTCACGATGAAAAATCATGATTATATTGTTCCAGAACAAGAGCAGGATGGATGCAGGATAGAATGGGGTCAACGTAATCTGAAAGGGAAAACCTTTCCCGACCCTGTTCTGTTCCTGCCATGGGATATATAGTCTGTGTGAAAATCTCCATTATATTCTTCTGTTAAAAGAGCCAGAGTGTTGTAGAAGTTTCAGCATTGCATTATGACTGTGGAGACCAGGGTTTGAATCCTTACTCAGCCATGAAAACCCACTGGGTGACCTTGGGCAAGTCACAACCTCTCAGCCTCAAAAGAAGGCAAAGGCACACACCTTTTGAACAAACCTTGCCCAGAAAACCTAATGACAGGTTCGCCTTAGTCAGAAATGACTTGAAGAGACATAGGCAAACACACACAAATTCCTTTTGCATGTTGAACTCAGATGGCAGTAAGGGGAGGAAGCTGAGGAGAAAGGGGGAAAGGGAGGGAGGGGGGAGAAACCAGGGCATTTTAAGAGCAGCTGGAAAGATGGGATGGAGAGGATATAGGTGGAGTGTGGCTGCCCAGTGGGGACCCTTGGAGGGAAGAAGAGGGCTTCATCCTTCTTCCCAGTAGATGCAGGAGAAGGAGAGAGGAGAGATCAGACAAGAGAGGGAAGGGAAGGGAAAGAAAGAAAGACAGAAAGAAAGAAGCCCTTTCTGAAGAGAGAGCAGGGGAGAAAGAGAGGGAAAGAGATGACCCTCACACTTCCCCCCTCTCTTGCACACACACACACACACACACACACACACAGATTGCTCTCTGACACAAATAGGAACACACACCTGGCTTGTGTTTTGACAATCCCCTGAGAGGAGGGCATGAGGGAGCAGCAAATGCCTCCCAGCTTCAGCCTCAAGGAGGTCAGCTTGTCCTGCTGGCAGGGCGGAGTAAGGAAGGAGGAAGGAGACACTGCTTTTCTAAAAAAGGGCCTCATGTTCACTGCATGAAGTTTTTGCCATGCTCTCTTTACTCGCTCTTTCTCTTTTTCTCTTTCTCTTCCTCTCTCCTGTTTTTGCAAGAGGAGAGTTAGGAGGGGCCCCCCTCAGCTTGCCCTGCCCCACCCTACCTTGCATGGCAGCCCCCCCTGGTCATGACCCCCTTGGGCCTTAGGAGCCCTCACAGTGGCTCACCCACCAGCCTTTCTCTCTCGAATCTCTCCCCTCTTCCCGGCAATCCTACAGGCAAGCAAGTCTGTCCCGCTCCAGCAGCCTCCAACTGCTCCAACTCAGTCCTACTATCCCACCCCACCTGAGGAATCCTGCAGGTCCTGCAGGTGCTTTAAACTGGCCCTGCTTATCAGTGTCAAGTTATGCCACTGGATTTATTCAGGGTGGCAGGATGGATTTAGGGCAGAATCTAACAGGATAATTCTGTTGTTAGAATTGCTTCCATCAGTGGAACCAGGAGGATAACAATCTGTCATCCATCTTCTCTCCCTTCCCACCCCACAATCCCCTGTACACCCTCCAAAACCTACTCCAGAGGTTTGGGAAACCCTCTGAACCTGGGCTTGAGGCACAAAAAGGTATGTAGTGAAGAGTAGAATAAAGATACATCATGATGGACTTTATCAGACCAGGCAAATATGGCATCATGAGGACACCTATTTAACACAAAAGGTGTACATACCGGACAACGTCATCCTTTCGTGATCATGTGTAGGGAATAAGGTGTACTTTTTTATTGATGGGCTAAGCTGTCACTAGATTTCCGCTGGTGCTTTTTTGACAGCATTCTCGGCGCTTCACACCATTGTACTCACGTGAATGCAGTGTGAGTGACAGAACAGTTCCTGGAGAGGCTGGGGCCTCATGTAGGGGATACTCTTTTTTTTTTTTTACATCCCTGGTTTAGTTGTAATTTTTTTTTAGTGTGTGTTTGTGCTTGTGTGAATGTTTTATGTGTTTCTTTTTCTTTCTTTTTAAAATTTGCCATGCTTGTGTTTTCTCACAAGATTCACAGAGATCACAAACATGGTCTCCGATCACTCTTCATCAATGCTGGGGGGTGCCTTTTACTGGGACTGAAGGTCTGGGGGAGGGGTCTTTTGTTGGCATAAAAATAGCAGTATGCCAGCATGCCAAAAAAAGTATGCCAGCAAAAGAACGAGTAAAGAGGCTTATCTGATAAAGTCCAATGACAATTAGGTGTTAGCATGACATTGATGTGGGTCAAAATGCCCTCATTTTGAATCAGTAGTGGTAAATAACTCATATTTGATTGTTCTCTTTTGTCAATAGCGTCCTTGTTAAAAACTGTGTAGTTTTTGAGGGAAGTGTTGTCACAAACAGGAAAACCCACTTATCCACCACCACTTTACTCTATCAGGCAATGTTAGTAGCTGACAACCTGAACTACAAGAGTAAAAGGTCCTCCCTCAATAGAAAGGTGCTCCTAATTAATAAAGACCCACAGGTTACCTTCTTTACAGTTTATGTCCTTACCCAACTATGCACATTAAGGTATTTTTAGAATTTGCTCAGCTTTTCCCCTAGATTTTTGATGATAATTTTTGGCATTACAAATCCGATATCAGCCTTGCTAATCCTGTATGATGTGTGCAATTGCAACCAAATGGCTGCATGTCAGTTTGCTTGTGCTTACTAGACCTGAGGCATGATATTGTGATGATGTAAGATGCATGAAGCCACATAAAATACAAAACATGGTTGGAATATTTGTGCCATTCTATTCTGTTTTCAGCACATAATTCTATACAAAAGACCACATGAAACTGTCCAGAAGAAAATAGACATGCTTCTCAACATAGAAACATTAATTCTTTCAGATCTAGACTTAGGGTTTAGCTGCACTGTAGAAATAATTCAGTTTGACATCACTTGAACTGCTATGGCTCCATCCTACAGAATCCTGGGATTTGTAGTTTTGTGAGGTATCTGCATTCTTTGGTAGAGAAGTTTAAAGACCTTGTAAAACTATAATTTCTAGGATTCCATATGATGGAGCGACAGCACGTAAAGTGGTATCAAAATGCATTATTTCTACAGTGTAGTTGCACCCTATGTGGGCATTAAGTACAGACTCCGTAGCTTATTCTAAAAAGTCAAGAGGCTGTGTTTGACAGGCTCAGCAGATTTTTAGTGCCTCACACACAACAAAACAATTGAAGAGTAATTTAACACTTTTTAAAAGTAAACTTTCTAATTTTCTGATAGTTGGTCTGATTGCAAAAACTCAACTGCGGTTCTGAACTGGATCAATAGCATTTTATTCTTCCCTTTCTTTTCTTAGCGTGCCTTTTTTCCTTTTCTACAACTCTGTTGACAAATAATAATAAAAAAGAATCCCTAAAATTGATATGCTTGATGTTTTGAAAGTTATTATCACAAGATTGATTAACTTATACCATTTTATTTTAACAATAGCATTTGGTGATTGAGGGGTTCCTCAGTCTATGAAACTGTTATTAGAAGTATATTTATTACTTACTTGCTTATAGAAAATGTATATGCCATGGCTTTGGTGTCTAGATGGCATTCAGATGGCTAACAGCATTTATTACAAACCATTAAAAAGCAAAAACCACAAAATGCAATGATATTCCCCAAACAGAACATCTCCTTTTATGTTCCTCATCTCAAAATCATCACCAGAGGTTTTGCAGTAATCCAAGCTAAATATAAAGAAGACATGTCCCACCATTGTGTCAGGATTGGTCCCAGACATGCTCTTTTCCTACCAAGTTCAGTTTTGCTGTTTAACATTGAAGATAGTTGTGTTTGTATTTCTCTGTTATTTTTAACGAGTGTGTAGCCTAACTATAAAAGGGAGTATGTGGTCAACATTGGGAATAGTTTGATAAGCACTGTAGCTGGGTCTCAGCTTTGGGAAAAGGGGGATGAATGCTGGTACTGTGAGAAGAGGGAGAGGGGATGATCGGTAGCCAATGGTTGTGTTGCCTGCCAGATGGGGCAGATTTTGGAATACCCAAATGTACTGTTTGTTGGTTAAGTTTCATTCTCAGCAACTATCCTGCTTTCTGGATTACTGTGCGAATAAAGTTTTCTGATTTAACTCTGAAACTGCTGGTCACTGCATCTGGGAATGCCATGACATGATACATGTACAGGTCTGATGTTGCCACAAACAGACATACTTCATGCACATGCCTATGATGGGCAAAAATACTCTTTGGTATAGCCATTGTTAAGCAACCAGAAGCCAAGCCAAGCCCAGATGCACTCCTAAACTTTAAACATGATTCTTCAAGAAGAGCACTACCCCAGTCTAAACAGATTCGAATTCCAGAGCTTGTCTGCCCCTAACTTGGAGCACCTCTGTTTTGGATCAAGTTTCAATTTATTAGCCTTCATCCAACCATATGTCATAATCAATAGAGGTTTCACTAAAATGGCTTCAATTATATATGGATTTTTGGAACTCAAATTCAGTCTGAAGACATTTAACTAAGAATATGATTACTGAATCTAATAAAATGTGTACATTATAAGCTTTCCATAAGCTTTTAGATCTACCTAATCTTAAAAGTTTATTTAACCTGCTCCAAATATATTCCATAATGAAAGCCCAAATCCTATTCTTAATAACTGTTATGCTAGGGAATTGATAGAAATGCATTCTTAATGATGGAATTAATAGCTGTTTGAAGTAGAGGAGGTTAACTGGACAGTGCATTTATACCACCAAAGTTATTAGTTAATCTCTTAAAGTATATTCTTGGTGTCCTCATTTTTATATTATTTGTGGGGATCTATATAACTTTAAGTGTATAACTCAGCATTCATCTTTATGCTTTTTTTTAGAAAAAGTGACAAAATGCATTAACATACTATTCTCTGGAGATTATCAGACATGTTAAAAGTGGTGTTACATGAGTGCTAGGAGATCGCAAAAGGGCTCCCTTTTCAGATGACGTTCCCCCCTCATTATGCACCCGTTCTGCTGCTATTCTACCGGAACTGCTTTTTATTGATGGGAGAAGCCATCAATAGACCCCTCATTCTGCTCCTGTCATGGATGTTCCTGCATGCAACAAGGTGCCCTGTTATGCTGGCGAGATCCCAGCATCAATGGGTGGTCCCTCCCAGAACACTTATGAGTGAGATTGGGACATCCAGGTAACTGACACACTTTTTATGACCCTCCCAGTTACTTCTACCTTTTAAAGTATGTTTTTGTGCTTGCTGTAATTTTTTTCATGTTCTTTTTATTTTTAATTTTTAATTTCCCATGCTCAAGTCTTCTCACGAGAATCTGTGGGGTTTCGATCCAGGAAGTGAAGGGAGCTCTGTTAGAGTTCTGTTCACTCCTGGGCAGCCAGAACAATGGGAGAGGAGGTAAGTGCAGTGGGGAGGGTGATTGTGGTGTGACAGGGACAGGGCAGGGGTGGGAGTGGAGATTGTGGGATAATCTCCTATGTCATAGAACCAATTGTCACTTTGCCATAATAATTAGTGTTATTTTACATATTTCCAGCAATATCCTACATCGCCAGCTCAGCTATGAATGTGTAACTAAGGTGTTGTCTAGACAATGAAAAAACTCCTTATGGAATGTGAGAATATCTTTTGTCCCAATGAGATCCCACAGTGATTCACCATTTTTGGAAGGGGGGGGGCAAAAACTGCAAAAACTACACAGGAAAAGCCTTCATGGCTTTTCCCATATTATAAAAAAATAATGTGAGGAAATGTGCATTAGCGCTCATTAGGACAACCAATTCACTTTGCTGTGCATTCTTGGAGAGAGTGGAATTGGGGAGCGGATTGGTCAAATGTGCGTGTGGTGGGGTGGGCTTTCCGACAAGGGAGTGCCGGGAGGTGCCCTGTTGGATTTTCACATTAGCAATCATGCACTTTTTTGCTGTGCCAAGGTGCCCAAATAATTTTTTAAACAGAAGGTTGCATTTGTGCACCTTTGCTTTAATGTTAAAAAAAATATTGTGCAGCAGCAGCAACTTATAACACAATAATTTATGGCCACCATCTTGGTTTGCAGGTGTGTGAACTTCAAACATGGGTAGCTTCTCACCCTATCATTTTTGCTGAAAGACCGTAGAGACAGAAGAACACTGCTGCAAATTTGCAATATTGCACAGGAATGGGCATCATAACCTCTCATCTAGACTAGCTCTAAGTAATGTCTCCTGGCCCAACCTCTTAAATCTACTTAAACAGTCAGCAGCAATGGAGGTCTGTTCTGCTGGCGATCAGGACATAGAAGGATGACATTTTCAGCCACCTGCCACCAGTGATCTGTGGCATGACAATCAGAAGCAGGACCCCTGTTGTAAATCCTCACTGCAGACTTGCTTGCTGGTGGGAGAGGGCTGGAAACACCCTCCTCCTGTGCCCCAGTCACCAGATAAATAGACCTCCATTGCTCGATGTGGCTACTGGTTGTGAAGGGCCATTGAGGAGGTACTTATGATTGTGGCAATAGTATCACAATTACAGTATAAATATGTAATATTACTGAAGATGGAGCCATTGAAGAGCCAGCATGATTCAATGGTTTGAGCGCTGGACTGCAACCCTGGAGTTCAAATCCCTGCTCAGCCATGGAACCCCACTGGGTGACCTTGGGCAAGTCACATAGCCTCAGAGGAATGTGGCAAGGCAAGCTCCCTCTGAACAGATCTTGTTGGGGGGGGGGGGAACCCGTGCTAGGTTCACCTGAGGGTCGTTATAAGCAGGAAACAACCTGAAGGCACAAAACAACAAACAAAGCAGTTAGCAATCTATAACTCTGTACCTGCAGTACAGTATGCCAGCCAATATTTTTATCTCACTCATGCTCCGGAGTTGTGCACATAATTTCTCCCCATGTTGTCTTCAAACTACTAGGGTATAGCTAGTAGTTCAATTGATTTCTGTTTTGGCCCCCTTGCATACAATTTCTTTTCTGAAAAAACTTGGAATCATATACTTTAAACCTATAGGCCAAAATCCTGGTAGGGCACTACACCAGCACAACACCTGGTTGTACCTGTAGTTGTGCTTTTTTACTAGCTTGCACAAGGAGGCATCAGTATCCTTTTATACAAACAAATCACCAGCACAACAGGCTGGCTTACAGGCTGCTCATAATCCTGGCACAATTCCACCTCCTCCAAAACCAAAATGGCCACTGATTGCCTACAGGGACTACTGTGAAGCTCCTAGCCAAAATGACACATGCAGGCCTCCATGAGCCCTTTAAGTATGCCAGTGGAGCTCTATGATCCACAAGCTTTAAAGAAGATCTCAGTCATAGAATCCTGACACCATTTTCATTTTTTGATAGTGAATATTATTAAAAAGTGTGTTCCATATTAGACAGACATCATTCATTTCAATAAAGAAAACATCATGCTTGAAATGAATGAGGAGGTCCTTGCAAGTTGATGATGATGCATGCCCATTGGAGCTTCCATTCCCATTTTGAAAGCCTCTTTTTCCCCCCAGTGTACATCATCAGGTTTCCAAAGCATGCTTCAGCAATGCTCTACTTGTGTTGTTAGTCATCCCTCAAGAATATTTTAGTCTGTAAATTCAAATTGCAACCTAGCCAATGCTGATTCATTGGTTTTAGAGGACCATGAATGACTAGAAGAGCACATGCCTGACATGCTGACATGCAGAAAATCCCAGATTAAGTTCCTAGCATTTCTAGTTAAAAGGACCAGGGAGATTATCAGACATGGCAAAAACCATGTCAGAAGATTGCAACAAGAACAGGAGCAGGGGATATTATCAGATACATCATTCTTCAGCGTCCTAGGGATGTAGCGCAGGCGTAAGACATCCCTTTTTATTGGCAGCTTGTCCCCATCAATACAAAAGTGAAGCCTCATCCGTGACAGCATCTGATAATGTCACCCTTTCTGTTCTCCTAGAGTTCTGATGTGTTTGGCATGCGTTTTTTTTTTTTTTTTTTTTTTTTTGCCATGTTTCCCGCATCTGATAATCTCCCAGGTGGCAAATTATGGGAAAGACCCATCTCTCCCTGAGACCCCAGAGAGCTGCTGCCAATCCAGTTGGGCTGGATGAATAAATAGCCTCACCTGGGATAAGGTGGCTTCCTAGGTCAGGGAAATAAGAATGAAAATGCTTGCAATCTGAACCCTACCCGTTGTATTTTGTACAATAATGGGGAAAAGGCTGCTGTTAAGAAGAGTTCAATTCATTTTAAAGACAGTCATGCACCAGCTCCTTTAAAAAATATTATAGTGTTGTTTTTCCTCCTTCAATATTTGCAGAACTTTTAGCAACTCATAAATAAAGAGGCTGCTGAGTCTTTATATTACTTCTAAAAACCTCTGCCTCTTATTAAGCTACCCAAGATAGCTCACACATTGTTTCTAACAGAAGGTAATTTAGGTTCCCTCTGCCTGCATGGCTTTATGTATTGAAAATATCACCCACCATTCTTGATAGGCAAGCTTCGTTAATTGCTTTGTTTAAAAAAAAAAAGCAAAACCCAAGGAATTTATGTAAGTTTTAATGGGTTTAATTTTCTTTTAAGTTTTCCTTATAAAAATGTTGCAGCATTCCAAAATCAAATAAATTAGCCAAAGAGTTGATTCAATGTGCTGTTGTACCAGCAGATTTTTTCTTCTAAAAAATACCCTCTAAATCCCTCTAGACATTGCTTCAGCAAGATGAAGTGTATATAAAAAAAATGTGTACATAACAGAGTGAGTGAGGTGGCATTTAAATAAAAAGAAAGGAGAGAAAGACATTATTACCTGTACTCTCAAAGCCATCCTCCTCCAACCGTCTCGTCTGATTCTACAGGTTTAGAATATCAAAGTACTGAAATTTTAAATCGGGAGAATAAAGCTTGAAACATTGGTAAAGACAGCTGAGATTATGCTGTAATCGCCTTCTGCTTTCTATCACTATCTTTAAAGGGCTCATAATATTAGGTATGGGATTTGAATGTTTTAAAAACACACAAAATCTTTCAGAAACCTACAGTAATGGTTCTTTCTTCTCATTTTCTTTAGTTGCCATGAAGCAGGGCAAGGCAATTATTAAAAATATTGGCAGTTACCGGCTGCAAAAAGTAGATAATGAGTGCAGCATTCCCAACACAAAGGTATACACAGAAATACTGTAAAAATACATTTACAGAAGCATGAAGTTAAAACAATCTGCTTTGTTTCAGGCATTAAAATCCTGCATCCAAATACATTACTTCCTTGCAGATGAAAACGATGGCATTGTGAGCAACATTGATGATGTGTGAGCCATACGGTCCATGAATCCAAGCATGTCTGTGGCTTCCAGTACACACTGAATACACACATTGAAATATTTCCAAATAATCTTAACTTTTAAAAATCCATTCAGACAGAATATAGCACAATGTCCACTCTCACAGATATCTCCATCAAAACCTTAACAACGATAATCTTCACTTTTTCATAGTTGCATTTTCCATATAAGATCTTCATTCAAGACTTCATTTTGTTTTATATCAGAAAACTGGGTAACAATTGTACTCTTC
Organism: Gambelia wislizenii; assembly: GCA_030847615.1. Taxonomy (NCBI): domain Eukaryota; kingdom Metazoa; phylum Chordata; class Lepidosauria; order Squamata; family Crotaphytidae; genus Gambelia; species Gambelia wislizenii. The sequence goes on from JAUMIR010000004.1 coordinate 114,352,329, forward strand.
ACATGTTGTAACAAACACACATAAAAGGGACATGGGAATAATGTTCCACCACCTGCACTGTGTGTGTTTTATATATAATCTACACATTTGCAGAGTATTTGTGTTTAGGCTAAGATTGGGTACTCTACATTGTTGTCTACTGGGAACCATGATAGTAAGATTCCCCCACACACACACTCAATTTAGGCTAAGTCAAGGGTGTTGAAGATGGTGGGGTGACTACTCACTCACACATCACTGTGTTCCACACCTTCCCACCACTAGCTGCTAACAAACCTACTGCTACTATGTCTACCATGTTGCCATTAGAATTCAATGACTCTGCTAAAAGACATGATACATAGGGAGAACATAGCCACACACCCAGAGAATCATGCTTCCAGAAGTACACAGGGAGAAGAAATCCACTTTAAAACAAGGCACACACTCCCTATGTGCCAGGTTTCCTGGCAGAATTGTTGGGACTTTGATGTTGATGGGAATGATGGCGCCATCAGAGAGCCATGGGCCACATGTTAGCCATCAGTGTGCTAAATGGAAAAGAGCTGGAGCCAGAAGGTATAGTTGTGCTTTCTGTCCTCTACTTGTTAAACATAACATTTGGGGGATGCTTTACATTTAGACAATCACTGATCAATTATTTCAGGAAAGGGAGCAACTCTATCATGCAATGTTTTCCTTCTGATTAAAACACCCATTATGTCAGGTAGAACAGAAAAAGATCCTATGTCATCTTTTTATAACAAAGCAGAAAAAAAAACCCCATACATTTGGCAGAGGTAGCTGGTACAAACATTAGACCAGTTATAAAGGTACACTGAAGCTGGCTTGTGGAAGCTTCAGTCTGTCCTTTCCCAACGTACCAGTATTGTGACCAATGAAATTGGTTGTTGTTCCCGATAATATGGAACCTCTGTGAAATGACACTTCTTGGAATACTGTTGGCAGTGACAGCTAATTAGTGTTGTACAATTCAACAGCAATGACATTTCTGAATGTATCGCTGTCCAAATTAATGAGTTAACATAGCGGCTCCTAGAGGAAGCATCTAAGCAATGACAGCTTGGTGACCAACCAAGTATCAAATTGATGACAAGCTTGTTGACATTGTATCTCAAAGCACCTAGTATTTCTTATCAGTCTAGCTCCTTCCTGGCATTCCTAATAAACAACATTTCAAAAGCTCTTGAATTTGGCTGCCATGACCATAGTAGCTGTTCTGCTAGATTTTTACAAAAATAAGATTTTAGGGGAGAGACCTTAGCAAATTTGAAAAACTTTATTCTCTCTCATCTGTTTATATATTGACTCTCTCTCTCTCTCTCAATCTTCATCTACCCATCTATGATCTAAAAAGTATATTCACAAATAGAAATTCAAATTCAGGCTACCAGCTATTATTTTAGATCCAGAGTGGGCAACATGTCTTTCCTTCAGGAAGTTTCATTTAAAATAAACATGTGTAGGGCTTTGCACCTTATTTTCACAAACAAACAAACAAACAAACAAACAAAACAAGGTTTTTAGGAAACCAGAAATGAACTTCTGGGAACTTCCAGTTTCAGTTCAGGGTTGATTCAGATGGTGTGAACCACAACAGATCCTGGTAGAAAACTAGTCTAGGGATTCATCAAACTTCTCTGCTCTTATTTTAGACCAAAATAGTTCAACCACCTGCAATAAAAGAATTGTAAAGCATAAAATGGTCCAAAGAACATGTTTTTGTACAGCTTGCTGTAATGGTGTGGTACACCCAATGGTAACTGTGGCCTTAAGATCTCAACAATTCACCAACTAATAAATTGAATTAATCTGTCACTTTGCAGGAACACATGCAGATGATATCAAAGATTAATTCCTTGCTCTTGATGAAATGTATGAATTAAGTGACCAAGAATCCCTTTGTTAGGGATGATTGTATGTTGTCTGCAGTATTTAGTTAACCAATTCTCTTGATTGTTTCTTGGAAAGATCATAGAATCATAGAGTTGGAAGAGACCACAAGGGCCAGCCAGTCCAACCCCTGCCATGCAGGAATAAACAACCAAAGCATTCCTGACAGATGGCCATCCAGCCTCTGCTTAAAAACCTCCAAAGAGGGAGACTCCACCACATTCTGAGGCAGTGTGCATTCCACTGCCAAACAGCTCTTATGGTCTTCCTAATGTTTAGATGGAATCTCTTTTCCTGTAGTTTGAGTCCACTGCTACGTGTCCTACTCTCTGGAGCCACAGAAAACAAGCTTGCTCCATCCTCAGTATGACATTCCTTCAAATATTTAAACATGGGTATCATGCCACCTCTTAACCTTCTCTTCTCCAGGCTAAACATACCCAGCTCCCTAAAACACTTCTCATAGGGCATGGCTTCCAGACCTCCCACAATTTTGGTTATCTTCCTCTGGACACGTTCCAGCTTGTCCATATCCTTCTTGAATTGTGGTGCCCAGAACTGGACACAATTTTATGTGGATTCTGTTCCTCATGCTTATCTAAATATTTCTCTTTTTCTCTATCATTTTCTTTGGAGAGATAGCTGAAATATTTTTTCCTGTATTGCGGGGTTACTGAAGAGCAGGTTAACCACATGACAGTTCTCTGGGAATACAATAAAAGTCATACATATGGCACAACCAGCAACCATTCGCCAGCATTACGTGCCAGAAGAGAGCTCTAGAAAATACAGATAATCCTATCAAGAAAGGTCACAACTAACAGGATGGTTCCTAATAAAAGTAATGTCTTAAAATATTTTTAAAAAATTCAAAAACGTGGTTGTTGAATGTAAGGAAACTCTGACAAGAAGAATTCTGGACTGACAAAAGTCTTCACAGTTTAGGACTTTCTGTGTGAAATCTGTACATTGTTCTTTTCTGCAGAAAACATCATTTTCTGTACAGAAAATTATATTTCTACATAGGAAATGTTGTTTCCTGCAAAGAAAATGCTGCTCTCTGCACAAAAATCCTATGCAAATTGTATGCAGATTAAGTCCCAAATTGTAAATAGTCTTGAAAAACTACACAGTTTTTGAAGACTTTCTTAGATTGACAATAAATTGCTAAAATTACTGATTGCTTTCTTTAAGAATAAAACTAGAAAAGATTTACACCCCTAAAGCTGGAAAAAATAGTCATTATCTGTTGCATTCTTTCATTATCATTCTATAATTAGAAAATAATTTGTGCTTACTTTGAGGTTTAATTTTCTGTTTCTTATATTGCATTTATTTTGTGCCATTATTGCCATTTCAATTAGCCTCCTTCCTTGTTAAAGTTGTATAACTGGAACAGCAGAGAAAATTTACATTTGTTGCACCTGGTTGGTACATCTAATCACACCTTGTTTACACCTCATTAACAAGGTGTAACAATGACAAGTTGTTAAGAATTAGAAAACAATTAACCTTGAGTAGTGGAATTTACAGTTCTGCTGAGGATGGGTTCAGTTCTTTTGAATATGTTTTCCTTCTAATCTGAGGGTATTTTCAGTAAATTAGCTTTAAAATACTACAGTAAAATGTCACTATAATGTAAAATTTCCCATGTTTATAACAGCCAGCTATACATACATACAAACAAGGTGGTAGTCGCCAGGCGGCTGCAGCGGTGGTGGACTGAGAGGCCCCAATCATAGGCTGCGGCAGTGGCACAGTGGTAGATGGCAGGCGAGCTCTTCCCCCACCCTGTGCCAATTGGAGCTCACAGACTGCAATGGTGGCGGGTGGACCAACCCCCCTGAAAGGGCCGGAGGTCCCTGGAAGGCCGCAGCGGCAGCGGGCAAGCTAGCTTTCCCCAGGCTGATCAATGGTCAGTGGATGGCAAGCAGGCCTTTTTGCACCTCCCGGGTCAATTGGAGGCTGCAGGAGTGGCAGAGGCCCTTCCCCCCTCCTGAGCCATCAAATGCCTAGAGACCGAGGCTTGCTCCCTCTCCCCCCCCAAAAAAAATTCTAGAGGTATGCCACTGGACAAAAGATGAAGGAAGTGACAAAGGACAAAGAAAGGAAAGCCAACATGACCCCCCTATTCCCCACATGTGCCCCTCCCCCATGTCTCCAAACCAGCTAGCAATCTGTGGTCTTCGACAAAGGGCAAAAGAGAGGAGGAGGCTAGGTGCGGACTGGCCTAAATTATAGTGTGCTCCACCCTTACCTCCTCCCCACCATGGCATGACACGCCTGTGTTCCCTTTCATTAAAACACCTCCCCCAATGCAACGCTATGCGATGCTCGGGGGTGGCTATTATAGAGAAATATACAGTAGTTCATTTTGAACATATACAATTTCACACGGTTGAATTTCACAATTTTGGAAATGGATTGTTGAATATGAAAAGACGTTGGAAATTCAACATTACTGCACTGGAACTCAATTGGTGCCTTGAGAAAGGTCAGTGTTGACATTGCTCCTACAGGTATGGAAAACTGAGAACATCATTTTCTATCTTATGTTATTCTTCTGTTTTGGTTTTAGTTTTCTGGGAAGGCTTCTGCTGGCAAGCTGAAGTGCTACGGCTTCCATAATCCAGTGGTGCACAGGTACACAGGATTGGCCCTACAATTAGCCCTAACAGTGCCTCATGGTTGTATCTTGAAAGGGCAGCACATTTTCATAGAATCATAGAATTGGAAGAGACCCCAAGGGCTATCCAGTCCAACCCCCTGCCATGCAGGAATACACAATCAAATCATTCCTGACAGATGGCCATCCAGCCTCTCTTTAAAAACTTTCAAAGAAGGAGACTCTACTACACTGCAAGGCTGTGTATTCCACTTCCGAACAGGCCTTACTGTCAGGAAGGTCTTCCTAATGTTTAGATGGAATCTCTTTTCCTGTAATTTGAACCCATTGCTCCGTGTCCTAGTCTCTAGAGCAGCAGAAAACAAGCTTGCTCCATCCTCAGTATGACATCCCTGCAAATATTTAAACATGGCTATCATGTCACCTCTCAGCCTTCTCTTCTCCAGACTAAACATGCCCAGCTCCCTAAGCCGCTTCTTATAGGGAATGGCTTCCAGACCACCCACCATCCTGGTCGCCCTCCTCTGGACACATTCCAGCTTCTCCATATCCTTCTGAGTTGTTGTGCCCAGAACTGGACACAATATTCCAGGTGAGGTCTGACCAAAGAGTGGCACCATTACTTCCCTTGATCTAGACACTATGCTTCTATTAATGCAACCTAGAATCACATTGGCTTTTTTAGCTGCTGCATCACACTGCTGATTCATGTTCAGCTTGACAATGTTATCTGTGATATAATTTTTTTTGTGGTAATGAAGGCATAATTGAAGACCGTTTAAAAATACTATAATGACCAACAACAATTGGGACAGTATCAGACCACCCTCCTCAGAAGTTCTTTTGCCGGCATAAATTGTGGTGTTTTTATCCTGACAAAAGAACTCCCCCCACCAGACCTTACCTTGTTCACATTAAAGAGGCAGCCCAGGCACTAACGGGGAATGAAGAGAACTCCATTCACATCCTGGTTTCAAATCTTACTGATTCTTGCAAGAAGATGCTCGCGTGGGAATTTCAAAAAACAAAACAAAATAAAGAGGCAAAACATTCAGAAAAGCACCAAAGCACACTTTATAAGCCCCAAGTACAGGAGGTGGGGGCCATAAAAAGAGCATCCCGCCTACCTGGCTGTCATGATCTCACCCGGAAGTGTTTGCCCATTGATGCTGCATTCATGTGAGTACAATGGCGCATGGATTCAAACACCAGTAATGCCGGCAGAAAATTAACATGGGAGATCAATTGACAGCTTGGCCCATCAATAAAATAGGATGGTTTTTAAACAATATATGATTGCAAAAGGGTGATGTCATCTGGTACGTGTGCCCTTTTCCGATCATCAGGTATCCTTATGATGCTGTATTTGACTACCTGTAGTCTGATAAAGACCTTGGTCATTAAGGACAGTTACTTCACAAATTAATTTAAAAAGGAACTCCCCAAGTTGTAGTTATTACTGCATTTTTACTGCCCTAGACTAAAAATGGTGCTTGTAGAATTTTCTGCTCTAGATTCCAAATTAATGTTGCTGACTTTAGGTACTACAGACCTTTAACCTGCAAGTGGGCAATCTCAGATTAATCATAGCATGCTACCCATGAAAAAATAAGTTTTTAAATATATATATATATATATATATATACCCCAACTTAAACATAAACACATACTTGTTTTAAATGCATAAAACACACATACAAAGAAAAAAGAAAAATCACTTAACCAACAAAACACATACATACTAAACTAAAATTCACTACAGACTCACTGCTGACTAATGATTATATTCTACTAGTAAAACTGGCCTGAGCTCCAAAAAGTCTACTGATAAGTATTTTAATTTTATCAATGTTTGTATATATGGATGCCAACTTGGATTTATGTATTGATGTATAACTTGTTTGAAGTTTGATGGGTCTTTGGACTGTATGAATAAACTTGTTGTTGTTGCTGTATACACAAATTAGAAATTAGAAAGCTACTAGTAAAACACTCCTTTAAAGTGATATTCCAATAAAGCTTCTACATTAAATTGAAACCAAACTATTTTTAAAAACCCAAAGTTGATACATACCCCCTACTCTGCTGTAAAGAAGTAATAAACAAATCCCAGTCTTTCTTGAAATTAATCAAAGTGAAATAATAAGTTTTTTTTTTATTTGAAAATTTCTATTGTCCCCACCAATCAATTATATGTCACTTTTGAGAAAAAACAAAAGAAAAGTGAAACTATTATCTCTTTCAATAGACTTCTTTCACTGACAGGTGTTCTGTACATCACAGTGATGTCTCCTTTGAAAAAGATACTAGGTCTTTGTCAGAAAAATGTTGGAATTTATTCATCTCTTTCTTTGTGGACTAATAACTTTTTGTTAACTTGAAACAGAGGCAGTTTCCCCCTCTTTGGCTTTGTTTGAAATAAGGCCTGCCTACTTCAGGGAAACAACAGCCTGTGTTGCTTTATCTTTCTCAAATGTAGTTTACCAACCCCTTCCCCCACACCTACTTGCAAGGTTTCAATTCTTTTGGCTCTGGAAGAAAAATCATTGCAGAAAAAAGTTCTTTCTTGAAGTGATGACAGAGGCAAAATTTTATTCTTTTGTAGAAAACAGGAACATTTGAAGAGAGACGTCTTTGTTCTTTGTTGAAGGAAGCTGGAATTCTCAACTTCTTAAACCATTAATCCATCCCGACTTTTTACTTCTCTGAAGATGAGTATTTCAGATAATGAGGTATTGTACTTTGAAATTCCTTTTAAACAATACCTTCTTCTTCAGCCATACATTCCAGTCATGTGGTCCTTTCCACGATAGCTTGGCAATTGATGGATCTCTTTTATGACTATTTATTTCCATTGGAAAAAAAATACAATATAAATAATTCTCATAAATCCTGTCATAAAAAACACATCTCCCCTGCATATATGGAGAGTCTGCATATATATGGGCAATGTGCCATTCATTTTTATTTGTATAGACACACATCACTGGGGGAGAAAGATATTGCTTTCTTGGTCTGCTTCCATACCTTTAACAGAAACCAGATCTTCTTGGCTCTTCTCCTCTCTGCTTTTTGTCCACCAGTAGGTAACATCCTTTCTATTCAAACAGGCTTTTGGCCATTAACTGGCTGCTGCATAAGGGTCTTTTAATGGGAAGTACTTCCCCCTTTCTTGTTATATTCTTTGAATGCTTTCAATTCAGTACTTTTAACTTAATGCTTTCAATTCATATGATAGCTTATTTAATTGCTTTTTCATTGTTCATCAGTTTTATAATTGATTAGTTTTTTACCTGTCCTGTGATCTAATTCATTTTGTTAGCTGCCTGGGTCCTGCATTACAGAATTCTGATGATTTGTGAAGTAAAATACCAAACTCCTCTGGGACTAATATCTCCCTCCCACCAAGACCTCTGAGACTTGGGGAGATAACTCTGGAAATACTGTGGTGCTGGAGGAGAGCTCTACGGTTACCATAGGGCTTATCTGCACAGGCAATTTATCTTGTCTTGCCCCTGTCTTAGAGCCATGCAGTCCTGACAACACAGGGTTTTTGCCCTGTTTTGTCCCCGGGCAGTCCTCACCAAGCCTGGGGCAAACATGGGGCTATGATGGGAGGAAGATGGGGTAGAGTGCGATTAAATGTTTTAAAATAATATCTGGTAAAATGTATTCCAGCCTGGAAGAAACAAATAAGGCTATGCATGACCACAGGAGACTATTCTGGCATGCTGGCCTATTGCTGTAGCTGCCAGCTGCCTTGCTCTTCTGGGTCGAGGAAGGGGGCCTGCAACATGTGACCAAGGCTGGTCCTATGCAGGGGGTCTTGCACACATACTTCAGGCCTCCTGTCCGGATCTGGACAGTGGGATACAAGTGGTGGTTGCAACACCTGGACTTCCATTTTGTGGAGGTAACAGGGAAGAACGGGCCTGACCCACAGGCAGGATATGCTGGCGGAGAGCCGGTGTATTGTGACATGTGTAGATGAGCCCATAGACTGCCCAAAAGGCAAATAAATGAGTCCAAGAGCAAATAAAACCTGGACTAGAAGCCAAGATGACTAAATTGAGGCTATCATATTTGGACATATAATGAGATGACATGACTCATTAGAAGAAGATAATGCCAGATTGTAGGCAGTAGGAAAATAGAAATACTGCAACATGCTTGGATTGACTCAATGAAGAAAGCCACAACTCTGAGTTTGCAGGACTGTTAATAACAGGATATCTTGGGGCATTATCAAACTACACTGTTATGGTGCTATTATTCCACTTTAACTACTATGACTACCTCTCGTGCAATTCTGGGGTTTGTAGTTTAGTGAGGCCTAAGAGCTCTCTGGCTGAGAATGCTAAATGCCCCTTCTTAAACTGCAAATCCCAGGATTTCACAGGAGGTACATCAGAGATTTCTTGCCCGTGGGACCTAAAACTTTGCCCGTGGGATCCAGCTATACAACCAGTTGTGTCAAATGCATGATATTAACCTGAATGAATTATAGTGATAAATAAAACCTCCATTAATATAAACCCCACATTTCTTCCAAAAGCTGTTTCTTCAAATTAAGTAGATACACATATGCTGATTAAGTAGATGCACATATGCCAAGTGCTACCTTGTGATCCATGACCATTTCCATAAAAAAAGGTGATGATTACACCATAGCTTGATTCCCATTCAAATGTAGTCAATTTAAATGTTATTTAAAGCCACACAACATCAGTCCTACTGTTGGGCAGGATGAAGCAACCACCTGAGGGCAATAATAGAATTTGAATATCATGAAAAGGGCAACAAATCACTACTTATTTATTTTGCTGTTATTATTATTTTACTTCCAGGGATGGGAAGAAGTGTTTTCAGGATTATGTTTTGCCTCATGTGCAAAATAACCTGTCTGGCTTTGGATATTGTACATCTTGACCTGGGTGGATTCTGGAGCGTGCTAACTACTATTCCACTTTAGGCAGCAAAATGTCTTTGGACTTTTTTGGACGACAGTTTACAACGCTAGCAGCCTTGTCCCCGTTACGAGGCTGTAGCGCTGCAGAGCATCCCTTTCGGATGACGCTCTGCCCTGCTGTCCCTCTTGCGGTACTGTTGCGTAACCGCGGGGACGCAGCAGCGTTATATTTGGCATTTTTCTACTCACGAAAGTTGATCGTGAGTAGAAAAATGCCAAATATAACACTGCTGTGTCCCCGCGGTTACGCAACAGTACCTCAAGAGGGACAGCAGGGCAGAGCGTCATCCGAAAGGGATGCTCTGCAGCGCTGCAGCCTTGCAACGGGGACGAGGCTGCTAGCGTTGTAAACTGTCGTCCAAAAAAGTCCTTTGGATGTTCCTTAAGCTAACACAGTGTAAGTCTTTCTTTCTTCCTTCCTTCCTTCCTTCCTTCCTTCCTTCCTTTCTGTTAAATATCTTTGTTCCAATTAAATCAGATTTTAAATCCCTCTTGTGATGCCATGGGTTTATATTTGAAAATGATGTTTGATTTATTAATCACATTTTGGGAGAAAGGCAGGATGTAAATTCATTAAATAAACAAACAATGTATTAGAGAATGAGGTAAGGAGCTGTTAGGGGATGGGAGAGAAAGGGATGTTGAAATGAATGTTGATTAGTGGAATGTTTGAAGGAGATTTTCATAAGACTGGTAAATGATAGTTAATGAATGACAGTTGGAAGTTCCATTTGAATGAAGTTTCAGTTTGCCTGATGTTTGAGAGGAGCGCAGGTAGAAACGAGTTTGGGTTTGAGTTAGAGTAGGCTTGGTGTAAGAGAAGGGAGTTTGGCTTGAATGTGGTTCTGTGGTTGATAAGAGTCTGAATTAGCTTGAGAGGATTGAAAGAATGAGAGAGAGAGAGAGGTGTTTAAAATGTAATAAATAAATAATCTGCTGTGTTAAGTTTAACTTCTGTAAATAAAGATTGTCTTATGTTTTTATACACTTTTGGCCTCCAAAACAACTATCTGTCTGAGAGCTTGGATTCAGACAAGGTGTCTGTGGTGGCAATATAGAAGATAGAGGGGTGGTATCCCTCGAAGATTAGATGCAGAGGAAGGAGGCATGAAAATTGGAGGAAGGAACACCAACAGTTTGAGATATGCCGCTGACACTAGCAAAGACTTAGAAGAACTATTGAAGAAAGTCAAGGCGGAAAGTACAAAGGAAGGTTGACAGTTCAACATTAAGAAAACAAAAATAATGACCACAGAAGGTTTACATAATTTTAAAGCAGATGATGAAGACATTAAAACAGTTCCATACCTTTTTTGTACCTTGGCTCAGTTGTTAACCAGAATGGAGACTGCGTTCAAGAAATCAAAAGATTAGGATTTGGAAGGACAGATATGAGGAAACTAGACAAGATCATGAAGTGTCAAGATATATATCATTGATTAGTCAAGTTAGAATTGTCCATGCCATTGTATTTTGAATCTCTATCTATGGGTGTGGAAGCTGGATAGTGAAGAAAGCTGATAAGAAGAAACTCAACTTATTTGAAATGTGGTGCTGGAGAAATATGAGCAGGGCTATTGACAATAAGGTGACTCTCATTCATATGGCTGCCATATGTTGAAGTCGACTTGATGGCAGTTAACAACAGCAGTCCATTGAGGATATAAATTGCATAAATCCTCATAATACCTTGAGGACATTTATACAGTCCCCAAAGATGATATCACAGAGGTGGGTAACAAGGAAAGCTCTCACTCTTGATAATTATAATGAGCACTGTGGAAGTCTTCACATTTGGTGGGTTAAAGGGTAGAAACCCCACATTTGGCCACAGTGGTGGGATTGCCTGAGTGGAAAACCTCCACATTTTGCTACCACAGCAGGAGGACAAAGGGTGGAATCCTCATATAAGGAGGGGAAACCCCCACACAACTCCCTCCTCTTACTTTTCGGCAGATGCAGAAAGTAAATGAAATCTGAAGATCTATATCAATGTCAGCAGTTTCAGTTTAGTGACACAGAAAAAAAATAAAACCTACCCTGTTTAATATAGTAGCCATCAGGAAAGTTTTCAAGGATAAGGAGGAGCATGGGGAGAGAAAAAAACCTCCAGGAAAGCTTGTGGACATTTTTGCTTTCCATATTGCTTTACATATAATCTTCAGCTAAATCCATTGAGAAATATTCACAACTTTTCATGTCCTGGCCTTTGCATTTTATGTTATTACCTAAAGAACTTTAACAGTCACCAGACCATGACACATGTAGAAGTGTGAACTTGTAGACCATTATGGACTGTGAACTTTCCCATTTTATCAGTTTTTTTTAAATCTCCATTAACTGTGTGCTGTGAAAATCCAGTGGTCAATAATTTACAGTTTTCTTAGCTTTTAAATGGTTTGGTACCTGGAACACACAGGTTGAGAACTTCCAAAGGATTTGAACTATGAGTTATCTGATGTGGGTGGAGGCATAAGAAATTTGTCCACTTGGGCTAATTTGTGGTACATTTCAATCCTGGCACCCATTTTCAATAAGAAGGTTCAGACATATGAGCAGAAATGGAGTACATTTCACTATATAGGTTGGCATATTCCATGGGATAAGAAAATACATGTGTGGACAATAAGCTTTGGGCCGCCTCAGATTATATCTGGAAGACAGGACAACCCCTGTATCCATGGGGGAATATAATAATAATATTATAATATTATTCTTACCCACCTCCCTCCCTACGGATCAAGGCAGGGAACAACACATTAACACATAAACATAACATTGGTTAAAAGCACATATCAATTAAAAACTTATATCAGTTTAAAATAACAAGTAAATCCAAGACATTTTAAATGCTCCAAGACCCCCCATGGTTACCTAAAACCATGGATAATAGGAAACTTCATTATTTTCAATGAGACAAATGCTGGACGTTGACCAAAGGAATCACACTGGCGGACCTAGAAATGCCTAGAGAGAACTTATTTTTTCTCATGTGGATAAGTGAAACCATGGATACTGAATCCATGGATACAGGGGTCGGCCTGTATTTTTTAGGAGATGATACAGAAGCACAGCCAGCCTAACATTTTATTGGGGGAGAAGATACAGTCAGTTATGACAATAATACTCAATGGTGTGTGTGTATGTGCCTTCAAGTTTCCTGTCAACTTATGGCGACCCCATGAATTTCATAGGATTTTCTTAGGCAAGGAATACTGGGGTGTTGCCAGATCCTTCCTGTGAAATATAAGCCCACATCACCTGGTATTCATTGGTGGTCTCCCATGCAAGTATGTTGTCCCTTCACATTCGCTGGGGTTAGGGGTGGAGCAGCACTGTGAAAGTGAAAAAAACGTGAATAAATTAAGCCCTGCCCCCAACATATGTACTACACTACAGTATTGTAGACGCCTCTCCTGCCAACAGGACTGCCGATACCTGTTCGTGGGAAGAGGAGCAGGAGGAGGAGGGTGGGGTATTGGAGTTTGAGCTAGTTGAGCTGCAGCTACAAACTGTGAATACACAAAACCATGAATGTGAAATACGCATATGTGAAGGGACAACTGTACTAACAAGGGCCGACCCTGCTTAGCTTCCAAGATCAGATGGGACCTGGTGCCTTTAGGATATTTAATCCCTCCAATACTCATTGGCCAGAATACTGTTTGTGACACACACTCATGTATCCTATGGTTACATGAGTGATGTGTTTTTAACTTCAGTACCTTCTTGTGAAATTTCTCCCCACCTCCATTGACAAATTAGCTTTACAGTTCTAGTGTGCCTCCACTATTTAGTGGCCAGGAGAACATGGAGAGTAGCTGTTTAATGGCCAGGAAAGTGGCTGTTTAGTGGCCAGGGAAGGACCGGAGAGCCAAGATTGTGATAACTGCTCTTTTCTACCAGCTGCAAAACTGCAAATGAATGCTTTCCAGGCATTCCTGTTTTTCTGGGCTCTAAATGGCCATGGGATGCACACAGGTGCTGAGTTGCCTTGTGTGGTTGGGTTAGAGGAGAAGCTTCATAAGTATACTCACAGTGTGTTATGTTTCAGAAGTATCATACAGGATCTCACTTTATGAGGGTAAAAATAAACAGTCAAGTGAGGATGTGTATCTCACAGTTTTCTGTGAACCAGCATAAATCTCGCACCCCTACCTCCAGCCTGATGCCTTCTTTAAGATAGCTTTGAATTACTTCATGGATATACTGGAAGACACATATCTTCCCAAGTGTCTTGTTGACCATGACATCTTTTATACATCATTCCTCAGGAGGTTTAGGTATATGATCTTGGATGCTTGGAAGCTGATTGTGAGATCATATATTCCTAATTCCAGACTCATTTCTGTGTGCATAGATATTATTGGCATGGGCCTGGATGCTTGAAAGTGTCTGATGACCAAAGTACTTGCTTGGGAAAAGGTAATGTAGTCTCATAGAGCAGACTTTCCTGAAGGCATGGCTACAGGATTTTTAGTGGCACCTTCTTTTTACAGAAAGAGTCAGAATACCCAAATGGGATAAGGTAGGTGATAATTTATGAACTATTTACCAGATCTGCAAAAAGAAGCTTGCAATTGGTGTGAGATTATGAGGCTGAGGTGACCCCCTCAGACCAACACCCCACCACCACCACTACCAATGTCAAGATCAAGCCATCCATAGTTCCAGCAGCAAGCCATCTCTGATAACTTGTCACTGGCTTGCCACCCCATGGCATTAAGACTATCCCAGACCAGATACCCCAAAGGCCATGCCTCAGTGGGGGATGCTGCTGTATAGTGGCTCCACCGTATATTATCCTGCACATCTCTGCACATCCCAGGATTCTAAGGGCAACTCAGAAAATATCCTTCTTCTTTACAACATCCTAACTGTTGTTGTTCATGCAAGAGCCACTCCTCTCACCCACTAACCTGCACCTGAGGAAGGAGACAAGTGTTCAAAAGCTTTTGCTACAATTTTCTTTCTCTCAGTCTCAAAGGTGCTACAAGATCTCCTTGCTTACTAATCTGCTAATGTAACTATTTATTTAACAACAACCAAGCCAGTTATCTCACATTCCCTATACAGAGATATCTCGGTAAACGAAGCGCCTGACAAAGAAGCTCCTTTTCATGAAGTTCTTTTATCCCTTCCCAGCCCTTCCCCTTTCTTTTGTGTCCTCTGTCTAACTAGAAGTATTTTTCAGCAGCTTTGGTATTGGGAAAATGGTGAAAGAGGGCTGGAGAAACACAGGGGTTGTCTAAATGGCAAAAAAATACTCCTCACGGAATGTGAAGAGAATCCTACCTGTCTTAATGGCAATCCACATTGTTTTGCCATATTGGGAAGTAGGGGAGCCGAAAACATCAAAAACTACATGAGAAAAGCCTTTGCGGCTTTTCTCAGAGTTTTAAAAAACAGCGAGGGGAATGTGCATTATGACTTTCCCACAGGAGAGGAAGCACAAAGCTGATTGGTTTGATGAGCGCAGGGGGGCAGGGCTTGCTAATAAGGCAAGAGCCCACTGCTGCCATATTGGATTTTCACCTTAGCAAGTGCTGAGGCAAGAAAACAGGGTGGGTTGTTGTTGCTTTACTTTTCTGTTAAATTGAAAAATTGATCTATCACACCTTGGACATCTGTTGTTGTTGTGTTGTTGTTGTTTTAAAAGTTTGGTGGCAGCAAATTGAGGTAAGTACAAATGTGAGTAAATCACTCACAGACGCCATCTTGCATGTGAAGCTTATGGGGGCAAAAACACCATTAAGACAAGTCCCAGCTGCTGCAAAATGCCATTACTGCAAGGCACTCTGGGGGTTTTTGTTTGTTTGTTTGTTTCTCTGTTTCTTTTTGTTTTTGTTTTTGCTTCATATACACAAGCCCACAGACTTTTGGTATCAGGTTGCAGCAGCATGTCTGCAGTAAACAGTGCAATAAAGTTTGATCTGGGAAAGAGAAGAATTATAGTCTAGTTGTTCCTACTGTAACTGTGTGTGCCTTCCTATGACAGGCAAGGTAAATAGCAGCTGCCTTGAGATTTCCTTACTGGACATGAGTGAATAACAAAAAAGAAAGAAAGAAAGAAAGAAAGAAAGAAAGAAAGAAAGAAAGAAAGAAGTGAAGATTAGTTGTCTCACCAGCTGCTCCCAGCATGTTAAAGAAGCACAGATCTGTATGTTTGGCCACCAAAATGGAAATCCTAAGAAAAGTGGAAAGAAAAAGTCACCCCAGGTACATTTTGGAAGAAGCCTCCAAATGGTCCCTAGAAGCCAGATTTACCTTTCCTGGTTGTTTTGTTTTACATGTGCACATTGCTAGTTTTGAATAAAAAATGTTCCTGAAACATGTTCAGTTGCTGTTCTTTTTTTGGAGTGTAAGGTCCTATATTTATCCTTTCCATGTTGTTTCTGCCTTTGGTACCAAATTTTCTGTTAAAGGAGTAATGCTGAGGAGCATATTTACTTCATTAACTGAGCTATGCCTGTATGAGACAGTACAGGGTAGGCTGAAAAACCCCTACATCTGAAACCTGCTTTAAATGGAAGGCAATATTCCTTTCCATCCCTAAAGCAATCAGCCAAAATCTGCAATGAATACTCAGGACAATGTAGAGTTGAACCAAATTACAAAGAGGATTCCTTTTAGTCAACCTCCAAGCTGCAGTGTCATTATGACAACCATTATGGTGGTAATTACTTCTCCCCCCCCCCAGTGAATTCCAGTACCACCTGGTGACTTCTGCTGCTGTGAGTTTATACTGGAGGAGGGGCGTAGATCCCCAGTTGCCTATTCCTTACTGCATGCAATGGTCATAACTGGACTGGGGTATCATGCTTGACGGTGTCAGGCTTGGAATATAGTGTTATGTCTGGTGATATATGACAGTGAACTAGTGTTGTGTGTGTGATCACCAAAAGCACACTTGCATCCCCTTTTCACTGCACAGTTACAATCCCATAATTTCACTTTAATTTTTAATTTCCTGTGGAATCCTGGGATTTGTCGTTTAGGGAAGGGTATTCAGAATTTCCAGCCAGAGAGCTCTAGTGCCTCATCAAACTACAAACCAAAGGATTCCACAGGATGCAGCCATGGCAGTTAAAGTAGAATCATCGAACTATAATTATGTAATGTGAAAAGAGCCTTGGGACTTTATCAGACTAAGGACTTTTTCAGATGCCTTAAAATCCGTGAGGAGAGGTCGGGAGAGGTATGTGTCTATCGTGCGGCAGGGGTTCATTTTGGATAATGCCATCCCTCTCCCGTTGTTGTCCGTGTTGCTTCCATGTTGGATTGAAGGCAACCGCACCATTTTTTACTCATGGAAGTTGAGGGACGGCGTTGTCCAAAACAGACCCTCTGCCGTGCAATAGCTGTGTACCTCTCCCACTCTCTCCTCACAGATTTTAAGGCATCTGAAAAAGTCCCAATATGCAATAACATTTCTGTCCCACCAAAAGCTAAAAGTGTACTTGTCCCAGCACAAAAACCCTTCCTATCAGACCTACCTTCAGGTGGCATTAATGGAGCATGAATGGAGCTCTGTTCACTTCCATGCTCGTGATCACGGCAATTCTCATGAGTACACACAAGCATGGTAAATTTTTAAAATACAGAAAAATACAGACACAAAATGTACACACAAGCACAGAAACACACTTTAAACATAAAAGTAAACTAGGGAGGTTCATAAAAAGAGTGTCCCCTACCTGGTTGTAGCATTCGCATCCAGATGTGTTCTGGCATTGACACTGAAATCACAAGAGGACAATGTCATGAGGTTTCAAACATTGGCAATACCGGCAATAAAGCATCATGGGAGGTCTATCGACTGCTTGGCCCCTCAATAAAAAAGAATGCCTTATTCTCAAGACATTATTGTGAAAGGGTTGTTGTTTGGTATTTGCACTGTCTTGTGTTCATTAGGTGTCAATATGACACCATATTTGCCACATCTGATAAAGTCCTTGGTCTTTAATTCCTTCCCCCCCCCCTTTGTTTGTACTGCCTTAACCGCAGCTTGCCTCAGGACAAGGCTTGCCCCAGATAAGACATACCAATTGTTGACTGCGCAAACCCTCATGACTCCTGCAGGCCTACCATCTATTTTCTATCATTAGTGGTGAAGCAGACCTTGCCAAAATTCACATTCCATATTATTAACCACACATAGTCAGAATTTTCATCTTGGCTCATTGATGACAGCTGGAAGACTTGTTTATAGCCATAACTCCTGATGTGCTAGAGCATGCAGAGTGATTTAACTCAGCACCGTTTGTATGAAAATCATAAAGAATGGTGAGCATAACATTATTTTATCAAATAAGTTAACAACTACATAGTGTTGATCACCTGAAATATTATCCAAGGGATTTAAAAACAACAACAACCCAAACCTCTTTTATCCTACTTAATTTGTTTGTATCTAGCTTTTCTCTCAAAGTTGGGACACAAAGCAGCTTATTTCATATTAAAATAGCTAATAAAACACAATGAATTATGAATATAAAAGTGCCATGTGTCCCAGTTTTGGGGGAAAGGTGGGAAAAGCGGGATGTAAATGAAGATTACAAAGATGGTGGTGGTGGTGGTGATTGTAACAAGAAGAATAACTTTTATTTTTTAATTTATTTATTTATATGCCTCTTTTCTCCCAGAGTGGGATCCGATGATTCCACAAAAGGAACAGTACAATAAACTAAGTTGACAATAAAAACTTAGAAACAATAAAAGTATACATACCAATCTCCCTGTGAGTGACCATCTATTAAAAGCCTGCTTAAACAAAAAGGTCTGCCTGACAGTGAAAAGAGAGCAGGGATGGAGCCAGCCTAGCCTCCTCTAGAAAGGAATACCAGAGGGTGAGAGCAGTCTCAGAGAAGGCTCTCTCTCATGTCCTCACCAAACAATCCTGTGACAGTGGCAGGATCAAGAGAAAGCTGTCTCCTGTAGATCTTCAGATTCTTGCAGATTCATATAGGGAGATATGGTATTTCAGATAGCCTGGACCTAAGTCATGACCAGTATTTTAAATTGTGCTCCGAAATGAACCAGTTGCCAGTGAAGCTGTTTCAACAAGAGAGTTATATGCTCCCTGTAACTGCCCCCAGTCAGTCAAATTAGACATTAACTTAAATTGATCATCTGAACATTTAAACAACAGCTTAAAAAACAAATGAAAACATCATAGGTCCAGCCTGTCCATTTATATCAGTTAGTTATTAAAAGCCACCTTGAATAATAAAGACAACAGAGACGGTTTGAAAAAAAATACATATTTAGATATTTATTCAACATTTTATTTTAATATTTGCTTTTAGATTTTCTGCTTCTTCTGCTACATCCTCAGATGTTTGTGAGCAACATCAGAAGATGGTTATCACACTTCTACCAGCTGAAATCCTAAGATGATATGTGTCTGTATGCATATGAGTGAGTGTTTGCAAGCATTTTTACTTTAGAAAAGCAAATTTGGGCATCTGTATTTATGCAGTCATTTTATCCTAGAGAAAGCTTTCCCTTGAATGTCTGTCAATCTGCATTTGCAAGTGCAATCTCTGTGCTTGATCAATGATACAGCAGTGGGTGATCCAACTGTTCCTAAGTTGCATTTACATTTTGGGGGCTATTGGAGGTGGGAAATAAGAGAATTTTCAATTACTTTGAAAACAGTGCACGAAAATAAGATCTCAAATCCTCTCGCTATCAGTTTATGGATGATAAGTAAAAAATGGAACCCGGAGCTTTCTGGAGTCTGATAGTCATAGTTCATAACCAGATGCTTGTCATATATATTTTTTTAATAATACGTAACTTGACTATGCAACAAAGACAGCACAGTAGAGAAGACCACAGATAGGCAGCCCAACCACTAGTAGAGATGGTTTTAGATAATTTTAGCGCAGCCTCTGTAAATCTAACCCCAACTTGTGATGTATTATTTATCTACCAACTTCAAAAGCCCTCGTGGTTTTAGACATTTTGCAATTGTATTCTCAGCATGCCCTAACAAGTTGTGACTAATTTTCAAACTACACTTGTGTAACTGAATAAGAAAACTTGTCACTTTTCTTCAAGCTACCCAAAGATAAGCAGAATAACTTCTTGACAATTTGGGAATTATCCCCAAGACAATATCAGTGAAAGGCAGCTCTTTGGGGGGAATGGGACCTGAAGAACATCGCAAAGTGGGAAAGGGTCCCATAATTCCAAAGTGGGGAAGTCTTAAGTAAGGATTTTTAAAATCTCTACCTTCCACCCACCCTTTCTAATCAAATTCAGTAGTAGTTCTCCAGTTCCCAACAGCAAAGCCTAGATTGTTCAAGACTGGGATGGGTAATGCCAGGAGTCACAAATGCCTCGACCCATTTTTCTAGCTCTCAGTAATTCCCAGTTTGGCAACACAATGGCAACAGTGTTAAAAAACAAAACAAAACAAACCCTCAAAGAAGACCCATACCCTACCCTGCATTTTTACACAGTGAACAGTGGCCTTATTTTGAGAAAGTATTGTGCCTTGTGATGGCATGATTTTTTGCAATCCCAGTGGTGCACCTATGCCAGATTTTTGTAGTAGGATCTACATGGCCTGATCTGTGAGTTTTGTTCAAATTATTTAATATTATTATTTAATATGGGGCTGACACCCTATGAAAGACCTCCTGTTGTTGTTGTTGTTGTTGTTGTTGTTTTGTGCCTTCAAGTCATTTCTGACTTATGGTGAACCAAAGGCGACCCTATCAGGACAGGTTTCTGAAGCTGAGAGTGTGTGACTTACACAGGTGTGATTCTAATTTATGCCTGCAAAAGCCACTGTTGTTGGAGGGGGAGGAATTCTCTACCAATGTTGTGCAATGACCAAGCTCCCTCCCCTACAAAACCTTTAGCTGCTGCAGCCTCCCCCACTCCATGCCAATTTTCTGAATAGCAGAGAGTGATGGAATGGCAGAGAAGTATCCAGCTAGTATGTTCCTATAGCTGGATGCACAGCACTGACATCATCCTTTAGAACCTCCAGGAAATTCGCATATGAACATAGAGGAAGATCTATCCATCGCCCAGCCTCCACCTGCCAGTAAATTGGCATTTTCAGGGGGACATCAACAGCAAAAGGGTTGGTTGAGGGTGAGAATAGAAATGTTTCATAGTTTTGCCTGAACAGAATGTTGGAATGTGTCCCCCAATACAGATTCTCAGCCTGGATTTCATATAAATTTGTGAAACTATTCAGCAGGACCAGTTTAAGGAATTTTGGGGGCCCCTGCAATGCTTTATTTTGGAGGCCCCATATGTTTATCTCAGGTCAATGTAACCTAACTCAACCTAAGCTATTTGCAGTACAGGATATTCAGATCATTACTAATGTTTTTGCAGGAGGAGGTTACTACGGGGACCCCCACAATGATGGGCCTCCCTGCAGATGCTGATGCCGCCGGTGCCTTAAACCAGCCCTGCTATTCAGAGTATGACTAAGTCCGATTCCAACCTACTACTTAACTCCTGTCCATTAACCAACGTCCTCATTATGGCACTAACAACTTAAGTACACGCTTGATCTTCCAGACTTAATCCATTTGTCTTCCTCTTATAGTTGCTGCAGTTCTGACATCAGTGTTGTCACACCTCCATCTCCTTTGCATAGCTAACTCTTTATTGACTTGTCTTTATGAACAGGTTAACTGGAGTTAGGTAGGGTAGCCAAGTGCTCTGCTCGACAAAGGGAAGCCCTGTGCTCAAAGAATGGTCAATTTGACTGTCTCCTGTCTGAAATCCCAGTGGCACACCTATGCCAAATGTTGGTAGTAGCATCTGTCCAGTCTTAAAAGGAAGGGAAAGGTGGCACAGTGGTTGAATGCCAGTACTGAAAGCCACAAGGTTGTGAGTTCAATCCCAGAGGGCTCCCAGGTTGACTCAGCCTTCCATCCTTCCATAGGTCAGTAAAATGAGTACCTAGATTGTTGGGGGCAATTTGGTAAAAAAACACTGTAAACTGCTTAGGGAGTGCTTTGGCATTGATAAGTAGTATATAAATATCGATGCTATTGCTAATGGTTTTTGAAATTGCTCATTAACAGTTAGCACCTGTACTGTAGACTGAGCAAATGGACAGACTTCCTGGTTACAGAATCCTTCATTGATGACATATCTTGTATTGTTATTAAAATGATGGCAATGATTTCTAAATTTGCACATAAAAATATAAATTAGCACATAGAAATGTTATGCCACTATACCCCAATACACACACACACACACACACATATATATACACACACATATGCATACACACACACATCTTTTATATTAGCTACAACTCTTTTGCATTAGAAATACCTCTTTTGGGGCGATGCACAACTGACCACATTAACTGGATGAACAGTGGTTGTTCTTAGCTATGTGAGCTAAAGTTAGCTTCCCAACTTACCAGTAGGTACTGAATCCAAAGAAGTGTGTTAATGTCCATAAAAGCTTGTGCAAAAATAAAAACCAGTTAATCTTAAAGGTGCTGCCACATTTCCTTTTTTCTTCCTCTTCCAGCATCTATTGGATTTGTTAACTGTATTAATTTTTGAAAACTTGACATCTCCATGGAGTGAGACCAGTTGATTAGGTTTCAGCTTCTCATTTGTAGCAGTGACAATACTATCCATTTTAAGAATACCTTATCAGGGCTCCCCCTGTCCTCATTTTTAATTACCATGGTTATATAGAAGAACTAGAAGATCTATAGCAGCTGGCAGTCTTTGTGTCAGTGGGTCAATGAATCCACCCTAGGTTTTATTCTGAACTTTAAAGGGGTTATCCAAGGTGATGAAATCTACTTCCTAACTAGGTTTAGAATTTTGGATAGTTACATTAAAGTTCAGAGTAAAATTTGGAGTAGGTTCAATATCCTACTGACACTGGAGCCACCAGAAGCCCTGCAAAAGACCCATGTAAAACCAGGTTTGGGTTTTATAGAATCATCGAATCTACAGGGGCCATCCAATCCAACCCCCTGCCATGCAGGAACACACAATCAAAGCACTCCTGACAAATGGCCATCTATCATCTGTTTAAAAACCTCCAAAGAAAGAGACTCCACCACACTCCAATTCCACTGACAAGCAGCTCAGGAAGTTCTTCCTAATGTTTAGGTGGAACCTCTTTTCCTGTAGTTTGAATACATTGCTCCACATCCTAGTCTCTGAGGCAACAGAAAACAAGCTTGCTCCATATTCAGTATGGCATCCTTTCAAATATTTAAACATGGTTCCATGTCACTTCTTAACCTTCTCTTCTTCAGGCTAAGCATACCGTACCCAGCTCCCTAAGCTGCTCCTCATAGGACATGGCTTCTAGACCTTTCACCATTTCAGTCGCCCTCCTCTGGACACAGCTTTAGATGAAGTCACATTGCAGCATTTGCTAGCTACTGAAAGCAAGAACTAAATGTTTCTTTCTACCCTAGCCTTGTTTAACACATTTTAACCCTTGCATGTGCAAGGAAATGTTGCCTTTTTACAACATAGGAACAATTACTGGTGCAACTTCTTGGCTGCTTTCATGGAATTAGCCTTGATGTGAAAGTGGAAGTTATTCTAACCACAATTCAATAAACCTGAAAGTCAGGCATTTTGTAAACATTGCTGAACCTACAGAAACAAAATCAGATTGCAAGCATGCAACCCTGAGTAAATGTGCTCCATCTTGCCTTATTCTGTTTGTATGTTCTTAAAACACTTTCAAAATAATTCAGAACTCTTCATAGCACTAAAAAAAAAAACCTGAACAGTTTAGCTGTGCTTTCTTCCAACTCCTGCTTATCTTATGTTCTTGTGTAAATTTATTGAGATGTAGCTTTCCATTTTAGAGTTTAAGGGATAATGCTGAGAAGAAGAAAAGAAAAAAGAAAACTGCAATTCACATTTCATGACTCCTCTCATTTAAAAAAGCTCCATGCTTACTCTTCATGTCTTGCTTATTTACAAATGGATACAGTCAGAATTCTCTGAAAAACGTGTGGGTGGAGGATAGACATGAGATGGCGAGATGTTTGTTTGAATCATTTGGAGCTGTTTTCTCTCCTGGCATGTTTCTGC
Organism: Gambelia wislizenii; assembly: GCA_030847615.1. Classification (NCBI taxonomy): domain Eukaryota; kingdom Metazoa; phylum Chordata; class Lepidosauria; order Squamata; family Crotaphytidae; genus Gambelia; species Gambelia wislizenii. Next base: position 114,375,886 of record JAUMIR010000004.1, read on the forward strand.
AGACCATCTGCTCTCTGACTGTGCCACTCTGCAGTCTGAACCATGTGGAATGATCTGTGAAGGACTACTAAGTAGGCGGCCATGTCTTACAGCAGGGAGCTAGGCTTAGACAGATTTCAGCTCCCTTCTAATTCTGTTCCAAGAGTGTAGCAGCATAGCTCAGGTTCTAGGAGGATAATAGTTCTGGGGATATAAACACATGAACTTGAATCTGGTTTATATTTCTTGTTATTCCCTCCTTTTCCCCAGCTGTTTTGCCTTAGTAGCATCTTCTTTACAGAATGTATGACCATACATGCTTCAGATTCATATACTCTCTTCATGCAATGTGTACCCTAGATTTTTGCTAAGTGCAGATTGGGCATACAGAGTTTCCATGCATGCAGTATGAACACAAAAAGTCCTAAATCCTGTTGGAGACCCAAGTAGAGTAAACAATGAGTCAACACTTGTGTAAATCCCATTGATTCAACTGGTCTACACTAGTTGGCATTTCCAATAGGATTCATGCCAGAAGAACTCACAGAAGAACTCACCAATGAATGATGTCACCCAATAGAGCCATGTCAACAGGCCTGGTCACACTCACCTGCTTCAGAGAGATAAGTGCACAGGACTCCAGAGGTTGAGCTTAGAACCTGAAAACATATGGCTCATGACCTGGATAGACTGGAGAGCTGGGCCAAAGCTAACAAAATGAAATTCAAAAAAGAGAAATGTAAGGTACTGCACTTAGGGCGGAAAAATGAAATGCATAGATATAGGATGGGGGAGACCTGGCTGAACTAGACTATAGCAAAAGGGATCTAGGAGTCCTAGTAGACCACAAGTTGAACATGAGTCAACAGTGTGATGAGGCAGCTAAAAAGGCCAATGCGATTTTGGGCTGCATCAATAGAAGTATAGTGTCTAGATCAAGGGAAGTAATAGTGCCACTCTATTCTGTCTTGGTCAGGCCTCACCTAGAATACTGTGTCCAGTTCTGGGCACCACAATTCAAAAAGGATATTGACAAATTGGAGTATGTCCAGAGGAGGGTGACTAAAATGGTGAAAGGTCTGGAAACCATGCCTTATGAGGATAGACTTAGGGAGCTGGGTATGTTTAGCCTGGAAAAAAGATGGTTAAGGGGTGATATGATAGCCCTGTTTGAGTATTTGAAGGGGTGTCACATTGAGGATGGAGCAAGCTTGTTTTCTGCTGCTCCAGAGACTAGAACACGGAACAAGGGATGCAAGCTCCAGGAACAGAGATTCCACCTCAACATTAGGAGGAACTTTTTGACAGTAAGAGCTGGTCGGCAGTGGAACACACTCCCTTGGAGCGTGGTGGGGTCTCCTTCCTTGGAGGTCTTTAAACAGAAGCTGGATGGGATGCTTTGATCATGATTTCCTGCGTGGCAGGGGGTTGGACTGGATGGCCCTTGTGGTCTCTTCCAGCTCTACAATTCTATGATTCTATGTCTCATCTGGTGGACCTACTGTAATACAGCCTCATTCCGCACCTGTGATAATATTCACCTTAAATAATTATTCCAAGAATCATCTAGCTCAGCTGCTTTTGAAATCTCCCACTTTCTGTGAAGTCAACAGCTTTCACGGCCAGTATCCATAGATTTTCCTTGGTTTTTTTTCCAGGCTGTGAGGCCATGTTCTGGAAGAGTTTATTTCTGATGTTTCACCTGCATCTGTGGCTGGCATCTTCAGAGAATGGTTGTGTAGGAGTGTGTGTGGAGTTTATATGCTGTGAACCCCTGTTGGGGAGGGTATGTAAATTTGTGTATTTGAATAACTAGTTCCTGGGTGTAGATATGCAAGGAGGATTAATGTCTGTTTGGCTAATGTTTGGTTAATGATCCATTATCTGCTGGAAATCCCCCTGTCCCTGGATGGAATTTATTTGCAAGTGTTGGGTTTTGATTTTAGTCCTCCTTGCATATCTACACCCAGAAACTAACCATTCAAATACACAAATTTACATATACAGTACTCCCCAACAGGGGTTCACAGTATAGAAACTCCACACACACTCCTATCCAACCATACTCTGAAGATGCCAGCCACATATGCAAGCAAAATGTCAGAAATAAACTCTTCCAGAGCACAGCCTCACAGCCTGGAAAAAAATAAAGGAAAATCTCCCATTTTCTCTTTCTTCCTACCATTGTCCTCCCTGTCTTCAGTTTACTTCAATTGCTGCAAAATGAGTTCAAAGTGCAAAAGCACTTTGCGCCCAATTAACTGAGCAGGAAGGAGGAGCTAGAGGAATCTTGCCTTTTCCAGTAAGCAAAAGCAAACTGCTGCAGCCTTTCCTATCTTGCGTGTTCTTTCTCATTAAATCCTTTTGTCATCTTGACCATACTCTTATGTTGCTTGGCCACATATACACTTGTTTTCATCTGTGAAATGTTGGAGGGTCCAGTTCTATTTTATTTTATTGTTGAATATCTCATCCAATAGATCGTCAAACATGGTTCCCCTGATGCTTACATGGATCATGTTACCTGCTCCTAAATTCTGATCTACAGAAGATTCTCTCCAATTTGAAAACTCTCTTATTAGAGGAAAGAGTTACAGACACCTTTCCTCCTTGCCCTGCTAGATTTCTGTATAGAAGAATGGCTTTCAAATGGAGGAGCCCTGTGTACAACCTGCCATCTTAAGCAATATAGCCCAGGCATGGGTTTATTACCTCAGTGAAAGTTAGGGCTATAACACACCATGACTAACTTCAGAACCATCTGCTCTTCTCTTCATTTGCACAAAAGAACCCCTTTGCAAGATAACATTCTGTACTGGCTGTATTCTGAGCACTGGGGAACCAACAGTAACAAACAGGTTGAGTGCCAGAAAATACTTTCCCTGACTAATAGCAACTTAATGCTATCTAATGCACAGTTGTGGCAGTTTGCCTTGTCAAACAGGAAAATCACCTTTTACTCCTTCTGACATTTGAGATGGAGTAAACGAAAACTCTCATTTCTGGATCATCTATTATTTACCATGGAACAAAGCTAGAACCTAAATTATGTAAACGTGTTTTTAAGGCAAACTTTAGGTACTATATTTTTAGCATCTTCTGTACTTCAAAAAGAGAATCCAGTTCAATCAAATGCATCATCGAGGGCTGGGCTAAGAAAGGTTATGCCATGTATAAGTAAAGCATGTGCAGATGTTCTGATTGTAAGAGCTGTCTCTGTGCTATCTGAGCCTGTCCCAAGGCTAAGGAGATCACCTGACAATTCCATTACAACCTAAGATATTTAAAGTTGCAATCTAGGCATTATAATTTGCCTGGATGCAACATGGCAAACTGAAATTGATTTTATCATTTCATCAATTTGAAATAAGATATATGCCTGCCTTGGTGACATCTCTGTGAAATATTGTTATAATGCAAAAAATAAAATAAAAAATAACCAACCAGGTGCATTATTCAGAATATTGACACAATGTACCGAGCTGTACTCCAGAAACTAGTAAGGTGTGTGGTGCCAAATGAAATTACATGTCACTCAAAAGAAAGAGGAAAGTGCTACTCTTTATATTATGTCTGCAAAACAGGTACTGTACCATGACTGAAGTAGTTCTGACAGCTGGAAGAATTTCTGTAATTCTTTTTTCTTTAAATGAATATTAAGGTGGACATACAAGGTGGAGAAACAGATCTTGAGCCATGGCATCACTAATTAATTACTTACTCACTCACTCACTCACTCACCCTTTCTCTTGATTGCACATGTACATACACATCTGGAGCTGTAAGCTAAGATATTTTAAGATTGCATGCATTTTAAATGGCAACATGGAATTTCAATACTATAATAAATACAATGACAGCCAAGGAAACTCAATGCCTATTTACAGGGAGAAAAGTATGAGGCTTCAGCATTTCTGCCATGGCAATGTAAGCATTTCAGATATTGGATATCCATGGCAACCCACGTGAAAACTTTGTAAAACCTTTTTTTTAAAAAAATCAGATTACGACATACTTTTATAGTTCATAATAGCAGTGGAAGGGACTTCTGTGGGGTCATGTTGGCAACCATTTTTGTACCATGCATCACAGGTGGAAAGGGGCTGGACATGTTCCCCTCTGCTCTTTAGTGCCTTGGAAGTCCTTCAGTTGCTGTTGTTTTACGGGGCATTTGTGGTCTTTGCAACAGTGCCGTGACTGTTGATGTGACTTGCAATATGTATGATGTTACAAGTCTGGCTTATGATATGATAAATAGTGAAGAGGATGCCAGCCATCATTTTCTGCATGGAAATATTTTTGGTGCACAAAATGCTGTTGTCTGTACCCAGAAATGTGCTACTTTTTCAGGAATAAGTCCTGAACTGCAAAGATTCCCATCAGTCCAGGATTCTCCTCATTAGGGTTTCCTGACACCCAAGAAACATGTTTTTCGATCATTTTTTTTCCTGAATATTTTCAACTACTCCTTCCATCCCTAGTCCACTGGTATTGACCGGAAGATTCTTGTAGTTGTAGCAAAAATAACAACCCCTTTGCCACTAATTTCTGCAAATAAACAGGCGGCAATCCTAATAAAAACTCTTATGTAAGGAACACTTTTCCTGCAGAGGATCCTTATGGCAAGTTTCTTTTTTCTGGGAGGTCTGTTTTCTGCACACACAAAAATATTTTTAGGATGTCCCATTCTGAATTACCTTGTTCAATCAAGCCCTCAGTGTCTCCACTGGACTGTGTTCCTCAACTATGGAGATTATCTGACACGAGGGACCGCAACAAAAAATCACATTCCCAACAGCATCAGAAGATTGCTAAAAGAACAGAAAGGGAGACCTTACCAAATGCCACATCCTTCTGCAGTTCTGGGGCATTTGTGGATGAGGATTCCCTTTTTCATTGATGGGGAGAAGCTTCAAATTGAAAGGGATGCCTTACGGACAGCTGCGCTATGCCCCCAGAATGCTGAAGGACAACGTTTTCTGGTAAGGTCGCCCCTTTCTGTTCTTGTAATGATCTTCTGATGTGTTTTTTGCCACATCTGATAATCTCCTATATTCCTTTCTTCTGAAAGGGAAAAGATTCTGGCTAAATGTGTCCAAGAATATATTTTTGGAATTACAAAACTGGGTAATCTGGAATCAGTTATGACTGAATTGTCTAAGAACCCCTCCTGTTTCATCTACCACCTAGGACAATAGCGGGCAACTTGTGGCCCTCTAGATAGTGCTGGGTTACAACTCAAATCAGCTGTAGCTGGAGAGAGAAACTGGGAGCAGTGGTCCAGCAATACTTGAAAGACCACAAATTTGTTACCCCACACAGGCACAGAAGGTACCATGTACTTTCTGAGGTGGTGGATATTGGGGGTTGTGAAATTATGTCTGCATCACTCTACCATTCACAGGCACAGTGGAAACAGATAACTGGAGAGACCCCCCGGGATTCTGATGTAACTGCTTTCCTCAAGGTGTCCTGTGACCAAGAAAGTGCTGCAGATGTCATTTCCTAGTTCCCCAGTCTCCAACACCTTCCCCAGTCTCCAACACCCTCCTTTGGCCAGGGTGATACCAAGATGGCATGGTCAGTTTGGGGGATCAGATTCAGTTGTTAGTTACTGTAACCATGAATTTCTAGCAGTTATCTGACTGTAAATCCATTTTATAATCTTGTAACAGATGAAGTGGTGAATGGCCCAGAGTGCCAGCCACTCTGGGGGCTCAGTTAGATGGGAGAATTAATTGTGAAAAAGAGCGCATTAACTCACTATCCCAGCAGTGTTCACTTGTCCTCATGATGCATGTGCAAGATCACTGGCATGGGAAGCTATCTGAGTTTGAAGTTCACACAGAGAATGCAAATGAAAAAACATGGTGGCCGCGAGTGAATTACCTGCATTATTATTCTGCAAAAGCTCTCTCCATTTCCCTTTTCTTTTGCCATGATAAATGAGAGACGAGGAAGAGCGATCTTATGCTTAAAAACATTTTTTTGCTCTGCTGCTTGAAAATAGTGCACGATCACTTCTGTGAGAGACAACAATGGTGGCTTCAGCCATTTTGTAGCCGGCAAGACCTCCCCTGCTCACACCTGACCAATCACATTTTGACTCCTGGGATGTGCCCCAATTCAAATTGGTTGTTCAAATGGTCTGTAATGCACATTTTAATGATATTTTTTTTAAAAAAATAGTGATAAACAGCGAAAACAGTTATTGTGAAGTACTTGTAGTTTTCAACCCACCCACCCCTCCTTCCAAATATGGCAAATACCAGTGGGAGCTCATCTGGACAAAAGGTATTCCACCCACACTCCTTGAAGATTTTTTCACCATCTAGACAACACCCGGGTTTTGTGCAAAAACTATTTTTGCACAAAAACATTAGGGTCCCTCATAAAAACATATTTTTGTGGGGTGGGGAGCAATATTTTTGTGGCAGTTTTCAAACAGAGAGCCATGTTAATCTGTTGCAGTATAAAAAGGAAAAGGAAGGGAAGAATTCAGCAACATATTTAAGCCTGGTTTATTTTAGAATGAGCTTTTGTGGATTCCAGTCTACTTCTTAAGACACTGGTGGAGTTAATAACAAAGAACAGCAATGACATAGTTTTGGGTATATGATCAGAGTGTATTAGGATATGGAACCATGCATAATAGTATATTTTTGTGCAAAACCAACTGGAGAGGAATAAAAGCATAAGTCTTGAAAACTGTCATGATGGTTAACAATTTTTTTTCAGTGGAGTATCCTAATATATCCCCTTCTCATTCAGGACAAGAAAATATGTGAATATTCTTCACAACTGAATGCTATCCCTATGTATCTTCAGATAGTTAGAAACAGGAAACTGGAAATGTTTAATGGATAACCTAGTGAGAACTCTAAATTGAAGCAAATTTCTGTCCATTGGTATGTAGAAGCCCTACCACTTTCTAATTTGTGAGAAGAAGAAAATGATGTGTGTGTGTGTGTGTGTGTGTGTGGTGGGGTTCAGTCCCAGACATGAAGATAGACCAGCTAATTATCTTCAAAGTCTGTGTACCAAGCATTTCCCTTAGATTTCAAATAAGAGGAAGGCTATAAGTACTCTCCACAAAGATCTAGAAACATCATAGTGTAGTTCAGTCCTGAAACTGTCAAGGAAACTGTGCCTGTGCATTTGCGTCAACAAAGCAAAGGAGACAAATACAGTCTCATATTTCTAAGCCACAGGTTGTCTTTCTAGAATATGAAATGACAAGTCAATAAATAAAACCTTGTCACTGACAAAATATAAACATATTCAAATGAACAGGAGGAAATGTCAACAGCTACTTGCTGACACAAGTGTCACAGCTCACTGGATCTCCTTCCAAAAAGCAGTTGCCTCAGATATGAGCAGTTGCTGTCCAGATCAAATTGCTTTTTGCCACCCTGGCTTTGCAACAGCTGAAGCTCAGCCAACATGATATCAAAGCTTCAGCCAAACAAATCAATCTGGGCCACACCCAATCCTCAATTTTATAATTAACAAGTGATAGAACCCACTTGTAAGAGTACAGCCTGTTCATGTATGTTCTGTAGATTTTCTGAACATTCAGCAGTATGAAGTGTGTTGCCCTCCGTAAAGAAACAGAGAGTCTTCCTGGCAAAGCTTTGTAGAATCTGCATACCTTTCAGTCATTTTGCTAATTTAAATTTAGAATGTAGGATGAAATTTGGCAAATCCCAGTGAAATTTGCAAGAAGACAATCAAAATGGTCAGTATGTTTTGTTTTCCTCAATGCCAAACAGGAAAAGCTTGTTAGCAATGCAGAGAATGTTTAAGTGGACAATAGTGATGTGTGGCCTCTCCTAGAGAGATCTATTGTATTTTTTAGTAGGACTTGTTCACCCTTATGTATCAGATTCCATTTATGGTGAGATTGACTTAAAGCTATTTAACATAGAAGAAGGAGGAGAAAGCAGCAAAATGTGTTGTGAGACTAGGCAGAAATTTAGCTGTTCTAGTTGCTCTTCCATAGTGCAAAAGGGAGTGTCAGTAATCTCACAGGCTCATCACATGACATGTAATATAAACACTCTAGGTAGAGTGTCAAGAAGTGGGGAAAGATCTTACATTTTGTCATGTTCCTTTATAGATGACCACATGGAATGTTTTATGTTATGAGCATAAAGAAAAGGATGTTGGTGGCATCCACTCCACCACCAATGCAATGAGATCTTTGGTTCGGGTTAAATAACCAGACTAGACAAAAAAATAGTTTAAGCCAGGAATCTGACAATGAATACAAGCCACTTCCTTAGTAATCATTTTTTAAAGACAAGACATAAGGAAAAGAGCCAGTGTGGTGTGATTGCTTGAATGCTGGACTAAGGAGATTATCAGAAGCATCCAAAAAGTCCAAGAGCAGCATGCGATGATGACCTTACTGTCCTGCAAATGGGACCCAGTTTTAGACGTCCTTGTCATTGTAGTGTGCTGCTTCCATGCTGTAGCCATGAGTAGGGTGCTGCTTTTCATTGATGGGAAGGTCCCGTCAATGAAAAATGACACCTTACTCATGGCTGCAGCACAGAAGCAGCATGCAACTATGACAACATCATCTGAAACCAGGTCTCATTCATGGGACAGTAATGCCATCCTCACGTGCTGCTGTTGGACCTATTGCTGCATCTGATAATTTCCTAAGACTGAGCAGGGATAGCCATGGAAACCCACTGTCACACTCATTCAGCCTCAGAGGAATGCAAGAGCATGCCCCCCCACACACAAATTCAAACAAGAAAACCTTGTGATAGGTTCACCTTAGGGTTGCTATAAATCGGAAATGACTTGAAGGCACACAACAACAATAAAGAGTGGCATTCAGTGATCTGAAATGGTAATAACTATCATATTAAGATTTAGAAGACTAAGATTTTGCAGTAATCAAATCTTAGAATTAGGTTCTCCAAAGCAAGCAATAATTTTAGAGAAAAGAAAACAATTAATGATTTTGAAGCAATGATTTTCACATTGCCCAACTAGCCAGATCAGACAGATATTTTTCCATAGCAAATCCAACATTATGAGAAGAGAAATGGAGCTGGCACAAAATGAGAAGCCAGCTGGTAATTATCCCTTTATCCTTCAGGTTCTTCAGGGTGCTCATCAAAGTATCCTGTCTTACTGCCCTGCTCAGCTCCCTGTATGTTCTCTCCCTGTTATATACAATGAAAATCATGAACTAATTCACCAATGAGTTGAATATTTTCTGGCTAATCTAAACAATATGGAGCAGGTGGGGGGGGGGGAAATCTGGCCATTGGCCTATCTAGGGAAACAACTACCAAAAGAAAACCCTATTCAAAACTCAAAGGACAATCTGATAATCCCCATCTGGAATATAGATGATCCATACTAGAAAGGAATAGAGGAGAGATAAGGCAACTTATAAAGACAGGTCCAGTCCCTCTGTGGTTGGCTGAGCATCTCGTACATTTGGAGGTTGGTTTGGTACCATCATGTGCCCTCATTCCATCATGTGTTACCCCTCTATTTTCAAAGGGGGTGGGACAAAGCCATCCCTATCCTAATGACTGAGGAAAGGGGTGGAATTCTTAGGCTTTGTCTATACTGGCCAAAATACCCCAGCTTGCCCCATTCCAGAGCCCTGCAGTCCAAATGATGCAGGGCATTTACCCCAATCTACCCCTGGACAGTCCAAACAATCCCTGGGGCAGATACAGGGATGGAAGGGGGGAAGGGGGAAGCCAGGATAAGACCCTTTACTGCAATATAAGCAAACCCCCTGTTTGCTCAGTTTCTGTCAGATTGGGCCCCACATGTCCATGGGAACCCATCTACACCATCTCCCTGGCTCTCCCAAAAGCCAGGCAGGGGGCTCTCAGCATGTGACCGAGGCTGGTCACATGCAGGGAGGCTGCAGTCACGTGTTGCAGAACCTCTGCCTGACTTTTGCATTAGCAAGAAAATGATGGTATCAGCATCAGCAACAGGATGGCATCCTGTTTGGATTCTAGCCCATGTTCTGCAGGCAAAGGGGGGAAGCTGGCTACCTCCACAGCCAAGATATGCTAGTGGGGAACTACCATATCCTGGCTAGTGTAGATAAGATCTTAGCTTATATTGATTTATTGTATATATCTATAGAAGTAGATCAGTAGGAAGAGCCAATAAACAATTGTTTTGAGTACCAGAGATAAATATTGAAATAAATCTGAAGAGAAGCTATTTGTTTGTTGATTCTGGTAACACAGAGTCACATACATGGTAAGTTACCAGACGTGAAAAGTACATTTGTAAATGGAGAGCCTTCAGCTGCAATGCTGTGTTTCTAAATCAACCTGCTTTAAAAGATTTCTCCATGTGCCATTAAGGGAAAATCTATATGGTGTAAAGCTTTAAAAGCAAAGATTTTGTTGGCTGCAAGCATTTGCAGACCAAAGACACTCTTCTACAAGGGAGGAGTCTCATCATTAAAGAAGCATAAATAAGCAGCAGTCATGAAAACAGGGAACTGTCATGGCACAACACTGCCTGCTGTAATAATTGGAATGTTTTGCTAATTGGAATAGTCTGCTATTTATCTCCAACAGTAATAAAGTGTGTCCTCATGGCCCCAGAGCCATCTGGAAAGAAACTGTAGATCAGCAAAGGAAACATGTGCAGGTTAATGGGGAAAGTGTTGATTGTGCTGTGATGTGATCAACAGATGCCAATCCAGCATGGTTAAGACTAGAGCTTCCTACCATTTCTCTTTTTTTTTGCGGGGGGGGGGGAGTGTGTGATAAATAAAAGAATGCTCTATCTGGCTCTTGACATTTGGCTCACTTTCCCTTTCTCCCACCCTTTTTTGTTGTGATTCTATTGGATTGCTCAACTCTGGCAACATAAGAGGTTGAGCTCTATACAAGCAAAGGGAGACACTTTATGACAGCGATGCAAAAATGAAATTGTACGGCCTTCTTGTGCTGCCTTTATTCCTATCACTCGTCAGCTCTATTTTGGGGTGTGAGGGAGGTGGAGTGAAATGTTTTTGTTTGCTGCACACTCTTCTGTAAGATCAAGACAAACAACACAACAGACCTACAACTCTGACTGCAACAACTTCAACCTCTGACTACAACATCATATTTTTGCATGCATGAACTCCATTACCATCTTCACCTGATGAAGAAGCCAGTGAACTTCAAAAGCTAGCATAAATGTTTCTGCCTTCTACTTGACCTAATAAAGTATATAGAGATGACTGAGATCTTGCTTAGAGTGGCATACTAGAACCAGGGCTCACAGGGTTGAAGTGCTAGGACTTTTTTATTAATAGGAATGATAACTTCATCTGCTTGCACACCTAGTCTTTTTAGCATTACCATTTATATTTCTATACCGCTTATCAGTGCAAGGCACTCCCTAAGTGGTTTACAACGTGTTAGCTAATTTCCCCCCAACAAGCTGGGTGCTCTGTTTACTGAACTATGGAAGAATGGAAGGCTGAGTCAACTTGTGCATCTCTCTAACGTTTTGAATACTTGTAAACTAAAAACAAATGCAGGAGAGAAGGAAAATAACATAATTTCAGACTTACCTCCTCTACTTTACAAAATATTTTTATATTTGAATCCAGTTGCTAGGCTCAGCTGGAGTACACCTGTAGAATAAATTCCTGAATGGCAAACCAACACTTATGTAACTTCCATTGATTAAATGTGAAATCGAAGGCTTTCATGGCCGACATCCATAGATTTTCCTTGGTTTGTTTTTTCTGGGCTGTGAGGCCATATTCTGGAATAGTTTCTTTCTGATGTTTCGCCTGCATCCGTGGCTGGCATCTTCAGAGAATGGTTGTGTAGGTGTGTGGGTGGAGTTTATATGCTGTGAACCCCTGTTGGGGAGGATATGTAAATTTGTGTAATTGAATGGTTAGTTTCTGGGTATAGAAATGCAAGGGTCATTAGTGTCTGTTTGGCTAATGGTTGGTTGATGGGCCATTATCTGCTGAGAATCCCCATGTCCCTGGGTGGAATTCTTTTGTAAGTGTTGAGTTTTGATTCTATTGTATTTCAAAACTGGGAGCCAGATTTTGTTTACTTTTAGGGTTTCTTCTTTCCTGTTGAAGTTGTCCAGGTGTTTGTGGATTTCAATAGCTTCTCTGTGCATTCTGACATGATAGTTTTTTAAATAGCATTTTGTGTTCAGGTTGGTTTATAACATGTTCTGTTACTACTGATTTTTCTGGCTGGCCCAGTCTGCAGTGTCTCTCGTGTTCCTTGATTCATGTTTGCACACTGCGTTTAGTGGTCCCTATGTAAACTTGTCCACAGCTGCATGGTATGTGGTAAACTCCTGCAGCTGTGAGAGGATCTCTTTTGTCCTTTGTTGAGCGTAGCATTTCTCGGATTTTTCTGGTTGGTCTATAGATTGTTAGGAGGTTGTGTTTCCTCATCAGTTTCCCTATTCTGTCTGTGACTCCTTTGATGTATGGTAAGAATACCTTCCCTTTGGGCGGCTGTTTTTCTTCATTCCTGTTGTTTTTTCTGGGTCTGGCTGCTCTTGTGATGTCTGATCTAGAGTAACCATTAGCCTGTAGAATTCGCATTAATGTGCAGCAATCCACATTATATATTCTCGTCTAGATAAGCCCATAGTTTGTAATTAGAGTGTGATAGTTTAGCTAATTCCAAGGTTAAAAGACTTTAAACCAACAAGTATTAATGGCAACTTGGAAGGAATGGTCTTCTATGCATACAGCTGATCCTTTTATATTCTACATTGGACACCACAGACATACTCCTGTCCCAAGAAATTTAAGCTCTTAACCCTAGGATGTTTTGAGAGATCCATAGATTTTCCTTGGTTTTTTTCCAAGCTGTGAGGCCGTGTTCTGGAAGAGTTTATTTCTGATGTCTCACCTGCAGGTGAAATGTCAGAAATAAACTCTTCTGGAACACGGCATTGCAGCCCAAAAAACAAACAAAGAAACAAAACACAAGGAAAATCTAGGGATGCCAGCTGTGAAAGCCTTCGACTTCACATTTTGAGGGATCCTTGTGGGGATCAGCAAGCTAAAGAAAGTGGGAGGTAAGGAGCTGAAATTATAAGGGAGAATGGCGGGGGGGAGGAAGGAAGATAAAATACATATGTACACTACAAAAGAGCATGTGGCACCACCCCGAAGCACAGCAAAAGACAGCACTTTAGCCATGCCTTGTTCTTCCTTCACCATTTCATGAGGTCACACTAACTAAACTGAGCCATTACAGCTGTAGCACAATGGGACTGACATTATCCCTCCTTAAAAAACCATAGTCATTCAATGTAGTTATATCTTCATTGTAGGAAAAGGAAATGAATTACAGGAAACTAGTTCCTTCCAAGATTTGAGAAGTTTAAATCTTGCAGAGTGGCAGCAGTGCTGGAAAAAGGTAAGGAGGGGATAGTAGGATTACATGCTGCTTTTATACCAAAGCTTCAAGTGTGCTTTTCAGATGTCTACATTTTTAGATGACCATTTTATAGCAACCCAGACTACACCACATCATTTTCTTCCCACCTTTCTGTAACTGCTCCTCCAGCCAGTGTGTCTTTTCTAATCAGAATCCCTGATACAGTCTAAGCCCTTTGCTTGGCTCCACTCTGCTTAATCTCCTCTCAGTTTCTGCACTATCTATAAATCCTCTCCCTTGACTGGAATACACTCCACAGGCCTCCTGTGTGTAATACATATTCTGGCTTGGATGCACGAGGTCTGTGCCACTCACCAACTCTCTTGGAACACAGGCTACTCTGAGTAACCAGCTTAATGAAATTGCCATCCTTGCTGACTGCTCACTGTGCCAAAAATTGTGCCTGATCCTATTTGAATCAGGAGCACTTATTTGCTTGCATATCATCATTTAGGAATTCACTTGGCATTTACTGGGATGCTTTTAGTCCTGACTCTCAAGTGGACTGGGCACCTAGCTCTGGTTTTCCACAGAAGACAGCTGATGTACTCCACATATTCTGTTGAACAAAAGCTCTTTTGTTCAGGGAATGTGGTTCTCTTTTCATCAGGTATGCGCAGCAAGTCCATGTGATCCAAGACTCTGGTGATTAACTGGGCATCCTTGGAACAGTCTCCGCTTCCATCTCCAGTGTTTTCAAGCAAGAGAAAAGATGGAATGGACTATACTCCCTCTGCCATTTCATACAGGAAAATAGGAGACAGTGGCTAAGATCCTTCATCATGCTTGCATTGGATAAATCTACATTTAGGTGGTTACATGGCAGTTGTGCTACAGCACTCTTCTGCTGAATACTGGCACTGTGCAACCAATTGTGTATCTGCCAGTGTGCCTGCTTATCATCCCTTTATGCAATGGAGGAAGTACAGTGGCTGTTTCTACAATGCCGGTGAAAAAAGTAGCACACTGAAGACACTGACAAATAGTCACACACTATCTAAAAAGGCATAAACTGCATGCCTGGAATTCTGTTGGTTAGGCCTGACCAGAGTAGATGCAGTGAATCAATTGCTGAATGGTGAACAAACACACAGGTAAATCCAATTGATCAGTGGCTGTACTCTAATTAGGACTAACAGTAGGATTTTGGTCCCTGTGAAATGTTTACACTTGTGGAACTCTGTTTATGCAGCCAGGAACCTAATATGGTCATTGCACAATGAATACAAAATGGCAACTGCTTATACCAGGGAACTGACAGATTTGTATGACATCAAGAGGATTCCTTCCATTACCTCTTATCTGTTTTTAGCATCTATTTCTGCATCAAACACCACTGTGAGACCCCTTTCCTCCCTGCCACATTGCTGAATGTTCTTTGCCACCTCCTCCACATTGTATTCATTGATTGTGGGGTAGCCAGTCTGACATTGGCTTTGAGACAAGAGCTGTCAGTTAATTGACTGTATCAGTTGCCTTCTTTTCTTTAAAACCTAATTGAACTTATAGTAACTGTACTTATAGTAACTCTATTACTGTATAGTAACTGAACTTATAGTAACTAAGTTACTATAGTACTAACTAACTATAGTAATTATTACTGTATGATGGCCAATCTCCTGCATCAGGAACTAATCTTATTTAGTTAGTTAGTTAGTTAATTAGTTACAAGGGTCTATCTCCCCCAAGTTGGATCCAACTCCCAAACTGGATCTGGACTCATGCCAAAGTCACCTAAAGTTGTGATAAAAGAGAAAGCAACATGTGTAGAAAAATATAGGTTGGTATTTATTAAAGCAGTTATGAACATCTAACATAGATTCATACATTCATGACTAGTTCACATTCACAATCCCTACGTATACACTAGTAGAGACTGTTAGAGTCCCCTAGTCCCCACCTATTGGGCAGCAGGTGCTGTGAACAATAGGGATCTGTTCCCCTATCAATCAGCAAGCAGCTGGCTATTCCCACCCCCACCCCCATGTGAGTGATCTCTGGTGTGAGGGACCCTGCTTCTGGCTGTTGCAACAGAGATAGCTCACAGGGTGGGGTTGAAACACCAGTTAGCTGCTTTCCAATTAACAGGGGAACAGTTCTCTGTTTCTCACAGTGGCTGCTGTCCAGTAAGTGAAGATGAACAGGTGTTGGGCTGGGAGACACTGCAGAGCTACATAACTAAAGTAGTTAGGTATTCACAACTGCCTTAGTGAATTCCGACCTCATTACAAGCAACAAGTTACATGCATAAAAACAATGGAGGAAGAGGAGGAAGATCCAAAGCCAAATGCTGGTGGCACATCCAGGAAATGGTTTTAAGCTTCATAGGCAGTAGGGTTCCCAGATGCCAGGGCCTCATGTTCTCAGGTCCTGGACTCTGTTCAGATAGGGCAGGGAGAATCTCAGAGAGAGAGTGCTGCCTTGAAAAGTGTGCATGTGTGTATGCATGCATTCATGCATGTGTTTTTCATTTGTTCGAGTATTTTTTTTTAATTCAAATAGCATTCTCTGTGCAACTGTGGTTCATGCTTAATGTATCATGATTAATGACATCACCTGAGGCTGCATCCTGTAATGCCATTCCAATTTGTATTTTCTGTCTTACCTTGTTTCCCTCCAGCAGATGGATTAATTGAATGGGTTTCCATTGGTTGGCTGGCAGGTTATCCAATTCCTGGATTTTTGCCCCATGCTAGGTCAAAGCTGTCCAACTGTTACCAGTTGTGGCCTGTGTGTTCCAATAGTTTTTGTCCTGTGTGTTTCACTGTCTCCACACCATCCAGGGTTGCCTACCACACTACATCATTAACTGTCATGGCAGCATACTTGGAATCATGGGAATTGTAGTTTGGTGCTAACTGCACTAGAGCTCTCTAACTGAGAATTCTAAATATCTCTCCCTAAATTGCAAATCCAAGGATTCCACAGTATGTTGCCATGGCAGTTAAAGTGGAATCATAGCATTTTAACTGTGTGCTTTAAAAAGACTCCTGATCCTGCCACTAGGGACTAAGGACTTTATCAGATGAGGCTATAATGGCTTGATTATGACATCATGATAGCATGAACGGGTTCCCACTACCACACAACATTGTTGTCCTCCTGTGGTTATTCAACTGCGGTTAATGTGTGCTCCAGTTGCTAATAACACATTCCTTTTTATTGACAGGACAAGCTGGTAATAGCTCTCAGTACCACTATTTTTGCAGTATTGAAGAGTGTGCAAAATCATGTCCTGCAAAATTACATCATGAATGGGTGGTCCTCTTTCCCCCCCTCCTTGTTCCCAGTCAGAAAATGTCTGGGTGACAATGTGAAAACATTCTACAGGATGCTGTTTTAATGAACTGTCCCATTTTGTTTGCGTGCTTTTAGGTTTGTTTAAGGGTTTATGTGTTGATTTAGTTTGTAAATTAAGGGGGGGTCTGGTGTTTTTACTGGTCACATCTTCTCGCAAGAACCACTGAAATCTCACCCATGATAAATCATGGAAGTAGAATCCCATTCTTAAAGTGTAATAATGAGTGTAATAATGCCACTATGTTTCTGCTTTCCCTAGTAGTGGACTTACAGCATTTTTAGATGGTAGTCTGATAAAGTCCACAGACTAGGAACAAAAACAGTGGCAGTATTTTATTAGGACATGTTACAGAAAATAGAGTGATTTAGATATTTCAAGGAACTTGATATGGATGAACATATGCAGTGGGCATGATAAGCCTATAAAAGTTGATGTGGTTTGAAAGCTTCTAACCCTACGTGGGTGTTCACTAAGAAAGTGCATTGAACATGTAAGGAGTTTTGAGTTCTGTCCCTGGTCCCCTCTAACTGCTTTCCATACATGGAAATGATGTATCTAAAGATACATGTATCCATGGAGGCTTTCCACGTGAGATAGAAATATGGAAACATTGGAGTTATGTCTCAGGTGGAAAGCCTTCATAGATACAACCGGCTCTCCTTAGTAGGCACATCACTTTTTCATGTGGAAAGTGCAGGGAGCTTGGATGTTTCCCTTTTCAAACTACATATGCTTACTGAATGCCTGGATAGGGCTTGTCTTTGTTCCTCTAGTCTGGCTGCCTGAGAGATTAGCAGCAACAGCAATAATCATGGGAAAGGATGTCCACAAAGTCAAGGGGATGAGGTAAAAAGTATAATATGCAACCTAGAAGGGGTAAGACAACAATAAAGGTGACTATATACAGTTCCAGATCTTCTGATGTTCTTATGAGCAACAGTCACTGACTGAGGAAACTAACAGGATGAAAAAGCTTCTTTGGCTTTTTGGTATACCCTCTGCTACACCTTGAATTTACTCAAACATTGCTGGGTTTTGTTGTGGGTAGGTGGGCTCTGGAGCATGAAAATGTGCACACACCCCTTGCTTCCATGTATATCCCTCCAGGAACAAATTGTTCTAAAACATACATTACATTATGACAGACTGTATGTAGTATGTACAAAGAAAGGGCAATTGTAACCCTTTGTCAACTGATGCTGTTCTGGACCATATATAATGTATACATCCATTAACACAGCCACCTCCATACAGCCACATTAATATGTACCTGTCACACTGTTTTGTGTTAGTCCTAATCATATTCACCATCATTTCTTTTCATTCATTCATTAAGTGCTTGATGTTTTCTGATCTTACTTTATTTACATATTAAGTATGTGTATCACCTATTTATCCAACTGTGTTCTAGTGGGAGCAGTATCTCACACTTCATTTTTCTTTCCACCCCCAGTATGCTCAAAGATGACTTCGATTTTTGTTCAGCCTGTGTCTAGAAGTCTGTCAAAACATAAGGAGAAGCTATACGTACTTAAATTCTTTGAACTAACCACATGCCATTTTTATTCTTTGGTTATTCATTCATTAACATTCTTTACAGCCAAGTCCATCTCACTCATTTGAAAACTTCCTTCTATATATTCTTGCTAAATTTCCTGTAGTTTGTAGTTTAGGCAATAGCCTACAAAAATCAAAGAGTAATACAACATATTTGGGACAGTTGAATTTTGCTTGCTATATTCCATACAGTATATGGGTTGCTCATGCTCTTTGCCCTCCTTGGAACTCATACAGTTGCCCCTCCACATTTGTGGCTTTCACTTCCGTGGTTTCGCATATTCGCAGTTTGCTCATGAAGCACCCTACTTAGGGAGAGGAGCTGATTTAAATGGAGTGCTCCCTGAGCAAACCACGCGTCCCACTCTCCGCTCTCCTGGGGCTTGGCTCCATTTGGGGTGAAGAGCCAAGCCCCAGAGAGTAGGGAGTTCACAGCAAAGGCACTTTTCAGCCAACCCCACTTCCCAAAGCGGCAATGCGGCTTTTCCAGCCTTGTTGCAGCTATGGGAGGGTGGGGGTGGCTGAAAATCTTCTTTCCACCCTCCCTCCACCCCTCCTGACCTTCCTGAAGTAGCTATGGGGCTCTCAAGCCCCATAGCCACTTCAGGAAGCATGGGGGGTGGCTGGCCCACCTCCCCCACCCGGCCGCCACCCTCCCCAGCCTTCCTGAAGTGGCTGTGGGGCTTCAAAGCCCCACAGCCATTTAAGGAAGAGCGGGGGATGGCTGGCCAACCCCCTGTCCACCTGGCCGCCACCCTCCCCGGCCTTCCCAAAGTGGCTACAGGACTTCAGAGCCCCATAGCCGCTTCGGGAAGCATGGCAGGGGGCAGGCGGGTGACAGCCAGGGAAAGCCCTGTCACTACTTTGGAAGGGCAGGGGGGGTTGTGGGGGGTTGGGGAGGTCTTTCTTATTCGTGGTTTTTTCACATTCACAAGGGTCTTGCGCCCCTAACCCCCACGAATGTGGAGGGATGACTGTACACCATCCCAAGTGTATCATGGACAAAATGTGTTTAAACATGACATATACCATCGTACATAAAGTAGGCACAGGCTTTTGTGTCACTGCCTGTATAAGCACCAGGGAACCATGACCAATCATAGTTCGGTGCTGCATATATTTTTGGTAAATAGATACAGGTAGCTAGTTCAAATCTGATGGTTTATAATGCATATGAACACTCTTATCCACTCATCACAACCCAGAAAAATACTGGCATGGTTGTGTAAATGATGGTCCTCTAGACTCACAAATATCAATTCAAGTGTGTGATGCAGGTGGAATAGTGCAAGTTAGGGATGGACAACCATGGGCTCATCTATATCAGGCAGGATATGTTGGCTTCCAGCTGATATATCCTGCCTCCAGAGCTGACTAGTTTCTCCCCCTTACCTGCAGAAAATGGGCCAGAATCCACACAGGACACTGGCCCATTGCTGAAGCCACTGCTGCTGCCACTGTGGCTGCCATAGGCAGGGACCCCATAACATGTGACTGCAGGCCCCCTGCATGTGACCAGCCTCAGTCACATGCTGCAAGGTCTCCTGCCTGGCTTCTGGGAGAGCCAGGGAGCTGGCAGCGGCAGTGAGGAGTGGCATTCAGGGGGAGGGTCCCATGGACACACAGGGCCCAAGCTAGCAATACTGGATTAAACCAGGTATTTTAAAAATCATGGTAAAAGACCCTATCCTGGCTTACCCCATTGTCAGCCCTGTATCTGCCCTGGGGGTCATTTGGACTTCCCCAGGGGCAGATCAGGGTAAATACCCTGCATCATATGGACTGTAGGGCTCTGAAATGGGGAAAGCTGGGATATTCAGCTGGTGTAGACAAGCTCCATGTTAGCTTCACTTTCTCCCACATTCATTTTTTTTAATCAAATTCTTTCCACCTTATTTATAAAGAAAGTTGTTGGTTTTGGTGAGAACTTTTAATAAACTGATAAGATAAACTGAATGAAATGTTAATGAAACTGCAATGGCCAAAATTAATAGGTACAACTATATTCCTACTATGAGGTTGATCATCTTATACTTGCTTGTAGGAGTTAAAGTTTATTAGGGAAAAAAGTGGCAACTTGAATTCAGTAGTACAAATAGAACTGAATATACAGGGATTCAAGCCCAAAGCTAGGGCTTGTCTACATAGGCAATATACCCCATATTTCCCCCATCTCACAGCCTGAAGTCCTGACAATGTAGGGCTTTCCCTCCATTCTTCCCCTTGGCAGTCCTCACTGCCCACAGGGAAGATATGGGGCTCAGACAGGGTAGGGCCTGATACAACATGCTCATCTACACAAGCCAGAAAAGGCTAGCTTCCCGCAGGCCTATCCTGGCCATGTCTCAGGCCCATTGTTCCCCCGTTCCCTCTATGGTACAGAAGGAAGTCCTGACAAGCATGCTGGCCCAATGCTGGAGCCGCCACCATCTCCCTTGCTGTCTTGGAAGGCAGGAAGGGGGCTCACAAGATATGACCAATCCCCCCTGCATGTGACCAGCCTTGGTCACATACTGCAGGACTCCTTTCTACCTTCTGGGAGAGCCAGGGAGACCAGTGGCAGCAGTGAGGGCCAGCCTGCTGGGATGGGCTCCTGCAGTCTCACAGGGTCCAATCTGTTCCATCCTGAAGGGAATGGATTAAAAGAGGTACTATCTTATAATGCTGCATCGGGCCCTCCTCTCTCCTCCCCTCCCCCTGTCTGAGCCCCGTATCTGCCCCTGGGGTGGTGAGGACTACCCAGGGGGAAATGGGACAAAAGCCCCGCATCATCAGGACTTCGGGGCTCTTAGACAGGGGCAAGATCAGGTATATTGCATGTCTAGACAGGCACAATATTTTTTTAAAAAAATAACTCCTTTAATCCATTCCCACCGGGAGGAAACGAAGCAGGCCTCATGTGTCTGCAGGAGCCCATCCCAGCAGCCTGGCCCTCACTGCAATTGCCGGTCCCCCTGGCTCTCCTAGAAGGCAGGAAGGAGTCTTGCAGCATGTGACCAAGTCTGCTCACGTGCAAGGGGCCTTGGTCACATGTTGCAGGTTAGAGTTCTGCCCTCTGAGACAGCGAGGGACAGTGACTCTCAAATTTCACTTTCTTTATGAAAAGTCATTTTTAAAAAAAGTTCATACTTTTTATGAATGCCATACTGTATGGCATTTTAAAATAGTCTTCAAAATTTGAGGAAATAAGTTATTTGTATACTACTACTCCTATGGTGGAGAACTATAGTCAACATCCTAGTGGTGTGACACCCCCAGTTATGCCAGTGGAAGTATTTTCTCAGGCATTTCTTTGGGAGGTGTCCAGTGCCTACTTGCACAATGCCCTCATCCTGGCTGTACAAAGCAGCCAAATGGCTCTCTGGCACAGCTCTGGTCATCCAACATTGATTGGCTCTTGGTGTGTACCCAGACTCTATCCTGTTGCCATTGTACAACTGGGAAAAATGAAACCAGGCAGTGCCCAGGCCCACCCATAGAGCCAATCAGTGGCTCATGTGGAGGAGCTTTACTGGGGAACTTTACAGCTGCCACTCCACAGCCAGGCAAAGTGTAAGATTTGTGCACCAGATCACCAGCTTCAGTGTCTGGGGAGAGCTTTGCACTCTGCCAGTGACTAAATAGAATCTTGATCTATGTCTATTAGTCTGGCTCCTGATCTAGCCCTGTGTACCATGTTTACAAAAGGCTGATGATATGAAGAACATGCACACAGATACGTTCTTTTCTAAGAAGTCCTGCTGAAAATGTCAATAGAACAGAATAAGGGCAGCAGTGGCAAATCAAGACAATTCATAAATGCTATGCAATACACAGTTGATATAAGAAAATCATTGTTCTTCACTATATACAAAAGTCATGCATACACATTAGTATAGAAAACAAAACACTGGTACCTTACCTAAATAATTTACAAATACATATGTTGTTGTTGTTGAATTTTATGTTACGTTGCAATAAAATTACTAAATCTGGGAACTAAAAGGTAAGCATATATTTTTAAAGATCTAAACAATTAATGAAAAAAGCAAACCAAAGCTAGGAAAAAAATAAAAAGCACACAAATGCATCCAGGCATCTGGTAATATCTTGCTTTATTGACCTTCATCACAGCCACTGAATAAACACATATGCACAATTTCTTCATTCTTTCACATAAAAGAATCATCATCCAGAAGCCAAAATCTTCTTAATGCACCTTCTCAAGTGTTTTTATATTGTATCCAATGGCTTTCAGATGTCAAGTCCTCAGAGAACCAATTAAAGTCAGCTGACTGGTTATTGTGATACTTGGTAAAGTCCAGTGCTTTAATTGTATCAGATGTGTGTTCTTTATGCTGAACATGTAGTTATGGGAGAGCAAGTAGATGGTTACAGTCTGATTTCACCCTCATACTGTGGGGATACTTGGTGTCTATATCAAGCAGTGTGTAGCATAGCTAGTGCTATATGAGCTTGTGGCAGAAAATAGGAGAAGAATACAGTACTCTGAATGGTCTTGTAAAGGGAACACTGTCATTTATTGTTTCAGGAAATCCATCTTCGGATAGGAAATGTGATAGACAAAAAAAATATATCTAGATCCCAGTAGAAGAGCCCCTAAAACTGGCATTCATGTGTGGATGTAAGCTATCTCTGAGGCAGCAGTCTCATGGATGATCCCTTCCAGACACAAAAGGGAGTCATAAGGATTAACTTTTCAAAGAAAGGAAGGATGACCTCTGGAGGCAGGAAGGAAGCAAAAAGGCTTGAGTACATAGGTCAAGGAAAGAAGAGAGAGGTGAAACAACGGGACTCACCACTCACTGGCGGGCCTGTTTGTGGCCCGGCCGGCACCCCAAGGAGACCCCCTGGAGGGTGCCCCGCTTTGCTGGCAACCGCATGGCCTGTCGCCATGGGGGCTGCCATCTTCCCCCATCCCCTTCCTGGCATGCTCAGTGGCCAGGAGAGGTGGGGAGAAGCAGGAGCCAATAGGGGCAGGCCTGCCCGGCCCTGATTGGTTCCTGCTAGCCTGAAGGTGGGACTTTCGGCCGTGCTTCCAGCACAGGCAGATGACATCAGGGGAGGCTGCGACGGGAAAGGCAGCTCCATCGTATCCCCTCCACAGTTGGGCTCAGAGAGCCGAAGACACGCCCACCCTCCCTTGGTTTGCATATATATCACCTTGTCACAGTTTGTAGGCAGACGACATGGGTCGTGATCATGGCGTAAGGGAGGGAGTCTCCATCAAGTTCAAGTCCAAGTCCAAGTTCAAGGACACTCCCCACTTTGTTAATGGTTGTCTTGTTTGCAGGGGAGGAGAGAACATCAGGCGGGATGGCATGGCCATCACCTCTCTACTCTGTGTGAGTCGGAAGTGTCCGATGTGCAGCCATTGACCGACATGGGTTGGGTGAATGCTGAGATCATGACCCATGCATAATTGCCAACCATTTAGCATCTGCAAGTTGCAGCCATTTTATTGCCAACAATGTTTATCTACTAACCTGTATTTAACCAATGTTTCAAAATACGTAATCAATGCATTCATTACTATATTTTCAGTGTATGTGTCCTAATTGAGGAGGGAGGAGAGGTTGTACGGTCTGGATCCACAAAAGGGCAAGCTCTAGAGCTCTCTCTCACTAATCTCTCTATCCAAGTGTGGATGCCGCTTTGCTTTTAACACACACATCAGTGTATGCTGGTATGGGGAGGAGTGTTTAAGTATTAGTACAACTGCACCTGTGTAGGTGGCAACAGTGATGATACAGCAGCATGGGTAACTTGTAACCAGACACTATGGCAATGAGGAGAATGGCATAGGAAGTTGTTTCTATCAAGTGAGAAAGATGCTTCATTGGCTTCTGAGATGCTCTGGAGCTGTAAGAGCGACTTTCTCTGTTGACAGAGATACCTTTCTCCTCCATCATTCACCACCACCACCTCAATGCACCACTTCAAAAAGTGTGTACCCTTAACTGTCCCGATTTGGCAGGAACAGTCCCAATCTATCCTCTGTTGTATCACTTTTTTCAGCTGCTTTTTAAATGTCTCAGTTTCCCTCTCCTCCTCCCACTTTTCCCTTTTGTCTTTTGTTGTTGTGTGCTTTCAAGTCATTTCTGACTTATGGAAACCCTAAGAGCTTGTCTAGATGGTCAATATACCCTACCTTGCCCCAGTCCCAGAGCTCTGCAGTCCATACGATGCAGGGCATTTTCCCCATTCTGTCCCGAGGCAGTCCTTACCACCCTTGGGCATGGACGGGGCAGAGATGGAGAAAAGGTGTTTAAATCTGTTTCTGCCAGGCAGAAATGGAACCATCCCTGTGAAACCACAGGGACTTGTGGCAGGCAGGCCCTTGCTGCTACTGTTGCTGGTCTTCCAGAAGTCAGGAAGGGGTCCTGCAGCAGGTGACCAAGGCTGCTCACATGCAGGGAGCCTTGGACAAATGTTGTGGGGGCTCTTCCTGACTCTGAGACAGCGAGGAAAAAGGCAGTGGCAGCTGTAGTGATGGGCTGGCATGCCTGTCAGGGCTTCCTCCCATTCTGCAGAGGGAACAGGGGAACAACAGTCCTGAGCCATGGCCAGAATATGCCAGCAGGGAGCCGGCATATCTTGGCTTGTGTACATGAGTCCTAAGTCTTATGGGATTTCTTGGCAAGATTTCTTCACAGGCAAATTTGCCTTTACCTTCTTCTGAGAGTAAGACTTGTCCAAGATAACCCAGTAGGTTTCCATAGCCAAGTGGGGATTTAAACCTTGGTCTCCAAGTCATAGTCTGATGCTGAAACCACTAAACCACAGTGGCTCCATCTTTTGTCTCTAGTTTACTTCAATTGCTACAAAATGTGTTCAAAGTGCAAAAGAAATTTCCATTCAATTAACTCAGCAGGAGGAAGAAGAGAGGAGGCAGAATCTTCCCCGGCCCAGTAGTCTCAGGCAGAAGCAAACTGCTGCGGCATCTCCTAGCTTGTGTGTTCTTTTTCATTAATACCTTTTGCCATCTTGACCATACTCTTATGTTGCTTGGCCACACATGTCCTGGTTTTCATCTATGAAATACTGGAGGATATAGAGTTTTTTTTACTTTAGAGTGTCATGCCAGAGTAACTTATTCAGGGGAATCCATGTTGGTCATGCAGCATAACACAACGAAATCCAAAATCCACAAAAGAATCCACCTTTAATGGCCAACTGAAATGCACAAAATATACCACATGCACTTTCAAAGCTCCACTGGTTTCATCAGGGAATAGATGTTAAAAAATCATAAAGGAGAAGAAAAGAGATGATGTCACTGGCCTACATTTATATCAGATTAGAGTCACTGGCCTACATTTATATCAGATGATGTTTCTGTTATAGTTCATTTGGTTTGGAGGGATCTCTTTTGCCTGATGAAAAAGCCAGTTATGCTTTGAAACCTTAAATAATGTATTTTGTACATTTTGGTTGGCCAATATGGGAACCATTCTTTTGTGGATTTTCAAGTTTGTTGTATTGTGCCAGAGTAAGGATATTATCAGACAGAGCAAAAATTGCATGATCACAACACCATGAGATCTCAAAAGGGCTTCCTTATCAGACAACATTGTGCTCCAGCATTATGCAAGTGTTCTGCTCCTGTTACAAAGGAGTTCTTTTTTATTGTTGGGGAGAAGTCAAGAACGGATCTCCTGTAGCATTTTTGTTCTGGATTTCTGTGTGTGTGACAAGGTGCTCCATTCTGCTGGAGTGATTCCAGCATCAATGGGTGGTCCCACCAGAACACTTCCGGGTGCGAATGGGAAAACTAGGTACCATACACTCTTTTTTATGAACCTTCCTGTCTTACTTGCAAGTTTCTAAATGTGTATCTGTGCTTTTCTGAATGTTTTCTTTTTTAATTTTGGTGTTTGGGGGCTTTTTAGTGTGGACACATCTTCTCGGGACACATGCCAAAATCACATTCACAGAGAAACATGGAAGTAAGTATTGCAAGCACGTGTATTGCTGGCTTCTTGGGGCAATTTTGTATTGTTATCATGGCAGTGTGTGAAAATGTGTGTCATTGTGCCAGAACACGAACGCTGTAAAATATAGTGCCATGGTAACATTTTAAGGCACTAGTCTGATAATCTCCTAAATCACCAAGAAGATTTCAGTTGAAATATCACTAGGATTTCTGTGGGGTTTTGGATTGTTTCTCAATTTTCACCACCACTAATAGAACAAGAAGAATACTAAGGACTTGTCTACACTGGCCAGAATAATCCATGCTCTGGCTGCAGTATTCTAGGCCCAGGCCTGCGGTGTTTCTCCCCCACCCTGCCCTTCTGTTTCAGCAATGGAGGGGTGTCCTCACACCCACAGCTCACCTGTGAACTAGCACTTCTGTTCTATGTGCCGGTCACATCTTCCAAGGCCAGGAATGAGGCGTCCAGCTGTGGTCGCATAGCTAGGTGCTTTGAGTTACCTCAGCAGACACTACACATGCAACCCATGGCTGCGCCAGGCACCACACAAGCCTCATGTGCAGACACACACACCCATTGTGGTAATGGAACTCACTGTTTTCTCCCGAAGAACCAGAGCAAACAGCAAGTTTTTAAAACACATTTCCATTCCATTTTAAGGAGCCGCCCCGATTGTTTTAACAGAGGGGCGGGGTATAAATAAATATTATTATTATTATTATTATTATTTCCCTTGAATTCTTGTCAGAACTGCCCAGATGTCATCTGGACAGTTCATTGTAGGATTGGGGCAAAAAACCCTGTGTCATCTGGACTGATGTGCACACCAACAGGGGGAAAGCTGTTTCATTTGGCCCACAGAAACAAGTCCTAAATCCATTTTACAGTTTGAAGGGTTTAATACTAGAAGGCCAGGTGGTTGATCACATGAGACAGGGCAAAGTTGGCACTATCTTGTATATCCTTTAGTGTCAAAAAGCAAGGGTAAACATTTGAACTTTTAAAGGTGTGTGTGTGTGCAAGTGTTAAAACTGGTTTTCAAAATACCATTTCAATTTGTTTTAAAGATTTGTTTTAGTCTCCCTCAACCCACCCCTCCCAAAAATCTGTTGTGCATTGCCTCAGGGTACCTAGTGGGCTAATAAAAAAATAAAATAAAAATGTCCCACACATTTTACGGAGAAGTAGTACCCTAATCAGGTAACACTATGACTGAGCTTCAAGCACTCTGTACACTGGTTTGTAACATTAGATGTATTCTGAAAATGTTAATTGAACCACCAAGTGGCTATTGCCTGCAATGTAGTTGTGAGTTTATCATAGAGAGGGGCTTTACTGTTATGATTGTAGCCTGATTAAGCAACCCCATATCACAAAGATCTGTCTGGCACTTTTTTCTTTTCCTTTAAGTGCTAAGCAAAACCTGTCTTGTCTACCTATGCTTTGGTATTTTATCTGTTGTATTATTTTTCCCCCTCTGGGGCTTTCTGGCTGCTTTGATATATTGCCTACGGGAACTAATTTGATTGATGTTTAACACGTGCATTTTTAAAACCGTTTTTTTCTATTGAACGACGTCATTCTTTTTGTGGTTTTTTTTACACATTTTATTGTGAAACCACTTAAATAACTCATGGTTTGGGGGGATTCAAAAAAAGCAGCATATAACTCTTTTTAAGAGATTGATCAAGCTGAACAAATATAATTTGTGCAGTTATGTCTCTGTGGTCTTGTTTCATGCTTCTGAGTCAGTAGCCTTCACATGCAACCACAGTGCAAAGGCTTCCCCTTTCATTCATTCACTGAAAGGAGTGGATAACCACATAAGCTTAGGTGTTAGGTGTGCTCATTAAATAAACACATGAAGAAATGGAACATATTAGTCTGGTTCCCTTCCACTGATGGGAACCTCAATGGTCTGAAAAGGAGGTTTCTGCTCTTTTTGGCATTCTTCAGGCATTGTGGAACCCACTCCTCACCTGTTTATTCAACACACGTACATCACACCTGAATAGGCCTATAGAGTTATGTATGTTTGAATTTGTCTGTCTCTTTGTACACATATATATGCATATGTGTTTATAAATTGGAGAGAGAGAGAATGCCCTTGATCCCGGCATAGTTTTACTGACTAAAAGCTTGTTGATAGAGGTATAATTGCCCCAAATGTATGCTCTATAGGTCCACTATCATCTCTATTTTTGGTGCTTCAAAAACCTACATGAGCCTATTTCCCCATAGTTGCCATTGGGGAAAAAACTGAGCATATATACTATGATGTACTCTGCAGCTATTGTCTCCAGCTAGTATGTGTATACAAGAGTTGTATTAGGACTGGTAGGATCTGTCCTTGACATTATATTACTTGCTTCAACCAACAGATATGTACACTGGGGATTCCTACCTATATAGGAGGAACCCACCCAAGTAGGAGGAAGCCTATCAGAAGATACTTTGCTGGAAGACCTGTGAAGGGTTTAAACCTGCACAAATCTTGTATTAAGCTAAGTTCATACACACATGATAGTCTTCACATGGTAAATGGATGCCATCATTACAGATAAAGTACTGCAGGTTTCAGAGCTTGTATGGGTTGAATACAATAAATGTTCAATCAAGGACGACATCACAAAACATATAATATTAAATGCTTCAAATAATACATATTCAAACTGTGGAAGTTGCTACTACAAGGTTATTGATGGCCATTGACTTGGATGGCTTTAAAGGGGGTTAGATAAATTAATGGAGGACAAGTCTAACAATGGCTACTAGTCATGATGGCTATTTGATGCCCCTATTTGTAAGGGAACATGAGGCAGTTGGCTTCATATCCTCCTTGTAGGCTTCCTAGAGAAATCTGTTTGGCCACTGTGTGAACAGGACGTTGGTCAAGACAGCACTTTGCTTTGATCCAGTATGGCTCTTTTGTTCATTATGAATTCACATGTTCAGTTGAGTCATCAAGCAAAAGAAATACTGTACATACACTGGGCCTAAAACAAACAGGCATGTGCATTCTGATTCTCACGCTACTTGAGATGCATAATGTAGCAGGTGCATACATCAAAACTGACCCAATATTGTAGAATCAAGAATGGCTCTGTTTTGATGTACTACAAAGAGATAAAGGCAATGATGGAGGTAATCCTAACTACATTTCTGCACACATAACAAAAGAAACACAAATGTACAAGCACACATGTAATGAACTCTCTGAATTATTCTCTCTTACATTCAAAAAGCATTATACATTATTAGCTCTTTTTGGTGAATGAATTCAATATTTTTGCAAAATGAGAAAAGGAAACATTGCAGTGCATATACCTACTGTATGACGTCTTTAGTATTCCAGAGTGAGTTGGTAACAAACAACTAGTATGTCATATGCCCTTTAAATCTGAAAGGCCACCTGCCAGTGCATTCCCACTTCCCCTCCTTAAGTTATCAGATGCATATAAATGAGAGCATTCCTGAGATAAGCATTCCAGAAATAGCCATACTAGCCATATATATATCATATCATATCATATCATATCATATATATACATACGCATGCACTTCTATTGAGAAGACACTCAGTACAACTCCTGTATTTTGATACTGATATTGAAATCAGAAAGGTCAGTTCTCTCAAGTGCAATTTTTTACAGAGAGAAGAAGCCTGTGTCTGTCTGTAGGCAATCATATGAAAATACATGTATGGTGATTCAGATGTCAGTGAGACAGGTCTTATTTACATGGGCAATTTGCCCCTTCTTGCCCCCATCTTAGAACCCTGTAGTCCTGATGATGCAGGGCTTTTGCCTTGTTGTGCCCTTGTGTAGTCCTCACCACTCCTGTGGCAGATATAGGGCTCAGACAGGGCAAGATGGGGTAGAGCTCAATAAAACACTGTAAAATAATACCTAGTTTAATCCATTCATGCTGGGAAGGAACAGATCCCCCCCCCCGCCCATGTTCACAGGACCCATTACTGCAGCCGCCAGTCTGCTTTGCTCTTCTGAAGCAGCAAGGCTGGTCACATGTGGTGGGCAGGCTTCCTCACTTCTGGGAAAGCATGGGAAATGGTGGCAGCAGTGGCTACAGCAATAGGCTATCTATCTGGACTCCAGCCTGTTTGGAAGTGTTAACAGGGGAGGAAAAGGCCAAATCCACAGCCAGAATATGTTGGCAGGGAGCCAGCATATCCTGGTTCATGTAGATGAGCCCACAGTGAATCTACACTGGATTTTAAGTCAAACTTTAAAAGAACCCTTCAAGGTACTGTACCCTATTACCCAAATAGTTTTTTAACAACTTGGTCAGCTCCTTTAAACTTTAGTTCAAACCCACAGTAGATATACTGTCTCACTGACATCATAACCACACATCTTCCATGGCTTGGTGGGGGGAAGCATGTAGGGTGCATATGTAGCTAGTTAGTTAACAAAGAACTAATTGACAGAGTGCTGCACAACTCTCCAAAATAGTAGGACGTGACTAATTCATGAAAGGGATGTGTATGTGTGTGCCACATATCACCTGAGTAACTACAAACCATCTAGAATGTAACCAAGGATTTGTTTAAGCAATATGAAATACCATGTGCCATAACTGGCAGAGACATGCAGAATCTAATGCAGTCAGACCCCCATATTTGCAGAACCAATATTTGTTGGTTCCAGTTTTTCGCAGCTGAAAAATAGGGACACATACCACAGAATCGTGCTGGAAAATGCCTAGAGGGGCATCATCTCTAGGCATATTTTAGGTCCTCCAATGCTACTGTATGCTATGTTTGTACTGAAAGTCATTTATTTAAATAGGGTTCGCTACTACCTGTGGTTTCCGGTATGTGAGGTAAGTCTGGGAACCAAACCCCCACAAATATTGGGGGGGGGTCCAATTGTGCGTAATATTAGAAGCACAACAGTCACTTTAAATTGTCATGAAAACAGTTTGGCCTCAGCCATCTGACCATATGATAGTGCTAAGAGGCTAGAAGGGAAGCAGAAGGGGGAAATGGGAGTAAGGGAAATCTCTAACACAGTTTGGCCAAGATCCATTAAATTTATAGTGGAGCTTAACTCTTCACGAGGTACTTTTGCTACCATCTGGGAAGGGATGCTCTTACTTCTTCCCCCTCTTCCTCCCCAGGTATGGAACAGCAGCTGGAGAGTGTCTCAAACCTCATCTTCATCCCCTCAGCCATTGATTGGCTACTGGTTTCACCTAGGCCCTTTTGGCTGTGCTTCAACAACTGGAGAAGAAAGGGCATCCTCCACCCTCAGGACACATCTTTGTTTTATTCTCCCTGTCCTTCAGGGTGGCTAAAATATGCCTAGATGCACCCCCATGGCCAATTAGTAGCCAAGGGATGTACAGTACTCGCACTCAGAAGCTTTTCAGCTATTGTTGTACTCCCCGGGCAAGGGGTCTTGCATAAGGAAGTAATGGATACTCCTTCTGCAATACTCCTCATAAAGTACAGACACCAGCAAAATCTGGGATTACCCCATTATATGTAACCTACACTAGTCTAGCTTTTATCTAATTTCCTCCAAGCTAATATTGTCTTGGGCCAATTTATCTTTTTTAAATAGCCCAGCTTGGCTCTTTAGGAAATGATCTGCTTTTGTGTGAGGTTTTTCTTTCTCCCCACCTTTCCCTATGCATTTGGGAACATATGAGATGCATCCCATCCCTAATAATGGATCTGAATCCACTCCATTTATAATAAGATCCCAATGTTCCAAACATACTGTCATTATCCAATACCTCCCTAGAGATGAATGATGGCAAAATATGTTCCGTGTAATTGTTTATAGGGCAGATGGGTTAAGGTATTACTCAAACATGAATTTTTCATTTGGTATTGCCTGGCCACTTTGACTTTACCATTTTGATTTCATCAGGTGGTCCATCTGCTTCAAACTGTGTTTACACCAGTGTAGTTGTTAGCAAACAAACAAAAAAAAGATCTTGGTTGTCAAGGATTTCCCATGATATGGAATCTTGTTGGGGCAAACATCTAAAGCAGTTGCAAGACTCATGCCTAAATTCCAATCCCTACAGTAGGTGCCCTGGCATTTCAGTGAGACCTGCACTAACAGAAACACACTTCTGGGATGTGAATTTCCTGAAAATTACTATACACTTTATTAATACTCATTATTCTTAGGCATGGGTAAGGCTACCTCATGGTGGCTTCCATGTCCATGTTGCAATGACTCTCTTCAGGGTTTCAATCTGAACTTTAAAGGAGCTATCCAAGGTAGGGACAAGCTTGGCCACTTTGACTTTACCATTTTGATTTCACCAGGTGGTCCATTGGCTTGAAACTACATAGATCTTTCAAAGTTCAAACTGTTCCACATAGATGTTTCAAAGTTCAAACTAAAAACAAGAGTGGATTCACTTCCAGTCTTGGAAGGCAGCATGGGCTACCTCCAATATTGCAATGGATACAATGGACCTTTTCAGTCTTCTTTGCCCCTTGCAGCCCCAGATGCAGACACAAAATTCTGTTCTGGAAGCCCCAAATTCTGGAGCAAATTTGGAAGAGTGAGGTTTGTTAGGAAAGGGGGAATATACTACTCTGCTAGCAGATGCCTTTCTGCCAAGAGGAACTTTACCCATCATGTTTAAACAAGTCACCATGTTTAAGAGAGGAGAGGTGATGAACTTTCAGCACCGTTTCAGTCACAAGGACTACCTTCCATGTTAAACCACTAAGGTCTTCTGTACATTTTACATAATTGTACATAATGTGACAGACTGGAAACAAATCTGGTGTCCCCCTCATATGCACACAGCCGGTTCATCTTTTCAATTGTTGCTTTGTCAATACTCTCATCCGGAAGCACAGTGCTGTGCTGCACTCCTATTTTTCTTTAATTGCTGTATCAAGATGATGGCTATTGTTCTGTAATTCTGCATTGCATTTCAAACAGTATTTCAGACTGTTTGACAAACATTAGTAAATCAATAACAAAGCTCAAAGCCTTTCCTTTAAGAGAGACGCTAGTGGTATTCTTCCAATTTTGCAAAGATGACAATTATGTCTGCAGTCCACAAACCAGTTAAAATCAAGTATTTGGATGCTGACTGGCTAAATCCTATTGATTAAGCTTATTACAAGTTCCAGCTGTCTAAGCTTAACTGCTCGCGATAGCTATAGAAATCTTCAATTACTCCATTTTAACCAAGCTCTTAAACTGGTTATATGATGAGACAAGATGAGTAAACTCATGTTGTAAACTGCAAAGGCAACTTTCCATTGAAAGTATCACATTTCATAGCAGCACCTTATTTTTTATTTG
The DNA here is from genome assembly GCA_030847615.1 of Gambelia wislizenii. Classification (NCBI taxonomy): domain Eukaryota; kingdom Metazoa; phylum Chordata; class Lepidosauria; order Squamata; family Crotaphytidae; genus Gambelia; species Gambelia wislizenii. The sequence goes on from JAUMIR010000004.1 coordinate 114,409,391, forward strand.
TCAGATACAATAACTAAAAGAAACAGAGAAAATTTCCAGTTAGATGAACACTCCAAACATTACTTGGAAAACCAACCAGATCCAGTTACACATTACAACTGATGCTGAAATTTCCATAGGACAGTCCTCAATCACACAGTTTGACTTTCAAATATTAGGGAGTATAGTTGGGCCTCAGTATCCACCGATTTGCATCCATAGATTCAAATATCCAGTCTGAAAATATGGTTTTTAAAAATTCCACAAGGCAAACCTTGATTTTGCCATTTTATATAAGGGACACCAATTTACTAGCCCATGGTATATAATGGGACTTGAGCATCCATGGTATCCATGGGTATGGGGGCGGGGTCCTGGAACCCAATCAAAGTGGATACCAAAGGCCCACTATATACAGTTGGGTACCGTGAGCACCTCTTGTGGCAGAAAGGTAGGTATAAATTAAATAAACAAACAAACCCATCATTCACCAATTTTTTTAAAAAAACAAATATTTGTATTGTACTGGGGCCACCTTCCATAATAAAGCAGGCTTCTTTGGATAATTTCCTCCACACATAATATTTAATAGATCAAGTGTCTGTCATATTTGCAATAGTAGAAAATCTAGTATCCATACCATGAGTTTTTAAATAAACATATAGGATGCTGATAATATTGTAGCTCACTTTATCTTCTATAATAATAGCTTCACAATTATTCATTCAAATATTCCCTTTCAACATTTGCATAACCACATGACATAGTCCCATTATTTTTCTCTGAATAGGCATCAACTACCATCACATAATTCACTAAACTCTCAGGCCACCTGGTGAGAGACAATGATGTGAAAGCGACTGGTAAACGCCTTCTTAAATATAGCTCATCACCACATAATAAGATATGTGCTGAAGACTCTTGGAGAGATGTCTGAAATGTACCATTGAATAACTCTCCCATACTGACACTCTTGTCTCAGGATGAAAATGTCAGATTTCTCAGATTTCAAGGAGAGACATCGTACTCATAGAAAGGCCATCAAGCAAGCCTACATGTCAAATGTGAAAAGCCGGGCTGTATGATTTGATGGTTTATATGTTTTCCTATAAAATAGCATAATTCATAGTTCCCTTTCCTTTCCTTTTCCTTTTCCCTGGCATCCTGTTCATATATCAGCTGGATTTTACAATATCACAACTTCTGGGGATTCACATTTATGGTTGTGAACAGCTGAATGTGAGCCCACAAAACCTACTTCTACAGCCTGGCCATGACCCAGTCTCAGGACTTTATCAGATGCAGCAAAAATTGTGTTATAATGAAGTCATGTGAACGTAAAGGGGTTCTTGTTATTGCACAATGTTGTAGTCCTCACATGCTCATTGTGTGCTTCACCTGCGAATAATGCATCACTTTTCATTCACCGGAAAAGCCATGAATAGCTCTCAATATTGCTGTTTTCGTGATATTGAAGAGAGTGCGAAACCACATCCCACTGTAATCATGAGAATATAGCATGAATGGGTGGCACTCTTTTGCACCTCCCTGTTGCCAGTGAGAAAATGTCCAGTGACAATGGGAAAATGAGCCACAGGACACTCTCTCAATTAACTGTCCTGGTTTGTTTTCATGTTTGCTTCAGTGTTTATGTCTTTCTTACCTTTGTAAATTAAGGGGGGTTTGGAGTCATTAAGTGAAGTCGTGTCTTATTGTGAGACCCACCAAGATCACACCCATGGGAAATCACAGAAGTGAACATTTTCCCTTGAAGGAGCATGTTCAGGCCACTACAAATCGTTAGTACTGTGTTATTAGAAGGCAATGTGAAGACAAGTGTTATTGCGGCTCGAGCTTTAATCCCATGTTTTTGGAGACATGCAAAAATTAATGTGATAATGCCACTATGTTTCTGCTTTCCTTACTCATACAATTACAGTGTTTTAAGACACTAATCTAATAATGTCCAAAGTTGTTTCCTGCTACAACTGCTTCTCCCAGGTTGCCCAGTCATTGGGAGAGCACTGCAGACATCATTTCCCAGACCCTTAATCCACTTCACTTTAGGACTATGGAGATTTTCAGACCTTTAAAAATCATGCTTTGCCGCGCAAGCAGCCTCCCGAGGCTGCTGCGCGGCAAGGGTCAATTTTGGACAATGACGTTTCTCTCTCGGCGTCGTCCGTGACTGTTGCGGCCAGCACTGGAGGTGGCCGCGCTATTTTTTACTCACGGAAGTTGTCCGGGAGTAAAAAATAGCGCGGCCGCCTCCAGTGCTGGCCGCAACAGTCACGGACGCCGCCGAGAGAGAAACGGCATCGTCCGAAATTGACCCTTGCCGCACAGCAGCCTCGGGAGGCTGCTTGCGCGGCAAATCACGATTTTTACAGGTCTGAAAATCTCCTACACTGTTATAGCGCTATTATTCCACTTTAACTGCTATGCCTGCCTCCTGTGAAACCCTGGGAATTGCAGTTTAGTGATGGGGATTTAGCATTTAGCATTCTATAAATGCTACACTACAAACCCCAGAAATTACACAGGAGGATATATGTGTGTGTGTGTATGCGTGCGCGTGTTGGTCATATTTCACCATCTGGAATTTGAAGATTCAGATGAAGAAGGACAGGCAGATTGCCAGGAATTGGCAGCTCCTGAAGCTGATGATGTTTCTGAGCCAGGGGTTGAGCAGTGGGGGGGGTGCTCCCTAGCAGGAAGTTGCAGATGCTGAAGACCCATTTCCTGTTGGAAGTGAAGAAGCATATAGAGCAGTTAGAGACAGAGGCCTGAAGTGCATGTCTGTTGTCCTGTTTTCATCTCTGTTTCTTGGATCTATGTACAGTTGCCCCTCCACATTTGCAGCTTTCACACTCGCAATTGTGATTATTTGCGGTTTAGCCCCGAGCCCCTTCGGGAAGGCTGGCAAGAGGCGGGGCAATCTCCTGCCTGCACCTTTTCTGGACTTCCAGAGGTGGCTCCGGGGCTTCAAAGCCTGGAGTCTGCTCAGGAAGGCCAGGGGGACGGACAGCCTCCCTCCCTCCCTCCCTCCCTCCCTCCCGCTTCCTTCCCTGGTCTTCCAGAGGCGGCTTCGGGGCTTCTAAGACCCAGAGTCCCTTCAGGAAGGCTGGGGAGAGGCTGGGCAGCTTCCCTCCCACCCACCCGCTGCCTTCCCTGGCCTTCCTAAGCGGGCTCCAGGGCTTCTAAGCCCCGAAGTCCACTCAAGAAGTCTGGGGAGAGGCAGGTCAGCCTCCCTCCCACCCACACACTGCCTTCCCCAGCCTTCCAAAGCGGGCTCTGGGGCTTCTAAGCCCCGAAGTCTGCTCAAGAAGGCCGGGGAGAGGCAGGGCAGCCTTTCTCCAGCCTACCCGCTGCCTTCCCCGGCCTTCCTAAGCAGACTGCAGGGCTTCTAAGCCCCAAAGTCCGCTCAAGAAGGCTGGAGAGAGGCAGGGCAGTCTCCCTCCCGCCCAACCGCTGCCTTCCCCAGCCTTCCTAAGTGGGCTCTGGGGCTTTGAAGCCCCGGATTCTGCTCAAGAAGGCCGGGGAGAGGCAGGGCAGCCTCCCTCCTGCCCAACTGTTGCCTTCCCTGGCCTTCCTAAGCAGGCTCCAGGGATTCTAAAGCCCAGAGTCCCCTCAGGAAGGCCTGCGGAGAGGTCAGCCAGGCTGGCCAGACACCCTCCCACTGCCTCCCTCCCTCTGGTGGGGGTCACAGGAGCAGCATTTTTTATTCATGTTTTTTCCACATTCACGGGGGTCTCAAGACCCTAACCCCCGCGAATGTGGAGGGATGACTGTATTCACATCTTTTCTTCTTCCTGCATGCCTGGAGAGGTCACAGTCCCCCTGCTTGGAAGAGTTAATTAGTGTTTTATGACTTTGTTTGGAAGGGAGAAGCACCATGAAGCTCCAGCCTCAGGATGTCTTACACCCACACATGAGAGTCAGCTATTAGGGACTCTTGTACCAAAGTATAGGGAACTTTATTTTGTCTATCTACTTTTCTATTGTTACGGCCACAAGAAGTCCTTTTAATCAGGTGGTGTTTGAGATTTTCCAAGACAAATGACAGGCAAAAAGGCACAGAGAGACCAAATTTGATTTTCAGTCAATATGCATGTAACATTTATTTAGACATAAGAGAATAACATTGTTATGTATCAAGAGCTCTTTTTCCATTCACACACATATTCACATATGACCCCCTTGATCCAGTGATTCACGAAGGTCGGATGACCCATTGACGCGGATTCAGGAAGCATGAAAGCAAGGCCAAAAATGTCCCAGCTCTTATACCTTTTCCATCTCCTTCCTTGAGAACTGCATGCTTTTTGAGCGGGCATGATCTCATGACAGTTCCCTAGGCAGATCAAGGCATGTTCCATGTTCCCTCAGAAATTCCTCAATCATGCTGACAGCTGGTATTGTCTCTGTCATGTCTGGCCAGCAGTCCACTCACTTGTACAGAATGCTCCCAGGCCAGGTTGTCAGGTCCCATTGTCTTTAGTTATGCTTGGTCAGCACCTCATCTCAGCTTCCAAGTTTTCTCCTTTTCTCAGTCCGGCTTCCAAGTTACGCCTCAAGCAATGCTTTGTGCGGCATCCATTTTCTTGGTTTATTTTAAGGCCTTGTTTTACCAGGAACCATACATACACACAATCATACATGCAAGCATACTCTTACACTATCCAAGATGTATTTTCTGCAACAATAAACACAAGTTTTGCTGCTGCTTCTTTTTAACCGTCAAGGGCATCCTGCACATCTTTATCCTGTTTCTACCACAAGCTCATATATTGTATGGGGCTATGCTACAGTCTGCTTAATATAGATACCAATATTTCCTACATTGTCATTGTTTCTCGAGTGACAAAGAGACAAAAGAGTTTATGACATGATATTTCTATTGCAAGACTAGAGAAAGATAGTAGCATTACTATGCAGTACTTACTGCACAGTGTCATCTTCATCCCATTGATGATCTGTTCCTACCTCTTTCGCCAGACCAATCCCTCTTCCCCTCCCCTCTGCTGGCCCAATCTCTCTTCCTCCCTCCACCAGCCTGATCTCTCTTCTCACCCCTCTGCCAGACCCCCTGCCAGACCAATCTCTCTTCCCATACCCTCTGCCAGCCCAATCTCTTTTCTCCCTCTGCCAGCCTGATATTTCTTCCCCTCTCTCTGCTAACTCAATCTCTCTTCCCACTCCCTCTGCTGTCCCAATCTCTCTTCCCACCCTTCCACCAGCCTGATCTTTCTTCCCACCCTCTGCCAGACTGTTCTCTCTTCCCACCCCTCTGCCAGACCAATCTCTCTTTTCCCACCTGCCAGACTGAACCCTTTCCCCATCCTCTCTACCATATTGATCTGCATGCCATATGTAGGGCAGTAACAGGGAGGAAGTGGGGCAGTGTGGAAGGAACATGCAGCACCGTACCGGTATTGAAGTGGAGGTGTGATAAAGATTGCTTCAATACAGGTATGTTTCTGTTTCCTTAGAAACAGGTGATTGCAGTGCTGTAGAAGCCTTGTGTGATAAAGCCCAAAGAGAGATTGCATTGTTCCCAGTAAGTAAGATACACTGACCTGATTAGGAATCTGGTGTCTTGAAACAGCTGTCCATAAATCTCTCAGCCACTCCCTGGCAGTTTTGTTGCTTTCAACCCTCTTTCTTGACTGCTAGAAGTACTTTTTGGTGTTCATGTTTTCCTGACCATGGACTGGCTACAATTTACAACTCTGTTTTATTTCTTTCTGGCTTTGTTTATCTGGACTATGGACTTGCTGAACAACTTCTGGACCACATGACAACCATTCCATTGCCTCTCCCTTCATCCTGCTGGATACCCTGTGACTGACTTGAACTGACTTAATCCCTCGACAACTCTTACATTTAAACCACCTGGTTCTTGGGTCACTTGATGACTGGAGCATAGGGCATTTTTAAATATTAAAATCAGATATGGATATTAATGTTGAATGTGGATAAGTGAATCCACAAGTATCAGTCCTGTGAATACCAGTCCCACAAATATGGGGATTGTAATGTATAAGAACTAGTTCCCAAGTTTCATTTCTTATTTCCTAATTCCCTCCTATCCACCTCCTTTTAAGGGTTTTTGTTTCTTTATTTGCTTGCTTATTTGTGTATTTACCTCAGTAAAACTATCAGCAGGGGCTGCCTTCCTATTCTGCTGTCATTTGTTTTGGCTAAGGAATGGGATAAAAATGCTTCTATATAAATCAGTACTAGCAATGTAATTGCCAGATAATGCTACAATCTTGTGGACACTTATTTGGAACCAAACCTCTCTGAATTTGGTTGGGTTTACTTCATAGAAAATGTACACAGGATTGGACTTCAAGACACTGGAGAGATTTAAAAAGAAAAAGATGAACCATGGCATCCTATCAAGGAATATAAAAATAAGTTCCAATACATACAAATTTATTAGAGAGTAAACTTCACTGAACTAAGAAGGACTTTTTTTTTCAATAGACTTACCATATATAGAATTTCACCACGTAACATTGTGAGGACCCACTAGGCTAACACATTATGCTGGGAAGTATATACTCCTGCTGTGACCCTAAATGTTTTGCAGCCTCCATATCCTATCACATGCTCAAATAATTAGAACCTGTAAATTGCTCGAACACCATTTTTTAAAAAACGTGAGAAAGCAAAAGGAAACAATTTGGATATTTTGTAAAAAAAAAATCTAATCCATTGGAGATGGTTGTAATTGCTACAAAATTGCTTCTGAAACTAATTCATACATGCTCAGATAAATGAAAGAGAATTACATTTCCCATTTCTCTTTTGTACAAAGGAGAAAGATGACATCCGTCTCCTTTAAATATTTGGGTTTTTTCTCAGGTTTTGATCCTCCTTTGAAATTTGCTAATCAAGGGCCTTGTTAAAAGTAGCAGACTTCATGCTTGAAATGCTATGGAGCTTTAGTCAAGACATTAATTTTAAACAGGCCCTCTGAGTACTCCTACTTTGCTTTGCCTGTTACAATATTGTCTATAGAGTGGACCAGGAATCACACCTAAACATAAAGGAGAAAGAATTAAAAAATGTGCAGCAGATGAACTCCCAGGGCTGTTCAAAGGACCTTCTTTCTTGTGCACATAGGATGGAAGGTTACTAGCTTGGAACGATTACCTATTAAAACAATTGAATACACCATACTTGATCAGCCACTTGTCAACCAAGAGTGTTGACACATGCTGTGTTTTAACCAAAGACTATTGTACACCTTATTAGTTGCCACTTTTGTGGCTTTGGTGTGCTGATACATTCATAGTCAGCCAGGGATTCTAAAGATTGTTTACCTCTCCTGACTCAAGAGGGTCTTTCAAAAAATATCAATGGAAGAAAGGATTATTAGCTTTCTGCTCCCCTGTTCTGTTTTATTGCATGCATAGTTTTGGAGTCTTGTGAGGATGGGGAAATGGGAGATATAGGCAAGATTCATTTAATGCAATTCTGCTGACTGCTATAGAGAATATATATATATATATATATATATATATATATGGCAATTTCTAGTTAACGGCATGTGGGTAAATGTTGTTATATAGCTACTAAACTACCTTTATTTCTGCTGCACTGCATTTCTTTTTACACTAACTACAGATGGGCAAGCTCATTATGCTGCACAGCTTAACCACCCTGACCATCTACTGCAAAAAAAAGAAAAGAAAAAAGTGTCAACTGTTTTCTCCAGCATAAACAACTCTCTGTAGTGTGTAGGCAATACAGTGTGGGGGCATTGTATTGATTAATTTGCTGCCTTTTAACAGCAGGAGCTATAAAGCAGGAGTGTTTGTTTGCGATCAGTCCTCAAACTGAGGGTCATGTCCTTTAGATCCAATATTTTCCAACATTCATGATGCCCAGTATTTACAGGTCTTTGGCAACGATCTATACTGAACATTAGACTTTGCCCATTCTGTCAATATGAAGGAGAGGCTTTATTCAGAAGGGAGAACAGATACTTCTTACAGGAACATATTTAAAAATGGAGGCATACATGAAAATAATGTTCTTGTCCATCTTGCTAGTGATGAGTTGGAAATGCATTCATTGTTATATATTAGTTATATTTACAGCTCATCTCACTGCCAGTGAACTCAAGGCAGACAGTCTGTCTCTTCTCGCACTTCATCCACACAACAACCTTGTGAAAGAGATGAAGCCCAAGGTTAGCTAGTCTGTTTCTTGACTCAGACTCCCTCCCCCTCCACATGCTCTCTATATCACACTGGCCACTGTTGCATTCATTCTACTCTATCAACTCATAGTCAGGGTGATCTATGTCCACATGCTTATATTTTTGGAAAGGTGAAAACCTCCACATAATTCTTGTACACAGCTCTTGAGGTGCAAGGGTTTTCAAGGTGCCACCTAGAATCATTGTAGAATTTGCTGCAACAGCAAAGCCAGCCATGCCAGAAGTCATAGTGAAGAACTCAACTCAGGCAGGGATACTGGGGCTGGGGGACAGCCTTGGTATCTCTTTTCCTCTGCCTAGTTTTCCAGAGGTGCATAGCAACTAAGTAATCTATCTGATGCCACTATTACTGCCACAGTTTGCTGGCCTGAGCTGTCTGCTCATCTTGACTTTTCCCAACATGTTACATATAGTGGTAGCACAAATGTTGTCATGGCTTCCTTGAGGGGCTGTCGGGAAAGGTCCCACGAGGAAGGAAAGAAGAAGTCAGCCAGGCAGAAAGATAGCTGGTCTGGGATAAGAGGTGATACAACGTGATACTTCTTTGCTTGCTTTCCCCCTCTTTTTCTCTTGCTTAATAGAGTAGTAGCACAGCAGCAGATGTGTACTGCCTTTGCTGAAAGAAGATGACAGCAAAGCTCAGTGGAGTCAAGGTACAGCAGCCGCCACCATGACAGATGTTTTCAACTCCAGGCAGCTGCTGTTATGTTCTGCAGTCCGGCAAAGCAATAATCCCAGAGTCAGAAAGTTCCACCCAGGGAAAGATAAGCAAGTACTTTGTATGTTGCCAGTTTGACCAGCACTCTTTCACTTGCTTTTTCCATTTTTAAGCCCTGAAGAGCTTCCAGCAGTCTTTAAGCTTATCAGATAAAGTGAGAAGCTTTTGAAACATTCATCTCTGGAGATTTTCAGACAGGCAAAAATCGCTCCTTGCCGCGCGAGCAGCCTCCCGAAACTGCTGCGCGGCAAGGGTCTTCTTCGGACGACGCTGTGCCTCTGGCGAAACCGTCCGTGTCACTTCCGTGAAGCTTGGGACGGCTCCGTGTCATATTTCAATCACGGAGGCTGCCCGTGATTGAAATATGACGCGGAGCCGTCCCAAGCTTCACGGAAGTGACACGGACGGTTTCGCCAGAGGCACAGCGTCGTCCGAAGAAGACCCTTGCCGCGCAGCAGTTTCGGGAGGCTGCTCGCGCGGCAAGGAGCGATTTTTGCCTGTCTGAAAATCTCCTCTGTCTTGCTCCATTCAATTGATTCAACCAGAGCCAGGGAGAGTTCATGTATGTGCAAGTATGAAGAATGCAAGGGGGCTTGCCATTTCCATGGTGGGCCAGTTTGTAGCCCGGCCAGTACCCCCACTTGACACTCCTCTTGGCAGCCCCCGGCAGCCGCATGGTCAGCAGCCATGGGGGCCACCATTGCTGGCTGTCTCCTTCCCAGACTACCTTGTGGCCGGGAGGGAGTGAGATAGGGTGGGCCAATCAGAGAGAGACAGCCTCTCCACAATTGGCTGCCATGGGGGGAAAAGGCGGGTCACCCGGCCATGCTTCCGGCATGGTCGGATGACGAGGGGACTTGTGATGGGGCCAGTATAAAAGCTGGCCTCCAGTGCAGGCTCCTCTCAGTTGGGCTTGTGGAGCTGAAGACCCGCCCACCCTCCCTATATGTTAGGTTGTTTTTATAGCATTGTGGTATTGCATTTATTCATCGTAATTTGCTGGGCAGATGGCGTGGGCCCTGATCCAGGTGAAGCGGGGAGAGGGGGTCTCTGTCAAGTTCAAGTTCACGGAGAACCCCCCCCCCCTTTGTTGCTAGTTAACATCTTGTTTACAGGGGAGGGAAGAGTATCAAGCGCGGTTGCTTGGCCAACAGCTCTCCCCTCCAGGAGGGTGAGCAGTGGCCAACACGAGTCCATTGGCCAACATTGGGTTTGGCAATGATGTGATCACAACCCATGCCTGTATGCCCACAATTGTTTGCAGCCATCAGCAAATTGCAACCTTTTATCGCCAATCACTATCTACTAACCTGTACTTAACCAATTCTTCAATTTGGTACTAATACAATTTGTTAATCACAAGTTTGTAGTATGTGTCTTATTTAGGGGAGGAGAGCAGGGCATACAGTCTGGGTCCACAAGTATGGAGGGGATCTCCTAAGACAGGTATGGAGGATGGTGCAAGTGTGCATCATTCACAGAAGGTCAGCAAAACTTAATCAAGGATCAAATTAAGTTTTTTCAGGCTTGATTGTTGAAACAAATCTGAGACAAATGCAGTGTTAAGAATTATGGTTCTGGAATGTTCATGTTGTTGTTTCTAAAAAAAAAATTGGATGTTGTTGTTTTCAACACATATATTCCTCCAAACACTGAAAAGAAAAGGACGTAGATTACACCCACACACACACAACGTATCCACAGGGGATATGTTCCCAGACTTATGGTGGGTTCACAAAACCATTGATACCCTATTGAAATGAATGATTTCCAGCCCCACTTCCAGCAAAAGTCATACCATAGAATTGTGCTGGAGAAGCTAGAAAATGCCTAGAGAGAGCATATTTTTTCAGCTTTGGATAAGTGAAACTTCAGATATCAGTCCCATTGATACAGGGGTTGACTTGTATAGCAAAACAGTTCATAAGGACTACATGAAAGTTCCAAAACAGGTTTTTTTTAATTTCATCAACCTATTCCTCAGGTTTATAACCTGTAAGTTCACCTATTTAGCTGTAAGTTCATTGTTAGGTATTTCACTATTATGCAAAGAGCCATCATCAAGAAGCACTGGATTCATTTTGCCACAGATCTTACTTATCCACAAGATGGTAAATTAATGTTTCAATTTGATCTCCCAATAAGCCAGATCGCCAATTAAGACTCAATTTATGTAATCTTCAGCCTATTAGGACCTTCTGCAAAGTGGCAACCAACATGCTGCTGATAGAAATCACATTATCATTATGGATATCATTATTATTAATGTATTTATATCCTGCCTTCTTTCCAACCCTGGGACTCAAGCTGGCTTACAGACATTAAAGCGGATACAGCAAAAAGTTCACATCATACCAAAGTTAAAATCGAAACTATTGAGAGCATTAAAAGCAATTAAAAGAATACCATTATAAAAGATCTCCAGAGTCCAGTGCTCAAACCACTACACCACACTGGCTATTGTCATGTCTTAATATGAGTATGTGCCTTCAAGTCACCTGTCGACTTATGAAGACCCCATGAATTTCATAGGGTTTTTTTTAGACAAGGAATACTCAAGGTGGTTTTGCCAGTCCCTTCCCCTGAAATATAGCCTATAGCACCCAGTAGTCATTCATTGTCTCCCATCCAAGTACTAACCAGGGCTAACCCTGCTTAGCTTCTAAGATCAGGCAGGATCTGGTGCCTTTACAGTATTTGGGCCCTCACTTCTTAATAGTGATTGTATTTTCAAGGACTTGCTGTGGCCTTATTTTTCTGTATTTTCACATCATCTGAGACATGCTTACTGTCACTGTATAACTGACATTAACATGATGAAATCTTCAAAGCACCATATAATCACTTCCTTAATTGCAATAACTTTAGTAACAAGAGATAACATTATTATTTCTCTTATGTTAATGCTGTTTGCATAAACTTCATTAAAATTAGGGATGCCACAGTAGTCCACCAGGTTAGATTTCTAACACAGATATTGTTCTGTCACTGCCAGGGACTATGCTGAATCTTCATCGTGTACAAGTCGGTCTGACTTACTTTCTGTGGGGAATCTATCTATCTATCTATCTATGATATTTGGACGATCAAATTATCCCAAAAATAAAGTAGATGGAAAGAGGGGAAACAGAGACAGATGTTGCAAGATGAACAGTAATTCACATGGTCTGTATTAATTTTTAGTTATTATCAATGTGTTGAATTATTATCAACAGTTTTCCTAATGGGAAGCATTAATAATGTAATTGTTATTCTTGTACTTTCTGCAATTAAATGAAGGTGGGAAAGAGAGAGTCCTGTGTCATCTTTAAGGCTAGGAGATTTATCTCATGGATTACTATCTGCTTTCCTAGACAAATACAATATTCAAGCCTGAGGTATATACACACAATTACATAGTTCTGTGAATGAGATCAGAGTCAAGTGGCATACAGAAAATGACAACTGTGACACTGTTCTTAAACGTTCTAAGGGCACTCTGGTACCTGCAGGCTAATAAACAGGTCTGCTGGGCCATTAATGGTCCCTCAAGGGTTAAAGAAGAAAAAGACCCTGCCTTCGAAAGAACCAACTTTCCTGAAAGCAGACTGCATCAGTGCTGCCAGTTCAGGATTGTTCCAGGCTCTGAGGTTTCCAGGTCAAAACCTTAGACCTAGAGATGGCATTTGGTGATGTCTTTAAGCATATGCATTGAATACCAATCACAGCTGCTTACACCCACACACACACATACAAAAAACATATGTTTCTGTTTGAAAATTAAGATGAAAAGGGTTTGTTTCTGGATCAGGGGATTATGCCTTCTCATTTACTTAAAGAAGACAGGATTAGGAATATTTAATCTTGCCTGCTTGCTTCTAGCTAGCAGATGGATGCAAAACAGAGCTGAGGGTGAGCCATGGCCCCACACTGATTGGGAGGAAAAGAGCAAGTTAACTAAGCAACTACATAGGCATCCTGGAGATTTTTTTAAGGCTACAGCAATAAAAATCAATTCTGTTGTTGTTGTTGTTGTTGTTGTTGTTGCTGCTGCTCCTGCTGTTAACTGCCTCAGGTTGACTTTGACTCTTGGCAACCCCATGAATGAGGGACCTCCAAGACACTCTATCATCAACAGCACTGCTCACTCTTTCTTTTCCTCCTGCCTCCTATTTTACCAAGCATTATAGTCTTTTGTAGGAAGTCATGTCTTTTCAAGATATGCCCAAAGTATGACAGTCTTAGTTTAGTCATCAAATGACTAAATCAAATGAGTCGATTTTCTTCCTATCAGCTTTCTTTACTGTCAAGTTTTCAAAACCATACATAGAAATGGGAAATACGATGGCATGGATGATCCTAACTTTAATATTCAATTATCTATCTTTAGGGATCACCAGTATTGAGGCCATGATATTGAGAACGCAGCTGCGCTGGGCAGGGCACGTTTCTAGGATGGAGGACCATTGCCTCCCAAAAATACTATTCTACAGTGAACTCGCCACGGGTCAGCGTAAGAGGGGCGCTCCAAAAAAGCAATACAAAGACTCCCTGAAACAACATCTCAGGCTTGGCCAAATTGATCACCAACAGTGGTCCGCCTTGGCCTCCCATCGGGAGGCATGGAGACGCACTATCCACAATGCTGCAACCTTATTTGAGAACTCACACCAAACAAGTCTTGAAGAGAAACGACAATGCAGAAAGGATCACAACCCAAAAACATCACCCAAGGAGACCTTCTGCTGTGCTTTCTGCAACCGGACTTTTTTTATCTCGGATTGGCCTTTTTAGTCACCAGTGCGCTTGCAGAAAGTGTGGGATGAGTCCTTCTTGAATCTTCGTTTGTGAAGAAAAGCCAGAGATCTATCTTTAGACTTCAGGATCATGTCTAATTCTCTCATAGCTGCCCTTCTAAGTCCCAGGACTTTATCAGATATGGCAAATACCACATTAGAAGAATGCTACAAGAACAAAAATGGGTGATATTAAAAGCCTGCATCCTCCATCCACTCCAGGGCTGTAGCACAGGCATGAATAACCTGTCTTTTTTAATTGATGGCTTAGCCCATTAATAAAAAAGGGACACTTTATTCATGCCCACACTACACCCCCAGAATGGCTGAAGGATGAGGGCATCAGGTAATGTCACCCTTTCTGTTCTTGTACTGTTTTTCTGATGCAGTTGGGAATGAGGTTTTGTGCTACATTGCCCTGCATCTGATAAAGTCCCTATTCTTCTCCTGATTTCTTGACTGCAATCTCCATTCTGATTAATGACTGAGCCAAGGTATGGAACTATTTCAATGTCTTCACTGTCTACTTTAAAGTTATGTAAATCTTTTGTGGTCATTATTTTTGTTTTCTTAATGTGCCACTCTAAACCACCTTTGCACTTTCTTCCTTGAATTTCTTCAGTAATTGTTCAAAGTATTTGCTATTTTCTGCTAGTAGTACATTTACATTTATTGTGGTCAACATCACAGAGGAGTCACCAGGGATACTCAATGAGGACAACCAGTGCCAAGCTCTGAGATCCTTCCCAGGAGAGGTTATAAAAACTCCAGGGAATTCATCAGGTGAAGAGTCAAACAAAAAGAGACAAAAGGACTGAGGCAGCTGCCTCACCTAGAGAGCTGGTCTCAGGTTGGACAAAGACATCCAGACTCCCAGCTCCCCATGACATCCAAGATCCAGGACATCTGCATCATGTTTAGAATAGGAAATGTTTAGCTAGTCACATTAGAGAAGTGCAGTAGGACCCCTGTATCCATGGGGAATTGGTTCCAAGGAGCTCCATGGATAATGAAATCTGCAGATAATAGTGAATGCCCCCGTCACCATTCCCACCATGGGGGCAATCCTGGGGGAAGATCCCAGGGATGAAAGAAGAAGGGAGGTGAATCTCCTCCCCCCCTCCCTTCTCCCTCCATCGTCATTCCCTTGATGGGAGCGATCCCAAGAGGTGATCCCAGAGGCAAAGGGAGGATGGAGGCGAGATCTCCTCCTCCCCTCCCTTTGCCCCCATTGCCATTCCCACCACAGGAGCAATCCTGGAGGGTGATCCCAAAGGAGAAGGGAGATGAGATCTCTTCCTCCCCCCCTTTCTCCCCCCCCCGTCACCATTCCCACTATGGAAGCAATCCCGAGGGGCGATCCTGGGGGCGAAGGAAGGTGAGATCTCTTCTTCCCCTGCCTCACCATCCCCCCCCCGCTGTTGCTATCCATGGATAATTGAATCAGTGGACGGTGAATCAGCAGATACGGGGTGCTACTGTATTTCTTTTAACCTCAGCTGAATATGACCTAGGCTGTTTGTCACTTTGTAACTGCTTGTAAGTAACCGCCTGAGGGAAGGTGCCATCATGTGAGAGATACACTTTTGCTAATGTAGATTGCATGCATGCAGGGTTCCCACAGGGGAGGAAATATCTCTGCAGAGTCAGCGGTAGTAAAGCAGAAGTCAAGTTCCCCAGTAACTTCCCACTGAGTTACTGGTTCATTGGAGTTAAAATCAGTGGATGGGGGAAGCTTAGATGATCTCAACGGATCCCATCTTCCTACTCCAGAGCAGGAGTGGACCCTGTTATTGTTAATTGCTGTCAAGTCAGCATCAATTAATGGTAACTGTATGAATGAGAGGCCTCCAAGTCACGTTGTCATTGACAATGTATCAATTAAGCATCAGCTCTCTTAGCTGAGCTGGAGATTTACACATGGCCCCTTCCACTTACCTGGAGCTGAGCACACCCAAACTGAAGAATGTGTCTCATGCCTGGAAATGAC
Organism: Gambelia wislizenii; assembly: GCA_030847615.1. Taxonomy (NCBI): domain Eukaryota; kingdom Metazoa; phylum Chordata; class Lepidosauria; order Squamata; family Crotaphytidae; genus Gambelia; species Gambelia wislizenii. The sequence goes on from JAUMIR010000004.1 coordinate 114,425,089, forward strand.
CCATGAAAACTGGGGACTCAGGGCCAACCTCTGAAATCTGGCCACCTTAGAATGTATTGCTTTCATACTTCAGAAACAATGGTCGCCAACACAACTACCTCAGAATATACTCAGGAAATGGGATAAGACAAAGGTGTTTATCTCCTTATCTCTAATCCCATTCCATAAGTATATTCAGGAGCAGCTGTTTGGCCATTAAGCAAAATGTAACCAGGCTTGTCTAGACTTGATGGGATACTGCAAGTGGGTGGTATTTTTGCCCATTTGCAACAATGCTGTTTTGTCTCCAAAATTTTTTTCCTATTCATACCTGTCTGCATCTATTCAAATGGAGCAATCCACATGCTTTGATAAAGGGAAATAGAATGAAAATGGGAAGTGATGCAAATTCAGATGTCCGCATATGCAAAAATGCACATCTACATGCATTTCCCAGGAAACTTCTGAGAAAACCACAAATCCTTTTACTGTATTTTGTGGAGTTTTTAGCCCCCCTCCTTCCAAATACTGCAAATCTCTTTTGGATCATGTTGGGACACTTTGTATTCTTTGCGAATTCTATGAGGAATATTTTAATCATCTGGAAAACACCAAAATCCTAAGTACACATTATGTTCATATCTTTATTAGGCCAACCAGAAAGAACAAAATACATTACACTAGCTTTTCAAGTTCACTAGCTTCTTCATCATGCAAAGATGTTAAAAGTAATACAGAAGAAAGACGTCAGTATTATAGGACTTTTTCAGATGGTACTTACTGTGCTAGGAAGTCTCGTGAGAGGGACGACACTGTTGCGTGGCAGGGGGTCCATTTCAGACGCCGCCGTCCCTCTTCCAAAATCATTGGTGTCAGTTCTGTGAAGGACTGGAAGCAGCTGCACCATATTTTAATCACAGAAGTTGCCCGTGATTAAAATATGGCGCGGCTGTTTCCAATCCTTCATGGAAGTTAAACAGATGATTTCGGAAGAGGGACGGCAGCATCCGAAATGGACCCCCCAGCCATGTGACAGCACTGTGACTCTCGCGAGACCTCCTAGCACGGTAAGTACCATCTGAAAAAGTCCATAGGCATGAATCTTGTCTTGAGATGTTTGCTTAAGATAGTGTTTAAAGTCGACTTGAGGGATTGTCAACATAGGTAGAGGCCCACCCCTTCTCAGCCAGGCAGGGACTGAGGATATTAACTCTTTCTCAAGACCACCTTAAACACCAACTTAAGCAAACATTTAAAGAAAAAAGCAGGCTTATGATTCTTGCACCATTCCTTTTCTCCTCCTCTTCCTCCTTCTTACTTTTTCAAATCTTAGCTGTTTGAAGATTCCAGTGAGCTCTGAAAGCTACCATAATACATTTTGTGCCTTTGAGTTAGTCTCATAAAATATAATAAGTTTTTCGGATGTTGTTGCATTCTACAAGTACACAAGTGTACATATACTTCTGGTTTATTTCCTGGGTTGTTTTTTTTTTTTTCCCCTGCAAAAGGATTCCCCCGGGCATAATACAGCCCAGAGGGACCCCAAAATATAGTGAAATATATATTTTACTTTAAAAAATAAAAATAAAAATAAAAATTGAAAGGATTGGAAGCATTAAGCCTGAATTGTTAGTTAAAAACTACTGATTTATCATATTTACATATAATTGATTGTGACAGATTAAGTATTATTTCCTAACATTTCTTTATAACATATATATTCATTCAACTCTTAACTGTTTTTTGTTTGATGCTCATTCATCCAATGCCACTTTGAAAGGAAGACCCTCCTCATCTGAGTTCATCCTTAATTCGTTGGTTCAATTTCGTGGCCATTTCTTGCCAAGGACAGGCACACAATATGGAATGTATTATTGTCATTGTGCCTTCAATTTGTTTCCAACTTACAGCAATGCCAAGGTGCACATTTCATGGGGTTTCCTTGGCAAGATTTGTTCAGAGGAAGTTTGCTTTTGCCTCCCTGAGGCTGAGAGAGTGTGGCTTGCCCCATGTCATCCGTTGAGTTTCCATGTCTAAGCAGGGATTTGAATCTTTTTCTCAAGAGTCATAGTCCATCACTCAAACCACTATTCAATGCTGGCTCTTATTACTCCGAACTAGAGTAAATCCAGTGAAATAATTCCTGAATGGTAAGTCAATATCCCATTGACTAATGGGTCTACTCTGGTTCGAAGTAGCCACTGGATATCATCTACTGGGAAGATGAAGATGATGATGATGATGATGACAATTTTATTCATTTCTATCATGACTTTCTCCCAACAATGGGACTCAATGTGGCGAACAACATCTTTAAAACAATACAAGTTAAAACAATACAAAAGTAAAAATAACAGTATAAATATAAAATTTAAAAATGAATTAAACAATTTATAACTTAAAAACATTAAACATTAAAAATATTAAAATGCATTAAAAAAAATCTTTAAAGAGCCTTAACTTTAAAAACTATGCTGCGCAGCCTTAAAAGTCCAGCCCTTGTCAGTTTGTAAAAACCTGGCAGCACAAAAATGTTTTAACCTACTACTGGAAGAAGAAGAAGGACAGGGCCATCCTGCCCGCTCTCAGAAGGGAGTTCCAAGTCTAAGAGCAGCCACTGAGAAAGTCCTCTCCCTTGCCCCCAACCACATGAGCCTGAGAAGGTGGTGGGACAGAGAGAAGAGCTTCTCTAGACCAATTTAAAGTTCTGCTAGGCTCATACAGGGAGATACAGCCCTTCAAATAACCTGGACCTAAGCCATATAGGGTTTTATAGGTCAAAACCAGCACTTTGAGTTGTGCCCGGAAACAGACCGGAAGCCAACAGAGCTGTTGCAACATAATGTTAAGCTTGGCCTACACCCCACTTCTAGATACCTCAGAAATTGTGTATTAATAAACTGGTATATTATTAATTTGGGTCATCAATGTGACCTTCCACAAAGAAAAAAGCACAATGGTCTCAGAGAAGACAGCTGAATGCCATGCTTTGCCCTAGGGAAAAACCAAAAATGACACATCTCCCAGGAAAGGGAGACAACGGATGAAATGAAACCTTTATATTTGCTGATTTTGAAACTTCCTTTCCTTAATCCCCAAAACCTTAAAACAGGTTGCTCAAGGCTTTAAAATCCAATCACTGGACATTAAGAAACACATTTGCATCTTCCACACCTTGTGTCAAGACCAAGAAATTCACTGTGCAATCCATGAAGGCTCAGGAAATCTATTGTTTCAACCCATGAAACATCCAATCCCCCCAGGTGTATTTGGAGGTATAAATGACCCCCCAAAATATGCCTCAGTGTGCACAGACTTCAGTTCCAAGGGACACTCTGTCCCTCTGTGTGGCCACCCCAGATTCCTCCATCCACTCTGCCGGATTGATACAGAAGAGATTGTATAACCCCCAAGAAATCCTCTTGTTATCCTCTATCCAAGTTTTTTTCCCTACTGCTTTCTATAGCCTTGTGTGAATACTTTTCTGTTTGAGTGTGTGTGTGTGTGGTGTTATTTTTTTGAACTCTTTAATAAAAACCATACTTAATTTCACATGTGTGTGTATTCCATATGGACTAGTACTGGTAGGCAAAGGTTTTCAAGATCCCTTTGTTACCCCCTTTTGTGTAGCCAAAATTTAGTTGCTGCTAATTTCCCCAACATATTAGAAACTCAATATTTTCTTAGAATTTTCCAAGGAGGATTTTGGGTAACAATGAGAATTGTGCTTTCCCTGTAGCTTGTTCCTGTTAACAACCTGGCTGCAGCTCTTTCAGCCAACTGAAGTTTCTGAACACTTTTCAAAGGCAGCCCCGTGTAGAGTGCATTCCTTTAATCCAAACAGGATGAAACTAAGGCATGTACCAACATGACCAGATCTGACTTTTCCAAGAATGGGTGTGGTTACTACAGTTACTAGCTGTAACTGTGCAAAAGCACTCCTGGTCACTGCTGAAACTTGGGCCTCCAGGCTCAGAGCTGAATCTAGGAGCACCCCCCAAACTGCAAACCTTCATTTTCAAGGGGAGTGTAACCCCATCTAACAGGCTGAATCTCTATTCCCAGATCTGTCTTTTGACTGATCAGGAGCATCTCTGTCTTGTCTGGATAAAGCTTCAATTTGTTATCCCTTATCCAGTCCATTACAGCTGCCAGGCACCTGTTTAGCACAGGAACAGCTTCCTTGTAATTAGGTGGAAAGGAATAATAGAGCTTGGAATCATCAGCATACTAGTGACACCTGACCCCCAAACTCCAGACAACCTCTCCTAGCAGTTTCAAATAGATGTTGAATAGAAGACAAGGCTTAACCCTGAGGGAATCCATAGGCCAGTGGCCAAGGGGTCAAACAGGAATCCCCGAGCACCACCTTCTGAGAGTACCCCTCCAGGAAAAAGTGGAGCTGCCGTAGAGCAGTACCTCCAAGCCCCACCCCAGAGAGGCTATTCAGAAGGATGCCATGGTCAAAAGCTGCTGAGAGGTCCAGCAGAACCAACAGGGACACACTCCCCCTCTCCAGTTCCCTGTGAAGATCCCCCTTTCAGTGGAAGCAGGACTTTTTATGTGAATAGCTTCAGTTTTAATCCCAACATTCCCAATAGGGCTCCCATCTGAAACTCTAGAGAGCCAGTGTCAGTCAGAGTAGATGGTCAAGTTAGAACAATGGTCTGATGCAGTATAAAGCACCTCCCTGTATTCTTTTGGTTTTGAGAATGGATAGTAATATATTACCTTAGCAGCAAATATCTGTCTCGTGCAGAAGATTTTAAAGATTAGTCTTCTAGTTTCCTTTTTCTCCAACTATCTGGGGGTTTATTTTAGCACACATCACACCATTGTACAGTCAGAAAGAAAACAGTTTTGTATAAGTCTTGATGCTGAGTCTTGACTAACATTCCCCCTTTCCAAAAATTTCAAGAAGAAAGGATGTAGCAAAATGGGAGACTAAAAGTTTGCATTCCTTTTTCCAGTATAAACTTCACAGTTGCTTAATTATATTTACTATTGTAACAATAACATCATCAACACTTTAACATCATTAAAACACCAGAAAGGATTCAAATGCACATGCTTAATCGATCCTTTTTTTTTAAAGTATATTTTAGTATCCATGACAACCATGTTCCTAAGAGGCATGAGTATGTGAGCAAGATACTGTTTAGTATTATGCAAATCTTAAAAACTGGCATGGTTTTGTGAGTGAAAAATATATTGTTGCAAAAGGATCTTTTGTGTTACTTTTATTTTTGGTACACTGGGTGACATTCCAAAAACTGTTGGATTTACTGTACATTCACTCTGTGTCAGGTTGTTGCCTAGTTAAATAGTGGACATTTGGACCCAAAATGTTTCATATCATCTCTTATTAGAAAGGCAGTCTATTTTATTGTATGAGAAACATCATTCACAACTTTGAACAAATTTGCATATACATTTTTCATTTCTTAAGACCCATACCACTGTAAAATTGGAAGGTTCTGCTAATCACCTTGCTCAGGTACTTGTACAATTGTACAATGTGTGAAATGCTCCTGTAGTTGATGTTTTCATGGTTTCAAAATATAGCCTCTGATCACTGACAGTTCATGGCCCCTTAGCAGATCACATGTCTTGGATGAGTAAAGTCAGTCCAGCCTTCCCATTAGGCAGAATGATGTAATTATGTCAGGAAGTAATTGTTTGGTCAAGGGTAGGAATCATGTGGCCTATGAGCTCTATGCACTCAGAACACACATACACACCATTTTAGGGCCTGCGGAGAACATTTTCCAGGGGGGAACCTTGAAAATGCTTTAAAACAATAAAAGATGCTGTCCAGGGGCTCCCCGGCCTCTAATAGCAAGACCTCACCCCCAAAATAGCCCAGAAGATCACTGGGAGTTACATAATATAATTTCCAGTTAGCAAAATGGCATCATAGGACTTTATCAGATGCTATTAAAAAAAACCCACAGAGGTCAGGAGGAGGACACCCCTGTTCCACTTCTGGCAGTCAATACCGCATGTCCCATCCTCCTTCCGTCCTTCCTCCATGCTTCCTTCATGCTGGAGGGACGAAAAAAGCACCAGTTTTCATTGATGGAAGTTTCCATCAATAAAAAGCGGGACCTTTTCCATCCCTCTAGCACAGAGGGAGAACAAATGAAGGACGAGAGGAGGATGGGGCGTGCGGTATCGATCAATGGAAGTGGGACAGCAGTGTCCTCCTCCCAATCTTCACCGGGATTTTTTTAGAGCATCTGATAAAGTCCATACTCCAGAGCTCCAGAAGGGATGGAAATCAACCTGTGCATCCCTGCAGGCTTAGTAGTATGCCCACCCTAGTGCTTGATGATGGACAAGGGACAACAATGCCAGCTCTTGGTTGTTGGAAAAAAAGAGCTGTGTTTTTCTGAGGACTCACAAGACCTGTAGGCTGAGGACTCACAAGGCCTGAAGTAGAATTAATGTATGTTTGCCATCTTGTCTTTAACCTCAGGCAGCAAAATGTCTTTTCTTGGCCCTTTTAGAGACAGGAAAGCTAAGGAACAAGTGTTCCCATGATACGTTTGCACAAGTTAAAATGAAAATATTACCTAAACTAAACTTTTTGTTTAGAATGTTACCAATAAAAGTATCAGAAGTAGAACTGAAAAAATGGCAAAATATGTTGAATAAATATTGTAATGGATGGAAAAGGACAAAATTAAATAAATTATTTTGGTATATATCACAGAAGGAGGGAGGACTTGGTCTTCCCAAAATAAAAGGATATTATGAAGCTAATCAATTGAGATATGTTATAGAAGGAATTGTAGGACAGGGGGATTTAGAATGGTTAGAGATACAAACAGGGAGAATAGAAAAGAGAATATGGAACATATTTTTTGATAATTTTACAAAAAAGGAAAATAAAGGAATTGAGAACCCATTTCTGCAAAATATATGGGAAATATGGTATAAATATGAGAGAGAATTTTTGCCTATTGATTCAGTATTAACACCGGTTATAATGGAAAAACAATTCCCAAATAATTTGAAGGAAAAAAATGGGAAAGGAATTAAAGAAAAGAGGACTAGATAAAATAGAGGGATGGATAGGATGGATGAGAAAGGGAGTATAAGAGAGAAATTATGTGGAATGAAAATTTCATGGTTTAGTTAGAACAATGGATTAAAAATTGGAAAAAGAATCATAAAGAAACAAGGGAATTTTCAAAATTTGAAAATTTGGTGAAAAAAGGTGAAAAGAGGGAAGATAATGAAAGTATGAAAGGTATTACAAGTGAATTATATAAAATATTGATAAAAAATAAGGAAAAAAAGACAAAGGGGAATATTTAAGGAGAATATGGGAGGAAGATTTGAAACAAAAAACTGGAGATCATGAATGGGATAAGATATGGAAACAAAGACATCTAAAAATATGTCGATACGGATAAAAGAAAATTATTATAAAATAATATGGAGATGGTATTTGACACCAGCAAGATTGCATAATATAGATAAGAATAATTCTAAATATTGTTGGAGAGGTTGTCAAGAAATAGGTACATATATGCATATGTGGTGGAATTGTAAATTTGTACAGCAGTTTTGGGTAATGGTTTTCATAGAAATAGAGAATATTCTGAATAGAAATATAGAAAGGAAACTGAGCATAGCATTGATGTCAATTTATAATGGAGAGAATGGGAACCAAGCAGGAAAGGATTTAATAATAAATTTATCAATGGCAGCAAGATTAATTATAGCAAGACATTGGAAAATGCAAATAAATGTACAAGTGGAGGAGTGGTATAAAGAGGTATGGAAGATTGCAATAAATGATAAGTTAACATGTAGAATTAAAGTAAGAAGAGGAAGTTGGAAAGAAAGTGACTTTGATAAAATTTGGAAAGTATTTGTTAAAAAAGTATTACAGACAAAAGATGGGAGGTTACCTCCACGAGAAGAAATGAGATTCTGGAAAGATTAGGCAAGGGATAATGGCTCCGGTGAAGGGGAGTACTGAGGTGGGGGGGGGGGTAGGGGAATTAATATTTTTGAATAGAATTATAGTAAAGAATCTATGTTAACCTTTGAAATTAGTTAATAGAAAAATTGTGATGTTTATAGTAATTTTATGTGTTATACTAACTAAGTATTGATTGGATAATATAATGTATGATTATAAAATTAATAAAAATATATTTTAAAAAAATTACAATTTTTTTTAAATGTTATGTTTGCACAAGAAAGTAACTAATCCAAACCTAGTTTTAATTAGATTCACATTGAGAAGGGAACATTTGTTAATTTAAGTGAATTCTACGTTAGTGCTTAAATTTACATTGTTATTACTCCAGATCTTTATAAAAATGAATGTGAAAAATCTCATCCATGATTTTGTCCTCCAGTCCTCACTTGTTTTCAACTTGGGACAGAAGGAAACAGCTGCCTGATTTTTTGTAAACCCTATTTCTCATTCATCCTCCAGTCCACTCACAGCGTATGAATGAGGTTAAAAATAAATACACACAGGAAGAATTAAAGAAACATTTTAAAAAATCTATAATTAAACTATAAGCCAGCTGCATCAACAATACTTCCCAATAGAAATCTTAGATACATGATGTTATCAACAATGACACAACATATACCATCTTCCAACTGCTCTTCTGAAACCCCCATCACCAATACAGGAAAAGAACAATTCTCTTTTTCAGACATATGGATAGTTCAGGAATTATACAGCTCCTCAATGGTGGCCCTAACAGGGTGTGCAGAGGCCAAATTGCACCAGGTGACACCATCAGAGGGAGGGGTGACAACAACTAATGATGTTGGGGAACGAAGGGTAAATTTATGTCTCCATACAATTCATTTTTTAAAAAGTAGCTCCCAATGCAATATAAAAAAATATTGGTTTAGATCTTTGGGCCACGTATAACATCCCATTCAGTATTTGGAATCCCCAACTAAAATACAGGCCTAACTTAGCTTTACATTATATCTTTCTTTTTTAAGATAAATAAATAAAGCAAAAAAACTTTTAAGGCAGAAAACTAAAGGACACCTAGTTGTGAGCATAAAAGTAAAATGCAGGGTTTGTTTTGTTTTTTAAAAAAGTATTGATTTGGCTCAGACAGTAGAGTTTCAAGAAGGATCTTGTCTGTCAAGTGTCAAATCAGAGGAGGCTTTTGTGGAAGAAATAATACAAATTATGTAATGTTGCAAAACAGTCTGCAATGGAATTGCTGGTACAACTGTAAGGGTGTGGACAAGAAACAGTTATGTATTTCTTGAAATGCATGGGGGAATATACAATTCTTTTTTTGAAAAAAACTTCAGGCTGTCAGACATACTCAAGATTAGGATGGTTAATACCGACGATCCATCAATGCCACAAGTAGCTCTGCTGGGTGTTCTTATCACTCCAGCAGCCGTATAGCTCATAGATAGTTTAAACATAGACTGTCATATACCTTCTATCATCAGTAAGGGATGCTAAGCCTAGTGGGCCCTTTTGTAGAAGGATAATATGATACAGTCTAGAATTTGCCCTCACCTTACTATGTGCTCGCAGAAATTAAATGAATTTCACTTGATGCTTTTACTGAAGTAGGAGCATAGAGCACTGGAAAGGAAAAACTATTTTCTTGCACACTTTCTTTAACTACTCTCAACTCTTCTCTCTCCTTTTTAGAGCCATGACTTGACCAAGCATAAAACTAGCATGAACAGCACCTTTCCCCCATTCTTTCCTCCTCATGATGGTCTTTTTCTCTTGTTTACCTGTAGAGTACTTCCTTTCATAGTGACTTTATATATTTCACCTTTTTTTTTTTTTTTGGTAAAAACTATGCTAGATGGAAGCTTCTTACAGCAAAATGTCAAAGAAGCCATTTGATTATTCCTTGCCCCTTCTCAGGCATATGTCTAATGCTGACATGATACAGCCAAAGTGAAACACTTTTAAGTCCTATGTACTTCAGTGGGAGATTTAAAGTGCTATTCTCCTCTGCAACATAGGGCTTGTCTATACTATTAAAAACCCTAACCCCCCTGCAAATTCCCCTGAATCTGCAGCAATCAGGCAACATGGTGTCTGGCCATTTTCCCAAATCTGGGGTGATCAGGCCACATGTTGCATGGCCCAGATTTGGAACATTCCAGGATATTTTAGCTAGATGCAGAGTCTTGATGATTCTGGGTTTTCACTGCATTTTTATCCACTACCACTGCCACCACTGTGACCATATTAAAGCTCAGGAGGCAGTGCCCAGCTGAAGGGAGAGGTTTTTTTTCCCCTTCCCCTGGCACAGCAGTGCTGCCTCCTCCTGTTCACCACCTGCCCATGGCTTCCCTCAAGTGTTTCCGTTGTTTTCTTCAAGCACCTTTTCCTGCAGTGGGAGAGTGGGTGGAGGCAGTGCTGCCATGCCAGGGGAAGGGAGAAAACTTTTCCCTTTGGCTGGGAACTGCCTTCTGAGCTTTAAATTGTGGTTGTGATGGTGGTGGTGGTGGCATCAGCAGATGAAACTCCACAGGGACAGTGAAGATACTGAATTATTGACCCACATGTAGACAGACCCATAGGCCAAATCCATAGTACACAAATAATCTAGTTTGAAACTGGATTATTTGCCATGGCTCCTTCCTATTGAATTGTGGGATTTGTAGTTTTATAAGCTCTTTAGCCTTCTCTGCTGAAAAGTGCTGTTGCCTCACTAAACTAAAAATCCCAGGGTTTAATAGGAAGGAGCCATGGCAAATAATCCAGTTTCAAACGGGTTTATTTGTATAGTGTGGATTTGGCCATAGATTACTCTTTAAGACTTCTGAATGTGATTAGGGATCCTAGAATCTCAGACATGGACACACTCTTTCAGATCAACTTGTATCAAAGGTTCTTGTGGGGACAAAAGAGGGTAGGTCTCAGGTGCCACAGCAACTTTGAATCTCTAAAGACTGCACCAAAAAATCCACAAATTTGCATCTAGCCTAATATTTTAGTCCTGCTTAAGGCTGGATTCAATCTCAAATCATATGAGACACACAAAGCTGGCCCTGCCAATAGACAGAGTAGGGTGGCTATCTACAACTAATTTTGGATATGATGTCTTTGCCAAACATGTCTTTGGCTGGCCCTGGCCCAAATCTTGAGGGAGAAGAAGGAGAGAGGAAATGCATTATCTCCTGTTTTAACTGGATGTGTGCCCAGGTTAGAAGTATTTGTCCAATAAAGGAAATGCAGACATGTAATACAACAATATACACATGAAAATTGATAATGAAATTATTCTTAAGTAGAAACTGATTCCTGTCTATAATCTAAATGCTCTAAGAATATTACTGTGCACTGATATCAATAGTGTATACTGAATTCAATGAGGGTTTTTTCTTCATTGAAGTTATTGTCTACAATGAGGAATAGATGGCCTGGCTCTTATCCAGCCATCCCATATAGATGAGATTACAACTGATTCTTAGCCACTGACATTCAACATAATTTACAGTTGCATCAACTGGAGAATCTATCAGGAATTCTTCAGACGCATCTTCACATGTCTCTGTGCTGTCTCCTAAACCATCAATATTCTAGTCTTTAAAACTTATCTACTCATTTTCTTGTGCAAGGAGTAAGGTAAATCAACTGGTTCATGGGTTGCTTCACTGCTGGGTCTAATACTCCCTTTTGTTTTGCATCAACTGAAGCTGAAAATTTGCAGAGGGGCATAAATTAATTTGATATGTAGCCTGCAGTAGCAAAGTGCATTATGGAGATGATTATACAATTCACACTTCCTGAACTAAAGCGTACGCACCTTAATAAAAACTCAGCCAAACTGCATATGGAAAAAAGAACATTGCAGATTTATCTACTTTTCCCCCCATGTTCTTTCATAGCTCTGCCTAGCTTTTGTTCCCTTTCTCCACACTTTTTTGCTTTTATGTTTGCAAATGATAAATTTTCTCATGTTTTACATTTTATATTTAGTTTATCTCTTTATTTTGTATTCATTTTCTACTGAAAATGGAATGAGTCTTTAGAATAATACAGTAGATATTGAGTTTTTAAATTGCTATTGGGTATATACTGCCTAAGAAGGTTATCTGATCTCTAACTTAATCATGTGAAAATATTGCTACAGGAAAGCAGGCTTGGTAACAATGAGACACCTTTGCTTTCATAAAATTTATTTAACTATACACCCATTATGAAGCATTAATGCAGAATTTCCTCCACTTTCTGCCACATTTAGGAAAGATTTATTGTACACAGCAATTGAGTTCATAGCCCAAAAAAACACAAATCTGTAAATACAAATGGCTCTATTTAAGCTTATCAAGAAAAATCACTGAATTAAGCATTTCCAAGATGCTGAAGCAGATGAAATGAACCAAGTTGTGTTTGTGGTTAAAAGACTAGAAGAAAGAAGAAAATCACAGTTGCCTAAAATGTTATTAAAAACCACAATGGGTTTCCACCTTAAAATACTCTGGCATTTTAAAAAAGACTGCAGAATTTTGAAAGATATGGTGATCATATCTTGTCAACTTTTGCCCCGCCAGCACAAAGAGACACATTGTTTTTCCTTCCTGATAACTAGATATTGGCAGCACACAATTTGTACTGCCTTGTACAAATATTTGTCTGATGTCACTTAATGGAGTTACTGTAATGTTAATTTAATACAGTGTTCTGTGCTCTGCACAGCTGCTGCCTAGCTAAACAAGTGGCAGTCCTGCTGGTGGGAGTCATCCACTTAGCAATAGTCTACCTAACAAAGCTTTCCCCCAGGAAAAGCAGCAAAAGATTTTCCACACCTCAGATGTCTGTCTTCCAAACCTTCATTATCACTGCTCTTTACCAAACTATTCCATCTACCGACTTTACCAAACTATTCCAACTGCTGATAGCTCCCCTTATCCATTCAAGTCAACTCTTTGTCTGCTCATGTCAGAGGGCATAGTATCCAAAGCCACCTATGCTGGCACGTAAGATGGAAAGTCTCAGAAGTACCACTGACCATCCCTGCCAGTAAAATAGAAAACTTTCATGATACCCCAGATTTCATGGTACCCCCAATTTTCTGTCTGGAGTGGCCTACTTATTCTGTTTAATGATAGGGCTGGATCATCTGGGAATGCATTAGATTATTTTTCGGAAGGATTGCCCTCACTAAGTTCCTTGAAGACTTTCAGTGAAGCTCTCATCCCAAGGAAGAGATGTGACATTGGAGGCACTGTCTGGGCCTTGTTACCTGAATGTATGGGGTCTGTGGGGACCCACTCATGACACTCAAATTATGAAGTTAATTTGGGGGATTTAATTGTAGTACTTACTGCAGAGACTCTGAGTTTAAAGTAAAGTAATAAAACATGGTTTTTATGGAAAATACACATGGAAGCATTCACACATGCACTCACACTTGCAAGAGATCACACAAGGCTAACAAAGAATTAAGGCAGAACTATTTAGGTAGAGGAATTGATTTGGGGAAATGGGCTATAATTACCTGTCCAAAGAGCAGAGATTCGTGCAGAAAAGAAACTAAGATTTGAAGTTGAGGGTGCCACAGCAGTCTGGCAGAGTGACGGTACGAGAAGCACTGTGCACACCTGACCATTGTTCAGGACTAATATTTACCAATTTTGTATCCTGAATCGGTGTTTTGAGTGTAAAACAATACTTGGATGAGTTCCCCACAGTTAGACAAAGGAAACTCCAACTTTGTTAATTGCTGTTAATGGCTAATATGTTTTGGTGGGTTTATGGCAGCCTCCTCATGGTGAGAGAGGAAAAGGAAATGCATTTGAGGGGATGAGTGGGGATAATAGGTGTTCTGGTCACTGCTTGTTTTGGAGCATGACTCACTCCTAAGAGCATCTAAGTAGGGATTAGCACATTCCACCTTGATTACCCTAATCCTAAAGGGCTTCGCTTAATTTCTTCTTGGGTGTACTTGTTGGGAATTTCTAAGAGACATCTTTGTTGGGTCCTGGATGAACTCCACTTGAACACATTGTAGTTTGCCCCGGTCTACCTAGACCTCGTGAGGATGTGCAATATTGCCAAATTATGAATTATTAGAGGGAGGGGGGTATAAGGCTAGGTAACAACTTTGCCAGCCACTATAAAGGTTTCCATGGTTCCTCCTCCCTCAATTGAGGCTCCAGTTTTAGAAGCCCTAAAATGGGTGTGGCAGTGGATTAGGAAGAAAAGATCCAGAGTCTCTCAGCCCTGACACAAATTCAGATATACCTTAGAGTATCTGACATTGGTTGAGTTTGGCAGTAAAATGGGGAGCTAGAAGGCCCCCTAATTACCAATTCTGATGCTTCTGCTCTGCCAGCAAGAACTCAAAATTGCTATGGGAGATTTTCACACTACACTGTTATAGTGTTACTATTCCACTTTAACTGCTCTGGCTTCCTCCTGTGGAATTCTGGGGTTTGTAATTTAGTGAGGCCTAAGAGCTCTCTGGCTGAGAGTTGCAAATGCCCTCCCTAAACTTCCAATCCCAGGATTCCACAGGAGGCAGCCATAGCAAATAAAGTGGAATAGTAACACTGTAACAGTGTAGTGTGAAAATCTCCATGGACATGTTGGAGGCTCCAAAACTGGACAATGTCCTTCTCTGACCTTTCTATCCTACATCATTTTATAGACAACATGCAATTGTAAATAGCACTTGTCAGACTTCATAGTTAACACTCTACAAAACATCCAAGAAATTCCAAGAAGACTAATATATCCATTTCTCAAATTTTGAGGGGGGAAAATGCAATGCATTCAAACTACGGTTTTATTTTTTCTCTTTCCTAAATATCTAACTTAAAATATTTGCATCATATAATGGGAGGAGGAAAGTTTCAAATATTTGTTACAGTTATAGTCATGACATATCTAGGTTTCATGAATTCAACAAATATTAGGAATGATTTCAAAAAAAGACTGAGTCAAAGAAAGAAACCCTGATCTGGATATAAAGATTTCAAAGCAACAGAGATTGCTCCATATTACCAAGCATGTTGTTCCAGTGGTTAAATTTCTATATTGTAAAGGGGAAAAGACATTATTGTAGTAATGATGGAGTTACAATGATTTACCTTTACAGAAAAGCTAGCCCATTTTTCAGCCATGAAATGTCTTCAGGCTAGTTCCTCACTGAGCACAAATTGAAATCAATGGAGCTATACCTTTTAGACTTCTTGAAAATCTGACCCTTTAGGTGAGAAGGTCTCTGTTTATAGCTCATAACAAAGAATGGAATCTTAGCAAGTCTAAGGGAAACAGTATAGCATAGATTATAGTCACTAAGAGAATGGGCTATGAACCAGGATTCCTCCAGTTCAAAATATTGCCTCTCCCGTCACTTTTTTAGGTTTACTGTATGCAGGCCACATTCTTTCAGCCTCACTAAGTCCCTTTATTTGCACTTTGGAGATGATAATGCTGATAGATCTGTTACCTGCCCTGATACCCCCTCCCTTCCAATAATTCATCAATTGACTATATATCATAAATTGGCTTATTATTGGCACTCCATGTTGTTGGTAGTAGACCAGGGCCTCCCAAATACAAGGACTCAAGGTTTGCTGAGAAAGCCTGAGGAAGTAGCCAGACCAAATTCCCAAAATACACTCCCGGGTAGTAATTATGAAAGCCCCCCTTGGAGTAGTGATTTAGGATGGAAATGGGCTTATTCTCCTGGACGTACATAGAAGTGAATCATTCACTAATTCAATCAAAGTAGCTGGACATGCTTTGCCTTGCAAAACTGTTTTTTTTCTCACACCTTTCCTAAAACAATAGCGAGGTACCTGAAACCCATCAGTTCCAATGTTTCAGCCATTAGCAATCATTAATACATCCAGAGAATCTATTGTTTAACCCTGGGAAATTCCAGCAGACATTGTATTCCACTCACAACATCCCTTCAGGGGGAATATCAAATATAAATATCACCCCAAAACACCATCAAAGTGTGTTCAGTTTCCCAGAGGCTGTCACTCTGTTGGTTTGCTGAGTCACCCGGTAAATCCACCCAGGTATAGCATAGCCCTTCATACCAAACTTTATTCCTCTATCCCAATACTTACTACTTTCTTTGATAACCTTGTGTGAGTGCTTGAAGCCTCTCACTATGCCTATCCCCAGCTCAGGAAATCTGCATTTTAGCCCCAGAACATTTCTCAATACCAAGTGGGTGGGGGGGAAGCTTTGGATAGCTCCTCACAAGAGAGAATTACAGTCCTCATTCTTCACTGCTTCTCTACTAGGGATGGAAATCCTGACTGGATTTGTTCTCATGCAAGAAATGAAACAATGTATAAACAAATTCTTGGTTTGAAGCAACATTTTTTAAATTTAATTTTATTTTTTGCCAATCCTGGAGATTTTTGCATTTTCAGGAAAGTTTCTCCTCCCTCTCAGTCTCTCTCCCCTTCCTCCCACTCTCTCCCTCCCTCCTCCTCTCTCTGTGTTTCTATAAAATTCCCAAATGTGGTAACTGTTTTCTTGTTGCACAGAAAAACAAAAGCAAAAGTGTTGGGGATTGAGCAATCTATTCTTTTGTGCTTGCTTTGCTTATCCATGTGGGTGGTTTCACAAAGGGCAAAGGTACTATTTAACCCTAAAACAGAAAATACAAACAAATGCTGGTGTTTCCATTGTGTGCTGAAAGCAAGATCTTGTAGGGAGGCAGGAAAATCCTCACTGTGGACTTTTTCAGACGTGGGGGGGGGGAATCCGAGTAGGTTGGGAGAAGAACGGGGCTGTCACATTTACACAGCCCCGTTTCAGACAGCCCCATCCTCCTCCGTCCTCCTCCTGACCTCCTCCCGACTGCCTCTTGACCTTCCCCCATGCTGCTGGCACCACTTTTTATTGACAGAAAACCTCCGTAAATAAAAAGCAGCACCCGCAACATGAGGGAAGGCCAGGAGGAGGTTGGGAGGAGGACGGGGCTGTCTGAAATGGGGCTGTGTAAGCATGACAGCCCTGTTTTTCTCCTGACCTCCTTGGGGGGGGGTCCCCCATCTGAAAAAGTCCTGTGTCAAGATAACTTGTCTTGACCAAAATGTTGGCAATGTGAAGACTTGTTCACATTCCTACTCTCCACTAGCTTTCATCCCGCACTATTCATAAAGCAGCCAGCAATGGTGTCCCACCCTAAGGAGATTTTCACACGGGCTATATATCCCGTGGCAGGAACAGAACAGGGTCGGGAAAGGTTTTCCCTTTCGGACGACGTTGACCCCGTTCTGTCCTGTATCCATCCTACTCCCGTGACTGTTCCAGAACAATGTAATCACGATTTTTCATCGTGAATAGACCTCCCGTTCCGTTGCTATAACGCAATCACAGGTGTGCGAACAGGAGTCCTGTTCCTGTTCTGAAATGACAGCCACGGAGGGGAGGTCCGTTCCAAGCACTTCCTGGTACGATCTGGACATCCAGGTAAGTGGCACCCTTTATTTTACCCTCCCTGTTTTGATTATGTGATTTAAAGAGTGTTTTGTGCTTGGTGAACTGATTTTATGTTTGGGGGAGTTTTATTTTTTAAATTTATCATCTGGTGTTATCACGTGATAACGTGATAACGTTTCAGATGGCCGGTCGTAAAAGCAGCCTTACGACGGCTGCATTTACGGCTGGCCAGCAAAGGGAGGGGGAGCCCGTTCCTGCTGCGGAATTAAGGTGAGTGTATGAAAGATTTATGTTATTCCATGGCAGGAACGGGAGAGGAGGTAGCGGGGCAGTAACGGGGCATTTTGGCCCCGTGTGAAAATCTCCTAACACATTGTCTTCCAGTGTCTTCCAGTGGTAACAAAGAATTTTTTCTCCAAGAATTTTTAGCTGTTCCCCCAGTCTATCATACAATGACTATACTGAGCTTGTAGAGCAAAGCTAGTCTATGAACGATGAGATGGGAACTGAGAGAGGGTTCATTTCTAAAACAGTGAACAATATATATTGGGAGCTGTTTCGCTGTTAACCTCCATGGCACAATCATCTGGAATTTCTCTTTTACTAAAGAAATGAACCTCCTTCACACACACAAAACCCTTACCCCTCTTGCTATCAATGTACACCATCAAATTATTAATAAATATAGCTCAGGTACCATTTGTGCCTATAACATAGTGTTCCTATTAGCCTTCAGCCTGAACCTTTCTTTCCAAACTCCTTTATTCTTTGCCTCTCAGCTTACTGTTAACCAGTCCACTCACAGCTTTATGCTTTGCCTGCTTGAAGTGCCTTGTCATTTTGCTGTCATTGTCACTTGAAAAACGTTACTTCTGTTATTTCAAAGAAGCATAATGTCAAACTTACTCCAGAAAGCAAGACTAATTACAAATTTGGGAGGAAATGAAAACAAAGAAGCTACTCAGACACAGAGCTAGGGGAAAATATCTAAAATATGCCCTTGTGAGGGAGGAGATTGTCTTCTTTACAGAGCCATATTTCAAAAATGTCAATTGAACCCCTCCCCTGGATCTATTTTGCAACTTTCCCAGTCTGTTATAAGAAATATTTTATAGCCACACCTATGAAACATGTGAATACTTGGTGAAAAGCAGCATTATTAAAAGGTATCCACTTCTGTGTGCACAAATATCCTGCTCTGTTACAAAGTGAGAGAAGAGTGGGGTTTGGCCTGCTACCTAAATCACAGCTGAACACTAGTATGACAGTTGCTCAAGGTTCTTGGCAGCCATGCTTGTGTGACATTGCTGTAAAACCTGTCTGCAAAAGATGTATTGTTACCTGAATTGCTGGGTGATTTTGTGACACAGAAAATAAGATTTAAAATTGGAGAATTTTAATTAGCTCAAAGGTATGGCTGCAAGAGGCCGGGTAACTTATGGGACCTTTGCACCTGTGTATGCCAGTACTCACTGACAGGACTTCAAGCCAAAATGAAATACAATTGGTTTTTATTGAAAAATAGTCATGGAAGCATTCACACACACTCACAAGACAACTACACAAGGCTAATGAAGAATTAGGAGGAAATATTTGGATAGAGTTGGGGAAGCTGAACTATAATTACCTGTCCAGAGAGCAGAGTTTCGTGCAGCAGAGAAAGTCTCAGACTCATATCTGAGGGGGGTATGGCAGTCGGGCAGAGTGGTGATGTCCAACTGTAACAGCACACTTTGGCTATGATTTGGGGTAATATTTATATTCATTATTGTACCCTTAAGGGGTGTTTTGAGTGAGAAACAATGCTTAGATGAGTTTCCCAGGGTTAAAATAATGGAAACCCAAGAGATTAAAGTTAATGGGCTTATGGCCACCTCCATATTGCGGATAGGAAAAGGTGTGAGGGAAAGATATTGTGTGAATAATGGGAATTCCGGTCACTGTTTGTTTTGGAGTATGACTCACTGCCAGGTGTTTCTAGGGAAGATTAGTACATTCCACCCTAATGACTCTGACAAAGGGGGGCTTTGCTTAATCCCATCCTGGGCATGTATGTTGGGGAATTTCCAAGACAACTTTTCTTTAGGTCTTTGGGTGACCTTCACTTGAACCTAATTGTGGTTGGCCCTGGTCTACCTCAGACCTCATAATCTGTCTAATATTGCCAAATCATTAATTATTGGAAGGAGGGTATGTAAGGCTGTGTAACAGTATGACTGTTCGGCTTTGTTCTTGTGAGCAATAATTCTGATTGGCCAGGATTCCATTTGCAGGGAGGGTTTCTTCATAAATACAGATGAATGACTGCAGACAAGGCCAGTCCTATCATTTGGCAGAGTGAGGTAGCCACTACACAGAAAAGATTTTGGATATCATGAAAGGGCAGCAGGTTGTTAAAACGTATTTGTTGTTGTGTGCCTTCAAGTTGCTTTTCCAATTTATGGCAACCCTAAGGTGAACCTATGACAGGTTTTCGGGGGTTGAAAGTGTGTGATTAGCCCAAGGTCACCAAGTGGGTTCCCATGGCCAAGCAAGGATTTGAACCCTGGTCTCCAGAGTTGTAGTCCAACACTTAATCCACTATGTCATGCTAGCTCCTGTTAACTTATTTACTTTGCTGTTATTATATTTTTACTAACTGGGACACAAAGATGCCCTTGTGTGATTCCTCCCTCATATTATCTATTACTACACTTGTGTGGAACATCTGAGACAAATGATGACAGGAGTTCCTTTCATTAATTCTCTTGTACCAGAGTTTTAGTCTTAGGAAGAAACTTGCATTCATCTCTACCATGCATAGGAATGAGCAAAAGATATCGGGAAAATTACATCTGTGACTCTAATGCAAAACTACTAGTGTAACTGAATAATCTAGAGAAAGAACTTACTAAAGACCAGCAGTATATATACAAGAAATGTTCAGCAAGAACTACAATACTATTTATGCTCTGATATATAAATGTGTAAATGTACCCTGTTGTGTAAATACTCCCTGTTTTGGCAAATACCTTGATTTTGTTTACAATCAACCTTTCAAATAAGTTCAAGGAGGCTGGAATATAACTAGGGTTGCACCAACACCATGTAGTGTTCTTGCTCCAAAAATTGGGCCTTCTCCCTAGTAAGTTGCCTCTTTTACAAACAAAAAACAACAACAACCAACAGCATCCATAGTTAAATTGCTTGGTGGTCCTTTTCACACAGGTGCTCCAGCATCCCTAAGTAACAGTGATTCCAGTAAATAGGGCCATCTTGATCCTGCAGAACAAATGGCATGACAACACACAGTAATGCATGATACCGCAATGTCTTTGCACTTCAGAAAACACAAGTGAGCAATTCTTCCAATGCTGCCAATACGAATACAGGAGTAATCATGTAACAAACCTATGGTTTATAGGATGGCATCGAGGGGGCCATAGGATGTATCAGATCTCTCCCTTTGATGGAAGAGAGGAGGAGATCTTCCCTCAGATTCTCTCTCCCAACCCTTACAGAAGCATCTGCACCTTTACCTCTCCAGTTCAGAAAAGGGTAAAGGAGGGATACTAAAATCTGGGGTGGGGTGGTCTGTTGGGAGGTCTGTGGATCTGCTTTGGATCCACAGTTCTCCCATGCTCCCAAACTGGCTTGGAATCTACACCAGCCATGTAGCGGGTATAGATTAATTCCTTCCTGTTTTATTATTATTTTAGTCATTAGTTAAAAGGGGGGGGAACAGTCACAGAGATGATGGAGAATGGGGTAGAATAGAAACAGCATTCTTCTGTTATTTCCACCATTTGTCATGAACCCAGCACATCACTGGATATCTTAGTGGTTCTGCCATTAGAGCTCTGTAAATGGATGAAACAATGAGACTTCAAAACAGAATAGCATATAAGTGATATAATTCCATGATACAGTCCAAGTTTCAGACTTTGAAGGGAGTTTGGACAAAAATTACTTGCTTTTCTGTGGATCCTATGTCCTTGACTAATTTGCAAATGCTGTCCATAAGGAGAGCTCAAGGCAAGTACAGACTGATACCTCTCTTATTGCTTCATCTTGGTTGCCTGATTGGATGAACTGGGAGGGCTGGGAAGAGTTCTGAAGGTCTATAGCGCTGCTCACTGCTGGGTGGGTGGGGGTCGTTGCAGGTAACCAGCAATGCCACTTCC
The DNA here is from genome assembly GCA_030847615.1 of Gambelia wislizenii. Classification (NCBI taxonomy): domain Eukaryota; kingdom Metazoa; phylum Chordata; class Lepidosauria; order Squamata; family Crotaphytidae; genus Gambelia; species Gambelia wislizenii. Next base: position 114,446,629 of record JAUMIR010000004.1, read on the forward strand.
TGAGGCAAGTCCTGCTGTGACATCAAAAGGCCACACAACTCTAAGCAAAGATATAATTCAGGGACTATTAGAAGTAGGAGCCAAACATAATGTATAAGATAGCGAACATTCCAGGGGTTTTTTGTGGGGAGGGGGGAACACAAGGATAATTTCGGCTCAGCCCTATTAATTAATCACAATCTTCAGAGGAAAATTATTGCAAAAGTCCTTTAAAAAGGCAACCTAACTGCAAACCTCAGAAACATATTACACTATTCATGTTGAAAAATTGCTCTTTAAAAGTGAGGCTGGGGTGAGGAGTAATATAGGAGACAAGCAAACATAAGCTGTAAAACAACTAGTCTCCTAGACATGAGTACAATCCAGGCACTTATCTATGTGTCATCCTAACTGTGGCTGCAAAGTGAAGTATGGGTTCAAATATATGCCACCAGGTAGAAAAAAATAAATGAAATGTGTATACATTTTTGCAGGCTCCAGTTCTAGCCACCAAAGGGTAAGTTAAAACCTTTTTTTTAAAAAAAAATCTTTTTCATTACAAGGGCAGCATACATTTTAGAATTACAAGAATGATGATGATAAATAGTGTATGATTCCAAGTTCTAGGGTAGGAGGGAGTATCCATTTAATTTCCCCCCTGTCTTTGATAGGCTCATGATAAGAGTTATAAAATTCTTCTTTATGAGAACTCTGGGGAGAAAAACCTATCAGACACAATTCCTCTTGATGAGGACAATCTGGACAATCTAGGAGATGGATAATTAGGCCTGCACTCTGGCAAATTCGTGCAAAATACTTGCCATTCAGCAACTGCTCTGCCCTGCATACTGACTGATTACATGCTTCTTGTAATTTACAACCCTGTGAGGTCACTAGGCAGTGGCCACACCAGTTTTTCATTTACATATATTGCCCCAGAGCAAAACAAAAACAGAAATACCTGCCTCAAAGCCAGTTAAAAAAAAACAAAACACCAATCCTAAACAGTAATCATGAACAATGAGTTACTGCATCAGCTGTAGTTTGGTTGATCAGTCAGAATGTTTTTCTCTTCTGTGTCCCTTGTCAAGTTGAAGATCAGCCAGTGGCCAGGGATGGTATGAATCCCTAAGACAAACATCAACAGGGTCACCTAGCAGACAACACAAACCATTAGTGCAGGGACCAACCCTTCTAGGATCACCACTGGTAACCACCAACTGAGCATTTTGCTGTTCATGATGATAACTGGATAACACTGCAGGGTGAAAGAAGGGAGGAGAAAATTCAATTGCAGAGTAGCAATGGAGGAAGAAAACATCTCTGTCCCTACACTGTTAATGAGTGATTTCGCTTTAGGCTTGGCACAGACATGGGCTGCAGATCTCAACAAGGACACTAGCCGATGAAACACTTGACTCCATTTATCACTTCTTGAGCACCACTGATAAGAATGGTAAGAATATTAAATCTTCCTACTCACTGTTTCCTTTCACCCTCTCACTCCAAAATGGTCAACACTTCCCACAAGCGAACATCTTTGCTGCAAGGTACTGACCACTACAACATGAGGACACACTGCATTGTGAATTTTCAGGAATCCCAAAAGTGATCATACAGAGGCCCCCATCCGTAAGTGCTTTATGTCAGGGAAGGGAATTTTGCAGCCATCCAACTTCAACTCCCAGCAATCCTAGCCAGTACAACCAATGGTGTGAGTTCCAGTTTAGCAACATTGGAGGGCTGCATAAATCCCATCCCCTTTTTAATTTGGTTCAATGTGAGCCTATGGTTTTAGAAAGGATCTTCTTGATACTGATGGGTTGGCTAGGAACTAGCCATGGTTTCTTGTCTTCTCCTGTACTATGCATTTTGGTCACCTTGTTTAAAACATTTTGTGCAGCTGGAATTGATAATGGGATAACTCAGTATGTCTCAGTATGACTTCCAGACTCAGTCTGGAAGCCACGCCCTATGAGGAGCAGCTTAGGGTGTTGTGTATATTTAGTCTGGAAAAGAGAAGGTTAAGAGGGGACACAATAGCCATGTTTAAATATTTGAAGGGATGCCATACTGAGGATGGAGCAAGCTTGTTTTCTGCTGTTCCAGAGACTAAAACATGGAGCAATGGGTTCAAACTACAGGAAAAGAGATTCCACCTAAATATTAGGAAGAATTTCCTGACTGTAAGAGCTGTTCAGCAGTGGAATGCACTGCCTCATTGTGTGGTGGAGTCTCCTTCTTCAGAGGTTTCTAAACAGAGGCTGGATGGTCATCTGTTGGGGGTACTTTGGGGGTACTCCCTATAAGGTAGGGAGTTGGACTGGATGGCCTTCAAGGTCCCTTCCAACTCTATGATTCTATGAGTTGGTAATGCTCTGGTTCACATAAGACATGAACTTACTGATAACCTGACTAATAAACAGCCTATTAAAGTGTTGTCAACCAACTGTTTTTGGGAGTAGGGATAAGAAAAAATCTTGTTAAGCTATTTCCTTTCAAGGAGACAGGCTGTATTTGAGATTTCGTTAACACCTTTGAGATTTTTCACTGCTGGCATAAGCACAAGTATCCTTTTTTGGTTAAGATTTCTAGAATTTAGACAACATGTCCCTGCTGAAAACAAGTTTCTTTCTCTTCATGAGGCAAAGCAACCCCTCCACATGCACACATGAAGCAGAAAAGAACTATTTGATCAATCAAAAAGATGCAAACGCATGCAATGCTTCTAATTTTTAAAAGATCATGCAAGCAGTAGCTATCTGAGGGCTTGTCTGCATGTGCAATATACACTGTCTTGCTCCCAACTTGGAGCCCTGCATTCCTGATGACACAGGGTATTTGCCCATTGAGCCTCCGAACAGTCCTCATGACCTCTGGGACAAAGATGGGGATAAGACAAGATAGGGCCTAATAAAATGTTGTAAAATAATACCCAGGGAAATCCACTCCCACTGGCAAAAACAGATTGGGCCACATGAGCCTGTCTCAGCAGGCTGGCCAATCGCTGCAGCTGCTGGTCTGCCTTGCTCTTCTGGATCCAGGCAGTTGTCCCACAGCCTTGGTCATATGCTGCAGGGTCTGCTTCCTGGCTTTGGATATTGCAACATTGACAGCAGCAGCAACAGCTGAGGAGATGTGATGTTGTGGCGGTATGGCCTCCTGTAGTCCTGTGCGTCCCAATCTGCTTTTTTCCCCTGGAATGGGACAGTGTTTCCTGGGTATTTTGCTGAAATGTATTATTAGGCTTTACCTTGTCTCTCCCCCCCCCCCCGTCTTCTCCCATCTTTGCCCCAGCCATCATCTGGGCTACCCAGATGTACCCAGATGGACAAAGCCCAATGTAATTAGGTTTGCAGGGCTCTAAGATGGGGCAAAATGGGGTAAATAGCCCATCTAGACAAGCCCTTAGGCAAGTTTAGTATTCTCTTAGCCTCATCCCATTATTTGCACATTATATATATATATATATATATATATATATATATATATTTGGGGGGGGGAACCCCATGATAAAAAGAACCTGAGCAAGGGAGGTGGACATATCACAGATGGGAGAAATGATTGATGGATTTTTTTAAAAAAAAATCCTCTCTCCTTATTTCCCTACTTTTTGAACACCTAAGCCAAAGGTACAATGAACTGGGCTGAATTTCACACTGTGCTGGGGGAGAGGGTTAACCAGGACTCTGCAAATAGGATAATGGTCAAACTCCTGATTATGACTGTGAATCTTTGCTTGTCTCAATCTTATACACAAGAACTAGAAAACACACTTTTTTCCCCCTTTTCTGTGAGATGGCAAGATGTTTGCCTGCTTTTGCTGTGTTTTTACTTGTGTGTAACTCCTCTGTTCTTCTTACAAATCCTATATTGCTGTTTGGGACAGAGGGATGAATATGGAAAACAACAACAGCCACCACCACACCCACCACTCCCCCTGGAGCAAGGCAGGGAGCAACTGACTAAGGAGATTTTCAGACAGGCAAAAATCGCTCCTTGCCGCGCGAGCAGCCTCCCGAAACTGCTGCGCGGCAAGGGTCTTCTTCGGACGACACTGTGCCTCTGGCGAAACCGTCCGTGTCACTTCCGTGAAGCTTGGGACGGCTCCGCGTCATATTTCAAGCACGGAGGCTGCCCGTGCTTGAAATATGACGCGGAGCCGTCCCAAGCTTCACGGAAGTGACACGGACGGTTTCGCCAGAGGCACAGCGTCGTCCGAAGAAGACCCTTGCCGCGCAGCAGTTTCGGGAGGCTGCTCGCGCGGCAAGGAGCGATTTTTGCCTGTCTGAAAATCTCCTAAAATACAACACATAACATCAGTTAAAAATAATAGCATCAGTTAAAACATATAAACCAGTTAAAACACGAGAGAGAGAGAGAGAGAGAGAGAGAGAGAGAGAGAGAGAGAGAGAGAATAAATAGATAGATAGATAGATGGCAATTTTCTACAACAACAAAGATACTTTGGCAGGTTTGTATGCAAGCTGTTCCTTGCTGCCATCTACACCTTGCTCTCTCCGTTTCAGTTCATTTGACAACTCTGCACCAGACAACAAGAGATGTTTGGTTCTCCCTGTGAGCTGCTAACCTGAACAGAACATAGTGTCATGAAAGGAGGAGCAAAGATGAGCTGTTCTGAGTTTTCACATGGTTCCTCCTTGTTCCTAGGGAAACCAGTTTCCCTCTTTCTCTGCAGCTACCTCTGCTTCTATAATATGAAAAAGCTTTCATGTGAGAATTATTTCTGGTCACCATAGCCTAAACAAGCAACTACAGTTGATGTATGGATGGCCCTCCCCCTCCTTTCCCTCATGTTGAATCTGTGTGTTTTGCAGTAAGATTTGGAAAGCAATGGGATAGGAATTTGCATCAGAATAAGGGAAGTGGCATGAATTCAAAAACAGGTATTTTTGGCACAGCCTAATCTCATACTCACACAGCACCTTGCCAAACCAATTGCAGAGGGAACTCAGTGAGGCAGTGCAGGCTTTCCCCAATCTTTGAACAGAAAAATGTTGTCAGTAACAACATTTCAGCAAGGATAAGATTTTTCATTGTCAACTAATGAAGGTATCAGAGGAATTGTTTCCTTTTTTCCAACAGATCTTTTGGGCAAAGGGAGGGGGAGTACTTAGTCGAATGGACTAAGGACAATACCACCTATGATTTTCTGCAGGCCTGGAGGCAGTCACCATAATGTTTGGGCAAATTATGAATCCTAGTGTTCCTAGGGAGCCTACTGGATCTGACACCATCATCCCTTCTCTCCATCATCCCAGAGTTAATATTGGAGACCAGGAAGCACTCTGGAGTAAGAGAGATGATAACAGTTGCAGCCACTTTGCTCAGTATGTCTCTATGTGATATCCCAAAGGGATTTCCCTTTCTGCTTGGCCATCTTAAGAGGCAGTGGGAATGCTTTAGGCAATAGTGGGGACTGGTGGAGGCCAGGGGTAGATACAGCGTAGTCCATGGGCTCCATGTAGACCCAAGGACTGTTTATGTGGCTCTCCTGAGTCAAGCAGAAGTCATTTTAAAAAAATCCTCCAAGCATTGTTGTGGGCAACAGTGTGAAACTGTGGAGGATACAGTACTGCATTAGATCCCTAGGAGACCTTGGAGGGCTATACAGCTCACCATATCTCTACTGCAAAAACAAAACAAAACAAAACAAAAAAAAACGCTTTCCACCACATTAGCTTTAGGGGTGTGGGGGGCATTTTCACCATAGTCTACCATCTGAGCCAGTTTAGGCCCAGGAGAAGCCTTTAAAGAAAAAACAGGAAGTGATTGGAAGAACTCGGATTGGAAAAACAGAAACTGGGGGGTCGTTTACATGGCAAAAATAATCCTCAAAGAATTCGCCTAGAATTCTTATAGTTCCCACGTGTTCCGCATCTGCAGCAACCTTTTCGGAAGGAGGGGGTCTAAAACACCCGTAAGTGGCGCACTTAATGACACCGCTGATTTTCTGCCTTTTAAAAAAAAGTGTCGCAAGTTTGCGCATTATCACATTTGGGAACTGTCCATCATTTTTAAATTCACAATGTTTAAAATTAGGGATGTGGGCGTTTTTTTATAGTGATGCCACAGAAACCCGCCTACACATCCGGTTTTCCTATCTGCTTTGAAGCATCCCTGTAAACATCTATCGTTTTCCTAATGGAGTCAGTTCAGAGAACAAAGAAGGGGGGCAGGGGAATAGCTTGGAGTCATGCCGAAACTCTTGATTTACTGGATCTTTGGGGGAAAGAGAAAGTACAGGAGCAGCTACGTCTATGTCACCGGAATATTGATGTCTTCGAAAAAATAGCCACAGAAATGCTAAAGCGTGGAAACAAATGAACCCCGGAAGAATGCCGCACGAAATCAAAAATGATGCGTCAGAAATACAGGGAAATTAGAGATCAAAACTCTAATAGTCAAATACAAGCAGGAAATGAGCGTAGCTAAAACCTCCACAGCTGCAACAATTTAATTGGCACCATTGAAGAGAACAAAGACCATAAAAGATGACGAGATGCCCAATCAGAAGCCCAAGAGGGGGGAAGTGAATGACCAATGGGAGTACTGGTGGCGGGAATTCCCAAAGGAAGTACGTCTAGAACGAATGACGTACTTCATTGATTGACAGGTAGGGTTGTCAAAGTATGCGGAATATCGATGTCGTGGGAACTGAAATATTTCGATGTGTATAAATTCGCACATTAATATACTCCACATTATAAGCACATCGGAACTACATCATGGAACTAAACAGGAACCAAAATTTTGCTGTGGGAACTCCGCGATGCAAAATCGAAAGTGTGCTAATGCGATACTTTGCGCAACAAAAGTTGCCATGGAACCGACCCCCCAGGGGCCTACAATGGTCAAGAGCTAGGATTGGCAAAAATATCCCCCATGCGTGCTAGAGGGCTTTTGGTGACATTTTCATGCACCCAAATGTTTTGACCTTTGGATGCCCTGGGGACCAGAAGAACAGCATGGGGGGGGGGCTCTTCAGAGAAGCATCTCAAAGCTCACTCCAGGTGGTCATCTCATTAGTCAGCTATCTTCTGATGTTGATCCCATAAACTGTAGCTTAACCTCATACATCCTTAATTCTTTGTATAGCTGGTTGGCTGTGCTGCCCAGATAATGGAAGAGCCCATTATCACAGGGCCACACGCTGGTCATGGGCTGAATTTTACCCACCCTTGCTCTAGGTACTGTTCGAGGTACTTTGTCACAGTTTTGTCCCTCCAAGCAATTTTAGGCCCAGGAGAACTGTGTGTGTGTGGGGGGTATGTTCCTTCAAGTGGCCTGTCAACTTATGGCGACCCCTTGAATTTCATAGGTTTTTCTCATGCAAGGAATACTCAAGGTGGTTCTGCCAGTGCCTTCCTCTGAAATATGGCCTACAGCACCTGGTATTCATTGATAGTCTCCCATCCAAGTACTAACCAGGGCTAACACTGCTTAGTTTCTAAGATCACATGGGATCTGGTGTCTTTAGAGTATTTATGGTATTTCATTCAAACTCCAGAGAAAACTGTGCATTTTCTAAAACCTGGATTAAGTTGGGTATACACTGAGTTTGTGTGTATAGGGCTGTATGCTATTATTGTGGCCTTATGAAACATGGGTCACCTATTGCCACCACCTACGACTCCTTGAACGCTTTCATCAGCGCTGTATATGCACAATCCTAAATATACAATGGACTGACTATGTGACAAATGTTGCTGTCGTTGAGCAAGCAGGGATCACCAGCATTGAGGCCATGATATTGAGAACACAGCTGCGCTGGGCAGGGCACATTTCTAGAATGGAGGACCATCGCCTCACAAAAATGGCACTCTATGGTGAACTCGCCACGGGTGTAAGAGGGGCGCTCCAAAAAAAAAAAAAAAACAATACAAGGACTCCCTGAAACAACATCTCAGGCTCGGCCAAATTGATCACCAACAATGGTCCGCCCTGGCCTCACATCGGGAGGCATGGAGACGCACTATCCACAATGTTGCAGCCTTATTTGAGAACTCACACCGAACAAGTCTTGAAGAGAAATGACAGCGCAGAAAGAATCACAACCCAGAAACATCACCCAAGGAGACCTTCTGCTGTGCTTTCTGCAACCAGACTTGTTTATCTTGGATTGGCCTTTTTCAGTCATCAGCGCACTTGCAGAAAGCGCGGGATGAGTCCTTCCTGAATCTTCGTTTGCAAAGAAAAGCCAGAGAGAGAGGTGTACCAGATTTGGGGATAAGGCCACACACAGTGGTATGGTATTATTTTGGCCTTATTGTACCAGATTTGGGAACAAGTCCAGATTGGGGAGTGTCAGGTTTTTTTCAATAGTGTATACAAGCTCTTAGTTCATCATTCAGTTTCTACAGTGGTTGTTTGGGGTCCCAACACAGATAGTTGAGAAGACACTCCTGTTTTTATCCCTCAATTGTAACAAAAAGATGTTTCCTGATAAGTAGAGTTCTGCCATTTTGAGAATTTTCACAGTTCAGGACATTTCTGCATGAGGAATGGTAAATGGGTTTGTTTGTTTTTTAATGCACTTTCCTGATAAGTAGAGTTCTGCCATTTTGAGAATTTTCACAGTTCAGGACATTTCTGCATGAGAAATGGTACATGGGTATGTTTGTTTTTTAATGTAGAAAATGCTTGCCACCAACTTAGGTGGAACAGCCTTTAAACTGAATGGCCTATAATAACCCCCTATTTCCTTCTTTTATCTTTGGAACATGCTAGATGCTGCTTAAAACAAATTACCAACTGAATTATTTAAGAAGGTTGGGATGGATGACATCTGAACCTGGCGAATTCTTTGTTTTCACTTTTTTAGTGTAATGTACAAGTTTATCTTTTATCAAAAGAGATCAATGGGAAGATTTTTCTACATGCTGTTCTGTTCTTATATTATTCCTCTGGTTCAATACCACCTACAATTAATTCTGAAATTTAAGTTTCCACAATTCCTCCCCTCTCTCTGTTATTGATATGCACATGTGCATTGATGAATCAATGCAAAAATAAATAAATAAAACCAATATTGATTTGATCATACATGCAATTACATCATTATTCTTTCTGTGTGGTGCTGTACTGATACATATATTTGCTCTGGCATATTGGTAAACTGGCCCACAAATAGATGGAAGATACAATAATATGCAAAATCACACTGCATTTGTTTGAGGTATTCTGTCAAAAAGGTACAACTACAGTCGTCCCTTCATATTCACAGGTTTGGCATTCATGGTTTTGATTATTCACGGATTTCCTTCTCCACCAGTTCACCCATGGCCCCGTGGTGGTGGGGGGGGGGGCAAAAGGGAAGGGGACGAGGCCAGATCGTTCCGCCCCCTCCCTTTGGAAGCAGCGGGGACATGGCAGCAGTGGCGGCAGAGGCCTAGGAGGGCACAGATGTAATGGGGTGTGCGGCGTGAGGTGTGGGAATGATGGTAGCACCTTCCGCCGTGCCCTCCTGGACCTTCCCTGCCTGTGATGCGGCCATTCCCAAGCCACTCTGCCCTTCCCCCACACCCTCCCAGAACTTCTCTGCTGCTGATGCTGCCATTCCCGAGCCACTTGCCCCTTCCCCGTGCCATCCCTGACCTTCTCTGCCACTGCTGCTGCCATTCTCACGCCTCACACCACTGGAGCCTTCCCCTGTGCCCTCCCGGACATTTTCTGTCACTGCTGCTGCCATTCCTGTGCCACTCGCCCCCTTCCCCCGCACCCTCCCAGACCTTCTCCTCCACCACTGCTGCTACTCCGCTCGCCTCTTCCCCCACGCCCTCCTGGACCTTCGCTGCCGCTGCTGCCACCATGCCCGCACCACTTGCCCCTTTCCCTGTGCCCTCCCAGACCTTCTCCATCACTGCTGCTGCCATTCCCACGCCACTCGCTCCTTCCCCCCCACGCCTTCCCAGACCTTCTCTGCCACCACTGCTGCCATTCCCAAGCTACTCGCCCCTTCCCCCCATGCCCTCCCGGACCTTCTCCACTGCTGCTGCTGCCATTCCCATGCCACTCATCTCTTCCCCTGCACCCTTCCAGCCCTTCTCTGCCACCACTGCCACCACTCTTGTGCCTCGTGCCACTCACCCCTTCCCCCGCACCCTCTGCTGCCATTGCCACACCTCGTGCCACTTGCCACTTCCCCTGTGCACCCTCCTGGACCTTCTCCGTCACTGCTGCCACCATAACTGTGCCTCGCGCCCCATCACCTCTGTGCCCTCCTAGGCCGCTGCTGCCGCCATTCCTGCACCTTGCACCACTTGCCCCCTTCCTCCCCATGCCCTCCTGGACCTGGAGGAGGGCTGTTGGTTGTTGTTGTTTTGTGTTTGTAAATGAGGCATTTGTATTATCTATTCCCATCTGGTTCGATGTAGAGAACTGCCACCTATGCCACAGTAGTTACACAACTGTAGAAACAGGATTCTGACTCAGAATTCAAAATTTGATTTTTAGATGGTGAATCACTTCACAACCATGGAGGAGGAGAAATGCTTCCCAGATTATGCTTCCAGAGCATAAATCATTAGAAGTTCAGTCCTAATACTGCAAAATTTCTGAGAATTTCTAAGAGCAATCCACTGCACTGTCTTCATACGTTACAACTATCTCTTCATATCTTTCAAATATCATTCCATGCTAGGGGCAACACAAGTACATTTGACATCTCTGAAAGCTGTCTTGTTTTCCATTATTGTCACTTTCAATTCATGGAGCAGACAAGACCTTGTCAGATAGAAAGGAGTCAAGAATCTTAAAAAAAACAACACATTGTTCTTCCTTTTTGTATATTTTCACACCTATTTTCACCATGGGCAACCTGATCTGCTGCTGATCTTGCTTTCACATTATGTTCTTTATTTAAATGGGGTTGTTCTTACATGACCCCAGCCAATCAATGATCTCCTACCAAACATGATAATGTCACAGCACCACATAGTGAGTCAGACTTCCAGTTCATCTGCCATGGTTCTATCCTATGGAATCCTGGGATTTGTGGTTTAGGGAAGGATACTTAGACTTCTCAGCCAAAGAGTTCTAGTGCCTCACCAAACAAGAAACCCCAGGATTCCACAGGATGCTGCCATGCCTCTTAAAGTGGAATCATAGTGTCACAACATTTGTAGTGTGAAAGGGTCACCTATCGTGGGTCACCTATCATGGATGACCTATCGCCAACACTTACAATTCCTCGAAGATTTTCATCAGTGCTGTATACACACAATCTTAAATATACACTGGACTGACTATGTGACAAATGTTGCTGTCATTGAGCAAGCAGGGATCACCAGCATTGAGGCCATGATATTGAGAACATGGCTGCGCTGGGCAGGGCACATTTCTAGGATGGAGGACCATCGCCTCCCCAACACATTACTCTACGGTGAACTCGCCATAGGTCAGCGTAAGAGGGGCACTCCAAAAAAGCAATACAAGGACTCCTTGAAACAACATCTCAGGCTCGGCCAAATTGATCACCAGCAATGGTCTATCCTGGCCTCACATCAGGAGACATGGAGACACACTATCTACAATGCTGCAGCCTTATTTGAGAACTCACGCCGAACAAGTCTTGAAGAGAAACAACAACGCAGAAAGAATCAAAACCCGGAAACATCACCCAAGGAGACCTTGTGCTGTGCTTTCTGCAACCGGACTTGTTTATCTCGGATTGGCCTTTTTACTCATCAGCACGCTTGCATAAAGTGCGGGATGAGTCCTTCCTGAATCTTCATTTGCAAAGAAAAGCCAGAGAGTGTGAAAGGACCACTGGCTATGGTCTAGCTTCTATTACCAGAGCACTAGATCTTTTCTAGTGGTCAAAAACACATGAAGAGAAAATGTCAATGGTAGATAATAAAATTAAAAACAGCCCTTAAATTAATATATATTAGTGATTTTTTTAAAAAAAATAAAAAGGAATATCATATTGAAGATAAAGGCACATCTCTAGTAAGTCAGCTATTGATAGCAGAAGTAATTATTGTTAGATACCCTCTTGGTAAACTGAAGAAGTCAATGGCAGTATAGTTTCCTTTTTAAAACACATTGTGTGTTTTTTTCTGTTGTTCCTTTTTCCTTGTTTTCCTAGCAGCTCAGGTATTGTGAGCTCCCAGGTTAAAGCAATGTAATTCAAAGATAAGCCTGACACTCCATCCTTATCTTGCAAAGAATGCACAGACAGTGTTAAGCTTAAAGAAAGTGAATGCCAGAACTTCAATTTCCACCCCCCTCTGCCAGCTTCTATCACAACATTTACATGATTTAAGCTGAGTTTTGCAGGATGTTCTGGGTCTTCAGGGGTGGGAAGGCAGCAGGCATCAACACAAAACAGGAGAGATGGTGCACACAGCATGTGAAGGAATGCTTAATAATCCTTGCTTAGGCCCTTATGTTGAATTTACATGATCTTAGTTTCCCATAAGGCAACAATTTGAACTGGTAGATATGCCAAAGCTGCCCTTTAAAATATGTGTATTATTCATGCAGGATTTGTGGCTTGCTGCAGTCTCCATTTATTTATAAGAAAGGCCATTGTTCTTCATCAAGTGCAGTAGATCACACAATTTGTGAAGTCATACTGTTCCTTAGGCACAAGCGACCTGTTACATTTGGAAAAGAAAAATGTGTTGCCTCTAAACGTTATTGGACTACGGGCTTGTCTAGACGGGCAATTTACCCTGCCTTCCCCCTGTCTTGAAGACCTGCAGTCTAAATGATGCAGGACTCTTGCCCTGATTCATCCCTGTACAGTTCTGACAACATCCAAGGGGAATCTGGAGTAAACTCATTTAAAACATTAAAACAACAACAACAACAACAACAACAACTGGGGAAACCTATGTTATGGAGATTATCAGACAGGAACACAAAAAGCATTCCTGTCCCACAATCTCCAACCCCATCTCTGTCCTGGCACAATAACCTTCCCCATCATACTTACCTTATCTTCCATCCAAAGGCAGCCCAGGCATGAACAGGGCTCCAATGGAGCTCCGTTCACTTCCTACCCATTCTCACAAGAAGACATGAGTGCAGGAAATTCAAAAATAACAAGAAAAAAGTATACACACGTACATAAACAGACTAAAAATAATAATAATAAGTAACCCAGGGAGGTTAATAAAAAGAGTGTAGCCTACCTTGTTTTCACAATCCCACCCAGAAGTGTTCTGGTACGACTGCCCATTGATGTTGAATTTACGACAGGACAATGGTGTGAGGTTTCAAACACCAGCAATGCTGGCACAGAAACAAAACAGGCGAGCTATTGATGGCTCAGCCTGTCAATTAAATAGAACACCATAGTAATGCCAGAGGAATGGAAAAGGACAATGTTGTCTGATATTGGTGTCCTTTTGCATTCCACTGCTGTCGTTATGGTGCCACATTAGCCCCTATATGTGAAAACCTGGATGGGTCTGGAGGGTCATTACCTGCACACTGGGCTGCATCGCTGGCCACCACCACTGCTGGTGTCACTCTGCAGCCAGAACATGACCAAGGCCCCCTGCACGTGACCAGCTTTGATCACATGCTGAGGGCCTCCTTCCTGGCTTTAGAGGGAGCAACACACGACTGTAGGGGAGGCGCCCACCAATACTGGCTAGCATGTGCATGCAGATTTCTTCCAGTCTCTTCACTGTAATGGGGTGGGGAGGAGGTTCCAGACCAGCTCCAGGGCTAGAATACACTGGTCGGAAGGTGGAGTATTCTGACCAGTGTAGACAAGCCCTTAGACTCCCAACAGCCCTAGCCAGCATACTCACAGTTGAAGGATCACAGGTGTTGCAGGCTAACAGCTTCTAGAGGAACACATGTTTCTTGTTCCTGTGTTAGATGGTATAAGCAAGAAAAAAAAAGATTGAAACATCTTTTCTTTCTCCACTTGTTACTTCTGCCCGCTAAGGGCAGTAATGGACTAAATGAGGGAAAACAAATTGAAGCTGAATCCATGCAAAACAGAGGTTCTCACAATAGCAGCCCTAAATCCAGGTATTAGGATACAACCTCCAGTCCTGGATGGAGTCGCACTTGCCTCCAAGGACTGTGTTCGCAGTCTGGGGGTACTCCTGGATTCGTCACTCCAGATGATGAATCATGTAAATGTGACGGTCAGGAGTGCCTGTTATCAGCTTCGGCTGATACAACAGCTGTGCTTTTCCTAGAAGTCGGGGACCTTGATACTGTGGTACATGCTCTGGTAACCTCCCATCTTGATTTCTGTAAAGTACTCTACATGGGGCTACCCTCGTGCTTGGTCCGGAAACTTCAGCTAGTACAGAATATGGCAGCCAGGCTGGTCTCAGGTGCATCTAGAAGAGACCATATAACACCAATCTAAAAATCACTTCACTGGCTGCCCATTAGTTTCCAGGCTCAGTACAAGGTGTTGGTTATCACCTTTAAAGCTCTAAATGGCTTGGGTCCAACCTATCTTCGGGACTGCCTCCTTCCATATAATCCTCCCTGTGCACTCAGGTCCTCTGGGAGGAATTTACTACAACCTTTAAAAAATAGGCTTTCTTCGACCTCCCAGAGGACCTTTTCAGCTATAGGTCCCAGATTATGGAACAGCCTGCTGGATGAAATCCATCATATCACCACCCTAAATAGCTTTTAAAAAGCTCTTAAGATGGATCTCTTCCAGCAGGCCTTTCCTGAATAGATACCTGGCCATCAGAAAGTAAGAAACAATCTATTTTTTTTCCAATCCCACTACAGCCACTGTCTATTGTTTATTTTTAGTATTTTTAAGTATGTTTTAATTTTTTTGAATTATTTAATTGTATTTTAAGAGAGGCGTGAGATGGAGGGTTTGGGGGTGTATATTTTAATGTTGTAAGCCACCCTGATTTCGTTTTGTAGAGGGGAGGGATATAAATAATTTTATTGTTGTTGTTGTTGTTATTTGAAGCCCTTTCACATTGCACAATTATATAACAGATCCTCCAACTGTCCAGTTTGGCAGTTCCAATTAAGCCTCTGTGGTCCCATTTTTTTAGCTGCTTTTAAAATGTTCCACTTTCTCTATTCTCCTATTTCCCCCTTTGTCTTTGGTTTATTCCAGTTGCTGCAGACTAAGTTTATGGTACAAAAGTAATGGCTTGTGTACACCAGTTGGAAATGCTGAACACACTTTGTAGCCCCCGTGGATGTTTTGGATCTGCAGTAACCCCGTAAACGTCACACTCGTCAGGGCTTGGCTGATGGGAGATCAGAGTATCCCATCACACTGTAATCATAGGCAAACTCACATCAGTATAATAGAGTGGTCCTACGCTGATTACGTGTCCTATACATCACATGATTTCTGGCCACACAGCTGAGCTGTTCCAGATTTTTTTTATTGTTCACTCATGCAGGCAAATATCCATTGTCCCAGTGTTACTGGATAAGTGGAGATGCATTTATACAGATACGTGCATAACTGGGGGGGAAATGCCTGCATGCTGGAAGAACAGAGCCCTGTCCCCTAGAAGCCCCACCCCCTGCAGCCAATCCATGGCTGCCTCATGGCCAATAATCCAGGATGTCCCCTGAAATGAGGATCAACACGCAAATCTTTTAGACCCAGATTTTCCTGCAAAAAATAAAAAAAAATGAAGCTGTAAATCGTCATGAACACCACATGGCAAGTGTGCAATGAATACGAAGTGTGTATGGGTTTGTTTGCCAGTGCAGACTAGCCATAGGAGCCGCCCCGATTGTTTTTAGCAGAGGGGCGGGGTATAAATAAATTTTATTATTATTTATTATTATCAGATGGTAAAAATATTCCAGGACAGTGATGACAGGAGATCGCTAAAAGGCTTACCTTTTAGAAGACGCTGTCCTTGTCCTGGGATGCTCCCATTCTTCTCCTCTTCCTCCCCCACTTACTCTTATTCACAGAAATATCCATGAATAAGAGGCCCATTCCGTTATTATAATGGAATAACGGGAAAGTAAACAGGAGTCCTGTTGTGCTCCAAGGATAACAACTGGATGTGACATCACCAGGAGGTCCCTGCCAGACACTTCCAGATGCGATCAGGATGACAACCTAAGTAAAAAAAAAAATCCCCTCCACAGGTAGCTTTTTTTTCTTTAAATGTGTTTTGTTACTTATTTTCTTTTTTGACAGCTGGGGGGGTGTTAAATTTGCTGCCCGGCCCTTCTCTCATGAGAACAGCCAGGATTTGAGTTCCCAGTTGTAAAAACAGCCTTATGACAGCTGCATTTATGACCGGGCAGCAAAGGGAGGGGGAGTCCATTCCTGCTGCGGAATGAAGGTAGGTGTGTGAAACTTTTATCTTTATTCCGTGGCAGGAACTAGAGTGGGGCGGGTGGGGGTAGCAGGACAGAAACAGACCCTAAGGGTCCATCTGATAATCTCCATAGTTTTCATCTAATTAACTCAGCAGGAGTGAGAAGAGAGAATCTTGCCCTTTCTAGTAGGCTCAGATAAAAGCAAATTGCTGCAGCCTCTCCTAGCGTACATTTTCCTCCTTGTTCCTAACTTTTCCCATCTTGACCACACTCTGATGTCCCTTAGCCACACATGTCCCTGTTTTCATCTATAGAATGTTGGGAGGATAAGCTGTAGTATAGCAATTATAGCTCTGTACATAGATTATTATAGATTATTCCACTTTAACAGCTAGCTTGTTTAACTTAAGCCGTCTGAGGGCTCGCACTAAGGAGATTTTCAGACAGGCAAAAATCGCTCCTTGCCGCGCGAGCAGCCTCCCGAAACTGCTGCGCGGCAAGGGTCTTCTTCGGACGACGCTGTGCCTCTGGCGAAACCGTCCATGTCACTTCCGTGAAGCTTGGGACGGCTCCGCGTCATATTTCAATCACGGGCAGCCTCCGTGCTTGAAATATGACGCGGAGCCGTCCCAAGCTTCACGGAAGTGACACGGACGGTTTCGCCAGAGGCACAGCGTCGTCCGAAGAAGACCCTTGCCGCGCAGCAGTTTCGGGAGGCTGCTCGCGCGGCAAGGAGCGATTTTTGCCTGTCTGAAAATCTCCTATGACTCTAAACTATCTAGTCCGTGAGCTGCTCTTTGCTGATGATGCTGCCCTTGTTGCCCACACAGAAGCAGCTCTCCAGTGCTTAACATCCTGCTTTGCAACAGCTGCAGAGCTGTTTGGGCTAGAAGTCAACCTAAAGAAAACAGAAGTTCTTTACCAGCCTGCACCACAGGACGAACACCACCATCCCCACATTGCCGTCGGCAAATCTGTGCTCAAGTCCGTTCAGCAGTTCACCTACCTGGGAAGCATCATCTCCTCAGATGCCAAGATTGACAAAGAGATCGATTACAGATTAGCAAAGGCATATAGTGCATTTGGAAGACTTTACAAAAGAGTCTGGAATAATAAACACCTGAGGTGAAGCACAAAAATCAATGTGTATAGAGCCATTGTCCTGTCTATTCTCCTTTCTGGATCTGAAACATGGGTCACATATCGCCACCACTTATGACTCCTTGAACACTTTCATCAGCACTGTCTACGCACAATCCTAAATATACACTGGACTGACTTTGTGACGAATGTTTCTGTCCTTGAGCAAGCAGGGATCACCAGCATTGAGGCCATGATATTGAGAACACAGCTGCACTGGGCAGGGCACGTTTCTAGGATGGAGGACCATCGCCTCTCAAAAATAGTACTCTACGGTGAACTTGCCACAGGTCAGAATAAGAGGGGTGCTCCAAAAAAATGATACAAGGACTCCCTGAAACATCTCAGGCTCGGCCAAATTGATCACCAACAATGCTCCACCCTGGCCTCACATCGGGAGGCATGGAGACGCACTATCCACAATGCTGCAGCCTTATTTGAGAACTCACGCCGAACAAGTCTTGAAGAGAAACGACATCGCAGAAAGAATCACAACCTGGAAACATCACCCAAGAAGACCTTCTGCTGTGCTTTCTGCAACCGGACTTGTTTATCTCAGATTGGCCTTTTTAGTCATCAGCGCGCTTGCAGAAAGCGCAGGATGAGTCCTTCCTGAATCTTCGAAGAAAAGCCAGAGAGAAAGAACTGCTATGGAATTCTGAGCCTTATGGTCTGGGGAAGCACTAGACCTTGCTGTATGAGAATTCTAAATATCCCTCCCTAAACTGCAAATCCCCAGATCCCATAGGATGTAGACATGGCAGTGGAATCAATAGGGCTATAATTGTGTAATGTGAAAGGGCCCCTAAAGAGACATGCACTGTTACTTTCTCTGCAGCACAAGCAGCTGGTGTAGTTCTCTAAAGTCCAGCGATGACTCACTCTGGGAAGCCAGGACAGATGTTTCTCCACTGGGTAGAGTATTGCACATTTGATTACTCTTTGCACCCCACTGCCTCTCCTTTCATTATAGGATTCATAGACTTGACCACATCTTATGGGGAAGGCTGACTTTTCCTGTGAGACTTGTCATGTGTTTTCCTCTTTGTATTCCTTTTTGTCAAATAAGTGTTTTTAGTAGTTTAAAACAGGCTCTTGGTGTCATTACATGCTTGTGTGTGTTTGTTTGGCTTAAGCATCTGTTGTGCCAATCTCTCTGATAGTTTCTCTAGTTCTGTCCTTCTATACATTCAGCCCACATACCTGTTTTTAAAGTTTTAAACCTGAGTTAAATATTTAATTAGTAAGGAGAGTGACAGCAGCTCAAAATATAAATGAAATTTAACTCATGCAAACACAAGGTAAATTATTGAGAACTGGAAAACATTTAAACCTGGAGGCTACCTGTAAACAGTTTCAGGATCTTGTACCTAGTATCTTCAAATGGAGTACAGGGAAATCTCAATTTATGTTGGGTTGCTTTCTTGGACTCTGGATATAAATTGAGACCGATGTAAATGGGAGAAGCCGTTTCCACAGGGAATTGTTAGAGGTTGGAGAATGTGCTATTGTTAAGGTCTATCTGGGTAACAAATAATGAAGCTCAAAAGTCTAGGTTTCCAACTCAGATGACTCTTTATTTGCTAGCAATGACACAGGGGGATCATTCCTGCCAAACTGTGCCAAAGAATTAAAGGCACACAGGCTTTTTATTACACAGAAACAAAACCCAAAAAAATCTACAGCACTGTGCATGTGTATTATAGTGGTTACTAAACAGACAACAGAAATCATTAGTCAGCTCTATATGTGTCTTATTTTGATACCTTAGGCAGCCAAACTGGGCAGTGCGCCCAGAAAGGAGATAACAATTCCTAAGCTGAATGACCCATTGTTTCTGATTCTAATAAACAAGACAAACCATACTATGTTTCTGGGCTTTTGGTCAAGCTGGAACAAATACAGTTATATTTCTCAGCTTTCTATGACACAGACATATTTTGGCAAACTAGGTCTTTTGCTCTATAGACTCAATATAACAAACTTTTGGGAAATCAATACAGACAGATCCTCTACTATGACAGGGCTCAAGTAGCCACAGAGTGATTTTACTGAATCTACCACCATGCTCAAAAGAGGTTTTAAAGCATAAAACATTAGAGCTTAACTTTTCCAGATTAGAGATACCCCTCCATTCCAGTCAATAAGACTCCATTCCACACTCTAACAAGCAGAGGAAGCTGCTTCCAGCCACAGTGAAATGCCAACTTCCAGCTTCTTCGTTCCCCTCAAAATACCCCTCTAAGCAAGCATAAGAAACCTCTTCCTCTGAAGCAAGATTCCAGCTTCTTTCTCACCCACACTCTCCCCCAAGCAGGCTAATGAAACTCTTCCTTCAAACAATTGCAAGATTCAAGTTTCTTCCCACTCCCCATGCTCCCCATTCTAAGTAGGCATAGGAAACTCCTTCCTTCCAGGAATTCCAACACTGCAATTACTTTCTCCCCTTCTCCACTTCCCCAGCCTAGACAGGTGAAAGAAAACCAGTCCAGTCACTATTTTTTACCACTCAAAACTCCAAGCAGCTTTACTTTTTGACTTCCCATACCTTGTTCTCTTGCCTCTTCTACTTTGCTCTCCCACCTTGCTCAACTGCACAGATGTTCAGGGAGAGCTATGTAATGTGGGTTAGACTTTCATTTCTTTATTTCTGGAGAAATACTGTAATTTTGAAATGTTGCAAAAGTGGTTTATAAGATCACACATTAATTCCAATCACATTTCAGAACAACGCTAAGCATTTTCAAATTGCAACTTACCTGTAATTGCTAGTATTGTGTAATATAGCATGTTAGCACCTGAATTTGGGAAGAAAATAAGTATTTTTTTTAAAAAAAGAAAGAAAGAAATTAATCTTAACCCTTAGAGAAAGCTTAGACTTTCCAAGTTGTAATAAAACAAGAGTGCAGTGATAGATGCCTAATTCTCAAAATATTTTGATATGTAACACTGGAAATATGTGATGTTTTTTATATTGAAGTGGGCAACATCTGATGCAGGCCCAGTGGCTCCCTTCTCAATCCACCAAAGTGTCGTCATCCTTCCCTGGGAGTACCTGTATTTTTTTAAAGATAAATTTATCAGGAGTTAGAGACTGAACTCCAGAGAAAATGGCCAAACAACTGCTGAGTCGTGCTGAGGCATGATGGCTGCATCCAAGGAACTGCCAAGTCATGCCAAGTCATGCTAGCCTTGGAGCCACAGCTGCTGAAGAGGGTTACTAGAGGGCATAGCTTTGAGTGCAAGATCTGATGTAATGCACCCATGTGGTTGAGTAAGCCAATGCCTGTAAATGTGTATAAAAGAAAGCTCAGTTCAGAGCTCATTCTCTTCTTGCAATTCTTGGATGTCTGGCAAAGCAGTTTGTCTGTGGAATGTAAATATCTTTATATATTGCAGCTGCTTGAACTTGGAGATAAAAGTGCCTCCTGTTTATTTGGACGTCAAAACACTCTGTGTGTGAGTATTCTTGGGAACGGGTTGCTGCTAAGTCTGCTGAGATATTTTTTGCTTTCTGCTGGGGATTGAGTGTCCTATCATCCCCTGGCAAAATTGATGGACTGTTGCTGGTTTACTCCTACCATGGGATGATGGGGATCCAAGAAGCTACTGCAAATACTGTATACATTATACTCCAATTAAAGGTGAAAAAAGAAATTTACAACAGCTTCTATATACAGCAAAATACTTTTTAGATTATATTTCCCAAAAACTCCAGCCACCACGACCACAGGCTGTGCTTGCTATGGGACCCTGCATATTATAGTTTTAAAAAATAGCTTTGCCAAATCCCCCCCTCTCATGATAACATAACTGCTAATATCCTTCAAGCTATATAGAGAAGTACCTTCACAAAACAGTACCCACCAGTGTACATTTTTATGCTAGCAAAAGGCACTAAAATGGCTGTAGCAAGAAATAATGAAGTTGGCAAGAGCACCGAAGAGCATTGGCAGTCTATTTCTGACCCAGGCCAATACAAAGGCCACGGAGAAAGGCTAAAGTTTACTGAAGATGTTGATTATAGCTGTACCAAAACCACATTTTATATCAGCAGATGCCATTATTCCTATTCTTTACTTCCACACAGGGGTTATAATTTACAAAATATAAGGCCTTCTTAGATATGTAGCAATGAGAATAATTCAAAGTGAACTTTGTGGTGATTGTATGTGTGTGTGTATGTGCGAGGGGAGGGTTGTATTTTCCTTAGTAAGAATCACACACCACTCACTAACCAAGTGCATAATTGATGATTTCTTTTCAACTTTCAGTTGTTACCAGAGATCATTTGTAACCTCAAAAGTGGTTTATAAGATCACACGTTAATTCCAATCACATTTCAGAACAACGCTAAGCATTTTTAAGTGCTTAATTTATAAGCAATTAATTCCTGCTCTTTTTCTCTGCACTAAAACCTGTCAGCTTTGTGTGACATCTCAAATCATTTGTTACCTAAGAAATGTCTACCATATAATTACATATCACATGGAGAGGCATTTGTTTGAACTCACCCTCAAATGAAAATTGCCCAGAGAGACTGTTAGAAAGGCATAATAAATGGCTGCTGAGGAACAGTTTTCACATGGAAGCAATTTCAAATGAATGCCTCCCCTCATGAAACTTAAGATGCTGCAGTCTCTATATGTGGACTCGACTACCTCATTGGGCATATTTGGGGCCACACTCCTTCTCAGGACACCACTTTCACTTTTGAGCCCACCAGATGTGCTATGAAGACTGTTGAATCCATTGAACTGGTTTTGAGTACTCAAAACTGGAGTAAAGTTAAACCTCCCCAAGTCATTTCCCCCCTGAATTTCACATTGTGCAAAAGCCATAACTACTCAATGTTGCTGTTGTTGTTTTAAATGCTCTATCACTTTGTTGTCTTGTTCAGTGGAGTGGCAAGATATATAGACTTTTAGTTGTCTTCACAGCTCTCTGGATATGCAGAGAAAATGAAATGGCAGCATGGTCTCTAATTACTAGGCACAGCCTATTTCTTGGTCTAACCTAGCACAATTCAGTATAAGGACTCCAGGAAGTTGCCATATCAACCACCACCCCCTGAGCAGCATGCAGCGTTGTGGCAGGGGAAGTGTTTTAATGACCACACATGATAACAGGACCTGATTAGCCATGGCATGCCACACCATGGCTGGGAGGAGGCAGGGGCAGAGTGTACCCCTTTTTAGGTGCCTGTTGCCCTGGGCCTCTTCCTCTTTTCTATGTAACCTACTGTCTGCAACTGGTTCCCAATGACTCTTCAGAGTTTTAGGCAAGAATTATTTCTAGGCTCTATCTGGAGATGCCAGGAGTTGGACTTGGGACCTTCTGTGGGCAAAACATGTACTCTGCCACTGAACTACATGTCCTTGAAGGTGTCACAGATGACAAGAAGGTCTTCAGTGCCAGTCCCATAAATACTGACAATTCCAGAACCTTACCTTTCTGTCTCTCATTCTCTCAATCACATGCAGACACACAAGGAACATCTGTGTTTTAGCCACAGTTAAATGGGATCAGTATTGTTAAGCTCATTGAAATCAATGGGCTTAAAAGCATTACATTTTGCACTGGATTTTGGCCAATTGAAGACTATCATCATCATCATTTTATATTTACAACAAATAATGATGCTTTTTGAGAAATAGTAATTGGGTCAGTCTATCTATGATTCAACACAGATGTTTGATTGTTCACCATCTAGCACTTCTATACATTAATCAACATCTTTATTAAATTAGAAATACGTTATCATGACACTTTGTGGTTTTTGTCTCCTAGCAACAAGGCTTTTCCCTCACCAACTCTTCATCTAAGGGGTGTTACTCAGAGTATTTTAAAATATCGTTAATCCCCTGAATATTTTTTTCTGACTTAATCAATCTTTTCCTTTACATGAGTATAAGTCCTAATAAAAAGGATTTGATTAATTTCTTCTTTCTCGTTATATGATTAATAAAAGGATGGATAAATCCAATATAAACCTGTTCACAAATGAACTTCTTCTGCCACTCACACAAAGAGCAAGCCTTTACAATGACTACTGATTGGCAGAGTGATCAGGTTTTAAAGAGTGAAGCTTGGAAAATCTTTCATGAAGTATTTTGCAATGCTTAAAGCTTTCAGAAAAATCAGACTTCCAAAAGATGTCAGAACTGTGAACTTTAATGTTTTTATTCATCCATCACCACTGCCTTCCTCAACAAGTACAGTTTAAAGGAGTCATGGCTCTGTGGCAATGAAAATAAATAACCAAGTAAGTACTGATAAGTCAACTGTATTATTCTGATGTACCCTAATATATAAAAACAAATATTCCTGTTTTACATATAGGAATGTAATGCCTTGAGTGAGCAAAATGCCTCTCAGAAATAATGCTGCTCATATTGAAACTACAGGTTGACCCCCATAGCCCTGCATTCAGTATCTATAGTTTCACTTATCCATGTCCAAAAATATATGTTATCTCTGGGCATTTCTAGGTCCTCCAATGTGATTCTGTGGTCAACATCCGGTGTTTATCTCATTGAAAATAATAGGGTTCCCTGTTATCCACAGTTTCAGGTATCCATGCATGTGTGTGAGTGTCTTATAATGTATGCCCCACAGATATGGGGGTTGACCTGTACTTTAGTTTCCCTCAGAACAGTAGTGCGCAGCTGTAACTCCCCCCACCTGCAATCTGGTTGGTCTATTACTTCCACCAGTCTTAGCCAGTATAGCTATAATAAAGAGGCATTACAGTATTTGATTTACAATCCATTAATATCTGGAGAGCTACAAGTTGTCCATCTCTACCTCAGAACCAGAGCTTTCCCTAGATATTTTTCAAAGGGTAACATGCGTTCCCTATTCCACTTACAGGAATTGACCAGAGAGATCATTCAAACTCTCTTCAGTGCTAACAATGGGATCAGACAAGCACAACAAGGCAGCTTTTAAGGGGAACGCAGGGGGAAGGCTATGTATCCTCAATACCTCTGTCTATTCAAACCTCATAGCTGTTCCTCAGCACATCTGCAACTTGAGTCAGCTGCTTCACCCACTGAAGAGTAGGGCCAAACCTGATAGCTAGTGTGGTGTAGTGATTTAAACATTTGAGTAGAATACAGGGACACCAGGGTTCAAATCCATGCTCAGCTATGGAAACCCATGGGTGACCTTTGGCAAGTCACACTCTCCCATCCTCAGAGGAAAACAATGGCAAACCCCTTCTGAACAAATCTTGCCAAGGAAACCTTGAGATAGGTTTTCCTTAGGGCCACCATAAGTTTGAAATAACTTGAAGACACAGAACAACAAAGGGCCAAACCTGCTCAGAATTGATGCAGCAAGGAAGAACTTTCAATTATTTTTGTTTCCATGTCATGTCTAAAGCCGTGTAAGAGTATCATGTGTGTTTGATTCCTTATTGGTGTTGACAGTCCTCCTGCACATGAATTTAGCCCGTGAGCTGTTTTATAAAAACACTGAGAGAAAGAGTATTTGAGAAACATGCTGGGAGATTAACATGTAGATCTACATATTACAACCCGTGTACCTAGTACCCAATTTGCATATGACACAACACCTAGCAAAGATATTTTTCAGCTTCCAGTGTCAAGAAAACAGATAATTACACTGTCACAGGAATAGTGGCTGGCTGGTTACGGCTGAAAAACTTTGGAATTTGGATTCATCATTTTATTTGTATTTATTTTTAAAGAACCCCTACCATCTGTGTTGAAATTTCTCATTCTGTTCTTTCTGCCTAAAGGTAATCTTTTGTTCTCTGAACAGTTAGTAAAATGCATTCTGAACATTTGTGAAAGAGTATGTAAATAATTGTTAGAAACACAAGTGCTTGCATTTTTTTTCACTCCAAAAACTTCATATGCATACAGACAAACAGCAGACTTTGCAGGAAAGAAAACAATTTTGTGTGTTACTTTGGTACTGTCTGGAACAAGTCTCTTAAGAAAATGCATTTTGTAAATAAATTTTACAATCTCCTTTTCCTTCTTTCTCCTGAACATTATTCAATTATATTTACATTTCTCATATACAGATCTATATTTTTCATATACATACAAGACAATCAAATTCGGTTAAGTAATGCTCAGACTAAGGCTAAACTCCATAAACTGGAGTGGCACTTAAGTTCTGGGTAGACATGCATTCAGTTGTGTGGTAAGAAAGTAGTGACTCACCACCATTCTTCTGTGACAAAATCCATTCTTTCTCCTGCTGAGTTCACATTTCCTCTGAGCATTTATTCAGCATTAATAAATCCAATTTAAAAACAGTCCACTAGTGTGAATGGTTTGACACATTTTTACTTCTGAGTTTTAACCAAATTAATGACACCATCACTTGTTTAAAAGAATTCCCATTAACATTTGGAAAACAAATGCATGTTATGATGTTTGGAAGGAGATACCAAGGATGTTTTCTTTTCCCCTCACTACAAATGACAATGTGATCATCTCTATGTTTAAGATGGCATTGGCAAACTAGGTGCAACATGTACAAACCCATCACCTATAAGTTACCATTTAATGTTTTGCCTCCTTTTCCAGCATTCTTACTAAGTTATTGACCCAGGCCATTGTAGCAAATGTAAATTCAGACTCATGCTATTATAATTTTCCACAATGCCCTAGAGCAGGGCTGGGCATCTGTAGCCCTGTAGAAGTTTTTGGAACAAAGCCATTAGCCCTCACCATTGCTTATGACACAGCAGGGACTGGTGGAAGTTGTAAGTCAGAAACATCTGGAGGACCACAGTTGCCCACCTCTTTCCTAGGGAGATGCCACATCAGGTGCTCCAGGACATTGTGACTAATTTGAAATGGTGGGTCTTAGACATTCACCAAAGGCAGGCATTAGCACCTGTGATCTCTTCTGGGTTTCTATGCCTTGGCAGTTGTCTCTGGGTGCAAGATGCAGATGCTGAGCCTGAATAACACGTGGCACTATCAAGAACAAGAATAGGAATTATGCAGCCCTCCAGATGTTATTGGACTACAGCTCCCAGCATTCATCACTTGTCTATGCTGGCAAGAGTTGTAAGAATTTGCAGTCTAACAACATCTGAATGATTTTCCTTGGGTTTTTTTCAGGCTGTGAGGTCATGTCCTAGAATAGTTTCTTTCTGACATTTCACCTGCATCTGTGGCTGGCATCTTCAGAGAATGGTTGGGTAGGAGTGTGTGTGGAGTTTACATGCTGTGAACCCCTGTTGGGGAGTATATGTAAATTTGTGTAATTGAATGGTTAGTTTCTGGGTATAGAAATGCAAGGCTCATTAGTGTCTGTTTGGCTAATGGTTGGTTGATGGGCCATTATCTCCTGGGAATCCCCCTGTCCTTCGACTTTACATTGAACGTCTGAATGCCTGGATGATTCCTGCCCTTGATACAGAAGACAGAAATTGAATAAGACAGAAAGAAATAAAGCTTCTCTCCTGTAAGCCAGTGCTTGAAGCTAGACAGAAAGATAGATCTAAATTAGTTCACAAGATTATTCTTTGCTACTGGACTTTAAATGGACAAGAAGATGTATCCTATGGAAAAAGAAAAGCATGAATGAATACATAATGACAGCATAAAAAAACCTAATGTTCTCCTTTGACTGCATTCACTAGCGCTATTCAGTTGATATATACTGGTTTCTAGAAAGTGGCCATCTTCCCTAACAGCATCATGATATCAGGCAAATTTGCCTTATAGAGATTTGTCAGTCATACAGAGAAAGATGATAAAGAACTGAACACATAAAAAATAAGTTTCTCCCAAAAGGCATTGGTGGTATGGGAAAAGAAAATGGTGAAAATTCACAAAGAGTGAAGAAGCGAGTGAGAGACAGAGAGAGGGACAGTGAGCAGGGGGAGAAGGATCATTAAAAATATATGTTCGTTTAGTTGCGATTGGCTTTCAAACATACTGGGCTGCTCTACTTCTAATTCAGCCAGAAATTAGATTGTCAAATAAATGCTCCCACATTAACCTTTTAAAAAAAAATCTAAGGGAGAACTGAGGGGCAATGTGGCTTAAAAATACTGACAGAATTGGTTCTATTCTTTCTTTTCCTTTTTTTGTGGGGGTGGGTGGGTGGGAGTGGAGGATCAAGCCTACTGAAATAAGAAAACAGAACCAATGCTCTGAAACATCCCCATGATTCACCAATGTATTAATGTACATAATCTAGCTGAAAGGAAAGCCAACAGAGCAATCCTAAATATAGTCAGCAAGGAATGAATCGCCTACCGCTTCAATCACCTAGCTGCTTTGTGCCCACCAGGGTAGAATGTGTGGGCAGCAGTTTTGCCTGGCAGGTTTTTTCCTCTTTTTAATCCACCCCCCTCACAAAAAAGGGATCCAAAGTTGCAATCTGACTTTGCCCCATCCCTGCCTCACCCCAGAACGCCTCATTTCAAAGTCTTATCCTTTCTACTGCTGGTAGAAACACCTCTAGCAGTACCATTCTGTAGGCAGAACTGGGCTGCCAGGATACACAAAGTCTCATCCTCAGTACCAAAGCTCTTTTCCTCTGGCAGGAAGGCACATCCATCTCATTCATCCCTCCACACCCAACAGGTAAGCATAGGGCTAAAGACTGCTCTGCCCTGCGTTCAACAAGCACACACTTTGGAGTGTGGTGCTAATTACTTAGCACTCTTGACCACACCACACGTGTTCTTTCTTAAGAGGGGGAAATCATCACATAGCAAATTTGCTGCACTGGTTTAAACAGGTAGAACACATATAATATAGATGCACATTTATATGATGGGTTCTGGAATTTCCTGTGTCTCACTGCCACTATAAGAATTTCATAACCATTTTATGACAATGTTACAACCCCAGAAAGCCTTAACAATAGATATCCATTGAGATCCTACACTGGGCCTACATAGCATAAAATTCCATATACAGATTTATGTGGGGATTATGCTATGCAGCCTTCTGTTGAACGGCAGTGTTGCACAGCAGAACATGCAACTAAAAGAATACTACTACTTCCAATTGTGTGAGGGGCAGATAAATACACATCAGCTGAGAATGTGCATCCATCTGTGTACTGTGCATCTGGAATGTCACTTCCATTGACCCTGAGCTGAATGTAGATGTTGGGATAAAAATGTCCAGCCCTTTCATTTAGGGAACATGTACATTCATAAAACACCAACGGAATGCCAGCCATTAAATACAGAACAGTTCAGTGCTTAGCACTGAAGAGCCAACAATGCCTCATATATGGCACTTGTCATAGGGTTAGATTGTTTGAGTGACCCAAAGTGTCCTCCCCTCTTATCTACATATCCTGACCCTTCAGTGATATAAACTGATACCACAAAGGATCCCTTTAAACCTCTTCTATTCCCCCCATTTCTTATCTCAGCTTTTCCTAGAATGAAGGTAGATTAGCTTATCACTCTGAGTAACTTTCCTATCTTAGAATGTATTTCTAAAGTAAAGGTTTTCATTTGTTTTGATCCTTAACCAAGATTGCTAGTTGCTGCATAACTCTCTGTTATCAATTCTGTCTTGTGGATTGTTCAACTTTTATGATAAACAGGTAAGATACACAATATTTTTACATTACCGAAAAAGTAAAGCAGCATTTAACTTCAGTCTCATTTTTAGAACATTACTTCCAAACTCTGTATAGTCACAGCAATTGTAAAGTTCCTAATAAGCTCCTTACATGTATTTACAACAAAAAGGTTAACTCAGACATGAGTGGGGTTCAAGCGGAAATCAGATTGCATTGTTCCCAAGAGCTGACAAAATAGAAATAAACTATATGAATATCATTTTCCCAATTTGAAATAAACAATGCATTTGTTTCTCATTGAGAGAGAAATAATTCACTTAAGTGTAACTTTACTGTGATAATGGAAAGTCAATTGATTTCCTAAAGATCTCAAAATAGCAATGAAAACAAGGGCGTATGAGCGAATATGCAAGACCATATACATGCAGCATTTGAAGATAAATGTAATGTTAAATTGGCAGTTGGGAATAGAACATTTGGGTTTCCTTTCTGTCCCCTTTCTCTATTGCAGTCCTTCATGGCAGCTAAGATGCCACTCCACAGCGTTTAGTGGCAATTTGAGGAATGTGTACAAATGCAGTGTGAAGGGGGAGTCACACCTTCCAAACGCCACTGGATTCTAGAATTCCACCAGTGGAAGTTTACCAGTTGATCCTGTCCATAGGGCCAACTCCTCCTTTGTTAGCCAGTGTTGAAGGATCCAAGATGCTCCAAAATCATATGAGCTGGGGTGTTATCAATCAATGGGAATGTAGAAAGGATTTCCCCAAACCAGACCAATTAAACTTTTTAATTTCCACTACATTTTTCTTGAGTCATCTTCTTTTTTTCTTCCAGGCTCAAACATATTTTATTTGTTCATTTCTTGCACTTGAAGTATTCTTTGATGAAATCTTTAGCCTGAGATTCTTTGCCATAGTCTTTCATAACCGCACAATTACAGTCCACAACTTTGTGGGGTTTTCCTTCTCTGTCAGCCTTGCAGATACCTACCCATTCACCCAGCTTCTTGTTGTCATCAACCTTTATCAGGTTGATTTGATGTTCAGCACAAAGGGCTTCAGCCAGTTTGACTTACATGGGCTCACCACAATTGGATGCAAGAACACAAAAGTGGGCTTGGCATTTGTCTAAGGCTTTGGCAGCTTCATGAGTTCCACGAACTAATCCATTGTGGATCAGTGTGGTCTTCAGCACATCTTGAAAGG
The DNA here is from genome assembly GCA_030847615.1 of Gambelia wislizenii. Taxonomy (NCBI): domain Eukaryota; kingdom Metazoa; phylum Chordata; class Lepidosauria; order Squamata; family Crotaphytidae; genus Gambelia; species Gambelia wislizenii. Next base: position 114,476,775 of record JAUMIR010000004.1, read on the forward strand.
CAGTGTTTACATCCATTACATCTCCAGCAGCAATGCCTTCCTTAGCCATGGTTGGTTGTGATGCTCCCACCCGGGGTTGCTCACAACCTCCATGTGAGTCTTCTGATGGTTGGCAGACTCCATTTTTTTAATCCCAGCAATTTTCCTAGGGCATGGTGGAAACTATGCAACCATGGGATATACATGCAGGCCCTAGTCCTCCTATGCATTCCCCAAACACCATCCCAAATCCTTCAGAATCAGATCCCCTGATCGAAAAGATAGGGGGGATTGAAACTGATGCCTGTAGAGGCCACTAGGGGATATGAGTCACCATTTAAATGGTATATCCCACATACAGGCCTTTTAAGGGTTTGAAACAGAATTTTTGGAAAACTGAGAGTCACTGTGTTCAAAAATATTTTCCAATTTAAAAAAGAAGAAAATGGGTGTGGCCCACAGAAGTCCAGGAAGAGTGGAGAAAGGTGTGGGAGGGCCTCCTGTGCTCTCCATATTTGCCCATTCCAGTGCACATTCCTGCCACCCTAGCCACTGAATAGTAGGTTTGTGTGGCAGAGGTTAGGTCCTATGCATGGAGCTACTGAGTAGCACCTTGTGCAAGGACTATAAAAGGATCGCACATGTACGTCACCAAAAGGATTCCAACTATGTAATGATGGTAAACAGATAAATGTGCTTAATAAAATATTGATGTGCAAGTTTGACAAGCTGTTCTCCACCACTGCCCCCTCTCTCTCAGCAAGTATGTGCACTTATCCAGCAACAGTCAAATGTGAACTGGGACACTGTCCAGTACACATTACTAATTTACACGACAATGACAAGAGCAAGATTTTTCTACAAGACTAAATTTGAAACAAAGTCTTAAACAGCGAAGAAACATTAAGAATAATTTATGATGGCAGATGATGATGAAGCTGTACAATACTGACGGGAATACGGAATTGATCCTACCATTTCCTGGACAGAGTAATGGAGCCATTTATCTTTGAGCAATCTTAGGGAGATGCTTCCTGTAAAGCTATGAATGAAAAGTAGATCAGGCCAATATACAAAATTCAGATTGACCTGTATGAATATGAACATTTTATAATGCTTAAAAGCTAATTGAGGCAATATTTGTATAGATGAAGGAGAAGTATATTCAGAGGTACAGTCAGCCCTCCGTATTCACAGATTCTGCATCCATGGGATTCAACCAACCACGGTTCAAAAATATTCTAAAAATAATTTCTAAAAAGCAAACCTTGATTTTGCTGCTTTACATAAGGGATGCCATTTTACTATGCCATTGTATGTAATAGAACCTAAGCATTCATGGATTTTGGTATCCACAGTGGGTCATGGAACCAAAACCCAACAGATACCAAGGGCCCACTGTAGCCTTGATGACCATCCAGCAAAATACAACAAAACGCAAAATCCACAAAAAAAAGTGATATCTTTATTGGCCAACCAAAATGCAGAAAATGCATCATGCTTCAAAGCTTCATTAGCTTCTTCATCAGGCAAAGATGTTAAAAATCATATGGGTAGGGGGAGTGAACACATTAGAGTCACAGGCCTACAATCTGTTTCAGACATTACTCTGTTGTTAGTTAATATGTTCTAAAGGGATTGTAATGCTGGCAGAGGCCAGTCCTTCTTGGCCATATGAGCACCAGGGATGAAGGGCAATTAAAAAAAAACAGTTAATAAAATTTCAACTCCATTAGCAATACAAATTGAACCTCCCTTGGGATCCAGGTGTCCCTATCCCATGCAAAGCTAACTGCTCCTTAATTAGGCAGAGAGCACTGATGAAGGAAAAATGTGTTTCTCAGCTAAGTGCATGAAAAACCTCATAATTAATATAAAGCAACAATGTCTCACATTAACTCAGATTTACATCTTGGAGAAGGGTGAGTTTTTTTTGTCCTTGTTGGTTTTCTTTTGAAATAGAACTCCTGCACTAGCTGGGGTTCTGGGAATTGTACACCTCCCCTCCAAAATGCATTGCCTCTCCCCAAAATTACTCAGCTCTGACATTCCATTCATCCCTGGTGCTATCTACTCTTACTGGCAGGATCTCTATCTATGATGTCAGTGTGAAGCTTTTTGCTCCCCAACAATCTTATAAAACAACCTTTTAACTGGAGATGATGAATACTGAAACTTGAACATTCTGCAGACAAAGTAAAATTCCTTCAAAAGCAAAGTTCATCCAAATATCCTGGAAAGTTTAAGTAAATGATGTTTGTGACAGGAACATGGAATGATGTGGCCTGTGCGTTGCCCATGACCCACCATTTTATGACCCACGTGGTTTAACAGAAGACCACCCAAATCCTTCAACCCACAATTTTGAAACTTCAGCCATTTTTTAAGCCATAAGGGAGCCAGTGTGGTGTAGCAGTTTGTTGGACCAGGACCCTGGGGACCAGGGTTCAAATCCCCACTTGGCCATGGAAACCCACTGTGTGAGCCTGGGAAAATCACAACTCTCAGCCTCAGAGGAAGGCAAAAAACAAAACAAAAACCCTCTGACTTAATCTTGCCAAGAAAACCCCATGATAGGTTCACCTTAGTGTTGCCATAAGTCAGAAATGACTTGAAGGCACACAACAACAATGCCAATAAAACACCCAAACCATAACAAAAACATATATATTTGTATCCTCTTTGCCCCACAAAACATCCAAAATAGGGGGGAAATGAAGATAAAATACTTTTCACTCAAAAATCAAAAGCAGAAGTGATCTTATGTTACTTCTGTTCATTCAGGAAGTGGTGCTGAGGCCTGAAAGGCAAATCAGAGTGGTGGCTCTGGCCACTTCACAGTTGCTCCCTTCCTCCTTATAGATTTGGGCTCTAGCTCTCATTTCATTCCTAGAGTAAGTGTGAGCAGTGGTCTAATGGTCCAATGCCCAGTTTTTGGCCTTGAAAACCCAGCATGGCTACACCACGCCTGGAAATACTTCACTTTAAAAAAAACCCTCTTAGAATTGCTTGTTGTTGCTGTTAACTGCCATCAAGTTGACTTTGGCTTATGGTGACCCTATTAATAAGAGACCTCCAAGTCACCCTATCATCAACAGCCCTGCTCAGGTCTTGCAGATTCAGGGTTGTAGCTTCCTTGATTGATCCATCCGGAGTGTGGTCTTCCTTTTTTTCTACTGCCTTCTACCTTACCAAGTATTATTCTCTTTTTCTGGTGAGTCATGTCTTCTCATCATGTGGGCAAAGTACAACAGTCCCAGTTTAGTCATCTTGGCTTTAAGGGAGAGTCCAGCCTTCATTTCCTCCAGGACCCATTTATTTGTCTTTTTAGCAGTCCACGGTATCCATAGAACTTTTCTCCGACACCACATTTCATATGAGTTGATTTTCTTCCTATCAACTTTCTTCACTGTCCAGCTTTCATAACCATACATAGAAATTGGAAATATGATGGCATGGACAATCCTGCCTTTAGTATTCAATGATATATCTTTACACTTGAAGATCTTGTCTAGTTTGTTCACAGCTGCTCTTCAAGGCACAGTCTTCTTCTGATTTCTTGACTGCAGTCTCCATTCTAATGACTGAGCCAAAGTATGGAAAATCTTGAACTATTTCAATGTCTTCACCACCGGCTTTAAAGTTATGTAAATCATTGGTGGCCATTCTTTTTGTTTTCTTAATGTTCAACTGTAAACCTGGCTTTCCACTTTCTTCCTTGGCTTTCTTAAGTAATTGTTCAAATTCTTTGCTATTTTCTGCTAGTACTATAGTGTTATCTTCTTATCTTAAATTGTTGATGTTCCTCCCTCCAGTTTTCATGCCTCCTTACTCAGAGTCTAATCCTGCTTTACATATGATATGTTAAGCATACAAGTTAAACAGATAGGGTGAAAAAATGCAGCTTTGCCTGACCCCATTGCCAGTTAGGCAGGATGATTGGAGGAGATATGGTTTACCAAGGAAGCAAGGCCACACAAGTTGGTAGCACCCCACATTCAGAAAAGAATGAAGGGAAGGGAAGGGAAATGTTATGGTATGATTGGCAATGTGCTTTTTCACCTATCCATTGGATCAAAGTCAGTGTACAGAGAGTTTTTGTTTGGTTTCTAACTAAGAACTAAAAAGCTGGGCATGCCAATCATGGCAAAAATATATTTTTAAAAAATCACATGCCTGAGTTTTGAGTGAAAACAAATCCCTTTTGTTCTGTGGTCTCTAGTAGAGGAAAAGATACAAAGGTTAACACGTCTGCTGTGAACTGTAATGCTTAGTCTCAAAACAGCACTTTCCTGAACCAGGACTTAAGAGACAAAGAAACATTTTAGCAATTACATATCAATGGGGAAGAGGGGGGCATGGCTTTTGATGGTGCCACTTCTGATATCCTAAAATGCTCTTTGTACTCCACAGCAGTGGGACAACTGTTTTCACAGTCAAAGATGAAGGAAATAATTTGTAATGCCTCAAGAAACTACTTGTATGAAAGACCATCAAACACAACTATTTTCTCTGTGGGTCTATAGCTTTGAAGATAAATCTTAAAGGGAAAAAGGCATGGTTCTGGAGCAAGCTTCTTCTATCACATCATAGCTTTTCATTAATTCTGAGGTGTGTATCTGTTCCTTTCATTTCTAATTTACATGAGATTCTAGCAGGCATGGACAAAACAGCTTTTGTAGTCTTCCTTTATTTTTACACCCCTCTGATATGAGATGGTTCGGACAAATTTGTATCACAATGACATTTTAATCTGTTTGACAGTATGAAATCATCAGGTTCTGTTTAGACACAAAAAATGCTAATTCTTAGGGTCAGCCTTGGTTCAGAACTTAAAAGTTAATTAAAGTAAAGGTAGAGAAGAATAAAAGGATGGGAATGGTCCCTTGAAGTTTCCAAAGAAACAAAGTTCATGCACTCTGGCAAAAAACAAAAACAAAAATAAAAACAAAAACAAAAACAAACTACCACAGCTTTTGACTCTCCCTCTCGTTCTCTCTCTCTAAGACTTTTCCATCAACAACCATAGGACAGCTTATAATATAAGTGATGAAAGCAGTTGTTGCTGCTGTTGCTGCTGCTGCTGTTGTGTACCTTCAAGTCATTTCCAACTTAAGGTGACTCTAAGGCAAAGCTAGCACAGGGTTTTCTTGGCAAGATTTGTTCAGAGGGGTTTGCCTTCCTCTGAGGCTGAGAGAGTGTGACTTGTCTAAGGTCACCCAGTGAGTTTCTATGGCCGAGCAGGGATTCAAACCTTGGTCTCCTGAGCTGTAGTCCATAGCTCAAACCACTACACCACACTGGCTCTCACTAGCCATTAAAAAAAAAATAGTTTTGCTATCAAGAAGCCTTAAAACACTAAAAAATAAGAAGTGTTTTTAAAGCCAGCCAGCCATTTAAAAAAAATGTCACCAAAGCACAGCAATTAAGACTATTTTCCAAAGAGTGTAACCAGTTATATGTATTAAAATTCTACCCTCCCAAAAAAGGAAAGAATTTTTAACCATTCAGCAGAAGACCATAAATAAGCATGTGTGCATCTGTTTGTAGCAATGGACTACAATGGAATGTACCATACATTCCAAGCCTTGGAATTGGCTTGCCGGGTTCAGGTTCAGGTTCAGTATCAGAACTTAAGTCCCCAGGAGTAGGAGGAGGGCTTTCCAGCAACTGTGAGGAAGGAAACAGATATGAAAGGAAAGAAAACAGAGTGGGAATGGGATAAACAAACAAGCCCTGCTGCAGGCAGGAACCAAAAGCAGCAAATGGTTTCTGCTAAGGGAAAAATGTGCCCTTGAAGGAAAAGAACACATCTCTTTCAAAAATGGAAAGATATGAAAGGCTGTTTGCCTGGCTGGTTTAGAGTTGGCATGAATCATCTAGATCCCCTGCTGTGGTTGGGTGACCATTCAATGCATAACCAAAACAGAAAAAAAGTGAAGTGAATCCATATTTGCATAAAGTATGCACATGCTAATTTATTTGCATAAAATTTAGAAATCTATTTAGAAATCATTAGCATACTCTAAATTGAAATACATCTCAACCCACATTGAGAAAAACTGACAAAGTGACCTGTGCGACTCTTGGGTGTTGTCTAGATAATGAAAAAATTCCTCATGGAATGCAAGGGGAATACCTTTTGTCCTGGTGAGATCCCACGAGGATTTGCCATATCAAGGTAGGCAAAAACTCCATGTACTCTGCGATAACAGCCTTTACTGTTTCTCATGAAGTTGTTTTTTGTTTGTTTGTTTGTTTGTTTTTAATAAGCAGAAATGCACATTCTCACCTTTTTGAACAACCAATTCAAATTGGGACACATTCCAGAAGGTGAAACATTATTGTTTGGATGTGCACAGATGCTGGCAATGAAGTGGCCAGAGCTGCCATTGTTGATTTTCACAGAAGTGATTATGCATGATTTTCGACTAGTAAAGCAAAAAAATAATAATTAAGCAGAAGATCGCTGTTCTGTGTCTTAGATTTAACGAGGGAGGGAGGGCAATGGCAAGAACTTTTGGAGAATAATAATGTGAGTAATTCACTCATGGCCACCATCTTTATTTGTGGGCATGGTCTGTGTGAACTTCAAACATGGATAGCTTCCCATACCAGTGATCTTGAGAAAAAATTGTGAAGACAAATGAATGCTGCTGCAAGGGTGAGTTAATGTGCAAATATCTGCTGTTAATTTTCCCATCTATCTGACCATTTGCTGTTAAGCCTGCTTTCTGACAGATTTAATGGGCAAGTCTGAGTTTTACTACAGTTTATAAGACCTTTTACCTTTAAACTGGACTTGGATTACCAAGAATTGGTGATAAGATAATCACCAATTTACAATCCCAGCATTCTGCAGTATGCAATTAAAGTGGTATCTAAGGCTTCAGTTACACGACAGTTTTTATTGCGGTAATTTGCACTTTATCACTGTTTCGCAGCAGTACTGCATTGTTCACATGAATTATTGCTTAATTGGTCTATTGGTTTAGTTTTCAGCTGTTTTCTGCTTTGAAATTCACACACAGACTGAGACGGGGGCATGGCCTCCCAAGCACATCCTCTGATTATCACAGGAATGGCTGAGATGAACATTCACACACACACAACAGAGACTGGAAAAGGCTTGCTTAATTCTTCAGATTGCAGCAGCTGGGCACAAGATAGTAAGGAGGGAGGGAGAGAAGAAAAGACACACACACACACAAGGCTAGCACTCCAGTCTTTTTTGTGGCTAAGCACAAGACAGGGAGAAGGGAAGGGACGTGATCTCAGGAGGGGAGACAATGATCATTCACCCACTGAAAGTAGCAAGGTGGGAGGGAGAGAAGGAAAAACACACACACAAGGTTAGCACTTTTTAGTGGCAAAGCACAAGATGGAGAAGGGAAGGGACGTAATCTCAGGAGGGGAGACAACAATCATTCACACACAGAGAGACTGAAAGTAGCAAGGTGGGAGGGAGAGAAGGAAACACACACACACACAAGGCTAGCACTCACAGTCTTTTTCGTGGCTGGAAAGAACATGGATCTTTCCTCCATCTCCTCCTTGTCCACACCCCTCCCTGGTGAGTTCAACCAATCATGGCAAAGCTCTGCTGTGAATGTATCGAAAGATTGCTGGTAATTCACACAGCACGTAGTGTAATGGTTGTTCAGACTATCGAAAATGCGCTATTTTTCAAAAAAGTTGGGAAAAGTCCCGAAATCCTTTCTTGCGTTACTAATGGGTTTTTGTGCCCCCTCCTTCTGAAAGAGGTGACTTTGTGGCGCAATGCATGTAAACAATTAGGAATCTTGGCAAATTCTTCACGGGTTTTTTTCACTGTGTAACCAAGCCCAAAGTGTTGTGATTTTGTACTGTGGATATGTTCATGGACCAGGATCTGGACCCAGATAAGGAGGTGAAGAACAGGCTGAAGAAAAGACTTAGGCAGCTTTCCCCACTGAAGAGCAGCCTCAGCCACAGGAGGCACAAAGGCAGGACTCACCTGCAGGCTGATTTGGCAGTGGATGCAGCTGGGATGGCAGCATGGGCTCTGCATCCATGGACTTGGTGTACACAGTGGAGAGCAGAATAATGACAATCAATCAGGCTCCTTGCCAAGTAGCAAAGGAGAGGCTTTGATTAGAGTCAGTTGGTGCCAGACCATTTAAGAACTGAGTCTGTGTAGGGTGAGTACTGGAAGCAAGTCATCTTCCTTCTGGCCAGCATTCCTGTCTCCGGACTCCTGCACCTCGAACTGCTGATTTCCTGCATTCTTTGGAACCCCCCCCCACTGTTTTGACCACTATGATGTTGTTCTACCAGACTGGCCCTGCAGTTCCTAGTACTGGCTGCCTGTAACTCTCACCTTGCCCTAGGTGCCCCCTTTCAAATTTCTTTCTGGATTTGGGCTTGGGCTTCTAGGTGACCTTTTTGTGGACAAGTCTGGCTAAAAGTGATTCTTCTGATGGTAAGTGTGACCAACCATATTCCAGGGTGAATAAAGCCAGCCTGAGTCAGTGTGAACAGTTTAACAAACCAGTCCCGATTATTTATTATAACTAAGCTTTAACAACTTCCAGGAGTTAGTATTAACTCTATATTAATGTTTCAAACAGATGACATCTTGCTTCCACTTAGTTCATACACCCCGGTAACATTCACTCTCCACTGACTCTCACAAGTGACTCATCCAACTGACTCTCTCAAACTGTCATTCCCAACTAACATTCTCACAGACTCTCTCACTTACAGGGGCCCCTTCATCTCATCACAGAATTCTGTGCTGGGATTGGCTGCCCTCCTGTCCTTCCAAGCACTGCTTCACATCCATTCATCCAAGCACACTTCAGCCATAGTGTTGCAAGATGGCTCTTCACAACCTCACTGCTTGCTTGTTTTCCTGAACCCAGACTGACTTTGATGAACGTGTTTCTCTAGTGGACTCCCAAAGGCAAGGACACTCTCTGGGTGCTGCTGATTTATTGCCTGAACTATTTCAAACTCTCTGCTAATTGTTTCCTCATCTGCCTGGCCCTTGTGTGTTAGCTGAGTCAGGATAGATACAGTACATCCTTAGAAGGATATAACATAACAGTGTTGAAAAATATGACACCGAAGAAAGGCAATGAAAGTAGAAGTGTACTTTCTTGGCCAGGCCTTGATTTGTATTGCAGATGCATATTAGCCAGCATTAAACACAAATGGTTTGGATGAGCTCTGATGAGACTCACAGTCCACTTAATGCATCAATGGGCAGTCCAAGGTTTTTTGCTGCTGATACTACCTTCACAGAATCAGAGCAAAAGAAGTCAGCACAAATAACAAAGTACATTTCTATTAATATTAGTACATATATGAATCAAATTTCTTCCATAGCAATTGTGTTATTTGAGTTAAGCAGCATTTTTATGAACTGCTGCTGTAACAGTCTTAAACTGAGTCTTCAAAGCATAGGGCATAAAACACCTTTTTATATATAACCTTAATCATAAAGGCTAGTACCTATAAACAGAGAAATATATTCCCCTTTGCTTATATCTGAAAGGTCAGATATCCATCACATCTCCCCAACCGCCTCGGAGGCAGCATGAGATCACGCTACCCTAACTTCCTGCAATGCATTCTTGATTTATCACTCCTCTAGCTCTTGGCAGTACAGTGTTTATTATAGGCTGTTCACCTAAGCTATGATATATATATGCAGAAAGATAAATGTTAAGGTTCTGTTATATCTTCAACAGTAAGCCAGGAGTTCTAAAATATTTTAGGAATTCTTCCATCATTTGAAAATACCACCTGATGTTGTGAATACTTGGTCTTCATTGGATAATATACCAGGGCTAGCCTTCAGCATTTAAGCAGCTTATTCTTGAAATACATTGCTTCCCTTTTTCAATATGATCAAGGAGTGGGACAAGGTGCTTCATTCTACACATACTTCCTTGTATTACATTTACATAAATCCCTCCATTCCCATAAAAGGAATATCCCAATTTCTACATATAATAATCTTGGCTAACTGGAAATACAAAAGAGCACTCAGATTGTCTTCAACAGCATTTTCTTGATTAGAGGATAGCTCTCTGTTACTAAATAAGATTGTACAAATACCTTGAGAAAAATTGATTTTACCCTTTTCTAATCTCTGTTATTCCAAGTTCTTTTATATATGTCTGTTTGTACTTTGTCTAACAAGTTGTTCTAAATTTCATCCCACATAAAACAGGCCAAGTTATGTGTTGAAATGTCATGGGGAGACCTGGCATGAAGGGAGGGTTTTAATATGAAAAGATGTTTTCATGGACATGTCTAGACCTAACCTGGACAAAATGGCTGCACACAAGCTGCTGGCACTCTATATAAGCATGAGACTTTTCAACACGTCATACTGTATTACCCTTTACTAGCCACTCTGTACCAGTGGCAGCCATTCTAAATACTTGTGGTTTTTCCTTTTTTGTGATTTAGGAAGGATCTCCCCAGTTTAATGAACTGGAATAGACCTCTTTTATTTTACCCTTGTCCTTGACTTCTCACACTTTAATTGGGCCAACTTTGCACCCTGTTTCTTTCCATTCTCACAATTGTCAACACCCAGTCAACTATCAGTTGCCATTGTTAGCTTGTTCTCCCAGGGATGAATCCCATGTTAGTCCCAACTACAGTAGTATTATGGATAAGAATAGAAATTTTAGGTATTGGTTTCAATGTGTCTAGTCTTGCTCAGACTTACATGGGTTTAGACCCACATTTTTCTCAACTGATTCTTTCTGTTCGTTAATACAAACATTACAATCAGCTCCTGATTTATAGGTACCAACAGGAATCTGGCCCTCCACTTGGATTGTCCCAGAAAAATCAATATGAATTTTCAATTCTAGTGTAACCTATCTACACGCATTTTTTTAATTATTCAAAAATTATTCCTATGAAAGAAGTCATTCCACAAGAACTGACATTTCTGACAATGCCCCGGCTGATAGGAAGGAATCAGATGGTACAAGACTGAGAATAACCAAACAGTGAAAATCTGTGGTAGAGTTCTAGGATGGATGGAATGGATTTGGTTAGCAGCACTGGATGAAAAATTAAACCCTAATCACACCCTAAGACTGAGATCTTATATCACTGAGCATAATGTAGACATTATAAAGGTAGGACTATGCTATTGCTCCCCTTTCACCACTTCAGGATTTACTGTTTCACTGTAGCAGCCTCCCCGTGGTCATTTAGTAGCTTGTGGCAAGTTGTGGGGAGGATCAGAGAAGTATCTATCTTTGTTTCCATAGCCAGAGCCAGACCAACAGCACATCCAGTGAGATCCACTGTCCTCCAGAGGGCTCAGCAGATGATTTAATAGTGTGGTGGGAGGAGGGGTTTTTTTGGGGGGGGGAATCAATTACCAAAAAAAAAAAAAGGAATGGGAGTTATAGGGGTTGTTTTTTTGATGTCTGGAGTGGGCAAATGCAGCCTCCCATTCCTGGTAGCATCCTATCCTTTAATAAAACCTCATGGTACATTGTTAATGGAACTCAAGTTATGGAAAGGCATCTTCCGATATATCTAGAGCTTTATACACAATTTAACGTGAACTGATCCCTTAAGGTAGGCAGATGATGTCAGAACTGTCCCTGGTACTTTTCTGTTCCTGTTTTAAGACCATAAATAGAGCTGTGTTGGATTGGACCAACCACCTATCTAGTCAAACATTCTGTTCACATATTGCCTGATCAGTTGGCTATGGGATGCCCACCAGCAGAGATGAGTGCTAATGCAGCCTCCATTTTATGTTTCCCAGTAACTAATCTATAAAGACTTAGGGCTTGTCTACATGGGCTAATTACCCCATCTTGCCCCCATTTCAGAACCCTGCAGCCCATATGACACAGGCCTTTTTCCCTTTCTGCCCCGGGCAGTCCTAATCATACAGAAGGCAGATACAGTGCTGAGACAGAGGGGAAGGCAGGGTAGGGGCCATTAAAGCATCATAGAATAATACCCAGTTACCCTGTTATAATAAAATAGTATAATAATAAAAATTTATTTATATCATTCCTCTCCTATCAGAATCGGGGTGGCAAACATCATATAAAACATTACACAACAATCCAGTATGAAACAATCCAGCATGAAATAGGCAACCAAAACCTGGATTGGGCCCCAAATACCCTCAGGACACTGTCTGGTACACCACCCCTTGCTGCAGCTGCAGCCATCTCCTGGCTCTTCCAGAAGCCAGGCAGGAGTCCCACAGCATGTGACCAAGGCTGATCACATGCGGGGGAGCTTCAGTCACATGTTGTGGTGCCCCTTCCTTCCTCCGAGTCAACAAAGAAAATGGTGGCCGTGGCAGCTACAGACACAGACTGGCATTCCCATTTGGACTCCAGCCCATTTTGTTGAGCTAACAGAGGCAGAATGAGCCAGTTCCACAGCCAGTGTATCTGGGTCATATAGATGAGCACTAACTATTCTGATACATGTGTGTGTGTGTGTGTGTGTGTACAACTTCAAGTCATCTGTTACCTTATGGTAAATTTTATAGGGTTTTCTTAGGCAAATATTACTCAGAGGTGGTTTTGACAGTTCTTTTCTCTGAAATATAGCCTACAGTACTTTGTGAATGGTCTCCCATCCAAATTCTAACCAGGGCTGATCCTGCTTAGCTTCCAAGATCAGATGGGATCTGCTGCCTTTAGGGTCTTTAGGCACTAGGCTATCCTGATATTGGTGGTCATATACAGCCATCCTGACAAGTAGCCACAGATGACCTTAACTTCCATGAACTTATCTAATCCTCTTTTAAAGTTGTCCAAGGTGGTACCCATTATGACATCTTGTGGCAGAGAATTCTATTGTTTACTTATTCTCTATGTGAGGAAATACTTCTATTTATCCTGAATCTCTCCATTAACAGTGGATGATTCCTTGTTCTCATATATTAAGAGTGGGAGAAAATCATCTCCCTATCATTTTTTTCTACACCATAAAATTGCTGTTTATATTGTAGCTATGTTCATACCTTTACTTGAAAATGAAATTACTGCTTTTAAAAGTAAAATAATGTTTTTAAAGCTGATACATCCCCCAAACAGTACAGGAGAGACAGTTGCTTGTGCAATTAGTACTGATAACTTACTAGCTTCAAACAATGTATAGAAATGTATCTCCTCATTGCAGGTAAGTGTATACATTAACTTTGTTTCATAAGCACAAGAACTGCTCATCTATCGAAGTGAACTTGATTTTCAAAGCATCATCTTGGTTGTAAAACCACAAGTAGCTACATCAAAAAGAGTCAAATCCTTGTAGAATACAGTTCAATAATTAAACAGAATGAGCACCACCACCCCCGGTGCTACATGCAGAGTTGCGGCAGGGGAGGTACTTTAATGACTGCACAAGGTGACGAGCAAGACTGTTGGCCATGGCGTGCCATGCCGTGGCTGGGAGGAGGCAGGGCGGAGCCTACCTTATTTAGGTTTGTGCTGCCCCTGGCCACCCCCTCTTTCTTTGCGATGACAGCCTTATCAAACTGCACCTGCACACCATGCGGTTGGGGTGCAGGGAGATGGAGGCTGGCACTAGGATGGAACCCTCAATAGAAGTCATGCGGCTTGAGGAATTCCATCTTGGTGCCTCGCCTTCCAGTAGACAGCACCCGGGGGGCACCCCATGTATTGGGATCCCCCTTGGGCACAGGTGTTCTGCCCAGGGAAGCTGGGAGATGTGTCTGGTGGAACCATCAGCTCCAGCTTGTCCCACACTGGGTCTCCCCCATGGTTTGTACACCACAAGAAATAAATAAATAGGACATATATTAATAAAGTGGCCCATATTTCAACCCAGCTTCTGTGTCTTGGCTCGTTATTTCATGTGTGGATCATTAAAAGACAATGTTTTAAAAATAGGGAAATTATTTCAGCATCACAATGTCAATGTCTATGTGTTAGTAAAAAAAAATGGTCTTTCTAAGTTTTACTTCTCTCATTACTGTATTCATACAGAAGGGACTCAATCTTCTCCTAAACTTTGCAATTCTCTCAAGAGACTCTTTTTAAAAATGAAAAAATATCACTTTTAATGCTTCTTGATTCCAGATTCAATAATTCACTAGACAAATTAAAGAAAAATGTAGATTAGGGATGGTGAATAGATTAGTTTTGCTTTCTCCTGAATTTGAGTGTTTAAAATTTCTTAATATCTTTTTACTGTTAAAAAAATCTTAAACTGGCACAGCTTTTTATAATATGGAGAGGACTTTTTTTTTTACTTGCTTGCTAGATATGCCTTAAAGATGAAGACCTTCTCATAAAAAGGTGGTAACTACAATCCTAATTCAGCCCTATTATATTTTAATACATACAGTTTGAAACACTGACTCTTAAAAGAGTTCAGCACTCACTATACTAAATGGATTAATGTTTACATTTTGTTTTCTACTGTACTCAAATATTTTTAATTCAAAGTTCTTTTCATTCTGAATATGAAGAAATTTGAACGGATTTTTACAAATTCTTATTTTAAAAAAAACACACAAACTGTAACAAAATTCTTAGCCATTCATAGAATCATAGAGTTGGAAGAGACCACAAGAGCCATCCAGTCCAAACCCATGCCCTGTATTCTCAGTAAAAAGAAGTATCTTCTGGATATGTTTCATCACAGGCTATTCTTCCTATGAGATTAAAGTAAATATTTCATAACATGTATAACAGCTCTCTATAGGTAAATTGACATGTTCTAGCTATACCATATTATGTTTATTGATAAAAACTGAAAAAGAACTCCCATGGCCATGTAGGAGAAACATACTGGATCTTGGAGAGATGCAGTTCTCAATTTTCCTGAACATTTCCAAAATACTGTATTGAAAAACATGATACCCCTATTCCTGGTTTCATTGTTACAATATTATATAACCAAACTAACTTTGAACATGGATGCACTCTTGATTTACTTTATTTATTTTTTTAAAAAAAATCTGTGTTAGTCCCACAACACCAGATAATTGTTGATGTGTGACTAGTTTCAACAGCAAACAAAAGAATATTTTTCATTCCAAATATCTTGTAAGTCCAATAGCACTTGGATTAACACTGAGTCATCTTTTCTAGCCTTCCTGTCTTTCTGCAACATAAAAAAAAGTACAGTGGCTCATGTAACTCTGTCTTTTAAGTGATTATTTGTTGTTGTGTGCCTTCAAGTCATTTCTGACTTATGGCAACTCTAAGGCGACCCTATCTCTGGGTTTTCTGAGGCTGCATGTGTGTGACTTGCCCAAGGTCACCCAGTGGGGTTTTCATGGCCAAGCAGAAATTTGAACCCTAGCCTCCAGATTCACAGTCCAATACTGAAACTACTATGCCATACTGGTTCTAAGTGATTATAGCAGTAGCAGTAGCAGTAGATGTATGGCATTCTGGTCATTTAAAATACAAGAGAAATATAACCTGTCACTAAGAGGGACTTTTCATAATTGCCAAGTAGTTCCATGTGAAGGAGAAAGCAGGCGTAAGACATGAAGAGGTCATTAATGGATGGCTATCTGAACTGACACTATATTTTCTAGAATCAAAGAAGAGTTGAAACAAAAGGATATCTGAACAAAAACAAACATGAATATTTGTGTCCATCACCAGAGATATAGGAGATTATCAGACACAGCAAAAAGTACCTTAGAAGAATGCCAGGATGACGTTTCTGTCCCATGAACAGGACCCGGTTTCAGACAATGATGTCCTCGATGCATTCTGCCCCTGTGCTGCAGCAGTTAGTAAGGCATCACTTTTCATTGATTGGCAACAAGGACATCTGAAACTGGGTCCCGTTCGTGGGAAAGAAATGTTATCCTGGTATTCTGCTAACATACTTTTTGGATGTGTCAGATAATCTCCATAGATGCAAATAGATACACATAATAGGAACTGTGTGAGAGCAACTAAAGGACTACCTGGTCTAATATTCTGTGAAGGGTCCAAAGGTTCTTTCTGCTTATAATCCCCTTCTCAGTGGGGTCTCAAGTTCTGGGAAACCCTCCAGAGCTGCCATTAGAATTTCAATTGCAATCACTAATGCAATCCTGGATTTGGCCAAACCAATGCCTATGGAAAGGGAACCAGAAGAACATGAGCACATTGTCTCTTATACTGGAGATAATATAGTCACATGATAACTAGTAGTCAATGATTACCTTAATGTAATACTTTTTTAAAAAGGAAAATATGTACATACTACAGCTATGCAGAGGACCCCCAATTCACTTTAGAATCAGATTTGACACATTGGATATGAGCCCAATTCAAACAGGAATGATCCAGACCCAGTCAGTTATGATCCAAATCACAACTGAGATTTGAGAATCACAATCAGGCTGCTGGACTCTTTCTGTGGCCGTTTTGTGGCCCCAGTGAGGGCCCCAGTCATCCTGCGGCTGGGCATGGCCATTGCCATGCATCTGTCCTCCTGGCAGGGGGGGATGACGGAGCGGCAGCCAATCAGAGCACAGCCTGGTCTGCTTTGATTGACTGGAGAGTTCCCTGGCCAGCCAATCAGAAGCAAGCATTCAGCTCGAATCTAATTGGTAGGGGAAAGCCACCTCTTACAGCAGGCTTCCCTCTGGTCCGGCAACCAATTATATATTCCCAATCGCCTCACCAGGTTAACCATTCGCTCTCTACAAGCTGACCCGCCCACCCACACTCTAGACAGGGACTGATATGATGTGTTACAGTTTCCATATTGTCACAACTTTAGGGGGCGGTTGGCATGGGTTCTGGATCCAAGGTCATCAATCTTGGGGGTTTCTGTCACTATTAGGTCATGGAGATTCCCTCGGGGGGTGCGGGCACATTGGCCAGGAGGACATGTCAGCTCAGGACATGCACCTTCTGGGTACCCCCCCTTTTCCTTGGGGGGGGTGGTTGGTCAGCAGGCACTGGGGCCTTCAGGGACTCCTCCCCTTCCTGGGTTTCACTTGTCAGCATGTGGGCCACAATGGGCTCATTGACCAATGGGTGGGTTGATCAATGCTGGAATCTGGCCCTATGTGTTTGAGCCAACCGACTGCAGCTGTTATCAATAAAGTTATGGCCATTTATAGCCAAAATGTCAATTTTTGTGTCTGGCTTTTGTTATGTCTTGGAGTGACAGGCATTTTACCTGGACACACACTCACCATTTCTCCCCCACTGGATTGCACTGAGAAACCATCATTCTCTATAACTTATTGGAACATTTGTTCCTATGTCTGCATACAATTTGTAGATATGGCCTACAGTTATATTGGTACTATACACATGTACAAGTTCCTTTACACATCTGGTTGTACTTTTTTTGCCATTGTGCAACAGGGTATGCAATTTGCAGTGCATAAGTGGAGTTCCACAAGTGTAACCATTTTCCTTGGGCCTAAATCCTATTCTTAGGCTGCTAACACACTCCAGAAATAATGCAGTTTGACATTGCTTTAACTGCCATGGCTCAATGCTACAGAATTCTGGGATTTGTAGTTTTGTGAGATATTTAGCCTTCTCTGTCAGAGCGCTCTGGTACAACAACAAACGATAAATCCCAGGATTCCATAGGGTGGAGCCATGATAGTTAAAGTGGTGTCAAACTGCATTATTTCTGCAATATGTTAGTGCCCTCAGTCTCAACTAGAGTACAGAAATTGAATCAAGTGGTTTTACATATGTATTAACTCACCATTTAATAGGGGCAACTCTAATTGGGACTAACCAACAGTTTTCCAGCCATGCAGTTGCTCATTCTTGCATGATGCATAACCATAGTGCCACTCTATTCTGCCTTGGTCAGGCCTCACCTTGAATACTGTGTCCAGTTCTAGGCACCATAATTAAAAAGGATATTGACAAATTGGAGCGTGTCCAGAAGAGGGCGACTAAAATGGTGAAAGGTCTGGAAACCATGCCTTATGAGGAAAGACTTAGGGAGCTGGGTATATTTAGCCTGGAAAAAAGACGGTTAAGGGGCGATATGATCGCCCTGTTTAAGTATTTGAAGGGGGGTCATGTTGATGATGGAGCAAGCTTGTTTTCTGCTGCTCCAGAGACTAGAACACGGAACAGTGGATGCATGCTCCAGGAACGGAGATTCCACCTCAACATTAGAAGGAACTTTTTGGCAGTACGAGCTGTTCGGCAGTGGAACACACTCCTTCGGAGCGTGGTGGAGTCTCCTTCCTTGGAGGTCTTTAAACAGAGGCTGGATGGCCATCTGTTAGGGATGCTTTGATTGTGTATTCCTGCATGGCAGGGGGTTGGACTGGATGGCCCTCGTGGTCTCTTCCAACTCTACATTTCTATGATTCTATGATTCTATGATTCTATTTGCCAGTGTCTTCAGTGTACCACATTAGCCACTGGAAAGGAGAAAGGTGATCTAAATAAATACAATAAAATAAAATGTGCGTGTAGATTTAGACTGCACAAGCACCATGTTGTATTTCAGCCATAGTGTTTTCATTTACCGACTGGTCTATCTAGTTAATATAAGGCTGAGGTCATGAGTTTACTTTGTGGTGAAAAATCCATATGATATTGTGCTATCCATTCTATACTGTGACCTTACTGGGTGGTGGGTCTTAATTCTGCAAGGGAGGGTTAATTTAAGGTTCCATTGAACATTGCCACTGAATTAAAATGCTGATCAAATATGTACTTAGATATTCTTAAATTAAGAAGCTCAGTGGATATCTAACTTACAAGAACTAGAAATAAAGTGTTATGAGTCTGCATATACGTTTTTAACAGATTTGTATGTGAATCATTTATTCAAAGATACAGAATACAGCACGTAAAAATATTAAAATTAAATTTTAATGCATCAAACCCAAAGGAAATCATAAATGCACACTGGCAGATACACAGTCAGTTGTACAATGTTCCTGTTCATCAGAAGGGTGCCATAGATCAAATACCATGTAACTACGTGTGTGTAAATTTACATTACACAGTACGATGTAGGGTCTCTGCTTGTGACTGCAGAGCATTGGTGACATTCTTGCGCTAGACTGCAGAACAGAAATGTCAGTAAGCAATGCCCAGTTCCCCTCTTCCTGCTCCACATCATGCCATCATGTTATTTTCCCCGGAGACACATTTTCTTGTTTTTCCAACTTTTTTTTTAAATACAGAGCTCCAGATCAGTCTGAAGTTTTTCAAACTGTGCTATTCCATTCTGGAATCAAACTGAGCCATTCTGATTCAATCTGAAGCTGGTACAAATAGGTCTCAATGAGCCCAGTTTTCATGGCTGTTTAGTATTTGGCCAAATTAGCTGCAGAGCCATAATACATACTTTCATGTCCTTCAATAGAACAAAGAGCTAAAACTACAGCTTAATTAATAAAAAGATAAAACATCTATCCACCTTCAAATCAACCATACTATTCCAAAGATTGTACAAAGAAAGGTAGAAAATGAATTAGGGCTTCATGAGATTTCAAAGAAAGTTGTCCACTAGAGTACACAGTATTGGATTCACACAGACTAATAATGATGACCAATTAACAGCATAACGATTCCTTTTCTTTTGCCTTTCCCCCTCAAACTCTTGTACAGTTAGACAATTTAACCATGGCATATTTGACATCATAGAGCTTAAGCAGACAGAAGAAACATGACTAACAAAAGGAGAAAATCAATTCATTAATAAGATGAAACACTCATGGGGTGAACACACGTAAAGGTAGTTTCAGTCAGAAATATGCTGAATTAACCATCTATAGTCAGAATCCACCCTGGCAGATGCATGAAGTGATCATCCTTCCAAGAATATGTGTGCTTTTTTCAGTCAAGTGCTCTCTGGTACTAATGAAGAACCAGAGAGCATCCTAGGATGAAAGGCAAACTTGTCCATGTATAAGTACCATTAGTGAAGTGCAGAATTTTGTATTCATTTGGCTTAGAATATGAATTTGGCCAGCTCATTGTCTTTGGTTGCATTGGAAATCAAGTGTCATTTACTTCCAAAATTACTCCGCTCCCCCATTCTCCCCCCATCTCCCTTCCCCCCCACACACACACCATTTTCTGATTTGGAATCACTAGGGATATAAATCTGGGTGTACATAAATTGCATAAAGTTGAGAGGCACACCTTTCTTTTTGTCAGATATTAACGAGTATCCTTAACATGCCTTCTTCCCTCTTCAGCATCTTGATGTCAGCTATATAAGGGCTTCTAAGGGTTTGAACCCTTCATATGAATGTCAAGTAGGGAATATTCATTAATATATATTGAACTATTAAGTTCTGTTTGTTATCTATGAATTTCTCAAAAACAAGTCATATCAGATTAATCTTATCTCTCTTTTTTTGATAGTTACAACTTGGTAGATGAAGGAAATGCTGTGGATGTAGCATATCTTGATTTCAGTAAGGCCTTCAACAAAGTCCCCCATGATACTAAAATGTGGGTTAGGCAATGCAAATGTTAGGTAGATTTGTAAGTGGTTTACTGACCAAACCCAAAGGGTGTTCACCAATGGTTCTTTTTCCTCCTGGAGAAAAGTGACTAGTGAGGTGCCACAGGGTTCTGTCCTGGTCCCAGTGCTATTCAGCATCTTTATCAATGACTTGGATGATGGAATAGAGGGCATGCTTATCAAATTTGCACATGACACCAAATTAGGAGAGGTAGCTACTACCCCAGAGGACAAGATCAGAATTCAAAATTAACAGATTAGAGAGCTGGGCCAAAACTAACAAAATGAATTGTGTGTTCATGCAAGATGTGCCCCCTATAACCCACTCCCCCAAGAAAGACAGACAAAATATATATATTAAAGAATATATTGAATGCATGAATATTAAGGAATAACAGACTTCCGGGGTGTGACGGAGTTGAGGTAGGCTGTGGAGACAAGAGCTCTTGCTCCTGCAGCTGTTTGCTTTGGGGTTTCTGGTCTGTTCTTCTTTGATAGAGACTCTAAAGAAAAAGAAGAATCAAGGACTAGCTAACCCTCCTCAGTACAGGAGGGTAGTTGGGCTCAGTGGGGACCTAGTACCAACACCAGCTCCCTATCTCTGAAATAGAGGACAGAAAGAGGCAGTTGTTGAGGAGGTTTTAGAGCCACCAACCGATTGCCGACCAGCTGCTTTATGCGGTCGTAGTGACACTAGCGTTCTTTGTTTTAAGTTTAAGTTAAAAGCTGAAGCAACCAAATGAGTTTTATTTGAGAGAGGCTTTTGTTTCCAATGAGTATATTACTTCTGGAACTATTAGAGTTGAAAGTACAACAGAAAAGAAAATATATCAGGTGAGATACTATGAAGGGAGTAAGTGGTCTGTAGAGAAATGGTTTGAAGAGAAGTGATTTGAAGGGAAGTTTTCTGAATTGCTATAACTTACAAAGCTGAAGTAAGTGAACTGAAATCAATTTATTTTGAAAGACTTGTGTCTTTAGCAAGTTTAATATTTTCAGAACGCTGTGTGCTGAGTTAAGAGTTAAGAGTTGAATAAATAAAAAATAAGGAAAAAATAAAAATTAGGATAAGAGACACTTAACAAACGATTACAAAGGGCACAAGTGATTTGAAAAGTGTGAGACGGAGTGAGAGATAGAGAAACAATTGGAAAAGAGGAGAAAAGAGAGAGAGAGATTGTGAGCATCAGAAGAAAAAGAAAGAAGGAGATAGTGGGAGAAAGAATTGTTGGGACTTTATAAATATTCAAAAGAATTAAGGCTGAGGTAAGTGAAATGGAAGAAACTGTGGAGAGGGGAGGGGGGAAGTGCTTCCACAAACCAACGTGTTGTGAAGAATCCAATCTGAGAGATTTAGTGAAGAATTAATTTGTGGAACAAGAAATGAAAAGAGGCACATGATTTTTATGAGAAGGTTTATCATGAGAATGAGGAGTTGAACAATGGGAGACAGCAAGGAGGCAAAAGACAGAAATAAAAAATTGGAAGAAAACAAAGGAAACCAGAGGTTTAAAGGTTTAAAAAGACTGTGTTTGAGAGGACTGAATGTTTGTGAGCTAAATGTGAACATATACATATATGTATATGTATATGAAATGCTTTTGAATGTTCTTGAATGCTTTTGGATGTTTATGAGTTAAAATACTGAGGTGAGACTAAGACATTGGAACTGATAGCGATTGGGGTCAGGAAGGACAAAAAGGGCAAATAGAACTAAATGAGAAGTTAGCCTTCCCTTCAAGGCAAAGTGTTATCTTTTTTTCGCATTAGGTATTTAAGGGAACTATTATTATTATCATTATAACAACTGTAAGAAAAGTAGGGTTTGGGGAGTAAAGTAACTGTAGGAATTAAGGTTTAAAGGGATAGAAGAGATAAGGGAAACTGAGGAGAAACAAGTGTGAAATTGGGATAGAGGTAGAGAAGCTGGGGAAAGGAGTAGAAAAAGAGATTAGAGAATTCTGATGTAAGAACAAACAGATTAATAACCTAACTTCAAATTAAAATTAAAAGGAACCAATGAATGTCTAGATACAGAGGGTTATAGCAGTACAGAAAATGTAGATGGTCTCCTTGGATTGAGTAAAGGGTTCTGCTGTAAGTAAGGGGAATTTGCTTGTTGTGACTGATATACTGTAACAGGATTAGTCAAATTTATAACCCGGTGGGAAGCCTCGAGAGGGTAAGGGTGCAGATATTTGAAGGGGTAATATATAATAAGGAAGGAAAATAGAGGTAGGAAGTCAAATTAAAGGAAGGAACGTAGGAAAGAGTGATAAATACAATCTAATAAAGACCTAATAAAGAACTAAATAAAATAAGAAAGGGGTAAAATAATAAGAAATATAAAACATAAATATAACATATAATATAAATATAGTAAGAGAGGACAACAAAGAACAATATGGCGGCAAACTCTAGGAAAGCTCTACAATCACAAACACAGCTGATTTTGCAGAGAAGACCATCTATAGAAGGTCCTAGCAAATCCTCAGAGCTAAGTGCAATAATACTTGAAGAAATGAGAAAGGAAATGAAGAAAATTAGATAGGAAATAAGAGAAGTGATGAAAGAAATAAGAGTAGAAATCAAGATGGATTTAAGGAAAGAATTAAATAATTTTGGGAAAATTGAATAAACTAACATAAGACATAGATTTAATAAAAAAAGGAGGATCAGAACATAAAAGCAAAAGCACAGACATTAGAAGAAACAACAACAGCATTAACACAAGAACAAGAACAGGAGAAAAGTATGTTGTTACATACTTGAATTAAGGTATAGGTAGAAATTTTTTAAAAAATAAGAAGACTCCCAGAAGTGGGAAATGAAAACCTTACTGATCGAATAATTCCATATATAGCAGATTTCATTGAAATGACAGAAGAGAAACTTGAATCTGAAGCAGATAAATTATTTAGAATAAAGTCAGTAATTGCTAAGGAAAGGAAGGTCCTGAGGGATTTAGTAGTATGTCTTACTAGGGCTAAATTAAGAGAACAGATACTACTGAAGAGTTATAATGAAAGTCTGACAAATGATGGAAAGGAGTTAAAGATCTATAAAGATATTCCACCTTTAATTCTCAAAAAAAAGAGAGAGAGAGAGTCAAGAATATAAATTTTAAAACCAGCTACTGATAGAAAACCAGATTCACTATAGATGGAGAAGAACAGAAGGAGTTTCATTTATGTATAAACAAAGAAGATATAGGATTAATAATTTACAGAAAGCAAAAGAATTTAGTAAAGAGCTCATTAAGGAAAGGAAGATAAAAGGAAGAGGTCAAGGAGAAAAAAGGTCAGTTGATGAAAATCAAGGTGAAGAAGAAGAGACAAAACAACAAGAAGAAAGGGAAGATCAGGAATTAGAAGAAGAAGAAGGTGAACAAGAAGAGAATATACAATTGTACAGAGACCAAGGAGAGGAAGAGGAGGAGGCAGAGGAAGACAAAGATTAGAGCTTGTAACTTATCTGAAAATATTAGTGTAGAAATAATTAGAAATGGAGGTTAAAATGATGTCTTGGAATGTTACAGGGTTGAACACAGAATTCAGAAGACAACAAGATTTTAACCATTTAGAAAGATTTAGAATGGACATTATATGTCTCCAGGAGACGCACATAAGAGAGAAAGGTGCAAAATTTTTGAAAAATCCTAGATTAGGTTAAAGTTTCATATCGGCTAAGGAAAAAAAGAAGAGGGGGTGGTAATTTACGTAAATAAGAGACTTCCAGCAAAAGAAATATTTAAAGATCATGAAGGAGCATACATAGGGCTAGAAGTAAGATGTCAAAATATTAAACTACTTGTGGTAGGGGTCTATGCCCCTATTCTAGCCCAAGAAAATTTATTTAGAAGACTTAAAGATGAAATGATGAACGTTGATGTCAAACATGATAATATCCTATTACTAGGTGACTGGAATGGAGTAATCAATCCATTATATGATAGGTTATCCAAAAAGCATATAAAGAAAAATCAGGGAAAACTGCCAAAAGCCTTTTTTGATATATAAGATGAATTAGAACTGATAGATGTCTGGAGATGGAAATTTGGAGAAGCAAAAGGATTCAGATTTTACTCAGAAGTCATCAATCATCATCAAGAATAGATACCTATCTTCTTACAAAAATATGACGACAATAATTAAGAAAATGGAGATTATGCTGAAGTGGATATCAGATCATAACCTGATTGTGCTGACACTGGTTGGGCAGAAAAAAGAATGCAATTGGCCTCTAAATAACAACCTTTGGAATACTGAAGAAAAGGTAAAGAAAGCTAAAAAAGCTCTGAAATTATATTTTATGGAAAATACATCAAATGACATAACGATGAAAATGACATGGGATGCAAGTAAAGTGGTGTTGCACAGATACTTTATAAAACAGGCTTGCAAAATGAGAAGAGAAGAGATGAAAAATTTACAACAGCTACTTCATGAAATATCACTTAGAGAGAGAAAAATAAATGAAAATACAAATAATAAAAAAATAAAGAGAGAAATTGAGATATTAAAGAAACAAGTACAGTCATTAGCCGCAAAGGAAGTGGACCATAAAATGAGACTAGTTAAACAAAAACACTTTGAACAGGCAAATAAGACAGGAAAATGGATGGCTCAAAGATTTAAAAAAACCACAGGGACAATACGATAATCGCAGAGATTAATTACAAAGAGAAGACAGTGACTGAACAAAAAGAATTGAAAAAGTGCTTCCACAACTTTTATACTAAATTTTACAAGGACTCATCACCATCAAAGTCAATGATAGATAAAATGAATGAGTACTTGAGAAACAGAAGGTAAGAAAACTTACAGTCAAAAAAAATATTAAATAGAGATTTTACAGTGATGGAAAGCTATAAAGAAACTAGACTAAGCTCTAGGACTGGATGGATTTCAATCTATTATAAAGAAACCAGGAGATGAGTTACTAATACTACTACAAAAAACCTTCAACTCCATTAAAAGAGACGGGATACCAGACTCATGGAATGAGGCCTACATTACAATAATCCCCAAGGAGGGAAGAGATGGAAAAGATCCTAAAAATTATAGGCCAATTTCATTACTGAATACCAATTACAAAATATTTGTGGCAGTTTTAGCACAGAGATTTTAATATATCCTAAACCAAATAATTCACGAAGATCAAAATGGTTTTCTGCCAAATAATAATAATATAATTATAATAATAATAAAATTTATTTATGTCCCACCCCTCTACAAAATGCAGTTGGGGCGGCTTGCAACATTTAAAATACACATTCAAGACCCTACATCCCACCCACCCCCTTAAAATACAATTAAATAATTCAAAAAAATTAAAACATACTTTAAAAATACTAAAAATAACAATAAACAGTGGCTGTAGCGGGATCGGGCTAAATTAGATTTTTCTTTCTGATGGCTGGGTATCTATTCAGGAAAGACCCGCTGGAAGAGATCCATCTTAAGAGCTTTTTAAAAGCTTTTTAGGGTGGTAATATGATGTATCTCATCTGGCAGGCCGTTCCATAATCTGTAAAATAATATAAGAAAAGTAATTGACATTATTGAGTATTATGAATGCCATAATGAGAAAAAATTAGCAATGTTTTTTTCTAGATGCAGAAAAATCATTCGATAATGTCACTGGCCATTTCTTAAAGCTGTGTTAGAGAAAATGAATGTAGGTGGTAACTTAAATCAATTGATAGATTTAATATATAAAAATCAGAGGGCTCAAGTATTGATAAATGGTGAAAAAACAGACAGGATTAATATAAGGACGGGCACAAGACAAGGGTGCAATCTATTGCAATTATTATTTGTAACAGTTACAGAAATTTTAAATAATAATATAAGAGCAAATTAGAAAATCAAAGGAACCAGAATTAAAGGATATGAATTTAAAATCAAAACCTTCACGGATGACCTGGTTGTTATTCTGGAGGATCCCATAGAACAAATTGAGGAATGAAGAAAAATGCTAGAAGAGTTTGCATTAGTATCAGGATTTAAAGTAAATAACGATAAAATGGCAGTGTTGACATTGGTCAAGTGAGATATGGCAATGCTCTTTCAAAGCCCTTTCTAATAACTAATGGAGTTAAGCAAGGTTGTGTTTTTGCTCCAACTTTATTTACAATCTTTTCAGCGTGATGCTCCAAAGGGTTATGGCAGAGCTAGAAGAAGAAGACAGCATCTATATATGTTACCATACTGATGGTAGCTTATTTAACTTAAGCCATCTGAGGGCTCGCACTAAGATTCTAAACTATCTAATTCGTGAGCTGCTCTTCGCTGATGCTGCTGCCCTTGTTGCATGACCACAGTACATGTGAAAGGGATATAATCGTCTTAGTAGACCAGAAGCTGAACATGTGTAAACAGTGTGATGTGGCAGCTAAAAAAGCCAATGCAATTCTAGGATGCATCAATAGGAATATATAGTGGAGAGAGAGAGAGAGAAGATGAATATATATATATATATATATATATATATATATATATATATTGGGGGGATGGGCACTCCTGTTCTGCAAGCTTCTAATCCGTTGTTTCAACATCACATCCAATACCTAAAATCTGCATGTGGACACACTGATGAGGATGTGTGGTGAATGTTACTGCCATTTAATAATATGGGGTGTGACCATACATGTTTTTTGCAATCTGTGGGGAATCCTGGAACCAAACCCCGGTGGATCCGGAGGGTCCCCTGCATATGTACAGTGGCCCATAAGTATCCACTGGGTTTGGGTTCCAGGACCCACCCACCCTGTTAATACCAAAATCCATGGATGCTGAAATCCCATTATATACAATAATGTAGTAAAATGGCATCCTTTATATAAAATGGTGAACAGCAAGATTTGCTTTCTGGAACTTCTACCTCCAAATATTTTAGAGCCATGGTTGCTTGAATCCAGCAATGCAGAACCTGTGGATATGGAGGGCCGAGTGTGTGGGTGCGTGTCCCTTAATACATCCTGTTAAAAAAAAAAGGCCACCTGCAACAAGGTTTTTCTCCTCCTTCATGAGAATAAAAATTTCATCCATTTCCCCACAATATGTGAAGGAAGCCTCTGTGGAAAAGTAATCTTTCTTCCCTTTGTTAAGCAAAGCATTCAAACAAGCCCCAGTGGACAGGATTATTGTTTTTTAAAAAAATATATATATTCAAATAACCCCCCTCCAATTCTTATACTTTTGAAAAGTCCACAGAAGAAGGCAAGTTCTTCTAAAATAACTTACTATCTTGCCTGATGAGCAGGGGGTGGGGGTGGGGAGAGTTTTCTCCCCCATTTTCCATTGTGAGAATGAGATAAAGAAGGAGCCCGTTTACATGGCAAAATAAGTCCATGAAGAATTTGCAAAGATTCCTAATAGTTCACACACATTGCACCACAATATCGCCTCATTCAGAAGGGGGGGAGCTCAAAAACTCAAAAGTAGCGTAATAAGGATGTTTGCTACTTTCCCCAACTTTTTTTGAAAAGTAGTGCGACTTAGCACATTATCGATTGTGTGAACTGCCATTTTGTTAAGGGCTATGTGAACTACCAGCAATCTTCCTGATACAGTCACAGCAGAGCTGCGCTGTGATTGGTCGGGCTGTCCAAGAAGGGGATGGGCTTGCAAGAGATGGAGGAGTCTGGAATAAAAAGATCCAGGCCCTATTGTTTTTAGCCACGGAAAAAAAATCCATCAAGCTGTCTGAAGCTTGCTTGGCTGTGTGTGTGTGAGAGAGAGAGAGGGAGGGAGGGAGGGAGGGAGATTGAGTAGTGATCAGCTCCTCCAGCTGTTTGCTCGCTCGCACTCTACTGATAGCATTTGTGTGTGTGTGTGAGAGAGAGAAAGACAGGGAGAGTGGGTGAGGGGAAAGGGGGCTTGATGGGGGAAACAGCTCCTCTGTGGCTGAAAGGCTGCCTCCTTCCTCCCACCCTTCTCACTTTTGGAAGAAGAGGCGTGAAAACTAGAAGGCATTCCTCGAGCAGGGAAAGATCCGAGCACTTTCTCTCTCTCTCTCTCTCTCTCTCTCTCTGTTTCGCTCCCTCTCATCTTCCCCCAGATGTGTTTGGGAGGCCATGGCCCCCCACCTTTGCCTGTCTGAATAGGAAAGTGAAAAAAAAATAAACAGAGCAACTGATTTCCCAATAAATCATGTAAACTACCCAGTACTGGTGCGAAAAAGCGCTAAAGCGCAAATTATTGCAATAAAAACTGTCATGTAACTGATTCCAGGTATTACAACCCTCTTGCCAAGTGCCCTGGAAATAAGTACCAGGATGTCTTCCATCTGCTACACTCTTATCACATTCTCATCAAGCAATTCTACCCACCTTTTTTCCCCTAACCCCATGTATAGTTTACCTTCTAAAATCCAGGTCTCAATTTTACCAAAGGAAGTTTGTTCACTACTAATCATTTGTCTAAAGCTTGTGATGCTGCACAAGGAAGAATCAGGTTTAAACATATTTAATAAGATGATTTAATATGAGATTTGACTAGAACCACATAAAGCCTTGCCAAAAGACAAAGATACTGCAATGATAAAGTGCCTTGGAAAGATATCAGATACCAACTACAAGTAATGGAAGCACATTCTAACATGCTCACACTTCTAATTTAAAAACAACAACAACATTTTGGGAGTATTATGTTTTTGCTAGCATGTATGCCCTATTTATTGAACAACAGCAGTAACAATGACAAAGGTATGACAAAATGTGTACCAGTAGTAAGCAATATATATAATACAATACTTCATCTCCCTGATGAAGCACTCTGCTTGGCCCATTCATAAGATGAACACATCCCTATGATTTCGGAGACTGAACATCTGGAGGGTGTCAGGGGACCCAGAAAGTCAGTGGGCCAAAAGAGGAAGAGAAGGAGTCTGGTTCCATGGCTGTGAGTTTTTGGACAGTGCCCTGGTCCACGGTGTACCTGGTAAACCTCTATGTGATGTTGGTTTTTTTTTTTCCAAAGACAAAGGGATGTAGAGTCAAAATCTGCAGGATGTAAAAGGCACTGCTTATTATGTGAAGAACATAATTGAAAATTTAACTCTGAGTGAAAAAGAGAAATTGCCAAACCATCATTGCAAAATGTTTTGGCCGTGGTTTAATGAGACAACCCCAGCAATAACTTGCAAGGATACCTTTAAATAAATATTTTATTATTATTATTGTATTTTTGTATTATTATTTTATTAATCTTTTATTATTTTTTTCTTTTCCAAATAGGTATAATTGTAATGTGTAAATATAATGTTCATTGGAAAAGAAAAAAGAGTGATTATAGTGTGTTTAGATTAAGAGGGAAAATGTATTAGTGTTAGGATAGATAATTTTATTTTTGTATTAGTGAGAAAAGAGGAAAACAATTATTATTTTTGCGTTATTGTTACAGCCTTTTGAGTTCAGGTGTATTTTTCAGTAGAATGGTCTTATTCCAATAAAAAAATTCCTAATCCCCAAAAATTCCTATGATTTTACCAAGATAAATTGGTTAGTATTTCACATATGTGGGAAAGGAAGTAGATCTAAATGGCAAAGATGTCGCTCCTGGTGGTTGGGACACCAATACTTCTGGAGAAATCTCACAGGCCAGACCAGCTAAAACAGAAGAATGCATTCAATGGCACTGCATACAACACCAGCTGACCCTGCCATAAAGCCATGTCTAAGGGCCTAATGAGTCCTCTGTTACAACACAGGGCTAGCCAGGACATGCCGACTCTCTGCTAGCGCATCCTGGTTGCAGAGGTCAGCTGTTCCCACCCCAGTTACCTGGAGAAAATTGGCTGGTGTCCAGACAGGATGCCAGACCATCGCTGAAGCCGCCGCCACTGCCATTTTCAACACTAAAACGGAAGCCAGACAGGGGCCCTGCAACATGTGACTGCAGCCCCCCTGCATGTGACCAGCCTTGATCACATGCTGAGGGACCCTGGCCTGGCTTCCAGGAGATCCAGGGAGCTGGTGGTGGCAGTGAGGAGCAGCATGCCAAACAGGCTCCCGTGGACATGCAGGGGGAAATCCAGTTTTTGCTGGGTAAACTGGGGTAAACTGGGTATTATATTAGAATGGTTTATTGAGCCCTACCCCAGCTTGCCCCTGTTCCAGCCCTGTATGTGCCCTGGGGGTCATTTGGACTGCCCAGGGGTAGATTGGGGTAAATGCACTGGGTCATGTGGACTGCAGGGCTCCGCAACAGTGGTAAGCTGGAGTAAATCAGCCATGTAGATAAGCCTGCACACAGCTCAAACTGGAAAGTAAACTCTGGAAAGCCTCAACATGTGCTGAAAAGCATATTAAGAACCCCATTTAAAAAAAATGTGCATGATATGACAACCAAAAGGATGAGGCATGTGTTGTTGGGACCAAAAGCTCCCAGCTTTGTTCTGAGATATGACTGCAAAGCCATGTAAGACAACAGAGCAGAGAAAAACCTAGCACACCCCAACAAATCCACTTAACTTCCTGACTAGAGATATTGAAGTGGAGTTGGATATGACAACCTATCTACATTATTCTTTTCTTTGAAGGCTAATTTTGAAAGCTGGCATATCTGTGAACATTTCCTGTGTGTGTTAGCAGGCAGCAATTATAAGAGGCTTTTCTATGTAATTATAAGGATCTCATGAGATCTCATGCAAGGCCCAGATTTTGTAAAAATGGTTTCAGATGATCTGCGGCTTAACGGCCCCACAAAATCTATGACCTAACTGATTCCATTTGGATTGCAGTTCCAAATGAATCTCCCCTCTTCCACAGTTGGCAGAGTAAATTCAGGGGCCACAGTTAATCATACCAGATTAACCCCCCTGTAGGCACAAGCTAGCATCCCACTTCCAAGGCACCCCACTTCTGGAATGTTAGCATTGCCCTGCACCCCATTTTTTCAGGCCTCTGAAACTGGCTGAGTTTGGTTCATTAATGTGGCATTTTACAAAGGGAAAAGGCCTTCCCGGAATAACTTCCCGGTTCAAGTGGACTGATTGCTACCCACCCCCTCGTCGTCGTTGCTTTTATTTATTTATTTATTGTATTTTATCTTTGTTTTAACTCTCTATTTGTTTAATTTAGTTTTAAGGGGTGGGAGGGTAGGATGGGGAAGGACTGTTTTAACTTGATGTTGTTTTAATCTTGCTGTAAGCCGCCCCGTTTGCCGAGCAGAGGGGCGGGTTAAAAATAATATTATTATTATTATTATTATTATTATAAAAGACAGGATGGTCTCAGAAAAGGTCATTTATGTTTTTCCCTGGAAAGTTTAAGACCTGGGGTGTAAGGCCAAACAAAGACACATTCCACATAAATGGGAGGTTAATGGATGGAGAAACCCTTTTCTATTTGCTGATTGTGAAATTTCCTCTCCTCAGCTCCCAACCTTAAAAGAAGCTGCTAAAAGCTGTTAAAATTCAATCACTGGACATTAAGAAACACATTTAGCATCTTTCTCACCTTTTGTCAAAACCAGGAAACTCATTGTGCAATCCATGAAGGCTCATGGAATTCACTGTTTCAACCCATGAAGCAAGCAATCCCCTCAGGTGTATTTGGAGGTAAAAATATCACCAATCCCCAGGGGGTAAACTCTGTTACTCTGTGTTAGCCAACCCAGGGTGCATAGTTGTAATAGGGGCGGGAACTCTGTTACTCTGTGTTAGCCAACCCAGTTTCCTCCATCCACTCTGCCAGACTGACTACAGGACAGGTTGTATTACCTCAGCAGAACCCTCTTGCAACCCTCTATCCCAAGCTTTCCTACTGTTTCTTTCTATAGCCTTGTGTGAATGCTTTTTCTGGGTGAATGTGTATGTGTTTGGTGTTATTTTTGAACTCTTTAATAATAAAACATACTTAATTTTAAATGTGTATGTATTCCATCCAGATTAGTATAATAGGTTTGCAGATTCCGTTGTTACCCCCTCTTGCATAGCTAAAGTTGAGTTGCTGCTAATTTCCCCAACATATTAGAAACTCGATATTTTCTTTGAATTTTCCAAGGAGCATTTTGGGTAACACCCCCTTCCTACTGTAGGTTAGCCACTTAAATATTACCAGGGCTCTGAGAGCTAAAAGGACAAAATGTGAGATAGGTTTGCATAAAATTGCACCTGCTATTTTATAGTCAGAGAGGTACAAATTCAAAAAGAATGACTAGAATTCAGGTGGAACTATAGGACAATATATCAAAAGATGTCAAATGAAGGGCCTCTGTAAAGTAAGACGTGGGGCCATTCTATCTCCTTAAGTAGAAAGGAAAAAACATTTTTATAAATCAATGGTAAGACTTCCACTTGCAAATAGTGAGCGAATCAATTTGTACCTATCTGGCTTTTTCAAACAACCAGATCTATTTTTTTTTACCTGTACCTTAAAAGGACATTCAAAAATAAATACCGTCCCCATACCTATTTTTTATAAAAAGACAAAGTTCAAAACACTTCTTTTTCATTCTAGCTTTCCAGTGTTTACTGATGATCTCCAACCACCCATCAAGTGGGAGTTCATTTTACAAGATGTTTTTCAGGATGACCACAGGCTTTGCAAAATATTCTGTACATATAAGAAATGCTAATTTTGTGAGAATTGATGGTCATATCATCCAGGATGCAAGTTATTGAATAATTCGAGCTATGGACCCCACATGACAGCAATAAAGGGCAGCAATTATAAGCATTTTAAAATTGACTTTGTGAAACGTGTGAAGATTTTCCAGATGAAATAATGTCATTTACAACAGCCCATTCATTCTCCCCCAATTAACTGCATATTATGTGAACAAATTTCCTCGCCTCCTTAGATCTCATTATTCAGTAAAAAGGCAGAAAATTAGAAATACGGGTTGTTTCCCTTTCCTGTTCCTAGTATAATGCTACTTATTTATACTGGCAAGAGTGATATGAATTTTGGGGAGGGGAGGAAATGAAGAGAAACCTAATTTCATATCATATATGTTTTAAAAACAAGATACCTTAAACATGACTTCCATAATATGTCATCTTGACAGCAGAAGACTTGTGATTATACATGAATACTTTAAATGACTTCTGCTCATTAATGTTTTGGCTTTTCTCTTATTATTTACTTTGGACACAAAATGTATGTAAGATATGGATACGTAAATATGGTACATTAAAATGTTGGTAGAAATGTAAGATGATAAGGTAAAGCTTTGATTTTATGAGATGTATATTAAACATATAAGATGTCTTTTGAAAATGTTGTATTTTGAAGAGTTTTGAGAATGCTGAATCTTAAATAAAGAATAAAATGAAGAAAAAAACAAACAAGATACCTAACATATGTGCAAGTAAAGTGGTTTATTAGGAAAATGAAAATGTGCCAGACTGTGCTAATAGTATTATCTGGCAACTAAGTAGGGAGGCAGTACAATTTGTACATTTTGTGCCAATAGGATACAGAAATGTCATGCTTGTGCAAAGACCAAGGGGCTTTTGTATGTATCCAAATTCCTCTGAATATAAACAGGGTCTCTGTGTTTTCTGTTGCCAAAACAGTATTAAGAATCCCTCTGCTTGCTAGACTTGGCACTGCAGTTCAACTAGCGTGATCACTCACCCACCATCCCCACCCCCAAAAATGGAAAATGAGAAAAATGGGGGGGGGGGACAGGGTGCTGATATACATAAAATGTGCACATGGTGACTTTCAGGTATAGCTGCTGATTTAGGAGATTATAAGATGAGCTTCTAAAAACATTTCACCCCCCAACTATATTTTAAAGCATTAGTATCCCGGCATAATAACACTTATCACATGCTGCTGTAATCACAAGAAAGAGCCACCCCGGAATTAATTGAACATGACTGCTAGCACGGCTTACTTCCGTATTTTTGCATGGATGAGATTTCAGCAGTTCTTGCAAGAAGATGTGACTGTGCTTAAAAGTCTAAAAAAACCTAAATTAACAAACAAATGAACACACAAGCACTGAATCATAGAATCATAGGACTTTTTCAGATGGTACTTACCACGCTAGGAGGTCTCGCTAGAGGCATGGTGCTGTCGTGTGCAGGGCCAGTTTAAGGAATTTTGGGGGGCCCTGCAATGCTTTATTTTGGGGGCCCCATATGTTTATCTCAGGTCAATGTAACCTAACCTATTCACTGTACAGAATGTTCAGATTACAGTAGGACCCCCGTATCCATGGATTCATTATCCATGGGACACAAAACAGCATACCCACCATAGAGTCTTCCTAGAAAATGTGTCCTCCCTAGCTGTTTTCTAGGCCTTCCAAGGCAACTCTATGGCATTTTAAAACAGAAGTCCCATTATTTTCAATGGCGTTCACTATTATTCATGGTTTTCAGAATCCACGCCCCTCCCCCAGAACCAATCCTCAGTGGATAAGAGGGGCCTACTGTATTACATAATTTGCCACCAATAATTTAGTTTAAAAACTATATTATAGGCATTAACATAATATTTTTTTGTTTATTAGCAATTAACGTAATGGTGTAGATTTCCTCAAAGAAAAGAAAAAGTGGACTACAAGCTGAACATGAGTTAGCAATGTGATGCAGCAGCAAAAAATGCCAATGCAATTCTAGGCTGCATTAATGGGAGTAGTGTCTAGATCAAGGGAAGTAATAGTATCACTCCATTCTGCTTGGTCAGACCTCACTTGGGATACTGTTTCCAGTTCTGGGCAAAACAATTCAAGAAAGATACTGAGAAGGATGGTGGGAAGTCTAGAAGCCATTACACCCTATGAGTAATGGCTTAGGGAGCTGGGTATGCTTAACCTGGAGAAGAGAAGTTTGAGAGGTGACCTGATAGTCATGTTTAAATATTTGAAGGGATGTCATACTGAGGAAGGAGCAAGCTTGTTTTCTGCTGCTCCAGAGCCTAGTACACGGAGCCATGGGTGCAAACTATAGGAAAAGAGATTCCATCTGAATATTAGGAAGAACTTCCTGACAGTAAGAGCTGTTCGGAAGTGGAATATACTGCTGCCTTGGAGTGTGGTGGAGTATCCTTCTTTGGGTTTTTTTTAAACATAGGTTGGATGGCCATCTGTTAGGAATGCTTGGATTGTGCAGGGCAGAAGCTGACTAGATGGGGTGGCTGTTGGGATCCCTTCAGCCCTATGATTCTAGGCTGCATTCAGAGCCTGGGGATTACACCTCCCAGAATCCCCCTGCCAGCACCCTTCTCAAGGTCTGGTTGCATTGTTCCTCTTCCAGAATTCTCTAGCCCAGTGGTTCTTAACTTGGGGTCCGCAATGTCCTCACAGGGGGTCTACAAAGGCTTGAAGGCTGCTTGGCCCAACTCCTCCATGTAGTGGAGTAGCCATGTGACAGGAACCAAGGCAAAGGCTGGCTGGCTTGGCCTGCACATTGCCATTCAATCCACTCCAGCCACAAACTTGCAGGAAGAAGCAAGAGTGACTCTGAGGGAAAGTTTAATGGATGGTGTAATTATATTTTCTTGTTGTTAGCTATTATTATTAGCTATTATTATAAGGGTTTTAAATATTGAATTAAGTCTTGGGGCAACAAAAGATATTTAAAGGGGGTCCCTGATAAAGAAAAGATTAAGAACCACTGCTCTAGGCCAATGCCTCTCACTTAACACTGATGGGATACTGGTGTTTTAGTGACAACAATAAAACCATTGTTCCCAGTAATATTACTCCAAATTTTGATTTATATTCTTTATATTCTTCTGTTAAAACAGCCAGAGTGTTGGAGAAGTTTCAGCATTGCACTATGACTATGGAGACCAGGGTTTGAATCCTTACTCAGCCATGAATGCCCATTGGGTGATCTTGGGCAAGTCACACTCTCTCAGCCTCAAAGGAAGGCAAAGGCACACATTCTTTGAACAAACCTTGACCAGAAAACCCCATGCAAAATTCAAGGGGTTCAAAATGCAAAATTCAGAAAACTCCATGCAAGGTTCGCATTAGTCAGAAATGACTTGAAGGCACATAGGCAAACACACACAAATTCCTTTTGCAGGTTGAACTCAATTTGCAGCAAGGGGAGGAAGCTGAAGAAGACCAAGGGGGAAAGACAGGTTAAAAGCATCTGGAAAGATGGATGGAGGGGATCTATGTGGAAGGAAGGAAAGGGAAGAAAGAAAGAAAGAAAGAAAGAAAGAAAGAAGCCCTTTTTGAGGAAGACAACCCTCAATTTCCCCCTCTCTCTCTCACACACACACTTACACTCTCCGAGGTGCCTGGCTGGTTTGCAGTTTGCAGTAGCAAACTCCTTCCAGCTTCTGCCACAGAGATCTGCTGCTTCTTTCAGTTTGGGAGGTGGCTGTTTTGTTTGTTTTTTTAAAAAAAAAGCCAGCAGGAGGTTTTTGGAGGAGGAGGGTAGGAGGGGGCTAAAAAGCAGCAGCTCCTCCCACCTGCTTCCTGGCTACCTCCTTTGTCAGATTAAGGAGGCCAGCATGGGGCCCTCTCTTGACCTCGCCCCCCCGCCAATGCTGATTTGGCAGACAGGTTAAACCGGCCCTGGTCGCGCGGCAGGGGGTCAGTTTCGGATGCCACCATCCCTCTTCCAAAATCATCTGTTTCACTTCCATGAAGGACTGGAGGTGGCCATGCCATATTTCACCAGATTTTATTCACGGAAGTTGCACGTGATTAAAATATGGCGCGGCCACTTCCAATCCTTCACGGAAGTGAAACAGATTATTTCGGAAGAGGGACGGTGGCATCCGAAATGGTCCCCTTGCCGTGCGACAGCACAGTGTCTCTCGCGAGACCTCCTAGCATGGTAAGTACTTTCTGAAAAAGTCCATAGAGTTGGAAGAGACCACAAGGGCCACCCAGTTCAACCCCCTGCCATGCAGGAATAAAAAAAATCAAAGCATTCCCAACAGATGGCAGTCCAGCCTCTGCTTAAAAACCTCCAAAGAAGGAGACCCCACCACACTCTGAGGCAATGTATTCCACTGCTGAACAGCTCTTACTGTCAGGAAGTTCTTCCTAATGTTTAGATGGAATCTCTTTTCCTGTAGTTTAAGTCCATTGCTTCATGTCCTAGTCTCTGGAGCAGCAGAAAACAGGCTTGCTCCATCCTCAGTATGACATCCTTTTATATATTTAAACATGTCCCCTCCTAACCTTCTCTTCCCCAGGTTAAACATACCCAGCTCCCTAAGTCACTCCTCATAGAGCATGGCTTCCAGACCCCCCACCATTTTGGTTGCCCTTCTCTGGACATGT
Source organism: Gambelia wislizenii (assembly GCA_030847615.1). Classification (NCBI taxonomy): domain Eukaryota; kingdom Metazoa; phylum Chordata; class Lepidosauria; order Squamata; family Crotaphytidae; genus Gambelia; species Gambelia wislizenii. The sequence goes on from JAUMIR010000004.1 coordinate 114,514,409, forward strand.
TCCAGCTTGTCCATATCCTTCTGAAATTGTGGTGCCCAGAAACACACTTAAAAACTTGCCAGAAAAATGGGGAGGTTTGTAAAAAGAGCATCCCATACCTAGTTTTCATGTTCTTACCCCGAAATGTTCTGTCAGGGACTGCCCAATGATGCTGAAATCACAGCAGCAGAATGGGATGTGGTTTCACAATCAAGCAATACCAAGAAAAAATGCCATGGGAGATCAATTTGTGGCTTTGGCCTGCTAATAAATAGAGTGCCTTTTTGACAGCAACAGAACACAAGAGGACAATGTCATATGGTAAGGGAGCCCTTTTGTGGTATCCTGATGTTGTTATCATGCCATATTTGCCACATCCGATAATCTCCTTAGAAACAATTCCTATTATTTAAATAGCAATAGTTGAAGAATACTGACTCTGTGACCCAAAGCCCTCCTTAGTGTGTTACCTAGATCCTCACACTGTTGAGGTGAAACTTCAAAGCCTTGGCTCTCCCTTCTTAATCTTCAAACCAGAAAAGGGGATTTTCTACATGGGCGATATACCCCATCTTGTCCCCATCTTAGAGCCCTTAAGTACTGTTGATGCAGGGCTTTTGCCCTATTCTTCCCTCAGGCAGTCCTCATGAACCCCAGGGCAAAGACAGGGATAAGAAAGAGTGAAGGTGGGGTAGGCCCTGATAAACCATTGCATTAAAATACCTGTTTTAACCTGGTCTCACTGGGAAGATATTGATTGGGCCCCACGAGACCGCAGGAGCCCGTCCCAGCAGGAAAACCCATAGCTGTAGCAGATCTGCCTCACTCTGCAGATCTGCCTCCCTCTCTCTGAAGCAGGAAGGATTCCCGCAGCATGTGACTGAGGCTGGTCACATTCAGGTCACCTTGGTCACAAGTTGCAGGCAGCTTCCTAGCTCCCTGGAGGGTGCAGGAGATGGGGGTGGTTGAGGATGCAGCAACTAGCCAGCGTACCTGTCTGCACTTCCTCGTTTGGAGGCAGTAAGAGGGAGGAATGGGCTATTTGCTGATTGGCAGCCAGGATACACTAGTGGGAAGCCAATGTATCCTGGCTCATGTAGATGAGCCCTTGGACTGGACAGCTCTTCAAACAGACCAGTACATTTTCAAATAGATGTTTTCTTTGTGAAGCAGGGCACACAGCCTCTCTCAACTCAAGACTTTTTGCAAGCTACATTTGGCTCCAGGAACCTATTCCTTTCTCCTAATTCAAAGCATCTGTGTCTGTTATCTATTGGAGAGGGCAATGTAGCTGGCCTATGTTCATAGCCCTTCCTTTATTCACATGCTCCATATCTTTCATGAAGAAAAAAATTCATAAAAGATTCAAATCTGTACTGACAACGTATTCTCCTCAAGCATATCAATCTTAGCTACACTTAAATTTAAATTTAGGCAAATAAAGGGGGAGGAGGAAGAGTAGAGCAGTTATAGCAGGAATAGCAACTGTTTCTTGCAAGATTTATTATTAACTTTGCTTATGCCTGTCCATTTTCTTTCAGTCTTCCCAAGATTTGTTAGTAGGAATGTATTTTGTAAACTCGTAACAAAATGGAGGACCATGCAGTGTATGCCAAAAAATGCAGTTGCTTTCCAAAACACTCTCATCACTTTGTGTTGAGTGTAGTTGGTGACCTCAATCTGAATAGATGTCAAATCATAATGTGATAGGGATAAATTTGTAGATAAAGGCCTTCCTTCTGTTTCTCATTTGTATGGGTAGAATTTACAGATACGCTACTGGTATGCAAATAAATATATCTGAATTCTGATAGCTGTGCTCAATCTGCTATTCTGTAGCTGTTTGAAAAAGGATTTTCTTGTGAACATTTTTTGTTGCTTGTTGTTGAATTAAAAATAGATTTTGAGGGGGAATGAACCCAAGGGTCACATCATCAGTTTTGGTTTCTTAGTTTCACTACAATAGAAGGTAATGTCATCTTTATATGATTTGACAATCACTTGTTTGAATCACACCTAATGCACAGGTGCTATAGGTGATAGAAACAACATTACAGAGGAAGGAGATGAAGGTCACATATAATGAAAAGCAACCTCTGTTGTTTTATGGCTTATCTGCTAAAACAAGGCCAATAATCCATATAGGATCATTCATAAGGCGAATGCCCATTTTCCGTTTGACCCTTCAAGAAACAAGCAAACAAACACACACACATACTGAAACATAAATTGCAAGGTTAAATTCAAGATTTAGAAAGCAGGCATTTAATAAGTTTGCTAACTTTTCAACTGGCCCCTGGGATTTGATTTTCTGAAGAACAATCTGCTGTTAAAAGTACAAGAGCAGTATAGGTCATTTGTAGAAGCCCTAATTATGTTCAGGCTATTTATACTCTCTTAAATATGAATGTGCATGCACACATACATACACACACCTCTCCTTGGGGTGGGGTGGGGGTTCTTTCTTTTTGCCAATAGAATGCTATTGACATAAGCCCCAAAGAAGCAGTTGCTTACTTGCTACCTTCACCCTAGGAATAGATTATGGATGGAATCCTATTTGTCTCATACACATGCATGGCTTCTCTTAAACATGCAGTTGTACTTTTGGGGCATTGCACAATGGATATATTCAGTTCATTGTTCAAAAACTGAGTTCCACAACTCAATTTCACATGGGTTTAAAGCCTATTGTTAGTCCCAACTAGAGTAGAACCACTGGATCAATTGTCTATTTGTTGACTCACCATTTGACAATTCCATTTGACAATTGATTCAATGGGATTACTGTAACTGGGACTAACCAATAGATCCAGCCATGCAATTGCACATTTTTGCATGGCATATAATTATCCACCAGTGTACCACTCTATTCACATAGACTGTAGAAACAGCCATTTGCATTCCCCACTGTGCAATGGGACAATAAGGATGCTGGCACATTGGGTGGACAAGATCAATACCGGTATTCAGAACAGCAGTATAGCACAAATACCATATAACTACATGAATGCAGATTTACACTATGAAAGCTGTGTAGAATCTCAGCCAACATGTCTTATTTTTCAGCCTTCACACTCCTCTTATATGATGCTTGAATATTCACAGCAAATAACAGGAAAAAACCTACCCTCATAGACTATAGTATGTAGCCAAGATATATGTCAAAATGCTGCCTACTTTTGCAATCTCTCATTTTCTTCCATTTCCAAAATCAACACCACTGCTTTTACATTACCTGAAGCCGAATTTAATATGCATTATGAAAGTTTTAGTTTGGTTTTTGTTTGTTTTTGGTCTTTGCTTACAGGGTATTGGAAATATTTTGTGACCTGATATTCTTTTCAGATGAGTCTGTGACATAGTTTGATAGAATTCAGAAGAGTTGCGTTTTTCTGGTAATAAGCAGAGTAGTATTTAAAGCCTATTCTAGCCTGGTTGCATGTTCAGTTGACAGAGCTCCAACTACAGTTGGCCATTCTGCATCCATGGATTCAATCATCCATGGCTTGAAAATATCCCCCCCCCCAACAAAAAAATAACCTTTGATTTTGCCATTTTATATAAGGAACACCATTTTACTGTCTCATTGTATATAATGATACCAAGGGCCCACTGTACTTACACTCAAGATGCATGATTCACTTGGGTAAAAGTAAATAAAGAGTTAGAGTTCCTCAAGTTACCAAACTGTTCTTTGCCAGCTCAACCTATGCTGACCTTTCTGGCAACTTTTCAATTCTTCTTGGTTTCTCTTGATTCTTCAAGGATCTTAGATTTGTGAAGTCGAAGGCTTTCATGGCCAGCATCCATAGATTTTCCTTGTTTTTTTTTCCGGGCTGGGAGGCCATGTTCTGGAATAGTTTCTTTCTGATGTTTCGCCTGCATCTGTAGCTGGCATCGTATTCCAGGGTTTCTTATTCCTGTGTCTAAAATAAAGCTTTTGCTCCTAAATCAGCTTGCTGGAAAAAAAATGCTGGAGAATGGGAGAGGGAGCCTTCTATGAAAAGACTGGTGAGCTTGGTTCTGGTACCTGTTTGTTTGTTTGTTTAAGTAGTCAGAAGCTCCTTCTCTCTTACTTCCTCATGTCTACCCAAACAAGCCCCTGTTTTGCATACTTGTGACACCATTTGTGGATGACAGGGTATGATTAAAAACCAAATTAGCTACCACAAGCATAAAGTCTCTCCACCACTGTCTTCAGGTATTTAGAATCACTATGGTTGATTCATTAATCCAGGGGAAGGGCAAAGTAAATCTGTTTCACCATCACCACCTCCAGTGCTAAACAGCATGAGCTGGTGTGGGTGTGCCTTCAAGTCGCCTGTCAACTCATGGTAACCTCCTGCATTATTTTCGGGGTTTTCTTAGGCAAGGAATGCTCAGATGTGCTTTGGCAGTTTCTTCCTCTAAAATATAGTCTACATCACATGGTATTTATTGGTGGTCTCCCATCCAAGTACTAACCAGGGATGACTCTACTTAGCTTCCAAGATCAGACAGGATTTGGTGCCCTGGCTATGCAAATAGAGGATGATCAGCCACTTTTCTCCTTCTACTTCAAGACTGTGCTTACACACATGTTCTGATCTGGACTGTTGGCAATAACTTATGACTTCAAGAATAAAAAGTATAATATACAACCAATACTTGCAGTATTGTGGTTGCACTGGAAGGGTAGAATCTTGACCAAGATGTGTATTTTCCAACCTCCACACTTATATTGTGCTATTCACAGCAAATAACTGGGCGGGGGTGGGGCAGTGGGGAATAGCAGCATATGTCATAGTAGGCAGCCAGGATTTTCTAAACAAACAAACACTATTGATATTTTGTGGGCTATATTCCTTAACAGGTTTTATCATGAGGCTGTTATCACTGTGGAGAACACATGTCATATTTCCAACTATTCACCTTAATCTACACCTAAATTTTACTAAGGTAGTAAATGTGTGGCTGGGCTATAGCACTTCAGAATGCAGTTTGTGTTACAGGCAGTGCTTGTAAAGTTATTTTAAAATGAAAGCATGCAATGAAGCCTGATGCCACCCATAAATGAGCAGTGGTAGAATGTTACCCTGGTTCCAGATCAGCATCCTGCCACTGGTCAGTTATGTGGTTGGCTTCGGCATGTCATTATATTTCTTTTTCCTAATGCTAGCTTTCCGAAGTCTGGAACACTTCTGTCTGTGACAATTTGCCTTCCATATAGAAATGTTTCTACATTACTCTTCTCTCTGGCTGGAGCGTATTTATTTATTTATTGGATTTATAGCCCACCTGGGATTCAAGGCATGTTATAATAGTTAAAAAAATATAACTAGAACCTTACAAATTACAAAAGTTTTTTTAAAAAAGAAATTAAACTTCCATTATTAAAATATAGTTAAAAACACATAATTAAAAATGTAAAATTGATTTTAAAAATGCAACATTAAAAACAGCACACCAAGTAAAATCCACATTTCAAATGCCTGCCTAAATAAAAACATCTTCAACTGCTGACAACAACTTCTTTGTACAAGAAGAAGAGGGAAAGGGTGCAGAGGAAGGTGGAAGAGTAAGAAGAAAAGATGACAACTGCCTAGAGCAGCATTAAGTCATGTGAGTCATTGTCGGCAATCTGAAGAAGTTGCGAGAAGTACAAGACACATGGTTATGTCTTCAGTGAAAATGAGGCCATATGTCTCACTTCTTTGGTTACCTGAAACAAAGACTAAACTAGATGCTTTGAAAGGCATGCAGATGATGCCACTGCAGCATTAAAGATGAAACAAATACCTGAAACAGATAGAATGACGTGTTAACAATTTTATAGGTACTGTGCTCCAATCACTTATAGCCCTTTAAGAAAGAGATTAAATTGACTGAAGTTCATTACAAACTCTTAATTACCCATTTCCCTAAAATAGATGTTTGTTTGCATACTTTGGAATACGTGCCATTCATTATGATGGAACTGTAGTTTTGCAGTGCTTTAAATAAACAATGGAGACTTTTTCTCTCCCCCTCCCCACACTTCTTTTTATATTTACAAGCTTGAACTGCATAATTATTCCTGCAGGCACAACATTTTCAGACTTCAGATGCTTGCTTTCCAGCTGTACTCTTTTATGTGTGATGTTTTAGAAGGAGACAAACATAGCTTCCACTGAAATGTAAGGGATTATGTACTCCCACTTCCTTCTTCCCTTTAATTTAATGCTAAAGTTATTAAATTATGCCCAAAATGGTACAAACGTGTGCTTTTAAAAATGCACAATCTGTGGGAAGCAGAGAAGAAAAATATAAATGAAATAAAGTAATTAAAAATTCTGTAGGAAAGTTGGAATTGTGGTTTAAAGTGTGTTCCTAGAGCATCCTCATGTGTTGCTGTGCACAGTTAGCAAAGATTTCCTGCTCTGGGACAGGTCTTTTGCTAGGCATATGATACTTTGCTAATTCCACTTTCTAAGGAAGCAATGAGTAATTTTGGTAATACTTTCCCCCATGCTGTAAGAAAGTATTTGCAAACTGCAGTTTCAAAGGACGTTGTCAGACTAGCATGTAAAAACATTGCAATTCCGCAAGTTAGGATAGTGGAAACATTGTGGCATTATTACACTTACTATCATATGTTGCTGTAATCACTTGAAAGAAATGCCATAGAATCATCACACAACAAACACTAATGCTTGAAGAATGGGAGCTTACTTCCACGATTTAGCATCGGCAAGATTTTGATGGTTCTCACGTGAAGACACGAGCACACTTAAAACTCCAAAAACACCTTAATTAACAAAGTAAATGAACACACACACTGAAACAAACCTTAAAATGTTGAAAATAAATGTGACCGTTCATAAAAAGAGCATCGTGTGCTTTGTTTTTCCATTTTTACCCACAGGTTTTCTTGCTGAGGACCACCCATTCATGTTATGATCTTGAGATTACCACAGGGTGTGTTTTTGCATGCCCTCAATACCGCAAAAAAAGCAATAATGACAATCTATTGACAGTTTGGCCTGTCAATTAGAAGCAATGCCTTAATCATGTGGTGGTCATGTAACGTAGCAAAAAAATATTGGGTGAGTATACATAATCAGATCTGTAAAATATTGAAAATTGAACTTAGATTTAAACCAGAAATGTACTTATTAAACATCATAGAGAAAGAGTTTCCTAGAGAAGATAGAAACTTAATGCTTTACATGACAACCACAGCGAGAATTACATATGCCAGATATTGGAAACAAAAGGGTACACTGAAGGTAGAGGAATGGATGAACAAGTTGTTAGAAATTGCATGAATGGAACAGCTCACACACTGGATTAAACACTGATCCACAAATGAGTTCAGAGAAGAATGGGCAAAATTGATAGAATATTGGAAGTTGGAATGGAATGAGTATGCAGTCACTTGGTTTATAGATTAATGTAAAAGAGGCTGAGAAAAGAATCTTCTGATTGATAGATACAGAAAAGATAGATTTCATTTAGGAAGAACAAAAGTTGCAAAACTACCGTAACTAGTCATTGGATAGTGTAGTAATACTATTTAATGAGAAGCTGCAATGTTTTGTAAATACAAGATGGATTGGATATTCTCACATAGGAGTTTAACAAGTATTAGATATGCATAAGTGTAAGAAATACAAATGTATATATGCAAATGAATGTATATATAAATGTATATGTATACATGGCTCTTTTAAAAATATTGAAAAACATTACAGTATTGTATTAGAAAGATCAATGATATGATAATCGCACAAGTTCAAACTCAGTTGATGAGGAAAAGTCAATTTTTTTTATGTCTTGTAAAACCATTTTATAAATAAAATAATAAAGAAAGAAGCAGTGCCTTAATCTCAGCTGAGGAATGGAATAATCACACAAAGGTTATGATGTCATGCAATAGCCATGCCTGTTTGCACTACCATGACGTTGTAATCCCATGATTTTTTCCATATCTGATAAAGTCCATAGACTATTCACGGTTTGGGACTTACTTCACACAAAATTTGCATGTGATATTTTTGCAAAGAAAACAGCATTTTCTGTTCAGGAAACAGGGTTGTTGTTGTTGTTGTTGTTTTTTTTTTTGTCTATGCAGAAATATTAGTAATGTCATTTCCTTTTCAGTATTTTGCATAAAATAAGGTAATAAGCAAGATTCCTGACAGTCCAAGTTTTGCCTCATTAGGAATTCCTGATATTTGAGAAATATGTTTTTCAACCATTTTTGAATGTTTTCAAAAGTTCTTGCCCCAGAGAGCAGAAGTCTGTTCGTGCCTAGTTCGTGCCCCAGAGAGCAGAAGTCTGTGTCTTTCATGACACAGCTTAAGTCCAGGCTATCAGGAAAGTTCTTATGTCCCTCTATGAACCTGCAAGGGTTTTAAGATCTGCAAGGGAAGGCTTTCTCTTGGTCCCACCACTATCACAGGCTCACTTGGTGAGGACATGAGAGAGTGCCTTCTCTGTGGCTCCTCCCACCCTTTGGAATGCTCTCCCACCAAAGTCTAGGCTGGCCTCCTCCCTGTTTTCATTTTGCCAACAGGCAAGAATTTTTTTGTTTAATCAGGCCTTTGATGTGGCTTTTATTGGGGTGTGGTTTTATGTTGTTTTTATCTGTTTTTATTTTATAAGTTTTAATTGCTTTTAATTGTGATTTTTCTCTCTACTGATGCCCCCTTGTCGTGGGAGAGAGGCTTGCATACCCTAATGATGTTTTGAGCTATGCTGGCGGTGGCATAATAGCCACCGGTAGGGTCTCCCATGCCAGACAGGTCAAACCGAAGGGTCCGATGAAGAGCGTCAAAGGGCAAGATGGGCTCTCTAGCCTTAGGGCAACCATCCTAGGAGAAGGAAAACTCTAATCCCAAACCTGGGCAAATGGTGTTCATCCAACCCTGTAAGGTCAATCATCTAAGAGAAGGAAACTCTAATCAAATCTGCAACCCTAGAACCTCACTGCTACCGTCCATGCTTGCAAGGCTGCAGCAGATGAACCTTTGGTTTAAAAGGTGAAGCCAGTTCTGTGCATGCTGCACTCCACCAGAAAAATCCATTGCACAGGCTCGAAGGACAAATCCAATTCCGAAAAAGCCCTGTAGTGATAGGCGAGCGACGAAACAGCAGGTGCAAAGATGTCCGTCATACTCGGGTGATGCCCAGTGCAGAATGCCAAACAGATCATTGTCTCATAAGATGTAAACTAAACCTTCATCTTAAGTTCAAACCGAAGAGGGGACATAAAGAGGAGGCTCCAAGTCAACAATCTTCAACATGCTACCATGAGAGACAACTTCCAGGCAAATCTGCAAATAAAACTTGAAGACCATCCTACAGATCCTTCTCCTACAGTGCTTTGGCAACATATCAAAAACAGTATCCTCCAATCTTCCAATCTGCAGAAGAATCCCTCGGTTTCACAAGAAAAATTGAGACCGGTTTGATGAAAACAACCAAGAGATCCAGGAGCTGTTGGCAAAGAAGAGAACTGCTCACCAGGCATACCTTGCCCAGCCAAGTTGCTTTCCGTCTCACATGTAGTAAACTTCAACAAAAACTCCAAGACATGCAGAACAAGTGGTGGATCAATATAGCAGAAAAGACATAATGCTGTGCAGATCTGGGTGATCTCAGAGGATTTTATGAAGCTCTTAAAGCAGTGTTTAGACCTACTTATCAGGTCCAAAGCTCCTTATACAGTACAGATGGCCAATCATTAATTACTAATAAAGCCTCCATCCTGAATCGATGGGCTGAACATTTTCAACGTCTCTTTAGTGCCAACCGAATAGTCCAAGGATCAGCTATCCAACATATGATACAAAAACCGATGGAAAATGAATTGGACATTTTTGTTGTGCTTTCTGCAACCAGACTTGTTTATCTTGGATTGGCCTTTTTAGTCATCAGCGCACTTGCAGAAAGTGCAGGATGAGTCCTTCCTGAATCTTCATTTGCAAAGAAAAGCCAGAGAGAATTGTGATTTTAATTGTTCTGTGAGCCACCCTGAGTCCCACATTGGAAGAAAAGCAGGATAGAAATTGTTCGAATAAAAGAAAACCAAAAGTCTGGGCAGATAATTCTTGTTCTCTCTCTTCTAGGCCTGAGCCCTGGCATTTGAATCATTCAAAGCTCATGTCAAATACCTGACCCCAGATTTTTTCTTCAGTAAGCACCTTGTCTTTTAATTCTTTAGATGTGTATCAAGAAGATACTTCCTCTTCAAACTCACATCATGGGATTCCCTGTGGTAAATCTAATAGGACAACAGGTTCATCTGGTAAACCCAGATGGTGAAAATAATTAAGTTTTGCACTCTGAGTAGTGTAGCAGTGACACTGGCTAGCCACAACATGCAGGTGATATCTTGTATAAGATGTCAAATGTCAGTACAGTATAAGTTTTAAATTCCTTAATTGAACAAACTTTTGCAATGCATGTTTCTGCTATTCCAATATAAGAAGGCAATAATTATCCTTTGCTAAGTGATACAAGAGAGTGCAGGATGTTCTACTAAGTGTATAATCTTTCTATGTGATTCAAAATTTAGATTTATTTCCCAAATGTAAGAGCTATACAGCCACTTGTCACTTGTAGACTTTAGAGGCAGCCTTATATTCTGTTCATTCATACTGAAGCAAAAAAAGTGAGTTATTTTGTATTTATTTTACATCCTTAAAATGTCAAGATTTAATATGGCTCCAACCTTAGTTCAACTGTTTCAGCAGAGCAGCTTTATAGCTGCTTACTGAAATCATAGCACATTCTGACAGCTATTCTGTAAATTCTGGACTGCTAAGTGTTTTCATCTGAAAATGCAAAGAATTTCTATTGCATTGATAAGGGCATTCATCAATACTTTATTATCTTCAGCAATTGCAAATAATTTCTCATGCTGAAAGCACAGAGAGCATCCTGAACATTGTGAACACAAAAATTTTAATAGGTGCAATTACATTTCAATGGCAGTTAGCTAAGTACCTTTTCAGAACAATGCACAAACTTTAAATGGTAAATGATAAAACATCATTGCAAGCAGCTTTTCAGTTAATGTGTGGGAGAACATTTTTCCTTAAGAGTAAAATAGCTCTCTGACTTTGTGAATACAGCTCTCACCTTGATTTTTAGCTGTTTAACTTTCTGATTCTTCCTCAAGACAATGTATTTGAATAGTCTATTTAAATGGATATACCATAGTGTAATAACAGAAAAAGAATACAGTTGTCCCTTCACATTCGCAGGGATTCGGTTCCCCAGATGCCTGCAAATGTGAAAATTCCGCGAATAACAACTGCCCTCCCCCGCCAAATCGACCATGGGACCTCCGGAGGCCCCATAATTGCTTTCCCCCGCCTCCCCCTCCCTCCCACGACCATCATGGGGCCTCCGGAGACCCTCCCGAGGCCCCGTGGATGCCTCCCCGGCCCTCCCCCCTCCCGCCCAGGGCCTTCATGAGGCCTCCGGAGCATCTCCGGAGGCCCCATGGAGGCCTTCCCCGGCCTTCCCCCCTCCTGCCCAAAACCTTAACGGGCCCTCCAGAGGCCCCGTGTTGCTGCTTTGGGGAGGGCGGGGGCCCTCCCCAAACCCACAAATATTCAAAACCGTGAATGCTAAGTTCGCGAATGTGGAGGGGCAACTGTATACCATGATGCACGGATTAAAGATGTAAAATTGCTATACACAAGATCAGGCTTCTTGTCCTGTTGAAGAGAGAGGTTCACCTCTTGAGTTTGAGCCATTAGATGCTTGCATTTATTAACTATCTGTTGCCTTATTCCAAAGGTTACAATGGGAAAGAACAGATGATATGAACCCAAAGCTTTTTGACTACAAGTCTGAGAATCCCCCAGTCCAAATGCTCAGGATGTCTCTTCACTCATTTGCCACAGAATTAAAAATAATTATGTTTTTTCTTAAAAAGAAGTCTGTCTTTTCATAGATTAACAGACAAAAGAAGTCCAGGAAGTCAAATTGTTGTATTATTTGTTTGTTTAGCTACTACTGTCTTTTTATGTTTTTTTCCGCTGTGTATTGTGATAGTCTATGTTTAGATAGATATTTTTGTTATTAACGTTTAAGTGTGTGGATAGTATTGTGTTGCTTATGGTATTATTTTAATATTGTGAAAATTTAATAAAACATTTTTTTTTAAAAAAAAAGAAAGAAATGGCCAGAACATCCTCCAAGTCTGAGCATCCTTCATTAAAATCAGTGAATCTATGCATTCACCACTAAAAAGTATTTTGGTTTATATTCATTGCTACTTAATCCATGATCTCTCTAAAACATTTAAAGTTCTAAATAATATTGAAAAAAATCTGGGGAAGAATGTTGGAGTATCTGAGCTGAATATTTTAGATACAAAGCATATCAGTTTTGTTGTTGTTGATGATGATGATGACGATGATGTGTATCTTTAAGTCATTTCCGAATAAGGGTGACTTAAGGCAAACCTATCATGGAGTTTTCTACTGAGAGTGTGTGATTTGCCCAAGGTCACCCAATGGGTTTTCATGGGTGAGTGGGCATTCAAACACTGGTCTCCATAGTCATACACCTGGCAAAACTTGTTTCCAAACTTTGCAACAGAGGAATGTTTGTTACTTTACTATTCATTATCTTCTTAACTAATTCCTTTGAATGACACTCTCCATCATAATCTTTTCAGAATATTAAGGTTACAAGATCCCATTTTCTATAAGGTGACACTGGAATAATTTGATCCACCCTTCTTCTCTTGGCCTTAAATTTTCACAATCTAGACATCAGATCCATGTTTGCACCTGAGCAGTGTAAAAATAAGAGTTACATTGAAAGAAGAAACAAGAGAGACTCAGTCCTGGACACTAACAAGTTAAATACCCCACCCACATTTTTAGTTTTTGGTTTTTGTTTTTTGTTTTTCAGTACAAGCATCCAATTTATATATAAAACCATGAAGGAAAGCTTGCACAGTACCTCTGATTTAAGTACTCTGTGCTTACTGTGAACAAGTTAGAGATATTTCTTAAGTTAGAAAATGGAAGAATATATTGATTTGTTTTGATGAAGAGGTCTGCTCCCAAGCATGTATGGCACTTATGCTTTGAAAAAGCCCTTTGAGAGTATGTAATGCCTTGTGTGTGCACCCTTCCCCCATGACAGTCTTTCCTCCTGGAAGTTTTGTTTCACCTCATAATAGGAACACATAAACAAACAACCATTTCCCCTGTGCATCAGGCTTTAGAAAAGCCCATAGTATATTCTTTGAAGTCAGCAGAAAGACATTAGTTCACCTCTTGATCTGTTTATACACTCAAAATGTACAAGACACAGTTTTATAATTGCTGCTGTATTGGGATTGGTACCAGAAGAATAGTGAGGAGTTAGGAATATGAGCTCACATTGTCACCTCATGCGGTTTAGCCTCTCTGCACCCCCCCCCCCAAGCCACCAATGTGTGTATCACTCATAGTATCAAAGAGACAAGTAGAGCTACATGCAGTACGTATTCTTTAGCTGGGCCTCCCATGAAGCAAAACAGAGATTCCTATATAACAGGCTTTCAGCTGTCCAGTATAGTGTTCTGTTTACCTCATAATTTTATGAGACTCGCTTTAGATCTCTAAAAGAAAGAATGTTGCTCCTTCTCCCTCATTATTAAAGGATATCCATTCCCCAGCATTTCCCATGACAGCTTTGAGAGTGAAGGGAGAGACCTATATAAGAATTTAGCAAGAGTGCACCTTTTTGTTCTCAGTGGGGTTGGGCATGGGGTGAAGGAAGTGTCGCACCTGTGCAAAACAACAACAACAACCCTACTTCTGGACCACTGCTTGCTTGAAAAATTTCAGCTTCTATCAACTAAATGACACATGTGTGGGTCTCTTTGCATTTGTCATTCGGATTCTGCATCTATAGTTTAAATATTTATAATTGCTAAACTGTATTTTATCTTGTTACAGAAGTGGTTTCATTTCATTTTTTTGTAATCCTGAAACCAGATCTTACTTGGGCCTGAGCTGATAAGGCCTCCAGAGTTGTAATACCTGTTGTTATTGTTGTTGTTGTTCTTGTGTGCCTTCTAGTCATTTTTTACTTATGGCGACCCAAAGGTGAACCTATCATGGGATTTTCTTGGCAACATTTATTCAAAGGGGGTTTGTCATTGCCCTCCTCTGAGCTGAGAGAGTGTGACTTGCCCAAGACCACCCAGTGGGTTTCCATGGCCAAGCAGGGATTCAGACTCTGGTCTCCCAGTGTCCTAATCCATTACTCAAACCACACCACATTGGATGTCTGCTACTGCCCCTATTTCCTGTTCTTGTATTAGGCAGATTTTTTCCCCCCAAAATAAACCATTGGGTTCTGTAATATTTTACTTTTCAACATAAACATCTCAATTAGACTAGCTTGAAAAGTAACCAAAAAAATCAGTTTGTGCTAAGAGAATGAGTGAGTTCTCACATTTTCCTCTTCTTTCTCCTTCTCTGTTGCTCCTGAGGAAGATACAAAGATTCTTATTCCTATCTTAACTTCCCATAGTGCCCCATGACTTGCAAGCCATGTTGGCTCTAATTATCTTGTTCTTATTAACAATCCATTAAACTGAAATTTGAGAGATCTTTGACCCTCCAAATGTTTTGGCCTACTCCCATCAACTCCACCTAGCATAGGCAATGGTGAGGGATTGTGATAGTTCAAATTAGGCTCCCCAACACCAATTTCCTGAGTGTGGATGTTATGAGGAACTGTGGCCAACCTAAAATCAAACATTCAGACTTTTGAACTTTGAGAGTTCAGAAGAAGAAGAGAAAGTACAAAGGTGTAAGGTTCACTGTAATTCATTCACATAGTAGGAAACCATGGTTTCTCATTATGCCTGAGCCTGGCCACAAATAATTTTCCTTGCCTATGAAACCTGCAGGGTGCAACATAGATGGCTTAATCTCTGTGTGGAGGTTGCTGGGGGTGGGGGGGGGGAAACTTGCATAGGTCTTCTCACATTGGCTGTAACATTGGAAAGGCTCTTAGTTCATGCACTTGCCCACAAGCATGCAGTATCTGTATGGCAACAATGTATATCCCCACAGCAAGATGTACGCTACATGCTTACTTAATAGAAAGACACCAATGTGGTAAATGCCAATGTACTGAACTTGTAGGCTTTAGTTTTGCAGTAAAGTGAAGATGTTGAGGTATCTAGGAAAATAAAAGGATTGCAATATGGTGGCTTCATAAAAATTGGATAGTGATGTTGTGTTTATTGTTGTATTTAAAAATTTCCATGTTGCATATGACTCAGTGGCTGAATACAAACAAAAGCTATGGTAGGGGTCACCTGACTGTTCTGATAACATGATGGCAGCCAATCTAGATCACCTACTTAGGGCTTGTCTATATGGACAATTTAGCCTGGCTTCCCCCTCCTGCCCATCAGAGTCCTGTAGTCAAAATGACACAAAGCTCTTGCCCCAGTTTGCCTCCAGACCATCCTGATGATGTCTGAGGTAAAGCCAGGGTTAAGCCAGGGTATGCCCTTTTAAAACATTTCAAAATAACCCCCGGTAAAACCTGCATCATGCAGGAAAACCCATATGGGTCTGGCACAGGAATACAGGAGTCCATTCCTGCAAACTGAGCTACATCACTGGATGCCAACACTATTGCCGGTGTCACTCTGAAGCCAGGAAGGAGTCCCCCAGCACATGAACGAGGTCCCCTGCATGTGACCAGCTTTGATCACATGCTGAGGGCCTCCTTCCTGGCTTCAGAGAGTGTAACACATGACAGAGGTGACAACCTATATGGCCCAGTGTATGCATGTGGATGCCTGCCCATTTTGGTGTGGTAATGGGGGGGATCCAGGGCAGCTTCAGGGCCAGAGTACTCTGGCTGGAAGGTGGCATATTCTGGCCAGTGTAAAAAAAACCCTGGTTAAGTATACTTAACTAAGTAGCTTCTCCTGCCCTGAACCCCCCAGTCTTGACTTACTGGACAGGAGCTGCTGTGAGCAACAGGTGTCTGTTGTCCTGTCAATCATGACACAGTGTACTGATGTTTCCACACACACACTCCCATGAGAGATCTCTGATGTGACTGTCACAACTGGGATTCCAGTCACAATTCCTCCTTGCACCATAGATCATGTTCACAGGAGTGAGTTGCAAACATCAGTCTGCTGCATCCCAATCAACAGATGAACAGACCTCCATTTGCTCACAGCGGCTGCTGACCAGTAAATCAAGATTGGAAGACTTTTCTAATCCCTAGGTATTCCCTGCACTATTGAAGACATAGGGTTCATGAATATGAATCAATTATGGATGTGTAACTCTAGGTTGCATGCTTGTGATTGTGAATTTGAGAGGATATAACTAACTCATCCATCTTGTCTTCATTCTGGAATGGGAAATTGCCCTAACTTGACTGGAGACTAACAATTTTTCTCATACCATTTAGCTCTTTTCATATAGAATCTGTTTGCTTCAAATTTTTGACCAGTGAAGGATGAGGATGCAGTTGTGCTCTCCCTCTGGCCTCTATTAATGTTGATGTCTGTCTGATGTAATACATGTCTACCAAGACAAGAAGACTACAAATAGCTGCTGTTGCACTTGCCCTATAATCTTGTACAAACATGTCCTTAATGGAAGACATGACTCTTCTAATATGTAATATGCTAAATAGCCCACCATGTGAGACAGCCTTCAGCCACCTGGCACAAAAGGAACTGCATAAGTAGTATGTCATCAGCATCCATTGAACAACTACAACTTGGACTGAATTGAACAAAATGCTACAAAAGCTGGATGTGAATATCTTCCCCAGCTTTTGTACAGATGTAAGTGTGAGTCAATTTAGTCCACATTGTAATGGAAATGTTACCAAAAAAGCCCTTTAACAACATATCCCATTCATATTTAGTCAGAAGCAGGTCCCACTGTACTGAACAGGGCTTATGGGTAGTTAGGAAAATATGGATGGACTGCAAGGTAAAATGGGGGAATGCTTACCATATCATGGTAATTTTAATAGTGAAATCAAAATAGTTTAAGGCTGAACAAATTATTTGTAAAACAAAAGAAAGAGTCACATCTGTATTTCAAATTTGGTCTTACTTTCTGGTCTTAAGAGTTGTGCTAGGAAAACTTTGCACAGGTATGATATAATAAAAAATATGATTAGGGTATATATAACATATACTGTATAGCAATTTTGCAGGAAGAGAACTGTAGGAGAGGGGTGAAAGCTAGTGCTTTAATGTGTGAAAGGCCTCAAACATCTCTATCTTGCTCATCTACAAAACAGCCATATTCATTTAGGCCTGTAATGTCTTATTGAGTCACAATTTCTACAGAAACTTCCCAAGATCAATCCCCTATATAGAAAAAAGGTTTTAGTAACGTTCAGCAAGTTCAGCAAGGAAAACATGGTATCTTAATCATACCCAACCAGATCAATCTGTAACAACAAGTGCTCTGTCTTGATACAGAGCTGTCTGGTTTATTTGCTATCCTTTAGGTGAGTAGTATTAATTATGTTTGAGATCAATACAGTAACTAGACAGAATGCAGGGTACTATTTGTTTTGGAACTGCCAATAGAAACCAAAAGTGTTAGCATAGATCATCCAGTTCTAAGCACCAGGAGTAGGTGTGCGCATAATAGCCATTACAGAATATGGCTGACAAACCATCTACCTCAGTTATTACCAACAAAGTGAATCAATTTAAACAATGTTCTTAATTGTTTTCCATGCTAAATGCCACACTTCTGCAGTACTTCAATATGTTCTTCTGGACTGTCCACTGAAAATAAATCCACCAGGGAACTTTAGGACCATATTCCTTTTTCAACTCTGCTGACCAAAATCTTTACAGATTTGTTTTACATTCAATTAAATTGATGAAAAGATGCAGTGGGTGTTTTTGCATGCTGGTGTTTCTTTCGGGAACTCTGTATTAATAGATATTGCGGTTGAAGTGCCAGCATGAATGCCAAGGTACCCCTGCAAGGCAAGCAAATGTCAAATTCATGGCAACCCACTTCCAACTGTGGTGAGAAGTTGAGGGGAACAAACTACCTAGGATTAGTTTCTTGGGGAAAGAGGGCAAAAGAAAATGCAGACTGTTATTTTTGTAATGTTAGGTTTACTAAAAATAACTGCATGAGCTTGCTCTTAACCCCATGCATTCTGATTATCATGAAACCATGTCTTTTTTCTCTTTCCATCATTACAGAATATGTCCCATCTTGTCTGTCAGCAAAAAGTTTGGTCCACAACTTGGCCTTCCCACCACCTTGTCCTATCATGGTCTATCACTTTCCATTGTTTTGCTGCCTGCTGAATTACCCACCTTTTTCATTCCTGTGATTCATTCTCCATGGTCAACGTGCATCAAACTTGGGGGTAGGACCCTTTTTCAAGTGGTGGGATGAGGCACTTTCCTCACTGCATGGACCATGGTGATGCCTCCATAGCTTCATCCTTTGGCCCACAAATCCTGTACATACATCTTGTTCATACTTTCAAAACTTTCCATGTCCTTCCACTCTGGTCTTCTGTCTCAACACACCTCTGAAAAAATCGAGTTTTAAAAAAATGTACAGGAATGTGTATTGGCCTTTTACAAAGTTGCTTTGGAAGCCTTGCTTTGGATTTGAGGGGAAAACCTGGGGCGGAGAAGCAATTGGTTAGGGGAAAAATGATCCTGGGAAGTCATGAGGTGTAAAAATATCATTGGTGGGTACATATAATCCTAGGGTCTTGCATTGCTTATCCCTGCTTTAAAGACTAGATATGTCAATTTGCACAAATCAGCAAGTTACACACTTCAGAGGGCTTGACTACAAGGGTGGGAAACCTGTACCTACCTCCTAGCTGTTGCAGATTATCCAATCCACAGCGGCCCTGTAAATGCCACTGGGCTTCTCCAATTGTAAATCAGAGTATCCTGCCACACTGTTAGTTGCATCAAAGTAAAAGGGTGGGCCTACACTGATCATGTGTCCTATATTTCGTACTATTTCTGGCCACACAGCTGGGACTGCTCCAGTGTTGCTTTTCTGTTTGCTCATGGATGTGAATAAAGAAATATACATGGTCCCAGAGTACTTTTTACTGAATAAGTAGAAATATGCTTATCCAGATATGTGCACAATTGGATTTTTTTTTAAGTGACAGAACAGAGTTTTGTCAACTGGAAGTCCTGCCCCAGCTTTGTTCTGAAGCCAATTCTCAGTGGCTACACAGCTCAAAATCCAGGTTTTCTCCTCAAATCCAAAGCAAGCTGGAAATCTTAAAGATCCAGGGTTAAAATGTGCATCAGTGAAAATGCTGTGTGTCAACTGTGCAGTGAATACAGGGTGAGTACAGGTTTTATTGCCCCTGTAGACCAGGCCAGAGATCCAGCCAAAATACTTGGCTGATACAGAGGCCAAATCTCCCTGCGTTGGTTCTGTTAGAAAACCCTTGGCCAGCTCGGACTGAATAAAGATGTGATGAAAAGACCACCAGTTTTCCCACCTCTCATACCAGGTGGGGCCTATACACCCCACTTCTTAATAAAAACCCAGATGCCCTTATCCTTATCTTCTTGGTGTATATGTTAAATCCATATTTAAGACAAAGATGGTAGATTGGATTAATAAAATAACTGTAGAAATGACTTGTCTTTTTGACCAAATGAGCCCTCAACGCAAAGTTTTGATGAAAATCTGTGACTGGTGTGAACTGGGCATGATATACACTGTATATAAAATACAATAGTCTGTTTTGGAGAGACCCACCTGCAAAGTCACCATTTGTAGTGTGAGGCCAATGTTTTGTTGTTGCTGTTGCTAACTGCCATCAAGTTGACTTTGACTTATGGTGACTTATGCATGAGAGACATCCAAGTCACCCTGTTATCAACAGCCCTGCTCAGGTCTTGCAGACTCAGGGCTTTGGCTTCCTTGATTGAGGCTATCCATCTGGAATGCAGCCTTTTCCTCTTTTCTTACTGCCTTCTACCTTGATAAGTATTATTGTATTTTCTGATCGTGTCTTCTCATGATATGGCCAAAGTACAACTGTCTTATTTTAGTCATCTTGGCTTTTAGGGACAGTTCAGGCTTGATTTGCTCTAGGACCCATTGATTTCTCTTTTTAGCAGTCCACAGTATCCATAGAACTCTTCTCCAACACCACATTTCAAATGAGTTGATTTGCTTATCAGCTTTCTTCACTGTCCAGCTTACAAAAACATACATAGAAACAGGAAATATGATGTCATGGCCAATCCTAACTTTAGTATTCAATGATATAGCTTGAAAACAGGATCTTATCCAGTTCCTTCATTGCTGCCCTTCCAAGTCCTAGCCTTCTAATTTCTTGACTGCAGTCTCCATTCTGAATCACAAACCAGTACTGGAAAGCACATATTAGGATCCATAAGCAAAAGAAGAAACAAGTCTTCACATGCTTATGGATTGTTGTATTATATTCTTTAAAATGGTTTTGTGATTATCCTGCTTTGTTAAAAGGCCAATGCATTTAGGCCTTTATATTACTGAATGGACTTCTTCAGGGACAGCACTAGAAATAACTATTACTAATAACAAATTGGAGCATGTCCAGAGAAGGGTGACTAAAATGGTGAAAGGTCTGGAAACCATGCCTTATGAGGAGAGACTTAGGGAGCTGGTTATGTTTAGCCTGGAAAAAAGACCTTTAAGAGGCGATATGATAGCCCTGTTTGAGTATTTGAAGGGGTGTCACGTTGAGGATGGGGCAAGCTTGTTTTCTGCTGCTCCAGAGACTGGAACACAGAGCAATGGATGCAAGCTCAAGGAACAGAGATTCCACCTCAACATTAGGAGGAACTTTTTGACAGTAAGAGCTGTTTGGCAGTGGAACACACTCCCTCAGAGCGTGGTGGGGTCTCCTTCCTTGGAGGTCTTTAAACAGAGGCTGGATGGCCATCTGTCGGGGATGCTTTGATCAAGATTTCCTGCATGGCAGGAGGTTGGACTGGATGGCCCTCGTGGTCTCTTCCAACTCTGCAATTCTATGATTCTATGATAATAAATTAAATTTCAAAACCTCATTCTTGTGTGCCCCAGTATGAGTGAGATAGACACCCACAGTGTCCTATGACTGTGGAGACCAGGGTTTGAATCTCTGCTCAGCCATGGAAACCCACTGGGTGACCTTGGGCAAGTCACCCTCTCTCAGCCTCAGAGGAATGCAATGGTGAACTCCCTGTGAACAAATCTTGCCAAGAACACCTCATGATAGGTTCATTTTCGTTAGAGTCACCATAAGTCAGAAACAACTTGAATGCTCACACCTATAACAAGGTTGACTAACTAAGGAGATAGCAGAGAACTTTCTCAGTTTCAGTCCCTTCTGGGGTTTGAATAACACTTGCCTCAAAGCCTAAGGAAGACATGCATTCATTACATCCTGTCTGGTCTACTGTAACACACTCTACATAAGGCTGTCTTTGGAAACTATTCATTTTTTAAAAAATATATTATCTTTATTAAAAAGATTTCCACATCGACATCTCAATTACTCCCCAAACAAAACAAGACCACAAATACATACAAACAAAACAAAACAAGAACAGGTCCATACAAACATAATAATAATAAAATACATCGAACATACAAGACATTAAATACTTCCTACCAAACTGGCTCATGGACTTGCTATTTCTTCTTTTATTTACCTTTCTTTATCACTCGGACATATATTCCTTTGTATACCTGTTTCTATACAGTATATATGAAATTTCAGGGTTTAAGCTCCTCAAGCTTCTATCGCTTTCCCAAAAATCCTATACTCAATTTGCCCAAGGATTGGAAGTAGCCTCTCTCCTATACATATAAGTATACCTGTATGAGTAGCTTCCACTCTCCTCACTTTGATTACCTATTATTATATTTATCCTTTGATTAGACTAGTCAGTTAACCATATTACAGCCAGTTCATTGCATTCCGACTTCAAAAAATCTATTTCTCCCACTCTATCCTAAATTTATTTTTTGTTTTATATTCAACCCATTAAGTGAGTTCTTCCATTCTTGCGATTTCCTCCATTTTTAACAACCATTCCTCTATCTTTGGCACCTCTTTTAGCTTCCAATATCTAGCCAGGACTATCCTTGCTGTGGTGGTCATAAAAAAAAACACCCAGGTTTCTCAAATCTTTTGGGACATCATTTTCAGCTAAGTTTAGTAAGAAGATCTCTGGTGAAAATCTAAATTCAATTTTTAATATTTTCTTAATCCAGTTGTAGATGTTTACCCAGAACTTTTTCACAGTTCTGCATGTCCACCACATATGATAATAAGATAATATGATAATAAGAGCCTTCTTCTTTTTTACACTTCCAACATTTTGAATCTTTTTCTTTATAGATTTTTGCTAGTTTTTGTGGTGTCATGTACCAGCGGAACATCGTTTTGTAACAATCGTCTCTTAACTCCATGCATGTTGTGAATTTGATGTTTCTTTTCCACACCAGTGTCCAATCTTTTAATTCAATCTTTTGTCTAACATTCTGGGCCCATTTCACCATATATTCTTTTATGGTTTCTGGTTCTAGCTCCAAATTCAGTAAGATTTTATATAATTTTGAAATTTTTATTTCTAATAGAATCTTCTCTAATTCCGTCTGATGTTGATCGATTCCAATTAAATTACTGTCCATCTTATATCTCTCAACTATCTGTCTATATTGGAACCAATTGCAATCTATTTGGTTCTCCTTTAATTCATTTATTGTCTTTAATCTATGCGTGCCTCCTTGAATTTTTATTAAATCTAAATCTGTTTGACATTTCCGTTCTTCTGAATGCTTCTTGGGGTGCTACCCACAATGGAAGTTTTAAATATATCTGTTTATTTATCTTGTTCCAAACATACAACATTGACCTCCCGAGAATGTGATTTTTGAATTTTTTATCTATCTTATCTTTCCCGTACCAAAGGTATGCATGGAAATCAAGTTTCATATCCACTTCTTCTAGCGTTAATATCCTATCATTATTTAATACAAACCATTCATGTAGCCAAACTAGCACTGCTGAATTGTAATAAAGTCTTAAGTTTGGTAGATCTAAGCCTCCCTTGTTTTTATCTTCTTGTAGCACCTTCCAACTTACCCTCGGCTTTTTACACGCCCATATAAACTTTGATATACTTTTATCCTATATTTTAAATAATTTCCTATTATATAAGACTGGAAGATTATGGAATAGACACAACATCTTTGGTAATATCACCATTGCCAGCCGAGTCAGGGAAATAAAGAGACCAGACACAAGATATGGGGTAAAAATAAAAGGTCTTTATTTAACCCTACGGATTTAGATCCCTCTAAGATCTTCAGCGGGGGGGGGGGAGTCAATCTAGTGAGGGAGCAGCTGAGGCAGTAGGTCTAACCGAGACCTTACCCCCAGCTTCCCTGGGTGAACACCTGAGTCCTCGAGAGGAACCCCATAACTGGGGTTACTCTCAAGCCGGCCCGTGTCTAGAAGGCTAACCCAAAAGTCCCCCAAAAGGATGGGGGATTCTCCCTCAGGCCAGCCCCAAGGTGGGTCTCCTTCCCTTCCACTAAGTCCCATGACTTTATTGGTCGTTCCAGAGACCAACCCTTCAACAAAATAGGTGCCAAGGTGCACACCGACATTTATGCCTCCCCCAATTTCAGGCCAAACCTAATTTACCTATTTAGGTGCCACCCATAGCCAATTTTCCCATATGCCACTTATCACAGTGTGGGGCAGGTGAAAAAAACCCTGGGAAAAGGGGGGGAAATTCCTACCCAGCCCCGAAGCAACCATTATCACACTATGTCTGCGGCGGGAGGGTGGGTCGATCGAAGAAACAAGACGAGTGGGGGAGCAGGCTTAAATAGGCCTCTTGCTCAGCCCCCTCCCCCTTCCAGACACTGGCGCATTGCACCCGATGTCATGGGGGTGGTCTCCACCCCTCCCAACTGGCAAATACCAATTCCCACCTCTCACAGGCTGCGCCTGATGGGCGGGAATTGGTGTTGCCAGCCAGGTCAGGGAAATAAAGAGACCAGACAGAAGATATGGGGTAAAAATAAAGGGTCTTTATTTAACCCTACTTATTTGGATCCCTCTAAGATCTTCAGCGGGGGGGGGCAACCTAGTGAGGGAGCAGCTGAGGCAGTAGGTCTAACCGAGACCTTACCCCCAGCTTCCCCGGGCGAACACCTGAGTCCTCGAAAGGAACCCCATAACTGGGGTTACTCTCAAGCCGGCCTGCATCTGGAAGGCCAACCCAAACGTCCCCCACTCAAGCCCCATCCCATGGATTAGGATGGGGGATTCTCCCTCGGGCCAGCCCAAAGGTGGGTCTCCTTCACTTCCGCTAAGTCCCATGACTTTATTGGTTGTTCCAGAGACCCACCCTTCACCAAAATAGGTGCTAAGGTACACACCGACATCTATGCCTCCCCCAATTTCAGGCCATGAATAGGGTCAAGCACCTGCTTAGTCCCTATTCCCCCACTAGCCTGTCCAACAGGTCCCTCAACCCCCCCTGAAGATCAGTCAAAAAGATTGTGTTACCCGTGTCCAAGAGGTGTACACCGTCCGCTCGGTAGAGCTCGGGCCTCTCAAACACTATGGCTGGGTGCAGGATATACCAACCCAAACCCTTGGCGAGAGCGTTCCTGATTTCTCTATTGGCTCTACGCCAAGCTGTATCCAGTAGACAGGGATCTCCATCTCCCCTACAAACTTGCCGGGGTAAAATGGCAGACCACATGATGGTAACCCCCGGCCACCAAGACCGGATTACCCCCATATCATGGATTGCCTGAAGGACCAACACCTTCCCTTTTAGCAAACCCAAATCATTTCCACCCAAGTGGATAATGAGAACATCAGGAGGAGGCACCTGGTGTTCCTCAAACAGCAACGGCAACAGGCCGTGCCAACGCAGGCCCCTCCTTCCCAACCATTCAACAATCAACTGGTCCCCAAGGGCGAGGTGAGGTCCAAAATGGCTCAAACGGGCCTGCCGCGCCACCCAGTAAACCATACTGTGGCCGCAAATAACTGCCCTTTGTCTCACCAGCGCCGGCCTGGGACCTAAAACAAGGAGAAAAGATAAGTTAATACTGCAATGGCCTAACATACTTGCGGTATGCGGAAGAACGCCAGCGGCCGATCTGGCATATCGCTTGGGACTGGAAGCCCATGGCAGCTGCAATGGACGCTGCTCCTATCCTAAAGGAGTGTGTCCCAAAACGCCTACCTGCCAGGCCTAGCTTATCCAGGGCTTTTGCAGTTATAGACCAAAACTGAAACTTGGTTAAGGGAGAAAGGTCGGCATGAATAAACAATGGGCCCAGAGTCATCCCCCTCACTGCTAGGTATCGCCTAAGGGCTCTCACTGGGCAAATATCCCCTTGCCTGCAAGCCTGCAGCCTACACTGAGAGCCCACACCCCGCTGGTCGGTCTTGGAAAAACACAGCTTAAGCAGGACATACTGATCACCTAATTCCACATCACCCAATTCAAGGGCCCAGTGTGACTGATCATTTTTAGACATCATTACCAATTCACTAATATGTAAGGCGCCAAAAAACGCCACAAGTGCTGCGGCGTGAAAAAGAAGCCTTTCAGAGGGAGATGCACAAATGTCCAGCCAGGTGGCAAACAGGCCTTGTAAGACATTCGGTGAAAGTGGGGCCCTGGTGTCCCTCGATGGTCCCCTTTCTCTAATCCAACCCTCTAAAACCTTACATATTGTGAAGTCTGTGGTATTATCTGCCATTCCCCTAGCTTTAAGCCAAAAGGCGATTCCAGACAGCCTGGAACGAATGGATTGTGGGGCAAGCCCTTTTTGATATAAATGCACACAAAAATGTAACAGAGGTGAACTGATACTTGTGCCCCCTGCTGCCAGCCGAGCTGTAGGCTGAATTGGCTAAACTCGTGAACTGCCTGCGTGTAACTACGTCTAGTGGATGGTGCCAAGGACATACCTAACGCCCTGATCACCTCGACCTCCCAATCGTCCACAGGTGCACAGGCATTGGATCGCCTTCGAGCATCGCGTCGGAAGCCAGCTCTCTGAAGCGCTCTATCTGCATGTGGGAAAGAGTGTCAGCAATGTCATTGTCAATGCCCACCACATGCTGGGCCACAAACAAAATGTTGTGCCGCAAGTGTTTCAGAGTAAAGGCCCGAACGAGCATCATGACCCAGGAAGATTTGGAGGTCAAGGAGTTTATGATGTGGACCGTGGACATATTGTCACACCAGAAGTGCACAGTGGAGTTAGCCAGTTCTGCTGCCCATATATGAACAGCCACCAGAAAAGGAAAAAAATTCCAAGAACGTTAGGTCCCCAGAGATCTCTGAAGCAATCCAATCGGGGGGGCCACTCTGCTGCGCACCAACGGCCCGTGAAATAAACTCCAAATCCCAAAGTACCGGCAGCATCCGATGCGATTTGAAGTGCACCTTGCAGCTTCCTTTCCTCATGCCAGAATGAAATGCCATTAAACTGCCCCAGGAATTTTTCCAAAACTTGAAGATCACTGCGTATTTCAGCCATGACACGAATTTTATGATTGGGCAGAGAACAGCCTTTAATGGTATCACACAATCGGTGCAGGAAAGCCCTCCGTGGAGCTATCACTTTGCAGGCAAAATTTAGATGACCAATTAAAACCCGAAATTCCCTAAGGCTGGCCTTCTTGAGGGCCATGAAAGCCGCCAGTCTTGCTTGAAGATCGGATACTTTGGACTCTGCCAAACGGCAAAGCTGGTTAATGGTGTCAATTTCTATGCCCAAATATGTAATTTGTGTTGCTGGGCCCTCCGTCTTTTCTGGTGCTAAGGGGACCCCAAGCTCTTCAGACAACAGCTCAAACTGATGCAGCAGATAGGCACAACAGGCGGAGCCTGCTTCCCTGATGAACAAAAAGTCATCCAGGTAATGAACAATGCCTGATAGTCCAGTTCTTGCCTTCAGAGCCCATTCGAGAAATGTGCTGAACGTCTCAAAGGCATTGCAAGAAACAGAGCATCCCATAGGGAGAGCTCTGTCCATGTAAAACTGGCCCTCAAAACAAAAACCCAACAATTCAAAGTTGCCGGGGTGCACTGCCAAGAGGCGAAAAGCTGACTTAATATCACATTTTGCAAGTTCCGCCCCAGGGCTGTGCCTCCAGACCACCCGAATGGCTGCATCAAAGGAGGTATACCTAACTGTACATAATTCTGCTGGAATAAAGTCGTTTACGGATTCACCCTTCGGGTACGATAAATGATGGATTAATCTAAACTCCCCAGGTGCTTTTTTAGGCACTACTCCCAAAAGGAAAACCCGTAAATTAGGTACGGGTGGCTCCTTAAAAGGTCCCACTACTCTACCCTCCGCAACCTCCTTCTGAATCTTGGCCCTAACGATTGCCTCCATACCTTTAACCGACTATAAATTTGAAGCCCTGTAGGCTCGCCTAGGTCCCTGAAATGGAATTCTAAACCCAACTTTAAAACCATTATATAAATAACTCGCTGCCTGTCGGTCGGGGTAAAACCTAAGCCAGCAGCCCAAGATCTCCAATCTAACTGGGCTGGGGCCCCTTTGAAGCTCTAGGATTGCTTCCTGTATTCTTGTTCCCACCTTGGCCACCCCTTGTGCCTCGAAACTGGCCCCGCCCCCAGGGGCAATTACAAAAGGAGTGAGAAGCCCCACAGATAGAGCACTCATGGCTGTATCTGCACGGCTTTCTGCTGCAACTCCCCTGGGAATAAAAATCCCAGCACAGGAGCTTGGTGCCCTGGGTGGCCCCAGATAACGATATTTGTGTCGTGACCATGGGTCCCTTTTGAACTAGGTGACCATTGTGGGTTCTTTCCCCCTGAATTGGCCGGGCCGGGGTCATGAGTTGCATCCACAACTGTGGGTGCATCATGTCCCATCGCAAGGAGGATAGATGGCAGCCCTCATGCAGAAAGCTTCATCATATAACAGCCAAGCCGGCCCAGCATAGTCCGTATAGGCTCTATGTATAATATCTATATACTGAAATAGGGCCACTGTGCGCAGGGGTTGTGCCTTGACAATAATCCCTGCGAGGATTAGAAAACCCGATAACCAATTGGACCAGGTGCGCTCCACCTTCCTCTTTTTAATCTTTTCCTTCTCCTTATCATCCAATTCCTCCTTGTCTTTCTTCTCCAGCTCACGATAGTGTAGGGAGAAAACATCCACATATTCACCTCTAATGATTTTGTCCCTCGTGGCCTGAAAGAGGTGATCCCCTAAGGGAAGAGCCAGATCCCCAAAGGGGATGGCACCATAAGCCACCACATCATAACTCATAGGTACTGGGGCCCCTGAGCCTGTTGGGCACCTGGAGCATTAGCCGGGAATGACCCAATCCCCCATGGCGCCCAAGAGGACCATTGTGGAGGTGTCCAATTCAAGGGTGACGGCTGCACAGGCCAGCCTAAGTGTGCCTGTGGACCGACTCCCGTGACCTGCCCAGAGTCGCCCTGAATGTGTGCTGGCCAGCCTCCCCAGGGCCACCATGCACTAGGTGTGGTATGCATGTTATGGTCAAGGGACTCACCTCCAGCACCAGCAGGTCCAATTATATCAGCAGGCTGTTCCGGGTTTTCTACAGGTTCGGGCACCCCACTGCCCCCAGTGTCCTTTGATCCCGATGCCCCATCTGGCTGCAGTTGCCTCTCAAGGGCGTCTAAACAGGAAAGAATCTCATTAGCCAGCTTGTGTTTTTTTCCATATCGCCCCCCCCCCACTGGGCAACGCTGGAGTGCTAGGCACCCCATGAACCTCTTCAAGCTTACGAATCCTATCCAAAATAGCAGGCCATGGGATGTCATCCTCACTGTCACTGGATGAGACCTGTGGAGGCTCTTGTCGAGGCTTTGGTGTTGGCTTGGGGGCAGGGCCCTTGCCCTTACCTCCTGCCTTTCCCTTTTTAGGTGCCATACTGGCCACAATGCTCTTTAATATTAATGCTATTATTACTAGTGGTCTATTAAAACAGTACAGTTGTCCCTTCACATTCGCTGGGGTTTGGTTCCAGGACCCCCCGTGAATACCCAAATCCGTGAATACTCAAGTCCCATTATATGCAATGGCAGAGCAAAATGGTGTCCCTTATATAAGATGGCAAAATCAAGGTTTGCTATTAGGATTGTTATTTTTTTAAGAATATTTTTCAAGCCGTGAATACTCAAATCCGTGAATGTCAAATCCGTGAATGTGGAGGGACAACTGTATTATCACTATAATTATTAGTATTGTAATAATATCACTATAATTATTAGTATTGTAAACATATCAATATAGCTTGGGCCCTATGGGGCCCTTGGGCCCAACGGCCTGAACTAACACTGTTTCAATATCACCACCAGTATCACCAAGCACTCAAAAATATTATTATTATTATTATTATTATTATTGTTATTATTATTGTTACTATTGAAATTAATATAGCTCAGGCCTTACAGGCCCTCACCATGCAGGAGGCCCTGGACCTTTAGGCCCTACAAACAGGGCCCAACTCGAGGCGCCTCCAGCTTGTTAGGCCGCAAGGCCTTGTAATGCACGCCATGTGGTGCCAGGAGGAACCAAGCCCTTGCTAGGCTGCAGGGCCTCCAGGTGCCACCTGCCTGTGTATCGACGGGGGGGGGTCCCCAGCGTGGCCCAAAGTCACTGTTATGGTGCGCAGCTGCTAGGCTTACCCCAAACTGCCCACCCGCTCAAACAAAAGCCTGGCACGGTTTAAAGCCGCAGCCGCGGCAATGGGCCGGGAGGCCCAAGAGAGCCCCACCCCCCCTCAAGGTGGTAGGGAATGGCGGGAAGGGAGGCCCAGCCATGGAAAAAAGTGCAACCATGGCAGGCGGGCCAATAGCCCCTGAATGGGGGACCTCCACCCCCGGGGAGGCAGGAAACGGTGGGGCGGGGGCCCAGGCGTGGTAGAAAGCCGCAGCCATGGCGAGCGGGCTGAAGGCCCGAACGGGGGGTGTCTACCCCCCCGGGGAGGTAGGGAACGGTGGAACGGAAGGCCCCGGGCATGGTAGAACGCCACAGGCACGGTAGGAAGCTGCAGCCATGGAAAGCGGGCCAATAGGCCCCGAACAGTGGGCCGCCCACCCCCCTGGGAGGTAGGGAACAGTAGGAAGGGAGGCCCGGGCATGGTAGAAGATGCAGCCATGGTGAACGGGCCGATAGGCCCCGAACAGGGCACCGCCCCCCCCCCCCGAGGACGTAGGGAAATGGTGAAAAGGAAGGCCCAGGAGCAGTCGAAAGCTGCAGCTGCGGCAAGTAGGCTGCTAAGCCAAGTTGACCACCCGCAGGCCGTCCCTCCTGTACTCCCTGAGAAATGCTGAGCAAATCCTCCAAGGTAGGCAGAAGCACTAGCAACAGCTCTCCGCTCCGATCGGGTAGTACTCGATCGAAGAAACAAGAGGAGTGGGGAAGGCGGAACAGGCTTGAATAGGCCTCTTGCTCAGCCCCCTCCCCCTTCCAGACGCCGGCGCATTGTGCCCGACGTCATGGGAGTGGTCTCCACCCCTCCCAACTGGCAAATGCCAATTCCTGCCTCTTACAGGCTGCGCCTGATGGGCGGGAATTGGTGTTTCACCGCAGAGATTTTCCCTATGATTGATAGCCTTAATTTTTCCCATCTCTCTAGATCCCTCTTTATTTCTCTCCACATTCTATTATAATTGTTTTCTATTAAACTAGATTGTTGTTTGTTATCATTATTCCTAGATATCTAGTACACCTTTGAATTTTATAATTCGTTAGACTAGATAACTCCCCTTCCTCTTTTTTTGATAAGTTTTTGTGATAATTATCACCTTTTCTTTGTTTATTTTTATTCCTGATATCACCCCAAACTCCCACAACTTATCCTGCAATTTCTCAATTGATTTCACTGGGTCTTCTAATCTTAGAGATATCTCGTCTGCAAATGATGATATCTTATACTCCTGTTTCTTTATCCAAACACCACCTATTTCTTTTTCATCTCTGATGTTTCTACATAATACCTCAAAGCTCATTATGAAGAGGAGTGGCAACAGAGGACACCCCTGTTTTACTCCCTTTTCTATTTTAATCTCTGGAGTCTTATATCCATTGATGATGATTTGGATTTTTTGTTTCTTGTAGATTGCTTTTATACCTTGTATAAAGTACTCCCCATGCTTGACTTTCTCCATTACTGCCATCATATATTGCCACCTCAAATGCTTTTTCGGCATCCAAAAATAGCATGGCCATTTTTTTTTCAGGATGCATCTCACCGTATTCTATAATATTTAAAATTCTCCTAATGTTGCTTCTCATATGTCTGCCTGGGAGGAACCCTGTTTGGTCTTGATTTACCCATTCATTTAAGATCTTCTTCAGTCTCTCCGCCAAAATAGTTACGAAGAGCTTGTAATCAGTATTCAGCAGGGAGATAGGTCTACAGCTTTTCATCTCTTCTGGGTCCTTGTTTTCCTTTAGTATTAAAACAATGTTCGCATTAGACGAGGACATCGGTATATCCCCTTGTGTCATTATTTTATTAAATTGGTTATACAATGGTGATTTTAACTGGTCACCGAAGATCTTATAATAACTTGCCGGAAATCCGTCCAGACATGGTGTCTTTGGAAACTATTCAGAAACTTCAGCAGCCAAAATGCTGACTGAGGCAAGTTAAAGTGAGCATATAACTCCCTTGTTAAAACAGTTTCACTGGCTACCAGTTTGTTTCAAAATGCCCTATGAAGCGCCTATAAAGATGGGAATACACTCCCCCCGAAATCTCAGGATCACAGCTTAAGTGTGCTCCTGGACTCAGATCAGAGCCTGGATACTCAGGTTTTAGCAGTGGCCAGGATTGTGTTTACACAGCTAAAACTGGTATACCAGTTGTGCCCACTCCTTCAGACCTCAGATCTGGCTGTGGCAACACATGCCTTGATTACATCCCATTTGGATTACTGTAACACACTTTACATGGTGCTGCCTTTGGAAATTGTTTAGAAACTTCAGCAGGTCTAGGTTGCTGAATGGGACAGGTTATAGGGATCATATAATCCTCTTGCTGAAACAACTCCACTGGCTGTCAATTTGTTTCCAGGCAGAATTCAAAGTGATGTCTCTGACCTTTAAAGCCCTACATGGCTTGGGTCCAGTGTATTGAAAAACTGTATCTCCATATATGAGTCTGCCCGTGCTCTAAGATCTGCAGGGAAAGGCTTTGTCTCAGTTCCACCACCAACCCAGGTACAGCTGGTGAGAACATGAGAGTAAACCTTCTTGGTGGATACTCCCACATTATGGAACTCCTTTCCCTGAGAAGTCTGGCTGGCACTCTCTCTGCTCTCTTTCTGCTGGCTGGTAAAGAGCTTTTTATTTAAGGAAGCTCTTGTTTCCAGTATATTGCAGCAGATAAATTGCTTTTATTTTATTATGTTTTAAGCATCTTTTAATGCTGTATTTAACTTGTTTTTAACTTGTGTTTTTATGAGGTAGAAATTTAGTTCAATTGTATTTTAACTTTTGTACTAACAGTTTTCTTAATTGCATTGTGCTTTTAAAACATTGTACACTGCCTTAGATCCCTTGCTGGGAGAAAGGGAGGATATAAAATAAAGTAAGTAAGTTAGGAATGATCTTTTGTAAAGCTAGTGGGACTTCATTCCCATTCAAGACAAGCCACCAGTGAATTGCAATGGGGATAGCTAAAAACAAAGTATCCCCCCCCCCCAGAATCCCCCATCACCAGCACCCTTCTGTGCAATGGTGGCAATTATAGCTGAGCTCAGAGACTTGAGAGGGTTGCAGATTATGTTATTTTTTGTGCTTGCTAAACAAAGAGTGCCACTGTTCAGCCCTGAAAACCCTGGCTCCAGTACACCATTGTGCATAACTAAGTAATAGCACATTGTCATTTCCTAGTCTGTTAATTGGTGTAACATTGAGGTGTTGAAATCTTCCTTGGAAATCTGGCAGTCCAATCTCCTTTCCACTCTGATGACAAGGCTGTCATTCCCCACTTACCAAGCTGCAAAGAGTTTTATCCATGTTCAGTCCCCAAAACAAACACCATGTAGGAATTATGCTGGCTGGAGAAAGATAAGCCATGTCTGTAGGCAGCAGATATCAGATCAACAAACAGGGCTTCCCTGCCCATGCTGAGACACTGGAAATAAACTGCTGTTTGTTTCGATTGGTTGCTGTTTATCTTTGGCCTTCATGGACCCTAACAAACCAAAACTCAAAGCTGGCATGAGGCTGAATTTCAGGATGGAAAGGCAGGCATGCTTAGATTGTCATCGAAAAGGCCAACACTAACCTAGAGAATGAGCAGAGAAAACTCTCCTTTCCAAAAAATTCTCCTTAGCAAAGGGATTTCAAGCATAAACCAGGTTTCCTGTGTGTTTATGCTTTCCTGGTCCTTGAGAGGTGTGTGAGAGCAGAAGGAATCATATTTTAATTTTAGAGAGTATTTTCTGGCTTAGCTGCAAGTCCTGAGAGGTCTGAGAAAGTCACGACATCTTCCCTTTTCCACTCATAGGATTGCACTCATGATGGACTGGCCCCTGCTGAATTCTCAATTAATATGTTAATAACTAAAGTTACTTGTGTAGATGCCTGATGTCACATAGTATTGTTATTAGCCTATTAGTATGATCTGGCTTCCCATCCAAGACTAAATGCATTGAGAAAAAGATGGAAAAGAGCTGACACAAAGGTTTGAAAGGACTTTGGACTTGACAAGATGCACGTTTGCTTTACTTCTCATGGCTGTGGGTAACTCCCATGTGAGTAGTGGCAAATCCACTCTGAATTTTAGATTGCACTTCAACGGAGCTATCCAAGATACTCAATCTGTTTTGGGGATACAGTTCAGCAGCTTGGATAGCTACTTCAAATTTTAGATTCAAGGCAAAGCAGATTTACAGCATGTTTCCATTGTGTACATCTTCTTCCATGAAGTATCAAAGCAGAAAAAACACAACAACCACCTACTTTGAAATATCTGCACACAGACTCATTCCAGAGAAATCAGTAAGTGGTCAACATGCAGCCCCATGTTATATTTTGAAGAACCTCAAACCAACACTGTCACTACCATCGATAGTGAAATTGCCACATGCCTCTCAAATTTGACAGTGCAGCAGACAGTTAAAAGTGCACACTTTTATTTTTTTAAAAGGAACATACAAGGTATTAGAGCAGATTCACTCTTCCACAATTATTTGGAATCACAATTATTTCCATAAGGTTTCTGGGAATGCTAATCTGCATTAATAAAAGGTGTATGTTCCCCAACACTCCTTGTTTTTAACTGAGCTCCTTTTACATTGTGTCAATGAAATTTGGCAGGGTGGTGACAGTTTTAACGGGAAATTGTGTTGTCGGTAGTTGTTTTCCACTGTCACACTGCTGACTTTCATTAGCAGAAGACTGCAGCTTCCAAAGGGTTCTAGTGCAATCTTCTCCTCCAAGAAATTGCCTACCACTTGCTATCCAAAAGCCCATGGCATTAGGCACACAGAGTGGACTCCAGCAGGTTGTTCTGCTTCAGGAACTGCTTCCAAAATTATAAGGGCTTCTTGCCTGTCTCCTACAGACTCTTGTGTGTCCTCAAAACATGCTTTGGAAGACTGGAGCTAGTTTTGAGGCAGCGCAAATGGCTGCAGCAGGGAGAGCAAAACAAAAACAAAAACAAAAAAAACCTGTGCTAGTGGATATCCATTAGCATGATGTGCTAATGTGTTGTGTTTCAGCCACTGTTTTTAAATTTTACACATTCTTCATGCACATATGAGACCAGCTAGGAAAATAATCTGGATGCAGAACATCCTTCTTGGATTAGAGAAACTTTTAATCAGAGCTGTAGCAAACACTTTTTAAAAAAACTATTTGTGTCTGTTTCTTTTATTTATTTAGCATGCCTAGGGGTGCAATGCCCCATTAGATATTGCTACTGTATTTCAACAGAGATAATGCATCAAATGATTTTTCCCCCTACCAAACTGCTGTAACATTTCACACCAGGCTTACATTGTAAATGGAAGGTGGTGGATTCATTTTTGATGTCCCTTCTTATAATCAGCAGTGACAAACAGGTCATTAAAAAATTGCTTGCTGGACTGAATATCCTGTCATTTAGCACCGTTCTTTGGAAAGAGAATATGAGGGTTCACAGAGATCATTAAAAGAACTACCACATATTTCACACCTCAGTAAGAAGCCGAATAAGAAGCAAGACTCTTCAGTTTCATAAATACATAAGAGGCTTAAAAGGAACGGAAGGTATGAATCATGAAGAATAGAATATGTTTTATTTAAAAAATCATTCCATATTATATAATATAATTATTTTAATCCCCTATAAAAGGTTTAAGGATTTACAGGACTAATAAATACACCAGGAATAGCATTTGAAGCAACCCCCTGTGTGATCCAAAACCCTTTCAACCACCATTAACTTCAATAGCCTGTGTGATTCAGATCCCAGAAGTGCAAAGATATCTATGCATGTTAACATGAGTTAGTGAAGTCACTTGAGTGAAATTAAAATTAAACACCCTTGCCACAATCCAAAGGAGTATGAGTAGAACATCTGGGTCTGTTAGGAGCACAGCTCATTCGAAATCAATGAGGGAAGGAGGAAGCAGGAGGGAAGGGAAGTCAGGCCTTTTCTTCTTGAACTTTTCCCAGTGGATGATGGATAGAATTTTTGTCTTTGATTTGTAGCTCACACGCTTGATTGAGAGAAAACAACTGTGCCTACATTGGTGGCTGCTGGTTTCCATGGCTGCATCTATACTGTAGAAATAATGCAGTTTGACATCACTTTAAGTGTTGCATCTCCATTTTTGTAATCTTGGGGTCTGTAGGTTTACAAGGTCTTTAGCCTTCTCTGCCAAAGAGTGCTGGTGCAAATCCCAGGACTCTGTAGGATGGAGCCATGGCATCAAGTGGTGTCAAACTGCATTATTTCTACAATGGGGTGGCTAATCCACTCTGTGTTTCAGGTTCAGTGTTTCAGAACCTATTTTGGGAATAGGACTCAGCACCTTGGATAGCCCCTTTAAAGTTCAGGAGAAAAGCCAGAGCAGATTTTGTGCCCCACTGGCATGGAATCCACCTTCTCCCCATTCCAAATCCAGCTGTGTTGAGCCTTGTGTCGATATGGCAAGGGGACAGCATTATCCACTGTACTTGAGGGCACCAGGATTGCTTGGAAGGTGGGGAAGGCAGGCCATATGGCATGCAGACCTTGTCTCCTGGCACCTTGCTGCCACTCTCCTATCTGCTGAAGTAGTCTAATGGTTGGGCAGACCCTGGACTGCATCTAGCAATGGGCCACAATGCACACAGGCAAATTTCCCTGTGGAATGTAATATACACTAGTCAGGAAGCTGGACCATATACAGCCCAAGGGACTGGCAGAGTGAGGAGTAGGAGGGACAGGGCTCTGAGATCTGTACTTGAGCAGTATCCAACAGTTATCTATGGAAGATAAATGCTGGCCATTGCTCAGTCAAAGCTCTGAAATGAATATATGATCTTAGTTTCTACAAGTGCTGCAACACAGTTAAAGAAATTGTAGTCACTTAAATCTACCAAAAAATCTACCAACAAAACAAAACACCACACCCCTTACATAGCAATGACAAGAATAGTTCCTGAATTGGGAGATACTTAACTTTCTAGATGTGCTTGTTTTAGCTAAGAGGAAATGCTATCAAGCCTTTACAATCAGACAAGTTGGGCAGAATTTAGAAAAACCCACCCCAGTCCAGCAGATCCATGTGAATTTTGAAATTCATTTCACATGCTGTAATCTAAGTATTTTGCAGTTATTCCCCCATCTATTCAGTGCATTGAAAACCTCTATCACAGATAAGGGATGATATACCTTGGCCTATAAGAGGTCCTTTGGGCCAAACTAAGTGTTCTTTCATCTGCTTTTGTGCTTCTAATAAAATCAAGGCCTTCAGACATTGCAGAAGGTTTAACATGGCTGTGGACAAAACATGTCCAGAACATGCCAAGAAACAGCAGAAACTGGGATAACGCTGGATTTTTCTCTCTCCCATAGCTGGACTCCATGCCTTTTTATTAAGTATTTGCATTAAAATCATTAAATACTAAAAAAGCATCTGTTGGATGATTAATTGGAGGTTCATATTAAATTGATCAAAAGACTAACTTGACTCACTGCCAAACAAATAAATAGCTTAAATAACTCATGTTCACATGAAATTTCTGACTAATGTGAGGGGAAAACCCAATATGACTCTGTTTTTTCAAACCTGAAAAGGATTGTGAGGATGCCAGTGATGTTAAGTGTCCAAATATTTGGCATATCTTGGAAATATCTCTGTAAACTAGGCTTATTATGTCCCCTAGTATGGACTGAGATCTCACCAAGGATGCTGCCATGGTAGTTAAAGTGGAATATAGTGCTATAATCGTGTAGTGTACATGGGCCCTGACTTAAATTGAAGAAGGAGGAGCAAGGGACTAGTGGAACCTAACTTTAAAGCCCTAAATAGCTTGGAGCCCAGATATCTAAGGACTTGCCAGAATATCTAAGATGCAGACTGTCTCATTATGAATCTATCTAGAAGTTAAGGCCTTCAGGAGAGGCCCCCTGGAGAATAACATCACCTGTAGAGGCACACTAGATCACAGAATCATAGAATCATAGAATTGCAGAGTTGGAAGAGACCATGAGGGCCATCCAGTCCAATCCCCTGCCATACAGGAAATCACGATCAAAGCATCCCTGACAGATGGCCATCCAGCCAGAGGAAAACAATAGATGGGCATACAGATGATGGCTCTCTCCTATGTTGCTCTCAGACTGGAGTGTGCGCCTCAGAGTTACAAGTTGTTCTCATTCTCACTACATTTTGGAAGGTTATGCAGACATATCTCTTCAAACTCACGTTTTAAACTGTTTTAGGGCTTCTCTATACTTATTTTTTAAAAAAATCTATACTCACCCTGTAGCTGCTGAGATCAGTTCACATGACACTCTGGATAATTTACAAGGAATGCACAGGGACTTCAAAGGGCTTTAATCCACTTTTTAAAAATTCACCTTTTACCCTGGACTTTCCCCCAAATTCATATAATCCTGTGTGTGGCCAGTGCTCTGAGGTGGCTTTGGTGTGGACAGGTTGGTTCCAGCAAGTGTGGTGTATGTCACCATCATTTTGTTTTGTTTTTACTTCAGTGTTGAGCACAGCCAAGCTGAACCCATATCCACCCCCGCCCCCCATCACCCTCTGTGGCACTTTTCCCCTCTGATGTGAATGTAGGTATGTGGATCTCCATGTGGGTGAGCAAACAATGAGCTGGCCAGTGTGCACACTCCCTCTTCTTTCCCCCCAGTCAGGCAGTTCCTCGCTCGCTCGCTCGCTAATGCAGAGATCCACATACCTACATTCAGGGCAAGGGATTTAAAGGTTACACAAGACTGATGGGGGGAATGGAGTGGGGAGGAAAGGGGAAGAGGTTGCCCAATCTATCCACTCACTATTGATCTTCTGGCTGAACATGTTAAAAATACAAATAAAATAACGTTTTATTTTTTCTTTCTATCTACTGGTATGTTTGTGTGTGTGTGTGTGTGTGTGCGTGCGCGCCCATGCATTTGAAGTTCCCTCCCTCCCTCGCTGGGCCACAAAGGAAGAAACGGGGTTGGATGGGGGAGGCATCAAATCAGAATGGCTCCAATAGATTGACGGCAAAAAATAAGGACTATTGGTTGATAGGTCAATGCATAGACCAGTGATGGGCAACCTTTTGAGCCTGGTGTGTCAAACTTCACCAAAAAACTGAGCTAAGTGAGGGGGAGGGGGAGTTCTTTAACTAACCTGCCTATTAGTGACTTTTTTGTTGCTGAATTTCATTGGCTAATTCTTCAATTGAAGGTTGGTATTTTGTACACTTCAGGCCCAAGCAAGCGCTACTAACTTCATCTGTCAATCTGTTTCTTTTGTTGGTTTTGATATTATTTAACGCTGAGAATAAGGCCTCACAAAAGTATGTAGAGGGGGAAATTGTGAGTAAAGCCATTGCTATATTTTTCAGGGTGCTAAAAGTGTCTGGTAGTCGGTTCCAGGCACTCCAAATTTCCTGTTCGTAGTGGCACTCTTCTTGATTCTCCAAGCGGCGCCTTTCCAGAATCTCAAGCTTTGACCTCAAGTCGACAAACACCTGAGCCCAGATACTGTCTTGAAATTCTGCAAGTTGCATGTCCAAATCATCAATTTGCATCCATTGGAAACCATTTAATTCCAAACTACTGTAGACTACTACATCAGGATACTTAATTATTCTCATGGTCTGTTCTAGACTTCTAAATTGACTAAATCTATCACTAAACTGGTCAAGTAATGAGTCTAAAACATGCTTTAAAACATGGAGCCCTGGTGGCTCAGTGGTTAAATGCCAGTACTGCAAGCCACCACATTGCAAGTTTGATTCCAGCGGGCTCCAAGGTTCACTCAGCCTTCCATCCTTTCGTAGGTCAGTAAAATGAGTACCCAGCTTGTGGGGGCAATTAGCTAACACACATTGGAAACTGTTTAATGCAGTGTAGATGTGTAAATAACTATTGCTTAAAACAATTTGTAAGCCGTTCTGATAGCCTTGTGGCTGAAGAGCGGGGTATAAATAACTAAATAAATAAAATTTAAAAAAATGCTGGTACTTCATATGCAAGAGTTCCATTTCATCTTGTACAGCTGCACTGGCCTTCTCAAAATGCTTTGCTACTCGAGGAAAATACTTATAAGTTTTAGTTTCTACATCTCACTTGAAAATTTTAACTTTACTTTCAAAAGCTTGTATGTATCCCAACATAACGTCAATACTTTTGCCAAAACCTTGTAACTTTAAGTTCAGTTCATTAATATGAACAGACATCTGCAAAAAACATCAGGCTGTTGACCCACTTATCATCATTAAGCTGAGGAAAGTTCCCGATATCCTCATCGTCAAGAAATGCCTTAATTTCTTCAAAGCACTCCACAAAGCGCTCAAGAACTTTGTCTTGTCTCAGCCATCTTACATTATTGTACATCAGGAGTCCACTGTAGGTGGAATCAACCTTCTGTAAAAGCGCCGAAAATTCTCGCTTGTGAAGGGGGCGAGCAGCTATTAAATTAACTATTTTTGTAACAACTGACATTAAATCATTTAAGTCGGAGAATCTTGCCTTGGCACATAAAGCCTCCTGATGGATAATATGATGAAAAGGCACAATTGGATGTCCAATAGCTTCTGTAAACAATTTGACAAATCCAACTTTTTTCCCCACCATATTTGGTGCCTCATCTGTCATCACTGACACCACTTTAGAGATATCAATGCTTAGGTCACAAAATGTTTGTAGAACAACCTTACATATTTCACTTCCTGCTGTACTTGTTGGCACTGATACTAACTTTATCAATTCTTCTCTCATTGTGAGACCATCAGAATATCGACCAATAATGGCCAACTGAGCATGTGATGTGACATCAGTAGTTTCATCAAGAGAGATCGAAAAATATTTGCACTTCCTTAGGTCTCTCTCTAATTGATGTTGTATATTTGTGTTCAGTTTCATTATTCTGTCTTTTATGATATTTCTGCTAAGTGTTAACTCAGATATTCTCTTAATAATTACATCTTTATTCTGCATATCATGAAACAGATCTGGTGCACATCTTAGGAGAGTTTCTTTAATAAATTCTCCCTCACTGAGTGCTTTTCCATGCTGAGCTATAGAGTGAGCAATGCTCAAACTTGCAGATGTTAAATTTGTAGAGCCTTTCATAAATTTTAGGATGGAATTAGATTGGCTCTTATAAAGTCGTAGCTGCCTGGAAATGTATGCCTTCCTTTCATCCTCACTTTTTTCCAAGAGCTGAGAATGATTAGTTTCGAAATGTCTCTTTATATTCCACGTTCTGCTTACTACCATTTCGTTTACAAAGAACGCAAAATGATCTGCCATTTTTTTCTATAAAGCCATACATCTCAGTCCATGTCTCTTGAAAGGGTCAGCGACTGCTACTACCACTTCCTTTACTTAACCTTAGTTTTTTATTTTTGGGATTTTCCATCAGGGGGGCAGTGACAGAAGATAGAATTATATGTGCTTGTTAGGCCTGCAGGTAATTAGGGATTAACTAGCCTTACTAGCCACAAAATGGTGTATGTAACTGTCTTTTAGGAAAGGGCAGGGTTAATAAGCAGAAATATGGTAGGGTTAATAAGGATGCACAACAGTAATAGTGGTGAAATGGAGTCTCCACTATGGAGCAAGATACTGTTCCTTATGTGAATAACAACGGCTGCCACTAATGGCAGAAAACGGCACCCATACCATGCCACAGGCCCTCTCCTCTCCCAGCCTTCCCTTACTTATCTCAGCAATGATCTTACTTTTCGCACTTAGCTTAGCAATGCACAGGCCGCAGGCCACAGGGAGGGTGGTGGTGGTGTCCAAGGTGGTGTCCTTAGTGCTGCTGGGGCTGAACTGGAAGCTTTGTGCCAGGACCAGCCTATTTATACCGGCCCCTTCACCAGCCTCCGTATCATCCAGCTGCACCGGAAATGTGGCCGGATGGCCCTCCCCTCCGTTCCGGGCAGCCAATCGGGGCACAGCTGACCAGCCCCGATTGGCTCCCTTTTCCCTGCCTTTCCCCCAGCAGCCAAGGCTGCTGGGAAGAAGAAGGCCAACATGGCGGCCTCCTTGGAAGGGAGGGTGCTTTCTGGATAGCCTCCTCCCTCCAGCCCCTCCCATCCAGGCTATCCAGCAAGCACCCTCCAGCCCCTCCCCTCCAGCAACCAGCCAGCCACTCTCCCTTTCCAAAGCCACGATCGAGCGCGGCTTTGGAAAGAGAGGGTGCAGGCCGGAAAGTCTCCTCGCTCCAACCCCTCCCCTCCAGCCTCCAGCCACCAGCCACCTTCCGTGACTGAGTCACAGAGAAGAACCCTCCCTTTCAGTGAGGCTGCATGTGGGGGGGATGAGAGCATCGCTGGCTGGGAAAGGTCCCAGCCAGCGAGCTTCTACCCTCCCCCCCATCCAGCCTCACTGAATGGCAGGAGTATTCTTCGTGACTGAGTCACAGAGAAGACCCCTCCCTTTCAGCGAGGCTGCACAGGTGGGAGAGCATCACTGGCTAGATGGGAGGGCTGGATGGGAGGGGTTTTCTGAATGGGAGGGCTTTTCCCACCCCCAGCCCCTCCTCTCCAGTGACCAGCCACCCTCCTTTCCCAAAGCCACAATCGCAGCTTTTGGAAGGGAGGGTGCTGGCTGGAAAGCCTCCTCCCAGTGGTGACTGGGGCTTCATAGCTCCACACACCATTTTCATTTCTTCCTCTGCCTCCCTAAAATGGCAACCGGGGCTTTGAAGCCCTGATCGCCACTTTAGGGAGGATGGTGAGGTGGAGGGGGGAGGGGGGGAGCGACCTAGCCGCGTGTCACCACTGACGGCTACGCATGTCAGTGGTGAAACGTGTGTCATAGGTTCGCCATCACCGGCATAGACACAGCTGTGTGAGTTTGCTAGGGTTCAGTGTATAGCCAGTTATGCTGATGTCACCTTGATATGTCCTGTGTGTGTGGTCTTAACAGGATCGCTACAGGGTTACTAATGCAAGTGAGCTAATTGCAAGTGAGCTAATGCAAGATGAACCTGGATTATTATTATTTTTTTGTAATGTAGACAAGCCCTTAGTATTTATTAACTATTGTGACATTTTAAGCAGGTTTATTGTGATGGTTTTAACAAACCCTCCAACCTCTCACAAATGGCAAGCTCTTCAACCATTCAGAAATGATAGTAGGAACATGTGCCTGTACTGTTGACATTATTATTTTCACATCAAGGGTCACTGCCTGACCCTAAGAGCCAGTGAACAGAACAATGAATCTTCTCTGAGTTTTAGCATGCAATTTAAGGTAACTATCCAAGTTCAATAGGATATGGCATCTTGGAGAATTTCTTTCAAAAGAAAACCTGAAGCAGATTCACTGGCCCACTGGCATTAAATCTGCCAGCCAGCACTGGTCAGGCTGTACAGGACAGGATGGTTAGTATTCATTTGTGCAATTTCTATAGAGAGGCACTAGCTTATGTTGGACTTAACCAGTGATCTCTCTTTGGGGTTAGTTAGTTGGTTTCAATTAATTATATGTTGTCTTTCAATGCAAGATTTTCACGAGATGACAAGTATCAAACTATAGGCCACAGTGCATCAAATATCAGAAGTACCAGTAGAGATGGAAAGCATATTCACAACTATTAGTTACCAGGTTGATAAATAAGTTTCCCTACAGGCAGGAACCCATACCAAGAGGAATTTTGCACAATTTGCTCCTGGTTTTCCATGTCCTAAAGTGTTATGCAGGAAGAGCACTTTTTGTGCGATTCATATTTTCTGAACACAAAATGAATTTCCTCATGGAAAACATTGTTTCCTGTACAGGAAACCTGTTTTCCATGCAGAAAACATGTTTTTGTACAAAATAATCCCACATATTTTCTTCTGCAGAATAATTCCTATGCAACACTTTGGGACATTTGAATATGAGGAAAATACTGTGGACAAATATTTGTTTTCTCCTGCAGGGGGAAGAAAACTAGTTATTTCTCCTCACATGTGAGGATGAAATAGTCAAGAATTTACATCCCTAAATACAATTAATTAATGAAGAAGATAG
The DNA here is from genome assembly GCA_030847615.1 of Gambelia wislizenii. Taxonomy (NCBI): domain Eukaryota; kingdom Metazoa; phylum Chordata; class Lepidosauria; order Squamata; family Crotaphytidae; genus Gambelia; species Gambelia wislizenii. The sequence goes on from JAUMIR010000004.1 coordinate 114,558,125, forward strand.
TAGCATTGCAGGATTTAATTAACAGCCAGACAATGCAGCAGGACCCCACATCTAGCTGTTTGCAAGAAAAAAGGTTTTCAGAATCTGTTTTAAAAGATTAATGGAGTAGAAATCAAACCCAATATACTATAGCCAAAACCTAGAGTAAAATGCAGAAGGGTAAAAAGAGAGGGCTTGTCTATATGGCAAAAATACTCCACATAGAATTAGAGGAGAATACCTTTGTCCCAATGGGATCCCACATCATTTTGCCGTATTAGGAAGGAGGGGGGCAAAAAACCCCAACTCCAAATACTCCATCGGGAAAGCCTTCACAGCTTTCCCTGCACTTTTTAAAAAAAACCCACAGGAAATGGGCATTCCCACTCATTCAGACAACAATTTAATTTGTTGCACAGTCTGGAGAGGGCAGAGCTAAATGCCTGATTGGTCAAACGTGCACAGGGGCAGGCTTCCAGTCAAGCCTGGAAGCGCTAGCAATCATGCACTTTTTTCACTTTATTTATTTTTAAATGAAGACAGTGCCAGGAGACAACATGCAGGAAGGAATGAGAGAAAGAGCAGCCCAGCCCCAAAGCAGCAAAGAGCTCTTATTCCTTCTCCCAGCAGCTGGCCAGGAGGTTCTTCCCGTCCATTTAAATTGCGGCTGGAATCAGAGGCCGGTGCCATCGCCGAGATGGGTGAAGGGCTGGCAACTCCCCCTCTTCCTCACCATGCCTGCCCTCCATGTTGTCTCTGGGCGAGTCTCTCCCCCTTTCACTCAAATCACCCCCACCACATAAAAAATGACACGGCCACCATCAACCTCTTAAGAGGCTGAAACATTGTAGACACAAATTGATCCTGCTGCGAATTGGGAATGATGCGCAGGTAAATAGATGATTTCTTCTCATATAGATGACCCCAGAGTAAAAGGCAATAGTGCCAGAATCTAGGGAAAGGAATTACACAACCCTGGTGCTACTTCTGAAGTAGTTTTATCTCTCCTGTGGGCCAGTCCCCAAAAAAGTTGGTGTACAACACCATCTGCAATGCCACAGCTTCTCTACCTCTGCTCCAGATCCTTATAGGTCATTGCCAGTACTTTAACTTGGGCCTATAATTGGATAGTGAGCTAATGCAGCAAGATGTTATATTCTCTGGTTTCTTGAGGTTTAAACTCAAGAGGTAATTAATCTGGGTACATCTGGCTTTACACACATTAGCAATAGTCTTCAAGTCTGTCAAAAACAGGAACAAAGTTAAGACCAGGTATTTCATTTGGGAAGGTACCAAAAGGGATTGCCTCTTATAAATTGGGGCAGTCAGAGCACATGGAAACATTGTGGGAAGAAGAGAGAGGGGGGGATGGGTTTAAAGGAAGAAAGTGGAAGGAGAAACGACAGAGCAGGTAGACAAGAAGCAGGTTTAAAAAATTGCTCTGCGAGTTATACAAGTTGGCTGTTATAGTGGCAGGAATAATGGAACAGCTAGATTAAGGGGCATGGCTACATTTGTCCATTTATAATTACATGTAAATGATTGAGAAAGCTTTCAAAAAGTTTGGTAAACACAGCAGGAAAGGATGAGTATGAAAAATTACTTTGTCTTCCCTTTTAAAAACCAGCATCCTTCCACTTGCCACAAGTCTTTCTATGGAAGGAACACCCAGTGACAAGAGCCCACACATTGTATTCGGATCCTCTCATGTCCCTAGTATTTGCAGATGTGGAACAACTGAAAGCCTACTCCCAGCCAGTCTCCCAACTATCCTACATTATCCTTCCGAGCTGCCTGCCTCCCATCTCTTCTCCTTTCCACTCAGCTACATTCGTTTTTCCTTCAGGAGTGGCACCAGGGGAAAAGCAGAAGGGGTGAGAGATATCTTTCTGCATGTCCCTCTATCTACTTCCTGCTTAGAGCACTCTGGCACTGATCCTAAAGTAATAATTATGGATCAAAGAAACTTTAAAGGGAGATTAGAGTGAAAGACTGGAGAGTACAATTCATTAAGAAACTCTAGTCTATCACCAGAGGTTTGAATCAGGTTAATGGTTTCTTATCAGTATACATTCATTAACTGGCCTACCTAGTGCCAGGATGTTTGTGTTATCAGCATAGTTTGGTGGACTGCCAGGGTTAACAATGCCATTCTCACTGTCAGTACTTTCTGCATTCAATTTCCCTCTCACTTCACTGCCTACATTCACACCCCCAGATCTAGGTGTATTGTGTATATATTTGGAATTATGGGTAACACATTATACATCTGATGAAGTCCTGAGTCCTATTGTTAGCACCAAATAGAGCAGAGGGACTGGGATTTATCGATGTGCTAACTCACCATTCATCAGCTCAACTGTGTTCAGTTCAATGGTGTGTTGACTCACTATTCAACTCCAGCTGAGACTAATAGGATTCAGGGCAAGGAAGACTATAGGTCATGAAAGCTCATGCTATCATAGATGTCTTAGTTTTTAAAGTACCACAGGACTGTTATTTTTGAAGGGAAGGGGGTGATAAATGTATATGAGTTGTTACTACACCCTACAGCCCCTCCCTATAATATTTCATAATTTAGCAATATTGAGACACTTCATGAGGTCTAAGTAGACCAGGGCAGACCAGAAGTGGGGTCAAGTGAAGGCCACCAGGATCTAAATGAAAGTGTTGGTGGAAAACTACTGACAGATGCTCCAAAGATATGATTAAGCAGAGCCCCCTAGTAAACAAAGCCATCACCGAGGTATGTGCTAATCCCCTCTTGGAAGCACTGGCAATGAGTCATCTATCACAAACAAACAGTGGCCGGACACCCACTATCCCCAAAAAAGCCTTCCCTCATACCTTTCCTATCCTACAATAAGGAGGTTGTTATAAACCCATCAATTCTAATTTCTCAACCATTAATGACCATTAGTGAAGTTGCAGTTTCCTTTGTTTAACAGTGGGAAACCCATCCAAGCATTGTTTTAATCTCAAAGCACACCTTCAGGACATGAAATTCGGTATAAATATTAGTCCCCAAATAATAGCAATGTATGCTACAGTTGGATGCCATCACTCTGGCCAATCGTGGTACCACCCTTAATCTCAAGTCTGAGGAGATTTTCACACGGGGCCAAAATGCCCCGTTACTGCCCCGCTACCTCCTCTCCCGTTCCTGCCATGGAATAACATAAATCTTTCACACACTCACCTTAATTCTGCAGCAGGAACGGACTCCCCCTCCCCTTGCTGGCTGGCCGTAAATGCAGCTGTCGTAAGGCTGCTTTTACAACCGGCCGTCTGAAACGTTATCACATGATAACGTGATAACACCGGATGGTAAATTTAAAAAATAAAACTCCCCCAAACATAAAATCAGTTCACCAAGCACAAAAATATTATTTAAATCACATAATCAAAACAGTGAGGGTAAAATAAAGGGTGCCACTTACCTGGATGTCCAGATAGTACCAGGAAGTGCTCGGAATGGACCTCCCCTCCACGGCTGTCATTTGAGAACAGGAATGGGGCTCCTGTTCGCACACCCATGATTGCGTGATAGTGATGGAACGGGAGGTCTAGTCATGATGAAAAATCATGATTACATTGTTCTGGAACAGTCACGGGAGTAGGATGGATGCAGGACAGAATGGGGTCAACGTCGTCTGAAAGGGAAAACCTTTCCCGACCCTGCCACGGGATATATAGGCCGTGTGAAAATCTCCTGAGTCTTCTCCACTGCATGAACCTCTGCTCTTCAGGACTGGTAATAATCACGCATACTCCCCGAATCTATTCCTCTATCCAGTCTTTCTGCCTTAAAGCTCTTTGTTAGCATTGTGTAGTTCTTGTGAGCATGTGTGAATGTTTCCATGTTAATTTTCCAATAAAAACCATTGTATTTTACTTTAACTCGGAGCAGTTAGTACTAGTATACACAAGTGCACAAGGTCCCATAAGTTACCCAACCTCTCACAGCCATCCATTTGAGCGAATAATTCCCCCAATTAAAAACTGAGATTTGGCATCACTAGTGGGCTCCCCACAGACCCCCACACACATATGTGGGTAACAGGGTGGATTTACTATTCAGACGGGAGAGATCCCATAGGTTTTAAATTACCTATCCTTGATCTACAGTATAATTTCTCAAGTAGAATTCTTTTTATGGACTGGACATTTCATGCCTGAACAACCATGTCTGGAGATCTAAGATGTATCTCCTCAATGTTAACACTTCTGCTAGGATTTAAAGGCACTTTATAAATCTGGGGAATATGTTAGGGTCTTCTAGCTGCCTTGGGTATCAATCCAGGAGGAAGGGAGGGTATACATTCAATTAGTATCAATCAATCAATAAAAGGAGGAGCCCTGGTGGCGCAGTGGTTAAATGCCAGTACTGCAAGCCACCACGTTGCAAGTTCGATTCCAGCAGGCTCCAAGGTTCACTCAGCCTTCCATCCTTTCATAGGTCGGTAAATTGAGTACCCAGCTTGTGGGGGCAATTAGCTAACACACATTGGAAACTGTTTAATGCAGTGTAGATGTGTAAATAGCTATTGCTTAAAACAATTTGTAACCTGCCTTGTGGCTGAAGAGCAGGGTATAAATAAATAAATATAAAATATAAATAAAAAATAAAATATTGTAATATATATATCTACTGGTGACTTAGAAAGTAAATTTTAACACCTGAAATTCTTACTTTTGAGGGAGAAATCCACCCAGCTCCTCTGGTGTCAAACAGTGGGGGGAAAGAAAAGAAAATCAGCTGAAAATAATATCACTTTTTTCCCTGCTGATGTTCTGTCATTGCTTAAACGGGTTGTACTTTGAAGGCCACAAATAAAAGATCTTTGCAAAAATCTGGAAAATTTTCTATATTGCTTTCTGTCAGCATGTCAGCTATAAAACTCCAGGTGAAACTGGAACCACCTTCAATTACATTAAAATCTCAGTTGAAGAAGGCTTGAAGATGAATTAATAGTTTATCCAACACAAAATCAGGATGCTGTTCCATTGTGAAAAGAGTCCTTGATGACCTATTCTTATTCTTTTACTGCCTTCAAAAGCTGGGTGCTCCTTAAATAAACATCTGTTCTAAATGATAATAGAGCTAAACAGAAATTCAATGATTTTTTAACTATCATCTTTTTGCCAGACCACCAGCAGATGTTAGCAGCCTCAAACAACAATAGAAGAAGGTTTCATGATAGGGCTTTAATACAGGCTGTGGTCGTTCATGATCTCTACTTGGCTTTTGATGTGGAGCTTGAACTTTCCATGATAATATCTCCAGCACTGTCAAGTGAAGATTGAAAGAGCAGAGTTGTTCACAGCTTTCATCTACATGATTTTTGGCATGTTAAATCTAAAGAAAACATCAGTGCTTTCATTCTAACCCATGCCGTCTTGATTCAATGGCTACCTGATGAATCCAGAGACATGAATACATGTCTCCTTCTTAACAGCCTTGATATGTTTTCCTCTCACTTGAAATAAAAAAGAGCCTACTGATTTTGGTGGCCTTTGGAATCAAGTCCAAATATTAAGCTGGTATTATTATGCATAATGCTGTTGAGGGCTCAATTATGTCCCTTGTGTGGCTAGGCAACGCTGGCAGGGAATGGATGAACCTCCTGAGGCCTTCTATTAAGAAGTATTGTGTCTTTTCAAAAGATAATTCCTCCATATTTGGAAAGTTAGCAAGATCACTAGAGTGAGATGCAGAGCCAAGAAACCTTCTACCAAAAGAAGCACAACTATTATCATGGCAGAATTTCATTTAAGAAAAGATTATGAGGAGGAGGAGGGAGAACAGTTCTACTAGCTAGCTTCTCATTTTAACAAAGCTAGCTATAACTTCTCCTCCAGTAAAAAGAAAAGTTATGCATTGAAATTAGGCAGAACATGTGCTACTGCTAGATGTTACAGTGTTTGAAAAGTATGTTTTCTCCATCATTTTCAGACTGATGCAGGAGTGGAATGAAGGCCAGAGAGAAATGAGGGAGGCTGGTGCAAACCCTCCAGGGTTGGAGGAGAAAGCAGCAAGGCCGTGCTGGGGTGGCAGCAGCAGTAGTGGCACGAAGGTAGTGTTAGTGTTAGAAACTGCAACAACAGTACACAAAGAGTCAGAGGTGCTGGATGATGAGGCAACACTGGCAGCAAGGAAAGAATTAATGGGGGAGTGGCCCTGAGGGGGGTGGATTTAAAAGGGGGAAATGTGAGGGGGGAAGAACCTGAGAAGACGCAGACATGAGGTGGGCTGAAAGGTCTCAATCATCAAAATGTAAATTTGCATAAATGCAAATTTATTCTTAGTCTAGAACAAAGTTGATGCAAGTTTTAGGGTGATAAACAACTACTGGGCAGCAGCAGTAGTCATGGGTGACACTGTTGGAGGATTTTTCAAAGATAACAGCACTGACACCATAGCTAATTTTGTTAGCACTGTGCAGAGGGGGGCAATGGTGAACCCTTCACAAGAACCCTATGATGAGACAATCCAAAATTAAACAAGAGGTAGAGATAGGACACAAAGAAAGTGCTAAAAGGGGCAGAGCAGTTAGCAATTACAAATGGAGATGAAGTCAAGGACACAACAGAACTCAGTCAGAAGGGAAATCAAGCAGCAGACAGGTCCAGAAGTGAAAAGAATGTCCAAAACGACACTACACATGTTATAGGAACATGAAATTTGAGAAGCATGAGTCAAGGGAAGCTAGACATAGTAAAAAAAGAAAAAAGAAAATGGAAATGGAACATATAAGCATAGCAATACTGGGGTGAGCAAGCTAAAATAGACAGGAATGGGACATTTTGAGTCAGATAACTACACAGTGTACTGCTCAGAAAATGAGAAGACAAGAAGAAATAAGGTGGCATTAATAGTGAGAAGAAATGTACCAAGATCAATCAATGGATATAACGCAAAATCAGACTGAATCATGTCAATAAGACTTCAGGGAAAACCAACCAACATTACTGTAATCCTAGTCTATGCACCAACCATAGAGACAGAAGAAGAAGAAATTGAGAAATTCTATGAAGGAGTACAGGAAGAAACTGATAACATGCCAACATAGGATTTCTTGTTAATCATAAGCAACTGAAATGCAAAAGTAGAAAGCAGAGCAGAATTTAAAAAATTGTAGGAAAATTTGGACTAGGATCAAGAAATGAAGCAGGAGAATGACTGAAAAGAGTTTGGTGAGGCCAACAAACTATGCATCACAAACACTTTCTTCATACAACCAGAGAGGGAACTGTACACATGGGCATCACCCGATGGCTAATAGAAAAAATCAGATAGACTGCATAATTAGAAACAGAAGATACAGGAGCTCTATTCTCGCAGGAAAAACAAAGCCAGGTGCACTGTGGCACAGACCATGAATTACTAATATCAAAAATTACAATAAAACTGAAGAAGAACACAAAATCAGTCATCATGCCAAAATATAATCCGCAGAACATCCCTGCAGAATTTAAAGATAAAGTGAAAAAAAATTGCACTATTAAACTGAATTGACAGGGAATCAGAACTATGGACAAAAGCCACAGACCTAGTCAAGGAGGAATGTAGAAAGACACTATTTGTGGCCAAAAAGAAGAAAGAGAAGAAACAATGGATGACAGACAAAATGCTTCAAGTAGTAAAGGAAAGACAGGAAGCAAAAGAAAAAGGAGACAGAACCAGAACCATGAATGCAACTGTTCAATGATCACCATGCAAGGATAAAGAGTAATACTATAATAAGCAATGTAGAGAAATAGAAGCCAACAACAAAAAAAGGAAGAACAAGAGACCTCTTCCACAAAATCTGAAAAATCAAAGGGAAATTTAAAGCAAGGATGGGGATGCTCTCCAATCAGCAGAGGTACATAATACACAACGAAGATGAAATAAAAAGCTGATGGAAGCAATACACAGAAGAGCTATGTAAAAGAGATGAAAGGATGAATGACACATGGAAAGAAGAGACATATGAAGATGAATCCCAAATCTTTGAAAGCAAAGTGAAAGCTGCATTCAAAACAATTGAGAAGAATAAATCACCAGGAGCAGATGACATACCAATAGAACCGCTACAATTTGCAGAGAGAGAATTGACTTTAGTTCTAACTAAAATCTGCCAACACACATGGAAAACAAACCAATGTGAAGTCGAAGGCTTTCACAGCCAGCATCCATAGGTTTTCCATGTTTTTTTTCTGGGCTGTGAGGCCGTGTTCTGGAAGAGTTTATTTCTGACATTTTGTCTCCATCTGTGGCTGACATCTTCAGAGAATGGTTGGGTAGGAGTGGTGGGGGTTATATACTGTGAGTGCCCATTGGAGAGGATGTGTAAATTTGTGTATTTGAATGGCTAGGTTTCTGGGTGGTGATATGCAAGGAGGATTAGCATCTGTTTGGCTAATGGTCCATTGTCTGCTGGAAATCCCCCTGTCCCTGGGTGGAGTTCATTTGCATGTGTTGAATAGATCACTCAAAAAGGATCTGCAAACCCCACTACCTGGAGGATGAACTGAAGCACCTAAACTGGGATCTACAGGCTAATGGTTACTCCAGATCAGATCTCACAAGAGCAGTCAGGCCCAGAAAAAAACCACAGGAATGAAGAAAAACAGCCACCCAAAGGGAAGGTATTTTTACCATACTTCAAAGGAGTCACAGACAGGGTGGGAAACTGATGAGGAAACACAACCTCCAAATGATCTACAAACCAACCAAAAAAATACAAGAAATGCTACGCTCAGTGAAGGATAAAAGAGACACTCTCACAGCTGCAGGAGTTTATGTCATGCCCCGTGAGCTTGATGAGGCTATAGAGACAGAGGAGGAGGAGGAGGAGGACATGGCAGGGAATGGCACTAGGGACCCTGGCACAGGTTTATCTACACCTGTGCCAGGAGGGCACCCTTCCAACCTAGAGGCTCAAGCAGAGGAAGAACCTGGTCCAAGTGGGTTTGTATCAGTCCACGCAGAGAGTCCTTTCCACTCAAATAAGGATGAAGAAGAGGAAAGGGACTTACCTCCACCATCATATACCCAGCAGCGATCTCAAACGTAGGCTCAAAGGAGGTCTCTGAGAAGTTATGAGAAGAATTTGCTCATTAAGAAACACCTGGCAAAGCCTTAATTGCTTTATATAGGCTGGAAGAGGCAATGGAGGCTTTGTCAGAAATCAACTGATCGCCCTGGAGAATGCTTCCTACTGACTTCGGTTCCTGAATCTTTGCTACCTTGACTCATGCCTTGACCTTGGACTGTTCCTGACCACTTTGTTGCTTGATCCTGCTGGCCCATAGACCAGCTTCTGGACAACGCTGCCTTCGGTAAGCCTTGACCTTTGGACCGTATTCTGGACTCTTTCTTGTCTGTGTGCCTTCTTGCCTGTATTGCTGCTTCTCCAAGAAATGGAGCCTTGCTTGTTCTGAACTTTATCTGGCTCTCCCTAATCAACTATCACTGAGGCTTGGCTGCTTTCCCAGCCCTTGTTTATCCTGCTGGCATTTTTGAGCTGCTTTTCTGGACAGTTTACCACATACCATGCAGCTGGGGACAGGTTTACAAAGGGACCACTAAACACAGTGTGCAAACATAAATGAAGGAATATGAGAGACATTGCAGACTGGGCTAGCCAGAAAAATCAGCAATAGCAGAACATGTTATAAATCAACCTGGACACAAAATGTTATTTAAAAACACCAAAATTCTGGACCAGGCCAACAACTATCATGTCAGAATGCACAGAGAACCTATTGAAATCCACAAACACCTGGACAACTTCAATAGGAAAGAAGAAACCCTAAAAGTAAACAAAGTCTGGCTATCAGTCCTGAAAAACACTAAAATCAAAACACAACACGTGCAAATGAACTCCACCCAGGGACAGGGGGATTTCCAGCAGACAATGGAGCATTAGCCAAACAGACGCTAATCCTCTTTGCATATCTCCATGCAGAAACTAGCCATTCAAATACACAAATTTACATATCCTCTCCAATAGGGGTTCACAGTATATAAACCCAACACACGCTCCTACCCAACCATTCTCTGAAGATGCCAGCCATAGATGCAGGTGAAATGTCAGAAATAAACTCTTCCAGAACATGTCCTCACAGTCCAGAAAATACCATGGAAAACAAAACAATGGCCCAAAGAGTGGAAACAATCAATATACATTCCCATCCCCACAAAAACAGGCACAAAAGATTGCAGTAATTACAGGATATTGCATTAATTTACCATGCAAGCAAAGTCATGTTCAAAATTCTGCAACAAAGACTCCTTTCCTATATGGAGCGAGAAATTCCAGAGGTGCAAGCTGGGTTCAGGAAAGAAAGAAGCACTCGGAATCACATTGCAAGCATATGCTGGATAATGGAGCGTGTTATGTCACTGTCTTTCCCTACTCAAAGAAAAGGCCTCTGGATGAATCCAAGCAAGCTTTATTGAAGTATAGGGTCAGCACCTTAGATGGTCATTGAAAGCTCTAACACATCCTCCCAAGTTTCACTTTTAAAACTGTATACAGTTACCCATTCCCCCCTCCCATCATTCAACACAGTACCAGGCAGCTCCAGTTACTTTGGTTCCCATACTACCAGCCTCTGCACCTGCACGCCCTAGCATGACTATAGAACAAATAAGCAATTTAAAGCAAAACTTTAAATGGTAGAGAAGCTTCTTTTAGGACCCTCTAACAGAGCGCACAAGGGAATTCCAGAAGAAAATCAGCATGTGCATGATAGAGTACAGCAATGCCTTTGACTGCATAGATCACAAAAAGCTATGGATTGCACTTAAAGAAATGTGTGTACCATTACATTTGATTGTTCTGATGCGTAACTTCTACTGAGGACAGGAGGCTACTGTTAGAATACAATATGGAGAAACAGAATGCTTCCCAATCAGAAAGGGGATCAGACAAGACTGCATTCTATCATCTGTTTTGTTCAACTTGTATGCAGAAAATATCATACACAGAGCAGGTTTAGACTTGGAAGAAGGAAGAGTGAAGATTGGAGGAAGGCATATCAACAACCTAAGATATGTAGATGACACCATACTATCAGCAGAAAACAACAAAGATTTGGAACAATTACTAGAGAAAGTCAAAGAAGAAAATGCTAAAGCAGGCTTACTATTGAATATTAAGGAAAAAAAATAATGACCATGGAGGATTTACATAAATTCAACCTAAATAATGAGGAAATTGAAACAGTTAAGCATTTCCCATACTTAATCATTGATCAATCATTGATCAGAACAGAGATTGCAATCAAAAAATCAGAAGGAGACTAGGACTGGGAAAGAAATAGACAAGATCCTAAAGTACAAAGATATAAAAATGAACACGAAAGTTAGGATCATCCAAGCCATTGTATTTCCCGTTACCATGTACATGAGTGAGAGCTTGACAGTGAGGAAAGCTGATAGAAAGAAAATCAATTGATTTGAGATGTGTTGCTGGAGAAAAGTGCTGTGGATATCGTGGCCTGTCAAAAAGACAAATAAATGGGTCCTGAAGCAAATCAAGCCTGAATTCTTCCTAGAATCCAAGATGACTAAACTGAGGCTGTTGTACTTCAGTCACATCATGAGAAGGTAAGACTCACTAGAAAAGACAATAATGCTAGGAAAGGTGGAGGGCAGTAGAATCAGAGGAAGGCCACATTCCAGATGGATAAACTCAACCAAGGAGCTTATGACCCTGAGCTTACAGGACCTGAGCAGAGTGGTTGAAGATAGGAAGTCTTGGAGGTGTCTCATTCACGGGGTTGCTGTGAGTCGAAGTGGACTCAAAGGCAGTTAACAACAATCTCAGAAAATAGCAACTCACTACTACATTATGAAAACCTAGCTTGCTTGACCTTAACAGAGCTTGGCAAAGCCTTTCTTCCTTTCATGCTCAAGTGACCAAATCGAAGAGATTATAGGCTTCCCATATCTTTGAGTTCTGTATGATTAGGGGGGGAAGCATGGGGGGAGAGGGTAAAGAAAAAAAAACAGGCCCTGCTTAAATTACCACTTCCACAGAACTCCTGACCAGAGGGAACACTGGGCCTTGCTATGTTGCTATTGAGGCTCTGTGATACGCCTTTCCTTCCCAAAGCCCAACCCTTCTTGGGAACAGCAAGAGAAAAAGAAAGCCAGTTCCATCAAGAACCACCCCATAAAGTTCCTTGAAGAAGCAGTTTCTGAAGCTTTCCTTGCCATATCCAGCAGGAAATGTGAGGCTTGTTTCCATGTTGTATGACAAGAAGGGCACTGCCTCTGTCTCACTACTTGGTAGCAAAACAATGCAATCTGCCCACAGAGAAAGAAATCTCCCTTTCCATGAGCAAGTTGCATTATGTGTGAGAGAGAAGAAGTGAGTAGGGACTTTATCAGACACACTAAATACAATGTCATAATGATGCCACGTGAATGCAAAAGGGCACACATACCAGATGACATTGCCCTTTTGCACTTATGTCTTGTCAAAAAAATGTTCTTTTTTATTGACAGGCCAAGCCATCAATAGATCGGCTGTGGCGCTCTGGTCAATGACTGTAATAAAGATTGAATTGAACTGAATTGAATTGAATTGATCGGCTGTGGCATTTTTTTGCTGGCATTGCCAGTGTTTGAAACTTCATGCCTTTTTTTGCCCCCCATGTTATACAAGCGTCAATAGCCAGTCTGGCCAGAGCACTTCTGGGTGAGATCACAATATCCAGGTAGGTAACTCTCTTTTTATGAACCTCCCCAGTTTACTTGGGACTTTTTAAGTGTGTTTCTGTGATTTTTAAAACTTTTTGTGTGTTATTTTTGTTTTCTGTTTTTTTTAATTTCTTGTGCTCACGTCTTCTCACAAGAATCCACGAGATTTCATCTGAGGAAGAGAACGGAGCTCTGTTCACTCCTCCATCATTGCTGGGGCTGCCTTTTCACCAGATAAGAGGTAAGTGTGGTAATGGGGGTTCTTTTACCAGCATAAAAATGTCACAAATTACACCGGCAAAAGAACGAAAAACGAGGGTGGTATGATAAAGTCCTAGGTGAGAGGGAATAAATATGGTTTGTATGTGGTTGTGGGTGACAAAATATAATGTGTGTGCAATGGTGTAGTGGTAAAATTTGAAAGTGCAGGCCCTCACCAGAACAGTACACAGCAGTGGTTCTTAACCTGTCATCCAGGGATCCCAACAGGGCCATGATGTTCTCACAGGGGGTCTGCGAAGGCTTGAAGCCTACTTGGCCCACCTCCATCCTGTAGTGGAGTGGCCACGTGAGAGGAGCCGAGGCAAAGGCTGGCTGGCTGGCTTGGCCTGCGCATTGCCATTCAATCCGCTCCAGCCACAAACTTGCAGGAAGAAGCAGGAGAAAAGTCTTCCCTCCCCTTCCAGTGCCTTTGAGGAAAGATTTCATAGATGCTGTAGTAATTGTATTACAGTTGCCCCTCCACATTCGCGAACTCAGCATTCGCGGTTTTAATTATTCGCGGTTTTGGGAGGGCCCCCACCGGGGGCCCCCAAAACCGCGAAAAGGGGCCTCCGGAGGCCCCTTGAAAGCCCTGAGAAGGAGCGGGGAGGGCCGGGGAGGTGTTCACGGGGCCTTTGGAGACCCTCCAGAGGCCCCGTGAAGGCCTGGGGAGGGTGGGGGGAGGCTGCGGAGGCCTTCACGGAGCCTTGAAAGGCTCCGTGAAGGCCCCGGGAGGGAGGGGGAAGGGTGGGGGGAGGCCACGGAGGCCTTCACGGAGCCTACGAAGGCTCCGTGAAGGCCCCGGGGAGGGATGGGGGAGGTTGGGGGGAGGCCCTCACGGAGCCTTAAAAGGCTCCGTGAAGGCCTGGGGAGGGTGGGGGAGTCCGCAGGGGCCTTCACGGAGCCTTGAAAGGCTCCGTGAAGGCCTGGGGAGGGTGGGGGGAGGCTGCGGAGGCCTTCACGGAGCCTTGGAAGGGTCCGTGAAGGCCCCGGGGAGGGAGGGTGGGGGGAGGCCTTCACGGAGCCTTGGAAGGGTCCGTGAAGGCCCCGGGGAGGGAGGGGGGAGGGTGGGGGGAGGCCTTCACAGAGCCTTGGAAGGCTCCGTGAAGGCCTGGGGAGGGTGGGGGGAGGATGGGGGGAGGCCTTCACGGAGCCTTGGAAGGGTCCGTGAAGGCCTGGGGAGGGTGGGGGGAGGCTGCGGAGGCCTTCACAGAGCCTTGGAAGCCTCTGTGAAGGCCCCGGGGAGGGAGGGTGGAGGGTGGGGGGAGGCCTTCACGGAGCCTTGGAAGGCTCCGTGAAGGCCTGGGGAGGGTGGGGGAGTCCGCGGGGGCCTTCACGGAGCCTTGAAAGGCTCCGTGAAGGCCCCGGAGAGGGAGGGTGGAGGGTGGAGGGTGGAGGGTGGAGGGTGGAGGGTGGAGGGTGGAGGGTGGAGGGTGGAGGGTGGAGGGTGGAGGGTGGAGGGTGGAGGGTGGAGGGTGGAGGGTGGAGGGAGGCCTTCACGGAGCCTTGGAAGGCTCCGTGAAGGCTAGGGGAGGGTGGGGGAGGGCAATCAATATTCGCGGTTTTTTGACATTCGCGGGGGTCCGTGGAACCTAACCCCCGCGAATGTCAAGGGACAACTGTATTATTATTATTATTATTATTATTATTATTATTAGCTATACCCGGTGTAATATACACCATTCCCCCCACGTGCCACACTGCCCATGGTACACACGCCACTCCCCCACGCCGCCCTCCCCATGGCATGCTTCCCTCCTTGCACTTGTGCCACCCTGCTCATGCCCCTGCCACCCTCCCTGTGCTCGTGCTGCCCTCTTCCCACCCCTGCCTCCCTCCATGCGCCTGCGCCTCCCTCCACGCACCCCGTGCCACTCTGCCCATGCCCCGTACAGACCACACACACACCATGCCACAACCCCCCTGCTACTCACATCCCCTCTGCTGCTGCCATGTTCAGAAAGGACTTAAATGTCCACTTGTTCCCACCCCCAGTATGCTGATTGGCTGCCCAACAGAGCTTTGATTGATTGGTCAGTTTCCTAAGTGGCCAATCAGTACACTGATGACAACATACCTAAGAGAATTATATAGAGAGAGTATTAATCTTAAATTAAGTATTGGGGGGTCTGCAACAACAAAAAATATTTAAAGGGGGTCCCTGCTGAAGAGCCATTGGTACACAGAAACACCCCCATGGAGAAGCCAAAAGTGTAGATTGTTATATTGAGCTCAAACAATTTCTGGCAGTTGTCATTTCTGCCAAAAACAGAACTTTGGTAAGACCCCCACCACAAATTACATTACAACAGGGATAGCTCTAAACAATACATCATGGTTGAGAAAATCCATTTCCCCTCCAGGTACTTTGGGGATTTCAGCTAAGCTCAGAGGGAACAGGGAAGTCCAGGACAGGGGCAGATGATGTCATGGTACCTGCTAATTAAGAAGCTCTAGGCCTTCAGCCCTAAGAACATGGGCTTCACTACTCCCTTTTCTATATGTGTATGAGCACCATGTCTATTTGCTTGAGAACATGTATATGGTTCTCTTGTTCACATAGAGGCATGCCAGGAAAATCAAGATAGCAGGTGCAAGTGAACTACTCCTAGTTTGTTACTTCCCAAATTGCTCCCACCAAACAGGGGGTTTTTTTGGGGGGGGGCAGGGTGCAATTTTTAATATATATATATATTTCCATTTTTTTGTCAAAACATGCTACTAACTCATCAGAAAAAAAAAACAAACTTATTTTAATCTATTGGGCATGTGACATCCCACCTGTTTCCAAAATAAAACTGAAGTAGGGATGGATTAGAATGTTTCCAATCCATGTCAATTTTATACATAATCATTCAGAAGTCTTTTCCAATTCCTGCACTAACTTGCATTTTTTAAAAAAGCATGAAAATTTATACACATTTTACATGAACCTTTGAGAAGCCACTCTGAACTCTTTTGAGGAAGGAAAGGTTATTGTTACCTTGGTTTCAGACTAGTAAGTGTTACTGACCATAGTTTTGGACCATTCAGATTTCATCCAAGAATCTACGGGGTAGTCCAGATGGTGAAATAAATCCTCATGGAATCTTCATGGGATCCTTATGGAATCCCATCCCATAGCGTTCTGCCCTTTTCAGAGGGAGAGGGAGCAAAAGTTGGGGAAAGTCTGCGGCAAAAGCCTTCAGAACTTTCCCAGAGTTTTTTGACAACTGTGGGAGAAATGCATACTCCCTCATGTTAGGACAACCAATTCGCATTGTAGCACCTTGCTGAAGAGGACAGCTGATTGGTTGGATATGCGCAGGGGAGCGGAGTTTCCTAAGAAGTCAGATCCTGGAACCACTATGTTGGATTGTCACTATACTAATCATGCGCTCAGGTGATGAAATAACCTTTCTTTTCTTCTTTTTTCATTATTTCAGCAGAGGATCACTCTTCTGCACCTTAGAATTAGTTTTTTTAAAAAATACTTTTTGGTGGGAGCAATTTGGGGAGTAATGAACTGGGAGTAGTTCACTTGTACCCAGTTCACTGGCATGCCTCTGTGTGAACAGGAAACATGGAGAGCTTTCCACACCAGCAACCTTGACAAAAAATTGTTGAGAAAGATGACAGCCGCTGCGAATTGGTGTATGTGTGCACCAATCCCCATTTTATTCCCTCGTCTAGACTGGCCCTAGGAATCAGGGAGATATCATTGGATGCTGCAGTATGATCTGAGTGGTGCTAGTTATTGCAATTGTGCTATTGAGATCCTATCTATTGTGTTCCATTCAGATGTTTTGTCATTCTGTTTGGTATTGCTCCCAGAACACCTATCACCATTCAAGTCTTAGTTGTTTTCTTTTCCAAGCAGGGCTGGATCTTAATTTATAAGTCTGATATTTCATAATGTTTTCTTTCTCTTTGTCTCCAGTTCTGTTATTCCCAAAGATTGCCAACTCTATAATCTAAATGTTTTTGTTTTTTTTCTCAACCATAGTTATGTCTGGCAGATTATGTTCTAATTGTTTATCAGTTTGAACCTAAAAGTCCCTTAAGATTTTTACTTCACCACTTTTGACAACTTTTTAAAGCTTCTATTCCCATCAGTTCTTTACAGATGGTAAATCATATTTATTTGCATAAATTCCAGTGTCTCATTGCAGCTGCTTTATCATGGTGTTTCTTATCAGTTTCTCCAGTCTTGGTGCATGAAATGATATTATGGTCATCAATTTCACCTTTTTCTTTACATAGATGGCATTTACTGTCTGTGGTTTTTCAATATTTGCCTTGATGTTATTTGTCTGAAGTGCTTGTTTGTGAGCTGCAAATAGAAGTCCTTCAGTTTCTACCCCCCCACACACAAGTGTTACATTGTATAACCATTTCCTGATTATCACTGTTTTAGCTTTTCTTTCTCTACTTTTAACATACTAACCATGTAGTGGTTTGTCTTGCCAGGCTTCAAGGAAATTTTCATTTATTTTGTTTTTGTTTCTGTAGATGTCTTCTATTTTTTCAGTGTTTAATAAATTCTCTCTATATACCTCTATTAATACTTTTTTCTTTGCTTTCTTTTATATGTTCACTGAAGGGTCATTTCTCTTCATCAACAGTTTGTTTTACTTGTAATATTCTCTGGCTAGGATAGAGGACCATTGCCTCCCCAAAATAGTACTCTACGGTGAACTTGCCACGGGTCAGCATAAGAGGGGTGCTCCAAAAAAGCGATACAAGGACTCCCTGAAACAACATCTCAGGCTCAGCCAAACTGATCACCCAACAATGGTCCGCCCTGCCTCACATCGGGAGGCATAGAGATGCACTATCCACAATGCTGCAGCCTTATCTGAGAACTCACGCCGAACAAGTCTTGAAGAGAAATGACAACGCAGAAAGAATCACAACCCAGAAACATCACCCAAGGAGAGCTTCTGCTGTGATTTCTGCAACCGGACTTGTTTATCTCGGATTGGCCTTTTTAGTCATCAGCGTGCTTGCAGAAAGTGTGGGATGAGTCCTTCCTGAATCTTCATTTGCGAAAAAAGCCAGAGAGAAATATTCTCTGGCTACCACTATTACATGTTAGGTATAGTTGATCAATATCATTTCAAGAATGTAAAGCATGGTTTGCTGTCATAATTTTCTGAGTTTTCCTATTTATTGTATCTAGTTCTGAGGCCAATCAACAATTCCAGCAGTGTACTGAATAATTGTCATGGCCAAGGACCTTATTGCCTGAATTATGTTTCTACTGTTAACTTTGGATTTTAACATGTTACATATTTTTTATACATTAGTAATCTCATTCATTTTTTTTATGATGAATATCATCATCTTGTCATATTACAAATTATTCGTAGTTTCCATCATGGTTTAATTATATTTCTATCAAGGAGTTTTATTCCTTCCAATTCAACAATATTACCCTTATTTATTGGTAGTGTAGCACATTTATCAATTCCAGAGTCCATTGAGATGAGATGGTGATGAGGATGAGGATGAGGATGAGGATGGTGATGATGGTGATAATTATTATAACAGCAGCATTTTAGATGTGGTGTGTGTGTGTGTGTGTGAGAGAGAGAGAGAGAGAGAGAGAGAGAGAGAGGGATGATTATGTTTTAAGTAGAAATTCATAGAAGATTAGAGTCAAGACAAATTTATTCCAGTCCACACATTAGTTTAAGAGGTACAAATCAGTGGTTTGGATGATGATTTTTTTTAAAAAAAGATAATCCTTTGATATTTATTTACAGTTGGCTCTCTGTATCTACAGGTTATGCCCCCATGGATTCAATCAACCATGGCTTGAAAATATTCACGGGGGGGGGGCAAAAAACAAAGCCTTCTCCATTTTATAAAAGGGATGCCATTTTACTACACCAATGTATCTAATGGGACTTGTGCAACCACAGATTTTGGTATCCACGGGGTGGGGGGAACCTAGAACCAAACCCCAGTGGATACTGAAGGCCCACTGTACTTGATTCACTGACTGTGTTTGACTGGTTTTGGACTCTATGAACCTTGACTTGTATGGGGCAGAGACATTTGCTTCTTTGCTCATGGAGCATAAAACCTGGCACAGCCCTGGATATACTCTTGCTTAAAAACTAACACCTGGAGTTCATTTCCACTCAGAATAAATCACCAGCAGCTCCATAGACACCACGTTGAACATTACAAAGTTTCAAAAAGTTGCCTTTTTTAAACATCCAGGGTCTGGTATCCTGGAGATATTGTTGGCCTATGATTTTCATCATTCCTCACCATTGGCTATGATAGCCAAGGCAGATGGGGAATGCAATTAAACAACAGCTGGATGGCTATATTTACCCTTTCCATTTTGAAAGGATGTAAAGAACTTGTTGTCCCCACCAGTGTTGTTTTTATTTCTTCTTGTGTGTTTTTCTACACCGCCTTCTCATTAAAGGGCCAGGATCCATTGACACATTATAACAAGAAAGCTTTGGCCTTGCTGAGCTTCTTGACCCAGGTGGAGTCTCATAGTGGTGCTGAACAGTAGAATACACAGCCTCAGAGTGTGGTGGAGGCTAATCTAACACATTAGAGAGCTGGGCCAAAACTAACAACATTAATTTCAACAGGGAGGAATGTAAGGTTCTACATTTAGGCAGAAAAAAATGAAATGCACAGATATAGGATGGATGACACCTGCCTTGATGGCAGTACATGCAGAAAGAATCTACGAGTCTTAGTGGACAAAAAGCTGAGTATGAGTCAGCAGTGTGAGGTGGCTAAAAAAGCCAACGTAATTCTAGAGTGCATCCACAGGAGTACAGTGTCTAGACTGAGGGATATAATCTCACTTGGACCACTCTGTTCTGCTTTGATCAGATCTCACTTGGAATACTGTGTCCAGTTCTGGGCACCACAATTCAAGAATGATATTGACAAACTGGAACATGTCAAGAGGAGGGCAACCAAAATGGTGAAAGGTCTGGAAGCCATGCCTTGTGAGAAGCAGTTTAGGGAGCTGGGTAAGTTTAGCCTGGAGAGAAGGTTAAGAGGTGACATAACAGTTATGTTTAAATACATGAAAAGATATCATATCGAAGAGGGAATAAGCTTGTTTTTTACTTACTTACTTGTTTTAGCTTGCTTACTTACAGAGACTAGGGGCTTTGGATTTTTTCAAACTGGGCCAAATGCCTCATACCTGCCCCGCCAACCCCAATCCCATTCCTGCCACAGAATAAAGGAAAAATGTTTGCACACTTACCTTCATTCCGTGATAGGAATGTCTTCCCTCCCTCCAAGCCGGCCAGTCATAAATGCAGCTGTTGTAAGGCTGCCTTTACAACCGGCAACAGAAATCATGCCTATTCTCATGAAAGAATGGGTGCACGGCAAATTTGAAAATTAGAAAGAAAAAAAAAAGAACTGGCAAAAGGAAAATCAAAACACGTAACAAAAATTACAATTAACCAGGGGGGAGAAAGGTGCCACTTACCTGGATGTCCTGATCATGGCCAGAAGTGCTCAGAAAAGACCTCCTCCCCCATGCCTGTCATCTTGTCATCCTTTGCCAAGACCCCTGATTCTGTGAAAGACATGGAACGGGTGTTCTATTCATGAGGTTTCATCTGGGAGCAGGACAAAAGGGGTCGATATCGTCTGAAAGGGAGCCCCTTTCTTGAACCTGTTCTGTGCCTGTCACGGAATATTGACCCCATCTGAAAATCTCCTTTATCAGACTATCCCTTTAAAGCGTTCTTTTGCTGGCATAAAAAAAATCCATTTTTATGCCAGCAAAGAACGTTCCTCCCCCCTGCACTTACCTCTAATCCCAGCAAAGGCAGCTCTGACCTTTGAAATCCTGTGAAATATCACGAGACTTGATCACGCAATAAATTAATCCCCTCCAAAAATCACTGAAATAGTTTTTAAAAGCACAAAAACACACTTTAAAATTTACAGGTAACCTGCGGAGGGTCATAAAAAGTATGTCACGTACCTGGATGTCGTGATCTCACCTGGAAGTGTTCTCACCAGACCAGCCACTGACGGGGTAAGTACGGGGGTGGGGAGACATGAGGTTTCACATGCCAGATATGCTGGTAAAAACAAAAAACAAAACAAAACAAAACATAAAACAACATAGGGGGGATCAATTGACAGCTTAAGCTGTCAATTAAAAAGCATAGGTTTTTAAGGGGACATAACCATGAAAGGCAACATCGCACCCTTTCGTGGTTATGTGGCATCATTATGGCGTCTTATTCTGTGCATCTGATCAAGTCCTAGGACACAGAGCAATGGACTCAAACTACAGGAAAAGAGATTCCACCTAAATATTAGAAAGAACTTCCTGTGGTAAGAGTTTTTCTACTGTGGAATATGCTGCCTCAGAGTGTGATGGAGTCTTTTGGGGTTTTTAAACAGAGGCTGGATAGTCATCTGACAGAAGTGCTTTGATTGTGTATTCCTGCAGGGCAGGGGGTTAGACTGGCTGGCCCTTTTGGTCTCTTCCAACTCTATGATTCTATGATTCTAAGATGATCTCTACAGCCCCATTCCCAGGCTCCTTTTATTTTCTGTGAACTGTGCTCAGTGGGGCCTATAGCAAGAGCAACCTTCCATTACTTAAAGGAAACCCATCCTCATAGGGAGGAAGCTTTTGATATTCTTCATTCTTGCATGTGAAAACAAAATAACTGCAAATAAGCATTACCACCAATAAGCCCCTAAGTGACAACACTGCAAGAACATCAGGAATTTCAACTCTTCCAGCCAGCATAGCCTTCTTTGGAATATGCTAACAGTAGTGATCCAGTCCTCTGCACAGAAGATTATATTCCAGAATCAGGCTAAACACATCCAACGTTCATGTCTAACATGGATATTCAATAATATCACGAGGGAGAAATGCTAGCAGAAGATGAAAAGCCCTAGGAGATTATAAGATGAGGCAAATGCCCCAGGGCAGGAACGGAACAGGGGTGAGAAAGCGGCTTCATTTCAGATGATGTCAAGCCTCTCCATGATGCTTCCATTCTGCCTCCGTTCTGCTCCCAGGGTATTCTATTCACGATGAAAAATTGTGAATAGAACCCTTTTTCCATTTTCTTCCCTGCCTGTCACAGAATCAGGGACATGGGAAATGGATCCCTGTCCCTGTTCCGTGATGACAGGCATGGGGAGGAGCTCCATGATAATCACTTCCTGCCACAATCTGGATATCAAGGTAAGTGCCACTCTTTTTCCCCCGCTCCCTGGGTTGCTTTTTTTATTTTAAATTTATTTCTGCCTTTTATTTTTTGACTTGACAGCTGGGGAGTTATTTTAAATTTCTCTCCCGCTCGTTCTCTCACGAGAATAAGCAGGATTTCCCCCGGCCGGTTGTAAAGGCAGCCTTATGATGGCTGCATTTATAGCTGGTTGGGCAAGGAGGCAGGGAGGCCATTCCTGGAGCGGAATGGATGTAAGTGTGTGAACAGTTACCTCCATTCCATTACAGGAACAGGAAAGGAGGTGACGGGACAGAAAGAGGGCATTTTGGCCCCATCTGATAATGTCCTAAAAGGCTGGCAATGTTCACTTTGGTAATTAATGACATGGTCTTTCCTATGGCAATAAACATTTTCATTCTAATGCCATCCTTGCAGATACTATTACTACAAAGGCTCCTGTTAATTTGTGATACTGCTGGCTGCTTGTCCATCTTTATTGGTCAAATATAGCATCCATAGCCTTAGGCTTTGCTTTTCTGTGACAGCGTATCTTACAAAGAAGATAACATATCAATATGAGATAAGACAATGTTGAAAATTGTTCTGCCTGAAAGATAATTGCTCATGGGTTTTTTTCTTTTGTTAATATTGTTCTGTATTTCTACAATAGTACTTGTTCTTAGAGTTTTCTCCTCACTCTATATGATGAAAAACCCTTCTGCATGACACAAACCACCTGGCAACTTTATTAATGCAGAGGTCATCCAAGGCCTGAGCTGAACTTTAATTCTCCTTTTAACTAGGAAAGCAGAAGATAAGAGGGATTCTGTGAACCTGGCTTATATTTTTCCACATACTTTTTGTGCCTGTTTCCCTGATAAATATGGACATTCTGTTATGGAGAGCTCTCCCCATTTTTTAAAGGTTGCATTTTGAGTGGTTTGATCCAACAGCTTCGTCACAGCACTTACAAGTACTGACACATACTTTGGAGTAAACATGGGCTAGCATGATCTACAATTCAGATGAAACAGATTGAAACATAGGCTGGAATTCACAATCAGTTACAAATGCATAGCCTAGAGTTACATATTCATAACTGATTTGTATTCAGATCCCTGCTCATTCATTAGTGTAGGGAATACACAGGGATTGTAAAAGTCCCCCAATCCTGTCTTACCAGGAATCAGCCACTACAAGCAATGCAACTCTTGATCAGGATGCAGCAGACTGATCTTTCCACCACCCCCCTCCCATGAGCGATCTATGGTGCAGCAGTTAGAAGTAGGATTGCTGTCACAAAATTTCTCCACGCACTGGGAGGTTTTCAGGAATGTCAGTCTCCTGCATTCTGATTGACAGGAGACTAGACATCCCCCCCCATTGATCACAAGTGGCTGCTGCCCAGTAACTCAGGATTGAGGGGAGGTCAGGACAGGAGATGCTACTCAACTATGCAACCAAGATAGTTATTTAACTTAGGCTGCTGCCACAGTGCCAAAATTAACCAGTTTGACACCACTTTAGCTGCCATGACTAAATACTATGGAATTGTTGGGTTTGTAGTGTTGTAGTGTTGTGAGCTATTTAGCCTTCTCTGCCACAGCAAACTACGAACCCTAGGATTCCATATGCTGGAGCCATGATAGTTAAAGTGGTGTCAAACTGCATTATTTCTGCAGTGTGGCAGCAGCCTTCTGCAGTAGGATTCTGGCCACAATTTTCAAGAAGATAGCTGTCTTATTTTGTTTCAACTTAAAAATGAAATCAGGGGAGATGGAATCTAGAAGAACCTTTGTGACTAAGGACTTTTTCAAATGGGGGGGGGGAACCCGAAGAGGTCGGGAGAAGAACAGCCTGTTGTGCTTACAGCACTCCATTTCGGATGATGCCGTCCTCCTCCCGATCTTACCCCGTGCTTCCTTCATGCTGCGGGCACAAGAAATGCACTACTTTTATTGATGGAACCCCCCATCAATAAAAAGTGGTGCCTGCAGCATGGAGAAAGTATGGGGGAAGGTTTGGAGGAGGACGGCACCATCTGAAATGGAGTGCAGTAAGTACAACAGCACTGTTCTTCTCCTAACCTCCTCAGGGTTTTCCCCCCCATTTGAAAAAGTCCTAAGGCTTTATCAGATTACCCTCCCTAATAGTTCTTTTGCTGGCATATTTTGTGGTGTTTTTATACTGGCAAAAGAAAACCCCTGCCAGACTTAACTTTAGCAGTGGCAACGAGGCACCCTGGCATAAACAGAGCATGAATGGAGCTCCGTTCACTACTGGGGTTGAGATCTTGCCGATTCTCATGAGAAGACACGAGCATGGCAAATTCAAAAAAGTAAGTGAGACAAAGACATAAAAAGTACACACAAGCACAGAAACACACTTTACAACTTACAAGTAAACTGAGGAGGTTCATAAAAAGAGCATCCCCTACCTGGCTGTGATGATCTTCTTGGAAGTGTTCTGTCGTTGACACCATATTCATGTGAGCACAATGGTGTCAGGATTCACATGCCAGAAATGCTGGCAACAAAGCACTACAGCAGACCTATTGATGGCTTGGCCCATCAATAAAATAGAACAGCTTTCTGACAGCACATGATTGTGAAAGGCCGATATTGTATGGCATGTGTGCCCTTTCGTGATCATTAGGCATTGTTGTGACACCATATTTGCAGCATCTGATAAAGTCCTAACTGGTTTATTTTACAAGAAGCCTTCAATTCACTTATTCAGATGCACTGGTGGAGAACAATATTAACACTACAGGTTTTAAGTAGTTACATAATTGTGCGAGTAGGAATAAAATGTAATGGGATACCGAATGATGCAGATTGTGACACTGGCCATAAACCTTCAAAGAAATATGTGAGATGATATAGGTCTGTCAGGGAGCTCGCCTGTTGGTCTTAAAGTGTAAAAGCAATATATTTTGTTTGCCCAAAAAGTTAGTTCCTTTGAAGGAGGAAAATTTTGTGAGGAAAATCCTTTTATTCATGTGTCAGTGTGATGGGCCCTGATTATTAATAAATGTAATGTAGAAAAAAACCCACAACATTATATCTTTCCATCCTTCTGCTAATGGATTAGAATTTGCAAATGTATCCCAGTTCATCTGTTTCTCTTTCCGAGCTTTCTTTGATTTGATTTCCCCCCCCAGAACAGCTAGTTGTAGGTCAAAGATTGGATATATGACATCAGAATGTAATTAAAGAAATGCAGAAAACAGAAGAGTGTTATTTTATCAGTCACTTATACAATGACATGAACAATTTTGTTTGTTTAAAATTACAAATGAGTGGGCGGAATATTATTTTAAGGCCACTTATGAAAATGCCTATAGACATTACATAACAAACATTTATTCCAAATGTCTCAGACATAGCTGTTATGTATATGATTTGGCTGTTAGTCAAGACATAGCTGTTACTTGTCCTTCAAAATGGTGCCCAAATTATATACATTTCATGCTTGTTCAATTAAGGGGGAAGTGTTTAATTGTGAAGTCTGCTTTGATCATTTGTAAGATTGGTTCATGTTTCTCCTTGTAACTAAGATTTCTGTTTGATTTGCATGACACTGTAATCACCCAGGCATTTATATTTCAGCTAACATTGAGGAAGAAATGAATTACTCTTTATACTGTGGGGAATGCCTTTTTTAAAAGTGTAATTTTGGCTTGGAAAAAAAAATCTGCTAATTTGCTTTGTGTGATCTCATTACTACTCAGATTTGTCCTTTTTATTACTTTGATCAAATCTTACACACAGTTCAAGAGACCTCCCATGAAATGTTAAACTGGGACACATTGCTTCCCCCTTCTTTGGACTCATTGAATTTAGATGTCTTGATAGACTGAAAGGATTAAAAATGTCCAAAGCTGATACATTTAGCTACATGAACTCCTTTTCACTTAGATTATTCAAAGATGAATGAATCATCTTTACTGTGAACTTGGTGATTATTTCCTTATCCTCTTGAACTAAGTATGAATGGGATACATCTCTTCGATTTCTACATACTCTTCCTAGGCCATGCTCATAAATGCTATGGCAGATCTCTGGAGGCTCATGCCGTTGGGTACAATTTAGAGAAATGAAGGTGGGGGAGACTTAAAGCAGGAAGCAAATCCAAAGGGGCTTTTAACAAAGTTATCCATTTTGCATTTCAATTGCTAAACATGTGATAAAGGGAAGTGCCTACATAAATTTAAAGGCTATTACAGAAACACTCTAGAAAATGTTATATTCACATGGCAACCAGCTTATTATATTTACATGAACATCTGTTGCAGGTTCACTAAAACCCTAAAAGCAGATGGACATGAAGAGGAAAAAGTAGTAATTAACAAAGCTATATGTTGATTAAATCAGCATGTGGTTAATTTTAATGATGCCTGATCTTTCGTGGGGTTTGCAAGCAAATCTCTGAGCTGACATGTTGATTGGTCACAAAAAAAATGTGAATGTTACTTGTGCTCCTGTGATTAGAATACTCTCTCTGTAAAGGGCCAAGTCTGCTCCCCTTGAAGTCAGGAAGATCAAGTAATTAACTGACTAATGTTCTCAGGTCATGATCATCATTGCCTTACATGTTGTGTCCTTTAATGTAGATATTCACTCCAATGGAAGTACATTTAAGTAGCAAGAAACATGTTGAGAATTTTGCAACTGCAGTAGAAATGTAAATGCCATGGGGTTGTTATTGGGATTTTTTTCTCCTTTGAAAAACATGTGACTATCAAACATTCATGTTCAGCTAATCGAGTAGGGTGAGAGGTTTTTTACCCTTCAAGGTTACTTAAAAACCCCTTCAAAATGAATGAATGAATGAACGAACAAAATAAATTTTATGTCATTAGAGTAAAAGAAATGGGTTTGAATGACAAATCTGTAGATCTGAATTTGAAATGCACAAATGTCAAAAAGATTCATTTGCATAACCAGCTGTGTAATACAAGTACCTAAGAACTATGGTAAGGAAATGGTATTGCCCTTAAACAGTATTTGTTTAAAACTGACTCCGTCCATGGCTAAGATCCTGCATCAGGAGATGTACCTATGAAAAAATAGTGATATCTATATAGCTACATCTCCCAATGTGCTTCCCTCAAACCTACCTTTTACACAGTGCAGCCCCACCCAATACAGCCATTTTTGTATTTCTGGAAAGTGGGGATATGAGCAGGAACACATCCAGTTCTTTTCCAGTAAAGGCATCCCCTGCTTATTCAGTAGGGACCAGGGTACAGTCCAAAAGTGGAACTGTTTGAAAAACAGAACCCAGTCTCTTTTTAAAGCTTGCAAATGCAAATGTAAGATTGAACACTAGATGGTGCCAAGTCAACTGAGGGGGAAACCAGCACACCAAGTAGACTGAGAAAAAACAACAGAGTGCTTAGTCTACTGAAAGGGAGGAAAGCAACAGCAGTGGTCAAAAGAGCATACCAGGGGTTTGAAAATGAGGCATATGGGTGTAATTTAGATGTGTCAAAACAGTGGAATATTGAAAATTGAGCGGTTGAAAAGAGGCGGATGCCTGCAGCTGGACATGCTGTGACAAGCATTTGTCCAGACCTCCAGAGGTCCTCGTGATGTCCCTCCAGGTGATCTCCTTGTGGAGTTTCCAGCTATAGGAAAGAACTGGATGAATCCCCTGCTCATACTCTGCTCTCTATCAACACAGAAATGCCCATTTTGGGAGGGCTGCACTGCTTAAAAGGTAGGCTTTGGAGGGTTTTTGTTTTGTTTTGTTGTTTTGGGAGGGGTTGTTGTTTTTGTTTTTTGTTTTTTTGTTTTTTGACATTGGGTGGACAGAAAAGACTTCTAACCTGGCAAAGGTTGTTGGTAAAAATGAATTCCAATGGCATGAGTTACATTTAATGCCATTGTAATCCATGAGCAGAATGCCAGCCCATATTTGAATCTACCTACACACACACACACATCACACACCACCAAAAATATAATAATAATAATCAATGGTACTCTTCCAACTCAATGGTAGATGTGCTTTGTAATTTCACAGTACCTGCAGCTTAATGCAGATCCAAATGTCTCAGATCATATTCCACTACAACCTTCCCCAAGCAATTAGAAGAGGAATGGGCAACTGAAGGGGGGAGGGAAATAAATGTTCATCCTCATGGTACCTGCCCCCTGTTGGGCAGCACCAGTACTTCCTGAAAGATAATACAGGAAGCTGAAGAACAGATTTCTTCATTTCTGGATCATTTTGGGGCAGAATATTGCTCCAAAATAGTATGAAAAAGTAGGAGTACTTGGGAGAATGAAATGGGTCTTTC
The DNA here is from genome assembly GCA_030847615.1 of Gambelia wislizenii. Taxonomy (NCBI): domain Eukaryota; kingdom Metazoa; phylum Chordata; class Lepidosauria; order Squamata; family Crotaphytidae; genus Gambelia; species Gambelia wislizenii. Next base: position 114,586,557 of record JAUMIR010000004.1, read on the forward strand.
AGGGCTGAAACTGGGGTTTGAGGATACATATGGTCGGCAGGCAACACTTAAACCACTACTGAATTAGAAGTAGCACTGCCTAGATTTGATTTATCCTGGGTGAAACAAAGTTAACAATACCTTCTTTCCTTGTGCCTCACTTACAAAAGCATAAATGGGACATAAGTGAAGACAGAGGTCAGAGACTTGGGAAGTTATTTTTAAAGCATTAATTACCATTGTAGTTCAAAGGTCCCAAATGGTTAGTTACTATTATAGTCAACAAGTTTAAAAGTAGCTCTTTGTCTTCAAGTAGAAAACTTTAAAGGTTCTTTTTTTTAAATGATATGACTCTTTTTCATTAGCAGGATAAGGCACAGTGCAAATCATCACCTGAACCTCATGATGGCACATTTCTACCATTTAGGGAGCTCATGCCCCCACAACTATAAAGATAACTACAAAGTCACTGCAAAGTTACACCACCAGGAGCGGTGTTATCCTTTGCTATCATAATATAATGTGGCCACTCCTTAGTTACAATGGAAAAGAATTAATTACAATTAACTGGTTACTTGCAGTTAGTTACCTTCATGCTCTGGAAAAGAGGTACTCTTAGGAGGCAGATCTATAAACCCAAATATGGTTCTCACAAAGAATCTCCAACTCAGTCAACCACTCATCCCATTCAGTCAGCCCCATCCAGCTCGCCTGTTTAGTGTATCACGTTCCATGTTTAAACACACAGAGAAAGATTACAAATTATCTCCCATCCCTTGGCTCCTACTGAGGAAGCATCCACCAACCATTCTGGACTATTAACTTGTTAATCCATCTGGCAAATGATTTGTTAGCTGTAAACCATAGTGGTATTGTGCAACACTAGATGCCTCATTCAGTCCTACCTTGAGGAGTAAAATTGCCTACCTTTGATGTAGACATGGAAAAGGTCTCAGGTCATCAAGATCACTTGTTCAGCTGGAGGATCCTTCAAACATAAATGTGCCTATCAGTGAAATACTGAAAGTTATATAAAACCATAGTCTGTGATCATCTGTTACAGGAGATTACCAGAAGCGGGGGAATGCAACAAAAAATTGTGTTCCCAACCATCTCAGAAGATCGCTAAAAGAAAGAAAGTGAGACTTTACCAGATGGTGCAACCTTCAGCCATCCCTAGTGCCACTGCTGCTAGGGCTTCCCTTTTTCATTGATGGGGAGAAGCCACAAATCAAAAGGGACACCTTACTAACAGCCGTGCTATGCCCCTGGGATGCTGGAGGATGACATTGTCTGGTAAAGTCACCCATTTTTGTTCTTGTTGCGATCTTTTGACATGGTTTTTACCAGTCTGATAACCTCCATAGTGTGGAGAAGCAGAAGAAAGCAGGAGAGATCACACTGCATCATTGTCAGAGCAGTGTGTAGGGGGAAAGGCAGACTTAATTTAAAATGAGAGTAAGCCAAAGTGACACATGACCATTTCCTCCTACATGATAATTAATCCATTAATGTTAAAATGTTTCATTAAAAGGTTACAAAAAGCTAGAAGAACCTTAAAATTACATGTATGGAAACACAATGATAGTAACACTATACATCATAGGTATTAAATTATACTCATATATAACCAATATATTTTAAAAAGTAAAACAGAGATGAGCTGAGGCAAAATACATAAGCATACATGGAACAGTCAGGACAGGTGTCAACAAAGGAAGAGGAAAATCAATACTTCCAGGCAGAGAGTGGAGAGAGCTGAGAAGAAGTGGACATACATACACTCAATCAGAGCAGGACTGGGTATTGCGTATGTCTTTCTGTAAAGACTTGCATTTTCTATTACTTTTGTTTGGAAGTGGAAACAATCACCAGTTTTACATTTTGCCAAATAGACTTTCTCAGTTTGTTCACTGTGGCCTGATTTCAAAGAGCCTGATTATTTCAGTGCTCACACAGAGAGACTTTCCAACTCCACTTTTTTTATGCTTTGCTAGTCTTTTCTCAAAGTCAGTGAAAGAATTAGCAAAGTTACCTTTTTTTGGACTACAACTTCCAGCATCCCCTACCATGTTGGCCATGAGTTCAGGAAGTTTTTGTCTTAAAAAAGTAACTTTCCCAGGATCTTGGTCAGACGCCTCCATACCAACTCCTAGAACACAAGAAGTGTTAGAAAAATATTTTGTTCCTCCCTCTGTACTCCATGTGGAGTGCGTTGGATAGTATATCCTTCCCCACAGCTTCCATATTTGCTGGCCTACACTTTCCATTGCTGCAGTCAGTGTAGCCAGTGCTGTCTTGGGATGGTAGTACTGGCAGTCCAGCACATCTGCATCACACCCAGTTGGGAGGAAGCTGCTATAATTGCCCTCCATTCCAACTACAATTGTCTAGCCTCCGAGAGAGAAAAAAACAGCCAGGCACAGCTCCATCATGCCTTGGCCAAGCAGCTGTTGTGAAGGCCTTCTCTCTTATTCTAACTATCATAGCTCTACCCTCTGAGGGAGAGAAGAACAGCCAGAATCTGCTGGACTTAATCCCCTTCACCACTGCCATTTCCTTTTCCTTGTTTGTCCTGTCAGCTTCACAGCAGGAAACCATCAAAATAATGATTTGTAAGCCACCCTGGGAGCCTTTTTGGCTGAAGGGTGGGAAACTCTAAATTGTTTGTTTGTTTGTTTGATATCCCACTTTTCTTCCAAATGGGACTCAAAGAGGGTATGTAAATAAATAAATAAATAAATAAATAGTAGATTTTGCATTGTCAAGCTCTAATCTTGTGTAGCAGTAATTTTGATTCTATGGGATTTTACTCTAAGAAAGAACAGTTTGAAGACACATTTAAAATGCAGAGTCTTGTTGAAGGGGAAACATGACAAGAGTGGCCTCGTTCTTAGACAGAAGTTCCATTCCAATTAAAATTCATTAATTGTTTGAAAAAATCCAAAATATTAAATGTAAAGCTCAGTGATAAGAAATTCTGCCATATGCTCCCGCACCTCATACTATGATTACCAGGACCAAAGAAACAGTGTTAGAAAATTATTAGAAAATCATTTTGGTTCATATGGATGTCACTGCCAAGATTAGATTAATTAAACTGATAAATCCCTAGCACAGATCAAAAGCATGTGACAACAAGAGAGAGAGAGAGAGTTGCCAAAAAACCTCCACAGGTCTAGGTTGATTGGCAAACCCACACCGTTAAAGAAACTGGCAACAGACAAGAATGCCAGGTAAGGATAGGCACAGCAGTCTGATTCTCATGAACCTTACATGTCGTGAGAATGGGGGATTATGTCTTTTCCCTCTCATGAAGATGATGCTTTCAGATTTATAGAATTTTAGTCATTCTATGGTTTACATATGTGAGCTGAGTTTTTAGAAGAGAAAGGAATATAGCCATATGGTAATTGTTCAATCAACTCAAAAGAGTTACAGCATTGACTTGCAGTAAATTTTCTCTTGCTTTAATCAAATGAAATCCAGGGCCTGCCCTGCTGCAGATTCCAGTCCTCATTTTCCTCTCAATTCTGCTTCCTTGAATACTCAGCATCTTTTCTCTTTTACTATTATATCTTTAATAAAACAGGGAAGTAGTACTCTGGAAGCATAGCACCAAAGCAGATACTTAGCTTAGAAGAGTCACTTTTTTGGATGATGATGCCCAGAATCCCCTAGCTAATACAGTTATTGGTCATGTTAGCTGGGGCCTTTGGGGTGTCATAATCTACAAAAGTAATTTTTCCAAACTCTCTGCCAGACATCTGCTGAAAAAAAAATACAGGCCACGCCCCCCCCCCCTTTTCGATGAGGGATATGTTCCTGGTGCAGGCTGGATGTTAGGCCTGCACCACAGCCTGCACCACAGGACGAACACCACCATCCCCACATTGCCGTCAGCAAATCTGTGCTCAAGTCCATTCAGCAGTTCACCTACCTGGGAAGCATCATCTCCTCAGATGCCAAGATTGACAAAGAGATCGATCACAGATTACGACTCCTCGAATGCTTTCATCAGCGCTGTCTACACACAATCCTAAATATACACTGGACTGACTATGTGACGAATGTTTCTGTCCTTGAGCAAGCAGGGATCACCAGCATTGAGGCCATGATATTGAGAACACAGCTGCGCTGGGCAGGGCATGTTTCTAGGATGGAGGACCATCGCCTCCCAAAAACAGTACTGTACGGTGAACTTGCCACGGGTCAGCGTAAGAGGGGCACTCCAAAAAAGCGATACAAGGACTCCCTGAAACAACATCTCAGGCTCGGCCAAATTGATCACCAACAATGGTCTGCCCTGGCCTCACATTGGGAGGCATGGAGACCCACTATCCACAATGCGGCAGCCTTATTTGAGAACTCACACCGAACAAGTCTTGAAGAGAAATGACAACGCAGAAAGAATCACAACCCAGAAACATTACCCTGCTGTGCTTTCTGCAACCAGACTTGTTTATCTCGGATTGGCCTTTTTAGTCATCAGCATGCTTGCAGAAAGCACAGGATGAGTCCTTCCTAAATCTTCGTTTGCAAAGAAAAGCCAGAGAGAGATGTTCCTGGACTTATCATTTATAAATGAAACTGTGGATAATAGTGAACCCTATTAAAATAAACAACTTCTGGTACAATATACCATAGAGTTGTGTTGCAAGGCCTAGCAATTTCTTCTAGGCATTTTCCAGGGTGACTCTATGGTATGTGTCTGTAATTTTTTAGCCATAGTTAATTGAAACCGTGGATATTGGTTCTGTGGATATGGGTGGGGAGAAATATTAATCTACCTCTGGAAATATAGCAAGGAGGGGGTCAAACCTCTCTAGAAGGGGAGTTACAGAGCCACAGAGCAGTCACTAAGAAGGCCCTGTTCCATTTCCCCACCAGATGTACTAGTGAAGGTGGTGTGACAGAGCCAAAGGCCTCACCAGAAGACCACAAGACATGGGCCAGCACATATATGGAAATATAATTCTTCATACCCAGCCTGAGCTGTTTAGGCTTTGTAAATCATAGCTAGCACTTTGAATTGTGCCTGGAAAAACACTGGCAGGCAGTGGAGCTGTTGCAACAAGGAATTTGAGTGCTCTCTGTAACCAGCCTCAATTAACAATCTGTCTGCAGGTTGTAGGGCCAGCTGAAGTTTCTGAACACTCTTCAGACATAGAGCATGGTACAGTAATCCAAACAGTGTATACCTAAGATGTATATCACCATGGCCACACATCCCACAGTTCTAGCAATGAGCACAGATGGTGAACAAGCCTTAACAGTGCAAATGTGCTCCTGACCAGTGCTGAAATTTGAGCTTCCACACTCAAGAGTTAAATCTAAGAGTACACCCAAACTTCAAGCCTGTATCTTCAGAGAAAGCATAACTCTATCCAGCACAGCTGAATCCATATTCCCTGATCTGCCTTTTGACTAACCAGGAGAACCTCCATTTTGTCTGGATTAAGTTTCTATTTGTACACTCTCAGCCAGTCCATTACTAATGACAGCCACCAGTTTAGAACTCAGACAACTTCCTTGGGTTGAGGTGGAAAGCAGTGATAGAGCTGGGTATTATCTGCATGCTGATTGCACCGGATCCCAAACTCTGGATAACTTCTCCCAGTTGTTTCATGTATATGTTAAATAGCATTGGGGGGACACCTGTGGGCCCCCACAAGCCAGAGGTCAAGGGGTTGTGCAAGAGTTCCTCAGCATCACCTTCTGGGTTTGCCTCTTAAGTAAGGAATGAAGTCAATGTAAAACAGTGCCTCCAACTGTCATCCTGGAATGATAACTTACCAGCATTACTAGATCCATATGAACATCAGAAGTTTGTGTGTTTACTGATGAAGTTGATGATAACATTTACAAATAAAAGGTTCCTAATCTAACTGTTGATCGTTTGTAATGTCTAGTTTTCTTACATGCTCACCATACTTGACCTAAGATTTATTTCAAGATGATGATGGGCATCTACAGTGTATCTGAGCATTCGACAGACCAGAGCAGTTGGCTCATGATACAAAAAAGCAGTTGGCTTTTTAGATACTGTCAAATTTACTACTGTCATATTTCTCATTTCTATGTATGGTTGTGAAAACTGGACAGTGAAGAAAGCTGATAGGAAGAAAATAAACTCATTTGAAATGTGGTACTGGAGAAGAGTTCTATGGATATGTGGACTGCTAAAAAGACAAATAAATGGGTCCTAGAGCAAAATGAGGCTGAACTCTTCCTAGAAGCCAAGATGACTAAACTGAGACTGCCATGCTTTGGCTATATCATGATTCACTAGAAAAGACAATAATGAGAGGTAGAAGGCAGGAGGAAAAAAGGAAGAACACATCCCAGATGGGTAGATTCAGCCAAGAAAGCCAGGGCCCCGAGTCTGCAAGACCTGAGAAGGGCTGTTGATGATAGGGTAACTTGGAGGCCTCTCATTCATGGGGTCACTGCTCCATTCTGCTTTGTCCAGACCTCATCTGGAGTATTGTGTCCAGGACAGTGACCAAGTTGATAAATTGTCTGGAAATCAAGCAATATGAGGAACAGTTTGAAGGAGCCGGACATTCGCCTGGAAAAGATTGAGTAGACAAAGAGGTGGAAGAATCCAAGTGGTGTAATCTTGAAAAATATGTAGCAGAATTTCTATTATTTGATATTTTTAGAGCAAGAAAGGTGAAATATATTGGACAGATAAAGGAAGAAACCTGCAACAATAAATAGAAAATGGTGATTCAAAAAGTTAATGAACAAAGGGGGAGTAGAGAAATAGCCAATGTGATTGCAACTATTACCCATATCATGGAAAATGTATTATGAAGACTCATATAGATATATCCTTTGTGAAGCCATTGAAGAGGGAGGGTAGGAGGGAGGGGGGAAGGCAGCAAATTAAAAATGTGATTATGATTATGTAATGTGTTGTAAAATATTCAATAAAGAATATTTTTTTTTAAAAAAAAAGAGAAGGCTGAGAGGTGAAATGACAGGCCATCTTTTAAAAGATGAAGGGCTTTGAGGTGGAAGATTGAGTGAGCACAATTTCTCTTTTTGAAGAGAATGGTTCCCAAACCAATAAATTTAAAATGCAAGAAAGGAAATTTCAACTAAACATTAGGAAGGATGCCCTGACAGCAAAAGCCACTCAACATAGGGATGCACTACTGCAGGAGTTGGCAGACTATACTTCATTCAAAGTTTTAAAACAGAGGTTAGATGTTTTATCTGTGGGTTTCTGTACTGGTGGGGGATGGACAAAGTTCATTGGGGTCCCTTCCATTTGGGGTCCCTTCCAATTCCACGTGTCTATGATAAACCAAACCAGCAGTCTTTTTCCATTGCTTTTAAATCAGAGTTTATCCCTTTTGCAGAGGCTCATCATGTCTCAAAGGGTTTTATTTTGACAAAGCTTATTCAGTGCCCAAATCTAAATCTTTTTTCTACCTGTGGCCCTTCTCACATTTCACAATTATAGCTCTGTGATTATACTTTAACTTGCATGGTTCCATGCTATGGAATATTGGGGGTTTCAGTTTAGGAAGTGATATTTAGAATCCTCAGGCACTGAGCTCTAGGGCCTCACCAAACTAGAAATCTCAGTATTCCACAGGAAGCGGTCATGGCAGTTAAACTGGAATCATAGTGCTATAACTGTGGAGTGTGAAAGGGCCTCTGGTGTTACTACCATTTCATCTGTATACAAACCCCCAACCCACTGTTCTAGCAAGGCCAGTCCAAGACATTTTGTAAATTGTACCCACATTCATTCAAGCCAAGGTATATAATCCCTAAAGCAAGTTAAATTATTTTGGCTCATGAGCCAAAAGATCTCATGAGCATCCCGCTCTCCTCCTCACTAGCAATGGAATTGCAATAATACCTAATTGAATGATTAACATTTTGCTGCCCAAAGAAAAAGTACCAAGTGAAACAAGAAGAATGAAGTGACAGACATTTCACTGAGAGTTACAAAGGTCCCATCTATACAGGGGGGGGGGGGAATATGATCTCCTCTGAAGAAGCAGCCATTTGCAGCACTGCGACCTGTCTTAATGGTCAAAAGAGCCCCCTAAACTTTGCATGCCCCCTAGCAAAAATGGTGGCCACGAGTGATTTCGGACTTTATCAGACACATCAAATACGGCATCATAACAATGCCACATAACCGCAAAAGGGTACGCATATCACACAACGTCGCCCTTTCACAGTTATGTCCCTGCCAAAACCTGTACATTTTAATTGACAGCTTAAGCCATCAATTGATCCCTCCTGCCGTTTTTTGTTTGTTTGCTTGTTTGTTTTGCCAGCATAGCTGGCATGTGAAACCTCGTGTCTTTTTTCTCCTGTACTTACCCTGTCAGTGGCCGGTCCAACGCAAACACTTCCGGCTCAGATTGCAACATCCAGGTAAGTGACACACTTTTGATGACTCTCCCTGGGTTACTTGTAAGTTTTAAAGTATACTTTTGTGCTTTTAAAAACTTTTTAAGTGTTTTTTGTTTTTGTTTTTGAATTTCCCACACAATGAAGTATCACAATATTTTGTGGAATTTCTAAGGAGGAAGTGAACGGAGCTCCATTCCCTTCCTCTTTCTTTGCCAGGATTAGAAGTAAGTGTGTTGGGGGGGAGCATTCTTTTTCTGGCATAAACATTGATTTTTTTATGCCAGCAAAAGAATGCTTTAAGGGGCTCATCTGATAAAGTCCTTTCTCACTGTTTTAAATCTGCAGCCAATTTTTTTTTTAAAAAAAACTGTTTACCATGGTGCGCACAAGTGATACTTCATATTTACAAAACAAAAAGTAAGAAAAGAGAGAGAAAGATCACTGTTTTATCTCCTTAACAATCTCTTGCTTAGCCAAAAATCCAACATGGCAGCAGCAGGCCCTTTCCCTGTTTGCTAGCCCGGTCCTCATGCTCATCCAGCCAATCAGATTACACTGCCTCGTCACAGTGTCACAGGAGGGCCTTTTTGGCTATTGCTCCCAGATTATGGAACGGCCTGCCGGATGAGATCCATTGTATCACCACCCTAAATAGGTTTTAAAACGCTCTTAAGATGGATCTCTTCCAGCAGGCCTTTCCTGAATAGATACATGGCCATCAAAAAAGAAAATCTAGCTTGTCCCAACCTCGCTACGGCCACTGTCTGTTGTTTATTTTTAATTTTTGTATTTTTTAAAGTATGTTTTAATTCCTGAATTATTTAATTGTATTTTAAGGGGGGGATTGAGGGTTTGGGATGTATATTTTAATTGTTGTAAGCCGCCCCCGATTGCATTTCATAGAAGGGCGGGATATAAATAAATATGATGATGATGATGATGATGTGAATGTGACTGTCCTAACAATCGAACATTTGCATGTCCTATGAAGCCGTGGCCAGTTTAAGGGTCCTGTAGCACCTGCAGCTGCAGGGGGGGCATCATTGGGGGGGTACCATGATAACCCTCCTCCTGCAAAAACATTATTAGTAGGAAGGCTTCTGACCCTTGCTACATTGGGCACAACCAGCCGCAGAAGGGGCAGCCACCGTGGGAGGGGCAGCAGCAGGGCAGGGAGGCACCTTCGCCCCACCCCTCCCTCTGACATCTTCTTGTCCAGGGAGAACAAAGGTTGTGCTTTGAAAAGGGAGAGGAAAGGAAAAGCGCCAGGCGAGGTTGAGTTTCCCAAAGGGGTGGAGATGGAAAAAAGACGCACGAGGTCTGGGGGACCTATTTCTTCCTGAACGATGGGACCGCCTGAGAGAAGAGACAGGAAAACTCTGAGAGGGAAGCGAGGGACAAGAGTGCCTGGCAGGCAGAGGAGCTGAAACGGAAGAGGCTGGAGGGCTGCCCGAGGGAGCGGAGAGAGAAGCCCAATGCCAGTGGGAAGGGAAGCCCTGAGAGGACGAAGGAGGCGCTAATGGAGCTGTGTGCTCCATGCATTACAAGGGTTTACTATTTGTTATTTTAAAACTCAGCGCAGAAATGTGAGTATCTAGGCCTTTTCACTTATGAAGAAGAAAAGGACTCCCCACCCTAAGTTTCCTTTAAACATACTTAATGCCAGGTCAGTGGGTTTGCTAAGTGGTCTAGGAGGGGTGAATGAGGCCAGCCTTCAAGCTAGACAAGAGAAATAAATAATCTCCAGTTTCCAACTGCATGTATTTGTTCAAGAACCAAGCAGAGAAATATTCAAAAATGGCCAATTGTGTTTCAAATAAAATAAAGTACCAAATTAGCTAACTAAAACCTAATTAACTCACCAAAGCAGCTGGCAGGTACCTGAAGGACTTTGCAAGAGACTAAAACACAAAGGAAGAATTCCTACACATGTATATTTCAATGGGAGCTGGGAAAGGGAGAAGGACATTCAAACTGGCCAATCAACAGCCAGGGAGGATCTGGACTAAGAGGGCTTTCTGTAATAGCTGTGGAAAAGCAGATAGCATGATCCTTAAAGACTGATAAATTAGTGAATGTGTTTGCTGTTCAAAAAGCAAGAAAAGTTAAGATTTAAGTGAGTATTTTTTTTTAATTCAAAGAAGCTAGAAAAGAAAAGTCCATTTTATAAATGCTGTAATTTTAAATTATTTGATACAAATTTTATGTAAACTGGTTAAAATAATTTTAAAATAACAATTCAGGCTATATTTTGTATTCAAAAATTTACAACGTAAGACTGTAAAAGTAAAGACTTTTTTGGATGGGGTTTTATAATGCTAGCAGCCTCGTCTCCGTTGCGAGGCTGCTGTGCTGCAGGGCGTCCCTTTCGGATGACGCTCTCCCCTGCCGATACTGTTGCGTACCATGGGGACGCTGCAGCGTTGTATTTGCCGGTTTTCTAATCACGATCAACTTTCATGATTAAAAAACTGCCAAATATAATGCTGCAGCATCCCCGCGGTTACACAACAGTATTGGCAGAGGATCAGCAGGGGAGAGCGTCATCCGAAAGGGACGCCCTGCAGCGCAGCAGCCTCACAACAGGGACGAGGCTGCTAGCGTTATAAAACCCCATCCGAAAAAGTCCAAAGAAGGTACAAAATGCATTAAATATACTCAATATATATATTGGACTCAGTTCTTCCTTTTCCTGACTTCAAATTCTGCATGCTGAAACTAGTGTTTTGTAATTTTGATTTAGCGTGAATGGGCTAGTCTTTTGAGATTTGTTTAATAGAAATGATCTGCTTTGAGTATTAGGGGAGTGAGCATTAGAGTGTTTTGTAATATGTTTGTATTCTGTTTGGCTGGGGAAATTCACACCAATATTACATTAGTGCCTATAATACAGTTTTTTAAACTAAAATATTGGTGACAAATTATGTAATAATTTGAATATCCTGTACTGTGAACAGACTAGATTGCATTGACCTGAGATAAACACATGGGGCACCCAAAATAAAGTGTTGCAGGGACCCCCAAAATTCCTTAAACTAGCCCTGTATGGAGCTTTTTAAAAACTCAGAGAAAAGCTCTGAAGACTTCCCTTTGGAGCTTTATGGTAGATTTGGTTACCCCCCTTCTGAATGAGATGTATTGATGTGAATGTCCATTTAGATAGTTTGCCTTCCATGTGATTGCCATTTGGATTATTTTCACCATTTAGACAGGATCTTAATCTCTTTCAAAAAAATATCCAGGGTTTGGTGCATATCTCTGAAAACTTGGCTTCCAAAGCTGATTTTGAAACAGCTGGTGGTAAGAACAGGGAAACCATATCACCAAGCAATAATTCTGATGTGAATACAGTATTTTCTCTGTTTCAGAATAATGAGAGGCAATTTTATCAGGAAACAGAAACACAAGGGCAAATATCCCAAGCCATAGCTGGTAAGCAGGAAGGAGAAAGCCAAAAAGAAAGAAAAAAGTGTAGTAAATGCTGAAGGGAACCTAGGACTGGAGAAGACAGCAAATTAGACATGAAATTGCAATGCAATTTGGCAGCAGAAAAGGTCAATGCAATTTGAGACCGCATATGCCAAGAATTCCTGTCACAGACCAGGGAGGTTATGGCCTATTACCAATTTTGCATACTTAAAAGGCCTGGCCACTTGAATAAGCTTTGTCAAAATAAAATCTATTTAAAGTATGTGGGTGTTTAACCAAGCCAAATCAAAAACCTGTCTGACTTTTCCTTTTTAATCCCAAACAGCTTTATTCCAACAACTCATTTACCCATCAGTGTCCAAATCTGTTCTTAAAGCTGGCCTTTCAAGATAAGCAAAGGAAATGTTGTGTGAAGTCTAGAAATCATTTTCCGAATCAGCCATCTAAGCACAACTCAGGCTGCATCTACACTACAAAAATAATCCAGTTTGACACTGCTTTAACTGCCATGACTCCATGCTATGGAATCCTGCAATTTGTAATCTGTTGTGGCACCAGATCTCTCTGATTGAGAAAGCTAAATACCTCTCAAAACTACAAAGCAGTGTCAAACTGGATTATTTCTGCAGTGCAGATTCAGCCTCAGTTTGAGAACTGGTTTTATTAGAAGGTAGGGAAAAAAAATACTACCGTACTTTCAGATTCTACACAAAAGAAACAATTTAGGTGGCAGCACCTATCTAATTTAGAACATTTTTGATTAAAGTTATGGCACTTTAATCTTAAAGAATGTAATCATCATTACATGTATCTTCTATATACCCATGTATCCTGTACATTTATGTCAGTTAATAACTATCACTTGATCACATACATACACTGGAAACTGTTCATTTTTCTCTTTTTCTTTTCAGACACAAATCTTTTTAAATAAAATGATAATGTCTGTCCCACAGTCCATGCCGTCCTCTTCCATTCCATACAGTTCTGCCAAATACCTGCCAAGAAAGCCAATTAGGAATAAGTCACCATAGTTTTTGAGAGACAAACAGGCTATAAGCAAGACAGGGTTACCACAGTGAAAACTGGAGAGGGCTCCTGTACATTTACTGGATGCGTAGAAGAGGGATTTATGCACGTTTTGCTTGTCACACAAAGGTAACAAGCCACACCTGCCAAAATCTCCTCTTCTGCTCAACCATTAAAGGCATGGGAGTTGTCTCCAGATTCTCCCTGGAAACTCTAGGGTGAATATGGGAAATGATGAAGAATAAAAATGCTGAAGGATATGGCAAAGATTTCAATACCAAAGCCTTTTAATATTTCATATATTACATGTGGTTATAAGCATGGAGAAGTCGGTAATTCAGGAAGGAATTTTGCTATTTTATACTAGCAATTAGTCCTTAAGTATAGAACATGCATTTTTCAAAACAGGGATAGCTCTTCACATTTGAAATGTGTAGATTCTGCACTTGTTTTTAGATCTAGAATGGCATGTCTCAACTGTTCATTATTGTCTCAGGTAACTAAATCTTCAGTGTCAAGAAAGTTAACATTGTTTCAGCACAGACATTTGCCAGCAATTTTCTTTGAAGGAGGCAAGAATTTATTTGGCCTGACCTAATCATTGAACTAAATAGGTTTTCTTTTAACTCTCTGACAAAACAGATTTCTACTTATTTACTTTTCTTATGTGGTGGAGTTACATTAATTGCTTAATCTTCTGAGCTCCTGCACTGCCAAGTTAAAATCACTCTAGAAAATACTTCCTCCCCCCCACTATACGGCAAGTATCCTCATTGTAACCGGTATATGAAGAAGTGCCTATTTTGCCACGACTGCCTAAGAAGGGGATGGCGAAGTGATGTCAGAGGTTGGAGAGCATACCTTCCAACATTTCACAGATGAAATCTGGGACTCATATGTTCGAGCACCATCAGAGTGTGGTCAAAATAGCAAAAGTTATTAATGAGGAAGAATATGCAAACTAGTTAATTGAATGCAAGCTACTTTGAACTCATTTTGCACCAACGGAGTAAGCAAAGGACAAAAAGTAAAAGTGGGAGGAAGGGAGAGAAACCAGGACATTTTCAAAGCAGCTGGAAAAGTAGGACAGTGAAGTATTAATTGAGAGTGTCTCTGTCAAATTAGGGCAGTTGGAGGGTATGCTACAATGGAATTACCCAAATCATGACACAGTTCTAACTTTGGACAGAGTACCCAAGAATGTTAGAAGAAGTGTGAGAGAATTCTCAGTTCTTATGCCTCGCCACTTTCTCAGGTTAAAGGGATCAATTGAAGTTATCTCACCTGAGAAAAGACATGGACATCTCTATCAATCACAGTTTCATTGGGTTCTCATTTATCTATTTTAAAGTATGTTTCATCCTGATTCTGCATCAAGTTTATTTATTTGTTTGATTACTGCTATATTCCTCTCCATTGACACCCCCTTGTTGTGGGAGAGAGGCTTGCGTACCCTAATGATGTTTTGAGCTATGCTGGTGGTGGCATAATAGCCACCGGTAGGGTCTTCCATGCCAGACAGGTCAAAACCAAAGGGTCTGACAAAGAGTGTCAAAGGGCAGGAAGGGCTCTCTAGCCTTATGGCAACCATCCTAGGAGAAGGAAAACTCTAATCCCAAACCAGGGCATATGGTGCTCGTCCAACCCTGTGAGGTCAACCATCTAAGAGAAGGAAACTCTAATCAAACCTATGATCCCAGGACCTCGCTGCTACCGTCCATGCTTGCAAGGCCACAGCAGATGAACCTTTGGTTTAAAGTGTGAGGCCAGTTCTGTGCACGCAGTGCTCCACTAGAAAAATCCATTGCACAGGCTTGAAGGCCAAATCCAATTCCGAAAAAGCCCTGTAGCAGTAGGCAAGGGACAAAAAGGGAGGTGTAAAGGGGCACTGGAAGCTGCAGACCCAACCCTGCATGCAGGCGGTTCAGGACTTTGATCGCTCGAGGCTGACCCGGGATATGACAGTCTTGTTCGGCAGCATCCTGAACGACCAAGCAGCCTTTTTTAAGGAAAGCACTGCTTGCTCCATATGGATAGGGGCCTAGAAAAGATGGCCTAATGAATGAAGTTCTAAATAATGAAGCCAACGGGCATCTTCTGACGCAGTCAAACCAAGGCAAAGAAACAAAGTCATACACCGGCCTCCAAAGGTATAAATAAACTGACTCTTGCATGCTGGAACATCAGAACCATGTCAGACTCTGCAGATAGTGGACAGCCTGAGCGTCGTTCTGCTCTAATAGCCGATGAACTATCACGACTTAATATTGACATCGCTGCTCTTAATAAAGTTCATCTCCATGAACTCTACACACTTTACTGGTCTGGCAAACCCCAAACCGAAAAACATCTTTCAGGAGTAGGCTTTATGATTAAAAACTCCATTGCCTCCAAATTTGAAACCTTCCCAACAGGACACTCTGATCGCATTATTTCCTTACGCCTCCCACATGTTGTTCTCTTTAGTATATATGCCCCAACTATGCAAGCTGATCCAATAGAGAAAGACAAATTCTGCACAGACCTACACCATACAAAAAGTCCCTGTAGAAGATAAAATTATTATCCTTGGTGACTTCAATGCCAGAGTAGGAAAGAACTCTGAAGCCTGGAAACGTGTCTTAGGCAAGCATGGTGTTGGAAATTGCAATGATAACGGATGTCTCTTGCTAGAGTTCTGTGCAGAACAACAGCTGACTATTATAAACACTATCTTTCAGCAGAAAGATAGCTTGAAGACAACCTGGATGCATCCCTGATCCAAACATTAGCACCTCATTGACTATGTCCTAGTCCGCCAGAGAAACGTTTCTGATGTCCGTCATACTCAAGTGATGCCCAGTGCAGAACGCCAAACAGATCATCGCCTTGTAAGATGTACACTAAATCTTCATCTTAAGTTCAAGCCTAAGAAGGGTGGCAAGAAGAGACTCCAAGGCAAGAAGAGACTCCAAGTCAACAATATTTAACAAGCTACTATGAGAGACAACTTCCAGGCAAATCTGCAAATCTTTAAGACCATTCTAAAGATCCTTCTCCTACAGTGCTCTGGCAACATATCAAAAACAGTATCCTCCAGTCTGCGGAAGAATCCCTCGGGTTCACCCACAAGAAAAACAAATCTGGTTTGATGAAAACAGCCAAGAGATCCAGGAGCTGTTGGCAAAGAAGAGAACTGCTCACCAGGCATACCTCGCCCAGCCAACTTGCCATGTAAAAAAAGCAGCTTTCCATCTCACATGTAGTAAACTTCAACAAGAACTCTGAGACATGCAGAACAAGTGGTGGATCAATATAGCAGAAAAGACACAATGCTGTGCAGATCTGGATGATCTTAAAGGATTTTATGAAGCTCTTAAAGCAGTGTTTGGACCTACTTATCAGGTCCAAAGCTCCTTATACAGTACAGATGCTCAAACATTAATTACTGATAAAGCCTCCATCCTGAATCGAT
Source organism: Gambelia wislizenii (assembly GCA_030847615.1). Classification (NCBI taxonomy): domain Eukaryota; kingdom Metazoa; phylum Chordata; class Lepidosauria; order Squamata; family Crotaphytidae; genus Gambelia; species Gambelia wislizenii. The sequence continues at coordinate 114,602,833 of JAUMIR010000004.1, forward strand.
GGGCTTGAATATTTTCAAAGTCTCTTTAGTGCCAACCGAGTAGTCCAAGGCTCAGCTATGCAACATATGATACAAAAACCCATGAAAAATGAATTGGACATAGCTCCCACTTTGGAAGAAACACTTAAGGCCATACAGCAGATGAAAAGGCAAGGCAGCTGGGATTGATGGAATCCCACCTGAAGTTTGGAAACACAGAGGTCATGTACTCCATGAAAAATTCCACGAACTCCTTGTGAATTGCTGGGGAAAAGGGGAACTGCCATCAGATCTCTGAGATGCAGTGATCATCACCCTGTACAAGAAAAAAGGAGCAAAATCTGATTGCTCAAATTATCGAGGCCTAACATTGCTCTCTATGGCTGAAAAAATCCTTGCAAGGATACTCCTGAACAGATTAGTTCCTGCTATTGCAGAAGAACTTCTTCCTGAAAGCCAATGTGGCTTCAGAGACAATAGGAGTACTACAGATATGGTATTTGCCCTTAGACAACTGCAAGAGAAATGTAGAGAGCAGAACAAGGGTCTCTATGTAACATTTGTCAACCTCACCAAAGCCTTTGACACTGTGAGTAGAAAAGGTCTGTGGCAGATCCTGGAAAGACTAGGATGTCCCCCTGAATTCCTTAAAATTATTATCTTGCTACACAATGGCCAGCACAGTCAAGTCAGATTTGCCGATGCTTTTTCAGAGCCCTTTCTAATAACTAATGGAGTGAAGCAAGGTTGTGTTCTTGCTCCAAATTTATTTACAATCTTCTTCAGCATGATGGTCCAAAGGGCTACTGCAGAGCTCGAAGAAGAAGATGACATCTATATACGTTATGGTACTGTTGGTAGCTTGTTTAACTTAAGCCGTCTGAGGGCTCACACTAAGACTCTAAACTATCTGGTCCGTGAGCTGCTCTTCGCTGATGATGCTGCCCTTGTTGCCCACACAGAAGCAGATCTACAGCACCTAACATCCTGTTTCTCAACAGCTGCAGAGCTGTTTGGGCTGGAAGTCAACCTTAAGAAAACTGATGTTCTTTGCCAGCCTGCACTACAGGATGAACACCACCATCTCCACATTGCCGTCGGCAAATCTGTGCTTAAGTCCATTTAGCAGTTCACCTACCTGGGAAGCATCATCTCCTCAGATGCCAAGACAGACAAAGAGATTGATCACAGATTAGTAAAGGCATATAGTGCATTTGGAAGACTTTACAAAAGAGTCTGGAGTAATAAACACCTGAGGCGAAGCACAAAAAACAGTGTGTATAGAGCCATTGTACTGTCTATTCTTTTTTTGGGTCTGAAACATGGGTGACCTGTCACCAACACTTACTACTCCTCAAACGCTTTCATCAGCGCTGTATACGCACAATCCTAAATATACACTGGACTGACTATGTGACAAGTTTTTCTGTCCTTGAGCAAGCAGGGATCACCAGCATCGAAGCCATGATATTGAGAACACAGCTACGTTGGCAGGGCATGTTTCTAGGATGGAGGACCATCGCCTCCCAAAATCAGTACTCTACGGTGAACTTGCCACGGGTCAGCGTAAGAGGGGCACTCCAAAAGAGCGATACAAGGACTCCCTGAAACAACATCTCAGGCTCAGCCAAATTGATCACCAACAATGGTCTGCCCTAGCCTTATATCGGGAGGCATGGAGACGAAGTCTCCACAATGCTGCAGCCTTATTTGAGAACTCACGCCAAACAAGTCTTGAAGAGAAATGACAATGCAAAAAGAATCACAACCCAGAAACATCACCAAAGGATACCTTCTGCTGTGCTTTCTGCGACCAGACTTGTTTATCTCAGATTGGCCCTTTTAGTCATCAGCGAGCTTGCAAAAAGTATGGGATGAGTCCTTACTAAATCTTCGTTTGCAAAGAAAAGCCAGAGAGAGAGACTGCTATGTTGTAGCTGACACTTCTTTCTATAAGAAAATTCAAGGCAAATAACAGTACAATAAAAATCAAAACAGAGCATGACTAGGACATGGAGCAATGGGTTCAAACTACAGGAAAAGAGATTACACCTAAACATTAGGAAGACCTTCCCGACAGTAAGAGCTGTTTGGAAGTGGAACACACTGCCCCCAAGTGTGGTGGAGTCTCCTTCTTTGGAGGTTTTTAAACAGAGGCTGGATGGCTATCTGTCTAGAATGATTTGATTGTGTGTTCCTGCATGGCAGGGGTCTGGACTGGATGGCCCTTATGGTCTCTTCCATATCTATGATACAATGATTCTATGAGGTAGATATTTTAACCTCCCTTTCCTGCTTGGATTTGAACCCGATTGCCCAAAAGCCCAGGTACTCTCTCCCTCCCCGTCTAGTGGGTTTTAACTACACCCAGATAACCCCACACACACCAAAATCCAAGTTACTTCCTGAATATTTGGGGAAACAGGTTATCTTATTGCAAGCCAATTCAAAATGATCTGGAATGTCTGGGTATATTTGGTTATTAGACATTATTATTTAAATGTTGGAGACTGCTGAAAATACTGGAGCCAATCAAATAACCAAATAGCTAACCCACATGGTGGTTGAACTAATAATTTATTTATTTTTTTCACAGTAGATAAGGAGACTCTCAGGAAGCAGACATGACCTTAAGTGTCTTTGATCCATGTCCACCAGACAGGTCCTGAATTGCCATATTCCATTGCTGTGTTGACAGCAGAAACACTTATGCATATGATATTCAATATTAAATGTACAATATGTCAAGCCTGTCCAGAATCAGCTGAAGTATTTAAATGGAAATTTCAAATGGTATTTTATTAAGAGGGGAAAATTCTTTTTCCTGCAGGTCATCCATTCAAATGCAGGTGATCACCTTTACAACATCATCATCACAATTAGTACCTTTACTGTCAGTTTCATGTTAGAGGCCATGGATTAATGGGTACAGTGGACAAACTCCACTTCAATTTCTCGATAATAAAATACTGAAAGGTATTCATACAGCCACAGGAAGAAATTTGCCCTGAGAGCCATTGGCACTGTACTTGTCTTTGCAGATAATGAGAGGTGTTCATTTTTCTGGTCTGTCAACTTGGGGTCTTTTAGGGGGCATGAAATTAGTGAAATTTAAATGCAACTGCCTTCATGCATTTGGATTTCGTAGTGCAGGAAGATTTGCAGCTTTATTTTCTTAATGGCAGAGTGCCACAGGGAAGGCTCACCTGAAAAAATTCTTCTTCTTCTATAAGGTGAAGGAAGTGACCCAAACGGTACAAAATTGTTTGGGACATGAAGTATGGTAGAAAAGAAGAAGATAATGGTGACAGAAGCAGGGAAAGGCAAAGTCAATCAATAGTAAAGATGCTTCAGAATATTCTCAATTTCTGCCTGGATTTTGGATTTCTGAATTGTGAGGCCTTGTTTTTAAAGTTGAAGTGATTCCTTATGATTCCCCACTGTGCATATCCATATTTGCAATGGGACACATTATCTTCAATACACTTGTGTTTATTCCCCCTATCCCCTTCTCATTTACATCACCAACATCCAAGTGTGTCTGAATAAGCTGCAGTTACAGCAGGACAATAGCATATTTGGTTGGGACTTATCACACGATGTCGTGTCTCTCCCGTTGTTGCATTGTGTTTTAATCATTCTTGGTTCGCATCTTTTCATAGATGGGAGAAACCCATTAATAGCTGCAATATTGCTGGTGCTCAACTGTTGTTTCTGGTACAATTATTTGATTCCACAGTTGTGGATAGCTGCAGTTGTGATATTGCAGCAGCCATGCAGTGGGAGTGGGAGTGGGTTTTTTTCTCCTTGTCACTCCCACCAAGCAAGGGGAAATCACCTCATGGTGCACAGTAAATCCTTGCTCTGTGCCTTTGTGAAGGAGTGGGAAGGAAGGGGTTCTTCTGGCAGTTTATAGTAGGATTCTTTCCTAAAATAATTTTTCAGAACCTGGAACTGCTTACTTGACAGTGGTCCAACATAAATTGCACATCAATACATTTAACCCCATGGAAACCAATAGGACTAAACTGGATCAAGTGCAAGTACAGGGGGAAATGGAGCAAGGCTTCCTCATTGCCTCTTTCGGCAATCAAAAGGTTGTTACATCCTTGTTCTTGTAATTCCTCCTACCGACATTTTCTCCCTTCCCTCTTTCTTGTCCTCTATGAAATTTGAACATTTATGTATGCAATTTATTGTGTTTTCAGTACTTGGGGGCTCAAGGGATGTGTTTATGCATACTTGAGAGAGGAGGAAAGGGGGCTGGCAGCTCACACACAGGCATGAGAGGGGGGCATCTATGGGTCATTAGTCCATTTAAAACATACACACACACACTTGATGTGGATGCATGTGATGAATCACATGACTGGAACTGGCAACTTTTGTATCTGAAGGGTTCATGGAAATTGTTCTATTTTTGGTCCCTGCTGGTGAGAGCTTCTCATACAGGCAGAAAAGATCTCATTAGAGCTCAGTAGTTTTTACCACACAGTTTGGGCTCCTTGCCTCCTCATTTGTCATGCTTGGCAAAGCACCTTCCCACAATTGCTCAATTATGGCAAAAAAAATAAGTAAATAAAAAATAAACAGTTCACATGCACTAAGCAGGGTGGACATAGAAGGAAGGTGGGGTCAATGTGGCAGTGCAGAACAACTGATAGTGGGACATTGCATCACCAAAGCAGCACTAAAGCACTATTGCAGAGAGGTGTTATAGTGATTGTTTCCATACCAGTATGTTTCCATTTCCTTAAACAACACGATTGCTGTGAGACAACAGGTTGGTGTGATAAAGTCCTTAGTAAAGCAAAAAAAAAAAAAAAGACAAATGTGATTAATTGTACACACTGTTGTATTGCAATTGGTTTTCCTTTTCATTTACCTATGTGTAAGCACACATGCTGAAGAGATCAGATCCACTCTGACCTTGGAAGCTGAGCAGAGTCAGACCTGATTAGTATGTGCAAAGTGGACTACAAAGGAATACTAGGTGTTATAGGCTATATTTCAGAGGAAGGCAGGGACAAACCACCTCTGAGTATTCATTGCCTAAGAAAACCCTGTGGAATTCATGGGATCACTAAAAGTCAAAAGATAACTTTGAAGTCATTTATAGACATACACACAGAGCCAGACACATTAGTAGAACGCTATACAAAAAGAATTTTGACATAGCCATCAAGGCTGATTTTTACATCAAGGTATGCATTCATAGCGTGTGCCTGTATGAACAGATTTGATGAACAAAAAAATAACTGAAAGCTATGTTATGCTATCCATCCGCCGAACTAGTAAGTAATCATAAAAATTCTCTGAGTCAACCCAGAATTCAGATATGGAAAAATGAGTTTCATTCAGTTCAGTTCATTTTTGATGAAAATTTACCAAAATTTGCAAATGTCTTCAAAAATTAAGCAGAAAGAGCTGGCTATTTTTGGTTTTAAAAAATACAAAAGTGGAAAAAGTGAAATGGACAAAATAATCCCCTCTAGAGCTGTAAATAATATTTGCACACTTTCTCATCCTCGTTGAAAAGGCATGGTCTTGGTATGGTAAAACACACAGTCCACCCCTCAGATCAACTGCCATATTTTTTCACTAAAGGTTGCCTACTCTTATTTCTAAGTAGTTCTTCACTTTAACAACTGCATGACAAGCAAAAACAACATAGAATTATAGAGTTGGAAGAGACCACAAGGGCCATCCAGTCTAACTTTGCAGAAACACACAAACAAAACACTCCCAACAGATGGCCATTCAGCCTCTGTTTTAAAACCTCCAAAGAAGGAGACTCCGCCACACTCCAAGGCAGCGTATTCTACTTCCGAACAGCTTTTAATGTGAGGAAGTTCTTCCTAATGCTTAGGTGGAATCTCTTTTCCTATAGTTTGAGTCCATTGCTCCATGCCCTAGTCTATGGAGCAGCAATTCTTCTGGTCTTCTCCATGTTGGAAGCAACTTGTATCTATCTAATTTGGCAAGTGCACCTAGATGAGAATGTAATTGTCATCATCATTGTTACATTTTCTTATACAAAGTTACTCTTAAATTTCTCTATAAATAGTACAGAAAGAAGTTGATATTTTAAAAACTCCCAGACTACTGAGGCAGGTTTTAAATGCATGCAGGAGGGTTGTCACCAAGGAAGGGAGAATCACTCCTCAACTGCGTCCTATCACACTACACAGTTATAACACTATGATTCAACTTTAACTGCCATGGCTGCATTCTATGGAATCCTTGAGTTTGTAGTTGGTGAAAAACTAGAAGAATTCTCTGGCTGAGAATTTTGAATTCTCCTTCCTGAATTGCAAATCCCTAGATTCCATACAATGCAACCAGGGCAGTTGAAGTTGGATCAAAGTGTTAAAACAGTATAGTGTGAAAGGGGTCACTGGTTCTGCTAATGGACACAGATGCATCCTATTGAACTCTGGCCCTTAAATTCAATGGGGATTACTTCTAAGTAAAACAACATTGTGATTCCACTGTTAGTTATATTTCTTTCTTTACTGTTAGTTTAAGATGTAAGTATAAGATTTCTTAATTTAATCACACATTAAACTCTGAACTATGAAATTTTGCTCATTTCTCCACATTTTGACATAGGGAAAGACAACTAGTATTGAAGTAGTCAAAGCCAGGTTGTAAACATATCTTGAAGGGAATTCCAAAAATGACTTTCACAGTCCTCAGCTCTCCACAAAATTTTAAATATCACTGCATCTTTTTTCTCAAACACCATAGAAAACTAAATGTGAAAGTTAACAATTATAGGTGAATATTACAAAGCACATGTTACAAAATACTAAATATTAGTACATGTTAATGATCAAGTACAGTACTCTTAGATTTCAAATAATGAAATAAATTACCATGGGATGTCATACAGAGAGGGCCCTGCTTATCCAACATGTTAGGGACTGCAGCAGTATCAGAAACCAGAACTGGTTGAAAAGTAGAACTCATGTAGGGAACATGATGGAATTGCGGTGGCTCACTTGAGATTGCTTGCAAAGTCTCTCAGTCAGTTTGGTGACTTTTCTCCCCTCTCTCAGTTACCTCTGCAAGTAGCATGTGCATGTGTGGTCAGTCCCAAGCAAGCCTCTGTAGGCAAGAACAATTGAAAGAGTGGATTCCTCATCAAATGAATAGAACTTGTCCTTAATTTGAAAGCATCAAAAGAGTGAATCATCAGATAATGAGTCATCAAACGGCAGGGTATATATATATATATATATATATGGGTGTGAGTGTGGGTGAGTGGGTATGTATGTATATAATATTTACCAAATGCCCATGTTGTAGACCATATGATAAATATGAGTCAATAGTGTAATGTGATAGAGCTTTAAAAGGCAAATGAAATTCTAAGCTTAATGCACAGAAATATAGGCTGCTGCCACACTGCAGAAATAATGCAGTTTGACACTATTTTAACTGTCATGTCTCCATCCTATGGAATCGTGGGATTTATAGTTTGTAGTGGCACCAGAGCTCTCTGACAGAGAAGGCTGAATATCTCACAAAGCTTGTGACCAGATCACAAGAAGTAATAAATACCAACTGTTTTGGTCAGACATCATCTCAGTACCATGTACTGTAGTTTGGCCACCACCATTTTAGAGAGAGATTGACTAATAAAACATGCCTAGTAAAATGTTACGAAGATGATGAACAACATATCAATGAAGTCCTTGAAGGAAAGTCGAAGGGAGTGAATATGTTTTTCCTAGAAAGACGAATGATAAAGGCAAGATATGAAAATCATTTTTGAATATGTGAAGAATTATCACAGAAACAGGGACATAGAGGAGATTATCAGGTGTAGCTAATGTGGCGCCATAATGACGCCAGTGGAACACAAAAGGGCGCCAATATCAGACATCGTCATCCTTTTGCATTCTGCTGGCATCATTATGGCGTTTCTTTTTATTGATGGGCCAAGCCATGAATAGATTGCCCATTCTGCTTTGGTGCTGGCATTGCCAGTGTGTGAAACCTCAGGCCATTTAACTCTTGTGAGTGCAGCATCAATGGGTGGTCCTCCCAGAATATCGCAACATCCAGATAAGTGATGCACTTTTTAAAAACTTCCCTGATTTACTTGGAAGTTTTAAAGTGTATTCACTTCCTTTTTAAAACTTTTTTGTGTTTTTCTGTATATTTTTGTTTTTATTTTTTAATTTCCTGTGCTCATGTCTTCTCGCGAGAATGGGCGGGATTTCAGTCCAGGAAGTGAATAGAGCTCTATTAGAGCTCCATTCATTCCTGGGCTGCCTGTTAATGGGAGAGAAGGTAAGTGTGATGGAGAGGCTTATTGTGCCGGGATAGGGATGGGATTAGAGACTGTGGGACAGGAATGCTTTTTGCATTCCTGTCTGATAATTTCCAGAGTCTCAAGGCCTAATGCTTAGTTACTGAAAGTAACAGCTTTACGCTACAATGTATAGGCATTTTTAGTCCCACCCTTTTGCTTTCTCCACATACACTCCAAGAAATTCTCTCACGTTGAATTTAGACTTTGGGCTGAAAAAGGTTCCCAACTTTTCATGTAAATGATAATATACACCTTGATTTTCTCTGTCTCCAGAGGCAGAATCTGAAACAAGCAGTTCAAAGTACAAGAAAGGGGTTGCTGACTAAATATTAGAAAGATTTTTTCTGATGGTACAAGCTGTTCAGACACCAGATTCCATCTCATCTAGAAACTAAGCAGGGTCAGCCCTAGTTAGTCCTTGGATGGGAGACAGCCAATGAATACCAGGTGCTATAGGCTACATGTCAGAGGAAAGAATTGGCAAAACCATCTCTGAGTATTTCTTGCCTAAGAAAACCTTATGCAATTCATTGGGTCATCATAAGTTGACAGGCAACTTGAAGATGTGTGAGCACACACACACACACAAGCTGTTCAGTAGAGAAACAGGCAGACTAAACAGTGCTGGACTCTCCTTCATTAGAAAGTTTTAAGTTTTAAAGGAGGTTAAGCTGAAGGACGGTAGTAGTGAATACAGACTTCTTCTAAAGCATTCCCAAACTAATATTCTTCTGTGAAGCTAGCAGGGTGAAATGTAAGAAGTGAACTGAATAAAGCAATCTTAGAGAAATACTAGTTGTTAAGAGTGGCCATTGCAGAAAGGACTATGGTTAAGTCAAATGCTGTTATGCAACTGTGCATAAAAAATGTTGTAACACTGGTGGACATATGGTCCAAAATGCCATGATGGCAATGGGATGATTATATAAAATAGATATGCAGAAAATTAAATATCCTTAGAAAATTATTTGAAAAGGACGTAGATGGGAATGGGCTTTCAGATGTGCATCCACACATATAAGTTATCAAGAATGAAGTAGTATAGGCATCACCCATTACACCATAGGATGTGGGTATGACTATAGTTAAGGTACGTTTCATTGTGCTTTTTCCAAAGAGGTGTACATTCAGACATGCATCAAATCTACATGCCTATCCATATTTTGCTCTCCAAATTATTGTAGTCATGTGTAACGGTGCACAACAAGAGCTGGATTGTGATAAAAATTTACCACTGTCCAAGAGGGTTGACATTGCATTGTAGGTCTTGGAGGGGGTGCCATTTCAGAAATACACTGCCATTTCAGCTTTAGGCCATTGAAATATAATGCAACATTATGGAGCTTAAACTTACATAGACATAACCATATCCTCTCTTGCTATTCCCCAAACATCAGAATAAACTCCCATGCGTTATATTCCTCATATCCAGTTAAGAAGAATGAAATTGCATTTGTTTCTTTCAAATTGCCTCAAATAAGAGAGGGAAAGACATCTGTCAGAAATCTATCCATTTTCAAGTGTGGAAACAACAGCAAATAATAAGCAGTGCTCTTTGGCACCATCTAATTGAACTGCAAAAACAAAAACAAGAGCAAGCTAAAGGAATCTTTGCTTGAAGTTGGTGTTATATTCTTCTCTGTTCTATTCAAACAGCAGTGTCAACTAATGAGGATGCTAAAATGGCGTTGTGCTTACTTCTAGCAGCCATGAAGATCTTAAAACAGTCCCAGAAGACAATAGTGGCTCTTTGATGTGCAATAGGTCAGAATTGATGGACCTTTTGTTTCTAAGCCTTTCATAATAATGAAGCAAAAATTCTAGAATCCCAGCTCTCCTGCCTCCCCCTCCTCCTTTGCTGTATCACTGAAGACATGAAAGAAACCCCTCCTTCATTTACTGACTCTGCACCTTTGATTACACAGAGACTTGTCTCTTACTTTGAACTCTGGTGAATTTAATTATCAGTTCTTGCCAAATTTATATTAGGAATCTGACCATTAAAATTTCCTCTTAACATAGTGCTGAGCACTTAATGGCACTTAAAGAAGCAAATGAAGCTGCATTACAAGAAGGCACTAATCAGAAGGCCAGAAAAACCCCAATCATCTGAAGTAGTTAGATCCATTTAATAGTATATATGATTTAATTTTAAAACAGCTAAATTGAAATATTGCTGAGGGTGTCAAGCAAATCAAATACAGACAAGGGACTTAAAAAGCAGTGTCTCATAGCTTAGAGTTCTGGCTTAAGTTTCAATCAAAATGCTTGTCAAAGGAGACCTAGCACTGTGGCATCAAACAAAAATGAAATATTGCTAAATTTTAAAAAATCTTCAAGAGCATTAAATTAAGGTCCAGTTTCCATCTGACTGTTTGCTATTTCAGGCCTCTGTGAAGTATGCTAATGGAGAAGGGTGTGCTTATTCCATTCTACAGTTGTCCCTCCATATCCACGGATTTGGTATCCACAGATTTAAGTATTTACGGCTTGGAAATATTCTTAAAAAAATAATAATCCAAAAAGCAAACCTTGATTTTGCCATCTTATATAACGGACACCATTTTGCTATGCCATTGCATATAATGGGACTTGAGTATTCACAGATTTTGGTATCCACGGGGGTCCTGGAACCAAACCCCAGCAAATATGAAGGGACAACTATACATCCTAAACTGTTGCTATGTTCCTTCAAGTCAACTCTGACTTAAGGAAACCTATCATAGGGTTTTCTTGTCAAGATTTATTCAGAGGAGGTTTGATATTGCCTTCCTATAAGGATGACTTACTGAAGGTCACCCAGTGTATGTGACTTCTCTATGATCACCCTGTGAGTTTCCATGTCTGAGTGGGAATTCAAACTCTGATCTCTCAGAGTCCTAGTCAGACACTCAAACTACTACACAAAGCTGACTCCTAAAATATCACACCTACCAAGGGGCACTCCACAAATGATATGGGGAGTTGATTCACGTGATGTTACTATCCAGAAATATAAACAACTGTGATATATATTTAAGTATAACTATTCCTTGAGAAACCAATTCATGAATTTATCTAGGTTTGGGGGAGATAAGATCTAGCTATCTTTCTAGAACTATCTGGTTGTTTTGTGATAGCTAATTCCCCCCTCCCCCCAAAAAAAGCCTTATCCTAAAGGAGGTGTGGACAACCTATTGTCCTGCAGATGTTGCTGGACTCCCATCAGCCCTAAACAGCATAGCCAATGATCAGTGATGGGAGTTTCAGTACAACAACATCTGAAAGGCTACCTAAAGCTATTCGCCAGTACCTTAAAGTATCAATACAGTTTCTGTTCTTTTTTGTAAACCAGTTTGGATAAATCAGCCATTGCAACCATCTTCTCCAAAGTCCTGCTGGGTTTTGTGCTAGTCAGTGAAGGAAGGAGTGAGAGATTCTCCTTTTTCTACCTTTCTGATATCAGAGTTCCACTGTCTGGAAAGCACATTGCACAGCTGCACAGAGAGGGGTTGCAAAGTCAGATCTTCACCTTCAAGGATGCACTTGTGGATCCATTCTGGAAGAAGACAGGGAGGGGCAGGGTCTAGGAAACTCTGTGGCCTCTGGAATGGCCTGCTGAGAGCCATAGTATTACTGTCTTGGTTCTCAGGTTATCTCATGATATGCTGGGTTGGAATAGTCAACAAGGACTGCTCTTAGTTCAGGATCTTTCTCCAGATGGCAGTGTTTACTGAAATGAGTCAAACAGTGGTCCTATTCATAGACAAATAAATATTTGTTGCTTTTAGGATCCTATACATTGAGGAATTTCTGCACATCAGTAGAAACAACATTTTTAAAAAGTAAAGAGCAATTGTTTTCACAACTGTAGACATACGTCTGGCCTATATACTAGAGATGTTAGGATCAACAGTGGACTAGGAGAAACAAAGCAATATTTTTTTTAAAAAAATAGCTATTGAAAGATGCCCTATTAATTGTTCTTCCTTATTAAGGAAGACAGGCAAATTTTCTTCTTGAGCCTGTGCAGTTGGGTATCAGTTTGCCCTGCTTTAAAAAGGATAGCCCTCTCATTGAAAGGCTATCAGATAAAAGTCCCCTGTTTTAAAGCATCTTTTATTTGAAACTCTTTCCAGTCCAAATACAATTTAAAGATAAAGAACCATAGGAAAGCAGAGCAAGGTCCTTGAATTTGTTCATCAACTCTTAATGCCTGTACAGCAGACTGAGCAGGTCACCATTTTCCTACCATGGTCAAGTGTGTTGTATTTCTATTTTAATTGTAGCAATTTTTTTTCTAAATTTCATCTGAGCTTATGAATTAGCATACGTATGCAGAATTTATGCAAACCATATCCCTTTCTGTCTTCTTGTTTGGTGATGCAAATATTTAGCACTAATGACAATGTCCATGTGTGCACGCACACCTTTAAGTCATGGCAAACCCCATGATTTATTTTTTTTAAGGAGATGCTATAGAAGCACAGCCTGCCTAACTTTTATTTGGGGAGAAGATACAGTCGAATGTACTGCCATCATGACAGTAATATAGTGTGTGTGTACATGCACACACGCACCTTCAAGTCACCTGTTGACTTATGGCGAACCCATGAATTTCATAGCCTTTTCGTAGGCGAGGAATACACTGAGGTATTTTGGCCAGTTTCTCCCTCTGAAATATACTCTACAGCAGCTGGTATTCATTGGCAGTCTGTCATCCAAGTACCAACCAGGAATGACCCTGCCAAGCTTCCAAGATCAGACATGATCTGGTGCCTTTAGGGTCTTAGGCCAAGACTGTGTTCTTGTACTCCCTTGTATTTAGGGAGAGCAGAAAATATCAGTAAGGTTTCCACAGAATGAAGAATAATTGTACAGTGCTGGAGTTCCCCTTATGAACGGGAGAGGGAGCAAATTATAGGAAGAGTTTAGTATAGACATGGGAGGCATCAAGAGCATACTGGAGTGTAGTTTTCTACCAATTGTATGGATACTATTGCTTTCTATGGGTCTCTATTCAAACAGTTGAATTGGGAAGAAAAAGAAATTTCAGCTCTGATGCACTAAACACAGAAGGAAATAATAAGCAAATAAGGGTTGTGGCTTAAAAGGTGCTTCACCTGTCTCTAACAAGGTTTCCCTGCTATCAGATCTCTTTGGAGAGTAGCACTGAGATCTCCTCACATTGTCCAACACAACTAAGGAAAAAGGGCAGAACTCAAGGGCTCACTGAGGATGAGGGTTTATGGATTGTGGGTATATGGAGGGAAGCATTCAAATTCCAGAACTGGATTTTAGAAATGTAACCAAGCAATGTACTATCGCTTTGAAAACCCTCCATGTCAAGGCTAACAGCCCACTTTGTCAAACCCAGTTCTAAATCAAACTAAGATGACTTTCCCTTCACTAATATAAACTCAACATGCTACTTGGGAAAGGAATGGAATTCCATTGTAATGGGTACACAAGCTGATTGTTTATGAGCACAGTATAATCAAAAAGGGTGAACTGATGAATACATTTTGATGTTACATAAAGAGGTGTTTGAGCTGCCAGATACCTACCCCATGCCATAAAACCCACTGTCCAACAATAGCCATATGCATATATGCATTTATATATTCAAGGAATCATTGAAAGAGGAAGCATGAACAACTTACATTATTTATTGATACACTTCTTCTGTGAGATTCTCATACATACGACACCACAGAGAAACATGTTAAGAAGTTTGCATAGCATTTAGGGAAGGGCACTTTTACATCAAACAAAAGCATCTTTGTATTGTCATAAATCATACTGACTTGATAGTTTTGCATCACAAATTTCCACATAGACTGTGCAAAGGTCTCATGTGGCTTCTGAGAATCAGATGTGCTTAACCACCAATAGACACCCCTGAATAGTATGCTTTTAAACTAGCCAATTAGGCTTTCCCTTGGGAGAGTTACATCTCTTCTTTGAGAAGGAAACTGTATCAAAGATCAGAACTGCATGTGGCTTTTTTAAAAAAATTAGTTTATTTGGTCAGTTGGTTCACATTTCCTTTGATAATTGATATCCCTAATCTAATACCATCTATCATTTAATTCTTGGCTTGAGATATCAGAATGACACTTTTATGCCAGTTTCTCATCTGCGGCTCTCCATGACAATTTCCCATGCCAGTTCCGTAATTGCTGCAGCCATCTAAAATCAGTTTTAGTTCTCGAGGAATGGTTTTAGAGAGGGAACTTTTCCCTTGAAATGTGTCAGGCTGTGTTAAAAGTAGACAGTGATCTCATCATATTGGCTTTCTGATAGCATTTCAAAGTCTGCTCTAAAAGTGGTCTAATTCAGTTGTAAGAATTTTTTTAAAAGGAAATTGTATTCATTCCACTGTCTAAGGCCTTGTCTTAGATGAGCAATTTACCCCATCTTGCCCCTGTCTTGGAGTCCTGCTGTCCTGATGACACAGGGCTTTTGCCCTGCTTTTCCCTGGGCAGTCCTCATGACTCACGGGGCAAAAACAGGGTGAAGATGCTGTCGGGTCCAATAAAACATTTTTTAAAATATCTGCTAAGATCTATTCCAGCCAAAATAAAATGGATCAGGCCCTATGTGACTGCAGGAGCCTATTCTGGCCCATCACTGCAACTGCTGGCTGCCTCACTCTTCCTGATCCAGGAAGGAGGCCCACAGCATGTGATCAGGCTGGTCACATGCAGGGGGGCTTGTTCACATGCTGTGGGCCTGCTGCCTCGATCTGGAGAGTGGGACACAGGTGGCAGCAGCTGCAGGGATGGGCTGGCATGCCCATCTGGACTCTGTCCTGTTTTGTCCAGGTAATGGGAGAGGAATGGGCCTGATCCACAGGCAGGATACACCAGCGGGGAGTCAGCATATCCTGGCCTGTGCAGATGAGCCCTAGGGGGTCACGAATATATCTGCATAGTGCATAGTATTTAGTTACAGAACTGGGCAGCACAAGGTACACTTCAGGTCATTATGAAATATGGGCATCCTAAGTCTTCCTATCCTGGTTTCTTTTATGGTTTCCAAGGATACTATAGCTTGGGTCCATCTTATCTTTGGAACCGCCTCCTCCCATACAATCCTCCCCATGAACTCTGGTCCTCTGGGAGGAATTTACTTCAGCCACAAAAATCTAGGCTGTCTGCAACCTCCCAGAAGGCCTTTTCAGTAATCGCCCCCAAATTATGGAATGGCCTGCCGAACGAGATCCATCAGATGATGAGCCTGAGTAGCTTTAAAAAAGCACTAAAGATGGATCTCTTTCGGCAGGCCTTTCCTAATTAGATCCCGGCCTCAGGAGCTCCTGGCCTCTTTTAGTCTGCTGGCTATTTATTATTTTTTAATGTGATTTTAGATTAGTTGTTTTTAATTTATATCGGTTTAATATCTTTTTATGGGGGTGGGTGGTGTTTAGGGATTTTAATCTGTATTTGTATTTTAATTTTTGTAAGCCACCCCAATTGTTTTTAACAGAGGGGCGGGGTATAAATAAATTTTATTATTAAAAGTAGTAGTAGTAGTGGTAGTAGTATATCTAAATGATGGTTTCACTGTGAAACCACTGCCTGGTTTAAGATGCAGGCTTTTGGCATCAGATTCATGAACAACCATAAACATGAATCCCAAACATTATGAGATTATACATTTACCTTATAGTCTCATAAATATTGAACAGGATGCCAGACCCCTTTTTCAATAGAAACCCCTGGTGAACCATCTTAGCATGGATGGGAAATCATGGTATTGCAGGAAGCATCATTGCAGACTAGTGGCCTTATTGGGAGAAAAATGATCAGTAAGAAACTGTAAGTTTCTTACTGTAAGAAATACACAACTGTTAGTTTCTTACAGTAAGAAATACATAGCCCAGTGGATAATGCTAAACACACATCATGTTATTCTGTTTGTGGTGATGTCCTATTGGGGAGGGCTATTTGTCTACAAATGTGAAGAAGAATATGTTAGGTGGCTTAGGCCTTGTCTATACGAGGCAGTAAAATGTGGATTGGTGTGCAGTAATGCCCATTTGAACAAATTTCATTTGTCTCCATGGGTTTTTTGACAAGATCGCAGGCATGTGAAGCTATCCGCATTTACTGTTCAAATGGGCATACCTGCGGATCAAGATGGCAGGTGCAAGTGAATTACTCACATTTTTATTCTCCCCAGGTTGCTGCTGCTGAACAGTATTAAAAAAAAAAACACAACTAAATCCAAGGTGCGGAAGTGCGATCTTCCACTTAAATAAACAAACAAAAACCAAAAAAGAGACTGTTTCATCACCTCAGCACATGATTGCTACAGTGAAAATCCAACATGGCAGTTCCGGGCACTGCTTTGCCAGCAAGCTCCACCTCCCACACACATCCGATCAATCAGCTAACCACCTTTATTTATATTTATTTATTTATATATATTTTAATTAATGCATGTTTTTAATCCTTTGCAATTTAATATTATTTTAAGGGGTGGGTGGGCTAGGGTATTGTGAGTATGGGGTTTTTATATTGTAAGCCGCCCCGATTGCGTTGCAGAGGTGCGGGATATAAATAAAATTTTATTATATTATTTATTACCTTGGGAATGCAGTGACATGACTTGGTTGTTCTAACAAGCAGGTGTGTGCATTTCCCCTGCAGTTTAAAAAAAAAAAAACAGGAAAAGTCCTGAAGTCTTTTGTAGCATAGTTTTTATGGTTTTTGATACCCCCCTTCCAAATACCACAATTCAATGCAGGTTCACATTAGGACAAATGGAATTCTCCTCAAATTCCATGAGGAGTATTTTCACTGTTTAGCAAGCCCTGCAATTATGAAATAGGCACTTTGGGCAATGAGGAACAGTAATTCATAAACTGTGTGCCTTATGTGGACAAACTAGGTGTCTATAGTTATCAGATCCAGGCCAAGACATGCCTGTAATGAAGGATAAGATGGCACCCCCTTCTATTCTAAATACAGAAGCTGTCTAGAATGGTGTGTCACTTTATAAGGTAAGCTTAAAAAAATATTCTTTTGAATAAAACTTTGCTGATAAAAACACCTAATATTAATTAGTATATATTAATTTAACAGCACGGAAGTCATAAAGAATTATTTGAATATTGTCATGTAAACATCCTCATACCACAGAGAGGTAAGCTTGATCAATTTAACATATTAATACAAGATTTAAACATTATAACATAATATACTAATCAAATTCATATTTGTTATTAGAATTAGCACTTATATATCCTCTGAGGAAGGCATACGGCCAAAACGGCAAACTGAAAAGAGCTCCGGAGGAGCCATTTGGGTATTTTTATTTATTTATTTATTTATTTATTTATTTATTTATTATACCCCGCTCTTCAGCCACAAGGCTATCAGAGCAGCTTACAAATTGTTTTTAAGCAATAGCTATTTACACATCTAACTGCATTAAACAGTTTCCAATGTGTGTTAGCTAATTGCCCCCCACAAGCTGGGTACTCAATTTACCGACCTATGAAAGGATGGAAGGCTGAGTGAACCTTGGAGCCAGCTGGAATCAAACTTGTGACATGGTGCCTTGCAGTACTGGCATTTAACCACTGCGTCACCAGCGAACCCTGGTCCCAGGTTTCCATGACCAAACAGGGCGATATATTGTATCCAACCATAGAGAAACAATTTATGATTCCAAAGTGATACTTTGTGTTTTCACTTGTATAAATAGTTTTTGGGATAATGTACTATATTGTGTTATCGTGTATCGAAGGACTGTAATCTTTGGATCTCTCTACCTCTCCATATAGGTATTAACACATATTTACTTCTGTACTTACTCACAAGAACACTAGTTCAATCATTGGTTCAGCTAATATGTACAAATTATAATAATGATGTATTGATATAAAAGTCTTAACACTGTTATTTACATTATCTGAGCTACAAGTTACTGATATCAGCATACGGAATAACTTAAACTTTTGTGGGAGGTCTTTATTAAATGTTTACATAATTGTCAATACAATTGTTTTTTGCGTCTCCACAGTCTTGTACAAAATCCTCCCCTGCACATAAGAGCAGACTAGTTTATGACGTAAGGAAGATTTTGACCACTGCTCTGGGCACCTTAGCATCTGCTGCAAAAAATGGCTGCCTTACTCTACCTAATGGAAGGTAAAGTTGCAATCGCTGTATACAAGGGATATAAGGAATGCAGGCAATTTTTCTTACCCTCAACAAGAAAGGGTGTCTCAACACTTCAGGATCGCTTGGAAACAAATGATTAACTGCTGTGAGACATTTCATATTTCAGGACTTTTGTGGAAAATGTGTACAAAACAATAACGACAACCCATTGAGCAAAAAACACAACCATGTATTTTGTGCAAAAGACAAGAATGATGTTTTGCATAAACCTTTTCTGGGTGAAAAACTGTCAACAAATTTTTAAAAACAACTCTTCTAACCTTACCAAATGAGAAGAAAACTTTTAAAACATTTTTCATTCTTCCATGCTAGAATAAATCAGCAAAGATTTGCATCCTTGTTTTACACATACAGCTATCCATTTGCAAATGTTGCACGAAATGTGGCTGTATGCAGAGTTTTTATGGGTAGAGAAGGAGAAAAGGAACACAGCCAGTCTTAACTGGATCTCAACTGGAAGCGATCTTCAATCACTCTCCCTCAAAATGGCATTGCTCTGTGATCAGCATTCTCAGTGCACATGCCTCCTTCCCTAATTCCAGAACTCTCCAGGGCTACTTTAAATGAGCAGTCTTAGGTCTTGCATGTTTATTTCACTGCAATCAGGCAAGATGTTTGCCATAGTGGAGATTTTTTTGAAAGCCTTTTGAGGTCTGTGTAGGATGTCTTTCCACACAAGCAGCTTAATTTAAGCCCTGAACAGTTTGTGCAATGCTAGTAAATGTATTAGTATCATGTCAACACAGAACTTGACAGTTCAGTATTCGTATATAAATATCTACTCTTAACTTCATATATAAATCTTGCTGGCACTTGTTTGCAATGGCTCACTTCAGTTATTGACTGAGCAGCTGTGATGCTAAAGAATTTACATAAATATATTACTTGCTGTGATGGAAGGGTCAATTACAGAGTGGTGCTACTTGCCGTGAGAGATGTGGACAGACATACCAGCTGGGCGAAAGCATTGCACAGGGCCTAGGAACAGGAAATGCTAAATGGTGTTTTGAAATAAGATGCTCTTGACTTTTGGAATTCCAGATAATTAGTTTTCTTTTGGAAATGGAAAGGATGTATTAGGAATCTTTCTGATGTTTTCCTTCTAAATTTTGTACAGTGGCCAGTCTCTGTACACTTAACAGATCATTTGCACCCCACCCTTCCCTCTACAGGGACTTTGAAGGGGCACTTGCATATTAATTGTGATGTTATTGTACATAGTATAGAACTGTAGTCTGAAATAAATAACCTCTCAGAAGCCTTTTGCATCCCACTAACTCTGATGAGAAAAGTTCAAGGAATATAGAGAGCAAGACAGTAGTCCCCATTTGGATAAAAAGGACTGTGCCGAACCCCCATTCTCAAGTCAGTTGGCTATGCTGTCAGGGGCATTCTGGGGATAAGCAGTAAAAAAAAAAATAATTTTCCCAAACTCTGCCCCTCTCCTTCCATGCAATTGTGGGAAAGTGCTACTGCTGAGCAGGGATGGAAAGAATATTCAAAAATCTGCCAAAAATAACTGAAAAATGTGTTTCCTGAGTGTCAGGAGACCCTAATAAGAGAAGTTTCCTAGATCAATGAGAATCATTGCAATTCAGGATTTATTGTGTACAAAATTCATACATGGTATTTTTTTCCCTGCAGGAAACATGCAGAACCTTCAGCACATCCACATTTACGTTGCCACCATTTTAAGTACAAGACATGATGATCCACGGTTGCTCAAAATCATGGATCTGGAGCCCATGGATCAGGATGACCTACTGTATTTCTGAGCAGAAATATTAATTTCTTCACAGAAAATGCTGTTTCCTGTGCAGAGATGCTGCTTCCTCAGCAAAAATACTGTTGAGATTTTCAGATGCAGGGAAATGCAGCAAAAAATGACATCCCAAACCACATCAGAAGAATGTGATGAGAACACAAAGGATGACATTATCAGACACCCACATCCTCAGCGGTTCCTGGGGCATAGTGCTGGTGTGAACAAGGCTTCTCTTTTTTTATTGATGCAGCTAAGCCACCAATAAAAAGGGACGTCTTATTCACACCTGTGGTACACCCCCGGAAGGCTGAAGGATGATGTTGTCTGATAATGTCACCCGTTTCTGTTATTGTTGCATTCTTCTGATGTGTTTTTTGCTGCATCTGATGATCTCGTATATGAGAATTTTGTGCATAATACGTTCCAAACTATAAATAGTCTTCAAAAATTGCACAGTTTTTGAAGACTTGCAGCAGAAATAAAACTGCAAGAAAGGGTTTTTTCGTTGTTGTTTTCTTTGAGAATAAAATAAGTGAAGAATTATAGCCCTACCACCAAAGTATATAACATTTGCAATTTGGGGTTGAAGGCAGGCAGGCAGTTGTTCAGAGGACTAAGCTAGGGCCCTTGCAAGATTTCAGAATGTCTGCCAGAGTACCAAGTTGTGAACCCCTGTATTCCATTTGTAGACTTAGGAGATTTTCAGATGTCCTTAATACCCCGGGACAGGGACACCACAGGATCGAGAAAGGGCTTCCTTTTCAGATGTCATCATCCCTGTCCCGGTATCATCCCGTGCTGCTTCCAGTCCATTCCATTTTTGTTGATGATGATGATGATGGCCAAAAGCTGTCAATAGATCACCCATTCTGTTTCTGAAATGGAATCATGGGAGAGAAAAAAGGCACCCCGTTCCTGTAGCGCAATCTGGGAGGTCCATGTGAAACACTTCCAGTGGTGATCAGGACATCCAAGTAAGTGACAGCATTTTTTCTACCCTCCCCTGTTTACTTTGTGTTTTTTTTAAGGGCGTTTTTGTGCTTTACTTAACTTTTTGATGTTTAGTTTTGTTTATATTTTTAAATTTCCTGTGTGATACTGGCATCCCTGGAAGGTCCTGGAAGGTCCGTGCCGAACACTTCAGGTGGCGATAAGAACATCCAGGTAAGTGACAGACTTTTTTGTACCCTCCCCTGCTTACTTGGGTGTTTTTTGTTTTGTTTTTGTTTTGTTTTACGGTGTTTAGGTGCTTGGTTTAATTTTCTGACTTCTTTTTTATTTTCCCATGTGATGCCGGCCTCCCTGGAAGGTCCTGGAGAGTCCGTGCTGAACACTTCAGGTGGCAATCAGGACGTCCAGGTAAGTGACAGACTTTTTGTACCCTCCCCTGTTTACTTTTTAATTTATTTATTTTCTTGGTTTGACTTTTGTGTGTGTATTCTTGCTTTAAACTTTGAATTTCCCATGTGATGATTCTTTCGTGAGAACGGCTGGGATTTGCTTTACAGGAAGTGAATGGAACTATCTGAGAGCTCCATTCACGGGTTGGCTGCTGGAGAGAAGGGGAGGATTTTTTATTCCACAATCATGGTAAGTGTCTGAATTTTTTAAAATCTGTTACAGGGATGGGAGTGGGGTGGGAATTAACAGGCGAGATGGGGTACAAAATGGTAGAGAAAGAGCAGTCTCTAAATGGGCAGGGTGGGGGAAGCCGCATCAGTTGATGATGTAACTGGGGACCTGGTGTGAAGGACCCCCTCTATTAGCAAAGTTTCTCTCTGGTGGTAGAGAGGCAGCCCATCCCATTGTAATCTCCGTAGAACATTTCTGAGGGTTTTGACTGTACTATCCAGTGAAGTAAATGCCAGGTATCCTGATATCTCTACCACTTCAAGAACTGGAGTGCACATACCAATATAATTTTTAAAAACCCTTTTGTGTGGTATTTTACTGATGTGTAGTAAAAATTGGGGTATCTTCTTCCCACTTTCAAATTTCGTTTGCTCCTAATTTAGCATGAGAATGTGAATCTAATTGTAAAGGTCATGACATTATTTGTCAAAGTTCTCTAATGACACAAAATATGAGGGGAGTAACTGCAAGGGTGGCAGATAACACAACTGTATGGCAACTGCCAGTGGGGTGCTTAACCACCCTTGTTTTAGGACTAAATTATATATGTGCTAAGAACACTGTATAAAACCACAATTAGGACCCGCCACTTCTCATTCTTCATATATAAGAGCAGCTGTTGAGGGGGCCAATTTGGTTTGTCACTGATATACAAGTAGAGGTGAATTTAACCTTTTTTTCCCCAATTGTTTCTCCCCTAAAAATGGAGAAGTACTGCAACTACTCTTTTTTTCCCAAAGATGCCATTTGCAGCAAACAGCACTTTGGGCAGTAAATGGGCTGCCCAACTTACTGGTCAGCATTATTGTGGTCCAGGTTGGGAGCAGAGCACTGAGGGTTTTCTCAGCATGGAGTTTGTTGGCTTCTTCTTCCCAAACCCCTGTGGGGCTTGGTGTGATCCTGGGGAGAGGCAGGAACTGCCAGCCAATAAATTTAAACCTGGGATTGAATTCATTGGCTGGTAGGCATGAGCAAAGTGAGCTGCCTGCAGTGTTCACTCGGGTCAGGTGGGAGGGTATTTTAAGTTCTGGTCTGCCTGCTTGCTCGGCAGTGCTTCTTTGAACATCATCTCACCCTTCCTCCCTCTGTTTAATCTTATAATCTTGTAAGTATGTGGTATTGTGGGACATAATAATAATAATAATAATAATAATATTTATTTATACCCCGCCCCTCTGTTAAAACAATCGGGGCGGCTTACAAAAATTAAAATACAATACAGATAAAATCCCCAAACACCCCACACTCCACCCTCCCCCATAAAAAATATTAAACAATTATAAATAAAAACCAACTGATCAAAAAATAACAATTAAAAACAATAAATACAATAAAATACTATAAATGGCCAGCAGACTAAAAGAAGCCAGGATCCCCTGAGGCCAGGATCTAATTAGGAATAGATCCCGGCCTCAGGGGATCTGTTGCCATCCATGTTATTATTACAACTTTGGGTGTGGTTAGCATGGGTCTTGGATCCGGGATATTGAGTATCAGTGTCTTCTTGGCATTGGTAACATATTGGGGCATGCTTAAGGAACTTGGGAGGTGTGAAGCAGATCTGAACAGACACTGTTCCTGCACCCCCTGGTGGCAGGGGGACCATTCTGGAGCACCTGTCCAGGTGGATCCTTTCCTGTCATCCCAAATCTTCTGACAGTGGTACAGAGGATCGGGTTCATCAACCAACAAGCAGATTGTTCGATGCCTGGATCTGGACCCATGTGGGCGGCAACCCTATCTACATGTGTAAGCAATAAAAGTTGTAGCCTATTTCTTCAACTCTATGATGTTATGTGTATTGATGGGTTATTTCATGTGGAGTGGAACCCTCCCCTGGACACGCAAATAGCAGCACTCTGGCAATTCTAGCAACAAAACAGGATAGAAAACAAGGCAACTCTATCACCTGTCCTTTGGTCCCAATATCAGTTTTCCTGTTTCCCAGGCTGGGCCTTTATTTCATTAAGAAAGAACAGTCACTCTCAGTTATGTTATTAATCAGGCCATTAACAAACGTGTGCTTGTATATATGTCTTACGTATACAAGCCTACAATCCTGACCAGGAAGCTTTAACTGGGAACACCACAACCTCTCTGATTTGTCTGTTTTTTTGGAACTATGGTGACATCTCTTTCAAGTACTTCAGATGTGAGGGGAAATTTCTGGATTCACAGACCTAAGACCTTAACACTTCATGGGCTCATCCTACAGGATGATATATAACACCATCATCTACATCAGAATAATGGTATTCAGAGTATTTAAACTGCCATCTTGGATGCAGCTTATTTTTGTTTTCAGCAACTAAAGAAAGCAGAAGCCAAAAAAATTAATAATGCTAATTTATTCTTAGATTTTCCTTGGGTTTTTACTTTGCTAATTTATTCTATTTGCTAATCTCTCTCTCTCTCTCTCTCTCTCTCTCTCTCTCTCTCTCTCTCTCTCTCTCTGTCTTTTCAAACAGAGAGTGGGGGAGGGGGAATCTACAGTATCATCTATTGGAAGGCAATACACTAAAGTGTATTTTCTGAATGGCAGTTCTAGAAAATGATACAACATCAGTTCGTGTTTATCACGTAACATGACCAAAAAGCAGGAAAGAAAGGCTGATATTTACCTGCTGGGGTTTTCAGCCATTTGTTGGATCCTTTTCTGAAGCTGAGGAGATGTCCATTTTTCTTGCAGGCTCATTCCAACTTCTTCTTTCATTTGTCTGTTGCCCAGGAATTACTTGCCACAGGGGACTCTCATGGTCTTTGAACCATCCTTAAAGAGGAATTAGTGTAAATATTACTGTACCTAATTTGGGAAGGTGTTTGCCAGGATGCTCATATTGTATTGAGACAACCATCTCCAATACGCTAGCTCCAGCTTAGTCATATTGTCACTTGTCATCACATTGCTGTAATTTATACAAACAGCAGATGAAGTGCTAATACTATTTCTGGACTGGACAGCTTCAGACAGCAGGTGGAGATCATATTGTTGAAAAGTTTTCTTTTTAAAAGAAACAAATTGTTCTTGTATATCAAAAGCTAGACAGTGGGGGGGGGAGTTCTAGTTTAGCTTTCCCCCAGATATATTCATTTTGTATATGCAAAGAACTGGCTTGTATGTGAGGATTCAGTGATGTGATACTGTACTTGCAGCCAAAATTGTACATCCCAGGAACAGCTTCATTTTCCTCTACTGTTTGTGTTCACTGAACTTACATCTGCAGACTTATACTCATTTAACTTGGGAGCAAATGCTGCACTTGTTAGGCTGTTGACTGGAACTGTGAGTATAGAATGAGGATGATATCTGGCTGGATGTCAAATGATTGCAATGGCTCTTGGTCTGCTACTAGGCATTCACCAGTGAATTCATCTTTGAAGGCTCTTCTGAGTGTCCCTACTATCTGAGGTGGAGAGGGTGGCAACAACCAGAGGATGACCTTCTTAGTCATGGAAACTTTTTTTGGAATTATCTCCTTAGAAAGTCTAGTGTGATACCAACTCTAATGTATTTCCAGCACCAGAAGAACTTCTGGTGAAATTCTGGACTGCAATGGTTCCAATGGTTGCTTTTGCCTAGATATTTGTGTTTTTTAATTATCGTAGAGGATTATCACACACTGAAGTAAAGCGTCAAGGCAGCTGGAAAGTTCCACTTTCCATGCTGCCTTGCTGCATGATGTCATCATTCTTCTGGTGTTTTGCTGTTCCTGTTCCATGGGAGACTGAGGTAAAACCATGTCTTTTTGCTAACCATTTTTCTGGTTAGCAAAAAGATGCAGTTTTACTTCAATCTCCTATGGGGATATTATCAGACGGACCCTTAGGGTCTATTTCTGTCCCGTTACCTCCCCCCCACTCACTACACTCCCATTCCTGCTGCAGAATAAAAAAAAAGTTTCAGACACCTACCTTTATTCTGCGACAGGAACAGGCTCCCCCTCCCTTCACTGCCCAGCCATAAATGCAGCCATCGTAAAGCTGCTTTTATGACTAGGAACTCAAATCCGGGCCATTCTCATGAGAGAACGGCGGGGTGGCAAATTTAAAAAGAACTCCCCCAGCTGTCAAAAGAAGAAGAAGAAGAAGAAGAAGAAGAAGAAGAAGAAGAAGAAACACATTTAAAGAGAAAAAAGCAACCCAGGCAAGGGATTTTTTTTTTAACTTACCTTGTCATCCCAATTGCACCCAGAAGTGTCCTGCAGGGACCTCCCAGTGACATCAGATCCAGTTGTCATCCCAGGAGCAGAACAGGGATCCTGTTCACTCACCCATCGTTCCATAATAACAATGGAATGGGCCTCTTATTCACAGATTTTTTCCATGAATAAGAGGTTTCGGGGGAGGAACAGGAGCAGAACGGGAGCACCCCAGGATAGGGACGACGACGTCTAAAAGGGTAGCCTTTTAGCGATCTCCTGCCATCCGTAATCTGGGATAGTTTTTACCATCTGATGATCTCCTGGGACCAGAACGAAAGAATGATAGCATCATGCAGTAAGGCAGCTTCTGGCTACACTGCCACTTAACTTCAGTGAGCAATAAGCCTCCTATACTGCTGTTGTTTCTTGCATCATTGTTTTCTATTTGAATTTGGATGTAGAGACTATGATGCTTAAGGATAGTGACCCAAATGTTTCATTATACTTCAATAATTCAGATCCTAATGTTATTCCTCATTCTCATACCACATTGCCCCTCCAGTGTTTTACATTTTAAATATACTCATTTTTCTGTTTTCTACTGTATTCATACTGGAGCTAAAGACTAACCCTCAGTATCCACTGGGATTTGGCTCCAGGGCTTCCCGTAGATAATGGATGCTGAAGTCCCATTATATACAATGGTGTAATAAAATGTTAACCCTTCTATAAAATGGTGAACAACTCAAAGGTTTATTTTTTGAATTTTTAAAAAAAATATTTTTGAGCTGTGGTTGGTTGAATTTGTGGATGCAGAACCCATAGATACGGAGGGCCAACTGTAATTTTAAATTCTGAAGAATCACATGTAAGTCATGAATATTATTATTTTGCCTAAGATTCCAGACATTGTATGCTTGTTTGCTTGTTTAATTTATATCCTGCCTTTCTCCCACTATACAGCCTAAGATATCTTACAGTATTTGATTGTGGATTACTTACATTTGACATAAGTGACTTAAGTCACCTTGACATAAGTCAAATATAAAAGGAGAAATAGGGCAGCCCTGTCTGGTACCTTTTCTAAAATAAATACTTTGTTTTATTAATTTGCATTAGCCTTTTATTTTATTTTATTTTATTTTATTTTATTTTATTTTATTGCAGGCCAAAACACAACCACATGAAAATCTGCCATGAACAATTGATGTGGCTGCTAATTTTGATGTGTCAAAATATCAAATTAGCATTCCTCAGTGGAAAGCAGCACTTGAAAGAAAGATGACATTCATTTACTTGACATTGTTAGCAATGCTGCTCTAGTGCTCTAAAGGATATATCACTCACCTCTATTATTATTGTTATTATTATTATTATTATTATTATTATTTCCCACCTTTCTCCCAAAATAAGGACTCAAGGTGGCTAACAATGACTTTAAAACAATACAAATTAAAACAATACAAAAGCATTAACAGTATCAATATAAAATTTAAAAACAAATTCAACACTAACAAAAAAAAATAAGTATTAAAATATATTAAGAACTACATATTCACCTTAAAATCCAAATTGCACAGCATTTAAAAGCCCAACCCTCATCAGATTGTAAATGCTTGGTGGCACAAAAAAGTTTTTACCTGTTGATGAATGGAGAGCAGAGACAGGGCTCTCTAGGGTGAGAGTTCTGAAGTCTGGGAGCAGCTAACAAAGAAGGCCCTCTCCAGATGATCTTAGTAATGGGCTCATAAAGGGAAATATGGTCCTTCAGATAATCTGGACTCAGGCCATATAGGGCTTTATAGGTCAAAACCAGCACTTTGAAATGTGCCCATAAACAGATGGACAGCCAATGGTGCTGTTCCAACAAGGGAGTTGTATGCTCCTTGTAGCCGACCCCAATTAACAACCTGGCTGCTGCTCTTTGGTCCAACTGAAGTTCTGAGTACTTTTCAAAGTCAGCCCCATGTAGAGCACATTACAGTAATCCAAACGGGATGGGATGTAGCCAAGGCTTGTACCACCGTGGCCAGACCCAACCTCTCCAGGAATGAGTGCAGTTGGCACACTAGCTTTAACTGTGTAATAGTAGTGGTTTCATAAAGAAGGGCAAGTAGAAAACAGAGAGAGAGAGATTTTGTTTTATCAAATAGAAAGGTGTAATGGCAGCCTTTGCAAGCTGTAGCTTGCCAGTCTGAAGGATTTGTTTGGTCTCTTTACAGTTTGTTGATCTCAACACATATTCACACCATCCCAGCTGTTCTCCCTCCTCTTTCTTGGCAAATATCCCCCTCATGTCTTCTGAGGTTATGTCATCATTTCTGTATTCAACAGCTATTCCGTCCAAGTCTCCTTTCCTCCTTTCCTCTACTTTTATAATTGGACTGGGACATGGCCTGGGGTTGAACTAGTTTAAGCTTGCCATCCATGCTGCTATGGCTGGGCACTTTGAGAGACACAGGCATGAGGGTCATTTTTCATGCAAGTGTTTAATTGAAAAATTGGATGGTTGAGATGTAAGCTGGATGCTTTAATGAGGTATTGTAATTGAAACACATATTGTATGTTCAAGAAGAATTTTAAAAAGAATGCTGTGGGGAAAGTTTTGCTAGGCTCTTTTGTAACAACATGTGGTATTCAGTGTTGCATGCTGTGATGCAGTTCCCAAGACTATGGACTTTATCAGACACACAAAATACGGTGTTGTAACAATGCCACATAAATGCAAATGGGTGTGCATATCAGATGACATCGCCCTTTTGCGGTTATGTACTGGCCATAAGCTGATCTATTTTATTGACAGCCAAGTTGTCAATAGATCAGCTGTGGTGCCAGCATTGCCCATGTATGAAACCTCACATCTTTTCCCCCACATTATTACAGCGTGAATGATCAGACTGACCAGAACACTTCTGGGTGAAATTGCAACATCCAGGTAGGTGACATACGGTACTTTTGATGACTCTTTTGGTTTACTTGGAAGTTTTTAAGTGTGTTTATGTGCTTAGTGTAACCTTTTGTGCATTGTTTTGTTTTTGTTTTTGTTTTTTAAAAAATTCCTGTGCTAGGTATTCTCACAAAAATCAACAAAGTTTTCAGACAAGGAAGTGAACGAAGCTCTGTTCACTCCTCTTCCATTGCCAGGGCTGCCTTTTGCCAGGATTACAGGTAAGTGTAGTATGGGGCTTTTTTTTTCCTGGCATAAAAGCACCACAAACTATGCCAGCAAAATAACATTTGGGGTTGGTGGTCTGATAAAGTCCTACAACTGCCCTATCTCCATTGAAACAAATGGCCCATAGGATGGATTTGATCTTTCTTTGTATTGTACTCCCCTAAATTTCAATCTAATTAGGATACTTTGAAAAATTAATTCTGAAGCAAGCACCTTTCCCATATTTTATCCATTTATTAGTGCCATTTATATTTATTAAGCTTAAAGTAGTCTTCTTCTCCCATCTTTTATCTTTACAACATCCTTGTGATATAGGCCAAGCTGAAAGAAAATAAGCCAGATGGTTCCACATCTCCAAAGTCAAGCATGCTAAATGTAGTAATATTTGGTAACTATATTAAGCAGAGTGCAAAGGTTGATTAGGTTGGCAGTGTGTTCTGTAGGTATGTAGCTGTTATTACAGCCTCTCCTCAGTTTTGGCTAGATAGCTTAGAGTCCAGCACCCCATCATTTCCAGTAGTGATCTGTTCTTTCTCTCTGCAACTTCATCTTCTTCAGGTCTGTAAGCAGATGTGTTCCTGTGTATAATGCATGTTTGTTTGGATGTGGGTGCAATATGTACTAATTCACATATGTGATGTATTCCTTCAGTAGCTCCAAGGTCTGTCATTTCTCTTTGAGCAGATAGGTCACACAGTACCTGGAATAATTATCTACAAAAGTTAGTAAAGAATGATTCCCTGCTTCACTAGCTATCGCAGATGCTTTGATTTGTTTTCACTCTTCTTGGGAATGGATGGCCTGGTGTCTTTCCTTTTGATGCATTTCACACATTTGGTGTCATCACTATTGCATGCTTTTACCTTTATGCCTTTAGTCAAATAATTTCTTTCCAAATCTAGTATGGCATTTATGTCGCAGTGACCAAGGCACCTATGCCATAACTCGAGACACTCTGTACTTGTACAGCATCTTAACACATTTGCTTGCTCTGTAGTACAGTTCAGTTCAAAGACAACTTCTTTCTTAAATGGGAACAAAAAAAGTGTTCCCGTCCCTCAATCTCCTTTCCTGCCCCTGTGCAGCTCAATTGGATCTTGTCCATATAGATCCTTTAAAGATTTAATCATATTCTTAGCAAATGTTTCATTTTTCACATGTATAAACTGAGCATTCCCCAACCACTTCATCTTGGGATGGCCTACTTGTTTTCAAAGCATCCAAAATTCCTTCCATCTGAGTCTCAATTCTGTAGAACCATGCATGGAAGTTTTCTCGTTGCAGTTTAGGAATGCACAGGAATGAATGCATTAGGAATGCATGCTCATTTGTGCTGGCGTGAGCCATCTCTTCCAACACTAAGTACTTTGCCACACTGGCTCTCCAAATATTCACAAGGGGTATGGCAATTCAGGGGTAACCCCTTAACTTACCACTGCCTCAAATCTTACCTTCTACAGTGGCTCTCTATAGCCAATGGTGCTATAGCCCTGTGCAAATGAAAGGCAGTAAGTTCCAGGAATGAGAGGAAAGGGAGACTAGAAAGCTACAGTGATATTAGCAGCATGGATTATGCCAACGGCTATGGTTGCTATCATACCTTCTGCAGCATCAGGGGCTGTGTGGGACATAAAAGCGGGGGCACAGGGAAGAAAGAAGTCTGGAGGTTGTATATTGCACACCCCTGCTCTAAGAGGACAGAATGGTAAATCTACAAAGCACCAACCAGTTCACCTGGTTTATCATAGTGACCAATCAGAGCCAGCCATAAAAAGAAACCTTATTTGAACTGAAACATACAAAGAAATAAGGCACACATTATTTTCCAAAATCGATTTTTAAAATTTTGCTATTTAGATATAATTCTGAGTGTAAAGGAAGTGCAAGGCTCCCCTGCCCCACCCATCTGTTTTCTGGGTTTACGTGCATTTCTAAGGAGATTATCAGATGACTAAATTAATCAATTACAGGGACAACAGGAGATCGCCAAAGGGCTTACTTTTTGGACAACAACATCCTTGTCCCGTTATGCCCCCATCCTGGTTCAGTGCTGCCCTCATTTCTTCTTATTCATGGCTCAAGCCATGAATACATCACCCATTCCATTCCTGTCATGGAACAACGGGTGAGTGAAAAGGTTCCCTGTTATGTTGCCGTGATGCTAGTCACAGTGGGAGGTCTGTGTCAAACACTTCCGGTTGAGATCGGGACATCCAGGCAAGTGACACCCTTTTTTCCCCTCCCCAGGTTATTTATATTTTTTAATTGTGTTTTTGTGCTTGCTGTTACTTTTTAATCTTTCTTTTACATTTTATTTTTTAATTTCCCACACACTTGTTCTCTCACAAGAACAGCTGGGAACTCAAACTAGGAAGTGAATGGGGCTCTGTTCGAGTTCCATTCACTCCTGGGCTGCTGGAGGGGAGGGAACACTGTTTTTATCCTGCTATCGAGGTAGGTCTGAATTTTTTTTTACACCACTGCAGGGATGGGGGGCGGTAGCTAGATGGCAAGATGGGGATGCTATATTTGTCCCCCATCTGAAAAAGTCCATTAAAAGGCAACAAATGGAATTGTACTCAGGTACCAAAAGTCACAAGCTCTGACTAAATAGTCTTCATTTGCTTTCTAATTAATTCTGTTCAGTCTTTCATCTCTTCGCAACACCATTCCAGAGTCCTCTCCTTCCTCCTCCATGTCTTCCTCCTCCAAATCTTTCTATAAAAAAATGCACGTTCACAAATGGAATTTTAATGTCTCGTTGAATATTTCAGAATGGATGTGGAGATCCAAAAATACTTACGCATCCCTCACTTCTTCTATGGATGCTTAAATGCAGCCAGGGATAGAAGAAACGCAGTGAAACCACAGTGCCCAAAGATAGCAACAGTCTTTCAATTGCATTTCTATGCTTCATGGCTCTTGAAGATAAGAGTGTCTCCCCAAACTTGCCAAGATTCTCTATCTTCTTGGGGGTCAGGGGGCTTGCAGCACCAAGATAGGGCTGTTCCTGTTTACCTTGATAACCAGGAGATTCTCATTATCTTTCAAGTGGATCACAGCTCAGCACAGAGCGGTAGGGAGAGCTGCTCAATGTCTTGGGCCAAAATCAAAGAGCAAACAATATGGCACTCTGGAAAGTGCAAAGCCATAATAAAAGAAAAGAGAGCTGGAGACCTCTGGGTATATAGTAAAGATGTGAAAGCTGTACAATTTGAGCTTGTCAAAGTTCTCTGATTTCCATCTCAAAACTCATTATGATTGATGCCTGTACTGGATTTTTGGGTTTATATGATTCTGCTGCATGGAAATTTTGGCATATGTTTATGTTTCTGTTTTATACATGTTTACACATTAATTGCACACACTTTTCAAATGCCCCCATTTCCCCCTTTTTAAAAAAATTGTGCACATTTCTCAAATCTATGAATTGTTTTCATGTGAATTCTTTAAATGTACATTTTTTTAAAAAAAAATCATGGTTGAAAATTTAGACTTTAGATTACAGATTCTATTTGAATCTATTTGGTTCTGGATGATGCAGATTGGACAAATTATAGCATGAAGTGAAATTAATTTCTCACCAATCCCTAGTATACAGTACTGTTTTATTATTGTTTATTGATTGGTTTAAAAATTGCATTCCACTATTCTAGTCCTATAGCAACTCATACGTTCTTGGAACAATTAAACTGACACCATAAAAAGCAAAGTGAATCTCTTAAAATAGCACTCTAAACAGATTCAATGAATGGTTCCTATAAGTAGATCAGAGGGAGAGCTAATGATACCTTTTCTAGTAGAGATTATGGCTGAAAGGAAGCTACATGAGAATAAGGTTAGTTCCACTAAGATAGGCATTAGCAGAATGAAGAATTAATTGTCTTAAATGGCAGTCTATACCACTTTTAGTTCAATGTAATCAAATAACCAATGGGGCTTGTGGATCACTATCAAAAAAGAAACAAAAAATTAAGCTAATCCTGAAGTTTTATACTGTCAATATCTTTTCTACTTTACACAGGAGCCAAAAAACCATCTGTTAGTACAATTCACTTACTTATTAGGTCTTTGTCCAAGATCCTGCCAGGAGACATATGGTGGAATTATGATACAGTACATCTCCTTTCTTGCCCTCCCGCAGGACTCGCTTTCTTTCTATGTGCTGCACCTCCCTCAGCATGGCCATTGAATGGC
The DNA here is from genome assembly GCA_030847615.1 of Gambelia wislizenii. Classification (NCBI taxonomy): domain Eukaryota; kingdom Metazoa; phylum Chordata; class Lepidosauria; order Squamata; family Crotaphytidae; genus Gambelia; species Gambelia wislizenii. Next base: position 114,636,221 of record JAUMIR010000004.1, read on the forward strand.
TGGTGAAGAGAGGTGGATGGCTGAGAAGCATCTGTTGAGACATGCAACACTGTTGTCTTCTAAGACTTCCTGAAGACTCCAGGAGGTCTCAGAAGATGCCTTCATCAGAAGACGTATTCTTTTCTGTCTTCCACGTTCCACCAATCACTACATAACCATGTCAACATTAAAAAGTAGGTTTTCAGAAGTATTTGGTTATTGCGTCAGGGAGGTAGAGAATTCCAGTTTCCACAGTGACACACACAAAAACACACAAGACCTACATAGCCATAAATTGGACTTACACCTGTGTATGTCATTAACAAAATGCCTGACCATTATTTTTAATTTCTAATACAAATGTGTATTGAAACAATATAGGGTGCTGAGAATGTTCCTCAGAGCCAAACTTCTAGCAGATGGTAGAACATTCTGGTCCAAAACAAATCAGGTAGATTAGACTATGTATACAAATAGACAAACTGTCTATTGGAACTGTCTTGATTGGAACTGTGGCTGCAGTTCCAATCAAGTGATACAAATGTTCTCTAGGGCTTGAATATGGCCAACTGACCTCACAAGCCAAGTGGACCATGAGAGGCATTATAAATCCATTGTACTAAAATGGGCTCAACTCACCTCACTAAGAAACTGCCCTGTCCACTTGAAACCATGCTACCAGCTTCTGGCTCCTTGGAGCCTCATTTGCTCATGTCAGAAGTGTACCTACCCACAGCTATATTTTGGCACAACTTTGACTAAGGCTGCTGATACACTGCAGAAATAATTTAATTTGACACTGCTTAAACTGTCATGGCTCAATGCTATGGAATTCTGGGTTTTGTAGTTTTGTTAGATATTTAGCCTTATCTGTCAGAGAGCTCTGGTACCACAAAAAAACTACAAATCCCAGAATTCCATAGGATGGAGCCATGATAGTTAAAGTGGTGTCATACTGTATTATTTCTGCAGTGTGTCAGCAGTCAAAGGTTGCATCTGCACTGCAGAAATAATTTAGTTTGACACCACTTTAACTGTCATGGTTCAATGCTATGGAACCCTGGGTTCTGTAGTTTGTTGTGGCACTAGAGCAATAGATAAATATCTCACAAAACTACAGGTCCTACAGTTCTGTAGTATTGATCAATGACAGTTAAAGCGGTGTCAAACCGTTTTATTTCTACAGTGCATATGCAGCCAAAGTCTGATAATCTGGCTTGATTTTAAATAAGTTTGAAAGGTATTTTGGTGGAAGGATTCAGACTGATCAGTCTTCAGATAAATTTAAAAGCAGAAGAGTATGACTTGATGAGTTCTTATCCTAATTTTGTTAATATTTTAAACATGTTTGGTATATATATTTCTATACAAATAGAAATTAATAAAAATAGGCCATTAATTTAAATATGTTATGCCCTATTTACAAATATTTCAGGCAGTTTATATTACAAAATTGTTCAGAACACATTAAAACAGAAACAACAGTAAGAACCATATAAAACACAAGTCTTGATTTGGACAAACACAAAAACAGGCCTGAGGACTTTATCACCTGTGAGGGAACATGGCACAGAACCACGTCCCAAACCATGTCACAGGAATGTTACAAGAACAAAAAGGGCAACGTTACCAGATGCCCATGTCCTTCAGCTGTTCTGGGGACATAGCACAGGCTTGAATAATGTGTCCCCTTTTTATTGATGGGCTAAGCCATCAATAAAAAGGGACATGTCATTCATGCCCCTGGAATGGCTGGAGGACAATGTTGTCTGGTGATGTCACCCATTTTTGTTATTGTCATGTTCCTATGACATGGTTTTTGCCATGTCTGAAAAAGTCCTGGGAATCAATATCAGAAGGTAGGTATGATAATTCTTTCAAAAAGACAACATATGCTTCATCTCTTCCAGGAGCACTTACTATAAAAGTTCTGCTCCAAGCCACTGCTGTTTGAAACTGATGTAGAGTCTTCACAGAAACTGTTACCTGTATCTCAGCCAGCTTGTCAAAACTTGGTGGCCCTGCCAGTTGGTGGATTCCAGGAACTGTAGTCCAAAAAAGGAACTTTATAAAGTTCTCATTTCAACTGCCAGATAAGCTCTTGTTGGGAAAGACATGAACAAACCAGGCTAAATGAGTCTATATATGAGTGGGCAGCTATAGGGATCTGGAAGGGCACACTGATTCCATTTCATAGAATTCTCTCTGTCTGTTCTCTCTCTCTCTCTCTCTCTCTCTCTCTCTCTCTCTCTCTCTCTCTCTCTCTGTATATATATTACAAAAAAAAAATGGAAAGGTAGTGTGGATGACTTCAGGGAGAGGACTCCAGGGAGAGGATTCCAGGGGTTACAGCAACAGCCTTGGCAGGCCCAGTGTGACCCATAGATTATTCCCACCTCTGTTGAAATATTCAAATCAGTCTCTGAACTGAGCACCAAAGCAAGCTGACAAAGGCAACTGGATGAGAATGAGAGTATTATGCCATCTAAAATAAGCAAGCTTCCACTGCAAAGGAAGACACGTGTCTATTTATAAATAAAGCAGGAGTATGTCATTATGGGGCAAAGATATGAAAGGAAGCCTGGAAGCCCCGTGGAACTGCATACGCAGATACAGTATACATTCACATCAGTGAAAATACTTCAAACGCATTGCTAAAGCTTCTCACTTCATTACAACATCCTTAGAAAAAACAATATAATTCATTTGTGTCATCATGTTTTGGCAAATGGAATCATGACCTCAGCAATACAGAGAAGAATGGCACCTGAATCAAAGCCCATATCCAATGGTAGTATTAAATATGACAAGGCAAGTACAAGCCAGGTCTAATAGCAAAAGACATTTGACTTTTTTTAAGATGTTCAGTCAAACAGTTAAAAGGTTTTGTCTGTATTAGGGCTAGAAAGCATCCCTTGGGCAGGCTTAAGTAACTATGCCATTAGGCACAGAGCTTCAAATTGCCTATTAAGCCTGACTGAAACTGTAAAATTGCTTTTCACAATGCAAATTAATGTAAATAAGAACAATTGGTTACACATATCACAGACTATCAAACTGTTGGACAGATGACGCAGTCTGCTTTTCCCCCTGGAATTAGCATTACTTTAACGTTATATTTAGTTCTGATTGAGTCCTGGGTACTCCTGTGATGAACTCTTCAAAACTATTATATATCGCCACAAACATATACTAAAGAATATCTTTATTTCTGGTGAAAAATTACAAATCATTTTTTTTTTTCAAAAACATAAAATGAAATACTGTACAAGCTTGTAGTGTAATCTAAGGTCAATAGAAATGTATCAAAAACAGGTACAATGCAAAATATATAATTTATAAGAAACAAAACATGAAACTGTATTATACCAATGGGACAGTGAGTTTTAGAAATTGTTGTAAGATTCAACACATGATCAAAGGCCCACTCTCTACCCTCTGGGCAACAACTGTATGTCACTGTGAGCACTTGCTGTTTCTGATATCTTTCTGCTTTGCATGTGTTTTGAAAAGTCATTTTACAAAGATGAATCACAATGGAGGTTTCAGTCAATTTACTGCATGCAAATACTCGCACCTAGAATGCCAGAACTGAGTCATCAGCATATGACAGAGTTTCCACTTTGCTGCCTGCTAAACTTGGTCACACATGAACTCTCATATCCTGTCAATAGAATGGAAGCATTATGATGGCCTTAGAAAGATGCTGATCTTTTCATTGTTTCGATGGAGACACCATGACATATGGAGGCCAATGTCCATGCTAACGAAAGAGGTGCACCAACTGTAACAGGGCAAATGAGGCATGACGAGATCCTTGTGTTGCCTGCCTAGTCAGATTTCAGCAGCCATGGACTTGGAGAAAGAGAGCATGACAGGCAGACAACAAGTCTAGACTGGCCAAGAATGAAACCATTTATCATCAACTCCATTATAGTCAGTCTTACAGAAGCACTCAGTGATGAAGCTAGTCTCCAAAAGCAGCAAAGGGTAATATCCACTAAAAGGATTCAGGACAAGGCTACTAGATATTGTGAGCAGTAGACCAAGAACTAAAGGAGAAAAGTTCTGTATGAATTGACCCCGAGTGTTAGAATAACAGTGCTTCTATTCCCCCGCTGCCTCTAGTGCAAAATTCCAGGAACAGGAGGCGGAATATACACTGGCATAGTAATACTTTTACAACAGCAAGACATAGGGCCTGTCTACACTGCAGAAAGACAGCAGTTTGACACTACTTTATCCACCATAATTCTGTCCTATGGAATCCTGGTATTTGTAGTTTGATGAGGTATTTAGCCTTTTCTGTCAGAGAACTCTGGTACCTCACCAAACTACAGTACCAGGATTACATAGAATAGAACTATGATGGATAAAGTGGTGCCAAATTGCTGTACTTTGGCAGTGTAGACAGGCCCCTAGGCAGCACAAGTGGCAAACCAGGTAGCATTCTATGTAAGGTTCTTGTGCTTCCTATGCTTACTCAGAATTGGCACATTATTCCAAAAAAGAGAAGTCTTAATTATAATGGTCTTTGTTAAGAACCAGTAACAGCCTGGTAGGACAGTGCATAAACTGTGGGACTCGTTATTACCACATGTAATGATGCTTGATGACATGAATGGTTTTATAAAAGAGGAAGACAAATTTATACAGGACAGGGCCCTCAATGGCTACTAATCCCAAATGTCCCCCAGTGAGGCCAGGATATCATAGTCCTGCTAGAGGTCTCCTCAAGTAAAAAGAAGTTTCAGCCCTTAGAACCTGAGAATGGCAAAGAGCTGATTGTGTCCGTAAACCTGGGCACCCCAGGGATACCACAAGCTACACCCCTGCCAGTGTGTGAGAATGATGCTAACTGAAGTCATAACCTTTATTTCAGGCTACCAGGAAAAGTACTCAGCTAGTTCTGGAGTAGGGACTTCCAGTGGAGCATGGAGGTCTCCTCCCAGGGTGACCACCTTCACAAATGGCTGCAGCCAGGTTGGGGGGGGGGAGGTCCTCAGAAGCTCAGTAATGTAAGCCTCAGTATTAGAACTGTACACTGAATGTATCATACATAAAGCAAAATTAGACTCAGGGGCTTACTGCACTCCAAAGAAAAGCGGCAGTGCAGCAGGAATGTTCTGTCTTCCATGCTGACTTAGAGCACAATGTTGTCATTCTTCCAGTGTTATTTCACTCTGGTCCTTGGGGGACCAAGGTAAAACCATATCCTTTTGCTAACAGTTTTTTTCTGGTTAGCAAAAATATGCAGTCTTACCTCAGTCACCCATGGGACCAGAATGAAAGAATGACAATGCCATGCAGTACAGAAGCACAGAAGACAGAATGTCCCTGCTGCACTGCTGCTTTTATTTGGAGTGTGATAAGCCCCTCAGAGGAAGGAGGTGTGAAGATTGGAGGAAAGAACATCAACAGTTTAAGATATGCAGATAACACCACACTACTAGCAGAAAATAGCAAAGACTTGGAATTATTATTGAAGAAAGTCAAAGAAGTAAGTGCAAAGGCAAGTTTACTTCTGAACATTAAGGAAACAAAAATAATGACCACAGATTATTTACATAACTTTAAAGTAAACAATGGAGACATTGAAATAGTTCAAGATTTTTCATACCTTGGCTCAGTCATTAATTAGAATGGAGGCTGCAGTCAAAAAATCAGAAAAAGGCTAGGACTCGGAAGGGCAGCTATGAAGAAACTAGACAAGATCCTGAAGTCTCAGGATATATCACTGAATACTAAAGTTAAGATTCTCCATGCCAACATATTTCCAATTTCATGTACATATTGTTGTTACAGCTGCACAGTCAAGATAGCTGATAGGAAGAAAATCAACTCATTTGGAATGTGCTGCTAAAAAAGCATTCTACAGATACTGTGGACCATAAATGGGTCATAGAGCCAATCAAAACTGAACTCTCCTTAGAAGCCAAGATGACTAAACTGAGACTGTCATACCTTGGCCATATATCATGAGAAGATATTACTCACTAGAAAAAGCAATAATGCTTCGTAAGGTAGAAGGCAGGGAAAATAGGAAGACAACATTCCAGATGGACAGACTCAATCAAGGAAGCCATGGGTCTGAATCTACAAGACCTGAGCAGGGCTGTTGAGGATAGGATGACTTGGATGTCTTTCATTCATAGGACTGCCATAAGTTGAAATTGGTGGCAGTTAAGAACAACAAACTAGGGAGATTTTCAGACGGCTAAAATCAGCCTCTTGCCGCACAAGCAGCCTCCGGAGCAGTAACGAGGCTGCTGCACAGCAAGGGTCCATTTTGGATGATGCCGTTTCTCTCTCAACGGTGTCCGTGAGTGTTGCGGCTAGCATTAGAGGTGGTCGTGCTGTTTTTTACTCACGGAAACTTCCGTTAGTGAAAAACAGCATGGCTGCCTCCAATGCTAGCTGCAACACTCACGGACGACGCCGAGAGACAAACGGTGTCGTCCAAAATGGACCCTTCCCATGCAGCAGCCTCGTTACTGTTCTGGAGGCTGCTTGCACAGCAAGAGGCTGATTTTAGCCATCTGAAAATCTCCTAGGACTGTAAGGCAATGTCTAGAAGCAACGTCTGTCCTGGATGCCAGATCTTGCCAGCTGTCCTCACCTTCCTTGCAAACTGTGTCTCTTGTCATGTGTGGTTATAACACAAGCTTGTGTTTTGTTTTTTGCTATAGAACTCTCCTTACTTGTACTTTAACTTCAGACTACCTGACCTTGCTCATTACAACTAGGAATTTAGCATTAAGACAGTGTATGTGAGACTTAGGACTTTTTCGGACATCTCTTATACAGCGCAAGCAGCCTCGTCGCGTTGCGAGGCTGCTGCGCTGCAGGGCGTCCCTTTCGGATGATGCTCTCCCCTGCCGGTACTGTTGCGGTACCGCAGGGACATTTAAGCATTATATTTGGCCGTATTTTAATCACGATCAACTTTCATGATTAAAATACGGCCAAATATAATGCTCAAATCCTGCAATTGGGATTATTTTGAGCAAGTTGTTTTGCCAATAGCTGGTGAGCAATTTAGAGGCACAATTGAAAGGTAACTGCAAGGTCCTTTCTACAGGTTGATTTGTGCTTAAATGTGACCCGAGAAATGTAAAAGCAGCTAACCTATCCCATCAATGAAAATGACACTGAATATAATGTGTGTTAATGCATGTTATGCAGAAATACTTAACAAGACAAGACACCAGAAGGATGGCGCTGGAGAGTGAGCAGGTGGACAGAGACACCAGTGATGGCTGATTCTCATCAGATTAGCAAACATAAATACCTTGAAGAGAATACAAGCTGACCATGAAGCAGACTGGCAGGAGTTAACCATGCAAGAAAAAGAAAAGAAAAAAGCTTGGATGCAGAGATGTCATAGTTTTGTTGTCAGGTTAAAGAACGTTCTCCCACTATTAATAACTGGATAATGAAAGGAATGCTTCTCTCCATTAAGTCTATGTAGCTGCCCTGGAAATAAATATATTAGGCATGATGTGTTAAAAATATGATGTAAAGTAACAGAGTATCTGAAATAGGCTGTGACACTATCGTAAGATAGGAAGAGTTCCTATTATGTCCGAAACACACACACACGCACACACAAATAACTTAGTGTGTAGTGTAGAGATCAGAAGATGTTGATGTTGAAAAAACCATTAGGTTAGATCAACAGCTCTTGTTATGACATCCCCCCGCCGAGAAAGAAAGAAAGAAAGAAAGAAAGAAAGAAAGAAAGAAAGAAAGAAAGAACTGTTCTGTCAAATGAAACCTTGGGTCCAACTCACTGTTTCCAGTGATCTGTGATTTGCGTGAACCAAAGCCATTACTTAAATGATGACTGGAGTGGGGATCCTGTAATCCTCCAGATGTTGTTGAGTTACAGTTCTCATCATCCCTGGCCATTGGCCATGCTGGCCACAGCTGATGGCAGATACGGTAAATGACATTTGGTGGTCTAAAAATTCCTTGCTCTTGATTTATACATATTTGGTTCTACTGTATTATCATCACTCATCTACTGAGTATGACAACCACACATTCATATGAAAATAAATTTTCATGGAAGATAGTTTCCAGATAATGGCATGCTAGAATAGATGTAGGGCCCCCTGTATGTCTCTATCCCAGCTCCCCACTAATCTCCAGAACCATTCAGTGGCCCCAAAAATTTTTTTAAAAGGCTTCTATATGCTCACTAGCAGAACCTGGAAAGCTGCTGCAAAAGTAATAAATTGTCATTACAGTTAGAAGTCCCAAAAGCTAGTTACTGTTATAGTTACTCTTAGCTTTCACATTATTCAAAAATAACAAAATAATTGTCTTCTACTTACTTCTTAAAAGTATCACAATGCCTCAAGCTGAAAGCCCAGGGTCCAAAACACATCTGAATAGTCAGATCATACTTATGCTGTAACTATTAAAATAACTAAACATCTAGAACTACACCACAAAAGGAATTGGGATATCTCTTTTTTTTTTAAATGTAGCTATAATTATGTAACTTAACTTTAGTTATAATAAAAGGTGTTAATTTCAAGAACTTGTTGTTTATAACAAGTTGCCTCCAAGCTTTTCACACCACTGAATAAATCATATTGGACATAGCACCTCCAAGTCCCCACACACACACACATTGCTAAAATCTGGCCCCAGTTTGAATCAGCAGACGGTCCATTGGAGACAGCAAGCATGCAGCAAGACAGAAATCAGTGTGGGCTGTCATCTAGCAGATACCTGCAGTAATTTTACACATCCATTTCAGATCAGTTCAATATTACTGCACTAAACCCAAATTAGAATGTTATAGATTTGATTATAGCTGGTACGTGAAAGAACAAAATGCAAATATGATTCAAAATATAGTGACAATAGCAAATCATAATAACCCCCACAGCAACAGTTTACAGGATGATAAACTCAAGCCATCATCAGACCAGCTGCTTCCTGGTCTTCCTGCCACTGACTGGAATTTTGTTACTGCAAAGGAAATGCCAGGTCTATGAAACTGACACACAGCTTGGAAAGTTAGTTCAAAAATTATTTAGAGTTCCAAAGCCACACAAGCACATACACAACACACACAGTTAGTGGCTACAATTTTAAAAAAGTAACTCTAATTGCCTGCTTATCTGAAGTATCTAAGATAATTGTTTTTAGTAGGTGACATAGTGGTGTGAGTGTTTGACTATGACTCTAGAGACCAGGGTTCAGATCTCCACTCAGCCATGAAAACCCATTGGGTGACCTTGGGGAAGTCACACTCTCAGTCTCAAAAAACCTCATGATAGGTTCACCTTAGGGCTTCCACAAGTTAGAAACAACCTGAAGGCACCCAACAATAATACATTTGACTGTTTGTACAATCCATTGCCCTGTAGTAGAAAATACTTTCACCTCCAGTCTCGTTGTTGCCTCAGCACAACAGAGCACAAAGTAGCAGCATGACCCATTTCGTATTCAAATTCCTCCTCTATCATTTACTGAGGCCAGACCCCTGTGACTATTAGACAATTTAGTTAGTTACAGTTAAACTCCAAAAGGAGTGGTGTTATCTCTCATGTTATATCTGCAATGTAATTAGCTATATCTTTATTATTGGGAAAATGAAGTTAAAAGCAGCTAATTGTACCTAGTTCTTTCTATGCTCAAGCCTACAGAAAAACCAGCTTTTAATCTCACCTGGTGTAAACCCATTGAATCAATGGACGTTACATAGAGTAAGTGTTGATTTCACAATTTCCCCATTGATTTAATGAGTCTGCTGTGGTTGGGACTAACAATTAGATGTATGCATCTGAATTTATACTAAAACTTGTTGATATACAAGGCAGGGATGCCGGAAGAAGGGTGGCGATTAGAAATTTATGAATTCTACAACAGAAATTAGAGACAGAAAAAGATATGGCTCACAGTTTCCACCTCTACATTGCATTGTACTTCAGAGTCATTGGCATGCCAGAATCTCTCCAGCAAAAGTTGGGAAGACGAGATAAGAAATCTAGATTAGGCAATTGCTGTACAGCCCTGTCAGGTCAACCATCTAAGAGAAGGAAACTCTAATCAAATCTATGACACGAGGACCTCGCTGCTACCGTCCATGCTTGCAAGGCCACACCAGATGAACTGTTGGTTTAAAGGGTGAGGACAGTTCTGTGCATGCTGCGCTCCACCAGAAAAACCCATTGCACAGGCTCGAAGGATAAATCCAATTCCGAAAAAGCCCTGTAGCGATAGGCGAGGGACAAAATGGCAGGTGTAAAGAGACACTGGAAGTCGCAGACCCAACCCTGCATGCAGGCGGTTCAGGACTTTGGTCGCTTGAGGCTGACCCAGGAGATGACAGTCTTGTTCGGCAGCATCCTGAACAACCAAGCAGCCTTTTTTAAGGACAGTACTGCTTGCTCCATATGGAGAGGGGCCTAGAAAAGGTGGCCTAACGAAAGCTTATCCCCATCTACCTGGTTGGCTAGCCACGGCCAACAGGCATCTTCTGATGCAGTCAAACCAAGGCAAAGAAACAAAGGCACAAACCGGCCTCCAAAGGTGTAAATAAACTGACGCTTGCATGCTGGAACATCAGAACTATGCGAGACTCTGCAGACAGTGGATGGCCTGAGTGTCATTCTGCTCTAATAGCTCATGAACTATCACAACTTAATATTGACATCATGCTCTTAGTGAAGTTCGTCTCCATGGGGAAGGCAGCCTTAAACAACATGGCGCTGGCTACACACTCTACTGGTCTGGCAAACCCAAAACTGAAAAACATCTTTCAGGAGTAGGCTTTATGACTAAAAACTCCATTGTCTCCAAACTCGAAACCTTGCCAACAGGACACTCTGATCGCATTATTTGCTTACGCCTCCCACATGTTGTTCTCTTTAGTATATATGCCCCAACTATGCAAGCCAACCCTGTAGAGAAAGACAAATTCTACACAGACCTACGCCAACCATACAAAATGTCCCTGAAGAAGATAAAATTATTATCCTTGGTGACTTCAATGCCAGAGTAGGAAAGAACTCTGAAGCCTGGAAAGGTGTCTTAGGCAAGCATGGTGTTGGAAATTGCAGTGACAACTGACACCTCCTGCTAGTGTTCTGTGAAGAACAATAGCTGACTATTACAAACACTATCTTTCAGCAGAAAGATAGCTTGAAGACAACCTGGATGCATCCCTGATCCAAACATTGGCACCTCATTGACTATGTTCTAGTCCGTCAGAGAGACATTTGCAACGTCCGTCATACTCGAGCGACGCCCGGTGCAGAATGCCAAACAGATCATCGCCTCGTAAGATGTACACTAAATCTTCATCTTAAGTTCAAACCTAAGAGGGGTGGCATCTTAAAGAGTAGACTCCAAGTTAACAATCTTCAACAAGCTACCACGAGAGACTACTTCCAGGCAAACCTGCAAATAAAACTTGAAGACCATCCTACAGATCCTTCTGTAGAACATATCAAAAACAGTATCCTCCAGTCTGCAGAAGAATCCCTCGGGTTCTCCCACAAGAAAAATCAAGACTGGTTTGATGAAAACAACCAAGAGATCCAGGAGCTGTTGGCAACGAAGAGAACTGCTCACCAGGCATACCTTGCCCAGCCAACTTGCCATGTAAGAAAAGCAGCTTTCCGTCTCACATGTAGTAAACTTCAACAAAAACTCTGAGACATGCAGAACAAGTGGTGGATCAATATAGCAGAAAAGACACAATGCTGTGCAGATCTGGGTGATCTTAGAGGATTTTATGAAGCTCTTAAAGCAGTGTTTGGACCTGCTTATCAGGTCCAAAGCTCCTTATACAGTACAGATGGTCAAACATTAATTACTGATGAAACCTCCATCCTGAATCGATGGGCTGAACACTTTCAAAGTCTCTTTAGTGCCAACCGAGTAGTCCAAGGCTCAGCTATGCAACATATGATACAAAAACCCATGAAAAATGAATTGGACATAGCTCCCACTTTGGAAGAAACACTTAAGGCCATACAGCAGATGAAAAACAGCAAGGCAGCTGGGATTGATGGAATCCCACCTGAAGTTTGGAAACACAGAGGTCATGTACTCCACGATAAATTCCACGAACTCCTCGTGAATTGCTGGGAAAAAGGGGAAATGCCATCAGATCTCTGAGATGCAGTCATCATCACCCTGTACAAGAAAAAAGGAGCAAAATCCGATTGCTCAAACTATCGAGGCATAACACTGCTCTCTATTGCTGGAAAAATCCTTGCAAGGATACTCCTGAACAGATTAGTTCCTGCTATTGCAGAAGAACTTCTTCCTGAAAGCCAATGTGGCTTCAGAGCCAACAGGAGTACTACAGATATGGTACTTACCCTTTGACAACTGCAAGAGAAATGTAGAGAGCAGAACAAGGGTCTCTATGTAACATGTGTCAACCTCACCAAAGCCTTCGACACTGTGAGTAGAAAAGGTCTGTGGCAGATCCTGGAAAGACTAGGATGTCCCCCCAAATTCCTTAAAATGATTATCTTGCTACACGAGGGCCAGTGTGATCAAGTCAGATATGGCGATGCTCTTTCAGAGCACTTTCTAATAACTAATGGAGTGAAGCAAGATTGTTTTCTTGCTCCAACTTTATTTACAACGTTCTTCAGCATGATGCTCCAAAGGGCTTGAAGAAGACGGCATCTATATACATTACCGTACTGATGGTAGCTTCATTAATTTAAGCCGTCAGAGGGCTCGCACTAAGACTCTAAACTATCTAGCCCGTGAGCTGCTCTTCCCTGACGATGCTGCCCTTGTTGCCCACACAGAAGTAGCTCTGCAGCACCTAACATCCTGCTTCGCAACAGCTGCAGAGCTGTTTGGGCTGGAAGTCAACCTGCAGAAAACGGAAGTTCTTTACCAGTCTTCACCACAGGATGAACACCACCATCCCCACATTGCCGTTGGCAAATCTGTGCTCAAGTCCATTCAGCAGTTCACCTACCTGGGAAGCATCATCTCCTCAGATGCCAAGACTAACAAAGAGATCGATCACAGATTAGCAAAGGCATATAGTGCATTTGGAAGACTTCACAAAAGAGTCTGGAGTAATAAACATCTGAGGCGAAGCACAAAAATCAGTGTGTATACAGCCATTGTACTGTCTATTCTCCTTTACGGGTCTGAAACATGGGTCACCTATCACCACCACTTATGACTCCTCGAACGCTTTCATCAGCAGTGTATACGTACAATCCTAAATATACACTGGATTGACTATGTGACGAATATTGCTGTCCTTGAGCAAGCAGGGATCACCAGCATTGAGGCCATGATATTGAGAACACAGCTGCGCTAGGCAGGGCACGTTTCTAGGATGGAGGACCACCGCCTCCCAAAAATAGTACTCTACAGTGAAATCACCATGGGTCAGCATAAGAGGGGTGCTCCAAAAAACTGATACAAGGACTCCCTGAAACAACATCTCAGGCTCAGCCAAATTGATCACCAACAATTGTCCGCCCTGGCCTCACATTGGGAGGCTTGGAGACACACTATCCACAATGCTGTAGCCTTATTTGAGAACTCTCACCAAACAAGTCTTGAAGAAAAATGACAATGTAGAATCACAACCCATAAACATCACCCAAGGAGACTTTCTGCAACTGGACTTGTTTATCTCGGATTGGCCTTTTCAGTCATCAGCATGCTTGCAGAAAGCGTGGGATGAGTCCTTCCTGAATCTTCGTTTGCAAAGAAAAGCCAGAGAGAGAGAGAGAGAGAGGGGGTATTGTAGTTTAGTGTATTTATTTTATGTAATTATCTATTAATTTCTACTCCATCTTCCTCCCAGCATGGGATCTAAAGCAGTTTATAATAATTTAACACAAAACTTTAACTAAAAACTTACTTTATAAAAGTTTTTTTAAAAAAATGAGTCGCAATTCTTTTAAAATACACATGATTAAAACAGTTTAAAATAGATTTTTAAAGTAACCAGAAGGATACAAGATAAAAACACAGCACACCACTTTCAAACACCTTGCTGCTATGTGACTAAGGACATTATCAGACCAGGCAAATATGGCATCATAAGGATGCCTAATGATTGCAAAAGGGCGCACATATCAGATGATCTCATCTTTTCGCAATCATGTATTGTGAAAAACCCATTCCTTTTTATTGATGGGCCAAGCCGTCAATAGATTGGCCATGGTACTTTTTTGCCGGCATTGACAACATTTGAATCCTTGTGCCATTCTGCTCAGTAAATACAGCGTCAATTGGCAGGACACTTCCAGTTGAGATCACAACAGCCAGGTAGGGGATGCTTTTTTATGACCCTCCCCCCGCCGTGTACTTGGGACTTTTAAAGTGTGTTTTTCTGCTTTGCTGTACTTTTTATGTGTTTATTTTGCTTTTATTTTTTTAATTTCCCAGGCTAACATCATCTCGCGAGAATTGGTGAGATCTTGAACCAGGATGTGAACGGACCTCCATTCATAGAATCATAGAATCATAGAATCATAGAATCATAGAATTGCAGAGTTGGAAGAGACCACGAGGGCCATCCAGTCCAACCCCCCTGCCACGCAGGAAATCTTGATCAAAGCATCCCCGACAGATGGCCATCCAGCCTCTGTATAGAATCTCACCGTTAGTGGCTGTGCTGCCTATGAATGGTGCTAAAGGTAGGTGATCAAGAGGTGATCAAGAGGGTTCTTTTGCCAGTGTAAAAACACTTCAAAATATGCTGGCAAAGGAACATTTACGGAGGATGGTCTGATAAAGTTCTAAAAGTCAAAGGCCTGGTCAAACAGCAAGATCATAGCTTGCTGGCAGAAAAGAGAACAGGGAAGGTGCTCATCGGGGCTCCTATACAGAAGTTCCCCAGCCTGGAAGCATCCTCCTAGGCTGGGAGAAGGATATCTCCCAGGTTTCCCAGGTCAACCCCCGTATCCATAGGGGATACATTCCAAGACACACACATCGTGGATACCTGAAACCATGGATAATAGGGAACCCTATTATTTTCAATGAGATGAATGCTGGGCGTTGACCAAAGAATCTCACCAGAGGACCTAGAAATACCTAAAGAGAACTTTTTATGGATGTGGATAAGTGAAACAGTGGGTATGGAATCCGAGGATAGGAGGGTTGGACTGTACTCACCAGCTGGGCCTGTGATGGTGATAGAACTGTGAGAAAGCCTCCCCTAAAGATCTTAAAACTTGGACTGGCTCATATAAGGAGATACAATTTTTCAGATCATAGAATCATAGAGTGGCGCAGTGGTTAAATGCCAGTACTGCAAGTCACCACGTTGCAAGTTTGATTCCAGCGGGCTCCAAGGTTCACTCAGCCTTCCATCCTTTCATGGGTCAGTAAAATGAGTACCCAGCTTGTGGGGGCAGTTAGCTAACACACATTGGAAACTGTTTAATGCAGTGTAGATGTGTAAATAGCTATTGCTTAAAAACAATTTGTAAGCCGCTCTGATAGCCTTATGGCTGAAGAGCGGGGTATAAATAACTAACTAACTAAATAAAAAGAGTTGGAAGAAACCATTAGGGCCATCCAGTCCAACCCCCTGCCATGCAAGACAATCAAAGCATTCTTGAAAGATGGCCATCCAGCTTCTGCTTAAAAACCTCAAAAGAAGGAGACTCCACCATGCTATGAGGCAGTGCATTTCACTGCCGAACAGTTCTTATGGTCAGGAAGTTCTTCCTAAAGTTTGGATGGAATCTCTTTTCCTATAGTTTGAGTCCATTGCTATGTGTCCTAGTCTCTGGAACCGCAGAAAACAAGCTTGCTCCATCCTCAATATGACATCCTTTTATATATTTAAACATGACTATCATGTCCCCTCTTAACCTTCGCCTCCCCAGGCTAAACATACCCAGCTCCCTAAATCACTCCTCATAGGGCATGGCTTCCAGACCTCCCACCATTTTGGCCGCCCTCCTCTGGACCCATTCCAGCTTGTCCATATCTTCTTGAATTGTGGCACCCAGAACTAGATACAGTATTCCAGGTGAGGTCTGACCAAAGTGGGATAGAGTGGCACTATTACTTCCCTGGATCTAGACACTATACTCCTATTGATGCAGCCTAGAATCACATTGGCTTTTTTAGCTGCCATATCACACTGCTGACTCATGTTCAGCTTGTGGTCCACTAAGACTCCTACATCCCTTTCACATGTACTGCCATCAAGCCAAGTGCAACTCATCCTATATCTGTGTATTTCATTTTTACTGCCCAAGTGTATATCCTACATTCCTCCTTATTGAAATTCTTTTTGTTACTCTTGGCCCAGCTTTCTAATCTGTTGAGGTCATTTTGAATTCTGATCCTGTCCTCTGGGTTATTAGCTTCCCTTCCTAATTTGGTGTCATCTTCAAAGTTGATATGTATGCCCTCTATTCCTCATCCAAGTCATTGATAAAGATGTTGAATAGCACTGGGCCCAGGACAGAATCCTGCGGCACCCTGCTGGTCACTTCTCTCCAGGATGAAGAGGAGCCATTGGTGACTACCCTTTTGGTTCGGTTGGTCAATCAATTACAAATCCACCGAACAGTTGCATTGTCTAGCCTGCATGTTACTAACTTTTTTGCAAAGATATCATGGGGGACTTTGTCAAAGGTCTTACTGAAATCAAGATACACTACATCCACAGCATTCCCTTCATCTACCAAGTATGTAACTCTATAAAAAAAAGAGAGATAAGATTAGTCTGGCATGATTTGTTTTTCAAAATCCCATGTTGACTTTTAGTGATCATGGAATTCCTTTCTAACTGCTTACAGACTGTTTAATGATCTGCTCTAGAATCTTTCCTAGTATTAATGTTAGCCTGACTGGGCAATAATTATTTGGGTCCTCTTTTCCCCCCTTTTTAAGGATGGAGGCCCTCCTCCAGTCTGCTGGGACCTCTCCTGTTCTCCAGGATAGTCTGGAGACAAGCAGTATAGGGTTTTAAAGGCCATAACCAGCACTACTGTAGTGTATATGATTTTGTTATATCATATCATATTCTATTGTAACATAACAATATTCATTCTGATGCGAAAGATATGGGGAGGTTCCTAAGGAAACTGAGACAACTGTACTGTTTCCAGTGTTGCATAAGGAGGTATTGAATGCCTCCCTGTACAACATATTTGCAAGGCTGCACAATGGCTGTCAGTCAGTGCCTGTGCATGACACCATCGTGACACCACCTTCATCCTCAGTCTCCAGCACAGACCTCTGTATAAGTAGGGTGGGGGAATTTTATACTCTGTAAGCTTCCAATAGGCATTCAGTCTGACAGTACTTTATTTGAGCACATTTTCCATGAATGATTTGTTATCTGTATATGCTTTCTGTATCTGTGAAGACTCAAGGAACTGATTCTCCAGAAAAGAGATCTGGAGAGTGCCGTGTATGAGAATGATATTGAATCAGCTTTTCTCTCCTACCCTCACCACCCCCATCTTAGACCATTTCAAGGATTAAATTTTACCAGACCCCTTACTGATCTGAAAACAGTTTTACATGATTTAACAACATCTAGACAGGATTACTGTAATTTGCAGTTCACAGTTCTGCCAATGTCATCATTACAGAAACTGCATTTGCTTCTGAATGTAGCAGCAGCAGCTTGAGTGATCTCTGGCACCTTTTGAAATGAGCACACATTACTGTGGCCGTCAAGTCTTTTTTTGCTGGGAAAAGACTATAAGCTTTCCTTTCAAAATTACAGCCCCATAATAGTTTGAGGATTGATTATCTCAGCCAACTTTTTTTTAAAAAAATCACCATTATGGGCCTATCCCAGCCATCCAATAGGTGACTTTATCTGACGCCTAGGACCATTAACTCTGAATGATGTCCTATGGAGGAAGAGGGGGGTTATGGGTGCTCAGTGCGGAGATCAATAGCTTTAATGCTGGCCTATTTATTTTCTCTATATCTCTAAAAAATTCTTCCATTGGAAGAACAGTTTCAGATTGTTCATTCCTTCTCCCCCCCCCAAAAAAAAAATCAGTTATATTTCCATTCTAAAAGTAGTCCTGGATTTTTCTGGGGTTTTAAAAAATATTTTATTAAAATTAAAAAGCTTTCCACAATGGAATTGCATCACATTAACTACAATGGGTTGTAAACCCAAAATAAAATTTAACCATATTAAGTGTTTAATTAACACATTTAAGAGTCATAGATTTCAGTAGGAGAACTAAGCTTGTAATTTTAAATTGGGAGGTACTATAGCTCAGTCTAGCATTTCTTTATTCATTCATTCATTTATTGAATTTTTACCCCTCCCTTTCACCCAGGATCAGATACACTTTGACCCTAAGGTGAACTTATCACAGAGGGGTTTTGGGCAAGATTTGTTCCGAGGATATTTGCCTTTGCCTTCCTTTAAGGCTGAGGGCTTGTCTAGACCAGCCAGAATATGCCACCTTCTGGCTTGTGCATTCTGGCCCCCAAAACTGGCTCGCCCCCCCCCCATTACTGAGATGAAATTGGCAGATTCCTCATGAACATGCCAGCCACCACATGCACATGCTGGCTAATATCAGTGGGCACCTCCCCTGCTATTGCACATCACACTCTCTGAAGCCAGGAAGGAGACCCTCAGCATGTGATCAAGGCTGGTCACATGCAGGGGTCCTTGAACACATGCTGGGGGCCTCCTTCCTGGCTAAAGAGGGACTCCAAGCATGGACCCTGTGTTCCCACACTGGGCTCATCTGGCTTTTCCTGCATAACCCAGGTTTTCCCGGGTGTTGATTTAAAATGTTTTAAATAAGTTTACCCAGCTTCCCACTGGCTTTCCCTCAGAGATCGTCACAACTGCCTGAAGGCAAAACCTGGAAATAGCCCTGCATCGTTTGGACTGCAGGGCTCCAAGATGGGGGGGGGAGGGGGAAGCAGGGTAGATTGCCTATCTAGATAAGCCGTGAGTGTGTGTCACTTACCCAAGGTCACCCACTACATTCCTACAACTGAGTGGGGATTCAAATCCTGGTCTCCCAGAGTCCTAGTTCAACATTCAAATCACTACAACATGCTGGCTTTCTTTAGTATCCTTTATAGTTTTGTTTTGTTTGTTTGTTTTAAGTTGGAGACCCTGGAGAGCTACTACCAGTCAGAACAGCTAATATGAGGGCTAGGCTGACACACAAGACATTTTCAGACACGTCTTACCATGCTAGAAGCTTTCGGGAGAGCTTGAGCACTGCCATGCAGCAGGGACTCCATTTCAGACAATGCTATCCCTCTGGCGAAATCGTCCATGTCACTTCCGTGAAGGATTGGAAGCAGCTGCACCATATTTCACCAGATTTTATTCGCGGAAGGTGTCCGTGAATAAAATATGGCGTGGGCGCCTCCAATCCTACAAAGAAGTGACACAGACGATTTCGCCAGAGGGACAACATTGTCCGAAATGGAGTTCCTGCCCTGCAGCAGCGCCGAAACTCTCCTGAAAGCTTCTAGCACAGTAAGACGTGTCTGAAAATGTCCATAGTTTGGCCTAGTATTCAGAAGAAAAAGTTTACTTAGCTTGTTCTAACACACACACACACACAAATGATAAATTTCAAGAGTCCCCCCCCTTCACTGGGCATATTATGAAAGTTTTTGTGCATTTTTGATGATTTGTGCAAAAAATATTTGTGCAAAAAAGAACCCTAGGCTGAGTTTTTAAAAATGTGCAAAACACAAGATAGCTTTCTGTGCAAAAGTGTTTTTTTTAAAAAAAAAATACATGATCATGACAGGGCAACATCATCTGGTATGCACACCCTTTTGCAATCACTAGGCATCCTTATGACACCATATTTGCCTGGTCTGATAAAGTCCTTAGACTATTCATGAACAGTAGAAAATACTTGGATTTTTAATATAATCAAAATTCCACAAATTGAATCCATACTTACATAGATGTACTATTCTGTTGTATGCTTCAGATATAAATAGTAGAGGTTACACTTTAGAAAAGAACTTAAAATATTCATTAGCCTCAAAATCCATTGCAGATTTTTTTACCTGCAAATCACAAATTAATTGGATTGAATTTGTACTGATGTGGAATTTCCCCCAAAGCAAATAGTAGCTTATAGAATCGTAGAATCATAGAGTGGGAAGAGACCACAAGGACCATCCACTCCAACCCCTTGCCATGCAGGAATACACAATCAGTGTTCCTCAGGACAAAAAGGGAGAAAGGGTTAAAAACTTGCTGCAAAACTGGAGGATTATCTCACACACACACATGCTGATTTTTGCCTTTGAAAAATCTACATATTAAATGCAAAAATCCATTTAACATCACATCTACTTTTGTGGGAGGCAGTAGATGAGAAAGATGAGAAAGATAATTAAGTCCAAAACCCTGCTGGTGCATTACATTAGCAGTGGCACTTTTTCTGGGGTTGCACAGCAGTGGCAAGAGGAGGCAGACAAAATGAGTCTGTTGCAACAGCCTGTTTCTTCAGTGCCTTACTTCCTTCATGGCTGCTGTACTTGTGTTCCTTTTCCTTCTGTGTACTTACACCAGGATAGTGCACCAACAGTATTTCAGTCTAAGACTGCTGCCACACTGTAGAAATAATGCAGATTGACATCGCTTTAACTGCCATGGCTCCATTCTGCGGAATCCTGGGATTTGTAGTTGGTTGTGGCCAGGGCCGGCTTAACCATACCGCCAAATCAGCATCTGTGGGGGGGGGCATGCAGGCAGGGGGGGGCATCCTGACCTAACCCTCCTTCTGAAAAAACCTCTTACTGGCTTTAAAAAACAACAACCAGTGTCTCCCAAGCTACAGTAGAAAGTGAAAGCGAAAGCGAAAGACAGAGCTTTCTTTGTGTGACTGATTCTGGAGGGAGTTTGTTCCTCCCTTCCCCCTCCTCTCTGATCATTGTCAAAAGGCAAGCCATCCAGGAGAGGGATGAGTGTGTGTTTGTGTGTGACAGAGAGGGGGGAGGTAAGGGGGGGTCATCTCTTGTTCTCCCCTGCTCTATCTTCAGAAAAGGCTTCTTTCTTTCTTTCTTTCTTTCTTTCTTTCTTTCTTTCTTTCTTTCTATCCCCACTCTCTCTCCCTTCCTTCCTTCTTTCTTTGCCTCCCTTCTTTCTGACTTTTTGTTGCTCTCTCGCTCCTTCCTCCTTCCTTCCTTCCTTCCTTCCTTTCTTTCTTTCTTTCTTTCTTTCTTTCTTTCTTTCTTTCTTCCCTTTTCTAACTTCCACATAGATCCCCTCCAGTTAACCTGTCTTGGTTCCTCTCCCCTGCCTTTCCCCCTTTCTCCTCAGCTTCCTCCCCTTGCTACTAACTGAGTTCAACCTGCAAAAGGAAATTGTGTGTGTTTGCCCATGTGCCTTGAAGTCATTTCTGACTAAGGCAAGCTTATCATGGGGTTTTCTAGGCAAGGTTTGTTCAAAGGGGGTCTGCCTTTGACTTCCTTAGAGGCTGAGAGAGTGACTTGCCCAAGGTCAGCCAGTGGGTATTCATGGCTGAGTAAGGATTCAAACCCTGGTCTCCACAGTCATAGGGCAATGCTAAAATTTCTACAACACTCTGCTTCTTTTAATAGAAGAATATAAAGAATATAAATAAAAATTGGAGTAATATTACTGGGAACAATGGTTTTATTGTTGTCACTAAAACACCAGTATCCCATTAGTGTTATGTGAGAGCCATTGGGCTAAGCAGTGGTTCTTAACTTTTTCTTTACCAGGGAACCCCTTTAACTATCTTTTAAAGAAATTTTAAAATCCCAAGACTTAACTCAATATTTAAAACCCTAATAATAATAGCTAACAAAAACAATACAATTGCACCATCCATTAACCTTTCCTTCAGAGGCACTCTTGCTTCTTCATGAATGTTTGTAGCTGGAGTGGATTGAATGGCAATGTACAGGCCAAGCCAGCCAGCCTTTGCCTTGGTTCCTGTCACATGGCTGTTCCACTACAGGGAGGAGGTGGGCCAAACAGCCTTCAAGCCTTTGTAGACCCCCTGTGAGGATATCATAGAATCATAGAATTGTAGAGTTGGAAGAGACCACAAGGGTCATCCCGTCCAACCTCCTGCCATGCAGGAAATCACGATCAAAGTATCCTTGACAGATGGCCATCCGGCCTCTGTTTAAAGACCACTGGGCTAGAGAATGCTAGAAAAGGAACAATGCAACCAGACCTTGAGAAGTGTGCTGGCAGGGGGATTCTGAGGTGTAATCCAAAAGTAACTTTCCCAGGCTCTGAATGCAGCCTAGAATCATAGAATCATAGGGCTGGAAGGGAACCCAACAGCCATCCCATCCAATTGACTTCTGCCCTGCAGGAACACACAATCAAAGCCCTCATGACAGATGGCCATCCAGCTTCTGTTTAAAAACCTCTGAAGAAGGAGACTCCACCACACTCCAAGGCAGTGCATTCCACTTCTGAACAGCCCTTACCATCAGGAACTTCTTCCTAATGTTTAGGTGGAATCTCTTTTCCTGGAGTTTTAATCCTTTGCTCCATGTCCTAGTCTCTGGAGCAGCAGAAAACAAGCTTGCTCCATCCTCAGTATGACATCCCTTCAAATACTTAAACATAGCTCTCATGTCACCTCTCAACCTTCTCTTCTCCAGACTAAACATACCCAGTTCCCTAAGCTGCTCCTCATAGGGCATAATGGCTTCCAGACCTCCCACCATTTTGGTTGCCCTCCTCTGGACACATTCCAACTTCTCAATACCCTTTCTGAATTGTGGTGCCCAGAACTGGACACAGTCTTCCAGGTGAGGTCTGACCAAAGCAGAATACAGTGGCACTATTACTTCCCTTGATCTGGGACGCTATACTCCTATTAATGCAGCCTAGAATCTCATTGGCATTTTTTGCTGCTGCATTGCACTGCTAACTCATGTTTAGCTTGTAGTCTACATTCTTTCTTTTTTTGAGGAAATCTACACCATTATGTTAATTGCTGATTAACAAAAATAATTTATTAGTGCCTATAATATAGTTTTTAAACTAAATTATTGGTGGCAAATTATGTAATACAGTAGGTCCCCCCTTATCCACTAGGGATTGGTTCTGTGCAGGCATGGATTCTGAAAACTGTGGATAATAGTGAACACCATTGAAAATAATGGGACTTCTGGTTTAAAATACCATAGAGTTGCCTTGGAGGGCCTAGAAAATGGCTAGGGAAGACACATTTTCTAGGAAGACTCTATGGTAGGTGTGCTGTTTTGTGTCCCATGGATAATGAATCTATGGATACGGGGGTCCTACTGTAATTTGAACATCCTGTACTGTGAATAGCTTAGGTTAAGTGAGGTTACATTGACCTGAGATAAACATATGGGGGCCCCAAAATAAAGCATTGCAGGGGGCCCCAAAATTCCTTAAACCGGCCCTGGTTGTGGCACCAGAGCTCTCTAACAGAAAAGGCTAAATATCTCACAAAACTACAAATCCCAGAATTCCTTCACATTGAGCCATGGCAATTAAAGTGCTGTCAAACTGCATTATTTCTGCAGTGTGGCAGCAGCCTATGACTAATTGTTAGTTCCATTGTGTTTAGGATCAGGCTACCAGCCAAAAAGGGCTTAGGTAAGGGTATTCTTTTAGGGTATCACTTTATTATTATTATTATTTTACTCTTCTTGTACATTGAAAATGGTTTCTTCAGATCATTTTAACAATTCCTGATGAGGACATTCACCCTGGAGGAAAAATATTAATTAAATTCAGAAGAAATTGAGCTATTGCCTTAATAGGAACAACATTTGAAGAGAGAATTCCACCCCACCCCACTCCCCACAAGAAACAAGTAAATTTTCATTGAATAAAATTCTGGAAAGGATACTTGCAGTGAGGTAAAAGGGAACAAAGACCTTTGACATCCTTGGCTATACTGTCTTCTGCTGCTGCACTCCCATTAAAAGGTAATTCGGCTTTTAATGAACTAGATTAAAAGGCCTATCTAATTTTAATGCCTAATGGTGTCCTTTTTTAAAAGTTAGTAATAAAATTCAAAGTGCCAAAGGATGGCTTTATGTTCCAGTCTCCAGTAACAAGAGTGTATTTGTGCAGATATTATTCAAAAGAAAAAAATGGCTATCATTCATATAGTAACTATTTTCATAACATATATCTTCATGATAGAGATGGTTTAGCTACTATGTAAACTTGATAGCCCTCTCTATTGATGCCCCCTTGTCATGGCAGAGAAGCTTGCGTACCCTAATGATGTTTTGAGCTATGCTGGCGGTGGCATAATAGCCACAAGTAGGGTCTCCCATGCCAGACAGGTAAAAACCGAAGGGTCTGTCAAAGAGCATCAAAGGGCAGGATGGGCTCTCTAGCCTTATGGCAACCATCCTAGGAGAAGGGGTTAAAGAAACTTGAGAAATGAAGTGCCAAGTGTGTTGAACTTTGGGATGAATATGTGGAATCGCATGCAAGGAGATTATCAGATGCACCAAAAGTGGTGTCACAACAACGGCAGAAGACTGAAAAAGGGCTCCCTTACCACATGACATCATCCCCCATCATTATGCACCCATTCTGCCAGCACTGCTTTTTATTGAAGGGAGAAGCCATCAATAAATCCCTCTGTTCTGTTTCTGTCACAGATTTGACAGTGTGCAACAAGGTGCCCCATTTTGCTGCTGAGATCCCATTGTCAATGGGAGGTTCCTGCCAGAACACTTCCGGATAAGATCGGGACATCCAGGTAAGTGACACATGTTTTATGACCCTCCCCAGGTTACTTGTTAATTTTAAAGTATGTTTTTGTGCTTGCTGTCACTTTTTTTGTTATTTTTCTTTTTATTTTTGAATTTCCCATGCTTGCGTCTTCTTGAGAGAATCCACAGGATTTTGATCCAGGAAGTGAATAGAGCTCCATTAGAGCTCAGTTCACTCCTAGGCTGCCAGAACAATGTTAGAGAAGGTAAGTGTCAGGGGAGGGTGATTGTGGTGGGTCAGGGATGGGACAGAGGCAGGAGTGGAGATTGTGGGACAGGAACACTTTTTGAGTTCCTGTCTGATCATCTCCAAAGTTTTATGATTCTAAGGTTATTCTGTTAGAATTCAGGCTGAGAACTATTCCTCATAGGTTTCTCAACTCAACAATACAAAATATTGGAAAATAAAAAAACAAATAGTGACTTCAACTATCCTGATATTTGCTGGAAATCTAACTCAACCAAAAGGTCTAGCAAATTCCTTACTTGCCTGGAAGACAATTTCATGGTCCAAAAGATGGAAGAGGCAACAAGGGGGTCAGCTATTTTAGATCTGATCCTAACCAACAGGGATGACCTGGTTAATGGGGTGCAAGTGGTGGGATCCTTAGGTGACAGTGATCATGTTCTCCTGGAGTTTGTTATACAATGGAAAGGAGAAGCCAGGCATAGTCAGACACATGTTCTCGACTTTAGGAGAGCTGATTTCAATAAACTCAGGGAAATACTGGGGGTGATCTCATGGTCAGGAATATTAAAAGAGAAGAGACCTCAAGACGGATGGGACTTTCTCAAAAGGGAGATACTGAAGGCACAATTTCAAACAGTACCATTGAGGAAGAAAAATGGGAGGTGTGTCAAGAAACCAGGATGGATGACTAAAAAACTTTCAACGGAGCTAAGTTTTAAACGGAACATGTATAGGAAATGGAAAAAGGGGGAAATCACCAAAGAAGAATTCAAACAGATAGCGAACACGTGTAGGAGTAAAGTCAGAAAAGCTAAAGTGCAGAATGAGCTCAGGCTTGCTAGAGAGGTTAAGAACAATAAAAAGAGTTTTTTGGGTATGTCCGCAGCAAAAGGAGGAAGAAGGAAATGGTAGGGCCACTATGCGGAGAAGATGGCAAAATGCTAACAGGGGGCAAAGAAAAGGCAGAATTACTCAACACCTTCTTTGCCTCAGTGTTTTCAGAAAAGGAAAAGGGTGACCAACCTGAGGAGAATGGAACAAAGGACACAATAGGGGAAATCCAGCACAGAATAAACAAAGAGGTAGTACAGGAATACCTTCTTAAACTAAATGAATTTAAATCTCCAGGACCAGATGAACTACATCCATGGGTATTAAAAGAGCTGGCAAATGTAATCTCAGAGCCATTGGCAATAATCTTTGAGAATTCCTGGAGAACAGGAGAAGTCGCAGCAGACTGGAGGAGGGCAAACATTGTACCGATCTTCATAAAGGGGAAAAAAGAGGATCCCAACAATTATCATCCAGTTAGTCTGACATCAATACCAGGGAAGATTCTGGAGCAGATCATTAAGCAGAGAGTCTGTGAACATTTAGAAGGCAATGCCATAATCACAAAAAGTCAACATGGGTTTCAGAGAAACAAGTCATGCCAGACTAATCTTTATATAAAATGACCAGCTTGGTAGATGAAAGGAATGCTGTGGATATCATATACCTTGATTTCAGTAAGGCCTTTGACAAGGTTCCCCATGATATTCTTGCAAACAAGCTTGTCAAATGTGGGCTAGACAAGTTAACTGTTCAATGGATTTGTAATTGGTTGACCGGCCGAACCCAAAGGGTGCTCAGCAGTGGCTCCTCTTCGTCTTGGAAAGATGTTACCGATGGGGTGCCACAAGGTTCGGTCTTGGCCCCAGTGCTATTCAACATATTTATCAATGACTTGGATGAGGGAATTAGGGGCATACTTATCAAATTTGCAGATGACACCAAATTGGGAGGAGTAGCTAATACCCTAGAGGACAGGATCAAAATTCAGAATGACCTGGATAGGCTGGAGAGCTGGGCCAAAGCTAACAAAATGAAATTCAATACGGAGAAGTGTAAGGTACTGCACTTAGGGTGAAAAAATGAAATGCATCGATATAGGATGGGAGAGACCCGGCTGAATGAGACTACATGCGAAAGGGATCTAGGAGTCCTAGTAGACCACAAGTTGAACATGAGTCAACAGTGTGATGCGGCAGCTAAAAAGGCCAATGCTATTTTGGGCGGTATCAATAGAAGTATAGTGTCTGGATCAAAGGAAGTAATAGTGCCACTCTATTCTGCCTTGTTTAGACCTCACCTAGAATACTGTGTCCAGTTCTGGGCACCACAATTCAAAAAGGATATGGACAAATTGGAGCGTGTGCAAAGAAGGGCGACTAAAATGGTGAAAGGTCTGGAAACGATGCCTTATGAGGAGAGACTTAGGGAGCTGGGTATGTTTAGCCTGGAAAAAAGATGGTTAAGAGGCAATATGATAGCCCTGTTTATGTATTTGAAGGGGTGTCACATTGAGGATGGAGCAGGCTTGTTTTCTGCTGCTCCAGAGACTGGAACACAGAGCAATGGATGCAAGCTCCAGGAACAGAGATTCCACCTCAACATTAGGAGGAACTTTTTGACAGTCAGAGCTGTTTGGCAGTGGAACACACTCCCTCGGAGCGTGGTGGGGTCTCCTTCCTTGGAGGTCTTTAAACAGAGGCTGGATGGCCATCTGTCGGGGATGGTTTGATCGTGATTTCCTGCATGGCAGGGGGTTGGACAGGATGGCCCTCGTAGTCTCTTCCAACTCTGCAATTCTATGGAGATTTTCACACGGGCTATATATCCCGTGGCAGGAACAGAACAGGGTCGGGAAAGGTTTTCCCTTTCGGACGACGTTGACCCCGTTCTGTCCTTCATCTGTCCTACTCCCGTGACTGTTCCAGAACAATGTAATCACGATTTTTCATTGTGAATAGACCTCCCGTTCCGTCACTATCACGGAATCACAGGTGTGCGAACAGGAGCCCCGTTCCTGTTCCGAAATGACAGCCATGGAGGGGAGGTCCGTTCCGAGCACTTCCTGGTACGATCTGGACATCCAGGTAAGTGGCACCCTTTATTTTACCCTCCCTGTTTTGATTATGTGATTTAAAGAGTGTTTTTGTGCTTGGTGAACTGATTTTATGTTTGGGGGAGTTTTATTTTTTAAATTTACTGTCCGGCGTTATCACGTGATCACGTGATAACGTGATAACGTTTCAGATGGTCGGTCGTAAAAGCAGCCTTACGACGGCTGCATTTACGGCCAGCCAGCAAGGGGAGGGGGAGCCCGTTCCTGCTGCGGAATTAAGGTGAGTGTGCGAAAGATTTATGTTATTCCGTGGCAGGAACGGGAGAGGAGGTAGCGGGGCAGTAACGGGACATTTTGGCCCCGTGTGAAAATCTCCTATGATTCTATGAAATACTCAGAGTCTAAGCTTAGACAACATCAACCCAAATCCACATCACAGTTCTCTAAAGAACATAGTACTAACTCTTCAGTCTAGCAAGTGAATGAATTGTTGAAGGAAATGGACAAATACATAAGTTCAATGACCATGTCCTCTCTGTGCTTGCAGTCTGCTATAGAGATTTTTGACCCAGATTGCATGTTATAGTGCAGTAAGCAAAATCCAGCTCTGTTATTCTCTCTCTCTATAAAAGATGCATTAAATATTTGAAGACAGGTTGATTGGTTCCCTAGATGATCTGAATATTGTGAAGAATCTGTTTTTCCCTCTGTCCTATATGTCCTATATATAATATTATACATATTGTTGAAAGGAGAGGGGAGAGTGAAACTCTTTTAAGATCCAAAAAGAATGAGCTCAAATGCCATTTTCTTTTGCAGAATGCCATTTTTATCACTTTTGCAAATAATTCAAGATTTAATGTGCCAGAAAAGGTTTGAGAGAGAACAGGAACATTTTGCAACTCTTGTAAAAGACTGTATTCAATTGATTATCTGCAAGAAAGCTTGCTAGAAGAAAGATCTCAGCCAGTCTTTATATTGTTCCCAGTTCTTCTCTACCATCAGAAAACTGTAGCCTTTATTAGTTGACTAAATTCCATAGATAATAAAGATATGGGAAGAGAAAGCATCTCTACCATGTGAAAGTACATGGTACAAATCTGCCCTGTGGAGAAAGGAGTGCATATCCAAGGTGTGCATGTGCAGCCCCTGTACAGTCAAATGAATGGCTAGAAATCTGTGACTGGGCCATAAAACTTGATCCTAATTCTTATTTCCATGTTTTCATTACACATAGAATTTCATTAAATTTCATTAACTGAAAGGAGAATGTGAATTTCATTAACTGAAAGGAGAATGAAGCTATAGGACAAAGCTAGACACCAGAAAATCTAAGAGTATCATTTTCTTCTATATTCAGTTTTTTAAAAACAAACCGAAACCAAAACCACATGTCTTTCCATCCTGAATATGAAAACTTTTATAAACATTGATAAAGCCTTCAAAAAAAGAAGAACTGAAGTGAAAATGAACTCCATTAACATGAACCAAAATCAACATGTGTAGAGCATGAAGAAAACCATTATTTTTCATGCCTGCTTTACAGGTGTTAAATGTGAGGAACACTTCAGAAGAAAAAGGTGGCAATACTAATTCTAAATTGAGACTAGTGTGGTTGGGTTCAAAGGGATGTCAGGCAAATTTCTGAGAGCTAAGCACTCAGATTCCTGGACTTGGTTGGATAAATCTGTCAATGTTGGTTTCTCTCTGGTTCACATGTTTGAAACCTCAAGTTCTTGGTGTTGTGAATATCAAGAAACTTGTGAAATTTTGGTAATTTTTTAATAAAACAAAGTGTAACAAAATAATTATCCATCCTAGACTACCTACAAATCTAGTAAGAATTTATTTTAGATTTGCATCAACCAAAATCAAACCAGAAGATGGGCCATAATGTTTGAATCAGTGTGGTAATTTGGAGATGAAGAAACAGCTTCCCCCAATGGATTCGTGTTGGAAGCCCTCTTAACTAGCACAGTGAATGTCACCCAACAGTTAATTATCCATGAACAATTGCACATTAATGCTTCCACTTAATAGTTTATTTATGAAGTCTTCTAAAATCTTTTCTTCATAAATAGAATTTACTTTCCTTTTTGAAATTAATTCTTATTTCTCCCCAAGTGACATTGGCTTGAATGTTTGCCAGTAATATTTCAGTATTGCACTATATATCAACTTCAGTAGTTGAATATGCTGATGATGAGTGAAGGTCAAAAAGTACATCATCTGTTACTCATGCACATTACTCACTTTCTATTCCCAGTTTCTGTTGTACGTAAACTGAACCTATCCCTCTAATAAGAGGCACCAGCATAGGAGACCCTATGCTATATAACAGGGCAGTGTATTGGTTCTCCCTTTGCTCTTCAACTAGAGTCTTCAGTTCTATTCATACAGATTTGGTATGTACTGGGGAAGGGAGGGTTAAATCCCACTGAATGGAATCAGGAATACAGCAATAGTATATAAGAACCTGATGGATCAGAAAAGGCCTATATGGTTTTTTATATACAGTTGTCCCTCCACATTCATGGATTTGGCATTCACGGATTTAAGTATTCATGGCTTGAAAATATTCTTTAAAAAATAATAATCCAAAAAGCAAACCTTGATTTTGCCATCTTATATAAGGGACACCATTTTGCTATGCCATTGCATATAATGGGACTTGAGTATTCACGGATTTGGGTATTCATGGGGGGTCCTGGAACCAAACCCCAGCGAATGTGAAGGGACAACTATAGATTGTTTACCACAGTGGCCAACCAGATGCCCATGGAAAGGCCACATACAGGACTTGAGGACAGTAGTTGTCTCCCACACTTCCTCACCAGCCTTAAATATGAATGAAACAATTATAGATCGTATGAAACAAATTCCATGCTTTGGCTTGGTATTATATATGCAGATGAGCAAATCTTTCTGTCTTTTCCTGTGTGTAACATTGTACACGCACACATAGAAATCCACATTTTTATGTGCATTTTGAAAATGTATGTATTTTTGTATGGTTTTTCTAATGCATGCCTTTACTGTGTGTCTTTTTCAATTGATTAAAGCATGTTGTGTGCATGTGGAATTGCATGCATGTTTAGTTACTCTCATTTTATGTCTGCAGCAAGAGGAAGAACAAGGAAGTGGTAAGGCTGATGCATGCAGAAGATGGTGAAACGGTAACAGGGGACAGAGAAAAGGCAGAACTACTCAACACCTTCTTTGCCTTGGTCTTCTCCCAAAAGGAGAATAGTGCTCAACCTGGGGGAAATGGAGCAGATGATGCAGTAGGGGAAATACAGCATAGAATTTGTAAAAAGATAGTACAAGAAAAACCTTTCTATTCTAAATGAGTTGAAGTCTGTAGGGCCAGGTGAACTTCATCCAAGGGTATTAAAAGAACTGGCAGAAGTAATCTCAGAACCACTGTCAATATATATATGTATATATATATATATATATATATATATATATATATATGGAGAACAAGAGGGATCCCAGCAAACTGGAGGAGGGCAAATGTTGCCCCCACCTTTAAAGGGGGAAAAGAGGACCCAAATGATAACTGCCCAGTGAACTCAACGTCAATACCAGGAACGATTCTAGAGCAGATTGTTAAACCGAAAAGTAGTAAGAAAGGGATGCTGTGATTCCTAAAAGTCAACATGGGTTTCTCAAAAACATGTCATGCCAAACGAATCTTATCTCTTTTTTTGATAGAGTAACAAGCTTGGTAGATGAAGGGAATGCTGGGGATGTAGTGTAAGGCTTTGATTTCAGTAAGACTTTGACAAGGGACATTTTCAGATGATCCTTGCCGCACAAGGATCGCCCGGGAGAGGTTCATCACAGCAGCGTGGCAGAGGGTCGATTTTGGACGACACCGTGCCTGCTGCGAGATTGTTTGTCCCTCTTGCGCTTAGGCTTGGAGCCTGCCGCGCTATATTCGGCAAGATTTTATTCACGGACAACCTCCATGAATAAAATCTTGCCAAATATAGCACAGCAGGCTCCAAGCCTAAACGCAAGAGGGACGGATGATCTCTCAACACGCACGGCATCATCTGAAATCGGCCCCCTGCCATGCTGCTGCGACAAACCTCTCCCGGGCAATCCTTGTGTGGCAAGGATCATCTGAAAATGTCCAAGGTCTTCCATGATATTCTTGCAAACAAGCTAGTAACATGTGGGCTAGACAATGCAACTGTTAGGTGGATTTGTAATTGGTTGACTGACCGAACCCAAAGGGTACTACTCACCAATGGCTCCTCCTCATCCTGGATTGAAGTGACTGGCGGGGTGCCACAGGGTTCTGTCCTGGGTGCAGGGATATTCAACATATTTATCAATGACTTGGATGATGAAATGGAGGTAGAGTTGCCATAATTCTCTGTCACAAAACAGAGGGCAGAGCACCCTTGGGGGGGAAGCAGCCCTCTTCTCTCCCCACCTCCCCATGAGGAGCGAACCCAGAGCACCCACGGGGGGGAGGGGGAGGAAGGAGTGGTGCCCCCAAATCTGCCACCTAGGGAGGACTGTCCCCTGGTGTCCTCCCCACCCTCCCACCATCGCTATGCCAGCCTGTCAGGCTGGCCTGCTAGAAGCAGCAGACAGAACCTAGATTCCTCCAGCAATGCTTCCTCCAGAGACTCTCTTCCCTCCAGTGCTGGAGGAATCTGATTTTGGTCTGCTGCTTCGAGCAGCCCAGACAGACAGGACAATTTTTAGTCCCTTTAATCCAGGATTTTCCAGGGATTCCAGGACATATAGCAACCCTAAATGGAGGGCATGCTTATCAAATTTGCAGATGACACCAAATTAGGATGGGGAGTAATACCCCAGACGACAGGATCAGAATCCAAAATGACCTGAACAGATTAGAAAGCTGGGCCAAAGCTAACAAAATGAATTTCAACAGGGAGAAATGTCATGTACCACACTTAGACAGAAAAAAATGAAATGCACTGATATAGGATGAGTGGCACCTGACTTGATAGCAGTGCATGCAAAACAGATCTAGGAGTCTTAGGACTTTATCTGACATGGAAAATACAGTATCATAAGGATGCCACATAACTGCAAAAGGGCACACTGATCAGACAACATCACCCATTTGCAATTAGGAAGAGCCCAAAACGTGTACCTTTTAATTGACAGCTTAAGCCGTCAATAGATCTCCCTGCTGCTTTTTTGTCAGCATTGCTGTTGTGTGAAGCCTCTGTCCTTTTAAATC
This sequence comes from Gambelia wislizenii, assembly GCA_030847615.1. Taxonomy (NCBI): domain Eukaryota; kingdom Metazoa; phylum Chordata; class Lepidosauria; order Squamata; family Crotaphytidae; genus Gambelia; species Gambelia wislizenii. The sequence continues at coordinate 114,669,215 of JAUMIR010000004.1, forward strand.
TCAGACTTATCCTGACAATGACTGACCAGTGCGAACACTTCCAAGTCATATTGGGACATCCAGGTAAGTGACAAAAAAAAAATGACCCTCCCTGGGTTACTTGAAGGTTTTTTAGTGTTTGTGTGCGTGCTTGGGGTAACTTTTTTACATGTATTTTTATTTTTATTTTTGAATTCCCATGTGATGAAATCATGTGGATTTTATTGCTGGAGGAGCCTTTGCCAGGAAATGAGATAAGTGCGGGGTGGGGGGTGTTCCTTTGCTGGCGTAAAAATTGATTTTTTTTTTTATCCCAGCAAAAGAACATTTTAACAGGGACATCTGATAGGAGTGGACCACAAACTGAACATGAGTCAGTAGTGTGATGCAGCATCTGGAAAAGCCAATGCCATTCTAGGCTGCATCAATAGGAGCATAGTGTCTAGACTGCATGAAGTAAAAGTGTCATTCTGTTCTGCTTTGGTCAGACCTCCCTGGAATACTGTGTCCAGTTTTGGGCAGCACAATTCAGGAAGGATATTGACAAGCTGGAATGTGTCTAGAGGAGGGCGACCAAAATGGTGACAATTCTGGAAGCATGCCCTATGAGAAGCAGCTTAAAGAACTGTGTATGTTTAGCCTGGGGAAGAGAAGGTTAAGAGGTGACATGATATCCATGCTTAAATATTTGAAGGGATGCCATATTGAGGTTGGAGCAAGGTTGTTTTCTGCTGCTCCAGAGACTAGGACACAGAGAAATGGATTCAAATTACAGGAAAAGAGAGTCCACTTAAACATTAAGAAGAACTTCCTGATGGTAAAAGCTGTTTGACAGTGGAATACACTGCCCTGGAGTATGTTGGAGTATCCTTCTTTGGAGGTTTTTAAACAAAAGCTGGATGGCCATCTGTTGGGAGTGCTTTGATTATGTGTTTCTGCACAGCAGGGGTTTGAAGTGGATGGCCCTTTTAGTCTCTTCCAACTCTATCATTCTATGATTTTGCAAATATTGACCTGGATTCTCCTGTATATTTCATTCTCTAAAAATCACTGTACAGTTGTCCCTCCGTATCCATGGATTTAAGTATTCATGACTTGAAAATATTCTTTAAAAATCATAATCCAAAAAGCAAACCTTAATTCTGCCATCTTATATAAGGGACACCATTTTGCTATGCCACTGCATATAATGGGACTTGAGTATTCTTGGATTTTGGTATCCACGGGTGGTACTGAAACCAAACCCCAGTGAATATGAAGGGACATTTGTACATTTGTACAAGTTTCTGAGAACAGATAGTGTGTTCTACTGTCAGTCTCCGGAGGTGAGGAATGAGTATATCCGCCTCAGATTCTTACCCATCCTTGCTATTATACAAATAGAATATTAATATCCACCTGATTGAGAGCTTCACTTGGCTACACATTACATGTTACAATGCGACTGTCCACAGAGTTAAGGAAGGAACTGAGGATTGTTGTTGGTATATCACACACAGAGAGACACACATACCAGATACTTGAAAGTGATTTTGGAGAAAATACAGAGTTCATGGTGTGAGTATAAATATCCATGATTCACTTCTGATAAATAGGTTTGGCAGGATTCCATTTTGCTTTGGAAACCTACAATAGAGTACACATTTTAGCAGATGGTAAAAAAAACACAGCTGAAATGTTGCATCAAACATGTCATGGCTACATTCCATCTCCCAATCTAACTCCAAACGCACCTTAAAATCCGAGCAGTTGTATGAAGAGGCTGAGATCTACAGTGCTGGCAGTGGTGCACTGAAGGATGAATCCATGCAAGAAGACAGTAACTATCCAAATTGTGTGCAATTACACAGTGTCACATTTTGCAAACAGTCTTGTAAATGTGTAAATCCCCAGCAAGACCAATTTTTTTTAAAAAAGTAATCTTTGTAAGTGGTGGAAAAGTGATAATGGTTTACTCAAATGTTGATTCATTCAAATGATGTCTCATTTAAATGTTGAATGTTTCATTCTCACACATACGAACAAGGATAAAACTGCTGCTGGGCAGGACTGTTTCAGAATGTGGGTATGGAATCTCATAACTGAATGTTTTGCCAGAATTTTTTAAACAAAAAGTTCTCAGGATGGGGAAAGCTGACATAAACAGGGGTGAAATTCCACATGATTTTGTTATTCTTGGTGGACTAGTGTCCCAGTACTAGTCTATAAGCACTTGGCATCAGGAGATCATTTAAATGTATCAACTTATCATTCAACAATTGATTCAGTAGGTCTTCTCTAATTGGGAGTAACTGGTGCAGGAGTGGGAAACATGCCTATCCCATGTTGAGGAATGTGGGGAGTTGTAGTCCAACCCTATCTGGAGGCTCACATTGTTTCTACCCCTGACCTATGGATGCTTACTTGGGACATTATCAAACTAGTGTCTAAAACCACTGTAATTCCATGAATGAGGATTGCAGAAACATTGTGGCATTATTACACTTATTATCGCACATCACTATAATCGCATAAAAAAACAGCCATGGAATTATCACATGCCAAACGCTAGGGCTTTAAGGACAGGAGTTTACTTCCTTGATTTATCATGGGTGAGATTTTGGCAGTTCTTGTGAGAAGACACAAGCGCACTTAAAACTCCAAAAACACCTCAATAAACAAAGTAAATGAACACACAAGCACTGAAAGAAACCTAAAAATGTGCAAACTAAATGGGACAGTTCAAAAAAGAACATCCTATGCTTCATTTTCACATTCTCACCTGGAAGTTTTCTCACTGAGGACCACCCATTCATGCTGTAATCTCACAATTACAATGGGACATGGTTTTGCACACCATCAATATTGCCAAAAAGAAAAAAAAAGCAGTATTGAAGATCTATTCACGGCTTGTCCCGTGAATTAGAAGAAATGCCTTTTTTGCTTCTGAAGCACACTGTGACCATGCAAAGATGGTGGTATTTGCTGGAACCATTCCCACTACTGTGGCATTGTAATCCTTCAATTTTTGCTGCGTCTGATAATGTCCTTATCACATTGGGCTTTCCTTTCAAAGACACATTTGGCATTGTGCTGTGAAAGTCATTCTGTCATTATTAATAACCCCCAGAAGGTAGCAAAACAAAATCCACAAAAAACAATACCTTTATTAGCCATCCAAAATTCAAAACACATGATGCAAGCTTTCAAAGCTCTACTGCCTTCATCATCAGGCAAAATATGTTTAAAAATAATAAAGAAAGAAAAGTGACAATGTTGGAGTCACAGGCCTACATGTTGTTTCAGATGTTCCTTGTATTGTTCAAGTGAGGGATCTCATGCAGGCAGAGGCCACTGTGGAGTTGAGACAAAAGACAGGAAAATTTAAATCCTTTTGCAACCTCTCCAGAATCTAGGATGTCCTGTTCCTTTGTGAAGCCACGGGTTATGATTATTCTTACTGAAGAGTTCCTTCAGTCAGAATCTGTTAAATTGTAAGGTTATTTCATGTTTCATTCCTTCCCTCAAAACACACACAAACACACACCAGTTCTGATGTGTCAAACTCAGAGCTCATATGTATCCATTGGAAATAAATTTCATATCAGAGAGATATAAAGCTGAAATAACCTAAGCAAACAACAAATTCATCATTCCAGAGAAGCCTACTGAAAGGAAAGGGCCAACTGCTGACTTGTATGCTACACTTGTGCTGAAGTACTCAACACTTGGAGCCAGAGAGGAACATATACATCTTGAAAATGATGACTTGTCGTAATACTTGAACCCTGAGATTTCACACTGGGACTTTGGCCAGAGATTCAATTAATGGATTGCAGTCCTACATGTCTGCAGCAGTCACCACAGAGACTATTTATTCATTTATTGCTTTTGGTGACAGGTGGCACTTTGAAAAAAATATATAGATGAGGCCAAATAGCTATCCCCCCCCCCCCCGGCTATATATGGTGCCAACCTAGGATACTTCTGTGCATTTTGATGGCAGGTATATAAATAAATAAATAAATAAATAAATAAACCCGCAAAGGTCGAGCAAATGACTTTCTCTTTTGCAATTAGGAAGTCAAAGAGGATCTAATGTGATGGAAAATATTCTGCCCTCTCAAAGTGGCTCTTGATTGCAGAGCAATTTACACAGCTGGGCAGGCCCACAGGTGGCCAGAAGTGTGGTAGGCAGGTGGTCGCCTATTAGAGAGAAAAGTGATATGCAACAGATAGCAGATCTCCCAGGGATGTGATTTTGCCAGCTATTAGCACTGGTGGCCATGGAGAGCAGGTGTCCAGAAGTGCAGGTCTGGCTGTAGTGCAGATCCCTCATTATTAAATATTAACTACCTCATTATGGCAAACAACAGTTTGATAACTATCTTCTGGAAAAAGGCAGCAAATAAGTGACCTTAAGGTTTCATATGTATAAGAAGCTTCTTAAACCCCCTCCACAGCACACTGCAAGAGGAAACTCCCAATGACTTCTAATTCCTTAAGTCTAAATGGATTTGAAAACCACAGAAATATGAGGAGATGGTAGAAGAATTGGACAGTTTGGGCTCTAACTGTTCCTCAGGAATTGCCACTGAAGTTATTTCTAATTGATAGGAACTGAAGCGGAAGTGGGAGACTTATTCAGGGGTTACAAAGCATGCAGGCTCTACTTAAAAGGAAAGGGATTGTGGATGAATGCACTTTCTTTTCATCAGCATCCTCATTGCCCTCCAAGTTTAAAGTCTCATTCTCTGTTGTGAAGAGATCAGGGTTCTGAATTTCAGGAAGGGGTCAAGCTAATTACAGTACTATTCTGCTTCAGACTTTTCTCTATGAACACTATGAAACCAGAAGGATCATCCCCACCACTCTAGGATTTAGCTTGGTAAAACCCAGAAAGGACTTCATCAGTCATTCATTTCCATTCCACAACCACCCCTCACAACTGTCAGCTCCATACAATACAATACATTACTCATCAACAAATAGCACTGTTGCTTCAGTACGAAGTTTATTCCAAGTTGCATATCAGGCTACAGTTGTAAAGGTTATCAAATAGCAGGCATATATGAATAGCACTTTTGGGTACTTTTGAGCTCCTCCAAGGACTGGATATCCACAGTGAATGGTTTCCCTTTAATGTCAGAAACATTTGCCTATTGTTGATCCTTTGGGCCATTAGGCTACTAACTATCAGGGGGCTACATATTTTTTTTTAATTTAAAAGGCTTATTTTTATTAAATGTAATGGATGAATCATATACTCCTAAATAAATTTGCTCAGGGTTAGAAAGAATAAAGATTAGATTAACTACTTTAGTCCAGTAGCCCTGGTGAATTTCTGTTTATGGAATAAAACTCCATATAGGCCAGGCATTTATTCAGTGTGTTGATATTCCAGTCTTTGAATGGACACCCTTCCCTTGCAAAAGCAGCTTGCACCTTTCTTAAAATGTAGTAGATTTTTCCACCTTTTCCCCCAGCCTCTCCTGCCCCCAAATGCACAGCTACCACATTCTGTCCAGTTCCTCTGAACATAGTGGAAAAGACTAGAGGTAGAGGTCATTCTGATGTGATGAAGGAGAAGACTATGGCACTGTCTTACTTGCTTCTTTCCTCCCCCTGTTTGGCCTTATTGTATGACTGCTGTTGTGGGAAAGGAAAATCCAGATGAAGAAGGATCAGGTTTATAGCATGGTTTCTTCACCTGGATCCCACACACTCCTGATTCTCTTTCACAGGAAGGGCCAGCCCTATCACGAGATAGCTACAATATCTTAAGCAGAAAATGTTGGGTGGTAACACCCTTTCCCTGCCATTCCTCCTGGATCCCTTGGCCCTTTCCATCCTTAATCTGGTGTCCATTTATAGTAATGCTCATTGTCGTATTTCAGAGCATCACCAACACTAGGCAGAAAGCCAGCTAATCTAGGCCATGAACTCCAGCAGGCATTGCCTTGTATTGCTTTCTTTACATCACACATGTGGAATTGTATTCAAACTGCAAAAGACATGATGCAAGCTTTTGAAGCTCTACTGGCTTCTTCATCAGGCAAAAGATGTTAAAAAAGAAAGTGTGACAGTGTTGAAGTCACAGGCCTACATGTTGCCTCAGATGCTACTTGTGTTGTTGTTCAGGTAAGGGAATCTCATCCAGGCAGAGGCCACGACTACCTTTTTTTGTGGATTCTGGATTTTGTTTTGCTACATGGCCACGTTGGCCACCTCTGAATGTTTACCAGATAGAACAGTGACAGACTCACTGAGTTGTTTGAGGAAAAAGATGTATATCATAGGGCCTCTCTTGTAGCTTCTAAGCTTCCCTCTTGCTGCAGTGAAAGACATGGCCCTGTCATCAGCTTTGAAATAAAATCCAGTTGCCAATTCATAGAATCATAGAATTCTAGAGTTGGAGAGACCACAAGGGCCATCCAGTCTAACCCCCTGCCACACAGGAAATCATGATGAAAGCATCCCTGACAGATGGCCATCCAGCCTCTGTTTAAAGACCTTCAAGGAAGGAGACCCCACCACACTCCGAGGGAGTATGTTCCACTGCCAAACAGCTCTTACTGTCAGAAAGTTCCTCCTAATGTTGAGGTGAAAACTTTGTTTCTGGAGCTTGCATCCATTGCTCCGTGTTCTAGTCTCTGGAGCAGCAGAAAACAAACCTACTCCATCCTCAATGTGGCACCCCTTCAAATACTTAAACAGGGCTATCGTATCGCCCCTTAACCATCTTTTTCCCAGGCTAAACATACCCAGCTCCTTAAGTCTTTCCTCATAAGGCATGGTTTCCAGACCTTTCACCATTTTAGTCACCCTCCTCTGGACACACTCCAATTTATCAATATCCTTTTTGAACTGTGGTGCCCAGAACTGGACACAATATTCTAGGTGAGGTCTGACCAAGGCAGAATAGACTGGCACTATTACTTCCCTTGATCTAGACACTATACTTCTATTGATGCAGCCCAAAATCGCATTGGCCTTTTTAGCTGCCACATCACACTGTTGACTCATGTTCAACTTGTGGTCTACTAGGACTCCTAGATCCCTTTCGCACATAGTCTCATTCAGCCAGGTCACCTCCATCCTATATCTACGCATTTCATTTTTCCACCCTAAGTGCAGTACCTTACATTTCTCCATATTGAATTTCATTTTGTTAGCTTTGGCCCAGCTCTCCAGTCTATCCAGGTCATTTTGAATTTTGATCTTGTCCTCTAGGGTATTAGCTACTCCTCCTAATTTGGTGTCATCTGCAAACTTTATAAGCATACCCTCTATTCCCTCATCCAAGTCATTGATAAAGATGTTGAATAGCACTGGGCCCAGGACAGAACCCTGTGGTACCCCACTGGCCACATCTTTCCAAGACGAAGAGGAGCCACTGCTGAGCACCCTTTGGGTTCAGCCGGTCAACCAATTACAAATCCATTTAACAGTTAACTTGTCTAGATGCAATTCATCTACAGGGTCCTGGAACTGAAACCCCACAGATCCAGGGGGCCCACTGTATATAGTTAGTTTTGAATAAAAAGCTTGTCTACACTGGCCAGAATACTCCACATTCTGGCTGAAGTATTTCAGCCCTGGGACCATGGCATTCCCTCCCCCACATTAGCTACCCTTCCATTGCAGCAACAGAGGGGTGCCAGCACACCAGCAGGCCACGCACCAACTGCTGCTTCTCTTCTCCGTGCCAGTTGTTCCTTCCAAGGCCAGGAACAAGGTATCCAGCTATGGTCACATGGCTGGGTGCCTCGCAGTGACTTCAGCAGATGTGACACATGTGCCCCAGACAGGAAATGGCTGCACTAGACATGCTATGTGTGCAGACACCTACATTGCAGTAACGGAACTTGCCATTTTCTCCAGAAGAACCACAGCAAACGGTGAGTTGTTTACCACATATCCAGTCATTTTAATGTCATTTTAATGGGTATTTGTCCTGGATTCTCATTGAAACTGTCTGGACATTGTTGGACAGTTAGGACTAGAAACAGAGCTAAAACCCTGCATCCTCTGGACAGCCAGGTGCAGGAATGAGGGGAAGCCATTGCCCATATGGACAAGGCCAAAGAATTGCTGAAATATGTTGAACTTCTTCTCTTGTTTGTGATATAGGAAGCTTCTTCTTCTTCCCATGTTATTTCTGCTCCTGGCACCAAATTTTCTGTTAAAGAAGGAATGCCCCAGAATGCATCTACTTTGTTAACTGAGATATACCTCTTTTGAAGAACTAGATTCCACCAGAAAGCCTCATCCCTCACCTATTGCTTTGTGTTAACTTTAAAGTTATGTTATATCTCTGCTTAAGCTTTTTACATCCTTAACATGATTGTAAACTTTTAAATGTTTTACTGACTAGACAAATCTATGCACTGCTCAGCCTTCAGAGGTACTTTCTACTCTTTGAACACAGTCTCATATAGCATCTTTGCATAATTCAGGAATGTATGACAAAGATATAACATGAGTGTGTGGACAAGACTACTAAATAAAGGCTAACAAGCCATCTGCTTCATGACATGCACTTTCATAAATGTCATGAAACTTTATGCTTCCATAAAACAGTGCAATGGAGGGGGGGCTCTTTCATTATTTGACTGCAAAGGGCAAATGCTCTTTTTTGCTTCTTGTCAGAGCTTGGAGCCAAAGAGACCATGAAAAATAAACACACAGAGAAAAATATTGCAAAGCAGGCCCTGGCTATGGGAAGCACTAGAATGAAAAAGGAGTGTGATTGTTGTGATGCACAACAGTCTCTTCACACAATAATATCCTTACTGCCCAACTCTACATTGTAAGATCTGCAGGGAGTAGTGGAAATTGTGTTTCTCAGCCCTTAAGAAATATTGCATTGTATGTCTGCAGGCATTTTTTTATCACATGGTTTAGGGTGTTCATTATTTAAGCCTCTGGGGGAACATTATATTTTATTTTAATGTTCATTTTGCAATTCAGTAAGATGGTGCTGAATAAATGAAAGTGGCAGGTGTGAAAACCAGGTGTGTTTCTTGCCTTGTAGTTTGACATGAGAAATCCCATGGCTTCATTGTTATCAAAACTGATAGACTACGGTTTGGGTTGTTTAAATGAGAACCTGAGGCATTTGATTTTGAGAATTCCCAGTTCTGTGGTCTTGACTCTTGAGCACTGTGGGTTTAACAACAATGTTATTACATTACATCACTTGAAAAGAATTCAGAATTATATATATACACACACACACACACATCAAACACTTTTCTTCCTAGTCCAGCAGAGAAAATTACAAAGACCAAGTTGCATGATAACATCAGAGTAGGCACTGTAACTGAGCTCTTGATCCATTTTCAAGTGACACATGAAATAATGCTAAAATAAAATGTCTATAAGCATGTACAGTGTGCTATCTCACTCTACTGAGCAAGAACATCCTGCATATGTACACCTATAGGGTATCTATGCTTTAAAGAGCTATATACTTTCACACCAATCATGATGCCATCCTACAGAATCCTGGGATCTGGAGTTTGGTGAAGTATTTAGAATTCTCTGCTAGAGAGTTCTACTGCACTTTTTAGAATTATAGCACTAGAGCTCTTTAGCAGAGAATTCTAAGTACCACACCCAACTACAACCCCCAAAATTCTGTATGATGGCACCATGAAAACCACTCTAATTGTATAGAGGAGATACATGTGTAGAGCAGATAGGAATCAGGAAGTCTGACTTTCAGGATTTGGAGTATCCATGGTAAGCAGGCTTTTTAAAATCAATACTTTGGTTTTTAGAAATGCTCCCCTACCCAGATGTGCATTTTATCTAAAAAATGGACTTTATCAGACGAGCCCCTTAAAAGTGTTCTTTTGCTGGCATAAAAAAATCCATTTTTATGCCAGCAAAAGAACACCCCCACCACCACACTTACCTCTAATCCTGGCATAGGCTTCCCTGGCAATGAAAGAGGAAGTGAATGGAGCTCCGTTCACTTCCTCCTTTGAAATCCCACGAGTTATTGCGAGACTTCATCATGTAGGAAAATTACAAAACAAAACAAAAATAAGACAGAAAAACTTTTTAAAGCACATACACATACACACACTTTAAAGGTCCCAAGTAACCCAGGGAGGGTCATTAAAAATGTATGTCACTTAGCTGGCTGTCACAATCTCACCCAGAAATGTTCACACCAGACTGGCCATTGACGCTGCATTGATGTGAGTATGATGGCGTGCGGTTTCACACGCCGGCAATGCCGGCACAAAAGTGCCACAGGTCTATTGATGGCTTCAGCTATCAATAAAAAACTACAGGTTTTGGTGGGGATATAACTGTGAAAGGGTGACATCATCTGATATGTGTGTCCTTTCCCAGTTATGTTCCTATCTTCAATCATATTTATCCAACTTTTTGAAGTATACATTATTTTTAGCATCAACATACAATAGATATGTTCCTGGGCATTGCTTCTTTAACAGAAAATTTGGTACCAGAGGCAGAAATAACATGGAAAGAATAGGGATAGGTTCCTACACCAGACATACAAATGAACAGTTCAACATATTTCAGCTAACATTTTATTCTGAACTAAATTTTATGACCAACCCAGAAATATTGAGCCAGACACAGAGGAGATTGCTGTTCCTGTACTGCAATCTCTTCTCCTGCCCCTGTCCTGTTCCTGACCCGCCACAATCACCCTCCCTATCACACTTACCTTCTCTCCTGTCATTCCAGCAGCCCAGGAGTGAAAGAGCTCTAACAGAGCTCCCTTCACTTCCCAGATCGAAATCCGATGGATCTTCATGAAAAGATATGAGTGCAGGAAATTCAAAAGTAAAAACAAGAATTACACACAAAAAAGTGACACCAAGCACCTAGTTAAAGACACCACCCTAAGCCAATTATTCCAGTCCCTGCAGACACAGTATGGGGGTGGGGTGGGGGGAAACACCTTTAACAAATCTTTAAAAAGGAGGGAAAGTTCATACCCTGGCCCCAAAGCAACCAGAAAAACTCACACTACATGGAGAGTGGGAGGGTGAGTTGTGTGAAGATCCAAAGGAGAACTGACAGGGGGAGGGCGTTGCCTCAAATAGCCCAGCTCTCCCCTATCAGCTCAGGCTGGCACTGCATGCCATGCCTGTATTAACCTTCAGCCTCAATTTCTTGAGGTCATCAAAACGTTCCTCTTCCAGAAACATCCCTCAGACATGCCTCCACAAGAGGCCAATATGCACACTTAAAATGAAACAACCAAGTCAGGTAAGCCTTGCATAAGTAAACAAAAACATTCCGAACTTTCTTGAGCCCACCTGAAGTCTTCTTGCAAAATTCGTTCAGGGATAACTTTTTCTTTCACTAGCCTTGATTTTTCTTATGATTTCCATTTTGGTGGCCAAATTTATAGAGCTAGGCTTATTTTATTTTATTTTATTATAAAATGCTAGGGATAGCTGGTGAGACAGGCTTCTCTGCTTTTCCCCTTTTCTCTCTGTTTTGCTGTTCATGCATCCCCAGTAATGGAGTCTGGAAGCAGCTGTTTAACTTTGTCTGCCATAGACAGGCACACACAGTTACAGTAGCATCAGCTAGAGTAGAGTCCCATTCTTTTCCCAGCTCAGGGTTTAGTGTGTTGTTTACTGCTGGCATGTTGCTGCAATCTAATACCAAAAGTCCGTGTTTCTCCAGCTCTCCTTCATGATACCAATGCTTCCCAATGCCAAGGCAGCTAAAACAAAAACACAAAACATCCAGCTAGACAGAGGGCAAGGAAGAATGGGGGGAGCAGTTGAGATTGACATTAAAAAAAACTTTGTAAAAAGGAGCTTCTTTATTAGAGGCTTTGGTCCTGTCTATACGAGGGGTAAATAATCCATACAGGGGATAAATACTTTGAAAATGTAGGCGTTCACAAGGATGCAAACTGCCTACACAGTCTGTAGTCACCCCTCTAAACTCCACATGACCCCCTAGCCAGCTGGCCACCAGGTCAAAGGAGGCCAAGACAGGAGAAAGAAATGGAGTACTGCTAGGTCTCCATGGAGCATGCATGCCTACCAATGGTGCAAAGAGGGATGCAGGGAACCTGCTTGGAAAGGGGACAAAAGGGGGTGATGGCTCAGGGGAGAAGAAACCTCTGGTGGGTGGGTGCTCCGACATGCAGCGACTGGCAATCTCCCTTCCCACGCAGGAAAAACTCACCCAGGGCAGCCCCAAGAACTTGAGCTCTATGCAATGGACGGGAAGGGCTCCACTGAGATTTGAGCCCTCCCAAGGCAGCAGGAAGGCCAGACTGCCCAAGATGTGTGGTGTTCGTGCGTGCGTATGTGTGTGCGCGCACACACACACCAACTTCCTATATTCAGCCTCAGCCCAAGCCCCAGCTTCTGCTGTTTCTGCCTCCATTTGCATGCAAAATCCAACATGGTGGCCGCAGCCAATCTGCCTCTCTGATAGCCCCACCCCCTCTCCTCATCCAGCCAATCACATCCCCCCCTTGTTCATATGTATGCGAATGGGACTGGCCAGATGGACGCTCGTTGGGAAGCCACTTGGATTTTTACCGGAGATCCAGATGAAGCCCCAGATCTGCCACTCACAGACTTTAGGGTGAGTTTTGCTGCCACCACCCATGAATGACACATATTAATACGAACGGCCATCTGTACAGATGGCCGAACTTTCAAAAGCTGTCTGGGTTTTGTTTTTGTTTGGTTGTTGTTGTTGTTTGTTTTGTCATGTAAATGACCCCTTTGTTAGCAGAGACATGTCTGTGTACTTTGAAGACTTTGGCAAAGTTCCTGCATCAGTGGCTATGGTATGTAACTTTACAGTGACAGATCTACATCACTGACATGTTACATAACTATGCTCCTTAATTGCGATGATATACAATGTTGCCCCATACATATTATCCCATTGCACATGTTATACATTGGGACACATTCCATGGGTATGTTGCTGGCTCTACTTGTGCAATGTTCTCAGTGGTATAGCTGTGCCTCTGCTCCCCTGCTGACAATATGAATGCTGCACAATGGCGCAATTCAACTTTATGTGATCGTAAGTCAGTTTACGATGACATAACTTCACAACAGGATGTCAGCCTTTCCTTTTAAAAAAATTAAATGTATTCTTTAAAAAATGTAATACCTTGTATGTTTTCCCTTTGCAAGTATATAGAAGATGAAGTGTAAGTGACAACAGATGTCATGTGAGGAAACATCTCTTGTAGTGGAGGGGGCAGTTGTAACATTCAGATCCCGGCTTCTAGGATTCAGTGCATTGAATCAGCAATAATGAGTGAAACTATTGCAACTCATTAAAGAACTTCCTAATCAGTCTCTTAATTGAGGCTATCAGCTTCCCATTATACCAAGACAAATTAAGCAGGTTAAAATGGTTCTCAAAAAACATCTGCTGAAGCAAGTCAAAATTAATGATAAATAAAATTGAGTTCCCTTTGTGTTTGATTCTCCCCTCCCCTGACCATCATCCATCTGCACCTATATAAAGGCTATCAAGAGAAGCAATTCATTACTTGTCAATTCCAAATAGGGTTGAGCCTTTTAATCTAAGACAAATAGAAGTGTACTGTTCAACCCTAAGCACTTGTTTTTTTCAAGGGAGTTAATACAATGGGATAGAAAATCTTGCACTTAGATGGAACATAAGAGCATGAGTCCCTAAGAATATAATGTCCATAAGAACACAAGACCAGAAGGCCTTCTAGTCCAGTGGACTTATACAGTGACCCACCATGTGCCTTTGATAAGCATATAATGGCCTGAATATTATTGGTTAATCCCAGCTCCAGTAGACCCATAGAACCAATTGTTGACTAATGAATCAACATGTAAGTAAATTCAATTGTTTCAATGAGCCTTATCTGGTTAGGACAAATAATAGGATGCTGTATGCTGACAACAATAGCACAATAGCAATAGCAACCTGGGTGCCAGTTACACGACAGGATAAAGTTCATGAAATTCTGGATTACCCTTCTTTCACATCAGCAGTGCATAATTCACATGAATTCTTGCTTATTTGTAAGATACGGTCAGTTTCGGTTTTCATAGTTTACACAGGCAAAGGTGGGGGGGCATGGCCTCCAGATGATTAAAGCCAGGTGGGAGGTGGGGAGGGAGCAAGGAGGGGGTAATATTGAGGTGAAAATAGACTGTAAATAATGACCAGGAGGGAAGGAAAGCACAAACAAACAAAAGAACGATGGAGCGATCGGCCGGTTGCAGCACACACACACCACCCAAGCGGGTGTAGCCCCATTGCCAATTGTCTTCCCTGCCCCCAAAGCCTTCCTTTGAAACAAACAGGAAGGGCTCAGAGCAGATTTCCCAAAGTGGGCTGCAAGCAGAAGAAGGGGCAAATGGCAGGCTTGGTGGATTTCTCTCTTCAACCCCTCCGTCTATTCGGAGAAGGCACAATGGTCACTCCAACCAATCAGGATTCAGCTCTGCTCACGCTAATTCGAAAAGGTCACTGCAAGTTCACACGATGATTTGTGGGCATTTTTGTGAACTTTATCAAAAAAGTTGGGAAAACTTGCAAAAGCTGATACTGCACGACATGGGTTTTTCGCTCCCCCTCCTTCTGAAAAGGGCGCCGTGGCTTTGAAATGCATGGGAACTATCAGGCTTCTTGTTGCATTCTTTGAGGATTTATTTTGCTGTGTAAATGGCCCCCTGCTCTTTGAGTTTCCCAGCAACTGCTGTACAGAAGCATACTTCTGGTGAGACTGAAGATAACATCCAAAAGAAGGAAGGAGAGAGAGAGAGAGAGAGTTCTCTGTAATGCATGGTTCTGGTGAAGAATCTTGTAAATGGTTGCCACCTCAGACAGTGAAAAATAGCAAGCAAAATTTTGCAATGTCTCCACAGTTTAGGAGGAACTGCATGCATCTCCTTGTTTAGACAGAATTGAACAACAGAGAGGCTAGATTTTTCACCAGCTCACCAGTAGCAGGCAGACTTCTTTCCTGAAATAAAATATTTTTAGAAGACAGTTTTTCCCCTGCCCACATTCCCCACCACCACCAGGCTTTTTCAAACTAGGCACACAAAGGGCAATCTTCCTCCTCGTCTCCTCTCATCCGAGCTACAGCAGTGATGTGAGAACAAGAACAAAATGTACCGTATCATCTGGGAAGATTTCCAGATTTGTTTTGAAGCGAGAGATAGGCACAGTACAGCTGGCACTGAGCAAGGTACTACTCTGTCACTTTGCCACCAGCCTCATCAGACAGACCACGTGGAGGACACTTTCCTTGCTGGACGGTGTGCTGGTAGATAACAATGATTTTTCCTTCCCATAGTAGCAGCAGCTTATTCACTAGATGAGAGAGTCTCAGTGACACTGATAGACATGTCACTGTGGTGCTATTTCCTCCTTTAAAATGGTTGCAGAGTGTTTTGCCGGTATTATCTATTCTGTCTTATGACAAATGGCACTGAGAATTCAGCTGCTCAGTCGAATGCATTTTTCCACTTAGGATTTTGCGTCAAGATTCTTTCTTCCTCGTTGTTACTGCTGCTGTGGTGGTTTCTTTTTGACAGCTTTTGGTAGCCTGGGGTTCAGCAAGAGCTCTGTCACACTTGGTAAGAAGTTTCAGACCTCAGTGGCTGGCCTGTGCTCCCTCTCTGAAGACAAGCCAGCCAGAAGTATTGAAAACCATGGCACATGTAGAGAGCTTTTTTACTAAGAGCTTTTTCCCCCTGTGAATTTTCCACTTCTTATAATTAATGGAGCTACTGGCAAACCATGATTACAAGAATTAGTTTTGGGATGGCAATATAGAAAGTAAATTTTATTTCCTGTTCATAATCTGTGAGACTCTGGAAGGAGAGGGAACAAGGGGAGGAAAAGAGAGGGAGGGAGAATGCTTATTCCACTAAGATCAAATGTCACTTAGGCAAATACTCAATTTAAATAATTTTTGGAGCCATCCTTTTGGATCATGTCTACTTTTCACAGCAAACTGCTGACAAATAGATCACACTATAATCACCATTGCCCAAAGATACAAATGTGGTGATTCATGCACTTGGACAAATGTGTCAGTATTGAGTCACTCTGTTCTGGCACAGGGAGGAAGAATTTGCATAAGGAGCATTGGCAGGTGTGACCTTGGCAGAAAATTGGGCAAAACTGTCAAAGTTAAAATCTGAAGATGTGACTGGAGGAAGGGGTGAATTGACTAATCAGTTTCAGTCCTACCTGTGACATCCTATCCTTAGTAGACTAGGCTCTGTTGTTTAGAAATGGTCAAAAATGAGGGGATGGGGTAAGTGTGTTATTATAGTAACAATATGTTTTGAATGTTTTGAGTTTGGGGAAATATGATGGCTGTGAAAAAGAAGCACTTATTTAGGACAGATGTCTCTGCACTTGTTGTGACTGATGGCCAGGGCCATTGGTGATCATCTGGAAAAGATTATTACAAAACCATGACTGCCAGATCACTTCAAGAGTTGTGTTTGCCAGCTGTGGGCTGAATTCCAGATATTCAAAGGTTACATTATCAACTACACTGGGAGTGCCAAGTGATTCCCATTTTCAATCGGCATGTCAAGGAAACAAAATGGGGAATCCCTGATATGTCTATTGATGTGACTTTGGAAGACCTAATTAGAAGTTCAGAAACAATGAAATATCCCATTTTTCAACTATGATTCATCCAGTGCCTAGGCTAGTCTCTAGAGGGTTATTTTCACAGTAAATTAATCCTTCTAATGTCAGGCTTAAATTATCAGCAGTGACTTGCATGGCCACTGTGTTAGTAGGAGCAATGGTGACAGCAGCTCTGCTGCAGCAAGGTGTGGTGGTGGACACTGATGTTATTGAACCTGACACTGTATAAAATTGGTTCAGAATTAAAATAACTCTCGTGACAAGCAAAATGGGGTGGGGTGTGCAAGGGAACTCCATAGCTGGGCATAAGACAGTCTTTAAGTTACAACTTTTGCTCATTTCTGGATGGTGGAGACAGAGTATATATCGGGGAGGGCATAAGGATGGGGAATTGCTTGCTTGTCACATCAGTGTGACCTGGATTGTGCTGGATACTATGGTGAATGGGGGCTTCTATGACAGTGGGGTGATGAATTTTCTCTGGGTTTTAGTCTGAACTTTGAAAGGTGTTCTCCAAGGTGTGGAGCCCCCAACCCTAAAATATGTTCAGCACCGAGGACAGCTTCTATAATGTTTAGACTAAAACCCAGAATAGATTTGCCACCCAACTGACATGGGGGCAGGAGCCAGCAGTAAAGGCATGTTTACCTTCTCTGAATCAAGTATTAGGGCAGCACTGGCAGAGTCCTTTGGAGATGCTAAAATTCCATTGAAATTCCACCAGTCAGCTTTGGATAGTTCTTTTAAAGTTCAGAATAAAACCAAGAGAAGATTCACTGTGCCAATGACAGGCATTACCAACTCCTGGCTAGATATTCAAAAAGCAAAAGGAGAAAACATGAGATGGTGATTTTGATTCCATGCTCCATTAAGAATTGCTTTCATGTCTGTCTTGTGCTTTGGTCACAAAGTTCTCCATAGCCTTGTTTAGACAAGCTATTTGTCCCATCTTGGCCCCATGTTGGAGTCCTGCAGTTCAAATGACAAAGGGCATTTGCCCCATTTTGCCTCCGGGCAGTATGCACAAGCCCCAGGGCAAAGACAGGGCCAAGATGGAGTAAAGCCCATTACACTTCTTTTAAAAAAATACCTGGGGGAAAAACTTCAGCCAACAAAAATTGAAATGTTCCCCCATGTGACCGCAGGAGCCTACACCACCACACTGACCTATTGTTGCAGATGCCATCTGCTTTTTCTCTTCCAGATCCAAAAAACAGACTAGTCACATGCAATGGTCTTTCTCAGATGCTGCAGGCCAGCTTCCTGGCTTTGGAGAGTGGGATGCAGGCAGCGGCAGATGCAGTGCTGGGCTGGTGTGGCAGTCTGGACTCCATCCCATTTCATGCTGGTAACAGAACTGGCCTGATCTGCAGGCAGATCTTCCCCATGTAGATGAGCCTATGATGCACTATCATCCTGGACACAGGAAGGTACATGCATGTTTTTGTTTTACTCTCCTCCACAGAAATGAACCACAAACATGTTCTTTGTATGGAAATAGAAAGGGGATACATTTGTGGAGATCAGAGGCAGATTGGTCTCTGAGGATAAAGACCCCTGGGATTTTTATCACAATGCACAGTATCTCCATAGAGCCTAGAAGTTTCCCCATGCTGGCTAAGGAACTGTGAGAGTTGTGGTTCAAAGAAGTAACTTCTGGATCTGTATATATGGGATTAAGACAAACTCATTGGATACTGTACCATAATCAATCTGACATATTTGACTCAGTTAAAAAGAATGGGAGTAATATGCCATATATGATTTCTTTTCTGTAAATGTTACACAGATTTGGATTAATTACAGGAATCCCTTGATTTAGCCCTTTACACGCAGGTGGGGGGGAAATAAACACTGAGATAACTTTATACTTGCAACAAAAATAATGGGATATCTGCTTTGTGACCTAACCCTGAAGACATGGATAACCAAAAACAAAAACAAAACCCCAAACAAACAAACAAACAAAAAAGCCATTCATTAGTTGTGAAAGTTTCAGTGACAAAACTTACTCTCTATGGAAGAACTCACACTGTCAGGAAAAGCGCAACCCTGCAAAATGTAATGATCCATTCTGCAGCTACTGGGCCATCGACTGTACAGCTTTGTCCCATGTGTTCATAGAAGCATAAAGTGCAAGCAGGATTCAATAGACCTGACATGTATTTTGTTTTTAGGTGAACAACAGACAGCATGTAACCAAGCATGCTGATCCACCTGTGAAGCCATGCCTTTGGAATTTGGCCTGGGTAATTCACTGCACATTAGGAAGCTTATCACTCTGACATTAGAGTTAGAAGACTGCATCATAAAGACTGATGATCCATAAAAGCAATGGGGGAAAGTGCAACTAGTTCTCTCTGACATTGATGATGTTCTCATCCTCTTTCTCTTAAAAATGAAGAGCAGTTTGAGTTTGAAAGGTGTTGGTGATGGCTCATATCCAGATAGATTTATTTTCTTTTTATCGGTTTTCATACTATATACCATGATTCCAATTCAGTGCAAAGTAAGAGGGGGGAAATAGTTTTGAAATCTAAAGATATCTAAAATCAAAGAAGATAATGGTTATCTGCTCTCAGTTGCAGGGCAGTTATGCTTATGCTGTTTAAGTAAGTAATACCAGTGAATACTAATTTGGAAATGTGTTGTAATTTTGGACAACAGAGCCATCATGCTAGCAATTTTCCAAACCAGAGAAATTGGAGAAGAAAGATGATGGTGGTGGTGGTGGTGGCGGTCGTGATATGCTGTACACAAATTAAAAATTAATGTTTGGTCCTTTAATCTATAAATCCATAATTTAAAAATAAAGGAAAGGAAACACATGGAGGGAGAACTCTGGCTGCAATCAAAGACTTTCTTTAATCTTACCTTTGGTAGGTCAAATCCACACTACACAAATAAACCAGTTTAAAACTGGATTATTTGCCATGGCTCCTTCCTATTGAATCATGGAATTTGTAATTTTACAAGGTCTTTAGCCTACTCTGCCAAAGAGTGTTGGTGCCGAGATTACATAGGAAGAAGCCATGGTAAACAATCCAGTTTCAAACCGGATTATATGAGTAGTGTGGATTTGTCCTTGGTTGCAATGGCAAGGTCTTTTAATGGGGGTAATTGTTAGGCAGAGTTGTACTTGTCACAGTAATTTTTAAATGATTTTAAATGAGTAATGTTTTAAATATAGTACATTGCTTATTTAATTTTAATCTGTTATTTTTATAATGATTTTTTTGTTTATTAATGGATGCAGTGAGCCACCTTGAGTCCCACACTTGGAGAAAGGTGTGGGGAAAGGGAAGCAAGCAAGCAAGGAAACAGGATTAATGCCTGCTTTATAGCACAATCCTATACATGTCAACACAAGCCTATGCATTATAATTGTGTGTACCTTCAAGTCATTTCTGTTTTATGACAACCTTCAGCATGGTGTAGAGGTCTGAGCACTAGACTAAGATTCTAGAGACCAGGGTTTGAACCCCTGCTCAGCCATAGATACTAACTAGGTAACCTTGGGCAAGTCAAATCTTGCCAAGAGAACCCCCATGATAGGTTTGCCTTAGAGTTACCATAAGCTGGAAATGACTTAAAGGCACACAACCACCACAGAAGGCAAAGCTATCCTGGGGTTTTCTTGGCAAGATTTGTTTGCTCTTGCCTTCCTCTGATACTGAGAGAGTGTGACTTACCCAAGCTCACCCAGTGGAGTTCCATGGCCTAGAGGAGATTCAAATACCAGTCTTCCAAAATCCTAGTCCAACACTCTGACCGCTATACCATGCTTGATCTCTCATCCTATGAATACGTGCTCAGAAATTAGTGATATTCTCAGATCCCATCTATACAAGCCCCCCCAATGGGTTGACCTACAGTAAAGATAAGTCTTATAGTCCCCATAAAATTTGCATGCCCTCTTGTGTGGGGGTGGGGAAGGTGAAGGGGCTAGTGTCCCTTTCCATTCTCTGAGGCTGGAAAGGAATGTCAGTAGCCACTTGGCCAGCTGCTCAAACGAGGAGGGGGGAAGAAACACCCCCACCTCCCTCTCCAAGAAACTAGCCAGACTAAGATGAAAAATCAGCATGGGGATGCTGGGTGCTTGCCCTGTTAGTAAGCCCTACCCCCGCACTCATCTGGCCAATCAGTTAACACTTCCTCTCTTATGGGAAAGAGATTCTAAGTGAATCGCTTGTCCCAACAAGCAGGAATGCACCCCACTTGCTGTTTTTTAAAAAACTTTGGGGAAAGCCGTGAAGGCTTTTCCTTCAGAGTTTTTGACATTTTTTGCCCCCCCCCTCTTCCAAATAAGGCGATACAATGTGGGATCCCATTAAGACAAGTAGGATTCTCCTTGAATTTTATGAGGAGTGATTTCACCATTTAGACAGCTCCTGAGTTCCATGGAACTTACTCCCCAGGTTAAGATACATAAAATTTCAGCCTTTAAGAGGTACTAATAAAGACAGAGCAGAGTTGCAGCAAGACAAAAGAGAGCTTGGAGAATTTCCATAAACTGTTCTTATGAACTAAATTTCTGTGGGTTTGGAGAAGGTAAAAAAAATGGGGGTGAGCTTCTGCTGTCAGAACAGCACAACAACTAAGTGTGTCACTAAAAGGCAATAATGTCAACCAAATAAATGCAATTCTGTAAATCCCACAGTTTTTTTAAAAAAGTAATGATTTATGCAAAAAAAAAAGAAATATTTATAAATGGCTTAGGGCAATCAGTGAAACAAATGTGGCATTGTATACTACTGTTCCAAGATCTGGATAAAAAAAACTGATCACATTTATGAGATGCAAAAACGGAGTCATAATAAGAAAAGCAGGGCGACTATCCTGGATTTTGTCTCAAGAATGGGGGGAGGACACAAAAAAGAATAGTCTCAGCTGCATACAAGGAATGAAGAAACAACAGGGAAAAGGCTCAGGAACTGATAGAAAGAAAAGTAAGACCCACAAAGAGAGCAATTCATCCAAGAACTGCAGGAAGAAGAGAGCGGGGATGATTTTTCTTTAATCTTTGTATTACCTGAGTATGGACTTTATCATATGCGGGGCAATGCGGCACAAAACCTTGTCCCCAACGACGTCAGAAGAATGCTACAAGAACAGAAAGGGCGACATTACCAGATGCCTGCACCCTTCAGCCTTTCAGGGGGCATAGTACGGGAGTTAATAGAGCATCCCTTTTTATTGATGGCTTGGCCCCTTAATTAAAAAGGGATGCTTTATTCATGCCCTGCTACGCTCCTGGAATGGCTGAAGGACGACATCATCCGGTAATGTTGCCCATTTTTGTTCCTGTAGTGTTCTTCTGATGCAGTTTTTACTGCATCTGATAAAGTCCTATTTGTTTATTTTAAATGTTTAATAAGGATGGAAGAATTTGTGGGGCCAGAGGATTCAGAACAGAACAGGAAATGAGACCAAAACAGAACAAGTAGGAAACATGGGGGGGGAAAGAAAAGAAAATAGATCTACAATAGGGATGTGAAGGGGAAAAAGAAGAAAAAGAGGGGGTTGACAAGTATAGAAGGAAGCAGAATAACAGAAGAAAACATTGTAGAAACAGAAATTATGAAGGAAGAAATGACAGAAGAAATCCTGCTCAAAAACAATTTGCTACAAGCCTAAAGGGAAAACTAAAAAGTGGAGAAGGATTGGGTTAGTAGAAGTGAAAGTAAAATCAGAAAGAGGCACTTTAAAGGTGATAAGTGATAATAAGTAATCAAAGAAAAAGGAAGTGGTAACAAGTAAAGGAAAATAAAGTTGCTTATTTGAATGAGCATGAGAACAAAAAAGCATGAAACTGTAATGAGAATAATCAAGGGAAAAATGAGGCTTATGTTGGAGACATTTTATCATAGGGACAGGGATAATAAGCTGCAGGTAACAAGCACATGGAACAAACCAACAGTGAGAACAGAAAGACAAACAACTAGAAAATATGAGTGGGAAAGAAAGGTAAGGGATTCTGCAAGATCAGTTGTAGAAGTGGAAGACATAAAAGAGAAATGAGCCAAAATCACAAGATCATTTGACTGGATGGCACAAAAAATGATGACTGCGTGATAATACTGAGTTATGATGACAGCCAGAGGAGGAGTAAGAGGAAGACCAAAGAAGAGGATGATGATGATGATGATGATGATATAGTGCCCCAAAAGAAAAACAGTAAAAGACAGCAAGTTCAGAAGGTGAACGTAAAGAAGAGACAAGAAGATCCAGGATGGTGCAGAAACATGACATGGGGAAGCTATACAGTGAGATTGTTTATAGGAACTCAGGAGACTAGAGAGCATTATCAGATAAAGGGTAATTAACATGAAGAATGGTAGGTATACAAGCAGATAGCAAAGGAAGAGCTAGGAATCATCATATGAAGAAAGAAAATAGAAGAAGCAGGAGGATGATAAAAACCAGGAAGAGATATAAGGCAAAGAGAAAGAAAATACCTAATCCTGATCTATCTTGGGGATATACCACTCCAATTCATCAGATATGCATTCACAGTAGGACCCCCTTATCTGCCGGGGATTGGTTCGGCGGGGGGCGTGGATACTGAAAACCATGGATAATAGCAAACACCATTGAAAATAATGGGACTTCCAGTTTAAAATACCATAGAGTTACCTTGGAGGACCTAGAAAATGGCTAGAGAGGACACATTTTCCAGGAAGACTCTATGGTAGGTGTGCTGTTTTGTGCCCTGTGGATAATTGAATCAGTGGGTAATGAATCACTGGATACGAGGGTCCTACTGTACTGTAATATTCAAGTTGATTTGATTATATGAATAATTTGAACACACTATACTAAATGCATTTTAATATGCAAATTATTTATCTGTACACAAATGAAGCTATATAAGGATAATAGCAGGTTTTAATTGTAAAATGAAATTGTAAAAATAATCAACTAAAACTATAGTTGGTTCATCAGTATTTTAATTGGCATAGCTATGAAGTAGTCTTTTAAAATGGTATTTAATTTCTGTAATCTTATTGTGATAGGTATTAAAAAAAAAAAACTATTGAATGCCCTCCCCATGAAGCTATGGGCCATAGCTTTTATTTAATAAACTGAAAATTATCATACACCTCTTTCTACATCTGTCATTGAAGATGATACTGAAATTTTTCACTAGTATACAAGTATTATTATATTTTACTGATTACTTAAAAGATACATTTGTTGAAATGTAAAGAAATAATTAAATAAGATTCATTAGACAGGAGACAGACCTATTAATTATTTTTCTGTCATATCCCAAATGTTTTGTAAATGGCTGAAAATTAGATCACAACACACTAGCTTCCTTTACCAATCCAAATACGAGACCACATAAAGTAAAATTCAAGAGCTAGACTTTACACACAGTAGCTACCATCATCCTATAATTACAAAAACAAACTATGCAACAAAATAAATGAGCTTGGTAAATCATTGCAGTTTTTATTGCTTTGAAAGTATGCGAGTGATTGTAAATTGGGTTCTGTGTTAAAGATGATAGTAACACATTAGATCCTAAAACTAAGACAGCAGTTTTACTTACTTGTTGTTGCTACCCAGCATATCAAGATGGCAAAACTATAAAGGGGAAACAGGAAGATTCAGGAGGATGTAGAACTGAATGCAAAAGCATCCTGAAAATTCTGGGGAAAAGCAAATTATGAACTGAGAGTTAAGGTGGAAATATAGGCCAAAATATATATGGCTCTTCTGATGTAGTTAAAAGAGGGACAGAGGAGGTGGGAGCAGCAACAATAAGGAAAAGAAAGAGAAGGCAGTTTGATGACCAACCATGAAGTAATGACCAGACATAGAGACGGGTTCAATAGGGTCATTTTATTTGACATACATGCTATTTAAAAAATTGTACCTGGTGCTGAGCAAAGAGGGGGGAGCAACTTGATGTGGGTCTGGTTGAGGCCACGTGTCAACACATGACCACCTCCTCAGCCTTCCCTTGGGCATCACACCTGACCCTGAGGGCAACCCAACGTTATGGGTTGCTCACCATTGCTGGTCTTTTCTCAAAGGCAAACCTAGGGCATTCCCTCCCAAGTCCCAGGATCATAGAAGAGGGAGCAATCCCCCAGGTCAGCACCAAGGGCAGGCTCCTTCACAACCTCCCTGGAGGCCATCAAAGCATACCCATGCCTGCACTCCACATACTTATGTACATAGCCCTTGAAAATTATCGCTGTTATCCATTTATATCCCAACTTTTCTCCACTGTTGGGACTCAAGTCAGCTTTTAGAATATTGAAACAAGAATAATTTTATTTTTTAAAAATGGTAAAATATATATCAAAGTTATTTTTGAAAACAATTAATCTATAGAATTAAAATAATTTGAGTACAGGATATTTTTTTTAAAAAAAACCGACAAAACAACACACCATTAAAAGCCAATTGCAGTCAGTCCCTGAAATCCTGTTGGAATAGGAAAGCTTTCACTTGCCATCAGAAGGAGAGCAAGGAAGGAGCCATCTTAGCTTAACTACAGACTCCAGAATTCCACTGGATGGAAAGATGGCAGTTAAAGTGAAACCGTAGCTCTATAAAGGTGCAGTTCAAAAGGGCTTTTATACAAATTTCATTTCAGGATTGTTTTGTTGTTGTTGTTTTTAAGAGTTTACCAGAATTTGTGAATCTCCTATTTGATACTGGGAGTATCAAAAAAGGGGATGCTAGGGATTGCAGTAACCACAAGACCATTGCATTAATTTCCCATGCAAGCAAAGTTATGCTCAAAATTCTACAACAAAGACTTTTACTATATAAGGAGCAAGAAATTCCAGTTATCCAAGCTGAGCTCAGGACAGGAAGAGGCACTAGAGATCATATTGCAAACGGACCACACCAAAGAATTTTGAAAGAAAATCAGCCTGTGTTTTTTAGATTATAGCAAAGCCTTTGATGGTGTAGATCATGAAAAATGATGGCTCACTCTTAAAAATGGGTGTGCCACAACATTTGATTGTCCTGATGCATAACCAATACTCAGGACAAGAGTATTGGGCCAAATGGAATGGTTTCTTATTGGTAAGCGGCTCAGGCAAGTTTGCATTTTATCACCTTATATGTTTAACTTGTATGGTGATCATAACATATGTAAAGCAGGATTAGACTCAGAGGAAGGAGACCTGAAAACTGGAAGAAGGAACATCAACCAGTTAAGATATGTAGATGGGCTTGTCAACACAGACAATTTACCTTATCTTGCCCCCATCTTGGAGCCCTGTAGTCCTGACATTGCAGGACTTTTGCCCTGGTTTGCC
This sequence comes from Gambelia wislizenii, assembly GCA_030847615.1. Taxonomy (NCBI): domain Eukaryota; kingdom Metazoa; phylum Chordata; class Lepidosauria; order Squamata; family Crotaphytidae; genus Gambelia; species Gambelia wislizenii. The sequence continues at coordinate 114,695,107 of JAUMIR010000004.1, forward strand.
CCCAGGCAGTCTTCACGACCCCCAGGGCAAAAACAGGGTGAAGATGGGGTAGGACCCAATAAAACGTTTTTATTTATTTATTTATTTATTTATTTATACCCCGCTCCTCAGCCAAAAGGTTATCAGAGCAGCTTACAAATGGTTTAAACAATAGCAATTTACACATCTACACTGCATTAAGCAGTTTCCAATGTGTGTTAGCTAATTGCCCCCACAAGCTGGGTACTCATTTTACCGACCTACGAAAAGCCAATTGCTAAAGCTTCTGAAGCCAGGAAGGGGCCCTGCAGCATGTGACCAAGACTGGTCACATACAGGAAGCCTTTCTTGTGTTCTGCAGGCCTGCTTCCTGACATCAGAGAGAGTGACACAGAGGGAAGTGGTGGTGGCTGCAGGGATGGGACAGCATGCTCGTCTGGAATCTGGCCTGTTTCATGCAGGTAATGGGGGAGGACTAGGCCTGATCAACAAGCAGGATATGCCAGCGGGGAACCAGTGTATCCTGGCCCATGTAGATGAGCCTAGTGACACCATACTACTAGCAGAAAATAACAAAGACTTGGAACTATTACTGAAGAAAGTCAAGGAAGAAAGTGCAAAGGTAGCTTTACAGTTGAACATTAAGAAAACAAAAATGATGACCACAGATGATTTACAGCTTTGCAGTATTCTGATGGGCTTTTTAAAATAACTAAAGTAACTACATTATTTATTTTTGGAAAATAGCTACTTTAACATTGTGATTGTAGTGTTACCAACTACTGTTTTGGTTTTGATCTTTTAGGTGTAACTAGTTATATAGAAGCTAGCATGGTATAGTGGTTTGAGTGTTGGACTGTGGCTCTGGAATTCAGGGTTCAGGTCCCTGCTTGGCCATGAAATCCCACTGGGTGACCTTGGGCAAGTCACCCATTCTCAGTCTTAGAAAACCCTGTGATAGAGTTACCTTAGGGTCACCATAAATTGGAAACAAGTTGAAGGCACACTACAACAATAAGTTATTTTTTAAACATAAGTTGCCAGTCTTCACTGATGAGTAGCAAGTGCCATTCTCCATCCTAGGGTAATAAGGCCAAAAACATCATTGCATCACCAAGACCTGTACTACCAACAGTGGGAAGTCTATTAACTTGTAATTCAGTGATAGTAGAGGATAGTTTAGAGGAAAGAATTACATGAGCTCCATTACTCCTCTTGTGGAGAGCTCCTCTGTATCATGGGAAGCTGATTTTATGCAGCCATGCGAGACAACAAATTATTTCCCCCAAATGCACAGTGACATCTCAGGCTAAGGGGAACGGGTAACAAAAGCAGTAAATAAATGAATAGATTTTGTTAGAGGAATGGAAGAACCTAGGCAAGAGAACTATTTAGGGTTAAGCTAAGGATATAACAACTCAGATACAATAACAAAACAATGTAGAACAAGAATGAGGACATGAGATGAGGTATGAGAAGCTGGGCATGATGGGAATGTTAGAAAGGTTGACAATTAAATGAGCTTCAACAGAAATAACAGGGGAACTATAGCTATCTGCCAGAAATAGAAGGTTTGGTTGCTTCTCAGACATTCCTGTTTATTAAGCTTTAGTTCTTCCTAAAGGGATTTACTTCAGGCAAAGAAGTTGCTCACAGTACAGCACAATATTACTCTCATTCTTCTTGAGTGAGTGTGTGTGTTTGTGCTTCCTGAATACTTCCTGGCAAATAAAGAGAAGAGAAGAGAAGAGAAGAGAAGAGAAGAGAAGAGAAGAGAAGAGAAGAGAGAGAGAGAGAGAGAGAGAGAATGTATGCATTATTGAGCTTTCCATTTTGGATAGGAATGCAAAAGTGTGTGGCAGAAGAATTAGATCATTTTTTCCCAATCGTTTATTATGCGTGGCAGGGGGTTGGACTGCATGGCCCTCGTGGTCTCTTGCAACTCTACAATTCTATGATTCTAATGATACATCAAGAGTGAGAAAATCTAAAATCCACAGAAGTAACAGACTTTGGGTTTGGTTTGGTTTGGTTTGGTTTGGAGATAGAGCCCAAGCAAAGAGCACATTTTAATTTGTTAAAGTGCATGGAGTAGTTTCTCATATGGTTACCTCTTTGACCACAGCACATTTTTGTTATAACATGGAAGCTACATTGTGGAGACAGTCAAAGCTGGGAGTTTAGATGTCCTAAGACTTCTTATTTGACAATGCCTAACCTAGGCACACAGCTGTAGTTAGTTAGCAGATGCTTGGCTTGGCCCATGCCTGGTTATGGACATTTTTTTGACACAGTGGTACAAAACCAACAACAAAAGAAACAAAACAACCCCCATGCACCTAGGAGATTTTCACACTACACTGTTATAGTGTTACTATTCCACTTTAATTATTCTGGCTTCCTCCTGTGGAATTCTGGGGTTTGTAGTTTAGTGAGGCCTAAGAACTCTCTGGCTAAGAGTTGTAAATGCCCCTCCCTAAACTGCAAATCCCAGGATTCCACAGGAGGCAGTCATAGCAAATAAAGTGGAATAGTAATGCTATAACAGTGTAGTGTGAAAATCTCCCTACTCTCTCTTAGTTAATTCAGTATAGTAATAATATATTAATGTTGTGCTATGCAAAAACACAGCAGTTGCAGCCTCTGGTAAACAGAAGAGCTAGACACAGAAATGCCTCGAAAATATTATAGATAAATCTTGGGAGGAAGGGGGGAAGTAATGATTTCCCCTGTTGTTTAAAACTGTCTCCAATCCAAAATTTTGAGCAATTCCAAGATGCATGGCGGTGGAGATCTAAATTTGGCTGACACCATCATCCATGTAAAATCAAAATGCAATTTCTGGATCAGGAATCATGCGGAGGAAAGAGCTAGTAACAACTATTACTTTGCATTGATGAATTTCAAATTATTCATGAGAATACTCAAGACATAGATATAATGTACATAATTGATCTCACCATTTAGATACTAATCTCTCTCTTCATTATCAAATTATTTGTGCCCTTCAAAAACAAGGGCACATTGAATGAAATTGTGACAAACCAGTTCAGACTGAAGTGTCCACAAAAGATTCTCTTTAATTGCTACTATGGCTGCAACTTAGTTGGTAACAGTACGCTTCAGTGCTTCATTACCAGGAAGTAAATTCATCTAGCTACAGTTAGACTTATTTCCAAGGAAATGTTCTCAGGATTAGACTGAAAGATTAACAAAATGTTCAGTCATTAGTGACTGGAGGAAAATGTAGGCAATAGGGCATGCAAGATAGCTGGCTGTGATGAATCCACTCTGGATTTTAGTCCAGACTTAAAAGATGCTCAACCTAGTTGGGGAGCAAGGTTCAGTACTCTGGATGGCTCCTTTAAAGTTTGGGTTCCATCATTGTACTGACAATGGAGCCGCCCATTTCCCATGCCACAGGCTGCAAGTGCTCCACCAATGCTTTTTTGCAGAGCTTGGCCCTTCTGCCAAAATGAATCTCCTCCAATCTTGTGTTTTCTTCCTCATTAATAACTTTTGTCATCTTGGCCACACATGTTGTGGTTTTCAATTGTGAAATCCTGGAAGGGGTGCATGTCTTACTTCCCATTTTAGCCACACCAACCCTATATGAACATGTTATTAGCCCAAAGTCACCCAGTTAGATTTATAGCTTGCACCTTATCTACATGGGCCAAATGAAATGGCCTCTCCCCACCCATTCCTGTACCCAGCAATCCAGACGATGAAGTGTTTTTGCCCTGATCCTAGTCTGAACTGTCCAGATCATGTCCAGGCAGTTCCAATGAGAATCTGGGGAAAATATCCCTTACAATGGTGTGGACATGTGGTTAAAAAACCCCACACCATTTGCTACATTTTTTCCAGAGAAAACAGCGAGTTCTGTTACCACAATAGGGGAATGTCTGGACACACAGCCCACACAGTGCCCAGCACAGCAATTTCCTGACTGGGTCATGTATGTCACATATTCTGAGGTCACCGCAACTCACCCCGCCATTTAACAACAGCTGGGTGCCTCATTCCCAGCCTTGGAAGGCACAACCAGTGTGGGGAAGAGAAGTGCTATTTGTGCATGGGCTGCAGGTATGCAAACACCCCTCTGCCACAATGGAAGGGTAAGTAAAGAGTGGGGGAACACTGCAGACCCAGGGCTGGAATATTCCAACCAGAACATGGAGCATTTTGGCCAGTGTAGACAAGCTCTTGGAGACTAGAATCTGCATTTCACAACAGTTGGGCCTATATTCCAGCCATGACATTGTATTAGCTATCTACTAGAATTGATAATGTTGGGGATAACTATGATCTTTCTAGCCTTTCTATGACTGTTCATTTTGATGGGTTATCCATGTCTTCTCTGGAGCAAGACATAATTGACTTTCACACTATACAATTATAGCATTATGATTCCACTTTAACTGCTATAGCTGCATCCTATGGAATTCTGGGGCTTGTAATTTAGTGAGGTACTAAAGCTCTTTGCTGAGAATTCTAAATGTTCCTCCATAACATGCAAATCACAGGCTTCCATAGGATGGAACCATGGCAGTTAAGCAGAATCATAATGTGTTAATTGTGTAGTGTGATCAGATATTTCAACTACTTTTTGAAACAACGTGGACTGTGTCTGAGGGCACACACTCACTCTCACTCTACATACATGAATATTCACTCAGAGACAAAGCAAGCCTGTAAGAATGTCAGAAAATACAAAAAAGAAGAAAATCCTCTTCCCAGAAGAAGATCTTAAAGGCAACATGTACATGGAAAGATAGCTTAGACTGTAGTGTTGATAAATATAAAAACTGAGCTTGGAAAACTTATTTTTGGACTCTAACTTCCAAATTCCCTGAGTCAGCATGGCCACTAGCCATGCTGCCCATGGAGTCTGGGAGTTACAGTCCAAAAATGACTTCCCTGAGCTCTGATATAACATCTCTTAATCACAACTTGTACAAATATACAATAAAACAGATGTATCTCCCCAAAGACAAGGCTCCTGGCCCGTTCTAAATTTAGGAGTGCTTAATGCAACCTGCCCGCTGAAGTCTGAAACAATCAGCAATGGGTTCACAAGTCACACGTATCTGGAGAAGCTGTAGCCTTCCTTTGAATTGTCTTTTTATTATTTCTTCATCAGTGGTGACATTTGATAAATCCATGAAAAAGGATTATTAAGATTTTTTTAAATTCTGATCTGCGCCTTCATTACCAACAGAGTGATAATGTTACCAGATTTTTTTTTTTACATTTAACCAAATTTGAAGTCTTCTCCCTTCTATATAATTGTATAAATGACATTCATAGGACAGCATGAAAGGCCAGGGTTTAATTGCCTTGTTCTGCTGATGAGACTATTTCTTTCTTCGTGAATCACAGAATGTGCAGAATCTCTTGTTCCTTGCAGCCCTCTACACTCAAAAACCTGTTCCAAGGAGCTTCAAAAGTCTCTAGAGTATTCTGGCCAGCATAGAGAGCTAGCACAGAGAGCTTCACAGAGAGCTGTCCTGAAAGTCCTGTCACACTAGCAATGGAGGAGAGTGCAATGCTTGATTTATGTCAAAAGGCATAATACAGAAGTTGATGGAATGCTTATTGTCATAGATAAGTACATATATGTATCCAGTACATGGAAATGCATCATGAACCTAGCATTTAATAGAATCGCTTAGATAATGCTTAATTATTCAAGTTGCACAATTGTTCTTTCTTCCACAGTCTTTATTCTTTTAATCAACGTGTAAACAGTCAAGAAAGATCTACATTTGCTTGTTAACTGCTTAACTTTTTCAGAGTGTACAGCATAATTATAAGCGAATTGATAAGTAATGAAAGCATGAACTGTTGTATACAGATTATAGCTCTGAAGCCTGGTAACACAATTAAATTTGATGTTTGTTTCTCTCTCACACTGTGAATAATGATAAGGCTGCCTTTGTGAATATCCAAGCAGTATATTGATAACATTCTTCTAAATAAATAAACATTGTGCTAACAGCTCTGATAGTTGATACCATTCATTAATAAAGTATCCAATTAACAACTTTATTTTATGTTCATTTTAATGATCCCTCCCAATTATACTAAGGCATAGCCTCGAACAGGTTCTCAGAGCATAACAGCTGGTCTGGGGAACATGTTTTGAGTCAGCAACGATTGGAGGAAACCAGGAATGCAAAGGTGGGATTTATGCTTTCCCAGGCTTGCTAAAGGCTGGTTATAACTAAAGGTCCATACAGCTTGTGTCTAGGCTTTGTGAAAGACTGTGTTTTCCCATTCCAGCCTGTCTTGTCCCATCTCTTAGAAGTATATCACACTCTGAAGTAAAGTGGCAGGGCAGCCAGAAGGTTCCATCTTCCATGCTGCCTCACTGCATTATGTCATTGTTCTTCCATTCAGGTCATGTGGAGATGGAGGTAACACCATGTCTTTTTGCTAATGGGTTTTTTCCAGTTGGCAAAAAGACACGGTTTTACTTCTGTCTCCCACGGTATGGGAACGGAAGAATAATGACATTCAGAGCATGATAAGCTTCTTAGTCCCATCACCATCACTGGCATGTTTGGTTGGAACAAAAGAGGTGGCCTTCTCAGTGGCTGTTCCCAGACTGTGAGAAACTGGACTGCCATCCCTCACTGTTATCATTTCACTGATGGTCAAAGAACTTTTGGTAATTGGGTGACTGCTTAACAGATTGTTGCTGGTCTTCTTAAATTATGTGTTTTTAAACTGCTTTTTAGTTCACTGGTGTTTTGAAATTTCGTTTAACTATGTTTTAAAGTTCCAACTTCTTTTTTATATACCATTAGGTGTTTCATTCTGTTTGTGAGGCCCAGTTTAGGAAGAAGGCCTAGTTTTGGAAGAAAAGCTGGATAGAAATCAAATAAACTGACTCTACCTCTTTGTTACCAATTTTCTCATTGGAGATAACACTTATAGGAAAAGGCAGCCCTGACACTACAGTTGCACAGAGGAAGAACTGAATTCCTCTATATGTTCAAAGTCAGATTTCAACCTGAGCATGGTTGAATGTTGACAAAGAAGGCAGGGAGGGCAGTTTAGGCAAAGGAGATAAACCATTTCTGAAACCTGAATTTTGATTGTAAAACCAGAAGTAGTACCCTGAAGACAGATTTTTCTGTAGACAAAGCATTGCTGAGTCCCCTACTAGCAATATTACTTTCTCTTCATGCTCCCCTTTAAACAACAACAAAAACAACAACACAGCCTGTGAAAGACTTCCTTAAAATGTAACAGCTAACTCATTTTCTAATTTTCATCTCTAGAGGTAACTTGTTGCTACCTCTTAGATAGTATAAGAAAAGTAAAATAATCTGGGTCATATGCAGGCATATGTGTAGTAGCTCCGATTCTTAAAATCTACAGGGGAGGGCTTTCTCATGGTCTTGCCACCATTTCAGGCTTGCTTAGTGAGGATATGAGAGAGAGCCTTCTCAGTGGCTGTTTCCACCCCCTGGAATTTCCTTCCATAGCAGGCTGGCCTGTCCCCCTTCTTGCTCTTCTTTCTCCATCAGGCAAATACTTTTTTCTTTAAGCAGGCTTTTAATATATAATTGCTCACAGGGAGGCTTCTTATTGAGATGTGTCCTCTATTTTTCAACCTTGGTATGCCAGCATGGTGACATGACTTGAGCATTGGACTAGGACTCTGGAGAACAGGGTTCAGTTCCCTGCTTGACACACAAGAAGAAGAAGAAGAAGACCTTTTAAATAATTTTATACTGTTTTAAAATGATGACTTTAATTGTTTTGAAATTTTATTGTTGGATTTTGATTGATTCCTTTTGTGAGCCAACGTGGGCCCCATGCTGGGAGAAAGATGGCATATAAATGAAATGAATAAATAAAGGGCTTGTCTATATGAGGCAAAAAGCCTGGACTGCCTTGTACTAATGGCATTTCGCAGCAGCAGTTTTTGCCCTCATAAGCTTTGCATGCAAGATGGCAGCTGCAAGTGATTTACTCGCATTTGTACTTACCTCAGTTTGCCACTGCCAAACTTTTTTAAAAAAGAAAAAAGATGTCTAAGGTGTGATAGAGTGATTTTTCAATTTAACAGAGAAGCAAAAAAAAAACCCAAGCTCACCCCTTTTTTTCACCTTAGCGCTCACTCACTAAGGTGAAAATCCAACATGGCGGCAGTGGGCACATGCCTTGTTAGCAAGCCCTGCCCCCATGCTCACTGGGCCAATTAGCTTTGTGCTTCTTCTCCTATGGGAAAGTCAACTGGTGATGGTAGTAGCAGGGGCAGGGCAACATAGTAACTCACCCTTAATGCACCACCAGTGTATGCTACAGCTTCTCTCTCTCTCTCTCTCTCTCTCTGTGTGTGTGTGTGTGTGTGTGTGTAATAGTCTTGCAGTTAAATAGCCAACTGTTAATGAATATAGCAGTTTCATGCATTTAGAGACAATACTACACACAAGGTGCAGAATGCCATCTTCCCAGTAAGAGTCTTTCCACACATTCTTCTAAGAAGAGATCAGAAGAGTTACTGTTTTGGAGCACATCTCCCAGAGACTTCCAGCCTTTGGGGCTACTGGTGGTTTTGATTTTGGTTAGGAGGACTTGAGGGGCTTCTGGAAGTTGTGGCCAAAAAGTAACTCTTCCAAGTTCTCTTTCTCATTCTCTTAAAACCCAGTGTGGCCATTTGATAGCAGCTGAAGCTTTTGTGCATTTGGGAAATATCCTATTACACCTTCTTCTTCAGGTCCCTCACACAACACTAGCCTTACCCTCAGTTGTGTTATCTAGCCTCAGAATTTAAATGCCACGTTGCTTCTTTTCCTGAATGGGATTTCTGTAAAGAAAAATTCAATGTAATTCAATGAAATTGGTCCTTCTGGACAAAAAAGATAGAATACTAGGGCTCTAGGACATTGGAGGAGACTGAATTATTCATTGCACATCATTTATTCAACATATTTTCGGTTTATGATATTCAATAAGGCATTCAGCATGTTTTGTTCATTTTCTGACCAGTTCTAGTAACATTATTGACACCTCACTGTTTGATGTGGGTAAGATGCTAATTCTGAAATTATGACCATCAAGAGTTCATTGGTTAATATAAAAACTTATTATTCCTTTTTCTTTCCATCTTGCACAATAATGACTGAGCATCAAGCACTTTAACAAGTTGGTTTTTAATAAAGAATTGGTGACTCTCCTAATAATCACAAGAACGTTGAATGATACCCTTTTCAGGAATTCATTTATAATTAACCATAGCATCTCATACCAGTTTGGTTAAAAACACATATCAGTTAAAACTTATCAATTTAAAGACAAGTAAAACTATGATGTTTTAAAACAATCAGTACACTGTTTAAAATTCATAATTTTAAATCATCTGGATAGGCTTGTTGGAAGTAAGTGCTTGTCTACACCAGCCAGAATACCCCGCCTTCCAGCTGGAGTATTCTAACCCCAGAGCTGGCCCAGACCCACCCCCCACCCCACATTACCATGACAAAATGGGCAGAAGTCTGCACACACAAGCCAGCCCATAATTGGCAGGCACCTCCAAAGCTATCATGGGTCACACTCTCTGAAGCTGGGAAGGAGGCCCTGAGCATGTGATAAAGGCTGGTCACATGCAGGGAGTCTTGCTCACATGCTGGGAGCCTCCTTCCCAGCTTCAGAGTGACACCTCTGTGGCATCAGTGTCCGGCGATGCAGCCCATCATGCAGGTACAGATTCATGCATTCCTCTGCTGGACCCATCCAGGTTTCCCCACATTTTCTTGGTTGTTTTTAAAATTCGTTTTAAAATGGTTTTGCCTCAGATGTCATCAGGGCTCTCTGGAAACAAATCAGGGCAAGAGCCCTGCATGTCATAAGCTACCTGTTCCTGATGCTGTGTCATTTGGACTGCAGGGGTCTGATACAAGGTGAGTCCAGGGTAAATTGCCCATGTAGAAAAGCCCTAGGTTTCCCAGCTCTCAGGGCCTGGACCCTCTTCTCTGTTATTCAGGGCAAGGGGGAGAAATCTCTGACTAAGAGAGCTACCTTGAAAAGTGTGCATATGTGTGCACACGTGCATACATTTCCTTCCTTGTTTTTTTAACTGCCTACTTAGTGCAAATGTAGTTGATGCTTAAGGTATCATGCTTAATGGCAGAACCAGATCATCCCCTCATAACATGATAAGGGACGTTATCAGACAAGCCAAATCTCACAGCCCCCAAAAATGTAATTTCGGATGCAATAGTGCAAAAGGCAGAATTATCAGATGTCCTTGTTGTTTACCCATTCCTGCTGCATCACACTGGTGTGAGTGATGCATCACTTTTTATTGATGGGCTAAGCCATCAATAAAAAGTAACACCTCATTCATGCCAGCGTGATGCAGCGGGAACAGGTAAGTGACAATATTGTCTGATAATTTCAGCCCTTTGTGCTATCATCGCATCCTAATGATGCAGTTTTTGTAGCATCTGATAAAGTTTCCTAAGCCTCAGATTTTGTTGCTGAAATCTCAGAACATGAGGGAGTTGTGCCCTGGCAACCCTATTAGAAGTACGTTTCAGCTTTTCACTTTTTATGTGAAAAGGGGGAGGGGTATTAGGAGGTTCATGATATCCCATATTTTTCTGCCTCTGACTGAATGTCAGGTGATGTCGCCTATTTTCCTGCACATATATTGAGAGGCCTATTTTCCTGCACATATACTGAGAGGCATATTTTCTCCTCTCAACATAAGTGCAGGAAATATAGCATAGTGCTTTGAATGTTGAACTGTGACTCTGGAGACCGAGGTTTGAATCCCCGCTCAGCCAGGAAACCCACTTGGTGACCTTGGCAAGTCACATACTCTCAACCTCAGAGGACCCCATGATAGGTTTGCCTTAGGGTCATCATAAGTCAGAAATGACTTGAAAGCAAACAGTGACAACACAACATATTTTTCTTGCATCATCTTTAATCAGGGGGGAGGGGAGAATGTCCCCATTTTTATATCTCCAAAATGGGAATAGGGTATTTTTCATCTGGCACAGAACATATTTGTGAAATGTACCCTCAAAATTCCCTCAAGATTTAATCCTGCTTTCAAATCCTCGTTTTGTAAACTAGAGATTAAAACCAGTTTCCTGGTTTGGTTGCAATGGGAAACTATGGGTGAAGACACCACCAATAATCTTCACCTTCATCACACAAACAAAAGATGGAGGAATGGAAGAAGCAAAAGAGAGAGCATTGTGTTAGAAGAATCATTCTTAATTAAATAAAGTGTTCTTGCTTCTCCTGAATTGTAATGCTTTCACCCACTTTTTAAGCCAACATAAAATGTAGCCATGGAGTGGCTTTTTTAGCACTGTTAATGATGAGAAATAGTTTAAAGTGGAGAGAGGGAAAGAGAATATATTGTGTCACACATTTTTTTATTGAAAAGCTCCAAGAACACTAACCAGGCCTGAACAGAAGCTTTGTTAAGTTTTAGTTCTTACATTTTTTTGACATGGCCCATGTGTGTGTTGTTGTTGAAGAAGAAAAAGAAGAAGAAGAAAAGGTACCCTTTGCCAGCAGCAGTACAGAACACAATTCAGTCAGTTTGAAATACTTTTCTCTCAATCAGTTCAGTTGAAGAGATTTTACTGAGTACTTAATCTTGCAGTTAAAACTAATTGGACTTGAAGACACTTAACTTTGGTTTGGTTTCACTTGGTAATTTGGAAACATTTTCAAAGACAACAGCTGTCCTTTAAGACAAGTCCAAAGATAACATTGTCTATTGAAAATTGCTGAAATTTTCCAAGTAGCTATCAAAACCTTGACAGAATAAAAGGCTACAAATTTCCTCTCCAGAAAACAAAATCATCAAAATTGAAAGGATGGTTTTGGTATACTGTATTCCCATTCATTTTTTAAAAAAAAATGCATGTGAGTCCTAAGTTGAGAAATGTTGGGTGACAAGTGAGATTTTGAACCCTGGACACCATGTTGTTAGTACAACTTTCTGCTCTTATTTGGGGTCGCCATACCACCTAGTTGACTAGGTTTTACTCAGATTCTAAGCATGCCACCCAGTGCCTATTTGGGCCATCATTTGGCTCAGATTCCAAGTTTTCAGTCTTTTCTTTATTTTTAAGCAGATCTCTAATCCTTGTAGGAGCCAAGATATGTAGCAAAATGTGTAGGCACTCTTCTGTCAAATTGTTCTCCAAAACCCAAGTCAGCTGCTGGCTTTCAGGTACAAGGTAAGGGAGAGTGGGAGATATCATCATCATCATCATCATCATCATCTTTGTTTTAGTGCGATTGATATACATGGCACTTTACAAAAAAAGAACAACTAACAGTTCCCTGCCCTCACACTTACAATCTAATGAAGACATTAGATGAAGGAAAGGGGATGGCAATAGGGGAAGGGATTCAGTGTAGCATTCTTTTCTTTCCCTCCTTGGCCAGGGCAATAGCAGTTGGGATGGAGGGAGGGTTCTTTGGACTGAAAGGTATGGGCAATGGAGTGAAAGGAGCAAGGGAGGGCCAAGGGAAGGAATAGAAGGAAGTGAGGGGTGCAAGTAGCAGAGTTCAAAAGACAAGAGAAGGGTGCAATTCACAAGCATGAGGTGAAATGAGGGCAGGAGTAGGAGAGAACAGAGAGTGAGTGAGCTGAGTGGCAGAAGCAAGAGAGATGGGCATGAGTAGAGTCAAGATGCAAAAGAGGAAGCTCTGGTGTCACAACTGAAGGGAAAGGATGGGAGATGCAACAGCAAAATGCAAAGAACAAAAGAGGAAAGCTAGGGAAAGGCAAGTGGAGAGTGCAAATGGAAGCTTATTATTGTAGGTACTTGATGTGGATCTTTGGATTTCAGAGAAACAGATCCAAGCAATAAGAAAAGATAATGTGTTTTCCAAAGAACTTACTCCTGATTTATCTACATTGGGAATACAGCATGGGCATTTGAACTGCTCAGCCACACATATATCTTTCTAAGGCTGCTGACACACTGCAGAAAAAATCCAGCTTGACACCGCTTCAACTGTTATGGCTCAATGCTATGGAATTCTGGGATTTGTGGTTTTGTGGGATATTTAGCCTTCTCTGTCAGAGAGCTCTAATGCCACAACAAACTACAAATCCTAGGATTCCATAGGATTGAGTCATGATAGTATTGTCAAACTGCATTACTTCTGCAGTGTGTCAGCAGCCTATGTTAAATGTGTGTGTGAGAGAGAAAGAGAGTATGGAGATTTTCACACGCCGAAAATATCACTGCCAGAAACCAGGACAGAAATATTTCTGTCCCGGAAGCAGCGCCGCGGTTCGCACGCTCACCTCCCTCTCCCGTTGTTCCGTTGTCCTCGCTTTGGGTTTTTTCCTCTCTCTTCCGGAATATTTTATTAATGGCAAACTCCCGTTAGTAAAATATTCCAGAAGAGGGAGGAAAAAACCCAAAGCGAGGACGACGGAACAACGGGAGAGCGAGGTGAGCGTGCGAACCGCGGCGCTGCTTCCGGGACAGAAATATTTCTGTCCCGGTTTCTGGCAGCGATATTTTCGGCGTGTGAAAATCTCCTATGTGTGAGAGAGGAGGGGTTATTAGAGGTTACCAAATATTTATGTACATATGGTGGAAAGATGTAATTAGTAAGCTTAGAAGGAATGGAAATGTTAAAAGTATGGCAACATTATATGTTACTAGCTGTACCCGACATAACATACGCCAGTGGTGCAATAAGGGTCAGTTGCTCTATTGACCTGCCCCCACTGCTGCCTCCAGTTGACTTCCTGGGTCCCATCACAGCAGCATCAGGGGTGGTGGGGCTATGATGTGACCACCCACCCCCCGGGCACCCAGACAATATCAAAACCCATATCAAAAGTTGGTCTAGTTTTATAACAGAGTAAATAATGTCTACTATTCCAAAAATCCAATTAATTAGTTGGTAGGTCCATCTTCACTGACTCAATTCTTACAAAATAAAACATATAATGTTTCCTTTTCCCGTGTGCTGATTGGAAGCTTAGGAAACATACCCAACCCATCTCCTCACTTCCTCAACCAATCACCAACCACATGCTAATTCCCTGTCCACCTCACAATCCACTCCTGCCACTCAATCTGCATCTATACCCCGAACCTCATAAGGGCCCCTCCCTCCTTACACTCCCTCAGACACTCACCACCCACATATAAAAACATGCAACATTTTTTCCCTAAAATAATACCATGAAGCTGAAGTGTGTGAAAAGAACACTGACACTCCAACCTCCATGCTGCAACCACCACTTGAAACCCCAGCAGGGCGCAAAACAGTGTATGTTACACCGGGCACACCTGTACTGATACTAATACAATTATGCCAGTGGCTCTGAACCTTTTCTTTACCAGGGACCCCCTTTAAATATCTTTTGTTCCTATGGAACACCAAGACTTAACTCAAGATTTAAAACCCTAACAACAACAACAACAACAATTACACAATTAATAATAATAATAATAATAATAATAATAATAATACAATTACACCATCCATGAAATCTTCCCTCAGAGGCACTAGAGTGGGAGAGAAGACTTTTCTCCTGCTTCTTCCTGCAAGTTTGTGGCTGGGGTGGATTGAATGGCAATGCATAGGCCAAGCCAGCCAGTCTTTATCTTGGCTCCTATCACATGGCCACTCCACTGCAGCCAGCAGGTGGTCTGAGCAGCCTTCAAGCCTTTGTGGACCCCCTGTGAGGACATCAAGGACCCTTGGGGGTCTGCAGACCCCAGGTTAAGAACCACTGGTCTAGATACTTGGCAAAGTAGCATGCAAAAGCTCTGCCTCTTTAGAGAAGAGGGGATCCAGGGGCCCTTTTTACCACTTGTTAAAATATAAATGAATAGAAAAGAGAGTGAAGGAGTCTCTCCAGCAAGGGGTGGAATGGTCACCTCTAACTTTTTCATGAGTCTAACTTTTACCACCATGCTATAGGATGCCCAGATATCATAGAATCATAAATGCAGAAGGTTTACCAAGGTTCATCTAGCCCAACTTTGAGACAACACATGAATCCACAGCTAAACTATCTCTGAGAGGTGGCATCCTAACCTCCTGTAAAAGTCCCCTCATCATCCATGGTAGTGTACTCCAGAGCTGAACAGTTCTTACAATCAGGAAGTTCTTCATAATGTTAATTGGAATCTCTTTTCTTGCCATTTGATTCCATTGCCAAAAGCAAGCTCCACATGACCAGCCTTTTGGAAAATCCAGCATTCTTCCTCCCCACCCCCCACTTGCTTACTATTAGAGCAAGTAAGGTCCCATCTACATGATTTAAATAATACGTACAGCGTGCGGAAGTTCGCGCTTCGGTACACACGGCCGTTCGGATTCACACGCATGCAAAAGAGGGGGGGCGGTTTTCCACCCTGAAATACGCACATGCGGCATTTGGGAGGGAAAGCGGATCGTGATGAGAAATCCATACACCGTTCGGATGGCTGATGGGTCTGTACGGTCTGTTCGCACACATACGAACAAGCTGTATAATCTGATTGGCTGGCTGAGCAGAGAGGGCGGGGCTAGCATGGAGGGGAATTGGGAGCGGCCACCATGTTGGATTCCCGGCTAGCGAGAGTCCGGTAAGTCTGTGAATTATACATTTATTTATTTTTATTTTATATTGTAAATAGGGAAAACTGACTGTCCGCAAACCAGGAACCTTTAAAAAAAAAAAAAGCGGCGGGAGATTTTAAACCGCCGCTTGGCTTGCTCGCTCCAGCCAGCTTCGGGAAGAGGGAGTCATATGGAGTTTAGGGGGGTTAAAAATTGTGTAGCCAGTTCGTATGCATACGAACAACAGCCTATTCGTATTTTTTACTCCCCAAACGGATTTTTTTATGATCGTATAGACGCACCCTAAGTCTTAGAGAGGTCAGGGTCTCCTGCATGCCAAGAATCCTTCTCCTCATCCTATCTTTAGTGGGTTTAGTTGTAAACAGGCACAACCAAACAACAGGATAATGTGACCTAGGTTTACTAACCTCATGGTCTAAGATCATTTTATGACTTTGTTTCAAGCCGTCGGAGAAGCATGTTCCCTTCCCTGCTTACTCTGTAGGAATGCCTTTCTGTCTCACTGAACTAGTGAGTTAAGGACTTCTAATCTGTCTGAAATCTCTCCCCTAGTTAGTTAGGATGTAGCCTCCAATGCATATGTAGATTTAAAGGCCATTAGTAAAGCTTAAGTATTTCTTTTATCAAGAAGATTGCTTGCCTCCTTTGTTCTCACTGTTGGGGTCAAAGCACTGTACCTAATTGAGTCCCGCTCCCATCTCTACTCTACTCTGCTACAAGAAAGTTAATTCGTGACAGTTTTAACTTTTAAGTTCCCAAAAGGACTAGCACCCAGTGACCTCAAATTTTCTCCCTACACAACCCTTCAGATATTTAAAGATGGCTATTCAGGGCTGTTCTATTACTGTGCAGATATGACTCAGTTAATGAAGTAGATGTGTTTCTGGGCAAAAATAGCATGGAAAATGGGGATAGTTTTTCCACATCACACACACACAAAAGCAGATCAGTTCAACATCATTCTGTAAACTTGTATTCAGAACTAACAATGTGCACATGTGAAATGAAACAACCAGGTCAGGTATGCCCTGAATAAGTAAACAAAAATGCTGAGAACCCTCTGGAGACCATCTGAAGGTTTTCCTCAAAATACTATATAGCTTTTTTTTCTCTTTCACCAGCTTCCACTTTTTCTATGATTTTCATTGTCATGGCCAAACTCATAAATCTATGCTTTACAATATTTATTTATTTATTTTGCTGGCTCTCCTTTACTCTGTGCTTTGTTGTTTACCCATGCTCAGTAAGCAATTCAGGCACACAGAGCTACAGTAGGATCAGCTAGTGCAGAATCCTGTTCTTTCCCAGCAAAAGCTTCATTGCCTGTTTACACCTGTTACAACCCAACACTAAAAGTCTGTTTCTCTAGCCCTACTTTACTATCCTCTCAATGCTGGTGCTGCTTTTTTTTTTTAAAGCCCAGTTAGGCAGAAGATGAGGAGTAAATGGGGTGATTAGGTGTAAAAAGAGTCTTTATCAGAGGCTTTGTTAACTGAGGTGTGCCTGCATATGTAAAGATAGCTATCAGGTCATCTTTCTACCTTCTCCTCTTCAGTCAAACTATACACAATTCCCTTAAGTGTTCTTCATAGGCCTTGCTTTCCAGACCCTTTATCATCTTCGCCATCCTCTTCTAGACATGATCTTCCTTGTCAATACCTTTCTTAAAATGTGGTGCCCAAAACTGGACACGGTAAGATATCAAGGTATTAAAAAATTCTTAAAATGATATGATTCCTCCCCCCTCCCACACACACAATCTACTTATCTCTTCTGGCTCTGTTTCCCTTGAGCTGAATTTTTACATTTTCAATTATGAAATGGTTAATTAATGGTTCTGTTGTAAGTAGTGTGAATGGATCTGGAACTTCAGATTCATTCACCACATGCGGGAGAGGGTGGGATATTCTCTATGAACATTTAGCACTGGTTTGTAAATGTATTTGTAAATCTATTTCTAATCTCCACCACCACCCATCCCCAGTTGTCTCCCACCTCCAAGCCTGGTAGAAACTGAGGGTTCCACCATGTTACAGAGAAAGTGATTGATGTTGAATTCACTAAAAGATAATTAGATGCTAATGTCACCATTGTGCCAGGATAAAATGAATGTCATTTCATAACACTTCAGTGTAATACTAATTTCAGACTGACTATAATGTCACCTTGAAGCTTGTTTGAGGCATTGTGATTGTGATAATGATTATCCAATTGCATTGTTATCCTTTATGTGTAGGTGTTTCATTTCCGGGGTAGAAAAAGAAGCAGATCACTGTTTTAGAAACACAGAACAGGCAAATCTATCATTCCAGGCAAAGTTCCAGGAATAAAAACAAAAACAAAAAAATCATAACCATAAAGTAAAAGCAAACTCTGCATTTGTTATGCTTCATTCAGAAATAAACTAATTTAGTAGAGTGATTACAAATTCTAGGATCTCTGCTTTGTCACTGAGAGGATTATCCAGCAAAAGTTAAGCTACTGAATTCAGTGGGAAGATTTTAAATGGTTTCAGTTAAAATAAATGCAATTTAAAAGTGCTTAACTTTGGCTGGAATGTGCCCAATATTTTTTTTTTTTAATTCAGGGAGGAAAACTAGAGAACTGGCAACCAAGAACTTATTTAGGTCCCTCTAGACAAGGATTGTTGCCTTTGGCTGGGGTGTTGTCTAGATAATGAAAAATTCCTCATAGAATTCAAGGAGAATACCTTTTGTCCCAACAAGATCCAATGGTGATTCACCATTTTTAGAAGGGGCGGGGCAAAAATTGTGCATGAAAAGTATTGTGGCTTTTCCCAAAGTCTTTTTAAAAATGTGTGGAAATGCATATTACTGCCCATTTGGACAACCAATTCGCAGTGCAGTGCATTTCAGAAGGTGAAAGTTAATCTGTCAGATGTGCATGGGGGTGGGCTTGCTGGCAATGAGGTAGCCAGAACCACCATTTTTTTATTTTGCGGTAGCGATTGTGCACATTTTTGCAGTGGTAAGGTGACCAACAGTTTAAGTGGAAGGTCGCACTTCTGCACCTTAGATTTAAAGATTTAAAAACCCTGTGCAGTGGTGGCAACTTCTGGAGAATAATGACATTATTCTGGAGAATAATGACCTCCGTGTGAACTTCTAACATGGCTAATTTCACATAGCAGGGATTTCACTAAAAAAACTGTAGAGACAAAAAAATGTTGCTGGGATTTTGCATTAATGTGCAGCAATCCACATTATATCACCTCATCTAGACAATCCTTGGGGCTGCTGCCACACTGCAAAACTAATCCCCCCCAGCTATCTTTTGGCACACCTTTGACTAAGGCTGATGATACATTGCAGAAGTAATGCAGTTTGACACTGCTTTAACTGCCATGGCTCAATGCTATGGAATTCTATGATTTGTAGTTTTGTGAGATATTTAGCCTTCTCTGTCAGAGAGCTCTGGTGCCATAACAAACTACAGACCCCAGGATTCCATAGTTAATGGAGCCATAATAGTTAAAGCAGTGTCAAAGTGCATTATTTTTGCAGTGTGGCAGCAGCCTGTGTCTCAGGCAGGATTCTCTAGCAACTCTAAGTGAAGGCATCATGACCCGGGACTTACAGCATTCAAAGCATTTGCTTTATCCATGGCCCCTCCCTCAAGAATGTGGACACTGTACTTTGCTCTTGTGCATGGCTGTAAGCACAGCCATTTTGACCACAAAAATTTGGAGAGTATGACTTGCCCAAGGTCACCCAGTGGGTTTCCATGGCTGAATGGGAATTCAAACTGTGATCTTCAGAGTTGTAGCCCAATGCTCAAATCACCACTGGCTCTTACCTAGGATATAAATCTCCCTCAAATTGCTCACCTCATTTAGCAGGATCCCTGACCCTCTATGTAGTGTTTTCAAAGAGCCCATGGAGCTGCCATGAGGAGGATGGGGCAAGAATTGTTCTTCCTACCAAAATAAATAAATAAATAAATAAGCATACTGTTGCATATACTGGGGTTTCTCTTACCTTTCTAACATACCTGGATGTTACTATTTTGTCTGTGGAAGGACTGACACTTGAAGCATGAATTAGCTGTTAGTATACTGAATGAACCATGAGGAGGGGGAGGGCGAGGGCGAGGATCCTGTACAATAAGAATATAACAGATCCTATAAACAGAATCCAAAGAATTTACCATTTACCACCATTCTTAGAAGAGCCCCAGAGAACAAATAAAATAAGAAATGGTTATTGATAATGAGAACCCATTGTTCGTATGCCCTACTACCCCCTCCCCATGGCATCTCATAACTGGAAATATTGGACACTTTTTGGGGTGCTGTTGGCTTAGGCAGACTGGAGGTCATCTGGAGGTCACAATGACCTGAGACTTGTCTAGGAATATAATGGTGTGAAAGCCCATATTAGAATTGAGCAGGAAGCCCTCGTAACAGGTTCATGCTAACAGCCTAGTCATTACAGGGGTATGTGTTAATCCTTTCTTCCAGCCTTGGGCATCATAGCAATTATTCAATCAAGTGATTAAGTGACAATTCCTTAATCCATACCAAAATCTCTCATACCCCCTCCTGTCCAACATTAAGAGGTTGCTGAAGAACAATTGACGTTTTGTCTTTCCAGAACTAAAGCAATCAGTTGAGTTTCATTCCCTTTGTCTATCCAGTAAGAAAGCCATCCAGGCTTTATCATAACCAGAGTACCTCTTCAGGATATGAAACTGAGTATAAATATTAGACCCTAGACCCCAGCAAAGGTGTGTTGCAATGGGATGGACCTGGCCACTCTCTTTCTCAGCATGCCCCAAATTGGAACTTCTTGTGCCACCCTCAGGTGCTTGTCTGAGTATCTTTACTTCTCTTCAAGACTGGTAACTATCACCCAGCCCTCTCACTCACTATCCAATCTTTCTGCCTTATTCTGCAATAGCCTTGTATGGTTCTTAAATATGTGTGTTGTGTATGTTAGTTCACTTTTGTATTATACCAATAAAATATATTATTTCACTTTAACTGGAGTGCTCTCTACTGTTAGTACTGGTATACATAGGTGAAAAGATCCCCGAAGTTACCCTCCTTTGGCAGGCCTCCTATTTAAGCTAATAATTCCCCCAGATATTACAGGAGATTTTGGCATCATGAGTGGGGTCTCAATGTACCCCCATCTCTTAGGGTAACACTATTGTCCAAAAGCATGCATGCATGTGTGTATTGACTTTCATGAAAGATGATGTACTGAATCTGATTTCTTTTGATAATCAAAAACAAAAACCCCACCTCAAAAACCTTTTCTTCTCACTTTGATTCCTCTCTAGTAACCTGTACAATACCCTCTCCTTTGACAACTCAAAACAAGCACATAAAATCTAGCAAAGGGAGGGGAGAAATGAAATGGAAAAAGAGAAATTTAGTAAATATATGTAGAATATAATCAAACACATACAGCTAGACCTATTGTAAGCATTGCTTTCAATATGCCTTTCTCAAGGGGGACAGAGCATATTTATGTAAGTGCATACAACTGGTTTTGACCAGACATGGGGAAGGGCATGGCAGAAATCCACCCCCACCCATTTCATGATGACCAAGATCTAAATCCATCACTCTTTGCTGAAGGAATTGTGCACTAAACTAACATATTTGGCGGGTGAGGCAACTTTGGCCAGCCATGTCCTCAGGCACTAATGTCTAGGGGCTTGTCTACATGAGAAGATATAATGTGGATTGCTTCGCATTAATCCCAGATCCCAGCAGCATTCATTTGTCTCCACAGTCCTTTGGCAAAAACACCAGTATGCAAAACTATCTGTGTTTGAAGTGCACATGCAGCCATGCCAGCGAATCAAGATGGTGGCCAAGAGTGAATTACTTGCATTATTATTTTCCACAAGTTGTTTCCACTGCACAGTATTTTTTTAACTGTAAATCAAAGGTGCGCAAGTGTGACCTTCCACTTAAAAATGCTGTTTTGTCACCTTAGCACAGCAAAAAAAGCACACGATTGATAACACAAAACTCCAAAATGGTGCTTCCAGCCACTTCATTGCCAGCAAGCCCACCCCCTGCACACATCTGACCAATCAGCTTTCCACTTCCACCCTCACTGAGAATGCGCTGTGATGCAAATTGGATGTCCAAACAAGTGGTAATGTGCATTTACATGCATTAGTCAAAAAACCTCAGGAAAAGCAGTGAAGGGTTTTCCAGCACAGTAAATGGAGTTTTTGGTCCCTGTCCTTCTGAAAACCACAAATCTCAGTCAGATCTTGTTTCTCTGTGAATTCTATTAGGATTATTTTCACCACCTAGACAACCCCTGGTTCTCCTCTGGATATACTCAGCTCTTTTTTGGGGGGGGGGTGGATCCTAGCCTCTAGCTTTAAAACTTCCTTGGTTACTGAACACTTTCAAGGGCAGGCAAATCAAGATGTCAGTAAATAAATGTCCCTGTGGTTTGTGAGAACCAAGCACATATGTTTGAAGCTGAAATGTTTTCTACTGGGAACTCTATAGAAAAACCTCTTCTTGAGAATTAGATGATTTCATGCCTCATAAGTTTAATACTAACTGGCAGAAATCAAAAGGAATTAACTTTTTTTCTATCATGACTGTGCCAGAAGTAGGACTCCCCACTGTTGATCCACATAGCACTTTTTAAAAAGATGAGGGAGCCAATGATGAAGTATTTGGTACTTCTGTTGAACTTCAGTCAATGATGCTGTGGTGTGTAACAATGGTAGTTTATGTACTATGTGAAGAAGGAATGATGAATTTTGCACTCTGAAGACAAAATCAAAAGTTCTGTGTAAATTATTACGGAACATCACAAACCCATTAATAATAACAATACTAATTATCATCTACAAAGTTCAGTGTTGACTGTTCTGAACTCTTAATACACATTCTGTCAGTAATCAAACCCCTGCTGTAGGCCAGTCAAGAACTATGCTGCAGGCAGTCAGGAACTGAAACTGAGGTACAATGTCCTAAACCCAATGTTATACTAATGGGTATTTTGTCCCAGTAGTGGAGTTTCTTATTACTGCCCTTATGGTGTCTGAAAACCTGGTCTAGAGGGTTTACTAGTCTTGCAGAACAGGTTTTGAAGGTGAACAGTGGGGAAGGAAAAGAACTACCCCTCCATCCCCACCCCATTTACACTGAAAAAGCAGTTCTCAATACTATATTGTTGCTTCCTGGCCATTGAAGTTGCTTCCTGGGCAGTGAAGTTATCCAGCAAAGTTATGGCTGAATTTAACAGGAATCTGATCTTGTGCCCTAGCCTCACATTGGGAGGCATGGAGACGCACTATCCACAATGCTGCAGCCTTATTTGAGAACTCACGCTGAACAAGTCTTGAAGAGAAACGACAATGCAGAAAGAATTGCAACCCAGAAACATCACCCAAGCAGACCTTCTGCTGTGCTTTCTGCAACCGGACTTGTCTATCTCGGATTGGCCTTTTTAGTCATCAGCGTGGTTGCAGAAAGCGTGGGATGTCCTTCCTGAATTTTCGTTTGCAAAGAAAAGCCAGAGATCTTGTAATCTAGGAGATTTTTACACCGGGGCCAAAAGCCCCATTTCTGTCCAGCAAGCCCCTCTCCTGTTCCTGCAACAGAATGGAGGCAAATGTTCACACACTTACCTCCATTCCGCTGCAGGAACGGGCTCCCTTCCTCCTTGCCCAGCCGGCCGTAAATGCAGCCGTCGTAAGGCTGCCTTTACAACCAGATGGCTGAAATCCCACTCATTCTCATGAGAGAATGAGCGGGAGGGAAATTCAAAATACACCCCAGCTGTCAAATCAAGAAAGTAAAAGCAAAAAATAAAATAAAAATAAAAAATAAAAATAAGAACACAAGCAACCCGGGGAGGGGAGGAAGGGTCCCACTTATCTGGATGTCCCGATCGTGGCAGGAAGTGCTTGCCACGGAGCTCCTCACCCATCCCTGTCATTCCAGAACAGGGACAGGGATCCTATTCACACACCCATGACCTGTTACAGAAACGGAACTGGGTGTTTAATAATGACTTCTCCCCATGAATACTATATCATGGGGAGAAAACAGAACAGTTACACTTAGGGCACGGAACAGAGTGAACGTCGTGTGAAAGAAAAATCTTTCAGCGACCCTGTTCCATGCCTGTAACGGGACAAAGTGGCTTGTAAAAATCTCCCTAGTGTGTTAATTCCTTGCTTCTGAAACAGTAAGCGGGTTGGGCATTTAACAGACTGTCTAGTTTTATTGTGGCCTGAGGTTTTTAGGCTGTGTGTAGGTCTTGCTACTCCATTTCAAAAAAGCAGATAAAACCAGAATGGAAAAAAACTGGCAAGCAAAGGCAAACCAATACTCATTGGCTTGGAGTTGTTTTCCTATGAAGAAACATTAAAACATTTCAACCTCTGTAGTTTGGTGAGAACAACTACAGGGGAATGAGTTACAGCTATATAAAATTATGAATGGTATGAAAAAAGTGGCCAGCGCCTTTTATTTATTTTTCTCCCAAGTCTAGAACTTGGGGTCACCCTATGGAATTGACTACCAGCAGATGCACAAAAAGGACTCCTTTAAATATCCTATCATTTATTTTATGAACTCTTACTGCCAGAAGCTATGCAGATGGCAGCTCCCTGAGTCGAGGGTTTTAAAGGAGGTTAGACAAATTCATGGAGGATATGTCAATCTGCCACTGTGAGCCAAGACAGAAGTGTAATGCTTGTATTGAAATGCAGTATGTGTCTGAATACCAGCTGCTGGGGAGCAAACAACAGCATACTCTTGTGTTAATGTTCTATATGTGAGGCCTGCAGAAGCATCTGGCAAGTCCCAATTGGAAACAAGACCTTGAACTAGATGGATCTTTAGGCTGATAAAGCAGGAGTAATCTTAGGGTTTAGACATTTCTGGCTCTAGTTGACATTTTGGAGGAGCAGAGCTGGGAAAGGCCTCCAGCTAGGTTCTTGACATGTTGCTCCTAATAAGACTAAGGAAATGCTCAGCTAGACCAGATGGTCTTGAACTATAACTCCCATTATCCCTGACCACTGGTCATGCTTGCTGGGACTGAGCTCAGAGTTCTCCAACATGCACTAGGCCAACTCTACCAGTGTCTTCTTTTGGTCTTAGGACAAGACCAGACCCCCCAGGAAGGAACTCAGGGAGTTATGGAGCCAGGGAAATCACAGCGAAAAGTGTTGCTCACCAGCAAAGAAGTTAAAGTGACAAAGTAAGTTCAGTCCAGGTCATACACAATCCAGCAATAAATCCAGGCAACAGACCAAAGGGAGATCCAAGAGCCTAGTCGGTAAACAGAGCAGGGTCTAGGGCTATCAGGCAGTAGACCAGGAACACAGGGCACTAATGTTGCTTGCAACAAGAAGGTCAGTTGTCCAGCAACAACTTCCTGAGGGAGATTTACGGTCTGTCTGCCTTCTGAAGGTGCTGTTTGATTGCTGAGTGTTTTAGATATAAATCCTCAGAGAGTTTCCACGCCTCCTTCTGTCAACAATGCTCTGCTAGGGTAGGTACTGCTAGGTCTCTGTCTCTGTCTGTGTCTATGGCATCATAACAATGCCACATAACCACAAAAGGGTGCATGGATAAGACAATGTCACCCTTTCATGGTTAAAAACAGCCCGTAACTTTTAATTGATGGCTTAAGCTGTCAACAGATCCCCCTGCTGCTTTTGTTCCAGCATTTCCAACATGCGAAACCTTGGGCCATTTAACTCTCATACTTACCCAGAAAATGGCCAGTCCAGCACAAGCACTTCCAAGTGAGATCGGGACATCCAGGTAAGTGACAAACTTTTTATGTCCCTCGCTGGGTTACTTGGGTCTTTTTAAAGTGTGTGTGTGTGTGTGTTTGTGTGCTTTTTAAAAAACTTTAAATGCTTTGTTTTATTTTTAATTTTTAATTTCCTGCACGACGAAGTTTATTGCCAGAGCTGCCTTTGCAGGGAAAGGACGTAAGTGCAGAAGGGAGCAATCTTTTGCCAGCATAAAAATGTTTTTTTTTTTAATGCCAGCAAAAGAACTTTTTAAGGGCAGTGTCTGAAAAAATCCTGTGGCTTCTGGGGGGTGGGGGCATCTCACCCTCTGTCCCAGGCACTGGCATGTCTTCCAGTTGTTCTGTCTCCCTGTCTGAACACTCATTGTCTGTGTCAGAGTTTGCACCTGGGTCCTGGAGGCAGGGCATGACAGCCAGCTTCATGCATTGCAGGAGTGGACAATGACAACTTGTAGCTCTATAGGTGTTGGAGTTCAGCAGCAACCTTCACCACTGGCCATAATGAAATGATGAGAGATGCAGCCCAACACCTGGAGGGCCACAGGTTGTCTTTTATATCCCATGATACAGATACACATGGCAGATACATATCCCATGATACAGATGCACATGGCACCATGGGGGTCAAAACAACCATTTACTCTGTGGTAGGATCATTTCTACCTCATACTCTTACTCATATAATTCATACCACGGTAGAGTTACAAACCAAACAGGAATGCATGGTCACTAGAATGCACATGGAAGAATTGATCCAATGATTAAGAATTCACAGTGGATTTCCCAGACATTTTCTTATTTCAACAATCAAAAGCTTCCTTAACTCCTGAATCCTTCTACAAAGATAAAAGGCACCCTTGACATTTAAATACCCAGGAGATGGCTAAATTCAGAGCTTCTTTCCTGGATGCACACTGGAACCTGTGTAAGTGCAAAACCTCACACAACTCTTCACAGTTCTGTCATATTTGTGCATGCAATTTTTGATATTTAAACAATCGAAGTAGCCATTTACACATCTTTGCCACAGAAATCCATTGGGTGTTGCAATAATTTGAAGCCCTTGCTCTGAATCAAGAGGGCTAAGCACACTGGAGAACTGCTCATGCTCTAGTTATAAAAAAGACATTCGAAAAAAGGATAACCATAAAGTCATCACCACAGGCGTGTGACCCGGTTTGCAATACAATAGAATCTCAGCTACATGAATGGAGAAGTATTTAGTTTTGTCACTTATATTTCCAAAGGAGTCCTTTATAACATCAATTTCTTTTCTTTTTAAAAAAATCATTATTCAATAATTCTGGTTTCTTATTAAGTAATCTTTTTGCATTTTTATGGGATTTCCACTCAGTTCTTTGAAATATTTATTTGTCTTCCTTCTAATTGAAATGCCTCTTGGCTCTTTTGTATGCCGTGTATAGGATGGTATTTAAAGTCTTGTTGTATTTTCATTTTCTTTATTCTCGCTCTGAAGGTGCCTGATGCCTACTTTTCTTTTCCCTAAAAGATATCATAAAAGGGCAAATACAAACAGCCCATTTTTTCACAGGAAATGCCACTGGTCATGTGACTTGCACTTCATGCTTTTTAAAAATCATAAATGATTACTGTACTGTACTAGATTTTGAAAAAATAAAGTTGCAACTACCTCATAGGCTTTCTTTCAAAGTAAGAAAACATGTAAGAAATATTGCTTGAAGACAGCCATAAACAGAACTTCTTGCCCCCAAAATAATTGATAATATTTCATTATTGATTTTCTTTACCTTCTCAGAATTAATGTTATGTTGCTGCTAAATGAGTTGTTTTTGAAAAATATATTTTCTGCATTGCTATGGTCAAATAATATTGACAGGTTTCAGTAAGGCAATATATCTGATATATGAAAAGGAAATTTTCTATTATTCACCTGATCTCTCTATGCCTTGTAGCACAAGAGTAAGTTTCATTACACCTCCACTACCTGCTCTCCAACACAGGCAGTTTCATTAGATTTTTCTGTATCAACTTTCATAATGGGAAAATGGGGGAAATGTTTTATTCCTTGCACCTAAAAAAGCCCTTCAAGGAATAGCATAATAAGACAACTAAAGTATAAGTTCAAATTATTCAGTGATCCTAAATATAATGACAGAAATGATGGAAGAGGCCACCATTTTGAAAAATTTGATGCAAAGTTGTGGCAAAGGTGTTGAACTTTGTAATAAAAGGAAGCTTGAAGACATGGTAGATTCTGTTCCTCCTTTCCATTCTCCATTTCCAATGCAATGCAGTAAGAGAAAAATACAATACAGTGGTTTGGCTCCAGATTAAGTCTTAAATTGGAGTGGAAATCATGCAGCCTGCAGGTGGCACGAGCCCTGGGAGGCAGTCAGTTCTTGATCTCCCAGACTGCCTAAACTGCTGATTCCTTACAAAAAAAGGGGGGGGGCTAGAATGTGCAGCCAAAAATCATTCTAGGGGTGCAATCTTTCTGTAAAATCTTCTTTTGGGCATGGTTCCACAAAACAGGGATGGTGCCACCCACATGGTGTCCAGGGGAGACAAAAATGGCCCTCTGGGCCTGAGAGTGTGCCCATCACTTGCTTGAGTCTAACTGTTGGCTCAAACTAAAACAGACCCATTGAATCAATAGGAATTTAGTAAGTTATTAACTACACAAGTTCCACTGACCCCATGAGTCTGTTCTAACTGGAACTAACATTGGGATTTAGGGCTAACAAGAACAATCTTATGCACACCATACCGTCTAACTGTCCTAATTTGGCAGGGGCAGTTCCAATTAATCTTCTGACAGCCCATTTCTTCAGCTACTTTTAAAATGTCCTCTTCCCATTTTCCTTCTCCATACTAAGGGCTTTATCAGACTAGCATCTAAAAACACTGTAATTCTGTGAATGAAGATAGTAGGAACATTGTGGCATTATAACGATTATTATCACACATAGCTGCAATCATGTGAAAGAAACACCACAATATTATCACACAATGACCACTAGCACTTTAAGAATGGGAGTTTACTTCCACAATTTGGCATGGGCAAGATTTCGGCTGTGCATGCAAGAAGATGCGAGCACGCTTAAAATGCAAAGAACCACTAAATTAACAAAGTTGATGAACATACAAGCACTGAAACAAACCTAAAAACAAGGAAACTAGATGGGACTGTTCATAAAAAGAGCATCCTGTGCTTCTTTTCCCTGTTCTCACCCAGAAGTTTGCTCGCTGAGGACTATCTATTCATGCTGTAATCTTGCAATTACAATGGGACGTGTTTTCTTTTTTTAAAATATATTTTTATTAATTTTATAATCATACATTATAATATCCAAACAATACTTATTTAGTATAACACATAAAATTACCATAAACATCACAATTTTCTATTAACTAATTTCAAAAGTTAACATAAATTCTTTGCTATAATTCTTTTCATGAATATTACTTCCCCCACCTCAGTGCTCCCCTTCACCGGAGCCATTACCCCTTACCTAATTTTCCAGAATCTCATTTCTTCTCGTGGAGGTAACCTCCCATCTTTTGTTTGTAATACTTTTTTAACAAATACTTTCCAAATTTTTTCAAAATCACTTTCTTTCCAACTTCCTCTTCTTACTTTAATTCTACATGTTAACTTATCATTTATTGCCATCTTCCAAACTTCTTTATACCACTCCTCCACTTGTACATTTATTTGCATTTTCCAATATCTTGCTATAATTAATCTTGCTGCTGTTAATAAATTTGTTATTAAATCTTTTTCTGCTTCGTTCCCATTCTCTTCATTATAAACTGACATCATTGCTACGCTCGGTTTCCTTTCTATATTTCTATTCAGAATATTCTCTATTTCTATAAAAACCATTTCCCAAAACTGCTGTACAAATTTACAATTCCACCACATATGCATATATGTACCTATTTCTTGACAACCTCTCCAACAATATTTAGAATTATTCTTGTCTATATTATGCAATCTTGCTGGTGTCAAATACCATCTCCATATTATTTTATAGTAATTTTCTTTTATCCGTATCGACATATTTTTTAGATGTCTTTGTTTCCAAATCTTATCCCATTCATGATCTCCAATTTTTTGTTTCAAATCTTCCTCCCATATTCTCCTTAAATATTCCCCTTTATCTTTTTTATCCTTATTTTTATCAATATTTTATATAATTCACTTGTAATACCTTTCAAACTTTCATTATCATCTCTCTTTTCACCTTTTTTCACCAAATTTTCAAATTTTGTAAATTCCCTTGTTTCTTTTTAATTCTTTTTCCTTGTTTCTTTATAATTCTTAATCCATTGTTCTAACTGTATGCAATTAAACCATGAAATTTTCATTCCACATAATTTCTCTCTTATACTCCCTTTCTCATTCATCCATCCTGTCCATCCCTCTATTTTGTCTAGTCCTCTTTTCTTTAATTCCTTTCCCATTTTTTCCTTCAAATTATTTGGGAATTTTTTTCCACTATAACCGGTGTTAATACTGAATCAGAAGGCAAAAATTCTCTGGTTTCTCGATTCTTTTAATTTCCTTTTTTGTAAAATTACCAAAAAAAAAAAATGTTCCATATTCTCTTTTCTATTCTCCCTGTTTCTGTCTCTAACCATTCTAAATCCCCCTGTCCAACAATTCCTTCTATAACACATCTCAATTGATTAGCTTCATAATATCCTTTTATTTTGGGAAGACCAAGCCCTCCCTCCTTCTGTGATATATACCAAAATAATTTATTTAATCTTGTCCTTTTCCCTCCATTACAATATTTATTCAACATATTTTGCCATTTTTTCAGTTCTACTTCTGCTATTTTTATTGGCAATATTCTAAACAAAAATTTTAGTTTAGGTAATATTTTCATTTTAACTAAAGCTATTCTTCCAAACCATGATAGTTGAATATTTTTATATTCTTCCAACTTCTTTTCCATTTCTTTCCTTAATACCATAATATTTTTCTCTTCTAATTCTTTTAAATCTTTTGTAATATTTATTCCTAAATACTTAATATTACTTTTTAATATCACTTCTATTTTTTTCTCTTTTACAAATATATTTCTTCTTCCTTAGTATAGTTAAGCAACATCATATCTGATTTATTCCAATTAACCAGTAAGCCTGCCATCTCCCCAAATACTTTTAAATGATCTTCCTTTTCCATTAATCAAACATATGTTGGGCCATACGTGAAAAAGACCTTTGAGAATGGCTGGTGAAAGTGGTTGCCTATCGTCGTTTGCCCTGCCCCGCTGTCTGGCCCAACCCTCCAGTGCCTTCCGGATCCTAAAGTCAGCGGTATTGTCCTGCATGCCCTGGGCCTTGCTCCAGAAGGCCAAGGCGGCCAATCTGGAACGAATGGATTGGGGGGCAAGGCCTCTCTTCTTAAGGAAGACACAGAATTGCAAGAGGTGAGGGACTGGAACTGGCCAGGAATTGGGGAGACGCACCGAGTCTCGAAACTCAAAGAATTCCTGAATAGACCGCTTGTAAACCTTCCTGGTGCTTGGAGCGATGGAGAGGCTAATAGCCTGCACTATCTCACCAGTCCAAGCTCCCACAAATCCTCCGGCATCGGGTCCGGCATCTCGGCGGCGCCCGGAGCTAATCGCCTGAAGCGGTCCATCTGCAAACGGGAGAGAGCATCAGCGATGCCGTTGTCCACTCCCGCCACATGGGACGCAGTAAAGAGAATGTTGTACTTAAGGCATTGTAAGGTGAACGCTCTAACCAAATGCATAACCCTCCGAGATTTTGAAGTGAGAGAATTTACCACCTGGACCGTGGCCATGTTATCGCACCAGAAGCGCACTGTGGAGTTTGCAAATTCATGCGGCCACAACTTGACGGCCACAAGAATATGGAAGAGCTCCAAGAAGGTGAGGTCCCCTGTGACATCCGAACCTGCCCAGGAGCTTGGCCAGCGTTCAGCACACCACCTCCCAGCAAAGTAGACCCCAAAGCCAAAAGAACCCGATGCATCTGAAGACACCTTAAGGGCATCGCCCAAGCGCAATTCATCCCTCCAGAAGGAAACCCCATTAAACTGTTGCAGGAAGCTATGCCAAACATCTAAATCAAGCTTGATTTCACGTGTGATTCGGATTCTGTGGTGTGGTACTGAGACTCCAGTGGTGGCATCACATAGGCGCCGGAGGAAAGCCCGCCCCGGCGCAATAACTTTGCACGCAAAATTAAGGTGACCAATAAGTTCCTGAAATTCTCTAAGCGTGGCCTTGTTGCGCTGAAGGAAACTAACGACCCTGAGGAGGAGATCATCTATCTTATCCAAGGGGAGGCGGCAAAACTGATTCACGGTGTCAATTTCAATGCCCAGAAAGGCCAATCGTTGACTCGGGCCCTCCGTCTTCTCCTGAGCTAGAGGAACCCCAAAAACAGCCATAAGGTCTTGGAACTGTTCCATAAGGGAGCGACAGGCCCCGGTGCCGACCCGCCCCACAAATAGGAAGTCGTCGAGGTAGTGCACTACCCCGTGTTGGCCAGTGTGCTGCTTAATCGCCCATTCTAAAAAGGTACTGAACTTCTCAAAGGCATCGCAGGAGACAGAGCAGCCCATAGGCATTGCCCGATCCATATAGTATAAGCCGTCAAATGAGAAGCCCAGTAGCTCAAAATCGTCAGGATGAACCGGCAGCAGGCGAAAAGCCGATTTAATATCACACTTGGCAAGCTCAGCACCGAGACCGTACCGCTTAACTACCTTGACGGCCGCATCAAATGAGGTATAATGAACAGTACACAATTCTTGTGGAATGAAATCATTAATGGATTGCCCCCTTGGATAAGACAGGTGATGAATCAGACGAAATTCGCCCGGTGTCTTCTTTGGGACAATACCCAAAGGAGAGACCCGCAAGCAAGGAGAGGGCGGGTGCTCAAATGGGCCCAGGACCCACCCCTCCGCGACCTCCTTCTGAATCTTCTGCCTAACCACATGTTCTAAACCCCTAACCGATTTTAGATTAGGCGCCATGTAAGGCCTGCGCACACCCTGATAAGGAATGCGAAAGCCCTCATGGAACCCATCCCGGAGGTATTGGGCTGCCGACCGGTCCGGGTATACATAAAGCCAGGCAGCCAGAACCTCCAGCCTAATTGGGCTGGGACCCTTTTCCCTGAGGGGCCGGGTTGTTGGGACCTTTCTTACTCCCCGAGTGGTCCCTGCCAAACTGGCCCCTCCCTTTCGGGCAATTCCGGAACGAGTGTGTCCCACCGCAGATGGAGCAAGGGGTGAAATAGGTTCTGCCTGGCGCCTCCCCTTGACTCCTCCCGCCAGGGTGTGTCCACGCCCAGGCCAGGCCCAAGGGCTCGCCTCCCTGCGCATCATTAAAACACCTCCCCCGGATCCACCATTCTTCAGGCTCCGGGTGGTTGTCTGATATAGGCCTGTATGATCCCGGGTCCATCAAATCCTTATCTGGCTTTGGTATCAATATTATCAATGATTGTTGCCATGATGAAGGGACTTTATCTCCCATTATTATATTGTTATATAATTCTAATAATTTAGGTATTAACTTCTTCTTAAATACATTATAATAATCTGGTCCTAGCCCATCCATTCCTGGAGCTTTCCCATTTTCTAAATTATTTATTGCTTCCTCTACTTCCATTTTCGTAATTGGTTTTTCTCATAAATCCCTGTCTTCCTCTTCTATTTTAATCTTCCAATTTTCCCCTACATATTTTTCTATTTGTTCCACTGATTTATTCCCTGACTGGTACAGGTCTTTAGAAAACTCCTCAAAAATTGTTAGTTTTTCCTTCATTGTTCTACACATTTTACCTGTTTTATCTCTAATCCCATTGATCATATTTTCCATTTTCTTCTTTGTGGATCTAGCCAACATTTTTGAATTTTTATTACTAAATTCAAAATACTCCCTTCTTAAATAAATTAAATTTTCCTGTACTTCATTTACTTCCATTTTATCCAATTCCTCCCTCTTTGCTTGTAACTCAATATAAGTTTGTTTTTCCTTATCTAATATATATTTATTTTCCAATAATTCTATTTCCCTTTCTAATTTCCCTTTTCTTTCTTCTTGCCTTTTTTTTAAGTTAAACGTTTCTTTTATACATATCCCCCTTATCACAGCTTTCATAGTATCCCACAAAATTCCTTTTGATACTTCTTTATCATTTAATTCCCATAATTCTTGCCATTCATGTTCAATTTTCTCTACTATTTCTCTGTAGTTTAAAATCTTTGTATTCAGCCTCCACCTTTTCACCTGTTCATAATCTCTCTTCATTATAATCTCCACATTGACCAAGGCATGGTCTGTTACTTTTATATTTCCTATCTCTGAATTTATGATTTTATCAATCAAATGTTTTGATACAAAAATATAATCAGTTCTTGAATAACTCTTATGTACCATTGAAAAGTATGTATATTTTCTTTCATCCCCCTTTACCAATCTTCACACATCTTTCAACGCCTTTCTTTTTATTATTTTATTTAAATTTGTAATATTATCATATTTATCCCTTAATGAGCAATTTGATTTATCTTTTATTCTTTCCATTTGCATGTTAAAGTCTCCTGCTACAACAATATTTTGTTCTTGCATATTCTCTATTTCTTTAAATACTTTCTCATAAAATTCCTCTTGTTTTTCATTTGGAGCATATACATTCATTAAAACATATTTATCTTCTCCCATTTCACCTTGCATTATAATATACCTACCATTTTCATCTTTTTTCACCTTTTTAATGACAAAATTACATATTTTTTGCTATTAATATTGCTACCCCTCGAGCTTTTGAATTTACATATGCTTTTTCATAAACTCTTACCCAATTCAATTTCAATTCATTTACTCCTTCCCTTTTTTGATGTGTCTCTTGTAAAAATATTATATCCGCTTGATCCTTCTTCAATAATGCTTCAGTCCTTTTTCGTTTTATTACTGTGCCCAGGCCATGAAAATTTAAGATTGATATCTTTATTTATTAGCCATTAGATTCCTTATTACATTTTCTATAAGATCTTCTGGCTCCAAAAAGTGACCTCCCTTCCCCATTCCAACCCCTTCCCAATTTTTCCCCATTCCCTTCCCCCCTCCCCTCTTTCCCTTCTTTACCTCCCCACCTTGTCTTCCCAAGGCAAATTGCCTTGCTCATGACCCCACAGGTCTTCCAGGTGAGGAGTGGCGAAGAGATCATCCAATGGCCCAGAACAACTCCCTCCCCCCGAGTGCTCATAAAAATTAAAAAAAAATATATTTCCCCTCTTTTTCTTTCCCCCCCTGTAATTTATTCTTCCTTCTGCTTTCTTCATCTGTCTAAACTTTTCCATCTCTGCTGTCCACTCTTCCATCAGCTCCGTACTCCTTCTTATATATACCCAACTCCTCCAACAATCGCAGTCCTTCTTCTGGAGTTTCCATTCTATATCTTTTTCCTGCCCATTCAAATTTCAAAAACACTGGGTATCCCAAAGCAGATTTTATACCAGCTTTCAAAAGAGTAGCAATACAAGGCTTCATTGGTTTTCTCCAGATTACTGTTTGTGGACAGTAGTCATTATATAATTCCACCCTTACATCTCCATACTTCAGTCTCTCTGGATATTTCTTGACAGTTCTCATCAATTCCTCCTTGTTATTATAATTAATAACTCTGACAATAACATCTCTTGGCAAAATACTTCTCCTTCCTGTCAGTTCTCTATGGATCCACTCGATGTCCTCTTCCCCCCATTTCATAGCTGGGGTCACTTGCTGTAGCCATTTCAACACTTCAGATTTCAGGTTAGATCCTTGATCTTTCCCCACAGATTCTGGCAGGAACCTTATTCTGAAGTTATTCCTGCGTTGATAATCTTGCATGTATATCAATTTTTTCCCATATCTATGATTCTCTTTATATTGTGCTGGATCTGACTGCCTTGAAGTGTTTGGGTTTTAATTGTTTTTTTTTTTGTTCTCTTTTACTATATTAAGAATATCTCCTTGTATTCCTTGTATTTTTGTACTCATTTCCACAAATCTTTCTTCAGATCTTTTCCTCTCCTTCTGCATTTCTTCTCTTATGCTTGCAAACTCTGAAAACATTCTCTTTTTGTCTTCTCTAAATTCTGTCATCATTTTTGTAAAGAGTGAATCCATATGAGTTTTAATATCTTCTGTGCTTTCCCCCCTTCTTTCCCTCCCTTTTGGGGATGGAGGATCTAGGGCTGAGGCACCTAATGGAGGGCTAATTTCTTTTTCCATCCTTTGTCCTTCTGGTTCACCCTTGTTATTCTGTGCTTCCGGAAATATCCTCTCCAATCTCTTATGCGATCTATCTGATGGTTTACTTAATGTTTGTGGTCTCAACCAGCTTTTTCCTGCTGTATTGCTTCTTTTTTTAGACATAAGAAAATCAAAACACTCCAAACTTTCATTTCTTCCCTTCTGTTAATGGCCCCTCCTTCCTCCACCACTTTTTTTTAAAGCTTTCCACTTATTCTCCAGTTAGATCAAATATTTCTTCCTCTGTTGAATCATCCTTTTTATTTGCCTGCAATTCTTTGCTGCTTTCTCCAACCTTAGTGATTTATTAGCCAAATGTTCTTTTTAATTATGTTGGAGACAGCTCCAAGATCAAGATCAGACAAAACCGAAACTATCTGTTTACTTTAGGCTTCTTTGAGCTGCAGTTTTCCCTTCTATTAACATTCCTTAGTAATTCACAACCATAAATCTTCCCTCAGGGCTCTCCTCATGCCTTTTTGAGGGGAAATTATTCATTTAATTCCATTACTTTGAGCACCCATCCTGGGAATTGTTCCTACACCATTGAAGCTTGGCTCCT
This sequence comes from Gambelia wislizenii, assembly GCA_030847615.1. NCBI lineage: Eukaryota > Metazoa > Chordata > Lepidosauria > Squamata > Crotaphytidae > Gambelia > Gambelia wislizenii. The sequence goes on from JAUMIR010000004.1 coordinate 114,731,301, forward strand.
CCCCTCACAATGGGACGTGTTTTCACACGCCCTCAATACCATGAAAAAAGTGATATTGGCGATCTATTGATGGCCTGTCCCATCAATTAAAGGGATTGCCTTATTCACGACTGGGGCATGGGATAACCATGAGATGACAACAATGTCATACAATGGCTACAGCCGTTCACACTACCATGATGTCATAATCCCATGATTTTTGCTACATGTGATAAAGTCCTTAGTTTACTTTTGCTGGTGCAAATTGAATTCAAAATGCAAAAATAGCTTGCACTCAGGAGATTTTCAGATGGGGGAAATAACCCCCATGGAGATCGGGAGAGAAATGGGGCTGTCCCACTGCCAGCGCTCCATTTCACACACACCCGTCCTTCTACTGATCTCCATTTGTTCTCCCTCCATCCTGCTTTCATTTTCCTTCTGCTATTTTTTACTAAGGGAAGTTCTTCGTTAGTAAAAAAATAGCAGAAAATAGTGGAAGGAAAATGCAAGCAGGATGGAGAGAGAACAAATGGAGATTGGGAGAAGGACGGGGGTGTGTGAAACAGAGCGCTGGCAGCAGAACAGCCCTGTTTCTCTCCCAATCTCTGTGGGGGTTATTTCCCCCCGTCTGGAATCTCCTCAGTTAAGTTGGCAAGAGGTGGGGACAGAGTCTTGCCCTTGTAAGTAGGCTCAGGCAAAATCAAACTGCTACGGCTTCTCCTGTGTGCTGTTCCTCATTAATAACTTTTGCCATCTTGACAACCTGTTGATGTTGTCTGGCCACATGTGACTCAGTTTTCATCGGTGAAATGTTGGGGTATGACATGCCTATTCAGAAATGTCTCCTGTTGAGTTCATTTGGGGCTTGTATATGTTTATGTGCCTTCAAGTTGCTTGTCAACTTACAGTGACCTCATGAATTTCATAGGGTTCTTTTAGGGGTTTACCACCCTCCAAAGAAAAGCAGCAGCAACACTCCATCTTCTGTGCTGCTGTGCCACATGATGCCATTGTCCTTTCATTCTGGTTTCATGGGGGGCTGAGGTAAAACCGTGTCTTTTTGCTAACCATAAAAACCCATTAGTAAAAGGATTTGGTTTTACCTCAGTCTCCCACAGGACTGGAAAGAATGCCAGAAGAATGACGACATCATGCAGTAAGACAGCACAAAAGACAGAACATTCCTGCTCCTCTGTTGCTTTTCTTTGGAGTACGGTAAGCTCCTTAGGCAAGGAGTACTAAGAGCTAGTTTGACATTGTCTTCCTATGAAATATAGCTTACAGTACCTGGAATCCCTTGGTGGTACACATCCAAGTTCTAACCAGGGCTCACCCTGCTTAACTTCCAAGATCAGAGGGGATCTGCTGCCTTCAGGATATTTAGGCCTAGCCCATTTGGGGTTGCTTATAGGTTAGTGTGTGGAAAAACACCCCAACCGTGGCAGGAATAAGGGTGTCCCACCGTATTGTGACAATAGTGAAAGGACACAAAAAGTTATCACATTGCAAACTGTTACATCACAGAGCCACTCCATGAAATTGATCTGCCGATGCAGTATAACTAATAATGGGAGTGGGGGAGGAAGAAGAGAGCAAATAATACTTTTTTAAAAATTCTAATTAGTCTTGGAATTAAACAGAAACTCACTTGAGGGTTGGAATAAAATGATGCACTGGTGCTGGGAATTGCCAGAAAATAGTCTGAGACAACATAGATGTCACTTGGATATTTTTTAAAAGAACCCTGAGAACTACAGAAAGAAATGTCACAACCTCCCAATATATTTGTCCCATTTCGAGGAGCCCTGTGTTTTTATGGCAGTTAAGAGCCTATGGCAGTGTCCTGAATGTCCATGGGTAGACCAAGAACATCCAGAGTGTGAATTCACAGGTGGAATCTGGCAAGGAACTGGCTCTGAATAACCGTCAGCCCACATACCATTCTAAGTGGCAAACAGAACTAGAAATCATGAGTAACCTTAGTGTATTAAGAAGACAGGTAAAAACAAATAGTTACATATGTTAATATATTAATACTTAAAAAAGAAAGCAATAGATTTTTATTTTCAAATCTCCTTGCTTTCTTCTATTCCTAGGCTAAAGGAGGGTTAGGGGTTCATCTTGGCAATGGCATAGTGCAGCTGTGTGGCTTCATAGTGGGAAAGGGCAGTATACAAGGGTGACCTTTAACATTTTGGGTACAGCTGCAGGAATAAGGGTGGCCCATCATATTGTGGTGGAAGTGATGTGATGCAAAAAGCTGTCACATCTCAAAGGGTTGCATGACAAAGTGTTTATAGGAATACACTCTTAGGGTCCATGTATAAAATTTAAAAAAAAAGCCGTTTGGGGGGTAAAAAATACGAATAGGCAGTCGTTTGTATTCATACAATCTGCCTACACAACTTTTTAACCCCCCCAAACTCCGTATGACCTCCCTTCCCCAGCTGGCTGGAGCGAGCAAGACAAGCAGCAGTTTTTCTCCCACCGCTTTTTTTTTATTTAAAAAGGTACCTGCTTTGTGGACATTCGGTTTTCCGTATTTACAAAGTAAAATAAAAATAAATATATATAAAATTCACGGACTTACCAGACTCTCGCTTAGCCAGGAATCCAACATGGCGGGTGCTCCCAATTCCCCTCCTTGCTAGCCCCACCCCCTCTACTTGGCCAGCCAATCAGATTACACTGCCTGTTCGTCTGTGTGCGAACAGGGCGTACAGACCACCAGCCATTCGAACGGCTGTACGGATTTTATGCTGAGATCCGCTATTCCTTCCGAATGCTGAATCCATGTAGTTTATGGGGGATTCGCTAGCCCCCCTTCTGAATGACACGTATGAATCCGAACGGCCATGTGTACGGAAGAGCGATCTTCGAAACGGTGTTCATATTTTTTTACCATGTAGACGGGCCCTTAATTTGTTGTTATTCATTTCCCTTGAATGCAACACAAGTTGAGATGGACAATGACTAGTGCTACTCATTTAATTTGGATCCTGTCCAATGTGATTACCTAACACCATTTCAACTGTCCTGATCTGGCAAAGACAGTTCCAATTAATCCTCTGTCATCTTACTTTTATAGCTGCTTTTAAAATGTCCCAGTAAATCTCTCCTTCTTCCACTTTCTGCCTTTGTCCTCAGCTTACTTCAACTGCTGCAAACTGAATTCAAACTGCAGAAGTAAATCACAGGGAGTGGGGAGGAACATAGGAAAGGGCATAATCTTGTCTTTCCCAGGAGGCTCAGGCAAAAGCAAGCTGCTACATTCTCTCCTTGCTTGTGTTTTCTTCTTCATTAATAACTTTTGCTATCTTGACCACACTCTGATGTTGATTGGCCACCCACATCCTGATTTTCATCTCTGAAATGTTGGAAAGTATGCACCACCATTTTGGCATAAAGCTCATTTTTGTCCACTAAATTAAGGGATGATATTTTTTTCCTTCAAAAATGAACTGAAATCTAATTTGCCAACATTACTAACACCCAAATTCAAAAGATCATATGCTGTACCCTGACTGCCATGCAGATGTTAAAGATTAGGAGTTTCTCAGAAATGGAGTGACATATGACTGAATATTTGGGGGATACAAAAACAGCATTTGAAGTACTCCAAACCCCACACCCAGAGAAACAAATCTGTCAGTTTTGATGTCTTCAACATTTTTCCTTTTTAAAAAAGCCTGAAGCTCTTTCTCAAGGTTACATCATGAGTTTCAAGCTCAATGGTGACTTGGATCTTCCAAGCAACACTAACCACTGTACCCTACTGGTAACTGGGTCAGACTAAAAAGCATGTGAAAATTCACACTGCAGAATTATCAGGCTATTATTTCACTTTAATTGCCATGTTTCCATTCTATGGTATTCTGGAATTGGCAGTATAGGGAGGGGCATTTAGAATTCTGAACCAGAGAGATCCAGTGCATCACCAAACTACAAACCTCAGGATTCCATAGGATGGAACCATAGCAGTAAAAAGTAGAATAATAGTGCTATAGTTGTATAGTGTGAATGGCCCCCTGATCTGAAGAGCAGTAGAAATTCAATTTTATCTCATCCACATAGACACAGACCTATAGTCTAGGAGAAGAATGGCAAACAAGTTTAGCAATAGCAATACCATTTATATTTCTATACCATTTATCAGTGCTAAGCACTCTCTAAGTGGTTTACAATGTGTTAGCTAATTGCCCCCAACAAGCTGGGTTCTCATTTTATCCACCTACAGAAGGATGGAAGGCTGAGTCAATCTTGGAGCACTGCAGGATCGAACTCACAATGTGTGGCTGCAGTACCAACATTTAACCACTGCACCACCAGGGCTCCTTATAAGTGTGTAGATAGAAAAACAGGAATACATCGATAGTTTTCACATGCTGTTGTGAGGAGGGACACCCTAATTACCAGGATTGACCCAAGACATTTTGTTGCCTGAGGGAAAGCAGCAAATATTACCATCTCTCTCTCTCAGCAGCATGCCAGAATGCATGACACCCACATTCAACAAAGTTTTTGTGGCAATTAAGGCGGGGGGGGGATATCATATCTTCCCATCCATAGCAATAAAAATATAATACTAACAAGTTAAATAACTAACAATGTGCTGCCCTCTCATGACATCCAAATCAGATGCCCGTGGTGGCTGGCACACCCTGCCTTAAGGTAGGGGATGGACCTGTCAATTACAGTAATAAGACTGAAAACAATTTAGAGCAAGTGAAATGGCACAACAGTTCATCAATTCTTTCTCGAAGGTCTCTGCCACAATTCAGCAAAACTACATGTGGTTTTTTGCAGCTGCAGTACCTTGACAACTCTGTTTCTGTACTTTAATCAGTTTGTGTGAACCTAGGGTGAGCTAAAGTCTGTTTTATAGCATTACAAGAAACTGCTCAGGATAACAAAAGACTTTTCCATGCCCACAATAAGCTCACCATCTTTTAAGCATACCTTTATGTTTGGAGCAACATTCAAACCTGGTTGGGCAGCATGCTACATTGTTCCCTGAAGAACAATGAATCATGTTAAGGCAGTTTGGATGAAGCAACTAGTGCAGCCTGTGTATTCCATCACAGAAATGGAGTAGTATAGAACACAAAGCTATATAAGGCCAATGAAAATGCCCTATCCCCTTGGAGACAGGTATTTGGGGATGGGGCAAAAATTCCTAATTTCCAAGTCTTTATCTGTCTTCTTAGTACATGTGGCAATAATGAACAAAACAGCGATGCTACAGATACCATTGAAATAGGCAATGTATGGCCCTCCAGATTATCATATGGAACTGCTATTATTCCACAATAGCTATTCTGGCTGCAGCTTCCACACTCCCAAGTTATTGCAAGTTAGAATATTTTTATCCATCCTCCTTACTGTCAGAGTTGATATCTCTGCCCTTTCCAGTGCTAGTCATAAATAAAGTCTCTTCCCCATCTTCAAAAGACATGACTAATATATAACAATACTTATGTGTGTGGGTGTAGTGGGATCCCTCAGGTGGTGCAAGCTCAGCTTAAATGACAGAAAGACTTACTAGGGAGATTATCAGACAGGAACGAAAAAAGGGTTCCTGTCCCACAATCTCCACTCCCACCCCTGTCCCATCCTAGTCCCGCCCCAATCACCCACCCCACTGCACTTACCTCCTCTATGGTTGACAGGGCAGCCCAGGAGTGAAAGGAGCTCTAACGGAGCTCCGTTCACTTCCTGGATCAAAATCCCGTGGATGCTCATGAGAAGACACGAGCGCAGGGAATTCAAAAATAAAAATAAAAGTAACATTTAAAAAGTGAGAGCAAGCACAAAAACACACTTTAAAATGTTCAAGTAACATGAGGAGGTTCATAGAAAGTGTGTCACTTACCTAGATGTCCTGATCTCACCCGGAGGTGTTCTGACAGGGACTTCCCATTGATGCTGGGATCTTGCCAGCATAACGGGGCACCTTGTCACACACAGGGAACACAAACGGAATGGGGGATCTATTGCTGGCTTCTCGCATCAATAAAAAGCAACACTGGTAGAATGGCAGCATAAGGGGTGCATAACAAGGGGGGAACGACATTGTCTGATAAGGGAGCCCTTTTGTTATCTCCTGGTGTTGCTGTAATGCCATATTTGACATGTCTGATAATCTCCAAATACCTCTCATACTAACTCAGCCAACATGGTTTCTCCCCTCAAACAGATTCACACATACTGCCTGCCTATTTTCTTTTCAAAGCACCTTATCTGGTAAGAATTGGTAGCTTCCATGTCAGTGCAGCAGTGAATCTACACTGGGTTTTAGTCCAAATTTAAGAGAAATATGCAAGATGTTGAACCTTTGGGGTGATAGGATTCAGCATCTCATTGATATGGAAGCCACCACAGAGCTAATTTTTGTTCATCTAATTGGAAGTACAACAATGCTTAGCACTGATGAGTCAAGGATGCCTCAGAGTGGACAGTAGTAATAGGATTGATAGTTTGAGTGACCCAAAGTGTCCTCCCTCTTTGTCTACCTACCCTGACCTTTCTGTGAGGTAAACTGTTACTCTTAGGGATGTTTCTGCCTCTTTGTTGATGCTGGTAGTGATATACAAAGTCCTATGCAGCTTAGGGCCAGACTATATATGGGCTATATATCTCCCTATATAAACCTACCAGAGTTCTAAAATGCATAGATAAAGGCTTTCCCTCAGTCCTGCCACCATCACAGGCTCACTTGGTGAGGACATGAGAGAGAGCCTTCTCAGTGGCTGCTCCCACCCTCTGGAATACCCTTCCTCATGCAGCTAGGCTGCCCTCACCCACCTGCTTTCTTTTTGCAGACAGACAAAGACATTTTTGTTTAAGCAGGCTTTTAATGTATAATATATAAGCAGGGAGTGCTTTTTATTGGATGTTTCATTTCTCTTTTCAGACTTTGTTAAAATGATTTTGAAAAGTTCGATCTGTGATTTTAACTCTTTTAAGTTTTATTGTAATTGTTTTAATTGACTACTTTGGAAGCTGCCTTGGGTCTCACTTTGGGAGAAAGGTAGCATATAAATGAAATAAATAATAATAAATTTTCCTTCCTGTCCATCACTCTTCTCTCAGATCTTTCCTAGAATGAAGCTAGTTTAGATTAGGCACCCGGAGTAACTTTCCTATCTTAGAATGAAATTCCTGTAATAAAGCCTTTAGTTTGTTTCTCTGAGCCACTGGTGTCTTTGCTCCTTAAACAGGATCTCTAACCACTGATTGCCTTGCTGTTTTCTTTAAATTCTGTTTGTGGTTCCTGAGTGCCTTCAAGTCATTGTCAACTTAGGTTAGTCATTGCCTGCCTAGGCAAACCTGAGGTTTTCTTGGCAAGATTTGTTTAGAGGAGGTTTGCCATTGCCTTCCTCTGAGGGTGAGAGAATGTGCCTTGACCAAGATCATCCAGTGAGTTTCCATGGCCAAGCAGGGTTTTGAACCCTGGTCTCCAGAGTCCTAGTCCAACACTCACGCCATTATACCATGCTGGCTCTCCTTTCTTTACCCAATACAATCTAAACAGTTGCAAAATTCTGAAGATATTGTGAAGTAGCTTTCTGATGGCATAGGCAGACACAAACACCCATAACTGGTTTAGCTGAAAAAATGAAGAGCTGGTATTCTCAAGCTCAGCAATGGAGAAACAATTTTCAATGAAATGCTGTCACATGGGCCACACTGCCTCAGAAAGGCAATTGGATCTGCCTTCATCCTTGTCTTTTATTTTCTGGTATTTTTCAGGTGAATTTATGGGGAAAGGCAGGGTTGTTTTTTTTTTCAAAAGAATGCTGAGGGAGTGGCTGAACAATGAGTTTGTCCTTGAGTGAGAAAGTCCTGTAACCTAAAAAGACCTTAGCTCAGAGGTAAGTCTGGAAAAGCATCTCTGTCCTGTCTATTTCTGTAGATAAGAGCTGTTCAGCCATGGAATGCACTGCCTCGGAGTGGGGTGGGGTCTCCTTCTTTGGAGGTTTTTAAGCAGATGCTGGGTGGCTATCTGTCAGGCATGTTTCTATTGGGTACTCCTGCAGGGCAGGGGTTGGACTAGATGGCCCTTGTGGTCTCTTCCAACTCTATGATTCTATGATTTCTGGCTTTTCTTACCCGAGTCTGTTCCATGCCAGTTCTATGTTTTTGTTGTTGTTGTATTTGGATGAGGGAAAATGCATACATATTGTGTACATTTTTTCAAATGAATTGATAAGCAGATGTATTAATGGGTACATCTCTTGTGATTCAACCATGATTGTGCACTGTTTAGAAATGTATGCAAGGCAGGGGCTGCACTTTCTCCAAAAACATATTATTTTTTCTTTCTCTCAAAGAATGTGCTGTATTTCTACAAATGTCTAGTTCTAAAACACATAGAATCATAGAGTTGGAAGAGATCTCAAGGGTCATCCAGTCCAACCCCCTGCTATGCAGGAATACACAATCAAATCATTCCGACAGATGGCCATCCAGCCTCTGTTTAAAAACCTCCAAAGAAGAAGACTCCACCACACTATGAGGCAGTGTATTCCACTTCCAAACAGCTCTTACTGTCAGGAAGTTCTTCCTAATGTTTAGGTGGAATCTCTTTTCCTGTAGTTTGACCCATTGCTCCATGTCCTAGTCTCTGGAGCAGCAGAAAACAAGCCTGCTCCATCCTCATTATGACATCCCTTCAAATATTTAAACATGGCTATCATGTCACCTCTCAAACTTCTCTTCTCCAGACTAAACATGCCCAGCTCCCTAATCCACTCCTCATAAGGCATGGCTTCCAGACCTCCCACCATCTTGGTTCCCTTTGGACACCTTCCAGCTTGTCAATATCCTTCCTGAATTGTGGTGCTCAGAGCTGGACAGAGTATTCCAGGTGAGGTCTGGCCAAAGCAAAATAGAGTGGCAGTATTACTTCTCTTGATCTAGACACCATACTCCTATTAATGCAGCCTAGAATCGCATTGCATTGGCTTTTTTAGCTGCTGCATCACACTGCTGACTCATGTTCAGCTTGTGGTCCACTAAGACTCCAAGATCCTTTTCCCATGTACTGCCCTCGAGCCATATGTCACCCATCCTATATCTGTGCATTTCATTTTTATTGCCCAAGTGTAGTATCCTACATTTCTCCCTGTTGAAATTCATTTTGTTAATATTGGCCCAGCTCTCTAATCTGTTGAGGTCATTTTGGATTCTGATCCTGTCCTCTGGGGTATTAGCTACCCCTATTAATTTGGTGTCATCTGCAAACTTGATAAGCATGCCCTCTATTCCCACATCCAAGTCATTGATAAAGATGTTGAATAGGACAGGGCCCAGGACAGAACCCTGTGGCACCCCACTGGTCACTTCTCTCCAGGATGAAGAGGAGCCATTAGTGACTACCCTTGCATCTGGTTGTATATGTCACTCAGGAAATTAGGAATCAAGAACCAACTTGATGGAGCCAATTCCTCAGCTATTCCTCGTCTCTTAGATGTAACCAGTCCAAGTGGAAACTCTGTAACTTTCAGGTATGTATCCAAGGACATTGCTGGAAAAGGCCTGTACCTGAGACTGTTTTATGGAAATAGCTGTATTGATTTTGTTCCTTTCCTATGAATCCCACCTGCACTTTCATTCCATCCTTATTTGTACTTGTTTACAAACCTTTGCTTTCTTCCCACATTGAAATTTGAATACAGTACATTTTTTTTCATATTTCCCTGAATCTGAACATCCATGTTTATGTGTCTCCCTCATATATGTAAAGGTATCCCTCATTGACTAGTTATTTTATTATCAATTTTTAAAATGTGCACAATTTTGTGCACACTTAATTTCTCCAAAATGCCTCACAAATATGTGACTTCTCAAAGCAAGTCTTATTTCATTGGGATTATCATATCCAACACAGTTCTTTTTCATTCCCACCTGAGACTCTGGACAGTGAATCAGCATTGATAAGACTAGGGGGTCGTTTACACAGGCAAATATTCCTCTAAATATACCGCTAAGATAGCTCATAGTTCCCACGGATCGCAGCACAGCATTGCCTCATTCAGAAGGGGGGAAGGTAAAACACCCAAATATAGCGTGCCAAGGGATGTCGCTACTTTTGCAGGTATATTTGCAATGTAAGTGCATTATTGGCAGTGTAAACAACCATTCCGCTAAGGGATACAGCAGAGCTGCATTGTGATTGGTTGATGATGCAGGGGTGGGCTTAAAAGAGGGGCAGGGAGGGAGGGAAAGACAGTAGTGATTAGAGGAAACTTTAAAAATCCTCTCTGCTATTTTGCAAGCCAGTTTGCAAACAAAAAGGATTCCCAACAATTTTCATTCAGGGAGCATTCCTTCTCATCCTCTCTGCTGTTTTGCAAGTATGTAAAAGCTCAGTTTGTCACCTGTGACCCTGTGCATGGGGGAGGGAGAGAAACCATTTCACAGAGGGCTGTATCAGAGCTGCATTGCTATTTTGACAGTCTGTTTCTCTCTCTCTCTGGCTTTCCTCTATTTGACAGAAAATGCTGTTAAGCAAGGAGGAAAACCTTCCGTTTGATTTATGGGAAGGGAGGGGGGAGGGGGACTGCCTATAAGCTGTTATTTTCCCTCTCTCTCTCTCTGGCTTTCCTCTATTTGGGAGAAAATGCTGTTAAGCAAGGAGGGAAACCTTCCCTTTGATTTGTGGGAAGGGATTGGGTTGAGGGGGACTGCCTCTAAGCTGTTAAGCACGGAGTTCGGGCCAGGGCAGACATTCCTATGGCATTCCTTTCCCTCTCCAGTGCTTGGCCATGCCCCCAGCACTTTTGGCTGTGTGAACCTCAAAGCGGAAAAAATCAAAGAGCCACAAAATATATCTATGTAAACATATACCGTGTAAACTACCCACCACTGATGCGTGAAAGCACTAAAGTGCAACTTAACTCAATAAAACCTGCCGTGTAAACCAGCCCTAGGTTGTATAAAACCAGCTCTTTTTTTTTTATCCTCTTAAGATTAAGGTTTACCTTGTTATTCTTAGAAACTAACCCAGATTTCAAACAAGCATCCATTTCATAGCATAAGACATGTTTCAGAGTTTCTTTTTCCCATGCAACTGCTATGAAATCCATTAGAAATTGCTGTGACTGAATTTCAGTGCTACTATATGTGCCTTCTTTATGCAGTCAAGGACACAACGTTACTATTAGTGCAATGTTCAGAGGAGTATTTCAAAGAAGAGGAAATGGAACCTCCCTGGTAAGCAGTATGTGTTGTTGCCTTAACTGAAATAATACAACCAGAACAGTTAATGTTTAATCACTTCCTTAAAGAAGAAGAGTTGCTATCCCAAGGGAAACAGAGACATAGTTATTTTGTCTTTGAACATGTTGAAACTAGTTCAGCTACCATTGTTATAGGCTTCTTCTCAGGAAGAACAACTAAAAGGGAGCTACTGATGGGAACAATACATGCATACCTGAATAAGACAGTGGGTTAGGTTCCAGACCTCCACTGTAAAACCAATATCATCTTAAAGCTAATCATAGCCCTTTTTTTTCACTTACCAGTACATATAAAGGCCTAAAAACATATTTTACACAGTCATTTCTTGAGTGTGCAATAGAACTAGGCCTAAAAAATGATGCAGAGGTAAAAACAGTATGGTTTTTTTTTAATTCCAAAATACAACACTGAGACATGAAGTGCACTAATGCTGTAAACAGACTGAGCACGGGTAACAAAACGGTACTGTACTGTATAATCAAAAAGTGCCATATTAGCAAAGTGCTCTAAAGCAAAGTGCCTTAAAGTCAGGTATGCCTGTAATTGGTTGGGGAGGGGAAATAGGATAAAACATTAAAGCCCAGCAATTACAGAAAGACTGTTCATTCCTAACGTAAACTAGAGAAATATTTGGAAGGGAGATCCTGGCTTTTGCAACATTGGAATGCTGGGTATAGAAGTTAAATAGTAACAACAGAAAAGATAATATTGCAAACAGAAAATTATTTATTAGATGTTGATAATGACAGTGAGTATGATGATGATGATGAAGAATTTCCACTTCTACTATAGGGAGGCAGAAGGGAAGCCAGATTCTGTGAAGCAGATGTCCAGCCCCCAAATTTCCACTGTTTAGGTGTGAAGGTATTAAATGTACCATTAAAAAAAAAAATACAGGTCGACTCCTATATCCATGGGTTTGGTATTCACAGTTTCACTTATCCATGTCTCAAAAAAAATTCTCTTTAGGAATTTTAGGTCCTCCAATGTGATTCTATGGTGAGCTTCCAGTGTACGTCTCATTGAAAACAATAGGATTCCCTATTATCCACAATTTCAGGTATCCATGGTGTGTGTGTGTGTTTTGGAACATATCCCCTGCAGATACGGGGGGGGGGGGTCTACTTGTACTCCAAGTTCCAGAAGATAGCTCTTGTCTAGCAAATTGCATGTGTGTTACACTTACATGATCATCTATAGCAGTGGCTCTTAACCTTTTCTTTACCAGGGACCCCCTTTAAATATCTTTTGTTGCCATGGCCCCCCAAGACTTAACTCAGGACTTAAAACCCTTATACAGTAATACCAATACCAACACTAATGCTACCTGAATATAATAATATTTCAGTTACACCATCTATTAAACCTTCCCTCAGAGGCACTGAAGAGGAAGGAAAGACTTTTCTTATGCTAATTCCTGCAAGTTTGTGGCTAGAGTGGATTGAATGGCAATGTGCAGGCCAATCCAGCCAGCCTTTGCCTTGGCTCCTGGCACAAGGCTGTTCCATTGCAGGGAGGAGGTGGGCCAAGCAGCCTTCAACCTTTTGTGGATCCCCTGTGAGGACATTGTGAACCCCTGGGGGTCCCCAGACCACAGGTTAAGAACCACTGGCCTACAGTATCAAGCTGTTGCACTTGTAATAATACTGTCATGCGTGTATGTCCGGGTGTCTGAAGAGGCTTGTTATCATGTGGTTTAGCATAAAGGAATGTCAATTTTGTCAGCATAAGTAAAGGGGAAGCTCAAAATAGTGAAGTCCAGAGATCATCAGAGGAGCTGTGTACATGACACAGCCAATTTCACTAAGCATCCCACTTGATTTAGATACTATTCCAACAGGCTTTTAGGATCTCACTACAATGGGCTTTTAATGGTGTGTTGATTTTTATCTTCTACATTTTAATATCCTTATATATGGTTCTCATTACACAGAGTATTCAATAGTATGTTTAAAAATAATTTATGCATGCTTTTACTGATGTCTTTGTACATATTCTAATCTGTTGTTGTAAGCTGACTTCACTTGAAGTATTGAGGGAAAAGTGGAATACAAGTTAATAATAATACTAATAATAATACTGTATAATGTTAATAATAATGCTGATTTTATCTTTTGCTTCCCTCACCTATGTTTTTCCCTTTTCTATTTAGTATGGCTAGGATTGCTTGTTGTTTAGGAACTAGTTAACTCCCTAATAGAATTCATATAGTAATACTTCTCATATGCTCCTTGCAAGCAAGCTAATTCTTAAGAGTTAAGTATGTACATTCTGATTCTCTGTACACATATGAAATAAATAGCCTGTAAGGAATATATCTTTTGTTGGGCAATACTGCTGCCAAGATCTAAGGAGCTCTTATACACATGTATCTAAGAACATGCATGAGTTCATGCACTATTCTAGAGAGTACATTTGCTAACTTGTGATGTGCTTCTCTATTTTGATCCATGTGCATGCAGTGAAAAGCTCAAAATTTGTAGCAGTTTCCCATTCATGCACACAGTTTCTTACGCAGAAGGCATTTCCATTTAGGAAATGTCCTGCAGTAGTAGCAGAAATAGTTAAAATATTTCAATTTTAGGAACCAAAAGAATGGGATATTTTAATTATCTGACTATTCCATCTGTATAAAACTAAAGGACCTATAAGTAGTTATGATTCTTTGCCACTGCTTGCTGGTTGGTTTTTAAAGCAAATAGCTCTGCAACATTTTTTTCTCTCCAGCATGTCTTACACAAAACAAACAAACAACTTCTGGTCAGGCAAAGTAAAGATTTATGTTACCAAGAAAATCCCATTAAAGTACACTTCTCTACAAACTTGTGCTATTGTTTATTAGCACTAAAATCAAATATTTGAGACTGCATGAAACATGGATACCTTACACGAACTGCATCTTAATGACTGGACATTTAGAAACACGGGGGTGTTTCTGGACATTTCCTGCACAATTAAGGGGCATTTTCTTTGCAATTTATTCAGTCTAGAAAGGCTGAATGTATGCTGCCATCTACTGGAATATTCAGCATAAATTCATATTTAAAAATCAAAGCTCCAGCACGTGAGTGTATTGCTCTCACATCATAGCACTTTTGTATTTAAATAGTAACGACCTATGCAATACTAGTTCCTAGAAAGATAGCTGCTACCAAAACTTCCTCTAAAATGAAATTCAAAACAAATTTGGAGAATCCTCCACAGAGAAAACATCTACATTTCCAGTGGAGAAATGACTAGTGGAATTTCCAAAGGGCAATTGGAGAAAAATGGTGATAGAATACAATGTGATCATTACATGGATTCTTAGAAAACTTTAGATTCTGATTTATGTTATCCAGTATAGTCTTCTTGATCTCAAGAATATTTGTACAGGTAAGCTTCAGTTCATGAAGTAGACGTGTTCCTGATCACTACGTCTTTAACAGAAACTTTGGTACTGGAGGCAGACATAACATGGAAAGAATAGGATAGGCTCTACGTACACACACACAGTCAGTTCAACAAGTTTCAGCAAAGTTTTTATTCAAAACTAACAACATGCACATGTGAAATGAAACAACTAGGTCAGGTAAGACTTACACAAGTAAAAACAAATACTTTCTAGAGACCAATTTCAAAGGTTCTTCCAAAATTAATCCAGGGGTGAGATTTTTCTTTCACCAGCCTCCACTTTTCTTAAGATATCCCATTTGGAGGCTACTTACAGATCTATGCTTTTTAAAATTATGCTGAGAGTAGCTAGTGAGGCAGGCTTATATGCTTTCCTGTTCTATGTTCACATATACTTAGTAAGGGATTCTGGAGGCAGCTGCTGTTTACCTTGTCTGTTGTAGGTAGTCACATATAGCTATACAGTAGGATCAGCTACAGTAGAATCCCATTCCCCCCCCCGCCCCAGTTCAGGCTTTATTGCAGTGTTTACTGCAGACATTTGCTATAAACGAACTCCCAAAAACTGTGTTCTTCAGCCCTCCTTCACAATCCTCTCAGTGCTCATGCTGCAAACAAATAAACAAGCAAGCAAGCAAAACCACTGGGCAGTTGTTGGGCAGGAGTAAAAGCACTTTGTAAAAAGGAGCTTCTTTGTTAGAGGCTTTGTTAACTGAGGAATATGTGTATGTACAGTATATGTATGACTTGGGGTTACCTATCAATTTATGGCAATCCCATGGATTTCACAGGGTTTTCTTAGGCAATGAATAATCGGGGTTGGTTTTGCCAGTTCCTTCCTCTGAAATACAGTATACCCTACAGTTGCTGGTGTTCATTGGTGGTCTCCCATCCAAGTACTAACCAGGGCTGACCCTGCTTAGCTTCCAAGATAAACCGGGATCTGGTTTTTTTAATGAGGTATACCTATACTATAAATGTAAGGGGGAAGGGCAACTGATGTTGCCTTTTTTAGGGGTTTACTTAGTGCAAAGCCCACATTTCTACGGTTTTTTCTCATTCAGGAATTGACTCCTGAATGAGAAAAAAAAGTCAATATATCAACTGTCAGTGTGTTTATTCATGCATCCCTAAAATCTGTTTGTGGAATGATAACACAAAGAACAGACCCCCTCCTTAATCCTATTTTCTTTAGAGCAAGAAAGCAAGAGGTCAGGAAAAGAAACAAATAAGAGCTTTTAATATCTCTTCCGCTAGGGTAAAGGAAACACGTTAGTCCAGACTCCATGACTTTCAACTTACGTTCTGTGTCATTTTCATAACAATGAGTTGCTATATTACAGAAGGTTTTCCAATCTTCCTTACAGTATTATTTTTATAGGGAATGTATGAAAATTTTCATGCCCTTATACTATATCAAAAAAAAAAGATGGTTTGAGATGTCAGAACTAGTATTAAACTATTACTCCACAACATAAACATTTAATATTGAATTAAACATTCATTTCCCAAAAGAATGACATGCATTGAAGCATTTACAACTCCCAAGCTGCTTATGTAAGTTTCTAGCTTTAAAATGAGTCAAAATCCATCTTTCAAACTACTCATTTAGGGCAACACTTCCCTCTACATACACCTTTTTAATGAAATGCAGTCATGGGAAACTTCAGTTAAAAGTAAAGAAATGGGAGGAAAAGAGGTGTACAATTGTCCCTTCATATTCGCTGGGGTTTGGTTCCAGGAACCCCCCCCCCCAGTGGATAGCAAAATCCGCGAATACTAAAATCCCATTATTTGCAATGGCATAGCAAAATGGTGTCCCTTATATAAGATGGCAAAATCAAGGTTTGTTTTTTGGATTATTATTTTTTTAAGAATATTTTCAAGCTGTGAATACTTAAATCCGTGAATACTTAATATGGAGGGACAACTGTACAGTACTTGGTATTTTTTCTTCTTATACACACCACTTTGTTTTGCACACAGGAGAAATGAAACAGGATTTAAGACAGTTACACATCCCGTATGTAACATCTAAGCTTGACCCTCAAAACACAATATATTTCACAGAGTTAAAAAAAGTAGAGCACCACAGAAACACTGAATATTAGAATATGGAAAGATTATCTTAGTTGTTGCATGGTGACAGAGCGGCATTTGGAAATCTCTTGGAAATCTCTTAAGTCTTGTTTCTTAACAAGGCTAAGAACAAATAAAACCACATTTCTTTTCACTTCTTAGCAGTACCAAGTAAGATCAGTTTCAATTATATACCCAGATTAGAAACAATCCAAAATTAATGAATGGAAGAGCATGAATCCAACTTGTAAATGATTATTTATAATCATCAGCATCTTCTTCTGTTTTTTATTGTTGTTATCTCAGTTCCACAGACTACCTGGGTGCCAGTTACATGACAATTTTTGTCGCAGGGCTTACCATGGCTTCCTGATCCCGGATTGGTCCCACACTGTTTAGATGATTTTTGTCACTCTTTAGGAAATCCCGTGATTGATATTTACACATCAAAAGTTCCATTTCTTTTTATAGGTCCCACACTCTTATATCCCGTGCTTTTGTTGTTTACACATGTTTAGCCTACCGGGATATATTTTTTTTGGCTGTCAATCAAGGATCGATTCACAATCTCGGTGACGTACTTCCTTTAGTGTTCCATGCCACGAGCGATGCTATTGGCTGGCTGGGGGGGGGGAAGAGGGGGCAGAGGCTTGTGCTTATCCTGTCTCTTAAAAATGTTAACCCTTTAAGCAGAGGCAGAAGGCATTTTGAAAGACCAAGAATGTGATCTTTCGCTCAGACAGAGGAACAATTAAACCATGTCCTTTCCTTTTGAAATAAGCTGAGTTGGGGGGGGGGGAGATGCTTGGGATTCCCTTTAAAACGTTGATGCCTAAAGCAGAGGCAGCTGCAAAGTGAAGATTTCAAGCCAGTGTCACACAAGGAATTTTGGCTGGCATTTTTTTTACTGTGCCTTGTTTGGAGGGGGGGGGGAAATGACGCTGGAATATTTTACTGTGCCTTGGGGGGGGTGATGAATGTTTGATTATCCGTTCAGACCCAGAGAGAGGATCCCGGCAGGGAATGAATGGACGACTCTCTGCCCACCACAATCTCTTTGTAACGTGCAGTTGAGGAAGAGGTTAAAGCTGAAGGGTTTGCAATGTAGAAATCCATTTAAAAAGGTGATTGAGTACACGCGCACACACACACCAACCTACATGCAGCTGGAAGGGATGCCTTTATTTTCAGCTGGTGAGGCTGGATCTGTTGAACGGGTGACTGGCCCCTCCTTTTCTGGTCGCTGATCTCTAAGCCCATCCCCAGTCACCATTTCTGGTCATCCCCTGGTACCGAGATATTTTGTCCCAGGCTGTTTACACTTCCGATTTTCCGAATCCTCCAGTGACTTTTTTAGAAACCGGCACAACCCGCGGGACTCGAAGTCCTGCAGGTTGAGGGATAAAAGGTGCCCCCCCTTCCGAAAATCACATACCCGACCCGATGTACGTGTAAACTACCAGGGATCAACACGAATTCTTTCCTGGACATTTTCATCATGTAAATGGTACCCAGGTGTTACTGACTGGAGCTTTGGGCCATCAGTGATTCAGTTTCTACCCAAGAATCTAAGAATCAATGATATTATAGTGTTGTTGTAATAGTATTTATCTCACCTTTACATCCAGAATCCAGATGGTTTACATATTAACTATCCATAACAAGAAAATAGTTTAAAACATACATCAAAAGAAAATAAATAAGTTTAAAAAGCACACCAGTACAGCAACCCAATAAACCACTTTCTTTAAAATCAGTTAATTTCCAAAATTTTCTCAGAATAATAATTTTTGTTAAAGTCTTCGCCTGCTTACAGGACAGCACTGAAGGGGTCATTCTAGCCTCCCTACACAGGGAGTTCCAGAGCCCAGAGGCAGGTACTATGAAGACCTTATTGCACATCCCCACTGACAGGGCCTCAGTGAAGGGAATGAAAGAAGGGCCTCTCCTGAAGATCTCATGGCCGTCTTGGCCATGATAACCATAACATTAAATGATGCCTGGAAACAGTCTAGTAGCCAAAGGAGCTATTGCACAAAGGGAGATAAGTGGTTCTTTTAATGTGTAATCCTACTGGACAATATTTGTTTTTTAAAAGAGGAGGGGTGATGCAAAAGCCAGTCTGTGCTGTCCTAGAAGGATCTGTGACTTTGTAGTAGCACTAGCAGTTCTCATCCTCTTGTCTGTGCAGCATACAAGCAATTTTGAAGCTTTTCTGTCTCACTTAGATATTTATATTCTTTATTGTTATTCAGAAATACTGTGAATCATAGCAATTTGAAGCCTAGATTTGTACATTAGATACAATTGCTTACTTTTAGTAAGATGCATTCAGTTTATTTATAAAGGTAGAGGCTATGAAATGTAGGGCAATCAAAACGATCAAGAAAACACAGCAAAATTCTTATGAGGTACAAGTACAACATCTAGGGTTACTTAGCTTTAAAAAAAAGTGAGCAAAGAGGAACACGAGAGAGGTGTATAATTTAGGCATCACACACTCAATGATTTTCCTTTTCTCTCAGAATACTAGAAGTGGGAATCATCTAATGAAGCTGAGTGATGGGATACTCAGGTCAGATGGAAGGAAATATGTCTTCTATAGCAAGAAGTCCTTTTATAGACGTAGCTACCACAAATTGTTGTAAATGGCTAGCAAGTTAAAAAGACTTTTTTACAAAGGGAAACATGGCTCTGAAAAACAGTTACTAGGGAACATGAGATGGAGAGCATTATTATGGTCAAATCCTGTTTGTGGGCTTCCCATTGGTATCTGGATGACCAATGAGGGACCACAATATTGCACTTACAGGCCTTTGATTGTAAGCAGCATGGCTCATATTATGTTTTATTGTACAACAACTTCAACAACAACTGTTTCTTCTTCTTCCTCTTCCTCCTCCTCCTCATTATTATTATTAGTATATTTATATCCTGCCTTTTCCCCATATTGGGACTCAAAATGGCTTACAACAATTAATAAACACATCATTAAAAACCCAGCAGATACAAACATTAAAACAAGATTAAACAATAAAATTTTTTTGATAGAATTTCTGTTAATTCTCTTTGACAAAAATATAGGTGATGATTTTTGGTATTTTTCCCTAAGTCCACATTTTATCTGGGTGCCCTCTCATAGGTAGAATCTTTTATTGTAATTCATATAAACCATCCTCTCAGCTACAACTACATAAAATGTTCTCTGTCTTAATTCCTGGCATTTTTCTACTGTGTACACATTCCATGTTCACAAACTCATTTTTCATATTCCAATAAAATTCTGCTGAAATAATAAGAGAGGAAAATTGTTCATGAAAGCTGGCTTTGTGTTTTTTTTTAAAGAACATGTTTAATAACAAGCTGTGGATCAGACTATGGATAAATTGGTAGATTGGAATAGAAACTCAGGAAAGACAGATGTCAACATGTAACATTCATTATTGATCTCTGAAAGAGAACAATAATTTACAGCAGTACAAAGTTTGCCACATACAATAAAAACTAGCTTTTGAATACATCAGTTCACTTTACCTTAGATAGTTTTTAAAGGATTAGGGAGTCACAAAATTGCTCTTATGGATTACAGGTAAACTGCATCAATAATTAGTTAACAAAAGCAAGATAAGTAATAGCCTTCTATAGGAGGGAGTGGGGATTATACAACACCCATTCTAGACAGAAGCAGCAGAAACAGTAATCTTTAGTGACAAACAGTAGGAAAAAGTGGAGGCTGTAGCATGACCATAGTAGGTCACTTGTGGGAATCACTGGCAGCAACTGATCTGGATAGGAGCGTCTGACCATACCAGAAACTGTCAAAAGATAGTGATGAGCAAATATTGCCCCCATCAGTTCCATAAATATAAATGGCTGCTGACCATTGATAGAGCCCCAACTTGGGTTGATGACACCATCAGTTAGTTAACAAGGGTTACTTTAGGAAATAGTATGAAGCACTGCTTTGTTGTTGTGTGCCTTCAAGTCATTCTGATTTATGCCACTCTTTAGGTTAACCTATTACTGGGTTTTCTTGGCAGAATTTGTTCAGAGGGGTTTTTCACTTGTCTTTCTCTGAGGCTGAGAGAATGTGACTTGCCAAGGTCACCCCGTGCATTTCCATGGCCGAGCAAGGATTCAAACCCTGGTCTCCTAGTGCAATACTCAAAATACTACACCATGCCAGCTTTCTAGCATTGCTTTAGGCATCTTTTAATGTAATTGGTTCATTTTCCCTTGTAGAATAATAATAGAAGTTATTATTATGACTATTATTTCAATGTATAAGACACATTTACTTAAAACTAACTCAAAGGATCATACAATATTAAAATATACTGAAGTTAATATACTGTCTGACTCAAAATGGTTTTGGACCTTAAAAATTAAGGGTCAGCCTTTACCCTTAGCCAGAGAGAGCCAAATGCTTCAGGTGATAATGACTGAAGAGAAGCACTATCCTTCATTTGACAATGGAAAGTTATGTGCCATATAGCCAGTCATATGTCCTGTAAACTGGCCTGTAGCTAGGGTTGCCATTTGTCCTGGGAACCAGGAAAATCCCAGATTGAACAAACTAAAAATTGTCCCGGCCAGCTGGGCCGGTTGAAGCAGCAGATCCTGGATTCCTCCTTAGTTGGAGCACAGGCCACTCTAGGTGATACTGCGCAGGCATGCTAGAGCCAGAGCCCAGAAGGCAGGAGTGCTGAGTGCAAGAGAAGAGTCCAGAAGGTGGGATAGGAAAGGAGGAGAGGGGAGACGCTGAGCCCAGGAAGCCTTTTGTTGTGTGCTGAGTGTGGTAACGCTGTGTGGAACTTCACTTCCAAGCAGTCTTGCAACCAGGGAACAAGCACCATGTAAACTGCTGGTGCTGTATAAATAGATGATGATGATGATGATGATGACAACGACAATGACAACAACTGAACTATCTATGCAATAAAACAATGTTAAATGTCAAAATGTGGTTTGCTGGGGAAGGGGGTGTCAATAATTGCCTCAATCCAGTCCTGTATTTTTTTGCCCTGGTTTTGTGGAAGAGAATTATGGCAACCCTACCTTTAGCCCACAAGTGCAGCAGAAGGCATTGTTCCATCAAAATAAAGCTTCTAGTTTAGTTTGGTTCTGCAGCTGGAATTGTGGAGAGGGCATGCCAATTCTTCCTCTGACTCAGACAGCAGGACATCTTGGTCTGGCTTTGTGAAAACACTGTTTCAAGTACACCTTCTATCATTTCCTCTTAGTTTGCACCTTAATTAAATCATGCATACTGTCTACAGGTAGCACTTAGAACATTTTAGGCCTCTTCCCTTCTCTCCAGATGCACAGAGTTAACCTGGAAGGGCAGGAACGGGCAATTCCTTATCTCCTCCAGAAGAGAATAGGCCTTTATACTACTGCACCTACTGGCCAGGAGAAATAGAGGGGGAAATATGGTGCACCTAGACAGAATACTTGCAGAAATAAGCATATGGCAAGTAACAGTAAAATATGCATAGAATGAGATACTCAGTAAAACATGTGGCTTTAAGAATTATACCTGAAGACAATAAACAGCATTTCTGTAGTTGAGCAGCAAGAATATCAAGCAGAAAATGTGAAATGTAAATAACATTTTTTAAATTTATGCTAAAAAGAGAAAGTGCTAATTATGAGTAATCAAATCAGAACTACTAATGGGGATGCCTCATAATAAAATAACAAGGAAAATATAAAAACATATCTGTTAATACTAAACATGCACAACCATAATACATGGTAAATACAAGAGTAAAATATACATTGTAACATTCCTAGTAATTGCATGAATACAAAGATATATATATCTTGGAATGCAAAAAAGACAGCAGTCCTTTAAAGAGTTAGCAACATGATTTTATTCTCATACTCATCATAGACAACAGGTAGTATATATATTTTAAAAAACTGTGTGCTACCATTTTGCTCAGAGGGAATGTGGATTTTCTTCAAATAAGAAGAATCTTGATTAATTTTCAAGGTACCTCTTAAAACCAAACTACACCTGATGTAGGAAATCCATTATCTCTCAGCTTTCAAAAGAAACATCAATAGCAGCTCAATGGAGAATGTGTTGGTACTGTTGACTACTTTTAACTTCCCACCACTATCAGGTTCTCTAAGTGAAATCACAACCCACCCTGAAAAGCCACTGGATTCAGAGGAGGGGGTGAAATTCTGTTTACTTTTTGTACGGTAAGTGGTTTGGTTCATGGAGACAATGGCTGGAGACAAAAGAAAAGTGGTTAGACGGAAACAATGGGAGCTGGGAAAGAATAACGTATGGGTGAAGAAATCTTTTATTGAAAATATGGAAGAGAAGACCACTGTGATAATGGCATTTCCTTGGTGGAGCAGAATGGGCACTGGTTGGACTGGAAATGGTGATGAAGAGAGCCTGAAGAAAACATGAGGCTGCCTTATATGGACTCACACTGGGTCACCTCTTTCTAGTTGGAATTATTATTAGTAGTATTAGTATTAGTATTACTATTATTATTATTACTTCTTACCTGTCTCTCCCTATGGATCAAGACAAGAAGCACCAAATTAACATATTAAATATAACATTGGTTAAAAGCATATATCAGTTAAAAACATATATCTATTTAAAAGAAGTAAAACAAATACATTTTAAAACAATCAATACAAAATTTAAAATTCACAATTTAAAATAATCTGGATAGGTCTGTTGGGAGAGACTGGTCTTTAATGCTGCTTTAAATTCAAACAGCATATTCAGCTGTTGTATCTCTTCTGGCAGGCCGTTCCAGAGTCTAGGAGCAGATGAAGGAAAAGTCCTCTGGGTGACAGTTACCAACCTAGTTCTGGCTGACTGGAGCAAACATCCCCCAGAGGACCCAAGTGTACAGGGTGGATTGTACGGTAGAAGGCAATCCCATAGGTAACCTGGACCCAAACCTTGTAGGGTTTTAAAGATAATAACCAACACTTTGTAACTTGCCAGGAAACTAACTGGCAGCCAATGGAGTGATTTTAATATTGGTGTGATATGATCACTCTTGGATGTAGCAGTGACTAATCTGGCTGCCATGTTTTGAACCAATTGAAGTTTCCAAACGTGGTATAGAGGTAGCCCAATGTACAGTGCATTGCAAAACACTAGCCTTGAGGTTAGCAAAGTGCACACGACTATCTTTAGGTCCTCCAACTCTAGGAAAAGTCACAGCTGGCGTAACAGCCAAAGCTGGTAGTAAGCACTCCTGGCCATCACATCTATCTGAGCTGTCATTTGGAGCTACAGACCCAGAAGCACTCCCAGACTGCAAATGCAGTCTTTCAGGGGGAATGTAACCTCATCCAGGACTGCTTGGCAAATGTCAAACCACAGGTTAGGACCCTTGACAGTAAGCACCTTGGTCATGTCCGGATTTAGCTTCAGTTTGTTTTTCCTCATCCAGCCCATTACCTCCTCCAAGCATTAATTCAGAGACACACTATCCTTAGCTACAACTATTACTTTGTATTAGAAAAATCTTTGGTATTTGTAGACATACATGCATTGTCAAATTAGATTCCTGTGATTTGCAATTTAACTGACACTCAGCATAGCTGGATCCTGAATGCTTTTACTGTTGCTAAAAGGTTGCTACTTCAAGGTTGTAAAGATAAACTCATCTTCCATCATTCAATGGCCAGCTGAATTAGTAACCCATAAATGCATATTTTATAAACATCAGCTCCAAGACAACGTGATTTTGGAAACATGTACAACTTATATTAATATGCCTGGCCCATATTTATATCTCATGTACCCTCACATTTTTTCCTTTTTCTTCTCTTTCCTCTTTACTTTGTATTTATATTTTAAAAGTTCAATAAAATATATTAAAAATGTGCACTTGGGCTACCGATTCATCTATCCAGTAGTGACTCTCTAAGGTCTTGTTGGTCTTTCCCAGTCTGGCTGAGATGCTTTTCAATTATGATGTTGCTGTTGTTGTTATTGTTGTTGTCGTTGTTGCTGTCATTTTTGTTGTTGTGTGCCTTCAAGTCATGATGCTAGGCATTAAATCTGAAAGTCTGAGCATGCAACACAATGTGGTCTACTACAAATTATGACAATAAAATAGCAGTGTTAGAAAACTACACAGTTGCTCAGACAACATTGGAAGTGGAATAGTGTAAGGACTTTATCAGCTGGGGCTGAAACAGTGGAATTATGACACAACCGTATCACAAACAGGTTCCCGTTATCGCATGACGACATTGTCCTCCTGTGGTTCATGTGTGCTCTACCTGTTAACTACATGTAATCTTTAACTGACAGGCAAAGCCAACAATAGCCATCAATATCATTCTTTCCACAATATTGACAAGCATGCAATAATCACGTCCCACTGTACTTGCACAATTACAGCGTGAATGGGTGGTCCTCTTTTCCCCCTCCTCTTTCCCAATGAGAACACATAATTAAACCTCTAGGGTAGAATGTGAAGAGGACCTACAGGACACTCTTTTAATCAACTGTCACCTTTTCTCAGTATCTTTTTATGTTTGTTCAAGTGTTTATTTATTAATTTCTTTGGTTATTTATTTGTTTTTAGTGTTTTAGAGCGAAGTCACACCTTCTCACGAGAAAAGCCCAAATCTCACATTTGCAAAATAGCGTAAGTAAGAGAAAAAATTTCTTAAAGTCACATGTGCTGGCCGGCAGGAGGCATTAATACTTTGTCATTAGAAAGCAATGTGAAGACAAGTTTTACTATAGCACAAGCTGAAATCACATTCTTAAACTGCTAGAGATGTTCATGTGATAATTCTGTGGTGGTAGTATTGCACAATTACAGCAACATGCAATAATTACTGTAATCATGATACTATGTTTCTGCTTTCCTCAATCACGGAATTATAGCATTTTTAGACACTAGTCTGAGAAAGTCCTAAATTACCCAAAACTTATTTCAGGATTAGCACCATAATACAGTCGGCCCTCTGTATCAGCAGATTTGGCATCCACAGATTCAACCATCCATGACATGAAAATATTTTTTTTAAAAAAAATAAGTAAATTCCAAGAAAGAAACCCTGATTTTGCCATTTTATATAAGGGACATGATTTTACTATGCCATTGTATATAATGGGGCCTGAGCATCTGTCTTGGCTGGACTAGACAGCCCTTGTGGTCTCTTCCAACTTTATGATTCCATGGTCTATGGATTTTGGCATCCATAGAGTGTCCTGGAACCAAACCCCAGCAGATACCAAGGACCCACTAGAGACAAATTGAAGCGTTCTGGTGAATGACGGAAGAAGAAACTTAAAACAGATAATAAGATAACCAATAGAAAGCACATAAGAATCCCTGACGCATTTTGTTTTATTCGGCATTATGGAGGCATGGAGACACACTATCCACAATGCTGCAGCCTTATTTGAGAACTCACACCGAACAAGTCTTGAAGAGAAACGACAACGCAGAAAGAATCACAACCCAGAAACATCACCCAAGGAGACCTTCTGCTGTTCTTTCTGCAACCGGACTTATTTATCTTGGATTGGCCTTTTTAGTCATCAGCGTGCTTGCAGAAAGCGCGGGATGAGTCCTTCCTGAATCTTCATTTGTGAAGAAAAGCCAGAGAGAGAGAGAGAGAGAGAGAGAGAGAGAGAGAGAGATGTATATGTGTGGGGTTTTTTTTCTCCTATTGTATTTAGTATTGTATTTTAGTATTTCATATTATTGGAATAGTTATAATTGTTTTATTCTGTAACCTTCTGTAAAGCACCATGTACATGGATGGCACTATATAAATAAATGTTAATAATAACAACCACCACCACTACCACCTAGTGAGGGAAGTAGTAAGGATGAGAGCCAGAGAAGCAGTTCCAAGAATAAGAACTACATAGTGAGTAAGGAATACCATTTGGAACCAAAACATAAGGAAAGAAATCTAGGAAGTACACTCCTATTTCAACACAAGGCCAGGTGGTCAGTAAGACTGTAGCTCTGGATCTGAACTGCAAATACTTATTCTCAGGAAAGTTACCAGCCAGTTCGAAGTCAAAGGCTTTCGCGGCCGGCATTCATCAGTTTTCCATGGTTTTTTTCCAGGCTGTGAGGCCGTGTTCTGGAAGAGTTTATTCCTGACATTTTGCCTGCATCTGTGGCTGGACCGCAGATGCAGGCAAAACGTCAGGAATAAACTCTTCCAGAACACAGCCTCACAGCCCGGGGGGGGAAAAAAAAACCACGGAAAACCTTACCAGTCAATTACTAATCAAGGAAGTAACGTGTGGGGCTGGGTAAGCAGGTCTGTAAGGGGAATACAGGGAGTGTGATGGAGTCTCCTTCTTTGGAGGTTTTTGAACAGAGGCTGGATGGCTGCCTGTCAGGAGTACTTTGATTATGTATTCTTGCAAGGCAGGGGGCTTGACTAGATCTCCCTTTTGGTCCCTACCAACTCTATGATTCTATGTCATACATGCTGACAAAAGGACCCTAGGGAGTAATGAGCTAAGGGTTAATAGAGATCATTTTACATTCAGTGCATTTCTTCCACATACTCCATCAAGTAAGACAACCACACATAGTATCTACTCCTCCTTTTGTACTTGTGTACACAGAGAAGCTTGCTAAAGTAAAATTTAAGTTCAATGTGGAATGTCATGCTAAACAGAAACATATGGAAAAATTCTGAACAAAATGAAAAGAGTTATAATCAGGTTGGCCCCATTTTGAAGAATTTCAATAGAACTCCAACTTTCACTGCCAACTGAGCTTCAAGTGCACATGGCATTAGAAAAAGCCCTCTGATTGTATCTGTGTGGACACCAGCAATTTCCTACAGAAAAGTTACATCACAGAAAATTCATCCCTGAGAAATAAATTTCAAGAAGATAGAATGAACATTTATTTATATTCTACCTTCTCCCCATGCTCAAAGTATCTCATAGAATAACACAAAAGCCAATGCAATTCATTCAAGACCTTAAAACCAAATAATAAAAAAGTGTCAGTAAAAATTGGCCCTAAAACCACTCATAAACTCATAAACACATCCACAGCAATCAAAATATGAATGCATGAAACACCAGGAGCATCAGCTCAGCCTATTCCATGAATGCTGGAAGAAATAGGCCTTGCACTTCTGAATAAAAATGTGCATTCATTTTTCTTCACAGGAAGGTGATGCTGTTCCAGTTCTGGAGGCAACTTAGTAGCCGCTGATCCTTTTTACGCCATTCTCCCTCTTAATGTAACAAGTGTCCCATATGCAAAAGTGCTGGGTGCAAAGACAGATTTTGGGAAACAGCATGCTGATAGAATGGAGCCATCAGTGATTTCCAATTTCCAATTTAAAAAACAACAACAGTATTTCCTCTGGAAATGTGAAATAATGTACAGACACGTAAAGTTATATTGGTTTCCCCACATGAAAATCAGTGATGAATAATAATGGAGCATTACTATTGTATTTGTCTTACATTTTATAGCCTGATAATTCCCAAAGTTTAGGATAATACACAGTGAGAATTTAACCTCCATTTTCCCCCTTGGAGTCCTGCCTCTGTTAATAGCACTTCGTTTAATTTAGTCCTACTCCTCCTTTACTGACCTTATAACTTATCAAATTTATGAACATCACATCCCTTTGTTAGCATTATTCTCCCCATTCCCCCAACCCACCCCAGTCTTTGATTTTTATCAAAGTATCATTAAGAAACAATGCTTTGATCCTTTGTGGTAGCTTTCCCCAGGGCTCCCACAAATCACAGGAGGAACACAAAAGTGATATACTTAGCAAAGTATATTCAGTTCTTTTGTTTAACTCAATAACATTCATCTCAATCAACACTGATGTTATATGGATTCTATTCTGTGTTCCAATATTCTAGTACTATATTTCACTGTGTGTTCAGATTTCATATTTAGAGCAGAACCACTGAAAGCAATGATATGTGTTAGTCATGACTAATGCAAATCCCATTGATTTCAATGGATCTGGATCCAACCCTCCAATAAAGCAGATAATATATCCCACTCTTCCTTTATTAGCAGATGTCTCCTTAGCCTAAGAAGTTTAAATGAAAAAAATCTTGGTTTCATTTCAATAAATTTTGAAAAGTTCTACATTCCAATATAAATTCCAAAACATGAAATATTGACAGAATCTGTGGTTCAGTTGGAGGATACTAAGAGTAAATAATTGCAGTTGAAAATTGATCACACATAAAGGGAGAGGACATGGATAGTGGTAAGGGAATTATACTAAATTAGCAGTCAATACATTAAAAAGAAAACGAAAAGCTAGCATACATGGCTGCAGGATGACTCAGCTTACCTCACATTTCACTTTTCAAGAACTACGATGTGAACTTACTCCATATTTATGCCCCAAAACCTATCGGACAATGAGTTCACTATTGCCATTTGAAAATATAATTGGAAGATTTTTCAGATTTAAGAAAAATTAAGAGATGTTATCTCACAAAGCTGAGTGTGAATATCTGCATTTTCAAACAAATAAAAGTCATGATATTAGAAAAGAAACAGGACAATATACCCCGGAGCTATATCTACTAAACATAATAGATGATGTAAAGAAGTCAGAGATTAAAAATAGATGGAGAATATTATTATATATGGTTACCACAGCAAGGATTTTATATGCTCAAAAATGGAAAAAGAAAGAAACTCCAACCGAGGAAGAATGGATTGTAAAAATGTATGATATGTGGGAAGCTGACAGATTAACAACACTAAGAAGGGCCAGGTCAATAAGCAAAATTGCAAAAGAATGGGAGCCGATGGAGAAATTTTGGGCAAAATACAAGACCGTAAAGAATTATTGACCTTTATAAGAGAAGAAGGGCCAATAAAGAAGGAGAATAAATCTAAAAAAGGAATATAAATTTTAAGATATACAAGAACAGTTAGACATGTACGGGTAAAAAAAAGATGCATGGCTGGATAAGCATAGAAGGAACACTTAAGGAAAGAAAGAAACAGAAAACAGAAAAAGAGGAAGAGAAAATGAATCTCTGCAGAGGTGAACAGGAAGGAAGACGGGAGATATATATAGAAATAGGATACGAATGTATAGAAATATGACATGAATATACTTTGTGCTAACTTATTTTAGATAATGAAATAGAGTTACAGTATGTTATAAAAAGGGTAATTATACAATGTGTTTTGTAATAAGCGGTAATGTAAAGAGGTAAAAGTGTGATGATACTTTGCAATATATGTATGAGAACACACCGGCTGTAACCAATAAAAAATATATATATAAAAAAAAAAAAGAAACAGGACAATATAAACAAAAGTACTGTAGAAGGTAAAACATAAAAGTTTGGGCAAAATTAGAATGTGGGGGAAATAATAGTTGGATTGATGGGGGGCGGAATCAGTGTGTATGGGGGGGGACTGCAGCAGCTAACCAGGTCCACCCAGATTTATGAGGCCTGATAATTAGTGAATGCGATTATTTATATAATCATAGAATTATAGAGTTGGAAGAGACCGCAAGGGCCTTCCAGTCCAACCTCCTGCCATGCAGGAATACACAATCAAATCATTCCGACAGATGGCCATCCAGCCTCTGTTTAAAAACCTCCAAAGAAGGAGACTCCACCACATTCCAAGGCAGTGTATTCCACTTCCAAACAGCTCTTACTGTCAGGAAGTTCTTCCTAATGTTTAGGTAGAAACTCTTTTCCTGTAGTTTGAACTCATTGCTCCATGTCCTAGTCTCTGGAGGAGCAGAAAACAAGCTTGCCCCATCTTCAGTATGACATCCTTTCAAATATTTAAACATGGCTATCATGTTACCTCTCAACCTTCTCTTCTCTAGACTAGACATGCCCAGCTCCCTAAGCCGTTCCTCATAGAGCATGGCTTCTAGACCTCCCACCATCTTGGTCGCCCTCCTCTGGACATGTTCCAATTTCTCAATATCCTTCCTGAATTGTGGTGCCCAGAACTGGACACAGTATTCCAGGTGAGGTCTGACCAAAGCAGAATAGAGTGGCACAATTACTTCCCTTGATCTAGACACTATACTCCTATTAATGCAGCCTAGAATCACATTGGGCTTTATAGCTGCTGCCTCACACTGCTTACTCATGTTCAGCTTGTGGTCGACTAAGACTTCTAGATCCCTTTTGCATGTACTGTCATCAAACCAGGTGTCACCCATCCTATATCTGTCCATTTCATTTTTACTGCCCAAGTGTAGTATCCTACATTTCTCCCTGTTGAAATTCATTTTGTTAGTTTGGGCCCAACTTTCTAATCTGTTAAGGTCATTTTGGGTTCTGATCCTGTCCTCTGGGGTATTAGCTACCCCTCCTAATTTGGTGTCATCTGCAACCTTGATAAGCATATCCTCTATTCCCTCATCCAAGTCATTGATAAAGATGTTGAATAGCAGTGGGTCCAGGACAGAACCCTGTGGCACCTCACTAGTCACTTCTCTCCAGGATGAAGAGGAGCCATTGGTGACTACCCTTTGGGTTTGGTCAGTCAACCAATTACAAATCCACCTAACAGTTGCATTGTCTAGTCCATAGGTTACTAATTTTTTTGCAAGAATATCATGGGGGACCTTGTCAAAAGCCTTACCGAAATCAAGATACACTACATCCACAGCATTCCCTTCATCTATCAAATCTGTAACTCTATCAAAAAAAAAAAAAAAAAGAGAGAGAGAGAGAGAGAGAGAGAGAGAGAGAGAAGATTAGTCTGGCATGACTTGTTTTTGAGAAATGCATGTTGACTTTTAGTGATCACAGCATTCCTTTCTAAGTGCTTACAGACTGTCTATTTAACGATCTGCTCTAGAATCTTTCCTAGTATTGATATCAGGCTGACTGGGCAGTAATTATTTGGGTCTTCTTTTTTCTCGTTTAAACTGAGAGCTGTTAGGAAATGGAAGAAAGGACACAGCATTACTAACCATCTATAGAGAGAGAATGTGACTGTTTCTTTGTAATGCAATTAGCAGATTCAATCCCTGAACCAGTTTGAGATCATGGGAAGGGAAAAAGGTTACCCCCCCCCCTAGTTCTGATTCAAATTGGGACTCTGTGCCTGTCATTTATTTATTTATTTAATTGCAAAGCACACATATGTTGTTGTGTCTAATTTGGCCACAATAATCTAAAAAGTGATTGTTTGTCTCTAGTATCAGATGCAAACAATCAGATAATCATTAAATGAAAAGAAAACTCTCCCACCACTTGTAGGGCCATGCCTGAATTCTAAAAATTGCACTCCACATATATGAAACAACAGAAGTTTGTAAGAGACTAAGTAAAATAGGAATTCCATTACTGGACTGGGATGAGCAAGAGAAGACCTCACAACTCTCCCGGCAATTGCTCAGATCTTCTTTCCATGTGTGCAACACACAGAGAGAAATATATATACAAAGAATTAAGTAGAATCAACTTGAAGCATAATTAATTACATGTAGGAAAGCAGCTAATGAAACTAATCAAAGTACACAGCATGTTAATGAAAGTTAGCAGCTGGGACCAAATTATTGCATTAGGCATAGCCAGAGTGTAACTGAAAATACATTCCATCCAGAGCTAATGGCTTATGGCATTGTTCAGCATACAGTTACTGAGGAATCACTGAGGCAAAGCTCCAGCAACCTTGTCAGCAATAAGGTAGTCAACATGTTTAATTGTACTCATGCTACTTGGCTACACTAGTAACTAGTGAATATGCTCTCAATTATTTTTATATGGCATTGAATAATTTAATTTTAAAGCTAAGTACAGAGGTAATTGTATGTATGCATGAAATGTTTTCTGTTTATAAGTCAACATTTGCTAACAATTAGCACAACAGGTTACAGCTTTGTTTTCTTCATATGGAAATGGTTAAATATTTTTATGTATTGTATCCATTCATCAGATTATTCTTTTTCTGTATATTTCCAAAGCAGTACAAAGATAATCAGATTATACATTTAGAACACAAGCCAGGTGTTATCTGCCCCATTTAAATAACAAGTCACAACTGGGTTTATGTTTGCTTTCCATATTATACATTACCATCTAAGCCATCATAGTGTAGTACAGGCACTGCCATGCCAGAACTGCCAATCACTGGCAGTGAGTACAGTGTTTTCACTCTGGGTTTCTTCACAGCCTCAACTTTTCCTTTCAACTCTTCAAATCTCTCATTCGCCACTGCATGTGCCAGACAGTTCCTCAAACATTTTTCATCTACATTTTGTCTTTGTAACATCTGTTGCCTGGAGAAGTGGGGGGGGGGGGAGAGAAGGTTTCATAGTCTTTCATTGCCTGTAACTGCACTTGCATGTTAGTCAGATCCCAAAATCTTGAATGTGTTCTGCATGAATACCATTTTTGTACTTTCTTTATAATGTACAGGATTTGGTAATGTATATAAGTTCTATGACTTTTACTTCTCCATTTGGAAAAATATATTGTACTACATATTATCAGATAATCTCTTTATAGGTAAAGGCAGATACCAAAATGGCATTTGCAGGTTCAACCCAGACATTTGTACAGAGCACATCAAAATGCTTCTTTCAGTTTCCTTTTCCAAAGTCTCTTCATAAATCCTGTATAGAGTTTGGTAGTGCAAAAGCTTCTTAAAAGGCTGCAGGCCCTGGTTACTATTTTTTTTATTTATTTTGTTAGCAAGAATTCATCTCATTACCTCCACATCTGATAGGCTCTGTAAAGTTAATGTTCCTAAAACATGGTTTGAGGTAATGTTGCCAGGTTTTCAAAACAGCAACAAGGGAGAGTAGAAATTCATGACATGCCTGGCATGTCAGAGAGGCAGCAGGGGGGACCACTGGCAGAGGGAATGGCTGCCTAGAGAGCAGAGACATCTGAAGGAGGAAGGCACAAGTGCATAAGTGGCAACTGGCAGAAAACCTCATTGACTACACTTGCAGCAAGTGGAAACTGGTGGCTCTATGGGAAGAGAAGGTCGACACACAGCAGCTACATGTTGAGACTCTTCCATGCATCAGAGAACACAGGGGAACACCCTTGTCGTCTAGATGATGAAAAAAACTCCTAATGGAATGTGCAGAGAATACCTTTTGTCCCAACGAGCTATGGAGGAGATTTGTTGTATTCGGAAGGAGGGGGGAAAGAAACTCAATGTACAGTGTGCCAAGAGAATTCACAGTTTTCTGAGAAGTTTTTGATATACTGTGGGGAGATGAGCATTACTGGTTGTTTGGACAACCGATTCTCAGCACTGAGCATTCTGGGCAAAGGCAAAAGTTGAAAGCTGATTGGTCCATCATGCAAGTGGAGTAGGGCTTTCCTCTACTGCATCCCTTTGCAGCCAGAAAGCTGAGGGAAAGCTGAGGGGAAGAATGGGACCCACAATAAAACTCGCAGTAGAATAATAGGTGAGAACAAGCAATGCTTTAGATGTCCATACACCAATGCACAGAGTTTGGGAAACAAGCAAGATGAGTTTGAAATCCTAGTGCAGGAAAGTAAATATAACTTTATAGGTATGAGAAAGACTTCATGGGATGACTCCCATGATTATAACAATTCAAGGATATAATCTGTTTAAAAAATAAATGGGGAAGAAATGGGAGTAGAATTATAAGTCATACGAATTCATCTGAATGGAAATCCAAACAAGTGTTCAAACTGGAGCAGTAGAGAGCACCTGGGTAAAAATAAATGGAAAAAGAAATAAAAGCAACACTGTGGTAAGAGTTTACTACATGCCACCAAACCAAGGGCTTGTCTAAATGCTGAAAATACTCCTCATAGAATGCGAGGAGAATACCTTTTGTCCCAATGGGATTCTGTGGTGATTTGACATATCCCGAAGGAGGGGGGGCTCCAAATACTCTGTGGGAAAAGCCTTGGTAGCCTTTCCCGAAGTTTTTAAAAGCTCTGAAGGAAATGTGCATTCCTGCTTGTTGGGACAACTGATGAGATTTGTTCAGCAGTCCAGAGAGGGTGGAACTTGACATCTGATTGGTCAAATGTGCACAGGCGCAGGCTTGCCATCAAGTGCCCGGAAGCGCTAGCACTCATGCACTTTTTTAACTTTTATTTTTTAAAACAATCAAAAGGGAACCCAGCAGCACCCAGAGACAAGGAGGGCCGCCACCGTGAGGAAGAGGAGGAGAGAGATCTGCCCTTCATCCATTCTGGTGGTGGCAGAGGCCTCCAGTTCTGGCTGCAAAGGGATGCAAGGAGCTGCCTGGTCAGCTGCTGGTTGCAGAGAAGGATGAGGAAGGTGGCTCTTCGCCACTCCGGCTTAATCTCCTTTCCCAGCTGGGCTGCTCCTTCTCTCATGCTTGTCCCATGCCCTCCAAAGCCTGCTGACTTCAAGCTTGGTGGACAGGCATGAAAGGAGCAGCCCAGACCAGGAAAGCAAGATGAAGCCAGAATGGCAAAGAACCTCCCTCCTCTTCTTTCTCTGCAACGAGCGACTGGTCAGGCGACTCCTCCTGTCCCTTTGCAGCTGGAATTGGAGGCTGCCACTGCCACCGGGATGGGTGAAGAGCAGGCAGTTCTCCTCTTTTTCCTCAAGGTGGCTTCCCTCCTTGTTGTCTCTGGGCACTGCTGAGTTCCCTTCACCTTCCTTGCCTGGAAGGCAAGGAAAGCAACTGGTTACCAGCAACTGTCTGGAAAGCAACTGGTTACCAACAAAGTATAAACAGCACTAGTCTGGGAAGGTAGCCAACTGTTAATTAGCTCACAGGAATGCAAACACAGACAAAGATTTAGTCCAGTAACACAGTCCAGAAGGTCAAAGGCTTACGGCAGTCAGTCAGAGTGGGTCCAAAACAGTCTGTGGGTAAATAGGAGCAGGCAGCAGGGTAGTCAGGGACAGTCCAAGGTCTAAGCACAAGTCAAGGTAACAGAAGTCAAGATAACTGGAATCCAGGCACTGAAGTCAACAGGAAGCTTTCACCAGGAAGTTCAGTTGATCTCTGACAAAGCCTCCATTGCCTCTCCTTTAATTGCATATATAAAGCAATTAAAGCTTTGTCAGGTGTTTCTTAACGAGCAGGTTTTTCTCATAAAGTCTCAGAGATTTCCTTTGAGCTTCCTTTTGAGCTCGCTGCTGGGTATATGATGATGGAGGTAAGTCCCTCTCTTCTTCATCATCCTTATCTGAATGGGCAGGACTCTCTGCTGGGACTGATGCCAACCCACTTGGACCAGGCTCTTCCTCTGCTCAAGCCTCTAGGTTGGCAGTGTTCCCTGCTGGCACAGGTGTAGATAAACCTGTGCCAGGGTCCCTAGGGCCATTCCCTGCCATGTCCTCCTCCTCCTCTGACTCTATACCCTCATCAGGCTCATGGGGCATGACACTACCACACAAAACAACGCAGCCACCATCCTGATTCGCAGCCGCATGAACATCACAGTGGAGAGCTTTGCAGTTTTTAAGCAAAACAGCATGGAAACAAAACGATGCTGCTGCAAATTGTCTATAATGTGCAGGTATGTGCATTATTTCTTCTTGTCTAGACAAGCCTCAAGATGAGATAGTGGATGATGCTTTTCTGAAACAAATCTCAGAAATTTCCAAGAAGCAAGAACCAGTAGTTATGAAGGACTTCAGTTTTCCTGATATCTGCTGGGAGGCTATTTCTGACCAACTTCTTGATGTGCCTTGCAGACCATTTCCTCTTTCCAAAGGTAGGGGAAGGAACAAGAAGATTAGCAAAGCTGGGCTTGAGCCTAACCAATAGGAAGAAGTTGGTCATTGGAATCAAAGCAGTTGGTATTTCAGGAAGAAGTGACCACATAATGCTAAAATTTGTGATTGTGGGAAAGGCCAAAGAAGAGTATAGTCAAACACAAACCTTAGATTTCAGGAAAGCTGATTTTATCAAGCTCAGGGAAATACTGGGCACAGCACCATGGCTAAGGATGTTAAAGGAATAAGGCATCCAGCATGGGTGGGATTTCATGAAGAAGGAACTGCTAAAAACACAATCACAAACAATTCCATGGAAAAAGAATAATGGGAAACATCTGAAAAAGCCAATCTGACTCCAGGAGGAAGTGAAAAGGAAAAAGAACATGTGCAAAAAAATAAAATAAATAAAAATAAAAAAAAATGGCAAGAAGCACAAATCACTAAGGAAGAATACAGACATGTAGCCCAAGCTTGCAGAAATAGTGTATGGAAAGCTAAAGCTGAAATGAGCAAGAGAATGAGAAAGGAAATAGTGGGACCACTGCTCAGCAATGACGGTAAAATGCTAATAGATTACAGCGAAGAGGCAGAACTGCTCAATACGTGTTTTGTTCCAGTTTTTCCCAAAAGAGGATTGTATGCTTCCATGCAACAGCAAAGATGTTGGCAAGGTATCTGGGTTGCAAGTCAAGGAGGAGGCAGACGAGGGGGAGATGATGATGATAATGATGTTTCTTTATAATAACCTTTCCACCAAATTGATAAGGAGTTAGTCAGGAATCATCTAGTTAACCTAATCTGCAGGGCCAGATGAACTGCATCCCAGAGTATTGAAGGAACTTGCTGACATAATTGCAGAAACACTTGCCATCATGTATTTATTTATTTTTAGAAATCATGGCTAATGGGTGAGGTGCCAGAGAACTAGAGACAAGCAAACATTGTCCCTCTCTTCAAAAAAAAAAAAAAAATGCAAAAAAGATCCAGGAAACTACAGGCCAGTCAGCCTGAGTTCAATACCAGGAAAAATATTAGAACAGATTATAGAGGAATCTGTGTGTCAAGAACCTTGATAACAATGCAATGATTAGTAGGAACCAGCATAGGTTTGTCAAGAACAAATCTTCCCAAACTAATTTTACATCTTTTTTTTCAAATCAGGATATTAGTTTAGTAGATGGTGAGAATACTCTGGATGTCATTTATTTGGATTTCAGCAATGCATTTGATAAGGTCCCCCCATGATATTTTGATTAGCAAACTGACTAAATATGGAATACATGGAAATACCACCAGCTGGATCTGTAATTGGTTGGAAAATCCCATTCAAAATTGCCATTAATGGATGCGCTTCAAATTGGAAGGAGGTCGCAAGTAAAGTGCCATGGAGTTCAGTTCTGGGGCAGATGTTCTTTAATATTTTAATCAATAATTTAGATGAGGGGATGGAAGGAATCCTTATAAAATTTGCAGATGATACAAAAATGGGAGGGGTAGCTAACACATTGGAAGACAGGAACAGAATTCAAAAGAACCTTGATAGACTAGGAAACTGGGCTGAAAATAATAAAAAGAAATTCAACAGAGACAAATGTAAAATTCTACATTTAGGCCGCAAAAAAACCAGGTATAGGGCAGTGAGAGTGGTTCGGCAATAGAACCAATTGCCCAGAGAGGTGGTGAGGTCTCTTCTCAGGATGTCTTCAAAAAGAGGCTAGACAGCTACCTGCTGTGGATGCTCTAGCTAGAGGTACAGCATTGAACAGGGAGTTGGACCTGATGGCCCATAGGGCCCCCTCCAACTCTATGATTCTATGACTGTCAGGAAGTAGCTATTAGCAAATTTGTGTTCTACGTAACTACCAAATTGATAAGTTAACTTGCCCATGTATTTCTCTGTAAAATTAACATATTATCCACATTCATAAACTACCTGATGTACACACTTCTTTCTTTATGAAGGGCTCACACTCCAAAATACAGGATTTGAGGCATTTTGTTCAGTCTATGTAAAAGTAAAAGCTTTCCAACCCTAAAATAGGGGGCATCCTTGATAATAAGAGACACCTCACAACTCTAGTTTGGGGGCACATGATACAGTCACTGTGCTGAAGCTATGATGGTCTGGAAGTGGTTGGTGCCTTCATGGGAAACTTCTGGAGAACCATCTAAATTCACTTGGTTGTGGGATTTCATGAACAGTAGGACCCCCGTATCCACTGGGGATTGGTTCTTGGGGGCCCCATGGATACTGAAAACCGTGGATAACAGTGAATGCCATTAAAAATAATGGGACTTTTGTTTTAAAATATCATGGAGTTGCCTTGGGGGACCTAGAAAATGGCTAGAGAGGACACATTTTCTAGGAAGACTCTATGGCAGATGTGCTGTTTTGTATCCCGTGGATAACTGAATCAGTGGATACGGGGGTCCTACTGTACTAATACATAAACAGCTATTTCGAAGGGGATGCCAATATTGAAATTCTAGATATGACTCTAGATGAGCTGTAGTGTGTGCTGTTTGGGATCATGTCCAATGCCATATAGTGAGTTAACTCTTTTCAAACAAAAATCAAAATGCTAAACTTCTATAACCATAGCAATTTTGTGTCTGTGCACTATTATGAGTAAGATCCAGGATATCACTTGCAGAAGAGGATAGTCAAAAGCTGACTTCTCCCTCTACCTTCTCTCTTTGTCCACACAGCTCATCTCAAATGAGCAAATATCAGTCAAGACTGAAATATCTCCTTCCTCAACTTGCTTCACTATTAAATTGCAATTTATTATGTAAAGATATAACAATAGCTTTGGGTTAATTAAATTCACCTTTGCAGTCTATATACTAAATTTTTATGCACCAGTGTTTCATTAACTTCCTTCCGCAAAAGTAACAATAAATGTAGGCAAGACTAAATACTGTATTAACTTCATTTGTTCTCTACAAAACCCATGCACCAAATAAAGAATTCTAGCCAGCATACATTCCTCTTGTCTGTACAGAC
Source organism: Gambelia wislizenii (assembly GCA_030847615.1). NCBI lineage: Eukaryota > Metazoa > Chordata > Lepidosauria > Squamata > Crotaphytidae > Gambelia > Gambelia wislizenii. The sequence continues at coordinate 114,770,679 of JAUMIR010000004.1, forward strand.
AACCAAATGCAGAGGGACTGGAGGAAGATGTCTGCCAGTTGATATTATGCTTAAGAAATTTACTGACTTCAGTCAGGCAAATGGAAACTTCCTGAAAGCTGCAGAGTTGCCCAGGTGTCACTAAGGTCATGATTTAGAGACAAAAAGATTGTTCAAGTGTAGGTCCTAATTTGACATGCAAAACCTTTATTAGGTGCAAAGATGAAACAAAAGTTAAAATGTTGCTAATTTTGAGGCCAAAGATAAAAGATTTGCATTTAGAAAATATTATTTTTCAATACTTGGAGACTACGCCAAAATAAAGAAAAATAAAAATAACAAAATTTAAAAACACAAAACATCACTATTCTGTCAGTTTATAGAATGCTATTGGAAGGGCTTTCTAGGTCAGAAACAAGGTAGCAAAGAGAAAGGGGTGTATTTTTTCTTCTCTCCTATTGTAATGCATTACATGGAATCCTAAGATCCCTACTGGGGACCGTCTGAGTAGCCTAAATCCCACATCATAATGGAAGTTGTGGAACAAAAAATAAGAATGACTCAAATGGCTGGTATGGAAATTATTATCACTACATTTTTATTTTTTAGGGTTTTTTAAAAAAATTAAATCTTGTGCTACGTCTTTTGTTTCTATAATATTCAATAGTGACAATTTTAATATTATATGATTTTTAACAGTCAGGCATCTCATATATGGCACAGAAAGAGATATAAATGGTTTGCTTCTTTGATTTTTTTTTCATGTGAAATATTTATATACTACTCAACTGGAAATGCTTTCAAGAGCATTTATAAATGCAATTATTATAATATATTTTAAATTTTGTTGAGATTCAATTATTTCAAGAAGCTATCCTTTAAAAAATACATTTGTATAATTTTGAAGCATATACAGTACAGTTTTCTGTGGAGCAATCATATCTGCCATATTTTTATTCATTCATTTGTTTTTGTTGATGATGTGTGCCTTTAAGTCATTTCCAACTTATGGAGACCCTAAGACAAACCTATAATGGGGTTTCCTGAGGGCTGTGAGTGTTTGACTTGCCTAAGGTCACAGAGTGGGTTTTCATGGCTGAGCTGGAATTCAAACCCTATTCTCCACAGTCCTAGTCAGTAACACTCAAACCACTATGCTATGTTGGCTCCGTCATTCATGATTTAATTTCTATCCCACCTTCCTCCCAATATAGGACACACAGTAGTTGCCAACAGAAATAAAAACAAAGTACCACTCAATGGTTATATTTTTAAAATTAAATATCCTATTAAAACAGTACTAAACTAGAACAATTTAAAAACATTTAAAATGTAACTATCTAAATAAAAGTACAATATACAACCCCATCAAAATGCCCCACTGCGACAACCAGTTAATTGCCAAAAGCCAATTTGACTGTTTGATTTTTTTAAAAAAAGGTCTTTGCCTATTGACAAAGGGCAGAGAAGAGGCCAACTTGGCATCCCATGGGAGACAGTTCCACTGCCTGGGAGCAGCCACCAAGGATGTCATCTCATATATCCTCATCAGATGTGCCTGTGACAGGGATAGTACTGAAAGAAAAGTATCCCTCAAGGATCTTAAAACTCAAGAAGGCTCCTATAGGAAGGCAGAATCTTTCAGACAGTTTAGACCCACAGAAGACTAATCAAGAACACGTACCTCTCCACCTTAAAATTTTTATACATCTCTTTCCGCTGTTTTTCTTCTGCTACTATTCCTCTAACTATATGTTTCCTTTCATGCACAGTTTCTTCATAGTTCCTCCAGCCATCAAGCCTTATTAAACCTTTTGTCAAAGAAGTATGCTGAGTGCTGAAGCGTTGAATGAATGTGCGTTCTATGGCCTTCCTCTCCTTGTTCTCTAAAAAACAATTATACTTTCGTCTCATTGTGCTATTTAGCTTTTCCTTTTCCTGCTTATGTTCTTTCAAAATATCATCAATCATCATTTTGTCCTCTTCATATTTCTTCTGAACATTCTCTTTTCTTTCGTCTTGTAAACGATGAACATATTGTTGGACTTCACTCTTGGCAATTAGCATTTGCAAAGCTTCCCGCTCCTTTTTAACCTGAATGTCCAATTTATGACTCTGCCAGTATGCTTTGTCAATGGCACACAAGGGGTGGAGTCTTATAGTTCCAAAGGCTCTAGCAAAAACCCTTTTGTCAATGCTTCCTGGATCATGTACAGGTATAGTTTCTGGTACAGGATGTGTGATGTATCGCATATCATGGACAGCATTGAAAAATTCTTTCTCTTTGTTGTGATAATGTTGCATCTCCTTAGTCAATGAATAAAAAGGCATTTTGCACACTGAAAGCCTAAATTTAGTTGCCATCTCATCTTCCAATTCAGTTTTTCTCATGTCCAAGAGTCCTAAAAAGAAATAGTTCAATGCCACATCATTACTTCCCAAAATATTTTCAAGTTACTGACTTTTTTGTTATACATAGTTAAAATAAATCATATTTCAGTATTATCATATGGACAGCTGCATCCCATCTAAAAGACTGGATCACCCTAGAGTACAATGTTCTAATAAGAAAGTATTTTGTGCTTTACTCATTGGGCTTACAAAGGAGAAATTCTGTGGAATTACATTAGTCAAAAAATTCCCAGGATCATGAAGCTGCCTGTAACCCAGCCTCAAAATATTTGAAACTGAAGATTCAACATTGAATAGATTTTTTTCTAACTCTTATTCTTATTGTGCAGAATGATCTTGATGTAACAAAGCATTAACACATTTCCTAATGAATGGTATAAAACCGGAGTTGGCAATTGCCATGGCTTGGGGTTGGCACACTGGGCTTCCATGAGATGTTGAGGGCTGTAGCCCCTACTAGAAAATATTTTTGGCCAAAAATGAATCCTCACAGTTCAAAGAGATCAATTTCACTATGTTTTTCAGCCTCCTCTGTCTGTTTGAGGCCCACAAGAAGCCTTTAAAAAATACAAATAAAAAAACAACAACCAGGAAATCAACCAGAAGTCAATTTCTAATCCACTTTCTAAAAAAGCCCAGAGGGGCCACCCAAGACATAGGCTGCACTTTTTAGATCCCTCATATACAGAGCATACAGAGAGCTACAGGTTTCTAGATTTTTCTGTTTGTATCATACACATTTTGAGTTAGTCTCTTTTCCAAATTCTTCTCATAAAGCTTTTATTTCTATTATTCCTGAACAAGGCAAAGATCACGTTAGGTGTGTGAACAACAGGCCAGTCTCTCTATTTTGACGTTAAAATACAAGCTGCAACATTAAACAGATTTCAAAATACTGTATAATAACAATACTAAGTCATCTGGATCAGGGAGATTTTACTCCTCACATTCAGGGAAATAACAATTTAAGGGTAGTATTAAAAAAAAATCAACAAAAATTTTTGAGCCTCCTCCTCCCTCTGATCTTGAAGGCTGCAACCCCCTACTGCATTCTTCTCACATGTCTCTATCTCATCTCTATCTCTCTATATATTTTAAAATGGAAAACATTTTCAACAAAATCAACTGGCACTTCATTTTTATAGCTTCTCACTAGAATTTTTTAAATGGATTCACACTTTTAATCTTATTCTTAAGTAAGGAGTGATTACAAATGGGATGCTTTTAATTTTTTTCAACTTATACAGGGATACATGGCAGGGACATCCTCTCTCTCTTCCACTATCTATGCTTTGAAATGGGAAATCAGGGGGGAAATTAATCTACATGTTTATACATTAAAAATGTGAATATAAGGTAGATTTGTATTCTGATAACATTTTTTTTAAAATCTCTGGATTCATATGTTCTATTTCAGAGTTAATAAAATGGACACTTGTGATGAAACCTGGGTCTTCCAGTATGATCCTGAGACAAAACGATAGTCAATGCACTGGAAAACACCATGATTACCAAGAATGAAAAAAAGCACATCAAAACAAGCCCACATTCAAAGCCATGCTCATTGTTGTTTTTGACATCAAGGGCATAATTTTGGCAGAATGGGTTCCAGAAGGCAGAACAGTGAAACAGCATTATTATAAGGAAGTTTTGACAAAGCTAGGAGAAAGAGTCAGGAAAAAAAAGACCAGAACCAGAAAAATAGTTTCATTCTTCATCAAGACAATGTGCCTGCTCACATAGCACTTTCTGTGAAGCAGTGGCCGATAAATGCAATTAAAACATGCATCCAAACCCTCAATCCCACCCCGCCTTAAAATACAATTATTTAGAAATTAAAACATACTTTAAAATACAAAAAAAAAAGAATAAATATGAAAAATGAACAGTGGACATGGCAAGATTGGAACAAGCTAGATTTCCTTTTTTGATGGCCGGGTATCTATTCAGGAAAGGCCTGCCGGAAGAGATCCGTCTTAAGAGCTTTTTAAAAGCTATTTAGGGTGGTGATATGACAGATCTCATCCGGCAGGCCGCTCCATAATCTGGGAGCGATAGCCAAAAAGGCCCTCCAGGAGGTTGAAGAAAGTTTAATTTTTAAAGGTTGTAACAAATTCCTCCCAGAGCACCTGAGTGCACAGGGAGGATTATATGGAAGGAGGCAGTCCTGAAGACAGGTTGGACCCAAGCCATTTAGGGCTTTAAAGGTGATAACCAACACCTTGTACTGGGCCCGGAAACTAATGGGCAGCAAGTGGAGTGATCTTAAGATCAGTGTTATATGGTCCCTTCTAGATGTACCCAAGACCAGTCTGGCTGTCATATTCTCTACAAATTGAAGTTTCTGGACCAATCACAAGGGTAGCCCCATGTAGAGTGCATTACAGAAATCAAGATGAGAGGTTACCAGAGCATGTACCACGGTCTCAAGGGCCCTGACTTCCAGGAAAGGTGCAGCTGTTGTATCATCCGAAGCTGATAACAGGCACTCCTGACCGTCACATTTACACAATTCATCAACTGGAGTGACGAATCCAGGAGTACCTCCAGACTGCGAACACAGTCCTTGGAGGAGAGTATGACCCCATCCAGGACTGGAGATTGTATCCCAATGCCTGGGTTCGGGGATGCTACCATGAGTACCTCCATTTTATCTGGGTTCACCTTCAATTTGTTTTCCCTCATGCAGTCCATTACTGCCTTAAGACAATCATTAAGAGATTTTCCTTGGTTTTTTTCTGGGCTGTGAGGCCGTGTTCTGGAAGAGTTTCTTTCTGACGTTTCGCCTGCATCTGTGGCTAGCATCTTCAGAGAATGGTTGGGTAGGGGTGTGTGTGGAGTTTATATGCTGAGAACCACTGTTGGGGAGTATATGTAAATTTGTGTAAGTGAATGGTTAGTTTCTGGGTATAGAAATGCAAGGCTCATTAGTGTCTGTTTGGCTAATGGTTGGTTGATGGGCCATTATCTGCTGGGAATCCCCCTGTCCCTGGGTGGAATTCCTTTGTAAGTGTTGAGTTTTGATTCTATTGTATTTCAAAACTGGGAGCCAGATTTTGTTTACTTTTAAGGTTTCTTCTTTCCTGTTGAAGTTGTCCAGGTGTTTGTGGATTTCAATGACTTCTCTGTGCATTCTGACATGATAGTTGTTGGCCTGGTCCAGAATTTCTGTGGTTTTAAATAGCATTTTGTGTCCAGGTTGGTTTATCACATGTTCTGCTACTGCTGATTTTTCTGGCTGGCCCAGTCTGCAGTGTCTCCCATTTTCCTTGATTCGTGTTTGCACACTGCGTTTAGTGGTCCCTATGTAAACTTGTCCACAAATATATGGTATGCGGTAAACTCCTGCAGCTGTGAGAGGGTCTCTTTTGTCCTTCGCTGAGCATAGCATTTCCTGGATTTTCTTGGTTGGTCTGTAGATTGTTTGGAGGCTGTGTTTCCTCATCAGTTTCCCTATTCTGTCTGTGACTCCTTTGATGTATGGTAAAAATACCTTCCCTTTCAGTGGCTGTTTTTCTTCTTCATTCCTGTTGTTTTTTCTGGGTCTGGCTGCTCTTGTGATGTCTGATCTGGAGTAACCGTTAGCCTGTAGGGCCCAGCTCCAGGAGTTTACCACATTACCATGCAGCTGTGGACATGTTTACATAGGGACCACTAAACGCAGTGTGCAAACACAAATTAAGGAAGGTGAGAGACACTGCAGAATATCTAGCACAAGTTAACAACAAAAATAAATTTGTCACTTCAGAATGATTCGTTTCAATTAATATATATATATATATATATATATATATAATATCACTATGGGAATCATGGAACCATAATTGTTTTGATACTTCCCCTTATCAGTATCAAGTGTTATTAATTGTATTTGTACATCTGATTTCTGTCAGTTTTTCAAAAAAAAAATTGCTTTGCACACAATCATTAACAAATGAGTGAAACTAAGGAAAAGTAAAATATGCTACTTTGTCCTAACTTAACACAATTTGTCAAAAATGGCATGCAAGTGGCATGGTAAGAGATGCCCCTTTTCTATATACACCTGTCCATCCACTGAGATTTCCTAGGGAAGACCTCTTCTGTGTCAAAACAGTAGAAGCAATCCCTATCTAGAAACATAGAAGAGAGCCTTCCCTGTTGTATGGGCCCAGCTACAGAATGCTTCTCCAACAAGTCCTAATTGGTGCTGAAGTTGCCTTCATTATGTTGCCAAGTTAAAACCTGGTTTTTCTTCAAAGCTTTTGGGATCACTGATCAGCACTTAATTTGTGGTGGACTTCTGTGGTATATTCTGCTCAATTGTTTTACATTGTTTAAAACTATAGTAAATTCTTCTAAATTGTTTGATATTGTTTTCTTTAAAATTTCCAATATTGTTTTATTATCTGTACTCCACTTTAATATATATATGTAGTGTGAGGGCTCACACTAAGACTCTAAACTATCTAGTCTGTGAGCTGCTCTTCGCCGATGATGCTGCCCTTGTTGCTCACACAGAAGCAGCTCTGCAGCGCCTAACATCCTGCTTTGCAATAGCTGCAGAGCTATTTGGGCTGGAAGTCAACCTGAAGAAAACAGAAGTTCTTTACCAGCCTGCACCACAGGACGAACACCACCATCCCCACATTGCTGTCGGCAAATCTGTGCTCAAGTCCGTTCAGCAGTTCACCTACCTGGGAAGCATCATCTCCTCAGATGCCAAGATTGACAAAGAGATCGATCACAGATTAGCAAAGGCATATAGTGCATTTGGAAGACTTCACAAAAGAGTCTGGAGCAATAAACACCTGAGGCAAAGCACAAAGATCAGTGTGTATAGAGCCATTGTACTGTCTATTCTCCTCTACGGCTCTGAAACATGGGTCACCTATCACCAACGCTTACGACTCCTCGAACGCTTTCATCAGCAGTGTATACGTACAATCCTAAATATACGGTACACTGGACTGACTATGTGACGAATGTTGCTGTCCTTGAGCAAGCAGGGATCACCAGCATTGAGGCCATGATATTGAGAACGCCGCTGTGCTGGGCAGGGCACGTTTCTAGGATGGAGGACCATCGCCTCCCCAAAATACTACTCTACGGTGAACTCGCCACGGGTCAGCGTAAGAGGGGCGCTCCAAAAAAGCAATACAAAGACTCCCTGAAACAACATCTCAGGCTTGGCCAAATTGATCACCAACAGTGGTCCGCCCTGGCCTCACATCGGGAGGCATGGAGACGCACTATCCACAATGCTGCAGCCTTATTTGCGAACTCACGCCGAACAAGTCTTGAAGAGAAACGACAACGCAGAAAGAATCACAACCCAAAAACATCACCCAAGGAGACCTTCTGCTGTGCTTTTTGCAACCGGACTTGTTTATCTCGGATTGGCCTTTTTAGTCATCAGCGCGCTAGCAGAAAGCGCGGGATGAGTCCTTCCTGAATCTTCGTTTGCGAAGACAAGCCAGAGGAGAGATAGAAATGTTTTACTATAAATAGATATTTTAAATATACCTAAATAAGTGTCTGTCTGTATGTATGTTGCTTTTTCTCAAAATCTCTTTTTTCCCTGAATGACTGTAGTTTTATATAAGAATATGCCATATTGAGATAAGTCACATGTCAGGAAAGAATATTAATCAATTATGCCATGCCATCACGCAACAATAAATCATACTGTGATTGATTAAAATTAGAAATCTACTTTCCAAGAAATTTTAGGTTCTCTCTCCTCCAACTTCCAAGCCACACAGTTTATGATAGTCATCCTGAGTAATTTTGCTTCTGTTGGTGAATATTTACTCCTAAAAACAGGACACAAAATCTGATGTACATTTCATTCAGTTATGAATGCATTTTTTGCAGCCCCTGAGTTGGTTTCTACCCTCTATGGCACACAGAGAGCAGGCAGTGTTCTTACTTATTTCCAGGTTTATAAGGGCTGACATGATCAATCTGAACTGCCAATAGCAATGCTGGAAAAAAGAAAAACAGCCACTACTTCCTATTTGCAGCTTGGGAGGCTTATATGTAATTGCAAGGGCCAGGGATAAAGGGATACCAAAAGCAACAACCCAGAAAATTCAGAGGAAATATTTATGCACAACTATTAAGAAGTATGAAATGATTCCCTAATTGTGCATATCTTCTCTTGACATCCATTCTTGTATTAACTACCTGAGAGATTCATCTGACCTATGTAGCACACAAAGAAAAGTCTTTACTTATCACAGTTGCATAATTATTTTCCATCACTGGTTCCTTGTCACTTTTTAGAGCTAATGAAGTATTTTATGGATCCTGCCTTCCATGATCAATACAATATTCACACAGAGAGCTTCTGTCTGCATTACCCAGCTATACATTCCCTCTTTTCACTTAGGACTTTATCAGACACAGCAAATATGGCATCATAACGATGTCTAATGAACACAAAAGGGCGCACATAGCAGACAATCTCATGCTTTCACAATTACGTGTAGAAAATAAAGTGTTCATTTTAATTGACGGGCCAAGCTGTCAATAGATCTGCCATGGCGTTTTTGTGCCAGTACTGCCTGTGTCTGAAACCGTGTGCCATTTTCCTCCCGTGATTACATTGTCAATTGGCAGAACACTTCCAGTTGAGATCGAGAAAGCCAGGTGGGGGATACTCTTTTTATGAACTTCCCCAGTTTAATTTGAACTTTTTAGTGTTTCTGTGCTTGTGTGTACATTTTTTGTGTTAATTTAGCTGTTGTTGTTTTTTTAAACTCTTAAAGATGTTCAGGTCTTCTTGTGAGAATCAACAAAATCACATGCCCTGGTGAATGTGGAAGTGGACGGTGCGAGCGTTCATGCCCCAATAATGCTGGGGCTGTTTTTTCATGACATTACATGAAGGTATGATGAAAAGGCTTATTGTGCTGGGGGGCAGAATGCTTCAAAATACTGTGGGAAAGAGACAGTTTCAGAGGCTGGTCTGATAAAGTCCTAAAAGTAATCTGGTACTGGCCTTCTTTCAACCCATCTTCCATTTCTGTCTATGCACTGGTTTCTTGCTGCTCTCTGCTCCTGGAATAATCCAAATTTCTACCAAGTCATTTTCTCTGTATTGCTTCAAATTCCTTCTCAAAACACTGTTAGGGTTTTGAATGTGTAGCCCTTGGAAATTAATGTCATAAAGAGATACTATATATTCCATTTATCTGTAGAGTACAAAGCTGAAGGTTAAAAACAGCTACGCAGCAGCATAGACAGCTGATGTTTTTCTGCCCACTTATCCCAGTATGACTAAGAGAGGGTAGACAGCATGCTAGGGATGATATCAGATGATGTCACGAGTCACCAACTGAATGAAGGGGAGTTGTTAGAACTTGCTAGAACAGCTAAGAAACCCTATATAAGTCATGGTGCAAGGCAACCCACTTTGGAGATTTTCACACAGGGAAAATATCCCCCGGAGAAATTGGGACAGAAATATTTCTGTCCTGGAAGCAGTGCCACAGTTCGCACGCCCACTTCCCTCTCCCGATATTCTGTTGTCCTCACGCTGTCTTTTTTCTTCTCTCTTCCATCATATTTTATTAACGACGAACTCCCGTTAGTAAAATATGACGGAAGAGAGAAGAAAAATGACAGCGTGAGGATGACGGAATATTGGGAGAGGGAAGTGGGCGTGCGAACCGCGGCGCTGCTTCCGGGACAGAAATATTTCTGTCCCGATTTCTCTGGGGGATATTTTCCCCGTGTGAAAATCTCCTTCACTTCTTCAACTTACTTCTTTGACTGACTGCTAACTGTAAGCTTAGCTATTAGAGCAATGATTTTGTTTGTAGTTTAGGATGTAAACAATAAAGACTGTTAGTTTTTAGACACTAAATGTGTCCATCTACTCACTGAACATTGAATATGCTGGAAGCATCTGGACCAAGCTTTTGCTACTCTGCTAACCTGATTGCTGGCTGGACTCCTGAGCACAGACAGACTCCAGCAAGCTGTAGTGCAACAAACACAACTTTGCCTATGCTACAACATTTGTCTATGCTATTACCCCTCACACTAGCCTGATGTGGGCAAGAAGTTCTGCATTGTTCTTTACCACTTCAAAATGTTTAGTTTAAATAAATTTAAGTAGCAAGAGCTCACCACTATAACTGAACTGTTCTAGAATATTCCCCCTGAGAGGAGGGTATGAGAAGTTAAATTTAAACAGGCCCATTATCAGGTTCTTGCCAGTAGAAATGCAGTGTTGTAGATAATGAAAACACTACTAAAGATAAGCCAGGATCATCAAAGTTATCAAAAGGAAGTAGAAAGAATTCTTAGGAGGATAGGAAAGGTAAGCCATAAATCAAGTTGTAAGAAAATAAAAAAGCAAGAAACACCACAGACAACTGAGCATTATACCATTGACTTTGTCAGACATTATTTGCAGTACAGTAGTTATGTTTTTCACAACTTTATTGAAATATTTTTCTTGGTTGTCACAGTACAGTACAGTGTTTCCACATGGCACACATACACTAAACTTTTAGAAAGTGATTTGAAAAGCTAACACTAAAAATAATCAAAATCTATACAGATGCAACTGAGAATGTAATAATAAGCCTTTCCCCCATAATTCCTTTAACCTTTGCAGAAAGACACTGCTAAGCAAGTTAGCTTAGCACATTTGTATGCATAGAATTTCCTCATCATTAACAAAACATAAAAGATTAGTAATGAAATTCACACTCCACATCAGTAGAAATGTTTTATGTTCTGCAACGTTAATATAAATAAATTAAAACAGCTATGTAGGAGTTCTGTGTAATACTAACAATATTTCTTGTCAAATTTGGTTAATTCATTAACTTGGGAAAAGCCATATATGATGGTTGTAGCCTTGCACAAGATAGATGGGATTCAAAGGAACTCAAAGGAAGTTTACTTTGTTGCTGCCAATGGAGACAGTAATGTTATTACTTGGCTTTTACTGCCTTTGTCCTCAGTCCTCGCATGGCCAAGTAGGGGTGGGGCCTCTCTCTACCTACACCACCCGTTCCTCAAGACCATCCTAAACACCATCTTATGAAGCAAACATCTCCATAAAGGTTCAGGCTCATGACTAAAATCATCACTCTTCTTCTGTATGATTTTTTAAAACATCTTGGTTGATGAAGAAGCCAGTGAGCTTTGAAAGCAAGTTCAAGGTGTTTTGCATTTTTGGGAAGGCATAATCAGGAGGTTTATTTTGGATTTGCTTATATTTTGCTGCATGGCCACCAAAACATAATATATGTAGTAGATATATCCAATACAGCTTCCCCTTAATATATATTTTTTCCATGTTATTCTGATTACCTCAGGGAAATCCTCTCCTTAAATGCTTGCTTTCACCTAAGGCAAGGTAGTCCCACTGGCCTAAAGTGTTGTAGAGTGCTGGGTTAGGAGAAAGATGCTAACACCTAATCCTATTACTGGTGTAGCAACACATGGGATTTAGATAAACCCAGATAAAACTTTTCAAGCAATGATTTGGATTTTAAAATATGCATGCTCACTACAGACTGGCATTTTTAAGCTTAAGAATGGCATGCAAATACTATTGGATCTACAACCCGTAACAATACTAAACATATTAATTATGGTTAGATTATGACCTCCAGCTAATGTGACTACAGTCGTCCCTCCACATTTGCGGGGGTTAGGGGCGCAAGACCCCCGTGAATGTAAAAAAACCTGCAAATAAAAATAGGCCTCACCACCACTGCTCTGCCCTTCCCAAAGCAACGACGGGGCTCTGTGAGCCTCGTCACCGCTTTTCGCTCACCTTTATTTGTTTGGAAAGGGCATGGGGGGGAGCGGCAATGAGGCTTGCAGAGCCCTGTCATCTCTTTGGGAAGGGCAGGGGTGGGTGGGGGGAAAGCAGCAACGAGGCTCACAGAGCCCCATTGTCGCTTTGGGAAGGGCAGAGCGGGTGGGCAAAAAGTGGTGACGAGGCTCCCAGAGCCCAGTCTCCTCTTTGGGAAGGGCAGGGGTGGGTGGGGAAAAAGCCCTTCCCTGCCCACCCCCTGCCCTCCCCCCCCCGAGCCAAGCCCCAGGAGAGCAGTGAGTTGGGTGTGCAGTTTGCTTGGGGAGTGCTCTGTTTAAATTGGCTCCCCTCCCTTGTGTGTGAGGGAGAAAAGCTGATTTAAATGGGGCGTTTGCTGAGCAAACCATGAATAGGTGGAACCGTGAAAGTGAAAGCCACAAATGTGTAGGGACAACTTTAATTTATGTCCTTCAGCTTTCCATGTTTTTGGCCTTTACTGTTCAATATACCTTTGCTTTAATCAAATATGGGAGAAACTTCCAAATCATACTTAAAAGGCCTTGAATTGTACAGTTTACAATGAAGCTGCTACCTTAAACTGTTCATTTGGATTTCTTTATCATTCTCATGAAGAGGAGGATACTAAAATTATCTTGCATGACATGAAACCTTTAGAGAGAAAGGCTATAAAGCTCCACAGATTTTTTTCCCCTACCAACAAATTGTTTCTATAATGGTTTGGGCCAAATAATACATTGAGCATAATGCAAATTCCCTAGAATTATCCTGTTTTTATTTCCATAACAGAGTTTCCTCAGATATTTGCCTCAGCAATCAGATTTTCAAATTAAGCCAATGTTTACTTTCCAAAGTGAATTCCAATGCTTACTTGCCAAAGACCTAGCTAAAAAGAAAGCACACTAAATGCAACATACATAAGAGAGGAAAATCAAGTGCTATGACAAGCAGATTTTTACACCACACAAGGGGCTACCTCTTCTAAAAACCTGATAAATGCATTGTTTAGTTTGACCTACATTATTTCACAAGATTCTCCTTTTGTATCTGTGGTTGGTGAACTAATTCACTGCATGTCCCTTAGATATTCTTAAAAATGTATTCTATTGGGTGTTCGATTAAAATTTGTTATGCCTTATGTGCCCATTCTGTATGACAGTACCATACGACTGGCAAAAGATGGCTAGGTAAAGTTAAATTACCTTACTGAAAGGCATTTGATTCTGCAACCAAAGTAATTTTCTTTTGCTCATGAAATGGTTTAAGGAGCTGACAATTCAAAGATAATGTAATATATGCAATGGATATTTAAAAACCAGTATTAGACTGCCCGCCTAACTCTTGTGGATGTCTTCAATGAAACAAACAAATGGAGAAAAACTATTGCCAATAAGTATGTTCATGCCCATGATCAAGGAAATGCTGAGAGTATAGGTACCGACCTGGGATGACACAGTGTATTCACAATTACTGGTCCCACAGTGGACTTACATTTCTTTTAGACAAAGAGAACATGCTTGTGACTCCACAAATATTTGGCCAGCAGTTTGCATTTTACAAAGATTGGCACAGTATACTCTAGATGAGGAACATTAAGATATATCTAGTGACTGTGCCACAGATGAAGATGACACTAATGATTACTGATGATTGGTGTTTTCAGTCTCGTGAGTCAAACCCAACATTGCTAATTATGTAAAAGGTCCATGTTCTTTGATGAATGAAATACATCCATGTGTTATAATCCCCCCTCTGCCACACTGCAGAGAGTGCTGATTAAAAAACTGATTCTCTCAATTTATGTGAATGAAATGGCACTTCTTGTTTTTCATCAGAAAAGAGTACACCACAAGACAGGATTTGTTCCCAGACTAAATAAATAAAAAGCAGAAACACAAACTATGCAAATATTTGTCCATGGTATTCTAAGATTAGATATTTATCGCAGTGTTGAAGATCCTTTGATTTCCCAAATATAGATGAACTTCTATTCCCATCATATTTTATCATTCACTATAGCTCATTGGAACTGGAATCTAAAAACCTCTGGAAGGTGACATATTTCCCCAGCCTTAATGTAGAGGGTGAAGACAATATTAAAAGAAAGAGAGTGTGAAATATAAACTTAACTGCAATTTTAATTGAGAACAGATGGACATACAGAAAACCATCAAGTAGCAAAACATAAGTAATCCATGAATCTCTCTGATTTAAGAAATGACTAAGGCAGTTCATAAAATACAGTTGTCCCTCCACATTCGCAGATTTGGCATTCACAGATTTAAGTATTCATGGCTTGAAAATATTCTTTAAAAAATAATAATCCAAAAAGCAAACCTTGATTTTGCCATCTTATATAAGGGACACCATTTTGCTATGCCATTGCATATAATGAGACTTGAGTATTCACAGATTTGGGTATTCATGGGGGGTCCTGGAACCAAACCCCAGTGAATGTGAAGGGACAACTGCAGACTTAGCATTGCCTTTGGTACAGAACTGCTTGTTAGGTTACTAACCCTTTCTTGGTGGAGATCTTAATTTTTTCTCTTTGATCTTTTTCTTTTCTTCCAATCTGAGTATGGTTGAGAGAAGGGGGTATTTCAGTCTTCTCAAATATACATGAAGCTCCTTAAAATTTTTCAGATCTACAGCCTGTTAAAATCAACAGTTCATTTATCAGACATGCTGCAATAGCAATATACCAAAATATTTCAAACAGTAGTATTTATTTTGCTATAGATTTTACTAACTTTCATTTAACTTCAGTAAAAATTATGTTAATTCTGTTCTTCCTTTCTACCCTTTCATGAAGAATTATTTGTCTCTCTAGGCAGTATCAGTGTTTGCATGGATGAATGAATACTTGTTCCAACCTCACATCCCTATGCTCCTTGAATAAATTCTAGCTTTTAGACTAAACAACCCTTTCACTCATCATCTGTTACACCAAGATGCATTTCCCTGAAGCTTGTAGATGACAAGGGCACCTTAGCTTTATCTGTGCAAACAAGAGAAGCACTCAGTTTAAGAAGAAGCATATGCTATTTGTGAGACATTTGAAAATCACTAAGTTGTGACTAAAGTGAAGACTTCTGCTTAGGAACATACATATGTAAATGCACTGTAGACTGTTCAGCATAATCTTTAACTGTAGTTTTGGAGAACAAGACTGAATAACATGGATCTAAAAATGATAGAAAGCAGATAGAAACTAGTCTATTTTCATCACATTAGTAATGTATTTGGATGGTTGCTAAGGAAAAATGAGTTATTGGATACTGTGTAGATATTTGCTAAAATCCAGCTTACTTTCACGTTCTACCCAGGCTATCATAAGAATGTCAATATTCTTGTGTTATTTGCATTGCCCAGTAAAAATTCGTAACCACAGATTATTGAAACGACTGGGATAGTTGAGGATCCATGTAGGCTTTCATTTATAGGATAACAGCAGGGATGGAAGCCCCGTGAAAGTTTAGAATGTACAAGAAAGACACAGAATTTAAACAGACATAATTTGAAGGAAGTTGCTTTTGTAGCAAACACATAAATGACTTTTCGTGAGCCATTTGTTCCTTTAACCTCCCTTATTTTATCACTGCATCTAGTCTTGAACTTTAAGGTTATAAGCTTTTGGGGAGGGTCTGTTTTCATGTCTAATTTTTATACACTGCCTAATTATTTTAGGTGCCTTATGAACAATATTGGCAAAGATACATCCCAAATTATAGGTGCAATCTTGATGGTTTAAGTCTGCTTATAGCAATTTACAGGGAAAGGAGACATTATTTCGACAAAGTATTATTTTTAGGGCAATGGTCTTGAATGGTTAATAGGTTAATGGGGGGGGGAATAGAACATATTACAAAACATGGTTGAAAAACATGGGTTTTTAGTGTTGAGAAATAATGATGAGAAGAATCTTGCACTGATGACAATCTTCAAAGTTCAGAACTTAATGTGTACAAAATTCACACATGATTGTTTTGCAGAGGAAGCAGCATTTTCTGCACAGGAAATATTTGTACACTGAAATATTATTTTTGGTGCAGCAAATTCTGTTTTCTCGGCAAAAGGACTACCTACACATTTTTACACTAAGTCCTGAATTGCAAGTTGCCTTTAAAAACTGAGTGGTTTTTGAAGACTTTCTTACAGCAGGAAGAAAGATGCTTAAATTACTCACTGCTACCTTCAAGAAGAAAATTAGTGAAGAATTACATCTTAGTGCTTAAAGAAAGACACTGCTGAAAAAAAGGAAGCAAAACATCTAAGAGGGATTTATAGAGGCATATTTTGAATTGTATACATACACAAGCTATGTCTATATATTTTAGAGCCATAGGCCACCATCACTGAAACTGATACCAGAAGTTGCTCACCCTAGTTGAAGCCATTTCATGTCAATTTAAAATATAATACTGCAGTTCCTAGTGACAAACAAGCCTTTTTATTTTGTTACATTCAATCTGATGCAGATTAAAGCCAAATTGCTTTAATATTTTCTCCTATTTTTGGATGTAGTTTAGATACATCAGTGCTGAAATTCATTCAGCTACTTTCGCCAAACAGACTGCCAGTATTATTTTGTATCAACATAATAATAATAAAAAGTATCAGTTAAGCCTTAAGAAAATGATATAAAATGCTTATTTATGCTTTTTCTTTAAAACATTTATTTTATATGACCACATCTGTTACTTCAAATCTGTATTTCCTGTATTTATTCTATAAATCATTTTTATTTTTTTTCCTCCAGGGGACTGAGTACCAAACAAAATATGATCCCAAAACAAGCAGACACTGCAGAAATGAATAAACTTTAAAGTAGGTTGGAAAGAGATTTTTTTAAAAAAAAAAAAAGTAAAAAAAAAGATCCAGTTTTCCCACTTAGATTCAATTATCTGACACGCACAGGGTGGAACCTTATTTCCAAAACAGAGGGGGGGCACTGGCAGCACTAGGGGGTGCACAGAAGCTGAACCACACCAGGTGACATGTCGGAGGGAGGGGTGACACTGGTCTTAGTAACACCACGGGGGGGGGAGTATTTTCATTGACAAAAATTGACTAAATTGCATGTCTGTATATATAACAACAACAACAACAACAATAAAATTTATTTATGTCACGCCCCTCTATGAAACGCAATGGGGTGGCTTACAACAATTAAAATATACATCCCAAACCCTCAATCCCACCCATGCATAAAGAAATAAGTACTTTATTATTATAATTTAAATAAAAAAGGAATGCTCCCATCTCTTTGAAGTGGCACCAGATATAAATATTTGCCATAAGCTTCTGTATGTCCTATGCATTTATGAACATTCCTTCCATCCACCGATCTCACAGAAAGAATTAAATAACTCCATCCTTTCTGTACTTCATGTTTTATCCTCTTTTATTGTTTTTATTCCACATCCTTTCTTATCTGTGTCTCCCTCAATTTCTTACAAACAAGATTCATCTGTCATCTACACACACATTCAAATACATATCCCTCCCTTTCCTCTTCCTTGTTGGTTGCTTAAGGCTCCACTATCTGGCAAGGCAGGCAAACATGGCTAGGCTGGGGACAGCACAACTGCCATCTCTCCTACAAGCAAGCAACAGCAATGCTACTTCTTCCAATGCTTTTTCCAATGCCCCCAATGCTTCCTTTCCTTAAAAGATTAGTTTGAGGTTGGGAGGCTTTTGCACTTCCTGCTTTCTCCCAGCATGGGAGGATTCAAGACAGCTTGCAACCATTTAAAAAATGCAACTTTTTACAAAAAATATAAATACAAAAGTTAAAACACAGTGAAACCAGACTTCTGTTTAAAAATACAAGTCAAAAACACACGGTAAAGGTAGTTTTAAAAACACATTTAAAACATAATAACACTTCCTCCATTAAAGGCTCCATCTGCTGCAACATATTCAAAACAAAATGTCTCCCTAAATAAAAATGTATTTTCCTGCAGGTGGAAATGCAGCAGGAAGGAGGCCAACTGGACCTACCAAGGAAGGGAGTTCCACAACTTGGGAGTAATCACCAAGAAGGCTCTCTGCTATGTCTTCACCATATGTGCCTATGATGGTGGTTCAACCAAGAGAAAATCTTCCCTTACAGAACTTAAAGTTCTGGTAGCCTCATATAGGGAAATACAGAAACTGCATATTACCACAAGACTATAAGGCGAGTGAAGAGAACTCTAGCTCCAAGAATGCAGTACAACCCACTGAAATTTAACCTGAATTCATAAAGTATCTAGAGGGCAGCAAAACTAAACTAAACTAAGTAACCTCAGTTACCTTGTTACCCTAAGAAGTGGGTGGGGACTTTAGAGTTCTACCCACAATGCCTGTGTCTCCTTAAAGTGTGGGAGAATTAGTAGCTCAAAAGGAGGCCTGTGAGAGAAGGGTAAATTCAAGGATTTTTTCACCAACGTATACCAGTACTAACTGTAGAGAGCACTCCAGTTAATTATCTTATTGGAATTAACATAGGGGATATGCTAATATACAAGAGCATACACTCTTAAGAACCATACAATGCTACTAGAAAGTAAGGAGTGAAGGATTGGATACAGAAAAGTCAGAGGTGGATGGGTGACAGTTACCAGTCTTGGAGAAAAGGGTCTGGACAGCAGAGGGACTCAGATAGCGTCTAAGGGTGGCACATAGGAGCCCAGCAGAATGGAGGGATCTGTCAGTCTGTGGCACACTTCTCTGGGGTTGGAGATATGATATTTTGTGCCTTGGAGGGGTGTGCTGGTTATAACAAAGCTTGGATGGCTCTCCCACAGGAGAGACAAAGGAAACTGAAACTCAACTGATTGCTTTAATTCAAATATTGATGGTCTTGCAACAGCCTCATAAGGTTGGACAGAAGCAGGTGTGAGGAGAGATTTCTGTAAGGTATGGAATGAGCAATGGTCACTTGTTTGCATGACTGAATTATTTCTTGAAATGCCCAAAGCATTTGAAAATGCCCCTTAATGATTGGGTCGTTAGCATAAACCCATTACTGAGGGGGCTTTCAACACAATCTTAACTGGGGCTTTCCCACCATTATATATTTCTAGACACATCCCAGGTCATCATGATCTTTGGTTGACCCCCAGTCTTGCCTAACCTCTGAGCCAAAGTAACCCCCAAAAGTGTCTAATATGTTCAGTTATGGACTCTCGTGCAGAGCAGTAGTAGAGCATGCTAACAACCTACACATAGAGAGACAGAATTTAGAAAGGACAGAATTTAGAAAGATGTTCAAATCAGTAAACAGACAAAAGTGGACTGCTGCCCACTCTAGACAGTCAAAAGGAACTGAGAAGGAAGATGAGGCAATTCTTCCACCAAGCATGTATGTCCCTTCATATTCACTGGAGTTTGGTTCCAGGCCCCCTGTGGATACCAAAAGCCATGAATACTCAAGTCCCATTATATGCAATGGCATAGCAAAATGGTGTCCCTTATATAAGATGGCAAAATCAAGGTTTGCTTTTTGATTACTATTTTTTTAAGAATATTTCAAGCCGTGAATACTTACATCTGTGGATACCAAATCCATGAATACAGATATATATATATATATATATATATAGGATTAAAAGTTCTGAATTTTGATCTGTGGAGATATAAAATCCATATTTGGGCCTGCACAGGGACCACCAAGATATTGAAAGAGAAGAGAGAGGGGGGTGGAGAGGGGAGGGGGAAATGAGTTGAGATAATAAGTTAGGAACATGGTTATACTTATACTTTTCTGTATTCAGGCTTTTCCATCAAATTTTATAAACCTGTTGGACATACAGTAAATATTGTTTGGCTGAAGCTAATCACACACCCCAAATTTTTCATGCATTGACTTAAAAAGACTCAGTACTATCAAAATCAAAGATTTTCATCCTGTTTAATTTTTTAAGATTTTAAATATTTTCCTTAGACCCACAGAACAACTTTACTTGCCATATACAAAGTACAGATTTCTTAATTATCTATTCTAAAGTAATGTATAAATAGCACACTTACTTGGATATGAGATGTAAGTTTTTTAATTGCAGCTAGTTGTTCCTGCTTAACAGTGTCAAACAGAGTGCTTTTACTGCTATGTACTGCAGGTGTTTGTCGAATACGCATTCCTTTTGTTCCATCTCTGATGTAACGTTTATGTCGCAGAACTTCTTTTAAAGGCTTCAAACTATTTTTAAAAAGAAGAAGCTTAGCAATTTTATTTCAAGGAGGTAAAAATAGATCAATATTTGGTAAACTCAAAGCAATGAAGTACTATAAACACTCATTTTTGTATATTTCTCCTTTTGCCCTAGTTCTTTCTATAGATCTTCCAAACCAGCAGTTAGCAAATTGTGTGCTAAAGCATTATTCATACATTATTAAGAAATGTGTATCAAGAAGTTGCATTCAAAATGTTACTAACAAACATCAAGACCCAGTTATTTTAATTTTGTATTAATTTACAAAATGCACCGAGGATGATCTCATCCATTCTCAGTGTTATTGAATTGCAATCCTATGCATGTTTCTATGCATAATAAACATGTGGACAAACCCCACTATGCTCAATTAAGCATATTCCCAAGTACATGTCCATAGAAGTGCAACCATTACCATTATACTTATTTTATGGACAGCGATCCCTTATGTGTCAGAAATGTATGAACACAGTCATATTCTTGTAAAACCATAAGAGCTGCTGGTAATTCTGGCTTATAAGTAACATGCAAACATGTTTGTGCTTATTTTTATGGGATGGTAAAGGAGACTTAATGTAAGTCCTATCACACTTGTAGACCTATGACTGAGCTATCTTTTTAACTGAAAAGAGAAATAAAAGTTTTCAAGCCAAAATTAAAAGTTTTATGCCATTTTCAATTGTGAGATAAAATAAATTTAAAAAGTGCTTTTAAAGTGCATTTCATTAGAACACTGGGATATGGGTTTGAACATTAGCAAGAGTAAATCCTAGGCAAAACAATTTGGAAATGATGTTCAAAGTTTAAGGAAGTAATAGTATTTATTTGGCAAATACCCATAATAAGCACATCTTTTAAAAAAAAAAATCAGTGCATTAAAAAAAAAAAGCCTGATGAAATATTGTCTGCAGAGGGCTTCATATTAACATACTGATGAGACAGTTTTGAATATATTTTAGAAACAATGAACATTTTACCATAATATACAATGTGCTATTAATAACCTGTAAAATACTTGAGTGTGAAGGTCAAAAATATGTAAAGTATGTATTCTGAACAGCTGTTACTTTAAGGTTATGCTGTATCATGCTGTGCTTAGGTATTAAGAAGGCTTTATCTTCTGTATGACATTCTGAAAAAAGCAGATACACAAGCATGCACTTTTGTAACTGACATTTTAAATTACTCCAACCAATGTAATGATTAGGTACAACATATTACATCAGCAAATTACTTAATGTTGAAACATTTGAAAACATAATATTAAACAGTCTTTTGAAGCAATCCTAAACACACTTGACTTAAATAGGAGTAAGCCCCACTGGTAAAACGATTATCATGTCCCTTCTTCAGAGGTCCAGCAACATCTGGATAACTTCTCACCAGACACGCATGGGACTGAACTCTTAAGACCACAATCCAGTTATGAACCTATGCAGTTTTGCAGCTTCTACCAGCAGAATCAGGACTGTTGTCCAACACAGCTCTCCAGCATAGATTTTTAGAGCACATGAGGACTCCATGAAAAAGGGGTGATTGCCTCCTCTCCACTGGTAGAAGTAGCAGGGTCTAGTGGAAACACACTATTAGATCTTAGAAACATAGAGGTGTAGCCCATTAGCACCATCTTTTTATACCATGAACTTGCTACAGAGCTAAAATTATGCTGTAAGTTATTATTTTATGCAATATACAACTTGACCTGGGTTTTCTTCTAAACTGAGAGCCTAGAAACCATTATCACCAATCACATCAGTGCTTTAATAGAAACAGACACTCATGCATGCTAATATCACAGGGCAGGGTTTAATAGGTATGTTGTAGTTTCCTGTTTGTTATTTGCTTTGCCTTCCCTTCCTGTTTTTGTTTGTTTGTTTGTTTGCTGTACCAGCAAACCACTTGACTGAGTAGAAGTAGTTCCTCCTCTGCAGGAGCTGAAACTGTGAAGAAGCCCATTGTTTGAGTGGAGAACAACACTATGTCAACTCTTCAGATTCCTTTGGAGGCACAGACACAGTGACCGTAGGCAGCACCAAAGGTTTCAGGGCCTGCTTGTATAAAAGAGCTTTAAGGCATGACAGATTATTTTTCCATGCCTGCAGGATGAATGCCTTACAATGCACACACGTGCTCATATTGTGCTGTTCACCAAGGCAAAGAAGGCAGTGAGAGTGCCCATCAGTCTTTGGCAACTTGGCCCCACATTCAATGCACCTTTTTAAAGGATGAAGTAGGAGCCATGAGAGTTGTTGGACAGTCCGAGGTTGTTACCAGAAGACAGAGGCTGGAACAAGATAAAGGAGTATATAAGAGCCAAAACTGAGATCAGTCCGAGTCAAACCAAAGCCAAACCATCCCAGGAAATATCAAGTCAGGAAATGATGAAAATAGTAGTCAGAGAACAAATCGAGTCTGTGACGATGGGAGACTCCAGTTCCCGTCATCCGCAACTCAGCGATCAGGTATCTGCAAGCTCAGCAATCAGGTAATCAAAGGGTTAACTAGGAGCTGAAAAAGTTACACCTCTAAGGACAGCATCATCATGATGTCCTATCACCAGAGACAGAACTGACCAATCAGGACTAGCAGAGTGGCAATATGAAAAGGTAATATAAGCTGGCAGAAGCCATGAGGCAGAATTGAGAACAATGGGGTCTTCAGATGGAAGTAACAGCACATCTCGGGAAGGATGAACCAATGACAAAGGACCTGAGAGAAGAACACTGTGCAGCCTGGTCTAACAGACATGTGGCTCCAGCTTCCTCACTCTGAATCTCACAGATGGACTGCATATGGAGTGAGTAGATCTAGGGAAATGTTCTAGCTAGAAAGTGTGTTAGGAAATTATGTTTTATTCTATTTCTGTAACTTCTAAGAGATGCCTACAGAGGGAAGAGCCTTCTTCATGAGAATTCTACATGTTATGAGTTTTGCTTCAATAAATAAGCTTTTTCTCATTTCTCTTTAACTGATGCGTACATGTTCCTGTTTCGCTTGGCTTCTGTCCTCTTTGGGATAGAAGGAAGGGGTGGTAATAGCTCTGCAAGTAGCAGGGGGTTCCATGGATACCCTACGTTCTCCTCTTGGACTGTGTGTAAAGGAGTGTGCAATTCAAGAGGTGGTGGCACCTACAGAAAAGAGAGATGTAGTCCTTGGAATTCCCAGGCAGAGGAGTTCCCAAGATTGCATCTGTATCTAAAAAGGGGCAGCTAAGGGGTTCCAGGCAGAGAAACCCCAAGGTTAAAACCCTGATAGAGTCAAACCGTAAAACACAGACACTAGAAAGTTTCCTTCCATGCTGCTAGCACAGTGGAAAAAAGAAACTGAGGTAAAGTGAGTGGGAAAGCTTGAGGGGACCATTATGGTGGGCGGGGCTACTGCCAAAAAGTCTCATATAACTATTCTAGAAGGTTCTGAAGATGCACTGTGCAGGCACAGGAAACCCAATTATGCGAATCACAGGGACCACAAAGAAGAATTGAAGCAACCTCATTTCTTTCCCTTCTTTCTGACTTAGCATTTATCAGGGTACACATAATAAGTCTGCAAGTAAGTGCTTTATATGTGTTTTTGCCAACCTTCCACTACTGTATATTTATTTTGCTAGACTATGTCTGAATGGTAGGGAATTAGTTGTTTATTTAATTCCACTTGCCAGTTTACTCCACTAAAGATATAAACCAATGTCTTTCAAACTCGAGTGTTTCACCCCCATCTTGAACAAACTAATATGAAGCAGTACACCACCTTGCTACTGGAGGAGGAGGAGGAGGGTATTATATACATATTTACATGGACACAGAGTTCTCTCCCAGTAAGTGAAGCAGTGTACTTTGTATTAGCATTCCAGAGCTGCCTCTTAGCCAGCTAGATATGCATTGTTGCTGTTTATAGCTGTGGTAGCAGCTGGGGTTCCTTGAGATCTGAGGAGGGGATATCTAACCTTGACATGGTAGGGTGAGACACCACTGCTCGGACCATGAGCCAGCAGCGGGCAGCAGAGACTTAAGCTTGTATAGCATATCACAAACTCTTTTTCCAAGTCTCTTGTCTTTCAAAAAAGACTTGCCACATGTCACAGGAAGCTAGTGTTCAAGAAACGCAAGCTTAAAGATCTCTAGGACATTTGGAGTCACCTTTTCTAGTTGTGAATTAACAGTGAAATAATGGTCCATAAGAAGTTGCCCAAATTTATCAAGATGCATCACACCTATCATCCTAGGTCATGGTCAGTATCTTTAGAACATAGACAAAAGACAAGATGTGACTGTAACTACAATATAAAGTTAGCAACCTGAAATTGCAAATGTTCCTTATGGCAGGACTCTTTAACAACTGCCTGGCATGAAAAATACGGAAAAATATTCACTTACCAAACTTCTGCATCAGTTAAAATTTCACTCTATCTTGCAAATGCCCTTCCACACCACTGGATAAATTTTAATCAAACCTTAATAATTTCCTAATTAACTGCATAATCCTATTCATATCTACTCAGAATTTCCACTGATTTCAATGGGACACATTTCAATTTAAGTGGAAGGCTAAAACTGAGTAACGGCTTGTCACTTGTACCATTCACACAGATGGCAGCCTCGGACCCAACAAGGCAGGAAAAAGATGACCAGAGTTTCTTGATACAGGAGTTTATTGCACACAGAAAAACAGAGGCCGGAGCCTCAGGAAAACAGATAAAACTTGCACGCAAGTGGTGCCTCTTTGAAGAAGGGACCGTGAGCTAAGCTTCCAAGCATATTTTATACTTTTGGATTACCATTTGTCTCTTTCAATGATGTATTAGTCTCAGACACCTCTGCTTGAGCCAAATTCTAATTAAATGTGTGTTTTTTGTTGTTTTGTTGTTGATTTTTTGTTTTTTGTTTTTTTGGATTACCAGGAAGCAATAGCAAAGATAAGGACATAGATGCGTTCCAAAACATTTTACTCAGGTCAAGCTAACCCTAAAGTAACTTTCTCTAGTCTGTTTCAAGCAAAATATCGTCAATCAGCAAAGGTGGGAGCTTCTCAGTGGGTTGTCTTTCTTGTTGATGTGGCCGTCTGCACTTACATGAAATGGCTGCTAAATTCCATTTTGTATAGGCTTTTTGGCCATTGCTCTCAGGCTAATTTGATTAAAGTTGGGATTGCCACTTGCAGCTCTAGAGTCACATATGGTGCTCAGTCTGATTCTTTCCCTTACTGGTAAATAAATAGGAATGTCTTGGATTGGTCTTTATATCTCTGGTCAGTATTGCAGATTAATGGTCATTTGTAAATGTTATTAGCAAATGGCCTTTTAAGCATAAGGAGGCTATGCTCCCACAGAGCCTAAACTATAAATCCAGGAAGTCCCCAATTTGAATCATATCCCTGCTATGAACATAATAACCAGCTGATCTTAAAGTTGGGGGGGGGTGTTCTGTGGTGGATAAAGTGCCACATCCTTAAATCTGGTTGGCTTGCTACAGCTGGAATGGGGCATTTAGTCAACTTTTCTTAGCGTGACCTTTCTTTAAAAAATTCCCTTCAGTTGATGCCACTGGGGGGGAAATGCAATCTAGGCAGGGGGAAAAAAAACGGTGGTCCAATCTATGGACACATTTGGTTAATAAAAGGGCTTTGGTTCCTCTGGATACAGGGTTGCTCATGTCCAAACAATGTCTAGGCAACCAGCCAGAGGCTTGTTACTACACAGCTGATAGCAAAGGCACAGCACAGTCGAACTAATTACAGGCAAAAGAATCAAGGAAACATGAAGTCAGTCACTTACTTTACTAGCAAGCAAAGCACAAGTCCACAAGCAAAGTCCAGTTGAGGGCAGGGAACTGTTTTGTTGTTGTTTTTCTTGTAAAGTGCCATGTACATTGAAGGAGCTATAGAAATAAAAGATGATGACGATGATGATAATGATGACAATGATAATGTCTGACAAACAGAGTTCAGGGTAGTCCAGCAGAGTCCAGGTCAGGCAAACAGAGTCCAGAGTAAATAAATATAGCAAGGTGGAACATGACAAGTAATCAGGTAGGTCAAATAATCTCCAACAACCTCTGGGGGGCAGTGCTGTGTATTTACAGAGTAGCAGCTAACACAGCTGCTGCTTAGATAATTGCTGCTTGATATAAATACACTGAGATTCCCTCAAGCCCTCCTTTTGTTTTCTCCTTCCTGAGAAGGTGCATATAGGTAAGTTGTCCTCTGTGCCTGAAGAGGTAGGACCCTCTGCCAGAGCTGGTACTACACTATTGTCTGAGTCTGAGGCCTGTAGCTCTGGAACATCCTCCTGCTCATGTTCAGCAGATCCTGGTATGCCCACTGCTTCAGTCTCTGTGTTAGAGTCCATTTCCAAGTTCTGGAAACAGGGCATGACAGTTTCCAACACAAATCCAAAATGGCCTGTTTCAGGCCCTGCTGCTTATGGGAACATTGGTGGTATTTCTGCTCCTCCACAACTTTCTGCAATTGTATAGGGTCACACCTTGTGCCAAAGGTTGTTTCCCCTTCCGGGGTTCCTATCTGTCAGTGCAGAAATGCTTCCATCTCACTGATGATTCCAATCAGTCTTCAGCATAAGTGTGGAGTTCTCTATGAAGGTACAAGCCTAGGTACATTTATTCAGACATAATGAGGTATTGGTACTCACCATGAATTCTTGGGCGTGCAGAGGAGCAATATTGCCTCAGAAGCTGGCAGGAGGATATAACCCAGTTCTTTGTGGATGGCTCCTCTGCACATTTCACAGAATTTGTATTAAACTCAAGACGGTTTATTTGTAAGTATGCATTCAATAAATACCAATTAACACAATCAAAATTAATTTTACAAAGAACTGTATGGGACTGCTGTGTAAGTAGTACCTTCAGTCCACACTCCCAGATTCACACATGTTGTGGCTGTAACATGAAGATAATATATAGATAAAAATACTGATGAACGTTTCAGTGCTGATAACAAAAAATGAGAAATAGCTGGAACACTCAAAATGGCAAATATTAGTATTGTATTTGTTATATTCTTCAACTTACTTCTTACCTCAATATAGATTTGAGGTATTTAAGATGATGTTTGCATCTAACCTGCTAAATGCCACAATTTTTAATTGTCTTTTCCCATTTATTTATTTAATCTTAGCCAAAGGGCTTGGGAATGGTAATACCATTTCTTAAAACCTTAGAGAAACTTGTTCCCTGAAAGGTTCATAATAATCTAACAGCTAAGCATGCTTTTTGGCAGCTCTTTGCAGCTAGACACCAATTGACAAATATGTATCTACCGTTAGTTCTGAAAACCTGTTTTGATAAATTAGCATGTTTTATAAGTATCCCATTATGATACAGTTTGAAATAGTATGTCACTCGGAACTTACAATACTTATTCTGGTGTAGCCATTGGCAAAATCATGGTAACATTCCCACAATATCACAGCAATGGAAATGAGTTTATATTCCGATTAAACTTTTCGGCAACACACACGTTGTCTGCAGATGCACAGCATGGTGCCAGCATGTAAAGGCATGCATTTTGTATTTCATATTCTGTGCACTCTCTCTCCAAGATGCATTTGATTCAGGGAGGGTGCCTTCCACAGACTTTCTATTAGTTGAAAAAGGGGAAATTGCCACTTTCCCAAAGAAAACTTGACCTGTCTGCCAAAATGATGCAGGGTCTGTCACTCTTCATCAGAATAATAGCTTGACAAGATTATTGTTCAGATATTTTTCACTTTTCTTGCCAAACGGTTGTTCGTATCAAAACAAAAATGGCTGTCAACATTCAGTCATATTTTAAACAACAAGATGTTTTAGATAAGGAGGTGGCAGAAGTACATGCCCTTCTGTTATGCACTGAAAGTCTCCAAAGAAATGTCAGAAAAATGAATTAAATCTTACTATAGGGAGATACTACAGTAGTCAGCAATACCTTTGTACTACCTCATTTTGCCTCTATCACTTACTACCAACACTTCTAATTCAACCTTTGTTGTGTTTTCTGGTTCTCCTTCCCAGCCTCTTCTACATCTGCATTACTTTTTTCACTCTTTCCTATAAGCTGCCCCAAACTGGCCATTACATTTGCCTCTACCTCTTCCCCCTCCTGGGGCCATCTATTTCAGTATGTGAATAAAGTAGGGGAGAGTCCCAACTGCTGTCCTTACAGCAGGAGGCAGCAATTTGAGGCCCTCCTAAGGTTACTGCTCTCATCATTCTTTGCTACTGACCAGGCTGATGGGAACTGGATTACCTGAAGGGCCACAAGTTCCCCGGTCCTGCACTACAGTACAGTCTTGCTATGGTCTTTAGTCATTCACCTTTCTTGAACTGCCAAGAAGCTGCATCTGAACTATGCAGAACAGGTGCTTGCATG
Source organism: Gambelia wislizenii (assembly GCA_030847615.1). Classification (NCBI taxonomy): domain Eukaryota; kingdom Metazoa; phylum Chordata; class Lepidosauria; order Squamata; family Crotaphytidae; genus Gambelia; species Gambelia wislizenii. Next base: position 114,799,419 of record JAUMIR010000004.1, read on the forward strand.
ATGCAGCTCCTATATTACTTGGTCCCCCAGACCTGTAGAAATGACCAGTCAACCCAATGTGGTATGGAATTCATTGATCTAAACTGACAACCTTTCTATTACCACTCAGCACAAGATGCTGGGATTGATGGAGAGTGTTTTGACAGATGTGGTTTTCTTGCTTGCTGAATGCTTCACAGAGCACCATCTGTGTACAAATAATACAAAGGCACAAGTTGATGCTTTTCATCTTAGAAATTATGATGCTAAGCATGAATTTCACATCATCTGGTGTGGGGTACAGTTCACTCACAACATGAATGCAGAGTACCTTGGAGATTATACTTTCTCTCAGATTTCACACTAAAAGGACCAAAGCAAACTTTAACATCTGTAACAACATCTTAGTAACTCATTCTCTTCACCTTGTCATGCTTCCCATAATGAAGTCCACAAGCCTTTATTATGTATATTGCTCCCCTGAGTGGTATTCCACTTTTATTTGACTCCTCTACTTTTTGACAGCACGGTATCTTTCTTAATACTGTTAAGTATTGATGCTCTCAAGTTGTACATGTCTGCATATGTATTGTACTGTACCGCACTGCAGTGGAGTGGTTAGAAGGTTATATTGGGATTTGAGAGACTGCTTGAGTCATCCACCTCACTGGGTGATCCTTGGTCATTCACTTTCTCAGCTTGACCTATTCTCTGAGCTGTTGTGAAAATAACTTGGGGAGGAAGACAGCCATTAATGCCACCTTGCTAACTGAAAAATAAGTGGGATATACATGTAAATAACTAAGCAATAAATAAAGAAATGGACAGCAATATGCCTACACAAAATGAAAAACAAATGTTCTGGTAAGCATACATGCAGTTGTCCTCAGGCCAATTATTCAAGTATTTTGCTATTCTTCTCTACTCATATTTATACAATGTGGAAAGTATTTACAGTGTATATAGAAGCTAGCATCTATTTCTAATGACATGGTGTATGTCCTTTAGGTATCTTGGTAGAAAGCTTTGTGTGTACATGTAATATATGTAGTAATGTGACCAAATGATTAAAACAACTTGAATAATCATCTGAACAAACACAATAGCATATTTAGCAAAGCATACTGAGAGATACCTTCTTAATCTACAAACATGTTTCTACCGAGCTACTTTTCCTGAAGTAGGTACACAGCAGGCCAACTAAGGATCCATTGATATATTCCAAGCCATACCACCAAAGAGAGCAAATTAAAGAGAGAAGGTGAGAAGCCAAAAAGGATGATACTCCTATCATAGGATTAAACTGCCCTCTGTTAAACGAGAAAAAAGCAGCAAGGCTAAACAATACTGAACAAGAAAGAGGGAGAAAGGTGCCCAGTGGTTCCTCTTTCCAATCCATCTGTGTTTGTTGACAATCCTCTCCTGCCTCCTGTGTCTGTCCCCTGGGAATCTTCAGAATTCTCAACAGTCAGTGCCTGACTTACACATGGCTACTTTTGACATGATGAATATTACATGAGCTGGGCTCTTACTTCCATATAAATTTATATCAGGCTAAAGTTTTAAGGATTGTATACAAGTTTCTTTTAGGATGACAACTAAGAGGTATTGATATTTTACAGGTCTATTGATTTTTAAGGAATATTCTTACTAAGAATTCTGATTAAATTATGTCTGTCTATTGGACATATGAGTGAATGACTTTTACTCAACATCATCATCATCATCATTATTTGAAATTATTATACACCACATATGTCCTTTGAGACATCAGTTGTTTGGTGTTAGCTAGGTTGAGTATTGCTGGGTTAGTAAAGTGTCTGCAGGTGTGTAATGATGAGTAATCACATGGATATTTGATACAGGAAATGTAGAAGATGTTATCAAAAGTGGTACAGAAATGGATAAAATCATCATCAATAATTCCCTCCTTCTCCAAGATTTACAAATTTGTGGGTGCCAAACAGTTCCTTGTTTCAATGGTCTTTGGCTTTAGATATAGGGTTCATCGCTACTCACTTTCCTTTATGAAAAGAACCCACCTCTATCATCCCATAGTACAAGATTCCTTTAAAATAAATGCCCAAGTTTCTGTCTGAACAAACACACTAAAGCAGAGGTAAACAACTGCCAGGGCCTCTCAGGGGACTTAGGAGTGCCATAAACTTGTCATGCTCCCCCCAAAAAAATATTTTTTTACCTCTATGGATACTGTGAAATTTCACCACATTTATTTTATTTTATTTTATTTTATTGTCCCTTCTGGATGATTTTAGGCCCAGCAGAAGCCCTTAAAGTGACCCAGAAGAAAACACTGCTATTTTAAAAAAGCCTTCCCTGCTCCTAAAACCATCTGGGGGGGGGGGTATTTGGTGAAATTGATCCTCACACTCCCTAGGGTGCATTTCCAGAAAAAAAAAAAACAGTCCATTGGGGCAGCTCTGGGTGTCCTATGCAGCCTGAGCTTTCTCTACCTCTCCCCTGCAATGTACATTTTTATGCTTTCCACCTTTTATACAGAGTCAACAGACTTCTCATCAGTGTGTTCCAGATTGGCATATTAAGATATTTAATATGTTACTTAAAATTCCTATTGTAGACTACATGAAAGGACAGAATTAAGGCTAGTATGACTGGGTTCTGTTATATTACAGAACACATCTATTCAACTCTGATAAATTTGTCTAATTAATCAATTGTTTTAGTGCATACATTAATCTGTATTTTAGCTATAGTATGTCAAAGTTGATTAATTCTATATTCACCTACCTTTGATGTTTTGAAAAACAGATTAAAAACACATAGCAGTGTCCTATATATGTTCCATCACACCTAATATCACGTTTTCGCAAACATCTGAATGACAGTGTACAGTATTTTCATTAACTAAAAGTTATATAAATGGGAACCACTACAAGTCTGTGATTAGATGAAATAAACGATCTGTGATGAGCCTAACATCTTGAAAGCTTTTCATACTCTAAAAATTGTCATTTTCTCTCCAAAACAATTTGCAAAACTGTTTTTCCAATTGATTAATGTAGATTGTTATTGGAAACTTCTGTAAGCACATTCACAGTGCAACTCTATATATGTCTACTCTACAGTGCAACTCCATACATGAAATAAGTCCTATTAAGTTCAATGACACCATGAGAACAATATCATGTTAGATTATCAAATACTGGGCACATCTTCAATCATGTCTTCATTCCTGAAAGAATAAAGAACCAAGAAAGCTTACTACTAAAGCAACATCTCAAAGAACAAGGCCAGATATTTAAAAAATGTTCAAATTCCAGTTCTTCATCAGGGCTGAAGAATCAATTCCTGTTATGCATCCAAAATATCTGAGGAGGTTGAGTATAGCATGTTTCTATCCAGACAGTTCCAAAACATGTAATCTAAAGATCAGTCAAAAGCTAATAAACCTCTGTATACACAGGCTTCCAAAACATCTATTTTGAAAAATAAGTCTAAATCCAACACCACATTTGTAAATATTTCCTATAGTAATTCAACTAGGCCTTCTTCCTCTCCTTTCCACAAGTGGCAACTGGTAGTTTCAATGAGAGTAAGGCAGCAAATCCACTTAGGATTTTCATCCAAACTTTAACAGATATATTCAGGGTGCTGAACCCAGCCCCCAACAGGTTCAGCATCTTGGAAGTTGAACTAAAACCCAGAGTGGATTAGCTGCTTCACTGACATGGAACCACCAGCTGCCAGTACTTTTTCCCACTACACCATCCAAAAACCTGCTGTGGAGTTCCTTCAGTTAAGTGATTTAAACAAATACTACATTATTATAGCTCACGGCATTAAAAAAAATTCTGTTATATCTTGAGCCTACCTTTGAAATCATAATAAAATCTTTTTTAAAGTTGTAAAAATATATATTTGCAAACTGTGTAGAAAAATAGGGTACTGAGTCTGCTGAAAGCTTGCTCTCAGTGAAGACACTACCTGTTTTCATTTTCTGTCAGTATCCTAACAATATATTCATAGCAGGCCACCACTTTACATTTTTCTCTTCCCAGAACATTATGTACTTAAGAACCCCATGCTATATGTCAAATGCCATGTTCTTAGAACAAGTTGGTATTAGGAAGGGTTAGGGAAGTGATCACTATCTGAACTTTTCAACTTGAACTTTTTAGTATTCAAAGTCCTTTACATGCATTATTTAGTTGCAAATAACCCATATTGTGGGGTGGATGTGGACTGAGACTGAGAGGACTTTATCAGACCTGGCAAATATGGAGTCATGATGATACCTAATTAATGTGAAAGGGCACACAAATCAAATGATGTTGTGCTTTCGCGATAATACCCTGTCCAAAAGCCATTCTTTTTTATTGACGGGCCAAGCCATCAAATGATCTCCCATGGTGCTTTTTTGCTGGTATTGCTTGTACTTGAAACTTCGTGCCATTGTGCTCAGTGAATACACCGTCAATTGGCAGAATACTTCTGGGTGAGATCGGGACAGCCAGGTAGGGGTGCTCTTTTTATGAACCTCCCCAGTTTAATTGTGATTTTTACAGTGTGTTTCTGTGTTTGTGAGTATGTTTTGTGTGTTTCTTTTCTTTATATTTTGAATTTGCCGCACTCACATCTTCTTGTGAGAATCAGTGAGATCTGGAACCAGGAAGTGAATGGAGCTCTGTTCCTGCTCTATTAGTGCTGGGGATGTTTTTTCACATAAGTAAGGTAAGGTCTAGTGGGGGGGGTCATTTGCCAGCATTAAAATGCCACAAAATATGCCAGCAAAAGAACGTTTGAGGAGGGTGGTCTGATAAATTCCAGAGTGGTTAAATGCCCTTAAATAAATCACCTAGCTGAATACATGGCAGACGCAACATTTGAACCAAGGACTTATTTTTTTTAGTCTCTTAGCCACCATGCTATGCCAGCTCTGATGTTGGCGACCAAGACCCAATTCCCCCAAAATGTGCCATACCAGCTGTCTTTCCCACACCTTTCCCACATACTTAACATTTGTAACACTATCTGCACAGAACTACTTCTACAGGTTTAAAATCAGGCAGACTAATTATAATTACTGTAAAAGATACACGCTTTTAGTTTAGTCTTTATGTGTAACTTTTTTGCCCAAAGTTAATATATATTATTTGTCATCAAAGTACTCTGCTTGAAAATTTTCTTTCTGATATTTTCTTCTTCAAAATATCATATAAATGGTAGACATTAACCTATTTATTACAATACTATATAGATAACAATTAGCACACACAGCAGTTGTAGAACCAGCTTGCAAGAACACAATTTCAACAGAGTATACAAATTAGAAAACAAACCAAGGATGTGTAAATAAGAATTGAGTATAGTTTGTTTGCTCTTAATGTGAAAAATACAAGTCCTAAAATCTTTCACACAAGTAGCAAAACATATTTCTTAAAATACTTTTATTATTTTTAGTTTTGATATTTTTGGCAGGAACAAAATCTGTGACAGAGACACATTAGTAGCACATCTGGCAAGATACAAATCAACTCAATCAGTCAATAGCAGCTCTGTAAAAGTGGAGTCATTTCCTGTTATTATGCACACAAAAAATGTCTACAACCAATAATAAATGTATAACACATTTTCCAGTTTACAAAGTCAAGATCAGTTTATACAGTGAAGGTTTCATTCTTGAGACTTGATGCCAAGGATGTTCATTCCATAAGGGCTAAGAATGGTTTGCTGTACCAAATACATTTCCAGTACAATTATACAAATATTGACCTTCCATCAGAATAATGACATCAGCATCTTGAAGTAAAAATACTGCTGCAAATGTTTACAATCCAAGTGGCTTGAGATTTTAATGGTGTAATCCCATGGATATTTTCTATACTGTCTAATACTAGTAAAATAAGTATGCGTGTTGCCATCAATTAGTAATTAATTATCCATAAACTTTGTTAGCCATACTAACTCCTACAATACTTAAAAATACAAGACACAAAAGTACTCAACAGACTGAAGAATCAGAAAACACATCCTTTACTACTGAAACATTTTGGTAAAATCTGCTGAAGAGATCTCTATATATATTTTCTAATTGTTCCCATTCATTTTAAGAAAGTTTGTAACATGTTTTGCTGCATCACAGACATACTTATGTGTGTGTTTGGTGAGAAGTTTGACAAGACAGCTTAAATTAGAAACTCTACTCTGCATGAAAACTTCTCCTGATTAAAATTAAGTAAAAATAAACTTACCACAATCTTTTTCTAATTAAATATCCTCTTATCCATTTCTGAATAATCAGGACCGGTGAATGATGAGCTAGAATAGAATTGATCCTGGAAATGATCTCTCTTATCATTTTCATTTCTTCCTGAAATGTAATTTCCTATTAAAAAATGAGAATGCTGTATAAATGTGCATTAAAAAGCATGGTGCCTTTAAAATCAATTGTTATAGAACAGCATTTTGAAGCAATAACTTTGGTTGAGCATCTTGGCCAGGTTTTGGTTTTGGCCTATAAATGATCTTGATGTATTTTGGTAAGAGGCTGCCTTTGAACCTCTTTAACTGAATTCACGAAAGATCATAAACTCCATTATACCTTCCAGTTATTCCCTTTAGTAAAGAAGCAAACATTAAAGTATTCTTCCCTTGTGGGAAGTCTTCCAAACACTTGTGACATGCATCAGTTTTCATACCTTCACACTATAAATATATGTGCCTTCAGTAGCCACCAGGGAAGTGGGACTGGGGTGAGAGATACTCAAAATAAAAGCTGCTGTTACAGGGACTGAAAATTCACCAACAATGTCATTTACAATACCATCTAGATGGTGACTATCATATGTGCTCCCATTTTTATTTTGACAGGTAGAGCCCAGTGAGTTTTGGATCATCGCTGACTCTAGTTTTTCCTTGAGTTCCTTCAAGGTTCCATAATTTTTTCTCATAGATTGCTCAACAGTTATGATTACTCAGTGTTGAAATTTGGCGTGAACTATGGTATGGTCCTCAGCTCCCATCTGTGTGAGCTTTGTGTTTGCTCATGTATGGGTGTGACTGTCATGACTTCAACTGCAAGCAGCAAACTGGATATCAACAAAGAGACAGAAGGAGCAGTTAAGTCAGAAAGCTCACTAGTGGAAATTGTTGGGGTGCCAGACCCAGGCACTAATACTAAACAGAAGCTCAACAGCAAAAACAATCTAGGACTGCCAGAGCCAGCAACCTCTGGTCTTGGTTTCCACATGCAAATCCTGTAAGCATCCTCACACCATGGAATCACTTTCTGCACTCCACTTTCAAAGGTAAGCAGTACATCCAGCAGGATGCAAGAAAGAGCTGACAGTGCTAGAATCCAGCCAGAGAACTCTCGGGAAACTGTCTCCTCCAGAAACCACTGGGATGTGGAAAGGGACACGGAGGATCAGTAGGACCTAGGAGCTTATCAAAACATGTTGCCTGCTCTTAACAGTTGGCCTGGGACAATAAAAATCAGTGTCTGTCATGTTCTGCAGTCCATGATTTCACATCTTAGGCTGAAACTCTTTATTTGTGCTCAGTGACCAATTTCATTCTCAACCTGATACTTCTCATTCTGTCTGTTTCCTCTGAACCCTTCTGTGGTTTCAGTCCACCAATGTCTAGTTACAGAAACAGGTAACAACAACATCTATTTCCAAATCATGTTGTTTCACAGGGCTTGGCAAAATATGGCCTTCCAGATGTCACATTGCAACTCCAATCACCTTTCACCCCAGGCTATGATGGTTAGGGCTGGTTAGGGTAGTCCATCTGGAGAGCTGCACTTTGCCCACCCCTGCCCTACATGCTAGAGGGACATCAAACATCCTTCACTAATAGAACTGGACATCATTTGGTCACACAGGATTGCCCTGCTGATGCACCTGGACCTTAACTGTGACTAAGAGAATATCTCATCAGAATTCTTCAGCTCCGGATCCATTGTACTTTTCTCCTGAGAGAACACAAATGGGCCACCAAAACCAGCAACTTTTCACAGAGTACATGCACAAGTCTCTCTCAAGAGAGAACATACGTATTTATAGAACTCTGAACCTGTGAAGGCATGCCTAACAAAACTAGGTGACTGAATTTGCTTACCTTTCCAGAAAAAGGGGAAAAGTCAACAAAAAAGTTAGGAGAAAATGGCTTATATTTTGCAGGAAGCGCCCAATCCTCTATTATTTCCTCATCAGAAATGACATAATAGTCCAGTGCCTTGAGCGAAAAAATGCTGTTAACAACAATATGCCTATAGGCAATTTTCAGACACAGTGGAGTATTGAACAAGGTGAGCGCAGTCAGATTAGGACAGAAAGATAATGAGTGCACATTCTCCAGTGATGAAATTCCATTATCATGAAGATAGAGTAGTCTTAGGTCTGCCATTTTTCCCCAAAACATTGGGCCTGGAAGCTCCTCTAGCTGAAAGAGTATTGAAATGAAACAATTTTGGAGGGAAGAGAAGAGGATAATTGGTTAGTAAATGTACTGTTCAAATTTCAGTATATGTAACCATGCAAACAGCACAAGCTTTAAATTGAGCCCATAATGCAGTATAAAATACTTTACTCAATAAACTTCAGAATGGACACATCTGAAAGGCATGGGGGGATTCACTAAATTAATCCAATATAAAACCAGCCAACTAAAAATATATTATGGGACCAAGACAGCAAAGCAAATTGACAGAATCACAAAGGGTATACAACAGGGGTGGGCAAAGTGCAGCCCCATAGTGCCACATAGCTGTGTTTGCAGCCTAGATTTCATGGACAACTTGTACTCTAGCCAAAAAAAAAAAGAGGGCAAAGCATCCAGGAATGCCAAGTTACACATACCCTGCCCACACTACTTAACATTTTGTTTTTAAATCCTTTGTATTTCATAAATAGAAACAGGTTTCTAGCCATGTCCTGATTAGCTTTTTAGCACGTTGGGCAGCCTCTGTGCCCAAACAAGTGCCCTAGGATGAAAAACTGGCCTACAGAAAAACCAGTTGTCTCCACCAGTATAGTGGGTAACTGCAGATATCACCAGCTTCTGCATGCACACTAATTGTCTTTCCAGGTACACAGGACTTCTAGAAGTACCCTGCCATGAAGTATCAGAAGGAAAAAATATCCTTGCAACCCCTTTTGACACTGAGCATGACTTCATTAGAAATTTTCAAAGATCTTATGCTCATTTACAAACTTAATATGTTAGAAATTATCTAGTTGCAATTTAGTGGTTGTTTTTTTTCCAATAGTATGGTATGTCCAATGAAAAAGAAATGGGAAAAATAATTAAAACTTATAATATATTATAATATATAAGTATTATAATCTCTGAGATAACACTCCAGAGTTATAGGAAATATCAGAAAAATAGACTGCCAACCCAAGGGGCACAGATTCAGCCTTGGATGCCTCCCCTAATGCCCCCATTGAGGCACTGAGCAAAGCAAGGAAACCTCCAGATGCACAAAGCTCTGCCAAAACCCCCGAACAGAAGAAGCTTTAGAATAGTCCAGCACTGTTCTTAGTATTTTCCTCTTACTACTCACATTGGGAGAGATTGTGGGGGTTTGGGGAGCCAAAAGGAGGGGTTAAAAGGAGCAGAAAACACTGCTCCTCCCGCCCTCAGAACAGGAATCCAGTGAGATACAGGGAATGCTGGAGACATCTGATCTACCAATGTCAAAAACACAGAAAACTTGGACTTTTAAATAGTTGATTAAAAGCCCTATTTTAAAGTGCTTAAAACAAGTCATGCAGGAAGAACAACAAGATGTACGCTCCAGCATGGAATCTGAAGTGGAAGAGATCAGCCCCAAGGGAGATCAGCCCCAAATCTGAAGTTTCCCCAATATAATATGTAGACTTCCAAAAGGAATAAGGAAAAATACTTTAAATCTATTCTTAACAACACAGTAGTAAAATAACTTCCAGGGCATGCCTGTCACAATAGGCTGGAGTGGGCAGGTTCTGCAGAAGTTATTTTACTACTGTGTTGTTAAGAATAGATTTAAAGTGTTTTTCCTTATTCCTTTTGGAAGTCTACATATTATATTGGGGAAACTTCAGATTATAAATGTTGGGTATATTTAATAAAGACTTTTCTGTTTACTTTTTAATACAGTAGCACCCCCGTATCCACTGATTCATTATCCACTGATTCAATTATCCACGAGACATAAAACAGCACACCTACCATAGTCTTCCTAGAAAATGTGTCATCTCTAGCCATTTTCTAGGTCCTACAAGGCAACTCTATGGTATTTTGAATTCACTATTATCCACCGTTTTCGGTATCCACAGGCCCCCCAGAACCAATCCCCAGTGGATACAGGGGTCCTACTGTATCTGTTCGTAGCAGGATTGTATTCCTTTGCCAATCTAGACTATAGAGGTGGGCAAAGTATAACCCACAGGTCACATACAACTCTAAAAATGTAGTGAATTGCCTACTAATACCTCCCTCAAGGTTGAAGGACCTACAGGGCATGGGGGGGGGGTTCAGCCCTCCCCAAGGATTTGGGGAGGTAGTAGTAACAATGAGAGGTGCAGCCCTCAAGGGTCTGGGGCAGGTGGTAATGTGCCTAGTTAACCCTTGAAGTTGCCCACCCCTGCTATACTATATTGACTGAACAGATTTGTACCCTTGCATATATACCCTTTCAAACATCTTATAACCTGATTTAGATATTATATTCATTTCTCTATATTATGTTTTGGTTATTTGGGATACTAAGTAGAAAAGGTCTGTTTTCTGTTTATCATCTTACAGTTGGTTGTTGGAGCAGTTTTAGTCTTTACACTGATGTATATATTCCTGCTTCAATACTTCTGAGTATGTACTCATCTTCTTTAACCTTTCAGTATATTTATGTTATTTATTGTATACTGTATTGTCAAAAATCTAAGTTCAGTCTGTAAGCTGACATTTACACTGGAAAAAATGTGTATAAATAATTTTTCCTCCCCACAGCTCCCCCACCCTTTCTTTTGCTTCTCTCTACCCCCACCATCTAATTTATCTGTTAGGTCTTTTCTGATATGAATCCAAAGTATTTTTAAAGTAAACTTTCTTTTCAATGTTATTGTTTAAACATGCATATACTCACTGCATATACTGTATATCCTTTGAACAGTAAGAATTTTGGACTGTGAAATTTATTTTTATAGAAACGTGTTCTTCATAAGTGAAACAGTCTTATCAGAGAAAGGAACATCAAAGTGAAATGATCATAGAAAACATCTCCCCCATTTTCTGTGGTAAAACACATATCAAAAACAACACCCTGCCCCCAAATTCCATGTACACTCTGCTGCATGACTGTGATTCCCCATTCACTTCAACTGGAGGGACAGCAAGATCTAGAACCAGCAAAGATAAGAATCCCAACTGTACGTTCAGAAACAGAGAAAGTAAAAAATGGAAAATATCTAAGAATCAAGGGATTGTATCCAATGCTGGGTGTCAGCTAATACAACAGTGGATTATTGCATAAAGGGAGAAGGTATCTTTACTTACCATTGCAGTTTACACAAACACACACACACACAAAACCTGCTGCAGAAGGCTAAGGAACCAGCCATAGCCAGTGTTTCAGCTTCTAAGACTGGACTGGAGGATAGTGAAAAGTTCCAAACTGTGCACCAGTATCCTGTTGGATTTAGCCCAAAGAGATTTGCAGCTGCCATGTACAATCCAGGGTTCAGGATTCATATTAATATTTCAAATTATGAATTAAGAGAGAGAGCGAGAAACTTTTTTTCTTTAGGCAGCTAATTGTGTGTGTGTGTGTGTGTGTGTGTGTATATATATATATATAAAATCTAGAAATAAAATTTTAACAGAAGTGAAAAGGCTGTATTTCTATTATAATAACAGACATTAAATGGTACATTACTGGCTTCTAAATATAACACATACACACACCATTAGCAGCATCAAACACACCAAATAGGGCGGGATTTAGCAGCAATATGTTAAGCTTGCAACATTGATCTATAGATAGAAATGGATAAATCAATTTATTTCACATGTTAATATATCTTTTAAAAATGCTGTTTCTCACCTGATTGCTATGGAGATCCAGTTTAATTAAGTGAGTACAACATTCAAGTGCATCAATGTTCGTAAGGAAATTACCAGACAAATCACATAGTTTAAGTGAAACACAAAACTGCACATCACACAGATTATTTAAATACTGAGCATGTTGCCTAACCACAACAAGATCTTGCAGTCTCTTTGAATCATTTCGATCAGCAGTTTGTCCATATTCAAGCAGTAGATTTTCAGAAGCAGACACAAGGTATTTTGTAAATCCCTCCTCCATGGTTATCTCTTTTACAGTTTATCCATGAGAGATCTAAAGGGGTAAAAAGGATTACACAGCAGGTTACATTTATTCAACTTTTCATAAGAAAAACTTCAAATACCCTAAATAAATATCCAACTGCTTGTTACAATACCCCCTGCTCTATAGAAAAACTAGCCACAACAGGGAAGGCAGGAGGAGGGGGAAAATTCTAACACAGTATTTGAAAACATACAAGCACATTTTTAAAACTCTTGCCATTTCTGCACATTACCCAGAGAACACTAAAGAACTATGCCAAAATGGAGAAGATAATACAAACAGAAATAAGAAACTTACAGTATGGAATACATATAAGCAATATATCAAACTACTGTATTAATCAATCATTCATTCATTCAATATTTATATGCTTCCTTTCTGGACAAGGTCCATAGAAGACAGCAAACAAAATAAAGGCATAAAAATACAACATAGTAAAACTTTTAAGTTTAAAAAATACAAGAAATGGGAATTGTTAAAATATAAACTGTACAGTATAAAACCATTTTCAAGCCACAGCAATAAATTATTAGCAAGACACCAGAATAGCAAATAAAATATACAGTACAACCCCTACATTTGAGGGATCTTGTACCCATGGATTCACTTACCCGTGTCCAAAAAAAAAGGTCTCTCTAGACATCTTCTAGGTCCTCTAGAGGGACTCTATGTTATGCTTCAGCTGACCATAGAGTCATGCTGGAGGATCTAGGAGATGCCTAGAGAGGTATTATCTTTAGACATCTTCTAAGTCCTCCAGCGTGACTCTATGCTATGCTTGGGCCAGAAGTCATTCATTTTAATAGAATTTGCTGTTATCTATAGTTTCTGGTATCCCCAATAAGTGTGGAAATGTATCCCCCATGGATACAGGGGTTATACTGTAATTTAAAATCAAAATGAAACAAATGGGGTTTCAAAGCTCATTTGAATACTGCAAACAAGCCAACAAACAATTATTTGTAGGAGAGATCTATAAAGCAGTGGGCCTATCAAGAACCACCAAACTGATATCAAAAGCATGTCAACAAGTACGGCCACTGACACCAAGCGTGAGAGGAGGCAAGCCTTTAAGTAACCTGGACCCAAACCATTTAAACTTTAAAATTCAAGAACAGAAATATCTCTTGGGCACAAAAATGCACTAATAACCAATAAAACTAATATATTCTGGCCCATAGCAACAAAAGATATTTAAAGTGTGTCCCTTGTAAAAAAAAGGTTAAGAGCCACAGGCATAATTGTATTAGTATTAGTATAGGTGTGCCCGGTGTAACATACACCGTTACGTGCCCTGCTGGGGTTTCAAGCGGTGCTTGCAGTGTGGAGATTGGAGTGGCAGTGTTCCTTTCACATGGTTCAGCTACATGGTATTATTTTAGGGGGAAAATATTGCATTTTTTAACATGTGGGTGGTGACTGGCTGAGGGAGTGAGAGGAAGGAGGGGCCCTTGCGAGGCTGGGGATGTAGATGCAGACTGAGTGGCAGGAGTGGATTGTGAGGTAGACAGGAAATTTGCATGTGGGTGGTGATTGGTTGAGGGAGTGAGGGGATTGATTGGGTGTGTTTCCTAAGCCACCAATCAGCACACTGGGAAAGGAAACATACCCAAACCATATATATATATTTGATGGAATTGTAGACATTATTTACTCTGTTATAGAACTATAGTTGTCCCTCCATATTCACGGATTTGGCATTCACGGATTTAAGTATTCACGGCTTGAAAATATTCTTTAAAAAAATAATAATCCAAAAAGCAAACCTTGATTTTGCCATCTTATATAAGGGACACCATTTTACTATGCCATTGCATATAATGGGACTTGAGTATTCATGGATTTGGGTATTCACGGGGGGTCCTGGAACCAAACCCCAGCAAATGTGAAGGGACAACTGTATACCAACTTTTGGTATGGGTTTTGACATTGTCCAGGTGCCCAGGAGGGGTCACACCATTGCCCCCCCACCCCTGTTACTACTGCAATGGGACCCAGGAAATCAACTGGTGGCCGTGGCAGCAGTGGGGGCAGGGCAATAGAGCAACTGACCTTTAATGCACCACTGGCGTATGTTACGTCAGGTACAGCTAGTATGGCATATTTAGCCCCCTTCCTTCCCAATAGCAATACAATGTGGGATGCCATTAAGACAGGTTGTATTCTCCTCGCATTCCATGAGGACTATTTTTGCCATTTAAACAACCCCCAAGTCTAGACTCATCCAGGCTGCAAACTTGATCATTCAAGGCAGGGAAGTTGCAGCCTCTTCCACAAAGCTTACACACTGATACCCAGGTAAACTGGATTCCCTACTTCCTCTGTCCTGCCTGGATTAAATTTCAGTTTGAACACTATTATCCATATGCCCTAGATATTTGTTCAAGAGTAGAAAAGAAATGTAGAGCTATGGGTCATATTTCTGTCAGTCCAAACCTTCAGATGTTGGAGGGTTTCATCAAGTTATTAATCAAGTTTGGAGGACATGACAGAATCCTGCCCCCACAACACACACATGACAAAGACCATGGAGCTGAATGGAAGTGTTTTTTTTAACATCAGCAAGAATTAGTGGTTGGAAAGAGACAGTTCTCCTGCCTCTACCAGCAGCACTTTGTGACAATATTCGCCAATTTCCCCACCCTCTGCAATCCAGTGTGGTCTCAGAAATCTGCTCTAGAGGTTTGGGGCCCTACAGAACAGTGGAATGTTGTAGACAGCTGGGGCTGGTTTACACAGCAGATTTATTGCGGCAACTTGCAGTTTAATTATTTTCCGCAGCTGTGCCAGTCAGGTTTTTTTTTTTCTAATTATGTCGCTTTGAAGTTCAGACTTGAATAAGTGGGGGGGGGGTGGCCTCCCAAGCAGACAAAGGCTGTATGGGGAAGGACATAGGGCAAGACTCACAGACTCTGCCCAAATAGCAGGGGGGAAAGATCAAAGTACAGTAATGGCTGTGTCCCTGTAAATCTGCCTGTAAATGAACTCACTCCATAAAGCAGAGGGAGAGTAATCTCTCTGCTAAAAGACCTTGCTGCCATGCCATGGATCGCAAGTTTTTCCAGCTGCTCTCTCTCTCTCTCTCTCTCTCTCTCTCTCTCTCTCCCTCCCTCCCGCAAGCAGAGAGAGAGGGGGGGAGGGGCGGGGAAAATAGCAGTTCAGCTTCCTACAGCCCTTTGTGAAATGGTTTCTCTCCCTCCCCCATGCACAGGATAAAAGCTGACTAACGAGCTTTTACATACTTTCAAAACAGCAGAGAGGATGAGAAGGAATGCTCCCTGAATGAAAGTTGTTGGGAATCCTTTTTTTTTTTTTTTTAAACTGGCTCGCAAAATAGCAGACAGGATTTTTGCAAGTTTCTTCTCTAATGGCTACTGTCTTTGCCTCCTCCCTGCCCCTCTTTTAAGCCCACCCCTGCATCATCAACCAATCACAATGCAGCTGTGCTTTAACCCTTAGCGGAATGCTAGTTCACACTGCGAATAATGCACTACATTGCAAATATTCCTGCAAAAATAGCAACATCCCCTGGCACGCTATATTTGGGTGTTTTACCTTCCCCCCTTCTGAATGAGGTGATGCTGTGCTGCGATCCGTGGGAACTATGAGCTATCTTAGCGGTATATTTAGAGGAATATTTGCCCGTGTAAACGACCCCCTGGAAAATCAATGAAAATCTCTTGCCCCCACTTCCATCAGTGGGATCCTATGCTGGATCAAAGCATGTTGTAAACAGAAGAGTAAAAACAGTGATGCAAATAAAAGCAGTGAAAAAATCAGCAGAATTAATGCACAAAGTTAAACTACACAGGCCTTTGTCTGATCAAACAAGGCTTTTCTCATCTTCTTATGACCCTTATAATAACTGAAGTGCTTAAAGTGAAAAATACTGAACTAAGAAAACTTGTTTCTTATGCAGTCAACAAAGGTTTTAGCGCTGTTTTTAGAAATGTGTAAGTAAAAGGTTAGACTTATTTAAATTTAAAAAAAAAGTTTTTATTTTACCAAAATCTGGATATAATTTTTCAGTTTATTTCCAGAACAACAATTTCAGCAGGGAAAAAGCTGCATACGAATTTCAACCTAGAGTCTAAATTCTCACTGAGCTACTATGAAAACCAAGGTGGTAATGAGGAAAAGGGGGGGGGTCTCTCAGCTACTTTGTACCTTCCAAGCCCCCACCAATAAACAAAAATCAGTACTGTATTGTGAGGGATTCTAATTGATGTTCCCTGCTAAGCAGAGGAGAATGAGAGCAAGGATCAGCAATGATGAACCCAAGGGATACTTCTTCCTCCATCTGCTCTCAAAAAGGCTGATCAACACCGTAAGAGGCTTTAGTCTAAAACACATCTCACACCTGCTATTGGGTTCACAGAGGTGTGGAAGTAGGCTGCAGAAACTACACTCTATCTATTCCCACCGAGTTGTGTTGGCCAAAAAAAAAGTTAGCAACAGGGTGAAGCATTCTTTACCGCACTCCAGTGTTTTGTGATCCAGCTATAGATTCAATGCAGAGATATGCCTTGCAATTCCTAAATAAGCAATAAAAATGAGTATCCAACAGTACAATCTTATACGTGTCTATTCAGTAGTATGCTTCATTCAGTTTATTAGGATTTACTCTCAAGTAAGCATGTATGAGATTTCAGCTTTAAAATATAATCCTACCCAACTTTACACCAGCCAAAAATCTCACTTAGGTCACTGGAGATCTGCTAGAAAAGTAATTTGCTTCCCTAGCCTTAACTGTGCAAGAAATAAATTAAATGAGGCTATATTTTAAATTAATTTTGTGAGACACACCTCATGTCCCTATGCTTCATCATGGTTTAAAGAGATGTCAAATTCATATTTACTGGATTAGTGAATAAATTTCAGAAATATATTACTTCTACTTTTGAAGTATGTAGACCATCAGCACCTACAATTTCAACACTTATTTTAAGAAGTAGATAAAACAGTCTTTGTTATGACCAAGACTGGGGTTTCATGACTTTTCATGTGCTTTCTTATGAAGTCTTCTGCCTTATTTTTAAGACTTCCTTTATTGCAGGATTTGTGTGTATGGGGAGACCATATCAAAGGGTACCAGTGCTTCATTTTCTTTCATTTGCACTTTGTACTCTTATAATTCCCCCCAAAGGCTACATTTGATCTGACTTTTAAAATTAAAAAAGAAACTAGAAATACCTGTCAATTGCCATAAAATAAAAGGAGAAAGAGTATAGAAAAGAGGTTTCAGTACATATTTTACATCAAGATGTTCTCAGAATACTGAGTTTGCACACCCGCCTGCTATTACATTTTGGATCCTACAGCAACAACTTATCTCTAAGAACATATAAGTTATACCAACTGAAATTAGCTGAAACACTTTGCAATCCATTGGTAGTAAATACATGAAAATATACAAGCCAGTTTAAGAGACCAAGCAAGCCAGACAAGATGCGTCCTGGCTGGTCTTTTCTTTGGTTGTTCATGGGGAAAATGCAAGACAACCCTGATTTACTGGAGAGAGGATAAGGCTCAGTTCAATGAAAAGTCTGTAAAGGAAAAAATGTTTTAAACATATATTCTCATCTGTTAATTAAGTAAACTCACCACCTCATGTCACCACCACAGCCAACTACTACAGCTAACACCACATATACTTGTGGATTTGAAGTAAATGGTTGCTGTAAAGTTTACTTTACAGTCATTTGGAGCAAGGCAGTTACTATGGTGGCATCAATTAAGTGAAATGCTTTCCCCTCTGATATTATACATGCTCCAACTATTCCCATTTTTAAGCCTTTGTTAAAGACTCACCTATTTTTGCAAGCCTTCCTGATAAAGTTCAGCCTTTCCATTTATTTTATGATTAATGTCAATGCAATGTAAACACTGTATCTCATTTCTTATGTATAGTTTTATATTGTATGTTTTATTACTGTGGTACATCACTATGAAATCTTCAGAGATATGCAGTTTATATATATTTGCAAGTAACATAAAAAACAGGAAATTATTTTCCTACATATTCCACTTTAAAATTCTGTGTGTAACCATATTTTTTCATGGGATTTCCTAGGAAGCTATTAAGCTCACTGGGTAACCTTGAGACTAACCCATATTATGGGTGGGGTATTAAAATGGGACTGAAGGGAAAGAATCACATAATGATATAAAGATATGCATGGGCTTGCTCATACATTAATGCAGGTCTTTGCAGACCAGGGGTGAGCAAAATACAATCCTTCAAATGTTGGACTGTAACTCCTCTCAGTTCTTGGCAGCACACCCAATGGCGAGAATGCAAAGAGTTGAAGTCCAACAACATCTGGAGGGCTACATTGTGCTCACCTTGCTTTAGACCCATGTGCAAATGTATGCACAATAGAATGTGGGGGACACAAATGTTACTGGCCACTGCCTCTGATGGCTCACCTGTCCTCTCCATCTGGAAAACTCTTACCTGTTCTCTTCAAGGGGCAAAGCGGAATGGTCCTAGTAGGAATGGGACCAGTGGAGTTATCCAGAGGGAAGAATGGAACAACAACAAAAAAGTACCATGGACCCTCATTATCCGCTGGGATTTGATCTGATGAACCCTCCATGGATACCGAAATCTGTGGATGCTCAAGTCTCATTACATACAATGGCACAGTAAAATGACATCCCTTGTATAAAATGGCAAAATCAAGATTTGCTTCTTGGATTTTTTAAAAAAATATATTTTCAAGCCATGGATGGTGGATCCGTGGATGCCAAATTCATGGATACAGAGGGCCAACTACAGAATGGCATCCCTTATATTAAAAGCTGAACAGCAAGGTTTGCTTTTTGGATATTTTTTTTTTGGGGGGGGTGATTTTCAAGCCATGGTTTGACTCCATGGATAGAAAAACCCATGGATGTGAAGGGCTGACTGTAACTGGTTTTCCTTGAACCAACAGCCACCAAGCTCTGCTTGCTCGTTTGCCTTGTCTTTATTTGAAGAAGCAGTGGGGTGGCTTATATTCATTGGGCCCATTCAAAGGTGGGAACTGTCCTTCCCTCAGATATTGAACTGCGACTCCCAGCAACCCTAGGCCAGCACAGTCTATGCTGAGGAATGCAAGGATGTGCAGTTCGACAACATCTGGAGGTCTGTATGATTGCTACCCCAAATGGGCTCAGTCCTTTTCATGTCTCCCACAGGGGAGGTGGGAGGAAGAATAAGGGTCTGTTCTTTCCATAACTAACCTGCTACCCTGGGGTCAGCGGGCTTAAATACCCTGAAGGCACCAGATCTCATCTGCTCTTGGAAGCTAAGCAAGGTCAGAACTGGTTAGTACTTGGTCAGGGAACCCCAAGAAGTATGTGCTGTAGGGCTACATTCAGAAGAAGACAAGAGCTAGGCACCTCTGAGTACTCCTGGCCTCAAAAAACCCTATAAAAATCATGGGGTTGTTATGTCGATGCACATACACGAGTTGCCAGCGTGAAAACTGGAAAGGGGCCTTGCCTCTTTAATAGGTGTGTAGAAGATGGAATTTCAGCAGGTGTTGCTTGTTACCTGGTTGTGTGACAAACAATACTTGCTGAAATCCCCTCTTCTACACAACCATTAAAGGAACCTTTCCCGGTTTGCAGTCTGGCAACCCTAATCAGCAACAGTGAGCACAGGCTGCCTTGCAACTTCCTTCTCTTTAATGCACACACGGGGGTGGGAGTACCAAGGGGCTTCATGGTTGCAGAGACCCACCCCCCTTTCTCAGTCCCTGCTGTGGGGGAAAAAGGAAAGGGAGAGTCTTCTCTGGTCACCTTTCCATACCACCTGAGCCAATCTGAGCCAATGAGATGAGAGAATGTGGAAGCCAATCCAAGAGCAGGAAACAGTGATGGGAGGGGTTTCAGAGAGGATGAATGAGTGAATGTCAGTTAAGAGAGGGGGCATCCACATTACAGAAATAATTGAAATTGAAACTGGATTACAGTATTTGCCATGGCTCCTTCCTATGGAATCCTGGGAGTTGTAGTTTGGTGAGGCACCAGCACTCTCTGTCAGAAGAGGCTAAAGACCTTGTAAAACTACATGTCCCACGATTCCATAGGAAGGAGTTATGCAAATAATCCAGTTTCAAATGGGATTATTTGTGTCCTGTGGATCCCGCCCCCCAATTTTCACTTTGTTTGAGTTTGAAGGGGGAGAGTTGAAGCTGAATCAGAGAGATGAGGCTGAGTGGTTGAGAGAGTGAATGGAGATTGAGATTTGAGAGACAAAAGAGTGGATGAATCTGTTATCTGAAATATATTAAGAGTGTCATATATGAAGGCACTTTGGTTAAAGCAGGGGGTTGGACTGGATGGCCCTTGTGGTCTCTTCCAACTCTACAATTTTATGATTCTATGAGTCTATAATTAGTGGTGCTTTATTCCACTCACTGAAAGGTATTAGCTATGCTAAACAACCAAGACCACACTGATCCATAATCTATCCACATAAGACTCAGACCCCAGTCCAGAAAGGGATTAAAAGGGGATCTGAAGGAAGGGGGCCAGTGACAGGCGGCCAGGCTGAGTAATTAGGTAAACTTGGCTAGTGATTCCGAAGTTCTTCACACACAACACCAACAGAGGTGTTTTGTTTCCTTCAAATTAACAACAACCAAGATATGCTAGAATTAGTTTAACAGCAAAATTACACAATATCGCAAAGGGAAAATCTTTGGAAAAATGGATTCCAGTGTTGAAGTCATAGGGGAAAAGGGGGAGTAGGATACGACATGAGATATTTGCAATTACAGTTGTCCCTCCGTATCCACGGATTTGGTAACCACGGATTTAAGTATTCACGGCTTGAAAATATTCTTTAAAAAAATAATAATCCAAAAACCAAACCTTGATCTTGCCATCTTATATAAGGGACACCATTTTGCTATGCCGTTGCCTATAATGGGAATTGAGTATTCCCGGATTTTGATATCCAGGGGGGGTCCTGGAACCAAAAGCCAGCGAATATGAAGTAGCAATTGATATAGGACAAATTAACAACAACAACAACAATGAGGTCCGTCTCCCCACTGCCCTCCCCACCCAGCACGTCTTGCCTGGTGAAGATTATCTGGAGTTCATCAAAGTTTGCTCACCTGTATGTAACACACCTTTTTGGGTTGACCCAACCGAGGTATCCCACTAAGAAGGGCTTCAAGTTAAAAGCCACCCTGAGCTAAAAGGGCCCCGGACAGCAGGTGCCTTGTGCCCATCAGCACCCCGGCCTCAGCCTCGGGGCTCCCACCCAAAACCGCCCCTCCTCGCCGCCCCACGCTGGGCAGAAACACTTGAGGCGCCTCCACAGCAACCGGCGCCAGGTGGGCCTTGCGCGGCTCCCGGTTGTTGTTACCCTGGCAACCGGCTGCCTGGCCCGGCCTCGCCTCGGCCTGCTAGGCCCAGCCCAGCGAAGGTGGCGTCGGTCGCCTCAATCCGGAAGGGAGCTGAGCTGGCCCGCCTGGCGAGGAAAGAAAGGTCGGCGCTGCAATGCCGGCATTAGGAGAGGCGGAGGTTTTGCTGCAACGAGCGACTCGCCAGAGGCTGGAGAAGTTCGTCCGGCTGAGAGGTGGCCGCGGGCAGGGGGCTGGGGCTTGGAGGGCTGAGGGGCGTGCGGGGCCGGTTTAAGGCACCGGCAGTGTCAGCATCCGCAGGGGGGGCCCATCATTGTGGGGGCCGCCGTAGTAACCCTCCTCCTGCAAAAACATTCTTAGTAATAATCTGACTATCCTGTATTGTGAATAGCTTAGGTTGAGTTAGGTTACATTGACCTGAGATAAACATATGGGGGCCCCAAAATAAAGCATTGCAGGGCCCCCCCAAATTCCTTAAACCGGTCTGGGGGGCGTGTTTGGGCTGCCCCGCTTCCTCACGCCCCTCCGCGTGGATGTGGGTGTGGGGAGTTGGACTCGAGAGTGTGGGGACGGCACCCGTGACTGCTCTCGTGGGGAACAGCCAACTCCCGGGCGCCAGAATCCCTACTCCATTTCCCACAGTTATCCCAATAGGAAGGTCGAGGTCCCTTGAAAGGTCCAGTGACTGGACTCTTCCTCCTCCCGGTCCCCGCCCTTTTTATTTTTTGTGCAAAATGCCTCCATTCAGGTGGGAGTAGGGGACGGGGTAGCCCCTCTGCTCTTTAGTCACTCGTGTTTGACTGTAGGCTCCGCGCGAGATCTATGTCCACATTATAAGGAAAGAGAACCAGATCTTGTAGAAACCAGGGTTGGAATCCCGGTTCGGCCATGGAAACCCCCCTTGGGCAAGTCACGCTCTCTCAGCCTCAGAGGAAGTCAAAGGCAAAAGCCCTTCTGAAGACAACATCCTGCCAAGAAAACCCTGTGAGAGATTCGCCTTTGGGTCGCCATAAGTCGGAAGCGACTTGAAGGCACACAGCAACAAGAGGGAAATATTGTCTGTAGTGCATAGACTAGTGGCTCTTAACCTTTTCTTTACGAGGGACCCACTTTAAATATACAGTTGTCCCTTCATATTCGCTGGGGTTTGGTTCCAGGACCGCCCCCCATGGATACCAAAATCCGTGAATACTCAAGTCCCATTATATGCAATGGCATAGCAAAATGGTGTCCCTTATATAAGATGGCAAAATCAAGGTTTGCTTTTAGGATTATTATTTTTTAAAGAATATTTTCAAGCCATGAATACTTAAATCTGTGGATACCAAATCCATGGATATGGAGGGACAACTGTATTTTGTTGCCATGGTCCCCCAAGAGTTAACTCAAAATTTAAAACCCTAATAATAATAACAACAACAATACATCATCATCATTATGATGATACAATCACACCATCTGTTAAACCTTCCCTCAGAGGCACTGAAGGAGGAGGGAAACTTCTGCTTCTTCCTGCAAGTTTGTGGTTGGAGCTGACTGAATGGCAATGCACAGGCCAAGCCAGCCAGCCTTTGCCTTGGCTCCTGTCACGTGGCCACTCCACTACAGGAAGGAGGTGGGCCTTCGAGCCTTCATGCCTTTGCAGACCACCTGTGAGGACATTGTGGACCACTGGGGGTCCCTGGACCACAGGTTAAGAACCACTGGCATAGACCAGGCTCAGTCTCTTTCAGTGTTTCATCTGCAGACCGCTTAACCTGCCTCTGTAGAGAGCTAAGTTCCATTTTGTTCTGAAACATGTTAGTGTTTTGAGTTGCCAAGACACAGCAAGTTTTGCTGAAATAGAACGGCTACTGCTGCCTCTCAGAATTGTTTTAAGTGAAGTTATGTAACCCCTCCCCCAAATTAGGCAAGAGTTAGGTGATCTGATATTTTTGAGAAATAGTGTGAGGTGGAGGCATCCACGCGCATTATTGTTGATGTCTAATGCAGACCAATTCTGGCAGTCATATTTGTCTGCCACTTGCACTGTAGCTCCTTATGCTCTTGGTATCCATCTCAGTGCCTTGAAACTAGAAACAAAAAATGGTATGCTTCTCTATGTGATGCCACACTGTTGGCAAAAGGGCTAATAATGAAACTCACAATTATACTTCAGTAAATGCATGCACAGGAATAAGCACATTAATCCACACACACCATTAGGAAACACAATGGTACAATCTTGGTAAACCTAAGTATGGGAAGTGGCTGGAGTCAAACTGGGGAGCCTGTGAAAACTGCTCTCTTTCCAAAAGAAACAGTAGGATATAAGTGCACTAACTGAACTAACAATAAAGCTGAGGTAAGGATTACTAAATAGCAATAATCTGAATGCAAGTACCACATTTGATGGGGTGCTGTTTTTGACAAGTAGACCATCAAAGGAGTAGAAATAGCTCCTTACCTGAGGGAAGCAGTAACAGTCTGAGTTTAGCCTTTTTATCTTCTGGTGTATATTGTGGGAGGAAGCAGTAAACTCTCAAACTGAACTTTCCCCCCTGTACCTTGATGAACACTGGGGGAAGGGGATTATACAAAACACAACACCAGCAGGGAGGCAACAAACTACTCCTTCCTTCAGGCAAAAAACTATAGCTATTCCTTTGAATCACCACTAGGGTTCTTTATTCTTCCTGGAAAGGCAGGGAAAGTCAAGGAGTGAAGGTGAACCAGGGCTTGAAGTCACTCCAGTTTGCTTTGCCTGTTGGGATAGTTGAGGAAAGGAGCTGTATGGGTTTCTAAACAGATGTACATTCAGCCAAGTTTTTAGGTTTCATCCTTTCCTCTTGAATAGGTGAAATATTCAAGGCAAGTAAATTCTCCCATCTCCCTCCTTGCTGAGAGCTTAAGTGTCTGCAGTCAGACTCCCTTCAGATTCCTGGTGTATTAATGTTTTTCACCAGATTTTGCTTGCCTGCTACTACTACATTTTGATTTCTTTAGACATATACAGTGTGTATGGGGAGTGGGGAGAGAGTGTGATGTGGGGAAGAGAGAATTTCTTCTTGCCATTAGCCCTGTCTGAGCCTTGGTTTCTCTTTCTCAGGTTTCCCAGTTTACCCACAAAATAATATCTGATTATTGGCAGGAACCTCATGGGAGGAGAATCTCTTATTTTCTTTAGCTCTTCACACCTCAGATGACCTTTTTTAGTTGATAGGCAAATATGAAATAAATCTCTTCTTCTTTACATTTATACTTCATGTAGATTATAAAATATAAACAAAGTGCATTAAGGAAAGCCATATTTGACACTCAAATAAACCATGCACATGTAAGCTCACATCTATTTACTTTGCATAATTTCACCTGCTTTCAAGAATCACATTTTATAAATTTGATTTTTTTTCATAATTCAAATTTAAAGA
The DNA here is from genome assembly GCA_030847615.1 of Gambelia wislizenii. Taxonomy (NCBI): domain Eukaryota; kingdom Metazoa; phylum Chordata; class Lepidosauria; order Squamata; family Crotaphytidae; genus Gambelia; species Gambelia wislizenii. The sequence continues at coordinate 114,824,531 of JAUMIR010000004.1, forward strand.
AGAAAATAAAGGAAAAGAAGGCAAATATATATCCATAGATATATATATATATATCCATAGATCACCAAGTCCAAATAGGTTAGAGGAACATTATCGGCAGAGCTTTCCCCCTGCCTCATTTGCTTTTGTGATGAAATTAATTTCCTGGCTGGATATCCTTTTTTTTCTCCAGAAATGTTATTTTGACTGGAATGACAGGAAGTGGAGATTCTTTAGAGTGCAGATGGAATGTTCTTCCTGTTCCCCTTTTGTGTTACTCCTGGAAGCTTCAGAGACAGCTCTGTTCATTGGCTGACACTTCTATCATTGGTTTGCAGCCCCTAGAGGCTCCTTGTATATTCATGATATTTCTAGGGCAGCTGCATATGATTAGAATTGCCAGAACTCCAAACTGCCCTAGAAAAAGCATACCCACATGGGAGGGTCTATGGCAGCCTTTCACAACCTATAGCCTTCCAAATGACAATTCCCATCGTTGAGGTAGCCATGCTTTTGGGAGTTGTAAACCAAAACATCTACAAGGCATCCAGGTTGAGAAATGCTGTTATAGGATAGTAATAAATTTTGCATCCTTTACACAATTCCATTGCTTCTGTGGGCAAAACGTTAAGGAATTTTGCGTCTATCTGGAGGCCATGCCCTAAGAGGAGCGGCTTGGGGAAGTGGGCGTGTTTAGTCTGGAGAGGAGAAGGTTGAGAGGGGACAATGATAGCCATGGTTGAATATTTGAAGGGATGTCAGATAGAGCAAGCTTGTTTTCTGCTGCTCTGGAGACTAGGACATGGATCAATGGGTTCAAACTACAGGAAAAAAGATTCCACCTATACATTAGGAAGAACTTCCTGACAGTAAGAGCTGTTCGGAATTGGAATACACTGCCTCGTAGTATGGTGGATTCTCCTTCTTTGAAGGTTTTTAAACAGAGTTTGGATGGCCATCTATCGGGAATGATTTGATTGTATATTCCCGCATGGCAGGGGGTTGGACTAGATGGCCCTTGAGGTCTCTTCAACTCTATGATTCTATGATAGAGGTATCTTTCTCCACATTCCAACTCCTAAGCTTTCCTGGAGGGAACTGATTTTTTTTTTGAATTTTTTTTTAAATGGTTGTGCTTAATCACCTGTGTGTTCTGCAGTCAGACTGAACAACAGTCTTTAGTTCAGACTGGGGATTGGACTGGATGGCTCTTGTGGTCTCTTCCAACATTATGATTCTACAGCAGTTGTAATTACAGTAGGACTACTGATTCAATTATCCATGGGACACAAAATAGCACACCTACCATAAAGTCTTCCTAGAAAATGTGTCCTCTAGCCATTTTCTAGGTCCTCCAAGACAACTTTATGGTATTTTAAAAAAGAAGTCCCATTATTTTCAATGGTGTTTGTTATTATCCATTGCTTTTGGTATCCACACACACCCCGAACCAATCCCCAGCGGATAAGGGGGTCCTACTGTATCAGAACTGCCTGGGTTATTTTATTCTACTTTTCACATGATTGTGAAAAGGATGTGAATACTAGGAGGTGTCAGTACAGGTCGACTCCCATATCTGTGGGAGATACGTTCCAAGACCCCTCGTGGATACCTGAAACCTTGGATAAACCTTACTATTTTCAATGAGATGAATGCTGGAAGTTGATCACAGAATCGTATTGGAGGACCTAGAAATGCCTAGAGAGAACATATTTTTTTCAGACGTGGATAAGTGAAACTGTGGATACATAATCTGTGGATACAGGTGTTGACCTGTATTAAAATAGATTTGATAAAGATGTACAGCGCCTAACATCCTGCTTCACAACAGCTGCAGAGCTGTTTGGGCTGGAAGTCAACCTGAAGAAAAACGGAAGTTCTTTACCAGCCTGCACCACAGGACGAACACCACCATTCCCACGTTGCCGTAGGCAAATCTGTGCTTAAGTCCGTTCAGCAGTTCACCTACCTGGGAAACATCATCTCCTCAGATGCCGAGATTGACAAAGAGATTGATCACAGATTAGCAAAGGCATATAGCGCATTTGGAAGACTTTACAAAAGAGTCTGGAGTACAAACATCTGAGACGAAGCACAAAAATCAGTGTGTATAGAGCCATTGTACTGTCTATTCCTCTTTACAGGTCTGAAACATGGGTAACCTATCACCAACACTTATGACTCCTCAAACGCTATCATCAGCGCTATATACGCACAATCCTAAATATACACTGGACTATGTGATTAATGTTGCTGTCCTTGAGCAAGCAGGGATCACCAGCATTGAGGCCATGATATTGAGAACACAGCTGCTCTGGGCAGGGCATGTTTCTAGGGTGGAGGACCATTGCCTCCCAAAAATAGTTTTCTGTGGTTAACTCACCACGAGTCAGTGTAAGAGGAGCGCTCCAAAAAAGTGATACAAGGACTCCCTGAAACAACATCTCAGGCTCAGCCAAATTGATCACCAATGATCTGCCATGGCCTCATATCAGGAGGCTTGGAGATGCACTATCCACAATGCTGCAGCCTTATTTGAGAGCTCATGCCAAACAAGTCTTGAAGAGAAGCGACAACGCAGAAAGAATCACAACCCGGAATCATCACCCAAGGAGACCTGCTGTGCTTTCTGCAACCGGACATGTTTATCTCGGATTGGCCTTTTCAGTCATCAGCGCGCTTACAGAAAGAGCGGGATGAGTCCTTCCTGAATCTTCGTTAGCGAAGAAAAGCCAGAGAGATAGAAAATAATAGATTATGATATTCTGCAATAATAATGCAAGTATTAAGATTGTTATTGTTAATATGATTCTGATCAAGGTGTTCTGACTAAAATATATATTTTCACAGATGAAGTATATTGTTCTGGTTGTGTATGCACAGTCACTGAGTTAAAATGTCAAAAACCACAGGAAGCCATGCTGTTTCATAACATTTCAAAATCCACAGTCAACCAGTACCTTTTTGTCATAAAGTTTCTGAAGACCAACCAAGTATCTATCATAAGCTTGTAGGATATAACAAGAGTTCTATAAACTCTTTATTTCACTTGTATGTTGAAATACCACCAAACGGAAATATTGCCACAACCCTCCCTTGACTGGACCTATAAAATAAAAATAGCTCCTACTTGTAACCTGGGCTGGCAGCTTTTTTGTTGTGAAGTGTTTTGAAAGCTGTTTCAGGAGAGTGTATACATATTTTAAAGGTTGCAGCAGAAAAACTGAGTGTATGAGCTACAGTGGTAGAAGCGCTAAGGACTTTCTCTTTTATCAGTTGTCTCCTCCAATGGCTTTTTAAAAAATAAAACAAAAAGGGAAATCAGGCTACAGTTAAGGTCCTTTCACACTGCATAATTATAGCACAGTAGTTTAACTTCAAACTGTCATGGTTCTGTCTTGTGAATCCTGGGATTTGTTGTTTGGTGAGGTACTAAAGCTCTCTGGCAGAGAAATCTCAATATTCCTCCCTAAATTGCAAATCACATGATTCCATACAAAACCATGGCAGTTAAAGTAGTGTCAAAGTGGCCCTAACATATGTAGGACAGCAATGGATAGTTTGTCCACAGTGTGCAAATTACAGATTTTCTGTAAACGTATAGACAAGTGTAGAAACTGATATGGCTGAGCACTTTTCTTAGTAAAGGCAGTTTTTTTCCCCCTGAAACAGCATATAGGAAAGAAACATGCTCACTGCCACATGTGCTTCTGCAGAGGAGTGGGTGATGTTACAGGTAGCATGGAAGAAATAGTGTAAGTGGACAGCTACATATGCAATCATGCAGGCTTCAGGCCAAAGAGAAAACATGATTAGCTTAAGAGAGGTACCGTAGTTTATCATACCCTGAAATGGGAGCTTTTCAAGGAGCATGAAATGCATGTTTGGGACATAAGCCATGGACAGTTTGCGCCTAGCAGCAGATGCAAGGAGGAGCAGGGGTACCTCACAAGCCACAGGATATAGTTAGACAAGAGTGGGACCCATGCATGAGAAGCCTAGTCTGTAGGAGAGGGGATTATATTACATTATAGCACTTGTCTCTCTTTTAATAAAATGTCTTATTCTCAACAGGAAGGACTGTGCAGACTGGAGAATTCTGGGATGTCATTGTAATTACAGCAGTTGACAAAAAGCAAGAAATAGCTTACCAACAACAACTGTCAGCAAAACTGAAAAGAAAAGAACTTCCTCTTGGTGTTCATTATCATGTTTTTGCTGATCCTCCTGGACCAAAAATTGGTGGGTTCTTATACCATGCCTTGTTGATATTAGAATTTGACAGATAAGTTCTTTGTAACAAGTTTAGAATGGATAGCACAATCAAGTCTAAATTAAGCACTTTGGTTTTCTTCTGTTCAAATCCACAAGACTTAAAAATGTATAACTTTGGCTGGCTTGTGCCTCAAGTTTACAATTCTTTTAACTTTTTCAGTCATTTGGTGTGCAGAAATGAAGCCAATTTGCAGTTTAAATATTCAGTATAATTTGATTAATTTTCAGATAGATAAAAAGGTTCTCCTTCTGGTGCATATTATGACAGCTGTATCTTTTTCACTGAAAGATTTCCAGCATGCCATTAGGAGCTGAATTATATTAATTAATCCTCCAAAAATATGTTCAAATACTATTATTATGTTTCTTTTGATTCAAATGTGTAAGTGCCATCAGTATTAATGATAGGATGCTCTTTTGGACAACATACCAATTGAACAGATTCATTAAGATTTATCACTGTTTCAGTTTAGCTCTTGATGTATTCACATGAGATTTTATGGTGTCTCAGGTAGTGAGGCTCTTTCCTGAACATGAATAGAGATGTAGACATGGAGTTGCTGTATGGGGAGCAGCCTCATAGTTAGTGCCATGACTAGTTCAAACCTTAGAGAATAAGAGGACTTATGCTAGTAAATACAGTCTTTACGGTCGTGTGGGGAAAAAAGTACACCCTCTTTGAAGTCTATGGTTTATGTATCAGGACATAATAACAATAACCTGTTCCTTAGCAGGTCTTAAAATTAGATTGATGCAACCTCAGATGAACAACAACACATGACATACTGTGTCATGATTTAGTGAACAAAAATAAAGCCAAAAAGGAAAAGCCATGTGTGAAAAACTAAGTACAGTAGACCTTATGATTCAGTCGCTTGTAGAACCACCTTTAGCAGCAATAATTTGAAGTAATCATTTTCTGTATGACTATCAGTCTCTCACAGTGTTGTGGAGGAATTTTGACCCACTCTGTTGCTTCAGTTCATTGAGGTTTGCAGGCATTTGTTTATGCACAGTTCGTTTAAGGTCCCACCACAGCATTTCAGTTGACTTTGATTAGGCCATTGCAACACCTTGATTCTTTTCTTTTTCAGCCATGCTCTTGTAGATTTGCTGGTGTGCTTAGGATCATTGCATGACCCAATTTCAACCAAGCTTTAGTTGGATGGACAGATGGCCTCACATTTGACTTTAGAATACTTTGGTATACAGAAGAGTTCATGGTTGACTCAATGACTGCAAGTTTCCCAGGTCCTGTGGCTGCAAAACAAGCCCAAATCACACCCCTCCATCTGCTTGACAGTTGGTATGAGGTGTTTGTGCTAATATGCTGTGTTTGGTTTTCACCAAACGTGTTGCTATGCATTATGGCCAAACATCAAATGCAGAGAAGATGACAAAATGCTAAGGGGACAGAGAAAAGGCAGAATTACTCAACACCTTCTTTGCCTCAGTGTTTTCAGAAAAGGAAAAGGGTTACCAACCTGAGGATAATGGAACAGAGGACACAATAGGGCAAATCCAGCACAGAATAAGCAAAGAGGTAGTACAGGAATACCTTCTTAATCTAAATGAATTTAAATCTCCAGGACCAGATGAACTACATCCAAGAGTGTTAAAAGAGCTGGCAAATATAAACTCAGAGCCATTGGCAATAATCTTTGAGAACTCTTGGAGAACAGGAGAAGTCCCAGCAGACTGGAGGAGGGCAAACGTTGTTCCCATCTTCAAAAAGGGGAAAAAAGAAGATCCCAACAACTATCGTCCAGTTAGTCTGACATCAATACCAGGGAAGATTCTAGAGCAGATCATTAAACAGAGAGTCTGTGAACATTTAGAAGGCAATGCCATAATCACAAAAAGTCAACATGGGTTTCAGAGAAACAAGACATACCAGACTAATCTGATCTCTTTTTTTTTTTTTGATAAAATTACCAGCTTGGTAGATGAAGGGAACGCTGTGGATATCGCATACCTTGATTTCAGTAAGGCCTTTGACAAGGTGCCCCATGACATTCTTCCAAACAAGCTTGTAAAATATGGAATAGACAAGTTAACTGTTCAATGGATTTGTAACTGGTTGACCGGCCGAACACAAAGGGGCTGCAGTGGCTTCTCTTCCTCTTGGAAAGATGTGACCAGTGGGGTGCCACAGGGTTCTGTCCTGGATAAAGATGTTGCTATTCAACATCTTTATCAATGACTTAGATGACAAAATTAGGGGCATGCTTATCAAATTTGCAGATGACACCAAATTAGGAGGAGTAGCTAATACCCTAGAGGACAAGATCAAAATTCAAAATGACCTGGATAGACTGGAGAGCTGGGCCAAAGCTAACAAAATGAAATTCAATACGGAGAAATGTAAGGTACTGCACTTAGGGCGGAAAAATGAAATGCATAGATATAGGATGGGGGAGACCTGGCTGAATGAGACTACTTGCGAAAGGGATCTAGGAGTCCTAGTAGACCACAAGTTGAACATGAGTCAACAGTGTGATGCGGCAGCTAAAAAGGCCAATGCGATTTTGGGCTGCATCAATAGAAGTATAGTGTGTAGATCAAGGGAAGTAATAGTGCCGCTCTATTCTGCCTTGGTCAGACCTCACCTAGAATATTGTGTCCAGTTCTGAGCACCACAATTCAAAAAGGATATTAACAAATTGGAGCATGTCCAGAGGAGGGTAACTAAAATGGTGAAAGGTCTGGAAACCATGCCTTATGAGGAGAGACTTAGGAAGCTGGGTATGTTTAGCTTGGAAAAAAGACGGTTAAGAGGCGATATGATAGCCCTGTTTAAGTATTTGAAGGGGTGTCACGTTGAGGAAGGAGCAGGCTTGTTTTCTGCTGCTCCAGAGGCTGGAACATGGAGCAATGGATGGAAGCTCCAGGAACAGAGATTCCACCTCAACATTAAGAGGAATTTTTTGACAGTAAGAACTGTTCAGCAGTGGAACACACTCCCTTGGAGCGTCGTGGGGTCTCCTTCCTTGGAGATCTTTAAACAGAGGCTGGATGGCCATCTGTCGGGGATGCTTTGATCGTGATTTCCTGTGTGGCAGGGGGTTGGACTGGATGGCCTTTGTGGTCTCTTCCGACTCTACAGTTCTATGATTCTATGATCTCCACTTCAGTCTTATCTGTCTCATCTGTTCCAGAAGTCTTATGGTTTGTTCAGATGCAACTTTGCAAACCTAAGCCATACTGCCATGTTCTTTTTAGAGAGAAAAGGCTTTCTCCTGGCAACCCTTCCAAACAAACCATACTTATTCAGTATTTTTCTAATTGTACTGTCATGAACTTCAACATTTAACATACTAACTGAGGCCTGTAGAGTATGAGATGTACCTCCTGGGTTTTTGTGCAGTTTCTCTGATCACTGCATGATCATTGCGGTGAATTTGCTAAGGCATCCACTCCTGGGAAGATTGACAGCTGTCTTGAATGTTTTCCACTTTTGAATAATCTTTCTCACTGAAAAATGACAAACTTTAAATTGTTTGGAAATGGTCTTATAACTGTTCTAAGATTGATGGACAGCAACAGTTGCTTCTCTCAGATAATTTCTGATGTGCAGTAGAAGGCTTTCACAGCCGGCACCCATAAGTTTTTTGTGGGGTTTTTCTGGGTTGTGAGGCCGTGTTCTAGAAGAGTACACAAATTTACAAGCTAATCCTCTTCAACAGGGACTCACAGTATATAAACCCCACACAACCACACACCACCATTCTTTGAAGATGCCAGCCACAGATGCAGGCGAAACATCAAGAATAAACTCTTCTAGAACACGGCCTCACAACCCGGAAAAAAACCACCAAAAAAATTCTGATGTCTTTCCACCTTGGCATTGTGTTAACACACACCTGAAAGCTCCAGACCAGCAAACTGCTAAAACTTTGGTCACACTTGCTGAGGATCAATTAATCAAGCGCATTTGATTAGCAACACCTATCTGCTACTATGGAAGCAGTAAGGGTGTACTTAGTTTTTCACACATAGCTTCTCCATTTTGGCTTTATTTTTGTTGAATAAATCATGACATGGTGTAATACTCATGTCTTGTGACTGGCCAACCGGAAAAATCAGCAGTAGCAGAACATGTTATAAACCAACCTGGACACAAAATGTTATTTAAAAACACAGAAATTCTGGACCAGGTCAACAACTATCATGTCAGAATGCACAGAGAAGCTATTGAAATCCACAAACACCTGGACAACTTCAAAGAAAAGAACAAACCTTAAAAGTAAACAAAATCTGGCTCCCAGTTTTGAAATACAATAGAATCACAACTCAACACTTACAAAAGAATTCCACCCAGGGACAAGAGGATTCCCAGCAGATAATGGCCCATCAACCAACCATTAGCCAAACAGACACTAACGAGCCTTGCATTTCTATACCCAGAAACTAACCATTCAATTACACAAATTTACATATACTTTCCTACAAGGGTTCACAGCATATAAACCCCAGACACACTCCTACCCAACCATTCTCTGAAGATGCCAGCCACAGATGCACGTGAAATGTCAGAAAGAAACTATTCCAGAACACGGCCTCACAACCCGGAAAAAAAACAAGGATAATCTTGTGTTGTTGTTCATCTGAGGTTGTTTTTACCTATTTTAAGATCTGCTAAGGAACAGATGATCATTATTACTCCTGATATGTAAAACCATAGAATTCAAAGAGGGTGTACTTTCTTTTTCACACAACTGTATGTGTTCTATACTTTTTCACCAAGCCTAATTTCAGATTTTCATCTTAAAACTTTGAAACTTTTCTTAATGAATTCTAATTTGACAAAAGAGATGACTACTCAACACAGTAGATTGCTCAACTTTCAAGAAAATATAGTTGGTGTTCCCATTTCTTGCATGTCCTTACGCTTGAAATGAGCATGGCTGACATTCAGTTTCAGAGTTAACAGAGGAATCACAAGCTAACAAATCAGCACACAAGCATCCAAAACTTTCCCGTTGCTAGAACTCAGCAACAATAAGTTCTGTCTTTGTTTGGAAAAGTTTTATTGTAGTCTTATGAACAACATAATAGATTATGTGGTTACTGTTACAGTACTATTACTGATACGATTGCATCAGTTTTATCTTGGTCTGAAAACTGATTTGTGAATTTAAGTATATAAATCCATTGATACCCAGATCCCTTGCATTTGTGTCAGCAGAGCAGACAGAACTGAAGTCAGACTTATGTTTTTTTAAAACTAGTGTTGGATAAGAAAGTTGTACAGTTTTTCCCTTATGCCAAAATACAATTTATTTATTACATCTGCATCTTACTATTCCTCCAGAGGGTTTAGAACAGTACATAGGCTCTCTCAGTGGACCCTCACAATAGCCCTTTGTGGTAGGTTACACCGAGAGATGATGTCTGGTCCAAGTTCACCCTGTAAGCTTCATTCCTTTGTGACAATTTAAACTGATATGTCACCTAAAAGGTGGCGGAGGAGGAGCATTTGCTATCAGCCTTTTGCAAATGAGCCTAGTTCAGTTGTGCCATACTACAAGTAAGTGAATGAATATCCATGGCCTATTAAGCATCTCTGGTTGTTCTTTCCAAATTGAAGTATGTGTTGAAATGTTTTATAGGAAATGGTGGATCAACACTTCATGTCCTTCGGTGCTTAGAAGAGCATTATGGTGATAAATGGGATTCTCTTACTGTCTTGTTAATTCATTCTGGTAATCTTTTCCTTAAAATTACACTTCTCTTGAATTATGTAGAGTGGTTGCTTTTTTTCCCTTGAAGAAAGGAGAGCAGTGAAGGTGAATTGGTATTTTTCCTGCTATAAAATTAAATTTAAATTAGATTGGCTTATTTAGGTCAAAGCTGTCCCAGCATCATAAGCTTTAAATTGTTAAAATTGCATTCAGAAATGCTTGCTACGGAGCGAAGGAAGGAGAGCAGAACGTCAGTATCAGTTTCTGACAAAATTCTCTCACATGTAATTCACCAAAAGTTGAAGAGGACAATTTATAACTTGCTACGATTTGGAAACCCTGTGTGATGCCTGGTATACAGTGAGTGTTTCAGTACATTATATGCTAGACTGCTCATTAATATGGGATGAGTTATAACATAACTCAACTTACTATGGGCTTTCTTTGGGATAGGGTGAAACATGCAGATTGCTGGTTACTCTTCCTTTATGCATTGAAAGTCTGCAGCTTTTGCCTGTGATCAGCATTATGCAGAGTTTTACAAATCGGCTAATACGCTGTTTAATTCAAAGACTGACTTTTCAGTTAATGAAAACAATTGTCATCTGTTTTTTGGAAAACATGGCTTCATACAAAAAAGTTACTTACACTGATTTGGCCTTGGAGTATCAGAAGAAATAATAGTTATTCTGTTTTTTTCAGTTCTTAATATTGTACAAATCTAATGGTTAAGTTTTTCTTTGTGTCTAACTAGAGGCCTTTGTAGAAAACCTGATAGGAACAGAAATTATGTTTATACATTTTTCAAAAGTTGACCTAATTGCTGGAATATTCTGTAAACTCTTCAGGTAACTGAGGTGGATCCTTATAAAAGTTGTCTCATATTGAGGCAATTAATATCTGTTCACTTCCTTTCCATTCAAACTTTTATTTTTGTAATGAATGAAACAAAATTAAGCAGGTAATACTATTTTAAAGCATGCATATTGTGTAGCAGCTAAGAGTAAGAATTTGATTGTTTGAATGCTTTAATAGAGAGTGACAATGATAACATAAATTTATATATAGATTTCTTTGAATTGTAAACTTGTTTGTAAATGTCACAAGCTACTCTGAATAACTGGGGATAGAATAAATTATAACTCCAAATAAATAAATTCCCACTACATCCAATGGCAGAAGTAGGACTATGTGGTATTCCAGATGTCAGTTGACCACAACTCCCATAATCTTTCATCATTAGCTGGCTAGTCGGGGTGATGGGAGTTAAATTCCAGCAACACTGGGAGGCTATATATTTGCCACCACATCCCATGATTTTCTGCTCCAGGTTTCAGATAGTGAATGTTCTAAGGGTTTTCATAAAGTGTTTTTGCCAAGTGAGAGTATTCTCACAAGACTGTACATGTCTGTGTTATGTATCTTAATTATTCTTATTTGTTTTTTTCTTTGAAGGTGGATATAGTCAACGTTTACCAAATGCAAGTGTTCTTGGAAAAATTTTCACAGCTTTACCTTTTGGGGATCCAGTTTATCAAATGCTGGATTTAAAACTGGCAATGTACATTGATTTTCCTATCCATATGAATCCAGGTGTTTTGATTACTTGTGCAGATGATGTTGAGCTCTATAACATCGGAGCAACTGAAAGCCTAAGGTTTGATCAGCCTGGATTTACTGCATTAGCTCATCCTTCCAGTTTGACCATTGGTACGACACATGGTGTGTTTGTTTTGGAGCCACCATTACATGTGACAGAAAAAAGAGGACTTGAATACAGATTTTGTCATTGTTTCCTTCATAAGCCTAGCATTGAAAGTATGTACCAGTCTGGAGCAGTGTACAAAAGGCATAATTGTCAGGCATTTGAGCTTCCTAGAGAAGACTCCGAATATGTGTATACAGATAGCTTATTTTATATTGATCACAGCACTGCAAAAATACTGCTGGCATTTTATAAACAGATAGGCGTGCTTTGTTGTGAAGTAGATGCATATGGTGACTTTCTCCAATCATTGGGGTTTGGAGCAACACAAGACTACGCAAAAAACTTGAACAATGACACAAAAGAAGGGTCAGATCTAATGGAAATAAGGGAGAAGTTACTTTCTCTTCTCAAAGGATTGCCTTTCAATGTTTTGCTCTTAAATAATTCCAAATTCTATCACATTGGGACTACTCAAGAGTGTTTGTTTCATTATACCTCTGATACAAAGCTGAAACTAGAAATGGGTTTTCTGCCAGCTGTTTTTAGCATCTGTACAAACATTGTAGATGATTTGGAAAAATCACCATGCATCATTCACAGTATACTCAATTCACAGTGTTCTGTTGCTCCTGGTTCAATAGTTGAATACTCTAGGCTGGGACCCGAAGTGTCAGTAGGAACTAACAGTATTATCAGCAGTTGTTCTATTGACACAAAAGCAGACTTACCACCAAATACTTTCATGACAACACTAAGCATGAGGATTGATGGAGAATTAATGTATGTGAGCATGGTTTTTGGGATAGAAGACAACTTGAAAAAGAATGTGACAAATCTGGCAGATATACGGTTACTAAGTTTTTTTGGAATCAGCCTTGAACACTTCTTCGAACTCTGGAGCCTGAAAGTTTCAGATGAGCTCTTTTCTGGTGACAAGACACATCTGAGTTTATGGACAGTTCGGATATTCCCAGTTTGCTCCACTTTAAGTGATTCAGTGAAAGTGTCATTAGGGATTTTAAATTCAGTGCAGAACAAGTCACCTTTTAAATTGAGTAGTTTTAAACTCTTGTCTGTTGAAGAAATGCTTCACTACAAAGATGTAGAAGACATGTTGAAGTTCAGGCAGCAGCTTTATGAAGAAATCAGTCTGCAGAAACAGAAAGAGAAATCTGATTTATAATAGTGTATGAAAGTGCTATATTTTCCTCATTCCTTATTTTGAAGAGGATTGATTGCTTTCAAGCTTGCAAAAACCCAGAAGCAAGCACTATACACACTTTTTTGGTGTTTTTTATTGAAGTAGAAATAATGAAACTGCATTAACAGTGTTATTGTAGCATAACATTAGTAATGCAAAAAATGCAGATAAACTATTCTTTTGATGAAAAAATTAATGAAATATTTCAAATCTATGAAAACACAAAAGAGGCAAATTTTCTTAGCTGCCGTTATTATGTTTTCATTTTTTTATTAATTCAACTGTGGAATAGAACTTATTAATTAGAAGTTTGATTGAAACACACTTAAAACTTATTCAAAGAACAATGTTACCTCTAGCAACATTTTTTGCTTTCCAGGTTTGTTTGTTAGAAGTGGGCAAAACATTTGTGCGTTTGAACAGGACTCTTTAAAACTTTGCTGAATATTGAGACATCAGCATGAAAGTTGGTGTGAATGTTTCCATCACAGTTCCACATTTCCTGTGTAAATCACAGCTATATCCCCATGTCTGTTTTTAAGGTAGATGTGACAGGGTCCAGAGAAGCAAAATGGATTGAATTGTACCATCAAAGTAAGGCTTCCCAAACACTCTGCTTCACAAGCTGGAATAATAACATTTAATTTCAAAACTTTTTAAAATTAACAATTCTCAAATTGCTAGTTTGGGGACATTTTGTTATAATGTTGTGTTGTGACCATTTCAGTGTTTGCTGAAATTCAGCTGTTCAGTCAGATTATATGCCATCTACATCTGGATCTTATATTGTCACCTGATTATGGAATACCAGATCTTTTGTATGTTAATTAATTAATTAATTAATTGGAGTCTAATATCTTCTAAGCACTAAGTGAGGAAGATGTGCTACACAGCCATAAACATGCTTATTCAGAAGTAAAGTCTTCTGAACTCAAAGAGACTTGCTCCTTGATAAGTAGTCTTTGACGAGTTTTAATTATAGTGGACTTTTTTTTACCTTGCAATGCAACTATTTTGTAAAAAAAAATTGTATGACATGCTTAATTTGATTTATTATATTATTTTACAAATGTTTTTGTAAGACGCCTTGGGTAGAAGGTGGCGCATAAAACAGATAAATAAAACAACTGCTTGACTAAAGGCCATGTTGTCAGGTTTGGTTTTGTGTGTCCACAGTTCTCTTCTGTTTATCTTTACTTGTAAGTGTATTTGGTAGATTGTGCAGTCTGAAATACCAAAGCACTGAGTTGTTCCATTGTCCCTTTGTTCTGTTTTGTACAAAGTAAAAATAATAGTTCTGTGTTAAAATCAGCAGGTGAGGCAAGAATCTAATACAAATACCCCCCTCCCCCAAGTGAGACAAACTGTCTGAAATGGGCCAGGAGCAGATTGGGCCCCTTCCACTAAAAGAGACTATGCATAAAAAGAGATTTGGTAAGTAGTTTGATGGTAGTATATCCAGGAGCTGAGAAAGGTGAGCCGTGCTTTGCTAGGGCCCAGAACAAAATGTCCCAGTTCCTCTCCTCTTGATAGTCATGCTGGTCCAGATTGAAGCAGGCCTGTCCAGAAGATTCAGATCCACCTCTGAGGTGGGTTTTTAAAAGTATTTTTGTGATTCCAGTTTGAACATACAGTGTTACCCACAGGGGCTTGGTTCCAGAACACAGACACACACACAGTGGATGCTCAAGTCCCATTATCTACAATGGAGTAGTAAAATGGTGTCCCTTATGTAAAATAGCAAAATCAAGGTTTTTATTTTTATATAACTTTAAAGCCGTGGATGGTGGATATGGAGGGCCAACTGCATTTAGAAGTTGCTGAGTTGTTGTTGTTTTTCAAAAGGGAATATGTTACTCAGTAGCTGTTAATTACTTCATGTTACTCAGTAGCTGTTAACATTACTTTAAAAGGAAAGGGGAAGTGGAATCTAGCAGCATCTATAAAGGCTAACTGGTTTATTTCAACATGAGCTTTTGTGAATTTCAGTCTACTTTTTCAGATGCAGTGATGTAATGATATTAAAGCCACAGGTATTTGAGCACAGTTACATAGTTCATTAGGATAGGATGCAATAGCATGAAGAAAGATGCAGATTGAGACTCTAGACATAAACCTTCAAAAAGTTGTGTGAAATTATAGGGGTTTGTCAAGTAGTGTTAGCAAGGCTGTTACCCCACCTCCAGAGACCCCAAAAATTGGCATATAATAAAATTGGTGTATTAATAAATTGACATATTAATAATCTGGTTCATTGATGTGGCCTTCCACCAGGGAAAAGCAGGATGGTGTCAGAAAGATCAGCTGAGTGCCATGCTTTGCCCTAGGGAAGACTAAGACTATTTTGAAGGTGCAAGGAAGTATTAAAGGTCAAAAGGACACTACATCTGGAAGGGAGATGATGAATGGATGAAGCAATCCTTTGTATGCTGGTTTCAAAATTTCCTCTCCTTAATCCCCAACAATTAAAGAGGTAGCTCAAGCTTTTAAAATCCAATTACCGGACATTAAGCATAGTTTGCAACACATTAGCATCTTTGGACACCTATTGTCAAGGCCAGGAGTCTTCCTGGAACTCATTGAGCAATCTTTAGAGACTATTATTCATACCCAGGAGGCTTAGTCTCCCCTTGAGATGTATTTGGGAGTATAAATATGACCCTCAAAATCAGCTTCAGTGCACACAGACCCATTTCCAGGGGAAACTCTGCTCCCTGTATAGCCACTCCAAGATTCACCCATCCACTCTGCCAGATTGATCAATGAACTCCAGACAGGTTGTATAGCCAGCCATAAACCCTCTTGCTATTCCTCTATTCAAGTCCTTCCTACTGCTTTCTATAACCTTGTGTGAATGCTTCTTGTGTGACTGCATGTGTGTTTAGTGTTAAATTTTGAATTCTTAATAAAAACCATAATTAATTTCATGTGTGTGTATTCCATCCAGGCTAGTACTGGAATACATAGGTTCAAGACCCCCTTGTTGCCCCCTATCACACTGCTAAAGTTGAGTTGTTGCTAATTTCACCAGTGTATTAGAAATTTGATATTTACTTTGAATTTCCAAGGAGCATTTTGTGTAACAGTAGCTAGCCTCTTGCTCTTCAGATATGAAAGCAATAAAATCTGCTTGCCCAAAAGTCTGTTCCCTTGAAGTATGAAAATTTTTGGAGGAATTTTTTTTGTGTTACATGTGTAATTGATGTAGTAGTTGTGTGCCTTCAAATCATTTCCGACTTATGGAGACCCTAAGGTGACCTTTTTTTCTGAGGCTGAGAGGGGGTGACTGGCCCAAGGTCATTCAGTGGGTTTTCATGGCCGAGCAAGGATTTGAACCCTGGTCTCCAGAGACATAGTCCAACACTCAAATCACTACACCACACTAACTATTGTAAATCCATATATTAATATATTTAGTTTGCCAAGAAACCATTGTTTCTCTTCATACCTCTGCTGATGAATTGGAATTTGTGAATACAGTATATCCTAGTGCATGTGTACCCCTTTCTAATCTTCCCTTGAAATGTCTTTCTTCCAGAACCACTACTTGAAGGTCTTTGATTGTATGCTCAGAAAAATTGAAATGCCAAGCCTCTTACAAGGTCTCTGTAAAAAAGAAAACAGAGAAGTATTTTGGAATGGGGCATTGTATTACTGGGGGCAAAAGAGACAGATTTAGATTTCTAGATCATTATCATTTATTTATTACAATCCATAGATCCATCAAAAGAAGAATTCAAGCGTAAGACAGAAAATAGACAAAATATCAGAAAAATCAGAACGATAAGACAATCGTAATCAACTTTTATCTAATACACAATAGCCAGGGTCACTTTGGGGGACTTGTCTTCCAACAGGAACCTGATATGAAATTGATCTGAACTTCCAGGAAATTTACTCAACAATGGAGTAATTATAAAGTAACAGACCTGATTATAAAAGCTACAAGACAAAAGAATATGCTGATTTATAAATGAAGCTTTAGTTTTTAATCAGGGAGATTTTATTAGGATTTTGCAATTACAGCAGTGTTGAAACAGCATACCAGGAGCCCTTTCAGGAGTTTTTCAGCTCTTTGCTAACTGTATAGCATGAGGAACAGTAACAGCAGTGATTAAAGAGGTTTGTGTAACTGGTTGCATTTTGCTTGTGTGACCTTCTTTATACTTCTCATTCCTTCATCCCTTATTTAAACCACTTATTTTCTCATTTCCTTCCCTTCTTAAATGTCAGTTCTCCTTGCATCCTAATTTCCTATTTACTGTTACTGGGATTTTTGTGCATCTTTGCTCTAATTTATGTTATTCATTATTAGGGAAATTGCATATCTACACACACATGCACACACTAACTGTTCTAACTATGATAATTTTTTATTTAAGTTCAGAGTAATGAATATATGCATAAATCTATAAATACCTGACTTAGTCTGAGCCTTTCTGTAATCTCTCTCTGTGTGTGTGTGTGTGTGTGTGTGTGTGTGTTTGAGAGAGAGATTGTCATACAACTGTGTTATGAATGCACTAAGCACTAGGTTAGCTTCCATTTTATTGTTTCAAAAAAGTATCAAAAAGATATTGCAAATGTTGTATTTCCAACCAGATGCCTAGCAAACAAATACATACACAAACACACATATTGCACCAGTTACTTTGAAATTTGGCAGGTATCTCTTTAAAATTATATTACGCCTTAAAAGTTCCAGAATATCAAAATGTTGCACGCATTTGTAAATTTCATCAATATAATCAATGTGGGAAATAAATTGTTGTGCACCAACAGGGCATTTCTGTTTTTTTTTTTTTTTTTTTGCCCTCTATTATAATAGCAACTATGTTGCTCCTGAAATAGGCCTGACTCCTTGTCAGTTTGATAGGATTTTGCCAACAGATAACATCTCTCTAGCTATGTTCTCCTCAGTTTTATTTCATTCGGTAACCTTGGTGGCTTGGTTTTCTCATATATAAATTTCATCCTACCCATCCTGGTACTCGTCTCACCCTGCATGGTCTGGTTTTCTAATCTTTTTTATTCACTCTTCTACCCATCCTGATACTTCTCTCATCATTCTTTTATCTCTCTTATTAGTTGTTATGTGGTTCAAAAATAAAGATGAGATCTCATTTATGTGAATTTATCCAGATAGAAATATAGCAGAAAGTAACGTATATTGGGGCCCAGACACAAGGCTTTGCTCCACTCCAAGCCCAAGTACAGTGTCTATTCAAACAATAAGGTAGGTTCAAGGCACAGTTCTAGAAAATACCATAAGTGTTTATTCATGTACAGTCTTAAACATACTTACATTGAAGTACAGTGGGCCCTTGGTATCTGCTGAGGTTTGGTTCCAGGACCCCCTATGGATACCAAAATCCATGGATGCTCAAGTCCCATTATATACAATAGTGTAGTAAAATTGTGTCCCTTATATAAAATGGTGAAATTAAGGTTTGCTTTTGGGATTATCTTTGTTACTATTTTTGAACCATGGTTGCTTATATCCATGGATAAAGAGGGCCAGCTGTTAACATATACATTTAATTTTCAAGCAGATCAATTTAGGATGCTGCTTTATAGAAACTGAGGTGGCTTAGTTAATCCAGTGTCTTCAATGGTTTTAAGTAAACTGTTGCTAATACTTCTATGTTCACCCTCACCCAACTATGTGCAGGTTCAGCACCCAAGACTGCATGTCTGTAATGCTCTACACATAATCAGTGAAGCTGCCAATCAACTATTTGGGGAACAATTAAGCTTAGCCTCACTTTCTGAAAAGCAGATTGGCCCTATTTGTCCATTTTCTGGTTGGCACTTTGCAAGCCAAGCTCAGGCCACTGGATTAAGGCTAGAAGTCCTATGTGAAGCATCTGTTTGCATATGTAGTTCCTCAGCCATCCAAAGATAAACATGCAGGGGCGTCCTTCCAAGTATGTATGCTGCTTAGTTGAATTGGATCATTTGATTTAAGGCTTTTCTTTGGTTACTTTTTCAGGTTAATAGAGGAGCAATTTAGTATAGAAACACATGTCCGCTTACCTTCGTATTCCTAACAATCAGCCACATAAACCAAATTCCATTCCCATTATTACAAAATGTCTGTTTTTGTAATCATCCAGAGCTTTTTCATTCCAGCCGTCTTTCATGCAAATGCTTATTCAACAGCTTTAACCACAAGAGTAACACATAAACTTTGCATGCTTTATAGAACTGGAATATTAAATAGAACATTGGGATTCCCGTAATTCAGACTCTTTCATTCTTTTTGTAATTTTGTATCTGAAAAAATGAGTTTATTATGCATAACTTCCAACAGGTACATGCCTGATAGAAATTATAGAAGTATGAAATGCATCCTATTGAAATAATAAACCAAGGCAATCTTTTTATTTATGAGTTTGTTTGTAAGTGTTACAATCTTGATCTTTGCCCTCAGTCATTAGATCTCAGTTACTTTTGTCTCCAAGCATTTTATTCCTCCCTTTCTTTTGGCACCTTTTGGGTTTTTCTAATTTATTTGTGCTGAACCTAGCCTCCATTTCTACGTCTCCCATTTGACTTTGTAGCAGAGCTTGCAAAAGTACCTGATTTGGACCAACTCCCATTCTGGGAGTGGTAGTCTTTTTTCAAGGCTGTGACTTTTAGGAAGACCTACATCAGCACACATGTCATACAGGGAATTTTTTCAGGCCCCATGCTGTTGCTAGGGTTTGTGGGGATCAGTTCCATGCCTTGAGGGATCTTTTCCCACTCAGACCTTGGGCTGCTATAGTTGTGATTCATACTCAGGCATAATTCACAACACTCACACCCATTCCCTGCCTTGTTCCAAAGGGCACAATGGTTCAACTGCATGAACCCACTGTCTATCTCTCCGGTCCCCTTTTGCCTTTTATGTTGCACTGACATTGCACAAGCTACACACAAACATTTGCTCTAAGACAGGCAGCCAAGGTGCAGTTGGGAATGATTGGTGATGGATGCCCCAGGCTTTAAAACCATCTCATACAGAAGAAAGGGGGCTCACTGGCTTGTTGGTGGGCCAGTTTGCGGCCCAGTTGGCGCCCCCAGACACTTTTCCGCTTGGCAGCCACCGGCAACCAAGTGGCTGGTCAGCATGGGCACTGCCATTGCTGGCCTCCTCCTTCCCGGCATGCTCCACAGCCGGGAGAGAGTGGGAAAGGCGGGAGCCATTCAGTCAGCCCTGCATCGATTGGCTCTGGCGGGGAAAGGAGGTGGGTTATCCAGCTGTGTTTCCGGCACATTCGGATGGCATGGGGGCCTGCGACGGGGGTCTGTATAAATACCGGCCTCTGACACAGCCTCCGTTCAGATTGGCTCATTGTGAGCCAAAGACCTGCCCACCTTTAGATTAGATTGTTTTGCTCTATCATGTTGTTATTGCTTATTATCTTCTCCCATGTATGATTTCTTGCATTTAATTGTCGCAATTTGCAGGTGGATGGCATGGGTCCTGATCCAGGTACAAGGGGAGAGGGTAAAGGGAGGTCTCTATCAAGTTCAAGTTCATGGAGATCGCCCCCCCCCTTTTGCTTTATTAACATCTTGTTTACAGGGGAGGGGAGAGTGTCAAGCAGGGCGGCTTAGCCAACAGCTCTCCCCTCCATAAGTGCCGGCAGTGCTGATGGGAGTCATTGGCCAACATTGGGTTGGGCAATGAAGAGATCAATACCCATGCATGAAGACCAACCATTTGTTGCCATCAGCAAGTTGCGGCCTTTTATTGCCAATCATTATCTACTAACCTGTACCTAACCAATTTTCCAATTTTGTACCGAATACAATTGTTAAGCACAATTTAGTGTGTCTTTATTGGGGAAGGGAGTGAGCGTATGGTCTGGGTCTGCAGGTCAGACCTCTTCTTCTTGTGCTGCTTATTCTTAAGACTCCTTTCCCAACCTGGAAAAACACAGCAATCCCTGAAACATCAAACAATGCTATGAGATGTGGCAATTCAACTCCCATGACCTTGAAAAGAACAATTTGCTGTTGTGAGGGAATGACTAGGTGGCTCCAGACAGGTTGAAGAAGATGCATTTCTTAATGGTCATTAAATGTATGATATCTCATGTGTTTTGTATTCGGATGCTATCATAAACCAAGTGTGCCTTCAAGTCGCCTGTCGAATTATGGTGACCCCATAAACTGCATAGGTTTTTCTTAGGCAAGGAACACTCAGAGATGGTTTGGGTAGTTGTTTCCTCTGAAATATAAGGCTTTATTAGAACATCCCACTTTAATGTTCTTTTGCCAGCATAAATTGTGGTGTTTTTATGCTGGCAAAAGAACCCCCTGTACCAGACCTACCTTTACTGGCATTAAAGAGGTCTCCCTGGTAGTAACGGAGCTCAAACGGAGCTCCGTTTACTTCCGGATTTGAAATTTCCTGGATTCTCACGAGAAAACACTTGTGCAAGGATTTCAAAAAACAAACAAAACAAACAAAAAGTTAAGGAAAGCACAGACACACACTTACAAAGTTCCAAGTACACTGCGGGGAGGTATAAAAAGAGCATACCCTACCTGGCTGCCCTGTTCTCACCCGAAAGTGTTTGCCCATTGACGCTGCATTCACATGAGTACAATGGTGCACGGATTCAAATGCTGGTAACAAATCACTACTGGAGAGCTACTGATGGCTTGAGCTATCAATAAAATAGAATGGTTTTTAAACGATATATCATTACGAAAGGGCAACATCATCTGTTACGCGCACCCTTTTGCAATCATTAGGCATTCTTTTAACACTGTATTTCATTTGTCTGATACAGTCCATAGTCTACAGCACCTGGTAGTCTCCCATTCAAGTACTAACCAGTGTTACCCAAAGAGCTCTTGGAAATTCCAAGAAAATATTGAGTTTCTAATATGTTGGGGAAATTAGCAGCAACTTGACGTTAGCAATTCAAGAGGGGGCAACAGACAGGGGGTCTTTATGCCAACCATACCCCTACTAACTCTGAACAGACACACAAATGCAAAAGGAAAAATTAATGATATTTTATTAAAAACATAAAATAACACAAAACATGCACACATTCATACAAAAAGCATTCACACAAGACCATTAGGAATCGAAGAAGAGAGGTTGCCAGAGGAATAGATAGATTTCTGGGGTGATACGACACCAGTCCTGAAGTCACTGAATGAACTGGCAGTGTAGATAGATGATCTGGAGTGGCTAACACTGATGTGGAGTCACCAGGAAGGAACTCTGTGCACCCTGGCTACACAGATGGACAGCATGCCCTCAGGAATGGGTTCTGTGCACAATGAGGCATGGTTTTCATACAGTATTTATACCAAAAATATGCCCTGGAGAGGGGATGTTTCATGGTTGAAACAATAGTCTCTAAAGATTGCACAATGAGTTCCAGGAAGACATGGTCTTGACAATAGGTGTCTGGAGATGCTAATGTGTTACAAACTGCCCTTTAATGTCTGGTGATTGGATTCACAAAGCTTGAGCTGCCTCTTTTGATGGCTAGGTGATCAAGGAAGGAAAATTCAAAACTGTCAAACAAAGGAATACTCCATTGATCTAATGTCTACCACTTGGGTGTGTGGTAGAGGCAATGTCCTTTTGACCTCAGATTTCCTCATAGTTTGAATTTGTCAGTAGTTCTTCCTTTGGGTAAGGCATGGCTTTCAGCACGTCCCTTGGGCTCCTGACAGTGAGTCCCTGACCTTTCACTGCTCTTTCCCATGGAAGACCACACTAACAAGCCAAATTTTTAATAAGCCAATTTGGGGGTTTCTGGAGGTGGGGATCATTAGGGGGTCTAACACAAGACCTGATTCTACTTAGTTTCCAATATCAGACAGCCTCTGATGCCTTTAGTGTATTCATAATAAAATAATAATAATAAATAATAATAATAAATAATAAAAATAATAAAAATGGTAACATAGATAGTGTTTGCGATGAACATAGTAGTGGTAATGATGAGGTCAGTACAAAAGTCTCCTTAGAAAGGAGACTTGTCATCTCATATAAATGTTTTGGTGACTCATGATTAGACACACACACACCTGTCCTCACTCAGAATATCTGAAAATTGTCTTTCCTCTGATACTAGAAAACTTTGAAAATTATCACTTAACAAACCAGGTTTATCAGAGCATGTACAAAGAGGGGGAAACAGAGGAAATTGTGGGTGTTTAGACAGGGTGTTGGCTGCTGGGAATTGCTGGGAACTTTCAATACTGCTTGCCTTGGTGAAGAGAATACCTGTCCATTTTAGACACTGAAAGCTTGTACTATGTTTTTGCTCTTTAACACACCTCTAGGAGAAGCTTTTTCATAGTGAGAAAAGGCCTGGGAAGGCAGTATTAATAGCAGCAGTACTGGGAACATTACTTTTTCAGCTCTGCTAAATTAGAAGTCCTTGACACTCTGTCTCTTGAGACCCTCCAGGAAGAGAGGAGATAGACAGTAGTGAAAATGTAGAGGTAAAATGTTTTAATTATTTTTTTTAAAAAAACTGCACAATTATTGTTTAATTATTACACAATTGTTTATTATTTTATTACTACTATTACTACCATTACCCATTACATTTATATACATTCATTTCTTCAAAGAACTCAGTGTAGTCAACATTATTGTCTCTACCCTCCTTCCTTCATAGCAGAATGCAAATTTGAATGTGTATTCAGATATGTCCTAGTCCACCCTTAAGTTTACTGCACTCCTTTGAGCACATCTTGTTGACAGGTGTTACCGGAGTATTGTAAGTAACATTTTTAAAAGGAAGTTCAATTATATATGCCAGGATTTGCATTTTAATAACAAGACCTTTAAGATGACTACCTGCCAATTTAAAACAGATCAGTATTTTTTTTTTCAGTTACAGTGGGACCTTGGTATCCACTGGGGTTTGGTTCCAGAACCCCCTGTGGATACCGAATCCATGGATGCTCAAGTCCCATTATATACAATGGTGTAGTACAGGGCCGGTTTAAGGCACCAGCGGCGTCAGCATCCGCAGGGGGGCCCATCATTGTGGGGGGCCCCATAGTAACCCTCCTCCCGTAAAAACATTATTAGTAATAATCTGAATATCCTGTCCTATGAATAGCTTAGGTTGAGTTAGGTTACATTGACCTGAGATAAACATATGGGCCCCCAAAATAAAGCATTGCAGGGGACCCCAAAATTCCTTAAACTGGTCCTGGTGTAGTAAAATGATATACCTTATATAAAATGGTGAACAACTCTAAGGTTTGCTTTTTGGAATTTTAAAAAATATTTTTGAGCCATGTATACAGAGGGTCAACTGTGGGTAAATTTTGTAAGTTAACATTCTGTTTATGTTAACTTCCTATAATGTTACTCTCCCTTCTAAAATGAGGATATTATTTCATTAAGCTATATAAAGCTTTTACACACAAATCTTGAAACAAACAAACAAAAAAAGACTCCCAGAAAAACTTGTAAACATCATAATGAGAGTCTGTGTGCTCAGGTTTAGACAGTACTACCCACATATCTGTGGGACTGCTTTCTACAGTTTCACTTACCCACAATCCAAACAAAACAAAAACAAAAAACTCTGCTCACCTACTGTCCCAGAGAGAATGGGGGAACTGATCTGCTCACTCTGATCTCTTCCTCAAGTTGTATAGAAATGTCCTTTTATTTGCTTGAACAACCTGGAAATGACACTCTGCAGCTGCTCCTTGGCCAATGGACAGCTCACACATAGGCAGGGAGGAAAAGTCAGGACAGGAATGGGGATGGCAGTGCTCCATCTACCCATGGTGGTTGCTGGGTAGATAAAACCGTGTCCATGTAGGGCAGGAAGGTGAGATAGTGTGTACGTTGCTCTATGGCTGAGCCTCCCTTGTAACCTATCTGCTGCTAGCCTGCCTTGCCCTGCTTCCCCTGACCTAGCTGCCACTGTCCTCAGATTTCCTCCCACTGCCACCTTCTGTCCAACCCCATTAAGAATCACACACAAGGTGCTGTGGAGCCTCCTGCATGTTGTCCTCAGCATCCAGCATGCACTCTTCACTTGGTTCCGCAGGTGCCTCCAGAGGTGTGGCCCACAGCTCATCCACTGGAAGTGGTGCATGGCATCAGCCACCACCATGGTTCCGTAAACTCTCTTGCTCCCAGAGGTGGTGGCCACAGGGCCTTCCACAAGCCATCCATGGTGGGACAGAAGGTGGGGCAGAAAATGGAAAGTTGGAAGCAAGTCAGTTCCCCCACACTCCACAGGGTGTGGGGAGGCACTCCTTCCAGCTACAGGAAGCAAAAATATAGCTATTATCTGAAGAAAGTCTGGGAATGTGTCCACCATGGATACAGGGGTCATACTGTAATCTGGAAAACACAATACAAAAGGAAAAGGGATTGGGAGGGAAGAAGACAAAATCCAGCTTATTTTTAAAACATTAAAATAACAAGTATGCTTACTTCCACAAAAATGTCATGATACTATATATGTACTACATAGAAGTTTTGCCAAAATGGCTCACGCCCTTTCTGGCTTTGTAACATCTACTTAAACTAGCTAAGAAACAACAAAAAGAATTCTACCTGGACTGGTAATATTTTAGGCAGTTGATAAATTCAATTTAGCTAGCACACATACATTTGTTGAACACTATTGCCTCACACACTTTGTGTTTCTCCTTATGTGAGGCTAATATAGCAAGTGTCACAGCTTTATCACAATTTACTTAAAATTTCAAAGCAGACTTGTCTCTGTCTTTGTTTGGGTTTAGCTACTGCTCTTTGTCAGATTTAGTTACTGCTCTTTGATGCCAGTGGCTTCTCAGCTCGATTCTAACCTCTTCTTCAAGATTACATCCTTATGTTTCTGAGCACTGCAGTAGCAAGTGCCAATTCAATAAATAGCCTAAAGTTCGTTTTCCTTACACAAAACTTGAAATCTTCCAATAGCTTCTGGCAACACTACCTGCCCCTTCCTGCCCTCACAAAGCTTCCAGAAGCTTCTCTGTTAAGTTGATTGATATCCCTGCTCTTCCCCTTCTTCTTATCTCTGAGCAGGCTGCCACGTTTATAACCTATGCCACTTTTCGATCATGTATTTTTTCATATGTCTGTTGATTCTGATGGTTCTTGTATCTGCCCATTCTGTCTGTATGTTGTGAATTATAATTTCAGAATGCAAACCATAATTTCACTTTAAAAGTAATTATTAAATGCTCTTGTTATTTTCCATTAATATCCATTACCATTTCCTTTATACTTATTTTTCTTTTAATTTTTAAAAGACAATGCTTGGACATGAAATCAATAGAACAGTACTATCTTCTGTGTTAATAGAAAATGAATGCTGAACATATAAACATCTTCAGGAAGATTATATTAGAAAATAAGATTTTGCTCAAGATTGTCACTACTTATTACTTAGCTTCATCACAACTTTAACCTCTGACTGTTTATCGCTGCTTTCCAGTTCGTACCAGTAAAATGCAGAAGTTTACTGATCTTAGCTGCTGGATAATGTTGATCATTTGCACTCATAGTGGGCTGTGTATATATTCACCATTCCTGCCTTCAGCCATGTAGCAAGCTGGTTCTCTCTAAAATCTAATAAGAAAACAAGAACGACAACCCAATGGAAATATGTCATAGGTATAAATGTGGCACTAAAACTGACTTCTCCACAGAGATGGATTAACAAACATTCTTAGTTGTCGAAGGCTTTCACAGCCAGCATCCATAGGTTTTCCTTCTGTTTTTTTCCGTGAGGCCATGTTCTGGAATAGTTTCTTTCTGATGCTTTGCCTGCATCTCTGTCTGGCATCTTCAGAGAATGGTTGGGTAGGTGTGTGTGTGTGGATTTTATGTGCTGTGAACCCCTGTTGGGGAGTATATGTAAATTTGTGTAATTGAATGGTTAGTTTCTGGGTATAGAAATGCAAGGATGATTAGTGTCTGATTAGCTAATGGTTGGTTGATGACCCATTATCTGCTGGAAATCCCCTTGTCCCAGGGTGGAATTCCTTTGTAAGTGTTGTAAGTGGGTGTACAAACTGAAGGACATGCCTGATGGGACACAAAATGTAAGGCACACTTAGTTGCAAAAGGTTTTTCGTAGGAGTGCTACAACAATTTTGACAAAACCTTTTTGCCCACCTCAAAGCCAGAAAGTCTTAGGTTAGTGTTAGCTGTAGCAGCCAAGAGGCAGATGGTTGTGCAACACTTTGACTTTGAAACAGCATACCTGAATGCTGATCTTGAAGAGACAGTGTTCATGGAACAGGCCCCAGGGTATGACAGTGCAGGTGAAAGCAAGGTATACTTGTTACACAAAGCGCTCTACAGTTTGAAACAAAGTGCATGTTGCTGGAACAAATGCATACACCAAGTTTTGGTGTCACTAGGTTACACAAAGAGCATTGTGTTATCTATGTGGATGACCTTTGTGTGTCAGCAAAGAGTGCCAGTGATGTCAAGAAAATGCAGGTGGAGTTAGAAAGCTGGTTCAAGTTAAAGGGCTTAGGCAGCCTGAGATGTTATCTCGGAGTAGAGGTAGAAAGAACCAGTCTTGGAAAAATTTTCCTAAGTCAAAAGAAGAAAATTGACAGTCTTGTGTCCAAGTGTGGGCTTAGTGAGGCAAAAGTGGTCAGGACACCAATGACCACTGATTTTGTGATGAACTTAGAGGCAGAACAGGAGTTTGAAAGGCCAGATCTGTATCACTCAATGGTAGGCAGTCTGTTGTTTATTGCAAACAACACAAGGCCTGACATCAGTTTTGCAGTTGGGGTGCTCAGCAGAAAAGTCTCCAAGCCAAGGAGGGCAGATTGGGAAGCCCTGAAGAGGGTAATTAGATTTCTCAAGGGGACCAAGGACATGCGTTCAAAGCTGACAGGAAGCCAGGTGACCATTGTGTGCTATGTGGACAGCTCTTCTGCTGCTGAGACTTCAGGCAGGAAGTCAGTGACTGGGTTGGTGGTCAAGTATGCAAAGAGCCCCATATTGTAGGGATCAAGGAAACAGAACTGTATAGCCATTAGTACCACTGAAGCTGAATTTGCAGCCTTGTCTGAGATGGCAAGGGAAGTACAATGGGTAAGGCAGATGCTTGCAGACCTTGGGGAGCAGTGTCAAATGCCTGTTGAGGTGCATGAGGACGCACAAGCCTACATAGCTATGGCAGAAGCAGGAAATCTGAAATGCAGGACAAAGTACATTTGCGGTATGCTACCAAAATGTGAGGCAGTTAATACAAGAAGGTGTCTTGTGTCTGAGGTACTGTCCATCTAAGGACAATGTTGCAGACCTGCTCACAAAAGCCCTTCCAGCAGGAAGCCATGAGGAGATGGCAAAGAGGCTGGGCCTTGTCACTAGTGTGTAAAGTGAAAGGTGTCAAAAGGGAAGGTCAACCGACAGACAATTGATGTCCAACAATGTATGTTAATGATGTTATGTTGTGATGATAATATGTGTCCCGCACAGTAGTTTGACCATTTTAGAGGGGATTGTCAGGAGTTAGAGACTAAACTCCATTATAAAATGGCAGAACAACTGCAGAATCATGCTGAGTCATAATAGCTGACTCCATGAACTACCAAGTCATGCCTAGTCAGGCCACTGGAGGGCAATGTCATATATATATATATATATATATATATGAGAGCTCAGAACAGAGCTCACTTTCGTCTCTTCTTCTTGTGAATGCTGATGCCTGGTGTAGCAGTTTGTCCTTCAATTGTAAATATTTGTACATATTGCAACTGTTTGACTTTGAAGATAAAAGTGCCTCCTGCTTATTTGGATGTCAAACACTCTGTGTATGAGTATTCTTGGGAACGGGTTGCTACTAAGTCTGCTGAGATAGTTTTTGGTTTCTGCTGGGGATTGAGTGTCCTATCACCCCCTGACAAAAGAACCTATGGGTAGGGGGGACTGACTGTATTGAAACATGATTCAGGATATAGGAAATTCAGGTTATTATGATCCCTTGATGTTGCTTAACTATACTTTTATGCTAGTACATTAGGCCCTCGGTATCCACTGGGGTTTGGTTTAAACCTCCCCTGTGGATGTGGATGTTCAAGTCCCATTATATACAATGGTGTAATAAACAGGTCTCCCATATAAAAAATGGTAAAATCAAGGTTTGTTTTTTGGATTTTTTCCCCAAATATTTTCTAGCCGTGGTTGGTTGAACCTGTGGATGCAAAACCGTAGATACAGAGGGCCAACTATACATGGTCAGTGGGAGATTAAGTTTTAACCTTTAATGAACTGTCTCCACAAGTGTCCATCATTACAATAAGATTATTTTAAGAGACCCTTGTCTGTGTCTCCCCATTGTCTAAGGTATAGTGGATGATTACCAGCAAGAGAGCTTACTCAGTGGTGGCACTGTGATTTTGGAATGTACTTTCCAGATGTGCACCTAGACTTAACTTTTCATTTTCTTTCAGTTTTTAATTTAATCTGTTTGATCTTTGCTGGAGTTTATTTATTTATTTATTTGGCTACTTTGAACGTATTCATGTACCTTTTTAATCCATTCTGTTGTGATTTGAAATTTTGTAAATCACCCTTAAAATTTGCTTGAAACCCAGGGCAAATAGTCAATTCCCTCCAGCTTTTTTGCCTCAAGTTAGAATGACATTTGTGAATTTCAACCAAACTTGCCTCCCCTTTCTTTCTTGCCACTATCCTAGTGGCAGGAAAGGAAGGGAAGGCAAGTTTGGTTGAAAGGCTCACACTGGACAAATAGTCATGGCAGAGCTGTAAAAAGCTGGCAGGATGAAGGATAATTTATATGGCAATTTTAGCTTAATCTCTTCACTGAGGAGAGCCACAAGGAGGTCAGACTCCTGAATGAGTTCAATAATGTTTCATTGTCCACATAAGCATGCATGCAGAAGTACACAACAATAATAAAAGATGCTAGAAGAAAAGGGGGAGAGATATGATGAGTCCATTTTCAAGCCAAGGTACCCCCATCCCCCACCCCATCCCCAAAAGACTTCCCATAGCAAAGCCAGTAATTGATAAGTTAAATCTATCATGACCCAATGATGTTCTTAAGCATTGACTGTTTCTTCTATGTGTTCTACTCCCCACCCCTGTCTTGTTAGATGAACTGTCCAAAATGTTGATGTCTTTGAATCCTTCTACCTTCCCTCTTGATCCTGTTCCTTCTTGCTTCTCAATTACTGTTACCCCCACCATTCTCCCTTTTCTTCTCCATATTATTAATCTGTCCCTTTCTAGTGGTTCATTTCTTTCTGAGCTTAAAAATCTATTGTTTCTTCAGTTCTTAAGAAGTCTTCACATGATCCATCTTCTCTTTCTAATTATCACCCTGTTTCACTGTTGCATTTCCTCTCAAAAGTTTTGGAATGTGTTGTTTATATACATTGCCTTGACTTTATTGCTTTTCTGTAATTATCCTTTTCAATTTGGATTTCACCCTTTGCACTCCACAGAGACAGTTCTTACAAAGATCAGAAATGATCTTCAGGCCAAGTCAAAAGGCTTATATTCAGTCCTTATTCTCCCTGGTCTTTCTGCAGCCACAGTTGATCATGCTCTTTTGTTGGATTCACTTCATGACCTAGGGTTTACTGATTCAGTCTCAGCTGGTTCACATCTTATTTCTCAGGTCAGTCATTTAATGTGGTAGCTGGAGGTCACGTATCTTCTTATTTTCCCCTTTCAACTTGGGTTCCACAGGGTTCTGTTCTAGACCTTTTGTTTTCTCTTTATTCTTGTTTGTTTGTTTTGTTTGCCACCTTTCTCCCAGAGACAGTCAATTGAAAACATTCACAATAATATTAAAAAACAGTTAAAATCACCACTTAAAGCAGTATAAAATCATTTTAAAAACAAAAGTTTAAAAAGATAAGTAAAACATCCCAATAAAAAGCTCCCCTGCTTACAGATTAAAATCTTGCTTAAACAAAAAGGTCTTTGCCTAATGACAAAAGGAAAGCTGGGAGGGGGCCAACCTAGCCTGTCATGGAAGGGAGTTCCAGAGAGTGGAAGCAGCCACTGAGAAGGTTCTCTCTTGTGTTCTCCCAAGCGAGCCCTTGATGATGGCAGGACTGAGAGAAAGCCTTCCCCTATAGATTGTAAAACTCTGGCAGCTTCATATGGGGAGGTGTGATCAAGGCATGTACTACTGTTGCCAGATCTGACGTTTCAAGAAATGAGGTCAGCTGGCACACTAGTTTTAGCTGTGCAAATGTAATCCTGCTCACTGCTTAAATTTGGGCATTCAGTGTTGAGTCCAGAATAACACCCAAGCTGTCAGTCTGAGGTTTCAGGGGGAGTGTCAATCCATCCAGCACAGGTGGAGTCCCTATTCCCATCTGCTTTTTGACTGAGCAGAAACACCTCTGTCTTGTCTGGATTAAGTTTCAATTTGTTTGCCCTCATCCAGTCCATTACTGACAACAGACATTGGTTCAGTACTGAGACAGCTTCCTTGGAATCAGATGGGAAAGAGAAATAGAGTTGGCTATCATCAGCATACTGGTGACACCAAACCCCAAAACTCTGGATGGCCTCTACCAGTGGTTTCATGTAGATGTTAAACAGCATGGGGGACAAAGCAGAAGCCCAAAGGACCCCACAGGCCAATGGCCAGGGCATTGAACAAGAGTCCACCCCTCTAGGAAAGGGTGGGACCACTGCATAATAGTGCCCTCAAGTCCCATGCCAGGGAAGTGACCCAGAATGATACCATTGCCAATGGTATCAAAAGCCACTGAGAGATCCAGCAGAACCAACAAGGACACACTTCCGCTGGCCAGTTCCCTGTATAGGTCATCCACCAAGGTGACTAACATAAATAAATGAATAAATAGTAATTTTTTCCTTTATAACATTGCCAAAATCAGACTTTTTAATCTGCTTTCTCTGTTAAGATCTTAGTTCATGCCTTAGTAATTTCCCGCTTGGTTACTGTAATCTTCTTTTGACCAGTCTTCCATTATCTCACCTTAGTCCTCTGGTTTCCATTCAACATTCTGCTGCTAAGATTATCTTTTTGGCCCATCATTTTATCATGTTACCCCACTTTTGATATCTTTTCATTGGCTACCTATTCCTTCTAGGATTCAGTACAAGCTTCTTGTTTTAACATTCAAAGCCCTACACAACAAAGCTCCCCCCTATCTTTCAGCTCTTATTTCTTTTTACTGGTTTGCTCAAGATCTGCATTCTCGCGATTCTAGGCTTCTCACCCATCCAAGGGTTTCCTCTTCCTTGGCTCAGCTTTGTCCTTTTTTACTCACTGCTCTGCACTCTTAGAATTGCCTCCCTGAACATTTGCTTCTTCTGTTGTTATTTTTAAATCTCAATTTAAAATTTTCTTGTTTTCTAAAGCTTTTGAAATTTTAGTTTAATGTTGTTTTCTGTCTTGTATATTTTGATTACATGTATTGGTCAGTTTGCTTTATATTATACTGTATTTTTATATTTTATCTTGGATAATTTGTTTTACAATCATATTTCATAATTTTATATTTTATTAGTCCTTCCTTCCATGTGTTTATGTGTGTGTTTGTGTGTGTGTGCATATATATATATATATATATATATATATGTTTTAGGATGTACGCCTTTGGCAAGCTCACTATTTTTGTTTGTTTTACTTGTAAAGGGCAATGTACAGTACATGGATGCCGCTATAATCAGAAATGATAATAATAATTAAGCCTGGGGAGGTGGTTATTTATTTGATTTATATCCTGCTTTTCTTCCAATATGTGACTCAAAGTGGTTTACAGTACAATTTAATACAAAATGGTTAAAACAATATGTGATACAAAAGTTGAAAAGCATTAAACAATCAAATTAAAACTTTAAAACAGTAAAAGCACGTTTAAAACATATTAAGAAACAACACTCTCATTGTACATCTTTCTGTCCCTACCAGTAAAAGGCTGAAGGCCTGTTTAAATAATATGGTAGCAAAAAGGGAGCAGAAAGGGGGCCAATTGGGACTCCCTTGGGAGGGTGTTCCATATTTTAGAAACAACCACTAAGACTCTTCCCCCCATCCTCACCAGCCTGTGAAGGTGGTGAGATTAGTTCTCTCAGGGGTAGCATAGGTGGATGGCATTCATACAGGATTTGACTCTATGATCTGTGGCTCAGAAAGCTACATTATATGAACAAACTGGCACTATAGCTGAATGTTCAGAAGTAACCAGATAACAGTTAAACCACATGAAAATATTCGAGGTAAAACAAATAAGAGCTAGCATTTTATCTGTAGATCAGGAAATGTAATGAACATGCGAGGCTGCAATTAATGTAGTATACTGGTTCTCTGACTAAATCTGTGATTGCCTCTTTGACATGTTTTGGAAAATAAAGGCTTGAAGTCTGGTTTTTAAAGTTCCCCTCTGATGTTCCTTGGTGCCAGCTGTAACATGATGTAATGTCTCCATAACATTATTTATTGTTGATAGTAGTCTTAGTCTTCATCATATATCATTACCAGGCAGTGGAGTTCCACTGTCTTTTCTCCACTCCCCTGCAATCCCCAAATCCCATCCTGTAAACCTTCATCTTGGGATAAAATTCAAAAGAGTTTGTTTGGTTAGAATATGCCCTCCAAGATTTCACAGATGAAAAGCAGGACATGCGAGGCCAAGTAACATTGTAGTGTAGTCAAGATGGCAATAAGTTATTAAAGAGGAAGAACACACTAGGAAAAGCTGCAGAAGTTTGCTTTTGCCTGAACCTACTGATAACGTCAACATTCTGCCCTCTCTGCTCCCCCTGCTCAGTTAATTGAGTACAAACTATTTTGGCATTTTGAACTAGGGTTGCAGCAATTGAAATAAGATGAGGACAAAGGAGAAAAGAGGGAGGAAGAGAGAAAAATCAGGATGTTTTATTTTATTTTATTTATTTTTATTTATTTATTTATTTAGGTATACAGTATATACCCCACTCTTCAGCCACAAAGGCTCTCAGAGCAGCTTATAAATTGTTTTAAGCAATAGCAATTTACACATCTACACTGCATTAAGCAGTTTCCAACGTGTGTAGCTAATTGCCCCCACAAGCTGGGTACTCATTTCATCAACCAGTACTGGCATTTAACCACTGCACCACCAAGGCTCCCTTTTAAAAGCAGGTGGAAAAAGAAGAGGAGATGATGGAAGATTCATTGGAATTGGCCCTGCCAAACTGAGCATGTGTGTCTCCTTGGCAAGGGAGGACTGTCATTCCCTCTTTGGCCAGTGTGCAGGGGAAAGAAGCCACCCCTCTGAACCCACCAAATAAAGAATGAGAGCTGTTCGTCGTGGGGAGATATGTCTGTCATTCTTTCTTTGGTGGTGGTGGGGAGCTGTGCATCTCTGCACCCACCAATTAAGAATGAGAGTTGTTCCTTTTGGGGAGATGCCTGTGAGGAGACATTGGTCCCGGTCGTGATCTTTTCCTACCATGTTCAGTTTCACTGTTTAACCTTGTAGGTAACTTTGTTTGCATTTCTTTGTGCTTGTTAAGAAGTATGTAGAATAACTGTAGAAGGGAGTATGTGGCCAATGTTGGGAACGGTTTGAAAAGCACTGCAGCTGGATCTCAGCTCTGGGAAAAAGAGGCTGAATGCTGGGTCAGTGAGAAGTGGGAGAGGGGATGATCAGGGCCGGTTTAAGGAATTTGGGGGTCCCCTGCAATGGTTTGTTTGGGGGGGCTCCCTATGTTTATCCCAGTGTCCAGGAAAGCTATATACCAGACCCCGTCCCACTCAGACTCTGCATTTTTTTAAAAAAATAAATTGCTGCTAAATTATTTTCAAGAGGTAAGAAGTACTTCAGAGGAAAGATATGCTCCTCTTTTAGCCAGGTTGCAGGAAGGGTGTGACATTGTTCCTTCTGCAAACTGCAAACCTGCCCCTTTATAAATAAACGGGCCCCTCTGCACCTTAATAATTATTGAAAGGCAAACACACACACAAGCAGAATGAGGTTTTAGTGCCATTTAGAAACCCAAAGCACCCACAGCACCCATAGCCACAAAGGGCCCCTGTGGTGCTTGTCTTTGCGTTTCCTAGATGAGTAATTTCCCAGGTTTTTATTAATGGCCACACTGCATGTAAGGCCACACGTTGACCAAATTATTAAATATTGCCAATTATTACTATAGATGTTACTATAGATATGGGGCTGGAGGTGTCAGGGTAGGTAACAAAACTGAATAACAATTTGACTCATCGTTAGATCAAGGGAAGTAATAGTGCCACTGTATTCTGCTTTGGTCAGACCTCATCTGGAATACTGTGTCCAGTTCTGGGCACCACAATTCAAGAAGGATATTGACAA
The DNA here is from genome assembly GCA_030847615.1 of Gambelia wislizenii. Lineage (NCBI taxonomy): Eukaryota > Metazoa > Chordata > Lepidosauria > Squamata > Crotaphytidae > Gambelia > Gambelia wislizenii. The sequence continues at coordinate 114,859,683 of JAUMIR010000004.1, forward strand.
GCTGGAACATTTCCAGAGGAGGGCAACCAAAATGGCGGGAGGTCTGGAAGCCATTATGCCCTATGAGGAACGGCTTAGGGAGCTGGGTATGCTTAGCCTGGAGAAGAGAAGGCTGAGAGGGGACATGACAGCCATGTTTAAATATTTGAAGGGACGTCATACTGAGGATGGAGCAAGCTTGTTTTCTGCTGCTCCAGAGTCTAGGACAGAGTCTAGGACACGGAGCAATGGGTTCAAACTCCAGGAAAAGAGATTCCAACTAAACATTAGGAAGAACTTCCTGACAGTAAGAGCTGTTTGGAAGTGGAATACAGTATACTGCCTGGGAGTGTGGTGGAGTATCCTTCTTTAGAGGTTTTTAAACAGAGGCTGGATGGCCATCTGTCATTGGGAGTGATTTAATTGTGTATTCTTGCCTGGCAGGGGGTTAGACTGGGTGGCTCTTGAGGTCTCTTCCAACTCTGTGATTTATAGGATGGGAAGGATGAAGAGGACAAAAATGAAGTAACCACAACATGAGAGTGTTTTGCCACTGTAATAATTACATCTTCATGTGTGCAGAGAGAAAAATGTTTCTGATTATCTGAAACATTTACAGCCTTTATCTAAAGAATATGATGTGTGTGAGTTCTGTGTTCATTTTTCAACTTTGCAAAACAGTCTAGAAGATGTACACTTCATGCTACAATGCTATTTAGTGCAGCTGATTTTGCTTTAGGTATTAGGTTTATGCTACAAGCAAGAATACATAAGGTAGTTATGTAGTTATGTAAGGTAATCAAACTAGCCACAGAAAAAATCTCTGCAGCTTGCTTGGCTGCTAGAATTTTCAGTCTCTCTTCTCACAGAGAGAGAGAGAGAGAGAGAGAGACTAGAAAAGGCTACCGGGGGAATTTTTAAGCTGGCAGCAGCCCAAGGAGGGAAGGGAGGGAAAGAGAAACTGGATCTCAGTAGAAGGAATGAACACACACACACACACACAGCCCGAAAAGGCTAGATGCGGATTCTTCAGAAGCTTGTAGCAAACAAGCAGGAAGATGCCGAGGAGAGACGGAAAGTCTCTTGACTCCAGCAACAAGTTAAAAAGTAAAATAACCAGCCCATTGTGCATGGCATCCCCCCCCCCAAGATCCCCTGTGGGCCCCTGAGGACACTCACTCACTCACTCACTCACACGACCAGCTTCTCTCCCTTTCCTCCTTCACAGCAATGCAGCCAGGGACTGTCTCCAAATTACAACTTCCCAAGAGCAAACCCTTTCTCTATCTCCCGCACTAGCTCAGTGCTACTGCCATGCCCTGCCTGAGGAGGGAGGGGGAAGGGGCTCCAAAGGAGCGGAGGAGCCGGCTGCCGTCTCCTGGCTGTCTCCTTCATCAGAGAAGGGCAGCACTCAGCAGGGGGCCCTCCTTAACCCCCGGGGGCCCCCGCCAATGCTGATTTGGCAGACTGGTTAAACCGGCCCTGGGGATGATGGATGTCCAATGGCTGTGTAGCCTGCCAGATTTGGAAGATTGAAATATGCTTTTAATGTACTGTTTGTCAGTTAAGTTTCATTCTAAGCAATGACCCTGTAGGGTTCACTTTCTGCATTACTGTGCAGAATAAAGTTTTCTGTTTTGAATGCTGAAACTGCTGGTCACTAAGGACTTTTTCAGACGACAGTTTAGAACGCTAGCAGCCTCGTCTCCGTTGCGAGGCTGCAGCGCTGCAGAGCGTCCCTTTCGGATGACGCTCTGCCCTGCTGTCCCTCTTGCGGTACTGTTGTGTAACCGCGGGGACGCAGCAGCGTTATATTTGGCATTTTTCTACTCACGATCAACTTTCGTGAGTAGAAAAATGCCAAATATAACGCTGCTGTGTCCCCGCGGTTACACAACAGTACCGCAAGAGGGACAGCAGGGCAGAGCGTCATCCGAAAGGGACGCTCTGCAGCGCTGCAGCCTCGCAACAGGGACGAGGCTGCTAGCGTTCTAAACTGTTGTCTGAAAAAGTCCTAAATCTGGGAATACCAGTACCTGACAGTCATTTCTTCTTTGGTGTGTGTGTGTGGAGGGCAGATGCACCTATCTGTGCCCACCAAAGAATGAATGACAGTTGTTCCTCACCCTAAAGCAGTCTCCCTGGCAAGGGAGGACTATCATTTCTTCTTTGGTTGGGGGCGTGGAGGAGAAGCCGGCTGTGTGCCTTTCTTATTTTTTTTCTTTTTCTTATTTTTTGCTGTGATCTCAGCAAAAATAAAAATTAAAAAACAAGCACAGAGTGGACTAGCAACAGGAAGAGCGGGAGAGAGGAGGAGAATTGTGCCCCTCATGCCATGTGACTTCTGTCATCTGTCATACTTCCACGGAAGGGATCTTTTGCATGAGGAGGAATACCAGTATAGCAGCAGTATTGAGAGCCATCGACAGGTTTTCCCCATCAATGAAGAGGTGCACTACAGAAATGACTGGAATGCAAACCAGAAACAGGATATACACAGCGTTGTCCTATAAGTACTGGCAAATTTGCTAATACATTGCTGTATTTCCAGAATAGTAGCCTCGTGTGATAATCTCCTCAGAGAAAGGCAAAGGCAAACCCCTCTGAAAATATTTTGCCAAGAAAACCCCATGATAGATTCACCTTGGAGTCACCAAGTCAGAAATGACTTGAAGGCACGCAACAACAACAACAACAACAACAAACCCTTTTCAGTCCAAACTCAAATGACTTTATAGCAAGCTTGTAACAACTATATCCACTGTAGAAACTAGAACTGGGGGGGGGGTGGAGGTGTCATAATGAAATAGCAAGTAGAAGATGCAAACTCTGCAGTGAACAATATTCCTTTCACAACTAGGCTCCCATTCTCATTTCATACTTATTTATTTGCTAAACTGACATCTGGACAGCAACCAAATGGTTGTGTCACAAATTTTCAGAATAAATAATCTCTTCCCCACTCATCCTGGATTACAATTTTCAAATGCAATCCTATACATGTCTATTCCAAAGTAATTCCATCGATTTCAGCCTTAAAGACTGTTATTGAATATACACACATCACAAAAAAACAAAACAAAATAAACAGGCATTTCTGTGTAGCCTGGATAATAGGCTCTTTAGATACTGAATACCAGTTGTCCCCTGAGACCACAGGAAACTACAATGCATATATAAACTCTAGGGATTTTTTCTGCAGTGATAGACAACAGCTGCCATACTCACACACAAAAGTAAAGCTTTCTCCTGAGGCAGTTTTTTGTCTTGCACAAGTACTGTGGAAGGTGTAAAAAACTGTTTGCTAACACCTGTGTTGTGTTCAACATTATTTCCATTCCAGGCATTTAACATGGTTTTCTACAGTAGACAGGTTTTGTAAACACAACAGTTTTACATAGCTAGAGGGTATCTGTTAAATCTCACTGCAGGGTTAAGAGCTGATCCTATCTGAGGCTTTTCCACTATGCTCAGATAATCCACACTGCCATTTTGCTTCCTCTAGTTAGTTTTATAAGGAGACTTGTTGATACTGACAAAGAAAACAATTATTCCTGGCAAGTCTTTCTGCATGTGTGTAATGCAGAGATGTTAAGCCAAGGAAGGCACTATTCAGAGTCCTGCTGTGAAATGCTTGCGATTCTAACCAAAGCTTTGAAAATTAATTAGATTTGAAAATTAATTCAATAATATTAAGAGTTGGAAGTTTGGAGATTAATTCATTGTCACTAAAACTAACGGTTGGAAACTGTTTGATTGATCAAATTGTTGTTGATTAAGTCATTTAAAGCACTGGTTTTCAAAACAGGGCATAGGAATTACAGAGAACAGCAGGGAACTTGTCACTGTTAATCTATACTATAGGGTCACAAACTGTTAGTGATACCCTCAAAAATATTCTTTCTGTCATTTTAACAGTGGCTTTCTCCAACCTGGATTTCTGCCCCCCTGGATGGACTAAAAACCATAATACAATGTTGCCTGGGGGTGGTGGGAGTCCAACAGGTCTGGCTGCCCTAAAGTATGAATCTCACCTCAGTTCAATTTTGTCAGTGATCTGCAGCTCTTCTCTTCTGCCTCCCACTTCCCATCCTGGCCAACACGTGCAATGTTCACTTACCCTTGTTAAAGGTTAGTGAGGAATAATGTGTTTATTTCAGCTAGAGAACACTGACCTAATGCAAGCGCAGCGATAAGTGGCTGGCTATAAAGATCAGTCAGTGAATCAAGGATGTAGAATTCTTAATTAGAAATGCCTTGAGGACCTCTAAACAATTTTTTTTTTCTGGGGGGGAATGTTTTTATTTTGTAAACCCAAATAACTGCAGTCTCTCTGATTTTCACACCCTATCAAGAAGCATGATCCACAAAGATCAGTGGCTGAGCCCATAATTTGTTCACTTAACTCAATGGGACTTATTATTGAGTATATTCTTTCAGAATCCATAAGTAGGGTGAAAGGCATGGATTCAGCTGGCTGTACCTTTTTTGCTCCAAACTCCAATCTTCCCAACCCCCTGAAATTATGTGACCCACTGAAGGAGAGGGTGAGTGAAAACCAGGGTGAAAGTGGTGATGAGAGACAAAGAAAAACCAAGATATGAAAAGGGATGGTGTGAAGAAGAGTTTTCACTTTAATTATCCAAGTGCCCAACCACGGCCCCCAAAGGCGGGAGCTGACAGGGCTCTAGTCTGGTGGCCCAGGATTAGGAAGGGGCTCTGGCATGATATTATTGTAAGTTTTTATTATGTAAATCCATTTAGAAATTTTAAAATAAATATAAATATTACTTTGGTATCATCATTTAAACTGACTTATTTTAATTTTTATCCTAAATCCTGTAGAACATCTTGCTGACCTTAAACTTAGCAGTACGTAGGGGGCCTGCCAAAGATCCTGGCCTGGGAGCCTGCTTCAGAATGTGGGGGTCATGTGCCCAACACTTAGGGTTGCCAGTTCAGAATCACCTCAGAAGCTGAGATAGGCCAAAACCTGAGATCTAGGGACTGGCTCTGGTGATGTCATCAAGTTTTGTGCATTACGTACCAACCACAGTTGCTCACAGCCTGTCATTCAAACACGCACAGAAAACACATGTTTCTATTTGAACATTAAGACAGAAATCTTAACTAAATGGTCTATTGCCAGATTGGTGAAATCAGGGGATCATTCTTTCCTTTTTAGTAATATGGGATTTGTATGGATGTAAATGTGCATATTTTTTAATTGGATTCTTAATCACTTTTAGTCAAATACAACAAATGACTGACTCACTGATATGGGAAAAGGAACATTTAATCTAGACTACTTGCTTCTGTGATGAAATAATAATGATGCTGCTGCTGCTGGTGGTGGTGAAATCCTCACTCTTAGAGCCTTATTGCCTGAAGGAAGGGAAGCAGAAGTGAAGCCCAAGAATAGTATGTCCCACCTTGCCTTATCGCACGATGTCAGTGTGTGTCATGCCATGCGACTCTGACTCTGAAGATGAACCAGAGGAGGATAGAGCTTTAGAGCAGGATTTACAGCAGGGAGTAGGTTTACCAGCAGAGCTTCCTGACCCCTCTGGAGCAGACCTATCAGCACCTGCCCCAACAGAGCTTCCTGGCCCCTCAGAGACAGCAGAGGGGGACAGAGTATATCATCTACACCCAGCAGAGAGGCCTGTCCCCTCAGAGAGAGAAATAATAGATAACCTGGACCCAGTCTTACCCACCTTTCAAGAACACAGGCACCAAAAGAGGAGGTGTGATGATCACAACATATTTATGAGAAATGCCGAGCAATCAAGGAAGAGCTGTGTAAGCACCAAAGAGCTATAAATCAGTGACAGCTGCTCTGCAAATTTGTCTGAGATTATCTGGCATTTTGGTGTGAAACTTCTGCTTCTGTAGAGACTATTGCTGCCCTGTTTGGACCTTCACCTTTGGATTGTACTGGACACCCTGCTAGCCATTGACCCTTGACTTTGGGACTGGTACACTGGACTAACTTCTTGCTCTTGTGGACTGAACTTGTTGCCTAGAAATTCTGCCCTGCAATTGTTGTTTTGAACTGCTGTTTGTTCTTTGGCAAATTGCTGGTCAGCTATCCGTTCACTGCATTTCAGCCTTGGCTGGTTTCCTGGACAGAGTGTTTCAACTGTTCTCCCATCCAGTCACATCCTTGTGTGATAAGCCCCCAAATTTAGAAATTCCCTATTCCCAAGCTGGATTCAGAGGCCTGAAATCTCCATTCCCTGGAAGCAAGAGGGCCATGTAGGCTACAGATAACCATTGTTCCTCAGACCCCCTGACTCCATCCTATGTTTGAACATATAGGTGACAAAGGGAGCTTCCTTCTTGATTTACAACTATTATATTCCTCTATTTACATTCCTTGTTTATAGTGACAGACTCTCTGATGTAAACAACCAAAAGTTCCTGTTAATTGAATTTCACATACCTTGAATATAATATCTGCTATGATAAACAGATCACAACAAAGACAGCCATCTCTGAGACAGTCAAAAAATGTTGATAGATGTCAGACAGAGAGGATGTCCTTTGAACTAGTTGTTAAAATTCTTCTGAATGCTTACATAAGAAAAACAACTTGTAAAGGGTATATAAGATGAGTTCAAAAATTGCCTTTATATCTCACTTTGGACCTTCACAAAGAGTGTATCTATTTCTGCTGCAGAAATAAACATTGCCTTTCCCCCTACTCTTTGCTCATGTTGCTTTTTGGACCAATCTGCTGGGCAACAAACCTCACTCTTGTGATACTTCTCACCAGAAGAAGAATGCAGAGCAGAACAGAGACCTTGACACGGTAAACACTGGGAGGGAAAGAGAAAGCTGAGTAAATACCTAGACCAGACTTTCTCAACTTTTTTACCCTTAAGGAACCTTTGAAATCATTTTCAGATCTCAGGAAGCCCCTGTGTAAAAATTATACCTACAGTTCCTTTTTTAAAAAAAATTGCAGAAACAGTGAAAAAAACAGATGCTTATTATATTTCACATTGCTAGCAATGCATATTTGATACTTGCAGAGTCAGAAATTTCTGTAATACAAATATAATATAAATATAAATATAAATATAAATATAAATATAAATATAAATATAAATATAAATATCTCTCCAAAGTAAGACAGTCTCAGTTTAATCATCTTGGCTTCTAGGGAGAGTTCAGGTTAACATGATCTGCTGCTTGAGGATAGAATCATAGAATCATAGAGTTGAAAGAGACCACAAGGGCCATCCAGTCCAACCTCCTGCCACGCAGGAATACACAATCAAATCATTCCCGACAGATGGCCATCCAGCCTCTGTTTAAAAACCTACAAAAAAGGAGACTCCACCACACCCCCAGGCAGTGCATTCCACTGCCAAACAGCTCTTACTGTCAGGAAATTCTTCCTAATGTTTAGGTGGAATCTATTTTCCTGTAGTTTGAACCCATTGCTCCATGCCCTGGTCTATAGAGCAGCAGAAAACAAGCTTGCCCCATCCTTAGTATGACATCCCTTCAAATATTTAAATATTGGCTACATCACTGACTCTGACCCAAAGATTGAGCTCTGAGTTAACACAGCTTGCAAAAAGCAGCAACTTACTAAGCATCCAGATGCAGGCTAAGAGGAACGTTGTACCTTCCTGCCAAGGTAAATGGAAAGATTTTTTTCAATAGTATGGGAGTTGGTCAGTTTATTTGTGACCACCACATTCAGTTACTAGACCCACAGTTTTAGAACCTTTTCTCTATCTATAATGACTCCCTTACTGTAATGGCTCTGCCCCCTCCAAATCTGGTTTTAAAAGAATAAGCCCTAAGTCACTTTTATCAGAGTTCTCCCATCCACAGCTGCTGCCTAAGTAGCTGACTGGCCAGGGGGTTACTTGGACAGGGCCGGTTTAACAGGGCCGGTTTAACTTGTCTGCCAAATCAGCATTGGTGGGGGCCCCCGAGGTCAAGAGAGGGCCCTGTGCTGGTCTCCTTAATCTGACGAAGGAGAAAGCAGGGAGGAGCTGCTGCTTTGCAGCCCCCTCCGACCCTCCTTCTCCAAAACTTCCTGATAGCTTTTTTTTAAAAACAAGAAAACCAGCGTGTCCGAAAGAGAAAGAAGCAGCAAAGCTGGAGAAGCTAGAGGGTACCTCGGAGAGGTTGAGTGTGTGTGTGAGAGAGAGGGGGGGAATTTGAGGGTGGTCTTCCTCAGAAAGGGCTTTCTTTCTTTCTTCCCTTCCCTTCCTTCCACATAGATCCCCTCCAGCCCGTCTTTCCAGATGCTCTTAATATGTGGGGTCTCTCCCCTCCCTCTTCACCCCTTGGTCTGCTTCAGCTTCCTCCCCTTGCTGCCAACTGAGTTCAGCCTGCAAAAGGAATTTGTGTGTGTTTGCCTATGTGCCTTCAAGTCATTTCTGACTAAGGCGAACCTATCATGGGGTTTTGTAGGCAAGGTTTGTTCAAAGGGGGTGTGCCTTTGCCTTCCTTTGAGGCTGAGAGAGTGTGACTTGCCCAAGATCACCTAGTGGGCATTCATGGCTGAGTAAGGATTCAAATCCTGGTCTCCAAAGTCATAGTGCAATGCTGAAACTTCTACAACACTCTAGCTCTTTTAACAGAAGAATATAAAAAATATAAATTAAAATTTGGTGCAATATTACTGGGAACAATGGTTTTATTGTTGTCACTAAGCACAACAGTATCCCATTAGTGTTATGTGAGAGGCATTGGCCTAGAGTAGTGGTTCTTAACCTTTTCTTTACCAGGGACCCCCTTTAAATATCTTTTGTTGCCCCAAGACTTAACTCAAGATTTAAAACCCTAATAATAATAGCTAATAATAATAGCTAACAACAACAACAATGTAATTACACCATCCATTAAACTTTACCTCAGAGGCACTCTTGCTTCTTCCTGCAAGTTTGTGGCTGGAGTGGATTGAATGGCAATGTGCAGGCCAAGCAGGCCAGCCAGCCTTTGCCTTGGTTCCTGTCACGTGGCTACTCCACTACAGGGAGGAGGTGGGCCAAGCAGCCTTCAAGCCCTTGTGGACCCCCTGTGAGGACATTGCAGGCCCCAAGTTAAGAACCACTAGGCTAGAGAATGCTGGAAAAGGAACAATGCAACCAGACCTTGAAGGATGCTGGCAGGGGGATTCTGGGAGGTATAATACAAGAGTAATTTTCCCAGGCTCTGAATGCAGCCTAAAATCATAGGGCTGGAAGGGACCCCAAGAGCCATCCCATCCAATCGGCTTCTGCCCTGCAGGAACACACAATCCAAGCATTCCTGACAGATGGCCATCCAACCTATGTTTTAAAAAACCCAAAGAAGGAGACTCCACCACACTCCCAGGCAGCAGTACAGTATATTCCACTTCAGAACAGTTCTTACTGTCAGGAAGTTCTTCCTAATGTTTAGGTGGAATCTCTTTTCCTGTAGTTTGAACCCATTGCTCCATGTCCTAATCTTTGGAGCACCAGAAAACAAGCTTGCTCCTTCCTCAGAATGACATCCCTTCAAATATTTAAACATGGCTATCATGTCCCCTCTCAACCTTCTCTTCTCCAGGCTAAGCATACCCAGCTCCCTAAGCCGTTCCTCATAGGGCATAATGGCTTCCAGACCTCCCACCATCCTTCTCAGTATCTTTCTTGAATTGTTGTGCCCAGAACTGGAAACAGTATTCCAGGTGAGGTCTGACCAAAGCAGAATGGAGTGATACTATTACTTCCCTTGATCTAGACACTACTTCTATTAATGCAGCCTAGAATCGCATTGGCATTTTTTGCTGCTGCATCACACTGCTAACTCATGTTCAGCTTGTAGCCCACTTTTTCTTTTCTTTGAGGAAATTTACACCATTATGTTAATTGCTAATAAGCAAACAATATTATGTTAGTGCCTATAATATAGTTTTTTAACTAAATTATTGGTGGTAAATTATGTAATACAGTAGGCCCCTCTTATCCACTGGGGATTGGTTCCGGGGGAGGGGCGTGGATTTTGAAAACCATGAATAATAGTGAACGCCATTGAAAATAATGGGACTTCTGTTTTAAAATACCATAGAGTTGCCTTGGTGGGCCTAGAAAACGGCTAGGGAGGACACAATTTCTAGGAAGACTATATGGTAGGTGTACTGTTTTGTGTTCCATGGATAATGAATCCATGGATACAGGGGTCCTACTGTAATCTGAACATCCTGTATGGTGGATAGGTTAGGTTACATTGACCTGAGATAAACATATGGGGCCCCCAAAATAAAGCATTGCAGGGCCCCCCAAAATTCCTTAAAACGGCCATGCGGTTTAACCAGTTTGCCAAATCAGCATTGGCAGGGGGCCCCAACCACAGTAAGGGCCCCATGAGTCCTCCTCCTCCATCCACTCCCTCCAAACCAAAATCCTGCCCCCCTGCCTCAGTTCGGCAGTGGTCCTGCCTCCTCCTCCTCCTCCTCCTCCCTCCAGCATCCTGGTTTCCTCCTGCCAGGGTCCGGTGCCGGGGTGCCCCTCCTGCCAGGTGCCTTCCCGCTGCCCGCCCAACTGTCCCTCCTCCCCCCTCTCTCCATCTCCTCGCCCTGCCCAGGCTCCAGCCTTGGAGAGAAGTCCCAGGCTGAGCCTGGAAGAAGAGCCGGCCATGGAGGGGGGGAGGGGAGACGGTGGTGGCAGTGGCTCCAGCTGGGGCCCCTGAAGGAAGAGGAGGAGGAGCGGGAGGGCCCCCCCACCGCAGCCCCCCACCCCTTCGTCCTGCATCTGAGCTGCCTGCAGAGAGCCAAGGTGAGGCGCCCGGGGCCTCTGCCTGAGAGGTGTGCGGGGAGGTCTGGGGAGGCTTCTTTTGGGAGTGTGGGGCACCTCTGTGCGGACCGGGCAGGAAGTGGGACAGTGCAGGGGGGTGCAAAGAAGGGCATTTCATGTGGGGAGCTTGTGCGCTGGGGGGAGATGACTGACGGGTTGTGCCCATATGGGGCCCCCAAAATCCCTTGAACTGGCCCATATGAGGCCCCCAAAATAAAGTGTGGCAGGGCCCCCCCAAATTCCTTAAACTGTCCCATATGGGCCCCCCAAAATAAAGTGTTGCAGGGCCAAAATCCCTTAAACTGGCCCTGTACTTGGATTACTTGGTCAGTTTCCCCCAATTGGTTAAGAGCTGTACAGTATTGCAATTCTCTTTCCAATGTTCTGAATTTTTTTAAAAAACCTCATTTTGCATTTGTACTTTTAAATCAGTTTTAGGGAAACCAGGTCATCTTTTGCCTCAGTTTTGGGCCAATGGCTGCTTGCAGGAAGCAAATCACACACACACTCATTCTTTGCCTCCTCCCTTTCCCAGGCCATTAGGAGCTTTATTAGCATATCTAAAGCAGATCAAATACTGGGAGGGAGAGCAAGGTATTTGGCATGTAAACATCCTCCCCCACACCTATAAGAGGACCCTTTGGTGCTCCGTTGGTGTGAAAATATTCAAACACACACATTGATTCCTGGCTTGGCTTTCTCTGTTGTGGAGGGGGAAAATAAGCTGTTTCAGAACACCACTTCTCTGTGATTTATTAATTTATTATTGTTTTCTCACTGAACCTCTGGCCATTTCTGAGGAAAACCTGGAGTTCCGTGGAACCCCGGTTGAGAAATGCTGACCTAGACCGACTGCCACTGCTCTATTTTATTCCTCCATTGCAATCTAGGATCCACCCACCCCCTTTTCCCTTCATCTTCAGTTATCCCAAATCCACCCTTTCAATTACTTGCCAGATCATGTTTAGCTCTAGGCCGCCAAAAGTTTTCTATCTTTCTCTCAAACATAGCCAGAATACAGCAGGCAGATTAACTCCTCAGCCGACAGAGCTGTGTGATGGATTCCTTCCAATCCTAGTCCTTTTCGAAGGCCTTCTTGTCTTACTGACTTGCTGAATCTGTGGAGCAAGAGCCACCCACTCCAAGAAATTCTAGTGACCTGAGAATAATTAATTTGTTAAAGTGTAGGATTCACATTGATTGAAGGCTAATTAGGGGAACCACCTACTGAATCAATAAAGTAGTGAATTAATTAACTAGCTATTGTAACTCAGCTGTAAACTGTAAGAATCCAAGGCCACATGGCAACACCCTTTGAAGACTTGATGAAATAATTGCAAAGTTGTTATCAACCATTTTTTTTAAAAAAAAAATCCTCAGTGCCTTATATGAAAATTAGCTCTCATTCATATTACTATATACCTTAAAAAAAACTTTCTTCCTTTCTTGGAGTCAAGGGTTTTTTTCCCCCAGATGCTTGATCATAAAATACATTCCAGACATTGACTTTAAATATGATTAAATTTTTCTCTATCTAATTTAACACTGATTAGCCTTCACGTTTATTGAATAAGGTGTAGTGATGGACCGGAAAGATAAAAAGCACAGAACTGGGTGGTATATGTAAAGAATGCAATAATTTTCAATGAAGGACTTTATCAGACATGGCAAAAACTGCGTCAGAAGAATGCAATGATAACAGAAATGGTGAAATTATCAGACAACATCGTAGTTCAGCAGTTCTTGGGGGCATAGCACGGGCATGAATAAGGAGTCACTTTTTATTGACAGCTTAGCCCATCAATAAAGAAGTAATGCTTCGTCTGTACCAGTGCTATGCCCTGGGAATGGCTGACGACATGGGTGTCTGATGATGTTGCCCTTTCTGTTATCATCCCAACCTTATGATGTGATTTGGGATGCAGTTTTTTGTCACATTTTCCTGCATCTGATAAAGTCCAAAGTCTGCTGACATATTCAGCTACCAGACATCCAGATATTTATGTTGTTGTTGTTGTTGTTGTTGTTGTGTGTCTTCAAGTCATTTCTGACTCATGGGAACCCTAAGTAACTAAGTGCAGATTTGTTTGAATTTCAGCAATGCTAACTAATGAAAGAACAATCATAAATCCACAAAGGCTTACTGTGGCACAGTGTGGACTTCTTCAAATGGCTGAAGCGTTAACTTCCAATTGAAAGATTTAGGTTCATGTGCCTTGAGGAAAGGGGTAGGTTATTAACAGTGAGGTCAGTTGGAAAGGAAATGCACAAAGTACAGATGATAATTACTTTATTAACAATAGCCATTCACAAGACAGATACTGAGTGACAGCACAAACATCATTGCGCTGATGAGCTGTGAACATGTAGGCCTGTTGGTGAGTTCCAAGTAGAGTAAACCCGTTGAATCAATTGTTCAATGGTGAGTCAACATGTAGGTAAGTATCATTGATTCAGTTGCTCTACTGTAGTTGGAACTAGCAACAGGATTCAGTGATGGGATGGCAATGGCGATGATGATAGAACAGAAGCAGCAGAACAGAAGCAACAAATCATCATCATCATCAACATCATCATCCTTGTTCAGACTACAGAAAATGGAGCTGAATCTCTTCTGCTACTGTTTTTCAGCGATTTTACTTTGCAATCTGCCTTTGAATTTCCTGAGTTCAAGAACTGCATTACTGAACTAAGCCCCAAGTATCCCTTCACTATTTGTGAATGTTGCCATTTCTAACATCATGTTTGTGTCAATTTATCCTTTTACACAGAGAACAGCCTGTTCATCCGACATAAAGTGCAATAGTATACTGCTGGCAAAGGAAGAGGAACAGTGGTATGAATGCTTGATGTTGTAAATGTCATTATTTGATCATTATTAGATGGCATTGAATCAGTTTTTGAATGGTAAGTCAACACATAAGTAAACCCCATGTATTCAGTGGATCTGCTCCAGTTAGGACATTCAATAGAATTTAAGAATTTAAGAAGATTATCTGATGCATCAAAAACTGTGTTATAACAAACACCATGAGATCACAAAAGGGCTTCCTTATCAGGTGACATTGTGCCCCAGGGTTATGCAAGTGTTCTGCTGCCATTACGTGGGAGTTGTGTTTTATTGTCAGGGAGAAGTTGAAAATTGATATCCTGTAGTGTTTGTGTTCTGGATTTTTATGTGTGTGAGAAGGTGCCCCATTCTGCTGGTGCGATTCCAGTGTCAATGGGGGGTCCTGCCAGAACACTTCTGGGTATGAATGGGAAAACTAGGTACTATACGCTCTTTTTATGAACCTCCCTGTCTTGCTTGCAAGTTTCTAAACGTGTATCTGTGCTTTTCTGGATGTTTTATTTTTTAATTTTGGTGTTTGGGGGCTTTTTATTGTGCTTGTGTCCTTTCGCGAGATGTGCCAAAATTTCATTCATAGACAAATACAGAAGAAAGTGGTACAAGCGCTCATATTGCTAGATTCTTGGGGCAATTTTTTTGTTAATTCCACCCCCAACATTGTCACGGCAGCATGCGAAAACATGTGTCATTGTGCCAGAACATGAATGCTGTAAAATATAGTGCCATAATCATGTTTTTAGGCACTCGTCTGATACTCTCCCAAGCTGGCATCTGGGCTAAATTCCTGTGTCTGTATCTCTCCTATGAGATCTGTTGTTGCTGGTCAGTATGTATTATTCTCTATTGCAAAGTATAGGCTACCATCCAAGGCCAGTGAGAGGGAAGTTTTATTGTCCAGGATCACTAGTGATATTTTGCGGCTTTAGCTGGGAATTATAAGTGACAGCTGGTGTCTTGTTTTCTCTTCTGTGTTCGTTCTGTAGCTGATGGTTCCGAGGTATCAATCTGACCCTACGGATAGGGTTTTGTTCTGCCCCTCCCCTCCCACTTTATTGAGTGGATATGGTAGTTTAAGTAATGTTGTAAACCTTGAGTCTCTGTTCAAGGAGCCTGAACAGATACAGTTACATTGCACATTTAGCCCTTTGTTGGTTTTATTTATTTGTTTAATTTATATATTTTCATTTTCCTTCCACAGAATTCAGGCTGGCTTACAACTAATTAAAAACAAGGCACAGCTTTAAAAACCCCAATTGAATAAACAATTATATTTAAAAACTCAAAATTAAAACAATTTAAAACACATTTTAAATTACAGGTGGCCACCCATTTATGTGGAGGATATGTGTGGGATGAGTCCTGCCAGAATCTTCATTTGTGAAGAAAAGCCAGAGAGAGATGTTCCCAGACTAACCACAGATACATGAAAACACGTATAATAGCAAACTGCCATTGAATCCCATAGAATCATGCCAGAGGACCTAGAAAATGCCTAGAGAGGATACCTCTCTAGGTATCTGGTGTGACTCTATGGTCAGCTTCCAGAGAACTATAGAGTCGTGCTGGAAGACCTCCTGATGACTAGAGAGACCACCTCCAGTGCAACTCTATGGTCCTTCAGATGTTTAGAGAGACCTTCCCTCCCCCAATTGTAAGTGAAACCATAGGTACTGATCCTGCGTAAATAGGGGGAGACCTGTAATTAAAAAAGATAGAAGCACAGCCCCATTAAAAGCCCCCTTTCCCACATAAATTATGAGCCAAAGCCCTGCCTAAATAGAAAGGTCTTTGTCTGCATGAGGAAAAAGAGAAGAAAGGGGGGGGGATTGTACTCCCTATAGGAGGAAATCCTACACTTGAAAGCCATCATCAAGAAGGCTCTTTCCCATGTCCTCACCAAGCATTTCAAATTTGATGAAGACACCAAATGTTGTCATCTGCCATCAGGAAGGCTTTGACTTATGACTCTCCTATGAATGAGAATCCTCCAAGATGTCAATAGCCTGCTTGGTCATCAACAGCCTGCTCAGGTCATACAAAGTCAGGCAAATAGCTTCACTGATTGAGTCAATCCATCTATAGTGTGACCTCCCTCTCTTCCAACTGCTTTCTTTTTCCTGCTGCCATTGGACTTTTTCAAACAGTTGGGAAAAAAAACCCAAGGAGGTTGGGAGAAGAACGGGGCTGTACACAGCCCCATTTCAGATAGCCCTGTCCTCCTCCCGACCTTCCCTCATGCTGCTGGTGCCACATTTTATTCATGGAGGTTTTCTGTCAATAAAAAGAGGCTCCAGCAGCATGGGGAAAGGTCGGGAGGAGGACGGGGCTGTCTGAAACAGGGCTGTGTAAGCGCGACAGCCCCGTTCTTCTCCCAGCCTCCTCGGGGGTTTTTTTCCAACCATTTTAAAAAGTCCATTGTCTCTGAAAGATCCTCCACCAGTGTCATTGCCATTACAGCTGCTGCCCAGTAGGGTTCTTTCACTGCTGAGGTATTTGGCACATTGAGCCTGGCTCCTCATCAAAAGCCTGTCTGACTTAGGAGACAGGCTTTGAGTAGAAATGCTACTGTCAAATGGCCTATTGCCTCATGGGAGCATGTACAATCAACACCACAAAAAGGTAGTGGTATGGTAGGACATTCGGCTATAGCCAATATATTTTGTGGGTTATTTAAGGGGTGTGGGGGTTAGAAGCTGGAAGCATGTCAATACAAGCTCTAGTTAGAAGATATCTGACAAAAAATTGTGTTTATTTGTCCTACATGTAGTTGCAAAGTAGTGCCCACAAAGTGAACCTGCTGCACGGACTGGTATACCATGTAAAGTCACATTGTGCAATCAAAATAAAGACAGTATTAGGAAAATAGATGCCTCCTCTCTAAGAATATTTTGCATTTGGGCTAGCAGAATTCAATGGTGTAATGCAGTGTGAGTGTACTGCCAAAACAAGGGTAACTATTCTGGATGCTCTAGCAAGCTGAAAAGAAAACATACATTTATCATCTCATGAAATTCATCTCAAGAATAAAAAAGGAAGTAAACAAAAGAACTAAACTAGACTTGGTTACAGGAACCCCTATAGCAGACTCCTATGAATAGGAAGAAGTTAGTGACCACAACTGGGGACAGGACCACATGAGGCTACCCTGTTTTCACATAATGGGAACAAAGAAATTATCTTCCTGGGAAAGGAGAAAGTAACATCAGCAGACAGGAAGAAAGGCTTCTCTGGTTGTAGATCAGAGTAGCCTGCCACACTGTTAGTTGCACTGGAGTAAAAGGGTAGGCCTACACTAATCACGTTTCCTATACATCATACTATTTATGGCCACATGGCTGGGACTGCTCTTGTCTTTTTCCTATTCACTGGTATGTGCAAATATATGTTGTCCCACAGAACTTACAGAGATACGCTTCACAGTACCTACAGAAATATGCTTATCCAGATATGTACACAATCGAAATTTTTTTAAAACACCACCAGAAGTCCTGCCCCCAGCTTTATACTTAAGCCAATCTGTGGCTGAGAATCCAGTTTTTCCCCTCAAATGAGGAGCAAACTGCAAATCGTACAGATCTGGAGTTTCCTGCAGAAACCCCAGTGAATATACGAACCATTGAAACCTTTGTGTGGCAACTGTGCCATGAATATGGGGTGAGTGTGGGTTTTTTGACGGTATAGACAAGCCCTGTGTGACTTCCCACTGTTCCGTCCCATTGATTACTTAATATATGAGTTCATGCTTTTTTACTCCCAATGTTGTCATGGTGGTACCTTGTTATAGTCATGTTTTGTAAGAAATAATGAAATAAATAATGATTAGAGTCTTTGGGTTTGGGGATGTTCATGCTTTTAAGGCAGATACAGCATTTGTATTCAATTCAGACACATGCAACATTGCATGGGTTGCATTCATATCGAAGTGCTATTATGCAGGCAAGTACAGTTTCAAATAAAGCCAAGATGAGTCTTTTATTCATGTCAGCTTCCTTTATTTAATTAGTTTCGTTGTGTCGTGCAATAACAGGGCTCATAATGAACATCATCCTGGTGATTTCCCTGAATGGTTTTGAGAACATGCTCCAATAAACAGAGATTTAGGCATGCTAGAGTTTAATACAATGACCCTGGAGAGAGAAGGATTTTATTTCAGTAACCTCTTAGGCAGGAAATTAGAATCTGAAAAGCTGAGCACTTATGAAGGCAGCATCAGGAAGAGTAGATGAGAAAAACAGACTAAAGCTGGACAGGCATGCATCAGAAGGAAAGCTGGGGAGAACTGGAGAAGCTAATTGTGGGAGAGCATTGAAAATAATTTGGATATCAAAGGGAAATCTGTTGATTTGGAAAGAGAATGTGTGTATCAGAGAAAGGCATAATGGATCCATCTTTTCCTTGTTCATCTGCCCCAATGCTAGAGGTTTTTTCCCCCTTGCCAACTTGGAGGATGGCATGTGCAAGATTAATCCCTGTGCAAATGTCATTCTCATGGAATAGTAACAAAAAATAGCTGGAGGGGCATTTTGTATACTTATTTTAATCTACCATCACTGTGGAGACTTTGCAAGCACCTGTTTCATTATATGAGGTATTGATTCCTTGTATTTCAGCTTTATAATCATGTGTTTCATTTTAAAGGTCTTTGATACATGAGATTATAATTGGGATAATATCAACATGTAGCTTGAATCACATCCTTTACATGCAAATCATGGCTCAACACAGTCTAAGGGTAGAAAGGAATTACTTTAGGATAAAAGTAATCTTACAAGACCCAATTATCTACTGACTTTATGGAAAACATTGTTTTAACTGAAATGAAACTAGAAAGGAGAATTCAGCATCTGGCTTGTTTATAAAATTCGATCTGCCAGCTACACATTTTCAAAAACAAATGAAGCTTTTAAAAAATTGATCAAAGAACTGTACATGGGTTTGTAGTCCTTAAACTCTTCTTTTTGAAGATATTTTCAAGAACAAATAATGCTGATAAATATTTATTAGGAAAAATAATCTAGTTTTCAATTAAAATGTATTAACTGTTTCCTACAAAGATTTTGAACAGTGGCAAAAAATGCTGTTTGCCATCTCTGAAAATAATAGCATAATTACAAGATAATTACATGGCCTCCTTACCACCCTCCTTCTTTTCTTAAAATAATGGCCTTAAAGACCAAAGTACCCCAGAGTACTCCTATATTACTTTAGTACCATTATCCAGCAGTGTTAAGCCGGATGCCACTAGGAAACATCTGATGGACAAGTAGAGTATGAGGGAGGATCTCTTTTGATGATTACCCCCAGGATCAAAGGTGTATTCTCTTGATGAGGAAATTCATATGCTAGACTATCATGGCTGATAGCCTATCTCCACACATCTGGATGAATAGATGACAGAAAGATGACTAGACAGATGATAGATAGACAGACAGAAATAATCTAATAAAATGAATTTCAACAGGGAAAAATGTAAGGTACTACATTTAGACAGAAAAAAATGAAATGCAGAGATATAGCATGGGTGACATATGGCATGACAAAAGTACATATGAAACGGATCTAGGAGTCTTAGTAGACCACAAGCTGAACATGAGTCAACAGTGTGATGTGGCAGCTAATAAGCCAATGTGATTCTGGGCTACATCAGTAAGAGTACAGTGTCTAGACCAAGGGATATAATAGTACCACTCTATTCTACTTTGGTCAGACCTCAACTGGAATACTGTATCCAGTTCTGGGCACTGCAATTCAAGAGGAACATGCACAATTGACAAGCTAGAACATGTCCAGAGGAGCACAACCAAAATGGTGAAAGGTCTGAAAGCCATAATCTATGAGGAGCAGTTTAGGGAGCTGGGTATGTTTAGCCTGGGGAAGAGAAGATTAAGAGGTTAATAGCCATGTTTTAATACTTGAGAGGATGTTATATTGAAGAGGGAGCAAGCTTGTTTTCTGCTGCTCCAGTGACTTTATCACACTAGTGACTTTATCACACGAGGCTGAAATTGCACAATTATGATGGGATAGTAGCACGGATGGCTTCTTGTTATCACATGACGTTGTTGTCCTCCTGTGGTCCATGTGTGTTCCACCTGTTAATTACACACACATTTTCATTGATGGGCAAAACCTGTGAATAGCCCTCAATAGTGCTTTTATCTCAGTATTGATAAGCATGCAAAATAATGACCTGCTATAATTGTGCAATTACACCGTGAATGGGTGGTCATATTTCCCCCCTCCCCTTTCCCAATGAGAACACATAATTAAACTTTCAGGGAATAACATGAAGAGGACCAACAGGATGTTGCTTTAATGAACTGTCACCTTTGCTTGCTATGCTTTTATGTTTAAGTGTTTATTTGTGAAGGTTTTTTATTATGTATTTGTTTTTGGTGTTTTTAACTGAAATTGTGTCTTCTCGTGAGAATAACTGAAATCTTGCCCAATCAAAATCATGGAAGTAAGAGAAAATTTTTCTTAAAGGCACATGCACGGGCCAGCATGAAGCATTAATATTCTGTCATTAGAAGGCAATGAGAAGAGAAGTACTATAGTGCGAGCTGGAATCCCGTTCTTAAACCACTAGTAGTGGTTGTGCAATAATTACATGGTGGTAGTATAGCACAATTACAGCAACAAGCAAAAATTACTGTGCTTATGCCACTATGTTTCCACTTTCCTCAGTAGTGGAATTAAGGCATTTTTAGATGCTTGTCTGATAAAGTCCTAGGACACGGAACAATGGACTCAAACTACAGGAAAAGAGATTCCACCTAAACATTAGAAAGAATTTCTTGATGGTAAGAGCTGTTTGACAATGGAATGCACTGCCTCAGAGTGTGGTGGAGGCTGAATGGCCATC
The DNA here is from genome assembly GCA_030847615.1 of Gambelia wislizenii. NCBI lineage: Eukaryota > Metazoa > Chordata > Lepidosauria > Squamata > Crotaphytidae > Gambelia > Gambelia wislizenii. Next base: position 114,880,165 of record JAUMIR010000004.1, read on the forward strand.
TGTTGGGAGTCCTTTGACTGTATATTCCTGCAGGGCAAGGGGTTGGATTGAATGGCCCTTGTGGTCTCTTCAAATTCTATAATTCTATGATTCTAAGTTAGTGACCACCACAACCTCTTATGGCAGTTAATTCCATGTTACCGACGTGTTCCCTAAAGAAGCACTTCTTTCTATTTAGCCTGAATTTAGTTTGATGACCACAGGATCTAGAGTTTGGAAGAACAGAATTATGTTTTTTTCTGTACAACATTCATCTTGTATAGACTTCTCTGGGCAGTATAATGCTATGGAGGCTGGATGGCAGAGGGTGGAAGGAGGACCATTTCATAAGCCTCCCAGGCTCAACATAGATAGGACAAAATTTAGGACAAATTCTTTCCTCCCCCCCCCCATGAAAAAAATGTCCCATTTGGCCTTTCTGGGATCTTTTTGGAGCAGCAATAGCAACAAAGCTTGCCACAGTCACCCACAAAGAGCTCCTGGGTGGATACTTTCTTCTCTATATGAGGAACTCATGAGAGATCATAGCATCCACTGATAGTTCAGCTCTCCTTCCCAGTACCTTTAGGAGGTCTTTCTTTTTGTTGTTGTTGCTTTTAAATCTAGTTCCTTCCCTACCTAGCTTAACTCCATGCTTATTTCCCCTGAAAGGGAAGCTGCTGAGGCATCATTCCATGTGCTTCCAGGGACTACTACCTCATGATAAAATCAGCATTTCCTTTCCACTTCCAAAGTAGAAACATTGCTCATACACACTGGCATCTTCTACTCCCATTAATCCAATGTTTACTGGTAAATTTTATGTAAATGAAAATAATTTCATTTTAGAGAGGTAACTCTAGGGCCTCATATTTTTAGACATTCCCCTCCCCTCCTTCACCTTGTTCAGGCCAGAACTGAATCTAGCTGAAACTGGCCTTTCATTCCACAAAAGGAAGAGACAATCCACTCATTATTATTACAGACTATTCTGAACACAAGTCAGCAAGTGTCTGAGGAAGCAAGTGGTTGGTGTGTAGGAGCTGTGGAGCAGTCAATCCAGTCTGGGTCCGCCATGGGTTATCTAAGTAAGATAAAGGGAGAAGCACAAGGGTAGCCAATAGCCAGTCCAGAGGTCATATCACCAGGTCAGAAGTCCAGGTACACAAGCCAACAAGTAGTTAACAGAGTAGTCCAAAGTAGCCAGTCATGAAAAATCAGGAATGTGAGAGAGTACTGCCAGTCAACCAGATTAGAGAATTGTCAACACTAAGGCTGGGAGAGAACTGCCAAAATCTCTATTGGCAGCTCCTTCAAGACCACAAGTGCCTAAATAGTCAGTGTCTATTACTTAACTGGCACTGGGATTGGTGTTTCACCCCCTCTTCACTCAACAAAAGATGGAAACATGTCTTCAGCATCTGCAGCTTCTGCCAATGCCCTTCTCTTTGGACTCAGAAAGAGTTCCATTATCAAGAGCTACAGCTTCCTGACACTCTGCCGCCACCACCTCCTTATCTGAGTTGTCCAGGGGGTGAGTTATGACACCAACTTTATTATTATAGTTTTGAAAACAGGCCCCTAAGAATCTTAAAAGGTGAGTCGGGGCCCAAAATGTGGCAAATGTCCAATAATTCCCCCAAAGTCTTTGGTGGTGCTATTGGCTATTTTGGAACTAAAAGGATTTTTGGGACAAAGGTGAGGGTCATAGTGGGGTGTGTGGCCCTCTAGGGTCCCACAGAAAGTCAGTGCAGCTCCCCACCCTTTACAGTTGTTCACCTTTGACTAAAACCATAACAATTTTTTCTAAATTCCCTTGCATGTGTGTGTGTGTGTGTGTGTGTGCATATAAAATATTCATAGGAATGAATATGTGTGTGTGTTTGTATGTATTCATTCCTATGCATATTTTATATTACCATATGCCAATAATATATGATAATATATATTATTGTATGCATAAATATATATTATTTTAAGCAAATCTTGTTTTGGTGAATTTCCTCTTCTTTCTTGGCAATGTGTGTGGCCACCCTAATATCCTAAGTAGCAGAAACACCTTTCCTTGCTCACAGGTACCGCTGTTTTGCAACACAGAATAGAATTATAACAGAAACAGTGAGCAGCGTCCAATGGTGGGCATCTATGGCTAGACCATCAGAAACCAGTGGAGATCCATCTGTCCACTCCAAAAGCCAGCTCTGGAGAACTGGAAAACCCTCTGAAAGCTGTTGGGGTGGGGGAGTCATGGGAGATGGCTGTAGGGTGAGGGAAGAAAAAATAGTTTTGAATGTTCTTCAAGTAGGTTTAGTCCAGCTGATAAATATGCATAGTGCTAAGAGCTGTTGAGCATCTAAGCTGTTTGCCAGATGTATATTATCATCATCATCATCATTTATAACCTGCTTTTTTTTGCTAAAATATGGATTGGGAAAGGCGAGTGTACTTCCAAGTGTTGAAACAAGTAGGATAGTTCAGTAAAGTGTAACTACCGGTTAGGATGGAGAGCACTGTTGTGATCCTGACTAGAAAAAGCAAGTCAAGAGTAATACTGAGCCAGCCCAAGATTGTCTGTCAGGAGGTGATGCAAATGAATGGTATAGAAAGCTTTGGGTCAAAGACTAAATGCCTTTGGATAGCTAACTACAGACTGTTGTCAATAAATACACTGAGGTGAAAAGAACTTCATGGCTCTTGTGATCTTTTCCAGACTCTGAGATGCAGAATAGAACAGTTGCCGGGGGCAACAGACCTGGCTTGGCAACAGTTGCATCAATACAAATGCACTTTAATCTGTTTATTAAGCTAATACAATCAGGGAAAATAGACGGGCATTATGGTGGTAAATTCATAACTCTTCAGGTTGCCTAGCAACGAGGTGTTGGGTATATGTTATACATCCTCTCCCTCTGAAATGCTTCAAAAAGCAGCTAAAATGATTTTTTAAAATTATATGTTACCTTTGGTTTATGAGCAAGTACTAAAACACTGGACTTTTTTGTACAATACAGTACTGCTTTGTGAAATACGGTACTCTGTTAAGGAAGCAAGGGCTGGTTTACTATTGGCAATGGTATAATATTTCAAGTGCATATTATCTTGATATCTCTGAGGTAAAAGTTTCCTCCTCCCCCCCCCCTCAAGCTATTACCAAGGTCAGTGTTGTCTAACTGTGACCATTGTCACTTTAAATATTTAATTTAAATATTCCAGCATAAAATAATAGAGAGCCAAGCAAAAGATTCATAAATGAAAATAGGTGAATGATTAAAATATTGGCATAAGAAAATGGTTGAAACTGTCACTGTATACACATGCAAAAGAAGAACGGTAGAATTTAGAGCTCTACATACAGATGAAAAGAAAATGTATTTAATTTTTTAAGTGTTGCTTTTAATTCATTTTTTCTCTTTGCAAGTTACTTTTAATATCTTATTAAAGTGGAATATGGAAGACAAAGAATCTATTAAAGTGCCTTCATGTCTGTAGCAGAAGAAAATCTGTACATTGGATGGCTGATCCCATGTTTGTGCTGGGTGGAAAAAATACGCTGCATTTACCATGGCTATGAAGAAGAAAAGAAGACAAATAACTTACTGTGATCACAGACTAATAATGTAAATAAGATAATTACATACAAATAACAGATTGTTTCTTCTACTCAACTGAGATAGGAAGGAGGTAGATTTTTAATCTACTGGTACATCTTAGGGTGATTTACAGTAGATGGCAGCTACCCAGCTTTCGTCAGCAATGGACCTTTTTGTGAAAGCACAGTGAATTCAGTTCTGTTTCTACCAATAAATAAATCGAGAAGCACTGAGCATGGATAGCTGCTTCCTTAATAAAAAGGACATAGGACAGCCTTTAAAGAAGCACCTTTAAAGACTAACTGATTTATTTCAGCATGAGTTTTCATGAATTTCAATCCACTCCTTCAGATGCACTGATGGAATACAAAAATAACGCCACAGATATATTGGCATAGTTACATAGTTGTGGAGGTAGGATCAGAGTGTGATAAGATACAGAAAGATGCAAGTTGTCATTCTGGAGATAAACCTTCAAAGACTTGTGTGAGATGGTGCAGGTTTCTCAAGCAGCTGGCCTTTTAGATCTCAGATATAAAATCAATAAAATCTGCTTATTCAATAGTCAGTTTCTGAGAATTCTTTTGTTACAATGTGTGGGCCTGTGATGAAAATCCATACATATACACACACACACACACACACACACACATATATATATATATATATATATATATATACAAAAAAAAAAAAAACCCAAACCCAACAGCAAATCATTTCCTCTGTCCATACCTCTATAAATGGATTGGAATCTATTGAAATCTTCCTTCCTTTGAAATTTCTGCATTCCAGAATAGCTTCTTGAAGTTCATTGATTGTATGTCCAGGAAGAAAATGCTCTGCCACTGTTTGAGGGTATCATGATCATCATTATTTATTTATATAGTGCCATCAATGTACAGTGTGAATGTCTATCAGTGTCCATTTATCCTATTACATAGAGAATATCTTGAGACTGAAGTCTGCCCACCCTTGGTTTGCATAATGCACTAGGACAAATCCTGTGAAAGGTGTTTGTCATTGTGTTAGGATTTCTGAACTTGAAGCAGATTAGTAGGAGCTTTGTAAGCTTGTGAACATTTTTGATATGCATAGCTTTAATAGAAATAGAAGTATTAATAGCTATAGCATACATCCTAGGTATACATACAAAAACACATACATACCGTACATACAGTATGCACGCCTTTAATAGAACTGTAAGCAGTAATTTCACCCTGGTCATGTATTCCAACAATATGATTAGTTACCCTTTGTGTTCTACACTTGATAGTGCACACTGTTTTGCTCTGTGTCATTGTTGCATGACATTCCATTTGGCACACAGTTTATTTTTAGATACAAGACTATCAAAGTGCTTTTTTTGTTCTAGTGGGACTGTCAGTGCTCTTGAAAGAGGAGTCATATTACCACAAGAACTTGGTTGAAACGAGGAAGAAATACTGAATAAATGGGGAACTATAAATCCAGACCAACCCAAACTTGCACTGGTAATTAATCTTTCTACTTTAAAGGAAATACACTATAAATGCATTATCAAGATTTTTTTTCTAATTTACTTTGAAGCTCAAATGCCAGGTTCTTGGTCTTTTCTTAATAGTCTAGCTGGAAAATTGCATGACTGAGATATGATTTCCTTTAAATTTGAAAGACAGGAAAACCAAAAAGTTAACAGATCTGTTCCAACATTGTCAAAGATCATGTTCAAATAAATTTGCCTAAACATATTTCTTCTTTCTGTTCTTTCAAGGCAGGAAATCAAATAGTTACTAACAACCAAATTATTATAACTTAAAAAAAGCTCTGTTAGTTGCTTTCATGTAAAATTAGTTGTTTTCAAAGAAAGCAATCTAATATATATATAGTATATATAGGAGAATATATACCGTGATAGGATTCCTCTATAATTTACAATGATGAGGAAAAGGGATTAAAGGTCAGATTCTATATCATGGGGAAGTTTTGAAGTATATTTGAATGGTATTTTAAATTAAGATGATTACATCACCCTTTCCTCCCTTTTTCTTTTAGATGAATGGAAGAAAAAGGTTAGTGAATCATATGCTATAATCATTGAAAGATTAGAAGATGATCTGTTAATCAAAGAAAAAGAACTTACTGAACTAAAGCATGTTTTCAGGTAAGTGATTTGACCATAATGGACCAATTCTGTTTAGTTTTTGTGGACTTGGTGGAACATACTTAACATCTCACTACCTTGGATGTTGTAACATATTATTAAGGTTGTTGTGGTTGCTGTATTCTAATTTTTGTAGACTGCAAAATCTGCACATTTCATTCTTATTTTGTATAAAAAATGAACTTTTGAGTGCTCAAACATTTAAAAATGCAACCATTTTACATGCCTATTAGTGGAGCACCAGGTATCTATATGGAACTGGTTACTACATATGAACTAATGGGGCAAGTTAATCAGGTTGATCTTTGGTATGACCTGCCGTGTGTGGTGTAGTGGACAGGACTATTTGACAGGAAAACTAAGACAGTCATTGAAAGAAAAAGCCTAGATATGGTGGGTGGAAACACTGTTAATTTCCACAGCACCATTTTACAGCACTGTTTATCTACCCTGATGTTTCAACTACATACAGTTGTATGGGACTGATAGTTGATTTTGTAGGAGAAATGTGGTATAGTGTACGGGTAGGGCTGGAAAGTTGATTGCACCAACAGCATCGGAAGAGACATATTCACTCTTTCTTTTCAAGCTATTTTTTAACTCGAAAGTGCTCAAGAATATTTGTAAATTTCCCACCGTGAATAGGAAAACAATTAATCACCTTCTTTTCTTTTAGCACTATCTAGCTTTAGTCTTGTTGCCAGCTGCCTTGGGTACCATGTTGGGAAGAAGGTGGGATACAATTTAAATAAATAAATAAATAAATACGCAGACACTCAGGCAAGGTAAGCATCTAAAAGAGTTTCATGACAGTTGGCCCTCTGTATCCATGGATTTGGCATCCATGGATTCCACCATCCATGGCTCTAAAATATTCCCAAAATAATAAATTCCAAAAAGCAAACCTTGTTGTTCTCCATTTTATATAGGGGACACCATTTTACTATGCCATTGTATATAATGGGACTTGAGCATCCACCGATTTTGGTATCCACAGGGGGTCCTGGAATCAAACCCCAGCAGATATCAAGGGCCCACTGTTCTTTCTGTGGAAAAAGTACATCATAGAAATTGTTTGTTCCAGTTCCTTCCATCAGGCCAATCTACCATTGCTTTCACTGACATGAAACTAAGCATGCAAAGCACTTAAACAAATGTACTTCTCTAGCTTCCAGTGTTAGTGTTTCCTAAAAACATTTTTTTAAAAAAAAAATCCTCAAGCAAAAGCAAAGGGAATTTTTTTAGCATCATTAATCAAGAGAAGCCTGAATGGATAAGAAATTCAAATATAAATTGACAAATGAGATTTTCTTTATAATGAAAAATCTTTTCCCTCACATACAAAGTAAGTGGTGAATGAAGAGTACAAGGCAGAAGAAATATGGTCATAATATAGAGTTTATAGTTTAGCAGCACACTGGAGAGGTTTCCATTTAAGCAAATGCAACTAAGGTAATCATTTTAGAGTATTATAGTTACATTGACATTGGCTCCAGAACTGTCATGCTGACAAGCTCATTTGTATCAAATTCATTTTTGCCTGCTCCTTCTTAAGATGTAAGAGCAGGGGATTCAAGTATAAGTCAGATCAGATATTAGTTTTTAATGCAGATAAAAACCTGAAGGTTTCACAATTCCATTATTTCTCATTGTCTTTTCCCAGTTATTACAAATTTGTTATGTTTGCAATGGAGTTGGTGTTGTTAATTGCCGTCATGTCAACTTTGACTTATGGAGACCTCATGAATGAGAGACCTCTAAGTCTGCCCTGGACAGTCCTGCTCAGATCTTGCAGACTCAGGGATGTGGCTTCCTTGATTGAGTCCACCCATCTGTAATGCAGTCTTCCTCTTTTTCTACAGCCGTCTACCTTATCAAGCAATATTGTCTTTTCTAGTAAGTCATGCCTTCTCATAACATTTCCAAAGTATGACATTCTCAGTTTCATCATCTTGGCTTCTAGAGAAGGGTCAGGCTCTAAGACCCATTGATTTGTTTTTTTAGCAGTCCACGGTATCCATAGAACTCTTCTCCAGCACCATATTTCAAATGAGTTGATTTTATTCCTGTCAGTTTTCTTTACTGTCCAGCTTTCACAACCATACATGGAAATGGGAAATATGATGGCATGGACTACTCTAACTATAGTATTCCATATTTCTTTACACTTCAGGATCTTGTCTAGTTCCTTCATAACTTCCCTTCCAATCCCTAGTTTTCTAATTCCTTGACTGCAGTCTCCATTATGATTAATGACTGAGCCAAGGTATGGAAAATCTTGAACTATTTCAATGTCTTCATCACCTACTTTAAAGTTATGTAAATTGTCTATGGTCATTTTTGTTTTCTTAATGTTCAGCTGTAAACCTGCCTTTGCACTCTCTTCCTTGACTTTCTTCAATAATCGTTCCAAGTCTTTGTTATTTTCTGTTAGTAGTATGGTGCCATTTTCATGTCTTAAATTGTTGAGGTTCCTTTCTCCAGTTTTCATGTCTCCTTCCTCAAGTCTAATCCTGTTTTATGTATGATAAGTCTAGCATATAAGTTAAACAGAAAGGATGATAAAATGCAGCCTTGCTAGACCTCCTTGCTAATTTCTCCATATTCTGTCCTAACTTCGTTTCTCCACATTCTGTCCTACCAGTAGACTCTTGTCATGATTAAAAGTTATGCATCAGAACAATCAAATGCAATGGAGTATAGGGAGAGAAATGAAGTAGGCAACAGAACAGAGGTTGGTACATAAATTACTTCAGGCCACAACTGTATAGATCTGTGATTCTGAACTAGGTTCTTAACAGGAAGGCTACACAAGTTGGACTTCACCTCCCAGAAACCCTAACCAGCATGGTCAATTTGATGAAGCCAATCAAATTCTGCAAACTCTGTGGTTGAGACTGTTTGGTATGAAAGAGTAGGGGCCCAGGCCTTTTTATATCTAGAATGCAGTTTACAAGGCTCATTCCAAATGCTGGCACAACCTGCATGGCATTGTGCTAATTCATACAGGTGGGACCTGTGCCCTTGGCCATCTGGGCTTTAGCATCCTCTATCCCAGTTGGTAAGCTGGTCTGCCTGTAGTATAGGCTGGTCCTGAGGCTCCTGATCTCTTGGATGCCCAAATCCTCTCATCCGAAAAACTATACTCCTGCCCAAAATGACAGCTGGGGGTGTCAATTGAGCAGCAAAATATAACATTCTCAACTGGCAAGAACCTGGATTTGGGGTGAGGAAGGGGAAAATATCAAATATCAGGAGTTCAGACCCATCCTTCGGACAAAAACAAAACACTTTTCTGACTTCAAAACTAGTAATCAATCGAAACCCACCACAAGCCATTGTGCTACAAGCACTGCATCTTGGGTAGCAGGTAAGAAAATTTGTGGAAAATTAAGCTGAGCTCTAGCCTTAGCCCTCTTTTCTATTGTGTTATAAAATGAAACAGTCTTGATAAACTCAGTCTTTCCTCCCAACAACATTTCACACGATGAAGGTCCAAAGAAACAAGGGTGCATCTACACTGTACTAATAGTGCAGTTTGGCACCGCTTTAACTGCCATGGCTCCATCCTATAAAATCCTGAGATCTGTAGTTTTGTGAGACACCAGCATTCTTTGGCAGAAAAGGTTAAAGGCCTTGTAAAACTACAAATCCCAGGATTCCATATGATGAAACTACAGTACTTAAAGTGGTGTCCAACTGCACAAGGCTATTTTAGTTTCTTCATTCATCACTAGCTAAGCCAGGTTAGCCAAAAATGTATGGCTTGTTTTCTGAAACCAAATTTAAAGCAACATTTCAAAGCCTAAAAAGTAGGAGATTTCTCCCATTGACCTGGGGGAGGGTTGCAGTGACATCCCAAAATAATGGCCCACAATGAAAGTAAAGCATTTGATTTTACTTAGTGAAGCGCAATGCTTGTAAAGGATTTGGACTTTGTTATTTCAATCAAACCTAGGCCTAGGACAACATACCATCACCATCCTCAGTGAATGTGAAGTAGGCAAAACAAGGACAAACTCAGATCAGGTTTATAAAGACAGAGAGAAGAGATCATTTCAGTTTGGAACAACTTGCTTAGCCTGAGACATGTAAGCATCTCATATAAGATTATCATGTCTTTACTAGACATGTAGATCATCAAACCTGTCAATGTAGTGCCAAAGCTGCAATGGCTGTTCTTACAAATACACTCTCCAAGTCACCCTGTCTTGTTGGATGGTACATTTGGAGAGAGAGGTGTACAGAAGACAAAGCTGAACCAGTGTGATTGGCCATGGTTGCTGGGTGGGTGGGTGGGGATTCTGAGAGTAGGCCAAAATGGAACTCTGATTGATTTCTCTTCCACTGATTTAGGCATTTTAAAGGTCCACGTCTAATGTCCAGCTATGAGGTAGCAATCCTACTTTTAGACTTAAAAATAAAAGGTTCGTAACTTTGAAGAACCACTCAGGCAATCCCCACACAATCCCCCCCAAGCCTATTTAGGAGATTATCAGATGTGGGGGAATGAGCCAAAAAATCATGTTCCCAACTGCATCAGAAGATTGCTACAAAAACAGAAAGGGTGACATTAGGAGATGCCTGCATCCTTCAGCTGTTCCGGGAGTGTAGTGCTGCCATGAACAAGGCTTCACTTTTCTATTGACGGGGACCTCTGGCTTTTCTTCGCAAACGAAGATTCAGGAAGGACACATCCCGCGCTTTCTGCAAGCACGCTGATGACTAAAAAGGCCAATCCGAGATAAACAAGTCCAGTTGCAAAAAGCACAGCAGAAGGTCTTCTTGGGTGATGTTTTTGGGTTGTGATTCTTTCTGCGTTGTTGTTTCTCTTCAAGACTTGTTCGTCTTGAGTTCTCAAATAAGGTTGCAGCATTGTGGATAGTGCGTCTCCATGCCTCCCGATGTGAGGCCAGGGTGGACCACTGTTGGTGATCAATTTGGCCGAGCCTGAGATGTTGTTTCAGGGAGTCTTTGTATCACTTTTTTGGAGCGCCCCTCTTACGCTGACCCGTGGCGAGTTCACCGTAGAGTAGTATTTTTGGGAGGCAATGGTCCTCCATCCTAGAAACGTGCCCTGCCCAGAGCAGCTGCATTCTCAATATCATGGCCTCAATGCTGGTGATCCCTGCTTGCTCAAGGACAGCAACATTCATCACATAGTCAGTCCAGTGTATATTTAGGATTGTGCGGAGACAGCGCTGATGAAAGCGCTCGAGGAGTCGGAGGTGGTGGTGATAGGTGACCCATGTTTCAGATCCATAAAGGAGGATAGACAGTACGATGGCTCTATACACACTGATTTTTGTGCTTTGCCTCAGGTGTTTGTTGCTCCAGACTCTTTTGTGAAGTCTTCCAAATGCACTATATGCCTTTGCTAATCTTTGATCGATCTCTTTGTCAATCTTTGCATCTGAGGAAATGATGCTTCCCAGGTAGGTGAACTGCTGAACAGACTTCAGCACAGATTTGCCGACAGCAATGTGGGGATGGTGGTGTTCATCCTGTGGTGCAGGCTGGTAAAGAACTTCTGTTTTCTTCAGGTTGACTTCTAGCCCAAACAGCTCTGCAGCTGTTGCAAAGCAGGACGTTAGGCGCTGCAGAGCTGCTTCTGTGTGGGCAACAAGGGCAGCATCAGCATCAGCGAAGAGCAGCTCAAGGACTAGATAGTTTAGAGTCTTAGTGTGAGCCCTCAGGCGGCTTAAGTTAAACAAGCTACCATCAGTACGGTAACGTATATAGATGCCGTCGTCTTCTTCAAGCTCTGCCATAGCCCTTTGGAGCATCGTGCTAAAGAAGATTGTAAATAAAGTTGGTGCAAGAACACAACCTTGCTTCACTCCATTAGTTATTAGAAAGGGCTCTGAAAGAGCATCGCCATATCTGACTTGACCACGCTGGCCCTCGTGTAGCAAGATAATCATTTAAAGGAATTTGGGGGGACATCCTAGTCTTTCCAGGATCTGCCACAGACCTTTTCTACTTACAGTGTCGAAGGCTTTGGTGAGGTCGACAAATGTTACATAGAGACCCTTGTTCTGCTCCCTACATTTTTCTTGCAGTTGTCTAAGGGCAAATACCATGTCTGTAGTACTCCTATTGGCTCTGAAGCCACATTGGCTTTCAGGGAGAAGTTCTTCTGCAATAGCAGGAACTAATCTGTTCAGGAGTATCCTTGCAAGGATTTTTCCAGCAATAGAGGGCAGTGTTATGCCTCGATAGTTTGAGCAGTCGGATTTTGCTCCTTTTTTCTTGTACCGGGTGATGATGACTGCATCTCGGAGGTCTGATGGCAGTTCCCCTTTTTCCCAGCAATTCACAAGGAATTCGTGGAATTTTTCATGGAGTGCATGACCTCCGTGTTTCCAAACTTCAGGTGGGATTCCATCAATCCCAGCTACCTTGCCGTTTTTCATCTGCTGTATGGCCTTAAGGGTCTCTTCCAAAGTGGGAGCTATGTCCAATTCATTTTTCATTGGTTTTTGTATCATATGTTGGATAGCTGAGCCTTGGACTACGCGGTTGGCGCTAAAGAGACTTTGAAAATGTTCAGCCCATCGATTCAGGATGGAGGCTTTATCAGTAATTAATGTTTGACCATCTGTACTGTATAAGGAGCTTTGGACCTGATAAGTAGGTCCAAACACTGCTTTAAGAGCTTCATAAAATCCTCTATGATCACCCAGATCTGCACAGCGTTGTGTCTTTTCTGCTATATTGATCTACCACTTGTTCTGCATGTCTCGGAGTTTACTACATGTGAGGCGGAAAGCTGCTTTTTTTACATGGCAGGTTGGCTGGGTGAGGTATGCCTGGTGAGCAGCTCTCTTCTTTGCCAACAGCTCCTGGATCTCTTGGTTGTTTTAATCAAACCAGTCTTGATTTTTCTTGTGGGAGAACCCGAGGGATTCTTCTGCAGACTGGAGGATACTGTTTTTGATATGTTGCCAAAGCACTGTAGGAGAAGGATCTGTAGGATGATGGTCTTCAAGTTTCATTTGTAGATTTGCCTGGAAGTTGTCTCTCATGGTAGCTTGTTGAAGATTGTTGACTTGGAGTCTCTTCTTTAAGATGCCACCCCTCTTAGGTTTGAACTTAAGATGAAGATTTAGTTTACATCTGACGAGGCAATGATCTGTTTGGCATTCTGCACTGGGCATCATTTGGGTATGACGGACATCACGAATGTCTCTCTGACGGACTAGAACATAGTCAATGAGGTGCCAATGTTTGGATCGGGGATGTATCCAGGTTGTCTTCAAGCTATCTTTCTGCTGAAAGATTGTGTTTGTAATAGTCAGCTGTTGTTCTGCACAGAACTCTAGCAGGAGGCGTCCGTTATCATTGCAATTTCCAACACCATGCTTGCCTAAGACACCTTTCCAGGCTTCGGAGTTCTTTCCTACTCTGGCATTGAAGTCACCAAGGATAATAATTTTATCTACTACAGGGACTTTTTGTATGAGTTGGCGTAGGTCTGTGTAGAATTTGTCTTTCTCTACAGGGTCGGCTTGCATAGTTGGGGCATATATACTAAAGAGAACAACATGTGGGAGGCGTAAGGAAATAATGTGATCAGAGTGTCCTGTTGGCAAGGTTTCGAGTTTTGAGCCAATGGAGTTTTTAATCATAAAGCCTACTCCTGAAAGATGTTTTTCGGTTTTGGGTTTGCCAGACCAGTAAAGTGTGTAGCTGGCGCCATGTTCTTTAAAGCTGCCTTCTTCATGGAAGCGAACTTCACTAAGAGCAGCAATGTCAATATTAAGCCGTGATAGTTCATGGGCTATTAGGGCAGAACGACGCTCAGGCCGTCCACTATCTTCAGAGTCTTGCATGGTTCTGATGTTCCAGTATGCAAGTGTCAGTTTATTTACACCTTTGGAGGCCGGTGTGTGTCTTTGTTTCTTTGCCTTGGTTTGACCGCATCAGAAGATTCCCGTTGGCCGCGGCTAGCCAACCAGGTAGTTGGGGATGAGCTTTTGTTAGGCCACCTTTTCTAGGCCCCTCTCCATATGGAGCAAGCAGTGCTCTCTGTAAAAAAGGCTGCTTGGTCGTTCAGGATGCTGCCGAACAAGACTGTCATCTCCCGGGTCAGCCTCGAGCGACCAGTGTCCTGAACCGCCTGCATGCAGGGTTGGGGCTGCGGCTTCCAGTGCATCTTTACACCTGCTGTTTCATCCCTCGCCTGTCGCTACAGGGCTTTTTTGGAACTGGATTTGTCCGTCGAGCCTGTGCAATGGATTTTTCTGGTGGAGCGCAGCGTGCACAGAACTGGCCTCACCCTTTAAACCAGAGATTCATCTGCCGTGGCCTTGCAAGCATGGATGTGGCAGCGAGGTCCTCGGGCCGTAGGTTTGATTAGAGTTTCCTTCTCTTAGATGGTTTACCTTACAGGGTTGGACGAGCACCATCTGCCCGGGTTTGGGATTAGAGTTTTCCTTCTCCTAGGATGGTTGCCATAAGGCTAGAGAGCCCATCCTGCCCTTTGACGCTCTTTGTCAGACCCTTCGGTTTTGACCTGTCTGGCATGGGAGACCCTACCAGTGGCTATTATTGACGGGGACAAGCTGCTAATAAAAAGGGACACTTTACGCATGGCCATGCTATGCCCCTGGAATGCTGGAGGACAATGTCGTCTGGCAAGGTGGCCCCTTCCTGTTCTAGTTATCTTTTGATGTGGTTTTTGCCATGTCTGATAATCTAGAAGCACTGTCTCTATCTGATGCTGTTGCTGCTCCTGAGCCTACTTCTTAGAAGCACTGTCTCTATCTGCTGCTGCTCCTCTTCCCCATAACTGCAGTTGCCTGCTTGCATGGTGGACAGAGAGACAATGAGCAAATAGGCAGTAGCAACTTTATCTAAATCACCAGCATTGTCTGGAGCAGAGCAAGAGGATGCTAAACAAATAGACTACAACTGTGAGAAGGAGCAGGAGGTCCAGAGATCTCTTGTCAGTTAGACTGTGGGTTGTCAACAGGTACACAATGGCATTAGCCCTGGTTAAACTGACCATGGTCTAGAAACTGATAGGCAGATAGTAAAATCGCAAATCATCAGGTTTTGTTTGATATGTTTTAAGTTGAGAATTTTAAGGGCATCACAGACTGATCAAACTTGCCCACAGGCTCGAGGGTGACATCTACCATATTCATGTGAGTGATTCACTGAATTAGTTACATGAATGTAATTATGCAAACAGGCTGTTCCACTGAGCACTCCTCCCTGTCTCACTTGGCCATTGATGCTGAACAATAATTACTTACCCTCTCTGACAGGAACAGCAAAAATGTTCCTGAGCTTCCATGAAATGAAAATCACTCAGTGTAAATCTTGGTACTGTCTTTTCTTAATTATAATATAGCGTTTAAAGATTACACTGTGGAATATTCAGAGGAGGGGGTATGAGGTTCACAGATAAAGACAGGTTGTGGGTTTTTAAAAAACAAAGCCCTAGCCTATTGCCAAATTGGCAACATTTTTAAAAACCCTACTTTCAGTTTGAAAAATGATTTGCTCTAAACTTTTCAAAAACATACCCTCTTATCAGAAAGTAATTCTGGGCACATTGCAAGCTGCAGCAATTTTCTAAGCCAAATTTACACTTCATTTTCAAATTCAGGCTACAGTTTTAATTATTGCTCCTTCTTTTCCAGCCCTAAATCATGGTATAGCCCCCCCAAAAGGGGGGGGGAGTGCCTGTTCAAATTACAGTACTTGTAATATTATAAATGTGTTGTTTATAGGTATATTTGGTTGTTGAGAAGTATCTTGATGAACACATATTTACTCTGTTGCCAGTTTTATGTATTTTGTTAATGAATTCTCTTTTGCTCTCCTGTCATGCAGCCGTGGAAAGGAGGTCAGCAAGCACCATTAATGAATCATAAAACTGCAGATTCTGTAACTTTTTTTTTAGTATATGCTGCATTTTTTACTAAAACATGTTTGCATCAGGTGCACATACCTCATATCATTTTTAATGAGGCAGCATGGCTATTTATCCTATTTAAGGGGCATAATATTAGAAATGCATTAGCAATAATGACTTTATTTTTAATTATTCACTTTATCCCCATACATCCTTACCAGGCACCATGACATTATTAGGCTGTATTAAAATGTACCATGGCATCCCAGAAATTGTAGGAGAAAATTAAAAAATAAATTGGCTTTTGAATATTCCAATACTGAAGTGGTATTCAGTGGCTGGAGAGTTTGACATGCACACATGTGGTGCAATTAGTAAAGAGACTAGAAAAAATGGGGGGGGGTTGCATTTCTCTCTTAAGGATTGATGTAGCTTAAAATGAAGCACTTTTAATTGCACAAATGAAAAAAAGGAAGTGCTGTACTTCATACTAATGGCACATAATAATTGAAAGTCTACAAATGTTGCTAAATGTGGTATAAAAAACTGAAATTCCAATATTTCAAAAGCAAAGTGTAGAAATAACACTATGAAATTCCATTCCTTTCTTCCTCCTCCCTCTGCATGTCTCACTCAAGAGAGGCCATTATATTTTTCAACTATAAATATTAACTCATTAGGAAGAGTGACTAACTGTCAGAAAGAACCACTTCTGGATGTTCAGGGACTACTCAGTTGTATATGAACCAGTATCTTGCCACACAAACTAACCCTATAACAAACTGTCAGAACCCAGAGCCAGTGTATTGTAGTGGCTAGAGTGTTGGGCTAGGACCTTGTTTACACAGGCCAAATAAAACTATCTTGCCTTGTTTTCACAGCAAGTTGTCCAGACAATATACGTCATGAATCTGGGTCTTTTCAATGTTTCAGGGCTTTAATCCAGACTAAAAGGAGTTGGGAATTATTCCTGGAATGGAAAATCTGGATATTGACTTGTGTTTGTGGACTGTACTCGATAGCAATGTTGGTGTGGGGCCAGGGGAGGGGAGGAGCTTTGGTGGGTGGGCAGAAGAGTTTGGGAGGAGGCCCCATGGGCCAGAAAATCTTTTTCCCTGTTTCAATTTCACTTTTTTAGCAGCTTCTTCATCGCCATTTAATTTGCATATGCAACAGTTGTTCAGAGAAGTGCATACCAGCATGCTTGTATCATTAGCTGTGCATGCTTCCATTTAAAAGGATGTCCGAAGCCCCTCCAATCTGTGGGAAAAGGAATGCATATATTCACATGTATGGGGGAGGGAATTAAAAACGGAGCAGACACAGCCACGTGGATGTGCCTGCTGCAATATATTGGACTGAGTTGAGTTTGAAAGGGAGAACTGTGTTGGACAGTGCTCCCAAAATAGTCTTAGTGTTTGTGGCAATCATGTGGACTAACCAGTGGTCACTGTGGACCTGGATAACCTGAGGAGAAGCTGGATTTTCCTGTCAGTGTAGATGAGCCCTAGGACTCTAGGAGACCAAGGTTAAACCCCCTGCTTGGCAATGAAAACCCACTGGATGGCCTTGGGCAAGTCACACACTCTCCACCTCAAAGAAAGGCAATGGCAGACCCTCACTGAACAAACCTTGCCAAGAAAACACCATGACAGGTTCACCTTAAGGTCACCATAATCTGGAAACAATGTGAAGGAACACAACAACAGAAGGGCCCAGAATAAACTTCCAGAGCTCAAAAGGAATTAGTAAATAACTATTTAAGTGTACTTATTTTGGAATAACTAAGTCATAGGCAAATTCTATTATGACTGATATTTAGCAATACAATTTAACTTTTGGTCACTTTTAGAGTAACTGAGGTGCAGCCTTAGGACTTTTTCGGATGTCTAAAATGTAAAGGAAGCAGCCTCGCCACGTTGCGAGGCTGCTGCGCTGCAGGGCGTCCCTTTCGCATGACGCCCGTCCCTGCCGGTACTGTTGCGGTACTGCAGGGACATTTGAGTGTTATATTTCAGTGATTTTTACTCACGATCAACTTTCGTGAGTAAAAATCGCTGAAAGATAACACTCAAATGTCCCTGCGGTACCGCAACCGTACCGGCAGGGACGGGCGTCATGCGAAAGGGACGCCCTGCAGCACAGCAGCCTCGCAACATGGCGAGGCTGCTTCCGTTACATTTTAGATGTCCAAAAAAGTCCTTACTGAAAGTAGACGAGGAATATCACACAGTTCATATGCTGGTCCAGGCTGCTGCCTTGTGCTCTGTTGTGGGTGCTGAAGTGATGATGAGGTGAATGGGAGGAGGCCATTGTACTATAGGCCAGCAGTTAGTCATATGCAGAAGTTTATTTTTTTAAATACCTTAAAAGGAACTGTTTTAGGTATTTTGAGAAATGTAAATGTAAAGAGTTACTGCAATTATAAAAGCAAGAAAATGAATTGGGGGCCTTGGGAATATCACTGGCATTTATAACCTTTTAAAAGTAACTTTTCAAGCTCTGTAAACTCCAATCTTCTAAATTACATATCTGGGTGGGCAGCTTGTATACCTTGATGTACATTTAATGAATTCTCATACACATGGCACAGTGACCCTTTTTCCTTAGCCCATCCATCTGAAAGAGAAGTGGCAACCTGTATACAGAGCATATGACAAATGGGGCACATTTTTCAAGTAGCTAAGGCATCTAAATGCCCTCTGAGAATGTGTCATCAGTGTCAGTGAAGCCAAGGCTGGCATGTCTAATCTGTACTGGAAAATGGGGTTCAGTCTGAAATTATTTAGTTGCTAATTGAAAAAAAAAAACGTCCTTTTTGTCCTAGCTGATTACTTTACTCTGAATATGCTTGTTCAGCAACAACAATTTCAGAAAGCTGAATAAAGCAAGTCCCTGAAAAGTCCTCACTGACAAGTTGTATTGACATAAAAATATTTTACCATGACCAGCATCTGAAACAGTTAACTGTTCCAAGCTCTGAGCATAACCCACATGAGTCTTAGGACTTTATCAGACCACCACCACTCATTAGTGTTCTTTTGCCTGCATAAATTGTGTCATTTTTATGCTGGCAAAAGAACCCACCCCACACCAGACTTACCTTGAGCAGCATAAAAGAGGATTCCCAGGCAGTAACAGAGCACAAATGGAGGTCCGTTTACTTCTGGGTTCCTGTGCTCAGTGACTCTCACAAGAAGATGCTAGCACAGAATTTTTTAAAAAACAAACAAACAAACAAAACCCACACCAAAAGTACAGCAAAGCATAAAACACACTTTAAAAGTTCCAAGTATATGGGGAGCGTGTGCGTCACAATCTCACTCAGAAGTGTTTTGTGACTGACGCAGCATTCACATGAGTACAATAGCGTGAGGATTCAAATGCCGGCAATGCCAGCAACAAAGCACCATGTCCGATCTGTTGACGGCTAGGGCCATCAATTAAAAAGTATGGCTTTTTAACAAGATATGATTGGAAAAGGATGTCTTCTTCTGGTATGCACACCCTTTCGTGATGATTAGGCATCCTTATAACGTCATATTTTCTGCATCTGATAAAGTCCTTAAGCTCATGTGCTTCTTTCTCTCTTCTTTCACATGGTGGAAAGAAGGCATGGATAAAAGGTTGTATTTCCACTTCTAATTTCATCAGGCTGTTGCAACATCAGGAATGTGAGTAATATTTACTATCATTAAATTCAACAAGCCAGCTTCAGAAACCAGAGACTTGCTTGTTTGAAACAGGCCATAGTGAATGTTACTTTGTCACTCCAATTGATGTAACAGACTGCCATTAAACTAAAAGTGGTATTAAGCATTTCCTCCTTGTGACTGTTTGGGAGAAAGAGATGGCAGATCTGTGGCTCATTCCATTCTGATGTCACACAAAACCAGTGGTATCAAAAGTTAAGGTGTGTGTCAATTCTCCCCAGGGGCCCATAGGAGCCCACCACCACCCCAAAAAACAAAAAGTTCTTTAAAAATTATACACCTACACACACATATAAATAATGAGACAGACACAATAACCAACCTTTATTTATATGTATTATAATTCTAATGCTTGTCCCCTTCAATATACTGCCCATCCACATGACACATCGATGCAGTCTTGTTTTGCACTGGTCGAAGGCGTGGAGCAGATCAGTTTCTGTTAGCTGTTTCAACACATCTGCTATTTTCTTCTTTAATGCATCAATTGACTGAAAACATGTTCCTTTAAGCACCAATTTCACTTTAGGGGGAAAAAAAAGTTGCATGATGCCAAATCTGGTGACTATGGAGGATGTTCAAGTGTAGTGATGTGTTTATCAGCCAAAAATTGCTGCACAGAAAGTGCTGTGTGAGCAGATGCATTGTCTTGATGAAAAATGAAACCATTTTCCAACAGTTCTGGCCTTTTTTTTTTTCTAACTCTTTCTCTCAGCTTTGTCAAAATTTACTGATAATGATGCTTCTTTACCATTCTGCCTTCTGGAACCCATTCTGCCAGAATTATGCCCTTGATATCAAAACGAACAAAAAACAATGAGCATGGCTTTGAATATGGACTTGCTTTGACATGCTTTTTTCATTCTTGGTGATAATGGTGTTTTCCAGTGCATTGACAGACGTTTTGTCTCAGAATCATACCGGAAGCTCCAGGTTTCATCACAAGTTATGATTTTTTGAAAAAGGCTTGAGTCCGCCTCAGGTTGCTGCAGAATGTCAGTGCAATTTTCCTTGTGGCACTCTTTTTGCTCTGGTGTGAGAACCCTAGGGACCATCTTGGCACAAAATTTTCTTATGTTGAGATCCTCATGCAAAATTTTCCATGCAGTGTCTTTCTCAATGTTCATGGCTTCAGCTATAATTTGGACACTGAGTCGGCAGTATTCTCAAATAATCTGGCTGATTTCCCCCCCCCCAAAAAAATTTCTTCATTTCTTGAATTGAAAGGTTGTCCAGGGCATTCATCATCTTCCATATTCTCACGTCCTTCTCTGAATCTTTTGCACCACTCAAATACACGTGCACGAGACATGCAGTCTTCCCCGTAGGCCTCAGTAAGCATTTGAAAAGATGCTGTTGATGTTTTGTTCAATTTTACTAAAAAATTCAAATTGACATGTTGCTCAACTTTTAACATTTTTCTGGCACACAACAGACAACACACCTGCTTTAAATAATGACTGACAATTAACTGAACTGTGGGGAGTGTTGATGTTTGTCATGCAGGTTCAGACTCATCCAAGGTCACCACTCAAGCATTCACAATCAGTTCTCCCTGATTTGTCTGAAAGATAGAAACACAGTCTTGTTATTTAATAGACAGAGCTCATACACACACATACACAGAGAGAGAGAGGGTTACTGTTTAGAGGACAACTTTGCCATGTTCCCCCCACCATCACCCAAATGATTTTAGGTCTAGGATAGGATAGGACTCCCCACCCCCAACAGGTAGTAACTGTAAGTGACAACAGGGCATTTTTCAACAGGAAGTGACTTGGGGGCATGGGATGCATTTTGAGGCCAAAATCGGGGGGGGGGCTCATAGGGGTGTGTCTTGCAGCCACAAAGACAGCCTTGGTAGTTGCATGTGGCCCATGGACCACACTTTCCCCATCCCTGCATAGGGTGAATACTGGAGAGGGTTCCTGTACCTTTAATGGTTGTATAGAAGAGGGCATTTCAGCAGGTGTCACTTGTCTCACAGCCAGATAACAAGCAACGTCTGCTGAAATTCCCTCTTCGACACAACCATTATAAGTACAGTAACCCTCTCTAATTTTCATTCTGGTAACCCGACCTACAAGTAAGCTATAGTTTCACACAATGTACAAACATTGCCAGTGTTTTCCATGATGCCTTTCCCAGCTTCAGAGAGAAGGATTCTAGGTTGGGCTTCTTCCCAATATACTAAATTTCTATATGCAAAAAGAATATTCAGACATATACATTCCACTAGTTGCAACATGATTGGTACATTCAAGGAATGGAAACAGGAGCTGATGATTAGCTTGGGGCAGGAGGAGATGTGTTTGAAAAACACATTAGTGGTTTTGTGAGGAAAAAATATTGTTGTTGTGTGCCTTCAAGTCATTTCTGACTTAAGTGACCCTAATGTGAACCTATCATGTGATTTTCTTAGAAAGATTTGTTCAGAGATAGTTTACCATTGCCTTGCTCTCAAGATGAGAGAGTGTGACTTGCCCAAGGTCACCCATTGGGTTTCCATGGCTGGCTGGCGATTCAGACAATGGTCTTCCAGAGTCCTAGTCCAACACTGAAACTGCTACACTATGGTGTCTGTCTGAGGGGGGGAAACTAAGGGGAATTTATAATAAGTTGAAAGTATAAACTAGAATCCTGACCAATCCTGTTTTTAGGAAAGAAATCACAGTGAATTCCTCCTTTTAAAAAGTATTTTCTCCAATGAAAAATAGCATCCTAAAAGATGAAATCTGCTGTCATGTGTAAAATCTTTTCCTTTTCCTTTTCCCCAGCTCTGATGAAGCTTTCAGCAAAGTTAATTTGAATTATCGTACAGAAAATGGGCTGTCTCTTCTGCATTTGTGTTGTATTTGCGAAGGTATGGGTTTCAGCCTGGATGCTTTATAACCCTGTTATTGGCATATTTAATGATTTTACTTTGTTGTAATACACAGCATGACAACTATTATTATTTAATCTGTTTGTCTCTTTGGTAATATTCCTATTAAATCATACACAGGCATGAAGTGGAATGCATTACAGTTGTCCCTTGGTATCCACAGATTTGGTATCCATGGATTTAAGTATTCACGGCTTGAAAATATTCATAAAAAAATAATAATCCAAAAAGCAAAGCTCGATTTTGCCATCTTATATAAGGGACACCATTTTGCTATGCCATTGCATATAATGGGACTTGAGTATTCACAGATTTTGGTATCCACGGGGGTCCTGGAACCAAACCCCAGCGAATATGAAGGGACAACTGTAGTTTAAACAAAAACCACTATAAAGACTGGCTTAATACTCTTGGGTGAGTCTTATCAAATGTAAGGATAATATATGACACAATTATGACTCTGTTTCCCTAAGGTCGGGAGAGGAGGGCATTTCAAAAGCTAACTAGAAAAACTTACAGGTTTGTTCAGAAGATTATGGGAGGTCTAATTTTTAAATATAACATTTCCAAGCAGTGGTTAACTGCTGCATTTCCTTGTTTCATACAATAATAAATGGCCGACTTCAGTTGACCTCAGTGGAAGTTACCTCTGACTAAGCCTTTGTAGGTTTGGGATGAAAATATGCTACTACAAGTATTTAATTTTTGTTATTACACAGGTAATAAATCACACATTAGGACTCTTATGCTGAAAGGATTGCGTCCTTCTAGGTTGACAAGAAATGGATTTACAGCTTTGCATTTAGCAGCTTACAAGGTACATGGTGTTTAATTAATTAATTAATCTGTTTGACTAATGTTCTTTCAATTCTCTTTCTCTGCATTACTTCTTCAGAGCTTAGGGTTTGGCATCAGGATGGCCATGAGCCTGGTGGCAGTTGGGAAAAAAGTACAGTTCAGGGACTTCTGGCACTTGAGTTAAAGCCATAGGCCAGATTGGTCACCTACCAGAAGACTAGAGGCCACAAACACACCACACCACACCTCAAAGAGCCAATTTTACCACCACATTTTTAATTCAGTGTCCCCCACACCATATAGGGGAGATAGGGTGAGCAATCTGACATGTTTTTGCTCTCTTTGGGCTGTTATAGGTCCAGGAAAGGCCTTTTATGAAGCTGGAAGTAAACTGGTAATTTCCAGTATGGACTTTATTAGACAAGGTACCTACCGCTACAAAACTTCATAATTTAGGATGCAACAATAACACAAAGGGCAAAATCATCAGACACCCATTCCCAGGGCATTGCGCTGGTGCAGATGAGGCATCATTTTTTGATGGGCTAAGCTGACAATAAAAAGCAACGCCTTATTCACACCTACGCTATGCCCCTGGAATGGCTGAACGACAATGACATCTAATAATAATTTTGCCCTTTTGTGTTATCGCCACATCCTTATGATGTGGTTTTTGCTGCATCTGATAAAGTCCTATGTCTCCTGCTTTTAAAAGGCCTTTCTTTGGTCTAAGGAGATTTTCAGACGGGGGAAATAATCCCCACAGAGATAGGGAGAGAAACGGGCTGTTCTGCTGCCAGTGCTCCATTTCACACACACACCCATCCTTCTACCGATCTCCATTTGTTCTCCCTCCATCCTGCTTTCATTTTCCTTCTGCTGTTTTTTACTATTGGAAGTTCTTTGTTAGTAAAAAATAGTGGAAAATAGCAGAAGGAAAATGCAAGCACGGTGGAGGGAGAACAAATGGAGATTGGGAGAAGGACGGGGTGTGTGTGAAATGGAGTGCTGGCAGCAGAACAGCCCTGATTCTCTCCTGATCTCCACAGGGGTTATTTCCCCCATCTGAAAATCTCCTAAAACAGCCCCAGCATATGTGTGGGATAGATGGCAAAATGTAGAGGGTGTGGAGGTTATTTTGAATAATAATCACAATGATGGTGGTGATATTTGGGATTGGAGCCCTTGCAGTCCTCAAAAGCAGCCTTGTCGATATGTCACCCATATGGCACTTTTCTCACCCTGGCCTAAGGTTCCCTCCACTATTATTAGAGTAGGAGCAAGATACAAAGAGAAAATATGAGGTAGAGGAACATAAATGGGATGGAGAGAGGAGCTGAGTTCTTCTGTGTATAAGGTTGAAATCCAAGTTAGAGAAGAACATGGGAAGTTATCATGCTTGCCTCATATTTGAAAGAACAATGCCACAGTCCATAATTTAAGCCTGGACAGTTTTCACTTCTGTTCACAAGCAAGACACATGTATTTTGCACCTGAGTGTCTGAAGTAAAGGTCAGAAGGTGCTGTGAGAAGTGCTTCTTTATTATTCCTTTTTAGGCATACCCATGAGAAATTTGTGGTGTTTAAGTTTTCATTATTGGAAATGTTCTGGGGTGTCAGCTGAGATTAAAATATAAAATATGAATGGCTCTTTACAACTGTTTTCAATACTGCAGCTACTGTCTTCATTTTTTGCATTTGTTCCCATGCTGTGAAGGCTCATGGGAATTTTGTAACATTATTAGTTGAGAGATGTCATTAGTAGAAACTAAAATTCAAAAGGGAGATATTGATACTGATTAGTTTTCCCTTGACATATTTTGAGACCCTTTTATTCCCGCAGTCAGGTTTTTGTTCATATCATACAGTTGAGGGGGAAATAGAGCTATCAGGTGAAATATAGGATCTGTCTACACTGCAGAAGTACAGCAGTTTGACATTGCTTTATCTACCATAGTGCAATCCTGTGGAATCCTGGCATTTCAAGTTTGGTGAGGCACCAGATTTCTCTGATAGAAAAGGCTAAATACCTCTCAAAAGTACCAGTACCAGGATTCCATAGGACAGAACTATGGTGGATAAAGTGGTGACAAACTGCTATATTTCTATAGTGTAGACAGGCCCAGGGTCTTTAGCCTTCTCTGCTAAATAGTGCTTGCACTTCACCAAACTACAAATCCCAGGATTCCATAGGAAGTAGCCATGGTAAATAAGCCAGTTTCAAACTGGATTATTTGTGTAGTGTGGATTCAGCCATAGGAGATTATCAGATGCGGTGGGATATGGCAAAAAAAAAAAAAATGCATTCCAAACCACATCAGAAGAATGTGATGGGAACAGAAAGGGTGACATTATCAAATGCCTGCGTCCTTCAGCCATCTGGGCATGCAGCACTGTTGTGGATGAACTTCCCTTTTGTATTGATAGGGACAAGCCGCTAATAAAAAGGGATGCCTTACTCATGTCTGTGCTACGCCCCCAGGACACAGAAGGATGTTGTTGTCTGATAATCTCACTGGTTCCTGTTCTCATTGTAATCTTCTGATGTGGTTTTTGCCACTTCTGATAATCTACATAGTCATATCTATTTATGAAAGAAGTTGATCCTTAAGCATTTTCTAGTAGGATATTTCTCATGTGTAGGCAAAGTTTCATGAAGAGGGTTATCTGATGTGGAATCCCTCAGCAGTGAAGGAACCCTACTGGGCAGCAGCTCTAGTAGCAATGACACTGGTGGAGGATTTCTCAGAGACAATGGACTTGTTGAAATGGTTGGAAAAAAACCTAAGGCAGTTGGGAGAAGAACGGGGCTGTTGCACTTACCCAGCCCCGTTTCAGACAGACCCCTTCTCCCAACCTCCTCCCAACCTCCCCTTGTGCTGAAGCACCACTTTTAACTGATGGAGGTTTTCCATCAATAAAAAGAGGCTCCAGCAGCATGGGGGAAGGTCGGGAGGCAGTTGGAAGGCAGGTAGAGGAGGACGGGGCTGTCTGAAATGGGGTTGTGTAAGTGCGATAGCCCTATTCTTCTCCCAACCTCCTCGGGGTGGGGTGGGGTTCAACCATTTGAAAAAGTCCTTCATCAACTGGCAGTGGCTCTTCAGAGTATCCTTTCTGGCCCTATCAGGAGATGCAACAGGTTATACCAGGACTTTTTGCATGCAAAATATGTTCTTTGCTACTACTATTTCCAGCAATGTCCTCCAAATAATAATGGCACTATCCACATTTCAGGACAATGCAGAACTTTTAACAGCTTTGTTGCACAGTGGAGCTGACATCCAACAAGTTGGCTACGGAGCACTTACAGCTCTCCATATAGCTACAATAGCTGGACACCATGAGGTATGTTTCCTTATTTGTATGTGCTGCAACAATTGGAGTCAAAAGCAAGATAGATCTGAAAGTTATTCCTGGTTAAAATGAAAGAAGGGGGAAACCCTGCCAGAGACTAGGTATATTTATGTTTTGTTTATAGATTTTTGTGCATTTTGGAAATGTTATTGAGGTGGAGTTGTGGTTTTTAAAGAAAATAAATCTATGAATTTGGAAATTAAGAAATGACAGCTTAAAAATCATGACTCATCTTCTGTGAATCACTCTTTTTAAAGTGACTGAAAAGTATTGAGATGTATACCACTATGTCTTTACTTTTCAGGTTTTTGTGTAATATTCTGCAGTAAAGACCTAATTTGAAACACATTCCTCACAGATAGTTGGTACAACAATTTTTTATAACATTAGACTAACCTCAGGAATTGATTATTGAAAATTAGCACCCCGTCCTTCTAACATTCCAAGTTTTATCCACCTATTTGAAATGTAATTGCTATTGTGCTCACTAAGTGAAATTTTATTAATTCCATTTTTTCAAACTCATGTTAACCACTCATTTAGCCTTTGTATTTCAAAATGCCTCCTTCCAATTCACAGCTAAAAACCATTATTTCTTAATCAATGGAAATAATTTAAACATTTGCAATGGTAAAGAATGTAAAGAGTAGCAGTGTACACTATGCCTATATTACAGGAATTCCTGATTGTGCTTTATGTGGTTTTGCTTCACATTTATGGCAGCACGTTTTCATTTTACAATGTACTCCTTGCACTCCTGTATCAGAATGCTATCTTGTACTACTACTGCTGCTGCTACTACTACTACTACCACCACAATGGCTGCTTCTTCTTCTTCTTCCATCTCCTCCTCCTCCTCCTGGGTGTATATAAAATTGGCTTATCAGGGTAGCCAGGTAGCTTCCTTTCTACATCATCCTCATAGATTTCTGCACTTTCCCGAAACTCCAATAAAGCAAATAAAATAATGCAGTAACAGATTAACGGTATTGCAAGTCACTTCAAACTACTATGGCAGTTTATGGAAAAGACGTGCACAAATGATAGACTGAGGACTTCATTAGACGTGGTAAAAACCATGTCATTAAAACACAACAATAGCAGAAAGGGCTGCAATTATCAGACAATGTTGTCATTCACCTGTTCCCACAGTGTCGCGCTGGCATGAATGAGGTATCACTTTTTATTGACAGCTTAGCCCATCAATAAAAAGTGATGCCTTGTTTGTGCCAGCGAGACACAATGGGAACGGGTGAATGACAACATCTGATAATTTCAGCCCTTTCTGCTATTGTTGTGTCCTAATTGATGTGGGTTTTTGGCAATATTTGCCTCATCATATAAAGTCTTGAGTCACCCAACATTGCAATGGAAATAATTGGGAGACGTGCAGTATTTTTCCAAACATCTTCCAGATATTTAGTGAAATAATCCAGTCCCTGAATTGAATATGGAGAAGACTGGAGCTAAGCTTAGCATGCCATTCAACAAAAGTCTTGTCCACTACTCCCTTTTCCATCACCACCTAAGCATGGTAGGGCCTTCATGAAGCCCATCTGATGCTAGAAGGATGAGGAATGTAGTGTCCAGCTATACTAGATCCCATGGGAAATGTAATTCTGCAATACCCATCATTTAGGATTCTAACTGTGGTTGCTAATTTGGGAACTGCAAATGAGTTGTATAAGTAGAATTGTCACGTTTTGTACTCAATATGTGGGCAGGAGCAGTTTTATTATAGGCAGGTATGATTAGATGTGTCTTTAGCAATAAGGTGTATAAGCATAAGAACAGGCTTAATGTGAAATATTTCGTTTACACGTATGTATCTCTAGTGGAAGTAAGTTTGACAGAGTTCAAACCATGCAGTTTAAGTAACAGATTTTATATTGTTCTGTAAACCTTTGCAGTGAGATGTAAGTTTCATTCATAGTCTATTGCTGTGGCAAAATGGCTAATTTATTTCTGGGCCAAGCATAATGCAGGTGCAGCAGTCAAGAATCACACTGAAAGACTTCAAACTATGAACACCTGCAGGCCTTACATATCATGAGAAAAAATGCCCCCATAGTTTCAGACTGTAGCATCCCTGTAGTACAGATACTATACAAATGGGCTCAAAACCCTGTCTCTCCATTCATTTCCAGCTAAATCTAAAGCCTGATCATAGAAAGAAAAGGCAGCAAGAGAGAATAGATGTACACATCTCCAGCTGTATATGCCATGTTTTTGTTTATAGCTGTCCCCACAAGCCCTGCTCTGTAAATGCCACAGTCACTTTCTTATGGTTACAGCAGTGAACAAGTAACCTGTGCCCCTGATGTGACAGTGTTACTGGTTTTAGATGGATTCTTCTGCTAGCATGAACAAAAGGGTCCATGGAACAACAAAGCTGAAGTGTGTGAAGATGGATTTTGCAGATAATTTTGCAGTAGACACCTTCCCCGTAACTCCTCTTAATGCCTACTAGAACATGCGACCTCTGAGGAACTGTGTGACCTGAGTTCTCCTTAAGGAATCTGCCCCTCTTGTAAGCTTTCCTATGTGGATTTCCTGTATAACACTTAGAGCCAAAATCTTGTTATTAAAATTCGCTTTTAGTCATGAACCTTTTATCCCCATACATACCACTTAGACCTCATTTCAGTCACTTCACACACCAGCTCATTCCTTGTTGCCTTGGAAATGCTTTGTTTCGATCTGTGTTTTTTTAAAAAAATATATTTCTGAAAGTCTTTAATGTTATGACCAGAATTACTTTTATAATGAAGGGTTCACAGTTGTAAATATAATCTTAAATGTACTATTTTGTTCATAAATCTTTGGGATAAATCAGTTAGCAAGAACAGCAAGAGCTGGTTTTGTTCTAAACTGATGTCTGTCATCCATAATAGAGTGGATGAGGGTGAACAAAGTGAATCTTAATCCAGAAGACAGATGTGCTCCTGGTCATGCAAAAAGCACATCAGGAAACAGGGATCCAACCTGTGCTGGAGGAGTTACTCTTCCCCTTACAGTTCAGGGGTTCTCCTGGATCCAGCCCTAAATCTGGACACCCGGGATTTTGACACAGCCAGAGGTACATTGCACAGTTAAAGTTAGTGCACCATCTTCCTAGAGATGACAGATTTAAAGTTTAAACTTCAGTGTATTTATTTTTTTAAATGAAACTTTATAAGCCTGAGAATAGGCTGTGGTTTATACATAGCAAACAGAATAATAAATGTTCATTGGATTTTTAAAATAAATATACAACTTATATAGTAACACAAATGAAAATTCTTAGAAATAGGGTGACATTTTAAAGCCATTCATCACAATTTGATTTCATTCTTTAAAGGCAATTTTGAATCCCCCCCCCAGGATGTAGTTTTTATGTATATGAAAATATATCAGAAGAACCTAAGAAATATGGCTTCCTTAATTGTCCTACGTAAAGACATGCTGTCATAAGACAGTTTTCAGAAAGCTCCTAATTTCATAGGTATGTGATAAGATTACACAAAAGCAGTTGTATTTCCCAGTAAAATTGGGTGAATTTAGACAAGTGTGTGGACTTTCCAGGGGGCTTCTGGTAGGTGTAGTCCAAAAAAGGCCCTTTCCCAAGGCATCTGTAGACTTTATCAGATGCTGCAAATATGGCATCATAAGGACACCTAATGATAGTAAAATGGTGCGCATACCAGACAATGTCATCCTTTCACAATCATATCTTGTTAAAAAGCCATCCTATTTTATTGATGGGCCAAGTTGTCAATAGATCTCCCATTCCACATTGTTGCTGGCGTTGCTGGTGTTTGAATCCTCATGCCATTTTACTCACATGAATGCTGCATCAATGACGGAACACTTCTGGGTGAGATCGTGACAGCCAGGTAGGGAAGCTCTTTTTATGACCTTCCCTGTGTACTTGAGTCTTTAAAAGTGTATTTTTGTGCTTTGCTGTACTTTTTGTGTGGTTTGGTTTAATTTTTAAATTTCATGCACTAGCGTCTTCTTGCGAGAATCGGTGAGATCTCAACCCCGGAAGTAAACAGAGCTCCATTTATGCTCCGTTACTGCCAGGGAAGCCTTTATTACACTGCTCAAGGTAAGTGTGTGGGGGGGGGAGGGGGTATTTTGCCAGCATTAAAACACCACAATTTTTGCTGGCAAAAGAACATTAACATGGGTCTGATAAAGTCCTAAGCAATTTGAGGTGGGAAATAAATGATAAGAAAATTAGATGTACACATCTCATACTCTATGGTTATTATTCCATCTTCATCATCATCATATCAACTTTATTATACCCTGCTTTTCTTCCAGATTGACTCAAGGCAGCTTTCAAATTAAAATGATCACAGTATAGTTAAAAACATACAAAAAGTAAAGACAATGGAACTATTAACAACATTAACATACACCTCAAATGATAAAAAGCAGTTAAAAACTGTACAATTTAAAACTATACACTACCCTCGTAAAAGTTCTTTCCTCAAAAAATCTTCAGTTCTGAAAGCCTGTCATCAACATCATCACCAGCAGCAGCAGCAGCAGCAGGGTGTCACCTGCTGGTGGAATTACAGCAAGGAAGAAGCCATTCTAATCGCCCTAGGAAGGGAGTTTCAGAGCCTAGGGCCAAACACTAAAAAGACCCTAGCTCATATCCCCAACAAACGTACTTGTGAAATTGGTGAGTGTGAAAGAAACCCCCATCCCCAGCAGGATCTCAGAGTCTAGCAGGCTCATATGGGGAGGAAACAGTTGGTCTGATGGGCTGGACCTAAACCATGTAGGGCTTTATAGGTCATGAAAGCACATTGAATTGTGCCTGGAAGCAAATCAGTAGGCAGTGAAGCTGTTGGAACAGGACAGTTGTATCATCCCTGTAGGAAGATACTGTTATTCTTCAGTGTTACAGTTGCCAACTCCTGACAGTGATCAGGGGACAAAATCAATTTGTGGTATCTAAAGACTGTTCCTCAGATCTGTGAATGGGGAAATGTTTTAACAGATGGGTTTGACAAGACATACTTTTGCTCTGAAGGCTCATTTTTCAAGGGATTTAATTGGTGCATTAAATTTTCCTGGGATGTTGGTTTTTGTTTATTTATCAATGGTGTATTCAAAAGCCCATGAGGTACAATGCCATCCTCTTTGCTGTCAAAACACATGTTTTCATTTTAAATATATATATTCTTTTGTCTGTCTCTAAGGTAGATATAAACACTCCATTTTCACATGTTAATATAAATGGCCACAAATATATTTATAATATTTATTAAATTTATGTATGTATTTCTATGTAGTTAAAAATTATATCTGGTAACTTACAAAGTTTAATGGACAACATTTAAATACACACCGGTAAATTTAAGATGGAAGTACCCATCCAGTTAAGAGCCTCTCCTTTCTGCATGTGAGGCCTTTTAAAAAAAACGAAATGTAGATAGACAACAGACAGGGACCCAGCCTAACCTCTCAAGGCAGGGAGTACCAGAATATGGCAGCAGTGACAGTTGGCCCTCAGTATCCACGGATTTGGCATCCATGGATTCCATCATCCACGGCTTGAAAATTTTCCAAAAAAAAAATAAAAAATCCAAGAAACCTTGATTTTTCCATTTCATATAAGGGAAACCATTTTACTATGCCATTGTATATATGGGACTTAAGCATCCATGAATTGTGGTATCCACAGGGGGTCCTGGAACCAAACCCCAGCAGATATCAAGGGCCCACTGTACAAGTTCCTCTCTTATGTAAGCCTCAGAAGGTGACAACAGCAAGGGACCTCATCCAAAGGTCACAGGCAGGCTCACACAAAAGAATAGGGCCCTTCAGATAACATGGACCCAAATCATGAAGGTCAACAGTCTGTCTACAGAATTTTGAACCAGATGAAATTTCCAAATACCTTCCAAAGGCAGCACAACTCTAACCCAAATGGAATGTAACAAGGACTCGTCTACACTGGTGCCATAATCCAGGGCCAGTCTGGAGCATTATGCTTTGCCCCAGATTGACAAGATGCTGCCTAGACGTACTGGTGCAGATCCCTTCTGGATCTTTGTCATGGTCCAGATTTGGCCAACAGGCTGATATCGCATCAGCACCACTGATACATCCCTCTTAGTGCCACCGCTGCCGTTGCCTCACCCACCAGCCAAGCAGTTTTCTACAGAGCCTGGCCATTGCTGTCATTGCTGGTGAGGTCAGAATGGGCCATATGATCAACAAAGAGGGGGGTGTTGCTCTACCCTCTCCTCATTGATAGAATGTGTGCCCCATTCTGACCTCAGGAGCAGCACTGAAGCTCCAGGCAAGCTTTCCACAGAGCTCCTCAACTGGTGAGGGAGTGGCTGCAGTTGCCCTACAGGCATCCATCCCCTTCCTTGCTCCTCTTAGCACAGCATAAGATGAGTGGCGTTGCTTTTGCCATGTGGACAACTGGACTGGATGAATTAGACCTGATCTAGCTGTCCACATGGCAACAAAACCCAAAGCGATTCCGGGGTTTCCTGGAAATGTTGAACTTTTCCCCGACTTTGCTTAATGTGGGATAAGGTCAAGTTAAAGGCTGAAAACTGTGGATCCTCCACAGAAGTAGTTGTACTTGTCTGGACTGCCAGCACCAAATTTAGTGTTACTATGGTATTTTTGACCCACGTAGACAAGCTCTAAGGCATGTAGAATTGCCAGAGTGAAAACTGAAGAGGGTTCCTGTATCTTTAATGATTATGTAGAAGAGGGTATTTCAGTAGGTGTTGCTTGTTACCTTGTTGTATGACAAACCACAGATCAGGCACCTCAAGGAATGGGTACAGTTGCTGCACAAGTTTGAACTTTGCATGGACTTCCCTGGCCATCACTGAAATATGACCTTCCTGGGCTTATTCAATTGTCATCCCTAGTTTTATTAGTTTGCGGACTGATCTCCCCTAAATCTAACAATATCATTTGTCTGATCTATTCATAGGAACATCCAAGATGGTAGTATATTCCACTATATCCCTAGAAAGCCAATTACAGTGTTTGAACTTAACGACAATTCTGAGAGGCAGTTCAGGCTGAGTTAGAGTTGCATTCCCAAGGCCACCCAAAAGGTTTCACAGGTCAACAGGAATATAAACCTGCATTTCCCACATCCAAACTCTATATGCTAATCTCTGTTCCACAGTGGCACTTAAGAGTAATTTGCTAAGCACCACTCATGTTAGTAGCAGCACTAACAGGATTCTAGACGAAGAAAACGAGTGGTGGACACACACACACATCTTTACAGGAAGAGGAAGTTGGTGTTTTGTGCCTGTGTACATGTATGCCTGCATGCACCATACTTGAAATCTTTTCATTTTTAATTTTTATTAAATATTTTTATTACAAGAAATTTCCAATATAATAAAACTACAATTACAAAAGACAGAGACTATAAAACAACTACACAGAATTACATAAACCTTAAGAAAGAAGATATGCAAGAAGAAAAAAACAGGGGTGGTGAAAAATTATTTTCCAGTTTTCTTACCAGTGGTTATATATGTTTTGTTATCTTACTTTTTTTATTACAAAATATCTTATACTTCTACTACTTATTTACTCCTACTAATTTTCAAAACCCCATCAAAATAGTTCTAAAAAAGTTTTTCTCTTATTAGAGTAGATGCGTTATCCATATTATTATCATTTTCTACAGAAGAAAATAATTTTTCCCCATCTTTTACAAGTACCACCAATAATGTTTCCCAAATCCTAGAAAGTGTATTCATTTTACCTAAACCCAGCAATTCCAACATTCGATTATTGACTTAGAGATATTAACATCTTAAATAATACATTCTTTCCTTCTTTTCACTACACTTATATCTAGTTGATATTTAAACTGTCAGATCTATAAATCTAACTGATAGCATATATCAAACACTCTTTTTAATTTTAGTACAGCCCAGAAGCCTCCTTGTATGTGTGTGTGTGTGTGTGTGTGTATGTGTATATATATATATATATATATATATGCTCCAGACATCTTAGACCAATTAACACATTAAGCTACAAATTATCTCAAAGCCAGGTAAAATGAATCTTCTAAGTTTTACTTACATATTTTTATGTCTGACCCGAGGCTTCCTGCCCACTCTCAGCCCTTGTAAATATTGAGCAACAGAAAAAGCCTGTATTAGATACATTGTCTTGGATCCATAATCTATATAAATCTTGAATACTTTCTTTACTCTTTCCTCTGTAACAGATGACTCACCTTTTCCATTCTCTTCTCCTTAGATCCTCTGATCTCCCAGATCCTGATCCTTTCTCAGCATGAACACCTTTAATCTCAGGCTGAATCCACAGTTTGAAACTGGATTATTTGCTATGCCTCCTTCCTAGGAAATCCTGTGATTTGCACTTTTACAAGATCTTTACCTTCTCTGCCAAAGAGTGCTAGTGCCTCACCAAACTACAAACCCAAGGATTCCATAGGAAGGAGCCATGATAAATTATCCAGTTTTAAACTGGATTATTTATATGCTGTGGATTCAGCTTCAATAATACTCTCTGGGACAGTGGTTCTCAACCTGTGGGTCCCCAGATGTTGTTGGGCTACAGTTCCCAGGAGCCGTCTGAGGTCTCATCTTGACAGCCAGGTGGTCCTCCCAGTCATTAGTGAGGCTGTGAGTTCAATCCTACAGCCTCACTAATGACTGGGATGACCACCTGGTTGTCAAGGTGAGACCTCAGAGGGCTCCTGGGAACTGTAGCCCAACAACATCTGGGGACCCACAGGTTGAGAACCACTGCTCTAGGACCTCCTTTTTATTTATTTATTTGGTTATTTATACCCCACTCTTCAGCCACAAGGCTATCAGAGTGGTTTACAAATTGTTTTTAAGCAATAGAAATTTACATGTCTACACTGCAAGAAGCAGCTTCCAATGTGTGTTAGCTTTTTCTCTCCAGAGTTAGGTCTCTCGAGCTCTGTTGTTTCCTGCCAGTCATTAATTTCTTCAACATTCTCTTGGGCTGCAAGGACAACATCATCTTTCTCCTCCATAACTTCCTTTCCAGCTTGAGCCTCTTCATTTTTTTCTCCATCTTGTTCTATAGCATAAACTTCAGTTTCTCCCAGAGTTCCCTTCTGTCTTCTCCTTGCCATTATTTCTTTTATCGCTCTCTCTCTCTCTCTCTCTCTCTGGTTTCTCTTCGCAAACGAAGATTCAGGAAGGACTCATCCCACGCTTTCTGCAAGCGCGCTGATGACTAAAAAGGCCAATCCGAGATAAACAAATCCGGTTTCAGAAAACACAGCAGAAGGTCTCCTTGGGTGATGTTTTTGGGTTGTGATTCTTTCTGCGTTGTCGTTTCTCTTCAGACTTGTTCGGCATGAGTTCTCAAATATGGCTGCAGCATTGTGGATAGTGCGTCTCCATGCCTCCCAATGTGAGGCCAGGGCAGACCACTGTTGGTGATCAATTTGGCTGAGCCTGAGATGTTGCTTCAGGGAGTCTTTATATCACTTTTTTAGAGTGCCCCTCTTACACTGATCCATGGCGAGTTCACCGTAGAGTAGTATTTTGGGGAGGCGATGGTCCTCCATCCTAGAAACGTGCCCTGACCAGTGCAGCTGTGTTCTCAATATCATGGCCTTAATGCTGGTGATCCCTGCTTGCTCAAGGACAGCAACATTCGTCACTTCCTTAAAAATTTGTTCCCAAATTTTCTGTGTCCCTGAGCTTTCAAAATCTTCTCCCAAACAATTTTCATTTTCATCAAACCTTGTCCTGATTAAACTCCAGTGAATTCTTTGGTATATTCCAGAAGCTATTACTGTCAGTACATTTGTAATGCCAGATCAAATTGCTTTCTTATCTGTTGTTTTTCTGTGCCAGGCTCATGAGAATTTTCAAACTTCAAAGGTAAACAAATTGCTTCTCACACTTCTTAACAATAATTCTTATTTTGCCTTGTCTTTTATTTATGACTTAAGTCCGTTTATTCTTCAATAAAACCTATTTGTATCTATTCACTCAGCTTGGAATCTTCTACTTTTATTTTACTCTGTACTCTTATTGCTTAATTAAAAAGAAAAATAGTCATGAGTCAGTTTACTCACAGCCTCTTAGTTATACGTAGAAGTAATGTTGCTGGAAATTAAATGCTTCCATCGGGTTCAGAAAGTTTCCTTATACATAGTGCAATAGATATAGTTTTATGCTTTAAGAAAATTGATTCCGCAATGTTGAAACGGTCTTCAGTGGCTCATGACACAATGGGGCAAGATGTCATCATTGCCCCTCCCCATTTCACCCTCATTCAGCTGCCACAACTCAATGGCTGCTGTAACACCAGAACCAAAAGCAATGGACACATGTGGATGATCCTCAGGTCCCCCTCTAATAACGAAGAACCTTTTTTGCCAGTCAGAGCCCCCTCAAACCAACAAGCACCACATCAAGCATCCCTTCTGAAGTGCAACACTTACAAGAGGTGACCATATGTCACCATTTCAACCCAGAAGTAATCTGAAATCTTTGTATTAAAGTTATTTATTTTATTTTTTTTTGGCAATTTGATATTTCTTTTTTAAGCTGCTGATATGAATTCCACAAGGGATCTTTTGTGTCAGAACATGTAATGTAATAAGGATATATATCTGAGGAAAGTACAAGTATTTGAACTCATTACTAGATTCTCAGCCAATTTGATTAAACATACATGTACCAAGTTGCATCTCTAAATATGGGAATGCCTTGAAATAGATACAAGTTGGGGCTTCCTCCGTGCATCACACAATTTTAAAAAAAAAACACAAAAAATTAGAGCAATTGTTTTCCTAGGATTTTTTCAGATATCCATTGCAGCTAGAAAATAAAATAATGCAATTTGGTTAAATAATACCAAATGGACACCGCTTGTTGGGAGCAAGTGTGCAATCCACACTGTTGGTCATACCTGTCATGTATTATTCTGAATTTGTATACAAGACTACATGCAGACAGTGAGGATATTGGGATTCTCAATAAAAAAAATCTGCAATGGTGGACAAGCTTTCCTGAAAGCTTTACTGATCTTTCCTAGCAATGCCAGTCATAGGAGTATGTTGGGTGTAGTCAAGGACATACTTTCAATTACTGTGGGGTGATAGCAAGGCCCAGCAGACTTGAGGCATAAGCCTATATGATTTATGTCTGCCTGAAAATGTTCCATAATCATTTGCAATGCACTGAGGGTTTGTGGAAGTAATGAAGAATTCCTTACTAGATGAGCTGATGTGGAAAGGATTCCACGATGGAATTAAAACTGAAAACTAATATGCAAGGGAAGCTAGCAGATCTATTGTGATTTGCTTATCACTGACTCCCCAAGATAAGAATCACAAGAAGTGAATCTGTTTTGGAATGTTTGGTGGAGATAGTTCAGTAATGGAGCATGTTTTCTATATGGTCCTCTCATCTTATTTAATTTACAAGGTTACATTACTGGGTGGTCTTTCCCATTCAAAGATTGCTTTGATATCTTTGACTATGGTTTGTTGAGCCCATGACCAATTCCATTAACCTCCCCTGGCTTGCAGGAAATGGGAGAATGTATTTTATGGGCAGCCCAATGTTCAGTTGTTGTTTTTTGTTAAAAAAAAATGAACATATGGTTAGAGGGCGCAAAAAGCTGTGCATATATCTGAAGTGCTGTCCTTGTCACTCTCACACATGCAAGTACATTGTCCCTGGCTTTTAAGCTACTGCTCTCCCACAATATATATCCCTGTGCTGTTTCACAATCTACAGTAAATGTGATCTCCGGGAATTGGGGAATGAATAACTTTATGGACTGCTGTAAATCATTTTTATTGATGAAGTGCAATATGCTATCTATGTTGTATCTAGAGAGAAGTGGGTAAGAGTTAGCTTTGTCAGGACCTGGATCTAAATTGCTGTCCAAGGTTGCTACAGATTGATCTGTTGCCTACTAAAAATTAGAATTGCATCTAAAGAAAGTACTAGTTCTTCGAACTCATAAAAATATCATTATCTCTTGTTCTTAATTTTCTTAGGCTTCTGGTTGTTAAATTGGCAGACAAAACAGTCAATTTCATCAAGTTTAGTCTTTTTTCAATTCAGTGGGACATTATAGCCTTAAATGCTCATCTCTTATATATCAGTAGGGTTTTTTGAATATAGATTCCTATTTTTATGATATTCATTTCTCTTATATAATAAAGAGAAGGAAATTAATCCCAACACAATAAAGAAATGAGGCCACCATGCATACAGAAAACCCAGTGTTACACAAATACACCTTCATTTCAAAAATTCTTCAGGTATTAACTTTTTGGCCCAGTCAGAAATTCACTATGTATGTCTATTCAAAAATAAGTCCCACCAAGCTTACTGAAACTTAGAGTGCATCTAGACTGATTTAAAAGACCAGAAAGTCCCAGATTTTGTTCCTGTTCTTTCCTATTTTATTTTAGATACCCATACACATGCTGTTTATCCCAGAATATCTCAGTCAGCTTCTGGTATGATCAGGTACTTTTTATACCAGCTCTCCAGGTCAGTTTATTTTAACCCAGCACAACAAAAACCTATTATGGAACCTTCCAATCAGTTTTGATACACCCTTAGTCCCAGGTACATGTGTACTGGATTAGAACCATTCCATTTTCTTGACAAAAAAAGTGTTTGGTAAATTCTGATTCCACACACACACACACTTAGCAACATTAGCATGTCTTTACCCTGCGTTTGCTAGTGTGCATATTTCTCTAAGAGTTTAAACACAGCATGTAATCATGTCATTTCCTGCTTGTAGGGGCTCATCTACATGGGCTAGAATATACCATCTCCCTGCTGGTGTATTCTGGCCATGTATCTGGCCTGTTCCACCCACATTACCTGAACGAAATGGGATGGAGTCCAACTAGCCATGCCAGCTCATCACCACCACCACCTCTGTCTCAGTCTCTGAAGCTAGGAAGCTGGCTCGCAGCATGTAATCAAAGCACCATGCATGTGACCAGCCATGGTCACACACTGCGGGATTCTTTCCTGGCTTCAGAGAGAGTGACATGGATAGAAGCTGCAACAATGGACCGGCGTGCCAGTATGGGCTCCTGCAGTCCTGTGGGACCTGATCTATTTTTCTCAGCTGAGATGGTTTTCCCCAAGTATTATGCTAAAACATTTTATTGGGCTTTACTCCCTCTTTGCCCCAGAGGTTGCCAGGACTGCCTGGGGGCAAAACAGGGCAAAATACCTGCATCATTTGGACTGCAGGGCTCTAAGACTGGGGTAAGATGGGTAAATAGACCATCTAGACAAGGCCTTGGTCTTAGCCATACCATCTCTTTTGCTTCATCAATTAGCCTGCAGTTAGTCTGAGTCTGTTCATCCACCATTTGTAGTCTGCAGTCCTTTCTCTTCTCAACGTTTTAAGAGCACATGTTACAAAGTCACCCACCATGAGATTTTGTGAAACGTTCCGTATTTGTAAATAAACCAATTCCATACGTTTTTCCAAAGAAGATTCAGCCCATTTTATTTCTTGTCAGACACTATGAGTAGGGATGGTGGTATGGAACTATTATAGTTTGCCTTCTGCTTGCATATACTAATTACTTTGCTTGTGATATAAACTGCTTTCTCCTACATTCCCCAATATACACAAACATACATAGAGAGCTAAGTGTGCAGGCTGAATGTATGTAAAATTTGCATATATTTCTTGTGAGTTGAGAAATGCAAATAAAAATTTATTCAGTCACTAGGTAAAGCTGGGGCATACTAGAATGATATAATTCATATTTTGTATTAACATATTGCAAACATATGCTAGATAATGGAGCATACCAAAGAATTTCAAAAGAAAATCAGCCTGTGCTCTATAGACTATATAAAAGCCTTTGATTGCATAGATGAGGAAAAGCTATGGGGCACTCTTAAAGAAATGGCTGTGCCACAACTTTTTGTTGTGCTGATGCAGAACCTGTACTCAGAACAAGAGGCTACTGTCAGGACAGAATGTGGAGAAATGGTTTCCAATTGACAAGAGGGTCAAGTAAAGCTGCACTTGATCACCCTGTTTAACTGGTGTGCTGAAAATATCATATGTAAAGCAGGAGTAGATTTGGAGAAAGGAGGTTTGAAAATCAGAGGAAGGAACATCAACAATCTAAAATATGCAGATGACACCATATTACTAGCAAAAAATAGCAAAGATTTTGAACGATTAACTGAAGAACGTCAAGGAAGAAAGTGCAAAATCAGGTTTACAGTTGAACATTAAGGAAGCAAAAATAATGACCACAGACAATTTACATAGCTTTAAAGTAGACAATGAAGACATTGAAATAGTTCAAGACTTTCTATACATTGGCTCAGTCATTAATCAGAGTGAAGGCTGCAGTCAAGAAATCAAAAGACTAAGGAGATTTTCACACAACACGGTTATAGTGTTACTATTCCACTTTAAGAGAAGGAAAACTCTAATCCCAAACCCGGGCAGATGGTGCTCATCCAACCCTGCAAGGTCAACCATCAAAGAGAAGTAAACTCTAATCAAACCTATGACCCGAGGACTTCGCTGCTACCGTCCATGCTTGCAAGGCCACAGCAGATGAACCTTTGGTTTAAAGGGTGCAGCCAGTTCTGTGCACACTGCGCTCCACTAGAAAAATCCATTGCACAGGCTCAAATGACAAATCCAGTTCCAAAAAAGCCCTGTAGCGACAGGCGAGGGATGAAACAGCAGGTGTAAAGATGCACTGGAAGCCACAGACCCAACCCTGCATGCAGGCGGTTCAGGACTTTGGTCGCTTGAGGCTGACCCGGGAGATGACAATCTTGTTTGGCAGCATCCTGAATGACCAAGCAGCCTTTTTTAAGGAGAGCACTGCTTGCTCCATATGGAGAGGGGCCTAGAAAAGGTGGCCTAACGAAAGCTCATCCCCATTCACCTGGTTGGCTAGCCGTGGCCAACAGGCATCTTCTGATGCTGTCAAACTAAGGCAAAGAAACAAAGGCACACACCGGCCTCCAAAGGTGTAAATAAACTGACACTTGCATGCTAGAACATCAGAACCATGCGAGACTCTGAAGATAGTGGATGGCCTGAGCATTGTTGTGCTCTAATAGCTCATGAACTATCACGACTTAATATTGACATTGCTGCTCTTAATGAAGTTCGTCTCCATGAGGAAGGCAGCCTTAAACAACATGGCGCCGGCTACACACTTTACTGGTCTGGCAAACCCAAAACCGAAAAACTTCTTTCAGGAGTAGGCTTTATGATTAAAAACTCCATTGGCTCAAAACTCGAAACCTTGCCAACACGACAACTCTGATCGCATTATTTCTTTACGCCTCCCTCATGTTGTTCTCTTCAGTATATATGCCCCAACTATGCAAGCCAACCCTGTAGAGAAAGACAAATTCTACACAGACCTATGCCACCTCATACAAAAAGTCCCTGTACAAGATAAAATTATTATCCTTGGAGACTTCGTTGCCAGAGTAGGAAAGAACTCTGAAGCCTGGAAAGGTGTCTTAGGCAAACATGGTGTTGGAAATTGCAATGATAATGGACGCCTCTTGCTAGAGTTCTGTGCAGAACAACAGCTGACTATTACAAACACAATCTTTCAGCAGAAAGATAGCTTGAAGACAACCTGGATGCATCCCCGATCCAAACACAGGCACCTCATTGACTATGTTCTAGTCTGCCAGAGAAACATTCGCTATGTCCGTCATACTCGAGTGATGCCCAGTGCAGAATGCCAGACAGACCATCGCCTCGTCAGATGTAAACTAAATCTTCATCTTAAGTTCAAACCTAAGAGGGGTGGCTTCTTAAAGAAGAGACTCCAAGAAAACAATGTTCAACAAGCTACCATGAAAGACAATTTCCAGGAAAATCTGCAAACAAAACTTAAAGACCATCCTATAGATCCTTCTCCTACAGTGCTTTGGCAACATATCAAAAACAGTATCCTCCAATCTTCCAATCTGCGGAAGAATCCCTTGGGTTCTCCCACAAGAAAAATCAAGACTGGTTTGATGAAAACAACCAAGAGATCCAGGAGCTGTTGGCAAAGAAGAGAACTGCTCACCAGGCATACCTTGCCCAGCCAACTTGCCATGTAAGAAAAGCAGCTTTCCGTCTCACATGTAGTAAACTTCAACAAAAACTCCGAGACATACAGAACAAGTGGTGGATCAATATAGCAGAAAAGACACAATGCTGTGCAGATCTGGGTGATTTCAGAGGATTTTATGAAGCTCTTAAAGCAGTGTTTGGACCTACTTATTAGGTCCAAAGCTCCTTATACAGTACAGATGGTCAAACATTAATTACTGATAAAGCCTCCATCCTGAATCAATGGGCTGAACATTTTCAAAGTCTCTCTAGTGCCAACCGAGTAGTCCAAGGCTCAGCTATCCAACATATGATACAAAAACTAACGAAAAATGAATTGGAAATAGCTCCCACTTTGGAAGAGACCCTTAAGGCCATACAGGAGATGAAAAACAACAAGGCAGCTGGGATTGATGGAATCCCACCTGAAGTTTGGAAACATGGAGGTCATGTACCCCATGATAAATTCCATGGACTCCTTGTGAATTGCTGGGAAAAAGGGGAACTGCCATCAGATCTCCGAGATGCAGTCATCATCACCCTGTACAAGAAAAAAGGAGCAAAATCCAATTGCTCAAACTATTGAGATATAACACTGCTCTCTGTTGCTGGAAAAATCCTTGGAAGGATACTCCTGAACAGACTAGTTTCTGCTATTGCAGAAGAACTTCTCCCTGAAAGCCAATGTGGCTTCAGAGCCAACAGGAGTACTACACATATGGTATTTGTCCTTAGACAACTGCAAGACAAATGTAGAGAGTAGAACAAGGGTCTCTATGTAACATTTGTCGACCTCACCAAAGCCTTCGACACTGTGAGTAGAAAAGGTCTGTGGCAGATCCTGGAAAGACTAGGATGTCCCCCCAAATTCCTTTAAATGATTATCTTGCTACACAAGGGCCAGCGTGGTCAAGTCTGATATGGCGATGCTTTTTCAGAGCCCTTTCTAATAACTAATGGAGTGAAGCAAGGTTGTGTTCTTGCACCAACTTTATTTACAATCTTCTTCAGCATGATGCTCCAAAGAGCTACGGCAGAGTTTGAAGAAAACGACGGCATCTATATACGTTACCGTATTGATGGTAGCTTGTTTAACCTAAGCCATTTGAGGGCTCACACTAAGACTCTAAACTATCTAGTCCTTGAGCTGCTCTTCGCTGATGATGCTGTCCTTGTTGCCCACACAGAAGCAGCTCTGCAGCACCTAACATCCTGCTTCGCAACAGCTGCAGAGCTGTTTGGGCTGGAAGTCAGCCTGAAGAAAACGGGAGTTCTTTACCAGCCTGCACCACAGGACAAACACCACCATCCCCACATTGCCGTCGGCAAATCTGTGCTCAAGTCCGTTCAGCAGTTCACCTACCTGGGAAGCATCTTCTCCTCAGATGCCAAGATTGACAAAGAGATCGATCACAGATTAGCAAAGGCATATAGCGCATTTGGAAGACTTTACAAAAGAGTCTGGAGTAATAAACACCTGAAGCAAAGCACAAAAATCAGTGTGTATAGAGCCATTGTAGTGTCTGTTCTCCTTTATGGATCTGAAACATGGGTCACCTATTGCCACCACTTATGACTCCTCGAATGTTTTCATCAGTGCTGTATACACACAATCCTAAATATACACTGGACTGACTATGTGACAAATGTTGCTGTCCTTGAGCAAGCAGGGATCACCAGCATTGAGGCCATGATATTGAGAACACAGCTGCACTGGGCAGGGCACGTTTCTAGGATGGAGGACCATTGCCTCCCAAAAATACTACTCTACGGTGAACTCGCCATGCGTCAGTGTAAGAGGGGCGCTCCAAAAAAGTGATATAAGGACTCCCTGAAACAACATCTCAGGCTTGGCCAAATTGATCACCAACAGTGGTCCGCCCTGGCCTCACATCGGGAGGCATGGAGACGCACTATCCACAATGCTGCAGCCTTATTTGAGAACTCACGCTGAACAAGTCTTGAAGAGAAACGACAAGGCAGAAAGAATCACAACCCAGAAACATCACCGAAGGAGAGCTTCTG
Source organism: Gambelia wislizenii (assembly GCA_030847615.1). NCBI lineage: Eukaryota > Metazoa > Chordata > Lepidosauria > Squamata > Crotaphytidae > Gambelia > Gambelia wislizenii. The sequence continues at coordinate 114,924,626 of JAUMIR010000004.1, forward strand.
CTGTGCTTTCTGCAACAGGACTTGTTTATCTCAGATTGGCCTTTTTAGTCATCAGTGTGCTTGCAAAAAGCACGGGATGAGTCCTTCCTGAATCTTCATTTGCGAAGAAAAGCCAGAGAGAGAGAGAGATTCCACTTTAACTGATCTGGCTTCCTCCTGTGGAATTCTGGGGTTTGTAGTTTATTGAGGCCTAAGAGCTCTCTGGCTGAGAGTTGTAAATGCCCCTCCCTAAACTACAAACCCCAGAATTCCACAGGAGGCAGCCACAGCAAATAAATTGGAATAGTAACACTATAACAGTGTAGTGTGAAAATCTCCTAGGATTCTACCGTGTCAAAATATCACTGAATAGTTGTTGGGGCGTAGAAAGCACGCTGTGTCCACCACGACCACCTGCAGAGTTGTTCCATGTTGACAGGACGCCAAGGAGAAGGTTTTCTGGAGAGACTTCTGCAAAAGACTTCAGGCTGAGAAGGAAAAATTCCACCCCAGCACACTGCCTTGAGCTCTGGCTTACCAAATAAAGACATCAACAAGGCTAGCCTTCACTCAACTTGAGGGCTTCAATCTTTGTTCACAGTATATTTACAGTTTATATACAAAGTATAGGACAGCCGTCTCTAATACTCATAAATCTCTTCCAGACCAACAAACTGCTTTGCCAACCACCATCCACAACAAACCCACACTGGAGATAATTCCCATCTCCTTTTTATAGGCAGTTAAACAATGCCTGTTACATCAGGCATCTCAAGTGTGCATACTCTCAAGCGCTGACTCACACACACACCTGCCACTGGAGCTTAACTACTTTCATTACTAAGCTTACAGCTCCATCTGGTGGTCACATCCATCTCATTTCCTGACAATACTAAAGTTAAGATGGCTCATGCCATTGTGTTTCTATGTATGATTGTGAAAGCTGGAGAGTGAAGAAAGCTGATAGGAAGAAAACCAACTCATTTGAGATGTGGTGCTGAAGAAGATTCCTTTTTTATTATTTATTTAATGTTTTTATCAAGTTACATAACACTTCTACATAGTTTACATTCGATTTTGATATATGTTCTCACATTGCATGTAACCCTAATATTACACTCCTAAAAGAAATATATCATAGTCATCTTGATGAAATATATTCCTATTTCTACACTAACTTAAATATTTATACAAAGCTCAAAATGTTCCGTGTCTTCTATCTATTATTTTACAGATAGATAGATAGATAGATAGATACTTCCAATTTGTTCCCCTATAAGTTTGTCAGAGATTTTTCTAACCGGTATATTTGGCTGATGTCCTATTTGTTTAATACAATCCTTATGTTTCTTCTAAACTTCCCTTATCTATACATTAAGTTTGATCTGAATTTTTCTTTTCTTTTAGAACTATATTGTTGTTTTTCCAGATCCAATTTATCCAGAGTTTTCCATTTTCTTTTCCAAAACTTTATAACCAGGATCCCATTCTTCTATTGAACCATCTGTTTTGTCTTTTAATAATGTTGTTAGTTTATCCATATCTATCATGTCTTTTAATTTAATCGCCCAGTCTTCGATGCTAGGCAATCCTTTCTTTTTCCAATTTGCCGCATACAGTAATCTTGCTGCCGAGATCATATATAAAATTACTCTCCAGGAGCCTTTAGTAATTCTTGTTTCTAATTCATCTACCATATTTAAAAGATATACCTGTGGTTTCATAGAATCATAGAATTGCAGAGTTGGAAAAGACCACGAGGGCCATCCAGTCCAAACCCCTGCCACGCAGGAAATCACAATCAAAGCATCCCCGACAGATGGCCATCCAGCCTCTGTTTAAAGACTTCCAAGGAAGGAGACCCCACCACGCTCCGAGGGAGTGTGTTCCACTGCCAAACAGCTCTTACTGTCAAAAAGTTCCTCCTCATGTTGAGGTGGAATCTCTGTTCCTGGAGCTTGCACCCATTGCTCCGTGTTCCAGTCTCTGGAGCAGCAGAAAACAAGCCTGCTCCATCCTCAGCGTGACATCCCTTCAAATACTTAAACAGGGCTATCATATCGCCTCTTAACCGTCTTTTTTCCAGGCTAAACATACCCAGCTCCCTAAGTCTCTCCTCATAAGGCATTGTTTCCAGACCTTTCACCATTTTAGTTGCCCTTCTCTGGACACGCTCCAATTTGTCAATATCTTTTCTGAATTGTGGTGCCCAGAACTGGACACAGTATTCTAAGTGGGGTCTGATCAAGGCAGAATAGAGTGGCACTATTACTTCCCTTGATCTAGACACTATACTTCTATTGATACACCCCAAAATTGCATTGGCCTTTTTAGCTGCCGCATCACACTGTTGGCTCATGTTCAACTTGTGGTCTACTAGGACTCCTAGATCCCTTTCGCACGTAGTCTCATTCAGCCAGGTCTCTCCCATCCTATATTTATGCATTTCATTTTTCCGCCCTAAATGCAGTACTTTACATTTCTCCGTATTGAATGTCATTTTGTTAGCTTTGGCCCAGCTCTCCAGTCTATCCAGGTCATTCTGAATTTTGATCCTGTCCTCTAGGGTATTAGCTACTCCTCCCAATTTGGTGTAATCTGCAAATTTGATAAGTATGCCCCTAATTCCCTCATCTAAGTCATTGATAAAGATGTTGAATAGCAACATCTTTATCCAGGACAGAACCCTGTGGCACCCCACTGGTCACATCTTTCCAAGACGAAGAGGAGCCACTGCTGAGCACCCTTTGGGTTCGGCCGGTCAACCAATTACAAATCCATTGAACAGTTAACTTGTCTAGCCCACATTCTACAAGCTTGTTGGCAAGAATGTCATGGGGAACCTTGTCAAAGGCCTTACTGAAATCAAGGTATGCAATGTCCACAGCATTCCCTTCATCTACCAAGCTGGTAACTTTATCAAAAAAAGAGATCAGATTAGTCTGGCATGACTTGTTTCTCTGAAACCCATGCTGACTTTTTGTGATTATGGCATTGCCTTCTAAATGTTCACAGACTCTCTGTTTAATGATCTGTTCTAGAATCTTCCCTGGTATTGATGTCAGACTAACTGGACGATAGTTGTTGGGATCCTCTTTTTTCCCCTTTTTGAAGATGGGAACAACGTTTGCCCTCCTCCAGTCTGCTGGGACTTCTCCTGTTCTCCAGGAGTTCTCAAATATTATTGCCAATGGCTCTGAGATTATATTTGCCAGCTCTTTTAATACTCTTGGATGTAGTTCATCTGGTCCTGGAGATTTAAATTCATTTAGATTAAGAAGGTATTCCTGTACTACCTCTTTACTTATTTGGAGCTGGATTTCCCATATTGTGTCCTCTGTTCCATTCTCCTCAGGTTGGTCCTCCTTTTCCTTTTCTGAAAACACTGAGGCAAAGAAGGTGTTGAGTAATTCTGCCTTTTCTCTGTCCCCTGTTAGCATTTTGCCATCTTCTCCACGTAGCGGCCCTATCATTTCCTTCTTCCTCCTTTTGCTGCGGACATACCCAAAAAAACCCTTTTTATTGTTCTTAACCTCCCTAGCAAGCCTGAGCTCATTCCGCGCTTTAGCTTTTCTGACTTTACTCCTACACGTGTTCGCTATCTGTTTGAATTCTTCTTTGGTGATTTCCCCCCTTTTCCATTTCTTATACATGTTCCGTTTAAAACTTAGCTCCATTGAAAGTTCTTTAGTCATCCATCCTGGTTTCTTGAGACACCTCCCATTTTTCTTCCTCAATGGTACTGTTTGAAATTGTGCCTTCAGTATCTCCTTTTTGAGAAAGTCCCATCCGTCTTGGGGTCCCTTCTCTTTTAGTATTCTTGACCATGGGATCATCCCCAGTATTTCCCTGAGTTTATTGAAATCAGCTCTCCTAAAGTCAAGAATGCGTGTCTGACTATGCCTGGCTTCTCCTTTCCATTGTATAACAAACTCCAGGAGAACATGATCACTCTCACCTAAGGATCCCACCACTTGCACCCCATTAACCAGGTCGTCTCTGTTGGTTAGGATCAGATCTAAAATAGCTGACCCCCTTGTTGCCTCTTCCACCTTTTGGACCATGAAATTGTCTTCCAGGCATGTAAGGAATTTGCTAGACCTTGTAGTTTTGGCTGAGTTAGATTGCCAGCAAATATCAGGATAGTTGAAGTCACCCATCACTACTACATCTCTCCTTTCTGCATGTATGTTCATCTGTTCTAGAAAGGCAACATCCAATTCCTCCGTCTGATTTGGGGGTCTGTAGTAGAGTCCCACAATAACATCCCTGTTGTTTCCCTCCCCTTTAATTTTTATCCAGATGCTCTCCACCTGGCTTCCAGTATTGATGTCATGGATCACTTCACTGGTATAAATATCCCTGACATATAATGCTATTCCTCCTCCTTTCCTGTTTGGCCTGTTTCTCCTATAAAGGTTATACCCCTCTATTCCTACATTCCAATCATGAGACTCGTCCCACCAGGTTTCAGTAACGCCTATTATATCATATTTGTTTTGTAGTGCAAGGAGTTCAAGTTCATCTTGCTTATTTCCCATGCTCTGTGCATTAGTGTAGAGACATCTGAGACCATGTGTTCCCTTTACTTGCTCCCTGTGCAAGTTTTTTTGCCTCCCACTGTTGGGTCCTTGCGCTGTTTGCCTTGTTCCCTCTATGACAGTTTGACTATTTTCTCCAGCCCTTTTGCCTTCCAGAATACTGTCTCCCTCCCCCATTTGACTCAGTTTAAAGCCCTCCTGATCAAATTCTTGAGACTGTTGGCAAAAATGTTTCTTCCAACTGTTGTAAGATGCACCCCATCTCTTGCCAGAAGTCCCCCCGCATGGAAGCGCAGTCCATGATCCAAGAATCCAATTTGTTCTTGGCGACACCATCTACGGAGCCAGTTGTTTACATCGGCTATTTTCCTCTCCCTTCTTGGACCATGCCCTTCAACTGGCAGAAGAGACGAGATGACCACCTGTGCGTTCATTTCTTTCAGCTTCCTCCCCAGGGCCTCATAATCTCTTCTGATCTTGGGAAAGCTGTGCCTTGCAGTATCATTGGTTCCCACATGGACCAAAAGGAAGGGGTAATGATCCGTAGGCTTGACGAGTCTTGTCAGCCTCTCGGTCACATCACAGATCTTTGCCCCAGGGAGACAACACACCTCCCGAGTCATCTTGTCAGGCCCACATACCACTGCTTCTGTACCCCTCAGCAAGGAGTCCCCCACCACCACCACACGCCTCCGCTGAGGCTTTGCAGCTGCTGTTCCTTGCGGTGGTCCTCTCAAGGTCCCCTGCTCTACCACTGAAGTCTGTCCATGCTGTTCTTCCTCGTTGTCCTTGATAAGGGAAAGGGCTTCGAATCGATTCTGTAGCTGCAAGCTGCTGGAAGAATCCCTGGATTTTCTTGTTCTGTGTGTGACATTCCTCCAGCTGTCTACTTCCTGTGTCCGTGAAGTGACCCTCTCCTCCACAGCCACTTCCTCTGTGCAGTCCCCATCCAAGACTGTTCGTTCTGTTCTGTCCAGGAAAACCTCTTGCTCATGAATCTGTTGAAGTGTAGCTACCCGTGTCTCCAGCTGCTGTACTTTCTCCTCCAAGAGGGCTACCAGCTTGCATTTGGTGCATGTGAAGTTCTCCACGTCTGTAGACAAGAATACAAACATCGCACAAGTGTTGCAAGTGACTGCTGCAGTCCCCTCAGTGTCCATGATGAGAGCTTTTAGGTAATCTAAGAACTCTTAGTTAACGCTGAGAATGCTAAGCTGTACTTTTAGGTCTGCTGTATTTTTGTTTGGTTACTGAAATTCGCGCACCGTTAGTTCAAGCCCCTCAGCAACAAGCAGCCTCTCCCAACAGTTTAAAAAAAAATTAATCTCCCCAGTCAGAATGGCTGTCCAGAAGTTGCTTCCTTCTTCTCCCTGGCAGGAAACTGGCAGGAAACTTGCTGTCCAGAAGCTGCTCTCCTTCTCTCTGGCAGGAAACTGGCCTGGAAAGCCTCTGCAAGGACTTATATAGAGCTAGGCTCCCAGCTCCACCCCCTAATGACTCACAGGTGTGACTCACAGGTGTGACTCACAGGAAGGCTCTTGAGGGTAAAAGGGCAAGGTCAGAAGTTCAAGCCCCTCAGCAACAAGCAGCCTCTCCCAACAGTTTAAAAAAAAATTTAATCTCCCCAGTCAGAATGGCTGTCCAGAAGTTGCTTCCTTCTTCTCCCTGGCAGGAAACTGGCAGGAAACTGGCAGGAAACTTGCTGTCCAGAAGCTGCTCTCCTTCTCTCTGGCAGGAAACTGGCCTGGAAAGCCTCTGCAAGGACTTATATAGAGCTAGGCTCCCAGCTCCACCCCCTAATGACTCACAGGTGTGACTCACAGGTGTGACTCACAGGAAGGCTCTTGAGGGTAAAAGGGCAAGGTCAGAAGTTCAAGCCCCTCAGCAACAAGCAGCCTCTCCCAACAGTTTTTTAAAAAAAAATTAATCTCCCCAGTCAGAATGGCTGTCCAGAAGTTGCTTCCTTCTTCTCCCTGGCAGGAAACTGGCAGGAAACTTGCTGTCCAGAAGCTGCTCTCCTTCTCTCTGGCAGGAAATTGGTTTCATTTGATACTCTGGTTTCATTTGCTACTTAATATTTAAAATCTCATTTATCGCATTATGTATTTTATTCCAAAAGCTTTGGGATGCTGAGCAGGACCACCAGATGTGAAACAACATGCCTTTAGCTCTATCACATTTCCAGCATTTGCTATTTCCTGTTTTATATATCTTATCAATTTTTGCTGGTGTGAGATATTGCCTGTAAAAGATATTTAGGTAGTTCTCTTTTAGATTCTGAGAAAGGGTGAATTGCTGTGTATTTTTCCATGACTTTTCCCATCTTTGTAATTCAATTACTTCCCCTATGTCTTGGGCCCATTTAATCATTGGTTCCTTTATGGTTTCATCTTCTAGCTCTCTTCCAAGAAAAATTCTATAGTATTTTGCTACATGATGTTTTTTATTATCAAATATGATCTCATCAAATTCATTATTTCCTATGTCAAAATTTTCCAATTTACGATCCATCTTGAATCTTTCATAAAGTGGTTTATATAGGAACCAATTCATTATGAAGCCTCTTTCTTCAAGATGTTCTCTGGTATGTTTATGTATAGTATTCTCTGCTCCCTTTCTTATTAACTCACGATGTATTATCAATTTCTCATTTTTTTTTTGTTTGGTTTTTCCAAAGAAGGCTTCCTCCGTCGATATCCATAATGGTATTTCTCTATAATAATGTTTCTTTATCCTGGACCATATGCTGAAGAGTGCTTTTCTTATGATATGGTTGTCGAAATCTTTATGTTCTTTTCTCTTACCATACCACATGTATGCATGACAGCCAAAACGAAGATTTAATCCTTCTAGGGCTAATAACCTATCTTCTAGATAAATCCATTCTTCAATCCAGGATGACACACATGCTTGGAAATACTTTCTTAGGTCTGGCAGGGCACAACCTCCCCTATCTTTCTTGTCTAATAGAATCTTCCATTTTACTCTTTGTTTCTTTCCAGCCCATATAAATTTCGATATCTCTGATTGCCAAGTTATTTATTTATTTATTTATACCACGCTCTTCAGCCACAAGGCTATCAGAGCAGCTTACAAATTCTTTTAAGCAACAGCAATTTACACATCTACACTGCATTAAGCAGTTTCCAATGTGTGTTAGCTAATGTGTGTTAGTTTACAAACAACTGTCATTGTAAATGATAGGTAAGTTTTGGAATAGAAACATGAACCTGGACAGTATATTCATTTTAACTGTTTCTATTTTCCGTAGAAATGATAGATTAAGTTTGGCCCACTTTGTAAGATCTATTTTAATTTCGTTCCACAATTTACAGTAATTATTCTCAAATAGGTCCAAGTTTCTCTTAGTTATCCATATGCCTAGATATTTTTTTTTCAATTTTGAAACCAGTTTTCTCTGAGATCTATTCTTCTTTTGCTCTGGAAACATTTTTTGTGAGTACCGTCATTTTTTCTTTGTTTATCTTGAATTCCGCAACTTGCGTAAACTCTGGTAAAATCTTTTCTCACTCTTCTAATTGTTCAGTGGGATCTTCCAGAAAAACTACTAAATCATCTGCGTAAGCCTTTATCTTAAATTCGTGTCCTTTGATCTTTGTGCCCTTGATTTTCTCATTATTTTTGATGTTGTTTATCAGTATCTCTATCACTATTATGAAAAGGAGAGGGGATAGGGGGCAACCTTGTCTTGTCCCATTCTTAATGTTTAGCATTTCTGTTCCTTCACCATTCACTAGTAGTTGTGCACTTTGATCTTTTTATATGTGATCTATCTATTTCATAAATTTCTCCCCCATTTCCATTCTGGTCATTGCTGCTTTCATAAAAGTCCAGTTAACTTTATCGAAAGCCTTTTCAGCATCGATAAAAAACATAGCTAAGCTTTTTTCGTTATGGGCTTCATAATATTCAATAAGGTCAAATATGGTTCTGATATTGCTCTTCGGATGTCTGTTTGTTAAGAAGCCATTCTGATCTTTCTGTATTATTTGAGAGAGGATCTTCTTCAATCTTTGGGTTCGTATTGACATAAAGATATTATAGTCGCAATTTAAAAATGAAATAGGACTGTAGTTCTTTGGGTCTTTGACATTTTTGCCTTCCTTAGGAATTAAAGTTACGTGAGCCTCTTTCCAGGTTTCTGGTATCCCATCATCTTTTATTCTATTTAACATCCTATAAAGGGGAATTAATAGTTCATCTTCTAATTTTTTGTGGTATGTTGCCGTAAATCCATCCAGCCCGGAACTTTCCCTGCTTATAGATTCCTAATCGCTTCTACTAGTTATCCCATACTAATGTTAGCATTTAGACTTTCTTTTTGCTCTGCTGTTAATTTAATGATCTTTTGTTTTTCCAAATATTGTTCTATTTTCTTTGCTTCTATATTCTTCAAAGATATGTCGTCATACAATTTGGAGTAGAATTCATGAAAACTTTTCTTTATCAAATTGGTTTCCGTTACCATTTTGCCTTTATATTCTATTTCTGTAATTATCTTCCTTTCTTTCATGTGCTTAAGTTTTTGTGCTAACCACTTTCCAGATTTGTTAGCTGACTCAAAGAATTTTTGTCTTGTCATTCTTATTTTACTTTCTATTTCTTCTACAATCTGTGCTTGTGTTTGTTTTTGTTAGAAGTTTAATTTCTTCTTTTAACTTATTATTGTCTGGTGAGTTTCTCAGTCTCTCTTCTCTAAGTGATATCTCAGATAATAATTTCTGATTTCTTTCTTTCTTTTTCCCCCCTATCATTTGTTTTATGAAGAAACCCCTCATAACTGGTTTACTTGCTTCCCAAATTGTTTTCATATTCATACCTTCAGTAGTGTTTTCTAAGAAATATAATTTCAATGTCTCTTTGGCCTTCTTTAATATTTCTTCATCATTTAACAGTCTATCATTTAATCTCCAATTGTACCTTTTTTCTTCCCCTCGTAATTTTAGTTGAATTGGATTATGAACCGTCCCATTTAGGTAAAACAGCCATACTTTTAATTAGAGTTGTTAATTTTTTTTGCTATCAAAAACATATCAGTTCTTGAAAAAGTGTGATGAGCATCTGAGTAAAAAGTATACATTTTTGCTTCTTGATATTTCCAGTGCCATACATCAATCAAATTTTGCTCTTTCACCAACTCAAAAAAGATTTTTGGAAGTTTACCCTGGTTCTTTCTGATAGGCCTAGTTGATTTTCTGTCTATCACTGGATCTATAACTCTATTCCAATCTCCGAGTAGCAATAGTTCTTTAACATTAACCTTTTCGATGTCTGTTGTCAGCTTCCTAAAGAATGCCTCTTTGTTTCCTTTTGGAACATATATTCCTATTAACAACACTTGTTTGTTATTTAACCTTGTTTCCACTCCTATGTATGATCCTTCAGGGTCTTTAAAAAGCTCTTTTGCTTGATATTTTTTATTTATATATAGAACAACCCCTTTCTTCTTTTTTTTATTTGATGCAATGAAATTTTGTCCTAGTTTCAGGTTTCTTAAGTATTTGTTGTCTTTCTCTCTAACATGAGTCTCTTGCAGACAGATTATATCATTTTTTGACTTTTCTAAATAATGTAATATTTGTTTTCTTTTATGTCCTGTATTTAATCCCTTAACATTCCATTAGATAATTTTGCTCTCCATGTTGTATTTTATTTATATTTATATCTTATATTTATTTTGTTTAAATATTTGATCCAGTTCATTGGTTATTGGTCTTCTTCCACTACCTCTACCTCTATCTCATCTTCTAGTTGGTTTCCTTCTTTATCCTCCTGATCTCTTAGATCCTCTTTATCTACCAATTCTTCTTCTTCTTGATCTTTTTCTTTGCCATCTTTGTCCTCCTCTTCTTCTTTTCCTCCACAACCTTCTTCCTCCTCTCTCTCTTTTGTTTGATCTTCTGTTTCATGAGTCTCTGGTTTGTTCGGTTGTCATTCAACATTATTTCCTTGTCCATCCCTTCCCTCATTTCCTTTATCTTGTTTTTCCAGTTTTTTACAAAATTCCTTAGCTTTAGAAACTGAATTGATTTTAATTCTTTTTTGCGTATAAACAAAAGACATCCCCTCCAATCTTTTCCATCTATAGTTAATATTTTTTCTTGTTAATTGTTGGGTTAGGAATTTATAATCTTGTCTTCTTTTTAGGATTTGTGGGGAAATATCTTTATATATGATCACCTCATTTCCTTCTATTTTGAATTTAGATGAGTAGCTTTTTTGTACAATTTGTTCCCTGAGTCTATTTCTTGTAAAGCATACAATGATGTCTCTTGGGATTTTTCTTTCTTTTGCAATTGCAGAAATGATTCTAAACAACTTGTCCACCCCCGAATCCATATCCTCTCTAGAAATATCAATATATTTTGCTAGTGCTGGTATTACTTTCTCCTCCAGTTTTTCACTCACTTCCTCTGATAAACCTCTCAATTTAAGGCATCTTTCCCTGTATCTAATTTCATTGATTGATAGTTCCCTCTTCATTAAATCTTGCTCCTGGTCTATTTTTAAGACTTTGTCTTCTACTGTTTTTGATTTTTCCTGTTTTATTTCTTTCATATCTTCTGTCAACTTCTCGAGCTTCTTTCTAAAATTATTCAATTCTTTTTAAAAATCCACTTTTATCTCTGCTCTTATCTCTTTCAGTTCCTCTCTTATTTCCTGACTCATTTTTTTTTCATTTCCTTTTTCATCTCGTCCAATAGTAGTGTGCTAATATCTGTCGTCTTAACAGCTCCTTCCATTGAGGGCCTTCATTGTGTCAGAGTCTGGGCTTGGGCTTGGGCCTGAGCTGCAATTCTTCAGGTTGTTGCCACCTTTATATTATGTTTTATATATTATGATCTTTATCCTAAACTTGTTTTCTTTCAATATTCTTTCAATATATTGATACCAACACACACACACACACACACACATATAATTCTAGTCACAATTGTTTCAATATATATATAATTATAATTATAAAATACAATTATATTAAATCCTTGTTTATCTTTACGTACATAGCCTTATATGTCCTTGTTTCTTACTATCCAGATATTACTTATGTTTTATGTATGTATAATTATGCTAAGTATTAATCTGTTGATAGAAATCCAATTATGACTCCCAATTCCACCAATGTTATACAACAAATTATACAAAAGTATATATATATATATATATATATATATATATATCAGGAAGTTGAACAAAGAAAAGCAGCAATTCCTCTTCTCCTTTACCTGTTTTAAATTATTCCTTTATCCAATATACAATACAATACAATATGCCTGCCTGTTTCATTGATTTACTAATCTGTTAAATTCACACACAATCTGTTTAATTCCCCCCAGATCTACTGTCCCTTCTATCCCTTTTCACTTCTCTCAATTATTTCAGTTTTATTCTCTATACTCAGTTCTACTCAGTTTTATTCTGTTCTTATTCTAATTCTTCTCTATCCACTCGCAGTTTGAGTTACCAATCTATACTTCTATACTTCACTTTCTATTTGGTTCTCCAACCACAAGCCTCCACTCTCTACTCTTCCACTCTCCTCCATTCCACACTCTGGCCTTGACGTCTCAATCTCCACCCACTCCCCACCCAGTCTCCTCTCCGCTTCACTCTATTTCTTCTCTCAACCCCATTTTATTCTCAAACCTCAGTCTTTTCTTTCTCTTGCCTTCAATCACTCTCCACCTCTCCACTTCGTACTCTTACTCCCCCGCCCCACACTCAAATTCTGTCTTTTACTCTTCATACTGCTTTCGACCTCCACCCTCTACTCCTTACTTCCCTACTCTTCCCCCGTTTCCAGCCTCAACCTTCCACTCTCCACTCTCCTTCATTCTCCAATCTCTGTCTCTGTCCTTTGTTTTCTACACTCAGTCTCAGCCTTCTGTTTCTCCGCTCCATTCCATTCTCTGCTTAGTTCTTTGAATGGTACTCTTTTACACTCCACTCCACTCCATGCCACCTTTTGGTCTCAGCCTCAGTCTTTCACTCACTGCTTGTTTCTCCAGCTTCTACCTTTTCGTATCCACTCTATTCCTCTCTCTCTCCGGCTCTCGGCCTCAGCTGTTAGTACGTCACACAGTTCTCCAGCCTTCTCCAACCAGCTGTTCTTTTCCTTATCTCTGATCTTCTCTCTATACTGTTCTCTAGTATCTAGTATCTACTTTCCACTTTATTCTTCCCTCCTTTCCTCTTTCTCTGACTTTCTCCTTTCTCCTGTCGCCAGCTCCAGCCTCAAACCTCTGCACTGTTCAGTTCTCCTTTCTCTGTATCCACTCTCACTTTCATTCTTGCTTTCTACTCCCACTAACCCAGTTTAATCTTACATTTTATGGTCATCAGTTCTTGTCAATACAGTTATATAACCTGAGGCTTGTCTCTTTCTGATATTAGAAGAATTTACCTAAAGACTAGTTCTGTGTCTGGCTCACTTCATGGTTTTTATACTGCAGTCTTCTTTGCACTTCATCAGCTTGTTTTTAAAAATAGGCGCTGGCATTGCTAGTACTGCATTTGCGGGAGCATTGGCTTGGTGGTAAAGCCCTCCAGTCTCCTCAACCTTTCTCCGAACCCAGATAGAGGGAGGGAAAAGAGACACCAGCACTGGAATCAACTCCCAACGGGCTCACACTCACTGCCTTTCCCAAGGTGGTTTTGCTGTATACTCTCAATACAGTCTCCCAAGCCAAGCAGCTGCTCATGGAGCACCAGCTCCTTGCAGCCAAATGCAACACCACCATGCTGGAAATCCCGGTGCTGAAGAAGATTTCTGTAGATATCATAGGTGGCTAAAAGTACAAATAAATGGGTCCTAGGAAAATCAGGTCTGAACTCTCCCTAGAGGCCAAAACGACTAAACTGAGGCTGTTGTACTTTGGCCATATCATGAGAAGATCTCACTCATTAGAAAAGATGATAATGTTTGGTAAAGTGGAGGACAGTAGGAAAAGAGGAAGACTGCTTTCCAGATGGATAAATTCAATTGGGGAAGCCACGGCCTTGAATCTGCAAGACCTGAGCAGGGCTGTTGAGAGTAGGGTGACTTGGAGGGTCTCTCATTTATGGGATTGCCATAACTTGAAGGCAGTTAACAACAAATTAATATATCAACAAAGGAGAAATATCATGGTACATGTTGTTATGTTAATATTGGAAGGGATAGGAGGTAAGTAAAAGTGCTTTCTGAATCATAGTGGCACTCTGTATACCATTGGTCAAGTGTCACAGAAGCATTCCATTAATTTATAATACCACTATTTCAATATGAACCTCACACAATCTTAAATCTTGTACTATTGTATTTTGATTAAACTCTGGTTAATTTCTTGGAATTACTTCATCCTCCTCACCATAGTGAAGTCAGTGTTGTGGTACCTGGGGATAAAATCATTCACTGTGTAAGAACCTTATGCTATCATAAATTCAGCAACAGCTGCAGCTATGACATGTTGGCAGGCTTGGATGAAATAAGGAGATGAAACCCATCCAGTGCATAATTAATATCTTTAGTATTTATGCCTATATTTTATACTAAAGCCTAGCCCCACCAAATGAAAATACAATAACCTAGAACTAATTATTCTTTTTACATGCATGTCTTACTACAAAGAGAAATCAAGACTGCATATCATTCAAACAGTGTGTATGTGTGTGTGGAAATATTAGAGATATTGCAAGCTGGGGTTCAGCAACTCTTGCTTATGCAAAATTTATGGGATATACATAGGCTAAGGGTGGGGGGGGTGAGATTTTAAGTGTGAGGAAACTGTTTTGTTCACATATCTGCTGCCCCTAATTCACTGTTTGTTTTTAGAGTGTTCAAACTCACTTCTACATGTTCTGCCTATCTTCAACCTTAGATACTAGACATGTGTCCTTGTGACAATCACCACCTCTTTTGATGCTGTACTCAGGAAGTAAATGTTGGAACATAACTTATTTGTGTGGCTCTGTGAAAGTTTGGCATCTGTGGTGTCCTAAGTTTATGACGGTATCCCTTTTCCAAGAACCTCAAGTAACAGACCTTGAACAACAACAACAACAACAACAACAACAACAGCAATATTTGTTGTGAGTCACCTTCTGGGAGAAAGGCAGCGTATAAATCAAACAAACAAACAAACAAACAACAACATTTATTTATAATGCCCTTTTCACCATATGTTTTTTTAAAAAGTGTTAAACACACTAGATGAATCTTTGCTTTGCAAAATGATCCTCTTTGTATCAAAATTTATTTCACAACTTACAGGCATATAAAAAAAGAGCCCATTTCACATATGTAACACTTTTTTTTACATTACATATGGAACAATCTTTTTAAAAAATCTAATTGAAAGCCACTTTGTATCATTTGCTAGATACATGAACAGTGAAATATAGTCCAATATTCAAATTGGCCTGAGGCAGTGCTATAGAAGCAGCAGCCACCCATGGTGATCTGCTGGCATCTCCCTTAATATCTGTACTTTAACTTCCTTTTTCTTAGCTGCAGTAAGCTCTGCCCCCATTTTTCAGCCCTAGAGGTGAGTGGCAAAGCAGAACATTGGCAATAAAGGTACACAGACACATATCATTTAGAATTCAATAGGCCTAAGATTATTGGCTACAGCCTTAGCAGGAGGCATAGATTCAAGTATTGGACAACCCATGTGCCAAACTCTGATGTTCCAGCTGAATTGCTGCACTGAGAGGGGACATGGGATAACAGACGTGGCATCCTGCATGGGTGAAAACCAATGAGTAATTCACCTGCCACCTGGAGGAAAACAATATCCTGTTTCCACAATATCCTGAGCTGGGCATATCACTTTTAAGAAAACCCCTGAATGAGGGGTTATGGGCATGAAGTTCCGGTAACCCCAAAAACGTGATCCAACACCATGCCCAAATCACCTTGTGACAAAGGAAATCCATCAGTTACAGAATTATATAACAATCTATAGCACCAATACTCATTCAGTACCAAATCAGAGGGACAGAAGGATGAAGGCCAAGGTCCCAATGAGAGCTAATGTGCTGGGGAACAGTATTAAACCTTTCCAGTGGATAAGTCAGGAAGAACCAGTGGCTAGATCCATGAGGGAAATCTCACCCCGCAGCCAATCTTAACTGGCTGATTTTCCCACCTCTCCATAAAGCCTGTGAATCTATGTGGGCTCTTGGGACAGAAACAAAAATATCATGCTGAAGAAGATAGAGCCCCACCATCTTCTACCAATGGGTCACAAAATCTGGTCACAAAGCACTAACAGGACTCCCGGTAAGGATGTGGACCTGGGTCAACCCTGCTGTTCTGATTACTTGGTCCCCTTCAGCTACATAAGTTCTAAAAGCTGGCTGACTTCAACTGAGTGTGAACACAGGGGGTAGACAGTCTGGGTAAATACTAAGCATAGTATTGATGAGAGTAAAATAATGTATATGTGAGATAGAAAGAGCTGTGTCCTTGTTAGAGCAGGTATGGGCAAAGTGCATCCCATGGATCTCATATGCTCCTCAGGGCTAGTTTTGACACCCAGATCCCCCAGGAATATATATATGCGTGTGTCTGTGTGTTTTAGGGGGATTTTCATCATGTTTTGCACCTCCAGGCCATTTAGGCCAGGAGAGCACTTTTTTAAAAAGCAGGACATGAACAGTGTCAAAATGGCCCAGGGGAGACAAAAAACTTGGTAAAATGCCTCTAAAACATCCCCTAGAATGTGAAAGGGTACAGGTTTCAGACAACATCACCATTGTCGCGTGCTCAGTCCATGCTGCAGCCATGAGTAAGGCGTTGCTTTCAAATGGGAAATATGATGGCCTGAACAATCCTGACTTTAGTGTTCAGTTGTATACCTTTGCACTTCAGAATTTTGTCCAATTCTTTCATAGCTGCCCTTCCCAGTCCTAGTCTTCTTCTGATTTCTTGACTGTAATTTCCTTTCTGATCAATGATTGATCCAAGGTATGGGAAAGCTTTAAGTATTTCAGTTTCCTCATTGTCTGCATTGAATTTATGTAAATCCTCCATGGTCATTATTTTTATTTTCTTAATGTTCATCAGTAAGCCTGTCTTAGCACTTTCTTCTTTGACATTCCTTGTTCATTGTTCCAACTCTTTGTTGTTCCCTGCTAGTAGAATGGTACCATTTTTTTTTATTTAGTTATTTATACCCCGCTCTTAGCCACAAGGCTATAAGAGCAGCTTACAAATTGGGTTTTTTTTAAAGCAATAGCTATTTACACACCTACACTGCATTAAACAGTTTCCAATGTGTGTTAGCTAATTGCCCCCCACAAGCTGGGTACTCAATTTACTGACCTACGAAAGGTCAGTAAGGCTGAGTGAACCTTGGAGCCCGCTGGAATCAAACTTGCAACGTGGTGGCTTGCAGTACTGGCATTTAACCACTGCACCACCAGGGCTCCATTGCATCATCTGCATATCTTAGCATATCTTAGGCTGCTGACACATTGCAGAAATAAGGCATTTTGACAAGGCTTTAACTGCCATGGCTCAATGCTACGGAATTCTGGGATTTGTAGTTTTGTGAGATACTTAGCCTTCTCTGTCAGAGAGCTCTAGTGCCACAACAAACTACAAATCCCAGGATTCCATAGGATGGAGCCATGAGAGTTAAAGCAGTGTCAAACTGCATTATTTCTGCAGTGTGTCAGCAGTCTTAGATTACTGAAGTTCTTCTTCCTTCTGATCTTCACTCCTCCTTCCAAGTCAAAACCTGTTCTTCATATGATGTTTTCTGCATACAAGTTGAACAGAAGACCTCCAAGGTCTCCTGGTGGGCTAATGGGACCTGATAGCCTCCCACAATTGTCCACATATGTGAGGGAATGGGGTATATAGGCAGAAAATGAGGTGGGTGTCAAAATATTCAAACAAAGGACATGGCAGTTTTGCCCTCCACTGACATGTCTCCTCCCCACACCTGTCCTGGTGAGCACCGGCCACCACTTGACTGAGAAAACTGCTATTGCAAACATGTGTTTTGGAGTCCAGCCAGAGAATTGTATATAGCCTTTTAAACAAATATTTTGTTACCAGCATCTTCATGAAACCTGCATGAGTAATCAAGATTCAACACACAATGCCAATAATTGTCGGCTATGAAAACAGAAAAAGCAGTACTTTAAAGTCAAAGTCTGAGGTGCAAAATTAACACTTCCAAAGTTTCAGTTATCACTGACATAATGACCTATAGAACCCAGTGTGGGATTATTTAGCCCTTTGAGAACTTTACTGTAAACACTTTAGGCTACACAAAATAGAAACATGATTTTAAACTTATCTGCAGTGCTAACTTTTAAACGATTCTGTAAAAGCTACCACATAATAATGCACTTCTTTTCATAGTGATAAAATCATTATTGCTAGAGGGGCATTTGGAGAGTAGAGCAGTGAATATCATGAAATGTGTACAAACACATGAACGATGCAACATACAAAAATTATGGTGGCCTCCAGAGAAAAGTGCCCAGTTTTAGAGGTTTATTCAATCACTGTCAGGATTGCATTACCTCTGGCTGGCTGAAGATCACCAAGGTCAGCCAAAGCCTGCTTGAGTGAATGATTTCTTCTATAGTTCTATAGCACTTTCCTGGTGGTCATGATCCAGGCTGGTTAGACCCATGTTATTATGAGGACTACTGCCTGAAAGAGAAACTAACATAAGACTGTGGGATGAGAAGTGCACTGGATCAAAATCAGGATCTTATTAAAAGGAGGCTACAGTGGTTTCCAGCAAGGCTTTTATTGTCAAATCCCTCTTGCTTCATTCAAGAAATTTAACGGGGTGGGAGTGGACAGGAGAATCCAGATTTTTCATTAACATTTCTTATAGCATTTTCCTTTTTATAAAACTATGGACTTTATCAGACCAGGCAAATATGGCATCATGACAATGTCTAATTAACGCAAAAGGGCATGCATACCAGATGACATCATCTTTTCGCGATCATGTGTAGGGAATAAGGCATAATTTTTTATTGATGGGCCAAGCCATCAGTAGATCTCCCATTCCACTTTTTTGCTGGTATTGCTGGTGTTTGAAACTTCGCGCCATTGTGCTCACATGAATGCAGAGTGAATGACAGAATGCTTCCAGGTGAGATTGGGACAGCCGGGTAGGGGACGCTCTCTTTTTTTTTACCACTCCAGTTTACTTGTAATTTTTTTGTGTGTTTTTCTGCTTGTGTGAACATTTATTTTTTAAATTCCCTGTGCTCACATCTTCTCACGAGATTTGCTGAGATCACAAGTGCAGGAGTGAACGGAGCTCCATTCACTCTCCGTCAATGCTGGGGCTGCCTTTTACCAGGGCTGAAGGTAAGGTCTAGGGGGGTGTCTTTTGCCAGCATAAAAATGGCACAAAATATGCCAGCAAAAGAATGAGTAAAGAGGCTTGTCTGATAAAGTCCAAAGACATGTAAGAGGGTTGAATAAATGGTGATAGTGTGGTGCTGCTGTGGTTTTGCTTTGTTTTTTATTGAAATGCAACCACAGGTTCTGATTAGCAGGAACTAGGAGCTATGCATAACTTACTTTCCCCGTGGGCTATTTTTCTATTCCAAACTGTGCCTCCAGCTTCTTTCCATCTTCTGTAGAAAGAAAGGAGCAGCTGTTAACCCATCTGAGCAGTGAATAAACAATAGATGGGCAGAATATAAGGTTTTCTATGAAATAAATAAATAAGTACATGAAATACAGGAAAGGGGATTTCTTTTAATTCTTTGGTGGATAGAATAGCAAAGGTATCACAATACTCATTAGATTTTAAAAATAACAACAATCAAATTGACATTGGGTTGACACAAAAAATATCACTTGAGATCAATCAAGCAAAGAGTTGAGTTCATTTGCAAAATTGTGTGCGTTTCATGTAACTTTCTAATATTTATTTGGATAGCAAGTTATTCCAAAATCTCTGGCATGACAGATTCTCCATATTCCCCCATTTCTGTTTAGAAAGTCTTCAAAATAGAAACACTTCAGCAAATTGTCTTCTTTTTCTTCTCCTCATTTGTACCTGATTTTTGCAATTTGTCATTAAGAAAGAGACCTAAGAAGAAGCAATACTTTGGTCAATATAAGAGCTCCAGAAATGTAATCTCTCTTCCCACTCATTCAGGCCAGGTTCTCACATGAGAAGAGTAGGTAAGGGCACAAATCCCACTCATTTACCGGGGGAAAGTCCCTTTCCACCATGTTGCTAAAGTGAGGCAGCATTGGACTTCTCCCAAAGAGCCTTGCTAGACCCACTCTCCTATTGTGGCAAGGGCCGTAACAGGAGCTAGGCAGCCAATGCCCTGGAGAAGGCACCCCACCCCTCAGAGAGAGTACCTCTTAGAGAAAGGGAATAAAAGCATAGATTCCCAGGAGCATCCATCTGATAACTTACTCTGAGGAGGTCCTCAGAGCAAGGCATTGGGAGAGAAGGTTCTAGAGAGCTGCTGCCCACCCAGTGTATCACGCTGAGAATCTCTCTGGGCAAGCTTTTAGGCAGATCACACTATCTGCAGAAAACAGCTGGCACAGCTTTCTACAAGCTGGCCAGGAAAAATGTCATTGTTGGAGCAAGTAAGTGTAAGTGATAGCCACAGAGACCACCTGTGCACATTACCATCTTACTCATAAGGCCTTCCCCTGAGGAAGAACACTCTCAAAGCATTTCATCCTCCTCCCTGCTTCACTCGCCAGGGTCCTCAGAGTAAGATGGATTTTGTGGTGATGATGGGGGACATGCCATCTCAGGTGGAAGATATATTGTTCTGCACTTATTTTAATCAAATTTTCCCTCTTCTTTGATTCTGCATCTGAAGTGCATGTTTTTAAAATGTTAGCAGATTGGTTATTTATACATTTCTCATTCATTCCCTATTTTCTTTCTCTATGACTCAGAGATAGAAGGAGGATATAAATAGCTACAGATACAAGGACACGAAGTAGACCTCCTCAATTGTGTCCACCCTCTGCTACAATAGGACAGTGGCCATACTCTTTAAATATGAACAGCTGCTGGCAAAATCACATGGAGTTAGCTTACTGTATATTACAGAAGACAGTAATATTTAAATGTTGTTCAATTTATAATAGTTCAAATCAGAGCCATATATATCCCAAATCATTACTTCAGCAATCTTAAATTTATATTTTACATATTGTTTCTTATAAAAATTTCCATCATTGATTAAAAGTTAATGTGCCAGGAGCCACCAAGAAAGAATGTCTCACTACCAGGGGGTACGGACTGTACCAGGTGACATCTTTAGAGGTGTGTCACCAGCATCCCCTCCCCCTCTCTGCAGTTGCTTCTCTGCACTGCTTACTCAGGTGTAATCCCCTCTAGGCAGGCACGAACCCCCAGGGCTGGCAGGCATGCCATGATGGCAGTAGTTCCTTTCTCATCCCTGGGCTGGGGAGAGAAAAGAACCGCCACTATCACAACACCTCCTCACCGTGCTTACTAACTGTGTGCCACTTACTCAGGGGTCACCTCTTCTAGGCAGGTAGAACCCTCTGTAGAGGTTCATGCCTACCTAGAGGGAGTGATGACCAAGTAAGCAGCACAGCGAGTAAGCACAGGGGGCTGCTGCAATGGCAGTGGTTCCTTTCTCTCCCCTGGCCCAGGGGAGAGAAAGGAACCACCACCATGGAGCAGAAGTCTTCGCCCAACAATGTGTGTCGACTTTGCCTGCCCGCCCAATCATGCAATTTTTAGTCCTGCAAGACTTCAAATGAGATCTGGCAGGCAGGCATATAACAGTCTGCCCACACCTGAAACAAGTGTGATGGCAGCAGGCAAGAATTTTACTGGATTTACTGGGTTTTACATTGTTTCAGTTCATGATTACTGCTAAAAATAACTTAGTTATAAGAGAGAGGGGCGGGTGTTAAAAAATCATCTGCACCGGGTGTCAGATAATACTAGGTATGTCACTGCTCACTACCTCTATTGAATTTGGAACTGACCTTGGACAATACATTCCTATATATGGTTTAAGAATTCCCCCCTCAGTCCCAAATTCAGAAGAAATCTAAGTGCAGGTTTAAATAGTGTAGCTTCTTCCAAATTTCTGCCAAGGACATGAAGCAATTTCAAATCAAATGAGTATGATCTGTTTATTCACTGACTTGTGGCTGCGATGAGTATTTTGCCACTTGAGAAAGCTCATATCCATTCTACATAAAATAAGAACAGTAACTGTTTTCCCATTTACCTTTAAGCATTTAACTACTCCTGAGGATATTCCAGCAAAACAATTGCTTTGCACTGCAGACTGAATGTTGCCTAACAGTGTGGAAATGCCTGCCCAACTATATCTAATTTTGAAAACAGAGTTAAGTGTAGTCTTTCATTTTCAACATTGTGTGGCAAGTAATGAGTTGCCAACTGGAATTCAAGAAGGACAATAAGCATTATGGAACCTATGTAAAGAATCTGCATCTGTCAGACAGAAATAAGAATTTACTGAGCCAACTGATTTTTCCCTTCCAATTTGAGCTTTGGATGCATACAAAGCAATTTAACAAAGCATTTTAAAAGATGTACCAAAGCAAGTAAAACAACAGAAGGCAATCTAAAAGAACCATGAACCATCACAGAATGTTTGTGTAACCAACGTTTATGCATTTTAAAGGTTTCATATTTACATATTTGTTTATATATGCATGTTTAGGGCTTTTTAAAAACACTTGTAATACTTTTACCCACAACCATAAAAACTCTGTGGAGGATAAAGGAATAGTAGGTCTATAACCAATGGAACAGAACTTTGTTCTCCCACTGCACTCAGTCATTGTAGAAGTTTTGAAGAGACCAACTACAAAAGACTGACAGAAAAAAATGTGTGAAACAAGTGAGAGAAAGTGAGGAGCAGGCACAAGTGGTGGCCAGGCTGGTTGTCCCATTCATGCAGTTTTAAATGTATGGCTCTTAAGTGCATGAGGTAGAAAAACCCTCTTCAGAAGAATGACAAACCTGTGGTGGTAGGGCAAAACTAGAAGATGAGTTCAGCATGTTCCTGCAAGTTGTAACAACAGTATGTGGCATTTTCATCTACACATTTGGCATTTAGCATACTTGGTTTTGTTTTATTTTTTTTTATTTTTTTATTTATTTATTGGAATCAAACTTTTGTGATTGATCATTAGAACATAAACATGGGCTTATGTCATGATGGCCTACCCAGCCATCATGGAGGCTTCATCTACAAACTCTACAGTTCACAGCAGTGGAAAATTCCATTCCCTGGATTCCATACCATCAGGTATGGGTAAGGGGGGTGGGAACCTCATTTTCTAAACATGATATCACATCACTTGACTGGAGAGTCAATCAGGCTTGGCAATGCAGAACCAATCAGAAATTTGACCAGAGGACTTTTAAGTTCTGACCTTCCTTTGTTCTGGGCTGAGCACATGGGGAGAGCACATGGCTTAACTAGCAAGATGCTAAACTGTGATAACAGAGGTTGGGGGAAGCCAAACTCTCTTTCATGGGCTTGATAACATCAAAAGGCCCTTAAATGATACCTGAAGCTTCAGGAGGAGACTTCCATTTAAAGACTCTGAATTTCCATCTCCAGAGCCAGCTAGGCAGGCTAAGAGAGCCTGGCCTACCCATCCCAATTGGGACAGGAACTGATTGCATGACACCAGAAATGTAAGTTACTATTATTCTTAGCTTAGGAACTGTCTAGCTAGTTGTGTTAGCTTTTATGATTTCATGTTAGTACTCTGACTGAACGTATCTTTTCTTATAAACCCAAGCTAAAATCCTGGGGGGCAAGTTGTCCTCCAAGTAGCCTTAAGCCTTTGGAACTAAAAATAAAGCTTTTTCTGTTTCCTAATCTCCATGGTCACATGCCTTTCTCAGTCAGCTATCTGAACTTCTCTGGGATAGAGAAAAAGGTCCTTGTTGGTTTCTACACAACCTGTCGGGCTCCTCGCTGCGCTAGACAAGGGAAAGGGTTAACTCAGCGAGTGGTGGCAGCATTACCTTAGAAAGGGATTTCTAGACTAGAGGAACCCTTGAGAGTGTGTTTTCAGATTGTACAAATAAGCTGGAAGCCTTCCCTTCCTGCTGGAAGAGAAGGGCCAGCTTATCACAGCTTATATGCACGTCTGTGTGCTAAGCCATGCGTATTTTAGGAAATCCCTTTTTGTGAGGGAAAATGGGTTATTATAGTGAATATAGATTTCCCCTTAATGTCTTCTCTCTCTTGCTCTCTTCCTTGCACCCACACCAGTTCTAATACAAAAGATGTTTTCCTTCTGATAAGTTTATGGTTGCTTGATCCCACTGACAGTGGAAGCAAAGCCAAGCAGCTTGTAATCAATAAGCCAGGATTCTCTGGAATTCTGGTTTCCTGGTTTCCATTCCACATCAGTTCTGGACATAGCAGCTTTCCTTCTGGTCATACATTAACAAATGTGTACTCCTACAAAATGCATTCTGTCAAACTTTTATAATGTTTGTTCACTGCATCTTGTACTGTACATTCTTAAACTGTTTTAATCCTTCCATGCTGGAAAGCCCACAAAACCCTGCAACAACAAATCTGACTGAAATCCAATTTTTGTGCAGCATTAAGATTCAAGACACTGGACTTCAACTTAAAGCTAAATGAGCCTGAGCAAGGCTTAATATTTTCTTTAAATTTTTTCTAGGACTAAACAAGCCCCATAATGCTCTGTGCCAATGAGTACAATATTATACAAATCTGTTTCCTCTTTTTAGATGATGCACTTCCTTCTTCCTGGTAAGACATATATGGTTGCTGTAAACTCCATACAAGTTAATACTCACAAGAACAGCAATGCTTTGGAGTTGCCACAAAAGGTGGATAACATGGTAGCTGTATATACCAAGCTATATGTATATACAGCTTGTATATGAAGCCGCTGGATGAGATTATTCGCAGTTATGGGGCTGGGTGTTATCAGTACGCTGATGACACCCAGATCTATTTCTCCTTGCCCCGATCATCGGCCTCGAATTCCGATGGCGTCTCTCCTCTTAATGATTGTCTTAAAGCAGTAATGGGCTGCATGAGGAAAAACAGATTGAGATTAAATCCAGATAAAACAGAGGTGCTCACGGTAGCGGCCCCCAAACCAGGAGTTGGATTGCAACCTCCAGTCCTGGACAGGGTCACGCTCTCCGTTAAGGACTGTGTTCACAGTCTGGGGGTGCTCCTTGATTCATCGCTTCAGATGACGAGTCAGGTGAATGCGACAGTCAGGAGCGCCTGTTATCAGCTTCGGCTGATACGCCAGCTGTGCCATTTCCTGGAAGTAAGGGACCTCGAGACTGTGGTGCACGCGCTGGTAACCTCCCGTCTAGATTTCTGCAATGCGCTCTACATGGGGCTGCCCTCATGCTCGGTCCGGAAACTTCAGTTGGTACAAAATATGGCAGCCAGAGTGGTCTCGGGAACATCTCGGAGAGACCATATAACTCCAGTATTAAAATCTCTCCACTGGCTGCCAATCAGTTTCCGGGCCCAGTATAAGGTTTTGGTTATTACCTTTAAAGCCCTAAATGGCTTGGGTCCAACTTATCTCCGGAACCGCCTCCTCCCATACAATCCTCCCCGTGCACTCCGGTCCTCTGGGAGGAATTTGCTTCAGCCACAAAAATCTAGGCTGTCTGCAACCTCCCAGAGGGCCTTTTCGGTAATCGCCCCCAAATTGTGGAATGACCTGCCGAACGAGATCCGTCAAATAACAAGCCTGAGTGGCTTTAAAAAAGCACTAAAGACGGATCTCTTTCGGCAGGCCTTTCCTAATTAGATCCCGGCCTCAGGGGATCCTGGCCTCTTCTAGGCTGCTGGCCATTTATTATATTTTATTGTATTTATAGTTTTAAATGTGATTTTAGATTAGTTGTTTTAATTTATATTTGTTTAATGTTTTTTTATGGGGGAGGGTGGGAGTGGGGGTGTTTAGGGATTTTATTTGTATTGTATTTTAAATTTTGTAAGCCGCCCCGATTGTTTTAACAGAGGGGCGGGGTATAAATAAATTTTATTATTATTATTATGTGTATCAATATCAGGATGAATTCTCTCAAGAGGGATATTACCGTAATAGTGGTTGATTGCATACAGCTGTTCCTACCTCCTTTTGTTCAATTTAATTAACTTCCAATTGTCTTGCTAAAAGGAACTCTAGCCATAACAGCAATAGTAGACCACAGCAGGTTATAACCCCAGTCCTCATAACTGGCAGAGCAGGATGTACAACAAAGTAGAACATACATTAGATCATTTCACAAAGCCGAACCGCGGAAGCCCATACCTGGCGCACACCCTCCCGCACACGCCCCGCCAGCCTCTCCAAGGTGAGGGATGGAAGATGCTGGAGCCCCCTCTACTCCCCTGTGCTGGGGGGAGGTGGTAAAAGGAGCCCCCAGTCCATGCAGACTAGTCTCCCCTGCTGCTTTGGACAGGGGGGGAGGGATGTAGTGGTTTTGCCTGGGGATTAATTTAAATGGGGGTTGGACTAGATGGCCCTTGTGGTCTCTTCCAGCTCTATGAACCTATGAAACACACATGGAATCCTTTGAATGGTGATGGGATTCGTTAATGCACGATATGACTCCAAATAAACGAAGGCTACATCCTGCCTTAGTAAAAACTAGCAACATTTAAAGAGAGTGCTTGGGTGGCAGGAAGTTGCAATTATTACAATAAATGGAATCCACATTTCAGTACCTAGTCAGAAAGAATAATTGCATCCTACTTAAGTCTGCTGATTGGCCAGCAATGTGGTGTCCCACCTGGTGTTGATATGGTGTCATTGGTCCATATTTGCAGCATGCCACCAGGATATCATCATGGGATTAAATAAGCATGGAGAAAGCAGGGGTGGTGAAATGTGGAAAGAAAGGATTGCCTTCACCAATTCTTTACCATTGCCAGTATGAAAAGTATTATACCAATAACAGAATGTGGAGAGAATCCATAGCAATTTGTTGAGCAAAGAAAGGCAACTTCACAGAGCACAAATGTGAATTGTAAGAGTAACTTAATATGAGTCTATAAACTCTATCAGACAAGCCTCTAAAATCATTCTTTTGCTGGCATACTCCAAGGATTTTTTTGCCAGCAAAAGAACCCTCCTACCAGACCTACCTTGATCAGCATTCAAAGGCATCCCCTCAGTCTGAATGGAACTCCATTCACTTCCTGGATAGAGATCTCACGGATTCTCGCAAGAAGACCCGAGCATGGTAAATTCAAAAAATCAACAAAAATACAGACACAAAGCATAGACACAAGCACAGACACACACTTTAAAACTAAAAAGTGATGTGGGGAGGTTCATAAAAAGAACATCCCCTACCTGCCTGTCATTATCTCACCTGGAAGTGTTCTGCCCATTGATGCTGTATTCATATAAGCACAATGGTACAAGGTTTCAAACGCCAGCAATGCCAGAAAAAAAGCGCCACAGGAGATCAATTGACAGTCAACAAAAAAAGTATGCCTTATTGACAAGACATTAATGTGAAAGGACAATGTCATCTGATTAATGTGTCCTTTCACATTAATTAGGCATCATTATAATGCCATATTTGCTGCATCTGATAAAATCCAGAATGTTACAAAGTAAAAATCTGTAGTGAGAACATTCAAGGATACGTGAAACCTATATCACTGTTTGAATCCATCCTCACTCAGGAATATCAGAGACCTGCTGGGTCCAGTGTCCTGTTTCACGCAGTGGTCAAACAATGCATCTGGGAAACCCACAAGCATAAGTAATTCATAGGTTACTTTCTTTATGACAGTGGGGGTACTGGAGTCCTGAAGAAACTGACATGCAGGATAATCAGTTGTGTGTGTGAACCATCACTTATGGCTTTAGTTTATTTTATGTTGTTGTTGTTTGCTTTCAAGCCATTTCCAACTTATGGCTACCCTAAAGAGAACCTATCACAGAGATTTCTGAGGGCTGAAAGTGTGTGATTTGCCCAAGGCCACCCAGTGGGGTTTCATGGTCAAGCAGGGATTTGAACCCTGGTCTCCAGAGTCATAGTCCAACACTCAACTCACTTAGTAACTCTATTAACACAAACTGTTGACATTGCATCATGCATACATATCTGTTCAGTATCTTACAATTCATTGTCTTTATCTCACCTTTACTAAAGCATAATTAGTGAAGAAATGTGGGTTCTGCAAATACATTTGATTTCTGGATAACGAGACAGATTTAATTTGCAACTCCCAGGTTCTGAATAGATTTTTCAATGCACAAGTTTGAGTTCTTTAATTTTTAATTGCAGAAAGATGGCTTGGAGGGAGAGAAAGAAACATTGACCCAATTATACATGATGTTTCATTAAAACTATAGCAAGATGAGCTCTAATTTACCTCTGTTGCTTTTGGGGCTTTTAATAAAAGCAATTGAATTACACTACATTGTTGAGAAAGGAGACATTACAAACTACAGAACTTATTTGGAATTTTGGCCCATAGTTTTCAGTTCCCTATACTTTCAGGGTTTTTTTCACATCCTATTTTTTGTTGTTGTTCCAAAGAATAGAAACTGGAGTCTCCAATTTGTTCAGTTTAATAGCTCCCTACAATTATTTTCAAAACAACCATCACCATTTATGTTCAGTTCTATATATAAACAAATGTCATGAAAGTTCAATTTCCAACTGATGTTCAACATTCTCTGGCTACTGAATGTGTTCAGGCTCTTTGCACTATCTTTAATGGGTTGCCTTTCCCTTTTTTTTTTTTTTCATTTAAAAAATATTGTGTATTTTTGCAAACTGCGGGGTTCCTCCATGAATGGGAAAGCCTCCCTCTTATTTTCCAGTACCCTATAGCAGCACAAAAAACCTGTTGTCACCTGCCAATTGAGCTTGCTATTAAAGGACAGGAAGTTGCTTCAAGTTTTCTATCTTGCCATTTTCTAGAAAATAGTGTTATATTTATCCAAGTATCTAACAATACATAGGCACAATCATAAAACATTAGAACACACACACACACATACCATCCACCTCAAAACTGGGACTCATGTTTTTTTTTAAGGGAAAGAACCATATAAGCATGGAAATATCTGAAGATTAGTAACAGAACTGTGTGGGATACATGTAAAGGGAAGAACACATGAGAATAGGATTGGTTTCAACACACCTCGTATATAGGAATTCTTTCTGCCATTATCGAGATCAGAGTTTGGTTGTGAAGCACCATTGCAAGAACCCCTCCCTCAACCAACAGGATTAATGGAAACTGGGAGCAATCGTCCAAATAAAGGAATAGTCCAAAGAAAGTAACTCTTACAAGCTCTGATCTAGATGCCATAGCGGTAACAATACATAATTATCTTATGGAGAACATGAATGCAGGCTGTTGTGAGGGACACGTTCCCAAATGATGCTGTCATACTGTGCTTACCAGCCCACCTTTGATAGATATAGAAAGCTGAGTAAGGGAGACTATGAGATGGAACTCCAACTGGCAATTCTTAACTACTGATGAGAGATATTAGAATACAGATCATTGTTCAGAGGGACTGGAAACTATGCTTTGCATGCAAGATGTCCCAAATTCAAGCCTTAGCATCTCCAAGAAGGGTTAGGAAAGGCTCCTGTCTGAAGCCCAGAAGAGCCACTGCCAAACACTAAATAATACAGATCGCAATGGAGCCGTGGAAAGGCAGCTTCCTGTGTTCTTGAGATCAAACAAAAACACTTTTATATGCACAGTTAGATGATGCAATCAAAATTTAGGAAGAAAAAACAAGTATAGGGAAGGGGAAGTATGTTACCCTAGGGGTGGGGGTGTATGTTAGAGTCCCACCCATGATGCTAAAATCTCCCTTAATAGTTGGATAAATTATTAGCTCAGATAGGAGGCCTGTGAGAGGAAGTTAACTTCAGGGATCTTTTCGCCTATGTATACCTGTACTAACTCTAGAGGAGGCTCCAGTTAATGTTAAACAAAGTATTTTATTGGAATAATACAGAAAGTAGACTAACATACTCAATATATGTTCTTATGACCCATACAAAGCTATGGACTTTTTCGGACGTTGATTTACCGTGCCAGAAGGCTTGTAACATTCGCGACGCTGCTGCGTGGCAGAGGGCCCGTTTCGTACGACACCATCCCCCTGCAGAAATCAACTGTTTCAGTTCCACAAGACATTGGAGGCAGCTGTGCCATATTTGGCCATTTTTTACTCACGGAATTTACCCGTGAATAAAAAATGGCCAAATATGGCGCTGCTGCCTCCAATCTCTCACAGAACTGAAACAGCATCATATGAAATGGGGCCCCTGCGCGCAGCAGCGTCGCAAGTGTTACAAGCTTTCTGGCACAGTAAATCAATGTCCAAAAAAGTCCTATAGCAGAGTAAGGCAGAAAGGTTGGGGAGAGAGAGAGAGAGAGAGAGAGAGAGGTCCAGGGAGAAAGGGAGATAGTTACCAGTCTCGAGGAGAAGAGAGTTCCAAAAATACTCAGACAGGCATCTGAAGGTAGCACAGGAGGTTCCAATCTGTGGCTGGGTCCATACACTGTGAAACATCTTACTATTGTTGGGGCTCTAATATTTATACTCTATTCCATGTCTTGGGGGGGGTGTGAGTTAGTAATAGCAAAACCTAGATGGCTTTCCCATAGAGTAGACAAAAGAAACTGAAACTGAACTGATTGCTTTAATTGCAGAGAGATAGAACATTGATGGGCTTGCAACAGCCTTTTAGGGTACGAGAAGAGGTGGTGTGAAGGGAGATTTATGTAGGGTATGGAATGAGGAGTGGTCACTTGGTTGAATTATTGCTTGAAACACACAGGGCTGGTAGTAAGGATTAGCACCTACCCCTTAACGACTGGGTTGAAGAGAAACGACAACGCAGAAAGAATCACAACCCAAAAACATCACCCAAGGAGACCTTCTGCTGTGCTTTTTGCAACTGGACTTGTTTATCTCGGATTGGCCTTTTTAGTCATCATCGCGCTTGCAGAAAGCGAGGGATGAGTCCTTCCTGAATCTTCGTTTGCGAAGAAAAGCCAGAGAGGTTAGCATAAATGCATTATGGGGGCTTTCCACATAATCCTAACTTGGGCTTTCCCACTTTTATATTCCTAAACATTTCTCAGGTCACCATGACCTTCGACTGACCTCCAGTCTGCCTAAGTCAATGTGACCCCGAAAAGTGTCTAAAAGTGTCTAATATGTCCAGTTATAGAAACTTGCAGGGATAGTAGGGCATGCTAACAAGTAAATAATGCCCCATTCAGGCATCCCAAGTTGCTGCTTTATCATGGTCCCTGCCTCTACTGGGTGTACTTTTCATATTCAAACAGACATAAGTATAATAGACTCTTAGAACAGGCTGTTGGGGTGTGTACATCTGTATGTGTGTGCGTGTGCATGCATTTGTGTGTGTGTGTATTATGGCTTCCAGAATACTCCAGCCTGCTACGAGATTCTGGTAGTCTACAATTTAACATCGCAAGCTCTAAGTAGCATTCTATTTCAGACTTTGTTGCTCAACATGGCAAAGTTACAGTAAACCCATTTTACATTTTAATCACAGTATAGCCTGTTTACTGCATAAGTATGCAGTAGGGAGACA
Organism: Gambelia wislizenii; assembly: GCA_030847615.1. Classification (NCBI taxonomy): domain Eukaryota; kingdom Metazoa; phylum Chordata; class Lepidosauria; order Squamata; family Crotaphytidae; genus Gambelia; species Gambelia wislizenii. The sequence goes on from JAUMIR010000004.1 coordinate 114,955,779, forward strand.
ACTTAAGCCTTGTTCTTCTGTTCAGCCTAAACAGGGCATACTGTAGGGTATACATAGATAACACATGCTAAAAACGTGAAGTCAAAGGCCAGCATCATTAGATTTTCCTTGGTTTTTTTCCGGGCTGTGAGGCCATATTCTGGAAGAGTTTCTTTCTGACATTTCACCTGCATCTGCGGCTGGCATCTTCAGAGAATGGTTGGGTAGGAGTGTATGTGGAGTTTATATGCTGTGAACCCCTGTTGGGGAGTATATGTAAATTTGTGTAATTGAATGGTTAGTTTCTGGGTATAGAAATGCAAGGCTCATTAGTCTGTTTGGCTAATGGTTGGTTGATGGACCATTATCTGCTGGGAATCCCCCTGTCCCGGGGTGGAATTTCTTTGTAAGTGTTGAGTTTTGATTCTATTGTATTTCAAAACTGGCAGCCAGATTTTGTTTATTTTTAAGGTTTCTTCTTTTCTGTTGTAGTTGTCCAAGGGGTCGTTTACACGGGCAAATACTCCTCTAAATATACCGCTAAGATAGCTCATAGTTCCCACGGATTGCAGCACAGCATCGCCTCATTCAGAAGGGGGGAAGGTAAAACAACCAAATATAGCGTGCCAAGGGATGTTGCTACTTTTGCAGATATATTTGCAATGTAGCGCTTTATTGGCAGTGTAAACTACCATTCCACTAAGGGTTACAGCAGAGCTGCATTGTGATTGGTTGATGATGCAGGGGTGGGCTTAAAAGAGAGGCAGGGAGCGAGGGAAAGACAGTAGCGATTAGAGGAAACTTTGAAAAATCCTCTCTGCTATTTTGCAAGTCAGTTTGCAAACAAAAAGGATTCCCAACAATTTTCATTCAGGGAGCATTCATTCTCATCCTCTCTGCTGTTTTGAAAGTATGTAAAAGCTCCGTTCGTCAGCTGTGATCCTATGCATGGGGGAGGGAGAGAAACCATTTCACAAAGGGCTGTAGCAGAGCTGAACTGCTATTTTCCCTCTCTCTCTCTCTCTCTCTCTTTCTGGCTTTCCTCTATTTGGCAGAAAATGCTGTTTTAAGCAAGGAGGAAAACCTTCCATTTGATTTGTGGGAAGGGAGTTGGGGGGGGGACTGCCTCTAAAAGCTGTTAAGCACGGAGTTCGGGCCAGGGCAGACATTCCTATGGCATTCCTTTCCCTCTCCAATGCTTGGCCATGCCCCCAGCACTATTGGCTGTGTGAACCTCAAAGCGGAAAAAATCAAAGAGCCACAAAATATAGCTGTGTAAACATATACCGTGTAAACTACCCACCACTGATGCGGGAAAGCACTAAAGCGCAACTTAACGCAATAAAACCTGCCATGTAAACCAGCCCCAAGTGTTTGTGGATTTCAATAGCTTCTCTGTACATTCTGACATGATAGCTGTTGGCATGGTCCAGAATTTCTGTGTTTTTAAATAACCTTTTGTGTCCAGGTTGGTTTATAACATGTTCTGCTACTGCTGATTTTTCTGGCTGGCCCAGTCTGCAGTGTCTCTCATGTTCCTTGATTCATGTTTGCACACTGCGTTTAGTGGTCCCTATATAAACTTGGGGTCCACAGCTGCATGATATGTGGTAAAGTCCTGCAGCTATGAGAGGGTCTCTTTTGTCCTTCGCTGACGTAGCATTTCTTGGATTTTCTTGGTTGGTCTGTAGATTGTTTGGAGGTTGTGTTTCCTCATCAGTTTCCCTATTCTGTCTGTGACTCCTTTGATGTATGGTAAAAATACCTTCCCTTTGGGTGGCTGTTTTTCTTCTTCATTCCTGTGTTTTTTTCTGGGTCTGGGTACTCTTGTGATGTCTGATCTGGAGTAACCATTAGCCTGTAGGGCCCAGTTTAGGTACCTCAGTTCGTCCTCCAGGTAGTGGAGTTCGCAGATCCCTTTTGCACGGTCTGCCAATGTTTTTATTGTGCTTCTTTTTTGTCCTGCGTGATGATTGGAATTCTTGTGTAGGTATCTGTCTCTGTGTGTGGGTTTTCTGTACACCTTGTGGCCTAACCGTTGGTTTGGTTTGCGGATGACTAGGACATCCAAGAATGGCAGGGTTCCTTCCTTTTCTTTTTCCATCATGAATTGGATATTTGGATGGATGCTGTTCAGGTGGCATTGTGAGAATACTGAACAAGGACTTCGGAAATCCAGGTTCTAGTCCCCAGTGGCCTATGAAACTTAAGGATGAACTTGAACTAGTCATTCCTTCAGGAGGGTCTATCTTAACAAGTTCATTTGGGGATAAAGTGGGGAATAGGGAGGCATTTCACAGCAATTTATTTATATTTTGTCTTTCCTCCAATGAATACTTTCTCTCCCTCTTCCTTTTCTCTTCTTCCTTAGTAGACCACAAGCTGAGCACGAGTCAGCAGTGTGATGCAGCAGCTAAAATAGCCAATACAATTCTAAATCAATTGTAATTGCATTTGCATCAATAGGAATTGCATCAATTGCATCAATAGGAATATAGTGACTAGTTAGAGGGAAGTAATGGCACCACTCTGTTCTGCTTTGATCAGATCTCACCTGGAATACTGTGTTAGTTCTGGGGACCACAGTTCAAGAAGGATATGGACAAGCTGGAACGTGTCCAGAGGAGGGCAACCAAAATGGTGGGAGGTCTGGAAGCCATGCCCTATGAAGAGTGGTTTAGGGAGCTGGGTATGTTTAGTCTAGGGAAGAGAAGGTTAAGAGGTGACATGATAGCCATGTTTAAATATTTGAAGGGATGTCATATTGAGGATGGAGCAAACTTGTTTTCTGCTGCTCCAGAGACAAGGACATAGAGCAATGGAGTCAAACTACAGGAAAAGAGATTTCACCTAAACATTAGGAAGAACTTCCTGACAGTAAGAGCAGTTCAGCAGTGCAATGCACTTCCTCTGAGTATGGTGGAGTCTCCTTTTTTGGAAGTTTTTAAACAGAGGCTGGATGGCCATGTGTCGGGAATGATTTGATTGTGTATTCATGCATGGCAGAGGGTTGGACTGGATGGCCTTTGTGGTCTCTTCCAATTCTATGATGCTATGATTCTTCCCCCCTCACAGGAACACTGCTCAAGTATACATGATTGTTTGTAAAAGAGTCGTGTTGAAATTATATACAATATAGTTATAACATTATAATTCTACTTTAATCCTACTATGGCAACATCCTATGGAATCTTGGGGTCTGCAGTTTATGGAGTAACATTTAGAGCCAGAGAGTTCTAGTGCCTCGCCAAATTACAAACTCTGGGATTCCATGGGATATAGCCATAGTATGATAATTCTATAATTGTATAGTGTGAAAAGGCCCACAGGTACATGAAATGTACATAATTAAGATATGTGGGGGTAGCTCTCTGTAAGGACTTTTTCAGAGTCACTTTAAAAGCCCCGTTCCTGCCCCGCTAGCACCCTCTAGCCCCACTCCCATCCCTGCCACGGAATAATTGAAAACTATTTGCATGCCTACCTTTTATCGGGAGAGAAACAGTTTCCCCTGCCCTTGGCTTCCCTGCAGTAAATGCAGCTGTCATAAAGCTGCTTTTACTACAGGGAAACCAAATCCTGCCAGTTCTCGCAAGAGAACAATCGCACGGGGAATTTAAAAAATAAAATAAAACCAAACATCAATAAAGAAAACTAAGCACCTGAACACACTTTACATTTAACAAGTAACCTGGTGAGGGTAAGCCAAAGGGTGTCACTTACCTGGATGTCCTGATCATGCCCGGAAGTGTTCAAAAAGGACCTACTGATTGTGCGAGCATCACAGGGCATCGGTTTGCACACCCGTGATCACGTAACAGGATCACCAAAAGAGGTCAATTGACGATCTTTCCCCGTGAATAAAAAAAGATGGGAAAGACATGGAAGGAACACGGGAGTGGCACAGACTGGGACCATGTCGTCCAAAAGGGAAGATGTTTCCTGAGCCTGTTCTGTGCCTGGAACAGGGTAAAAAGCTGGTCTGAAAATTTCCAGAAACTGGCAGTTGGTGCAGTTGGACACCATGGAGACTAATTCTGCAAAAACTGTCAAGTGAAAATAATGTAGGTGGTAAGAATATTCTGTTTCAGGATATTTATATGTGCACACATATTTCAGTACTGATTTTATCCATAATCCAACTGTATGCCTAACACTTCCCTTGAATTCACACACAGAGAGAACATGCCTCAATGTTGTATTGTGCCTTCCTGTGCCTAAAATAGATTAGGTACAATATTTCATTAGGCATTATTTTTTCAGTAAATAACTGCCTTCATTACATCTTGTATCTTGTGGTGGCCAATTTCATTACAGCTGGTTCTTGCTTTTGTGATGGCTGTCATATTTGATTGTTAAGGTAACACAACTGGAAAATTTTATGGAGCAGCTAAGAGTTAACATGCTGTACCTTTCCACTTTTGAGAAAATCATATCTAGAGGACATGACTGATTATATGAGTGTCTACAAAACTGGAAAGAATTAGGCCAGTGCTCAGAATCCATCATGTTTGGGGGCTGGATGGAGTAATTTAATTAAAAAAAAAGTAGTAGTAGTTCAGAAAAGCACCCCAGATTCCTTAGATATGTTAGCAGGGATATAGGGAGGATTTTGCTTAAACCGATAACTTAATTCTTGAGTCTGTCTTTCTCATTTTAATTTCATCTGCTAGAAAGTCAATAGCAATTGATTAAATTTTGTTAGAAGACATCTTATCTGCTACCCTTGTTCAAGAAAGAAAATCCTTCATTTATCTTATGCAGCATTTGTTGACATACTCTGTAACCCTTAAATAAAACCTTAACTGATGATCTCTCATGGAAGTAGACAAATTGCTTCAAAGGCTTTTGATATTGTCTTCCTTGAAGAACTATTAAGGAAGCCATCAATGAAGAAGGAACAAAGGTCATATTGCTAATAAAATACATTGGTTAGCTGAAGAGAAACTGGATTGTAGCTGGTTTCTGAGAACCCAATTAATGTGGTAGTTCTATTAAGAGGGAACTTTTTCTGCTTTTGAGAACTGTTACTGATGTATATTAAACTAGATAACAGAGGAATTAGTTTAAAGGGCCTGTCTCAGTAAAGACATTGTAATAAGAGTGTTAATGGGATGGAGCCAAGTATTGTGGGCCTATTCTAGCCAAAGGTGGCAAAAAAAAAAATTAATTCCCAGTGATCTCAGTGATATCAATCAAAAGGAATTAAAAATGTTGAATTGTGGCCAAACCATGTTATCACTATCAGCTTTGGGAGAGAAAATCCTTTGCGGCGGGGGGGGGGGACTACAGCTCCCAAATCTCCCAGCCAGCATAATGTATTCTGTAGTCCAAAAAGCTAACCCTGCTGTTTTTTAGATTTCTTTCTAAATGAATGGCTTAGAACTGATCACAATGTTATGCTGAAAGACACATATGTCATATAAATTTGTCAGGAGAATAGAATTGGACAATATACCTGGGACTGGAAGTCCAATTCAGAGCCTGGCCTGGACTACAATCCCTTTCACACATGAAGAGACACCTGAGACCAGCTTGCAGATCATGCTGAGGATGTTTACACAAACTTAATTTCTGTTACCACAGAGTATTGTTTGGATATTGCCTTGGGGTGCCTCCATTTTGTAAGGCTTATCATGCTAAGTTAGCAATAGTTCCAACTGTGACCTGCCAGCTCAGGTTCTGCTCCAAAATGAAGTGGTTGGAAAAGCTCTATAACATCCTGCATTGTAAACCAATCAAAATTTAAATAATTGTACAGATGTATTAAACATAGTAATATACTTACATCAAGATTCAACAAACTGTCAGTGTGGTATAATGGTCTGAAAATTGGGTTAAGACTCAGGGAGATCAGGGTTCAAAGCCTTTAACGTCTATTGAAATCCCCTGGGTGACCTTGGGCAAGTCACACTCTCTCAGCCTTAGAAGAAGCCAATGGCAAATGGCAAACCTCCTCTGTATAAATCTTGCCAAGAAAACCCTATGATAGGGTTGCTGTAAATCAGGGTCAGCCTGAAGGCACATAGCAACAACAGCAACATTCAGCAATCCAATAATAACTCATACCAAGGCCTAAATTTAAAAACAGCAAAAGAAAAACAGAAAGAGAGAGATCTAAATAGCAGCATTTATCACTAGATTCAGTCAGAATTAGAATAATAGAATCATAGAGTTGGAAGAGACCACAAGTCCAACCCCCTGCCATGCAGGAATACACAATCAAATCATTTCTGACAGATAGCCATCCAGCCTCTGTTTAAAAACCTCCAAAGAAGGAGACTCCAGCACACTCCAAGGCAGCACATTCCACTGCCGAACAGCTCTTACTGTCAAGTTCTTCCTAATGTTTAGGTGGAATGTCTTTTCCTGGAGTTTGAACCCATTGCTCTGTGTCCATGGACATTTTCAGATGGCCCTTACCACGCAAGCAGCCTCCAGAGCAGTAACGAGGTGGCTGGGCGGCAGAGAGTCCTTTTCGGACGCCGCCGTCCCTCTTCTGTGACCATTCGTGGAACGTACGTGAAGCTTTGGAAGCGGCCACGTTATATTTCAATCACGGGCAACTTCCATGATTGAAATATGATGTGGCCGCTTCCAAAGTTTCAAAAGCTCCAAAGCTGAAAAGGACCCCCTGCCATGCAGCAGCCTCGTTACTGCTCCAGAGGCTGCTTGCGTGGTAAGGGCCATCTGAAAATGTCCCTAGTCTCTAGAGCAGCAGAAAACAAGCTTGCCCCATCCTCAGTATGACATCCCTTCAAATATTTAAACAAATATCATGTCACCTCTCAACCTTCTCTTCTCCAGACTAAACATGACCAGCTCCCTAGGCCGCTCCTCCTCAGGCATGGTTTCCAGACCTCCCACCATTTTGGTCACCCTCCTCTGGACACTTTCCAGCTTCTCAGTATCTTTCCTGAATTGTAGTGCCCAGAACTGGACAGAGTATTCCAGGTGATGTCTGGCCAAAACAGAATAGAGTGGCACTATTACTTCCCTTGATCTAGACACTATACTCCTATTAATGCAGCCTAGAATCACATTGGCTTTTTTAGCTGCTGCATCACACTGCTGACTCATGTTCAGCTTGTGGTACACTAAGACTCCTAGATCCCTTTCACATGTACTGCCATCAAGCCAGGTGTCACCCATCCTATATCTGTGCATTTCATTTTTACTGCCCAAGTGTAGTATCCTACATTGCTAATTTCACATCCCTCTTATATATCACTCAGATAGGTCTGAGGACACTTCTACGAAAACTAGGCAAGGTTTGCAGTCAGGAGAACTTGGTTATTAACCACTCCAAAACTAAAGTAGTGGTTTTCTCTAAAAGGAAGTGCCCCCACAAATGGTACTTAGATGGTCACCTGATCAAGCAATGTTATAGTTTCAAATACCTAGGGGTTCTTTTCTCCTATAATGGAAATTGGAAATGCCAATTAGAGGCAGCAAAACTTTTGGCTAGGAGGACAGCAAAAGCAATACTAACCTTTGGAAGAGGCAGTGGAGGTTCCCTTGTAGGCCCTATTCTTAAAATCTTTATGTCTAAAGTCCTGCCCCATTTACTATACAGAGTAGAGCTATGGGGACAGGTCCATTTTGCAGCAGCCAAAACCATCCAGAACAGATTCTTGAAAGAACTGTTAGTTCTTCATCTAGGACTGCCCTCTTCATTGCTGAGACTGGAAGTGGATCTCCCTTCTATTAAGGCTAGAATCCACAAAGCAGTTATACTTTGCGGAAGAAGACTGATGAGCTTGGATGACCGTAATTTAGCAAAACAATGTTTTACTGAGGAACTTGCTAAGGGAAGATGGGCCCATTTTTGGACAACATTGTCCCTTTCCTATTTTGAAAATGTCAGGACTTCCATCATTCATAAGGACAAATATTCTATTAGAGATAAGATTTTTGAGTTGGGTTCCTCTGAAAATATGCTTGCCAGCCAGCATCAAGTGTTCTCTCCATGGTACAGCCTTATAAAGAGGGAACAAAATTCCCAGCAGTATTTTCAAGACTTAACTTATGTTGCTCTGAGAAAAGCCTTTACTGCCCTCCGTTTTCAGACAATGCCTTCAGCTCATTTAGAGGGAAGATATAAAGGAATCCCTTACACACAGTGTCTTTGTATTTGTGGCTCTGGGGTAGTGGAAAACCTAGTGCATTATAGTTTACACTGCCCACTGTATAGGGACCCCAGGAACCATTTCAAAAGGGAGGCCTTTTGAAAGCGAGGGAAGGTTGGACACTGACTGATATTATTTGTGATCTGTTGGAAGACCACTCCAATATTACACTTAAGGTGGCCACCTTCACAGTAGCAGCCCAAAAGATCCATTGTCGATTTCTAAAAACATCAGCAGTGGACTGCAAAGGGGACCAGTGGCTGTAGCCCTATTGTTGCCCCAGCATTTTCCCCTGTAATTTTAATGGATTTTATTCCTGTATTTTGTAGGTATTTTTCTGTTGTGTTTTTGAAATATTTTGTAATGGACATTGTGCCACAGACAAATAAACTTGATGATGATGACTAAGCTAATTTGACAAAAGTATTTTGTATTGTCAAAAAGCACTATTAAAACACTAAATATTGTTAGTAGTGCTACTATATAATAATAGCGACAGCAGAATTAAATAATGCCTTTCCAGAATGCATTGTCTATAAGAAAGAAGAAACATGTGCCTCTGAACATGTAGGAAAGTCTTCAATTTTTTATATAAAATTATTTTTTATTCTTTTTTTCAAAAAAATATCAAGAAACAAAACAATCCTATACATATCTACTCAGAAATAAGTACTATTGTATTCAATGGGACATACTCCTGGGTAAATAGATATAGGATTTGTTACAACCAGAAAGACAAAGTGACTCAGTAGTGGCGGCACTGTCGGGGGTGCGGAGAGGCCAAACTGCTGCAAGTGACATCTTAGGTCCTGTCTATATGAGGTGTAAATAATATGAACACGTCTGAAAGGCCAGGCTTTCGCAAGGACATGAACAGCCTACATAGTTAAACCTCCCCATAAACTCTGCATGACCCCCTAGCCAGCTGGCTGCTGCGAGCGATCTACTGGTGATTTTAAATCTCCCAGCACCTATATTTTTTTAAAAATAAAATCTTCCTGTGGTGCTCACAAATGTCATTTTGTCTTTACAACATAAAAAAGAAAAAAAAGAGTAAAAATTGCCATTTCATGGACTTACTAGACCCGTGCTTAGCCAGGAATCCAACATGGCAGCCACTGTCAATTCCCCTCTTTGCTAGCCCTGCGCTCTCTGCTCATCCAGACAATCAGATTCCCCTGCTTGTGCATATCTGTGTGAACGTGAGTGGTCAAATGATCACACGTTCACATGTCATACAGATTTTTTAGAAAAATCCATAAGAAGCCCCAGATGCACTGCGAACAGATTTTAGGGTGAGTTTTGCCATGCCCTTCTGAATAATACATATTTGTGCAAATGGCCGTCTGAACAGATCGCCGTTTGTTCGCACACTGTTTGTATTTTTTTTTAACATTTACACAGACCCTTAGTAAAAATGCCACAGTGACTCAGAAAAGGTAATTTTACCTCCCTGACACACACACACACACATACAGAGGTTTCTGTGCATGCAGGCACTAAAACATTAATCTGTCCTTCCCAATGTAAGAAAAAACACAAAAGGTTGTCATGAAGGCAAGGAAGAGCAGACAGGAAGCACATAACAGGAAAAAATGAATTCTTCTTGTGTTTTTGTAATGCATGAAACATATGGAGTGAGAAAAAGGCAAGGCACCTGGATCATAAACCAGTAGGATTCTAATAGCAGTGGCAAAACCAAAAATGAAGGTTTTTGTAGCTTGGTTTTATTTTATTTTTATTTTTATTTAGAGTAATTATACCCTGCTCTTCAGCCACAAAGGCTCTCAGAGCAGCTTACAAATGGTTAATTTAACAGTTCCCTGCCCTCAGGCTTACAATCTAAATAATACATGACACATTAGGAAAAAGGAATGGCAGTGGGGGCTAGGGATTAAATCCAGCAGATACTGCTGGCTCTGTCCCTCCAAGGCAGGGTGGTGGCAATTGGGCTGGAGGGAGGGCCTTTCACCTGCTGCTGGGCCTAGGCCTGATGAAGTTCTGCCTGCCTCTTCTTTTCTCCCTCCCACCTATGATCAGCAATAAACATTTACTCTTGAGGAATCCCTTACTCTTGAAGAGATCCATTACTTCTCTTAGACCTGACAAGCCTGGTGTCTAGCAGCCTTATGGTTCACTGTGAATCAGGGCTTGTCTCATGGGCAATTTACCCAGGCTTCTCCCCATATCAGAGTCCTTCAGTCCAAATGACGCTGGGCTCTTGCCCCAATTTGTTTCCAGACTATCCTGATGACATCTGAGGCAAAGCCAGGGGGAAGCTGGGGGAAGCTCTTTTGCAATGTTTTGTTTTTTTAAAAAACACCCTGGAAAACCCATGTCATGCAGGAAAACCCAGATGGGTCCAGCACAGGAATGCAGGAGTCCATACCTGCACGCTGGTCTGAATCTCTGGACGCCTCCACTGGTGTCACTCTACAGCCATGAAGGAGGTCCCCAGCATGTGATCAAGGCCTCCTGCATGTGACCAGCCTTGATCACATGCTCAGGGCCTCCTTCATGGCTTCAGAGAGTGTGACAGACAACAGCAGTGGAAGTGCCCCCCAGTACAGGCTGCCGTGTGCATGTAGACTTCCACCCATTTTGTCACAGTAATGGGAGGGAACCTGGCCAGGTCCATGGCCAGAATACACTGATCAGAAGGCAGCATATTCTGGCCAGTGCAGACAAGCCCTCAGTGACTCAAGGTGATATGGCAGGCTACAGAAGTTTTTAATAAGCCCATTTAAAAAATGAAATAATTACGTTCTACATAACCACAGCTTCCACTTAGTAAGTGTGTCAAGTTTTAGGTGTCTGGAATTCACGGTCCTAAGGCTATGATGGAGATAGACACATACTATCTTTTTCATGATTATAGATGTATTATCTCTATAATCCAGTTTGTGTTTCTAATTTTCTTTCTTTAACTGTTAAATTTGTGATGTTCTCTTGAGATCTTGACAGTGATAAAGAAGCCAAATTTAGGTTTGTTTCACTGATACATATTTGCAGAAAGATAGCCTCATTTGCCCTCGTCCACTTACATAATTATGGCACAGAACCTCCAAGTAGCTTCCTCCTTTTTGAGGATGGTAAATGAATGCACGAGTAAAAGGCCTTGCAAATCCTATCAAAATCAAGTGAATTACCCACTCTTCTTGTGGGGAACACCCTGATATTCTGATGCTGCAGAACATTCAAAAGCCAGATATTGAGGCCAATTTTCTTAAGAGTCCTTGGCTTTGAAGAAATGTGGAGTGGCTATAATACTTGTAGTCTCACTCTGTTTTCAGCTTCAGCATTCTCTATTGGGTGATGAGTGTCCCTTCATTTTTCTCAAGGGCTTATTGCATTCCAGAAAGCATACTGTTGCAACCATACTCCCAGTGTAGGTCAAAATCCAGTTCTTAAAGAGACTGTTTCTCAAATTCACTGCATTTGTAGAGGAAAATCTAATACTTGACAGTGACTTCAGTGTTGTCCTAGATAATGAACATCACTCGTCTAGCAGAGGTAGCAACACTCCAGGAAACTTGTAAACTTTTTGGAGTCATGCTATATGCTATACAAGAGACTAAACATTCTGTGTGGATGTATATGCATTCAAGTCGCCAGTCAGTTTATGGCAACCCCCTGAATTTCATGTGGTTTTCTTAAGCAAGGAATACTCAGAGGTGGTTTGCTAATTCCTTCCTCTGAAACATAGCCTACAGCACCTGTATTCATTGGCAGTCTCCCACCCAAGTAGTAAGCAGGGCAGATCTTGCTTAGCTTCCAAGTTCAGATAGGATCTGGTGCTTTAAGATATTTAGGTAGGCTACTGAATATTGTACTCTAGTAACAAAACAAAACAAAACAAAACAACAACCTATAACATACACACACACACACACTTTTGTCATCAAAACAGAAAAGGGACCCTAAGTATATTTACCAACATTGACATTTCAGCTATGTGCATACACTCAGCCAAGTGGACTTGGGCATAGAGGCTAAATATGCTACTCTTTCAGAATCAAATGTTATTGAACAAAATGAGTAAAGAAATCTAGTTCTTTTTTGAGACATTTCCTCCTAATATTCCTCTTCCCCCCACACACTTTCCCAAGTAGTGTGAAGTGCATTCAAGATTGTGACTAGAATGTGGTTCTCATCATTTCTCAGTTTCTCAGTTGAAGAAGGAACAGATTCAAGAATATTCTGAACTCTAAGCTGAATTATCTGAAACTAAAACACAAGGCAACCTATTTAACATACCACAGCCATATAACACAGACTAAATTTGTTGAAAATTAAGGATGTCATTTAATTACAAATACAATCACGTGTTTTTAAACCTCTGTGGATATTTACCTGTTTGGCAGTATAAAAACATTATTGATTAGATAGACAGATAAGAAGTCTATTCTACATTCTTACAGTACAATCGAGACATCTTAATGTCTTAAACATTACCCCACAGATTTGTATTTTTCAGGTTACACCAGAACATAGAGGAATTGTAGAAAGTTTCAACTGTGAAGAAGTAGACCAAAAGAAAATTCTTCAAATATGCAAACTCTGGACTGATGGGTTTCTGGAAGTTTTAGCAATCTTTCAAACATCAGTTGTTTGTGCCTCTCATTGCTAAATGTCTTAAAATAAGAGATGGACTATATAGTGTGATCATAGTCATACCAAATCCCTATGACCATCTTGCACCTTGATGAAGAAAAAGCCTTTGATTGTGCTGAGTGGTCATATCTTAAAGCCCACTCACTTAGAAGATGGGCTGTGCCCCACCATACTTTAAAGGTATTACATCCAACTATCAAGGTTCTCAAGCAATTGTCTTTTAACCATCACAATGCAAAACCTTCTCGGGTATAGAGGAGAAACAAGGCAAAGGTGTTCACTGTATCCAGTATTATACATCATTGCTTTCCATACTAATTAGAGCATCCAAGGCATTTAGATGTTATTCATACAGAATATAACACTGGACTGGTTATAGATGACAAATCAATATCAGCACTACCATATATAATATTATACTTAATGATTTGGAGCAAGGTACTGTTATTTGTGACAAATTACAAAGCAAACTATCATAAACCAGTTAATCCATCAGCAGCTATATAAACAAAATTGGAAAAGAGATGTCTACTTTTTTTGTACTTATGCCTTAGAGGCCTTTAGACATTCACATTTCCCCTCCCCAACTTAAAATGTATTAGGGATCATTAGTCATGTTTAGCCTGAACAATCAAAATAATGGTAGAATTCAAAGACACAGCCATGTTAGTCTGGAATATCAATGAGCAAGTGGATCTTGTACCACCTTTTAGACTGAGAGAGACTAACATGGAGACACATCTGAGGAAGTAGACCAAGTCTAGGAAAGCTTATGCTACTGAGGTGCTACAAGATCCTCTTGCTTAAAGTAAGGGTGGGTAACCTGCCTAGACTGCTCTTCCTATTCCAACAATTATAATTTATCAACCTACTCCATATTTTTCATCCAAACAAAAGGTTACTGCTGGCCAAATGAACATTGGGATCTAATGTTATATTTAAATAGAAATTAGTCATAATTATAAATATTTATGTTTATTTATATATATATTCATGTTTATATTTAAATAACATTAAACATGAGACAACAACATACATAACAATACAAGAAGATCACTGAGAAATAAAGAAACTTGGGTGTATGTTTAGCCACAGTTTTAAGAAGCAAAGGAAAAAGAGAAGAGACAGAAGTCTGCAATCTAGAAACACAAGTAAGGATCCACGCCTCTACACAAGTCATCAATGGGACATAACTTCTTCCAAGAAGAGGAGAACCATCTACAAGACACATTCCTCCTCCCTGATGAAAAAGAAGGAAAAGAATTTTTTCTTACTACTGCAAGACTTCATGACCCACAACAGGAGTACTGTGAACCCAGACAACAATATTTTAAATCTATCAAGCCACACCCTGAGTCAAACAGAGGATTCTGTTCCTTCTCCCATTCCAAACCTACACACATAATACATTTCTGTGGGGCTCTAGAAGCCTTTTTCCACTGCCTATGACTCAAGGAATACTTCAAGGACAGTGACACCAGTTAGGACAACTCACAAGGATTACCCCTGACTCCACAACACTACAATAGACACTACACCAGTATACAACACAATACCTCTGAGATTCAGAAAAAGAAGAGCCCCACAAGGACTCTTCCTGATGGTTGATGCACGGAAATTGACTTCTACATAGAATTTTTCTGCAGCAATAGAATTTTTCTTCTGCCCAAACAGAAATAATTAATAACAGATGTAATTTACCACACAATCTCAGCCACAAGGATCAAGATGCTATACATAGTCTCAGGAACAATCCTAATATTGTCATCAAGGAGGATGGCAAAGAGGCTGTAGTCATCATGGACAGGAGCTTGAGAGGCAACTCTCCCAACACTACATTCTACAGAATCCCGTCTAATCCCACAGATCAATACCAGAAAGAATTACACAGATTGCTCAGGAGAAAAGAAACATCAGAATAAGAATACAGTTGTCCTTCCATATCCACAGATTTGGTATCCACGGATTTCAGTATTCATGGCTTGAAAATATTCTTTAAAAAATAATAATCCAAAAAGCAAACTTTGATTTTGCCATCTTATATAAGGGACACCATTTTTCTATGCCATTGCATATAATGGAACATATTCACAGATTCTGGTTTCCACAGGGGGTCCTGGAACCAAACCCCAGCAGATATTAAAGGACAACTGTATATCCACAAACTCCAATCCATCAACAGTGGGTTAGACAGAGACAATGGTTTTCTGGTACACTTACACATATTATTAACACCCAGCCTCAAGAGGGCTCTCTTGGCCAGTTTATCGCATCTCCTTTCTGGTTCCCATCCAGCATTACACTACATTCCAATGACTTCTCCCACCATTCATATGCAGTAGTTATCTACTTACCTTGGCTTTAGGCAACAGCTTTCCTCCTATGTTTGTCTTCCAGTGATCATTGTTTAAACTGAGCTTGTTACCTCATCAGCATACACACAAGTGATGCATTTCTGTTACTATTCACACATACCACCAACTCATAAGGGTCTGTTCCTAGGCACTTGAAGCATACCACACCATCTGTAAAACACAGTGGAGGCATTGTGATGGCATGGACATGCATGGCTCCAATGGCACTGCATCACTAGGGCTAGAAAGCTGGGCCAAAGCTAACAAAATGAAATTCAATATGGAGAAATGTAAGGTACCGCACTTAGGGCAGAAAAACAAAATGCATAGATATAGGATGGGGGAGACCTGGCTGAACGAGACTACGTGCGGAAGGGATCTAGGAGTCCTAGTAGACCACAAGTTGAACATGAGTCAACAGTGTGATGCGGCAGCTAAAAGGCCAATGCGATTTTGGGCTGCATCAATAGAAGTATAGTGTCTAGATCAAGTAATAGTACCACTCTATTCTGTCTTGGTCAGGCCTCACCTAGAATACTGTGTCCAGCTCTGTGCACCACAGTTCAAAAAAGATATTGACACATTTCCTGGCGCATGTCCAGAGAAGGGAGACTAAAATGGTGAAAGGTCTGGAAACCATGCCTTATGAGGAGAGACTTAGGGAGCTGGGTATGTTTAGCCTGGAAAAAAGACGGTTAAGGGGAGATATGATAGCCCTGTTTAAGTATTCGAAGGGGTGTCACATTGAGGATGGAGCAAATTTGTTTTCTGCTGCTCCAGAGACTAGAACACGGAGCAATGGATGCAAGCTCCAGGAACAGAGATTCCACCTCAACATTAGGAGGAACTTTCTGACAGTAAGAGCTATTTGGCAGTGGAACACACTCCCTCAGAGCATGGTAGGGTCTCCTTCCTTGGAGGTCTTTAAACAGAGGCTGGATGGCCATCTGTCAGGGATGCTTTGATCATGATTTCCTGCATGGCAGAAGGTTGGACTTGATGACCCTTGTGGTCTCTTCCAACTCTACAATTTTATGATTCTATGACTTCACTCCATGCATGTGAAGGAGTAGACTTAAGTCTATGAAAGCTTTATGCTACCCATTTGTTTCTCTCAGTTAGTCTCACAGGTACTACAGGATCCCTCTTCTGCAGTCTAGGGACACAAGGAATCTCATAGGGTTGGCATTTATCACATGAAATGGACATTTAAGGAAGTTATTTTGCAAGCTGTGGTTTTGTGATCTCAGGAGGCAGCTAGATATCTACTAACTTTCACATATTGGCTGAATCTTAATAACCAAATACTGGCAGCCTGTTGTTGGTATTTTGCTTAATGTTATCTTCATACCAACTCACAACAAGTTCATATTCCCATCTGCTCAACCATGATAGAATCAAATGAAATCCAGGATTGCATGCCGCTTCATCCCTTTCAGACTGAATGCTTGCTGCAGAGCTATAGCTGCTATGCCATTGTAATACTAATTGGTACTTATTTAGGTTAGGGCTAACCAAGGCTTGTCATTCATTGGGATCTGAATGAGTTTCAAACTTCCAAGTGATCGACACAGTTTAAAGTTTACAAATTGTGCATAGGCTGTTTCAGAGGAAATTGAAGATGAGACAAAAATTGGAGATAATGAAGTACTCCCAACTGCTTCTTGGATAAGGACAGAAGAAGCTGTCTTATATTGAGTCTGATCATTGGTTCATGTAATCCAATACTCCAATAATCCAACAGCAGCAGTTCTCCAGGGTTTCAGGCAGAAGTCATTCTTTTTCCCTATATGAAGACTGTTGGTATTCTGTAGCAGTTTCCCATTCAAATACTAATCAGGCCTCACACCGCTTAGCTTCCAAAATGAGGTATGTGTGTCGAAGATAGGACAGACTGATTAGAGTGTGACGGGCTACTAGAATTGTCCAGTGTCACCATCCCCAGCATATAGAAGTATTGGGAGAAGAATAACTAGAGAGAGAGAGAGACATGTTTCAGTCCCAGTTGCCATGTAATAGAAAATATTTCCACTGCATGGACATAAGGATTTGCTGGTTGCCAAAATGAAAACTGGATAGGGTTCCTGTCCCTTTAATGGTTGTGCAGAAGAGTGATCACCAGCATTGAGGCCATGATATTGAGAACTCAGCTGCGCTGGGCAGGGCATGTTTCTAGGATGGAGGACCATCGCCTCCCAAAAATACTACTCTACGGTGAACTTGCCACGGGTCAGCATAAGAGGGGCGCTCCAAAAAAAGCGATACAAAGACTCCCTGAAACAATATCTCAGGCTCGGCCAAATTGATCACCAACAATGGTCCGCCCTGGCCTCACATCGGGAGGCATGGAGACGCACTATCCATAATGCTGCAACCTTATTTGAGAACTCACGCCGAACAAGTCTTGAAGAGAAACAACAACGCAGAAAGAATCACAACCCAAAAACATCACCCAAGGAGACCTTCTGCTGTGCTTTTTGCAACTGGACTTGTTTATCTCAGATTGGCCTTTTTAGTCATCAGCGCGCTTGAAGAAAGCGCGGGATGAGTCCTTCCTGAATCTTCATTTGCGAAGGAAAGCCAGAGAGAGAGAAGAGTGAATTTCAGCAGGTATTCCTTTTTATCCAGTTGCATGACAAGCAACACCTGCTGAAATTCCCCCTTCTATTCAAGAATTAAAGGAACAGGAGCTGTCTCCACTTTTTAATCTGCCACCCCTAGGTGATGCCATAGGATCCAGCTTTGGAAGACAGGTCCTGTAGAATTTTATAAGGTTCTGTGGCCTGAACTATTTGATACTTTATATACAATCTGCTGCCAACACCTAAGTGGTTTTGAGATTAATGGACCTGCATACAAGTCATGCTTTAGGGATTGCATTGGCAATTGGTGGATGCCAAATGCTCTTCATCTTTCAGAGATAGAAATACACTAATCTTCAATAAATATTCCAGAATGGTCTTCCTTAAGCCTCAAATTTGATAATTGTTTAGCAACCAAATGATGCATAGTTTAGAACTATTTTGACTGAATGTTGACCTTCTCAGTGAATATGAGAGTGGTGGTTAGAAAGAAACCACTTAAGATTATTTATTTAAATGGAAGGTCCCTCATCCTCCAAAACACAGAAGTGCCTTTGTACTTGGAGGGAATTATGTTTTGCAATTTAGCTGCATACATTTTTAATTAAGAGATATATTTTATTCTTTTTATAAGAATGTGTATTTGTGCCTGTTTGTACTTGAGCTTCAAAGAAAAATAAAGGTTATTCTGATCTATTCTTTGCCAATCATTTCAGAGCTTCTTGCCTTCAAAAATTAGTCGTTCTGCCAGGAAATGTACTTTTAACTATATTTATAGGACAACACAATGACATGCAGTATCCTCTCAATGTCCCATTATGTTTTATTTGCATTGTATGTGTTACATTGCAACAATTCAATGTACAAAATGACAGTGGCACTGAAGTATTTCCGCTTCTTTCCCCCCTCTAGGCTGTTGATATACTTTTGCAACATGGAGCATATGTCAATGTTCAAGATGCTGTTTTTTTCACTCCTTTACATATTGCAGCCTATTATGGCCATGAACAGGTATGGCAAAGTCTCAGCTGTGTGATCACAAATGGATAATTGTATGGGCAATATGAAGTCCCCTCTGCTTCAGAAACAAGAGAGGGAGGAGAAATCTTGGCCTTGTCCACACATGGAAAAAGTCAGTAGAGACAGTGAATAGGTTCTCATACAATGCTGTTTTGCTGAGATAGTCTTTGTCTGTGGATGAGACAATACAGATGAATCAAGTTACAATTCTGGGGTCACCAAAAGCCAACGCAAACATAATACTTTTCAGTGAGGACAATTCACATCTTTGACTCTCATCAAGGGTTCAGTCATCAAACAATTAGAAAGATCAAATGATATATATGAACATGACAATCCATTAGTTACTAGCCTAGATACATTTCATGCCGTAACATATCATTCAATGCACAGCTGAATGCTTGAAGACCTTTTATTGAAAAGCAATGTGCTTTACAGATAAAATGAAAGACAATATGTATGGCATGTAATCTATATAGGCACTATCGCTTTATGCTATATTTATCTAATTATGAATATGCATATCTATGTTTGCCTTTCATTCACCATCTTAATTTCTTGAGAAAAAGGAGAATTTTGAACAAGCTCATTTTGCAGTAATGTGAACATGTGCTGTAATAAAAGTTGTTTTTTTTACCTACCCAGATTGGGGAGATTATCAGACATGGAGGAATATGCCAAAAAATCACATTGCCACCATCAGAAGATCACTAGAACAACAGAAAGGGAGACCTTACCATATGCCATGTCCTTCAGCCATTCCAGGGGTGTAGCGCTGCCACCACTGAGGCTTTTCTTTTTCATTGAT
The DNA here is from genome assembly GCA_030847615.1 of Gambelia wislizenii. Taxonomy (NCBI): domain Eukaryota; kingdom Metazoa; phylum Chordata; class Lepidosauria; order Squamata; family Crotaphytidae; genus Gambelia; species Gambelia wislizenii. Next base: position 114,975,265 of record JAUMIR010000004.1, read on the forward strand.
GGGGAGAAGCTGCAAATCAAAAGGGACACCCTACTGATGGCTGTACTGTGCCCCCAGGACGCTGGAGGATGTTGTCATCTGGTAAGGTCACCCTTTCCTGTTCTTCTAGCAATCTTCTGATGCAGTTTTTGCTGTGTCTGATAAGCTCCTGGGTGACTCAAATATCAGCCATGCACAGAAGGGTCATGTGAATCTATTGCTATTCTTATAGAAATCTGTTGGGCATTATTTTGAAAGAGATGGGAGAACATTAGCACATTCGGCTTGAAATGTGTACCCATATTGAAGTATTCTTGGTTTTTAAATCATGAGACTTTCCCAGGCCATTGTGCTGCCTCAAATACTTGTTTTTCCTGAGCCATTAGATGTGCCCCAAGATTTCCTCTGGTTTTCCAATGGATGCTGTGACCCACCTTTTAGATATCCGCTTACCTCTTAAGCCAAAGTCAACAGGCAGTAGAGCCTCCTAATTCTAATGTTGCCACCTTTCTCACTGTATCTCCTCTTCTCCATTGTTTCTTTGTGGGCAGAGAGACCATGAAGATCTAAGAGTTTTCTTTTCTAAGAAAAAAAGTGGCATGTCATTGTGGGGCAAAACATCCCTGCTGAGGTTCCCTGCTGAGAAATGAAGGAGGAAGCAGACAGCCAATTCTAGTCTGTGAAGGAGATATGAATGAAGCAGGCTAGGGGTAGTCTGAACTTCATGGAGTAGAAAGGGTGAAGGAGTGCCTCATTTGATTTAATGGACCAGCCTCCACTGATAAACTATCATTAGTGACCCTGGGTATTTTGTGATAATGAAAAAAAAAAAAACCCTAAGGTTTACCTCTAGAATTGAACACTCTTCCATTGGTACCTTTCAAATGATGCCTGAAATGGCTACATAGACTTGCTCTGTGCCAGCTCCATATTTTAAAGGACACTTAGGCAAAAGTCCTTCAAGCAGAGTGACCTCCTTACTCAGTTGAACCATCTCTTGCTTTTTTCTGCCCAGCCACATTCCTGCCAAGGCTATCTAGTAGCAGTCACTGGGTCCTTGTATTGTCTTCACTGCTGTAGCTGCATAACTGCCCATGTTCTCCCTTTGAACCAGAGGAAGAATGCATCAACATTATAGGTGCCCAATGATTCTTATTCTTGGGCTCTTGTCATCTGACTTTATTTAAGCATGGCTTTTAGACGTTGTATATTTCCTGTGCCACTGAGATAACACTTAGGTGAAAACAAAGTATGGTTTCCAAAAGTGGTTTGGAGACCTCAGTCCAAAAACACAGTCTGCTGAAAAGAATATAATACATTCAGTTATGGTTCTGGCACGCACAATGTTTGCTTTTATGGGATGTTTCATATATATAATCTCCTCATCCACTTACATTAGAAAGACCTGCATATGTAGGGCCGAGAGGCTGGTTTATTTTATTTGGTAGAAGTTGCCTTTGAAGAAAAAGTCACAGTTCTCTAAAATTATGCTAAAATGCATGTGGTGCTTTTATGATAAGAATTCCAACTTTCAGAAAAGAAACTATAGCTTGGACATATCTAATTTATGGGTATTTTACTTTATTTTGCTACTTAGGTCAGTTAAACTAATAGGCTTCTGTCTGTGTCATTTTTTTAAAAGGAATTAGCTGCTGAGCTGGTGAAATATTTTGTCAACATACAACTTAATTATAATTTGAGACTGCAATAACCCTAATTCTCATGACAATGGGTAGATGTAACATACTCCTGATGCTATGTGGAAAAAAATTGCTGAATATGAAGGGGCACAATCTATATACTGCCCTGTGATTCCTTAAAAAAATGTGAGTGTTCCTTACAAATTCTGACTCATAAAATATTGATAGGTAACACGGCTCTTGCTGAAATTTGGTGCCGATGTGAATGTGAGTGGAGAAGTTGGAGACAGACCCCTTCACTTGGCTTCAGCCAAAGGATTTCTTAATATTGCAAAGCTTTTGATGGAGGAGGGCAGCAAGGCAGATGGTAAGTTATTTGAAATACACATTGTGTGTGTGTATATACCTCAGAGAGCTCACTTGGGCATCCTGATATACCTTTCTTATATTTTTCAAGTAACCTGCCCAATTCTATCAACACCCAACCCTCTGGGTTTCCTATGATAGCAACATTATTATTTATATGGTCTCAATAATAATAATAATAATAATAATAATAATTTATACCCCGCCCCTCTGCTAAAAACAATCGGGGCTCAAACACCTCGTGCCAGCTTTACCTTCATCAAGCCTCTCTCAACACCAGTTTTAACTCAGATTTAATATCTCAAGAAATATGCAGCTCTGTGTTCCTCCACTATCACATTTCATCCCCTAAAATACATAATGATGCCCTTTCAAGATCATCCCAGGCCCTGAGGTTTCTCACAGCTAAAACCTTAGACCTAGCAATGCTCCCTGGTGATGTCATAAAGAGTAATGCATTAAGTACTAACCACAGTTGCTCACAGCTTGCCATTCAAACACAGGCATAAAGAGAACACATTTTTTTCTATTTGGAAATTAAGAGAGAAATCTTAGCTAAAGGGGCTTCTCTCAGATGATACTTGAGCTATCTCCTGATTTAATCCAAAGCTTTCTACAAGCAAACTATGGCTGCTGACACACTGCAGAAATGATGCAGCTTGACACTGCATTAACTATCATGGCTCCATCCTATGGAATCCTGTGATTTGTAGTGGTATCAGAACTCTCTGACAGAGAAAGCTAAATATCTCACAAAAGTAGAAATCCTAGAATTATATAGCAGTGAGCCCTGACAGTTAAAGCGGTGTGTCAGCAGCCTATGTGCTTCACAGTTGAACTATGCTGTGGTCCCTTACTTGCCAGGTGAGGAGTAGAAGGGAACAAATGAAAGAGTTCATGGAAAATCTGACTTTTTGGGAAAGTTTTGAAGGAAGAAAGAAGGATGGCACCACCAAACAGATGTGTAAGGCACAAAAAGGAGCAAGGAAAAGGTGTGGTGTCATTTCAGGGACCAGAAACATTAGAGAAGCCCTTCCACACTACACAATTATAGCCCTTTAATTGTATTTTAATTGCTATGGCAACATCCTATGGAATCCTTGGATTTGCTGTCTAGGGAAGTATTTTTAGAATCCTCAGCCACAGGGCTCTAGTGCTTTCCCAAACCCCAGGATTCCATAGGATGCGGCCACTTCAGTCAAAGTGGAATTATAGCATTAATACTGTGTAGTGTGAAAGGCCCCCAGATCCCTGAAACTACTGTTATTGGAGGCTGTTTCTTGTAGTGATCACGATGCTGAGTTATGACTGACATCCTTTTGTGGTCTGAGTCTTGTGCCTTGAACTGCTCCATAGCATGAGACATCCATCAGATGAAGATATCCCTTGACTGTACAAGAGTATAACACTAAGTCATAGTGCTACTATTCCACTTTAACTACTCTGGCTGCTGTGGAATCCTGGGATCTGCAGTTTAGGGAGAGGCATTTAACTGCTCTGGCTCCTGTGGAATCCTGGGATTTGCAGTTTAGGGAGGGGCATTTAGAACTCTCAGCCAGAGAGCTCTTAGGCCTCACTCAACTATAAACCCCAAGATTCCATAGGAAGCAGCCATAGCAGTTAAAGTGGAATAATAGCACTATAAAAATGACCAGTTGAATCTTTGTCTCTCCTTGCTGCTATTGAATGCACAGGAGCTGGGGTGGGGAGTGACATCCCACATTCTGTTCAAGCGCTTAGCCCCTTGAGGATTTTGTCCAGTCAATACCAGTCCAGTCTGCAATTCCAGCCTTCCTCACATTTAATATATGCCCGTGCATTACTAAGTGTATTGATTCATATGACACTTGTTTTTTTTTATCCTTTCTTAATTCTTCACACACAGCCCAGAAACACTGGCTTTCTAGACCCTCATTCTTCACACTACTTGTTTTCACAGTATCATTCTGCCCATGTTAAGCTGAATGTAAGCTGCCACACCGCTATCCTACTCAGTAGTACCAGCCAGCATAAATTTAACATATTCTCTGTGAGTCATGAATGCATTACATACCTCCTACTCCCTCATTAAAAAAACTGTAGGAGCAGCATGACTCAGATTTGTAAGTAATTCTTTTTTTCCCCCTACCAAGAGCCCTTGATATTTAAGGCTTGGTGTGTGCATCGAAGCAATATAATTATAATACCAGGGGGTGGAGAGGAAAGAAGGTATGTTCACCAACCATAAGTGGTAGAAAAAGACTTGTTATCAGTTAGTTAATTTATTCCTAAAGAAGAGGAAATCAGGACACTGTTATAGATGATTTATTTTAAACTGCACATCATCTTTCGCTGGAAAGAGAGAGGGACAAAGAGACAGGGGAGGAAAGGAGAGAGGATTTCTAGAGAGAGATGCGGAGAACCTGAAAGCTGAGGATTTCTTACCCTCAAAGTAGCACATTTTGAAACTTGAAATCTCCATGGCAACTGAAGGAAAGAGTTATAAGCATTAAAGAAGGAAAATAATTCATTATTTACAATTAGCCCAAACTGTTCTGAAAGCATCCCCCTGAAATACAACCACATGCTGCCTCTGTACTTTGACCTATTCGGTCTAACATGTTTTGACTGGTCAGCCATTTGGAGCCAGATTTTCAGGTCACAGAAGCAGAGGGAGAGGGTGGGTGGCCACTGAGGCAGAACAAAAAGGTCAAAATGCTGTCAAACGTGGCTAAACATTTGCACAATGAAAGGTAGTGTCAGGGTTTTTCTCCTGTTTCTTCTGCTTGATTTGGAATTGTAAAAGGTCTTGTCACAAGGCAGCTTTGCCACCTGCTTTTTATACAAGTGAGTTCAGACAGAAAAACAAACAAACAAAAGTACTCCTCTTGACTGTGCCTTCAGAGACTGGTGGATGTCATGGGTTGTTTCTCTCCCTCAGGAAGCAGGGAAGTACTGGGGAAAAACTTGCCCAGGAGGGTACATGATAAGAGTGTGGCTGTCAGCCCTGCACTGTCTGAGCACTGGATCTCTCCAGCCTCCATAGCGTCCTTCCCTGTTACGTTCAGCACCGCTGCAGACCTTCTAGGCTTGCAGAGTTATTGTTCAGCTGCAGTTTTAATATCTGTCTTCAGCAGTAATGTCTTTTAAAAAAACAACAGTGGTTTTTTTTATTGGTAAACCACAGAGATATCAGAAGCATCAGATATAGATTCATTTACACAGACTTGAATTTCTGAGCTGAGATTTTGCTCTGCAGTGTCACACCTCCAAGCAGCTCCCTTAACACCCACCAGGTTCTGTGCCCCTCCTGATTTCTTGATACAGTGTGTGTGTGTAGTAGTAGTAGTAGTCCACAGTGCTGAGAAGCACCATTTTTATTTCCTACAGAAGGTGGATCTGGAGGGCTATAAGGGGTGAGGGGAATGAAAGGAATGTGTTCTGCCTGTGGGTATGTAGCCTAGGTTTCCAGAGTGAAAACTGCAGAGTGCTCCTGTGCTTTTCACAGTTGAGTAGAAGAGGGAATTTCAGCAAGTGTTGTGTGTTACCTGATTGTGTGACAAGCCACACCTGCTGAAATTCCTTCTTCTACATAACCATTAAAGGTACAGAAGCCCTCTCCCATTTCCAGTCTGACAACCCTAGCTGTGACATGGCATTTTGTTGTGTTTTATGGGGACAACCTATGTGTGTATGCACCGAATTGTGTGGAGTCTGTGGGAATCCCACTAGTGTCCAAATTCTAATATGGGAAATTCTAATTAGCTCAATGTGGCAGCAAGAGGCCAGGTAATTATGGGACCCTTTGACCTGTGTATACTGGTACTCACTGATGAGAACAGGGCAAATGTCCTGCATCATATTGACTGCAGGGCTCTGAGACTGGGGAAAGATGGGGTATTTAGCCCATGTAGACAAGCCCTCATTCTGAAATTCAATGATGATCACATTTTATGGACATCACTGCCTTTATTCTTTGTTATTTTTTCAAAACAGACAATCCTAGCCTCTGATTCACTGCATTGTGACACATTGCAATCAGCATGAGATCTCAATATGGCTCTAAAGGGGGGAAATATACAGGTCACCCCCCCATATGTGCAAGGGATATGCTTCTAGACTTACCATGGATACTCAAAACCATGGATAATAGCCAGCCCTATTGAAATGAATTACTTCCAGCCCAACCTGTGGTGGAAGCAAGCCATAGAATCGCACTAGAGGACCTAGAAAATGCCACATTTTTTGTGGACATGTTTATGTGAAACTGTGGTTACTGGCCCCATGGATCCTGTAATTCAGGAAGCATTACCCTTATTCAAAGTTGGATTTGTGTACTGTTGCTGATGTTATGACGTAGCCAACATAACTGGTCCGAGGAAGGAGATGCAACATGAACCCTGGAACAGGGGGTCAGGGGTCTCAACTCCCCTAGAGCCCCCCCAAAAATGATTAGACAAAATGGGCCAGCAAGACTCCTATGTGGATGAACTGCCTCAGAAATTATTAATGAGAAGTATATGAAATGATCAAGCGCTGAGAAATATTAAGATAGCTATTGTCATTGAGTTTTCCCAGGAATAATAAGGCTGTTTGCAATCTCTTATGCACACATACTTGCGTGTTAGCTACACTGAACACTCAGAGGGCACTTCTAAGTATACATTGTGCTTGTCTTCATATTTAAAGATGTTGGAACGATAAAGAATGGTGAAAGTAATTTGCCTCCCATGTGAGCACCTGCAAGCAGCCAACATTAGGAACAACCTGCCTGCCAATGTTTGAATCCTCGCCCACCTTAAAAACAGATCCAGGGTCACTGCACAATGAAGAATTAAAATGATACCAAAACAACAGTCGGTTAGGGGACATTTTATAAGTGAGCCCCCAGGATGGAAGCTTTTAAAGGAAGGTTTCTAGCCTTCCAAAAGCACTATATTCACCCTTAAAGTGTTCACAAATTAATATTTGGTGCAGTCATGATTATTTTAAAAATATTCACAGTGAATGTCCCACATTTAACACACTGTTGCAAATGTATTTTGCCTATGGTGGTCAGAAGGAGCAGTCACTTTATTCATTTCTATCAGTGACACATTTGACTGCTCTTACTTGCTACAAGCAGCTGTCTCTTGTAACCCCACATGTTATAAGTGGAGTACACTATAATGTCACTGTTTAGTTCAATATTGGATTTTGTAAAATCCATTATACAACAGCAGGCTGTCTTATTCATACACAATAGGAACTCTCTCAAGTTAAGGTCAGATGCTGCCAGTGCTGTTTCTTGTTTAAAATCTTTACCCATCTGGGGAGTCCAACAGTAAACTGAAATGTTTCTTGAAAAAGAGTTCTTCTTATCCTTCCTTTTCTGTGCATCCTTGGGTATGTCACAACCTTCAATTTGGACACACCTCCCCAAAGCAGTTTCATACCCAGGGTTATAAGAGCCCTCATATCAATGTCAGAAAGGAAGAGCAAGTGAGTCAATTATTTTTATCATTTACATTCCTCCTTCTCACCCTAGGGCTGTGCTTACAATAGCCTGTGTGAGGTATAGGCAGAAAAAAGATGTGGGGGTTCTGTCAGCCATTTCAGATAGTTCCATGCAATGTGTGGGCAGGAATAGGGCTTGAGCTCATTTGAACCCACACTCTATGCAAAAGTCACATGGCATACCTGCAGAGCTTGGAAATGTTATGTTTTTGACTACAGCTCACAAGATCACCAAGCTAGCAGAGGATTCTGGGCATTGTACTCCAAAAAGTAACTTTTCCAAGCTCTGCAGATAGGAAGTACCTTCTACTCCTTCCATCCCTCATTCAGACCTTTTATATAGTTCAAAAACTGGGTGTATGGATGTTTGTTCATAGATCCCATGTGTCAGCATGTGTAGAGCCAATATGCCAGAGCACAGTGACAACTGAAGCTAAGTCATGATGAGTTTCATGAGGAGGAGGTTACAACAATAGAAGCTGCAGATGTATTTAAAAGCCTAGAAGTTTTTGGCTAGTTTCAGACCTGACATGGTTCTTTCTAATAGACCATGTTTCTCTTTGCATTACTTTTAGAGTCTCTATAAATTCCAAACAGTGCTGTCTGAACTCATTTAGGATTAGCTCTTTCAGTTAGTTTTAAGATAGGAATCCTATTCCCTAGGAGCCTCAGTGAACTCAGCAGGACTTATTTCTAAGTAGCCATGTATAGGATTGCAGAGTATATGCCATGTAATCCTCTTTCTCTTTAGGAATGCTACTGCAGCCAGAGAGCCTATGGTGACCCTAAGGAGACCTCATTAAAGGGTTTTCTGAAGCTGAGAGTGTGTGACTTGCCCAAGGTGGTTTTCATGGCTGAGTGGGAATTCAAACCCTGGTCCAAGGACTTTATCAGACTTAACCTTAACCTTCTTTTGCCGGCATAAATTATGTTGTTTTAATCCGGCAAAAGAACCCTCCCCACTACCAGATCTACCTTTTCCAGCATCAGTGAGGCTTCCCTGGTAGTAACAGAGCACAAACAGAGCTCCGCTTACTTCCGGGATTGACATTTCACCAATTCTCACAAGAAGACGCTAGCATGGGAAATTCAAAAATAAAAACAAAATAAACACATAAAAGGTTCACACAAGCACAAAAACACACTTTAGAAGTGCCAGGTACATGGGGGTGGGTCTTAAAAAGAGCATCCCCTACCTGGCTGTCGCGATCTCACCTGGAAGCGTTTGCCCATTGACGCTGCATTCACATAAGCACAATGGTACAAGGATTCAAATGCCAGTAGAAAAGCAGAATAGGAGATCTATTGACGGCTTGGGCTCATTTACAGTACATAATCACAAAGGGACGATGTTGTCTGATATGCGTGCCCTTTCACGATTATTAGGCATCCTTATGATGTCATATCTGCCTGGTATGATAAAGTCCCAATGCTCAAACCACTATGCCACACTGTATCTATATGATATACTGTATAGTTAATGTGGCTGCTTCACTTTTGACTGCAACTCCATCATTTAGCTTGCCAGTTTATTGACTGTTGTCATTTTTCATGTTTGGTGGTCATCCTCTCTCCAAATGTGTACAGCAAGGAACAAATTAGCAGTCAAAAATGAGGCATAATGTGATCTAATTAAAATGGCTAAAATATAACAGTCACTATAGTTTTTATCAGTTTAACTGAAACTTCCAGGTCCACAGAGGTTTTAAAGTGCTCAGCCACAGCAGATCTGAGAGGTAGTTCTGTGTCTGCAAAGTAAAATAAAAAACAAAACTAGATTTCTTGATGGAACAACTATCCTAACAGTCTGCAACTTCTTGAGGCCACACTCAAGGATCTCAAGAGAGTAAAGGGGCATAGAATAGGCCTAGTCTTTTAAATACAGTTGGTGCTCCACGTTCACTGGTTTATCTTTCATGGATTTGATTATTAATGGATTATTTGCCACCACCTCCGCTACTGCCCTAAGCCATTTTATATAGGGACTTATAAGTCTCACCTGACATTTGCACACTCTCTGCAAACCTCACAGGACTGAGAGAGACTATGAGAGACTGCAAACTCATTATGAGACTTGTAAGTCTTTTTAAAAAGGGTGGAGGGCAGCAGCAAGAGGTGGCAGCAAACCCCGCCAGCTGTTTGGGTTATGCAAAACACTTGTGGGAGTGGAAAATCCACTCAAGACCTTTTAGCTTCAATGGGGAATTAAGCAACTCAAATGGCATACTAGTTTAATATCTTTTTATGGGGGAGGGTGGGGGTGGGTGGTACTTAGGGATTTTAGTCAGCATTGTTGTATTTTAATTGTTGTAAGCCGCCCTGATTGTTTTTAACAGAGGGGCGGGGTAAAAATAATAATAATAATAATAATAATAATAATAATTTAAGAGGCTCACATAACTTTCACAGGATCTTGGAGCCCTGGGTATGCGGGTGGAGCGAAGGAAGCACACAAGAGACAGGTGTTGAGAAACAATGGCTGAAACGTTTTTGAACAATTGTAGCATTCACACACACACACCACACATTCAGTTATCAAGCAAACAAGACTTTCAGAGTAAGACAAGAACTTAGTTAGAAGGGAATAGTTAGGCTACGAGGGTAATATTGTACCTAATTCTTGAAGTTCATCCTTCCAGAAAAGTGGCATTACTTTTGAGTAGCAGCAGCAAGAGTGGGGAAGGAGATGCTTGGGAAGGGATGGTTAAGGTTACTTGGAGCAGTGGAGGAATTCCTGAAGCCAGCTGGAAGCCATTTCAAAGTCTGAGAGAGTTAGAGAATAATTTGGAGGGGGCTTAAGTAGCAGAGCAATGTGGATTCAGTTAGAAACTGGGACTGAACCAAAGGACTTAAGATTTCCAGGGTTCTTAAGTCGAAGGCTTTCACAGCCAGCATCCGTATGTTTTTTCGTGGTTTTTTTCCCTGGCTGTAAGGCCATGTTTCCAGAACACAGACTCACAGCCTGGGGAAAAAAAACCAGTAAAAACCTATTTCCAGGGTTTTTATACATAAAATTCCTTTGAAGTTGTGCTCTGGATCAAAGGAACATTTGATTTCAGATAGCTCTCAATTGTTTTACAAATGGATTCCAAACAGCCATGATCTGGGAGATTGGGGATAATCTGATAAGCAGGTAACCCTCTTTGGTCTCTTGGATGCAAACGTGTCAGCTTAATCTATACAGCAATAAGCTGTATGTTTGAAGTGTGTAGGATACCTGTCTCCTTGGTGTTTCCATTTCAGAGAAGTTGCAGGATGTTTGTATTCAGGTGTGAATTTGTGGGGAGTTTATCAGGGCCCTTCCCAGGCATATCCATGCTTGCCCTCAGCGTGACTCCTGACCATGTCATGGAATGCATTTCCTGGCAGCCCTTGGATGGCCCTTCCAGCCAGATCAGCCAAATTTGATATGAAGGCATTGTTTTTCAAACACAGTGAACCAAAGTTGTGAACCAAAGTGAACCAAGCAGTGGATTATGGTTCTTGCAGTAGAGAAGTACTGTTACACCTGCTTTTGCCTTACAAAGGAACCCCACCACCTCAGATGAATCCATGGTGTGTTGAATCCATGGACCATACTTTTTTGTGCGTTAAATATGATTTGTGGGGGGTCACGTGCCCCTAACCCCCGCCAAAGTTGAGGGTCAACTATACATGGATTCAGACCATAAAAACCTGCCTCTTGAACCAACTAAGGATGCTTGGGCATGGAAAGTTATGTTTAGAAGTCATTTTTACGCTTATTTTAAATTTTAAAAGTTTTAAAAGCCATTAGTTAGATTTATCATTTGAATCTCCCACCCTAAGTAGATAGTTTTCATTATAGTTTTTAAAAGTACCTCTTTATGTTCCCATTTCTCAAAAATAACTAAAACGTTATCTAGTTACTATGTAAGCACTGAAATGCTGAAATGCTACTATTGTAGATGCCTGCGGGACAAAACACCTCCTTCTCCCAGGAAATAACAACCTTTTTGCCTCCTCAACACCAACATGATACTTAACATGAGCCAGCACTTGAACCACATAATATTCCTCCCACACCATTTACTAAAACCACACTTGCATGATTATGAAAATATACAAAAGCTACTGTTTTACCCCCAAGGAATAAAGTTGTCTCTTGTTATATTATTAGCATAATGTAATTTTCAATAGCTTAGTTATTGAGGAAAGGAATTAATTACAAGTAGGTTTTCCGTGGGTTTTTCCGGGAATGAAGATGCCAGCCACAGATGCAGGTGAAACATCAGGAATAAACTCTTGCAGAACATGGCCTCACAGCCCAGAAAAAATCCACGAAAAACCTATGGATGCCAGCCATGAAAGCCTTCAACTTCACAATTACAAGAAGCTTGTTATATACTTGTAGATATGGCCACACTGATGTAAGTGTGCTTCTAAAGACTTTATAAGACATTCCCTTTAAAACATTATTTTGCCAGAATAAAAAAAAAATCATTTCTTATGCCGGCAACAGAACATTCCCCCCACACTTACCTCCTCTCCCAGCAAAGGCAGCTCCAGCAATAAAGAGGAAGTGAATGGAGCTCCATTCCCTTTCTCTTTTGAAATAAATAAATAAATAAAAAGAAATAAACATCTAAAAGTCACACCGAGCACATACACACACTAAAAAAGCCTCCAAGTAACCCGGGGAAGGTCAAAAAAAGGTTGTCACTTACCTGGATATTGTGATCTCACCTGGAAGTGTTCTGCCCGGTTGGGCCATTGACTCTGCATTGGTGAGAGTTAAACAGCCCAAGGCTTTCTCTTATTTGCCTATCTCGATAATGTTTCCTGTCAGATCCTTAGGACTTTATCAACCATCTTTATCAGCGACGGCTTAAGCCAGTGATGGGCAACCTTTTGAGCTTGGTGTGTCAAACTTCGCCAAAAAACTGAGCATAACTTGGGTGGTGTGTCACTTTGAGAAAAAACTTTAGGGAGGTGGGGGGGGTTGGAGGAAAGTGGTGACTGGGGCTTTGAAGCCCCGATCGCCACTTTAGGGAGGGTGGGAGTGGGGAGGAAAGTGGCGACTGGGGCTGCGAAGCCCCGATTGTCACTTTAGGGATGGTGGGAGGGGGGAGGAAAGTGGCGACCAGGGCTTTGAAGCCCCGATCACCACTTTAGGGAGGGTGGTGTGTGTGTGAAACATCCTTCTCGGCATGTGGCCACCTCAGCGGCCACGTGTCATCAGAAATGGCTATGCATGTCAGTGCTGACACGCGTGTTATAGGTTCGCCATCACTGGCTTAAACTGATAAAGACAGTTGATAAAGTCCTAAGGATCTGACAGGAAACATTATTGAGATAGGCAAAGAAGAGAAATTTCCCATGCTAGCTGTACCCGACGTAACATATGCCAGAGGTGCATTAAGGGTCAGTTGCTCTATCACCCTGCCCCCACGGCCACTGCCGCCACCAGTTGAGTTCCTGGGTCCCATCACAGCAGCAGCAGGGGTGGCAGGGTGATGGTGTGACCCCCCTGGATGCTTGGGCGATATCAAAACCCATATCAAAAGTTAGTCAAGTTCTATAACAGAGTAAATAATGTATACGATTCAATACATACACACACACACGGTTTGGGTATGTTTCCTTTCCCAGTGTGCTGATTGGTGGCTTAGGAAACACCACCCAACCAATCCCCTCACTCCTGCAGCCAATCACCACCCACATGCAAATTCCCTGTCTACCTCACAATCCACTCCTGCTGCTCAATCTGCATCTACATCCCCAGCCTCGCAAGGGCCCCTCCTTCCTCTCACTCCCTCAGCCAATCACCACCCACAAGTTTAAAAATGCAATATTTCCCCCCTAAAATAATACCATGTAGCTGAACCATGTGAAAGGAACACTGCCACTACAAGCTCCACACTGCAACCACCGCTTGAAACCCCAGCAGGGCAAAACAGTGTATGTTACGCCAGGCGCATCTATACTAATAATAATACTAATACAATTATGCCAGTGGCTCTTAACCTTTTCTTTACCAGGGACCCCCCAAGATTTAACTCAAGATTTAAAACCCTAACAATAATAACAATAATACCTGATAACAACAATAATAATACAATTACGACAATATCTCTTAACCTTTTCTTCACCAGTGGCCCCTTTAAATATCTTTTGTTGCCATGGAACCCCAAGACTTTAGATTTAAAACAACAACAACAACACAATTACATCATCCATGAAATCTTCTCCTGTCACATGGCCACTCCACTGCAGCCAGGAGGTGGTCTGAGCAGCCTTCAAGCCTTTGTGGACCCCCTGTGAGGACATCAAGGATCCCTGGGGGTCCCCAGACCCAGGTCAAGAACCACTAGTCTAGATACTTGGCAAAAGTAGCATGCAAAAGCTCTGCCTCATGTAGAAAAGAGGGGGTCCAGGGACCCTTGTCTATCACTTGTTAAAATAGAAATGAATTGAAAAGGGAGCAAAGGAGTCTATCCAGCAAGGGGTGGAATGGTCACCTTTAACTTTTTCATGAGATTTTGAGCCACCTTTGCCCCACCCACAGACTGCAGAGCCTCAGCCTTCCACTTGGAACATCAGCTGCCCTTCAAGGTTAGCATGCTGGATTCCCATTGGGGGGAGGCTGGCAGCCAATGAGAGCCCACTTTGATCCATTCTATTCCCCTCCCTCACTGGCTAGAGGGTTTTTTTTTGCAGGCAGCAGCCTGTCCAATGCAGCATTTGCAAAGACAGCCTTTCTCCCCATGGGAAGCAGAGCCAGGGGTGGCCAGAGAACCCCAAGGGGTCCCCCAAAGAGGAAGAAGAGGGCCTGGATCTCCTGGGTAGCATCCCACCTCCTTCCCACCCCTTTCCAGGTGTTTTATTTATTTATTTATTTATTTATTGGCAGGCTGTAAGTTCCTCAGGGCAGAAGGTGCTCACTCAATATAGGCTCACTGAGAGGCACCAGGCACAGCCTGGGGACAAACTAATCCAGGAGTAGCCAAAACAGTAGAACTGTTCAGCAGAAAGGGCACAAAAAGGAAGGCTTCAGCTAGCAGCTGTTTCACTGCACTGACCCACTTTCACACAAAAAAACCCTTACAAACAGCAAGGTTCATCCAAAAATATCTGGAGGTCTTTATCTTCAGTTTCAGTGTAAACAAACACAGTATATACACAGCAAACCTCATTAACAAACTCAACAGCCCCCCACACACAATGCATGGTGTGCTTTGGCTATATAGGAGTGTTTGCTAGTCATCCCTCTTCCTAGCAACAGATACGAACAAACCCACTTCAGCTGTGCTAGTCTGTGGTCTGTTGCTCCAACAGTTTTCCTTTTGCACTTAAAGCAATATTACCCTGACAGAACGAGGGGGGAAAGGGCTCAAGTTTTGTAGAGTCAGGATAATTATTTAATAAGGGCAGAATTACAAAATCTACATCAGCATATTATAGTATTGTAGGATTCCCAGTTGCTACTTTCTCAACTGGGAATTCTCAAATGGGGTTAGCCAAAAGAGCTCCTAACACCTGGGATTCCAGATGGAATCTTAATCTTATCATTAAAAGGATGTCTGTTTCTATAGGTTTTCCTTGGTTTTTTTTCCAGGCTGTGAGGCTGTGTTCTGGAAGAGTTTATTCCTGACGTTTCACCTGCATCTGTGGCTGGCATCTTCAGAGAATGTTGAAGTAGGGGAGTGTGGGGTTTATATAATGTGAGTCCCTGTTGGAGAGGATATGTACATTTGTGTATCTGAATGGCTAGTTCCTAGGGTGGGAGGATATGCAAGGAGGATTGGTGTCTGTTTGGCTAATGGTCCATTGTCTGCTGGAAATCCCCCTGTCCCTGGGTGAAGTTCATTTGCATGTGCTGAGTTTTGATTTTGGTGTTTTTAGGACTGGTAACCAAACTTTGTTTACTTTAAGGGTTTCTTCTTTCCTGTTGAAGTTGTCCAGGTGTTTGTGGATGTCAATAGCTTCTCTGTGCATTCTGACATGATAGTTGTTGGCCTGGTCCAAAATTTCAGTGTTTTTAAATAACATTTTGTGTCCATTCAAATACACAAATTCACATATCCTCTCCAACAGGGACTCACAGTATATAAACCCCTACCCCACTATTCTCTGAAGATGCCAGCCACAGATGCAGGCGAAACGTCAGGAATAAACTCTTCCAGAACACGGCCTCATAGCCCCGGAAAAAAACATGGAAAACCTATGGATGCTAGCTGTGAAAGCCTTCGCCTTCACAATGTCTGTTTTCTCCAATACCCCACCCAGGATCATAGCTTTGTTGGCCATTCTTATTTTAGTCTTGGTGTAGATAGGATTTAGTTGGTTCTTTCCTATCCAAGCTCTACCCATGGGCAAACATGAACATGCTGAAACCAGAAGACTTAATTTCATTAGGAAGGAGATATACATTATCTTCAATGTATTAAGTAACATAATTTCCTCTCTCTTGATTCTTCTATCTGTTTCAAATGCAATGGCCGAATGAGGACAAGAGAGAAATAGTTTGTAAGGGAAGGCCATTGGGAGAAGAATGAGAAACAACTGTCACCCTTTTCTATATCTTTCCAGTTTAAGATTGGATAGTATGCCTTAGAAGTATTCTATTCCCACCAAGAGCTTTTTGACCCAATGACTACTTCTCCAGGTGGTGTGTGTATATTTATCATGCCATGCATGTACCTCTTGCTTTTTCTCATCCACAGAAAAGTTCCCAGCTAAGATTTCCCTTATGCAGCCAGGTAGACAGAGCAGCAAAAAACAGTATGCAAACTGCCCCAATATCCCTTGCCTGGTTTCCTCCTGATGATTTTTACACTAGGAATATTATGCAGAATGTGCTGCTAAGATGGAATTTCATTATAAGTTGCATATTTTTGCTCATCTGCTTCATTTTTTATACAAGCAAATATGTCAAAGACTGGAGGTTTTCAAAAGTGCACCTGGGATTTTGACTGCCAGCTGAAGTAAGGCACAAATCCAGTAAAGAACTGTGGGCAAAACTCCAAATCCTTTGATGCACACTTATGGCCAGATGAATGCCATAGATTTTTATTTTTTTTATTTTACAAAAAGAACTTGGAAGTACTACTTTTTTTTTAATCCTTGTTATTTGAACCAAATCTTTGGTAGGATTAGCTGTTTTAAAGAAGCATTTTCACTATATTCATTTTTCTTATTTCTCTTTTTTTTCCCGGTTCACCTTCTACCCTCCTTTATTAAACCTGGTAACTAAGGCAACTGATTTTATAGGTATCAGGATGCAAGAACTGTCCCAATACACTTCTTTAAAATTCTCTCTAAACCATTTCCGAAATATATTCTCCCATAAATGATGGAACACATGCAGGATGTATGATGTGATGCCATGAACTCTTACTGCTGCTAATAAGTAATGCATCCATCTTATTCTTGGTAAAACTGTTGGGACACAACAGCTCCATCCCCAAAGTCTTTTGTATAATATGCATGAAAGTAAGAAAAATGTAGTTGTTTTCCACAAGGTTTTCTAGGTTTCAAACAATGTTAAGAATTCTTAATTATGATTTTAAGACCTGCTAAATTTTCACTGCTGGGAGAAAATATTGTCTGAGAACACAAGGTGGGAAAGTATTCTAAACAATAGTGAGAATGACACCCCAAAAGTGTTTCCTATCTCTGTACACCAACTTACCATTACATTTGTGGGCACTTTAAAGGCTCATTTTGTTAACTGCCATCAGGTTAACTTCAATTTACAGCAATGAGAGACCTCCAAATCACCCTGTCACCAACAGCCCTGCTCAGGTCTTGCAGACTCAAGCCTGTGGCTTCCTTGATTGAGTCTATATCTGGAATGCAGTGTTCCTTTTTTCCTACTGCCTTCTGCTTTACCAAGCATTATTGTCTTTTCTAGTGAGTCATGTCTTCTCATGATGTGTCCAAAGTATGACAGCCTCAGCTTAGTCATCTTGACATCTAGGAGAGTTCAGGCTTGATTTGCTCTAGGACCCATTTATTTGTTTTGTTTTTTAGCCGTCCATGGTATCCACAGAACTCTTCTCAAATGAATTGATTCACTTCCTTCACTTCAGCTTTCTTCACTGTCCAGTTTTCACAACCATACACAGAAATGGCAAATACGATGGCATAGACAACCCACAGCAATTTTCTACTGCATTACGTAACCTGTTGTGAAGAAATGACAATGTGCACTTTCTCTTGTGCTACCACTTGAGCAACAGCTGCATCCAACACAGCTATACTAGTAAAATGTTCTGAGTACTACTGTCCTGAATCAAGGCTGTGACAACGTCCCTCTGCATATATATCCTGGGGCTTGTCATTATTTTACTTTATTATGTTATTTTCTCAACTCCAAATCTACTCTGACTTACTGCTGTCACTAGATCATCAACATAAAAAACAGCTTCTGTTCCAACAATTTTTTCTGGAGATACAGGGCTTGTCTACACTAGTGAAAAATCCCAAATCCCCCCTCGAGTCTGGCCCAATAATGCCACATGATGTGTAGCCTTTTCCCCAAATCTGGTGTGATAATGCCACACTATGTATGGCCCTATCAGCACCAGATGGGGAATACCCTCTTAATCTTGGTTTTAGAAAACTGACAATTTTCTCTGAAGTTTGCTTGAAACTCTGGAGAAAACTGTAGTGTGAACAATCTGTCCACACTCAATTTGTGAAGTGGGGTGGAGAGAAAGACCAAGCTCTGCCTGAGGCATTTCCATTTTTTCCCTCCTTGGTTCCACTTCCTCATTCCAAAGGCAGAGCCCTGG
The DNA here is from genome assembly GCA_030847615.1 of Gambelia wislizenii. Classification (NCBI taxonomy): domain Eukaryota; kingdom Metazoa; phylum Chordata; class Lepidosauria; order Squamata; family Crotaphytidae; genus Gambelia; species Gambelia wislizenii. The sequence goes on from JAUMIR010000004.1 coordinate 114,993,482, forward strand.
TGCTACTCACACTCTCTGAGGTCCAAACACCCGCCAGCCCCACCAACATGAGTCTAGCCACCTGTTCTGACTTCAGAGAGAGTGACGAGTGCTGGGACTTTGCTTTCATGGAGCTCAGAGCAGGTGATTGTGTGCCGGAAAAGCAAAGCTCTGGCACTAGTTGTTCTCTCTGAAGTAAAAAAGACTAGCCCACGCTGCCATCGCGAGGCTAGCTACCATTCTGACTTCAGAGAGAGCAGCTAGTGCCAGGGCTTTGCTTTCATGAAGCTCAGGGTGGGCAATTGTGCACCGCAAAATAGTGCACTGGCACTAGTTATTCTCTCTGGAGTCAGAATGACCACATTGGCCTGCTATCGCCAGTCTGGCTGCCCGTTCTGACTTCAGAGAGAGTGACTAACATTGTGGCTTTGCTTTCATGGAGCTCAGAATCAAGCCCTAAGTGTGAGTAACAGCTTTGAATGGAATCCAATTGTTTTAAAATACACTTTAAAAACAAATCTTTATGCTTTACTGGGGGTAAAAATCCAAATGCAGATTTGGGGTTTGGCAGGTGTGGCACTTAAATCCAGGCCAAAGTACAGTCATCCCTTCACATTCGCGGGGGTTAGGTTCCCCAGACCCCCGCGAATGTGAAAAATCCGCCCTCCCCCTCCCCCACCAAAGCGACCACGAGGCCTCTGGAGGCCCTATAGTCACTTTTCTCCGCCTCCCCCTCCCTCCCCAGGCCTTCATGGGGCCTCCGGAGCATCTCTGGAGGCCCCATAATCGCCTCCCCGGCCCTCCCCACCCCCTCCCCAGGTCTTCATGGGGCCTCCGGAGCATCTCCAGAGGTCCTGTGAAGGCCTCCCTGGCCCTCCCCACCCCATCCCCAGGCCTTCATGGGGCCTCTGGAGCGTCTCCAGAGGCCCCATGATCGCCTCCCCAGCCCTCCCCACCCCCTCCCCAGGCCTTCATGGGGCCTCCGGAGCGCCTCCGGGGGCCCCGTGAAGGCCTCCCCGGCCTCCCGCCCAAGGCCTTAACTGGGGCCTGCAGAGGCCCCGTGTTGCGGTTTTTGGGAGGGTGGGGGCCCTCCCGAAACCCACGAATATTCAAAACTGTGAATGCCAAGTTCACGAATGTGGAGGGGCAACTGTAGTCTGAATTTCTTGCACCACGACCCCAGGCCAAAGTAGTCAAAATTTCATTTAGATTTTTATTCCCTCATGTAGTCAAGTCCACAGAGTTCTGAAATTTTGTTCCTCTGAATTAGAAAGAGCCCTATCATCCATCTAAATACAGCTTTTATTGGAACTGTAGCAAATATTATACTTAAAATTTTATTACTTGTTTGTTTGTTTTCACAGCCTATTGAATATGAAATTTGAAGTTTGAATATGAAGATGAAATATTACCCTATTATTTCAAATCTGAATGATCTAGTCTTGTGACTATCACTTTATCTTTTTGATCTTGTAACGTGTCTCATAGGGCATAGATCCTGAGTACTGTAGGAGTAGGAGGCCTGTGTAAACTGTGCTCGTGCACAGTTGTTTTGCCTGGTTTTGTCAGTTCAACCATGACCCAGAAGCCACCATCATACAGCATTCAAGAGTGTCCTATGGGTTCCCTTCCAGACTGGACTTGCACTGGGTGCAAGGGATTTCAGAGGAGAGGTGGGGATGAAAATGTCTCCTCCTGCAAGCTTCCTTCGGCTTATGATTCAAGTCTTATATAACTGCATGTCATCTCAGATAGCAAATGTTTGAATACTCAAAGACAAAGCAGTGAGGATTCACCAGCAATCTCTATAGAAACAATTTTGGGGATCAAATTTATTTCACCTTTTGCTTTTAGTTACTTCTGTTGTCCTTGTATTGGTTTTTACATTCCCACAATGCAAGTATACCTTTGACATTGCTCTCTGTTACTTGTTTCATCATTGATAGACAATAAAAGCATTAATGTCCTTTAAAACCAGTTTGGATTTTCCATAGCACAGAACATTGCACCTTGATGCTGAATAGCTGTGCTTTCTCGTTCATTTTTGTAATAACTCAGGTGCTTGTTTCCTTTTAATTTCAGCCTTTTGGATCATAACATTGCTCTGTACCGTTAATATGCAAGGCAGCAAGATTTCTTTGAAAAGGTCATTAATTCAACAATGCTTTCTTATTTTCCTTGACAGAAAACCCCAACACAATAGTCAATAAATGTTGCAGTAGCAATAACTGATTACAATCTAAGCAATTATAAGGAAATGGCATGAGGGAGCAGTTTTGGATTATAAATCCTCTATCGGTCAATCATGATGGGGGAGGCAGTGTGTTGAGTGTGATGGCTGTTTGTGTTATGGTCTCCAGGGTGGGGGGGTAGCAATTACCAGGATCACAGGAAGTACATATTTGGGGTTGACCTCTCTCTTCCCTTGGTGTTAGTGAACAATGTTGCTTTGAAAATGCTATTTGCATTGCAAAGAGAATTCCCTCATAAACTGGTGCCAGTATGGGATTTGTTCCCAACGGGGGAGGGGGGAGTGTTATACTGGGACAGGGAAGAAAACTCAACTGAACTCCTTCTCCCCACCTGCCCTGATCCCCAAAATCCAGCCCTTCTGTCCAATGGCAGGGAGCTTTTTTTTTTTTTTTTGGCTTATGAAATTTCGCTTGGGGTTGAGAAAGTGTGGCCAATGGGCCACATACAGCTCCTGAATCTTAGTTTTCTGGGTGCCAAAAGCCCCAAGTAGTGCTTTACAGGCTTCCTGAATGCTTTGGGGAAAATTTTTGGGTGATTTTCACCTAAAACCAGCCCAAATGCAAGAAAACCTCAACTTTGGAAATGCCTTTCTGCTGTCAGGGCCTGTTGCTCCTGGCAGGGCTGTAAAAGCCCCTGTGTACATACACATAGTAAAAACATTGCAGTTCCTTGCCTCTTGTCCATAACAACTCAAGAAAGAATTGGAAAAATCTTTGAAAGACAGCTTATAATTTCTACTCCGGTGCCCCCTTTCCTCTAGCATCAGAGGTTTGTTACAGCTAGATACATATTATTGCATATCATGACTCTGTGCCCAACGGTATTTCTTTTGCACTTGGAAGCAAGGGGGGTGGCCTCTAACATCCTGCTCTAATTTCCTCAGCTAAAGCTATACACCACTGCAAACATATTGGTTTTGCTTAAAGCTCTGACAGCCACCAGATTAGTGATAAGGTGTGCTCTGTCTGAGAACTGAAGGACATAGAATCATAGACTCAAGGAGTTGGAAGAGACCCACAAGGGCCATCTAGTCTAACTCCCTGCCCTGCAGGAATACACAATCAAAGCATTCCTGACAGGTGGCCACCCAGCCTCTGTTTAAAAACCTTGAAAGAAGGAAACTCCACCACACTCCGAGGCAGCACATTCCATTTCTGTCCAGATTTAGGCTATATTTCAGAGGAAGGCAATGGCAAACTACTTCTCGGTATTCCTTGCCTAAGAAAACCCTCTGAAATTGGTAGGATTGCCATAAATCGACAGGTGAAGGCACACACGCACATGCATGCACACACACACACACACACACAGAGAGAGAGAGAGAGATTCAGGAGTTGATCCTAATTTTTGAGTCCATATAGTACAACAGTCTATCTGCAGGACCATACCCACAGTTTCACTTACCCGCATCTGAAAAATATGCTCTCTCTAAGCATTTTCTAGGTCCTCCGGCATGGTGGAAGTTGACCATAGAAGCATGCTGGAGGACCTCCTAATGCCTCTAGGCATTTGGAAGTCCTCCAATGTGATTCTGTGGTATGCTTCCACTAGAAAAATAGGGTTCACTACTATCTGTAATTTTTGTTATCCACGGTAAGTCCAGGAATGTATCCACCATAGATACAGGGGTCATACTGTACTGTTTTCATTTGTTTTATCTTCCCAACTTTCAGACACAGCCACCCCCTCCCAAAGCAGCTATTGCTTTCCCAGTGGAAAGTGAGGGAAAGGACAGGGAGCAGCACCTAGCTCTTTTATAATTGTGGTACCTCTGCATTGCATCCCTTCCCCCCTCTCCACTGGCCATGTTAATAGCCATGTTGTGAGGTGACATCTGTAGATGAAACTTGGGTTTTGGAAGTTTAGTTTTATAGTACCTCTTCCTGCTCCATAATCTGTTTAGTATTAAAATTAGAGGAGCCCCATCCCAGATCCAACCTGGCAAACCTGCTAAGGAATAAGCAAGTTCATTTCTAAGGAAATGGTGCATGGGATGGAACTGGATGGCCTAGAAGGACACTGTTGGATGAATTTTTGCCAAGACTAATGCTTGGCCATATAATCAATGAGAGCCATCAATCTGGCTGTCAGATGGAGGTTTTGAGATCTAGGTGTCACTTCCACGATCCATTGGAAAAAGCTTCAAATTCATCTAATTTAATTAGCCTTCTTCATATTTTCCTCTTTCTGGTTCAATGGCAGTGAATGCTCAAGACAATGAAGACCATGTCCCTCTCCACTTCTGCTCTCGATTTGGTCATCATGATATTGTCAAGTTTTTGCTTCAGAGTAATTTTGAAGTCCAGCCCCATGTGGTCAATATTTATGGAGACACACCTTTGCATCTGTAAGTAATGAGGAATGTGAGATCTTTCTTCTTATAACCTGCATTGGCCTCCACCTTCCCTTACCTTGCCAACATTTTTCTTTCCAGAGCTTGCTACAACGGCAAGTTTGAAGTTGTGAAGGAATTAATTCAGCTTTCTGGAACAGAAAGCCTCACTAAAGAGAATATTTTCAGTGAGACTGCCTTTCACAGGTAGGTCATTTTGTACATCTGTTCGTACCACTGCCACAGGGCTAGACTGTCACAGAAAAACATTGTAGGCCTAGTCTGAGATACAGAGCAGAATAGGCATACAAACACAACATTGTGCTTAAAGACAAAGGTGGACATACTTTGTGCAAACTGAGCAGATACATAGAAGAATGATAACACCAGATACTGAAATGAGTTTGTCAACACCTGCATGAAGTAGTGTTTAGCTCCAGAACATTGCACAAAACTTTTTTAAGACTGACATATACTTATTTCAGCATTATCAGTAAACCATATTCACTTAGCTAAAAAAAACCCAAAAACCCTCTGTCAATTTAACATGTTGTGTTAAGACTTTCAGAGTCGAAATCACTAGAAAAATGGCCCCCTGTGTTGAAACAATGGGAAGTATGGGGATTAAAATATGATGAACAAGATCTATTAATAATATGAATAAACTTACTATTATAAGAAAAATGGAATTGATTGATATAAATAAAACATTAGATAAGGAGAGATAGGCAAAAATAAGCAGGGAAAATTTGGGAAAGAACTATATTAAATAGTTAATAGAAGCTAGATAATGATGTTGAAATAAATCAATTTACTCCGAAAGACCTAACTAACAGCAAGTCAAAGATAGATAGTGTATTTTTGATGTTAGATGTACTATGTTTAACTATTTCTATGATATCTATGTAATGGAAATCTTAAAAGTTGTGTAAGATGGAACAGAATGTAAATTGTATTTCAATCTCAATAAAAGAATAATTATTAAAAAAAATAACATGTTGTGTTAAGGACTTTCCACATTCATTCAAGCTCCAAACACTGGAAGGTTGCAATTATTAAGAGATACTTCTGCTACCTTAAATCTGAATGGTTATCAGTGGTAGATTGGTGGATCTAAGTCTTAAATTTATCAGTTCACTGAAACAGGCTCATGGCATCTATGGACTTTTTTGGACGGCGATCTGTAACGCAAGCAGCCTCGTCCCCGTTGCGAGGCTGCTGTGCTGCAGGGGGGGGGCGTTTCGGATGACACTGTCCCCACACCGATACTGTTGCGGAAGAGCTGAGGGGCTGCAGCGCTATATTTGGTGATTTTCTAATCATGGTCAACTTCCGTGATTAGGAAATCGCCAAATATGGCACTGCAGCCTCCCAGCTCTTCCGCAACAGTATCGGCGCGGGGACAGCGTCATCCGAAACGGGCCCCCTGCAGCGCACCAGCCTCGCAACAAGGACAAGGCTGCTTGCGTTACAAATCGCCATCTGAAAAAGTCTTATATATTGCTGAAACCATTTCACAACTGAAGAGTTTTCATAGAATCATAGAATCATAGAGTTGGAGGAGACCACAAGGGCCACCCAGTCCAACCCCCTGCTATGCAGGAATAAACAATCAAATCATTCCTGACAGATACTGTCAGAAAGTTCTTCCTAATGTTCAGGTGGAATCTCTTTTCTTGTAGTTTGAACCCAATGCTCTGTGTCCTAGTCTCTGAGACAGCAGAAAACAAGATTGCCCCATCCTCAGTATGGCATCCTTTCAAATATTTAAACATGGCTATCATGTCACCTCTCAACCTCTTCTCCAGACTAAATATGCCCAGCTGTCTAAGCGTTCCTCATAGGGCATGGCTTCCAGACCTCCCACCTTTCCACCGCCTACAGGTTTACAAAAAGTGACACCTTTAAGGCCAATAGCTCAATTATAGCATGAGCTTTTATAGATACTCTCCCCAAGTGCCTTGGAGCTTCATGTATATTCAGGGGCTGGGACAAGGAGTAATCCTCTAGATCTTGGAATTCAGCTGCCAACAGCTCTAGCTTGCATAGCCAATGGTTAGGAATGCTGGGAACTGTGTTTAGCAACATCTGAAGCACCACACTTTGTCCAACTCTGCTGTGTATTCATGTATGTGTAATCATATTACATATGGTTAGGGGTGGTATGTAGAAGGAACTGTTTCCTTCTTTGAAATTTTAAATGAAGAGTTATTAGCAGTGACAATTTCATTAGCATCATGACACCAACCAGTGCCAGAAGAATCTGTTATACAATGCAGACGTCTGGTAATATATTTTCAAAAACTCTTTCTTTCTCTCCCTTAGTACTTTTGCTCATTCTGACTATGGGGAAATGTTAATGTCTTGTATAGGATGTTTGTTTCAGGATTACAAAACCCAATGTAGGAGGTGTAAAGAAGGAGTAAAGAAAAATGTTTTAGCTGTACTGACCACCAGATGACCTTCAAGGTCCTTTCCAACTCTATCATTCTATGTAAATGGTATTGGCTGTCAGTTGGGTAGCTGTACCATGAAATTAGTGCTTCATTTGCATGATACTTTCAGCTATATAGATTCCATGCATTGCTGCAATGCATAGACAAATCTGGAATTTTGGTCCATTACTCTTATCACTGGCAGCCATCTATCATCAAGATAGCAGGGAAGCTGGAACTAATAATACCCTATGGAAGACATCTATTGATGTCTTCTGTTAATAGCTGTAAACCTCCCAGGGAGCATCTCTCTACAAAACTGGCCTGTCTCATTTTCAGAGGGTGGGTGATGATGAAGGGGAAGTAATGATAATGGTGGTGGCCACAGTTCTCCTGTCTCAGGCAGCAGGAGAACTTAGGCCACCAGTGGCTTGTAGAGAGAGATTTTTAGCTGTAAAATGACTGGAAGGGGAAGAGTTAAACAGCCACTTGCTACACCATGCCTGCTCAGATGGTTTTAAGTGAAAGAAAACCACATGGGAAAGAATCACAGGCCACCACATGAAATGCAGTTTGCATCTCATGAGGAGATTTTCAGATAGCTAAAATCAGCCTCTTGCCGCGCAAGCAGCCTCCGGAGCAGTAACGAGGCTGCTGCGTGGCAAGGGTCCATTTTGGATGATGCCGTTTCTCTCTCGGCGTCGTCCGTGAGTGTTGCAGCTAGCATTGGAGGTGGCCGCGCTGTTTTTTACTCACGGACAACTTATGTGAGTGAAAAACAGCGCGGCCGCCTCCAATGCTAGCCGCAACACTCACGGATGATGCCGAGAGAGAAATGGCGTCGTCCAAAATGGACCCTTGCCGCACAGCAGCCTTGTTACTGCTCTGGAGGCTGCTTGTGCGGCAAGAGGCTGATTTTAGCCGTCTGAAAATCTCCTAAGTCTCATTTCCTCAGCTGTAAAATGAAAATGGCAAAGCTTTATACTGGTGCAAAGATGTGAAAGACAGAACCTGCAAAGCATTTTGTGTAGTAAGTGTGCTGTAAAAATGATAATTAATATAGTAACATTTATTTTGATCTTCCAAACATCTGGGAAGTATTTCCTATTGAATTGTACTAGTGATAAAGTCTGCAATTGAGTTTCCTGCTATCCTCCATAATGACCAAGCTTTTCTGAGAATTCACTTTATTTCTGCAAAGACTTTGTTACTTCCATCTGTTACCCATAATACAAGAAGGCTATCAGTGGAGGTGAGGGATCCAAATATTTATCATAATTGTCTGTTTCTCATGTAGGTACTTAAAGCTGATAGTCTACAAAAACCTCATCTGCAAACATTATAGTAAGATGACAGACTGTGAAAGATGAAGCTTATTATGTTATATGTCATTATTTATTTATTAGGATGTGTATATCAAGCCCTTCTTCATTCCCAGTGTTCAAGGCAGCTCAAAAAAGTTTTTAAAAAATAAAATAAACACTTGTTGAAAGAGAGACAGCAATAGCAAAACTTTATCAGACATGGCAAACATGGTGTCATAACGATGCCTAATGAATGCAAAAGGGTGCACACATCAGACAATATCGTGCTTTCATGATTATGTGTACGAAATTGTGGGAGTTCTGGAAGCCATTACGCCCTATGAGGAACAGCTTAGGGAGCTGGGTATGCTTAGCCTGGAGAAGAGAAGGTTGAGAGGTGACGTGATAGCCATGTTTAAATATTTGAAGGGATATCATACTGAGGAAGGAGCAAGCTTGTTTTCTGCTGCTCTAGAGATTAGGACACACAGCCATGGGTTCAAACTACAGGAAAAGAGATTCCACCTGAATATTAGGAAGAACCTCCTGACAGTAAGAGCTTTTGGAAGTGGAATTCACTGCCTTGGAGTGTGGTGAAGTTTCCTTCTTTGGCTTTTTTTAAACATAGGTTGGATGGCCATCTGTCAGGAATGCTTGGATTGTGTGTTCCTGCAGGGCAGAAGCTGACTGGATAGGATGACTGTTGGGGTCCTTTCCAGCCCTATGATTCTATGATTCAAGGCTGCATTCAGAGCCTGGGAAAGTTACTCTTGGATTACACTTCCCAGAATCCCCCTACCAGCACCCTTCTCAAGGTCTGGTTGCATTGTTCCTTTTCCAGCATTCTGCAGTCCAGTGGTTCTTAACTTGGGGTCTTCAATGTCCTCACAGGGAGTCCACAAAGGCTTGAAGGCTGCTTGGCCCACCTCCTCCCTGTAGTGGAGTAGCCACATGACAGGAACCAAGGCAAAGGCTGGCTGGCTTGGCCTGCACATTGCCATTCAATCCACTCCAACCACAAAGTTGCAGGAAGAAGCAAGATTGCCTGAGGGAATGTTTAATGGATGGTGTAATTATATTGTTGTTGTTGTTAGCTATTATTATTAGCTATTATTATTAGGATTTTAAATCTTGAGTTAAGTCTTGGGGCAACAAAAGATATTTAAAGGGGGTCCCTGGTAAAGAAAAGGTTAAGAACCACTACTCTAGGCCAATGCCTCTCACATAACACTAATGGGATACTGGTGTGCTTAGTGACAACAATAAAACCATTGTTCCCAGTAATATTACTCCAAATTTTAATTTATATTCTTTATATTCTTCTGTTAAAAGAGCTAGAGTGTTGTAGAAGTTTTAGCATTGCACTATGACTATGGAGACCAGGGTTTGAATCCTTATTCAGCCATGAATACCCACTGGGTGACCTTGGGCAAGTCACACTCTCTCAGCCTCAAAGGAAGGCAAAGGCACTCCCCCTTTGAACAAATCTTGCCTACAAAAACCCCATGGTAGGTTCGCCTTAGTCAGAAATGACTTGAAGGCACATAGGCAAACACACACAAACTTCTTTTGCAGGCTGAACTCAGTTGGCACAAGGGGAGGAAGCTGAAGAAGACCAAGGGGGAAAGGGAGGGGAGAGGAACCAAGACAGGTTAAAAGCAGCTGGAAAGATGGATGGAGGGGATCTATGTGGAAGGGAAGGGAAGAAGGAAGAAGCCCTTTCCGAGGGAAAGAGACAACCTTCAATTTCCCCCCCCCCTCTCTCTCTCTCACACACACACACATACACACTCACCCCTCTCCAACATGCCTGGCATGGAGGGCGGCTGCTTCTTTCTCTTTTGGGACACGCTGTTGTTGTTGTTTTGTTCTTTTAAAAAAGCCAGCAGGAGGTTTTGGAGGAGGAGGGTAGGAGGGGGCTACAAAGCAGCCGCTCCTCCCAGGTCAACAGGGGGCCCTCTTGACCTCCGGGGGCCCCCACCAATGCTGATTTGGCAGACTGGTTAAACTGGCCCTGCTTATAAGCTATTAGTCAACCATGTTCAATTTTATTCACTTTGACTCGATAAAAATCCTCTATTTTATACAGCGCATGTACCTATGGCAAGAATGTAGAACTTGTAAAGTTTCTTCTTGACCAGAATGTGTTGAGCCTCAACCACCAAGGAAGAGATGGACATACAGGTAAGACTGGAAGAGAGGTGAATGTGTTACAGAGGAAGAGTGTAAGAACAGAATTATAATCAAAATACAGTAGCACCCCCCATGTCCGCTGATTCACCATCCACTGATTCAATTATCCACAGATGCCAACAGCAGGGGGGGTGGACAGGGGACGGAGGGGATGGCTCCAGGATGACTCTAGTGGCAGTGGTGGAGATGGGGGACAAAGGGAGAAGAGGAGGGAAGATCTCGCGGTTGGTGGCCAGGAGACTTTGGAGACCTGGGAGGTGGTGGAGGTGGCAGCAGCACACAGTGGTGGCTGTGGCTGAGGAGGCCTGGGAGGCTGCAGCAGAGGTGTGTGTGTGGTGGTGGTGGGTGCGACGGTAGCTGAGGAGGTCAGGCCATAGCAGCACACTTGGTGGCAGTAGTTGCAGTGAAGGAGGAGGAGGCCATGGTTGCGGAGAGGAGGAGAAGGAGGCCTGGAAGGCTGTGGCCTAGACAGGCCAGCTTGAGGCAGTGGCAGCCTGGGCCACAAGCCTCTGTCCCTCCCTTCCTCCTCCTCCAGGGCATTTGCTATTATCCACAGATTTCAGCATCTGCAGGGGGGCAAAACCAATCCCCCATGGATACAGGGGTGCTACTGTACACAAAAAGCCCATTTTAAAAGTTGGACAGAAAACTGCTAATTGCCAATATAAAAAGACACTCTGACAGAGTCTGGTCAGAGCAAATCCCCATTTTGTCCAGCATGCTGTTTCTCACAGTGGCCAGGTGGATCATTGTTGAAAATAAACAGACCCTTAAGCACAGCTTTTGTAAGACATAAGCACATTGTTTTAACTATTGCAAAAGCCTTACCCATCACTGTCTGTAAGATGGAGCTCCTTGCCTTAATACTTTGCTCACTGTTTCAATTGATGAGCCTCCCTCTAACCAAACTTGTCTCCTATGAGGGGAATGCTCGTAGGCTCCTGCAAGCTTATCCCCTATGTACTACACATGAAGGCAGATGTGGCATTTGGAGAAATCACCCAGAATTATGCTCCCTTGCTCAGCACTGTGGCACCCATAAAGTGTAAATGTGCCCCTTTACAAACAACTAGAAGAGCCAAACAAAATAATCTAGAGTGTCTGCTGTTACCTACAACAAACCAACATCGACTATATCATAGTCATTAGAATCATAGAATCATAGAATTGCAGAGTTGGAAGAGACCACGAGGGCCATCCAGTCCAACCCCCTGCCATGCAGAAAATCACTATCAAAGCATCCCTGACAGATGGCCATCCAGCCTCTGTTTAAAGACCTCCAAGGAAGGAGACCCCACCACACTCCGAGGGAGTGCGTTCCACTGCCAAACAGCTCTTACTGTCAAAAAGTTCCTCCTAATGTTGAGGTGGAATCTCTGTTCCTGGAGCTTGCATCCATTGTTCCGTGTTCCATCTCTGGAGCAGCAGAAAACAAATTTGCTCCATCCTCAGCGTGACACCCCTTCAAATACTATCATATCGCCTCTTAACCGTCTTTTTTCCAGGCTAAACATACCCAGCTCCCTAAGTCTCTCCTCATAAGGCATAGTTTCCAGACCTTTCACCATTTTAGTCGCCCTCCTCTGGACACACTCCAATTTGTCAATATCCTTTTTGAATTGTGGTGCCCAGAACTGGACACAGTATTCTAGGTGAGGTCTGACCAAGGCAGAATAGAGCGGCACTATTATTCCCTTGATCTGGACACTATACTTCTATTGATGCAGCCCAAAATTGCATTGGCCTTTTTAGCTGCCGCATCACACTGTTGACTCATGTTCAACTTGTGGTCTACTAGGACTCCTAGATCCCTTTCGCACGTAGTCTCGTTCAGCCAGGTCTCCCCCATCCTATATCTATATCTATATCTATATCTATATCTATATCTATATCTATTAGACCAATGCAGCCTGCTAATATGTGTGGTATTCAGTTTGCTCAGATGAATGGCGGGCTCAAGACAGTGCTCACAGCCCCCACCCCATAGCACACACACTAATGTCCTCGTTCTCTATATTTCTTCACTGCCTTGCTTAGAGTAGCCTTCAGAACCAAGGGACTACGGAAGGGGTGGCTTGGTGAATTGACTATGCTTATGTGGAAGGATGCACAACTAATCCTGAGATGCTGTCTAAATGGTCAAAATAATCCTCATGGAATTTGTTGGGAATATGATCTGTTTTAATGGGAACACACATTGATGCATTGTTTTCAGAAGGGGGGAAGCAAAAAAAAAAAAAAAAAAAACACAACTCCAAAAACTACACCTGAAGAGCCTTCGCAGCCTTTTCCGGACTTTTTAGAAAGCTCCATAGGGAATGTGCATTCCTGCTCATTAAGGCAATCACATTTGCATCACTGAGCTTTCCCATACAAGAGGATGTCTGGCTGGATGAGTGCAGGGGCAGGGCTTGCTAACAGGGCAACAGCCCGCTGCCACCATTTTGGATTTTCACCTTAGCAAGTGGTTGCTAAGGTGATAAAACAGCAATTTGTATTATATTTTTCTCTCCTTTTTTTGTAAACATGAAATACCGCTTGTGCACACCATGAAAAAAAAAGTTTTTTTAAAAAAATCAGCAGGGGCAGATTTAAAAACATGAGTACAGTTGTCCCTCCACATTCACAGATTTGGCATTCATGGATTTAAGTATTCTCGGCTTGAAAATATTCTTAAAAAAATAATAATCCAAAAAGCAAACCTTGATTTTGCCATCTTATATAAGGGACACCATTTTCTATGCCATTGCATATAATGGGACTTGAGTATTCAATGATTTTGGTATTCACAGGGGTCCTGGAACCAAACCACAGGGACTGTGAAGGGACAACTGTAATTCACTCATGGCTGCCAATTGGCTAGGGGGAATGCTAAGTTTATGGGGGCTTTAAAATGGTTAAGACAAGTCACAGCTGCTGCAAATTGCTATTACTGCAGAGCAATCCATTTCCCCCTTTATATAGATGACCCCTCAGAACCAAAAATAGCTGGCTCTGTATAGCCCTCCAGGCAATGGAAAGGACATGCATATGTAGTGAGTGACCAGGGTTACCCACAGCCATTTTTTGCTGCCCACATTTTGCACTTGCAAAATGGGATTGTGGGTGGCTCAGCAAATAGCAGCAAAGGCATCATGCCACTATGATCCATTTCATGAGTGTTTTGATATGACAGGATCCTGGGTCCTATTCATGGTGAACATTAGTGCATGATTCAGAAGTGTGTCAATGCATGACTTATGCAATCTTACAGATGACTATTTGGAAGTGATCCCCACAGAGATTCCCAGGCAAGTGCATATAGAATTACAGTACAGCCTTACGCATCTTACACAGTATTGGAAGAAATTACTGTACATCTTTCACGTGTAAATAAATTATCTAGGGCTACATCTTCAATGTATCCATCTCCCATGGGCACATGATATCAGGAGCATGTATCATCCACAACAGAGAAAGTATGCTTTTTTGCACTTTAAAGTACAAAGCTGCCCTGTTTGTATGCTTTGTTTTGTTTTGCAAATAGTGTGAGTGATGGCATGCAGTTTAAGAATGGCAAGAGCTACCACATCAGAGCACTGAGCAGGAAGGGGGTCACCCTTGGAAAGCTGTAGTAATTGGTTTTACAACAGATCCCTTTTACGGAGAAATCAATTTATGAGTTTTATTGTTCTACTACAAGCCATTTTATGTTGTTATGAAAATCTTGCTTACTGTAATGTTTCTCTCTCTCTCTCTCCCCTCCCCTCTCCCTCTTTCTCTTCTGTTGTCTAGGGTTACATTCTGCTTGCTATCATGGCCATATCCGTCTTGTCCAATTTTTACTGGACAATGGAGCTGATATGAATCTTGTAGCTTGTGATCCCAGCAGGTCTAGTGGTGAGAAAGATGAGCAGACCTGTTTGATGTGGGCCTATGAGAAAGGTATTACTATATTTTGGCTTCCCAATTGCTACATTAGAAACATAGTATTACAGATCAGAAAGGGTAGGCAGCATAAGAAAAACAATTCCGCTCAGCCCAGGCATGCTGAGAGCAGCTGTCTTTGTGTGTCAGCTTTTTGACACTGAGAGAATGAGGAATACCAAATGCAGGATTTATGCTCTCTGAAATGCTAACATGCTAACCAAAGCTTTAATTCCACACAAACTCAGCTGCAACCTTTCTCATTTCCAATAAAATAAAATAAAAATCCTTTTAAAAATCTATAATTGTTTATCCTCTGTTCAGAAAAGGTGATTTCTTCCGGTAAGGTATAGACAAGGCTTTAAGGCTAAACTCCTTTCCCCTGCCCCTGTTATCACTGAACAAGGTATCACAGACAACATTAGAATGCAGTTATCCATGAAGTCCATTAAGAAGTCGAGAACTACTATTGATTTTATGTGGAAGGAAATTCTGGTTCTACTGTGATGGGCAGCAGCATAAACCTCCTTTAAAGACAGATAGCTATCCTTGATTTCCTGCAGAAATTCTTCAAAGGAACTGCATATCTCAGTGGTTTCTGCTAGGCTGTACTGTGCTGTTACACATTTCACAGATCTGCCAAAGCAACAGCTCAGATTCATGGTTGCTTCTCTTTGCTCTCCAAACTCAGCTAGAATACTGGTGCTTCTTGGAAGCTATTTCTGTTTTGTTCATCTATTGCCTAGTCAGGGTATGTTCTTTCATGAAAATGTGGATGAACCCTCTTAAACCTCCACTCATTCTGAAGTCATAAATGAACATGCTTCAGAGGACAATTTGCAGAGCATAGCAAATGTTATATTAAATTGCAAATAGTAATCTGACATCATTTACAGGAAAATCCATTTTTTTTAAAAAAAAATGTGCATATGTAGCCCAAAGATAATTTAACTGAATAAATGCATTCTCTTATTATGTCTAATAAGAGACATGCCTGTATAGTTGCTTTTATCAGGTGATTGATTTGATTTGCTTTATCACATTTATACAGCTACTCTTCAATAAATGTTCTCTGGGATGTAAGTAAGAAGAGCAAAGCAAAATGAAATATTAAAAAATATACAACATACTATAAATAAAAGCATCACATAATAATGCAGTATTTGTTTTTTTAAAAAAGCCCTTTGATAAAGACAGCATACTACAAGTAACAGATCCGATTAAAACAATATTTAAAAAGCAAGAATCAAAGGAGTATTTAAAAGGTTTGGTTCAAGAGGAATGGTTTAAGCATAGAAAATTTCAGGATTGTATTTGTTTCTAGGGGGTAGAGTTGTATGAAACAACAAAGAGCTTTGTTGCTCCCTAAGCTTATCTGGAATAATCTTTCATGGGCTGTAGCCAACTTCATTATATGCATGGGGTGTTCCCTCAGTTGGCAGGTATTTACATGTATGCTTGGGCGAGCGGGTAGGGGACTGCGATCAGTGGGGTCTGAAGGAACTGAAAAATATAGTGTTGAGCTTTTCAAACAGATGTAGGCTGGAAGTTCTAACAAGAGTAGTCCCAGGGTGCATCTACACTGTAGAAATAATGCAGTTTGACATGACTTTAAGTACAGTAGGTCCATCCAATGGAATCCTGGAATTTGTAGGTTTACAAGGTCTTCAGTCTTCTCTGCCAAAGAGTGCTGGTGCCTCACAAAACTACAAATCCCTGTATTCTGTAGGATGGTGCCATGACAGTTAAAGCGGTGCCAAACATCATTTTCTACAGTGTAGATGCACCCCCATTCAATCAATTGTTGAATGGTCAGTCAACACACAGGTAAATCCCTCTTATTCATTGGGTCTGCTTTAATGAGGAATAAGAACAGGATTTAGGCTATGAAGTGATAAAAAGCCTTTTTCTCTGTTGAAACCACAGGGCAGAAAGTTCAGTCTCTGGATGAATTCTTCTTCAGAAGCTTTTCCTTGCACTTTTTCTTCAAAGTCCTTTTGTTTCAAGTGTTGCAACAAAAACAAGAGATAGTACAGGAATGCCTTCTTAATATAAATGAATTTAAATCTCCAGGACCAGATGAACTACATCCAAGGGTATTAAAAGAGCTGGCAAATGTAATCTCAGACCCATTGGCAATAATCTTTGAGAACTCCTGGAGAACAGGAAAAGTCCCAGCAGACTGGAGGAGGGCAAATGTTGTCCCCATCTTCAAAAAGGGAAAAAAAGAGGATCCCAACAATTATCGTCCAGTTAGTCTGACATCAGTACCAGGGAAGATTCTAGAGCAGATCATTAAACAGAGAGTCTGTGAACATTTAGAAAGCAATGCCATAATCACAAAAAGTCAACATGGGTTTCAGAGAAACAAGTCATGCCAGACTAATCTGATCTCTTTTTTTGGTAAAATGACCAGCTTGGTAGATGAAGGGAATGCTGTGGATATCGCATACATTGATTTCAGTAAGGCCTTTGACAAGATTCCCCATGACATTCTTGAAAACAAGCTTGTAAAATGTGGGATAGACAAGTTAACTGTTAAATGGATTTGTAATTGGCTGACTGGCCGAACTTAAAGGGTGCTCAACAGTGACTCCTCTTCATCTTGGAAAGATGTGACCAGTAGGGTGCCACAAGGTTCTGTCCTGGGCCCAGTGCTATTCAACATCTTTATCAATGACTTGGATGAAGGAATAGAGGGCATACTTATCAAATTTGCAGATGACACCAAATTAGGAGGAGTCACTAATACACTAGAGGATAGGATCAAAATTCAAAATTACCTGAATAGACTAGAAAGCTGGGCCAAAGCTAACAAAATGAAATTCAATACAGAGAAATGTAAGGTACTGCACTTAGGACGGAAAAACGAAATGCATAGATATAGGATGGGGGAGACCTGGCTGAACTAGACTACATGTGACAGGGATCTAGGATGGAGCAAGCTTGTTGTCTGCTGCTCCAGAGACTAGAACACAGAGCAATGGATGCAAGCTCCAGGAACAGACCTCAACATTAGGAGGAACTTTCTGACAGTAAGAGCTGTCTGGCAGTGGAACACACTCCATCGGAGCGTGGTGGGATCTCCTTCCTTGGAGGTCTTTAAACAGAGGCTGGATGGCCATGTGTCAGGGATGCTTTGATTGTGATTTCCTGTGTGGCAGGGGGTTGGACTGGATGGCCCTTGTGGTCTCTTCCAACTCTACAATTCTATGATTCTTATGGCACTTCAGTGGCTTATCACCTTTTATTGGTCATAACCTAATTGTATTTTCAACATTACAGCAAATAATGCATTATATATAACTGAGGACTTTATCAAACACGGCAAAAATTGCACAACTACAATGTCACGGTAAGCATAAAAGGGCCCCGCTATCACACGACATTGTCATCCTCACGTGGTCAAGCTATGCTCCAGCCATGAATAAGGCATCACTTTTCATTGATGGGACAAGCTGTCAGTAGCTCTCAATAACACTTTTGTCACAGTATTGAAGAGAATGCGAAACCACATCTTGCTGTAATCAGCAGATTACAGTGTGAATGGGCAGTCCTCTTTCCCAACTACCTGTTCCCAGCAAGAAAACATATGGGTGATAACATGATAACTATCCATAGGATGCCCTTTTTATGAACTGTCCTATTTTGTTTGCACATTTTTAGGTTTGTTTAAGATTTTGTGTGTTCATTTACTTTGTAAATTCAGGGTTTTCTGGAGTTTTTAAGCATGCTCACATCTTCTCGTGAGAATGGCTGAAATCTCACCCATGCTACATCACAGAAGTAAACTCTCATTCTTAAAGTGCTAGTGGTGGTCATGCTATAATTCTGTGATGTTTGTATCGCATGATTACAGCGACATGCAATAATAAGTGTAATAATGCCACTATGTTTCAGCTTTCCTCAATAATGGAAGTACAATGTTTTAGCCACTAGTCTGATAAAGTCCTAATTATAACCTTGGCTTTGAATATGAACTGAATGTTCACTATGGCAAAATCCACACTATACCAATAATCCAGTTTGAAACTGGATTTTTTTTGCCATGGCTCCTTCCTATGGAATCCTGGGATTTGGTAGTTTGGTGAGGTACCAGCACTCTTTGGCAGAGAAGGCTAAAAACCTTATAAAATGTCAAATCCTAGGATTCAATAAGAAGGAGCCATGGGAAATGATCCAGTGTCAAACTAGATTATTTGTGTAGTGAGGATTTGGCCTACAAGTAACTAAAAATTGGAACAGGTTATTGTTTTTTGAGTTTTGTTTGCCCCCCACCCCCGCGAGAGTTAAAGTTGGTATGACTCAATTACCATTGCCATTGTGTGCTCATTCATCAATTCTGCCACAGGTTTTGTAGGACATCTAAGATCTAAGATCTACTGTAACTAAGCTTTCCTTCTATAGCAATGGAATTTAATGTTCTACCATCTACTTATGTTGTGGACAAATCACATTTCTTTTATTTGCAGACCATGGGTAAAGGACTGAGCTATGAGATATTCTGCCATGTCTTTATTGCTATTGTTTGCTTATTAAATAATTGCTGTCTTTCAGGACATGATGCTATTGTCACACTTCTGAAACATTACAAAAGACCACAGGATGAATCTCCTTGTAATGAATACTCTCAACCTGGAGGAGGTATAGTATTGTCAAGTTATTCCCTTTGCATTTTTAAGAACACAGTCTAATAGGAACTGCTCCCCACTCCCACCTCAGTCAAAACAAGTATGTTGTGAAACTAGCTTGAATGGTGCAAAATAAGTCCACATGAACAGCCTTGAAACAGCATAGCAAGGTTACAGGGTAAAGGTATAGACCAGTGTTTCCCAAACTTTGGTCATTCAGGTGTTTTGGACTTCAATTCCTAGAAGCCCCAGTCAACTTAGCCAATAGTCAGGAACTCTGGGAACTGAACTCCAAAACATCTAGAGGACCAAGGAGATTATCAGACATGGCAAAAACTGTGTCAGAAGATCGCAAGGAGAACAGAAACGGGTGAGATTATCAGATGTTGTCACAGCGTAGCTTGGCTGTGAGTAAGGCATCCCTTTGTACTGGCGGCTTCTCACCATCAATGAAAAATGGAAGCCTTGTCCGCGGCAGTGCTACACCCCGGGAACAGCTGAGGACACAGGCATCTGATAATGCTGCTCTTTCTCTTCTCCTCGCGATCTTCTGATGCGGTTGGGAATGCAAGTTTTTGCGACATTCCCTCGCATCTGCTAATCCCCCTAAAGTTTTGGAACCACTGGTATAGACCCTAGACATGGACAGGAGAGGCACCTGTCCAAATAATTAACCTGATCAGAGAACCAGATGGGAATCAGCTGAGGCAGGAGGTTAGAGGAGGAGGTTGAAAGTTACTCTTAGGGAGGGGCTATAGAGGAAACTTGACCAGAAGAGAGAATAGGATAGGAAGTTAGTAAGAAAAACCCCATACCGAACAAGGAAAAAGAGACAATGAGAGAAGACAGGCTTTACTAATGATCATAGTGTGGAGTTTGAGAGTTTTAGGGAGAGTCTTCTCCCAGCAAAGCTTAAGAAAGAAGAGCTTGTTTTTCTTTTCTTTCCTGAAAGAGAACGGAAACTAGAAGAGTGTCGCCCTAGGACAAGCATCTGCTTTCCTGCACAGTTTACAAAAGCAAAGGAAGGTGTTCTAAGAGTTGGAACATTTAGTGAAAGAGGTATTTGCCTCTTGTGCAAGAGCTTGGAAACAACACATTAAAAGTAATAATGTTTATTGCCCATTACTTTTTGGAATAATTAGGGGCAACACATGTCATTAGTTACTTTTAACTATTTTACTGACAGCATTTTTTTTTCTTTTGCACACCAACTAATGTCTACTTGTTATTTCAGAAATAG
This sequence comes from Gambelia wislizenii, assembly GCA_030847615.1. Classification (NCBI taxonomy): domain Eukaryota; kingdom Metazoa; phylum Chordata; class Lepidosauria; order Squamata; family Crotaphytidae; genus Gambelia; species Gambelia wislizenii. The sequence goes on from JAUMIR010000004.1 coordinate 115,013,755, forward strand.
TAATGGGAGTGGGGCCATTTTTAGTGAGGATTTAAGTTTTTTAAAAGAGTGGTACAATAATAATTCTCCCCTGCATTGAGAGAACACAAGCTGTGTGTTACTCTTGAAAAACTACAACTAACAAGTATTGTGTGTCTTTTTTAGAGAAATGTTTTCATGCTTTGTTTGTACACCTGCAGAAATGTGGTTCAATAAGTAGGTACTTAGGACTTTATCAAATGTGGCAAAAACTATCAGAAGAATGCAACAAAAACAAAAATGGGTGACATTACCAGACAATGACATCCTCCAGCAATTCTGAGGGCGTAGTGCAGGCGTGAATAATGTGTCCCTTTTTATTGATGGCCTAGCCCTTTCTGTTCTTGTAGAATTCTTCTGACATGGTTGGGGGTGCGGTTTTATGCCACATTTCCCCACATCTGATAAAGTCCTTAGGCACACTTCTCCTTATGCAAGATCTAGGAAACCCCCTAATATCATGGTGATGATCAGTTATGATATTTTTCTAGATGGTTTGGATTGTACTTTCTTTATTTTTTAAAAAAAAAACTTCTCTTCATCTTAAAAGAATCTTGCCTAAATACCCTAAAGTGCCAGATCCCATCTGATCTTGGAAGCTAAGCATGATCAACCCTAGTTAGTACTTGAATGGGAGACCACCAATGAATATCAGGTGATGTAGGTTATATTTCAGAGAAAGGAATTGGCAAAACCACCTCTGAGTATTCCTTGACTAGAAAAACCCTTTGAAACTCATGGGGTTGCCATAAGTCAACAGGAGACTTTAAGGCACGCGCACACACAATTGCAACTTACATGTAGGAGAAGGAGGGATTTCTATATTTTGATTTGTTGCTTAGGCATATTTTTTCTGTTTATTTCCTTTGACATATTTTGGATTACTTGCACATAGTGGCCTAAAGCCTATTATTAGTCTTGACCAGAACTGACCCATTGATTCAGTGGGACTTACCTACATATTTCACCATAATTCAACAATTGATTCAGTAGGACTACTGTAGTTGGGAATAACTTAGTTTTATTGAAATCCAGGAAAAATTAAACATAAATACAACTGGTTGCAATTCAGGTATAAATGTCTTCATTCATTTCAAGACTTCTTGTTTTGTCTCAAATGTCTTCAGTTTCCTAATTTTAGGCATTAATTATTCTTTTTCATCAAATTGCTCAACTGGCAAATAAGTGGTATAAAGAACTTTTGCCAGTATGAGCTATATGGGAGACTTACTAAAAATTGTGCACATAATATTGTCCAAGAAGCTGCTGTATAAAGCAGATAATTTCTGTTTTACCAAAGTCAGAAGTGGATTTTATTGCATTAATGCTTAATGCAGTAACAATATTGGTTCCATGAAAATTATTGGACAAGTTTGTGGTTTTTTTTTTTCTGATTTCAACAAAGCAATGCCATTTGGAAAGAAGGGGTAGACTGCCCTTTCTCCTATGCTTCAGATCACAGATGATTATTCCAGCAGAACATTTCATAGAATCATAGAAGTGGAAAAGACCATGAGGGCCATCTAGTCCAACCCCATGCCCTGCAGGTATACCCAATCAAAGCACCCCCAACAGATGGCCATCCAGCCTCGGTTTAAAAACCTCCAAAGAAGGAGACTCCACCACACTCTGACATAGTGCATTCCACTGTCAAACAGCTCTTACTGTCAGAAGTTCTTCCTAATGTTTAGGTGAAATTTCTTTTCCTGTAGTTTGAGTCCATTTCTTCATGTCCTAGGAGATTATCAGATGCTGCAAAGACCACCCCAGGAGCACATGAGGACAATGTTACTGCTGTGTGAACAGGTCCCAGTTTCAGATGACGTTGTCATCCTCACTTGCCCCTCCTGTGCTGCAGCCGCAAGTAAGGCATTGCTTTTTATTGACAGGACCGCAGTAACGTTGTCCTCATGTGCACCTAGGGTGGTTTTTGCAGGCATCTGATAATCTCCCTAGTCTCTGGAGCAGCAGAAAACAAGCTTGTTCCCTCTTAAATATGACATCCTTTCAAGTATTTAAACATGGCTATCATGTCACTTCTTAATCTTCTCTTCCCCAGGCTAAACATACCCAGCAACCTAAGTCCCTCCTCATCGGCATGCCTTCCAATCAATATCCTTCTTGAATTGTGGTGCCCAGAACTGAACACAGTATTTCAAGTGAGGTCTTACCAAAGCAGAATAGAGTGGCACTATTACTTCCTTTGGTCTAGACATTATACTCTTATTGATGCAGCCCAGAATCGCATTGGCATTTTTAGCTGCCACATCACACTGTTGACTCATGTTCAGCTTATGGTCTACTAAGACTCCTAGATCCCTTATCCTGTCTTCTTGAGTATTTGCTACCCCTCCTAATTTGGTGTCATCTGCATATTTGGTAAGCTTACTGTCTATTCCATCATTCAAGTCATTTATAAAGATGTTGAATAGCACTAGGCCCAGGACAGAACCCTGTGGCACCCCACTAGTCACTCCCCTCCAGGATGAAGAGGAGCCAGTGGTGAGCATCCTTTGGGTTTGGTTGGTCAACCAATTACAAAGCCACCTAATAGTAGCATTGTCTAGCCCACAATTTACTAGTTTAATTGCAAAAAATATTATGGGGGACTTTGTTGAAGGCCTTACTGAAATCAAGATATGCTTCATCCACAGCGTTCCCTTCATCTACCAAGCTTGTAACTCTATCAAAAAAAGAGATTAGTCTGGATGACTTGTTTTTAAGAAACCCATGTTGACTTTTAGTGATCATTCCTTCTTAAGTGCTTACAGACAGACCATTTAATGATCTGCTCTAGAATCTTTCCTGGTATCGATGTCAGGCTGACTGGATGATAATTTTTGGCTCCTCTTTTTTTCCCTCCTGTGCTCCCCTCCAGTCTTTTGGGACTCCTCCTGTTCTCCAGAAATTCTCAAAGATTACTGCCAGTGGTTCTGAGATTACTTCTGCCAGATCTTTTAATACCCTTGGATGTTGTTTATCTGGCCCTGGAGACCTGAATTCATTTAGAGTAGCCAGTCACCTCTTTACCAGTTCTTTGCTACATTTCCCTTACTGCACCATCTGCTCCATTTTCCCCAGGTTGGACACTGTTTTCCTTTTGAGAGAAGACCGAGGCAAAGAAGGTGTTGAATAGCCCTGTTAGCATTTCTCCATTTTCTCCACACAGTGGCCCTACTATTTCCTTCTTCTGCCTTTTGCTACAGACATAACCAAAAAAAAGCCCTTTTTTGGGTTTTGTTTTGAACTGCTCTAGCAAGCCTGGAGGTCATTCTGTGCTTTAGCTTTTCTAACTTTCTAGCTACATGTGCTGGCTATTTATTTGAATTCCTCTTTGTGATTTCCCCCCTTTTCCGTTTCTTGTACATGCCCCCCTTTAAATCTTCCCTCAGTTGAATGTTCTTTAGACATCTATCCTGGTTTCTTTAGATACCTCCCATTTTTCCTTCTCTTTGGAACTGTTTGAAGTTGTGCCTGCAATATCTCACTTTTAAGAATCTCCCATCCATCATGAACTCTCTTCTTTTCCTGACCACAGGTTCACACCCAGTATTTCCCTTAGGAGATTATCAGATGCGGTGGAATGTGGCAAAAAATAAAAATAAAAATGTGTCCCTAACCATGTCAGAAGAAAAATTACATTATCAGATGCCTGCATCCTCACCCATTCCTCGGGCGTAGCACTACCACGGATGAGACTTCATTTTTGTATTGATGGGGACAAGCCACTAATAAAAAGGGATGTCTTACTCATGCCTGCGGGATGCTGAAGGACAATGTCATCTGATAATATCTCCTGTTCTTGTTGCGATCTTCTGACACAGTGTTTGCCACGTCTGATAATCTCCTTAATTTACTGAAATCAGCTTTCCTAAAGTCTAGAATGTGTGTCTGACAATGCTTGGCTTCCCTTTCCACTGAATCACAAACTCCAGGAGAACATGATTACTCCCAGGATCCTGCCGCTTCCATTCCACTAACTAGGTCATCGGTGTTGGTGAGGATCAGATCTGAAATAGTTGATCTCCTTGTTTCCTCTTCCACCTTCCAGACAATGAAACTGTCTGTAAGGCAAGTGAGAAATTTGTTAGACCTTGGCAGAGTTTGACCTCCAACAAATATCAGGATAGTTGAAATCTCCCATCACTACTGCATATCTCATTTCTGAATTTGTGATCATCTGTTCTAGGAAGGCATCACCCACATCCTCAGTTTGGCTTGGGGGTCTGTAGTAGACCCCCACAATGACATCCTAGTTATTTCTCTCCCCCTTATTTTTTACCCTGATGCTCTCAACCTGGTTTCCAGGATTTAAGCCATGGATCACTTCATAGGTGTAAACATCCATGACATATAATGCCAGTCCTTCTCCTTTCCTGTTTGGTCTATTTCTCTGAAATATGTTATACCCTTATATTACTGCATTTCAATCATGAGACTCATCCCACCAGGTTTCAGTAACAGCTATTCTATCATATTTGTTTTGCTGTGTCAAGTTCATAGAATCATAGAGTTGGAATCATAGAGATCACAAGGGCCATCTAGTCTAACCCCCTGCCATGCAGGAATAAACAATCAAAGCATTCCTGACAGATGGTCATCCAGCCTCTGTTTAAAAACCTCCAAAGAAGGAGACTCCACCACACTCTGCAGTGCATTCCACTGCCAAACAGCTCTTCCTGTCAGGAAGTTCTTCCTAATGTTTAGATGGAATCTCTTTTCCTGTAGTTCATCTTGTTTATTCCCCAAGCTCTGAGCATTAGTGTAGAGACATCTAAGACCATGGGCCACCCCCCTAGCTGCTTATTTAAGTTTTTTCCCCTCCAATTATTGGGTTCTTGAACTATTTGTCCAGTTCTCTCTAAAATTTATATATCTGATTAATAATAATAATAATCACAATAAACATTCTTTAAATGCCCTGGGTTTTACCTTTTTATGTTGGAGGTATCTAAAAGCAGACCTTTGAATCCTCTTTCCCTTCATTTTCCAAATCACTTTGAATATACCACTTCCTAGTTCCTTGCTTAGAAATTGTACTTCCCAATTTTCTTTCCAAAACTTCATCAAGTTCTTTGACTCCTAGAATATCTGAGTAAAAGAAGAAGCACATTTTCAGGTTTGGCAACAAACATATAGGGTAATTTGATAGGAAAATTCAGTCAATCCCTACTTTGTACTTCCAATAAAAAAGCCCCTGTAAAGTACATAAATCCATAAGATCTAAAGCTCTAGCTATTACTGTGTGACTATATGCAGTTTCCTAAGCTTTAATGAAACTGTGTGAAATGTTCACATTAATGTTAATGAAGCTATATCAAATATTTTCCACAGATAACATCAATGTTGTTGTTTTTTCTGGACACAGATTTATAATCATTATAGTGCTTACTTAGGGTTTTTTTTATGTATTTGTTCAGAACATCCATAAACTTCACTCTCTCTTTCTCTCTTTTTTTAAAATTCCAGATGGATCTTATGTGTCAGTTCCATCTCCTCTGGGAAAAATTAAAAGCATGACTAAAGGTATTTTAATGACTAAAGAAGACCATGTTTTATATCTCATTACAAAATGCATTTAGTAACGATGAGCCAAATTTATGCAAAAGTTGAGTTGAATCTTGTATCATTTACCTTATTCCAACCCTTTAAAAATAAAGAGAATGGGAGGCATGCTGACTATTTAAGGTATCCACAGTTGGTGGTACATCTATTGAATACTAGCATATAGAATGTGCCACAGTGTTTACAGCTGGGATTGTCCTGGCGTATCAATCACGGGATACCAGTGTGCCCATGGACACTTCTACTGATGCCTTTTCCCCTTCCAGTTTTAAAACAAACATTTGTTTCTGACTGATTGTGGAGCTACAAAATGACATGCCTGACTCTCAGCTAGCTGCCCTTTCCCCTTTCTTTTCTCAAAATGCCTCTGGACTCCATTAGGCCCTGAAATCATTCTTTGAGAATGAAATAGAAGGACTGGTAAACTCAGGACAAGTCTGTAAGAAACTCCTGAGGCTGGCAGGAAGTATTGTTTTGGAAAGGGCTGCAGGGCAACCCAAGGGCTCCTGGGAAGAGGCTTGCAGTGACTTCACAAAGTGTCAAGAAAATATTGCAGAGTCACCTTGTAACAATTAGAGAGAGGGGTGGAGTGGGGAGAGCAGAAGAAGGAAAAGAAATCAATACTTGTAGCCCCATTCAGGTTTATTTTGAACATAAGAAGCTCCATACTGTTCAATCATCATTTCCATCATGTACTATAAGTGAAGGGCAGCTTCCTGAAGAGAGGTTCTCTGTGTGGTTTTGAATACTGGTGTGTGTGTGTGTGTGTGTGTGTGCGTGCGTGCATGTGTGTCTGTTACCTGTGGAGTATAGAGCTAGATCAAATAAATGATTCGACCAAAAGAATGAAGAAACACAGCGATAACTGTTGGCGAGGGAGGCATTGTTCCTGAGCCACAAGCCAATGTACTCCACCTACTACCACCTGTCCCACCCCAGATCTTGTCCTCAATTGCCTTACTTCTCTCCCCAACCCTCCAGCACCAGAAGGCAGTGAGTTCTTTCAAGTGGGCCCTGGAGCTTGGCAGGGTACACAGTGCTCTGTTGCAGAGCTCTAACTGCTGCCTCCCAGTAAATATTCATTGTTGGCTGCTCATTAATATTTTCCCTATTGCTCTGCACACTTGGATGGAACTTTAGCCTGAGGGGCTCAAAGGAGCAACAGATGTTGTACAGTCCCAGGCATATGCCTTTATATTAGATACATAAATCAATAGCTATTTTATTATTGTTATTGGAATTGTTGTTTGATGTTCATTATCATTATATTTTATCTTTCCTCTGTTCAAGGTGGTGTACATGGCCCTGTTCCTCCCCACTTTCATCTTCACAACAACCCTATGAAATAGGTCAAACAGAGAAAGAAAAAAAATGACCGGGCCAAAATCTGTAGGGTTCAGCAGGAACTAAAATCTTCCAAGTCCCAGGCCAAAATTCTGACCTAGAGATGGGCATCATGTGAACTTCCAGATGTTGTTGGACTAGAAGTCCAATGAGCCCTAGCCATTGGTGAGGAATGCTGGCAGCTGCAATCCAATAACATCTGGGGGGCTCAAAATGCCCACCCTTGCTCTAATCACTAGATACTACTGTCTTTCAAACATTGAGAGAGAAAAAAAAGAGAGAGTTGCTTATTTGGAGATAGCATGCTCATACTATAATTCTTCCTCAAAGCTACCACACAGTGAGAAATGGTGGGCAACTGCTTAATATATGTGCCCTATTTGTATAAAATGTATCCACTTCTCTGCCCATATCCCCAGCAGGTGCAGGAAAGGAGTGAAGCAGAGGCCGCCCAAGACATTTTGCTAGCTGAGGAAAATGGGGCTTAAAATAAGACCTGGTGACTCCATCTACATTTAGGTCCAGATCTGCCTGCCTTTAGCTGGTGAAGAATAGTATTTACATTCCTGGACTCTTTATACACTACACTATGCCCTAAGCTAACACCTTGAAATATTTAGCAAAGTTCATATATCTTTGTTTCGATGATAGCATTCTTACTTGATTCAGTACAGAGCTTGGAATGTTAGGTTTGGAAATTAATTTGATAGTGTTTCACTTTGAACATTGGTAAATGAATTCATTACCATAAGCAATGGTAATTGTAACAATTGATTTAATTATTGTTGATTGACTCATTGGTGTTGTGCAGACCATGGGATTTACAAAAAATGGCTTGGAGATTGTGACTGTTGGCCCTAGGGGATCACGTTTTGTTACTGGGTCCTTCAGAATGATTCTCTTTGTCCTCTTGAAGATGCCTTTCTTCAACTGGATCTCCCCTCCCCAAATGACTCTAAAGCCCATAATATGAAGGTTGCCCAGGAATGGTAGAGTCCAATACATCATGAGACCTTCAGGTTATAAAGACTGTCCCAAATCATGGGGCCTCATCTTACAACCATTTCAATTTAGGTTTACACTCATCAGCATCTTTCTTTTCTTTCTACCCCACCAACATGGACACTTCTTCAAATGCCTATTTGTTTAAGATGAATAAAGAATGGTGTGCTTCTGAAGATTATCAGACAGGAACAAAAAAAAAAGTGTTCTTATCCCACAATCTCCTCTCCCACCCCTGCTCCATCCCTGTCTTGGCACAGTAACAAAACATACCTAAGTTTAGTAGCATTAACAGGGAAGCCTAGGAATAAATGGAGCTCTGTTCACCTTCTGGAGTGAAATCCCGACCGTTCTCGTGAGAAGACACAAGCGCGGGAAATACAAAAGTAAACAGCAAAATATGGCCTCCAAAAAGGTGACAGCAAGCACAAAAGCACTTCCAAGTAAACCAGAGAAGTTTTTAAAAGTGTGTCACTTACCTTGATGTCCCAATCTCACCTGGAAGTGTTCTGGCAGGGACTTCCCATTGACACTGGGATCTCGCCAGCGAAATGGGGAACCTTTTCAGTCACAGGAACATCTGTGACAGGAACCGGAACGGGGGATCTATTGACAGCTTCTCCTGTCAATAAAAAGCAGCAGAATGGGTGCATTATGGGGAGGGGAAATGACATCATCTGAAAAGGGAGCCCGTTAGCTATCTCCTGGCATTTGTGTAATGCCACTTTTAACACATCTGATAATCTCCTCTGTTAAAGGATACTGAGCCACCACAAGTGCAACAATAAGTAGATAGCTACAAAGATCAGTCAGTCAATGAAAGGTGGAGAATTCTTACTCAGAAAGGTCTTGACAGCCTCTCAGCAGATGCAGAACATTTGTCTGAATAAACTGAATCACTGCATTAAGTCTGTGGCATCTTCTATTTTAATGGTCACAGATGCACTCTTTTGTACTTTTATACTTTCATTGTATAATTAAAAGTGGGTGGGTAAAATGGAGGAAAGATGTAAAAAACAGAATGGGAAGGACAGGGCAAGTGAGAGAAAGGGTGCATCTACACTGTAGAAATAATGCAGTTTGACATGACTTGAAGCACTGTAGCTCCATCCTATTGAATCCATGGATTTGTAGTTTTACAAAGTCTTCTCTGCCGAAGAGTGTTAATGCCTCATGAAACTTCAAATCCCAAGATTCTGTGGGATGGAGCCATGGTAGCTAAAGTGGTGTCAAACTGCATTATTTCTACAGTGCAGATGCACCCAAAGAGAGAGAGAAGACAAGAGAGAAAGAAATAGGGTAGGGGGTTTAAGGAAAACATTTTACTTAAGTATACAAGTACATATTGCTCTGTGAACAAGAGTACAAAGGGCTTCATTGTAGCCTACCCCAAATAATATACAAAATTGTATATTACATCATAAAATGCAATAGAAACCAGTCCATAGTACGTATATCAATAGAGGAGAAGATAGCATTGAAGAAAGTCACAGTGTACCTTCACTTGCCTGGAAGATACCAAACAACTTCCTTCCACACATGCCCATGGGACAGGGTACCTGCCTTTCAGTTGTAAAAGGCCTTGGTGCTGTTTACACGATGAAAATGTAGTGGGAAGAATTTGTGTTGAACCCTGGTTGTTTACACATACATCGGGTTGGGTACATGATTTTCGGAAGGGGGGCCACCTTTTATCCCTCAACCTGCGGGACTTCCAGTCCCGCGGTTTGTGCCGGTTTTTAAAAAAGTCACTGGAGGATTCAGAAAATCGGAAATGTAAACAGCCCGGGACAAGCTATCTCGGTACCAGGGGATGACCGGAAATGGTGACTGGGGGTGGGCTCAGAGATCAGGGACCAGAAAAGGAGGGGTCAGTCACCCATTCAACAGATCCAGCCTCACCAGCTGAAAACAAAGGCATCCCTCCAGCTGCACGTAGGTTGGTGTGTGTGCGCGCGTGTACTCAATCACCTTTTTAAATGGATTTCTACACTGCAAACCCTTCAGCTTTAACCTCTTCCTCAACTGCATGTTACAAAGAGATCATGGTGGGCAGAGAGTTGCCTATTCATTCCCTGCCTGGATCCCCTCTCTGGGTCTGAACAGATAATCAAACATTCATCACCCCGCCCAAGGCACAGTATAATATTCCAGCGTCTGAGCGAATGAACACACTTTCATCACCCCCACAAGGCACAGTAAAAAAAAAAGCCAGCCAAAATGCCTTGTGTGACACTGGCTTGATTTCAAAAGGAAAGCACAGGGTTTAACCATGATCATTCCTGCCTCTTTCCAGCGTCTGGGTCTTTCAAAATGCCTTCTGTGTCAGTGGCTTGAAATCTTCACTCCGCAGCTGCCTCTGCTTTAAGGGTTAACATTTTACATAGACAAAGGCAAGCCTCTCCCCACACACACACACACTCAGCTTGATTTCAAAAGGAAAGCACAGGGTTTAATCGTTCCTGCATCTGAGCGAAAGATCACATTCCGGGTCTTTCAAAATGCCTTCTGTGTCAATGGCTGTGTCACTCCACAGCTGCCTCTGCTTAAAGGGTTAACATTTTTAAGAGACAGGACAAACACAAACCTCTGCCCCCTCTCTCCCCCCCCAGCCAGCCAATAGCATCGTTCGTGGCGCAGAACTCTAAAGGAAGTACGTCACCGAGGTTGTGAAAACACGAGTAATCGCATCCTTGATTGACAGCCAAAAAAAAATATATCCTGGTAGGCTAAACATGTGTAAACAGCAAAAGCACGGGATATAAGAGTGCAGGACCAATAAAAAGAAATGGAACTTTTGTCGTGTAAATATCAATCATGGGATCTTCCAGGATTTCCTAAAGAGTGACAAAAATTGTCTAAACAGCGTGGGATGGATACGGGATCAGGAAGTCATGATAAGCCCCGCGACAAAAATTGCCGTGTAACTGACACCCTGACATTCTGAAGGGGCTGCATCAGGTCTTGGTCTCCTGCTGAGCGAACAAATCAACCCCCCATATTGTATTCAAATATTGGCACTCACTCCTTTTCCACTCTTCTTTTTCAAATTCAGCTCCTTTGTTCCACATACCAGCTCTTCTGCTCTAGTCTGGGTTCCAAAAAACATTCCCCCCGCCTCCGTTTTCTTCTGTCTTCCCAAAGAAATCACACAAAATAGTATGCCTAACAACAGAACTGTATGATATACGGTATTTCCTCTAGCACTGATATTTCTTTTCCTGGGGCTGCCTTCCTTTCTGCCTGAATGTAACAGAGGGAAAGGCACCCACTCTAATGAATGGTAATGAGCAAGTTCTGCAAAACATATTTTTAACTTCAGCATTAACTGGGGAATTTAATAAGTTACAGGCAGAAGAAAAAAGGGGGACTATAAAAAAAACAGTGAATTGATTCAAAGCTCTGATTCAATGTTCCTTTAAAAATAAGAGTTGATGATGGCATGTATGACTAAAATGGGGCATATGTAATACAGCTTTATCTGGTTGCTTAGGCAATGCAATAAAAGCTCTCCCCTCACCCCCATGTCTTTTGTTCACTAAAAGAAGTCTGTCTGCAGAAGAGTAAAATTGATTAACTTTATTGCAAGCTGAAGAACAGAAGTGGTGATAGTGATTCAGAAGAATCTCTGTTTTTAATGGAAGTCCTATTCAATTCAGTAGGACTTCTATCTTGGCAAACAGGGTTTGTGTTACCAATCTTAGTCACTGACAATGTTCTTTTTTTTTTAAGTAAAGAAAAGGTTTCCTTTTCAATGTTCGTCATCTGCCTATCTATGATTTCCCCTACATAAAAGTACCTATCTTAAGAACATTGTGCATGAGTGCTCCACACTCAACATATGCAAGTGTTACTGAAAAATAATCCTGCTATCCATATGAGCACAGCAAAATGTTTAAAGAGGCAAGGAAGAACTAGAAGAAATACTTTTTTTTTTCTTGGTAGGGAAAATTCACATTACAGCATAGAAATACCCTCATTCAGTGTCAGATTTTAATCTACAGTGGTTGGACAATGCTGTGTATAAGTTACAATGTCTCTCCCTTTCAACAAATCAGCAATTTTTAAGAGAGTTCCCTGTTAAGAATGAAAAATCGACATGTGGCAGTTGCAATTCCCTACAAAAATACCAATTTTGCACCTCCTGATACTGACAAAAGGATGGAGCACATCTGTAAAGAGAATCTAGGCAAGTCAGTCTAGAGCCAACTAATCATAGGCTCCAGAATGCTGTGAATGTGGGCCTCCAGGAGGAAAGACTATAACCTAGAGAGTTGTCTGTAAGAATAGTTGTTTAGGGCAGTTAGAGGGCTCATCTACATGGGCCAGAATAAGCCAGCTTCCCACCAGTGTATCATGCCCATGGATCAAGCTCATTCCTTCCCCATTATGGACATGAAATGGGAGGAAGTCCAGACCTCCATGCCAATCCACCACTGCAGCCACCGCCATCCACATCCACTCTCCAGATCCAGGAAGCTGGCCAGCAGCATGTGATCAAGGCCCTCTGCTTGTGACAAGCCTGGCCACATGCTGCAGGCCTGCTTCCTGGGTGCAGAAGAATGATAGCAGATGGCAGCTGCAGTGACCAGCCAGCATGGCAGTCTGGGCTCCTGCAGTCACACCAACTGGAGTGGGGGTTTTTTTGCAGGTGAAGATTTTATCAGGCTTTACTCTGCCTTGGCCCTGTCTCTGCAAAAGGGGTCATGAGGACTGCCCAGGGGCAAAATGGGGCAAATGCCCTGCATTGTCTGGACTGCGGGGCTCAAAGACAGGGCCAAGATGGGATAAATACCTCATGTAGACAGTCCCAGAGTCTGTTAGGAAGAGAGGATAAGATCTGAATAAGATTGTGTGATCTGAGCATGCCATAGCTCCATTCTATGGCATCCTGGGATTTGTAGTTTTATGAGCTCTTTAGTCTTCTCTGCCAAAGAATGCTGGTGCTTCACCAGACTACAAATCCCAGGGTTCTGTGGGATGGCGCCATGACAGTTAAAGTGGTGTCTATCTGCAATAATTCTACAGTGTGGATACCCTGTCAGTCGACTTCATCAGATGTAGAATTCTACTACATGGCTTAAGACCTTGCTTAGCATTTATCGATCTAAAAATAGTGTCAATTAAACACATACATGATTAGGATCTTTAGTCCAGAAATTTCAGGGTGTAGGAGTTGAGCATGGTTCCTTAGGGCAGCTGTTTTGCATTGCAATGCATCCCAAACCTATGAATGTCTACTGTTACTGACTTCCCTGTGTTCAGCCAGTCTTGCTTTAAAGTAAGTGCATCAGTTGTGGTTTACATTCAGTAAGAACAGTTAACTGTGAAGCAGGCTCTTTTTATACCAAGGAGAAAACTATATATCATCACAACTGTCAGGGGTTGTCTAAACAGTCAAAATGCCCATCATGGAATTTGCTGGGAATCCTACCTGTCTAAAATGGGATCCTGTACCAATCCACACTATTCGGAAGGAGGGGGCCCCAAAACAGCAAAAACAACACAGGAAAAGCCTTTGCGAGGGGGGTGCACATTCCTGCTCGTTAAGACAAGCAATTCACTTTGAATTGCTTCCCCATACAAGAGGAAACCCAAAGTTGATTGGCTGGGTGAGCACGGGGGCCACCATGTTAGATTTTTGCCTTAGCAAGCAATTGCTAATGAGATAAACAGAGTGGGGTTTTTATTTTGCTATCCTTTTAATTTGAAAAATCAGTCTATCACACCTTGGATGACATTAAAAAAAAAAAAAAAGTTCGGCAGCAGCAAAGACCTAACTCAATAAATCACTTGCGGCCATCATCTGGCATGCCAAGTTTCTGGGGGCTTAAAACACCTTTAAGACATGTTGCTGCAGCTGCGAAATGCCATTACCATGAGGTACTCTGTTTTTCCTCCTTGTACAGATGGGCCCTAATTCTTGTAGCATTTCATACATCCTATAGACTTGCAAGGTGATCCAAACTGAATTGAGATATTCTACAAGATGTCATTACTTAAATAATGGGATGATTTTCTATTAATAATTAAAAGGAATAAAAGGAATATAATGCAAGTACTATCAGATTTAAACCACCTTCACCAAAAAAGAGTTATTTACAAAAGTTAATTATACCTTTAATAATAACTCGGTTACCTCTTGTAGTTCTTTTAATGTACTTTGTTTATGTATCATCTTACCAAATATTAGTTCCAGGTGTAGCATCAAGAGTTTATATCCTACCCATGTAATTAGAAAGCATATTCAAATGTTCTTTTAACAAATGTTTTGATAAACCTCTTATAGCGGAGAACATGGACCAGCAAGTTTGTCTCCAAATTCAGTTGTGTATCAAATCCAATTCCAGAAGTCATTGAATAGCAGATTGGAATAAGGGGGGGGGGGGAAACCCAGCCTTGCTGGACACTGTTAGAGACACGATAGGTAACTAATTCCTTGTATAAAGGATTTTCTACAACTGTTACGTAATCCAGCTAGAATATGCATATGGAACAATGTCCTTTAATGATAAGCCTCTAAAGCCAAAAAGCTCCAAGGCAGTCAGAATATTGCAAATCTGTGCTTATTATTGGGGTTTATTGTAGGGTACTGAAACAAAAAAGACAGAAGTTACCAGTCCACCAATTTCTAGATGGAAAAACAAGTCACTAATGTGCTGTTTATTTATTTATTTTGTTAAGCTTTGTGTTTTTCATATTTTTTATTTCCTTTTACAAAAAATCCATTTTCTTTTGCAGAGAAGGCAGATGTTCTCCTCCTCCGTGCTGGTTTGCCATCCCATTTTCACCTCCAACTTTCAGAAATTGAGTTTCATGAAATTATTGGCTCAGGTAAAAGGAAATGGGGAAAGGTGTCAATGTTAGAAAAGTAAATGTTTGCATGGTATTGTGTTCTTATTTCATTTAATTCATTGTAGGGTCATTTGGGAAAGTATACAAGGGAAGATGCAGAAATAAAATCGTGGCTATTAAACGGTAAGTGTTAAGGACATTTTCTATTAAGTTACTTAACCATTTAAATATGTTTGACAATTAACATACCAAGTTATTTTTTTCCTACAGGCTTTTGAGAACCAAGTGTTTTTAAAGAAAGGGTTTTTATTAGCATGCTGTCATGCTTTTAATTGCAGTGTTTTAAAACTGGTTTTTGTTTGTTTTTAATTGTAGGTTTTAAATTTTTTTCAATGTTATTGACAACTAAATGATATTTTTAAACTAATATTTTGTCTTTTTTAGCAATATTGGATTGTGTTTGTTTGTTTGTTTGTTTGAACTTTGTATGCCACTTTGAGTTCTGGTTTTAAGAAAAGGTAGAATACAAATAAACAGCAGCAGCAGCAACAACATTCCTTAAGTTACTATTGATACGATTTTTTTTCTTATGCTACTTACCAGTTACCGAGCCAACACCTACTGCTCCAAGTCTGATGTTGACATGTTTTGCCGTGAAGTGTCCATCTTGTGCCGACTCAATCACCCCTGTGTCATCCAGTTTGTTGGAGCTTGCCTAGATGACCCAAGTCAATTTGCTATAGTGACCCAATACATATCTGGAGGATCCCTCTTTTCCCTATTGCATGAACAGAAGAGGTAATCTCACTTACCTTTATGTGTTACTCTGTGCATTCCCAAGGGTCCACCTGTGTTTACAATATGAGTGGAAATCAGAGGGGACTATCCATGAGTGCTGGTTCTTGCTGATGACATCACATATGAATGCTGCTTCATGCTGATTTGAGGACCACAGGAGATCTCAGCAAAAAAAAAAAAAACGTGGGATGGAAGCCCACCTTCTAGAAAGGGCAGGCAAGAGGAGGAGTCTGAGCTATTTAAATGACCCAGAGATAAAATGGAAGTGGAGAAGAATGAAGGGGATGAGGCACCAAAGGAAAGAAGGTGGTAACAAGGAATGCAGAAGGAGGGAAAGCAACATTGGCAACAGGAGGAAAGGGTGAGCCAGGTGGAAAGAGGAGACACAGAGCTACAGCAAGGGATCCAAGCCTGACAGAACAGAGGAGTTGCCCAAAAGTCATCTGGGGAGGCTAGGGCAGCTCAAAAATCCCATTGCCAGGCAAGTGCTTAGAAAGCTATAGGGCTGTGGAAACCTCAAGGCCCATTACCTGGTTGTAGCTCAATCCTGGGGTATAAGTCATCTTCTAGGAGACAGTCACAACTATCAAAAGCTTTAAGTGTACAGAACATCCTTCTTGGTAGTAGAAACCCATAGAAGTGGAGGGAGACCCATAGAACCTGCAAAGTTCCAGGAGCACCTGGACCAGGACAAGCAAATTAATAATGAAGTCATAATTAAGAAAAAAAACTACAGTAATTCTAAGTAAAGTGATTACATGTTAAGATCATTTCTTATTTTAACCTTCTTTGATCTGTAGATGACACAACTGCTAACTTGTTAATAATTAGATAATCTGACAAACTCATCTCAACGCCCCTCTAATTTAACTAATACCATGTTTTCTTTGCATGGCAGGAATCTTGACTTGCAGTCGAAATTAATCATTGCTGTAGATGTTGCTAAAGGCATGGAGTATCTTCACAATCTTACCCAGCCAATTATACATCGTGACTTAAACAGGTATGCCTCCCTTTTTGTCTCACAAATCCATTGTCATATTCTGAAAGTAATGTACAATGTCACCAGGTCTGCAGCAGTGAACTGCTGAAATGAGAAGAGTCAACTGCATACTGAGATATTATAACTTAACCCATATTGCCTTTCCCAATCATCTGTTTGGGACTGTCCTTCCTATTCCCAGGCAAACGAGTAGAATAAAGTGAATTAAGCAGTGGGGATCTTACATGGAATTGCACAGGCTGGAGCTGTCCAGAAAAAATAAGTTCATAACTTCCTGAAGACTGCCCAAATAATCCAAAATTTCACTTTAAGGACAAACAAGGGACAAAATTCTGCCTAGGTGCAGAAGGAATATTTTAAAATATTTTAAAAACAGTTGAAAAACATGTTGAGTGTTGGAAAACCCTGATGAGAAGAATCCTGGACCGATAATACACTTTATAGTTCAGGGCTTATTCTCTGCAAAGTTCACATGTGGTACCTTTGTACAAAAACAGCATTTTTCAGCACATAAAGTAATATTTCTACACACAGAAATGCAGTTTCCCACATAGAAAATGCTGTTTTCTATGCAAAACAACCAAATGCAAATTTTGTGCAGAATTGCAAATAGTCTTCGAAAATTATGTGGTTTTCAAATATTGTCTTGCAGGAGGGGAAATATTACTAAAATTACTTGTTGCTTCCTGCAAGAAGAAACTAAGTGAAGAATTATATCTCTAATCTGGCTTCAGCTTGTTAAGAGGAGGAACAGTTATCACTTCCAGGGTTTCCTACTTGAAGTAGGAACTTAGATGACTTCGATGAGGGAATTAGGGGCATACTTATCAAATTTGCAGATGACACCAAATTGGGAGGAGTAGCTAATACCCTAGAGGACAGGATCAAAATTCAGAATGACCTGGATAGACTGGAGAGCTGGGCCAAAGCTAACAAAATGAAATTCAATACGGAGAAATGTAAAGTACTGCATTTAGGGCGGAAAAATGAAATGCATAAATATAGGATGGGAGAGACCTGGCTGAATGAGACTACGTGCGAAAGGGATCTAGGAGTCCTAGTAGACCACAAGTTGAACATGAGCCAACAGTGTAATGCGGCAGCTAAAAAGGCCAATGCGATTTTGGGCTGTATAAATAGAAGTATAGTGTCTAGATCAAGGGAAGTAATAGTGCCTCTCTATTCTGCCTTGGTCAGACCTCACTTAGAATACTGTGTCCAGTTCTGGGCACCACAATTCAGAAAGGATATTGACAAATTGGAGCGTGTCCAGAGAAGGGCAACTAAAATGGTGAAAGGTCTGGAAACTATGCCTTATGAGGAGAGACTTAGGGAGCTGGGTATGTTTAGCCTGGAAAAAAGACAGTTAAGAGGCGATATGATAGCCCTGTTTAAGTATTTGAAGGGATGCCACGCTGAGGATGGAGCAAGCTTGTTTTCTGCTGCTCCCGAGACTGGAACACGGAGCAATGGGTGCAAGCTCCAGGAACAGAGATTCCACCTCAACATGAGGAGGAACTTTTTGACAGTAAGAGCTGTTTGGCAGTGGAACACACTCCCTAGGAGCGTGGTGGGGTCTCCTTCCTTGGAGGTCTTTAAACAGAGGCTGGATGGCCATCTGTCAGGGATGCTTTGATCAAGATTTCCTGCGTGGCAGGGGGGTTGGACTGGATGGCCCTCGTGGTCTCTTCCAACTCTGCAATTCTATGATTCTATGATTCTATAAGTAGAATGGGAGGTTCTAAAGGGGGGGCAGGGATGCTAATTATTCTGAATGCCATTGTCGCTTGACCAGGACTTATTGTAAAAGAAAGCCATAAGAAAGTTCCAAGACCTACAGATTGGAAAGTGAGTTTTATTACACCAGTGGGCCTGACTGGAATACCTTCCAAAGAGTCAGAGCCAAGAGCTATAGCTACAGAATACTTTTATACAGTAATGACAGTATGCAAAAAGCAATTCCCTCCTCCCTCTCTCTGGTGTCTCTGGTGTCAGCAATTTCCCTTCCTTGAGACAATTGTTGATAGTTCATTTGGGTACAGTTCGACCATTATTAGAGAAAGAATTTGTTTACATCGGCATACGTATGTTTATGGAACATAGAGTTGATTAGTAAGGAACATTGACTAGGCCTGAGAGTTAAAGGAAAAAGACTTTGTAGAGTCCCAGAGTCTTGTGGGCTATCTAGTCTGACCCCAAATAGTGATTGTAAGGTGACAGCATTCAGCAAATAGACATTAGGGTCCACATGGCTACTACAGCATGAGGAGCTGCTAGTTAGGGTTAACAATTTGGATGAGGGACAGGGCTCCTGTAATCCTTGACAGAGCATAAGGGAGATTGAGGTGCCATAAAGCTCCATCAAGTGGGACAAGGTGTTGGGGTGTATGAGCATAAAAATTAAAAATTCATTAAAGATTCCAGGGAGCAAGCCCTTTGGGAATATCTTCTTGAGAAAAAATAAAACCTTTTAGTATAGCAGAGTTAGCAGAGGCAGAAACAGGACAGACTCATTCATAAAGTACTGTAAAGTACTCCGTCATTAACACCGCTTAAACAAAAGAACATGCCAGGCTTCCTCCTTCATTGTTGTTTCCATCCTTTCCACGGTTTCAATTAACAATGTCCCAAAGCCATAAGTTCCATTCATTTTTCAGGGGTCACTGCCTGAGGAAGCTACCTAACTCTTCCATAATGGTGCTTGGATCTATTCCTCCCATCAGATAATCCCTGGAAGGTGCTAATCCTTTTCAGGTTCCTGAAGACTGCCAAACCTTTGTAACATTCTTAGAAGTGGTATGGTTTATTGTTAAGAAAGTTACAGACCATATTAGGTATTATCCATCCTGTGGAGGGGACTCTTCAGGCTGTGACAAATTTAATCAGACCTTGGAAGAGTTCACTTTTGGACCACAACTCTCAGAATTCCCCAGCCAACAATTCTGGGAGTTGCAGTAAAAAAAAAGAGTTGGGGAGACTTTTTCAGGTTCTCTTTGTAACATTGGAAGATGCAACAGCCCTCTGGCTGGCAGTAGTCTTCCTTAGCCAGTCTCCTAAAACCTCTTACAATTGTTGAGAGTTTCATTGTAATAATTAATACCTAATTTGAAAGACATCAACTGTCTGTCATGCTTGAGATAATTTTGGAAGTAATTAATTCATCCTGATTTATTAACTCAGTGGGAGTGCAGGTGATCATCATTAGAAAAGCTTCCAACCTGCTGGGGTTATTGCTTTGCATTAAAGATTTACAGAATCTGATGTATATGATAAAACCAAAAGCTTTTGTTTTCAAGCCTGACATTCTTGATGTGGTACTTTTCCTGCCAGTTCTTCCTCATAAAAAAACAGTAAAAGGCTTTTTTTTTTTAACTTTTAAAAGCCCACTCTTCTAAAGTAAAGTACTCATTGACTTCTTTATAGCAACTTCCTTGGATCAATTCAATTAGCTAAATAAACATAATAAATAGTGTAACACACTGTGCACATTTGGTGTAATATCCAATGTTGTACTAGCAGCAGTTCCCGGGAGCTGACTTCCTTGCTCCTACTTGTGGACCCAGACTGTACGCCCCATTCCCCTCCCTTAAAAAAGACACATGCTACTACAGGCTGTGTTACCAATTGTATTGAGTACAAGATAAACATAAAGATTAAGTATAGGTTAGTATGAAGATAATTGGGAATAAAAGGCCACAACTTGCTAATGGCTGCAAATGGTTCGCACTATTGCATGGGTCCAGATCCCTTGCTCCTACTTTCCATGACATGCCAGAATTCCCTGAAAAAACACTCCCAAATGGGGACATTATTGC
Organism: Gambelia wislizenii; assembly: GCA_030847615.1. Classification (NCBI taxonomy): domain Eukaryota; kingdom Metazoa; phylum Chordata; class Lepidosauria; order Squamata; family Crotaphytidae; genus Gambelia; species Gambelia wislizenii. Next base: position 115,034,095 of record JAUMIR010000004.1, read on the forward strand.
ATGGGGTGAGCTTTGGTACTAAAGGCTAAGGAAGAAATGAGGAGTGCTGAAAATCAGGTGCAGGATGCTCATCAGATTGTCTCTGCCCAATATTTAGGGAACCTACCACTGTCCCACACAGTTTCTTGTGCAACCCCAGGAATAATATTCATAAGTGATTCACTGCCAGGTTGGAAAAAATGGGTTTCTGATAGTTGAGAAACCCTGTCAGGGAGAATAACAGACCTAAGATAATTTTATCCTAGTGTCTGAATGTCTTGCAGCATTGCAAAGGAATTATTCTGTAGAAAAAAATGTGGCTATTTTTGGGCAACACCCCTCCCACTTTCTGCACAAAAAAAAAGGGTTTTCTGCCCAGAAAATACTGCCCAGAAAATGCAGAAAACCTGTTTTTTATGTAGAAAACAAGTTTTTGTGCAAAGATTTACAGTGTATTCAATGGGTTTCTCTGTTCCTTGGATATGATGGTGTACGGTGGGGAAGGAGACATGAGGATGTCATCTTCCATGAACTCGCTTCTGACAGAATGTGGCAGACAGCATGCCAGCATAACTGGATATAATCCTTAAGCTTCAACATTTTGCACATGGTCCTAAGAATATGTGGTGACCACAATGGATATAGAAGCCGCTCTGATAGCCTTGTGGCTGAAGAGCGGAGTATAAATAAATAATTTTTTTAAAAAATTGTGCACGTTATCAGCCAAGGTTTCTAGTTGGCATCTCCTTCATACCGCCTGCATTTGCATGGATTCCCCTGTTCGCTCTGATGTTGTAACTCTTTGCACATCTCTTCTGTCTCATGCCTGTCTGCCTGATATGCAAGAAATGGAGAGGTGAATCTATGCTCAAGGGTATGTACTTGTGTGTGCCGGAGTCCTCTGATGCTTTAAATTATGGTTGTACAGGCATACCAAAAACAGAGTCAATTTGCCATACCTGGAATTGACTGAGAATATTGCTTTTCTCCAGATCAGTGGTGGTATAATTAAGTATATTACTCTAAACACAATCACATTACCTTATCTACCTTCCTTCTTTGTCATTGTCTGATGCAATTGATCTGCAGCAAGCCTCAACACTTTACTATAACTGTTAGCTGTGCAGAAAGATTCCAGTGCTGGTAGTTCTTCTGTTAGGCCAAAAAACTAGATGTAATCTCCACAAAAAACAGAATCTCCTGCATTTCTATTTTACATACTAGTGGCAGAAGCAGCGGAAGAAGACACTAGTTTTTTAAGGTTCTTATACCCCCAAGGTATATCTGGCCACCAAACACAGAGAAAACATTTATAGTGCATTTCATGAAGCATAAAAAGGACAGTCTGAAGTCTCCATTCTGTTTTTAACTTATATCTGTTTAAATACGCATATTTATAAATATACACACAAACACACCACAAATAAACCAGAAAGGATCTAAGCTGAAAATAAGTTGTCCAGCTATCAAAGGCAGAATTTGAGATAGAAAGGTAAGATGGAAGATGAGGATACAGAAAGAAAGCATCTTGGATTATTAAGAACAAATAATCAAAAATTGTATGTAAGGCTTAATGTTTCTCATAGCGTATGTACATGTTTTAGAAATATTTTTATTGTGTGTTCCTAAGGACTGGAGTCAGACTTACAATATAAAGTACCAAACTTGGGAGGACAGACTGAGTTGAATTTGTATGAAGAAGCCTGGCATGTTGAAGTTGAGTTGGGGGGAGGGACCTGTCAATATGTATGTGACAGAATAAAGCTGTTGTGAGATTATGGGGGAAGTGATTAGAAGGATGGTAGAAATCCTCACTAATTTACTCTAATTTGACCAGTGCAGGTTTCATGCCAGTCACTTCCTCAGCCTCCACTTAAACATGCCAGGCTTCTGCCTTCATTGTTGTTTTCATCTTTTCCATGGTTTCAATTACCAATGTCCCAAAGCCATAAGTTCCATTCCTTTTTCAGGTCAGTGGCAGAAGAAAGTGGTGATGAAAGTGGAAATGAAAGAAAGAACAAGGGTGTTCTTTACCTACTCCACTAAAGCCATGTGTGTGAGAGAGGGAGGGCTCTCTACACTGCAGGAGTGCAGCAATTTGATACCACTTTATCCACCATAGTTCTATCCTATGGAATCCTGGTATTTGTAGTTTGGTGAGGTGCCAGAACTCTCTGACAGAGAAGACTAAATATCTCACAAAACTACAAATACCAGGATTCCATAAGATAGAACCATGGTGGATAAAATGGTGTCAAACCGCTGTATTGCTGCAATCTAGATAGCCTTGGTGGGGGAGGGAGAAAAGAGAGTTGTTATAGACACATCTGTGCTGCTTCTGAGGCATTAGGTAATAATGGAATGAAGAGCCTTTATCTAATTTTTTGGACTTGGGTTTGTTCCTTTCACTCTCTCCTCAATATCCCATTAAGAAATTAAGTTGCTGACATTTTCTGTGCAGATGTAGTTTACGTGTTTGACAGATTTGCATTCTGGTTTTCTTCCAAACTATTTAAAGCATGTTTTTGTTTTTGTTTTTTAAAAGCCCTCTCCCCCAGCCTCCAATGACCTGAAGTCAAGAACTATACACTAAAGCCAAGCTGTAATTGGAACAGAACTCGCTCCACTGATATCTCAGAGAGTTATAACACAATCCTGTCAGGTTGTGCTAATCCACAGTGTGTGCAGTCAAGGGTGTTGGAGATTACGTAGTACAACCATCACCCTGGCCTGTCTTTGTGCTTGCATTGTGGCTGAGTCTCTGACTGGCATAACCCAGCTCCTTCTTTGCATCATCCCTTCTCCACACTTTTTTGACTGTTCTGCCAAGAGATCTTAGCTAACAGAGCCATTGTATGGGCAAATTGCTCTATTGGCAGATCTTTGAAATCAGGTGACAGAAGAAGGTTCTGCCAGGAGAATAGATTCTTGATGACAGAAGGGGTTTTCAGACAGCAAAAGTGGCTTGTGCCTACCCATAATCCCCTATAGCTGATACACCTTTGAGTTACAATTACACTGCAACTTCCACATTTAGGTTAAGACCATGTGCAAACAATAACAAAAGGATAGACATATTTCTCTGATTTCAGTGTTTAGATCTAAAGACTCGCCCTCTGTATCAAAGCAGATACATATGTGTACAATGCTTATAAGCACATAAACGAAAGCCTTCTAAATTTGTTACTTTGAGTTTCAAATTTGGCTAGTGGGTGGTAGCTCTGGTGCAGGAATCATTGGGTATTATCAGACAGGTACACAAAAAGCATTCCTGTCCCATAATCTCAATTCCCGCCCCGTCCTGTCCCTGTTCTGTAACAACCACCCTCCCCACCACACTTACCTCCTCTCCCATTGTTCTGACATCCCAGGAGTGAACGGAGGTCTAATGGAGCTCCACTCACTTCCTGAATCAAAATTCTGCAGATTCTTTCAAGAAGACACAAGCATGGGAAATTCAAAAATAAAAATCAAAAGAACACAAAAAAGTGACAAGCAAGCACAAAAACCCACTTTAAAATGTTCAAGTAATCTGGAAAAGGTCATAAAAAGTGTGTCACTTACCTGGATGTCACAATTTCACCAGGAAATGTTCTGACAAGGACTGCCCATTGATGCTGGGATCTCACCAGCGAAATGGGACACTTTGTCACACACAAGACAATCCATGACAGGAATGGAATGGGGGATCTATTGATGGCTTCTTCCATCAATAAAAAGCAGCACCCATGGAACTGCAGTACAATGGGTGCATAGTGATAGAGGAATGATGTCATCTGGTAAGGGAGTCCTTTTGCGATCTCCTGGCATTGCTGTAACACCACTTTTGATGTGCCTGATAAACTTCATTGTCAGGAGACCCAAATCTGTATTCACAACCACTGCTTTTTGTACTAATTACAGTTAATTAATCAGATGAGGTGGAAAACCTGTCATTAAGCTTTTGAATAACCATAAAAAGTAGAAATTGTATTAAGTATTCATTGATGTATAGAATGCTAGAAAATACTGTGCACACAAGTTCTGGAGTTCATCCCATTTATATGTGATCACTATTGTGCACATTTTGCTGTCTGTAAAAACTGGAATTTTTAATGCAAAATTGCAATACTATCCTGATGATCTGGCTCCATTTCTGTTCCTAGAAGGAGCTCACAATTAAGCAATTGGCTCCCACCTCACACACTAATTTTGAAGTGGGACACTGAAAGGAAACAATATGTGATACAAAAGCAAGGCTGTGTAATGTCTGCTGTGCTGTATTCTTCTCTCCCGTGATGAGGATCCTCTAAGGATCCAAGGAAGTCATTGAGGCATGCTGTTCCTTTCTTGCAACAGCATTTGCTGCTTGTATCTGGGCTGTGCGCCTAATATCTGAAATCTGATCTTTCCTTGAAAATGAAATGGTTTCCCTTTTTAAAAAAAATCTCAAACCAGATGTAAACGGCCTCTCAGTTTCACCACATGCTTATTTTACTCCATAGGACAGAGCTTTGAAAAGTTACTTTTTTTATAACTCAGATTCTCCCTACCCAGCATGAGGATTCTGGGCTTTGTAGAGGGAACTTGTTACTTCACAAGTTTTGCTTGAACAGAGGGTAGTTTCCTTCTGTTTGAATCAAGATACAGAGTAGATGATTTCCATGTCAGTGAATCAATTTGGAATGCCATGCAAACAGGTAAATCATTTATGCAATAGATATGGAAGAAGGAGCTCAGTCTGCTCCCAATCTCCTATTTTCTGGTTTTGATGGAGAAAAGAGGGATTCTGCTGCAAAGAACCCTTCACATTTAAACATGTCCATGGTAATTTTAATTGGTAGCACCATCTATATATTTTGGGGTGGGAAGGAGGTACACAAGCTCAAAAAATTAGGTGTGAATTTCCATTAAAAGAAGGAGGAGGAGAGAAGGGGACTTTTGTCCTGGAATTAAAAAGAAACCCGCTGGAGGGTGGGAACAAGACACTGCCTCTGCTGCCAGGAATTCCCAGAAAATAGTGTGGGACAACAGAAATTGTGGTTGAAGATAGCCAGAAATGGTGGTTGAACATCAGTGGCTCTTAACCTTTTCTTTATCAGGAACCCCCATTAAATATATTTTGTTGCCACAGACCCCCAAGACTTAACCCCTGTCTCTCTGGCTTTTTCTTCGCAAACGAAGATTCAGGAAGGACTCATCCCGCGCTTTCTGCAAGCGCGCTGATGACTAAAAAGGCCAATCCGAGGTAAACAAGTCCGGTTGCAAAAAGCACAGCAGAAGGTCTCCTTGGGTGATGTTTTTGGGTTGTGATTCTTTCTGCGTTGTCGTTTCTCTTCAAGACTTGTTCGTCGTGAGTTCTCAAATAAGGCTGCAGCATTGTGGATAGTGCGTCTCCATGCCTCCCGATGTGAGGCCAGGGCGGACCACTGTTGGTGATCAATTTGGCCAAGCCTGAGATGTTGTTTCAAGGAGTCTTTGTATTGCTTTTTTGGAGCGCCCCTCTTACGCTGACCCGTGGTGAGTTTACCGTAACTTAAGATTTAAAACAACAACAACAACAATAGTAATAATAAGATTAAACCATCCATTAAATCTTCCCTCAGAAGCACTGGAGGGGGAGGGAAGACTTTTCTCCTGCTTCTTCCTGCACATTTGTGGCTGAAGCAGATTAAATGGCAATGTGCAGGCCAAGCCAGCCAGCCTGCCTTTGTCTTGGCTCCTCTCATGTGGCCACTCCACTGTAGGGAGAAGGTAACCAAGCAGACTTCAAGCCTTTGCATACCCCCTGTGAGGACATTGGAGACCCCTGGGAGTCCATGGAACACAGCTTAAGAACTTAAGCTTAAAACAGATAGATAGATGGATAGATAGATAGATAGATAGATAGATAGTAAACACCCTCTGAGAATTACTGCAACTAATACTTCAACCTTCTGGTTGTATTCTATTTTTTTTTTTTTGGTAGTTCATGCAGCAATGCAACAGTTATCACATTTTTCTATTTTGTGCTTTTTACAGAAATGCAGGGTGGAGATGTAAATGAAACAGTCTTGAAAATTCACAAATATTTCAGAGACCAACATAATGACAAAGTATCTCACCAGCTCTTGCCAACAGGGAAATATTATATAACCCTGTCCCATGCAATAATGATAGGATGGGGTAACTGCACAATTAAAAGCCTAATCTAGAAGCACTCCGTGTCTATTTCTCATGTAGATCCATTTCATGTTCTATGTTCCATTCCATTTCCATCCTTCCAAAATCACATCCCACATAAAATATCATTTTCAATTACATTTACCCTTATTATGCATATTGCTCCTATATATGTGTGTTTTCATGTACCTGCAGAAGTTTCCAAATTTTGCAGTTTAGTTTTCTGCTTTAAAAAGTATTCAAACAGTGTGTTTGTGTTTGTGAAAAATGTGTTGCATGGGGGATCACCTTTATCACTGAAAATTACACGGCAGAATTTGGACAACTCTGCAGTCTAAAGGATGACTCCCAAATTAGTCTGGAAAGTATGATTTATGTCCATTCCTTTAAAAATGCAGGCCAGATAAAATTCTCCATCCTTCCTTTGTTGTTGTTGTTGTTGTATGTGTTCAAGTCATTTCCAATTTATGGCGGCCATGAAGTGAACTTATCATGGAGATTTTTTTGGCAAGATTTGTTCAAAGGGGTTTTGCCAGAGCCTTCATTTGAGGCTGAGAGAGTGTGACTTGCCCAAGATCATCCATCGGTTTTCTATGTCTGAGTGAGGATTTGAACCCTGGTCTTTCAGAATTATAGTCCAGTGCTCAAACCACTACACCAGCACTCACCATCTTTTCTCCATGCATCTGAGGAAGTAAACCAAGTCTACAAACACTTATGCTACAATTTCTTTAAGTTAGTCTTAAAGTGCTAAAAGATCCTCTTGCTTACTAATATTCCAGACAAACATGGATATGTCTTTGAATTCAGCGTTTCTACTGATTACTAAACAAATTCAGTTCTGTACCTGAAGTCCTCTACACTCAAGGGGGCGGGGGGAAAGAAAACAAAAATAAATAAAGGTTAGCCTTTCACAATTCCCTGCTGTGACTGATCAGTATAGTCATGGATTAAGCCCGAACAATGTCCATATTCTTCTATCTTAATGGATGTACATCTGACAACAGCCAGACTCATTGTTTCAGGGAGAAAAGGGACAAAGCCCATTGTAACTAGGATGTCATCAAGCAGCAGGTATGATGAGGCAAGCAGCAATATGTGTTCCAGAGCAGATGTCTCCAAACCAATGTTCTATGACATTGAGTGGGAAAGACCAAAAAGAAATGGGAAAGCAGATCCTAGAGTAAGCATATCAAGGCAGGTGACGATACTAGATTTAGTGAGTCTGGGCTGCAATTGATCTTAAGCTGTGGTGTTCAAACAAAGCAGGAATAAAACATTTACACTGAAAAGAACCAATTACATGGTCACAACCAAGAGAATCTCCATTGTCTACAGACTGCAACTTTCCTCAGTCAGCACTACTTCAAGGCTGGCACCACAGTTAAGATATGAGCCGTCCAGTAGATCTTGACTTCACACTGTATTTGATGGCATCTGACAGTTTTGCCATTCTGTATGCAACTGCAATTTTGGCTGTTCTTTTTAAAGTCTAGGAAGGAGAGACATTGCCCCTTGTAGACATATTTGTTAACGGAATATTCCTTGTAGAGTCAGTTAAACAAACTTACTTTATAAGGAAAGATAATGTGATACATACTTTAATAACAACCCCAGTGTAATTTTTACTGTCATAAGACTTGGGAGGTAGTAAATAGTGTTTATCGTATCAGCCACTGAAAAATCGCATCTTTGGCAAAAGAACATGGGATAATGAACACACCAAAATAAAAAGAAAGACACTGTAGCATATCAGTCTTATTTTAAAAGAATAAAAGTTGAGTATGTCAGGACCTAGCTTTCTTAGTGACTAAGCTTCATTTATAGGTCTAATGATCCGCAAAAGTTTGTAAGAACTGGCTTGGCTATACAGATAAAAGAGTCAGTGGCAACTGAACGGTAATAGGGATGGGTGTCTGCAATTCCTCTTTTTTATTTTTATATATCTCCTTATAACATCTTAAAATAGCAGTTGCCTTTCATTAAATCTATAGTGTATTAAGGTTAGAAGGATCCTTTACTGACCCCATTTCTTTGGAGAAGAAAAACACATTTAATAGGCATTGGCTGTCTGTTGCCCTGAAAGACGCAGCATCTGGCAGGACTGAAGAACTGCTGGATTTTGTAAAGGACAAGATTGATTACATGCGTCTTCTAATTCTTTTTCTATTTTCCCCCTTTCTACTGTTTTCATAGAAATAATAGGAAAGGGTATTCTTGGCCACACTGTCTTGAGATGGGGATGGCCTTAAGAGCAGGCAATTTAGTATTGAATCTGATGAACTCTTTATTAACCTTGTCTGGGTTCTGCTGAATTTTTTTCTCTCTCTTGTTATTTCCTGAATGTAAGGCTTAAAGGGTTACTTTTCTCCCACACATTTCTCAAAGCTTTAAGTGCCATTGAAGCAACAATGGTACTGGAGAGCTTTCTTACTTACTCTGAGTCTATTGGTTTGGGTAGATACTTTTCTCCCAAGATGCATGTGCTAGGGTTTGGGTGCGCAGACATGCAAACAAACATAATAAAAATGCATTATATAGCACCTGTGGAAAATCTCAGGCTGACAGGAATATTATTAAGAGAAAACTCCTCTGTTTCTTTGTAAAAATTGACATGGCAGATTTACAAACATTCTCTTGTCAAAGCAGGTTCAAGCAGACTGACTGTGTTTAAGAGCAGAGAAGGGAGTGCTGTTTTTAAGTCTAATGGAGCCATGGCTTCTTCAAACCCCAACAAGTTGCTGCTTGGGGCAGGTAGTTAAAATGTTTTCGCCTCTGTTTCTCAGAGCACTACAAGACTCAGGGTATCATATAGTGCAAGACAGATGCTGTGCTGTGGTGTTAGCTTCAATGCAGAACTCAGGATGCATCTGTGCCAGGAAATATGTTTCCTTGCACTTTCTTCAGAAACAGGAGTCTGCAAATGTGTCACCACATTGGCATATCAAAGAAAAACCAAAGCAGTTTGGATATTGCTCACACATTCTGGGTTGCCATCTCTGGTCTATTTTTTTAACCTTTAATATTGTAGAAAGGGCTTACAGGTATCTCAATGTCATTAACATTGCCACTTGACAATTGACAACTGAGGAGATTATCAGACACATCAAAAATGGCATTATAACAACACCAGGAGATCACAAAAGGGCTTAATTATCAGATGATGTAGTCCCCCATCATCTCCCAAGCGTTCCGCTGCTGTTCTGAGGCCATTCTTTTTTATTGACGGGAAGAAGCCAACAATTGATCTCCCATTCCATGTCTGTTCCTGATTTGCCTGTGTCCCCCTTTTTGCTGGCAAGATTCCAGTGTCAAAAGGGCAGTCCTGCAAGAACACTTCCAGAGATTGGGACATCCAGGTAAATTACCTTTTTTTTTTTTTTTTTTTTGGTACCCTCCCCGGGTTACTTGTAAATTTTAAAGTGTGTTTTTGTGCTTGGTGTCACTTTTATTGTGCTATTTTTCTTTTTATATTTGAATTTCTCGTGCTCGCATCTTTTTGCGAGAACAGGTGGGTTTTCGCTCCAGGAAGTGAACAGAGCTCTGTTAGAGCTCTGTTCATGCCTGGGCTGTATTTTGGAGGTGAGAGAAGGTAAGTGCAGTGGGGAGGGTGATTGTTTTGGGAAAGGGTTGGGAGTGGAGATTGTGGGCCAGGAACAATTTTTGCGTTCCTGTCTGATAATCTCCTGAGTGTGTGTCTGCATCCATGGTCTCAAAATAATTCTCATCATACTCAAGCCATCTTAAACATTTTGATGAAAAACAGATGTGGGAGCTGACAGCAGATTGACTGAAACGTTGCAAGAGACCATTAAACTTTTATGATTAAATGTATCATTCTCTGGATTTGCTCTCTGTGAAGCTGAAAATCTTGAAGGCACTGATTTGTGGAAGTCCTGCTTGGAAGAGTTTAAATTTTATCTGTCTGCAAAACAAAAGTGGTCCCCACTTGACTATTCTTCTGTAGCTCCAACTGTAATATAGGTAATGATATGCTGCTTTGTAGAGGCCATCAATATTCCTTTTGCTTTCTTTTTATCATGTGTCCTTCTGCCAACTAGTTCAGTTCTTTTTGTTCAAATGCATTCTCTCCTCTAAATCTACTAGGCGCAGACAATAGTTTTGATAAATACCACAGGAGAATTGCTGTGTCTACATTCATACTCCTTCATGTTATAATTTTCTGTGCCTTTCAAAATCCATATGCCTGGAACGCACAATTCGGTAAGGTGATGCATAAACCTTTTCAAGTATCTTGATCGCTGCAGTGTCATGATGTGGCTGAAATGTGTAGCATCACTTTCTCACTCTCTAGCCACAATCCCAGCTTTTGTTTTCTGGAGTCCTTAAAGCCTGAATAAAACCTTTTCAGACAAGGTGCTTTTTTCTTAAGGTATTTGTAACATATATATTCTTCTGTGCTTCCTTTTACATTATCTGTGTTGTGTTTTCTGGGCCAGTGCTTTAATTTTCATTTGTTCATCTTCCTGTAGATGAAATCCCAGATCTTCCTGTTAAAGTGTAGAGAAGAGCTCCATAAGTGTTTAGAATGTGGGAAATCTTTACACCTTCTCTCTAAATATGGTGTCATAACGACACCACATCAATGCGAAAGGGTGCACATATCGGACAACATCACCCATTCGCATTTATGTAAAGTAAAAAGCCATAGTATTTTACTGACAGCTTAAGCTGTGAATAGATTGGCCCTGGCACTTTAGTGCCAGAATTGCCAGCATATGAAACCTCATGCAATTTAATTCTCATGAATGCAGCGTCAGCCAGAACGCTTCCGGGCAAGATCATGACATCCAGGTAGGTGACACACTTTTTATCACCCTCCCAAGTTTGCTTGTAAGTTTTAAAGTGTGTGTATGTGCTTTAAAAAAAATTTTCCTGTGTTTATTTTGTTTTGTTTTTTTGAATTTCCCTCACAAGTGTCTTCTCACGAGAATCCGTGGGATTCTGAATGAGGAAGTGAACAGAGCTCCATTCACTCCTCATTCGTTGCTGGGAAGCCTTTGAATGGGAGGGAAAGTAAGTGCAGCATGAGGAGTTCTTTTGCCGGCATAATAATGGAAAAGTTATGCTGGCAAAAGAATGGGCTTTTGTGGGGGGAGGTGTGATAAAGTCCTCAGTCTTCATTGTTCATAGGACAATCCACACAGCAGCCAAGCTCTATAAGCATAATCAATGCGAAAAGACCTGTAGTTATAAACCAGAGCTTCTAATGTACCATGAGTTGGGTAGTCTTATAGAACTACTGAGGTAAGAGCTTCAAGTCAGAGCTCCTATATATTTATTCATGAAAGAATACATGCACAAAAGACCCAGATGAACACACTCTGGAAGCACAGAGGAAACTTTATTGCTTCCATCCTGCTAACTCTACCATCAGGAATCAAAACAGGAGAAAAGTTGTGCAAGTGTACTGAATTTGTGTAAAGTTTCTAATGGAGCTCTACAGTGAATCTTCAGGGATCCATGAGGAAGAACAAGCACAAAAATGTGAGGGTAAATGAAGTGATGGAAATCTTCCCATGTCAGTAGTCACTGAATGTCTATTTTAAAGGAACACAAATATTCCCTAACACCATAAATTGAATGTGAAAGAAGACGCTATCTGTTGTTGTTGTTGTTGTTGTTGTTGTTGTTGTTGTTGAGTGCTTTCAAGTTATTTCCAACTTATGGTGACCCTAAGGCAAATCTATCACAGGGTTTTCGTGAAAAGATTTTTTCATGGGGGGTTTACTTTTGCCTTTCTCTGAGACTGAAAGAGTGTGACTTGCCCAAGGTCACCCAGTGGGTTTCCATGGCCAAACAGGGATTTGAACCCTGGTCTCCAGAGGCATAGTCCAATGTTCAAACCACTACACCATTCTGGCTCTCATCTATTTGTACCCCTATATTAATTATGGTGTGGTCAGATGTGGCAAATATTGCATCATAATGATGCCTAATGATCGCAAAAGGGCACGCATATCAAATGACGTCATCCTTTTGTGATTATGTACTGTCAATAAGGTGTACTTTTTATTGATGGGCCAAGCCATCAATTGATCTCCTGTGGTGCTTTGTTATCAGCATTGCCGGTGTTTGAATCCTTATGCCATTGTGCTCATGTGAATGCAGCATCAATTGTCAGAACAGTTCTGGGTGAGATCAGGACAGCCAGGTAGGAGATGCTCTTTTGTTCACCTCCTCAGTTTACTTGTAATTTTTAAAGTGTGTTTATGTGCTTGTGCATATGTTTTGTGTGTTTGGAGATTTTCAGACACCTCTTTCAGTCTCTTGCCGCGCAAGCAGCCTCCGGAGCAGTAACGAGGCTGCTGCGCGGCAAGGGGTCCATTTTGGATGACGCCATTTCTCTCTCGGCGTCGTCCGTGACTCTTGTGGCTAGCATTGGAGGCGGCCGTGCTGTTTTTTACTCACGGACAACTTCCATGAGTAAAATTTCTTTACCTTTCGAATTTACCACACTCACGTCTTTTCACGAGAATTGATGAGATCTGAAACCAGGAAGCGAATGGAGCTCTGTTCACTCTCAGTGCCTGGGCTGCCTCTTGTGAGTAAGGTAAGGTCTGGTGGGTTTGTTGTTGTTGTTTTTGCTGGCATAAAAATGCCACAAAATATGCCAGCAAAAGAACATTAATGGAGGGAGGTCTGATAAAGTCCTAACATACAGTACATACTGAGATCAGGGAGGAGATCAGGGAGGAACTTAGCTGTTGGGTAATTTATCATTTGAACATGAAAAATAACTCAGGAAAGGTAATACTGAAGATAACTTCAGAGTTTAGTTACTCTGTTAATCTTTCCTAGAGATTTAGTTTGTTCAAAGTCTGTTTGGATTATAAACTGATTTGAGGAGACATGACTGATATAACTGAATTCTACACTTTGTCTGATTTAATGGTCATTTCCCTTTTCTCAGGGAAACTTAACTAGGACACAATAAGGTATCACTGACAGAAATCTTAGCACCCTCACCAAACTACAGCTCCCAAGTTTGTGTAGGGAAAGCCACAGCAATTACCATGTATAAATCCTAGATTAATTTGTAGTTTAAATAGACTTCAATACAGTTCATATACTTAGAGAACTGAAAAATGATACTTGCCAGTTGGAATGAACATCAAAATATCAAGATTTGCTCCCTGTTCCCTGCTCAAAAGTATCTCTAGCTATTCTGTTTCCATTTTTTGCATTGTGTTTGCCCTTAGAAGATGTGATAAACTTGAATAAAAAAGGTCATGTCCATTTTTGTTTATAAAATTACTGACAAGTAATTTTAATACTTATTTATGTTTTTAATTTTGAAAACCATTTTGTGGATCGTTTCTGCCCAAATCTGTTAGAGAAAGCCTGGGCATGCATGTAGATATATAAAATAAATTCAATAACAGCTTCTCCACAACCTACAGTTCCGCACGCAAAGGAACACAGTAGTATAATGGCCTTTAGACGTGTCTATCTGATTCTCATTAGCTCAAACTGTGTCCAATTTTGCTACCTTTCAGTTTTTCCATTTATACTTTAAACTTTTACATCTGTATTCCACAAAACTAAGGGTAGATATCCACATAAATATACACTTTCATTCTGTTTTAATCCAGTAATTACACAGTGACCCTTAATCATATTATTTCCCTAGATCTTTCTTAAATACAAGAATGAATTTCACAAAATTCTTCTCATGATTACTTCACACAGGTCATTTTGTTTCTGGGCAGCTTTTTCTACCTAGACAAAGGACTTTATCAGACTAGCCCCATTAAACGTTCTTTTGCCGGCATAAAAAATATATGCCAGAAAAAAATGTTCCTCCTCCCCACACTGACCTTCCTCTCCCAGTAAAGGCAGCCCTGGCAATAAATAGGAAATGAATGGAGCCCCGTTCACTTCCTCATTTGAAATCCCATGAGACTTTGATGCACAAGGAATTCAAAAATAAAAACAAAACTAACACATAAAAAGTTGCACAAAGCAACTGGGGAGGGTCATAAACCTGGGGAGGGTTATAAAAAGAGTGAAACTTACCTGGATATCCCAATCTCACCCCAAAGTGTTGGCACTGGACCAGCCATTCTTGCTGCAGTGAGGAGATTTAAATGGCCTGAGGTTTTGCACACCAGCAATGACAGCACTAAAGCAGCACAGAGGAATCTTTCAATGGTTTGAGCCATCAATAAAAAGGTACAGGATTTTGACAGGACATAAACGTGAAAGAGTGACGTTGTCTGATCTGTGCACCCTTTCATGTTTATGTGGCATCATTATGACACCATATTTAGTGCATCTGATAAAGTCCATAGACAGTTATTAAACAGTAGCAAAAGGTTTTTGTTTTGTTTTTAATAAAAACTTTTTAAAAACCTTTTAAACTGTTCTATAGTCATGAACCAACTCATTGTGAAAATATTACCCAGTACATCCTTGTATATAATATTCTATGTAGTGGTAACATAGATGGTTCCCATATCAGTACAAAATTAGTCCAGTCTGGATTTTAGTCCAGATTTTAAAGGAGCTACCCAAGGTGCTTTGCCTATTTTGAGGAAATAATTCAACACCTTAGGCAGTTCCTTTAGACTCTGGAATAAAACACAGAGCCGATTCACCACCGCACTGATAGGGAAGCCACTGATTCTATACCTAAAAGGCCAATACATCTTATGGGCCAATGCATGGGTGTCACTGAAAAGAGCCCTGTGGTTCCTTCTCTTTTTGTAATGGCCTCACTTGTGACACAGTGTCATCAATTTGCAGATTTGTCTACTCCCTATAAGCAGCATCCAATAAAGTAGAGCTGTGTATGAGGAATTTCTAATATGATGATTCAACTGTGGAGTAGTGGTGTAGTAGAGCCAAGGATCACAGGGTCGAAGTACCTAGACATTTTGATTAGCAGGAAATGTGATTTTATCTGTCTCCACGTGCCCTCATACACACTTAATACTCCCTCTAGATTTAGCTGCAGTTCTCAAAATTGCTGGAAGGAAAATGGATTTTCCCAGCAGCAATATTTTGTTGCAAATTATTCTAGGATAAGGAGCCAGCATGGCATAGTGGTTTGAATGTTGGACTACCTTTTGGGGACCAGGTTTCGAATCCCTGCTTGGACATAAAAACTGACTAGGTGACCTTGGGCAAGTCACACACACACTCAGCCTCAGAAAACCACACAACAGCAACAAATTCTAGGATAGGAAACAAACACACAATGAGAGGGAGAAAGGGGGAAGAGGGAAGGAAGGAACTGCCTGCATTTTTGGCCTCTTTTTGGAGATAATTCTATGAGACTTCCATGATCAGCAGCTAAATCTCAAAAATTATCCTTATGCTACCACTGATTTGAGGAGAGACAAATAAGAGATGGGGAAGCTATCATGAGGGCTCTAAAGCAGCTGTAGCAGGCAGTTCCAGAACTTGGAAAAGTTACTTTTTTGGGCTACATGCCAGCTGGCAGACTCTGGAAGTTGTAAGCAAGAGGATCTTGCAGCACCTTTGAGACTGAGAGAAAGAAATTGTAGCATAAGCTTTCATAGGAGATTATCAGACAGGAATGCAAAAAGCGTTCCTGTCCCACAATCTCTAATCCTGTCCCTGTCCCGGCAAAATAACCCTCCCCATCACACTTATCTTCTCTCCCATTAACAGGCAGCCTAGGAATGAACAGGGCTCTAACGGAGCTCCATTCACTTCCTGAACTGAAATCCTGCCCATTCTTGTGAGAAGATGTGAGCATGGGAAATTCAAAAATAAAAAGTAAAATAACAAGAAAAAAAGTTTTTAAAAGCACATAAACACACTAAAAAAAAATAACAAGTAACCCAAGGAGTTTCATAAAAAGAGGGTAGCCTACCTTGTTTTAGCAATCCCACCCAGAAGTTTTCTGGCAGGACCACCCATTGACACTGTATTCATGGCAGGACAACAGTGTGAAGTTTCAGACAATGGCAATGCTGGCACCAAAATGGGATGGGCAATCTATTGATGGCTCGTCCCATCAATAAAAATAAATGCCAAAATAATGACAACGGAATGCAAAAAGATGACATTGTGTGATATTGGCGTCCTTTTGCGTTCCAATGTCATTATTTTGGCACCACACTAGCCACATCTGATAATCTCTTTAGACTTGGTATACAAATCTACAAAAGTTTATGCTACAATTTCTTTCTCTCAGTCTCAAAGGTGCTATGAGATCTCCTTGCTAATTGATATTCCAGATTAACATGGCTATGTCTTTGAATTCTGGAAGTTTTAATAATCCCCACTTGCCCAGCTCTGAGTTCCAGCCAAAACATGGCTACCTGCTTTTTTTCCCTGAACTTCTTTACTGGCCAAATTGGGAGGTATACCCTTAGGAAGATTGGAGAAGGAAAGTGTGAAGGGCTTAGTGTGTCTGGGAGAAATTCTCCAATCCTCCATACAAACTGCAGAGCAAAATCCTGACCAAGAAAAGGAGAGTAAAATGGTTAGAAATGCAATGACATTTGCAGTCTAGAGCTTTACTGTTACTCATTGGAATCAGGAATAGTTTTTGAAATCCACTTTTGCAGTGGGGAGAACACACCTCAAAAATTTTAAATAGATTTTACTTACATTAGTTATTTTTTAAGTGTGAAAAAACCACTAGCAGACCAAGTATGCCCCTTGGATTAGATTTTAGCTCTGAATAATATGTAAGTAAGTAAGGTTCTGTGCTCTGCATACACACATAAATATTCAGGGAAAGGTAGGGAAAGGGTGGGAAATAAGAACAGAAAATCCTCAGTCAAATAAACTGACTAGTTCTTCACAACGCCACGTTTAATGCTCCAGCAGCGATGCTGTCGTTATGGTCAAGAAGTTCATTCCACACTCCACTTCCAGTCAGTCATTTCTTTCTCCAGAAATAATAAGTGTTTATGCTGAAATTTGTCCCCTCTCTACTTTATCTTTCAAGTCTCTTATTTTTTTGTATATAGCTCCACTGAACCATGGTTCCATTTGTGTTATCCAAAACGTTAAGGGAAAGAAAGCATTAATCATGGTGCAGGCATTTCTCAGATCCTCCCCCATTCCAAACACCTGATCTATCATATAGTAATTTAAAATGGCCCTGTCTCTGACTCTGACTAGATGACAAAGAATGGCTCACAATGCGATTGCATTTCACTGAGTCTTAGACTGACATGCTACCCTGGGCAGGTTAAAATATGGTGCTGTTTG
This sequence comes from Gambelia wislizenii, assembly GCA_030847615.1. NCBI lineage: Eukaryota > Metazoa > Chordata > Lepidosauria > Squamata > Crotaphytidae > Gambelia > Gambelia wislizenii. The sequence goes on from JAUMIR010000004.1 coordinate 115,051,432, forward strand.
ACTTTCTTTCCATCCCTACAAACGCTGCCTTAAATCACTGCCAACAACAAAGATGTTGCAGGCAAACTGGACCCCAAGGATTATATCTTCATAGGCAGTAAATAGCATTTAGATGTCTATATATCATAACGTGCCAATGAAATGACGTGTCTAAGGTTCAGCAATAAATACATATATTTCTGACCAAATCCAAGTAAAGCATATGGAAAGAAATGTAATTAGTAGAGAGGCAGAGGGTACTATACTAGAGTTAATCAACAGGCCCAATTTACCCATCAGGTGATGCAGATGTGCTGAACTAGGATCTGGATTTAGTAATGAACTGTGTGATGGTCCATAAACCAAAGCTCAATACAGACAAAAAGGAAATACTGCTGATAAATTTCTCATTCTCTCATAGAGATAATGTTGAACCAGCTCTGAATGGGCTACAAAACCTGGAGGGTTTCCTACATTCAGCTTTGTCACCAGAAGCCCAAATGGCATTAGTGACTTGCAGTGGTTTTTATAGCTGGTGCTGGTATGCCACCTGCAGTCTGTTCTGTACAGAGCTTGGGCGGGCACCTTCAGAAGGTTCTAGGAACAAATCTTCGGTTTTAAAGACTGTCCACAGGATACACTAGGCTTGGGGAAAAAATGTTAAATGCTGGACATCCAGTTCTCATGTCATTATTCTTCAGTGGGAAGGAGTCAGGGGAGCCAACCATGAAACTTCCACTCCTGGAAATCTCCAAAATACTTGTTGATAAGGGGTGGGTTTTGTTTTAATTCAAGGAAGGGGACAACAAGAGGCTCCGGACTGATAAATGGGGTGCAAAAACAGCTTGGAGGCCATGCTATCTAGAAAAACCCTAGCTAAAATTATCAACTTACTCCCCCTACATAACTTCCAACTGTCACTATATGCCAGAGACAGTCCCGGTTAATCCTTTTGTTGTCCCACTTCTCCAGCTGTTTTTAAAATGTCCCAGTTTCTCTCTTCTCCTCCCACGTTTTCCTTTTGCCCTTGGCTTACTGCAGCTGGCTCAAACAGAGTTAAAAGTGCAAAAGTAGTTTGACGTCAGTTAACTCAGTGAGAAAATAGGACAGGAAGAGATGAAGGAGATTTTCAGACGTGATTTTTGGCAGTACAGTATATATTCCAAAACAGCTCCGTTGCTGCCGCGCGGCACGGGAGCAGTTTTGGACGATGCTGTTCCTCTGCCGAACCCCTCCGTGTCACTTCCGTGACAGAATGGAGGAAGCCGCATCATATTTCACTCACGGGCAACAATCGTGAGTGAAATATGACGCGGCTTCCTCCATTCTGTCATGGAAGTGACACGGAGGGGTTCGGCAGAGGAACGGTGTCGTCCAAAAGTGCTCCCGTGCCCCGTGGCAGCAACAGAGCTGTTTTGGAATATATACTGCCGAAAATCGCGTCTGAAAATCTCCAAAGTCTCATCTACCCCAATAGGCTCTGGCAAAAGCAAACTGCTGCAGGTTCTCCTGGCTTATGTGCTCTTCCTCATTTATAACTTTTGCCATCTTGACCACACTCTGATGTTGGCTGACCACATGCATCCTGCTTCTTATTGGTAAACTGTTAGAGAGTACACTGCTACAATATATTTGATGGAGGGGTTTCATCTGAAGAATGTTCAGAACTTTCAGGTGGTATAAAATGCTTGGTGAAGAGACTTCTGTCAGGGTTCAATTGGTGGGAATATATAAGCAATTCTTCAAACAATTTCACTGAGTACTAGTCTGTTTTGGGTAACATTCCAAAGCACTGTGTCTGGACTTTTTCGGATGGAAGAAAAGTAACGCTAGCAGCGTCGCCAGGTTGCGATGCTGCAGCGCAAGAGGGCGTCCGTTTCGGACGACGCTCCTCCCAGCGGTACTGTTGCAGTACCGCTGGGACATTTGAGCGTGATATTTTTCCTGCCCAGCGTCACATTTTACTCGCGATCAGTACCGCTGGGAGGAGCATCGTCCGAAACAGACGCCCTCTTGCACTGCAGCGTCGCAATCTGGCGACGCTGCTAGCGTTACTTTTCTTCCATCCAAAAAAGTCCTTAATCTTCAAACAGGGATGGGAAAATATTGCATGTGGGCTGCATGCAGCCCTACAAAGCTATTTTTGGGGTCTCCAAGGGTCTCCACAGTTCATAGACTGGGGGTCTGGTTTTTGTTTTGGGTGTTTTGGGGGGTTTGGGGCTCAAAAACCAGTATGGTTCCTAATACCGTTCAATAAACAATGTCATGGGCACATGTGCAAGTGATGCAACGGATTGTTAGAGGGAATGAGAAAACTTCACATGTTCCATAAATCTCCATCAAAATCTCCCTTACCATAACTTTTTAACTAATAATTCTCCAGAATCTGATAAAGAAATATTGTAAACTGAAGTCCCTCTTCCTAAGCAGTAAGAGTCCCCTGGCAGCTTTGGAGGGGAGAGGCTCCTTTGGAGGAGAGAGTTGGTATCACCCAGTTCCTACCTTATAGTCATTTTAACCAATGCACAAAAAAATTAATTTTATTGACATAACACTTTGTCATTGTAGTGCCATGAAAAATCCTTTCCCTAGGTTTTTAAATCTTATCCAGAGCTGTTGACACAGTGCAGAAATAATGCAGTTTGACATCATTTTACCTACCATGGCTCAACGCTATAGAATTCTGAGATTTGTAGTTTTGTGAGATATTTAGTGTTCTCTGTCAGAGAGCTCTGGTGCCACAACAAACTACAAATCCCAGGATTCCATAGGATGGAGCCATAATAGTTAAAACAATATCAAACTGCATTATTTCTCCAGTGTGTCAGCAGCCCAGGTCAATACTAACCTGTTTTTTTGTATGTATTATATACTGTATGCATTTTAAATTTCTTATAATTTTTGCCATCAGCCAGACTATAGGAAGGCATATAAATGATTAAAATGAGTAAATAAATAAGAGAGATGTGGGGGGAAGAGATCTGGTGCTTTTGTACATCTATATATATATATATATATATATATATATATAATTCTCTTGGGTGTGTTGCCGTTTTCAGTGTGCTGATTGGCTGCTTAGGGAACTGACCAACCAGTCACAGGTCTGTTCGGCAGCCAATCAGTACACTGGGGGGGCAGGACCATGTAGATCTCAAACATGGTGGCTGGACCAGGAGAGTGAATAACATGGGGGTGGATGTGGTGTGTGAGTGTGTGGGAGGGGAAGAATGAGTGGTGGGGAAGGGCATAATGAGTGGTGGGAGGGGCAGAACAAGTGGTGGGAGGGGCAGAATGAGTGGGGGGAGGGGCAGAACAAGTGGTGGGAGAGGCAGACGAGTGGTGGGAAGTGTAGAACAAGTGGTGGGAGGACAGAATGAGTGGTGGGAGGGGCAGAACAAGTGGTGGGAGGGGCAGAATGAGTGGGGAGAGGGGCAGAACGAGCAGTGGGGAGCAGCAGGGGGCAGAACTAGTGGTGAGAGGGACAGAACGAGTGGGAGGAGGAGCAGAACTAGTGGGGGAGGTGCAGAATAAGTGGGGGTAGGGCAGAATGAGTGGGGGTAGGGCAGAACAAGTGGTGGGAGAGCAGAATGACTGGTGGGAGGGGCAGAACAAGTGGTGGGAGGGGCAGAATGAGTGGAGGGATGGGCAGAATGAGTGGGGGGAGAGGCAGAATGAGTGGTGGGGAGAAGCAGGGCGCAGAACAAGCGGTGGGGACGGCAGGGGGCAGAATGAGTGGCGGGTGGGCAAGTTAAACCCACCAGCCTAACTGAAAGGGTTGTCATGAGGTCTCCTGGGCATTTTGGGGGAGTTTTTTAATGGCATATGGCATGCTGGGTCCAGCTAGTATATTTATATTTGTGATGGATAATTTTCATAGATAGACAGACAAACAGAGATACAGTTTGGCCAGATTGGAAAAACATTGCCACATAAAAAAGCCAATGCTAAAAAAAGCCAGTGCTGTTTTAGGCTGCATCAATAGGAATATAGTGTCTAGAGCAAGGGAAGTAATAGTGCCACTCTATTCTGCATTAGTCAGACCTCACCTGGAATACTTTGTCCAATTCTGGGCACTGCAATTCAAGAAGGATATTGAGAAGCTGGATTGTGTCCAGAGGGGGACGACCAAAATGGTAAAGGTCTGGAAGCCATGCCCTATGAGGAACAGCTTAGGGAGCTGGGTATGTTTAACCTGGGGAAGAGAAGATTAAGAAGTGACATGATAGTCATGTTTAAATATTTAAAGGGATGTAATACTAAGGATGGAACAAGCTTGTTTTCTGTTGCTCCAGAGACTAGGGAGATTATCAGATTCAGCAAATGTGGCGCCAGCAGAATGACAGCAGAACGCAAAAGGATGCCAATATCAGACGACATCATCCTTTTGTGCCCACTGGTGTTATTCTGGCATTTCTTCTTATTAATGGCTGAAGCCATCAATAGATCCCACAGTTCCATTTTGGTGCCGGCATTGCCGGCATGCAAAACCTTGGTCCATTTAAATCCCGTCATTGCAGTGAGAATGGCCGGTCCTGTGCGAGCACTTCCGGGCAAGATTGGGACATCCAGGTAAGTTTTGCTCTTTTTATGACACTCCCTGGGTTACTCCTAGGTTTTAAAGTGTGGTTTTGTGTTTTGTGTCACTTTTTGTGTTCTTTTTGTTTGTTTGTTTTGAATTTCCCATGCAATGAAGTCTCATGATAATTTGCAAGATTTCAAAGAAGGAAGTGAAAGGAGCTCCATTCATTGCCGGGGAAGCTTTTGCTGGGAAAGCAGGGTATGTGTGGTGGGAGGTGTTCTTTTGCTGGTAGAAAAATGGATCTTTTTATGCCAGCAAAAGAATGCTTTAAGGGGCTCATCTGATAAAGTCTTATGATTCTATTATATGACCATGGAGTTTATAAACTGAAGAAAATCATAGCTTATTCACAAAACTTTGTGGAATTACTACAAGTAAACAATCCGAATTCTAAATGGAAAAACTTATGTACTGAATTTTTTTAAAAAAAATATTGTCTAAAGGTATCAGTATAAATGAACTCTTTCAGAAAAAGGCAGTTCTTTGTATGTTTCTTGTCTGCTATCCCCAAATAAGTGAAAATTGTTGGTGCTTTACATCTGAAAGCATTTGACTGGAGCAAAATGTAATAAATCATCCTTTCCAGAGTGCGTGCTGATCATGTTTAGGAACATGCTTATGCCTAAGTTACAGCCATTATATCGAAAGATGATGCTGTGCAACACCAAGAAATATAATTGTTGACAGCAGCTTAGTGCTAAATACTGCTGAGCCCCAATGCTGAGTTCACTGAAAACTACAAGCATATTCCTAAACTGACAAAATGCCAAAGGGAAGGTGAGCTCTTGAGATGTTCCACATTTCCCATGAGACTCGTTGCTGATATAACCTTACTTGTGGCTGATACAGTTCAGCTTCTCCTTGCAATTATAATCCCCTTTGCCTTATTAAGCATCAGTGCATCCTGGGCCAGATATACCCAGGAAGTCTGGTATGTAATTTAGTAGAAAGCACAAAAGGCTGCCAAAGAAGTTTATAGTGGCTGAGATCCAAACAGCCTTCCATTTACTAAGGAGAGAGGTTGCCAATTTTGGTACCTATATGCAGCTCTGTGTGCAGCACATAATTTATCAAGGTGAGGAGATCCCCTCACTTGGATTTCAAGAAAAGCATTCAAAGGGGGATGGGGAGGAGAGCCTCTGTAAGAGGCTTGTAGGCAGAAATGTTGACTTGCTGGTTCAAGCTTGTAAGCACCGCATTACAAATGATGACAAGGGATAGTTGAGTCGTTATGCATTCGTTACTGTTCAGTATTCGTTTTTATGGTTGTGGAACTATTAGCAGCGATCTGCAGTGGGATAAGGAGTTCTGACGGGGTCCTGCTTCTGACGGTCACACCAGAGATCACTAGCAGGAAAGTGCTGGAAATATCATCCTGCTGCTCCTGGATCACCAGGAGAACAGACTCGGTGTTGCTATGGTTGTTAAGATTAAGTTTGGAGAGTTAGGTCAGGAGACAATATGTAGTTAAGCATTCTTAATTATGTCTGTGATGTAGGATCTCAGCCAGTATTTATAACACAATACTTTAGGGGGTAACAGGGGAATAATGACAGCCCCTTCCACCATTAGTTTAATAAGGCCCCCAGAAGTCCCAGACCAACTCATTGTTTCTTACTCATTGCAAGCCTCCCTGCACCTGAAAATGGACCTTTTGATCCTCCTAATCCTCCTCAATCTTTTAATGAAACTCCAAGCTGTATGGGATACCCTTGGCCTCAGTGAAGGGCTACAAGGGCTCCAGGAAACCCTTCTGGTTAATGGCATTCTTTCTCTAGGATATGCTACAAAATAGAGTACTCCAAAACTATAGCTCTATAGAGCTTAGGAGATTATCAGATGCTGTAAAACGCAGCAAAAAAAACATGTTCCAAACCGTGCCAGAAGAATGGAAGGAGAAGGGGAAGGGTGACATTATCAGAACCCATGTCCTGCTGTCCCGGGGGCACAGTGCTGCCATGGATGAGGCTTCCCTTTCTTATTGACAGGGATAAGCTGCAAATAAAAAGGGATGCCTTACTCATGGCCGTACTACGCCCCCAGGATGCTGCAGGACAACATTGTCTGATAATCTTGCTTGTTCCTGTTCTCATTGTGATCTTCTGATGCAGTGTTTGTTGTGTCTGATAATCTCCTTATAAACTAACAAATGAGTGTTAAAGAATTATTGCTCTGTAGCTCTAGGGTGAGTGAATAAATCAGGTCTTGAAAGATTTGTAAACTTACAACACTTATGTAGATCTCACTGATTCAAAGGGTCTACTCTAATTAGGACTAGCAATTGTATTTAAGTATTGGTACTGTAAAGACACCCAATCACTGATCTTGGAAACTAAGCAGGGTTAGCCCTAGTTAGTATTTGGATGGGAGACCACCAATGAATACCAGGTGCTATAAGCTACAATTCAGAGGAAGGAACTGACAAGTAACTTCTGATTATTCCTTGCCTATGAAATAACATTTTCTGCACAGGAAACAGAATTTACTATGAAGGAAATAATATTTCTGTGCAGAATTATGCTTTTCTATGCATAAAAATGTTGTTTTCTATGTAAAAAAGCATGTTTCAGTTTTGCACAGAATAAAGACTTTATCAGACTAGTCTCTAAAAACGTTCTTTTGCCGTCATAATTAAAGCCATTTTTATGCTTGCAAAAGAGCATCCCCTTCCACACTTACCTTCTCTCCTGGCAAAGGCTTCCCCAGCAATGAAAGAGGAAGTGAATGGAGCTCCATTTACTTCCTTGTTTAAAATCATGTGTATTTTCATGAGAAGACACTTGTGCAGGTAAATAAAAAAACAAAAAAACAAAAAGAACACTAAAAAAGTTACACCAAGCACCTAAACACACTAAAAAAACTACCAAGTAACCCTGGGAGGGTAATAAAGACTGCATCACTTACCTGGCTGTCACAATCTGCACCCAGAAGTGTTTATGCTAGAGCAGCCATATACGCATTAATTGACAGCTGAAGCCATCAATTAAATGTATGGGTTTGGGGCAGGACATAAACACGAAAGGACAATGTCATGTGGTACGTGCGCCCTTTCGTGTTTATGTGGCATCATTGTGACACTGTATTTAGTACAACCGATAAAGTCCTAAGTCCCAAACTTCAAAGATTCTCTTTAGTCCAGGATTCTCCTCACCAGGATTTCTCAACACTCATGAAAAGTGTTTCTCAACCACTTTTCAAATATTTTTGAATATTCCCTCCATTCCTGTTGGAGTGAAATTCTCAGTCATCACCATTTGCTGCACTGACTTGAACTGTTGAGAGCTGCAGCCCAACAAGATCTGGAGGGCTGTTTGATTCCCACCCCTTATCAAGACACACATCTAATCCAACTTCCCACTGGAGCCTAAATTGTCAGAGAAATGTTTGCATATTAGGGCTGCCTATGGCAAATCAGTCTGACAGGAATGAAAGGAAGTTCTATTCTATTTTGAGTATTGTGTGGTTTGTTTATGGTTTATTAAACCTTAATAAATCACAGCTACATTTTAGGTTTGGCTTGGAGACAGGACAGAGAGATGATTTGTTGTCCACTCACCATGTAGTTTGCTCTCTCAGCCACATACAAACCTGTCTGAACATATATGCTGGACAAAGAAAGGTTCAAAGGAACAAATGCAGCTGCACAGAAATGGAGTTAAAACAATTTTGAATGCTAGATTCTTTAAACACAAAAGACTCTTCTTCCCACACTTGTATAGCTATGCAGGAAAGTCAATATTACATGGAAAGTAATTCAACCATTGGTGAAGTCAATGTGCACTTTGCTCATATCAAGTGTTTATATAGTGTAATAAGCTATTAAATCTAAGCTACTTGGGAGATGTACACATTTGTTATCTTGTCTATCAGCTATGGTGATCTACTGTGTTATGAAGTGTAAGGTATATTCTAAAAGCCACCAAGTTGTTAAACACAATGAGGAAAATCGTGTTGTTTGTTTTCTTTTATTCAAAGAGAGTGACCCATTAATTTCCACAAACATCTTTTTGCTTGCTATAGAATAAATCCCATATGACCAAATTTATGACATATCATTCATGCAATTAGTATCTGCATGGTTTTTTTAAAAAAACAAAATAGCTGGCCAGAACCAGAACTGGATGGGGGCACTGGTGTGGGGGCAGATACTTTGCCCCTTACTGCCCTCCTGATTTGGATGGGACACCTGCTATTTATTTGGTGGGGGGAGCTCCCATTCACACTAGTGAAAGTTTCACCCCCATGTAATGTAAGTGGCAGTCACAGGGGACTGATCTAGATGGAGACTGCAGTATGGGACAAAAAAGTGAAGCCCCACCCCCATCCCATTTACATGACAGAGTCCCACTCTGGGTTGGAAGCAAACTATTAACATTTAGAAAATCAATGGAATTGCTAATTGTGTATGTGATAGACACCTAGTTTCATCCTTAAGAAAGTATAACATCTTCTTAATCTTCAAAGTTTACCTCCTCCATCTTTCCGCCTGACTCTTCAGTGATGAGGTTCCCAGAGTTTGTTCTTTTGTTGTAAGTCTAGTAAACAGATTTTTTTTAAAAAAAGAAGGAAGATGCTTGTTTCAGAGCTATCCATTCTGATTATAATTTATTGAAGAAGGAATAACATGCATTCTAGTTTGAAAAACAGAAGCAATTGCTATTATATGTGAAGAACAACATAGATTTCCCTTGTTTTTTTTCTGGGCTGTGAGGCCATGTTCTGGAAGAGTTTATATATGACATTTCACCCGCATCTGTGGCTGGCATCTTCAGAGAATGGTTGGGTAGGAGTTTGTGCAGAGTTTATATACTGTGAACCCCTGTATATGTAAATTTGTGTATTTGAATGATTAGTTTCTGGGTATAGAAATGCAAGGAGGATTAGTGTCTGTTTGGCTAATGGTTGGTTTATGGCCCATTATCTGCTGGAAATTCCCCTGTCCCTGGGTGGAATTCATTTGCAAGTGTTGAGTTTTGATTCTATTGTTTTTCAGAACTGGAAGCTAGATTTCGTTTACTTTTAGAGTTTCTTCTTTCCTGTTGAAGTTGTCCAGGTGTTTGTGGATTTCAATAGCTTTTTGGCCTGGTCCAGAATGTCTGTGTTTTTAAATAACATTTTGCATCCATGTTGGTTTATAACATGTTCTGCTACTGCTGATTTTTCTGGCTAGCCCAATCTGCAGTGTCTCTCATGTTCCTTGATTCGTGTTTGCACACTGCGTTTAGTGGTTTCTATGTAAACTTATCCACATTTACAACCCCCTCCCACCAGAAGGTGAAGCTGCAACAATCAGAAGCATGAAAGAAAAAAAAAAACCATTGCAATTCCTCATCAGAGCTTCCCTCACTAGTGGAAATGGGGTGGAAATGTAATCTTCCTGCATCCTGATCAGAAGCAGAACAGACTTCCATCTTTTGATGCAACTGCAGTCTGTTAAGGTAGGTTTGGGGGGGCAGGCCAGGAGGTGTGTCATAGTTATGTATTAATAACTAGGTAGGTGATGTAGGATATCAACACTTGTTTGCAGCATTAATTTTTGATAAATTTTGACATAATTGCTGGTAATAGTATTACTTCATTATGGTAACATTTCTCCTTTTTCCTGAAATGTTGTATATAGGGTTATTGGAGGGAATGAAGAGCTTAGGCTATTTTTAAAATATTTTGAAAGGCCATTTTAAAAAAATAACAATCTTACAGGATAGTCTTCTTCTTCCAGTGTTATCAAGAGTCTATTGTTTGTCATTAGAGTCTATTGTTTCTTAAGAAGAGAATTGTTGTTGTTTTTTGATCCCTTAGTACGGTTTGGTTCCTTGGTACATTAATTCCTTATATGCTATATGTCTTACATATGATTTATTTAAAAATTATGACCATATCCTAGCAATAGTTTTGCATTCTTCCCAAACGGTGAAAGAGCATTTTAAAGGAGTAAGAATGCAGCCCTTGATGTCCAAATGGAAGACCACAGTGCTTCAGACAACGGCAACTAAGTCCCCCTCCCATTTTTTCATATAAACCTTCTTGCTCTATTTATTGGGTACCTGTAATAAGAATAGATAAAGTTTTGAGATAAGACCTTTCTCCTTGCTATCCAAAAGGAGCACACAATCATTTGCAACAAGCCTAGCTGCCAACAAGAGATCAGTATCACTTGTGATGAAGTGAAACAAGAAGGTAGTTATGGCAAAGAGGGAACTGTTTTAACATAGCATTTCTAAACATGCATGCTCAAATGAGATAAAGAAGATGGGGAATAGGATAGATTTTATGAATAAAAGTTGAACAAGTAGATGATAACCTTTCTGCCCATGATATAAGCATTGCATTTGGCAAAGGTAATACTAAGAAAAGAAGAAAGCATGTATGTGTTACAATGGATATCTCTGAAGTCTGGCAGCTCTTGACATTCATACATGAGTACTGACACTCCTAGGGCTGGTTTACACGGCAGGTTTTATTGCGTTAAGTTGCACTTTAGTGCTTTCCTGCATCAGTGGTGGGTAGTTTACACGGTATATGTTTACACAGCTATATTTTGTGGCTCTTTGATTTTTTTTCGCTTTGAGGTTCACACAGCCAAAAGTGCTGGGGGCATGGCCAAACATTGGAGAGGGAAAGGAATGCCATAGGAATGTCTGACCTGGCCCGAATTCCGTGCTGAACAGCTTAGAGGCAGTCCCCCTCCCCCCCACACAAATCAAATGGAAGGTTTTCCTCCTTGCTTAACAGCATTTCTCCCAAATAGAGGAAAGCCAGAGAGAGGGGGGGAAATAACAGCTTAGAGGCAGTCCCCCTCCCCCCCCCACAAATCAAATGGAAGGTTTTCCTCATTTTCTCCCAAATACAAGAAAGCCAGAGAGAGAGAAAGGGAAAATAACAGCTTAGAGGCAGTCCCACTCCCCCCTCCCTTCCCACAAATCAAACGGAAGGTTTTCCTCCTTGCTTAACAGCATTTTCTGCCAAATAGAGGAAAGCCAGAGAGAGGGGGGGGGAAATAGCAGTGCAGCTCTGATACTGCCCTTCGTGAAATGGTTTCTCTCCCTCCCCCAAGCACAGGATCACAGCTGATGAGACGAGCTTTGCATTCTTGCAAAACAGCAGAGAGGATGAAAAGGAATGCTCCCTGAGTGAAAATTGTTGGGAATCCTTTTTGTTTGCAAACTGGCTTGCAAAATAGCAGAGAGGATTTTTCAAAGTTTCCTCTAATCGCTACTGTCTTTCCCTCCCTCCCTGCCCCTCTTTTAAGCCCACCCCTGCATCATCAACCAATCACAATGCAGCTCTGCTGTATCTCTTAGTGGAATGGTTGTTTACACTGCCAATAATGCGCTACATTGCAAATATACCTGCAAAAGTAGCAACATCCCTTGCCACGCTATATTTGGGTGTTTTACCTTTTCCCCTTCTGAATGAGGCGATGCTGTGCTGCGATCCGTGGGAACTATGAGCTATCTTAGCGGTATATTTAGAGGAATATTTGCCCGTGTAAACGACCCCCTAGATAAATTTTGTGAATTTCCAAAACCTTGGTGATATACCAGTGAAAGTCACAGGATTCATGTAACAACTGCTGGTATAAGACCATTTAGTATCAAATAGATCTTTAAATTAGATCATTGGGATAAGATATAAGGAATCTCTATCTTTAAAAATTAAAAAAGCACATATAAATATTTTTGTAAGTATACAATAATTAGGGATAGTAAGAATGTTCACCATTACTTATTTCCTGGCCAAATAATGGGTTTCCTGACACTTGGGAAATCTGGTTGGGAAGAAGAGCATAGTGTTGAAAATTTTGCAGTTTTCTCCCAGTATCTACACTTCCCAGTTCTTCAGAAAATTATTCTATGCAGAAATACACATGGGTTCTTTGTGCTACAATTGTGTGTTTTTTGTGCAAAAACCCATGGATAAATATTATTCACCCATGCTCTGATCGCCTGCAGAATGATCCTCTTTCTCCCCATGCAGCTGATCCATAGTAAAGTAGATTTGGGGAGGACTTAGTTACTTTCTAAGTGGCTATGGTGAATATGGAAAAGTTACCTAGATTTACTCATTTGTAAATCTATTCATATAGATTTCATATTCATAATAATTACTAAGAGGCTTACTGTACACCAAAGTAAAGCAGCAGGGCAGCCGGAAGGTTCTGCTTTCTGTGCTGCCTTACTGCATGACTTTGTCATCATTCTGGTATTTTACCACTCCAGTCCCATAGGAGACCAAGGTAAAACCATGTCTTTTTGCTAATGGGTTTTTCCGGTTAGCAAAAAGATGCAGTTTTAGCTTGGTCTTCCACGGCACTGGAATGGAATAATGATGATGACGTGCAGTAAGGCATCATGGAAGATGGAACCTTCTGGTTGCCCTGCCACTTTACTTCAGCAGATGGTAAGCTTCTTAGTCATGACTGTGACATTGTTGCATAACTGTAACGCCCCACCCCACCCCTGTCAACCTACTTTACCAGGCATTAGGTGCACAAAGAAAAGGAAGTCCCTTCTGCCAGCGACTGGAGCATGAGTGAATGATGTTTCCATCAGGTTTGGTGGGGTTGGGCAAGGAGAGTATACAACTAAGTAGCTGATACAGAATTTCAGTGTGTGTGTGTGTGTGTGTGTATGCAAGAAACCACATTCCATTTAGTTTGTGTGTGTCGCTCTGTGTGTGCACACAAACAAACCAATCTTACAACAAATATTTTGTACAAAAAAAAACAGTCTTGTCCCAAAAGTTAACTACATGGGAGTTTTATGGAAGATTGCTCTTTTCTGCACAGCCCCTTCCCTCCCCACATGACATCAGCGTTCTTTTGTTCCAGTCTCATGGGGGACCAAGGTAAAACCACATCTTTTTGCTAACCAGAAAAATCAATTTGCAAAAAGACGCATGGGACCAAACCAAAAGAAACCCGGAAGAATGTGACAATATGCAGTAAGGCAACAGGAAAGATGGAACATTCCTGGTGCTTTGCCGCTTTTCTTCGGGGTGCAGTAAGCCCCTTAGTGTCGGTGGGTCTGTTTTTTTTCTTTGGACTAGTAATTGTATTTAAGGTTCAGAGATTGTTCGTTAGTAACATCCTACGTTTGGCAAACTTCCATCTGCTCACTAAAGGCAAAGAGCCGTAACCTTTTGTAGACAATGGGAAGAATTTGGTGCATTTGGGACCATAGGGACGCATCAGCTTAGGAGGGCTACCAAAGGTGTGTGTGTATTACAAAACCTACATAGAGAGAGGGGTGGGATGAGAAAATGTTTTATTATGCATCAGGCTTCAATGTATTCATTTTATGATATGCTGTTTGGCATCAGCTGAGAATACATGAAGATAAGGTCCAGTATATACTTTACATAGCAGTCATATTTGCCATGTGAATAACAGTGTTTTCAACAGGAAGCTCATGTATGTCCATAAACATAGAGCAGATACATGGTACCTGTGAGCATGTAAACTGTGACTGCTGCGTGTTTGAACATGTATGACTTTCTTTAACCCTTTTTGGCTTCACAAGAGCAAACACCAGTCGGTATAAGCTAAAGCTACAAGCTGTAGAATACAGTCCTATTCAATTCCTTCTTCACAAAAAATAATAAATTTTGATGGCATTTTTTCTCCTCCCCAGCCAAAAGGGAGGAAGGGAGGGAGGGAGAGAGACTTATTTTCCTCCTGAAGGTTTGTGATATGCTGTGGCAGTGTAATCTAAGTAGCTATATAAAAAAGAAATCACTGCTGTATGCCAGCTTCTAACTTTTATTCCAACAAGATGTCAGCTCATTTGACAGAAAATTGAATCTACTGCTGTGTTTTCTGTTATTAATCTCCAAGATCTTCAAGCCACAGAATGAATTCAAGATGGAGTAAGATCACTCATGTTCTGTGGCCATCTTCTTCCTCCGGTTTCCTTTATTAAAGGCAAGAAACAGGTCAAGTGTAAATTTCCAAGTATGTTTAAAAGGCAGAATGCCATTCCTGAGCTATAGGGCAAAGGCATATCAGCTAAAGAGATTTTGAGGGTAAGTTCTGTGACTTCACTTACAATATGGCTGTGCTCTTAAAATCGCTGGTGTCTTGTATTACGTGATCACAGATTGTCTCTCTCTTTGAGGGATGTAGCCAAGAGTCGCTAAATTCATTCAGGGCTCATTGGCATCCTGTAGGGTTTAAGAGACTGTCAAACAGAAGAGTCTCTCTCATTTCTCCCCTTTTTGAAATTAAAGGGTTTTAAAAAAAAGAAAAGAAATTGCAATTATGCTACCAAGTGGGTACCCATTGTCGGAGTGAGCTTTCAGTTCATTAATGCTCAGACCTGGGAGAAGTGTGAGCACACGGCATTTTCTTTCTTCCTTTTTAAATCTCTCATAAAATAACAATACTGCTCCTGATAAAATAAGATGGCAAAAGCATAGTGTCATTATCTACCCTGGCAGCTCTCTGACCTGCTACTGTTTGCTCTGCTTCTTTACCCAGCACTTCCTCGTATTGGTAAAGTAAATATAATTTGAATTATCTCTCCAGAATGAACATGTTCAATTAAGCTCATAAAATGTAACTGAAGGGTATAGCTAATCTATATCCTTAAAAGCACAACAGAGTGCAGATGAAAAAGAAAGGCTGAGATAATGCGTCTAAAGTTCAAATTGTGTCTCACATCCCCCTCTAGTGGCCAGTTATCATAAAGAAGCGGCATGCAGGGCAATTTGCTTTTTGGTTTGGCCATTCATCTTACAGGGTGATGTCCTTGTGGGGGGAAATACAGAAGGAACCTGGAGAAATTCCACCAGTCCTTTAGAAAACACTTATTGCTTACCTCATTAGGATTTAGATAGTTCACCCAAGCAGGAAGCTGCCATTTTGCATCTTTTTTTTTCTCCTTCAGTGAAATCTGGTAACTTTTCTAGTCCTTGATGTTCCTGACCATGCTTTCCCATGAAATAGTGGGAATATTTCTTACAGACCAGACTAGGCATCACTGTGTCGGCAAGCAGCAATGCCCTGTCCCTCAGAGCACCTAGAAGTTACAATAGTGCTTATGAAAGGTTACACTGTAGGATTGCACTAATATTTGCAAATCTCAAGAAACAAGAACATTAGGGTGACACATAGGTGCGACAGTTGTTGCCAAGCACTGTGCATGATGGCACTCCACTTTTCACTTTTTCATGTCCTGTTTTCCAGCCCTGTTCTGACAAAAAGCCTCTACAGCCTGTCTGCCTGCCTGCCTGCCTATCTATCTCTGTATTAGAGTGATCAACACAAAGAACTTAATAGTTCAATTAATGAAAAAAAAAACTATGGAGATTATCAGATGTGGCAAAAACTGCATCAGAAGATTGCTAGAAGAACAAGAAGGGAACAGGAAGGGCGACCTTACCAGAAGACGATGTCCTCCAGTGTTCCTGGGGTGTAGTGCAGGCGTCAGTAAGGCGTCCCTTTTAATTTACAGCTTCTCCCTGTTAATGGAAAAGGAAGCATCACAGCGCTATGCCCCTGGAATGGCAGAAGGACGCGGCATCCAGTAAGATCTCCCTTTCTGTTCTTTTAGTGATCTTCTGACACAGTTGGGAATGTTATTATTATTATTATTATTATTATTATTGCGCATTCCCCCACATCTGATAACCTCCTAAAGTTTGTGTGTGTGTACAAGAACAGTAATCTTCCAGGATCGTTTGTATGCTTTTAAATCACTTACACATACAGAGGGAGGGAGGGAGGGAATATATGAGTTTCATATATTTCAGTGGAATCAATGGATGAATAAACACAAGTGTGTTGGTGAGTAAAGCTCTGGTCCCACTTTTGCACCAAGGTGCATCTCTGTTTATGAATATGAATAAAATCAATGGGGCTCACATAGATATGTCAGTTTCCCTCAAACTGCCCTGAACTAGGGTACAATTGAAGGCCAGACTGATCTTGTAATGTGCCCCTTAGTATAAATAATGCGGTGATGATGTGACTTGAAGGGATTTTTTTTTAAGAACAGCAACACTGCTTTAAAAGCTGCCTTTAAAAGACTAGCTAAATTAAGCAGATGGGTAAACACCTCCCTGACACCTGGCCTACCACAGTGTATGATCTTTCATTCATACATCATGCAGACAATATGATAAAAGGTGCTTTGTAACCTCATTTAGTTACTGGTGCAATTAAGCTCCTTCTTTCCCCCCTCCCCCGACTACCACCAGAACTGTGAATGCTAATTCTTCTGGAGCTCTTTACAGTCAAACGCACCTTTCCAAATAGATGTTATGTATGTGAGAGTCCATAAGTGCTCTAAAAGGGCTTTTAGTCTCTCTGATCAAAGTCTGTTGGAGGATTTTTTTATTTCATGGATCATTGAGTCGATAGACAGTAACAGATCGGTTATGGAGCTGTTATGGCTTCTTAATTCAGTGCATGTGTCAGGCTCATGTGATTGGAATGCATTTATTTTTATGGGAGACGAATTCTTACAAAATGCAGGTATAGGGAAACACACCTTTTCATGGAGAATGGGTAAGGAATAGATTTTTTTCTCTCTTTAATTTTAAAACTTAGAGCCTGCTAGAGCAAGAGGAAGACAAGATCTCTTTCATCTGATCAGAAAAGGCCTGACCTTTCCAAACCCTTGTTGCAAAAAAGAGTGGAAGGGCATGATACCCACCATACAGTGTTGATGTTAGCCAGCTTCTGCTGTGTGGTCATGTTATTCTTCCAGCCAGGGCCAATTTTGTGGAGAAGTTGTTGTCTGACAGAATCACCAGGAGCATAAACCGTCATTCATGCTCTATTCCTGTGGTTCTGAACCTCTGGTCCTCCAGAAGTTTGAACATCAACTCCCAGAACTCCTGAGCATTGGCCATACTGAATGGGACTTCTAGGAGATATAGTCCAAACAACTGGAGCACCAGAGGTTGAAAACCACTGCCAGGTACAGGTAGTCATTTCTCCATCAAGGGATAGGGAATGGGGAGGTCTTATGCCTCTCTATGAACATGACAGTAACCAAAGGTCAGAACATATTTGGGGGCCTGAGGCAAATGGCAGGATGGCACTTCTTCCCTTCTATGTACCAAAGCTGACTGTATTGGCAGGAGAACCCTTACTCCACCACAGGCAATAAGATAACTCTACAAACGTTATGAAGCAAGGACTATGGACATTTTCAGACAGCGCTAAATGGAGCTTAACACAGGATGAGCTCCCGGGAGAGGAACAGCACTCTTGCGTGGCGGGAGGTCGTTTTCAGATGCTGCCGTCCCTCTTCCGAGATCATCAGTGTCACTTCCGTTAAGCTTTGGAAGCAGCCGTGCCATATTTTAAGCATGGACAACTTCCGTGCTTAAAATATGGTGCGGCCGCTTCCAAAGCTTAACGGAAGTGACACTGATGATCTCGGAAGAGGGATGGCGGCATCCAAAAACGACCTCCCGCCGCCCAAGAGCGCCGTTCCTCTCCCGGGAGCTCATCCTGCATTAAGCTCCATTTAATGCTGTCTGAAAATGTCCTATGTGTGTTTGAGGAACAGGGCTGTACTTCTATTTTCTTAATTCTTAATTTTATCTCTCTTTTCTGGTAAAGCTCCCCACTTCAGATAACAAACAGTATAAACTTGATCAGACAGGTTCACAAGCACTTTCTGGTATAGTCAACATCACTCCAGACTCTCAAAATTACATAAATTGATTTTGGCTGTTCTGTGACCTACACAGATGCTTATCACACTCTGAACTTTGTGTAGACCCTTTCCTGTTTCTTCTTTGGAGATGCAGATAGAGACAGAACCATATGGAGCAAACTGCACACAGACCCCACAAGAATCAGTACTATGGAGAAAATTCAGCAGTTGATGGCTACCTCTGACAGATTTTCTCTTCTCTTCCTTGTAATAACATCTGCCTGGTGTCTGTCACATCCAGTCACAAGACCAGCTGTCAGTCAGAACTTGCTAATACTTATAGCTTTTACTCAGAGTGATGAGGCTATGACCCAATCTCAGTTGAAGGGCAAACTAGGCTGTTCAGATATAATCATCCATTCTTGCACTGCTTCAGGATGTCATCCCGTAACTTCTGATCTTGAATCACAGAAGTGAGAACTGGGGTGTAAGGGGATTGCCTCCTGCGTCTTGTGGAAGTAGCACAATGAGCCTGGGCATGCTATTATTCTGTGGAGTCACAAGGGAAGCTGCCTTGCATAGAGGGGGCAGGGAGTGTGAACAAACCTTGGTACAGAAGTAGAATGCCCAGGTACTGACAAAATGAAAGCGGAAGGACATTGCTTGTATGAGGAGATATTTTGGTGTCAGCAAATAG
The DNA here is from genome assembly GCA_030847615.1 of Gambelia wislizenii. Taxonomy (NCBI): domain Eukaryota; kingdom Metazoa; phylum Chordata; class Lepidosauria; order Squamata; family Crotaphytidae; genus Gambelia; species Gambelia wislizenii. The sequence goes on from JAUMIR010000004.1 coordinate 115,070,297, forward strand.
AAACCATCACTTGCTATGTGCAAAGGGAGACCCTGAGAGTTGCCACACCTGAATTTTTCAAACAAGAGTCATATTTTTCAGCATTGTCCTGAACATTATAGTCATAGCTAATAATGAGTCCCATATAATTTCCCCCTCATTCCTCCTTTTTGGAGAAATAGAAACAAACACTGGCTCTAAATAATAGTTCTGTTTCCATATATATATATATATATATACTGCCAAAAATATTAGTTGACACACCACCAAGTTAACCAAACACACAATATTAGTTGACACACTAGAAGTTAACCAAACAAAGGTTAGAAATCAGTTCACCTAAAAGAAAAGGTTGAATATCTTACACAAGCCCACTAAGGAGCCCTGGTGGCACAGTAGTTAAATGCTGATACTGCAGCCGCTGATACTGAGGTTGACTCAGCCTTCCATCCTTCCGTAGGTCGGTAAAATGAGTACCCAGCTTGTAGGGGGCAATTAGCTAACACATTGTAAACTGCTTAGGGAGTGCTTTGCACCGATAAGCAGTATAGAAATATAAATGCTATTGCTAAATGCTATTTGTAAAATACATTTGATATGCTCTTAACCACAGAAATGAGGGTGGGGCAAGAGAAAGTAATAAAGGGGATATTAGCCCAGTTCTCTGAAAACATGTATCTCTGATCCTCACAAATAAAGTGACACACTGCTTATTGAAAGATGCTGTTTGCAAGAGACCTAAACCTTAGTGAACAAGCCTCTCTAGACTCATTTGGAAAAGCTTCCAAGCTCAGCTGAGTGCTGTTTATGTATTAGATATGAGCTCCAAAACAAGCAGAAAGGCTGCCAAGATTTACTCTGACCTAGATCTGACCTTCTGAATTCAAACTGCTCCCAAACTAATACCCTTGCTACCAAAACAAGATGAGAGTGTGCTTAACATGTGGCTCCATCATTGTAATCACTTCCCCAAGCAGCTTTCTTCTTGAGCTGAGGTAGAGAATGGAGTGTAAACATTGGTGACTGAACTCTTGCCAGGTTTCTGTTTTAATCTAAAGGATGTAACTGCTATGTTTCCAATTAATTTAATGACATTTTCACTCCTCCCTCTCTCTTCACCTTTCATAAATGTTTGGGCACACAAGTGTTTTTCATGCTCCTTGTGGAATATGAATGGTTCCACAATCCCACTGCATAAACTTCAGAGAGGAAACCCGGAATAAGAACCCAGTCGAGCAGGTGGAGTGTAACATTCCATCAGTGAAATTTCATGTTCTCTCCTCCACCACGGCAGCTGCCAAGCCTGCTGCTGCTGGGGAGAAGTGGAAGAGAGAGGGAATTCATTTGGTGAAAAAAGCATCTGGTCTAGACTGAGGGAAAAGAAACAAGAATGCACTTACTGATGTAATTCATCCTCTTTCCTTCCCCTCGGAGCCCAGAGTAGCCATATCTTCACTGTATGAATTGGCTCCCCACCCTCTCCTCCCTGCTAGTAAGCAGCAGCAACAACAACAACAGTGGTTCTTCATAGAACCTGACAGTACCAGAAGGGGATGTTTTGGATGGAACAGAGGGCTAGAGGAAATCTTCCTGTACTCAGTCCAAAAACAGACATAAGCACACATAAGCCACACTTAGGGGTGCATATGTCACTAACAGGATGGCACTCCCAGTCTGCCCAATCTGGTCTTAATTCCAGGAATACCACAGAGTGGGAACTCACATACAGATCTAACAGGGCCAGACCTGCCATTAGGCGGAGTGAAGCAGTTACCCCAGGCAACTGATTTTGGATGTAATGAAAAGGGATGAAATTCTTATTTTATTTTATTTTTTACTGCAGGGGGTGGGTGGGTTTGATTCTTGTGGAATTTTCCAAAAAGATGCCAAAATCACTTGGTAGGCCTTTGGTCTATGCACTTTGATCTGGGGTACGAAATGAAAGAGAGTACATGTGCAAGGCTGCTGGCAATTCTGATTAAGGAAAAAAGACACCAGTGGCTAAAGAAACAAACTAAGCCTTTATTGCAAGAACTTCATTAAACATAGAATAGCTATATAAGAATGTTAAGGTGACATTGAACTAAGAGTTTCATTTTTAGTGGAAATGAGAGAATAAAGGAGCAGGAAAAGAAGGGGAGGAAAGATCACTGAGAGTATCAGTGTACCTCTCAAAGAGGTCAGGATGAGTGGATGAGAAATGAGGAGGCACTGAAAACTACTTAACCCTTGCTGCTCTCTCTAAGGAGATTATCAGACAAGCGTCTAAAAACGTTTTTGTCCCACTATATTTAAAAGCCTAAATGTCCTGGCATAATAACACTTCTTATCACATGTTGTTGTAATAATGAGAAAGAACCACCCCTGAATTATTGCAGTACAACTGCTAGCACTGTTTACTTCCACATTTCCGCATGGGCGAGACTTCAGCAGTTCTCGCAAGAAGGCATGAGCACACTTTAAAGTCTAAAAACACCAAAATTAACAAAGACAATGAACACACAAGCACTGAAACACACTTAAAAACTTACCAGCAAAATGGAGAGGTTCATAAAAAGAGCATACTGTACCTAGTTTTCACTTTCTCACCCAGAAGTGTTTTGATGGACCGCCTATTGACACTGTATTCATGAGAGCAAAATGGAATGCAGTTAGTTTTGCACACAGGCAATACTGTGAAAAAAATGCTATCAGTGATCAATTGATGGCTTGGCCCATTAATAAAAAGAAAGCCTTGTTCATGGCAGCACGATGCTTGGAGAATGATGTCATGCAATAGGGAAGCCCTTTCGCAGTATCCTGTCACCGTTATCACGCCATATTTGCCACATCTGATAATCTCCTAAGACATTTTTCACTCTTTAAGTGCAGGGTGGTATTGCATTTACAACAGGAACAATCCTTTTGCTGCTCTGACTAAGGCTGCAAACTGCCTCTGGCTGGTCCTAGGTTTCCAGAAGCAGAATGGTCTTCCCTCCATCCCAACCCCCATTGCCCTGGCCAAGGAGGGAGAGAAGAGAATGTTAGACTTAATTCCTTCCTCTACTGCCATCCCCTTTCCATTGTATCATGTCTTCATGCTTGAGGGCAGGGAACTGTGTTGTTGTTCTTTTTCTTGTAAAGCACCATGTACATTGATGGCGCTATAGAAATAAGAGATGACATCAACAACAACCACCACTGGGGGTCATTCTTCCCAGAGAATGAAAAAAAGGTGGAGGACCTGGTGGAGCATGAAAGGACCTGGAAAACCTGGTGGAGCATGTGTTTGGCTATTGGAAAAGAAGTGGGATTGAAAGTATATAATATATAATATATAATACATAATATAAGAGTATATAAAATATAAGGTAAAAATAAAGCTGTAATTCTTCATGATGAAATAAACATGTTTACATTTCTCAGACATCATACTCTACACTTTAAGGTGATATACATGAAAGAGGATGATCGTATCTGAAGTAGCACTTAGTATGTGTAAAAATGACTGTCGGGTTTTTAAATAAAAGTAACTTTCCCCCCACATACCTGGTGAATCTGTCCTCTATAAAACTGGCGCTGCATCTTGCTTCTTTTCTATCTGAAGCCGTGTTGCTGATTTTGAGATGTTTGTCTGCAAATGTCTCAGAGCAATGTTGACTAGAGTCAAGCACTTGTAAATCATCTCCTAGAATGTATGACTTGTGGATTTGGGAACACCAGATGTCCACTACTAGAAGGTTAAACATTACAATCAAATAAATATGTATGCCTTCAAGAAGAAAAAAAGCTCTGCAGTGCAGGATAAGTACAGAATACAAAATGTCAATGTAAAACAACAAATGTTGTCACAGAAACATCTTTGGAATACAGGTACTGAATGTCCTTAACCTGAATCTTGCAAGCTCTGTTTCAAAAGCCACATGGATTGTTAAACACCCCCATCCTGCTTCCTGGGCATCTTTTTTCCATGGAAAGTGAAAAAATGGACACTTCCATGACTTTTTACTACAAAGGGAGAAATGAAACACAACCAGTCTGGGGATGGATGTAAAATGTTGGGCTCTGAAATAATCCCTGACATAGGAGATTTTCACACGGGGCCAAAATGTCCCATTACTGCCCCGCTACCTCCTCTCCCGTTCCTGCCACGGAATAACATAAATCTTTCGCACACTCACCTTAATTCCGCAGCAGGAACGGACTCCCCCTCCCCTTGCTGGCTGGCCGTAAATGCAGCCGTCGTAAGGCTGCTTTTACGACCGGCCATCTGAAACGTTATCACGTTATCACGTTATCACGTGATAACACCGGACAGTAAATTTAAAAAATAAAACTCCCCCAAACATAAAATCAGTTCACCAAGCACAAAAGCACTCTTTAAATCACATAATCAAAACAGGGAGGGTAAAATAAAGGGTGCCACTTACCTTGATGTCCAGATCGTACCAGGAAGTGCTCGGAACGGACCTCCCCTCCACGGCTGTCATTTCGGAACAGGAACGGGGCTCCTGTTTGCACACCTGTGATTCCGTGATAGTGACGGAACGGGGGGTCTATGCACGATGAAAAATCGTGATTACATTGTTCTGGAACAGTCACGGGAGTAGGATAGATGAAGGACAGAACAGGATCAACGTCGTCCGAAAGGGGAAACCTTTCCTGACCCTGTCCTGTTCCTGCCACGGGATATATAGCCCGTGTGAAAATCTCCATAATAGCTGTACTAGGAAAACAAAAGCCTAAATCTATACCAAACAGAGTAGACAAATTAAATCAATGGAACTTACATAAGTGCTGACTTGCAAACTTCCTATGGATTCAGTATGTCTACTGTAGTTGGGACCAATAATTGGATATAGGAGATTTTCACACGCCGAAAATATTGCCTCCAGAAACCGGGACAGAAATATTTCTGTCCCGGAAGCAGCGCCGCGGTTCGCACGCTCACCTCCCTCTTCCGTTTTTCCGTCGTCCTCGCTTTGGGTTTTTCCCTCCCTCTTCTGGAATATTTTACTAACGGGAGTTTGCCGTTAATAAAATATTCCGGAAGAGAGAGGAAAAAACCCAAAGCGAGGACGACGGAAAAACGGAAGAGGGAGGTGAGCGTGCGAACCGCGGCGCTGCTTCCGGGACAGAAATATTTCTGTCCCGGTTTCTGGAGGCAATATTTTCGGCGTGTGAAAATCTCCATAGGCTAAAATGCCTTTTTTTCCAGTTTAAACATTCACTTGGGCTATTTGGCACATATTGTTGAGGTAAGTAGTGCATGTGTTGTCCACTTCTTCTCTGTTTATAACAAGACATAGGGCCCATCTCCATGAAGGGGGGAAATCCCAAATACCTTGTAGTATTGGCATCTCGCAACAGCGACATGTACAAATGTTTTTCTCACTTGGAAGCCCGCCCCCCCCCAGCCTCGCATTCCTGATTACTTGTGTTAGTTCTTCACTGTCACTGGTGGGTTGTTGTTTTTTTTAAGTGGTCCCAAGCTGCACTGTTGTGATAGAGTGATTCTCTAAAGCAAAACAAAAAATATTGATCCTTTTTATTGCCTTAGTGAGTGATTACTAAGCTGAAAATTCAACATGGCGGCAGCAGGCACTTGCCCTTCTAGCAAGTCCCGCCCCTGCTCTCACCCGGCCAATCAGCTTTGTACTTCCCTTCAAGTTTTTTATTGTTCCATAGTCCAAATGAGCAAAAATGTGCACCCACCTCACAGTTTGTGAAATGTATGGGGAAAGCTGCGAAGGCTTTTACCCCGTTGTTTTTGCTGTTTTGGGCCCCCTCCTTCTGAATAGTGTGGATTGGTGCTGGCTTCTGTTTAGACTGGTAGGATTCCCAGCGAATTCCATGAGGGGTATTTTCACCATTTAGATGGGGCCCCAGTTAAAAATAAACAGGGGAAAGAGGCAAAAACACAAAATGGTGGACATCTGTTTCCTGATTATATAAGCTAAAGACTATTCAGTGTGTGTATTTTCAGTACAGTTCACAGTTCACTTGGTTATTTTGAACAATCATTTTGTGATGTCTAATTAGCAAAAGCTTGTGAGATTTTCTGTTTGTTAAGTTCAGAAATATATATATTTTTTCCCTCCAACCCAGATTTAGGCTACTTGAACCAGGTTGCTGAATTTGCATGGTTTCATTTATACTTTGGGGACTAGGATCTTCATTGTCTTGATGTCTGTAGAAAATTCTAAGGTCTTTTGCTCTCGTATAATATTTTGCAAAGTAAAAAAAAAAACATCAAGCATTACTTTTATCTTTTTATGTAAAAACCATCTCTTATGTTTGTAAAATATTGCATCAAGGGAGTCCCAGATGCCTTTGCTGATCAAGAGTGAGGTTAAACTGCTGTGCTATGCAAACTGTTCCATCGATCTTAATGAGCTAACATGGAACATCTTCTTTTCAATGGATTAATGGATCTCCTTCTTTGTACTGAACAGTGGGAAAGGTCTGAGGTAGTGGCACAATGTCTGATCCCATCATTCAGCACTCATAGCTCCAGAGAACATAAGAAGGGGTTTAAAGGCCTGCTGGTGCTCTCTGATAATAGGAAGCAGATTAAAGTCACCCTAGATGACACCAGACAAATATGGTTTCAGCTTGTCTTCTCACCCAGTTTGTGTTTGGTTTTGGAACCATATGCATTTTTGCCCTATAACTGTATGCATGCAAGCTGAAAGCAGGACAGGACAAGACAGTGCAACTGTTACATGCTCTCCACTATACCACACAGTGAGAAGTTTCAGAGCAATGCCTGAGTCAGCTGATTCTTATTGTTATATGCATTCAACTTGACACCAATTTATGGTGATCCTCTCCTAGAGTTTTCCTGGCAAGATATTTCCCTGAGGAGGTTTGCCTTGCCTTTCTCAGGGGGGGCTTGACTACATTGGCCAAAAACCCTGTACTCACCCCATGTTTGTGGCATATTTGCCACACAACATTTTTGATGATGTGAATTTTCACCAGGGTTTCTGCCGGAAACTCTGGATCTATAAGATTCATGGTTTGCTCCACATATGAGGGGAAAACCTGGACTGGCTGTGTGGTATCTGTGGACTGGCTTCTGTGCAAAGCAGGGGACAGGACTTCTAGTGGATGGGACTCTGTTCTGGTGCTTTTTTAAAAAAAATCAATTGTGTGCATATCTGGATAAGCGTATCTCCACTTACAAAGTAATACAGTACTCTGGGACAACATATATTTGCATATTTTCATGCAGCAATGAACAGAGGGTGGGGGGAACCTGGAGCAGCCCCAGCAATGTGACTGTAAATAGTATGATATATAGGACATGTGATCAGCATAGGCCCATCCTTTTACTCCAACGAAACTGTGGCAGGGTACTCCAATCTACAATTGGAGAAGCCTGGTGCATGTGGTGTTTAAGGGCCACTAGGAATCAAAAACATTTGCTGCAGCTATGAGGTAGGTGTAGGTATTCCCGCCAGTGTAGACAAGTTCTGGGAGAGTGAGACTTGCCCAAGATCACCCAGTGATTTTCATGGCTGCACGGGGATTTGATCCCTAATCTTCTGCAGTCCTAATCCAACACTGAAAACTACTAACCATGACAGTTTACTTTGGGGAAAGAGCACTACAACTCAAGCTACTTTTATTTTATTTACAAACATATAAGTAGATAGTAAGGTAGGTACGAGCAATGTGTGCAATCAGAAATCCACAATTTGGCCTTCTTAGGTTGGTTCTTAGGAGCAACCAAAATGTCACAAGCATTGTAAGCTTTTTAGGTCCCAGTAGTCTTAATCAGACTAATTGCTACAAAAATTTTGAATGAAGGAAAATGCATGTTACCCCAGAAGCCTTGTGTTTTTCATTCAGGCCATCTGTTGATCAACAGATTTGATAATGTACCGGTTGTATAACAGATAACACTCCTTTATCCAGAATGAAGCAAAATCTGTATTTTTAAAATCAGGATTGTACTTCTCAGTTCTACCAATTATTCCCATGCAGTAGTACTATGCTATTTTTCCAGTGGTTTGTTCAAGCAGCCATTTCCACCTCTTTAAAGGTGACATGACTCCTAATGCTGTGGAACTGCATTCAGGAGTTATGGTTTCACATACACCGTCCCAGTGAGATCAACATTGGGCTTGTCTACACAGGCGGGGGGGGGATGTGCTTGAAATCACATTTTCCTGGTTTGCAGTGATCCCACATACATCTTATTAATGTCACACACATCTTGTTAAATCAAAGTGAGAGCGGCATTACCAGCCACACATTTCCCTTAGGCAAGCTCACTTCATTGTAAAAGGGTGGTTCTGCTATGATCACATTCAAATTATTCTCAGCAATATGGCTGTGGACACTCCATGTTTTTTCCCCCATCATGCATATGAAGATGCAAACAGGCAGAGGTGCACTAATAATGATATATAAATATCTGCAAAATGCACCTTCAAAAAATAATAGCAACTGCACACCAGCAAAAGATAAATACAAATAGAGAAAGTAGCTGTTCTAGGTGGGAATGATCAGGTGACTCCCAACCAGCTCCGTGCCAAAGCCAACTTGCAGGCAGCCACACATACAATAAACCGTCCCCCTCCAAAAAAAAAGTGGTATAAAAGGTAGTTTTTAAAAAATCAGATCTCAGGCATTAAAGAGAACTGTATTTGATTTGAATTTTTATGAATGATGTTTGTTCTACCAGCCCCCAGTAAGTTGTGAGTACAGGGTTGTTGTTGTTGTTTGAAAGTGTAGACAAGACTATTGCTAATACTTAAGGGTAGTCCAGATGCTGGGGGGGAAAAAACCTCTTAGAATCCATGGGGAATCCCATGCATCCAAATAGAATCCCACAGTGATCTGTCATTTTTGGAGGGATGGGGAGCAAAATATGGGGAAACTTCTCACTTTAAGACCTCAGGGTTTTTCCCAAGTTTTTTTTTAAAATCCAGACAGAAATGTGCACCCTCACCCATTAGGACAACCAAATCTCATTGCCTCACATTGCCAAAGCTGATCACTGATTGGTTGGACATGTACAGGGGGCAGAGCTTGCTAACAAGGCAGTGTCTGAAACCGCCATGTTGGATTTTCGCCATTGCAATCATGCACTGACACAACAAAACAGGCTTTCTTTTTTACTTGTTTTTCATTATTTAAGCGGAAAATCGTTCTTCCTCACTTTGGATATAGTTGGGTTTTTTTTAAATACTGTTTGGCAGGGGCAGGTTGGGGAGTACAAAACCACGAATGATTCACTCATGGCCATCATCTTGATTTGCTGACATGCCTCCGTGTGAACAACAAACATGGATAGCTTTGCACACCAGCAATCTTGCAAAAAAGCTGTTGAGACAGATGACAGCTTCTGAGAATTGGTATTTCTGTGCACCAATTCACATTTTATTCCCTCATCCACTCTAACCCAGAGATCTGTGGGAGTTGGTGGTATCACAAGAGGCTAGATTGACAGCGCTGTTGAGTCTCTGAGTTGGGTTCTGTGTGCAGATAGGGCCAGTATCCCTGTGAATCAAGCCCAGTATGTATCAGCAGATCTCATTTCCATGAGGATCAAAGTACCGATGTATCAGTGTTCTCCTCCTAGATGCTTTCTCTTGTGTCTCCCTGTGCTCTTATCTCATTACAGCTGAAAGATTACATTTTTCTAACTGTTCTAGAACTCGTACTGTAGAAATTAACCTAATTATAAAATGAAATTATTGTACAAAACATCCGTTTATATGATGTGTTTTAATGTCTTTATATGTTACATGATTAATACAGTATTATATTAAGTATAAATTAGATATGGAGAGGAAAAGAGAATATCTAATAAGCAGCTCAATCCATCCTAGCAAATTATTTATACAATATGTGTTAGGATTAAAAAAATAGTGTTAAGGACATCATTCAGTACAGTGAATATAATGTATTCCCAGTTTCTCTACTTTACATTTTTTTTAAAAAAAAATCTGTTTGATTTCTGATAGGCAGATTGTGGGCTTATCTATACTGTGAAAATAATCCTAATGGGATCAAATGGAAGGTGATCTGTACAAATGGACATTTGCATAAATACATGTCATTCATGGTGGGGGGGCAGCTAAATCCACCTTAAACTCCATGTGGGAAGCCTCCAGGGCTTTTCCCAGATTTTTAAAAGAAGCTCCATATGGCATGTGAATGTGATTGTTTGGACACTTACATTCGTGTTGGTGCAACCAGGGAGTGTAATCTGATCGGCTGGACAAGTATGGGGGCAGGGCTAGCATACAGGGAAAGCACCTGCTGCTGCCATGTTGGATTTTCGTCTAAGCAAGCGTCCAGTAAGTCAATAAAATGGCAATCTTATACTCTCTTCCCCCTCTTTTTTTGTACATACAAAATATCCATCCATCCATCCACAACCTTTATTAGGCATAATACACATATACATATAACAATAGAACAATAGGACTTCAAGAATCATTTTTAGACAGTTTAAGTCGTATGTTTGCTGCCTCAGCCAAAAAATTAGCCATTAGTCTGGTAATATGTGGATTACGATCTTCGAGTAAGAATTTCACTGATAATCTATCTGTACAGACATTCCTTTCCAATAACCTCCTTATCAACTTTTCCCTTGGAATTATATACAATGGGCAAGTCAATACAATATGATAGAGAACATCAGGGGCTTGAGCACAATGACATATACGATTCAAAAAAGGGGTCTGCAAATATCTACCCTTGGTCACATTAGAGGGATGTACATTCAACCTTGCAAGGAGAAAAGCCTTCCTTGCCATCAGCAATGAGAGAGTTTGGAAATAATCTGGGATCCTACAAAATATCGCATGTGCGCACCATGGTAAACTGGTTTTTTTTTTTTTATGGCTGTGGCATTTAAAAGCACGAGTAAATCACTCATGGTCACCATTTTGGCTAGGGGTCATGCGAAGTTTAGGGGGGCTCTTTTGACCATTAAAACAGGTTTCAATATTGCAAATGGCTGCTTTTTCAGATGTATTCCCCCCTCGTTTAGACAGGACCTGTGACAGATCCCTTTACCCAGGCTGGTTCCCAAATTCCAACCCCCCAGGAATCCTACCACTCACCCTGCTCTTGTTCCCCCAATTGTTCCCTTCCTGGATTGGGTTGCTGGGCCTTAGGGTGACCCCTTTAATTGTGAACTTGTAAGTGTGTTTATATGTTGATTCTTTGGTTTTGGTACACATGGCCTAATTCCAATTCAGGCTTGACAGACAGCCAGAGACAGATGTAAAACAACAACAACAGGTTTATTAAACATAGTAGGAAAGTACAATAAGCATTAATAATCTCTTCTATAGGCTCCCCAGTATTATAGGTAATTTTCTCTTCTTGTTCTTATCCAGAACTCTGCCTCTATAGAGTTCTGGATAAATTCTTATCCCGAACTCTGCCACACCCTGTCAGCTTCAGACCTTATTTGTCTGAAATCAAAACCCTATCTGAAATTCCTCAAAGGAATAGTATATTTTGTCTTTAATTTTAACACCTAATATTAAATTTCTCTTTTTTTCCTTCATTTTATAAGCCAGCTATTTCCCCAGCTTATTTGCTTGTCCAAAATGGCCATCCTGTTACCTATGCTAGGTTTTTTTGCCATTGAATGACAAGTATTATTAAACACATTTATTTTGAAGGAGAAAAAACCTAGCATAGGTAACAGGATTATATATGATTGGGGGAAAGGGAGGTTTAAGCGTCTTTAATATTAACTGGTTTTGCTGTTCTAATTGATTAGTATGGCTCATGCAATTGCTGGGAGAAGTAAATATAAATTATTATTGCCCGGTTGGACAAGCCAGCACCAAAATAGCACTTAAGGACCTCACTTGATAATTAAAACTACAAGAAACAAATTTTATAACAGTGACAATTATGTAGTCAACTCAACTCTATTTTGGATGATTGAAATAAATACTGTATAAGAAAACCTCAGTACCTGCCAAGTGTCCAACTGTCTTTATCATTATGTGTAATTTTAAAAATTAGGATTCCAGATGCTAAATGAACATTTAGTCTGAAATGCTATGAATGGGAGAAAGTTCCGTTGAATTCAATGCAGCTTTACTTCTAAGTAGGATTGCATTGCTATGTAATTTTTAGCTGCACTATGGGCAAATATGAACATACATTTGAAAATGTTATTTTTGTCCTATGGTCATGGAAGAAAAAAAACACCTTCAATATCTGCCAATGAGGGCTGGAATCCTGTTAGTTCATGCCAGTTAGAGTAGACCCACTGAATGAATTGTTGAATGGTGAGTCAACACATAGGTAAATCCAACTAATTTAATTATTCTAGTCTACTCTAGTCAGGACTAACAACAGAATTTCAGCTCAGGTGTTTCTAATTAAGCTCAAATTTTAATATAAATTATGCTAAAATTGCCATCTCTCTAAGGAGATTTTCAGACACCTCTTTTACCGTCTTGCCGCGCAAGCAGCCTCCGGAGCAGTAATGAGGCTGCTACATAGCAAGGGGTCCATTTTGGACGACGCCATTTCTCTCTCGACGTCATCCGTGAGTGTTGCGGCTAGCATTGGAGGTGGCCGCACTGTTTTTCACTCACAGAAGTTGTTCGTGAGTAAAAAAAAACAGCACGGCCGCTTCCAATGCTAGCCGCAACACTCACGGACGATGCCGAGAGAGAAACGGCGTTGTCCAAAATGGACCCCTTGCCGCACAGCAGCCTCATTACTGCTCTGGAGGCTGCTTGCGCGGCAAGATGCTGAAAGAGGCGTCTGAAAATCTCCTAAGTTTTAGTAATAATAATAACATTTGTAACACCCTTTTCACTAAAGGGTAGAATGCTAACATATGCTATCAAAGATAAGGACAATAAAACATAACACCTTAAATATATATGAAATATAATGAAATTAAATGCCTAACACCCCACCAGTCACTACCCATCTCAGCACCCTAGGCACAACTCAGCAGCTTAATCCAGCCAATCAAAAACCCTTTACAAAAATGGGTAAGACCCTCATCCAGCTGGAGGTCCAAAGGAAGACTGTTTCATAGATGTGGAGCCAGGTCGTGAAAGGCTCACAGCCTTTACAGAGCTGTGTACATGGGTAGAACAGATAACAATTCTTTGCCTGTGGATCTTAAATTCCTGGATGGTACATACCATGCTAGATAAGCTGCCAGGTACTTACTAGGGGAGATTAGAGTGCAGATACTTAAATACAAGAACCAAAAGTCTGAAATGGGCCCTGGCCTGAACTGATAGCCAGTGAAGGGATTTACAGGGATTACAGACACATCAATATTTAGGGAAATTTAAAATAATCCAGATGGCACCACTCTGGATTAAAACCTTGCTACTTTTGGAATGAATTCTCAAGAAACAAAATCATACATGAAAAAATAGGAGAAAGATATGGAAAATGTACTTCAGTGGCTGGTTTTATTCAATCAGTGTTCTATTCTCAAGGCATTAAAACATGTAGGGTTGGATCCAGATGTAGTCATACTTAGAGATGACCCATTAAAATCAATCTGATTTAAGTTAGCTATAACTTCATTGGCCTATATACTCTAGGGGCACCAGATCTCATGTGATCTTGGAAGCTAAGCAGGGTTAGCCCTCATTAGTACTTGGATGGGGAACTGCCAATGAATATCAGGTGCTGTAGGCTATATTTCAGAGGTGGCAAAACCACCTCAGAGTATTCTGTGCCTAAGAAAATCCTATCAAATTCCTGGGGTCACTGTAAGTTGACGGGTGAGTTGAAAGCACATACACACACTATAGATTTCAATCTTTCTACTCTAAGCATGACTAAATCTGGATCCAACGTAAGGAGAACAGTTACCTATCAGAGATCCTATATATAATTGGCTTACTCAGTGATAGTAACCAGATGTGCCCATGGGGGGGGGGAGAAAATCTAAGCACCTCTGTTAATATATAATTTTTGGTTTAACTACAGAATTCTTTACACTAGGTATGAAAAAGATGTGTAATGTTACAGCTTGCCATATATTGGCAGGCTTTGTACAACATAAATAGATTTCTCCTGAGTTCTCTCTGTCCAGTCATTGTGGCTTGCAGTGGGAATGGCTAAATGTACAGGTCAACCCTATATCCTTAAGGGATAAGTTCCAAGATCTCCCATGGATACCTGAAACCATGGATAACAGGGAACCCTATTATTTTTAATGAGACAAATGCCAGAAGATGAATCACATTGGAGGACCTAGAAATGCCTAGAGAGAACTTTTTTTGGGACATGGATAAGTGAAGCCATAGGTACTGAATCCATGGATATGGGGATCAACCTGTATTGCAAACATTCAGGAGAGCCTGGACAGTGGGAACCAATGCACTGGTTTCTGTGAAACCATGGCTTATTGTGACAAGTGAAGGTTTCCAGTGAATGTAAGTTTACTACCAGAATCCATGGCAGTCTTGGAAACTGGTTGTTTTGTATATTGCTGATTAGTGTCCTTTTTTAGGACTTTTTCAAATGGGGTAAAAAAAGCCCCGAGGAGGTCGGGAGAAGAACGGGGCTGTCATGCTTACAGAGCCCCATTTCAGACAGCCCTGTCCTCCTCCCAAACTTCCCCCATCCTTCCTCCGTGCTGCGGGTGCCACTTTTTATTGACAGGGGGGGGTTGTGAATAAAAGTGGTGCATTTCTCATGTGGGCAACACGGGGGAAGGTCGGGGGAAGGTCGGGAGGAGGACAGGGTTGTCTAAAATGGGGCTCTGTAAGTGTGACAGCCCCGTTCTTCTCCCAACCTCCTCGGGAGGGGGGGTTACCCCATTTGAAAAAGTCCTTACTCAGATATTGACAAACTGATGAATGAATTCTATTTATATTGGTTGCAATCTCTCTCTTTTTTTGTATGTTTGTTTTTGGTTTTACATTGTCATGTATTCTATGTATAAATCTTCGTAGCCCATTTGTAAATGTCATTAGAAGTTTTTGTTGTTGTTGTTTTTAAAAGATTCTTGATGAAGCTGGAGTGGGGGACCCAAAGTATCAGGGTGAGATGCTAAAATAGGCTCAGGGACCAGTAAAGAGGGTAGAAGAAAGCAGGGGTAAGCACTTGCAATGGGTCTATCTTTGATTTGGGCAAAGGCATAATAACCACCTCCTGTTCAGCTCCAAATTAGTTACACCATTCTTCAGTCAGAGAAAACTGCAACCCTCAAGCATAGTTTCAGAGCCTTTAATCACTTGAAGAGTAAAGAGAAAGCCAGCACAAAGGACTCTGGGTAAGAATATAGCTCCAGAATTTGCAGCAGGAGTTTACTTTCCTGGAGTTTCTATATGTATATTTCAAGAGGTTACAAATCTCAGTACCATGTGGTTATGAGAGACAAATATCCCTAAGCCATTGTGATTCCCTTTGAGTTTTTTGAGTATTTTTTTATTTTTAAAAAAGGAACAATTTTCATCACATCTTCAGATGCAAGCAGGTTTACACTGTAGGAGGCTCACCAGGTGCATCCATGGCATGTCTGTTTGCTAGAGATAGGGTTACCCAGCCTTGTGTTGCAGCATTCCCAAAATATGAGACTGTTGTGCTGAACTACACAAAGTCTTGTTCTGTATAAATAACAGCTTCTCACGCAGTGACTGCTCCACAGGTGGAGCATTCTTCCATTTGATGCTAAAGTTTACCAGTTCCCTTGTGTCATTTCAACTCAAAAGTGGATATGTCTGAATGCCTTGATTTCTATACTTTTAACCTCTCTAGACCTTTCGCCTCTGCTTTACTTACTTTCATTTCCCTCTTTCTGCCTCTGCCTCTTTGGTAACTTCAGAGATGAGTGATTGTTACTGCATTCAGAATGCTGACCTTGGTAGTTTAAGTGGTATAAACTAACACAAAGGATGAGCCAGATAAATAACAGACTGGAAACACAGTCAACTGTTTCTTTCCCTTTCTTTGTTTCATGTGTGTCTTTCAATTTACTGGTAAGTTTAGTGTTATTAAAACTGAGAAACTGACTGTACTAACCAGATACCAAAATGAGTGAAAACTGGCACAGAATCAATATGCTTTACAGATCCAGTCCTGACCTGCAGGCACCATTATAGTCAACAAAGCAAACTCTCGGCTCTCTGTAGTCATCAATTATGCTGTATCAAATTTATGCCATTTGATCTGAATCTTTCACTGCCACCACTCCATACATCTATACCCAGAAGTAAATTGCAAAAAAGACTAGCCAATGAAGAGATCACAACTGAATTTAGTTTAAACAAACAAACAAAAAAAAGCCATTTAATTTCAAAATGAATTGTATTCTTTTCTAGATCTTTGCAAAACCAAACTGGATACTATGGCAACAGACCCAAATCCCCAAAGCTTGGGAAATGATTGTTTTAAAAATTAAAAAAAAAAAAAAAACCTACAGTTCCCAGAATCCCATGACCTACACAGCCAGTGGTTCTGCTGGTCATCAGGCTCTGAGAGCTACAGTCCAGAGACATTTTCAAGCTCTAAGCTTACCCCTTAGAATGGAAAACAGGTTACTATGAAACAGCTATAAAATTAAAGCATGGTGCCGGGGAGCAATTTTAAGCTAAATATGCCCAGCTCCTTCAGCCATTCATCATAAGGCTTGGTTTCCAGACCTTTGATCATCTTGGTTGCTCTTCTGTGGACATGTTCCAGCTTGTCGATATCCCTCTTGAACTTTGGTGGCCAGAACTGGACACAGTATTCCAGGTGCGGTCTAACCAAAGCGGAATAGAGTGGCATTACTACTTCCCTCAATCTGGACGCTATGCTCCTGTTGATACAGCCCAGAATTGCATTAGCTTTTTTGACCACTGCATCACACTGTTGACTTATGTTTAGCTTGTGGTCTACTGAGACCTTAGATCCTTTTCACATGCACTACTTTCAAGCCAGGTGTTTTTCATTCCATATTTGTGCATTTTATTTTTCCTGCCTAGATATAGTACCTGACATTTATCTCGGTTGAAATTAATTTTATTAGCTTTGTCCCAGCTCTTCAAACTGTCAAGGTCATTTTGAATTCTGTTCCTCTCCTCTGGAGTATTGGCTACCCCCCCCCTAATTTGGAGCCATCTGCAAATTTGCTAAGCATGTCTATTATTCCATCATCTATTCCATTCCTTCCATAGTGACTTCATTTGGAGCACCCTTCAGAGCCAGTCATTTAAGAAAAATGAGCTATAGCTAGAACCAGGAATCCATTTTCACCTCTTCCTTTCATGGCATTCAGGAGGCACTGGCACTTGTGCCAGCACTACCTTTATCATGCTGCCTTGCTTCTCTGTCTCTTCCCATGACACACAAGGTGAAGAACTGCTGCCATCCCCCTCCTCCTACTGTGGTAGTGGAGAGAGGGGGGTCTGATGCCTTCCTTGACAGTATAGCAGGGTTAGGGTTGTGCTGTCATGCATATCAGCAAGGAGTGTTTGGAGATGTTGTCCGCACCATGTGACCTGGTGGTGCCCCCCCACACACACACAATGTGGTAGGATGGGACTTCAGTTCCTGGCTCACATGACAGGAGATCTTGAGCCACTCATTCTTCAGTGCACATGAGATACCATGCTGTGAATGTTACAGAGGACACTGAAGAGGAGGAACTTGTATTCTGCTCCTCCACAGACATACGCTTTGCTTTTCCCCAGATATTTGTTAAGATCTGGTAAAAAGGCTGATATTTGCTGTCCATATATTGTCCTCCTCATATCTGGTTGTCTTTAAAGACACTCAGAGAATTTACAGTCAAATACCCCTGGAATTAATTGTGTGTGTGTGTGTGCACGCATGCACATGCGCACACATGCTAATCTTTCATCGAAAGGTGTAAGCAGGTACCAGTGTGTGTGCTTGCTCATGTGTGTGTGTGTATACGTGTGTGTATATAGCTAACCTTTCATCCAAAGCTGTAGGCAGGTCCCAGTTAGACCAAAATAAACTCTTTCTTCTTTCAAATGAAGTAGGCACAAAATAGCCACTTTCATATATTTACAAAATGCTTGCCTGAATAAAGTAGCTTGCCACTTTTAAGGGACACTTTTGTTACACCCACGTGTAACAGTTTGTTGTAGTTGTGTTTCTTCCAGTCATTTCTGACTTATACTGACCCTAAGGTGAACCTATCATGAGATTTTGTTGGCAAGATTTGTTCAGAGAAGGTTTGTCTTCCTCTGAGGCTTAAAAAAATGTAACTTGTCCAAGATCACCAAGTGGCCCATGTGAAGTAAATGAGGCTCAACCCATGCAAGATACTGGGGAGGTAGCAGCTCCCACATCACAGACAAATGCTAACCAGTGTCTTGTTAAAAGTGTCCCTTTAGAGAAAGATACCCAGGAGTGGGCTCAGAATCTACAGGAGGCCTGCTTGTGTTTGATGGAGGCTTGGCCTCCCATTATTGGCTCTCCAATTCAACAAAATGATTTTACTTCACCAGGTCTTCAAACTTCTATGACAGCATCTAAAGGATGATGTAATCTCCCTTTTAACTTGGAATATTGCAGGCTGGGCAGGACAATCAAAAGACCAATCTTTTTAATTATTATTATCTGTTATGATTTGATATTCTTTTTCTTCAGGAAACCTGGGCTACATTAGAGGTGGAGGTAGATGGTTATTTGGTTAACTCAATAATGGCTACCCCAAGCAAGGCAGGAGGGAGACTTAAAGGTGGTATTGTGACACTAGTTGATACAGCATTACAATTTAAATGTGTATCATTGCCTCCGTTGAAGTCTTCAGTAGTGCCTTCTTTACTTTCTTTTAACCAAGTTGAAATTTTGCTTTTTAACATCTATATTCCCCCTTTTGAAACATATGCTCAGATTAAGAGTACTGTATTTGGGATCAAATAGAAAATTATATCCTCAGCTGTTTAGACAAATATTATGCAGCTTCAATAATAATTGGTGGGGATCTGAATGCTAGGATGGATCCAAATGATTGTGCATTATTTCACCAATTTAAGATTTTTTATGAAGAAAATATCCCAAAAGAACCATTATATGCAAGAGAATCCAAAGATTCAAAATCAAATTGGGCAGGTTTATGTGCTAGACAGATGGCCACTCATTTAGATCTGTAGAGTCTTAATGGATCCATAGAAGGTGATCATCCAGCAAGATATACTTATTGGGGGGCAGGAAAGAAATCCACAGTTGACTATTGGATGGTTTCATGTGATCTGCTAAAAACCTTACTGAGGTTGGTAATAGAGCCATGATTAGAGAGTGATCATCATCCTTTAACACTATCTCTGTTTCATCCTTCGAAACACGTTAAGAGTGGAAATCATCTTCCCTCCAATTTTTGAAAATAATAACACTGTGTTGCGAATTAAATGGAATAATAATAATGCAATGTTAGTTGCCAATTGGATGGCAGCTCCAGAAACCATGGAAATTCGAGCACACTTGTTAAAAAATAACTCCTAAAGACCATACTTAGAAAGCTATCAATTATTAATGGCTAATCTCAAATCACTTTTTCATTAAAAAAAAAACATGCAATGCCCTGGAAATTTTAGTATGAAACATAAAAATTGGTTTGACCAGGAGTGTGCTCAGATGAAATATGCATATGGCCAGTCTTTTAGAAATAGTAGAAATCTTCCCTCAGAGAATCAAGTAAAGTTGTTAAAGAATTTAAAAACTCAGTATAAATCTTTTTTAAAAGAAAAGAAAAAAGTAGCATTGCAGGAGTCCTGGCAGAAACTTAAGGGCGAGAGATTCAGCCCTTTTTTGGCAAGTTACTGGCAGGCTGAGAAGATCAATGACTTCTCCATCCAATCAAGTTCCAATTCATGCCTGGGAGGAATTTTTCAGAGAATTATATGTAGACCCAGCTAATATAGCAAACGAGATTCAGATAGATGTGGCGCAAGTACAGAAATGGCCATCAGTTTCTGTCTAGAAGGTATTAAGGTTGATTGAATCTCTTAAGGTTAATAAGGCTCCAGGTTCAGGACTGTGTATTGCCTGAAATGATAAAAAAGAACACTAGTTGGTGGGCACCTCTATCAGCATCTCTGTTTACATTTATAGACCAGACTGGGCACATCCCCAGAGACTGGAGGTTAGCAATGATCGTCCCAATTTACAAAAAGGGAAATAAGAATGAGCCATGTAATTATAGACCTATTGGTCTTCTGAGTGTGGTTAGTAAATTATATGCTAAACATCTAAATCATAAATTACAAGACTGGATTGAATCAGAGAGTATAATTCATGATGATCAGGCTGGCTTTAGAGAAGGGAGATCAACAGTAGATCATATATTGGTACTCCATCATTTAGTGCAAAAATATACGTACAAAAAGAAATCATCCCTTTTTGTAGCCTTTCTGGATTTTAAACAAGCATTTGACTCAATATCCAGAAATGTGCTCTGGGAAAAATTAAAAAATGCAACTATTGATAGACACCTCCTTTATCTTATCCAGAAGTTATATTCAAATTCTACCTTAAGAGTGAGGTGCATCCCTCTTGGGACCCTCTTCAGCACAGTAAATGTGCAGACAGGAGTGCATCAGGGTTGCATTCTTGCTCCCACTCTTTTTAATCTGTATATTAATTCATTTGTGGACCTCTTACATAGCCTGGATACTCATGCACTTAATCTAGCACACCATAAAATTCCGATTCTCCTATACGCTGATGATGCTGTTTTAATATCACAAACTCCTATTGGATTGAAAAGAGCAATTACTGCAACATTAAGGTACTGTAGACAATATCATCTGGTGCTTAACTTTGATAAATCAAAAATCCTTGTTTTTGCTAAGAGAGCTAGGCAGTATTCCTGGAAGGTAGGAGGGCATAATTTAGAACAGGTCAATGTATTTAAATACATTGGGGTTGTTTTCCACTCAAAAGACATTTGGAACACACATCAGAATCATGTAACTCAATCAGCTCTTAGGTCAATGAATGCTATTAAACACTTCTTCTATTCAAGAGGAGGACAATTAGTACCTGCAGCCTTAAAACTTATTGAGGCCATAACAGTGGCCCAAATTCTCTATGAGGCTCAAATAGGTATTTATATGGAAAAGGTGACACAGGAAACAGTTCAAACAAAATTCTTGCGCTCAATTTTGGCTGTACCCAATGGTACATCAAATGCCCAATTAAAGCTTGAGACAGGGATGGCACTAATACACATGAGGGCATGGAAACTGATGATATATTATTGGCTAAAAATTCAATTCTCTCCAGTTGGTTTAACCTCACTAGTCCTGGCAGATAATTTCTGTTCTTCTTGGAAACACGCAGTAGAGTATAAACTGGCTGTTTATGGACTCTCCCCTTTATTCTTGTCATCATTATATAAGGATCAAGCTAAACAAATATTTACTCAAAGAATAAAGGATATGGAGTTCCAGAATGAAATTTGTAGGCTACCACAAAACAACAGAACATGGATAGGTAGAGGAGTATGGGAACCACCTAGAGATACCTGCAAAATTTAACGTTTTCTAGGTTGAGAATTGCTTTCTTTCTTGTATTTTTTTTTATTTAGTTGTTTATACCCCGCTCTTCAGTCACAAGGCTATCAGAGTGGCTTACAAATTGTTTTAAGCAATAGCAATTTACACATCTACACTGCAAGAAGCAGCTTCCAATGTGTGTTAGCTAATTGCCCCCACAAGCTGGATACTCATTTTACTGACCTACAAAAGGATGGAAGGCTGAGTGGACGTTGGAGCCCTCTGAAATTGAACTTGCAATGTGGTGACTTGCAATACTGGCATTTAACCACTGCACCACCAGGGCTCCCTTCAAAGGGACACTTAAAAGCCAGACTTAATATTCTTCAATCCGTACAACTTCAAGGCAAATACAACAAAGTCCCTGTAACAGAATGCACTTGCCCATGTGGAGAAATGGAAGTAGAAATTATTTTACATGTACCACTACACTGTAAAATTTATGAGGATATTAGATCAACTCATATTGTCGCTATAATAGAAAAACGTCCGGGGTATACAGGCAACCTTTATGTGAATTATTTACTCCAAGATTTAAATCCTTATGTTACGTCCACAGTTGCTAAGTTTTATGTTGCAGTAATGAAAATAAGACAAATCCAGGTAAAAGATATCTCCCCAACTTAAATGTAATACTGTTTTGGTATCATTATTATTTTAAATTTGAAACTTTTTATCAATAAATGCTCAGGGGAAAGACAATTTTTATTTTATTATATTTTAATACATTTTATTATATAAATATAATATATTAGCTTTATTTTATAAGATAACAATATATTAACTAAGGCGTAGGTGATGGAATGCTTTATTACTATGTGGCATCTTGTAGCTTAGTACAGTTTTCCTTTTAATTGTATTTTGTATTCATTTTTAAATTTTGCTGGTCATTGACCAAATAAAATATATGTATTGATCACCAAGTGGATTTCAATGGCTGAATAGGTATTTGAACTCTGGCACGTGGAGTTCTAGTCCAACACTCAAATCACCATTCCACAGTGAATACCCCAAGTATGGCCTTGTTTAGACAGGTTATTTACACCATCTTGGCTCCGTCTTGAAGCCTTGCAGTCCAGATGATGCAGGGCATTTGCTCTGTTTTGCCTCCGGGCAGTCTTCACGACCCAAAGTGCAAAGATGGGGCCAAGACAGAGTAAAGTCTGTTACACCACTTTTTAAAAGAACCTGGGGGAAACCACTTCAGATCAGGCCCCTTGTGACCTCAGGAGCCCACACCACCACATCAGCTCTTCTGCAACCAGGAAGCAGGCCCACAGCATGCAGGAGGCCTTGCTCATGTGCTGCAGGCCAGCTTCCTGGCCTCAGAGAGTGGGATGGAGATGGTGGCAGCAGCTGCAGCAATGGACTGGTGTGGCAGTCTGGACTCCATCCCATTTTGCGCCAGTAATGGGGGAGGAACAAGCTAGATCCATGGCCAGAACACATTGGCGGGGAGTCGGCATATTCTGGCCTGTGTAGATAAGCACTGTAACAGTAGTAGTACACAAACATACACACACATAATGGCAAAAAGGGAAGAGAGATGCCTCTTCTACATTAAGAACTATGTGTACATCCTTACAGTATGTCCAATATAGACAGTGGCATAGCTAGAGCTTTTGCCGCCCCTCTCAATACAGAAAGTCAAAACGATGCATAAGGAAATGTATTAAATAAATAAATAAATAAGGAATAACAGGGGAAAATAAATTCCTTTTAAAATGTTAGTTTGTGTAGTCTGCACACCTAAAAAAAACCTGTGATACTCTTACTCACCTCAGAAAAACAAAGAATGATGTAAAAAAAGTCACAAAGATATTACATGCACTTAATGAGATCAGATTATAACAGTCTAAGGCTTAGTCACTGTCACCACTCATCAGACTGGTGGATATTTTTGCCACGGCTCCCCGATCGCTGTAAATGCCACAAACACGCAGCAGTATGAAAGATTTGTTTAAATCATCGAAAAATAAAATTGTGTCTCATGTGAAAAGTGCCTCCCCCAAAAAAGTGGTTCACCCCACCCCCAGATATGCCACTGGATGTAAAGTAGTTGAATTGAATAAAGAGCCCTCATGTTTCTGCCCTTTCAGTACCCTGGGGGGAAATAACATTAAAATTGCTTTTAAAGTGATTACTTATGTCTATTGTTACAAGACCTCAAGAGTAGCTTGTTGCCATTATAGTTAGTTTTTTTTAAAGCTACACTTTACTTTCTCATTTCTCCAGAGTAACTAAAACATATATTATTACTTATCAGTATGTTTTTTTAAAAAAAATGTTTTTCATTGAGCAGCAAGATACTCAACATACTCGAACCATATGATCTTCCTTCTGTACTATTTAGCAAGGCCTCATTTGTAACTATTAAGATCATGAAAAGATATATGTGCACTAGAATATTTTTATTAATTTATAATTATAATGCAATGGAGTTATAATGCAATTTTTATTCATTTATAATCACTGTATAATGCAATGGAGTTACACTAACACGAGAAAAATTAATTACAAGTAACTAGATATTTTGCTGAGCCAGTATGATATAGTGGTTTCAGCATTAGACTAGGACACTGGGACACAGGGAGGCCTTGGGCAAGTCCATACTCTCTCAGCCTCAGAGGAAAGCAAGGGCACACCCCCTCTGAACAAATTCTGCCAAGAAAACCCCATGATAGGTTCAGACATGACATGAGGGAACACAACAACAATTGTAAAAAGTACTTTTAAATTCTAGGGGAAGTGACATACAATGCAATATTCAAATTTCATTATGTGTATTGTATTTTCTGGTCTTTTTGATTTCACATTGTCATTTTGTTTGATTAATTTATCTGTATTATTTTTTTTAACCAATACAATAAAATGCTCTTTAAAAGGAATGTCCAGCAACAGAAGAAAATTTGGAGATTATTTTTTAAAGAAAAAAAGAATAAATCACATTTTATCTAGTTTTCTTTATTTTGCCTTTTAGAAAACAAACTATATTTGAAACACAGCTTGTAGTTCTTATCTACATATAACATCACATCTGTGAAATTTGAATTAAGAATTTTGTGGCTTGTTTGGTTTGCATAGATTAACAATCATTCCCTCCCCTCAAGTGACCCTGAGAACTGTAGTCCTGCAAGGGAGGCCAGTTTAAAGATCTGGAAAAGAATTCTCAGCACCCTTACCAAACTACAATTCCCATGATTCTTTGAAGCAGTTGTAATAATTTTAAGTAGAGCAAAAATTATGTGTACTGGAAATATAGGACTTTATCAGACAAGGTAAATAACAGTAAAAACCCACATCATTTTGGATGCAACGATAACACAAAGGACAACATTATCAGACATTCTCATCATTCTGCCATTCCCGCTGTGTAGTGCTGGTGTGGACAAGGTGTCACATTTTTATTGACGGGCTAAGCCATAAATAAAAAGCGTTGCCTCATTCACGCCCATGCAACACTGTGGAAACGGCTGAATGACAACATCATCTGATAATTTCAGCCTTTTGTGTTATCCTCGCATCCTTATGACATGGTTTTTGCTGCGTCTGATAAAGTCCATACTCTCTTCTAGTTCAGTTCCCTTCCTGTGCCAACAAGCCACAATGTCGTTATGAGAAAGAGCAGAGGTTTTTTTTCTTTTTCATTTTTTTTACCAAGCATTTACTCTATATCTTATTTTCTGAGACATGTGGGCCTCTTAGGAAAAACGCCTATGTCAGTGGTGTGCATGTACATAGCTAAATTTATTCCCAAGTAGTAGTATTCCCCCTGTTGCATCCCCTAGTGTTCTGCAAACTACAAGTAAAGAGGAAAAGCATTTTGTTCACATTACCCTCAATAAATGGGTTTAACCACAATACAAATCTCATAATTCACCTCTCCAGTCCCAGTGGTTACAGGACAAATCCACTAGATTTAGCAGTAAGCCTTAAATACACCTCGATTGACAGATCTAGGAAAGTTTAGGGTTCTGCAGCCCTTTGCTTTTATTGCAGTCTTCCTGTTGCTATGGTTTCAAAGAATTAATTGAAATAAAACTACTCTTTTTTTTATTCACTCTATGGCTAATGAGTTTTATAAATGCTTCCTGTTGTACTATTAATGACTTGCTGCAGCCCTGGTGTGAGATTCTGACAGGAAAAGAAGAAAGAGAAGCAAATAGGAGAAAAGGGACATTCATCTAGGTTAATGTGTACAGGGTTTGTGGGGGGGGGGTTAATCACCCAAGTGAGGATAATGGAGTCCCCCTACTCTACTCCAGTATTAATCCCAAGTAGAATTATCAGCATTGAAATGAGTAAGAGTTAAGTCACCATTTATGAATTCATAGAATCATAAAATTATAAAGTTGGAAGGTACCACAAGGGCTATCCAGTCCAACCCCCAGGATTGAAGGAATGTGCAATTAAAACACTCCTGAAAGATAGCCATCCAACCTCTGTTTAAAGACTTCCAAGGAAGTCTATTCCATGGCTTAACAGTTCTTACTGTCAGGAAGTTCTTCCTAATGTTTAGGTGGAATCCTTTTTCTTCTCATTTGAATCTATTGGTCTGTGTTCTAGTCTTCTGAATAGCAGAAAACAAGCTTGCTCCAATCTGACATGCCTTCAGATATTTAAATATGGCTATCATGTCACCCCTCAATCTTCTCTTCTCCACAATAAACTCAAGAAAGCCATTTCTCATAGGGTTTGATTTCCGGATCTTTTACCATCTTGGTTGACCTCTTTTTGACACACTCCACATTGACAATATCCTCCATAAACCTGAGGTGCCCAGAACTGGAGGTCCCATTGATGTCTACTCAAATTGAGACTGCCTTTGGATTTAGCCCTCTGTATTTAGAGTTTGGATAGAATGAAAATTGATTGATCGATTGATTGATGCTATAACTTGCCATTCTCCCAAGGAATGGCACTCAAAGTGGGCTACAGTATTAAAATCAAACAAAACAAATACAATCAAAACAAAATTAGATTATAAGACCAAAGAAACACATACCAATAAAAGAAAGAGAGCATATCCACATAGGTTAAAAGCCCCTTTCACAGCACCTGCTTAACTACACATGTAAGGCCTTTTCCTGCCAGTAGAAAGATAACAAGGAGATTTTCTCCCTTGGTAGGAAGTAGTACAGCTTGGAGAAGGTTGCCACAAAAACCTTCCCTCTCATCCTCATCAAATGTGTCACCAAGGGTGGTGGCCCTGAAAGAAGGCCTTCCACTGAAAATATAAATGTCTGATCAGGCGCATGTCTGAGAATACAGTCTTTCAAATTGCTTGAACCCAAGATCTCTGGCATACCCTCCACCTTATCATTTAGGCTACAGTTCTAAGTACCAATGTTAAATATATATAATAAAACTGAAGAATGAAGAGAAAAGGATATTTAATTGGGTGTCAGAGCATGTTCATTAAGAAATGAAGGCTGCTGACACACTGCAGAAATAATGCAGTTTGACACTGCTTTAACTGTCATGGCTCCATCCTATGGAATCCTGAAATTTGTAGTTTATTGTGATACCAGAGGTCTCTGACAGAGAAGGTTAAATATCTCACAAAACTACAAATACCAGAATTTCATTGCATTGAGCTATGACAATTTAAAGCGGTATCAAACTGCATTATTTCTGCAGTGTGTCAGCAGACTTAAGAAACTGAGACTTTGTAGAGAAAAGGATAACATGGTAGAGGTTTTAAAAACATGGTAGACAGATGGCTTGTCTACGCAACTCCTAGGACTTTATCAGATGCACTTCCTTTAAATGTTCTTTTGCTGCATAAAAAAAGCATGTTTATGCCAGCAAAAGAACACCCCTGCCCCCACATTTACCTTGTAATCCCAGCAAAGGCTCCTGGCAATAAAGAGGAAGCGAATGGAGCCCCGTTCACTTCCTCATTTAAAATCTCATGCGATTTCATCACATGGGAAATTTAAAAGCAAAAAGCAAAATAAGCATCAGAAAGTGAAGCAAAGCACATACACATAATTTAAAAGTCCCAAGTAACCCAGGGAGGGTCATAGAAAGAGCAAAACTTACCTGGATGTCCTGATCTAACTCAGAAGTCTTTGTGCCGGTCCAGCCACTGACAGGATAAATACGAGATTTAAAGGGACAGAGGTATCGCATGCCGGAAATGCTGGTAAAAAAGTGGCAGGGAGATCTATTGACGGCTTAAGCTGTCAATTAATAATGACGGGTTTGGGGCTCTTTTTAACTGTGAAAGGGCAATGTCATCTGATCTGCGCACCCTTTCACGGTTATGTGGCATCGTGATGACACCATATTTTCCGTGTCAGATAAAGTCCCTAGCCCATGCTCAGAGTGCTGTTCTTTTTTATGCTTGAGGGTTTTAATCCAATTTTTAAAAACTTGCCTTTTACCCCACATTTTCCTGGAACATGTGGAAAATTGTTTGTGTGGCTGGCCCTCTGAGGCAGCTTTGATGAGGAGTCGGGGGGGGGGATTGGGTCACCACCAGGAACATCTGCTTCCCCTGTTTGTATTTACATTTTTCTGGCATGCGGTTGCTATTATTTTTTGAAGATGTGTTTGTGCAGATACTTGTATATCATTATTAGTAGACCTCTGCCTATTTGTATATTCACATACATGGCAGGACAAAAAAAAAGCAGAGCAGCCATGGGCGTGTGGCTGAAAATAATGCAAAGTATAGGACACATGATTGTAGCAGTACTGCCTATTACACAAAATCTGTGGCTGGTAATGCCACTCTCATTTCACTTTAACAAGATGTGTATGGTGTTAACAAGATGTGTCCAGATTCACTACAGACCAGGGGGTTGTCTAAGTGATGAAAATACCCTTCATAGAATTCATGGAGAATACCTGTTGTCCCAACAAACTGCACAAGATATTTGGCATTTTTGGAGGGTGGGGAAACCCATTATTGTGTGTTAGGGGACTTCACGGTTTTCCACAAAGTTTTTTATACTGCATGGTGCTGAGCATTACCAGCCATCTGAATGACCAATTTGCAGCACTGCACATTCTAAGCCCAGAAGAAGTTGACAGGCAATTGGTCCATCATGTAGTCAACCCCCAGGGAAATGCAATTTGAAGCAGGATTTTTTCACCTCTGTAGACGAACCCTGAGTTGGGTGAAAAAGTTGAATTGTGTTCTCTCTTGTGCATACTCTCTCTCTTATATTAAAGTGATTGGCAGTTAAAGTGATTTTAAGTCAATAAAAAGGAAGTTGTTTTCATGTAATACTTCATTCATTTATAGAATTTATTGGTATAAAATATAGTGCTGGCTACTAACTTATGATATGTTTAGCTGTTATTGCTCTTTGGGAGTAACATAGAATCATAGAATTGCAGAGTTGGAAGAGACCACGAGGACCATCCAGTCCAACCCCCTGCCACGCAGGAAATCACGATCAAAGCATCCCCAACAGAATCATCTGAAGGTCTCCACCCATAGTTTAGCTAAACAGTATATCAGAAGCAAAAACATATAGTGCAAAAACATGCCATGATACAATATGGATGGCACCCTATGACAAGTAACACTATTCTATAATGTGTTTGTTTGGGGGGTGGGGTAAACAAGGGCATGAGGATGCTATTTTTAAAAGAATACGTAAGAACTGGTAACAACATTACTTTTTGCTACAATGAGTAATGTTATGTGTTACTGGTTAAAAAATGTTGATTTGGAGGGATTTGGGGCCATTTTAATATGTTTGAAGTATATTTCTATAAAAAGCATAATTAAAAAATTAATTCCTGCTTATTTTTTTAGAACATGTTGCTTATCAAATAATGGCTTGCTTGTTCTTTTTTAACAAAAGGTAACCACTAGTATGTTCCTGTTTAAAAGTACTTTTCTCAGCTCATTGCGGTCAATACTATCCCCAACATGCTTACACGTACTGCCTGGTTCTATATGAGTGGCGCTAGGGAAGGGACATTTTTCTGTGTGCAGCACTAAAAGGTTTTATATGGTCCTCATAAGGGAGGGGGGATACATCTACACTAGGCTTTGCAACAGAGAGAGGGAATATGTGTCCTTCCAAGGTATTGTTGGATATTTAAACACCTATCAGCCTTAGGCAATATAGCCATGGGCAGGAATGATGGGAGAAATGGTCTAGCAACATCTGGAACACTATATATTCCCCTGTCCCTGCTTCAGAAATGCCAGAGAAGCAGGATACTATTTGCAGAACTATTGGAACGTTCTTCACTTTCCCTCAATTTCTGCAGTACTTTCTGCACTTTCCCTTGTTTTCACTTACTTTTGACTGGTTTCATGTTAGGCAGATGTGTATGTAAACTAATGTGATGAAATTAAAAATGATGCCTAATTACCCCAGCATAGTTAACCCTTGGAACGCTTCCAGATGGACCAGGAGCAATGCTTCTCCAATCATGCAGGCTAATCACTTTCAGCATATCATAAAATGATATCCCTTCACTGGATATCTAGTTTTCTCAGCATGGCAGACTGGCACTGTTAGCTTTTGGGGAAGCCATCTTCTTAGAGACTGGAAACAAACAAACAAAAAAGGACATTGTAGCTAGGATAAATTACAGATAGACCCTCCCCCCCCCCGCCGTGTTATCTCTAGGCATCTTTTAGGTCCTCCATTGTGACTTTATGCTTTGCTTGGGATGGAAGTCATTCATTTTAATAGTGTTCACTATTATCCATGGTTTCTGGTATTCACAGTAAACCTGATGGATATAGGGGTCATAATGTATTCAAGGTAAGTGACAAAAGTTAACTTAAAAAGAAAAATAAAGTAACTCCATTTAGGGAGGTGTTCTAAGCAGCAGGTGGGGGGTGTTCAACAGACACAACCTGAATATTATGACCAGCATAGACATTCTGTCTTAATACTGGACTCATCTCCTTCTGGATATCCTGCTTATCACATATAAAATGTAGAATCTCCACTGAGTTTAAGTGTCTGTGCTATGCCAAGCTGGCCATCCAATTAACAGAGAAGGAAGTAAACAGAATGTGTGATCAAGGGCAAGGCAAGATCTGAAGTCAGAAGGTCTTGAAGAAAAGCGTTCAGGAAACAGCCACACATAAAAGAAAGAAAGTGAGATGCAGAGAAAAACATAGCTAGGAGTTAAGAGTAATGAGGGAAAACAACAGCCTCATCAAAAGCAGCAAGTGATATAGGTATCAGAATCATCAAACAGCTTCCAGATGGCAGAGGTGCCATTTCAGTCTTCTGCAATTCTGTGCATGGTGGGGGGAAGAGAGAAATAGGGGAAAGATTCATAATAAGAGTGTAAGACCTGCTTTGTTATAGATTGAACATTGCAGTTCATTGTTTAGAAGCATATTTTACAGGATTTGTATGGGGCTGTGTTTCTGAAACCTCAGAACAACCATGTAAATAACCACAT
The DNA here is from genome assembly GCA_030847615.1 of Gambelia wislizenii. Lineage (NCBI taxonomy): Eukaryota > Metazoa > Chordata > Lepidosauria > Squamata > Crotaphytidae > Gambelia > Gambelia wislizenii. Next base: position 115,101,139 of record JAUMIR010000004.1, read on the forward strand.
TTAAGGAGCAATCTCCTAAAACAAGGTGTCTCTTTACATTCAGGAAAAAAAAAACCTTTGCTACTTGATCATATGCCTTAAGTGCATCAAGAGCCACTTCACACTTTAATCAGCAACTAACTTACATCAGGGTATGGGAAGGTATGTTGTGTAAGAAAGAAAAGAAAGGTTGGAAATTGCTTGGGATAACTCAGCTATATTTAAGAGTGGCGTCTGTGAGGATCCCACTAGTGTCCAGATATGGGGAATATTTAATATGGGGAATATTTAATTAGCTCAGTTGTGGCAGCAAGTGGCTGGGTGATGGCAGGATCTTTTGACCTATGTATATGGGTAATCATGGTGGAGACTAAGCCAAAACGTACAATTAAATGACCTTTATTGTAAATTAATAGTAACAGTACTCATGCACACTCAGGCTTCAGACACTCACACAAGGCTATCAAAGATAGTAGGAAGTATTTGGATAGAGTAAGATAGTAGAGATATGAATAGATAAAGGGGACTGTGGGTTATACTATACCAATCCTGTAGAGCTGAGATTGCGAAGTAAACCGACAGTGAGGAGCTCTGGAAGGCAGAATGGCTACATAATCTGACGTGAAGCTGAGAGGAAGCAGATCTCTGCCCACTTGGGTGGTGCTTTAGGGTGATATTTATATGTGATAATTCTATTGTTGAGTGGATTAGTGAATGACTCACCTCCAGGTGTTAACTCTGACCTGAGTATTTAGTTGTTCAGGAAATTTCCAAAGGCCCCTCCCTTGGTTATCTGTGACTCCAGCCTTGGTATCTGGGGGCCCCTGGTATACCTGCTAACCACACAGAAGGCCACAGTAAGCCAAATCATTAAATATCACCAATTATCTGATATTCCAAGATAGGGGCTATCAGGGTAGGTAATAATCAGGATATCCCTTGTTTTTCATACAAACTATGTTGACACTCAGTAGGAGTGGAATCTAACATCCTATCCAACCTGCAAACTTCCTATGAAATTAAGGGCAAAGTGACGCAACGGCAGAGAGAAAAGGAAGACGAAGCATTGTACCAACAAAAGTACATTTCTTTGTCTTCTCTTCCAAAAGTGTAATCATAGCTCAAACACCCTGAATGTTTGTCTCTAACAGCACAATAGGGATGTAATTCTTTGATCATTTCATTCTCAAAGGAAGCAACAAGTATTTTTGTTCCCCACTGCAGGAAAATCTTTTTTAAAAACAAGAGTTTTTGAAGACTTTCAGCAGTTCAGGACTTATTCTGTGCAAAATTTTCATGTATATTTTTGCACATAAAACAGCATTTTCTGCACAGAAAATAATATTTCTGCATTAGTTTCTGTGCAGAAAATGCTGAGTTTTATGCAGAATAAGGACTTTTTCAAATGGGGTAAAAAAAACCCGAGGAGGTTGGGAGAAGAACGGTGCTGCCGCACCTACAGAGCACCATGTCAGATGACACAGTCTTCCTCCGTCCTTCTCCCGACCTTTCCCCATGCTTCCTCCATGTTGTGGGCATCGCTTTTTGTTGATGGGAGTTATCTGTGAATAAAAGTGGCATGTTTCTCACACAAGCAGCATGGAGGTAGGATGGGGGAAGGTTGGGAGGAGGACAGGGCTGTCTGAAACAGGGCTTTGTAAGCGAAACAGCCCCATTCTTCTCCCAACCTCCTCGGGGTTTTTTACCCCGTTTGAAAAAGTCCTAAGTCTCTAACTGTGCATGAGTCTCTAGCTGTGAAAATTCCTATTAGTTTAGGATTCTGCTCAGAGTTTTCCAATACTAGGGAAGCACATTTTCAATCATTTAAAAAATATATTTTCAAAGATTCTTTCCATCTTTCCAAAACAAAACTCCTGATAGTCCCCAAATCATGACCTGCAGCAGATTTGAATTTTGGTTAAGGAACTTCCTGAGCATCCCAGAGATTTCAGTTTGACAGCAAAATACACCAAAGTCCAGCAAACAGGCACACAGCTCTCTGACCATTATCTTCCACTGCTACCAACCTATCCTAAGCTGAAAAATAATTCCTTGCAGAAAGTGAGATTGAAGGATTCCATCATTACATTGCCAAGTTCATTCCCCCCAAAAAAACATTCTCAGTGGGGGTCTAATTGTGAGATGATTGTAAAGATGATCTCATCATGAATGGATAAGAATCATGTAAATCCTTCTAAAGGCTACCAGTTTTCTTATGCAAAGTAGAAAGGGAACAAAATCAGAGGAATATGTCTGTCAAATTAAATGAAGTCTTCAGACAGAAATTAGTCTTGTGAGATCAGCCCAAAATACCCTTCTCCTTATGAAGCTTTTATGGTTTCTGGCAATAGCCTCCTCACAGCTGGATTACATGGGCCTTTTTCTACACTCCTTTATGCCACTGTAAAATAGGAGAGGCCCACTTTAGCTGAGTGGAGCTAAACTGAGAGGATAATCAGGACTTCTGATTTTATCGAAAGGTTATCACTGGGTTCAGTCCCAAATGTCATAATTTTCATTCCTTCTAGGTAATGCTGTCTCATAATTAATAAACCTGTTACCGATGATCTTCCACTAATTAGGAGCTGTACTCTTTCTACTACTAATTAGAGAATGACTCTGACATTTGGACTTACTAAACTGTCAAGATGTCTTCTTCCATTTTGGGGGGGAAATTGAACTGTTATTTTCTAGTAATAATAATAATGCTAGTACCCACCTAAAGGCTGCTTGACTGGAATGGTGTAAAAGAGCACAGAAAACAAGTCTGAGCTGTTGAGCATATTTCACAATAATCTAATCCGAGTACACAAACCTGTGGGATAGGCAAGAATAAAAAGAGGCCTCATCCAGCAACTTTTTCTTTCTCCATAGTCACAATATTCTCCTGTATGAAGATGGCCATGCTGTTGTTGCTGACTTTGGAGGTAAGTGTTTGAGGGTTAAAAGAATTCACTTCTTGGTTTCCCCATCTTTTAGAGCTGAACTGGTAAACATAACTAGGAAAGTGGTAGTACTAAAGCACACAGTACTGATAATGAGGAAGTGGAAGCAAGAAAATATCTTGCTATCTTAAGGAGATTTTCAGACAACACTGTTATCGTGTTACTATTCCACTTTATTTGCTATGGCTGCCTCCTCTTGAATCCTGGGATTTGCAGTTTAGGGAGGGGCATTTACAACTCTCAGCTAGAGAGTTTAGGGCTCACGAAACTACAAACCCCAGAATTCCACAGCAGGAAGCCAGAGCGGTTAAAGTGGAATAGAAACATGATAACAGTGTAGTCTGAAAATCTCCTAAGGTTCCTCTGGTGTCTTGCCAAAGATTAACTAGTGAAGTGCCAGATATATTTTGCTTTATTTTCTTATGCAAAGTATGGTACCGATTATTTTGTTGTTGTGTGCCTTCAAGTCATTTCCAACTTGTGATAACCCTAAGGCAAACCTATCACAGGGTTTTCTTGGCAAGATTTGTTCAGAGGGGATTAGACTTTGCCTTCCTCTGAAGCTGAGAGAGTGTGACTTGCTCAAGATCACCCAGTGGGCTTACATGGCTGAGTGGGGATTGGAACCCTGGTCTCCAGAGTCCTAGCCCACTACTCAAACCACTACATCACACTAGCTCTAACAGATTACTTAATTGAGGGAATTCAAAAGCAATTTCCCTAATTGTTTTACATGTTATGATAAAGATATGAATATAGATATACTGTATAGCTATGTTTTGTTATATCATTTGTTATATATGCTTTACTATATGTTATACTCTTTGTACACGTTGGCTGGCATCCTGTTGTTCAGTAAATGTTGAAAGTTAGCCTTATAACTGCAAAATGGTTTCCTATTCACATTTATAATTGTGGTACCATTGCCACAGTTGTAAATGCCCATAAAACCCACCTTAAAAGTCAGTCAGCTGTTCTGAGCAATGGAGTTCTATGGCACTGGTGAGCCGGGTCCTAACAGGATGACGTGATCAGTCCCAACCCACCAATGAGTGATGGTGCGAAGAACAGAAGTGGGTGGAGGAGTGGCGGGAGGAGTCCTGTCACAGCTCTTAGGCACAGTCATTAATGCCAGGAGAGGCTGGTCACATTTTCTAGCAGTGCCCTACTCAGCAGTGCCACACAGCTCTATCACTTGGGACAGCAGGCTGTCTTTTAAAGTGGGTTTCAGAGGTCAAATCTTGAAATGGAGCATAGCTACAATATCATACCTACACCCCCAATGCAGGATCTTGGCCATCATTTTCAAGAATAATTGTGTTTCCAGGAGAATTCTATGAGTGTGACTCTATTTGTAAACAAGCTCACAAAAATAGATGGAGGCGACACACACAGCCTATGGGCTTCTTGTTTCCAACTCTGTTCTAAAAGACACTGTAAGGGATGTTGATTGACTGTTTCATCCTCACAAGTGAGGATGAATAATTTCCACAGTATTCTCTCTGCTGCAGAGAAACTAATTTTTCTGCACTGTTCTATCCAGTCTCACACCTCCCAAAGTGTTTCAGTAAAATGTTCTGTGCAAAAGTACACATGTGTTTTGGCATGAGAATTGTAGATGTTTGTGCAAAACAAACAAACAAACAAACAAACAAAAAAACACTGTTTCTAGACAGCCATATGTTAGGGTGTGGGGGTGCACAATTCCACAACAAAAATCTTATGCTGAAAACTGAAATCTTGCACAATAAAAACTGGCAATTTTTGGTGCAAGATTGTTTTCTTTGCACTGGTTGTTTTGTGTAATATTTTTGTTGTGCAAGACTGCTGGGTTTTTTATAGAAAGCAGCGATCTTGCAAACAGGACCGGTTTAAGGAATTTTGGGGGGCCCTGCAATGTTTTATTGTGGGGGGGGATATGTTTATCTCAGGTCAATATAACCTAACTCAACCTAAGCTATTCACAGTACAGGATATTCAGATTATTACTAATAATGTTTTTGCAGGAAGAGGTTTACTATGGGGGACCCCCACAATGATGGGGCCCCCTGCAGATGCGGACGCTGCTGGTGCCTTAAACCGGCCCTGCCTTCAAAGCAAAAAGCTTGCACAGCAGACTTGTAAAACAATGAGAAATGATGGACTCATTTGTTTCCAGTGCCAATCAGCTGGGAAGTGGGAAAGGAGAAAGATACATGATAGCACAGCAATGCTTTCCTTTCATATCTCACCTCGCTCATTGTTTGCATTTTTAAAATCCTCTTGGGCTGGGGCACCAATATTTGTTGACTATTTGAAGCACAACTGAGGACGTTTTTGGACATTTAAAAAGCAACACAAGCAGACTCGTCAACTTGCGAGGCTGCTGCGCTGCAAAGTGTCAGTTTCGGATGACGCTGCCCTCTAGCGGTACTGTTGTGATACCGCGGGGAGAGTTGAGCGTCATATTTGCTTGATTTTTACTCACGATCAACTTTCGTGAGTAAAAATCAAGCAAATATGATGCTCAACTCTCCCCGCGGTACCAAAACAGTACCGCTAGAGGGCAGTGTCATCCGAAACTGACACTTTGCAGTGCAGCAGCCTCGCAAGCTGACGAGTCCGCTTGTGTTGCTTTTTAAACATCCGAAAAAGTCCTGAAATACTCAAATACAGATATTTGTGATCTTAAACATGCCTATTACAGTTGCCCCTCCACATTCGCAAACTTAGCATTCGCAGTTTTGAATATTTGCAGTTTTGGGAGGGCCCCCCCGCCCTCCCAAAAGCAGCAACAGGGGGCCTCCAAAGGCCCCGTGAAGGCCTTGGGAGGGAAGGGGGAGGGCCACGGAGGCCTCCACGGGGCCATTGGAGACTCTCCGAAGGCCCCGTGAAGGCCTTGGGAGGGAAGGGGAGGGCCGGGGAGGCCTCCACGGGGCCTTCGGAGACTCTCCAGAGGCCCCGTGAAGGCCTGGGGGGAGGGGGAGGGCCGGGGAGGCAACCACAGGGCCTCTGAAGGCCCCATGAAGGCCTGGGGAGGGAGGGGGAGGCGGGGGAAAGCGACTATGGGCCTTCCAGAGGCCCTGCGGTTGCTTTGGCGGGGGAGGGCAGTCATTATTTGTGGAATTTTCACATTTGCGGGGGTCTGTGGAACCTAACCCCCGTGAATGTGAAGGGATGACTGTAATTAATACTATATTTGAGAAAGCATATCATGATGTAACCCATTTACAATGACCGTTGTACTCCCTGTTATTGTTGTTGTTGCGGTGGTGGTGGTTTGAATACAATTTACAAATAAGTAAGCTGTTCTGGTCTTGCTGTGTTTAAAATACTTTAGTTCACCTATAGTCAATGTTATTTAAATTATTTTAATCTTCCCCCTCTTTGGGGTTTGTTTGTTTGTTTTTAATCAGAATCCAGATTTCTGCAGTCTCTGGATGAAGACAACATGACAAAGCAACCTGGGGTTTGTCTATCATTATTATTATTGTTATTATTATTATCCTTCTTGCACAAAAATACTATCAAATTTGTGTGAAAACCCTGTCTAGAAGCAGGTAACATGATTAAGATTTTCTTTTGCTAGACTACATGCTATAGTGTAATGATAGTTTACCATTTGTTCCATTTGTATATAAATTTTTGACAGACAGCTTGAGATCAATGAAGATTAGTGGGTACAAAATGTTCTCCCTGCATTGCACTCAGAAATGAGTTTCTAGCTTGCATTGGTAATCAGCATTAGAATTTGCTCCTTATACTAGTTCTTGTCGTTCAGAATCATCTTGTGTTTATTGATGGGTAAATTCCCCCACCCTGCTTGCACTTTAACTGGCTCAGTGAGCTTTTGTGAAGAATTCTCAGAAAAACCGGTTGTTTTTCTCTTGAGAAATCTTTGAGAAGGCTTGGAAAGTTGGCACCCTCTTTCTCAAATTTACCCTCACAAAATGGGGAGGAGCAATCACCAGCAATGGGGAGAGATGCTTTGCAGTAATGCAGATCTTAGAAGCCTTATCCTTGCTGCCTGGAAAATCCAGATCATACCCAAGAACACCCACTGCTAATGATGCAAGGGAATGATAGCTCCCAATGCACCCAGGTCCAATTACTTAAAGCAAGGGCCAGTGGAAATCTACCCTAAGTTTCATGTATCCCAAATCAAGACCTTTTCCAGTCATCCTCTATACCACCAATTGTATTTTTCCTAATGGAGTATTTCTTCCTATTACTACTGTACATGGTTTTCAATATCCGTTTGTACACTTCTGACTAGATATGCTTATCACCCCACTATAGTTACACTATAGTATATGCTTATCACCCCACTATAGTTACACGGGACTGCAGGGTCTATGCAAATCCCACAGTTCTATGTATGTACTGGGTGCTGGAGCCCACAGGCAGTTTTGAACTGGTGGCTTGAATATTGGTAGGCAGAGATCTGGCTTGTGTGGTATCACCTAGCTCTATATTTAGAGAAGGGGAATGCATGAAAAAGCATCCTCTTCTGGCAAGGAAGTGTCTGTGTAACCAGAGTGGAGCAAATTTATACCTCCTCTCCACTACAGAAGCTTCCGGGTCAAGCTCACTTGCTCCTCTAAGAAACTAGGAGGCTTGCTTTTGCTCATAGCAGAATGCTAGGCTGGGTTACCCCCCCACCTCTGGATTTATTCACTCCATGTTCATCTGCACAGAAACCAACTATGATATCCAGATGACTTATGCTGTTAAGTCTGCCTGGCTGTTTGAGTATACTGAATGAGGGAACTACAAGTTGCTACTACACCCAAGCACATATACCCTTAAATGTTTTTTTTTTTAAACTTCACCAGATATGACATTAGCACAAGATTGTTGCCCTTTCTCAGTGAAACAAAAGTATCAGCTAATCCTCCAGCCCAGTAATGCTTAAATTATATTGTCTATCAAAAAATACTTTTATTTGCATCTTCAAGTGGATGTCAGGTGTTCAACAGAGCCAACATCTGGCACCCACCCTGTACTCCTCTTTTTTAAAAGTGATTGGTGTCTGTTAGCCTCCCTCTTATTTCCCACAATGCCTGTCACATGGTCTCACTCCAAGGCATTGTGGGAAATTTAAATAGCAGCTCTCAAGCACCTGGTATTCATTCTGTGTATTGCTGTTGCCCATCTCCACTGCAAAGCTTGGAAAAGTCTTTTTTTTTTTCCTTCCCAAGACTGTTAAAAAAAAACCTCTCGATCAGTTTTGCCATAGGCCATGCTGGCCAAACCAAGTAAGATCTCCAAGCTCTTTTCCACTACCACAGAACAGATATACAAAAAGAGAGCTCATTTCTGTATGGATCCAATATTACTAGTATCCTATATATTTCTCACAGAGAAAAGGTCAAAGCTGTCCCAATGTACATGTTGATGCATCAACCATTAGAGAGGGTCATATTCTAGAACTTGATTTCCTTCTCTCAGACTAGGAGCAAGTGCAATGAAAAGTGTCCTGTTTTTATGTTGGTAATAAAAAACACAACACAGCCAAAAACACAACAAAAGACTTGACAATTTGCTTCACAGATTTAATTTAAATAAGGAAACAACATGATCCCTATTCTTTTCCCCATATTAATTGAATTATTTGGTTAGCATATTGCCAGAAAACAAACAGATATAAAAATGGGGAAGAAATGTGATCCCATGTGAAGAAACAAAGCATACAGTTATTGCATTATTGATGTTGTCTTGATGCACAGAACTTGCGCTGGATGGCTCCTGAAGTATTCACACAGTGTACTCGGTACACAATAAAAGCCGATGTTTTCAGCTACGCTTTGTGTCTCTGGGAGCTGTTAACAGGGGAAATTCCATTTGCTCACCTCAAACCAGGTAAGATGCACAGAAAGTTAACATCAAGATTGCTCTTCTGTCTGATACACAATAAAATAGTCACTTTGCATAATATTAACTCAGATGTTTTCACTGAATGTGTATTTATTATCATTGTTGGGGGGGAGTGTAGAGCTTCAGTTTTCACATAAAAATGCAAAGCTGGTATATTGAAGTCAGCCATAGCATTTCCTGAAATCAAAATTGCAACTAGTAAAAAGAATTATGCAGGCAACTGAAGAGCCGGCACTGACTTTTACCCTTAGGTACTTCTTCCAAACTAAGCTCATCAAATGCCTGGCATGTTTCAGGCTTACTGGAATTTTAATGACTTTTTGTCTTACTGTCTAAAAGGTAAGTGTATGTGGTTGAAAATGTACAGTAAAACACCAGTGGATCACCACTTTGTCATCAAATGTCATCAAAACAGCTAAACTCTGGAAGTCAAAGATGTTCTGATCATCTTTCAAAGGGCTGGTCATACCATAAGGCAGAGTGGGACACGTGCTTCCACCAGCAGATTTGAATGTCATGAACAGGCAGCAATTTGTTAATAAGTTAAAGTCTTTTTATAGCATTTTTACTGCCAGTGAGAGGGAGTGCCATGTGTAGGATGTTCTGCCTCAGGACCAAAGTAACTTGGCTGGACTTAGGTGCCACATGCCTTGATTTGAGTTTGTTTGGGTACCAGTGGATCCAAAATGCTACAGCCAGGTTCATCACTGGGGCTGATTACAGTGACCATGTGTTGGAAAATCCAGCATTCTTCCTGCACCCCGCCACTTGCTGGCTTATTAGAGCAAGCAAGCTCGGGGAAATTTTAGGGACCTCCTGCATGTCAAAGAGTTCCTCCCTCTTCTCCTCACCCTATCCTTAGAGAGCTTGGTTTATAGTCAGAGACACAGCCCAGCTGTATGATCATGTGACCCAGGTCTACTGACCTCGTGGGTCCAAGGGTTTTCATGATTCTTTGTTCTATCTCTGAAGAAGAAAGATGCATCCCTGCACGCTCCCATAGGGATGTTTGCCTTCCCTATTTTTCCCCGTCTCACTGGATGGTGAGTCACAACTTGTATCCTAACCTAAATCCTTTAGTCAGTTAGAATGTAGCTTCCTATGCATATGTAGATTGAAAAGCCATTAGTAAATGCTTAAATATTTCTTTCAAGGAGGTTTTTTTTTTCTTAGCAGCTTGGGTCTAAGTACTTTACTAATTGAGTCCCATTTCCAGTCTCTGCCATTCTGCTATACTAAAAGTTAATTCCTGACAGTTTTAACTTTGAAGAAAACTTTCTCAAAGGGCTTACACCCTGGGACATTTAATGATTTTTTTATTTTTAAGTTTTATACCCTACACCATGTAACTGCTCTGTTGAAATTCCAGGCAGAATTTAAAGTACTAGTGATGACCCTTAAAGCCCTACATGGCTTGGATACAGACTATCTAAAAGGCCATATCCCCCCCATATGAGCCATCCAGAGTTCTAAGATCTTTGGGAGAGATCTTTCTCTTGGTCCAACCACCTTCACAGATGTGGTTGGTGAGGACATGGGAGAGAGATTTCTCAGTGGCTGCTCCCAGACAATGGAACTGCCTCCCCACGAGATGACCAGTTAACCCCTCCCTCATCTCTTGCCACTGGTAGGTTAAGACCTTTTTAGTTAGGCAGGTCTTTGACTGATTTTAATCATATGGCAGTAAGGTAATCAAAGTGGTACACTGTATTTTTACTTAGTATGTTTTAATTATGTTTTAAATGTATTTTAAAATGTTTTAACTATGTGCTTTTAATATCACTGAAGTTTAATTTTTTTAAAAAAAACTTATGTAATAGTAGATTTTTAGCTAAACTGTTGTTATAATTTTGTAACCCACCTTGGGTCCCTTGGCAGAAGAAAGGCATGGTATAAACAGAGTTAATTAATTAATTAATTTTCTTTTCCAATGGAGGCAGCAAAATATTTTTGGGCCAGTCCTTATCTTTCCTGTGTAGACCCAGAGTGATGTCACAGCTAGACACTTGGTGCTGGAAAGTCTTTAGATCCCATATTGTATATATAGAACAGGTTTCTCCAACGAAGCAGAAAACTGCTCCATTTTAGATCTGGAAGGTCATCTAATCTACCACTACCCTGCTCCAAAAGATCAGGAATGCAAAATGCACAGTAATGTATGTCAATACAGGATATTGCTGTATTTGATTTTTTTAAAAAGTGGACATTTTAGTTACAATTGGAAGTGGCTTTTTTTCTGGAGGTGCAAATTCTTTTACTGTTTCAGAGGTACTGAGATGGTGTAGTCACATTCAGAATTTTGATCTGGCTATATCACTGAAAAACAACAACCCTGCACTCCCAGATAATGGATGCTGCTGCCACACAACCTTTGAAACCATGACATTTCTAGGGAAGGCCCCACAGTGGCTGAGGAAAGGATGTGCTGAGAGTTGACTTGATGGAAGGGACTTAGGCATTACAGGATAAGCTGGTAGCTTCCATGTCATTGTAGGGGTGAATCTACACCAAACTTTGAAAGAACTATCCAAGGTGCTGAAGCCCATCCCCCAAACAGATTCAGCACCTTGTATAGATTCTTTAAAGTTCAGGCTACATCCAGAGCAAATTTACTCCTCCACTGAGATGGATGCCACCAGCTTCCACTGAATAGGGGAGGCATGGGGGGGCAGGATAAAGAAGGCTTCACGAGATGGAACAGAGGACATGATTATCAAATGTGAAGATGACACCAAACTAGGAGGGGCAGCAAATACCCTAGAAGATAGTATCCAAATTCAAAACGACCTTAACAGATTGCAGAGCTGGGTCAAAACTAACAAAATGAACTTCAGTGGGGAGAAATGTAAGATACTACATTGAGACAGAAAAAATTAAATGCAGAGATATAGGATAGGTGACACCTGGCTTGACAACAGTACATGTGAAAGGGATCTGGGAATCTTAATGGACCACAAGCTGAACATGAGTCATCAGTGTGATGCAGCAGCTAAAAAGCCAATGCGATTCTGGGCTGCATCAATAGGAAGTATAGTGTCTAGATCAAAGGATCTAGTGGGCCGTATGCAGTGGGCCCTCGCTTTCTACTGGGGGCTTGTTTCAGGACACACACACACACACACAGAGTGGATACCAAAATATATGGATGTTCAAGTCCCATTATATACAATGGAATAGTAAAATGGTGCCCCTTATATAAAATGGCGAACAGCAAGATTTGTTTTTTGGATTTTTTAAAAAAATAGTTTCAAGCTGTGGATGGTTGAATCTGAGGATAAAGAATCTGTAGATATGGAGGACTCACTGTCATACCACTTTATTCTGCTTTGGTCAGACCTCACCTGGAATACTGTGTCCAGTTCTGGGCACCATAATTCACGAAGGATGTTGAAAAGCTGGTACGTGTCCAGAGGAGAGCGACCAAAATGGTAAAAGGTCTGGAAGCCATGCCCTATGAGGAGTGGCTTAGGGAGCTGGGTATGTTTAGCCTGGAGAAGAAAAGGTTAAGAGGTGACATGACAGTCAAGTTTAAATACTGAAGAGGAAGCAAGCTTGTTTTCTGCTGCTCCAGAGACTAGGACATTGAATAATGGACTAAATTACAGAAAAGAAACCACCAAAACATTAGTAAGAACTTCTTGATGGTAAGAGCTGTTCAACAGTGGAATACACTCCCTGGGAGTGTGGTGGTCTCCTTTTTTGGAGATTTTTAAAGAGAGGCTGGATGGCCATCTGTTGGGAGTGCTTTGATTGTGTATTCTTGCAAGGCAGGGGGTTGGACTGGATGACCCTCATGGTCTCTTCAAACTCTATGATTCTGTGATTCTGTGAGATAAGAGTGTCCTTTTCCCCTCTGCCTTTTTACTTCTCCTATTGAAAGTTTTTGCAGGTTCCTTCTTGTTATTAATCACCAAATCCTAACAGGCCCAGGCTCTTTCCAAATACTGAGAAGCTTGCAGACTGAAGAATTCTCCTGAACTTTCCTGTTCTAAGCATGAATCCATTGATTCTCACTAATTAGCTCCACTTGTCTTGTGCAACAGCCATCCATTCCTTTTCTCCATTTGAGACAGCCAGGGAGGGTGCTTAACTTTTCAAAGTCATTATTCCACTGGTGCATTTAAAGTTATATACTGTATTTATTGACCCTGTGTTCTCATACTTTGTTGGTGAATGCTGGAAAAATTCCTCTCTTTCCTTTCCTCCTGAGATCTTATTAAATCCAAATTCACATTTCTTCAGCCATTTATTGAATTATGATCATTTTACTAGTCCAATGCTTTGACTTTCTTTTCTTTTTTATGAAAGGTACTATTATATTTTCCTCTATTGGAAGCTTTGCCAGATAATATATCACTAATATCAATAGGATAACATCGGAGTTTAGATTCTAAAGTGTTTCAGAAGACATTTGTATTGTATTCTTAAGTGTTTTCTTTGTTTCATTTCTTTCCTGGTGATCAAGATAAAATATTGTAAAAGAAGACTCATTAGACAGCACAGGGAAGCAATTTAATGTACCTTGGTCCCTTACAGAAGAGACCTGAATTGCTCTGACAGGAGTAGCTCTGGATTTTGAACGATTGCCTAAAAAGTTCAAAAAAATGTCTGGGAGTGGCAGAACCATAGCTAAGGAGAAGCCTAGATACAAAATCCCAAACAGCTGGCTATTCTGAGGCACACTCTGTATGGAACTTTCCAGGGTCAACATGAATCAGTGTATACTACCATTGATGCAGCCCAGTTTTGTATGAAGTGAAAATCAAGATGATCACACTTACCTTCAGAGGGTGGACCTTCTGAGCTATGGCATGTCTGTTTATCTGTGAAAGTGCAGCAAACTATCCCATACAGAACTTTCCAAGCCAAATGATTCCCAGCACTGTCTTAGATGCATAATCCCAGCAGCTAAAGTGTCATGTAGTTTGTGTTCTTTCCTGCTCCTTGTGCTGATCTACCGTAGTAAAAAAAGAGGCTTAGGGCAACTATCATACTACTATCATACATCTATCATGTCAGAATGCACAGAGAAGCAATTGAAATCCACAAACACCTGGACAACTTCAACAGGAAAGAAGAAACCCTAAAAGTAAACAAAATCTGGCTGCCAGTCCTGAAAAACACTAAAATCAAACTCAACATATGCAAATGAACTCCACCCAGGGACAGGGAGATTTCCAGCAGACAATGGACCATTAGCCAAACAGACACGAATCCTCCTTGCATATCTCGACCTAGAAACTAGCCATTCAAATACACAAATTTACATATCCTCTCCAACAGGGGTTCAGAGTATATAAACCCTACACACCCTCCTACCCAACCATTCTCTGAAGATGCCAGCCACAGATGCAGGTGAAACATCAGAAATAAACTCTTCCAGAACACGGCTTCACAGCCCCCCCCCAAAAAAACAAGGAAAACCTATAGGTTTAGGGCCCTTCAAAATGTTTCTAGAAACAACGGAAAACTGCTTTCATTTTTTAAAGAGCTGTGTATAAGACTTCCAAGATATAAACAGTCACCACAGAACATCTTTTGACCCTAAATTATAGCCATCTTTTGAAAAGAAATACAACTAGGTAGAGCATTAAGCCATGATGAATTTTTCAACATTTTAAAATAATGGGGCCAGATGGGAAGGTGGACATTAAAAAAGAATAAAAGAGTGAATAGGTGGTGTGGCTTTGAAACTATAGTAGAGGCATAACAGAAATAAAAAGGTAACAACCCATTACTTAAGCTCCAATTAAACCACTGCAATAGTGTTTATCAATCAGATGCAAACTGTGTTGGGTAGTTAAAGATCTGTTCTGAAGATGAATTACACTTAATGACTAGTCTAAATCTGAAAGATTAAACCATTTGGGAACATTAGAGTGGCTCTGTTTTTTAACAGGGGCATTACTGGTAGCTATAAAAAGGTCAGCTGGTTCTCAGAGGCAAGGCCAGAGGGACATAGACCACAACTATGCAAATATCACATCTCTCTTTAAAGTTGATGTAATCTCCATAATGGTTAAATAAGAAAACCCACTTGAGTATTTGTGGGCTAAGCAGAGATACTAAGAGTAATAGAAAGAGATTCCAACTGTTTTTAGTTTCAGGTGTGAAACTTGCAGCCTATGTATAAATTAATTTTTAGCTTCTTTGTTACAGTAACAGAAGGTTAAGTGTTATATTTATCTCTTTGGAATAGTTACAAGCTTACCCATTAAGATTAACTAGGTATAATTCACTATGATTAACTGACTATTTATCAGAGATTAACTGCAGCCTACTTCTGTCATAACATTAGGACAGATGGCATTTGTGGACTTGCTTTCTTCTTGGGATATCACTGTACCTTATGAGTACATGCTTTAGGATAAAAATGAACCTATTATAGGAACGTCATAGAGAACCTATTTTCCCACTCTCTCATCCTCAAACTGCTTTGATCTTAATTCTTCTGTGAAAAGGACATCCACACTGAAACATTTAAAAAGGAGGATTAAAAATCCAAAATATATCAGCCTCACTAATGAAAGGAGAAGGAGAAAGTCCCCACACAATCCAAGCTTCTTTTTTCCCTTATTAACAGTGTGGACACTCTGAAATAAGTGTTGTTTAAATATGGTACATCCCACTGATAATGTAAAATAATTTAGTTAGCCCTTCCTAAATAAACTATGCCACTTTATAAGCAAATAGTTTCTTAGAGAACCATTCACCTCCCGATGTAGTTATGCACAAAGTGTGTGCTGGAATTTAAGGATGCAGATTATGATGGACCTCTATATTTTTTTAAAAAAGCAATGTGGTTCAAGCTTTTTAATTGCCATAAGTCAACCAGCAACTTGAAGGTGCATATGTACACTATCTGAAGACAACACAAACTGAATGTCTTCTAGGTCTCCCATCCCTTTTCCATACTCAAGGTTGAGAAGGAGGGGAATGAGAAGACAATCACCTCTCATGTTCTTTCCAGGCTCCAAAAACTTAATAGTTATCTTATTTCTTCCTGAATCTATATGAAGCAGTTGCTATTACCACTGTTCTCTGACCAGTATCTCATACAGCTGAGCAGGCTTGTAGCAGTCTTAGAATCTAGTGGGTGTTGCTGTCTCACAAGTTCTCTGTACACATGAGTAGTGATGTAAATTTCTCCCTTTATTCTTCCTGTCCTTGAAGGGGGCAGGAAATTTTATTATCCTTCTCACTGCTCTGTGGAGAATGAGGTAGTTCAACGGGGTCTCCCCTCACAGAGACACCAAACAATTCCTGATAAATTCCTGAAAAATTAGGGCTAACAGTTGTCTTTCCCTCCCTAACTCTTCTTTCAGTTAGCAGCATGAACCATAAAACTCTGTTCTTAGTGTCTAGCAAGAAAGGATGGCCTGTGTTTATCATTAGAATGGTATTTCCCCCCCCTCTCTCTCTCTCTCCCCTCCAGCAGCCCAGTGGAGTAATTAAAATTGTCTTGATTGAGACTAGGGAGATTATCAGACAACTAATCAATTACAGGACTGACAAGAGATTGCCAAAAAGCTTACTTTTCAGATAATGTGCTCCTCATCCCGTCATGCCCCCATCCTGCTTCCATGCTGCCCTCATTTCTTCTCATTCACAGCTCAAGCAGTGAATAGATCGCCCATTCCGTTCCTGTCATGGAATGACAGGCGAGTGAAAAGGTGCCCCATTATGCTGGTATGATGCCAGTCATAGTGGGAGGTCCATGCCAAACACTTCCGGTTGAGATCAGGACATCCAGCTAAGTGAAACCCTTTTTTCCCTGTCCCTGGGTTACTTGTATTTTTAAAAAATGTGTTTTAGTGCTTGCTGTCACTTTTTGATCTTTCTTTTATTTTTTATTTTTGAATTTCCTGTATGCTCGTTCTCTCGCAAGAACGGCTGGGAACTCAAACCAGGAAGTTAATGGGGCTCTGTTTGAGTTTCATTCATTCCTGGGCTTCTCAGCGGGGCAGACGGATGCAGAAAAGGTAGATGTGAAAAGTTTTCGTTCATGTGCCATGACTGGGCGGGTGGTGGGTGAGAGAGAAGATGGCGAGACGGGGATGCTTTTTTTGTCCCCGTCTGATCATTTCCTAACACAATTAAAATGGGGAATATCAAGTTATCTAGGTGATCCTAAGGTGGCTGTATATGCTTCACTTACTGAGCATGTGTGAATCACTTACTGAGCATGTGTGAAGATCAAAACAAAGTGAAAAAGAGAAAGCATATTAGCCTGCCTGACTAGCTACACTGACATGTCAAAAAAAAAAAGTGCATAGCTCTCTAAGTTTTCCCACCAAAATGGAAATCATAAAAAGAGTGGAGGGTGCTGGGGAGGGGAATCATTCTGGGATGCATTTTGGAAGAATGCATCCCAGAATGCATTACAATTTGCAAAAGTAAAGGCACTCTGCCCATGCTTGGAGGAGGTACTGTGGGTGGGATATCAGAGGGAATTCTTATATCTCTTGTAAGGTGCACATGAAATACACATACATACTTATACATAATTTGAAGCTATAATGGAAGAGCATTTTTCACACAAGCTACCTAACCCTAAACCATCTCTTTTGGTGGTGATTGGAGAGGGCCATAAAACACTCAGCTGTCTTTCCCTTCCACAGTGTGTAACAAGGAAGGATGGGCTGTTATTATCTTTAGAATGGAATTCCTCCCTCTCCCCCTCCCTTCCTGTAGCCCAGTGGAGTAATTCAAATTGCCTTGACTGAGACTCACACAATTAAAATGAATGGCTAAGGCATTGTTACTTCTATTACTTAAACAATAAAAACATCCTGAACATTGAATGTCCCACTGAAGTGCCTACTCCATTAACTTTTTTCCAAATGTAGTACCAGTGTCCCCCCCATATCCATGGTATTGCTAACTGCAGTTTCATTTAACTGTGTTTGCGGGGGGGGGGAGATCTGTCTAGTTATCTGGAAATCCTCCAGTGTGACTCTATGGTCAACTTCCACCAGAAGTTGACCATAGAGTCATGCTGGAGGACCTTGAGATGCCTAGAGAGGCATCCTCTCTAGGCATTTTCTTGGTCCTCCAGTGTGATTCTGTGGTATTCTATGGCAGTTCACTATTAATCATGGTTTCACTTATGAATGGTAAGTCTGGGGATGTATCCACCACAAATACGGGGGGGGGGGACCAGTATCTGCAAATTCTCACACCTGTATCAAGCAAGTGCCAAATTTCAGAGCTCTTAAATACTTGAGCCAAGCATCAAGAAAACCCAAATCCCATATGTTTAACAAACAGCAACAAGCTTTCATCATGGACTTTATCAGGCACGCAAAATACAGTGTCATAACAATGCCACAAAACCGCATCACCCTTTCGCATTTAAAAACAGCCCAAAATCCATACCTTTTAATTGACAGCTTAAGCCATCAATAGATTCCTCTGCTTTTTTGCTGGCATTGACGGCATGCAAAACCTCGGGCCATTTAAATTTCATACTTACCCCGACAATAGCCAGACCAGGCAGAACACTTCCGGATCAGATCGGGACATCCAGGTAAGTGACATTTTTTTTTTTACCCTCCCTGGGTTACTTGGAAGTTTTTTAGTGTCTGTGTGTGTGCTTTGTGTGACTTTTTGACATTTACTTTTGTTTTTATTTTTGCATTTCTTGCGTGATGAAATTGCATGGGATTTCAAAAGAGGAAGTAAACGGAGCTCCGTTCACTTCCTCTTTATTCACAGAGCTGCCTTTGCCAGGAAAGCAAGGTAAGTGCACGGGGGACATTCTTTTTCCAGCATAAAAATTGATTTTTTTATGCCAGCAAAAGCACATTAATAAGGGGACATTTGATAAAATCCCATACCCCTATGCATGAGTTTGGGTGTATTTCAGTTGCGTATTAGGTATCATGGGAGAATGGAGTAAAATGTTTTAGTGGACAGTATGTCGGGCTAGGACTTGTGAGATCTAGGTTCTAGTTCCCACTGAGCCAAGAAACTCACCTTGGGCAGTCACTCTTTCTCAGCCTCACCTCTGTCACAGGCTTATTGTGAAATAAAGTGGGGAGAAGAAAATGCCACCTTGTGCACTTCCTTGAGCTCATAGGAGGAAAGGCCTAATAAAAGTATAAAAACTAAATAACTGGAATTAAAATCAGAACAAGTGTATGCAGCCACTACTACTGCTTGCCATTGCTGTATTCTACTGAATGTATCTAATTTTAAGATCCCAAACTTCACAGTAGGAGTAGATTCCAGTGAGAATGGTTGATACTGCAGAATGATCTGTTTATGTGACAAAAGCTGTAATGGGAATGTGATGGGCTTAAAAAATTAAAGCACTTTCGTTACAGACTCAAGACATCAATTTCATGTTGCCCTCTGTAGCTATATACTCTGTTTATATGTCATTTTAAATGGCAGGGATTTTTCCAAGCTTTTGCCACGAGGCAGAAATATGTTTACTTTTATAGTCTACCCAAGCTACTTCTTAAAAACGCTACAGGATTATATATGTATCATTGTACATAGAAGTGTAGATGTACTGTCTTGTCTTAGCCAGGGGTTCTAGCACTTATAGGAAGGCATTAAAATAAACAGAAGTTTCTTTTGGAAAATTCCTATAAAACTTCTATTTATATTAAACAAAAGCAGAGTTAATTGTAGTTTGCTTTAGGATCCTGAATTCTGACACCAATTTTTATGTGTGGTGAATGATTGTAATTCAGCTCATTACTGAAAGCTGCTTAGTCATTCTCTCATTAATGAACATGATTTAAAATGACATCTATGGGATCAGGGGTCCGTTGATCTTTCTTGAGCTGTAGCTCAGAGGTATTCACTGCTACAGCAACAGAACAAGCAAGGCAGATCCATTAGGCTTGCTTTAAAGAAGCTATCCAACGTTCTATACCTATGTTGGTAGTACATTTCAAGAATTTTGGATTGTTCCTTTAAAATTTGTACTAAAACCAGGGGGGGGTTTACTGACCCACTCACAGGAAAGCTAACAGCTACCATTGTATTGTACTCAGATTTATACCCTGTATCTACGTTAGAAGTGATGTAGAAAAATCAACCTCATTATCCTAGCCTAATGAAGTTAGAATAATCTCATTCTAATTATTTTAATTTACAGCTGCTGCAGCAGCAGATATGGCCTACCACCACATCAGACCTCCAATAGGCTATTCAATTCCCAAACCGATCTCTTCATTGTTAATGAGGGGCTGGAATGCATGTCCTGAGGTAAGTGGGCTCCATATCTTAATATATTGCCACTGTTTCCTGATGGAGGTGAAACTTATGTCTGCATCTAAATAGTATTGGTTTCAGTCCTATTACTTACCTATGTGAGAATGATATATTTTCTAGTGTATGCACAAAATCTGAGAAGCTGTTTTTAGTCAAGAAGCAGACTTTGATGCTTAACAAATCCAAAAATGGAGTCTTTCTTTCATTGGACAAAATTACAGAGCCTGATACTAACGTACAGAGCCACCATTTAGATAATTGTCATTCCTTTTATTTCAGCCATGCCCTTTCAGACAAAACTGCTATAGCATTATGATGCCACTTTAAGTGTCTTGGGTGCATCATATGGAATCCTGTGTGTAGTTTGATGAGGCATTAGAGACCTCTGCCTCAGAATTCTAAGTACCCCTCCCTAAACTCTAAATCCCAGGATTCCAAAGGAGGGAACCTTGGCAGTTAGTCATAGTACAGTGGGTCCTTCTGATCTGCAGGCTCCAGAGCCACAATTTTAAGTGATCACAAACCATTACATCCTTTTCTTAAAATGGCAGTGACATAAATGCAGGCACGCTGAAGCATCTGCATGCACATTACTGCCATTTAATAATATGGAATGTGATCATCTGCATTTTTTGTCATCCGCAAGGTGCCCTGGAACCAAGCCCCCAGGGATCCAGAGGGCCTGCTGTACTATAATTCACTGTAGTGTGAACAGTGGGAAACATCATATGACACTAAGGTATTGATACCCCCCTTCCCCAGCCATCCTCCTATGTCCTTAACAAACTGTCTGCTACTCAGAATTTATGCAAGGGAAGCTTTTCTGTCACCAGTCTCCATATTCAATGAAAACATTAATCTTTAAATTTCTACATAGCTGTTTTGTAGAAAGCACAGGAGGAGGTCTAGCACAGAAAATATGACAATTTAGATGTTGATTGTCCTATCATACATCAGACTGGAGGAATGAGAATGTAACTGTTGGCCAGGTTCTTTTTTTTTTTTTCTGTGCAGTCTACAAATATCATTATCCCTTCCCTTTTTTTGTTTCTTCATCTACTTCTCTTAAAAAAAGAAGATGCTAAAACTAGCCGATAATCTACTGGACATAGCAACCCTAACTTGTTGATACTGTAATGAGATAATTTACATTTCTTTTTAAAAAGACCTTGAGTTAACAACAATACAGGGTGGGTGGGGTTTTCTTCTGGATCATTTTAAAGCCTTTGCTCTATAGAAATGATGACCTAGCTATCTTAGCTAATTAAGTTTAGATGAGATGGGTTGGGGAATTTGGAATCAAACGCTTCACTGTGCCACTAAAACTCTTAAAACAAGTTTTGTGTATAAGTATAGTTATGCCCAGTAGAGACAAATAACATTTTTCAACTTTCTCCATTCTACAATTTCGTTTTAAAAACACTGTTATAATAACAGAAGATATAAAATCGATATATAAACAGCGGATGCATCTAGGAAAAGGATTGTCTGACTTTTCTTATCTAGCTTTGCCCTGCCTAGCTTGCACATAATAGAGAAGAATTTTCTAAAGTTGTGGCTGAGCTTTCACCACCACCACAAAAACAAATACAAAAAACCACAAGTAATTTGATATATATATTTTGGTATTGAGATTATGTATTTATTTTATTTTGATATTTTATTTTTTTTTAAGCATCTGAATTTTGGAATTAAGAAAAAGACAAGTGTAATATATATATTCCTTAATTCTTAATTAATTCTTAATTATTTTCTTAATTCCAAAGTTCCTAAGGAAGATAAACTTTTAAAGGAAGAGAAAAAGCAGGTTCCCCTGGCAATGCTGGTTGCTTTCCTATTTCTTGTGACTGGTTACTGAGGAGATTATCAGATGCTTTTTAAAAAAGCCCCCAAGGAGCTCATGAGAACGATGTCACTGTACTGCCAAAGGGTCCCAATATTGCACTCGCCTTCCTAGTGTGCTTGCTCCATTCTCCCTCCATGCTGAAGCAATGAAACAGGTGCCGCTTTTCATTAGTGGAAGGAGAATGGAGCAAGCACATCAGGAGAATGTCATCATGCAATATCGGGACCCTTTGGCAATACAGTGACATCATTCTCGTGAGCTCCTTGGGTTTTTTAAAAAGCATCTGATAACCTCCTCAGACGCAGGCCAAGTATGAAGGTAACTTTCCACTGCCCAACAGCCTGTTGTGGTAAACAAGCCAGGTAGTCTCCTCATTATACACAGAACTTACCGTAATTTTGTAAATGGAGAAGACATGTTCCTTAGTCACAGTAGCCACAATTTTATTTTATTTTGCACACAATACTTTTGTTCCTCCCTTCCTATTGCTATACTATCATATAAAGTTCCATCTCCTGTTGTGGTCACAGAATGATAGGCTAAAGAGGCAGCTCTTTGACCAAACTTCCACTCAATGTCTTTAAGCCATGTTGCATAATCATGGCCATTTGTAAAGGGATTCTAAACAAGTTTCCCCAAGATGGTTCTTTGGGGAATTGTCTGCTTCTTGCAAGGTCTAGAACTAGTTTGCCTATTCACGTTAGACAAGCTATTCCTGCAAGAGTGTTATTATTTTATGTTTTTAAGCCATAGTTCATTTTAGAACATATCAAGTCAGGAAACACTGGACTGGAATGATTTGGTGAATATATCTAAGGGTGTTTTCGGACAAGGCTTTAATTATGCAATCACATTGTCTCATACAAGCAAGATGACAGCATCTTCAGTATGAAGCCCTTTCATGTTTTTCTATTGATTGTACTTTTTTCTTACCACACACACCAAAAGAAGGAAGGAAGGAAGGAAGGAAGGAAGGAAGGAAGGAAGGAAAAATAAAGTAGCTGAAAAATGCTTTCCCAATTTCTAGAAGCATCAGAGCTGGGGGAAGTTGGGGATTTTTTTTTTAGTACAACTCCCAGAATCCTCCAGCCAGGATGATCAGTGGTGATGGTTTTTGATGAAGAAATATCCCCAACCTGATGATATACAAATGTCTTCTTGCAAATTCAAAGTCAGGGTGGTGGTGGTCGGGCATCTGAATATTTTCCTCAGATTTGGACGTACCGCTCCAGTTTCAGATGGAAAAAAACAGAGTCTTTCATCATAATATTTATCTCAGAAAACTGAGGATTTTAAATTTCCACCATTTCTGCATGCAGCAAAACTGTGCCTGTTGCAATTTTGATATCCTGGTCTATCTGGAAGATAGTTAACATTTAGCTATATCAACCCTACATACAGCCTATATACTGTAAATAAGCACTTATTCTTTGATATGAAAGCCTTTTACATGCCTTCTTAAAAAGAATTTATCACTGCAGTTCTACTATTAGTTGCACATCCTCTTTCTTCTGAATTCTGTTCTAACATTTGCCTGCTCCTTATTTGCCATTAAATATTGCTTTCCCTTCTTGAAATTTTCTATTCTAGTTAGAAAGCCTGGATTTCATATTGAAAAGGGCTTTTTGTCTTTGAAGAGAACTAAGTAGGGATGAATGTTAT
Organism: Gambelia wislizenii; assembly: GCA_030847615.1. Classification (NCBI taxonomy): domain Eukaryota; kingdom Metazoa; phylum Chordata; class Lepidosauria; order Squamata; family Crotaphytidae; genus Gambelia; species Gambelia wislizenii. The sequence continues at coordinate 115,124,656 of JAUMIR010000004.1, forward strand.
TTGAAATATTTTCTCTCCTTTGCTCCACCTGTAAAGGTAATTCTTGATCATAATCAGTATATGTGGGAGCCAGTGTAGGGTGGGAAACAGAGATTTCAGCTTTATTTGTATTGCAAGGGAGTAAAGATGCCTCTGTTTGCTCTTCATAACTGACACCTTTAAATGGTGGTAACAAAGAATGCTCTTGATGTGTTGCTGGTGGCATTTCACCTTCTTTATGTTCACTGCTACCTTCATCAAGTTGATTGTTTGGAGCTTCTTGCAAATCATTGTCATTAACCATATGCATGTTATTTTTCATTTCAAGAATGATGTTATTGTCCATATGTGTATTTCTGGTTTCAGGAGAACTAGGGATGCTAGTTGTGTTGGAGATAATGGTCACTTTGATAGTGTTTTTAGGCAGTGTTTTGCTTTTGTTATTCTCCCACTCATCCTCAGTTAAAGAAATGTCTTTTTTCAGGCCTAGCGAGTCCATTGCTGTATTGGGGATAAACATTTTAGTCAACTCAACACTTTCTGTTTTGAAATCTGCTCTCAGCTTATTTCTTCCATATTCTTTTATGTCTTTAGCTCCATGTAGTATTTGACTTTCTTCTCTGGTGGTTAAAAACTCATTAGCTTGGAAATTAGAAATTTCACTACTCAAGTGAACTGGAGATTTTGGTCTGTTTGCATCCTCTTCCCTAGGAATCTGATGTCCATTTGATGGTGCTTTTTCTCCAGAGTTATGAGATGCCCTATTAACTGTATCTCCTTTTGGAGGTTCAGGCTCTCCAGTCTTTTTGTGCCCTTCCATTTCTTCTTTCATGGTTAGGCTTTCATCCTGACTTTTTAATTGTTTGTAATTTACTTGTTCTAGATCCATGCTTTGCACAACATTTTCAATAACTTGCTGAGGCTCAAGGTTATCTCCATTACTGCAATTCTGGAAGTCAAGATTTTCTGCTGGGCTAAAAAGAAACGGAGAAAAATGACAGTCTTTTTCCCTTGCTTCATTCTGATGAAAGGGCATGACTTCAGTCTCTGTAGCATCTTCCTTTTTAGAATTCACTGAAGTGGGAATATTATTTGCTGTATTCTGTGAAATACTTGGCAAATGGTTGGATGAAAGAGTAGTAATGGAAACAGTCATCCCTGAAGTTCCATTTGGTGAGAATGGAGGTGACCTACTGGAGCAACTTAGAGTTTGTGAATGCTTGGATGACGAGGTGCCTTCAGTAATTTTCATGGCAGAAATAATCTTTGAATGAGGACTAGAGATGGATGCAACTGCATTCTTGTCATTTTTTTCAGGCATTTCTCCAGCAGCTGCTGCAGAATAAATAATCTGCTTGCTATTTCCTGATGTTTCTAGGGCAGTCATAGAATGGCTTGATTTTCTTTTCCTTTTCTTTCTTGTTTCTTCCTTCTTTAAAACATGGGGCAATTGTAAATGTTGACAGTGTGGATATCCATCTGTGTTTTCTTGGAGAAGTTCTTCAGGATGAACCCTTGCTTTTCTGAAAGGATGTAAATTTAACTTCACAGTTAAAGAATCCTGCCCTTTCGGTTTTCTTTTTTGCTTCTGAGTAAGTTCATCCTCTTTTTCCTCAGGGACCACAGGGGTGGGAGATGATTGCCTTTCTTTATCTTTTGCCTCTGAATTGTTCAGCAATCTCCTTGCCAATGTAGCAGATGGGCTTCCTTGAATACATTTGTGCTGCGGCTTTTCCTCAAGGGATTTCTCTTCATTTAAGCCACTAGTTTTCACAACCTCTCTCTTTACTGTTACCAGGTCAGGTACATAAAAGCTAACAGTCTTGGGCTGATACATTCTCCTGATTGCTGGTGATAACAGCACCTCTTCATCATTCATAGAGCAACCTGCTGCTCTTCTTCTCTTAACTTCACTCTGTTCCTTCTCCAGCCTTAAATTTTTACCATGGTTCTCTTCCTTTGCTCTTAGATAGTCTTGATATTTATCACAGTCTGTGTATTTACAGATAAGGAAGTTGTCTAACTGTGGAGAAATATTTTTGTTCCTTGCTAACGATCCACATTGATCATTCTGTCGTGAGCAATGGCCTTCTAATTCAGCTTGTGTACAGTATTCCTTTGACTCTTCTGGTGAGCTGGTTGCTGATGACAAGGTTGCAAAAAGGCTCCTTTGCCTGAGAGATTTTAACTGGTCATTGTCCCCAGATTTGGACAGAGACTGGCACGATTCATTTGTTAAATGTTTCCCAAGACCCTTTCTCACCAAAGTACATGGAGGTCTTAAACATCTTCCACAAAACGTGTCACTTCTGATTCCTGCTAAACAGAAAGTGATAAAATTTAGGGCAAGTAGAGGGAGTTCTCTTATACTGACTAAACAGGTCTTTGGAAGATCTATACCAATTATGCCCCCCCCCAACCAGCAATTGTTTTACTTATGGGAAAACACAGGGCACTAAGCAAAATAAGCAGTATCATTTGTAGTGGCCACATTTGAGCTGAACTGAAGAAAGACTAAAAATAAGAAAGCTTTGCTCGTCTTCAGAACTACTGTATATGATGCAATTATGGTTATACAAGATAACTGATAATTGCTGGATACCAGTTGAGTTGGGAAATTATCAGATGCCCCGAATATCCCACCACAGGGACAACAGGATATTGCGAAAGGGCTTCCCTTTCAGATGACATCATCCCTGTGGTTTTATGCTCCCGTGCCCGTTCCATTCCCCACACACACACACGCTCCTTTCTATTCACGGGCTAAGCCGTGAATTGACCCGTCAGTCCATTTCTGTAATGGAACAACGGGTGAGTGAAAAGGTGCCCCATTATGCTAGCGCAATGCCAGCCACAATGGGAGGTCCCTGCCAAACACTTCTGGTCGAGATTGGGACATGGACGTAAGTGACACACTTTTTCTTACCCTCCCTGGATTACTTGGAGTTTTTAAAATGTGTTTAGATGCTTTGTTTTACTTTTTGACATGTATCTTGCTTTTACTTTTTGAATTTTTCGTGTGATCATTCTCTGGCAAGAACGGCCAAGGTTTCCTTTCCAGGAAGTGAATGGAGCTTCATGAGAGCTCCGTTCACTCCTGGACTGCTGGAAGGGAGGGGAGCACTTTTTACAGCGTTTTTGAGGTAAATCTGAAAAAAAAATGTTTAAAGTGCTACAGGGACGGGAGTGGGGCAGGAAATAGCTGGTGAGACGGGGACACTATATTTGTCCCCCATCTGAAAAAGTCCTTGGTCTTGTGTTGACTATGAAGCATTACTAATATTATGCTAAAATTATAACATCCTATAGATAATCCATAGGTACTCCACCCACATCCACACCAGTCCGATCCACCTCTACTCATTCAGACAACACCCTCTCAGTCCAACTATTCTCCAATTGCCTTTTTTACCTTTTATTTCTAAACTCCTGGAGCATGCCACAGGCTCCCACTGTCCTCCTACTTTCGGTTCTCCAGTTCTGCTCTTACCTTCAAGATCTGGGCTTCTTCCTTAGCTCTCCACTTAAACTGGTCTCCTCAATATAACAATTATCTTGATACTATCAAATAGTGAAACTAAGGACTTTATCAGATGCAATTCCTTTAAACATTCTTTTGCCGGCATAAAAAAAAAAGCATTTTTATACAAGCAAAAGAATGCCCCCCGCACTTACCTTGTAATCCCAGCAAAGGCTCCCAGCAATAAAGAGAAAGTGAATGGAGCCCCATTCATTTCCTTATTCGAAATCTTGCACGGTTTCATCACGCAGGAAATTTAAAAATAAAAATGATTATTTAAATAAATGTAAAAAAGTGAAGCAAAGAACATACACATAATTTAAAAGTCCCAAGTAACCCAGGGAGGGTCATAAAAAGAGCAAAGCTTACCTAGATGTCCTGATCTGACCCAGAAGTGTTTGCTCCAGTCCACCACTGATGGGGTAAGTATGAGATTTAAAGGGACAGAGGTATCACATGCCAGCAATGGCAGCAAAAAAGTGGCAGCTGGATCTATTGACAGGGTCAATTAAAAACAATGGGTTTGGAGCTCTTTTTAACTGTGAAAAGGCAACATCGTCTGATCCGCATGCCCTTTCATAGTTATTTGGCATCATGATGACACCATATTTTCCATGTCTGATAAAGTCCTAAATGTTAAGGGTTTTTCATATTTCCTGTGTGAAACCTGGTTGTTCCTCTCCCAGTGTGATTACCTCAAAGATGTTTTTGTCAGCAATCTGACATGCAAATTAATCCCGTGTTTACTTTGGCCAATGACAAAACAGGTAAAACACAGAGTTCGGGAAAAGCACAATGCAACAGACATGTTTCGGCACTTGAGGGAACATCTCTTCTAAATATGATTGTAGCATTTGGCCCAACTTTCATTTCAGTCCCTATCGTCTTTTGGCTTCTATACCTTTGATATAACTGATCATCCTGTCTTGCATGCCTTCCCCTTCTCCAATCTTTTTTTTTTTTAATTCTGTTCTTGGATCTCTTCTAATCACACCTTTAGGACACAGGAGACTCCTTGTGTACATTCTCTTTCTTTCTTGGGGTTTCTTGCACTCCAACCTTAACCTTCCACAATTCTCTTTTGACAAACTGTGCCTGAAAGACCTCCCATTTCTTTTCAGTACATAGAATCATAGAATCATAGAATTGCAGAGTTGGAAGAGACCACGAGGGCCATCCAGTCCAACCCCCCTGCCACGCAGGAAATCACAATCAAAGCATCCCCGACAGATGGCCATCCAGCCTCTGTTTAAAGACCTCTCTGCCCCAGAATTTGTTTCCTTCATCCTGTCTTACAGCTTATTCTTGTATTTGGATACTGGCATGAACCCACAACCTTAAGAAATATTTCTGTCCTCCCTAGCAGCTGTTCCCTATATGACACATTTCTGTCCTCCCTAAGCTGTTCCCTATATGACACATATCTATCCCACACCACTGTAGAATATTTTAGAACAGGGAGAAAGATATATAATGATCTGACAGTGTGCTTATTTCTCATACCAGGATCCCTGACTTCAGATAGGGCTCACCAACATTGGACCTAACCACATCTATGTCCCTTCCCATGTGATTTCCATTCCACTTTTATTAGAACAAAGATCTGTGACTTCTTCTGTGAACTCTTAAGAGAAAGCAAATGGGAAAACAGTGAAAACTGAAGCAGTGGGGATTTTCAGACAGGAATGAAAAAAGCATTCCTGTCTTGCAATCTCCTCTGCCACCCCTCTCCCATCCCTGTAACAAAAAGAAAAAGAAAATGTTTTCAGACCTACCTTAATTGTGTGTTGATCCCTCGGCAGGGCAGGCCAGGAGTGAATGAAGCTTGAACAGAGCTCCTTTCACTTCCTGGATTGAAATCCCATCTGCTTTCGCAAGAAGACGAGAGCATGGGAAATTCAAAGTTTAAAACAAAAATATAAGACAAAAAGTTACACTAAGCACAAAAACAAAATTTAAACATTACTAGTAACCTGGGGAGGGTACAAAAAGGAAATGTTTTGGCATGGACCTCCCATTGATGCTGACATTGTGCCAGCATAACAGGCCATCATTTCAGTCCCAGGACGTTCCATTACAGAAACAGAATGGGAGATTCACTGACGGCTTAGCCCATCAATAAAAAGAAGTGCCGGCGTAACGACAGCCAAAAGGGAGCATGACGACACAGGAACAATGTCATCTGAAATTCAAGCCCGTTAGTGATCTCCTGGCATCGTTATCACGCCATATTTAGAGCATCTGATTATCTCCAATATCTTACTTTCCTGCCCAAGAAGAGAACTCACCTTGATTAACTTTTGGATAGTCTTCTAATCTTGTAGTTAGTGAGTCTTCTTCCCAATGCCCTGTGTTTTCTGGGCTTCTAACATTTCTTATTTGGACATGCTTTTGGTGTGGTACATCTGTTCCGTTACTCTCAGCTGCATTCCCAGAAGACTCTTGAGGATAAGATTGTAGCAGTCTACAGTTAAGGCACAAGAAATGGTCATTTTTCATCTGTTCGTTCTGCTTCTCAGTGCTTCTGAGTGGCATTTTTAGGCCTGTGCACTTAGATACTGTCTTTACTGTTTCTTGATGGCCATTTTCCTGTAAAAGTGGCATTTCCCTGCCAGACCCCAACATGGACATGACCTTTATGTCATTTTCCTGAGTTAAGTGGCAGTTATAGTATCCCTCAGTGAGGTAATTTCTTGGCTCATGAACACACTGGGATTCATCTAGGGTTCTGCAACAGCAGTTTTCTGATGAGTGTTCATTTGGTTTGCCGTACTGCAGCTTCCTGTTAAAGAGGGCTAAAACTAGGCATGTGAGACCAACACCTCCTGTGACAAATACAAGGTTTATCAAAGATAAAAGCAGGTAAATTAAGTGAAGATCATAAACATACAGATTGACATGTAATAAAGCAAAATAGCTCAGGGGGATATCCTGCTATATGAGATTATTTAATACAAGAGAGGGGGGTAATATCTAAATTCAATTAAATTCCCACACATTGTTATCTATATAATTCTATCATCCTGTGTAGAATGTCTTCCACAGCAATTATTTAAGAAGCAAATGAATTTGTAATGACTGGAGATACATCTGAGATCTCTTTAAAAGAGAGAGAAGATAGTCTGAATCGTTATCTTTGGACTCAAGACATTGCTATACTTAAAAAATCCTAACATCTGATAGGACACAGTCTCTTTCCCAAAAAGAAATGCATTTCTGAATAACAAAACAATGATAGTTTTTCCAAAGATTTTTTTTAAAAAAATCTGGGGTATTCTTCAGGTCCTTAAGGGCATGGGTATGATTGATATAGACTGTGAGAGATGAAACAGTACAATTAACAATACTAATAGTCAAACTCATAAAAAGCAACTTTTTTCACTTGTTTGTCTGAAATAGGGTAGCAGCAATATTTGTGAAGTTAAACATAATATAATATCATAATATGTTAGTTACTAGGACTGTGCAGACCCTTCACAAACCCCAAATTGCAAACACATTGGGGCTGATTCATTTTCATGGGGTCCAAAGCAAGTCAGATTACCCTGTTTGGATCCTGACAGGATCAGTCTGATTCAAATTATTTGTACCAGTCCAGAGAGGTGTAAAGCCAAATGCTGTGACTGTAGCAAAACACTATAGTGGGATGATGGAAGGCAGGAAGAAGGGAGATAGGAGATTATCAGATGTGGGGGAACACACCAAAAACCTGTGTTCCTAACCATGCCAGAAGATCACTAGAAGAACAGAAAGGGCAACCTTACCAGATGCCCATGTCCTTCTGCTGTTCTGGGGGTGTAGTGCTACCATGGAGGAGGCTTCCCTTTTCTATTGACAGGGACAAGCCACTAATAGAAAGGGATGTCTTACTCATGGTTGCGCTATGCCCATGGAATGCTGGAGGATGATGTCGTCTGATAATCTTACAGCTTCCTTCTAGTGATCTTTTGATGCAGTTTTTGCCACGTCTGATAATCTCCTTAGCTCAGAGACAGCTGTGGCTTCCAATCTGGTTTAAAAATCAGGGCTTGGGGAAGGGATAATAATAATAATAATAATAATAATAATAATAATAATATTTATTTCTATCCCGCTCCTCTGCAATGCAATCAGGGCAGCTTACAGCGTAAAAACTCCATGATTACAACAGTATCCTAACCCACTCACCCCTTAAAACAGTATTAAATTAGAAAGGATTAAAAACATACAATAATTAAAAGGAGAGGAAAAAATGGAATGATTCAATGGCAGGTCAAGGGGAAAAGACAGCCGAATCTTCGGGCCAGGATAGCTATTCAGGAAAGGCCTGCCTGAAAAGATCTGTCTTGACAGCTTTTTTGAAGCTGTCTAAGGTGGTAATAAAATGGATCTTGTCCAGCAGGCCATTCCATAATCTGGAAGTGGCAGCAGAAAAGGCCCTCTGGGAGGTCACCGACAGCCTTGTTTTCATAGGCTGTAACAGATTCCTCCCAGAGGACCAAAGTGCAGGGGGAGGGTCATACAGGAAGAGGCGGTCCCTGAGGTAAGTTGGACCCAAGCCATGTAGGGCTTTAAAGGTCATAACCAACACCTTGTACTGTGCCCGGAAACTAATAGGCAGCCAGTGGAGAGCTTTTAACACAGGTGTTTTATGCTCTCTTCTGGAAATGCCAGAAATCAACCTGGCTGCCATGTTCTGAACTAGTTGAAGTTTCTGAGTCAAGCACAAGGGTAGCCCCATGTAGAGTGCATTACAGAAGTCAAGACGGGAGGTTACCAGTGCATGTACCACAGTTTTGAGGTCCCTGATTACCAGGAAGGGGCGCAGCTGGCATATCAGCTGAAGTTGATAACAGGCACTCCTGACTGTCGCATTTACCTGATTAGACATCTGGAGCGACAGGTCCAGGAGCACCCCCAGCTGTGAACACAGTCCTTGGAGGAGAGTGTGATTCCATCCAGGATTGGAAGTTGTATTTCCAGACCTGGTTTTGGGCCCATAACTGTTAGTACCTCCATTTTGTCTGGATTCAATCTCAATTTGTTTTTTCTCATCCAGTCCATTACTTCCCTAAGACAGTCCTTTACTACCCTAAGACAGTCATTGAGAGGAGAGACGCCATCTGAAGTTGAAGGTGAAAACCAAGACATGGAGAAATATAGCTGGGTGTCATCAGCATACTGATGACACCGCACTCCATGCCTCTGAAAGATCTCTCCCAGCGGCTTCATATAGATGTTAAATAGCATCGGGGACGGGATGGCACCCTGAGGGATGCCACAATTAAGCTCTATTCTAGTAGAGCAACTGTCCCTGAGCCTCACCCTCTGGGATCTGCCCAAGAGGAAGGAATGGAATCACTGCAAGGCAGTGTCTCCAATTCCTAATCCTCTCAGGCGATCCAAGACGATGGAACAATCTATTGTATCAAAGGCTGCTGAGAGGTCCAAGAGCACCAACAGGGTCACACTACCCCTGTCGATACCCAAGTGAAGGTCGTCAGCCAGAGCAACCATGGCAGTCTCAACTCCATATCCCTTCCTGAAGCCAGTTTGAAATGGATCTAGATAATCGATTTCATCCAAGACAGCTTGGAGTTGGGAAACGGCCACCGTCTTGATCATCTTGCTTAAAAGAGGGAGCAAGGAGACTGGCCTATAGTTATTCCTATCCAAGGGGTCCAGGGAAGGCTTTTTCAGGAGCAGCTTAACCACCGCTTCCTTCAGACAGGATGGAACAAACTCCTCCCTGAAAGATGCATTGATAATGTCCCTAGGGAGTATTCTCAATGCGTCGCCCCCTTGGGTGACCAGCCATGATGGACAAGGATCAAGTGGACAGGTCATCTTCCTCATCCTACCGAGGAGCTTGTGCACGTCATCGGTACTCACAGATTGAAGCTGATCCAATAAAATTTCATCAACGGAGTTGCTGGACACCTTGATGGTGTTAGATCACTAAAATGTGTGTATTCAGTCCTTTTGTACAGATTTGTGTTCATGTGCTAGATTTAGCTGGCAGCAGATTTCTGCATCTATGTCTCTCCACCTGTGCCAATTGCTGCCTCTCAGTGCAATATGTAATCTCTGTCCATCATTTTATCTGCAGCTGTACATGAACTCGAAACCTTGAGGCTACTTCTACGGGCACTAGCACAGTGCCTCCAATACTGGGGTAGGGGAGAGAAACTATGGCCACATGGAAAGAATGAGTTACAGACACTAGAGGGCTGAAAGATGCTTGGAATTGGCTTATCTTCTAAAACTTTATTATCTCATATTTTGAAGAAAGCAGATCTTGAAAGTGGCTAGCCCCAAATCCTTTAGAGAAATCTGTCTGCAGTTTGCTCCAAAGGAGCTACAATTTCTCAAGTTTCATGTACTTGTTTTGGGGTGGGAGGATCTTATAGCCATTTTGATTTCCCAATGCACATCAGCAGGAGACCCAAAACCTTTTATTTGAGATTCAAATAAGGGCATTCTGGATCCATATTGGTCTGAACCTTATCAGGGCTCAATATAAATGATATAACTGGGCTCCAAACTAAATGAGAGTGTCTTTGCATAGCTCTAGTAGCATCATGCCCATCAAGGTTTGCAGCCTTGTATTGAGAGATGAGATCTGTATGCATACCTTGAGATGCTTTGAGAGCATCTGGTGTGCTGAAAATGTAAAATCATTGGCTTAAGTGCAAGTGAGACCCAGGTTCCTTGGAACCATAGGTGCTGACACCCACATAGGAAGGTAAGACACTAGTAATTGTTAGCTGTTCATTATGAGACCCTCTCCCCCAAAAATCTTCATCCTTGTCTAGCTTAATGTGAATCTTTTGAAACATGTCATTCACTTTGGGCTAATGTATTTCAGTGGTATTCTGGGAAGACTGGGAAGTAAGTAATCCAAGTAGTAAAATGGGGGCATTTTAACCATCTGGAGAAATTTGCCCTGGTTGTAACTCTAGCTGCTTTGGTATTCCAAATAAAAAGCTAGCCAAGTAACTGCTTCTGTTTGGCTCCAGAGGAGAAATCTCACTTATCAATTCATCCTGCAGCCTCACAGTCTTGTTTTCATCTTGGCAGTCTCTCTTCCACTTACAACCTGTGCCTAACATTTCTTAGGTTCTGGTATGAAAAGAGATCACAGCCTGAAGAGGTATAGCTTCAGGCAATGGTATAGCTTCAGGCAAGACTTTGGACTCCAAGATATATATTTTAAAACATTTCTGTTCAAGGACAAGGAGTTCTTCATTGTCAGTTGAATAGATCTCAGGGTCATATCAAAGAAACAATTAATCTACCCTTCCAAAGAAACATTATTTGGGGACCAGCATGGCAACTGTGCTAGTGAAATATGTGAGATGATGATATATTTTGCTACCACATGCAAAATCACTGCTTTCACAAGGAGTCTACTCAGATAAGCAGTAGGCTATAGGACCAGTAGAAGCATAAAAAGTTACCTGATCAGTTTTGCAAATTGAAAATTGTGACATAAGAGAAGGTATCTATGCTGGAACAGAAAATCATTTTGCTGAATTCAACAATCTTGAGAAAAGTAGCCTTTTCACTCCTCCCATGACTCAGTGCAAAAAAAAAAAAAAAATCTCACCATGAGAATTTTCACATTGATAGAGCCAAATTGGTGTAGTGATCTGAGTGTTGCACTAGGACTCGGGGTGACAAGGGTTCAAATCCCCACTCAGCCATGAAAACACACTGGGTGACTTTAGGCAGGCCACACTCTCTCATCCTAAGGAAGGCAATGGCAAATATCCTCTGAATGGATCTAGCCAAGAAAACCCTAGTATAGGGTCACCATAAGTCAGAGTCAACTTAAGGCACATAAAAATAGCAACAAAGTGTACATGAAAAGATGCATATGGTTTAAAATGTGAAGAGCTAAAAAGGTGTACAATAGAAAATCAGGAAAGATGCATTAAAACAGGTGCAGATTTCAATGTGGGAATAAAAAAAAATCTTGCAACCCAATAGGAAAGAAGGATGGGAAGAAAACGCTAGTGAGATTCAGAAAAACACAACACATTTGAGACAGAGAGCTTTTTGCCTCCCTTTACTATATCTTGTGGCAATATCTTATAATATTTTGGAGTAAAGGAATCTTTCACACAAAGGCCTCCTAGCACCATTAAATCATTGTTGTTGTGTGACTTCAAGTTGTTTCCAACTTATAGCAACCCTAAGGAAAACCAATCACTGGGTTTTCTTGGCAAGATTTGTTCAGAGGGGGGTTGCCTTTGCCTTTCTCCAAGGCTGAGAGCGTATGACTTGCCCAAGGTAACCTAGTGGGTTTCCATGAATGAGCAGGGATTTGAACCCTGGGAGATTTTCACATGGTGAAAATATCCCCCGGAGAAATTGGGAAGGAAATATTTCTGTCCCGTAAGCAGCACCGCAGTTCGCATGCCCACTTCCCTCTCCCAATATGCCGTCGTCCTCACGCTGTGTTTTTTTCTTCCCTCTTCCGTAATATTTTACTAACGGGAGTTCGCCGTTAATAAAATATTACGGAAGAGGGAAGAAAAAACATAGTGTGAGGACGATGGCATATCGGGAGAGGGAAGTGGGCATGCGAACCGCGGTGCTGCTTCCGGGACAGAAATATTTCTGTCCCGATTTCTCCGGGGGATATTTTCACCGTGTGAAAATCTCCCTAGTCTCCAGAGTCCTAGCCCAATGCTCAAACCACTACACCACTCTGACTTTCATTAAATCAATGCTTTTCCAATATAAGCTGCTACTGGAATTGTAACAGACCTTCTATGCATTTCTTCTGTATTGCTGTACATTCTGCTATGTTCTGTTGCAATGAGATGTAGCTGTCTGGTGGGGAAAGAACAATCCCTTCTCCCTCGCTTCCTCTCTGGTGCACTTGCAGATTCTCCAGAGAAGCTCTACTTTTCTTTCTTTTAAGACACTACTGTTCATCAAGCAGAAGTGGGGGCTTCCCGCTACCCCCTCATCTATTTCACCTTGATTTGGTCAGTGTTTTGATCTGCACTTTTATCCCTATTCAAATCTGATAAATGTGGTTTATAAACAGTCCCTCCCCTCATTTTACAAGGCTTGTGGGGCCATCTGTGGTCCTTCCTTCCCCCAGGAGAAACCAAAGGGACGTGGTTAAAAATGCAGCCCTCAAAAACAACATGAAATGTATGAAAAACGTTCAGTTTTCCTTGCACCTTTAATGTATAGCAACTTTAAAAGGAAAATACCCATATTTTCTTGTTAAAGGAAGCTATGTGACAAAACCAAATTAATCGCAGTCTGCAAATGAGCTGAACACATCTTGTGAAGGCTACATAGGGGAAAGAAACCAACCTAGGAAAGCGATAACAGTGTAAAAGCCTCTAATTGTGCTTAGACTTTACCATGTGGCTTATTTGCATGAGAGATTTTTCTGTTGTTGTTTGGCTGCTTTTATCTCCAAATTACCAGGGAGATCAGAAAACAGACTGTTAAACTGCACCTGCACTGCAGAAATAATCCAGTTTGACACCGCTTTAACTGCCATGGCTCAATGCTATGAAAGCCTGGGATTTGTAGTTTGTTGTGACACCAAACTGCTCTGACACAGGAGGCTAAATGTCTCACAATACTACAAATCCCAGAATTTCATAGCATTGAGCCATAGCAGTTAAAGTGGCATCAAACTGGATTATTTCTGCAGTACAGATGCAGCCTAAGAAACAAAAAGGGGGACAAGCAGAGCTGGCCCTACCATCAGGCAGAATGAGGCAACCACCACATTCAGCCCATGTGAGTATTATTGAAGGGCTGTACATTGTTTGTTCTTTCATTTTTGTTACTGGATTTTTTACTGCCAGGGAAGAGATGGGGTAGGATTTTCTGCCTCAGATACCAAAATACGTTGACTCGCTTTGTGTGCTAAGCACTTTGTATCTACACACTTTGTGGTGCTGTAGGAGAGTTCTATGGATACCGTGGATTGCCAAAATGACCAATACACAGGTCCTAGAGCAAATCAAGTCCGAGTTTTCCCCAGAAGCCAAAATGACAAAATTGAGGCTATTGTACTTTGGACATATCATGAGAGAACGTGACTCTTTAGAAAAGACAACAATGCTTGATAATGTGAGAGATTGTAGGAAAAGAGGGAGACTGAATTACAGGTGCATAGACTCAATCAAGCCATAGCCCTGAATTTTCAGAACCTGAGCAGGGCTGTTGATGACAGAATGTCTTGGAGTTCTCTCATCTATAGGTTCACCATAGATTGAAGCTGACTTGATGGCAATCGACAAGAATAATTGATCTATCTGAGGCCTGAATTGGCTTGGGCCACACCTAAGGATCAGTAGGAATATTACAATATAGACTGACACCCTCTTGGTTAGACCTACCTCGTGTGGACCCAGTCAATCAATTATTGAATGGTGAATCAACACATAGTTAAATTCAATTGATATAATGGGTCTGCTCCATCAAGTCAACTTTGACTTCTAGCAACCCCATGAATAAGAAACATCCAAATCACCCAGTTTTCAACAGCCCTGCTCAGGTCTTACAAACTCAGGTCTTGCAAACTCAGGGCTGTGGCTTCCTGAGGATTTGGGATTTAGTCCATAAACTGTACTAGCCACTATGTGGAGTAGCAGGAAATAGCACAAAGGAGATTATCAGATGCAGCAAAAAGTACCTTACAAGAACACCAGGATGACGTTCCTGTCCTGTGAACAGGACCCGGCTTCACACGTCCTCGTGCTCATCACGTTCTGCTCCTGTGCTTCAGCAGTTACTAAGGTGATGTTTTTCACCTTACTAACCAAGGAGCTCCCATCAATGAAAAGCACCGCCTTACTAACTGCTGAAGCACAGGAGCAGAATGCGACAAGCTCGACGTCGTGTGAAACTGGGTCCCGTTTGCGGGACAGGAACATTGTCCTGACATTCTCGTAAGGTACTTTTTGTTGCATCTGATAATCTCCAAAGGCTGTAGCAAATTGAGAAGAGGAGAGCCAAATATATGTAACTAGTGTCCAAAATTATTATATTATCTATATATCACTATCCAATGATTCACACACAAAAAAAATTTAAACAAATCACCATGTCCAAGTTAATTGTATACAATGGAAAAAATATATTCAAACAATTCTCACATGAAGGTAAGTATATGAAAAGTGTGTACACTACTAATTAAACTCTATGTTTTTAGTAAATGCACAATTCTCACATAGACATAAGTACCGTATATTCCGGCGTATAAGACGACTTTTGAGCACTCAAAAGTGCCCTCCAAAATTGACAGTCGTCCTATACGCCGGATACACTTTGCTTCACCCACCTGCCTATCTCCTGCCTCTTCGCAAACGGAGCGAAGAGGCAGGAGATGGGGCAGGGGGGGTGAAGCAAAGTGTTTTGAAGATCATTCGCCCCCCTCCTCTGCCTTCTCCCCCTTTGGGGAGCAACGGAAGAAAGAGGAGGGGGGCGAACATTGCGGTTTGCCGCAGCCGCTGCTCGAGCGCTTCTGCAGCGGCGGAGGCAAACCCGCGATTCGCCCCTCTCCCCACCTTCCAGGAAGGTGGGGAGAAGGGGCGAATGTGCCCCGTTTGGCCGCACAGTTTGCGGATCCCCCTCCTGCGCTCCCTCCTGGAAGGGAGCGCAGGAGGGGCATGGAGAGGCTGCGCGGCCAAACCGCGATTCGCCCCTTCTCCCCACCTTCCTGGAAGGTGGGGAGAAGGGGCGAATGTGCCCGGTTTGGCTGGGCAGCCTCCCGATCCCCCTCAGGGGCATGGAGAGGCTGCGCGGCCAAACCGCGATTCGCCCCTTCTCCCCACCTTCCTGGAAGGTGGGGAGAAGGGGCGAACTTGCCCGGTTTGGCCGGGCAGCCTCCGGATCCCCCTCCTGCGCTCGCTCCTGGAAGGGAGCGCAGGAGGGGCATGGAGAGGCTGCGCGGCCAAACCGCGATTCGCCCCTTCTCCCCACCTTCCTGGAAGGTGGGGAGAAGGGGCGAACGTGCCCGGTTTGGCCGGGCAGCCTCCCGATCCCCCTCCTGCGCTCGCTCCTGGAAGGGAGCGCAGGAGGGGCATGGAGAGGCTGCGCGGCCAAACCGCGATTCGCCCCTTCTCCCCACCTTCCTGGAAGGTGGGGAGAAGGGGCGAACGTGCCCGGTTTGGCCGGGCAGCCTCCCGATCCCCCTCCTGCGCTCGCTCCTGGAAGGGAGCGCAGGAGGGGCATGGAGAGGCTGCGCGGCCAAACCGCGATTCGCCCCTTCTCCCCACCTTCCTGGAAGGTGGGGAGAAGGGGCGAACGTGCCCGGTTTGGCCGGGCAGCCTCCCGATCCCCCTCCTGCGCTCGCTCCTGGAAGGGAGCGCAGGAGGGGCATGGAGAGGCTGTGCGGCCAAACCGCGATTCGCCCCTTCTCCCCACCTTCCTGGAAGGTGGGGAGAAGGGGCGAACTTGCCCGGTTTGGCCGGGCAGCCTCCGGATCCCCCTCCTGCGCTCGCTCCTGGAAGGGAGCGCAGGAGGGGCATGGAGAGGCTGCGCGGCCAAACCGCGATTCGCCCCTTCTCCCCACCTTCCTGGAAGGTGGGGAGAAGGGGCGAACGTGCCCGGTTTGGCCGGGCAGCCTCCCGATCCCCCTCCTGCGCTCGCTCCTGGAAGGGAACGCAGGAGGGGCATGGAGAGGCTGCGCGGCCAAACCGCGATTCGCCCCTTCTCCCCACCTTCCTGGAAGGTGGGGAGAAGGGGCGAACTTGCCCGGTTTGGCCGGGCAGCCTCCGGATCCCCCTCCTGCGCTCGCTCCTGGAAGGGAGCGCAGGAGGGGCATGGAGAGGCTGCGCGGCCAAACCGCGATTCGCCCCTTCTCCCCACCTTCCTGGAAGGTGGGGAGAAGGGGCGAACGTGCCCGGTTTGGCCGGGCAGCCTCCCGATCCCCCTCCTGCGCTCCCTTCCAGGAGGGAGCGCAGGAGGGGCATGGAGAGGCTGCGCGGCCAAACCGCGATTCGCCCCTTCTCCCCACCTTCCTGGAAGGTGGGGAGAAGGGGCGAACGTGCCCGGTTTGGCCGGGCAGCCTCCGGATCCCCCTCCTGCGCTCACTCCTGGAAGGGAGGGCAGGAGGGGCATGGAGAGGCTGCGCGGCCAAACCGCGATTCGCCCCTTCTCCCCACCTTCCTGGAAGGTGGGGAGAAGGGGCGAACGTGCCCGGTTTGGCCGGGCAGCCTCCGGATCCCCCTCCTGCGCTCGCTCCTGGAAGGGAGCGCAGGAGGGGCATGGAGAGGCTGCGCGGCCAAACTGCGATTCGTCCCTTCTCCCCACCTTCCTGGAAGGTGGGGAGAAGGGGCGAACGTGCCCGGTTTGGCCGGGCAGCCTCCCGATCCCCCTCCTGTGCTCCCTTCCAGGAGGGAGCACAGGAGGGGCATGGAGAGGCTGCGCGGCCAAACCGCGATTCGCCCCTTCTCCCCACCTTCCTGGAAGGTGGGGAGAAGGGGCGAACGTGCCCCTTTTGGGCGCACAGCCTCCGCATCCTCCTCCTGCACTCCCTCCTGGAAGAGAGCGCAGGAGGGGCATGCGGGGGCTATGCGTTGGAAGAGGGGGTCGTCTTATAGGGCGAATATATCGCAAACTCTGCATTTCCCCTTTAAAATTGGGGGGGTCGTCTTATACGCCGGGTCGTCTTATACGCCGGAATATACGGTATATGAAATATATATATATATATATATATATATATATAATGAAAATTAAATCCTATTTTACATAAATAAATATATGAAATAAACATACAGTTATCAAAGTTCTATTTGTTGAAAAAGAATACAAAGGAAAATATACAATAATATACAGCTTGGACATTGGTGATTTGTTTTTAAAAAAATTGTGAATCATTGGATAGTGAATCATTGGATAGTGATATATAGATAATATAATAATTTTGGACACTAGTTACATATATTTGGTTCTCCCCTTCTCAATTTGCTACAATCTCCAAAGACTGGCAAAGGTGTTGTGTGTCCTAAAGTAACTGGATATTCAGTTGGCCAAATCTATCCCTGACAAAGCCTTTGTGTTGTCCCTCTTAGAAACAGTTGCTGTCAACAGTTTTTAAAGAAATAGCTATGTTAAGTCTTCTGGTGAGATGGCTGTTTTGCTGGAGGGTTTTTTTTTAACAGCAAAGAAAGTATGTTTTGCCATTAACATTTTTTCAAACTATAATACTCTATATAATAGTTAATTCATACATATGTAGAAGATCCTGCTTAGAGTAAGCTTGGGCTTGCAGGTTCTTATATCTCTTTTGGCCCCTGTGAGTCATAAGACTCCTTTTGTTCATGTTTCCAAAAGTGAAAAGAGTGAAAGTCTTTTAAAAAAAAAAATATTAGAAGGGAGCAGGTAACCAATATGTTAAGACAGTGATTACCTAGGAAGGGAAAAAAAATCTTATTTAGAGTAAGCTTGGACTTGCTGGTTCTTATAACCCTTTTGGTCCTCAAGAGTCATAAGTTTGTTTATTTATTTATTTATTTTTATATATACCCCGCTTTTCAGCCACAAGGCTATCAGAGCAGCTTACAAATTGTTTTAAGCAATAGCAATTTACACATCTACACTGCGTTAAGCAGTTTCCAATGTGTGTTAGCTAATTGCCCCCCACAAGCTGGGTACTCATTTTACCAACCTACAAAAGGATGGAAGGCTGAGTGAACCTTGGAGCCCGCTGGAATCGAACTTGCAACGTGGTGACTTGCAGTACTGGCATTTAACTACTGTGCCACCAGGGCTCCATGAGTCATATGTCATTGGTTCATGTTTACAAAAATGTAAAGATTTAAAGTTTTTTTAAAAAGGAGTAAGGAGATTATCAGACGTGGCAAAAACCACATCAAAAGGTCACAACAAGAACAGAGCAACATTACCAAGATATCATCTTCTAGGGTGGCATAAAACGGTCATGAGTAAGCTATCCCTTTTTATTAGCGGCTTGTCCCCAACAATGCAAGATGGGAGATTCATCCACAGCAGCACTACACCCCCAGAATGGCAGAAGGATGCAAGCATCTGGTAAGGTCACCCCTTTCTGTTCTTGTAGTGATCTTCTGATGCGGTTGGGAACACAATTTTTGGCATGTTCTCCCTCGTCTGATAATCTCCCATGATACTGATTGCCTAGAATGGGGGAAAAAAAACCCTACTTAGAGTAAGCTTGGACTTGCTGGTTCTTATATCCCTTTTGACCCCTATGAATCATAAGAGTCATAAGTAACAACTCATAAGTCATTTACAAAATGTACAAAAATGTAGAGTGAAAGTCTTTTTTTCAAGAAAGATAATATCAGAAGGGAGCAGGTAACCAATATGTTAAGAGAGTGATTACCTAGAAAGGAAAAGATAGCTACCAGTGCAATGTCTTGCCCATAGTTCCTTCTTCTGTTTTTAATGACACCAGGAGGGTGTTTCAGTGCAGACTTACAGTTGGCCTCTGTGAGTTCGAGCAGATTGATCACTGTTGGATTTTCAGAAGCTCTGCAGCTCATGTTGTCAGCGTTCTTTAGTGTCCTTGATGAAGAATTTGTGTATTTCCTCAGAAAAGATGCTAGATCATAAAGTCTGCATGTGCAATTCCACCAATTCTGGTCTAAGTTTAGAAGGTTTAATTGAGGGAGTGGGGAGAATGTGTCAGGAATAACAGCTAGCCTGTTTCTTGAAAGGTCAATTTCCATCAGTTGCGTGAGGCCACGGAATGCTCTCTTCTCAATGGAATTAATGAAATTGTTTGATAAATCCAGGATCCTGAGCTTGCCAAGGTTTGCCATCTTAAAGCTGTCACCTGTGATGCTAGTAAGCTGATTTCCATTTAAATTGAGTCTAATAAGATCCTTCATGTTCTTGAACCAGGTACCATGAATGCTGTTCAAAACATTGTTGCTTAGCACCAGTACTTGAAGCTTCTGAAGTTCATGAAATGTGCTGTATGTGATAGTAGAGCTTGATATTTGATTCTGGTCCAGAAATAAAGTCTTCAGTGTTCTAAGTCCAAGAAAGGCATCATCTCTGATTGTTGTAATCCCATTAATGCTGAGTCTTAGCAAAGTTGCATTAAGCAAGAAGGACAGGTTATAACCTTCTACTGAAGTGATGCTCCCATCCGTTATAATCAAAGCCTTGGTAGATGCAGGAACAGCTGTATGAAGAATAGAAAAGTAGGTATGTGCATAGTTATTACACAGCTACATTTATGCTGGTCAACTCATAGTTAATGGAGTTATAGAAGGAATGTTCTTTTTGATTTGTAAAAAATGACATTCTGGTCTATAAAATTATCTGTAGGCATTCTTGAGATAACACATTTATTTTTGGTGAATAACTGAGTATGTAATCCTATACCCAATCACCTTGGAGTAAGTCAGTGAATTACTCGCATTTTTTTGTTACCAGTTGCCGCAGCAGCCCGGTATTTTTTAAAAGCAAATCCAAGGTGTGGAAGTACAATCTTCCTTTTAAATAAAGGAAAAAGAGGGGGGGGAGGCTATTTCCACCTCAGCACACAAGTGCTACAGCGAAAATCCAACATGGCGGTTCCAGGCACTTGCCTTGCCAGCAAGTTCAACCCACTGTGCACATCCAACCAATCAGCTTTCCACTTTCACTCATATTGGGAATGTCCAGCAAAGTGAGTTGGTTGCCCAAATGAGCAGGAATGTTCATTTCCTTTTGAGGTGGTTTTTTTAAAAAAAAATACGGGAAAAGCTGCAAAGGCTTTTCCCATGGAGCATTTGGAGTTTTTGACCACCACCCCCTTCTTCCAAGTATGGCAGAATGATGTGGGATTCCATTGCGACAAAAGGTATTCTCATTGAATTCTATGAGGGCTATTTTCGCCATATAGACAAGCCCAGATGTGAGTTGGTCATATTTCATATTAAACTAGGGAAAAGGTATGATTTCACACCCTTTCCATTCCAATATTTTGGACCCTTGATGGTGTATGCTAACAAGGAAATACAGTAGCATGTGGTATGCATATGTGTATGGCATTTCCTATGTTCTTTCACTCTCATTGTGGAATTTCAGGCTTCATTGGCTTCATAAACTGACTATATAATTCTGTACTAATGCAAGTTTTCAGCCTTCATCGCCACAGACATGTACTGCCATAAAGATGTTGACTGACATCCTGTTAGTCCGTTACAAAGTTTAAGTTTGACTTACAATGATATAACTGTTCTTTGCCCACCTTTATGATTGTGGCAATGCTACCACAAATGCTCCTGAAACCCATCTTGAAAGCCAAGTGTATGTCTTGAGTGATGGAGTTCTATGGCACTGACAAGCAGGGTGTTGCAAGGTGATGTAAACAAACCCCTCCCGCCATCCAACAATGGTGTGAGGAGCAGAAGCAAGGTTACAAGTCTTTGGCCCATCACTACTCACTGGCAGGAGGGGGCCATTAACAACATCCTATAGGGCCTTTCTCACTAGCTCCACAGAACTCTGTCACTCAGAATGGCTGACTGGCTTTTTTTAAAAAAAAAATCTTCTGTTGAACAAATTACTAGAAAAATTACACTTGTCACTTCACATTCACATGTTCCACATTCACGGTTTTGCATAATTCACTGTTTGTAGCTGCTGGGTCAACTAGGTCAAACTCCAAGACCCCACCCTCCTCCTCCCCTCTCCTTCTGTCCTGGCAACAGAACACTCCAGCTTGCTTTCTTGCCTGGCACCAAAACAGCACTGCCCATTTAAAACACTCAGTAAGGTTTTGTCATTGGCAGGGCAGAGGGAGGGAGAGCTGGGGGGGGGAGGCAAGTGTTGGTGAGGGGCATGATTTGTGTGTCCGGGGGGGGGGGAGGAGAGTGTTGCTACAGTTGCAACTTTTTGCTAGGGTTTGGGAAAGGAGTGACCTTACTGTTTTAAACAGGCAACATTGTTTTGGTGCAAGGTAAGAAAGCAAGCTGGAGTTGTGTTGGTGGCAGGGCAGAGGAAGGGAGAGTTGGCAGGGAGGCGAGTGTGGGTGAGGGGCATGGTTTGTGTGCCCAGGGGTGGGTGTTGCTACCGCAGTGGCAGATATCGGCAGTCCTGTTGGCAGGAGAGAAGTCTACAATACTGTAGTGTAGTATGCATGTTGGGGGGGGGGGAGTTTAATTTATTCATCATTTTTTTTCATTTTCACAGTGGTGCTCCACCCCTAACCCCAGCGAATGTGAAGGGACAACTGTACACACAATCCAAACAACCAATCTAACAATGTTACCATATAATCTAATACTTACACAGCATTCATCTCCCATACATTATAATAGATTCTATAGAGTTATTGTTGATTAAATATGAATAATCCATCATCCATATCAATAATTATCTTCTTTCATAGTACAATCTCACTTCAATATGCACTTCCCATTAAGTTATCTCACCAAATTAGACTCATATCTTTCCAGTTGTCCTTTATTTCATTAAATTAATGGAAATGGTTTATTTAGAGAATTTGACCCAAATAGCAAAAGAGGGAAATGTAAATACATTTGAGAAAGATTGGGAATTGCTAGAGTCACACCTCAGAGAAATTTGGAGTGGCTGGGCTAACGTGGGTTTCCTTGGCTGATTAATAATACAAAACTTAGGTCCCATCTATACGAGGTGGAAAAAATACAAACACGTCTGAAAAAGCAGCCATTCGCAGCACTGCGACCTGGCTAAATGGTCAAAAGAACCCCCCTAAATTTTGTGTAACCCCCTAGCAAAAATGGCAGCTGCGAGTGATTTACTCGCATTTTTAAATCTGCTACCGCTAAAAAAAATTACTGTGGTGCACACATGCAATATTTCTTATTTACAAAAAGAAAGAAAAAGAGTATACGATTGCCATTTTATCGACTTACTGGACCCTCGCTTAGCCGAAAATCCAACATTGTGGCAGCAGGCGCTTTCCCAGTTTGCTAGCCCTGGCCCCTTATGCTCATCCAGCCAATCAAATTATGCTCCCTGATTGCAACAACATGCATGTGAGTGTCCAAATTATCGCACGTTTGCATGCTATTGGGAGTTTTTTAAAAAAAATCTGGGAGAAGCTCTGGGCGTTTCCCATATGGAGTTTGCGGTGGATTTGGCTGCCCTCCTTCTGAATGATATGCATTTATGTGAATTTCTGTTTGTACAGATTGCCTTCCATTCACATCCCATTAGGATTATTGTCACCATTTAAACAAGTCCTCAGTTTTAACTTCTGCTTCAATTTCAGCATAGTTTTGATGTTGTTGTTATAATTAAATGGTAAATTTGAGTAAGGACAATAGGAAAGCTGGCTGGCTTTTAAAGTGGATTCCAGGGGCCAGATCATTAGATGGAGCATAGCTGCAATATCCTAGCTATATGTTTGAAGTAGGCTCTTGGCCCATGTTTGGACTATGACATCTACATCCAAGATTCCCTCTATGACTGGAGTATACTCCCTGCAAAACACAGTGACACCACCCAGAATAATCAGGGCATGAGGCAAAATGAGGCAGTAGAGAACTGAGAACAGCAAATTTCAAGTCATCATCATCATCTATACATATAATTCTCTTGGGTATGTTGCCATACCCAGTGTGCTGATTGGCTGCTTAGGGAACTGACCAGCCAATCACAGGTCTGTTGGGTAGCCAATCAGCACACTGGGGCGGGACCATGTAGATCTCAAACATGGCCGCTGGAGAAGGACAGTGAGTAACATGGGGTGGATGTGGTGTGTGTGTGTGTGTTCTGAATGAGTGGTGGGGGAGGGGCAGAACGAGTGGGGGAGGGGCAGAATGAGTGGCGGAGGGGCAAAAATGAGTGGTGGGGGCAGCAGGGGGCAGAATGAGCAGTGGGTGTGGCAAGGGGCAGAATGAGTGAGGGGGCAAGAGGCAGAACGAATGGCGGGTGGGCAAGTTAAACCCACCAGCCTACCTCAAAGGGTTGTCATGAGGTCTCCTGGGCATTTTGGGGGGAGTTTTTTTAATGGCGTATGGTATACCGGGTCCAGCTAGTAGTAGTAGTAGTAATAATAATAATAATAATAATAGTGCAAGATATACAAATACAATGAGCAGTGGGTGCATTTCCTGAACTTATGCAGCATCACTGTGACCTCTGTCTGCTCTAGTAGGTGTCAGTGTTAATGCATTGCTTTACAATCATGTTTGTGCTGTAATATTTCAGATGATTTCCCCCTTTTGAATGGGAATATGAAACCAAAAAAAAAAAAAAATTCGCTGAGGCAGGACAGCACTATATGAGTTTCTTACATGCTGCTCAGCCACACAGCCTTAATCGTGACCTGATGCATCCTGCTAGTCTCAGAAAGGGCCTCCCCTGAGTAGTGAGTAGTGGCTGCCATTTGAGCTACCTCACCAGTTTACTAATGCGAATGTTTCTCTTTTCCAGGAGGTCATGTGTTGTTTTCCCTCTACAATATGGATTTTATTTGCTTCCAGCAAATGCAATAAACTTGACAGGGTGCCTGTTCTCTTATTGATGCCTAGGAGGATTTCCCACGGGTCTCTCATTAATGCATTTGAGTACAGTCCCCTGCTGTGATATTTATTGCTTTTAATCAAGTTCTCTATACGAGAAAGATTAGTTTAGTCTTTGCCTGCACATCATACACTTGTAGAAATGACTAGTGGATAGCTATGGTGTTAGCATTAACTGACTAGCAATTTTTGCTAACATTAAAGTTGATGTTGATATGGCTTAACAGGACAATGCCATTATTGTAACACCTCTTTTGGCACATTAACATAGTTGAGCTCTTAAATCTATATTAGAAAGAGGCAAGAGTGGTTGCCAAGGCAAACTTCAGCTGCATTTACCTATTCTTTCTTAAAACAGAATGATACCCTTTTCACCAACCCAAGCAATATCTGCTTGTACATTTTGTTTAAATAAACATATCATTTTTCATCAGATAAAACAGAATCCTAGTTACACGGGGCTCTAGGTTACACATGCAGATGAAAATACATTGACATTTGGATCATAGACCTTGCAATGGCCATAGGTACATGCTGAAAATGTAATGCTTTCCACTACAACATTACAGCATATGTGGGGGTGAACATATTTATTTATTTATTTGCTTGCTTGCTTGCTTAGTTATTATTTTCTGCTGTTTTTGCAGTCATGCAACCCAAGGCAGTTTACAAAAACAATTTGAACTCATGCAGGTAAAAGTAAAAACATATCAGTAAAAACATATAGAGGTTTAAAAAAATTAAATTATATCAAATAGAATTAGTAAACCTGAGGGCAGGGGACTGTTAAATTAACCATTTGTAAGCCACTCTGTGAGCTTTTGTGGCTGAAGAGCAGGGTAAAAATACTATAAATAAATAAATAAATCATATCCATTAAAAAGCAAGAACAATGCAGAGTGTTATGAAAAGCCCTTTCCCTATAAACAGTTAGCACCCAAAACTCTCTTGAAACAAAAAAAGACCTTCATATGTTCACAGAAGTGCATCATGGTGGGGGCCAGTGTAGCTTCTCTATAAAAGCTGTTCTGGAGCCGGGAAGCAGCTACCAAGAAGGCCCTCCATTGTGTTCCTACCACATATACCTATGAGGATGGTGTGAAGGTGAGAAAGGTCTCTTATAGTAATAGTATATAGTCAGGACAAATGTTTAAGAAGATTATCAGACAGGAATGCAAAAAGTGTTCCTGTCTCACAATCTCCACTCCCATCCCTGCCCCGTCCCTGTTCTGGACCAATCACCCACCCCACCACACTTACCTCCTCTCTGGCAGTCCAGGAGTGAATGGAGCTCTAATGGAGCTCTGTTCAGTTCCTGGATAGAAATCCTGCAGATTCTCGCAAGAAGAAACAAGCATGGGGAATTCAAAAATAAAAATAAAAAGAACAAAAAAGGTAACAGCAAGCACGGAAACACACTTTAAAATGTAGAAGTAACCTGGGGAGGGTCATAAAAAGTGTGTCACTTACCTCGATGTCCCGATCTCACCTTGAAGTATTCTGGCAAGGACCACCATTAATGCTGGGATCTCACCAGCGAAATGGGGCACTTTGTCGAGCACAGGAAAATCCATGTCAGAAACGAAATAGGGGATCTTCCATCAATATAAAGCAGCACCCGTGAAACAGCAGCAAAACGGCTGCATAATGATGGGGGAACAATGTCATCTGGTAAGGGAGCCCTTTTGTGATCTCCTGGCATTGCTGTAACACCACTTTTGATGTATCTGATAATCTCCTGAGAGGAAGTTTTTAGATAGCTGGTCAGAGAGCTCATAATTATTTTGGACATCCAAACTTCTGTGCTATAGATTGCCAGTTTTTTATAGGCCATACAGTGAGATTCATAAACATAGTGGCATCTCCAAACAATAAAACAACTCTGTTTATTCTTTAAAGCCTTTCAGATGCCCTATAAGACATTAAGTAGCTTCCTGTAATTTATTTAACTTTTTGCTGCAGAGTCTTCTCTTGGACTATAGGTGGATAGATTGCTTTCTTTGGTTCTTCAGTTGCATTCCACTCACACAAACCTTATCTCATCTCATCTTACCTGTTTCTGTCACATTCTATATAATTTTATCCTAGTCTAGGGATATTATCAGATGTGGTAAAAATTGCAGGATTACAACATCATGCTAGCGCGAACATCGTCTTTGCATGGTCACTCTGTACTCTAGGTATGACAAAGGCATTGCAGGACAAGCTGTCAATCAGTATTGCTTTTTTTCACTATTGATGGCATGTGAAACCACGACCCATTGTAATTTTGCAAGATTGCAGTGTGACTGGGCAGTCCTCAGTGAGAAAACCTCTGGGTGAGAACATAAAATGAAGCATAGGACGCTCTTTTTATGAGCTGTCCTGTTTAGTTTCAATGTCTTTAGGTTTGTTTCAGTACTTGTGTGTTCATTTACTTTGTTAATTAAGGTGTTTTTGGAGTTTTAAATGCATTCATATCTTCTCGCAAGAACTGCCAAAATCTCACCAATGATAAATCATGGAAGTAAACTCCCATTCTTAAAGCACCAGTGGTCATCGTGCAATAATTCTGTGGAGGTTCTTCTGCATGATTACAGAGACATGCAATAGTGATAATGCCACGATGTTTCCACTATCCTCATTCATGGAATTATAGTCTTCCCTTCACATTCATGGGGGTTAGGTTCAGAAGACCCCTGCGAATGTGAAAAATCCATGAATAATAACAGCCCCCCCTCCTTCCCAAAAGTAGCAATTGGGCCTTCAGAGGCCCAGTCACCACTTTCCCCTGCCTGTCCGCCTCCCCGAAAGTGGGAATCAGGCCTTCAGAGGCCCGATCACCACTTTCCCCCACCTCCCCTCACGGTAAACCACAAATATGCAGAATCGCGAGTGTGGAGGCCATGAATGTGAAGGGAGGACTGTACAAGTGTTTTCACTGTTCATCTGATAATGTCCTAGGCTTGATGTTTCTCCTCCTTAGGTTTATTTCACTTATGCTGTTTTGTGACTCAGCTGATTTTCATGCTGACCCTCTATGGGCTTATCTGCACCAACCAGGACATAGGCTTCCCACTGGCATTACCTGGCTCTGGGTCTGGACCATTCCTCCCCCATTTCCTTGACAAAGTGGACTGGAGTCCTAATAGAATGTCTGCATGTCACTGCTGCTGCCACTTCCACCACCATTTTCCCTGATGATGCGGAAGCCAGGAAGGGGGCCTGCAACATGCTGAGGAACTCATGCCTGGCTTCCGAGAGAACCAGGAAGATGGTGGCAGCAGTGAGGGATGGCTTGCTGGAATGGACATGCAGAGCCTGATCCATGGACCCATGGACATGCAGAGCCTGATCCATTTCATCCCAGAGGTAACAGGGTAAACCAAGTATTATTTTACAATGCTGTAAAGTACCTTATCCCAGCTTGCCCCAGTTCCAGCCCCATATCTGCCACAAGGGTACTGCCCAGAGGCAGATTGGGGCAAATGTCCTTTGTCATATGGACTGCAGGGCTCTGGAGTGGGGAAAAGCTAGGGTATTTAGCCCAGGTAGATAGTTTTTTCTCTGGTCCATACTTTAAACTCTGGTTTTGATTTCTGGTCTTGAATTCATAGTTGTTCTGGGCAAATTACATAACTCTGGATCTAACTTTTTGTTTACCTTACTTCTTACAAGTTTCTGTTTAACTGTGAGCCTGCAAAAACTGAACATACTAAATCTTTACATGTCATAACCATATTGTAATGCCATATTTATCCACAAAATAAAGCCTAGATGTTTAACATTAGCTTATTAAAGTAATTCACTTGAACAGCCAGCTGCTCTTGCTAAAAATGTGATCCCCACTGATTGAAATTATGGGAAAGCATTACATTTTACATATTTCTTAGAGTGACCTGTAAACATGATATGGAATACATTCAATACTGTTTTGGAGGGCTTTCAAAGCACAATCTTGAATGAGAACTCATGGGCACTGAACAGCAAGCCGAGAAACATTTACATTATTCCCTGGAAGCCACGGGCTTTCACACAGCTTTCAATTACAATGTGGTTTAATTAAATTGACATCCATTCTTCCACACACAACAGTTTCAAAGTCAGGGAATTCATCTTACAAAGTGGAAGCTTAATTTGTATTGATTTTGATTAGAGTTTAAAATCATTGGGCCTTTCTATCCCCACAGCCAAATTAGCCTCGCATTAAAAGCCAAAGCAGCCACAATAGTGGATATAGGTAAAGCATTCTATGCATAAGGGTTCTGCAAGTGGTAATCATGGATAGAAGCAATTAACACTTCAGTTGTGTTTGGAGGAGTTAGCTTGCCAATGGTACCCTCATCCAGGCCATCCATTGCTGTCACTGTAACTACAGAAAAATGAGTTGCCTCGTGGGTTACCTACTATAGTGGATTTAGTTGTGTCTTAAGATTATAATGCATTGTGTTTTTATTTCTACCTGTTTTTAATTATGTTGCGAGCCAACTTGGGTCCAAGTTCTGGAAGAAAGGCAGAATATAAATCAAATAAATTAATTCTGCAAAGAGTTCCAAAGCTATTCTGCTAGTGATTATGCAAAGACTGGTGGAACAAAATCAACTCATATAATGTGTTTTTTTTAACTAGGGTTAAGACTGGCTATGAGGGCCAGTGTGGTGCAGTGGTATGAGTGTTGGACTAAGACTCTAGGAGACCAGAGTTCTAATTCCTGTTCACCATGGAAACTTACTGGGTTACCTTGGGGCAAGTCACATTCGCCTCAGCCTAAGGCAGTGGTTCCCAAACTTTGGTCCTCCAGATGTTTTAGACTTCAGCTCCCAGAATTTCTGACTGTTGGCCAAGTCAGCTAGGGCTTCTGGAGATTAGGTCCAAAACACCTGGAGGACAAAGTTTAGGAATCACTAGCCTAAGAGGAAGGCAATGTCAACTTCCTCTGAATAAATCTTGCCTTTTAAAAAAAAAATGAGAGGATCATCATAAGTTGGAATTGACTTGAAGGCACATAACAGCAACAAGACTTTAACAGTAAATATTTTCAGGGAAGAATATAGTTAGGTGATTAACTCAGAAACTAGGCACAGCTGTGCCTGTTTGTTAGCAAGGGAAAAACTTTCTGAAGAACTTATTGATCCAGTGAAATGTATCACTTTGGCTACTTCATATTTTGATTTCCCAAGAGAAAACATGGCCCAAATAAAATATATACCTTGACTTGACTCAATAGCTTTCAGATAGGCAGATATTTAGCATGCTTCAGAACTTTTCTGATACTGTCATTGGCAATTAGATTATCATAATAGAAGAACACATAAGAGAGCATCATAAACATCTGGATGTTACCAAGTTTACATTCAGTATCAGATTTGAACCTTTTCATTTTCCCTCTTGTTTCATCATATGCAAAATAACACTAGCATGTCATAGTATCCAGCAGAAAGCATTATTAGTTCTGTCAATCATTGTCTATTATTTTAACAACTATTAGAATTGGAATTTTCTGTTGACTACAGTAAGCAAATTACCCTTCCCTAAGAATCAGCAAGTAAGCCGTACTCTCCTTTAAATTTGTTAATCAGGTGTCTTATTAAATTGTTGACTTAAGGATACAATACATAATGAACACAACCACTGTATCTTGTTAGCATTTCCACAGCTCATTTAGCACCAAGGTGGGTGTATGGGAGGGGGCACACATTCTTTTAGAATTATAATGCACTTTATGATGCTAATCTGTATCATTGGTGCATCACTTTATCTTGCTAATGCTGAAGTATTCCTTGGCAGGGTTATAAGGCAATTGATAGCTCATTCACTGAGCGGACAGCTTGAACTTTGCACAAAATGTGGACAAAACTTATTAAAATGATCTATTTTGTTTTTCTGTAAAGCATTCAGCTGAGTGAAATGACTGTTCTCAGTAACAAAGGTTTTCAATTACCTCTGAAGGGCTCAGCATAGTTTGGATAAGGCCTCTAGGCAAAGAGAAATGAAACAATGCTATCACTCTCCAGTCAAAATGTGAAAGGCTAGCTCTCTGAAAGTTTACCTCTCAGCAGCAGGCACTGGGAAGCAGTCAATACAATTACAGCTGTACAGCATGCGCTTATAGTACAGAATAAATATCACTTCACTCTTAGAGCATCTTACTTAGTTACGTACCTAATATATATGTTAATCCTTGACACAGAGTAATATCTTCAGAGCATACCACACAGGAAGAGGGGCATGATGCTATTACCTGAATCATCATAGCAAGCAGAATGAGCAAGGCACCTAAAAGAGAGGAAAATAAAGGGCATGTATAGCTTAGCACTCACATTTTAAAAAACAAAATTCTTCATGATTTAATTGCAGTTAGCAGTGAATTAAGTAGCAACCACATTGCTTTTCAGAGAATCATAATTTGTTAAACAATCAAAGGTTGGCCAATTCCACAGATTGGGGTGCTGGGGGGGGGGGAAATCACCATTTAGTCAAACAGATTTCCACTTCTGAACAGTTTTAATTAACAGTGAATTTGATTTACACTCATATCTGCTCACTATTTAGTTTTAACCATTTGTTGGCAGTGAGCTGAGCTTGGAAAACTCTTTTGACTACAACTCCCAGAATCCCCACAGCCAACATGGTGAGTGCCCATGCTAGCTGGAAGGATTCTTGGCATCATAGGCAAAAAAAAAAAAAAAAAGAGTAGCAAATCAGATAAATTTTATAATATTCCCAGTTTCAGGAACTAGAAAGCAGCATCAAATATATTTGAACATATGTTAGAACTTCACCAGGATCAATAGGTGAAGATCAGGATCAATATTCTTCTGCTTAGAAACCTGATAGAACAATAATCTTGATGATGGGGTAATTCTTTAGTTAAGTAAAAGTAAAATTAAAAGAAACATCACACATAAAGTATAATGCAAGTGGGCCTTTGGATGGAAGAATATAGTAGGAACTTAAGAATTGGTCCTGCTGGATCATACGAAGAACATACATAGTCCAGGTTCTTTTTCCAATAGCAGCGAGGCAGATGGTTCCTAGAAATGGAGAAACACGGCATGAAAGCAAGATGAATTCCCTTTTATTTGACCCTCAAGCCTTTCTTGGATATGTGTACCTTTCTTGGATATAGTGCCAATCAATTTCATTGAATCACCTCAAGTTCTAATATTATGAGAGTAGAATCAAAGTTTCTCTCTATTTGCTCCACAGTGGTTCATAATTTCATAATAATCTTTCATCACTGTGCCCAGTTTAGTTCTCGCTCTCTCTTTCTCTCCCCCTCTCTCAGTAAACTGATATCTACAAATGCTTTGTTTGTAGGCTTACACTTTGGACTTTTTTGGACAAAGAAAAAGCAACGCTAGCAGCCTCGCCACGTAGCGAGGCTGCAGCACTGCAGGGTGTCCGTTTCGCATGACGCCCGTCCCTAGCGGTACTGTTGCAGTACTGCTGGGACATTTGAGCATTATATTTCAGTGATTTTTACTCACGATCATTGATCGTGAGTAAAAATCTGCTAAATATAACGCTCATATGTCCCAGCGGTACTGCAACAGTACCACTAGGGACAGGCGTCATGCGAAACGGATGCCCTGCAGCGCTGCAGCCTCGCAACGTGATGAGGCTGCTAGCGTTGCTTTTTCTTTGTCCGAAAAAGTCCTTTGATAATGTCTGTTACCTGTTTCTGAATCTTTTCTAACTCAAAGATATTCTTTGTGAGATCAGGCAACAAGAATGGCATAAATGAAGACACATCATGAATATATACCACACCATACATACTGTATGGTACTAGCCATTTTATTTTTAGGAAATGGACTGAAATCCTTAGAGCGCCACCTTTTTATCAGCTGCAGACACAGAGCGCTTGTTCTTGCAGAACTGTCCCCCAAACGCTTCCCTGAAAAGGTGTGGCCAGTTTGGTTTTTACCCACCTACACATAACATTGTATTACTTTCATATTTTTGGCTCAATATGTCACTTTACACTCACAGTAAACATCCTTTGCCAGTCTTGTGCCCAA
Organism: Gambelia wislizenii; assembly: GCA_030847615.1. Lineage (NCBI taxonomy): Eukaryota > Metazoa > Chordata > Lepidosauria > Squamata > Crotaphytidae > Gambelia > Gambelia wislizenii. The sequence goes on from JAUMIR010000004.1 coordinate 115,156,617, forward strand.
TTTGCTGAATTGGGAGAGATCCTTTTGGAGCATTTTGGAGTCCATTTGAGTTCTCACTATCTTGAACAATGTTATCATATGCAGACTTGGCTATGTCACTATTCACCTCTCAATGCACGATTTCATGAGGAGGTTCAGTGCCCCACTGAAACGTATTTCTTATTCACAAGTACAGTGGTGCTATCAACACAAACCATGTGACATTTTTGAGAAATGCGTTTTATACACCTCATTTTAGCTGGAATTCATGATTGCAGTTACAAATGCTCAACTTAGAGTTACACATTCATAACTGATACATATTCATGATCCCTATATATTAATTAGTGTAGGGAATACATGGGGATCATAAAAGTCTGCCAATCCTGACTTACTGAGCAGCAGCTTCTGAGAGCAACAGGGATCTGTTCTCTTCTCAATCAGGATGCAGTAAGCTGACATTTCTACTCTTCCCTCTAGCAATTTCTGATGTGAGGGAGAATTATGACAGGCATCCTGCTTCTGACTGTCACACACTAGAGGTTGCTGGAGGAAGGGGGTTGGAAACATCTGACTGCTGCCTCCTAATTGACAAGGGAATAACCTCTTGTTACTTGCCGCAGCTGCTGGTGGTAAGTCAGGATTGGGATAGTTGGGCCGGGAGACGCTACTTAGCTATGCAACTAAGATACAGTAGTTACATAACTAAGTAGCGCATCTAGAATAGCAACCTTTATTTATAGTAATGGCCTCTGCAGTACCAGTACACTCCAGACAAATAATCTCATGTAGCTTGAACCATGGGTTCAAGGGGTGCCTCTCTTTGCCTTACGTAAATGATGGCTCTCAAAAAGCATTCTTTGGAACTCTTCTATAGGCGTGGCATGTTCACCTTAAAATTTTACAAGTTGATAGCTGCATTTTCAGAATCTTTGAAATGTTAATTCCACAAGATTTAAAATTATAATTTTATCCACCTTAAAAGGTTCTTATGAGACTTTTCAAAAATGACAGGTGATGAGAAAAGGATAAAGACAACAAAGAAAAGTAAGAAAGCATGGAAGGCAGTTCACCCACCATAATGTTGCATGCAAATTTTTATTTTACATCACTTGTGTTATAAAATAGGCTAATTTTAAGGATGTTCATTGACGGAGAGTCTCCAGTTCCCTTCTTTCTCTCTATAGCCTACCTGGTTTCCCTGCGAGCAACTTTTCCTAGTATGTTATTGGCATTGGCAGCTGGTAGCCTTAAAATGCAGTAATAATGTGAATAAGGAAGGTGGAAACATCATGGCATCATAACTGAAATTATCAGAAAACAACCATTTGCATTTTAAGAACAAGATTAAAGGTCCCATGACTGTAACACTTGTCTTTGCATTACCTTTCATTTAAAATATATTTAAATGAAACACTTTTAACTGGCCCACACATGCTCCTTTAAGAGAAATGTCCACTTACTTCCATGTTAGCCAAGGCACAATATCCCAACAGTTCTTGCAAGAAGACATAAGTCCATGTAAAAGAACCAAAAACACTTTAAAAATCAAATTAAATACACAGATAAGCCCTGAAACATACATAAAAACTTGCCAGCAATACATGACAGTTCATAAAAAGAACGTCCTGTCGATTGTTTTCAAAAAGAGCCCTGGTGGCGCAGTGGTTAAATGCTAGTACTGCAAGCCACCATGTCGCAAGTTCGATTCCAGCCGGCTCCAAGGTTCACTCAGCCTTCCATCCTTTCATAGGTCGGTAAATTGAGTACCCAGCTTGTGGGGGCAATTAGCTAACACACATTGGAAACTGTTTAATGCAGTTAGATGTGTAAATAGCTATTGCTTAAAACAATTTGTAAGCCGCTCTGATAGCCTTGTGGCTGAAGAGCGGGGTATAAATAAATAAATAAATAAATAAATAAAATATTGTCACTGGAAGTTTTCTCAGTAGCAACAGGAACAGGGGAAAGAGAACCACCCATTCACGCTGTATTCTCGTGATTACAGTGGGACTTGGTTTCGCACACTCCTCTATTCTGCATAAATAACAATATTGAGGAGCTAGTCACGACTTAACCTGTGAATAAAAAATGATGCCTTATTCGTGGCTGGCACACATGCCAGCCATGGGAGGAGGATGTTGTCTGATAATTTCAGCCCATTTTGTTATTATTGCGTCGTAATGATACAATGTTTGCCTTGTCTGATAAACTATCCAAGGTGCTGGATCTAATTTAGAAAAAGGGTTTAGCACATCAGAGAGCTCCTTTAAAATTTGGGCCAAAACCCAGAGCAGATACAATGAAGCCACCAGCTGCTCCTGGTTGTGTAGCCCTCCTGAACAACAATGGTGGGTGGAAATAAAGGAGGTTCAGGAGCAGGGTCTAAATATGCTAAAGGCACCAGGGTCAGCTCTGGTCAGCACTTGGATGGGAGATTGCCAACAAATACCAGGTGCTGTAAGCTACAATATATTTCAAAGGAAGGAACTGGCAAAACCACACCTGAAGATTCCTTGCCGAAGAAAACCGTATGAAATTCATGGGGTCACTGTAAGTCGACAAGCAACTTGAAAAAAAATATATTCAGGGGTAGCCATGTTGGTTGTGCAGCAAAATCCAAAATCCACAAGCATCAATACCTTTATTGGGCCAATTCCAAAGCATAAAATACATGATGCAAGCTTTCAAAGCTTCACTGGCTTTTTCATCAAGTAAAGATGCTAAAAATCATACAGGAGAAAAATGGTGATGATATTGGAGTCACAGGCCTCCATTCTGTCTGAGATATTGTCACTTAAGCTGGTACTGAAGGATTTCACTACAGATAGAAGTCATTCCCCTTATTGGCCATGTGAGGACCATGGACAAAGAGCAATAAAAAACAAGTAATAAAATTTCAGCTCCATTAGAAGAGAAGAGTAACCTCTCTTGAAGCCCAGATGTCCCTGTCCTGTGCAAAGCTAACTGCTCCATCACCATTTTCCTCTTCTATGATTTTTAACATTTTTGCCTGCTAAAGAAGCCAGTGAAGCTCAAAAGATTGCATGATGCATGTTATGCTTTTGAGGTGACTTGAAAGCACACACACACACAGAGGAGTAGAGGAGAAGCATACAGATCTGGATTTGGATCCTTAGGAAACTTTTAAAAGTTCAAGAATGGAAAGTTTCTCTCCCCTCCTTTCCTTAGCAGCTCCCTGTGCCCACGTTAGCATTACTCAGGAAGGTCCCTTAACTCTCCAGAGGGGCTCTTTTTGGAGCTGCAGGTGACAGAATGAAGGAGATGATATGAAATTTTCTTCGCTGAACCATGCTGCCTTAATTTATTATCTTACAAAACAAGCCAGTGTCTTTTAGAAGCTGTAATTCTATGATTAGAAATGTAAAGGCTGTACAACCATTTTTTCCCTGCTTTCAGCCAAAACACACTTAATTTTCACTGCAATCATATTGTTCTTTTGTTTTTATATTGGCAGGGAAGACCTGAATTTTCTGAAGTGGTCTCCAAACTAGAAGAATGTCTATGCAATATTGAGGTAAACATTTAATCTGCTGTAATTTAGAAGTTTGAATGAAGTTTCTAGCAAGTATGATGACTGGCTGGTTAGTTACTATTCAGTTTTCTCATATGTATTTAGTCAGCTGTTACCTACTAAGCTATTAGACATAAATATAGCAAATAAAAAATAAATAGCCTATTCCTGTTCCAAATATAATAATTGACCCTGGGGCTATTTAATCTCCCAAAGTACCACAGAACAATAGCTACATGAACTATGAATGTATAATTCACTAATTTCACTAATTCAGTCATCCGTGTTAAGCAGAGTATGTACATCATCCACAAAAATGCTTCTATCATTCTATTGTATATCTTCTTTAATAGATTTCTAATTCCAGGAGAGGCTGAATTGGTTGCAATGACCCATGCCTTAATTATTGCCCAGTTAGAATATTGTAATGCACTCTATGGACATTTTCAGACAGCGCTAAACGGAGCTTACCGCGTGATGAGCTCCCAGGAGAGGAACGGTACTCTTGCACAGCGGGGGGTCATTTTTGGACGACGCCGTCCCTCTTCCGAGATCATCAGTGTCACTTCCATTAAGCTTTGGAAGCGGCCGCACCATATTTTAAGCATGGAAGTTGCCCGTGCTTAAAATATGGCGCAGCTGCTTCTAAAGCTTAACGGAAGTGACACTGATGATCTCGGAAGAGGGACGGCGGCATCCGGAAACGACCCCCCGCCGCACAAGAGTGCCGTTCCTCTCCCAGGAGCTCATCCCGCGGTAAGCTCCGTTTAGCACTGTCTGAAAATGTCCTATGTGAGCTGCTCCTGGATAGAGTTTGGAAGATGCAGCTACTATAACATGTGGAGCCAATCTGCTTTCGGGTATGTGCTATAGGGACTATGGACCATCATTAAAATGAGCTTCTGAGTTCAGTTCAGGGCACTGGTATTGACCTACAAAGCCTTAAATGGCCAGGATATCTGAAATTTTATCCTCTCATGTGCATTATTTGAAGGGAGGGCTCAAAAGCAATAAATAAATACTTTCAATAAACAAAATAAGTAAACACATTTTCCAGGATCAAAATAATGACAAATCAGATTGCTATACTTTAAATACAAAATATGAAAAATGCAAGTCATTAAAATAACAAATAAAATAGTAGGAGCAGATAAATGTTTTTGTTCAAAAGACAGTACCTGAAGACTCAGATAAATAAATCTTTAAAAAAAATCTCCCTAAAGGTCAGCAGTGACAACATGGAGCTATATATACTTCTTAGAGCATTCTACAGCTATGAAGCCACCACCACAACACAAAACAAAAGACTTTATTGCTTGTGCTAGCTAGTCTCATGGATTTCACTGGTGGACTGGAGAACAGGGCCTTATACGCAGAACTGAAAGCTTGGGCATGTTTTAAAGCCGTGGTTCATAACCTGTGGTTGGGGACTCCCAGGAGACTGTAATGTCCTCACGGGTGTCTGCGAAGGCTTGAAGGCTGCTCAGCCCACCTCCTGCCTGCAGTGGAGTGGCCACATGTCAAGGAGTCAAGGCAAACACTGACTGGCTGGCTTGGCTGGTGCATTGCCATTCAATCTGCTCCATCCACAAACTTACAGGAAGAAGCAGGAGAAAAGTCTTCCCTCACCGTCCAGTGCCTCTGAGGGATGGTTTAGTGGACGGTATAATGTATTGTTGTTGTTGTTGTTGTTGTTTTAAATATTGAGTTAAGTCTTGGTGGTCTGTGGCAACAAAAGATATTTAAAGGGGGTCCCTGGTAAAGAAAAGGTTAAGAGTCACTGTTTTAAAGCATGAGTGCAGATGGAGGGATGACACTGGCCTTCTGTAAAGCCACAGAATGCAACTGATCATTCTCATAACCTGGCTACAAATGGTCTAGTCCTCCAAAGGCTAAGCCAGCATCTTAAATTGGACCCCCAACTGGGCAGTCAATGTTCAAGGCACAGAGTAGATGTAACGTGATCCAAATGCAAGTGTTCTGGGTAGCACAGTTGGTAACACAGTTTCTGGACAATCTTCACGGATGGACCAGTGTAAAGTCCATTACAGTAATCAAGTCTGGGTCTAACCAGAGTGCATGTTACTGAAACATTATCACCTTTTCCAACTGCTTTGAGTTTTAAGAAGTAAACTATTATCTGAGTCCCATCCTTATTAGCATAAAAAGAAACTAAACAGAAAATATTTGAACCATAGTGTTTGTCTTGCATTATCCCTAAGCAAAAGTTTCCTGTTTATGAATCAGAGCAGCCTGCTTAATCATTTCTGCCATAGAAAGGGACACAAGGCCATCCTTGCAATACTTATTTCCAGTTTTCTTTCCCTCTGACCTCTAGAGCTTGTAATCGAGCAAAGGGTGTATGTCTGTATTGAGGTTGTAGTGTTATTGGCAATTAGGACATGCAACAAAAGTTTTGCAAGAGCTGCATTCCCAAATCACAGCAAAGGTCCTTGCTAAGTGAGCTTAATTAACACAATGTGATTAACATAAGTTAATTACCACAAGCAAGATAGACTTTACCCTCTTATGAGGGCTTACAAACACTTGCAATCTAGCACTTTTAAAATATCATGGGTACAGTGGCCTAATGTCTTTCCCTTTTGGCACAGCTTGCAGATTAACATTGTGACTAAATCTAAATGTATAGAGCCATTGTACTGTCTATTCTCCTTTACGGGTCTGAAACATGGGTCACCTATCACCAACACTTACGACTCCTCGAATGCTTTCATCAGCTCTGTATACGTACAATCCTAAATATACACTGGACTGACTATGTGACGAATGTTGCTGTCCTTGAGCAAGCAGGGATCACCAGCATTGAGGTCATGATATTGAGAACACAGCTGCGCTGGCCAGGACACATTTCTGGGATGGAGGACCATCACCTCCCAAAAATAGTGCTCTACGGTGAACTCGCCACGGGTCAGCGTAAGAGGGGCGCTCCAAAAAAGCAATACAAAGACTCCCTGAAACAACATCTCAGGCTCGGCCAAATTGATCACCAACAATGGTCCGCCCTGGCCTCACATCGCGAGGCATGGAGACGCACTATCCACAATGCTGCAGCCTTATTTGAGAACTCACGCTGAATAGGTCTTGAAGAGAAACGACAATGCAGAAAGAATCACAACCTGGAAACATCACCCAAGAAGACCTTCTGCTGTGCATTCTGCAACCGAACTTGTTTATCTTGGATTGGCCTTTTTAGTCATCAGTGTGCTTGCAAAAAGCGCGGGATGAGTCCTTCCTGAATCTTCATTTGTGAAGAAAAGCTAGAGAGAGGGGGGGGGAATCTAAATTTTTAAATTTCAGGACTAGAATCATTTGCTTTCCCTTTGTTTATCAATCCTAGCAGTGCTGTTATTTCCAAGAGTGCTGAGGTAACATGAGGAGTAGCACACCATGTGGTATGACTCTTTACAATGGCTACAGCTCATCCCATTGTTACCTGTCCTGATACCCCCCATTCTTTCAATAATTCATCAATTGGCTATATTTCCTAAATTGGCTTATTATTGGCAGTCCACCTGGTTTGGTAAAGACCAGGGATTCCCAAGTACAAAGACTCAAGGTTTACTCAGAGGCCTAAGGAAGTAGCCAGCCCAAATTCCAAAAAGACACGCCTGGGTAGGAATTAAGTTGGGGGGGACGACACACTTGAACTGATGAGTTAGGGAGGAAATGGGCTAATTTGCCTGGACATACATGGAAGTGAATCATTCAGTAATTCAATCAAGGTAGCTGGACACTCATTGTCTTGCAAAACTGGTTCTTCCTCACAGCTGTACTAAAACAATAGAGAGTTGCCTGATGCCCATCAGTTTTAATGTTTCAGCCACTAGCGATTGTTAACACATCCTGAGAATCCATTGTTTAACCCTGGAAAACTCTGGCAGACATTGTATTCCACTCATAACACCCCTTTAGGAGGAATATCAAATATAAATATCATCCCAAAACACAGCCAAAGTGTGTTCAGTCTCCCAGAGGCCGTTACTCTGTTAGTTTCCTGAGGTACCCATTCTTTTCTGCACAAATCCAGCCATTCTTTTCTGCACAAATCTCTGCTCTTCAGACAGGTATAGCATAGCCCATCATCCCCAACTCTATTCCTCTATCCCAATACCTCTGACTTTCTTCAATAGTCTTGTGTGAGTGCTTGAATCCTGAATGTATGTATGTGCGTTCCCCTGATTATTTTTCAATAAAAGCTATTTTTATTTTATCGCCTGGCTTGGAGTCTCGTCAGTGAGTACGAGTATACTGTACATAGATCAAAAGATCCCAGTTACCCGACCTCTTGCAGCCACTATTTGAGCTAATTAAAATTCCCCATATAAATATTACTTTATATATTAATTCCCCATCTTTCTGTAGGTCAGTAAAATGAGTACCCGGCTTGTGAGGGCAATTAGCTAACACACATTGGAAACCACTTAGAGAGTGCCTAGTGTGCTATAAAGTGGTGTGGATGCGTAAGTGCTATTGCTAAAACAATTTGTAAGCTACTCTGAGAGCCTTTGTGGCTGAAGAGTGGGATATAAATATTTAAATAAATAAATCCAGGGATCTGTCTTGCATTTCCTAGAACCCAATGAGGGCCATACTGCCTTGCTAGCTCTGCGGCCACTGCACCTATCATAAAAAATACAGTGAGAGCCATGACAGTATGCAGAACAATGCATGTTATTCTCTGCTGGAAGGGGAGATCATGAGAAGATTTTTTCTTTGTTTATTTGATGATATTGTGGACAATTTGCAGTAGTGCAGTTTGGTGGCAATGGGCAGCAATGAAGCAGCTTCATGTGGGGCCCATCCACACTGCACAATAATTGTACTATGATTCCACTTTGAACTGTCATGGCTGCATTGTATGGAATCCTAGGATCTGCAATTTAGGAAGGGGCATTTAGAATTTTCAGTGGAAGAGCTCCACTGTCTCACCAAATTACATGGATTCCATAGCATGTTACCATGGCAGTTGAAGTGGAATATTTGCATAGATTTGCATAGAGCAGTGTATGAAAAGCCACCTTAAGCAAGTCACACACTCTCAACTTCAGAGAGAGGCAAAGGCAACCCCACCCCCGAACAATTCTTGCCAAGAAAACTCATTTAGGGTAACCATGAGTAAGAAACAAGTTGAAGGCACACAATAAGTTTAATGTCGTATGAATGGGCCCCTGGGAAAAGTCAAGGGGGATACATGCAGGATGTTTGTTTCTCTACCCCTAAGGCCAGGTGTGTGGCATCTTGACTGTGGCTTAAGAAAAGGTACATCACACATAGCTCAAAGACATACTTTTCTTTATGGTTATTTCTATTTTTCCCCATCTCCAAGGGCTGTACTGTGAGATGTGAAAACAAATGCTGGGGCTGGCTCCTGGCCAAGCCTTAGTACTTTATCAGACCACCCTCCGTAAAAGTTCTTTTGCCAGCATATTTTGAAGCATTTTTATGCCAGTAAAAGAACCCCCTTGATTAGACCTACCTTTAGCAGTGTTCAAAGGCAGTCCAGGCACTAATGGAGAGTGAACGGAGTTCTGTTCACTTCCTGGTTCAAGATCTCACTGATTCTCGTGAGAAGACACTAGTGTGGCAAATTTAAAAATTAAAGCAAAAAACCCCACACAAAATGTAGACAGAAACACAGAAACACACTTTAAAAGTCCAAAGTATACAGGGGGAGTGTCATAAAAAGGTCATCCTCTACCTGTCGTGATTTCAACCAGAAGTGTTTGCCCATTGATGCTGTATTCACATGAGCACAATGGCATGAAGATTCAAATGTCAGCAATGCCAACAACAAAGTGTCACAGGAAATCAATTGATGGTTTGGCCCATCAATAAAATAGAACAGCTTTTAGACTTTACATGATCATGAAAGGACGTCATCGTCTGGTATGTGCGCCCTTTGGCGATCATTAGGTGTCTTATGATGCCATATTTGCCACATCTGATAAAGTCCTTAGTTTGCTTGGAACTCTTTGGTGTGAAAAGTGGATTTTGTGAGGGTAACAGGGGAAAGGAAAGCCTGGCTCTAATATTTTCTAAAATAATTGGCTGAGTCTGCGGAACTTAACTTTAGCCTGCACCCAATAAATACTCAGCTCCTTGGGGCAATCAAAGGAGGCTGATAAAACAGGAGATGTGCTTGATTTTAGCAACCAGTGCTTGCATTTCTATGCTGTGTGTGTGTGTGTGTTTATGTATGTATGTATGTATGTTTGCTGGAAAGGTTTTCCCTTCCTATTTCCCATCTTCTCCAAGTATATCCCAACTCTTGAGTCAAAAGGGTCAGAGCAGTAACTCCTCTCATCTATTTCATCTTTCCAAGCTACAGCTACAGCGGGTTATTTTATGTGTGTAGGTGGAAGAGCTTTTAAGGGAGGGGGATGACAGTGTGTGGTTTTTGGCAAAGTGAAGCAGTATATCACAAGTAAATGTGCTGTCTCACAGGAGAACTAGCTAGCTACCATGATGCATTGGCAGCACTTCGTATGAGATTAAATCAGGGGCGTGAGCTAGTGTAAGTCACAGAGAGCAATGTTTAGCTAGCTGAGGCCCATCGTGTCCACCCAGAAAATAGCACAAGGTTAAAGTTTAAAGGAGCAAATACTATGTACAGGGTGGTTATTCTTTACCACTCACAAAATCTTTACCACTCACAGAAGATACTTCTAGCCCTTCATCTCAATTTCCAGTAAAATCAACCAATATTGAGAGGCGCTTCTGAAAAGCCAAGCATTTCCAAACACAGCTTCATAGTCTTGCTGTTCTAATCTGTTGTTCCTCCATGTTGTTCTCGATTGCAATCTATTGCAATAGATAACAACGATAGTAAGATGCAATAAATTACAGTGGAGAATCTATGCAAGACTCTTGATTGTAAAAAATGTAGAATAGATTACAATGGCAAGTCTGGGTTCTCCACTGTAATCTAATATTCCAGCTTAAATCCACATTTTTTTCCCTTCAAGGCGAAACCCAAAATAATTCATGATGTAGAATACAATTTTTACAAAATGATTTTTTTCACATTAGTGCTCTTCTTTAAAAGAGATTTAAAGAAGCCCACTTGGGTCCCCTGTTGGAAAAAAAGTAGGAAGGAAGGAAATAAATAACTATTAATAGATCTGAATGCTCATAAAATTACTTTGGAACTTATATTACTGTTATTTTTTAATTGGTGAAAGTGATGGCTTAGCATGACATTTTTCTATAGCAAGCATGTCCTTTGAATACATCCAAATTGCCACAAAATTCCCCAAATTGCCACAAAAAAAAAGCTAGTCCAGCCATGTTCAGAAACATGTTTCTCACCCTATATGGCAGGACAGCAACCAAGGAAAGTGGGGAAAAAAAACCTTACTTTGCCCACTAGCTTTCATTAGGGAGAAGGCAACTGTATGATCCTATTATTTCCCCTAAACCCTATGGACTTTTTCAAATGGTTGAAAAAACTCATGAGGAGGTTGGGAGAAGAACGGGGCTGTCACGCCTACACAGCCCAGTTTCAGACTTTTTACTGACAAAAAACCTCAGTGAATAAAAAGTGGCGCGAGCAGCATGGAGGAAGGTCAGGAGGAGGATGGGAGAAGGACGGAGGAGGACTGCATCATCTGAAATGGGGCTGTGTAAGCGTGACAGCCCCATTCTTCTCCTGACCTCCTCATGGGTTTTTTCAACAGATTGAAAAAGTCCTATATCTGTGTACATCTTTCAGCCTGAGTACTCGCAGTTTCAAATAAAGCTGCTGTCGCATGACTTCATATGCTGATTTCTACAAGGGAGAGCATAGTTGGGAGTTGAGGGAAGGATACACATAAACCTAATGCTCATTCAAGAGCCTGGAACAGTTATCTTGTAGACTGCAGTTCCCAGAATTCCCAATAAGTATGGCCAATGGCCACGTTAGACAGGAGATTCTGAAAACTGCAGTCAAAAGAGTAATTTTTCCAAGCTCTGCTTCATGTTGTCTCACATTAGATGGGATTTTTAAAAGATGAAAAGGCCTTTATTTAGAATAAGTCATGTTTAATTGGAAGACTATTTTATCTTTTTAAAAAAATCTCAGCATTTGCCCTTTGGACAAGAAGGAGGGTTGGTAATATCAAACTTCAACTATTATGGATCTTTTAAAAAAAAAATGGCATCCTATGCCATTTAATAGATTACCATATTTTTACAGCACAACTTTCATGAGTTCAGAGCCCACTTGGTTAGATGTATGAAGTGTTAGTCTCATTCTGTGCATACATATGTATGCGTATTCCCATGCATACACAGAGTGGAGTGAGAGAAAAATACAGCCAAAATGCCATGGGGGGAAAATTGGATATAGTACTCCAGGTGAAGGCTGACTGGATTAGAGAAATACCTCTCTCTCCACCATTCTCTGCTGATGTTGTAACTTTCTTTAATACTAAATTTGAAACTATATCTTCTGATCTTGGTGCTCCTGAACTTTCTTCATTACCAACATACAAAATGTCTGTTTCTTCTATGCTTTTTTCTTTCTCTCCTATCTTGCCAGATGAACTATTCAAAATGTTGGTGTTCAAATCCTTCTACCTGCTCTCTTGATCCTATTCTTTTTTGCTTCTTAGTTCCTGTTGACCCACCATTCTCTTTCCATATTATTAATCTGTCCCTTTCTACTAGCTCATTTCCTTCAGAGCTGGAACATGCTACTGGCTCTAATTCTTAAGAAGCTGTCACTTGATCATCTTCTCTTTCTAATTATCACCCTGTTTCACTGTTGCATTTCCTCTCGAATTCGTATACATTGCCTCAACTTTCTTTCTTGCATTTCTGTAATGGATCCTTTTCAATTTGGATTTCGCCTTTTGCACTCCACAGAAACAGCTCTTACAAAGATCATAAATGATCTTATTCAGGCCAAATCAAAAGACCTACAATTAGGTCCAGAAATAATTGGACACCGACTCAAGGGTTTTTTTGGCTGTTTAGCAGGATAAATTCAAGTTACGGTTAGGTGGTGAATGTGGGCTTGAAGCGCAGTCTCTCAGCTTTGATTTGGGGGTGTTTACATCCAAATTGGAGGAAGTGTTTAGGAGTTGCAGCTCTTTGGTGTGTAGCCCCCTCTCTTTCAAGGGACCAAAAGTAATTGGACAGTTGACTCAAAAGCTGTTTCATGGAGAGGTGTGGGTTATTCCTTTGTTATTTCTTCATCAATTAAGCAGGTAAAAAGTCTGGAGTTGATTCCAGGTGTGGCATTCACATTTGGAAGCTGTTGCTGTGAACCTACAACATATGGTCAAAGGAGCTCTCAATGCAAGTGAAAGAAGCCATCCTTAGGCTGCCAGAAAAATAAATAAACCCATCAGAGAGATAGCAGGAACATTATGAGTGGCCAAATCAACAGTTTGGTACATTCTAAGGGGGAAAAAAGTGCACTGGTGAGCTCTGCAACACCAAAAGGCCTGGATGTCCACAGATGACAACAGTGGTGGATGATCATAGGAACCTTTCTATGGAAAAGAAAAAAACTCTTCACAACATCCAGCCAAGTGAAAAACACTCTCCAGGAGGTAGGCATATCATTATCCAAGTCTACCATAAAGAGAAGACTTCACGAGAGCAAATACAGAGGGTTTACCACAAGGTGCAAACCATTCATAAGCCTCAAAAATAGAAAGGTCAGATTAGACTTTGCAAAAAAAAAAAATCTTAAAAAGACAGCCCAGTTCTGGAACAGAATTTTTTGGACACATGAAACTAAGATTAACCTGTACCAGAATGATGGGAAGAAAAAAGTATGGAGAAGGCTTGGAATGGCTCATGATCTGAAGCATACCACATCATCTGTAAACCACAGTGGAGGCATTGTGATGGCATGGACATGCATGGCTCCAATGGCACTGCATCACTAGGGCTAGAAAGCTGGACCAAAGCTAACAAAATGAAATTCAATATGGAGAAATGTAAGGTACCGCACTTAGGGTGGAAAAACAAAATGCAGAGATATAGGATGGGGGAGACCTGGCTGAACGAGATTATGTGCGAAAGGGATCTAGGAGTCCTAGTAGACCACAAGTCGAACATGAGTCAACAGTGTGATGCGGCAGCTAAAAGGGCCAATGCGATTTTGGGCTGCATCAGTAGAAGTATAGTGTCTAGATCAAGTAATAGTACCACTCTATTCAGTCTTGGTCAGGTCTCACCTAGAATACTGTGTCCAGCTCTGTGCACCACAGTTCAAAAAGGACAAATTTCCTGGTGCATGTCCAGAGGAGGGTGACTAAAATGGTGAAAGGTCTGGAAACCATGCCTTATGAGGAAAGACTTAGGGAGCTGTGTATGTTTAGCCTGGAAAAAAGACGGTTAAGGACCGATATGATAGCCCCGTTTAAGTATTTGAAGGGGTGTCACATTGAGGATGGAGCAAGCTTGTTTTCTGCTGCTCCAGAGACAAGAACACGGAGCAATGGATGCAGGCTCCAGGAACAGAGATTCCACCTCAACATTAGGAGGAACTTTCTGACAGTAAGAGCTGTTTTACAGTGGAACACACTCCCTCAGAGCGTGGTGGGGTCTCCTTCCTTGGAGGTCTTTGAACAGAGGCTGGATGGCCATCTGTCAGGGATGCTTTGATCGTGATTTTCTGCATGGCAGAAGGTTGGACTTGATGGCCCTTGTGGTCTCTTCCAACTCTACAATTCTATGATTCTATAATTATTTCATGCAACTTATGTGGTAACTGACAAAGAACTAACACCAAGCTCCCCACTATGCATATCTGATACTTTGCATGGCGTGACAGTAATAGTAGAACCAGGCCTCAGAAAGGCCCAGCTTTTTTTCCATCCCATTTTCTATGCAGCTGTCCTGGTTTCCAGCTATTTAAAAATGTGGTCTCATTGTTTTTGCTGCTGTTGGTATAGGATGGGGCCAGGCTCTATGGGATAAAATGACCATATTACACTAATAATTAAAGTGACTCTGATAAGGTCAATGACAATGAAGTCATCCCTTTTTCTAGTAGGGAACCAAAGAAGTCTGGGTAAAGGGCCTTTCCCTTATCTACACTTAGAACATGTTGGGTGGTAGGAGGTGAATGTTTGCCCCCCCTGAACAAAAATGTTTAAAAGAATGCTTTGTATTGGTTGCAATGACTATCTGTCAGGGATGCTTTGATCATGATTTCCTGCGTGGCAGGGGGTTGGACTGGATGGCCCTCGTGGTCTCTTCCAACTCTGTAATTCTATGATTCATTCCCTTGGTATGCAGTTCTCTTCAAAAAATAAACCTACTACTGTATAACTAGAGCTCCAGAAGTAACTGAGGATTGTAGCAAAGGTACTTGCAAGTTGTGCGTGCTGCTATCAGCCTTTCTGACAAGACTTGGCAGTTGCCATGAGCGAGTACTGACAATGTCCTTTTTGTTAAATCCAGTTGATGTCACCAGCCTCTAGCAACAGTAGTGGTTCTCTTTCTCCTTCCTCTTCTTCGGATTGCCTGGTAGCTCGAGGATGCCCTGGCCGTAGCCATGTTGCTGCTTTGCGAAGTCGCTTTGAGTTGGAATATGCCTTGAATACAAGAGCTTATACCGTCTGGTCACAAAGGTAAGAACACATCTCATAAGGAGGAAAGAATTTCCTACTAGTTCTAGAATTACCTGGGATTTTTTTTCCTCAACTGTTCTAGTAGACCAGTGTTTCTCAGCCTTTGGTCCTCCAGATATTTTGGACTCCCAGAAGGCCCGGCCAGTATAGCCGATGGTCAGGATTCTGGGAGGTGAAATATAAAACTTCATGAGAACTGAAGGCTGAGCACCACTGTAGTCAAAGACACCTAAAGGCATCACAAAAACAAAACAACTCCCTTCATTTCTTTGAGGTGGCACCCCATGATGTGTTTTGCTATTCAGTATCCCATACCTTGGGAGATCCAGCATGATGTAGTGATTTGAATGTTAGGATACAACTCTGGAGACCAAAGTTTGAATCCCCACTCAGCCATGGAGACCCACTGGGTGTTCTTGGGCAAGTCATACTCTAACCAGCCTCAGAGGAAGGCAAAGGCAAATCCCCTCTGAAAAAATCTTGTCAGCCCCCACCCCCCGATAGGTTTGCCTTAGGGTCACCATAAGTCAGAAATTACTTGAAGGCAAACAACAACTACAACAACAACCAACACATACCCTCCAACATTTCATAGATGAAAACCAGAACATGTGTGGCCAAGCAACATCAGAGTGTGCTCAAGATGGCAAAAGTTATTGCTGAGGAGTAACAGACAAGCTAGGAGCTTCTGCGGGAGTTTGCTTTTACATGAGTCTACTGAGATGGGCAGGATACCACCACCCCTCTCCTCTCCCCCAGGCTGAATTAACTGAGTACAAACTACTTTTGCACTTTGAATTCCTTATTGTATTTGATTACCTGTACTGATTACTTTGTTTTATTCTAAATTATCTGTATTTTTTTCCCTTTTCTTATTGTATTTTAGTATTGTATTTTAGTATTTTATACTATTGGAATAGTGATAATTGTTTTATTCTGTAACCTTTTGTAAAGTGCCATGTACATTGATGGCACTATATAAATAAACTGATGATGATGATGATAAAATTTATTTATACCCTGTTCCTCTGCTAAAAACAATCGGGACGGCTTCCAACAATTAAAACATTGTAATAACGACTAAAAGCACCACCCACCCCACCCACCCCCATAAAAAGACATTAAACAATATAAAATTAAAACCACCTAACTAAAATCACATTAAAAGCAAATATACACAAGATTAAAAAAGGCCAGGAGATGCAGCTCCTGAGGCCGGGATCTAATCAGGAAAGCCCTGCTGAAAGAGATCCATCTTTAGTGCTTTTTAAAAGCTACTTAAGTTCGTCATCTGACGGATCTTGTTCGGCAGGTCATTCCATAAATTGGGGGCGATTACCGAAAAGGCCCTCTGGGAGGTTGCAGACAGCCTAGATTTTTGTGGCTGAAGCAAATTCCTCCCAGAGGACCAGAGTGCACGGGAAGGATTGTATGGGAGGAGGCGGTTTTGAAGATAAGGTGGACCCAAGCCAATTAGGGCTTTAAAGGTAATAACCAACACCTTATACTGGGCCCAGAAACTGATAGGCAGCCAGTGGAAAGATTTCAATACTGGAGTTATATGGTCTCTCCGAGATGTTCCCGAGACCACTCTGGCTGCCATATTTTGTACCAACTGAAGTTTCTGGACCAAGCACAAGGGTAGCCCCATGTAGAGCACATTGCAGAAATCTAGACGAGAGGTTACCATCACGTGCACCATGATGTCATAGTAAAATGGTGTCCTTTCTATAAAATGGCAAAATCAAGATTTCCTTTTTGGAGATTTTTTAAAATGTGTAGAATATTTTCCAGCTGTGGACGGTTGAATCCATGGATACAGAATCCATGGATATGGAGGGCCAACTGTATTTTGTTTTAATCTACTGTATGTTATAATCTGCTTTGAGTCCTATGTTGAAAAAACAGTAGGATATTAAATCAAGCAAGCAATAATAATAAAAGTAACACTCTGATTTATAAATCACAGCTGGAATCTTGTCAGTTAGTCCCATATAGAGTAGGCCTACTTAATCAATTATTGAGTGGTGAGTCAATGCCTAAGTAGATGCCATTGATAGAATTGGACTTCTCTAGTCAGGATTAACAGCAGGATTTAGACCCATGTTGGTAATCACACACCCAAGGGTATAGGTACAGAGTGGGCAAAATGAGGACATTGCACTGCCCAATAAGAAATCTGACTCCCTCCCATGAAATTTTCCTTTAGTCCCTACATTTCAAGCATTGTGGAGAGTGAGAAACAGAGTTGTTCTCATCTAGAACAGACCAAAACCACAAAATGACAGAACACCCTCACTGTCACCTACAGCCCCCAGCTGAGACCACTCAAATGCATCATCAATGAGCTACAACCAATACTGGAGTCCTCTCAAAAACTCTGGGAGGCAGGCCTTTATAGCCTCCAAATCTTAATCAACTACTCATTTATAACAGGATACATAATATGGATGGTAATACAGGGACAAGACCCTGCCACAAACCCAGATACCAACTCCATCCCACGTCTACTCTGGAACAATATTACAGGGACCAATAACATCACCCACAATATCAGAGGTGCATGTACTTGCTCTGCTTCCAATATGATACATTCCACCCTATGTCAGCAATGCCCCACTACACTCTACTTTGGACAAACAGGACAGTCTCTATGCAACAGGATAAATGGACACAAACCGGACATTAGAAATGGCAATACTCCAAAACCAGTTGCAGAACATTTCAATCTTCCTGGACATGCAGTAAGGGATTTACAGGTCTCAGTCCTTGAACAAGGAAATTACAAAGGAAGACTAAAAAGAGAAGCAGCTAAATTGAATTATATTCACAAATTCTAATTCATTAGCAGAGATATGAAAAAAGACAATGGCACCACATATATGAATACTGTTGGCCCTCCATATCCACCATAATCCAATACAATAAAAATACGTATCCTCCATATCCACCATAACCCAACCATGGCTTGAATATTTTTTTTAATATTTGAATAGACTTTGCTGTTCATCATTTTATATAAGGGATGCCATTTTACTATGCCATTGTATATAATGGAACTTGAGCACCCATGGATTTAGATAACCATGAGTGGGTCCTGGAACCAAACCCCAGCAGATACAAAGAGCCCACTATACAAGAGCCCTCACTACCACACATATAACAAAAGGAATCTTCGCAAAGAGAGTTTCGAATCCATGGAAACTGATTTTTGGTAAGTAGAATTACTGCTTTTAACACATCAACACTGACCACTGTAATGATCTGAAAGATTTGTATCACCTTACCCAGCCCTTTGAAAATTTAGGGCAAGAGACATGATTTGTATCTTTCTGGATCCTATTACATTCTATTCTACTCCCACATCTATATAAATATGCCTTATACCTGAGGCCTTAATACCACTCATACTGCATCTGTAGAAGTGGGTTTGTCTCCGTGAAAGCTCATGCTAAAATAAAAACCAGTTAATCTTAAAGATGCTGCCACATTCCTTTTTAAAATCCCACTCCCTTCCTCCTTTTTTGCTGCAAGAGACTAATACTGCTACTTCTTTGAACACTCTTATATTTACTGTATGCATTTTTTTGGTAGCTTTATCCTCCCCTTTTCTTTGGATGTTAACCTGTATTTCTAAATGCTCCATTTACATTTTCACATACTGCATTGCTAGAAAATGGAAAATGAAGGGAAAATTCATTGGGGAGAGCAGAATACTTATTCAAATATGGCAACACCCTTATTTTGCTCTCCCGCCATAGCTACATCCCTGACACCATCATCCTTTTTGCATGAAAAAAATGTTCAAAGGTAAAACAATTGTATTTGTCTTCTAAAAAATCTCCATAGTGGAATATGCTTGGGGCTTACTGTACTCCAAAGAAAAGCGGCAGTGCAGCAGGAATGTTCCATCTTCCATGCTGCCTTACCGCATGGCGCTGTCATTCTTTCGTTCTGGTCCCATGGGAGACTGAGGTAAAACGATGTCTTTTTGCTAACTGGAAAAACCCATTCACAAAAAGATACAGTTTTACCTTGGTCCCCCACAGGACCGGAATGAAAGAATGCCGGAAGAACAACAACTTCAACCAGTAAGGCAGCACAGAAGACAGAACATTCCTGCTCCCTTGCTGCTTTACTCTGGAGTGTGGTAAGTCCCCTAGTGAATAAATGTGGATACAAACAAGTGTCAGAGATTTTCTCATTTTAATTAAAGCAAACCCAAAGCAACACCTCCTATGTGAAGGAACACAATCTGTTGTTGTTGTTGTTGTTGTTGTTGTTGTGTGCCTTCAAGTTGTTTCCAACTTACGATGACCCTAAGGAGAACCTATCACAGAGTTTTCTTTGCAAGATTTGTTCCAAGGGGGGGGTTCCTTTGCCTTCCTCTGAGGCTGAGAGTGTATGACTTGCCCAAGGTCAGCCAATAGGCAGGGCCAGTTTAAGGGATTTTGGGAGGCCCTGCAATGCTTTATTTGGGGGTGGGCATAAGTTTATCTCAGGTCAATGTAACCTAACCTAGTTACAGTACAGGATGTTCAGACTATTACATAATTTGCCACCAATAATTTAGTTTAAAAAATTATATTATAGGCACTAATGTAATATTTTTTGTTTATTAGCAATTAATCATCATCATCATCATCATCATACCCCGCCCCTCTGCTAAAAACAATCGGGGCGGCTTTCAACAATTAAAACATTGTCATAATGACTAAAAACACCACCCACACCCACCCTCCCAAATTAACATAATGGTGTAATTTACTCAAAGAAAAGAAAGAGCTGAGTCCAGTTTAGTATATACTGTATAATGCATTGTGTCCTTTCTTACTTTTACAATCCTTTGCTGAAAATTTTGAAATACAAAGTATAGCCTGAATTATTCTTTTAATGTTATTTTTAACCAGTTTACATAAAATTTATATCAAAAAATTAAAATTACAACATTTATAAAAATGGACTTTGCTTTTATTTTCCAGCTTCTTTGAGTTTTATTTAAAATATCACTTAAATCTTAACTTTTCTTGCTTTTTGAGCAGCAAACACCTTCACTAACTTCTCAATATCCAAGGAACATGCTATCTGCCTTTCCACAGCTATCACAGAAAGACCTCTTAGTTGTCCTCACTCATAGAAGATCTCAAGTAACTTTTTATTAACTTCAGCTTAGAAAAGCTCCGTTCTGTAGAGGCCACTGACTCTGGCATGCACAAAAAAAATTCTCAGTGCAACTGACACTGGGAAAATGTCTTCTAAATGCTTTTCATAGACATACTGAAGTACTGTTAGACAACTGCTGGAATTTCATGGTAACATGGGGGATAGCACTTCTAATTGATTAGCAATCCCAGGATTCCATTGGAAAGAACCATGTCAGTCAAAGTAGTATCAAACTGTGATCATTATCCAGTTTGGATACACCCAAGGAGGGGGGGAAATGACAATATTCAGTTTACTATACATTTTTTCCCTTTTAAGGCCCATACTCCCTAGATTCTTCTTTGATAATAAAGATGACTGTCTGAAAAACAGGGAGCTCTATGCATCCTTGTTGTTGGCACTATCTGACCATGTGGCAGGCAAAGCTCTACACAGAAGACTTTTGGAACAAAACAGTTTGCCAATGACTTCACCAAAGGCAAAAAAAAATCTGTATCACAAAATAGTACTAAATTATTATCCAAAACAGGCTGTTCCAGAAGTATCTTATGTAGTGAGCACAACATACTGGTCCTACTATACAAAATTAAAAAATGAAGGATCACCAATGCTATTGTGCTCCCTTGTCCCTAGTGCAAAAGACGTATACCCTGAAGGGAAGAATTCTGAGCCCCAAGAATTTGTTTTGAGCACTGAATGAAACTCACTGGTTTTAAAAATACAAAAATCCACTCTTGGTCAGGCAGGTGAGAGTATTTTTTGTGGTTATTTCTGGATTTGTGGTTAAACAACTGGGGGCCTAATTATAGCACTTTGATTCCACTTTAACTGCAATGACGACATCCTAGGGAATCCTGGAGTTTGTACTTTGGCCAGAGGCACGGGAGGAGCTCCCTGGCTGAGAATTCCATGATGCCCCTCCCCAGACTGCCAACCCCAAGGTTCCAGAGGGCTGAACCATGGTTGTTTAACTGGAATCAAAGTGCTATAATTATGTAGTGTGAATGGGCTCTAGGAGTCCGAAATCCTTGCTAATTTACTGCCAGTCACCCAACTAACTGCCAGGAGATCCATCATTCTGAACAACTTTGTGGCCACCCCTGCCTTCATCAAGCCACATGCATCTCCTGACTATATGTGTGTTTAAAGCAGTGGTTCTTAACCTGGGGTTTGGGGCTACCAGGGGTCTGCAATGTCCTCACAGTGGGTCTGTGAGGCTTGAAAGTGGCTTAGCCCACCTCCTCCCTCCATGGAAGCATGGAGAGATGCTGGGCCAGGCCGGGCCAGAGAAGGACAGTGCCAGACAGGAGGAAGCATCTGGCACAAACCAGACGTGGAGCCCAGCTCTGGCTGTGTGCTGAGGCAACATTGGCTCCCAGGACACCAGGCAGGCTCTGCTGCTGATGGCAGCAACCTCAGGGGTAGGTCTAGTGGTGGTGACGATGGCTGAGAGACCCATGCGCACACTCAGCTTATCTGTGCTGGACGAGGGAGGAGACAGCCACAGCTCATTCACATATTGATACCCTGGTCAGTCAATTAGGAGGGGGCAGCTGGGGAGGTTAGGGGTGGGCTTAGAGGGATCAAGCTCCACTCTTAAAGGGATAAGGAGACTGTAGGAGGAGGGAGGGAGGTTTATGGTGGAAGGGAAGCTCATGAAGCGGCAAGAAGGGACAAGAAGGGCAAAGGACATCAGGGCACGCCCACTGGGCTGCCATGCAAAAATCATGCGTTACAATGGGGACCCCCACAGCTATGGCCCCACCCCCGCAGCTGCAGGTGCTGTGGGGCCCTCAAACCGGCCCTGCCAATAGGTTTCCATGGCTGAGTGGGGTTTTGAATGGTAGTCTCCAGAATCGTAGTCCAATGCTAAAACTACTATACCATGATGGCTCGTTATAACACAATATAAAATGTACATATTTAAAACGGTGTGTTTGTGTGTGTGTGTGCATGTTTAATCTGGAGAAATGAAAGGCCAACAACAAATGTGAGGGGAAAACAAGCAGGTTCAGGAAGTATTCAAAGGATCTTAGAAGAATTCTTCTCTTTTGTGCTGCTGCATATAACAGATTTGCATGAAAAGAATGAGCGAGTGACACATTTAGGTTACACTATAGATACCCAAGAGGGTGAGAAAAGTAGTTATCACAGCAGCCTCCCTGCTACTGTAATTTAATGTTCCTCTCGGTGTGCCACCCAAGCTCATTAGCTTGCTGAAATGGGTTCCTGTATAACCCAAAGGGTTACGGAACATGCCCCCCTCAAATTCTGTGCAATACAAATTAACTAACTCCAATCCTATAAATAGAACGTTGAAAGAGTTACCCAGAGGCAAAATGTAAAGTAAAATGAAGATGGTTTTTGCAGATTCAGTGTTTTTTTCAATTATACAACACACTGAGATGATTAATGACCTAGCTTTCTAATGACAATAGTTTCTTGAGGCTTTAATTTTTTAAAACATACTGATTGAGAGAGAGAGAGAGGAGGTGATTCTGTGCTCACATCTATATTTCAATACATTGTTAGATTTTTTTCACATGTTCCAACTCATCTTAACTGCCAAAGTCGTAAGCCGGCCCACATGATAGGAAAGTGTGTTTCCCTACCTCATTTTGCTTCACACTGTTCTCACCCACACACAGAGTTAAGGCAGCATGAAATTACCTCCTCAATTCTTGCCTTGTAAATATAGCATTCCCCCAGTAGTCCAATGGGCGTTCTCTGATCATGGGCCTGGGATGAAAGTTTGGAACACAATCTAGACAGTGTTCTCCCATGTGTTCCAGAGCTTTTCCAAATGCACCAGCATTTCTCACTCTTACCTCCACCACCACCCCAATTGCTCATCACACTCACTAAGGCTACATCTTAGGCTTCACCATGTTTGAAAAGGGGAACAGCATGTGATGGCTACTATTAAAAGCATGGGATTGGGGTAAGTATCCCACTGTTCCATGCATTAAGTCCCATTAGGCAGTCTGAAGGTAGAGGATGTCTCCACCTTGCTGAAACTTCATCTGAGCAATGCTTAAACAGGATTCCACTGTCTTGTGCATGTTGTCCTGAGATCCTACGTCCATAGGATCCACAGTAATTTTTTTGTATTTTTAATATGCCACCTTAATTCCAGAAGGGAGCCAAGGTAGTTCACAAAATACCACATAAACTACAGTTTAAAACCATTACATTACCATACTGTATACCAGTGCTACTCAAAGTCGTGCTCTTTGGAGTCGTGCTGGTCCACAAGTCATCAGCTGACAGTCCGTGATGAGTTTACAGGAAAGAAAAAAACAGCTATAGCCAATGGGCACAAATATGTTACCAATCCTTGGAACATTTTTTAAAAAAATCAGTCTCCCATATCAGGTACTCTGAGAAACACCAGTGTAGACTATGTACAGTATACATAATGCAGCATATACTATGACCAGTATACTCTCTGACTGTGTATTAGGCAACACAGTTAAGGGTTTAGGAGGAGAAGGACTTTTTCGGACGTCTTAAATGTAACGGAAGCAGCCTCGCCACGTTGCGAGGCTGCTGCGCTGCAGGGCGTCCCTTTCGCATGATGCCCGTCCCTGCCGGTACTGTTGCGGTACTGCAGGGACATTTGAGTGTTATATTTCAGCGATTTTTACTCACGATCAACTTTCGTGAGTAAAAATCACCGAAATATAACACTCAAATGTCCCTGCGGTACCGCAACAGTACCGGCAGGGACGGGCATCATGCGAAAGGGACGCCCTGCAGCGCAGCAGCCTCGCAACGTGGCGAGGCTGCTTCCGTTACATTTAAGACGTCCGAAAAAGTCCTGTAAAAAGAGAGCTCCCTCAGAGAGGCAAATGTGTTGGGAGGTTGCAGTATTTGTTGCATAGTTCTTGGGAAGAGGGTAAAACTATTTTGTTTATTTGTTTGTTTGATTGATTTATATGACACCTTTATCCCAGAATCGGAACCAAGGAAAACAAATGGGAAACAAATAATGTTTCTGTTGTCCCATACTATTTACTGGCAATTCTTGGGGCGAGCTGCAACATTTTATTCCCACGCTTGAATTGGTTTCTTTTTAATTCAAAGATGTATTGGAACAACAAAAAAAGGCTCCTTCTCCTCCTTTCTCCCCCTCCCTTAGAATTATAGTTACAGTGTGTCAGTGAAATGACACTTCTGTGCTGTAGCACTATAACTCTAAGGGGGTGGGGGGTAAAAAGAAAGAAGGAGAAAATTTGCCCTTCCAACCATAGGATACTTACTACCCAGCAAACCATACTTCCCATTTCAAATGGGAGGGAGGGAGGGAGGGAGGGAGGGAGGGAGGGAGGGAGGGAGGGAGGGAGGAAACCTTTGGAAAGCCTTAGTGGAGATCCAAGAAATTAGTACAAACAGCTTCAAAAGGAAGAGGAGGAGGAGGAAACAAGTGAATGCAGATGACACACACACACACACACACACACAAACACCAGCAAACAATTTGTGAAAATTCAGGATTCTTTAGGCTAATTTGAAAGAGCCTGGAGAGAAAAAGACTGCACTAAAGTCACCCAGAGAGCTTCATAGCTGACTAAGGATTTGAATTCAGGTCTTCCCAGCAAGTTGGGACCCTTTCAAACTATACAATTACAGCACCATGATTCCATTTTGTCTGCCATGGCTGCATCCCGTGGAACCCTGGGGCTCAGTTACATGGCAGTTTTTATTGTGATAGTTTGCACTTTAGTGCATTTTTGCACCAGTGCCGGATAGTTTACATGATTTACTGAAAAATTGGTTGATCTGTTTATTTTTCCTCTTTGCAGTTCACGCAGGCAAAGGTGGGGGGGGCGTGGCCTCCCAAACACATCTGGAGGAAGATGCCGGGAAGACGAGAGGAAGGGAGAGAGAGAGAGAGAGAGAGAGAGAAAGTGCTGGCACGTTTCCCTCCTCTGATTACCAGAGGAATGCCTGCTAGTTTTCATCCCTTAGCAGAGAGTGCTCCCTCTTCTTCCCAAAGCAAGAAGGGTGGGAGGAAGGAGGCAGCCTTTCAGACACCGAGGAGCCATTACCCCATCAAGCTCCCCCTTCCCCTCACCCACTCTCTACCACACACGCACAAATGCGATCACAGCAGGGCGAGGGAGCAAACAGCTGGAGAAGCATATCGCTACTCTCTCTCTCTCTCTCTCTCTCTCTCTCTCACACACACACACACACAGGGGAACAGGCTAACTGGGGATTCTTCAGCCACAACCGGGAGGCAGACAGCTGGGCGATTGGGATGGGATAGCACTGGCTGGATCTTTTCCGTGGCTGGAAACAACAGTGGCGGGATCTTTTCATTTGAGGCTCCTCCATCTCTTACACGTCCACCCCCTCCCTGGTCAGTCCAATGAATCATGGCTCAGTTCTGCTGTTGTTGTTTCGGGAAGATCCCTGGTAATTCACACAGACTTTTGCGAAATGGTAGTTCACACAATCGATAGTGTGCTAAGTCATGCTACTTTTCAAAAAAGTCAGGAAAAGTAGAGAAAGCCCTTATTATGCTACTTTTGAGTTTTTGAGCTCCCCCCCCCCTTCTAAATGAGGTGATATTGTGGCGCCATGTGTGTGAACTATTAGGAATCTTAGTGAATTCTTCACAGACTTATTTTGCCATGTAAACAGGGCCCTGGACTTTCTGCTTTGCTAAGAAATTAAATCTGTCAGACAATCCTAAAGCCCCCTCCCTAAACTGGAAGGATTCCATAGGATGTTGCCACGGCACTTAACGTTGTTTCAAAGTGCTATAACTGTGTGATGTGAAAGGGCCTCAGCACATCTATTCTTTCTGCTTCACCATGCTTCTTATAAATCTGTAGAAGGAATTTCTTCCCACTTCTTAGGTGAGTTTTGTCTCACTTTCCTCATACATTTTCCCTACCTCAGGCTAATGGTTCTTAAGCTCTCCTGGAGTTCAGACATTGCTGCTCCATGCATCAGCACAGAACAGCTGTACAGGAAAATCAAACCTGTTGGTCCCTGAAGCAAAAACAACCCGTTTTTTTCTAACACAGCTATAACCTTGGAATAATGTCTACATCCAAGTGGCAGCCAGAAAGACATGCCACCTTTTACACAGGGTGTCTATGCTCTGCCAAGAATAGCCAGTCCCAGTATGTAGCAAGCCATGCTAAATATGTGCCATTCTGACACTTGGGTAACTGATTGAGTTGCCCTTTTGGTTTCATGGTAGTATGTGTGAGCAGAGGTAGATTAATGAGCTCTACCACAGAAAAATATTTGAAAAGTAAGTGAAGCTGATGCTACGTTGCTTTACAGTTTAGTGAAACTCAGCGTATCTAATTCCATTATCTTGTCAAGTTTAGTCCAAAAAAAGACCTTGAAAGCAGGATGTTGTGGTTTTGGGGTGTTTTTTGTTTTGTTTTGTTTTTTGTTTTTGTTTTGTAAAAAGAGAATCTTTAATGGAACCCAGGAGCAATGAATGCATCTATAGGGTTCAGCTGTGCGGGCTGGTGACAGCCCTTTGTTTTTCTCTGCATCTTGTGAAGTAAATAATATCCCCAATGACTCATTAAGTTTCTGTAAAGTTCTGTATTAGCAACAAATCATCTTCCCCTTCTTTGAAAAATCATCACTGGCCTTGGAACCATGGCTAATGATTTTTTTAACAGGCCTTTAAGATTTATACATAGAAATTCACTGAAGGCAGGCCCAATGTAAAAACTGTCTTCAAAAGCACATAACTTGATAAAGGTTTTTTTTTTTGAGGGGGGGGGAGAAGACATTTAAAACTAACAGCTATTTAAAAAAAAAAAAAAACTTCCTGCCCAGTTAGTATCAGCTCCAGTCTAATAGATATAGCCTTGTGATCGTGCCTTGAAGAGTCCAAATAGAAAATAGTAAGTATGGTGTATGGTTTGTGAGACATATCTACAATGATTTCATTCATTGTCACCCAATTTAGCTTATGTGCCATATAAATGCATGAACAATACCAAGCCCTCTTTGGTATTTTTAGAGTGCTTGTTTTATATTTTTAGTTTTAATCAAATGACATCTCACATTACCTCCAGATTCAATTTATGTATCAGTAAGCATAGAAGACTCATCAGTGGTGGTGGTGGCGTTTTATTCCTTTATATCCCGACATCTCCCCAATAATGGAACCCAAGACAGCCTACAAATTACAATTGGCCTTCTGTATCCATGGATTCTTTATTCATGATTCAACCAACCACAGCTTGAAATATTCCCAAAAAAATTCCAAGAAGCAAATCTTGCCCTTTATATAAGGGACACCATTTTACTATGCCATTGTATATAATGGGACTGGAGCATCCACAGATTTGGGTATCTACAGGAGGTCCAGGAACCAAACCCCGGAAGATACAGAGTGTTACCCTAAGAGGTGGGGGGTGCTTTAGAGACTCACCTGTGATGCCAAAATCTCT
Source organism: Gambelia wislizenii (assembly GCA_030847615.1). Lineage (NCBI taxonomy): Eukaryota > Metazoa > Chordata > Lepidosauria > Squamata > Crotaphytidae > Gambelia > Gambelia wislizenii. The sequence goes on from JAUMIR010000004.1 coordinate 115,184,324, forward strand.
ATCATTTTGGAGGCAGGGGAATTATTAGCTCAAACAGGAGCCTGCAGGAGGATGGTAACTTTGAGGATCTTTTCAACTATGTACACCAGTACTAACTGTAGAGAACACTCCAGTTAACGTGAAATAAAGTACTTTTATTGGAAATAACACAGGGGATATGCTAGCATACAAAACATACACTCTTAAGAACCATACAAGGCTATTAGAAAGAAAGGTGCAGAGTTTGGACAGAGAGCAGTCCAGGAAGGTAGAGCAATAGTTACCAGTCTTGAAGAGAAGAGTTCCATGCAGTGAAGATACGCAGACTGGCAGCTGAGGGTGGCATAGAGAATCTGGCAGAGTGTCAGTGTCTGTCTGTGGCACATTTAGCTGGGTCTGGGCTGGGATGTTTATACCCTATTTCATATCCTGAAGAAGTATTCTGGTTATGACAAAGCCTGGATGGTTTTTCCACCAGATAGACGAAGGGAAGGAAACTCAACTGATTACTTTGGTTCTGATAAGACAAAACATTGATGGTTCTGAAGCAACCTCTTAATGTTTGGTCAGGTAGATTAGGGATTAGGGAATGGTCACTTCATTGTTTGAATCATTGTTGAAATGCCCAGGGCTGGAAGAAAGGATTAGCATATACCTCCTTAACTATTCTGTTTACTAAGGGACTTCCACACAACCCTAATATGAGATTTCTTGCTGTAATATTTCTAAGACACATCCAAGTCATTGTGACCTCCAGATGACCTTTATGGCTTGCCGCAGCCAACCTGACCTCAAAAAGTGTCCAATATTTCAAATTACAAGATATCATGGGGAGGGGGTAGTAGGACATACTAACAGGAGGTCCCACTGTATTGAAACCAGTACAGATTAATAACAAACAATCTGACATAGAAACTGCAAACACATGCAGGTAAACTCCATATGAATGTGGAAGTCACTTCTGAACACAGCTACATTTTTGGAAAATCATAAATTCATGAATTAGGGTTTTTAAAGGGTTGGGTTTGGTGTTTTTTTTTAATTTTTAGTTTTTATTAGATGACATCTCACATTACCTCAAAACTCAATTTACATATCACTGAGCATCAGAAGAATTATCTTCCTTGATACTTATACAGCAGATCCAGTGCCAGCAAATCCAGTGTACAACAAAACATCCCTAATGGGTGGGTGACCACACTCTGTTTGAAGACCTCTAAAAAAGGGAGAGTCCACTATCCTTGAGAATTGCTTCGATTGTCCAACTGCTTTTACTACCAAAACATTTCTCTGAATGTCTGCATAAAGTTTATTCTCCTATAACTTAGAACCCTTTCATCTAGTCCTGTTAGAAAAACTTGAGAAGGGCTGCTCTGTGTTTCTTTCCCTGAAAACAGTGGACAAAACACTTTCCCACATGGCTACTTTCCTCCTCTTTTAACAACTTTCCTTCTTACATGACATTACATAACATGCCTAAGCAGTCTTGGGTTTTTTGACAATCAGCTCTTTGCTCTCATGCTGTACGCAGGCACATCAATGGACGTCGGAGGACATCCTGATCGCTTAGCCAGCTTGCTATGCTCTTGAAGGCTGCTGTGTGCTCCCAGGTTCTTGGCAAGACATTTCCTTTCAATTTTCCTGCTTGCCTCTTGTAATTATTGCAAATTTAGACAGTATTGTTTATATAAAAGAATCACTCTGTAGACTTTCGGCAAGAAGAGGACCAAGTAGGCTACAATGAAAGATGTTATGCTAAATTTGCCATGATACTATTTGCAATGGCATAACAAACACCTCCCGGCTGGTGGCAACCTTGTGTTTTAATACCGCCAGCTTCCTAACCATCTTGTTATTTCACATCTAGGATCCATGGCCACTGGCTCAGTGCTAATGAGAATTAGCTGGGAGTGATCGTTATGTTGCTTACACTCCTGTTTCTGAAGCAAAGCCCAGCAAACAGGGATGGGAAAAAGAGCATCTCTTTTTATACCATTTCACCTGCATCCCCTCCAACACAATACACATATTAGCTTGTAGCTTCTTTGCAAGGGCAGCAGGACAAGGGGGTAGGGTGTTTCTTAACACCTGCTTCTCCTTTCTTTTTATGGTGAGGCTTTAAAATGCTACACAAAGATCCTTAATGAACTATAAGTAACTACTGAAAGGCAGTGGGCTGAAGAGCCCCAAGAAGCTGGTTTAGCAGCAGGGAGACATGTCTGCAACAGTTCAGCTTTAGGGGCTGCTGCCTGTACTTTTGACTCCAAATGAGGCAGCTGTTCCAAGCAGGTATAAATAAAGGATGTGGCGTTCCTATGGGAACCTTTGGCATATTGGATTACCTATTCCCTGGCTAGAGTTTCTTTTTACTTAAGTTTCTCTGTGGAAATCATACACTTCAGGGCATGCTTTTAAAACACAAATGCGGAATTGTTTATTTCTAAGTATACAACCATAGCCCTGATGGTTTTCTGTCCACAGAGATAACCACTGATTAGATGAATGGACACACAAAACTAGCCAGCCCTAAATAAGTTTATTCAGTTCAGCCATTTTCTGTGAGTATATATTATATTTTGCTTTCTGTGTGCTGAGCATACAAAAGGCAAAGGTGGACATGTTGAGCTATATGAAACATTCCAGAATTCCCAAATCCACCATAGTGTAATATGATCTTCATTACATCAACCGAAAATTCATCCAATATAAGTAAGCTCTGGAGATATCCCAAGCTCTTTGTTAGAAAGATGCTACAAAAAGAAATTTGGAGGAGAAATCAGGGGAGGAGAGAGTTACATGACCTCTAGGTTATGAGTGTCCGCATGATCACAGTCTTAAGATGGAACAGGGGCAGAGAGCTTTGCAAGTCACATCTGTAGACCTGCTGGGAACAAGAAAGACAGAAAGATTTGATCCCCCATTTTGGAAAATACAGAATATAGCTATTAGAACTGTCTCCATCCTGGGTGAAACACAGCAGCTTTTCTGCAATTGATAAAAGAGCTGATCTACTACTATTCCCTAAACAAACACACACACACACACACACACACCTCTCTCAAGATCAGATCCCAATGAAACAGCTTTCTCAAAAGGTAATAATACAGGCATTACATTACTATGGATTTTGGAATTTCCCTGTTGATAAGCATTTCAAGCAGAGCTAGCAGTTCCAATAGTAAATGCCTCTGGAAGTTGTGGTGTGCTTGTGTATATTGTCTGGCACAATGCAATATGTGCAGCAACTCTTTTGACCATTATTAATGTTGCATTGATTGTGAGTTTTGCATTTGACTTTGACCTTCATTCAATTTTGTTGTCTGGGCATACTTTTGGAACTATACATTAGTTTTCATTTAGGTAAATGCAGACCTGGAATATTGACAGAGACAAAGTATGGCTATCCTAAACAGCGTGAATGAGTAAATGGATTGAATTAAGCAAATAAATGAACAAACTATTTCTATTCCCTGGAGATCCTGCAGTGCTAAGGATATGAACGTTGTCTTCCACTTGCACAGAGTGGAGATGTATGCATTTTATGGATAAGCAACATCTTGTGTCTCATATCATATTGTGTGGGTATCTGGCTTTAACATTATTGACAGGACTGATGTTGAAGCAGAATGACTTATCTGAGCATTCATGGCACTGAGACAAATTCCTTATTTCAGATGACTATGTACTCTGAAATGGCTGGGCATTTGTGGGCAAATGTTATCAGCTAGTTAAAAGGCTTATGTGGTCAGAATTTCTCTATTTATTTCAAGTGTTTTAGCTCACTCATCATCCTAGGATGCCAGGGCTTTTAAACAAACAACACAAGAAAAAAATATACCATGATAAAATAAAAACATAACACATAAAAAGCAGAGCAGACTGAACTCAAACCAACAAACCAATCAGGGCCAGCTATAGGGAGCATATAACTCCCTTGTTAAGACAGCTTCACTGGCTACTGGTTCATTTCTGGGCACAATTCAAAGTGATGGTCATGACCTGTAAAGCCCTATATGACCTGGGCCTGAACTATCTGAAATACCACATCTCCCCATATGGATCTGAACAAGCTTTAAGATCAGTAGGGAAGGCTTCTCTCGGTCCCACCACTATCACATGCTTGCTGAGAGAACCTTCTCAGAGGCTGCCCCCACCCTCTGGAATGCCCTCCCATGGGAGGCTAAGCTGGCCCCCTCCTTGATTTGCTTTCGCTGGCAGGCAAAGATGTTTCTGTTGAAGCAGGCTTTTAATATCTAATCACTTTCAGGGAAGCTTTTTTATTGGGGTGCATGCTGGATTTATTTATATTTTTAACTTTTATATCTTTTTAACATAATTTTATAATGATTTAAAGGATATTATTTTAATTGTTAGGTTTTACCTGATTTCATTTGTGAACCGCCTTGGGTTCCACTCCAGGAGACAAGCAGTATATGAATTAAATAAATAAATAAGATAAAAAATAAAAACATTAAAAGAGTAACATTGTCAAAAATAGGATCCAAAGAACTGTGCCACTAGTTGTGTCCAAGGAGGCTTGGGACTCCTGCCTTTCTCAACATACACCTTCTATTCAGTATGTCAGGTTGTGCTTTGAGACTTGTGGATGTCTGTGCCATTTTTTTAAAAAATGGAAAAGGAATCCCACCGGATGCAGTGAAGACACTGAGCCTGCCCTTATATTGTGATCCCAGCATATATGGCACAAAATTAAATTGTTATTAATCCTGATTTTATTTCTCATCACTGGAACTACTATAGTTCTTCCTCCCTCCCTCTCTGTGTCATACTACTGTATAGCATATCATTCAATGTGTTAGAAGCATAATACTGTACAGTGTTAGGTACACAGCTAAATGTTTGAGTCCAAGTAGAAAGTGCTTGTGCAGGGTTTCAAATTAAATGGAAAATATCATTGTATTGATGCCAAAAAAAAAAAATCATTTAAAAGAAAACCAGACACATTTGAGAAAGGAAATCTGGTTGGTATTAGAATTTGTTTTGCTAAAACAAAAGGAAAGGTAATCTGAATAGTGCAAAGTTGTCTGGATGCCTCAGGCACAGATGCATTTAGAACCATGCATTTTGATGGAATTTATATCTAGCAAGGTATATCCAGAAACAAATATTCAGTTGTCAGAGTGGGATGACGGGGTGTGGATGAGTGGGGCAGGAGGTGAGAGCCAAGCCAAGATACAAAATTCTTACCTGCCATCAGTTAGAAACTGTCCTTATCAAAATCACCATGGAAGAGATACTGCTGGGAATAATCTTGAGTTTGTCCTTTCAACCACAACTTTACAAAAGTTCTTTGAAGAAGTTGTTCTTTGAAACCACTTCAAATAACGATATCTCTTACTATGGAACAGGAGAGACATGTTTTTGTGAATCATCTGGATATTGATGTACAGTTTGGGCAGATTCTTTTCAGTTCAGTAGGTATGCTTGATACCTGTTTGCCCATCATCTATAAATTGCTGGTAGAGACAGTCTCCCTAATCACTTCTAAAGGGGAAAAAAGAACTTTTTCACAGGGAACAACACTGGGATTCACTTCAGAAGGGCGATATTCTGTTTCACAAAGAAATTAGCATGCATGAACCTGATAGTGTAGGAGCAGATAAAATATTTATAGTATATTGAATTTGTCATCTAGAATTTCAGCTAAATTCAAAAGAAGACCAAAGATAGTTGGGTGCAGCTCAAGCCTTGGAAGAAGTTATTTTAGAAATAGAATTTTCTTTGTGTATATCCATTCTACTTTTTCTTCCAGTGCAATAGCTTTGATGTAACAACATGTTCTTGTTTTCCATTGCTTGAAATGTGTTTTTTTTAAAAAAAAAATAAATGTTGTTTGGGTAGAAAAGCGTTAACATTATGAAGATAGCATCCATGATAGAAACACTTTGTCAATTTTCCAGCACTGGGCAACACCCTTCTCAAGGCCTTTCACTGGAAGAGATGAGAAGAAATTTTCAGTACCCACCAATTGACCGAAATGGTAAGAGATTTCTGAGATTTAATAAAAATAAATTCATGGGTTAATCCACTTTCTTTGATGTGAAACTGAATGATGTGAAGAAGTGGAAGAACAGTGGAAAAAAAGCAAAACTGTAATCAGATCTAGGGATTTTTCTACTACAGTACTGATTGTAGAGGCAAGAGATGTAATAGATATCTCAAGACTGTAGACATTTTCAGACAGCGTTTTTTCGTGCCTACCATGGGAGGGGCTTCCAGGAGAGGGACGGCACTCTTGCACGGCAGGGGGTCATTTTTGGACGCCGCCGTCCCTCTTCTGTACACCTTGGATTCACCAAGTACTTTGTCATAGTTCCTACCACTGTCTAAGAGCCATTCCACATGTTACATTTGTTTGTTGTATACTGAAGATTTTTTTAAGTGTATGAGTACACCTAAAATGTAAGCTATGAACACAGTGACCATGCTGGTGAATATGTGTATTACACAGATATACTTGTTAGGTAACTGTGATTGGCTATAAATCATGGGAGGATGGTCACGCCATGGCTGGCTTCAGGTTTCAGGAGACCCTCAACAAATTCCCATTTGTGGACATTTGTCTACACTGGGAGTAAAAATCTGATTGAAATTCGGACTGCTTTGGCCTGGAGCTCCACCACATGGAATGTAGAACTACTCTGGTCCAGAGTTAAGCACCACACCTTACCTGGCCAAAGCACAAATCTGCACTACTCATTGCTGGACTTGTCTAAACAAGTGATCCATCTGGATTTTTACCCCCCCAAGGCACCTCCGCAGTGCTATTTCCCACCCCCCTCCATCTTCAGCATCACGTCGGTTAGCTGCTCCTTCTGACCTCAGTGCGAGTGACTGTGCCGGGGCTCTGCCTCTACAGCCAATATTAGAATGAGGAAGCGGGGCTGGAGGGAGGGGGAATGGAGGCGCATTTCAGGCAGTGCTTGGCCTGTCTCCCCCCGCCCCCCGAATCCAGGGCAGATGCATTGTTCACACTACAGTTTTCTCTGGAGTTTCAAGCAAACTCTGGAGAAAACTGTGAGTTTTTAAAACCTGGATTCAGGTAGTATATTCAAATGTGGTATGGACAGGGCCATACATCATGTGGCCTTATTGCACCAGCTTTGGTGATAAGGCCATATCAGGCCAGATTGTGGGGGGCAATGACAGGGGTTTGTTTACTAGTATAGACAGGGCCATTATATTTAGGCAGCCTCCTGAGATTCCCAAACCAGTTTACATCCAATTGCAACATGTTGCCTTTCTTTCTTTTTAACTGTTAGGAGTGGCAGCCTCCTAGAAAGTGCCACTTTTGCAGGGGCCATGAAGTCAACTCCAATCCTATCCTAGGCTTTTTTTTTTAGCAAAATTGATTCTGAAGTCCCTCCCTCTTAGGCTGAGAGAGTGTAATTTGCCCAAGATTACCCAGTGGGTTTCCATGGCTGAGCAAGGATTTGAAACCCGCTCTCCCAAAGTCCTAGTCCAACATTCAGATCACTCCACTATGCTGGCTATATATCCTGCAGTTCTGGCAAAAACTCCTCCATGCATGAACCTCTAGAGCAGCGGCTCTTAACCTTTTCTTTATCAGGGACCCCTTTAAGTATCTTTTGTTCCTGAGCACCCGCACCCACAAGACTTAACTCAAGATTTAAAACAGCAGCAGCAACAACAACGAATTATTATTATTATTATTATTATTATTATTATTATTATACCTTCCCTCAGAGGCACGGAGGGGGGGGGACTCTTCTCCTGTTTCTTCCTGCAAGTTTGTGGCTGGAGAGGACTGAACAGCAATGCACAGGCCAAACCAGCCAGCCAGGTAGCCTTTGCCTTAGCCCCTGTCATGTGGCTGCTCCACTGTGTGTGTGTGGGGGGGGGGGGCAAGCAGCCTTCAAGACTTTGTGGATCCCCTGTGAGGACATTGTGGCCCCCTGGAGGTCCATGGACCACAGGTTAAGAAACACTGCTCTAGAGTGCCATGGCAGTCAGTGCAGAAACAATGCTGAGTTAGACCCATTAGTGTCCTAATTCAATACAAGGCAGATGGAATACACACACACACACACACACACACACACACACACGAAGCTGGCATGCAGGAAGAGATGTTTGACAGGTTTCTAAGACTAAATTCATCGATGCTGGATATTACCTAAACTCACCTGCTGAATATTACCTAAACACCCTTTATCCTTTAGTGTACCATTCTACATCTTCTCAGTGCCACTTTCATTTCCTCAGTAGCCTGTAACCAACCATGGCCATTTGTCAGAAACAGCCCCCAACATTTTGCTGTCTGTGAGACAAAGCAGCAAATGGCACATTTCCCCCACCCCCACCACCAAAGTCAAGGGTCACAGTATTGAAAGCTAGTCAAGTTATTTTGGCACATAAAGAAGAAAACCCTGCAAACACCTTATCTATCCCTGGCAATAAAAAAATACAATAATAATCTTGAAAGTAAATAGCTAACAATTTCCTGTCCTTTCATAACATCCAGTTACCTGTACCAGCTGCTTCACTCTTCCTATTGCTAGGGCTGGTTCAACCCTTTCTTATATACCAAATGGGCTGTATGTTGCAACATCTTCAAGGGATGTGCTTAAATTGTCATAATATTGCAGAAGCTAATAAATTCTGTCATGATGAGAGAACTGGATCCTGTCTTCTTCTTCTGCATCTTTTTGAAAGTACTGTCTTTTTATTGCCTTGATGTTTAGAGACTCAATGACTAGGTTAGGCTAGCACCTATTGTAGCAGCAGAATAATAGAAGCAATCACATTTGACCAATGACCAAGATGGCAAAGAAATAATAATAGTCCTTAATAGGGAACCTGGTACTTGGAGCAGTAGCTATTGTCACAATAATTATCCAGGATTAAGGGCACAATTATTTCTGGCAGGCTGCTTATTGTCAACTGTTAGAACCTTCTATTCAAGGTCAAAATAGGTATATTTAAAAATCAAATAGAAATGTGACTGTATATTAAAGTTGGTTCCAGTTTTCCATCAGCCAATTGGCTTAAATGCCTGTTGTGACTATACTGAATGTGAACAGTGACATTTCTGTATGCTACATTTTCTTTCTAGCATTTTGCTTCAGGGAATGGCATTGAATGGGGGTTTGAGGTAGCAGAGAGATTATTTGTCTGAAACACATTTATTTGCAAACTAATCTGTGCATTGCTTATTTGCCTGGACTTCTGCTTTGTCTGTCTAAATATGGAGGCTTGATAGAAGCTGAGAGGAGAGGGTGTTCCTGCCTTCAACAGCATTTGTGACTAGCACCTGAATTTCTCTTCACCTTCTACAGGTTATGTGTCAGATCCCATGAGTACAATGCGGTTTCATTCCTGCAGCAACAGTGGCAGCTTTGAAGACAGTGGCTGACAGCAGGAAACATCTACCTGAAGAGAGATTCTCCACAAACTGGCAGCAACAATTCTTAGTGTGTGTCATTGCAGCTCCCAGCCATCATAAATTATATCAAAAAGCCCTACATTGGCTCTTTATTTACTGAAAGCTAATGCTTCCACCATAAATTATTCTACTACCAATTCTCTCTATGCCAATAATTTAAACAAAGTGAGGGGGGAAATAAATCAGCTAAAGGTACAGCGTTTGAGCTGTGTTGTTTGCCCAGGGAATATACTATATCCATGCTGGTGAAGGTAATTAGGAGACCTGGAGTCTATGTTCTCCATTACACATGAGGTGAGGAAGGAAAAAAGTAATTGTCACACTGTGGGAAGTCCCAATTTGGGGGCTTCACACAGTGTGACATTTACCCTTCCTTTCTCATCTAAGATGTAATAGAGGAAAAATAGTGTTCCACATTTCCTGTAGGATCACCTTCTCTTCCTCTTTTTCAGCTCTATGTCCTTGGATCTCATCTGTCAGCTGCAATGGCTCTGTGAGGTCCCTTGTTCTAGGCAGTAGCCCTGACATGCTTTATGGTGAAGCTAGGACCATCTATCTTGTCTTCTGAAGGCATGTGGGAGTCTTTTCCTTGAAACAGTTTGAAGCCCCCAAAAACCTAACCCAAACTTCAGATACAGATTTGCCACCTTTGAGTCATACTGGAATGCAGTATAATTTAAAGTCATGCTGTTTAGGTCTATCAGTTGGGTAGGTTTATCTTCCTATAAGCATTGTCTTGAATGTTCCCAGTTTACCCATTTACATTCATCCTCTCTTGAATTAGCATTTGAGTTTTCATATTTCAGCATAATTATTTGGGTAAACCAGAATAATCTCTTGGACAAGTTAGTCTTATGGACTACAACTCTCAGAATCCCTCAGCTAGCATGGCCACTAGGGTTTCTGGGAACTGTAGTGGAAAGTAATTCCCCTCCCACACACACACACACACAAAAACAAGCTCTGTGTCAAGATCAGAACACAGTTCCTGACTCCCTTCTTGTATTTCATGGGGAAAGAATGTGCCAATGCTGGAGTGACATTGAACCAAATCAGGTTGGTTCATACATTAAACTCTTCATTAAACTCCTCTTACCTAAGTCCTACCCAGTGCTTGCCTGTACTGGCCTCTGGAATAAGGGAGGCGACACCTAGGTTCAAACCAGCAAAGCATTCAGCAGTACTTAGGGCATTGCTGCCTCCTTCCAGTGGTTTGATGGATCTGCAGCTCAAAGGATAGAAATACCAAGATATTTTGATTAGCAAAGATAATGATATAATCCAGTGGTTCTCAGACGTTTACCCTTGCGACCCCTTTACATCTACATGCGGACATTGCTCCCCCCTCCCCGCTCAATGTAGTATAGTATATGAATAAAAATATTTTGTTTGTTTAGTGTGCATATTTTCTAAGTGTGAAACATTTACCATTGGATGCCCGCTTATGCCCTTCCAACAGGAGCTGGGGCAGGGTGGAGGGAGAGGATGTGGTCTGGGACCAAACGAACCTCAGAGCAAGACTTGGCTTCACCCAAATCCCAACAGGTAACTAGAAATGCATCTCAAGAGAGCAGAACAAGGGATGGGGATGTGTCCTATCAAATGCCTCTCTCTCACAGGCCTTCTGCCGCATGCGCCCTCCGTCTTAATACTGAGATCTCGTGTTCTCTGGCTCCTCTCTTCACTTCAGAGAAGCTGTGTGGGAAAAGCATTTTTAAAAGGGAAGCCAATGTCTGAGGTTGGGGAAAGGTATAATGGGGGAAGATGCTTTTGTTTTGCAGGAACCAGTCCCTTTTTATGCATACTGTACATCCTCAATCTCTCTCTCTCTCTCACACACACACACACACACACACACACACATACACACACTCAGGCTTGCCCTTCTTTTTCACATTTGTTGTACTTGCAAGGTGACTTTTCTGCTGCATATACTACATGTTAATGTCTGGAAAATTTCTTGCACACACACCCTTGAGCAACTATCATGCCCGCCCCCAGGGTCACACTGCACAGTTTGAGAACCACTAATAATCTGCTGCTTACTGTCAAGCTTTCCTGTTCCTTCTGAGCTTAGTTTCAGTCCTAACCTTATTGAGAAAGTTTCTCCGTAGCTGTATATTGTTGCAAGCTATTCCACTTACTCTGATTGCAGGTTATCTCACCAAGTATTTGGTGATGGCTTATTTCTTAATGGACAATTTAGCTGTACAAAAGACTTGTTTCAGGTAGAGATGCTAGGCCTTGACTATGGGGACTCTCATGATGAGTGTACATTTTCAAAATTTAGCACTATACCACTGGGCCTTACATATTTACTCACTCACACTTACATTTCTATATAGCTCAATAGTGCTAAGCACTCTCTAAGCAGTTTACAATGTGTTAGCTAATTGCCCCCAACAGGCTGGGTGCTCATTTTACCAACCTATGGAAGGATGGAAGGCTGAGTCAATCTGGAGCCCTGAAGGACTGGACTCACAACATTGTGGCTGCAGTACCAGCATTTAACCACTGCACCACCAGGGCTCCTTTGCTGATGGATGCCAGGAACTGAGCCTATGATCTTCCATCGTATATGTCATGACACTATGTAGAAGCAGCCCACTTGTATAAGCAGGAAAATATGCAGAAAGATAGGCATGGGCTGGCATTATATAATTTTTAGAAGCAGCACAAATTTTTTTTTTTTATTTGGACAAATCCACTTTCCCTTCAGCGGTGGGCATTGCTAGCCACATATTGGGACCACCACGGAGCACAACCCTCTCATGTAATTGCTAATGTCAGGTTCACAGCCTAAGCAGGTATTACCGTCCTCAAGAAGCCTACTGTCTTGACTCAGTTCAGCTCATGGATTCTTCCTCTCTCCCACTGGTGAGAGTTTACACACACACACGCACAGTCAGAATGAGGAAGAAAAATAGTTGCCAACATCCCATAGTGGGACTTGAGAGCAGAGGGAGCAGAGAGGAGCAGCTCCTCTTACACACTGCCACCTTCCTGTCAGACAGAGAATGGCAACTGGCTGTAGGAAGGGAGCAAGCGGCAACAGCAGTATTGAAAACCAGGGGGTTTGTCTAGATGGTGAAAAAAATCCTCATGGGCTTTGTGGGGAATTCCATCAGTCTTAATGAGATCCTGTGTGGAATCCTGGTATTTGGAAGGAGGGGGCTAAAAATCACAAAAACTATGAATTTCAAGACTTCGGGAGTTTCCCCAAGTTTTTTTTTAAAACTGCGGAGGAAATATGCACTTCTGCTAATTAGAGCAACCAAATTACAGTACAGTACATTCCTGAAGCAGATAGCTTAATGGTCAGATGTGTAGGGGGTGGAGCTTGCTGACAAGGCAGCACCTGGAACCACCATGCTGGGTTTTCGCCATAGCGATCATGCACTGAGGTGATGAAACAGCCTTTCTTTTTTTCCTTATTTTGTTCATTTAAGCAGAAGATCACTCTTCTGCACCTTGGATTTGGTTTTTTTAAAACAAAAATATTGTTTGGTGGTGGCAACTTGGAGAAAATAAAACCGCGGGTAATTCACTTGCACCCACCATCTTGATTTGCCAGTAAGCCCATTTGAACAGCAAACACAGATAGCTTTGCACACCAGAAATCTGGGGTGGGGGGAACCATGGAGACAAATGAAAGTTGCTGTGAATTGGCATTACTGCACACCAATCCACATTTTATTTCCCTCATATAGATGGTCCCCAGGTCCCACTCTGGGCCCATATGAGGAACTACAGTAATTCTCTTCTTGATCCCATTCTCAGGGGGAGGCAGCTTTCCCAACCTAGTACAATCCCCATATCCAAGGAGGCACATTCCTGGATTTACCGTGGAAATGTGAAACTGCAGATAATCATAGAATCATAGAGTTGGAAGAGACCTCAAGGGACATCCAGTCCAACCCTCTGCCATGCAGGAATACACAATCAAATCATTCCCGACAGATTGCCATCCAGCCTCTGTTTAAAAACCTCCAAAGAAGGAGACTCCACCACACTACAAGGCCATGTATTCCACTTCCAAACAGCTCTTATTGTCAGGAACTTCTTCCTAATGTTTAGGTGGAATCTCTTTTCCTGTAGTTTGAACCCATTGCTCTGTGTCCTAGTCTCTGGAGCAGCAGAAAACAAGCTTGCTCCATCCTCAGTATGACATCCCTTCAAATATTTAAACATGGCTATCATGTCCCCTCTTAACCTTCTCTTCTCCAGACTAAACATGCCCAGTTCCCTAAGCCACTCCTCATAGGGCATGGCCTCCAGACCTCCCACGATCCTGGTCGTCCTCCTCTGGACATGTTCTAACTTCTCAATATCCTTCCTGAATTGTGGTGCCCAGAACTGGACACAGTATTCCAGGTGAGGTCTGACCAAAGCAGAATAGAGTGGCACTATTACTTCCCTTGATCTAGACACTATACTCCTATTAATGCAGCCTAGAATCACATTGGCTTTTTTTAGCTGCTGCATCACACTGCTGACTCATGTTCAGCTTGTGGTCCACTAAGACTCCAAGATCCTTTTCGTATGTACTGCCCTCAAGCCATGTGTCACCCATCCTATATCTATGTATTTCATTCTTACTGCCCAAGTGTAGTATCCTACATTTCTCCCTCTTGAAATTCATTTTGTTAGCATTGGCCCAGCTTTCTAATCTGTTGAGGTCATTTTGGATTCTGATCCTGTCCTCTGGGGTATTAGCTATCCCTCCTAATTTGGTGTCATCTGCAAACTTGATAAGTATATCCTCTATTCCCTCATCCAAGTCATTGATAAAGATGTTGAATAGCACTGGGCCCAGGATAGAACCCTGTGGCCCCACTGGTCACTTCTCTCCAGGATGAAGACGAGCCATTGGTGATTACCCTTTGGGTTCAGTCAGTCAACCAATTACAAATCCACCTAACAGTTGCCTTGTCTAGCCCACAGGTTTTAACTTTTTTGCAAGAATATAATGGGGGACCTTGTCAAAAGCCTTACTGAAATCAAGATACACTACATCCACTGCATTCCCTTCATCTATCAAGTTTTTAGCTCTATCAAAAACAGAGATAAGATTAGTCTGGCATGACTTGTTTTTGAGAAATTCATGTTGACTTTTTGTGACCACGGCATTCCTTTCTAAGTGCTTACAGACTGCCTGTTTAATGATCTGCTCTAGAATCTTTCCTAGTATTGATGTCAGGCTGACTGGGTGGTAATTATTTGGGTCTTCTTTTTCCCCCTTTTTAAAGATGAGAAGAACATTTGCCCTCCTCCAGTCTTCTGGGACCTCTCCTGTTCTCCAGGAATTCTCAAAGATTATTGACAGTGGTTCTGAGTTTACTTCTGCCAGTTCTTTTAATACCCTTGGATGAAGTTCATCTGGCCTTGGAGACTTGAATTTATACTGACCAGGTATTCCTGAACTACCTGTTTACCAATTCTGTGCTGTATTTCCCCTGCTGCATCATCTGCTCCATCTATCACAGAATCGTGCTGAAGAACACAGAGTTTCCTAGAGAGAACACCTCTCTAGGTATCTGTAGGTCCTCCAGCATGAATCTATGGTCAACGTCCGGTGGAAGCATACCATTGATTCATGCTGGAAGACCTAGAAAATGTCTAGAGAGAACATAACTTTTCAGACATAGGTAAATGAAAATGTGGGTAGCGTTCCCACTAATATGGGGCTTGTATTGTACCTGCCAGATGTTTGGGATTAGAGCTTCCACTTTCCCTTGTGGGTTGGGGCTGTTCAAACTTTTAGTCCACAACACTAAAACCTGAATCCTTTTGGTAATCCCACCTAGAGCTGATTCATCAAGTCACAATTCATGTAAATCCCTCTGATTCAGTGCATCTACTGTACTTGGAAATATTTGCAGGATTCATACTCCAGAAGGTACCAAGTTGGAGCAACATACCCTCCAGCAATAAAACAGTCCCATTTAATCCTCTGTTGTCCCACATTTTCTGTTGCTTTTAAATGCTCTAGCTTTTCTCCCCTCCTCCCACAATTACTCTTTGTCCTTAGCTTACTTCAGTTGCTGCAAACTGAGTCCAAAATGCAAAAGTAGCTTGTACACAATTAACTCAGTGGGGGGAGAGCAGAGGGGGGAATCTTGCCTTTCGCTGTACACCTAGGTAAAAGCAAACTGCTGCAGTCTCTCCTAGTTTGTGTGTTCTTCCCTTTGCCATCTTGACCACAATCTGATGTCACTTGGCCACACGTGTCTCGGTTTTCATCTGTGAAATGTTGGAGGGTATGGAGTAGGGGTGACCAATGGTGAAAGGGGACCACACATTTCCTATGCCCCTCCCACTCAAGGAAATCCCCACCAGACCCTCTGCTACCCGCCGTGTTTTTAAAATCAAGCAAACAATATCCTTCAATATTTTGACCATTTACAATTCACATTCAGCAAGCAAAGCTCCATAGAAGAATGCAGCTCTGTAACTTGAGCTTCTCCTACATGTCCTTTTACAAGAATGAAAGGCAAGTAACTAAAGGGAGTGGCTCTTATTCTAAGCCTCTCACTATAGAGACTTTTGCATCCTATACAGAAAATTTAAATGCTGGAAAAGTCACAGTTCTTCCTCTCACACGAATGCTGCTCCACAGTGTCACCTAGTGTGCTGTAGATGAACATACCACATGCAAAGTTTTCAATTCAATACTTCCCCTCAGCCATTTCTGGGAGATACACTTCATAGATACATTTGTTTTGTGCACACTAAAAGTGATTGTGCCACAGAAAGGTGCCAGTGGCGCTGCTAAGAAACCCTGGACAAAAATGAGTTAACAGTAAAGGTCTTTGGCCTCCTGCAAAGCATAGGCAATATGTAGGTATGCAAGCATGTATGAAACAATGTGTGTTGTGATGCCTAAATTCACGGGTCACATCTCCCATCACTTACATACAAAAAATAAATTCCCCTGCTGAATTTGGGCACACTTGGTCTGCTCTTAGGGAATCAGGAATTGAGGCAGTTTTTTAAACAGTGCCAAAACAGTAGAAGTAGAGAAAGTAAAGTGGTTCAGATGTTTCCATCTCAGACCATGAAGAAAGCTACAAATTGCCAGGACAGAAATGCAGAACCCATAAGCACAGATGGAGAAAAGGCTTGTGTTATATCATTAACACAGAGCCTGGAAAAATTACTTTTGTGGGCTACAATTCTCAAAACCTCCCAGCTGATACACTGGCTATACCAGCTAAGGAATTCTGGCAATTGTAGTCCAAAATAGTAACTTTCATGGGCTCTGTTCCTATTAGTCTTGTGCAGGACTAGCCTCCAAAACTGGGCTTCCCAAGATCTTTCGCACGTCTGGTCTTTGTTCCTTTAACAGCAATGTAACTCTCAGAAACTATAAGTAAGCAAGGTTTTCCTCCTCTTTATCTTGAAGCCATGGCACTCTTCTCCTGGTATATATCTGCAGTTCAAATTGCTGCAGAAAGTGTGGGAGCACAGCCTCTTTTTAAAAACAGGGGAGTAGGGGAAACAACCTTGTCCTCTCTGTGTGTGCGTGTGTGCACGCGCACCTTCAAATCACCTGTTGACTTATGGCAACCCCATAAGGGCTTTCTTTGCCAAGGACTCCTCAGAGAGAGATGGTTTTACCAATTCCTTCCTCCGAAATACCCATCTGTTTTTTCTCATATAAAGCTCACCCAATTAAAATAACTCTATGCATTCATATTCATCTTCCCTTCATGCTGTGGATTATTCAAGGGGAGGGGGTGGCTTCCTTTTAACATTGCTTCCTTAAACATTTTGGCACCCTTCCCCTCTCCTATGCTCACTTGCTCTGGGTTTCTTTTTGCCTGGTTGAGCATCACTGAGCATCACAAGCGGCACAATTAAAACGCAGCCCACACCTGCGATGCAGAAAGCTGAATGTGAACTTTGATCTTTCCTTCCTACAGTAATGAGCAAATTCTGCTTTTGCGGTTTGGAAGAGGGGAAGACACCCAGGTTTCATCTGACAGCCCTGTCTGGGGAAAGAAACACCTGAGAAGCCAAGATGATACATCAGTTGAAAAGGGAGTGGTGGGGTGAGGGTGATTCTCTGTAGAGCGGGTGAGAAACCTAACTACAGAAAGAAAGTGAGGGATCACTAGAACAGAGGAGGCAGGCTTTCCACATTCCTTTGAGGTGTATTATCCTAGGTAAAACAACGAAAGGCAAGAATCAACAGTGATGAGTAGACAGAGACCTTTTTTCTTGCATTACTCCAGCGGTGGGAACTGTGTAGTTTTCACTGGGTGGTAGCTACAGTGGGGTGGGGGGAGACAAAATGAGGACATTGCTCCCACATGTCCTCATTTTGTCTCCCCATTCTGTGTCCTCATTCTGTCTCCAACCCCATGAAATTTTCAATCTCCCCGAATTTCTAGCGTTACAGTCATTTAAAATTTCAGTTAAACATTTAGAAACAGAATTCAAGGCTGCTGACACACTGCAGAAAAAAATGCAGTTTGACCTGTTTCAACTGCCATGGCTCAGTGTTATGGAATTCTGGGATTTTTAGTTTTTGGGATATATAGCCTTCTCTGGTGCCACAACAAACTGGAAATCCCAGGATTCCATAGGATGGAGCCATGATAGTTAAAGCAGTGTCAAGCTGCACTATTTCTGCAGTGGGTCAACAGCTTAAGAAAAGAAAGGGGGGCAGCAAAATGAGCAAGGGGATGTGAATACAGTAAACTCAGGGGCTCTAGGTGTGAACAATTTCCAGTGTCTCACTTCTGCAATCACTGAAGTTGGTGACTGAAGGAAAATTTCATTTGGGAGAGGACAGAATTCTTATTTGGGAGCAATGCTTTCATTTGATCCCCGCCTCCCTGCTAGCTACACCTCTGCCTCCAGGTTCTCTTTGATTGTAACTCCCAGCATTCCTCATCATAGACTATGCTGTCTAGGGCTCCTGGGAGGTGTAGTCCAATATAGCTCCCTCCCTCACATTATTCTCTCTCTCTCTCTCTCTCTCTCTCTCTCTCTCTCTGGCTTTTCTTCGCAAACGAAGATTCAGGAAGGACTCATCCCGTGCTTTCTACAAGTGCGCTGATGACTAAAAAGGCCAATCCGAGGTAAACAAGTCTGGTTGCAGAAAGCACAGTAGAAGGTCTCCTTGGGTGATGTTTCCAGGTTGTGATTCTTTCTGTGTTGTTGTTTCTCTTCAAGACTTGTTCGGCATGAGTTCTCAAATAAGGCTGCAGCATTGTGGATAGTGCGTCTCCATGCCTCCCGATGTGAGGCCAGGGCAGATCATTGTTGGTGATCAATTTGGCCGAGCCTGAAATGTTGTTTCAGGGAGTCCTTGTATCACTTTTTTGGAGCACCCCTCTTAACGTTGACCCGTGGCGAGTTCATCGTAGAGCACTATTTTTGGGAGGCAATGGTCCTCTATCCTAGAAACGTGCCCTGCCTAGCGCAACTGTGTTCTCAATATCATGGCCTCAATACTGGTGATCCCTGCTTGCTCAAGGACAGCAACATTTGTCACATAGTCAGGATAATGCTGCAGAGTGAGAACACTTTGTTTGTGGACTCTGTTTATTATTAGGATATCCTACTGTTTCTCCAGTAATCTCATGGTGGTGTATATGGCTCCTCACCACTTTACCTTCACAACAATCCTATAAAGTAGGACAGCCTGAGAGAGGGATTTGAAACCAAGACCTACCAAGTTCCATTCCAAAATACTAAGTCAGTATTCTGCATTCATTGGTTTTCTCTTTGACTCAGTTGCTTGAAAAATTTCCCCATTACTGCAAATATGACTTTAGACTACCATTAAAAAGCTACCAGTAGTGGAAGGAGACAGGTCTATATAAGGCAACTCCACTGAAATAGTTTGCTGTTGGGTTGTGTCAGCAGTGAGCAACTAGTTTTCCTCCGAATGTTGAACTGCCACTCTTGCCACATCTCCCCATTGGCTTTGCTGGCTAGGGATGATGATGATGATGATGATGATGATGATGATGATTGGCTCCATGTTGCCCACCTAGGCTTTGAGTTAAGTGGACCAGCTGGCTACTGAAGGTGAAAGAGATAGAACTACTTTGGAAACTTCATAACTGGCCTTTCCCTGCTTTCTACCCTTTGTTCCACTTTCTCCTCCAAGTATCTCCCCCAAATTCCATGTTCACCATGAAACTGCACAGCCCACTATCCTTCTTTCCAGTTAACAGTTCTGCATTGCAATTAGAAATTTAACAGATCCAGCTTTCTGTATCACTGTAGGTTGCAATCAGAAGCATACCTTCCAACTGTCCTAATTTGGCAAGGACAGTCACAATTAATCCTCTGTTGTCCCATTTTTTCATCTGCTTTTAAAATGTCCTCATTTCTCTCTCCCTTCCCCCTTTTGTCCTTGGCTTACTCCAGCTTTTACAAAGAGAATTCAAAATGCAAAAGTAGTTTCCGCTCAATTAACTCAGCAGCCAGAAAAGGAGAGGAAAGGTAGAAACTTGCCCTCCCCAGTAGGCTCACGAAAAAGCAAACTGCTGCAGCCTCTTCTAGGCTGATGACACATGGCAAAAATAATGCCATTTGAAACTGCTTTAACTATCATGGCTCCATCCTATGGAATCCTGGGATTTCCAGTTTGATGTGGCACCAGAGCTCTCCGAGAAGGATAAATATCTCACAAAACTACAAATCCCAAAATTCTATAGCATTGAGCCATAGCAGTTAAAACGGTGTCAGACTGCATTGTTTCTACAGTGTGTCAGCAGCCTTAGCTTTTATGTTGTTCTTCATTACTAGTTTTTGCCATCTTGAGCACTCTAGGATGTTACATGGCTGCACATGTCCCAGTTTTCCTCTGTGAAATGTTGGAGGGTATGCATGAGAATCCACACCTACCAGATTGGGGGGTTGTTGAGCCACTCTTAAAGACACAGAACAGTTCTTGGGAAAGCTATTTACAGTCCAAATGAAGTGTGCATGACAACAGCTTGTTTTCAATTGCAGTAGTAGTTAAGATGAAGGAGTCAGATGGGAGCAAGGCTTGATTAAAGAATTACAATTCCTAGCTGCAGAATTTACTTATGTAAGTTCCAATATTTCAGAGACAAGGCTGTGCATTTCAGAAAGGGGTGACATTTTCACTTCGATAATGAGCATGGCTGTCTTTTGTTCTCTTCTCGTCTTCTCTTTCCTTTTTTTGTTCTGGTCTAAAAGCACTCCTGTGCCTTCAAGAGCTGCATGCAAGAAATGCAACATTGCATGGCAGGGAGATGCTGCAGCGAGGATTATTTCTCCTGCTGTATGCCTGCCATTCTGCTGGTAAAGGCACAGCAGCCCAGCCAGTAAAGAGGTGCCAAATCCCTGTCCAAGGACTGCCATTAACAGCTCCATTCAAGTGTAAGAAATTAATGAGGACTAGAAATAGAAGCAGGGGAGCAGCAAGGGAGGAAGAGCTGTTTTAATTGCCGGGTCCTTTTGCCAGCCTCTGACCTTCTGGGCCCAGGTGGGATTTGCATTTTGTTTGCTGAATCCTAGATAGTTGCTGCCATAGACGTTAGCAAGTTTGAAATGTAAAGCATTTGACAAAGTCAAGTGGTTGGATTCAAGCAAAGCAAACACGTTGTTTTACTGGTAATTAATATAATTGGCTATTAGAAGAAAACACTGCCTCAGTTAATTGGTCTCTGTAGAAGAAATATCAGGCCTTTGGGAGGAAGACTGCTTTTCAGAAGCAATGAGTTATTAGTTCAAATGGACTGGGTGATTTTTTTTTTTTTTAATGTGGAATCCAGGCTGGTACAGCATTCCCAAGTTGTTCAATGAGGCCAAATTAGTCTTGTCTCGTTCCCAAAAATGAGATAACTTTGAATTATATTTAAAAGGAAATATGCCTCTGAAATGTTTTTCAGGATCATCCACTTACCAGTTGCTACTGCATCAGGACTAATTGCTGGAAAACTGACTGAAAATTGGACCACCGTTTTGTTATCTATGTAGCTTTTTAAAAATACAGTAAAGAAACTGAAGCTTGGAAAAAGTTACTTCGTTGGACTAACATTTGCACACATACCCCAAAAAAGCCCAGCCAGCATGACTCTTCACTAGCTGGGTTTTTGGGATGGTGTTGTTGTCCAACAAGGTAAGTTTTTCAAGCTTTTGAAGGCAACCAAGAGATGCCACATAGATTTGCACAAACCACAGACACATCAGATTTGTACCCAAAGGTTTGGACTTCTATAGCTGTGAGCTTATGAGTGGCTAATGGGGGCCAAGCACCATTTCTTCTAAAGCTCTCATATTTGGGGGGTTTTCTACGCAATGCATACAGATAAATCAGGGGAGGAAATCATCCAATTCTTCAAATGCAGTTAGACTGCAAGTCTCACCATTGGCTATGTTGGCTAGGGCTTCTGGGAGATGAAATCCAACAACAACAGAGGGTCACATAATTCGCATCCCTGGTGTAGTTACTGCCTATACACATGTGCTCCATAATTATGAAACACTGAATGTTAGATAGTCCCAGCTTTAAAATGGCTGTCGGCCCACAGGTAAGCATCAGTGGTCTCCAGGAGCAGAGGAGAGGGTCATCTCCTGTGCCATTAGCCCTAGCAAACAGCCAGTGGTTAAGTATGCTGGAAGTTGCTGTCCAGCAACATCTGAAGGGCCATTATGATTCCCAGTGCTGGGTGAGAATGTTGGCCAGAGAACTGGGAGATCCGTGTTTTAGACCTCATTGAGCTATGAGACTCTGCGGGTGGCTTTGAGCCAGTCTCTTTCTCTCAGCTTTGCCTACCACACAAAGTTGTTGTGAGGATACAACTGGAGTGGAAAGAGAGCCGTATGTGATGTTTTGAGTTCATTGGATGAAAGGCATGATAGAAATGTAACTAATAAATTAATAAACTAATAGTAAATACTTTGTTGTCCTTCTTTCCATTGCATCCCATTCATGTGTGCATACTTAGGTGCATGTGCTATAGAAAAACATCCATCCATGGTGATGAATGCATTTGCTTACCTATAAAATGCATACATAGCATAGATTGCCTTGCAAAGTTGATTGGGGTGCAATGCTCATCTATTTTTCCACCATAAAATTTGACAAGCATCTTTGTTCAGATGTAGAAATAGCCTTCTGCTCATGGCAGGGGTCCACTTACAGGTATCTTCACATGCTCTGGAGGTACCCTCTTCTCCTACACATCACTGTACATCCCATCCAGCAAAGATCTCTGAGACTCTGTGTAGCATTTTCAGTGGGCTGAAGGACTCTGGATCCAGCCCATTGTTTGGGTGAAAAACAGAACTTGTGATGGCTACAGATATGGCTCACACTTTAAAAGTGGAAGTATAGCAAGTGATTTCCATGAGAGCAGGAATGGATCAGATGAAATGTCACAAATTACCTCTCAATAGAAGAGTATTTTGCTAGTCCCATTTTAATGAGTACACACTGAACATCTTACACACCTGCATACATAATCTTAGGTAAAGAAGCTGAGAGACTTTTTGTGGAGAGTATTATGTCTCATAAAGTGCTTCAAGATCTTGAGAACAGAACTGGAGCTCCAACTAGGTGTTAGAACACATGTCACACACTCTGCAGCTTGTCCTGGTGCGGTATTGCAGCAGGAAATGGCCTTAGAGAAATTCTCTGATTTGTGCACCATTAAGGATACAAGAACATTATTGTCCCTGATCAGTACTGCAGGCAACTCAAGAATGGATCCTGAAAGGAGAACATGATAGGAACATGAGGGTGTAGTCCCTCAGCATTTCTTACATCTCAGATTCTTTAGCAAATATTGCTTTTACACTTCTCAACCTAAGTATAAACTGTGAAGGCTAAACATACAATAGGGAGATCACATTTGTGAATTACAGGAGTCTGGACCCTAACTCAGTGCCAGATGCTGAAGTCCACAATTTGTCAGTTGACGCAAGACATCCAGTAAAGAAAGATCCACCCATGTCTATAACTGGCCGGCCTTAACAAAGCAGTTCAACTGGTCTGTAGCCATGTGTGCATGTGCACACACCTCTTGTTCTTTTAAATGTTGCTTGACTGACATATATAAAGCAAACCTTTTCACAGCACAGAGCACCTACTAATATCTTCACTCCATAATGTTGTTGAGGGTGTAGTGGTTTGTGTTGGACTAAGACTCTGGGAGTGCAAGGTAAAATCCTTACTCAGCCATGGAAACCCACTAGGTGACTCTCTCACATTCTGTCACCCTCAGAGGAGGGCAATGGCAAACCTCCTTTGAAGAAATCTTTCAAAAAAATAAAATAAATCCCACACTCCAATATAGGGCCACCACAAGTTGGAGTCATCTTGAAGATGCATAACAACTAAGGTGCTGACTAGAGACAAAACCAGTTAAAAGAACCAGTTAGTAGCTCTCTGCAAGATTTAATTGACTATATTTCTCTGATACTCAATGCTGGGGTGGGGTGGGGAGGTTCCATGAGATGAGATGAGAAAACCTTAGTTTTACTTAAACCTCTTTGATCTTTTTGAAAACACCATCATCGGAGCCAATCATTGTAAGAAAAAGATGCTAACACTGGAAATATTTTAAAGGCAGTCAGATAAAGAGTTGTGGTTACCAGAAAGTAAGGTAGCATTCTTACACTGAATCACCAATAGATTATCTATCCCAATATGTCTAACATTGGTTGCCAACGCTCTTGAACCCAGGGATTACAAGGTTTGGGTCAGAGGTCTTTCCAGTTCTGTTACTGGCATCCTAAAACTAGGCACAAAACAGAGGCATCTCTGCTGTTCATGTGCTAACTCCTCCCCCTATCTCACTCATCACCTTTGAACCACCAACAGGGGTAGGGAAAACCACGAAGATGGTGTAGATGGCAGGCATCCTAACCTGAGCAGTTTCTGATAATCACAGTAGGAATAAATAAATCTGTTGCGTGTGCTAACCCAAACCTCATGTCATATGTAATAGTACTTGATAAGAGGTGTCTAAGCAGCTGTGAAAGCTGGTTTGATTCCATGCTATTTTTTCTACAAGGCGAAGGGCTTTTTACCATTGGTAAGTAAGACTTTATCTGCCCTAGTCTTCTAATTTCTATTCTTGGTTGATCTTACACATACTGATCATGTTCAGAAACAGAATACAGATTGGTATTTATTATTCTCATCATCAATGTAACTATAAAATTTAGTGTGGTCACTTTAGACGGGGGGGGGTGTTGACTAATAGGAAAAGTTCCCTTGGTTCAAGCAATGCCTAACCAATACCACTAATGTCAGTGATGGATATAGAATGTGTACCCCGATCTGAAATATGTGTCTTGTTATACATATACACTTGTGCACAGACATGTACCCAAATCTAAAATATTCTGATGGAAATTACAAATACCCCTTCACTTTAGATTTCCTTAGCTACTGTACAGTTGTCCCTCCACATTCACGGATTTGGCATTCACGGTTTTAAGTATTCACGGCTTGAAAATATTCTTAAAAAAATAATAATCCTAAAGGCAAACCTTGATTTTGCCAGTTTATATAAGGGACACAATTTTGTCTTGAAGAGAAACGACAACGCAGAAAGAATCACAACCCAGAAACATCACCCAAGGAGACCTTCTGCTGTGCTTTCTGCAACTGGACTTGTTTATCTCAGATTAGCCTTTTCAGTCATCAGCGCACTTGCAGAAAGTGCGGGATGAGTCCTTCCTGAATCTTTGTTTGCAAAGAAAAGCCAGAGGCATATAATGGGGCTTGGGTATTCATGGATTTGTATATTCACGGGGGTCCAGGAACCAAACCCCAGCCAATGTAAAGGGACAACTATATTCTTATACAGCTGAGTTTGTTTTTATAAAATTTCACACAGTAAAAATAATGGCAGATCCAAGAAGAGATATCCTGAGTATTAAAAAAGCATTAACTCCTGGTCCAATGGTAATGTCTACCATTTTACCAATTTTTACAGTTTTTCATAATAAATGTTGTGATTCTTAAGAGATAACTTAATCCTGTGTGTTTTCACTCATATATCCATTCAATTCTACTCATCCTCGAATGAGTGTGCACACAATTTGGGGATCTATTCTAACAGAATGTAACTTGCATTCAGGGCCTGTTATGATGATTAGTTGCATGAAGGAATCCATACCCTCTTCAGTCTACATGGATAGTAAAATCTTTGCATGTTATGATAGCAGTGGCTGCACAGCTTCCCACCCTGCCAAGGAACACAGATTTTAATGTCAATGTTTAGAACAGTGTTTCTCATCCAGGGTTCCCTAGAACCCTAGGGTTCCCCAAGAAGTTGCTAGAGGTTCCTCAAGAGATTGTGATTGTGATTGTGGGGGGAAAGCAATAGCAGTATACAGAATAATGTTTATGCAGGGGTTCCCTGAGACCTGAAAATTATTTCACTGATTTCTCCAGGATAAAAAGTTTGAGAAAGGCTGGTTTAGAAAAATAGAGAAACAAGAACACATGGCTGGAACAGGAATGCAACTGAAACTCCTGCTTAGCTAGTGTAATGCTTAACTGAGACACGTGAGATGCGGTGACAAAGGACTAAATCCTTCCTAAGTACAACAAAGCAGAGAATGTGCAAGACCCCCAGGTGAATGGCATCTTTATAGAAGACAAATTTAAAGTCCTAAGTTTGCACTGACATAACTGGAGGTCCTCTGCAGTCTGCACAGTCCCAAAGAAGAGCCCATGTGGCTAACAGTGGAGTTGTTGCAAAACTGCATATAAGGAAAGAATACCAATGCTATGTGGCACCTACCTTTGGTTTTGCACTTCATGTGTATTCTGCTGCCATGTCTTGTCCCCAGTGTCTTCCATCTTCCCTTCAGAATCTCACTTTGTATAGAAAATCTTATCAAGCTTACACCTTTGCATGAGTGTTCTGGTGCTTCTGTGTGAGCATTTCTCTGCAGGACTGCAAAGCCTCATGGTGAGGCTCCAAACCACTGTAATAATACACATAACTCATCTGCAGAACTGTGGTGAACTGTCAAAAGGTGTGGCCAAATAACCCACTGGAAAGTGCCCCTTTCATAATGAAGAATGTCTCCTTCCCTTCCCACAGGCAAATATAATGACACCATTCCCTCTGCTCATAGACTTCCTTCTAAGCTGAACCTTGCATGTAAAAAAACAAAAAAGGCACTTCAAGGGACAGTTTAGATTAGGGGTAGGCAGGTTTGGGGGCCAATTTAATGCCACTGAGGCCCCATGGGTGCCACCAGGACTGTCAAAAATGAAACCAAAAAACTAGCAGTGGCCAGAAGTCCACTTCTGATTTTGAAACATGTGCATTTTTGATGTTGAACAGTCCAGGGGCAGCATATTTAAAAAGTGAATCACCACTCCTGGAGGCTTCCAAGGTAGGTGATTGGTATGTGTAAAAAGGTGGCCCGAGTGAATCATGGGGTGATGGAGGACTGCACAAATCTGTCTTAGGGGCCAAATTTTGCCCACCCTGGTTTAGAAAGAAGCCCATTACATCTGCATTGGTTGTGCCTTTGATGATCACACACAGAGCAATAAATATTGTTCAATCATTAGAGATGATGACGCCATTCCTTTTTTAGTTATGGAACTCAATCAAACAATAAGCACAGTAGGGCTGTGAAATCCATGCCTTAGAGCAACATTAATGCCAGTGCCAATGCTATTTTGATATTTATATTCTAAGTAATATAAAGTTACTGGGTATCTTTAAAAAAAAGACACACAAAAACAGTGGGCAAAGAGATGGCAGCAATCGAAATATATACAGTTCTCAGATCTGTTTGCAGATGTTTTATTATTCTACATAAAGTCTTCATGTGGCTTTCCCCATTGTATACTGGCTGATTTTGGGTAAGTTCCAGTAACATAACAGTTCTCTGGTTTCTTTAAAAGAAATGTGTGGCAGCTGTTGGACAGGCCTCATGATTATTATTTTCATAATTATAAAGGAGTGCTATTTCTGAAATGGGTAAATAGGCATATTTCACTTGTCTGGAGCTGTACTAGTGCAGAGTGACAGGTGCTTATACTACTCACAGGAAGGAAAAGAAAGAAGTGGGCAGACACCCCAGCCAGCACCAATCTCAAGCAATTTTTTAAAAAGAAGTTATTAAATAATCATCATCATTATAATAATGGGAAAGAGAAACTGCAAGCACTGAAGGAATTGAAGAGGAAGTTTCAGCCAGCCTTTTCTTCTGCCAAAACGAAGAACTATTGTAATGATGATACAGTGGGAATGTCCAACCCCAAAACATTCTAGGAAAACAAAACAGAACAGAGGTTAGCCATTTAGCATATGGATTATAGCTGTGATAAAATACCTGTTGGGAACACCAGTGACTTCATATAGTTAAACAACATGAAATTCAGAGGAGAAAATCCATGGCCTTAACATCTGCTGTACTAGATGAGGGAAGGCAACTGAGGAAAATACAGGAGCCATCTTTCACCTCCATGGCAGGACACATCACTTTGTTTCTCACAGATTTTTGGCCAAAACAAAAGCCCAAGGGACTTTTGGGTTGTACTTCTGGATTCTATTACTGGGGTGGGGGGTTGGATTTTGGGAGGTTGGTTCAACGCATGCCATCACTTCTGGGATTTACTCTTCAGGCCCCAAACCTGGAAAGTGGGGGGGGGGAGGGTTAAACAGGTCTGAGATGGAAGAACAAGTCTGGGAAGACAAAAAAAAAAAAAAAAAGCCTAAGGAAACAGACTGCAGTTTTCCCACAACAGTAGATCATTAGATCTACCAAAGCAACTATTTAACTTTAATAGGATCTGCACAATGTCTTGCAACTTTAGTTATGGAAGCGTTTCTTAAATCTAAAGATTTTACAAATTAGTAAAGACAAAAATGCTTTAAATTCTTGTTAACAGAATTCCAATGTAGAATTTAGATTTTCTTTGCAAAGCACTCCAGATGTTTTTGGCTGCAAAATATCTGTTACAGCAGGTTGTTAACAGGAGAAATCTTTTGCATTCTGGTACAACTGGTCCAAACAAAGACAGCGATGCAAACAGTCGATTTATTCTGCAGCAACTACAGTGGCATTCAGAGTTGTGATATGTGACCACATGCCCAAAACATCTTCAGATGAATATGGGGTTTTTTGGGGGAGGGGGACAGAGACATGGGAAGGTTAGAAATGGTGGCTATAAGGTGGGTAAAACCCTTTGAGGTCCTGGGGAGTCCCTCAATCTTTGTAAATTGCCCTAGAATTTTCTCCTGGCTCATGGAAGTGGTGAGTGCATAAATGTACATATTCAGTCTACCTGTTATATCAGTATAAAGGTGTGGAAACTACCATTTTAATCCAGCATATATAGTGCCAGAGAATGTTGTGCAGGAACATGGAGCTGCTTTACTGCAGAATCTGAAGAGGTCTGACCTCATAAGCTCTCTTGATGGGAACCATATGTAAACTGCTTAGAGCTTTTCAGAGGAAATTAGTGTGTAAATATGGTAAGATAAAGATATACATAAGGTCATGATCTAGCCAAGTCAAGTTGTACATGTTTATATTGCTAAGGATTAAGTAATGTTTAACTCTCTTGATTGAAATTCATGGGACATAATGTGCTTAATTCTAGTTGGATCATGTCCTACACTCCAGCTCTATAGACATGAATACCAAACCAATTATGGTGAAGGTAAAATACTGCTTGTGATACATCGTGAGAGTCAGCCTGCCATTTAAAGGGGAAAGGTCATACACAGGCACAGAGATCATACTTGGCTACAACAAACCCTTGAGCAATAGCTTTTGAGATCCTGACCATTAGAAACACATGCTTACCCTCACTCTAAATCTCTGTCTTCTCAGTCTGGTGATCCAGTAGGTTTTTGGTGCTGTTCTCCTTCAGATTGCTGCATGCTCCAATGAATGATTTTGGTCACTTCCAGATTTTCTGCTGGATACTCTTCCTGTCCTCTTGTTCTGTTTTCACTCCCATTGTTTCCCTCCAAAGGGCTTCCCTCCAGAGGCTCCCCTGTTGTTCTTTCTTCAATTTTGTCACTCTCAGCACACCATTTTTCTTTGGCTACTACAACTGAAACAAAATCCTCCTTTACAGGATCCTCCTGAGTTGACATTTCCTCCACTAAACCTTCCTCCTGAGTTTCTTCTTCCTTATCCTCCACTTCATCATTCATCCGTGATACTTCAGTTATCAATTGCTGTATCCCTATTAATAGAGCTTCTTCCACATCTTCCAGAGTTATTATTCCTTCTCCTGTCATCTGTTCTTCTGTGCTTGAGTCCTCATCTTCATTCTCCTCTTCATCAAACACTTCTTTGCTCTGCACTTCCAAATAAACTGATTTTTGCCCTCCTACAGTGTCCTCAGGTGTTTTTTCCACTTCATCTTCAAGGCCGCCTTCATTGTCCATTCCCATCTTGCTGTTCAATCCTATCACTGTTACTTTCTGTGAGGATGATTCAGGAACATCTTTTACCTCTCCTTCTGTATCTTCTCTCATGTTCACTACATTTTGCCACCTCATGAAGGTCATCTCAGAAACTGGTTCTCCTTCAGATTCTGTGACTAGAGACACTACCTCTCCCTCTGTTTCTGAGTCCTCATCCCTCATCTCCCATTTAACTGTCAGCAATCTTTTTGCCTCTTCATCCTCTACTTCCTCCACTGCTGCTGCTTCTCTTTCTGCCCTTTCAGCTTCTACCTTTCCTTTAACAGTTCCCTTTCTTTTGGTCCCTTCAGCCTCTGTCTCCTCTTTAACCACCACCTTTCTTTCTCCCTTTATCTCTTTGGCACCTACACTTTCTTCTGCTTCTCTCTTCCTTACTGCTTCACCAGTCACCAAGCCCATAGCTTCTGGGATGTTTTCAGTAAAAGGCTCTTCTTTCTCAAATTCCAGTTTCCTTTGAAGAGCTACTGTTGTGGGTATCAGCATTTCTTCTGTCTCTCCCTTTTCAATATCTTCTCCCACAGCTTGCACTAGACTCTCATCATCCAGTGCTGTTTTTTCAGTCCCTACCATGCCTTCTTTTGTTGGTGAAATGACAATTTCAGTTTCATGTTGGTCCAGCTCTTTCATCCAAGGTTTCAATTTCCTTTGTGCCAAATCTCCTTCTGTAAATATATTTTTCATCTCACTCATTTCTGGAGATGTTTTTTCTAAATCTTCTCCCCACATGAATGGAGCTGCTTCAACTATTTTTTCCATGTCCTTTTCCTCTCCTTTTTCATGCATGGTGATGATCTCTTTCTCTT
This sequence comes from Gambelia wislizenii, assembly GCA_030847615.1. NCBI lineage: Eukaryota > Metazoa > Chordata > Lepidosauria > Squamata > Crotaphytidae > Gambelia > Gambelia wislizenii. Next base: position 115,214,953 of record JAUMIR010000004.1, read on the forward strand.
TTGAGCCTGGTTCTTCCAATTTAATTTTTATATATGTTTCCTCCTCCATGTATTCATCTCCCATCAAACCACTGGCTGTTAGACTTTCATCTCCTGTGAGGCTGGCTCTTTCTACACCCTGTGCTTCATGTTCCAGCTCTTGCAAAGTTGCATTTCCTTCAGACTCAGCTTCTTTCATATTTTTCTGTGCTTCCTCCTCAAATGCTGTCCCAAGAGGCTCCCCTATCTGAATGGCTTCTTTCATGATCTCTTTTGCCTTGTCTTCTTTTCCTTCCATGGCTTTCTTTCCCACTAATTCTATAGTCTCCAGAATTTCAGATGCCACCATTACCTCTTTTGCCCCTTCTTCTCCCTCTGAGCCTTTTCCAATATCTATTAATTCCTTGGTGAGATTGGAGTCCTTCAGTTCTCCCTCTAGCTGGGATTCACTTGAAATTACCTCTCCATCAGAAGTTTCATATTCTGCTGCCATTACTTTTGTCTTTTTTACTTTTCTTTGTGCTTTTACCTTCCCCTCAGATATCTTTCCTTCTTCATACACTCCTTCTTTCTCCACATCATCCAGATCTGATTCTTCTATTGCTTCATCCTCCAGTTCTGCCTCTCTGCTCACAGTCTGATCCTTTACTGCTTGTTTTGCTGGGTGAGCTGCTGCACTTTGGGCTAACTCTTCTTTCAGAGTTGCTTCTTTGGGGCCTTCCTCATCTACAAGCTCCTCTTCCTCAAGTGTTCTTTCCTTGCCCACCATCTGTCTCTCTTGCTCCACTTGCTCTGCAACCTCCTGTGATTTGAGTGCTTTTGAATTTTTTGCCAAGGAGGTTCCATCTGCCAATATTAAAATAAATACAGCATATGTTGTAACTGTGATAACGATATCAGTATTTCATGCATGCTTTTTAAAAAATGCACTGTTATTAAAAGTGTTATAATTTTTTAGTTCTCCTGTAAAGAGTGTATTACTATTAAACTGGACATGTTAACTGTCTGGGCCCACAAGATTCTATCCATTCTAAGTCAAGATAGAATAGCATGAGGACACATTTCTCTTTTATGACTCATGTCAGCTTTCTTTGCAAACTGCCTGGCATTTCTTCCAGTGGAACTAACTTTGTATTTTTTGCAAGCACCTTTACCCATATAAATGTAATATTCTCAGCAGGCTCTTCCTTTCCCAAAAAGCAGTGCCTGTGACAAGATACTTCAATAAATTAACCTTATAATTGACAATGGAATACAAGAAATATACAGCAATGTTCTTATATAAACGGTAATAAATCTGGCAAAGGGAACAGTCACAGAATGTTGGGATTGTGTGTTAAATCAAACATATAAGACTGATACACACACATACAAGAATATTGCACCCAGAAAACAATTATGTTTTTACCACCAGGACATAAAACCATTCTTATGCTGCTGGAGTTAAATAGTTCTAATCCTGGTAGCTCCAGATAGATGCATAAGGGAGGACGAATAGCATGAGCTGAACATTATACGTTGTTACCTTCTCCCAGAGCTTGGAATTAACTAGCTTATTTGGTCATTAAGTTATTAATTCAGCTGTTTCTTATAGTAACTTTGCCTAATTCATTCAATTCTACAATTAATACTCAAGTTACAAATGTGATGTAGTGAATTTGGCTGCTAGAATTCATTAGCATGGGTGCCTCTCCATCTCTCAGATTCATAAAACAGGAAGGTCTACTGCCTCAGGAGAAGAAGGTTAGAATTGGAGGAAATGCATCACATGACTCTGTTGTTAACCAAGCTAGATAGAAATCAAGAACTTTCTGGACCCCAGCACCAAGTGACAGAAGAAGCAACCATCAAAGAATTGGGGAAGGAGAGAAGAGAAAAAGGTAAGTTTTGTAACAGTGAAAGATGGTGGGGTGGTAGTGATTTATTTGGAGACCAATGCCCTCAAGCAGCCAGGGTTCTTTCAGAATATCAGGCCTCTTAGTCCTGAAAGGCAGGTGTGTCCCCCACTCCCATTCTACAGACATGGGCCTGTATGAAATGGGGTGTGACTCTATTCAGTTACTTCTCCTCCTCTATTAATTATATTCTGAACTGGTATCTACTATACATTATTGTATAATGTACAATGATTAATGTGCGTGGCAATTAATCCCTTTTTACATTTTATTTTTCACAGAGTGCTATGCACTTGGATAATTAAATGAAACCTTTTCTCTCCTCCCATCATTTCCTTCTCTCTTGGCTTCTCCCTACCTCCCTTTCTCTCCCCCCCACCCCTATTCTTCTTTTAACCCATCCCCATTTTAATTATGCAGTTAAGGTACGATGAGTGCAGAGACAAACGGGCTTGTTAGATATATGAGCGTTTAAACTGAAGAGGCTACCACTTGAATTTGGGATCCCTTGCTCCTGCATGCAAAGTATATGCTCTACCACTATTTTCTTGTAGACCACACTTCTTGAGAGTGAGGAGGAGGAGGAGGCCGAAAGGATGCAGTGATTCAGCTGTGCAGAAAAATGTTCAACATATGCTCAGAGGCTCTCAAAATAATAATAATAATAATAATAATGAAATTCTGATTAAGAATTACCCTCCCCTTTGATTCACTAACTGATCTTTGTATAACTATCTAATTATTGTTGCACTTGTAGTGGATCTGTATCCTCTAACTGAAACACATACTTTCTTATTAATCTTTAACAAGCAAGGATTTGAAGAAGTGTCCATGTTGGTAGGTCAGGGGCGGAAATAAAGAGAGATGCAGGTGAGGGTCAAGCTAAATTGAAGAGGATGGAAGATGAGATTCCATCTTTTAGGACAGTCTTTCTCAGTCCGATAGTTACCATATGTAATTCTCACCATTTCCAGGCAGAAATGGTGTATTATTGGCTATGTAGATGGCTCATTAGTTAAAAACATACTTTTGTAAGCTCATTATATTAATGTACAGATAATATATGCATTGGTTTTCAAAATGCAGTCTATCAAAGTTCCCAATATGTTTAGAATTTGTAGTTATTATGTACCTTCAAGTCATTTCCAGCTTATGATGACCATAAGGCAAACATATCACAGGATTTTCTTGGCAAGATCTGTTCAAAGGGAGTTTGTCATTGTCTTCTTCTGAGGCTGAGAGTGTGTGATTGGCCCAAGGTAACCCAGTGTGTTTCCATGACCATGTAGGGATTTGAACCCTGGTCTCCCAGAATCCAACTTCAATACTCAAACCACTATACCATGCTAGTTCTCATACTGCATTTTAGAATGCAGTTGGGAAAAAAATATTCAAAAAATGGTAAAAAAATGTGTTTCTTGAATATTGGGAAAGCCTGACAAGGAGACTCCTGGACTGACTACAATCTTAGTATTTTGGGACTTATTTTGCACAAAATTTTCACTGAAAATACTGCTTTTTGTGCAACACACATGAGTTTTGCACATAATAAATCTGAGACTGTGAATAGTCTTTGAAAACTGCAGTTGTCAGAGACGTTCTTGCAATGTGAAGAAAACTGCAAAAATTACTTGTTACTTGTCCAAGCTCAGGCTGAGTCAGAGAGTAATTTGCAAAGATTAAATTCTCAGAACCTCCCTAGTGTTAAAAGAAGGCAGAGCCTGAAACACTAAGTCTGCAAATTAATTATACCAAAGAGTTACTTGTTGGAGAGCATTTTTTTTTTTGCATGAATTGAAGGAAACAGATTTTCAAAATAATGTGAAAGTGGGGTGGAACAGTCTTATGCATGAATTCATGTGAAAGTAACATGGAAGAGAGAATATAATGCACCCTAGGAGGGGAGCCACACTGCATTTGAGTCACCCAATCCCTCTGACTACTTTCTAGAAATGTTACCAGAATAGTATGGGATACAGCTACAAGCAACAGAATGTATCTCACTAATTTAGCTAAGTGTAAATCAGCTTTTTGTGTGGTCACAAGAAAGAGAGAAAGAACTGGAGTGCACTGTGTCAGAAACATTTATCTGACCCAGTGAAAAGAGAAAAAGACAGCCCCTTGAACTGGCTTCTTTTCACACCCTGCCCTCAACTACAACTAGCACAGCTGAAGAAAACGTCATTCCAACTCCCACAGGATATAGGAATGATGCCCACAAGTTTAGACTTTCATTATTCAGTATATTGACTTGTCATAATTTTGTTTGTAAGGCTAGTTGATCTCTTTCTAGAAATTTGGCTAAATGCAAAACATCGATGATTGTACTCAGTTCAGTGCACCTGTGCCTGAGTCAGAAATACAGAAGGAAATCCTTAAGAAAAGAGGCTCATGATAAGGCCATTTTCAGCATTTGTTTTTTTAAAAAAATATCATCAACTCTTTCCTAAATCTGATATTAGTCCTACTTAAAGTATATTCAGTGAAATGAAAGGGAGCTGTTAGTCATAACTAACTGGAGCCCCTTTGGACCTACTTGAAGTAGAAGTTGCAAAGGGTTTAGTCTTGTATGTGGATTGTATAATCTGACCTTGTAATTCCACAGTTGCAAGTACAACCAGGTTATCAAGCCAGACAAGACTCAGATGGAGGTCGGATATAATGTGGCTTGAGAGAATTGTTTCTGCTAGCTGACAATCACTATTATAAAGGAAACCAATGATGTATTAAGGTACTTTATGACAGGGCGTCCTTAACTCAAAAACTGTTGTACCCCATCCTTTTTAGTTGTGCAGGTGAAATTTCCAGTAGGTTTTTCCCAACCATATCCCAAAATAAACTATATGCAATTTGATATCCGATATGAACTTACAATTTTTATTTTTTAAAAAACCAGAAGGTCTTTACACCCTGATCTGGAGGAAACTCATAGTGATTTTTAATTAGAATGAAAGTCAAGTTAGTTGGAATTAACTGGGCCACTGAATTCAATGTCTGGTTCAGGAATCCCATTTGGTATGGTATATCCCATAGTTGGGGTCCTGAAGTCTGGTCTGGGTTGATACAGGATCTCCCAAATCTCATATCTGGAACCAACTGCACTGCCACTGGACCAATCCTCCCTTTGGTATGTGTGCGGCAATAAGGCTTTACACACCAAATGCCAGGGTCTATCTACCGGGATTGCAGCTGGCATGGTGCCACTCTTCCTCCTCCCTTTCTGGCCAAACTGATGCCAAGCAACAGAGTAAAGTTCTCACCTCACAATGGCTAGCATGCCATCATGAGATCTGTATGGGATTTGGGGTTCTTGTGAAATCTGAAATCTCATGGGAGCCCTAAGATCTCACCAGAGCCTCCTCTCACAAGACAGCAGGTGGCCTTATATAGTCGTGCCTCACAAATTCCATGTCGCACTGCAGAAACCTGGCAACCCTATTTCAATGGAACAAGTGCTATTTCAATGGAACTAGTTGTGGAGTTTTGTTTATGCATATCTACTCAATGACAAGCTCCATTGAGTTCAAAAGAGCTTACTCCCAGGAAGTGCATAGGTGATTGCAACATACATTTCTTTATATTAGAACCATTTCCCTTAAGTATGAAATACTCTGCATGAATTCAGTTTGCTCATTATTAATTAGATTTGATAAGCTGTACTCTTAAAAATAATTTTAAAAATGGAATTATACCAGAATCTATAAGAAGCCATTCTTCTGGTTCATATGCATGTATAATTTAAACTCTCTACAGCAAAAATCGTAGGAGCCAAAGTGCTGATGGCATCTGTCTGTGCCTTTATGTCTGACATTCAACGAACAATGCAATCAAACCAGACAAATCTTGGAATAAAAAAAAAATGCATTTGTAGAGTACAGAGCTGAAGGAAATGGTAATAATTCAGCCAGAAGAACAGGAGAGAAGAAAAGCAGCACTTACTAAGAACACCACCATTAGCCTGGTGACAAAATTGTTTGCAGAAGTCATAAAATTTGTACAGTATTGTACGAAGTGGAGAAAATATCTCAACTCGTAACCTCAGGTCGACCTTATCATAGAGATGCCTACCAGTCATGTCTGCAAAAACTTTAAATTGGGTTGGGGGGAGGGAATTAAGGCCAAAACTAGACTTTATGGAAGATATGTGGCTAAGACAATCTCAGATCTCTCTATGACATCTGGTGGAATACACTATGGGCAATACAGTTGAACATTAAGAAAAGAAAAACAATGACCACAGAAGGTTTACATAACTTTAAAGCAGATGATGAAGACACTGAAATAATTCAAGGTTTCCCATACCTTACTGCTGCTACTGTTGTTGTTGTTGTTGTTGTTGTTGTTGTGTGCCTTCAAGTCATTTCTGATTCATGGCAACCCTAAGGTGAACCTATCATGGGGTTTTCTTGTTAAGATTTGTTCAGATGGGGGTTGCCTTTGCCTTTCTCTGAGGCTGAGAGACTGTGACTTACCCAAAGTCACCCAGTGGTTTTCCATGGCCAAGGCCCCCACAAGTCAAACCCATAAGTCAAAGTCTACTTGACGGCAGTTAACAACAACAAATATACTGTGGGACAATGTGGGAGAGGGCCTTCTCTGCCATGGTGCCCCAGCTGTATAATGCTCTTCCCTTAGCGGCTGCATTGATGCCAATGTTTTTTACATGTTTTTTGTTTTTTTTTACTAAAGCCTTTGGGGCCCAATTGATTCCCTCCAAACTGCCCATGGTATAAAATTATTTTAGCATATTTTAACTGGTTTAAAACTGTCTTGTTTTTAACATATCAATTCCTTTAAATTGCTTTTTGTGTGTGTGGATGTGCTTTCATGTCATCTATTGATTTATGGCAACCCCATGAATTTCATAGGGTTTTCTTAGGCAAGAAATTCTCAGAAGGGATTTTGGCAGTAGCCTACAACTCCTAGTATTTGTTGGTGGCCTCCCATCCAAGTGCTAACCAGGGCTGACCCCGTTTAGCTTCCAAGATCAGGCAGGATCTGGTGCCTTTAGTGTATTTATGCCCCACTTAAATTATTTCTATTGTCTTAAATTTGTTTCAAATTTCAAATTTGTTAAAGCAATTTCATTCCAAATGATACAGAGATCCCATGATACAGGTTGAGTCTCCCTTATTCAGAATTCTGAAATCTGAGATATTCCAAAATCCAACTTGTCCACATGAGTGGCTGAGATAAGTGATACCTTTGCTTTCTGACAGTTGAATGTAAACAAAATTTGTTTAATGCACAATATTATTAAAAAACATTGTGTATAAAATTACCTTCAGACTATGTGTATAAGGTGTATACGAAACATAAATTTCATGAAACGTAATTGAATTTTGCATTTAGACTTGGGTTCCCTCTCCAAGATATCTCATTATGTATATGCAAGTATTTCAAAATACCGCTGATCCCAAGCATTTCAGATAAGGGAGACTCAACCTGTATAGGGCAGGATAATCAATAAAATAAGAATGCAACACTTCTGTAAATGTTTGTATATTTGCTGGCTCCTCAAAGTACCTCCTTATGTGATAAAGCAAGTATTGCAAAAGAGCATAAGAGAGTGTTGCTGGATCTAGCATCTAGTTTTCGAAATAAAATAGTACCATATAGTTCATATAAACATTTTGAAAATGTGTTGTCAGATGTTTTCCTTTGTGTGTGCATGTGTGTTTGTAGTTTCTTCTCTGACTAGATTTTATGTGCTGTGCCTGAAGATGTTTGCCAGATGACTTAAACCCTCTAATGTTTCTGTTCTTGCTCCCTATTCCATTCTTAAAACCTTCTAGAGAAGGAAGTAGCCAGTCTTAGGCCTAGGAAGGCACAAGTCAGTGGCTGGAATAATTCTTTTTTATAACAAATTATTTTTAAACTATGTTCTTTAGAAATTACTTGAGTTTATTCAAAGAAAAAAATCTGTAATGGCAAACAAGCCATCTCAAAAGCAACTTTGTCCACTGCTAAAGATCTCCTCCTGTAATGTCAAACTTCAGAAGCATCTGGGGTTTTGCCTTGAGCAGGGGTGGGCAACTGTGGAAGACTGGGGGCCATATTAGCCCTCCCGGAGACCTTGGGGGGCACACACCCCACTAAACCTGCTCCCTGGCCTAGAGTGTAACTCATTGTTCCATCATGTAATGTCCAAAAGCCTTGGCCAACATGCTAAGGACATGGCCATGTGCCCTCAGACCTGGCCCTGAATACTTTGCACTGTACAAGCATTATGTGGCAAATTGGTTGATGTGGAAAGAACACCCTTTGTTAAATGTAAGTTTGAAAACACTGTCATTAAGGAACTTTAGATGCTAATTACTGAAACACAATTCTGCCTATGGAAGGAAAGAACATAACAGCAGAAAGTGGTGGGTGAATAAAACAGAAGTTTAAAGATTGACCAGTTTCTCAGTAGGTAGTGACATTTAAAGCAGTTTCACATTTTATCAGTTGACTTTACCTTCATGTTTATCTCGAGTAGCCACTGCACCTTCCTCTTCATCCTCTGTACTGGAATCACTAGGTTCAGGTTCAGAACTCATAAGCTGATCATGTTCAATGGCCTCAGCTATTTTCTCTTTAACCGATTTGTATTCTTCAAAAAATAGCACAACAATTGCAAAACAGGGAGCAAAGAGAGAGAAGTTGGGAAAAATTCTGAGCACCAACATGGTTTACAACGTTACTCTACTATAAGTTATGGAACCAAATTAAAACTCAGCAAGCTTCACCACAAGGATGCGTTAAACACAGAGCAAGCAGCACTCCATCTTTTAAAAAAAGCACATTTCATGCAGCATAATCTCCACCATGCAAAAGGAAAAAAGCAAACCAACAACAAGCCAGCCACTCATACACACAAACACAATGCACGCAGCTCCTGCAAAATAACACCAAGCCATATAGTGACCTTTGTTTAGAAATATGTTTAATTTGCACAGAATCAAAATAAGTATACAACAGGAAAGCTGTTATTCTGCTTCAGGTAAATGCAGGACATCTTTGAATGCTAAGCTTCCAAACACAATGCCAATGATTCTGTCAATTCCCTAAGTAAGTTAAATAGCTTGCAAGCTCTGACTCATTTTGATGCATGGGCAGATCTGAATGCAAATCCCCATGCATTCAACACATGCATATTTGATATTTTTAAATGCAGGAGGAATGATGTTTCCTATTTTGCTATATTTCCCCAGAATTCTTATTAGGCCCAGGACATAATTTAAAGTTGTGCTAATATTTTCATTGTAGCCTTGATCCTTATGTAATAAGGTTATTTATATTTCACTTGTGCTTACCGTAATATGTATTATTAATGCTGCATTCCTATCAGCTAAGCAACCACTATTCCCTAAACAAAAACAGATGGTATTTCTTCTTCTGTCGAAAGCGACATTTTAAAAAAGAAATTACTGAGCAGAAATTGCAAACCTCACTGGCATTTACGGGGTTTTTTTAAACAAAGAAACCTGAAGGGCTCTGCCTAGGTATAGACGACTGATTAATGCATTCTGAAACTGAGTCTTCCCCAACACTTCTTTCCTGAAAGTTAATGAACATAACAAAGTTTGAGTGCTGTGTGCATAAGGATGCTTTTATTCCATCTCTGCAAAATGAGCAAGCCTACACCTACTGTCACTAATCCATGCACCTGACACCATCAGATTCCAGATGTTGTACTGAGATGCAGATGCAAATATAAGACACAAAAGCATCTGCACCCCATAATAGCTACATGTGTGGAAGGCCACTTCTGTGGGTGATTCTCCCTTGATGAACTTTGGCAGCATGCTTGGAAATAAATCCCACTAAGCTTGTGGAGGTTTGGCTTTTATGTGTGTGTACCTTCAACTCTCCTGTCAACTTATGGCAACCCCATGAATTTCATAGGGTTTTCTTAGGCAAGGAATACTCAGGTGGGTTTTGCTAGTTCCTTCCTCTGAAATATACAGCACCTGGTATTTGGTGGTGGTCTCCCATCTAAGTTCTAACTAAGACCAACCATGCTTTGCATCCAAGATCAGACAGGATCTGGTGCCTTTAGGGTACTTAGGCCTCCATTGGCTTCTATAGGCAATAGTTCTCTCATGAAGCAATCTGTTCCTTTGGGAAAAAAAATAAAATTATGGCATTGTCTTTGTATGTGTGGTTCTTTTGTATGCCTCTTCTCTATATCTCTGCTCCTTCCTCCTCAGAATCTTTCTTCATGTTTCTTTTTTTTTTTTTATGTGACTTTGGATATTTACAGACATCACAAACTCATCTCAACTGTGACATGTGGACAATAGTGAATTGCAGGTCGACCTCCATATCTGCAGGGGGATACATTCCCCCCGATACCTGAAACTGTGACTAATAGGGAACCGTCATTATTTTCAATGAGACAAACACCAGAAGTTGATCATAAGTTGATCATAGAATCACACTGGAGGACCTAAAAATGCCTAGAGAGAACTTTTTTTTCCAGACATGGATAAATGAAACAGTGGATACCAAACCCGTGGATATGGAGGTTGACCTGTATTTTCCCAGGGAAAGGAACTACAGCCATTTTTCTTGGGTTCTTTTTCCAGGCTGTGAGGCTGTGTTCTGGAAGAGTTTACTTCTGACGTTTTGCCTGCATCTGTGGCTGGCATCACATTGAACTTCAGGCAGATTGATCAAAGTATTCCTCCTTCCAGCCATCCTTAGAACCATCCCACCCCTACACACCTGATTATCTGAGCATAATCTGGCGTTGGCACTGTTGACTGAGGCCAAAAATCCACTGTGCTATATGTTACTCTTTAAAACTATGGATTAAAATGTTAGTCTTAACTGCTCCTGTTTCTTAACTATATTTCAGGGACACTTTTTTACTCCCCCCCCCGCCACACACTAGAATTAGCATAATGCTTCCCATCACCCACTCATATGCTAGACTCAAAATTCCTTTTAAAATATGTTTTTCAGCAGCCACCCAAGATTTCACTGCCTCCCACTAAAGCAACAGAATCAGAAGAGATACTATGCTAAATCCTATGTTAATGCAAATCCAAAACTATCAAACTACTATTTAATTACTGTGTTTGAAAATCTGAGCTAAATAGAAATGATGATACTCTTTTGCACTAAAAATCTGTAGCAGGCCATTAACTCAATGCACATGATTACTCCATGCTTCCACTTTGTATTAGAGCATTTAATCCTATACATGTACTAGTTAAGTGGTTAATAACGTCATTCTTCAATAGTACTTAAATATGCATCTCATCTAACAGTCTAATTGGGAAGTTGCTCACATTGAGAACCTAGCATATGAATGAAGGAAAAGATTTTTTAAAAACTAAACACCTGTAACTAATTCAGCATAATAATCCAAAACTATACACAGGCCCTTTCCCATTTTTCCTCCTACATATTATACATAAAAATTGCAAGGCAATGAAAAGCGATCCAACACCATGATGTTTGCAAACAATTCCATTTTTTATAGCATCCCACACATGCCAAACTATTCCATCCAACAACACAGAGCACTATAAAACAAAACCATCCAACATCTATTAAAACTGAGGAAGAACAGAAGATATGTCACTGCCAAAAGAATACATACATTAAAAAAAAATACAAATCAGAAAGATTAACATGACTTTTGGCTCTCTTTCATGTCTACATCACCATGGACATCACACTGATTAATATTAATTGATTCAATAATTGGATGATTTGACTATGATCTAGGTTTAAAAATTTAATACAAGCATGAATTCTTTTCTTTCTCAGCAAAGCACTTGGTCTGGGAAATAAAAATTGCTTGTGCAAACTTGTGCATTTCATGATCCATAGAAAGAATGCATACATGTCACCCCCCCTCCCCTGTTTACGCAGGAGATATGTTCCCAGACTGTCAGGAGATACAGAAACCGTGTATAATAGCAAACCATCATATTAGACCATAGAATTGCAATGGAGGCTCTAGAAAATGCCTATCTAGGCATGCCTATCTAGGCATCTGGTGTGCCTCTATGGTCAACCTTTGGTGGAAGTCGACTATAGAGTTGCATTGGAAGATCTCCCACGGCCTAGCGAGACCACCACCATAGGCATCTATGGTCCTCCAAATGCCTAGAGAGACCTCTTCCCCCAACTTCAGGTAAGTGAAACCATGGATACTTATCCTGTGTAAATGGGGACGACTTGTATATCCTGACTAGAGGAGAGGCAAGCTCAATGATAAGCCCCATGATTTATATTATTATTATTATTATTATTATTATTATTATTTATAAGGTCTCAAGTCCAGTCTGGCATCTCCAACTCAGAAAAAAAAATTAAGATACGAGATACTAGAAAAGACTTCTTCCAGAGAGAACTCTGCCTGGAGAGTAAGAAACAGAATACTCAGCCAGACTGTGGGAAGTTTGATCTTCCAACTCTATGATTCTATGATTAGTATAAGGCAGCTTCCTATGGTCCTAGCCTCGTTTTGAAAAGATTAAAGGAGAGAGATTTATCTATCATCTCACTGTGAAAAATGTTGCAACAAAAACATCTAGTGTCTCACTGTTCATTGCTCCAAATTACACAAACACAAAAAGATTTGTTTTAGGCATCAGTCTGATACTGAATTATAGTTCTCCCTCCGTATCCACAGATTTGGTATTCACGGATTTAAGTATTCTCGACTTGAAAATATTCTTTAAGAAATAATAATTCAAAATGCAAACCTTGATTTTGTCATCTTATATAAGGGACACCATTTTGCTATGCCATTGCATATAATGGGACTTTAGTATTCACGGATTTTGGTATCCACGTGGGTCCTGGAACAAAACCCCAGTGAATATGAAGGGACAACGGTATACACAAATCAGCTGGGTTTAATACTGCCATTCTTCAGGATTTCACTGTGTTTTCAACAGTCTTTCTAACTAAAATTTAGTTAGTTAGAATTTTAGAGATAATAACTATCAAGTCTTGGGTGCATTGCTTGACCCAAGATCTATCCCACCTGTTTGTTTGTTTTTTGTTTTTTTGTTTTGTTTTTTGTTTCCATCTACTAATGAAATCAATTCAGCTGTCACAAAATGTTACATAAGCGAGAGTGGTGGAGACAAGAGAAAGACCTGCCAAAGTCTCACATGTTAAATTTTGTACAACACCATTACAGTACCTGAAACAATAAGATGGCCTAGATATTTCAAGACACAATGCTACCAGTTATTTGGCACACAGTAAAGCAGAAAAGTCATGCCATTCTAATATTCTAACATAGCATAGGCCTTGGGAACAGTCAAACAACAGTATTCTGAGTGTTACATCCAGACACAGCACAGGAAAAGAGTTCTCCACTTCAAAACAGATAACACCAACACACCGATATCCAAGGGATCCCTCATATTTCTGACTACAGACCATACTCACCACCTTCCTCTTCTTCAGAAGGCCCTGTGCTGCTAAGCTTTTCATCTGGTGAGCTTCCTCTGAGATTCACTAATAAATCCTCCTCCGTGCCTTCTTTCATGTTCATGTCTACCAGTCCTTCTACCTTAAGCTTCTCGCAGATAGGACTCATGTCCCAAAGATCTGACTTCATCTTATGTTCACCTGAAATGCCTGGTAAATGTTTGGCTGCTGTGTTTTCTGCTTCATCCATTGTCTCTTCTTCCTCCACATCTGTTTCTTGGCTTTCCTCTTTTTGGGACTTTGTTATCTCATTTTCATATTCAGAATGTATATCTGTATTGTCTTGCTCTTCATCTTGTTTTCTGGTTTCAGATTCAGACACATTTTCATTGCTGTACAGAATGCTGCTGGAGGAGCAGGAAGATGCAAGCTTCTTGTCTACAAAGAGTAAGCACAATTTCATTTTAAAGATGTTTACATTCAGTTCTTGTTAAAGCTGGCAAGTGACTAGTTACAAATAAATACACATTCCAAATATCTAGTTATTTGTAACTAATTGTAACTCAGGTGTACCTACATTATTATGCATGTAACTTAAAGAGGGATAACTTCACTACATTTGTGATGTAAATGCAATGTACAGTGACAGGCCTGTGGCCTTACTAAATGGCGGAAGAGGAGTATCACTTTGCTTCAATGCCTCATGCTGCTGAATGAAAAACATTCATATTTTTTTAAAAAAGTAATGGAAGTAACTATTTTGGTTACTTTTGAGAAATGGGAAAGTAAAGTAAAGAGCTACTTTTACTATTGCAATTACAATGGTAACTACCTACTTGGGGCTTTTAACTATATATGTAACTACTTTTAAATGCAACTTTCCAAGCTCTGAATCATGTGCTCCATTTTTGACAGATCATGTGGAGATGACATCATAAAACTGAGCATAACAACTGCTGTCCCTTTACAGAACTGCAGTGAGTTGCAAACATGAAAAGAGAGCCCTTCTGGTCATTGGTAAATATCCTCAAATGTGTTGCAGATTAAAACTGGGACATGTGTGCCCAATCAACATCAGAGGATGCTCAAGATGGGGTAAGTTATTTATGAGGAAGAACACACAAGCTAGAAGACACTACAGCAGTTTGCTTTTTCCCCTGAGGCTACTGGGAAGGGCAGGATTCTGCCCTCTCCTCCCCCTGCTGAGTTGAGTACAAATTACTTTTGCACTTTGGACTCAGTTTGCAGCAACTGAAGTAAGTAAGCCAAGGCGAAAGAGGGAAGGTGGGAGAGAAACTGGGGTATTTTAACACCAGATGAAAAAGTGGGATGACAGAGGATAATTGAACACTTTCCTTGCCAAATCAGGACAGTTGGAGGGTATGGGGAAAGTATTCAGTTTTACATATATAAGATCCCAAATTCAATCTCAGCTGTATACGATCAGTAAAAAATATTACAAGTAACAACATGGCTAGGAAGTTACTGCCCAGAAATCTGTTGTCGCAGAACATAGTATTAAGGCAGATAGCTTGCTGGTAGGACCCAATATATGGTAGCTTCTGGCATTTCCCAGTCAGTTTAATACCATGAGATAGGCATTTGCTGTTCATACCTGTCACATTCATACTTGTTTCCTTCCCTTGTTGGGGTTAAGGCAGCAAGAAAGATGTGAAAATTGAGGAAGTCTTTTTGAAGGAGTTTTGCTGTTACTGTAATTTTGCAAGGATCCCTCACAGAAGGATCCCTCTGCTTGATATGGGAAATTCAGTGAAATTCTCTTTCCTTGCCTTAGCTGTGGATCATGTTCAACTTTGGTTAAACAGAAAGCCTCACCAGTGTAGTCAATTCTGCAGCCTACCACCGAGGCACAGGAAATGTTGCAAGCCACCCTCTCAGAGCACCTTGGCTTCAAGAACCCCTGAGGGAACCTCTTGGAGCCAAGCACTAACGTGGCTCAATTCAGATTTTGGTGGGAGCCATGAACCATGGGGATGACTCTTCTGACAGTAATGTGCTGCAGCTGGGATTATCTCCTACTGTTTGTCATCACTTTGGACATTATCAGACGCAGCAAAAATCACAGGATTACAACATCATGCTAGTGTGAACGGGCCCCACTATCACACGTCATCATCGTCTTTGTGTGGTTACTCCATGCTCCAGCTGCAAAAAAGGTGTTACTGTATTTTTAATTCACAGGACAAGCCGTCAATAGATCGTCAATAGCACTTTTTCACATTATTGACAGTGTGCACAACTACATCCCGTTGTAATCATGAGATTACAGCGTGAATGGGCAGTCCTGAGTGAGAAAACTTCTGGGTGAGAACGCAAAAACAAAGCACAGGATGCTCTTTTTATTAACTGTCCCATTTAGTTCCAATGTTTTTATGATTGTTTCAGTGCTTGTATGTTCACTTACTTTCTTAATTAATGTGTTTTTGGAGTTTTAACCGTGCTCGCATCTTCTCGCAAAAACTGCCAAAATCTTGCCTATGCTAAATCGCAGAAGTAAACTCTCATTCTTAAAGCACTATTGGTCATCATGTGATAATTCCATGGCAGGTTTTTTGTGTGATTACAGTGATGTGTGATAATAAGTGTTACAATGCCACAATTTTTCCACTATATTCATTCACGGAATTACAGCATTTTTAGATGCTCATCTGATAATGTCCTTTAGCTTGACACCATAAGAGCATGACCCAAATCAAGCATTTGCCTTCAAATCACCTGTCAACTTATCATAACTCAATGAATTTCACAAGGGTTTCTTAGGCAAGAA
Source organism: Gambelia wislizenii (assembly GCA_030847615.1). Lineage (NCBI taxonomy): Eukaryota > Metazoa > Chordata > Lepidosauria > Squamata > Crotaphytidae > Gambelia > Gambelia wislizenii. The sequence continues at coordinate 115,231,003 of JAUMIR010000004.1, forward strand.
TACTCAGAGGTATTTGCCATTGGCTTCCTCTAAATATAGCTTACAGCACCTGTATTCTTTGGCTGTCTCCTTTCCAAGTACTAACCAGGCCTGACCCTGCTAAGCATCCAAGATCAGGCAAGTTCAGGTGGTTTCACGGTATTTAGGCTTCAATACTTAGATGTAAATGTCTTTTCTGCATCACAGGAATATCAAAGTAGTTACAATACTTTCACATTAAACCTGAAATTTGTATACATTTAATAATTCATGGAGGAACAACTGAAGAGGGTGACAGTTGAATGTAACTTATTGCCTAGGATCTAGAGATATTTATGTATTTCACTTAGACTTAAGGACATAAATCCACTTCAATATTATAGCAGATAAAAAGCCAATCACATTTGTGACAAGAATAAGTAGGCTGGGATTTCCCCCTTCATATTCATAAGACAACTTCAGACTAGAGGAGGGAGAATTTGCTATGGGAGCCAGAACAGCAAGCTTGTGCATGGAATAATGGATACATGCAACAGAATATATGAGTTGTGTCTTCAAGTTATAGCCCAGGAGTGGGCAACTTCCTGGTATTGGGGGACCACAATAGACTTTTCATAACCTACTGGATGCTGCCATCATGACCAGATTTGTCACCATAATTGTAGGTGCCACCAAAATTAAACAGCAACTGAAGTCTTTCTTTATGGTACAGGAGAGTGCCAGAGCATCTTTCCCTCTTCCATTGCTATAGAAAGTTACCACTGTGGTTTCAGTGGTATGGATGGCAATTGCTAATTCTACAGGGGTGCAAAAAAAAAAAAAAAAAAGGAAATACAAGGGCCACATATGGGCTCTGGGCCTCATTTTGCTCAGCCCTACCTGAGGCTATAGGAGAAAGCAGCCCAGAAAGTATCTGTGGTTAAAGATAATTATTAGTATGCTATACATTTACTAATTAAATATATAGTATATTACATATTACCTAAATGAACAATGACCCAGAAGGCTGTAATTCTATACACACTTACCTGAGAGTTAATGCCACTCAACTTGGTAGGATAAGAGACTTCTCAGTAGAGAAGACTATGGATTTAATGTTAAGGAGAGTGTCAACTGACCAACAGTGCAAATCTCTTAATGATGCGCATACACAAAGTTCTATTGAGTTGAATGAGTCTTAGTCCCAGGTAATAGGTACAGAATAGCAGCCTAAAGTGTTACAAAGAAGCAACTTTCAGCTGACTTAACTGGCCAGTCAATGCCTACTCACCTAAGCATATAAACCCCTGTCCTGAGAACTGGCCCATTAATGTAAACAACTTGTTGCTATGAGTAATATGCCATTCATGCCTTGCCTTGCCTTACTCTACCCTGCTTTACTTTACCTACTGCACTTCACTGTCTTCCCTCACCTTGACTTCCCTGTCTTTGGCCTCTTAGACCCTCTGCTCCAGACTCAACTTTCCCATTTGGCTAACCCTTGGCTCCCTATCAAAGAAATGAGTACAGACCAGTCCTAATGGTCTTTTCTAAGAAAGCCACCCAATTAAAAAAAAAAAAAGCCTCAAGCTAGGATTCAAACTAAAGACCACTCACAAAATCCATTTGAAAAATGCTGCAGCTTCCTTAATTTTATTTTCCATAAATCCATGAGAAACAATGTTCATTCATTACCAGATGCCTAACATTTCAACTGAACAGGAGAATCCATCAAAAATCTGTTATAGACAAAATTAAAATCAATACTGTAACATTTTTCATTCTTGTGACTCCAATGAAATGTAGTTCTGATTTTTGAGCACCTTTCATGTCTTGCTAGCTTCTGATGATAATTAGCTGTAATTTCTGCTAATATTTTAAATTATTCTTTCCATCTGTGCTGTTATAAACGTTCTGCAAAACATGCGAATTTTTGTAATAGGGAAAATTAAAGAAAAGATGTTCCACTGAGCTAAAAATGTATGGTTTTGTTTATCCTCTGCATTCCACCTCTGCCATGCAAAAATATTTTACTTTCAGTGTTACAAAAATGAATGTAATAGCAATGTGAGGAGGAACAATATTATCCCTATTTTCTGGGTCTTAAGAACACATAGCCAGCCAAGAAACCAAAGAGAACTTATCACAAAACCCATGAGAATTAAGTAAAACATTTTGGGGTCCTTAATAAATGCCAACATAGCTAGCACTACCCCTCAATATGAAACAATGAAGATATGCTTTATCAACAAGGCTGGATTGTCATTCCTGATGAGCTGAGTAGATTAATTCAGCAAATAGTCTCAGGGGGAATGTAAACCTCAAAGACAATTCCCCAGATGTTGCTGGAGTGCAATTCACATCAGTCCTGTCCATAGCTAAATGGTGATTATAAAAGACTGCTACAATCCCTCAACATTATTTATACTAGCTAGGATTGATGGGAATTGCATTCCAACAACACCTAGAAGACCCCAGTTGCTGATTTCTGATCTAAGATCTGCTCTTCCAAATCTTATTCCATTATTACTTTCGAGCTGAGTTTGTCCATTCTATATAATTGACATGATAAAGTGATAACCTAAGAGTCTGTAAGTGCCAATGTTACAGTTAGAGCAAACAAAGCCACCTCAAGGCTGTTAAAAATGTTTTCAAAGCAGTATGTAGACATTTCCTGTATCATTTCCCCCACAATCCCATAACACCAAAACAGAGTGAGCAATTGGGTGTAGGTGGGGGTTACACGGGCTACAGTGTCACTCTTGGCATAATCAGAAATGATGTAACTTCCTGTCTCAGTGTTCAGCCTCCAAACAGCTAATTTTTTGTTTGTTTGTTGGGGGGGGGGTAATGGAGTGCAAGGGGAACCAAACTTCCATGTTTTTATTGGCTGGAAAATGGCTGATTTTTTAATGATGATCAGGGAGTTTCTGGGAAGGTAAAACGGCCTCATGATTTGCACTTTCTCCACCCCTATCTTCAAGAAACCAATCAAGCAAACCTTTGACATTGGATAAAGAAAATTCTTCTACCTTTGTAGCATGATGGTGCACACAAACATTCATTACACAGAGACAAATGCCATAAGGAATAATTTTATAAGGCACACAGGCCTTTTTTGTAATTTTGTGTGAGCCCTAAGTTAACACAAATCACTACCTCAGTCAATTACAGCATAATAGAAGCCAAGCTGTGAAAAGATTAAGGTCTTAATTATCCATGGCAGTTAGTCATTGATGCCTGCTAATAGTATCAATGTGTGAAATCACCTTCAGTTTTCCTACCCTTTTTGTTGTTGTTTAAAAAATCAAAATGGTGTGAGAAGCAAGACTGGTTTCTGCCTTCTCTACCACCTCCCATGTAGGGCTCTCATCTTAAGGTGCTCTTGGGTGCCCACTTGTGTATACCCACACATGGCATATTCTGGCCCTCCATCTGGAAAGTGCACATCATACCTGAGGGAATCTATGTACCGTATATTCCGGCGTATAAGACGACTGGGCGCATAAGACGACCCCCCAATTTTTAAGTTAAAATATAGAGTTTGCCCCCCCCCAGTCAGCTGGCTGGAAAGCCTGCCCCCCACCAGCCAGTCAGCTCAGTGGCTGTAGATGATGGAATAGTCTGTGAAATTAAAGGACTGAGAACAGCTAAAAAAGCATGGGATGTGGTGTTCAATCTTTGGAAAGTAAGGTTGCATTAATACTGTAAGTTGGTTAATATGAAGCTATCAAATCCCAAATTTTTGAATGAGCACATTAATGAATGAGCACATTAATGGTTTTAGAGCCACATTGGCAGACAAGAGAATTTCACCATAGACAAAACTTGATGCAAAATGAGAAGTTGAATCCAGAAATTCTAATTTTAGGCTAACTTGTCCTGAAAAGAAACATCATTTTGACTCTCCTGAGCTAAATAGAGGGCCATTTAACTCTTCAAATGCAAAGCAGTCATTCTCACAGCAGGAGGAAGGATCTGCTGGGAAAACTGCCCAGGCCATTTTACACTTCAATCATTCTCACAGCAGGGGAAAAGGTCTACTGGGGTATAAGACCACCACCCCCCACTTTTGAGGAGATTTTCAAGTGTTAAAAAGTAGTCTTGTATGCAGGGATATACGGTATATTTGCCTCAGTGTGTACAAAAATCATGGCTTCCTTACAATTGCTATTTAGGTACTGTATGTGGCATCTTGAGTTGCTTTAGATTTGAAGCTCAGTGTATAAAAGGCCACAAGACCTTTGAGCTACCTAGCTCATTAAAAACATTATCATGGGTATTGGAATTTTTTTAAAAAGAATATAAACAGACCAGTACAGAAATAGCTGTTGGCCTCAGCAAAACAGTCTGCTCAGCTTTCCAGCTGATGAGTCATTCTGATTTATTCACAGGATTATGGCCTACTAGGAATTGAAAAGCAGAAGTTTGGTTTCTCTGACCAGTTCTCGATTTATGTCTCAACAAAAACACTGTGTGAGAAAACAAGGATGATGCTTTCTCATCTGTCTAGAGAGGCCATTAAAATCTTCCACATTTGGAGAAACTCTGCCTTCCATTTAGTCTTGCACAGCTACTAAAGTCAAAAGCTGTCAGCAAAGTGCACAGAGTTGAGTGGCTCATTGTTCCATTAGATTTATAAAGGATAGAATCCTACTGTCATTTGAATTTTATTCTCCATATAGGAAGAGTAAAAGAAATGCATAGTCCCTCAAAACCATCTGTATTGCCTCCAGCCTGAAAACAGTGGAATCTTTTTACACTTTTCATGTTTTTCATCCAGGTTGTAAGTACGTCTTCAGAATCAGAAATCACAAAGGTCTGGGAAGCCTCTGATGCTTCTCAATCCCCCTTGGCTATACATATTAAATGATACATGTTCCCTGGGTCACCAGCAGGATCAAACAATATATTATCCCTAGAGAAAAATATGCCTCTCCCTACCTCCTTAGATAAAATACGAAGGCAGTGCTGTAAGCAAAGGAATGTCTTCACCCTGTCTGGACAGTTAGGCATAAACATAGAAGATTAAAATGGGCCTCCTAAATCAGAGGTCCACTGGAAAAGGAACACATGCACATTGGAGGGATGGGACACTGAGAAAAATGCTATCTGATGGCCTCCTTCTCTTGGAAGCAGTGGGCAACAGTAGGAAATAGCACAATGGCAGATGGGCCTAACTGTTAGTGTGTCTTGTTTGGGTGTCAGAGTGGTCCAATGATGCTGTGGGTTGACACCAGCTGTGTAAGCATGCCCTTGTTCCCCCGCTCCATTTCTTAATCCTGCCATCTCTAACCTAGTGTCCATTGGCCATGCTGGCTGGGGATGATGACAGCTGTATTTCAAAACAGTAAGTTTGTTTCTACTAAGAAATTCAGAATGCAGCTCTAATTTCTGTTCCTCTTGAAGACATGAACCAGGTGGAACATCTAGAAGAAATCCTGCATTTTGTGCAGCAACCCACAATGAAGGGATATAAGCTTATTTTGCTCAGTGGCAGCTGATACCCATTCACAGTGGTAGGCAGAGAGCAAGTCACAAGATGTGAAGCCAGGGGATAAAAAGAGGCAAAGCCAAAGACTACCTGACCCCATTCTTTGCTCCTGCTACTTTCATCCAGGCATGACAGCTCTCTAGCTTGCTCTCACTCTCTTGCACACCTAAACATTAAAGTAGCCTATCTAATCACAGATGCACACATGTAATATTTCTTTATTAATAACATTTATAGGCCTCCCTTTTTTGCCAGTGAGCTCAAAGCAGCATACACAGATCTCCTTCCTATATTATTACAACAGACTATGATAGCAATTGGCTAAAGGTCACCCCAATCAGTTTCATAGCTCATGGAGACCAGAAACATGCTTCAGTTCATAGGGGACTATATTCTGGATAGCCAAAGTCTCCTTCCAGCAAACTAACCACTGCACACATCCCCACAGTACTTTTCAGATCAACTGTACTGACAATTATAGCCAAGTTCACTACTGGGGGTGAGAGGAGAGGGCCAAATACACAGGACAAAGTCCTACTCTGGGAAACAAACTGATGCTATGTTGCATCTTCTTTTTTTCTTCTTTCCTCCTTTCCTCCTTTAAACATATTTATGCAATTGTTAATTATGAAACCAAAGACTGCAAATTCCCTAGCTGTTATTCAAATAACTTTGGAAAACAGCATTACAAACACAAAACTTTTGCATGTTGGCTCAGAAAGAAATCCCACTATGCTTTATGAAGCTTACTTTCCTATACCCAATAGCCTGGAAATAAGCCCCACTCAATGGTCAGTTGACATGTTACTGATTAACAAAGCAATTCCCTGTTTTGTTTTGTTTTGTTTTGGTTTGGTTTGGTTTGTTTTGTTTTGTTTTAAAGCCTCCTTATCAGGAACAGGAAACTATATGGAGAGGTGTTTGGGGGTTGTTGATTTTTTGTTGAAATCGTACTTAAAGCACTTGTATTACTTATAAAACACTCAGCTTTCAGGCTCAGAGATAAAAGATCCATTGGTTGCTTTATCTGAGCCAATGAAATTAAGCTCAACACTGGAAGAGCACACATTGCTGGGGGGAAAATAATCTGTGATGAAAGAACCACACTAACAGGCTCATTTTACAGGGACAGTACTGAAATGTCCTTCTGTTACCCACTGTTTCCTCTTGCTCACTCACAGCTAGCTTTTATACAATTCAAACCACACTGAGGCTTCCCTCAGTGTCCACACAGCATGCATGATTGCCCTATATAAGAGACTGTGGACTTTTTCAGACGGGGTTTTGTAACGGAAGCAGCCTCATCCCCGTTGATCGTGATTAGGAAATCGCCAAATATGGCACTGCAGCACTTCTGCAACAGTATCGGCAGGGGAAAGCGTCTTCCGAAATGGACCCCCTGCCACGCAGCAGCCTCGCAATGGGGATGAGGCTGCTTCCATTACAAAACCCCGTCTGAAAAAGTCCTGTATCAGCTCACTTCCAATCTGCTGCTTTAATCAATCTGCACTCCTCACCCTACCCAAGCCTCTCCTAGATACACACACCCTTGCTCCAACAAGCCCAGTTCTTCTCTTTTCAACCCAATCAAAGCCTCTCTTCTCACCCTTAACTATTGCCAATTGTACTCCCCTTCCCACACTGGCTCAATTGGTCCTCCCTCCCGTGTGCTGCAATAACTCTTCTAAGAATTATCTTTGTAGCACTGGAACAGGAAGAAAACTGATCACCTGCTTCCTTAGCTTACTGTTACTGCTGCTAAGTATTTATATAATACAGAGGGCAGTAGAAGACAGGGGGTCTTGGAGATGCCTCATTCATGGGGCCACCATGAGATGAAGTCAATTTGAAGGGAGTTAACAACAACAAACGATATGAACTAGGTGGCTACTGTATCTATTTTAGTGATGAACTAAGATGGAATGCATGTTTGTTGTGTCTGTGACAGTGCATCAACTTGGCCGTATCCAGTTTCACTCTGGTCTTGTCTACAATGCCCCCCCCCAAAAAAGTGGATTCATCCTGAATCTGGCACTGGCAGTCCAGATGATGTATGACTATTTCTGGGGAGGATCATCCTCTTATGCTTAGTTTAGAGCCCTTAATCCAACTTTGCTCTGAACTTAGCAGAGTCAGGGGAAACCCTAGGGTTTCCTGGAAACTCCAGAATGACCTCAGGGTCTTCTCCTGTCTGTATAGCTGGACTGGGTCTGATTCAGCCCAATCCAGTTGTCCACAAACAGCGCAACACCATTTTCCTTGCCCTGCTTTAAGCAGGGCAGGGAAGGGGATAGATCCCCATCGGAACCATTGCTGCCATTTCCTTGTCAGTCAAGGAGCTCAGTGGAAAGCCTGCCCAGCCCTCTGTCATTTCTGCTGAGGTCAGAAGGAGGTTCCTGTGCAATCAATGAGGAGGGGGTAGAGTGACCCCCTCCTTGTTGATCACATATCCAGGTGCCCCTTCAGACTTCAGCAGAAGTGATGGCATGCTGGGCAGGCTTTCCATGGAGCAACTCAACCAGCAAAGTAGCAGTGGCAGCTCCAAAAACAGGCGTCAGGCCAGTGGAGCTGATGTGATGTGGGCCCAGCTGGCCCATGTGGACAACAATGGCCATCCCACTAGATTTGTGACCACCATCATGGTTAGTCCAGGGCCAGTCTGGAGCATAATGCTCTGGATTGGCCTGGGAATTATACAACCAATGTAGACAAGCCCTCTCTGAGACACAACCTCCTAAATACCAAGTATGTTCCTCTGAAACTATACACAATTAGGAATTATTTTGTTGTAGCTAGTGAACTATTTTGAGATGGGGAAAAAAAGAAAGCTACAGCCAGTGTCCACACTGTAATCACTGAGATGATAATGAGCAGCAATCCAATCTAGCTGGTCATCTTATTTCAGCAGCCTCTAGCTGCAAATACACATTTCCTAAGCAGTCTTGCATGCTATTGATAAAACACTTTTATAAAGCCTGCCACGCCTATCCAATTAGTATGATCATTTCACTTAAGTAATATCTCATTGGGATTTCTGCACTGAATGTATCAATTACTGTCCCACAAAATGGGTCAGGATTTTTAGTTAAATGCTACTTATCTGAAACTTGTTCATCTGTAAAACTCAGAATGCATTATTAAACTCCCTGCTGGGAACTCATATAAGGGCAGATCTACTCAGTTTCCAGTTAAACCTACAATTAAACCAAAACTATTTTAAAAATTGCTTAATGAGTGGCATGCTGAATTAATGTTAAACAGTAGCAGCAGCATAGCGTGCACAAGCAACCAAGAATATTCTTGTACAAAGCATACAGTTGAGGAAACAACAGTCAAAAGAAATTTACTGGTGGATTTATTGTTTACTTATCCAGGAGTACAGCTTGTTGTGTATCTTAATGTAATTAAATGAGTGCATGTAGCAGATTAATAAGGAGAACTCCTAGTCAATCCTATGTACATTTGTCTTTCAAGCTTTGTAATGGCAGTGTGTGATAAGTATAGACTTCCTTTTACATACCACTTAAAACCATGATAATACCACTTCAGATCACTGTAAGGTCACCTCAATCTATTCTAATGTTTATTTCTTTATTAGCTGTATCAATGTTCAAAGCTCACTCTGTTCTTTCCTGGTTTACCTTGTGTATCTTTCATAATGAAAAAAACAGAAGTGAAAGCACATTCCCATTCTCTTCAAAAGGAACACAAATGAGGAAGCCATCCTTCCTGGCTTAATCAAAAAACCTCATAAAGAGAAGGTAAAGAATAGATTAGTTCCACCTTTACATGGAAGAAATTACATGCTTTGGATTGGCTTCATACACCATAAACCCCTTTGACAATTGCTTATAACATTAACTAAATTAGTTTTCAAAACTTCTTTTCCACAATTCCAAAGCAGGCCATGACAAGTGGGTTGATGGTGCAGTACCAATATGGTTTAATGACTGAACCAGGACTTGGGAGATCCAGGTTCTAGCCCTGACTCCTGAAGTTCACCAATGGCCCACTCCCTCACTCAGGGATGTTGTAAAGATAAAGTGAGAAGGAGAAAAGTCATGGACACTGTGCTCACTGGATGAAAGATGGAATGTTGTAAATACCATTTGTTGCTGTGTACCTACAAGTCATTTACGACTTATGGTGACCCTAAGGAGAACTGTCACAGGTTTTTCTTGGCAAGATGGGCAAGAGGGATTGCCACTATTAAAATAAATAACTAATTAAACACATTGTTAAAAGTGCTCAAGAGGCCAGTGAGATGGAATGAAGTCAAAAAGCATGATGATTCTATAGTTTAAAAAAACTAATAAAGTTAATTCACGTAGACCAAGAATATGATAATAACATAAACATGGCATCACATGGTGTCAATGAGTAGAATAAACCATGCAAATCCCTTTACAACTCCACTCCATTTCCACCAGATGGGATGATCACATGCTAATTTCCCCAAAAGGATGGGTTGGCCCTTCCTATTTCTAACAGCAGCTGCAAATGAAATATTTTCTGCTCTTCTCACCTCTATTTTCTACATTTTTGCTTTAGCAAGTGCCAGTTGGGCATCCCCTCTGTGAGTCTGACACTAGATGGTCCTTGTTAGTTCATAATTTGTCATATTTCTGCCTCTGATCAATCAATATCTCCCTATATGGATTGTTTAAAGTTGTTTCTCACTTATGTCAACCCTTATCATGGAGCTTTCGTGGCAAGATTTGTTCAGAGGTGGTTTGCCATTGCCATTGCTTACCACTCAAATCACTAAACCACACTGGCCCTCTTACTCAGTTTAGACTATATAGAATTTACTTTGGCTCACTGTGTGTATGTGTGTTACATTGCACCATGCTTGTTTCTTACTCCAATCTACTGTATTTCCTCTCACATTAATAAAATCTATCTGACTTGGATACCAGGTCAGCTGTTTACTTCATATGCCCAGAGGGGCAGTGTCTCTTCAACCCCACTTACCTAATCACTTGGTTTTTCACTACTTGCTTTGAGTTGGACGGGAGCAAAGGGAAATGGGCTAGAACTCTTTTAGTGGCATTCTGCTGACAGTGCCTTCCATCTAAATTCAATAACTCATATGCTGTGGGAATATCCTGGCACCCCAAAAGCCAGAAGAATAAATCCAGGATGGCAACAGAACAAATGGAAAAGGAAAGAACATGACAGACAGCTAAGGTCATCAAGAATTTGTCCGCACATGGTTTGCAAAATCTGACTTACTCATACAATTGCCCCGTTAAAAGCAGTCAGTGAATGCTGCACCACTCAGCTACTCTCAGATGCATTAAACTGAATATTGCTTCAAGGAAGATTTAAAGAGGTAATATTTAGTCTTCCTGGAAGTATCTGGCCAGTCACTATAGGAAACCAGATACTGACTCAAAGAATCAGTATGGCCTTGTCCTACAGGGTATTTTTAATATTGCTATGCCTTTATGTTCTTATGTTATGCCACTCTGCATAACTTAATATTACCCTTTCATAGACCACACACCAACAAACACACAACAAAGCTTCAGCTTATACAGCTTATACAGGGGAAGAAAGTATTTCAGCCTAATGTTTAGCATACCCCATGTTAAACAACCTAGGCAAGCCAAAAACCAGTTTCTGCTTATTTCTAGTTGTTTTGTGTCAGAACTACATTGAAAAGAAAATACATAAATACAAAATGTTACTTTTTAAATTGAGGCTCAATGAGAAACTACAAAACTAATTGAGTGATCTTTAATTTTGAAGACGTTGTTACAAGGGATGACTCTGCTAGTGCAAAGCTTGTACCACTTGCAGAAACTCTACTGCCCAAGTAGTTTCACAATGTATTATGATTTCATCATGTTCGAGTTTGTTTGAGCCAGATGTTGTGCTTGTGCAAGTGCTGGCAGAACACACAACCTGTGTCAGGATCTCATGTACTTTCTCCTGGATTTAGTTTAGATACAACCCTTAAAAGAAAACCCATTCCTGAAAATAAACCTGCAGTGAAAAACATCATAACATCAATATACTTTATAAGCATCAAGAATGTACATACTCACTTCTACCCTGTAACTAGCAAGCTCATTCCATGCCTTCTATTTTCTTTTCTTTTCTTTTTTTACAGTCTGCCATCATGGAAATACCTAGTGAGGAGCTTCCAAAGGCCCTAACTCCCTATGTTTCTTCAGTGTAAAAGTGAAGAGAAAAACATATAGCTGCCTCACATACAAGCATACTCATATTCAGAGTAAATCAGTGCTTAGAATGCAGTGAGACTTGCTTCTCAGTAGACATGCACTGATTTGACATTTACATCCAAATAAATAGGATTTACTTTCAGGTAAGAATTACAGTACTAAAATCTGAGTCTTCAAGATGTGTCTACTTCTAATGAAGAATGGCCTCCAAAGGACTAAAATACTGTAGCCTCAAATTAGAAAGAAACAAGAGATGCCTATTTTTTTTTTATATCACACCTCTCCATTATGAAGATGAGTTCTAATGATCCATTCCCACTTAGAAGTGGAAGAAATACCTTCACAATACAGTTGTATTATCCTATGTAATCCTATGTAAAAGAAATTTGTCACCAGCTCCCCATGACTTGGGTGGGCCATTTGTGCAAATGAAGCTGCATTTATGCTCTATCCATCAAGTAGAAAATAAAGACACAAAAACCATTCAATGCAAAGGATTTCATCAGAAACAAGTAAATTCACACAACATAGAATCAAAGAGCTAGACAAAACCAAGAGACTGTCTACACTAGACAAAGGCTACATTCTCACATGGCTAAGCTTTCAGAGGATGGGGCCAGGAATCGTTGGAGCTACTTCGTACAATAATTATGTCTTCCAATCATTAATGAAATTCTATGCATAAAACACACACATACACATGTATACAAGCATTTTCTCATATAACACACATATATTCATCACACACACACACACATTTATATATAACCATTCTTACATATAGCACGCACACTTGTGATCAAGCACAAGCTTTTTAAAGCCTGATTGCCACATAAGGCAGACAATTGGGTCTGTGGGTGTGGGTGTGCGCAGCACTTGGAAAAGTGAGATTAACTCTTTTCTCACTAGCTATGACCCCACACCTAAAGACCACACACACACACCATATTCCAAATCAGATGGATTAGAACCATTTTAAATAATCTCACTGCTGTGCAACTTGCAAGGAGCAGATACAGATGGCCAATCACAGAGATTCCCAAAACTATATAGATTGCCAGTTTTTTTGACAGCTTCCTGCCACGAATCAAGGCTATCTCCCATAACCAAACACCATCCATGACATGAAGCATAGTAAGCAGAAAGCAGGTGCCCTGCAGAAAGACGGGTGAACTGGAGGGAGGGGACTCTAAATGACCCAATCTGTTAAACCATGCTCAGATTAAAGTGGAACATCATCAGGATTACCAGCCAATTTAATCAGTGGGGAAAATGACTTATCCAAACATCAAATATGGTAATTTTCAAGACTCGGTTCATACTGGTTAAGCTCAACTAATCCAAGCATGGACAAAAAAATTGCCAAGATATTTTAGGCAACCCAGCTGCAGACCATTCATCATCCTATTGCCACAGGTTAAGAAGTAACACCAGATTTTTTTTAAAAAAAAAAAGTATATGTAATTATTTTTGTAAATGATCAGCAAAGCTGCAAACTGATTATCTTTCATGGTCACTGACTATTTAAATATCAGATTTTTCTTGATCAGAGCAAAGATCTTTCCCCTCATGCAAGCCAATTGCAAACCTGGTTTGACAGCCTGAGTTTGCTGTCGATCTCTTTGCTTCCTATAAAAACACTGGATCTTTCTTGCAGCTACATCCTTTTCCCAGTCAGGTGCTTTACCATTGCCTATATTTCACATGGGAAATACAAATGTAAAGAAAGCAACATTAACATTTGGGCTTGAGAAAAGGGCTTTCCTACAAGGCCTGTCAAAATGGGAGGAATCTCAACAGGGAGAAATTGGGGAAACAGTAAACAACAGAGAATGCCTAGTGCAATCTGACAAGCAACAGTTGCATAAGTTACCGCACTATCAGAAAGAAGCAGCAGGATAAGAAATAAAAAGAAAAAAATCAGCTCTGCGCCAACGAAAAGCCAAAATGCTGGCAACCTCCAGTGTTTTGCAAGCGTGCCCAGCTTTGGCCCCCTTCCACTGTTTGTATTAATGAATGGGAAATGAGATACATGCTTCCCGCTCGATTATTTATGAAGGAGTGCAGCTCAGAATACATAAAGGAAATAATTATCTCCATCAGTTATGCTGACTAGAGAGGACAGAGGTGACTGAAAATGTTATTTATACTCCTGCAACTAATTCCACAGCATTTTAATCTCCTTGTGCTAATAATTATCTAAGGTTCATCACTCTCTGCTTTTGTACCCTCTTTACAACCCAAAAGGCACACGATTGCATTTTTATCACCTTGAGACTATGGCCATTTTCCCTACTTACACTGAAATGGTGCTGGGCTGAAATATTTGACCAGGAGTCAGTGCTACACGCTTTGCTCAGTAAGGAACATAGATATGGCAGAAGACCCTGAGGATTGTTGCTATTGTTTCTTACATAGATATATGGTATTCTCTCTTATAGTGCTTGGCACTTTACAATGCAAAAGTGACACCTACTGGCTGCCATGCAAGAAAGTCTACTACTCATACAGTGAGCAAGGAACTCAGAATACTATGAACAGCACAGTATCTATGCTGCTCATACTGCTAGCCTTTGAAAAAGAAATGAGAATGTTTGTAATAGGAGACATGGCCCTCTCGTACAACATGGATAATATGAGCAGTTTTAAGAGTTTCTACACTACATAGGTTAACAGTAGTTTGAACCACTTAGACTTGTAGTTTTGCAAGGTATTTCAGAAGAAGGAACTGGCAAAACCACATCTGAATATTCCTTGCCTAAGAAAACCCTATGAAATTCATGGGGCCACCATTAGTCGACAGGTGACTTGAAGGCACATACACACACATAGTACTTAGAATCCTCAGCTACATCATTTCTAGTGCTGTAGTTCAGGTGAGTGAAGATTAGAACTCTACATAAGGGAATTCTAAGTACCTTACCAAACTACAAACCTCAGTTCCACAGGATAGAGTTATGACAGTTAAAGCAGTATTAAACTGCTCTGTGTCATGCTAGTGCACTACCCATTTACAAACAAGCATTGTCAGTATTCTGACTAGCCTGTTCTGGTGGTGGCTTGTTATTAGTTATGCAGATGCCACAAAAACAAGGTGATGTCACAGTGAAATTAAGCCAGCATCTTCAGGTACAGTTCTTATAATTTACAAACTGTAAGGACAGAGGAGGAAGCAGTCTAGTCATGAGACAGAAGTTTGAATAAAAGTATTATCTAAATAGGCCCCTAGTCTATGAGTCACTGTTTTCATGCATTGTCCAAAATAAGCAGTACATAATGGCTATGCTTGCATGTTACACTAAACAATGGTTTCTATTAGCCATAGTTTGTTAGTTTAGCTACACTTTCTCACAGACAAGCAAATAAACTGGCTGCTTTCCCCCCACCTCCGGCCAATTTTAGTCCCACCCCTATTGTAAGCTCCTATTTTAGTTTGTGCAACTGGGGAAACAAACCAAGTACAAGGTATGTTTCCAGATTCAAAGCAACAAGCTATGCTTCAAGCCAAAGTTTAGATACCAACAACAAACACTGGCTTCTAATCAATTAAATAGTTTTCTATTTGCAGGGACAAGTTCAAACATAAAAGCAACTGAGCATTCCACAAACTACAACCAGGTTTATCAGTCTATGCAAACCTGGCTGAGGCAATATCTATGTACTACATGAGTGGAAAATGTTAAGGAAGATGTGAGGCTGGATAGAGTGACATGCTCCCCTCTCTCCCTATTTCAGTTCTGGGGTAGGAGAAGACAAGAGATCCACTCTTTTCTACTCCAGAAGGGAGGATCCACAATCCAACATATGGGATTGTGAGCATACTCTGAACAGGAGTTCTAACATTAACCCCCTCAACATGTAACATAATTCTTGCTCATGTGTACCAGGCTTCTATGTGATTTAATGGCTTCCAGGTTAAGCTGAAAGATGTTCAGAGGCATAAAGAAAATGGTCTCAAAGAGACTTTACTTTGTCTTTTCCCCACTCCTCAAACTTCATCTTCTTTCTGTGGACAACCTGGGCATTCTTTGTTTTTTTCAAAAAAGAAAGTTTTAAACTGTCAAGATAGGAAGTGCCTAGGAAAGCTTTGGTTATTTTTTGCTGAGTGGCATATTCTGTAACACTGTGGCAATCTAATTTAAATGGGTATTTAAATGTGATCCATGAAATAGATAACCCATTATGGGGCATATGTAACAAGTTAAAACATGCATTAGGCCATCCACTCTACTGCACTTTAAGGAAAACAGCTAACCTTGTTTATCCTCCCCCTCAGAGTCACTCTCTCCATATCCATCACTTTCATCTTGCTCACTGTCAGAGGCTTTCTGTGATGAGTTTTTATTCTCCCTTTCATGGTCTAAATTATCTTTTTCATCATCTGAGGGTGACTTTGACATTCCATTCATTTGATCATCAGCCTGTCCTTCTTCATTAACTTTCTCATCTGATTTCTCTTCATCTGCTTCAAAATCTTCATCATATGCTGAAATAAAAGGACAACTGTATTGAGAGACAGAAGGTGGAATGCGTAATGGGAAAGAGTTGAAGTTCCCATTAACCCCAAATAGGTTAAGGCCATTAGCCTTTGTTTTCCCTTTGCATTCGACCCTCTCTTTGCGTTGCTAAAAAAAAACGAAAAAACAAGAAAATTAATATGCTGAGCCATGAACTGAAACAATACATTGATACAATATTTTTAAAAAGTTTCTTTCCTCTAAAATCTTATCTCCATAGAAGTTCATTTTGCACAAAGCTCATTAGAAGACACTGCCTGTAACCCATTTCTTCTGTATGAAGTAAGGAATGAGTGGTAGCTAGAACTGTTAAATGTTCTAAATTTGGATGACAACAAGAGTCCTAAAGACTAACATGTTTTATTTGGCAGAAGCTTTTGTGGACTATAAACCACTATTTAGACACATTTGAAGTAGTGGGCTGTAGTCCACAAAAGCTTATGCCAAACAAAACATCTTAGGGCTTATCTTACCCCAGCTTGCCCCTGTTCCAAAGCCCTGCAGTCCAGATGGCACAGGGCATTTACCACAATCTTCCCCCAAGCCGTCCAAACGACTCCCGGGCAGATACAGGACTGGAACGGGGGCAAGCCAGGATATAGCCCGATAAAGTGTTCTAATATAATACCAGGTTTGCTCATCAAAAACTGGATCAGGCCCCACATGTCCATGGAAGCTCGTCTGGCATGCCACTTGCTGCTGCCACCACCAGCTCCCTGACTCTCCCAGAAGCCAGACAGGGGTTCCCTCAGCATGTGACCAAGGCTAGTCACATGCAGGGGGCTGCATTCACAGGATGCAGGGGCCCCTTTCTGGCTTCTGCATCAGTGGAGAAAATATCAGCAGTGGAAGTGGCAGCAGTGGCAGCAGCAATAGGCCGGTGTTCTGTTTGGACTCCAGCTCATTTTCTCCAAGTAATGGGGTGGGGAACAGGCCAGCCCTGCAGCCAGGCTATGTCAGCAGGGTGCTGGCATATCCTGGCTAGTGTAGATTATTTATGATACCACAAGACTCTTTGTTGGTTTTGCTACAATAGGCAAGCACAGTTACTCCTCTGGAAATAAATGGATGTTGCAAGATAAGCTGAAAAAAGGAACCAAGAGAAGTCTGCTTTTCTGCTCACTAAGCATACCATTCACATTATGATTTTAAGTGCATTCCTATAAAATATATGACAGAGACACACACATTCTTGGAAACATACTATCATATATTTTTGCTACTAAGAGAAACAAGATTGTCTGCAGCACCTTTTTGGTATATTGGCATATATTCGGTGGAAAATCTAGGTTTGCAATTGTTCAGCGTGAAGAATGGCCTGCAAAATTTCTCCTCTGAAAAATTTAAAAATTATTCTTTCTTTTAAAATCAGGGATACACTTCCAGGGAAGGAAAAAATTAGACAGGTAACTGGCCCTGAGAAATGCAACCAATCTTCAAAAAGCTAAACTACTTGTTCCCAGTCTTATGTTTGCTATGTGATAGTAATCTGGGAACAAGAGAAAATTCCAACATCCATGAGGATAAGAGGAAGACTTCCACCAGCTCTTGTTTTCTCCCTGCAAATGTCACCTTTGCATTACTGTTAACTGGCAAATATGTTTCAAAGCACACAAAGGGCAACATATTGTTCCACACCCAACTCTCTGTAGTTGCATATAAACAGAGGTTCTGTGGAAGTGGTGGGAATCTATTTGCTTATCAGCAGAGTCCATCCATGCAACACCAGCAAGTATCTTCAATAATAATTATAAACTGATTGAAAAGAGTGACAGCTTAAAAAATATGTTCGGAATTAGTGGGCTTTCAAATTAAGTAAGAAGCCTGGGACAGCAAGAAACATTCTCCAAGTAAATGAGATATTCTCACAGTAGGAAAATGCATTAAGAATGATTCACTGTATTGCATCACAGAAACAATGGACTAATCATGCTGGCTATACATTACATAAAGAAACAGAGGCATCATGTCTATCAATATCAGTTGCTAAGAACAGCAGGAAATAACTGTTGGCCTCACATCCTGCTTTTGGACTTCCTATAGACATCTGCTTGGTCACTGTAGAAGCAGAATGCTGGATTAGACAGGCCTTTTGTCCAATCCAATAGGGATCTGTTTCTGCTGTTATTGTTCTTATGAAAAAAGATGGTTGCCCAAGAAGTTAGGGATCCAAAAACATTTTGAGGAAATACTGTCAATAGTTTGATGCTGCTGCTGCTTTTTCTTTTAAAAAACTGTTTAGAATATGTTTTCCGTGGCAGCACATCTAAGCAGACATTTTCTCTCGGGAGAGATTTTTCTAATACTACAGTCATCCCTTCACATTCGCGGGGGTTACGTTCCATGGACCCCCGCGAATGTGAAAAATCCGCGAATACTGTTTGCCCCCCCTTCCCCTGCCATAGCGACCATGGGGCCTCCGGAGGCCCCATAGTCGCTTTCCCCCGCCTCCCCAGGGCCTTCACGGGGCCTCTGGAGGGTCTCCGGCGGCCCCTCGGAGGCCTTCCTGGCCCTCCCCAATCCACCTCCAGGGCCTTCGCGGGGCCTCCGGAGACCCTCTGGAGGCCCCGCGGAGGCCTTCCCAGCCCTCCCCACTCCCCCACAGGGCCTTCGCGGGGCCTCCGGAGGGTCTCCGGAGGCCCTGCGGAGGCCTTCCCGGCCCTCCCCAATCCACCCACAGGGCCTTCGCGGGGCCTCCGGAGGGTCTCAGGAGGCCCCGCGGAGGCCTTCCCAGCCCTCCCCACTCCCCCACAGGGCCTTCGCGTGGCCTCCAGAGGGTCTCCAGAGGCCTCGCGGAGGCCTTCCCGGCCCTCCCCAATCCACCCCCAGGGCCTTCGCGGGGCCTCCGGAGGGTCTCCGGAGGCCCCGCGGAGGCCTTCCTGGCACTCCCTACTCCCCCCCAGGGCCTTCACCTTCCCCAAAGAGTCTGGAGTAATAGACACCTGAGGCGAAACACAAAAATCAGTGTGTATAGAGCCATTGTACTGTCTATTCTCCTTTATGGGTCTGAAACATGGGTCATCTATTGCCACCACTTACGACTCCTCGAACGCTTTAATGAGCAGTGTATACATACAATCCTAAATATACACTGGACTGACTATGTGACGAATATTGCTGTCCTTGAGCAAGCAGGGATCACCAGCATTGAGGCCATGATATTGAGAACACAGCTGCGCTGGGCAGGGCATGTTTCTAGGATGGAGGACCATCGCCTCCCCAAAATAGTACTCTACGGTGAACTCGCCACAGGTCAGTGTAAGAGGGGCGCTCCAAAAAAGCGATACAAAGACTGCCTGAAACAACATCTCAGGCTCGGCCAAATTGATCACCAACAATGGTCCGTCCTGGCCACACATCGGGAGGCATGGAGACACACTATCCACAATGCTGCAGCCTTATTTGAGAACTCACGCTGAACAAGTCTTGAAGAGAAACAACAATGCAGAAAGAATCACAACCCGGAAACATCACCCAAGGAGACCTTCTGCTGTGCTTTCTGCAACTGGACTTGTCTATCTCGGATTGGCCTTTTTAGTCATCAGCGCGCTTGCAGAAACGCGGGATAAGTCCTTCCTGAATCTTCGTTTGCGAAGAAAAGCCAGAGAAAGAGAGAGATTAACTCATCCTCTTTTACAAATGGAAGGGTTCTCCCCATGAACAGAAGGGCAGCCTCAGATCCAACCATCTCCTTTGGACCCAATCCAATTATCATCACACTCTGACCTTTGTCCCATAGATATGAATCATTACTGCATTTCTACTAATTATGCCATTTATCTATGGCCTTCTGGTTTCAAGGGTGTCCTCCAAGTCAAGTAAGATGTCAGCCTCAACATGCAAGCACCCTTGCAAATAGAGTAATTATACCCACAAATGAGATTGCATATAGACCTTTCATAAAATGAAGTATTTTGGCTGCATCCAGTTTTACTAGCACCTTGCAGAGAAGCAACCAAATGTAATCATGAAAGAGAAGCTATCACATCAGCCAGACACATTCCAGCTCTCCCTTGTGACCATAGTTTCTCACTTTTCAAGTTTAATTGTTCACCCACTTTTTTCCTATTAACTTTTTTGCCCTATGTTCAAATGACAGAATGCCAAGGAGAAAAACGGGGTGGGGGGGGGAGAATCTCATGTGGAACCAATTAAGCAAGTAAACTATTATCTGTATAGTGGGGCTTAAGTAGTAAGTAGATTTAATCATATTGATTGAGGTTTCAGCTGCATCTGGGACAGCAGGACCTTCTCCACAGGTAATTATCTGAGACATGTCCAACTCCTGAAGGGGAAAAGGGGGGACTGAACAATAACAAAACAGTATACAGCTGGTAACTAATAAGAAGTATGCAATAAACTCTCAAAAGAAATTTCAAGAGTACAAAATGGAAAGCAATGCAATTTATGGAGGAAAAAGATACAGCTAGATTATGCAAATACTTCACATTCAGAAACAAATGAAGGAGGAAAAGAATGATGAGGAGTCTCAGATTGCCATAAAGATTGAGTTTTAATTACTTTCTAAGATCTGCCCAAAGAACCATCCGTACTCAGTGGAAGGAGAGCCCTCTCCCTTCCTCCAACTATATACCCTTTTTGGCTGAATTCATTAAGTGAATTCTAAATGTGAAGAAAATGAGCTACCAGCAGCCCACAGAGAGATGCCACACTCTGTAGTGGCAGGATGAGGTACCCCTTCCCTGCCCAGTCCATAAGCCACCACTGAAATGCATTACTGCCAAGATTTCCTTTAGAAATGATATATGCAATGAATGTGAAAACTACTGTCTCATAATCAATAACTGACAACGCTGGAGGGAATAGAAATTATTCCTTACTGCTTACAGCTTTCTCCTTGGGGCAAAGATCTGTTATTTTTTGCTTGCAAAACCCTGTTGAAAAACATGCACCTGTTCACATATGCTTTATGGACTATAAACTTTGCTATGTTACACCTGCTCATCATGCCCCTTCATCAGTTTTTAAGCATCAAGCGAAAATAACATTATTTCACAGGACATTTGCTTCATATCTTCAGTTCTGCATGGCTACTGTGGCTTCATTTCATTTTTTGGTGCCCAATGATGATGACAACCATGAAGAAAGAGAAGAAAAATGAAAATATTTTGATGATATTGTTACAAAATCTATTTGCCATTAGCCATTTGCTATAGCTAAACAGTAATGAACTCACTGACAGTTAATAGGGGTGGATCCATAACAGTAAGTCCCTTACTATCGCATGAGAACATACAACTGCATGTGTTCCTATGGACATGCAAATTTATAAAAATAAGAGAACTAGCCTTTTTCCTACAGGAACTTTGGAGACTGCTCTATTAAGTGGCTAGACTAGGGGTCCACCTAGCTCACTACTGTCTACTTTAACTGGCAGCAGTTGTCAAAGATATTAGGAAGAGAAAATATCTTTTCCAGCCTTATTGGGAGACTTTTAACTGAAGATGCCAAGGACAGAGCTAGATTCAAGAACCTTCTGCATGTAGGCTATACTGAGATACAGTCCCTCCCCTTTCCTTCTGTACTTTCATTACCTGAACTTCTCTGGTAGCTTTCACTTTCATCACTGGCCCTTTGTATTTGTTCTTTTTTGGCCTGCCACTCCATTACTTCAGCATCTTCTGCAAATGCTTTCTTTTCTTCAGAACCTGGTGAAAACTGTAGCACTGAATCTTTCTTGTCATCACCACTGCTGCTGCTGTCTCTTAGCTTGTATTTCACTTCTTCTTTCTCTGAATCTTCTTTCTTTGCTTCATCCTCATCAGTCATATTTTTCTTGGGAGGGGAAGGCTTTTTGTCCAGACCCATTGCAATGATACACCTGACCAAAAAAATTAGTGGGAGATTACACAGAGAGAGACCATTGGTATGGAAAGGATACCCTACTGGAGATGTGTTATTTGACAATAACAACAACAACAAAGAAACAGTAAAAGTAAGATATAGGTGAATCCTATCTTCCTATCCTATACTTTTTTTAAAAAAAAATCAGCAATAAAGACAACAAAAGAGACATTTGGACTGTACAGCTATTACAAATGTAATTAAATACCTGGAAAAGTTTCAGTTGCTTAGTTGTACCACAGCCAATTAATTGTGAGTATGTGTGTATGTGCTTTTAAGTCACTTGTCCCACTACAAAATTATATCATAAATACCTTTGTGTCCCTGTTCTTTAAACACATACAAATGTCTCCTATTTTAAGTGAACAAGACAGGTTCCTTTAGTTCAAAGCATAGTGTTAAACACAGTGTTCTGCCATTTCAGTCTAGCACTCTTATATGCAACACAGACAAGACATGCCAGCTGTACAGAGTATCAGTGGATGAATAGGGCTAAATCCAATGTGAATCCCAACTACAGCAAACCCACTGAAATGTACACAACTTGTTAGTCACCACATATGTAAGTTCCACTCAATGGGTCTATTCCATCTGGGGTAGCATTGGATTCAGCTCATAATTGGATCCCATCTTTAAAGTGTTCTGAAGAAAGAATGGCACTAAAGAGGTTATTACTTGAAGTGTACCTTATGGCAAAATAACAAAGTTAGTTAATTGCCTGAAAGCAGGTTTTGAGGGCACCAGCCACTACAACTCTTAGAGAAATATGAAGCAAGTGAATTGATTTGGAGAAAGGAAAGGAACTTCTTAAAGATGAGTAACCAAAACTAAGTAGGCATAGAATGAATGAGAAAGGGAACAAGGAAGTGGCCTTTCCCCCTACACAGTGAACCATGTTTATAAAGACTTCTATGAAAAGTTGGATTATTTCTCTCCTTTGTCTGTTTTTCCCCACTGTGAGTCACTTAAGTCCCTAATCGTGTACTCAGACGTGTGAAGAGTCAGTACTCCAAAGTGAGCTACAATTATGTGAGCGTAGTTTAATGTGAAGTCAAAGGCTTTCACGCGGGCATCCATAGGTTTTCTGTGGGGTTTTTCCAAGCTGTGAGGCCGTGTTCTGGAAGAGTTTATTTCTGATGTTTTGCCTGCATCTGTGGCTGGCATCTTCAGAGAATGGCTGGGTAGGAGTGAGGGGGGTTATATACTATGAGCCCCTGTTGGAGAGGATATGTAAATTTGTGTTATGACATACCATGACGAAACAAGCAGAAATCCACACGCAAAAACCCACTGTATCGGCAGGTGCCTCCACCGCAGTTGTGCATCACTCTCACTGAAGACTGGAAGGAAGTCCTCAGCATGTGATCAAGACTGGTCACACGCAGGGGGCCTTGATCACATACTGGGATCTCTTTCCCAGCTTCAGAGTAATACCAGTCATGGTGGCAGAGGCGTCTGGTGATATCAGCCAGTATGCAAGTATGGATTCCTGCTTTCCCACACTGGACCCATCCAGGATTTCCCACATGACTCAGGTTTTACCAGGGGTTATTTTGGATTTTTTTAAAGGTGTACCTCGGCTTTCCCCCCCCCCTCGGCTCTGCCTCAGACATCATCAGGACTGTCCAGAGGTGAATCAAAGCAAGGGCCCTGTGTTGTTTGGACTGCAGGGCTCCAACACAGGGGAAGCCAGGATAAATTCCCCTTCTATACAAGCCCTAGACCTCCATAAAGGATTTTGGGTACTTTGGACTACTTTATACTTTGGGTAATTCTAGGATCACAGATTCTAAGAGCTGTAGCTCCAAAAAGAAACTGTTCTGAGTTCTAAATTATTTTGTATAGCCAGTTCTGTGGCTCTCACATAGGCCAAATCCACACTACACAAGTTTGAATCCAGTTTGAAACTGGATTATTTGCCATGGCTCCTTCCTATGGAATCCTGGGATCTGTAGTTTTACAAGGGCTTTAGTCTTCTCTACCAAAGAGTGCTGGTGACTCACCAAACTACAAAATCCCAGGATTCTATAGGAAGGATCCTTGGCAAATAATCCAGTTTCAAACTGGATTATTTGTGTAGTGTGGATTTGGCCTTAGTTACTTATGGAGGCTCCAAATTCAGAACCACTTGCAGACCACTGAATACCAATTGCTTTTATACTTCTACTGGGCTTCCTGGAAGCACCTGATTGGCCATTGTGGAAAACAGGATGCTGGAATAGCATGGATACTGTGTTTGATACAACAAGGCACAAATTACTATAAATACTTTATTGCCCTAATTTGGAAGAGTTCTTGCACAGTGGCCTAGACAAACACATGTGGAAGTAATAATTGAGACTGGATGCAGCACATGTCAACACTAATTGAACACTGCTATCTTGATTGCTGTGTCACTTCTGGGCACAATTCAAAGTGCTAGCTGTTATCCATGAAGTCCTTAAAGGCTTAGAGCCTGATTACCTGGCAGAAGTTTCTAATTCTTGGCTTCCGCAAGTTGACCCCACTACAAAACTATACCATGATTATTCATGTTAGGTTCCCATTTTTTAAACACAACTGTCCCATATTTTGAAGTTAACATGATATGTCTTCTTTATTTCAAAGCCTGCTGGCTAAACACAAGGTTTGGCTATATGAATTAGACTGAATTGTACCATCTTCATCAAAGGCATTTCCTGAAATATACCACTAACTGAGATTTTAAAAATTGTGACCGGAAAGATGGTTTTGTTAGTCACAGTGCCCCTATTTGGTATGCCTTTCCTAGAAAAACTTGCCCAGAACCAACCTTGATTTGTCTGAGTATTCCAGTGTCTAGTATCTTAGGGTGAAATACAACAGAAACATACCTGGGGGTTAGACCGCCTCAACTCAATATGACTTACTTCTGAGTAGACATGTATAGGATTGAGCTGTTCGTTGTTGCCTTATTGTTCAGCTAACATTTATTAACTGATGTTGCTGGTGCTTTGGTTGCCACATTTTATAATATCACTTTATACAGTACTTTTAATTGTACACCATCCTGGAAGCTTATGTTGGAAGGTGGCTAAATAAATTTCCTTTTAGTAAGGGAATTAAAATTACATGCTCGGTTACTTTGCTGCAAATACCAGACAGTGTTTGTTATACGCAATGTCACAAAATGCTTATGGATATTCTGAATTTTAATGATGAAGTTTTATTATGCAATTCTTCAGCTTACATCATAATGGCCTAAGGCTGAACAATAAATGTCTCTTTGTGAGTTTAATGGCCTGTATAACCTACAAAGTTATCCATTTTCATTGTAATCACTCCTCCCTCTGTCCCGTCACCCTCTACTAGTCCTGTGGATCAAGAATACCCCAAAATTGGACTAGAAAATATTGATCTTATGACCCTCTCCCAAAAAAACAAAGTAAAGCCAGGATAATTAAAGTAGTTTAGATTCAGGATGTAGATGTATCACAAGTAAACATTTCTCCACAAACAGATTGCTGGAAGCATTTTGCTACTTTTATACTAGTTTTTGTGGGAAGAAATTGGAACATATAACACATTTGTGTGGCTAGCTTGGACATTTATTGAAAAAGTACAGCCAGTATCTAATTTGCATATTTTCCACTCCTCAAAAAGCTCTTATCACACCAGAGGTAGTATAATATTTACATAAATCATGCAAATCTTAGTCTGAGGAGGGTGGAAGCATTTCTGGATGGTGGAATATGCTTATCTGAAAAGTAATTTGGCTCTGTGGGGGTTCCCATTTCTTCCCTTCTCTCCTACATTTGTTGTTGTTTACAAAATAATTTCTAAGAAGGAAAGACGAGACCAGAAAATGTGCATGGTATTCTCCTGCCTGATATTGCTGCACAAATCAGAGAAATTGTGTAGAAACAAAATTTTCAAGAAGAAACTGCTATGATTGATGTTGCCACTGATTCTTAGCAAAAGAAAGGATGGAGGGTCCTGGCATGCTCAAATTCATTTAATTGCAACAGCAGAAATGTGTGTCTTTCTAAAGGCATGCCCTAAGAACCCATACATGCCAAAGGCATATTGTGATCTCTATCTCAAATTACAGTTGTCCCTTCACATTCGCTGGGGTTTGGTTCCAGGACCCCCCGTGAATACCCAAATCTGTAAATACTCAAGTCCTATTATATATGCAATGGCATAGCAAAATGGTGTCCCTTATATAAGATGACAAAATCAAGGTTTCCTTTTTGGATTATTATTTTTTAAAGAATATTTTCAAACCATGAATACTTAAAACCGTGAATGCCAAATCCGTGAATGTGGAGGGACAACTGTATTGTGATCTTAAAACACTTAGAAACACTTGGGTATGTTTCCTTTCCCACTGTACTGATTGGCCACTTAGGAAACATACCCACCCAATCCCCTCCTTCCTCTCACTCCCTCAGCCAATCACCACCCACATGCAAATTCTCTCTCCATCTCACAATCCACTCCTGCCACTCAATCTGCATCTACACCCCCAGCCTCACAAGAGCCCTCCCACCTCTCGCTCCCCAGCAACTCAGCACCCACATGTAAAACAATGCGATATTTTTTCCTAAAATAATCTCTCTCTGGCTTTTCTTCGCAAACGAAGATTCAGGAAGGACTCATCCTGCACTTTCTGCAAGTGCGCTGATGACTAAAAAGGCCAATCCGAGATAAAAAAGGTCCGGTTGCAGAAAGCACAGCAGAAGATCTCCATGGGTGATGTTTCCGGGTTGTGATTCTTTCTGCATTGTTGTTTCTCTTCAAGACTTGTTCGGCATGAGTTCTCAAATAAGGCTGCAGCATTGTAGATAGTGTGTCTCCATGCCTCCTGATGTGAAGCCAGGGCAGACCATTGTTCGTGATCAATTTGGCCAAGCCTGAGATGTTGTTTCAGGGAATCCTTGTATGCTTTTTTGGAGCGCCCCTCTTACACCAACCCGTGGCGAATTTACCGTAGAGTACTATTTTGGGGAGGCGATGGTCCTCCATCCTAGAAACGTGCCCTGCCCAGCGCAGCTGTGTTCTCAATATCATGGCCTCAATGCTGGTGATCCCTGCTTGCTCAAGGACAGCAACATTCATCACATAGTCAGTCCAGTGTATATTTAGGATTGTATGTATACAGCACTGATGAAAATGTTTGAGGAGTTGTAAGTGCTGGTGATAGGTGACCCATGTTTCAGACCCATAAAGGAGAATAGACAGTACAATGGCTCTATACACACTGATTTTTGTGCTTCGCCTCAGGTGTTTGTTACTCCAGACTCTTTTGTAAAGTCTTCCAAATGTGCTATATGCCTTTGCTAATCTGTGATCAATCTCTCTGTCAATCTTGGCATCTGAGGAGATGATGCTTCCCAGGTAGGTGAACTGCTGAACGGCCTTAAGCACAGATTTGCCTACGGCAATGTGGGAATGATGGTGTTCGTCCTGTGGTGCAGGCTGGTAGAGAACTTCCGTTTTCTTCAGGTTGACTTCCAGCCCAAACAGCTCTGCAGCTGTTGCGAAGCAGGATGTTAGACGCTGCAGAGCTGCTTCTGTGTGGGCAACAAGGGCAGCAGCATCAGTGAAGAGCAACTCATGGACTAGATAGTTTAGAGTCTTAGTGCGAGCCTTCAGATGGCTTAAGTTAAACAAGCTACCATCAATACATAACGTATATAGATGCCGTCTTCTTCTTTGAGCTCTGCTGTAGCCCTTTGGAGCATCATACTGAAGAAGACTGTAAATAAAGCTGGAGCAACAACACAACCTTGCTTCACTCCATTAGTTATTAGAATTAGTGTGTAGCTGAACTGTGTGAAAAACCATATGTAAAACACTGAAATATTTTCCCCACAATAACAGCATGTAACTGAACCATGTGGATCTTTCAAATCTACTATAACAGTGTATGTAACGCTGGGTATAGCTAGTTTTTTAATATTCTGCTTATCTTAGCTTTCACAGTACCATACCGCCTTAAAAATACCTTGAAAATATAGGGGAAATGTCCTGATCCCTAAAGTAGGTACTGAAGTACTCAAGTGGGAGGCATATGATCATAGACAGGAGTTCAAAATGATTAAATGATTGTCTTGTTCAGGTCTCTGGTGTGAAACAGGATTGTTAACCTGCAAATCCACCCATGGCAATCTAGGCTACAGGACCAGTAGAACGCCAATTTGCAGACTGGTGGAAGAAAAGAAATTGTTTCAAAAGAATAAGCTATCAAATAAAGTCATACACTACTGGGAAAACTAACAAGGTATTCTAGGCCAGTCTTAGACTGACAAATATCTTAAGGTCTGTGACCTGAAATCTACATCTCAAAACCTCTTTGGAATAACTAGAGCCCTGTTCAGCATTCACCTCAGAGAATATATAGAGAACCTTGCAGGGCTGAACACAAAATGTCTCTGAAGTTGCCAAATGTAGCCTCAGGCTACATTCATACATTCAGCTAAAAGTATAAAGGGGGAGTCCCTGAGCATTCAGCTGAATATGTTTCTCTATGTAATCATAAACTCTGCCTAACTGAGGTTCTGAGCCATGTGAAGGGCTTTATGTTTGTTCAGATGACTGTGTGTGACAATTTCTTATTCAGATCCTTTGCTCAATATGTGAGACTTGCAGATGCAAGGAACCAAAATATTAAGAATGGGACTTGTTGGTGCAGTCCTATTCTTCCCCTCACACATTCTGAGATGGTGCAGATGGGAATTGCAAAAGAGGTCTTAGATGGGCTTCAGTTTTGCTTCCCAAACACACCATTGAAGGAAGTGACTGAGGCTGGACTTGCATCCCAAAGGACATCAATTTGTAGCCTTTAAAAAGTGGCTCTGAAATTACCCACCATGAGCAAAATGGACATGAACTGAACATCTACAGCTTTTTAGAAAGTCAGCTCAAAGCATTAATGTTTAGGTAATGGATATCTATAATCAGATGATTTTGTGATCTCTGGAAATATCCTTCCAAAGGTTTATATTTATAAAACCCAGACCACCTTCTGCAACCCAATGCCCTCAGATATTTTAGACTCCCAGCCCCCAGCATTCCTGACCATTGGCCATAATGGTGAAACTGATGGGATTTGAAGCTCAAAACATCCACAGAGAACCAGGTAAAGGAAGGTTGGTCCAGAGCACTGTGCTTTTGGATAGGTTAAGAACAAAAGGAAAATTCACCAATTTGGTGGGCTCTTTGTAGCGAAGAAAGTCCTCAGTGCTTTCTGTCGAGTGCATGCAAGATTTGATATTGCTCCATGTGAACAGAACATCCTGTTGCATGGTGTCTTGACTGCTGATCATACCACACATAGTAACACATAAACAGAGCTATAGTCAGACACATTGTGTCACATGCATCTCATGAAGTTTGTTCAGGCCCATGCAAGCTTATACCACAATGTATTTGTTAGCATTTAAAGTCACAGGAGTCTGCCATATAAGATCTATACAGACTCTTCTGAAACTTGGAATCAGCATGATCCAAGAAAGCAAACAGTTCCTAGACAGAAAGCATATCACTACAGCACCCTTTGCTCACTTTTGCAGCCCCCAGAAGTCCATTTCATTCCTCATCCTCCCCTCCTCCCCCCGCCCCCCAACAATTTTGTCTCTGTTTAATAAAGAGGAGAATCATGATTCTGGGAGACTCTACCATTAAAACAAGGTGTGAAAGATTTTTGTAAATTGGAAGTGAACACTTTGCTCCTGATTTCTGCTTTGGGGTGATGCAGCCTGCTGTGAGATGTGGGTGCAACTGCTAATGAAACTTGCTTATCCTTGTCTATACCTGAACAGGTTCAAGGCCCTGAAAAAATAACCTGGTGGCAATTTCAAGACAGTCTATTACACCCTAATAGGGACAGGCAAATATCAATCAACTGTCCATACCTGTAGCAAGGAGCTGATCTTTCCACATTGACGAAACCAAAGTGTCCATGCTTGCCACCCAGACGAGTACCCTTACGATGCTTATATTCACAGCAAGAACTTAAGCGGTCCACTTGTATTCCATTGAGATAAAACGTGAGGCTGAAGGGAAAGCCATAATGCCTCCTGGAGATAAAGTGAAATGTTTCTGCAGTTGAAGGAGAAAAACAAGATGGTTGGGGCTGTTTTACTGCACCTAAGGTGGATTAATGACCAAATGTACAAGACAAGCATGTGTACCTCCTTCCAGGAATTAACACTTCACATTGCAGAGAAGTCATTAGCATGTTCAAAAACTCTTTTAAAAAATCTGAGTTTTTTAAACTGTTAATACTTTCAAGCCACTGCCAAAAAAAAAGTTATTTGCTTTTCCGTGACTTATTTTCTATAAAAATTATATCCCACCTATTTCCATGAGAGGAAATTCAAGGTATCAATAAACAAAGGCAATAATACTTAAAAACCATTTTAGACTGAAATCTAATTGTTAATCCCAACTAGAGTAAGCCCACTGAATCAATAGGTTTTACATAGGTTAATTTACTTATGTAAATTAGCAATTTAGCAGTTGAGCCAATGAGTCTCCTCTACCTTGAACTAGCGATTGGGTTTAGACCATTAAAACACAAATTAATAAATAATAACAAAAATAACAGCTTATTTTTAAAAAGCAGTTAAACATGAATACTAATTGACTGGTGCATTGTCCATTTGGTTATTATAATGATTGTTTGCAATTTTTAAATTTTGTTGATAAAATGGAAACTCTGTCTACTAAAAATTATAGAGAAGAAATTTTAACAAACAGAAGTTTGTTCACAAAAGAAAACCAAACTCTGAAAGTCTGAGTAATTCGACTCAAGTTTAAAAAGCAAGGTAGCTAGTTTTGTCCAATGGGCAGAAGCTTTGCTTGGCCATGACTTCATGAGACCCAAATATCTTCTCATCTGTACAATACTACCAAATAGTTACCTGACTCATTTGTTTTGTTTTGCTCTGAGGATTAAATAAATAATAATTGTAAAGCAGTTGGCTTCTTACACTGCCTGACTATAGAAAAATAGTCATCACCAGGCTCTCTGGCTTCTTTGTTATTGGGCTTTCTTTGGACTTGTCTAGATGAGCTACAGTATTTCCCCTATCTTGGTGCCCTGTTTCGCCTCTGGGCAGTCCTGACAATGCCTAAATAAAAGCGGGGTGGGGGGAGTCTGGGTAAAGCCATTTACAACATTTTAAATAAACACTAGGGAAAACCCAGATCAGGCCACTACAGGAAAGGAGGGTCTGTACATGCACACCAGCCTACATTGCCAGCTGCTGTGACTGGAGTCACTCTGCAGCTAGGAAGGAGAACCCCAGAACATGTTCATCACCCCCTACATGTGACTAGCCTTGATCACATGGTGAGGGCCTCCTTCCTGGCTTCAGAGGAAGCAACACATGACAACAGGGAGGCACCCACCAATGCCAGCTGGCATGTGCATGCAGACTTCATCCTGTTTCGTATAGGTAATGCAGGGGGAGGAGACGGGCCAGACCCAGGGCCAGAATATGTCAGCTGGAAGGTAAGCCAAGCTTATTCTAGTCGGTCTAGACAAGCCCTTGGTCTTTTTAGCAAAATTTCTCACTTGATGATGTTTCTTCTAATCTGAAGGATTAAAAAAAAAACACTACACTCTTTTTGCTTTTACTTGGCCACTAAATCCTGTTATTTCATTTTCAGTCTGCCCAAAATCCACTCCACCTCCCCACTTCCTAAACATCTAGATTCTGGCCCTTTCTCCGGTCACATGCCACCTTTTTGTTGTTGTTGTGTGCCTTCAGGTTGTATCCAACTTATGACAACCCTAAGGTGAAGCCATCACAGAGTTTTCTTGGCAAGAATTGTTCAGGAGGGGGTTGCCATTGCCTTCCTCTAAGGCTGAGAGAGTGTGACTTGCCCAAGGTCCCCCAGCGGGTTTCCACGGCTGAGTTAAGCTCTTGTAATCATTGCCTTAACAGGCCTTCCAACTAGATGCAAGGGCATTCACATAATTATCAACAATGCAAATGGATTTTTATGTGAATAGAATTGGATATGTGCCTTCCCTCCAATCAAAAGACAGACATGAAGGACAGTGGACTTTAATCCTTTGCCCTCCCCATTAGAATCCCAATCCAAAACAAGTTTCCAGTACTACTTGCACTGGAAAGAATGGTATTGTCAGTTGAAGTCAGTGTGAATAATTTTATTTATTTATTTATTATATTTATACCCTCCCTGCCTTCCTCCCAAGACAAGACTCAAGGCGGCTTACAACAATTAAAAAATACAGCTAAAATATCACAATTTACAAAAGTTAAAAAAGCATTAAATTAATTTCCACATAATAAAAAACACAACTTGAATTAAAAATATAAAATCAGTAAAAATACAACATTAAAACATTGAAAGCAGCACACCAATTAAAATAAATCATTTCTCAAATGCCTGCCTAAATAAAAACATCTTCAACTGCTGATGAAAAGAGAGCAGGGAGGGGGCCAGCCAGACCTCCCATGGAAGGGAGTTCCACAGTCTGGGAGCAGCAACGGAGAAGGCTCTCTCCCGAGTCTTCACCAACTGACCTGTGAAGGTGGTGGGACTGGAAGAAAGCCCTCCCCTGCCGATCTTAACACTTGGGCCAGCGTGTATAGGGAGATATGTTCTTTCAGATAGTCTGGACCCAAGCCATTTAGGGATTTAAAGGTCAGAACCAGCATTTCAAATTCTGCCCAGAAATGGACTGGTAGCCAATGCAGCTGTTTCAACCTGGGTGTGTGTGTGTGTGTCACATGATCCCTGTAGCCTGCCCCAGTCAACAGCCTGACCACAGCATTTGGGACCCGCTGAAGTTTCCAAACAGTTTTCAAAGGCAGTTCCACATAGAGTGTATTACAGTAGTCCAAACAGGATGTAATCAAGGCGTGTGTCACCACAGCCAGATCTGGCTTGTCAAGAAATGGGTGCAGCTGGCACATAAGTTTTAACTGCAAATGCACTCCTGGCCTCAGCTGAAACCTGAATATCCAAGCTCAGATCTGAGTCCAGGAGCAAGCTGCAAACTTTGAGATTTCAGGGGGAGTGTGACCCATCCAGCATAGGCTGGATGGCAGGTACAGAGGGTCAAATGCAGACTGAAACCACAGCAGGAGGCAAAGGGTTAAAGCCATTTTACTGCCTATGATTAGGATCCATTCTGGATCAAGACCCCCATGTCTGCAATTTATTAATTGTGCAAATGGTGTCTCATCTTGTTTGACCTATACTTCATCTCCCATCTACCTCCCAACTGTTGACTTGTACTGCTGTGACTCTAAGCCTCTCCAGTGCCTCCATACTAGGCTTGCAACCTTCATTGTAAAAGCTTTTTCTCAAAGATTCTGTACTCTCTTGACTATATTTACTCTTGTCTCCTCTCTATATCACTTCCTACTCCCTCTATTCAGCAAAGGTATGGAGAGGTGGAAGGTTTTTTTGGACTATAATTTCCAGAACCCATTAGCTAGTAGAACCACTGGACAAGATGGCTAAGGGATTCTGGGAGATATAATTCAAAAAAAGCAACTTGTCCAAGCCCTGCTGTTCAGGAGAAGCTATCTCCATGTCTGATTTTCTCCCATTAACGAATGGGATGCCATATTGCTCTTCATTGTTTGGAGC
Organism: Gambelia wislizenii; assembly: GCA_030847615.1. Classification (NCBI taxonomy): domain Eukaryota; kingdom Metazoa; phylum Chordata; class Lepidosauria; order Squamata; family Crotaphytidae; genus Gambelia; species Gambelia wislizenii. The sequence goes on from JAUMIR010000004.1 coordinate 115,264,626, forward strand.
AACTCTCCCCAGTCCAACAGTGAGTTACTTCTTTGTCCTCCTGTAAATCCTTCCTTAAGCACCATTTATTGAATGTAGCACTCTAAAATATCATCCTAGCTTTCCTTTACCTATTCCTCCAGTCACAAACAATTCCTAACTGCCCTTACTTTTTGATGTTTCTCCATATTGCAGTCCAGTCTGTCTAAGACAGATTTGGGGCCTTAGGGCAATGACTACATTATTATGTCGACATTCTCTACAGTGCCCAGTGCTATGACAAATGAAATAAATGAAAACTAATAACAGAAAAGATATCCTTCCTCAGCAACAACCCACTCCCATGACATGAAATTAATTCTACCCAGCATGCTATTCGTCCCTCATTTCCACTGGTGATTATACCTGCAAGAGCTCCGCTTAAGTCAACATCAGCACCATTGATTCACATTCAGAATCAAACCTCAAGCATGTATTCATTTCCCTTTTGGAGCGATAAACAGCTCACATTGATATATTATAGCTTCTTGTACGCAGATAATTTGGTATTCATTTTACCCCTGCAAGCATTTTATTAACCATACATCTCCATCCAAAAATTAATCTAACCCGCTGTATTTTGCTAAATCACCCCTGTACATCCCTCCTTCCATAATTTGCAAAAGTAATTGCAGCCTCATTTTCAATCATGAAAACAGTAAATCCAGGCTTAGTTTCAGGCACCTGGTATATAAGTCCCTGGACACACATAACAAGACTGAGCTTCACGGAAATAATTTTGCTACCACTTTAACAGTTTATCCATATAAAATAAGAGTTTGCCAGAATTAAAATGAACTCTTGGGCTTTTTCACACTCACCTCCCTCCAGCAGTTTCCCTCTGTACACACACAGATTTTCTCCTCCACAGTGTTGTTGATATATTTTTATTTCCTCTCGGTAATCTAAAAGGTCATAGGATAGGTGCACAGGTTTTCCCAAATAGATCATGGTAACATATGCATTGCTGTGTACTTGAGGCCTGTAGAATTTCCCTGTTTCCTATATCAAAGAGAAGAAAACACAACTGAAATGCTGCAAGTTTGCATAGCAAAGATTTGTTCCTATATTGTGCTATTCTAAAACCAATGTGGTGTCGGCATTTACCAATCACAGCTTGAATATGTGACAAGATGATAAATAGTTGGTAACTTGGCATGGGCGGCTACTCTGCTAAAATCAAAAATTATCACCTATTCCTTTCTTGCCATCTTTTCAAAAGTTTCCTACACACACTATTAAAAGTGTTAAGAGGAATACACTGGGTTTACTGGTTTGTGGGGGGAGTTCTCGATGGAGCTGAACACCTGAAACAATGCCAATCAAATAGGATTGCTCAATATCTCTGGAAACTGCACAGTACCTTACAATGGGGTGTCTACCAGTCTGAGTCAGTTTGGCAAGGTCTCCTATTCAGTGTAGGCAAACAATGATGGCTCTCAGTTATGCCACTTCGTTGTAAGCAGGAGGGATGGGGGAAAGTCCAGTTTGTACTTTAAAATGAGGCTTCACTCTCCAAGATGGCCAGGGACCCAAGCTTTTCATTGCCCTACACGTCCAATACTTTCTAATATATGCCTCTTACTACGTGTGCAGACTCTGGCAATGAGCAGCTTCCTGCCTTAAGCAACAACAGTCTACTTGCAATTCATATTTATTGAGCATAACTCATAACAAAAAGACCTAACAAAATAACTACACTGAACTAATTTGAGCTGACTCAGGCTATATAAAATTTTGCCCAATGGGGAAGGAAAATTTTGCATTGTCATTGGGTAAGGGACCATTTTAAAAATGTATTTTTAATGTGTATTTATAATGTGTTCGTATAAATCTATGGTGTGACCACATTTGGAATACTGTGTATAGCTCTAAAAAAAAAAACTAAAATAAATAAAAAATTAAAATATTGGAAAAAAAGATACAGATGCAAAAAAAAAAAAGTCAAACAAATTTATTAGGAGCCTGTAGCAATTCCCCTGTAGCAAGTTGCCTATTTGGGACTATTTATTTGTTTATTTATTTTAAAAAGGCAAGCAAGAGAAGACTGAAATTTACAAAAGCAGGCACAGCATGGAGAAAGTTAACAGGGAAAAGTTTAGCCTCTCTCTTAAGAGAGGATTAGGCAAATTCATGAGAAGTCTACAAATGCCCATCATTCATGAAGGTTATATATTTCCCACAGAATAAGGTGCACCATGCCTCTAAATATAAACTTCCAGTGGGGGGAGGAAGTAAGAGAGAGTTACTGTCCTCATGCCCTGCTGTTAAGGTTCCTAAGGGATCTGATTGGCCATTATGAGATAAAGAATGCTAAACTAGATAGGCTTTGCATCTCATCCAGCAGGGATCTTACATTCTGATGAAAAAAGTCTCTAGATTTAAACTGTAGCATCTGGTACTGACAAACATCTCTGTCTGAAACTCTGAAAAGCTGTTGCTATTCCTTACAAGAGAACACAGTGCTAGATAGATCAATCATCTAACTTAATGTAAGGCGTCCTCAGTTATGAAGTTAGCTGTGAATTGAAATACTTGAACATTGGGAAGAAATTCAGTTTGCCTGCTTAATCCATAGTTGTGGGTTGTATAGCATTGCCAAGGCTCAATCCCTCAGAGCATAATATGTCTACAAAGATGCCAAAAAGCAGAAATGCTTCTTGACATAGGCCAATGCCTGAGAGAAAAGAAGCCCTCAAGCCCTGAATTACAGCAGTGTGGGAATTACATTTCATCCCTTGTGACTTTACTATTTTCATAGCCCATGATTTTGAACATCAGTCCAGCATGTTAAAGGTGGACCTATTTAGTTACGGACAATTTACATGTCAGCAGCATGTATTGCTTTCATTTCTTTAGCAGAATGAAAATCAAATATACTGTTCTGCCTAATAAGAAATGAACCTTAGACCAGCAGTGTGTTGCTCTTTGACTGTGTTTCTAGTACCCCCATATTTCACTATTGTATCTTTGTCCCTCTGTTACCAGTAGAGATCTATTACACCTCTCATGAGGACAGTCTTTCTTCTCAAGTTACAATTTACAGATATATCAGTCTAGATTCTCAATTTTGCTGAGGAAATAGGATGTTGTGGAAAGCTAAGCTCAAACTTTACTGCAAAATGACATTACAATTCTCTTTTGAAAGGACAGATTTTAATTAATCTATTATAAAAGAATATAACATTATGAACTCTGCTATAATTTTCCAGGAAAGAAGAATCTTCAAAAGTAGTCTTCACTATGAAAAAAATGAGTTTCACATTGGTTAGGCTATTGGCTAGGAACATGACATTCCTAACAGAGTTGGCAGTATTTCAGCCCTTCTTCAGACATTTAGCAAAATGTATTATGAAATTATCCATGTTGGATTAAACCAAAGAAAGGTTTGTGATAGAAGCTCTATTACCCTCATTAGCAATTGTTCCAAGCCATTGGGTGCAGTTGTTGGGCGAAACCTTCGACCTCTCAATGTCCTCCCTTTCATTGTGTTCATGTTCTTCTCACTTTTGGGTGGTGGTGGTAGTGGAATAGGTATCACATAATTGTTTATGATGGGAAGTCGGTAGGGGGATATTCCAGATGAATAATCTGTTGAATGCATAGGCTTTAATACCCCTTTGTCTCCCTGAAAAAATTAATGAAAATTAACATCTACATTTAGTTACTATTGATTATGTTCTCAGAGCAACAGTTGATAGTATTTTCCAGAACTCCATCTCAGAAAGTGGGGGGAGGGGTAATTTCTTTTAAAAGAATCTAAATGCATTTGTTAATTTCATGCCTGCAGAACATACTCTCAATTAGAACAGTTTTGTTTGTTTGTTTTTTACTCCTTAGCACCATTTAGTCACCTTGTGTAATTCACAATCCTGGCTTCTAAGAAGTGAGAAAGGATGGTTTGTGGTTGGGACAAACTGAATTGTGGTTGGGACAAAATAAACTGAATTAGTGATGGCTGGGGGATTCTGGGACTTGTTATCCAACACACCTAGAGAGCACTAGATTGGAGAGGCTATTTTGGTATATAGAAAGATTTTCAGTGCCTAAGATCAAAGGTTGGTATCTAAATAGAGAGAACCAGGTGTGTGTTTGCTAAAGTTCCATTATGCTCTATGCTCATTGTCAGCAGTGAACAGAGTATATCCTCACATGAGAAGGAAGGGTACACACATGAGGACATCCTTCCTCCACTGCTGGGAAAAGGAACATTGGTTCTTTCCATGGTGCATTCATTTTCAGCAGTGGAGAGAGGACATTCTCATGTGGGTTGCCCGCCCCCCACATGAGGATGTCCTCCCTCTGCTGACAGAAAGCTAGAGCTATTGAGAGTAATGTATATATGTGGACCTAACACCTAAGTTTTTCTTAGTCTCTGAGAATGCACCAGCATTTGGAATGGGTTCATGCCAAAGACTATCACCCAAGGTCCCCTTTCAGGAAATGTTGTAAAGTGTGGCAGAGAGCCAAGTTTATAAGCACCGTCTCCCTGTCACACTTTACATTGCTTCCTGAAAGTTATATGGCATCATTTCAGCAAGCACATTTACTGCCTGACAAACGCATTTGCATTTGCCAAAACATTCCCAGTAGTTATAGAAGCACCAGCCACCACATATCTGCCTTCCAGTCATGAACCTCTCTAATTACATTCCAGGTCATAATGCTTTGGTAACAGAGGGAATGGCTGCAAAGATACAAAATCAATAGAAATGACTGACAATTGATTTAGACCAGGCAAAATGAAATATTCCTTCATACAACCCATATGTGATCCACAAAATTTACTGCCCAAGGATGTGGTATGGGGAACTGGCTTAGGTTGATTTAAGTGGAAATAGGACAAAGTCATAAGATATAAAGCAGCAGCTATCGGGGCTCCTACACTGGTGTGATATGGCCACATGACGTATAGTCCTATCCACACCAAACCTGGGGTATACCACCTTAACCAGAGTTTTAAAAAACTCACAGTTTGCTGGAAAATCTGGTGTTGCCTGGAAATGCTGATGTTTCCTGTAGTCTGAACAATGGATTCACCCTGGATTCGAGGGGGGGGGCTATGGAGGCATGAAAAAATCACTGCCTGGCAGGTGCCACTATTTTCCTCAATGTCCAGGACAGTTTAGGAATGGTTAAGAAAGGTTTACCCCCTCAGCACCACCGCCGCTGGCACACAGTCACTTGCTCTGAGGCAAACGAGGTGCTCAGCCATGTGATCTTGGTGCCTCATTTGTGTCAAAGCAAGTGACTGCATGCCAGGGGTGTTGGCACCAACACGAGAAAACCCTTTCCATAACCGTTCTGGGCTGGGAACTGGCTCAGACATCCAGAGAAATGGTGGTGCCTGCCAGGGAGCTGGTGGAGAAAAGCCACCACGGCTGAAGACCCAAGAACATGCAGATGTGGGGACATGTGTAGACAATCTATCCAACATCCCTGTGGAGTGACAGGTAGTGGGGCAACTCTGAGGCAAAACATCTGGATGTAGGTGAACCTTCAGTTATGACAGCCAAATGAAATCTCTATGTTCAGAAACCACATGAATACCTTTTGCCAAGTTTCCAGTAGGTACCTAGCAGGCCCCTTTTGGAAACAGAATACTGAACTAGATACTGATCTAGAGAACCTTTGATCTTACCAAGAAGATTTTTTTAATGTTCTAAAGCAGTTTTCCCCAGCCTAGAGCTCTCCAAATGTGTTGAGATTACCTGTGGATGATGACTTCTGAGAGTTATATACATATAGCACATAATACACATGGAGGGCACCAGTTTGAGAAGGTGTTCTACATCAGATGGACTGTATCAAAGCTGAGGAACCTGTGGCCTCCTAGATATTGTTGGAGCTATAGACTGGTAAGCTGTTGGTGTCTTACACATGAATATGTTCCGTTATGGAAATGGTTGGACATTTTTCTCTGATGTGGATAATCCAAATTCAGTTCAAGTTTGCAGAAATGATGTTGGCACAGGTTTCACCTTTGGACATGTGTTCACTTGTGCAATGTTTCCATTCAACACAAGGGTTGCATGGAACAAACAAGTGTAACCCCACACACGGAGGTTTATGCTAGACAAAGCCCATTTGGATCACAGCCATAAGCTCTCATTTCTGACCACTGGTCAAGCTGGATAGAACTGATGAGTTTTGGAATCTAAGAACATTGGTGGTCATTTAGTTCTGGAATACATGAAGATTATTGTTTTACTGAATTTGAAGGTTAGTTTCCAATATTTCCTCAACTGTAACACTGATTGGGGCCAGCCTAAAACATTTTGTTGCTTGAGACAAGCTATAAATTCTATCGTCCAAGGTCAAGCGACATGGGCACTTGAGACAGAAAACTCCCCCCTTAGTAAAAATGCAATAATATCATTTTATTTTATTTTATTTTATTGAGAACTCATGATACCCAGAATCAGCAACTTAGGACAGCTAAGTTACTCTCGTAAATAGGAGACCTAGCCCTAATAATGGTACTGCTACATACAATGTTTTAGACCAATATTTTGAGCAGCAATGATTTTTCAAAGGTGACTTGTTTCATTTCCATATTGTTCAGCTTGGTTGAATAGCAAGTGTCAGGCCACTGTCATCTATAGGATTTTATGCCATGACTCCATACAAACACAGGAAAAAGCTCAGAACACTGTAGTGAGCCTGGGATTCAGCTTCCTAAAAATATTGGCTTCCAAAACAAGTGTCTAGTCCATATGACATAAGGGACAGGGCTGGTTTAACCTGTCTGCCAAATCAGCATTGCCAGGGGCCCCCGAGGTCAAGAGGGGGCCCCAAGGTCTAAGAGAGGGCCCCGTGTTGGCCTCCTTAATCTGACGAAGGAGACAGCCAGGAGACAGCCGGGAGGAGCCCCCTCTTACCCTCCTCCTCCAAAAACCTCCTGCTGCCTTTTTTAAAAAAACAAACAAAACAGCCTCTCCAAAACTAAAGCGAAAGAGAAAGAGAAAGAAACAGCAGCCCTCCATGGCAGAAGCTGGAGGGAGAGGCACGTTGGAGAGGGTGAGTGTGTGTGTGTGAGAGAGACAGGGAATTTGAGGGCTGTCTCCCTCAGAAAGGGCTTCTTTCTTTCTTTCTTTCTTTCTTTCTTTCTTTCTTCCCTTTCCTTCCTTGTACATAGATCCCCTCCAGCCCATCTTTCCAGCTGCTTTTAGCATGTCTTGGTTCCTCTCCCCTCCCTTTCCCCCTTGGTCTTCTTCAGCCATCCAACCTATGTTTAAAAAAAACCAAAGAAGGAGACTCCACCACACTCCAAGGCAGTGCATTCCACTTCCAAACAGCTCTTACTGTCAGGAGGTTCTGACAGGTGGAATCTCTTTTCCTGTAGTTTGAATCCATGGCTCCATGTCCTAGTGTTTGGAGCAGCAGAAAACAAGCTTGCTCCTTCCTCAATATGACATCCCTTCGAATATTTAAACATGGCTATCATGTCACCTCTCAACCTTCTCTTCTCCAGGCTAAGTATACCCAGCTCCCTAAGCCGTTCCTCATAGGGCGTAATGGCTTCCAGAACTCCCACCATCCTTTTCAGTATCTTTCTTGTGCCCAGAATTGGAAGCGGTATTCCAGGTGAGGTCTGACCAAAGCAGAATGGAGTGATACTATTACTTCCCTTGATCTAGACACTACTCCTATTAATGCAGCCTAGAATCGCATTGGCATTTTTTGCTGCTGCATCACACTGCTAACTCATGTTTATCTTGTAGTCTACTCTTTATTTTCTTTGAGGAAATCTACACCATTACATTAATTGCTAATAAACAAAAAATATTATGTTAGTGCCTATAATATAGTTTTTAAACTAAATTATTGGTGGCAAATTATGTAATATAGTAGGCCCCTCTTATCCACTGGGGATCGGTTCGGGGGGGGTGGATTCTGAAAACCATGAACAATAGTGAACGCCATTGAAAATAATGGGACTTCTGGTTTAAAATACCATAGATTTGCCTTGGAGGGCCTAGAAAAGGGCTAGGGAAGACACATTTTCTAGGAAGACTCTATGGTAGGTGTGCTATTTTGTGTCCCATGGATAATGAATCCATCGATACGGGGGTCCTACTATAATCTGAACATCCTGTATGGTGAATAAGTTAGGTTACATTGATCTGAGATAAACATATGGGGGGCCCAAAGTAAAGCATTACAGGGGGCCCCAAAATTCCTTAAACCGGCCCTGATAAGGGACATAATAATTCTGAAAAATTCCCAAAGTGGAACAAGATTTCAGTAGTGAGAGGGTGCCAGTCATAGCATCTTGTCCCTCCCCATGCCCAGGAAAGGCTGAATAAATTATGTAACATGGCAAAAATCGCATTATATATTACAGAAAATTCAGAAAACAATGGTGTTGCTTTTTTAATTAGGCTTACTAATACAATTTCAAAAATCAAGGGGGGGGGGTAAATGAGTTAGTAAATTTACAAGGAGGATTTGCTAGGAGGAAACGGCATCTTTGTCTTTTTTTAAAAAAAGGGGGAGAGGGAGCTACCAGGGAGGGTTCAAGTTGGTATCATCATAGCAAGATATTTGCCTGGAGGATGCTGTGTCTGCCTCAGTTTTGCTCATAAAAAATGGAGCAAGGGAGCTCACATAGTCAAGTACCCTGCTTTGAAATCTCATCCTACCCCTAATCACTACCCTCTGCCAACCAAGCAAGGAGAAGGGGGGGGGGCTTCTTTTTTAGGCATACAGCCAGGCCTCGCAAGAGGCAGAGTGAAGCAGATACCGGGAGGCAGCAAAGTCCCTCCTGAGCCCACCAACTCTTCCGCTCTGCTACAGAAGAGAACTTTGGGTGACAAGCTGTCTTTCTTACTGCCTTAAACTGGCCTATCACTTTAAGACATAATAGAGGATATTATTCCATAGCTTGTACTCAACTGGCAGTCTGATCAAAGTCTATATGTGGAAAGGGGTGCCATTTTGTCATTCATCTCAGGCAACAAAATGTTTTTTAGATGAGCCCAGTTCTTGTACTATCCTACTAAGAGATGGGTAGTTTCATTTTAGTTTCTGAAGAGTGAAGTTGAATCTGTGAACAATTTATGTTTTGGCAAACCACTAACATTAGAGAGCATTTCATCAATATATTTAAGTACTGTATTTAAATTGTAAGGAGCCAGTGTGGCATAGCGGTTTGAGTGTTTGACTATGACTCTGGAGACCAGGGTTCGAATCCTCGCTCAGCCATGAAAACTTACTGGATGACCTTGGGAAAGTCCCACACTCTTTGCTTCAGAAAATCCCATGATAGCCTTAGGGTTGACATAAGTCAGAAACACCTTGAAGGCACACAACAACAACAACAACAACAATTTAAGTTGTAAGTTAACCTTGATTACAACCATGTACCCAACCACCATGCCAACAGCAACTTCAGCTAAAGCATAGGCCAACCTGAAGTCAACATATGATGTTAACTACCACAGTGCTTGAGCAAAACAGACATTCTTCTCTGATGTGCATGGTAATTACTCTATGATTCATTGGATTTCTATAATTAAAGTAACTACACTAGGTAGTTATTTTTGAATAAACAAACATTTACAAATATTCTTCTTAGTGAAACGCTTGGATAAAAGAATGAAGTCTAACCCCACTCGGCAACTGATGTTCCTTTTCAAGGGTGAGGAACTTTGTTCTGGAAGTCGACGTAGCTTTTGGTGTAAATTCTGCTGTAACATTGCCATAAAGTGGCTGCAATCGGACTGGGTGCTGTATGTTTCCAGGTGCAGTGCTGGGTCGAGGACAGGTGGACTAAAAAATGCAAAGAAAGGAGAGGGGACATTTCAAAGTATGAAGCCATGTACATCTATAAAACCTAAACATCTTTCTATGTGTGATTCGGATTTTTTTTGTTTAAAGTGGGTAAGCCAAGCTCCTGGACTGTCAGAATTGGACTCTGGTGTGACCAGTTCCTGCCATTTTCAGTGTTCTTTTATAACCTTGCTGTTAACTGTGTTTTCATTTCTTTCTACTTGTTAACTAGTGTTCTGTGGCAACTGTGGAGGGAAGTATAACAGGTGCTAATGGGAATGGAGAGATAAGCCTGCAGCTGCAGAATCAGCTTTGGGGAAAATGGGAAAGATGTTGTATGGGAAGAGGAGGTCAGGGGATGATGGATAACCAATAGTATTGAAGCATGCCAGATTTCATACATTGCAACATGCTTTTAGCATACTGTCTACACTCTAAGTTTCAATTCTGAGCAACAACCTTGTATGATATGCCTTCTGGATTTTCTGTGCCAATAAAGTGTTCTAATTAACTCTAAAACTGCTGGTCACTGCATCTGGGAATGGAAGTACATGACATAGATAGAATATTTTATATTCATTAAATGATACAGAAAAGGTACACAGTTGTTCCCAGGATAAGACCAGGTATATGAATTAAATCTGACAATCAAACCCCTTCTTAGCCTCAAAAGTTCATGCCACTATGAATAAGTCAGTCTTTCAGCCCCTCTTAGGATGCAATTAGATAACTCTGTCTCTAATGAGCTTCTTAGAGCAAGAACAGCCAAACAAGTGTATTTTCAACCCAAAGTATCCCCTGGAAGTGAAGTAGCTGCACATGGCCACTTCCAGTGATGGTGACCGACCAGAAGTCTACCCACATCTGGTTTTTAAAGCCAATTTTCAGGTCTTCCAAGACATTTGAGGAAGTCTGGGGGGTCCAAGGCTCTGGGGACATCTAAGACTGTAAAAGATATTGGAGGGGTATATAGTTCCCTTCCCTGACCTGGAGGAAGGATAGGAGAACAATCTTACTGATTCATAAAGAGGTGTTACCTTCTCCTAGTGCTGCAGCTTTGGGAGACTTCTCTTTGATTTCCATTCCAAGAGGGCCACAGCACACAGTAATATAAACAGGACACTAATGTTAAGAGAAAGGTGGCCTTCTAGTCCCCAATATATGCTCACCAAATTTCCTGTTTCTCCTTTGTCAATTAATTTGCGACGTCCAAAGCGATTCCTTGGTGCAGTAGGCGGATGTGGAGAAAGCAGGTGATTTGTCTCTTCTGCTGCCTTTCTTGATCGTTCCACCTAGATGATGAAAACACTTAAATGCCTGAGAAAATTGTTAGGAAACATTTTCTCAAGACTGGCTGTTTTCAGAAACCAGAATACCAAGATTAGCAACTCTCTTGAGATACTAGTAAGTAGGTTTTTAATTTTGCATAAATGTACTTTTACTGGCCCTATGAAAATAATATTGACAGAAAGTAGCCAGATCTGCATTAACAGGGAATCAGGAAGTGATAAAAGATGAATTATCCATAATGTTGTTGATTCTGTTCCTAAAACAGGCAGAGTGATATATACTCAAAACAATTTTTGAAAGTTTCCTACCTTGATCCTCTGAACACGGTCTCTCCTGGCAGAATTTTCAAGCTTTCTTTTTATCTCAACCTGGTGATGACGCTAGTAGGATTTTAAAAAAGCAAAGAAAGAATCATATTTGCAAGCAATAAATGAAAAGAACTTATCAATACTGCTCTTTGGATTGTTTTCTACCTGTGGTGGTTTTCTAAACATTCCTTCATGGGCCTATGCAGCCAATTTAGGGTGCATCCACCCTACACAAATAATCCAGTTTGAAACTGGATTATTTGCTATGGCTCCTTCCTGTGTAATCCTGGGATTTGTAGTTTGCTGAGACACTAGTACTCTGGCAGAGAAAGGCTAAAGACCTTGTAAAACTACAAATCCCAGGATTCCATAGGAAGGAGCCATGGCAAATAATCCAGTTTCAAATTGGATTATTTGTGTAGTGTGTATTAGGCCTTAGTACCTATTCCCCAGCAAATGACTGCAGTGCATTATCCTACAGGTCTAGAATCATTTGTAGATTCAGTTCAGAATGACAAAAAAAAGTAAACACAAAGGTAAAATAAGTGGTAAAATAAGTGGAATACCATCTCCCCATCCCTCAAGCACACCCCACTCCCAGCCCTGGAACCAAATACAGCAGGACAGATAAAGAAAGTAACAGAAATTGTGCTGACTGGATTGCCCCTCCACACACAGGGCCAAATACTATACTACCAACTACTGTGAGGGAAGGAACCTGAACAATTATTATGTCACTGATCTTTGCCTTTGTAACTAAGAACTAATGCACGAGTTTTATTCTTTCTTTTTTCTTGTCAATCCATTTTCCTCTTATGTTATGTATTTTAGATTATAAATCTGTAGGCACTGATTTGTACACATTTTGCAGGGCGGGGGGGTGGCGAATAGGTAAAGTACAGGACAGCCTAGTCCACTTCTTGTTTACTATTCTGATGCCTATGCCAAGGGCCCATGAATAAGCATTTCATGAGTGTCAGGTGACTAAAGCACAGGAAGTTTTTTTAAAAAACACACACAAACAAGTTATTATATATATAAAAAAAAAACTTGAACTCAGCATTAACAAGTACTCTATAACTGATATCCAGCCCAGGCAGTCCTTCTCCACCCTACCCCTCATTCCATGAATTCTTATGCTATGAGGTCTGTCTTTTAAATAACAAGACTGTGTTTCTACCTTTCAGACAAATCAGGGAGAACTGATTGTGAACACTTGAGTTGTGACCTTGAACATGACTGAATCTGTATGACAAACATCAACACTCTTGGCTGTTCAGTTAATTGTCAGTCACCATTTAAAACAGCCATGTTGTCTGTTGTGTGCTGGAAAGCCATGTTCATTGTTGGGTGGTTTTTTGGGGAGTTTTTTTTTTTTTTTTTTTAACATCAAGAGCATAATTTTGGCAGAATGGGTTCCAGAAAGCAGAACGGTGAACCAGCATTATTATAAGGAAGTTTTGACAAAGCTCAGAGAAAGAATCAGGGGAAAAAGCCAGAACAATGGTTTCATTCTTCATCAAGACAATGCGCCTGCTCTCACAGCACTTTCTGTGAAGCAATTTTTGGCTGATAAACACATTACTACACATGAACATCCTCCATATTTGCCAGATTTGCCACCATGTGACTTTTTTCTTTTCCCTAAAGTGAAATCAGTGCTTGAAGGAACACTTTTTGAGTCAATTGATACAGTAAAGAAGAAACTGGCAGATGTGTTGAAACAACTGACAGAAACTGATCTGCTCCACGCCTTCAACCAGTGGAAAACAAGATTGCATTGGTGTGTGAGTATGAATGAGGAGTATATTGAAGAGGACAAGCATTAGAATTTCAATACATATAAAGATGGGTTATTTATCAGTCTCGTTATTTAATAGACAGACCTCATACATCTCCAAAAAGGGGGTTCTCCAGCCTTATTTGATGGCACATAATACTATCTTTAAGACCACAGGAAGTAATATGAGAGAGCAGGAGTGGGGGTAAAAAATTAATGTTAACATGTATTTGTTACATTAAGGTTTTTAGTAACCTGCAGTACATTCACACACACATTTTTAGTCTGAAGAAAATCCTACTGTGATTAGTGTATCTTTATTCTCCAGCCAAAACAACCAGCCAAAATAGATTTTTATTGGCAACCAAAAATTCTTAGGCATATGAGCTCAGAACCTTTATATTGTCAAGATTCATTACAATTCCCTTTTGCTTTCAGCTCAAATTTTGCAAGACTCTTCCTTTACAGATGTTGAACCACTCCTCCCACCTAAGGTGAACTTTGCCTCCAACCTACAAGTCCAGCTTACTATGCTCCTTAGTCTTTGGAACTACTTTATATGTGATGATGAGAGCACTTTTTCCTTTAGTATGTATCCTTTGTGAATGATGTTATAGCCTCAAGAAGAGCAGAAACAAGCTGGCATTCAATCAAACCGACAGGACAGAGATGGACTTTTAGACCTCCAGATATTTCTGCCAATAACTCCCAGAAGCCACAGCCAGCATGGCCAATGATAAGATGCTATGGGGGGGCTATAGGCCAAAATATATAAAGGGCCAATGGTTCCCCACCTCTGCTATATATCGCCTTATCATTTCAATTATAAAAGTAGGAAGAGGAGGAGGATAAAGCATCACTAGTGGTTAGCTGAACACAACCTGAGCTTGTCTTTATTCCAAAAGACCTCTCCCCATCCTATTTAGGAGAAACCACTGATTTTTCCTTTCCACTCTAAACTCTTTCCCACTATTCCCAACTATCTGACTATTTCCCTGGCCTTTATGTCATAAGGGAACAGGGAGAAGGGAAATAGCAAAATTGTAATGTACTCCAAACCAAATAACGTGCTTCCTTTCTCTTCAGTCTTCTGTTGATGGGAATTCGAGTCTGTGAAAGTACAGGAGTTGGAGAAAAGGAAACACAAGTCCACATCCAAATCTTCTTTGTGAATTCCATTGGTAAATTGTTAAGAACCATTGGCCTAGGTGATCCATAAGGCCCCGTCAAAGGTTCTGACAAGATGTTACTGCTGTTACAAGTTGTTTGGCTGGCTAGGGGAAAGGGGAGATGTTAGCCCTCTGCTAAATAATTTCCATGTTTGTGTGTGACTGGGGAGGGTCTTCCTTAGGATTCCATGATTCTAAGACAGTTGGTCTCAACTGCTGCTTTATGCTCCTAGTAAGAGAAGTAGCATGGATTTTCCAGCCACACCAAGAGCCAGCACAGCACAAAAGCTTCATGGGACTTTAAAAAAGACCTAAGGTCTCTCATTTATGAGTCTGGTCCTCAACAATGGATAACTGTCAAGGTTGTATAGGATCAGCTGTCACAGCAAGGGGAACAAAACAGGAACAGTTGGTGTGCAGAACAAAACCAGAATGTGGCCTACCTCCAGCCATGTTTCCACCTTCTGTGTGTATGAGATAGTATCTGCTCCTCCCTGTCCTTTCTCGCTCCTTACATCTACACTCCTCTTTGTTCTTGCAGGTTTGCCATGACCTTTGGTATTCATGTGGGTAGAAAGGAGCATTTCTCTGATGGACTGTGACAAGTTCTTGAGTACACTGATGGGACATGACCTCCTACTGCCTTGCCTTCAGGAGATGACACTGTGGAATCTGGTAGCTGTAGGGATCCTTACATTCTGAGATGCTACCACTTTATCAGTTCTGACCAATTACAGGTTACTTCACTATCTTTTCTTCCACCTTTCTCTGTTAATATGAAATTATTGAAGAAGGTATTGTTGAACAAGGTGACTGTTTTCTCATTGACAAATTAATTTCAAGTTATTCACCTGTTCATTCAGTTACTCTCTTAAAATGTATTCCAAGTTAATCCATCTAAAATAAATGAAAGTCATGGATTCTTTAATGGATCCACAATCACTAACAAAGAGTATTAACACCCCTTATTTAACCCTGGTGTTACAGTGGTTAAATGCCGATACTGCAGCCACAACGTTGTGAGTTTGTTCCTACAAGGCTCCAAGGTTCACTCAGCCTTCCTTCCATCCTTCCGTAGTCGGTAAAATGAGTACCCAGCTTGTTGGGGGCAATTAACTAACACATTGAAAACTGCTTAGGGAGTGCTTTGCACTGATAAGTGGTATAGAAATATAAATGCTATATTGCTATTGCTACATTAAAGGTTCATTTAATTCAGGATGCTTCTTAACAAATTAAAGAAGCATTAATAAATATTTTGTCCAAAGAATCAAGATGATTAAAAGTGTGCACAGTTGGCTCTTAACATGCATTTACAGTATTCTTACAATTCAGGGTGCATCTTCACTGTAGAAGTAATGCAGTTTGACACCACTTTAACTGCCATGGCTCCATCCTACAGAATCCTGGGATCTATAGTTCTGTGAGGCACTAGCACTCTTTGGCAGAGAAGGCTAAAGACCTTGTAAAACTATAAATCCCAGGATTCCATAGGTTGAAGCTATAGCACTTAAAGTGGTATCAAACGGCATCATTTCTACATTGTAGATGTATCCTTAATCAAGACATTTTGTTTATCATTACTAACAAATAACTTCCAAACAATAGTATGACAAATAGATTGGAAGGTGTGGATTAGTTACAACTAGGTGTTGTAGAAACCTGTAACTACCTTGTTGTTATAATAATGAGACCATGAGCCCCCATCAAAACAAAAAAGTATATGTTTGTATGATTATCCCACTACAAAAAAAAATCTCAAAAACCCTGAGTAAGATCATGAACATTTCTTTTCAAGAGACTAGGAGAAGCAGCCATGGTGTAGCCGTACTTCCATGTCAAGGACTTTGTGAAATATTGCCTGAGCCAAACATTCTCGTATATATTTCTGATGGTCCTTCCTCATGGCATTCAGCCGGTATTCCTTGTCTGATATTATTCTTCCACTTCTTGAGATCTGCCATGAGAATGGGAAATTGTAAGAACAGGGGAAGAGGGAAAAGAGACTTCAAGAAACATGCACATTTTGGCTATAAAATCCAATGTGCACACAAAAAGCCATATGAGCAAAGACTCTGCCATTTTCTTAAGGGTTAGTGAAAGCACCATACCTACGGTCTGTTCATAAGACCTTGCAGCATGCGCATCTGAGACACTAGATATCAAAGTACTTCATACCGGAAAAAAATTGATTTTAAAAATTACAGTACTCTAGTGTATGTGAGTGTCCATACAAACATACAAACACACATACAGAGAGAGAGAGAGCTTGGAAAAGTCACTTTTCTAGACAAAAACTAGTGGAAACCCCAGTCAGTATGGCCATGCTGGCTAAGATTCTAGCAGCTATAGTTCTGTGATCCGACTTTTCAAATGGAGGTGAGTTTCCATAGTAGTTTGTGACACAAGGATCAGCTTATCCAAGCTGGAGAGTGAGATCCCCTTATGTGAGAGCAATCTGAATTCCAGCCATTGAGCTTATCTCTTGGAGGAGTTTTGCATACAGGGTCAAGAGAGCCAGTTCAGTATAGAAGTTAGAGTGCTGGGCTGAGACTCAGGAGATCCAGAATCAGGTCCTTATTAAGCCATGAAATCCACTTGGGACTCATCTACACAGGCCAGAATATGTCGTCTCCCTTCTGGCCATGGATCTGGTCCGTTCCTCCTCCATTACCTGAATGAAATGGGATGGAGTCCAGACCACCATGCCGACCTGTCCCTGCAGCCGCCACCACCTACGTCCCATTCTCTGGATCCAGGCAGGAGGCCCACAGAATGTGAGCAAGGCCCCCTGCACGTGACCAGCCTTGGTTACAAGCTGAAGGCCTTCCTGGATCCAGAGAGTGTGACGCAGATAGCAGCTGCAGCAAGGGGCTAGCATGGTGGTGGGGCTTCCTCTGGTCCTACGGGGCCCAATCTGTTTCTTCTGAAGATAAATGTCTCCCCCCCACCAAGTATTTTAATATAAGTTTATCAGGCTTTACCCTTTCTTAGCCCCAACTTTGCCCCAGGCATTGTCAGGACTGCCCGGGGCAAAACAGGGCTAAAGCCCTGTGTCATTAGAGCTGCAGGGCTCAAAGATAGGGCAAATAGCCCATCTAGACAAGGCCTTGGTTGACCTTGGAGCACTTATTCTCTGACTGATCTACCACATCATTTTTTTTAAAGGGATTTTGAGGAGACAATGGGAAGACAGCCATGTACACCACCTTTAGTGACTTAGAAGAAAAATAGTTTATAAAGGTAACTAAAAATAACAGTGACAAACAACAATACATATTCACATCCACTGCTATGCATGGTTTGCTACTGCTTAAGATCCACAGAAGTTGAGGCCCCATCCTTCTCCATTCCCCACTCCTTGTATTTTAGGAGAGACATATGATTTAAAAAAAAAGTCAGGTATGCATCTAATGCCAAACCAGCTAGCCCATGCACTAGCCTCTAGATGTTCTTACTGTCCGAGGTGAGATGCACAGCAACTAGGAAGGAAGTCATCTTACTCATGGAATCCGCTCTATGGAATTCACTTCCAAATGTGGGTCCCCTGGCACTTACATTGCTAACTTAGCAGTGTGCACTGCTAACATTGCTGCAGTAGCAGACAAAGAAAATTTCATTCTCCCAGGCTTTTTACTGTTTATGCAATGATAATATTTTACTGCCATCAATTTAATCCACTGGGTTTTTGTGTGATGGTTTTTCTTTTACTATGATATACTTTTTATCACTGCATTTCTCTAATTAGCATAAACCATCCTGGAAATACATATTTACACTCAAGGCAGCATGTGTTCATTGACTGAATAAATATTTTTTTAAAAAAATAAATATCTGGTGCAGGTGTTCATACCCAAGGAATGAAGCAGCCCTTGCCAGCCAGACAAAGAGTCCGGATACATGTTACATTTGCTACATGAGAATAGCTCTATCAGGTGAGAGCTGTATCTATTGAAAGGTCTGAGGGCTCCTGCAGGCAGATAAAGGTGGAGGAGATTGTTTGAAAAATTAAACAAAAAGTGAAAGAAAAGCCACAGATTGTCTTTCCCTGCCCCCTACTGTTCATTCCTTATCTTTTTAATAGGTAATCCCGCACTCTCCTTGTCTTCTTAATTTATAGAGAAAAAGAATCACAAAGCAGATAGAAAGGGGTATAACCAAGGGACAAAGAAATCAGCTAGAATCTCATCATTTTGTCCATGTGTGTGATTTCTGATCCCTGAAGCTCCCTCTCCTGTTCGTGTACAGGAGGAACAAGAATCATGTGGCCCTCCAGAGGTTGTTGGACTGCAGCTCTGAACATTCCTCACCATTGGCTATGCTAGATAGGGCTGCTGAGACGAGTAGTTCAACAAAATCTGATTGATAGCACGATTCTCACCCCAGATATACCAGGTGTCCATATAAGCATTCCCCCCACCAAAGGAAGCATATTACCAGAAAGAGAGAGAAAACAAAAAAGTGTGCAGGTTTACATAAAAGTTTAATTAATATGCACTAAGAAATCTTTATTGTTGTTGTTATTTGCCATTAACTCAGCTTCAACTTATGGTGAATCTATGAATGAAAGATCTTCTTGAGCTCTGGCCATCATCTACTCAAGTCTTGCTAACCCAGGCCAGAGGCTTATTTTACTGGATTAACCCATCTGTAATGCTGTCGTAATATGCCAAATCTTCACCTAAGATAGCAGGGTAATCAAGGTCAGTGTAGACTGTAAAAGTCAAGTAGCCCATCCATCCTCTGAATTCCACTGGCACCCGGGGCCGTAGGAAGCTTGATGGACGGGGTGTAGAAAGGTAGAAGGTAGTCATCCACGAACTGAGGATCAACGTAGGCATGATGAATGGCAGAGCATCATGCTCCCGTGTCTCCATATGCCACCACTTCAATCCCATTGACAAGCAATGTCCGCTGATGGCTGGGAGGCACGGTTGCGGGAGCAGGAGGTACCTTCCTTCCATCATCCTGGGATGGCGAAGCTGGTGCCCCTTTCATGTTAGCTGCTGCAAGCTGCTGTGTACATTGTGACCTGACATGGCCAGGTTCACCACAGGATAGGATGCACCTTCCGCTGCACTCTAGAAGCTTGAGGGGACTCCCTCGAGATAGCAGATGACTGCTGCCACTGTTGCTGCTTGCAAACAGAGGGAGACTCATCTGTGAGGAACTGGGTCACAGCCTTGGCTCTGGTAGAGAAATCTCTCCCTTGCTTCCACCTGGAGATTTCGGTCTCTGGCCTCAGTGTGTGATGAAGCAATGAAGGTATTGAGAGTGGAGCTGCTGCTCCCTCGCTGATGGATGGCAGGCACTTGCTGGCAGCAAGGTCTGCTTCTTCTTCCACGTAAATATGGGCTGACATCATGTCAGGATCATGTAGAGTCTTGCTTGCTCCAGCGTAGACTCTCATGGCTTCAGGAATCTCTGGATGGCAGGGTTGAGTGGCCCCACCCGCTTCCATGCCATGGGCTCCAGGAAGCACTGGGGTGTGGGACAGCGTGGCCCCACCAGCTCCCATTCCTTTGGCCTCAGGGAGCACTGGAATGCAGGGTTGAGAAGACTGCTTCACCACTGGGCACGTGTCTCCCACCTGGAGTAGCGGTGCATCATGGGTGTCCGCAGTCAGAGGGTCATCAGGATGAGGTGCAGCACTGACATCCAACACCTGGTGTTGATCATCGCCCACCTCACCCACTCCTGCCCTTCCGGGCTCTGAGCTAGGTGAGACTGACTGAGCATCACAACATACAGGTGCTTGCAGGATTGATGCTGCCTGGCATTGGCGTTCACGCTCCGCTTGCTGGATTTGTCGTTCCACTTCCGACGTCAAGTTCCTCTGTCTTTCCAATTCTATCCGGTGTTGGTGTTTCTCTCTTTCTAATGCTAGCTGCTGTTGGTGCTGCTGTTCCTGCATTTTCATCTGAATCTGCACCAATGTTGTCAGCTGGTCCACAATTAGGGAGCCTTGTACCAAGAAACCCCAGAAAGCAGAGTCTAGCAGTGGAGGCAGGGGATTAGCTGCCCCCCCCCATAACCACATCTGGACATGAGATCATCTTTGCAACTGTTTGCAGACCTAAGGTGTAAACTAACTGTGCCTGACTACAGGAGGTCACGGGACAGCTAGAAATAAAAACAAACATGCAGTGCTCTGACTGAATGCTTAAATTTAAGGAAAAGGATAGGGCAGAGTAGCCTTTAGAAGAAAGAGGGTGCTTCAAAGCAGTGGGACCCCCCCTACTTCCCTCCTCCCTCCCCCTGTGGACCCAGAGAGAGTGAAAGATTGACAGGAAGGCTGCAGAAAGAACCCTATAAAGCAGATGCCCGTCCTTAAGGTGGTCTATGTCAGCATATGCCAATCACAGGCACAGACAGGCAATGGAGATTCAAACAAAACCTCCCTTTTCCCTTTCTTCCAGGCTTCTCCTTCTTGTTCCCAGGCAACAAGAAAAACCAGGTGAAGAAATGGGGCTCCTCCCAGAAGACAAGCCAACCAGTTTTCCAGGATACACCTAGAGCCCGCCTCCGCTGGCTCCTCCCCCTTGGATGGCCCTTGGAGACCCAGCCGAATGGGTTCAGAAGGCCTGTGACCCACGAAGGGAAAACAGCTCCCTTCTGAGGCACAACTGAACCCTTCCCTTCCTCCCTCCCACAGTGAGGAGGGACAGGCAAGGAACAAAGGCAAGGAGGATTCCCGGCAGTAAGGAATCCTACATCCACACACCTGTGTTGGGGATACAGTGGAACACCAAGGAAAAAAAGCACATCCCCACTCCCAAGCTTCAGACTCAGCTGGCCCACCCAGCTGCTCAGAGAGCTTCACAGTGAAAATGCACTTTTACAGCAAGCAGTCCCTCAGCCCTGGAGGCCAGGAGGAAACCTAACAGAGAGCTTCCCCTCCCCACTGAAGGAAACTGCAGGGATTTACCCCAGTCCACACTGGAGGAACAACTGCCCCAAAAAAAGCAACTGCCCAAAAAGCTTTATTTTTCCACTTTAACTTAGTTCCAACCTTCAAACAGGTTGCAAGAGACATGTGAAGAGGGAACAAAGTCACCTCCCCCTTCCAACACACCAGCCAAATGCCTCACTGCAGATGAGGCAATTAACAGACAAAAGGAGGATCATAAAATCAAATGGGTCTTTCCTGGCTGTTGGGGCTAGAGAAAGACACAGAAAACTAGTTCTATAGCTTTGAGAAATTAGGCTTTGTAGGCATAGAAAGACACAAAAAGAAGTTCCACAAAGGGCAGGGACATAGCTCTTAGGAAAAAAAACTGCAAGCACAGAGAAGGAATCAGACACATGCCTCAGCCCCCCATGCCCCCCCTTCTAGCAACAACCCCAAGGCTGGAACAGAGCACAAAGAACTGCAGCATGCATGCACACACAGTCAGCCCCTCCGTTCTCCCTCCTCCAGGGAACAACACAAGGCTGAAACAGGACACACAGAGAGAGCTGCAAAGCCCAAAAACTCTCTAGAGAAAAAACACCACAGAAACCTCCCAGAACTCCTCCAAAAGCCACAGTCTCCCCATCCCCATGGCAGAGAGAGCTGCTTAACTGCTATTCCCAACCCTGAGGGTTCAAAAACTGCGCCACCATGTCATAAAGCTGGACCTACTCTTTCAGCAGGAAGGGAAGGCTTCCAGCTTATTTGTACAACTGAAAAACACACTCACAAGGGTTCTCTAGTCTAGAAATCCCTTTTCTAAGGGCAGGCCACCACCACTCACTGACTCTATGGTCTTTTCCTGTCTAGGCAGTGAGATTTAAACAGGCTGTATTAAAGAAACAATGATGTACTTTCCTCTTTCCTAGAGAAGTTTAGATAGCTGACCAGAAGCAGGCAATTCAAGGCAGGTTAGAAAATAACAGAAAGCTTTTATTCAATTCTAGGAGCCTATGTTACTTGAGAAGGCAAAACATTCCAGGTTAAACTTAAGGCTTATACAGTATGCATTCATTCAGAGCACTTACAAATAAAACATAAATCTAACGCAAGCTAACTAAACAGTTTCCTATTCTACAAATGTAAAGTAACTTACAGTCTCTGTAGATAGAATTTCAGAGTTCTTTTTGGATCCTTTTGAGGCCTTGGGTAAAGTTGGCTTCCCCCAACCTTCTTGTTATCACAGTTTAGTATTTTGTGATTATTCCATGGCTTTGTTGGCTATGTGGCCCAGAGGTAGGCCATGTGGATCAGAGTCCATCTCAGCTAGCTCAATCTAGCTCGGCCATGTGCTCAACTCAGAGAGATTCAGAACAAAAGGGAAGATCAGAACTTTTAAAAGTCTTTTGTGTTGATCTCTGAATGGCTCTGCCGTTGCCCAATCAGAGTGACTATCAAGTCAGGTGATTTGACATCATGTTTATTCAATGAGGTTCTCCCACCCACTTCCCATTTCCAAATACGGAGTGGAAGTTTCCAATATTGTTCCTGTGAGTTTGTAATGGGATTCCATGATGCCTGCAGGTCATCATGACAAATGTGATTACAGTAATTAGAAATCTTTATTATGATTTAAATAGAAGTACAATACATTTCATCATATGGAGGAAAGGTCAGTCTGCTATCTAGGAATTGGACAGCTCTCGAACAACTTCAAGGCTCTTGCACTCCTTTCTTATAGATCTCTGTCTTTAAATCAAACTTAGAGTTGACAGGCATTCAAACAGAAGACAAAATGAGGACTGTCTTCTGAGAACCATTCAAACAGAGGGACTATCCTCTGAATTCTAAGACACCCTGTGAATCATCAGAACTGTTCACAGGCAGAGTCCTCAGATTTAGTGGCTGCTGCCCTCATGTATAGCTAGGCAATAGAGCCAAAATATATAGAGGCTCATGTGTATATCCAAAATGCTGCCCTGCATTACACCAGGCCAATGTCCCTTTCCAGCTGCAGTGTTTCATGCTGTATCTGGAATGTTCCTCAAACTTCCAAGGTGTAAGTAGATGCCATGGGGATCTTCTGAAACCCCAGTAGACATCAAACTTTAGGTCCCATCCTAAAGCCTCATTCTGACTTCCTTTTAAAAACACACCTATTTCTTAAAAGTTTTGAAGGACAGCTTTCCAATAATCAAGTGGAAACATGCATATAAGTACTAGATTTATGAGATCATTTAAGAGCAAATCTGGCCTGAAGAGGTATGTAACAGAAGCATGGTTAGAAACAGAATAATGACAAGCATACTGTTTGGTTCCTAGGTAGTTGTGATTTAATATAGCTATGCTAAAAGTTGAAGCCCACTACCAAGACAGTAGACACATGCAAACTTCATTAATCCATGTCACCAAAAGGTCTCCAGTGGCATTAAAAGTGGCTGCTGCTGTATTATTGATAGTGAGGCATGTTTATTAAGATGGAACAAAGCTCCAGGTTCCATTAATACTTCTTCATCAGTCATTTCTAGCGTTAGACATCTTGAGCTTGGAACATTCTTATTTAGTTTAAAATGTCACTTGAAAATACTAAGTGCCTCATTAGGTGGCATGATTCTCTTGTTATAGCTTTTACTTAAATGTCTTGTGACCAAGGAGTCCACTCTTTCATTATCAGGATTATCCAATGGATTCTCATTTACTGTAATTGCTTTCTGAATGGCTCACCAGTAGACCAAATCTACAGTTCGATTTTAGTCTATATGAAGATGGCTTTGCTCCTAAGTATCTGCTCCATATTGGGCAGGAGGACTTGTGCTGTTTCTTTTCCACAATATTCTTGTCTAATAGTTAAGACTAATAAATCTCTAACACTGTAGAAACTGTTATTTGTATTAGCCCTTTATGTCTCATGTGACATGACTACTATGATAGTCATTGTAGCCTATAACACCTCAATTTTGTATCTCATTTTTTCTTAGTTATGCCAAATTATCACTTTTTAGTGATAATTTGGCATAACTCTAAGAAAAAATAAGATACAAAACTGAGGTATTATAGGCTACAGTGACTATCATAATAGTCATGTCACATGAAACATAAAGGGCTAATACGAATAACAGCTTCTTTTAAACAGCATTGGCCATTTATTTTCTCTGAGTTTTTAAAATACCAGATGCTAATTAAATAAGTACCTGTGGTAAGATGAGGGTTCTAGTTCATTCAGGCTGTTCGGGAAGTTGCAGAAAACAACACAAAACTGAATGTGCTATCTGGGGTAACATTATGTTTCTTCTCTTTGACTACTTTGCCAGCATGTGATGATTATTATTTTTTTTTAAAAGGACTATGAATCTGTAGCAGAATATTCCATCAATTTAAATAAAACTTCTGGGAACTGGGAATTACAACTCCCAGAGACTCCAGCAAGCATACCCACTGGTGAATTCTACTCAGTAGATTCTGGGGAACATAGGTAAAAAGGTAACTTTTCCAAGCTCTGAATAAAATTAAACAGTCACTGAACAAGTGGCTATCTTCTGCTTCCAAAAATTCAAAAATGGTTCATTCTCCAATCCATGATAATACAACCTTGCAAATCATTATTTAAATAGTGGTTTTCTCCCCAGTCTACTCACCCAGACTGCTCTGTTTCTACCGCTGTAGACTGAGGATTGGTTTGATGAGACAAAAGAGACTGAGTGAGTCAAACATCTGTTTACGACTCTGGAGCAAAAGGCTTTCCTACCACCACTTGCAAGATTCCCCATACAGACCAATCCTATGCATGGTTACTCAGAAGCAAGTCCCACAAAATTCAATTGGACACACCCTAGAAAGTGAGCACAGGACTTGCAGGCTTTGTGTATACTGCAGATTATATTATGCCATCAACACTAGATGCTGTCACAATGATTTAAGACAGCTGTGAAAAAAATGTATGACCATACATTTTTTTTAGTCGTGCCATAGCATTAAGACATGTTTTTGATACGTAGCAAGCCTATTTTAAAGCACTGAGTACAGAATAAAATGACCCCAAAGGGCTTTTGATTGGTCAATGGGGGAATAGGGGCAGAACACAAAACAGAGCAATAGAACTCCATCAGACCTGGGCCCAGAAGCAGGTGAAAGGCCCTCCCTCCAACCCAATTGCCACCACCCTGCCTTGTAGGGAGAGAAGAAGAGGCAGGCAGAACTCCATCAGGCCTGGGCCCAGAAGCAGGTGAAAGGCCCTCCCTCCAGCCCAATTGCCACCACCCTGCCTTGGAGGGAGAGAAGAGGCAGTATCTGCTGGATTTAATCCCTACCCCCACTGCCATTCCCTTTTCCTTATGTGTCATGTCTTATTTAGATTGTAAACCTGAGGGCAGGGAACTGTTATATTGACCATTTGTAAGCCACTCTGATAGCCTTTGTGGCTGAAGAGTGGGGTATAAATACAATAAATCATAAATAATAATAAATAACTGTCATTGTTCAGCCACCATAGTCACAGTGAGGGATATAAGCTGGATGAACATGGGTTCAAATTCCCAGTCAGCCAGTCACAAGTACAGTCATCCCTTCACATTCGCGGGGGTTAGGGGCAGACAACCCCCGCGAATGTGAAAAAAACACGAATAAGATATGAGCCTGCGGGACAGCTGCTTCCCACCCACCCCCTTCCCAAGGCACCGAAGGGCTTCCCCAGCTACTTCCCACCCCTGCCCTTCGGTGCTGTGGGAAGGGAGTGGGGCGCAGAGGCAGTGGGCCAGCTGCTTCCCACCCACCCCCTTCCCAAGGCAGCGACGGGCTAAGCCCTTTGCTGCCTTGGGAAGGGAGGGGGTGTTGAGCACCGGGGGGGGGAGGCAGCCTTCCGCGAATAATCAAAACCGCGAATGTGAAAGTCGCGAATGTGGAGGGACAACTGTATATAACAAACATATATGAGGTGGGGGTTGAAGAACACATCTGTCCTAAATCCCTTGGAGGAAGAATGGTATAAACTGTCACTAACAAAGGCTGCATAATCCTTTCCATGCTTACTTGAAAGGAAACCTCATTCAACAGAGAGACTTGTGTCTGAGAAGGTGACTGCACTGAGTAGAGCATAGGATTGCACTATAATGCATGAAATAACCCCAAGAAACTAAAAAGAAGTGTTTGCATACCTACCAGCCCTGATCTCAGAAGGTGACGTCTTATCCTGGTATTGCTGAAATAGCCCGCAAGGTGCTTGTCTGTTAGGCTGTTGTAATTTGCGAGGCTGTTGTAATTTGCGAGGCTGTTGTAATTTGCAAAGGATCTGAAATCAACAAAGTTGATTATACAATGATTTATAACAATCAAGAGATTTCCATCTGAAAAATGCATGGGATCAAAAGTAAAAATCACAAGTATTCAAACTACTCTTTGCAAGGGGCTAAATATTCCAGCTTGCCCCTGTTCCAGAGCCCTGCAGTCCAGATGGCACAGGGCTTTTGCCCCAATCTGCCCCTAAGCAGTCCTCACCACCCCCGGGACAGATCCAGGGCAGAAATGGGGGCAAGCCAGGATAGGGCCTTTACTGTGTTTTAAGAAAATACCCAGTTTAATCAGTATCACCAGAATGGGATGGATATGGTCCCACGTGTCTACAGAAGCCCGTTCCAGTAAGCCAACTCTGGCTGCTGCTGCCAGTTGTCCTTGCTCTGCCAGGTCCAGGCAGCAGGCCTGCAGCATGCGACCAAGACTGGTTACATGCAGGAAGCTGGTCACATGGTGCAGCTAGCTGCCCAGACCCAGAAAGGATACAAAATGGTGGCAACAGCTGCAGCAAGGGAATTCCTGTGTAGACCTCAGCCCATTTTCTTCAGGTAACGGGGGCAGAACAGACCACCTCCACAGCCAGGATGCACTGTGGCAGGGAGGACCCAGTGTATCCTGGCTGGTGTAGATAAACCCTAAGGCTGGATTTGCACTGCAGAAATAATCCAGTTTGACACCACTTTAACTGTCATGGCTATGGGATAGTTAAAGTGGTGTCAAATTGGATTACAGTAGCACCCTGTATATGCTGATTTACCAACTGCCAATTCAATTATCTGTGGTTGGCAACAGCGGGGGGGGGGGGCAATGGGAGAGGGAGGGGACAATGCTTCCGGATGACTTCCATGGCAGGAATGGCAACAGGGGAGGCAAAGGGAGGAGAGGGGAAGAGAGGTTTCGCTTCCCTTCTCCCTTCACCTGGTGGGATAGATCTGGTGGTGGCAATGGTGATGGGGGGCGAAGGGACAGAAGAAGAGGTCTCGCCTCCCTTCTGCCCCCAGATGGCTTCTGTGGTGGCGATGGTGATGGGGGATCGAAGGGAGAGAAAAGATCTCACTTCCCTTCTCTCTTCACCCAGTGGGATGGCTCCCGTGGTGGCAATGGAGACGGGGGGGGGGGGGGAACGTTTGCTATTATCCATGGAATTCATTATCCACAGGGGCCCTGGAACCAATCCCCCACAGATACAGGGGTCCTACTGTATTTCTGCAGTGCATATGCAGCCTAAGGCTGCTGACACACTGCAGATATAATGCAGTTTGACACCGTTGTGACTACCATGGCTCAATGCTATAGAATTGTGGGGTTTATACTTTTGTGGGATATTTAGCCTTCTCTGTCTGAAAGCTCTGGTGCCACAACAAACTACGGTACAAATCCCAGGATTCCACAGGATGGAGCCATGAAGGAGCCCTGGTGGCACAGTGGTTAAATGCCACTACTTCACAATGCTGCAAGTACTTCGATCCCAAGGGCTCTAAGGTTCACTCAGCCTTCCATCCTTTCACAGGATGGTAAAATGAATACACAGCTTGTGGGGGCAATTAGCTAACACACACTGGAAACTGCTTTATGCGGTGTAGATGTGTAAAGTGTGCTATTGCTTAACACTTTGTAAGCCGTTCTGAGAGCCTTTGTGGCTAAAGAGTGGGGTATAAATACCTAAATAAAAAAAAATTATAGTTAAAGTGGTGTCAAACTGGATTATTTCTGCAGTGCAGATGCAGCCTAAGAATGTCCCTATACTGTGCCTTGATAACTGTGCTATCTATGGATACCCAGCATTACCTACAGCAGGGCTTAGCAGCCTGTGCCCCGCCCCCTGCATGTTGTTGGACTACAGTTCCCAAAAGTCCCTGCCAAAAGTGAATGATGGGAGCAGGAGAAGTTTGCTAAAACCTGGAAGATCATACACCCAGCCCTGACCTATAGCCTGGGTGTTTAAGATGCCACAACATAAGTGCTTAAAAATCTGCAGTGGCCCGATCATGTCTAAACATGAGTGTTTAAAAATCCATGTCTGATCTGATACTGATGTTTTATGGGCATGCTTTAGTCAATGCACAATGAACACCTCTTCTTTCAGATACCAAGCAAGTCAATAAAACTATGTTTCTATATCCTTAACACCATGGCAAGTGTCACTACTGACTTCACTGTCATTTTCTTCTGCTCTCTTACTAATGCATAATTAGTCTGGTGGCTTTGAAAGAAGTTGACGTGCTATCAGGATGTTACATTATGGCAAATGAAAAAGGCTCTTGGTGAAAAAGGGGGAATAAAACATTCTTTTCATGAAAATGTGACAAAGGCAAGAGACTTCCAGGAAGTTTACTTCTGGTTTTACAATAATCCCATAGATAGCCTACACCAGATAAATTAAACTTTAAACAGACCATTTACTTTGCCATGTTCTGCCTGCTGATTAAACACTGGAGCTATAGCAACTGTTTTATGTCACTTTCTTTATCCTGTTGTTTGCATTTGCATCTGAAATTGCTAGATTACAGCAATTATACTAAGTACTGATGTGTAGTGCTTCCTGGTACTGGTGTGCTGCATTCATGGTGCTTGTGGGGGTAGAGGGAAATTAAACTTAACCCAATATCTTTACATTTACTTCCTTGTCAGTGTTCGATGACCCAGGTAACAAGTTAAAACACAACTAATCTCAGATATCAGAGGGATGGAGCAACCCTAGATGCTGAGCCACTTAGATCCTTAGGTTTCATTTCAGTGGTGAACAGTCTACTCAGGTAAAACATCCAATTGAATCAGAACATGAAAACAGCCCTTGATTGAAAATACAGCTAAAGGACTGCAGTGACCAGTACAACATGACATCTTTAGAGTCCCTTTTTCTCAGACGGTTTGTCATTACTAAATCCAAGAGAGATAGAAATTATCAATACTCTCACTTCTAAACCTCTGCCAATCACCTGCCCCTGACTCTGCACAGATTAGGGCTTGGGCATCCAACCTGCTTCCTCCTGAATATCTATGGATCAGCAGACACTGTCCAGATTGGATGACTTAAAATGCTGGCCAGTCAAACAGCTATGATGCAATACATAGGGGCTCCAAAAAGTGCATATTGCTCCACACAAAATCTCCATACAATCTTCCCCAATCTTTTCAGTAACAGAAAATGTTCACGGGGCTGCCAGTTCTCAGGGTGAGAGGGAGGAATCTCAGGGTAGAGTACTACCTTGGAAGCTGTGAGTACAGTAGTACCCCCATATCCACTGATTCACCATCCATTGATTCAATTGTCCATGGTTGGCAACTGTGGGGGGGTGGATGGGGGAGGGATGGGAGGAGGATATCTCACCTTCCTTCTTCCTTCCCTGGGATGGCTCTGGTGGCAGCGGTGGGGGGGGGGGCAAAGGGAGAAGAGGAGGGAATATCTCACGGTTGGTGGCTGGGGGTCTCCGGAGGCCTGGGAGACCACAGCGGCACATGGCAGTGGCTGTGGTGGAGGAGGAGAAGGCCTGGGAGGCTGCGGCAGCAGTGGTGCAGGACGGTGGTGGTGGAGGAGGAGGCAACCTGGGATGCTGTGGTGGTAGTGGTGAAGGAGGAGGCCTGGGAGGCCGTGGCTGCAGTGGTGGTACTGGGGGATGATGAGACAGCCTGGGATGTAGCAGCCTAGGCGGGCCAGGTTGCGATAGCAGTGGAGACCTGGGCTATGAGCCAGCCTGCCTCCCTGCCTTCCTCCTCCTCCTTCTCCTCCAAGGCATTTGCGATTATCTGCGGATTTCATTATCCATGGACCCCCCCCCCAAACCAATCCCATGCATATATATGGGGGTGCTACTGTATATATATTTTCCTCATTTGTTAGATTTGGTGCTTTTTCTTTCAATGGCAAGTGGGGTTGATGCTTATGTATCATGTGTAACGGCATCACCAGGAGATGTCCCTTGTAATATCACCAGGGCCTGCCTCCTGGGGCATCACAAGGAATCATCCCAAGGTATCAAGTTTGGGCCCTGAAAACTCAGAGACTGGGACAGTCCTGAACTGGCAACCCATAGGGTAGTGCCTTTGGGGAGTATTTTTCAGCTGTGATGAGAATGAAGCATATCCAACTCCAATGGCTCCGAGTTGCTTTGCACCTTGGCAATTCTCTGTGCTCTATTTTATGACAAATGATTTGTTGCCTACCATATATGTTTTAGTCTTGCTGTGATTCCCTTCTGTGCGCTACTGGACACCTTTCTTTCTTTGTACATTATGTTCAGGTAAAAGCCCCTTTGCTGGCCACCATTAATTCCCATCCCTATGCATCCCCATTCACTTTCACTTTTCCTCCTACAAAGCAATATATAGAGGGCTTATTTAAACTCAGGCCTAAGGCAGAGGGAATAACAAGAAGACGAAGAGGAAGAAGACAGACGATTGAATATGGACAGAGAATTTCAGATTTATACGAGTCAACATTATCCAGCTTTTTTTTTCCCATATACTTTTTGTATCATGGATAATACCATCTAAGTTTCATGGTGTGGCTTTTAGGCAGCCCTGCACTATAGTTCCTTTTGTTCTAGAAATTAAGCAACAACCTGCCTCGGCACGTCTCATGAGAAGTTGTAATCCATCAAAATGAGTTCCCTTCCACTGCCTCCCCAGCTCTAATACAATAAATTGAATTTGGCAAATACCAGTTACATAGGGATATAGTTTCCTCCCTCTTAATGAATTGTGTACCTTTCATTCAAACACACACAAATTATTGAAAACCTAGACCAGGTTCCTGTTTCCAGTGTTAACAGCAAACTATGGTACAGATATTATGTTTTCAGTACCGGAAAGAAAACAAGTGAGCAACACTCCTCTTATGTTACCTACTCCTGACAACTCATGAAACACTATTTACTTACCACAAAGCTTGCTAATCATACCAAGGATAAAAGTGAATTAAACATCTTCTGTATCAGGAAACACATGAAGAGCCCTGCCAGTCCAGACTGAAGGCCCATCCATCCACTAATCTGCTTCCCACTGTGCCCAGATACCTATCAGTAGCCCACAAGGAGGACATAAACTCAATAACTCTCCCTGTGCTCTTCCTCATCAAATAGTATTCAAAGGTGTATCACTTATACTCCTTCAGGTAGAAAACAGCTATTCATGAGTGATGGCCATCAGTGTTCTCCTCCATGAACAAGTATAAGCTCCTCATAAAGCCTTCTAAGCGAGTGACAATTATCACATCTTGTGGGAGTAAATTTCATAGTTTAAGCATATGTTGTATCTTTCCTGAATCTACCACCATTTTGTTTCATCAGATGACCTCCAGGCTCTAGTATTATGTGAGAGGGCAACAAATGTTGAGGCAACTAATTTAATAAAACATTTTTAATTTGTTCTTAAGATACCATTATCTCTGAGGACAGTTTTGTGTAATTAGAAGGCATCGTTTTATGCATAAATGTAGTGCTCTTAATCAAAAACAATATGTTCAGGGTCAGGGTGGGGAAAAGGTGGAAACACAAGAAGAGCCCTGGCCATCTTACATTTTGAACAGCACATACAGTCTGTCATTTGTATTCATCCTTAATGAAAATGATTGTGACTAATATTGTGTATTGTGCTAAAATATTTATATAGTCTTCACTTTGTCAGAGGTACAGGAAGAGCAGCGAGCTACTGTTACTAGAACTGTGAAGGAACAAGTATCTAGAACAATAGTTCCCAGCCGGAAAGCAACATTCCTTTGAAATGGTATTGGAAGGGTGATCCTACAAAATCACTTTGTATCCGTGAAGCTATGTTTGCACTCACATAGGCGTATAATCACTTTGTGTAACGGGCATAAATGCTGGTTCAATAGGACTCACAATAACTGCAGTGCCTTATCATGAACCATGTCAGCATTGGCTCTGTCACATGATCCCCAATTTCTGGCAGGTCATTCAGAAGTATCAGAAGTTATGAACAGTGATGAGTGAACCCAATATCAATTACAAGAAGAGCCATTTACTGCTAATTCTCTGGCATCAGTTGCAATGCTGGATAAACACCTGAACATACCTTTCAAAGAAATTTATCCTTTGAATGAATGAATAATTTATTGTCTCTAGCACAAAGGCTATTACAAAAAAAAAATCCTCTATAAAATAAAATGGCAAAAGATACAACAGTAAAGTAAAAGGCTAATTATGACAAAGCAGTCAACTCAGATCCACATTTTCAAAAGGTCTATGACAAATCTTCACAGTCCACTGCAGACTTAGTTAGAAAATTATAAATTTTAGGGCCTCCAAATTCAAAGGTAGTGACCTTGTTTGTGATAGAGTTACTACAATCTGCCAACAAGTCATGAATAATATCATCTAATAAAAGTAGGGACTACAGTTGGATCCCCATATGCGCAGAACCAATATCCACAGTTTCAGTTATCCGTGGGACGCAAAATAGGGGACACATACCATAAAGTCATGCTGGAAAATGCCTAGAGAGGCATCGTCTCTAGGCATCTTCTAGGTCCTCCAATGCAACTCTATGTTAGTTTTTTACCAGAAGTCCTTTATTTTAATAGGGTTAAAATCCCTATTAAAACAGGGTCACTGTTATTTGTGGTTTCTGGTATCCACGATACGTCTGGGAACCAAACCCCTGCAGATACGGGGGTCTGACTATATTCTTGTGGTGGAAATATCGTTCTCTTGAAAATGCTGAAACACAGTGAAAAGGATTGAGATTTGCTGGCTGCATTATCATAGAGTCTATTAGATATTGTCTCTGATAAACAATTTGTCCTCGGTTTATAAGGTAACCTGAGCATCTTTCAGCTAAAACTGTGACAATGTTAGCCTGTAATTGGCCCATCTGTCCTTAGATAGCTGCTCAGCAAAGCAGTATTTGGCCAGATTTCTTTCTTTAGCATTCAACAATCTTTTACCATACAAAATAGATATCTTGAACATTCTTGCATCAATGGATAGCAGTCCAGCTTCTAATTTTAACAAGGAGGAACTTACTTATGGAGGAAGTACCAAGAGTTCATTCTGGAACCCATTTTGAATGGTTTGGGAAGTGTCTCTCACCCCAAATTTCACCCCAATACAAGAAATGGTTAAGTACATTAGCTAGATTGGAGTAGGGATCCAAATATAAAATTGTCCATTAATAGGAACGCACAACAGGTAATGTTCTATTTTTGAGTCAGCCCTGCCAAACTGACAGCCGTATGTCTGTTAGAAAGAACACAGGGGCTTCAGAGAGAAGGAATTTCTATAGCTTCAGATCATTTTCTCCAGCCATCCATTTTGTTCTGAGAGGCTTACTCCCTATACATGAAAGTGTGTTTGGATACATGGGTTATGAGCAAGTGTAATTAACAGGATTCTATCACCACTCTCTCTTACCTCTGCTTACACTCATAGCATCTTGTATTGTGTGTAATATGTAGTTCCAGCACAGAGTTTTTAGTCAGGAAAGTACATGTGAAGGTAACTGCATATGACCATTACCAGTCAATACCTAATCAGTCAAAAATGCATAATAACAATGAGTTGTGGCATTATCACACTAAAAACTTGTCTACTTAGCAAAAAATAAAGCTCCAAATATATTATTTGCCCTTTAATTGGTGTTACAGTACAGTACATTATGTTCTGTAGTTCTAGTTCAAATAATGTGGTCTGTCATTACAATTTTTATGACGGTTTTACTGATGTGAAAGTGAATGAGAGAACAGTCTCTATAAGTCTCTAACATTATTTTTTAGAAAACAAATCTTCATGGCTAATTGTTCATGGTATAATTATGTTAGCAATGATATACCAAAGCAATTATACAAAAGAATCCTATTTATTGATCAGTAGAGATAGTCACAGAGTTATATAAACTTTATTTTTGAACTGTACAATGGCACTTTATTGCCAATTTTACACTTAAACTATAATGAAAACAAATCAAAATGGAAGTACTTTCTTAGGTTTAATTGCTTCACCAGTCTTGCATTATTTCTAGCTGGTGATACACACACAAAAAACTCCCCATAATCTACTTTGGGAAAAAAGTAAGTTTACATTTAATAAGAAAGTGAATAGGAAAGTCATTTTTTATTTATAATCACCATAAAAAGCCTGCTTATATGATATATATTTGTTACCCAAAGAGGTGGGGGGGGATACTGGAGTCCCACCCACAATGCCAGTATCTTCTTAAGATTTGGGGAAATTATAAAAAGAGGCCTGTGAGAGGAGCGTAACTTCAGGGATCTTTTCACGTATGTATACCAGTACTAAATATAGAGAGCACTCCAGTTGAAGTTAAATAAAGTATTTTATTTGATTTAACACAAGAGATAAATTATTGTAGAAAACATACACTCTTAAGAACCATAAAAGGCTACTGAAGAGAGTGGCTGAAGGGTTGCACAGAGAGAAGCCAGGTGGCAGGGTGATAGCTATCAGTGTCGGAGAAAGAGGTCCATGCAATGGAGGGACTTTGACAGCACTGAGGGTGGCACAGAGAAAGAGAATGGCTGGTCCGGTCTGTGGCACATGTGGTTAGGGTCTGAGCTAGGATTTTTTTTACCCTATTTTGTACCCTGGAGCAGTGTGCTAGTTATGACAAAGCCTAAATGGTCTTCTCACAGAACGGACAAAACAGTCCAGAACAAGCTGATTCTCATAGAACGGACAAGAGTCCAGAACAAGCTTCAGAGTGACAAAAGTGATGGGATTTGCAACAACTTCATAATGTTTGGACAGGTAGTGTGTATAGGAAAGATTTTCATAGGGTATGGGTGAGGGATGATCACTGACTGCATGTGTGAAAGGATTAGCATAGACCCATTAATGACTGGGTTTTCCACATAATCTTATCTGGGTTTTCATGGTCCTGGACACATCTCAGGTCATTGTGACCTCGACTGTCCTTCAGTCGGCATGACACTCAAAAGTATCCAATATATGCAGGTATGAAATTTTGTGTGGAGGGGTAGTAGGGTATGCTCTCATTTTGTCTGGATTCATATGATACAATGGCTTCATTGATAAGATATTAAACATTAAAAAAGAAAGAGATACAGTAGTAATGGAAGACTTCAACTACCATGATATCTGTTCCAAGTTAAATTCTGTCAACAGTGTAAGGTCCAACAAAGTCCTCACTTGCCTTCTTGATAAATTCATATATATATATATATATATATATATATATGAAGGTGGAAAAAAATGAAAAGAAAATAGATTATCTTTGACCTGAGCCTTACTCAAAGGGAAGACTGGTCAAGAAAGTAAAAGTAATAGGAACGCTTGGGTAGAAATGACCATGTCCTCTCAGAATTTGCTATACAGAAGAAAACGAAAGCTGAATCTAGTCTCTCTGGACTTTTAAAAAGCTGATTTCAACAAGCTTAAGCAAATATTGGGTGAGATCACATGGTCAGACATATTAAAAGATAAAGGAGTTTATGATGAATATCAGCTTCTTAAAGGTCACATATATAAGCTACAATTGCAAACAATTCCATCAAGAAAGAAAAGTGGGAGGAATCTATAGAAATTGGGTTGGGTGTTTAAGGAGATTTTTGATATGCAAAGAGTCAGCGTAGTGTAGTGGTTTGAGCATTGGACTATGACTCTGGAGACCAGGGTTTGAATCCCCACTCAGCCATGGAAACCTACTGGGTGACCCTGGGCAAGTCACACTCTCTCAGCCTCAGAGGGCAATGGCAAACCCCGTCTGAACAAATCTTGCCAAAAAAAACCCTGTAATAAGTTCATGTTAGATTTGCCATAAGTCAGAAATGACTTGAAGGCACAACAACAACAACAAACATTTAAATTCATCATGTAAAAGTATCATGTAAAAGTAAAAAATGCATCATGTAAATGCATCATGTAAAAGTAACTGAAGGATCCAGCATGGCATAGTGGTTTGAGCATTGTACTATGACTCTGGAGACCAGGGTTTGAATCCTTGCTTGGCCATGAAAACCAGATTGCAAGTCACACACGCTCAGCCTCAGAAAACCCCATGAGAGGTTCACCTTAGGGTTGCCATAAGTAAGATGCAACTTGAAGACACACAAGAACAACAACAAAAGTAACAGAAGAAAGAGCAAGTTACCAAGTGTACAAATGGGAAGCCATTATTTCTAGGGAGGGGCAGGAACATTAAAGCTTATAAATCAGCTCAAGCTTGCACAAGAAGTTAAAAATAATTTAAAGTGCACTTTTGGCTATGTTCAAAGCTAGAGGAAGAACAAGGAAGTGGTAAGTCTCCTGTATACAGATGACAGAGAAATGCCAATGAGTGACATAGAAGGTGGATCTACTCAACAATGGCTTTGCCTCTGTCTTCTCCAAAAATGAAAACAGTGTTCAACTTGGTAAAAATAGAATAAATGATTTAGCTGCAGCCCAACATTGGTAAAGAGATCATACAGGAACACGTAGTGATTTAAATGAATTCAAATCTTCACAGCCAGAAGAACTGCTTCCAAGGGTGCCAAAGGAATTTACTGGTGTTATCTCAGAGACTCTGTTGATAATCTTCACAAATTCTTAGAGAAAAGGTGAGGTCCTTGTAGACTGAGAGCAGGCAAATGTTGTCCCAATCATCAAAATTGGGTGAGAGGTGGACCTGGGCAACTACCAACTGGATACCAGGAAAGGTTCTAAACAGCCGTAAACAGTCACATGAACATAAAGAACAGAATGCTGTTCTTACTAAGAGCCAGCATGGGAGTTGATGCACTCACCCTATCATAGTTGTCCATTTCCATGACTAAACCACACCACCAACAACTTTTATTAGGCTTCTCAGGATACATACAGCTTGCTGGATCTTCTTCCTTTCAGCTCCAGTCACATTCACACCACAGCATGGGAGCCTTAATCTCATGGTAAGGACTCACATTGCAGCCAGCACCACCAATCTGGTGTTACCTGCACGGATGGATGTGTCTGTTGGAGTGGAGATAGGCTGGAAATAAATTACATCAGGATCTGATCCCAGAACCACAGTAACTTGACTCTGGATCATAGTTTATGCACTGATAAGTCATACCAGGATCCAACTTGAGAACTCAGTAAATCATTGAAGATCAATTTCCTCTGACTGTTAAATTGCCATGGGATTCAGTCCTGCATTATTATGCTATGCCTCCCCCTGAGAAGGGATGTTTATCAAATTTGACAACAAACAGAGAGGAAGAGTCAATCCCTCAAAGTCAGAATTGGGATTCAAAATTACCTCAATGGACTGAAGAACTGGGCCAAAACTAACAAAATGAACTTCAGAACTGATAAATCTAAAGTATTCCATTTAGGCAGGAAAAACCAGATAATAATAATAATATAATAATAGAATGTATTTATACCCCGCCCCTCTACAAAATGCAATTGTGGCAGCTTACAACAATTAAAATATACATCTGGGCCCCCCTTAAAATACAATTAAATTATTTAGGAATTAAAACATACTTTAAAAATACAAAAAAAATAATAATAAAGAATAAAAATGAACAATGGACAGTGGACACGGCGAGATTGGGACAAGCTAGATTTCCTTTTTTGATAGCCAGGTATCTATTCAGGAAAGGTCTGTCAGAAGAGATCCGTCTTAAGAGCTTTTTTAAAGCTATTTAGAGCGGTGCTATGACAGATCTCATCCAGCAGGCCGTTCCATAATCTGGGAGCGATAGCCAAAAAGGCCCTCCGGGAGGTTGAAGACAGCCTAGTTTTTAAAGGTTGTAACAAATTCGTCTCAGAGGACCTGAGAGTACAAATATATGATGGGTGACAATTGGTATGACTGCAGTATATGTGAAAACAGGAGACATAGTAGATCGCAAATGAAATATGAGTCAACAATATGATGAGTGACAAAAATAGCTAATCGAATTCTAGTATGCATTAACAGAAGCATGGTGCCCAGATCAAGGGAAATAATACAGTTGTCCCTTCATATTCGCTGGGGTTTGGTTCCAGGATCCTCCGTGGATACCCAAATCTGTGAATACTCAAGTTCCATTATATTCAGTGGCATACCAAAATGGTGTCCCTTATATAAGATGGCAAAATCAAGGTGTGCATTTTGGATTATTATTTTTAAAAAAATATTTTCAAGCCGTGAATACTTAAAACTGTGAATGCCAAATCCGTGGATATGGAGGGACACCTGTAGTATTGTTTATTTATATAGTGGCATCAATGTATGTGGTGCTTTACAAGTAAAACAACCAAAAACAGTGGGTCCTGCCAAAGGCACACAAACTAAAATATATGTGTATGCACACACAAAGAGGGAAGAAAGGAATAATAAAAATAGGAAACTATACAATATAAATTATAAAACAAATTATCCAGATGAAATATAAGAAGTACAATATAATATAAAGCAAACTGACAAATACATATAATCAAAATACTCAAGATTATAAAACAATATTAAACAAAAATTCCAAAATCTCTGGAAAACAAGAAAGTTTTTAATTGAGATTTAAAATAATGGGGGAAGGAGCAATGCTCAAATGTTCAGAAAGTCAATACCAAAAATATGGAGCAGCAAGTGAAAAAGGGCAAAGCTGAGCCAAGGGACAGGAAATCCTTGGTTGGCTGAGAAACAGGCTGGTAAAAAGAAATACAGTTGTCCCTTCATATTTGCTGGGGTTTGCTTCCAGGACCCCCCGTGGATACCAAAATCCATGAATACTCAAGTCCCATTATATGCAATGGCATAGCAAAATGGTGTCCTTTATATAAAATGGCAAAATCAAAGTTTGCTTTTTGGATTACTATTTTTTAAAGAATATTTTCCAGCTGTGAATACTTAAATACATGGATACCAAATCTGTGAATATGGGGGGACAATTGTATATGCTGAAAGACAGGAGGAGCTAGGTTACGTAGGGCTTTGAACAAGAAGCTTGTGCTGAATCCTAGAAGAAACTTGTAACAAGTGAAGAGATATCAAAAGTGGGGCATCATGATCAAACTGACGGGCCAAAAATATAATCTTAGTAGCAGAATGTTGAACAGAAAGCAGAGGAATAAGGTTAGAAAACGGATGACCGGTCAAAAGAAGATTACAATAATCAAGGTGGGAAATGACCCAGGCATGAAATAAGGTCTTAGCACAGGAAGCAAAAAGAAAAGGCCTGATTTAGGCAATGTTATAAAGAAAAAATCAACATGACTTTGCTACAGCTTCAATGTGAGGAACAAAAGACAAAGAAGACTCAAAAATAAAGCCAAGACTACATATTTCCTTCACAGGATAAATGGGAATATTATTTAACAACAAAGGGCCTAGAACAAAACCCTGTGGAACCCCAATCAAAAAGGGAAAAGAAGAAGATACGTGACCTCCAGCTACCACATTAAATGACTGACCTGAGAGATAAGATGTGAACCAGCTGAGGACTGAATCAGTAAGCTCTGGTCATTAAGTGAATCCAACAAAAGAGCATGATCAACTATGTCAAAGGCTGCAAAAAGATTAAGGAGAATAAGGACCTAATATACAGTTAGGTCCGGAAATAGTTCGACACTGACACAAGTTTTGTTATTTTGGCTGCTTAGCAAAATAAATTCAAGATACAGTTAAATAATGAATATGAGCTTAAAGTGCAGTCTCTCAGCTTTAATTTGAGGGTATTCACATCCAAATTGGCAGAAATGTAAGGAATTACAGCTCTTTAATGTGTAGTCCCCTCTTTTTCAAGGGACCAAAAGTAACTGGACACAATTAACACAATCATAATTAAAATGTTCATTTTTAATACTTTGTTGAGAATCCTTTGCAGGCAATGACTGCTTGAAGTCTGGAATGCATGGGCATCACCAACCACTGGTTTTCCTCCTTTGTGATGCTTTGCCAGGCCTTTACTGCAGCTCTCTTCAGCTGTTGTTTGTTCATGGTTCTTTCTGCCTTAAGTTTTATCGTCAGCAAGTGAAATGCATGCTTCTGTCACATCATAGAATCATAGAATTGTAGAGTTGGAAGAGACCACAAGGGCCATCAAGTCCAACCTTCTGCCATGCAGGAAATCACAATCAAAGCATCCCTGACAGATGGCCATCCAGCCTCTGTTTAAAGACCTCCAAGGAAGGAGACCCTACCATGCTCTGAGGGAGTGTGTTCCACTGCCAAACAGCTCTTACTGTCAGAAAGTTCCTCCTAATGTTGAGGTGGAATCTCTGTTCCTGGAACTTGCATCCATTGCTCCGTGTTCTAGTCTCTGGAGCAGCAGAAAACAAATTTGCTCCATCCTCAATGTGACACCCCTTCAAATACTTAAACAGGGCTATCATATCCCCCCTTAACCGTCTCTTTTCCAGCCTAAACATACCCAGCTCCCTATGTCTTTCCTCATAAGGCATGGTTTCCAGACCTTTCACCATTTTAGTCGCCTTTCTCTGGACATACGCCAGGAAATTTGTCAATATCCTTTTTGAACTGTGGTGCACAGAACTGGACACAGTATTCTAGGTGAGGCCTGACCAAGACAGAATAGAGTGGTACTATTACTTGATCTAGACACTATACTTCTATTGATGCAGCCCAAAATCGCATTGGCCCTTTTAGCTGCCACATCACACTGTTGACTCATGTTCGACTTGTGGTCTACTAGGACTCCTAGATCCCTTTCGCACGTAATCTCGTTCAGCCAGGTCTCCCCCATCCTATATCTATGCATTTTGTTTTTCCACCCTAAGTGCGGTACCTTGCATTTCTCCATATTAAATTTCATTTTGTTAGCTTTGGCCCAGCTTTCTAGCCCTAGTGATGCAGTGCCATTGGAGCCATGCATGTCCATGCCATCACAATGCCTCCACTGTGTTTTACAGATGATGTGGTATGCTTCAGATCATGAGCCATTCCAAGCCTTCTCCATACTTTTTTCTTCCCAGCATTCTGGTACAGGTTAATCTTAGTTTCA
This sequence comes from Gambelia wislizenii, assembly GCA_030847615.1. Classification (NCBI taxonomy): domain Eukaryota; kingdom Metazoa; phylum Chordata; class Lepidosauria; order Squamata; family Crotaphytidae; genus Gambelia; species Gambelia wislizenii. The sequence goes on from JAUMIR010000004.1 coordinate 115,306,048, forward strand.
TCTGTCCAAAAAATGCTGTTCCAGAACTGGGCTGTCTTTTTAAGATTTTTTTTTTTTTTTGCAAAGTCTAATCTGACCTTTCTATTTTTGAGGCTTATGAATGGTTTGCACCTTGTGGTAAACCCTCTGTATTTGCTCTCGTGAAGTCTTCTCTTTATGGTAGACTTGGATAATGATATGCCTACCTCCTGGAGAGTATTCTTCACTTGGCTGGATGTTGTGAAGAGTTTTTTCTTTTCCATAGAAAGGCTCCTATGATCCTCCAACACTGTTGTCATCTGTGGACATCCAGGCCTTTTGGTGTTGCAGAGCTCACCAGTGAACTTTTTCCCCCCTTAGAATGTACCAAACTGTTGATTTGGCCCCTCTGTAATGTTCCTGCTATCTCTCTGATGGGTTTATTTATTTTTCTGGCAGCCTAAGGATGGCTTCTTTCACTTGCATTGAGAGCTCCTTTGACTATATGTTGTAGGTTCACAGCAACAGCTTCCAAATGTGAATGCCACACCTGGAATCAACTCCAGACTTTTTACCTGCTTAATTGATGAAGAAATAACAAAGGAATAACCCACACCTCTCCATGAAACAGCTTTTGAGTCAACTGTCCAATTACTTTTGGTCCCTTGAAAGAGAGGGGGCTACACACCAAAGAGCTGCAACTCCTAAACACTTCCTCCAATTTGGATGTAAACACCCCCAAATCAAAGCTGAGAGACTGCGCTTCAAGCCCACATTCACCACCTAACCGTAACTCGAATTTATCCTGCTAAATAGCCAAAAAAAAACCTTGAGTCGGTGTCCAATTATTTCTGGACCTAATTGTAGGTCTTTTGATTTGGCCTGAATAAGATCATTTATGATCTTTGTAAGAGCTGTTTCTGTGGAGTGCAAAAGGCGAAATCCAAATTGAAAAGGATCCATTACAGAAATGCAAGAAAGAAAGTTGAGGCAATGTATACGAATTCGAGAGGAAATGCAACAGTGAAACAGGGTGATAATTAGAAAGAGAAGATGATCAAGTGACACAGCTTCTTAAGAATTAGAGCCAGTAGCATGTTCCAGCTCTGAAGGAAATGAGCTAGTAGAAAGGGACAGATTAATAATATGGAAAAGAGAATGGTGGGTCAACAGGAACTAAGAAGCAAAAAAGAATAGGATCAAGAGAGCAGGTAGAAGGATTTGAACACCAACATTTTGAATAGTTCATCTGGCAAGATAGGAGAGAAAGAAAAAAGCATAGAAGAAACAGACATTTTGTAGGTTGGTAATGAAGAAAGTTCAGGAGCAGCAAGATCAGAAGATGTCGTTTCAATTTTAGTATTAAAGAAAGTTGCAACATCAGCAGAGAATGGTGGAGAGAGGTATTTCTCTAATCCAGTCAGCCTTCACCTGGAGTACTATATCCAGTTTTTCCCCCATGGCATTTTGGTTGTATTTTTCTCTCACTCCACTCTGTGTGTGCATGGGAATACACATACATATGTATGCACAGAATGAGACTAACACTTCATACATCTAACTAAGTGGGCTCTGAACTTATAAAAGTTGTGCTGGAAAAAAACGGTAATCTATTAGATGGCATAGGATGACATTTTTAAAAAAAGATATGGCTTACATTTTGTTTTCCTGCCTTGCAGTTTCTATTTGATTTTGCTGAATTATTTTATCTTCTTATGTACTATTTTGAGTTGTTTTAAGTTGTGTTATGGATTGTAAGACACCCTGAGATCTTCAGATACAGGGTAGGCTTTACATATTTTAATTAATAAATGCATTAATTAATGAAGTGTTACTTTACTTCCATTAACCAGGAATTAAAGCTCTAATCCAGGGGTAGGGAACCTTTGATCCTCCAGATATTTTGCCATACAACCTCCACTAACCCCAATAGCATGGCCAGTAGTAAGAGACTGAGGGAGATGGAGTCCAAAATTTCTAGAGGACCAAAGGATCCCCACTCCTGCTCTAAGGACAGCTTCCATTCACTTTTGTCTGGATATCTGTTTATTCCCACAACACGGGTAGGAATCAAGAAGTCTTCCAAATGATGTGGAATGGCAACTCCCAACATTCCTAACTATTTCCTATGCTTGCTAGGGTTGCAAGCTGATGCAGTTATATAACATCCTGGGAGACTGTAGAATTCCCTCCACAGCCTATAAAAAATTGCAGTTTGATGATGAACTTGTACAAAATGAAATTTGGGCAGGAAAGAATTAGGATATTGAAGGGTCAAAAATACAGTACAGTATATCATTTGTAAAGGTGAGGCTAAGTAGGGATTCAGTCTTTGTGTAAAAGGAGCAATTTCAGCACATGTAGTTTGCATGACTTCTTCACAACTATTAAAGTACTGTACGTAGTAGGAGTCTTGTCTTTAATTTGGACATTCTGTTTGAACATATTACCCGGTAATATAATCATCTACAAGACATCCCACAGTGCAATAACAGGCTACATACACAGAATTGAATACAGTGCAATTCTATAACAAGTTGCCTTGGATGCAAACAAGCCGGAAGTGATTTACTTCCAGCTAAAGCTTAAAGCCAATGTTGTTCTAGTATTGTAGTTACCTGTGTGGCAACACTCCCTTCCCTCATATAACTCCTCATATTGCCCAAAAACTGTCTCAAAAGATTTTCTGAGTCCTCCGTTGTCACATTTGGAGGTATGGCTGCAGGGTTTACCTGAAGTGGGGAGGACAGATTGGCCTTCTCCTGTTTGCTCTCCTTTCCACGGCATTCCATTGTTCTACCAAAGGAAGTCCAATGTTGGATGCTATCCAAAATGTGCATAGGCCTGCAGCTTAATAGTACAATGCCATACAAGTCTACCAAGAAGCAAGTTCTGCTGATTTCAATGAGTCTTACTCCTAGATATCTGACTGCATCTTAGTTCAGTATTTCATTCCTATTGAAACCAATGGGACAAGTCAATTATCCTGACTTCAATACACTGGTTTGCGGGGTACGGCAGTTAGTGAAGCTAACTTGATTTGGATCTAAGTCATGTTTCTATCAAGTACTACTTACTTACATACTGTATGAATAGATGTACACATTTGCTACCACAAAGTAATATATCACTCAAGATTTACTTTTTAAATACTGCTTGCACCTAGCCCTAAATAGGGCAGGGCAGGGGCCAGAATTATTTTAATGGCTTCCAGGGTGTGACAGGACCAAAACAAAATTTTTACTCCCAAATGCCCCCTGGGAGCATGGATGCAATTTTGCCATGTTGTCTTTCTTTCTTTCTTTCTCTTTCTTTCTTTCTTTCTTTCTTTCTTTCTCTTTCTTTCTCTCTCTCTCTCACACACACACACACACTGCTGTTTTAGACCAAGGAGATGTCTTTTTCAAATAAGAAGTGACATAACAATAACAGCCCAGAGAAGGCCAAAAGGATGGCAAAATTGATACCTATAGCAACTAGGGGAGACTTGGAGGTAATTTTAAGGAAACATTTTTGGAAGTGGAAAACCACAGAAGTGGACCTCTAAGATCCCATTGTCAATGTAGTTCCCTAATTTCAGACTGCTGCCCAACCCTGTTGTAAACTGTACAGAAGGTCCATTGTTAATTGAAAACAGGAACGCTCTGTGGATATGATTTGTGTAACACCCCCAGACAATTCTCCTATAAGCACTATTTCAACAATTTTATCCATTTACTATAGAGAAATCTGAACAAAACATGCTATATGATTAGCCTGCAATAAACATATGTACAGTATATATAGATTCAGTGACTATCGTTGCTAGACCGTATGTATTTAAAACTTATGTGGTTCCTTTACTGAAATTATGCATCTATATATCTGTTTCCTTAACCCTGTAAGAATATTACCAAATGAAAAGCTGACTATTAGATTCTAGCAAAGTCTGTGAAATACAGCCAGCAGTGACTTCATTATGGTTGTTTATGCCTTACATTCCCCCCTCCCAGTTCTCCCAAAATTAATTAACAAGCCCAGAAACTGTCAATGTTGAATATGAACATTCAACATCAAGGTTACTGTTGCATTTATAATGGGAGAAACTTTAATTACGTTTACATTTCCTGTCCTCTGCTTTCCCCCCATCTTTTCTTCAGAATACTCAAGAGAAAGGAAAGAAATTCTAAATGAGCTGCACCAGGACAAGCTCAGAGGTACTTTGCTTACCTGCCTTTTTCATTCCTGACAGCTCATTAAAGAAAGGAAAACTTCATCACAGCAAGGGGATATAGAGAAATACCAGGGGGGAGTTTTGTTGTTGTTGTTGTTGTTGTTGTGTGTATGTTTTGCGTTTATCTTGCATTAGGGACTTTGCTGGTTGAGTGGCAAAGGGTGGGAAATCTGTATTCAAACTGGTACCCTCCAGAACCAAGAAGATAACAGCTAACTGCTTTGGATGCAGCGTTTTGATAATAAATTACTACTCCATGCATCCACACACTGGTATAACTGCCGGAGAATAGGAATGAGCTGAGCTGGGTCTCTTCTTGCTGGGATCCCTTCGCTGCCTGTAAGTTGCCACCAAACATTCCCTTTCCCTCTCACTCCCTTCATTTAAATTAAGGTTTGGCTTCTTCTCCCCACCCCACCCCCGCCTCCAACCCCGGCTGTTTAAGCTCATGAGACACGTGTCGTCATTACACACATGCATTTTATCTCCAAAGATTTGGCAAGGGAGGGAAACAGCCCAGAAATTAAAACCAAACAAAACGGGAGGGAGTTGTAAAGAAGTCCATTTACAGGTGTCCCTTCCTATTCGCTGGGGTTTGGTTCCAGGACCCCCCCCCCCGTGGATACCAAAATCCGTGAATACTCAAGTCCCATGATATGCAATGGCATAGCAAAAAAGGTGTCCCTTATATAAGGTGGCAAAATCAAGGTTTGCTTTTTGGATGTTTAAAAAAATATTTTCAAGCCCTGAATACTTAAATCCGTGGATCCCAAACCCGTGGATACGGAGGGACAACTTGGTAAGACCAAACCGAAAGGTAGCGGAGGTTTTGGCGCCTTCCCGCCCCCAAAAAGGGCTTTTTCTCCTGCCCCTCCATCCCCGCCCCCAGAGTATGCAGAGCCTTCTCACTTACCCAGGGCGGTGAGGGTTCATTTTGGGAGAATGGCCTTTCTTGGTCTTGCTTGGGGAGGGGGGCAAGGTGAGGAAGGCGCTTTTGGGGGGTGCTTTTGAAAAAGGAGCGCTCCTCCGGCTGGCCTTTCTCCTCAGCGCCCACCAAGAGCCGGTGGGACGCGCCCCTCTTCCTCCGCGCCAGCCCGCAGACGCCTCTCCTGGTTCCCCCCTCAGTCAGCGAGGCATCCCTTCCCGTTGCTAAGGCGGGGAAGGCGGGAGGCCCACGCGGTGATGCTCTCCAAGGGGTGGTCCCCAAAGCCTCCCTCAGCCCAATCCAGCGGGAGGAGCGGCCAGGCGGAGCTGCCCATTGGGCCGCCGGTGTTTCGCCCGCCGGTTCCCCGGGCGCCTGGATCCCCCGCGCAGCAGCCAAGGCCGGCCTCCCCGCCACCGTCAGGCGCCCAGCTCCTCGGACAAGGCAAGCGGGCTCGCCGTCGCTGCCGGCCCCCACCTCGACATTGACCAAGGCAGAGAGGGTGTGCCTACACTCTCGAAATAATGCGGGTCGACGCCGCTTTCAATGCGGTCGCGCCATCCCTTGGGATCCTGGGATGGGTCGTTTTCGCCTTCTCGGCCCACGAGCGCAGCTGTCTCCCCAAACTACAAATCCCAGGGCTCCGTAGGAGGGAGCCATGGCCATTAAAGTGGTATCAGACTGCATTATTTCGACAGTGTAGCTGCACCCAGAGCAGCATCCTTCCAATGTGCGCAAATGCTAATTAAGTATTTATTTATTTATACCCCGCTCTTCAGCCACAAAGGCTATCAGAGCGGCTTACAAATTGTTTTCAGCAATAGCAGTTTACACATCTACACTGCATTAAGCAGTTTCCAATATGTGTTAGCCAATTGTCCCCACAAGCCAAGTACTCATTTTACCCACCAACAAAAGGATGGAAGGCTAAGTCAACCTTGGAGCCCTCTGGAATCGAACTTGCAACGTGGTGACTTGCAGTACTGGCATTTAACCACTGCACCACCAAGGCTTCATTTTCAAGTACAAGTCGACCCCTGTATCCATAGATTCGGTATCCATGGTTTCACTTATTCACATCCCCCAAAAATGTTCTTTCTAGGCATTTATAGGTCCTCAAATATGATTCTAGTGTCAACATCCGGCATTCATCTCATTGAAAATAGGGTTCCCTATTACAGTTGTCCCTTCACATTCGCTGGGGTTTGGTTCCAGGATCCCCATGGATACCCAAATCTGTAAATACTCAAGTCCCATTATGTGCAATGGCATAGCAAAATGGTGTTCGTTATCTCTCTCTCTCTCTGGCTTTTCTTCGCAAACGAAGATTCAGGAAGGACTCATCCCGCATTTTCTGCAAGCGAGCTGATGACTAAAAAGGCCAATCCGAGATAAACAAGTCCGATTGCAGAAAGCACAGCAGAAGGTCTCCTTGGGTGATGTTTCCGGGTTGTGATTCTTTCTGCATTGTCGTTTCTCTTCAAGACTTGTTCGTCGTGAGTTCTCAAATAAGGCTGCAGCATTGTGGATAGTGCGTCTCCATGCCTCCCGATGTGAGGCCAGGGTGGACCATTGTTGGTGATCAATTTGGCCGAGCCTGAGATGTTGTTTCAGGGAGTCTTTGTATCGCTTTTTTGGAGCAATGGCAAAATAAAGGTTTGCTTTTTAGATTATTCTTTTTTAAAGAATATTTTTAAGCTGTGAATACTTAAAACCATGACTGTCAAATCCATGAATGTGGAGGGACAACTGTATTTATGATTTCAGGTATTCACGGGGAGTCTTGGAACATATCCCCACAGATACAAGAGTCGACCTGTATAATACTTTTCAACCCCTTGCTCTTCAACCCACTTTTATAGGTTCAGGAATCAACCCTTTCCACGAATATTTGTTCCAGGGAATGGCATGGATTAATTCCTAAGTACCAGCCGCAGTTTGGCAAAGTTGAAACTCATTGCACTGTTTGGACTCTATCTGAAAAAACTAATCCACATGGTCAGCTGGGTGTTTGTGTGAGTAAAAGAGAGAAACAGAGCCAAGGAATAGGCAGAAAACCAAGTGATCATTATTATTTATTGGTTACATTTCTATCCCTCTTGCCTTTCCTCCAATGAGTGCAAGTGTACATGGCTTCTCCTCCCTTCAAATACACTTTAGTTTCAGAGCAACCCTGAGGGAGAACGGCATACATTGCACCTTACAGAATTGCCTTTGCCTCCAAAACACTTTTTAAAATCTAAAATAGGCAACAGAGAAACTAACAAAGGAAGTGTAAAAAGAGAAGGAAAAAGTAGGCTTGTGACACCTTTAAGAATAATTTATTGTTCAGCAAAAGCATTCATGAAGTACTGCCCAATGTGAGGGATGCATGAATAAATGCACACTTAAAGGGTGGCTATAGCTGGGAATTGAAGGGACAAGAATGCACCTTCAACTACAAAGTGAATCTTTTATTCTGGCTACACATGTGTACAATTACAGTGGCCACATATAAAAACAAAAAAGAAACAGTATTACAGAGCTGGGAAAGATACAAGATGGAACTACCAATACAATCAGTCAACTTGAGCATCTTCTTTTTGGAGCTTCTCAATTTAGTAGAACAGCAACTGAGGCTGGAGGGAGGGGAGAGCCATGTTAGAAGTTCGTGAAATCATGCATGGCCCTAAGAACGTGGGTATGAAAGTTTTCTTCTTCCCTTAGGGCACAAAATCAAAATCACCAGGTCTATTCAGCAGTAGCAAAACAGACCAAAGAAGATACTTTCTAACACAGTAAAAAAAAAAAAAAAAAAAAAAAAGGATTGGATTCACTGACACAAGAGCCAGTAGATGGCAATGAGTTTTAATGTTTTAGAGAGGATTGGGTAAATTCATGATAGCTTTACTGCTTGTTACCATGATAGCCATGCTATTATTATTATTATTATTATTATTTATATACCGCCATAAGCTTTACATAGCGCTTTACAAAAAAGAAAAACAACAATTCACAATAAACACAAAAACCTGCCTATGACGCACAATCTAAAACCACAAACAAAATTATAAAATTAATAAAATATTACTATAACAGGATTAAAACAATACTATAAAAGTGTAAGTTAATACAAATAATGTGGACATAAAATCAAAATGAAAGTTGGAAGGCTTCCCTAAATAGAATAGTCTTTAATTTAGACTTAAAGTAATCTAGAGAGGTGGTGGTCCACAAATTCGTGGGAAGGAGATTCCAAAAATAGGGGGCAGTGTGGGAGAAAGGATCTATCCGAGTAGGGGCAGAGGAAATTCTTGGCTGAATCAGCAGCCCTGAATCACTAGAGCGCAGGGTATGAACAGGAAAATAGGGGGAAACAAGTGCTGACAAATAGATGGGGGCCAAACCATGAAGAGCTTTGAAAGTTAATAATAATAGCTTATAACAAATTCTAAATGGGTTCAGAAGCCAGTGAAGGGACAACAACAATGGGGTGACATGATCATAACAGTGGGCAGAAAAAAATTATCCTAGCGGCAGAGTATTGTACCAAAATCAAGGGGGCAAGATGGGAAAGAGGAAGCCCAGTCAGCAAAGAATTACAGTAATCCAGGCGAGAAATTACCAACGCATGAACCAAAGTCTTAGCAGCAAAAACTGAAAGAAAAGGCATGATTCTTACTAGATTATAAAGAAAGAAATGACTATTTCTTTATATAAGAAATACTAAAGGAAGGATGTCACTATACTCCAGCTGCTGAGAAGTAATACTCAGGGTAAGGACTTACTTCTGTAGTTCAAATATGCCTCTTAGAGCACAGCATGTGAAGGAACACTTTACCCCTTTTCTGGGTGGACAGGCACATGGTAAGCTCACATTTGGGCTGCGGCCACCCCAAAATGGCAGTGCCTTGCATAACCCGCAAGGTTACACGGAGAAGATGGATTCAAGGACAAAGGAAGAGATAAGATGTCATATAAAGGAAGGGGGTTCCGTACATAGGACTCGGTAAGAAAAAAATGGGCAATTTAAGGAAGTAAGGCTTATTTGGTCAACTAAGGAAGGCTGTACTATACATTCAGCCAAGAAAATAAAACATAATCCCTGATGCAATTTCTAGCTAAAACATTCCCTAATCTACTCACTGACATGAGTCCAGTCTGTTGAGGTCCTTGCCTCAGGATGTTCCTTTGTTCTTCTCTCTCTCTCTCTCTCTCTCTCTCTCTCTCTCTCTCTCTGAGATGCAATGTTACTTCCATCTCATAGTTCCTTTGTCTTTGTTCAGTCTTTGATGATAAGATGAGATATGCAAATTTTCAAACTGCCACCATCAGAGTCCTGGTTGGTCTTCCCATGATGCTACCCCTAGAAGTTTCACCTTTCTGCAGACCTCTAGTTAACCCTTTGTTTACCTGGTTGCTGTGCTGGAAAATAATGGGCGATGAAGTCCACCCATTATCACAAACACTAACTAGATACCTCCTTGAAGAGTGTTAAAAACATAACTTACTCCATAATACTAGTTCTCCCAGCAAAGATCAGGCAATACAAGCTTGCAAGTACTTAAGAAAAACACCTGCAACAGCACCACTCTCTATGGGTGGTCATTCTTATAGGAACACCAGATGGTGCACATGAGAGTAGAAAACTCTTGCACATTCAGATGTTTTAGAGTATAGGTTCCATGATGCCTTAAATTTGACTGAGGCTTCTAGGAATTCAAGTTCAAGATATCTGGAGGACTAAAAATCCTTTACCTATGGCATACAAGAATGACAACATTTTATTGTTTTCTTCCTCTTCCCACTCTCTTACTAATACTTTACCTGTCTCCATAAATGCAAATAAAGTTAATAACCAATGATGGTATGTTACTAACTTTGTATCTAAACGTATAAATTGAATAAGCTTGACCTGAAGTGCAGTTCATAAATGCACAGAGTACATAGGAGGAGTTGGGAATCTGTGGCGTTCCAGATATTGGGCTCTTCCCATTCGGTCCTAGCCAGTATGGCCAGTTATCAGGGATGAAGGAAAGTCTGGCTTAACAACATCTGGAAGGCCATTAAGTATGTATTGTTATCCCAATATTTGGCATGCCTAGGTAGGACTAGGTAGGAATTCTATCTGCAACTCCAAAGCAGAAGTGAGAATCATGCCAACCTCATTGACAGATGCCAAAGGAGGACAGTGGCTGACTTGTTTGTAAATCTACAGGTGTGTCAGCCTTTTTTTCTGAGAGCACAGTCCACATGGGTTGGGTGTACATGTTCAAACCATACCATCACATCACTACTAATTACACAAAAGACCAATACATGTACAAATTGGCATTTTGTTAACATCTATTCCCACTGGAGATGTGGCTCACTTACAGATGATGAGTCTTTCAAGTAAGCCATAGTTCACAAAAGCAAAAAGCTAACAAACTCATAGGTCTACATTCCTCCTAAATTTCTATTATTTTGAAGGAAAAATATTCGAGGGTGCTATCCAGATGCAGAAGGACAGACAGACAGCTTTTACAAGATCTGAAGAGTAACGAACAACATAGTCTTTAGGTCAAGCCAAAAAATATATCATTTCAAATCTGAAATATTTAATGTATCTTATCTAAATGAGTTAATCACATCAGTTGTAATTTATATCTAAATTATATTTTTTTCAGTACAAATGTGATACATAAAGACAGATCAGCATTTCTATGGTTATACTTGTTAAGTGCATTTGCAGTAATTTATCACATAACAAGCACCATCTTCCCCATAGCACCTTGGCTATGAATTATGTCTTTGTGAGCCTCCGCCACCTTCTCCAGTGGATATTGATGGCCTACCACTGGTTTCACCCAGCCAGTTTCTATGCCTGCAAGAACAACTGCTGCACATTCCTGTATCTCCTCCTAAACAAAGAAAACAGAATTTTAAGTCAAGCTTTTAAGAAAAACACTTGGCTCCTTTCAAGGAATAATCTGTCAAGAGTTTAGTTTCTAAATACATGCATTGCATGGAGATAATGCCATGTTTTATCCTTTGCATCTCAAAGTAGAGCTAGATAGGAATTATGGCTGAAACCTCAAACCAGAGGTGAAACTCATGCAGCCTCAGAAGCAGGTGCCAAGGCTATATTTAAACCTGAGCCCCCAGCCCAGCCCACTTTTTCCAATAATCACAATGCCGCTCCTCTCCAAAGAAGGAGAACTGTATCTGCTGGGGCCAGATTTTCTTCTGAAACAAGGTATAATCCTCTGAATATCTTGCATTGGCAGAAACTATCTTTTAAACACACGTTTCTTTTTAAAAATGTTTACTGCTGGTTTCATTTAAGTAGAGCTCATCTGGCCCCCACCAAGTCTGTCCCCCTATTGCTTGCTGTTGGTGTCCCCGTCCTTGCATGAACAATCTTCAGGGTTCTGTTTCTGCCCGTTGCACCAGAGATCATTCATGGGAGGGTGGGACAGGGAAACAGACCCCTATGAATCACAGCAGATGTCTTCTGGTAAGTGGGGATTGAGGAGATCAGGATGGATTCTCTGCATAGACAGCAGTGTAACTATGGTGTAAACACCAACAGGTTTTTGGCCATATTAAATAAATCAGTAGACTAAAACAGCAGAAAGGTTGTTTTTACCTTAGATGCAGAGTATAAATTAAGTCCTCTGATACTTGTTTCTTTAGCCATAGTATCCCTAGGATTTATCTCAATGAGACCTCGACAACCCACAACCTGTCACAAGAGAGAGGGAAAAAATAGGATTCTAAATGTCTAAAGTTTACAGCAAGAGTTTCATTAAGAATATGAAGTAGATGCTTACCATCACTCTTCCTCCACTTGACAGCAGTTTCAAGTCATTGGCAAGGTTGACATTAGCCAACATCTCCATTATCACATTTATACTGTAGACAGCAGCTATTTCCTAAATGATAAATACATTACTTGTTCAGAGTTGTAACACTGGGAATTCGAAAGATTTTGTAATTCACAATATTTTATGCTTGTAATCATAACCATCTGTGCCATTCTTTAATCAGCTTATAAACATTCTAAAACCAAACAATAAAATGTACAAAGCAATCACAGAAGCAAACAGTTTTAAAAAATTAACAGTGGAAAACAGCAAATAGAGGGCAAAGTTAAACTCTAAAAGCATGTTGAAGATGCCTTGAACAACTACTTAAAGACCGAAAAATAATGGAGCCAGCAGATCCCAGTAATAAGAGGATATAATATCTCAGTGCCATTAGCAAAAAGGCTCCAATTGAAGTTGCTGGCAGGAGGGCAAGACTAGAAGCTGAGAGATACTGATTTTCACTGGTTGGCAGCTACATGTGTGTCATAGTACAATCCCAGACTTAACTGTTCACAGTAACAGTTCAAGGAAAAAATCCATCTGGTCCAGCCATTCTCCAGGAAAAGAGCAGCAACTATTAGCTTGCTCCCCCTAAACCAGAGATAATTCTCAGCTCCAAACACCCTGAAACTTCAGAAATGAGAGTAAACACACTGTGCCCTGTGCCACCAACTAGAGGGGGAAAGAGTCTGTTGGGTGAGTTGTAGCACTTCCATGCAACACTACCATCAAAGGAAATCCATCTGGATATAAATGCCCTTACACAATAGGACCCCCATATCTGCAGGGGATTGGTTCAGGGGTGTGTGTGGATAGCGAAAACCATGGATAATAGCGAACGCCATTAAAAATAATGGGACTTCCAGTGTAAAATACCATAGAGTTGCCTTGTAGAACCTAGAAAATGGCTAGAGATGACACATTTTCTAGGAAGACTCTATGGTAGGTGTGCTGTTTTGTATCCCATGGATAATTGCATCAGTGGATAATGAATCAGTGGATATGGAGGTCCTACTGTACAACTCACCACTTTGTTCTGCCGCTGTCAAGCTGAGTTCCCTATTCCACCTTTTTCTCCACTCCCTTTCCCTTCTGTCGCTTGCCCTTTAAGTTAGGAAACCTACAGGCAGAGCCCTCTCTCTTTTTTTAAAATCAATACATTGGCTTGTTATTAAAGTTGGATTATATTTGTCCAAAACCCAAAATAAAACTGAAAAATCTAGAAAGCTCTCACATACACACAGTTGTATGAACTTCAAAAGAGACATACCACTGTTTTCAATAGCCAGTTTGGTTATAATGAACACTAATTTGCTGAAACAAATCTTTACATGGTTTCTTACATAGATGAGCAAACACAACATTGAAAATAGGGAAGAAAACACATGCCTTCATTTTATTTTTAATCATTTTCTCATTAGCTATTTTGTCATATATTTAACAAATTGAGTGTTTAATGTAGAGGGTGGCAGACTCTCCATCTCTGCATGGCATAGGATTGGACTAGATGGCCTTTATGGGTCTTTCCAACTCTATGTAATTCTATATACAAGCTGGTTATTTGTGAAATAAATCATTTGTGAAATATCATTTGTGAAACATCTGTACAAACCAGAATACTTGTGAGGATTTAGACAATTCACAGCTCTCCACTGAATCCCTGTACAATGACAGCAAGAACATACTTCTCAAAACTGGGTTTTAGGGCCCCATATACACCCCACATTGGGTATACAATGGCCAAGAATATGCACCTCCATCTATTTACTTGGCCTTCCATGATCCTTCCAATCCATTTCTGAACTTGAAGAATTACTCAGCAATGTTTCAATACAGATACAGTATATTACATCATATCATGTGGTGGGAGTGACCTGTGTGAAGCGTGTGAATGTATATCAAATATCTGGAGAGCAGAGCCAGATTTCCAAAAGGCTGCCAGAACTGACATGATCAATATGATATTTGACAAATGCATTTTTTAGAAAGGAACCTACCACTGAATTTTAAAACATCTGAATATTGAATGGAGTATCTTAAATATAATTTTAAGGCTGATATGTTATACCCACCTTCATTAGAACAAGGCTCACTGAACTCAGTGGGACTTACTTCTGAGCAAAGATGTACAGGATCACATAGCTAAGTTGCAATCCAGAGTTACTTACCTGAAAGTAAGGCCCTTGAATTAAGTGGACATACATGCATAGAACTGTATTCAAATTACCTTAATTTCAGCCATATAATCCTCCTTCCTATGATTAAATACCATGTGGGCTCCATTTTTCAAGACTAGGTCCATTCCTTCCTTAGTTCCAGCTGTGCCCAAGATCTTCAAGCCATAAGCTCTGGCCATCTGGCATGTTGCTATTCCAACCTAAGAAAGTTAAGAGAAACATATACTCAACAAAGAGTGTGTTACAATTTGTAATAGGGCAGTGTTAAAATAGTATAGTAAATGTTCAAGTAATATCTTGAAATATTTTTTTGCTGGGCCCTTCTAAATGAAATGTTTCCAATAACTACATAGTAGGCCCTTGATAATTTCCAGTGGGGTTAGTCTGTTGCAGCAAAAACAACAATTTCATGGAATATACAGGATTAACAAGATTTATTTGGCATAAACTTTTGTGGATTGCTGGCCGGTTGCATTACATATCTGATGATATCACTTGTTAGTCTTCAAGATACTCAAGACCTTAATTGTCCTTAATAACTATCACCAACTTGACTATGGCTCTCTGTGTTTTAAAGTCACTGTTACCTGATAGATCTACACAAAACAATATACTATTTCTCTTAGTCACTGTGCAAACAACATCCCTGAAACAAAATCTGGGAAATAAATAATTAAGCCAACCAACTGTACATACTTCTGTTTCTCCTTCATAGAGAGATTTTACTATCAGCTCAATTGACATATACATCCATCCAGTCTTAAGATTTCCAAGGCAAGAATTATAAGCAACCTCTCAGTAGCATAACCTGAAGCCATGCTTGGAAACTACATTTTGAACATAGGAAGTGCTCTGCCAAGGCACTGTGGTCTAACTTGGAAAACCACCTTCATCCATTATAGAATGCTGTAAGATGTGCTCACAGAATAGTGCCTCACATGGCACTAAATAAACATTTAAAGGTGCCTATATTTAAGCATTACAACAAAGTGCAGAGCCAGCAATAGGCACAAAAGAAATCTACTGGGAAATTCAGCTAGCTGGGTAAGTCTGCATGAACCCTCCCTAGGAAAAAGGATTAATGACCATCTACAGTAGAGACTGACAATCTTTGGTCCTCCAGTGTTTTAAAGTGTTATCTCCTACAATTCCTTATTACTGGGATGGTGGTGCTGATGGGATTGATATGCAAAAGGTTTCCACCCTGACCTAGAGAAACTACAAAGAACAACAAATTCTGACAAATAGGTTCTCATGTATTCCATGACTATAAGAGGCCCTATGAGGATGATCGTCTAGTAAACACCTAGACAGCATCTCAAAAAGGAAGATGTAGATTCTACATTGGGTCATGCTTACAAGTACAGAACAGGAATAATAATCCCTACCAAACATTGCATTTTAACCATGGTTAAAAGAAAATCTTGATGCAGTTTTTAATATCTCTGAAATACTGAATTCACTGTGATTAGAAGAAACTATCAAGCCCCAGGAAACATATGACCCTTCCTCTTACAAAGTTAAAGCATTCTAACCCAGAGCATCCTTAAAACCAGAGAGGGCAACCTTTTAAGGCATGGAAAACATTCCTGCCCTCCCCTAGACCTTGACAGGCTACATCTTCCTCCATCTGGGGGAAGGAGAACACCTGCAAAACAGCAAATCAGATGGCCACCAGATGGTCACTTCTGGTTTCTAAAAATGCTTCTTTGTCCTAAAATATGTCTGCGGGGGGAACTATATTTAATAGGGAAAACACACTTCCAGAAATGTGGGTATGAATAACTGGAGGACTGGATCTCCATTTCTGCCTTACAACTACAAAGTGATTTTTCACAATACCTACCCCTCCACTTGCTCCATGGACTAGCACAGTTTCTCCCGCTCTAGCAGAACCTCTGGAAAAATACATAAGAATATTTTCATTACGAAAAATGCTGATTGTAGCATGTTATGTAGTCAATGTTGTGGTTGCATATTTTTTTTAAAAAAAATATTAATCAGTCAAGATTAAATTCAATAGACTCTTGGTAAATGAACAGCCCCAAAGCGTTCTGGGTTTCCTTCATGGCAACAACCACATTTATATGACTGCTACCACTTACATGTAATAATTTATATTTATTCATAATGACAGAACTATCCCACCAAATATGTACCTAGAGATAAGCAGGAGGGTCCAGCTTTTTGATTAGCAGCTAGTAGATTGTAAGCCTGAGGGCAGGGAAATGTTTTGTTCTTTTGTTTGTAAAGCAACATGTACAGTGATGGCATTATATAAATAAATGATGATGATAATGAGCAAGACTACAACAGTACTAAGGAAAAAAATAGACCATATTATACATCAGTATTCTGAAACCCATTACCTTACAGAGTGTTGGAATACATCTCCCATCACCAAAAGCTGGCGTTGTCATACCCAATGCTAACAGTTACGGTATACCAACAGCCTGTTGGAAATGCTGAAGATGAAAAAAACTTGTATAAAAACCTCCAGCTAACCCACAAATATTACCTTTTTACTTAGGCACAAAACAAAAGAAGTAGTCAGGGGAGTGCCATAGAATGCCCAACTATTTGGTGCATGAAGAAATTGGACAAATCAAATAAAATATGTGACCGCAAAAAACTTGAAGAAAAGGAGAAATATTTAAAGATTCTATACTGAAATAGCTCAGAAACCATTTTAGGATGGCATCTTTTAAAACAAAGTATAGAAAGCCAGCATGATGTAGTGGTTTGAGAACTGGACTCTGGAGACCAGGGTTCAAATCCCTGTTCAGCAATGGAAACCTACTGGATGACCTTGGGGAAGTCACACTTTTCCAGCCTCAGAGAAAGGCAAAGGCAAACCCCTTTTCAACAAATGTTGCCAAGAAAACCTTTTGATAGGGTCACCTTAAGGTCACCACAAGTCAGAAATTACTTGAAAGCACACAACAACAATGGTACACAGTAAAATATGGACTTCCAATTGCAGCACCTTGCTTGAAGTGCAGTTTACTACACACAGAAAAGACTCTGTCAGCTGATGCAACAGTATATTCAGCATAACCACCTGAAACAGTACCAAAGGCTTTAAAAAAACCTCCTCTCTCACAGGGGACAAAAACTATGCAAAGGTGAAGCATTGCACCCAAATATTTTCTGTAAGTTGTGTGAAAAAAGGAGTGGCACAAGAGCTAAGCAAAACCTAATTCTGGATGAAATAAATACAAGATGATAACAGAAGCCATATGTTAGGCAACTGCCTAATTTATACTGTGTGGTGGCATGCCAAGGCATTTTTTTTTCAAATAGCAGGACCATGTACAAAACCTTAAATGTAGCCATCACAAATTCATAGTCTTGGTTCCATTCATTGTGCCAGAAGAAGTGAGAACACAGAAATGGATTTCTCCACCTGCTCCTTTTTCCAGCAGCCTCCAGAAATTACAGGCACATGATCAGAAGACTCTCCTGAATGGATTTATGTTAGTGTAGGGGGTGGAAAGGAGGAAGGGAGAATGAGGGTGGACCACCTGCTAGTGGAATGACTGCACTGGATACAGCACAATGAAAAGACATGTGCTGAGGACCTTCACAACATGATAGTGCATACTGGAGCTCACACAAAGAAGCTTTGGGGGCCTTGATTATTTTCATTACCTATATGACAATCTAAGGAACACCAAATCAAGTTATACTAACTTTTCTTTCTCTCTCTGATCAAGACAAACCTCTTCCAACTGCTTCTATCATTAGGGCAAGTGACTACAATTTCCCCAAGAAAAATTCTTGAGAGGTAGTATTGCATCAAGGTAACAAATGATCTGAAACTGAAATGTCCCAGCCCCTGGACTAATCTAAGTATCCAAGACTTCTACACCTTATAAGAAATCTGTGTGCTTAGTAGAAAGCATTAAGAGTCTGTATTTTAATTCCTCTGAAGCTGTCTTAGAACAATATCTTACTTTTGAAACAGAGCATGGTATGCTGTAAAATATGGAATTCCAATTGCAGCACCTTGCTTGAAGTCCAGTTTATCAGGCAAGTGAAAGACTGAGTCAACTGATGCAACAGTATATTCAGCATAACCGCCAGAATCAGTTTCATAGGTAAAAACCCTGTCTCCTTTCTGGTAGAAGAAAACAAATGCCCCAAAGTGAACCATTGCGCCAAAATGTTTTCTGTAATTTTTCTGTGAAAACAACCTAGCAAGTCCAAAACAAATAAACAAACCTGATACATAGGTGAAACAAGCATTACAAGAAGCATTATGATAGTCATTCACTGGATTTATAATGTAATGTAGCTATATCAAGTAATGCTGAGAACAGGAGGATAATGA
The DNA here is from genome assembly GCA_030847615.1 of Gambelia wislizenii. Taxonomy (NCBI): domain Eukaryota; kingdom Metazoa; phylum Chordata; class Lepidosauria; order Squamata; family Crotaphytidae; genus Gambelia; species Gambelia wislizenii. Next base: position 115,324,481 of record JAUMIR010000004.1, read on the forward strand.
CAGAGCAAAATGAAACTTTCCAAAATCCAGCATTTCATACAATGCATCCAAAATTACAGGAAACATCTGAAGTAGTTTCCTGGTATTTGGAATGCAACATAGTTTATAATGCAGATACTTAGCACAAAACCATAACACCAGTCATCACCGACTCAAATTCTTTGTTCCATAGCTGTGAAGGAGAATCCCCCTACATACACACACATTTTCTCCACAGTAGGCTCCAGAAAGGTTGTAGAAAGACTTGGGGAACTCTCTTGAATGGATGACAAAAGGGGATGAGAAAGAACATGGCACCCCTGAAGATTACAAGAAGCACTCTATCCCACTAGTGAAATGACACTGTTGGGTGCAGCCGAATGAAAATACAGGACCTTTAGAACATGACAGTGCACGTTCAGAACCTTCAGAACTCGATGGTGCAATTGGAGCTTACACACTGAAACTCACTTGTGGGGGCTTCATTTTCATTATCTCCATGACTTTGTTGTAGTAGTTGCTGTTAATCATAGGAAGATAAAGGGAAAGCCTCTCTCAGCAGTTTCTATGATTAGGGCGATTGACTGTAATGAATCTTTTTCCCAAGCAGCAATCGTTAGGAAATGCCAGACAGCCAGTGGTAGTATTGCATCAGAGGTAATAAATAAACAACCTACCACAATATGGACTTTGGATGCGTAAAGTTTAAATACCTACCAAAACTAAAGCAAACAGTTTAAATGTTAAAGTTTAAATATTTTTGAAAGGAAAATGTACCTGCATTTGAACTAATTTAAGTACCCAAGACTATATACTATCATACTTAAGTCTGTTTAATGAAGCACCAAGTACAAGGTGCAATAAAGAACCAAACTTTACATAGACATTCATAGGCAGGAGGACTAAAGAATTGCAGGAAGAGTGGAACTCATACCTCAGAAGGAGAAACAATGTTCTTTAACCACAAGTAAACCATTCTGATTACTAGGTCTTAAATCGTATTATGAAAGAGATTTTAAAATGTGCAAATAGAGCCAACACAGCTTAGTGGTTTAGGTTCTGGACTAGAACTTGGGAGACCAGGGTTTGAATCCCCGCTCAGCCTTGGACACCCACTGGGTGACCTTGGGCAAGTCATACTCTCTCAGTCCCAGACGAAGGCAAAGGCAAACCCCCTCTGAATGAACCTTGCCAAAAAAAAAAAAGCACCAACATAATAGGTTCACTTTAGGGTTGTTGTAAGTCAGAAATGACTTGAAGGCACAACAAAGTTTAAAATCAAATACCTTGAAGGCTGTTACATTTTCTCCAACCGCTTGTACTACCCCAGATACATCTATACCAGGTGTGTATGGCAAAACTGGTTTTCTCGTATAAGTGCCAGAACGAATATAGGTGTCCACTGGGTTAATGCCACATGCATGGACTCTAATGAGAACCTGCGGATTAAAATGGCATTTGATGAACAGTTAGATCAAGAATAATGATAATATATTTATTTATGCATCACATCATATTTTCCCTCCCAGTAATACATTAAGCACATTTTTAAAAACCTAATGGTTTTTCTGCGATTTGGAACGCAGCTTTATTGCTTCTAGATTATATTGCTGTGTTCCCATTTAGTTGCAGTTGCCTTTATTTTATTCAGGGTAATTAGTTAGTTTTTTTTTAAAGTTATATAGTTATTCTATTTTTTTCCAAGATATTTCTATTCCAATATAAAGTCTTTACCTGATTCTCTTTTGGAAATGGCAATGGAACATCTGACTGCAGCTTAAGCACTTCAGGGCCACCAAATTCAAACACTCTGACAGCTCTCATCACATTTCTGACTGTTGCCATGGCAACCTGGAAAATCTGAAATAAAGTACAATATCCTTAATCTCAACTGCCTCTCTTTCGAAAAGGAAGGATCAAATCATTTCCTCCTCAGGTAGAATTTCCCCACCCCTTCATTCTTTTTAAAATCATTTTTATTAAAATTCTACATTCACTAAAACTTGAATATATGAAATATAAACACACATACTAAACTACTTTAAACAGAATACAAAAAGAGAAAACACAAATATAAAAAACCAATACAAATGCTACAAACTACACTACAACTATACTACAACAAAATATGACTTCCAACTATCTTTTCTGCAGTTATATGGTATCGCCTAAATTTCCACCTCCCGCCCCCTTGTCGCATAAAATGTTATACTTCATCTATAAATTTAATTCAAACTAATAGTAAAAAATAGAGACAGCAGGTCTGAGTGTTGGACTACAATTCTGGAGACAAGGTTTCAAATCGCTGCTTGGCCACGAAAATCTTACTGGGTGACCTTGGACAATTTGCACATTCTCAGCCTCAGAAAACCCCATGATAAGATCACCTTAGGTTCGCCATAAGTTGGAAACGACTTGAATTCACACAACAACAACAACAATCAAAACCAATAATCGTCTTATCTTCATTCTCAAAAAATTAAATAAGGGTTTCCAGCCTCTCAAAAAAGTTACCAAATACGTTTCTCTAATCAATGTAGACAATTTATCCATCTCTACTAATTCATTCATTTTTACCAACCATTCTTCTCTCCTAGGTAGTACATAAGACTTCCATTTCTGGGCATATAATAATCTCACTACCACCCACATTTCATTCTGTTGTGCAAAATGTCACCTTTGGTTTTTCATCTTATGAAATTCTCAGTCTACAGAAGAAGAGAACTACCATCACCAACATGTAAAAGAAACCAATCAAATATGTGAAACCATGTGTAAACAGATGTAGCAGCCTAGGCATTATGTCCTCTGTCACTTGTTCAGAAAGATTTATTCTGCTTTGGGATTGCCCCGCCATTTTAAAAAAGAATGGCTTGTCCATCCCATTTTTTAAGGTTTTATGACACTAAAATAAAGAAAATGAAGTTCTAAAAAATCAGCAAACTTTCAAATTCATGGATAAAGATCAGTAAATACTGGGAGTCTAATTGGTGGACAAAATAAGTTGTTTCCTCCTCTTTTTGCTTTTGAGCCAAAAAGATACAATCATTCCATACATAATATTAATTAAGCAGTTTAAGATTATAAAGATTATTTTTCCAAGTATGTTCTCATTCCAGCCAATGCAAATTCCTCTGATATTCCATGATTTTATGGGTGAAAAAAAAGAGAAACAAATTTCATTGACCACAATATGGGAACACTTGCTCCACCACAAGCTACCCTCCTCTCCCCCCAAATTATACTGTAATGCCTTCCAGGAGAGGAAACGAGAAAGTTAAACTACATGTTGTCAGTGGTATCTCCCCAATTCCACTGATATGCTATTCTTAAAAGCAGCTACATATAGCTACTAATTCATACAACCAACCAATTGGAACTCTTAATCATAGTATTCCAGTATTCCTTCTAGTTCAATCCTAATGAAGCAGAACCTGCAGAAATTTTACAATATGTTTCTCCTAAGTAGGAGTTTCAAAAACCTCCTGACTGGAGACTATGCAAAACCACTTGTAAACAGAGCTAGGTAATTGTGTTACATGGATCAATGATGATCAAGATTACACATTCTACTAGATTCTTCTCCGGTGCTTGATTATTAAAGAGTGTCTGATATCTAGAGAAGAACTGTTCACACCTTAATGCGAATGAGCAATCTCAGAGCTAACACCACTAATTATTATTAGTAGTAATATATTTATTTGTATCCTGCCTTTCTCCCAAAACTGTGACTCAAGGCAGCTTACAAATGCAATACTGATGGACTGGATACTGAAGAAGTAATACTTGATGTGAAAATAGGATTGTTACATGAATGTAAAGATGTTTCTTTTTATTTGTGAGATCTCTGAGAAGTATCTTCCATTTCCTTCTTTTACTGCTATCTATAATTACCAATGTCAACATCTACATGTCAATAACTACAAACATTGAAATCTTTGTATCCCACAGAATCTGTGAAACTTGGATATGAATCACTTTGAACTTTGAGTATGCCTGACATAAAATGTGTAACTGACATAAAATTTATGTTTGGGGTGATTTAAAAAAGAAAGGGGGAGGAAGGGAAAGGAATCTAGTAGCACCTTCAAGACTGGTTGATTTATACAGTATTAGCATGCACTTTGGTGGATTTCAAGCCACTTTTTCCAACACTTAGATGGAGTTAACATTAAAGACACAATTATATGGTTGTGTGGATAGGATCAGAGCTTGAGACACAAATTGTGACCTTGGCTATTGGTGAATTAAGAACTCCAATAGCAATAAGAAACAAGTCAGCTTTAAATACAGTGAAGCAGAGCCTTTTTTTTCCCAGAGATATGAAGAAAACAAAGTAGGAGAAGTTACCCTTTTTGCACTATAGAATCCTGCAGCCAGCATGGCCAATAGGCTGGCAAGCAGTTCTATCAAGACAGCATAGTTCATATTTCAGCACTGCTCAGAAACAAAGATAACGTTGCTCTATGCCACAAGTCAGAGAAGGAACTTAATTCTAAACTTCAGTTTCGTGTTGCCTTCGGGTTCCAAACATCTAATGATCACTGTTAGACAGTGTTCAAACTATTTTTTTAAAATGTGTAAATACCAAGTAACACTAAAGACTAAGTACAGTTGTCTCTCCACATTCGCAGGGCTTAGGGGTGCAAGACCCCTGCAAAATGTGAAAAAACGCAAATAAAAATATGCCTCCCCCAGCCCGCAAACCCCCCACCCTTCTAAAGTGGCGATGGGGCTTTTCAATCGCATATGCCTCCCCCAGCCCGCAAACCCCCCACCCTTCTAAAGTGGCGATGGGGCTTTTCAACCCCATTTGCCACTTTGGGAAGCGCGGGGGATGGCTGGCAAGCCTCCCACTCGCCCGGCCAGCCACTCCTCTGCCCTTCCCGAAGTGCAATGGGGCTGGCTGGATGAAGGGAAGGCTTGCCAGCCACTTCCCACGCTTCCCAAAGCCACGGTGGGGCTGGAGAGCCCCATCGCGGCTTCGGGAAGGATGGAGGGGTGGCTGGCTGGACAGAGGGGAGGCTTGCCAGCCACCACCACCCCCAGCTTCCCAAAGCAACGATGGGGCTTCAAAAGCCCCATCCCCGCTTTGGGAAGGGCGGTGGCTGAAAAGGGCCTTTTCCCCTAACTGCCCACTCTTCGGGGCTTAGCTCTCCACCCGAAACGGAGCCAAGCCCCAGGAGAGCAGGAAGTTGGGCGCGGTTTGCTTGGGGAGCACTCCATTTAAATTGGATCTCCTCCCTTGTGTGCGAGGGGGTGCTTTCTGAGCAAACTGCAAATAATCGGAACCGCGAAAGTGAAAGCCGCAAATGTGGAGGGGCAACTGTAATTCCCAGTTTTTATTCTGGCATATTAGGTAACTTTCAAAGTGTAGCCACGTTAGCCAAATTACAACTTTTACTGAATTAACAGATTTAAGCCTCAGATTTCAAAGTCACATTGTTAGGAGTCTATTTCAGGAAACACAAGCAACTGACAGATTTCAGAATACATAGGATAGGTAACTTTTCCTTCAAAATGCTTCCCCTCTGCAGGAAACAGACAGATCTTTTATGAAGTAAGAAGAGGTGCTAAATTCTGATTTGGTAACAGCTTCCTTACTGCCTTGTTCATAGGATGTAAACAAAAACATCTCCCTCCCCTGGATGTCTCTGAGTTACTCCCCGTTTTTGCCCAGTACCAAACTGAGCTGTTGCCAGTTTTATTCAAGTACAGTTGTCCCTCCATATCCACGGATTTGGTATCCATGGCTTTAAATATTCACAGCTTGAAAATATTCTTAAAAAAATAATAATCCAAAAAGCAAACCTTGATCTTGCCATCTTATATAAGGGACACCATTTTGCTATGCCATTGCATATCATGGGACTTGAGTATTCACGGATTTTGGTATCCATGGGGGGTCCTGGAACCAAACCCCAGCGAATGTGAAGGGACAACTTGTATGATGATAATGGAATGATCAGGCCAGCTTAAACATGTTGAATCCTGCCCATTTTATTTATTTATTTGATTTATATGCCACCTTTCTCCCAGAATGGGACCCCAGGCGGCTCACAACACATAAAATACAATTAAAAATTACAACAATTAAAAATTAGAAACGATTTAAAACAAATACAGAAGTCCAGTTAGAAAGAACATCTTATCCATGCAAGGCAGAGAGGTAGCCATTATTCTGCACAGTTTAAGTGTGTGTGTGTGTGGGAGGTGTGGGACCATGTTTCTAATGGTGCCCTACATTCAAAAATAAAACCAGCACCTTCAATCAGATGCCCTTCATTCCTTGCACAGCAGACAGGAATGAAGTACAGTTGTCCCTTCCTGTTCGCTGGGGTTTGGTTCCAGGACCCCCCGTGGATACCAAAATCCGTGGATACTCAAGTCCCATTATATGCAATGGCATAGTAAAATGGTGTCCCTTATATAAGATGGCAAAATCAAGGTTGGCTTTTTGGATTATTATTTTTTAAAGAATATCTTCAAGCCATGAGTACTTAAATCCGTGGATACCAAATCCGTGGATACCAAATCCGTGGATAGGGAGGGACATCACCCCCCTCCCCTTATTGCCGCCCCCTGTTTAGTTCACCCTCTTACCGTCCAAAAGCGGGGCGACAACAACCAATACACTGGCCTCGACACTTTGCCCTCACTGACAGCCACGCCTTCGGTCAGCTGAAGCCACGCCTCCCCGCTACAGATTCCGCCGTGCGCTTGCGCAACAGGCCTCTTCCGGTTTCCTGGAACAGAGGAAGAGCCTCTCGGGAGGCCCGAGATTCCCTTGTGCGCAAGCGCGGTTAAGAGCGTCTCGAATGCGGCGCGAAGCGTGGGTCCGGGCGAGCATGCGCGGTAGAAACGCGCGCGCGCGCCCCAACCGTTCTTCGCGGCATAAGAATCAGCGCTCTCGTGGTATCCGTCGTTTTTTCAGGTGTCGTTCAGGGAGACTTTAGTTCCCATGCATTCTGAGTAGGCTTTGGGAGCGCCGTCCCTGCGAGTTTACTACACTCTTGTAGCGCTATGATTCCACTTTAACTGCTCTGGCTGCCTCCTGTGGAATCCTGGGATTTGCAGTTTTAGGGAGGGGCACTTACAACTCTCAGCCAGAGAGGTCTTAGACCTCCCTAAACTACAAACCCCAGAATTCCACAGGAGGAAGCCAGTGCAATTAAAAAAGAACAACACTACAGTTGTCCCTCGGTATCCACGGATATATCATAACTTAACATGCATGCATTGGACAGAGCAAATTGTGGTCCATGAAAGCGAATATGTTTTCATAAATGTGTTAGTTTTTGAAGTGCCACAAGACCTTCAGTTGCTTTTGCTACCAACAGACTAACGCTAGTGCTGGAAAGTCGTGTGTCCATGTGCATGTATACAGTTGTCCCTCCGTATCCACGGATTTAAGTATTCATGGCTTGAAAATAGTCTTCAAAAAATAATAATCCAAAAAGCAAACCTTGATTTTGCCATCTTATATAAGGGACACCATTTTGCTATGCCATTGCATATAATGGGACTTGAGTATTTGCGATTTTGGTGTCCACGGGGGTCCTGGACCCAAACCCCAGCGAATGTGAAGGGACAACTGTGTGACAGTGCAGTGCAATACTCTCCACTGCACGTTGCCTGACCAACTTCAGAGTAAGCAGCACACAGGACTACACAAACATGCATAAAGATTCATGTCCTGTAAAGACTTTACTCCACTATACTGACATAGTGCTATTATTTCCCTTTAACTGCTCTGGCTTCGTCCTGTGGGATTCTGGGATTTGTAGTTTAGTGAGGCCTAAGAGCTCTCTGGCTGAGTATGCTAAATGCTCCTCCCTAAACTGCAAATCCCAGGATTCCACAGGAGGCAGCCATAGCAGTCAAAGTGGAATAATAATGCCATAACAGTGTAGTGGGATATGCCTGGTTAAATGTCCTTTGTGAGGTATACAGACATACCTCAATTAACAATTACTTCTTTAACAGAAAGTTTGCTACTACCAGCAGTAGGACAGTGGAGAGGGGCGCCTGGGGCAGCCACCGCATGCAGGAGCCCCATCTCCACACCCGACACTCACTTCCCTCTCTCGCTTTCTGCCTCATGCACATACTGAAGGCAGCCAGTGCCACGGGGCAGAGAACAAGAGAGAAGTGAGTGTCAGGGTGGGGTGAAGGAAGCCGGGGCTCAAACAGCAGCAGCTGCCCCCTTTGGTATGCACATGGGGCAGAGAGCAAGAGAACAAAGGAAGTGTCAAGGTGGGGTGGGGAGGCTGGGGGGCATGTGCATGCAACGGCAGCTGCCTTTGGGATGCACGCAGCAGTGGGGGGAAGAGATTGGGTAGTGCTTGTACTGTAAAGTCCTTTTACATAAGGGACCTGAGCATTTATTTTTTTGGTATCCATGGCGGCAGGGTCGTGGAACCAATCCCTGCAGATATGGAGGACCCACTCTAGTGAGTAGTGAAGGAGGCTGTGAGTAGTGAAGAAAAGGCTATGATGTGTCAGGGACGACTCACTCTGGAGGAAAAAAAAACCTGGAATATAGGAACTTTTAGTGGCCACTGAGAAAAACCATTGGTTGAAAGGCATCTGGTTTTTGTTTTACTGAAGACCTGTCAAGACCTTTTGACTGGTTACCTTCCTTCTGCTATAGGTTTATGCCTTTGGAGCTTGCTACTGTTTAGCTTGGAGTGTGCATATTTTATATAGGAACAATTAATTATTTGTTATCTTTTTAATATTTGGTATATAATACAGTTCCCCCCCCCCCATATCCAGGGAGCCAATATCCACTGTTTCAGTTAACTACAGCTGAAAATATAGGGACACATACCCTAGAGTCATGCTGGAAAATGCCTACAGAATCTGTAGGAATTGCTAGGTCATCCAACACAATTCTGGTATGTTTGTACAGAAAGTCCTTTATTTTAATATGGTTTGCTATTATCTGCAGTTTCACTTATAAATTGAAAGTCCAGGAATGTATCCTCTGCAGATACAGGGAGCAACCTGGAAATACTTATTTATATCCAGATTGTGGGTCAGCGTAAGAGGGGCACTCCAAAAAAGCGATACAAAGACTCCCTGAAACAACATCTCAGGCTCGGCCAAATTGATCACCAACAGTGGTCCGCCCTGGCCTCACACCGAGAGGCATGGAGACGCACTATCCACAATGCTGCAGCCTTATTTGAGAACTCAAGACGAACAAGTCTTGAAGAGAAACGACAACGCAGAAAGAATCACAACCCAAAAACATCACCCAAGGAGACCTTCTGCTGTGCTTTTTGCAACCGGACTTGTTTATCTCGGATTGGCCTTTTTAGTCATCAGCGCGCTTGCAGAAAGCGTGGGATGAGTCCTTCCTGAATCTTCGTTTGCGAAGAAAAGCCAGAGAGGGGGTGTTCATTTTCAGTCAGGTCCTATATACTTTTCTTGTCTTTGTGCAGATTATATTATCCGGAATCCTGTTACAAATGTGTAAGCGCTTTAGTTCCAGTGCTGTGCAGTGACTCCTGTCCCAGTCCCCATTTACTGGCAGCAGCCACTGCAGTCATTGGGGGTCTGCTTCCCTGTTGTTCGCTGACAGTCCCACCCCTTTCTGTAACCAGTCTCCAGTGTGACAGGCAGAAGCAGGACCCCTGTCGCAATTCCCCCTGGTCTCCGCAGCCATAGTCCAATGCTCAAACCACAAGGGGGGTGGCATCAGCCAGCTGCTTCCCAGATGACAGGGTAACAGACTCACATTGATTGCAGCAGCTGCTGCCCGCTAAGTGGGGATTGGGGGGCTTTCACAGTCCCTATGTATCCCCTAAACTAAGAGCTACATAGGAACTGTGAATACAAAACAGTCATGGGTGCTATTTGTAACTGCCCAACAGGATTTAACCCAATAAACTGAAAAATGAAAACATACTTTAAATTTAACTAAAGACAGTTCATTTCCATTGTCAGATCACCTGTAAAGCCTTGCAAGGAGGTTACAGACATTTGACTTTTGCCTCCCTTGTTCTCTGCAGACAGTACATGAAAAAACAGCCACTGAGCTCAGCTTGGCACCCCCCTTGCACACCTCTTAAGGCTACCCCTGAGAGGAAGATAGGTATTATAGAGGAAGAAAAATAAAGATCCTAGACCTATAATAGCTGCAGCAGTGCCCCATTGCCTAAAATTTCAGGGCCAAAACCAGAGATCGTGGTGCAGATCTTTGCTATGTCATTGCTGTGTTGGGGTGGGGAGGGGGCAAATGTTAAGAATTTCTTTAGAAGGGTGGTAGAATTCCTTCTGGCCCAGCTAACTTGAACCAGGCATGAAGGGAATACAGTTAAAACCTAGGTAACTAGATGGGATGGCATCCCAGACTTGGCGGGGGGTGGGGGGAGACAGTTTGGGGCAGCTGTACTGGTTGCCATCAACCCTGCTAGGGCTTGCTTCCCAAGCAGACATATCAGTAGCACACAATACATAGGGAATTTTTCCACAACTGGACTACTGCTGGGACTTATGAAAATCTGACAACGCACAAGGAATTTTCTTCCCAGGCCTTACACCACTGTTACCAGAGTTTATGCAATAAGATTCATGACACTACACTGCCTATCTTGCTCTGAACGGTATGATGGGCCTAAGTGTGTTGGCTTCCCCTCTTCTTTTCACTCGTATGCTTTGGTGTGCAAAATCTGTGCAAGTGCAATACATGTGCAAACACAAAACTGTATAAGCCAGTGAGCCCTGATAACAGGTGGAGATGGGAGCCCGGGTTTTAATGCCAGTTCACAGGCAAAATTCAAATGTTTTTCCCCTCCAGTGCCACTCCTTCGAAGATCTGTCTGCCAGAGAAGCATAACAATTCCATGAGACTTCAACCAGCATCATGAGACCTGGCTACCTATGGATAAAGATGGGGGAGGGGGAGAAAAAATGGAACACCAGGATCTGTAGGCAAGCATGTGCGTAGGTGGAATGTGTTATATATTTCATTAATGTTATTTATATCCTGCCTTTCTCCCAAATGGGGCTCAAAGCAGCTTCCAATATAGATTATATTCTATCAGTCTTCAAACATTAGAGAGACTGTCAAGACTTCTGTAGGTTCATGTCTCTGTTCTCTGGAGCAACAGGTTAAAATGACAAGAATGGACATTTTGGATGAAATTCCTGATGATATGAGCTATTTGACATCTCTTTGAAGTGGACTCTGATTTGTTACAGCCACTTCAATAATAATAATTTATTATTTTAAAAACTATCATCTTTCAGGGATACTATAGAAGTGCATTTCCTGCTTCAGAAGAGGGGCTGAGCTACAAGACCTTTGAGGTCCCTTTTAACTCAATGACTTTACTGCCAGTCCACAGTAGTCTCAGTATTTTCCTGGTGGCCAAAAGGAATAGAGCAAACCTGTGTAGCTCTTCCCCACTGTGAGCTAAATCTTAAAGAAATGCCTTTATGTCTGGCTATGAATATTCTCCTCTGAAGAGGAGGCAAGTGACAAGCAAGAGACATGGGGGAGATGAGCTTCAATTAGGATGCAAACAGTTCTGAGAAGATGGCTGCCATTCCCCTAACAGAAGCAATCATCAACTGCAGCTACCTCTTGATCACACAATCCTAAAAAAGATACTGAAGATTTACCAGTTAGTGATTTAGGGAAATTACTTGCCTTCTTGTGAAATGGATGTTAGCTTAGAGCAGAAGATTAGTTTCAAAGTTATGGCTATGTTTTGTGTTCATAGGCCTAAATCCAATTGCTAGTCCTTGACTAGAATAAACTTGTTGAATGAGTGGAAAGATCAATTAAATTCATTTTACCTTGACTCTTAGGCAAATTGTTTTTCAGCTTCACTAGTTTACTTTCTGCTAAATACTTTGTTGCACTAGTAAGATAGTTTATTAATGTAATAGAAATAAATAATGAAAATTATTCTGGAACAAAATTCTGTGGTCAGCAGAAGTAACTGGTGTGATGCAACAGTTAGAATGTTCACGGAGGAGAAAGCAGGAGTGTGTTACAAGACACTACCTAGACACAAGAGACAAAAAAATAATTCGTAGAATAATGAACAGCATAATCTTTAGGTCAAGCAAAAAATACAAAACATCTGATTATTTCAGTTTTGAAATATTTAATGTATCTTATTCAAATTAGGGTCTATTGCATCTGTTGTATCATATATCTAAATTACAGTTTATGTAGCAATCCAAGCGTGATGAATAAAAATTGTGATCCACATATCTGTGATTACTGCAGATGCACTTAACAGCATAATTTATCATATAACAAGCACCTTCTTCCCCAAAGCATCTGGGCTGTAGATTATGTCTTTGTGAGCCTCTGCTGCATTCTCCAGTGGGTACTCATGGCCTACAACTGGTTTTAGCCAGCCTGCTTCTATACCTGTAAGAATATATGCTGCACATTCATGCATCTCCTCCTAAACAAAGACAAATCAAGAATTAAGTTTTAAAAATACATTATTCTCCCTCCAAAGATGACTGGGGAAGGTTCCAGGTTCCAACTCTGGATAAGTAGGGTTAGGAATGAATCCTGCTTAAAATTTAGAATAGTTGGCAGTCAGTGTCAATGATACTGAACTAGAGGGACCAGTGGTCTGGAACAATATACAACAGATTCCTATGTTGCTAAATTTCTTCTGTGGTACACAACAGAAAATGTATGCTTGGAATCGGAAATATAGACACTTCAGCCAGAAATCTCCATGTATAATGGGGATTCTCATCCCTCCTTGCCCACTGAAGCCATATCAATCTTGTAAAAAACCATTCTTGAGGATTGGATATGGCATAGGGCTGTACCAGGAAGGAAGAATCAAGCAATGCCTCCGCCCAGTTTCCCCCCTCTCACTACAGTCCCCTTCCATACTTTATCCCACAACATTCCAGAAGTTCCCACTCCCTCAGGAGCAAGGTTTCCGGGGTACAGTAGCTACAGTAAAAAGGAAGTGACAGAGAAATCATCATCTATATATAATTATCTTGGGTATGTTGCCATTCTCAGTGTGCTGATTAATTGGGAAGTTTCCTGAGCGGCCAATCAAAGCTCTCAGTTGGCCAGCCTATCAGTACACTGGGAGAGGAAATGCGTAAGCGTGCCACCAGGCAGGTCCATAGGGGTTTACTCAAGAGCCCCCCTCCGGGCTGTTCAGCCAAACCCTGCACACCACCAGAGCCAGGTTTCTCGTGGCTGCCTTGGGAGCCCACGCTGCAATCCCAGGTGGGTTTACTTGGGAGTAAAGCCCAACTGAGCTCCCCCCCCCATGAAGCGTGTTGGAGGAGAGGGATAAGATAACGACGTATGTTACACCGGGTACAGCTATTATATATAAAACTCTTTGCTATGTTGCCATTCCCAGTGTGCTGATTGGTTGGGAAGTTTCCTAAATGGCCAATCAAAGCTCACCGTTGGCCGGCCAGTAAGCACACTATGAGGGGGAAACAGGTGAAACGCTTCCAGTAGCTGCAGGCTCTGAGTGTGCTGCTGGGCCGGTCCGCAGGGGTTTACTCATGGGTAAAGGGTTTCTTCCCCTCTTTGCAGGCTGTTCAGCAGAACCCAGCACATGCTGCCTGAATCAGGTTTCTCACAGCTGCCTCGGGGATCCGCACCGGAATCCCAGGTGGGTATACTGAGAAGTAAAACCTGACTGGGCTTCCTTTCCCCAGAAAATGGCAGAACTTGGTCTCTTCCCCCCCCCCCCATGAAGCATGTTGGAGGAGCAGGATAAGATAACGGAGTATGTTACGCCAGGTACAACTAGTTCTAGCAGTATATATTGCTTGTACAGCCTTGAACACAAATCACAACATTTGAAGACCACTGAATAAAATCCTGCCTCATAGCAAGGGTATTTTGAGAGCCGCCCTTGGTGTTGCCTGAGAACTGCACATGGATATGTGTATATGTGCATACATGATAGTTTAGTCCTCCCTGCACCCCTGGCACCCCTTAGTGGGCGGAGGGCTTAAACCTCCTCATCCTGCTCACTTAGGGCTCAGGTAGGGCTATAACAAGGACATTCTCCTCTTCCTTTCCTCAAGGAGCATACCATTTTCCCCTGTCATCTGTGATGGAAAAACAGTCTTACTGGGATGCAGTGGGAGATCTTGATCAGTTGGGCTGTGGGGAAAAGTGGGTGGGAGCAGCAGCTTGAGGGGCGAGGAGCCACAAGTGACCAACAAGTTGTGCACCCCTTGCTGAAATGCATGGAGGGCAATGGCAATCACATCTTTTATACTTTGGTGATTAGGTCTGCTATGGTTCCATCTGAGGCTCTGAAACAAAAAAGGTGTGTTGCTTTATCTTAATGAATGATGTAAACATATTGTGTCCTTTTTTTACCTTACTTGCAGAGAATAATGAAACTCCTCTGATACTTGATTCTTTCAGCATAGTATCCCTAGGATTTATCTCAACATGACCTCGACAACCCACAATCTGTCACAAAAGGGATGGGAAAAAGGAGATTCTGGATATCTAAAGTTTTACAGAACCAGAGCGGTGTTGTGGTTTTGAGTGCTGGACTATAACTCTCAAGAGCAGGGTTCGAATCCCTGCTTGGCCATGGAAACACACTGGATGACCTTAGGCAAGTTGCATTCTCTCAGCCTCAGATGGAGGCAACAGCAACTCCCCCCCACACACACACACACACACCAAACAAATCTTACCAAGAAAACCCTGTGATATGGTGACCCCAAATCAGAAATGACTTGAAGGCCCACAACAACATTTTCAAGTCAAATTCTTCTTAAGAAGGTGAAATGGGTGCTTACCATCACTCTTCCTCCTTTTGACAGCAGTTTCAAGTCATCAGAAAGGTTGACATCAGCCAGCATCTCTAGTATCACATCTATACCATGGGTATGGATTTTTTCTACCAGATAAATAAATAGTTGTTCAGCATCATAACAATGAAGCTTAACACATTTTATAAATCATAACATATTATTCTTGTTAATCTCACCATCTCTATCCTTCTTTTTTATCAGTAAAAAAAAGCAGTTTGAAAAATTAAAAACTACACAGTAAGGCAGGGTTTCTCAACCTGGGTTCCCTGGATCTCTATGGTTCCACAAGAGATTGCTAGGGGTTCTGCAAGATATTGAGATTGAGAAAAAGCTTTTCTTTAAAAAATGTAGATATAATAATTTTTAGGCAGGGCTTCCCTGAAACCTGCAAATTGTTTCAAGGATTCCACCAGAGTAAAAACGTTGAGAAAGGCTGCAGAGCAGTGTTCAAAATAATAATAATAAAACAAACGAGAAGACAGTTTTTAAAATCAATTAACAAAAGAAAACAGTACTGGAGTTTTAAAGTCAAAACACTAAAACTATACTAGAACAGAGATTTTCAAGTAGCTGCCTGAAGGCTGAAGAAAAAGTACCAGAAGATCTCCACAGGGAGATTATTCAGTGCTGACAGTGCCACCACTGAAAGGGCTCTGTTTAGAGTACTCTAATGTATAATCTCACATGAGGGCAGGACTGGGAGAAGAGAGACTGATTTTAAGTGATTTTACATGACACAATACTGAGATATGATACAGTTCAATGATAACAAATCACAAGCCACAGGAAAACAGTATGGCCATATCAATTGTCCAAAGAAGCAACAGTGGAGAGGTTACTCAACTGTAATTGCTGATTTCCCTAAGACTATAAATACGACTTTAGAGATCTCAAAAGAAGGCAATGGCAAAGCTCTACACAAATCTTAGAATCATAGAATCATAGAATTGTAGAGTTGGAAGAGACCACAAGGGCCATCCAGTCCAACCCCCTGCCAAGCAGGAAATCATGATAAAATGAGTGCCAAGAAAACCCTGTGATAAGGTTGCCTTAGGGCGGCCACAAGTTGGAAATAACTTAAGGGCACAAAACAAAAACAACCACAATGAAAAGTGAAAGCAAGAACACTGACTCTTGACCCGTTTGTAGCACCTCTACAAACTAGCAAACAAAAATCAGGGGGCTGAACAGAGACAATGGTTTCCTGGAACACTACACATATAATACCAGTTAACACCCCAGCCTCACAAGGGCTCCCTTGGCCAGTTTATCACATCTCCTTTCTGATTCCCAGCCAGCATCACTCTATACTCCCAGTAACTCCCTGCACCACTCATAGAGTTATCTACTCACCTTGGCTTTAAGCAACATCTCTTCTCCTGCCTTTGTCCCTCAATGACTATCATTAAAACTAAATGCATCACCTCATCCCCACACCCACAAGTTTTGCATTTCTATAGCTATTCACACAGCCTGCTCATAAAGGTCTATTCCTAGGCACTACAGTCTGTGAAAGTAGACCTAAGTACAAAAGCTTATATTACCAACTTCCTGGGGTCGTTTACACGGCAAAAATAATCCTCAAAGAATTCGCCTAGAATTCTTATAATTCCCACGTGTTCCGCATCTGCAGCGACCTTTTCGGAAGGAGGGGGTCTAAAAAACCCATAAGTGGCGCAGTAAATGACACTGCTGATTTTCCGCCTTTTTTTAAAAAGTGCCGCAAATTTGCGCATTTACGCATTTGGGAACTATCCAGCATTTTTAAATTCAGGATGTCTAAAATTAGGGATGTAGGCGGTTCGTTACCGTGACGCCACAGAAACCCGCCTATACATCCGGCTTACCTTTCTGCTTTGAAGCATCCCTGTAAACATCTTTCGTTTTCCTAATGGAGGCAGTTCAGAGAACAAAGAAGGGGGGCAGGGGAATAGCTTGGAGTCATGCCGAAAAGATTTACTGGATCTTTGGGGGGAAGAGAAAGTACAGGAGCAGCTACGTCTATGTCACCGGAATATCGATGTCTTCGAAAAAAATTGCCGCAGAAATGCAAAAGCGTGGACACAACCGAACCCCGGAAGAATGCTGTTTAAGGACATTGAATGCGGTGATAATATTCTTCTTAACCCCACAACGCATACCCAAGTACTCTGCCAAAGATTTTGTTCTTGACGGAGTCTTTTGATTTTTCTAATGATGATTCTTCTTTGTAGGAATGACACTTCTCAGAGAATGAAACCATTGTAGAAATTACTCTAATAGCCAAATACAAGCAGGAAATGAGCGTAGCTAAAACCTCCATGGCTGCAACAATGTGTACTTAGCACCATTGAAGAAAAGACCATAAAAGATTATGAGATGCCCAATCAGAAGTCCAAGAGGGGGAAAGTAGACGGCCAATGGGATTACGGGTGGCGGGAATTCCCAAAGGAAGTACATCGTGAAGGAATGACGTACTTCGTTGATTGACAGGTAGGTTTGTTAAAACATGCGGAATATCGATGTCGTGGGAACTAAAATATTTCGATGTGTAGAAATTCGCACCTTAATATACTCCATATTATATTCACATCGGAACTACATTGCGGAACTAAACAGGATCCGAAATTAAGCCGTGGGAACTGTGCGATGCTAAATCGAAAGTGCGCCAAACAGACACTAATCATTCTTGCATTTCTATACCCAGAAACTAAACAGTCAATTACACAAATTTATATATGCTCCCCAACAGGGTTCAAAATATAAACTCTACACACACTCCTACCCAACCATTCTCTGAAGATGTCAGCCACAGATGCAAGCGAAACATCAGAAAGAAACTATTCCAGAACACAGCCTCACAGTCCAGAAAAACCCAAGGAAAATATTCTGTATAACAATCTAAGGAATGGTAAAGCACCTTATAATGCTTTTGGTTTCTTTGAGTAAGACAAAGCATATCTCAAAAGCTTCTAAAATTAGGCAAAGTAGCTATAATGAACATTTTCCCAAGCAGAAATCCTTTGGCAGTGCCAGACAACTGGTGGTAGTGCTGCATCAGATGTAGCAAATCAACGACCATTTCAAGCAGTTTGGAACAACTGAAGGGATAAGAGCCAGTGTACTGTAGTAGTTTGACTAAGACACTGGGACAGCAGGGTTCAAATCCCTGCTTGGCCATTGAAGCCTACTGGGTAACCTTGGGCAAGTCACATTCCCTCGGCCTCGGGGGAAGGCGGTGGCGGACCTCTTCTGGACGACTTCTGCCAAGAAAACCCAGTGATACAGTCAGCGCCTTGGGGTCACTGTAGGTCAGAAATGACTTGAACATACACAACAACAACAAATGCACAAATGTTTATGTCCCCCTTTTTAAAAAAAACCTGAAACACGTAAGAGGAAAGATCAGTAATTGAATCATTGATTAACTAGCTTCTATGTCCTTTAAGGTATTAAACTGAGTGGAAGCTTAAGCTCCACCCTGTATAGCTCAAAGATGGATGTATGGCAGGGGGTTGGACTGGATGGCCCTTGTGGTCTCTTCCAACTCTATGATTCTATGATTCTATATTAGAATATATTTGTTTAGTACAGAATGAAATACTAGGGCCAATGTGTGGCAATGAACCAACTTTGCATGGACATTTATAGGCAGGAGGGCAGGAATTCAGAAATACAGGTGGGATAGAAATCAATGTGGTGTAGTGGTTTTAATGCTGGGCTATGGCTTTAGAGACCAGAGTTTGAATCCCTGCTCAGCCATGGAAACCCACTGGGTGACCTTGGGCAAGTCACACTCTCTCAGAGGAAGGCAAATGCAAACCCCCTTGAACAAATCTTGTCAAGAAAACCCCATGATAGGTTCACCTTAGAGCCAGGGTAAGTCAGAAATGACTTGAAGGCACACAACAACAACAGCAAGAAATCATATCACAAGAAGAAACAGTGATGTTGCTTAAACACAAGAAACCCATTTTAGTTACCAAGTTTTAAATTGTACTGAATAAAAGAAAGAAAATAAACCATTCGTTTAAATTTTAAATGGAATACCTTAAATCTCTCTACGTTGTCCCCAACTCTTTTTACTATCCCAGCCACATCTGTACCAGGTATATAGGGTAATGCTTGTGCTCTAGCATATGCCCCAGCACGAATATAGGTGCCCATGGGATTAACACCACATGCATAAACCTTAATGAGAACCTGGAGAATAAAATGGCACTTGTTGTTGAACAGCCAGACCAAGGATGAGGGAGGTGTAGCCCACAGGCCTCTTAAGGCCTCTCCTAGCCTCATTTTTGCAGTCCCCCAAGCCCTCAGTGATACCTTCAAAGCCAAAAGACACCAAAGAAAATAAATATTACAATAATGAATAATGGGGACCAATTACTTTTTAAAGTAACTTTCAAGACTCCAGTTTTAGCTAACCACATAGCCAGAAATAGCTCCAACAAGCAACTTCAAGTTCATTTCCCAGTTTTTTCTCCTCAAGGATAGGTCAAGTTATCTCCAGCCCAGTGCAATAAAAGCAGTGTTTCCCTCCTTAGCCAGTGATATTGTTGACACCAAACTTGGAACAAAGCTATGCCCAATTACTACTGCTACTGCTGGTACTACTACTACAGGCTGCCAAAGTGAAAACTGGCAAAGTGAAAGCTCCTGTAGCATGACTGGTTGTGTAGAAGAGAGAATTTCAGCAGGTATTGCTTCGAAGGGTATTGTTTGCTACCTGGTTGCATGACAAGCAATACCAGCTGAAATTTCCTCTTCTGCACTACCACCGAAGGCACAGAAGTCCTCTCCAGTTTTCACTCTGACAACTCTTAGTATCATTACTATTACCATCATCATCATCATGATTATTATTATTATTTAATTTGTATCCCACCTTTCCCCATTCTGGGACCCAAGACGGCTTACAAAAATTAAAACAAATAGAATGAAAAGTACATAAAAGATCATAAATAAAATTATATTAAAACTTTATATAACAATTCGACTGTTACATGTAACAAATGAATTACCCATAGAATTAAAATCACTTAAAGCAAATCCATGGGGGAAAAAAGCAGAACTACACACTTTTAAAAGTGCTAGCAGTACATTCTTAAAAGCTTGTTACAAGGAAAGTTTCCAACTGCTGACGGAAGGGCAGCAAGGATGGATTCATGCAACCCTTTCTATAGAGAGGGTTGCAAAGTTGCAGAACAGCCACTGAGATGCCCCCATCCCTTGTTTCTAGCAAACATGCATGGGAAAGGAGGTAGGACCAAGAGAAGGGCTTCTTCCAAAATTCTTAGAGCCCAGCTTGGCTCATATTGGAAGATATGACAGTTCAGATTATTTATATATAAATATAAATACATACCTGTGGCATCCTATACTTAGCCAACAGCTGACTTACTAGTTTCTTTCCACAGATCTCCTACTTCAGATAATTTCAGAAAGAGAAATGTAACATATTACATTACGCACGTACAGGCAAGATATGTTTGCCTGCTTTGCTGTTCTTCTGCCAAGCCTCTTTCATGCTTAGCTCTTGTGCAACCAGCAGCAGTGGCAGGTAAACTCTTTCCCACTCAAAATCCAGATACTCAGTGTCACTGCTTCCTGGTAACAAGATGCTTTTAAACTATCCTATTGTCTCTGCCTTTTGGTAATCAATGTCTGAATACTGGAATTTTGGGGGATCAGGAATTTTTTTTTATTGGAATAAGACCATTCTACTGAAAATTATACCGACCGCAAAAGGCCGTAACAATAACGCAAAAAGAATAATAATTGTTTTCTTACTAATACAAAAATAAAACTATCTATCCTAACACTAATACATTTTTCCTCTTAATCTAAACACACTATAATCACATTATATTTACACATTTCAATTATACCTATTTAGAAAAGAAAAAATCAATAAAAGATTAATAAAAAATACAAAAAAATACAAAAATACAATAATAATAATAATAATAATAATAATTTATTTATTTAAAATATCCCTTTATGTTATTGCTGGGGTTGTCTCACTAAACCATGGCCAAAACTTTTTCCAACGATGATTTGGCAATTTATCTTTTTCACTCAGAGCTAAATTTTCAATTACGTTCTTGACATAATAAGCAGTGGCTTTTACATCCTGCAGATTTTGACTTTTCAGCTCCCTTTGTCTTTGGAAAACTAACCCTAACATCACATAGAGGTTTACCAGGTACACTGTGGACCAGGGCACTTTCCAAAAACTCTCAGCCACAGAACCAGACTCCTTCCTCTTCCTCTTTTGGCCCACTGACTTTCTGGGTCCCCTGACACCCTCTGGAGGTTCAGTCCCTGAAAGCACTGTCTCCCAAGCCTGCGGTGCCAAATCTGGCCAATCCAGGACCCAGGCCACCCCCTCCCATGTTTCCCGGGCACTTGGGCAGTCCTGAACAAAATGCCTGATCGTCTCCTTCTGTGCTACACCACTCAAAATCTCAGCCTTTTTACATTTCAGACGAGGACAAGTCTGCTCATCCTCTGCAGTCCACAGTCTCCTTCCCCTCAGTTTAAGAACCTAATGGTAGAGTCTCCACCTCAAGTCCCACAACTTTTTGGGGACCCTTTTGTCCATGAAATACTCAATTGGGTTAGTCTGGTGATTTAGGTACTCCAACGAATCTAGTTTGGCCTGACGTTTTTGCAAACATGGGTTAACATAAATCTCTTCCACTATTTTCCTGTACAAATCTCTCTTGAAGTTCTTGATACTCTGACCTGGTCTGTCTTCCCCCTTCAACTCCTCAGCATGAATTCTATATTTCTTCATGTAAAACACAAAGCCTCTCAAATAATTTGGTGCTTTCAATTTTTCAGGCAAAGAAAACCTAAAACTTAATGAACCTTCCTCCCACCAAGTCTTTCCACATCTAGTCCCCATCCAGCACTCACAAAACAAAACTAGCCAAGCCTGAGGTTGAATCTGACCCTTTTGCAACAGAGAAACTTTCCCAAAATTTTGGGCAGAAAAGATGGTGATGAACTTAGATCCCAGGACTGGTAAGTCCAGGCCCCCTTGTTGAATACTGGAGGAGGGGTTGTCAACTTTTACTTGCAACTGCTAATAGTAGCTGCAGGAGATGAAATGAACCTGAATGGTGATGAGAGACATTCATTCATTCATTCATATATATTTAGGAAATGCTTTCACTTGCCTGTATGAACCCCTGCTTCAGTTGAGAGAATTAGGTATTGTTGTGCATTCTTTTCAGTGAAGTAAGAATGGTTTGGGCATGGAGAAGGGCTTGTGCTACAGCAAAGCCTTTTGTCATGTTCTTTCTGAGAAAGGTGATCTACCAGTAGGCGAACACTTATAATATTTCCAAGAAGCTTCTCCTAGCAGTTTTGTCATTTCTTAATGCTGTCAGTTCTTTCCAGTTCAGTTGCAGTTCCCAATATTTTATTATTTTTTAACAAGAGTGTTATTCTATGAGATTTAACTCCACCTACAAATCCCTTGGTGTTCTTTATCAAATTAAAAATGGTTTTAATTAATGTTAAACAGTTGGTGTTGGTAACAATAGTAGGAGCAGTAATAATAGATTTGTTTTTGTTATTATATTCAGGATGCATCTGTCTCAAGTTAAGGACTTCATTTTTACCTGGTTCTCTCTTGAAATGGCAATGAAACATCTGTCTGCAGCTTAAGCTCTTCAGGTCCACCAAATTCAAACACTTTGACGGCTCTCATCATTCTCCTTGTTGCCATGGCAACCTGAAAACATCACAGATAAAATACAGTGTCTTAATCTCAGCTGTCTGTTCTACTTCAAAGAGAATAGATCAAATAACTTTCTCTTCATCTGAAATTTAAATCCAAGGTTCATCACCCACTTCATTCTGTTCTTCATCACCTTTGGGTTTTTGTTTTACAAAATTCTTAGCCTACCACTAAAGAGACCCAGCATCTTCACAGAAAAGCAGGTGCAAACAAATACAAAAGCAAGAAAATGATATTCTTTGTCACACCGTCAGAATGATTTACACTGTTTTGAAATTTATTATTTTAAGAAGTGATTTATCCTTCCTGATTTTGACAAAACAGCTGAACAGTTTGGAAGTCAAAAAAAAGCAAGCTTTCAAATTTATTGATAAATAATACTGTACATCTTGTCTGTCTAAAAAAAAATAATTTTTTTTTTGCTTGTCTCCCTCTTACTTTTAAGATTTAAAAAAAATTGCAAGCATTCCTGTGCGTGTGTGTGTGTCTTCAAGCCACCTGTCATTGTATGGTTGCCCCATTAATTTTTCATAGTTTTCTTAGGCAAGAAGTACTCAGAGGTGTTTTGCCAGTTCCTTCCTCTGAAATATAGCCTACAGCACCTGGTATTTATTGGTAGCCTCCTATCCAAGTACTAACCAAAGCTGACCCTGCTTAGCTTTCAAGATCAGACAGGATCTGATGCCTTCAGAGTATTTAGGCCTTCACACAGTGACTTATAATTCATCAATTCCTCCCTGCTTATTTTCTCCCCTTTCCTTAAATGTCAGCATCATACAATTGGCTACTCTATCCAAGCGAGATAGCTGGTAACAAGCCATTCAAACAGTGAACTGTTGAAAGGAATCAATACTTCAGTTGAATGCAATTTAACGTTACCATCAAAAGATTTAACCCTAAAGTTAGAAATGATTTAGGGCCAAACTAGACTCCTAAACAATAGGAGTTGCTTGGATAGTTTTCCAATACTAACATGCAGCTGTCAGAGCTGTCTGTTTGACTGGAGTGGCATTGGGAGGAAATGTGGCTTAATTCTGAAGGTCACTTTTCTAGCTGACATTAAATAAAGGAAAATATGAAGGTGTCCATCTTTCCCCAGTTAGGAGAAAAGCTGCTTGTGGTGGGCAAATTTACTGGGAAACATGGCTTCCAAAGAAGAGGCTGCACAACCTTTCCCCTCCACTGTTGCTTCCATTTAATTTGCAGCCGTCCCCACCTGCTTTTCACAGGGGGTGGGGGGAGAGAAACAATGTTCAAAAATCTTCTACAATTTGGCCCAAAGGCCCACTTAAAAGAAAAGAAAAAAGCTAAATTGGTCAAGGTTCAACTGAACTTAACCAGTCTTGAACATAGGGGCAGAATTCAAAGACTTATCCATGTTAGTCTGGAAAATCAATAAGCAGGGTGATCTTGTAGCACCTTTGAGACTGAGGCGTTCACCACACAAGGCTTCAGTGTTGGGTTGAATTTTCATGGCCCACACAACGCCGTATGTATTCCGTGTTCGAATTCTGGTGCGCTACAACCTATTGACGATTTCCTTTCGTCAATAGCCCTTGATCGCGCGATACTCCCACCATAGCACGACATGTGGTACGAAATTTCGTGTTTGTTCTGGCTTCTCTTCATCACGTGAGGGCGTGATTAGCCTTCTCAATATTCTCTCTGCCCCTGCAGTCTTCCAGACTTAACTTCCGGTGGCCATTCTGTTCACACCAGGGAGAAACCAATTATTATTTTTAAAATTTCTTTGCACAGTTTATGCTTTCCTGATACTTATGTTAATATAACTCCCAAACACAGCATGAATGTAGGTTATGCTAATATACTGAAGCAAGGTTAGAAATAAAACCTAGAATGGAGGCTATCTCCGTGACATAGCTGATTTATTTTTCCTCCCACTCTGATGTACATTACTAAGGCGTCGCTGGCAGTGACTATTATCATCCATACATAAAAATTGTACCATAAGTAAAAATTGGTTGCAGAAAAAGTAGCTATTGTCCACGCTAAACCGGCAATTTAAAATGACGTCGGAATCGTGCGACATCTCCTGTTACGTGAAAGTGCTTCATTCATATCACTGTGCCATCCATGGTTAGAAGTACATATGCGCTGTTTCAGAAAAATCCCTGCCACAGGCCAAAGTATTGCGCAATTCCACGAAACCCAAACGTGACCAGGAATAGATCAGCAAGATCATGCATGTGCGCAATAACGCCAGGATGTGACGTGAGAAGGAGGAGACTGATGCAGAAATTGAGAAATAATGGGAGGGAGGGACATAGAAGGCCAATGTGGTGCGCAAAAAGTGCAAAACATGCTTGCTCATCTGCCTATGTTTCGGAATGGCCAGAAACATGTGGTGCGATACGGACATGATTCCGCTATCTACATGATGGAAACATTGCACATTCTGACCTCTGTGTGGTAAACGCCTGAGAGACAGAAACTGTAGCATAAGCTTCTGTAGACTTGGTCTACTTCCCTTCATGCATCTAAGGAAGTAGACCAAGTCTATGAAAGCTTATGCTACAATTTTTTTCCCTCTCAGTTAGTCTCAAAGGTGCTAAAAGATCCCCTTGCAGTCTTTGAACATATTAGTTATACCCAGGTGTGTTAACTAAAAAATAAGGCATAGGAAAGGTTAAAACAAATGCCCAGGATCTTTTCGGGAGACAAAATGAGAAGCCTTTGTAAGTCCAATTAAACATGCCATTCTCTGAGAGCCTATAATTTCAGTGCTAAAGAATTTAATTCATTATGCCACATCTGGGCAACCCACAGGGTGTACATGGGACCCTTGGAAGCCTGTAGGTTTCCAAGCCCATCCTCTCCCAGCTTACTGTTCACTGTCCAGTAGACTAGGGAGGAGTAGGTTCACAACAGAAAGGTCAGTGCAGTGGAAGGGGCATCGTTACCATCTTCCTGATAAATTCACACTCTCTGTTGATGGATTAAGCTGGTGTGATGACCTGGCACACTGTCCTGCTGGCCAACAAGCATACTCTCCCCGGGACACAGAACAGTTCTTTGGTAGGACAGCTGTTTGGTGGGTGCAGTTTAAATGGGGAAAATGACACATAGGTCAAGTTATGCCTGTGTGCAATGTAGTTATTATATATAATACAATGCACAATATTAATAACATTAGAGTTTGCCCTTAGTATCTGCTGAGGTTTGGTTCTAGGACCGTCCATGGATCAAAATCCGTGGATGCTCAAGTTCAGTTATATACAATGGCATAGCAAAATGGTGCCCCTTATATAAAATGGCAAAATCAAGGCTTGCTTCTTGGAATTTATTTTGGGGGGGAATATTTTAAAGCCGTGGATGGTGGAATTCATGGATGCCAAATCCACAGAAGCCAACTGTACTATTCAAGTGGTGGTCTCAGTTTCAGCCTACTCTAATCTCAGATATGTGCTCAGTCATGAAGAAGAAAATTCAGAAAACTGCAATATGGGGGAGACTTCTGTCTTTGTGTGCTGTCCATCCCAAAGAACTGTAACACTTTCCAGAAGAGGAAAGAGGTAAATTAGCTCACCTAGATCACTTACTTGTCAATTTCAAAGACATATACAAGGGTCTACTAATCAAAACAAAGAATGTATATATCTTAACAATAGTTTTCAAGCACTCCATAGTTCAGTCCTTAATAGAATTGCCAGGTGTCCCTTTTTTAAATAAAGGATGTCCCTTATGTGAGAGTTGGAAAGTTTTCCTGTTCTATAGATTGAACAAGATGCCAAAAATTCCCTATTTTGTAGTATGGGCCCTTCATTAAGACAGAAATGTGACAACATGTACTTTATGACTATGTAGACAGTATGTTAGTATTGCAGAGAAAGGTATGGCTGAGTTAACTAAAATCAATGCTGTATTTTCATTAGGTAAAACCCAAACTTGCTAATAACTACTTACTGACTGTCAACCCTGCATGTCAAGTATTTCATTTATCTCTTATTGCTACTGTATTTTGAAAACCTGGCAATATTAGTCCTGACCTAGTATAATCTCAAGTACTAATATATTCTATTAAAACATTTAAGTTCTCCAGTTTCTTGATGGGATCCCAGAGGCAGGCCATGGCAGTGGCATCCCTCAAAATGTGGATTTGTGATGTTCAAGATTGCAGCTATAATTTTAGCTGATTTCCCCCTAAAATTTCCATCAATAGTGTTGGAAATCAAGTTCACAAATGAATGCCTAACACTGGCTGATAGCAACATCAAGTGATGATATGTGCATGCTACCATCACTGAGTGTGACAAACATAATTATCTTTTGGACAGTCCAAATAAAAGACAGAAATGGGTTAGCATGAAGCAATATAGAGACTAAATATTTTCCGCCTACTCATGACCAGAAAAAAAAAAAATCTAGTGGCTTCTTAACCTGGGGTCTGTGGGCCCCAAGGGTCCACAATGTCCTCACAGGGGGTCCACAAAGGTATTAAGGCTGCTTGGCCCACCTCCACCCTGCAGTGGAGTAACCATGTGACAGAAGCCAATGGATGGCTTAGCCTGCACATTGCCATTCAATCCACTCCAGCCACAAACGTGCAGGAAGCAGCAGGAGAAAAGTCATCCCTCCCTCTCCAGTGCTTCTGAGGGAAGGTTTAATGGATGGTGTAATTGTATTATTGTTGTTTTAAATCTTGGGGGCACTACAACAAAAGTCTTGGGGGCACTACAACAAAAGATATTTAAAGGGGGTCCCTTTAAAGAAAAGGTGAAGAGCCACTGGTCTAGTCACATTTCAACACTGCCCAGGAAGCAGGCTAGCTAACCTCAGGTGATGGAGTCAGAGTTTACTTTCTTCCCCACAAATATTTGGGAACTTATAGTTTACATATCAATTTCTTGTTGCTTTTCAAATCCATTCTAAGCTTCAGTTTCAGCCATAATTGCAAATGATTTACAAGTGTGGAGCTCTCCAGATCTTGCTGGATAGCCACCCACTTTGGACACAGCCCTAGGTGAGGGATGATGGGAACTGCGGTCCAACTGCACCTTTAAGGCCACTAGGGGCGCCCCACACCTGCGAAAGCCTCGGCTACTGCCAGCTAACGCCACTCGCGTTAAAGCCACACTCCAGAGTCGCTCAGCCCTCGAATCGATCGCGCCTGCGCAATGAGTACCTTTCGGTTCCGTTTCAGAGGCGATGGGGGCGTCTTACTGCGCATGCGTCGACAGAACTCGAGGAGAGAAGCTGGAAGCAAAGATGGGTTCGTGGGCTTTTCCCGAATCAGACTGTATAGCGGCGTCGCGTAGTAAAGGAGTCCATTGACTCGGGACTTTCTTAATTTTATTTTTACAAAGTAGCCTGAATGTATGCATTCTTTACTGTTCCGTGTGTTTAAGCGGGACTTGCTCTTAGCAAGTGTCCATAGAATTGCAGCCTTGGTCCTATGGTGTTTACTCAGAAGTAAAGCCTGTTGCATTTAGTCGAGATTGCTTCATTGTAAAACGTTGCTGGCACTGCAGTAGTATACACGGGCTTATCTGAGAGTACAAGGTATGGTGGGGCTTCCTAGCGAGTAAAACCTGGTCTTCCTTTGCTAGGTCGCCCCTTCTGCCTGGAATATCTTTCAAGAAACTCATCTAGCCCCTCATTAATAATCATAGAGTTGGAAGAGACCTCAAGGGCCATCCAGTCCAACTCCCTGCCCTGCAGGAAGCCACAATCAAAGCATTCCCGGCAGATGGCCCTCCAGCCTCTATTTAAAAACTTCCTAAGGAGACGCCTTAGTATAAAAACGGAAGAGATCTGGGAAAAGACTCCATTAAAACCCCAGCGCCCTGTTGGATCCAGCTAAAAGACCTGCCAGTTTAGCATTTCCCCCAATAGAAAAGAGCCGATCTGGGAAGCTCCGGCACAAAAATTGCACAAGCGACAAAAACGAGTGAATCTCCTCCAAACAGGCGCCGTCTTTTCTTATCCACCCTCTCTATAGCGTGCCTTTGGCCCAAACCGGAGGAAAGTAGACCAAAACTGCAATCGATACATGCCTGTGGGAATAAATCCCGCCGGAGAACTGTGGGAACTTTCCTTCGGAGTAAACATGAAACGCCTCCAGCTGTACTTTTGATGTTGGTTAACCGGATGCAAGTCAAAGTGGTCGGTGGACCGATGTGGCTAACGAGTTTGCAGGAAAGAAAGAAAGAAAAGAGTGTAATCAATGGATTCAAATACAGTATGTTAAAGGTCTCTGGCATTTCCTGGAAGGGGAGCTGCTGGTGCCCCCCCCCATCAAAGGCACGGTGTGAATGGACTTGAAACAGCCGGTTTAAGGAATTGGCGGGGGGTCTGCAACACTTTTATTTTAGGGGCCCCATGTGCTTATCTCACGTCAATCTAACCTAACCTAACCTATTCACAGTACAGGATATTCTGATTATTACTCATAATGCTTTTGCAGGAGGAGGGTTAAGACAGGGCACACACACGCACACACAATGACGGGATTCCCTTAAGCCGGCCCTGACTTGAAAGCCCCTGTCATGAAATGGTGCTTGTAAACGCGCGCGCGCGCGCGCGTTTGCGCCGAGACGTTTGTCCCAGCCGAGCTGCCGTTGGGAGTAAAATGGCGGCGCCCGCGCGCCCTTCAGGCTAAGGCGATTCAGCCCCTCGTCGGACGGTGGTTCGCCTCATGGCTGAGTTCCAGCGCTGGAAAGAGCAGCGCCTCTCGCGCGCCGACGGGAGCCGGAAGGGCAGCGTGGACGAGCCCATCGAGGGCCTCGTGCGCCTTCTCAACGGCCACCAGAGCTTCTGCACCACCAGCTCGTGCTCGGGGCGCGTGGTCGTGCTGGAGCAACCGCCGCCCCGCCCTCCCACCGCCGCCTCAGAGGTGAGCCCGACGGGAGAGAAACACATACACGCCCGCCTCCACTAGAATCCCGACCCAAGCTCCCTTCTTCTGTTGTGTTGGACAACAGTTTTATTCTCCAACACTCTTCCGTGTTTTGAAGAGGCTTGTCTTAAAATTATAGTACTTTGTCCCTCCGTATCCACGGATTTCAGTATTTACGGCTTGAAAGTATTCTGAAAAAAAAAAAAAACAAGAATCCAAAAAGCAAACCTTGATTTTGCCATTTTATATAAGGGACACCATTTTGCTACGCCATTGTGTATAATGGGACTTGAGTATCCACGGATTTTGGTATCCACGGGGGGGGGTCCTTGAACCAAACCCCAGTGAATATGATATTGTATCGTATTCAAATTGTATATTCAAGGTTGTTTTAATACTGCTCTTAAAAGCTTCACTCCTCAGTGCTAACAAAGTGAGTGCTTTAATGTGTGTTTTTAGAACATTTTAAACTTTGCATTGCTTTAGATCACTGGTTCTTAACCTTTTTCTCTACCAAGGACCCCACCCCCCCTTTAAATAACTTTTGTGGCTATGGTCCCCCAAGACATAACTCAAGATTTAAAACCATAAATTAGAATACAGTTGTCCCTTCATATTCTCTGGGGTTTGGTTCCAGGACCACCCCCCCATCCCCGGTGGATACCAAAATCCATGATATGCAGTGGCATAGCAAAATGGTGTCCCTTATATAAGATGGCAAAATCAAGGTTTGCTTTTTGTAATTTATTTTTTAAAGAATATTTTCAAGCCGTGAATACTTAAATCCATGGACACCAAATTTGTGGATATGGAGGGTGAACTGTAATAATAATAATAATAATAATACCGGTAATAATAATAATACAATTATACCATCCATTAAACCTTCCCTCAGACGCACTGGAGGGGAGGGAAGACTTTTCTCCTTCCTGCAGGTTTGTGACTGGAACTGATTGAATGGCAGTGTGCAGGCCAAGCCAGCCTTTACCTTGGCTCCCTGTCAATCCTTGGGGGTCCCCAAACCCCAGGTTAAGAACCACTGTTTTTGATGATTTTATTTGCTCTGCATCATCTGGGGAGTTCTTTTGGGCTGGGAGTCCATTTATAAAGATGTTAAACAAACAACCACTCCTTTCTCTGGGTCCTAGCATTCGGTGGTTGACAGTGGCTCTTAGCTTGTGTAGATTCATAGCCAGACAAGTTAAACACTGGAGTTTAATGTGAGGCAACTCTACTTCTCCCAGCCATTTCCTCCTCCTCAGTTTTGAGACTTTCTAGTTGTTTTTATATCAGAACATAAGAATTTAGGAAGCATTCTCAGCTGGTTTCTGTGTCTACAAAGACTGGTAAAACTATTTTTCCTCCCTCTAGGCTACCTCAGGCTTTGAGATACAGAAGCGAAATTGTACCTGGCTCATGGTGACCCATCAAATTTGTACAATAAAAGATGTGGTAAGAACCAGTGTGAATTATTCTTTATGTTCACTGGCAAAATTCTTGTTTGGTATATTTATATACTTGCAATAATTCCAAAATGCAGCAGAGTTAGCCTTGTTACGGTGAGAGTGGTGGTGGTGGTGAAAGAAATTTTGTGGAAACTGACTGGTGTGTGCCTTTGGAAGGAATTTAAAATGTTTTGAAGGCTTAGTTGACAACTTGTCGCTATTTCCAATATCTACCAGGTGAGGGCAGGCTCTGGGTTGCCAGTAGGAAAAATTGCAATAAAAATGTAGCATGATTGATGTAGATTTTAAAAATTTCTCTAATGAAGCTATTATACTGAAAATATGAGAAAACTTTTATTGCCTCTGTTAATTTCTTTCATATAGTGTAGTTTTTCCCTAGACATTTTATTTCATTGTTGCTGCATATATGCTTACACCGTGGAAGTGTTCTACACTGAAATTACTCTTTGAGTTCTTCAGATTAAAAAAAAAAAGGATTTTATCTTTGCTTCACAAGTAGGAAAGCAAGTACAGTATTAGTGGTTATGTTGTCAAACCACTGTAAGTTGCTTTGAATAATAGGCATAGGGCTCATACTGTCATGCAAATAGTGTAATTGCTCCCTGATTAATACAGTATTTCTGAAGGACTCCATTCTTATAGATCAATATATAGTACACAGTATTTCATACCTATACAACTGGTTAAGCCTCTGGAAGGGGCCCCAGTAAATGTATAAAACATTTTCTCTGACCCCCCTACCTCACTTTGTAACCAAAGACCTCATGGTAAAACCATATTATTATGTTTTAATGAAAAATGGGTATTTTTCAAATCTGAAAAAGGACTTGGGTAACCTCAGCAGTATATAATTTCAGTTCCAAAGTTATGCTTTCATAATTATTGATTGAGAGCCTGATCTTCATCCACTGGGAATTTGGCAGTTAGCTTTCATGGAAGAAGGGCTGTGGTATATGTTTTGAAGATATAATAGGAAATTACTTTCAGTATTTTAATATTAAAGCTGAGCTCTTTGCAGGAAATTAGTGATCTAGAAGGTATAAGGTAACAATATTCTTCAATCACAACACATATTTCTAAACCATATTTTGAAGAAAGATGATTTGTAAGTCTCTGTAGATTTAGGCCACAAGCCAAAGAAGCTATAAACGTGTGTGGAGGGGGAACAGCCAGAGTCTTTGAAGTATCTGCCATAGTAAATCTGATATCAAAAAGTTGCTTTTTAAACTGTCCTGTCTCTTGAGGCTGCTCTCTTTTTCTGTTTAATCTGGGGTTTCTGCTCCCTCTCCCCTGGTATATTTTTGGATTTAGAGTGATGAGTACAATCACTATATTTTATATATGTCCTTTCCCAGGGATAAAAGGGATGAAAGCTGAAAAACACACATGCTGTAAGATGTATGAGGATTCTGTAATTAAAATACATTTCCAAATATGCTGGCACCCTCACAGTAACAATATTTTGTCTGGAATAATACTCAGGAGCATACATTAATCAATCTCAAGTTTGCTATATTTATTTTAAGAGGCTAATAAAGAGTTTAATGGGTTGATACTTCAAGAAATGCACTCTGATTTATAGCCTTAGCTCTTAATGAATAATGTTGAGTAGTCCAGATACCATACACGATGGTAGAAGAACCCAGAGTAGCTAATAAGAAACTTGGTTATTTGTGCTATTGGCTGATTTTTTTTAAGGGTTAAATACTGTATAACCATTTGGTGTTTGAGCCATAGATGTTCTATGTGATTTGATGTACTAATTTGAAACTATGGCATTTCATACTTTCTTGGAAGCTATTTTTGTCAGCCATTTTTTAAGAAAAAACTTGCTCTACAGTGCAAAGTATGTTTACTCAAACAAAAGTTCCAGTGAGTTCAGGTGTACTTTCTAGTCAATTGAAGTTAGTTCATGATTGCAGCCTTGAATTTTTTTAAGTGTCTTGTTATTCATGGGACTATTACATAGTACAGTTGGACACTCCGTGGGACACAAAACAGGGATACATACCATAGAGTCATCCTAGAAAATGCCTAGAGAGGCATCCTCTCTAGACATCTAGGTCCACCAACACAACTCTTAAGTTATGTTTTTACCAGAATTGCATTATTTTAATAGGGTTTGCTGTTATCTGTGGTTTCCAGTATCAGTTATAACTCTGGGAACCAAACCTTTGCAGTTACGGGGGTCTGACTTTATTACTCAATAACATTGCAGTCTTAAAACTTAATGAAGATAAGCTGAGATGAGTTAGGATGCATTGGGGGAAACCCTCCAATAATGGGATGCCCTGTTGATTCTCAAAATTCCAGATGTCCCCTTAGAAAACCCTGTATGTAGGTCTGGGCAAGATCAGGGTGCTCTGGGGTCATATTAGTGGTGACCTGAGATCCTCTGGATCTGACCCATCTCCATGCCTGCAGCTTGTTGCAGGATCAAGTCCCATAATTCCACCTGCTAGCATAATTAAATTTCTTCCTGTTTTTTCCAAAAGGAGTGAAAAATGGCATAAGGGGGCAAGGTCTGCCAGATTAAGCACTAACCCTCTACCTCCTGACCTGGCTGATGTAGCCCAACAGAGCTTTGGAAGTGGTGGATTTCCTGCTGTTTAATTCCCCAGTCCATGTAGGGTTACTTTTTAGGGTAGTAGATAGGATTTGTTTAATTAGATATGACAGTGGGGAAAATCAGTGGTTAGCTTTTGTAACCTTTTTATTTTCTGAATTTATGTCATCCAATGGTTGCTCTTCTGTAATATGGGAAAGTATTAAATAGTCATGTCCAACCTTAACAGTTGGTTGAAGCATGTTTATTTCCCATGTAATATTTCAATGTGGGTTTTGAAATGGTAACACTTGCTAAAATTCGTTGCTATGTGCACTCTGTTTATGTCCCCCATCCTGAAGGAATAAGATATCATTTGAATCTTTCTCATCTGTTTGCATATTAACTATCACTCTTGGCTCATATGTATGTATAGTTGAAAACATCACTTAAATTAAGATCATATTATTTTGGACATACAGAGAACTGTGTATAGGCAATAACTTCTGAAGAGTACAAATTTCTACTTAATGCTAGCATAATAGTAGTCATGATGCAGCTTTGGCAGTAGAAGTCCACTCTAGAATAAGTAGATTTCCTACATGGTGGGAAAACCTCTCACTGGAGTCACTTCTGCTTTTCCCATACAAACCAATGCAGTTGTGAAATTGGCTAGCTAAGATTTCAAAGAAATTCAAAGCTATTTAGTTTCACTTAAGAGTGATGAGGCAGGTTGGACTGTGATACTGAATGAAGACATTTCTGTGAAAGGGAAACCTTTTTACTGGTCCCACCTCTATTTGTCATTTGTAAATAAGATCATTGTTGTTGTGTGCCTTCAAGTCATTTCTCACGTATGGTGACCCTCAGGCAAACCTATCACAGGGCTTTCTTGGCAGAATTGTTCAGGGTGGTTTGCCCTTGCCTTCCTTTGAGGCTGAGAGACCGTGAGTTGCCTGAGGTCACCCAGTGGATTTCCATGGCCAAGCAGGGATTCGAATCCTGGTCTCCCAGTGGCCTACCTAGTCCAAGACTCAAACCACTGCACCATGCTGGCTCTTCTTACATTTTAAAAATCTTTAGAATCCTCAGGGTGGATTAGACTTATTTGATTATCCAGTGGGTGCCAAATTGTGAGACCAAAATATACATTGGTCATTTGCAAACGTGCTGGTCTTTCAAGCAGGTTCCAGCATTTTTCAGTGTATTGGTTTATTCATTGAACTACATGAGGAAATTGTAACACTAGTTTCACTGGAGCTTTTTGTGAAACCTCAAAAATCAGTGGGACAACCACAACCATATAATGCTTTGCCCATCTTTCTAAAACATGGTTGTCTGTGCACAGCCTTGGGAAGTTAAACCTTAATTTGTACAGAATGTTGTACAGAAGAGAATAAATCAAGCAGAGCATATGAGTATTACAGTTTATAGAAATAAGTATTTTAATTAGCAGGCTGAATTGGCTTCTGTTGTTCATATATGCTAAATAGCTTGTTTTATTATTATTGTCAACAGATGTAGCATTGATATTAACATATTATGGCTCTTCTAGCTTACAGCCTTGCAGAAAGCTACAGATGATGCCATATTCAAATTTGAACCATTTGTACTTCATGTGCAGTGTCGAGAGCTCCAAGATGCACAACTTCTGGTAAAGTGAAGTGTTGTACTTGAATTCCATACTTACTACATAAGTAACAGTTGGCTACTGATTTAGTTTTCACACATAAGAGCATTCCCTGAAGTGCTGTATGTTTAATAACTAAGAAAATATGACTGTGGAAAAAATTGGATTTGTATTATTTCAACAGATGTGATATTCATGACTGAAATTATGGTTTGGTTATTATCAGTGGCAAAGCTCCCACTAACGTTGGAATGAGAATTTCAGAAATCAGCACAGTCCTTTATGGATGGCAGTTTTCTTTCAAAGCATGATTGTCTTGTAGCCAGTGCTCTTCAGTTCATCCAGTTAGTTCATCAAATTAAGATTATGACCATGTATCTTTGTGGGCTATTGCAGGTTTCTCCTTTCGTTCCCCCATCCCACCCCATCAATAATGAAATGCTATATTCCTTAATTTCTTCCTAAATTTTTGCTGAGATACATGTCATATTGTCATAGTCTGGAGACATTCTTAGTGGAGAAGACATAATACACCACCTTTCACCCCCAGTGGTAGCTCTGTCCATGCCGTATGGCAAGTAGCCTTTTTAAAGCTCCAGGTTTCTTCAGAATTGGCTTTTAGTATGGCATAATGGTTCTGCTGCTTAGGAGAAAAGATCCAAGCTCTTTCATGCATGTGAACTTCAATACAATTTTTCTTACTCAGAATGTATTTTCATATTGCTTTTGAACACACTGCTATTGAAATCAAATTACCAGCATTTGTAGCTACATACTATTTGAAGCACTTCCTTCTGCTGAAACATTTTAGAATAATGCAGAACAGAACCAGCTCTTTATATTTGGGTATAATGTAGCAATGAATTGGAAATAATTAGCTATATTCCTAAAACCATTTAGTGGAACATTTAGAGCACTTTCTTTCATTGTTGCAAATCTATCTCACTATGTCCTTAGCCTGACATAGAATCTAAATGAAGTGTGTCACTTATGGTAGCTGTTTGCTCTTATCTTTACAGCACACAGTGGCTATAGAAGCTGGATTCAGGAACTCTGGTATAACTGTTGGCCGCAAAGGAAAAATCATGATGGTATGTCCTGGTTTTTGACTTTGCTATAGAAAAATATAAAATGCTTCTGGGCTCACCTCTCATGTACTTGCATTCTCAGACACAGTGACCAGCAATTTCAAGGTTAAACAGAAAACTTTATTGGCACAGTAATCCAAAAAGCATATCATACAAGGTTGTTGCTCAGAACTGAAACTTAGAAGACAGACAGTATAATAAAAGTATATTGCAATCTTTGAAATTTGGTAGGCTTCAATACTATTGGTTTCCTCTCGTCCCCTGACCACCTCTTCCTGAACAAGCCTCCAACCTATTTTTCTCAAGTCCAGTATGTAGCTGCAAGCTTATCTCTCCATTCTCATTGCAACCATTATTACTCCCTTACACAGTTGGCAAAGAAGCCTTGTTAACAAGCACAGAAAAATGAAAACACAGTTGACAGCTAGGTTACATGGATACATTGAAATTGGCAGGAACAGGTCATGTCCAGGACCGATCCTGACATCACCATGTGGTTGGAATTTTAAGTAGGCAGTGCTGGTGCGAACATGTAGCACAATGGGATAGTGCATATGTGATTGTGCCATATTGGTAATGGCACTTCTGTGAGCCAGTAGTTAACACGTGTATCAAGGTGGACTTGGGTTCAGTATCCAGTAGAACATGTTTATGGCAGCTGTGGGTTTCCAGATGCTGTTGAACTATTTCTCTTACCATTAAGGAAGGCTGATTCAAGCCAGTGCAGCCTAAATTCCATTACCAGAGAGTCACCAGATATATGACCATTAGTTAGTTGGAAGAAAGCTATATGAAATAATCAGAAGTTATGCAAATAGTATTGCATTGTACATTGTAGTGAAATAGATAGCCCATTGCATATATGGTCTCCCACCCCCCACCCTTGCTAGTTAAGTTTCATGAGTGAATTTGGCCACACTGTGGCATTTTTGACACTTGAGACCCAGTAAAGCTGGTAATCTTCAGAATGCTGGTTTGGTTTTGCTGTAGGCTGTGCGGAGCACCCATTGCTTGGAAGTTCCACTAAGCCAGAAAGGAAGGCTAATGGTCAGTGAAGAGTATGTTGATTTTGTCGTTCAAGTTGCTAATCAGAAGATGGAAGAAAACAGGAGAAGAATTGACAGGTTTGTTAAAAAAACTCTATGTCTATCCATCTTGGTAATTGAATATTGTGTGCAACAAGTGAAAATATGTAGATGAGTTATTAGGAGCAAGCTGATGGACAGTAGGCT
This sequence comes from Gambelia wislizenii, assembly GCA_030847615.1. Taxonomy (NCBI): domain Eukaryota; kingdom Metazoa; phylum Chordata; class Lepidosauria; order Squamata; family Crotaphytidae; genus Gambelia; species Gambelia wislizenii. Next base: position 115,361,814 of record JAUMIR010000004.1, read on the forward strand.
AAAATTGCCTTGATGTGATGTCAGCTTTTAATATTTTTAAGTCAGACCCCCCCCCCCGAACCAATATACATGGTTTCAGTTATCAATAGGACACAAAATAGGGGAGCTGTGCTGGAAAATGCCTCCAGTGCAACTCTGTGGTATGTTTTTACCGGAAGTCCTTTATTTTAATAGAGTTTGCTATTATCCATGCTTTCCCATATCCCGTAAGTCTTGGAACCAAACCCCGTGGATACAGGGTTGTATATTGTTCTGTCTCTTTTTGGCAGAAGTGATCAAAGCATGAAGTTTAGAATTTGGCATTTAGGCCTAAGGAACCATTAGTCTTGTAAGTAACCATACAAGCCAATAAGCTTGCATCAGAACTCTTCTGCTTCTGTATATTCATGAAGTAACCCCATTTAGTGATGCTTTTGTATTGTCATTATATTTTTTTTACATGAGCATTGTATGTCAAAGGCATCTGAAAAGATCCAGTTAAAAATACTTTGTCTACAGATATACTCATTTCTATCACGAACAAGCCACGGGATTTCATTAATTTGGTCTTTATCTCCTGTTCTAAAACCGTAGCTTCTGAATTTGAGACCCAAGTGAATTAAAGACAATAATGTCTATGAAATCTTGAAGAAATACAAATCCATATTTTTTATTTTTTGTTTAGATTTTACAGCTCTCTACAGTTTGCATTGGAAAAAAGAGACCACTCCAGCAGTTTGCCTTTTGAGGAGAAAGAAAAGAGCAATACCATGGACTCTTACAAAAGAAAAGGGAAAGCTAAAGGAACCCCAAATGAAGACAGATGTCCTTCTTCATGGAAATACACAGGATTAGAAAGTGAAGATGAGACACAAAGCAATATTAATGTGCTGCAAGTAGTATAGTACAAAGTAGATATATCTGTGTTTGTATAATGTTTTATTTTTGTAATGCTCTTTGTAAGAGCTTAGTGTAGGATTGTGCTCTAGAAAGTAGCATAGTTTTAATATGTCTATGGTTATTAAGTTACGACCAAAGCAATTCTTAACGCTCCTATGGATATTAAATTACAGGCAAAATAATGAAAAGTCACAACTGTAGGTGAACATGAAAAATCCCATGGATTTTTTAAAAATACTGGAAGTAACTTATTCAGTCTGTGGTCTTTAATACAGAATATGCAATATCCAAATTGTACCTAAGATTTCACCACAATAAAGCATTGTGTTGCTCTGTTTTTGCTTTTCCTGTTTGAGCACGTTTGTTAAAAGGTTCAATACTGATCTTACAGCATTGAACACATTTCCACCATTTAAAAATCTTTCTTCCTACTTCACTTAGGAGGGATAATTGAGACCATAAGGCCCTTTCTAGGACCAAAGCTTTTGAATATTTGGAAGAGGCAAATAAGCATGAAACAAATTCACCCTTGATTAAACTATTGAAATAAACAGTTGTAAGAAGTATTAACCTTTGCCACTGTCAATAGTCATTTGAAGCCCTTTCACTTTTTCCTTCTGAGAAGTAAAGCTTTAAAAGAAACAAAACTCTTCCTTAAAACAGATAACCATGTTACCAAATAGAGAATATGTTTTTCTTTTTAGCGGGGTTAGTCTCATCTTGGTGCTAGCTGGGGATGATTGTGTCGGGGCGTGCACACAAATCCCTCCTGAACATGTGCAGAGGGCTAAAGTGCACTATAGTTGCAGGCATAAGTTGCCTGCATAGAGCTGCTAATAACTCATTCACACACTGCGTGTGTCTTTACTACAGTATAGCAGAGTATATACAGAATTGATCCATGAGGATCCATACAAGCATACATGATGCATGATAGGCAAAACAGCTTCAATAGCCAAGAGACTAGAGGTAAGAGGATGGGAGAAAGAATTGCACTGCTATTTATACATAATATGATGGGCTTTACAATCATACCCACTGTGTTCCCAAGCACGCAGTTTATACAATCCTTCCCCATGGAGATACAAGTTGTACAGTCAGTATTGCAGCAGTTCCCACACATCCGGCCCTGAGCACTCAATAACAGTAAACACCAGCTGTGCTCATAGCCCTCTACTGGCCATAGCTCCTTTTATTGTAAAATTTCCACACATGGTTTTTACAATCCCTGACAGATTGGTATGGTAGTATTTAAAGAAATTGTATTCCATTCTTTAGACAAAGGGATCCATTGAGCAACTTACAATTACAGTAGCACCCCCGTATCCACTGATCGGCATCCGCTGATTTAATTATCTGTGCATGGCAACAGCAGGGAGGGGAGGAGGAGAGATCTTGCCTCCCTTCTCCTATGTCAGGAATCCGTGCGTTTCCTTATCCGTGGGGAGCCCTGGAACCAATTCCCCGCGGATACAGGGGTCCTATTGTAGCAATAATAGGGCAAGTCTACGACCCTAGGCTTGCAGTCTGAAAGATACTACACATAAGGAAAGGGGGATGGGGAGGGAGGAGGAAAGGAAGAAAGCTCAGACATCAGTTGTCATAGCTATAGCAGGGATGAAGAAATGCCTGTAAGTGTGTTATGGCTGGGGAGAGCCAGAGGCAGCTGCTGTCTCTACAAATGGGAATAGTCATGTTTCCCTTCTCTCCTCTGTCCTGACAAAGGGGCAAAAACTGCAGAGTAGTATGCAAACCTCTGAATACATATGGACATTTAGAAGGGCATTTGAACACAGGAAATGATATGATTAAGCACCAAATTCAAGCCATCCAACTGCAGAAAGGCCAATATTTTTCTGACAGCTCAGTTGTTTGTTGCTGGGGAGTTAGCTGGAGGTAATGACTGCCAGGGAGAGGACAGTGTAACCCAGTAAGTTCAAACACAGGTATGTGACAACACAGTCAATTGTCAAACCTATGGCTTTGTTTTTGTTTAAAATAAACTAGGTTGTTCATATCTGTGTGGTTGATTACAAAAGAACAAACTCTTTTGTCCAGTTAGACAAATGAACAGTAGATTTATATTGAACAATATTGTCTAAGCAGCAGATCTTAGGCAAAACAGAATACAGGTTGCCACCCGTTTTGGCGTAACCCATATCCACGGTTTCAGTTATCTATGGCTGAAAAAATAGGGACATACCAGAAAATAATGCTGGAAAATGCTTAGAGGTGTCCTCACTAGGTCCTATACAGCTCATTGTATGTTTGTACCAAAAGTCCTTTATTTTAATAGGGTTTGCTATTATGTGCATTTATAAACTAAGTCCAGAAACGTATATGGGGTGGGGCCACCAGTATCTCAGAAACCTTAGACCACCATCTCTGAAGACCCAGTGAAAAGTAAATTGCTCAAAAGCGGGGACCATGAAAGATCTATGAGCAGCAAGTGTATGGGGCTTTTCTGGCCAGGAATCACTTGGTTTGTGAGAAGAGTAACAGAATCATTGGATGACATTTACATTGGTGGACATACCTGAATAGAAATAGTGCTTAAATAAAGGAATGCTGAATTTCTAGCCTACTACTAGAAACTACTTTTAAAAGTAGGCATAAAACTTTTTACTAAAAGTACTTCCTGGAGTTAAATGAAAAAATGAAGGTCAGGGGAATATCATGGTCCTAAGGAAAAGCAACTGTTCCTTTATTAGTTCACTTGTTATTTAAATGTATGATTTCTAAATTCATCCAAGTGAAATAGGAAGCACAAAAACTTCAACATTTTAGAGTCTATGCTGAATTAAACACCATAAGCATCTAGAATTTCAAATCTAAACTTTCACTGAATTATCTTTTGTTTCACACTTCAGTAAAAGTTCCGTATAGAAATAAATGTTTGATTAAATATCAGTTCTGTGCTCATGTTAATTTCAAGGAAGTCCAATTGGTTTCAATGGAGATTGATCATAATGAAGGGTATGCAGGACAAGTGCCACCCTATATAAACCTCATAGATTTCAACCATTTTTTATACTGCTGTAAAAAACAAAAAGAATCAGCCCTGAAAATTCCTGCCCCAGAAGGGCTGCCTGAAGTTTGTTTGATGTATCCATGACTCTATGCACCATTATACAACTTGTTTCAAGGCCAGTGAATCAACAGTGTATAAGTACTTGTTAGTCAGATACTACCTGTGGTTGAGGCTGGAGTGTATGTGTAAACACATGTACATACTGTTTTTCTCAACTTTTCCACAGTCCCTAATATGAGGATAGATAAAGTTCCTAGGAGATTTTTTTTAAAAGATAGTTCACCTCAGGTCAACAATATACTGATTCCCTGTATGTTTTTAAAGTGGCCCTTTGCACTGCCTGTGATTTTCAATTAGCTTCAGGAATCAAAGTCAGTGTTACCTAAGCTCAGTTTATATACATCTATGGCACCCTCTGTGCTTAAGAAGAATGAGGTTTATAAAGTGATTTGTTCCCCTGTTAGTTTTTAAGCTGTGCTAGCAAGATTGTGTTCTCAGAATGAAAGATGGGTGAAAATTCCTAATAGCAAGCTCAAATGGTGTGTGCTGACAGGACTGTAGCCAAAATGGGACTGCTATGTAAGGAGAAAAACATCTGAATACTTGGTGAAATATCAAGGATTGTCTAAATCTTTAAACATTAATCTTTGATTTTTTTAAAAAAAATTACATTTTTATTTAAGATATCAAAACATTCAAGTCAAACATATAAACAATGTGTAACATAACAAATAAAAATTTTGAACAAATCAGCTCAATAGTCTTCTGCAGATATAATGCCTTACAAACATATCTGTAAGGGAGTGTCAGAATCATACATTTCTCCACTTTCCTACAAGGATTCTCACTTTTCTTTCAAAAATTGAAGGATCAGCCATGTTGACCATTAAATAAAATACCTTTATTAGGCATATGAGAAGGAGCAAAAAAAAAAAAAAAAAAAAACCCATTACGCTCGCTTTGAAAGTTCACTGGTTTATTCATCAGGCAAAGAGGTTTTTTAAAAAATCATCATGCAAGGAAAACAAAAAGGACACTGGTGGAGTCAGAACAACCTGCAGGTCTATATCTTTGGTTCTGGATGTTATAGCAAGAATGTGCTTGTGTAGGAAGAAACCTAAGTCCTCACGCACCCACCCCACTGCAAGAGAGGTAGAGGAATAACAGGGACAATGGCTGGAAAAAGAAGGCAATAAACCCAGTTCTCCATTACAGCCATAAAGTCTTCCCTTCAAATCTGTTCTAATTTTGGATTAAATTTTATCTCCAGACTTGGCAACAGTACCACCATTTTTTATTGATTACATTTGAGTCTTGCTTCTTCAGGAGCTCAAGGCAGCATACCCAAGGAGTTTCCCCCTTCTAATTTATCCTCCTAGTAACAACAAGTTTGAGATAGTTTAGGCTGAGAGGTGGTGATCAATCCAAGATCTCCCCATCAACTTAATGGATGAGTAGGGAGTGGAACCTTAGTATCTCTAGTCCTAGGCTGACAATTACAGCATGCTGGCTCATATCTCAGCTCAGTGAAAATGTTCAGCCAGCTCTGAAAAATAAAATCCAGATTACTATAAGAGGGATCAAAAATAAAAGCCAATATTGTCAGGCGTTTCTATAAATATGGTGCAACCACGCTTGGAATACTATGCACGTTTCTGGTCACAACCAACCACAGAGAGATAGGGTAGAGTCCTGCTTCTTTTGGCCCAGTCACAGATCTCTTGGCAGCTTCTAAAGGGAGGTTAAGTCAGTAGGCATTATCACTCATAAGTTGTGCAGCAAAGGGATCTCTCTTTCTTGTATTAAAAAATTAAGCAAATGGCAATGGACAATTAAACTACTGGTGCTGTCCACACATGTACACTGAAGATCTTCCCAAGAAGATCACCAAATTTACCAAAATACAGGCCTTTGGCCTTACTGGACAGGGTCAGAACAGATCACAACGCAAGAGACTTTAAAGCAAATAAATACATGTCACCCCTGTATCTGGGGAACCAGTACCTGCAGTTTCAGTTATCCGAGGGACACAAAATAGGGAATACAGTACATGCCATAGAGTTGCACTGGGAAATGCCTAGAGAGGAGTCCTCTCTAGGAATTGCTAGTTTCTCCAATACAACTCTATGGTATGTTTGTACAGGAAGTCCTTTATTTTAATAGGGTTTCCTATTATCTGTAGTTTCACTTATACGCTGTAAGTCCAAGAATACAATGTGGATACCGGGGATGGGGGTGACTTGTACTTGCTTTCCCCACCAGATTGCACTGAATCCCAACAAGAAGGATCATTCAATTATCTTTTTTCCTCCACTCTGCTTTTTATAAGCTGCTTTAACCCTTTTAGATGTAAGACTGAGAGGAGGCTTTGTTTATAATCCAGCTGAAATCTGCCCTTTACTGCCTGGGTTTATACCTAATACCCCAAAAGGGGTTCACGAGGCCTCCTATTTTCCTGCTCCCTTCTTTTTTAACCTTAGGAATCTTGCCAGCAGTACCTCAGGGGAGTGAGCTCCTTTATTTATGCACCCCTTTAAACTTCATAAATCTTGGCAGCAGTGCCTTAACCCTCTGTTGTGTTCTATCCCCTTAAAAAATCCTGATTAATTATACCCCTCCTCCTCCTCCTCCTCCTTCTTGGAAGTCTCTGGTTTGGACTTGAAACTGGGCACTGGAACTTGGGGAAGGCAAAACAATACACTATCATGTTTTTAAGCATCTACCACAGTTCTCAAGCCAGTTTGGCTGTCTGGACAAAAATGGGCCTCTCCTGATTCATCTTTAAAATTGATCACAGGCTGCACTGTTTTAATTCCATTTTCTAAAACCTGTCATGGACATCCAGCTGCTTCCCGTTTTGTTTGTTTCTTCTTTTTTTTCACTGGACTTATCAGACTAGCTGTAATTCCACCACGATTGAGGAAAGCAGAAACACAATGGCATGATTACAATAATTGTCACAGGTCATCGTAATCACGCAATACTACCACCACTGAATTATCGCAAACCACCACAAGCAGTTTAAAAATGGGATTTCAGCTTGCACTATAGTAACACTGCTCTTCACATTGGCAATAGCAATAGCATTGATATTTATATACCGCTTATCAGTGCCAAAGCACTCCCTAAGTGGTTTACAATGATTTTAGCTAATTGCCCCCAAAAAGCTGGGTACTCATTTTACCGACCTATGGAAGGATGGAAGGCTGAGTCAACCTCGGAGCCCTCTGGGATCAAATTCATAATGTTGTGGTTGCAGTACTGGCATTTAACCACTGCACCACCAGGACTCCTTGGCACATTGCCTTCTCATGACAGAGCATTAATGCTTCATGCTGGCCCACACATGTGCTTTTAAGAAAAAAAATTCTCTTCTTGGATTTTGCATGGGTGAGATTTCAGCTATTCTCGTGAGAAGATATAACTTCAGTTAAAAACACCAAAAACAAATACATAACAAAAGGATATCACAAATAAACACTTAAATAAACATAAAAACATAAAAACCTACCAAGCAACGGCTCAAATCATTAAAACAGTATCCTTTTCAGGGGAGGTCCTTTTCATGCTCTCCCCTGGAAGTTTAATTATGTGTTCTCGTCAGGAAAAGGAAGGGGGGAAAGAGCGCCGTCCACCTCCCAACCTCGACAGGGGTTTTATTCCCCATTTGAAAATGTCCTATAACTTGAACAATGAGCAAAAAACACAAATTTTGAGGTGTCTGGCACAATGCCCCAATGAGTTAGAGCTGCTACAGACATGTGGGCATTCTCTTCTTATCATTAAAGCTTATTTTATGTACTGAAGTAATATCTGGGAGAAAGTATTTCTTGGAAAGCACAACAGAAATACATAATCTAACATTATATCTGGACTTTGTTTACACTAACAACACCGACCCTAACCATAGTTTGCAAACTACTTTTTCATCATAATTGGAATGTATATATCAACCATAGTTAGTATTAACCCAATTGCCTAAACATATTTAGATACCAGAGAGCCAGTGTGGTATAGCAGTTTGAGCATTGGACTAGGATTCTGGAAACCAAATCTCTGCTCAGTTATGGAAACCCACTGGAAGACCTTAAGCAAGTCACACTCTCTCAGCCTCAGAGGGAGGGGAAGAGAACCCCCCTATGAACCAACGAAAACCCAATGACAGATTCGCCTTAGGGTCGCCATAAGTCAGAAATGACTTGAAGGCACACCACAAGAACAATATACCTAAATAGGCAACATTATGCCAGCAAAAGGCAAAGAATCTAGAAATCATTTAAGGAGAAATCGGTATAAAGGTGTTTCTGAATGTATTTTAATAAGGCAGGACATGCCAGTATGTTCCTGATTTAAACTTCACCCTCAGCCTTAGCCAGCATGGTATGCGAGGAATCATAATCCAAAATACACAGAGGACACAAAGGCCAAATCAACACTACACAAATAATCCAGTTTGAAACTGGATTATTTACCATGGCTTCTTCCTATGGAATTCTGGGAATAGTAGTTTTGTGAGACACCAGCACTCTTTGGCAGAGAAGGCTAAAGACCTTGTAAAACTACAAATCCCAGGATTCAATAGGAAGGTGCCATGGCAAATAAACCAGTTTCACACTGGATTATTTATGTAGTGTTGATTTGGCCAAAGTTGAGGAAAGCTACTCTAATTTGATTATTCATCATCATCATCAGCCTTTATTGTGGCTGACAAACCATAAGGCATATCAGAGTCATTAAAATACATTACATTATAAAAGAAAATAAAATTACATTACTTATATAAATTTCATTAGTACATATCTATTACATTTCCAAAACATATTGTATCATATCATCTAAAAGAAACATACGTTCATTTAAAACCATAAGGCAAGGACAGATCAAAGTTATTAAAATACATTATAAAAATGGATTACATTATGTAAAATTAATTAGTACAAATATATTACATTTCTAAAATTTACATAACATCTAAAAAAAACACCCAAACAACCCTGAGTCCATTTAAGATCATCCAGATATAACTGCTACTTCTTCCATTTTTTAAAATCCTTTTACTCATTTACCTATATTAAAATTTCCACTGCTTCATAGCAGGAGATACCTGAATTACTGTAAAGTTTGTAAAATAGCTTTATGAATTTGATTATTCAATACTGAACCTACCTAGGTATGTATAGGAAGGGGAGTATTTGTGAATCCAATTTTAGCCTTTGATGTGTGGAAGGTATACTATAACAAACTTTGGGTTAGGAGACAACTATGACTAAAAAGAATTGATAATATAGCTTTTGAACAAGCAGAAGCAGAATTAGTAGCTGAATATTGCAGATATAGGTCCCGTCTACACGATTTAAATAATACGTACGGCGTGCGAAAGTTCACACTTCGGTACAAACGGCCGTTCGGATGCACACAAATGCAAAAGAGGGGGGGGCGATTTTTCACCCTGAAATACGCACACGCAGCGTTCGGGAGGGAAAGCGGATCACGAAGAGAAATCCGTATGCCGTTTGGATGGCTGACGGGTCTGTACGGTCCGTTCGCACACATACGAACAGGAAGGGTAATCTGATTGGCTGGCCGAGTAGAGGGGGCGGGGCTAGCACGGAGGGGAATTGGGAGTGGCCGCCATGTTGGTTTCCCGGCTAGCGAGTGTCCGGTAAGTCCATGAATTTATATGTTTTTTATTTTTATTTTATATTGTAAATACGGAAAACCGACTGTCCGCAAACCAGGAACCTTAAAAAAAAAAAAAAAGCAGTGGGAGATTTAAAACTGCCGCTTGGCTTGCTCGCTCCAGCCAGCTTCGGGAAGAGGGAGTCATACGGAGTTTATGGGGTTTAAAAAATCGTATAGCCGGTTCGTATGCATACGAATGACAGGCTGTTCATATTTTTTGCCCCCCATACGGATTTTTTTTATGATCGTATAGCCGCACCCATAGTATCTGCTGTTAGTTTTGTTCATCCAAAGTTGCAACAAGCATCTTTAGTTCTGCATAAATAGAAATCATCCAATTAAATGCAGTTCACCCAATTAAATTCAAGTCATGAAATCACTCCCATCATACATTATTTTTATCAATGACTTGGATGAGGGAATAGAGGGTATGCTTATCAAGTTTGCAGATGACACCAAATTAGGAGGGGTAGCTAATACAGGATCAGAATCCAAAATTACCTGAACAGATTAGAAAGCTGGGCCAAAGCTAACAAAATGAATTTCAACAGGGAGAAATGTAGGATACTACACTTGGGCAGTAAAAATGAAATGCACAGATATAGGATGGGTGCCTGGATGGCAGTACATGAGAAAGGGATCTAGGAGTCTTAGTGGACCACAAACTGAACATGAGTCAGCAGTGTGATGCAGCAGCTAAAAAAGCCAATGTGATTCTAGGCTACATTAATAGGAGTATAGTGTCTATATCAAGGGAAGTAATAGTGCCACTGTATTCTGCTTTGGTCAGACCTCACCCGGAATACTGTGTCCAGTTCTGGGTACCAAAATTCAGGAAAAATATTGAGAAGCTGGAACATGTCCAGAGGAGGGTGACCAAGATGGTGGGAGATCTGGAAGCCATACCCTATGACAAGCTGCTTAGGGAGCTGGACATGTTTAGTCTGGTGAAGAGAAGGTTGAGAGGTGACATGATATTTGTTTAAATATTTGAAGGGATGTCATCCTGAGCATGGAGCAGGCTTGTTTTCTGCTGCTCCAGAAACCAGGACATGGAGCAATGGGTTCAAACTACAGGAAAAGAGATTCCACCTAAACATTAGGAAGAACATCCTGACAGTAAGAGCTGTTCGGAAGTGGAATACACTGCCTCAGAGTGTGGTAGAGTCTCCTTCTTTGGAGGTTTTTAAACAGAGGCAGGATGGCCATCTGTTGGGAGTGCTTTGATTGTGTATTTCTGCATGGCAGGGGGTTGGACTGGATGGCCCTTGTGGTCTCCTCCAACTCTATGTTTCTATGATTTTATATGATCTCTCTCTCTCTCTCTCTTAGGTATGTTGCTGTTTCCAGTATGCTGATTGGCTGCTGAGGGAACTGACCAACCAATCAAAGCTCTGTTGGGCAGCCAATCAGCACACTGGAGGCAGGACCATGTGGAAGTTGAAATCTTTTGTAAACATGGTGGCCATGGAGGAAGTGTGAGTAGCATGGGGGGTGGATGTAGTGTGTGTAGCATGGCATGTGCCAGAATGCAGGGGGTGGCATGGGGGGCAAGTTTGGAGGTGTGGGGGCAAATTTGGTGGTGGTGGGGTTCAACAGCAAGGGGGTGAGTTTGAAGGCAGGAGGGCCACCAGCAGGGGGGCAAGTTCGGTGGCAGGAAGGTGACCGGCGGGAGGGAGTTTTGAGGTGGGGTGAATTCGGCGGTGGGTGGGGCGAGTTCCCCAGTGGCGGGGGGTGAGTTGGGAGGTGGGAGGGGGCAAGTTTGGAAGTGGGAGGAGCGTGTTTGGAGGTGGGGGTGAGTGACAGTGGGGGATGAGTTCGGCAGCCAGCCTACCTTACAGGGTTGTCATGAGGTATACTGGGCATTTGGGGGGGAGTTTTTTAACAGCGTATGGTACGCCAGGTCCAGCTAGTTTTCTATATTATAAAGGCAGTGGCCATTACTTAGCATATTCTAGGCATACGTATTCTGTGGCCCCTTCCTTTACTATAACTGCAAAACTGTGTAAGGTTTTTAAAAATGTATTGGCAACCACTGCATAAAAAATGCAAAGCTTACAATATTTGACAGATGATTGTGCATTAATAAAATGAATATTTTTTTCAGGGGGTGGAAGAGGATTATCATCTCAACTTTTAATATTACTGTACATTCCTCAGCAAAATTGCATTTTTAAACGAGGTTAAAGCTAGTTCAGAAATTGTGGCAGCTATCAGAAACATCTGCACAAGCAGAAGACAAGCGGTGGTAAGTGAAGTCTACAGCCTATCAGACAATAATGTACTGTACAGAATTCTTGGGATGTCATAATTTATCATTTTTAAAGATTTCTGGCAGACCACCAGATGGCGATATGCTACACATAGTCAGCCCAGGGACCTGCATTTCAAATCTTATACAGTATATGGGAGGGGTAAAATTTGGTCAGTTTTTAAAAAAATATTATTATAAAGGAAACCTTAGAGAGAGGATTTTTTGTGGGGGTGGGGGTAGAAAAACATTTTCTTGAACAGCTCACTCAAAATGGCCTGAAATTAAGTTGACAGCATTTTGAAGTGATAAATGGAATGTCTGCAGAATATGGAAACCTTAAAAGGTCATATAGCCATTATAAATGTGAATTTTAAATATGAAGGTGTATGCATAGCATGCTCTTTTATAGACAAAACATAACTGAATTTAGAACTTTGCCCTTGTCAATGAAAGAACAGATATATTTAAGCAGGGGGGATGGTGGTCTTGCTGACTAAATTGAAAGCTTTCCTGCACAATCCTTAATATGTCTACTCAGAAGCAAAAGTTACTGCATCCAATGGCCCAAGGTAAGTATCTGTAGAACTGCAGAACGTCCCAAAAATGGTTTTACAATAGTCTTAATTCACAATGAATTCAAAAAATAAAAATCATTCTCCTCTACAAATTTTAATACTGGGTGCAGTTAGTCCAAGTTCACAGACCCTTGGTGGATCACATAAAGATCTTATAACCCAATGCAGGATGCCCTGTAACTAGTCACTCTGAGAAAGGAACTACAGTAGTATGGATGGTAAGCCAATTTTACTCTGTAGTTGTATTATATAGCACCATCCATCTACATGGGAGTGTACATGACAGGGCAAATCCCTTTGCCATGGAGTTTACAATTTAAAATTCTTTACAAGGGAAATGGAAGAGTAGGCAGCAGTAAACCAGAAGTAATGGTATGCAGTTGAGTCACATGACTTAATTACAGGCTAGCGGTTCAACTACATGTTACATTAAAGGCATAGTGTGCAGCTAATCTTTGCCCCTTTTTTACTCTGAAGTAAGAATGTGTGGGGCTGATCCAGACTGAGTGTGGGTAGGAAAAGCTTAAATATGCACTCCCAGATTGTTTCTTCCCCACCAAATTTTGTCTGAAAGAGAAAGACAAAATTTCAACTAGGCCAATTTGACTAATTCATACCCACAGCTCTGCAAAAGTGAGAAAATAATAACTGTGGGAGTAATCTTCCCCTACCCACATGAGGTAGGCCCAGTCTGAATGGGATGCTTGGGGAATTGTTTCAGAGGTTGTTGTTTTTTTAAAAAAAAAGTTTAGCTGCATGCCATGCTAAATTTTGTTCTTCAAAAGAAGGGTAAAAGCTTAATATTAGCAGCATCTTGGCAAAGCTAAATGAACAAAACAAAACAAAACAAGAAGCAGCTAAGCTCCCCTCACCAGAGGTGTAATTGCCTCCCCCCCCAAAAAAATTAGGGCATTGCCCTCCCATAATAATTATGCCCTCCCAATGAAATTTTCCTTTAGTTCTCAAATTTCTAACATTTCAGTAACTTAAAATTTTAGTACAGTATAGCATTTAGAAATAGAGTTTAAGCATCTAAAGAAAAGGGGCAGGCGAAGTGACCAAGCAAATGCAAATACAGCAAATATAAGTGTTTGAGCTGCAGATGATTTTCAATGCTAGAAATTCATGGACCAAAGGAAAATTTCATTTGGGAGGGGCAGAATTCTTATCGGAGGAGGAATGCCATTATTTTGCCCCCACCCCTAGAGCCACATCATTGCGCTGGCTTCTCCATTATGTTCCATTTTTTATGTGGAGGCAATGGCAGACTAGGAGAAGAATGTTTTGTATTATTGGCCATCACTTTGCATATGTGATCAGATCAGGACAATACTGGGAGTTTTAGTCCAAACAGTAACCTTTCTAACTTCCCTACATGAACGAAGTGGAACAGCATGAATGTATGCATAGGGCTGCATTGTGGATCATAACCAATGGCTATTACATTACTTTATATCTGTTTTATTTCTAATAACCTATTCCTCTCAGTAAAGGCACACAGTACTTTATCAAAAGCTAAACACTGTGCATAGACACTGTCCTCTCAGTAAGCCAAGGAGAAATGACACATGCTGAAAATAAGGAAGGGTGGGGAACTGAAAATAGGAGTCCGGGATAGCTGAATGAAAATAGAAGGAAGAGAGTGAAAATAGGTTCAGTTCAATGAAAAATATGAGAGATGCGAGTGATAACTTTTTCTTAAGCTGGAAATAGATGTTACTAGAATGCCTTAAATATTTTATCACCAGGATGGCATGTGATTGAGGTAGTGCCAAAAAGCTAATTCACTGTTTCTAGTTAGGCATTTTATTAATTTTTACTTAGTACAGTTTATATACACATTACTGGAACTCAGTGGAATCAGTTCTCATCAGTGTATAAAATCTGGAGTCCAGTTTTTCATCATGTCTTAGGTATATCAGAAGTACGGTATGTATTCAATATCAAGAAAATGCCTTGTGTGGAATTAGCATGTATGATTTGAAAATAAAGACTGAGTAGACTATTGATTAAGCATCAAGGTTAATGAGCTGTAGTTATGGACCTTTGTGTCCTTATGGTCTTTCTATGTGAAATTTGACTCATGTTTTTGGAGAGAAATAGGCTCACAAATCCGAATGTTTCTATTTATTTTGTGATTGCCTGTTATATCAGGGCATGTATCAGTTCTGTGTTCAAGGAACTAATGGCTTGTCTACACTGCAGAAAAAGATCACCTTCAATTCAATGCCACACACTTCAATGGGAAAATAAATTGAGATCGGCATTACCAGCTATATATTCCCTCCAGGCAAACTCGTTTCAGTGTTAAAGGATGGTTCTACTTTGATCACGTGTCCTATACTTCTCATTATTTCCAACCACATGCCCATGGCTGCACCAGTGTTGCTGTTGTTGTTCCCCTCATGCATGCGAATATACTATGTCTCAGAGTAGTGTAATATTGGATAGGTAGAGATACATTAATACTGATCTCTGCACAAATGCATATTTGAAAAATAATAGCAGCTACATTCTGGTAGAATGTCAATAAAACAAAGTACCACCCACCCAAAATCTGACCTTCCAGCTCTGCACCAAAGCCGACTTGGAGGCGGCCATACATACAATAAACTGTGGGTTTGTGTGCGTGTGTTTTTTTAGTAAAGTGCAGAGTAAAAGGCAGGTTTTTAAAAACTGGATTAAAGTCCTCAGGCCTCAAAAAGAACCACATCCCCATCAAATTGTCAAGAACATCATATGTCCTGCTTGCAGAGGCTATGAGGTGAGTATGATTTTTTTCTTCAATATAGACAAGCCCCAGGTATCCAGCAACAAGTATCAGAGACAAAGGACTTTATCAGATGCGACAAATATGGCGTCATAAGGACGCCCAATGATCATGAAAGGGAGCGCATACCAGACGATGTCATCTTTTCACAATCATGTATTGAGAAAAATCCATTCCTTTTTATTGACTGGCCAAGCCATCAATTGATCTCCCATGCCGAGAATCCTCACACCATTTAGCTCACATGAATATGGCGTCAGTGACAGAACACTTCCTGGTGAGATCGCAACAGCCAGGTTGGGGATGCTCCTTTTATGAAACATCCCCCATGTACTTGGGACTTTTAAAGTGTGGTTTTGTGCTTGTGTGTACTTTTTATGTCTTTATTTTACTTTTATTTTTGAATTTGCCGCGCTCGCGTCTTCTCGCGAGAATCAATGAGATCTTAAATCAGGAAGTGAATGGAGCCCTGTTCACTCTCCGTTAGTGCCTGGGCTGCCTCTTTAATGTGAGCAAGGTAAGGTCTGGTGTGGGTATGGGGAGTATTTCTTTTGCTGGCATAAAAACGCTTCAAAATATGCCGGCAAAAGAACTTTTGAGGAGAGTGGTCTGATAAAGTCCAAAGAAGATCACACAATGGCAAATCATGGAGAGGTAATGGCCAATATCAAGAAGTGTGTACTGTTGCCATCAGTAGCAATCAACTGATAGATAAGGTTGAAAATAGTATCCTCCTCTTCCTATGACACTAGTCAAGGCTTTAAACAAATATCTAAGACCACTGAGCCTTTATTTTTCTGATCTGCATAGTTCCTGCTTGTGTTATGTTCTCTTATCTTGTGTCAACTTAGGTTTGCAATTTGAGCTGCCATGGATTTTTCATGCACAAAGAGAAAATGGAATTTCAATCCATTTGCATGCTTCTTTGAGTTATGCAAGAGAAATTTAGAAAATACTGAGAAGCAACCGAGAACTACCAACAAACTATTACACTTTTTAAGCATTATTTAACAACATGTAATTCTTAATTCCAAATAAAAGTTATCAAATTTGCATTTATTACTTAAAAGCCCAGCTTTATGAAGTTTATGCTTTGAGGTTTATGTATTACTGGTGTTTTGTTTTTTAAAATCTAAAATCTTTTCATTTTGATTTCATCATTCAGAGGGAGCTGTCACGTGGGATGAAACAAACAGAGAAATACATTTAAACTGGAAATAAAAATGCAAGATGTCATAAATCAAAATAAGGTTCTTGAATGTAATATGTTTGGACTTTAATATCCTGGTTGCTGGGGAAATACCTGAGGTTTATGCAGAGCTTGGAAAAGTTACCAGTCAAAATGGACCCTAGAAATGCTGGCTCTGGGATCCTGAGATCTCTACCCCACCCAACACATTTCCAAACCGAATTAAGTATAAAATGCTGATTTTGTACTAGTTTGATGACATTACCTATATTCAGATTCGACAGTTTTCAACAGGGAAAATAAGTGCAGCAGTTTTGATTTATTATTATTATTTCAATACCAACTAGCACATTGATCTCTCTTTTTTCTAGAACCTTCATTTAAAATTTAGCATCATATTATGACGCTTAAGTCACAGCAAAGTAATGAAAAGCTCTGAGAGAGGTCAGGAGAGACAACTTTCTTGTAATCTGTATATCTTGCAACACTAGTTAGTACTGGAATACGCACAGCTTGTCTCGAAACAATCAAGCGTTCCCATTCCCTTGCAGTTCTGCTGCTATTTTACAAGTATTATTGTCACCCAATTGGGAACTTTCATTGTGTTTGCAACCTGAGAGTTTGTATAATCCTGAAAAAACATTGATCTAATTTGTCATGTCAAATTTTATATTATTTGTTTGAAACTAGTAGTTTTTAGGTTTTATGCTGTAATTCCATTGGCTGAAAAGAAATAAAAATACATTTGTGAGTATCCAGTATTTTTACCTGTTATATGTGTGTGTTTATGTGTTACAAGCTTTCTTTATACTAGTTTTTTATTTATTTATACTATTTATTTATACTAGGGAATGGAGGGAACTTGTGGCCCTTCAGCTATTGGATTATAATTCCATTATCCCTGATGACTGGAAATTCTGGCTGTGCTGATGGGATTTAGAGTCCAACCATATCAGGTAGACCATATGTTTCACACCACTGATCTGAATAGAGGCACCATTTAGGGAGGATGGTTGGGGAAGGCAATGAATTTCCAAAGACATGCTGCTGTGCCTCAGATCTGTGTCTGCCGTTGGTCAGTCACAGATATTTTATCAATAGAGAACAATATAACATGTTTTGATCACTGCAGTGCCAAAAGTGCTTGGGGCTGTTTTCCCAAGATCTATCTATCTATCTATCTATCTATCTATCTATCTATCATTGTGTAGTTGCCTACTGACTTATGGTGATGCCATGAATTTCATAGGGTTTTCTTAGGCAAGGAATACTCAAGAGGAGGCCTCTGAAGGAATTGGCACCTGGTATTTGTTGGCAGTCTCCCATCAAAGTACTAACCAGGGCTGACCCTCCTTAGTTTCCAAGATCAGATGAGATCTGGTGCCTTTAGGGTATTTAGGCCTTAAAATAGTTATATCCTGTCCTATATCAAAAGGTCTCAGGGCAGCATACAATAAAATCAAGTTGATTAATTTTAAACAGTAAAAGATAATTCGTACAGACTATATCATGTTTAAAACAAGGCAGTTTAAAATTAGTATGAAAAGTTAAGAAAATGTAAAACCATGCATATATACGGATTTGTATAAAATCAGTTAGGTCCAAAGGCTTTAGTAAAACACCATGTTTTCACTTGGCACCGGAATGACACCAGAGTTGGTACTACTCTCGCCTGTATAAGGAAAGTATTCCATAATTGGGACATTACAGCAGAGAAGGTCCTCTCCCACATCCTCCCATAACGTATTGCGGGGACTGATCAGACACAGAGGTGGGCCCCTTCTGCCAGCCTCAAACCCCTTGGGAAACATATATACATGTATGCAGTTGCACATGTTTACATGCATATTACTTTGCATATTGGGCAGGTGTATATTCCTATATTTATAGCGACACATGGATACATGTATACATGACCTCCAACATGTCACAGATGAGAGGTGGGACATGTGTGGGCAAGCACCGTCAGAGTGTGGCAAAAGTTGTTAGTAAAGAACAATCAAGCTAAGATTGGCTGCAGCAGTTTGCTTTTGCCTGACCCTACTAGGAAGGGCAAGATTCTGCCTGTTGCTCTAGTCTCTCCCCTACTGAGTTGATTTTTTTAATTTTTATTTATTTATTTATTTATACCCCGCTCTTCAGCCACAAGGATATCAGAGCGGCTTACAAATTGTTTTAAGCAATAGCTATTTACAGATCTACACTGCATTAAACAGTTTCCAATGTGTGTTAGCTAATTGCCCCCCACAAGCTGGGTACTCAATTTACCGACCTACGAAAGGATGGAAGGCTGAGTTAACTGAGTGCAAACTCCTTGTGGCCTTTGAACTTAGTTTGCAGCAATTCAGGTCAACTGAGGACAAAGGGGGAATGTGGGAAGAGAAGGAGAGAAAGTAGAACATTTTAAAAACTGCCGAATAAGTGGGGCACAGAGGATTAATTGGGACTGTCCCTGCCAGGCCAGGATAGTTGGGATAGTAAGAGCACATTACTTTCATTCTTGACAAATGTCCTGTGGAACAGCGGTGCAACACTGTTTTCTTCTCCTGCATTCAGCACCGAGGTGAGTAATTATTTATTATAAATCCGTTGAGCCTATGGTCTCAGGTATACCTGTCAAAGGTATCAATGTCTTTGCTCCAAAAAACACTTTTTGCTTTGTCTGCTAGCAAAATTTGTTTACTTCATTTTAAACAGTTTTGTCCTGTAAGGATGTCAAAGTTTCTCATGGGGGGGGAAAGCCCACTAATAAAATGTCTGAATTAAATTACAATTAAACAAATGCCATTAAATGCAAATCAGGATCAATGCAGGCAAAGAAAGGCTGCAGTCTTGTATGTATACAGTATATCTGAGAGTAAACCACACCGAGGCCCATGGGATTTTCTTCTGAACAGACATGTATAAGATTGCATCGTAAAACTGCAGTCCTATACGTACTTCTATGAGGTTAAAACCCATAGAATTCCAAGAGGGTTATTTCTGAATAGGACTACAGTGAAAATATCTGAGGAGAAAGCAAAATTTTAACACGGTGTCTAGACATCAACAGCATCAGCACTTGACAAAGCGTTCTGGAAAGAGAGTTACACTTCGTGAGCCACAACACCCCCTTATTTGTTTAGAGCTGTGACTTCTTTGATCCATTGAACCATTAGAAAATAATTACAGTGATCGCACTTAAACAACATGGGTTCTCCACAGTTTAGCTGTGAAGATATTCCACAAAAGTAAGCCAGTAGATGTTGCCAAATTGTAAATCTCTATATTATGAACTTCTCTGCTAGATACCTTCCAAATTTCAAATGACATCTATGCACTCCTATCAATTTGCTGACAAATATTATATGTAATGAGTTTATGGCATTTTAAATACTAATAGCAATCACTCTTTTAACACAATTGATTTATTTACCTTACAGTAAGAAAAAAATTCATCAAATGCCTTTGGTTCCAATCAGTGAGAAGAATTCTGATGCAGTGAACAAAAAACTTTAAGGGTTGGGGGTGGATTTGTCCTGGAGAGTTTTTGTATGTTTTCTCCTTTGCACTGTTTTTTTTTTTTTTTTAAATCTCAAGAGCCCTAGATCATTTTACATAACGAACCAAAACTTCTAGGAATCTTGATTTTTCAGCTCTAGTGGGAGAACAAATTATGCACCACTCTGTATTTTCTCTTATTTCTGTCGCAAAACAAAGTGAAGCAAATCCCAAGACAAAGAACAAAATCATATGCTAACTTTCATTGTAAGTGCTGTTTACCTTAATTGTGTGTGGGATGAAAAAGGGAAAGTTGTTATATGTACTATTTCTAATACATTATTTAGTATTTTATATTTTAAAATGACAACATGGTGGGTTGTTTTTTTTTACTTCTATCATTTTTTTTCTCATGAAAATGATCCCCCCATCCTGAAAATGGATACTTCTGCTGACACAGAAGTAGATGTCTATTTAATCAGACAAGACAGCAGGAGTAAATTTGAAACGTAAAACTCCACAGGCTCGTCAGTTTAATAATAAAAAAAATCTCAAGGATGCAACAATGGGGAATTTTATGTTACTTGCAGATAGTGTCCAAACCAAGTTTTCAGTTTAGAAACTCCTAAATTTCACTGCAGGACAATTGGAACCATCACTTCAGCAAAACCATTCCCATCGAAGCAGTGCTCAAGACCTGATTGTTGAGTAAATACACATCAGTAGAAACCACAATGGGAACCATAATTTTTGTTAAGATGAGCACAAACAAATTTCTCTCTGCCCACCCAAGAACAGTTTCATAAACATCTGCATCTGGGCACCTCAGTGTGGTGGCTATGAAAGCCCAAGGTATGGCCTCATCGTTCAAAACACACTCACACACACAAAACCTCTTCATGTTTTTCCCTGAGAAAGACGTGAGAAAAGCCAAATGAGTTGTGATTGGTGAAGTTTGTCAGAAATTTACTATAGTTATCATCTTCCGCAGAAACTGAAGAGGTAAATGGCTTACTACTATGGTGTTTCATTTTATGTTGATTTCTCAATACAGTTTTGTGACAGTGCACATGCTTTGCACATATGAAACCATAGATTCAGGCACAGGAATAAAACTGGCAATAAGGATTTGTCTGCACAGAAACTGTAAGAGGGATGAAACAATACCTTACCCTCTGCACTACTGTGATTTTTCCTCAGGAGCATCCATATTCCTGGCCAAATTGTTGGGTTAATACACCAAAAGATTACTATTTTAAAATGTTATAATCCTAGGTAAGCATACCTACCTTGCATACCCCACTCTATCATAAATAAGAGGCTCATGTTTTATCCTGTTTGTACAAGCTTGCAATGGTTATTCTAAGTATTTTGTTTTTCAGAGTTCCACCCAGAAAAACTAATGAACTAAATTAGATTTTTAAAAAATATCCACCACCACCCCTTTAAGGCAGACAGCTTTCTGTAATTTTATTTTGAATATTTCCAAATGCAGGTCTTTACGCCTTTATTAAGAAAGATGTCTCTTTTCCTCAACACCCCCAGTAATGAAGTCTGAAATGAATTGTGCTCTTGGGATTTTCTCACTCTCTCATTGGTGGTTTATCACCAGCACAGAAAGCTGGAAGGTCAGCCATAAAGTGTGTAATGTGAACTTCGAATAAACTGTTTGATCACCCCAAAAAGCCCATGATACACTCTTAATAAGAATTGAATGGTAGTTTCTTTGTATCCATCTGTTATTTTATTAATGACCGTACATGGTTCCCCCCACTCCTTAGAAAACATTGTTTCATAGGGTCAGAAACATAGTTCTTTTCTATCATGTCTATAACTCTTTCAGGGAAAGCGGCATTCCTTCCCAGTTTTCCCCCCCAACAGCTTAAGACTGCATAATCCTAAACACAGTTACTAGAGAGTAAGTCTCATTGAGCACAGTAGGACTAACTTCCAAGTAAACATTGCACTGTAAAGGATCTTAATTCTTTTTTAACTGTGTGACACTTCAGAAATGAAACATTATTATGATTTTATAAGCAGTTCTATCAAACCTATCTCATTGTCTTCATATTTATTTTGCTTCATTACAGTAACTGGAGGTTGCTATGTAACTATATTTACTAATCATATAAGGAGAGATTTAAGCAAATATTCTCAACATCACCAAATATGTAACAAAAGGAC
Organism: Gambelia wislizenii; assembly: GCA_030847615.1. Lineage (NCBI taxonomy): Eukaryota > Metazoa > Chordata > Lepidosauria > Squamata > Crotaphytidae > Gambelia > Gambelia wislizenii. The sequence continues at coordinate 115,383,858 of JAUMIR010000004.1, forward strand.
TCTGGTGTCACAGAAGACCTAATTTGTGTGGAATCACGTGTCTAACCGAATTATTCACCAGCTTCCATTATGGTGGGTGGGGTGAGGAACAAGCATATTTTTCTCATTCATTTAAATGAACAGGTAGCTTTTTTGTTTGATGCCTTTCTAGCAGAATTATTCTGAAGAAGGTTATGGTGAAGTATTCAGACATGTCTCCCTTCATCCTACTTCTCCCGCCATTCTGTAGGGAAATTATTTTGACTGCATCCTACCACTATCTATTCAGTTGACAATTTGCTGTGTGCCTTCAAGTCATTTCTGATGTATGCCAACCCTCTCACAGGGTTTTCCTGGCAAGATTTGTTCCGAGGGGGTTTGTCTTTTCTTCCTCCGAGGCTGAGAGAGACGGACTTGCCCAAGGTCACCCAATGGATAGTCATGGCTGAGTGGGGATTTGAACCATGGTCTTCAGAGTCTAATCTACAGGGTCTACTTTGTAGAAAGAATACAGTTTGAGACCACTTTTAACACTGCTGTAGCTCCAGCATATGGAATCATGGGATTTGTAGTTTTACAAGGCCTTTAGCCTTCTCTGCCAAAGAGTGCTGTGCATCATAAAACTACAAATCCCAGGATTCTGAAGGACAGAGCCATGGCAGTTAAAGTGGTTTCAAACTGCATTATTTCTACAGTGTAGATACACCTGTAGTTCAATGCTCAAATCACTATAACACGCTAGCTCTTATTTGTATAACATGTATTTACTAAACATTAATGTCTATATGAACTGAAGCGGGGAGCAATAGCAATTCACCAGCATTTCTTCCTTTTAATAGATTTCCTATTATTTTTATTTTATGCCTTTTAATTTTTATTATTTCATGCCATGGGGCTGAGTGATTGCCACTATTTTTAGATCAAGATTATTCCTGTAGTTTAGACTATTTTTCACTCTCTTTCCTTGAAGGGGCAAAACCCCTTGTAATTGTCTTAAGCATGCTGCTTTCTGACACTAGGGGTCATTTAAGCTTACACTCCTGCTGTGCAATACTAAACATTCAAAGACTACAACATTTCCTCGAATACAGTGGTAGCAGGAAAACCATTTTCCTGATTCTTCACCACCAAATTTCTATTCATATAGCTGTAGACTGATCCCATTGCAATATAAAAATATCTGAGTCAGTGACACATTTGTGAAACATCATGGTCAAACTTTCTTAACAATATTTAAATCTGTTCTTTTAAAAAGTCAGTCTGTTTATAAATGAATGATATAACCTCATGATTATATTAGACGTTGTTTGGGGAGGTTTTCTCCTCCTTGAAACTGTAATAGGAATTATATATTTTTGATCCCAAAGTTTGCTGTTTTTTTTTAAAAAAATCACCAATTACACATTTGTAAGTACCCGAGGTGGAACATCCTAGCTATGTTGTGATTGATAAAGTGACACTTGAGATTTAATTGCAAATACATGTGTGTATATAAGGGTGTGTGCCTTAATTGTTGGCTCTGCAAAGAATACCCAACCTCAGCTGAGTCTTGTACTCCAGTTTGCTGTTCCCTTTTTCACCATTTCCTTTCTCCTGTGTAACAAAACATTCCCAGTGAGCTCAGGATTTGTGTTTATCAATGCTTCTTTTTAAATCTTTCAGCTTACTGTGAATATTTAAATTTCACTCACTGCTTTTTTTATTTTTTAAAAAATCCCACCATGTGTTTTGCATAATGCTTTCCTCTTCTGTACCACCAGAAATGGGGTGGGGGGACACTGTTATTATCCCAGTTGTTAGCTGAATTTGAATAAATAAATACATACATATGTTTTTGCATGCAATTATTTGAATGGGAAGGTAAAATTATAATCTAAAATCCCATTGAACTCAGCGAGACTTGCAGGTGAGTAGACATGTATGGGATTGCACTGTCAATTTCTGCTTGTGCTTTACAATTAACAGCTTTTATCTCATTTACAACCTTGCTCTTGCACTATATCTTGAACTATATGCCTTCTCCTTACAGCTTTCATTCTCATGACAGACAGAATTGGAACATGTAATAAAAATAAAAGTAATTGCAGAAAGGAGTTTGCCACAGCTTTTGTATATTTTCCAAGCCAACTTTACATATCAAAACTGCTCACAAATTTTCTGTTAATTAACAAGTGGGGGAAAAAAAACCCTCTTCAGGAAATAAAATAGCCCTGAACCATTGGTCTATCCATTATTCAACTGGAGGCAATGAAATTTATGGGGCATATTAGTTACTGCTAACTTAAATATCATTGATATTAGTCAGTCTAGTCTAAGTAAAATTAACATTGGATTTAGCCCTATGGAAATATTAACAGTTCAATTTTGTGTCCATGTTGAGTTTTCAAATATATATATATATATATATATATATATATGATGTAAGTGTATTGCAATTGGCATAGGAGATTATCAGACACAGCTAATGTGGCACCAGTGTAACACCAGCATAACACAAGAGGATGCCCGTATCAGATGATGTTGTTCTTTTGCATTCCACTGGCGTTATACTGGTGTTTCTTCTTATTGACAGCTGAAGCCATCAATAGATCCCACAGTTCCGTTTTGGTGCTGGCATTGCCAGCATGCAAAAACTTGGGCCATCTAACTCTCTTGAATGCAGCAAGAATGTCTGGTCCAGTGCAAATACTTCTGGGTGAGATCACGACATCCAGGTAGGTTTTGCTCTTTTTATGACCCTCCCCAGGTTACTTGGGATTTGTAAATTGTATTTAGGTGCTTGGTGTCACTTTTTTGTGTTTATTTTAATTATATTTTTTTAATTTCCTGAGCTCACGTCTTCTCGCAAGAATAGGCAGGATTTCAGTCCTGGAAGTGAACAGAGCTCCATTGGATCTCCATTAATTTCTGGGCTGCATTTTTCATGGGAAGGTCAGTGCGGTAGGGAGGATTGTACTGGGACAGGGGCAGGATTGGAGATTATAGGACTGGAAGGCTTTTTGTTTTCCTGTCTGATAAGCTCCATAGTCTTTCCTGCCACACCCTGACTCAGTGAAATGGAAGAAACACAACAAAGTGCCAGCCATAGCTGTGCAATGCTTCCAACCCAACAAGTCTTTTGGGTGGATGATTTCTGCAGTCCTGTTTAACACAGTGAACAAGATTCTGTGCGGCTGTGTGTACATGCACCACTAGTAATAGATTTGTCATGAAAATGCCTGGTCCTGTTAGCAGTTTTGTTCACCTTAAGGCTTAGTTTTAAAAAAGTTTACTTGAAGCTTAGTTCCTTTGAAGGAAATGTAGGGAACCTTTGGTCCTCTGAGTTGCTGATATAATTCTACTCATTCTTCATCATTAACTAAATTGGCTAACATGGATGGGAATTGGAGTTTGACAATAACTGAGGAGCTGCAGGTTCTCCAGCTCTACTTTAAAGGAATATAAAATCCCTATTGACTACACAGTCCTATTCAGAAGCCTGTACAATTGTGCTCAGTGTGCCTTACTTCAGAAGTCTATACAATTATGTGCAATGGGTCTAACTTCTAGTTAAGTAGGTATATTATTTTCATCTATATGCAAAGGGATCTTGTAGCACCCTTGAGACTGAAAGAAGGAAGTTGGTAGCATAAGCTTTCATAAACTTAAGTACTTCATCAGATACATGGAGTGAAGTGCCTAGGGCTTTTATAACTATGGAGATTTTCAGACAACCTATTTGTTCCATTGCAGGCACGGAACAGGGTCTCTGAAAGATTCCTCTTTCAGACAATATTCAACTCTTCCGTGCCCCCAACGTGAACATTATGTTTTCTCCCCATGATATTTCAATCATGGGGGAAGTCATTAATGACCACCCTGTTCTGTTTCTGTAACGGAATCAGGGTGGTCCGAAAGATGTCCCATTCCTCTCCTGTGATGCGGAGAGGTCCGTTCTGGACACTTCCTGCCAGGAACGGGACATCCAGGTAAGTGGGACCCATACCCCCCTTCCCCGGGTTACTTGTCTTTTTTAACATTTATTTTTGCATTTAATTTTTTGATTTGACAGATGGGGGGTATTTTGAATTTCCCTCCCACTCATTCTCTCGTGAGAACGAGTGGGATTTCAGCCAGCCAGTCATAAAGGCAGCCTTACAATGGCTGCATTTACGGCCAACCAGCAAGCAGGGAGGGAGCCCGTTCCTGCAGAGGAATGGAGGTAAGTGTGTGAACATTTACCTCCATTCCATTGCAGGAACAGGAGAGGGGCTTGCAGGACAGAAACGGGGCTTTTGGGCCCAGTCTGAAAATCTCCTATGAATGAGTAAGTTGTATGTGTGAATAGCAATAGAAATGTAAAACTTGCGGGTATGATGATGAAGTGACAAGTTCAGTTTTAACTATGGTCATTGGGGGACAAAGGCAGGAGGAAATATGTTGCCTAAAGTCAGGGTGAATAGATAACCCTATGAATGGTGGAGGAAATGAATGGAATGTAGTGTGATGCTGGGTGGGAACCAGAAAGGAGATGTGATAAACTGGTGAAGAGCCCTCATGAAGCTGGGCTGTTAACTGGTGTTATAATATGTATAGTGTGTCAGGAAATCATTGTCTCTGTTCAATCCACTGTTGATGGACAGGGGTTTGTGGATATATTCACTTTCTGGACACCACTGTACACCGACAAAACAGTTATCTACTCTCCTTAGCTTTAGGCAGCATCTTTCTTTCTGCCTTGTTAGAACTGAATTTGTCACCTCATCACCATACTCACAAGTTTTGCATTTCTGTTGCTATTCATACATACTGCAGGTTCATTCATAGCTGTGAAGGTTGGCCCCTAGGCACATTGCTCCATGCATCTGATGAAGTAGACTTAAGTCTTTGAAAGCTTATGCTACTAACTTCTCTCTCTTAGTTGGTCTCAAAGATGCTACAAGATCCCTTTGCAGACTGATCCAGACTAACACAGCTATGTCTTTGAATATTTTCATTTATGTGTACTTGGGTTAAGATATCAGGCTATATCTCTTCAGCCCAGTGAAATCTTGCAAGCTTACTCCACTTAGTAGGGTAGGTATTTTGCATGAGGCAGCTGTGCCCTATAACAGGGCAAGGGGCTTTTTTGGCACAAAAGTTCCATATGCTGCATGAAGGTACACATGAAGCACTGGATCAGACCATAAGTATTAAGATGGAAGCATAAGCCTACATCCAATTGTTATAATCCAGTTGTTACCCTCTTGTTGTTATTGGGTGCCTTCAAGTCATTTCTGACTTATGGCAACCCTAAAGCAAACCTATCATGAGGTTTTCTGGGCAAGATTTGTTCAGATGGCATTTATCTTTGCTTTACTCTGAGGCTGAAGAGATTATCAGACACAGTAAAAAGTACCTTACGAGAATGCCAGGACAACAGTCCTGTTCCACAAACAGGATCCGGTTTCACACAACATCATGCTCGTCACATTCTGCTCCAGTGCTTCAGCAGTTAGTAAGGCCGCACTTTTCATTGACAGGGAGTTCCCGTTAATGAAAAGCACCGCCTTACTAACTGCTGAAGCACTGGAGCAGAACGCAACAAGCACAAGGATGTGTGAAATCAGTTCCCATTCATGGGACAGGAACGTTGTCCTGGTGTTCTCCTAAGGTACTTTTTGGATGCATCTGATAATCTCCTGAGAGAGTGTGACTTGCCCAAGGTTACCCAGTGGGTTTCCATGACTGAGTGGAGATTCAAATCCTGGCTTCCAGAGTTGTACTCCAGTGCTCAAACCACTACACCACGCTGGCTTTCTTAGTTACTCTCTATCAGTTGGCAATGATTAAATGGGTCTACTCTAGGTAGGATTGTGTGTGTGTGTGCCCTCAAGTTGCCTGTCTGCTTAGGGCAACCACATGATTTTCATAAGGTTTTCTTAAGCAAGGGCTACTCAGAGGTGCCCAAAATGGATCTGCAAGCCAAAAAAACCTGGGTTCCACTTTTCAACTGATCTAATAGTCCTCTGGTCCCTAACGTGTCAGATAAGCGGGGGCTTCCTATACTAACCAGAGCTGACCCTGATTAGCTTCCAATATCAGATAGGATCTGATGCCTTTAGGGTATTTAAGCAGGTAAGATTAGCAAATGCATTTAGGACTTGATTCTGACAAGTTTATAGATATAATATATATGACAACAAATATCAAAAAAAATTATTTTATGATGTCATTGTTTCAAATATGTGTCCTTTTTTCCTGATGGATAATACAAGAGACAGAGGCTGGGGTTTATCTTTTGAGACAGTGACTCAGAGTGAAGGCTGCTTGTAGATTTGCTTCACATCCAAGTTCTGTAGTTCAGATCGAGCAGTTCCTACTTGTTTGCCTTTGGTCATGAGTGAAAACAGGATCAGTTAGTAACCACTTCTCCCAGCTGGTAGCCTGTTCTCAGCATAGGGTCTTCATACTACAAGTAATATCTTGATGGTGTTGGTTTTTTTCTTTCTAGCAACACTTCCTATGTTTCCACTTCCTAACATTCAGTTCTGAAGTTTCAAACTGAGAAGGAAGGAAGTTTCCCTGCAGATATGCCTGAATAGTGCACAGTTAGAAAGTTCTAGAACACTGTGGCAATTTTCAGAAATACAATAATGGCATGATGAAGAATAAGACCAGAGCACTGGGTTATTTTTAGATACTGTTGTCACAGCTGGCAGAAACATAATCAAAATGAGACAGGAGAAATGAAGACTTTGAAGTGTGTGGAATTGCTAAAGGAAATTAAAACATATACACATTTGTCTCAGCGGTAATATGGATGGGTATCCAAAATTGTGAACATCTTATGAAAACTAATACAAAATTTTAGGAACTGCCCAACTTACACAAAAAATGTGTCCAACTTGCAGACATGCTGAGCATAGATTCATCTACTAAATATATCTACTGAATATATTTGTTCAGTGATTTTAAATATATTCATTTTGATGTGAAATGAAGTTCTCATTAAATTTATTTGAGACTGAGTTATTAATGAATCTAACACTTTCCACCAATATGTTTATAAACAATTGATTATGCTACCTATTATAACATATGTATAATACGTAGCTAAATGTAAAGTGTGCCCTTGTGATTTTAGTGAGGAAGTAGCTTAACCTGGGTTGTACTCATTCCCTCTTTGTTTAACAAATAATTGTTCCTCTTTCTCTCAGGCAAGCATTGCAGGTAAACCATTTATTATGAATATCCTGAATCCAGAAATGTTGAGATTGTCAACAACTGGACATCAGTATACTATACCTTTTGAAAACTGATAAACAGAAAAAGATTTAGCATTCGTAATACTATTAATTACTTTCTGCTTGTTGTAACTATACTGATGATACCACTATAATGCTACAGTTCAGAAAAATAGTGCTACAATGGTATAAAATGTTCAGGTGGGTTCTCTGACTTCAGGGGCAGCTTTTCAGAAACTTACATTCCACTTCTCATTCCTCATTCCCAAGTGAACATTTTATTTGAATTCTTGTATAATTACAACTACAAAATGGACAATAGTCAAGCTCCTTCACAGTCTCTCTCTCTTTGTCTCTCTGTGGTTTGATATAATGTTTAAAACATTCAACATCATATAATATTCTTTCCAGATTTTTGTTGGTGTGTTTTCATGGTGTTTTCCTTCCCTTCTCTTCTAGGATGGATCAGAAAAAAAATTATATAGAGGATATAGTAGAGCAGCAGATTTTAGGTAGTGTGTGTGTGTGTGTGTGTATGAGACAGAGAGAGAGAGAGAGGGAAAGAGAAATAACTTACAAATAGTAATAGCTTCACAACAACCTCTCTTCCTCCCCCCCCCTCCAAATAATAACAATTTACCAAATCGTTGGGAAGTTGTTATAATTCCTTTCTCAAATTATTACTCGCCCTTTAGATTAGAAATGAGGCCAGGCTTAGCAATCAGCTATAAATGGTAGGATTTCTAAAGTAGGAGCACTTGTCTGATTGTGAAGTGGAGGCCATTATTGCCTTGATTGGGTCTTTTTTCCCCCCTCGTAGCTTGCTTGATTTGTAGTTGAGAGACACTAGTCACTACTGCTCTAGAAGCAATCAAAGCTTTCTCTGCTCATTTCTGCTCAGCGATTTGGGGTCCACTACTTTGGCACAGCTGCCACCTTTTAGCTTCCATCAGGAGACAGACAGAAATATATATATATGTATGTATCATTACTTGAATCATAAAGTTTAAATGTGAAGCACTGGGACTATTGCCAATTTCCCCCAGATCATCTGATGTTTCATTGCTGAATTTGCATTGCTGAAAACCCATAAAAATTGACAAACACTTCTGCATGTCACATTCCTAGTTCTGGATTATACTCTTAATTTAGGGCATAGGTTCAGAAGACCAGTTTAGGGATATATGAATTCAGCCAGTCAGCTGCTAAACTACATGCATCTGGGTAGCAGATTGATGAAACAGGTTATCCACCTGCTTTTGGGCACATTCGTAGATGGAGTGGTGTTTGGTTCTGATGCTTTATTCACAGTGAGTAGTTCTCTGGAGACTGATCAACATCTGGGATAGTCTTAAATCGATTGTGCCATGGAAGGTTTGCAATGGTGTTATGCCCTATCATGTAGAGTCGATCTGAAGGATTCAGAGTAGTGCTTCACTATGAATTATACACAACAACCCAAATTACATCAATCCACTCACTGAGATGCCAAAAATTTGTGTGTATTTACTCCAATTAAAACTCTTCAGTTTGATGAGGTGCAATGATTCATTATGGGCCAGATGGTTGTCCAAAGCTTTCAAAAATCCAATTGGCCTCCTACTATCACAAGAACTGAAAGAACACTTCTGTCAAAGAAAGTATTTAGTGTCTCTCCCTAAGTTCTGGTGTGTTTTGATGAAGACCTTGGAATCAACTTTTTGTTTTCTATTATTAATAATTCCTAATCAATTTTAAAATGAAAATTCATACATCATGGGCTTTATGATCTTTTTTTTCACTAAACTAGCAAAATGTGGTTGTACCCACAATCAGCTTTGAGATGACAAATAACTTGCTCCTTACATGCATCTACACTGTAGAAATGATGCAGTTTGACACCACTTTAACTGCCATAGCTCCATCCTACAGAATCCTGCGATTTGTAGCTTTGTGATGCCCAGCACTCTTTGGCAGAAAAAGTGAAATGCCTTGTAAAACTACAAATCCCAGGGTTCTGTAGGATGGAGCCATGACAGTTAAAGTGGTATCAAACTGCATTATTTCTACAGTGTAGGTGTACCCCTAGTGCCTTTTGCCATTGATAGCCCAGAATCTCCCCAACACACACACACACCACTTACTAGCTTGCATTTTCACTTATGTTATTATCATTCTGGTGTCATGTTTAAATGTGTTTGTCTAGCCATTTTAAAGTTTCAGAGCTGGTCTGTGTATAATCTACTGAGTTGTTATGTCTCTGGTATGTTTTACTGTATTTGCATTTGTGCATGTTATGGGGCCCTTACACAATATAAAATTATAGCACTATGATTCCACTTTAACTTCCTGAATCACATGGAATCTTGGAATTTGTAGTTTCATAAGGCAGTAGAGTTCTCTGGCTGAGAATTCTAAATACTACTTCCCAAATTTGAGGCGCCGGGATTCAGTGTAATAGAGCCATTGCAGTCAAAGTGGAATCATAGTGCTATAATTGTGCAATATGCCCCTTATATACTACCTTCATACTTGTTAAGATGAAGCAGTGTTTTAGAACACTTTGAATAAATAATTAATAGTGTAAATAAATAAATGTAATAAATAAATAAATAATAGTAACAAAACCTTTATTGTTTTGTGTTTTCATTGCTTCAGACAAGATGGCAATCCCCACCACCACCACCATGTGGTGAAAAGTGGAGTGGATTCACAGTCTGGGGTTCTGAATGCTAAAGTACTTTGAATAAACTTTCCTGGTTTCATCAAAAACCTTTAAAAAGGCATTCAGAGTTGAATTGCTATAATAACTGATTACAATGGTATCAGCTGTAATTGAATTTAATTGTAGCCAAGCTCAAAAGTGCCATACTATATTAAGCAAGTAAAAAACTGCACACTAAAATAAATTGCAAAATAAGAACTATTGTTAATATTATGAAAAACTCAGGAAGCAAACAACTTGGGAAATAGCTTTCACGTAACTTTCAGTATTGTAACTGTTTTTTCTTTTCTTTACTGTTCCATGCATTATCCAATATTATCACTTCAAGAGTTCCAGTAAATTAGGAGAGATTAACCAAGACAGGGCTTTATGGTGAACTAAATTTCTATAACTCACTTCTAAAAAGGAGCAGGAGTTACCCTGCTTTCCATTCAGTATACACTCAGAAGCCAACTGAGATCACACCAATGCAAAATCCTTCTCCCTAATCCATTGACCCATGTCAGTGGGCAGGTGAATCTACACTGGGATATAGTCTAAATTTTAAAGGAGGTGTCCAAGGTACTGACCCTATACCCTCCCCCATGGGCTAAGTGACTTGGGTGGGCCCTTTAAAGTTCATACTAAATCCCAGAAAGGATTGACCAACTCACTGACAGAGAAGTTACTGCTCCGACTGCATACAACATAGCCAACCCTCTTCGCAAATGAGGGAGTCAAGGGGGCTACATGGAGGACAGGGAAAAGAGGAAGACTGAGTGCACAAGCTACCTTCTTTTTGTACAACCAATGGATATAATTCAATGCCCTTTTATTTCCTAGATGTCCACACACATAAAGGAAGATGGAAATCCATAGTGCCTAAGCCAAAGGACAACATTTTGCTTTTCACTCAGCATGTGATGCGTGAGAATAAGATAAGCACAATCTCCATAATGGATGGATGGGTGGATGAGGAAATAACATGTTTTGCTTGGAGATTATTCTAGACTTGTCAATGTATAATTATATATGATTGATATTTCCATCCTTTTTGACTATTTATTTTCATATGATAGCATAAGATGTAGGAAGAGAGATGGCATAAAAATATTTTACATCTGTCATATTACCTCGCCCTCAGATGAACTTACAACATTATTGCAATTACTCATCATAAAGTGGCTTAGAAGGGCACTTACCACAATGAGATCTCGAGTTTTTTGGATCTGTGGACTGGATGTTTTCCAATACATAAACACCTCAAAGAGTTATTTTCCAACATGCTTATGAATCTTCAATCACAGAAAAGCAGCCATGAGACCATTATGGATGGGGTGATTTTTTTAAAAGGTACAATGGGCCCTCAGTATACACTGGGATTTGGTTCCAGGATTCCTTGTGAATACCAAAATCTGTGGATGCTCAGGTCCCATTATATACAAGGATGTAGTAAAATGGTGTCCCTTATATAAAATGGCAAACAGCAAGGTTTGCTTTTTGGAATCCCCCTCCCCCACAGATATTACCCATGCATATGGAGGGCTGACTGTATAGCATTGTGGTTTCCCAGGCTTCTCAGTTGCTAAACAAGAGGTGGGCAACAAGTGGTGTCTGGCCAAATGGGTCCAGCAAAACATTTTTGCAAGCCCCTCCCTGCTCCCCCCCATTCCAGTTGCCAGTTTCACTTCTGCCACATTTTCATGAATTCTCCTAGCAAACAGAATGCAAGGGGAGATTGTGCAGAACAGCAGTTCTGCAAGAGTGAGCACAATTCTTCTTGGTTGACTGGAGCATGATTCTGCTGGCGAGCAAGACACATGCACCATGTTTCCCAACAGAATTTCTGGAATGTTAGAAGCAGCAGGAGTGCCAGGTTGATTGGTAGTCTGGTGGCACACCCAGAAAACTGCCTACTCTTGCTCTACACAGACATTTATGTCCTTGCAGTTTGATATGCTTCTGAGATCCTTCCTTTTATAATGGCCTTTCAGCTTCTTTAGTGCAGAAATATTATTTGGCACAAAAATTAAATTGCTGTCACAATAGTTATGAAAAGCCACATCTTCCAGTTGTCTTGGACACATTGACCTAGTTCAACATAAACCATGGTTGACTGACTGGGGAAAAGCTGCAGCAAATACAAGAAGCGGAAAGATTTTTTGTTTACTTTCACTAGAGAACAAAGCCCAGTTCCATATTGCAGCTATGAACAAGGAGAACTGTGGTTTATTCTAACCAAAGTTCATTTAAGAAACAAGATCATGATTAAAATGGTTTTTCAGATTGTAGTTTGTTCATTAAATTTGGTAGATTAATGTGAAACTGTTGTCTGCTCTAAATTTAAGGGAAGAAACTTTCACCTTCCAAGTCCAAAGGAGGAGCCAAGGGAAGAGTGTGGTGTGAGCCCAAGAACTATTATGAGTCATTCCCAGTCACCTAAACCAGGGTTGGAAACCTTTTTTCCAGCCTGAGAACCACATTATCCCATGAACAAGTTCTTGGGTCACATCCCTGCAGTGACTGAGGCATGAAGCAAAAATGGGTTTAAGGAGATTCTTCCCCCCCCCACCCCCCCACCTCACACATACACATTGAAGGGGGCTTGTCTCAGCTGTCTCTTGATGAATGAAATGTGCTTGTAGGGCCATTTTTACAGCTACTTTTTTTTTTTCAAAACAAAAGGTACTCTACTGGATCTATTTTGGCCAGTAAATGCTCCCTACCTCAGACCTGGGGTTGGTGGGGTTTAGGAAAGTGACAAAAACTGGCTTCCAGTCACTCAAAATGTCACTTCAAATCATCACAAGTCACTCTAATGCAGTCTGCCAAGGATCTGGAGGAGTCAAAAATGTCCCTTCAACACTTGGGGTATACCCATTCCTGGTTTAAGGGATCATCCAAATGGGACTACTGTATGATCTTGTGCACAGAACTACCCCTCAACCTTTGCAATGTCAAGGATTTTCCAGAGATCATATGGTATAGTTTATTCATACACCTAAAAATAACAGTCCAGAAATTTATTTTCTTATTAAGATCCACTTAGTTTTAAAAAGGTCTTCAATAAAATTTGTTTCTCTCTGCAATCAGTACTATAACATTGATCTGTGCAGGTGGTGGGAGAATGAGAATGGAACAAATGTGCTGTTTGAGGCAGTGGCTTCTTGTTCTGAGTAGCAGTTATAAAAACATATAAAGATATTGGCAGGCAAGAAAAGTGAGAACTTTGCCATGATTCTGGCAAAAGTTCTAGTAAAAAATGAATTAATTCATCCAAACCAGAGCTCAAAAAAGTTTGTTTTTCTAAACTACAAATCCCAGAAACTCCCACCTAGCACCACAGTAAATGAAAGACACTTAAAAGGAGATAAATAACAAACATTCAGACACCCTTTCACCTTATAATACATGCATGCGCACACATAGGTATGTACATAAGTGCACTAAAGTATGGTTACATATTCCCTTGAAAGTAAATAAAATAACTTCCACAATGATTGGAAATATCCCCATTCAGATAGGAAAGGATGGACATGTTCAGCTTTAAAGAGGCTGACAAAAAACTGCCAAAGGAATGAAGAAACTAATTTTAAGACAGTATTTTGAAAACATTTTCTAGCTTTTTTGGCTTCGCCAAGGGAGTGTGGCAGTTCCTCCAATCATATTCCCCAAGAAATATATTATGTTGTGTCAGTCTCCTTTGATTCAGAGGTTGGACAGCCTAGGGTAAAGCAATGCTTAGCTGTCATTTAATATTATCAGCTACATCTACTGTATTTCCAAGCAACCTGAAAGGGGGAGGGGGGAATTGGGAAAAGCAGGAGTGAAGGGTATGTTTCCTGGTGCTGCAGGGTGGTAGCATGTCTCATGTCTGGTAACAGAAAAGGATAACCATCTTTGTGCAAACTTGACATCTATAAATTGATTACATAAGTGAGCAATGGTGGCCCTTTCATGTATGCTCCTTTTGTTTCAGCCTTACAGTAAAATTACCAGCAGCAGTTTACCATTAAAAGGGGAATAATAATAACTGGATATGCTTTCATCTGTACATACAATTACAGCGCACGGCATGCTTTAATAGGATTGTGAAAAATCTGTGTTTGACCCATACAAAAAAAGTAAACATTCTTGTTCTGGATACTATATCATTATCACAACAAAGAGAAACTCCTGAAATCTGAGGATTTAAACATCTGGAGAATGTTAATCACTTCAAAATGACGGATGTTTTTTATTTTAGCATTTGACAGACACACTCCTTTCATAGATAGATGATTATTTACATAAATTACATCATCAGTGTGTGTGGGGGGAGAAATCAGAAAACTTCAAAGGATAAGAAGCTTAATTAAAAAGAGACTTTTATTTCTCCCCCTCCCCACACTTCTCCAAACCCTGCCCCATTTGGTAAGATGGCAAGGAGAAAATACCTTTTCCTTTTGCAAATCTTTCTAATCCCTTCATAATGTTATAAATATGAAGCAGTTGCTCTTGAATGTCAGACCATATAAGAGACACAGAGAACCTCTGAATGTCATGGAGAGCTTTGCTTACTCTAGCTCTCCACTTTCAGTTTCATTAATCTTGATAAATCAGTAATACAGTAATATAGTAATTTTACATATTTCTACACAATAAAGCACTGTTTTCTCTTAATTTTACTAAACCTTTTCCTTTCCTTTTTCTGTAGCAAATACAGAATGCCCCACAAAAGGAAGACGACTTACAAAGGTCAGACCCCTCCACAGGCAGAAATACATGGTCTCTTCAGGTGGCCAAGGCTCAAGGACGTAAGATGAGGCAGTAGGAACTTCTGCCCTTGACTATTTCCCTTCACAGTCATGTTTGACATGGAGCCTGCTGAAGTTGCTGTCCTGCCACCAGCTTGGAGCAAAACTAAACTTTCAGTCTAATCAGCTTCTATTGGTGGGGATCATGTACCCAAGGTTTTTCTGTCTCCTACTAGACTGCTGCCAAACTGCAGACATAATGAAGTTTAACACCACTTTAACTATTATGGAGCCATCCTATGGAATCCTGGGATCTGTAGTTTGTTGTGGCACCAGCCCTCTCAGATAGAAAAGGCTAAATATCTCACAAACTACAAATCCTAGAATTCCACAGCATTGAGCCATGACAGTTAAAGTGGCGTCAGACTGCATTATTTCTGCAGTATGGCAGCAGCCGTAGGGTGTACTTATATCCTTATATTTCTGAAAGCTGTTCACATGTCGGTGCCATTTATCTTATCTATTCCAGCAGAATGCCTGATGGATCCTTTACAATAGATTTCAAAAGTGTGCACACACGCATACACATGGCCAATGTTTTTGCTTTCTTGGCAACTTCTTATCTTGGTCTCTGACAAAATAACATAGTTACACATCTTTGATTCCACCACCACCCCTTCCCAGTCAATAATATTCTGCTTAATTTCACCACATGGCCTGTAATTTGTGGGTGAGTATTTGACTTCCCTTTTCTTATCTTGGGTTGAAAGGTTATACTTTCTCCTTCTTCTCTTCATAATTTATAGGAAATATAACAAAGAGGACTTTATTTGCACCAACTGTCTCCAGGAAAATGGTAAATATTGCATATACGGTATGAGTGTGGCAATATTGGTTGGATTAAGAGCATGGGAAAGTTACTTTTTTAGACTGCAACTTCTGTAACTCCCCAATGGCCACGCTGGATAGAGAATATTGTGGTCCAAAAAGATTTTTTTCCAAAACCTGGTTGCATTTAAATTATGCTTCACAGCAGGACTTGGCCTACTATTAGGCAGAGAGAAGCAGCTGCCTCAGCTAGTAGATTTTATGTGTCATGAAAAAAACAGAACATTGTGTTAAGGAAAATGCAACATGGGACATACAGTGAAAGAAATAAAATATGTATGTGAAAGTCACAATGACTAAGCAAGAGCAATTATGGGGCTACACAGGTGAAACTGCTAATGTAAGCTAGAAGCCTGAGAGCCAAGGACAGAGGTACTGAATGCAGATTGGAAACACCTGAGAATCATTAAGTGTACAAGGTGAAATGTTGAAATACATGGGTTGGTCTTAAGCATGGATGGAACTATGTGGACCAATCAGAATGGAAGTACACACCCACTGGGTGGAAACTAACTAGTGGGTGGTGATAAACAATGGCTATAAAATTGCAATGTTTGCCAATGTATTTTTGTGGTTGAGTAGAGGTGCAGTGGTTTGGAGATATTGTAAAGTAGTGTGTAGAGATTGTGATTTGTTGACCATATAGTATATTTATATAGAAGAATAAAGTAGGTTTTATATAAAACTACTGAGTTGCCTGAGTGAATCCTAGAGACGTTTTGGAGACACCTGGAGAAGAGTGAGAAGGCTTGGAGAGTTTGTCAGGATCTTCAGCCTATTCTCTGAAACTCTGCTGCTTTGGAGAAAAGCATTAACCACTGATCTAAGCTGGTTGGCTCTGCTGCATAACAAGGTGGTGAGTTTGAGCCAGAGGTGAATAGCTACATCTCCCATCATCCCTGACAAGGGTTATGGGCCCAGTTACTAGAGCACCCAGCATCCACAGAAGCTAAAAGTTCCAGAGAGTGGAAGAAAGCTTTGTGGATGATAGATCAGAGCAAGCTGTTTGTGCTGCACTGATAAGCCTCGTGAGTAAATCATTTTGTGTTTTGCTTAAGCCCAGACGGGTCGGCTGTGCATACTCAGAAGGACTGTGTCAAATTGAGTCACTGCACAAATCAAGATGGAAATTCTAAAGTTTAGTAAATTAAATAGAAACAACTACTCTACCTGGAAGATTTATGCCCAATCTCTACTAGTAAAGGAAGGTCTGTGGTCAACAGTTGAAACAGGGCTGGCAGCTGATGCTAATGCAGCCACTCAAGAGAGAGATAGTAAAGCAAAAGCCTGTCTTTATCTCATGCTTGAAGAAGACTTAATTAATGACGTCAGAGATAAAACGTCTGCCAAGGATGTGTGGGATACCTTGCAGAGATTACACACTCCTTCAACTGCTTTTGCAAAAATGCTATGGTCTAAAAGAATATACAGGCAAAAGATGGCTAAAGGGCAGTGTGTGATAGAACATTTAAAAATAATGCAAGATTTGTTTGTGCAAGCTGAACTGAGGGGAGTGCAAATTAGCAAAGAGCAGCAATGCTACATTTTAATAGAATCGCTAGACTCTTCGTGGGACAACATAACGAACAGCTTGCAGAACTTGCCAGAAGCTGAGCTTAATAGAGACTTAATTGTGGCCAGAATACTGGAAGAGAACCAGAGAAGAATGTCTGAGCAGGGTGACTCAGCAAGCTTAAAGACTGTGCCAAAACAACAAACAACTCCTGACTGGCGAACGCAGGGGGAAGCAGCCTCTACAAGGGAGCAACGGAGGTGCTTTTATTGTAAGAAGATTGGTCATCTGCAGAGACATTGTAAACATTTTGCAGCTGAGAGACGCAAGCAAGCAGAGAGCAGATGGCAGCCGCGGCAGTATCAAAAACAGTCCAGACCTCCATTTTTGAGGGACAGTGGTAATAAAAAGGGGTTTGCAACCATGATTAAGGAAAAACAAAATGCAAATTCTAAATGGCTAGTTGATTCAGGAGCCTCATCTTCGATGTGTAATGATATAAATTTAATAAGTAATAGAAAATCAGCTAATGTAAATGCTGTAGTATTGGCTGACGGGAAAGAGCTAAGTACTGTAAATCAAATGGGAACTGTGTACATTCCAGGGCTAAAAGAGAATTTTAATGATGTCTTACATGTAAAGGAGTTAGAAAATAATTTGTTATCAGTAAGCAGATTAACAGAAAGAGACTACACAGTCATCTTTGAAAAGAACATGTGTAAGATAAAACTGAATGGGGAATTGCGTGGCATAGGTTTGAAAAGGGATAAACTTTATTATTTGGAGGACAATATTGATAGCTACAGGGTTGAAGAAGCTAATAACATAGAAAATATTCCAATCCACAAAGACTGCATACACGAGCTTCACAGAAAATTCGGCCATGCGAGCTTCAAATGTTTAAAGAATTTAATCAGTATGTGTCCAGATTTAAAAGTTACTGAATGCAAAAACCACTTAGATTGTACGGTATGTCAACAGATAAAGGTCAGAGCTTTTCCAGTAGCTAAGAAAACAAAAAGAATTGCTCAAAGACCATTTCAGTATGTACATGCAGATGTTGCCCAAGCTAATTGCTTGTCCTTAGGGGGAAGCAAGTATTTCCTAGTAATTGTTGATAGGTATACAAGATTTGCATTTGTGAGAATAATGAAAAACAAATCTGATGCTGGGCAAAGTTTAAAAGCATGGGTAAGAATGGTGGAAAGACAATTTGATAGCAGAGTAGGCACCATTATTACTGATAGAGGAGGAGAATTTGTAAATAATCAATTGTTTAACTGGTTTCAAAAGGTGGGAATAAGGCATGAAACTACAAACCCTGCTTGTCCTAGTGAGGATGGGTTAGCAGAAAAGAAAATACAAGATATAAAAAGAATTACTGCTTGTATGATGGCAGATGCAGGGGTGAAAGATAGTTTTTGGGCAGAAGCAACTTTGACTGCAATACATATCAGTAACAGATTGTATCATTCAGAAATTGAAGACATTCCCTACAGGGTATTGTATGGGAGAATGCCAAATTACAAGTACTTAAGGGTTTTTGGACAATTTGCTCATGTTTACACACCTGCTTGTTTCAGGAGGAAAGGAGAACCCAAAAGCAAAAGGCTTAGGTTTTTGGGGTATTCTGGAAATAGCTACAAGTTTCATTTGGGAGGAAAACAAGTGCAGTATTCTAGGTCTGCAAATTTTGAGAGACATGCTGGTTGGGACAAACTGCATGCCAATAAAGAAGTGTTTTTGAGGTTAGGGAGTTCAAATGAGCCAAAAGCACAAACTGAACCAACCTCAGGAAATGGAGGGGTTTCAGTTAAGCAGGAAGCATCACCTAGCAGCAGTGGTAGTTCTTCTGATGAGGAGATAGCATCTAGGCCTACTACTACTCGAATGACTGAAGACAAGAGATTTAGTCATAGAACTACAACTCCCAGTAGAGAAAGTGAGGATGAAAGAGACAGAACAGCAGATTTTATTCCCAGGCGTAGTCATAGAGTTAGAAAGCCTCCAGATAGGTTTGTTGTGACAAAGGCAAGAGCTTGTTTAGCAGTAGAGGAGCCTGAAAGTTTTGAAGAATTGGAAAGTTATCCTAGCGAAGAACAGGAAAGATGGTTTGATGCAATGGATAATGAGTTTGGTTGCCTGGTAAATAAAGATGTTTTTGAAATTGTTGACAGACCCAAAGACAAGAAAGTAATTGGTTGTAAATGGGTATACAAAAGGAAAGAAATGCCAGATGGAAGTATCAAATATAAAGCTAGGTTAGTGGCTAAGGGTTTTGCACAACAGCAGTATGAGAACTATGATAAGACATATTCTCCAACTGCAAAGCCAGAAAGTCTGAGAATGGTTCTAGCTGTAGCAGTAAAAAGGAATTTAGTTGTAGAACATTTTGATTTTGAGACAGCTTACTTGAATGCGGTTCTGGATGAAGAAATATTTATGGAGCAGCCACAAGGTTTTGAAGAAAATGGTAGTCAGAGAGTATATAAATTAAAGAAAGCGTTGTATGGTTTAAAACAAAGTGCCAGAGCGTGGAATCTGTGCATCAATGATGAGCTAGTTAAGCTAGGTTACAAGAGGAGCATTGCAGATGCTTGTGTTTATACAAAAGGAGACATAGTATTAGTGATTTATGTAGATGATTTGTGCGTAGCAGCAAAGTCAAAACAGGAAATTGAGTCAGTAAAAAGAGAATTGTCTAAGAAGTTTGTTTTGAAGGACTTAGGTGTATTAAAGTCTTATTTAGGTATTTGCGTTGAATGGACAGAAGAAGGACATTGTTTATTAAGTCAGAGAAATAAAATTGAAAGACTGATTGAAAAGTGTGGATTACAGAATGCAAAAATAGTAAGAGCTCCAATGACAACTGGTTTTGTGTCTGAGGAAACAACTAGAGCGTTTGAGGACAAGAGTCTCTTCAGAAGTATAATAGGATCCTTACAATTCATATCTTGCCACACCAGACCAGACATTTCTTATGCTGTAAATGTATTGTCTAGAAGGGTTAATGATCCAAAAATTGAAGACTGGACAGCGGTAAAACATTTATTGAGATATTTGAAAGGAACCTTAGATAGGAAATTGATAATAAGAAGCAGTAGTCCAGATCTAGATTGTTATGTAGACAGTTCATTTGCATCAGAATTAGGAGACAAGAAGTCAGTTACAGGAATGATAATTAAATATAGTGAAAGTCCAATAGTTTGGAGAAGTAGAAAACAAACTAATGTAGCGTTAAGCACAACAGAAGCAGAATTCGCTGCTTTGAATGAGATAGTAAATGAGGTACAGTGGATTAAGCAATTGCTAAATGACTTGAATGAAAGTTACAAGATACCAGTAGAAATTCTGGAAGATTCACAGTCATGCATAGCGATGGCTGAAACTGAAAGTTTGAAGAACAGAACAAAATATGTTGGTGTAAGATATCAAAATGTGCGAGACATGGTTCAGAAGGGTGAAATAGAATTGAGATATATAGAAACACAACA
The DNA here is from genome assembly GCA_030847615.1 of Gambelia wislizenii. Lineage (NCBI taxonomy): Eukaryota > Metazoa > Chordata > Lepidosauria > Squamata > Crotaphytidae > Gambelia > Gambelia wislizenii. Next base: position 115,404,356 of record JAUMIR010000004.1, read on the forward strand.
CAACATAGCAGATTTGTTCACAAAAGCATTGACAGCAGAAAAACATGAAAGGCTGACACAAATGGTTGGAATGACATTGTAAGACACATACAATATTTTATTTCGGAGGGGATTGTTAAGGAAAATGCAACATGGGACATACAGTGAAAGAAATAAAATATGTATGTGAAAGTCACAATGACTAAGCAAGAGCAATTATGGGGCTACACAGGTGAAACTGCTAATGTAAGCTAGAAGCCTGAGAGCCAAGGACAGAGGTACTGAATGCAGATTGGAAACACCTGAGAATCATTAAGTGTACAAGGTGAAATGTTGAAATACATGGGTTGGTCTTAAGCATGGATGGAACTATGTGGACCAATCAGAATGGAAGTACACACCCACTGGGTGGAAACTAACTAGTGGGTGGTGATAAACAATGGCTATAAAATTGCAATGTTTGCCAATGTATTTTTGTGGTTGAGTAGAGGTGCAGTGGTTTGGAGATATTGTAAAGTAGTGTGTAGAGATTGTGATTTGTTGACCATATAGTATATTTATATAGAAGAATAAAGTAGGTTTTATATAAAACTACTGAGTTGCCTGAGTGAATCCTAGAGACGTTTTGGAGACACCTGGAGAAGAGTGAGAAGGCTTGGAGAGTTTGTCAGGATCTTCAGCCTATTCTCTGAAACTCTGCTGCTTTGGAGAAAAGCATTAACCACTGATCTAAGCTGGTTGGCTCTGCTGCATAACAAGGTGGTGAGTTTGAGCCAGAGGTGAATAGCTACATCTCCCATCATCCCTGACACATTGTTATTTTATTTTATTTTTTGGTTAACGATTGCATTTTACCACCAGGGACATGGAGGGTTGGTTTTGGAATTTTCTGCTTCATGTTCCAGAATAATATGGCTGCCTTTAAATAGTATGCATGTTAACTTGGGGTGAAGGGTGGGGGCAATGCTACCGGCTTTTCTGCCTGAGGCAGCAAAATGTCTTAAGTTAGCCCAGTTTCACATAATAATCGTTTTGTGTTTGATAGTTGTTTCTTTCTGGAATGAAGAAATTTTATTCTCTTGTAATATTATTCCTCAGAAACAGGGAAGTGAAATGGAATGAAATGGAGGAAATGGCTGCTATTCAAGTGAATGCTTGAACTCAGGACTTGTGATATTGTAGCTTCTTCATTCAGCTCAGTGAGCTGAGACCATGTCAGTTCAGCCCATGTTTCAGATGAGTACCAGGAGATGATGAAATTGTGATCTCTCCATTTGTCTGTAATATGCATAAATAAACAATAATCTACAATACTTGTATTACTTTACTCATCCTAACTTTAGGGGGGTGAATGCATTTTGGGAATGCACCACCATGAATTCACCACCCCACTGATATGATAGTCACTAGCCATCACTGAGGGACCCCTTGCTTTCACATTCATAATTTGAATATCGCCTTCAGAGTCCTCAAGTGAAACTAAGTTTAGCAGAATTCAGTTTCTCTTGCAATTGAAAATGCTGCTCAAGAAAATTCCAAAGAATATGATGTGTCCCAAAGCAATCCGAATAAGATGCACAGTATTCAGAAGGAGAGGGGCTAAAAACCCCACAAACTGTGCAGTAAAAGGATTCAAGTTTCCCCCAAAGTTTCCCAGGAAATGTGCGTAGAAGTACATTTTCGCACATGTGGATGTCCATACTTGCATCACTGCACATTTTCGCTCTATTGCCCTGATCAGAGCATGTGGACCCTCCATTTGAATAAATGCAAATGGATACAAATAAGCAAAAAAATTGTGGAGACAAAACAACATCACTGTGAATGGTTGTAAATGTGCATTCACTCTCAGTATACCATCGCATCTAGACAAGCCCTATGCCTTACTTTCTACACTGATTTCAGTGGTACTTAAGCTCAATTAACAAAGGGCATTTCACACTGCATAGCTGTAGTGCTATGGTGCCACTTTAACTTCCATGGCAACATTCTATGGAATCCTAGGATTTTCCCTTTAGGGTATTTGCAATTCTCAGCCAGAGTGCTCCAGTGCACCCCCAAATTACAAACCCCAGGATACCACAGGATGCAGATATGACATCTAGTGGAATCATAGCACTATAATTGTGCAATGTGAAAGAGCCTGTAGTCCCAGTTAAATCACATCACTCCAAGTAAGTACAGTAGTTGCTTTTATATGTCTGACCCTGCAACTGAAACATCACATCATGCAGCTATGTTATTGGCACTAGAAAGAAAATAAAAATTTGATTGTGCATTGTAGAAAATAATCAGATACATCAAAAATGGCATTATAACGACGCCATGAGATCACAAAAGGGCTTCCTTATCAGACATCGTCATGCCTCAGTGTTATGCAAGTGTTCTGCTCCTGTTATGAGAGAGTTCTTTTTTATTGGCAGGAAGAAGTTGAGAACTGATCTCCCATAGCATTTGTGTTCCGGATTTCAGTGTGTGCAACAAGGCACCCCGTTCTGATGACGCAATTCTAGTGTCAACTGCCCCACCACAACACTTCCGGGTGAGAACAGGAGAACTAGGTACCATGCACTCTTTTTATGAACCTCCCCATCTTGCTTGCAAGTTTCTGAATGTGTTATCTGTGCTTTTTTGAACATTTTCTTTTTTAATTTTGGTGTTTGAGGTATTTTAAGTACACTTGCGTCTTCTCGCGTGACACGCCAAAATCACGTTCATGGAGAAACGTGGAAGTAAGCAGTGTGAATGCTCGCATTGCCAGATTCTTAGGGTGATTTTGTATCATTATCACAGCAGTGTGTGAAAATGTGTGTCATTGTGCCAGAACATGAACGCTGTAAAATATAGTGCCATAATAACATTTTTAGGCACTCATCTGATAATATCCATAATCACTTAATTTGAATTTTCGCTTGTGACATTATAAATGATGAGAAATCCCTGCAATGTTGCAGCTCCCAAGTAATGTTGATTGGAATTGTAATGTCTTTGGAGCAATTTAACTCATTCAAGACAAAGCTATGAGGTTTTGCAGCATCAGCAATATAGTGGTGGTGGTGATGATGATGATGAGTGAAGTTAAAACAGGGGATATACATCCTTCAGTATGAAGCAAGAATGATGCATTTGCTGGTCTTAGTGACCCCCCACTGTGCTTGGTTAGATCCAAGAAAAAACTAAAAGAGAGAACATGCAAGCTCTAGGATGTCACACAGTCAGTTTCAAGAGCTTCTTACACATTTGGCTGCATTTCTACCCAAAAAAGGGATGGTTGTGTTTGTTTTCTTGTAACTGGCAGCACATTGCAAAATGCTGGCTGGTAGACCTGGTGTAATTTAGCTGATCCCATACAATTTCCTCCTACACTCTGAGTTGATCTGCAGGTTGACCTTAGACAATTTGTCTTCTTTCTGGGAGAAATGTCACCCAAAAGGAAGCTATTAAGTCAAGAAGGTAATTCTGCCAGAACAGTCCACTGTATAAACAGAACTTGACCTCAGGTAATTTATTTCTAGTCCTTTACAAAGAGACTTAAGAGATAGGACTGATAAATGTCAGAGTCTCAATCTGTCAATTAAAAAAATAGGAAAGACCAGCCCCCTTAACATATTATTTTGGAGTAGCTGAATGAAATGTGCTAGGAGCTAACAAGCCAAGAAAAGGAAGGGGGAGTCGAGAAGGGGAGAATAGGTCACCCAAGCTTCAAGATAAATTTTGCACTCCAAATCAAAGGTTTACTCTGAAAATGTTTGTTAATGGATGGGTTCAGGTTAAGGGCTGGAAGCTAAGTAAGCCTGACAATAATGGTTATTATACAAATAAAGGTATGATCTGAAAATAACGGGAATTATTGGGAACAATATGAAGGGCAAGGATAGAGCTGCTTAAAAATGAGCAAAAATGATTAAGAAGAATATATTCTAAACTGACTGCAGTAAGTCGGTATCATTCACCTACACTAACCTCAGGGAGTTGCATTGTACCAACACTACTGATTTTGTTTCCAAAAATTCAGCAGCATAGTGATGATCAAAGTGGTCCTTTTACTTAAAAAGTCCGATCTTTTATTTAAACAAGGCACATGACCCATGTGCATCTTGTTTGCAAGGAGACATTGCTCCCAAGGGCCTTCCTGAAGCATGAATATTCTTATAAACAAGTCATGTTGGGAGCACACACATACTAAAGGAGAAAAGGGCATTTAATCACCCTTGCTCCCTCAGATTTCAACAGCATTGCCAAAGACTCTTGGGAACTGATGGGGAATGGCAAAAATGGAAAGGTGGCTTATAGCCCATGGGCCATGTGTTGTCCATTTCTGGTTTGAATGGATATTGTCTCCCCTCCCCTTTTAGTCCATGAAACCCAAATATTGTGGCCTGTAAATTGCAGGGGCATAGCTACCATTGGGGATCAATGGGGATTAACCCTAAATCTAAAAACAACAACAACAACAACTCAGACCCTCCTGCCACCATCTGGCCCATCCCAGCCCCTCCCCTGATGAACATGGACAGGCTGGGAAGGGATCCATTTGTTCTCACTGAATCTTGGCCCTCAGGCACTAAACCAGCGTTTCTCACCCAGGGTTCTGCGGAACCTTAGGGTTCCCCCAGAGATCGCGAGGGGTTCAGCGAGGAAATAGTAATAAATTAATAAATCACTGAGAAGCGGTGAGCTGAAACAGCTTATCTCTCCCCTCCACAACAGAGAAAGCTGGGGAGAAATGAGTGTGTGTCGATGGGTTTTCACACCAAAGGGGCCTCTTATGGGTCAGTGAGGGGTGGGAAGGAAGTTAAAGTGCCAAATACCTTGCTCTCCCTCCCAACTTTTGCTCTGCCTTAGATGTGCTAATCAGGCTCTGGCAGCTAAAGGGCAGGCAGGGGGTGAAGCACAGCTCCTGCAAGTGCAGTGGCACAGTGGTTAAATGCCAGTACTGCAAATCACCACATTGCAAGTTTCCAGAGGGCTCCAAGCTTCACTCAGCCTTCCATCCTTTTGTAGGTCAGTAAAATGAGTACCCGGCTTGTGGGGGCAATTAGCTAATTCACATTGGAAACTGCTTAATGCAGTGTAGATGTGTAAATTGCTATTGCTTAACCATTTGTAAGCCACTCTGATAGCCTTTGTGGCTGAAGAATGGGGTATAAATACCTAATTAATTTAAAAATTAAATTATTGTTTGCCAGAACTGAGGACAAAAGAGGACACTGGTTTGCATAAAACTGATTTAAAGGTACAAATGCAAAATGAAGTGTGTGCTTTTTTAACTCAGAATAATGGAAAGAGAACTGCAATACTGTACAGCTCTTACCCAGGTGGGAAAAACTGACCAAGTAATCCCCTGGTCTTCCCAGCTACCCAGGTGCCAGCTGTGGATGGGAGAACTCTGATAAAAGTGACTTAGGGCTTTCTTTTAAAAACAAAAAACAAAACCAGTTTTGAGAGGGCAGGAAGCTACAGCCCCTCCCTCTCAGCCTGAGCCTAGCTGCTTGGTTGCTGCATTTTTGCAAGCTCTATTAGCAAAGAGCTCAATCTTTGGGTCAGAGTCAGTGATGTAGCCATGTTTAAATATTTGAAGGGATGCCATACTGAGGATGGTGCAAGCTTATTTTCTGCTGCTCTAGAGACTAGGACATGGAGCAATGGGTTCAAACTACAGGACATTTTTCAGGTTTTAATAATGTTTCACAATAAATATATTTGTTTTTCATTTAATTTATTTTTATTATAGATTACCTTTTTTTTTGGTGTTTTCATAGGAAATTTTGTCAGTATTTTAATGTACACTATAAATACTTCTCTGCCAATATGCTCTTTCAGGAATGTTACTTTCAAGTATCAAATATGTATTGCTAGCAATGTGGAATATTTTAGGAGGAATGAGTCTAAAAAATAAAAATGTATTAAAAATTCCAGGGATCTAGCCCTTTTAAAAAAGAATAAAAAATATCTTCTTTAAAAAAGAGTTAAAATAATTTACTTTCAAATTCGTGCAGAGTGCTGCTTAGGAATGCTGAGACAGACAATCTCAATTAACATTTAAAAGTGTATTCAGAGCGAGGTCTGTGGTCTGATCTGATCACCCATTGAATTAGACTCATTACAAAACAAAGGAGTCAGTTTAAAATTGTAAATCAAAAGTTTACTAAAGGTATATCAATCTCAATCTACATACTAAAACAAACTTTAAAAAAGGGTGTTCCTAACTAACTAGGAGGATTTAGGGTAGAAAGACTCACCCAGCCTTTTAGCGGTAGAGGATGTATGGTGAACATCATGGCATGGCTTCATAGCAGCAGCATGGTTACAAAAGAATGGCATCAAAAGAATATGGCATAAGACAAAGATAAAGATGGCTACAGCCGCATGGAGACTCTAACTTAAAAGAGAACTTGTAAAGAGCAATATAATTTAAATTAGGTCATGTGTTGAATGACCCAGCACTCCAGTTGGCTGGAATTGCCTAGTGAAATAAGAAAAAGGGAGTTTGGGAGAACAGAGCATGCTGGGGAAAAATTCCTAGACTTATCTTAGGATATGAATGGGGTACACAAGATTGCTTTTACATTACAATAATTATTTCCCCACATACTACAAATATACTGTAATAAGCATCTATTTTTTTCACTGTTTCTTTTTTTTTTTTTTTAAGGGAGCTGTAGGTATAATTTTTACATAGGGGATCCCTGAGACCTAAAAATTATTTCAAGGGTTCCTCCAGGATAAAAAGATTGAGAAAGGTTGCAATAAACTATGAGGTCTGTCTATTAAATAACAAGACTGTGTTTCTACCTTTCAGACAAATCAGGGAGAACTGCTTGTGAACGCTTGAGTGATGATCTTGAACATGTCTCAACCTGCATGACAAACATCAACACTCTCAGCCATTCAGTTAATTGTCAGTTGTCAAGTTTAAAGCAGCTGTGTTGTCTGTTGTGTACTGGGAAAATGCTAAGTTTAAAAGTCAAGCAATGTGTCAATTTGAAATTTTTAGTAAAATTGAACAAAACACCAATGTAATCTTTTCAAATGCTTATTGAGGCCTACAGGGAAGACTGCATGTGTCGTGCATGTGTGTCTGAGTGGCACAAAAGATTCCTGCATGGCAGGGGGTTGGACTGGATGGCCTTTGAGGTCTCTTCCAACTCTGTGATTTTATGATTCAGAGAAGGACATGAAAATGTGGAAGACAATGAATGCCCTGGACAAGCTTCCACTTCAAGAACTGAAGAAATTGTGGAAAAAATCAGCCAGATTGTTCAAGGAAACTGCCAATTCAGTCTCTGAATAATAGCTGGAGCCATGAACATTGAGAAAGACACTGCATGGAAAATTTTGCATGAGGATCTCAACATGAGAAAAGTTTGTGCCAAGATAGCCCTTAGGGTTCTCACACCAGAGCAAAAAGAGTGCTGCAAGGAAATTTGTGCTGACATTCTGCAGCAACTTGAGGGGGACCCAAACCGTTTTCAAAAAATCATCGCTTGTGATGAAACCTGAATCTTCCAGTATGATCCTGAGACAAAACGACGCAGGAAAACACCATCATCACCAAGAACGAAAAAAGCACATTGAAGCAAGTCCACATTCAAAACCAGGTTCATTGGGTTTTTTAAAATCCAGGGTGTAATTTTGGCAGAATGAATTCCAGAAGGCAGAACAATGAACCAGCATTATTATAAGGAGGTTTTGACAAAGCTGAGATAGAGTCAGGGAAAAAAAAAAGGCCAGAGCTGTGGAAAAATTGTTTCATTCTTCATCTTCTTCATCAAGACAATGTACCTGCTCACACAGCACTTTCTGTGAAGCAGTTTTCGGCCGATTAGCGCATTTCTACACTTGAACATCCTCCATATTTGCCAGATTTGGCACCATGTGACTTTTTTTCTTTTCCCTAAAGAAAGTGAAACTCAGTGTTTAAAGGAACACATTTTGAGTCAACTGATGCAGTAAAGAAGAAAATGGCAGATGTGTTGAAACAACTGACAGAAACTGATCTGTTCCACACCTTCAACCAGTGGAAAACAAGACTTGTATTGGTGTGTGAGTGTGAATGGGGAGTATATTGAAGGGGACAAGCATTAGAATTGTAGTACATATAAATAAAGGTGGGTCATTGTATCAGTCTCATTATTTAATAGACAGACCTCATGTGTCCCTAGTAAGTTGCCATAATGGACCAGTCCTATAAACTATATTGTGGGTGGGGATTAGCTCCCAGGACAGCACCTTCTACTGATGAAAACACTGTTGCCTTCTTTTAGAGACCATACAAAAATGTAGTCTCTTACATGGCATCCCATATCTACAACAGAAGACTCTCCTTCACCCATACCTGTCTGTATGAACTCTGAGGTCATAAAGAGAGGCTGTTCTCCCCTTGTTGTTATCAAGTGCAATTAGGTTGGTGAATACAAGACAGAAGGTCCCACAATTATGGAATGAGCTTCCATAAGGTCCCTTCCGTGAAGGTTGTCCACAGTACTCTAATATCTGCTTATTATTGTTGGCTTTTCTCAGAACTTTTTTGTTTTTAGCAAAGCTTAGAAAAGTTACTTCTGGTGTAACAGTTACCAGAATTGCCCAGCAAGGGAGACTTGAGAAGTGTAGTCTTGGGGGAGGGGATATTTTTCCCCCAAGCACTGATTTGTGGGTTCTTGATTTCAATTGCTATTTTAAAATTGATTTTATTGTTTTGTGCTCCTTTTACTCTGTTGCTACTTTGGGAAGGCTCCATCCTTAAAGGTGACCTAAAACAATTTTTCATAAGGAGTAAACATCTCCTTATGTGACTGACTATGTGACGAATGTTGCTGTCCTTGAGCAAGCACGGATCACCAGCATTGAGGCCATGATATTGAGAACACAGCTGCGCTGGTCAGGGCATGTGTCTAGGATGGAGGACCATCGCCTCCCAAAAATAGTACTCTATGGTGAACTCGCCATGGGTCAGCGTAAGAGGGGCACTCCAAAAAAGCGATACAAGGACTCCCTGAAACAACATCTCAAGCTTGGCCAAATTGATCACCAACAATGGTCTGCCCTGGCCTTACATCGGGAGGCATGGAGACACACTATCTACAATGCTGAAGCCTTATTTGAGAACTCACGCCGAACAAGTCTTGAAGAGAAACGGCAACACAGAAAGAATCACAACCCAGAAACATCACCCAAGGAGACCTTCTGCTGTGCTTTCTGCAACCGGACTTGTCTATCTCGGATTGGCCTTTTTAGTCATCAGCGCGCTTGCAGAAAACACGGGATGAGTCCTTCCTGAATCTTCGTTTGTGAGGAAAAGCCAGAGAGAGAGAGAGAAAGAGAGAGAGAGAGAGAGAGAAACATCACTCTAGTCCAAAGGAACTGTGGAGGCCAAGATCAAGTTGTGACAGTTGAGAGTTGAAAGAAGTTAGGCATTTAGTGAAGAAAGGGAGAAGAAGCTGTATATCTGCTGTGCTTTCCAGGCATTAGGATGCAATTCCCATTCATTCCAACCTAATTGGCTACAACATCCAATCTTCCTTATTGGACTGCTACACAGCAATGTGCCCAGGTGTTAACCTTAGAAACATGACCTTCTCTCATCGTGTCTACACTGAGAGCAAAAAAAGTTTGAAAACCTATCAATCAAACTAGACGAGGTTAGCATTAAGATACTTAACAGTCTTCCAAATTAGTTCAGGTGTTCATGTAAAAAGAATATGAATAAAGATAAGAAGACTCGCTGTTAGTGAGAAGGGTTTTACTGTGCAACCAAGTAGATTTAGTACTGTACCCTCTTTCACAAATATGATACTTTAATACCACTTTAACTGCCATGGCTGCATCCTATGGAATCCTGGGATTTTAAATTACACGTTTTTAAGTTATGAATTGATTGTTTTTCATATGTATGCTTTTTAAACTGATATTATACTCTTTTAACTGATTATGTATCTTCAATCAGTGTTTGTGTTTCTAACTGTGTTATGTGTCTATTTATTGCTGTATTTTAATTTTTTGTTCCCTTCCTCAATTCATAGGGAGAGTCAGGTAATAATAAGAATTATTGTTGTTGTTATATGGATAGTTGTTGTTGTTGTTTAGTAGAAGTAGTAGCAGTAATAGTAGTAGCTGAGTGACATAGTAGAGCTGACTGACAGAGAACTCCAAACCCAGCACAAAATTCAAGACCTCGGGATTCCAAAGGATGGCACCATGGCAATTAAAGTGGTATCAAAGCAGTTTTGCTGAGTATTCAGCATAATACTTCAGGCTGGGAAAACTATTAATCTTGCTAAAATGAATATAAATGCAACACACACATACCTTATTTTTGAACCATTTGTTTTTGACACCAGGCTAAAATAAATATGAAATATTTACAATATGTAAATTTCATTCAACCTTGCACAAAATAATTTAATAAACATTTATATTCAGGGTAGTTTGCAGAACAACCTGTAAAACACCAAAACATGTGGAAAATTGTCAGTTAGTTGTTATGGCCAATTATTAATGTTAACTGCCATCAAGTCAACTTCGACATATGGCAACTCTATCAATGAGAAATCTCCAAGTCACCCGATCCTCAAAAGCCCTGCTCAGGTCTTGCAGACTCAGGGTTGTGGCTTCCTTGGTTGAGTCTATCCATCTGGAATCTGGTCTTCTTCTTTTCCTACTGACTTCTACCTTGCCAAGCATCATTGTCTTTTCTAATGAGTCATGTCCTAGGAAATTATCACACAGGTAAAATAACCCAGAACAGGGACAACAGGAGATTGCTAAAAGGCTTACCTTCTATACGACGTTGGCCTTGTTCTGGGATGCTCCTGTTCTGTTCCTGTTCCTCCCCCGTTTCCTCTTATTCACGGAAAAATCCGTGAATATGAGGCCCATTCTGTTATTATAATGGAATGACGGGCGAGTGAACAGAGGACCTGTTGTGCTCCCGGGACGACAACGGATCATGACGTCACTGGGAGGTCCCTGCTGGACACTACCGGGTGCGATCGGGATTACAAGGTAAGTTTTTTAAAATCCCCTCCCCAGGTAGCTTTTTATTTTTAAAATGTGTTTTCGTGGTTGTTTTCTTTTTTGACAGCTGGAGGGGTCTTTTTAAATTTACCTCCCGGCCGTTCTCTCGTGAGAACGGCTGGGATTTGAGTTCCCGGTCATAAAAGCAGCCTTACGACAGCTGCATTTATGACTGGGCAGGGAAGGGAGGGGGAGCCCATTCCTGATGCAGAATAAAGGTAAGTGTATGAAACGTTTTCCTTTATTCCACGCCAGGAATGGCAGAGGGGCGGGTGGGGGGGTAGCAGGATGGAAACGGACCAAAAGGGTCCATCTGATAATCTCCCTAGTCTTATTCTGATTTCTTGAATACAATCTCCATTTTGATTAATGACTGGGTCAAGATATAAGAAATCCTTGACTATTACAATGTCTTAATTGTTTACTTTAAAGTTAAATAAATCATGTGCAGTCATTATTTTTGTTTTCTTAATGTTCAGCTGTAAGCTTGCCATGCATTTTCTTCCTTGAATTTCTTCAGTTATTGTTCCAGGTCTTTGCTATTTTCTGCTTATAATATGGTGTCATCTTAAATTGTTCAGTTCCTTGCTCCAGTTATCACAACTCCTTCCTCAGAGTATAATCCAGATTTGTGTATGATACATTCAGCATACAAGTTACAGGTAGGTAAATAAAAAGCAGAAATAAAAAGCAGCCTTGATTGACCCTCTTGCCAATTGGAAACCATTCTGTTTCTCCATATTCTGTCCTAATGGTGGCCTCTTGTACTGAACACAGGTTATGCATTAGGATAATCAAATGTTATGGTACGCCCATTTATTTCAGAGCAATCCATAGTTTATCAAGATTTATACAACCAAAGGCTTTCTTATAATCTTCAAAGTACAGGCTAATTTTCTTCTGAAATTCTTTGGTGCTCTCCATTAACCAACCTATGTTTACAATATTATTCTTCATGTCCCTTCCTCTTCTGAACCCACTATGGACATCTAGAATTTCTCACTCCATATATGGTAAAAATCTTTGTTGTAGAATTTTGAGCATCACATTCCTTGCATGGGAGATTAAAGCAGTGCTCCATGGTTATTGCAATCCTTAGTGTCCCCTTTCTTGAGGACTGGAATGTATAATGAGTGTTTCTAAGCTGTGGGCCATTCTTTTGTTTTCCACATTTGTTGATAGATTTTAGTTAGAACTATAGTAGATTAGATCCTGTCTCTGTTGCCTGAAACAGCTCTATTGGTATGCCATCTGTTCCTGGTGATTTATTTCTTCCAAGTGCTTTAAGTGCCACTTCCACTTCACTTTCTAAAATTTTGGGTTCATCTTCAAATGGTTCTTCCTTGAATGAATCTGTCATCCTTTCATCTCTTTGATATGGTGCTCCAGTGTATTGTTTCCATCATCCTTTTATTTCTTCTTGACCATGCAGTGTATCCCCCTGCTAGTTGTAGAGCATCCCTACTCTTGGTTTAAATTTCCCTTTCATTTTTCAGATCTTGTGGAAGAGGCCTCTTGGTCTGCCTCTTTTATTGTTATCTTCTATTTTTATGCATTGATTGTTACAGTAGTTCTCTTGAGCTTTGCTTTGGATGTTATGAAAAGCTCTGACAAGTAGATTTTCATGTCCTACATATCCATCCTAATGTCCAACGAGCAGTGTGCAATGCAGATGAAGCAGAAAACCCTGCTTCCCACAATGTGCTTCTCAGACCTACAGTGTTCCCTCACACAGGTTATTCTTCAGACATTGCCAGTGGAGTTGTGGTAAATTCTAAAGTATAGGCACTCATCCTAACCACACATGCATCTCTCTCTGGCTTTTCTTTGCAAATGAAGATTCAGGAAAGACTCATCCCGTGCTTTCTGTAAGCATACTGATGACTGAAAAAGCCAATCCGAGATAAACAAGTCCGGTTGCAGAAAGCACAGCAGAAGGTTTCCTTGGGTGATGTTACCGGGTTGTGATTCTTTCTGCGTTGTCATTTCTCTTCAAGACTTGTTCAGCGTGAGTTCTCAAATAAGGCTTCAGCATTGTGGATAGTGCGTCTCCATGCCTCCCGATGTGAGGCCAGGGCAGACCATTGTTGGTGATCAATTTGGCTGAGCCTGAGATGTTGTTTCACTTTTTCGGAGCGCCCGTCTTGCGCTGACCCATGGCGAGTCCACCGTAGAGTACTATTTTGGGGAGGCGATAGTCCTCCATCCTAGAAACGTGCCCTGCCCAGAACAGCTGTGTTCTCAGTATCATGATCTCAATGCTGGTGATCCGTGCTTGCTCAAGGACAGCAACATTCGTCACATAGTCAATCCAGTGTATATTTAGGATTGTGCATATAAGTGTTGGTGAAAGGTGACCCATGTTTCAGACCCATAAAGGAGAATAGACAGTACAATGGCTCTATATGCATCTAAAGAGGGTCTAAAAATGCAAGCATCCCATATTTCTACTGTGTTCTCTTAATCAACATAAGGAAAATATTGAACACTGAGTGTCAGGACCCAAATTACAACAAACACACAGTCTGCCCTGAATTCAGCACTAGGACATATCACCTGTGCTTAAAAAGCAATGTGACTGTTCTATATGGATGACCTTTCTGTGGTTAATATGAGGTATATAAAGGGAAACACAACAAACTGTTTTCCTTGCCACCCTCTATCGAATTTAGACAGTTTAGTAGGCTGAGAAATCAAATTGTTTTATAAATGCTAGATTAACTATTAAGAAGATATAAGAATCAACCAGCTAATCCACCCCAGAGGGTATTTGAGAGCACCAGGGGCAAAATTTTTGATTCTTTTGTGGGAAGGGGTTTGGCAGGGAATATAGCCCTCCAAGGTCTTCTGGGGGACCAATGCATCTCGATAGCTTCTGACAGTTGCCCACCACTGCATTCAGGGTAGGAATCAGGCTTCCAGCCCAACCACAGCATAGTCAATGGCTCTCAGAGCTAGAGTCAACAACATTTGAATGGCTGCATGATTCCAGCTCCATTGTAACCATACCCTCCGACATTGCACAGAAGAAAACCAGGACAAATGTGCCCAAGCATTCAGCGTACAAGTTACAGGTACTGGGAATGGCAAACTTCTGCCCCCCTCTCCTCTCCCCTCACTTTTGCTTTTTGACCTCAGTTTGCAGCAACTGAAGTAAGCCAAGGACAAAAGGGGGGAAGTGGGAGGAAGAGAGGGAAACCGATATATTTTAAATGCTGCTGAAAAAGTGGTATGACAGAGGATTTATAGAGACTGTCCATTAGGATTAATTGGAACTGACCCTGCTAAATCAGGACAGTTGGAGGGTGTAGCTGTAACTGAGTCTGGCAACTCTACAACCTTATCATACTCATCTTTATTCCAAATTATTCACTCACTCCCAGGTTAAAAAAAAAGGACACCAGTATCCTCTTTGTTTTTGTCAGGATCCTCTGAATATATGGAGGCTGACAGATGCTGTTGGTATGTTTTCTCTTTTGGGTTCCTGGCATGAAAAAGTATTTCACAACACAAGCTCATTGCAATGTTGTGGAGAAAGTCTATTGAGTAGAACATGGGAGGAAAAAAAGACCATTAATGTGTATGTGCATGCGTTATAAATTATTCCAGAATCTTCTTTAAAAAATGAGGCATCTATCTTTCAAAGCTTGGAAAGTTAATTTTAGAAAGCAATTCATTATTGTTCAAAGGCCTATTTTAATGTTACTTACTAGCTAACACTTTACATTATTGTTGTTTAAAAGTAAATATCCCTTTGCAATTCTCTTACCGCTACCCCTACCCATGGGCTTATAATCATTAAACCAGTAGTACTCAAATCCTGTCTGATCTGGGAAGCTAAGTAGGGTCAGCCCTGGTTAGTACTTGGATGGGAGACAGCCAATGAATACCAGGTGCTGTAAGCAATATTTCAGAGGAAGGAACAGGAATAACCACCTCTGAGTATTCCTTGCCTTAAGAACCCCATGAAATTCATAGGGTTGCCATGAATTTGAAGGCTCATACACACGGACACACTCAATGTGGTGGTTCAGGAACCAGTGCCAATCTGTGAACCATGAGCTGCTGCTCTATGGCAAGTTTCTAGGAAAGAAAAAAACAGTTGTAGCCATTGGGCTCAAATTTGGCACAAGTCCCTGGGACATGGGGGTGGTGGTTGCTGGTCCCCCACATCAGATAGCCTAAGCAGCACTGTCATACCCTCTCTACCCTCCCCTCCCCTCTGTTACCAGGCAACAAGCGTGTTCAGTTCATAAAGAGTATGAAGGGGTACCTCTCACTTGAGAAAAATAAATATTGGTAAATCTGTTTTGAGGGTACAAATGTTATTGCTGTACATAAGATGTTATGGGTCTCTTCATCAAATGTGCACTAACAAACACCATGCAAAGATGGAAAATGAGCCATCCCACAGACCAAAAAAAAAATAAAATAAAAAAAATTCTGAGTGGTAACTTTTTATAAATACAAAGTGCAAGGCTGCCATGTCATCATGTAATGGTGGAAGAAAAGATCTGCTACCTATTTTTGAACAACAGCCCCATATTTTGCATAAATTAATAAGTGTGGACCTGTATTTTCAGAAATGGTGAAAGTGATTACTTTGTAGGAGTACCTCTAGAAAGTCCAGACCTGAGGCATGCAAAACATAATTCCATAACCCCCAACATTTGAACATGAAAAGCAGGACATGTGTGCCCAAGAAATATGAGGATGTGGTCAGTGTGGCAAAAGTTATTAATGAGGAAGAACACACATGCTAAGAGAGGCTGCAGCAGTTTGCTTTTGCCTGGGGCTATAAAGGAGGCCAAGATTCCAGCCCCTTTTCACCTCTTTCCCCTAATGAGTTAATTGAGTGCAGACTGTTTGTGTAGTCTGAACTCATTTTAAAAGCAATGGATGTAAACTGAGGACAAAAGAGGGAAGGGGGAAGTGGAGAAAGAAACTGGGATGTTTTAAAAGCAGCTGAAGAAGTGAGATGGCAGAGGATTAATTGGAGGGTATATGGTATATTCTCTCTCTCATACACACACACTTATGCACATACAGAAGATTATCAGATGTGGGGGAACACGCCAGAAAACCACATTCCCAACTGCATCAGAAGATCACTAAAAGAAGAGAAAGGGAAACCTTACCAGATGCCGCATCCTTCAGCTGTCCCGGGGGTGTAGCGCCGCCTTGAACGAGGCTTCCCTTTTGCATTGACAGGGAGAAGCCACAAATTAAAATGGATGCCTTACTGATGACCGCGCTACACCCTGGAATGCTGGAAGACATCGTCCTTTCTGTTCTTCTAGCAATCTTCTGATGTGTTTTTTGCCATGTTTGATAATCTCAACAGTGTATACATGTATGAACACATATAAAAATGACATGGTCCAATTTTAGTTTTATCAGTCCCACTGTTCAACTGGGGATGATCCTTATTGATAGATGGTCAGAAATTAATCTGATTAAAGGCAAGGAAGTGGAAAAAGCAG
The DNA here is from genome assembly GCA_030847615.1 of Gambelia wislizenii. Lineage (NCBI taxonomy): Eukaryota > Metazoa > Chordata > Lepidosauria > Squamata > Crotaphytidae > Gambelia > Gambelia wislizenii. The sequence goes on from JAUMIR010000004.1 coordinate 115,420,834, forward strand.
AGGAGGGAAGAGAAGGCACCCACATTTGGGTCATCATCATCATCATGACACCAGAAAGAACACACCAATGATGAAAGGAAGACTTTGCAGAAAACATACAGAGAAAAAGAACCACATCCAATCATGCTTGTTTTAATTTTCAGACATGTAATGTAATGTAATGTAATGTAGAATGACAGTAATCCTGCTGACGTCAGAAGTGCAGCCTGAGGTAAACAGGTTATAAATCTTATAGAGATTATAAATGAGAAAATCAAATATATTATAGAAAGTACGTCGTAACCCTACATGATAGACCTAGGCCAGGGAACCTGGGCTAGAGAAAACATCCTCCCAAATCAGATCAGTGTCTGGCTAGCCACAGCTGTTGCCTAGCTTTCACAGTTAGATAAACTTGACCAGCTGCATTTCTATGGAGATTATCAGATGAACTAAATATGGCATTATCACAATGCCAGGAGATCGCTAAAGGGCTTTCTTTTCAGACGTGTTCCCATCTTGTCATGCACCTGTGCTGCTGCCGTTCCACTGGCACTGATTTTTATTGACGGGTTCAGCTGTCAACAGATCCCCCGTTCCGTTTCTGTCATGGAATGTCCTGCATCTAAAAAGGTGCCCCGTTATGCTGGTGCGATGCCAGCTTCAATGGGAGTTTCGTGCTAGAACACTTCCGGGTGAGATGAGGACATCAAGGTAAGTGACACACTTTTTTGTACCCTCCCTGGGTTACTTGTTATGTTTTAAGTATGTTTGGTGTAACTTTTTAACTTTTAGTTTACTTTTTATGTTTGAATTTCCCACGCTTTCATCTTCTCACGAGAACAGCTAGGATTTCAATCCAGGAAGTGAAAGGAGCTCCGTTCGAGCTCCATTCATTCCTGGGCTGCTCTGCCAAGGGAACAACACACAATTAAGGCAGGTCCGAAAACTTTTTTTCCATTACAGGAATGAGAGAGGGACGGGAGAGGAGATTGCAAGATGGGAACGCTCTTTTTGTTCCCGTCTGGTAATCTCCTATGTTTCAGGCTGCTGTGATTTAAAGGGCTCATGACCTTCTACATGAGTCTGCATTGTCTCTTGGGAATTTTCAGGAGGGGATTTGTTTTATGTCCCATGCTGACAATAAAACAGTGCTTGACCAGGGCCTTCTTGGTAGTGGTGCTAGGTTTCTGAAAGTCGCTTCCCAGTCTGGCTCTTAATCTTTTGAAGAATTATGGACATATTTTAGAATATACGTAAGCAGACAACATTGCTGGAGCAAAGGCTGGTATTCCTAAAATTCCGTGGCTGTCCATATTTTAATACAGCTTGGAAAAAGTTCCATTTTGGATTTCAATTCCCAGAATCCCCTAGCCAGCATGACCAGTGCCAATCCAAGCAGGGGGTTCTGTGAGCTGTAGTCAGAAGTGTAATTTTTGACAGCTCTGCCTTGAGGCCTCTTTTTCCATCTGTAAAACTTGTGAATGAGCATATATGTAGTTGGCCTGTGTGTTTCCAGCAAGGTGACACTCACCGCTCCTAACTGTTGCCCATGGACTTATTCTGAAACATAAGGTTTGATTTTTCCCCACATTTGCTAAACTCCTGCTTGCCAACCCACAATTTCTTCTACACAGATTTTTGCTGATAATGATCAGGATAGCAAGCATGATAATCAAATGGAAAACCTTTCATTCACTTTCATTCTGCAGTGCCTTGTGTACAATAATCCCTGTGTGGCCATAAGAAATCATTGTGATCACTGAGGAACTATAGAATTGCTCCCTAAATTCAGAATGAACAGGAAGGCCATTGAGCAATGCCTCAGAGAGCCATTAAGCAGTGGCAATAAGCTGGTTGGGGTAAAGTTTGTGAATTTGGGAAGGGGAGGACATGGTCTAGTTGCCATATTTGGTCATGAAACTCCGTCATTCCCCCTGAGCACTGGAACCTCAAGCAGGCACTCAAATTACTACCACAAAATACCAAGATTCAGCTGTTGTCCCCAGACAGACTCCCATAAATCTGAGAAACATATGGAGTCCCACTAATTTGTACCTTATTCCACTTACTGCACTTTGCAAATGCTACAAATAATGTAGTGGGCAACTTGTACTACTATCCAGGGATGGGAGAAAGCACATAGAAAGTCTACAGATATCTGAAATGGCCTTATACTTAGTCCCATTGCTTAGAAAAGTTACTTTTTTGGACTACAGCTCCCCTCAAAACCTAGCTAGTGCAGCCCCTGGCCACACTCGCTGGGGATTCTGAGAGCTTTGCACTGCAACAAGTCTGTCTATCCCAGTACTGTCTGTTCTGACTGAAAACAGTGCCCTGTATACAGTTCTCCAAAGTGGCAGGAAGATGATTTTTCTAGTTTTGCTGCTATCTGAGATCCCTTTAACACAGGGATGGGACTCACATGGCACTTCAGCTGTTGTTGCACTGCAAGTCCCAGCAGCCGTTGCCAGCCTGGCCAATGGTGAGGAATGCTTGGACTTGTAGTCCAACATCATTGGGATGGCATCATTGGCAGGCATGCAAAACCATATGCTTTTATTATCCAAATGGACATCCTGCGAATCACAATAGCGTGAGTGAATGACTCACATTTTTTATAGTCACCAGTTGCCACCTCCGAACAATTTTTTTTTATTTGTAAAAGCAGACCTAAGGTGCAGAAGTGTGATATTCCACTTAAATAAACAGGGGGAAAAAGAAAAGAAAAAAAGGCTTTTGTTGCCTCAGCACACAATTGCTACAGCGAAAATCCAACATGGTGGTTTCAGGCCCTTGAGGCAGGAGTAGAAGTCTGCTTGGCAGCTGTCCTTGCTGCACATTGGAGGAACCTTCTAAAGCAAAGCTTCAGGAAAAGCCAAACTAAGAGCAGCAAGCAAGACTCCACATTAGACAATGGGCTTGAGGCAGGGGCTGGGGTCTGCTCAGCACCCTGTCCCCACTGCACATCAGAGGAGGCTTCTAAAGCTTTTGGAAATCTTTAGAAGGATCATTCCACCTCGACCCAATTACCTAACACATTTGCTGTTACTGCTTCCAGTACATGACCAGTAGGCAAAAAGCACTGAGATTATGGAAGTGTTGTTCAAAGGAGAAAAACATTTTCCCTTCCGTAATGTTTCTGGGTGAATCTGTTATGTTACTGAACTAAGGCCAGCAAGTCAGTCGCTAAAAATATACAAGTTGTGAGTCAAGTCAAGTCAGTGCGTCATTTATTGTTGAGTTGAGCCCACATTGAGTCATTGAAGCAACTTGAGTCAATTGAATCAATTGAGTGGAGTCTAAGGACTTTATCAGACCAGGCAAATATGGCATCATAAGGATGCCTAATGGTCACGAAAGGGTGCACGTACCAGATGATGATGTCCTTTTGCGATCATGTACTGTAAATGAGGCATATTTTTTTATTGACAGTTCAAGCCATCAATAGATCTCCTGTTCTGCTTTTCTGCCGGCATTGCTGGTGTTTGAATGTCACACCATAGTACTCACGTGAATGCTGTGTCAATGACAGAACATTTCCAGGTGAGATCGTGACAGCCAGGTAGGGGACGCTCATTTTATGACCCCTCCCATGTATTTGGGATTTTAAAAGTGTGCTTTAGTGCTTTTCTGTACTTTTTGTGTCTTTTTTAAAATTTCCCATGCTAGTGTTTTCTTGCGAGAATCGGTGAGATTTCAATCCCAGAAGTAAACGGAGTTACAGTTACTGCTGGGGAAGCCTCATTGACACTGGAAAAGGTAAGTCTGGTAGGGAGGGTCCTTTTGCCAGCATAAAAATGACACAATTTATGCCAGCAGAAGAACGTTAAGGGGGTGGTGGTCTGATAAAGTCCTACATCACTGCTTTCTGTGAAATGGGTATTCTATTGCAGCTGAAAACTGTGGATCCTAAGGAATGACTTGGACACCAATTCTACCTTGTACTTAGGAAATACATTCTTTGTCTTCTGTGTCTGAACATTTGGCCTTCTGTGAAATGGAAGTTCTGTTGGAGCAGGAATGAAATTGGTAAAACAGTGGAATCATCTGCATTGTGTGAAGTAGGTGTTTTGTTGTGGTATCTAAGATGAAATAAGTGGCTTCATTTTAGGGGCTCAGACCCAACCTTTGTCTTTTACTCACATTATCTCTGAGCCTCAGTAATTTACCATCTGTGGGGGTGGGGAATGTGGTGCCATATGAAGGCAAATATGTGGCCTGGTATTTGGGACTCAGCCCCTCAACATCTCTCTTGTATTCAATTTCATAGGGAACTAACTTGTTTTTCAGCCTCATCAGTTTGCCTTCTGTGAAATGATTGTAGTGATTAATTTTATCATTGACCACTCCCTTGTTACAATTGTTTTCTTGCTGATGCTGGGGAGAGCATGCGATGAGCATCAGATGGAATGTTGATGAGTGAATGGGAAGAGAGCATGAAGGAGCCAATCCTGTGGCAGGAAACTGGTATTGGAAGGGTCTCGTTGAGTGAAAAAGGTGCATGACAGCTGAGAGAGGGGAGCTGAGGATATGATGTGAAGGGGAGAGGACTGGAAGAATGTGTGTACGGCTGTGAGTGGTGCTGAGGGAATGTATGTGCAGTGAGAATATGTGTTAAGAAGAACAGAGGCTGATTGAGAATAAAGACCAAAGTATTTCTGTTATTTAGAACCAATAAATCAGTCTATACGTTTTGTTTATCAAATCCAGACTCCTCATGAATTATTTCCCTTACTGATATTTATTTGATACCTGTAATTAAACACACTGATATAAGTACTATCCAGATTAAGTCAACCCCCAGTCCAAGGAAGGGATAAGGGGGAAGTTTGACATAAAGGTGGCTACTGTGGAACTGCAGTTTCCACAGATTATTTATTTGGTGGCAGCAGTGGGATTTGAAAACCCATGTGTCACAAAAGTTGTGGCAGTGTCTAAGTGATGAGGCAGCGAGGCTGAACATTGACGTAAATTCAGCTGGTGCACCTGCGCATCACAATGACTCCCCTCAGAGCAGCCATTTTGTGATAGTCATCATGACTTTTCCACAAAATTGAAATGTACCTAGGACCAAAGCCTTTGGGGGCATCTAATTTATTATAATATAATTGTACTTTTCTAATGTCTGATTATGAAGAAAACACTCTGACTGGTGTTGATGCTGTAAAATTTATTTCAGCAGTGTTCACGAGACTTTGAAGTACAGCACAAACTTTTTAATAAGAAAAGGCACCATGCTAAGTGAACTAATTACATATTGTAAAACAAAGGCCTTTTTGTTTACTTATTTTTGTTGCTAACAACTCTCTCGTTCTAATATTCTTTTTTCTTTTCTTTTTTTGGATTTCAGGGAAAGGACAGTGCTGCAATTATTCACAGCAGGTCTTCCAGCTGTTAATCTGAATTACATCTCTATTGCTTTGGAAATAATTAACTTCTAAAAATATTTACACACAAAAGACTTCTAGCAATGAAATGAATATGTTCTGGAACAATGTGGACATTAAACAAAGGCAGATCTTCCAAGAGACTGAAACCAACATGGAAAATCCTTAACATGGACTACATTATGTAAGATACCCTCAAGTAAATCTCAGTGATTTTAGGTACAGTGACAAAATCCAAACCAGACTTTGAGGATTCATCATATTTTTTTAAAAAAAGAAAGAAAAAGATCACAAAACCAATGCAACTGAGCAGGGCAGAACAGAGCAGGTGTCTGAATTCCCACCTGTATATAGTTGAGTCTAAGGAGATTATCAGACGCAGCTAATGTGGCACCAGAATAATGACAGCAGAATGCAAAAGGATGCCAATGTCATATGACATTGTCCTTTTGCATTCCACTGTCATTATTCTGGTGTTTCTTTTTATTGTTGGGCCGGAGCTGTAAATGGATCGCCCATCCTGTTTTGGTACTGGCATTGCCAGCATCTGAAACCTTGTGTCATTTTTGACTCGTGATTCCAGCATCAATGGGCGGTCCTGCCAGAACACTTCTGGGTGGGATCATGAGAATCAGGTAGGCTACTCTCTTTTTTGTAACCTCCCTGGGTTACTTGTTATTTTTTTTAGTATGTGTATGTGTTTTTCTAAACTTTTTGTGTGTATTTTTCTTTTTCTTTTTGAAATTCCTGCACTCTCATCTTCTCGTGAGAATGGATGGGATTTCAGTCCAGGAAGTGAATGGAGCTCTGTTAGAGCTCTGTTCATTCCTGGGATACCTTTGGACAGAAGATAAGGTAAATCTGATGGGGAGGGTTATTGTGCCTGGACAGGGACAGGATTGGAGATTGTGGGACAGGAACGCTTTTTGTGTTCCTGTCTGATAATCTCCAAAGTGTGTCTACATATATTCAACAATATATATTTAGAGGCAGATGGTGCTTTCCACGTTGTTGGAGTGGTGACTCTGCTCTGAGCTTTAGTCCAAACTTCAAAGCAGTTTACAGATTACTAAACCTGTTTAGAAGATAGTATCCAGCACCTTAGACAGTGCGGCAGAAATCCTCAGCCATCAGATCTACTGATAGATGGGGGTTAGGTGGGACCACATGGATGGCCTAGTTATACATGTAGAAAGTTCCACAGGCATTAAAGACCTCCACTGGAGTTCCGTTTCAGGGTAGAGGTAGGCAGCTATGGATCCAGTGAATCCCAAGCCCACTAACTCCACTGTAAGATCCCATGACTAGGGCCCTCAGCTCTGCTGCCTGGAGCTCGTGTATCTAATTCCACTTCCCTTATCAGTTTCAAAGAAGAGATTCCAGCCTTATAACACTATAGTGTTATAGCACTATTATTCCACTTTAACTGCTCTGGCTGCCTCCTGTGGAATCCTGGGATTTGCAGGTTAGGGAGGGGCATTTAGCATACTTAGCCAGAGAGCTCTTAGGCCTCACTCAACTACAAATGCCAGAATTCCACAGGAGGCAGCCATAGCAGTTAAAGTGGAATAATAATGCTATAACAGTGTAGTGTGATAACGCTCGGTCAAATCTGGCAGGCCAAAAAGCTCAGTTAGCTGGCTGAGCTTTGGCAGTGGTGAATAATGTGCTTTACTCTTCCTCTCACTTACCGCAGCCAAGATCTTGTACACTTTTAGTTTAGTGTAAATATACTGTAGCAGAGTTTCACTGGATCAAACAATTGTGCAACTGATCGTATAGCAGGAAATACAGTCTTGAGCTGGCCTGTAGTTCAGTGACCCTCCTACTCGATTAAGGAGATTATCACATGGGTTCCCAATAAAGTCCCTGTCCCACTACTCCCCTCCCACCCCACTGCCATCCCTGTAACTGATTAATTTTTTTCCCCAGACACCTACCTTGATCGCGCAAAAGAAACTGCCCCCCCTCCAGCAGCCCAGGCATGAATGGTGCTCTCAGAGAGCTCCACTCACGTCCTGGAAAAGCAAGTCCTGGCTGTCCTCACGAGAGAACGATCACGCAGGAAATTTAAAAATAAAAAAATACTAAACATCAGAAAGCACAAAAACACACTTAAAAATCCCCAAGTAACCCAGCGGGGTGGTACAAAAAAGCCTGTCACTTACCTGGATATCCTGATCATACCTGGAATTGGTTGGCATGGACCTCCCAGATTGCAACTGCATAATGGGGCACCAGTTCACACACCCATGATTCCATTACAGAAATGGAAAGGGTGATCTTTTAACTACTTTTGCCTGTGGGATTTAACGGCGGCAGCATGGGACAGGAACAATGACGTCTGAAAGGGAATCCCTTTAGCGATCCTGTTGCATCCCTGTCCCTAATTATTAGGTTTGTGTGATAATCTCCTAAATGTGACAGCTTGCCAAAATCTACTGCAGCATTGTCCATATTGGCTTTTCTGTCTCCTTCTGGTCATGATGTTTCGTATTACAACATGGTCCTTATTACAGTGCCTAATGGCGTATCAATGTGCAATTAGCTTTCAGTTGGAATAACTTTCACCACGAAGTGGCAGAGCTGTCTGTGCTTGTGGAACAGTGGAAGTTGCACCAGAAATATAGCATTTGTGCTACTTCTGAGAAAGTGCAACTTCTTGTACAACATTTTCACTAGTACAGTACTAAAGAGAAGGTTAACCAGTGCCATAGCAGGCATGTTTAAATATCTGAAAGGATGTCTTGTTGAAGAAGGAGTAAGCTTGTTTTCTGCAGGCACATACCTGACAGTGTGGTGGAGACTCCGTCTCTGGAGATTTTTAAACAGAGTCTGAATGGTCATCTGTCAGGGGTGCTTTGATTGTTTATTCCTGCATGGCAGGGGTTGGACTGGATGGCCCTTGTGGTCTCCTCCAACTATGATTCTATGGAGATTATCAGACACATCAAAAGTGGTGTTACAGCAACACTAGAAGATCGCAAAAGGGCTCTCTTACCATATGACATTGTCACCCATTGTTATACACCCATTCTGCTCCTATTCTGTCAGTGCTGCTTTTTATTCATGGGAGAAGCCATCAAAAGATCCCCCATTCTGATTGTATTCCGGATTTGCCTGTGTGTGACAAGGTGCCCCGTTTCGCTGGCGAGATCCCAGCGTCAATGGGAGGTCCCTGCCAGAACACTTCCAGGTGAGATCAGAACATTGATGTAAGTGACACACTTTTTATGACCCTCCCCAGGTTACTTGTTAATTTTAAAGTGTGTTTTTGTGCTTGCTGTCATTTTTTTTGGTTATTTTTCTTTTTATTTTTGAATTTCCCGTGCTCACGTCTTCTTGTGAGAATCTGCGGGATTTTGATCCAGGAAGTGAATGGAGCTCCATTAGAGTTCCTTTCACTCCTGGGCTGCCCTGTCAATAGGAGAGGAGGTAAGTATAGTGGGGAGGGTTGTTGTGGCGGGACTGGGACAGGACAGGGGCAGGAGTGGAGATTGTGGGGCAGGAACATTTTTTGCATCCCTGTCTGATAATCTCCTATTTTATACTCTTGCATAACTTCCCAGAAATCACAATTACATGAACAGTTCTTACACTGCTATGGTGACCTGGTAGGATCCTGAACATAGGATTGCCCTTTAAATTCACATTCACTAAAAGATTTGAGAATACAAATCCTAAAGCCAGTCAGTATCTCTCCCTCCCCCACTTCCTCTCAACCTCTCAGCAGGATTTTGAAACTTTGCAGGCTCTAATCAGATTTTTTTTAAGTTCATGAATTTATGGTGACAGTAACCAAATGGAATGTTGGTATCTGATGTAGCTAATTTGACAGCAGGCTTCTGTCTACCTCAGGGATATGGGGAGCTCTTCTTTCCCATATTAATAATGTGCAATCCATGAATTTCAGCTAGAATTCTTGCCATTTATGTATTTATATTCTTATCCTGACTACACAAAAATGTAGAACTCAGCTAACAACTTCAATTTAAAAAAACCCTCTCTCTGGCTTTTCTTCACAAACCAAGATTCAGGAAGGACTCATCCCGCGCTTCTACAAGCTCGCGGATGACTAAGAAGGCCGATCCGAGATAAAAAAGTCCGGTTGCAGAAAGCACAACAGAAGGTCTCCTTGGGTGATGTTTTTGGGTTGTGATTCTTTCTGTGTTGTCATTTCTCTTCAAGACTTGTTTGGCATGAGTTCTCAAATAAGGCTGCAGCATTGTGGATAGTGCATCTTCATGCCTCCCAATGAGAGGCCAGGGCGGACCATTGTTGGTGATCAATTTGGCCGAGCCTGAGATGTTATTTCAGGGAGTCCTTGTATTGCCTTTTTGGACTGCCCCTCTTACGCTAACCCATGGCGAGTTCACCGTAGAGTACTATTTTTGGGAGGCGATGGTCCTCCATCCTAGAAACGTGTTCTGCCCAGCGCATCTGTGTTCTCAGTATCATGGCCTCAATGCTGGTAATCCCTGCTTGCTCAAGGACAGGAACATTTGTCACATAGTCAGTACAGTGTATATTTAGGATTGTACATATACAGTGCTGATGAAAGCGTTGGAGGAGTCGTAAATGTTGGCGATAGGTGAGCCATGTTTCAGACCCATAAAGGAGAATAGACAGTACAATGGCTCTATACACACTGATTTTTGTGCTTCACCTCAGGTGTTTATTACTCCAGACTCTTTTGTAAAGTCTTCCAAATGCGCTATATGCCTTTGCTAATCTGTGATTGATCTCTTTGTCAATCTTGGCATCTGAGGAGATGATGCTTCCCAGGTAGGTGAACTGCTGAATGGACTTAAGCACAGATTTGCCTACAGCAATGTGGGGATGGTGGTGTTCGTCCTGTGGTGCAGGCTGGTAAAGAACTTCCGTTTTCTTCAGGTTGACTTCCAGCCCAAACAGCTCTGCAGCTGTTGCAAAGCAGGATGTTAGGCACTGCAGAGCTGCTTCTGTGTGGGCAACAAGGGCAGCATCATCAGCAAAGAGCAGCTCACAGACTAGATAGTTTAGAGTCTTGGTGCGAGCCCTCAGACAGCTTAAGTTAAACAAGCTACCATCAGTACGGTAACATATATAGATGCCGTCTTCTTCTTCAAGCTCTGCCGTAGCCCTTTGGAGCATCATGCTGAAGAAGATTGTAAATAAATTTGGAGCAAGAACACAACCTTGCTTCACTCCATTAGTTATTAGAAAGGGCTCTGAAAGAGCAGTGCCATAACTGACTTGACCACGCTGGCCTTCATGTAGCAAGATAATCATTTTAAGGAAGTTGGGGGGACATCCTAGTCTTCCCAGGATCTGCCACAGACCTTTTCTACTCACAGTGTCGAAGGCTTTTGTGAGGTCAACAAATGTTACATAGAGACCCTTGTTCTGCTCCCTACATTTTTCTTGCTGTTGTCTAAGGGCAAATACCATATCTGTAGTACTCCTATTGGCTCTGAAGCCACATTGGCTTTCAGGAAGAAGTTCTTCTGCAATAGCAGGAACTAATCTGTTCAGGAGCATCCTTGCAAGGATTTTTCCAGCAATAGAGAGCAGTGTTATACCTCGATTGTTTGAGCAATCAGATTTTGCTCCTTTTTTCTTGTACAGGGTGATGATGACTGCATCTCGGAGATCTGATGAAAGTTCCCCTTTTTCCCAACAATTCACAAGGAGTTCGTGGAATTTATCATGGAGTGCATGACCTCCATGTTTCCAAACTTCAGGTGAGATTCCATCAATACCAGCTGCCTTGCCGTTTTTCATCTGCTGTATGGCCTTAAGGGTCTTTTCCAAAGTGGGAGCTATGTCCAATTCATTTTCATCCGTTTTTGTATCATATGTTGGATAGCTGAGCCGGTTGGCACGAAAGAGACTTTGAAGGTGTTCAGCCCATCGATTCAGGATGTAAGCTTTATCAGTAATTAATGTTTGACCATCTGTCTATAAGGAGCTTTGGACCTGATCTGTAGGTCCAAATACTGCTTTAAGAGCTTCATAAAATCCTCTAAGATCACCCAGATCTGCACAGCGTTGTGTCTTTTCTGTTATATTGATCCACCAGTTGTTCTGAATGTCTCAGAGTTTTTGTTGAAGTTTACTACATGTGAGACAGAAAGCTGCTTTTCTTACATGGCAAGTTGGCTGGGCAAGGTATGCCTGGTAAGCAGTTCTCTTCTTTGCCAACAGCTCCTGGACCTCTTGGTTGTTTTCATCAAACCAACCTTGATTTTTCTTGTGGGAGAACCTGAGGGATTCTTCCACTGACTGGAGGATACTGCTTTTGATATGTTGCCAAAGCACTGTAGGAGACGGATCTGTAGGATGGTCTTCAAGTTTTGTTTGCAGATTTGCCTGGAAGTTGTTTCTCATGGTAGCTTGTTGAAGATTGTTGACATGGAGTCTCCTCTTGAAGATGCCACCTCTCTTAGGTTTGAATTTAAGATGAAGATTTAGTTTACATCTTACGAGGCAATGATCTGTTTGGCATTCTGCACTGGGCATCACTCGAGTATGACGGACATTGTGAATGTTTCTCTGGTGGACTAGAACATAGTCAATGAGGTGCCAGGGATGCATCCAGGTTGTCTTCAAGCTATCTTTCTGCTGAAAGATAGTGTTTGTAATAGTCAGATGTTGTTCTGCACAGAACTCTAGCAAGAGGCATCCATTATTATTGCAATTTCCGACACCATGCTTGCCTAAGACACCTTTCCAGGCTTTGGAGTTCTTTCCTACTCTGGCATTGAAGTCACCAAGGATGATAATTTTATCTTCTACAGGGACTTTATGTATGAGTTGGTACAGGTCTGTGTAGAATTTGTCTTTCTCTACAGGGTCGGCTTGCATAGTTGGGGCATATATACTAAAGAGAACAACATGCGGGAAGCATAAGGAAATAATGCGATCAGAGTGTCCTGTTGGCAAGGTTTTGAGTTTGGAGGTAATGGAATTTTTAATCATAAAGACTACATGTGAAAGATATTTTTCGGTTTTGCCAGACCAGTAAAATGTGTATCCAGTGCCGTGTTCTTTAAGGCTGCCTTCCTCATGGAGACGAACTTCACTAAGAGCAGCAATATCAATATTAAATCGTGATAGTTCATGGGCTATTAGAGCAGAATGACGCTCAGGCCATCCACTATCTGCAGAGTCTCGCATGGTTCTGATGTTCCAGCATGCAAGCGTCTGTTTATTTACACCTTTGGAGGCCAGTGTGTGCCTTTGTTTCTTTGCCTTGGTTTGACCACATCAGAAGATGCCCGTTGGCTGCAGCTAGCCAACCAGGTAGATGGGGATGAGCTTTCGTTAGGCCACCTTTTATACGCCCCTTTCCATATGGAGCAAGCAGTGCTCTCCTTTAAAAAGGCTGCTTGGTCGTTCAGGATGCTGCCGAACAAGACTGTCATCTCCCGGGTCAGCCTTGAGTGACCAATGTCCTGAACCACCTGCATGCAGGATTGGGTCTGCAGCTTCCAGTGCATCTTTACACCTGCCGTTTCATCCCTTGCCTATTGCTACAGGGCTTTTTCATAATTGGATTTATCCTTCAAGCCTGTGCAATGGATTTTTCTGGTGGAGCGCAGCGTGCACAGAACTGGCCTCACCCTTTAAACCAAAGGTTCATCTGCTGTGGCCTTGCAAGCAATAACGGTAGCAGCGAGGTCCTTGGGTCGTAGGCTTGATTAGAGTTTCCTTCTCTTAGATGGTTGACCTTACAAGGTTGGATGAGCTCCATCTGCCCAGGTTTGGGATTAGAGTTTTCTTTCTCCTAGGATGGTTGCCATAAGGCTAGGGAGCCCATCTTGCTCTTTGACGCTCTTTGTCAGACCCTTTGGTTTTGACCTGTCTGGCATGGGAGACCCTACCGGTGGCTATTATGCCACCGCCAGCATAGCTCAAAACATCATTAGGGTACACAAGCCTCTCTCCCACGACAAGGGGGCACGCTCAATGAAAGCATTAAGCATTAAGAGCATTGATGAAAACAAAATAAACAATAACTTCATTAAAATCAAAAGTCAGTAAAACAACAACTGTGAATCCATATGTTACCTTGTGTAGCCTTTTGGGTATGTGTATCTGAAGACATGTAAAGGAGGAGCTTGACATTTTACCATGAAGCCAAAGCATTGTAATTAATATTTGGAGAGTCACTAATACTCCCTAATTGTTATTTGTATTTCAGAATTACTGGGGGATTTTTTTTTCTTTTCGAGGCTATCTGTGGGAGAGTCTTATAAAGTTTTGTTCCTTGCAGGATAATAATAATAATAATAATAATAATAATATTTATTTATATACCGCCCTTTGGTAACCCAATCAGGGTGGTTAACAACATTAAAACACCATACAACGTAAAACAGTATACTCCCCTCCCCGCCTTAAAAAGTTATTAAATTAATTTACAAATTAAAACAACAATTAAAACACTTAATAAAACACACACTTGCATTTAGCAATAAAGTAGATCCCCAGCGATATTCAGTTCTGTTAACAAAGGAGTCTGTGGGGACTCTTCTGAAGGGGGGGGTCCCGAGGCCGGGATAATCTATTCTAGAAATGCCTGCTGGAAGAGATCTGTCTTGAACCCCTTTTTGAAGCTGTCCAAAGATGTCAATTGACGGATCTCATCTGGCAGGCCGTTCCATAGTCTGGGGGCGACAAGAGAAAAAGCCCTGTGGGAGGTAGCCGAAAGCCTCGACTTTTGAGGCTGCAGCAAATTCCTCCCAAGAGGACCAGAGTGCGCATGGAGGATTATAGGGGAGGAGACGGTCCCTGAGATAGCTTTAAAGGTGATAAGCAACACCTTGTACTGGGCCCAGAAACCAATAGGCAGCCAGTGGAGGGACCTCAAAACCAGAGTGATTTGGTCCCTCCTAGATGTTCCTGAAACAAGCCTGGCCACCATATTTTGTACTAACTGTAGTTTCTGAACCACAGTTCAGTATGAGAACCATCTACTGGTCAAACATCAAGGCAGGACAGTACTAGCCCGTTTCGAATTCCTGTTTCAGCTGAAGCAAGTGCGAACGGTCCAGGGCGTACTCCAACTCCAGATCGTAACAGGGACAGCAAAAACAGGTGATTGCAATCTCAAGACCTGTCAAACTCAGCCCCGCAGGTCCTAGGGGGTCTAACGAGCCCCCTGCTTGCCAAAAAAGGGGTTGAGATCATTGCTCAGAGGAACAACGATCTCACTGCTGGCTGGGTGTGCTTGGGCAGCCGCCACCTGGGTGGTTAAGTGCAGGCTCTACCTACACTTGAACTGCTGTAAAACCGCTGAAACATTTTGAATACTGAAGAGAAGAAGAAGTTGATTTAAAACCAAAGGAGTATCCTGGCTATGCAAACAGAGACTCGGGTAATTCATCTTCTCTATCACTGGACTATATACCTTTTAAAAGGCTCTCTAGACTTCTGGAAAAGGAAGCCTCCTTTGACTTGGGGAATTTCCTCTTCATATTCTTTTTTCTCCCTCACTAAAAGACTTCATATATTAAAAAGTAATATAATTGAGTCAAGGAGAGGTGGAGAGGTAAATATTGTGGTGGATAGACCCCCCCTCCCCTGTTTTTCTCCCCCCCCCCCACTACTGGTTGTTTTTGAATAGCTTTTTTTTTCTTTTTTCTTCATTTGGGAACTAAGTGACTCTATTCAAGGAACTTCCCTGATTTTTGTTATTCCTGTTATGTTATTATTGCTTATTTTTGGACTTTGGCACTGATTTTCTCTGTGTGTGTGTCTCTCTCTCTCTCTCTCTCTCTCTCTTTTTTGAATGTGCTGCCTATTGTGCATTTTGGTATTTTTATTTATTATTATTTTTGTTGTTGTGGGGTTTTTTGTGTCCTATTAATTCAGTAGCTACTTTGGGTTTTTTTGTGGGGGAGGCACCTGAAAATATAAGATTAAAACTGTGTTTATTACTCTCTCTTAAGAATTGGATTTGCATAGAACTTAAGTACTGAAGATCTCCATATTTGTTGGCATAAAGCCAGATACTTGACCTTGGAAATGCTGAGCTGGAAACCTGGATTGGAAGAGTGAGAGAAAGTGAAAGGAAGAAAAAAAAAAAGAGCAGTTGTTGGAAAGAAGAGCTCTTACTCACCTCTATAATAGTCTCCTTTTTGTGGCAGTGGTTTTCTTCTTCTTTTTCCTTTTTAATTATATTTAATTACATTTAAAATATTGATATATTTTTTCTTTCCCCCTTTTTTCTGTTTTCTCATTTTCTGTTAACTAAATAAAAAAAAGGAGGAAGGAGGATTTCCCCCCATTTGTATTTTTTTTTTACTTTTCCTCATTTTCTTTTCTTTTTTCTTTCTTTTCTTTTTTCCCTCCTTATTTATATTTTTCATTTTTTTATATTATTATTTTTTTTCCAAAGACATATGTCTATGTACATATATACATAAGTTGGCATAGGGTTTTTTTGTTCACTTTTTAGTTGCATCTGGATTTTATACACAATTTTTTTTTGTTTCTACACCTGGTAGATATATCTATATCTATAGATATAGATATCTATCTATATCTATATCTATCTATATCTATATCTATATATCTATATCTATATCTATAGATATAGATATATAGATATAGATATAGATAGATATAGATATAGATAGATATAGATATAGATATAGATATTTCTCTCCCCCCCTTTTTTAATCCCCCCCTCTTTCTCCCCTTCCTATTTTCACCTTTTTTACATTGAGAAGAGAGAGACTTGAAGAAAGGAGAAAGAACAAAAAGAAAAAGAGAGTTAGAAAGGAAATAAGAGAGAAGAACTACAAGACTGAAGGAAAATAAGAAGGAATAAATAATGGAAGGAAATAGGAATTTGAGAGTAGAGCTGAAAATTTGGAAAAGGAAGAGAGACAGAGGAGGAAGAAAGAGTAAGAGATCAAGAAAAAAATAGTAATAAGTTGCAGAAGGCTTGTGAAAGTAGAAGAAGGTAAGAGGAAGTGTGAAGATGGCTTCTGGCGTAAGGTCAAAACAAATTAAGCAGACAGAATCTTATTATGGATATGGAAGGAGAGGATCAACAGAAGAAGGAGCACCATAATACATGGTGAAATTCATGGAAGAGATGAGAGATAAGGGAAGAGTGAAAAAGAAGGGAAAATAATAACACAATAATAGTTGATGGATTATAAGTATATTACAAGGAATGTAAAGGGGCTTAACACAGTAAAGAAATGAAAGTTGATTTATCACTATTTGAAAAAAAATTGAATGCTGATGTAATTCGCCTTCAAGAAATTCAGATTAAAGAGAAATATACCAATCTGCTATTACAAAAAAGTTTAGGGGGTGAATTTTTCTCAGTTAATCAAAAGAAGAAGAAGAATGGTGTTGTATTATATGTTAATAATAGATTAACACCAAAATTGATTATATCTGATATTAAGGGTAGATTTGTGGGAGTAGAAGTTAATCTGAATGACACCAAAGTATTAGTGATGGGGATATATGCATCAGTAAATGAAAGAACCACATTTCACTAGGAATTGAAAAACACTATAGTGAAATTGAATTATGAGAATTAGCTACTCTTAGGAGATTTTAATGGGGTTGTAGAGCTACAATTAGATAGACAATCAAACAAAAAGAATTCAGGCTAATCAAGGCAAATTAGTGAAAGACTTTTTTTTGAAATAATAGAAGAACTACAATTAATTGATGTTTGGAGGGTCAAGGAAGATAATAAAAAAGGATTTACTTTTTATTCAGAAGTCCATAAATCTGGTCAAGTATAGATATGTTTTGGCTGTCAAAAAGTTTAATACAAAATATCAATAAAACAGAAATATTGGAGAAAGTCTTATCGGATCATAATCCAATAATAATGACCTGGAAGAAAAAAAAATCATACTTTTAGATGGAGACTGAATGAATATTTAATGAACAGATAAAATATAATAGAATAAGGTAAAAAAATTCTTAATGAATACTTTGAATTAAATATGGACAGAGGCTTAGAAGATGCAATAGTATGGGATGCTAGTAAATCAGTAATAAGAGGATTCTTTATTCAGAAAAACATTGAATGGAAGAAAAGAAGACAAGAGAAAATTAAATTAATTTTAGAAGAAATTAAAGTAAAAGAACAGGAAATGATAACAACCCCAAAGAACAGATTAGGAAACAATTAAAAGTTTTGCAAAAACAGCTAATGATGTTAATGATGGATGAAATAAAGAAAAATTAGATTTTGCAAAACAAAGTAATTTTGAATTTGGAAATAAACCAGGGAGATGGTTAGCTTATAAATTAAAAAAAAGAAAGAGCAAAGAGAATGATACTAAAATTAAAGGAGGGAGACAGGATAATAACGAAAGAAAAAGAAATTAATAAATTATTCCAGAACTACTTCAACTTATTATATAAAAAACAGGAAGTATCAGAAGATAAGAAAAATGAATATATTCAAAAACAAATATTTAAAAAACTAACAGAACAATAACGAGAAAAGTTAAACTGGAAATTACAAAAGAGGACATTTTAGAAGTGATTAAAAGAACCAAAAAGGGTAAGACTCCAGGTCCAGATGGGCTAACAGTGATAACGGCGAAATTCAACAAAGAATTAGTAAAGCCATTGCAAAGAGTTGTGAATGATATCCAAAGAAATCATCAAATCTCAAATATGTGGAATGAGGCCAATATAGTGTTAATACCATAAGAAGGGCATGATTCTCAGCAAATTAAGAACTACAGACCAATATCGCTATTAAATGAGGTCTACAAAATATTTACAGCAATATTAGCTAATAGATAGAAAAAATTCCTCAACGAATATATTCATAGGGATCAAAATGGATTTTTACCAGGCAGACAAATTAAAAATAATATTAGAATGATAATTGATGTAATTCAATATTTAAACTATCATAATGAAATTAAAGGGGCATTGGTTTTTATAGATGCTGAGAAAGCTTTTGATAATTTGAATTGGGAATTTATGTTAACAATAATAAAAGAGATGGATTTTGGAAATAATTTTATTAATTGTATACAAGCAATTTATAAAACCCAAAAAGCTAAACTAATAATTAATGGTAATGAAACAGAAACAATAAATATAGAAAGAAGAACAAGACATGGGTGCCTGCTATCACCATTATTGTTCATTTTGGTCTTAGAGATATTAAATAGAGATTTAAGAGCAGATAAGAGGAGAAGAGGAGTGAAAATAAGGAAGGAAGAATTTAAGGTAAAAGCATTTGCAGATGATATGGTACTAATATTGGAGAATCTGCTAGAGAACTTGGAACTGATGATAGAAAAAATAAGAAATTATGGAAAAGTAGCAAGTTTTAAAATTAATGTAGATAAAACAAAAATTTTAACAATGAATAGGTCAGCTCAAGAAAAACAGAAATTGCTATTAAAACAGGTTTTGAAATTTCAAAAGTAGTTAAGCATTTAGGTATAAATTTGACAACTAAACCTCAATAACTGTATGAAAATAACTATGTGAAAACATGGGAGAATATTGAAAAAGACTTGGTCAATTGACAAAGGCTAAACCTCTCATTATTAGGAAAAATATCCGTAATTAAAATGAATGTATTACCAAAATTTATATATTTGTTCCAAATAATACCAATTATTTATTCAACCAATCCCTTTAATGTATGGAGAAAAAAATTGTCAAAATGTCTTTTAGGGAGGTAAAAAACCAAGAATAAAATGGAAATTACCAACAGATGCAAAAGAAAGAGGAGGTTTAGGACTCCCAGATTTAAAGTTATACTTCAAAGCCCTGTGCATATCTAATTTAAAATAATGGATTTTATTAGATAATAAACGATTATTGGAATTAGAAGACCATGAATTGAAATTTGGGTGGCTTGAGTACTTCTGGTACGGAAAAGTAAAAATGAACAAAGAATTTACAAATCATATTATGAGACGTACATTGTTTAAAATTTGGAAAAAATATAAGGACAGGTTTAGTTTTAAAATCCCCCATTGTCTTTCCCCACAGGAAGCATTTTATAGAAGGGAAATCGGATAGCAAAATAGGTTGATCACATATAAAGATTTGTTGGAAAAGAGAGAGGGAATATGGAAGATGAAAGATCAGGACTATTTAAAAGAGGAAGGCATAGAGCTGCATTGGCTCTCATACATGCAATTAAAGGAAAGATTCAAGGAAGACTATAAGAAATATAATTTTGAAGCAGAAAGAATGGAATTAGAGAAAATAATTTACATGGGAAATAACCATATGATATCAAGGATATATCTCTCTCTGGCTTTTCTTTGCAAACGAAGATTTAGGAAGGACTCATCCCACGCTTTCTGCAAGCACGCTGATGACTAAAAAAGCCAATCCGAGATATATAAGGATATATAAATTATTATTAAAATATAATACGGAAAGATGAACAAATTAAGAATTGTATGATTGATTGGGCAAAATATATGGGGCATAATTAGAAAATTGGGAATTAATATGCAAAAAAGATATAAAATTTACATGTTACGATCTTCAAGAACATTTTTACAAAACGATGTATAAATGGTATATGACCCCGAACAAATTAGCAAAAATATATCAAAATGTAAATAATAAGTGCTTGAAATGTAAGAAACAGGTTGGGACCTTCTACCGTGTTTGGTGGAAGTGTAAGAAAGTATGTCAATATTGGCTAAAAATTAGGAAAATAATACCCCAAAAAATGAAATTAAAATTAGAATTTAAACCAGAGCTGTTCTTATTAAATATGATAGATATAGAAAACAAAAAAGAGAGAAAACATAAAATTTTGATAACATACTTGATAATAGCAGCAAGATTGGTATATGCAAAAAAATGGAAAAGTAATAAAATTCCAAAAATTTCAGAGTGGATAATAAAGTATTTGAGATGGCAGAATTGGATAAACTTTCAAATTTCATAAAAGGAAATTCAATAGACATTTTTTAAAAAAATATGGAAACCCTTTACAGACTATGTGAAGCAATATAATGGAGACTGGGTAACTTTTGGATTTGAATTATAACAAGGGAACCTATAGAGAATACATGGAGATAATATGTTGATGAGTTAGAAATTAGAGAGAATAACTGAAATGTGTTTTGACACTGTACAGCTAGAGATAACTTGGAAATCTTTTTTAATGTGTTAATTCTTAATTGTTTCTTTTTGTTGTTGCCTTGTTAGAATTTAAACTTCTAAGTATATATCTTTTCTTTTATATTTTTTCTGTTTGTGTCAATTGTATTCATTATTCTTTTTTTATTTTTAAATCCTTTTTCTTTCTTATTCAACTAACATTTAATAAAGATATTTATTAAAAAAAGAAAAGAAAAGGCAGGACAGTACTACTGGGTAGATCTCCCAAAGTGAGTGAACCAAGCCAAGCTACTTTTGAGATATCAAGCAGATTCATATTCGGTCAAGTCAAAGTCAATTCATAGACAATTTCCTGGGGAGTAGGAAAGATGCTGGAGCCAAGGTATAGGAGAAGATTGAAGGACAAATGAGGTCTCTTGGGGTCAAACATACCCAAGATAATGGTTTCTTACACAAATAATGTCTGCTAGTGAAGTGAATAAGTTTATAAAGCCACATAGAGACTGAGCTGGTAAGATATTATGTAGGAGAAGAGTGGTGCAAGGCAGAAGACTGGTGACACTGCTTGGAGGCTGAGCAATCTCATTTCACTTGATATTAACTCAGAAAAAAGTCCATTCAACTGATTGGATGGGGGTCATACAGCCCTCCAAATGTTGTTGGACTGCAACTACCAGCAGCTCTAACCCCTGCATAACATCCCCAATGTAAAGAATGCCGGGAGTTATTGTCCAAAAAATCTGGAGGGCAACATTATTCCCACCCCTGTCCTAGATGTCTTTTTAGTTAATGATACACATATGGCCAAAGCTGGTATGTGTGCCTGTACTTAGAAACATAGAATCATAGAGTTGGAAGAGACCATGAAGGCCACCCTGTCCAATCCCCTGCCATGCAGGAATATACAGTCAAAGCACTCCTGACAGATGGCTTTGACTGTACCTCCAAAGAAGGAGACTCCACCAGACTCCAAGGCAATGTATTCCACTGTCAAACAGCTCTTACAGTCAGGAAGTTCTTCCTAATGTTTAGGTGGAATCTCTTTTCCTGTAGTCTGAGTCCATTGCTCCACGTCCTAGGAAATTATCAGTAAATATGTTGTGATAATGACAACATGATACCGCAAAACAGCTTCCCTATCACACAACATTGTCCCCTTGCATTCTTCAAGCATTCTGCTCCTGTGAAAAAGCCATTCTTTTTTATTAACAGGACAAGCTGTCAATTGATCACCGATGGCTTTTTCTGTGGTATTGCCAGTGTCTGAAACCACATCCCATTATGCTCTTGTGAATACAACATCAATGGATGGTCTCTGCCAGAACACTTTGAGGTGAGAATGCAAAAACTAGGTATGGGATGATCTTTTTATGAACCTTCCCAATTTGCTGGTAAATTTTTAAGTGTGTTTCAGTTTTTGTGTGTTCGTCCTATTTGTTAATTTTGGTGTTTCTAGACTTTTAAGTGCACTCGTGTCTTCTCACAAGAATTGCCAAGATCATGTGCCCCAGCAAACACGGAAGTAAACAGCGCTAGCAGTCGTGCTCCAATAATGCTGGGAATGCTCTTTCTCATTATTACTGCAACGTGTGATAAAAAGGATTATGCCAAGACATTTACACTTTTAAATGTAGTGGAACAAGAACATTTTTAGATGCTTATCTGACAATTTCCCTATTCTCTGGAGCAGCAGAAAACAAGCATGCTCCCTCTTCAATACTTCTGATAGAGAACAGGGGAAAGTTTCTAGAGCATATTTTTACTCATCTTGCATTTCTGGAGTTTATCTTGGATGGATTTTCCTGTTGTAATTTGCTTCAGATCCTAAAAATAGGTAAAGTTTCATTAAGAATCAGGAAATATATGTAAACCCAAATGTATAAATGAACACTTCCATGGTTACATCAAGATAATAAGAGAAACATGCAGATAACACAGATTATTTTAGCTTCTGTGGCTTTGGTGGCCCACCCAAGTTTTCAAATTACCAGCTCAGAATGTATGTGTGGCTAAAACATATTAGTTGCTGAGATGAGACTGTTATCACCATAACCAAAGTTCTCTATAAATAAAATTGAGAAATGGGAGAAATGATTCTACTCTAATTGCCATCGTTCCATCTTATGGAATCCTGGATTTGCAGTTGAGGGAGGGTGGGACAGATCCTTTTACCTCAGCTGGTGCCCAAACTCCAACCCCTAGGAATCCTGCCACTCATTGCCACTATTCCTGCCTTGCTGGATTGGGTTACTGGGCCTCATGGTGACCCCTTTTAATATGGATTTGTGGTTGTGTTGATGTGTGGCTTCTTTAGTCTTAGTATGCAAGGCCTGACTCCAATTCGGGCCAGAGACAGATTTAAAATAACAATAGCAATGGGTTTATTAAATACAATAGGAAGATATAATAAACTCTAATAATCTATTCTTTAGGCTCTCCAGTGTATAGATAGTTCCCCCTTCATGTTTAGATCCAAAACTCTGTCTCTATTGCTCCATACCCTGTCAGCTTCAGAACCTGTCTGTCTGAAAGCAAGCCCCTATCTCCCTGAGATTAAAATCTCATCTCTCTGTCAGTGCCAACTTCTAACCCTGTCTGAATTTCCTCGGACACACACTCCTGCTTTTGGTAGTTTCTGATCATCTGTAGTCCCACTTCACAGCATTTCCTGATCTGCAATTGGCTGCCTTGAAGCCAAGTTTGCCTATCACTTCTTTCACAGAGGGGCATTTTGGAATTCTCAACCAAAGAGCAGAAGTGCCTCACCAAATGTCATGGAACCCTTCATTGAAAGGTGGTACAGGTCAACCCTGTATTGATGGATTCAGTATCCATGGTTTCATTTATCCAGATCAAGGGAAAAAAATGTTATCTCTAGACATTTCTAAGTCCTCCGGTGTGATTCTACGGTCAATTTCCAGTGTTTGTCTCATTGAAAATAATAGGTTTCCCTATTATCCATGGTTTCAGGTATCGGGGGGGGGGGCTTGGCATGTATCCCCTGTGGATATGGGGGTTGACCTGTACATGAGAAATAGGTCGACCATGGGCTGGGGGGCGGGGTTTGACCTGTATTAATTTTTTTTTCTCCCTTTGTTTTCTTGAAGAGGAAGGTGGGACACAATTCCATTCATACCCATTCTTCTCCCTCACTCACTAAAAGAGCTAATCAGAAAAACTGGGATTATTTTTAATTCGGAAAATGCTTCCTCTTCTATTTAACAGCCTAACACTGCACTGAATTTTTTAAAAAGACAGACAAGAAGATCCCCATCCTGGAACTCACACATCCTAAATTAGCCTTAATATTCCAGGAACACTGCATATGTGCTTCAAAATTACAGCAGGCATTTTTGTGACAGAAGATTAGTTCCATGGAATGTTAGCTATTGAGTAGCCAGTACCACAAAAGCCAAAGAAAAAGTGACAATAGCAGTCTTTCCCAATGACCATGCTGTTGTGAAATGGTGGGAGTTTTGGTCCAACACATCTAGTGAATCCCCGGGTTGAAGAAGATCAGAATATGTCTGCAGGCCATTTACATTGTAGCTGTAAATGTTAATCCTCAAACTAAAAAAAGTTTTAGAGCTGATCTGCTGACTTGAATGGGACTCTTTGGGAACAGTATTCTTCAAAACTTTGGATAAGATGTATATACAGTTGCCCCTCCACATTCGCGAACTCGGCATTCGCGGTTTTGATTATTTGCGGTTTTGGGAGGCCCCCCGCCCTCCCAAAACCGTGGCACGGGACCTCCGGAGGCCCTGTGAAGGCCCTTGGAGGGAGTGGGGAAGGCCGGGGAGGCCTCCACGGGGCCTTCGGAGACCCTCCGGAGGCCCTGGGAGGGAGCGGGGAGGGCCGCGGAGGTCTCCACGGAGCCTTGCGTGGCCACGTGAAGGCCTTGAGGGAGAGGGGGAGGGCTGCGGAGGCCTCCACAGGGTGTTGCGAGGCCCTGTGAAAGCCCTGGGAGGGAGGGTGGGGGTCACGGAGGCCTCCACGGAGCCTCGCACAGCCCTGTGACGGCCTGGGGGGAGGCCCACGGAGGCCTCCATGGGGCCTACAGAGCATCTCCGTAGGCCCGATGAAGGCCCTGGGTGGGAGGGGGGAGGGCCGGGGAGGCCTCCATGGGGCCTCTGGAGATGCTCCGTAGGCCCCATGAAGGCCCTGGGTGGGAGGGGGGAGGGCCGCGGAGGCCTCCATGGGGCCTCCGGAGACACTCCGTAGGCCCCATGAAGGCCCTGGGCAGGAGGGGGGAGGGCTGTGGACGCATCCACGGGGCCTCGGGGGGGGTCTCCGGAGGCCCCATGAAGGCCTTGGGAGGGAGTGGGGAGTCCGGGGAAAGCGACTATGGGGCCTCCGGAAGCCCCATGGTCACTTTGGCGGGGGAGGGGGGCAATCAATATTTGCGGATTTTTCACATTCGCAGAGGTCCGTGGAACCTAACCCCCGCAAATGTGAAGGGATGACTGTATATCCACAATCCAGTCCCAGTTTTAAAGCAATTGCAGCTTTTGACTGTGTTTCTGCAGATAACTGCACACCCCTATAAGCACAAAGAAATCAACAGGATATTTCCTTAGGGCAGTGATGGCAAACCTATGACATATGTGTCAGCACTGACACACGTAGCCATTTTTGATGACACGAGGCCGCTGAGGTGGCCACGTGCCAAGAAGGATGTTTCATCCTCGGCTCCTGCCCAGCCAAGTGCAGCAGCCGAGGATGAAACATTTGCTGCTCCTGAGGATGAAACATTTGTGACTAGAGTCTTGGAGTTAGAGTCTAACTCTAAGGACACAAAAAAGTCATCCTGAGGACTTGGGAGAGGTACGTACCTGTTTCGTGGCAGGGGCCCAGTTTCTGACGATGCCGTCCATCTTGCATTACCCTCCGTGTTCCTTCTGTGTCACATGGAAGATGAAGAACTTCCATGAGTAAAAAGTGGTGCCTTTTCCTTCCATGCAACACAGTAAGAACACGGAAGAACACGGAAGATAACGCAAGAGGGACGGTGTTGTCAGAAACTGGCCCCCTGCCGCAAAACAGGCGCAAAACCGTCTTGCATTACCCTCCATGTTCCTTCTGTGTCACATGGAAGGAAAAAGCACCACTTTTTATTCACGAAGAACTTCCATGAGTAAAAAGTGGTGCCTTTTCCTTCCATGCAACACAGTAGGAACACGGAAGAACATGGAAGATAACGCAAGAGGGACGGTGTTGTCAGAAACTGGCCCCCTGCCGCAAAACAGGCGCAAAACCGTCTCGCATTACCCTCCGTGTTCCTTCTGTGTCACATGGAAGGAAAAAGCGCCACTTTTTATTCATGAAGAACTTCCATGAGTAAAAAGTGGTGCCTTCTCCTTCCTTGCAACACAGAAGGAACACGGAAGATAACGTGAGAGGGACGGTGTTGTAAGAAACTGGCCCCCTGCCGCGAAACAGGCGCGTACCTCTCCCAAGCCCTCAGGATGACTTTTTTGTATCTGAAAATGTCCTAAGACTCTAGTCGCAAATGTTTCATCCTCCCCTATTAGATAATAATTAGTTTTTTGTTTGTTAAATACAATTATATATAACATATATATACATTTATGTTATTTAAACTATAAATATTGCAAAATAATGTTTTTTCCTCAAAGTGACACACCACCCGAGTTATGCTCAGTTTTTTGGCGAAGTTTGACACACCAAGCTCAAAAGGTTGCCCATCACTGCCTTAGGGCATACTGCCAGTCACTATTATCAGTGGATTCAGTTCAGCTTTCCTGAATAAAAAAACCATTATGTTCTTTGCCTTTTTTTTTTTTTTTGGTAGATATCCTTATTACATGCTGCTTTCCTCGGTTCATCTGAAAAAGAAAAGTTTTAGTTTTTTTTTTTTTTAAATGGGCATACTTACCAATTTATTTAAAACTTGCATTTATGTGGCAAAAGGTAGAGCTGAACTCTATTTTGCCCCAAAATATTCTTCAAAATCCTCTTCTATGAAATTTGAAAGCAAATGTGCTCTTAATATTCAAGAATAAAATATACAAAGATCCCAGGCTGCTGGACCAGACATTCCTGATGCTTCTGAGGATAGGATTTACAACTGGAGAGTGGTATTAAGTTCACCTGTATCTCTAACCTCAGTGTCTTGAAGCACCTTTCACCAGCTTAGGAGGGTGAACCTGTTTCAACCTCTCACACATGCAGCCTCTCATGGTCTGGCCCCACACACTCCTGCTCCTTGAAGATGATTCTGAAACTGCAGTTAGTACAAATGAGAACAGCTTATTCACTAACTAGGATCAAGAGTATAAATCATATCTTGTTAATCTTGATACAATCGCACTGGTTCTTAGTCCATTCCATGCCAAATTCAAAGTAGATTTGACTGTTGAAGACTTAAATGACTTTCAACAGTGATGGGGGAGATTATCTATCTATCTATCTATCTATCTATCTATCTATCTATCTATCTTTCTCTAATATCTAATATCTAATATCTAATATCCTTCTATGTAAAAATTTTGATGGAAGACAAATGTCCATAAGGCAGTCTAGCTGTAGCCAAATTTCTCTCAGAAGCAGCTAAAACTAA
Organism: Gambelia wislizenii; assembly: GCA_030847615.1. Taxonomy (NCBI): domain Eukaryota; kingdom Metazoa; phylum Chordata; class Lepidosauria; order Squamata; family Crotaphytidae; genus Gambelia; species Gambelia wislizenii. The sequence goes on from JAUMIR010000004.1 coordinate 115,447,873, forward strand.
AACCCTTTATGTACAAAGAAATGACCAGAGTGTAAATTAGGAATTTTATATGTTTCTGTCACACATAGACTCTATTGTGATTCTTGTTATTGTTTGTATGTGTAAACTTTGGGTCTATGTATCGCAATAAAGGATGACTGGCTGATATCCCCCCTTTCTCCTCAGCACAGGACCTAAGGTAACGATGTGACTCTTCAGGTGCTCTTGGACTGAAGCTCCCATCAGATCTAGGCAGCATAGTTAATTGTGATGAATGAAGTTTGCAGTTCAACATCTGGAGACTCAGAAGTTGCCTATATCTAGCTTCTGACTAGGTTAACTCAAGAACTGCTGCCACACAAACTTGCTTAAGTATTAAGATCCATATCCGAGATCCTTCATCAAGGAGATTTTCAGACACGGAAAAATCGTCCCTTGCCGCGCGAGCAGCCTCCCGAAACTGCTGCGCGGCAAGGGTATTTTTCGGACGACGCTGTGCCTCTTGCGAAGCCGTCCGTGTCACTTCCGTGAAGCTTGGGATGGCTCCGCGTCATATTTCAATCACGGAGGCTGCCCGTGCTTGAAATATGGCGCGGAGCCGTCCCAAGCTTCACGGAAGTGACACGGACGGCTTCGCAAGAGGCACAGCGTCGTCCGAAAAATACCCTTGCCGCGCAGCAGTTTCGGGAGGCTGCTCGCGCGGCAAGGGACGATTTTTCCGTGTCTGAAAATCTCCAAAGTCTCTGAAAAAACCCAAAAACAACAAAAAAGACTTGTGTTTACCACCATCTCCCATGGGACTGGAATGGAAGAACAGTTGTAGAATACTGATGTCATGCAGTAAGGCAGGGTGGGAAGTGCTATTATTGGGCTGTGCTGCTGCTTCCCTTCCCTCATGTGATAAGCTTCTATCTCTCTCTACCACTGAAGCAAGGCAGACCCAAAATAGTATCTTCTTTGTTGTATCTCTTGCTTCTGGAATGTGTTCCTTAGTGTTGTTCAGCTGGCATCAGCTTTCTTCAGCACTACCTGAATTTTATTTTATTTGGTGAGGCGAGACGCTTAACAATGTTTTAGTTATTTATTGCTAACTGTGTATAGCTTTATTTTAAAAAATGTTTTTGGTGTTTATCTTTTTTTGTTTTATTATATGCATTTTTACTGTTGGGTGGCTTTGTTTCTGTATTTCTTTGAACCACTTTGGGAGGGTGCTGAACTTGAAAAATGGTGAATAAATGTCTAACATCAATGAACTCCGAGTAGCAAAACAGCTATCTTTAGGACACCATGCAAAACCATCAGGCACACATTCTGTTTTCAAAAGATCTCTACACTATTGGGGGCTACAGATTTCAAAAACATTGTTTTTGCCATTAAAAAAGGAAGGTGGTAGCATGTATTTGTGTACATTACTTCAAGTTGTCTGTTGATTTTTGGTGACTCAATGAATTTCATAGTGCTTTGTTAGGCGAGGAATACTCAGAAGTGCTTTGCCATTGCCTTCCCCTGAAATTTAGCCTATAGTACCTGGTATTCCTTGGTGGTTCCCCTTCTAAGTACTAACCAGGGCAGACCCTGCTTAGCTTCCAAGATCAGGCTGAAGCCTTAAGGTGTTGGCATTGGGATTCCAAAAAGCATCCACGTGTTGCAAGAAATTCTCATTATCTGCTGTGCTTCTAATCCAACTGAAACCTTTAGGATACAGAAAAGGATTCCAGTTTGGATGCAAGAACATAGTAGTAATTTGCTCTAATAACAAAACCCATGTTCCATGTAATTTGACCCAACTGTCCCATATTTTGCATGTGAAGTGAAAACAGTTGTTTGGGAAAACATTAAATAGAGCCAATTGGCAACAGTTTGCCAAGCGAAGAAGAAAATGTTTCCACCCAAGGCTATGGCAGGGCAGAGACAACAACCTACCATCTCTAATAAGAAAGCAAACATTCTGGTGATGAGTCAGATATGATGGGAGAAATGTCAATTTTACATATGAAATCTTGTGGAAAGAGTTCTTCCTCTCAATGTCATACAATGAACAGGAAATGGAACATGCAATAGATCCAAAAAGGCAGAGATGTGTTGCTGCAAAGACAATTAGGTTACCCCTGCATTATTAACAGGGCCGAAAGGTAAAGTGACACTATTGGCTCAGACAGCAGGTCATAGGGATCCAACATGTAACTCTCAGCTATTCCTCCTGAACTCTCCAACTAGTTCACTCTGCTGAGGACAGAACTGGGAATGCCATACAGCCTTTTCTGGCCCCCTTAATCTAGTCATAAGTGTGGTGGAGGATATAACCCCATTGCCAATATTGGGAGTCAAGCTGAATTGCCAGTCCAACTGGATTTTGTACATGGAATGGGGAAAGGGTTTCATCTCATCTGTTGCTCCAAGCAGAAAACTGTCTTTGGCCAGCTGGGGTCCCCAAAACTGATCCTGCTTCCCAGTTGTCACTTAATAGCACAAGCAGGACAACATAACCAAAGAGCACCAAACAAACAAACCCACCTCAGTATAACCAGAATGGACACACACACACACCAGAAAGAATTACCAAAACATCATGACTTGGGAGATTATCAGATGTGGTGCTAACGTGGCACCAGAATAACAACAGTAGAATGCAAAAGGATGCCAATATCACACTGATGTTGTCCTTTTGCATTGTGCTGTCATTATTCCGGCATTTCTTTTTATTGATGGGCTGAGCCATCAATAGATCCCTCACTGTGATTTGGTGCTGGCATTGCTGCGTGTGAAACTCCAGGACATTTAACTCATGTGAATGCAACCTCAATGGGTGGTCAAGTGCGGACATTTCTGGGTGAGATTGCAGCATCCAAGTAAGTGACGCACTTTTTAAAGCCTTCCCTGGTTTACTTGGAAGTTTTAAAGTGTGTGTATGTGTTTTTCGTCACTTTCAGTGTTTTATTTTTTGTTTTATGTTTGATGAAGTCTTGCAGGATTTCAAACAAGGAAGTGAATGGGGCTTCATTCACTTCCTCTTCATTGACGGGGAAGCCTTCTGCTGGGAGAGGAAGGTAAGAGTGGTGGTGGGGGCATTCTTTTGCCAGCATAAAAATGGTGTTTTTTTATGCTGGCAAAAGAACTTTTTAAGGGGGTTGTCTGATAAAGTCCTTGATCAAAGCAACTGGACATAGAGTTGACACAGCAAAGCTGAAAAAATTACAAGTTTTGAACAACACTTGAAATGATTTAGGAGTGATCTACAATAAGGTAATTCCAAAAGGACAGATCCAAATCCTGGCATTGTTATCCTAAAAAGCCTGGCCATTTCCGAACCTCACTGCTCTGAATTTCTTTCATGTACTTATGCAGCTCATGATGGGGATAGTCTAGCAAGCTCTGTCCCCCATCCCCAGTTATTATGCTCCCCACACCCCCACTGCATATCACTTTACACTTACCATGAACCACGGTAATGCGAGACGGCACAAATCAGAAGTGGGGGATACATCACCTGCTACTGGACTTCAAAACCCATCAGCCCTAGCCAGCAGAGCCACTGGTGGGAGAGAATAGCATTTTTAAGTCAGCAACATCTGGAGTGCCATACATTCTCTGTCACTCTCAAGAAGTAATTACAATCTACAATTTATATGAGCCACAATCTACTTTCCTGTATTCAGGAACCCTGAATAAGATTTTTTAGAAATGCAACCATATTGTGGCTTGTGAATTCCCCAAAGACATATTAGGAGATGGATATATATCTACGCATGCACGTGCGCGCGCGCACACACACAGAGATGTGTGTTTGTACAAATACACAATGTATGTGTGTATATACCAATCTGCACATGTGTAACAGTCTGTCTTTGATTATATGTGTTTATGTACATGATCCTTCTTTAAAGCCATTAAGAATTAGAATATAGTGCTTGGCTCCTGCCCAGATATGTATCAAGTAATGGATGTAAAGATGGTTCTGAAGGATGCCTGAGATTAGGTAACTTGTTGTTCCAACATTGCAGATTTATGGTCATCTTTACTGGAGCAGATCCAGGGCAACCTTTTACCTAGGAAGATTCCAAATCTCCTTGTGGCCAATCAGTCATTTAGAGTTAAATCCTCCTGCCTTTTGCCAATACAGACAGCTTAAAATACAGCAGGAACTATCACAGCTCTTCTTCAGTGGGAGGCTCTGTGCAACTGTATAGGAGAGAATCTGTGCTGTAACCACCACAATAGCTGAATTTGTTCAGCAGTTGTTTCTGTTCATGTCTGCTTTTCATCCCCTAGGCAAACTGTCAGCAGACCAGGACAACAAAAAGTTCATATTATCAGGTGTGCAATCTCTGCATAGCAACTGTTCTTTCTAATCCTGCAATGTTGTTTGTTCAGGACTGATGCTTAAAATTATGCTCAGGAGAAACATCTGCTTTGTGTTGTTGTTGTAATGGCAATAATGGCTGGTTTAATTCCATTCTCTATAGGCTGCTGGATGGTTGTCATCACCAGTTTATCTGAGCATCTTCCCTGAGTACATTAAGTGCCATCTGTTGCATTATGGAACATCTTTTCCTTCACCCTTGCCTTCAGAAAGAGTTTTCAGATCAGTTCAGGAAGTTTTGTTTTTTTAAAACACAACACGCACAACAAAATTAGGATTATGTAGAGGTTGTACTTTTAAAAATTGTGGTTAGAACTTGAATGAGTTTCTTTTTCTTAGATTTGACATTTTTATTTGGAGAAGTTTTCTCTTCTGATTGACTGATGGCAAAATCATAGCAATGTTCTAGGCACTGAGAACCAAAGGCAGATGTGACCTATTAAGCAGCTTACCTTCAGGGTGGAATGGAATGTTACACTTGACACAGAGTTGCTGCCAAAATGGTGGTCCTGAGCTGAGTTCTCCATTCTTCTTCCAAGTCAATCTGGGATACTGGTTAGAGGGTCAGGCTGGAATCCTATACCATCTTACACTTAACTAAGTACTTAACTAAGTAACTTCTCCTGGATCATCCCTTCCAAACACGATGGAACATCATTCAACTGTGCTCTGATCGTTAGCAGAATGAACCTCCTTCTCCCCATGCAGCTGATGCCTGGTAAAGTAGGTTGGGGGTGAGTTGCGATCATAGAAATAGTGTCAAAATAATGACTAAAGGGGCTTACCACACTCCCAAGAAAAGCGGCAACACAGTAGGAATGTTCCATCTTCTGTGCTGCCTTACTGCATGACATCATCATTCTTGTGGCATTCTACCATTCCGGTCCCATGGGGGACCAAGGTAAAACAGCATCTTTTTGCTAACCAGAAAAATCTATTAGCAAAAAGATGCAGTTTTACCTCAGTCTCCCACTGCATCCGAATAGCAGAACACTGGGAAAACAACGTTATGTGGTAGGGCAGGACAGAAAGCGGAACCATCCAGCTGTCCTACCACTTTAATTCAGCATACAATAAGCCTCTAATTTTAAGTTAGGATCTCCTTTTTTTGTAATTTGAACCTACTAGTTAGGGTTCTACCCTCTGCAGGAGCAGAAAACAAGCTCACTCCATTTCCCACATGAGAGCCCTTCATATTCTTGAAGATGGCTATTGTAACATCTCCCTCATAGGATTTGGCCTCCACTGTCTTGCTCAGCCTCCTCTGAACTCAGCCCGGCTTGTTAATACTCTCCTCACACTGTGGTGCCCAGAATTGGACACAGTATTCCAGATGATTACATTTGTTATGTAATGTGTTGTTATTGTATATTTACTGCTAGAAGTGAAGAGAGGTGCCTGAGGGATGCTTTGCCTCTTGTGCTAAAAAAAACCCAAAACCTTGGCTGGAGTTCAGAACTTTGCCTGGGTGGGGGTCCCTTTTGCTACTCTGCAGCAATACATTTTGAGCAAGCCTTGTAGAAGCAGCATGACAGAATTTTGTTTCCATGTCATTAAGCCCTCATGTACTGAATTCAAGGTGCTCGCTAAGAGTGCCCCCAAGTCCTACCTCAAGGCAATAACACCTAAGGGTGCATGAAGAAATAAGTGGACAATCAGCACAAGTGCCCATGCAATACATGTGTTACTTAAGTATGGCAAGCTGTGCCTTCCAGGCAATAAACCCAATATTGCTGTCCGAGATCTTTTGATCACCTTAGTGTCATGCTGTTGGGGAATCTGCTTCATTGATTCAAAAACAGAACAAGCCTGGAAGGACTGACTCAAGGCATTTTGCCATCTGAAGAAAAGTACAAGATGGTGTCCCTCCCACATTCCACATGCAGAAGCAGACAGGACGTCCAGCTAAATCTCACTTCCCCTCCTCCTGCAAAAACATTATTAGCAATAATCTGAATATCCTGTACTGTGAATAGGTCAGGTCAGGTCAGGTTAGGTTAGGTTAGGTTAGGTTACATTGACCTGAGATAGACATATGGGGCCCCCAAAATAAAGTCTTGAAGGGGGCCCCAAAATTCCTTAAACCGGTCCTGTCACTAAGGCTGGTGTCACACACACACACACACGACGATATCACCCGGTGCAATTCAACCTCTCTGCACCCCCCTAGTACCGCCACTGCCTGCCTATGCCTCTTAACTAGACAATGATATCTGATCCCCACTGTAGTACTACATGGAATCTGAGGTAGGTATGCTTCGTAAGGCAAGGGAATCTGGGAATTGCATCTGAAACATTTTGCACGCTTAGATCATTGTTTAAATAAACTGAGGCGAAATGGCAGTTTCCAGAGGGACAGCATAGTTTTAGTTCTTCTGAGTGAGAACATAGAACTGGAGGGAAAATAAGTAAACTATCCAAAGGGTTTCCTAGGTGTATAAATAAACATAGATGGTAACAGAAACAATTAAATCATCAGGTTGTGGCAGGTTCAGCAGACAATAGCTTGTTGCATTCTCTCATTCTTTCTTTGGGGAGCATTATGGTCTGGAAGAATTACATAAATCAATGCAAGATGACACTTCCTGTATGTAAATAGAAGCATGAATGTTCTCATCATTAACACTATGCATGCACTGTGCCCATAGGGTTCCCCACCACCACAGTTGTTATTTCTTACATAAAATGTAATTAGCTGTTATACTCTTATTTTTGCATCTTTTAAATGGCTTACAACAGACTCCAAGGAACAATATGGAGCTAATGTGGTACAGCAGGCCCTTGATATCCACTGGGGTTTGGTTCCAGGATACACACACACACACCCGCCCAACCACTATGGATACCTAAATCCGTGGATGCTCAAGTCCCATTATATACAATGGCATACTAAAATGATGTTCTTTATATAAAATGACGAAATCATCGTTTGCTTTTTGGAATATATAGGGGATACTCTCAAGCTGTGGATGGTGGAATCTGTGGATACAGAATCCATGGGTACTCAGCGCTGGTGTATGTTGAATCTCTTGTGTCAATTATAAGGGAAACCTAGCTATTTTTTCCCCAAAGGAATATTTCTAGACCTTATGTTTTTGGAAGGTGGTTAGAGAACATGATTTCCCATGTTCCAAAGATTATTTTTTTAAACCCAAGAAGGGTTAATAACCTGTTAATAATTTACTCTGTTACTTTAATTGACCATCAGTTTTTATGCTCATTTTAATACTGTTTACATTTTATATTTTATTGTGTTAGATTTTATATTTTATTAGCAGTAAGCTGGTTTTACCATTACTTTTTAGAAGGTGAGATGTAACTCCTTCACTCACCCACCAGTCTCTTTACCAAAGCTTTAGAAAACAGACATTCATAGAATCTAAGTAGATTATCAGATGAACCATCTGATAGCATCCCTGTCTTGCCACCTCCCACCCGACCCACTCCTGCCCCTCTCCCATCCCTGCTCCATTTTTTTTTAAAAAAATTCATACACCTACCTTATGCTGCTATAAAAACTGCTCCCCCTCCCCTCAGCCCTGCGGGAGTGAATGCAGCTGTCGTAAAGCTGCGTTCACGTCCCTAAAGCAAATTCCTCCCATTCTCGTGAGAGAATGATCGTGCCCGAAAATTCAAAATAAAAGTTTTTAAAAACCCATGCCCCAAAACACACTTTAAAAAGAACAAGTAACCTGGGGAGGAGGGGGAAAGGTGCCACTTACCTCCTCATCCTGATCACACCTGGAAGTGTCCAGCAGGGTCCTCCCACTGTGGCTGGCATAGCACCAGCATAACAGGACACCTCTTCACAAGCCCGTAATTCTGTTATAGAAACGGAACGGGCGATCTGTTGACAGATTAATCCATCAACAGAAGAGAACACAACCAGAACGGAGGGTGAATGGGAGCAGAACTAGACAGGGACAACATCATCTGAAAAGAGAGCCCTTTGGTGTTCTCCTGTCATCCCTGTTGTGGATTTAAAAGGTCATCTGATAATCTCCATAGAGTTGGAAGAGACCATGAGAGCCATCCAGTCCAACCACCTGCCTTGCAGGAATACATGATCAAAGCATTCCTGACAGATAGCCATCCAGACTCTGTTTCAAAACCTCATAAGAAGGAGACTCCACCATCTCCAAGGCAATGCATTCCACTGCCAAACAGCTCTTACTGTCAGGAAGTTCTTCTTAATGTTTAGGTGGAATCTCATTTCCTGTAGTTTGAATCCATTGCTCCATGTCCTAGTCTCTGGGGTGGCAGAAAACAAGCTTGTATCCTCACAAGTATTTAAACATGGCTATCATGTAACCTTTTAACCTTCTCTTCTCCAGGCTAAACATATCAAGCTCCCTAAGCCACTTCTCACAGGGCATGGTTTCCAGTCCTTTAGCCATTTTGGTTGCCCTCCTCTGGACACATTCCAGCTTGTCAATATCCTTTTTGAACTGTGGTGTCCAGAACTGGACAGAGTATTCCAGATGAAGTCCAGGTTTTCCTTTCAGAATTGCTCGATAGAATAACTGTACTTAATTGCATCAACCAATTTTCATAGTACAGTTGTTTGCAAGCTTGGAAATTTCTAGTCACAAAATTTCGAGTTTAATTTAGTGTAGAAGTCTGAGTCTCTACCCTCACTCCACACCGAAAGAGCGTACAGTTCCAATTACAGTAGTTGAATCTATTGTAGATTCAAACAGTAACACAGTCCTGAAAAGTGTTTTTTTTTAACCAGTATCTTTTTATGGGCTGAGGTGTTGTGGAGTATATCAGTAGATAGGAAAGTCTAAAATCAAATACTGTACTGTACACACATGAAGGACTTTACCAGATGAAGCAAATATGGCATCATAATGATCCTTAATTAAAGCAAAAGGGTGTGCATATCAGATGATGTTGTCCTTTCATGATCATGTAATATAAATAAGTCATTCAATTTTATTGACGGGCCAAGCTGTCAATAGATCTCCCGTTCCACTTTTGTGCTAGCATTGCCGACATTTAAAACTTCGCACCATTGTGCTCACATGAATACAGCATCAATGACAGAACACTTCTGGGTGAAATTGCAACAGCCAGGTAGGGGACATTCTTTTTATGAACCTCCCTGGTTTACTTGTAATTTTAAAAGTGTGTTTCTGTGCTTCTGTCTACGTTTTGTGTGTTTCTTTTTCTTGTGTGATTTATTTACTGCACTCTTATCTTCTCATGAGAATCTGTGAGATCACGAGTGCAGAAGTGAACGGAGCTCCATTCACTCTCCGTCAATGCTGGGACTGCTTATTCATGGAAAAGAAAGGTAGGTCTGGTAGAAAGGGTTTTTTTGCCGGTGGTACAAAATATGCCAGTAAAAGAAAAATGGTACAAAATATGCCAGTAAAAGAACGATTGTAAAGGCTTTTCAGATAAAGTCCAAAATGCCAAGGTTTTAAGGAGAATCACATTATCACCTCAATTTTTCAAATGTCTAATATGCTATTTCCTTCATTTTGTGTAAAGCAAGGATTTCTGTTTAAGATGAAACTCCTAGAGGGTCTTAGAAGCCTCAGAATGAATTCTGTAGGGCCCTCAGTCAAACATGGGCTTGTCTAAACAGCAAAAATACTCCTCGCAGAAGGCAAGGAGAATACCTGTTGTCCCAATGGAATACTGAAGCAATTCAATGTATCGTGAAGGCAGGGGGGGCAAAACACCATATACTCCCCGGGAAAAGCCTTTGTGGCTTTTCCTGTATTTTTTGAAAATCTGCACTGGAAAAGCACATTCCTGCTCCTTGGGACAAGGGACGGAATTGATTTGCTTTGCCAATACACGTGGAAGTTGGCAGATGATTAGTTGGATGTGCAGGGGGGCAGAGCTTGCCTGGATGTCCCGATCTCACCCGGAAATGTTCCGGAAGGGACCTCCCATTGGTGCTGGTATCTCACCAGCAAAACGGGGCACCTTGTCGCACACAGGCAAATCCGGAATACAAATGGAATGTGCAATCTATTGACGGCTTCTCGCATCAATAAAAAGCAGCACTAGTGGAAGGGCAGCATAACGAGGGGGAACGATGACGTCTGATAAGGGAGTCCTTTTGCAATCTCCTGGCATTGTTGTAAAACCACTTTTGACGTGTCTGATAATCTCCTATTTGTAAAAATCTCTTCATTTTTGAATATATATTGGCATGTAAGGAGCCAACGTGGTATAGTGGCTTGAGTGTTGGACTATGACTCTGGAGACCAGGGTTCAGATCCCTGCTTGACATGAAAACCTACTGGGTGATCTTGGGCAAGTCACACAATCTCAGCCCTCAGAAAGCCCTGTAATGGTTCACCATAAGTCAGAAATGACTTGAAGGCACACAACAGTGTATAATAGTAGAGGTACCCCTTCAACAGAAAGCAAGTCTGAAGACTCCTTTATCTTGCAGGAATAATCCCATTTCTTTGGCTCCAAACTTTATTCCAAGAAGGCTAGCTACCCAAGTCATAACAATTATATGGTGTCTTCAGGAACAGAGGCAGCTATACCTCCGAATACCATTTGCAGGAGTACAAAAGTGGGGAAATGCTGTTACATAGTCATCTGCTTGGACACTGTGAAATAGAAAGCTGGATCAGATGGGCCTTCGGTAGGTAGCAGTGTAAATTCTTCACTACGTTTCTTCTCAAAGGAAGCAACAATTAATTTTAGCAATTTTCTGCCTGCTGCAAGAAAGTCTTCCAAAACAGCACCATTTTTGAAGCCTATTTGCAATGCAGAACTTACTCTATGCAAGAGTAACATGTGGTTGTTTTGTACAGAAAATGGCACTTTTTGCAGATATATTATTTCCTGTGTAGAAGATAATATTTCTGTGCAGAAATGTTATTTATTGCACACACAAAAATATTGTTTCCTGCACAGAAAATGCTGTTTTCTGTTAAAATCAGCCATGAGCACATTTTGTGTAGAATGAGTCCCCAATTACAACTTTCACTGCACACAAAATAACATTTCTGCTGTAGTTCCGCAATGAACTACATCTCTTTTATTGTAAAAAAAACTTGCAGGTTCTTCTGAATCTGATCAGCTCTGAAAGACTTGGCTACATGTTCTGTTCAACATCGGTGACAGTATGTACTTTATCAGATGAGAAAAATACGGTGTCATCATGACACCACATAACCATGAAAGGGTGAACAGATAAGACGACGTTGCCCTTTCATGGTTATAAAGAGCAAAAATCCCATCATTTTTAATGGATGGCTTTTAATGGATGGCCATCAATAGATCTCCTTGCTGCTTTTTTGCCAGCATTGCCAGCATGCGATACCTCGAGCCATTTAAATCTCGGACTTAGCCCAACAATGGCTCCTTCAGTGCAAACCCTTCCTGGTGAGACTGGGCTGTCCAGGTAAGTTTCACTCTTTTTATGACCCTCACTGCGTTACTTGGGGCTTTTACAGTGTGTTTGGGTGCTTGGCATAACTTAAAATGCTTTATTTTTGTTTTAAGTTCGAATTTCCCGCGCGATGAAATCACGTGAGATTTTGAATGAGGAAGTGAATTGGGCTCCGTTCACTTCCTCTTTATTGCTGGGAGCTTTTGCCGTGATTAGAAGGTAAGTGCTAGGCGGAACGTTCTTTTGCCGGCACAAAAATGCTTTTTTTTTAATGCTAGTAAAATAACATTTTAAAGAAGCTGCATTTGATAAAGTCCTATGCCTCTGTATATCAGTTGCTAGAAAGAAAGAAAGGCAGAGGGTACAGTTGCATTTGTCAGGTCATTCTCTGCTTCTGAGACAGTTTGTCAGTGAAAATAGACATTTGGGAGTAAAACTTGTTTACCTGACAGAGATGGAAGCTCAATTTATGGCAAGCTGACTTTTCATCTTTTAAATCTGGGTGTCCTGAGAGAGACATCCTCAGCCATGTAAAAGCCTCCATTAGCAAAACCCAAAGAGGTGTGCATTTTGGAAAATGAATCATAGAAAGAAGTATACAATGAAAGAAACTGTCACCAGCAGTCTTCCTAGCCACGATGCTGAGACCAATCCCTTGCAGAATCCATTTGAGTAGCATTCTGAAAAGGAAAGTTAATCAAGCCATACACACACAAAGTTGATACCCCATATAAACTTAAACTAACAGTATAAATCAATAAAAGTTACTCAGACAAATCTGTTTTGTTTGGCTACAACACAGGCATGCAGAGCATGGGGTTATTTAACAGCCCACAAAACTGAAAGACAGGCTCATTCACTGTTCGTTTAATACGATGCAATCATCCAAAACTTCTAGATGACCTAACAGCAGTGAAAGACTGGAGAAACAACAGATTTTAACATAGAAGAATGCAATATGTTTACTTAATGAGTCATTTCCCCAGTGTGAATGCTGATTTAGAGAGAGAGAGAGAGAATGGTAATGAGGACTAGAAACAAGGCTAATAACTCAGCAAATGATATCTGACCTCTTATAAATTGCTTGTATTATTGTAGCCTTTACCCTCCTGCACTAGGAATAAAACAAACACTTGCATTGGATACAATGAGAATTTCAGGGTATAAAAATGTATTATTAAAAAGGTTATTAAAATGATACATAGCCAAACAAGTGTTTGCATTTGCAGAATCAAGTGTTTTCCACCCAGGCACTCAGAGCCAGAGAAAAACAAGGTGAAATAAGAGTAAAATAAAAATTTAAAAATAGCATAAATACAATAAACACACCCCTCTTGCATTTTGCAGTATTTCTTGACCTTCCTCCCCTGGGTGACTTGTCTCCCTTTTCTTACCCATCCTGACAATGAATCACACACAACACCTGACTTCTTCCAGTGGACATTTTTTCAGGCAGTGTTTTTAAAACCAGGGTTTCAGCCTGTGCCTATTTTTATGCAAACACTGATTTTTGCTGTTTTCATTTATTTTATTTTATTTTTGTTGGTTTTTAAAAAACATCTTGTCACTTAGATACACTGAACAGCATCACTGCACTATGTCATGCAAGGGTGAGTTACCTGTGGCCCTCCAGATATTGCTGGACTGCTATTTCTATCATCATTTACACTGGTTATATTTTCAAGAGTTTATGGGAGTTACAGTCCAACAACATCTGGAGAATCACCAGCTGCCCACCTCTGATGTAATGCTTTGTTTATAGTATAACCTCTGAAAACAATCCTGAAACTTCAGCTTCCAAAACAGAATGGAGAAAGCTTTAACTGAGACTGGACAGTACAATCATGATATCCCAGTGCTTTCATGTGTGCACTTTCTAGACTTTTTTCAAGCGAATTCAAAGTGCTAATTTTATCCTTTAAAGTCTAAACAGCTTGGTATACAGAGAGGTTACTGCAAGGGAGGGTCTTTTGAAGGGCAGCACCCACGATATGGACTGCCCACCCAGGAGCAGTTCATCAACATTGTGGTATTTCTTCTACTACCTAGTACTTTATTAGATGCAGCAAATATGGTATCATAAGGATGCCTAATGATTGTGAAAGGGTGTGGATACCAGAAGATGTCGTCCTTTCACAATCATAAGGCACACTTTTTTATTTATGGCCCAAGCCATCAATAGATCTCCCCTGGTTCTTTGTTGCTGGCATTGTCGGTGTTTGAATCCTTGTGCCATTGTGCTCACAGGAATGCAGCGTCAATGGGCAAACACTTCTGCTTGAGATCACACAGCCAGGTAGGGGATGCTTTTTTTATGATACACACACACACACACACACACACACACACGGTGTACTTTGGACTTCTAAAATGAGTTTTTGTGCTTGTGTGAACTTTTTGTGAACTTTGTTTTGCTTGTTTTTTTCAAATTTGCTGTGCTAGTGTCTTATTGTGAGAATCGCTGAGATCAGGAACCCGGAAGTAAACAGAGCTTCTTTTTTGTGGGGGTTGAGTAGGATTTAAGATCTGTGCAATCTATGGTAATGTTGGGCATTCTACTGTTCATTTTATCCTCTGCTGCTGGTTTCATGGTTTCAATATTATTTATAGTTTTCTTTTTATACAGTATACTGTATGATTATTTCCACTTTTATTGTAAGTATAAAATAAAAGGTAAATCAAAGTAAGCTAGAAGTGTGGAAAATAGATTCAATAAATTATAAACCAATTTTGATATCTCTGAGGTCTCCCCTCTCCCATATTTAAGCATCACTTATGAAAATAGCTACAGATGGTTACAGGACAGAAACCAAGCAAGGAGATGGGTAACCCAGCATTTTTATACCTACTACAGTGACATGGAAAATAATTTTAAAAGCTACCTACGCATGTTAAACATTGAAGGTTGTCACAGCCCCAGAGTCATTCTCCTCATTTTCAGATGTGGCCATGGACTCAGTAGAGGAAAATTCTCTTCAGAGGACAAAATGTCTCTCTTAAAGAACAATAAAATAATGAAATAAATTATTTCAGCACCATCAGTAGTCATCTTGCTGCTACCAGTCCAGTTGGAAAAGGTCATGCTATCAAGGACTCCAGCCTAGGGGGTTGTCTAGATGGTGAACAAACTCCTCATAGAATTAAATATATTTTGAGAATATATTCTGTCCCAATGAGATCGTGAGAGATTCACTGTATTCTGAAGCCTTTGGGGCTTCTCCTGAGGGTTTTTAAGTGGGGAAAAGTCACATTCCCACTCATTAGGACAATTGAATCACATTGCAGAGCATTCCCAGATAAGAGTGGAAGTGGAAACCTGATTGGTTGGAAATGCGCAGGGGGCCAAGCTTGTCAACAACAATGTGACTGGAAGCACCATTTTGGAGTTTCGTGATATCGAACATGCACTTTTTTGCTGTGCTGAAGTGACCAAATAGCTTTTTAAATTGAAGGTCACACATGTGCACCTTAGATTTACAGCAAAAAATATACTGTGCAGTGGCGGCAACTTGTGGAGAATAATAATGTGAATAATCAACTCCTGGCCACCATCTTTATTCGCAGGGATGGCTCCGTGAGAACTTCAAACATGGATAGCTTGCCATACCAGCAATTTTGCCAAAAAAGTGTGGAAGCAAATCAATGATGCTGTGAATTTGCATTAATGTGCAGCAATCAGCATTATATTTTCTCATCTAGACAAGCCTAGAACAACAGAACCACAGTGCTCCTAATGTTGTCAGACTCAGGTCCGTCTACACGATTTAAATAATACGTACGGCGTGCGGAAGTTCGCTCTTTGGTACAAATGGCCGTTTGGATGCACACGAATGCAAAAGGGGGGTGGTTTTCCACCCTGAAATACGCACACGCTGTGTTCGGGAGGGAAAGCGGATCGCGAAGAGAAATCCGTACGCCGTTCGGATGGCTGACGGGTCTGTACGGTCTGTTCGCACACATACGAACAGGCAGGGTAATCTGATTGGCTGGCTGAGTAGAGGGGGCGGGGCTAGCACAGAGGGGAATTGGGAGCGGCCGCCATGTTGGTTTCCCGGCTAGCGAGCGTCCGATAAGTCCGTGAATTTGTATGTTTATTTATTTTTATTTTATATTGTAAATACGGAAAACCGACTGTCCACAAACCAGGAACCTTTAAAAAAAAAAAAGCAGCGGGAGATTTAAAACTGCCACTTGGCTTGCTCGCTCCAGTCAGCTTCAGGAAGAGGGAGTCATATGGAGTTTAGGGGGGTTAAAAATTGTGTAGCCGGTTCGTATGCATACAAACAACAGGCTGTTCGTATTTTTTGCCCCCCATACGGATTTTTTTATGATCGTATAGCCGCACCCTAAATCAGGTGATTTCCCTTAACTACAAGAGACAGAGAAAAGGAGCCAGTTACCCAACTGAGCTGAAGCCTTATTTAAGCCTTCCTATAGAGAGTTTGTGTTTTGTTTTCTGCTAAAGCAACATTTGAATGGGGATGTAAATGTTCACTTGTTTCATTCTTGCATGCAAGTCCAAATAATTTGAAACATTTTCTTTCCACTTGCTAATATTATGAGTGGGTTTTTTTTGCAATTTTTTAAATAGTTTCTTGCACTTTGGGGCTGTTTTATGAAAAAATCATTTGCACAAAACATTGGGTTTGAAGCAAAAACTGGGAGCTCTTGCACAAACAACACATGTCCAAAGTACACTGATTTCTGTGCAAAATGTGTTGGGTTTTTTGGGAGCAAAACCTAAAGTTTGGATGCAATGGCTTTTTCACACAAAAGTCTCAAAAATGTGAAAAATCTTACAGTGATTGGTTGTTTTCTCAATGGGGCATATCAATGTGTCAAAACATACTTTCTTAACAAGAATGACAAAATATGAGTATTCTTTAAACTCCCATACCTCATCCCATTATTTTTCTCTGAATGTCCAGTCCGCTCCGGTTGAAGTTTCCCAAGGTCTTCCCTGAAGCTGAATTCCTTCTGTAAACCCTCATTAGGATTAAACAATGTCTACTTGTGACCACCATATGGAACAGAACAATGGTACATTTTTCTAAGGTGTGGATAAATTTGTTTTGTGTCGTTTTTAAGGGAGGGATTCTCCAGCACAGGCCTGGGAAAGCTGTAGTCCTCCATATGTTATTGGCCTTGTACTCCCACCAGCAGCATAGCCAGTGTTGAGGGGTGATGAGAACTGCAATTGAACAACATCTGGAGAGCCATGTGTTTCCCAGCCCTGCTCTAGCATTTTAACAGTAGTATTCTGCAGGCATTTCTCCTAGTATACAATGATGGACAGCCACATTTCTTGCCAGAATTATGATTAGATCTGTAATTATGGTAAGAAACAATCAAGCAATTTCCAGTATTCTGATGCTCACAATAACTTCATCCTTGAGCAGAAAGCCCTAGGTCCAGTTGCTAGCATTTCAGATTAAATGGACTTCAGAACACAAGGATGGGAAAGATCTTTTCCTGAGATCTTAGCCACTACCAGCAATAGTGTGGTAGGCGAGCCAATGGTCTGACTCAGCACAAAACAAATTCATATGTTCAAGTTATGAACTATAAATTCACATCCATAACACATCTGTTCTGGGGGATATGAACCCGACACTCTTGAGTGACAAACTGAGCTGCCAATTAAAAACAGATCTTCTATTCATAGCTGTGTAACAGCACTAAATAAGCTGAGGGAAGTACAGTGAAGTATTCTGAAGATAAACACTCTCACTAGCACTTCTATGGAAAAGATGTTTCTAGCATTGCCTAGCATTAGCACAGCAAAAATAGTGTTGTTAATCATGGCATTTAGTATCAAATGAAACCAGCCCATTCAGCATTACATATTGCCAGCAATTCAGGGTTGACCTCACAAGGCAGTGATGGAACCAAAAAAATTTACAACTGATTCTGCTGTATGTATACAGCTGCACACTCAGTTGCTCTGAGCCAAATATGTTACCTATGTAACCATACCTGTTTTCCCCAACTGTAAAATCTATCATCTCTCATCCTGGTTCACTTATAATTGGCAATAATTTGATATCAATTTGGTCAATCCTGGGCCTTTCATGGGCTGATAGGAAACAAAGAAACACTGTCAATAGCACATAGCAAGCCAAGAAGGGCTTCCTCAAATTCCCCAAATATTCACACTTTGATACAACCAGTTAGCATCTCTTTTGATGTAGAAAAAGGTTCTTCCTGCCTTGTGGCTAGAAAGACAGACATCTATCTATACAGTGGAAAGTTTTCACAGCCATGCTAAACTTGTTCATCTTCCTCATATCTGCAAGTCAATAAGAAGGTAGCCTGTCAGTCATCCAACCCAAAGATGTCCCCATTTCCCAGTTCTTGGCTAGTCTGGAATCCCTTTGTTTACATTGATGGGAACTATCTGAAAACAAATGTTTCTAATATCCAAATAGCACCTTCAAAGGGTATTTTTCCTATAAAAAACCCCTGAAATCTCAGTTCATTGGTTGAATACCACTTTCCTCCTGAACCCATATCACTCTGTCCCATTTAACCCCCCTTCTCATAACCCCTATTCATAAGCCTTCCTTCTAAATCCTGCTAACGCCTCCCGACTCCTGGTTGGCTACCAGTGACTCAGGTGCTTTTGTCCCTGCTTTTATAACCTTAACTCCCTTTTTCTAAGTTCCACCCACCCCACTTTTGGTGCAACGGCTGCGGCTGCTGCTGCTGCTGCTGCTGCTACTACTACTACTCAAGGGTAATTCTGCTTGTCATGAGGAGAACCAGGGGGCCGTTTACATGGCAAAATAAATCCTCAAAGAATGAGACAAGAAGCCTGATAGTTCCCATGCATTTTGAAGCAACAGCGCCCTTTTCAGAAGGAGGGGGTGCAAAAAAAACCCATAAGTCACGCAGTATCAGCTTTCGCTAGTTTTTCAGACTTTTTTGATTAAGTTCGCGAAAATGCGCATAATTTGTCATGGGAACTAACCATCGTGTAAACTGGCATTGACCTTTTCGAATTACTGTGAGCAGAGCTGAATCCTGATTGCTTGGAGTGACCATTGTGCTTTATCCGAATAGACTGAGGGGTTGGAGAGAAGAAATTCACCCTTCTTCTGCTTGCAGTCCACTTTGGAAAATCAGCTCTGAGCCCTTCCTGTCTGTTTCAAAGGAAGGCTTTGGGGGTTGGGAAGATGATCGCTACTAGCCCCTGCTTCGCTAGTGTGTCCGTGTGTGTATGTGTGCATTCGTGTGTGCGGGGAAACAGCCAATCGCACGTTCGTCCTTTTGTTTGTTTGCCCTTCCCTTCACTTGCCTTTATTCAAGGCTTCGGAGGCAGGGAAGATGATCAGGAATGAGGCTAGCCCCTGCTTCCGTGGTGTGTGTTTGTGTGTGCATAAGGAAAGGGAAGGGAAGGGAAGGAGATTGCTCCACCATGCTTTTGCTTGTTTGTCCTTTCATTCACTCCTTTATAGAAGCCTTTCCAGGGGAAGATGGGGAAGTTGACAGATCGCTCTTTCGATCTTTTGTTTGTTTGTGCTTTTCCTCCTCTCATTATTTATGGTCTCCATGACCCCCTCCTTGCTCCCTCCCCAACTCCTGCCTGGCTTTAATCATCTGGAGGCGATTCCCCCCCCCACACCTTTGCCTGTGTAAACTAAGAAAAACCAAAACTGGCTGAAGCAGGCTGCATCTTCCGAATAAGCCAGAATTCGTGTGATTTATGCGCTCCTAATGCGAAAGAACGGTAATCCGGAATCTCGCTAACTTTTTCCTGTCGTGGAACCGGCCCCCTAGTTTCAGGCTCAGGTGCAGTATTACCTCTAAAAACCTTGGTCAAAACCCACTTTTAACTCTTTCCTGCTTTATTTGATAGTCTTGTTTGCTTGATTAAATGAATGTGTGTGCGGTGTCTTTTAAGTCAGTTCAATACAGTTTTATTCGTTATTTTAACCATGACTCAGTGTTTCTTCCTGGCTCCACTGGTATACAAAGGGCTAAAGAGTCTGAACGTTACACAGCCTCTTGCACTGTCATTGGAGTTGCTTTAATTCCCCAATATGAGACCAATACATGTGTGGACATTTTCCACGGACACGAGAGTTTTGTGTAACATCTACTTATATTAATAATAAATTAATAATACTTATATTAAGCATTATTCTATTGCACTGGAAACATTATTTCTTCTGTAATCAATATCTCAGTTCAGTTTAGGAAATTATCAGACACTCTAAATATGGTGTGATAAGGACGCCAGGAGATCAATAAAGGGCTTGCTTTTCAGATGATGTTGGTCCCCTCTTGTTATGCTTCCGTTCAACTGTGGTTATGCAGGCACTGCTTTTTATTGATGGGCTAAGCCATTCATAGATTCCCCATTCCGTTTCTGTAATGGAATGTCCTGCAACTGAAAAGGTGCCCCATTATGCTGGTATGATGCCAGCGTCAATGAGAGCTCCATGCCAGAACACCTCCGGGTGAGATTGCGACATTGTGGTAAGTGACACACTTTTTTGTACCTTCCCCAGGTTACTTGTAAAGTTTTAAGTGTGTTTAGGTGCTTAGTGTAACTTTTTTTTAGTGTATTTTCCTTTTACAGTTTGAATTTCCCTCGCTCTCATCTTCTTATGAGAGCAGCCAGGATTTCAATCCAGGAAGTGAAAGAAGCTCCGTTCCAGCTCCTTTCTCTCCTGGGCTGTCCTACCGAGGCAATGAGGTGCCATTAAGGTAGGTCTGAAAAGTTTTCATTTTATGTTATTACACGGATGGGAGAGGGGCGGGAGAGGAGATTGCAAGACGGGAATGCTTTTTTTTGTTCACATCTGATAACCTCCTTAGACTCAGGCTTTTGATCCAGTGGATTGACCCTGCTGGTGGAAAAGCGAGACCAACCATTCCCAGTTTACACCTGCCCCCCCTTGTCCTCTTACAAATGATTCCTTAAACTTCTAGAACATTTTTTTTGAGAATGCAAGGGACTGCAGGGGGTATTAGGGACAGCTGGCTTCCCCCTTTGTTCATCAGTAAGAGCAAAGTCTGGTTGAAGCCACAGCTGATAGGATTCCAAAACATAAGGAACAGATATAGCTATTCTTATGCCAATAGTGTTCAAATTTCCCCCATTCTGCATAACATTTCACCTTCAGATAGGTATGTTTTGACATTATTACTAACACAAAATTCACTGTTTATCTTTTCTTTTTGTTTTTTTGTCTGTTTGCAGAATGTCAAAATAATTGCCAATCCAAGATGATATTTGCAGCCACACTTGATTTGTGTTTATTTCATGTATTTTATTTATATCAGCATTTATATCCTGCCAGCATCCAACATCGAAGTTAAGGAAACTTTATTTAAAAAATAATAACAATTCAGCATTAAAATGAATTTTGAATATCATAGAATAAGACATGGGAAAAGAATAACATGCACAGTGAGGCCCAAGCACTGAAAAGATCTTTCTTAGGGGAAACTGGATGCCTATGCTGGGCAAGCAGGGATAGACACTCTTGAATACAGAGTGACCCAAGAATGACCACTACTATCTAGTATTTATGCATCTTTTAAAGAAGGGGTGGGAGTCATGCAACCCACAGGACACATCCAGACATTTGGGGTTCCAGTACATCCCATGGATCAATGTGAAGTTGAAGGCTTTCACAGCCGGCATCCATAGATTTTCCTTGGGGTTTTTCCAGGCTGTGGGACCATGTTCTGGAATAGTTTCTTTCTGATGTTTCACCTGCATCTGTGGCTGGCATCTTCAGAGAATGGCTGGGTAGGAGTGTATATGGACTTGTAATTGCTGTGACCCCCTGTTGGGGAGTATATGTAAATTTGTGTGATTGAAAGGTTAGTTTCTGGGAATAGAAATGCAAGGCTCATTAGTGTCTGTTTGGCTAATGGTTGGTTGATGGGCCATTAACTGTTGTTGGAAATCCTCCTACCCAACCATTCTCTGAAGATGCCAGCCACAGATGCAGGCAAAACGTCAGAAAGAAACTATTCCAGAACACGGTCTCACAGCCCGGAAAACCCCCCAAGGAAAATCTATCCCATGGATCCCCCACAGACCCTCTCAACACCCTGGTAACCTCCCTCCCCACAAACAAAAACCCTGGCTGAAAAAAATCAGTTGATAGTACACTAATCTATGGGAGATTTCATTAAATGCTGTTGTGAGAACACCCCAAAACAGTTTTTAAAAACCCACAAAAACCCCAAAAATAACACAATGTCACTTCTGGTTGTACCTAATGGCATCCACAGTGGCACAGTGTGGCCTTCCAGAACTCCAAAAGAGCCTGAAATGGTGTTGTGCAGCCCTTTAGGCCCTGGAGCATGTCCATTCCTGCTCTCCTGTTTTTTCCAGTTTACTGAAGAATTTACATATCAGCCTCTGATGAACTTGGATGCAGCTCTTACTTGTGTAGAAAGGTAAACTATCTACTCTGTTGGAACGCAACAAATCATGATAAGCGCTATTGCTGCATTCAGAGATGTGCCACATGGGAATGGCATTTTTATCCCAATGAAAATAAGATAATGAATAGATTGAAAGCAAACCTCTAGTATCTCTTTAACCATATAGGAGTAACAGATCTCCATGTGATGTCTACATCCATCAATAAGATCTGACATGTGAATACTTCCAGCTGGACAGACTTTATTTTCAACACAAGTGAAAGCTGTAGTATATTTTATCTTGGAAATAGAGCTAGAACATATATAGGCATAATACTGCCTACAACTGAGATATTACAGGAGGGGGGGATTGTTCAGAATCATAGAATTGGAAAAGATCACAAGGGCCATCCAGTCCAACCCCCTGCCATGCAGGAATACACAATCAAATATACACATATATAGGACTGGGAACTCCTACATAAGCATTACCATATATCTACAGCACAAATGTTTCTCTCCCCGCCCCCAACAATCATAACCTCCCATGCAAACTCTCAGGGGACCCTTGAAATCATGTTCAGATCTCAGGGGAATGTCTGCATGCATACACACACACACACACACACACACACCTAGGACTCTGGGAACTCCTACATAAACATTACTATATATCTCCAGCACAAATGTTTTTCTCCTAAGCAAGATTCAAACACCTTGCTGAAATACAACTGCTATTTAGCCTTCATTTTACTTGAGCAATGGGTAACCAGAAAGTAATGTTTCTTAGGCATATCAGCTCCTCCATTTTCCTGTGCCATCACACAGCTACAATAAACAAGTTATCCATAAACAGGATATTCCCACAGAGCTAAGAAAATATTCAGTTATCAAAAGATTTCAGAAATTAGACCTCATGAGAATTACTTTAGAAGTCCCACTGTAGCATTTCATTCTAATGAGTTCGGCAATTTACTCTGATGAGAAAGCCCATCACTTTGTATTCTGTCATGAGCAAGAATAACACTGTGTTCTCCAGGGACTGTCTTGCATCTGAATCTTCCAAAGAAGAGTCAAAAACTGAATATGCCCACGCACTGGTGATGCAGAAAGCTATTCTTTACATTTGAAAAATGAATATGGTTGGATCAACATTCTGTCCTAAAGACATCCATTGAACAATAGGAGACTCTCACTCACTCTAAATAAAATAGATTTCAGAAAACTTTTCTTTTTGCCAAAGGGAGGGACATTTTCTATGGTAGCTCCAGGCTTTCTCTGGTGATAAACTTGAAGATGATGTTCCCTCATGCTTTCAGAGTGAGATGGACATGTTGTACATATTAACTTGTATATTCAGAATCCAAGTAATGATGAAAATGGATGAGTCAATTGAGTCTTGAAGCAAGCACAGTTCCAAGACAATCAAAACACAAAAACATGACATGCATTTAATCTGAGTAGAATGTGTTAATAATCCAAATTAACCCTCGTGCACCAGGACAAAACATTTTAGCACTGTATTGTCACCTGTACAGTTTTAAACAACGGCTGAGATCTTGCATCAGGAGATTCAGCTACACAGACATTGCTATGTCTCTATAGCTACATCTTCTGATGTTACCCCACATAACATCTCCTGATGTGACCCCACAAAGCCTTTTAAGGAATGCAGCCCCCTATTCCAGACATGGCCATTTCTGCATTGCCCGAGAGCAAGGGAATGAATAGGGATGCACAACTCTTTTCCAGTAGCTAGATGCACTGTGATTGTTTTTCAAGATGTTGAATTATGAATTCTAATTACAGAATGATCCTGGTATCTCTGAGACCTGTATCTGCCAATTCACTTACTTGAATATGAAAAAAATGGTCTTGCTAAGCATTTTCAAGGTCCTCCAGCATAATTCCATGGTATGTTTCCTCTAGAAGCTGACCATAGAGTCGTGCTAGAGAACACCTCTCTAAGGCATCTTCTAGGTCCTCCAGCATGACTCTATGTTATGCTTGGGCCAGAAGTCACTCATTCTAATAGGGTTTGCTATTGTTATGGTTTCTGATATCCACAGCAAGTCGACTGTATCCCCTGTGAATACAGGGCAGGGGGAGGGGATACATGTTTTAGTGTACAATGTCCACCATCCTTGCTAGCTGGGGCTTATGGGAGAATGGTGATATATGTGTGGGGTGGGGTTATATACTGTGAGTTCCTGTTGGAAGGATATGTAAATTTATGTATTTGAATGGCTAGTTCCTAGGGTGGGAGGATATCTCACCCCACACACCCCTACGCCACCATTCTCTGAAGATGCCAGCCACAGATGCAGGCGAAACATCAGAAATAAACTCTTCCAGAATATGGCCTCACAGCCTGGGAAAAAAACCATGAAAAACCTGGAAAAATCATGGTTGGGAAAGTCTGGCCTAGATTCTGGCCAGTCTCATACATAAGGTGAAGCGATGTCCCTGGATCAATGCTAAGTTCATGGTAGTACTCGAGACTTTCTCTCCACCTCTACTACTCCCTCATTTTGGCAAGATAAATCACCGATTCACTGGGTCTATTCCAGTTGGAATGACCAATCAGATCCAGGCAATTACTTGCAAGCTGAGATTTCCTAGGTGCATGGGAGGAAGCTGCAGGAAGGAGAGAAGATTATCCCCCACATGCACACACTACCACTTCCATCAGCAGAAACAGCTTATACTGGCAAAAGCAAACCACTGAGTAATGGACAATATGCTTTGCAATGAAGAGAAACAAAAACTTGAACATAAAATAAATGTAATGAGACTGGAGTAGCATTAACTGTTTGTGTTTTAGAACTTGTAATGGTTAAAAGGACATAAAGAGGAGGAAAGGTGGGTCCTATAATAAGAAGCTACATATTTTTCAAGAGTTTCTATTACAAACTATTAAACATGGATACATATACACAAATGTACATGTTTGGCAAGATAATTGTACATAATCTATATTAATCTGTAAAATTCAAGTTTTGTAAAGTGAACCTCCACAACAAAGCACTTAAATCTCTCATGAATCTTAAGAGTGTATTTCTTGAGGTGATTCCCCATCTCATGCAAGCAGAAATCGCTGGGGGAACATTTTCAAGGGCTTGATTTTCCTAGTGTTAATTTTTATTTCTAATGCTTCCGATCAATTATGGTTGGCCACATTCTGAGTTCTGTGTGCTTGCACAAGCCATCCAAATGGCACTGTTGGAATAAAACACACTTTAACATTCATAATCCCTACAGAGTGTTTTGATTCTTTTTATACCAGCTAGCTGAAATTGAAGGAAATAACATAGGAAGGCTTCTGTGCTGCTACAGACCTTAATCCTCTTTAAACCCTTTCTCCATCTTCAGCTGAAACAAGGCTAATTAACTTAAAATGATCAACTAAAGCTTTCTTCTTCTTTTTCTAGAACTGTCAGGTTTTAGGAATATCAGTTTTAAAAGGACGGTATACAACCGGACTTGTTTATCTCGGATTGGCCTTTTTAGTCATCAGCGCACTTGCAGAAAGCGCGGGATGAATCCTTCCTGAATCTTTGTTTGTGAAGAAAAGCCAGAGATACATAAAGGTTCTGTTACATGTTATGATTACAGTGGCACATATTGGCACTACATGAACAGAAATGTAAAGAGAGCCATGTTGGATCAGATCAAAGGTCCATCAAGTGGCCTGCAAAATGCTTCTGAGAAACCCAGAAAGAAGCTTTCTTCTTTGACTGACACACACACACACCACTCTCACAATGGCTATGTTTCTGCTGCTGAGCCTGGGGCTACAGTTAGTTACCATTATCTGGGTTGGTGAGAGAAGGAATCCATTACATTTGGGTTAGTCCCGTCATCACCCAGAGAACGGAAGGAAGTAGATACTAGCTCTCGTGATAGCGGAGAGGTTTTTGCCAGCTTCTCCCCTTCAGCTCTCCACTAGTTCTATTTCCTGCCTTCGCCCAGAGCAGAGCTCCAGAGCCTCTCCTCTGCCTTCTTGCCTTTTCCAAACCCCCCTTTCCCCCAGACCTTTCTTTCATCTTACTCCTTAAAGCTTCCCTCTGTGCCATACTTTTCAAGTCCCTCCATCCTAGGTAACCTATTTGAAAAACAAAACAAAAACATCAGCCTCCTTTGTTCTCACTCTGCATCCTTCCCCTCCTGGTTCTCTCCCCACCCCCACTTCTCCCCTCCATCTTCTATTGAGATGGCCTTGGCTGAGGAGAAAGAACAAGAGGCTCGCAGAGCACATGGAGGAGCCCTCAACAAGAGACCTAGCTGACCAGAGCCGCTCTGGGAGCGCAGCAAGGGCAGCAGATTTAAAATCGTCCCAGCCAATGAAGATGCTTCAGTAGGCTCAGGAGGACACATAAATGGCCACAATACCTCCGCTGCCCCAATGTCACTTCTGAGGCGGGAGCAGGAGCACCATGGCCATGGGGAATGCACAGACATTCTTCCCCCCAGTGCAGCGGCACATAGACGGGCACAATAGCTCGGCTGCCACTGAAGTCACTCCTGCAGGCGAGGCTGAAGCAGGAGCACCACAACTATGGGGAATAGTTGCACAGGCTCTCCCCTGATGCAGTGGCAGATCCGTGAGGAGCTCTATATGCCAGACAGGGAAGTAAACCAAGGAAGGTGGGACTCTACAACCAAGGGAAGGCCCAAACCCTTTCCCAGCCCCCAAGGACCTTGATCCAAGCTTCATGTGCACGGTGCTGTGTGTAATGGCAGCTGGTCCAGCCATAAGTCCAACGCCCTCCCACCAAGGTGATTCACAACAGAGGGAGGGGAAGAAGGGGATGAGCATGCAGCTGGTGCCAGTGATACGTGCTTCCAACCGAGGCCTACCATCCATGTGGGTCCCCATACATTATGCTACTCAGGAGGGGAATACACAATAGAGGAAGCATGGGAACTGTTCTCACAGGCTCTCCATCCAATTACATTGGGACCAACACTTGGCAGCTCAGGGCCCACAGTCCAACAGGCCCCTCACCATCTCACCTACAGCACGCACACACTCTTGCCAGCCAAGGGAGGAGGAACTCACTCTGCATTCATTGCAGAAGCCTTTTTGTCAGGCACCAAACATCCCAGGCCCTGGGAGCAGGGGTGGAAGTGAAGATGCTGGGGCAACAGATCAACCAGCTGTTGCGAGAACAGAGACCAGGCCAAGAACCCCACAAGGAAAAACCCAAAAGAGGCCACAAACTCCTAAGCCAAGACTGCAAGGACAGCGCCTCTACAAGTACGAACAGGGAAGAGAAAGGCAATTTCCACACTCTGCTGAGGAGTCCAACGGGGACTCTAGCAAGGAACAACAATCAAAAGGGACTGAGGACTTTGCACCCCGGCTGAATAAAGTGGCAGCCACTCTCGCCCTGCCCCCCAAGCTGAGCAATCAGAGCCAAGCAGATCAGACATTCCAGGAGTTAAACAAAACGGGTGCCTCAGTGCTAAGGCTCCCCAAAGCCCAAGGATAAGATCTGCCATCTCCTCCCCCCGAGTTTTTCTCCATCTGGTCTAGGGGGAACAGGAAAAGCCTCTGTAGGGGAAAAGGGGAAATGTAAGAGCACAAAGGTTCTATACCCCTAACAAGCTGGTGCTAGACAGCCTGAAGGTCCCTGCACTCAACCCCCCATTGGCAGCCTCTCTGTTTTCAAAATTCACTCAACCTCAAGGAGTGTGAAGGGTTCCTCTAAGACCCGGGAGAGAAAAGGGCAGAGGGAGCCCTAAAGAAGGCACATGAGGCTACAGCCTTGGCCATCAGAACCTTGGCCGCAGGCTCCCTCTTAAAAAAGGCAGCCCTCTTTTAGGGGGAGCACACTCTCCAAGGGGAGCAACCAGACTTCAGGGCATTGCACAGATACCTATCCAAGGTCTATAGGGTCCTGCAGTGTGTGGCAGATGCAACTCATGAATCTCACTGAGAAGTCTGTCAGAGCCACACCAGGGGCCAGACACTCCACCTGGCTCACACCTTGGGAAGTGGAAGTCCATTCCAGAGCTAAACTATTCACAACCTCATGATTCTTGGGATTTGCAGTTTAGGGAGGGGCATTTAGAATTCTCAGCTAGAGAGTTCTTGGGCCTTATTGAACTACAAATTCCAGAATTTCACAAAATGTTGTTATGGCAGTTAAAGTGAAATACCACAAGTCTAACAATGTAGTATGATAGGATCCTTAGTCTCAACTGTTTCTCTGTCTCTCACACCTCTACCTCTGAATAATGTAGACAAATAGTGTTATGGAACTTGTCATGTCTCATGTAGTTGTAAGTCCAGACACACCAATCTCTCACAGTTGCAAACTATGTGAAGAGGCCAATGAGAATGCATAGGACTAGTCCCTGACCCCCCACCTCTACCACCAAACACACTGACCATGGTGCCCTAGGGCACATGTAATTGACATCAGTCTGAGGCAGCTACTTCTAGGCAGGTAGAATTTCTTCTGCACAGATGGGACTTCCAATGGGTCAGGGTTTCCATCCCATAGAGGAAATCTCATGCATATAGAGCAGTGGTGGGAATCACACACTCCCTGATTTTGTATCTAGATCTGCACCTTTGGATGTTTTTAATGTTTATATATGATGGGCAACTTTAGCATCTCCTTTCTTCATAATCTTTGAACCAGACTTGGACTGGGCAACCTTTCGAAGAGAGGATGGTTTCTGATACAAGACTATCCTCTAATAGACCTTTCAATGAGGGGAGAATCCTCTACAAAGCAGGACCTGTGGCCACCCTAGTTTCAGAATTCAAGACTGATAGCTAAGGAATCCTGCTCTGTCCTCAGCATTGCCTGTAGCATTAGGCGGGGAAGTGATTACCTCAGGGAACTCCATTTCAATGTCATGGAAGAGCAGCAAATTGCTGTTTTATTTATTATTACTTCAATTTTTTACTGCTGGAAGATGTAGAAACACTTGTGGGATAACGAATTCTATGAACAGATGGATGGGGTAGCCATGGGCAGCCCCATGAGCCCAATGATAGCAAACTTTTACATGGAATGTTTTGAAAAGTAAACCCTGGAAACAGCACCAAAAAAGCCCACAACATGGTTCCAATATGTGGGTGACACTTTCACCATTTGGAACCATGGAGAAGAAGATTTGGTCTCATTAGTGAACCACCTGAACAGTATCCACCCAAATATCCAATTCATGATGGAAAAAGAAAAGGAAGGAACACTGCCATTCTTGGATGTCCTAGTCATCCGCAAAACAAACCAATGGTTAGGCCACAAGGTATACAGAAAACCCACACACACGGACAGATACCTACACAAGAACCCCAATCATCACCCAGGACAAAAAAGAAGCACAATAAAAACATTGGTAGACCGTGCAAAAAGGATCTGCTAACCCCACTACCTGGAGGATGAACTGAGGCACCTAAACTGGGCCCTACAGGCTAATGCTTACTCCAGATCAGACATCACAAGAGCAGCCAGACCCAGAAAAAAACCACAGGAATGAAGAAGAAAAACAGCTACCCAAAGGGAAGGTATTTTTACCATACCTCAGACGAGTCACAGACAGAATAGGGAAACTGATGAGGAAACACAACCTCCAAACAATCTACAGACCAACCAAGAAAATCCAAGAAATGCTACGTTCAGCGAAGGACAAAAGAGACCCTCTCATAGCTGCAGGAGTTTACCGCATACCCTGCAGCTGTGGACAAGTTTACATAGGGACCACTAAATGCAGTGTGCAAACACGAATCATGGAACATGAGAGACACTGCAGACTGGGCCAGCCAGAAAAATCAGTAGTAGCAGAACATGTTATAAACCAACCTGGACACAAAATGTTATTTAAAAAACACAGAAATTCTGGACCAGGCCAACAACCATCATGTAAGAATGCACAGAGAAGCTATTGAAATCCACAAACACCTGGACAACTTCAACAGGAAAGAAGAAACCCTAAAAGTAAACAAAATCTGGCTTCCAATTTTGAAAAACAATAGAATCAAAACTCAACACTTACAAAGGAATTCCACCCAGGGACAGGGGGATTTCCAGCAGATAATGGCCCATCAACCAACCATCAGCCAAACAGACACTAATGAGCCTTGGCATTTCTATGCCCAGAAACTAACCATTCAATTACACAAATTTACATATACTCCCCAACAGGGGTTCACAGCATATACACTCCAGACACACTCCTACCCAACCATTCTCTGAAGATGCCAGCCACAGATGCAGGCGAAACGTCAGAAAGAAACTATTCCAGAACACAGCCTCACAACCCAGGGAAAAAACAAGGAAAAACTTGTGGGATTTTCTGCTGGCTGGCAGTAATTGGGCTGGTCTGAGTGTATGGAGATTTTCACACACCGAAAATATCGCTGCCAGAAACCGGGACAGAAATATTTCTGTCCCGGAAGCAGCGCCGCAGTTCGCACGCTCACCTCCCTCTCCCGTTGTTCCGTCGTCATTGCTTTGGGTTTTTTCCTCTCTCTTCCGGAATATTTTATTAATGGCAAACTCCCGTTAGTAAAATATTCTGGAAGAGGGAGGAAAAAACCCAAAGCGAGGACGACGGAACAACGGGAGAGGGAGGTGAGCGTGCGAACCGCGGCGCTGCTTCCGGGACAGAAATATTTCTGTCCCGGTTTCTGGCAGCGATATTTTCAGTGTGTGAAAATCTCCTTAGTGTGTGTCTGTGAGAGAGAGAGAGAAAGAGAGAGAGAGAGAGAGCTTCATCCTACTTGGGATGGAAATAATATTCTCTGTTATTCATTTTCTGGTTAAAAAATAGGTTTCCTGTATGTCAGGAAAGCCCTTCAGGAAGACCAAAACTTCCCTGCAGTTTTCTTCCAGTATTTCAACATCCTAAAGATTTCTAGCAGGCTTTTCTGTGCAGAGAAACACATGGCATTTCTGAGGCTACACAGGAAACAAGAGTTTTCTCTGCAGGGAACTTTTTTTTTTTTTTTTGCACAGGAAATGTGTGAGACTTGTCCTACAAAAATGTTTTTCTGCACAGAATATTAGGAGAATACTGTGCAAAATGTTTACTCCTGCAGCAAAGAGAAAACTACAATAATTATTCATCCTTGCATGTGAGGGTGAAATAATCAAGGATTTACATCCATACATCACAACACTGCAGAATGAGCCCTGCCCTTCAGACTATGGGCAACCTTTGGCACTTGGCACTTTGACTTGACTGAATAGGATACCATCAGCAGCTTTCCTCGAGCTCCAAAATGTCTTGGGCTAACCCAGTCATTCTTCACAATGTTTTCAGTATTCCCAATATGGAGAAATTTAACAGAACTTTTTCTGCTGGTCTGGTGAGGCTTGGAGCCTGACTATCAAAAGGACCACACCTCTTGTTATGAATCTGTCTAGGCATTATTAACATCAGCAGAAGCTCTTTTGAGAATACCATGGCCTCAGTAGCCTGCTTGATAGCCTGTGTTGCTCTAAGACTGTGGAACACGCTCCCTTCATAGTCACCATTAGTTCTGATCTCCCAGCTTTTAGGAAGGGTGTGAAGGCACATCTTTTCAAGCAAGCCTTTTAAGTGGCCTCAAAGTTTATTGGTTATAGATTTTAATGTTCTTATTGTTTACATGGTTTTGTGGTGATTTTATTCTTCAGCATTTTTTTTTAAACTCAGGATGGGAACCCCACACCCGCAGACTTGTTTAAACTATGACTGCTAACAGTAGTCACCATTGGCTATGCTGGCTAGCACTGATGGGAGTTGTCATCATCATCATCATCATCATCATCTCCATTTTATATCCTGCCTTTTTCTCAATAACAAGACTCACATCCATTCAAAAAATGTGCAGGACATAACAGATTTTTTTTTCCGTTTTAAAAATAGGTCTATATAGAGCTGACATGAAATGGATATGGAGTTTTGGAAAAGATCTTGGGAATGTTACTTTTGGGGCTGCCATCATGAACACAGAAAGGGACATGACGTCCTGCCCCTCCCTATTTAGCTCAACAAGAATTTGAAACCTACAGAGCTTATATGTGCACATCCAATGTATAGATTGCCGTGCATGTAGGCCATACCCTGGGAAAATGAAGAATCAAATGTATGAAACCATTGCATAGGTTGTATGGGCACAAAACTCATAGAAGTGGTGGCCAGCATGGGAGATCCAGTGAGTGCACACTACCAGTTCCCAGGGTTCCCCAAACACCACTTCTGTATTCATAATGAAGGAGACAGGATCTAATTTGATGCTAACAGACAATATAAGCACAACCACACCCTACACAAGCCCACACATTGTCTATAAACTGAACTTTTTTTAGTCTCCAAAGAAATCCCCTAGCATCACCCATAATGAAAAACATATTATCATTCCCACGCACCTACCCCGCCCCCCTTGATTGTTAGTACAGATCTTACAGCACACACAGATAGTTTTTCATTCCTGTCTGGTACTTCTACCTTTGGTTTGCCCAGAGATATTGGAATTTCCCATCGAATGCTGCTGTTTTTGTGGAGTTGTTCATAGAACACATCAAATTCTACACCGAGTGATTTCAGAGCAATTGTCTGAGGAAGTGGGCTATGGTTTTGGCTTTCCCTGTTCTCAAATATTTCAGAATTAGCCCCATTTTAATTGTAGGTCAATGTGCTAACATTCTGTTTTCAAAATACCACAGTGGGGAGATCTGCCAAAGGGATGCTGTCTCATCAAGGAATCCCTGAAGGTTCTGGGGATCTTAAACCATGTGTGGGCCAGCTGTCTGGACTTCAATTCCCAAAAGCTCGAGCCAGCTTGGCCAATGGTTAAGGATTTTGGAAGTGTTGTTCAAGTGTAGTTAATCTGGAGGGCTAAAGGTTCTCCACCTCTCTTGTAGAAGGTATGTTTTCACTTATCTTCTACAAAAGAAGCCAATGGGAGCCGGAGGGGTGTAGTGGTTTGAGTGTTGGACTAGGACTCTGGAGACCAGAGTTCAAATCCCTGCTGGGTCATGGAATCTCACTGGGTAACCTTGGATAAAAGTCACACTCTCTCAGCTTCAGAAGAAGGCAAGAGCAAACCTCCTCTGAACAAATTCTGCTAAGGAAACCCCGTGATAGGTTCACCTTAGGGTCACCATTACCCAGAAATGACTAGAAGGCACATAACAACAGCAGCAGCAACAACAAATTTCAGAGGGCTGATGCAAGACCACATGAAGGTAATTAGGGCTCCAGAGCAGTTCCAAAAATCTAGCTAACTGTTGTCTATGGACCTTAGTAGGCCATAGTTTTAAACCCAGGTCTTTCTTTACCAACCCTAACTGAAGATTGCAAAGCCTGAATGTGGGAACTTTTGTTTGCAAAGCATTCTGCCATCAACTAGCAATAAGGCCTTTTAAAGACTTTAAATTAAAGTCGGATTGGTGTTCTGCTACATATCAGGGTTATAAAATGCATACTCCCCCCCCCCAATATACTCAATCTTTTTATGCAAATATGTTTAATGTTAATTATTTGCTTTTGGCAGAAAATCTGGGTATGGGTGGCAGGGAAACCTAAAAATGCATTGTTTTAAATGCAAATTCTACTCAGTACAGGCTTCTCCATAAGGGGGGAAATCTTCACATCTATCTGGTGATGTGGTTTAGAGTTTTTGTTTAATTTTGCAGTTATTCACTGAGATAGTAAAGGAAATGCATAAGCTCTTGCTGAACATAAATTGCAACCAGCCTGCAGTTCACATCAGCATTTGAAATGTTGATGACAGATCTATTCTGAACTCCACAAAAACCTCAAGCCAAAATCATAGCGTCAGATCACCTGCAAAAACTACCAAGTTCTGGTATTTTATTTTGGAAGAGATGTGTGGGAATTTTGAGCTGGCAAGTTTGTAGGACCATCTTTCCATGGAAATATAATAGCAAAATGACCAATTTAATTTAATGGAATGCAAAAGATTCAATGGGGAGGTGGTGGCGGAGAATATAACCTAAATGTGTGTCTCAACCTTTCCTCATATGAGATGATGCAAGCAATTTAAGACTGAGAAAAAAATTATATATGGGTATACAGTATAAAGGTTTGCTTTATTCTGAATCCAGATATTGGCCCATCTGGTCTAGCACTGCTTGGCTGATGACAGCTCTTCAAGGTCTCACAGGTTCCTCAGTCCTGCTACATGAGATCCCTCCATTTGAAATCATGGAAATTGATTTGGAATTGAACAGACATGACGCTAGGCAGAAGCAGGAGAAATATTTCCCTCTACCCCATTCACTACCACAGCTTGCAGATGCAGTGTATTAAGATTCCATATATTGGAATCATGCAGAGCGATTATATCTTCGCTCTCTCCTCCCACCCCCCATGAAAGCCCAGTGTTTGACTTCTCAAATTGGTGACTTATTATGCAGGAGTTGGGAACCTATGGCCCTCCTGAATTATGTTGCTGGGCTGCAAGTTCCATCATTCTTGAGCATAGCCATGCTTGCTGGGGTTGATATGAGGTAGAGTCCAACAACATCTCAAGGTGCACTGGTTCACCATCCTATCCTTAAATATGACAAATATATGATCTTCTGCTGAGCTATCATCCTTCTCTTAGTAGGTCCAATAATGCAGTGACTATTCTGCAGAGTCAGTGGACTTTATCAGATGCAGCGAAAACTGCATCATATGGATGTGATGATAACACAAAAGGCTGAAATTATCAGACGTTGTTGTTCAGCTGTTATCACTGTGTCACATGGGCGTGACTGAGGTGTCACTTTTTATTGACACGTTGCCTGCCAATAAAAAAGTGATGCTTCATCTGCACCAGTGCTATGCAGCAGGAATGGCTGAATAATTTCGCCCTTTGTGTTATCGTCATGTCCTACATGATGTGGGTTTTTTATTGGTATTTACCTCATCTGATAAATCCAGTATTGATTACAACAGAAAGAGAGTCACAAATTCAGTTGTAGATTAATAGGTGCATCAGACAGAGCTTTCCATGATCTGGCCTATAATTATAGTATCTCTGTAGGCCACTGCTACTGTCCATATCCTTAAAGGTTTAGATGTACAACAGTACCTGCAGCACAAGGCTACCAAAGGGAAGGTAACTTATGTGAATATAAATGTACTTACATGACCTATATTAAGTAATGTTGAAGGCTAAACCTCAGAAATATGATGTGAGGTAACATGGAAACAAGTTTCACACACACACACACACACACACTGTGTGTTCATAGTCCAATTCCAGCCAACCTTTTTACTTTCAAGTAAGTCTATCTGCAAAAACCTCCAGTACACAATATTGGAGGGCTTAACCTACTGAGGAACCATAAAGTTAAAAAGTCCCGGTTAATCAATGAGAAATTTAGTACTTGTTGCTACAATTACAAAGATAATAGTTCCTTTCTGACAGTGCCTTTGGTTCTGCAGCTGTAAAATAGCTTTTAAATTCAGCATTTTCAAGTAACAGAAATTAATAGGAGGTCATTTCTACCAGAGAAATTTTAGGGGCCCATCCTCTCTAATCATCATTAAAAACTAAATCCACAGGAGAAG
Organism: Gambelia wislizenii; assembly: GCA_030847615.1. Classification (NCBI taxonomy): domain Eukaryota; kingdom Metazoa; phylum Chordata; class Lepidosauria; order Squamata; family Crotaphytidae; genus Gambelia; species Gambelia wislizenii. The sequence continues at coordinate 115,483,506 of JAUMIR010000004.1, forward strand.
AGGCACTTTACTGATTGTCAAGTGGAAGCTATTATTCATTTGATGAAGCTCTTGGCACCATGCCATTTATTCTGCTGTAGAGCCTGCTGGTTGTTCTACTTCATCTCTTGCAATCAAGGTTGTTTCTGCCTGCCAAGAGTTATTTATAGAGCAAACCAAAAAAAAAAAAAAAGAATTAAAGAAAAGAAAAGAAAACCCAATGCATTTCCCAGGGTCCAACCTCCCCCAGCCCCAAATCCACAACAAAAAAACACCCACCATCAAACTTTCACAAACTTCACAAGTGAGCAATTTGTTTTCTTACTCCCAAAGCAGAATTCTTTAGTCCAAAGGTGCACACACATACATACAGAAATAAATACAGATGGAGGCACAGAGACAACAAAGGCTCACTGACTGGACATTTGTAAGCAGATTCCACCCGCTGACTCCAGTGGAAGGGAGGTCTTCTGTGTCTCTTGTGCTATCTGTGTACTGTCCAAAGTGAAGACAGTACAGCACATTCTCCTGTAATAAGAAGCACAATTATCTAGAGCTCATCAGGATTGTGGGTGGCTGCTAGATTTGGAGGCTGTGCTCAACAGTTCAGCACCTCCAGGACTAACTGTCTGGGTTAGGGAGCAATCAACAGATGTTGCTATCCTTGGTGGTGTTGTAAGGCAGGACTTTGGAGCAGTGGAAAATGAGGGTGCCAGTAACCAGAATGAGTAGAAGGGTAACAGGGCTGTCTCACTTACACTAGAGTGTAAATAAATTACTACTAGGTATTATCATCTACTGAAGTGATACCATTCCAGTAAAACCATTACGTCTGCAGTCTAAAATAACTGATTGTACCACTGACTGATCCACTGACCAGTCAAGGGCAGGGGGCCTGTCTCCCCACAGGTTTAGCAGGTTTAGCCAACTAGGAAAGTTCATATGACCTGCCAGTCTTCAGAACTGATATTGTGCAACCCTGTTCCTGTAGGTACCTGAAGAAATGGGAGGGGTCCTTAATACATAGTGGCTCACATCTGGTAAGGGACGTACACATGCATCAGTTACACTATGCATACAGGGACAAAAAGTCACCATTGTGCAACAGCATATTCTGCTGATAGCACAGGGGTTGCACAGACAACCTGTTCCTCTGTGCCTTGTCTTTGGAAGCTGTGATTGTTCACTGTGCACGGTGCATTGCATTTTTGTTTTGTATTTTGTGGATTGCACATGGCGTAATGGCACACTGATATGTGTTGCTCTTTCTCTGGCTTTTCTTCGCAAACGAAGATTCAGGAAGGATTCATCCCACACTTTCTGCAACCGCGCTGATGACTGAAAAGGCCAATCCGAGATAAACAAGTCCGGTTGCAAAAAGCACAATAGAAGGTCTCCTTGGGTGATGTTTCCGGGTTGTGAGTCTTTCTGCGTCGTCATTTCTCTTCAAGACTTGTTCAGCATGAGTTCTCAAATAAGGCTGCAGCATTGTGGATAGTGCGTCTCCATGCCTCCCGATGTGAGGCCAGGGTGGACCATTGTTGGTGATCAATTTGGCCAAGCCTGAGATGTTGTTTCAGGGAGTCCTTGTATCGCTTTTTTGGAATGCCCTTCTTACGCCGACCTGTGGCGAGTTCACTGTAGAGTACTATTTTTGGGAGGCAATGGTCCTCCATCCTAGAAACGTGCCCTGCCCAGCACAGCTGTGTTCTCAATATCATGGCCTCAATGCTGGTGATCCCTGCTTGCTCAAGGACAGCAACATTCGTCACATAGTCAGTCCTGTGTATGTTTGTAAAGTCTTCCAAATGCACTATATGCCTTTGCTAATCTGTGATCGATCTCTTTGTCAATCTTGGAATCTGAAGAGATGATGCTTCCCAGGTAGGTGAACTGATGAACGGACTTGAGCACAGATTTGCCTATGGCAATGTTGGGATGGTGGTGTTCATCCTGTGGTGCAGGCTGGTAGAGAACTTCCGTTTTCTTAAGGTTGACTTCCAGCCCAAACAGCTCTGCAGCTGTTGCAAAGCAGGATGTTAGGTGCTGCAGAGCTGCTTCTGTGTGGGCAACAAGGGCATCATCATCAGTGAAGAGCAGCTCACGGACTAGATAGTTTAGAGTCTTAGTGTGAGCCCTCAGTTGGCTTAAGTTAAACAAGCTACCATCAATAAGGTAACGTATATAGATGCCGTCTTCTTCTTCAAACACTGCTGTAGCCCTTTGAAGCATCATGCTGAAGAAGATTGTAAATAAAGTTGGAGCAAGAACACAACCTTGCTTCACTCCATTAGTTATTAGAAAGGGCTCTGAAAGAGCATCGCCATATCTGATTTGACCGTGCTGGCCCTCATGTAGCAAGATAATCATTTTAAGGAATTTGGGGGGACATCCTAGTCTTTTCAGGATCTGTCACAGACCTTTTCTACTCACAGTGTCGAAGGCTTTGGTGAGGTCAACAAATGTTACATAGAGTCCCTTGTTCTGCTCTCTACATTTCTCTTGCAGTTGTCTAAGGGCAAATACCATATCAGTAGTACTCCTATTGGCTTTGAAGCCACATTGGCTATCAGGGAGAAGTTCTTCTGCAATAGCAGGAACTAGTCTGTTCAGGAGTATCCTTGCAAGGATTTTTCCAGCAATAGAGAGCAGTGTTATACCTCGATAGTTTGAGCAATCGGATCTTGCTCCTTTTTTCTTGTACAGGGTGATGATGACTGCATCTCGGAGATCTGATGGCAGTTCCCCTTTTTCCCAGCAATTCACAAGGAGTTCGTGGAATTTATCATGGAGTACATGAGCTCCGTGTTTCCAAACTCCAGGTGGGATTCCATCAATACCTGCAGCCTTGCCATTTTTCATCTGCTGTATGGCCTGTACGTTTATGCATTGCACAATGTTGCTATTCTGCATGGGTGTTGCATAGTGCTTGCATAGCATATCTACATGTGCAGATATTTATGCCATGCTAAGGGAATGTTGGATTGCAGTCAGTAGGTGTTTCTTTTAGGCCTGAGCTTCAAGCCTCCAGTTCCTAGAACATGTCATGGATTCCCTGAAAAATGTCTTTTCTTGTATATAAAATGTACAATGCTTTCAGCACTTTATGTACATTCTGTAGAGATGATGGCAGAGACTCAGCTTTTTGCTGGTTTGTATTCAGACATTTTCCTCTTTTCTAGAATAAATCAAGGCTATTAGAGAGGAAAACAAAACTATAAATGCTAAGAAAGAACTACAGACATAAACATACTACATCCATCTCCTAAGACAGATCCATTTGAATGAACATGACTGTGGTATGTTGAGAAGTCCCAGTTTTTAGAGTTGTCGCTCCTGCATTGCCAAGAAGAGGAAACACGTCATGAGAAAAATAGGACATAGATTTGCAGGAAAGGGTTTGTAGAGGCAATTTTACATCTGTAGATCAAATTTAGATCAATAGATGCAATTTTAAAAATGATTACTATAATTTAAATAGAAATACAGTATATCTCATCAAGAGTGGGAAGGCAGCAACCAGATGGAGTTTGTGCCTTTTCATCTTGGTGTCCAGTCCAAGTCAAATTTAAGGATAAAGACCCATAATGAGGGAGACCAGGGACCTTGATCATGCTCACCCATAGTTAGCACCTGGACATAGGACATTTTGTGCAGATTTATGCCCTCTTTTGTAGTGATGCATTCTTATATTTTGATGATTTTCAAGTGGCCATCCTACGGGAGTAATGCCGAGAGCAGTGACTGGCTACAGTGGAAACTTAAATCTTCTAGTCCTATCACACTGGAGCCAGAATGGTGTAGTGGCTTGAGTGTTAGACTAGATACTAGGAGACCAGTGTTCAAATTCCTGCTCAGCTATGGAAACCCACTGAGTGGCCTTGGGCAAATCGTACTCTCTCAGCCTCAGGGGAAGGCAATAGCAAACTCCCTTTGAACAAATCTTGCCAAGAAACCCCAGTGATGGGTTTATCTAAGGACTTTATCAGACACACTAAATACAGTGTCATAGCAGCGCCACATAAACACGAAAGGGTGCATGTACCACACAACATCACCCTTTCGTATTTATGTCAAGTAAAAGAAAAAACGTAATTTTTATTGATGTATTAAGCATTATTAAGCATACGAAACCTCATGCTATTTAACTCATGTGAATGCAGCATCCATGGCCAGTCCAACCAGAACACTTCTGGGTGATATTGTGACATCCAGGTAGGTGGCACACTTTTTATCACCCTCCATGGTTAACTTATAAGTTTTTAAGTGTGTGTATGTGCTTTGTGTAACTTTTTATGTGTTGTTTTGGGGTTTTAGTTAATTTCCTGTGCAAGTATCTTCTCATGAGAATCCATGGGATTTTGAACGAGGAAGTGAACAAAGCTCCATTCACTTCCTCGTTCTTTGCTGGGAAGTCTTTGGACAGTAGAAAAGGTAAGTACAGCATGGGGGCATTCTTTTGCAAGCATAAAACTGGAAAAGTTACATCAGCAAAAGAATGGGCTTTGGGGGGGTTGGTGTGATAAAGTCCGTAGGGTTTCCATAACTCAGAATTGACTTGAAGGCATGTAACAGCAACAACAAAGTCCTATCACAAGGCAGACACCTGACCGGGCAGAGAATTGCTCTTTCTTGATGCAAGGCTAGTGAAGGTCCATCATATTACACTCTCAAGTGACATGCTAGTTAAGTATATGGTGTTCTACATCAAGGGTCATTTAACTGCAACCCTCCAAACATTGTGGAACTGTAACTCCCATCAGCCTTAGCCAGCATAGTCAACAACAAGGAATACTGGGAAGTTTGTTCCAGCAACATCTTGAAGGCTGCACTTTTCCCACACTCATTTACATTAAGTGAGAAACTGAGGAATTTGCCTGAGATGTGTCAAGAATCCACAGATCATGAATCTACAATCACTTTCAACACCACCACATATCTTCGTTCAGTTTTGTGACACAAAATAATTTTTCTCATTGATTCCACTGATTGTGCAGAACCTCTGAATGTGGGAGTGCTCCCAAAATAGCTCCTGATCCTACCTTACAAACTGAAAGTGCTGACCCAAAGAGACAGCAGTGAGCTCATTTTCATTTCTGATGCTGATATAAAATATAGCCAATATGACAGAAGGGAGTGTTGTGAATAGTCTAAAAATAGAATAATTAAAATCACTGGAGATGAACCACATAGCTAGGCAAGCTGCCTCTTCTCAATGAATGTTGAACGACTGGTACCCAATTTCCTAACAATTTTAACATAATAAGCAAAAGGCAGCAGGGTTTCTTGCTTTAATGAAATACCCTGAATTATGCATTTGCGTAATGACAAGTACCACCATCAAGGGTTTATATAAGCATGCAAATTGTATGTAAAAAGCTAATTTGTGCATAATGAGATACCCATTTTCTACCATACATGAACACATAGGATAATTGCTGGGTTGCATTTAACAGCATAGACAGTACCTTTCCTATGTGCCACTGCCATGAAAGCTTAAACAAAAAGGTTAGTTATACCAAGACCCACAGAGCCAAAGTGCTATGTGGAATACAAAAGTAAATAGATAAAAAATGTGGAAAATGATATGTGGTTTGGAGAGAGATTAATCCAAATTGGCTTTCCCACTGGACCAAATGCCAAACCTTGGACACTAAACTGAACAGCGAAATACCACTCGTTAACTTGACTGTGGTTTAATAATTATACCTCTTCCTCGGGATGTGATTAAACCACACACAGCATTGGAAAACAGAGGGAATAAGTCAATATTTCTCAGAGCCTGAAACCCCACAAATGCAGATTGCACAAGAAAGTAGGATCAGATGTTTGAATATATTATGGTGGAGCCACTAAATAGTTAGGAACGGGCTGAGTTCTGAGTCTCTCTGAAATGTTTAATTGACTCAGCAACTGGCTTTTAAAAAATAGAAACATGGTTTGGAGGATGGAAGAATTATAATAGGGATTTCTACATCGTTATCAATGTGTTTCACCTTTTTGACTGTAAAAAAAGAATTCTGTATGCTACTCATTCCTAGCTGCTGGCTGTTGTTGTTATTGCCTGTTGTCATCATCATTATTATTTTTAATTCCTTTTCAATAGGAATGAGCCTAACATGGACCATGGGTGCATTCAGTTTGGTGACATAATATAGGAACACTGATTCCTACTGAACTAAAAAAAAAAAAAAAAAAACAGAAACAGAAAATTGACTATCAAGTCTTTCTACAGATGGGCCTTTCATTGTGCCTATTCAGTTTCCACTGCTGCAACTTAAAAGCAGTTCAAATATTACCACCCCCAACTCAGCCACCATCAGAAATGAAAGAAGTAAATGCCCCACCATTTTGGCTTTTAACAGGAGCTTTTAAAGGATTGTAGCATCCATTTTGAATAGGAATAGTCCTTACAGCATGGCAGTACATCATATGGAAGTACATTACCTGGTATCATGATATTGGATCACATCTAGTTAAGGATGTATGGTTATTTTGTTCAGCAGCATGCATTTTTCAGACAAGTGATCAAATCCACACTTCCTAGACTAATATATAGATCAGAATACACTTATCCTTCAGTTTTCATGCTGCTCCAAATTTTGGCTCAAATAATGTGCCAAAATGCATTGTTTCATGTTTTAAAATAAAGTACGGTACATGAAAAAGTGTTTTGGGGGTAAAACACATACAAAAATATGTATTCTGTAAAAACTATTCAACAATAATACAAATTTTCATATATTTTAATTTGTAAATTGGTACAGAAGTAGGATGGAGGAGATTTATGAGTGGACACATGGGCAAAGACTCTGATTATCAATAGACAGATCAATCCATCCCTACCACAAACTACTTCTTATCATGTATGGATGCTCCAGTACATGCAGCATTGGTACTCGAGCTGTGTGAGTCCCTGAGGAAGGGTGGCATAGGACGCTGAACTGTGAAGGTGAACAAGGGCCTGACCAAGGTAGGCAGTAGGAAATGGTAGAAAACCAGGAAGAAAATGGGTGGTGTGGGTCATTCAAGGCATGGGGACTTTTACTGTTTTTATGTTTTATTATGAGTGTGCAGAAAGGAACATAAAGTACTCCTCCTACTCCTGACTTAATAGACATAGCGTTTGCATTTTTAAATATTTACTTATTTATGTATTATTTTATATCCTAGCTTTCTCCCAGTGTGGGACCCATAGACCACCATCACTGACATTTTTCCTGCACTCCTTCTTGTGTGTGACACTCTCTCTCTCTCTCTCTCTCTCTCTCTCTCTCTGGCTTTTCTTTGCAAACAAAGATTCAGGAAGGACTCATCCCGCACTTTCTGCAGGCGTGCTGATGATTAAAAGGCCAATCTGAGATAAACAAGTCTGGTTGCAGAAAGCACAACAGAAGGTCTCCTTGGGTGATGTTTCTGGGTTGTGATTCTTTCTGTGTTGTCATTTCTTTTCAAGACTTGTTTGGTGTGAGTTCTCAAATAAGGCTATAGCATTGTGGATAGTGCGTCTCCATGCCTCCCGACGTGAGACCAGGGTGGACCATTGTTGGTGATCAATTTGGCTGAACCTGAGATGTTGTTTCAGGGAATCCTTGTATCGCTTTTTTGGAGCGCCCTTCTTATGCTGACCCATGGCGAGTTCATCGTAGAGTACTATTTTTGGAAGGCGATGGAAGTGATTAGAAAACCACCAAATATAATGCTGCAGTGTCCCTGCGGTAACGCAACAGTACCAGCAGGGGAGAGCGTCATCCGAAAGGGATGCTTTGCAGCGCAGCAGCCTCGCAACGCGACGAGGCTGCTTGCACTGTAAAAGACTCATCCAAAAAAGTCCTTGGTCTAGTTCTTTTGCCTTGTCTGTAGATTTGCCCTCACCCATGTACAGGACTGCCTGGCAAACACACCAAGCTGGGTTCTCAGCCATAGTGTCCCCTTCCCTAGTCACATAAGTTCATGGAAGCTCGGTGACATCAAGGGAATAAGGCACATAAAATAATTCATTGGCTCACAAGCTGTAAAAGTGATAGGCCAAATCCCCCTGGACCATGAGGTGTTGTTAACACAGCAAGCATTTGTGAACACGATACATATGGATAAAAGAGGACACATAAAGCAGAGATCTGGCTCACATTCCAGAACGTATCCTTCACTTGTCCCTGGAGGAAGATTCACTTGTCAAAATGTAACTGTCTGTAACAAAGCCTTTCACTTCCTCTAAACTAACCTCAAAATCTGCTACAAACTTCCAACGTTCCAGAGATTACCCTGCAATGTGCTGAATTATTTCCCCAATCCAACTTTTCTCAGTCATTCAGTCCAAAAGTTCAATGTCCACAGCAGCTTTGTTTAAGATATGATAGTATCCATGCACACAAATGTTGCATATTACTTCTCTCCAGAGGCTTAAACAAGCCTCTTGCACAAGACATGTGGTTAGGTGGAAGTAGCCCAAAAAATTATTGTTTACAGTACCTGAGTCTTCCTTTCTTTTTCCTCCAAAGAAACAAAACAATCAAAAGTCTATTGTTGTTCTTGATTCCAATTTGTCTAATCAGAAATGCACACTAAATGGATCCAAAAAAGCAGGGCCAGATTGGAGCTTTCACAAGTTCAAAACCAAAAACAAACATGTAAGGGAACTGTAATTTGATCCTTAAAATGCATCCACAAAAGCCATTCACATGGCTAATCCTTAGCACATGTTCCCACCCTTTTTTCCCATATATACGGGATAGATAACTGGGGTGGGTGTGCTGTCAAAGGACAGCTTTTTTGTCTATGCCGAAGAAATCTTAGCATTGTCATTCATGTGATTCCATACAGATCAGCCTGTAACACTAGGTATGAATTAATGTTGGTTGATTGAAACAGTCTCACCTAGGTTAATAGTTAAAAAAAATCTAACCCACCTTCTTGTACTTTAGCCAGAGCTTGGAAAAGATTTGTAGGGACAAGACTATAATTCCCAGTAGCCATGCCAGCTAAAAAATTCTGCAGGGTGTAGTAAAAATACTGTACACATAACTTTCTAACCTCTGACTTCAGTTATGATATATGAAAAATGGAGGAGTAAAATGCGATAAAGATTAACACTGAATTGCCTTTCCTAGTTGAATTGTCTCTCCCATATACTATCAGATATAAAATAGGTTTTGGGCAGCCCATGCACAGTGTAACATTTTTTTTAAAAAAATACCTGTCACAAAATCTCCTGCTTCCATTTTGCTTTTGGCATTTTGGGCAGTCTATGCAGCCATAGATAAAATTGGCCCCTGGACCCACTGCAGTTGCCCAGCCGGTCAATATATATATATATATACCAACCCCGTATCTGTGAGGGATACATTCCAAGCCTCCCCCCCCCCGCCCCGTGGATACCTGAAACCATAGATAATAGGAAACACTACTATTTTCAATGAAACTTCAGCATCTCATAGATGAAAACTGGACACGTGTGACCAAGCAATGTCGAAGTGTGGTCAAAAGGCTGTAACCAGGCAACAAGAGCACAAAAGCTATTAATGAGAGGAATTCACAAAGCTACTATTTTAAGCAGAGAAAACATGGAATGTGTGTACTGGGTTCAGGAAAGCCTGAAAAAAAGAGGGGGGCACAAAGTCAAGACTGGAAGGGTAAGACTCACTTCTCCCTCATGTTGAGTTAATTGAATGCAAACTACTTTTGTCCTTTGATTTTTGTTTGGAACAACTGAAGTAAGTCAAAGTTGAAGGAGGACAGTGGGGGAGAGCAGAAAACTGGGGCATTTTAAAAGTAGTTGAAAAAGTTGGATGACAGCAAATTAACTTGAACTGTAGCTGCCATGGGAGAGTATGGCATATTGACACCTGAGAAGTTACCAAATGATGATGTGTCATGGGGAAGTTGGCATAACCATGTGGAGAAGCTCCAAGGTATGAATTTGGATCCAGGGCCTGAGATTTCCCTAATAACGATTTATAGGGTAAATTGAGACAAGTTGCTCCAAGCAATTCTATAACTGAGCACAAAACCTCACAGTGAAAGCATAGTAGGGTTGGAGATGCATGGAAAAGAAGCCAATGATTTCTGGGTCTATGATTCATCATCAATAGCGGATCCACATTCATAGTCAAGGTTGCCAAATTTTTAAATATGTCTTGACTTTGAGTCTTTCTCCATATATTCCCAAGAATTGGTGTTAAGAAGAAACAGAGTTGATGATAGACATTGCATAACCAGAGGTCTAAATTGTGGTACCATGTGGTAAAACCATCATCACTCTGTTCTGACAACTCAGAAAGCCACTGGAAAACCTCAGCCCATAAACAAATTTAATTACAGCAACAAATACTGTATGTTGATACATCAGTTTGCTTCTTACACCTCAAATCCTAAACACACAGGATAGGTTTGTGCATGCATATTTAGTCTTTAAGGACTGTAGTGTTGACTGATGTCTCTCAAGACATTGTCTTTGATCCAGTAGCAAAGACATTGATTTTCCATCAGCTGGTGCTTCCTCAAATGTAAAGACTCTTTGTAGAGGAAACGCTGACATTGGTTTGTGATGCATTGTTGAGATAAAAAGTTAATATATGTTGTGCATGCAAGTCCATCACTAGTATAATTTTTTTAGAGATAAAAGCTTTGCTGATTTAAGTAAAAGTAAGTATGCTTAAAGTTCATGGTGCTTAACAACACACCTCTTCTTGAAATGAAAGATAATGCAAGGAAACAAAGCCCCAGAGGTCTATATGTAAATTATACAAGGAATATAAATTGAAATTATCCTAATGATTCACTTGGCAGGTTTTTGTCCCACACCTAGTTTTTCTAAATATACCTTCATGAATTAAAAATAACTTCTTAGCAAGCCTGGGATGTGAAGTAAACAAACTAAGAGAGTAGGCCTGTCAGGAACCAGACAGTGGAATGGAATAATAGGGCCGAGAGAGGAGCAAGGTATTGCTTGCACCCCACAAATTTCTCACCCAGAAAGCAAGGGAAAGCAACAGTCAGGTCTTCCAGAGTCCCCTCACTTGCTGGCTGCACAGAACCTGGGAGGGGGCAAGGGAGGGCTAGCATTGTCTTTTGACTATGGATGTACCCTAGCAGTTCCATGCTTGGTTGTGGGGAAGTGGCCCATTCATGCTTCACTTGAACAAAGAAATTGCCCTCTGCTGCCAGCAAGCTGAACAGATGGAAGGGAGATTTTCACACGGGGGAAATAACCTCCATGGAGATCAGGAGAGAAACTGCTTTTCTGCTGCCAGCGCTCCGTTTCGCACACACCCTTCCTTCTCCCTCTCTCCCATCGTTCTCCCTCCGTGCTGCTTCCATTTCCCTTCTGATATTTTTACTAACAAAAGTTCTTTGTTAGTAAAAAATAGCGGAAAATCTTGGAAGGGAAATGGAAGCAGGACAGAGGGAGGACAACGGGAGATTGGGAGAAGGAAGTGTGTGTGTGAAACAGAGCGCTGGCAGCAGAACAGCCCCATTTCTCTCCCGATCTCCGTGGGGGTTATTTTCCCCATGTGAAAATCTCCAAGGTCATTTTCTCCAATGGCTCTTGCAGCCCTCATTGGCAGTTTGTTATCTATGTAGGGACTCAGAGAATAGTAACCAAAAAGATGACTTAGTGTGTGGTGTAATCAGGATCAGGTATTATTTTCATATAAGTTGGTCCTCACCTCCAATTCATGAAGATTTGGTGTGGGCTTTACCTCAACCAAGACTTAGTCTTAGAGTGAAATGGGTAACTGTATGGGGGCTAGAATCCAATTTCTGACCCAGACCCCTATGAGGGGGTCATATATCCCATAGCAAGCCCAACTATACCTGCTTTTCTCTGTGGTCCCTCTCAAAATGGTGACAGAAAGTGGCATGGTATCACTTTCTGTTTCCATTTTGAGAAGGACTAGAGAGGAAAATGGAGGCATTTGAGGGGCAATATGGACTTCTGATGTACTTGTGGTGGTGGAGGGGGGGTTGAGGAATTTTCTCATGTTTTTCATGTGTTTGGGGTGCAACAATGACCTGAAAATCATGCTAGTTTTTAATTTTAAAATTGGGGATTGATGAGGTGTCTTTGGGAAACTTGTGGGGAGCTTCAGAGGCCACAAAAATAGGGTTTCAGGGCTGCATATATCCCATGGTCTTCACTTTGCCCACCCCTGCCTTACTTTTAATACCAGTGAACATTCTCTGTAAATTGCCTGTCAGGGTTTCTAGTGGAATTGAACCAAAAGCTTCAGGGCAATCTGTGGACAGGTTCAATCTCCAAAGCCAAGGAGAGGAAGCTAGAGACAGGAGCTTTATGATTCACATGAGAATCCTATTGGCCTTTCATATTCCTTGCTGAGCCACATTACTACCCTGTGGCTATCTGCAGGAATGGTGCCAAGAGGCAGGCTATCACAGTGTTCAGTTTAAGGAACTGATACTGAACAGCAGCTCCATCTTCCAGAAAGTTTCTGGAGTGGCTGGGGATCAAGATATGGAAGAGAGATTAATAAAACATAAAGAAAAAACAAATAATGTGAAGATAATAGGCACCAGCTCCTGTCTGATCCCAGAAGAGCCTAGTTAGTACTCAGAAGCAAGACCATCAGGGAATACCAGGTACTGTGGGCTATATTTCAGAAGAAGGCAATGACAAACCACCTCTGAGTAGTCCTTGCCTAAGAAAACTCTGTGAACTTCATGGAGTCACCAGAAGTCAACAAGGGACTTGAAGGTACATATATTATATTAATATTATGTGCTGAATTGAATTTATTCTTCACCCATGGTGAGTTGCCAGGAGCCTGAACACACCAGGGATTCTGTCAGGGGATGACAGGACACTCAGTTCCCAGCAGAAGCCAAAAAACTATCTCAGCAGACTCAGTAGCAACCTGCAACCAACAACTTTTTGATCTTTGGGCCTCTCAACTACCTGGAACACTTTCCTCTCAACTAGTGACTCGAACTCAGAGTCCTTCTTTGCCTCCCCTTCATCATCAGGCATTACCACCCCTCCATTTGTGGGACTTTTGGGAGTTGTTGACACATCCCTCCCCAAGGGAACAAACACCTCCTGATTGCAATGCAATCTGTCCCACCCTGAGTGCATTTCAAAATTTGCACTCCTGGAGAACACCACCTGTCCAGGATGGAGAGAAAACACATAGTTATTACACACATAAACTAGGAAACACAGCCTCCTAGTTTTAGGCTGCCCAGGCTTCCTTAGGCTCAGGTGAATCAGTACATTTGCATACTGTCCAAAAACCCTCAGGTGCTTGAGGTTTGGTGCTCTACTATACAATAGACCATATGGGGTCTGGTTGACGCTAGACGTCCACAGTCTATTTAGATGGTAAGCAGCAGTCTTCACTGCCTCCCCAACAAAGCCCAGCTGGGGCTTGTGCATCTTCCATCATGTACTTCAACATCCCAATTTTCCTTTCTGCAAGCCCATCCTCCCCTGGAGATGCTGGGTTTATGGTCTTGTGTCTAATGCCCCTCCTACGCATCAAGGTCTGCAGACTGTTGGATAAGAATTCCCCTCCCCTATCCGTCACTAGACTGGAAACCTTATAAGAAGGAAATTCACGTTCCACTGCGTTCACCCACTCACGGAACCTGTCTGCAGCCTGATTTTTCTCCTTCAGTAAGTATACGTAGGTGTACCTAGTGTGTCTGTTCACTATCACAAATAAATAGTGGTTACCCCCTTCAATGGGCTTATAGGGGCCTGCTAAATCAGCATGGACAACTTCAAAGGGTCTGTTGTTGACACATTGGGTCTTTTTGGCAATAGGGAAAGCCTTCACCTTAACTTTCCTGCACACAGCACTTTCTGAGAACCTTGAGCAGTGTTTCATGGCTAAACCAGGGCACACTTTTGCTAGCTCCTTTAATCCTTTGTAACTAGCATGGCCCATTAGCCTGTGGTAGTAATGAACACACTTATCATGTAGGGGCACATTGTCTGCAGGGTTCACATTTGCCACCTTCCCTTTAGGCAACATGTAATACAACCCATGTTTCTTTATCCTTTTTGCACAGACATTAATCATGTTATGCCTTTCTGTTGCTGTACAGTGTTCCCCCTCAAATATCACTTTATTACTATCACTAGTCATTTGGGACACACATAATATATAATTCTCTAGTTTGTTAACACGTAACATATTTTCAAAATCTTTACCAAAAAAGGGCACACATGCAATGCCCATTTTCTGCACCTTGTTGGGAGCACCATCTGCAAGGGTAATATTGGTTATTGAAACATTTGTAACATTGCTTAACAACTGTAAATCATTAATCATATTGTGTGTGACCCCACTATCAAGTAACCAAATTCTTTCCTCAGTACTATCAGGATGGTGCTATGCTACAAAGGCATGGCTGAGAGGATGCACCCCTCATATCCGGTGCAGGCATCTTACAGTCCTTCTTAAAATGTTCAGGCTTTTTGCATCTGAAACAGCATTTCACATAGCTGCAGGCTCCCTCCTCCACAGGTGCCTCTGTTTCAGTGCTCTCTTGATTGCAACTGGTCATTTGTGGCTGTTTATTCCCCTCTGTCTGGGAATCAAATTGCTTGTGTTGGACCTCTTCCAGAATATGCCCAGCTACCAGGTCTACAGGCAAATCACTCTCCCTGGTGGTCTGCAGACTGTACATTAGGAAATCCCATTCCTTTGGCAAACTGCCCAATAAAATAAAATACTTATGGGCTTCTGGAATGTCCACCTCTCTATTTGCCACCTCTTGAAAAAGCTGCCTCATTTCTTCCAAATGGGCTTCACACAGCCTCCAGTAGACAGCCTTGTGTTATAAAGTCTCTTAGTCCATATCCTCTCCATTGACGCCCCCTTGTCGTGGGAGAGAGGCTTCCGTACCCTAATGATGTTTTGAGCTATGCTGGTGATGGCATAATAGCCACTGGTAGGGTCTCCCATGCCAGACAGGTCAAAACCGAAGGGTCTGACAAAGAGCGTCAAAGGGCAGGATGGGCTCTCTAGCCTTTTGGCAACTGTCCTAGGAGAAGGAAAACTCTAATCCCAAACCTGGGCAGATGGTGCTCGTCCAACCCTGTAAGGTCAACCATCTAAGAGAAGGAAACTCTAATCAAACCTACAGCCCGAGGACCTCGCTGCCACGTCCATGCTTGCAAGGCCACGGCAGATGAATCTCTGGTTTAAAGGGTGAGGCCAGTTCTGTGCACGCTGTGCTCCACCAGAAAAATCCATTGCACAGGCTTGAAGGACAAATCCATTTCCAAAAAAGCCCTGTAGCGACTGGCGAGAGACGAAACCGGCAGGTGTAAAGATGCACTGGAAGCCACAGCCCCAACCCTGCATGCAGGCGGTTCAGGACATTGGTCGCTCGAGGCTGACCCGGGAGATGACAGTCTTGTTCGGCAGCATCCTGAATGACCAAGCAGCCTTATTTAAGGAGAGCACTGCTTGCTCCATATGGAGAGGGGCCTAGAAAAGGTGGCCTAATGAAAGCTCATCCCCAACTACCTGGTTGGCTAGCCGCGGCCAATGGGAATCTTCTAATGCGGTCAAACCAAGGCAAAGAAACAAAGGCACACACCGGCCTCCAAAGGTGTAAATAAACTGACACTTGCATGCTGGAACATCAGAACCATGCAAGACTCTGAAGATAGTGGACGGCCTGAGCGTCATTCTGCCCTAATAGCCCTTGAAGTATCACGGCTTAATATTGACATCGCTGCTCTTAGTGAAGCTCGCTTCCATGAGGAAGGCAGCCTTAAAGAACATGGCGCCGGATACACACTTTACTGGTCTGGCAAACCCAAAACTGAAAAACATCTTTCAGGAGTAGGCTTTATGAGTACAAACTCCATTGCCTCCAAACTTGAAACCTTGCCAACAGGACACTCTGATCGCATTATTTCCTTACGCCTCCCACATGTTGTTCTCTTTAGTATATATGCCCCAACTATGCAAGCCGACCCTGTAGAGAAAGACAAATTCTACACAGACCTATGCCAACTCATACAAAAAGTCCCTGTAGAAGATAAAATTATTATACTTGGTGACTTCAATGCCAGAGTAGGAAAGAACTCCAAAGCCTGGAAAGGTGTCTTAGGCAAGCATGGTGTTGGAAATTGCAATGATAACGGATGCCTCCTGCTAGAATTCTGTGCAGAACAACAGCTGACTATTACAAACACAATCTTTCAGCAGAAAGATAGCTTGAAGACAACCTGGATGCATCCCCGATCCAAACATTGGCACCTCATTGACTATGTTCTAGTCCGTCAGAGAGACATTCGTGATGTCCGTCATACCCGAGTGATGCCCAGTGCAGAATGCCAAACAGATCATCGCCTCATCAGATGTAAACTAAATCTTCATCTTAAGTTCAAACCTAAGAGGGGTGGCATCTTAAAGAAGAGACTCCAAGTCAACAATCTTCAACAAGCTACCATGAGAGACAACTTCCAGGCAAATCTACAAACGGAACTTGAAGACCATCCTACAGATCCTTCTCCCACAGTGCTTTGGCAACATATCAAAAACAGTATCCTCCAGTCTGCAAAAGAATCCCTCGGGTTCTCCCACAAGAAAAATCAAGACGGGTTTGATGAAAACAACCAAGAGATCCAGGAGCTGTTGGCAAGGAAGAGAGCTGCTCACCAGGCATACCTCGCCCAGCCAACCTGTCATGTAAGAAAAGCAGCTTTCTGCCTCACATGTAGTAAACTACAACAAAAACTCCGAGACATGCAGAACAAGTGGTGGATCAATATAGCAGAAAAGACACAACGCTGTGCAGATCTGGGTGATCATAGAGGATTTTATGAAGCTCTTAAAGCAGTGTTTGGACCTACTTATCAGGTCCAAAGCTCCTTATACAGTACAGATGGACAAATATTAATTACTGATAAGGCCTCCATCCTGAATTAATGGGCTGAACACTTTCAAAGTCTCTTTAGTGCCAAGCGAGTGGTCCAAGGCTCAGCTATCCAAAATATGGCACAAAAAACGATGAAAAATGAATTGGACATAGCTCCCACTTTGGAAGAGACCCTTAAGGCCATACAGCATATGAAAAACTGCAAGGCAGCTGGGATTGATGGAATCTCACCTGAAGTTTGGAAACACAGAGGTCATGTACTCCACAATAAATTCCACAAACTCCTTGTGAATTGCTGGGAAAAAGGGGAACTGCCATCAGATCTTCGAGATGCAGTAATCATCACCCTGTACAAGAAAAAAGGAGAAAAATCCAATTGCTCAAACTATCGAGGCATAACACTGCTCTCTATTGCTGGAAAAATCCTTGCAAGGATACTCCTGAACAGATTAGTTCCCGCTATTGCAGAAGAACTTCTCCCTGAAAGCCAATGTGGCTTCAGAGCCAATAGGAGTACTACAGACATGGTATTTGCCCTTAGGCAACTGCAAGAAAAATGTAGGGAGCAGAACAAGGGTCTCTATGTAACATTTGTCGACCTCACCAAAGCCTTTGACACTGTAAGTAGAAAAGGTCTGTGGCAGATCCTGGAAAGACTAGGATGTCCCCCCAAATTCCTTAAAATGATTATCTTGCTACACGAGGGACAGCGTGGTCAAGTCAGATATGGCGATGCTCTTTCAGAGCCCTTTCTAATAACTAATCGAGTGAAGCAAGGTTGTGTTCTTGCACCAACTTTATTTACAATCTTCTTTAGCACGATGCTCCAAAGGTCTATGGCAGAGCTTGAAGAAGACGATGGCATCTATATACGCTACCGTACTGATGGTAGCTTGTTTAACTTAAGCCGTCTGAGGGCTCACACTAAGACTCTAAAGTATCTAGTCCGTGAGCTGCTCTTCGCCGATAATGCTGCCCTTGTTGCCCACACAGAAGCAGCTCTGCAGCGCCTAACATCCTGCTTTGCAACAGCTGCAGAGCTGTTTGGGCTAGAAGTCAACCTGAAGAAAACAGAAGTTCTTTACCAGCCTGCACCACAGGACAAACACCACCATCCCCACATTGCCGTCAGCAAATCTGTGCTCAAGTCGGTTCAGCAGTTCACCTACCTGGGAAGCATCATCTCCTCAGATGCCAAGATTGACAAAGAGATTGATCACAGATTAGCAAAGGCATATAGTTCATTTGGAAGACTTCACAAAAGAGTCTGGAGCAATAAACACCTGAGGCAAAGCACAAAAATCAGTGTGTATAGAGCCATCGTACTGTCTATCCTCCTTTATGGATCTGAAACATGGGTCACCTATCGCCACCACCTACGACTCCTCGAGCGCTTTCATCAGCGCTGTCTCCGCACAATCCTAAATATACACTGGAATGACTATGTGATGAATGTTGCTTTCCTTGAGCAAGCAGGGATCACCAGCACTGAGGCCATGATATTGAGAACACAGCTGCGCTGGGCAGGGCATGTTTCTAGGATGGAGGACCATCGCCTCCCAAAAATACTACTCTACGGTGAACTCGCCACGGGTCAGCGTAAGAGAGGCGCTCCAAAAAAGCGATACAAAGACTCCCTGAAACAACATCTCAGGCTTGGCCAAATTGATCACCAACAGTGGTCCGCCCTGGCCTCACATCGGGATGCATGGAGACGCACTATCCACAATGCTGCAGCCTTATTTGAGAACTCACGACGAACAAGTCTTGAAGAGAAATGACAACACAGAAAGAATCACAACCCAAAAACATCACCCAAGGAGACCTTCTGCTGTGCTTTTTGCAACCGGACTTGTTTATCTCGGATTGGCCTTTTCAGTCATCAGCGCGCTTGCAGAAAGCGCGGGATGAGTCCTTCCTGAATCTTCGTTTGCAAAGAAAAGCCAGAGAGTCCATATCATCTTTGAGAGGCAGGATGAATTCTGATGAACCATTTTCAAAGCTGTCCAAAGCTAAAAGGCTGTCTTTGCTGGGGCTGTGTGTATTAACTGGGAGGGGCTGAGTGATAAGAGAATTGCAGCTCTAGCCTTCTGGTCTGCTATTCTGAATGCTGCTATTTCATCTTCTGAACCCTCTGGGATCACACTTTCATTTTCCAAAACGTGCCACAAATTGTCCTTAATTAATAGAGCCTCCATGTATAAACTCCATGCTGAATCATTTCCATCAGCCAGCTTTTCAAAGTGGACAAGACTATTATGTGCCATTCTGCTGATTAAGTCAACAATCCTCCAGCTATAAAACACAAACAGCTGGCAGCTGGCAGCACTTCAAGGTTACTTGATGATATTATAGGGCCTGGCTGAAACTTAACTCTTTCTCAGCCAACTAGCCAAAAACACTCAAATCAAGAGTTTCTGGGAACTTTTCGGGGTGCACATTATCTAATCTGAGATCAATCATCTGGGCCCATAACCACTGTCAGGGGATGGTAGGACACTCAATTCCCATCAGAAGCCAAAAAACTATCTCAGCAGACTCAGTAGCAACCCGTTCCCAAGAATACTCACACACAGAGTGTTTGACGTCCAAATAAGCAGGAGGCACTTCAAAGTCAAATAGTTGTAATATATACAAATATTTACAATTGAAGGAGAAACTGTTTCACAGGCCTCAGCATTCACAGGAAGAGAAGAGAGGAGGAAGTGAGCTCTGTTCTGAGCTCTCCCATATATACATCTACAGGATATTGCCCTCTAGTGGCCTGACTAGGCATGACTTGGTAGTTCATGCAGTCAGCCATTATGACTCAGCATGGTTCTGCAGTTGTTCGGCCATTTTATAATGGACTTCATTCTCTAACTCCTGACAGATTCAGATAAAGTCTTTCAACTTAGTAGACAGGTTTCAAGGCTGGTGCTTATTTTATAAATTAAAACACTAGTTTTTACACACATTACCAGCAATGTGTGTAAAATGGAGGGTGCCGGTGTGGTGGGAAAATCATCCGGCTCAGTGACAATCAAGACAAACCTTTAAGTTTAATTAAGGTGAATTCTTTTTTCTCATATGGAGGGATTCTGGGATGATTAACTAACTTTGAGGAAACTCTCGAACATAAATAAACAAGAAGACAACTGGTTTGCATACGGGTCCAGCATACCACAAACCATGCCTGTTACAAAAAAGAATGCACTTCTGTGCTCTCTGTTCTTTTTCTGCATGGAATTGGGGTCTTTTTTCTTTAGTCTTTTTGAAAGAAAACCGATAAAGGTATTTCAACTAAGGGCACCGATGATTAGAAAATTCTCACTTAAACAAGACTTGATGGGCTGATGGTGGTGACTACCTAATGGAAACACCACTGCCTCTTAGGAAGGACTGGAGGCTCTGTCTGCTGGTGACATCAATGTCAGTGGCATGGCCCTCACATCCTGAAGTGGGCCCCCAGGCCATGATCTTTGGTGGGGCCCCTACCTACTTCTAATTTTAAGGGAAGCGAGATGCTCTACAGGATTTAGGATAAACATTAAAATAAGTCTGTTTAAATGATGACACCAAAGTAGTAATTACAGTTGTCCCTTAACATTCGCGGATGTGACATTCACGGTTTTGAGTATTCGTGGGTTTGTCTCACCCTCCATGCTTGTCTGTGTCTTCCCTTCCCTTTCTAAAAGGAGAGACGACACAGCCAAGCACGGAGTGTGAGGAAAAGCCTCTTAAACCATCCCTCTCCTGTGCCTTTGCCAGCAGAGGAGCGATTTTAGGCATTTTCCCTCACCCTGCGTGCTTGTTTGTGTCTTACCTTCCCTTTCTAAACAGAGAGATGACACAGACAAGCACAGAGTGCAAGAAAAAGCCTCTTAAATCGCCGCTCTGCTGGCCCTTCACTCTCTTTGCAGGGAAAGCGAAAGCCCAGGGAGGACAATAGTTATTTGCAGCTTTTTCACATTTGCAGGGGTCTGGCGACCCTAACCCCTGCGAATGTAAAGGGACAACTGTATATTTATTTCAAAAAAAAAAACCTAAATAAAAACTTACAATAATATAACGCTGGGCCCCCTCCTAATCCCGGGCCCCCAGGATAGAGCCCTGCCACTCTCCACCCCCCATGTAGGGGCCATAGTCAGTGGGGTGGTGACTCCACTTTGTATTTTAGTCTGAACTTTAAAGGTGCTATCAGAGGTGCTGATCCTATCAACAAAAATAGATTCAGCATCTTGGATAGCTCCTTTAAAGTTCCAGCTGAAACCCTTTATCAGACGATCACCTTTAAGTGTTCTTTTGTTGGCATAAAAAATCCATTTTTATGCCAGCAAAAGAACATTTCCCCTTGCACTTACCTTGCTTTCCTGGCACAGGCAGCCCCAGCAATGAAAGAGGAAGTGAACGGAGCTCTCTTTACTTCCTCCTTTGAAATCCTGTGGAATATCACAAGATTTCATTGTGCGGGAAATTCAAAAAAACAAAACAAAAATAACACTAAAAAGTGGGGGCACAAAAACACAATTTAAAACTTACAAGTAACCCAGTGAGGGTCATAAAAAGTGCATCACTTACCTGGATGTCATGATCTCACCTGGAAGTGTTTGCGCTGACTAGCCATTGACAGGGTATATATGGTAAAAAAAATAAAATAAAATAAAAAAGATGCGAGGTTTCACACACTGGCTATGCCGGCAAAAAAATGCCATGGGGGATCAATTGATGGCTTCAGCCGTAAATTAAAAAGTACGGGTTTTTAAAAGGATGTAACTGCGAAAGGGCGACTTCATGTGGTATGTGCACCCTTTCGCAGTTATGTGGCATTGTTATGATGCCTTATTCTGTGTGTCTGATAAAGTCCCCAGAGTGGATTTACTGTCTCACTGACATGGAGGCTACCAGCCACCAGTGGCTGAAGAATGACACACTTTTAACAATTTAAATGTAACCAGCAAAGCAGACATAGGTGTACAAAACTGTGTTTTTATCCTGGCTGACAAGAAGACTCAAGAGGTGTCTAAAGATATGTTACAATAACATCCAAAATCCACATAACAGCAATACTTATATTGAGCCAACCAAAAATACACAAAATACACATCTGGAGATGTGTTAACACCTCCTTGATGGGCTGTTTACTTCATGCTCTCAGCCCTCCAGGATCAGTATAGTATAACCCACAATCCCCTTACTCTATTCCTCTATCCAAATGCTTCCTGCTTTCTTTGATAGCCTTGAAGCCTGAGTGTAAGAGTGAATGCTGTTAAGATTAATTTCCAATAAAAAACCATTTAATTGTGTGTTTTGGCTTGCAGTCTCCTCAGTGATTACCAGTATACATAGGTCAAAAGAGCCTGCCATTATCTGCCCTCTTGCTGCCATTTTGAGCTAATTGAATATTTCCCATAGTAAGATTCAGACATTAATTGGAGCCTCACTGACCCGACGCAATTTGGGTAAATTATCTATCTATTTTATTTAGACTTTTTCCACCCCACTCTTCAGCCAAAAAAAGCTCCCAAGGT
This sequence comes from Gambelia wislizenii, assembly GCA_030847615.1. NCBI lineage: Eukaryota > Metazoa > Chordata > Lepidosauria > Squamata > Crotaphytidae > Gambelia > Gambelia wislizenii. The sequence goes on from JAUMIR010000004.1 coordinate 115,505,855, forward strand.
GATTTACAAATCGTTAATTTGGTCATTTCCTGCCCTCAGGCTTACAATCTAAATAGGACAGGACACACAAAGAAAAGGAAATGGCAGTGGGAGAGAGGATTAAGTCCAGCACTAGCTAACTGGTCTTCTCTCCCTGAGAGGCCACATCCGTGGCAGTTGGATCATGGAGGAAATGATACTCAGGTCCCGTCTACACAATTTAAATAATACGTACGGCATGCGGAAGTTCGTGCTTCGGTACAAACGGCCATTTGGATGCACACGAATGCAAAAGAGGGGGGGCAGTTTTCCACCCTGAAATACGCACACGCAGCATTTGGGAGGGAAAGCGGATCGCGAAGAGAAATCCGTACGCCGTTCGGATGGCTGACGGGTCTGTACGGTCCGTTCGCACACATACGAACAGGAAGGGTAATCTGATTGGCTGGCCGAGTAGAGGGGGTGGGGCTAGCATGGAGGGGAATTGGGAGCAGCCGCCATGTTGGTTTCCCGGCTAGCGAGCGTCCGGTAAGTCCGTTAATTTATATGTTTATTTATTTTTATTTTATATTGTAAATACGGAAAACCGACTGTCTGCAAACCAGGAACCTTTAAAAAAAACCGGCGGGAGATTTAAAACTGCCGCTTGGCTTGCTCGCTCCAGCCAGCTTCGGGAAGAGGGAGTCATACGGAGCTTAGGGGGCTTAAAAATCGTATAGCCGGTTCGTATGCATACGAACGACAGGCTGTTCGTATTTTTTGCCCCCCATACGGATTTTTTTATGATCGTATAGCCGCACCCTCATACTGATACTCACCAGCAGCTGGGACCAAGGCACAATGGTGCTGTACCTGGCTGCTCTTCTGTCCCATAGAAGCCAGACCAATGGCAGTTGGAATGTGGAGAGAGGAGCTCTCACCAACAGCTGGGACCAAGGCACAATGGAGCTGTACCTGGCTTCCCTTCTCTCTCAGAGGCCACAGCAATGGTAGCCTGGAGATCCCAATAGAAGAGAATTGGATTTTCAAATTATATGAAATGTACGAAATGGACAGATTAACAACAGCATCTCAGATTGGCCTTTTCAGTGATCAGCACACTTGCAGAAAGCACGGGGTGAGTTCTTCCTGAATCTTTGTTTGCGAAGAAAAGCCAGAGAGAGATAGGGGGGATGAGAATATATCAGGAAAATATAAAGAGGACTGGAGAAATGTACTACCCCATGAAAAGATAAATTGGGAGAACTTGCAGTAATCAGTATAGAATACTGAGTTCATACAGAAAAATATAGGTAATTTTTAAATCATTTCTTATGTTACATGTATTCAAAGGGAAGGGGGAAGGCATGTTATAAAAAGGACGGACAAACATTAAGATATGAGAAGTGAGAAGGGGATGATATTTATTGAATTAGCAACACAGCTAAGCAAAGGGTAGAAAGTAGAATTGTGTGTATGTTTTATGTTTTGTATTTGTTGTTGTATAACATTGTCATCAATGCCTATGTTTAAAATTGTTTTACTAAGATATGGAAAATCTTGTAATAAAAAAAATGTCATGATTCTCCATAAATGTATTTATAAATATGCTGACACTGCAAACACATCATCAGTATTCCCTTCTCATAAGATTGCTGACACACATTGGAACAGTGGGGAATTTGAAACCATAGGTTACTTATGCAAGGAATGAAAAGTCTGCTCTTGGCATTTCTCATTTTCTATTACACTTAGTAGCCTTTAAGGCTCTTGTGTACGATAAGAATAGGTCTGTAGCTCCAAGACTATGGAGATTATCGGACACAGCAAAGAGTACCTTATCAGAATGCCAGGACGACGTTTCTGTCCTGCGAACAGGACCCAGTTTCACATGACATCATCTTTGTTGCATTCTGCTCCTGTGCTGCAGCAGTTAGTAAGGCAGTGGTAAAAAAAAAAAAAAAACACAAAAGGCATGCTGGGTAGGGCAATAGGGCAGGAAGTAGGGGTTAAGGGAAGGTCCAGAAGAGAGCTGAGGTATCATCAGCGGCTGAAACAGCCCCAGGTGTGCTATTGAAGGGACGTGCAATGCCGAGGGCTGCCAAACCATTCACTTTTGCAAACGCAATTGCAGCAACGATGGGGCTCATGTGATAATGTCCTTAGATATTGCAGACTTGGGTCTCTGGGGGTGTGTATCTTGGGATTATTTTCTTTTTGAAACTATTAATAATTACAGTTGTCCCTTCATATTCGCTGGGGTTTGGTTCCAGGACCCCCCGTGGATACCAAAATCCGTGAATACTCAAGTCCCATTAGATGCAATGGCATAGCAAAATGGTGTCCCTTATATAAGATGGCAAAATCAAGGTTTGCTAATTGGATTATTATTTTTTAAAGAATATTTTCAAACCATGAATACTTAAATACATGGATACCAAATCCGTGGATACGGAGGGACAACTGTATAATTAACTGAAAATCATAGCCTACAGTATCACACTGAACCTGCCACTAAGTAACAGACCCTAGGCTTGATGGAAGGACAAGAGCTTCTCAAAAGCAAGGATCAACTTAAGAAAAGGAATTCTTAAGGGTAAGTCCAAATACCTGGTTTAGGACTTTATCAGACACAGCAAAAATCACACAATTACGACATTATGGTAGTGCAAATGGTTTCTTCTATTGCACAACATCGTCATGTTCACGTGGTCAATCTGTGCTCCAGTCACGAATAAGGCTTTGCTTTTCAGTGACAGGACAAGCTGTCAATAGCCCTCAATATCTCTCTTTTTGCAGTATTGAAGAACGTGTGAAAACACATCCTGCTCAAATCACAAGATTACAGTGTGAATGGGCAGCCCTCTTTCCTCCCTCCCCATTCCCAGCAAGAAACCTTCTAGGTGAGAATGTGAAAACTATCCACAGGATGCTCTTTTTATGAACTGTCCCCGTTTGTTTGCACGTTTTTTTAGGTTTAAATGTTTGTGTGTTCATTTACTTTGCAAATTAAGGGGGGATTGTATGTTTTTAAGTATGCTTGCGTCTTCTTCCAAGAACTGCCAAAATCTTGCCCATGCTAAATCATGGAAGTAAAGTCCCATTCTTAAAGTGTTAGTGGTGGTCACCCGATAATTCCATGGCAGTTCTTTTGTACGATTACAATGACATGCGATAATAAGTGTAATAATACCACTATGTTTCTGCTTTCCTCATTTGATGAATTACAGCATTTTTAGACACTAGTCTGATAAAGTCTTGTGGGTGTGGCTAATATTCACACTTCCCTCCCTCCCTCCCTCTCTCTCTCTCTCCTTATTCAAATGCAGGTTTGGATGGACTTGGACATTTATGTTATTACGGTACATATTTTGTTGAGAGCCAGCATGGTGTAGTTGTTTAAACATTTAACAGCACAGTTGTCCCTCCGTATCCACAGATTTAAGTATTCATGGCTTGAAAATATTCTTTAAAAAATAATAATCCAAAAAGCAAACCTTGATTTTGCCATCTTATATAAGGGACACCATTTTGCTATGCCATTGCATATAACGGGACTTGAGTATTCATGGATTTTGGTATCCATGGGGGGGTCCTGGAACCAAACCCCAGCGAATATGAAGGAACAACTGTATTATTTACTGCCTCATTAACACTTTTTAGATTATTTGCTTGGAGCATTTTTCCTTCCTCTGATTATTGGTTGGTGTTTTACGTGTTTATTCCCCTCTATGGGCCCAAAAGCAGCTCAGGGAGAGGACAATTTTAAGGTGTAAAAGGGACTGTGGAAGCCAAGGAGTTAACTGATTTTCTGCACACACACACACACGCACACACACGTGTTGGAAATTGCAGCCTGGGAGGCTGTTTTAGGTTAAAAAGAATGTCAGGGGGGAAACTACAGTGTGATTAGCACCATGTGTGCTTTGATCCTATGGCTTCAGCTGCTGCCGCTGCTGCAACAGACTGCTGGAGATTACCCTTTCATACATGTGGCCAAAATGCCTGCTATATGTAAACAAACACAGGAATCCTAGTAGGGGACATAGCTGTCAACATTTTACAGAGGGAGATAATGACATGCATAGTGCATTCCTCTTTTCAGACTAAAAATTACTATCTGAGTACACCACTCTGCTTCTTACACATTGGCTGGAAACCCATTATTGACATCCGTTCGTGTAAGTGTACCCTACAGAGATGATCAGACTGTCCCACAATCTCCACTCACGCCCCTGTCCCACCACAATCAACCTCCCCTCCACACTTAACTGCTCTTCCAACGACAGGCCAGCCCAGGAGTGAAATCCTGCGGATTCTCGTGAGAAGACACAGGAAATTCAAAAATAAAAATAAAACAGCACCAAAAAAAAGTTACACAAAGCACAAAAACACACTTTAAAATGGACAGCAACCCTGGGAGGGTCATAAAAAGTGTGCCACTTACCTGGATGTCCCAATCTCACCCAGAAGTGTTCTGGCATGCTCATTGATGCTGGGATCTCGCCAGTGAAATGGGGCACTTTGTCACACACAGCCAAATCCCGAACAGAAATGGAATGAGGGATCAATTGATGGCTTCTCCAATCAATAAAAAGTAGTGCCCATGGAACAGCAGCAGAACAGGTGCATAATGACGGGGGATGATGTCGTCTGGTAAGGAAGCCCTTTTGGGATCTCCTGGCGTTGCTGTAACACCACTTGTGATGCATCTGATAATCTCCTACATGTGTGCAGGTCTGTTTTTGAATGGAGCACAAAGTGTGATTCTGTAGCCCTTTCTGCAACACAAACAACTTCCCACCCCCTGTGGTGTCTGTGACAGTGTCACTTTGTGCAGTTTGGCCTCTCTGCACCCCGCAGTGCCACCATTACCCACCTCCACCCTGGCCAGCTGTCAAGCCCCTAGTGGGGCCACTGCTAGTTCTGCTTAATGGAGACAGATAATTCAACAGATGTAGCTCCAAGGCAAAATACTAGATAGAAGAGTGAATTCCATCTGTGAATATACTCCTATTTCCTTCCCCCTCTGAGCTGAAAGAAGTGGATTGGTCAACCTCTGAACTGCCTCCCCATTGTCTTCCCTTCCCAGTGGTAAGGGATGGCAGCCCTCCTAAGGCTTCTCAGCTGTCAGCACAGGGTTGGATGGAGCATATAGGGCGAGAGGATAAGCCCTTTCACCCTATCCCAAAAAAGACATTTGGGGGAGCAAGGACACATAACTGCATGCTCAGAGTGTTGCACTGCCTGTCTGGTGTATGAACTTGGCCATTGGAGGCCAAATGTTGCGTAACACCTGCAGGACCATATTCATTACTTATAATTGTTTTAAAAGCTAGGGGGTTGCTTCTTCTTTGGGTTACAGATATGCTGGGAAACTGTAATGGTCCCCTAATCAGTCTTTCTGCTGATCCCAAGAGAATTCCACCAACTCCACTGCCTTCCGGATGATACCCATCAGCTCCAGCAAGCAGAGCCAACAGACAAGGATGATGAAGCCTGTAGTGCAATTATATCTAGAAGGCACCAGACTGGAGAAGGCTGGCTTTGAGGGTATATGATGCAGCCCCCCTGCAGAAACTGATTCTGTGTTTGCTCAATTGTGGACAGAAGACCACTTGTGAATTCTGCATCCACTATGTTGAGCTCCATAGTGGAAGAAAATCAGGATGTCAATGCACAAAATATAATCAAATGAACCAACAGTTTCACATGTGAAATGGCAAAATTAACCCTACTATTAGGCAGAGTGAGGTAGCTTCCTTAGGCCGCAGATCTGCAGTTTCAAGAAAGGGTAGAGAATTGTTAGTTATTCAATTTGTGGTTGAATCTTATTGTTAGCCCCAACTAAAGTAGACCCATTAAATCAATGAGATTTACCTATGCATTAACTCATCATTCAACATTTAATTCAATGGGTCTATCTTACTTGGGACTAATCAACAGGATTCAGGCCATGGTGATGGTGATGGTGGCTTTGTGCCATCAAGTCTTTTCCCACTTATAGTTGACCCTAAAGTGAACCTATTCTTTAGGTTTCCTTGGTGAGATTTATTCAGAGAGGGTTTGCCATTGCCTTCCTCTGAGGCTGAGGGTGTGTGATTTGCCCAAGCTCGCCCAATGAGGTTTACATGGCTGAGCAAGGATTCAAACTCTGGTCTCTCAGAGTCCCAGTCCAACACTCAAACCATTACACCACACTGGCTTTATTTTTACTGCTTGCTTAGTTTGAGCTGGGGAGCCCCACTGTGGGATGTTCTGCTTCAAATGCTGAAAAAATCTGATTGATTTTTCAGATACTGTGCATCTTGCTTAGGAGCGCCATTTGCTGCTCTGCCTCAGACAGAAAAATGTACGGAGCCAGCCCTGATAAAATGACAGGATTCTCACTGTGTGGTACCTGGGTGTTTTACAGAGAGGAGGATATGTGCTAGCAACCAGACACATCTGCACATAGATCTGATTCAGATGTAATTTTGGGAGAACCTGCTGAGTAAGTTGAACATTGCATTCAAGCAAGTTGCACATTAACCTACATTTTGAAAAGACCACCTCCCCAATAGAAATAAGAGAATGGGCATAATTTGCTTAGACACAGCTGTAATAAAATAGGGACTACCTACAGTAGCACATGAGGAAAAATTAATAAAAGGGAAGTAGTCTCCTACTAGAATTCCTGACAGAAATGGGAAAGGATCTACTTTAGAAACAGGTTTGGGAGATCTGGATCAAGGCAGTTGATCATTTTCTTAGCCAGAAACAGTCTGTCTGCATAGCTTTAGTTGTAGTGGTAGTTTATGGGCTTCTGGAAGAGAAAAGTTAAGCCAGGTGTTGACAAGTAAAATGAAAAATAAAAAAGAGTGTTTATAGCCTGAAGGTACATTCTGGAGCTTTGCTGCTTTCCCCCGCCCTCCCCTCTCTCTCTTTCCCAAGGACACCATCTGCCATAAAACTGAAATCTATAGATCTGTTCTTTTGATTCTGGCTGTGAGGAATTAGAAGAAAATGCTGGATTGGTCATGGGGGAAAGGGGAACATTGCTGGGAAACAAGCAGCAATGCTAAGAGACAGAAGTAGACCTCATGTGGAAGAATACATGTTTCACCCGATAAAACAGCATAGTAATGCCAAGAATTGTCCAGGATGTTGAGGGAGAAGTGGGGAGGGCAGAAATGTACAGAGCATCTCAATGGGAAACTGTATATCTTCTAGTTATATGTATGTCATTCTATGGGTAATGGAGCATACCTCTCCTGCATCAGGATGGGACATTTTAGTCCCCACAATCACATTTTGCTGCAAAACAGAAGACTTACAACTGTGGGCATGCTGGGGCATTGTCACCTGAAGAATGGCAAACAATGTCACCAAGTTTCAGTTTCTACTTGGCAAGTACAGGGTTCTTTTCCATTTTTAAAAAATTTAAAGCATCTGCGACAAACAGTATTCCAACAAATCCATTACCGTACGACCCCCATATCCACAGGGAATACGTTCCTGAACTTACCATAGAAATAGTGAATCCTATTGAAATGAAAGACCTCTGACCCAAATATACTATAGAGAGCACCTCTCTAGGCTTTTTCTAGGTCCACCAGTGTGACTGTATGGTCAACTTCCAGTGGAAGCATACCATAGAATCACACTGGAGGACCTAGAAAATGTCTAAAGAGAATATCCTTTTTTGGACATGAGTAAGTGAAACCACAGGTACTAGTCCTGCATATATGGGGGTTGTACTATGCTCTTTCACATAAACATTCTCCCTATCAGGTAGGTTAGGCTAAGAGCCTATGAAAATGAAATGAAATTAAAATTATGGGTGCATTTCACATATCTGTTTGGTATATGTGTTTTTTAAATTAAATATTCTTCTGCGGAGACTGAAAAGGACTCTGGGATACTTTTTATATTCCAATAAATGTAAAACGCAATATTTTCATGAAACCTAATATAGCAGCACAGGAGTGAAACGTGGAGGTTGTCAAACTGTCTAGCCCCAAATCAAAATTTCTTCCATTAGGGGACTCTGGGATTCTCAATGGGGTCAGGAAATACAAGAGGTTTTGCCCGAACCCGTACCCACAACACGCTGGAATTTTTCAGAAGAATCATAAAATACCGTACCACACACACAAAAGAATTCAGTTTAGTCTAGTTTGGTTTAGTTTAAGCTAATGCATGAGGGTTATCAGGTAGATTAGGCTCTCTTATTTATATAAGTAATAGGCCCATAGCCTAAAGATATACATGTTTTGCCTATGAGCCAGGTTAGGCTAACAGCCAAACCAGATAATCCATGGTTTGGTATGTGTGTTTTAAAAATTAAATATCAACATAGTAGAGGAATCAAGAACATGGTGCCTGAGGAGAGGGTTCACCTTCTCTCCCACTCTGTGTCCTACTGAAAATGTCCCCTTCCTGAAACTGCAATTCCCCATCAAAGAAGCTGCCATTGGCCTCAACCTAGACAATGATAGTGGTGACCACTTAGCATCCAGTTTGGATCACAGAGATCATCCCAAGGTCATCTACAGCACCTAACACTGCTGAGGCATTTATCTTCTGTAAATTTCTAAAAGAAAAATGAAAGCAGAGGTTCTACACAGCAATGCTCAATTTGACAGCCAAGATCCTTCTAGAAAGCTGACACACAGGTAGGTCTCATGTGGCAAAAGGGCTTTTCAACAGCGAAACTTTTGCTCTTTTCTGGTTCTGCCCGTTTTAATTACTCCTTGGCTTGATAATATCTTGGAATAGCTCCCAATATCAGGTTTTGTCCTCACTGGGGCCCCGTTTACACAGCAAAATAAGTCCGTGAAGAATTCACTAAGATTCCTAATAGTTCACACACATTGCGGTGCAATATCACCTCATTCAGAAGGGGGGAGCTCAAAAACTCAAAAGTAGAGTAATAAGGGCTTTCGCTACTTTTCCCAACTTTTTTTTTAAAATAGCGTGACTTAGCACACTATTGATTGTGTGAACTATCATTTCGGAAAAGTCTGTGTGAATTACCAGCAATCTTCCCGAAACAACAACAGCAGAGCTGAGCCGTGATTGGTTGAATTGACCAGGGAGGGGATGGAGAAGCCTGAAATGAAAAGATGCAGCCACTGTTGTTTCCAGCCACAGAAAAGATCCCAATCACCCAGCTTTCTGCCTCCCGGCTTGCTTGCCAAGCAAGACTGAGTAGTAATCTGCTTCTCCAGCTGTTCGCTCCCTCTCACTCCTGTGATCCTGTGTGTGTCTGAGAGAGAGTGGGGGGAGAGAGTGGGTGAGGGGAAGGGGGACTTAACGGGGGAGGGGATGGCTTCTCGGTGGCTGAAAGGCTGCCTCCATCGTCCCATCCTTCTCGCTTTGGGAAGAAGAGGGAGCACTCCCTGCTAAGGGATTAAAACTAGCAGGCATTCCTCTGGTAATCAGAGAAGGGAAACGTGCCAGCACTTTCTCTCTCTCTCTCTCTCCCTCCCTTCCTCTCGTCTTCCCAGCATCTTCCCCCAGATGTGTTTGGGAGGCCACGCCCCCCCCACCTTTGCCTGCATGAACTGCAAAGAGAAAAATAAACAGATCAACCAATTTTGCAGTAAATCATGTAAACTATCCGGCACTGGTGCAAAAAAAGCGCTAAAGTGCAAATTATCGCAATAAAAACTGCCGTGTAACTGAGCCCTGGGGGAACAAAGGGAAGGCTAGCTCCTTTGACAAATAAGGGACTTGAAGAAGGCTCTTCCAGATGGATGCTCTAGCTTCTTCAGCCCATCGGCTCCTCCAAGACATCTTATTTTGGGCAGAGGCATTCAAGGGGGAAAGGTCTGAGATTGTGGAACTCCCTACCCTGGAAAGTTAGGCTGCTAGCCCCATCTCTTTTAAGTTTCCAGTGGACACCCAAAATAGTACCATTCTGGATGGCATTCAACATTTGAAATTGCAGTTTCAAATGCTTTTAGGAGTTTTTAAAGAGTATTTGAATGTGTTTTTTAAAATGTTTTTATCTTTGTATTATTTTAATTGCTTTTTATTTGTTCATCACCTTGAGAGCCCTTGTGGGATGGAAGGTGATACAGAAATCATTTAAATAAATAAATAATAAATATCCCTGGTATTCTCAAGAAAAAAACACTGATGCTTGAGTATATGACATAAGTGCTGTGCTTTCATAAGTAAAACAAAGTACAAAGTACACATAAAGGCAAGTAAAGGGGATGGTGGACGGAAACCAGCCTAAATGTACAGGGAAATTCCATGCCTATTTAGTACTGGATTTGACACTTATATGGTTTGGCTCCAAGCTGTTTGAAGGACCGTTTGCATCCTTATGAACTGGCCCATGTGTAAGGATCATGGTTAAGACTCTGTTCATTAGTCCATCAATAAGATATGTAGAGTTGGGTGGGCACAAGAGACCAGAACTTAGAAAAGTTATCTCTGTTTTTACTATAACTCCCAAAAAAAGCCACTGTCATATGCTGGCTGGGGGATTCTGGAAGCTGCCATCCTGAAAGGTAACAGTTCTAAGCTCTGCTAGAGATGGGATCTTCTAGGTGGTGTCACCTACCTATGGACTTATTTCCCAAAAGATATAGAGCTCTCCGTACCTGTTGCTGTCTGTATAGATACGTGTAGAATTTTACTATAGATCCATTATTTTTCTTCCTGGTACAACTTTTATTTTGAATATTGAACATATGACAGCTGGGAAAAGATACATGTTTAGAGTATAAAGCATCCAAAGACTTTAAAAAAAATGTTCATTATGCTGAACACAACTTTTGTATTCAGTACAAGTTATACTGTAGTTGTACAAATGAAATTGATCTGGCTTCTCAAAATGGCCACCTTGAGTCTGCAAAAGGCCCTGAGAATCTCAGTGGGAGATACTCCAGGGAGTTTCCGGTTACAAAGTTGTAAAACTGAATGAAATAAGCTCTGCAAGATTTAGATTCATTCCCTTTAGCTGGGCCTAATTTGAATGCAAAATCATTTCTCATCAAGTAAGCTATTAGATAGGCTGAAGAGAGATTACCTTTGGAGCTACAAATACCAGCTCTGCTTGTATTTGTCACAGAGTAGAATCCAGCATGCTGAGAATCTCTGGTGTGAACCCCTGGTTGAAAGGGACAAATTTTATGACCATTTTAATGGTATGTTTGGTATTGTGTGGACAGTGACCTAGTAAATCATGGAAGTAAGGCTCAGTGGGACTTCCATCAAACAGAAAGAAGACCATTAGTTCTTTGTTTAGCATTCAGTTACTCCTATTTCTAGAAAAAGAAGAATAAATTATTCAAGTCAATATATGAGTATTAGCTTAATCGCTTGCATGGTGTACTGTAATTGTAGAATAGTAGCCCTTAGGGCAGAATTTAGCTTGAGGAACATAAGAGTATTCATAGCCCTGTTCTTTGGTCAGGTTGTATAACACCATACAACAAGTGTAGGAAACCTAATGCAGTATGAAGACCAAATTCATTTTTCATAGAAACCATTAGAAACCAAAAGCAGGGACCAAAAATACCAACTTAAAACCCTTGCTGCTACTAATAACTAAAACCATAGGCAATGAACTTCAGCCCTTTGGTGTGTGTGTGGGGGGGACAGACAAAAGCTGGGGACTACCCAACAATGGGGTCGTGAGAAAAGGAGGCATGGCCATCTGGGGAAACACAGAGGACTATGAACTCAGAACTCAGAGTAGACTTGTGTGAAAGATCTAATGGTGAAACTCATGTGTACAACTGTCTCTTTGACTTCCACCAGATCTGCCTGGATCCCATCTTACAGATGCTTCTGTCCCGAGTGTGTAGCACTTCCCTTCCCACACTCCATTTTCTAACAAAATATACAAAACTACCCTACATTTTGCAATTTAAAATAACAAAACTAGGTGAAGATTCACATTTATATCTTTGTATTTTACTATGATCAAAGATTGTACATTGAATAGCTTCCAGTTGTACCATTCTTCTAGTGGAAAGCTTCTATTATTTGCACTTTCATCCTTGCACAAACTTCCAGTACTTTTATTACTCTTGGGTAAGGTATTGCACTTGCCATTACACACAGGTCATTGCACAAGCTACCACACCACTCATTAGTACTTCATTTCTCCAGGTATTTCACTAGCTGCTCAGCTTACATTGATTCAGCTGCTACCACAGAGTTGGGGAAGCTGGGGCAGAGGCAGGTCTCCAACTATTTTCATTCCCCACATAGGCAATGTGCAGGTGTGCAGGTGATGCAAGGTTTTTAGGACTAGCAAGCTCAGGCCCACTGTTCTCCTTAAAGTTAGGACTTCATGCCTAAAAAGGCCTACAAGGTCATAGAACAATAGGGTTGGAAGAGACCACAAGGGCCATCTAGCCCTGCAGGAAAACATAATCAAAGGACGCCCAACAGATGGCCATCCAGCGCCTGTTTATTAAAACCTCCAAAGAAGGAGACTCCCCACACTCTGAGGCAGTGTGTTCCACTGTCAAACAGCTCTTACTATCAGGAAGTTCTTCCTAATATTTAGGTGGAATCTCTTTTACTGTAGTTTGAGTCCATTGCTATGTGTCCTAGGACATTTTCAAACAGAGCCAAATGCCCTGTTCCTGCCCCGCAAGCCCCAATCCCATTCCTGCCACGGAATAAGGGGGAAATGTTCAAACACTTACCTTTATTCCATGGCAGGAATGTCCTCCCTCTCCCCAAGCAGGCTGGCTGCAAATGCAGCTGTTGTAAAGCTGCCTTTATGACCAGGAACTGAAATCCTGCTTGTTCTTGCAAGAGAACGGGCAGGAGGGAATTTGAAAATAAATCCGCCCCATCAAAAATAAAATCAAACCACCAAAAAAAAAAAGCCCACAAAAATTACAAGTAACCTGGGGAGGGGGCCACTTACCTCGGTGTCCCATTCCTGTCCGGAAGTGTCCAGAATGGACCTCCCTCCACTGTCATTGTGGGAGAGGAACGGGACACCTTTCAGACCACCTGTGATTCCATTACTACAACAGAACGGGTGGCTCAAAAACGATGTTCCCCCGTGATGAAAATATCATGGGGAAATATGGAATGAGGACAGGGGAGACACAGAAAAGGGTCAACATCTTCTGAAAAGAAGACTTTTTCCCGACCCTGTTTCATGTCTCCCACAAATTAAATTGCCAATCTGAAAAAGTTCCTAGTCTCTGGAGCAGCAACAGTATGGCATCCCTTCAAATATTTAAAAATGGCTGTCTTTACCTTCTCTTCTCCAGGCTAAACATACCCAACTCCCTAAGCTGCTCCTCATAGGCATGGCTTCCAGAACTTTTATAAGTTTGGTTGCCCTTCTCTGGACACGTTCCAACTTCTCACTATCCTTCTTGAATTGTAGTGCCCAGAACTGGATACAGTATTTGAGGTGAGGTCTGACCAAAGCCAAACAGAGTGGCGCTATGACTTCTAGACACTATACTCCTATTGATGAAGCCTAGAATCACATTGGCTTTTTTAGTTCCTGCATCACACTGCTGGCTCATGTTCAGCATGTGGTCTATTAAAGATCTTAGATCCCTTTCGCATGTACTGCCATCAAGCCAGATGTCACCCATCCTATATCTGTGCATTTCATTTTTACAGCTCAAGCTTACAGTAGTATCCTACATTTCCTACATTTCTTCCTGTTGAAATTCATTTTGTTAGTTTTGATCCAGCTTCTTCTCAGAACTAGCCAGGATTCTTATGTTTGCTATATATCACTTTTATTTCACTAGCAGAGAATCATTATTCAACCAAAATCATACTTGAGAGCCAAAAAGGCTATATATGCCCATTTTGTTTTATTGTTCTCTGGTTCTAACATGGAGGAAGGGATGACTTCAGGAGGTCTGAGGACAGACTTTTCCCCCTGGGGCCCTCTGAGGACTGCTGCACAAGGAACCTATCTGAAGGACTGTCTCTTCCTATATGCACCTCATAGGCTCTAAGATCTTAGCAGAGATCCTTCTTGAGACTACCAGTGGCATGTTTACATAATTGTGAATATGACATGTTTACATAATTGTGAATATGTAACAGTCACAAGTATACAACTCTAGGTTACATATTTGTAAGTGCCGTAGAAGGTTCCGGCCTATTTGTTTTAAATTTGGAAGCCAACTTGAGTGTCGGGGGAAAGGTGGATATAAATGAATAAAATCATCATAATAGGGGGGGGGGGAGCTGAATGGCCACTCCTGGAGGCTTCACCCATTTTTCTCAGAAAAAAAAGGGAAGTCTGTAAGAGAATTATGAGCCACAGAAAAGCCTTGGAAACTACAAGCTCCACTGGGTGTGCCTTGCATGTCTTTGGTCCCAAACTGAAATATGATGTTAGTATTAACCTTGTCTGGAGTATCTGCCTTGTAACCCTAATAAGGATACAGTGGTGGACTTCCAAAATTCAGCAGAACTGGGGGGAGAGTGATCTCCCTTTCCTACAGTGGCCTCCAAGAACAGTTCTGTAGCACCCAGAGACCCACCAGAAATAGTTCTTGGGCAGCCTAGAGTGCCATGGATGGGAGCAGAAGAAAATTTTATTGCAACCCTCCAGTACAATGTTGGATTCATGTCCCTTTGTAATTAGGAAGAGGGGAGATATGGAACCTCATACTACATGAAGCTTTGAACTGTGCCAAGTGTCATGGTTGCAATGAGCAGCAGCACCCTGCTGCAATTTTAATCTTGGATTAAGGAAGGACCTTTGCCATCTGAAACTCTCCTCATGCTCCCACAGTTGCTTTTGCATTAGTTAATGTTTGAGCTTCCCAGTTAGACTAATTGTGGCATGCGAGCGGCAGGCTGCACAGATGTCAGATGTCATGCTCTATCTGATGAAGAGGTCTCTGCCTTGGGCTGTTTATATATGACCTACCAGGATTTCCTGACTGCATGATGAAATAATTAGGGGGCCCTCGTGCAAGGAATATTGTTGGCAATAGGTTCCAAAGGCATCCCGTTTTGTTTCATTTTTCTCCCTCCCCCCCCAATAATTCTTAAGCATTTTACTTATCAGCTACATAATCTTCCAAGACCTCTTATGTTCTCCCTACTTGTTTGTATTATTGTTTATATAGGAATTTCATGAGCATACTTAGGAGAGTTTTCATGAAGTTGAACAGGCTCTTTTCTTCGATTCTCACATTACATAGTGGGACTAATGGCATAAGGAACAAGGGAAGAAAGGGAGTTATTGGGTGGGTGTGGTATTATTTGTTTTATATGCAAAATACCTTTTTCTTCTGGAACCAGCAAGTTCTGAATCCTAATTTTAATAGAACAAGTAAAAATCATGGAATACTGCACATATGCGTGCTTGGCATTTTAAGATATTGATTTTATATTAACTTTCATTGGAGTAAGCCCCACTGAATGTAATGGGACTTATATTTGAGTAGCCATGCCTAGGATCGTGTTGCTGGGAGTACATCTGATTGAAATCAGTGGGATTTACTTCTGAACAGGTGTGTGCAGGAGTTTCTGTACTTGGGAAACATTTTTCCTTCTTTTTACCAAATGTACATAACAATCCATGCCAAACGCTAAATGAGGTTCTTCATCATGGTCTCTGTGAATCACACAAATGGGTTTTGTGCATGTGCAGAAACAGCATTCGGAATCTTCTAGAGCAGTCAGTTAGAACTTTCAGTGGTTGCCCTGCCCACTATCCCCAGGGTATAAATACCCAGTGCCCGTCTGGTGCCTCAGTTCTTTTCCGTCTGCCATGACAGCAGCAATGGAAGTTCTTCGGTAGCAGTTTTGATTCTTCAAACTTTTCTTGTATGTTGATGACACACTTCAAGAGATGTTTGGTGTATAGGGCGAAGATCCCAAGTGCGAATGGGCACTCGAAATGCCTCCTCTGCCTTGGGGAAGCTCATGTTCCTTCTTCCTGCGTTCACTGCAAGGTGTTTACCCTTCAGGCTTGGAAGAGTTGGCAATCTCACCTGAAGGTCTTGCTCTATGAAAAATTGCTTCAGCCAATGCAGGCATCTCCTTAGACATCAAAGGACCTTGACAAGGACAAAAGTGCTCCCAGCACTTCACGAGCCACAACATTGACCTCCAAGAATCAACAGTTGTCGAAAAACCCTCCAGCTCCTCGCTGTTCAACATCGGCATCAAAAACGTCCAAGCGTGCTAAGGGTGAAGTGGCTGCAGATCCCTCGACTTCTAAGCATGCAAAGAGTGTGGCAGCCATCCACTCTTCTCCTCCTGTTGTCCTTTGCCATGGCTCCCCACCTCGGACACACTCCAGTCCTGCTGGCAAACCTCCAACACCTGGAAAGTCTAGTGAAAAAGAGCTGACTAAGAAGCATAAGAAGGCCAGAGTGGAGCATTCGGAAAGTCCACTTCTCTCACCACTCACTCTGATGTTGATGGCTTGGCCTCTTCCACCAACAGTAACCCCTGGCGTGACCCCAACAGCTGTTCAAGTTTCACCTGCCGGGGAGAATCCAACCACTGTGGAGCCTTTGAAGTTTGTGCAGATCGATTCCCAGGACTCCACTTCACAGCAGCCAGAGGATGTATCTCGCTCCACGCAACCTGTGCTGGTGGTCGAGATCCCAGATGATCCTGTTCCCATACTGGTTCCTTCACTGCAAGGGGTGCCTATCGACCTTCGAAGAGAAAAGTCTGATTCACAAGGGGCTCACACTGGTCTGCCACATGACTGCTTGACACCCCTTCTTGGAAACTGTCTGCCCGGTCTTTGCATCACTCTCCTATTCGGAGACACCATGATGGATCAATGTCCTCGTCTCCTAGATGTTCAGGCCATTCCAAGTCGAGAAGCCCTCATTGTCCCCGCTCATGGTCTCATCATTCCCACTATTATGCTCAATTGAGCTTGAGGATGCGTCACCGATGATCCTACTCTAGAGGTGCCTATTATGATTTCCCTGAGATGTTGTGTTACTATTGACCCTTGTGATAGCTGTCCATACTTGTTGCCTCAATCTTATTGGTCCTCAAGGAGAAGACACAGATCCCGCTAGACCTCCAACCATTCCATTCAGCATTCACCTTCAGATGGACAGGCTCGTCTACATCACCACTCTCACTCACGTTCAAGGTCCTGTTCAGATAACAGGACACGCCACTGTCAACACTCTATGTCTTGCTCCACTTCAGGTGATTGTCGCAAGTGGTCTGCATCTCCTTGATGGCAGAAATATCGAAAGTTGCACTCCCAGTCTGTGTCTCCTGCTCGTTCGCTCATCATCCATCCTCTTCCAAAAGACTCGCAGAGGGGCGGGATATAAATAAATTTTATTATTATTATTATTATTATTATTATTATTATTATTATTATTATTCAAGCTCTCAATACACCTATCCATGTAAGGGCTGGTAAGCCTATTGACACCACTGTCCTTAATAGAACCTTCCAGGAGCTTCATGAGATGCCCTCATCACAACATTCTCAACTACCTTAGTGGAGACATTCTTCATCTTCTGTCTCAGATTCTTCTCAAGCTTGCTCGGATACCTCCATGTGGCTAGGATTGTCACCCCAGACTTTAGTCCACAATAAAGCTGCCTCTCCAACTGACAATGTCACTGGGTTTTCCAAGCAGATTGTTCACATGGCTCATGCCTTGAACCTTAAGATTCATCATCCAGAAGATGAGTCTGTTGATGACATCTACGAGCTGATTCAGAGAAGATTTCCACCCCCCACTGTACATCCCATTGCTTTCCTTGGTGCTTAAGATGGCTAGACACTTTTGGGGAAACCTGTCCTCCATTCCACCTACTTCCAGAAATGTGGACGGGCTGTACAGAAACCTTAAGGATTGGCTTTCCCACCATCCCAAGCCGAATTCTATTATCATCAAGGTTTCACAGTCGAAAATGCAGCACAAGCCTCATATGGCCCCAGTGGACGAGGAAAGTAGAAAGCTTGATGAGATGGCCAAAAAATTCTATGCCTCTGCTGACCTCGGGATCTGGATCGGCAACTACTCGGCTTACATGGCCGGATACAAACAGCTACTCTGGGAGAGACTTCCCCTTCTTGGAGAAACTGTCAGAGGAAGATAAGCGGATGGTGACGGCGCTCTAGAACAAGGCACACTTGCTGGCTGGACATCAGCTGAATTCTTCTATCCATTTTGTGGACTCTGCCACTTAAGACTCTAGCTGGGGCCATCACGCTTCAATGACAAGTGTGGCTTCAGTCCTCCGGTTTGTCCTTACAGGCACACTCAACGATCGAGGACATGCCTTTTGATGAAGCTGGCCTCTTCCACCAAGAGATTGACAATAAACTCAAGCTGACCCACAAAATGAGAACCACGGCGAGAAAGTTTGGAATTGCTTCTCGGACACATTATCAGCCGAAGTCTCATTAACAGCCCTTCTACCTTTGCTTGTCTCAATGCTCAATGAGCCCAGCTCAGGTGCGATGCTCCTCATCAAACCAGTCTGCTCCAGCTCTATTGCTGAGGCATCCTTTCTCTCACTACAAACAACCAGCCAAAAAGAAGCCTGCAGACATGGGCAAACATCGGCTTTGACTCCCGGCATGATCTTCCTCCTTCTCCCTTTACCAGTCCATACTTTGGGCAGAAGCTCTCTCCCCATCTCTCTGCCTGGCAGACTATCATGACAGAGTCCTGGGTCTTAGACATCATCCGTCATGGATATGCCATCAAGTTTGAAAGCCACCCACCTACAGGTTTCCTGTCTGTTAACCTGTCTTCTGAGGTTCTTGTACAAGAGATCACCACCTTGCTAGAAAAGGGGGCTATAGAACCTGTCCCCTCTTCTGCAAGGCATCTTGGTTGCTTCTCCCACTATTTCATTGTCGAAAAGAAGGATGGAGGCCTATGCCCCATTATGGACTTGAAAGGGCTCAACGCTTTTATTTGCCCAAAGAAGTTCTGGATGGTGACAATTCCAATGATCCTCCCATTATTGCAGCATGGGGACTGGATGGCAACCCTCAACCTCAAGGACACTTATTTCCACATTGGACTCTGACAATGCCATAGCCGTTACCTGTCCTTCTGCGTTGGAGGAAGATCCTACAGGTTCTGAGTTTTGCCTTTTGGACTCTCCACTGCCCCACACGTCTTCACAAAGTGCGTAGCAGTGGTTGCTGCCTGGCTATGACAGCAAGATATCCAGGTCTACCCATACTTAGACAGTGGTCGCCCCTGCTCACAAGAAGCTCCTCACAGATTTTGACTATACTCTTATGCTGTTGGACTATCTTGGACTCATGGTAAACTATGAAAAGTCTTCCCTTGAGCCATCCCAAAGGGTGCTCTTCATCGGCACGCTCCTCAACACCACCCTCTCAAGGGCTTTTCTTCTGGAGGAACATTACCTGCATCTGCTCAACCTGCTCCGACTCTGCCTCAACAAAAAGCAAGTGAGGGCCCGTCTCATTCAATTCCTTCTGGGGTTCATGGCATCTACAGCAGCAGTGACTCTACATGCATCCTCTCTAGTTGTGGTTCGTCCATGCATTCAACCCACTCTGGAATCACCAGTCCAAGTTTCTTCTCCTCCCGAGCAAGGTTCAAAGGTCTCTCTTATGGTGGACCGACCCCAGGATTGTGCATGTAGGCATGCCTTTCCATGAAGCCAAGCCTCAGAAGACCCTGACCACAGATGCCTTACTCCATAGCTGGTGAGTCCACACTCAAGGTCTCTCTGTAAAGGAGTTTTGGTCACCCATCGAGAAGAAATATCACATCAACGTGCTTGAGATGCTGGCCGTGGAGAAGACCCTTCAAGCATTTGTGAAGTTGTTTGAGAACCATGTTGTCCAGTTCTTCACGGACAACACAATGGTCATGTATTACCTGAACAATCGAGGGGGAATGCTATCCCACACCCTCACCTTGCTAACTCTCCAGATTTGACACTGGTGCGTCTCGAAGTGCATCTCCATCTCAGTGATCCACTTCCCAGGCACAGAAAACATGGTGGCCAACGCTCTGAGTCACTCAATTCATGCTTGTCATGAGTGGACTCTCCACTTCGATGCCCTCCCTCCACTCTTTACTGACTGGGGGACTCCCCAGATTGACCTATTTGTGTCAGCAGACAACACCAGGTGCCCAGAGTTCTTCTCCTGGATTCCTCATCCACACTCCAGAGGGGCCTTTCTCTTCAACTGGAACGGACCTCTCTTTTACCTCTTTCCACTGTTCTCATTGATTTTGAGGGTCCTGGGCAAGTTCTGAGCCGAACATGCCCAGGCCATCCTCATCATCCCATGGTGGGCTCACCGGCTGTGGTTTGCAAGTTTCCTCTCACTGTCTTGATGAGAGTACAGGTGTCTTTCCCCGACACCGCCTCTCCATGTGCAATGGCAGATAGTCCACCTGGACCTTGAGACACTAAATCTCACAGCGTGGAGGCATCTCCTTTGACAGACCTGCCTGACAGGATTTGAGGAGCCGTCGATGTTGCTTGTTGACCATCCACTGCCCGCTCCTACTCTTGCCATTGGCAGTGGTTTGTCCAGCTCCTTACTGCTTTGGGTCACTGCTCGGATCAAGCTGGAATTTGAGAAGTCCTTGAGTTCCTGATGACTTTGTCAGATGCCAGCCTCTTGATGTCTACTGTCAAAGTCTATTTGGTGGCAATTTCCCATCACTTCATTCTTTCGGGTTGCCAGTACTGTTTCCTGCACTCAGTGGTGAAGAGTTTCCTTAAAGGGTACAAAAACCTCCACCTGCTAGTCTCGGGCTGGGATCTTGGACTGGTTCTTAAGCAACTGTGTTGACTAACGTTCAAACCCTTCTCTTCCTGTGCTCCACACTTGGATGGAAGACGACCTTTTTGGCCGCCATCACCTATGCGCATCGGGCGGGAGAATTGTGTGCCCTTTGGGTAGACCAGCCCTATCTCCACTTACATGTCGACAAGGTTATTCTAAGATGCGATGTCTCATTCCTGCAGAAAGTTGTGTCTCCCTTCCCTTGAATCAGGACATTTTCTGCCTGCTTTCTGTGAGAATCCTGTCAATGAATCCAAAAAAGAGCTCCACTTGGTTGATGTTTGTAGAGCTTTGGCTTGCTATGTGGGCCAGACTGCTTCTTTTCACCACTCCATGAGACTGTTTTTTTGCTACTCTGGGAACAAACTGGGACTCCCTGTGTCTCCTCAGAAACTTTCCAAGTGGGTAGTTTCTACCATTCACCTCACCTACGAACACACCTGGGTCAAACCACCTCCTAGGGTTCGTGGACATTCCACCAGGGCGGTTGCAGCTTCCTCTCCTTTTCTAGTGGGAGTCTCCCTGACTGATGTGTGCAGGGCTGCTGTGTGGTCACAGCCCATGACTTTTGTTTCTCATTACTGAATTGATACTCACTCCAGGTCTGATGGCTCTTTCGGCAGGGCTGTTCTCATGTCACGTATGTCACAAGCTGATAATAAGCTTTGCCTATTTTTATGTGTTGCACTTTTACCATGGACATCTTATTGTCTGGGGTTATTAATCCACATTCTGTTCTGTGGTTGTTTATAGATCTCTTTTGAGATTATCTCTGTATTATTGAAATGTCTAGTCCCATGAATATACCATGCTGTTATGTAGACTATTTATTCTGCTTATTTATTGCTTACGTACACTGTCACCTTATGGGGTGCCCATGTGGTTTGATATGTACCATGTTATGGTGTGTGTGTGTGTTTATCTGTACATCCTTGTATTTTTATTGCAGCTCACCTCACAATATGCCACATCTTTGAATTTGCAGCTTATCCTGTGTTTAGTGTCTTATATCATGGGGTACTGCTACTCCTTGGGGTATCCGACAGGACTCGTCATAAGAACTTTCTTTGGTCCTATCGAGAGGCAATACGTGCAGCGCAGAGATCCTTCTCCTCTGCACGTATTGCATCTGCAGAGTCCCGTCCAGCAGAGCTGTTTAGGGAGGTAAGGGAGATGATGCAGGTTTTACCTGCACAGAACCCATTGCTTAACCCAACAACGGCCTGCTGTGACGCATTTAACAACTTCTTTGTAGATAAAATCTCTCGGATAAGAGCCGACTTAGATGCCAGTATTTTGACAGAAACAATTGACGAGGTGTCCAGCAAACTCTGTTGATGTAAGTTTACTGGATCAATTTCAATCCTTGAGTACCGAGGACGTGGACAAGCTACTTGGTAGAGTGAGGAAGACGACCTGCCCTCTCGATCCTTGCCCTTCATGGCTGGCCATTCGGGGGGGAGTGCCTTGATGGTGCTCCTTAAGGACATCATCAATGCATCCCTCAGGGAAGGGTGTGTTCCATCCTGTTTAAAGGAAGCAGCGGTTAGGCTGCTCCTGAAAAAACCTTCCCTGGACCCCCTGGACATGAACAACTATAGGCCGGTTTCTATGTTACCGTTCTTGAGCAAAGTGATCGAGAGGGCAGTTGGTCTTCAACTCCAAGTGGTCTTGGATAAAACTGATTATCTAGACCCATTTCAAACTGGCTTCAGGACGGGATTTGGAGTTGAGAGTGCCATTGTTGCCTTGACCTATGACCTGTGTCTAAGCATCAACAGGGGCAATGTGTCCCTGTTGGTGCTTCTAGACCTCTCAGCAACTTTCAATAAATAGATCATAGCATCCTTCTGGATCACCTGAGTGGGTTAGGAATTGGAGGTACTGCTCCAGTAGTTCCAGTCCTTCCTCTCTGGCAGGTCCCAGAGGGTGCTGCTCAGGGACAGCTGCTCCAGCAGAAAGGAGCTTACTTGTGGCATTCCGCAGGGCGCCATCCTGTCCCTGATGCTGTTTAATATCTATATGAAGCCACCGGTGAGATTATTTTGAGTTATGGGGCTGGGTGTTATCAGTATGCTGATGAAACCCAGATCTATTTCTCCTTGTCCCGATCATCGGCCTCAAATTCTGATGGCGTCTCTCCTCTTAATGACTGTCTTAAAGCAGTAATGGGCTGGATGAAGAAAAACAGATTGAGATTAAATTCAGACAAAATGGAGGTGCTCATGGTAGCGGCCCCAAAACCAGGAGTTGGGTTGCAACCTCCAGTCCTGGACGGGGTCACGCTCTCCATTAAGGACTGTGTTTGCAGTCTGGGGGTGCTCCTTGATTCATCGCTTTAGATGATGAGTCAGGTGAATGTGACGGTCAGGAGCACCTGTTATCAGCTTCGGCTGATACGCCAGCTGCGCCCTTTCCTGGAAGTAAGGGACCTTGAGACTGTGGTGCACGCACTGGTAACCTCTTGTCTAGATTTCTGCAATGTGCTCTACATGGGGCTACCCTCGTGCTTGGTCCAGAAACTTCCGTTGGTACAAAATATGGCAGCCAGAGTAGTCTCAGGAACATCTCGGAGATACCATATAACTCCAGTATTAAAATCTCTCCACTGGCTGCCTATCAGTTTGCAGGCCCAGTATAAGGTGTTGGTTAAAGCACTAAATGGCTTGGGTCCAACTTATCTTCAGAACCGCCTCCTCCCATACAATCATCCCCGTGCACTCCGGTCCTCTGGGAGGAATTTGCTTCAGCCACAAAAATCTAGGCTGTCTCCAACCTCCCAGAAGGCCTTTTCAGTAATTGTCCCCAATTATGGAGTGGCCTGCCGAACGAGATCCGTCAGACGAGCTTAAGTAGCTTCAAAAAAGCACTAAAGACGGATCTCTTTTGGCAGTCCCATAAGTCCTGCTTTATTAGCAAAGCCTGCATGTAAATTTTCCAGGAAGCATAGTTCTCAGACAGCTTTTCAAACCTGACTGCTGTTTCCATGTTTGCACTGAGTCTGCGACTTAAACAGATGCAAACAAACACACTGATAACAGTCCAAGCAGGCTGCCAAAAACAATTAGCTTCCCAAAGCAAACAGATAAGAGCAGAGTCCTGATTAGATCCCGGCTTCAGGAGCTGTGTCTCCTGGCCTTTTTTTAGTCTTGTTTATATTTGTCTTTAATATGATTTTAGCTAGGTGGTTTTAATTTTATATTGTTTAATGTCTTTTTATGGGGGAGGGTGGGGGAGGGTGGTGCTTTTAGTCAACATTGTAGAGTTTTAATTGTTGGAAACCGCCCCGATTGTTTTTAGCAGAGGGGCAGGGTATAAATAAATTATGATGATGATGATGATGATGATGATGATGCATGACACTCCCACAACCTTAGAGATGTGGCTTGTTAGTCTCCCATTTGTGTGATTAACAGAGACCACAATGAAGAAGAACTCGTTACTTACCTGTCACTGTAGTTCTACGAGTGGTCATTTGTGAAATCACAAAAACCCGCCCATCCTCCCCTCATGTGTCCTGTTATTTTCCTTGGTTTCAATTGATGCTGCTAGGCTGCAGACATGGAACTGAACCACTTGGTGGGCACCGGGTATTTATATCCTGGGGACAGTGAGCAGGGCTAGAAGATTCTGAATGCATTTTCTGTGCATGCGCAAACCCATTTGTGTGATTTCACAGATGACCACTCGAAGAACTACAGTTACAGGTAAGTAACTGTAAGTTCTTTTTCAAAAGTCTAACTACTTTCTCACAAAGACTAATGAGAACAGAAGTGTTGCAGTGGTTTGGGCGTTGGAATAGCTGTGTGTCTCTACTACATGCTTATAGCCATCTGATAGCACCTGGAATGTCTTGGGTCCATCCTATGGGATCTTGAGATGTATAGTTTGGTAAAGTGCTTAGAATTCTCTGCCAGAGAGCCCTAGTGCTACAGTTCAAGAGAGTAGATCAGACCTCACCATTATCTAGGAGAGAATTCTATGGATTTCACCAAGCTGCAAATTTCAGTATTCCATAGGCTAGAGCCATGGCAGTTAAAGCAGTATCAAGATGGTATCAAACTGCTATAACTGTGTAACGTGGATGCACCTGTAAGCCACAATCCAATATCTCTTCAGTGTAGCATAAACGTCCACATGCAGAGATAAGCTACACCACCCCTATGCAACACCCATGCAGAATAGTAACACTGTTCAACACATGTCAATTATTGGGTGCTAGTTCACAATGCAGAATGTGCACCTGCAGAGCACAACCATAATGTGTAAGGGCAACTCTGCTTCTTCAGACGTTTTAAAACAGAGGCTGGATGGTCATCTCTTGGGAGTGCTTTGATTATATATTTCTGCAGGGCAGGGGGTTGAACTAGATGGCCCGTGTGATCTCTTCCAACTCTATGATTCTATGGGCTTTATCAGACAGACAAAATACAGTGTCGTAACGATGCATATCAGATGACATCTCCCTTTTGCGGTTATGCCCTCTCAAAATCCCATCATTTTTAATTGACAGCTTAAGCCATCAATAGATCCCCCTGCTGCTTTTGTGCCAGCATTGCTGGTGTGCAAAACCTCAGGCCTTTTAACTCTCGTCACTGTAGCAAGAGCGGCTGGTCTGGTGCAAACACTTCTGGGTGAGATCGGGATATCCAGGTATGTTTTGCTGTTTTTATGACCACCTCCCAGGTTACTTGGGGCTTTTAAAGTGTGCCTAGATGCTTGGTGTTACTTTTTATGTGTATATTTTGTTTTTGTTTTTAAATTTACCGCACTATGAAGTCTCACAGGATTTCGAGCAAGGAAAAGAACAGGGCTCCATTCACTTCCTCTTTATTGCCAGGAGCCTTTGCCGGGAAAAGAAGGTGAGTGCAGGGGGAATGTTCTTTTGCCAGCACAGAAATGGGTTTTTCTATGCCGGCAAAAGAATGTTTTAAACTGGGTTGTCTGATAAAGTCCTATGATTCTGCCACTTTTGGCAGAATACATCTATTATACTGTGGGGTTGTCTAAATGGCAAAAATATTCCTCACATAATGTGAGGAGAAGACTACCTGTCCTAATGGCAATCCATCTTGTTTCAGCATATTGTGAATGACGGGGCCAAAAATGGAACAAACTCTGCAAGAAAACCCTCGTGGTTTTCCCCAGACTTTTTAAAAAACAGTGAGGGAATGCACATTCTCACTCATTGGGACAAACGATTTGATATAATCGCTTTCCCATATGAGAGGAAGTGCAAACCTGATTGGCTGGATGAGCCGCCATGTTGGATTTTCACCTTAGCAAGTGCTAAGTCAATAAAATGGGGTGTTTCTTTTTCATTTTTTGTAAAAGCAAAGTAGTTTTTTTAAAAAAAAAAAAGTTCAGCGGCAGCAGATTTTAAAATACAAGTAATTCACTCATGGCCACCATCTTGACTAAAGGTCATGTGAAGTTTATGGGTGTTGTAAGACCATTAAGACAAGTCACAGCTGCTACAAATTGCTATTCCTGTGGAACAATCCATTTCTTTTGGCTTTGTATAGACAACTCCTGTGGTAAATAATTAGCTCTGCATGTGTAGCATGACTTACATATGCATATGTCACTAACACAAATCCATCCTAAGACTCCAGGAAACCAGGGTTCAAATCCCCTCTTAGCCATGGAAATCTGCTGGGTGGCCTTGAACCAGACACCCCCTCTCAGAAGAAGGAAAACAGAAAACCTCCTCTGAATAAACTGTGTCAAGAAAACCCTAGGATAGGGTAACCATAAGTCAGAGTGAACTTGAATGTATGGAACACCAACAAACTAGGACAGAATGAGTTCTCAAGTAGGAAGGTCTTTCTCTTTGTCTTTCTCTTCTTGAATAAGCTGCTGGTGCTGCTTCAAGTAAACTACTATAGAATTACTTCTCAATAGGAAAGGTTTGTCACTTTATTTCACTGCATCTTCTGACCTGAAAACAACAGTTCTGTAATCCCAAGTGTTTGGACCAGTTATTTTGCTCCATGGAGAGGGAAATATACTCTGTACAAACTCAAAGAAACTCTACTATTAAATGTGCACATTCTAAGACTGAGTCCTGGCACTGAGTGGGGAAAATATTGGAGAGCAGAGACCTTGTGTTGCATCTCAAATCCCACTCAGTTGCTTCATTATAAGGGTGCAGTGCAATCTGCACATGCACACTGTTTTAACCCCCATTGAAATAATCAAGTTTGTTTTCAAGTAAGCACTTTTTAAGTTTGCAGTGCAAAAAAAAAAAAAAAAGATGGACGAGTACCCCCTTTTCAGATCAAGAGTATCAGAACAGCAGACCAGATTTTCTTTCAGTGCAACTTCTATTAACCTTAAAATATGCAGGACTGATAACAGCACTTGTGAGTGCTTAACACGCTTTCCATACATGAATCCTTACAATAATCCTGTAAGACAACTCAGTGTAGTGATACGCTGGGCCCGTCTAAACAGTGAAAATACCTCCTCATGGCATTCTCTGGGAACCCTACCAGTCTAAACAGGATCTAGCACCAATCCACACTATTCGGAAGGAGGAGGGCACAAAATGGCAAAAACAACAGGGGAAAAGCCTTTGCAGATTTCCCCTGACTTTTTCACAAACTGCGAGGTGGGTGTGCATTTTTGCTTGTTTGGACTATAGAACAATTAAAAACTCAAAAGGAAGCACAAAGCTGATTGGCTGGGTGAGAGCAGGGGCCGGGACTTACTATGAGGGCAAGAACCCGCTGCTGCCATGTTGGATTTTCACCTTAGCGATTGCTTGCTAAGACAATAAAAAGGATCAATAGTTTCTGTTTTGCTTTTAAGAATCGCTCTACTGCACCAGCACACCTTGGGATGACTTTAAAAATAACGGTGGCAGTGAAGAACGAACGTGAGTAAATCACTCGCCACCACCATCAGGAATGCAAGGTTTATGGGGGCTTCCAATGCCAGAAAAACCATTTGGACATGTCGCTGCTGCTGCAAAATGCCAATACTATGAGATATTTGGGAGTTTTTCCCCTCGTGTAGATGGGCCCACTGTTTGATGAGCTTATGAGAACTCTCATTTGGAGAGTTCTAGTGCTCTCCACTGCAATGTTAGACTCCTCTTGATTTTTTTAGTATTGTTTTTGTTTTCAGCCCAACAATTATATATAACAAATAACTTTAAAACAATAAATTATGGCAGTCTTAATTATTTTCAAAATGTAAGCCTTTTGTTGTGGATTGAGAACAGAGAAATCTAAGAATGTCACCAAACTGCAAACCACAGGATTCTGTATAACGGAACCCTGGCAGTTAAAGTGGCATTATTATTATTTTATTCATTTATATTCCACCTTTTGCCCTGATCTTGAACTCAAGGTGGTTTACAAAAATTAAAATAGGCACAAATAAGAATATATAAGTAAAAGCATACAAAAGGTATTGAAAAAATATCATTAAATTACCTATAGCTTGAAGCATAGCCATTAAAAACAATAAAATCCATACGTAAACACCCTGTTTAAAGCCCTTACTGTCAGTTATCAAATGCAGATACACTCTTTTCTTCTCAGTCTCTTCATATGCATTAAGCTTCTACAATGACTACAATTCCGGCCCACCAAAAATCTGGATTTCACTCCAGCTAAAGCCCCTGTCATGCATTTATCCCTGAATGCTGCACTTTGCATTCCCTTTACATTCCAAGATCAATTTTCGTATACTTCACTCAAAAAGGTTTCCTCATCTGCTTCTGCCTAGAATAATCTGGGGGAGGGGCGTTGTGGTTCCTAAGATTTCTATAAAATGACTGAATTGATCCTACTGTAGGAGCTGAAGAACTAGGTGCCCCACCTTGATTGGATGATGTGATAGAAAACTGATTTAGCATCAATGAAGGGTCTAACATCTGTTTCCAAGAACTGCAAAAGCTCTCACAGGACAGTCCTTTGATTGTACTTTAACTGCCATTGCAGAAACAATGTCTGCAGAAATTGAGAGCTGCAGTGAAGTAGCATCCTGTACTTGTCCCATGGCAATGAAATCTCCTTTTCTGGTCAATCTGATATGGACCATCTCTTAGGACTTTATCAGACAAACCCCTTTAAATGTTCTTTTGCTGACATAAAAAAAATCCATTTTTATGCCAGCAAAAGAATGCCCACCACCATACGTGCCTTCTCTCCCAGCAGAAGACTTCCCCGGCAATGAAGAGGAAGTGAACGAAGCCTTGTTCACTTCCTCCTTTGAAATCCCACAAGACTTCATCACATGGGAAATTTAAAAATCAAACATAAAAAGTTACATCAAGCACATGCACACACTTAAAAACTTCCAAGTAAACCAGGGAGGGTAATAAAAAGTGTGCCACCTACCTGGATGTCACAATCTCACCCGGAAGTGTTCTGGCCAATCCAGCCACTCACAAAGTAAGTACTTGGGAAAAAAGACATGAAGTTACATACACCGACTATGCAGGCAAAAAAACCACGGCACAGCCGATCTATTGATGGCTTGGCCCATCAATAAAGAGACTGGCTTAAGGACAAGACATAAATGCAAAAGGGCGACATCGTCTGGTATGTGCATCCTTTCGTGTCTATGTAGCATCGTTATGATGCCGTATTTAGTGCATCTGATAAAGTCATTAGTGGTAAGGATAGCACCACAATTCTCAGCTTTCACAGCTTGTGGCACCACAATTCTCGGTTCTCTTGAGCTGATGAATGGATACAGGGGCATGCTGCTAACCTGAATCATAGCTGCCTCCACTAGTGCAGCCACTGGGCTGTTAAAACAAGGAAAACACAGCTGAATTATGTAAGACACAGTGCCTGAACAGCAGCATCTCAGGTAGCTGCTGCATTGAAGTCCTATTTCACTGATCAAACTGCACAAATCACCTGCTTGTGGCAGCTACTAGGATATCATCAGACCTGTTTGCAAGGCCAGAGCAAGGTGGTTAGGACTCTACAGCAATTTCAAAAACAAGGCCCCCATTGTGCAGGCTTGTGAGCTCTGGTAATGCTGGTGCTGCTTCAGTGGTGCCTAGCTAAGAGCAACCTTCCCTGGAGCCCAAGACAGCCCCTTTTGGGTCCAGTGGTGGCAGCTCTGAGCATCCCATTCTTGTTTCTCAGCTGCTGTGACTAAGGCCCTAATCACAGAAGTGTGGATCACAGCACATCACCCTCATCTTCATTCACTTCACAGCTTGGGGAGAGTATGAGAAAGAGACCCCCGTTTTTCCCAGGATCATAGTATAAGAAGTGTGTGTGCATCCATGCATATGTATATGACACCAGTAGCAGCATGGGGACCCTAGCTAGGAGGGTTGTCAGATCATTACTATCTCAAGCCATGAAATTTCAGGTGCAAAACTTGAAACCAGAGGATGACCCCTTGCAATGCCATAAGACATGGGCATTGGTGGCATTATGAGATTGATGTCATAGGGGACAGACCCTGATGTCATTACACATCAGCCAACCCTACTAGCCAGTGAAGACCCTGGGACATTTACTCCAATTGCACCATTGATAATCTGGCCTTGACTGTGTATAGGTTTTTCTGAGAACATCAGCATAATAATTTAACAATAATGGATCACCAACAGCTTTGAAGATGTTGATTTTTTATTTATCTGTCATCTGTCATCTGTCATCTGTCTGTCTGTCTGTCTGTCTATCTTTTTATGTGTTTGGTGACTTTTGCATTGGTTTCTATAGAATCAAAAGGTTATGAAGGGAATAAAATATCCATAAGATCATAAGTAGACCTGTGCTGGTAGACATGGGCCTATCCAGTGTCCTGTAATGACCAACCAGATGCCTTTGGGAAGTAAGACTTCTGCTCTTGTTTCCCAGCCACTGGTCCTGA
Source organism: Gambelia wislizenii (assembly GCA_030847615.1). Classification (NCBI taxonomy): domain Eukaryota; kingdom Metazoa; phylum Chordata; class Lepidosauria; order Squamata; family Crotaphytidae; genus Gambelia; species Gambelia wislizenii. The sequence continues at coordinate 115,536,411 of JAUMIR010000004.1, forward strand.
GGCTGCAAAACATACTACATTGGGTATGGAGGCAGTATAAAACTATAACTAGCAACCAAGAAAATCCCATGATAGGGTTGCCTTAGGGTCACCAATGGTCAGAAATGACTTGAAGACACAGTAACAATACATAGATAACACATCCAAAAAGAAATTTGGGGAAAAGATGGATCAGCATATAAAAGAGTGTTCTTAGCCCACCATCATTGGGGAGTATAGAGACCTCTGGACATACCTTAATGTCATGGTCAGCCAGGACTCTGAGGACTCAGAAGGCGAGGAGGTTGAGCCAGTAGCAGAAGAGCTGGCTGAGTCTGAGTCTAGCCCTGAAGAGCCCAGGGCTCAGCAGCCTGGGCCTCCCCCAGCACAGGGTCCAAGCCTGGGAGACATAGTGGAGCAAGAGCAAGAGGTAGAAGAGCAGGTACCTACCTTTAGCCAAAGGAGAGCATAGAAGGCGTGGCTTCGTCGTTCCCAGAGATTAAGAGACAGAAGCTCATCAATCACCCCGCAGCTGGGAGTGGGAGCTGGGCCAACATAAGCAGCTGGGGGAGGCTGAGTTCCTTGTTTCAGGCAGTCTGCGTTACCTGGAGGAAGCCTCTGCCTGTGACCCTTCTGGAACCTTGCTATTTTGAGACTTTGGATATCTTGACCTTGGACTGCCTTCGTTGACCCACCTGCCGGAACCCTTGTGACCTTGGACTGCCTCTTTGTTCTGCACTCTCTCTCTGTGTGTATTTCTGACCCTGTAGGACTGCTACTGACAACACCAGGTACTGTGCCTTTCAACTGGGTTGTTGCTGAGCCAGGCTTCTTATCAGCTATTGAGTTGGCTTCCCGACAGAACTGCTTGCAACCCCTTAATTAAGCTGATAAGATGGCCGAGTCTGCTGTGATTCAGGAACTGTTATCCCAAAACCAGCAATTAGCAGCCCAGCAGGCACAATTAACTCAAGGCTTGGCTGCACTCCAGAACCAAACCCCACCCCAGCCACGGGGGAAATCAATCATTGCTTTACCTGAAAAGTTTTCTGGTGAGAGAGCATTACTGGACAGTTTTATAGCAAACTGCAAGCTGCACTTCAAAATCAGAGGGGCTGATTTCCCCACGGACACTCACAAAGTGGCCTTCATTATCAGTCTGTTAGCTGGTCCTGCAAGTAAATGGGCTACTCCCTATCTGAATGAGGATAGTCCAGTCCTCAACAGCTTGCAGGATTTCCTGCAGGAAATGAGAGCTACCTGGGGTGATCCTGTAAAAACTGAAACTGCTGAGCACCAGATTAAGACCCTCCAGCAAGGCAAAGGCTCTGTGGTTGAATATGCCACCGCCTTCCGTCTCATAGCCCAGGACCTGACCTGGAACCAGAGTGCCTTGCAGGCTCAGTTTCGCTGGGGGTTGGCAGACCCCATTTTGGATGAGCTGGCCCGCTCAGAGCCTCCAGACACCTTAACTGCCTTGATAACCCAAGCAACACGCATAGACTGCCACCTCTCAGCTTGCAGGCAGGCCAGGCGTTCCAACCCGCCCTCTTCCCCAGTGATTGCACCCCAGACACCAGCAACTACCCCTATGGCTGCCCCACCTGCAGAAGAACCAATGCAGCTGGGAGGGGTGCGGGCGCGGCTCTCTGAGGCTGAGAAGGAACAAAGGAGGAGAGAGGGGCTCTGCCTGTACTGTGGTCTCTCAGGGCATTTTGCCAGAAAGTGCCCAGCCATGGGATACCGAGCACCACTGCCAGGTGTAGAGCAGGTTCACCACCTGGGAATGTCCTCGGAACCTGTTAACCCCAGCATGACCCGCAGCAAAGACCCGTTGTTGGTGGCGGCTAACCTTAGACTGCCTTCCATGGAGCTTGTCCCCCTGGGAGCCATGATAGACTCGGGAGCCTCCAACAATTTCATGGACTTAGGATTTGCCACCAGTCATCAGATACCACTGGAGGCCCTAGCTGAGCCTAGACCCGTAGAGACTATTGATGGGCGGCTCCTGCGGTCCGGTCCTGTAACTCACCAGACCCCGTTGCTTCACTTGGAGATCCAGGGCCACGTCGAGGAGATCCAGTTCCTGTTGGCTGAGGTGCCTCACTTCCCTTTGGTCCTAGGAATGCCCTGGCTCTCCAAGCATGATCCACACATCTCGTGGGCCCGGCGGGAGGTTCTGTTCGCCTCCGAGTTTTGCAAGGAGCACTGTTGGCCAGAGCGGATCCCGGCAGTCATGGCAACCGACACCCAGGAGTGCTCAGTGATACTGCCCGAGAAATACCGGGATTTCGCCGATGTGTTTTGACAAGAAGGAGGCGGATCGGCTCCCGCCGCAAAGACCGTATGACTGTGCGATTGACTTAATACCTGGGGCCCCGATCCCAGCGGGACGCCTCTACTCCCTCTCAGAGCCTGAGCTGGCGGCTCTGAGGGATTTCTTGGAAAAGAACCTCAAGAAGGGGTTTATCCGCCCTTCAAAGTCTCCTGCAGGCGCCCCTGTGTTGTTTGTGCAGAAAAAGTGGGGGGAGTTACGTCTCTGCAATGACTACCGCGCCCTTAACCGGATCACCATCAGGAACCGGTACCCCTTGCCGCTGATCCCAGAACTGCTGGAACGGCTCCGCCATGCCAAGGTCTTCACTAAGTTGGACCTCAGAGGGGCCTACAACTTGGTGAGGATCAGGGCCGGGGATGAGTGGAAGACAGCCTTCCAGACAAGGTATGGACATTATGAGTACACCGTCATGCCCTTTGGCCTCTGTAATGCCCCAGCCGTCTTCCAGCACTTCGTCAATGATGTCTTCCGGGACTATCTGGATCGCTTTGTGATCATCTACCTGGATGACTTTTTGATTTATTCTCCCAGCCAGGCTGCCCATGATGCCCATGTTCGGGCCGTTCTTCAGCGTCTTCGGGAACACCGCCTCTATGCCAAACTGGAAAAGTGTGCATTCGACCTCCGGGAGGTGGACTTCCTGGGCTACCGAATCTCCGCTCAGGGGGTGGCCATGGACAACTCCAAGGTGGAGGCGGTGTTATCATGGCAAACTCCTCGCTGCCGGAAGGATGTCCAGCGGTTCCTGGGGTTCACCAACTTCTACAGGAAATTCATTGCGGATTATGCAGCCCTGGCGAGCCCTCTTTCCCAACTGCTGCAGGGGAAGACCCGCTTTCAGTGGACACGTGCGGCCCAGAAGTCGTTTGAGGTCCTAAAGGAGAAGTTCACATCGGCCCCAATCCTGCAGCACCCTGATCCACGGACACCTTTTGTGGTGGAGGCAGACACCTCGGACGTGGCGATTGGGGCTGTGCTGCTTCAGCCCTCGGGGCCTGAGGGTCGCCTGTTGCCTTGTGCCTTTTATTCCCGTCAACTGTCTCCTCCTGAATGCAATTACACCATCTGGGAGAAAGAGCTGTTGGCAATTAAGGCCGCCTTTGACACGTGGCGGCATCTGTTGGAGGGAGCGGCTCATCCCATCTGATTCCACACCGACCACAGGAACTTGGAGCATCTCCAGACGGCCCGGAAGTTGTCCCAGAGGCAGAAGCGGTGGTCCCTGTTTTTTGGGCGCTTCAATTTCCAGCTCCAATATGTTCCTCGGGCCCAGAATTGGCAGGCCGATGCTCTCTCCCGGAAGCCAGAGTACGCCATGGAACCAGAGGGGGAGCTTCGGTCCACCATTCTGCACCCAGAGAATTTTGCTGCTGCTCCAAGGGAAGCTACACTGCTGGACCAGATTCGTGACCTCCAGAACCGGGACCCATTCGTGACCCAGCATTAGGCGGAGGGGGATGCCTCTCCTTTTGAGTTCCGAGACGGCCTGCTCTACCACCGGGGCTGCCTGTATGTACCAGCAGGCCCATGTCAGGAGGTGGTCCTACGGTTGTGCCATGATGCCAAAACGGCAGGGCACTTTGGATTTTGCAAGACCCTGCACCTCCTCACCCGGGAGTTTTGGTGGCCTCGGGTCCGTGCAGAGGTGGCCCAGTATGTGGACACTTGCCCTGTGTGTCGCCGTGCTAAGGATCATCCGGGGCGACCTGCGGGCTTACTGCTGCCTCTGCCAACACCTTCGGGGCCCTGGAAACTCATCTCGATGGACTTTATCACGGACCTGCCCCCTTCTGCAGGCTGTACCACCATTTGGGTTGTGGTGGACTTGTTCTCCAAGATGGCTCACTTCGTGCCTTGCATTGGCCTCCCCACAACAAAGGAGACGGCCCAGATGTTTGTACAGCACATCTTCCGGCTCCATTGCCTTCCTGAGGGAGTAGTCTCTGATCGAGGAGCCCAGTTTACAGCCCGGTTCTGGACTAGTCTGATGCGGCTCCTGGACATGGTGCCTCACCTGTCCTCAGTGCACCATCCTGAGTCCGATGGCCAGTCGGAACGCACGAATGGGACACTGGAGCAGTACCTCCGCTGTTACTCCAGTTGCCGCCAGGAGAACTGGGTCGACCTGCTGCCGTTGGCCAAGTTCGTCTACAACAACTCCGTGCATGCCTCCACCCAGCAGACGCCCTTCTTTGCCACCAGCGGCTACCATCCACGGGGATTTCCGGCAGTGGTCCCTGGCTCGGCGGTCCCTGCAGCAGACCAGTGGCTCCAGGAACTCCAGGCTACTCAGTCCTTGCTACGGGAACAGCTTGAGGTGGCCAAGGAGGCGTATAAGCGGGGCACGGATCGTCGTCAGCAGGAGGGTCCTCCTTTGCAAGTGGGGGATTCGGTCTGGCTGTCCACGCGCCATCTCCCGCTCCAGCGGCCGTGTCGGAAGTTGGATGCTCGATTTGCAGGGCCCTACAAGATCATGGCCCAGGTGAATCCCGTGGCTTTTCGGCTCCAGCTTCCACGGACATGGCAGATCCACCCAGTCTTCCATTGTTCCCTATTGCTTCCAGCTTCGGGGGTTCATCCTGATGCTGGTCCTGCCACCCCCGCCCGATCCAGTTTTGGTGGATGGTGAACAGGAATTCGAGGTGGCTCAGATCTTGGACTCTCGTCGCCGTCGGGGCTGCCTTCAGTACCTGGTTGACTGGGCTGGCTACGGGCCAGAGGACCACTCCTGGGAAGATGCCTCTGATGTACATGCCCCCTGCCTGGTTCGGGCATTTCACCGCCGCTTCCCGGACCAGCCTCATCCTCCTCCGGGTGCGGGGGAGGATAATGGGGGGGGGAATGATGTCATGGTCAGCTAGGCGAGGAGGTTGAGCCAGTGGCAGAAGAGCTGGCTGAGTCTGAGTCTAGCCCTGAAAAGCCCAGGGCTCAGCAGCCTAGCCCTCCCCCAGCACAGAGTCCAAGCCTGGGAGACATAGTGGAGCAAGAGCAAGAGGTAGAAGAGCAGGTACCTACCTTTAGCCAAAGGAGAGCAGAGAAGGCGTGGCTTCGTCGTTCTCAGAGATTAAGAGACCGAAGGTCATCAATCACCCTGCAGCTGGGAGTGGGAGCTGGGCCAACATAAGCAGCTGTGGGATGCTGAGTTCCTTGTTGCAAGCAGTCTGCATTTCCTGGAGGAAGCCTCTGCCTGTGACCCTTCTGGAACCTTGCTATTTTGAGACTTTGGATATCTTGACCTTGGACTGCCTTCGTTGACCCACCTGCCGGAACCCTTGTGACCTTGGACTGCCTCTTCGTTCTGCACTCTCTCTGTGTGTGTGTGTATTTCTGACCCTGTAGGACTGCTACTGACAACACCAGGTACTGTGCCTTTCAACTGGGTTGTTGCTGAGCCAGGCTTCTTATCAGCTATTGAGTTGGCTTCCCGACACTTAACACAGCCTGAGAGCAGTAGGAGCATCGCTAGGCAAGAAATATTTCCCTATGTTTCTCTCTGTCTTTATTAGCCATGTTGGAGGAAAGGGAGAAGCAATGACCAGCGCCCCTTCTCAGGAGGGACTGTGATCTCCCAGTGATTTTCTAAAGTGATAGCAGCATTAGCTTATTGCAGGAAAACAACTAAGGAGATTTTCACATGGGGAAAATATCCCCTGGAAAAATCGGGACAGAAATATTTCTGTCCCGGAAGCAGCGCCACAGTTCGCACGCCCACTTCCCTCTCCTAATATTCTATCTTTTTTCTTCTCTCTTCCATCATATTTTACTAATGGGAGTTCGTCGTTAGTAAAATATGACGGAAGAGAGAAGAAAAAAGACAGCATGATGATGACGGAATATCGGGAGAGGGAAGTAGGCGTGTGAACCGCGGCACTGCTTTGGGGACAGAAATATTTCTGTCCCGATTTCTCCGGGGAATATTTTCCCCGTGTGAAAATCTCCTAAGAATCAAGTGACACATCAAAGACTAGCACATAAGCTTTCATAGGCTACAATCCACGGTCTTAGAAGATCTGATCTGTTATGTGTGCATATATAATTATGCTTCTAGCAGAGGGGAAAAAATATCATGACAGTTCACAATGAAGTGGTTACGTCTGGGAGCCAGGGGCTATTTCTTGGGCTATTGTGTAGACTTTCTGCAAGGTGATGGTACCTTTTCTTTTTCTGTGCCTTGCCTGAACACTAGAGGAGTTCTGGGAATAGCAGTCTTGTTAGAGAGTGGGCTGACTCCATAATTTTGCCCCAGCTTTAAATCCAATGTCAGGGAAGCCAGGGATGGGAATTTTGTGGCTCTCCAGGTGCTGTGGAACTCCAAATTGCAGCATTGTTCACTATTGGCAGAGCCAGCTAGGGCTGCTACAACATCATCTGCAGGGTTGCACAGTTCTCATCCCTGCTTTAAGCAGAGACTCATCAGCCTGTAAACTATCAATCTGTAGTACAGTACAACCCCCACATCCACAGTTTCACATACCACATCCCCCAAAAAAGTCTTATCTAGGCATTTTCTGGGTCCTCTGGTGCAATTATATGGTATGCTTCTGCTGGAAGTTGGGTCAGAAATAATTCATTTCAATAGGGTTCATTATTATCCATAGTTTCATGTTCCCATGAAATGAAAATGAAACGGGTGCTTTCTGCAACCGGACATGTTTATCTCGGATTGGTCTTTTCAGTCATCAGTGCGCTTGCAGAAAGTGCGGGATGAGTCCTTCCTGAATCTTTGTTTGCGAAGAAAAGCCAGAGAAAGAGAGGATGTTTCCATGGTAAGTCCAGGAACATATCTCCTGCATATACAGGGGCCATACTGTATATCAGTATCAGTCTATTGCACATAGGAACCTAAATACCCTAAAGGCACTAGATCCCTTTTGATCTTGGAAGCTAAGCAGGGATAATGAATATCAGGTGCTATAGGCTATATTGCAGAGGAAGGAAATGGCAAATCCACCTCTGAGTATTCTTTGCCTAAGAAAATCCTATGAAATTAATGGGGTTGCCATAAGTCAACAGGTGACTTGAAGGCACACACACACATATCGCATATTCTAGTATATTTCACTGTTCCACTGACTTGAGTCAGTGGGAGGGAGACTAGGTATGTGGGGGAACAATATTGTGCCTACAGTGATCTTGGGTGGGGGGCTGGTGGTACAGATTTTATTGCTGTTGTGTGCCTTCAAATCATCTCTGACTTACGGTGACCCTAAGGCTATCATGGGGTCTTCTTGGCAAGATTTGTTCAGAGGGCCATTGCCTTCCTCTGAGGCTGAAAAAGTGTGATTAGGCAAAGTTTACCCAATGGATTTCCGTGGCCAAGCTGGGGAGTTGAATCCTGGTCTCCAGAGATTATTTGTGGTTTATTCAATTGTCAGTATCTCCTGTTATAATATTTTGTAAACATGGCTGGCAGGAGTTATTATGTTTTAGACAGGGCTTGGAAAGAGTGTTTTTTGACTTTCTAGTTATAGTCTAAAAACATACACTTTCCAAATTCTGGTTTTAGAGAGAGGGGCTTCAGCAGGGTGGAGCCACTGCATCAATAAAACAAGAGGAGGGTGGGATATGTCCTGTTGGCTCTTTTGGACCTTTTGACCATGGTATCTTCCTCAGCTGCACCATTCATCTCCAAGCACCATTCTGTGCTAGTTCTGCTTCTTTGTTGGTGATCAGTTTCAGGAGATGATATTGGATGATTCTGTTTCATTAAAGGTAACTCCCTCACGCACACATGACTGTACCTCTTCTTTGACTATTGGTGCCTTACATAATCCATCTTTTAAAAGGCATAGAGTAAGCCAAAAAATACAGTTTTTCTGACTATAACTTTTCAAAACGCATTCAGAACCCATCCCATTGGAACATGCCAATCATTGTTGCACTTGGCAGGACATGCAAAAGAAACAAGTCCACATGAAACCATATGTCACTCGAGTAATCTGATTGAAAAGGCTTGCAGGAAAGAGCATCAGTGTGTGGGTATTGGCATCTGTGTCAGTAATAGAAATGGTTGTGGGGTTTTTTTTTTTCCTCTAGAAAGAGGGTGTTTTTTTTAAGCAAGGTAACAAAAGTTATAATAATACTTAGCTCGTGGTGAGAGCTTTCTCTTAAACCCAGAAAGCATTTAACCAATGCTATGTAATTAATCCTCCCAACACCCCACTGAATGTCAGGAAAGTAGTGTCAAAGCAGGGATTATATGCAGTGGTTACTGACTCCAACTCCTTGGTGCACCCCACTAGATGACACCTTTCTCTTCCAACTTGAAGAAATGCTTTAAATGGCCTTTTCACACTATGCTGAGAAGTATATAGGTAGCAATTATCAGTTCAGACTTCCCACAGACACCTTTTGGCAAGCAGCAGGGAGATGAGGAAGCATAATAGAGATCATCCCACCATATTGTTCACCAACAGCAACATTTGCCTGCCTATCTGATCAAAACAATATCCTGTCACAGTAGGACAAACATCCCAAAGAAAGGTGCATGTGTCAGTTTAAGCTCTTTATTCGGCTGACAACCAGTGGCAATAATAAACAAAAAAGAAATTAGTGAAGGAATTAAAAAAAAAAAAACAGTCCTTGCAAATCCTAAATTCCTGCCCCCAAGCAGATGCCAGGCTGCCAATATTCAGTGACGATGCACATCAGAAAGGAGCAGCCCTTTCCATTAAGCCAGGAAAAGAACTCAGCAGCAGAACCTACTGATGGAAGGCCCAGCTTGCTGAAGTACCAATTTGGCACAGTGGGGAGGCAGGCAGCAGTGTGCATTTTTTAAACTGGAGTAGAAAACCAGGAGAAGGGGCTGTGCAGGAAAGTGAAGGAGGAAAAGATTTGCTGTTCTAGAAAAGAAGCTGCACACAAAGCAGTGAAGATACAGAAAACACTGGGCTTGAGATTTAGGGGAAGGATATGACAGTCATCCCAAATAGCAACATTAGAGATTTAGAGTGCAGCTACACTGTAGAATTAATGCAGTTTTATACCACTTCAAGTGCTGTAGCAATATCCTATGGAATCCTGGGATTTGTAGTTTTACAAGGTTTTTAGCCTTCTTTGCCAAAGTGTGCTGGTGCCTCATAAAACTACAAATCCCAAGATTCTATAGGATGGAGCCATGGCAGTTAATGTGATGTCAAACTGCATATTTCTGCAGTATAGATGCACTCTTAGCCAAGGAAAGTACTGTCATGGTCAGTCAGGACTCTGAGGACTCAGAAGGCGAGGAGGCTGAGCCAGTAGCGGAAGAGCTGGCTGAGTCTGAGTCTAGCCCTGAAGAACTCAGGGCTCAGCAGCCTAGCCCTCCCCCAGCTTAGGGTCCAAGCCTGGGAGACATAATGGAGCAAGAGCAAGAGGTAGAAGAGCAGGTACCTACCTTTAGCCAAAGGAGAGCAGAGAAGGCGTGGCTTCGTCGTTCCCAGAGATTAAGAGACAGAAGCTCATCAATCACCCCGCATTCTTATATCCCGTGCTTTTGTTTTTTACACATGTTTAACCTACCGGGATTTTTTTTTTTTTTTGGCTGTCAATCAAGGATGCGATTACTCGTGTTTTCACAACCTCGGTGACGTACTTCCTTTAGAGTTCCATGCCATGAGCAATGCTATTGGCTGGCTGGGGGTGGGGAGGGAGAGGGCAGAGGTTTGTGTTTATCCTGTCTCTTAAAAATGTTAACCCTTTAAGCAGAGGCAGAAGGCATTTTGAAAGACCAAGAATGTGATCTTTCGCTCAGACGGAGGAACAATTAAACCATGTCCTTTCCTTTTGAAATCAAGCTGAGTGGGGGGGAGGAGAGGCTTGGGATTCCTTTTAAAATGTTGACACTTAAAGCAGAGGCAGCTGCAGAGTGAAGATTTCAAGCCAGTGTCACACGAGGAATTTTGGCTGGCATTTTTTTACTGTGCCTTGTGGGCGGGGGGAACGAAAGTGTGTTCATTCGCTCAGACGCCGGAATATTTTACTGTGCCTTGGGGGTGGGTGATGAATGTTTGATTATCCGTTCAGACCCAGAGAGGGGATCCAGGCAGGGAATGAATGGATGACTCTCTGCACACCACAATCTCTTTGTAACATGAAGTTGAGGAAGAGGTTAAAGCTGAAGGGTTTGCAGTGTAGAAATCCATTTTAAAAGGTGACTGAGTACACACGCCCACACACAACCTACGTGCAGCTGGAAGGGATGCCTTTGTTTTCAGCTGGTGAGGCTGGATCTGTTCAACGGGTGACTGACCCCCTCCTTTTCTGGTCGCTGATCTCTAAGCCCGCCCCCAGTCACCATTTCCGGTCATCCCCTGGTACCGAGATATTTTGTCCCAGGCTGTTTACATTTCCAATTTTCCGAATCCTCCAGTGACTTTTTTTAAAACTGGCACAACCCGTGGGACTGGAAGTCCCGCAGGTTGAGGGATAAAAGGTGCCCCCCCCCTTTCGAAAATCATGTACCCGACCAGATGTACGTGTAAACAGCCAGGGTTCGACAAGAATTCTTCCCACTACATTTTCATCGTGTAAACGGCACCCAGCATTTCTATACTAAAACAAGATAAATAGGGAGCATGCCCTCTGGTGACTAACCATTGATGTGAGCCCAAAATTGGCTACAGATTGAGCAAAGTAATCAGGGGGCACCCTGTAGGCTCCATGTTATACATCCTTGGTATAAAATCATAGTGAGCCACACTGAGTGCTTGAAGTGCTTGAAGTGTAAGTATTAATTACAATGGCAGACATCTATTGCTTACATGTTCTGTTTGTGGACTTGTCATAGACATCTGGTTGACCCCCCCATACCCTCCAGCATACCACAGATGAAAACTGGGCCATGTGTGACCAGGAAACATCAGAGTGCAGTAAGGATGATGGCAAAGGTTATTAATGAGGAAGAATATATAAGCCAGGAGAGGCTGCAGCCATTTGCTTTTGCCTGAGCCCACTGGGTACGGCAAGATTCTACCCCCTCTCCTCTCCCCACTCAGAGTTAATTGATTGCAAACTATTTTTGCACTTGGAACTCAGTTTGCAGCAATTCAAGTGAGCAGAGGAGAAAGGAAAAAAGGAGGAAAGAGAAAGAAACTAGAACATTTTAAAAGCAGCAGGAAAAGTGAGATAGCAGGGGATAAATCAGGACTATCCCTGCCAAATTGGCACAGTTAGAGGATATGTCACCAAGTAAATAGGACTCTGGGTTCAACACGCCTTCGGTTGAGTCCATCAGAGCTTTTCATGTGTTCTTAGTGGATGACTCATGAGGATAAGAGCCACAGGAATGAGAGAGAACTAGGATAGGTCGCACAGAAGGCCCTAGGCAAATTACGGAACATAGCACAAAAAGGTCAGTCTGAATCACAGGCCTATCAAAGAATAAACTGTTTTCCATCTTTTTGTGTGTGAGTGAGAAAATACATCCTTTTGAAAAGATTGACCTGAACTGATGCACTTCTGAGCCACAGGGGTGCTGGCAAGGCTCTCTACCTTCTGCTGGCAGCCAACATCCTGGAAGGGTATCAGAAGTATATCATCACCAACCCTGCTGCTTTCTGGGTATTCAGTTTTCCCATTGTAAAATGGAGGAAAGCATTCTCTTTCTTCTGCTGTGCTTCCTTCATAGATTTCCAAAGAGTGCCATCAACCTTATAATTACTAGGAGACATTTTTACTTTTCACCTGACCTCATACATACCCACTTTCTTCAAGAGTCCATTGTTTGGTTTGCGTCGGCACTTCCTTACTGGAAGCCATCCAGCTGTGTTAGACTACATCTCCCATGAAGCCAAGCTTGGATGTGATGAGAATTATAGTCCACATCTGGTGGGCAGCTGGTTTGGGAGAAGGCTGGTTTCCATTCATCCTCCTTGATTTTTTTTGTAACTCTTCCCTAGTTGGTCTCTCTTGCTGGTACTGAAATTACTGGTGTGGCTTCCCCTACCTCCTGGTGACTTAAAGAAAGAAAAATATGTACATGCTGCAGGATGAAGCATCATTTTTCATATATCTGTTTTCACGGTAAGCCCACAAAACGTGGTAGTCATCTGGAGAGCCCTTCCATGGTTCCAAGTGCATTATGACTAACTACACCACAAATAACATAGGTACAGGATAAGAAAGATTTCTCTAACCCATATGCAGCTGTAGCCCAACAAGTGGATCATAGGCAATTAATTCCTGGTGGTCTGATTGATTACACACATATTTTAAGGAATAATGGTCAAATATCCTACTTCTAGGAGCGGCGGGGGGAGGAGGAGGCAAGGCCTGCATGCTGCCCACTCTGTGTTCCAAACTGTTGCTCCTATTGTGTTAGACCCAAGGCTATGCTTTAAGATCTTCGAGCTTACTTCATTTTCTTTTGCCTTTTTCCTGGGCCAGGGTTGTGGGGTGGGGGGAAGAGATCACTTTTATTCCCTTCTCTTCCTTTCATTTGGCAACAGCTGACCCTGGCAGCCAGCCCAAAACATGGTAAATGACAAATCACTACCAGATGAAGTCCTGTGAGCATTTCCTCCAGCCACAGAAAAGTGGGAGGCCCAATCAAGTTACTGAAGTGTCAGAGAATCGTACTGAGATCAGCTGTAACAAGTTTTCCTGGCTTTTGTTTTTCAAGACCATCTAATATGCATGTAAAATCCCAACACTGCAACTTCAGGCCAAGCCAGCCAAAGGAACTGGGCCACCCAGTTACACCAGCATAGGTCTCAATAAACTCTCTTCCTTGTAGGATAGTGTGTGTATATAAATGTTGAAAATGAAAGCAATAAAATAAAATAAAAGTACTTCTGACAGTATCAGATCAGATCAATTCTGGCAGTCTCAGTATCAATGATATGAAATCTTCATGGGATTGACCAGAAACTTCCAGTATTTCCATAGGGCAGGTTCACAGAGTTAAGACTGATCTATGATGTTTAATGTCACTTCACTATAATAATATGCCATGTATAATGGGATGGGATGTTTTTTAGAGGTTGTTGTTTATTAGTCTTTTTGCACTTACATCTCTGGGACTGTTAGATGAACCTCTTCTATTGAGGTCTTTATCAGACAAGGCCCTTGAAACGTTATTTTGCTGGCATAAAAAAAAAATCAAATTTTATGCCAGCAAAGGAATGCCCCCCCCACCACCACACTTACCTTCTGTCCCAGCAGAAGGCTTTTCCAGCAATGAAGAAGAAGTGAACGGAGCCTCATTCACTTTCTCGTTTGAAATCACACAAGACTTCATCATGCAGGAAATTTAAAAATAAAACATAAAAAGTTACATCAAGCACATACACACACTTAAAAACTTCCAAGTAAACTGGGAAGGATAATAAAAAGTGTGTCACCTACCTGGATGTCATGATCTCACCTGGAAGTGGTCTGCCTGGTATGGCTATTCATGAGGTAAGTACATGGGAAAAAAAGGCATGAGATAGCAAAAAAAAAAAAAACCTGCATAGCTGATCTATTGATGGCTTGGCCATCAATAAAATAGATCAGCTTAAGGACAAGACATAAACGCAAAAGGGCTACATCACCTGGTGTGCGCGCTCTTTCATATTTATGTGGCGTCATTATGACACTGTATTTAGTGTGTCTGATAAAGTCCTGATAAAGTCCTTATTCTCTCCCACTGAAAAAAACACTGTTGTGTCATGGTTTGAAGGTTGGACTGGTCTGGGGTAGATTCAGGTTCTAATCCTCATTGAGCAAACAAGCTTACAGGGACTTTGGGCAGGTCACTCTTCCACAGCCTGATGTAGCTCACAGACCTACCACTTTGAGGACAGACTGGGGGAAAGGAGAACTATATATACCACTTTAAGGGAGATTATCAGATGTGTGGGAAAACACCAAAAAATCTCACTCTCAACCACATTACAAGATTGCTAAAAGAACAGAAAATGTGACCTTACCAGATGCCTGCATCCTTCTGCCATTCTGGGGGTGTAGAGCTGCCATGGATAAAGCTTCCCTTTTCTATTGACTGGGGACAATAAAATGATAATAATAATAATAATAATAATAATAATAATAATGGACACTTTACTCATGCCAGCACTACACCCCAGGGACACTGAAGGATATCAATGTCTGATAATCTTGCCCCTTCCTGTACTTCTAGCTATCTTCTGATGCAGTTTTTGCCACCTCTGATAATCTCCAAGGGAATGAAGGATATAAATGTTAAAAAAAAATTAAAATGCCCTCCGTCACTATTTATAAGTCTATAAACCTGTCTAAGAACTGCCCACAAGGTTGGAGATATGCCAGGTTTGGCAGTCTCCCTGTCTTGCTCAGTGTCCATGTGGTAGTGATCCATTAACCATGTCATAAAATCCCTTCTTTTTCCATTTTTTGCAGAGATTAAGAGGAAAGATAAGGAAGATGCTACCTGATATATATGGCTAAGTATACCTCTTCACAATTTGGAATTTGTGCTCCCTCTACATTCTTGCAAGTTCAAATCTCTCAATAGGTTATTTGAGCAACATTCTGAAAAGCAACATCATGGCTTCTTTGACTCCTATTTACACCCTCAGAGAGACCTAAATGATTTCATCAAATTAGCAAACATGCAGATTTCTCACTAAAAGATTGGTTTTGGCTGTAACCTTGTTTAACCTGTCTGGAAAGTTAATGATGGTCATTGTTATCATAGATCATAGGAAAACTAACCTTCAGCTATGGTTTGAGACATCTATAGCTGCCCACCTATTCAAAAATAAAAATTAAGGCCTCCAAAATGTAAGCACAATCCCACCTTATCCCTCATATTTCTTTGAGCCTTTAAGTTTGAATGGCAGCCTGTTTGATGGAGACTTGACAAAGAAATGAGGGTAATGAGGACTAGCAAAGTCATTTATTGACTCTATTGTATATGCTGCACAATTTGTTTTACAGAAGAGCTGGGTAGAAAGGTCCCTGAATGAGGTTAGTGGTGGTTCAGTTTGTGGGAAAGTTTATAAGATATTGAAAAGTTGTATATACAAAGGCAGAACATTAGGAGTGGGCGAAGCTTATTTAACTGTTTCCATATTCAGATCTCACTCACTTCAAATTTGACTCAACATCTATAGTATATTATTAAGCAGACAAAACCATTTACTGTGACCAATTAGTGGCTATTTCGAAACAAGAATCCTTTAGAATTGCTACTAGTATTAGACAACTGTCAGGCTAGAGATTGGGGTAAGCAACCGAAGCCCTCCAGATCCTTTGGGACTATAACCGCCATAATCTCTTGCCATTCTTTTTTCTACCTAGGGCTGATGGGAGTTGTAGGCCCCAAACAATTGCCCCCAATCACCCAGTTGCCCACCCTTTCTATAGATTAATAGCTGAGGTGGATAAGTTCTTATATATCTATTAAGTTTCCAGATAAAAGGTGGCTTTGTGGATTTCATTAACAAAAGGATTAAAAGATAATTACATTAACAAAATGATTAAAAGATATCATCATCATCATCACCATTCTTTATTTATGGTGCTTTACAAGTAAAAGAACAGCAAAACAGTTCCCTGCCCTCAAACTTACTATCTAATTAAGCTGTGACACAAAAGGAAAAGGGGATGGCAGTGTGGGTGTGGATTAAGTCCAGCAGGTACTATCTCTTCTTCTCTCCCTCTGAGGCCAGGGCAGTGGCAGTTCAAATTCAAATAATTCCAAAAATGGCCACCTAAAGATTATTCCACAGATTTTCATGCAAGACTGTTACCCACAAACACCACCATGAGCTTACAAGTCTCCAGTGAAGAATCTAAGACCACTAGCTGGTTTTAATGATCCAATATAAAGATACCTTGTTTCATAAATGGTATACTTATCAAACCAGCAATTGGGGGGAGGGTTTTTTTGTGCAGCATTAGAAATGCACCCCTCCCTTCCCCAGTGCATAACATTACATGAATCCCTGGGAGGCCATATGTACATCAACAAGATCATGCTATTCTTTCCTTTCCAAACAAAGCAAAAGAGGGAGGGGGGAGAATTTTGCATTAGGCTACAAACAGGGTTTGTGTAACTGAGGATGAGTGTGAGAAAGAGAAACAAGCCATGTATTTTGTTAGCAACCAAACATCTGTGCTTAGATCCCATATTGACTCTTACAACTGATTGTGTCACTTGTGAATAGGATTCCATTGGGGAAACTTGTTCTCTTTCCTGTTTGGGTACAAGAATGGGAAGCATTCGATTATCACACTACACTGTTATAGCACTATTACTCCACTTTAACGGCTCTTTCTTGCTCAGCCTGAATGTTGGACATCTGGACAGGCATGCTGAGATTATCACACTATACTGTAATAGTGCTATTATTCCACTTTAACTGCTATGACTGCCTCCTGTGGAATCCTGGGATTTGCAGTTTAGGGAGGGGCATTTAGAACTCTCAGCCAGGGAGCTCTTAGGCTTCACTAAACTACAAACCCCAGAATTCCACAGGCAAGCATCCAGCTTGACTCTGATTAGCTGTTGAAAAGCAGAAAGCAGTCTCTGTTAGCAGGCTTCCCTCTGGTCTGGCGATCGGGTATATATTCCCAATCACCTCACGAGACTGGCCAGTCACTCTCTGTGAGCCTGTTCTTCCTTTGGCACAATATAGTTGTCCCTTCATATTTGCTGGGGTTTGGTTCCAGGACCCACCCACCCCTTGTGGATACCAAAATCTGTGAATACTCAAGTCCCATTATATGCAATGGCATAGCAAAATGGTGTCACTTATATAAGATGGCAAATCAAGGTTTGCTTTTTGGATTATTATTTTTTAAAGAATTTTTTCAAGCCATGAATACTTAAATCCGTGGATACCAAATCCGTGGATACCTAGGGACAACTGTATATAACAGGCACAGCCGAGCCAAGAAATGATTGTTAAAATGTTTAGTATTAAAATATATGTAACTTGGCATTTAATTGTTTCCTTTATTGTCTTAGGGTTCTTTGGATGCAACAGTGTCAGAATGTAAAACCCCTACAGAGAGAGAATAGGTGGTTCCTTTGAATTTATTTCTTATTTTTGGATTTTTGAAAGCAGTCCCTTTTTAGATAATAGTTATTTATATTATCACAGGACTTGACAATCATGTCATAGCTGAGGGGAAGCATGTTCTTTCATTCATACAGCCAAAACAAAAAGTTCATTAAGTGACTTGCCAAGGCCACTGGAACAAGACACTTGAAAACTGGTCTATGGGGAAAAGTTTCAAAATGTCTTTTCTTGGTCATTTTGACACAGTGAGATATCCTGTCATATGAATTTTAGATCCTTCAAACCCTCCTGAACATAAGGTTTATTTAAAATTCTTTGGAAAACAGTAAGCTTCAGAGATATCCTTATCATGCAGATGTTCTCCTAAAAGTCCTTATGTTGCTGGTTCTAGATTTTTCTTTCCTTGATGGAAAGAAAATCCTGACTCTCAGGCCACAGGTTCTGATCCTGTTAGTATCCATATCCTGATACTAAGCTTGCATAATAGTCCATCAAGTTTGGACAGGGATGTTGAAGGGAAGCTGTACAAGGAATTCGGTAGTAGTTTGTGTCCTCAATTTATTAGGTTATTCCTGACTGACAACTCAGTCCTTAACTGGACCGTCACTGTGTTGTTGTTGTTTTAAAAAAAATACTGTAAAATAAAATTTCAGGTTTCTTACCTTTTATGGGCCACGTTCACATCTGAGCTGGGTTTTATGGTGGGAGGTCTGGCTAGATGAAAGTAAGGACCCTCTTTGATAGCCAGATTTTTCTAGAATTATTAACAGGGAAATTGAGGAAAACATCTATACTGGCTGTTTGCTCTTACTTCACTTAAAGGACTACTCTTTCTTAATATGTTTTTCTTTCTTTGGAAAGCTCAGGGAGTCTAGCATGTTGTGAGAAGTAATTCTACTACATCAATGTTTTGCCCCCAGCAATACAAAAACATTGCTCTTCTCATTTACACTCCCCACACCATGGCTAACCTCCTGTTAGCCAAAGCCACTCAAGCCTAAACCTGAATGAGTTCTACGTCAATTACACAACCATCCTGGCATTTCAGAATGCTGAACAAGAATACCAATTATACATTTTAAAAACAGGCCTTGAAAAGGCAAATTCTGCATGTTCTGAACTGAAGTTTCAGGGAGAAAAGAGATGGAGGTGAAGGAAACTTCAAAGGCCCACGTCTAGACGATGCTTTCCTGTCTCAGAAGATCACGTGTGGTCCAGTGGAAGAAAGAAAAAGGAGACTTGTCAGATCTCATTGGCCACAGGTAATGATACAGGGTAATTTCTTCTGATAATGTCACCCAAAAAGGAAATCCTACAGACTAAACTCATTATAATCTCAGGGAAATGTCAAAAGTGGGGGTAGTGGGGTAAGGGGGGGTTCTTTTTTTGCAGGATGGGATACCATTGCAAAGCAATCCAAGATACAATCCATTGTGACATGCAAAGGCATGACTCTTCAGAGGGGGGGCGGGTTCATTTCATATGAACTACTAAGAAGCTCAGAGCCACTGCATAATCTCAATTTTTGTGGGTTTTTAAAAAGAAAAATCCTGTCCTTATAAAAGCAAAAAGTAATATTTTCCAGTTTCCATAAAACAAGACACAGCCAGTGCCAATCCTGGAGTTAAATAAGTGAACATTTCTATCTGCACTCCAGCAAATCATTAGTTTGTCAAAACATAAATTGGTTTGTGTGTGTCCTTTAAGTTAACTAAAGCCTTCATTGGGCAGCGACTGGTTAGCTTTAGCCCACCAGCTAGATAATCTGCCAAATAATGCCTGTTGTAAAAACAAAACTACCCTGGATCTTGCATTGAAAAATGGGAAGTACACCAAAGACAGTACAGCTTGTGAACCTAACCTTGCATTTAAAAACTAAAATGTATATATTTTTCCATTGAAAGGGGAAGATTTATTACACTTATGTTAATTCTCACTTAGCATTTGATTTAATATGATATTACTATGCTAAAAACTTTATGGGAAGGGAGGTTTAAAAAAAAAATCCATGATTTTATACCCCATCTCATCCCATCTCTTATTGGTGTTTGGGAGAAAAGAAAACAGCTGTATTAATTTAGAGATATGCCATTTCTCACTATTCACACACTGAAAGGGAAATACAAAGAGAGAGGGATTCAGGAAAGAAAAGACTTTGGTGTTGTCTATATGTACGAGGGGGAAAAAATGTGGATTGATGCACACTAATGCCAATTTGAAGCAGCTTCAATTTGTCTTAATGGGGTTTTTTTGCAAAATCGCAGGCATGTGAAGCTATCCATTTTTGCTGTCCCAACAGGCATGTCTGTGAATCAAGATGGTGGGCATGAGTGAATTACTCGTGTTTTTATTCTTACCAGTTGCCACCGTCGCACAGTATTTTTTAAAAGCATATCTAAGGTGCGAAAGTG
This sequence comes from Gambelia wislizenii, assembly GCA_030847615.1. Lineage (NCBI taxonomy): Eukaryota > Metazoa > Chordata > Lepidosauria > Squamata > Crotaphytidae > Gambelia > Gambelia wislizenii. The sequence goes on from JAUMIR010000004.1 coordinate 115,556,108, forward strand.
CAATATTCCACCTAAATAATTTTTTTAAGGCTGTTTCATTGGTTCAGCACATGATCACTAAGGCGAAAATCCAACATGGCAGTTCTAGGCACTTGCCTTGTTAGCAAGCTCTGTCCCCTGCGCACATCTGACCAATCACTTTTCCACTTCCACTTTTATCAGGAATGTGAATGAATTCAAATCAGGTTGTCCCAACGAGCAGGCATGCACTTTTTAAAACTTTGGGAAAAGCTATGAAGAATTTTCTTTTGGAGTTTTTGGTGGATTTCCCCCCCCCTTCCAAATACAGCAGATTGATGTGATGGCATTTAGACAAAACATATTCTCCTTGAATACTATGATGAGCATTTTTGCTGTTTAGACAACCCCTTTATAAATATAAACTAAAAATCCAGATCTAATCCACCTTCATTAACAATAAAGTATAAGAAAACAGAATCATTCATATATGCGTACGTGTGTGCATGTGTTTGTGTGTGAAACAACACCAAGAAGAATAATTATCTTATTCTCAGTAAGATACATTTTGGAGAAAGAAAGCTGAACAGTTATACTGCTCAGTATCTACTGCTTCTTTAAGGGAAGGAGATTATCATTCTACTGCTGTTCAGCTCCTCATCTCTGTCCCCTTCTTCCTTCAATGGCCTTCACAATCTCTTTCCTGTTCTCAAGATGTCTGAAAGATAAAAGGAAAAAAATCCCAAAACAACATTGGAAAGATGTTAGTTCTGTTGTCAGTTAAGATGGTTTGGAGGGATCTCAATGCAGACAGAGGCCACTCCTCTTCTTGGCCATTTGGGGAGACAGGCAATAAAATTCCAAATCCAGCAGCAGCACCAGCAGCAAAGTAACTTCCATTGAGATCCAAGAAAACTCTCTCCTGTGCAAGGCTATAACTGCCCCTTTTTAGGCTGAGAACATTGAATTTCTCTGTAACAGAGGAAGTCATGCGGAAAAACTTTTAGGTGGAGAAAGTAGACCATGTAAGCCTCCAGTCTTCTTATGTGCAGTTGAGTCAGCTTTGACTTATGCAGATTTAACACATGAGGGAAGGAAGTGGCAGTGCACGCTGGTAATAGCACCACCCACCTTGCTTTATTCCATAGCGTTGGTGTGTTCCAGCTATTCTCCAGTTCCAGTCCTGTGAGAGACAATGGTCAATGCAGGTCTTTTTACTAACTAGAAAAATCCGTTTAAAAATCCAAGGCATTTACCACTGTCTCTCATGGGACTGGAATGGGAGAACAGCTGAAACACTCCAATGTCACACAATAAGGCAAGGTGGGACATGCTACTTTAAAGCCGTTTCCCTTCCTTTGTGCAATAAAGCTCATGGTAACCCTGTGAATGAGAGACCTCAAAAGGTCCTGTTATTAACAGTGCTGCTCAGGTCTTGCAAACTGAAGGAGGCTTCCTTAATGGAATCAATCCTCCTGTAATGTAGCCTCCCTCTTTTCCTACTACTGTTAACCAATCATCTAACCCCTGCTTTAAATGACCCAACTACTTGGGCATGAACCAGCTATATGTATTCAGGCAGAGCATGGAAATCTACAATATGGAGAAGGTGTTCTCTGTCTGTTGAAAAGATCCAAGCAAGCAATTTCCTATATGACTTCATACAGTGGGCCCTCAGTATCTGCGGGGATTGGTTCCAGGACCCCCTGTGGATACCCAAATCCATGGATGCTCAAGGCTCATTATACATAATGGCATAGTAAAATGGTGTCCCTTATATAAAATGGCAAAATCAAGGGGCTTGTCTACACAAAGGGGAAAAAATGGACTGCTCCACAGTAGTAGCAAGTTGGAACAGCTGCAATCTGTCTTAATGGTTTTACAGTCCCCATAAATTTTGTGTGACTGTAGCTGACATGGTGGCCAGGAGTGGATTACGTGCATTTTTAAATCTGCTGCTGCCAACTTATTTTTATAAAAACAAATTATTTCTGCAGTGTGCACAAGTGATATTCCACCTTTCCAAAGAGAGAGAGAGAGAGAGAGAGAGAGAGAGCACAACCCCCCTTTTCTCACTGTAGCGATCACTCACTAAAGTGAAAATCCAATACGGTGGCAGCAGGCACTTGGGAGATTTTCAGACACCTCTTGCCGCCTCTTGCCGCGCAAGCAGCCTCTGGAGCAGTAACAAGGCTGCTGCGTGGCAAGGGGTCCATTTTGGATGACGCCGTTTCTCTCTCGGCGCTGTTTTTCACTCACGGAAGTTGTCAACAACAGTCACAGACGATGCCGAGAGAGAAACGGCGTCGTCCAAAATGGACCCCTTGCCGCACAGCAGCCTCATTACTGCTCCGGAGGCTGCTTGCGCGGCAAGAGGCGTCTGAAAATCTCCTTGCCCTGTAGCCCAGCCCCATCCCCTGCACTCATCCAGCCAATCAGGTTTGCACTTTGTTCTGTATGGGGAAGCAATTCATATTGAATTGCTTGTCTTAACAAGCAAAAATGTGCGTATCACTGGAGCTTTTTTAAAAAATCGGGAAAAGCCGTGAATGCTTTTCTCACATGGTTTTTCCTCTTTTTGGCCCCCCTCCTTCAAAATACAATAGAGACAATATCTTAATGGGGATCCCATTAAGATAGCTCACTTTATGAGCGAATTCTGTGAGTATTTTCACAATGTGGACAATCCCAAGGTTTGCTTTTTTGGAATGTTATTTTATTCATTTATTTTGAATATTTTTGAGCCATAGATGGTTGAATCCATGGATGTTGAATCTGTGGATACAGAGAGCCAACTGTAGAAACATTATCCCAGGTGCACAACAAAAGCTCAGAAGAACTAATGCCCAGTCTAGGCTAACACTGTTAAGTATCCCTTACAGGAATCAAAACCAATGCAAACTAGATTAAATCTTTCAGCTACATGTGATGAAGCAAGTTATCACTCTTTTCAATTGACTTCTAAAGCCAGAGGCTAAGATCTCAGCCAGCACAATTCTATACATGTTTACTTGGAAGTAAAGACTACTGTGTTCAGTGGGGGTTACTCATGCAAAAGTGTGCACAGGAGTGCACAGTCTGGAATTAGGTGGTGGAATCCAGACAGATTCATGCTGAATAATAACTAATTCAAGTATTTCCATATTCCCCAAGCTTATTGCTCTACTGTCTTGCAAACTATTTGACATGACCTTTAACTAACCTTTCCCTCCAATATATCATCATTAAAACATTATTCAACACAGGCAAAAGAAAGCAGAATTAACTTTCAAAGCTTTCCTTTAGGTGAAGTGTGTGAGTGTGTGTGTGTGTGTGTGTGTGTGTATAACAATAAATGAGCTTTCAAATAGGAGGGAATGTTGTCTTGTTTAATTTCATGTCTAGGCAACATGCTGAAGGAAAAACACCATTCTATGAAATTTGGTTTCTTGTTCTCTCCATTTTGAGCAGGCAGAGTTCTAACCCCTGGTTTAAATAACCTATTCACTTGGACATGAACCAATTGCTAGAACTAGTAAACCAAGAGATTCAAATTACAGGAAAAGAAGCTCAACTTAAACATCACAAAGAATGCTTTTACTGTAAGAGCTGTTCAACAATAGAATACACTGCCTCAGAAGGTGGTGGATGCATGATCTTTGGAGGTCTTTAGAGAGAAGTTGGATGGACATCTTTCAGTGGGATTTAGTTGTGTATTCCTGCATGACAGGAGGTTCTACTAGATGGCCTTTGTGCTCGCATCCATCTCTTAAGATTCTATTATTCTAATTCTTCAAGAGGGTATATTAATTTCAATATATCTGATGCAAAAATTGCACTTAGAGGATGAGATCCTCTAAACCCCTCTATCTATAAAGTGGTTTTCATAAGACTGATTTACTTGTGCTGAGTCATGGGTCTTGAAGGGGGACTTCATGGTTGAAATAAATGGCCACTGGTGGGACCCATGTTACCTGAGTTGGGAATGTGTCTATCCTGGAACTCTCCATGGTGCTGAACCCCCCTTTTTGGATGAAAGGGCTTTGTTCTGTGGATTGCACTTGTAAAAGTAAGGAACAAAACCTGGGGTGGATTCACCATCACACTGATGGAAGCCATCAGCCACTGCTGATGGAAGTAATACAAGAGAACTGCAAGTTTACTAGTATTTTCAAAGGAAGGTAACAAGCAATGAAGAACCTTACCTCTCTTCCATTTACAATCCATGCTTCCGCTAGGTTTCTCTCACTTGCAAATGTGCCCCTATCCTTGTCATTGCTACTTCACAGTGGTGACCTCAACCTCTTCCATTCACAAGAGCAACAGTTCACAACTTTTGGTCCACCAGATGTTTTGGACCTCAATTTCACAAAGCTGAAGGCCACATGACCAACGGCCAGGGATTAGGAAGGTTGATCCTTGCATGGGTTACTTTTCCCTCTCATGGATTTCAGCATACAGGGCATGAGGCAGTTGCCCTCTCAGGTGATCCAACAGGGAGATATGTAGGATACTACACTTGGGCAGTAAAAATGAAATGCACAGATATAGGATGGGTGACACCTGGCTTGATGGCAGTACATGTGAAAGGGATCTAGGAGTCTTAGTGGACCACAAGCTGAACATGAGTCAGCAGTGTGATGCAGTAGCTAAAAAAGCCAATGCGATTCTGGGGTGCATTAATAGGAGTAGTGTCTAGATCAAGGGAAGTAAGAGTGCCACTTTATTCTGCTTTGGTCAGACCTCACCCGGAATACTGTGTCCAGTTCTGGGCAGCACAATTCCAGAAGGATATGGACAAGCTGGAATATTTCCAGAGGAGGCCAACCAAAATGGTGGGAGGTCTGGAAGCCATGCCTTATGAGGAGCAGCTTATGGAGCTGGGTATGTTTAGTCTGGAGAAGAGAAGGGTAAGAGGGGACATGATAGCCATGTTTAAATATTTGAAGGGATGTCATACTGAGGATGGAGCAGGCTTGTTTTCTGCTTCTCCAAAGACTAGGACATGGAGCAATGGGTTCAAACTACAGGAAAAGAGATTCTACCTACATTTTAGGAAGAACTTCCTGACAGTAAAAGCTGTTCATTAGTGGAATACACTGCCTCATAGTGTCGTGGAGTCTCCTTCTCTGGAGGTTTTTAAACAGAGGCTGGATGGCTATCTGTCAGGAATGATTTGATTGTTTATTCCTGCATGGCAGGGTGTTGGACTGGATGACCCTTGAGGTCTCTTCCAACTCTATGATTCTATGATCTATGATCTATGATCTATGAACCTCAGTGCTCTCTAATTCAAATTATTAAGACTGAGAAGATTTTTTTAAAAAACAAGTTGTGATGCAACTTTATCAGACCATGCAAATATGGCATCATAAGGATGCTTAATAATCATGAAAGGGCACACGTACCAGACGATGGAGATTATCAGATGCTAAAAATATCCCAGGACAGAGACAACAGGATATTGCTGAAAGGCTTGCTTTTTAGACAATGTTGTCTCTGTCCTGGGACGATTCCATTCTGCTCCTGTTCTTCCCCGCTTCCTCTTATTCATGGACAAATCCTTATTCACAGAAAAATCCAGGAGGTCCATGCTGGACGCTTCAAGGTGCGATCCGGACAACAAGGTAAGTTAACCCCTTTTTTCCCCTCCCCAGGTAACTTTTAAAAAAAAAAGGTGTTTTCCTGGTTGGGTTGCTGTTTGACAGCTGATGGCCAGGATTTCAGTTCCTGGTCGTAAAAGCAGCCTTAAGATGGCTGCATTTATGACTGGGCAGCGAAGAGAAGGGGAGCCCGTTCCTGCTGCGGAATTAAGATAAGTATGTGAAACTTTTCTCTTTATTCTGTGGCAGGTATGGGATTGGAGTGGGGGGGGTAGTGGTACAGAAGCGGACCCTAAGGGTCTGTCTGATAATCTCCGATGTTGTCCTTGCACAATCATGTATTGTTAAAAAGCTGTACAGTACTTGTACTTTTTCTGTAAGATTCTGTAAGATATGACAAGAAGCATGTTTACTTAGAAAATGATATCCATATTGAAATGTACTGATAATAGTATTTAAATGAATACTTTTTGCTTTTATATTATCTGATGTACAATTAAAAAAAATTTAAAAAGCTGTACTTTTTTATTGGACTGAATGGCCGTTGTGGTCTCTTCCAACTCTATGATTCTATGATTCTATGAACAGCCCAACAAATACCATGGGACTTATTCCCATGTACATATGGTGAAGAATCAGCCAAAGAATCAGACCATAAAGGCCATTCAGTCTAACCCCCTGCCATGCATGAATAAACAATCAAACCATATGGCCATCTAGCCTCTGTTTAAAAACCCCCAAAGAAGGAGACTCCACCACATTCTAAGGCAGTGTATTCCACTGCCAAACAGCTCGTACTATCAGGAAGTTCTTCCTAATGTTTAGATGGAATCTCTTTTCCTGTAGTTTGAATCCATTGCTCCATGTCCTTGTGTCTGGAGCTGCAGAAAACAAGCTTGCTCCAGCCTCAATATGACATCCCTTCAAATATTTAAACATGGCTATCATGTCCCCTCTTAACCTTCTCTTCCACAGGCTAAACATACCCAGCTCCCTAAGTTGTTCCTCATAAGGCATGGCTTCCAGACCTCCCATCATTTTGGTCACCCTCCTCTGGACACGTTCCAGTTTGTCCATATCCTTCTGGAATTGTGCTGCCCAGAACTGGACACAGTATTCCAGGTGAGGTCTCACTAAAGCAGAATAGAGTGACACTATTACTTCCCTTGATCTAGACACTATACTCCTATTAATGCAGCCTAGAATTGCATTGGCTTATTTAGTTGTTGCGTCACACTGCTGATTCATGTTCCCCTTGTGGTCCACTAAGACTCTTAGATCCCTTTCACATGTACTGCCATCAAACCCGGTGTCACCCATCCTGTATCTGTGCATTTCATTTTTACTGCCCAAGTGTAGTATCCTACATTTCTCCTTGTTGAAATTCATTTTGTTAGTTTTGGCCCAGCTTTCTAACCTATTAAGGTCATTTGAATTCTGATCCTATCCTCTGGGGTATTAGCTACCCCTCCTAATTTGGTGTCATCTGCAAACGTGATAGGCATGCCCTATATTCCCTCATCCAAGTCATTAATAAAGATGTTGAATAGTACTGGGCCCAGGACAGAACCCTGTCGCTCCCTGCTGGTCACTTCTCTCCAGGATGAAGAGGAGTCATTGGTGACTACCATTTGGATTCGGCCCATCGACCAATTAGAAATCCACCTAACAGCTGCCTTGTCTAGCCCACATGTTACTAACTTTTTTGCAAGGATATCATGGGGGACTTTGCCAAAGACCTTACTGAAATCAAGATACACTACATCCACAGCATTCCCTTCATCTACCAAGTACAGTTGCTCCTCCGTACCCACGGATTTGGTATCCACAGACTTAAGTATTCATGGCTTGAAAGTATTATTTTAAAAATAATAATCCCAAAAGCAAACCTTGATTTTGCCAACTTATCTAAGGGACACCATTTTGCTATACCATTGTATATAATGGGACTTGAGTTTTCACGGATTTTTGTATCCATGGTGTGTGTGTGTGTGTCCGTGTCCGTGTCCTGGAACCAAGCCCCAACGAACATGAAGGGACAGCTGTATGTAACTATCAAAAAAAGATAAGATTAGTCTGGCATGACTTGTTTTTCAAAAACCCATGTTGACTTTTAGTGATCACAGCATTCCTTTCTAAGTGCAGACTGTCTGTTTAATGATCTGCTCTAGAATCTTTCCTAGTATTGATATCAGGCTGACTGGGCAATCATTATTTCGGTCTTCTTCCCTCCCCCCTTTTTAAAGATGGGGACAACATTTGCTCTCCTCCAGTATTCTGGGACCTTTCCTGTTCTCCAGGACTTCTCAAATATTATTGCCAGTGGTTCTGAGATTACTTCTGACAGTTCTTTTAGTACCCTTGGATGTAGTTCATCTGGCCCTGGAGACTTCAATTCATTTATACTGGCCAGGTATTCCTGAACAACTTCTTTACCTATTCTGTGCTGCATTTCCCCTACTGCATCATCTGCTCCATTTTCTCCAGATTGCGCACTGTTCTACCTTTGGGAGAAGACCAAGGCAAATAAGATGTTAAGTAGCTCTGCCTTTTCTCTGTCCCCTGTTAGCTTTTCGCCACCTTCTCCCCACAGCTGTCCTACCACTTCCTTGTTCTTTCTTTTGCTACAGACATATATAAAAAAGCCCTTTTTATTGTTTTTAACCTCACTAGTAAGCTTGAGCTCCATCTGTGCTTTTACTATTCTGGTTTCCCCCTACACGAGCTGGCTATTTGTTTGAATTCTTCTTTGGTGATTTCTCACTTTTACCATTTCTTGTACATGTTCCTTTTAAGTCTTATCTCAGTTGAAAGTTCTTTAGACATCCATACTGGTTTCTTTACACATCTGCCATTTTTCCTTTTCATTGGAACAATTTGAAGTTGTGCCTTCAATATCTCACTTTTTAGAAACTCCTATCCATAATGTACTCCCTTGTCTTTTAGTATTCCAGTCCATGGGATCGCCCCCAGTAATTCCCTAAGTTTTCTGAAATCAGCTTTTAAAGTCTGGAAGGCATATCTGACTACTCTTGGCTTTCCCTTTCCTCTGTATAACAAAGTCCAGGAGAACATGGTTACTACCCACTAAGGACCCCACCACTTCCACCCCATTAACCAGATTGTCTCTGTTGATTAAGATCAGATCTAAAATAGCTGATCCCCTTGTTGCCTCTTCTACCTTCTGGACAATGAAATTGTCTGCAAGGCAAGTGAGGAATTTGTTGGATCTTAAATTTTTGGCAGAGTTGGACTTCCAACAAATATCAGGATAGTTAAAATCCCCCATTATTACTACATCTCTCCTGTCTGAATGTGCGGTCTTCTCTTCTCGGAAGGCATCATCCAAGTCCTCAGTTTGGTGCCATTACCTCATTCTTCTTACACCAAACCCTTGGAGTGTATTGGTGCTGAGTTTATGAAATATCAGTGTCTTTTAATTCTTGGATAAGACTATCGTTTTGTTTTGATGCTTTTGTGCGTAATTTATTCACCACAAACCACAGTTTATTAACCTCTGATCAGCTTATTGCTCAGACCTATCCTCTTGTGGCTACACTTTCTAACACATTACTTATAAATCATTTTTATGCATATGAATAATGAACACTACCCAGCCACTAAGTGATGTAGCGAAAACATACGTGTCCTATTACTGTCAGTGAAACTAAGGCATGCCTAACACCTTACTAAATTTCACCTGTGATGAGAAATCTTCATGAATACTATTATCAAGAACATGTCAGAATGACAACAGACACATTATTCACCTGGAATAGGCTTGTACTTCTGCAATGCTATTTAATACACACAATGAGTTCTGGACCCCAAGGAGAACGAAGCCTTGGCAACAATTCAGAAATTATTCCCTACCACCACCACCACACACACAAAAAAACTTTCAAACAAATAACCTCTCTCTTTTTTAAAAATTATTTTTCTATTTTTCTTTTAACTGATGCTAACACAAAGAAATCCTTCTGGACATACCACTCATGCAACAATATTACACCATTTCCATCCTAATGGGAAATAGTAACAGATAAAGGGTAAGCAAATGTGTAATGAACAAAGGGGTAAGCAAACGGATGCAGAAACATTGGCTTTATCTATGAAAAGACAATGGTAAAAATAGATACAGCAAGGAAAGGAGGTCTGATGTTGAATTAACTGTAGAGGATGAAATGTGTTGACCAGGTATCAGATAAATCTTAATGTTTCCATGGAGACCGTATGCATGGGCACATGTATGCACAGGAAAAGGGAAAGATGCTGTTTGGAACAGATCAACCACATCAAAGGAGCTGCTTACCAGCCAGATTAAGGTATCGATGCCAACCTTTAAAGCTCTTATCAAGTGCCAACCTTTAAAGCTCTTATCAAGTGATTCTTAACCTTTTCTTTACCAGGGACCCCCTTTAAATATCTTTTGTTGCTACGGACCCCCAAGACTTAATTCAAGATTTTAAATGATGATGATGATGATGATGATACCACCTGGTGGTACAGTGTTAAATGCTGGTACTGCAGCCACAATGTTGTGAGTTCTATCCTGCAGGGTTCCAGGTTAATTCAGACTTTCATCCTTCCGAGGTCAGTAAAATGAGTACCCAACTTGTTGGGGGCAGTCAGCTAACACCTTGTAAACTGCTTAGAGAGTGCTTAGCACTATAAAGTGGTATAGAAACGTAAATGCTATTGCTGTTGCTTAATAATAATAATAATAATACAATTATACCATCCATTAAATCTTTCCTTAGAAGCACTGGAGGGGGAGGGAAGACTCTTCTTCTGCTTCTTCCTGCATGTTTGTGGCTGGAGTAGATTGAATGGCAATGTGCAGGCCAAGCCAGCCTTTGCCTTGGATCCTGTCACGTGGCCACTCCACTGCAGGGAGGAGGTGGGCCAAGTAGCCTTCAAGCCTTTGTGGACTCCCTGTGAGGATATTGCTAACCCCTGGGGGTCCCCGGACCACAGGTTAAGAACCACTGCTCTAAACGGCTTTGGACCAGTCTACTTTAAAGAATATCTTCTCCAGGGGTGTATCTGCAGAGGGGACAAAATAAAGGTGTTGCTGCCAGTAAAAATTCTTACTCCTCTGGGGAAAAAAATTAGCCCCCAAATTTCAAATATTTCAGTATTGTTTAAAACTTTGCAAACATTCAGTTGACAATTTAGAAACACCATTTAGGCATCCACAAAAAGGGGTGGGCAAAAAAAAAAAAAAAAAAAGCTAAATGTGAATGCAGCAAATATAAGAGTTCTAGGTATGAATGGTTTTTCAATGTCTCACCCTGTACAATGCCAAAACTTTGGGGAGTAAAGGAAAATTTCACTGTTGGCAGAATTCTTATTTGGAGGGGCAATGCCCTCATTTTGAGCCCCCCTGTAGCTATAACCCCTGGTCTTCTCCTATATGGTCCTATCTGATTACTCTTACTATGGTGATCTTTTGGAAGGTCTTCTCTGGGCACTACTGTTCACAATGGCATGTCAGGTAGCTACCAGAGAAAGATGCACGGCATGACAGGAAGCTACCAGAGTTGGATGGCCATCTGTTGGGAGTCCTTTGACTGTGTGTACTGGCATGGCAAAGGTTTGGACTGGACGGCCTTTGTGGTCTCTTCCAACTCAATTATTCTTCCCAGTAGTAGGTCTCACCACACCCTGGCTATCTATGAAATGAACTCCAAGGAGAAATCCATCTGGCATCCTCATTGCTACTACATTTAGACACTAGGCTATGATCTTCCTGTCCTTCAGATAATCAGCCCTTGATGCGTATTTCTGCCTTGGTTTTTATTCTTATGCTTTTCTGCTGGTTCTTAACATTCTAACATATTAATATTTTTGATACCACTTCAGCAGAAGTGTCCTGTAAAAGTTCATAAAATCACTGATTCATAGAGTTAGAAGGGACTGCAAGGGCCCTCTGCCATGCCAGAATGCACAACTACAGCCCTCCTGACAGATGGCCATGCAGCTTCTGTTTAAAGACTTCCAAAGAAGGAGAGACCACTTCCCTCAGAGGCAGCCTGCTCCACCATTGAACAGCTCCTACATTCAAGATGTTCTTCCTAAGCTGTGATTTTATTAATTGCTTTTATTAATTTGTAAACCATCCGAAAGCATTGCCAGTTAGGTGCTACCTAAACATTTTTAATAAACAACAAAGCATATGCGCACAAAGGCCATAATCAAGCCTGTCAACTTCAGCTGCATTACCAAGAGTACTAAAGTAGGAGCTATCCAGATGCTCCTTGACTATATCAGTCCCAGAAAGCAAGACATTGGTAAGGGGTGATGAGAGTTGTACTTTAATAACATCTGGGAGGGCACATGTTCTCCACCCCTTTTCTGGGAGAAGGTCCATAACTCAGTGGTAGAAGACATCACACATTCATTCCATGGTCCCTGCAAGCAGAACTGGAAAAGATTATCATCCTGACTGAAAACTCAGAAAACCACCATGAGGCAGCATATAGCAGGGGTGGGAAAACCAGTCCCAATGGCCACATGTGGCACCCACTTTTGTGACTCCTGAAGACCCCCAAATAGGCCCTTTTAATTTTTTTAGAACTGTATAAAGCAGAGTTAACTGAAATACTTTCTAACAACACAGAAAGAAGAGTAAGACAAAAGAAGAAAGAAGGCAAATAATAGCATCTGGCTAGGTTGAGGAAAGCTATGGGTCTTCACATCTGAAGGGCAACCAGCTGGGGGAATCTGAATTCATATCTTCACAAAGGCACGCACCTCACTGGATGCCTTTGCCCCAGTTGCTCTCTCGCAGCCCAATCTACCCCACAGGGTTGTTGTGTGGTAGAGAAATGAAGCGGGGAGAAACATGTACACTGCTGTCAGCTGTTTGGAGACAAGAGAGGCCAACTCTGTCATGTTGAGAAACAACATTCCCTTCTCCACCTAAAAGTCTTCAGAAGCCACACCTTCCTTCCACCATCATTTCTGCCACCACAGTTGCATCTGAATTTCAGGAGGATGCGAGGGTGTTCTCCTGAACCAGAGTCCTGAAAGTCTGGAAGACCAAATGTCTTTACCACTTCTGTTACTAAAGGAAGAGACTTTTTCCTCTTCCATTACTAAAGGGAGCAACATGATGGTTTTGGTGGCAATTTCAATAGTGCAGATTATGGTGACAATGGTTTTGTGGTGACAGGGCTGCCATGAGGACCATACAAAAGCAGTTCAAGGGCTGCATGTGGAGCATGGGCCACATATTGTCTTCCCCCTGATGTAGAAGAATAGTGTAAATAAATGTAACTAATTAACTTCCCTCCCTCCCTTCCTCCCTCTCTCTCTATGTGTATGAGAGAGAGAGAGAGAGAGAGAATATATAAAATAAAACAAAGTAAAGTAAACAGCTGGCATCCTGTTGAGCAGTTATGAATGCATAGGTTAGTCCTACACATTTGTACCTGCTTAGTATTCATGTTTACAATCATGACACTGTTGTCACAATCACAATGCTCAACACAATGCCTACTTGTAACAGCCAGGAGCTGCGCCAAATGATGGAGCTTCACTCCTTATCTCACAGTGGCTCATTGTCAGGAGGCAATTCATAGTTATGCATTCACAGCTACTTTTGTGATGTAGGATCTTGGCCAATATAAATAAATATTAAATATTGTAACTGAATGACTCCAAGAATAGATAGATAGATAGATAGATAGATAGATAGATAGATAGATAGATAGACAGACAGGACATGGACACAGAAACAGACATGGATATTCAGCCCAGATATCATGAAGGTGCCAGATCTGTTCTGCTCTTGGAGCTAGTCAGTGTCAGGCCTGGTTAGTATTTGGATGGAAGACTGCCAATGAATACTAGGTGTTGAAGGCTGTATGTCAGAGGAAGGAACTGGCAAAACCACTTTGGAGTATTCCTTGCCTTAAAAAGCCCTATGAAATTCATGGGATCACCATAGGTCAACAGGCAACTTGAAGGTGCAGATACACACATGCACACAAACACACACATCATGTGGTGGTTCATGGACCAATACCAATCTGAGAACCATCAGCTGCTGGTCCATGGCAAGTTTCCAGGAAAGAAAGAAACAGTTGTAGCCAATGGGCACAAATTGGTACCAGTCCCTAGTACCAAAAGATAAGAGGAGGTGTTCCTGGTGTGAATCCAGATCAGTCTCACCAAATTGGTGACTAGAGTCACTACACTTGAAAAGAAGCCTATGGAGATGCATGAAAAACATTATACTTGATAGGATGTCAGCCCATTAAAGACTCTTTAGTTGCTTTGTGACTTGCATTTAACCAAATTTAAATCAATATGCGTACTGCACATCATTCCCTTTTGAGTTACTGAACAAAATGTGGATGATTGGATGACTGGATAGAATGTTCTAGTGTTTAGAAAATATTAGATAGCTTTTTGTACTTGTTGATGTCTTGTTAAATTAATGCTGCAAAATGAAAATTAAAAAATTATCTGGCAGGCTATATTTCAGAGGAAGCAAATGGCAAAACTGCCTCTGAGTATTCCTTGCAAAAGAAAACCCTCTGAAATTTATGGGGTCACCTTTGGTCAAGGGGCAACTTGAGGGCACACACACACATAGATATGAATATAAAGGAATCAGTTCAGTCCCAATCCGTTCTTAGAAGTTATTCCTTGGTGGCCCTTATATATCAGCTAACAGAACACATGTATTTGTTTGTAGCACTAGCAGTCATTTGAACGCCTAACTAAAATTACTCACTCATAATTGGAACAACTATTTAGTTGTAATGACACCCTTGCTGGTCTTCAGGTCTAATAGCTGTGTGGTCAGGCCTCATTCTTTTGCCCTGTCTTGTTGTCTGGTCACAGGCTCCACAGCTAAATAATACTTTGCATAGCTTCCATTCTTAAATAGTTTCCATATGTTCTGCCTCTCCCAGTGCCTTGGAAGAGACTGGACTTGAGTGCTCCAGCATGATGCATACGGTACTCTAGGCCCTCAAATGTCCCATGACACACTAACATTCAGGGATTTAAAAAAACCACACTAGCATGTATTAGCCCAATTCTGAACAGTGGAGAGGATTGTCTCTGGTTGTTACTCTCAGCATTTGAGTATGTTGGCAGCAGACTGACTGCAGTTGAAGGGAAGACAAATAGATCTTCCTTATTAAAGCTCACTTTCATTTGTCTAAGAGATACAGTCTACCCAAATAAGAGGACAATGTAAAAGCCTAATTTCATGGGACATCAAGGCAATGGCACTGCCTTTCCATGGTAGTGAGATTGTGTGCTCCTGTCAGGCAAGAGATTATGCTGATTGTAACAGTGCTGCTGGTAGGGTCTCCCATGTCAGACAGATCTTTGCTGTGGAGTCAGACTAAATGTGCCAAACAGTTACTGGGCAGCAGCAATAGTGGAGGGTGACATTGGTGGAGGATCTCTCAGAGACAATGGCAGTGGCACCATAGCTAGCAGGGTCTAGGGTGATTCAGCATGGCTGCTTCAGTGTGGCTGTTTCAGTGCTGCCACTTCAGCAAAGCTGGTTGATCACAGTCAGTTGATTGCAGCTATTTCAGTATAGCCAATAGAGTGCAGTGGATGGTTCAACACCAACCACTCTTTCAGCATGGGGTCATTTTAGTGCCAAACAGAGCAGACAATTCTCTGCCTCCTTGCTCCTTGCCCGATTGGAGCAGATGATACCCTGTTTTTCTGCTCCCATGCATAGACAGGCTTCCCAATAGGCTGTGTTCTTTCTCACAGGCCAGTCTGCAGTGGGCTGCCTGAAAAAAGCAATTTTGTGTTATTTGTACTAAAAATACTTTATTTCACTTTAAACTGGAATGTCCTCTGCAGTTAGTACTGGTATATATCAGGCTTCTGTTTGAGCTAATAACTCCCCCTGACAATAATAGAGATGTTGGCATCATGGGTGGGGCTCTAAAATACCCCCCACCTCTTAGGGTGAAAGCTGGATAGTGAAGAAAGTGGAAGAAACAAAATCAACTCATTTGAAATGTGGGGCTGGAGAAGAGTCCTACAGATACCATGCACTGCTAAAAAGACAAATCAATCACCAGGGAGCCCTGGTGGCACAGTGGTTAAATGCCAGTACTGCAGCCACAACATTGCAAGTTTGATTCTAGACAGCTCCAAGGTTCACTCAGCCTTCCATCCTTCCACAGGTCAGTAAAATGAGTACCCAGCTTGTTGGGGCCAATTAGCTACATGTTGTAAACTGCTTAGGGGGGGCTTTGCCACTGATAGGTGGTATAGAAATAGAAGTGCTATTACTAGAAGTACTATAATGGTCCTAGAGCAAATCAAGTCTGAACTCTCCCTAGAAGCCCAGATGACTAAATTGAGGCCATCATACTTTGGAGATATCATGAAAAAACATGACTTACTAGGGAAGACAATAATGCTTGGTAACGCAGAAGTCTGTAGGAAAAGAGGAAGACTGCATTACAGATGGATAGATTTTCAGACAACACTGTTATAGTGTTACTATTCCACTTTACTTGCTATGGCTGCCTCCTCTTGAATCCTGGGATTTGCAGTTTAGGGAGGGGCATTTACAACTCTCAGCCTGAGAGATCTTAGGCCTCACTAAACTACAAACCCCAGAATTCCACAGGAGGAAGCCAGAGCAGTTAAAGTGGAATAGTAACACTATAACAGTGTAGTCTGAAAATCTCCATAGACTCAATCATGGAAGACACAGCCCTGAGTCTGCAAGACCTAAGCAGGGCTGTTGAAGACAGAGTGTCTCTCGTTGGAGGTCTCTCATTCATAGGCTTTGCCATATGTCAAAACTGACTTGATGGCTGTTAACAATAACAAGGCAATCAAGTCAGGGCTTGTAACCATGGGAGAGCCAGCTGGGGCCTGCCTCTGCAAGGAGATTTCTAGTCTCCATCCTGAATTTTCAGTCCACAGAAGGAAAGTAAATCCTTAGACATTTTATTAATGGAATTTTAAGGAAGAAACAACAAGTAGACTCTGCTCAGGTGCTCAACAGCTGCTGAACAATTCCAGCTTAATAATTCCTCCTTATGAGAAGTGAAGCTGTTCTGCTCCTGCCTCTAGAGTTTTCTGGTGGATCAGTCCAAAGGCAGTGGGTTGGCCAAAAGGAATAGAATCATAGAGTTGGAGGGGAACAGAAGGGCCATTTAACCAATCTCCTGCCATGTAGGAATCCACAACTAAAGAACTCATGAGAGATGGCCATCCAACGTCTGTTTAAAGACCTCAAAAGAAGTCCACCAACCTCGAAAGCAGTGTACAGGTCAACCCCTGTATCCATGGATTCACTAACCATGGTTTCACTTGTCCACATCTGAGAAAATATGTTCTCTCTAGGTACTTCTAGGTCCTCCAATGTGATTCTATGCTCAACTTCTAGAGTTCATCTCATTGAAAATAATAGGGTTCCCTGTTATCCATGGTTTCAGGTATCCATGGGTGGCCTTGGAATGTATCTCCCATGGATACAGGGGTCAACCTGTATTCCACTGTTGAATAGCTCTTACAATAAATTCTTCCTAATGTTTAGGTGGAATCTCTTCTTGCAATTTAAATGCACCAGTTCATGCTCTAGTCTCTCAAGCAGCAGAAAACTAGCCTACTGCATCTTCTAAATGACATCCCCTTAGATATTTAAACTAGGCTATCATGTCACTTCTCAGTCTTCTCTTTTCCAAACTAAACATATCCATATCGCTAAGCCATTCCTTGTAGGGCTTGGTTTCCAGACCTTTGATCATCTTGGTTGCCCTTCTCTGGACACAATTCCAGCTTGTCAATATCGTTCTTGAACTGTGGTGCCCAGACATAGTATTCCAGGTTTACTTACATGAATCCAATAACTTTAAACGAATTAATACATTTTTTAGGGCAAGCCCTATCATTAGGCAGAGTGAGGCAACCATTTAGGGGTAGCAGATGTTGTGGGGCAGTAATGGCAGCTTCCTGGCTATCCCTTTTTTGTATTCCCCAGATGCTGAGTTCCATTGGAAGACAGAGCTGCATATGCTAAATGAGATGCCTTGAACCTCATAAAAAAAGCTGCTCCCTCAGATGGACACTGAATAGGATGTATCACCAGTGGTGAAGTAAGCTTTAGCTGTCATTCCCATCTGTTTCTTTAGATGTTCTGGGGAGAACACCATCTTGCCCAGCTCAAGCAACAAAATGTCTGGGGCTGCTCTGCTCCTTTTATTTATGTTATGACTTATAAATCAGTGGACCGCTGCAAAGATCCTCAAGCTTAATGTACTCTTAATTGATACTAAAAGCTCCTCTTAATTATAAGTACTGTACATTAAATGTAATAAATATACGTATGTGTGTGTGTGCCTTCATGTTACCCATCAACATATGGTGACACCATGAATTTCATGGGGTTTTCTTAGGCAAAGAATCCTCAGAGGTAGTTTTTCCAGTTCCTTTCCTCTAAAATATAGCCTACAGCACCTGATATTCATTGCCAGTCTCCCAACCAAGTACTAACCAGGGTTGATCCTGCTTAGCTTCCAAGATCAGACAGGATCTGGTGCCCTAAGGATATTTAGGCATAAACAGATGTATACAGGTGGTTAATGAAAATGCCATTGGCTTTAAACTTTTATAGAGGCAGGCCCTCCAAGATTTTGAGCCTATTGAGGCTAATGTGTAACGATTCCAGACCTTGGATATGTCATTTATGAACGTTTTGATGTACTGCAAGACCTAGGGAGTATGGGAAAGTCTTATAGGAAATTTGTCTTCTGAGATATTAGAAAAGATTGTATGAATATGGAGAAACTGCCAAGTTTGGATTTCTGTATTTTTATTTATTTATTAATGTGCCTTGTTTATTTATAGTGTATGGGGACCACTCCAATCCAAATCCATCATGGCACATTTGGATGTGATACAAATAGCTAGGAGAGAGAAATAAACAAACACACACTAGATATTCAAAGATTTCATTTTATCCAGTTAGGTCCATCAATCCTCTTGGCAAGTATTGTTGTCTAGTCTTGTTATCGGCATCCCCATATGGGACTGAGCAACAGGAAAACCTAAAAGGCAGAAAAAGAAAAGTAAGAAACAGCCTCAAATAAAATCTAACGATTGGCAGTGATCATGAAACAGAGCTCACTGATCTTTCTAAATATTTATTTAAAAGCAAGCTGAAAGCAAACACTTATTATTTTTTTCAAATGCTAGCAATCCCTCTGTCTCCCTATCCTGTTCTGAGCAGCAGCAAAAGAACATTTGCTTTCAGACTTCAGAGTTAAAAGCTACAGGTTTAGAGACCGCACACAACTTGTCAGTTCCATGCCAGCCACAACCGTAAACACATTGCTGAATCCAAATGTATGTACTAAAAGATCTTATACATCTCCCACCCACACACGGATTTGCATAACTTGGATGCAGATAAGCATTACTTTTCCAAAACAAGAAATTAACGGCTGACTTTGAAAAAAGGATGTGCCTTAATGGGATAAATGGCAGTGAGTGTGTCTTTGTGTCTTGTACTCTTTCTTTCTTTTTTTTAACCTTGATCTATCCACCAGGATGTGTGCCAAGCAGAAGCAAAAACCAGACTGCAGTTCTTTCCATGGGCATGCACCTGATGTAGGCAAAAGTTTGCACTAAATTTTATGCCACAAGACTTGTTCCCTATAAGGGTGTACTAAAAGAGCCTCATAATTTCACCGGTTGCAATGGAGGTGTGGGGATGTTGGTGATTTTATGGAAACCCCTGGGTATGTATTGAGGAACTCCCATTTCACAGAATCATTAGGGTAACCACCTCAGTAGTCAGCACTTTGATTCTCCTTGTATGTTCAGGTGTAAATCCAGATCAGCTCACCAATTGGCTACAGTCACTGCACTTGAAAAGAAGCCTATGGAGATGCATGAAAAACATTATAGTTGATGTTAGGATGTCAGCCCATTAAAGGCTTTTTAGTTGCTTCCTGACCTGTACTTAACCAAATTTAAATCAATGCGTAATGCAAATCATTCCCTTTTGAGTTACTGAACAAAATGTGGATGAATGGATGACTGGATAGAATACCAGTTTAGAAAATATTAGCTAGCTTTTTCTACTTGTTGATGTCTTATTAGAATAATGCTGCAAAACGGGAAAAAAAATTAAAATCTGAGAGACTATATTTCAGAGGAAGGAACTGGCAAAACTATCTGAGTATGCTTTGCCTGAGAAAATCCTATGAAATCCATGGGGTCACCATAAGTCAACAGAAGATTGGAGGTTTTTTGGTTTTTTACATGTACTTGCTCAGAGGAAGACGTCTTATTGGAGTGTGTGTTTTATTTTTTTAATCTTTTGTGTGCCTTCTTATTTTGCTTTAATGTGATGATTTTAATTGTTGTTGTTTTAAAAAATATTATCAGATTTTAATTTATTCCTTTTCTGAGCCACCTTGTGTCCCATTCTGGGAGAAAGCTGGCATACAGATGAAACAAATAAATACATAAAATAAATAGCATGGCTAGCTGAGAGATTTCTGGGAGTAATAGTCCAAAAAAAAAAAAAAAGGAAAGTTTTCCAAGCTGTGGTAAAGTGTATGAAAATGTAAGTGTCAGAATATTTTTGCAAAAATGACTTCTCAGCATATGACACCTAGGGACCAGGTGGAGCCATTGCTGAAGAGGAGACAACACAAAATGGCAGTGAAAATGTTAGGATGAGAGGGAGGAGAGCATGTGAGCCAAGCACGTGTTGAAGCAGCTACATATTCAAGTATAAATTAGGAACAGCCACATAGATATTGTGTGTGCTTCTGCCTTCAAGTCGCCTGTTGACTTATGGTGACTCCATTAATTTTATAGGGTTTTCTAAGGCGAGGAATTATCAGAGGTGGTTTGCCAATTCCTTCCTCTGAAATATAGCCTGCAGCTGCTGGTATTCATGGGCAGTCTCCCATCCAAGCACTAACCTGGTCTTACCCTGCTTAGCTTCTAAGATCAAACAGGATCTGGTGCCTTCAGGGTATTTAGGCTACAAACATCAAAATGACCTATTAATTTTTGCTGGTCTCCACTTCTATTTACATAAATGTAGTATCTCTTCACTTGATGCTTTCACAAAACCATAAATGATTTTAATTCATAATCTTACTAGGAGACCACCCACATCAGACAATGGAGAACTTTGTTCCTGGAGAACATGGGTCTGATGTCACTCCACTGTAATGTATTAACATCAAGAATGAATTGGACATCTGAGCCAGTTTTCCCTGGTCTTCCCTACCCTGTCTTTTGACAACATAATGATTTCTACTCAGGACGTTAATAATAATAATGCTGTTAAGTACTGGTCTCACACATAAGTAGTCACAGCTGGGAAAGTTATTTTATTGAGGTATAATTCCTGTTACATGCCTTTACATCCCATCTCCTACAATAATTCATTAATTGGCAATAATTCATAGATTAGCAATAGTTTACAGTTCATGTAGGTCCCAGTAGACCAAAGCATACCCAGAAGGGTTCATACAAAAGTCACCAGAGACCTAATGAAGTTGTCTTCAAAATTGTCCAACAACAGACACACCCAGGATGGGATTAAATGAAGCCATTTTATAGGCAGCAGTTAGGGTGGAATGTGCTAATCTCTCTGGATGCACCTGACAGTGAGTCACACTCCAAAGCAAACAAGTGATCGGAACACCCATTATTCTGCAAAGGTCTTCCTTCACACCTTTGCCTATCCAACAAATACAAGGTTGCCTCAAATCCATCAGTCTTAATGATCCAGCCATTAACAGAAATTAACAAAGCAGGAGCTTCCATTTAACTCTGGGAAACTCACTCAAACATTGTTCTCCACTCAAAACACCCTTTAAGGGTATGATATTGAGTATAAATATTACCCCAAAACATGACCAAAATGCACACAGTTTTCTACACACCGTCACTCTGCCCATTTTCTGTGCAACCTCAGCATCAAGCCTGAGTATTCTTTGCTGCATAAACCTCTGCTGTTCAGACAGGTAAAGTATAGCCTATCATCCCAAAAATCTGTTCCTCTGTCTCAATACTTTCTCCTATACTTTCATTGCTAGCTTTGTGTGATTGCTTGAAGCATGAGTGCACGTGTGAGTAGTTCCATGATTGTTTTCCAATAAAAATCATTTTTATTTTACTTTTGGCTTGGAGTCTCCTCAGTTAGTACTGGTATACACAAGTGGAAAGATCCTGAAGTTACCCAACTTCTCACTGCCATATTTTGAACTAATTAAAGTTTCCCAATTTAATATCATAATTTAAGTGACACGAGTGGGTCTCAGAGACCCCACATAATTCAAGTAACATTCCCAGAACTCTCTTCCAGACAAACCTGTCAATAGCCATGCTAGCTAGGAAATTCTAGGGTCTGTAGTCCAAAAAGTGGCTCTCTGCAGTACTGTAAGGAATTGGCTGTGGTTTTGACCTGCACAGACCACAGATATGTCCTTAGGATAAAAAGAACTTATCTTTATCTAAGGGCTGGTAGAGAGTGTGTGCATGCAATGCTCAGTTAGAGATCCTGCTGTAAATAGCAAAGACACCAATGACTTTAGAGAAATAAACTAAGGCTTTAGGGACTCTGTTCTATGCTGGGCAAGTTACTCAGGGTCCTAATCTAAACTAGCTACATCCCTAGGGAGAACTGAGAGAGTTCTGGGGAGGAGAAGAGGTGGGAACATCCCTAAAGGTGTCTGTTTACATCACAGAGGGGTCAGGATAGGTAGGGTCACTCAAATTATCTAACCCTAATACTACTTCCCATTCTGAGACATTCTTGATTCTTCTGTGCTAAGCATTGTTGCACTTCCAACAAGGACTCCTCTAAACCAGGGGCAAAAATCCAGATGGAATTCGACCATTCTGGCCACTGTCCCTCTTGGTCATGTGGGGACTGGGGACAAAGGGCAGTAAAAGTGGCCTCTGCCTGCATTGATATTCCTCAAAGCCATCTTAACTGACAACAGAAACAACATCGCATCATAGAGTTGGAAGAGACCACAAGGGCCATCCAATCCAACCCCCTGCCATGCAGGAATATGCAAAGCATTCCTGACAGATGGCTGTCCAGCCTCTGTTTAAAAACCTCCAAAGAAGGAGACTCCACCACACTCTGAGGCAGTGTATTCCATTGCCGAACAGCTCTTAGGACTTTTTCAGATGACTTAAAAGTCGTCCTGAGGAGATGCAAGAGGCACGAAGCTGTCTCGCTGCAGGGGTCCTTTTTCAGACAACGCCGTCTTCTTCCGTTTCACCTCTGTGTTCCATGGAGGGAAAAAGCACCACTTTTTACTCACAAAAGTTTTTCATGAGTAAAAAGTGGCATCTTTTCCCTCCATGAAACATGGAGGTGAAATGGAAGAAGATGACGTTGTCTGAAAAAGAACCCCTGCAGCAAGACAGCTTCGTGCCTCTTGTGGCTCCTCAGGACGACTTTTAAGTCCTCTGAAAAAGTCCTTACTGTCAGGATGTGATGTAAACAGACACCTTCTGTTCTTCCTAATGTTTAGGTGGAATCTCTTTTCCTGTAGTTTGAGTCCTTTGCTCCATGAACTAATCTCTGGAGCCACAGAAAACAAGCTTGCTCCATCCTCAGTATGACATCCCTTCAAATATTTAAACATGGCTATCCTGTCCCCTCTTAACCTTCTCTTCCCCAGGCTAAACATGCCCAGCTCCCTAAACCACTCCTCATAGGGCATGGCTTCCAGACCACCCACCATTTTGGTTACCCTCCTCTGGACACATTCCAGTTGAGATAAAAATGTAGACTGGTGACTCTAACATCATCACTTTTCTTCTCCTGCATGATTTTTAACATCTTTGCCTATTGAAGAAACCAATGAAGCTTTGAAAGCTTGTATGATTTATTGTGTGCCTTTTTTAATTGGCTCAATAAAGTATCTCTTTTTTGTGAATTTTGTTGTAAAAAGGCTTTGGAGCATCAGATGGAATACTACAAGCCAGGGCTGAACAACTTTCCTGCATCAAGGAGTCATATTGGCCTCCTCAGAAGCCAGAATCCCAGAAATATATTGCTACCACTATTTCTGTTGCATGGAAAATATCACTCAGGCTCTCTTGGGAAAGGTAGTTCAGGGGGGTAGACTAGCACTCTCTGACAGAGAGGACCTACAGCTTCAACTGTTGGGCACCACATTGGGAAACAAGATGTACTTGAAGCTTTTTTAATGTAATTTCCTCTAGACACTCCCTCCCAGAACAGCAGTATACATCTTGGGACATAAAATATCCATCTGTAATTTTTTTTTAAAAAAAAACCCACTGGCCATTTCATGCAGACAGATCAACCCAGGATACTATAGTCTTTCATTGCTGTACAAACACGTGTGAATCCAGTAATTCTGAAGGCATATGCAAAAGTATGGTTACATTACAGGGAAGAATAATCCATTGGTGGTAAAATACTATTTTAACCTAAACACATAAATCATGAAAGTGACAAACTAGTGTTTAAAACACACACATATCAAGCAGGTATACTTGAAAACTGCAATATGGCCATGGTCTTCAGTCTAGCTTGTATCTGTATTGCTATCTGAAATAGCCCAAGATGGACAGCATTGTCTGGAATGTGTACACTCATCCAGCTGTCATTTAAAAAAAAAAGATAAGGTGTGTTTTTGTGTGTTTGTACATGGGCACCTGCATGTATATGTAGCGTATGGGTGTGTAATGTCTATATATCTGACTGTTTGACCTGATAAAATGGTGGAACATGTATGACATATATCCATTCTTAGTGTACATCTGCACATCAGAACAGGTCCTATTTCACTTTCAGAACATTACCTATAGATATCAGAGATTCCTTGATCCTTACAGTATTGTTTCTTCTATTCAGCAAGCATTCTCCAGAAAAAAGGGAAGACACTTCTGATAGCCTTCGAGGAGAACAAAAGGTACAACAATTAATCTTATTCTATAAACTAGGGCAGGGGAGGTGTGTGTGTGTGTGTAAAATGTTTGGGCCTAAGTCCAACTGGGCAACAGATAATCTTAACCAGAGGAGGGGTGTAAAAATGTTCCTAGGAGTGCAGAAAAGCACTGCTGTGCACAGAATCCAGATCAGAAACATATGTGCTTTGAAAGGATCCAACAACTGTAATAAACACTGGATGTATGTTACAAATACTACCACTGCCAAAGGTGGGGGAGGAAGAATGGAATAAATAGACATGGGGGTGGGGTGGTGGTGAAAAAAATGAACATAATGGAAAGAATAAATGAATTAAATTCTTTTGCATTATCTGAAACAGTGTATCTGATTTCTCAGGTTTCTTAGTATTGCAATGCTTAAGATCCTCACTCTTTACTTGAAAGTAAGTCCAAGTGAGAAGCAGAGGAGAAACATGTAAATAAATTGGAAAAGTAGCACAGTCCTAAACAAGCAAAGTCTTTTTTAAAATCTATAGTGTGTATTTCATAGTGAAAGTGCACTGTAATCCCATGTACCGTATGTTTTACTTGCAGGTCCCATTGAACTCAGGGGGACTTACCCTGAGAAAACATTCATTCATTTATTTAATACTAGGTGAAAATCAGGCAGTTCTCCAGATGTTGTTGGTCAGCAACTCCCAGCATTCCTAACCCCTGGCTATGCTGAATTACAACTGATAGGATTTGCAATCCAAGACTATTGGGAGAGCTGCATAATCCCATTGCTGACCTATACCTTTTAACATTTCACAGATGAAAACCAGGACATGTGTGCCCAAGCAACATCAGAATGTGATCAAGGTGGCAAAAGTTATTACAGTAATGAGGAAGAACGCACAGGCTAGGAGAGAGGCTGCAGCAGTTTGCTTTTACCTGGCCTACAGGGAAGAGTGAGATGCTGCCCTGTCCCCCTCCCTAGCTGAGTTAATTGAGTGCAAACTCACTTGGCAGCAATTGTCGTAAGCTGAGAACAAGGGTGGAAATGGGTGGAGGAGAAAGAAACTGGGACATTTTAAAAGCAGCAAGAAAAGTGAGACGACAGAGGATTAATTGGGACTGTCCATGCCAAATTTGGACAGTTGAAGATATTATTACACTGCAACCCTGTGTTTCCATCAAGGAATTCAAGGCAAAATGTGATTCCCTATAGACTCCCCTGCCCTAGTCTATAGAATAAGATTAATCGTTTACCTTTTGTTCTACTTGAAGGCTATCAGAAGTGTCTTCCCTTTTTCTGGAGAATGTTTGCTGGAAAGAAGAAACAATACTGCAAGGATCAAGAAGTCTCTGATATCTATAGGCAATGTTCTGAAAGTGAAATAGGACCCATTCTGATGTGCAGATGTACACTAAGAATGGATATACGTTATATATGTTCCACCGTTTTATCAGCTCAAACAGTCAGATATACAGACATTACACACCCACACGCTACATATACATGCCGGTGCCCATGTATAGACAAAAAGTCACCATATCTTTTTTCTCTTATTTTTTTCTCAAAACAAACCTGTAACATAGATTAGCCTGAGTTAGTGAGTAACCCAAATTGAGTAACCTTTGTTACTTTGTTCCTTGATTTCCCAGTCCTCTGAGCCATCACACCAGATTGACTTTTTTAAGTCGTCACCCATCTTCAGAGAATTTACATCTTCAGCTGTGGGGCATCAAAAACATTTTGCTGATAAAATTTCTTACATTTGTCTTCGTCATCCCTTTTAGAAA
This sequence comes from Gambelia wislizenii, assembly GCA_030847615.1. Taxonomy (NCBI): domain Eukaryota; kingdom Metazoa; phylum Chordata; class Lepidosauria; order Squamata; family Crotaphytidae; genus Gambelia; species Gambelia wislizenii. The sequence continues at coordinate 115,582,348 of JAUMIR010000004.1, forward strand.
AGCCACCAAAAAACAATCTGACTATTCCCCACCATTACAGTATTTGAAAATGGCCACCATTTTTCTCCTGCAATTCGGACAGCTGTATGAAAAGTCTGTGGCGGGGATGGGGCTCCTATACCTTAAACAAGTTGTGTGGAAAAATGAATTTCAACAGGTGTCACCTGGCTTTGTGGGATTGATTTGACATTTAGAGCTCAAATTCTACCTCTACCTTGTTCTCAGTGTCTTGGATGGGTTGTATGGCTCTCATGATCCTCAGCTTTATCCCACTACATGGTTATAGTGCTATTATTCCACTTTAAGTGCTCTGGCTTCCTCCTGTGGAATTCTGGGGTTTGTAGTTTAGTGAGGCCTAAGAGCTCTCTGGCTGAGACTGCTAAATGCTCCTCCCTAAACTGCAAATCCCAGGATTCCACGGGAGGCAGCCACAGCAGTTAAAGTGGAATAATAGTGCTATAACAGTGTACAGCTGTGCCTCCGTATCCACGGATTTGGTATCCACGAATTTAAGTATTCACGGCTTGAAAATATTCTTTAAAAAATAATAATCCAAAAAGCAAACCTTGATTTTGCCATCTTATATAAGGGACACCATTTGCTATGCCATTGCATATCATGGGACTTGAGTATTCATGGATTTTGGTATCCATGGGGGCGGGGGTTCTGGAACCAAACCCCAGCAAATATGAAGGGGCAACTGGTAGTGTGAGTTTCTCTCCTGTCTGCATTTCTCAAATCTTCACTCAAGAACAGCATAGCCAGCAGCCACTACCTGAAAGGAATGGAATTATTGCAACTGAAAGTGAAGTGTGCCTATAGGCAGGTGTGTGTGTGTGTGTGTGTGTGAATAGAATGTAAGTTTCTTTTGCAGGGAAAACAGTCCACCCATCTTCACTGGTGGTATCAAGGCAACCTAGAATCATCACATTAAATTCACCATACAATGTCTCCGGGGGAGAAATTGTAGGGTTCATTTAACCACAGAACCACCACCACCCACCCACCTCCCAAAAAGGGGGAGGGCAGAAATAACACCGTTCCTTTTCAAAACCATGTTCAATAGATGGCATATTCTCTCCCAGGCAGGCAGTGGAGGGAAAAACCTGAAATTACAATCACTATTGTTTGTGTTGGGTTTAAACTCTGCTGAAATCAAGCTTCATTGGTACAAAGTGGAGGAACAGGCAGAAGGGATTCTCTCTTTCTTTTTCTTTTTGTTCTTGTTGCAAATCTGCTAAAACGCTTGTGGGCCAGGGAAGGGGACAAGTTCATAAGCTTGGCAGCAGAAGAATGTGGGTCCGACACAAGCTGGCCCGCGGAGTGATCAAATTCCATGGGATCATTTCATATATGTGTGTGTGTATATGAAACGATCCCATGGAATTTCATATATATATGATATATATGAAATATATATATGTGTGTGTGTGTGTGTGTGTGTATTTTGAAAAGAATTTTCTATTGAAACTGAGAGACCAAAAGAAAGACAGTCCTCTCCCCACGCAATATTTTTTTTATATGAAACAATCCCATGGAATTTCATATATATATGTATGTATATGTATATATGTATGTATGTGTGTGTATTTTGAAAAGAACTTTCTATTGAAACCAAGAGACCAAAGGAAAGACAGTCCTCTCCCCATGCAATATTTTCTTATATGAAACGATCCCATGGAATTTCATATATATATATATATATATATATATGAAATATATATGTATGTGTGTGTGTGTGCAAAATAAAAAAAAACTGAAAAGAACTTTCTATTGAAACCAAGAGACCAAAGGAAAGACAGTCCTCTCCCCACGCAATATTTTTTTAAAGCACATATCCATCTTTTTGATTGCCAGCAAGGAGGAGAAAGAAAAAACCCGAAGGAGGATAGGATATCGCCTGACCGACTCGGTTCTGGTTCTTCCCCAAGGAAGAGACCTTGCGGCTGGCTTCCTCCCCGCCTGGGCCTAAAAAAGCAGCTTTGACCGCAAGGTATTGTGGGCGAGCGAGGCCGCCATCCCTTTCAGAAAGTTTTCGCATTAAAACGGAGGCGACGGGGGGGGGGGACACCGGCCTCGGCGGCTTCTCTGGCTCCAGCTGCGCCGGGTGGGCTGGGGTGGGTACCTGAGGGAAGAGGCCGGTGGCCCAGGCGGTTTCCGTGGGTGTGAGTGAAGAGAGCCAGAAGCCCTCTCAAGGCCTCCTCCAGCCCAGGCAACAGAGCTCAGAGGGCTTCCGGCAGCCCGAAAGGATGGGCGGCAGCAGATGGAGCCGTTCTTTCCAAGACTTGCCCTGGTTTCCAGAAGCCTGACTGCCCGTGAGGGCTGGTTTAAGGCACCAGCAGCGTCAGCATCCGCAGGGAGCCCCATTATTGGGGGGGGGGAACTGTAGTATAACTCTCCTCCTGCAAAAACATTATTAGTAATTATCTGAATATCCTGTACTGTGAATAGCTTAGGTTGAGTTAGGTTACATTCACCTGAGATAAACATATGGGCCCCCAAAAATAAAGCATTGCAAGGGGCCGCATCATTGTGGGGGCCCCGTAGTAACCCTCCTCCTGCAGAAACATTATTAGTAATACAGTAATCTGAATATCCTGTACTGTGAATAGCTTAGGTTGAGTTAGGTTACACTGACCTGAGATAAACATATGCTCCCCCCCCCCCGCCAAAATAAAGCATTGCAGGGGGCCCCAAAATTCCTTAAACTGGTCCTGACTGCCGTGTTACAGGGAGCTTTGCAAAGAATTAAAAGAACACACCTGAAGAAGAGAGTGGGAGAAAACCTGGAAAAACCAAACCAAACCCTGAAGCATCCCGGCCAAGGGACATCTGAAAGTGTCCATGCCAGGCCCTCCTAAACAATCCCTTCCCCGTAGTTTTACTGACAAGAGATGATGGCCTAATCCACATTACACAAACAATCCAGTTTGGAACTGGATTATTTGCCATGGCACCTTCCTATGGGATTCTGAGATTTGTAGGTTTGCAAGGTCTTTCGCCTTCTCTGCCCAAGAGCTCTGGTGCCTCACCAAACTACAAATCCCAGGTTTCCATTGGAAGGAGCCAGTGTAGTACAGAGACACTGGACATCTTCACACAGAGGGAAGGAGGGAGGGGAGCTCACCCATATGTCCATGGCCCTTTTACCAAGTTACCTAAAGCAAATGAATGTAACCCCTGCAACTGCCCCAGTGAGTTAATAGTTCCTTCAGATTTTTGAACGACAACTCCCATCATTGCTGACCAGTGGTCATGCTGCCAGGGCCTGATGGGAAGTGAACTTCAAAACATCTGGAGGACACCAGGGTGGCTTCTTCTAAATTCCACTGAGCTCAACAAGGTCTCCCTGCCTATAAAATCGCAGACGAAGCTTGTGATCCTAGAAGCAAGCCCTTTTGAATTTAGAGGACTTTACTTCTCTGTAGGCAAATTCAGGACTGCAGTCTGAGAATGCTAAACGCCCCTTCCTAAACTCCCAAATCCCACGATTCCACAGGAGGCAGCCACAGCAGTTAACGTGGAATAATAGCGCTATAACAGTGTAGTGTGAAAGAGGAAACGTGAGATGAGGGTCCTTCAAAGCCTTTCCATCTTGTGTGTGTGAGAGAGAGACTCTGACTTTTGGGGACCATTTCAGAGGGTTTTCTTGGCTATATATATATATATATATATATACTGGAGAGAGAGAGAGAGCAGGGTTGCCATATCTTCCTCTAAGGCTGAGAAACGTGTGCCTCGTCCAAGGTCACCCAGTGGGTTTCCATGTTTGAACAGGGGTTCAAACCCTGGTCTCCCGGAGTCCGACTCCAACACTCAGCTCACTGCACCACCCTGGCTCTCATTTCCATCTTATGCCTGAGTAAAAGAGGCCAAAGACCACGCCATGCTCTAAACAGGGGCAGGAGATAACCTACACTGGTTAAATCTTCCTCATTGAATTCATCTGCCAGACCGCTCATTTCTACAGAGACAGGCAGGGAATTCAACAGGAGAAGCTTTAGCTAACAAGAAAATGAAGCCAATAGGAGGGAGGGTCCGACTGATAACGTCGTCAGCTTCTTCATCTTCATCATCCTCATCATCACTATGGCGGCTAACTAACGGGTGAGAAATACGCACCCTTCCAGACGTTGGGCTTCTGGAACTCCCTAGGGCTGCTGGGAGTTACAGTACAGCAACATCTGGAGGACTGCAAGATTCCAACTCCACCCCCCAGGGCACAATCGTTTTTTTTTTAGTCCCAGCCAGAGTAAACCTACTGAAATCAACGTGGACTTATTAATTAAAAAATAACGTGAGTCCCGTTGATTTCTGCTCTAGTTGGGTTAAAGCTGGGCTTGAGCACTTTATCGTCATTCCAGTTCTATCCAACTGTTAAAAATCCAGGAGCGAGAAAGATGTTTTAATGAAACTAAAAAGGTATCCGCCACTTTATCAGAAAGAAAGAAAGAAAGAAAGAAAGAAAGAAAGAAAGAAAGAAAGAAAGAAAGAACTGGACAATTGGAACTGAAAAGCAGAATGGCCATCTGCTCAGCAGGGAAGCTGAGCCTGCTGAACGGTGGGGGAAGTTACTTCCTTCCAAGTTCCTCCCCACTCCACGCATGGCCGTAAAAAACTATAGGACACAGAAAGAGACCGAGCAGCCAAGAGAAAGACAAATGTGATCTTAAATCCCGTGCAACACACAACTAGCTTCGTCTACTCAAAAGTGCACTCCCTTGAGCCCAACCAGACTTATTTCTCGGTAAGTGTGGATAAGATTGCAGCCTGGATGCGTAGGAGAGGAGGCTTCAGTCGGTTCCTTCTGCCCAACTCCTGTCTTCTACAATCAGCTGCATTGGAACAGGCCCCTGAATTGCAAATCCTACCTCGCAGTCCGGCAGGGTCCTACTTATGAAAACCCTAAGACGGGGTTTTTTCGGGAAAAATGTGTTTAGAGGGGAGTTTTCCATGGCCTTCCTCTGAAGCTGAGAGAGTGTGACTTGCCCAGTGGGGATTCGAATCCTGGGTCTCCAGTCGTAGCCCCAATACCCAACCACTGCACCCGGCTGCCTCTCATGAATGAGTTGGCTGGACCCAAAAGCAGGATTTGCAGTTCGGATGCCTCTCCTAATGCGAGCGAGAGTTGAAGCTGCATCCTGAAAACTCGCACAAAGGACCAACTTCAGCCTTCATGCTGAGGCTGATCCCTTCCCAGGTGCCTTCCTGACTTGGGGAGAGCAAATCCGTTGAACTCAGTGGGACATATATTTCTCCAAACCATGCACAGAAACTTCGGGGGGGGTCTACTTTTTGGGGTGGAAACTGAAAAATGATGGCTTGCATTGCCCACCCCCGGACGAAAGAGGAGGCAGAGAACCGACCGAGACACGCAACCCTTGCCAAGGAAGACAGTCGCCCCGGATTTTCAAAAGCCAAAAGTTTGATCCGCAAGATCTGAGCTCCTTTTCCCCCAAGGCTCCGGATTTCCCTCTGCCTCTTTCCTCCCCAAACCTGTTTTGTTTATCTGTGTGACCAAACAGCATGAAGCGAATTGAAGCCACGGAGGAAAGTCTTGTCCTGGACCTGCCGTGAGCAACCCACTCTGCAGTGCCCGCTTTCTTTCTGGCTACGGTTTTCACTGGGAAAGTAGTAAAAGGCTAAACCGATTGTAGCCTCCCTCACTGCTCTCCTTTGGAACCGTATTTTGAGGTTGCTTCTCTTTATTAAATCTTATTTCTCACCATTAAAAAAAAATCAGGACCAGATCTTGTCTGATCTTAGAAGCTAAGCAGGCTCAGCCCTGGTTAGTACTTGGATGGGAGACTGTCTACGAATACCAGGCGCTGTAGGCAATATTTCAGAAGAAGAAACTAGTAAAACCACCTCCGAGGATTCCTTGGCTATGAAAACCCTATGAAATTCATGGGATTGCCATAAATCGGCAGGTGGCTTGAAGGCGCGCGCACGCACACACACATTCACAGTATAGGGATCGCATAATCCAAAGCATAATGCTAGTGGATATTTCTGGTAAACTGAGATGATATAGGATCTCTGCTCCTGTGTTCCATAGAATAGATCATACTGCCTCTGGAGGTGTGAGGACAAACTAAAGATAGGGAACATATGGCTCTCCAGATGTTGTTGGACTACATCTCCCAGAATCCCCTATCATCAGTGTAGTAAAATTTGAGGTCCTAGTTTGTTAGCCCTTTTTGGGAAACTTCTTAAAAGTTAAAACTGTCAGGAATTAACTTTATTGTAGCAGAGCAGAGCTTGAAGTGTGACAGAGATACTGTGCTTTTACCCAACCACAAGAATAAAAAGCCATTTGTGATGCAGGCCCTTCCTCTCCCTCAGTTTGGGATGCACGGCCTTTCTATCCCTCTGCTGCCACCAAATATGGGATGGCCAAATATGTCATGGCCAAACTATGTCTCCCACAGGGCATGTAAGAATTAACATAAAGAATGATTTATTGGTGAATAACAGAAATATAACTAAGTTAATAATTCATTTCCCCTGCACATCAATTCCCTTTAATCCTCTCATATCAAATGCCATACTCCAAGCCTCTTAGCTATCACCCAAGCTGTCCTCTCACTCCCCTGCTTCAAGCCTCTCTCTCTGACTTCACATTCTCAACTGCTCAACTAAAACTGTCCCCTTCTCATTCTTTTGGACTCACATTGAGGATTTTCATCCCAGCTCGTAGTCTCTGGAAACAGTCTCGTGGTAGAGGTTTAGTGAGAATATCAGCAATCATTTCTTCTGTGTTACTGAACTTTAGCTGAACAAATTCATTTTGACACATCTCTCTCACTTTGTGGAAAGCAACGTCGATATTCTTCCTGAGTTACAGATTTAGGATACTGTAAGCATTCTTAGCATAACCAATAAAAATTCCCTCTTCACTTCTGCAGTCAAGTTTGTCTCTTTTCTCCTTGGGAATATAGGTATATGCCTTGCTTCCAAAAACTTTGAGATGGTTCAGTATAAGTTTAACTCCATGCAATAACTGAAATGGGGTTGCATCTCTGGATCTGGCTGGCAGTCTGTTACATAAATATGTTGCAGTCATAACGGCTTCAAATCAATAGCTTTTAGACATCTTGGCTTTTAAAAGCATGGCAACTACCATCTCTTTCAGAGTTCTATTCAGTCTCTCTGACAATCCATTTTGTTCCTGAGTATAAATCTGAGTAGTTTGATGTTCAATGCCATGTTCTTTAAGAACTGATCAAATTAAGCATTGACAAACTCTGTGCCATTGTCAGTGCGCAGGCTCTTGGGTTTATAGCCAATTTTGTTAGAGACATGATTAAAATACTCTTTGAATTTTTCAAAAGCTTGACTTTTCTCCTTGAGGAGGTAGGTGTGTGTATATTTACTGAAGTCATCAGTAATAGTCATAAAGTAAGAGCTTCCTCCTACCGACTTTTGGCTGAATGGACAACAAAGATCAGCATGTAATAGATCTAGCAGCTTTTTGGATAATCTCTCAGTAACTGGCAGATGTGGAGCTCTAGTGGCTTTTGCTTTCAAGCACTCTACACATTTTTCATTATTAGAGCATGCTTTAAAATTAAAGTCCCTTGCAAGCTCTTGATTATCCAAATTCTTTATGTATTCCACATGTCAATGTTCAAATCTTTTGTGCCAAATATGCAAACAATTTCTGTAATTGCACTGACAGACAGTGTTTGCAAATTAATCTGAAATCTCCATTAGATAACAGTCATCATCTTTTAAAGTTCCTTTAAAAATTAAACGTTTGCCATAGAAACCAAAACAGGAGTTCTTTTTTAAAAGAACACAGTTGCTTTTAGCTGTTGTAGTTTTTATGCTAAAAAGAGATACATTCAAATCTGGCACGTAAACAGCTTCAGGAATTTTCCAAGTCTCTATTCTGTTAGGGCCAAGGTTTGTTTGCAAAAGGACTGTGACTTTTTCTTGTGCTCTCACTTCTTGGCCATTTGCAAGATAAACAGGAAAATGTACGTTTGCATCCAAGTCCACAAATCATCCCTTTCGATTAAAGTAATGACTGGTAGCACCACTATCAATAATAACTGCATTCATATATTGAATCTCAGAAGACTGAAATAATTTATGATTTGTGAGACCAACATTTAATTTGCAGGAGATTTCTGTTTAGAATCAAAAGTGGTTTTCTTAAAATTGCCTCCTCCCTTAGCATTAGGTTTCTGCTTCTGCCGAGATGTGGGCTTTGATGTGCTAATGTTCTCCTCACTTGTGTTAGGAGAGGCAGAGCCTTTGATATGCAATTGCCTTTGAGCAAGATTAGCCAGTTCTGCAATTCTTACTTCAGTTTTGCATTCCATTAAGTTCTGCCTATTTTGATATTCAATAATTTCAGTGATTGCCTCTGGCAAATTCACATCTGTTTTTAATTGCAAGGCATTAATTATCAGAATATAATATTTTAGAAGAGTAGCTAAGAAAAGGCCAAGTTTCATAGCCTCTGGAATAACTTCTCCAGGAAATTGCAGTCCAGTCAAGGCTGACATGAATTCATTTATATGCTGATTAAGAAATCGACGGCTGGACAATATCATGTTCACAAGCCTCATCATTGTAGCAATCTGATTTCCCATACTTGAAGAAACATATAATTTCTGTAGTGTATCCCAAATCTCTTTAGCAATGGTCAAAACTTGAATTAGATTATGCTAGTATCCACAGAGAGGAAGATAAAAGCTGCTGCCCTTTTAGAATTTTTATCAAATTCTGTTTGAGCTTTGCCTGCCTGTGGGGGCCTTTGATCTTCTATAACATCAAATAATCCCATTGTGGTTAAATGCATTTTAACAGTCCATTGCTTGTAATTACTGCCATTTAGCTTTTCAGCAGTCAGTATTGAATTAGAATTAGGATGATCTGTGGCCATTATCTCTTAATTGCCTTTTGTTTCAGTCAGGCTGAAGAGCTGAGCCACACAGTCTGGTCTTAGAGAAAGCAAGTACAAAAAAAAAATAGATTGAGTCTTTCTGGGTCTCTCTGGGCCCATAACCCAGAATATATTAAAATTTGAGGTCCTGGGGTGTTAGCCCTTTTTGATAAACTTCTTAAAAGTTAAAACTGTCAGGACTTGACTTTATTGTAGCAGAGCAGAGCTTGAAGCATGACTCAAAGGTACAGTGCTTTAACCCAACTGCAAGAACAAAGAGGCAGAGAACTTCTTGTAGCAAGAAAACTTAAGCTTTACTAATGGTTTTGAATCTACATATGCATGTAGCCTACATCCTAACTAAGCTAATGAATAGATTTTGGATAAGAAAGAGATTCATCTTCATTCACCATTTCAGTGAGAAGGAAGGCATTCTTGCGAAGCAAGATGGAGAGAGCAGCTTCAGCATCCAAGGCAAGAAAAAAAGAGTAATAAAAGATCAAAGACCAGAAGAGGTGGAAAAACCTAGGTCATGTGATCTTGTAGTTTGGTTGTGAACTATTTACAACCATGCTCATTAAAGATAGGATGAGAGAAAGGCATGCAAGAGAACCTATCCTAACTGTTACTCATTTGCTCTAATAGCAAATGAGTGTGGGAGGGAGAGAAAGAATGCTGGATTTTTCCAACAATTGGCCATTGGGACTAGGTGGTGGGAATTGCACTCCAACAACACCTGGAGCACCACATGTTCCCCACCAGATAGAAATCCTCTAACAACTTATTTCTATAGTTGGCTGTCTGGTGGGTGGTAGGCAGTTGAGGCGTAGTCTCCATGAGGTGATCTCCCCACCCCCTTTTATTAGAGAAGAACTATAGGTGTTGCACCATATGCTATTGTTTGCACATAGAGAACACATACAAGAAATACAACTGGTGTCTCAAATCTTGTTACATACTTTCCTGGTTGGTATCTCAATTGTCTGACAGACACAAGGCATATGAATGACTCTCATTAGTGATGCAGAGATGTGGAAAACACATCTTACAGACACATCAATCATACACTTGGTGCTGGTGCCACTCATGGGTGAGGCAAGAAGTACTACTTTAATAAGGCAGTACTACCAGTGATGTAACAGGTGGTGAAAAAATTTCAAGCTGTTCTCTTCTCATATTGGTATCATTTGAGCTACTCTCTGCCATCCTAGCCTCCTCCTGCTGGGCTGAAGAAGGCTTTGGGAAGAGATGCAAAATTCAAACTAGAGATACAAATATATTCTTTTGGGTTTTGTGTATATTCTTTGCTGCCTTGGATACAAAGGTATTGCAGTTTTTCTGAAATTCTCCACTTAGAAATAAAACATATTATAAAAATGAACTCCCTCATGTTCTGGAAGTGTTCCATAACACTTTGAAACCCTTAACCTCACAGTAAACTGCACCAGCAAAAGCAAAAGTCAAGTTGTCCTTTCCTGAGTGAGGTAGCCTGTCTGATCACAGTGCTAGCTACCAAGGTCTCTACAATACCAACTTGGGGTTGTTGTTTTTTTACTCCCTGTCAGACCACAAAAGTATCTGCCATCTCAAACTCATCATTAAAAAAAACCCTAAGAACACTTAAGATAGCAGCACCTCCTCTGTAGAACAAAGCAGAAGGTGGATATGGATCTCATAGGTCTTGGGACAATTATAGTACATTTGCATTTCTGACCTCTGATTTTTCAATGAGAGCAACAACAGAATGAGTTTTACCACCTAAATGTGGCTGCTGAAATGAAGAAAATGAGTAACCAGATATGGCCATGTGGGTGGGTTGGTTGGTTTATGGATAAGATGGCTATGAGTTCATTTCAATTCTGGTAGTGAAAACAAAGTCTTAGGTGTACAATGTGGTCAGATGCACCACATTCTTAAATTCCAAATGGGGAACTTTTGCATTTGGTTATGGTTGGTATATCGTGGGGCTCCAGGAAAAACAAACACCAAAGATTTAAGAAGCATGAAGTCTTTCCTGCTGTAGGACGCAAGATAGCCCAAAATTACCTAACCCACCTCTTGTTTCCAAACCATTCATTACACAGCTCTTTAAGCCAATGTCCTGTAAGTCAAAGCAGTTTGTTCAAATTAAAGTTAACTGAGTAGAGGGTAAGGGAAATAAAACAACTAGACCAGCAATAAGAATAGTGCAACCCTTCAGATGGTGTGGAACCAAAATTCCATCATCCCTAATGAGGATAGCCAGTCATGAAGAATGCTGGGAGATGCAATTGAACAACATTTGGAGGGTTGCTTGATTTCTACTACAGATCCAGACTGTTGCTAGAGGTACTTGGTCTGTTTCTGGCATGGTGTCTCATAAGAAATCATCTGCTTTCTCAGCTCCTAATGCCTGTTTGTACATTGTCATAGCCATGGAACCCCAAACAACGGTGTGGCCCCTGAATACCACTTTTACCTAATTCCACCCTCATGGCTGTTTCCAGCCCTCAGCTAATGCCTCAAAAGGGTCTTTTTCCATTCTCTGATGCAATATTTTTCCACTGCTTGTTTCAGAATCATATGGCAAGCTACTCCACACACGCGCACACACACACTTACTTTTGCCAGGAGAAGTCTCATTTAGACCATCCAACAAATATGTTATGTTTTAGTTTAGACAATAGCTGTATTCCCCCCTTTTCGTGTGCTAACTTCTTGCACAACCTGGTTGGCTGGAGAAATTAGTCTGGCTTATAGAAGACACATTTAATCGTTCATACAGAAACTGGGGTAAGTTCCTGGCATATGCATAGCGAAGGAAGAGAGAAACCTAGACATTCTGTAACACAGCATGGCACAACCATTTTGACCCTGAGGGTTACATGTGGTGCTGAGCCAGAGCTCATGGGCCACATTTGGGCACATGCACAGATGTCACACAAAACATTCCCATGTGCATACACAGCCCAATGGTCCCCTTTCCTTGATAGGAGGAAGAGGAGAACTTTTCCACAGTAATGCAGATCGTTCCTTCCTTGCTGCAAGCAGCAACTAAGAACCATCTGTGAGAAATGGGAAGAGGAATCAAGGAGGGGATTGGGCAGGGTCAGGAAGCCTGAAGTTTGGAGCTCATGCATCCTCGGGTCACAGTAACCCTATTATAGAATTTTCTTGGTGAGATTTATTCAGAGGAGGTTTGGCCACTGCTTTCCTCTAGGGCAGAAAAGTATGACCTGTCCAAGGTCAGTCAGTGGGTTTCCATGATTCAAACCCTGCTCTCCCTAGTCCAACGCTCACATCACTACTCCTTGCCTGCTCACTCTTATAAAGATCAATATTGATGAATGGAGAGCTCATAATCTCTGACCTTGGAACAGGGACTGACTGTGGTTGCTCAGTGATGAGGGAAAGCTTGCCTTTCTATGATTAACGCTGCATCTGCACTGCAAAAATAATCCAGTTTGACACTGATTTAACTATTATAGCTCCACCCTATGAAATCATGGTATCTGTAGTTTACTGTGGCACCGGAGCTTTCTGACAGAATTACAAATCCAAGAATTCCATAGTATTGAGCCATGGCAGTTAAAGTAGTGTGACACTGGATTATTTATGCAGTGCAGACACAGCCTCAGGTACCCTTATAAACACCCTAAGAGAGTCAGCATGGTGTAATGGTTTGAGTGTTGGACTATGACTCTGAAGACCAGGGTTCAAATCCCTGCTTGGCCCTAGAAACCCACTGGATGACCTTAGACAAGTCATATTCTCTCAGCCTCAGAGGAAGGCAAAGGCAAACCCCATCTAAACAAATCTTGCTAAGAAAACCCAGTGATAGGTTCGCCTTAGGGTCGCCATAAGTCAGAAAGGACTTGAAGGCATACAACAACAACAACAACAACAACAACAACAACAACAAATACCCTAAAGGCACCAGATCCTCTCTGATCTTGGAAGCTAAGTAAGCCCAGCATTGGTTAGTACTTGGATGGGAGTACTATGGAGTCACCAATGGAGTCACCAATGGATACCAGGCACTGTAGGCTATATTTCAGAGGAAGGAACTGGCAAAACCACCTCTGAGTATCCGTTGCCTAAGAAAACCCTATGAACTTGAAGTTACATATACACACTGTTATGTCATATAATCCTGTGTGGATCTTTTGCATTAAAAATTGTTCCAAATCACACTTGACTTGGGTTAAACCTTATTAGTGCAAATGCCAGTAAGTGACAAATGATGTTTCTGCCACTCTGAATTTAAATCTAGGCCTCAAATCTATCTGTAATTTGTGTGTCTATGATTCAAATCATATGCATCCCAGCATCAGTTTCAAATATAATCTGTTTTCCTGCTAGACATTATGGTGAAACCAATGGTGCATTTGAGCCAGGATATGCATGCTCAGAACACTAGGGCTGTTTGATTCACAAGGACAATGATCTCATCTGCCACCCCATCCCTTTACTTTCCCTTGCTCCCTGCGAATTTAGCTGTAATCCTCACAGTAGTGATGAGGGGATTAATTTTTCCAGTAAAAATATATCATGAGCTATCCATGTTGGATTTTTGGGGGGTGGGGGCTGTTTTACAGCAATGTTCTTCAATAGGCAATTAAGAACCCTTAGCTTTACAAAAGGCCTACTCCTGGTGGAGTTGAAAACTGCTGGAACTACTTTCCTGAGGTGGATCAACACAAGTCCAGGTAGTTTTGGATTCCCTGGGTGACATGGATGTGGGTACTCTAATGAAGAGCAACTGTGCATCCAGTTTTATTACTGCACCATGAGATGAAGGTCAAGCAAGGAGAGATACCAACTAAAGCAAGCGAACACATCCTTGCTCGTCTCCTGTGGTGGAGAGATGAGGACACTGTCAATGGACTAGAAAATAGTCTATGTTGAATTCATGGGACTTAGTTATGAGTAAATATTAATACCCATATGTCAACAGGTGACTTGAAGTCAGGCAGGTGCGTGCACAGACACACACGCAGCAATACAGATGGGTTGGCATTATTATCCTTGCATTGACTGGATTGAGGGTATCATGTTGGATACAGTGAATAAGAGGGCTAGGATCCAGTTACACAGAAAATATGGGTGGATGAGTTTGTTCCAGAAATCCCTGGCTTGTTTAGTCAGACATTCTGATACTCATCACTTTCTTATTCATTTAGGTAAGGTATTACTATATCACCTACCAGCCCACAAGGGCTCCCTAGGTGATGAATGAATAAAAGCAAGCATTGCCCAGTCTGAAACCCTGTATATGCATTTACCTGGAAGTTAAGTTCAATGGGACTTCCTTCCAAGTAGATATGCACAGGATACAGTGCTACAAGGCAGCTGCAACCCTTCCTTGGGCATTGACCTTGAGTTCAATGTTTCTTCTGAGTAAACCTTTTCTGTTCCGAAAGTTTTTCACTCCCGGGTAAATTTCTTTGCAACTAATAGGAGCAAATTCCATGTAAGCCTTCAGTTTAGGAATGCTGTGTATTTTAAAATGTTGTGTCTACTCAGAAGTCACTAACTGAGTTCAGTAGGACCTAGTCCCATGCCTAGCAATTTAGTGATGGACTAGGACTCTGGAGATCAGGGTTCGAATCCTCGTTCAGCCATGAAAACCCTCTGGGTGACCTTGGGTAAGTCACACACTCTCAGCCTCAGAAAACCCTGTGGTAGGTACTTAGGGTCGCCATAGGTTGGCAACACTTGAAGGCACACAACAACAACAACGTCACGTTTGTGCTACCTGTGCTGTTGGCAAATCTGCTGTTGTTTAGGTAAAGAATATTATCAGAATAAACAAAATCGTTCTTTAAAAGAACAACGTCTGCCCTTCGCTTCAGTGAAAGGCTAAAACTGATTATAACATAAGATTTCAAAATTTCTAAATAACACAGGAACCTCGTTAGAAACTCGTGGGAAGCGGAAGCACCCTTACCACAACACCCAACCTATTACTTCATTTTTCTAACAAAGATCTTCCGCGTGTTTAAATGGTTCCCCCCCCCCATAGATTTTCTCCCCATTCCTTTTTACCAATGCAATGCCAACCGTGGCCGGTTTGGAAAGACAAGGAATTGAAAAAAAGAAGATTCCGCTCCTATAGAAACACGCCTACCTGGGAGCAAATCCCTCTGAAAGTCATTGGGTTTACTTTGAGTAGATTAGCCTAAAACCACTGGCCTAAAAATGCAACCCTAAATTGCATTTAAACTCGGGGGTTAGGACACCCGGACTGGGGTGCCTGGATGACAACACGAGCCTGTGTGTGTGTTCAGTTCAGTGGGACCTACTCCCGAGTAAGTGTGGATCCTCTTGATGGGAAGTAAGGCTTCGGGAGCAGTCTAAACCATTAGATGAGTGAAACGGGTTGGAAATGGGAAAGACTGGCGGATTCTGACCACAGCAAAAGAGAACTGGGGTACATCTAGTTAAGGAAGTGAGCACTGAAAATCAAAGGTTCGAGGGGACCCATCCTGATTGTCAGACTAGGAAATAGACAGCAAAAAACTGTCTCTAGCCTATAAATGTAGAGTCATGCCAATACTGTTCCTCCTGGCTCCCTTAGGCTTGCACTTGATTTCAATGGATTGGGTCTAGACTAAGAGTAGACCCTTAGGAACGGATGAAACCAATTTCCCATTCATTCCAATGGGTTTGTTCTAAGTATGCCTCAACCTGGAGCCTGATCCCGTGGCCTGATATTGCTTGTGATCTGGCTTCACAGCGGATGAAGAAAACAGCTTGCCTGACTTAAAAAGGCTAATGCCTGTTTAACCGGGGAGCTCATCGGGGTGGATGATAGATGGATCCATTGTTGTCGGTGATTTCTTTGCCATTGGTTCGCAGGAAGCATTTGTACACTGTATATATAATATACTTATATATTTTTTACTTGTCAAAAGGGGGTAAAGGGGTGGGAGCTGGAATCAGATCTAAACATAACAGGATTTTGGTGGGTTTGTTGGTTTTTTTTAATCGTGGCCATGTCCCCAGGAGTGTATTTATTATTCTAGACAGCCTGTTTTGGAAAGACTTGAAACGGCCCGCAATTGGTTTGCAAGATATCCAGCACCGAATATCCAGGATTGTCTCCCTTCTTGGCCATCCTATATTATTCCTAATCTTAAAGCTCCTGAACTGCCGACGATATATTAAAATATATGCCCCTTTGATTGTTCTAAGAAATTGTTCTAACACTATTGAAATCCAACCTTTCTTCTCATCGCTTTTAAACGTATTTGTCTCACTCGCCTTTTCTTGCGTGGTCTGATGTTTCACAATTTATACAGCACTTCGGAGGAGGGGAAAATACATAGATTAAAGTCTTCCATCTTAGAGAAGCCCATTATATATATCTCCCAAAACTGAAGCCGAAAGAATCCACATAGAAATTTCCTAATTTTTTCGCATTAGCATCATCAATTTGTTCTTATATTTTAAAAAATACACTTTTAAGGAATCCCGAGGGTTTACACTCATAAAGTGAGGAGTATTTTCCTTCAGCTGTACTCGACAAACTTTTCGTTGAACTTCAATGGATTTTATATTTATTTATTTATTTATTTATACCCCGCTCTTCAGCCACAAGGCTATCAGAGCGGCTTACAAATTGTTCTAAGCAATAGCTATTTACACATCTACACTGCATTAAACAGTTTCCAATGTGTGTTAGCTAAATTGTGTTAGAAATTGTGAGCGGACACAACGGCCAAAAATAAAAATCGCGGTGAATGTGTTAAAAGCCAAGGCAAAAGAAAGTTCCTCTGATTCATTTTATTTTCTACAAGCGTCGGTGGCGGTGGTTTATTGGAGTCTTTTCGTCCTATCGGAATAAATTGGATTCTGAATTATGCTTATAAGGCTTTTTTTTTTTAAATGTCATTGTTTTCCTGCCCACGAGTTGCATTTAACTGAAATTTTAGGGATATTTTAGGTTGGAAACAAATCTTGTAAGTCTTGTGATTAAATTCTCTTAGTTTTGGGATCCAAAGAAATCTGATCGTGGGGATCAGATCCATTTCTACAACCCGAACCAGCACTATCATAGTGGTTGGTGGTGGTGGTGGTGATATTGAGGGGGAAATGCTTCAAGAGATTTTTTCTTCCCATGTCGCTTTCCATGTCTTTCTGCAGGCAAAGCGAATTCTCCACCTCCCCAATGGATTTGCGATGCCTTCTGGGGATAGGAAACTTCCCCGAGAAAGCTTTTCTGTCATGAGAAAAAGCGAAACACCACCAAAGCAAAGAAGACTTTTGTTTAGAAATGGGGAGGCCAGCTTTCAGTGCCGCTTTCCAGATCCCACCGGGTTTTCAACACATTCGGCAATGTGGTTCTCGACCTCCGAAGGTCGTCCTTTCCTCAGATGTAAATTCCTCCTGCCCGAAGTTTACGAAGGAAACGGCTCGGAAGGGGACTTCGGCTCTTTCCCACCAGACCAGCAGCCTTGGGGAATGAAGGCCAAGGAGGGCAGTAGGATTTACTCCAGAGTAAACCTATTGACTCTGTTGGAATCAGAAAGAAAGCACACAGCTCACCCGTTTCAAAAGTGAAAAGGGCTAGCCTTTCCTTAATATTCTTTTCCAAACTAACAGAATCTCCTACTATTGCCCTTTCATGTTGGATGGGGGAACAGCGCATCAAGATCCTTTGCCATCCCTTGAGTAGCTGCAGTTCTACTCACAGCCACGTCTACTCGGTGCAAGAGGTTGAGTGGTTTCAGCGTCCGATTTGGATTCTCCAGAGCAAGGGTTCAGATCCCCGCTCAGCCATGAAAAACCACTGGGTGACGATCTCAGCGTTTGCCATCAGCAATGACAAATCTCTGAATAAATCTTTTCAGGACCCTAGGATGGAGTCTCCATAAATCAGAGTAGACTTAAAGACACATAACAAGTACTATTAGTCCACTCCCATTGAATTCAGTGGTGCTTCCACAGAAGTAAGCGTGTATAGGAACATCTTACAATCATATCTATTCCAGTTTAAGCGTCATTTCTTTCAATGAGGCTGTGCACCTTTTAGTCATTTTTAGATTTATGGCGAGCCTTGGGCGGGGCGGGGGACTCTGGAAGGTCTCCCCGTAAAGGGGAGCTTATCCTGGGATTTTCTTGACAAGATGTATTCAGACTCAGAGGAAGTTTGCTATTGTCCTCTTCTCAGTCTGAAAGTGTGTGACTTGCCCAAGGTCACCCAGTGGGTTTCCATGGCTGGGAAGGATTCGAACCCTGGTCCCTAGAGTCGTAGTCCAGCTCGGTTAGGTTTTCTCCCCGGTCAGTAGGGATAGAGTTGCAGCCTTGAAGACTTGCCTTCCAACAAAGCAAAACATAGCACGACTTTTCCACACGCCGTCTGAGTCTAGCTCTGGCATATCTGCAAGGAGGATTTGCAAAGTTTTCGTTTTTTTAAGATTCTGCCCTTTCTTCTTCTTCTCTTCAACAAGGTTCCTACAACATTTGGCAACCGGATGCTGTTGTTGTTGTTGCAACTGTCGGATGCTAAAGGCAGGCTTCGCGACCTCCGTTGAAACAGCCTCCTTCCCTTTGGCAGACCAGGAGCCGCTGATAAGAAAGGGCAAGCCCAGGGCAGAGACGAGAAAACGCCCGGCCGTGAATGAAGTGGGTTATTTTAACTCCCCCCTCAGCAGGCAGAGTCCCCAAATCTTTGCAAACTTTTACGGCTAACATGTCCTCAGGTTTTACCCTTAAATCATTTTTGGTTAGGGGAGGAAAACTTAGGGGGATCCCCCAATAAACCAGAATTGTTTCCAGCCAAGCCCTGTTAAAATCTACAGGATTTACATTCAGCTAAATAGATTCGCCATAGGGTCGGAAATGACTTGAAGGCAAACAACAACAACAAATGGGCTTGGGGTCTTAAGCTTTGCTGCAGCTTAATACTATGGAGCAGTTGTTGAGTGCCTTCAAATCGAGTTGGGATTTATGGTGTGGCTCTAAAGGAGGGACCTGTCCGCGGGTTTTCTTGAGAAGATTTGTTCAGAGGGGGGGGGGAGGTTGCCATTGCCTTCCTCTGAGGTTGAGAGGGTGTTCCTTGCCTCACCAGTGGGATTCCATGGCTAAGGCCGGATTCGAACCCTGCTCTCTGAGGCTGCTGCCACACTGCAGAAATAATCCAGTTTGACCCCGCTTTAACTATCATGTCTCCCTCCTATGGAATTCCGGGATCTGTAGTTTTGTGAGATAGCCTTCTCTATCAGAGAGCTCTGGTGCCACAACAAGCTACAAATCCCAGGATTCTATAGGAGGGAGCCATGATAGTTAAAGCGGTGTCAAATTGCATTATTTCTGCAGTGTGGCAGCAGCCTGGTCCTAGTCCAACTTTCCAACCACTGCGCCACGCTAGTGCTACAGAGGCAACCTTGCAAATAAGTCCGAGTGACTTTCCTCGCGCTTGCTCCCAACTACAGCCTGAAGTTTTGTCCGCAACATGTGTGTAGGTTGCTATAACAGAGACCACTTGTCTGGCTCTCCTTCTGGCCCAGCTGTTTTTCCCAATACAAGACAAGGAGAGGTAGGAGCCTGGCTGAACTCGCTTGTGCCAAGGCTTGGTGTTTCGGTTGTTTGCTACAAGGAAATGGACTGGATCTGGCATTTACCGGGTTAACGGTGTCCCCAGACCCGCCCGCTTGGGGAGGCGGGAGAAAGCAGTGAAAGGCGGAGACTCCAAGGGAAAGGGCGATTCATCTTTAGGCCGCTTAAACGCCGCCTTCCTGGGGTCCAAATGATTTCCCCTCGGCTCTATCTCATTTCCGATCTCGTCGTCCCCCACCAGTCATTAGCTCTTTGCACAGATTAAAGAAGGCGCAGACCTCCCAGCAACGGGGTCCGGGCTTAGCTGCCTAATGGCTTGCACCTTTCAGGTGGAGGGGTTTGGATTTTTCTTCCTCTGCAAAGTGAAGGGAAGAGAAGCTCCCTGTCGACTGAGTGAGGCTAAGGAATCCAGCCCTTTTGCACTCGGTGGACATGAGTAGGAAAGAGAAATTGAAATCCACAAACACCTGGACAACTTCAACAGGAAAGAAGAAACCTTAAAAGTAAACAAAATCTGGCTCCCAGTTTTGAAATACAATAGAATTAAAACTCAACACTTACAAAGGAATTCCACCCAGGGACAGGAGGATTCCCAGCAGATAATGGGCCATCAACCAACCATCAGCCAAACAGACACTAACGAGCCTCGCATTTCTATACCCAGAAACTAACCATTCAATTACACAAATTTACATATACTCCCCAACAGGGGTTCACAGCATATAAACTCTACATACACTCCTACCCAACCATTCTCTGAAGATGGCAGCCACAGATGCAGGCGAAACGTCCGAAAGAAACTATTCTAGAACACGGCCTCACAGCCCGAAAGAAACCCAAGGAAAATCTATGGATGCCGTCCGTGAAAGCCTTCGACTTCACAAGAGAAATATGCTTTGCACCTGAGGCCCGAATACCACTCCCCACTGCATCTGAAGAAGGGGTTAAAAATAAAAACCAGTTAGTCTTGAAATGTGCTGCCACATTTCTTGTTTCCCCTTCCCATCCCTTCCTCCTTTCCATGTGTAGGAAAGTTATTCTCTGAGTGAGTGCACTTCTGCACAGATCGGCACTGCATTGCATTACTGTATTGGATCGTTTTGCTCCTTTCATTTTGTATAAGAGGGTGAACGTTTTAGTTTTCCCAAACGTTTTGTTTCCTTCGCGTACACGCACCCCACAGATTGCATGTCATGATCCTTGGCGAGCACGATTGGAAACGGTTGCTTGGGAGCTGCGCTAGAGAGGTTAAAATCACAGTGGAGGGGATCGCAGGGGCCATCTAGTCCAACCAGCTTCCCTGCAGGAAGACAGAACTAAATTACTCCTGAAAGATGCCCATCCCGACTTCTGTTTAAGAGAGCCCACGACCCTCCGAAGCAGTCTATTCCACTCTGGAAGAGCTCTAACAGTCAAGGGGTTCTTCCTAATGTTTAATATATCGCTTGCTTTGGCTATCAGGGGGAGTGAAGACCCTTTTAACCCTTGGGTTGTACAAGCCAGTTAGCAGGACTAAAATAGTAAGGAGACAAGGGGGGACAATGTAGTTGAAAATATCTGAAGTGACAAAGATTCCCGGTTACTGCAAGGATGCCAAAGTAGTGGCGAAGTTAAGCCACAGCTCTACAGTGTGCGGAGTCATTTCCTCGGAGGAGCAGCGGGGAAGAGAAGCAATAAAAGTTCAGATCCTGGATGATAATTTGGCTCCTGGTTACTGACAGCTCGGCCTAAATACCCTAAAGACAGCAGATCCCATACGATCTTGAAAGCTAAGCAGGATCACCCCTGGTTAGTACTTGGATGGGAGACCACCAGAGAATACCAGGTGCTGTAGACTATATTTCAGCGGAAGGAACTGGCAGAACCACCTCTGAGTATCCCTTACCCAAGAAAACTCTATGGAATTAATGGAGTCGTAAGTCGACAAGCAACTTGAAGGCACAGACACTATAAGGACATCTCCCCACTCGAACCACCCACCCACCCACGTAGCTGTCAAGGTCCACGCTTATGTCCCGCCCCCGGAAGTGGAGCGATGCCTTCCGTGGAAGAAGGAGAAAGTGGCAAAGATTACTGTCGGGAAATGAACTTTCCCAGAGAAGACTGGAGCGGAGCTGCGGTACTTGTAGCAAGAGAGCCTTCATAGACTGGCAACAGCTATAAGCAGGAGACTATGCTGAGCAGAAGATGGAGACAGATGGAGCAAGGACCAGAAAAGGCCGGCTGTCAGTGTGTCTGGATTGGCCCGGCGGGAAGCGTGGGGCCCTCCAGATGTTGGACTGCAAGTTCCTTGGCTTTTCACCATTGCCTTTGATGGCTAGAGTAGATGGGAACTGCAGTTCAACAACATCTAAAGGGTCAGACCTGTTTCCCTTTGTGGTGTGGATTCTTGATTCCTCTGAATGGGCCCTTGCGTCCTATTGTAAAAGGCGCCCTCTTCCCCGCCCCCCCCAACATCCATTGAGACTCTGAATCGAGAAGAGGGTCCCCTCTCTTGATCTGCGGAGAGGAGAAAGGTGAGCAGAACACTTAAAAAGAAAATGCACCCACGGATTCACTCACGTTGGACGGGCGGCAGAATCCATGGTCAGTTTTATAAAAAATGCTCAACACCGACTTAGAAGGGATATAAGTAAACTCTAAGAAAAAGTTAAAGCCTTGCCCTCGCATATGAACGCTGCCCCCCCCCATGAAAGTTTCCTTCAACCCCCGAATTGCAACTACAGTATTTAAAAGTTCTGTTGAGCATCTAGAAGCAGAGTTTAGGCATCTAAATAAGGCGGGTGAGCAAAGTGGGAAGGGAAGGAGAACACAGAAAATGTAAGAATTCTAACTGTGCATGATTTGTAATACTCTCTGCATTGCTACAAATTTGGGGACTGAAGGAAAATGTCATTTGAGGGGCAGAATTCTTATTGGGGAGGCAAGGGCCCCCTATTTTGAGCCTGGCTTAATTACACGGTGTGAGAAGAAGGGGCAACTGAAGTCGGTCCCAAGTCCCTGCTCAAGTTCTGGAGAGCGCCCTCCGTTTCTAACAACAACCACACACCGCACACTGAGCCTGCCTTCTAATTTGACTTTTTTTAAAAACCAGTAATCCCCAAACTTTGGTCCTCCAGGTGTTTTGGACTCCATCTCCCCAAAGCCCTAGCCACCCTGGCCAACGGTCAGGAATTCTGGGAGATGAAGTCCAAAACATCTGAAGGACCAAAGTTTGGAAACCACTGCTTTAAACGGGGATCGGAATGCGCGCATTCCTTTCTGACCTGATCTCTCTTCCAATGTCTAGATGTCGGCGTCAAGCCCAAGATCCTTAAGGCACGGGGTTACCTGGGAATAAATCGCAAAACTCTTAATTTGGGAATAATGCCCGGTATTACATTTGATGCGTCTTCGACTTTTGCAAGCCGCCCACCCTCACCACCGCCGAAAGAGACTTCCCCATAGAACAGCAGCCTGGTCGACTCCTTCGTACAACATCAGGTCACGCAAAAGAAATGAATTAATTTAGGGAAGGGGAAGAGAGAGAGAAAGACCGAGCTGAGGCTATGACCGCATTCTCTGAGACCAATGCTGCGCTTACACACATAAAGTACCTAGGATACTCTGAGACTCTTTGTGTATAAAACGCGCACAGAATCAGGATGCCTCTGGCTGATCTTTACAACGCACACACGTATTTGCGACTAGCGAATCCTATTAATTGATGGTGGGCCTGTTTCCAAGTGGGACATTTAGGACCCTCAGCCAAAAGCTGGAGCCGTCGGACTCTTACTTGAACAGAGCGAGAGAGTGGGTCCCCCTGAACTCAGTGAGGCTGGAAGTAAACGCTGCATAGGATCAGGCTGCGTACCAGCAAGCCCGACGGAACACAAGTGAAACCCGGCATAGGATCGCTTCGGCTGAGAGTCTCTCGAAGAGGAGGAGGGCCAGGGCAAGGCGTCCGCGCCTTTGGTCCCCTCGTGGGCCTCGACCTCCTGCCTCTCAACCCCACCAGCCCCAAAGCTCGCCTAAGGAACGAGACCCAGAGGCGCTGGGCCATTCCCACGAGATCCCCCGCCAGAGAAAAGGAACTCACCGCGCCACAGAGCAAAGGAGCCGGCTAGTTCGCGGTGCCCACATCGCCGCCCGCTGCCTTGGCACCTTGGAAGAAAAGAGCGGCGGAGGAGGAGGAGGCCTGCGAGGGCGAGGCGCTTGGGAAGGAAGGGCTGTGGGGAGGAGATTGAGGCATGCGGGACACATGGCTACAATTGCCGGCAGCCTTTCTTTCTCCCCCGGGAAGCCCTCGGATTCCCCCCACCTGTCGGCGGCCGGCTGGCTCTCTCGGGCTCCTTGAGGGCATCCAGCAGCTCTCCAGGCGCTTTGGCGCTGGCCGGACAGGGAGCCCAGGGCAGGGGAGAGGAAGCCCCCCCCAGGCAGCAGTTGGCCTCCGCATTTAACGCCCCCCGGCCGCGTTAGGCGTTACTTAGCCCGCCTTGGAGGCTTGCAGGCACGGTTTCTCAACCCGGGTGTGGATTGTTGCTGTTTTTTTTGAGGGGGGGTTGCCCAGATGTTTCCTCTTTTTCCCTTAATGAGGGAAGTTTTAAAAGAGCGGCAGGTCCAGCCAGAGGCCCGGGAAGAAGACCGCGGCGCCTCTTTTTCCTCCGGGCTCCTTTGGCTGCGTGCGGGGGAAGCGCACAGGATCTCTCCCCCGGCCGCTGCCGCCCTCCTCGGCTTTGGCTGGGGCCTCTCGCGTCAAGGGGGAGGCAGAGGCAGAGGCAGAGGGGGGATTGGTAAGGGAGGAGGAGAGAGAGCGGGGGGAGGCTGGAAGGGGCACCCAGGGAAGTGACTCATCCACAGTTAGCCTTTCCCCCCCCCTTTCTTTTCCTTAAAAAAAAAAACCCAACCCACCAAAATAAATAAATAAATGGAGTGAAGAGGCTCGTAGTGATAAAGCTCTGAACATGTCCAGAAGGCGGGTTTTAGCCCGGGAGGTGAGGCTCCTCCAACAGCCAGCCAAGCCTCTCTCCCTCTCCCTCTGCGAGGTTCCACCCACTTGAAAACAAAACTTTTTTCTCCTCGAGGGTCTGACATCAGTGGAGCAGGGAAGGGAGCCGGGAAGAGGCTGCCAGGGAAGCGGGGAGCACCGGAGGCCTGGAAGGCAGGCAGGCAGGCCGACAGACAGACAGCCGGGGGGGGGGGTTGGCACTGCCCGAGGGGTGTTTGGTTCCTCCCTTCCTTTCTCTCTTTTTTAAACTCTCAAGAAGACCCCGTCGGATTTGGCTTCCCTCCCCCGCCCTGCCTTCGACCCTCTTTGCGGTGGTGCGGGGGGAGCGGCTTCCCTTCCGGAGCTGGTATGCGAGGAGCCCTCCCAGCGCAGGGCCATGTATTGGAAGAGTAGTAGCCAGATGTTCGTGTGTAAACTGGACGACAAGGACGTGCCTGCGCTTCGCGTCGCCACCGAGAAGGTGAGCTGCTCCTCTTTCCCTGCCGGCCAGCCGGAGACGACGAGGTCCCTCCCTAACAGCCTCTTTAAATCATTATTATCATTATCATTATCATTGTTATGGTTAAGAATGATTTTGCATAAGGCTGACCCCGGAATGGATTCGGATTTGCCGCACCTCTGACAGCTGCAATGCCGTTCGCTCCGGAGCAGCCCCGTTTTCTTCCAATTAGTTCCATGCTAAGCGGTTTGGGGCGATCGCGGCTTAAACACTCCCAGGAATAATGTCTAAATAACCCCCCCATTCCCTCCACCCGCCCCCCATCTTGCCTTGTTATGCCTTCTTTGAGTGGTGGAAGCGATTTTCCTTCCCAAAACTAATCTGAAGGCGAATTGAAACGCGTTGGCTTAACGTCTGTGGGCTTTACACACTGGCAGGCGAGGATTTACCAAAGAGGTGGTGGTGGGGAGAAGTTTCGGTTTTGACTAAAATCAGTCAAACACAAAACTGATTTTCCAGATGAAAATATGAGTTAGCAAGAAATCTTTCCGGGGGAAAGATAAATCGAATAATTAGGGCGTGGAGGATTGGCCCTCCCTTCAATCGCTTCCTTTGGATGAGTCCCTTCGCTTTTAAGCCATCCTTAACTTGAGGATTATTCTATTTTTTTGTTACTCTGGTTTTACTTCGCATTTTAGAAGGAAATAAATTCTAGCGCGCAGACTCCACAGATTTTAAGTTACGTTGTGGCGATCTACAAACCAAGGGCCCCAAATCTTCAAAGTTTCGCTCCTTGGCTTCGATGGGACTCCTCCGGTGTAAGTGATTGCATTAGTCTAAAGCTAGCGGACAAGCTTTTTCACTTGGTGTTTTTTGTTTTTTTTTAAAGGAATTGACATGAAAGCCATTTTCCCCGACAAGATTGGTTAGGAAACAAACTTTTCTCGCTGTGTTGTTTGCAAAAAAATTAAATAAATCTACACGAAAGGGCTCGAGCCAATTCGGTCGGCCTGCGACCAGTCGGAGCTAGCAGAAGCCATCGGCTTTTCAAAAGAGCGAGGAAACCTCCTTAAAGGATTTCGGCGATGGAGTCACTCTTGCTGTAACCTTTCCATTGTATCACGCCGATCTGGGAAGCCAGCGCTGCTCCTGAGAGATGTTCAGTGTTTGCTTGGGGTTGGTGGGAAGGGCCAAGATCCACTGACTTATTTAGGAGTTTGCTCCTGACTGAGACCTGTGAAGGCCAATTGCAAGTAGGTCGGAAGGACTTCAGTGAGACTACTGCGGAGACAGTGGCTGCTGGTGGACTGGTTGCAGGTTTAATGCGATTGGGACGCAGGGACCCACTCCCCCTCCTCCTTCTTCTTTGACTTGGGGTTACTCCGGGTTTTTTTTACTCCGGGGTCAAATTGGGGGAACAGCAATCTCGGGGGGAATCCACACGACACAAATAATCCAGTTTGAAACGGGATTATTTGCGTAACTCCTTCCTATGAAATCCTGGGATTTGTAGTTTTACAAGGCAGCCTTCTTGCCTCGCCAAACTACAAATCCCAGGATTCCAAAGGAAGGAGCAAATAACCCAGTTCCAATCTGGATTATTTCTCTAGTGTGGATGCTCCCTTCGTCCCATTTTCCATTACTTTCACTGTGTGTGTCTGCCTTCAAGTTGCCTGTCGATTTATGGCGACCTCATGAATTAAATGGACAGGTTTTCTTTCCTTGGTTTTTTTCCCGAGCTTCCAGAACACGGCCTCAAAGCCCAAGGAAAATCTATGGATGCCGGCCGTGAAAGCTTTCGACTTCACATTAACTGGACAGGGTTCGCTTGAGGCAAGGCATCCTCAGAGGTGGTTTGGCCAGTTCCTTCCGCGGAAATATAGCCCCGCAGCACTGATGGTCTCCCATCCAAGTAGTAACCAGAACCGACCCTGCTTAGCTTCCAAGATCAGACGGGCGCATTTAGGGCGGGTCGGCCCCCCTTTCCATTACTGTACTAGCAATCCTGGGTTAGCCGCCCTTCCCCGCCCACCCTGAACTCTCTCTTTAAGAGCCCTGGTTTGGGAATCCGCATCAAGGGGTCTCGAAACCGCTGCCCCGTAGCCCGACTCTGCTCCTGTGTCAAGCAAAGCGGGGAGCCTGGACTTGGGGTTGGCCGCAGGTGGACGGAGGCCTTTGTTCTGTCCTGAGCCGGAGGCCAGTCGGGCGGAGGAGAGCTTTTGTCCCCCACACAGCCTCGGTCGGGCTCGCAACCTCTCCGCCGAGTCAAGCGCCCTTAACTGCCCAGCCCGCCCTCCCTCCAATTGACCGGAGGAGGGCTGGTTTTTAATGACTCCCCAATTAAACTCAGCTGGCTGCTGTCGAGTCCTCTCTCCCTCCTCCTGGTCGGTGCGATGTGGGTCTCGTTTTCTTTTCTTTTTTTGGTTTAGGTTGGCGGGGGTAGTTGTTGTGCTTAAAAAACAGCGACCCAACTTAATCCTCGCGCCTCAGCAACCCCCTCGGCCTGTTAACTTCGGCTCGAGAGTTTAAGTGGCCATTTACACGTCGGAGGCTCCGAGCTGGAAGTGGCGGCCGAGCTCGCTCTAATTGCGGCGGGTTCGCTCGAGCGAGGGCCTGGCAAGCTGAGGCATTTTCATTCAAATCGCGGCCCGGCAATAAGCGCCAGGCGGGCGGCTTGGGCGGCGGCAATTAGGTTCAAGGGCCCCCCATTCAAACGGTGGGCCTCGGGGTCGCGTCGCCCCATAATTGCCCTTCTTTCGCTCTGGCTGGAGGAGGAGGAGGAGGGTCGGTCTCCCACCCCTCTTGGCTTCCTAGCCCCGCCGGAGGTGAGGTGGGAGCGCTTCCCTCCCAAGCTCAGCGTCTCCCCGGCCTTTTGGCGCGCTCAGCTCTCTGCTCTCTCTTCGCAGCTCCCGAGGTTCATGGCTGAGGAGTGTGGGCGAGTGGCAGCCGCGGCGGCGGCGGCGGCGGCAGTAGCCACGGGAAGGAGGCGGAAAAGCGCCGGAGAGACGGGGCTGGTGAGTCAAGGGAGACCCCGCGGCCTCCTTAGTAGGGGTGCCCAAGCAAGCGGACTTCTTAATGAGGGGAAAGGGGGTATTTCTGGAAGTAAGCGAGGGCTGTGAAGGCAGGAGGGGATGACTCTGGGGGAGCCTTTCAGAGAGGAGGGCTGGGGGCTCGCCTCGGAGAATGGCTTCCCGCTCTGAGGGAAGGCGGCAAACGGGGCGCGCGTGGCCAGCTCTGAGGGGCTCGTGGAGGACTCCAGTTCCCGCCCAGCGCTGGCAGGAAGCCCTTCGGGTGGCCCCTCGTCAGGGCCCGGCGCTTCTCTTCCCTGCCTTGCTTCCCCCGTGGCCTCGGCCAGGAGAGTCGGGGAGGCCCAAACGAGACAAAAACCAAGAAGCGCCGGGACACCCGGCAGTTTTTAAAGCCACGGAGCCCATTTTCTCCTCCAAGCGGTTTACGAGGGGAAGCTTCTCTGCTACACGTTGTACACCCGTTACTATCCTCGCATTAGTCAGCGCAGCTACTGGCCCCAATCGGGGTTCCTTGAGGAAATTGTGGGTGGCCATTGTAGGCCCCCTCCATTGGCGTCTGTCCCCTTGGACGCTTTAACAGGCTTTGCTCCCAGGACGCCAGAGAAATAACCTTCGGAAGCAGTATTGTATGCGCAGGGCCGGTTTAAGGAATTTGGGGGCCCCTACAACGCTTTATTTTAGGGGGGGGGATATGCTTCTCTCAGGTCAATGTAACCTAAGCTATTCATAGTACGGGATATTCAGATTATTACTATTTTTGCAGGAGGAGGGTTACGACGCCCCCCCCCTGCGGCTGCAGGTGCTGCAGGGCCCTTAAACCGTGTATGTGAAAGAGATGCCGTGTTAGTCTGGTTTTTGACCCTGCGAGGACGAGGAGAGGCGGTTTGGCGGGAAGGGACGGAGGTGGGCTGGAGAAAGGGGCTTTGCTGGGGCTGGCTAACCGTCCGCTGCCTGCCTGCCTGCCAGGTGAGCCCCGAGGCGGCTGGAGACGAGGACTCGTGCTCTTCGTCCGCCCCTCTCTCGCCTTCGTCGTCGCCCCGCTCGCTGGCCTCGGGCTCCGGCGGCTGCGCGCCCAGCAAGTGCGTCTGCAACAGTTGCGGCCTGGAGATCATCGACAAATACCTTCTCAAGGTGAGCCTCACCTCAGGCCGGCCGGGGGGCGCCGCCTCCGTCCTCCTGGCCCCGACCCAAGCGCCCGGCGGAGGGAGGGAAGGAGGGAGGGAGGGGGGGCGGGCAGGCGGGGGGGGGGGCTTGGCCTGGACTCTTTGGCAAGCAAGCCAGCAGGCCTTGAGTCCACATAGCGGGACTTCCATACCTTGGCGAATCCCTCTGGGGTTAGAGAGCCTTCCCTTTGTCTTTCCACCAGCAAGAAGAGAAAAGAGAGACCCTTCAGTACAGATCTTTAACGCAACGGGGATGCTGCATTCTAGAGGGTGTCAATGAAAAAAGTCAATACACAGGGCATGGGAGTTTTAAAACTTGATTCTTAACTCTAAAGGACTTTTCCCAAGAGTGTTGGACTCTGAGAGACCAAAGTTTGAATCCCCAAAGTTTGAATCCCCGTTAGGCCATGGAAATCCTCTGGGTGATCTTAGGCAAAGGCACACTTTCTCAGCCTTAGAGGAAGGCAAAGGCAACACCCCCCCCAAACAAATCTTGCCAAGAAAAAAAATGTGATCCCCCGCCCTCTATTATGGTCACCATATGTCCGGAAACAACTTGAAGGGAATCAACAACCACCTTTCCGAGGGAATTGTCTCAAAGATCACAGCAAAGGAGAATGAATCTTGGTGTTAAAAAAATTACTATTTGAATTTGGATCTAGATTGAGCCACATGTTTTCAGTGTGGCCTAAGTTGAACTATCTTGGATTCTATCTTCTGAAACTTTGAAACCCCAAAGTAAAAGAGCCTTTCACTGTGCTTACATGTTTGAGAGTTGGTTACAAGCTAAAACTACCATTAATCCACAGATGTTTGGGCTCTATCATATTTACATGCAAGCAAAAATGTTTTCTTTCATCTGAATGTTTAGCATTTAAAGGGAAACAATAATACAGTATTATACATTTAGGAATGACATATTTGCAGTAAAACAGAGCCACTGTTTGGCAGAGAATTTAACTCAAAATTATGCCTTGGTAATTTTATTCAGTTTAAACCACTGCTGTGTTCAAATGAAGTTCTCTGCACAGTCTATGAACTCCATGTGTGTGTTGTGTTATGGTTTAGTAGCCACTAATCTAAACTGAAACCTGGTTTTGTTGTTAAAAGCCCAGTAATTTGAATTTCACTGTCATCTGGCTGTTAATTTTGGCAATTACTTTCTACAAGAAGCTCAACATTTCGTCCATGCCCAATCTAGAAAAATAGTCATTTTTCTGCTTTTACTTGAAATGTTTTGAGTACCATTTTGGTTAATTTGCTTTATTTTATTTTTTTTCAAATCCTTGACTTTATGTGGATGATTTGAAGTGGCAAGTTGGATGTAAAACAAAAAAAGTGTTTATAATATAAGATCATTATTTTATTTTCATGCTCAGTATCTTTATCAAGCTTTTTGACCCACTGTTTGCTAGTGAAAACTGAGCACACAGGAGAGATTTTTCCCAATGGCAACACAGAAGCAAATGCAAAGGACCTGACCCAAAATTACAAGCATATATGATTAGGCATATATAAAGAAAACATAGTGTGTACATATGTACAAACCATAGAGAAGAGTAAAATCTGCAAAAATCAAGATCTTCTGCTAAAAGCAACTAACAAAAACATTCAAATAACCAGTCCAAATTATCAAATAGACAATTATTTTCCAGATTGCCTGTCCTAACTTCCAAGTAGATAATCTAATTATTGTCAATAAGTATATAATGTGCATTTTTAAAAGTACTTCTTCAGAACTGGACTTCGGCAAATGGCAGCCAGATATGATTCCTCCACTTAACATAATTTTGTGGCATAATTAAATGAAAGCTGTTTCCTCCCAGTTTAAAAGATACTTTTAATTATTCTTATGTTCACCATGCCAAACATGATAAGGTGATTACATTGAAGGGCAAGGAATTAAATAGTCTAAATACTCAGTGAGAGGTACATATCAATATTAAGCTATTCTAGTATTAAAATCTTCAGTTATAAGCTTGTTGGGAAAACCAAAGTCTTGATGCTGTTTACCCAGTTCTGGAAAAATAAGCTCTGTGGTCTAGATTCAGTTGTTAGTCCCCACTAGAGTAGACTCACTGAACAGAACAGAACTTAGATAGCTGTTCATTTACCAACCTCAGCCTGGCTGGGACTAACAACTGGGGTTTGGCTTTTGAAAGCCCCATTAATCATTGCCACTAACAAAGAGTCTGAGATGAACATGCACAAATTTCTCCACTGTCTTGAGGTGCTGATTGATGAAGGTAAGGTGATATTACATTTGATATGTATGCTTATCTTATATTTGGGTATTTTTAAAGATATATGGAGGGAGATTGTATTTATGGATTTGCATTTTATGATAATAAATATTCATGTATTTTCTTTCAGTTGTTATACAGGATTTAGTGCATAGTTTCATTAAACATTTAGTGCATAGCTTCATTAAACATGTGGTCATAAAGTAGTTAAAAAGTAGCAGTATAATGTGAAGTCGAAGACTTTTATGGCCAGCATCCATAGCTTTTTTGTGGTTTTCTTCCAGGCTGTGAGGCTGTGTTCTAGAAGAGTTTATTCCTGATGTTTCGCCTGCATCTGTGGCTACATTTTAGCCACTTAAATATTTCCAAACTGGTCAAGAATGTTTCATGTGTATATTCATATTACCTTTAATCTGTGCTAGGCTGCTCTTAGCAGTGAAGGAAATGTGTTCAAAAATTTTCTTCACTGTATGCAAGATGTTTGATATTGTTTAGTTAGATGACTTTGGCTTCAACTCAGGAGAGCCATGTGGAATATTTGTTTCCTTTTCCTATTATTGAAAAGACCCATTGGCTAGAAATGGTGGGAGTCATAGTCAAACATATCAGGAGGGAACCAATTGGAGAAGGTTATATTGGAGAAAGGTAATAGCTGCATTATACTGTAACTTAAGTATCACCATAGAATTACATTTATCCAGTTACAGCCACTACCATTGGCAACTGGTAATGGTAAACTCTGAGCAGGCAGGTTGTATTCTAGGTTGGCAGCATTGTTTGTACATATTTTTCAGCAACATTCTTTAATTACAGTTTGTGTATATATCATCTTCAGTCTAGCAGCTACCCCTAGGTCATTTATGTGGCTATTGTGTCAGAATTCTGACCTGTGACAAAAGGCACATGAGAAATAGATCACTAAGGCCAAGTCAAACCCCACATGCCTGTACCTGTTGCTAGTGGATTATTCTGGTTTATAAATCTGCTGCTGCCCACCTTTTCTTTAAAAAAACCCTCTTTTTATGGTGCACACAAGTGATATTTTGCCTTTCCCCAAAAAGAAAGACAAAAAAAGATAGCACAAACCTTCTTTTTATTGCCTTAGCAATCACTCACTAAAATGAAAATCCTATATGGCAACAGCGGGTGCTTGCCCTGTTAGCCAGCCCCGCCCCCTGTGTTCATCCAGCCAATCAGGTTTGCACTGTGTCCTTCATGGGGAAGCGATTCATGTCAAATCACTTGTCTTAATGAGCAAAAACGCACATATCACTGGAGTGTTTTTTAAAAAGTTGGGAAAAGCTGCAAAGGCTTTTCTTGCATAGTTTTCCCTGTTTTTGCCCCCCTCCTTCACAATACGACGAGACAATGCAGGATCCTATTAAGATAGCTCGTTTTCTGACTGAATTCTGTGAGGGGTATTTTCATCATGTGGACAACCCCTAAGAAGCACCTTGGAAGAAAGAAAAGTTTACAAAAACTTACTTTTTAAAAAACTTTCTGCTCATTAAAAGGATGGATTTACTCACCGAGTAGAAATTAACGACATCTGACTTCACCAGCTTTTTCACCTCTGTCACTCAAGGAAGGAGACTTGCCCTGTAACTTCATCCATATGATGTGCTAAATTTTCATTTTATATATATCTACTCTATAATTGCTTTACATAAAATTATTAGGGTGTGTTTTTTTTTTAAGGCCATACTGTATGAGTAGTCCATCAGTAGTCTCTGTTCAAAAGGGTCATGCAATTTGCAGGAACATTTTTGTCCAGTATCCTAATTAATTTCTGACTTAGGCATATTTGCACCAGCATAATTCTGTGACCTGTTACTATAAATTGCTCAAGGACCCCCATGGTTCTCTTCCACATTACCCAGTTGTGGCACTATGATTCCACTAGCAGCAGTGGCAACATCCTATGGTAGCAGTTTCTAAACCTTGGTCCTCCAGATGTTTTGGACTTCAGCTCCCAGAATTCCTGACTATTGGCCAAGCCAGCTGGAGCTTCTGGGAGTTGAAGTCCAAAACACCAGGAGGACCAAAGTTTGGAATCCCCTGTCTCATGGAAACATGGAATCTGCAGCTTAGGGAGGTGTCCTTAGAATTCTCTGCCTGAGGGCTTTACTTCCTCATCAAACTACAAACCCCAGGGTGCAGCTGTGGCAGTTAAAATGGAATCATGGTGCTATAATTGTGGAGTGTGAAGTGGACCCTGATGTACTGCAGCCACAATGTTGCAAGTTCGGTCCCAAGGGCTTCAAGGTTCACTCAACCTTCCATCCTTTCATAGGTTAAAATTAGTACCCAGCTTGAGGGGGGCAATTTGCTAACACACATTGGAAACCACTTAATGCAGTGTAGATGTGTAAAGTGCTATTGCTTAACAATTTGTAAGCCACTCTGAGAGCCTTTGTGGCTGAAGAGTGGGGTATAAATACCTAAATGAATAAATAAATAAATATACTTTCACATTGTCATCTGTCTTACCTCTTTTCTGAATTGATTCTTTTATGTTATTTCTTTCCAATGAAATTGTGATCTTAACGTCTTAATTCTTTGTTCAGTCAAATTTCATGTGATATCTCACATCCTATCTGTTCAACCCCATGTGTCTGTATAGATGCCTCCTTAGAAATGAGGGGAGGACAGAGAGATTGTGTGGTGTACTGCTGAGTCACCACAAATACCAGTCAATTCCCCTGAAGAAACAAACTGTTTCTGGATTTCTATATATTTATTTTTCTTTGAATAATCTAATGCTGTTCCCCGATGACTCATACAATTCAATGGGGCTTATAGTGGAGAGCATTTCAAATTGTGTCCTCCCTGTGCATATTTTGTTATTAATGTTATTTATGGTTTCTTATATAATCTGTGAAGTCTGACATAATTTAGGTTTACTGTGATTTTTATATTCTTAAAGCTCTCTTTATAAAGGTCACTAAAATCACTGGTACTGCTTGTGCATTTTCTTCCTTCCTTCATAGGTAAATGATTTGTGCTGGCATGTGCGCTGCCTCTCCTGCAGTGTGTGCAGGACCTCCTTAGGAAGGCACACCAGCTGTTATATCAAAGACAAAGACATTTTCTGCAAACTTGACTATTTCAGGTAAAGTATACCTCTCAAATTTATTTTGATATTTAGAGATGGTGAAAATAGACCTTTCAAATATTGGGTTTGTGCATACATGCACACACATCCCAGTGCAGATAACCTGGCTGCACTACGTTGCTTTTAACTGGAGTGTATATCCTGTTGCATGATGAAATCCAATACAGCTATATTATTATCCCTGTTGGGTTGTGCATTGGCATAGAAATCCACTTGTACTCTCTTTTCTTTAAACTAGGAGGGGTGATTAGCCTAACACTCTAAAAGATTCCAGGAGGAGTAGAAAAGTTGGACCTCAGAAATTGGGTTCATAAAATGGATAAGTCTTTTTTGTTTGTGTTTTGGGAACCTATTTGACAAGGCTGACTGCTCTTTAAGTTTCCTCACAATCTGAAGGATTGGCCACAGTGTAATGTGTTCTTTAGTCTTGTTGCTTTCTGGAACCAGTAGGCAAAAAGGCTCTGGCAGCAGCCATGCCCTGTGAGTTTATGATGTGCATACTCGTTAACAGACTCTAGCTGTCAGGCAAGAGGATTCTGCTTTAGCTGTTTTTGACTATGCTTTCCCTCCTCCCTGACAATGGACCCTGCTGACTATGGGAGTTGGAATCCAACAACATCTGGGGAAGGTGCACAGAATGTTCACCCTTACAGTGGTGCATGACCATCTTTGATCTTGTGCTTGCTTAGCCTTAGTCAACAGTGTCATTACCAATGTCTTCAGTTCTGAGAGGGTCTGACCTTTTTGGTTTAAATGACCCCATGGGAAGGGGTTTGAGTTTGGAGGACGCATATATTTCCTGCCCTCCTTTGGGCACTAGGAAAGGATGTTACACATTGTTGTGTTTCTTTCCAACTGATTACTATCCTCACACTGGCTGTGGGCTGGAGCGCATGGCAATTCTGGTGACCAGTCTTCACTGGCAGCTTGAGGATAGCACATCTATAGAAGTCTTGGCCTTGTGAGTTTTGTGGAGTTTGGGAGGTGTAGCAGGATCTTCCTGAACACATCAGGGTTCTTCCCCTTATGTTATGCAAGGAAATGCCACCTGTTCAGACCCTCTCCAGGCTTCCTGCCCCACACATAAGCCAGCCACTGTTCTAATAGGGAAAGCAATATTGTGTACTGCAAACAGTAAGCAAACGCTAATGTTTTACTTGCATTTTTGTTGCTGCTGAAACCTCAGTTGTTTAGAATAGCATATGCCTGATTTCAAATATGTATTCCTGTTTTTATCCTTTCCCTACTGTGCAAGATACTTACTATTTGTGAAAGTAGAAAGCCAAAATCCTGACTTTTCACAGTGTGAATCAAGAACTGCTAGCTTTGTTGGTAAATGAAAGACAAAAGAGAGTAGTCTGCTCTTTTCATTGTTGGATGTTAAGAAAATTCTGCTTCTGAATGTTTTATCATGTTCTCCTGCTCATTGATTTGAGGATTATGTAACTCAAAAGCTTATATACCACAATGTAGTTGTTGGCTGGATCTTGGATTAAGAAAAGAAATCTGTACCCTGATTGCAGTAGGAAGATCTTAGGTCCATAATAAGACAGTCCCATATATGTGTACCTGTAAGTCCCATTTAGTTCAGTAGAACTTCATTACAGTTAACTAGGTTTAGGATTTCTGCCTAACTTTCCTACTGAAATAAGTAAGAGCCAACAAAGATAGTGCTTAATGTCATGGGGTCATGTTAACTGGCTCTGACAAAAGTTAGTTGAATTTAATTTGTTGTGGTTGTAGATTATTTTTTTTTTATTTTTTTTTTTTTTTTGCTGGTGTAAATAAACAACATCCTGACAGTATACTTGCTGATTTGGATATGGCATGGTTGACTGAGCATTGTAATCCAAAGTAGTAACTATAGCCCTGAATCTAATTTACTGCTGTCTAGAGTATACCATTCAATAAACTGAATTTGCTTAAGTGTTATTTACCATGTTCCCATTGATTCAGTGGGTATACACTAGCAGGAATTAACAATTATTTCAGGCCATGATAGATGACAAACAGTGTTTTTAAAAAATTCATAAAGTACTTTGTGTATTTATAGTTTTCTGTTTGCTAATTTACAGTTATTTTCTCAAGCATTAAAGTGTTTCAGTTGCACTGACAACACTACTGGGAGTAAACTACTCCCACAATCTTTTCAGCAGATCCACATCTAACAGAGATAGAACAACTTTACTGCTAGAGTAGACTACTGCTGTTGGAAGCTGAAAATACAACTTTTTGTTTGCTCAACAGCCTTGGCTTTATGACTGTAAAGTCCAACTGTGGCCTTTCAGCCTAAACAAAGCCTAAATGAGTCTGTTGAAAATTCAAAATAAAGAACACAGAAATCATTTGTAGCACTGGTGATGGGCTAAATACAACTTTTAGTGAAGTTTATGAGAGTTTGTGAAATGTGTGCTGATTCTTGAAAAATACAACAAAAATTCACTTCATATGCCTGTTAATGGCTTCCTACACATCCATAGATGTTATCAGATAAAGCCCTTCTCAGTTGTTACATTTAATCTATTTGCTAATTTAAAGCCATTTGCTAATTTAAAGCCACAAATAGGTGCTGCATCCTTTTGTTGTTGTTGTTGTTGTTTAAAGTAAGCATAGACAAACTGATATAGATTGAAAGCCAGATTTGGAATCTTTTGATCTCTGCTGTGGTCCCATTCTGGATCAGGCAGGTCTGCAACTTCTATTAACCCAGAGTGATCAGCATCTTTAAAGTAACATGCAGTTTGGCCTTTAAGTCTCTTTACCCTCTCTTCCACTGGCACTGCTTCTTTCAAGGATGTTTAAAATATGACTGTCAAGAGAGCATTCCCTGGTGTTCACTAGCAATATTTATTTTTTGACCACTGGTGGTGAGTCAAGATGTTTTTCTTCTGGACTTAGTTTACTATTCTCAACTTTCGCACTGTTTTGATTTGGCTTTTTAAAAAATTGGTACATTGCTTTGTGTATTAAATATTCTATACATGATCTGGTAAACATGTTCCTGCACTGGTTGTGAGGTACAGAACTAAAAGACCAAAAATGTTTGTAATCCCAATTATATCAAAATACACTCCAGTGTAACACCATATCTATGATATAACATGGCTACTCGGCTGACATACCTCAAAGCAAACTGCTTGTCTTTATATGATCTCTTATGTTCTCTCAAAAAGCTTTGGTAGACACAAAGGAACAGGATCTCAAAATTACACGAGCAATCCTTCCTTTTTGTTGAAGAAAATTAATGGAAGTTAAGCAATGCAAATCCTAGTAAGAACAATTGTATTTTTTATGAACTTCAGGAAAAGTATCCCATAAAATAAAATTCACTATACCCAACCTTGGTGGGAATTAAAATATAAGAGGCTTCTGTGACTTTGTTCTACCCTCCTTTTCTTTCTTTCTTTCTTTTTTTTGTCATTGTAGACGGTATGGAACTCGTTGTTCCCGTTGTGGCAGGCACATCCATTCTACTGACTGGGTCCGAAGAGCTAAGGGGAACGTGTATCACTTGGCATGCTTTGCCTGCTTCTCCTGCAAAAGGCAGCTTTCCACAGGGGAGGAATTTGCTTTGGTTGAAGAAAAAGTCCTTTGTAGGGTACATTATGACTGCATGTTGGATAATCTGAAAAGAGAGGTGGAAAATGGTAACTCTTCTTTTTGTTGTTAGGTTCCGCTTTGTAGGCACCACACCATGGTTTCCCATGGTGAGACAAATACACTTGCGGTTCTTGAAACTTGGCGCAGTGTTCTGTACCTAATATGTAACTATCTAGTGGGTTCATGAGAAGTTGGACATCTGTAGTTTTCTCTTGGCTGCTAAGGATAATTTTAAAGTGTTTTCATATCCTTGCCACAAGGGTGCTTCAGATTACCAGTTCCTCATGTAAATACATAATAATAAAGTTTTGCCTGTACAGTATTTGTATCCTCAGTGTTTGTGTTCTACTGAATGTAACAAGGTTTTCTGAAAGGAATTGCATTTAAAAAAGAGATACATCACTATCACTATTGCTATGGTAACTAGCTTTTTGAAGGTTTTTAAAAGCATGGTAACCCAAGTCCACTATGTATGTCCTTCCTAACGAAACTTGTTCCATGCAGTTACAAAACAGTGGCAAAAATCCACCTTTATCATTGCATACGTTAGGCTGGATTGTTTGAACTGAGTCCTTGACAAATGCTATATGTACTGGAGCTCGATTGTACAAATTTATGCAAGTGTAACATTTCTTGCCATTTATTTCTCCTTATTTGCAAAACAGAACTGGGTTTTGGGACAGCACATACCATACTCTGATCTGATAGCTCATTGGTTGTTCTCCCAATAAAGTTGGAGATCTTGCTTCACAAGAAACCAAATTCTATCAATTTTCTCAAAAATGTAAAACTTGAGGTATGAGTACTCAAGCCCAAGATTAAAACAGCTTCATAATAATGAAAAGTTGATATTCCAGTATTCAACTCTATCCAAATACTAAACATTAATTCTGATGTAATGTTTGTAACTATTGTCTACTGTCAGTGGAAGCAGCCCTTGGACTTTTATTGTCTTCTTTTTTGATTTCAGGGAATGGTATTAGTGTAGAAGGTGCATTATTAACAGAACAAGATGTTAATCATCCAAAACCAGCAAAAAGAGCTCGGACCAGTTTCACAGCAGATCAGCTGCAGGTAGAGCCCAGGCTCGGTAGAATGCTGTAATCAAAGTCAGCTGTCGGGTGCTTGGGACGGGAAGCAGGGGAGAACATAGCAACTTTATGCTGGCATAACTAAGAATTGCTGCTAAAACTAGATGGATATGGGGGAAAAAACCTCTTCTCCCTATTGCAGACTATCAAGGCACAGCATGTTCCTGGGATATTTTGTGAGCTTTAGCTGTTTCATATGAAATAGTTACTCTTCAAGATTTTCTGTTTCCCTGAAGGCAGCTGGTAATTCTGTACAGTGGGAATGTAAATGCTGATCTGTTTTCACTACTTGTTGAAATTCATTAAGTCAGACATTTACATCACTACACATAATTACAATAGGAGACTAAATAGTTTCAGTCCTATGTAATATGAAGAGAGACATTTGGAAATCTGCAGAATATACCTTTAACAGGAAATGCAAGGTTCTGAGTGTCTTAAATTTCACCACAGATGCTACAGCAAGTGGCAATCAGAAATTGTGGCTCTTGAGAGAGAAAGGTGGTGTTGTGTTCCAATTGGCAAACACCATAACTGTTGTGACGATAGGTCAATAATACTATCTGTAAGCCCTGTGGTCTACTGTTGCAGAAAAGATTTCTTAACAGACCACGTTGCAACAAAGTAAACACAAGCACACTTTCCTGCAGCAAGATTTTTTTGTCTCTTAACTACTCTCTTGCTCTTCATAGTATGGTAGATAAGCTGGACATTCTTTATTGCTAATATTTACCATGTGTCTGTTTCCATTTTCTTCTTTATAGTCTATTCTTGCAAGTACTGTAGTTGTTGAAGTGGAAAGCACCAGTAGTATTCTCTTCACTTTTGAGGAACACATTTTAGATGTATATTTTTTTTTTGTTTCATGCTCACCAGTTTTTTTCATGGCAAAACCAGCCATCTCATCAGCAATATGTGAGCCTAATTTTGTTTATTCGATGTGTTTGACATCTTAAGCACATTAGCTATTAGCTAGTTCTGTTCTCTTGAAGAATTTGCTGGCTATTGTCAGAAGAAAAACACACATTAATTGAATGGAAGATTGGGGGTGTCTCCTTGAAACATAAAAAAGTATATGGAGCAGTATGGCGTAGATCAGAATTGGGGAACTTTTGGTTCAACGGAGGCTTAGGCCTTGAACCCTCCAGCCAGCATGACTAATACTAGTGAATTTGAGGAGTGCTTGTCCAAAATACATGAAGCACAGAAGGTGCCCCAGCCTTGATCTAGATCATGGATAGATGATTTGTGAGCCTTCAGAAATTTTTGGACTGCAGTTTTCATAGCAGTTCTCAATTAAAACAGCTGGAAAGCCACCACTTCCTGGCTCTCAATCAGATGCTAGATACATGACATTTCCACCTCTGCACCATGTAATTTATCTTTTGAGTCAATTAATCTTATCTACTTGAAAAAATCTATCAAAACTGAGAGTGTCACAGGTGGTGTTCTCCCTTATATAAATTCTGAAATGGAAACTAGAACTGTGGCTACTTTCCAAGTGAGGGTTTGCTGCAACACTAAATGTGAAACAATACTTAGTACATAATTACTTTAGCATGCATTT
This sequence comes from Gambelia wislizenii, assembly GCA_030847615.1. Classification (NCBI taxonomy): domain Eukaryota; kingdom Metazoa; phylum Chordata; class Lepidosauria; order Squamata; family Crotaphytidae; genus Gambelia; species Gambelia wislizenii. Next base: position 115,623,020 of record JAUMIR010000004.1, read on the forward strand.
TTAATTGTCGCGAGAGAAAAAGAGAGAGACCTCTAGGGTGGACAGATGAAAAGGGGGCATGACTCTCTAATAGTTGTGCAGAAGGGAAGATATCAGCAGATGTAGTTCACATGAACATCTACACTGGCTGAAACAGGTGGATAAGTGGGCAATTGTTAAAGGCAAAGAAGTTCAGTTGTCATTTGCATCTGTCCAGCTGAGTGTCATTAACCTTCACTACTCTTTTTGATCATTGAAGTCAAGAATGGGGAGTCTGGAGCCTAGCTAATGTTTGACTACAGTCACTTTCACCCCTGTTCAATGGTCATGCCAATGGGGCTGGATGGGAGTTGTAATCCAACAACATCTGGATGACCACAGGTTTCCCATTCTTGCCTTACCTGCTACCGGTATATCTGACACCAGATTTGTACTTTTCTCACACCTCTTTTGTATGCCTTAACAAATGTATTCAAACTGCAATTTTAGGCATGTTTATTTGGGAGCAAACATCGCTGAGCTCAGTGGGAATTGCTTCTATATACTGTAGATACGTACACAGTCTATGAAGTAGTAAAATGCTTTAATTTACAGTATATACCCAGCTTTCTGTGAAAAATACCTATTCAGGCTCATTATAATATGTTAGATAAAACAATGTAACAGGAAAAAGAGAAAGTATAATCAAGACAATAAATCAACAATGACTTTAAAAACAATTAAAAGTAGTAAAAAACAAAAGTAGTATGGAAAAAAAACAATATGAGGGAAATTAACAAAAATTATTTTAGTTAATTCAGTCCCCTGTGCCTTCCAAAAACATTCCCTGGATGGTTTCCCCAGACCTTCAGAGCAGATTTTGAGGATGGCAGTCTATGATAAGCTGGTCAACAGTTTCTGCAGAGAAAATTGAACAAGTCCTGGATCTCTTAGATTAAGCTTAATATTCAAATCAATAATAAAGGAAAATGAATATCAGAGATACCAGCCATTCAGATGATTTCTTAACATGCTTAAGCTGTTGAAAGTAATTTACTTTGCAACAATCAACCTTGGCTGAATCTAGTCTGTTTGTCACACATAGGTCCCACTGAAATCAATAGAACTTAAAGCAAGTTGTGATTGCCTTTTCATATCAATTCCAATGGGACCAACATGTGATCAGCCTAAAGCACAATTTCTGTATGTTTTCCATGCTTTTGAAGAAATGGGCTTTAGCCCCCAAAAAGTTTTTTGCTAGCTAAAATTTTTAGGTTTTTAGGATGCCGCAACCTTTTTGTTGTTGTAATCTTTTAAATGTTTACACAGAAGCAAGTCCATTGGATCAGTGGGGCCTGTTTCTAGGTAAATGCACATAGGATTGTGGTATTAGTCTGGATCCAACCCGTTTTCTTTAGTATTCAGGTTGTCCCCCGCTTGCACAGGTGATATGTTCCTGGGCTTACCACAATAGGCAAAACTGCATATAATAGCAAAGCACCATATTAGACCATAGCATTGCATCAGAAGACCTAGAAAATGCTTAGAGGGGACTCTTCTCTGGCCTGACTCTATGGCCAGATGTTGACCATAGAGTCATGCTGGAGGACCTGCCGATGCCTAGAGAAACCACCTCCAGCACAGCTATGTAGTCCTCCAAATGCCTAAGGAGACCTCCCCCCCTGACTATGTGTAAGTGAAACCACAGGTACCAATCCCTCATAAAGGGGGGATTGTATTAGGAAATTTGCAAGTAGCCAAAGAGACAGTTGTGTGTGGCTGATACAAGGGTTCAGTGTTCTACATTTACGGTGGGATAGACTTTTATATTTTGATGTAATGTTCAGATGAAGCTCTTAATTGAGTGTATGGTCAATAAGCTTTTTTTTAAAAAAAGGTTCCTGCAATGGTCATTTAGTCCAACTGGTGCCACTGCTGGCATCCGTGGCTAATTTTTCACTGATAGATGGCCATCCAACCTCTGTTTTAAAACATCCAGTGAAGGAGAGTAAACCCCTTACATAACACATTCCATTAATATAATCTGAAAATATTTTAATGTTATCTGAACTATTGTTGGGTTATTAAATAACAGTTGAACAATAACACATTCTAGCCAACAATTCAGAAGCTAATTAAAGTCAAAGCTGAAGGCAGCACGGCAGAACAAGCTGTTTGGTGGAAATCCTTCCATTATAGAGCTTTCCCCCTTTCCTTTTTTGGTGTGGTAGTCTCACCAAGAGGTAATTTTTAATTATGTCATTCTGGTGAATATGTTGTATGGGTGTAACTTCGCATAACAGAAACTAGTATAGCTATTTTCATGGCTCTTTTCCATTCTCTGTTTAGCTTTAATATTTTTCATGTGTATGCAAACATTGCAGATGGCATGTTTACTGCCACTGTATAAGGCAAAAACTAGTTCTTGTCACATGAAGGAATTTTCATTTAACATATATTTTGGGGGTAAATTGAGTGTTCTCATGATAACTTCATGTTAATTTTTAATTGACGAATAAGAATCTAGCTTTGATTTATTTTTAGTTAATATAGCTAACACTTGGGCTAATCTGGTCCTTAGATAGGCTTAGTGATTAAACACAATCCTTTTATGTGGAAAAAATGCACTCCTCAAAACTGTTACTAGAGGTTGATGCATGACTGCATCTTGATATTTATGCAGTCTTTGCTAATACTTCAAAATACAATTTAAAAATAAAAAAAAAACTTCTTGCATTTTCCAGGTAATGCAAGCACAGTTTGCTCAGGACAACAACCCAGATGCACAAACACTTCAAAAACTGGCAGAAAGAACAGGCTTGAGCAGGCGTGTGATACAGGTAACTGTACTGCAGTTACTTCACAAGTACTGTGAGCAAAGCTCCTCAGTTAATGAAACTCCCAAAGACAGCATTCCTATTTATCAACATTCTTTAGCTAGAAACAGATACAGTGTGCCCTCCTGATCCACTGACTCAAATCAGCCATGGATTGTCACATCCCATACCTAAAATGGCGGTAACATGTATGCGGACCTGTGGACGTGTCTGCATGCACGTTAATGTGATTTAATAATATGGGGCGCATCTGCATTTTTGCCATCCACACATGGAACCTAATCCAGATGGATCCAGAGGACCCACTATATTGTGTAATATCTTGTAGCAGTCAAAAACATTTATTATTTTTCAGGAGGGACTACCACAGCTAATCTCTTCCATCAGATACTTTTACATTGCTGAGGGAACATGATTTAAGGTTGTCTTACATGTTCCAGGAGCAACGTAAGTGATAATGACCCAAAGTGAAATGGAGACCAAATGCTTACAGAGAACTCTCCACATTTTTTATTTTACCAACTTTGTCCATGTACGTATGCTTTATATGCTTTATACCTGAGGCCTTAATATCATTCTGTACATAATCTGAAGTAGTGTGTTTATATCCACAAAAGCTCATGCTAAAATAAAAACCAGTTAATCTTAAAGGTGCTGGCACATTTCTTCCCCTCCTGTCCTCCTTTTTGTGTATGAAAGTTAAATTGAGTCTACTTAGCATCAATGGAAGGACACAAAACATGAATAAGCCCACAGTGAAGCTACTGTTAGTTTAATTATGTTGTTGAACATGACATTAAATTAAAATGTCTGATAATGAATGCAATTGGCATGTTTTGTGTCTTCCTACTTTCCAGGTGTGGTTTCAGAACTGCAGAGCACGCCACAAGAAACATGTTAGCCCCAATCACTCATCTACTACTCCTGTTACAACAGTCCAGCCTTCCAGGCTTTCTCCACCCATGTTAGAAGAGATGGCGTATTCAGCATATGTACCCCAAGATGGGACAATGTTAACTGCTCTGCATAGTTACATGGATGGTAGGTATAGTAGCTTGCTATAACTACTTTATGGACTTGAGAAGAAAATGTGAAATGCATCTTTTAGCTCAGGGTGGGGCACCAAGCAACCCGTGGGAAGCTAACAACACACTTATTTTTGTCCAAAAGATGTTCTTGAGAGAGCCTAATTTTGTGGGGGGTGGGGTGCTTATAAAAAGGTCTATAGACCTCTGCAGAGAGATGCTTGAGACTGATGGCAGTATGTTAGTGGCTCAGAAAGCCAGCGAAATCTCTACATATAGTATTTCTCCCTAGATTGCCTTTATTATTTTCTTACTGACTCACTTATGAAAGGCATGAAGTCATTATCCCTCATCCTCTATGGTAGTGTCTGGTGCTTCTTTGCCAATGGAGGATTTCTGGGAGAGAAATGGGATCATGTATAAGGAACCATGGCAGCATGGAGACAAATTTGAAATTTGTCATGACAGATACACTATCATGTTTTTTCCCATGTGGGTCCACCATTCCTGTGTCACCAGAGTGGCATGGAAAAAGGACACTGGGTTCTTAATGTAACAAGTATTCTCTGACTTTATCCCAAATTGGACATCTTCCTGCCAGATTTAGGATATTCCAGAATAAATTTCCACACATCAATTTGTGTTTTAGAATTCCCTGTTACACAAACTTATATTAACAATGTTTTTCATGCTGGATGCTCAGCAGAAGATAATTTTTCTGCCCTTGCCCAAAGAGCTAGTTGTAAGCATGAGTTCTGCACAGGTTGCTGGAAGAAAATGTGACTTATCAACGTGCATGCATGTGGGCTTATAGTTAGAGCTAGACACATAGTGAAGCTGCTGCCCTCATGGCCATTAACACATATTCCTGATGACAATAGAATCTTATTTGACTATAGTTATATGTAATTTACTATAGATAGTCCCTGTTGTCAAATTTTGGCTATTCATAGGTATTCATTCAGTGACTATGGAGGGATATCACTTTGGAGGGGAATTTTTTTCATCTCTGGAACAAAGCAGGATAGTATTCTTCCATAATTAAACTGTAAGCATATCTTGGTTTATAACATATTTGAATATAACTTTGAATTTGCCAGTAGCTAGAATACTTAATTGTGGCAGAGGGGTCTAATTAGGGTTTTTTTTATCCCTAGGGTATGACTTGATGCCTCAGCTAAATTGTTATTTATTCACGAAGTTCAATCTCTCCACATTTTAAAATGTTCATGTTCTTACTGAATTATTTTAAAGAAACAATAAGAATGCAATACTCAAGTTTTAAAGTATTATTTATGTAGCACTTAAAAACACACACACTGTACGCACTTACCCTTTTACACAGGTAAGAGCAGGACAATGTCAATCAATAAGGAGCCCAGATGGTGCAGTGGTTAAATGCCAGTACTAAAGTCACATCATTGCAAGTTTGATCCTAGAGGGCTCCAAGGTTCACTCAGCCTTCCATCCTTCTGTGGGTCGGTGAAATGAGTACCCAGCTTGTTGGGGCCAATTAGCTAACACATTGTAAACAGCTTAGGGAGTGCTTTGCACTGATAAGCGGTATAGAAATATAAATGCTATTGCTAATCAATCAATAATTCATTATGGTTGCAGACTAGCATAGGACAATGTCAAGGTAGGATACATTCCAGATAACAAAAAGGAGGAGTCCTAGTTCTACCAGAACCAATGCTAACTCCCCCTGGCTTAAATAGCATTCATTTTTCAATATAGGCTTTAAAGGGCTTCATTCTGTCACAAAAATGATTTTGTAAATACGCTAAAGGCACCAGATCCCATCTGATCTTGGCAGCTAAGCAGGGTCAGCTCTGGTTAGTACTTGAATGGGAGACTACAAATGAATCCCAGGTGCTAAAGGCTATATTTCAGAGGAAGGAACTAGTAAAACTGCCTCTGTGTATTCCTTGCTATGAAAACCCTATGAAATTCACGGGGTCGCCATAAGTCAACACGAGACTTGAAGCTACACACACACACACACACACACACACACTTGTGGACTGTAGCAAACGGGATACCAACTATATCTGTAGTAAAATGCCTTCATCCCAATCTGCAGAGTTGTTCGTATGGGAACGACATGCACCAGTTTGAGTATAAAGAAGAAATCTTTGTTGTTGTAGAAAAAGGACCCTTGCAGAAGCTGGTGACATGGGTGCCACTTGCTGGTATCCCAGCCCTATCAATGCAGTTGGATTTTTTATTCACAAGTAATATTTTTCTACTTCTAGCCAGGCTGACCAGCAAATCTTTCTATTTTTGTAGCTCATTCACCTTCTGCTCTTGGACTCCAGCCTCTGTTACCCCATTCAATGACACAGCTGCCAATAAGTCACAGCTAATTCATTTCTTTCAGGGACATGAGACTAAGGAGGTACCTTTGTGTCACCTATTATACTCTGTCATTGAAAATCAGTTTAATCTTAAATAGCATCCAAAGCATTTTGAAGACAATTTTGTTGCCCAGGTATGTAAGTAATAGTTGGCCTGCAAGACACTTTTATGGCTTTCTCCATAAATATGTTTACAAGACTTATTAAAAAGGAACACCTTTTTTTGTATTGTCTGGAAGTAGTCCATTCTAGCTATGTGTTTGTTAATTTATTTATCATCAAAAGAGCACTTTGCCTAAAAGACATGACTGACAATTGTGCAAAATGTTTACAATTCTTTGTGAAATTGTAGTTCATCATTAGTTTGTATCTGTAAGTTATTGTTATTAAAGTATTACTTGTATTTGAGTTACATGCAGCCTATACTTTGAAGCTTATGCCCGTGAACTGGCAAAACTTCATTTGCCAGCATTCTCTAGATGACCTAAATAAAACCTTCTGTTGTAGCATGCCAAACAAACACGTTCCTGTGTTAGTGGTATAATTGTGCATGTTTAGAGCATGACTCTACTAGCTAAGGTTGTAAGGAAAGAGCACTGTACTCACATAAATGTTAAATGGTTTGGAAGTCACCTCTGAACTTGTGGTTATGACATCTGATATGGAATTATTTCACTATAAATGGTTTTGAAACATCAACGATGCACATTATAAGACTGAAAAACAGGCCATTGGGGCTATTAAAAAAGACATCTCTAGTTCTCTACAAGCAAAATTTTTGGCTGTGTGGTGGCTGAGGATTGGCTTTGGAGCAAAGCCAGAGCAGAACTTCCAGTGGATGGGACTCTGTTCTGGCGTGTTTTTTTTTTTTTAATTTTCTATTTAAAAAATTGATTGTGTGCATATCTGGATAAGTGCTTATCCAGTACTGCAGTACTCTGGGACCATGTATATTTATTCATTCACATTCACAAGCAAATAGGGGGAAAAAACCCACTGGAGCAGCCCCGGCTGTGTGGCCAGAAATAGTACAATGTATAAGACATCCGCCCTTTACTCCAGTGCAACTAATAGTATGGTGGTATACTCTGATCTACAATTGAAGAAGCCCAGCGAATGTGGCATTTTTGGGGCTGCAGTGGATCGAAGAAGTCCACCATGGCTACAGGGTAGGTAACGGGTTTCCTGCCTTTGTAGTCAAGCCCATACATGATCTATAAAATCTGAAAGGAACTGTTGGAAATCTGGATGGTATTGCTGCACTAGATGAGTGTACAAGCTGCTGTGAAGGGCATAGTTGCCGCTAGTGTCCAAATTGCCCAAATACCCAGAGGGAACCCAAACCCCTCTGATCTTGGAAGCTATGCAGCATCAGGCCTGGTTAGTACTTGGACAGGAGCCTGCTAGGGAGATTACCAGGTATGGTAGGCTATATTCAGAGGAAGTCAATGGCAAACCACCTCTGAATATTCATTGCCTTCAAAAACCCTATGAAATTCATGGTTGACTTAAAAGCACATACTTTAGTAGGCAAATACATGTTTCCACATCCCTCATAGAGAATATGCTTGTAGCAGTTTTGAAACATTTTGTGGGTTCCCTTTTTGTCTTATTTTTTGCTAAGTGAAAAGAACTATCTTCACAAAGGTCCTCTTTGTTTACTAGAAAATGCTGCAAATCACAGCCAAAAAGTGCTTTTCTTCTGTAGTGTGGTTTGCCTCTCACCTATATCACATTTGTAAAATTAACTGGTTTCTGGTACTGGATCAAGATACCATGGTGTTACTAAGAGGAAAATTTGCTCTTGCTCTCCACAGTCGTCGTCTATACACAGTCTGAGTATCATAACATTTTGCAGGTGTTTCAAAACAACCCTAGCTTTTGGTGAGTTCTTAAGTTTAAAATCCTGAGTATGTAGTCTTCCATTGACTACTAATTGTGAATGTTATATATGACCTCAGGTATTTGAGGTAGTATGCCTTTGAATACTAGTCGCTAGAGAGTGAAATGTGCTATTGTGCTCATTTGCTGCTTGTGGACTCCCAGTAGACACCTGGCTGGCAACTCTGGGATAAGCCACAGTACTATTGGGTTCTTACATTTGATGGAAGTGCATTCTTTCATGATAAGACACACAAGACACACAACACATATTCAGATCGTAAATATATGGTGGATTCCCATGGAAGATAGTGACTGCTCTAAAATGATTTCTGAAAATCAACATAAGGTAGCCTGCTTAAATAGGATTTCTCTCTAATGGGTTCTTTTTGCTTTGCTTTTTTAAAAATTAAAATATAGAGAGGATAGTTTCAGCAACCCTTCTACCACTCATTACACAATTAAGTATAAGTTGTTTGTTGTGTGTCCAAGTTGTTTCTGACTTAGGGTTGTCATATCATGGGGTTTTCTTGGCAAGACATGTTTGGAGTGGGTTTGCCCTTGCCTTCCTCTGAGGTTAAGAGTGTGATTTGTCCAAGGTTACCCAATGGGTTTCCATGGCTGAACAGGGATTCAAACCTTGGTCTCCAGAGTCCTAGTCCAACACTCAAACTACCATGCTGACTCTCCAAGTATAAGTACACATTGTATAATTACTGCAGTGTCCAAATATCTGTATGTCACCTCACTAGGTTTTTCAGCTTCATTTATAAAACTGATGATCTTGCAATTCCTTGTCTTGGCTCCATTAAAAGTACCTTGTTAATGTCGTGGAAAGAAGGAGAAGGGAACCAGCATATTTTACTCTTATCCTTTAACAAGTAGCTGAACTGAATGCAGTGGTGCAGGATTTTCAAGTGTGAAGCCAAAGACCATTTTAAAATTACAAAGTATTGAGGAAAGACAATGACCCCAATAGGATGTTCTAATGGCACTGCCAGTGTTTTAAAATAACTGGCTAATATAACTAGTTATTTTTAATTACTTGGTGTCTCCAGTAACTAAGATGTGAATGCATTACATGGCAATTGTAACTTACTGAGGGATAACATACCTTTCTGCAGTACAGCTAACCTTTTAGTAACTTTTATAGTTATTGAGGTGTTGCATCAGTAAATGGTGGAGAAGAAATTGTGCCAGTAAATGGTGGAGGAGCTGCCTCAGATCTCATCTCGGGAGAAAGGCAGGGTATAAATCCAGTAAACAAAGAAAGAAAAAAAATATTACATGATTCAAGTGTTGGTTTGTGCTGTGCTTTGTGCTGGTTTTTAATCAGGCTTTTAAAGTAAAAATGTCTCTCTTTTTTGAGAAATAAAGAAGTAAGTTCCTTTAAAAAAAACTATATGTGGTAACAGTGGCTATGAACTTTCTAGAGCTTTGGAACAATAACTGGAACAAATTACTTTTTAAAAGTAAACGTTCCAAGCTAACATTCCAACTTAACATTCTAGCCATATTTAGTTTTATTTATTCAATTTATCATATTTTCCACTACAAATATGCTCACAGGATTCTACCCAGCAACTATAAAAGCAATAAATTCATTATCTGGGACTTATATGCCATTTTTCCAGCATGAAATAACAGTGTATTCTATGACTATAAAATGTATTGCTGTATTAGGAGAGGAAATTAATAGGTGAAGGTGGAGAGAGAGAGAGTACAAAAGGAAGGCCCTTACAGAGCTCTCTTATGAACTTAATTATATACACCCCTGAATCAGTTTCAGATTCTTATGAGTGATGGATAGAAATTGTGCCAGTTTGACAATGAAGATATTCATCGATATGCACCATTATAACTTGATGATAAAATGCATTGTTATGAAACTTGCATTATGAGATTAAGAATGTCTGCTCCATTTTCATCTCCTTTCTGACTATAGAGGGAGAGTGGTTGGCCCCCTTACTGTTTGTAATGACTACCTATATCGTGATTTCCTGTGTGGCAGGGGGTTGGACTGGATGGCCCTTGTGGTCTCTTCCAACTCTACAATTCTATGATTCTACAAATTGTATTAGTAAGGGTACCAGAAGCCTGGTTTCACCAAAGTGGCAAAGGCAACAGTAGGGACTTAAATACCCTCCCCCCAAAAAAGTTCTCTATAATTCACTTTTATGCATACACTTCTCATGTTTTCTCCCAGTCACATCTCTTTAGAATGATACCCTCTGAATAAACTACAGGGGGTTGACTACATGATGAAAAAAACCCTCTAAGGACTTTTTCGGACATTTAAAAAGCAACACAGGCAGACTCGTCAGCTTGCGAGGCTGCAGCACTGCAAAGTATCAGTTTCGGATGACGCTGTCCTCTAGCGGTACTGTTGCAGTACCGCAGGGAGAGTTGAGCATCATATTTGCTTGATTTTTACTCACGAAAGTTGATCATGAGTAAAAATCAAGCAAATATGATGTTCAACTCTCCCCACGGTACTGCAACAGTACCGCTAGAGGGCAGCGTCATCCGAAACTGACACTTTGCAGCGCTGCAGCCTCGCAAGCTGATGAGTCTGCCTGTGTTGCTTTTTAAATGTCCGAAAAAGTCCTAAGAATCCAAGCAGAATGCCCTTGGTCCTTACAAATGCTGGCCCACATTTACCGTATTCAGAAGGAAGGGGGTTGAAAAATCTGAAAAACGCCAAAAAGATTGCAAGAACAGCTTTTGCTGTTTTTAGCTATCTTTTTTAAAACATCCACAAAATAGCACATAATTGGTTGTGTGATCAACCAAATCTAAAAGGGGCACACAGCACACGACAAACAGCAGGGCTGAAACCTGATTGGTCAGACCTTGTGGGGATAGGCTTACAAGGGAGAACTCTCAATGCCAGAGCAGCCATTGTTATTTTTATTTTATTTTTTGGCCAGTACAATCACTAATGTGGCAGAGCAAAAGAACAGAGGTACTTCTTAGTGGAAAATTGCTCTTCTGCAACCTTCTTTTAAAAGTGGGGGAGGTTTTCGGGAATCAATTCACTCACAGCCACCATTTTTTGGGAGGGGAAGGACTCTGGTGAACTGCCAAATTGCTACTTTTCCATTTCTGCAAAGTGTTGGATGAGTCGTGGGCACAAATGGAGTCTGCAGCAAAAGGGAGATAAATTTCTATTTTTTTTTTTTGGCGACAAATTCTCCTGTCTAGCTGACCCCCAGGTTTTATTTAAATCCCTGACTGCTGTGTGCTACTGCCACACTGCAGAAATAATGCAACCACTTTAACTATCATGGCTCCCTCCTATGGAATCCTAGGGGCCAGTTACATGGCAGAATAAAGTGTGCAAAATTCCAGATTACCATCCTTTTGCACCAGCGCTGCATAGTTTACATGATTTATTGCTAAATTGGAAGATCGGATGAGTTTTCGCCTTTCTTGTTCACACAAACAAAGGTGGGGGGCATGGCCTCCAGATCACTGTCATTAAAGCCAGGCAGGAGGCGGGGAGGAAGCAAGGAGGGGGGCAGTGCAAGGGGGAATGAGGGCTCCAAAAGACCATAGCTTCGTGTGAGCCAGAGAAAACCAGATAAAGCAACCAAAAAAAGAAGGGAGACCACGGGGGGGGGGGGAGATGAATAATGACAAAGGAGGGAAGGAAAGCAGGCTAGATTCCCTTTGCTCTGCATCCCTGCCAGCTGAGCAGACTGCTTCTCTCTCTCGCACATGGGCACACACACAAAAGAACACAATCACAGCAGTGTGAGAGAGCAATCAGGCACTGAAGCAGATCGCTACTCACTCTCTCTCTCTCATACACACACACACACACAGAGTAAGTTGGCTGGCTGGATCTTTTCATTTGAGGCTCATCTCTTGCAAGTCCACCCCCTCCTTGGTCAGTCCAACTAATCACGGCTCAGCTCTGCTGTGGCTGTTTCAGGAAGACTGCTGGTAGTTCCCACAGCCATATGCGAAATGGTAGTTCGCACAATTGATAGTGCACTAACTTGCGCTACTTTTCAAAAAAGTCGGGGAAAATAGTGAAAGCTGATACTGTGCGACTTACGGGTTTTTTTGGTCCCCCTCCTTCTGAATATGGCGACTTTGATCCGAAAGTCTATTTGGGAACTTTTAGGACTCTTTGTGAATTCTTAGAAGATTTATTTTGCCGTGTAAACAGCCCCCTAGGTTTTGTAGTTTGTTGTGGCACAAGAGTTCTCAGAAAGAGAAACCTAAATATCTCACAAAACTACAAAACCCAGAATTCCATAACATTGAGCCATGGCAGTTAAATCAATGTCAACCTGCATTATTTCTGCCATGTGGCAGCAGCCTAGGAGATCAAGTGATCTCCTTGCTGACATGAACCTCTTGGCTTTTTCTGTGTTATCTGTGCTTGTACCTACTTGGCCCCTCCAAGCATAGTTACTTGGTTGGATTTATGTAGACAAGGAGTTTAAGGCTGCAGTGTTATATTTATCTAGGGGTCAACCCTGTAGATCTCAATGGGGTTTTGGATAGACACATATGGGACTCATTGTAAATCTATGATCAGTAAATGCATACAAGAGTGCATTGCAAATGACTACATCTCAGACCCTATACCAGATGTTAGGGCATTACAGGGGGCTGAATAATCACTGCCAAGATTCCATCATCTTTCCCATTTTCATTCTCTCTTCATGTGAAAACCTTATGTGTTAGAAACAGGCATTTTCCATCTGATGCATAAACCTCCCCGTGTGCCCTAAAAGGTGTTCTATAAACAAGTAAACATAAAGAAAGACATAGGAGAATTTTGATGCAAGACTTATTTCCAGTTATTGGGTTTGTTTATAGACCTGTATATTAGGGGCTTCTATAGACCCAGGCTCCTTGCTTTCCTTTTGATACAGCACAGCATTGAAAGAGGTGATGGTTATTCTCACAGCTGCACTCGTCTTGTGCTGACAGCTGGCATTTGTCATGTCACAGAACACAAGGTTTCCTTCTAAATACTGACCATGTGTCCTCATAGGATAAGCCTAATGGTCCTTTGTGGCATTTGGGGTGCAGAATATCAGTGAACAGATTTCTTCTAATACCCAGGTTAAGTTCTGCTCTGGCAGTAAGTCCTGATCACTTGTTCCTGGAGATGTAAGTTGGTTCTCATGGATGTAAAAAACACCGGTAAATGCAATGCATGCAATACAACACTGTTCTTATGAACTCTATGGAAAATATCCTGTTTGTAAATCATTTTAGAACAGCTGACATCTTCAATGGAATTACAGTGTATAATTGTGATCTGAACACATGCTGTGTACCTTCATTTACCATTATGAAAGGCTGCAAGCTGCTTCATCTAGGGCAGGAATTCCCAAACTTTGATCCTCCAGATGGTTTGGACTTCATCTCCCAAAATTCCTGACTGTTGGCCAAGGTGGCTAGGGCTTCTGGGAGATGAAGTCCAAAACACCTGGAGGACCAAAGTTTGGGAATCACTGATCTAGGACTGCCTTTTCTGTTGTCATGGGACTTAGAATCTGTCCCCATTCCAGCTATAGTAGCACACAATGAAAGCTATATTGGAACTATTGGTTCCAGATAGAAATATGCATATGAAGTTAACTGGCAATCTGTTTGTGCATGTAGATGCCACTTGCAGAATGGGGGCATTTGTGTGCAACACTACAATACACGAATCTGTCTCCAGCTTAGTTAAGTTTGCTTATTCTTGCATTGCCTGTTTTCTTCAGACACTAAAGTGACTGACTGAAGAATCCCCATCTCATTGGGATAGCCCAGGCATGCCATTTCAGTGCATGAACAAGATACTTTGGAGTGTTTAATAAGACATTTCTTGAGTTAAACTTGAGATTTAAGCAGCAAAAGAGAAGTTCCTTAAAAGCCTGTTATTGGTAATATTATACATATGATTTTGAGTAAAGAACAGCCAAGATCAGCAAAACAATCCAAACCAATAAAATAGTAATTTAAAAGATGTTGACTTTTAAAAAATAATATATACACTCACTAGCTTGAGCAAGGAAACTTCTGACCCACAAAGGTTCCTATGTAGGGCCCTCCTCAAGCCTCCACTTGACGTGGGTGGGTTCTCCCATCTGCTACTGGGTTTCTTGATAGAAACATGAGGAGAATCTCCACTTTTGGGTCAGATCAGTGATCGGGAGTGGTGTAGTCAATCCAGGGTTTTTAGCAGAGGTGGGCATCATTGCTGCATTGAAATTCCCACCATCCCTAGTGACTGGTACATAGGGAATGATGAGGAATGCTGGGAGTTGCAGTTCAACAGTCTCTAGAGAGCCAAACTTTGTGCACCATTGGTTTATAGGTTTGGATTAATGACATCAAACCCTCCCCCCCACTTCCTTGTTCCCTCTCCATTTAACTGAAATTCTCACAACAGCAGCATGGGGAGATGGATTTTACAAGCAATAATATATTAGAAGCATTCTTGTTGTAATACTTACAGGTATTTTGGGCCATTGGTCATCACTGGACTGCTAAGATGCAGTTGTTTTACATACATTCTGCTCCTAGTGAGGACAACTACCAGAGCTGGTTTGTTGACATGGATCAATTTCTTTGCTTCTTGGAGGCATGCCTCTGGGAACTGTCAAGATGTATGCCTGCCCTTCAAAATTTAACACACCATTACTTATGATTGTAGGTAATAGTGAATAATGTGCTTTATCTGCTTCACATCCTCTCCTAGAAAGGAAGGCATCATCAGGGCGATGCCACCCTGCCCAGGTACTGGTTGCAAGAGCATTTTTGCAGCTGATGTCTGGCCTGGGCATTTGCATTCACTGGCTGCAGCTATCTACCAGGGACCATGCCCCTAATGTCTAGCCTATAGAAATTTCCTCCACCCTGGCATTCAGTGGTTGTAACAATTGTTCTTTTCACTGTGCAGAATCACTTATCATTCCTGCCCTTGAGACATAATGGCACATAGCAGATATATGGGGTATGGAGGCACACTGTTCTCCCTAAATGGTGCCACAATTATTACCTAGAGTTTGCTTTTATATTCTTTGCATAAATCATGCAATAGCTTATTAGCTGAATAAGACGTGAAGGCCTACTGACTCAGTTCTGACTCAACAGAAGTACAGCTTCAGTAACAAAGTGCATGTAGGAAGAAAATGTTGGAAATATCTAAGGTTCTTATTTCTTCTCCCCCATGTTTAATATCCAGTTGAAGTTGTGCGAAACAAAGATATAGTGTTTTTTTTTTAAAAAAAATACTATGAATAAGGGGTTTGTATGAAAATGTGGAGATGCATATGTGTAATGGTACATGGAGACCACCCATTCCAAGAAAATGATTTGCAGATTTAGGGGGAAATGTCTGTTTTTAATGATTACAGATGATATAATCGGGTTTTGGTTTGAAAGTAGCCTTACATATTGCAAATGATTTATATTTTAAAGGCTGAAGTCCTTGTGAGCAAGGAATCCACCCAACTCTCTCCCATGTTTTAGAATTATTCTGTGATCATTGCATATCATTTCCTTTCACCTTGCCTTTGTCTACAGACATGCAATAATGAAGGCATGGATTGATTACTAATTGTAAGAGATACTTAGATTTCATATGTAAAAGTCAAATTTAGTCTGTCTTGCCCTGTACTTTTAAATTCAAGGTTTGTTCTGGTTCCTGGCCAGACAGCATCAACTAATCTTACTTGCTGTTACATGTATGTCACACTTGGTCATAAGTTAGGCAAACTGAGTTGTCAGGGGAGAAAAAACACAACTTCCCATAGGGTGCATTAGCAGTGCTCTCATGCTATACACTTCCACATTTGCCAGAATGAAACAATAATATAAGCGTGGGAAGTTGGTTTGTGGGAGCTTGCATACACGAACTTGGCTGCTTTATGTGATAGGCAGAGCCAAACTCCCTGGTAAAGGAGGTCTTGCAGAGGGTGTAAAAAACTGGACTTATAAGAGGAGCTGGTCTCTAGGCTCATCATAACTCCTATGGTGAAAACTGACATAGCATTTTTGAAACTATTGTCGTAAGTTCACCTATGCTGTGACTAAAGATTCCAAAGTGTATTAGAAGTGGCATACACATCAGTCAAATAAATACATCAGCAAACTGAACATGCTATCACCTTTCAGTTCTGCTCCTACCTTACACATTAGGTAAGAGGTTCCCATTTTTTTTAAAAAAAACAGCAAAAATCTCAGCACACATGCACTTTTTATTCATACCTTTCTTTAAAAAAGAAGTATTTTTTTAACAGTTATTAAGTTACCTCAAATCCTGTGAGGGAACTGTAATGAAGACAGGATACCAACTCAGAAACATTTCTTCTGGCGTGCTTGTTAGAGATTCTAGGGTTTCAAGCTACTTCTGTGACAGAAAAAGCTTTATAGAGTGGTCTTTGACACAAACTGCCTTGAACACTCCTCAAATGTTATACAGTCAGCCCTCTGTATCCACTGATTCTGCATCCACTGATTCAACTAACCACAGTTTGATTTAAAAAAAAAACTGAAAGAAAACCTTGATTTACCATTTTATATAAGATGTCATGATGGAGTTCCATCCTCCTGCTGCCTGCAGGCTGATGCAACTCCCATCATGTGCAAGAATTATATTTCCCATTATCTGCAATCAGCAATTCTCTGATCATCATGAACAGATAAACAAGGGGTCAAGAGAAGTGGGAGGTGGGGCTAATCTCCTGGGATAACATCATCATGACATCACATCACCAGATGGAACTGGCCAATCAGATTTTGGCAAGACAAAGTTCTGGGATTTCCAGGCTAGAGGAATCCCTGGGAGTGTGTCTGGAAGGATAAGCTTGAAGGTTCTCCAGAAGAAGGATGCCTGAGTGGATCACAAAAAAATAACCTGGCTTCTAAGGTGTGTGTATGTGGTGTGTGCATGCATATACAGAGGCCAGGGCTACTTCACATAAGGAATGCCATTTTACTATGCTATTATACATATAGTTGTCCCTTCACATTCGCTGGGGTTTGGTTCAATGACCCCCCCCCCCCCCGTGGATACCAAAATCTGTGAATACTCAGCCCCATTATATGCAATGGTATAGCAAAATGGTGTCCCTCATATAAGATGGCAAAATCAAGGTTTGCTTTTTGGATTATTATTTTTAAAGAATATTTTCAAGCCGTGAATTCTTAAATTCGAGGATATGGAGGGACAACTGTAATGGGACTTGAGCATCCACAGATTTTGGTATCCATGGAGGTGGGGTCCTGGAACCAAATTTCCACTTATTGGATTGCAAACTATATATTCCAACACACTTTAACTATCCTCACCTTTGGTTTGAAAGATTAGGGATTATATGAGATGCTACCTACATGATTACAAGTCAGAGGTTATAAAAGTTACTTTCTTGGACTACAACTCCTACAATCTCGCAGCATGGCCAAGAGAGGCAGCTTTATATGACAATAAGCTTATTTGTCTCACAGCACCCTTTTTTGTGATTCCACTGATCTAAATCTCATTCATACAAACTGCAAAAAGGAAGATGCATTTGTATGGTTCATATCAATGAAGCCATGTGGGCGACTGCTTCCACTGGTGGCATGCCATGTTGTTGTGTTTCAAGCTGTCACCTATGTTTTGGTTTGGATAATGATGGTGATAGTGGTGAATTTTTAAAATAAATAGGTTTTTTAAAAAAGACAATAGTTGTGGACTCAGGGCAAGAATGTTAAGCTCCTCAAAAAGAGGTACAGTCATATTTGGGTATGTGTGTTGTGCAATGACACTTTCTTCTTTTGACTTGGATAATCTTGTTCTTTGCCATTTGGAATACAGGAGTGAAACCTCTCTAGCAGGATAAGCTCTGGCACAGTGCAGCCATTACCCAGGGCAAAACTGAAGCACATTGACTGCAATGCAAACAAGGGCCAATAAGTAAGGGCCAAAGCAAATTAGGTGTGGGTAGTTCCCAATAGCATTTTATGCAGTGCTTTAAAATGTGAAAAGGAGACAGATTGGGTTAGGCCCCCATGAGCTCAGCAAAGGACTGGTTTAAGTCTTCAGTGTCATTTTCCCAATCTGAAATTGCTCGAATCTGCTCTAATACCAACAAGTCTGCTATATAACTATATGATGCTTGTATATTTTGCTCCATGCATCAGACTTCAGAGGAAATTATGTCTGTGGATGCATGCTTGCTTGTGTATATAATCATAGAATTGTAGAGTTGGAAGAGACCACGTAGCCCCTGCTGCCCTAACCAGTTTCCCCACCCCGGCTGTGATTAACCTCTTAGGATCTCCTGCCCCTTTTCATAATGTGCTGGTCTCTTGTCTTGAATCTTGTCTGAAGAGCCCAGAAAGGAGAGGCACTGAAGGGCCACCAAGAAAACAACTGTCGAATAATTTATAAAATCACAATTTAACTGTCAAATAGGTAAATAAAAAAACACCCTACCCTAGAATCCACTATCCTGCTTAATCAACAGCTAAACATACATCTTCAACTAAAATTCTTTCAGGTTTTCTATAGATGTCCAGTGTAAAAACTGCAGAGTTCTGAGGCAACCTGATGCTTTCTTGGCCTCTTTCCTTGACCCTTCCCTGCTCCTCTAGCAGAGTCCTCCTCTGTTTAATATATACCTTACCACATGTCAGCAGCAACTATTCTGTGGTTTAAAACACACACACACAACCACCCTAAAATCTTCCTATAATGTCTCAGTGGGAAACACCATAGCCATTCCCCCACAACTCTGACTTGTAACAGCTGCACTTACAAACCACACCAATATTGTTATTTTTCCAATTGCCCCTGAGAGTGGGCAGTGGAGTGAGGGGGTGGGGTGGGGAGATCACTTCATGCAGCAGCCCTCCTACAGTTAAACCCTGTTACCAGATCAGTTTTGAACAAGGAATAGAAACGTGCATGTAAAGCAAAGACTAAAATGTATTTTTTCTGGTTTAAATTAAAATTTTGCTTTTAAAGGCAGGAGCTTTCATATCATATCTGCACAGCCAACAGTTGGAGCCTTTGAATTCAAGTTGTCAGGTCAGCCAAAAAACAAAACAAAAAAATACCATTAGCTTACAAAATATCATTAGAAATGTAATTCAAACTGCATGTGGGGTACTTGCTTTGCTGAAGGCGAGGGGAACAAGCAACCCCCTGTCTTTTTGAATATAGTCTCTTCCAGTGAGAGCTGTGGCAAGGCAGCGTTTGCTACTGGAGCACAAGATATTAAAGGTACTGAGAACTGTGCAGTCTTGACTTTTAAAAACTTTAGCTTCATATAGCAAATATGAATCACTAATGCATCTGCTATAAGTCAGTCTTCCTCAGCCTTCTGTCCTGCAGATGGGTCAATCTACAACTCCTCCTCATTTCCATCCAGTGGACCAATAGTTGTGATCCATTGTATCTGGAGGGCCAAAGATTGAAGAACACTGCTGCATGTGTGCTTCACCATGCTCTTCCCACTTTAAAACTAGATTTATACCTTTCCCTTCTGTTGGAAGAGGCTTCCCAACCAAGCATTCTCTTTAACCCCCTTCATCCATTTGCTATTATAGCAATGGTGCTTTAGACAGTAAGGGTTTCCTGCATGGCTCTACCCTGTACGTGCTGTCTCTAGAACTTTTTCCATTACTCACTCACCCATTGTGGGAATGTATTTAAGCAACTACACCTTGTGACCCAAGGCCCTTCCAGGTAGGTTTGCAAACATAGAAGACTCCTCCCTCACTTCCTCTCTCCCCTCCTCCTCTTCCCTTACATCAAGAGGGTAAGTGAAGGCTCTGCTGAGCTGCTCTTCTTGAAACTTTCCTGTAGTTAACCAGGGCTTTAGTAC
Source organism: Gambelia wislizenii (assembly GCA_030847615.1). Taxonomy (NCBI): domain Eukaryota; kingdom Metazoa; phylum Chordata; class Lepidosauria; order Squamata; family Crotaphytidae; genus Gambelia; species Gambelia wislizenii. The sequence goes on from JAUMIR010000004.1 coordinate 115,642,909, forward strand.
TGCATGTATATGTGTTCGAATGTACTTTAAATGTAATTAGTAAAGTTTTTAGCTATGAAACTTGCATATTGCTTGCCTGCCTTATTTGTTAAAACTAGTCTCAGAGAGACCCAAGAGATTCAGCTCTTCCACTGGTGAACTCTGCTAAACAAGACTGAGTCTTAGGGGTTGTCTTAACAGTGAAAAAAATTCCTCATGGAATACATGGACAACCCTAAATGGCAAGCTGCATTGTTTTGCCATTTTGTGAAGCAGGGGGCCCAAAACATAAAAAAACTATATGGGAAAAGTCTTTACAGCTTTCCCCAGAGGTTTTTTTTTTTTTTTTTTTTTTTAAACTGTAGGGGGAATACACATGCCCGCTCATTGGGACAAGCAATTTGATATGAATCACTTTCCCATAGGAGAGGAAGCACAAAGCTGATTGGCCAGATGAGCGTAGGGGTGAGGCTTGCAAACAGGGCAAGTGCCTTGCATCACCTTGTTGATTTTTCGCCTTAGCAGGTGAGCGCTAAGGCAAGAAAATAGGGTGTTGGGTTGGAAAGGGAAAATATTGCTCCAGTGCAAAGTTGAAATAGTTTTTTTAAAAAGTTTGGCTGTGGCAGAGTATAGCAGGTAAAAACACGAGTAATTCACTCACAGCCACCGTCTTCACTGGTGGGCACATGAAGCTTTTGGGGGCCAAAAAAACATTAAGACAAGTCACAGCTGCTGCGAAATGCAATTACTGCAGGACACTCTGGTTTTGAGGGGCTCATACAGACAGGTCCTTAATTGGTCCAGTCCCCATCTTTCCCAGAAAGGGGTCTAACACCCTGGGAATCTGCTTCTAATCCAACACGTTCCTCCAGCATCTTCAAGATGGTGTATTTGACTCTCCTCCATCTTAACTTTTATCTTCACAACAGCTGTGGGAGGTAAGTCAAGCTGAGGGTGATTGGTCTAAGATGATCCTGTATATTCCACAGCTCAGTGGGGCCTAGAAGCTGGATCTCTCAAGTCAATAGTACATCACTCTAAATTGGCAGTGAAGCCTGAGGTGCATGTAACCATCATGAATGGTAGCTGATGAGGCCTCGTCTCTAAATTTGTCTAATCTCCTTTTAAGGCTACGTTTAAGTTCAAGCAACAACTTGAAGCAATGATTCGCATTGGTTGCTATGCTATTTGTGACTGTGCCACTGTTTACTACTGTGTTGGAGAAGTAGTACAGTACTTCCATCTGCCTGGCCTGAATTGGCTACCATTGTGTTTCATTGGATAAACTTGGGTTCTTATATTAGGAGGCCAGGGGGAACAATTCATTTTTCCCTATTCTTTCACATTATGAATATTTTTATAAACCTCTCTCACATACCCCTGTAATCATCTTCGCCACTAAACTCTGATTTCATTCACATTAATATTGCTATAACACCCTGTCATATTGGTCCACACTCCTTTTGTATGAAGATACAGCAGCAAAGTTGTCCATAGTTGGCAGAGGTATGAATTGAGACCATTGATCTCAAAACAGTCTTAGAGAAAGTCATGTCAGTTATGCACAGGTTTTCTCTTCCTAATGGCATACTCATGTAGGTGGGTGGCACTTCAAACATAAAATCTTGTATTTATTAATCTGGAGTACAGTGAAGCTTTGGGCCTTTTCACACTACAGAACTATAGCTCTTATGATTCTACTTTACCTGCCATTGGCTGTACTCTATAGTATTCTGGGTCTTGTAGTTTGGCAAGGCATTAGAGGAGCTCCGTGGCTGAGAATTTTAAATGCCCCTCTCTAAATTGCCAGTCCCAGGATTCCATTGGATATTGTCATGTCAGTTGAGGTGGAATCATGGTGCTTTAATTGTGTAGGCCCCTTTGTTTTGAAACCTTCCTCCCCCACTATCTTAAACCCCGTGTTAGCATCTCAAGAAAGATGCAACTCTGTGACCCTCCTTGGTCACATTTCTTACTCAGAAATGACTTTTAACATCCATGCCTCATGGAGAAGACTGGGAGCTTTGAAAGCTTGCATGATGTATTTTGTCCCTTTTGGTTGATCTAATAAAGGCACCACCACAATGTGTGTTCTTTTGGAGTTTGCTGTATTTTGCTACATGGTCACCATGGCTACCCTTGGATAGATATCTTAGGAATTGTGTATAGTATTATTAAGGACAAAAGGCTTCTTTTGAAAAAGGCAGCCCTGTGATTTTTTCCTCAGACAGTATCAGCTTATGGAACTCCCCTTGTCTCCTATGAATGTTCCTGTCATGCTTCAAACCATGGGTTCTCAAGGCTGTTTTCAATTAAACTATACAACCACTATACCATAATGCAAAGGGATCTTGTAGCACCTTTGAGACAGAGACATGCATCTGAAGACTTAGACCAAGTCTGTGAAAGTTTATGCTACAACTTCTTTCTCTCAGTTAGTCTCTGAGGTGCTACAACACCTCTTTGCATATTGATATTTCAGACTAACACAGCTATGTCTTTGAATTCTATACCAGTAACATTTAGCTTTTAACACAGGACTTTGATTTTCTATGATGTTACGTAGGCCATTGTGTAACTCATTTATAGTAGTAGTTACCTGCTGACAAGTCAACTTCAAGTTATGGCAACCCTATGAATGAGAGGTCTCCAAGTCACCCTGTCATCAGTGGTAGGCATCTATACACATGTGAGTCTCCACATGGTACAATCTAAAGTTAACAGATCACAAAGTCATCATACGTGGCATATATGATTATATCATTTGAGCTAGGAAACAAACGAGAGCTTTGGCACAGGCTCTCTTAATTTATCTGGGCAGCTATCATGGATAAGAACATAGGACGCTGCCTTCTAGACTGAGTCTGGCCATCCATCCAGTGGCTCTGCAGGGGTTCAGGTGGGTCTTTGCATCCCTTCCTGGAAATGAGCTCAAGACTTCCTGCATCCAAACCATTGTTACTAATACTTTGAGGTGTAGCCTTTTCACTGTATCATCCACTTGAAATAATCCATTATGATCTCTGAAGGAAATCATTCAACCGCTAGAAAATAGCTGTCCATAATAAAGATGGCCAGTAGACTGTGTTGTATAGGTTTTTGACCACTAAAGGTGTGTTTATGCTAACCTAAGACAGCTTACATTTGGGCCTGAAAATACAACTGCATGCTGCAAGATACTTTTAGAATGTAACTCTGAAATGTGATCATAACTCTTCTATATCATACATACAAATTCCAGCGATTACAGTGCCATTCCTGATAAAATTAAAAACAAAATTTGTTTTCTTGAGGACAATGTAAATGAATCCAGGATTGATAATATATAGTCCCTGGGAGGCCATGACCTTCTCCAGACCCTCTGGAGGCCACAAAAAACTTGGCATGATGCATCATTACAACCCCTGAGAAATAAAGTTTGGGCTTTGTGAAATTCCATTTTTATTATAGTTATTTATTGTACTCTAGTGTAGACCTTAAAAAAAGTCCTTTGTAATCTTCAATGTTACATTTTGAGAAAGCAGGTTACATATAATCAATGAACCATCCCCACTGACAATATTTTTGATTAGTACATCTGTTTCTCTTCTTTCTATTTCTGTTATTGAAAATGTATATCTCTATTAAAGTGTTCAAGATACAGCTTCAAGGACATATACACCCCCAGTTCCTGTGCTACAACAATATGATGTGTGTTTTATGTTATAATTATGCTGTCCAGAGGACTTTTCAATCTCTAAGAAGAGTAAGTGGTACGTTATTACAGCCGAAATAAAAATTTAATAAATTCTGGACTAGGATGATAAATTCTGGATCTGTAAACTGGAGCATGAGTTCAAGTCATCACTACCAAGTCTATGCCAGTGTTTCACTTCGATGATTGTATTATTTGCACTATGAATATCTGGAAAGCTAAATCTTGGATTTCAGCTGAGTTGGATCTGATATGTGAAGATATTGTCTAAGAATTAATGTGGCAAAGGCAAATCACAAAATTAATCTGGGTTTCATGTGGTTAGAAAACACAGTATAAATTTCTTGCTGACCATTGGTTTCATCAAAACTGAGGGCAAAACTGGCCTTCGTGAGGGCAAAACTATTCCACAACATGGCAGCTGTCACCAGTTCTTAAGAGTTTGCATAGAATAGACATATTTGAATGCTTATCTAGGCTCAATGGAGTATCTTGAATGGATCCACATGTATTGTGTGGGACTCTGGTGTGATCACTCTTTTTTCCTGGGAAAACATATCTAGGATACAACTGCATACCTAGCTACCGTTTATTGACATTTATTGTATTGATTCAGGTTTGCAAATATTTATCTGCCTGGTTATAACTGGTAGTAAGATCCCTTGCATCTTAGGCAACCAGTGATTTCTGTAAATTAAACGTGTAAAACTGGCATATATGTATATACTGCTGATCGATTTATCAGATTTTGGCCTTCCCAAAGCTTGGGATTGCATTCACGAGTCTTTCCTGTATCTTCACAACAGCCCTTTGAGATATGTTAGGTTGAAGGATAGAAAAAGGGAGACATGCTCAAGGTAAACTCAGAAGTCTTGTAGCTGAGTGGGACTAGTAAATCCAACATACTCACCAGAGTCCCACATTGTCCCTCATTTAGCCTAGTATTGCATGTTGTCACTAGCAGGAGCAGGGCTGCCAAAGCTAGGCTACAGGCCAAAATATACCATGCTGGACTGGAATCTTTAGCAAGTGAATAAGGACGAGAACCAAGATCATCTGTATGGATTATGCTTCTGGGCTAAATGTCAACTCTAAGGGTAGTTACCTGGAAGACCATGAAGTAGCTGGTCATCACTGTCTTAAGGTAGTTCATATCACTCAAATGTTCAAAATGAGTGGCCAAAATCCTGGAGAAGGAGAAGTATTTTAAAGTTCCAGAGATCCAGAACTATGACAAGTCTTTCCTTTAGCCCACAACCCACATTTTAAGCTGGGGTACCACGTCCTGGCCATTTTCTGGCTAATGGAAAGCAGGGGGTGAGTGTGTGTTGGCAGAAAAATGTCTAGCTATGTTCCTGTCGCTGGATGCACAGTGACTGGCATTGTCTGGGACCCCACTTGAGGTCTTGGAAGATGCTGCCATTGCTGTACATTCAGCAATAGGAACATAGCTGTCCACTTCTCCACAGCCACTTGCTGTCCACCACCCAGTAAATGACTGTGTTGGAAGGAGGCGACTGCAGCCCAAAAGGTGGTGGGTGCATGTGGGTTATTTGTTTGTTTGTTTTTATTGAATTTGTATCCCACTTTTCTCCCAAAAATGGGATTCAAGGAGGCTTACAATAATTTAAAAAGCTGCTGCTTAAAACATTAATTTACAAAAGTTAAAAAGGAAATAAGTAGCAGTATTATTAAAAACATGCTTAAAGAAAGTTAAAACATATTTAAAATGTAGTTTTAATAAAGGATAAAAAGATTAAAACAGCATACCACTTCTGCACACACACTACAGCTCCAATATTAAAATTAAAAATTCAGCGTTGAAAAGTCTGCCTAAATAAAAAATGTCTTCACCTGCCAGCAGGAAGGGAGAAGGGAAGGGGCCACTCAGGCCTCCCATGGAAGAGAGCAGCACTGTGCAGTCTGCAGAGAATTCCAGCCTTTGCAACAATAAAAAAAACTGAGTTACACAGGTATGAGTTGGACTTGTGTCCTTATAACTTACTAACAGGATCATGGCCCCCATAAGAGGGGGAGCTGACAGGGCTTTAGCCTGGGGGCCTGGGCACCCGGGATTAGGAGGGGGCCCCAACATGATATTATTGTAAGTTTTTATCATGTAAATCCCTTTAGTTTAAAATTATATAAATATTACTTTGGTGTCATCATTTAAACTGACTTATTTTAATTTTTATCGCAAATCCTGTAGAGCATCTTGATGCCCTTAACCTAAGCAGTAGGTAGGGGGCCTGCCAAAGATCCAGGCCTGGGGCCCACTTCAGAATGTTGGGGCCATGAACAGGATACCAGCTGTTACATGTGGTAAGGTGGGCGAAGAAAAGTTTTTGTTGGTTAGAAGTTTTGTCTAGATACTTAGAAGACTGCATTAATCAATCATCATAGTGTACCCCAAGAATGACAGTATTCAATGAAGTGAATTGGAAAGCCGTATCTGGAGACAGCATTTTTTTTTTCTGGCATTCTCCTGTATAGTCTTGTCATTCTACTTTCTAGGCAAGCTAGAAGACTATGACATATGTACAGCATTCCTCTTTCTTGTGATTTAATTGTACAGAATTAAGGATGTGGAATAATGTACTCTTGTGGGTGTAAGGTAAACCATTGGACAGGGTCACAGCAATATGTGGAAAACAATGAACACAATGCTTCCCTCCCACCCACCCTTTTTGGGTGGTCTTTCTCTCAAAAAATGGGCAATACAAAAAATACAAAACAGTTTCAGGCAGCAGATGAAAATGGATCACCCACCTACCCACCCAGCCTAGCCAGGCCAAAAGCAATGTGGCTGTGGGATGTGATTACATGAAAATTGATCTGAGGCAGGAAATTGACTTGGTCAGGTTGTGCAGCAAATGATGTCAAGCAGAAACAGCATTGCAGCCCAGCCCATAAAACAATTCTTCCCTTTTGCAATCCATCTGTCAGCTGTGGGGGGAAAGATGCATCCCCCCCCCCCACAAAGCACTCTTCTACTACAAATCAGCAACAAAAGCACAAGTGGCAGATAGGATCATGGGAATGCAGGGCACATTTCATGTTGCTTTACATTCCATGCTCTGTTCCATTGTTCTTCTGGGCAATGTTTAAGCTTTATTGTGAAAAGTGTCTTAGAGTAACGGGCTATATTTACTGTTTCCCATGAAGTAAATAGCTCACTTTAGTGTATATGTACGGGAAGAACCGAAAGGATTGCATTTCAAAGATGACACAATTTAAGTTTTTGGTTAACCACAACCAGTCCGTAGAACCAGAAGATGACTCCACCATCAAGTAAAGGGGTGACTCCCTCCCAGCATGCTTACGGGGTGCAGCATAATTACTGTGACTTGTGCTTAAACAAGAGAGCCCATGGCTTCAAGAACAAGACACCAGATGTAGTGACCAGTCTGGGATGTTTACGATGCAGAGAGAGAGAGAGAGAGAGAGAGAGAGAGAGAGATGCTGAGCATGAGCCCCAGTTTTAAAATTCATCTGGAGGTGGATTAAGATATCTATGGCCTGCAGCCAATAGTAGATTTAAATGCAATATGAAAGTTAAGAGAACTATGTGATACATAAAAAACATCAATCACAGAAAGTCTGTTTATGAGCATGCTTTAAAGAGGAGAAAGAAAGCAGGTTCGCAATAAGTTATGCCTTGTGAATGAGCAATGACACAATAATCAATAACTGCAGATCATTCTGGGAGGCTGCACATGATGCAAGAAAATGCTGAAATACTTGAAGAAATCCAGATTTAATTAAAAACAACTCTGTACATATGGGGTGAACATTAAAGGCCATGGACTCTCAGCAACCCTTTACCTTAACATTTAGATTATAAATGCATTCTTTCCTTTAGTCTGAGATGGTACATTATTTGAATTTAAAGGTGATGGATTATATTGTGTGGGGAATATATATCATATGTTGTTCAATTATTATTAATAGCTATTATGCTTAGAAGTGTTCCAGGTGCTTTTCAGAACAAGCAGATGGTCTCTGCACTTCTATAAATGCACAACTAGTTGAGAGTTTTCAAACAAACAGCAATACACTTTTTTTACACATTAAGTTTCTTTTATCTTTTACACAATAAAACAAAGTCCATATTGTGGTAATGCCTCTAGAAAGGATCTCAGAATCATCTGTTGCACTTGAAACATGACTTTAAATGATCTATATACCCATGATATCATTTTAGTTTTTTTCTTTAAAGAAGTACTTTCAAGTAAGGGTGATGCTACAATTTGCCAATAGCATCCAGTTTCATTATCCAGCTTTTCTTTAAGCTATTATCTTTAGCTTGTTTTCAGGTGGTCTTTAATGATGGAAACAAGAAAGAGTCTTGAGCATCTTTCACAGAATGGTGATAATACTGAAATAAACTCAGTCATCCTGCATGCCAGTGCAGGAGTTCTGATGACTAGGGACTGTCAGCTGCTGAGCCCAGAGGCACTGCTTGAAAAGTGAAAGGGGTAGCTAAATTTGCACAAACTTTGCATTACTGCCAATAAATAGGCTTCTAAAGGCTTTATCCCACAAAGCTCTTCTCCCTATACAATAGCATTGTTTCTAAAAATGCAATTCAATCAGGATGGCTCTCTTCCTTGTGCACCTTGGGAAGCATTCTGGGATTATAGCACTGAGTTGCTCCAAAAGCTTACAGCACACAGCATTTGGGACTGCCCACCCGCTGCCTCTTCCAAGACATTATATCTGCCCCCTTTCCTAGTTTGGCACACATGCACAGATGCCCGCTCCCACATAAATATTAATGAAAACAGTCTTACATTTAAAAAGACCTTTTTCCTTGTGGCGGCAGAGGCGGGGGGGGGGCTTCCTGTTCAGAATATCTCAGACTTCTCAGACTTAACTATTCACTGACATATGAAAGCCAGCAGCTACTGATCCCTCTGTCTGATCTATCCTAATGCTGGTTTTCATCTGCCAGTGATTAGTTAACTGAAGCTAGAAAAAAACAAGAATTGATGGGTTAATATATGGTAATAAGGAGGCAGGCTGGGGGGCAGTTAGTAAAATTTTGGCTTCTCTGACAAGCCTCAGTGGAGCGGGAGGGGAGCAATAATTTGGCAATAGATTTTTTTTTCTGTAGAGATTTTTTTTTAAGGTTTTCCAGTTACTTTAGCAACTGAAAGAAAACCAAATTGAGATGTCCACCCCTTCTTCCTGATCACTGGAGGTGTTTACCCACCCAAAGCATGTTCACTGACCACCCCAAATCAACATGAAAGCACAATTGAACATTCACACAAGAAATCCTAGCATGACAGAAGCAGGAAAGGAGGTCATTAACTGATTTTTTGCGTTAATAAAAACAAATGCTTTCTAAATGGTCTCCCATGGGAGAACAACAGAAAAGAAACAATGGAGATTTTCAGACAGGCAAAAATTGCTCTTTGCCGCGCGAGCAGCCTCCCGAAACTGCTGCGCGGCAAGGGTCTTCTTCGGACGACGCTGTGCCTCTGGCGAAACCGTCCGTGTCACTTCCGTGAAGCTTGGGACGGCTCCGCGTCATATTTCAAGCACGGAGGCTGCCCGTGATTGAAATATGACGCGGAGCCGTCCCAAGCTTCACGGAAGTGACACGGACGGTTTCGCCAGAGGCACAGCGTCGTCCGAAGAAGACCCTTGCCGCGCAGCAGTTTCGGGAGGCTGCTCGCGCGGCAAAGAGCGATTTTTGCCTGTCTGAAAATCTCCAATGTCATATGATAAACCCCAACTGAAGCAGCTATTATCCTGATGTAATTGCAATTTACCTGCCTCATTTGATTAAGCCCTCTCATATTTCATTCTTATACAATAGGACCCCTGTATCCACTGATTCACTATCCACTGATTCAATTATCCATGGGACACAAAACAGCACACCTACCATAGAGGCTTCCTAGAAAATGTGTCCTCTCTAGCCATTTTCTAGACCCTCCAAGGCAACTCTATTGTATTTTAAACCGGAAGTCCCGTTATTTTCAATGGTGTTCACTACTATCCATGGTTTACAGTATCCACAGAACCAATTCCCAGTGGATATGGGGGTCCTACTGTATTATGCTTGTGATGAGGGACACTATTTGAAAGGTGCCACAGTGGGGTAATTCTACATGGCAACTGTAGTAACACTTCCATTCCATTCCATGGAATAAGTTCTATGTGATTGCAATAACAATTCAACATTGGTTCATTTTTGTGTGATTTCAAACCAACAGAGACTGATTTGTAAAGTATATGTTAGATACACACCCACCAAATGTTTGGACAAGGTTTAAATATCTTTCCCATAGACATCACTTAATAAAAACAACAACCCAAATGTACTTGGACGAGCTGATATTGAAACAACCTCCTACTGCTGTTTGTGTCCAGCATGCTTCTGTTGCTGAGTAATCCCATTCAATCTCATCAGGCTGTTTGCAGGTCACATCACCTTTGGCTCTTCAGATGACTGAAGCTGAACATCCTTGCTTCTCAATTTGGCTGTCAAGACTGGCAATGGAATCGTCTGGGTGTCACTTTGGGGAAGAGGGGTGGGGTGGGGTGGGGTGGGGAATGCTTTACCAACACTTAAAAAACATCACTGAAAAACAAATGAAAAGGCTGCAATAGCCTAAGAGCCACATCCTTTATGCCCCCTTCAAATGTCTGGATCTTTCCCCCAATACATAATCCCTTGAGGACTTTTCATTATTTTAAAACCTTTTAAAAGTATTTTTTAAAATGTGCACAACCTGATCGCAAACACCTATAAATGTCTGCTCAGTGTATATACCAAGAGTGGCAAACTTTTTAATGATCTTTTCTGTCAGAGGCTATATTCCCTTGAGATAACCAAACTGTCTGCAGCCACTAGTAGAGATGAAGATGGTGGTAGATATCGCTAAAGCCAAAAGGAACTGAGCTCATCCATCATATTTTCCCCTCCCTCTCCACCTACCCACCATTTTTCCTTTCCTGTTTGGTGAGATGTTGGGGAAGGGACAGATTGTTCATATAGAGATCGAAATTGTCCACTTGCAGGGTGCTTCTCAAATTAGATTGATGGCCAGGAATCAGGCTGAAGGCCACAGGTAGCTCAGTCCCTGGTGTTTATGACTACAGCCACAGTACTTCGACAGAAGGATAGCTTTTGTAGCATTTAGAAGAACTGCAACTCTGAGAATCCGCCACCCAGAATAGTCACTAGCCATTTTGGCTGAAATAATTTTTTAAAAAATCTTTTGGGTTTTTTTTTTTTTTTGGACATTTGATTAATCAGTCCAATGGACTCTGCTTCAATGAGGTGATGGGAACAGGGGCGTGCATGGAAGTAACACAACACAAAGTCTCTTTTGAGAATACAGTACCGGCCCCACTAAAGAGGAATTAAAAAGAGAGAGAAAGAGGCATCTTTTTGAATCTAAATCTTTTATTAGAACAAACCCCAAGAGTTGTAAAACAATAAGTAACAACAAATTGTGTTAAATATTAAACATCTTAGTTCTAAAAAGATATTCCCAACAATATGTTCTTAATATTTCTGCACAGCAGAAGCAAAAAAAAAAAAAAAAGGGGGGGGGGTTGAGCTCAGACGGCTGTGTGCTCACATTAATTTGGTTTGGGCACAACCCCCTTCCCTCCCCACTCTAAACCAACCAGTCTAAAATCACCTTTAAAGTAAAAATGTGATCACTGGGGAAACTGACAAGGTCTTTCTTTTGCTACCATGCAATTTATGAATACGTATTTGAAATGCTGATGGACCTTTTTTAAAAAAAAAACACAAACAAATAAGACTGCATTAATAATCACTATTAGTACCATTAGTTACGCATCTCAAAAACAGAAGAAGCCATTATGTTCTTAGTTTTATTACTGTGAAGTGCAAATTATCAACATTTTACAAGGGAAGTAATAATCAGTATCAAAAGTTATAAAATTAAACATCCTTTTATAAAATAAAATCTTATCTTAAGAAGAGTCTTAAAATGAAGCATCCATTTTTTACAAGGACTAACAAAGCAATAAATACTTTACACTAGTGTCATATGCATCTCTTTGTTCCCATTTCTCCTAATTTAAGTAGCAAGGGCTTAGTCCCATAAGACTTAACACAAATGAATGGCACATTTCCCTCTGACCAGCTAACCAGCATATGAAGGTGCAATGAAGGTGGAAGGTGACTCTAAAAATTAAACCCTAGTTCCAGTGAATAACAAGAAACATTGATCTGATTTTAATAAATCCTGGCCTTAATCTGAACTCCCTTATCCTAGAAATGTTTACTTGGAAATAAGCACCACTGAAATCATCTGTGACTTACAACCAAATGTGTTCAGGATTGGAGTGTAAGGCTGTAGCTCTGAACCTCGCCCCTGAATACATACTATTGAGATATCACTGAAAACTGATCTGGAGAAATGATTTCACAATTACAGGCAATGCTGCCCATACTCTTCCCGTAGTCATCAAACACTTGAGTCCTGTTTAACTATGTCCTGAATCCTATCCTTACAGTGGGCGCTTGGTATCCACTGGGGTTTGGTTCCAGTCCCTGCCCCCATGGATACCAAAATCCAAGGATGCTCAAGTCCCATTATATACAATGACATAGTAAAATGGTATCTCTTATATAAAATGGCACCCCTTATATAAAATGGTGAACAGCAAGATTTGTTTTTTGGATTCCCCCCCCCCCGCCCCACCAAATATTTTCAAGCCGTGGTTGGTTGAATCTGCGGATGCAGAAGCCATGGATAGGGAGGGCTAACTGCTAACTAGAGTAGACCCACTGAATCAGTGGGACTTATGTATGAATTGACCAATTAGTGATTAAGTGTTATTGCTAACTGTGGTCACAATGAGAGTGATGCAGGCAAAGGCGTTTCCATTTTCAAAGGGACACAAGACCACTTGTGCTTAGGAACTAATCTAACAGGGCTTAATTGGCATTGATAATATAACATTCACTCCGGTAACTACAGAATGGTTTTTACCACCTGTAGAAACAGAAAAGTAAGTACTCGGCAAACATTTGCAAGACCAGAAAGCAGCAATATTTCTGAAGGTTCATGTGGCAGCTCGCCAGTGGGTTGCCAAGGTTACAGCGATTCTTGTAGTTGCACCTTTAACAGCTGCTTGATGTTCAGAAATCAGCAAGCAAAGCTTTTCACAGTCCAGAGGTCAACAGAACATGTCACTGTTAAATAAGCACCACTACAAAGAATGGTGGAAAAAAATTGGCAACCTTGCTTCCTGTCTGTGGATATTAAAAGAGAAAGGTGCAAAAGAAGAGGGCAGCATGTTGCTCAGCCATTTTGCATATCTTTCTTAGATGCAGATTGTGTTGCCTGTTGAAATGGAGGGCTAGCAGAGGCAGAGCATGAGTTTCTTGCAGCATAAATCAGACAGAAGTAAAGGTAACTGTTAAGAAAATCCCAATAGCCACACACTGTTCTATAGGGGTGGGCAAAGTGTACTTCTTCTGAAGTTCCTGGACTTCAGTTCCCAGCATTCTTTACTACTGGCCACGTTGGCTAAGGCTTATGGGAGTTGTAGTCCAACCACCACTTTGCACAGTCCTGCTCTGAAAAATGCCATTCTCTGCTGCTTTCTGTAGGAAAATATAGAAGCTGAAAATATTTTACAGAAGGGCAAATAACCAGTTTTGTGCCTATACATTTCAAGTAAGCTGGGAATTTTATCATGTCAAACAATGGTAGGTTTGTGGTTCAAATGGTGCTTGTAAACTTCAAAACCAAACTAGTTAACTTCATACCAATAGCCAGTAAGGCACTTTGTCATGGAGCACACAACCATACAGGCTAGGAAACTGTCAAGACATTAAATGCAATCTAGAGACATTTATATAACATATGGCCATTTAAACGGAAAAGATGTATTTACGAACTCTTGTTTCTAGAGAAATTTTCACATTCTTTAAAAAAAATCTGTTCACTCACCTAGAGGATAATTTGAAACAGTAGAACATTCCACATCTTTTCATTTTTTTTTTAAAAAAAGCAGCCAACATTTTAAATCTTTCACTCCAAAACATCTAAGCCACAAGAATTAAAGGCAAAATGGGGTGGGGGGGAGCAAAATCTCAGTATATTTTTTAAAAAATAATGCTCCCATGGGTTTTTTGTTTGTTTGTTTGCTGAAATTTTAAAAATAATGTCACTACAAACTTTGATGGCTTCACATGTACAATAGCTTTGGTATAAAACATGCACGAAGAAAAGTCGACAGTCAATAACATACTGAAGAAACAATGCATTAAAACCAAATGTGACTGTGTGGATAGGACAGTGGGTATTCTCTATTGTCTCTTGGTTTGCATGTTCTGTTTGTTCAGAATCTTCAGCAGAGATTTACTCATGTAATAAGGTCTTGCAGTAGAGCCATCATGACTTTCTAAATCTTCCACTAGGGGGAAGAATGGCAGAAAGCAAGTTATCAAACCAAAGCAATACGAAAGCAATACTGCCACCTGCTGGCCCTTTTGTGCACAACAGCAAAAGCCTCTATGTATTAAATACTGGATGTTTTGGCATTTATTATACTGTAAACACTGGAGCAATAATATAATCAGCCCTTTAACATTATGGACCAGATGCTGTACCAGTTCAATCAAAGACATTTGTCTTGTCATTGACTAGAATGAGTGCAGGATCAAAGCCTATTTAAAATTTATCATCTCGTCATGAAATGATTCGTCCATTACTCTACTTCTCTAAAGCGAGGAAGTACATTTTATCAAGCTTTATGTTAAAGCATGTTATGCATAAAACTGACATTATAATAAACAGCAGGATTTGGCCAAGTATTAAGAAACACACCAATCAAGTCCAAAAGTATTTGCATTTCAAAAATAAATTATTACATAAGTTTGCACATTTATTAATGCTAATTCATTTCTGAGAAAGATATTCAGGAATTTTGTCTGTCATATTTTGCAATAATTTAATATCTATATTTTGGCTGAATGAACAACCACCAGATTTCAGTGCTATTGCTTTGCATTTTCACAGTTTTCTCAGTTGCTTGCTTATTCGACAACATGGCTCTAAATTGTTCCCTTCAAGGACACTAGACATGACCCTTCACCTTGATCCTAATCATTTCTGCAAATGCACCTTAACCTGTATTGCCAACATAGTGTCATATCTTGGGATATATTGCTGGAACATCCATTGGCAAACTCAATCCTACACACATACTGCTGGGCTAAACTGTATGAGAAAAGGTTCATTGAGAGACCAAAAGTAAGGTACTCCCAACAGTGGGCTGAAGTCAACATCACAGAAATGGAACAGCATTCATGCAAAAGGACTTTCTGCTTTCTACCCCACATCTGTTCTGGAAAGTCCTGCAAATTTCCAGAGCACTTTTGATTGCATGCATAGGATGTCAGGAAAGAGGAGTGGGCAGAAAGATTGATTTCCATTCACTCCTGGATGTTGAATTGAATCCTTTTCCTGAACTGTATTTATATAAGCATGTATGTCTTCACTGCACATTGTACCAGTGTAGCTCTTCCCTCAACTGAGCTCTTTTGATGATATGGCTGGATGTATCTTTGGATGGCACTGCACATCTGCTTCCAGGACCACCAGCTGCTACACATAACTAATTGCTTGTAACTGCTGCTGAATTTGGGACAATATAATTTGGCAGCAACAGAACAGTTTGAATGTAACAGCAATGGATGGTGTCTATAGCATATAAATTATTGCCTATTTCTGGTAGGGGAGGATTAATTGTTTGCATTTCTATGTTTCTACTCTCTCTGTCCATTAGCTGGCTCCAGAGCTCTCCTGCTTCAAATGGAAGGGGCTCTTCCATTTGTAGAAGCAGCCTGGATCCAGAGGAAGCTTCCACTGGGAAAAGAGAAGAGATTCATATAGTGAAAAGTTGTATTATTCCTTGAAACATTTGTTCAATTGTTTGCATAGTCAAAGTTTTATTCCAGATTTGTAATTTTTCTCAAATCCTCTGTATTAGAATAGTAACTTAAGCACTCCAGCCCCAGATACATGCAACTGGAAGTCTCATTTATTTCATAAAATGACTTCCAGACAAAACTATTTCAAAATTTTCAAGAATTTTCAAAAAAAGTTCAAAAAAATTTCTGAAAATGCCAGCCACAGATGCAGGTGATACATCAGGAATAAACTCTTCCAGAACACAGCCCGGAAAACCCCCACAAAAAAAACCCATTTCAAGAAAGGTTAAAAAACAAAAGCTTCTTTAAAATGTGTAAAATATTCAGACTGTTTGCTAAACCTAAAAAATGTAGCCCAAAAGCAGTGTTTATAGTGGATTTGTCCCCTTTTAAATGGTCAGATCCACCAAAAGACAAAGTTATTTTATACCACTCAAAGGAAATGGCTATGTGGAGTTCAGATTGCTTACCTAAGTGAATCTGGGAAGGTTACAATTTAAAAATTCTGAAATCTGTAATGCACTCAGTTACTTGCAGAAAAAATAGGGCCTTGTATTTCAGGTTTTGAACACCAATGTTCATTGCAAGGAACAATAATCCCAGTCTTACTTCTGGAGGACCAAAGTATTGACTGAGTCAAGGAAGTCACAATAACATTGCATTTTATACAGCATGCATTTCTAATCCCAAAAGACCCTCATAATCCAGGAACCAAATAATAGCTGGGATTATCTGCTTTCAATTTAGCTGAAGCCTGAAATTATTTTAATATTCTGAGTAAATACAGGAAGTTGCCACAAAGCATACCCTTGCTCAGTGCTTATGACTATGATGAAAGATCATGTCCTTCATTTTATTTTCCCAGGATTTTCTTACCCAGCTTCCAGTAACAAGCACTCATAATAAAACAGATTTGATTTGTGAATGTTGGACTATTCTAGGATTTCCCCACTTATAATCCTTCCAGTCTAGTATGTATTGGGGTACTTCCACTGGCAGATATGGGGGGAGGGGAGAGATTTCCCCTCCCTCCAGCAGCAACTTTTGCCCCATCCAGAAGGCTGTTTCCAGTACTGAAACACACCACCAATTGACAGGTAGGGGCAGAGGCCACCCAGGCAGTGATTGGCTGAAATTCTGCAGCTGGGAGAAGAGAATTGACATCCAAAGCTACTTTTCAGAGATCTGGAAGAGCAACACCTGTCCTCTTATTTGGAATTTCAGCTGGTTCCAGTGGGGGAGGGGGGCATCGCCCTCACTGAGCTTCTAAATGGTAGTGGGCCATGCTCTGACATGGGCAGTTGCCTTCCTAAGGAGTTGTAAGAGTAGTCCAGTGCATCTATGGGGCAGAGTATTACACTTCAACCATACAATGCAAGATCTCCATCCTTGTATCCTCAAAGCCTTCTGGAATAGGTTTCCCACATGGAGAGGGGAGGAGGAAAGGGGAAGAGACTCCTGATGGCACACATACATGTGATGTTAGCTGTAGCCCACAGTTAGCACTCCCCCTCTTTTGGCTTTCAGAAGTGATGATTGTATTACAATGCTTCCAGCTTTCAATTCTAAACATTTAAGTAATAAAAATTGAATTTGTCATGAGGCATCTGGTTCAAGACAGTGTTCTACTTTATTATTCAGAGCATTAAGTTTTGATATTTAGTCACTGGGTGTTTTCTCACAGGAGACTCCAGAAGTAGTTCTTGCTTTAACTGGTAATTGGCCAGAATGCTCATTCATATTGCATATGTCTCTCTGATCTTCCTCATGTGTATGAAAAATGATTAGATGTTTACATGAATAGTGCAAGAGAGGCTCAAAGGCAACTTCAGCCTCATATATTTCATTCTCTGCCTCTCTCTCTATGTCTAAAGAAGCAGTGTCCGAGAAAGCTCCAAAGCAGAGCAAGAGAAAAAACATTCAACGAGAAGCCCCCAAACTTGGTTTATAAAGTCCAGAAGGACTTCTTCCATGGTGTGTGGTGGTGGTGGGAAAAGATCAATAGTAAGTTGAGTCTGATTATTTGAATGGAGCTAAATCTAAATCTTTACGGAACCTCTAATAACATTTTGCAGTCACACCATAGATTTCATACAGATTTAGATGGAAAACAGGTTATTGCCGGGCCAACAATTTCAACAATACTGTACTCCTCTTCTTTAAAAGGTTTTTCTTAATAATATGCCTCTGTTCTAAGCAGTTTAAACTAGCTATACTCTTTCATTATACCTCCTTTGAGATGAATCCGTATGATACTAATCTCTTTTTCTTAGCATACAGCATTTGTAGTGGAAGCAACTTACTCAGCACTGTGCCCTTCTTCATAGGGAACCATTAATACATTTTAATCACAGTTTAAGTAGCTGTCAACCAGCATGTACAGTAAAAATACAGCCATAGCACCATAATTACAAATTTGGGACCACCTGCTGGTTATCTATAGTCTTGATCTGTTTATGGCTAATTAGGATACACTGTAGTGCTTTCAAAAATTGCCTGAATATCCTTTACAAATATACACCTATAAAAAAAGTTATCAAAATGGCTGTCATGTAAAACAGCAAAATCTCAAGTTAGAAAAGTTATTAAAACACTAAGAGCTAAAGATTAAAAAAAGCTTCACATTTATACTTGTCCATAGGCACTCTATAAAAACTATGATGTGGCCTTGTTTCACAGCTGTTAAAAAGACTTATTTCAAAAGTTGCTGTCAGCTCATTTTTAGATCGTACAAAGCAAATACAAATAATTTGTTTATTGTAAGCATCATATGTACTTCTTAAACAAATCCTTTGTTTAAATTCAATGTGTCCTGCTTAATTATTGTTTCTTAAAACTGACACTGTTGCCATTTTCACAATTTCTTTTGAGCATTATCCCATTAACTTTTTAGGACTCAGTTCTTTCTTCCCCAAAATGCGATGCAGACTAGCTGACATGTAGTAGGGTTTCGCTGTAGATCCATCATTTCTTTCCAAGTCTTCACCTGAATATGAAGCAGCCAAAAGGAGCCAAAGCAACAAGCAATTATGCGGCCACACAGAAAGCAAAACAAAGGAGAGAGAGCCAGAGAGAGGGAAAGAGTCAACATCAGAAATCTGGTTACAACAGAGCGGAACTTTAGTGCTGCGTCATTGCAGGATGCCACAAAAACACCATTCTCCATCATTTCTTATTAATAAAAAGTAGTTCACAGCCAAGCCACTGATGAGACATGCTGTGATTCTTTCTTCTGCATGTGCATCCAATTAAGGGTGGTTATGAAAGCCAGTGTGTTGTAGTGGTTTGAGAGTTGGACTAGGACTCTGGAGACCAGGGTTTGAACTCCAACTCATCCATTGAAACCCACTGCGTGACCTTGGGCAAGTCACATTCTCTCAGCCTCAGAAAAGGCAAGGGCAAACCTCCTCTGAACAAATCTTGCCAAGAAAATCCCTAAGTGACCTTGGGCAAGTCACTCTCTCTCAGCTTCAGAGGAAGGCAATGGCAACCCTCCTCTGAACAATCCTGCCAAGAAAACCCCATAATAGGTTTGCCTTAGGGTCCCTATAAGTCAGAAACGACTTGAAGGCACACAGCAACAATCTTCTACTTAATATGAAAATCCTCAGCATATGTTGTCCATCCAGAGTCTTGACTACAGTACTATGGCAAAATTATGAATTCACTATATTTTGTTAGGATGAGTATTCCGTGGTCTATGTAAGTGAGCTTTACTATTTCTGTTTCTTTCTTGCTCTAATTTTCATTTTTGCCACAAGAGGTCAGACTGTGATGATATCTGGAAATATTGCTCAGGAACATAAGGGACATGTATACATGATCACAGCCTTCCCCAAATCTGGTGCCAACCCAGTGTGTAGGACGACAACTCCCATAAGCCCTAGTCAGCATTACCAGTGTGGGAAAATGCTTCAATTCCCTCTTAGCTAAAAATAAATAAAAATGAAAATGGTTCCATAATTGAACCTGCTTTCTAAAATATAAATAATGGTAATGAACTTGTTCTGAGGAGAAAAAAACAGCCAATCCACACGACCATTTACAGTGAGTTAAGAGTTGGGAGTCAATGCAGGCCAGCTTTCTCTATCCATTCTGACATGATCAATCAGTATTATGAATACATATCAAGATTGTAATTCACTACTTCTTGATTTAGCCATTTAAAAATGGAAGCAGTGGATCACAATCTCTGGGGCATCCACAAGTTCATTTTTGCACACAAAAATGGAAGTAAAAGTCAATATGCATTAAATATAGCCACATCAATCAGCTTTTAGATATGGATTGACAACTTTTTTTAGCTTTCAGATAATAAATTGCAGACTACAGATGCTTGAAGATGATCCTATGCTCACTTTGTCAAGGCTAGCAAGTTGAAGGGGGAAGGCAACTGGAAAGGTCAGGTTGCTTACCTGTAACCATAGATCTTCGAGTGGCCTTCTGTGAATTCACACAGCTAGGTTACTCCTGCGCCTGCGCAGAACATCGGAGCCTTCTGGAATCGCTAGGCAGAATGTGCTTTGATACATTTTTGGTGGTAATTCCACCCATCCCAACGGTCTCTTATAAGAGATTCCTGCCTAAATCCCCTCAGTTCCTTGAATGACGCCGCAATCTGCAGCATCAGGAACATTAAGCATGTTATATGATGTAGTAGGACATAGAGGGGAGGATGGGCGGGTCTGTGTGAATTCACAGAAGACCACTCGAAGATCTATGGTTACAGGTAAGCAACCTGTCCATCTTCTTTGTGGTCTCTGTGAATCACACAGCTGGGTAGACTGGCAAGCTTCACTCTAGGAGGAGGGTATGTCCTATACATATTGACACTAGTACCATGTTGCACAGTCAAACCTTAATTAGAGTCTTGGCAGCACATTCTTAAGCAAACTAATAAACTATATATAGTCATTATATCATGAAAACATCAAATGACTTGGCAAACATTAACACTCACTCATTGAATAGAAGACAACAGTACAGCTTTCCCAAAGGCAGCCTCGTTCCTGGAACGAGAGTCAAGTCTGTAATGGGAAATAAAAGTCAAAGGTGATGACCAAGTTGCAGCTCTGCAAATGTCCTCTAGAGGCACCCCAGAAAGGAATGCTGTTGAGGTGGAGACACCCCTCATAGAGTGTCCTCGAATCCGTGGTGGTAGTGGCTTCTTCGCCAGTTCGTAGCAGAGAGCAATGGTCGATGTCACCCACTTCGGCAGCCACTGTGGAGAAATGGGCTCTCTGAGCCTTGAGTCAGCATAGGACACAAACAGTCTAGGTGACTTTCTGAAGGGAGCAGTTCTCTGAATGTAAAAGGCAAGTGCCCTCCTGACGTCCATGGAATGGAGGGTATGCTCGAATTCATCCTTCGTGTCCTGCATCAGGGCAGGGAGAGTGATGGATTGATTGAGATGGAAGCTCAACACCACCTTCGGAAGGAAGGAGATGTCGGGATGGAGCACCACCTTATGCTTATGGAAAGCAGTGTATGGAGGGTCGGATCTCAGAGAGCTCACCAGCTCAACGTGCTGAAGTAATGGCCACAAGGAAAGCAACCTTCTAGGACAGACGTCGCAAGTTGGCGGAAGCCAAGGGGGTGGAAGCCAAGGACGTCGGACCAGCTGTGAGAGGACCAATTCGAGGCTCCACGTCGGGGTAGGCTCGGTCACCGGAGGATGGAGATTGGCGTAGCCTCTCAAAAACTTCTTAACCGTTGCATCCGTAAAGGAAGATGGGTGACCTCTTGCTTGGAGCTCGATGGATATGGCTGCCAAATAGCACCGGATAGACGAAAGCGACAGGCCCATGGAAGACAAGTGGAGAAGGAAATCCAGGATGGTCAGGATGGAGAATGGTTCCATGCCCGACCCTCAAGTAGACAGAAAAGCTTCAAACTTCTTCCACTTGTAGTGGTATGACCTGCGGGTAGCTGGTTTTCGGGCAGCGTTGATAACAGCCTGGACCTCTGGAGGAAAAGATGCAGAGTGTGTTGGTATCGAGGACGAACCCGATACCATCGGTACCAAGGATACAGTCAAGGAAGCAGCCTCCATGCCGTCAGACGTAGAGTCTCTATGTCTGGATGCCTGACCTTCCTGTTCTGGATGGTGAGAAGACCGGAACAGGACGGAAGCCGGATGAAGCGATGCCTGGCTAAATGCAGAAGGGTTGCAAACCAGGGTTGTCGGGGCCACCACGGAGTGATGAGGATGGCATCCGCTCAATCTCGACGGAGCTTGGCAATCACCCTTGTCAGCAGTGGGAATGGAGGAAAGAGGTAGAGAAGTGGACCCGTCCAACGGAAAAGGAAGGCGTCGCCCCTCGATTCCGGAGTGCGTCCCCTGGAGCAAAATTGAAGGCACTGAGTGTTCTCTGGAGACGCAAAGAGGTCGACTTGGGGAAAGCCCCACCGTCGGAACAGGTCCGAGGTGACAGACTTGTGAAGCTGCCATTCGTGGATGGAGAGGCTTGAACGGCTGAGTCCGTCTGCAAGAGTGTTCTCCTCCCCAGGAATATGGATGGACTGGAGAAGGATGTTCCTGCACACGCACCAGTTCCAAATGTCCAGCGTGAGTTGGAGAAGTTGAAGGGATCTTGTTCCTCCTTGTTTGTTCAGGTAGTACATGACTGAAGTGTTGTCTGTCACTACCAGAACAGTCCTGTTCCTTACCAGGGATTCGAAGGCCCGTAACACCTTCTGGACACAGAAAAGCTCTAGGACGTTGATATGGAGAGCCTGTTCTTCGGCATTCCAAGAACCCCGTATCTCGTAGGATCTGAGATGGGCTCCCCATCCTTGCAGCGAGGCATCTGTCGTCAGAGAGACGTCCGGTTGAGGAAGGTCGAACGGCATGCCCGACAGGACATTGTCTGGTAACCAGCCACCACTCTAGAGACCAACGAACTACCCGCGGCATCGTGAACATTTTGTTTGGAGAGTCTTGGAGAGGGTTGAACACTTGTAGAAACCAATGTTGGAGTGGACGGAATCGTAGCCTGGCAAAACGGGTCACATAGGTAGTAGCTGCCATGTGCCTGAGAAGTACCTGGACCGAATGAGCAGGGAGTCTCCGGGAGCGACGGCAGGTATGGATTAGAGACTGAAGGGTGTTGAGCCGGTCTCGGGGTAAGTAAGCTGTGGCCGTGGGGGAATCCAGACGAGGTCCAATGAACTAGATTGTTTGAGCTGGCTGGAGCTGAGACTTCTCTATGTTGACAACAAGTCCCAGGTAGTCTAAGACATCTAAGGTGAGGCCAACATCGAGTTCGAGCTGATGTCAAGAATCCGCCACAATCAGCCAGTCGTCAATGTAGGGGAAGACCACTACTCCCCGTTGGTGAAGAAAGGCTGCTATCACCGCCATACATTTCGTGAACACTCGTGGAGCAGTCGAAAGTCCAAATGGCAGGACCCTGAACTGGAATGTGTCGGTTCCGACCTGGAATGCAAGGAATCGTCTGTGGGATGGATGAATCCCAATGTGGAAGTAAGCGTCCTTCAGCTCTATGGATGCGAACCAGTCATACTGTCGCAGAAGTGAAAGGATGGAAGCCAGGGTGATCATCCTGAATTTCTTTGGAACTATGTACCTGTTCATCCCACAGAGGTCGAGAACAGGGCACAGGCCGCTGTCCTTCTTTGTTACCAGGAAGTACCTCAAGAAGAAGCAGAGGTGGTGAAGGTCGGAGTCCACGGGTTCGATGGCCCCCTTCTGCAGCAGAGTCTGCACCTCCTCTAGGAGGGGAGGGGAGGGGAGAGGAGAGCGGTGTCTGTTGGAGGTAGAGAGTCGAATTCGATCCAATAGCCATTCTGGATGATCTGAAGTACCCAGCGGTCTGATGTTATTGAGGACCAGGCTTCTTCGAAGTTCGACAATCGATCCCCAAAAAGTGGTGTCTAAGGAAAGAAAGAGATAGAGTGAGGAGGGAATTTAGAATTTTCTTCTGCCTCAATCCTTCGATTGTTGTCTTGGTGGCTGTCGGTATCTGGACCCTGACGCCGGTTCCTCACCAGTGAAGCTGGAGAGGGAGAGGGTACGTATCAGGATCGGCAATACAACTGGCCAGAGAACCCCCGACGGAACTGTTGGCCTGATGATAATGTCTGCCAGGTGTAGCGGCCCCTAGGATGGTACTGAGAAAATGAGGAGGTGGCCATACCATATTTCCTAGCAGTGGCCCTCATCTTCTGAGTGAATTTGAGCTTCACATCAGTAGATCCATTGAACAGTCCCGACTCATCAAATGGGAGATCCTCAATAGTAGCAGAGGCCTGTGGGGTGAGGCCCGATGATCGGAGCCATGCATGTCAACGCAGGGCGATGGATCCTGCTATTGTCTTGGCTGCACAATCCGCAACATGACGGGCCAAGTTCATCTGTTGCCCCGCAAGTGATTGTGCCTCAGCTTGGATAGCTTCAGCCAGCCTACGGCGCTCATCCGGGAAATCTTGGAGGGGGGTGTCATCCTCTCCCACAGCACCTGTTGATAGGCCCCCATGCAAGCTGAGTAGCTGGCCACACGAAAACAGTCTTGCCGCTGAGTAGATCTTCCCCATGATGTCAAGTTTCCGACCCTCCAGGTCCGGCGGGGTTGACTGAGGCTGGTGCTGCTTCCTATTTTGAGATGCTTTGACCACCACAGAATTTGGCTTCGGATGGTTTTGAAGCGAATCAATGTGCTCACCACCAATTTGATACAGTCGGTCGATCTTCTTGGAAGTAGACTGTATCGAGGAAGGGTTCTCCCAAGACCCTTGGGTGAGCTTTAGCAATGATGGCAAGACTGGAATCGAAGCCGTAGGGGGGGCCTTGGATTGAATCCGATGGAATATCGGGTCTATCAGTTCGACCTCTTTCTCCACCTTGAGGTCCAGGGCGTGAGACATATGGACCATCTGCCCTGAAAAAGCACGGATGACATCAATGGGCGAAGCAGAATCATCCTCAATCAACTCTGTCCGAGGTGATGGCAGGTAGGGTCGGTATGGGTCCCAGGAAGCAGATGAGGAGGACATCGAACCCTCTGGCGATTGACTGCAGTTGCCCCGAAGTAGAGAGGTGGTGTGCGGTGGAGGTGTCAGAGGAGTGTGAGGCAGAGGACATTGTTCAGGACGAGGAGAGACCTGACTCTCTGCGTCCTTCCTCGGGATGGATCTCTGTTCTTCCAGTTGAAACGGTCTGGGAGAACGACAGACAGAGCGACCCGCAAAACATTGCTGAGGTCGTCACCCTGAGAAGTCAGAATCTGGGAGCCCGTGGGTGACATGAATCCAGCATGGCAGATGGACCGGGCAAAGTCATAAGCAGTATAGGTCGGTACGTCTTCATGGATGGTGGTAGGAGACAATTGGCCTCGAGCCAAAGCTTCAGGCTCGACAACTTCGACGTCGACATCAGAAGAGGCCCGTTCAAGGAGTTGAGCCTGGGAAATGACAAGGACAGATGATTGGCCCAGCCGTTGTGGTGATCTCTCTGTCTCAGCACCAGACGGAACATCAACAGCCACTATTTCCACCGATCCCGGTGGAGTAAGTGAATGGCGAGGAACGCCAGCCTCCGTAGTTGACACAGCAGATGGTTTAGAGAATAACGCCTCGGTACCAGCATCTGGGTGAGATTTAACAGGCCGTACAGATGGAGGTGGAAGGACTGCAGATGGAGCAGTCAAAGACTTTGACTTTTTAGAAGTCTCCTTGGGCTTACTCTTCGACTTGCAGGTGTCATCATGTCGAGAAATGTGTTTCTCCTTTCTCTTCTTTTTAAGAGATTGGGAGGCCTCAGCAGAAGTACTAGGACAACTCACAGGTTCAGTAGGCACCCGATCCCGAGGGACAGACTTCGAGGTGGAAGGTTCCTGGTCCCGAGCCAAATCCGAAGGAGCATGCTTGTGCAAAGTACGCACAGCCTCAGGGTCACAAGCCGTCGAACGGCGTCAGGACGGGCTCCAAGAACGGTGGCACTTCTGGCCCATAGACTTCAGCGATGGAGAACAAACTTGTTTTTGGGGCTTGGACGCCAGAGTAGAGGCCCGGGGCCGAGACAGAGGCAGGAGTTGAAGTCGCGGCCGGGATCAGGGCTTTCTCATACAGAAAAGATTTGAGTCAGGAGAGCCTGTGCTTGCGAGCCTGAGGAGTGAAGGCCTTGCAGTGCATGCATGAGTCGACATTATGTGTCTCTCCAAGGCAAATCAGGCAGCGGGAATGACCATCCACGCTCGGAAGTTTAGCCTGACAGATAACACACCTTTTAAAGGCCCCTCTTCCAGACATGTTTACTCACTAAGTCATCAAATTCACAGGGAGAATCCAGAGAATAGTCAAAGACAGTTCAGGTCAACAGTGAAAATCAGAGGTCGAATACCAAATCCAAGGGAGTGAGAGAGATTGTCGTCAAATAGCCAAAGCAGTCCAGGTCAATAGCGAAAATCAGAAGTAAAATGCCAAATCCAAGGGAGTGAGAGAAAATCGTATTCAATATCAGAGCCAAGTCAAATCCAGTCAAATTGAAAGTGAAACCACTAGTGAACGAAGGTTCCTTCAAGCTGCTAATGCAGCGGAAAGAAAGGAACTGAGGGGATTTAGGCGGGAATCCCTTATAAGAGACCGTTGGGATGGGCGAAGTTACCCCCAAAAATGTATCAAAGCACATTTTGCCTAGCAATTCCAGAAGGTTCCGATGCTCTGCGCAGGCGCAGGAGTAACCCAGCTGTGTGATTCACAGAGACCACGAAGAAGATCTCATGTTGATGAAAAATGGAAACTCTAAGGGGAGAAGACAATTAAAGGCTAATAGGACAAAAGAGAGGGTTTTTTTTGTTATTCAGACAATATTGTGAATTCCATATGTCTGCGGGCTGAGTTACAACAGCAGTAATGGAAAACAGCACTCTGGATGTGCTCAAAGGTACTTTCACAAGAAGAAAAGAAGAGTCATACTAGATCTGAGCATCTCATCCAGCATTCTGCTGACGCAGTAGCCAACAGTTGCCCATGGGAGGTCTCCAATATGACATGAACACAATAGCACTTTCTTGGTTATGTTCCTCAGCATCTGGCGGTCAGAGGCATCCTGTAGGGAATATACAGCTAGCAAGACTAGCAGCCACTGACAACTTTATCCTGCAAGAAATTATCCTTTTTATGGTGGCATCACATATTCACATGATAAAAATTATTGGCACAGAAACTACATTTCTAAAGTAAGCCATGGTGAACCCAACTCAGATTAAGTTCACAGATTGGAACATTTAAAAAACAGAGCAGTGAAGTAAATATTACAAGTAATGACATAACCCGTAAAGTATTATTTTGGGGCGTAATGAGGGCACAACTGAACTCCTTTAGTGGAATAACACTGGCCTCATTGCATTAGCATTTCAGCTCTCTTAAAGAGAAATATATTTGTGAAAGCTAAAACATGTTACTTGAAGCTCATTCAACATTGTTGTGGCTACTAAAATGGTAAAAATGTGTTATTAGCAAGAACACATAGCATTCCTCTAAGTGAAATGTCACTGGACAAGAAGAAGCTACAAAGCACCCAGAAGCAACCTGTTAGTAATTACTACAGAGCAGTTATTAAAAAAAAGCCAGCTGTTCCAGTGAGCAACAGTTACATTTCACTTGCTAAAGTAATGAAGCCACATCTGATGTAGATATACTTCATATTATCTTGTGCGGTGCAGTTGACAATGAAGCAAACTGCACAAAAAGAGGAGTAATCGTTTGCTTCTTCATATCTCATGAACCTTCATTAGGACCAGTTAACTGGGTGGCCCTTTTTCTGAGCATTATCCAAAGAGGAAAGTAAACAAAGTGCTGATTACTTACAAAAGCAGAGGAAAAGTGTGTCAACACACATTGCATAGACACTGAAGAACCCATGTGCAACTAGGTAAGAACCTATAATGACAGTCTGAAAAAAGGAGGAAAATAGATGTTGATTAGACCTTATATGGGCATTACATAAAGTAGCCCTTCCCCAAACTGGGGTGTCCCAGATGGTTCCCATTATCCCTAACCAGGTGCTTCAACCCTTTGCTCTGTGCTGATCTGTTCAAACAAATGAATCAGTTTGGGCCACTGTAAATTCCAAGCATCAAACTCCCTGGTCTATTATTCATTCATTCATTCATTCATTCATTCAATTTCTATGCTGCCTTTCTCCCAGAAGTTACAAAGCTGGCTCACAAAATACCACATGAAATACAGCTTCAAACCATTAAAAACACCACAATATAAAAATCTAAAATTACCTAAAACATATAAAAGATAAAAGATTAAAAATAACCAAAATAAAAATAAAAACACACTCCAATACATGCCTCCATAAGCCCAGCTATGCATTAAAAACCTGCTTGCATAAAAATGTCTTTGCCTGCCAGCGAAAGGAAAGCAGGGAGGGGGCCAGCCTAGCCGCCCATGGGAAAGAGGTCCAAAGGGTGGGAGCAGCCACAGAGAAGGTTCTCTCTTGTGTCCTCACCAAGTGAGCCTGTGATGGTGGCAGAACCAAGAGAAAGCCTTCCCCTGATGATCTTAGAACCGTTGCAGGTTTGTACGAGGCTGCTTTAGAGATCAACTTTAAACTGTATTCCTAACATTGTTCCTTTTATTTCCTCCCTTCTTTTTCTCTCTCTGGTACACAATCCTAGTTTTTCTTCTCCTGCACAGTAATGTAATGTAATAGACAGGCAGATAGATAGATAGATAGACAGACAGACAGACAGGCCTTTGAAAATAACAGTTTGGGGACCCTAGCATTAACCTTGGCAGCCTTCAGGCCCACACCTTGCTGAACTTGACATCAATCCTGGATTTTTAAATCCTAAAACCAATAATGTCCTCACCAAGAGTGGCACCCAGTAGTAATTCAATGATGGTGCTTCATGTGTGAATACTGGTATCCTGTGTGTGAAGAAAAAGAAGGCTAGGACACCTGGAAGAGGGGGGAAACACAGGTTATCAGATGCCAACATGTGCACTTGGCAGCACTTTAAAGGCATTACCTCCCATGGTAATTTAAAAGATACCAGATGATCCTCACAAGGTACAATGGGCCCACCATATGGGCAGGCTAGCCATTAGTGGATTGGAACAACTGTGGATGGCCACACCCCATATTATTCAATGGCAGTGCATGCATGTGGATGCGTCAGCACGCAGCTGTATGCATGTGTCATCATTGATTAATATGGGGCTTGAATGTCCACATTTTCCCCCATACATGGGGGGAGGCAGAACTGAACCCCCACAGTTGGGAAGGGCCAGCTATACTGCCATGTTTGGGAGTCTACACAGCGTGCTTCTGAACAGCTGATACAAATAGTTAGTTCAAAAATATTTGTGCATATATTCCATACATTTTCAAGATGAACGCCTGTTCAGACACAGGAATGATTAGAAAAAGTCCTTAAAATATGTCCTTCATAACAGCAGGCTAACCAACATACAAACACAAATACACGTGCCTGAGAGTACTAATCCATATAGAATTTTTTGAGCAATGAATCCTCACACAAATTATTCTATTATTCATACTGAAACAAAAAAAAATGACATTCAGATTAATTATTTGTAAGAGATTCATGGAACCAGAAGATTTTAATCAATGGGCTTGTCTATACGGGAAGAAATAATGCACATACCTGTGCATTATATGCAATTCACAGCAGCATTCTTTTGTCTCCATGGTGTTTTGGCCAAAACAATAGCATGTGAAGCTCTCCTCTGCAATGTTCACATGGCGGTGAATCAAGATGGAAGCCATGTCATTGTTTTGTGTAGGGGGGGCAAGGAAGGTGAAGAGGACCCAGCAGCACAGCACTGGAGATGAGGAGGAGGGCAGCCACTGCAAGAAAGAGGAGAATATCCACCTTCCCTTCACTCATCCCGGCAGCACTGGCAGCCTCTGATTCCAGCTACAAAGGGATGGTAGGAGCCTCCGGGCCAGCCACTGGGAGAAGGATGAGGAGGGCAGCTCTTCACCACTTCATCTCACTTTCTGTCTGAGTGGTGAAGAGACACCCTCCTCATCCTTCTCCCAGCAGCTGGTCAGGTGGCTCCTATCATCCTTTTGCTGCTGTAATTGGAGGCTCTCCTTCTCTTCCTCATGGTGGCTGCCCTCCTCATAATCTCCAGGCACTGTGCTGCAGGGTCCCACGTGCAAAACAACGTGGCCACCATCTCGATTCATGTCTGTGTTCCCTTTTGACAGTACAGTTATTTTTTAAAAATAGTGCTTCTGGGTGCTTGACAACAAGCCCATGCCTGCGCACGTTCAACTAATCAGATGAAGACTTTTGCCCCCTCTAGACTGCGCAAAAATAGCATCAGTGTTCAAATGAGCAAGAATGAGCATTTCCTTTGGAGCTTTTTTTTAAAAAAAATACAGGAAAAACCACAAAGGCTTTTCCCACTGAGTATTTGGAGTTTCTGGCCCCCACTCCTTCATAATAGTTCAAATTGCCATGGGATCCCATTGGGACCAAAGGTATTCTAGCATTCCATGAGGAGTTTTTTTCACTGTCTAGACAACCCCAATGATATGGTATTTTAGATCAATGATACTACAGCATTAATTTGACTGGTTTTTATAAATAAAAAAGATAATAGAATAAAATATGCAGTTGAAAGAGAGAGAAAAGAAGCAGAAATCTTATTTTTAAAACAACTTTTGGAGAACTATTTAACTATTTCCATTTATCTGATTCAATATGGTTCATGATAAATTGAGGTATTAGCTTGGTACATCTGTACTAACGTCTGTACTAAGCAGGAAGAGAAAGTCATGTAAATTAATTATCCCAAGGAATTTGTCCTTAAGCACAAGGAAAACATTAATCTATTCTGCTATTTCATGGTTTCTTTTAGACAAATCTCATTTACTTTATAACAGTATGAATGTGAAATAACAGCAAATAATTCATTGCAGATGAAATTGTCTGCTGATGAACTAAGAGTTCACAATTAGAAACTAAAACTTTGAAAATATTTTTAGATTTTTTTTAATTTTATTTTTTTGTAAAATAGACTTTGTAAGATCTTTATAAGATCTTTCCCCCATCCCTGGAGCATCCTTGCTCTTGTGCACTGATCAGCTGTTTGGGGAGGGGGGGGGGAGAAATCCAGCCCACCACTCTTTGTTTCTTACAGCTGATGAGAACTATGTATTCCCACCGAGTTCCCAAATTTGTTTTCTACTCATTTAGCACCAAAGTCACAGAAAATCTAATAGGACTGCCAGAGGTAGAAGTACTTGAACCTCCAGCATTTTTCAAGGAAGCATTCAGTGCTTCATTCTCTCTAGCCCCACAGACTTAACCAAAGCTGTCTTACCATTCTTGTTTTAGCAGCAGAAAAGCATGCAACACTAGATCAGTCCAGCAAAATGCACTAACAGTGGATCATTCCTGCAATGTATTATTTCAGCCTACTTCCTCCAAACACTTGGATAGGAGAGCCCTGGTAACAAAACCCTTGACTGCACTTAGAAACCAGAACTGCCAACTGCAAAAATATACACACACACACACCTGTCTCTTGCTTCCCCTTCCCCTTTCCCTATCCTGGTGCTTTCCTTGTATGTTAGGCGAAACAAACCATCCTGCATCTCTGTGCCCCTCTGAACGTAATTTGCTAGTGAATCCTTGTAAGTGTTTTTAGATGCAGTCCACTTTAAACGAGTTCTATTTTGATACGGACATCTCCCAAATTAGTTTGAATTATCCTGATTTTGGTTCAGCAATCATCTAAATCTGAATGAAACTCTAGAAGATAGGAATCTGAAGACATAGAATGGGTTAAGGCGTCCTGTCTTGCAATCCTTGCTGGAAGTGCATATTTTTCTTTATTTTTATTTTTTTAGTTGGTGAGCCTCATTCTTGAACAAATTATTTTGCCTGTGCTCTGTTTAGATTCACACCAATACAACAATCTAAGTAGCTCCTTGTTTCTCTGATTAAGAATGTCCTGGGAGACACCAAGACAATGAGGTTTTCCTATAATGATTTACCTACACAAAGCTCAGGTTATAAAAAGGCTGCAAATCTGAATTATATTGGCACAAACTAGAAATACCTCTTTTTCCAAATTGTCTGTTGTCTTCAATCAGTTACTGAAGTGAAATAATTCACTGACTTACCGACACCTCCAGCAACAAGAATTTTCCCCAGGAATAATAAGAAGTCTGTCACTTTATCCAGCACTGCAACTCTATGAAAGAAAGAATAAGGGTGGGAAAGCTCTTCTCTGAAAATAGGTCTGCTTTCAGATATCTTCTGAAATTATTTGAAGAACCATGTAACCCAGAAGTTTAAGCACACCGAAGGATCTAGTTTTAAAGAGAGGTTTCTTTCTCTAAAATTCCTACCGTATATTCCGGCGTATAAGATGACTGGACATATAAAACGGCTCCCCAATTTTTAAGTTAAAATATAGAGTTGCCCCCCCTCCAGCCAGCCACCTAGCTGGAAATCCTGCCCCCCACCAGCCAGCCAGCTCAGTGGCTGTAGATGATGGAACAGTCTGTGAAATTAAAGGACTGAGAAAAACTAAAAAAGCATGGGATACTTTGAAAAATCTCTGTGGTATTCAATCTTTGGAAAGTAAGGTTGCATTAATAATTACGTTGGTTAATATGGAGCTGATTAATATGAAGCTATCAAATCCCACATTTTTGAATGAGCACATTAATAATTTTAGAGCCACTTGCAAACTCCTGGAGAGGAAATCCCCAAAGCTATGCAAATGGGAATCTTCCTGGCAAGTTTATCAAAATACAATCCCATAATAAATACCTTGCAATTAGAGAATGATTTAACTCTGCCAGAAGCTTTTATTCAGATAAGAGAATTTCACCATAGACAAAACTTGATGTCCTTTTAAAGACTGCTTCTCTTCTCTCCTGAGCTAAATGGAGGGCAATTTAACACTTCAAAGGCAAAGCAGTCATTCTCACAGAGGGGGAAGTTTCTGATGGGGAAACTGCCCAGGGAATTTAACACTTCAAAGACAAGGCAGTCATTCTCACAGCAGGAGAAAAGATCTGCTGGGCAAATAAGACGACCCCCCACTTTTGAGGAGATTTTCAAGTGTTAAAAAGCAGTCTTATATGCCAGAATATACGGTAATCAACTTCCTAATGGCAGCAAGGATTTATATTTCAAGTTATTAGAAAATGGCTGTTCCTTTACTTTATGTGGCATCTAAACTTTGGCACCTTGACATTAATATATGTAAAGAATTATAGTAATTCCAATACTGATGGCTTCATGGAGAAATGTTCTGTTTGCTTCCTTTTGGAATAACAACATTCAAGACTCTACTTGTTTTTCCTTATTATGAATTTTATATAGTGTTTGCTTCTTACTGCAGTTTGTGATTTTGCACAGTAAATGGACAAATTCTCCTACCAAAGGAGAATCGATGACAGAACCTCAAGAGGCACCGAAACTGGATGCAAAAAATCCAGAATCATATGTCCAAAAGTTAGCCAGAATACTCATGTAAAGCTAGAATGCTATTTTTAGGTCTGCAAAGGGAGGAGGTGAAACAAACTCCACAGGGGTACACCTGTGATATAACTATAAGGTCCCCCACAAGCCTGCCAGTATTGGTTCAGCTGGGACCAGCTTCCACTTGGGTTCTAATCCCTAATTTGCTGCTTCTGTAACTCGGTTGTTAATATACATGTTAAATAAATTAGAAGAGTATTTTTTGTGAAGTGACATGAAATGGCAGGTACCCTTACCTTACCACATTTCTCATGAGCAGAAAGAAAGCTTCCCTTGCTGATGTGCAGAAGTTCTTACCATATATTGCAATCTGCAAAATATTAACAATTGTTAACTTGTTTGTGAGAAAGCCCACTTATGAAAGTGTCTTACTTTGTAGTCTATACTAGTTGGAATAATGATACCAGGAAAGAAATAAATGCATGGTACTTTACCATTCTTTACCATTTATGGACAAAATTTTCAAATTTTCCACCTTGCACCTTAGGTAGGAAAGAAACTGACTGTGATCTGGGCTCTGGCAGTAGAAGCAGCAGGGGTGAAGAGGGGGGGTATTTCTTTTGGTGTGGGATTTTCCTCTGAGCTAAGGCTGGAGATGGTTGCCAGCTGCCACTGCTGCCACATCCCACTCTAGGACTCACTTTGGCTGGGGGAGGTGGCAGTGGAGCAGCAGCTGCAGCCACCATGGCCACTGCTTGCGCTAAGATTGGCTGCAAATTCAGCCAGGCCATCTCCCTCCCTCCCGCTCCTCTCCCCTTCCGGAGGTAGAGAAGACTGAAGAATGTGTACCTGGCAACTGGGGCTTACTGCTGCCTCCACTGCTGCCCTACTCCATTTTATACATAGGTACCTATACTGTATTCCAAAAAAAAATTTAAAAATCCAAAATGGTCTCCAACATTTTGGATAAGGGACACTCAACCTGTAATACACAATACACAACTCAATGCTGACTTTCTGAAAAAGAGGAAAAATCAGGTCTTAAAATTGTCCTGATCTTTTGGAATAACTACATCTATCCCTGAAACTTTACTGCATGCAACCCCCAACAGTCTTTGCCACCTCAAGATTAAAGTACTCTGATGCATTCTATATGGCACTAAAGAAGAAATATGTCTGGCAGTCTCAGCTGGTTCAAAATATATTGCTTTGACCATTGAAAGGTCTAGGTTGCTAAGGGTACACACCATAGCCGTGCTCTGTGATCCATGCAGGCTTCTTTGAATTTTATGGGGAGAAGTTGGGGAACTAGTTTTCATTTCTAAAACCGAAAGCAATTGAACAGCAAGGACAGACATAGAGGAGGAGTTGGAGCTTGGTTTCTTTGCTTTTACAACTCTCGCACACCTACCCAGCCTTTGTGGACTGTGTAGGTAGAAAAGCATCACTGTGCTTCTTGTTTGGATTCTGCTTTAATTATCGAGGTTGTGCAAGTATGGCTACAATTCTTCTTCATTTCAGAGACAGTGTTTCATTTTACATTTTAACTGCACATTTACAGACTAATTCTCGTGATGTCTACTCATAGGTAAACCCCACTGGAAACCTCAGGCCCAATGGAAACCTCAGAAAAGTGCGCATAGGGTTGCAGCCTTAGGCCTCATCTACACATGGGCCAGAATATGCTGGATGGAATCCATACTGGCACACTGGGCCGTCTTTGCAGCCACCATTGCTGCCTGGGTCACTCTCTCCAAAGCCAGGAAGCTGTCCCCCTGCATGTGACCAGCCTTTGTCACATGCTGTGGGACTCCTTCCTGACTTCAGAGAGTGAGATGTGGACAGTAATAATAATAATAATAATAATAATAATAATAATAAAATTTTATTTCTATCCCGCCCCTCTGCAACGCAATCGGGGCGGCTTACAATATAAAAACTCCATAGTCCCAGTACCCTAGCCCACCCCCCCTTAAAACAATATTAAACTATAAAAGATTAAAAACATACAGTAAATTAAAAATATATAAATTAGAAAATATTAAAACATACAATAGGTTTAAAAAAAAATGATTACAGCTCAAGGAGGACAGCTGAGTCTTGGGCCAGCAGCTGAAGCAATGTGCTGGTGTGCCAGAATGGACTCCTGTGGTCATGCAGGACCTGATCCATTTTTCCCTGGCTGAAGCAGTTTTTCTTGGGCATTTTAAAAGAATAGTTTAATGGGCTTTACCCTGTCTTAACCCCATCTTTGCCCCAGGCATCATGAGGACTGCCTGGGGGCAAAACAGACAAAACCTCTGTGTCATTAGGATTGCAGGGCTCTAAGATGGGGGGGGGGCAAGATGGGGTAAATAGCCCGTCTAGACAAGGCCTTAATCTCATTTTACCATATTGTGACTTAAATCCAATTACTAGTCTCAACTAGAGTAGACCTATTGAAACAATTACTGCAAGGTAAATTCCCACTTATAGAAATCCTATTAAATTAATGGGTCTACTCTAATTGGGACGAGCAATTGGATTACATTTATATCTTTATTTTTCATACTTGCCCCAAATGTATAAGCCAAAGAAGCCATTCAAGACAATGCAGCCATGTGCTTGATTGGGGATCTACTCCTGTGTTGGTCAGATTGCACCCATAAAATCCCACTGCACTGCAAGAAGCCCTTTTTATTAATTCCTGATGAGTTTAACTCAATTGGCCTCTGCTGAGATAATATGCTTATTAGTTGGTAGAACAACCTACTTAAGGCTAATGCTTCTCATTTTTCATACAGCACTTTTTAAATTACTTTATACATTCTGTTCCTTCTTGTTTCAAAAGTCAGACAGTTTCTCATCTTGCAACTGTTCTAATTTTTAGTCCTATGAATGTGATTTGGATACATCTACTGTAGCCTGCAGCAAACAGCAATGTTATCCACTACCTGATCAACCATGCTTGCTGAATTTTTCTAAGGACCGATTTCAGCCATGTGAAAATACTTTATCTTTCTAAGCAGCAGTAAAGAAACTCATCAGAGATTTTACCCTAGAGCTACTAGAAATAAATTTAAATATTATAGTTTAAAGTAAGCCTTTGAGGACTGTGCTTTGTACACTAATAGTTGTTCTTTAGAAAAGGACATAATAGCATACTAGAGTGAAATACATACCATGATATACGCATTTCTGTTGATAAATTTGAGAAACTTTTCCAGACACCAAAAACAGCATTTCAGGCAGCAGAGCAGGAACTTAGCAAAGGCATTCTGTGAGCCTACCCCAAAGTACAGAGAAAAAAAATCTTAAGAATAGTGAAAAGCCATTCAGATGCAAAAATTTCATGCACCTTGGCTTAGATTCTGTTAGTACCAGTTCTTTTGTGTGGCTGGCTGGCCCCTTTCTGAATAGCAACAATATTGTGCAAAATGCCATGCTGAAGTTCAGTTGTGTATTAGGTAAATACCAGTGCAGAAAAGAACTGCTGAATTTTCCCAGCAGCCCACACAAGGCAGATTAGTGTTTCCAATACCATACCACCCTCTTCTTTCTTTTTTTAAAAAATAAATGACACTTTTGAACACTTTGTTTAAAACCATACTAGACTGTATGATGCCAAGATACAACCTTGGAATTTTATGACAAATGTTTATTGTCTACCAAACAGAAACAAAAAATGTGTAATATCATGAAACACACCTTTGAGTTTGTGATCCAGGTATTCCAGGATTACTCGAATCAGTTGGACTATGGCAAGAATTAAAGAGCCGAATGCTAGGGAACCTGTATGATATCTAATAGAACATAAAGTGGCATCATTCAATAAAAGAAATATTACTAGACAGTAGACAGTTACTGTTACTAGACAGTTACTATTACTAGACAGTGTAATTCTGATTTTAAAAAATGTCTAAGGCACTTCACAGTACCTCCGTCGACAAAAACCTAGTATGATTATATTAATGGACTAAACAACATCTCAGGCTTGGCCAAATTGATCACCAACAATGG
Organism: Gambelia wislizenii; assembly: GCA_030847615.1. Classification (NCBI taxonomy): domain Eukaryota; kingdom Metazoa; phylum Chordata; class Lepidosauria; order Squamata; family Crotaphytidae; genus Gambelia; species Gambelia wislizenii. The sequence goes on from JAUMIR010000004.1 coordinate 115,679,972, forward strand.
TTTGCCCTAGCCTTACATCAGGAGGCATGGAGATGCACTATCCACAATGCTGCAGCTTTATTTGAGAACTCACGCCGAATAAGTCTTGAAGAGAAACGATAACGCAGAAAGAATCACAACCTGAAAACATCACCCAAGGAGACCTCCTGCTGTGCTTTCTGCAACCGAACTTGTTTATCTCCAATTGGCCTTTTTAGTCATCAGCGCGCTTGCAGAAAGTGTGGGATGAGTCCTTCCTGAATCTTTGTTTGTGAAGAAAAGCCAGAGACAAAATGCAGCAACTCCTATAGCTTTTAATTCATCTTTATGTTGATACATGAATCCTATATAGAAACTATTTTAAAAACTTTTATATCTATCTTATTTCTATCACTATGGTTAAGGGGAGGTTACAATCACATGTAAGTTATATAGTATAAAGCAACAACAGGGAAGGGAAGGAAGCTTAATGCCTGAGGCTTGAATCCTATTGGTAGCCCCAATTAGAGTATGTACATTCAATTAATGTCTGGAGTTTGGGGGTGAGGCATCACCAGTATACTGATGACACCCATAGCTTTCCCTCCTTTCCACCTCAATCCAAGGATACTACCTCTGTTCTAAACCAGTGCCTGTTGGCAGTGATGGACTGGATGAGGGTGAACATGTTGAAACTCATTCCAAGCAAGAGGGAGATACTCCTGGTTAGTTATAAGGCAGATAAGGGAACAGGAATTCAGCCTGTGCTGGATGAGATTACGCTCTCCTCGAAGACACAGGTCCAAAGTTTGGGTGTACTCCTGGGGGCTGGTTCCACGACAGGAAAAAGTTCGCGAGATTCCGGATTATCATTCTTTCGCATCAGGAGCGCATAAATCACACGAATTCTGGCTTATTCGGAAGATGCAGCCTGATGCAGCCAGTTTAGGTTTTTCTTAGTTTACACAGGCAAAGGTGGGGGGGGGATCGCCTCCAGATGACTAAAACCAGGCAGGAGGCGGGGAGGGAGCAAGGAGGGGGTGATGGAGACCATAAATAATGAGAGGAGGAAAAGCACAAACAAACAAAAGATAGAAATAGCGATCTGTCAACTTCCCCCGTCTTCCCCTGGAAAGGCTTCTATAAAGAAAGGAGTGAATGAAAGGACGAACAAGCAAAAGCATGGTGGAGCAATCTCCTTCCCTTCCCTTCTCTTCCCTTATGCACACACAAACACACACCACGGAAGCAGGGGCTAGCCTCATTCCTGATCATCTTCCCTGCCTCCGAAGCCTTGAATAAAGGCAAGTGAAGGGAAGGGCAAACAAACAAAAGGATGAGCATGCGATCGGCTGTTTCCCCACACACACGAATGCACACACATACACACGGACACACCAGCGAAGCAGGGGCTAGTAGCGATCATCTTCCCAACCCCCAAAGCCTTCCTTTGAAACAGACAGGAAGGGCTCAGAGCTGATTTTCCAAAGTGGACTGCAAGCAGAAGAAGGGTGAATTTCTTCTCTCCAACCCCTCAGTCTATTCGGATAATGCACAATGGTCACTCCAACCAATCAGGATTCAGATCTGCTCACAGTAATTCGAAAAGGTCGATGCCAGTTTACACGATGGTTAGTTCCCATGACCAATTATGTGCATTTTCGTGAACTTAATCAAAAAAGTCTGGAAAACTAGCAAAAGCTGATACTGTGCGACTTATGGTTTTTTTGCACACACACCCCCCTTCTGAAAAGGGCGCTGTTGCTTCGAAATGCATGGGAACTATCAGGCTTCTTGTCACATTCTTTGAGGATTTATTTTGCCATGTAAACGACCCCCAGGATTCAGCTCTGACCCTGGATGCTCAGGTTTCTGCGGTGGCCAGGAGTGAATTTGCACAGTTAAGGTGTGTGTGCCAGCTGCACTCATTCCGTGGGATGTCTGACTTGACATGTCCTAGTTATATCACAATGGGATTACTGTAATACACTCTACATAGGACTGTCTTTAAAGAGTGCTCAGAAACTTCCAACAGGTCCAAAGAGATGCAGCCAGATTGCTAATGGGAGCTGGTTACAGGGATCACACAACTCCCTTGTTGCAATAGCTCCACTGGTTGCTAGAATTCAAAGTGCTGGTTTGACCTTTAAAGCCCTATATGGTTCAGGCCTAGGCTATCTGAAGGACCACATCTTCCCATATGAACCTGCCAAGCTTTACAATCTTCAAAGGAGGCACTTCTTTCTATCTCACTGCCTTCACAGGCACAGCTGGAAGGAATACAGGAGAAGGCCTTCTCTGTGGCTGCTTCCACACTTTGGAACTTCCTATCTACAGAAGTTAAGAAGGCTACTTCTGTTTTTTTCCTTCAGAAGCAAATTAATAGCTTTATTCTGAAGCAAGCCTTTGGAAATAAGAAAAGGGCTTTTATGGTGCTGTACCATTTTTAATCTGTTTTAAAGTAAGATTTTAATTGGTTTTAATTCTGCTGTTATTTAATATTGTTTTACTCTTAAATTTGTATGTTTTTAACTATTATATGTTTCATTGTATTTTCTTCCTTTTTGTAAGCCACCTTGAGCCCCAGCCTTGGAGAAAGGAGGGATATAAATAAAGTGATGGATAGATAGGTGGTTTACATGGGCATTGATTCATCATTCGATAACTGAGTCAATGGATCTTCTCTACTTTGGAGTGTCAGCAGGATTCAACCAGAGAGATTACAATGGTGAAACATACATGTACCACATTGCAACAGTTTTGACTATAAAACTCCATGACTTTGTGCACATTTCTGAAAGCAGAAACCAATTTAAATGGAGATACACAAGTTTTTAACCTACCGTATTGCTCGTCCAAATGACGCAAAGAGGGGGCATGTTGGGATGTCAGCGGGTTTCCTAAAGGCCCAGTAGTAAGAGGCAAAGGCACCAGCAAGGGTACACTGACCCAGTGCAATTGCAAAATTGACCAGCCAAAGAAAGACAAAAACATTGAAGATCTGAAAGACTAAGATGTATTTGTGGTACAGGCTTTCTCCTCCATAGAAAGCAAAGGTGCACTGGGCCCCTGGGCATAGCCTGGTTACGTTGGTTGCATTGAAAGTCTGTTTATTGACAAGAGAAGAGTTTGTCAATAGCAGAGAAGAAGAAAAAAATAACATCTCAGAGAAATTCTAAATCATTAACACATCATTAATTAATTTTTTTGGTATAGTCCCAAATCAGATGTGGGCAAATTGTACCCGGATTGCAACTGCTATCACCTGTTGTCAATGGTTATGCTGGCTAGTGTTGATGGGAGCTGAAGTCCAACATCCTCTAGAGAGCTAAAAGTTGCCCACACCAGTCTTAAATAGTTCTGAAGATATGCCCCATGGTATGTCTTGCCCATTGTACTATCTCTGATGCCAGCTAGACATAAGTGATCTAGAAGGTTTCTAACAGAGCTAATAAAATTACTGACTGTGTGCAATCCTACACATGTCTACTCAGATGTAAACCCAACGGAGTTGAATATGACTTACTTCTAGGTAGATATCTAGCCTAAAAGGTTCAGATCTATTTGTTCATATATGCTATCCAAATCAAAAGAACAGTAAAATTACATCTCAGCTGACGATGCCAACACCGAGGCCGTTAACGAAACAGCTAGAATTTACACAGGAAAGAAAGGAATTATGCATGCTTACCTCTGGGTAACAGGTCAGATTTGCATACTTGCACAGGCTCTGATTAGCCATGACTTTGTACACAGGTTCCCCTGACGTAGCCAGGAAGCTTGATTTAATTGGGTTAAGTAGGAAACAAAATCACAGGCTTCCTTCCACACTGAGAGGCACAGCAAATGACACTTGTCTCTAACAGGAAACCCCCAGAGAATACACTTAATTTCTCATGTTTAGCATACATATCATATCACAGTGCTCATGTACTTTCTATAAACCTATTTGGTTGTGGCTGCAAGCATTTCACCAGGAGAGTGAAATACTGTTCACCCTGCTGCTTAATAACAGTGACAGCCATGGAGGTAACAGACAAGGAAACAGTATGATTTAATGACCTCATATATGGAGACCAGAGGGAAAGATACTGGACAAATACAGAAAAAGAAAATAAAAATGCATCTCCAGGTGATAGTTGGAACGGAATCTCCTGTGACATTTTTACCCAAAAGCATTTTATCCATCTCAGTAATCTGCAACTCGGGTTTTCCATGAGGCCTTCACCCAGAATTTGTTACCAACTCCTCCCCTAGCTCTTGCTAGACTTGCTGTGGAGACTCAGGAAGACTATGCAGAAGTGAACATATATCTGCTTTGTGAATTAAAAAAGTAATGCATTCTTGCACTATAAGCTATAACAGTGCAGTGTGATAAGGCTTTATTAATTTTGTGGGGAACTTTTAGGATTTAGACTTTCACAAGCGACACAGAATCCACATTTGTTTCCATAAATGGGCATAATCACTGGGATCATCAAGAGCAGTACAGCCTGAATGAGAAGTAATAAAAGTGCAAGATTCTTCTCCCCTCACACAATGTAGCTTTTTGTGGAGGAGATGGAACATTTCCTGCACTTCTACTTAAGAAATAAAGCGGAGAATGGGGAAGGTAGTGCGGTGGAGTCTCCTTTGGAGGTTTTTAAACAGAGGCTGGATGGCCATCTGTCGGGAATGATTTGATTGTGTATTCCTGAATGGCAGTAGGTTGGACTGGGTGGCTCTTGAGGTCTCTTCCAGCTCTATGATTCTATGATTCTGCATGTGTCTTTGGAGTCAAAGAAGGATACACAGCTGTCACAGCCCAGTAAGAAATGCAGATTGCAATCAGAATGAAGGTGATGATTGGATAGAACAGTGTAGACATGATGTAGCCAATGGCCCTAAAAGAAAGAAAGAAAACAAACATTTGCAAGCAACAGATATAAAAGCTCAAGCCACACAGGTACATGCTTCTTTAACCTTTGAGACTTTTTCATTCTTTTTGTTTGTTGGATAGTGCACTATAAATCCCTTCATAAAATATTTCTTACTGTTATTTTCCTTCCTGTTTGTCCTTTCTCTTTATCATGACAGGCACAGGGCTCCATATTATTGCCCTTCACAATTTTCTATTTCATTCTTTCCAAGTCTCTTTGATCACTTCTTCCATTAACTAGTAATGTAAGACAGCATTAAAGAACAATGAGGGAAACATTAATGATACTCTTTTAATACTCTTTTTTGCTTATTGTTTTTAGATGAACATTTTAAAGCATTTTGCATGGAGACATTGATTTTTATATATTGCAGCATTTGGCTTCAGTGCTAATAATTTTGGTTCTTTCTTTCCTTTGTCCTGACTATATACTTCCTTTGTGCTTCCCACAAGCATCCCCCTCAGTGCCTGGCCTGTCCATATTTTGAAGGTGACATCATGAATCTGATTCTCTTTGCTGACTGACAATGGAATGCACTACAAAATACTGTCTTTTCTGGAGTGCTTATAGAAGTAAAATGTACCCCATTTTTGCTGCCAAAGAAAGAACTCTAGGAGATGACCTGTTTCAATATGAAGTTTCCAAAGAGAATGACAGCAGAGCTCAAGCTTAGTTGAAACCAATTAAAACTCTGTATTCAAAAAATCCAGCCTCTTAAAACCAGATGTGTTAGGTTGGTTGAAGCAACTAATTAACAATTAACTTTTCCAAGCTCTAGTCCCAACCATCCAACAAGAGGAGACGGAGATACCACAGGTGCAGTATGGTTTGAGGACTAGCTACCCAATTGGATCAGAAATATCTTCCAATCCACTGCTGATTAGCCTCAGGACTGTGCAGTGAGGAAAGACTAGAATGGAGACTTTTCTCTGATATGTGCATGGGATATAAATACAGAATGGATTTGAGGAAAAGCCCAGAGTTCAGAGTTACTTTGCCAGGCCCGGGTACCCAATTAAGAAGTGGCTTATCCCTCCCTACTGTCCAGGTCCACAGCCTGCCACCCTCAACACTGGCAGGGCAAGCCAGCCAAGGGGTGGATCTTTTCCCTTAAGGAAGGCTCCAGCCACATGACCAAAGGCAAGGAGATTTGAAAGGGCTGACTCTGTAGACTGAGACTGTTGAAGTGTAAAAAGCCATGGGACAGCTTGATTTTATTATAGCAGCAGACAACAGCATGGAACGGGAAGCCTAAAACATATACAACAACATACAATATATGTCTCCCAATATTTTGGACACCTTCACTTACTTAGTAGTCCTTTCCATTTAAGAATATTTTGATGCAGCCTTTGCTCATGAGGGCAAAGCACTCTGCACATTATTTCATTTTATCATCCACAGTTCAATGCTGAAATCTGGCTCAAATCAAGCATTGTGTTAAATAACACTTCCACATGGGAAAATCATGACTGTGCTTGAAACCCCTTGAATATCTTTAGAATCATTGAAAAAAGTATCACCTTATGCTACTTAAGAAATAATCACCACAAATCAGTGGTTTTCAGGCATTAATGATAGGCCTGTTGGTTGATGGTGAAGTCACAGACAGTTTGCTCTAACAAACTGCTTGTTAACTGTTGTAGCTATAGATTGCAAGTGCTTTATTGCTAATATAAATTGCCAATTCACTGAAAAAATAGTTAAACTGAGCTGGGGGAAAATAATTTAGCTCTCAGTCATTAGTAACATATTTTTCAAGACTTTGACTATGGGGTACGGTCTGCTGCTTTCATAATAATTACACGCAGTGTGTCTTTTCATGCATTCTGCATAAATATTGGAAAGTATTGCCCTCAAGTGACCTTTAAATGTAGCTTCAGAACTATAAGGCATTATTACCTCCCACCAGGAAGTTTATGAAGTTTCAGGAGTGTTTCTGTTTGGCACATATTTGAATAAAAGCATCTTATTTTATAAAGTGGTTTTGAATTGTAATGAAAAGGGGGGAAATTGTGCAGTGAAGTCTAGAGCTGGAACAAATAACTGCTAATCCAGTGTTTATAGCTTTAATGAAAAAGGACTACTACATATACAAACTGCAGAGCTCCTTTATTGTGTAAGGGCCTCTATGTTTAGAGACACTAGCAGCTTGATAGAAGACAGGCTCTGAGCATGGGTACTTATTCACATCCTGGAACTCCTCTGATGAAGCTGTTAGCTATAACACTGTTTACAACAATAGACTCAAGATATATGTTGGGGTGGGGAGCAAAAGAAGAAAGTTTTGTGAAGTGCACAAACATTAACTTCACCGTAACTCCTTAATACAGTGATGACACTCAACCGATTTCATTCCTAGGTAATCCAAAACCATCAACAGTGATAAAAGATTTGAGGAATGATTGGAAACTGCAACTCATATGAAGTCCACATGAAGATAGATTGACTGGTGGGCCACTTGATCTAGAGGATGTTTGCCTGTCTTAAGTCAGTTTACTTGTTTTAAATGGGATCTGATCATGCTTGCCTTCGGGGAACACATCTGGAGCCAGATTTGCTCCAGGCTATGAGGTAGCTTCTGTGGCCAAGATCATCATCTTAGTTAAATCTGTGGTTGTCAACAACATTTACACATATTAACCACACAAATGGACTATTAAAATGACTTCTATGTGGAGTTCCCTTGAATTACAGCCAGTCCAAATGTGTTTTCTGTTCTTCAACTGTGTAGATTCAGACCAACTATTTAAATGGATTCTTGTGTAGGGCTGACTTTAAATTACAGGCAGTCCAAAATATGGTTGCCGTTCTTATGGAAGGTGGATACACAAAGCACATCACATGAACGATCTCATCATTGCATTACTTTCCAGTCTCTCTCAGAGCACAGTTTCTATGCTAGTGGAGCTGACTATTGGGAAACATGATAACACAGATATCCAATTTGTGTGACTTCTCCCTGCTTTCTTGGAGGAGTAAAATACAAACACACAACTGCACATTTGTTGGAATGGACCTCATTTACACACAAGACTATCAGCTTGATGAAATGCAGGGCATGTCTCACTACTTCACTGTGCATTTTGTCCCCCTCAGGTGGACATAAGAACCATAGCATATATTCATATATAAGGAGTGAAGAATATGAAATGTGTCCAAAATGAAGCAAATATGAAAAGTCCACATATTTTCCACAATATATTTACCTGCTACCTTCCTTTAAAAGTGCAATGGCAATCCGGATCCGATTTCTCAGAAATATTAACATCAGTATAATGACAACTTCCACTATGCAAAGCAGTATCACTGAAAGCAAGAAAATTATTTGTCAGCACATATCAAAGCAGCCCATTTTACCTCTTTAAGCTGTTAACTGTGATGTTAACGAAAACTGTAAACATAATTTTGTGCTTCTCCATTATAATACTGGATGGTAAGCATGGTCAGGCATGCATGAAAAGTCAGTACGGGTGTAGAATATTGCGTTAAGTGAATTTGCATAGGGATGGTGATTGAATGAAAGAGTGAGAGTGAGAGATGCTGTTGGAATGATATGAGGACAGGGTCTGAGAGAGACAGAGGGCACACCCAGACTGGCTGAAAAGTCCCAGGTAGTGCTCCTGTTCTTTCCAATTTTATACTGGGTTAAACCAAACCAATCTGGATATGCTACAAACTTCTTTCTCCCAGTCTCAAAGGTGCTACAATATCTCTTTGCAGTTTTTCCTCAATATTCAATTCAAAAGAAAATTTAAGTTACAAATGTTTATGGGCTGGAGAGTAAAAAGTGACATAATATACATATACTATTACAAATTCTATTAAATAAAAATGGCATTTGTTAGTCATAACAAAAATGGCTACTGTTTTGTCATTATAACCAGTATTCTCATAAAGCTGAGCAAAAAAAGAGGAGCTTTTATACAGATGAAAGCTGCAGCAGCCACTCAAGTAATGAATTCCAAATCTATTCACAGTTTAAATTTTAGAACTAACCCCAAAGCAGGTTCAGCACCCTGGATAGCTCCTTTAAAGTTTGAGGATTTGAAGTGCTGTGGGTTCATTATATAGTTGGCCCTCTATATCCACAGATTCTGTATCCACGGAATCACCCAAACATGGTTTGAAACTATTTTCCTCCCCCACAGAAAAAAATTCAAAAAGCAAACCTTAATTTTGCCATTTTATATATAAGGAACATCATTTTACTACACACTTGTGTAGTAAAAATGTGACTTGAGCATCCATGGATTTTGATATCCATGGGGGGTCCAGGAACCAAACTATAGCGGATACCAGGGGTCCACTGTATTGAATGTCCACATCTCCTGCTGCAGGGGCAGGGTTGTGTTTCACTACTCCAAGCTACTCTAAACTACAGTGATCTTGCACATGTCACACATGTTTCATAAATGCTTCAGGGAGCAGGAAAACAGCCAGAATGTGTCCTCTTATAATGACAATATTTATGTGAGTAATTTTGTGTGTATAAGCTTGACACTTGATGAGTATTACAGCACACTGAAGTGCTTATGAAGAAGGCCATTTGTCTTAAAACAAAGCAATTAAATGCAGTACTTGGCTTTAAATGCCATTTATGCTTAATGTATTCCATTTGAAGAAATGTTTCTTTATGATTAGATGGTAATTATTCAATGGTTGCTTTTTGCAGCTATTTTAGTGTATATTATCTGGGGAAGATAAATGGAATTGACATCTTAAAAGAGTGTCTGTTTGTGACCTCTGCTATCCCACTGTCACTCAAAAATAATTCTAGGATAATCATGAGACGTATTGGAAACTAAGAGCAGTCTGATATGAGAGTCAAGCTCAGTGTCTGCTTGGCAGAAACGAAAGGAAGGCATTTGGAAATATGAATGCATAACCAATATTTAAAGGGTTTTATTCCATAGAAAATAGATTTCATAGTAATATTTGTAATCTGATAAACTTCTTTGGAGGTAACTGCAATGTTTATATGTCAATTTGTGGTCACATATTTTGTGTATATTCATGTGTCTACAAACTCATGCATTCTATGAGTATCAGCTTGAATATCAGCTTGAATATCAGCATGTATATCAGCTTGAAACTTGGAATTTCAATCAGACCTACTTTTTGCTGATTTAGTTTTTTGGATAATGAGGAGGATCTCCCATAATAAGTCTGTTTATTTAAAGAAGCGCTTCCCCAACTTTGTGTCCTGCATTATGTATCAGACTGCATTTCCATAATCTCTAGCTAGCATGACCTGTGGTGCAGTCCAGACCACAATATTTTTATATGAGGTGGGGGGATATTTCAAGATTTAATATGAAATGAATAGAATGTAAAAATCTCTTTATTTTGAAAATATGACTTTTCAGTCAAGCCTGAACTATACCATCACCATTATTTGCTACATTTGCTCTACTGGAGGACTGTTAGAAGGGTATCTAGCAACAGAAATTATTCATCAAACTGGTGATAATATTCATCATTTACTATCTATATTTAAGAATATTTTGGAAAACAATGTTTAAAATTTTCTATTTTAACATTTTAGTTTTATTAGTTTTAAAATACTTTTATTGTTGTGATTGTGTGCCTTCAAATCATTTCTGCATTTATGGTAACACTAACACAACTGTATCATGGGGTTTTTCTGGCAAAGTTTATTCAGAGAAGGTTTGCTATTACATTCCTCTGAGGCTAAGAGAGTATGACTTGCCCAAGGGGTTTCCATGGATAAGAGGGTACTAAACCCCTTGTTTCCTGAAGTCTAGTCCAACACTCAAGCTACTCTACCATTCTGGTTCACAATTTTGGCGATAAAATATTTTTTATTATTTTGTATTGTATTTTCCCCATGTTTTTCACTGTTTTCTTGAGTACTAGCATCCCAGAAAACTGACACAATTATATCGCCTTTAAATTCCTGTCAATAGTTTACATAATAAAGAATCTATTCAGATTGTTACTACTATTTTTAATCATCAAAGAATAGCCTTCTGGTTTACATATCTTCTCCAGTTCTCATACATGAAGCAGACATAAATTTACAATGAACAATTTTTCATAGAAACTGAAGGATTGTGATTTTATGTACAATAATTCATATACCCCTCATCTTGGATAATCAAACACTGATCAGTGCCTGATTCATCTAAAAAAAATCTATGCGAGCAGAAAGTGTAAAAGCAGAAAATTGCATGACAGGCTCAATAATCATGTGGAAAATGTTTTATGCAAATTCATTCCTCTCAGCAACTTCCTCATTTTCTCCTGAAACAAATGGTCCCCAAGGAAGCATCCTCATGTTTTAATTGCAACTTACATGGTTTCAGAGATTTTATGAAGGCTCATGAAGTTGTTATATTCTATAGACAGAAAGGCAGGCAGGCAGTTTCTAAGCTGGATTTACTGATGGAAGCTTGAAAACAATTGTGCAATGCCTTCAGGAGAGATGAATATCAAGAACTTTTATTATAAAGGATTGATTTTATAAATATTACAGCTGATTATTTCTATCTTCTACCTGGGGGAAATGCACAACAGAATCTCTACATGGGCTACAAAAGAAGTTTAAAACACTGCCAGGTTGAAAGTATGGAATATATGAATCTAACTTGAACTATGGTGTTTTATTTTTAAAACAGAACTGGTAGTGCACAACCACATTCAATGGTTGCTTCCTCTGCTCTGTAATCTAAGACAATGGAGACAGACTGTAGCTGTTTACTGGGGAAGTTCGTGTATTATATAATTGCACTGTCCAGTGGTAAAATAGGGAGGGCAGTGCTTTGGCAAGTGAACACATGTACAACCATGGGTTGATATATAAAGGCCACCATATTTTATTTAGTTACAGCTGTAGAAGGCTTGGACTGCATGAGATTGGATCCCCACATCAGCTACTTCACGGTTGTCTGACAACCAAACCCAGCTTGTGTGCTGGGTGCCACTGGAATGACGGAAATGGAATGCCACATGACTGGAAGCCTCTGTGTGGACCCCTGTCACCTAGGGGTGAGGCTGAGTCCCTCACCCCTGACCTGGATATGACTTGCATCACCCTCAGCCCCAAGGTTTTTTAAGGGAGCTCCTGCCTAGAGTATGACCAGCAAACACGCGTCATTTCCCCTCAAACTAGATCGGATCCCATGGCAGACCACCTCCAAAAGTTGTGACAAATATAAATGATCATTGACATTAAACCCTGAAACAAAGGAAGGCAGGATGGGATAAAGGCTGAATTGGAACTAAGGCTTGGCTGGCCAGGGAGCTGCTTATATACCTCACTGGAGGCCCTGAGTGAAAACTTTACCCTCTCTGGCAAAGTTCCACTTCTCAAATAACCACACTAAATTTGATTGGCAGTTACTCCTGTTACTCCATAGGGGCCCATGAAAACTGTGTGGGCTGCTGGGAAGAAGATGCTGGCACCAAGAGAAAATGGTGTGGAACCTCCGCTTCCTCTGCCCTGCTGCAAACCGCAAAATTGGCATTGCAGGCAAGTCTGGGGCCATTTCTTCTCAGAGGTGGCCAACTTGCTATCATTCTGGAGTGTAGAGCCATGGCAGTGCAAACAAACTTCAGGGTTGTCTCAAATATAGTCATTCAAAACATTCAAAACATTTTCTACACAAAACTTCTTCCGTGTCAAGTTTTCCACACTGTATTTGCTTTCATAATGGGAAGCCATGATTTCACATGTCAATCTGACAGTGAAATAAAACTTCTGCAATCATCGCTCCTGGTTGTCACATACACAGGGCATGGGGGACAATTTTGTCCCCCCTCAGCTGTTTTAGAACCAGTTTTTCCCCCAAAATGAGAAGTGGAGCAGTGTGGAGTGGCCCTCCAAGGTCCAATGAGGTGCATGTCCTGCCCTTGGGCCTCATAAGTTGTTCACACCGGCTTAAGGTAGGAACCACATGAAACCATGCTAATGTTGTGTAACTAAGGACTTTTTCAGATGTTTAAAAAGTAACGCAAGCAGCCTCGTCAGCTTGCGAGGCTGCTGCACTGCAAAGTGTCCGTTTCGTATGACGCTCGCCCCTGCCAGTACTGTTGCGGTACCGCGGGGAGAGTTGAGCGTCATATTTCCTTGATTTTAAGGACTTTTTCAGACGCTGAAAAATAATGCAAGCAGCCTCGTCAGCTTGCGAGGCTGCTGTGCTGCAAAGCATCCGTTTCGTATGACGCTCGCCCCTGCCAGTACTGTTGCGGTACCGCGGGGAGAGTTGAGCGTCATAATTCCTTGATTTTTACTCACAAAAGTTGATCGTGAGTAAAAATCAAGGAAATATGATGCTCAACTCTCCCCGCGGTACCGCAACAGTACCGGCACGGGCGAGCGTCATACGAAACGGACGCTTTGCAGCGCAGCAGCCTCGCAAGCTGACGAGGCTGCTTGCGTTACTTTTTAAACGTCCAAAAAAGTCCTTACTCACGATCAACTTTCGTGAGTAAAAATCAAGGAAATATGATGCTCAACTCTCCCTGCGGTACCGCAACAGCACCGGCAGGGGCGAACGTCATATGAAACGGACACTTTGCAGCGCAGCAGCCTCGCAAGCTGACAAGGCTGCTTGTGTTATTTTTCAGCGCCCGAAAAAGTCCTTAGTGTTAATCTCAAGCCACCAAAGAAAATAATCATTTAAATAGATGAATATAAACTGCGTCTCAAATCATAGACTTTTCATAAAATCCACTTACTAAACGCTAACCATGTTTGCCTCAGTTGCAGGTATACCCTGAAGTCTGTTTGAAACCCTATATCATAGATAGTAAGATCAGAGCCAGGTATTCCATGAAGATGGTGATATTCCCAGTAGCAGTGCCAGATACCTTTTGGGAAAGAAACAATACAGTCATAGAGTTATACAAGAAGGGCCAAAAAGAACAATTTTGTGCTCAAAGACAAGACTCATAAGCTCATCTCCATCCTATTGTGATCTAGACTACAACTAGTGCCAGGTTAAGATTTTTCGGTTCTTCAAGGCTTTTAAAGATCTACTTTTCAATTCTATATATGTTTTTATTTTAGTCTCTCTTTCTGATGCCCTTTAAAGTTTTGGTAATGTATGCCATGTTTTATGCATTGTGTTAATAAGGATCGTATGCTGAGAACTAGAGAAGGGACTATATAGCCTAAGCTAAGGCTGCAGATGTGGCCATAGTTTAATTTCCCTCCATGATAATAGGGGGCAGAGACAAAGAAAAGAATGTTTATGTGTTTAACCAATGATTTTGAAGCCCCCCAGATTTGCTAGATTGTAGTGTGTCTCTAGTATAATGTATTCCTGTTAAACCTCATTCACAGCAACAACCCCATAGGGTTCGATTTCTGGATTACTATGCCAATTAAGTTTTCTGTTTTTGAACTATGAAACTGCTGGTCACTGAGTCTGAGAATGCCAGTACATGACAATAAGTGGGGAATGCCTGTACTTCCTCTAGCAAGCATGCGCTTCCACTGAGGAAGGATCTGCACACACTCTTTAGCCTTGAAAAAGCACTTCTGTCCTACTGAATGAAGAAGACAAATGGACCTATTACAATTAAGTTTAGCACCTTACTGGGAATGGTTAAGCTAGTGGTCCAATGTGGACAGAAGGTATAGTACAGAATTCAAAATTACTGTAGTATTCTCTGGTTTCTCTCAAATTCCATACTCTAAAGGATATAGGTAATGGTATGCAGCACTGCAGAAAAAGGGAAATATTCTTCACTTACCATATCCTATAATTCCAATTACACCAAAGATGAAAATCCAGAAGAGAACGCCTGCGATGAATCTCAAAAGCACAAGGAAGAGCAAGCTGACAACCATTGCAATAAACAGACCTCTGGAAAACAGTGACACAGCAGTTTAAATAAAGCAGCAGCCAATTGCCTGTCCCATGAACCACCCGCTCAACCAATGTAATTTACAAACAATATAATTTACAAACACTTTTGAGGAAAGTGTTTTCTCTGACCAGGCATATATTTTAAAATTAGATGGCAGAATGACCATAGCCCTATAAGCAGAGCAAGTAGAACTTTATTTATAGGCATGATAGTCAAGCAGTGGAGTAAAATCCATGTTCAAAGTTTCTAGATTTTGACATGGACAGAGAACTACTGTAAACAGCTAAGTTTATGGAAAAAAGAAGTTCTGTTTATCATGGTAAGTATGTTCCTCCCTGTTATGGCACATTGGAATTTCATTCACTTTTCTAAATATGGTACTATGGCACTCTATCCATTTCCCCACAATCCTTGGGTGTCATAATGGCTGGATGATTAAGAACTGGTTCTCCCAATACAAACCATGCAAAAGAACTATAACAAAACATTACATTGCATATACACAATGAATGGAAGTGCCAGAAGATGATTTTCCTTCATATCCATTTTGTTCATCTTCTACTGTTACAATTTTACATGTGGGAGATGTAACTTCTTGTAAATAATAACTTACATTAAAATCCAATACCAAGAACTAGCATAGTCTTCAAAAATCTTCATCCCAACTGATCTTGCATCAAGAACATTATTGATGCCACTTTAAAAAGAAAAGGGCAAGAAGTTTTAGTGTATGTATAATATATTCTTTATTTAAAACAAGAAACTTAAGGGTTTACTGTAATAGCAAAATACAGGTTATATCATAAAACATTTTCAAATCATGGCTCTGTTCATAACATTTGGTTTAGTAGCAAAATGGAACATAAAGTGCCATTGCTAGTAATAAAATCCTATTATGATACAGCAGCTCTGGGTTTGTGCCCAAAACACGAATCAGCTACAGGAAAAATTAAATTGCATTGAGACTTCAGGGATTTAGGTTGGAATGAATATTTACCTGGAAGCAACTCTCAATGAACTCAGTGGGGCTTACTTCTAGATAGACATGAGAGAGTCAGTGTAATGTAGTGGTCTGAGTGTTGGATTAGGACACCGGGAGACCAGGGTTCAAATCCCCTCTGCTTAGCCATGGAAACCTACTGGGTGACCTTGGACTAGTCACACTTTGTCAGCCTCAGAAGAAGGCAATGACAAATCTACTCTGCACAAATCTTGCCAAGAAAATGCCTTAGGGTTTGCATAAATCAGAAATGACTTGAAGATATACAACAACAAGATTAGCAAACATTCTGGGTAGGTATAAGGTGACAAGCTGGAAGAAAACAGATCTTATGTTCTTCTTTCTGCTGCATGGAAGAAGAGAAGAGGAATGCACAAGTCTAGGTGAAGGCTAGGCCCATTCATGTCTCACTAAACATGATATTTAGTGTGACATCCGCATGTTACAGCAAGGTTCATTCAATACATTCTCCACCATATTGCCATGTGCAGAATTTATTGCTCCACAAAGTAGGACTCAGCATATGCTAGGCGTGTAACAAGTATTTTTAAAATTTTTGTCATCCTTGGAGAGAAAAAAACACACTGAGCTACCCTTTAGGAAAAAAGCCTGCCAAGTACTGGAATATTATTTTACCCCTGAGCAAGAGTAATGAACCAGCATTTTTATGTTTATTTTAAATTCTTAGAATAAAGAAACATCATATTTGGTATGAAATATGTTCTTTCACAAAATATTGTATTCTTCATGCAATACAATGCTTTTTGCACAAATGAAATTTTCATTTAAAAGTCCTGAAATACAAAAAACAAAAACAAAAAAAACCAAACCTCAAATCAAAAAAAGTATACAAACTCTCATACTCTCACATAACAAGCCAAAAACTTGAAATGTCTTGTTTTAGCATGTGAAAATGAAGTCAGTCAAGATTTACATTCCTAGCATAAGTACAGGTGAATGGCTGTGAAGGTTGCATATATATTTAGGTCTTAGAATCTGTGGTTGAAAAAAAAGGCCAAGGGAGCAGGGCATGTCTGGCAAATTAAACTCTTAGTTCCCTTACACTTCTTTGCTCTAAGAAAAAGAATAGAGAAAGGAAAAAAGTACATCATGGGCAAGTCTCATAAATCTGAAAGTAATATAGCTGACCCCTGAAATAACTAAAGGGAAAAGTGTGAAAATTCATCTATTTAATCTAGAGGTAAGTATGCTCTAAAAAGTGCACACAGTAGAGTGTTTAGACATACAAATTATAATCTGATGAACAGGTTGGACAAAGTAGTATGAGCAAACACACAAACACACACAAGCCATACTTTGCAGCTTCCCTGAGATCAGTTACATTCCTTGTCTTTCCTCTTCCATCTTTGAAAGTAGTTTGATTGCCCACCGTCAGAACACCATTTTTAGTGGAGAAATCAGGAAAACATCTTTTAAGAACTGTGAAAACAAAAAAGTGATGTGCTTTGTTGTTATACAATTAATCCTTTGTTGACATCTTTCATTCAGTTCAATAAGTGCTCCAAACTAATTTGTGTTCATACTTCTCTTAAAAATTATCTTAAAAATACAACTAATATTATGGCAACTAATATAACACTAACACTAAACAAAAAAGGGCTTGCCAGGGCAACACATTAAACAAAATGTGTGGATTCTTAGTTAATGGACATATTTCGTTCTGAAAGGCCAGCATAAACCACTGTAATTATTTTGTCATACAAATTCTGAATTTTGTTAGCTTACTTTAAAGCATACTGACAAATCGTGCCCCATCTCATTTTGGACAGAACTGTTTCTTCTGGGGAGGCAACATTTGCACTAGGAGCCAAAGTAAGACATGATGTTAAATGCACAATGTTTTAAATATGCTATTATTGTTTCTGTTTAAAAAATGCAAGTAGCATTAGTTGCAGAAGCTGGTAATATTGGCTCCTCAGCAAGCTTGTAGGAAGAATTTAATTTGTTCCTCCACTGCTGGGGAAATCTCCCATTGCAAATGGCATCTCCCACCCCTGAAGTGCCTCCAGAAGGTAGAGTTTTCTTGGGATCACATCAGGGGTGATAAACATTAAATGTTCACTTCCCTGCCTCTTAGAATATAAATAATTATCAACCCTTCTCCAATATTAGCATTTAGAGCAGAGGTGCCCGAAGTGTAGCCTTTCAGATGTTGTTGGACTGCAACTCACAGCAGCCTCAGCCAGCTGCCAGGGACAGCCTCTGGTATGACCCATTCCTACAATTTTCAGTGCCTTTCATGTAACCTTGCTGTTAATTGTGTTTTCCTTTTTGTCTGCTAGTTAATGAGAGTTTTGTTTCACGAGGAGAGGGAGTATAACGGTAGCTACCAAAGTGGGAAGATAAGCCTCGCAGCTGTGGCTTGGAGCTTGGGAAAAATGGGTTGGATGTTTCTATGGGAAGAGGAGGTCTGGGGATATTGGTCAACCAATAATATTATAGCCCACCTGATTTTAAGATTTCAATGTGCTTTTGATGTATTGTTTGTTCTTTTAAGTTTCAGTTCTGAGCAACAACCTTGTATGATTTGCTTTCTGTATTTCTGTGCCAATAAATTTTTCTGTTTAACTCTGAAATTTCTGGTCAATGCATCTGGGAATGGCAGTACATGACACCAGCAGAGCCAATGGTGAGGCATGCTGGAGGGCTTTACCTTTAAAGCCTGAATCTTAAACAGAAAGATACATTGAACATTATGTCTTGGTGGGCTTAATCCCCTCCTTTTATACAAAACTGTGCCAATAAGATGCTGGTGGCTCCATAATACAGTCTCTGCTATTTTTTTTTCCCTGAACACAGAAGTGGCAAAAGCATATTCCCTTTCATTCACACTTACTTTGGGCAGAAATCCTGACAACTTCATGGGTGTACACTGTACCAGCATGATTAAAGCTATAAGCACCATTCCCCCAATTTTCCTTCGTCCCTCTACTCTCTCCATTACCGCCTTGCCAGATGACTCTCACTATCACATGTGATGTCTTACCTGGTGCTATTTGAAAAACAGTTTAGTCCCCACTCAGCTCTTTTTTTTTCTGACAGAGTTGTAGACATTTTGGAATGTCCTTTCTTTGCATCTGAACCTCTACTACCCACAAAGAAGCATATCTTTAGTCTCTATCATCAAGTTAGAAAATGGGACTAACATATTCTTGCCTTCCTAATAATGATTGCTACTGCAATGATTCCTTGTCTACAGTGCTCTGAGTTTCACTGCTTGAAATCACAGCATCTCTCAATCGCACACAACACATTGGCGGTGGGGGCTGGGGAGAGAGAAAGAAATGCAGAAAAGGGAGAAAAGATCTCACTGGTCCTATGAAGACATTATCATGAAAATAAGAGTGGAAAGGAAAAGCAAATAAAGAAGAAGAAAGAGCAATGGATGAAGGAAGCACTGATTCTGAGGCGAAATGATTTCTGCCTTGAATGAAAGGAAGTTGAAAAGGAGCAGGAATACACACTGCAAATCAACCAAAGGAAAAAACAGCAGAAGTCACCACAGTACTCAGGAGTTTTGCTATCCTGTGAGCATCCTCCCCCATCACTGTTAAAGGGGGAGAAATATGGTAAAGGAAAATAGATCCCTTACATTTCCCCCCATGCCTACAGTGATATAGCTAGAAACTTCGTAGGTGCTTGTGATTTTCTCCCTTTCATCCTCAATCCAGAAGCATATTAAATATTTTTTCCTGTTTCAAAGGCCACATGTGTGCCAGAATTGGAGTGCATACTCACATTTTAATGAAAAATTTTAAAAAAACCCTATGAAATACAGTATAATAATTTGCCTCACATACAAAGTGAAGCTGACAGGACAACATGCTTTGTATGCAAGGCCATTTCTTTGTGCCACTAGGGGCAGAGTAAGAAGTGGGCAAGTAATATTGAAATACAAAGTTGTGCATACTATATTATTATGGCACTCCAGGGCTGGCTGTCATCTGAGAGAGGCAAGTGGTCTTGTTCTGCATTTTCTGGAGGACAGTGCACTGACAATATGCAGGAAACTATACTATGCATTAAAGCAGGAGTGGGCAACAATCTGAACACTGGGGGCAATACACATGGTGGATTGTGGGGAGCCACAGCCTCCTCATTGAATCCCCCATTTTTTCTTTCTTTTCTTTTCTTTTCTTTTTACTCAAAACGATCCACACACACTTTAGGAGACACGCGGGTAACCTTGCCAGTTTTGTGCCCCCTCTGGGCTGTTTTAGGCATAAGACAAACCCTTTTTTTAAAAGTAGGAAGTAAAATAGAGGTGGTTTCAATTAAAAAAAACAGTCTTTTTTTTCAGTGAGGGGGCCCCTTGAGGTCTTAAAAATCAGCCTTAGAGGGTGTACATTCCTGAGTGGTTAGAGCTTTAAAAGGCACAAATGATTTCAACCTTAGCCTCTCTTTCAGTGTCAGATTCATCATATTTTGGAGGGGGTGGCCATTGGGGGAGTCAAAAGATTTGTGAGGGGTCCTGCAGCCCATAGTTCTCCTTTGCTACATTAAAGGGAATGGATATAATCCAAAGTGATGAAGTGCTTTAGAAGGTATACATGATTTTGATCTTTGTTGAATTCTTTTCTGTATCATGTGCTCCATAATATGGTTGCCATATTACCCAGTTGGTTAGGGTCTACCTGGATCTTAAGTATGCCATCTGATGCCAACCATTAGCTAGCCCAGATTCCAAGCTTTCATTTCAAAAATAGCAAACACTTGCAGGAGTTGAGATATGGTTTTTCAGTCAATGAATATAGTATCACACCAATGACTAAAAGTTTCATAGACTTATAATTGTAGAATTGATCCATCCTCTTCCAATCTGTGGGTCAACTATAATTTTAGAGGGAAGTCTAACTTTTGGAGAAAAATCTAGCTGAGTATTTTACAGTGATCACTAGGAAGACTGTGCAGAAAGCAATGCACTAATTGGAATGCATGGAAGGGGGTGAATGCAACAAATTAGGGTAGAAGGTGCATTACTGTTATGGGTATTTATCCCACCAAGTCTAGGGTGTTTTTTTGTTGTTGTTGTTTTGTTTTGTTTTGTTGGTGACTTGTTTTATGTTGGAATATTATGCATTTTTTACTGGAATATTATGCATTATTTACTGGTTTTACTGGGAAAAAAAATCATACAGTTGACCCTCCATATGCACAGATTTGGCATCCACAGATTCCACCATCCACAGCTTGAAAATACCCCCCCCCAAAAAAAATTAAAGAAGCAAACCTTGATTTTTTTCCATTTTATATAAGGGATACCATTTTACTGTGCCATTGCATATAATGGACTTGAGCATCCATGGATTTTGGTATCCATGGGGAGTCCTGGAACCAAACCCCAGAAGATATCAAGGGCCCACTGTATTCCATCTTATGTCTGGCAGCTAAAGCTCTCCTAGTGCCTGATATGGGAGAAACAGAGCCAATCAATCCACCCATTATTACTACAGTTGTCCCTCCGTATCTACAGATTTGGTATCTACGGATTTAAGTATTTACAGCTTGAAAATATTCTTTAAAAAATAATAATCCAAAAAGCAAACCTTGATTTTGCCATCTTATATAAGGGATACCATTTTGCTATGTTATTGCATATAATGCAACTTGAGCATTCACAGATTTTGGTATCCACAGGGGGTCCTGGAACCAAACTCCAGTTGAATATGAAGGGACAACTGTACCTCTTCTGCAATACCTTACCACCTTCCCCCTCTGCTGCCCCTGCTATCTACCTCCTGCTACCTCAGTTTGTTTCCCACTTCCCCTACAGTGGGCCCTTGATATCTGCTGGTGCTTGCTTCAAGCCCCCCCCCCCCTTGGATATCAAAATCTGTGGATGCTCAAGTCCCTTTATATACAATAGCATAGTAAACTGGTGCCCCTTATATAAAATGGAAAAATCAATGTTTGCTTCTTGGACTTGTTTTAAAAAAACATTTTCAAGCCATGGATGGTTGACTCTATGGATAAAGAATCTGTGGATATGGAGGGCTGACTGTACTTTCCTTGCCTTGCAGCAGTAACTCTGCTTTCTCCTGCTTGTCTGCTTGAAAGCAATAGTGATAATTCTATGCCGCCACTACTTTTTTTACCATGCATGCAGGCAAAGGTGTAAAGTGAAGTAAGTGGTGGTGGGAAGGAAGAGATGGTGGGAATTGCAGCACTGAATGCAAGGGAAAGAGCACAGGGTTAAAGGAGCTGGGAGTAAGGGAGGATAGGACATGCAAAAGTGTGTGCAAGGCGTCTAAGAAGGGAGGTGTGGCAGTATGAGGTGAGGAAAGAGAAACATTAGGAGAGAAATCAAGGTTATAAGGGCAAATAATGGAGCACAAGACATCAAGGTGAGGGGCATGGCCAAAGTGCAAGATGAGAGAAGGGGAAAGGTAGCATGACAAATGCATTGGCAAGGAGCAAGAGAGGTCGGTACAAGGAAGAGAGGGTGGCAGCATGTGGTGTGGTGGGAGGCACAGTGGTAGGGTACATCAAGCAAGGGAGGGAGGCATGACAGTAGAAAGAAGGGAGGGAAGGGAGGGGGGAAAGATGGGGCACAGCAAGGGAAAGAGCACAACAAAGGAGGGTGATGAGGCAGTAGCAGTGGGGGCTCCAGGAAGAATGAAGCAGTTCATTGCTCCAGGAGCTCCACTTCTGAAGATGGCTATCTCAAGGATGCTACCCTGAGGAAAGAAGGAGTTGGGAAAGGGCAAAAGAAAAGATAATTGAGATAGATGCTCAATTATGCTCAAAAGCTAATTGAGGTAGATGCTAGATGTGAATCTTAGATTATAAGGAAATGGATTCAAACAAGAATAAAGAAAATATAAAGTCCTTTTTGAAGGACCAACTCCACACTTATTTGCCTTGGTATAAACGTTCACTCACACATCTGTTCTACTAAATTAAATGGGCATAGGCTATTTATATACTCATATATATAAGGAATATCATTTCCTTCTGCAATGTAAACTATAGCAGGAAAACAAAACAGCTAGGAAAGTGAGAATACAGAAAAGATGCACATCAAGGAAAAGTGGAAGTAAAATTTGGAAAGTTGGTGTTTAAAGGGGAAAAATAGGTCTGACTTGGATTTGCACTTACTTTTTAAAATAATTTTACTGGGGATAACTTTCAGAGTTTTTAGGAAAGTAGCTCTGTTAGTCTGTTGCAGCACAAGCAAGAGTGTCTAGCTGCACTATAAAGACTAAAAGTTTTATTTGGCACAAACTTTTGTGGATTGCAGCCAACTTCCATCAGATGTATGGAATTTTGCCATAGCTGGCACATGTTCATACACCTCGTTGGTGTGGTAGGATGTAATTAGTGAGGTGAGAAGGAATGGAAAGTACAAGTGTTTATCAGCTCCTAAACTGGTCATCAACAAATGACGGTTGGTTTCACAGATATACTAGCATATATGAGATGATTACTATTTGTATTGTGGTGAAAAACCGAATAGAAGAAAGCTAAACTAGATGTTTTTCTAGTTGTAAAAAAATATTTAATTTATATTTCTGAAGGGAATCACATCTTCCTCTCCCCTTGCAATTACACTTCTTTCTGTTTACTTTTCTCTGCATTTTGCCATCTGACTGAGATGGCAATAATGTTCAGGGCCTTCCTGGGCTACTTTCATTGATTTGTACCTTGTTTTCTATCAGTAAAAATATCAATGGCAAAAAATTTTACAGTGATCTGACAAGAACACCACAGGAAGTGCCAAAGTTACTGCTGTTGTTGTCAGGATTCTAGGATGTGTAATCACTGTGAATTTTATATTGTAAAGAGCTGCTGCCAGCAGGGGCCAGTAGTGAGGACAGGCAAACGCAGCTGGTGTTGACGACAAACTGTTTACATTATATCCTGTGTGAGAAACAAAGCATGTGAGAGAGATACAGCCACTATCACCCTGGGAATGACTTGATAAACCATGTGTGTGAGAATGGGCAACTACATGGCCCATGAATATGAAGTAAACATGTACTGGTATAATCCAATGCTCTGCCCTCACTGCACTCTGTATCAGTCCTCCATCTAGACAGTACTGGACAGTACTGCCATGATTGCTGTGCTATGCACTTGGGAGTCTCAGACTCATTTTGTATATATTTCTTTAGTATGCTCAAATAAAGGTAAGTAGTTTAGACATAACTAAACTAGTCTGTGTCTGTGTGCTCATTTCGCCAGCCTGATGTCTGCTGCATCTGCTACAAGATTTATTCGCTGCTTGGTCCTCTTCATATGCTCAGCGGAACCAGCGTGCACCCTTAACAATTGTTTTATTTGTACTGCAAATAAATAAATAAATCTGCAAATTTGCCTCCCTATTAATCCCCTCACGGTAGGGGACCAATAAGACAGGCTTACTGAGAGGCAGTGATGTTCCAAGGCCGCATGATAAATTTCATGACCTAGAAGGAATTTGAATTTGTACTTCCCTGTTCCATGTCCAGCACTTTAAGCATTACTTTCTTTTTCTCTGAGCATAAAAATGGCGCCATGGTCAAAACATTGTGTTAGGAAAAATGCAACAGTTAGCATGTTGAATATGAGTAATTAAAACTAAAATAATGAATCATGCAAATATGTAGAACATGCAAATTAAATGCCTGGATTGAGGAACTGGCATATGGCAACCCTATTCTATAACCCTGATATTATGTGCAAACTGAGCTCAGGAGGACCCATGAATTAGGGTGGACTAACCTTGCTAGTATCTGTGATGAACTCCATCAACATCCACTCACCAGAACAACAGGCATTGCTTGAAATGTTTTATTGTCTCAGGATATAGATGTATACAGACAGATCTAAGGTCTTGGCACCAAAAGCCCATTGTTACTACATTCCCTAGGTTTCAGTTTCCCTTACCTGCCACCTGGCTAATTGGTACTATCGGCCCCATGCTTCATTCCTTAAACTTTCCCAAGAGAAACAACCTTGATGAACTGTGTAGGCTTCCACCAACACATACCAGCCACACCAACCTCCCCAAATGCCCTCTGCTCATGTCAAGACCCTGGTGTGATTACTAGCAAGCCCAACAATGTTAACAAGCTACCTAACACAGCAGTCAGCACTACCTATATAACCCCTATGGCACCAGGGACATGACATACCGCCCCCAAAAGCCAAAGTCACCCCCCCCATGCAAGTGCAAGCCAAGACATCAAAGAAAATACAGAAAGGAAAATGACATTTCAACCCAGTTTATCTGGAAACTGCTTGTGGAATCTGGCCACAAGTTGTAGCGCCCATACGTGTTCCCTGTCCACCCACTCCACATGTCCTACAGGAAGATGTTTCCACCTCAAAAAATATTGCAAGTGTCCTTTGTGCCACCTAGAGTCCAGAATCTCTGAGATCTCGAAATGTTCATTCTCATCCACCACCAAGGGGGAGGGGGGATTTCCGCTGGAGCAGGGCACCAGCAATTCCAAGGAGGAACAGGTTTCAGTAGACTAGAATGGAAAACAGGATGTACATTATGATACAGTTTAGGGAGTTCAAGTTCATATGCCACTGGATTCTCTCTCTCTCTGGCTTTTCTTCACAAACGAAGATTCAGGAAGGACTCATCCCATGCTTTCTGCAAGCGCGCTGATGACTAAAAAGGCCAATCCGAGATAAACAAGTCCAGCTGCAGAAAGCACAGCAGAAGGTCTCCTTGGGTGATGTTTCTGGGTTGTGATTCTTTCTGCGTTGTCGTTTCTCTTCAAGACTTGTTCGGTGTGAGTTCTCAAATAAGGCTGCAGCATTGTGGATAGTGCATCTCCATGCCTCCTGATGTGAGGCCAGGGCGGACCATTGTTGGTGATCAATTTGGCTGAGCCTGAGATGTTGTTTCAGGGAGTCCTTGTATCACTTTTTTGGAGTGCCTCTCTTACGCTGACCCGTGGCGAGTTCACCGTAGAGTACTATTTTTGGGAGGCGATGGTCCTCCATCGTAGAAATGTGCCCTGCCCAGCACAGCTGTGTTCTCAATATCATGGCCTCAATGCTGGTGATCCCTGCTTGCTCAAGGACAGCAACATTCGTCACATAGTTGGTCCAGTGGATTAATTACCCAGGAAACCCGGAATGGCCCAATGCACTTAGGACCCAGTTTTTTAGAAGGCTGAAGGCTTTTCAAAAATTTGGTAGAAATATACACTCGGTCTCCCACCTTAAAGGCAGGATTAGGGTCCCTCTTTTTGTCTGCTTGTTTCTTATATACAGCCTTAGCAAAGTCCAGAGCAGCCATCACTTTGGGCCATGCTTCTTTAACTGCAGCACTCCACTGCATTAAAGGGACAGGATCCTGTTTATCCACTTCCCCTAGAAGCAATGGATTAAAGCCTTGACCATACACTACTTTAAAGGGGGAATGCCCCATGCTCTGATGTGCTGTGTTATTATAAGCCATCTCCACAAAGGGTAAGAGGTCTACCCAGTCTGATTGTTGGAAGTTGATGTAACACCTTAAATACTATTCCACAATTCTGTTTATCCTCTCAGTTTGTCTATTGCTTTGGGCACTGCTCATGCCTAGCTCAATTTCCAATAGCTTGTACTGTCACCTTAAGTTTGGGTTTCCCTGGAGATTTCCAAGGAGAAGACTTCCCTCAGCTTTTTTCATAGTATCCTCTTTCTTCCCACCACTGGGATTCTTTTTGGGGCACTCCACAATCCGGTGGCCTCCTTTACCACACTGTAGGTACAATCTAGCCCGCATCTGTCGCTCTCATTCAGTCACTGTCAGGGTGATTGCGGGGTGTACTGGCTTCTTGGCCACACCGCTGCCTGGCTTACTGGCCCACCCTTGGCTCTGCTTAGCCAGTTTCACACTCTGCTGTAGCGCCTTGCTGGCTATCTGAACCCATCTGAGGAGAGTATCAGGGTTGCCCTAGACAAGGGTCCACTCTAGGATGTTGGTGTTGAGCTCATCCTGAAAGTACTGGACTTTGGTGGCTTCTGTCCAGTCCAGGATCTGGCTTGCCAGCTGACATAACTTGGTCGCATACTCTGCCATGGGCCAACTGCCCTGGCGCATTCATTGTAGCTCTGTCCATGCCCTCTCCTGCCAGAATGGGTCCTTGAATCAAGCTCGTAGGGCCATCATGAACTCATCCAGGCTGTCCAACTCGGGGGCTGCCATATCATACAGCCCCATGAGCCACTACGCCACCTTGCCTTTAAGTTGGCTGGACACATACTGGACTTTCTCTTCCTCCATCTGGAATGCTCCTTCCCATTGCCTCCTAAACCCTCTCACCAGAGTTAAGAAGTAGGGCAGTTTCTTGGCCTCCCTGTCAAACATAGCCTTCAAGCCCCAGTTAGCAAGCATGTGGGGTACATTCCTTGGTTCAACCGGGGAAGGCGCCACCAGCTGGCTGAGAGCTGGGGCCACCAGATCAGGTCTGGGTGGAATGAGGACTTCCTCAGCCTCCTCTTCCAACTCCTCACATAACGCACTTGTTAACCTGGATGTCACTCGTGCTGGAACTGCCAGGGAGGCTGCACCGCTCCTTTCATCCCAATTGGTTTAAGATCTTGGTCAGGTGGGCTTGGATCCCCCACATCTCGAACTTCATGAACGCCATATCCATCTTCAGGTCAATGCGGGCTCATCCGCCACTGCCATACAGTCCACTCATCGGGATGTCCCATCTCTGGGATCCTCAGCCATTGCATCCTCACTCATCGGGACCCGGATACCATGCCCAATGATCTCTTGGTATGGCTCTCCTGGTTCCCTGGCCAGTGTGAATGGAAGGGAGGTGCCTGCCTCCAGCACAGCCTTAGCTGCCTCTTGCGCCTCTCGTCGGGTTTGCACCCCCGCCTTATGGTGCTCCCGTTTCTTCTTGGTCTTCCCCTTGGATGCCTCATCGCCACTGTCACCCACAGCATCTGGATTGTTGAGGACCAGTTTTCCAGCCCCAGTGTCAAACACCTGCTCGTCAGTTCCCTGGGACATTTCGCACCAAGGATCACGGCAGGGACTATGGGAGATCTGTCAATCTATGATGAAATCTCTCAACATCCATTCACCAGAACACCAGGCATTGCTTGAAATGCTTTATTATCTCAGGATACAGATGCATACAGTAACAATTCATTGACAGATCTAAGGTCTTGGCACCAAAAGCCCCTTGTTAATACATTCCCTAGGGTTCAATTTCCCTTACCCACCTGGCTAATTGGTACTATCAGTCCCATGCTTCACTCCTTAAATTTTCCCAAGAGAAACGACCTTGATGAGCTGTGCAGGATTCCACCAACACATACCAACCACACCAACCTCCCATAATGCCCTCTGCTCATGTCAAGACCCTGGTGCGATTCCTAGCAGGCCCAACAATGTTAACAAGCTACCTAATACAGCAGTGAGAACTACCAATATAACCCTATGCCACCAGGGACATGACAGTATCTGAACATGAAAGGAACACTGTGCACTGTTAGAAATGAGATACATTACAAAAATACTCAAGTACTTACAAGGCCGACTTGGAATGATCATGGAAGGACAATCTTCATCACGCATAACTTGGGTCACAGACTGGAAATCAAAGGGAAAACATCTGAGCAACATACCATTTCTAATTTCTTCCTCTCTTTTTAAAAAGTGAAAAAAATATCACATTCCACTTTTTAGGTCATTTTGAAAATAAAACACCCTTCTAAATTATTTGATTGAGGCCTCAGTGGAGCATTTAAATGAGAAAAGCATGGAATCATGCCTCTGTGGCATCCTACTAACAATGAAAACAGAACAGCAGGCATCAAGACTCGCTATTGAATAGAAAATGCTTCAGCAGGTGGCTTTGTTCTCATCTCAGATAGAACAAAATTACCTTTTAACACAATTAGCATAATTAACTTAAAACTGCAATCAGGACTCAGTAAGGGGTTTTCAGTATGAGAAGAATATTATTGCAGGCTTTAATTTAAAAAAAAAAAACAAAGCCAAAACAATTAAGTTGCTTCAAACTTACGGTATGAGTGTAAGGTTAATTAATTAATCCCCAAGACTAACATCCTTTCCCTTATTCCATCAATCAAAAGAGAAATAAACTCCCATGCCTGATCTTAGATAAAATCAGAACTTGGAAACAATATTTCCTGGACCACAGCTCCCACTGGCCTTGCTACATGGGGTTTTCAAGGAATTATAGTTCAAAAAAGTAAATTTCCCAACATCTGTACAAAATTATATCTGCTAATTCATATCTAATTTTCTGAGTAAAGCTGCTGTCCTCTACACCATCCCTTCAGAATGAGCTTTCCTTTTGCTGGGCCAGCCCAGCCCAGTCACATACCCTTGAGGCTCCTCTGCACATTCTCCTTGTGGCCACTATTTTAGGGGGCCGTTTACACGATGAAAATGTCCTGGGAAGAATTCGTGTCGATCCCTGGCAGTTTACACATACATCGGGTCGGGTACGTGATTTTCGGAAGGGGGGCCACCTTTTATCCCTCAACCTGCGGGACTTCCAGTCCCGCAGGTTGTGCCGGTTTTTAAAAAAGTCACTGGAGGATTCGGAAAATCGGAAATGTAAACAGCGTGGGACAAAAAGTCTCGGTACTGGGATGACCGGAAATGGTGACTGGGGGCGGGCTTAGAGCTCAGGGACCAGAAAAGGAGGGGTCAGTCACCCGTTCAACAGATCCAGCCTCACCAGCCGAAAACAAAGGCATCCCTTCCAGCTGCACGAAGGTTGATGTGTGTGTGTGTGCGCGAGAATGTACTCAATCACCTTTTTAAATGGATTTCTACACTGCATGCTACAGAGAGATCGTGGTGGGCAGATCCTCCCTGGTTCTGAACAGAGAGATCGTGGTGGACGGGCACAGTAAAATATTCCAGCCTCTGAGCGAATGAACTACCCTTAAATTTCCCCCTCTCTGTGTCTGTGTATTTCAAAACAGCCTGTTTGTAGCTGGTTTGAAGCATGAACTCTGCAGCTAATCTGTGTTGTAAGGGTTAACATTTTACAGAGGCAAGGGGAATACGATGCCTCCCCTCCCCTCCCATCCCCCTCACTCGGCTTGATTTCAAATGGAAAGCACTCTTTCGTTCCTGCGTCTGAGCGAAAGATCTCAGTCTGGATCTTTAAAAATGCTTTCTGCCTCTTCTGAAGGGGTTAAAATGTTCAAGAAGCAAAGGGGGAATAACAAACCTCTGCCCCCCTCTCTTCCCCCCAGCCAGTCAATAGCATCGCTCGTGGCACGGAACTCTAAAGGAAGTGCGTCACCGAGGTTGTGAAAACACAAGTAATCCCATCTTTGATTGACAGCCAAAAAAAAAAAAAAATTAAAACCTAAACAAAACTGGAACTATGGACGTGTAAATATCAGTCACGGGACCACACGGGATATCCAGATCAGAGACATAAATCGTATAAACAGCGAGGGACGGATTCGTGATCACTTTGTCACGGTAGGCAACGCAACAATTTCTGTCGTGTAACTGGCACCCAGAAGTGTTTTTGCCTTATCCCACCAGGCAAATGAGTATGCTACAAATCACCAGTGCCATCAAAGGCTCTAACCATCTTCTATTTTGATTTTTCTAGAGAGCTGTTCCTATGAAAGGCTCAGTGGTGGAACCACTGTACCTAGTTCTATCTTCTTCAATGTGCCAAACCATAGTGGAAATAAAATCAAGAGGAAAACAGAGAGAAAAGGAACTCATTCCCATGTGTGCCTGGTAAACTCTCTCATCCTCTATTTCTCACTCTGTGTGTATGGAAAGTGCAGGGTGGACATCGAAAAGGAGGAAAGGAACTGAGAAGTGGTCAGGAGATTTTGGGGAGGAATCAATGAGTAAGAAAGGATTTCAAATGGCTGGATTAGGGTTGGTGAAGAGTAGAAGAAAGAGAAGGGTATGTGTATATATTGTGTTTTGGGTGGGGCATATGTCTGTGCATTTGTATATGTGGATAGATTCAGTGAAAGAGAAAGGAAGGAAGGAAGATTTTGCAGGACAATCTTGAGTGAAAGATAGGAAAAGATACTTTATTGTACTATGTAGTGCTTTGGTGCTTAGACCCTTTCTTTGTCTTTTCACTTAGTATCTTCAACAGAAGTCAACACATTACTCTTAATCTCTCCGGTTTTCTTTCTGTGAGACTAAAATTTTGTTGTGCTTTGTGGGGTCAATTGTGTGATTTGGTATTTAAAGCGCAAACACAACCACCACCTTGTACTTGGTTTCTCAGGCAAATATGCATCCCCTGTGATTGCATGCCCTCATGTCAGCCATTTTATGTAGCCAGGTTCCCACAGGAGCTATTTTGTGAGAAGCCATGCAGCCCCATTCCCATAGCAGCTGATTTTGTGGTGGAGTCACAACAGTTTCTCAAATTTGCAAATGTATCCATTGTTACAAAGAGACTTAGGTCCATCAACCTGTAAAAATCTGTGTCAAATGTTTAGGGATGCTTGCACCTCAGGACCCTATTACATGTTCCCTTCTCCTAACCCAGTCATTTAAGAAACGTTCACTCCCACTGATGTCAACGGGAGAGAAAACAGGTCTGTCAACTTAGTGCTAATATAGTTTTCCACTTCAGGTGAACAAGGTGGATCCAAAGCCACCCCAAATAGACCTTATTTTCAGTCGGAGCACTGCCACAAGGCACTGTGGGTGCTACATGGAGGTGGTAGAGCAGGGATGGGAAACTGCACAGGACCAATTTTTGCTCCCATGTCCCCTTGCCCCCCCCATCACCTGCACTTGCACTTCCTAACACATCTTTAGGCTGATTGTCAGGATAAAATGGGGTAGGGGTTCTGGGGGTGGGTGGGTAATGGGATTAAAACTCCTGAATTTCAGCTGGTTTCTTCACTTTTGAAACATTTTCAGGTGAGAAATTGCCTGAAAACTCATCCCAAAATGATCTGAATTTTAAAAGAAAATGTGGGTGTTTACGGGCCATTAGGGGATTGGTGGGATTCTTCAAGAGTCAGAATAATAGGATCTAGGACCACACATGGCCTCTGCGCTGCCCTTTCCCCAGCTCTGTGGTACAACTTTCCACCATGGAACTGAAGACGTCCTCAGTAGTGGACCTTTGTTTTTCCTCTGCAGAAAAAGGTTCACACTGTCCAGTTGTCCCTCAGTTACCCTCCTGGGAACTTAAGTTTGTTCCTTTAAAATATATAGCACAGGGGCTCTTAATCTTTTCTTTACTAGGGACCTCCTTTAAATATCTTTTGTTGCCACAGACCCCCAAGGCTTAACTCAAGTTTTAAACCATAATGACAATAACAATACCTAATAATAATAATAATAATAATAATAATTCATAATACAACTACACCATCCATTAAACCTTCCCTCAGAGGCACTGGAGGGGGAAGGAAGACTTCTCCTGCTTCTTCCTGCAAGTATGTGGCTAGAGCAGATTGAATGGCAATGCTCAGACTAAGCCAGCCAGGCTTGGCTCCTGTCATGTGGCTGTTCCATTGTGGGGAGGAGGTGGGCCAAGCAGCCTTCAAGCCTTCACAGACCCTATGTGAAGACATCATGACCCCCTGGGGGTCCACGGACCACAGGTGAAGAACCATTGATATAGCATATATACAAAAATACATATAAAATAGCATTTTAGTGATAGACCAACTTTACTGTCGAGCCCCGGCCATGTTGAAGTTCACATAACTAGTCCTAGGAGCAACACTTCACTATAAGCAATAATGACAGATAAAAGGGAATGGAGTGTAATATCTATTTATACTCACCTTCCGTGGTTTATTAAAGCCAGGCTTGCAAAACTGTCTGTAGTACTCCCAGTAACTTCTGTAGGAAGATTGCATTTCTATGTAGGTTGCAAACCTGTCTGGGCACTTTGAGACACAAAGCTTTAAGACAAGAAAAATACACATTGTTTGAAGCAGCACTGGAGGATGAGAAAGTTATGTTATCAAACCAACTAGTAAAGAAAAAATGTCATCTGTAGAAATGCTTCATTTTAACAGATTTGCCTGCTTACACAGCACTAAGAAGCAGACATGATAATTTTTCTCTCCCCCGTCACCATCTCTAGATAAACAAGTGAAAAGAGACAGTTGATTCTTTCCCCACAACTACAGCATCTTCCCAAATCTTTCTGGCTGTTAGAACTATTTGATGTACAATTTTTAAAGACGTTTTTTTAAATGAAGCACTTCAACCAAGATTTTTTCCAACCAAGATTTTTTTTCTTCTTCCAAACCACCTTCAGAGGCATTGAGAGATATCAATGCAGTATAGCTTGCTTAGTATCACATTTATGGTATATGAATATTAGTTAATAAAGATTGTGATAGTTCAAATGGCTTGCACTCTTAACAAAGAATCTTGAAAGCAATACACTTGCGGTTTCCATAGCTGAGACAAAAGTAAATTAAGCATCCACTATTTTAATTAAGCATCCACTATTTATTGTACTCAGGTTAAAGCTACACTAGACTAGGGTTTATTCTAGCTGTAACTTTTTCTGAAAGCATAATATCTGAAAATCAAATCACACAGAATGTTGGGAAGTTATCTTCTGGTCTCAAGATCTATTGCACCAGCAGAAAATTATTGAACTGGAGATTGGGGAAGGGAGAAAATACAGTAAACTCTTGGTATCTAATGGGGTTTGGTTCCATGACTCCTCATGGATACCAAAATATGTGGATGCTCAAGTTTCTTTATATACAATTGTACAGTAAAATGGTATCCCTTATATAAAATGGCTAAATCGAGGTTTGCTTTTTTGATTTTGGGGGTGGGGTTGGAGGAATATTTCCAAGCCATGGATAGTTGAATCCATGGATACAGAATCCGTGGATATGGAGGGCCAACAGTACAGCATTTCACAGGTACTCATGGGGACATGTTACATCTTAATGCTCTACATAAGACCTCCTTTGAAGAGATTTGTTTTGCATCCTTTGTGATATAAATCCAACATTTGAGGACATCAAATGGTTTACATCTGTTTATCTATCTGTTTGTATATCTTTTTAAAATAGCTCATCTATAGTTCATTTGTAAAATTACTTTACTTTAAATCATGTATATCAGTTTGACTGGGTTACAGAATATGCCAAAATTTCAGATCATATGGCAGCAAGAGATAAAATCAAAGGTAACATGCATAAGCTTAGATTCTCATGTACCATTCTTTTTTGCATTTCCACTTCTAGCAGCAGCCTCCCCTGCAACTGCCTCAAAGGTACCTTCAAGCTATGGAGACCCTCTGGAGTGGCAGTCAGTGAGGTACAAGGGGCTGCCACCAGAAGGAATTTTTGCCATTTCCAAGTGTGTATGAGCAGAAACACTCTGTAAAAACACAGAATTGTTATCCTGCACAGCAGTAAAGCTATAATGTTGTTAACAAGGTCCCTAGAGCTATAGCTAATAATCTTTCAAAATATCTGAGGTCAATACTGCAGTACCATAAATTTGCTATAAGCAGCACCAGCCAATTATTTATTCTCTTCCACTCTAATAAGAGAAACAGATAGCCAGCCTCAAGGAAGTGATTATTCAAGTCAAAAGGTGGTGTAAATAAGGAAAAGCAATGTGAAGGGACAACTGTGAGAATGCTGTTAACTTTTAAATGCAAACTGATACAGCTTCTGGCTTTCAAAGAGGAATTGTATATTTTCCAAAACTACTTTCTGGAAGGAAAAAAAAACCCTTGAAAAGAATTCAATTTTATTTTCTGAGAAACAATAATATGACACAAATATTCATACAGCAACATACCAATAGTGATTTTGACAGCACTCAAAATACCACCCCACCCCCCGTTTCTCCAAACATAGGCAAAAGTCACATTCAGAATGGAGAAGCCATTTTCTTTCCCATCTTATTGAACTGTCTTAAAAATATTAGCTGGGAATTTCTGGGTAAGCACGGGGATGAAAACTTGCATAGTACTTACAGCCTACATTATAATTTATCTCCATCATACAGAAAGAAAGTGGTAATTCTAACATTTTTCATCTTAGAAGTACTGTAGTTATGCCAAGAGGAAATCCATGAATTTTGAATACCTATTACATACCTGTGTTGTAGGGCACTGTAGGTTTATTAGCACTATAGGGCTGGCACATTTCAGAATGTTAAAGTAAAACAAAATTGTCTTGTTCCTAGAGAGGAATGGATATAAAATTATTATTTTATATGTACTGCAATAATTCACAGAATGCATGAATAATATTACTCCATACATATCATTCAAAAAACAATGCAAAATTCAAAGTATTCACTGAGACTAAGAAATATAAAACCTCATGTGTTCTTAATTCATGCTAGTACCTATCGAGTCAAATTCTGGTGAGGTTGATATTCCCTATGCAATAGCTCAGGCTGGCACCAGCTCATTTATAGTTCATGTTAACCTATATCTCACAGGTGAAGGCTTTCTCGCCTATCCAAGCAACACTTTGTTGTTCAAGCATGCACACACCTCAGTACGAAATAGTTGTTGGTATTTATGTTAATCACAAGATGCCACTACAAATCAATCAAGAATTTGGTTGCCTGATATTTTCTGTCATTAATATAAGTATGGATTCTATCTGTACTTGCAGAAAGCATGTGATAAAAATGGCATGTGATTTGAAAAGCAGAAACAAAGTTAATTCATTCATTTCTGTTTATGTTGCCCAAGGAACAGACAGAGCATAAGACAGGCTTTCATTAGCTACTGCACTGTCCTCCTGAAAATGTGGAATTAAAGGACCATTTACACATTTACCCATTCAAAACAGCAAATTAAATAGTTTGTGAGGAAGACTGATAATATGTAAGGAAGACAGACTCCAAGTTAGTAACATATACAAGGCCTCATCCAAAGACCTACTCTGTGGTGATGATGGCAGAAAAAAACAAAAATAAAAACAAAACAAAACAAAACACCAAATCTTATCTGTTACCACTACATCTGTACAGAATCATTCAATGGAGCTCTTTTTGTGGTCCAAGGATTATTACATTTTGGACCAGCACCACTTGATAGGTTGTTGAGACTAATTTACATGACAGCTGCTGATAAATTACTTGAGTCCACTTTGATGCCAGAACTGAAACAGGTTTAATAATCTCTTGGTCATTAGTTTTTTACCCCAGTAAATTCAATGTCCTGGGACGAAAAGGTTCCATGTCATTTTTTAATAAATCATAATGTAGTGAAGTAGAAGTGCTGTGCTATGGTTGTCAGTAGATTCACCTACTTAGAAGAAACCCAAATGTATTTGAATTTTACTTCTAATCATCTTGAGTACAATGTTGTGGGAGAAAAGTGGATATAAAAATGAAAAAATAAATGTAACTAGGACACTTGGTCAATTATGTTCTGGCAATGGGGAGATTCTACTTTTGTACAACGTTGTACCACACGTTAGCCAACTCCTACTTTATTTTGGAGCTGAAATGGCTCTAGCTATGGACACGAATACAGAGGAAACAGAATAATGATGCAGAACTAGCTTAATACCAGCCATATAGATTTATCTTCTTTATAGGTCATCTACATTACATGCTGGTTGTACAGTCCTCTGAATGCAAAACAAACTTAGGGCTTATAATATGGAAGTTAACAAATAGATGGATTACCATATAGAGAGATTTCCTAGAGGACTTCTGGTGGTAATACAAAATTGAATTAATTCTACATTATTGTAGTTCAGTCCCCAGTTCCTCAAGACCTATGAACACTGGAACCTTTTAAAAATATCAAATTTTCTAAAATATTTACATGCTTTAATGTTTGTTGAAACCAATGGAACATTTATTTTACATTTTATTGCAGTATGCTGAGGCACTCAAATAGCAATAACAAAAAGATTAGCATCCATCTCCAAATTTAATTTCTTTCAAGACATGAATTAGATTCTAAATCACTAGAGCCAGCTTGTGGGTTTGACAAACCATAAATCTCTGGTCTGTGTCAGCAATGGGTCTGTATTTTGGGTGTCATTTGATAATTTCACCTGAAACATTTTTTTTCTTCCCACCTATTTCCCCCCTCAAAAGTATATCCTTGCATGTCCTTATAGTCACCATTTAAAATATGTGTTTACTGAAAAAAATTAATACATGCAAATTACTCTTAAAATTATAGCCAAAAAGACTGAAATGTCTGTAAATTGATCTTAATACATTTCATTTCTAATGCTATGTATAATTATGTATTGCTGTAGATGCAAGAGAAGCAGATGCTTTCACAGTTTTGAACATAGCACACAGCCCCAATGGAAAAATGAGGCTTAATACAAACATACTCAATACCATCAGTGCCAATCCATGTCAATTGATAGTATGGCAGGTAGCATGTTATTTCAAAATAAACACTGAACATTTATTTTATTTGTTTGTTTGAGAAACTAAAAGCAATTGGCTTAGAGTGGGGTAGGGTACTTGTGATAATCTTGTTGTGTTAGGACTGCAACTCTCATCAGCCCTAGCCAGTACAGCCAGTGGTGTGGGATGATAGATGTTGTGGTTGAACAAATATTGACAGCTGTGAGTTGCCAACCCATTCTCAGAAAATACATATTTGATAAGATGTAATGGTATCATGAGAAGACATGACTCATTAGAGAAGACAATAATGCTTGGTAAGGTAGAAGAAGAAGACCACACTGCAGATGGATAGACTCAGTCACAGAAGCCACAGCCCTGAGTTTGCAATATCTGAGCAGGGCAGTTGATGATCCTGGAGGCTTCTCATTCATAAGGGTTGCCATAAGCTGAAGTTGACTTGACACTAATTAAAAATAACAATGTTGTATTAGGTTATAGGACCACCTAATTTTGTAATGTTTAAATCAACTGTTTAAAATATTAATTAACAATATACTCAATGATATAGTCAAAATACTTTTCCAGTGGATTGACCCTTACTACAGCAAATGAATGTGTACAAATAATAATACAGTTGGCACTCCACATTTGTGGGGGTTAGAGGTGCAGGACCACCATGAAAGTGAAAAAAAGAAGAAGACCAAAATACATACCGTGGAGGGGGAGCTGGGCTCCCCAGAAGGACTCCTCAGGTTTGTGAAGTGGGAAGCTGGGGGGCTCCATGAAGGGGGAAGTACAAAGAATGTGGGTCACATGGCCAGGCCCCTCAACTACCGACCCACCTCCTGAAGCCTGAGGAAGCCACGCACATTGACACAGCAGCCCCACACTGCTGTGCTAGTGCTTGTGGAAGGTCTTAGCCACTGCTCAGCTCAAATACATAGCAACCAGATTCTGTTGCTCTTGGCAACAGAAATCGCTGCTGCTCTGTCTTCTCCAAGCCCTATGCTGTTGTCCTTACACTTGGGTAAGGTGGAGCAGCAAAGATCTTCATCGCCAAGAGTCTCCCAAAGCCCACACAGCAACCAGCTTCAGGGGCTCTTGGCAACAGAAATTGCTGACGCTCTGCCTTCCTCAAGTCCTATGATGCTGTCCTTGTGCTTGGGTAAGGTGGAGCAGCAGAAATTTCTGTCATCAAGAGTCTCCCAAAGCTCGCACAGCAGCTGGCTTCAGGGGATCTTGGAGCAGAAATCGCTGCTGAGCCACCTTCTCTAAGCCCTACACTGTGCCTGGGGGAGGTGCTTGGGGAAGGTGGAGTAGTAAAAATCTCTGTTGCCAAGTATCTAACAAAGCCTGCACAGCAGCTTTCTTTGGCAGGCATTTGCCAGCCACCATGGTAACCACTGGTGCTCCCCACTCCTGAATCCTGAGGCTGTTGTGTGAATGTGCACATGGCAAGCTCGGGCTTCAGGGGGGATGGAAGCAAACCCATGAATAATGAAATCCATGGATGTCAAACCCGCAAATGTAGAGGGCCGACTGTATTAATAATCATATCACCAAGCATTTATATGAGGGGTGAAGGAAGGTAGTAACTTTCTCTAGCTTTCCATCAAGTCTTCTCAGAGATGGAAGGTGAATATTTCAGGCAGGCAGAAAACTAATACTTCATTTCTCAGTCATGTTTCATGAAAGGCAAAGGCAAACCATTGCCTCAGTACTCACTCATTAGGTGTGCCTTTTTGACCGCAGAACTGCCCATAGCTGTCAGTTGGATAAGCCACTTTTCTGGGATCACCATGTACCCAAGCTGCAGAAACATACAAGAGAGAGAGAGAGAGAGAATTTATGAAATATTTCATAATTGAGTTTCCCCATTCAGCAATTTTGCTTGGAATTAAAGTTTTCTAGTCATTAAAATGCACTGCCTGTCATGCACTGTTTTAACTTCCCTTGAGAGTTACTGAAGACTATTGATTTTTCTTAAACAGTAGATTTTTTAAAAAGAAACAAGTATGGATTAATAGATAGGAAATAAAACATTTCTGGCATTTCTCCTCTCCATAAGGGTACATCTGGCTTGTAGCCAGAATATGAGGTAATGCACTTAGAAAATAACCATTATTAAAATGAGCAGCAGGAAGTATTACAAAAGCTTTGCTGGCATAAAGCCATACAGTGATATTGAATCAAGACAAACAAACCAAACCACCTTTCCTCACACTTCTGAGCTTCCTTCTGTACAATGAGCTACTTAAACTACTTAAAATTTACTGTTCAGCATCCACTTTATGTGAATCACTTTGAACTTGCTCTTGTATAATTGCTGCATCCTCACACTCACCTTGATTTTGTGGTGTTTAAATTAGAAACACTTGAAACCAAATCTTATCTAAAGTCACTGGCATAGCAACATTCTTGACTTTAGAGTAACGGGGCACAAAGACACAAAGGCCTCTCTATGAAGCCATCAACTGCAACTTGAACACTGGTCCTTTCAAAGGTGGCTGGGCACAATGTAAAGTAATAAAGCATCACTAATTTTCACAACCAAACATTGTTTTGCACAAATGGATTAATTTGGGGGGTTATTTCCCATCTTTGTTTAACTGTTACATCAACTTGTAAAGTTGCATCACAACAAGTAATAAACCACCACCACCACCTCTACTTTTGAAATAGTAGCCAAAGTCAGAAAACACCTTTAGCAGACTAAAGGTAACCATTTTAAGAAAGACAAGAATGAGCAACTTCACCAAACACAACATCAATTATTTTACAACTGGTACAAGAGTATGTGTTTGAAGTATTTATTGTTATTGTTGTACAGTCAGGTATTTGTTTCCAAATGCGGTAATAATTGTTTTGAAATTACATAACTTGAAAATTAAACCCATTTAACCAGAGGTTTGACAAGGGTTATTCACCAATCTACAGAAAAATAAATTTGCACATAAACAACTCATTATGTATGTGTACAATTAAAAAGAGAAACAAGAAAATTAAATTACATTGATTAAGTTGAATCTCTGCAGTTGAGAGAT
Organism: Gambelia wislizenii; assembly: GCA_030847615.1. Classification (NCBI taxonomy): domain Eukaryota; kingdom Metazoa; phylum Chordata; class Lepidosauria; order Squamata; family Crotaphytidae; genus Gambelia; species Gambelia wislizenii. The sequence goes on from JAUMIR010000004.1 coordinate 115,720,022, forward strand.
AGACAATAAGGAGATTATCAGATGTGGCAAAAAGCCCAATAGGAGCATGCAAGGACGATGTTACTGTCCCACAAATGGGTCTCAGTTTCAGACGTTGTTGTCCTTGTCGCATGCTGCTTCTGTGCTGAAGCTGTGAGTAAGGTGTCGCTTTTCATTGATGGGACCTCCCCGTCAATTGAAAGTGATACCTTATTCACAGCTGCAGCACGGAAGCAGCATGTGACAATGACAACAACATCTGAAACTGAGACCCATTTGTGGGACAGTAACATCATCCTCGCATGCTCCTATTGGGCTTTTTGCCACATCTGATAATCTCCAAAGAGAAAAATGCATTACAGACTACTGTATTATGTTTTAAGACAGTAGTTTCTACTGCTTTAAAATGGATGTTCAGTAGAACTACATATTTGACCTTCTTAACTTGTCTTTTAAGGCTGTGCACAAGTAAATGGTTAAGTTTTTGGGGGGGCATTGCATACATGTGTGTAATAGTAATATGATTCTGTGTATTTCTGGGTCTTTGAAAGGGTATTCCAGTCTACCACATTGGCTGTGCAAGGACAATGCTGCATCTCTCTGAGTTTGGAGGAAATCAGAAAAACTAGAGTTGACCGTCCACATTCACAGGGGTTAGCAAGACAGAACCCCCAACAACGTGGGAAAACCATGAATATTGTAAGCTCACCAAAATCTGCATGCTACAGACTCCTGCCAACCAAGTGCCAGACTGTCACTCCCTTGCAAACCTTGCTACCATGACACCAGAGCCAAATGTTAAACCTCAGCCCATTGACCTCCCCACCCCACTCTTCTTCCTCTCAATCCTCCTCCCAGTTTCCTCTCCTTCCAACAGTGATAGCCTATCACTCCTTAACTAAACATATAAATTTTTGCAGTAGACAAACTCTCTTTAATCTCTTGTATAAACACACTGCAGTAGTTTCTGTAGCAACCTTCCATGTTACTGAAGTTATTGTGTTTTTCAAGTATTTCCCCCCCCCCTCCATTAAGATTGTTATTCTTCCCACTAGTACAGATATGAGCTGGGATAAATCTTGTCATGTGACATTTACAGCACTCCTGCAGTGTCACATGCAAAACTTAACACCTGCACTGCACAGATAATTTAAATTAGCTACTGCTGCCAACAAGATCTGCTTACTAAGTGGGATTAAAAAAAAGTATCTCCAATTAGTCTCCATATTTCAAGAGCATTAGACAATATAGAGAAAAATATGCACTCTTGCTAAGAACAGTTTACAATGTTTTCCTCACATAAAGCATACATTGCAGGAATATAACATATTAATCCTGTTGAGGAACATTTGAATAGTGGACAGTGCTGGACTTGGACCTGTAAGATCCAAGCTCACATCCATACTCAGACACTGACCTACAGCCTATTTATACACATATTTGTCACATACAAGCAGTTCCTAATACCTATCTGGACATAAAACAATAAGCCAGAATTTTCAGGGAATCCTGGCTTAACATTCCCAAACAAGCATTTTAGTGCATGCTGCCCAGTTTTCTCAACTAGTTCCTCTTACCAGCAGGAGTGGTGTCACTAACCAGCAGTTGACAAGTATATTATCTCCCAACCCAACTCCTGGTTTGTTGTTCTCAAATGAGAATTGTAAGCCAGCTTCAAACCCTGGCTTTAGACTTGACTTGTTAGGACAATAAGAAAACAGAAAACCCAGTTTTGATATAATGATATGTCTTTTCCTTCTGTTGAGTTGTTACTGAAGGTGTTCCTGTAGTATGTGGGGAAATAATTAATTGTAATGTAAAAGCAATCTTGTGTACCTCATTCACATCCTAAGATAAGTCTAGGATTTTTCCCTGCATGCTTCTGTTCTCCCAAACCCCCTTTCTCTTATTTCACTGGGCACTTCCAGCCAACTGGAGTGCTGGGTCATTCAACACATGACCTAATTTAAATTTTATTGCTCTTTGGGAGACTCCTTTAAGTTAAAGTCTCCATGCGGCTGTAGCCATCTTAACCATGCCATCTTTGCCATCTTATTGATGCCTAGCCATGGATGCCATGGCATGATGTTTGCTTTTCAAGTCAGCATGCAGCCTCTTACCTCTAAAAGGCTGGGTGAGTCTTTCTACCCTAAATCCTCCTAGTTAGTTAGGAACTCTTTTTAAAGTTTGTTTTAGTATGTAGATTGAGATTGATATACCTTCAGTAAACTTTTGATTTGCATTTTAAACTGACTCCTTTGTTTTTGTAATGAGTCTAATTTAAGTGGGTGATCAGACCACAGACTTCTGAATACACTTTTAAATGTTAATTGAGCTTAGTCTGCATTCCTAAGTGGCACTCTGCATATCTTTGAAAGTAAATGATTTTTAACTTCTTTTTAAAAGAAAATATTTTTATTGCTTTTTAAAAGGACTAGATCCTGGAATTTTTAAATACAATTTTATTTTTTAGATTCATTACTACAACATGGAAGGGTTATGGGCCCAGTTTGAAGACTTAAAAGCTCAATTTAATATTTGTTTTTGCAAAAGTTTTGTTTTTTCTTTTTATCTGATCACCTCAGTTGCTGTTTTTTTGGTCTCTCTCAGCTTGAAGACAAAGGCAATAAAACCATAAAGCAATTATGGCTGAATCGCCTAGCCTGTCTGCCTTTTTAAGCATGGAGAAACTGTATGGTTCAAATTATAGAAGATGGGCTTATTCTTTTGAAACATACCTGAAGGCCATGGGACTTATTGATGTTTTACACAATCCTAGACCTCCTCAGGGGAGAGAGAGGAATGATTTTGATAGAGATGATCAAAAAGTATTAGCATTCATAATATTAACAATTGATCAAGGATTAGTCTGTGAAATCAAAGATAAGAGAACAGCAAAAGCTGCTTGGGACACTGAAAGATCTATGTGATGTTTCATCCATGGGAAGTAAAATTGCATTGATGATGAAATTTGTAAACATGAAATTAGCAAATCCAAAATTTCTAGATGAACACATTAATGATTTCAGAGCTACATTAGCAGAATTACAATCTCCTGAAGAAGAGATTCTAAAGTCTATGCAAGTTGGGATTTTCTTAGCAAGCTTACCAAAGTTTTACAATCCCATCATAAACACTTTGCAATTAAAGAATGATTTAACTCTACCAGAAGCATATTCAAATAAGAGAATTTCAACATAGGCAAAACTTGATGCAAAATGACAAGTTTGAATCCAGAAATTCTAACTTTAACCAGCAAGTCAATTTGGCTGGAAAAGAAAAGCTGCATTTTAAAAGGAATGCTACCCACTCTAAACCACCCCCTCCTCTTCTGAGCCAAATGGGGTGCAATTAAAGGCTACAAAGGGAAAAGGACAGTCAATCTTATAGCAAGGGATGACTGGCGAGAGGCAAGAGAATGCAAAAGGCCATAGAGATAGAGAAGCTAATGCTAAACAGAAATTTCACATTGGATTGGCTTATGAAAAAGTAATGCAAGCTTCTGGAAATGAATATAAAGATTCCTTTATCATAGATTCTGGAGCTAGCAACACATTTATTAATAAAAGGGAATATTTCCAAGATTTTAATGAAGAAGTAAAATTCCCTGTGTTTCTTGCCAGTGGAGATTCTGTTACAGTGCAAGGAATTGGGACTGTGTGTCTTCCTATGAGATTGGGAGCTAGGACAGAAATATTAAGAATTAAGGATGCTGTTTATACCTCCGAGCTCAAGAGCTCCCTCTATTCAGTCAAAATGAGCACATCTAGAGGCAACAGAGTAGTTTTCAAAAAGAATGCATGTTATGGTCTTCATGGCAAACATTTGATTTTTAAAGGCACTCTAAAGGATGATGGCCTTTATCACATGGAGATCAGTGATTCAAATGCCAATGTTGCCACTCAGTATAAACACAAAGACTGCATAAATTTATGGCATAAAAGGTTTGCTCATCAAAATGTTGAATGCATAAAGAAATTGGCTAATCAAGAGCTAGCAAAAGACTTTCATTTCAAGAACTGTTGTGTGAATGAAAGGTGTGTGGAATGCATTAAAGTTAAGGCTACTGCACCTTCACACAAGCCTCTCACAGAAAGACAATCTACTAAACCTCTTGAGTTGATACACTCTGATCTCTGTGGGCCATTTAGACAGAAATCAGTTGGTGGAAACCTCTATTTCCTGACACTCACAGATGATTTCAGCAGATATTGCCATTGCTACCTCCTAAAGGAGAAAAGTCAAGCTTTTGAAAAGTTCAAAGAATACTTTAATTATGTCACTAATACATTCAATTATAAAATTCAAAATTTGAGGATGGATAATGGGTCTGAATTTGTCAATACTCAATTTGATGAGTTCTTAAAGGAACATGGCATCACACGCCAGACTACTGGGATTTATAGTCCTCAACAAAATGGTTTATCAGAGAATGAACCACACCTTAAAGGAAATGGCAGTTGCAATGCTTTTACAGGCTAACATGTCTAAAGCTTATTGGTCTGAGGCAATTCTCACAGCCACATACCTATACAATAGACTTCCAACCAGATCCAGAGATGTTACTCCATTTGAATTGTGGCATGGTGTGAAACCCAGACTGAAACATCTCAGGGTTTTTGGATTAAAAGCTTATACATACATTCCCAACCAGAAAAGAGACAAACTTGACTGCAGAAGTGAAGAGGGAATTTTGATTGGCTATGCCAAAGGTGCTTACAAAATCCTAAACCCTGATGGACGCACAATGAGAATAACAAGTGCTGTTTATTTTGATGAAAGACCTCAACTTAATTCTAATCCAAACAAAGATTTCTATTCAGATGTGTTTGCAGTGGAAGAAGACCCTGATTCTCACCAGCAGCCACAGCGGGTGCAGCTCTTTCACCCTCCTGCAAGTGCTTCACATCCAGAAGGGTCTCCCTCAGCCCAGGACTTACCAGAGGACAGAGGACTGGACGGCGCGCCACGGGCAGAGCCAGGAACTCAAGTCCAGGTGAGACAATCTGCAAGGGGAACAGGGGAGTGCCTCCTTTGAGATTCTCCTATCTAGCCACAGGGGAAAGCCTTCTGGAACCCTCTGACTGGCAGAAGATCAAAGGACTGCCAAAGTCTGATTCTGAGAAATGGGTGAAAGCAGCAATGGAGGAAATGGAATCCTTATATAAAAATAAAACTTGGACTTTGACAGAATTGCCAAAAGGCAGGAGGGCAATTGGCTGCAGATGGGTCTTTACAACAAAGCAAAATGCAAATGGGGAGAAAGATATAAAGATATAAATCCAGGCTTGTAGCTAAAGGTTACAATCAGCAATTTGGAGAAGATTTTCATGAAACATTCTCCCCAGTAGTTACACACACAACTATTAGAACCTTATTGGCTGTTGCAGCTTCCATGAAAATGCATGTACAACATCTAGATGTGAAAACAGCATTTCTTTATGGAGATCTAGGTGAGGAACTGTACATGGAACAGCCTTCGGGATTTCAAGTACCTGGAAAGGAGCATCTAGTGTGTAAACTTGAGAAAAGCTTGTATGGATTAAAACAAGCAGCCAAGAAATGGCACGAAAAGCTAAATCAGCTCCTTATCAAAGAAGGATTTACTCCAGGCACTGTTGACCAATGTGCTTACAAAAGATTCAGAAACAATAGATGGACTTACATTGCAAGTTATGTTGATGATTTGATTCTGTGCAGTCAAGACAAAGCAGATAGTCAAGAGATACTCCTGAATCTCCAGAAAGAAATAGATATTAAAAGTCTGAGAGACATCTCAACTATCTTGGAGTACAAATTGAAAGAGACCATGATGGAAGCTTCTTTCTTAATCAAAAGCAAAAGATTATAGATATTATGGACTGCCTTGGCTTAAAAGATGCAAACGATGCTCTAACTCCAATGGAAGTAGGTTTCTTAAAGAACAATGAGGCATCTGAACCTTTGAGAGATAGTGAAAAGTACAGAACTGCAGTTGGAAAACTTCTTTACATAGCTAATTTCACTAGACCTGATATTGCAAATGCTGTTAGCATCTTATTTAGAATGGTTAATTCTCCTACTCTTCGAGATTTTACTGCAGTGAAAAGAATTTCAAGATATTTAAAATCGACCGCTGACTTCAAACTGATGCTGCTAGCATGTGACAAGCCACGACTGATTGGCTATGCAGATGCCGATTGGGGCAGTGATTTGGTGGAGAGAAAATCAACCAGTGGAAACATAATCTTCTACGGTGGTGGAGCAGTAAGTTGGACAAGTCGGAAGCAGAGTACAGTGGCAGACAGTTCCACAGGTGCCGAGTGCGTCTCAGGAAAAACAGCTTGTGATGAAATCAAATGGCTGCAGAATTTGCTTCTGGATCTTGGGATAGAGGAACCCAAGCCAACCATTTTGATGCAAGACAATCAAAGCTGTATCAAAATTTCTCAGAGTGACAAGCCTCTGAAGAAGAACATAGACATTGCTTTCCACAAGGTGAGAGAGATGTGCCAGAGTCAACTTGTTCAACTGGAGTACTGCAACTCAGAAGAAATGATAGCTGATATTTTAACTAAGCCTCTTCCTAAGGACAGTTTCCTGAGACTACGAGAAGAAATGAAGATTTTTCATGGAGTACCCTACGATTGAGAAGGGGGATGTAGTATGTAGGGAAATAATTGTAATGTAAAAGCAATCTTGTGTACCTCATTCACATCCTAAGATAAGTCTAGGATTTTTCCCTGCATGCTTCTGTTCTCCCAAACCCCCTTTCTCTTATTTCACTGGGCACTTCCAGCCAACTGGAGTGCTGGGTCATTCAACACATGACCTAATTTAAATTTTATTGCTCTTTGGGAGACTCCTTTAAGTTAAAGTCTCCATGCGGCTGTAGCCATCTTAACCATGCCATCTTTGCCATCTTATTGATGCCTAGCCATGGATGCCATGCCATGATGTTTGCTTTTCAAGTCAGCATGCAGCCTCTTACCTCTAAAAGGCTGGGTGAGTCTTTCTACCCTAAATCCTCCTAGTTAGTTAGGAACTCTTTTTAAAGTTTGTTTTAGTATGTAAATTGAGATTGATATACCTTCAGTAAACTTCTGATTTGCATTTTAAACTGACTCCTTTGTTTTTGTAATGAGTCTAATTTATGTGAGTGATCACACCACAGACTTCTGAATACACTTTTAAATGTTAAATAAGATGATTTTGCCATCTTATATAAGGGGCACCATTTTGCTATGCCATTGCATATAATGGGACTTGAGTATTCACGGATTTGGGTATTCACGGGGTGTGTGTGTCCTGAAACCAAACCCCAGCAAACGTAAAGGGACAACTGTTGAAGAAGCAAATGGCTGTTCAGGTAGCTTGAAGCTAGAAACACATTAGGCCTATTGCGGACCTTTCATATTGTATTTTCCTAGGAACTGTTTGAGGCTTCACCTCTTTCCAGTGTTTTGCCTAGATGGGCAATTTACTCTTGCTTCCCACCATATCAGAGCCCTGCAGTCCAAATGATGCAGGGCCCTTGCCCCTTGTCCTAATGACATCCGAGGCAAAGCTGGGGAGAAGCCAGGGTAAACCCATTTAAACCATTTTTAAAAACATCTGGGAAACCCCGCATCATGTGTGAAAATCCAGATTGGCCTGGCACAGGAACACAGGGTCTGTACTTGCATGCTGGGCTGCATCGCTGGCTGGCGCTGCTGGAGTCACTCTGCAGCCAGGAATGAGGCCCCCAGCATGTGATCAAGTCCCCCTACATGTGACCAACCTTGATCACATGCTGAGGGCCTCCTTCCTGGCTTCAGGGAGTGTGACATACAACAGCAGCAAAGGCGCCCACTGATACGAGCCAGCATGTGAATGTGGACTTCTGCTCATTTCATCATGGTAATAGGGAGTAGCCACGCCAGCTCTGGGCCTAGAATACGCTGGCTGCAAGGCAGTGTATTCTGGCCAGTGTAATAATAATAATAATAATAAAATTTATTTATACCCCGCCCCTCTGTTAAAACAATCGGGGCGGCTTACAAAATTTAAAATACAATACAAATAAAATCCCTAAACACCCCCACTCCCACCCTCCCCCATAAAAAAACATTAAACAAATATAAATTAAAACAACTAATCTAAAATCACATTTAAAACTATAAATACAATAAAATATAATAAATGGCCAGCAGCCTAGAAGAGGCCAGGATCCCCTGAGGCCGGGATCTAATTAGGAAAGGCCTGCCGAAAGAGATCCGTCTTTAGTGCTTTTTTAAAGCCACTCAGGCTTGTTATCTGACGGATCTCATTCGGCAGGTCATTCCACAATTTGGGGGCGATTACCGAAAAGGCCCCAGGTCTTACATTGAATGTAAGGTCACAAACATAACTACAAAGAATGGGAGCAACCAAAGTTCACCATTACCAGAGATCCATATTTCTAGTGAAAGCCAATCAGTGGGATATAATAGATGATGCAAGGTGTTATCCAGATGTAAGTCCCAGTGCATTCAATGAAACTCTTAGTAAGTGAGTACAATATTTCAGTATAGATCAAGTAAGCCATACTCTTGGGAAGGAAAGTTAATTTTTTTTTAAAAAAAAAAGAAACCCTAGTAAACCATGCATGAATCTCACCTCAGAAACCTGTAAACCTAGAGTTAAAATGGTTTAAGTTGTAAGTTCCAACTGACTTATTAAGGCAACACTGATGAGTCTGCTCTAGTTGGGACTAACACTTAGATGTTAGTGTTGAAAGAGCTTCAGAAAAATGCTTACTTGCCACAGTAACAGCTGTAAAAGTGTTCTTGCCACACTATAATTTTGAAGTTGTCCTGTGGGGGGTCCAACCATAATAAGGCAATAAGCAAGGGCTAGATTAACCTGTTTCAAGGAACATGGCTCTCAGTTGAATGTTTCCCCTTTGTTCTGAATTTACAAGTGCATGCCTCACTTAGGAAGCAAGTTTCTAAAAAAGCAAATAGATTAATCTTAGTTTGCAATGAAATCAGCTTTCTTTAACTGACTATTATATCTGCTCTATAGATATACAGAGAAGATGGCTTATGAATCTTGAGTGGATAAGGAGGGATCAAAGTGTAGTGCTATTTAACAGTTAGCACTTGAAAAATACCTTATTCTCTTTTCTATTCCACAACGTATAAAAATCAATTGAACAACATTCATGGAGTGCATATAGCAATGACTGTTATACTTAGCATTAGACAGCTAACAGTTTTAATTGTTGTGAATTTTTGTTGCAATGCACTGTTGATGATCCAATATAAAATGCCAAATGAAATGGAATTCAATGATTCAGAACTTCATTTGTAAAAGTTTGTCCTTTAGTGGATAGCTGATTGATGTCAATGACAAAAGGACAGATTTAAAGACAAAAGAAGAAAGTCTTGTGAACCAAATGAGTATTTTTTTAAAAAAAATCTTAATTGTTGCACACAATAATGTAAACCCAAAAGCAAAAATTAACTAATAGCAAATTATTTTACAAATAACACTCCTCTGACTAAATGCAATTTCAATTTATTAAAAGTAATCTTATTTAAAAAATAAAATAAAAATATATGCATCAGGTGTTCTATAACAGAAATAAAACAGGAAAGAATGGAGATGTATTGTACATTCCTTTTTCTAAGTACTTTCTGAAATGTCTGAAGTGGAACCTCTTTATTTATTTAACGGTACTTTAAGCTGCCTTAAATCCAATGTGATGTCTTAGCTAGTATTGGCATTTTCACTCCGCAGTCTTCTCTGTTGCCAAAAAACATGTTGTATAAGGTTTTCCAGCCCTCTGGAGCAGTCTAGCTGGATACAACCCCAAATTTTCAGTCCTCTTGATAACAGAAATTATCTGTGTGGATTACATCAGTGTTATTCAAAGTCGTGGTTTGCAAACCATCAGCTACTGGCCTGCAGCATGTTTCCAGTAAACTATGCAAGTATAATTAATAAATGGCACTAATATGTTATAATATAATAAATGGCACATGGGGGGAAATTGCTGGTCTGCTACATCAGATAGTTTGAGATGCACTGGATTGCACAAAATCAGCACAGGAAATAGAAATCCAGTGTGAAATATATAAAAACAACTAAAACACCTGAAAGAAGAGAAATGTCTTTGCTCATATCTCAAGTTTGGGTTCTACGTAGTATACGATCCTAAGGTGATAATATACAGCCTAGCCATCAAGGCTGCCATTGGCAAGATGCATATATAGTTCCCATATTGGCAGCTTGCATATGTTACCCCTATATGAAAATATAAAATAATAATTTCAGACCTTACTAAACAAAACAAACAAACAAATAGGAAGCATTCATTAATTGTACTTCCTCTCACCCTCTTTGGAGATTTTCACACGCCGAAAATATCGCCGCCAGAAACCGGGACAGAAATATTTCTGTCCCGGAAGCAGCGCCGCGGTTCGCACGCTCACCTCCCTCTTTCGTTGTTCCGTCGTCCTCGCTTTGGGTTTTTCCCTCCCTCTCTGGAATATTTTACTAACGGGAGTTTGCCGTTAATAAAATATTCCGGAAGAGAGAGGAAAAAACCCAAAGCGAGGACGACGGAACAACGGAAGAGGGAGGTGAGCGTGCGAACCGCAGCGCTGCTTCTGGGACAGAAATATTTCTGTCCCGGTTTCTGGCGGCGATATTTTCGGCGTGTGAAAATCTCCTTACATTACATGAATGAAGAGATTCTTCAAAAACATTGTTATCAGACAGGTACAGGACAGATATAGGCCAGCAAGGGTGGTGGTATATTTTGATTTGCATTTAAAATTTTTCAGATTGCTACCCTATTGTAAAATGAACTCAAATCTGCAGGATTAACTTCATAGAAGGCTCTTTCAATGTTTATATATCACCTTCTCCAATGCAAAGCCTACAAAAATGTAATACCATACTTGAACTTTAGTGTATAAGATGAAATACTTCTATTTTTAAAGCTGGAATTATTTTTTGCACTCATTCATAACATCAAGACTCATTCTTTATGCAATGGATTATTAATCTTAAAAGCATCAATACTGAGCTTCAGAGACCCCTATGCTAATAACTCTCTCACAGAATAGTTTTGACTGTGCTCTTCAGCTTTGTTAGTCTAATTGCCTGCCAAAATATTTGTTCCAAGTTTTCATATAACTTGACAGGTCCTTGGTGAAAACTTCCAGGAGCCAATCATAAATGTCTGAGAAACCTAATGAGTCAGCATTCAATGTAATATAGGTATGACGTGTGTTCAAAAACCTGAGAAGCCTCTATCTTGAACCATCAAGTTATGCCAACATTTCTTGCTAATATGCTTGAACAAACACCCAAGACAGGCCATAGAAATCACAAGCATCTGTCTTGTTAACACATTTGTCAGATATCACCTCATTTTACTTTCTTTTATTGCTTTGGGGTTAAGTAAGTTGTTGCAAAAACTGAACTGAAAAACTCCTCATCAAAAGACAAAAAATGGAAAAGAAGGGCATCTGTAAAAACAGACTGCAAAACAGCTAACAATCAGAGCCAAAAGCATTCTGTTAAGGCAGGCTTCATAATGGTATTTTTGTTTTCCCTTAAAGATAAAAATTTTAAGCATTTTAATATGTAAAAACACAAGCCTGCCAAATTGTGCTTATGGCTTTTTAACACTACCAATTTACCAACGCAATGAAGCAGATAATAGGAAACATGATCCTGAATTTATACATATGGGTAGCTGGTGTACAAACATTCATAAGAAAAAATCTGTTTACTACTTCACAGATGGCCTCTTGTCCCAGTGGTTTAATCCCCCATTATGTTCTTCAGCATAGACCAGCATTAACTGCAACAGAGATACTCCACAATAGAGTCAGAAAAATATCCAGAAGAACATCAAAGCTGAAGACTTCAATTTCCATATTCTCCTGTAACATGGAAGAGCTGATCATGATAAGCTTTTGCTAAAATTTTGTTAAAATAGAAGGCAAAGCTCATGTGAAGTACTCCTATTGCTAAATACACTGCATGTTTCTAAGGTGCAGAGATGCATAGATTGTCAAGCTATAAGAAGGCAAAGTCACCCTATGACATCTGGATACTCAGAAGCCTAGGTCCATATGAAAATGTGGTTCAAATGGGACTGGATCATGGCCTGCCGCTCATTTGTATGAGCTTACAAAAGTTTTTTTTCCCAACCTCAGACCTTTGCCCATCAGAAAACAAGAAATGTGAGGAAGCAATAAATAAGGTTTGCCTGGCTCAGCTTGGTTCATGACCTGTTTTGTTCCCTGTAACCAGTATAATCAACTGCACTAGTTTGTTCCCAGTAACCAGTTGTGGCAACTAAACTGATGCTAGACTTCTGGCTAAGGTTTGGATGGCCAATCTACATACCTCCCCTGTCTCTGTCACCAGGTTCATTGTAAGTAAATAAAGTTCCTGTGAAACAATATTTCAAATAACTTTTTATTAAGAACAAACTGATATCAGTTAGAACTACTCCTTGAAAAAATAATTCAGAGTTGAAGAAACTGTGCAGATCCTCCCTAGGATTTTATGATGAGGTTGACATATATTTCTCTCAGGAAGCTTGATTTTTTTCTCCTTCAAGTTATTACATTCATTCATCCCTTGAGATGTTTTTATGAAACTTATCTGGTTTTCTCTTATACATTTTTCAGTAGGGTGAAACTATCCTAGATTCCTGATTTTGGCAATTAAAAAAAAAACAAAACCTTTCTTAACAAGCCAGAAAACTCAAAACATAAATATTAGATACTGTATTAGATACTGTACAAAAAAATCTTAAGAACAACTCTTGTAATAAATATTTCTGTGGCTCACAATTATTTAAGAACCAATCATGGCTGAAGCACGACAGAGGAAGACTATTACCATAAATCAACAACATTGATCATGGAAGAAGATTTGATAGTCTGTCTCACACAGAGACTTCTCTGAAGGCTACATAAAGACAGCTAGAGCCGAACCTTGTATTAGACAGGTCTAAATGCTACTCAGAATACTCATGTTTTTGAGCAGCATTTTTCTTCAAGCAAAAGAAAGTCCCATACCCTAGAGGTGATGACTGTAAACTTTCAAGTTTCTGCATCCAGCCAAATGTGGAATGACATCCCTTCATAAATATTAATAGACAAGGGAACCCCTCTCTCTTCTATAAAGAGCCAAAGAACAGAAATATACAGATACTATTGGGTCATGAGATGCTTGAGGCACAACTCATGACTGTGAATTGATTTATACTCTATTTTCCCTTTATATGAACTTTATTGACTCTCATGCATTTTCAACAGGACAAGTGCCTGGAGTCTATCCAAGGCTGATCTCATCTTTCATTTAAAAATAAAGCAAAGGAAAGAGTGTGAAACATGAGAGAGAGAAGAGTAATAATAAAAATAATTAACCTGCATAGGAATTCTGAATGCCATTCATTCTCTCTCTCTCTCTCTCTCTCTCTCTCTCTCTCTCTCTCTCTCTCTCTTTGCTCCCCTCTCTGTAGGGGAGAGAGAATGAGAGAGAGATCATCAACAGGAATGGGAGAAATGAACACACAAACAGTACATGAAATTTGATCTAAAGCTAGGTTTTATTTGACCATTTGCAGGAGCACAGACATTTTAATTCAACATTTGCCTCTTTATGGTTGGGGCATGTGCAATGTGTGTGTATAGATTTTCAACAGATGCAAAGCTGACCCTATTGTCTGCGACCAAAGCCTGAGGGGAAAGATGCAACTGGCCAAGCATTCAGTCATTATCTCAATCAATTTACAACAGATTTCATGTGATACATGGTTTCATGCGATACATGGTTTTGGAAACCTTTGCATAGAAAACTGCCATGAAATTCCAGCCAGAAGATTAAGGGAGATTTGTGTGGTGCTTGGAGAAAGTAAAGGGCTGTAGGAAGTTTTAACAGTCCAGAGATGCTGCAAAGTCACAAGCTACCAACTGTCTGTCTATCTGGCTTTTATATCCCAACCTCCATTTTTTCCCCAGTTTCCTGATCAAGCCATTATTTAGAATAAGGAACTTGTAACAAAAGTGCTCACACTTGAGAGAAAAGTACTGATGAGCAACAAAGGATCAATGAGAAAAGATGATAATGAGGTTTTTAAAAAATATTCCTGCCTTAGGGAAGTAGTTTTGGTGACTTAATTGGTTCTGTAAGTTGCTTCTACCAAACACTGTCTTCCTCCTGTTCAAACTTTATACTCCAAAGTTGATCCCAACATGCAGGAATACACAATCAAAGCATCCCTGACAGATGGCCATCCAGCCTCTGTTTAAAGACCTCCAAGGAAGGAGACCCCACCACGCTCTGAGGGAGTGTGTTCCACTGCCAAACAGCTCTTGATGTCAAAAAGTTCCTCCTAATGTAGAGGTGGAATCTCTGTTCCTGGAGCTTGCATCCACTGCTCCATGTTCTAGTCTCTGGAGCAGCAGAAAACGAGCTTGCTCCATCCTCAATGTGACAGGCCTTCAAATACTTAAACAGGGCTATCATATCACCCCTTAACCATCTTTTTTCCAGACTAAACATACCCAGCTCCCTAATAAGGCATGCTTTCCAGACCTTTCACCATTTTAGTCACCCTCCTCTGGACATGCTCCAATCTGTCAATATCCTTTTTGAATTGTGGTGCCCAGAAATGGACACAGTATTCTAGGTGAGGCCTGACTAAGGCAGAATAGAGTGGCACTATTACTTCCCTTGATCTAGACACTATACTTCTATTGATGCAGCCCAAAATTGCCCAATGGAGAGCCCAATGGAGAGCCCAAAATCCTCTCCATTGACGCCCCCTTGTCATGGGAAAGAGGCTTGCATACCCTAATGATGTTTTGAGCTATGCTGGCAGTGGCATAATAGCCACCGGTAGGGTCTCCCATGCCAGACAGGTAAAAACTGAAGGGTCTGACAAAGAGCGTCAAAGGGCAGGATGGGCTCTTTAGCCTTATGGCAACCATCCTAGGAGAAGGAAAACTCCCAAACCCGGGCAGATGGTGCTCATCCAACCCTGTAAGGTCAACCATCAAAGAGAAGAAAACTCTAATCAAACCTATGACCTGAGGACCTCGCTGCTACATCCATGCTTGCAAGGCCACAGCAGATGAACCTTTGGTTTAAAGGGTGAGGCTAGTTCTGTGCATGCTACGCTCCACCAGAAAAATCCATTGCACAGGCTCGAAGGACAAATCCAATTCCAAAAAAGCCCTGTAGCGACAGGCGAGGGATGAAACGGCAGGTGTAAAGATGCACTGGAAGCCGCAGCCCCAACCCTGCAGCAGGCGGTTCAGAACTTTGGTTGCTCGAGGCTGACCCAGGAGATGACAGTCTTGTTCGGCAGCATCCTGAACGACCAAGCAGCCTTTTTTAAGGAGAGCACTGCTTGCTCCATATGGAAAGGGGCCTAGAAAAGGTGGCTAATGAAAGCTCATCCCCATCTACCTGGTTAGCTGGCCGCGGCCAACACACATCTTCTGATGCGGTCAAACCAAGGCAAAGAAACAAAGGCACACACCGGCCTCCAAAGGTGTAACTAAACTGACACTTGCATGCTGGAACATCAGAACCATGCGAAACTCTGCAGATAGTGGACAGCCTGAGTATCGTTCTGCCCTAATAGCCCATGAACTATCACGACTTAATATTGACATCGCTGCTCTTAGTGAAGTTCATCTCCATGAGGAAGGCAGCCTTAAAGTACACGTTGCCGGCTACACACTTTACTGGTCTGGCAAACTCAAAACCGAAAAACATCTTTCAGGAGTAGGCTTTATGATTAAAAACTCCATTGCCTCCAAACTTGAAACCTTGCCAACAGGACACTCTGATCGCATTATTTCCTTACGCCTCCCACATATTGTTCTCTTTAGTATATATGCCCCAACTATGCAAGCCGACCCTGTAGAGAAAGACAAATTCTACATAGACCTATGCCAACTCATACAAAAAGTCCCTGTAAAAGATAAAATTATTATCCTTGGTGACTTCAGTGCCAGAGTAGGAAAGAACTCCGAAGCCTGGAAAGGTGTCTTAGGCAAGCATGGTGGTGGAAACTGCAATGATAACGGATGCCTCCTGCTAGAGTTCTGTGCAGAACAACAGCTGACTATTACAAACACAATCTTTCAGCAGAAAGATAGCTTGAAGACAACCTGGATGCATCCCCGATCCAAACACTGGCACCTCATTGACTATGTTCTAGTCCGCCAGAGAAACATTCGCAATGTCCGTCATACCCGAGTGATGCCCAGTGCAGAATGCCAAACAGATCATTGCCTCGTCAGATGTAAACTAAATCTTCATCATCTTAAGTTCAAACTTAAGACAGGTGGCATCTTAAAGAAGAGACTCCAAGTCAACAATCTTCAACAAGCTACCATGAGAGACAACTCCAGGCAAACCTGCAAACAAAACTTGAAGACCACCCTACAGATCCTTCTCCCACAGTACTTTGGCAACATATCAAAAACAGTATCCTCCAGTCTGTAGAAGAATTTCTCAGGTTCTCCCACAAGAAAAATCAAGACTGGTTTGATGAAAACAACCAAGAGATCCAGGAGCTGTTGGCAAAGAAGAGAACGGCTCACCAGGCATACCTCGCCCAGCCAACTTGCCATGTAAGAAAAGCAGCTTTCCACCTCACATGTAGTAAACTTCAACAAAAACTCCGAGACATGCAGAACATGTGGTGGATCAATATAGCAGAAAAGACACAACACTGTGCAGATCTGGGTGATCATAGAGGATTTTATGAAGCTCTTAAAGCAGTGTTTAGACCTACTTATTAGGTCCAAAGCTCCTTATACAGTACAGATGGTCAAACATTAATTACTGATAAAGCCTCCATCCTGAATCAATGGGCTGAACATTTTCTTTTTTAAAAAAATAGTTTATTGCATAACTTAACATACATAACATAACATGGTATGATCTGATATAACATACATGATGTAGATTATACATATCTGTGTAACATATTTCATCTATATTTCAAGTAATTGATCACTTACACATTGCTTGTTTCTTCCTCCCAGACTCCTCCAACAAGTATCCTCATTTCCCGCTACTTTCTTTCCTTCTGTCTATTAGTTCATTTATGCATATCTTCCCACTCTTACACATACCTTCTCACACTTACATATGCCTTCCCACTTGCATCTCTGTCCCTTTTTCCACCCGTCCCTTCCTCTCTTGACTTACTGTTCTCCTTCATCTCAACTTAGATCATATTTTTTAGCAATTTCCTTGTGTCGCCTCTACCAATCCAACCTATATTCAGTCTTCATTTATAAATAATATGTAGTTTTACTTGCTTTTCTCAAATACTATTGTAATCTCAGTATATAAATAAAGTTAATAATTGTATACGCAGTTTATACGTTACGGTTGTTTAAACTATTCAAAATATTTGGTTTCATAATGTTATATTATCCCTATGTATAGTTATACATGTTGCTTAGACTAGTATTTTTCCTGATTGATAGACATTGTTATTTTCTATTTTAATGGTATTGATCAATGCTATGTTGTCGTAATATACTCGATCTTACTCAAGCTTTTGCTTCTCTTTGCAATACCCCTTTTTCCCCGCTCCTTTCTCTTATTACACGTGTTACACCCTTTCATCTATTCTCTCATTTCCATCCCTCCCAACAAAACATGGTTTAAATTAGCCTTTTAGGGGTTGAACATTTTCAAAGTCTCTTTAGTGCCAACCGAGTAGTCCAAGGCTCAGCTATCCAACATATGATACAAAAACCAATGAAAAATGAATTGGACATAGCTCCCATTTTGGAAGAGACCCTTAAGGCCATACAGCAGATGAAAAATGGCAAGGCAGCTGGGATTGATGGAATCCCACCTGAAGTTTGGAAACACGGAGGTCATGCACTCCACGATAAATTCCACGAACTCCTTGTGGGAACTATTGCTGGGAAAAAGGGGAACTGCCATCAGATATCCAAGATGCAGTCATCATCACCCTATACAAGATAAAAGGAGCAAAATCTGATTGCTCAAACTATCGAGGCATAACACTGCTCTCTATTGCTGGAAAAATCCTTGCAAGGATACTCCTGAACAGATTAGTTCCTGCTATTGCAGAAGAACTTCTCCCTGAAAGCCAATGCAGCTTCAGAGCCAATAGGAGTACTACAAATATGGTATTTGCCCTTAGACAGCTGCAAGAAAAATGTAGGGAGCAGAACAAGGGTCTCTATGTAACATTTGTCGACCTCACCAAAGCCTTCGACACTGTGAGTAGAAAAGGTCTCTGGCAGATCCTGGAAAGACTAGGATGTCCCCCCAAATTCCTTAAAATGATTATCTTGCTACACGAGGGCCAGCACAGTCAAGTCAGATATGGCGATGCTCTTTCAGAGCCCTTTCTAATAACTAATGGAGTGAAGCAAGGTTGTGTTCTTGCTCCAAATTTATTTGCAATCTTCTTCAGCATGATGCTCCAAAGGGCTACAGCAGAGCTTGAAGAAGACGACAGCATCTATATACATTACCGTACTGAAGGTAGCTTGTTTAACTTAAGCCATCTGAGGGCTCACACCAAGACTCTAAACTATCTAGTCCATGAACTGCTCTTCGCTGATGATGCTGCCCTTGTTGCCCACACAGAAGCAGCTCTCCAGCTCCTAACATCCTGCTTTGCAACAGCTGCAGAGCTGGTTGGGCTGGAAGTCAACCTGAAGAAAACGGAAGTTCTTTACCAGCCTGCACCACAGGATGAACACCAACATCCCCACATTGCCATCGGCAAATCTGTCCTTAAGTCTGTTCAGCAGTTCACCTACCTGGGAAGCATCATCTCCTCAGATGCCAAGATTGACAAAGAGATCGATCACAGATTAGCAAAGGCATATAGTGCATTTGGAAGACTTCACAAAAGAGTCTGGAGTAATAAACACCTGAGGCGAAGCACAAAAATCAGTGTGTATAGAGCCATTGTACTTCCTATTCTCCTTTATGGATCTGAAACATGGGTCACCTATCGCCACCACCTACAACTCCTCGAACGATTTCATCAGCCCTGTATACGCACAATCCTAAATATACACTGGACTGACTATGTGACCAATGTTGCTGTCCTTGAGCAAGCAGGGATCACCAGCATTGAGGCCATGATATTGAGAACACAGCTGCGCTGGGCAGGGCACGTTTCTAGGATGGAGGACCATCGCCTCTCCAAAATAGTACTCTACGGTGAACTCGCCACAGGTCAAAGTAAGAGGAGCGCTCCAAAAAAAACGATAAAAGGACTCCCTGAAACAACATCTCAGGCTCGGCCAATTGATCACCAACAATGGTCCACCCTGGCCTCACATTGGGAGGCATGGAGATGCACTATCCACAATGCTGCAGCCTTATTTGAAAACTCACACCGAACAAGTCTTGAAGAGAAACAACAACGCAGAAAGAATCACAACCCAGAAACATCACCCAAGGAGACCTTCTGCTGTGCTTTCTGCAACTGGACTTGTTTATCTCGGATTGGCCTTTTTAGTCATCAGCGTGCTTGCAGAAATCGCGGGATGAGTCCTTCCTGAATCTTCGTTTGCGAAGAAAAGCCAGAGAGAGAGAGAGAGAGACTTCCATTGATGCAGCCCAAAATTGCATTGGCCTTTTTAGCTGCCGCATCACACTGTTGGCTCATGTTCAACTTGTGGTCTACTAGGACTCCTAGATCCCTTTCGCACGTAGTCTCATTCAGCCAGGTCTCCCCCATCCTATATTTATGCATTTCATTTTTCATCCCTAAGTAAAGTATCTTAGATTTCTCTGTATTGAGTTTCATTTTGTTAGCTTTGACCCAACTCTCCAGTCTATCCAGGTCATTTTGAATTTTGATCCTGTCCTCTAGGGTATTAGCTACTCCTCCTAATTTGGTGTCATCTGAAAATTTAATAAGTGTGCCTCTAATTCTGTCATCCAAGTCATTGATAAAGATGTTGAATAGCACTCAGCCCAAGACAGAACCCTGTGGCACCCCACTAGTCACTTCTTTCCAAGAAGGGGAGCCACTGCTGAGCACCCTTTGGGTTCGGCCGGTCAACCAGTTACAAATCCATTGAACTGTTAACTTGTCTAGCCCACATTTTACAAGCTTGTTTGCAAGAATGTCATGGGGAGCCTTGTCAAAGGCCTTACTGAAAGCAAGGTATGCGATATCCACAGTGTTCTCTTCACCTACCAAGCTGGTAATTTTATCAAAAAGAGAGATCAGATTAGTTTGGCATGACTTCATCAGTATGTTGGTTCTTTTGAGGGATACTGCATCCAAACAATCAAAATACTTCATTTGGTTCACATAAACTCATGTCCTAGACATAGGATTCATACTTGTTGGCTGGTAGTCCACACCAGGGCCCATGTACCGGTATGCAGATAGTGGTTGGGGGACAGAAACCATAGATGGATGGCGTGGCCAGTGTTGGAAGAAGTCACAGGTAAAAAAACAACACAAACAATTGTGGCAGCTGGAAACAAAGATCCAGAGATACTCAACCCAGTGTGGCCTCTATTGTCCAAAGGAGGAGAAGGTAGACCAACACCAGCAGCACCAGTGCCTCCACCTTCATGCTTGGAGCAGCAGCACACCCAATTCTTCGCTAGCTCATCTACATGTAAGAACAGCTATCAAACATTTCCTGGCTGGCCTGGCTTGGCTATTGTGAAATATATGATTAGGAGGGCAGTATTGCACTGCAGGTGAAAAAGTGAAGTTAGTAGGTAGCTGGGGAGGGGGGAGGGGGGAAGGGCACTGGTTGTGAGTGTCAGTGACTATGTTCCTTCCATCTCCCACAAAGACTTGAGGGAATGAGTAAGTTTCCAGGGCCTGAAAAAATATTTGTCACTGGGGCCCAAACCTGCTTTCAGTGGCCCCGTTCAGCATATGTTACAATCACCATGGTATTTTTTACAGTATTCTCACCACATCTTTTCAAGGAGTGCCATTCTATTTTGTAGACCTACTTTTATCCAGTTAGACAAGTTAAGTCATTTGGAGGGTCAGAAATACCTCTATGTCGTGCAGATATACATACCTATAAAAAGTAGCCACAATAGTATCCAAACAGCTTCGCTTGCATGTCACTTACATAATTACTGCCTAATAGCTAAATCAGTGACAGGGTTGTGCAGCGAGAGCCTAAGGGGTTGTTTAGATGATGAAAAAAATCCTCAAGGAATGCAGGCAGAATACCATTTGTCCAGATGAGCTTCTACCAGGATTTGCCTTATTCAGAAGGAGGGGGGCTGAAAACTCCAAATAGTTTGCAATTACAGCTTTTGCTGTTTTTTTCAAATTTTTTTAAATGCAGAAATGCACATAACAGCCCATTTGAACAAGCAATTCAAGTTGGGACACATTGTCCAGAAAGCAACTAGGTACCAGCAAAGTATGAACAGTCTGGGAAGGGAGCCAACTGTTAATTAGCTCACAGGAATGCAAACACAGTCAAAGATTTAGTCCAGTAACACAGTCCAAAGGGTCAGAAGCTTATGACAATCAGGCAGTGCAGTCCAAAGCAGTCCATGGGTCAACAGGAACAGGCAGTAGAGTAGTCAGGGACAGTCCAAGGTCTAAGCACGAGTCAGGGTAACAGAAGTCAAGATAACTGGAATCCAGGCACCAAAGTCAGCAGGAAGCTTTCACCAGGAAGATCAGATGATCTCTGACATAGGAGATGTTCACACTACACTGTTATAGTGTTACTATTCCACTTTATGTGCTATAGCTGTCTCCTGTGGAATCCTGGGATTTGCAGTTTAGGGAGGGGCATTTACAACTTTCAGCCTGAGAGCTCTTAGGCCTCACTAAACTACAAACCACAGAATTCCACAGGAGGAAGCCAGAGTAGTTAAAGTGGAATAGTAACACTATAACAGTGTAGTGTGAAAATCTCCAAAGCCTCCATTGCCTCTCCCAGCATATATAAAGCAATTAAGGCTTTGTCAGGTGTTTCTTAATGAGCAGGTTTTTCTCATAAAGTCTCAGAGACTTCCTTTGAGCTTCCTTTTGAGCTCACTACTGGGTATACAATGGTGGAGGTAAGCCCCTCTCTTTTTCTTCATCCTTATCTGAATGGGCAGGACTGTCTGCTGGGAGTGATGCCAACCCACTCAAACCAGGTTCTTCCTCTGCTTGAGCCTCCAGGTTGGCAGGGTTCCCTGCTGGCACAGGTGTAGATAAAGATGTGCCAGGGTCCCTAGGGCCATTCCCTGCCATGTCCTCCTCCTCCTCTGACTCTATAGCCTCATCAGGCTCACGGGTCATGATACTCATCTAGGAAGTCAAATCAGGGTTGGTCAGATGTGCACGGGGGCAGGCTTGCCGGTGATGAAATGGCCAGAGCCACCATTGTCATTTTTTGTGGAAGCGACTGTGTGTTATTTTCAAGCAGCAGAGCAAAAAAAAAAAAGTTTTTAAAGTAGAAGACCACTCTTCCACATCTCTCTGGTGGAGGGAGCTTTCAGGGCAAGTAATAAGGCAAGTAATTCACTCATGGCCACCATCTTTTCTTGTGGGCATGCTCCTTGTGAACTTCAAACTCGGATAGCTTTCCATGCCAGCAATCTTGCGAATGGATCATAGAATCATAGAATTGTAGAGTTGGAAGAGACCACGAGGGCCATCCAGTCCAACTCCCTGCCACGCAGGAAATCTTGATCAAAGCGTCCCCGACAGATGGCAATCCAGCCTCTGTTTAAAGATCTCCAAGGAAGGAGACCCCACCACACTCCGAGGGAGTGCGTTCCACTGCCGAACAGCTCTTACTGTCAAAAAGTTCCTCCTAGTGTTGAGGTGGAATCTCTGTTCCTGGAGCTTGCACCCATTGCTCCGTGTTCCAGTCTCTGGAGCAGCAGAAAACAAGCCTGCTCCATCCTCAGCGTGACACCCCTTCAAATACTTAAACAGGGCTATCATATCGCCTCTTAACCATCATGGGGACAAATGAACATTGCTGCG
This sequence comes from Gambelia wislizenii, assembly GCA_030847615.1. Taxonomy (NCBI): domain Eukaryota; kingdom Metazoa; phylum Chordata; class Lepidosauria; order Squamata; family Crotaphytidae; genus Gambelia; species Gambelia wislizenii. The sequence goes on from JAUMIR010000004.1 coordinate 115,742,985, forward strand.
ATAGTGAGGTAATGCACTATTTTCCACAATTAATTATCCTGTCTGACTGAGCCCTAAGACTGTATCAAGAACATACTGCGACGTGGTTGTGTGTTGTTATAAATATTAGTGGATTATAAATATTGATGGAAAGCCTTTTATCTTAAAAAAAGAAAACTTTTGTCTCACTTTTTTCTCCACTTAATGATAATTGCCAGCATTTTCTGTTCCAATTACAACTTTTACAATTACAGTAACAGAGCATTCTACCTGCATTTTTAAAAAAAAATCAATATACACATCATTTTGATTTCAAACCCTATAATTACAACAGTCAGCTCATATCTGCTGTTAGCTCATGCTTTGTTTCCAAGAAATATATTAAGTGAATGTAATTATCTTGAATTGGAATGTCCATTTAACTTAAGCAACAGATATATGAGTAGTTACTCTCCAACTAATAGGATAAGCCTCAATTGTGGATGAATTACTTACCCACGATTCCTAAAGCAATGTAACCCAGGATGACCACAACAAAGATGACACAGCACAGAACATCTGTACAATGCCTAAAAACAGAAAAACATATCAAGCAGTCATAAATGTGTCCAACAATACAACTAAGACTCAAAATAGAAACCACTTCTTGGCACACATAGGTGCAAACTTCATCCACTGGCTACATCATCATCATCATCATCATATTTATTTATACCCCGCCCCTCTGTTAAAACAATCGGGGCAGCTTACAAAAATTAAAATACAATACAGATAAAAATCCCTAAACACCCCCCACCCCCACCCTCCCCCATAAAAAATATTAAACAAATATAAATTAAAAAGCAACTGATCTAAATTCACATTTAAAAACAATAAATACAATAAATAGCCAGCGGACTAAAAGAGGCCAGGATCCCCTGAGGCCGGGATCTAATTAGGAAAGGCCTGCCGAAAGAGATCCATCTTTAGTGCTTTTTTAAAGCTACTCAGGCTTGTCATCTGACGGACCTCATTCATTAATCTTTCACCAAATTTCATTTTCAATGCCATAAGCTTATGTTGAGCCAACAATTTCATTGCATGAAATAACCATTTCAACTGCCAATAAAACACGTGTAAGGCCAAACTGTGATAGGCTGGCTCTAAGAAAGGAGTTACCTATATCAAACAATTTGTCACAGAAACCCATGAGCCATTTATTGGCTTAAGGACTACTCCAGTCTAATAATGCACACTCATAGTATCTGGCTTCCTTCACAATCTACGGAAGCTTTCCATGCATGGTGAATAGTTTTAGTCTGCTTCATTTGCCATGATCAAAAGCAGAAATTCGTCATATTATTAATCAAGACGCACTAAAAGTTTAAAATAACATGAATAGTGAAGGTTCTGCTTGTGATGATTAGCTTATTTGTTATTAGTGAAAAGGTGCTATTATAGATTTTTTTAAAAAATAGGTTGTTATTCATTGGCTGCTATTAAAATTCTATTGATGGGATATAGAGTACAGGCATCCATTACTGGCCTGAGCAGCTCTAGAACTTTATTTTCAGTAGTTTAGCACAATATTAATTATAAATCAGAACAGCCAACTATATAAATAGAGAACATGGAATTTGGCATATTCAAAAGTTCCTGGGCCAAGTCACTTAGTAAAGCTGTGCATGGGCGAGAAATGAGAATTTACTCCAGAGAGTTCAGGAAGCAGTACCATATAAGCTAAAAGCACTACACGTGATTTCTGAGCTGCTCAAACCCTCACTCTGTCCAACAGTTTGGTGAACCCATGAAATAAAATCCTTTAACCTCAATGTTGCTCATAAGCCAACAGCTGGCCAACCTTGTACTAAACTAGGAGTGGGCAACTACTAGGGGCTATGTGCCTGCAGGGCTGCACACACAGATCCTGCTGAACTCCCATCACTGATTTTAAAAAATGTTTAGTTAATTTGGGGGGGAGGGATTTGCTCAAAAGCCAAAGAGGTAAGAATCTCATCATGTTTGGGGGCCACCCTGGAATGTTTTAGGCCTAGGAGACTCCTTTAAAAAACAAAACAAAACAAAAAAAGAAGTAAAGTAGAAGTCATCCTAGGAGGTGTAGGAATGGATTTTGAAACAAACTATTTAAAAATAAAAACAGTCTTGGAAGACCTTATTTAACCCTGTGCTATATATATAACATCAAAGAATATGATGGTGTCTCTCTTGCTTCTATGGGTGGGTGAATTGTTGTAATAATATAACATTAAACATATCATCATTAAACCTGAACACAAGAGAATGGTAATCAATGAACAGAGTGCTCAAGCTTACATTTATTGGAAGAAGCATCTGAATTGAATTGTTATGGAGAATGAACAGGCCTTAAGCAAGGATAAAGTCATTTTTGGCAACTTCTTTCCTTACTTTCTGTCTCAGTCCTCAATACTGGTGGCTGTTTTAAAAATGAAGTCATCTGATGGCCAATGACTGCATGAACAAACATGCGGCCAAGTCTCATTTCTTGGCAAAAAAAAAAAATGGACTGCAGCCAGCATTTTCATTGTGTGGGATATGGAGACAATTCCTTCCTTTCATCCCAGTCAAAGGATAAATACTTTGAGATCCTAAATTATATGCAAGAAGCTCAGGGGACTTTCAATATCCTATGACAACTAGTTCCATAGGTTGGAGGGAGGGATGTCAAAAACAGCCTCAGATGCTTTGAGAGTAGCTGCTACACACTAAGGCAACCCCAGTCTCTTGCTCTGGCAACAGCTACTGCAGATTCATGTTCCAAAATAGCTACTGTGGATCTAGAAGCACTTATGCACAAACACAGTGGTCTCTTTGAATCCTAGCTATATTCAGTTACATTGCTATATAATTATATTGCTAATGTTGCATAGCCAGTCTGGTATCTCAGCTTTGTTAGTTCAAATGGCTGTCTATTAAAACTTCCATGTATAAAGAAAGATGGTGTGTTTCATATGATCATTAAACAGAATTTACATGTGCAACTGCATTACCTAATGACTGCAATAATATGATGACTTGAACACATGAAACAGCCATCCCAAAACAAGCATCAGAAGAAGACTTTTCACCTCCCCACCCGATCTTTTTCTTTCCACTGGAGCCAATACTCACAGGCAGCTGTGAGTGATCAAGTAATACATTTTAGGCGAGGTAAATGCATATAGATCAAGTCACTGGTCACTGTCATATCTGAGAGAAATATGACCTTTCAATATGACATAGATGGAGTAACAGCAAGTTCATTCAGCTTTACCAACCAAGCTGCAAACCACTACCAAGGTAAATCCACAAGAGGGGGGGGGAAGGGGAGGGGGATATTGTAACATCAGAGCCAGTGGTAAAATAAATGAGCTAGCAGAGTTGGTGAGACTGTAGAAAGCAAAATAAGTGACTAAGTGCTAACTGCAAAAGATGTTCAGTGTTTTTAATACTCTTTAACTCTTAGCTAAGTAGGATCACTCCACTGAAATTTCCCACATCTAGTTATATATTCATTTATATGGCACTGGTTCCAACTCAACTATTTTACAGAGCTATAATCTGACCTTTTTTCTTTGTCTTAATATTTCTTCTGTGTTTGTTTTTTCTTCCACTTTTAGAACTCGTTTAAACTTAGGAAAAGATTAAACCTAAATAAACAGATAAAGTCTAAGCAAATGAACAAACAAATATCAAAGTCTTCCACAATAATTTGAACTCAATATGATTAGCTTGGCCAGCTATTTTTTTTATGAAAGATAGTCAAGGTGGATTATTAGATAGCAAGTGTAATTGTGCTTGTCCTGAGCATCACCTCTTTCCCATTCCAGCTTCTACAATTGTAAACCATTGTGGAAATGAAGATGGCACATGGCTTTAATTAAGTGGAAGCTGAAACTGGGTACACTGTTCAAGAAAAAAAGATAGTGAAACCATAGATGTTGCTAGGATGCTGAGTGTGGCTCAGCATCATTCCATCAAAGACAGAAAGACCAACTTCCTTCAGAACTTTGAGACACAAACTTTCTACACAGGGGAAACTTTTAAAAATGAAGGGAGAGATGAAGGCAGTGAAAATAATCTGAGACGTTTTCAGTCTATGATACAATGAAATGAGAGGGTCTCATCATAAAACAGGAACAAAAAGAAGAACAAGCATTGATGCACAGATCTAGACATGCTTTCTGAGAAGACCCAATGGGTCTCACTCTTAAGTAATAGTGCACAGGATTACAACTTGAATGTGACCAGCACCGGAAACAGAACCAAATCAGCAATCTGATGCCTTTTACATCTTTCATTCAAAGTGTGTCCTCTGTTCTCAACTGTCTTTTTTTAAAGTAAATCTTATGCTTGGTAAAGGTGGTAATTAACAAGGACATGCTTTTCTCTCTGAGAATCCTGCATAGTTTTTTGATGCTGAACTTTTGTTTTTTATTAGTCATGCTCCCCCCCTAATACTTTCATATATGCCTTCCCCAGTGTAAGTCACTTCCTTGTACAAATGTCCCTCACAACACTTCTGTCCCCTATTGTTTGATGAAATGTAGAATCTCTCTTTTTTCTATTCTTTTCAGTTCAGTTTTTAACTACCAACATTTAAAAATAATTGTGTTTTTGTTGTTGTTGTTGTTAACTGCTGTCAAGTCAAATTCGACTTATGGCAACCCCATGAATGAGAGACCTCCAAGTCTGTCCTCAACAGGCCCACACAGGTCTTGCAGCTAAGGGCTGTGGCTTTCTTGATTGAGTCCATCCATCTGGAATGCAGCCTTTCCCTCTTTTCCTCCTGCCTTCTATCTTACCAAGCATTATTGTCTTTTCTAGTGAGTCATGACTTTTCATTATATGGCCAAAGTACGACATTCTCAGTTTAATAATCTTGGCTTCCAGGGAGAGTTCAGGCTTGATTTTCTCTACAATCCACTAATTTGTCTTTTTAGCAGTACACACTATCCATGGTGTCAGTTACACGACAGTTTTTATAATGGAGAGAAACAGGATTTCCTGATCCCGAGTTCGTCCCTTGTTGTTTAGACGATTTTCCCCTGGATGAACAATATCCCGGGACTGTTGTTTACATGACAACCTTTTCTGTGACAAAAGCAAGATCCCAAGACATAGTATCCTGTGGTTTTTGTTTGTTTGTTTGTTTGTTTACACAGGAAAAGGTTCCGGGATTATTATTATTTTAGCTGTCACTCAAGGATGTGATTACTCGTTTTTTCACAACCTTGTTGATGTATTTACTGTGGAGTTTCCCACCAATATTTGCTCAAGTTTCAGCATTGATCAGAGAAGGAAGGCAAAAGCAACCCCCTCTGAAAAATGCCTGTAAAAAATATTCCCTAATGGGCTTGCCTCAAGGTCTCTAGCTCCATTTAAATGGCTGTAAATCCACAGAGGTTGCTGCAAAATAAAACTTGTTTGTCTTTAAGAACCCACAAGAATCATTCTTGAAAACCAGGAGCTGTAGGCTATATTTCAGAGGAAGGAACTTTTAAAGCTACCTAGGCAGCTTGAAGGCGCACGCGCACACACACACGTGCCTGCATTGCTTTCAGCCGAGAGGACAGAGAGTGGTTTGCAATCTACTGAGGGACATACATGCACACACACACACACACACACACCTAGAGGGAAGATCAGGAGGGGAAAAGAAGTGAGTGGTTCACAGTGAGAGAATCCCATCAAAAAATACATGTCCCTTTAAAAGGAAGATTGATGTCACAGGCAAACAGGGAGCTTCAAGCTTGGCAGTAAGAGAATCCATTTTAAAACAAAAGCCTCCATGCAGGGGACGGGGAGGGTGACTGACCCCTCCTTCTCATAACTCTTGAGCCCACCCCTGGCCATCTCAATTTCTGTCCATCACCTACTTCTGAGATAATTTGTCCCAACCTGTATACATATCCGATTTTCCGCAACCTCCTGTGACTTTTTTTTAAAACACAGGACAAACCGCAAGACGGAAAGTCCCACAGGTTGAGGATAAAAGGTGCCCCCCCTTCCGAAAAGCTCGAGACTGTCACACAGGACGTGTGAACTACCAGAGATTGACACAAATTCATCTCACTACATTTTCATCATGTAAATGGCAACCAGAGAACTCTTCTCCAACATCACATTCAAATTAAAGTTGTCCCTCCGTATCCACGGATTTGGTATCCACAGATTTAAGCATTCACGGCTTGAAAATATTCTTTAAAAAATAATAATCCAAAAGCAAACCTTGATTTTGCCATCTTATATAAGGGACACCATTTTGCTATGCCATTACATATAATGGGACTTGAGTATTCACAGATTTTGGTATCCATGGGGGGTCCTAGAACCAAACCCCAGCGAATATGAAGGAACAACTGCAGTTGATTTTCTTCCTATCAGTTTTCTTCACTGTCCAGCTTTTACAACCATACATAGGAATTGGAAATATGAAGCCATGGACAATCCTAAGTTTAGTATTCAATAATATCTTGACACTTCAGGATCTTCTGTATGTAGTTCCTTCACTGGCCTTCAGGTCCTAGTCTTCTTCTAGTTTATTGACCGCAGTCTCCATTCTGATTGATGACTGAGCCATGGTATGGAAAATCTTGTACTATTTCAATGTCTTCATCACCTACTTTAAAGTTATGTAAATCATCAGTGGTCATTATTTTTGGCTTTCTTAACATTCAACTGTAAACCTGCCTTCGTACTATCTTCCTTGACTTTCTTCAGTAATCGTTGCTATTTTCTGCTAGTAGTATGGTGTCATCTTCGTATCTTAAACTGTTGATGTTCTTTCTTCCCATTTTCAAGCCTCCTTCCTCTAAGTCTAATCCTTCTTTACATATAATATGTTCAGCGTACAAATTAAACAGATAGGGTGATAAAATGTAGTCTTGCCTGACCCCCTTGCCAATTTGAAATCATTCAGTTTCTCTGTATTTGGTCCCAGCTGTAGCCTCTTGTCTTGAGTATAGGTTACACATCAGGACAACCAAATGTTGTGGCACACCCGCTTCTTTAAGAACAAAGCATAGTTTTTCATGACCCATACAATCAAAGCCTTTGCTGTAATCTATAAAGCACAGGCAGATTTTCTTTTGAAATTCTTTGGTGTGCTCCATTATCCAACATATGTTTGCTATATGATCCCTACTGCCTTTTCCTTTCCTGAACCCAGCTTGGATATCTGGCATCTCTTACTCCATATATGGTAAAAGTATTTGATGTAGAATTTTGAGCATCACTTTGCTTGCATGGCAAATTAATGTAATGGCCCTGTCATTACTGCAATCCCTGGTGTCCCCTTCCTTGGGGATTGGAATGTATATTGAGTGTTTTCAATCTTTGGGCCATAGGGTTTTTTCCCCATATTTCTTGACAAATTTTTTAAAACTAGAGTAGATTCTGTCCCTGTAGCTTGAAGCAGCTCTCTTGGTATGCCATCTGTTCCTGGTGACTTAATACTTACAAGTACTCTGAGTACAGCTTCCACTGTACTACTACTTGTTAGAAAATTAAAATAAAACTCTGCTCCTTTTGGTTCAGGAGAGGACCTTAACCCCAAATGGGCTGAAAGAAGCACTTGTGCAGATCATGTAAGGAAGTATACTTTATACTGAATCTTGTCCTCTCTTTCATGTTTCTATTATGAACCAGCTGCTAAAAAGCTTGCACTTCATTATGAAAGAAATGCAAAATACCTGGTAATTATTCTGGATAGAAGTGTTATAATGTTCTGCACCTTGGGCAGTATCCAGGTCTCTTCGCTCTTCTGGCTTCATTGTCAAAGTGACTGAAATGTATTTTGGATTTACTTTAGTACTAGTGCACCTATACAGTCACTGATTCATACAGATTCCCATTCCTGTCTACAGTGGGAAGTATTGAAAATTCCAGATCCATGGCACTTTACTAAAAAATACAACTATGGCCTCTTCTTGTTTATGTTTTGATTCGCCACTCTTTCATACATATTCTTCCAAGGCATTCCTGCTGTGGCCTATCTTTGTGTATTTAAGCAGAGTAAGAACAAAAGCTGGCAAAAGGCTTGAGGGTCCAAGTTGTGCTTGCTTCTTTTCCCTTTTCTTTTTCACTGTGGAACTTTTGAAGATCCTCAAAAAGAGCAAGGTTGGCACTGCTTGCTGAATACATTTAATTCATGACCTAATTTCAAGATCTGTTTAAGGGAAAGGCTAGGGCATTATTGCTCTAAGCAACTTTTTTGGGGGGGGGTCTATAATTTTCTTTTATATTTTCTGATCAGCTTAAATACACTGGAAAGTCTTTTTGACATACTGCAATTACCTGGAATATAATATGAATAATGTGAATTTCACCTGCATACCAAAGGGTCCCACCACCAGTATATATATTCAGTACTATGGCTACATTCAGCAGATTGAAAATGTGCCCAAGAATTCAGTTCTGAGCTACTAGCAGTATTAAATATTAAACACACGCAGTAAGATTAACATAAGGGGGCTGAATTCTGCATAAACCTAGAGCACCAAACGAAGATTCATTTCCCCACAGAGCCTTGTACTGAGCCAATATAAATTCTAACAAAGTCGCAAGATGTTAGAGCATATCAGACTGGTAATTACATATTTTATATTCTAATAGTTAAATAATTCTTTGACAGTTGAAAGGTATCTGTACATAGGGTTTCACTCTAATAACGTTGTTGTTGTTATGGCTTCATAGCATACGTTAAATGCATTTTGCTAGTTTAAAGAAACATTTTTCTACCTGGCTTTAAGCAAAATCTATCAGCAAACTTGTCAGGAAATCAAATTATAATGCAGGTAGTATACCCAGTTTATGCTTATTTTCCAAATCAGGTACTAGAAAGAAAGCAGACCAATGTATTTTATTGCACAATAAAGAGAGGGGAATCCAGGAGGCAGAAACTTTGGTTTTTATCAGAGCCATAAAGAAGCTTAATTTGTGCACAATTAATGCAATAGATTTTCATCTACAATTTTTTTAAAAAAATGGAAGAAATAAAAAAGCAAAAGAATGTAACTAAGAGACAAATTAAACACAGAAAAGCATAGCTGGACAAAGGAAGAGCAAAAGAAAATATTGCTTTACTGTTCCTATAAACTGGTGATGGAGTTATCTGGTTTCAGTGCCACCATATTGTTGTACATTGATGATCGGAGCAGTTGGTAGCCACTATCCTAAGCATTTATTTGATGTTACTGCAAAGCCTATCTTTGTGGTAAGCTAAGCACCAGCATCAAAGTGGAGGAATTAGTTCTGAAACTTTAGTTATGATTATGATTTGATAGCTACTTACCAGATATGGGCCAAAACCTAAAGGTGTACCATTTCTGATCGATAGGGGAGTCCGGAAGGACAATGCCTCTCCCCCTTCACCCTGCAGCTGCCCCCATTTGTACTGAAAACTTGATCCAGAGAGCCTCCAAAGCAGGTTTTCAGCCAGCACAAAAAGCTGCAGGGGAAAGGGGAAGAAAATATCAGTGCTAGTACGGTGCTAGATTTAAGGCATGGTTTCCTCTATTGTAAGGCAAACATCTGGTTTTGTTCCTGAAGTAAAACTCCAACAAGTTTCTATAGGACCTTAGACATATACAAGTCAACTACCACAGTCTTAACCCCATATAGTGATATCTTGCCTCCTAAATATCATCCCTTGGAAAAAAATATCTTGGGAAAAAAATCTGGTATAAAATTTGAATTCGCATTCGCTATTCCTCTTTTCTTTTTTTTTCCATCAAGGAGGTTAAATGGTTCCCCAATTTCACATTAATCAAAAGGTGTTCATCTCTTTGACTAATATGAGTTTCCTGTCTACATATCACATTCAATTTCATTTTTTCTAAATGATGAAATACTTGAGATTTTTCCCTAGGTGCATTAACAAACTTACATTCCATGATAAAAAAAAATCTAATATCCATAATTTAACTCTTATCTTTCCCAGAGGCCTTATCTGTAGCTGAGTCCTTATCTGTGTTGCCTTGCCCTTTTGGGACTTCATCTTGATGCTCTTCTCCTTCATCATCAGAGTCCTTTTCTTCCCCTACTGGACTGTTCTTCATCCTTCCTTCTGTCTGGTCTATCCAAAACATTTCCATATTTCTTGAAAAAATCTTGGCTTTCGATATTGTATTTATTCTGAATTTGCATTGTTTAAATCTTCTTTTAGTTTCTCTCATCTCAATGGGTATCTCATGCCATTTCATCTTACTTGTAAAAAATGAGTAATCCTTTATTTTTTTTTCAATATTCTAGATGGAATATCTTTGAAAGTCATCAATTCTTGGCCTTCAATTACTAGCTTCTTCTGATAATACAGTTCTTTTGATAAATGCAGCACCAATTTTGTCTTCTCACAAAATAAACCAATAAACATCTCTAGGTAGTTTTCTCTCTCTAGCAACCCACAAATCCAATCTGAAGATCTTATCCAAGTCCCACATAATATCTCGTTTGGGTCTCTCTAAAAAAAATCAGCAAAGGCATCTGCCATTCTTTCATATATATTTTCACTCTGTTGTTCAGGTATATCACAAACTCTTATGGAACTTTCTCTCTTTCTTAGATCCAAAAGAGCAACTACGTTTAAACCATTGTCTCTAAATTGAGTTAATCTCTCCATTTTATCTTCCAGGTTCTGAGTGTTAGTTTCCAGATTCTCCAATGTTTGATTTACTTGAATCATTTCCATTTATATATTTTTTTCTAATGAATGTCTTATCTTTTTGAATTCCAAATTAAAATCTTTCCTTAACTATTTCATTTTCTTCAAGGATATGCAAATTAAAATATGTCATCTTGGCAGTCTGCTCCACCAATGCTCTTCTTGGCCCTTTAGCTTGAGCTGTCACCCTTCTAGATTGCAATACCCCACCTGTTACTAAGGCCACTGTCTCCCCTTTGTCTGATGGTGTCACCTGGTGCAGTTCAGCCTCTCCTGTCAAAATAATTCTTTTTTTTTAAATAATTCCTTGCAATTTCTCTGCTCCTCCACACAATGTCATTGTAATCTCTACTTCCACTTCATTCCCCTGTCTACTCTTCTTCCTGAATTCTATAACTGGAAGGTCACACAGTAATTCACTTCCTGCTATTCTGTCATGTATTCACAGACCTTGAGATTAATCAGCTTCTCAGGTAAACAAAATTCCTTCTCTCTTTTAACCCTTTAACATCCTCTGAGCTTTTACATTCTTTCTCTCTTTTTTCCTCTTTACTTTAAACATACAATAGTAAAACAAAAAAACCCTCATTTTTTCTCTCCTTTGAAATGATAAACGGGCTTCATTCTTATTTAGAGCCCATTTTTAAAAAAATGCTTGCATTCCTTCTGCAATTTACTCACTTAAAGCAGATCTTATCTAGAGTCTTCCTTGAAGTAATATACTGAGTATACTGTATACACTCAGGCAGGTATATAAGTTGCACAAAGTTAGTTGTCAACTTCAGGTATGATTTTCTGTTGTTGTTTCCTTGCTCTTGAGATCTATAAAGATGAATGCAGCACTTGGTGCCAAAGTGGCCAGAAGCAGTAGGATCTCGACTTGCTGTCCCCTCTGTCCCACTGTGTCCCACTGTGCTCTGCACAGCAGCACACCAGGGATGGGAAATGCATCCCTGTGAGCAGCATCCAAATTCTTCATGCTTAGGAAACAAATTCTGTTGGTCCCGATATTGCTGGACCAGCACAAACCACTAATAGTGATAGTCTCCTTAGCACTATTACTGGAAGGACTGTCATTGTACCAACTGGAAGTCCAACACATATTTCACTTTTGATGAACAGGGGACAAGAAATGTGAGCCACTAGGACAGTGTAGCACTGGTCTTGAGAACTCTGCAGGTTTGGCAACAGATATCTCTGAATTTTTTGACTATCAACTTTCTGGTTGCCATTATTTTATAGTCATCCTCAACCCCCTGCCCACATCACTTAGCACAAAGAAGAGAACAGGTGGAATCTTCTGTCATTTGTGTTGAGTTGAGGCAAGACAAGACAAGACACAATGAGAGTCTCCTAAGAGCTCTGCAAGGGACTCCTGCTTGCTTCTTATCATTTCCAAATTCCAGCACAAAGTCCTTGCATCTTTATCAGTCCATTTCAAATTTGGGGTTGATAGTTGAAGACGAGGAAAGCACGGTCAGCAAGAAGAGCTGGGCAGTAACCACTGAAGAAATTGTGACCAGGTTCATGGAGCTTTGTGTTATCATAAGGATCATCTCATTACAAAGGAGACAAGTGGCCTTGCAGTTACTATAAGTCATATTGACTGTCAGTACCAAGAGACAGACACACATTCAGGAGAGGTGAGATTGGGTACTGAGAGAAGTCTGGATTTTTTAACCTTACCAGTTCTTGAAGCTTCCATTTCTCAAACATTATTCTTAGAAACCTATTAAAACAACTGATTTTTTTTAAATTGCTTATTCCTACATAGGCATAGTAAGGATTAACTGAACTTCTTAGGAACAGCCAGCTTCATTTGCCTTGCCTCAGCTATCCTTTCCCTCTTCTGTTATCTGCCGGAAACACAAAGGCTATTCAATAAATCTGAGCTTATTTTACAAAGCAGCCCAAAGCCTCAGTATGAGAGTGGGGAGAAAGCTGATTGTCTTTCAGCCTCTGAAATTAAGCAGAGTGCTCACCATTGTCCAGACACTTCAAGGAGTATAATTAAACAGGTCTGAGGCCTTCCAATAACCACAAGGAAAAAACATCATTCTGAATTTAAGGAGTTTCAACTTCCCTAGGGGAAGAATGGAAGAACTTACTGAATTAAAGGAGCATTTTTATGTAGTGAATGTAATATTCTGCAATTGAGCAACTCAAATAATGTATTTTCTTCTGTTCTTGTTAATTTCAGGGCCTCCTTAGACCATCAATTATAGCTCTTTTTGAGGTTTAATTGAGCAATCCATTCAGGTTTTGACAGTGAGAAAAGAGGTGACTGAGCACACTCTTAATAACCCCCGGATATGTAAACATAATAATAGATATGACTAGGAAGACTGGTTCCTAGTTTTATCAGTGTTATGATGGTGGTACAATGGAACGGGAATAATATATATAAGAAACAAATATGAATGGCTAAGATTTAATTTCAGTCTATTTTTATGAGGATTTGCCAAATTTCTTCAGATTAAGGATGGAAAGAATTTAAGATTTTTCCTAAGAGGCCTCTCAGCTATATGGCAGGCAGGTCAAACATGGTCCTCTTCATCCTGAGAATAGCTATACCCATTTAATTTGGCCAGTACAAATGAGGTTGGATTTCATTTCAGTTCACTTCTAAGGAATTTAACAAAATGTTCAACTTCTATTTTTGGAATAGAAAGAAACTCACTTTCTTTTAAAAACACAAAATAAATAAATAAAATAAACATGGAATAAAGTGAAACTAAGGAATTTTCCCATTTCTGTACATGATAAATAAACACAAAACAAGAAGACCAGGTAACCAAATCAGATTTTGTGTTCTAATTTTAAAAAACCACTTATTTATTTTTACATTGCTAGATACATAGCTATGCCTCCACAGCTACTTATATGTATATTAAAGGATTTGCTCCCCTCCCCACTGCTCACCATTACTTCAAAGAAATATTAAGGATTTCCAAATATACTGTATAAAATATAACAACAATACATAAAACAAAAAAGAAAAAGAACAGAGAAAAGAATAGAGAGATAGCTATGAATGGGGGAAAAAAGATAAAAGATAAAAATGACTTCTAATCTTCTCTTCAGTGGTTAGTAAACCAAAACAAACAATAAGATCCATCGATACCTCTCTCATACAATAATTCCTCACCTCCTTTCTATAGGATACAATTATTGATAAACCAAAACAAATTTTATATCCAGATAAGGGTGTTCCCCCCCCAAATCCATTGATTGTTAAGATATATGCAATATTAAACATTAATAACCATAATCACATATTTCTAATTCTGTTCCCCTGCCCCTAACTTAGATTTGAACAAAACTATAACACCTTGGCTCTTAAGTACAACTACTGTACTTCTATTAAAATAATCAATTTAACCCCTCTCACTTTCCCACTTAAATTCAATCTGTTATAACATCAGCTGTATCATCCACAGAATAAAAAAGTTATTCCTACCTTCATTACTGAAAACAGTTGTCAATCCCATGCTTATCAGTTTACCAGAGACCTCTAACTCCTTTTAAATTGTTTTTTGTATATATCCAAATCACTAAAACCCATATAAACAAACTTAATACCTTTTTTAAAGTCTCTTTTGTAGCCTGTTCTTTCCCTTTAAATCTTAGATCTTTACCTTCAACCAACATCAGACAACAAGCCCCAGTATTAATATATGAAATCCAGAAAACCCAATCCACATTTCTTTACTCTTTATATTTAAATTTCACCTTGGGTCTTTGCAGATGCTTCAATTCAGCATTGATCTTCAAATGACATAAAACCTGGTGAGGGGAAACTTCTTACATTCAAAAAAAAAATTCCTGGAGGCCCTCCCAGCCTCCCTGCCCATATAAGCACCCTTTCCACATTTTATGTCACTCTTCTAATCAGTGTTGTTTCTGATGCCCTTGCCCTACTCACACAGCATTTCTGTGATCACCTCCACAACTTCCCAGTCTGGACACAAGCATCCATCTTCAAATGTCTCTTAACATTCTTCTGACTTCAAACTGACTCCTCTGTCTTGCTCTTACATATCAGGTCCCATGACTTACTCCAGTTCTCTTGCTTTTTATTCATCTTCCTGTTCTTCAGTTAGATTAAATTTCAATCTAAAATTCACTCTAAAGCTCTTAAAATCATTTTTCATCCATTTGTATTCCTCCAAAATCTGTTGCCACATCCCTGCAATTTTATCTTGCAGAGGTTGCATCTTTAACTTTCTTCTATTCAGTAAGATATTGACATACCAAAAGTTAACACATTTGTCTCTTCAATGCTTCCTCAATGACACAGCCCAATACTTAACCTCTGTTGTTATTCCGATTCATTTAAGTGAGTTATTTCTCCCAGTCAAAACAAATCCACTATCTCAAAACATGCCAGTCACTTTCTTTAATTGTGCATTTTAATTGTGAGGTGCTCACATTTTAATTGTGAGGTGCTAAAAAACACATCATCTTCCAACTTTAAATAAATTACTTCCATTGTTTCACAGTACTATGTCCTTTATCCACTTAACAAATTTAATTTTGTTCTTTCTGATTTCAGTCTACCATCTTAAGACTTTAATGCATTATAATGTGCCACGGAATTTGAATTTTGGATTCAAGAAGTCATTTCAGAGGTTCTCTTGAACAGATCAAAGGAGAGGTAGAGGAGAAAACCCACAATAAGAACTGTTGGTACCTGGAGCTAATGGTGGATTGGGAAGGGAGCTCAGCTCCTTGACTATTTTCAGACCAGAAGTGACAAAATCACTTGCTAGAGAACTAAGGTAACTGACAGATTTTTATTGCTTTCATGAAATGAAGGAGGTGATAGAAAGGTGTGTAATTATCAATACTGATTGTGCCAGCTGAATAAAGAGAGAGTGAGACAATGAGGAGAATAATCAAGCAGAGGCTTGATATATTTCTTCTTCACATCCACATACCACCTTCTTCCCCTCCCTGTCAGTAGTAAAATAAAAATAAAAACCACACTCACAAATTAAATAACTAATGATTTGCTACCTTTCATGACCCCACTGATCTAGCTGCCTCACTTTGCCTAATGGTGGGGCTGGATCTTTGTTGCATAGATCCTTGTAGCAGCCAGTTCAAAAAAGGACACCATATAAACCATATTGAGGGGGGAGGAATCAATCCTTAGCACCTTTTTTTAAAAATCTGAAAACAGATATCATAGTTTTCTTCCATACTTTTAACTAGTTTATCAGCTTAATTCAATCTAAACTGTTGTTTTCATAAATTAATGTACCTTGTATTTAATTTGTCTATTAACTGACTT
The DNA here is from genome assembly GCA_030847615.1 of Gambelia wislizenii. Lineage (NCBI taxonomy): Eukaryota > Metazoa > Chordata > Lepidosauria > Squamata > Crotaphytidae > Gambelia > Gambelia wislizenii. The sequence goes on from JAUMIR010000004.1 coordinate 115,758,920, forward strand.
AAAAGCGAGACAGCTTATCAACTAAGAGCCTGTTAATGCTTGACAATTTTAGGTTAGATTCTCCCACTTCAGAATTCACAATGTAGTCATGTAGATGCTACTCTGCCTATAAAATGATACTAGTGTTTGAAAGGAAATGATACTTCTTTGGCTCTTATATTACTAGTGCAGTACTGCCAATAAATAGCAGTATTCCAAGTGTAAAATTCCACTCTCCATAAATATATGCACCTCTACTACTCTGAAGCTAGATGGAGACAATAATTTTCTTATGATTATTTTTTGCATTTTGTTTTTAGTCTTCAGTCACTTTGCGAGTGTTATCTGTCTGTCTTCTGCATGCACGTCCAATGAAAGTTTCCTTGTCTGTCCCAATTCCCAGAAGAACATTTAACTGGGATTACCCAAGTTTTGGAACTCTCTATTGGGGGATGCTTATCTCCCCTACTCCTTGAATGGCCTTCCACCATCCTATGCGAACAAGTGTTTCGATCTATCTTAAATGAATTGTTCTAATCCTGCTGGAGCTGTCTTAATAGAAATATTTCAGTTGCTTTTACCTGTCTGAACATTCTGTTGATCTTGATGTATCATCATCTCCAACTGTCTCAATTAATCCTACACTATGCCACTTTTTCAGCTGTTTTTAAAATGTCTCAGTATTTCTCCCCTCCTCCCAATGTATCCCTTTATACTTGGCTTACTTCAAGTACTGCAAGTAGTTTGCATTCAGCTCATCAAGGGGAGAGGACAGGAGGGAGCAGAATCTTGCCATGCCCTATAGACTCTGGCAAAAGCAAATTGCTGTAGCCTCTCCTAGCTTGTATCTTCTTCTTCATTAATAACTTTTGCCATCTCTGATGCTGCTTAGTAACTGATGCCGCTTGGTTTTCATCTGTGAAATGTTGGAGGATATTTGTTATTCTTATTATTTTTTGAATAATATTTGTCATTTTCCATTTTACTGTTGTTAGCTTCCTGTGTTGAGGCAGGATAGCAATGTACAAAAATAAACAAATGAACACCCACCTATTTAATATGTGAAAATTTCCTAAGTGTTGGCATGGAAGTTCAAAACAGCTAAAACTTTTTGAATACCTATTAGGAAAACTGGCTATTTGAATAGAACAATGACATGAGCGATTGCTACCTTGAATAAAAGCTTAATAAGTATTTGTGAAATATTAGGAGTTAAATCCATGTAGGGTTGCCATTACCCTGGTTGGTCATGGATTGGAAGCATGCTGTCCAGGGCATAGTTTACCCCATAATCTGGCCCAGGTTCCAAGCTTGCTTCCTTGCATTTTAAAATAAGTATCTAGCCCTTGTAGGAGCTGAGATGTGGGACAAAATGTTAAGGCATTCTTCTATGAAACTGTTCTGTGAGAAAGATGTCTGTCTGCCTTTCAAATACAAGGAAGGTAAGCCTGGCAGGCAACTGAGTGCCAGAAGCAAGGGAAGGCATTGCAAGTATGCAAGGTGAGTCATGGGAAGGAGCAGGACTGAAGGAGAGTGAGCAGTGTGAGAAGCAGCATATAAGAAGCAACATATAAGAAGCAAGAGAGATTGACATTATGGGAGTACAACATGAGGCAAGTCAGGAAGTAAGACAGAAGGGGAATGAGCAGTGCAAGCATTGCAACAATGGCAAGAATCAAGAGAGGTGCATATTGTAAGGATGCAAGGGGAGGGATGGAATAGGAAAGAAGACAAGTGAGCAGTGAGAGCCTCTCTCTCTGGCTTTTCTTCGCAAACGAAGATCCAGGAAGGACTTATCCCGCGCTTTCTGTAAGCGCGCTGATGACTGAAAAGGCCAATCTGAGATAAACAAGTCTGGTTGCAGAAAGCACAAAAGCAAGGGAGCAATGCATTGCAACGGTGCAAAGTGAGGTAAGAGAAGGACTAGGAGGGAAGAGGAGTGAGCAGTGCAAACAGTGTTTTGGAAGAAACGGGGGAAGTGTACAGCGTGAGAGTGCAAAGTGAGGCAAGGGGGAGTAGGAAGGAAGGGGAGTAAGCAGTGTGAGCAATGTGAGTGGTGGTACGTAGGAAGCAAGGGAGAGGAGCATTGCGTGGACGCAAGGTGAGGGGAAGGAAGGAGAATGAGGGAAGGGGCGTGAGCAGTGCAAGTGACAGAGTGCAAGAAGCAAGGGGACTTGCTTCTTCTAAAGTAGGTTGGCTGAGTAGTACTGGTGGCCTAGATGGCAAATTCCATGAGCAAACAGAGATTTGAACTTGTTCTGTGTTCCAGATCCAGCCCTTTAAATATTACTCTGTACTGGTTCATTCAGATCAGTAACTGTAATAAATAGTATGAAGGCTGAAACAGGTGGAAGAAAAAAATGTACCAATTAATTGGTTAATTTGTATAATCAGAATAAAAAATTTACATAATTTACAAATTAGTTGCCCAGATTTACATAAATTGCAACACTAATTCCACATACATGGTAGCAATAAAAATCACATATTACAGATTTGTTGCATTACATTATATATTTGATTTTTCTAGATACAGGTTGCATGTCCCTTATCTGAAATACTTGTGACCAGAGGTGTTTTGGGTTTTTTTGGATTTTGTAATATTTGCATATACATAATGAGATATCTTGGAGATGATACCCAAGTATAAACATGGAATTCATTTTATGTTCCATATGTATCTTATACACATAGCCTGAAGGTAATTTTATACACAATATTTTGAATGATTTTGTACATGAAAGAAAGTTTGTGTGCATTGTACCATGAGAAAGCAAAGATGTCACTATCTCAGCCCCCCATGTGGACAATTTTGGATTTTGGAGTATTTCAGCTTTCCAGATCCTTACCAAATCCTAGAGTGCATCTGCACTGTAGAAATAATGCAGTTTGCCACCACTTTAACTGCCATGGCTCCATCCTATAGAATCCTGGGATTTGTAGGTTTTGTTTGTTTGTTTGTTTTGCTTTTGAGGCACCAGCACTGTTTGGCAGAAAAGGCTACAGACCTCATAATTACAAATCCCACGATTCCATAGGATGAAGATGCAGCACTTACAGTGGTGTCCAACTGCAGTATTTCTACAATGTAGATGCACCCCTGGTCAGTTCTTGTACTGGCTACTACCAAACATTTAAATCAAACACTTTCTCTGTAAAAGCATTTGTTTATTTGATTAAGTATTTATACAAAACTGACAAATTAAAGAGGCAGCTAATAACCCCTGAAAATAGCAACTAATAAAGCATTGTTTGGAAAATATAGAATGAAAGGTTGGAACTTCCTTCTTAAATATGTGGAATTAGCCCACAAACCCTCAAATGTGTGGCCTATTACTTTTCCTATTTATTTCTATTTACTAATTTTATTTGTTTAAATTATTATTCTCTTGCTTTCGCTACCAATTATTCACACCTTTACTCAGTGACAGTGTTATATAGCCACATCTAATTGACATCATCTTGTTTTTGACTGGGTAGACCTGTGTGACAAATCTGAAAAGGAAGAAAAGAAAATGTAGCAGGAAAAGCAATCAAGGGCACTAAATAAGACAGAAAAATTGGATCCAGCACAGAATCCAATTCAGCATACCAATTACTGCCCTCTCCCATGGTTGATGGGACATTTTATTTCAGCAGAACAGGAAAGAAAGGAGTTTCCTCCTCTTTCCCTGAAGCCACACTGCCATCCTCAAAAGTTGCTTTGGAGTGGTGGAGGACCCTCCAGAGCAGATGTGGGAGGATATCAAAGGGGCTGAAAGTGCAGGCCCAGGGAAACTTGAGTTGGGTAAGGAGTAGTCTGTATGATGTTGGTCATTGCCCTAAGTGTTTGCATGTAAATTTTCATCTCTCCAAAATTACTTGTTTCAACCTGAAGTTAACATTATTCACATCAACAGTAGCTCATGCCCACACTGGACTATTGAGATATCTATAAGTTGAGGGGAAAATCTGATGTTTTTCATCAGCTGAGATAATCATAAAACAGCTGGCTACATACTAAAAGACTATACAATTGGTCTAGGATGATTAATCGTGGCCACTTCAGCGCAGTGCTTCAGCCCGGCTGGTTGATCACAGCCAGTTGAGTGCAGTCCTTTCAGCATGGCCAATAGAGCACAGCTGACAGTTCAAAGCTGCCCTTTCAGCCCCAATTGCTTTTCTGCTCTGTTTCCTTTCATGCCTGTCCTGTCTCCTAAGAACTGGGGAGTGGGGAGAGACAGGCAATGTTTTGATGCTGCTCCTGTCTTGTAAGAATCCTTTTAGAATAGGGGAGGTTCTTTCTCACAAGTAAGGGAAAAGTTAACCTTGGCTTTCTTCATTACTGGAAAACTTGTAGTGGGGAGAGGCAGTTTTCTTTTTGTCATGTTTCTTTCATTTTGTTTTCACTCCTTTCTAAATGATAGGAAGCAGGGGTATTTCCTGTCCTCGAATATGGGGAGTGGGCTGAAATGTCCAGTTCTTTCTCACAAGATTAGGTGGCTGTTTCTTCTCTACCTCCCCTTACTCATAAGAAAGAACCTCTCTCATTCTGAAAGGGATTCTTACGAGACAGGAGCAGTGTTGAAGCAGTGCCTCTCCCCACATGCATTCCCCCACTTCAAGTTTTCCAGTAAATGAAGAAAGAGCTGCGCTCAACTGTCCATGATCAACCAGCTGGGCTGAAGCGCCTGTGCTAAAGTGGCCGCTATTAATCACCTCATTCCATATGCAGTTGCCTCCAAGACTGGTGAGTTGCTATGCTGAGTAATCTCAGCAAGTTTTAAGATACAATAATCAAATGACATTAATGTGAATTCCTAATGCATGTAAAGAGATTATAACAGAAAGAGCTACATTCATACAGCTTTCCTTATAATTAATTAATATAGCTTTCCCCATTGAGTTAAATAATTATCCCCTTGCTAAATGTACACTCAAGACTTTTCCATCTAGCTTCAAAACACCAGCTATAATAATAATAGTCAATGAAGTACACTCATGGGTGGGAAAGAACAACATAATAAGATGATGCTTTGAATATCACAGTGTCACTGTGTCTCTGCAGTTTTTCCAGAGAGAAAAATAAAAGGGATAAATAATTGATGGTGGTCTTATTCTCTTCTTTTCTAAGAAACAACAGAAGTACATTTATGACATATTCTCAGTAATGCTTTTGGATTCACAAAGTTTAGAGATTCTGCAAAATCTTATTCTGCACAATTTTGTTTTCTTACCCTCCTAGCTGAATAACAGATGTGTTTTCATCCACAACATTAATATTAAATACGTTATGACACACAGAGGGCCTGTCTACGCTGCAGAAATACAGCAGTTTAATACTACTTTACCTATCATAGTTCTGTCCTATAGAATCTTGGTATTTGTAGTTTTGTGATTAATTTAGCCTTTTCTATCAGAGAACTCTTATACTACACTAAACTACAAATACCAGAAGTCCATAGGATAGAAGTATGGTGGATAAAGTGGTGTCAAACTGCTGTATTTCTGCAGTGTAGACAGGCCAAGAGACGGTGTTACAGGTGACTGGGCTTCTTTTACTTGTTTGGATTACAGCTGCTGTAATCTTTGGACTACAATCCCCAAAATCTTCTAGCTACTATGGCCAGTTGTCATGCTTGCTGTGGCATACTCAGAATTGTCCAAAAAAGTAAATTTCCAAGCTCTAGTCAGGGCTCGGACACCAACGAGAATTCCCTAGTGGTTTGCCACTCTGAGAAGCAGTACCCTCCACCTCAGCTGTGTGTCCCTTACCTGCACTCATATAAGTGAATTGAGGAACATATAGGAAAAAGATGATTGCAGGAAATCATAGAAACATGTCTTTTCTCAGGATATTCTTTTGTAGCAGGATTTTTGAGATGGGGCATTTCCATGTGTTTCTTGGCTTGAACTGCTTGCTGAATGAAAAGCCCTTACCAATGAGACAAACTGGTAGCTTTCTAACTAGCAAGCATCTATGGTCTGGTCATTAGGAGTGGGGGAAATAGGAACACGTCTGAAAAGGCAGGCATTCGCAATGATGCAATATATCTACACAGCCAAAAGAGCCCTCCTAAACTCCGCATGACCCCCTAGCCAGATGGTGGCCATGAGAGATTAACTCATGATTTTAAATCTCCCGTCGGCATTTTTTTTAAAAAAAGTTTCCCAGGGTACACGCAAGCTACACTTTGTTTTTACAAAGACAGAAAGAATCATTTAAAAATAGTATAAAATCGCCATTTGATCAACTGACCAGACCCTTGCTTAGCCAAAAATCCAACATGATGGCCACAGCTGCTTTCCCTCTTTGCTAGCCCAACCCCCATCCTCATCCAGCCAATCAGATTGCACTGCCTGTTTGTATTTGTGCAAATGTGAGCGTTCAAACGATCACGCATTCGTAAGTCATATGGAGCTTTTAGGAAAATCCGTACAAAGCCCCGGATGCGGCACACACTGTCTTTGCGGTGGATTTCGCTACCCACCTTCCAAATGACACTTATTTGTGCGAATGGTCATTTGAATGGATTGCTGTACTTTCGCATCTTGTTCATATTTTTTTGACTGTATAGACAACACCTATGTTACAGAAAGTACCCTACTGGAAAACAAGCACATCCCAGGAATGGTTCTTTCTGGGAATGAACTCCAAAACAATAAGTACATACAATTTTCTTTGAGAACAGATGTTAACAAGAAGTCCCTGAAACACAGCAAATGTGGCCCTCTTTATGTCACATCTGTAGCATTATTGCAAACTAGAGCCACCAGTTAAATGTGGAGAATATCTAATTTTATTTAAATTATTAATTAATTCAATGAAAACATTTCTATCCCTTCTTTAGAAGTGCTAGAAATACCCTGTGAACATACCTATAATCACAATAAAATAAACAATAGAAGAAACAAATGCAGCTAGATTTAGAAATACCTAGTTACTGTACAGTAGGACCCCTGTATCCACTGATTCAGTTATCTGTGGGACACAAAGCAGCATACCTACCATAGAGTCTTCCTAGAAAATGTGTCCTCTCTAGCCATTTTCTATGTCCTCCAAGGCAACTCTATGGTATTTTAAACCAGAAGCCCCATCATTTTCAATAGTGTTTGCTGTTATCTGTGGTTTTCAGCATCCACGGGGCCTGCCGGAACCAATCCCCAGCAGATACGGGGACGCTACTGTAATTACTTCTCTTTTTCCAACAAGAAAGGTATCACTATCCTACATTTAAGTAGGGCAAATTTAATACAAAGTGGTACCTAATTCAGTTTTCAGGAATTGCAACTGTAAAACTTCATTACTTTTATAGTTATAGAATATGCTTTCAGAAAACATTGGAGGAGAAATATTACATTATTCTAGTGCCAGCACGTGTTGTGTTGCTCAGACTGAGACTGTGTTATCTTTCTGGCAAGATTAAAAGAGCAAGGAGACTTATCACTGGCTACATAGCCATGGCTATATTGGGGGTGGTTGTGGGGGGTAATGATAGCAGGTCCTGGAACCAATTTCCTGCCCTTTGAGGACTTCCACAACTGCCATAAATGCCACAAAGAAATGCCAGCCAAAAGTGGCTGCTGGATATCTATTTCTAGTTTTGAAAGTCTGGTATTCTTTATATGCAGGGAGGCCTTGGTACCTATTTAAAAGATGAATTGCTATTCCTGGAGTTAGTTCAGCTGTTTTTGCTAGCTAAAGAATGGTCCAGGGGAGTCAGGGCACATATTCTGCCCTTTTGCTGCATTTTGCCCAGCCCTGTTGCATATGAAGGTTATACTGTATCTCCAAATTCAGATACATACTGCATCTGGTGGCATACTGCCTCTAAATCCAGAGATTCAGCATATCCATCACTGGAACAAGAGATCAGGCAGGTCTGTTGGCTCTGTAGCCTCTTTGTGGCTTTTTGGAAGCATCTGGTTAGCCATATCAATAAACAAGGTGCTGGACAAGTTCAGAACTTGGAAAAGATCCTTTTTTGAACTACGACTCCCCAAATCCCCTAGTCAGAATGCTGGTGGGGGATTCTGGGAAGTACAGTCCAAAAGTAATTTTTCCAAGCTCTGGACTACATGGACCTTAGGTGCCATCCAGCAGGATTTACCTTTTTTTTTATTATGAGAGTATAAGATACCATTTAGGGAATATACATCAAGACAGTGTATACTTCAACATACACCTAATATACATCTAGCCCACATGCTAGTCTTATGTGTACAGTCACACAACAGAGATCCCATACAGACAAGCAATTTATTTATTTATTTAAAATTTGAAACCTGCTCCATCCTGATGACTTCACACTGCTAACATAACTTCCAAACAACCTAATTAAAGTAATGCTGTAAAGGACCTGTCATATCACATCCCTGATTAACTCTATAAACAGTGAGGACAGATATTGGGAAACTGTTCAGGTATCCATTTCAGCAAATTTTTCACTCCAAATGGATTTCTGTTTTGCCTGTAGGCATGATGCATATGACAAAATCAAGACAAATCTCATCTTGCTTTACATTTGACTTTTAAAAATTAATTGTCAGTCTATATTAAATCTTATGACACATTTTGAATCTATACTCATGTCTTTTGCCTGATATTAAATTGTCCTGATACTAAAAAGACTGTAAATGTCATTAATAGGAAAGTGACTTTCAATCACTGCCCTTGGCTTATTCTGATAAACTTTCTTAAGGTGGGGAAGCAGAGTTATGATTGTCCTACCCAACACAAATGCCTGGACCAACTGGAAATGCATATGCTCAAACCACACAATTCCAATGCTGCATGGGAACTGGGAATGATAGCACAATTCAAGCCTACATGTGTTCTGTACACAGCTCTACACTTGACAACCAGATGTGAATATCTACTAGGAAGGGAGGTGGAGCAGGAACTTATGGTAGACAGAACAGTCAACTGCATCCACTTCTTCACCTCAGGTAGTCAGAAAGGCTGCCAAAACTGTACACTTAAAATTTTAGTACAGGTAAATGCCTATATTGTCTATATGCTTATTTTAGAAGGTATTAACTAAGACAACATATTCCTATCCCCACTTTTAAGTATACATCAGAGATAGGGTTAAGATCTAAAATACACTGCTGTGGGTTTTTTTAATTTGCTTTCCTTCTTTATGTTTTACTTTTGGATTTTTATTGCAAGCCATATACAAATTTAATAAATCAGTAATAAAGATGAAACAAAACTTTGATTCAGCAAAGTATCCTTATCCATTAGAAGGGGGCTAAGGAAAGAAGCCCTAGCAGCACTTACATCTATGCATGTTAGCACTGAACACAACACCTTCCTCAACAATAAGAGAGCTAAAAATGTGGCCCAGTGCATGGAATAAGTGTTAGGTATTATTTATCGCTGGGCACTACTGCTGCACAATAAAATGAGATTCCAAAAGTCACCAGGTACAACCCTTCTTGTTTGTAAAGAAGAAAGCCAAAAAGAGAAGAAAATTGAAGACGAAGCTCTGAATCCTATGAGTTTATTGCACAAAGAGGAATTTGTAACTACTGAGGAAAAAATGCCCGCTCTCCCCACCATACTGCATTTCTCCCTAAAGCATTTTAAAATACACTATGCTTACATGATCTAGTTGTTGTGTAGTACCCGCCATAAGGAATATGCTCTGGACCACAAGCTGCCAAATTTAAATAGCTGCTATTGTCATGGTAACTATACATTTCTATTAGAGTGTCATAGTACAAAGCAGGGGGCTAAAATGAGAAGATGACTTGTTATGCTGCCAATAAATTGCTACACAGCATGTAGGCTCTGAAAGATACCAAATCTCTTCAGTTCCCATTAAACTTAATAGGAATTCTGCCTCTAGTCAAGACTTCAGGATAAAGTGCAGTGCTTGTAATATTTCTCTTCTGCCTTCCCAGCTTCAAAGCTTTTCAACTCTTTAGGACCATTATACATCATTATAGTGAACATAAAGTCAGGTCTGATTGCTTAGTATCTAATTTGCTACTCTTCTTGGTCCAAGATGTCAGGCTCAGTGGACAATGAAGGCATTCACAAATGATGCTAAGGACACAGGAGAAGATTTCTAATGTGCCTTTTCTTTTGATGTGCTAATTAGATTAATGAGGTATTTGCCAAGGGGGCCTTTTTGATTCATATGATGATTCTGAGAAATGCAAAGATGTAACTAGAACAATCACATGGATGTACATTTCCTAGTTTAAGATAGTGAACAGACATTAGGTAGAAGGTGTACATTATTAGCCACTGATAGCCATCTTGTTTCCATAAAAAATATAGCATTATCCTCTTTTTCTGGAGATATGGCAATTCCTACATATTTAAAAAACAAGTGGAAAAGAGGAGGAAGCCAGGGGCGGCAAAGGGTAAAATAAGCCCTGCCTGAACCCCACCCCTGCCTCCTCCTAGCCAGGGCGTGTCTACACCCTGGCCAACCCCTGTGCTCATCTCCCTGTCCATCATTAAAACACCTCCCCTGGATCTACCATTCTTAAAGATCGGGGGGGGGGTCTGTTCCATAGAAAAATATAGCATTATCCTCTTTTTCTGGAGATATGGCAATTCCTACATATTTAAAAAACAAGTGCAAGCATGCTATTTTTTAGCATAGCTTAAAATATCATTCCTGAAATGTCAAAGACATAGCCAAGTTAGTCTGGATCAGTATGGAAAGGATCTCGTAGCACCTTGTAGCAATATCTTTCCTCCTGCCTTTGTCCCCCAACAATCATTGTTAAAGCTGAACTTGTCACCTCATCACCATACCCACACAAGTTTTGCATCACTATTGCTATTCACACATAGAACCCAAAGGTCTGTTCCTAGGTACTTGATGCCATGCATCTGATGAAACAGACTTAAGTCTACAAAAGAGCATGCTACCAGTTTTGTCTCTCAGTCTCAAGGGTGCTACAAGATCCCTTTGCTTACCAATCCTGAAATATATAAGATGAATTGGTGTGATATTATCATAAAGATGCCATTATAGTGTTTTTTTTTTAAGTATGGAGAGTAAAACATGAAGAAAGATTGAAGGAGCTGGCCATGTTCATCTTGGTGAAGAGAAGCCTGAGGGATGACATGATTGCACTTGGTAAATACCTAAAAGGCTGTCACAGTGAGGAGGAGGCAGGCCTGTTCTCTGCTTGTTCAGAGGGTAGGGCCAGATCTCATGGTCTGAAGTTACAGGAGAGTGAATTTCGAATGAACATTAGAGGAACTTTCATAGAATCATAGAATTGGAAGAGACCACAGGGGCCATCCAGTCCAACCCCCTGCCATGCAGGAATACACAATCAAATCATTCCTGACAGATGGACATCCAACCTCTGTTTAAAAACCTCCAAAGAAGGAGACTCCACCACACTACGAGGCAGTGTATTCCACTTCCAAACAGCTCTTACTGTCAGGGAATCTCTTTTCCTATAGTTTGAGCCATTGCTCCGTGTCCTAGTCTCTAGAGCAGCAGAAAACAAGCTTGCTCCATCCTCAGTATGACACGTCTTCAAATATTTAAACATGGCTGTCATGTCACCTCTTAACCTTCTCTTCTCCAGACTAAACATGCCCAGCTCCCTAAGCCGCTCCTCATAGGGCATCATGGCTTCCAGACCTCCCACCATCCTGGTCACCCTCCTCTGGACGCATTCCAGCTTCTCAATATCCTTCCTGGATTGTGGTGCCCAGAACTGGACACAGTATTCCAGGTGAGGCCTGACCAAGGCAGAATAGAGTGGCACTATTACTTCCCTTGATCTAGACACTATACTTCTATTGATGCAGTCCAAAAGCACATTGGCCTTTTCAGCTGCCACATCACACTGTTGACTCATGTTCAACTTGTAGTCTACTAGGACTCCTAGATCCCTTTCGCATGTAGTCTCGTTCAGCCAGGTCTCTCCCATCCTATATCGATGCATTTCCATTTTCCACCCTAAGTGCAGTACCTTACATTTCTCCATATTGAATTTCATTTTGTTAGCTTGGGCCCAGTTTTTCAGTCTATTCAGGTCATTTTGAATTTTGATCCTGTCCTCTAGGGTATTAGCTACTCCTCCTAATTTGGTGTCATCTTCAAATTTGATAAGTATGCTACTAATTCCATCATCTAAGTCATTGATAAAGATGTTGAATAGCACTGGTCCCAGGACAGAACCCTGTGGCACCCCACTGGTCACATCTTTCCTTTGGGTTCAGTCAGTCAACCAATTACAAATCCATCTAACTTTTTGATAGTAAAAGTAGTTTGGCAATGGAACCAATTGCCCAGAGAGGTGGTGGGGTCTCATTCTCCGGAAGTCTTCAAAACGAGGCCAGACACCTACTTGCTGGGGATGCTGTAGCTGGAGATTCTGCATTGAACAAGGAGTTGGACTCAATGGCCCATGAGGCCCCTTCCAACTCTATAGCTCTATTATTCTAAGTCACTTATGAAATCTCTCATTAGTCATGCAAAACTACATCCTCCTTTACTCCAAAATGAGACACATTTGTAGGGAAAAATACTTTACTGTGAATTTCTTGGAGGACATATGGGCAACAACAAGACTAGAAGATTATGGTTTGGCATGCCTGAGCCTGAGTCCATTGACAGAGATCCAAGTGGTACATAACTATATTTTTCTACTAGCAGCAATTAAATCACATTGGGATTTTGGATGAATTAACAATTCACTTTTCTTCGTGTTATGGTGTCTTCTTTTGTAGATCCATTCCCTTGTTCAATTGTACATTCTAAATAAATGTATAAGCAATTAACTCCTGATCTCAGTTCTGAGGTAAATGGAATCATTACCAGAATTCTCCACTTTCCAACTGCAGCATTCCAGAAGTCTTCCCTGGGAGGTGCAGTTGTAACTAGCTAGTTCTAGAGCCACGATTCCCAAACTCTAGTCCTTCAGGTGTTTTGGACTTCAACTCCCAGAAGCCTCAGCCACCTTGGCCAATGATCACGGATTCTGGGAGCTGAAGTCCAAAACACCTGGAAGACCAGAGTTTGGGAAACACTGTTCTAGTGTATGAAGAAGATTCAGGATGTTCTCTGAACTGTAGGTCCTAAGAAATGGGGGGCTGATAACAAACCTTCAATAGTTACAGTATTTCTGGTGAACTCCTATGACAAAGGGAACCAGTGCCTGGTTTCCATATACAGTATTATTATTCATAAAGTGAAAAAGTAAGGTGGACTAGACCTCTAAAGCACACAAAAAAAAAATCTGTCCATCTTTGGTTGGTTCACTAGCTGCAACCCTTCTGGGGAGGGCAGATTTGGCCACAGTGACTACTGTAATATAGTTGCTGTGGGACTGCCCTTGAAAAGTATTCAGAAGCTACAGTGAATGTAACATGCAGTAGCCACATGGTTGATTACTACATGCTTTAGAAATCACATTATCACCAGTATTCTACCAACTGCAGTGGCTCCCAGTTTTAAGTCAGTTCAGGTTCTGGTTTTGACACAGAAAGCCCTACATAGCTTAGGGCCAGGATATCTGAAAGATCTGAAAGACCACCTCCTCATGAGCCTGACAACAAGTTAAGATCCTTAACAGAGCCCCTTGCTGCATCAGTCTTACTACCCCACGAAGCCATGTTGGTGAGTATACAAGACAGGGTTATCTTTGTAGCAATACCTCAGTTGTGGAACTCCTTCCAAAAGAAAATCAGGGTGCTTCCATCCCTAGCTGAGCAGTCGCTATTTTGTATGACATTTGATCCTTAACTTCAAAGGTAGTATTTGGCACTATTTTAATTATGTGTGTTTGTGTGTCTTTTATAAATTTTTTTCTTAAATTGTTTAAATTGTTTTGGTTTCCTTTTAAAGAATATTTTTAGGTTTTTTATCTATTCTCCACCACTTTGAGGTCCCTAGGTGGCTGAGAGGTGATAAACAAATACTTTAATAAGTAAAAAAAAATTAAAAGATGAAAATATCTAGGGACAAAATTCATTTAAATGCATTTTTTCTTCTGTTCACAGAAAAATAGTGTAAAAGCTCAATATACTAAATTAAAATATTTACCTGTTGTGAATAGGTCCGCTGAACTTTGGGTCAAATTTCCTTGGTTCACCTGCATGTAAAATAAAATATTATAAAAAATACATCACAGCAAATAGAAAAAAACAGAATAATTTGCAACCAGTTTATTTTATACTAATTCTCATGGGAAACATTACTAATATGCTGTGTAACTTGGTTCACGGAATAGCTAGAATAATACAGCTTTTCACTGTTCGACTTAATTAGTTGTTGTCAAAGCTCAGCCAGAGACAGCCATCTGAAATGAGACGGGTCAGAGCTGAGGAACCAAGCCACAGAATTAGAGTCAAAGCACATAATATGCCCTTTTCACACTGCCCAGTTATAGCACTATGATTCTATGTTGACTCTCATAGTTTAATCCTATGTAATTCTGGCATTTGCAGTTTAGGGAAGGGCATTTAGAATTCTCAGCAGAGATCTCCAGTGCCTTGTCAAACTACAGATTCCAGAATTCCATAGGATGTTATAATGTCTTTTAACATGCCATCACAGTGCTATAATTGTACAGCATGAAAGAGTTCAGGAAGCCCTTACCACTCAGGCAAATTCAATTTCATTATAAGAGCTGTAGTTCTAATACATCACAGGGCAACGATACCCACAACTGAAAGTCCCTGGTTCTAATTCTGGCATCTCTTGATGCATACTTTGTTCCTAACCTATTTTAAGTATTTATTGTAAATAACCATGAGTCGACAACAGCTTTTCACAATCTTGAGCCATCAAGATCCGTTGAGTTACATCCAGCAGTATCATAGCTATGGCTCACAGGTTAAAGTCCCCAGACTTTTTGATTATAGCAGGGACTATGACATCTTCTAGCAATAGCATTTATATTTCTATACTAGTTATCAGTGCAAAACACTCCCTGAGCTGTTCACAATATGTTAGCTAATTGCCCCCAACAAGCTGGGTACGCATTTTACTGACCCACAGAGGTGGAAGGCTGAGTCAATCTTGGAGCCCTGCAGGATCGAACTCACAACATTGTGGCTGCAGTGCCGGCATTTGACCACTGCACCACCAGGGCTCCCTGGTGACACCTCCAACCTTCCCTGCCTCCTCTGAGTGGCAATCACCACAGTAGTTAGAAGGCAAATGGGTTTTGCCAGCAACAATGCATTATTATGACCTATCCTGTTGTAACCTAAAGTATTTGAAGGTGGCTTGGTCTTAAAGAGAGCAGGATTCGTAAGCTTTACAAAAGACCTGTTCTTGATGGAGATAAAAAAATATCATTTTTGGAGTCTCCTTGGGGTTGGTGGTGGATGGAATTATATAGACAAGGGCCTGCACAGCAAAATTTACCACTATTCCTTTGACTACAATTCTCTTCATTATCACCCAGCACGGTAATTGGAATAATGAGCATTGCAGTCTAAAACATCAAGAGGTGGGCTGGACTATATCTTATTTAGTCATGTGTTTTTTTTAATCTGCTTTCCACCCAGCTAAGATGAACAACATAGCCCCTGCTCTCAGGCTTACAAATCTAAATCTAAAAGACATTATACAAAAGGGAGGAGGAGATGATAAACAAACTCAGGCGTCTAAGGCATCATATCTTAAAATTTTGAAATTCTTACAATAACTACTTTCCCTGAATGGAAATAGTACAAGGGAGGATTCCTCCCTCCACCTCTCCTGCTGCTAGAATGTGGAGCCCAGAAGCCATGTCCATGATGTTGCAAGAATCCTCCTTTTCCTAGACATATTTGGTTATAATTAGACAATTAGTTCCTAAACTGGGGAGAAGGGCACATCCCAGCACGTGCATGTACATATACAGAGAGACTGGGGGAAGGAGCTATCTGGGGATGTAGAGCCATGAAAGCAGGGGTGGGGGGAATACATTTTTAATAGCACACAGTATCATCCCTCTCATTAAATTAATTTGACTGAAATCACTTTTATATGCTTATATGTCTGTTTTTCAATTTTTCTGTTTTCTCTTTAAAAGCAAACTACTGGGATTTAAGTTCCCTTCATTATATAAATGATATGTGTTGATTACAATACAGTATATGACTTTTTTTTTTTTGTTCACATAGAAATTTTCAATAAAATACAATTACATTAAAAGTTTTCATGTTTATATTCAAATGTGCCTATACAGGCCAGATGCCTGGTAAAATAATTATGAGTTAGTTGATAATGAATAAAAACATCAAACAAAAAATATATAATTTAGTTTGAAAAGAGTGTCAGCGTAAGTGTTTTGATGCACACTAACAGGGTAATATATCAAAAAGTTTAGAAACTACTGGTCTAAACTATTGCATCTCAAACATCTAATGGGAGACCAACATTTTCCCCTAACATGCCAGAGACTGGTATAGTGTTTGTGCCCATTGACTATACAGTATTTGTTTCTTATTTTCCTGCAAATTTGCCAAGCACTAGCAGCCAATGAATTGAGGACTGGCACCATTCCATGGACCACCACTTTGACCAGCACTGCTCTACACCATGATAGTAGTAGTTAGGCCCTTCTGAAACCAATGGGACTTATGTTAGCCACTAGCAACTTTTCACACTGGTTGCAGTGAAATCTAAACATGATTAACTTAATCTGGATCAACTCATCCTTCTATGGCCTGCTGATCATACAAGATTCTGAGAGAATGTCTAATGTGTTAAGCTAGCAAGATTTAACTCTGTGGCACACATCAGTAAGAGCTCATAGCCTTATTTTGGAAGACATGTTTTGTATGCAAAAAATATCAAGACTTAAATCTCTAGCAGCTCAGGTTAAAAATATGGAGTAATACCATTGTTAAAGCTGCTGGCTAGATATACCTGTATTGTACTAATGGTCTGACCAGCATCATTGGCATGAAGCAGAACTGTTTCTCTGGCTAAGCGGACATTTCATAAACAAATACTGTACACCTCACAGAGCCGGGGGGAGGGGGGCGGTCCAGGGTCTACATGTGCTGCCAATATCCACAGCACTTCAATCATTGTTTTCACCCATTCTATGTACCTCCATATTTTTTTGGTCTTAGACAGTAACATTTGGCTTTGAAAAAGCCCTCTATATGCTAAGCAGGGTAGAGGGATGAAATGGTGCAAAATTGTCAGTCCTTTGGATGCAAAGAGGAAGTGTGTGGAGTGCTTGGCTTGGCCTGCACATTGCCATTCGGTCTACTCCAGCCACAAATTTGCAGTAAGAAGCAGGAGAAAGGTCTTTCCTCCCCTCCAGTGCATCTGAGGGAAGTTAATGGATGGTATAATTGTATTTTTCTTATTCTTATTTTAAATCTTAAGTCTTGGGGTCAGCAACAAAAGATATTTAAAGGGGTCCATAGCGAAGAAGAGGTTAAGAGCCACTGTTCTATAGGAATGTGGCCTAATTATGAACTACACACCTGCAGTATTGTGAACAAATATATATTTATAGCTTTGTTCTGAATATATGCATAAATGGCCAGAGAAGAAAAGGAGAGTCATTCAGTTTCAAATAACAATTCTATAGTAGTTCTGTACAAAACCATATTTTGAAAAAATCAGCTATGGCTGCAATGCGTATCAAGGGTGTGTCTTAGTGGACACAAAAGGACTTGTTTCTCAGAAGATAAGTGCTGAATTTTGCTGCAAAGATCTGAAGAGATGGGGGAATTCTTTAAAGAAAACATGTGTTTCAGTTCTTTCATTTGTCTTGAAATTATCACTCTGCACCAATATATCTCTTCAATGCGATCTCATAAGAAAAAGAAAAACACATTAAGCACTTCTGTCTTGAATTTGTAGCTACTTTATTCTCAAACTACCCACTGAACATCTTAATTGCAAATGTTAAAATGAAATAAGATGCTCTACTCACAGCCTTGCTTTCCCATACCTTATAAAAATAATTTCGTACCACATAATTTGCAGCTCTGTCCAGATTTCAATGAAGATAAAATGTGATTTGGTTAAAACTTATTTTCAATATGACTGAGGATTCAAGAGAGCTTTGAAAAACAATAATTACGTGAAAAGTTAGTAACAAACATTGGAAATAATTTCCTTACTTTTAAAATATATTTCAAGTTATGGCCTTTACTTCTGTTGAGGTGAAATCAATATGAATTTAAGTGGGCTTTTTTTTTTTACCATGTAAGATACTAAACCTACTCTAGCACACATCATAGGAGATTTTCAGACCGCGTTTTTCCATGGCTCATGTGGGAGGAGCTTCCGGGAGAGGGACGGCGTTCTTGCGCGGCAGAGGGTCGTTTTCGGATGCTGCCGTCCCTCTCCCGAAACCATCCGTGTCACTTCCGTGAAGCTTCGGAAGCCTCAGCGCCATATTTTAATCACGGGCAACCTCCGTGATTAAAATATGGCTCTGCGGCTTCCGAAGCTTCACGGAAGTGACACTGATAATTCCGGGAGAGGGACGGCAGCGTCCAAAAATGACCCCCTGCCACGCAAGACCGCCGTTCCTCTCCCGGGACCTCATCCTTTGGTAGGCTCTCTAAAACGCTGTCTGAAAATCTCCTTAGCCTACAAAAGCTTGTGCTACAAAACTCTTTCTCTCAATTAGTCTCTGAGGTGCTACAATATCTCTTTGCATACTGATCCAGATTAACATGGCTATGTACAGTAGCACTCCCACATCCGCTGATTCACTACCCATGGATCCAGTTATCCGTGGATGGTGACAAAGAGGGTGGGTGGATGGGGGAGGAGGAGATCTTGCCTCCCTCCTCCCTTTCCCCCCAGGATCACTCCCTGAGATCACTCCCGGGTTGAAAAGGCAACATGGGGGCAAAGGAGGTGGAGGAGAGGTCTGCCTCCCTCCTTCCTTTGCCCCTGGGATCACACCCCAGTATCACTCCCAGGGTGGAAATGGCAATGCAGGGGCGAAGGGTAAGGAGGAGAGATCTCCCTCCCTCCTCCCTTAGGCCCCAGGATTGCTGCCCGGGATCGCTCCTGGGCTGAAATGGCAACACGGGGGTGAAGAGAGGGGAGGAGAGATCTCCCTCCCTCCTCTCTTTGCCCCCAAATGCAAAAAGCAAGTCAACATACTGGCACCTACTTAGCAACATTTCACGGGTAGACACACACGGTTATTAATGAGAAAGTTATTAATGAGAAAGAACAGACAAGCTAGTAAAGAGTGCAACAAGTTTGCTTTTGCCTGAGTCTACAAGGAATGGCAAAGTTCCACCCCCTCCTATGCTGTCTGCACGCCCACACACACACACTCCAAGTTAATTGAGTGCTAACTACTTCTGCACTTTGAAGTCAGCTTGCAGTAACTGAATTATGCCAGGACAAAGGGGTAAAGTGGGAGGAGGGGAGAGAAACTGGGACATTTTAAAAGCAGCAGAAAAACTGGGATGACAGAAGATTACAAATCAGAAGAGTTGGATGGTATGCTAGCAGTTGCGTAATAATTTCATTAGAGTTAACATCAACAGATACAGAAAATGATTGTGTGAATCAACTCAGTCAACCTCTTTTTACTCAGAGAGAACAAAGCATCACACACTGCACATGAAGTTGTATATGTGTGATTAGCAGGGCTATCATTGGGGTGACACAGAGGTTGCATGTAGCCTTCCGAATGTCCCCCAGGTACCCCCAATTGCCTTTAAAAAACATTAAAATACCCCTATAATTATGTTGATTACACTATATATATTTTCAAACATAATAATAATAATAATAATAATAACAACAATATTTATTTATACCCCGCCTCTCTGCTAAAAAAAATCGGGGCAGCTTCCAACAATTAAAACGCTACAATGCCGACTAAAAGCACCACTCACCCCCACCGACCCCCATAAAAGACATTAAACAGTATAAAATTAAAACCACCTAACTAAAATCACATTAAAAAAACAAATATAAACAAGACTAAAAAAAAAAAAAAAGCCAGGAGACGTACCTCCTGAGTCCGGGATCTAATCAGGAAAGGCCTGCCGAAAGATATCCATCTTTAGTGCTTTTTAAAAGCTACTTAAGCTCGTCATCTGACGGATCTCATTCGGCAGCCGTTCCATAAATTGGGGACGATTACCAAAAAGGCCCTCTGGGAGGTTGCAGACAGCCTAGATTTTTGTGGCTGAAGAAAATTCCTCCCAGAGGACTGGAGTGTGGGGGGAGGATTGTATGGAAGGAGCTGGTTCTGGAGATAAGTTGGACCCAAGCCATTTGGGGCTTTAAAGGTAATAACCAACACCTTATACTGGGCCCGGAAACTGATAGGCAGCCAGTGGAGAGATTTTAGTATTGGAGTTATATGATCTCTCCAAGATGTTCCTCAGACCACTCTGGCTGCCATATTTTGTACCAAGTGAAGTTTCCGGACCAAGCACGAGGGTAGCCACATGTAGAGCGCATTGCAGAAATCTAGAGGAGAGGTTACCAGTGCGTGCACCACAGTCTCAAGGTCCCTTACTTCCAGGAAAGGGCGCATCTGGCGTATCAGCCGAAGCTGATAACAGGCGCTCCTGACCATCGTATTCACCTGACTCGTCATCTGAAGCGATGAATCAAGGAGCACCCCCAGACTGCAAACACAGTCCTTAATGGAGAGCATGACCCCGTCCAGGACTGGAGGTTGCAATCCAACTCCTGGTTTCCGGCCACTAACATGAGCAGCTCTGTTTTGTCCGGATTTAATCTCAATCTGTTTTCCCTCATCCAGCCCATTACTGCTTTAAGACAGTCATTAAGAGGAGAGACGCCATCAGAATTCAAGGCCGATGATCAGGACAAGGAGAAATAGATCTGGGTGTCATCAGCGTACTGATAACACCCAGCCCCATAACTTCAAATAATCTCACCCAGTGGCTTCATATAAATGTTAAACAGCATCGGGGACACAATGGCGCCCTGCAGAATGCCACAGGTAAGTTCCTTTCTGCTGGAGCAGCTGTTCCCATGCAGCACCCTCTGGGACCTGCCTGAGAGGAAGGACTGGAACCACTGGAGCGCAGTGCCTCCGATTCCTAACCCACTCAGGCAATCCAAGAGGATGCTATGATCTATTGTATCAAAAGCCGCTGAGAGGTCTAGAAGCACCAACAGGGACACATTACCCCATTGATGCTTAGACGCAGGTCATCGGTCAAGGCAACCATGGCAGTCTCAACTCCAAATCCCATCCTGAAGCCAGTTTGAAATGGGTCTAGATAATCAGTTTCATCCAAGACCACTTGGAGTTGAAGACCAACTGCCCTCTCGATCACTTTGCTCAAGAACAGTAACATAGAAACCGGCCTATAGTTGTTCATGTCCAGGGGGTCCAGGGAAGGTTTTTTCAGGAGTGGCCTAACTGCCGCTTCCTTTAAACAGGATGGAACACACCCTTCCCTGAGGGATGCATTGATGATGTCCTTAAGGTACACCATCAAGGCACACACACACCCCGGATGGCCAGCCATGAAGGGCAAGGATCAAGAGGGCAGGTTGTCTTCCTCACTCTACCAAGTAGCTTGTCCACGTCCTCAGTACTCACGGATTGAAATTGATCCAGTAAACTTACATCAACAGAGTTGCTGGACACCTCGTCAATTGTTTCTGTCAAAATACTGGCATCTAAGTCAGCTCTTATCTGAGAGATTTTATCTGCAAAGAAGTTGTTAAATGCGTCACAGCAGGCCGTTTTTGGGTTAAGCAACGGGTTCTGCGCAGGTATAACCTGCATCATCTCCCTTACCACCCTAAACAGTTCTGCTGGACGGGACTCTGCAGACACAATACATGCAGAAGAGAAGGATCTCTGCGCTGCACGTATTGCCTCTCGATAGGACCAAAGAAAATTCCTATGACGAGTCCTGTCGGATAAGAGTCGAGTTTTCCGCCAGTTGCGCTCTAGTCGTTGTCCAACCTGCTTCATTTTCCTAAGCTCTGATGTATACCATGGTTTACGGTTAGGAGCGGGTTGGAAAGGACGCTTGGGAGCGATCGTGTCGACAGCCTTAGTAAGGTCGGTGTTCCAGGTATTTCAGGGAGTCTGGAGTCTTTGTATCGCTTTTTTGGAGCGCCCCTCTTACGCTGACCCATGGCAAGTTCACCGTAGAGTAGTATTTTTGGGAGGCGATGGTCCTCCATCCTAGAAACGTGCCCTACCCAGCGCAGCTGTGTTCTCAATATCATGGCCTCAATGCTGGTGATCCCTGCTTGCTCAAGGACGGCAACATTCGTCACATAGTCAGTCCAGTGTATATTTAGGATTGTGCATAGACAGCGCTGATGAAAGAGCTCGAGGAGTCGTAGGTGGTGGCGATAGGTGACCCATGTTTCAGATCCATAAAGGAGGATAGACAGTACGATGGCTCTATACACACTGATTTTTGTGCTTTGCCTCAGGTGTTTATTGCTCCAGACTCTTTTGTGAAGTCTTCCAAATGCACTATATGCCTTTGCTAATCTGTGATAGATCTCTTTGTCAATCTTGGCATCTGAGGAGATGATGCTTCCCAGGTAGGTGAACTGCTGAACGGACTTGAGCACAGATTTGCCGACGGCAATGTGGGGATGGTGGTGTTCGTCCTGTGGTGCAGGCTGGTAAAGAACTTCCCTGAAACAACATCTCAGGCTCAGCCAAATTGATCACCAACAGTGGTCCGCCCTGGCCTCACATCGGGAGGCACGGAGACGCACTATCCACAATGCTGCAGCCTTATTTGAGAACTCACGACGAATAAGTCTTGAAGAGAAACGACAACGCAGAAAGAATCACAACCCAAAAACATCACCCAAGGAGACCTTCTGCTGTGCTTTTTGCAACCGGACTTGTTTATCTCGGATTGGCCTTTTTAGTCATCAGCGCGCTTGCAGAAAGTGCGGGATGAGTCCTTCCTGAATCTTCGTTTGCGAAGAAAAGCCAGAGAGAGTTCCAGGTATTAACCAAAGCTTCGACAGGGTCACCGGTGTTACCAACCATTAAACCCTCCAAAGCTTTCTGGAATCCTATTGATTCCATTAGCCTTCGGGGATGGACCATTCTAATGGGTCCACCACCCCCAGTGACGCGGGAAGAGACTCTTAGGAGATTTTCAAACAACACTGTTATAGTGTAACTATTCTACTTTATTTGCTATGGCTGCCTCCTCTTGAATCCTGGGATTTGCAGTTTAGGGAGGGGCATTTACAACTCTCAGCCAGAGAGAGCTTAGGCTTCACTAAACTACAAACCCCAGAATTCCACAGGGGGAAGCCAGAGCAGTTAAAGTGGAATAGTAACACTATAACAGTGTAGTCTGAAAATCTCCTTAGTTCAGTCTTGACCAGGAAATGATCCGTCCGTGACATAAAACACTTAAAGCAATTTCTCCATGTTTTTGGCTTTCTTGGGTTGTGTTAAACCTAGGAGATATCTTCTTTCCAACCAGAAAGTAAAGTGGAAGCTGACCTCTAGTTTACTTCTTGGCTGAACAAAGGCCTCCTGGGGTTAAACGGGTCCAGAGGAAGCCAAAAAGATAAGCTTTCATTTCTTCCTCCTTTCATTTTTAATAAAAAAAAGGTAAGTTTTAAAAAATATTTATAAATGAGCGCAGTCCACTATGGTTCAAACAAACCACTTTGGACTCTTTATTTTTCTTTCCCCATTTCTCTTGCCTCCTCTTTCATCTTTCGTATTCCTATTAGCCCCAATTTGCTCAGCTCTAACCCTCTCCAGCCTTGAAACTTGCCCATTCTGCAATTTGGACCATGGCCTAGCAGGACTCACTTGAAATTGCAAGTACACTTCCAACTTAATTTATCCAGACTGAACCATTTTAATTTTTATTATGTCAGTGTAATGCTGTATCTTATATGCCTAGCATAAACCCAGATGGCCCTTTGCCTATGTAGAAGCAGGGTGTAGTGGTTTAAGTATTGGACTAGGGCTCTGGGAGACTGGAGTGTTTTCTAGATGAGGCAATATAACACAGATTGCTTCACATTCGTGGCAGCATTCATTTGTCTCTCCTTTTTTTGGCAAAATCACTGGTTTGCAAAGCCATCCAAGTTTGATGTTCACATAGAGGCATGCCTGCCAACCAAGATGTACCCCATTATGCCTACATACAAAATGTTATATTTATACACGTGTAATAAACTAACACTGAAGCAAAATAAAAAAAAATCCACCCAAAGAATTATTATGAAACCTATATAGCTGAGTGGTTCTTAACCTTTTCTTTACCAGGGACCCTTTAAATATATTTTGTTTCCACAGACCCCCAAGACTTAACTCAAGATTTAAAACAAACAACGTAATGATGACGTACAACAACAACGTAATGATGATGATGATGATGATAATAATAATAATAATAATACACAATACATCATCTATTAAACCTTCCCTCAGAGGCACTGGAGGGGAATGGAAGACTTTTCTCCTGCTTCTTCCTACAAGTTTGTGGCTGGAGCCGATTGAATGGCAATGTGCAGGCCAAGCCAGCCAGCCTTTGCCTTGGCTCCTGTCATGTGGCCACTCCACTCCAGGTAGGAGGTGGGCCAAGCAGCCATCAAGCCTTTGTGGCTCTCCTGTGAGGACATCACGGACCCCTGGGAGTCCACAGACCACAAGTTAAGAACCACTGGCCTAGCTCATTTCATTGTTGTATTTTGAGTGCTTGAAGTAAATTACTTCTCAGTGCTCCCTTTAAGCTTCTTATCTCAAAACTCATGACAATAGACTGAATCCAGGCTACTGAAATCAACAGAACCTAGGCTAGTCACAACCAATTTAAATCCCATTAATTTCAGTGGGTCTACTTTTAGTAGATCCAGCCCAAAGTCTTATGGAACCCAGTAGAAGTTAAGGCTGCAGTATGTAACATGCTACATACTTTAAATGGAGCAATGTTGCCAACTTTAATGCAAATTTTCTACCCTAACCAACAATTGCCTGTAGATTTTTTTAAAAACCACAACCCCCTCTTTCTTAAAGTTGAAGTATAATATGGAAAAAAAAATGTTATTCCAGTTTGTAAGCCATTTTATAAATTCTGATAGTAAGTCATGTCCCAGACACAGAATTTGATATAATGGTTTAATCACTCTGGGAAAAGTATCCTTCAAATTAAATTGGTTTTCCCCCTAACTGGATCTTTTCTGACATGCTCTGCCCTCCTCCATCTCCTCTGTCAGTATCCCTGTTGACCTCTTATGGTATCAAGTTATTGTAAAGAACTGTGTGGTATTCTCTGAATTCTTTTCTGCAAACTGTAATGGATGCAAATAATTTGATATATCTTAATAGCTGCACTGAGTTCAGTGGTCAACTCCCATGCCCAAAGCTATACGGACACTAAAAAATGTTTGTGAAATTACAACCCATGTTTGTCTGCAAAGCAATAATCAGAGAAAAGAGACAATGACCAAAGTTTATTCCTGGTAAAATGGAATCAACCAAGTTCATTCTGCACACTTAAATTCATCATTGAACTCAGCACTGTACATTTTTCCTTTTTCTATGCTATAATGAGAGCTGGAAAATTAGATTTTTCTCCCGTATGGCAAGCTTGTTCATTAAAGGAGACAATGCACCAAAAGTTTTCTCCTTTGATTCCCTGCAAATCAATGCAGAGCACTACTCTTCCTTATGAAGCTATGCATTTTAATTGCACAGCTAATAAAATATTTATGCCAAGTGACCACATGGGTGCCAAATGTTCGAGTGGTTTCTCTTATAAAACCAGCCACTTTTGTAGTCTACACTTCTGCTTCCATCAAAGGCAATTAAAGAGAGGTATGTCAGTTGGGACTCTACAGTCTTTAAACAGGACAAGCAGTCAATCCTTCTTTTGATACATCTCAATTAGCTACATTGGGGCTTTGCATCCAAACTCTCACATATTTCAGAGCAAAAGAGCTTTTTCGTCCACGTTCGAGAGCAAGGAGATTGTGGAGTGAAGACAGTAATAATAGACCATGTAATAGAATGGTTCAAATCTGGGCTGATGATTAAAAGCCATGTGCTTATAATACAGCTAGGCTTATACTTGTAGCAAGGCAGAAATGGAAAAAAAAATGGCCAAAAATGTAGAGAGGGGGACAAAGGAAAATCAGTCATTTGGGACATACAATTCTTTTATCTTGAAATAGAGAGAAGACAAGTGTGTTGCCTAGATGAGAAGCTATAACGTGGATTGGTGTGCATTATTGCAAATTTGCAGTGGCGTTCATTTGTCTCCACTGTCTTTTGGCAAAATCTATTGCCTGCAAAGCTTTCCATGTTTGACGTGCACATGCAGCCATGCCTATGAATCAAGATGGTGGCCGGGAGCACAGTGATTTATTATTCTCCACGTGTTGTCACCACTGCACAGTATTTTTTTTCCCTTGTAAATCAAAAAGCTCTTTGGTCACCCCAGCACAGCAAAAAAGTGCACATTCAATAACCACAAAACTCAAAAATGGTGCTTCCAGCCACTTTCTTACCAGCAAACCAACCAACCACCTGCACGGCTGACCAATCCGCTCTCCACTTCCATCCTCACCAAGAATGTGCAGCATCCTGAACTGGATGTTCAGACGTGTGATAATGCACAACCTGTGCAATACTCAAAAAACCTCAGGGAAATCCATGAAGGCTTTTCCCCACAGTAGATGGACCCCCCCCCTTCTGAATACTGTGAATCTTGTTTGCAGCATGTTGGGACAAAAAGTATTCTCGTCAAATTCTATGAGGTATACTTTCATCATCTAGACAACCCCACGATTATGCCCTGGGCAAGTAGTTCTTTGTGTCTGAAGCTAACTAGCTTGATAAGTTACCAGGTAGCTATCAAAATGCTTCCCGCTGCCAACCTACCTGTTTCCTTTTATTATTTTAAAGGTAATTGCTCAAAGAATCATGTGATAATGCAGTACTGTAGTTATAAACAGACCCTTTGAATGAATCTAACTAACAGAGACAGTATTCAGTACTGCAAGTAAAAGCACATGAGCCAGAAGAGAAAAGGAGGCAGTAAGAGATGTGAAATGAGCCTTTTTTTTTTTTGGAGCAGTCTGATGATTAGATAGATAGGTTGACAGGACAACTTGTCTTGCTCTCTTCTGACACAAAGCTTTTAGAATGCTCATATTAGATTGCTGCAATCTCCTTTTGGATCATCTGGAACTATTTCAGAAGTTCAGAAAAGGTTGTCAGGGGATTTTAAAAAGAAAAGACAGATCTGAGTGGGGTGCAAAAGAGGGAATATATTGTTATTGTGTGCCTTCAAGTCACTTCCAACTCATGGCGACCCTAAGTAAACCTATCATAGGGTTTTCTTGGCACTATTTGTTCAAGTGGGGGGATCCCTTTGCCTTCCTCTGAGGCTGCAAGAGTGTGACTTGCCCAAGGTCACCCAGTGGGTTTCCATGGTTGAGTGGAGATCTGAACCCTGGTCTTCATAGTCATAGTCCAGTGCTCAAACTGCTATGCAACGCTGGCTCTCGAGGGAATGTATAACCATGGGTTATATACAAAACTAGATGAAAATTTATTTCAAAATAGTGTAGTCAGAAGAACAGTCATGCTTTCTTAAAAGCACAAATGTGTTCATTGCCTTCCCAATAATATATAAGGAATTTAATGTCAATTTTCTTTGTAAAAGATGCTTTTAATCATTTTACAGAAAATAAAAGCTCAGTGCCCTCTGAGTGGAAATCAAGCACAAAAATGTCTCAGACCCAAAAGATAAAGATATAAGCAAATGAATAAAGAGGGTTATAATAGAACCCTGCAATGTAATATAAACTACAGCATTTGCTATTGCCAGGGCTAATGAATATATATTCACTTGCATAGCACTTTGGTACCCTTCTGGATGAAGCTTGCCATATAAAATACAATATACAGCTCTCAAGGGTTAGTGAGCTGTCATCTTGAACTACTACTGCTCAGCTGTGGCATATGGCCAATAGTGATATTAAACCATTAAGGTTTGTTATTCCCTTGATATTGTGTGTGAATCACAGTACTGTGCAGTTTTCCAGATATAGGAAGATAGGGAGGAAACACCAATCTTGAAACTCTACTTGACCCCCAAGCCTTGGCTCAGCAACATCTGACCTCAGAAAGGTAGGAACTACATGATGGATGGGTGAAGCCTTCTGAGATCATGCACATTAACAGCCCTGGTATGTTACTGGATCCAGCACTGTTAACCTAAGCACTTCCTCTGTGTCTTTCAGCTACAAAGCTCAGTTCATTCATGACACAAACATGGCAGTGCAGAAGAGAGGGGCTCCAGTGTTTCATGCAGGAGGGGTTAGAGCATGGTACCCATTACACAGCTATGTAAAATGACTAGAATGAATCATCCCATTGTCTAGAGAGGCCATATCCTGGTTCAAACTGATGATGGAGGGGGAAAGCAGGAGCAATTTGAAGCCTCTAGTAAAACCTGATGTGAAGGATGTAAAAAATAATGTTGTACTCCAGTGGTTCTTAACATGTGGTCTGCGGACCCTCAGGAGGCCGCAACATCCTCACAAGGAGTCCGCGAAGGCTTGGAGGCTACTCAGCCCACAGGACAGAAGCCAAGGCAAAGGCTGTCTGGCTTAGCCTGGGATTGCTCTTCAATCTGCTCCAGTCACAAATTTGCAGGAAGAAGCAGGAGAAAAGTCTTCCCTTTCCTCCAGTGCCTCTGAGGGAAGGGTTAATGGATGGTGTGATTGTGTTGTTGTTGTTGTTGCTGCTGCTGCTGCTGCTGTTGTTCTTAGGATTTTAAATCTTGAGTTAAGATATTTAAAGGGGTCCCTGGTAAAGAAAATGTTAAGAGCTATTTTTCTACTCCAAGACAAGGGATCCACCCCCCTTTGGAATAAAACCTTCTTTTACATATTCTTCATATTCACATATTCTAAAAACTTGTAGACAGACCAATCATGCTTATGGCTTCTAGCAACATCTATAAGCATGGAGGAGTTTTCCTAGCTGACACACTCCCATGAATCTATGCTGGCCATATACACTATTAGGTGGTTCACATAAGACGTTTCCCCCCAATTTAAGTGCCTATCCAGAGGGAGCTAGGAAAGTTCACATGTAAAAATAAACTACTGGCTCCATAACATTTCTGGAATGGTATAATGAAACATTTTAAAAGCTATTTTTATTAGTAATAGCATAGTACCAGGATAGAACGTGAACACAAAGTTTTCTTTTGCAAGCGGGTACACAAACTTACTATTTTAAGACACAACAGGCACAGTGAAGCAGTGTTATGTACAGTAGTGTGTTCTGTAGAGTATAGGAAACCTTCAGGGGAAAATATGTGAAGGAGATTAATAGGGACTTTGTTCAGACTTGCTGTTTACTTCACTGAGAATAGCTATCCAGCATCTTTTTTAATAACCACCCCTGCTCAAAAAAGTGAAGGAGGAAAAATATTTAGTAATTCACTAAGCATTTCAGCATCTGGTAATAAAATCTTCTGGGCAACATCCTATCTTCTATAGGTTAGTGATGACAGGTAAATTAAACTACCTTATCACTTCTGCTTCTCACTACCATTCCAAAAGATGTGAAATAGGGGGGAAATGTCACAAGCCTTGCCAAAGGAAGTCAGGGAAGTCTAGGTAAAGCAGTGTGCATTTCCAACTTCCTGAGTAGACTAGCATTTGACAGTCTTTACTACATTAGCTGCAAATACCTTGTGGCTTATGTTAGAAAATACTATGACAGCTGACAGCAATACCAGAAAGGATGGCTCTGTCAGAGGAGTTCAATACATACTAAGATGAGGTAATGAAATTAGCAAAGTCAAACCTGAAAGACAGAATCTGCACTTAGCTCTTTCACTACAATGACTTCACTAAGCAGTTGCATCATTCTGAAATCATGGCAGATCAAAGCTCAGTACAGCTCTAGCCGTCTGCTGAACATGTTTACCCTTTCCATCAGGGCTGGGCAAAGTGCAGCCTGTGGATTTATATTAAAGCTTTCCTCCACAAAGTCTGCCTGCACTGCCTTATCATACCATGAAGGTGACCCTGAGTTCTTAAAAGCTATGCCAATTCTACCAGGCTGGTAAGGCTTCAAGGCAGACTCTTTGTGGAGGCAGACTCCGTGGCTGTCATCCCAGGATCAATTTAATTTAATACAGAGAGGCTCATCATCAAAAAGATGACCACTAGGTGACAAATTCATCCTAGAAATTATGCACTGAAGAATAGCAATCTACATCCATAGAGGGATTATCTGCCTCAGTGACATCAGAAATCTTTAGAGAACTAGACCTTTGTGAATACATAGTATTTATATATTTATTTTAATTATTCTACAAAGGAATCTTGCTCTATGAGTTAACTATTTCATGATCACTGTCAAACTCAAGAACAATTTGATTTACACATTTTGGCTGCAAAATGGCATGATGTCACTAAGAAGCAAACTCCACTCCACTGATATCAACAGGACTTACTCTAATGTGTGGTTATGGAGGGGAAGGGTGAAGTTATTTAAAAGGTAGATATGTATCATCTACCTGTCCTTAGCAAACACCCCATACAAGGATTTCACAGACTATAGTATATTTCACAGATCCCCCAGAAGAGCACAGGAGTTGGCACAGAGTGCAAGAATCAGTAAAAATTGTTCACGTTCCTTTCATTAACAGAGATCTTTGACGGAGCAAAAGTGCTCTGCTGGATACAACTGAATTCAATTATATTGATCAATATTGACTTATATCAACAAATGTCCTGTGTTGTGTTCCATCATCTACCAAAGACAAAAAGAGTGTCAATACTTCACTGAAAGTGGTGGGGGGGGGCATTAAGCAAGTCATTGGTTTCCAGTTCACTCTTCCAAAATGATCTTAGGCTAAATATCTGCTAAGAGTAATGTTGGTTTGGCCTATATTTCTTGAACTATCTTAGCAGGAACTAGCTTCTGTCACAAACCTTGGGGCACAATCCAACCCACAGTTATGTGTGCTTAAGGCTAATAGAAATAAAAAAAAATTAATTTACTGAAGTGTAAAAAGTAACTCTGGTTGTATTAATGATGCTGCAGAAGATCAATTATTCTTATACAGCATAACACATGTGAACAATAAAAACAACACAAATCTGTTGAAAAATATGTGACCCAAATGCATACATTTAATTCCAAGAGAACTTCTATGCTCAGCAAATAAGATATAAATGTGAAAATAAAATGAACAGTTCTCAGGGACTTGCAGAAGCAGCATAATATTGCTGGGGGCATTTCCTGTATTTGTGTTGACTTGTGTTAAAAGTGAATCCCAAGCTGCTAGTACAGTAAAACAATGCATCTTGGAGTATAAGACCTACCATCCTGTCACTTGTCCTATTTGAAAAAGGACTTCCTCATTCCTTTCACACTATGATAGGCCTGTTGTTGGCTAGTGCCATAATTATTCTCAATAATCATGCTTTTACTAGCTTCTTATCTCCTCTCTCCTTGACTCTGGTGGCTTAGTTTCTTATTCCTGCCTCTTGTCTTCTCTGCAAGATATTATATACCTTCCTTGCAAGCAGTCTTGCAAGAGAACAAAGTCCTCAAACAGTGAATATTGCTGTTGGAATATAGAGCCCAGATTCCATCAAAGTTAAGACAGAAACAAGGGAATCCATCTTCTGAACCATACTGCAGCATGGCTCTATATCTATGGCAGAGAAAGATTTAAAATGAATGCCAATGAAATATCTACAGAATATATTTGTGGCTTTACCTGTTAGCTGTTTGAGAGTTCTAAGAGGTAACTTTCATGGTGTTGATTCTTTTCTCCAATGAATCAAGCCAGCACTATTTGAGGGTCTCTCTAATCTATATGGTTAGTTCCATCTGGTTCACAAGGTACATATATGAATATTTTTCAGAGAAGTAGCCATGTTAGTATCTTGCAGCATAAAAGTGAAGGGGGAGAGAGAAAAAGAAATGTGGCAACATCTTTAAGACTAAATGGTTTTTATTTTTGCATGAGCCTTCATGGATATAAACCCATTTCTTCAGATGCAGTACTGACTCCATGAAAGGTCATGCAATTTAAAAAAAAAAAAAAGTCTTAAAGGGGGCTGACATATTTCTTTTTTCTCTTCCCCTTCCTTCTTTGTGTGTGTGTGTGTGTGTACATTCTGTTAGCTGTTCAATGCCTTACATTGTTTTGTAAGAATGCCTTACAAAAGCATTATCTCATAATTACAGATGTTCTCTCATAATGCAAGGACCTAAAACTTAGTTCATTCCCTATCCAACTGAAGACACTGTCTTTGAAGTTTTGAGATTATATCAACAAATACTAAAAAGATCTGAATTCCATTTTAAAGTATTCTAAACCATTTTGCTAGCTGAAAGAGCAGAATTTCCAGTTTTAGAAAGCTGTTACACTGTAGCTGCTGTGATTGGGGGAATATGAGCAGATTAGTGGGAGTGGAAGCATCATTTTACAAAAATATACTTTTGATGTTAAAAAACAGGGCACCCCTCTCCAAATAAAGGCATCTTTCTGGAACAATTGCAAAT
Source organism: Gambelia wislizenii (assembly GCA_030847615.1). Lineage (NCBI taxonomy): Eukaryota > Metazoa > Chordata > Lepidosauria > Squamata > Crotaphytidae > Gambelia > Gambelia wislizenii. The sequence continues at coordinate 115,791,353 of JAUMIR010000004.1, forward strand.
TTATCCCACGGACACCACATAAATAAGATTGTTATCCTTTCAGTGCCATTATCTGTTGATCATTCCTGTATCTTATGCATTATCTATGCCCAATATTTAGACCTTGGTGGATGAGTCTGTTTTGGTCCTCATCACTTCTATGTGCATTCATTCATAACTGTATTCTGTCCAATTTCCACATCAGTCTCCATCTTTCTAAGTGCAAGAAAATTTGCCTTTATTCACATATGTGAAAATGAATATTTTGCATTTTGTACTCCTGTCTCCCAATATGTGTATTTTTGTACACAACTTTATCTAATGCACTTTTGAATTCTCATGTAGAGAAATGCATTCAGAACTCAGAGAAGTGCACATTCTAAAGGATAACTGTGTTGCAGTCTGGGAACTGGAATAGGAAGTGTAAATCAATGTTTATTAAAAGGAATTTTCCCCCATGCCTATCAGTACATGTTCCAAATTATGTGTGTGTCAACAAAAAGTACCTTCTACCCAATTATATTTTAATTTCATCAGTGCATGCTTCTTGGCCTAACAAGTAGCCTGTTTAAGAAGATATTTTGCTAGGACAAACTAAATATTAAAATGCATAATTCTAGAAACAATTTGGATGAGCAATTAGTTAAAACACTATATAGTATTTTGCTATTGTTTTAAATATCTGATATTCTGTCTTCCAGAATAAATGTTTTTTTTCTTTCTAATGGTTTTTGTTATGTATTTCATGTACAATAGTTCATATAAATATTAAGAATATGCTCTGATTTAAATGCAGCAGAGAAAAAATAGATGGTGAGTTGGAAAGCCAACTATATACAGTATAGAAAGAATGAAATGGTCAAGCACATGAACTAATTCATTCAAGGGGTACATGGACGTTAATAAAGTTAAAGTTACTCTTCTGAAAGCAAAGTCTGTTGTGTGGCTATTGCTGTCAGTTATATCAAAGGATTTCAGGATACAATCCTCTCCACACTTGCCTTGGATTAGGTCCTGTTGAACTCAAGTTTCTGAACGTATATCGACAAAATTATGCTAACAGTGAACCTTTCTTTCTTTGAGAATATGATTTTTACTCATTAACTAAGATCAGGTTCTATCCTGACATTTCATATCAGAAACCTTTAACACACACACACACAAGCCCTGTTCTGTAAACTCAGAATGCTTTCTAGTATGTTTGCCTTGTATCAAAAAAAAAAAAAAAGGTTTCTTCCACCTCAGTAGCCAACACAAGAACCTGGGCAGCTAATAGCTTTGGAACAGATTTGTGTGATAAAACTACTGGCTGGTACACAACACAAATTATGCTGTCACGGAGATATCATTCTGATTGATTCCAGGTTCAGAAGGTAGCACTCCCAATAAATGCTACGGAACTGGCTATACTTTATATATTTACAATAGGCGAATTTCCTTTAAATACACCCACATGGCACTTATAAAGCTACTGCACATAAAGAACAGTTTCTTAGCAAAACATATCAGGAAAAATATTGTACAAAGTCTTCAGGAGATGTAGAAATGAGGCAGGGACCTGTCTCCTATAAACACAAATGCTACCGTGAATCCTGGCTCTCTTGCACATGATTTAGGCAAAGAAGTGACTAAAAGGTTATCAAAAAGTGGTCACTTTTTGTGACTTAAGTGACCAAAAATAAAAGGAGAAGTTTCTCCAAACAGATTCCAGAAACTGAACAAGCACTTACAGAAATGTCCTCTCAGACATTTTGCAGTTTGCCTCAGCCAACACAGAAACTTCTACTATCAGATCCTCAGCATGTGTCTGACATGAACAAACACATTTAAAATGCATGTTACATATAGATCGATCCATATATCAATACAGAGTTGTCACATTGTGCAACTGCATACATAGTGTGGGTTTTTGGGTTTTTTAGTTGAGCAAGATGTTTCTTGTGCTGTGGAAATAGTATTAAGTCAAAGCTGCAAAAAGACTGGATGATTCCCATACCTTATCTTCCTCCACATATGCTTCTATTTTGCCCTACATTATGCTGCAGCATCATTAACAGCAGCAATTTCCTGAATGCTCAGGATGTCTTCATGAAACGGAATTGTTGATAATATAGCCAGTGGGCCCAAGTTCATACTGGCTTTTTTCCCCATGGAAAACATCCTATTTTTTGTAATGGCTCCATAACTAATAGCAATACAGATTTCACAATACTTGTCTTCAATTTTAGGTTCCATGGTACATCTCTGTTGTTTACTATCATATAATAAATGGAAAATGCGTGCATTTTTAACATAGATGCAACTGTAAAGTATCACTCTAGCAAAAATCAATACCTGTTAATTTACTACAAGACAAGGAAATATGAGTGGAAGTGTTCCATGAACTGATGTTTTAGGGGGGAAAGGATTATTTTTTTCCTAGCAAGCAAATTAAACTGGTTGAAAACAACAGTGCTCATGAGGAGGGAGGGCAGAAAAGCATAATTACAAGTTCTTTTTGACAGAATTGTTTCTGTACTTCCAGATATGATTCTGTCTACTGAAGTACCAGAATATATTAATTCACATTGTTTTCCTTCTGTAGGTCAGCGCAATTGTAGCTTCCTAGATGTAGTGAGTTAGGATTAGGCACAAGCCTCTTCTAATGGCCTTCTGGCTGCCTGAGGTCTTTCCTTACAAGTGCTAAAAGATGCTGGAGGCTGGATGGACTGAGGCAAGAACTGAATTATACCAGATTTAAACCTCTCTCAGCCCAGGAGCACAGCCACAAAGTTAGGTCACAGCAAGGGTAATGATAAATAATTTCCTAAATACAGTAGCACCCCTGTATCTGCTGATTCACTAACCACTGATTCAATTATCCACGGTTGGTTACAGTAGGGAGGTGGACGGGAGAGGGAGGGGAGGAGGCTTCCGGATGGCTTCTGTGGCAGCAACAATGATGTGGGGAGGGGTGGAGAGGTTTCGCTTCCCTTCTCCCTTCGCCTGACAGGATGGCTCCAGTGGCAGCAATGGTGATGGGGGGGGTGAAGGGAGGGGAGGGGAGGTCTCACCTCCCTTCTTCCTTTGTCCTCCAGATGGCTTCCACGGCAGCAGCAGTGGGATGGCTTCCATGGTGGGAATGGTGATAGTGGTGGCTGCTATTATCCACAGAATTATGTGGATAATTCTGGAGCCTGGAACCAATCCCCTGTGTCCACAGGGGTCCTACTGTACCTAGGCTAAGAGGGTTTTGCATTTACGACAAATTCAGCTGGCCTATAGTATCAGCTCAGCCAACCCTTTGTTATCTTGGCCAGTTAGGATTGTGCTCAAATTCATAACAGTTTATAAGTGCAAGGCTGGTACACTGAAATTTGAACCTATATTAAAAACTAACAAGCATTTGTTTTTTTAAAAAATTAGAACAGTAAACTACATGTTTAATAGAAATTTTTTGATGGAAAAATAATGTAATTTTATGAAATAATTTTGCCTGAAGAAGCTTCTAGTTTTTTACGTTTTCAGCATTTAACTTTACATTTTTATTAAATATTCTGTTGGTCTGATACACACACACACATCCCTACAAGCTGCAGTCACACATCACATTAAACATGGTTTATGGTCTCATGGTTTGTTACTTAAGCATGAATTGTTCTGAAGATGACTTGACAAAACAAATTTGGGCTTTTAAAAAATCCTTTTGGGCATACTTTTCTATTTTGATCCCTTTTGTTGGCTCTTGTTTTAGGATAAGCAGCTAAGGAATGAGCTAAAGGCAAGCCATAGGTTTGGGTTTTGATGAAATGACAAGCAAGACCTCAAACAAGCTAGAATTTGCAAGTGTATAACAAACCATGGCTTCAGAATTCAGGTTTTTTTCTCCCACGTGGGTGGCTTTGAACACAACAAAGTAGTTTTTGAACCAAACCACAATTCAACAAACCTCAACATGGCATACTGCTGTGTACAAACCTAGTCTCAGAGTGCAATCCTAATCATGAGAACTATGGAACAAAAATGCTCAGTTAAATTCTTGGCCCATTCCACCACCACCCCGCCACTCCATATCTTTCACTAAATTGTATTCAAATAATCTGGAGCATTGTTTCTGATTTTAAGAGTAGCTTTTCTACAAAACAAAACAATATCAAAAACAGAATACATAGAGCAGATGGAGCTATTTAAAAAGCAAAACATACTATTGTGAAAGGCAGTTAAAATGTATCTGGGGAAGAGGGAGGTAGGAGAATTTATCCACGGAGACAAAATAAATAAAAGTTAGTTTTATTCAACCTAAACCGTAACCGGACAACAAACATACTTTATTAGAAGTCAATCCCCTGCAATCAATCCAACTTACTTTTGAGTAAGCATGGTTAAACTAAGATTCCTTCAGAGGTGAGCATCACATAGTCCTTAAGAAGCTGAACTGCAAATTCCAAGTATTCCTCACTGTTGGCTGTGCCGGCTAGGAGCTCCATGGGAACTGCAGTTCAACAGCTTCTGGAGGACTTCTCGGTTCCCACCCTGAGTTATAAATAAGCTCCAGGGAAAGCAGCATAGGTTACCTGTGTGATGGTGGTAAAAACCACAAGGCTAATTTTCTAAATGTTCACATATAAGGAATATTCAATAACCAAAGAAAATATAGTAATGCATCACTCCCTTTCCGTACTGCTTCAGAAGCTTTACATATTGGTTCATATTTCTAAGAAAAGTTACTGAGAATTAAGTCAATGAGATTTACTCCATAATAACCATGTTTTAGGATTGTAGCCTGAAAGGCAATATGCTGGACATATTTTACAGCTCAGTTTGTAATCCTTTTTAAAGTTAAAATATGTCACCAAAAACATACACTATATAAATAAAACTAAATGCAAAGTCAAACCTAATCAGATCAACAATGTTTCTTTACTTAAAGTGATTTGTAAATAACTACACAAAGTAGTTACAATCACATTTAGCATACCCCAAATACACTGAGCACCCAAGTAATAGACTGTTTTATGTCACTCTCGGCACAAAACATTTTTCAAAATATTTGTTTAGAGCAAAGATGGATAAATAGATTACCATTTTTTCCATAGTAAAATTCTTCCATCTTAGCCATATCCCTGCTTCCTAGTTTCTACCGACTTACAGCTAGTAGAACAGTTTGTGCAGTGGGTTTGTATCCACAAAACACTATTTGACTATGTTTAAAAATAAACTTAATTGAGTGACACAAGCCTGTCCAATAAGGATAGAGCTCCCTAAAGAGGCAGGGCTTTCTGCTAATAGAAAAGTGATATCATCCACTATTAACCTAAGACTGGTGCTACTGTATAAATGTTACAGAACTAGGAACACTCCCTCATAGAAAACTATCTCTTTTCTAACACATACAAACACACACACAAACTGAAATCACCACAGTTTGAAGAGCAAGAGTGCCTGGTACATTGTGTCTTATTGTGACATCTAATCTGCTGCAAATCCCCCTTTTTAAAAAAAAAAAAGTCTCTGTGTGTGCATGCACATCCTCTACTATTCTAAACATACATATTCTTTCCATGTATAGACATGGGAAAATTGCATTCATTCACTGCATTCACATAGGACTACTCTACACATTCTGCTTTGTGTGTTCTCCTTTTCTTTATTTAAATATGATAACAGCTGCAATCTCATCTTGCCTTTTTTTTTTTTAGTGGTGCTCTGAGATTTTTTAATACAAGCCAAGCTCACACACTGTCAGGCTCCAGGTTTTCTGTGCAGAGTGGCAATTTCCACTGAATGAGGATTTTTAGAGTTTCATCCATTTCAGGGAAGCTTTGCAGCAGTTTTGTTCACTGTGATAAATTAACACCACTAGTATCTTGCTATGAAGCACTAACATTACACTCAGACAAAAATGTATCCATCACAAGCACAGCACGGGTGGAGGGGATTTTATGGTGGGAGAACGACAGATTTCTTTAAAAAAATTCTTTTAGTATCATTTGACAGTTGCAGGAAAGAGAAACCTATATTAAAGTCTTTAAATTAAGGATAGGCGAGGCACAACCCACATCCTACATACTTGATTGTTCATGTGCCTCTGACTGGGTCCCTGTTGCTACAGTTGCCACCATTAGAATCCAAGTGACTTTGGGCTTATCTACACTAGCCAGGCTCCCCACCAGCATATACTGGCTCCGAATCTGGCCCATTCTACCTCCCTTACATGGAGAAAACAGGCTGGCGTCCAAACAGAACAGACTTGAGTGACCCCTCCTGGCTTCCAGGAGAGCTAGGGAGCTAGAGGCAGCAGCAAGGGGTGGCCTGCTAGATGGGCTCCCAGGGACACACAGGGCCCGATCCAGATTTTGGCTGCCAGTGACTGAATAAACTGGGTTTATATTGGAACAGTTTATTGGACCCTACCCTGGCTTGCCTCCATTCCAGCTCCGTATCTGCCCCAGGGGTGGTGAGGACTGTCTAGGGACAGGTTGGGGCAAAAACCCTGTATCACATGGACTGCAGGGCTCTGGAATGGGGGCAAGCCAGGGTATTTAGCCCATGTAGATAAGCTCTTTACTGGGATATATGGTGCATGCATAGCAAACATCTGGTTTTCTAGCAGAACTGCACTTCTAGCAGGCTCTCAGGAGCATGCCCAGATGGTGTGGGACAATAAGAATCAGTGCTACAAGTCACTTTGAATTAGGGATGGAATGGGTATTCAACAATTTCCCAACTGGGGTCAAAATTTGGAGATCCCACTTCCTTGGGAAGAAAATAGCTCCTGGGTGCCAGTTACACGACAGAAATTGTCGCGTTGCCTACCGTGACATAGTGATCACGAATCCACCCCTCGCTGTTTATACGATTTATGTCTCTGATATGGATATCCCGGGTGGTCCCGTGACTGATATTTACACATCCATAGTTCCGGTTTTGTTTAGGTTTTAAATTTTTTTTTTTTTTGGCTGTCAATCAAAGATGCGATTACTCGTGTTTTCACAACCTCAGTGACGCACTCCCTTTAGAGTTCCGCGCCACGAGCGATGCTATTGGCTGGCTGGGGGGAGTGGAGAGAGGGGGGCAGAGGTTTGTTATTCCCCCTTGCTTCGTGAACATTTTAACCCTTTCAAAAGAGGCAGAAAGCATTTTGAAGATCCTGATAGATCTTTCGCTCAGTCGCAGGGCTTTCCTTTTGAAATCAAGCTGAGTGCTTTGAAAACAAGCAGAGTGCTTTCCTTTTGAAATCAAGCGCTTGGTTTTCCTCTTGCCTTTTTAAAATATTAACACCTACAGCTGGCTGCAGAGATGGCTATAGGCAGGCGCTTTGAAAGACACAAACACAGAGAGGGGGAATTAAAGGGTGCTAATTCGCTCAGAGGCTTGAATATTTTAATGTGCCAGGGAGGTGACCAAGCTACTACGATCTCTCTGTAACATGCAGTTGAGGAAAAGGTAAAGCTGAAGGGTTTGCAGTGTAGAAATCCATTTTAAAAGGTAATTGAGTACACGCGCGCACACACACACACACATCAACCTTCGTGCAGCTGGAAGGGATGCCTTTGTTTTCGGCTGGTGAGGCTGGATCTGTTGAACGGGTGATGGACCCCTCCTTTTCTGGTCCCTGAGCTCTAAGCCCGCCCTCAGTCACCATTTCCGGTCATCCCAGTACCGAGACTTTTTGTCCCATGCTGTTTACATTTCCGATTTTCCGAATCCTCCAGTGACTTTTTTTAAAAACCGGCACAACCTGCGGGACTGGAAGTCCCGCAGGTTGAGGGATAAAAGGTGCCCCCCCTTCCGAAAATCACGTACCCGACCAGATGTACGTGTAAACTGCCAGGGATCGACACGAATTCTTCCCAGGACATTTTCATCGTGTAAACGGCCCCCTGGACAGCTCCTGCAACCTTTTTTGTAGTTGTTGCTGTTCTCTGCACAACAAAACCTGAGAAACTGCAGTATTCCAAGAAAAAAGAGTTTACATTGTGCAACATTTGAAATTATGGAACATTTAATGCTGTTGAATATTCCAATTTATGCTTTTCACCCCTCTATCTTTATGGAATCTCCATACCTTTTGAAGCTGTGCATAATTCTCTTTTGCACTCCTTCCCCCATCCTTTTAGAAGAAAAAAGCTTTTAAAGTTGTACAATTTCTAAAATTGTGCAATTTTAAAGTTGTGCAACATTCATTTTGCACTTTTTTTCCTTCATCTTTTTTGGAAACCTCCAAAGCTTTGCAAGATCTATGCTTCTTTTTGGAAAGCACTTCAGAACATTTTGCAGTTTCCCATCATTGCGTGAGTGTGGGAGGAGGAAGAGTTCCCAAGAACCTTAACACTGCAGAAAGAAAAATTGATTACTTTCCCCCAACATCTCTCAGGAATGGGAAAATCTAGAACTACCATCCCAACTTTGATTATAAGTCGGTGATTCAGGCTGTTCTCCAAAGCAGAGAAAACATGTTGTACAGTTTAATTTGGACTTGCAATTTGGAAGGCAGAGCTCTCCTCCCCCCTGCCCATATTTTTTCTTTTTTTGCTTCCCCATATGTGTTCTCTTCAAACTACTAAGTACAGAGTTCCTCATTCACAGGCAGAAATGTGGAACAGCTGATGGGAAGGATGAGGAATCATAATAAACATGGGTCACGGATTCACATGATAAATTCCATATGTATATTGCAGTGTGGCACAGTAGGGGCTGCTATTTTCTCCATTGTATTGCCTCTCTCTGTGCATGTCTGAGAGCCTGCACTGTTTTTGTGGGCTATCAGCCAATCAGAGGGGTAACTGAGGGTAGTGGTAGGTAAGACTTGAACCAGAACGGAACAGGCTTCATTCAGGCCTGCCTGTGGAGTATATCAGTAAGCAAGGGGATCTTGTAGCACCTTTGAGACTGAGAGAAAGAAAATGTAACATAAGCTTTCATAGACATGGTCAGCTTCTTCAGATGCATGGACCAAGTCTATGAAAGCTTATGCTACAATTTCTTTCTCTCAGTTAGTCTCAAAGATGCTACAAGATCCCATTTTCTGTGCAAAAAAAATGCACATTATTCTTTGCACAATAAGCAACACTTTGGCATGTACAAATAAGGGGAGAATACTGTGGAAAAATATTCATTTTCCCCATAGCGGGGGGAAAACTGCAGCAATTATTTGTCCTAGCATGCAAGGACAAATTACATACCTAATCAAGGTTCCCAAAACTCCACCATCTGTGCCATTACATCGGTCAGCCAAGTCTAACGGAAAGGTAGTCTACAAAACAGTGAATGGAAATTTTCAGCCCACAGGCTTAATTCAGTTGTGTAGCTTTTCCATGTATTGTGAAGATTCATCTATTCTTATTTCCAGACAATGACTGGAAATAAGGTGCTATTAAAAGCTATAGCATGTTTTCTAGTGATTTGAGCTCTGGTTTGCAGCCCTGGAAGAACTTGCATGCAACAGAAATTCTTGTTTGAAGATGGACAAGGTTTCCTATAGCAACAGGGACTCAAGTTTGCTGGGGTGCCTCAAAACTGTAGTAATGAGGCAAACTTGTAATATTTACATCCAGAACCACCCATTAGTCTTTGGCTCCACCCCATTCACATAGCCCCACTCTCTGCTGGAATGTAGACCACTGGACCCTTGCTAAATTGGAATTCAAATCCTGGAATGGAAATGTCCCCTGCCCCTACTCTAAATAATTCACACTGTTGTCATTTTTTCTTAAATACAAACAGAAGAGCTACTATTCCATCATCATGGGAAGGGCTGTAGTTTAGTAGTCAGGCACATATTTTCCATGCCAAAGGTAGCAAGTGGAGTTCCTGATATCTCCAGGCAGGACTGAAATAGACTCCTGCTTGAAACGCTGGTAAACTTCAGCCAACCAGTGTTGACAGTAGAGTGACCTAGATGGAGGAAAAGTCTGAACCAGTATAAAGCAGCTTCCTATCTTCCTATTCATGTATCCCTGTTCATTTTCAGAGTGTTGCTGGATTTCTGCCAGAATTCTGTAAGGAACACAAGATTCTTGGCTCAGGAACCGCTGCTAAGACAAAAGAATAAGGGTTGACTAGCACACAGGTCTCCTTCTCCTCCCTGGTTCATTTTCCAGACACCACGCTTAAGAAGCCCACTCTGTTTTGGACCATTCTACAACATTAACAGCTTCTTCCCTGGTAATATCCCTTTGCTGTTTTGTCCTCAGCACACTCTTGATTTTATGTTGGCAACAGATTGTGCCTCTGTTTTCCTGGCAATAAGCTATCATAATGACATAATTCATTATCATTATTAAGCCCTAGCCCTGAAACCACTCCTACACAATACACTTTTATTGTGTAAGATCTACAAGGTGTTTCTGAGACTGGTCACTATTTTTACCTTTCTTAACTGAGACTGTGTTGCAATGGCAGAATGAGTGCATAAGCATATTATGCATCCAAGTATCTTCACTGAACAGAGGTTATGCACCAAGTCAGAGAAAGCCCACAATGAGGGGACTGCAATCAGCCCTTACTAGAAAGAATGCTATATGGAGATGAAGAGTTCACTGGTACACTTGACATTATGACTGACTGCAGGGATAAAGGAAGTGTGTTTTCAATCCCCAAAGCCCCTATATCTCCCAAGTAATTTTTTTTTTATTTTGGGAGGTGATAAATCACCTTAAAATGTTTTTTAAAAAATCACCTGAACACCGCAAAATAGGACAGGCTACAAGATTACATATTCCACCACTTCCCTAATACCCCCAGAGTAAAAGATCAAAAATGAGAAAAACTGAAACCAGGTGTGACATTGTGATTTTAACCGAACATGCTGTAATATGGCCCATGGGGTGGGTTACAGGGATGAACATTGGCCCCTACCCCCCACTGCAGTGGCACAATCCTGACTTACTCTTTCTAGGAACCAAAGTGCCAATGTACTCATGGTAAGAAACCTAATGTGCAGACAGTCTTATCTCCTCACTAAACATGATGTTCCCCACAAAAAGGCTGAAGCCATCACAGATATGATTCCAATACACATATCATCATCCCATTTCCCTTAAAGCATACATTGTTGGGAATTAAATTACAAATGCTGTAGCCTGAACAAGTGCAGTGACAACAGACGTTTTCTTCTCTTCTCTTTTCTAGATCTATATAGGCATATCTCAGTTAACAAAATCTCTGACAAAGAAGCTCCTTTTAACAAAGTCTTTCTATGGCAGCCCAGCCCAGCCCAGCCCCCCTCCAACTTTTCTTGTCTTCGGTCTAGCTGGAAGGGGTTTTTTTGGGGGGGTGTGTGCAGCATCAGCATTGGAGGATGGCGAATGATGGCTAGAGAAAGAAACACTGTCAGAGGTGGATTGCAGCAGCATATTTGTAATAAATAATACAATAAAGTTTGAGCTGGGAAACAATGGGATTCAACCCTAGATGATCCTATGCATCTGTGTGCACTTGCCTACAAGGTAAATAACTGCCTCCAGAATCACTTACTGGGCAAGTGTGAAGAGCAAAACCGAAAGAAAAGGGGAACACAGATAAGCCTCATAAGCTACCCTGACAAGCTAAGTAGAAAAGCATAGATCATTCTAGAAGTTTCACCACCAAAATGGAAATCATAAGAAAAGTGGAAAGTATTGAAAGAAAAAAGTTATCCCAGGATGCATTTTGGACGAAGCTTTCAAGTGGTCTCTAGAAGATTCAAAATGTTTTTGTTTACTCATGCAAGGCTTACATGAATCCGATGTTTCATTTCACATGTATATAATGTTAGTTTTGAATAAAAAGTTTGCTGAAACATGCATACCTCTCTTTTTTGTGGTGTAGGAACCTACCGCTATTCTACCAAAGTTTCTGTTAAAGAAGTAAAGCCCAGAAACACAACTACTTTGTAAACAGACCTGTATGTAAACTGTTGCATTTAGGGTTTACTTCTTCCTTTCAGGGAGGTTACTTCTTGTTTCTTACTCTCAGCCAGATAAAGGTTATGGTGGTGTCTCCAGAAGTGCCATGTATTCAAAATTTAATACATGGAAGCCAACTTTAGGGGCTTCTGTAATCATATTATGGACTGCACACTATTTCTTAATGTATTCGCGGAATAACAAATGTAAGCTTTTTCTTTTCACGTTACTATCAACATACAGAATAGATATTCCTGCTAAAAAACCATAAGATCACAGCAATAGCCAGCTGCACTTTACTAGCATAAATACCAAGCATTCTTACACAGACTGGGTGGAGATGCTTCCAGGTTGCAGCTGTGCCTAACCTACTTCAGGCATGTGTTGCATGGGGAGGGGGTATCTTGCCACAAGATTGTTTCACAGATAAATGACTTATGTGGACATGGTGCTATATGTGTCTTTGTGTTACAAACAGGGCCTTAGCATCTAGCTATATGTGTGCAATTTGTGTAAAATCCAACAAAATTACACTGGCTGAAACACTAGGTATTTAGGATCAATCTAAAAGCTCATTTACACAAGCCAAGATATGCCAGCTCACCAGACGGAACAGGTCAGAGTCCAGATGGGCACACCAGCCCATTTCTGCACCTACCACTGGCAGCATCTCCCTCACTCTCTCTGAAAGCAGGAAGCCAGCCTGCGACATGTGATCAAGGCCCCCTGCATGTGACCAGCCTTGGTCACATACTGCAGGACTCCTTCCAGACCAGCAGCTGTAGCGATGGGCCAGCTTGTGGTCCTGTAATCACACAGGGCCCGATCCATTTTCCCCCAGCAGGATCAGATTAATCCAGGTATTTTTTAAAAAAAATGCTGTAATACCTTGTCTTCCACACATGTTAGCCCTGTCTTTTCTCCAGTGGTCATGAAAACTGCCTAGGGAGACAACGGAGAAAAAGTCCTGCATAATCAGGACTGTGGGGCTCTAAGACGGGGGCAAGACAGGGTATATTGCCTGTGTAGATAAGCTCTCAAGAAGTTTAAACTCGGAATTATATGATATTGTTTAGGCCTCTCAAGATCATTCTCTAGTATAACCTAAATCAGGGCTAGGGGAATATTATCCAGGTCTGATAAATTCCAACAGAGAAGAAAACTCACATTGGTGAAATTCCAAAGGATGCCACTTTTTGCCCTGGAGGAGTAATGAAATTGAACATATCCCTTTTTATTTGACTATCCACTGCTACAGAAAATAGGGGACTGTGGATATTCTAAGAAAATATAATTACTGAACTGTGTCTTCCCAAACACAATTTTAAATAAGGATCTTTAAATGATTTAGAATTATTAATGGTATTAGAAAAGTCATCAGTAGATCCTGCAACTAAAATATTTTAGTATGGAGTGTTCCAGCTGGCTGTTCCAGACAATCAGCTATGGCCTCCTCTTCCTCCAAAATACAGGTCACACACAGACCCTGTATGCACAGGACTGGTACCCGTAGTTTTTAATTATCTGTTGTCTGAAAAATACAGTTTCTCTAGATATTTCCTAGGTCCTCCAGTTGTGGCTGCCTAGAGAGGCGCCCTCTGTAGGAATTTTCTGAGTCCTCCAGTGTGACTCCGTGGTAACTTCCACAAAATTGCACTGGAGATACCTAGAGAGGTAGCCTCTCTAGGCATTTCCTGGGTCCTCCAGCACAATTCAATGGTGTTTGCTATTACCTGCAATTTAAAGTATTCATGGTAAGTCTGGGAACCTATGTGACTCCCAGATACAGCAGGTGACCTGTACTCCTTTCCATTTCCCCTTCCCCAACACACTTTGTTTTCTGTTTCTCCCAACCTTCAGTCAGCATTCCATGAGCATGAAGGGTTCCCAAACCACAAGGCCTGGCTCTGAATCTCTGGCCTGGCCTCACTTGTCAGGAATTTGTGGCAAAGGGAGGACTATCAGGGTGAGAGCACCGCCTTAAAGCAAAAGCTAGCTAACTAGCTTGCTTGCACATGCTCTCTCTCACTCTCTCTTATTTTCTTTCTTTTGTACTGCTTGCTCCCCTTCCTGCAGGCTGCTTCAGAGTGGCTGCTGTAGATTCTTCAGAGACTTCCTCTCTTCCCCTCCCTTCTTTGTCTCATTTGTTAGTTGTTGTGTGCCTTCAAGTTGTTTCCACGTTATGGCAACCCTTAGGTGACCCTATCATGAGGTTTTCTTAACAAGGTTTGTTCACAGGGGACTTGCCTTTTCCTTCCTCTGTGGCTAAGAGAATGTCACTTGCCCAAGAACACTCAGTGGGTTTCCGTGGCCAAGTGGGGATACAAACCCTCCTCTTGAGAGTTGTAGTCCAACATTCAAACCACTACATCACATGGGCTCTCCTCATTTGTTAGGCTTTGTGTTCTTTTCTTTGAATGACATGTTCTGAGCTTTATATATCATGCTGAATGACATCATTGGGCCCCACTCCCTGTGGTATCACCAGGCACTCTCCCTAGGTCTCATATTTGGGCTGTGAAATCTCATGGCCTGGGGTGCATCTGAGCTGGCAAGCCTAATGACCACTGAGAATACTGTCATTACTGTGCTTTTTGAAGGTTCTCCTCCACCCATCATTCTCTCCCCTAGGGTTTTTTGGTCCCATTCCCAAATAACAATGTATGCTTTTGCAGCCTTTTGGGCTCTTCCAATCCTACTTATACCTCCCTCTGTTGCTTGGGTGGTGTGACCTGAGCTACATATGCCTGAAACAATGATAAGCTGATTTAATTGGGCATAATATAAATAATAGCGCCCTTAAAATTGCCCACATTTAAAAAATATTTTATTTTATTGAATTGTTGTGGTACTTCTTCTGGACAGGACAAGTGTAGCCATGTTGCTAAGTTGGGTAACAGATGAGCCAATGGAAAAGTTACACTGGAACAAACAGTTGATGGATTGATGTGGAAGAGTCGGGATAAAGAAAAGCAAGCAGCCATACAGGAAGGCAGTAGCAAACCTCTGAAAGAATCTGGCCAAGAAAACTATAGGACCAGGGTGTGATGTGTTGGAGTCCACTTGAAGGTACATAAAAACAAATGTTTTCACATAGTGTGTGGTTTCTTCATTTACAGTATTTCTGTCCCACTTCATATCGGAAGATCTTGGAGCAGCTTACAATAAAATCAATTGTACAACAGTTGAATAATAGTTAAACTGTGAAATTCACTGCCACAAAATGTAGTCATGGTTGCCAACATGGATGGTTTTTAAAAGGGATTAGATAAATTGATGAAAGATGGGGTCATCCATTGCTAATAGTCAGAATGACTATATATCGCCTCCCATATCAGAGGCAGTTAAATGTCTATATCACTTGCTGAAAAGCATGAGATGTGGACAATTGTACACAGGTTGTACACTTCCCATAGGCAACTGGTGTGTAAAGGAGGCTGGACTTGATAGGCCTTTGGTCTGATCCAGTTGCCTCTTCTTGTGGTTTTATGTACTAATGTTTCGTATTGTGTTATAGATGCCCACTTGCTTATTAATCCTCATAATATCTAGCCAGAATGGCAGACACACCCTTGCATATTTTACACTGTTTGTGGAACATGTAACTGAAGGAGTTCTGTTCTTAGGGTTGTAAATCCTTCATCAAAAGGATTAAATCAATTTCTGCACATTATGACAACTAACTGTTCTATTCCCTCTTGATATACAGCATGCTAAAGTGGACATATTTGCCTCAAAGCATAATGGTAATGCTACAACCTTATTCTCACAGTCTTCTTTGTGTGATTACATTGACTTCTACCATCTGTATCTGTTCTGTGCACTGAGATGGAAGTATGAAAGCTAACACCATGCATAGAATTTTGCATACAGTGGCTTTTTGGCTGCTGCTATAGAGATGAGTTTTCAGTATATGGAAGCAGTGTTCACTTACATTACCATTTCAACATTTCAACATTTAGCCCCATGGCTGAAAGCCAATGCTTTCAATAGCAGCTGTCATGACAGTCACAATCTCATGAATAGGGCCAAAGTATAGTGAACTGTCAGTAGTATAATAAAGAGATAAGGAAGAATATGCTGATGGGTACTAACATTCCTATTTTTTTTATTGTATGACATTATGTCAGGGATATCTAAAGTAGCCAGATTTAGTATGGGACAGAGCTGTCACCACGTCTCTGCATTTTAGTAGCAGGAAAATATTCAGCTGCTAAAACAGACTTTTCAACAGAACCATTAACTATAATAAAATTCTGTCCCAAGTAGGCATTATGCTTTTTAAAAATTTATTTGAATTTTTATACCACTCTCTCCAGCAGACTCAAAACAAGTTATTACAAGAATCATATGGGCATATTCACCACTTTAGTCTATTATTTATTTAGTACAGTCAGACTCCCATATCTGCAGAACCAATACCTGCAATTTCAGTTATCTGCAGGACACAAAATAGGAACACATACCATAGAGTTGCACTGGAAAATGCCTAGAGACATCCTCTCTAGGCATCTCCTAGGTCTTCCAACACAACTCTATGGTATGTTTTTACTGGAAGTCCTTTTTTAAATAGGGCTCGCTGTTATCCATGGTTTCCAGTGACCACTGTAAGTCCGGGAATTGAACTCCTGTGGATACAGGAGTCCAACTGTATTGTATATTAAATATATTATTTAATACAATGTTACATAATATTTAATATTTTATTTATTATTTAATTTAATATTTTATTTATTATTTAATATTTTGTTTATTATTTTAATTTATTTAAGTAACCAGAAATAAAATGTACTGATGTACTTGTTATTGTTGTTAACTGCCATCAAGTTGACTTCAACTTATGGCAACCCTATGAATGAGAGACCTCCAAGTCACCATAACCTCAACAACCCTGGTCAGATCTTGCAGACTCAGGACTCTGGTTTCCCTGATTGAGCCCAACCATCTGTAATGCAATCTTCCTCTTTTTCTCCTGCCTTCTACCTTACCAAGCATTATTGTCTTTTCTATTAAGTCATGTCTTCTAATGATATGGCCAAAGTACAACTGTCTCAGTTTAGTCATCTTGGCTTCTAGGGAGAGCTCAGGCTTGATTTGCTCTAGGACCCATTTATTTCTCTTCTTAGCAGTCCACTGTAGCCATAGAATTTTTCTCCAGCACCATATTTCAAATGAGTTCATTTAATTCCTAACAGCTCTCAGGCTTTCAAAACCATACCTAGAAATGGGAAATGCGATGGCATGGACAATCCTAACTTTAGTATTCAATTATATATCTTTGCAGTTCAGGATCTTCTCTGCATAATTCTTTCACAGCTGCCCTTCCAAGTCCTACTCTTTTGGTTTTTGACAGCAGTCACCATTCTGTTTAATGACAGAGCCAAGGTATGGATAATCTTGAACTATTTCAATATCTTCATTGTCTACTTTAAGGTATGTAAATTACCTGTGGTTTTTCAACTTTCTTTGCACTTTCTTCCTTGACTTTCTCCAGTAATGGTTCAATAAATTCCGGGCCCAGTATAAGGTGTTGGTTATTACCTTTAAAGCCCTAAATGGCTTGGGTCCAACTTATCTCTGGAACTGCCTCCTCCCATACAATCCTCCCCGCGCACTCCGGTCCTCTGGGAGGAATTTGCTTCAGCCACAAAAATCTAGGCTGTCTGCAACCTCCCAGAGGGCCTTTTCGGTAATTGCCCCCCAATTGTGGAATGACCTGCTGAACGAGATCCATCAGATGACAAGCCTGAGTAGCTTTAAAAAAGCACTAAAGATGGATCTCTTTCGGCAGGCCTTTCCTAATTAGATCCCGGCCTCAGGGGATCCTGGCCTCTTTTAGTCCGCTGGCTATTTATTGTATTTATTGTTTTTAAAGGTGATTTTAGACCGTTGCATTTAATTTACATTTGTTTAATATTTTTTAATGGGGGAGGGTGGGGGTGGGGGGTGTTTAGGGATTTTTATCTGTATTGTATTTTAATTTTTGTAAGCCACCCCAATTGTTTTAACAGAGGGCGGGGTATAACTAAATATTATTATTATTATTATTATTATTATTCAAAGTCCTTGCTATTTTCTGTTAGAAATCTGATGTCATATTCATTTCTTAAATTGTTGATGTTCCTTCCATCAATTTTCACACCTCCTTCCTCCACATCTAATCCTGTTTTATGTATGATATGTTCAGCATACAAGTTAAACAGGGTGATAAAATGGAGCGCTGTCTGATCTCCTTGCCAATTGGAAACCATCCCATTTCTTCATATTCTGTCCTAACAGGTAACTCTTGTCCTAACTAAGTACAAGTTACAGCATGCTAAAATTTCTTTGAGAGTGATCCATTATTTTTTCTTGTCTACACAACCAAAGGCTTTGCTATAATTTATAAAGCACAGGCTGACTTTCTTCTGAAATTCTTTGGTGCTCCATTATCCAACATATTTTTGCAATATAACCCATTGTGCCTCTTTCTCACATATGGCATTTCTCACTCCGTATGGTAAAAGTTTTTGTTGTGGAATTTTGAGTATCACTTTTCTTGTATGGGAAGTTAATGCAGTGGCCTTGTGGCTACTGCAGTTCCTGGTGTCCCTTTCTTGAGGATTGGAATGTATATTGATCATTTCCAGTCTGTGGGCTATTTGGGTTCCCCCCCCCCATATTTGTTGACAGATTTTAATTAGAACTAGAGTAGATTCTGCCCCCGTAGCTTGAAGCAGCTCTCTTGGTATGCCATCTGTTCCTGGTGACTTATTACTTTCAAGTGCTCTGAGTGCAGCTTCCACTTCACTTTCTAAAATCGGAGTTTTGTCTTCATATAGATTTTCCTCAAATGAATCTGTCAACCATTGTCTTTATATTTCCACTTGGTCATGTAATGTGTCCCCCTGCTAGTCACAGAGCATCCCCACTCTTGATTTAAATTTCCCTTTGATTTCTTGGATCTCATGGAAGAGGTCTCTTGCTCTTCCTTTTTTGTTTTCATCTACTATTTCTCTGCAATGATTATTATAGTACAGTTGCCCCTTCACATTCGTGAATTTAGCATTTGCGGTTTTGAGTATTCGCAGTTTTGGGAGGGCCTCCCCCCACCCTCCCAAAAGCAGCAACTGGGCTTTAGAAGCCCTGTGGCCACTTCGGGGGGGGGGGAGAGAGAAGCAGGCCAGGGGGTGAGAGAGCAGCAAGGGAGCCTTCCAAGGCCTCCTCACCACCTAGGAGGCCGGGCGGGGGTGGGAGGGGCAGCAATAGAGCCTTCCGAGGCCACCTTGCCACCTTAGGAGGCCGGGCAGGGGTGGGAGAGGTGGAAAGGGAGCCTTCTGAGCCCCCCTCACCACCTTAGGAGGCCGAGCGGGGGGTGGGAGGAGCAGCAAGGGAGCCTTCCGAGGCCCCCTTGCCACCTTAGGAGGCCGGGCAGGGGTGGGAGGGGCGGCGAGGGAGACTTCCGAGGCCCCCTCGCCGCCTTAGGAGGCCAGGCAGGGGTGGGGGCAGCGAGGGAGACTTCCGAGGCCCCCTTGCCACCTTAGGAGGCTGGGCGGGTGGGAGGGGCAGCGAGGGAGACTTCCGAGGCCCCCTCGCCACTTTAGGAGGCCAGGCGGGGTGGGAGAAGCGGCAGGAGGTTGCGGGAGGGCGGTCATTATTTGCGTTTTTTTCACATTCGCAGGGGTCTTGAGACCCTAACCCCCGCGGATGTGGAGGGACAACTGTAGTTCTCTTTGTCTCTACACACAAGTCACTGAACAGTTGCATTCAGGGTTCTGACTATTTCTGACAGCTTTTATTTTTGCCTTTCATCTGTCCTTAACTGCCTGTACCATTTCATCGGTCATCCACTGAGGGTTCTCTTTCTTTTTGGCTGCAGATAGTGTCTTTTTGCATTCTTCCCTGACAATGTCCCTGGCTTCAGGCCACAGTTCTTCTGGCTCCTGGTCTATCAGTCTTAATAGTGCAAATCTATTTTTAAAATTATCTTTAAATTCTACAGGGATGTTTTTCAGGTTGTATTTCAGTAAAATGGTTGTTTTAGTGTTCTTCATTAGCTTTACTCTAATTTTTGATATTAGTAGTTCATGGTTTGCACCACAATCTGCTCTTGGTCTTGTTTTTGCAAAGAGAATGCCTTCTCCATCTTTTCCTTCAAATTATGTAATTTATCTGATTTTTATTTTGGCCTTCAGGTGATGACCATGTATACAGTCACCTCTTTGTTTACTTTTATTCTGTTACTTTATCTATTAAATCATAATGACTATCTTCTATTGTAATGTTAACTATATGTGACACTCCTCATGCAAGATAAAATAAAATCTGAAACCCACAAAACAGCAATACCTTTATTGGCCAACCAAAAGGCATAAAATGCATCTTGCAAGCTTTTGAAGCTTTACTGGCTTCTTCCTCAAGCAAAGACACTAAAAATCATACAGGAGAAGAAAGGTGAAGCCCTTGTTATCTGCTGGATGCCAAAATCTGTGGATGCTTAAATCCCATTATATACAATGGCACAGTAAAATGGTGCCACATATTTAAAATGCCAAAATCAAGGTTTGATTTTTGGAATTTGGGGTGCGGGGGTTGGGAATATTTTCAATCCATGTATGCAGAATCCATGGATATGGAGGGCTGACTGTATCCAATTCATTGGCTACAATTTACTGTATTTTATTAAGAAGCTAGAAGTCCATTGTGTTCTCTATTGAAAAAATAATATTTGATACTTCTTACCTTATTAAATAATGTAAAACTAACGATGCCTATATCTGTCAGTTTTAGCTTTATAAAACAGTGTGAATTCACATACCACATTTTTCATGTCAGCCTTCCCCAAGTTGGCAACTTCCACATTAGCTGAACTGAAACTCTCATAATCCCAGCCACCATAGCTAAATGTTTGTGGATGGTGGGAATTCTAGTCCAATACATCTGGTTTGGGAAATAATGGTTTGTGTTATAATTTCAATTAAATTCTGATAGGTTAAATGTTCAGAACTATCAATAGTAATAATATGGCCAGTCAAAAAACCCAAACAAACATTAATTAGGTATTTATACCCTGCTCTTCAGCCACAAAGGCTATCAGAGTGGCTTACAAATTGTTTTAAGCAATAGCAATTTACATATCTACACTGCATTAAGCAGTTTCCAATGTGTGTTAGCTAATTGTCCCCATAAGCCGGGTACTCATTTTACCGACCTATGAAAGGATGGAAAGCTGAATGAACCTTGGAGCCCTCTGGATTCAAACTTGCAATGTGGTGTCTTGCAGTACTGGCATTTAACCACTGTGCCAACAGGGCTCCTATTAAGAGAATTACCCAATATTGCTTTAGAAGCTATGCTACACAGTTAAGAACACTGTAAATCTTTGGTGCTACACATAAACAAAGGATGACTGTCATCATCAATTGTTTCTATAAAGCGGGCAGGGAGAGATGGTGTTGTTACATTTGGAGATAAAATGATGCAGACTTTTGCTCTGACTCAGCAACAGAATACTTATCAGAAAGAGACTTTTCCAACTGTATCTAATTTGTATTTTATGTTTTATGGTATAATAAAATTTGAAATTCTTTATTACATAAAATGAAACTATACACAGGGCATCTTACAGGTATATATAGCATTGTCTGGCTTATTTCTTCGCAAACGAAGATTCAGGAAGGACTCATCCCGCGCTTTCTGCAAGCGCGCTGATGACTAAAAAGGCCAATTCGAGATAAACAAGTCCGGTTGCAAAAAGCACAGCAGAAGGTCTCCTTGGGTGATGTTTTTGGGTTGTGATTCTTTCTGCGTTGTCGTTTCTCTTCAAGACTTGTTCGTCGTGAGTTCTCCAATAAGGCTGCAGCATTGTGGATAGTGCGTCTCCATGCCTCCCGATGTGAGGCCAGGGCGGACCACTGTTGGTGATCAATTTGGCCAAGCCTGAGATGTTGTTTCAGGGAGTCTTTGTATCGCTTTTTTGGAGCGCCCCTCTTACGCTGACCCGTGGCGAGTTCACCGTAGAGTAGTATTTTTGGGAGGCGATGGTCCTCCATCCTAGAAACGTGCCCTGCCCAGCGCAGCTGTGTTCTCAATATCATGGCCTCAATGGTGGTGATCCCTGCTTGTACAAGGACAGCAACATTCGTCACATAGTCAGTCCAGTGTATATTTAGGATTGTGCGTAGACAGCGCTGATGAAAGCGCTCGAGGAGTCGTAGGTGGTGGCGATAGGTGACCCATGTTTCAGATCCATAAAGGAGGATAGACAGTACGATGGCTCTATACACACTGATTTTTGTGCTTTGCCTCAGGTGTTTATTGCTCCAGACTCTTTTGTGAAGTCTTCCAAATGCACTATATGCCTTTGCTAATCTGTGATCAATCTCTTTGTCAATCTTGGCATCTGAGGAGATGATGCTAACCAGGTAGGTGAACTGCTGAACGGACTTGAGCACAGATTTGCCAACGGCAATGTGGGGATGGTGGTGTTCGTCCTGTGGTGCAGGCTGGTAAAGAACTTCTGTTTTCTTCAGGTTGACTTCTAGCCCAAACAGCTCTGCAGCTGTTGCAAAGCAGGATGTTAGGCACTGCAGAGCTGCTTCTGTGTGGGCAACAAGGGCAGCATCATCGGCGAAGAGCAGCTCACGGACTAGATAGTTTAGAGTCTTAGTGTGAGCCCTCAGACGGCTTAAGTTAAACAAGCTACCATCAGTACGGTAGCGTATATAGATGCCGTCGTCTTCTTCAAGCTCTGCCATAGCCCTTTGGAGCATCGTGCTAAAGAAGATTGTAAATAAAGTTGGTGCAAGAACACAACCTTGCTTCACTCCATTAGTTATTAGAAAGGGCTCTGAAAGAGCATCGCCATATCTGACTTGACCACGCTGTCCTTCGTGTAGCGAGATAATCATTTTAAGGAATTTGGGGGGACATCCTAGTCTTTCCAGGATCTGCCACAGACCTTTTCTACTTACAGTGTCAAAGGCTTTGGTGAGGTCGACAAATGTTACATAGAGACCCTTGTTCTGCTCCCTACATTTTTCTTGCAGTTGCCTAAGGGCAAATACCATGTCTGTAGTACTCCTATTGGCTCTGAAGCCACATTGGCTTTCAGGGAGAAGTTCTTCTGCAATAGCAGGAACTAATCTGTTCAGGAGTATCCTTGCAAGGATTTTTCCAGCAATAGAGAGCAGTAGGCTATGTACAAACTGAGACCTGTCAAATGGGCAAAACACAAATGATCACAATTGAAAGGCTAACCCTGCCATGCAGCGTGGGAGGCACCAATATGGACTGGAGCTCTAGCATTGAAAGGTGGTGGGGATTATCCAACCCAACTACAAGCCCAGACTGGATGGGGTGAGGGACAGAAGTGGGATCAAATTACAGTTGTCCCTTCACATTCGCAGCTTTGATATTTGCGGTTTTGATTATTTGTGGTTTGAGCGGTTTCCCTCACCTCCCCGTGCTTCCCTGGGTCTTCATTTCCCTTGGAAAGGGTGCGAAGATCCAGGCAAGTGCGGGGGTGAGACAAAGCCTCTTAAATCATCCCTGCTGGGCCTTCACTCCCTTTGTGGGGAGAGCGAAAGCCCAGCAGACGGGTGGTTTGAGTGGTTTTCCCTCATCCCCTGATCTTGCCTTGGTCTTCGTTTCCCTTTCCAAGCATTGGGGGTGAGGTAAAACCTCTTAAATCGCCCCTCTGCTGGGCCTTCAGTCCCTTTGCGGTGGAAGCAAAGGCCCAGGAGAGGGCCGATTGTTATTTGTGGTTTTTTCACATTCGCAGGAGTCAGGCGGCCCTAACCCCCGCGAATGTGAAGGGCCGACTATACTCAAGCAATTGCATAGAATGAATGTTTTCATTAAAGTGAATTACACTTTGTGTGGATGCTTCAAGCTACAGCAGAGGGAGGGCTACCTCTCTGCTAGGGTCTCAATCCAGAGGCTGCATCTATTAAAAAAAAAATCCTGCACTCAAGAATAATTCCTAGGATGTATGTCTTGTGTCATTTGGCCCTAAACCAGCTTCCCTATATACAATCATGCTAAATTGAATGCCCTAAATATACAGTATAACTATATTTCTACTTTCTGCATCTGGACATTAGAATTCTATATTTATACACTACTTAACTACTCCTTTAAATGTTCATTAGAATATAGCAGTAAGATTTGTTATAGAAAGAAAACTGCAGTGCCTAATTAGGCTCTTCAGTACTTGCTTTACAATCCCATATCCCTTGTGCTTGGTTCGTATGCTGAATCCTTAAACAGGTCCTTTTAAAACAGCCATATAATATAAAATAATTAACATCTTTGCTTGTTGAGCTGTACATTATTAATGCATATATATAGCTGATATTAATTGTTTATACATACACATTACTGCAGAGTGAGAGAGATTTGAAATATAGTTTAAAAATTACACTTGAATTTATCAGGAAACCAAGAAATGTGAGGAGCTCTCAAAAGATTTTCCTTGGGTTTTTTTCCGGGCTGTGAGGCCATGTTCTGGAATAGTTTCTTTCTGACATTTTGCCTGCATCTGTGGCTGGCATCTCCAGAGAATGGTTGGGTAGGTGTGTGTGTGGAGTTTATATGCTGTGAACACCTATTGGGGAGAATATTTAAATTTGTGTAAGTGGATGATTAGTTTCTGGGTATAGAAATGCAAGCCTCGTTAGTGTCTGTTTGGCTAATGGTTGGTTGATGGGCCATTATCTGCTGGGAATACCCTTGTCCCTGGGTGGAATTCTTTTGTATGTGTTGAGTTTTAGCCAAACAGACACTAATCAACCTTGCATTTCTATACCCAGAAACTAACCATTCAGTTACACAAATTTACATATACTCCCCAACAGGGGTTCACAGCATATAAACTCTACACACACTCCTACCCAACCATTCTCTGAAGATGCCAGCCACTGATGCAGGCGAAACGTCAGAAAGAAACTATTCCAGAACACAGCCGCACAGCCCGGGGGAAAAAAAACAAGGAAAATCTATGGATGCCCACTGTGAAAGCCTTCAAACTCTCAAAAGTTAAAAAAGTATACTCCTATGTAGGTGGAAATCTACCTACATAGGTGGAAATCATGCAACCTATGTCCCACATGTAGCTTTAGATCTGCAGTTTGGCTGTCCATTGGGGTGGGCATCTCTCTCTGGCTTTTCTTCGCAAACGAAGATTCAGGAAGGACTCATCCCGCGCTTTCTGCAAGCACGCTGATGACAGTCTATATGCTGTATGCAGCTCCCCAGGGCTCAAAAATGTTTTGGCCCCAAATGTCACCAAATGCCCTCTAGAGGTATAGGGGCATTTTCACCACCTTTTTTGCTCCCCTGGGGCAATTTAGGCCCAGGGGTGGCCATTTTAAAAACTAGGAAGTGAATGGGAAGTGACTTCTTCTCACTTCCTATGAGTAGAAATGGTCCAGGCATTTGGAGCAATTTTTGGTTTGGGGGGAGTGCAGTGAAGGGTTGTGGCCTTCCATGGTTTCCCTAGCCTTCCACAGTTGCCCACCTCTGCTTTAGGCCCCAGCCTCCCCCCACCAATGCCTAGTTTTTAAAATTTGGTAAAAATGCTATTTTATGTGAAAACACAAACTCTAAAGGGCATGCACAATTTTGCACTCAATTGCAGATTTGGAGGGCTACTCCAAAATGGGGGAAAATCCAATCACCAACCAACCCACATTAAAAATCGTAAAGAGAAGTAACAAGACAATCACGTGATGTTTTCAGAAGAAAAAAAAGACAGTGAGCAGTCTAATTGGAGTTGAGAGGACACAAAAATGGCCCTACAAGCCTCTGCATGTGCCCATACCAGGACAGAACTGAGGTACCAGGACATCTGACTGGTTGAATGAAGCTAGAAGAAAGATGGGTAGAACAATGTAAATGCAATCTGAGGATGCCACACAAAAATAAGACAAGTCACAAGACATAAGCAGAACAGGAACATGTTTGGATCATGGCAAAACAACACACCAGAAAATTGGGGGAGTAATAAGGAAATTAGGATCTTTTACTGAAAGTTCCAGAAGTTACTGTACTAAAGCTACAGGTTTGTTTCGAGTCAGCTGCCTCAACATTCACCAAGAAGTTTAAGACAATAAAGTCATTCTACAAAGGTCTAAAGAATGCAGCTTTCTAAAATATACAGAATGGGAAAATGGTTGGTCACAGGATGATAAGCAAGAATGAAGTGAATTACATAGATTCAAGCAGGCAGGTCCATTGATCATGCTTATTCCATCAACAATATGTGTGTGTGTGTATACATATTAAACACTAAGTACATATCTATAATTAAAAAACAACATTACTGTCAGACCTCCATATCTGCGGGAGTTTGGTTCCCAGACTTACTGTGGATACTGGAAACCGTGGATAACAGCAAACCTTACTTCTGGTAAAAAAAAAAATACCACAGAGTTGCATTGAAGGATCTAGAAGATTCCTAGAGAGGATGCCTCTGTAGGCATTTTCCAGTGCAACCCTATGGTATATATCCCTATTTTGTGTCCACAGATAACTGAAACCATGAATATTGGTTCCACAGATATGGGGGTCTGATTATATTTGAGTATCCCCCCCCCCGCTTTTGTTAGATTTTGACATTAGCTCTTTTTTGCTACAGAGTTTTACATTAGTATTTGACTCTGTGCAAATAGCACAAAGAAATGTAAAGATGCTTCAATGTCAAGCTAATTCTGTCTAACAATCAAAACAAGTGTTTTCCTTCCTATTTTTTTTCCAGCAGGCAATTTACATAATGTAGTGTATCAAGGTTAAGTTTTCACATTGACAACCTGGGTTGTCTCAAGTTCCTTCAGCCTTGCTGGGACTGAGAAAACCTTTTTCCAAATCTCATTTGTATTCCTTTCACCAACACCACACAGTTCTTATACACAACTTTCCCCCTCTGTTCTAAAAGGCTGCAATACCTTTTCTAAGACATAGTTACCAGCAGCAACAACGTCAAACTAAAGTATGTGGGTATTGATGCCCTTACCCATCAATGAAATGAAGCCATCCAGAATGGGTAAAAAGTCTCAGTAAGCCACAGGTTTTGTTCCTGTGCAAAGTGATTGTATTTTTGGAGATCCATATGACATTTTCCTCATCCCCAAGTATTTCCTGGGAGCTCCTGGAATTCCCAGAGACTTTTAATTCCCACTCCCCAGATTGATTTAAATTGACCTAGTACTTTCCAAAATGGAATGTATCTGAACTTGCCATGTGTGTTTCTACTGTTTTGGAAGAAGAAACAATGGCCACCTCCAAGTAAACACGGCTATTGTTTCCAGGATACAAATTCAACAGAGATCAAGTGAGGGAAAGAGGGATGTTAAACATTAAAACAAAATGATTCCAATGCTTAACTGGTATATTATTGCTAAAGTACTTTAGCATTTTGACTATAATTCCTAAAAAACAAAGAACAGAGTCAGTGGAAACTGGTGAAAATCAATGTCTGAAATGTTGCATGAGATAGGATGTCGCATATGATCACTGGGAAAAGGAAGGGAAAGGACACATGGAAGAGAGGGAGAGACAGAGGAACATCCAACATATTTCAGGAGAGGTCTGGATAAAAATCTGTTCATATGCAGGTACAATCAAAGCAAAAAAACCTGAAAAATTCTTGATACTTTGAGGTAGATGCTGCATCCGCACTGCAGAAATAATCCAGTTTGAAATCACTTTCACTGCCATAGCTCCATGCTATGGAATTTTGGGGTCTGTAGTTATGTGAGATATTTAGCCTTCTCTGTTAGAGAGCTCTGGTGCCACAACAAACTCCAAACTCCAGGATTCCATAGCACTGAGCTGTGGCAGTTAAAGCGGTGTCAAATTGGATTATTTCTGCAGTGCAGATGGAGACAGAATCTGATTAAGCCCTGAAACTTAATCAACCACCCATGCCCAGACCCTTTAACCTGTCTACAATAGCTCCTTGGTTCTAGGCCACCAGACAATAGTCATATTACCATTTTTTCTTATGATAACATTACAGTATTTATTTCCAGTGAACATGGTAAGAGAGATGGTATTTGGTCATTGGAAGTTTCCAACATGCATTAGGCTCAGAAGCAGTCCTTCATATGGATCTATTTTATTGTGTTTTTTTTCTGGCTTTTTAATGCTCATGAATTTAAATTATAATGAGATTTTAATTGTTGTAAAGCACCCTGGGACTCTTTTATTAGGGTTGAAAGATGGTATATTAATAATTTAGAAGTATATGTTTTTAAAGTAAATAAGTAATATATAAATTGTATCAGTGGGTATTTGGAGAAAGAGATTTCATGATGTAAAGAAAAAAAAGAAGGAAAGAAATAGTTCCACTCTGCCTCTCAGCCCCTTAAGAGAACATATTTCTCAACACACGAACATCTTCACCAACTTTGGTATGAGTACATTCTCTTCCTGGTCACACATTTTGTTGAATATGGATGAGCTTATGAATGTTCAGAATTACATGAACCAATAAAGAAGGATGGGCAACCAGTGGCCCTCCAGAAGTTGCTGGGCATCATCTTCCATCAGCCCTAGCCAGCATGAGGGACACTGGGTGTTGTAGTCCAACAGCAGGAAGGCAAAAAGCTGCCAACTCTTGTAGTAAAGGAATTGGTATTCTTTAGTGTGTACTACAGGGTTGCCCAACATACTGAGTTTATGCACAAATGAAATACAGGTTGAATATCCCTTATCCAGAATTCTGAAATCCAAAGTACAGTTGTCCCTTCATATTCGCTGGGGTTTGGTTCCAGGACCCCCGTGGATATCAAAATCTGTGAATACTCAAGTCCCATTATATGCAATGGCATAGCAAAATGGTGTCCCTTATATAAAATGGCAAAATCAAGCTTTGCTTTTTGGATAATTATTTTTTTTAAGAATATTTTCAAGCTGTGAATACTTAAATCCATGGATACCAAATCCGTGGATATGGAGGGACAACTGTACTCCAAAATTCAAAACTTTTTGAGCTACAACACAAGTAGCATAGTACATACCTGTATTTGCAATGCTGGAAAGAGATGCAGGGATCTGTGAAATGGCGGGAATCCATGCCCCTCAGTCTCTCTCCAGCCTAATTATGTCTCATTATGTATACAAGTCAAACCCTGTATCTGTAGGGGATCTGTTCCAAGATATACCGTGGATACCTGAAACTGTGGATAATAGGGAACCCTATTATTTTCAATGAGAAGAACGCCAGAAGTTGACCATAGAATCACATTGGAAGACCTACAAATACCTAGAGAGAACATATATTTTCAGACATAAGTGAAACCATGGATACCAAATCTGTGGCTATGGGGGGAGAGGTCAACCTGTATTCAAATGCAGGTATTCCAGAATCCCGGGGGAGGGGGGGAATCAAAAATACAGAACACTTCTGGTCCCAAGCATTTTGGATAAGGGACACTCAACTTGTACAATGTTATGAAAATCTGATTAACTATTGTTATTGCTGGTTGTTTCCCCTATATTCTAACAAGCTATTACAAGAACAATGTCAGTGGGTAAAGCAGACTCCCTTTTCACCATTCCTGCTGGCAGAGCTGCTATGGAAAGAATTCTGTGAAAAATTACCTTTCTGTAATCACGGGAGATAAATAATGAATAAGTGTATGATGTAGAATGATTATACTGATCATTTGTACCTTATTACTCAACAATACAAGTCAGTCATGTTTAATTTTCCAGAATTATTACATTTCCTGTTTGGAGTCTCTCTCTGGCTTTTCTTCACAAACAAAGATTCAGGAAGGACTCATCCCGCACTTTCTGCAAGCACGCTGATGACTAAAAAGGCCAATCCGAGATAAACAAGTCCGGTTGCAGAAAGCACAGCAGAAGGTCTCCTTGGTTGATGTTTCCGGGTTGTGATTCTTTCTGCGTTGTTGTTTCACTTCGAGACTTGTTTGGCATGAGTTCTCAAATAAGGCTGCAGCATTGTGGATAGTGCGTCTTCATGCCTCCCGATGTGAGGCTAGGGCGGACCATTGTTGGTGATCAATTTGGCTGAGCCTGAGATGTTGTTTCAGAGTCTCCTTGTATCGCTTTTTTGGAGCACCCCTCTTACGCTGACCCATGGCGAGTTCACCGTAGAGTACTATTTTTGGGAGGCGATGGTCCTCCATCCTAGAAACGTGCCCTGCCCAATGCAGCTGTGTTCTCAATATCATGGCCTCAATGCTGGTGATCCCTGCTTGCTCGAGGACAGCAACATTTGTCACATAGTCAGACCAGTATAATGTTAAATGATCTGCATGATCTTCACATTTTTGACAAATACTGCCACTAATCTCAAAATAAAGTTTTAAGAAAGAACAAATTCCAGAGATGTGGCTGACCAGCAGGATCCTTCTTAGAATATAGTCACATGTCCAGTCAGGTGATTATTCTTTTAAACTTCTGCACCTCTTACACCAATCCTTTAGATAATTAAAACTGGTGCTCACCAGTATTTCCTTGACTAACTAAAGGACTGTTTGGGTTTTATTCATTCAGAATGCCACATTGTTTACTTACCCTGAAGGTGCATTCTTGGGTTGGTCGAAAGGAGGAATCCATTACTATTGGGATGCCTCCATTATCCCCCAGAGAAGAGGCAGAAGGAAGAGACTTAGTCTCATGATAGCTGGAGAGGACTTTTTACTCCTCCCCTCCAGCTCTACACGAGGCCAGTACACTGACTAGCAAAGTCCAGTAAAGAGGACAGACAAAGAAGTTCAGTAGGTATGCCCACCCAAAGAGAAAGGGGCAATTACCGAGGGTGGGGTGGATTCCTCCTCTTGACCAACCCAAGAATGCACTTTCACGGTAAGTAAACAACATGACATTCTTTGGGTTGGTGAGAGGAGGAATCCATTACTACTAGGACATGCACAAGCAACCTCAGGTCTAGGGAGGGGTGACTACCCAACTACCTAGTCCTTAACCACCTGCTAGAGGACCCTGCTACAAAAATTGTGTCTGCTGACCTGAATTTGTACATTTTGTTGGGGCGGATGAAAGAGGAGGGTGGGAACCATGTGGCTGCCCAACCTATTTCTAAAATTGGAGCATTGGTGGAGAATACTGCTGAGTTGGCCACTGCCCTGGTGGAATGGATCTGCACCCCAGTGGGATGTGGCAGTCTTGTCACATCATATGCTCTTAGGATACAAACCTTGTATCCTAATCTCAGCAACCTCAGTTTGTGATAGTCTGCTTAGAAGCCCTAGTCCCCATGGAAGATAGGTTAAAGGAGACCAAAAGCGAGTAGCAGTGTCTGAAGGCCTTCATCCTTCTGATGTAAATCTTAAGTGCCCTGCAGATATTTAGCTTGTGCCATCGCTTCTCTCTAGGGTGAGAGGGGTTGGAACAAAAGGAAGGCAAAATCAGTTCCTGAGAGATATGGAAGATAGAAAGAACCTTGGGGTAAAGGAAGGATCCATGTGCAAAGTCACGTAATCCTCGTTGAAGGAGCAAAGATGCTCCCTGCCTGAAAGGGCTGCCAGTTCTAATACCTTCCTGGCAGAGGTGATGGCTACCAGAAAAGCTACCTTCAGTGAGCGGACCCTTAGGGAGACCTTCTGGAGGGGCTTGAATGGGGGTTTGGATAGTAGTCTCAGAACTAGAGAGAGGTTCCAGGAAGGGAAATGATCTGCAATAGGTGGTGATATTATGGTAGCTCCCCTCAGGAACCTTCACCTGTGGGGGTGCAAGGCTAGCAATCCACCTTGGATGGTGGAGAGGACCAAGGACAAGGTAGCTGCCTGTCTTTTAAGGGTATCTGGCCTAAGGCCTAGGTCCAGGCCTCTTTGCAGGAATACTAGGATGTTTTACCAACACTTCTGACTGTTGGGTGTAATTGGATGAGCACCACCTGGAAAAGGCTTTCCAGGTGACTTCATAAATTCTTGTGGTAGATTGCCTGCAGGAAGACAGTAAGGTGGAAATTATCATCTCCTCATACCAACATTGTCTGAGTACCTCTTGTTCAACCTCCAAGCGGCTAGACAACCCTAGGCCACCTTGGGGTGTCAAAGAGGGCCCTGGCTCAGGAGGTCCTCCCTCTGGGGGAGTATCCATGGTTTCTCCTGGGCCAGGTCCCTTACGTCCCAGAACCACGGCCTCCAGGGACAGTGGGGAGCTATGAGAATTGTCTGAGCTCCTTCCTCTTTCACTTTCCTGATTGCTTTCCTGATTAGCGGAAACGGGGGGAAGAGATATAACAGACCTTTGGGCCACGGGACCTGGAGTTTGTGAATTCCCTTGGCTTCCCTGTCTGGGAAACTTGTGAAGTACCTGTCTAGTTTCCTGTTGGCCCAGGAGGCGAACATGTCTGCCTCCATCAGATCAAACCCGATTTCTAACTGGTGGAATACCTGGGGGTGGAGGGACCACTCCCATGGGAAGACTTCGTGCCTGCTCAGGTAATCTGCCTGCAGGCTGGACATGCCTACAAGTACTGGGCTGACAGTGCCCACCAGAACATAAGGTTTGCCTCCTCCTACAGGTAGCGAGATCTCGTTCCCCCTTGATTGACTATGTAAGAGTAGGCTGTGGTGTTGTCTATGAGCAGGAGAACATGTTTCTCTCTGATTTGTGGAGTAAAGTGAACCA
Source organism: Gambelia wislizenii (assembly GCA_030847615.1). Lineage (NCBI taxonomy): Eukaryota > Metazoa > Chordata > Lepidosauria > Squamata > Crotaphytidae > Gambelia > Gambelia wislizenii. The sequence goes on from JAUMIR010000004.1 coordinate 115,823,803, forward strand.
GGGCTAGGTGAGCAGCCCTTAGCTCCAGCCAGTTTATACTGTATGCCCTTTCCTGAGGGTGCCAGGTACCCTGCACCATGTCCCCTAGGCAGTGTGCCCCCCGGCCTAGGAGGTTGGCATCTGAGACCACTGTGACCTGGTGTTTCTGTGACACTGTGACCCAGGGAGATCCCTTGGCCAGGTGGGACTTCCTGGTCCACCAGGAGACAGAGGCCCTGACCTGGGCCAGGACCTGAACCAGAATACATTGTGTAAGGCTATTTGTTGTTGGTACTGTTGCAGGAACTCTTGGAGTGGTCTGGCATGGAATTTGGCCCATGGGACCACTTGGATCATGAGTTCCAGTCATGAGGCTGGAAAGGGTCATGAGGAACATTGAGGACTGCAAAAGAACCTTGAGTGCTTCTGCCGTGAGCCTGTCTTGTCTTTCCTGTGAAAGAAAAATCATTTTTCTGTGTCTATCTAGGTCCCCAGATGAACAATCAACTGAGTCGGGCTTAGAATGCTTTTTTAAAAAAAATTATTAGGAACCTGTGCTCTTGGAGACACTGTATGGTGATCTCGAGATCCCAGTGTGCCTGTTGGAAGCATGTCATCTAGATAAGGTATAGGTATATGCTCTGTAGACATAAGCGGGCCACTATCGCTACTAGGACCTTTGTGAACACCCTTGGGGCTGATGCCAGACCAAAGGGAAGGCCTCAAAACTTGGTGTTTCTGCCCAAAGGTGAAGCGTAGGAACCTTCTGCTGTCCCTGGACACCAACACGTGCATGTAGGCTTCTGCTAGGTCCAGGAAGACCAGAAAATCTCCCTTCTGGAGTGCTGCTTGTATGGAGGTCAGGATCTCTATGTGAAAACGCTTATATGTAATGAATGAATTGGTGTGCTTGAGATCCAAGATCGATCGGGCTTCTCCACACTTCTCTGGAACGGTGAAGAAGTAGGAATATACACCCAAGAAGTGTTGTGAGGAGGAGACCTCCTCTATTGTCCTGATACGCAGTAGATGGTCCACTGCTTGGGACTGGATCCTTCTTTTTAGTGGGTCTTTCAGGACTGAGGAGAGTAGAAACTGGCTTGCAGGTTTCCTGTCGAATTCTAGGCTGTAATCCTGGGAGACGGTGGTTAAGACCCAGTTGTCTATTGTAGTGGTTTTCCAGGATTCAACAAACATATGGAAGAAGTATCCAAACTTTTTATATGTTTGAAAAATAAATATGTATATTGTATTATTTACAACAAAAATATGTAATATCAATAAAGACTTCAGGAGAAATAGTCTATGTAATTGTTTTAAAGTATATAACTATACATAGTATTCATGTAATACTTAATATGTAGAACTCATATCATATAACCCAATAATCACAGAGCAGTTATAACAATTGTGAAGTATACAGTATCAGTAACTACATATACAGCATCACAGTGACGTTGTATATTCTTCAAATGTTACATACAGAGACATAATGTTTTAGGTATGGTAATATGCAAAAATAGCATGAGAATAAGGGTTGTAATATTTCTGTGCTAGCAGGGATCCCCGCTTTCCGTGCAGTGGTTTCTCCCTTGCTGCCCTAACTATCTCCGTGAACATTGATGGAAAGGGCATTTCCTTTCCTTCCACCTTGGGGGGGGGTCTCAAGACTGAGGCTCCCCTTTCACTCAGTTCTGCATCAGCTTGCCCATGAGGAATCTGAGGCTCTGGGTCTTGAGGTCAGGCCCAATGTGGATGCTACTTTGGCCAGTAAGGGGCCGAAGTCCTCTGAATGAAAAAGCCTATTGGACTGCTCACAGTGATTGGTCTCTGTGTTGGACCACTCGCCCTCTTCCTTTTCATAGGTGGCATCCTCATTCCTCCAGTCGAAGCCAGAGGCATCCTGGGGAAGAGGTTCCTCTTCCGCTTCGCCCTCAGACTCAGCTGAAGAGTGGGCAGAGGGAATGGCCTTTCTTTTGGCCTGCCTGGTCTGGGTGGTAGTGGTGCTGAGGTCCCCTTGGTGCCCCCTTGTGGCAGTTGCAGAAAAGTTCCCTTGACTAGTGTGTGGGCGGCTTGCTTCTAAGAGCCGTACCACCTGTGCAAGAAGGGTGCCTATGTCCCCGTCATTGTCTTGGCCGCCTGCTGGTGGGGGGGGGAGTCCCTATGATCAAAAAGGGCTGAGGTCCCCTTTCCCAGGAGGAGGGGGGTCACCCTCCTGGTCTCCGCAGGTCTGGGATGACCCAGGTAGTGGCGGCAATAAAAGCGAGCCTGTGCCTCTTAAATTCACGGTGGGCGTGGGGAAAAGGGTCTCCTCCACAACCTCTGCAGTCCAGTAAGGGCTCAGGTGAGGGAGCTTTCAAGATGGCGGGGACAACGTGGCCAGCTTCTTCCACCTCCCCCCCTCCTTTGAGGCTGAAAATGGCATGAGGCGCTTGCCTCCTCCACATCCATGAGTTGCCACGTGTGGAGAGTCTCTGCTGAGATGGCCAACTGCAATGCGGTAGAGCACAGCACAGTAGAGGATCTGGGATGGGCTAGGGAAATGCCCCCCATTTTGCTTCCCCCCCATCAACTGGGCCCTGCAGTTACTTTCCTGGTTGAAGCCATCCTGGTTATTCCATGTTGCTGCCCTGCTCCACTCAATCCTCCATGCTCCTGCCTCACCTGTGGAAGAGGCTTCATAAGCAGAGCAGTTCTGGTCCATGGCCTCTCACCCTCCTGCACCTGCTGAAGAGATTCCAGCTGTGGGGGGTGGCTTTTGGGCCTTTGCCAGGGGTTCTCTGGAGGAGTGGACCAGTGCAGCCTTCTCCTTGGGAGCCTGCTGCTTTTTTCTTCTCCCATCTGCTGGGGCCATCCCAGGGTCAGGGAGGGGTCAGAATAAAGACAGCAGAAAAAGGTTTTCCCTTGGGGGTTTTTTCCGGGCTGTGAGGTCGTGTTCTGGAATAGTTTCTTTCTGATATTTCGCCTGCATCTGTGGCTGGCATCCTCAGAGAATTTCTCTGAGGATGCCAGCCACAGATGCAGGTGAAAGGTCAGAAAGAAACTATTCCAGAACACGGCCTCACAGCCTGGAAAAAAAACCCAAGGGAAATCTATGGATGCCGGCCATGAAAGCCTTCGACTTCACACAGAAAAAAGTTTTGTTTTTTTTTAAAGGGGAAAAATGGCAGCAGGGTCAGGAGGAAGAAAATTACCTGAGGGAATGAAAGTAATGGGCAGAAAGAAGAGATTTGAGGGGAAAGAAAAAGAAGCTCTGCTCTGGGTGAAGGCAGGAAGGAAAAACTGGTCGCATGGAGAGCTGGAGGGGAGGAGTCAACAGTCCTCTCCACCTATCGCAAGACCTAGTCTCCTCCTTCCTGCCTCTTCTCTGGGTGATAATGGAAGCATCCCAATAGTAATGGATCCACCAACCCAGAGAATAGTGTCTACATGTCTGCCAATTGAACTAACAAGTTGTTCATAGTTAAATGAATACATATGATTTCTTTACAGATAACTCACTGAAATATTCTTGAAAAATTTATTATGGCTTTGAAGGACAAAACTGCACGAAGTAAAAGAATGCAGTACTCTAGCAGATTAAAATTTTCTGACATCTAACTATGAAACAAATTCTCATTGTGGGTTAAGAAGCATGTGTATATCATCTTCTTAACCAAGAAGATTATAAATTCAAGTTGACATAACAATTATCAGTGTAAGATTTGGTCCATCTCTAATAATATCACATTAATGAAAGACATACGTAGACAATCACTTCCTCTAATTATCATCCCTTATCAGTATTACATTCTGTTTATTAAAGTACAAGAAGTTATTTGATTTTTATCCTCACAACATTCCTGTTACACTAAAGAGATTATCAGACACTGTAAATATGGCATGACAATGACACCAGGCCATCGTAAAAGGGCTTTCCTTTCAGACACTGTCGTCTCTGAGTCATCATGCTCCCGTGCTGGTCCCATTCCACCATAGTTTCTTTTAATTCACGGACTAAGCCGTGAATAGATTACCCATTCCATTTCTATGATAGAATGATGGGCGAGTTAAAAGGTGCCCTGTTATGCTGGCGTGATGCCAGTGTCAGTGGGAGGTCAGTTCCAGAACACTTCCGGGTGCGATTAGGACATCCAGGTAAGTGACACCCTTTTTTTTTGTACCCTCCCCAGGTTACTTGGTATTTTTTAAAGTGTGTTTTTGCACTTGCTGTCATTTTTTAATTTGTATTTGACTTTGTATTTTTTAAATTTCCCACACGCTCATCCTCTCGCAAGAACAACCCAGGATTTGAAACCAGGAAATGAATTCAGTTCCAGAGAGCTGCATTTACTCCTGGGCTGCCAAGGGGGAGGGAGCATCGAGGATCATGGTAGGTGTAAAACTGTTTGTTATTGTGCCAGGATGGGGTCAGGAGAGGAGATAGTGAGATGGGGATGCTACTTTTGTCCCTGTCTGACAACCTCCTGAGTTAAGAGAGAGTGGATGAGTTTGGATATTACAATAAATCATGGCTCATGCACTACATCACACCACACCACCATCCTTAGTATGGTTTAAAGTGTTTCACGCTATCCATAAAACTAAAAATAGCCCTATATGACTAACCCAATGAATAGATTCTTTGAAATTTTTCTTTACCTTAAAAAAACCTTTTTAATGTGTTGCATTATGACTATAGTAATGTGTTTTGTTTTGGACTAATATCATAATAGTCTCAATTTATACTTCGTAATGCCTCTAAGAGCAAAAGGCTGTGTGTGTGTGTGTGTGTGTGTGTATTTAGAAGCAATACTGGTCTTGTGAAATCTGCCACTACTTTGGAAGTGCTTCGGAGCCTCAAGCTGAAAAGAAAGTTCAAATGAAATTACATGGCACTGAATACATTACATGAAGTTCCTGTACTGCCATCTGTAAACATGAAAAGTTAAATAATTCTACCGCTTTCACATTCTGCCATCCTATCAAAAACCCTTTTATCATTTTTATGAAAGAAATAGCCTCACCAAAAAAAAAAAAAAAGCAGTATCATGACATTTCGGGGATATTGGTACTGTACATAAGTCTATGCTGGGGGTGGGGAGAGGCTTAATATAAACAGTACTGTATTAAAGAGCTCCAGTATGAATTACCAATGGGAGTTCTTCTATTTACCTGTTCTGAGGTTAGATTAAATATTAAGCTAACTATGTGGTGGTACAGGACAATGATATTCACCATGAAATCACTAAGAGATAAAGTTGGCTGAGGAAAATGTTTATAGGGCTACAAACAACATTAAACATGTTACCTTTGCCATGGTCTATCTTGTAAATATCAATTCAGATATAATTTCTTATTTAACTAAGACTCTCTTCCTATTTCTGAGTGGTAGGGTTCTCCAGATATTTTGGACATTCTCTTACCATTGGCCATGCTAGGTTGGGCTTCTGGGAGTTGAAGTCCAAAATATTTGGAGGTCCAAGGTTCCCTTCCCTGATTTGGTGTATTCTGTCCTGACATGTACTCTTGTCCAGAGCATAGCTTATACATCAGAACAATCAGATGTTGTAAGCACCCATTTCTTTAGGGCACCCTGCTGCTACCTTACTTATTTGAGACTTGTTCCTTTTAACTTTCCTTCAGATACCAAAAGTGGGAGGGGGGGAGTATAGATGCTGGTCCAAACTTGTGAGCTTAATAAAAGGCAATGAGGTACAGATGCACCTTTTTAACTATCCTGGCTGTAACTAAAGAAAAGATGGGGGGCTGCCATCTACTGCAGCTTGATGAAAAGACCAGGCACAGAGATACAAATGTGAGTAGAAAAGTGTTAGCACATTCTGTTAATCATTCATAACTAAAAAAAACCCTCATTCAATTACATTTACATTAGAAAAGGGGGGAATTAACTATTATATTTGTTAAATTGCTACTTAAGTTTAAGTAAAAGCTTGTAGAGACCAGCATGGTTTGAGTGCTGGACATGTTGGACTCCTGAACACGAGTCAGCAAGTGCACATGGAAGCAGGTGGTTGGTGTATAGGAGCTATTGGGTTGTCAGTCCAGTCTGGGTCAGTCATGGGTTGTCTGAAATGAAGGGAAAAGCATGAGCGTAGTCGATAGCTGGTCCAGATGTTGTATCAGCAGGTCAGAAGTACAGATACACAAGCCAGAAAGGAGTAAACAGAGTAGTCCAAAATGGAGCCAGTCTAAGGTAATGAAAAACAGGAATGCGAAAGAATACTACCAGTCAACCAGAGAAGACAGTTGTTAGCACTAAAGCTGAGAGAGAAATGCCAGGATAGTTATGGGCAGCTCCTTCAGGGCCACGGATGCCTAATTAGTACCTAATTAGATAAGCATCTATTACTTAACTGGCTCTTGGCTTGGCATTTCTCCCTCCCTCACCCAACAAATGATGGGAGTGTGTCATCTCCAGCATCTGCAGCATCTGCCAACTCCTGCTAGAGAGCAGGGTCTCCTACTGCCCCTGCCCCATCTCCCTAGAGAGAGTTCCACTATCAGGAGCTGCAGCTTCCTCCTCATCTGTGTCGTCCAGCCTCAGAAACTCCTTTGGTGGCCTTGGGCAAATCACACTCTCTCAGCCTCAAAGGAAGGCAATGACAAGCCCCCTCTGAACAGCTCTTGCCAAGAAACCCACATGATAAGTTCAAAAATGACTTGAAGGCATGTAACAACAGCAACAAAAGTCTGCACTAAAACCATTCCAGAGTCAAGTGTAAAATGCCTTCTGTAATGGTACTCACCACTTCTCTCTGCCCCTGGTCTTGAGACTAGGAGAGAAGGAATAGGCTACTTGAATGTTTGGAAAACTCTATTTTCCATCCTCTCCATCCAAAATCCGTTTCTTCTTTTCCCTTTCACCATTTTTTACAATCTCATACTCTTTACACCCAACCCGTTCTTTACTGATGTAAAATAAATCCGGACAAACATCCCAGAGCTGCAAAATTCAATTTCTAGGTACAAATGAGGTGCCTCCATGGGCTAATATATAAAACTGGAAGACTATCTGGATGGAAAGACCACCACCTCCTTTCTTAGCTGCCCATACCACTTGTTGGTTTAAAACCTTTCGACATTAGAATTAACTATCTCTCATATTCTAACCATGAATTAAAATAAGCTAAGACCCCTATATACTTAGCCTTTTTTTGTAGTTTGAATATTTTAAACTAAGCAATGCAATTCCCCATTGTACAAAACATTGTAACTGAGGAACTAACAAAAAGGCTGAAACAGTTTACAAAAATCAAGACAAATGGGTTGTGGATAAAGAACCTGTGGGGAAATGTTACATTTGTAGGCTGTTTAGCACAGTCTCTTATTCTGAATGTGTTAATTAATATATTAATTGTGGAATTGAGTTAATTGTGAACTTCTAACTTAACCCAATTAATTAAATTTTAAAAAAATTGCCCAATTATTTAAAAATATCTCACTTAACTGATAATTTATTATTAAGTCAGTTCTGATCACCAACTAGCCAAGAGCAGATAGGGCCACCTTAATCTACAATCTGATCAATGAATTTAAAAAGGAAACACATACCGTATTATACAGATTGCAATCTGGGAATCCCAACTGTCAACTACTACCACTGGTTTCTCTCTTCTATACATTCTCATTCTCTCACACACAATACTTTTAAACCTGGCACATTCATACAGCAGAAACTGAATCTGTATTCCCCCCACTTCTGAGAAACTGCGCAAGTGAGATTAATAAATGTGTTGCACTCCCAACATACACTGCATAAAAACAATGCAGCCTATCTACCCTGCTCCCTACCCAACCCCCAATGTGTTGGGAGAAGAGGGAATCACTGCTACTCCCACTCCTTTGGCCCTTCTTCCTTTTAACTTTCCTGCAAACAACATGCCATGAGTGGGTATGAACATGACTGATGGAAATGGATAAATGATTCCTATGGCACACCAAGCTGTTATTGAGCAAAAGTCCTTAATATCCATGCATGACCTCACTAAATTCATTCTCATGTTTAATGGTTTCAACAGCCAGGACCTGTAAGGTCAAAAACATAATACTGAACTCTGAAAGTTTGACAATTTGGCCTTACAAATGTAGACTACTAAATCCTAGTTGAGCTCTGTCTGAAAGCTTTTTATTCACATTACTGTGCATACCACCATGTTTTGTAACATCTCAGTAGTACTGCAGGGCTCTACTGGGAATGAAGTGCTTAAAAAATCAGCACACATTGCCTGCCTTATCTTGCCATTCTTGATGAGCATCAAATTAACCCACATTTCTCAAAAAGTAAAAAAAAAAAAAAAACACAACCCAAATGACTACTATTACCTAAAGACTATGCATGACACTGAAAACTCATTCTGAAAAGGCAATAAATATTTCAAAGTGCTCATTTAACTCAGCAAACATTTAAGAAAATCATTATTAGCCAGCAACTTTACAGTGATCATGTTTTACTTCAGTAATTGGTTTCTGCAATACACTTTATTTTTTAATCCTCCTTTAACAAGCTGGGTCTCCTTAGCGCTCACATAAACACCCCAAGGGTGTCACATGCCCATGTGCTGAGGCATGATAACACTTGCATCACCTAGGCATTTGCTACGAAGGAAATGCACCAAATAACTGTGCTGTAAAGATAGCATTCCCTTGTTACAACAGATACCTACTGGGTTCTTTAAATAAAATTTAGGGGGAAAATACGTGTGGAATTACAAATTTGTACTGCCATAATCTATGCCTTCCAACTTCACATGAGCTGTAATCCTTTCCCTACCATATCATGCATCCTATAATCCTCCTCATTTTCCTGGGTCACAGGCTCTAAAATCCTCCTGCCCCTGGCATCTCAAATTCTTTCTCTCTACTTCTTCCTCCTACACTTACTGTAATTCCCCAGTGTAAGATATGCTGCAAGACCGCTCCCACATGATGGATTTTCATTCTGCTCAACCTTAAAGGTAACTAGCAATAAAAGTGTTTTATGTATCCAGTATTCATCGGCCTCATGTGGTTCTACAGGCTGTAATTTAATGTGTCAGTTGTGGAGTTATTCATAAACCATTCAAATTGTATCTTTCAACTTCAGAATGTCATCAAAACCACTTGATTGAATTCTGCCTCCAGTTTGGCATCTCTTTGCTCTACATGTAAATCAGTAATACACATTTAAACAAATTCAAAGTTTCTCAGAGCTCCCAATAGGAATGGTTGGTTGTTGCTGATTTTTTATTATTTATTTATTTATTTATTTTAGAACCCAGAGCATTAGGCCAATTGCGAAAGCAACAGCATTTGGGAGCAAATAGCTCCAAAGAGATGTCTTTCTAGAGAAAGAAAAAGAGTACTAAAAAGTGATCACATAAATCTGTAGCATCATTTTAAGAAGTAACTATTTAGAAATTTTTCAGATGGGGAAGGTAATGTTTGGATATAAGCACAAAGGACTTGTATGAAGAACCTCGCTCTCCAACAGTTTTCTTACCAAGCTGAGCCCATGACCCTAGTGTAGAGAAGTATGCTAGGAAGGAATGGGAACATTAGAAATCCATAATCAGTCCAGCTTTCCACAGTATAATGGGTAGCCCGAAGGTTCTCCAAATGCTTTGAACTACAAATCCCATAACTCCCAGACAGGATGGTCAAAGGTTGGAGAACTATCTGGAGGGCACTGGATTACCTTCTCCTGTTGTTGGCTGTATTGGCATAGAGGAAACCCATTCTACAATCCCCTGTTTTCACTTGTCTTTGTTTTAAGAGTCTAACTCTGTTGTTATGATCAATTGTTCTATTAGACACGACATTAATTAATTTGATTTGATTTGATTATCAAATACCCACAAGAGTGAGTGGCATTTGTTGAAATCTTATTATTTGAGACATCAAACAATGTTCAGCAGTCAAACCATTTTACCTGAATTTGATTGTATACTCGCTACACTATAAAAATCAAATTTAATGTTAGAACCACTAAGCAGTTGTCCACTATTTACTAATTGCTAGCAAACATTTGGAAGAGAATAGCCCCAAATTGTCTTAGCTGGACCAAATGCACTCCACCAGCCCTGCTAAACATGCTGGTTCTGCTGCCCAGCTGGGAGTGCAAAATGGGATTATCAAATGCTGGCAGACCACAATATGCAGCTGGTGCATTGCATTCACCATTTGTGCAAATCTAGGTCAGGCCAACTAACCTGATTCAGTTTTCTGTATTTTAAAAGAGTCTACATTGAGACCAAAATACTATTTAGAGGTTAGTTGTACAGTAGTCCATTACATGTTAGAAGGAGAAGCAGGACCACACTGCTGGTCCCATAATATATTTGTGAATGCTACTTAGCACACACACACACAGAATACATGAACTCAGCACAGGCATTTGAACATAAAAGCTTATATGTAAGCAGTTGCTTACTTGTTGGCTCTGCTTACACAAAGACTCTTCAGAAATCCTTGCTTCATGCATGGACACAGATAGTGCATATGATGCTATGGGCTGGGTTACTACCAGAGGCTCATCTCCTGCCTTTACACATTAGATTACTCATTACACATATAGGGCTTAAGCATGGCAACTAGAAGAATTCCATCACAGTTCTCAGATTATTTGAATCTATAAATGCCCAAGAATAGAGTGATAAGTTTGGCATAAAATTACCACTTCTTGCTAGCATGGGGGGGGGGGGATAACCAGAGAATACCATGTTCAGTTACTTTTTTCCAGGAACTATTTTGATTACCCATTACTCAAATTTCCTTGTTACTTGATTCATGCTCACTTTTTTGTTACTTTTTTTGGGGGGGAGGGTTAAAAAGTAAGAAACACCTAGCACTGGAAAAACATCCGCTCAAAATGCTCCCCAAAGCTCCCCCCCCCCGTAACATGAAAAATGTATAAATGTTACTTGTTACATCAAAAAGCAATGGTGTTACTTGTTATTGTGTTACCTTGCACTATGTCAGAAGAGGAAGCTGTGATAGGTTGCATCATTATTTATAACGTATTACTAGTACTTCCAAGCTCTGCAATTTTTAATGCCCCTCAAAATTAAAACAAAAACAAAAAACAAACTATTGGCAACTACACATTTGTAGTACATCAGGGAGAAAAATTCAAAACCAGTCCTCTCAATACAATTGTAATTTTCCTACTTCCAGTAATGTAATTGGTGTACTAGTCTTTGGTTTACTTAGAGCATTCAGCAATGTGATTCCATCTGCAGTGAAACATAGCATAGCCCAACTTTACTACCCCAAGACTCTGCTTTCTCACTGATACCTCATTTTTGTTGCCTGTGTAGATTAAGGTGCAGAGGAGTATGAAAATATGCATGGCTTGTTTTTCTCAAAAGCACAAAAATATAAAACAAGATTGAAGTAAGACTAGTTTAATTAGCTTTCAAAATCAGATTAACTTTTTAGCTAATACAAAAGGGATGTACAAAATACAAATAATAGGATCTTTGGGTTCTTCACTTTCAGAATAAATCAGAAATAACCCCTATTCCACTCCCTCATATTATTGCAAGCTACAGAGGAGACATGGATTGAAGTCTGAAGCCTGAAGTCAAACATCCCATTGGTTATTGTAAATCAATATGTGGATGTCAGACAGCAAACCTATGCACACTTGCTTGCAAATGTATTCCATTGAAATCAGAGGGACTCATAGGTCAGTCTTATGCATGTTTGAAGCCAGCCTTTGTTATCCCTCTGGGGACACTAGGTTCAGTACACAACCAGACTGGAAAGGGGTCTTAGAATTTTATATTCTGCTTTCCTTTGTAAAAATAATATCAAAGCATGTTACAGACTAAACATTCATATACAAACACCACAAAAGTAAATGCTACTTCTAAAATCCATTATGTACCTCAAAACCAAAAGCAGAATAAAAAAATTGCAAGCATGAAAATAAGGTTGTTTTCAAGAGGGAGATTCAAGTAGAGTAGATCTCTTATATGCTACTACTGTTCAAGAGACAGGTGGCATGGCAGGACTGAGACCAAAGGTCAGAAAGTTCAAGGTCCAGGTAGCCAATTTTCTGCACCAGCTAGGCGGGGGAAATGTGCAAATGTACTCTAAAACCAGAAATGGTCAGAAATCCATATCTGGTTTGCTTTGTTGCTGCTGTTCCTGTTTGTGCCCCATTAAATTACACAATTACCACTCCTAGAGGCTCCCTGAAAAGAAAACTACTTTATTCATCTGAAACTTCTCTTTCAGGTTTCCAGGACTTCTAGGCAAAAATAGCCATCTGGCCTTCATATGACCAATGGGCTGCAATCTGCCCACCCTTAGTCTAGTAGACACACCAACTGTTATGCCCACAGCCTCCATGGTTTATAATCTCAATCCTTCCAAACCTTTATATCTGACTAGCCAATAGGGAATAGTTTCTAGACCCTTATTTTTTTAATGCAAGGATTCCTTAAGACCTGGAAATTATTTCGAGTGTTTCTCCAGGTTAAAAAAAGTAGAGAAAAGATCATAGAGAGTCATAGGACTTTTTCGGACGTTGATCTGTAGCGCAAGCAGCCTCATCCCCGTTGCGAGGCTGCTGCATGGCAGGGGGGCAGTTTTGGATGACGCTGTCCCCCTGCCGATACTGTTGCAGAAGAGCTGGGAGGCTGCAGCGCCATATTCAGCAATTTTCTAATCACAGAAGTTGACCGTGATTACAAAATCACCAAATATGGCACTGCAGCCTTCTGTAACAGTATTGGCACAGGGACAGCGTCACCCAAAACTGCCCCCCTGCTGCGCAGCAGCCTCGCAACGGGGACGAGGCTGCTTGCGCTATAGATCGACGTCCGAAAAAGTCCATAGAGTAAGAAGAGACCACAAGGACCATCCAGTCCAACCCCCTGCCATGCAGGAATACCCAATCAAAGCATTCCCAACAGATGACCATCCAGCCTCTGTTTAAAAACCTCCAAAGAAGGTGATTCCACCACATTCTGAGGCTGCGCTTTCCACTCCCAAATAGCTCTTACTGTCAGGAAGTTCTTCCTAATGTTTAGGTGGAATTTTTTTTCCTGTAGCTTGAGTCCATTGCTCTGTGTCCTAGTCTCTGAAGCAGCAGAAAACAAGCTTGCTCCATCCTCAAATTGACCTCCCTTCAAATATTTAAACATGGCTATCATATCACCTCTTACCCTTCACTTCTCCAGGCTAAACACACCCAGCTCCCTAATGACATGGCTTCCAGACTTCCCATCATTTTGGTCACCCTCCTCTGGACACATTACAGCTTCTCAATATCCTTCTTGAATTGTGGAACCCAGAACTGGACACAGTATTCCAGGCGAGGTCTGACCAAAGGAGAACAGAGTGGCACTATTACTTTCCTCAATCTAGACACTATACTCCTATTGATGCAGCCTAGAATCGCATTGGCTTTTCTGGCTGCCGCATCACACTGCTGACTCATGTTCAGTTTGTCGTCCACTAAGACTCCTAGATCCCTTTTGCATGTATTGCCATCAAGCCAGGTGTCACCCATTCTATATCTGTGCATTCCATCATTATTGCCCAAATGTAGTATCCTACATTTCTCCCTGCTGAAATTCATTTTGTTAGTTTTGGTCCAGCTTTCTAATCTGTTAAGGTCATTTTCAATTCTGATCCCATCCTCTGGAGTATTACCTACCCTTCCTAATTTACTGTCATCTGCAAACTTGATAAGCATGCCACATAAGGTTTCTACGGAGCCTCTCTCAAAAGCCCTTTCTTGCCTGTTTCCAAAGTCATCAACTTCCTTCTCTTTCAAGCCTCTTTGAACTGTGAGTTCTGTTTTTCAGTCCACTTGACTTTTTAACAGTGGGATTCTAACCTCTTAGACTTCCTGGAAACTTCTTATCCTCAAATGAGTTTCTATCTCTATGCCTAGGTGAGGCTTTACTACCATCTAAAATGCAAACACCATGAGAGCTTCATTCCCCAAGCAGCGGAAATCTCTGCCACATCTCTAGATCCAAGGTAGATCATGCATTTGCTAGAAAGAAAGAAGGCGGAAAAGAAAGAAAGAAAGAAAGAAAGAAAGAAAGAAAGAAAGAAAGAGGAGCAGTATCTAACAGGAAGGGTAGGCTTGGATCAGGACCACACTGTGCAATGAAGGGACGGACACCTCTTATCCCTGCAATATTTTGCTGCATATGAAAATATTGGGAGAAAGGTGGGATGATAGACAGATAGACATAGATGGATGGATAGATAGATAGATAGATAGATAGATAGATAGATAGATAATTATTGGTATTTGCCCCTAAATGCACCATTCCAGCAAATGGAATCTTTGCAGGCTAATTGACTGTGGCATCGCTGAGGCTGGTGTCACTCCTCACCCCGACGGTGTCACCTGGTGCGGTTCAGCTTCTCCGCACCCCACTAGTGCCACCACAGCTAATAGTTCAGGGGAGGAATGAACTCAGACTCCTTCTCTCATGCCATTGTCCCAAACTGGATTGATTGGTCCCCTTGACATCTCCCATTTTCCACCTAAGACAAATTGATCATGTTTTAACCCACACAGTTTATCCTACCCAACATAAACGATCATGTTGCAAATATATGATGTATTTACAAGCCACTTATGATGCAGTATTATACACATTGGTCTTTAAACTCAATTGGACTTGCTTCTGAATAGGCATACCAAGCATATGATTGAGCTGTTAAGTGTCAGAGACTTTGGAGATTTTCAGATGCCTCTTTCAGCCTCTTGCCTCTTTCAGCCTCCGGTGCAGTAATGAGGCTGCCGCGCGGCAAGGGGTCCATTTTGGATGACGCCGTTTCTCTCTCGGCATCGTCCGTGACTGTTGTGGCTAGCATTGGAGACGGCTGTGTTGTTTTTTACTCATGGACAACTTCCGTGAGTGAAAAACAGTGCGGCCGCCTCCAATGCTAGCCGCAACAGTCACGGACGACGCCGAGAGAGAAACGGCGTCATCCGAAATGGCCCCCTTGCCATGCAGCAGCCTCGTTACTGCACCGGAGGCTGCTTGCGCGGCAAGAGGCTGAAAGAGGCGTCCGAAAATCTCCTTTATCTCAACAAGCATAATACAATATAGATTAAATCTAGAGAAAATATTCTGAAGCCGAGAAACAGCTCATGTACAAAATAGCATGGCTGTATGCATCACTGCTACATCATGGAGACAAGTGTCGTTTTCTCATTAGGTAAACATGCTGCTTTAACACTCTAAATCAGAAACTGGGATGAAATCTTTACTTCAAGGATAAAAGGGACATTATATGCGAGATAAGTACAACAGTATCCCAACTTTACTCTCTGTTTAAAGGGAAAGAAACCACTGGATGTGTCAACATATAGAAGTGTTAGGGGTAGGCACCAGTTAACTCCTCTAGTCATTTTTCTGACTCAGTTCATGGTGGGAGGGGACAATATATTTTCCCTGCATGAGTAGAAAAGAATCTGGGGGAAAGAGCTGAACAAAAGGAATAGTCAGAGAAGAAACAATTGAACTGTTCCTGTCTCATCATTCCTTGAGACTGTTTATAACATTCCCCATATTATGTTAGAGGCAGACTGAGCTACAATCAGGAAATTCCTTTGTTTTATTTTTAAACCTCTAGGCAATTTACATAAATATTTTACCAAGACATTTTTTGTCTTTATGGCAATTAATAATAGGGAGCCAATATTCTAGTGCTAAGTAGTGAGGTGGACACACCAGACAACAGATGCAGAATGGGGTGGAGTAGGGGAAGAGGACGCAGGCTTGCAAGACACAGGGCCTGTCTAAATGGTGAAAATACTCTTCACAGAATGTGAGGAGAATACCTGTTGTCCCAATGGGATCCTGAAGCAACTGAAAGTATTGTGAAGGAGGGGGGCTCAAAACGCCATATACTCCACAGGGAAAACCTTCATGGTTTTCCCCATATTTTTTGAAAAACCGCACTGGAAAAGCGCATTCCTGCTTGTTGGGACAAGCGGCTGAATTGATTCACTTTCCCAATACAAACAGAAGTTGGCAGATGATTGGTGGGGCATGCAGGTGGGGGCGGAGCTTGCTGGCAAGGCAAACGCCAGAACGACCATCTTAGATTTTCCCTGTAGCAATCATGAGCTATGGTGAAAAAACAGCCTTTTGTGTGTGTGTCTTTGCTAAAGAGGAAGGTCACACTTCTGCACCTTGTATTTTGTTTTGTTTTTTTAATGTTTAGCAGTAGCAACCAGGGGGAAATAAAATCATGAGTAATTCACTTGTGCCGCCATTTTGATTTGCAGGCATGCCTGTGAGAATATTGCACGCAGTTGCACGGTCTATCCTTCATCCTCCAAAGTAGGCATTTTGCCATCAGGATCAGCAGTACAGTAGCACTCCTGTATCCACAGGGGATTGGTTCCAGGGCCTCCCACGGATTGTGAATTACATAGATAATAGCAAACGCCATCCCAGGGGGCCATCCCTGGGAAAGGGGGGAGTTGAGTTCACTCCTCCCCCTCCCTTCCCAATTCGCCCCTGCCATGGCCCCGCCACAGCAGTGATCACGGGGCGAAGCGGATGTAGGAGTGATCTTGCCCGTCTTCCCCTGGTGATTGCCACTGCGGCAGAGCCATGACAAGGGGGAAGGGGGGCAGATTGCTTCTCTGCCCCCTTCCCCTTCACCCCTGCAATCCTGCCATGGCAAAAAGATCACTCCCAGGGGAAGGGACGGGAGAGGTGAGATCCCTCCCCCCTCCCACCATCACCAACTGCAAATAATTGAATCAGTGGTTGACGAATCAGCGGATATGGGAATGCTACTGTACATGCTCTCCTGTCATACTGACAAGTCTGCTGGAATAGGGACAGGACATTTTGCTGTTGTCCTTAGAAAACAGAATGTTTTCCATGAATCCAGCTACATAAATCCAGGGAGATTCAGTGCTGAGAACAGAACTCAAGTATGACTACATGTTTTTATCTAATGGTCAGTGACAACAGTCAGGATCCAAAGAGGATCTCAGCGGCTCACACATGCCCAGTGGAATTTTGGATTTCTGTCTTCTTCCTTCAATATTTGAAAACCTTCTTGCTTTCAAAATGATTAACCACACATCATAATTCCCAAGCCCTCTTGGACTGACAGAAATATGCTTTTTTGTATCCTGGCCATTGAAAATAGAAAAAATATATTCACTCTATAGCTTCTATGGATTTACACTTATTTATCTGAAAGCTGAGTTCACTTCCAACTTGCTTAATTTTCTCCCTGCAAGTCCCTCTGGTTTAATTAGGCTTGTGTAATATCACATACACAGACTGCAAATGGTTATTGCTAAGGAAGAAACAACAGTGGCTTGTTCATTTTTTTTCTGCCAAAATTTTTTGAAAAAATACTTAGCTTGTGTCGTTTAGACCAAAATTACATATTTGTTTACTGGAGGACACAGAGCAAAATTTGCAAATTAACACATGCACTAAAGCAAAACACTTAAAAGCATAAGTGTGTGTGTGTGTGTGTCTATCTAACTATACACACACACACACACACACACATATATATATATATATATATATATATATATATCCCCCGCCAAACTTCACCATAATTTCCTGGTGCAATGACTATTTACAACTTCTGCTTCCCACCTTCATTTCATTTTATGGCTATTCAAGATTTAGCATTGAGCTTAGTGAACATCCTGAAATCACATGATATTACATCATCATTAAAAGATAAAAAGGTATAGACCTGATGTATTCCTTGTGTAGGATACCACATCACAGCCATGTAGAGTAAATAAGCAGTGAAAATAATTTTTTTAAAAGGTTTGACAGCAAGTCATGGATCACACTTGCAAAAGAAGCTTCAGTTTGGTTGATGCTTAAATCCTGCTAAACTAGACCACCTGCCTTTTTTAGTTTTATCTGAAATCACTTGTGCTCCATACAATCGAATTTTGAGATCCCAAGATCTGTAACTTGCTGTATTAAGCTATGAACATATATAGACAAAGACTTCCTTGTCCGACTTCATAGACCACCAGGTGAGAGGCTCATAATTCTATTAATTCACTGTGATTTGTATTAAAGTCTTAATCAAGAAGATGTGCACAAAGGAAAAAAAATTAAACTATCAGCAAACGTGTTTGGCAATGGGCTTGAGGCAGGGATTGGGGTCTGCTTGGCCGCTTGTTTCCACTGCACATCTGAGAAGCCTTCTAAAACAAAGCTTTAGGGAAAGCCTTTTCCTAAGGGCAGTAGGCAAGACTCTGCGTTAGACAATGGGCTTGAGGCAGGGGTTGACATCTGCTTGGTCGCCTGTCCCTGCTGCACATCTGAAGGGCCTTCTAAAGCTTTTGGAAAGCTTTAGAAGGATCCTTCCACTTCAAGCACATTGCCTAACATGTTTGCTGTTACCGCTTCCATCACATGACTGGTAGGCAAAAAGCAGTTGAGATCATAGAAGGATTGTTCAAAGGAGGAAAACGTTTTCCCTTCCATAATGTTTCTGGATGAATGTGTTATGTTACAAAGCCCAGCAAGTCGGTTGCTAAAAAGTATACGAGTCGCAAGCTGAGTCAAGTCAATGTGTCATTTATTGTCAAGTTGAGTCATTGAAGTGACTTGAGTCCAACTAGATTTTCAGACAACACTGTTATAGTGTTACTATTCCACTATATTTGCTATGGCTGCCTCCTGTTGAATCCTGGGATTTGCAGTTTAGGGAGGGGCATTTGCAACTCTCAGTTAGAGAGCTCTTAGGCCTCACTAAACTACAAACCCCAGAATTCTACAGCAGGAAGCCAGAGCAGTTAAAGTGGAACAGTAACACTGTAACAGTGTAGTCTGAAAATCTTACAAGTCAATCAATGAAAGTCTACATCACTAATAATTTAACTAGTTTTGGACTAAAGTTTGTGTCAATTAGCTTGAGACTATAATATCCAGGGTTTCTACACCAATTGAGGAACTAGGCAACCTCACAACATTTGGAAGAGATGCACAATTAATTATGCAAGTTAATAAAGTTGTCTATGATTTATTTATTATCTAATAGATATCAATTTCCCTCTATAATATAGAACTATTTTGTGTCATTGTACATCTTATTCA
The DNA here is from genome assembly GCA_030847615.1 of Gambelia wislizenii. NCBI lineage: Eukaryota > Metazoa > Chordata > Lepidosauria > Squamata > Crotaphytidae > Gambelia > Gambelia wislizenii. The sequence continues at coordinate 115,842,849 of JAUMIR010000004.1, forward strand.
GACAAATTAGGAAAAAACTGTGAGTGTCATGGCTTTAAACCTTAAACCAACAGAATGCAAAAGAATTAAAACATGTCCTTACTCTCTCTTCAAAAATATCCAGGAAATTGTGCAGTGAACTTCAAACCTAAAGTCACCAGGCCGATTGACTTCCTAAATCTACTGAGATAAAGTTGTTCTGAGATGCTGGAACAAAAATCAATTTCTGAGCACATTTTTCCTGTTCACCCAATAGCCTATTAAAGTTGTGTCAAATCTCCTGCAAAGTCAGCACCCCCCATTTGTATGCATTTCACAGGCAACATTTTGAAAGAATATTTGCCACTATACACTTCTAAAATTACAGTATACGCTGGGTTATGTGTATAGTCCATCATGATTCTAATAATAAAGGACAATATTTCGGGAGAGGATAAACAAAAAAAGAATGTGGGTGCAATTTTAATGCCATATCAAAGATTGTCTTGCAAACCAAACACGCGTATCAGTGCTTCTTCCAGGGCTGAGGGAAGAAAATTAACCCTACATACTGTACTTAGAAAAACTGACTGTACCAATCTGGTATCATGGTCAAGTGTACTTCAACAAAGCCACACATGTGTAGAATACCTAGCAGAGACTACACAGCCTGACACTATTTGGAAAGCGGGGAAAGGTCTTGATTGACACACTCCCCTTTTCGGTAAAACAACAGGAATGGTTGGAAGTGTTAACCTGGGAATGGAGAGATCCCGGTTCTAGTCCTCATTGACCCATAAAACTAACTGGATAACCTTGGGCCTGCCATTCTTTCTCAGCCAGACCAATCTTACAGACAAAGTATGTAAGGATGAAAATTATGTACGCTACTTTTTGTTCGCTGGAAGAAAGGCTGGATGCAAATGCAACTAACAAACAAATATATGTAAGTCAACAATGTCCCACAATATGGAACACAAAAACGGACAAACATAGGTCCTGTCTATACAAGGGGTAAATAATATATACACATTTGAAAAGGCAGGCGTTCACAATGATGCGAACAGCCTACATGGCTAAAATTCCCCCCCCAAAAAAAAACCTCCAAATGACCCCAGCCAGCTGGCTACCGCAAGTGATCTACTAGGGATTTCAAATCTCCCTCCACCTATATTTAAAAAAAAAAAAAAAAAAGCTTCCTGTGGTGCACACAGGTGTTCTTTCATCCTTATAACATAAAAAAGGAAAAAAAGAGTTAAAATCGCTATTTCACTGACTTACCAGACCCTTGCTTAGCCGGAATCCAACATGGCGGCCACTGCTGATTCCCCTTTTTCCTAGCCCCACCCCCTCTGCACATCCAGCCAATCAGATTCCCCTGCTTGTGTGTATCTGTGCGAATGTGAGTGGTCAAACAATCACACATTCGCAAGCCGTATGGATTTTTTCTAAAAATCCAAATGGTTCCGCAGACACGGCACGAACGGTTTTTTCAGGGGATTTGGCTGTCCCCTTTCGAATGACACGAATTTATGTGTATGTCCGTATGAACAGATTGCCAGTCTTTCACATACCATTTGTTTGTTTGTTTGTTTGTTTGTTTGTTTTGCCATTTGTGGGGGGAGAGAACTGAGGCCCTGCCCTCTATCCAGGCTCAGCTGGCTGCTTTAAAAACCTGCCTTGGAAGCTCCAGCATTTGAGAGAGAACTGAGGCCCTCCCCTCCATCCAGGTTCAGCTTTAATAGTTACACTGTCCGAGCAGGTGGTGAGAGGTCTGAAGCCTCCTCACTCTGCCACCTACAGCTCAAGTGGAAGGGAATGACTGCTGACAATTCCTTATTTGTTTATCTGTTTCTTTCTTTTCAATTTGCCACTTTTCTTGGTTTATTTATTTTTAACAACTGAAATATCAAATCTCTAGTATAACTTTGTTATATGGTGGGCTATAGCTAGCTTTTGTTTTTTTCTAGGCAATGTTAGGGTTCATTATTTATTATAGCATATTTGTTCTCCCTGTTGTTTATTCCTTTGTTGCTGGTTTTCATTATTTTAATTCTCCTTTTCTAATGGCTGCCGTTCACCATTCTAATCTGATATCTATTAGATGTCGTCCTCTAGCTCAACTTCCTTTTGGCTGTTCCCTCTGGAATTGCCAATCAGCTGCCCCAAAGGCAGAAGCAATCCATGACCTATTTGTTTCTAGGTCCTTTACTCTCCTGGCTCTTACAGAAACTTGGATTTCCCCCCAGGACACTGTTACCTCGGCTGCCCTCTTGTCTGGCAACCTTTCTTTTACCCATTCTAGTCACCAAGAAGGTAGAGGTGGAGGAGTTGGCATTTTGTTATCTAGTCAATGCCAGTTTCAAGTTTTATCATTTCCTCAAGCTTAATGCTTCTTTTCATTTGAGTTTCTTGCTATTAAACTTTTCTCGCCTCTTCAATTGCGTGTTGTAGTCATCTATTGTCCACCTGACCCATCAGCCAAGTTCCTTTCTGATTTTGATTCCTGGCTGATGTATTTTTTGTCAGATGATATCCCTATTCTTCTCATGGGGGACTTCAATATTCATATGGATGATCTTACTAATTCTACAGCCACATGTTTTAGTGCTCTGCTATCTTCTTTTGGTTTGGAACTTTGCTCTAGGTTACCTACTCACTCTCTTGGACATTGCCTTGATTTAGTTTTGACTAAAAAATGTGTACCTTCTGAGTATTCAGCTATTGAATTTCCATTATCTGACCATTACCTTATTTCCTTTTCCCTCACTTATTGCCCTCCCCCTCACCAGATTATTCAGTGTTCTTTTCGTAACCTCCACTCTGTGAATCCTGAAGCATTTGGCCAGGCATTGGATTCTTCTCTATCTTCTTTAAGTCTTGGCAGCTCTGTGGATTCGGCTGTATCTTTATTTAACTGAACCTTATCCCATAGTCTTGACTGTTTTGCCCCTTTATTGACTCATGCAAGTTCTTCAGTTAAGCCACAGCCCTGGCTTACTCCAGTTGTTCAGTATCTCCAATCTTGTTCCTGAGCAGCTGAGTGTCTATGGAAAAAGTCCAGGGAATTGGCTTTTATTCATTATAAATTTGTTCTTTTTTCTTATTCACATGCTATTTCTCTGGCAAAACAGAATTTTTTTGCATCACTGATTAGTGCTAATGAGCGACGGCCTCAGCGTCTTTTCTCAACTCTTAATTCTCTGTTAAAATTTTCATCTCCATCAGTTCCTTTTTCCTTTTCTCCTAACGATTTTGCCTCTCACTTCACTGCTAACTCATTAGAATGATCTAATTCATTCTTCTATGGAAGTTTCTGACTCGCCTTTTGTTCCAGTACCTCAACCACCCATATTGGTAAAATTTTCTGCCTTCCCCCCGGTCTCTCTAGCTAAACTAGCTAAGCTGGTGAAATCGTCTAACCCATCTACTCGTTTTCTTGATCCCATTCCTTTTCGCTTATTAAGCTCAGTTGCTTCTTCTATTCTCCCTTCTCTTCTTTTTATTATTAATCTCTCTCTCTCTACCGGTTGCTTTCCTTCTAATTTCAAACATGCTTTGGTTTCTCCCATTCTCAAGAAGCCATCACTTGACCTGCTCTCCCTCTCTACTTATCGGCCAATCTCACTATTGCCTTTCTTTTCTATGGTTCTGGAACATGCTGTTTATTCTTCTTGTCTAGACATTCTCTACACTAACTCTCTAATGGATCCTTTTCAGTCTGGCTTTCGTCCATTGCACTCAACTGAGACAGCTCTTGCCAAGATTACTGATGATCTTTTCTTGACCAAATTGAAAAGTCTTTACTCGGTATTGATTCTTCTTGATCTTTCCGCTGCCTTTGATACTGTTGATCACAGTCTTATGGTGGATCTGTTCCAGGATCTTGGATTTTCTGATTCTGTTCTTAACTGGTTCAGATCCTATCTTTCTGATGGGTCATTTGTGGTGATTGCTGGTGGTCAAGTCTCAGCTCCGGTGTCACCATCCGTTGGAGTTCCACAAGGCTCCGTTTTGGGCCCATTGTTATTTTCTCTATATACTTTGTCCCAAGGTAACCTTATTGGCTCCTACAGCTTTCAGTATCACTTATATGCTGATGACACCCAACTGTATTTTTCCACTCCCGAACTCTCTCCGGATGTTGAACAGCGAGTGCCATCATGTCTATTTGCTATTTCTGCTTGGATGTTCCGTTAGTGCCTTAAGCTCAATATGGACAAGACTGAGCTACTTATCTTCCCGCTGAAGCCAAATCTGCATTATTTATTTTCAATGACTGTTAGTGGCACTAATATTCAACCTGTAAAGGAAGTGTGTAGTCTTGGTTTCATTTTTTATTCTTGCCTTTCGTTCGTTCCTCAAATTCAGGCCATGGCAAAGTCATGTCATTTCTTTCTTTATAATCTAGTGAGAATCAGGCCTTTTCTTTCCGTTTTTGCTGCTAAGACTTTGGTTCATGCATTGGTCATTTCTCGCCTGGATTACTGTAATTCTTTGCTGACTGGGCTTCCTCTTTCCCATCTTGCCCCCTTGATTTCAGTACAATACTCTGCTGCTAGGATATTTTTTTCTGTCTGCCATTATGATCATGTCACCCCATTGTTGTTGTCCCTTCACTGGCTTCCGATCCCATTTAGAATTCGTTATAAGCTATTATTATTAACTTTCAAAGCTCTTCATGGTTTGGCCCCCATCTATTTGTCAGCACTTGTTTCCCCCTATTTTCCTGTTCATAACCTGCACTCTAGTGATTCAGGGCTGCTGATTCAGCCAAGGATTTCCTCTGCCCCTACTTGGATAGATCCTTTCTCCCACACTGCCCCCTATTTTTGCAATCTCCTTCCCACGAATTTGTGGACCACCACCTCTCTAGACTACTTTAAGTCTAAATTAAAGACTGTTCTATTTAGGGAAGCCTTCCAACTTTCATTTTGATTTTATGTCCACATTATTTGTATTAACTTACACTTCTTTCGTATTGTTTTAATCCTGTTATAGTAATATTTTATTAATTTTATAATTTTGTTTGTGGTTTTAGATTGTGCGCCGTAGGCAGGTTTTTGTGTTTATTGTGGATTGTTGTTTTTCTTTTTTGTAAAGTGCTATGTAAAGCTTATGGCACTATATAAATAAACATTATTATTATTATTATTATTTAGGCAGGCCCATAATATATGAGGTCCAAGTGATTCCATAGTTTTTTCAAATATAAAGAAGTGTGATGATATAATTATCATATGACATAATTACAATTAAGCAATTAAGTAGGAAGATACTAACTTCCCCAACCCCCCCCCAAAGATCCTGATGCAGACAAGATCAACTGAAGTACAACTGAAGTTAGAACCATAAAGTCCTACCAAGCTGTTCATCTAGTTCAGGGAGGAAAGCCAGAGACAGTATCAGATAACAGGCCAAAATCAGATGCCAACAGAGTCTAAAGTACTGTATGAACATGAACACCTGGAACAGCAAAAAGCCAAAATTTTAGAGCTGTTGTTCTCAACAAAGCCTGCCATCACAACACCATTTTATCTAACTGCTACTCATGTTTCACTCACAACAGTGCTATATCTAATCAGAGTTTATTCAGCCAGAGGCCTATCTAGGTGGGATCCTCAATGCCTGTGTGTTCTTTTACTTCATTCTAGCACTCCTTCTTATCAGGGCCATTCTGTCTGCCACTTTAAGCAGTTTTGTTCTGGAGGAAGTGCATCCTTAGCTTTCCACCAAGATGGCCCCAGTTCCTCTTCAGCCCTGCCATCATGGGGTTGTTTTCAAGGGGATCTGAAAAGGACTCCTCTAGAAGAGAATATCATTCTTCACAGACCAGGGTGCATCTACACTGTAGAAATAATGCAATTTGACACCACTTTAAGGGAAGTAGCTCCACCCTCCAGAATCCTAGGATTTGTAGTTTTACAAGGTCTTTAGTCTTCCCTACTTCACAAAACTTGAAACCTCATGATTCTGTAGGATGGAGCCATGGCAGTTGAAGTGATGTCAAACTGCATTAATTCTACAGTGTAGATGCACCCCAAATTAGGACTTATCAGCCAGGCAATATGAATAGTGGGCAAGGCTCCTGATTTTTGTGGGCTTCAAACCAAATGAGAACCACATATCTCCAACATTCATTTATTTAGGCCACAGTTTGTCCACATGTGGAGAGGGGATACATACAGGAGGAAATGCCTGTTCTGGTCTAAGCTATTTGCAGCTTGAGAGATCAAACCAGAAACATAATGGGTACCCACCTTTCAACTGTTATGGAACATGTAACATTGGTTTTTCCACTGGTTTGTCCTCATCAAAAACCAAGCTGCAGAATTTTGAACTAATTGATGTTTCTAGCTTCTATTCAAGCTAGCTCAATATAGAGGACAGGACATGTTATATGATGGTAACCAAGGTATGAAATGTGGTTGCTAGGTCTTGCAGTTCAGTGTGGACATCTGGGAAAGGTCACCATGGATCACAGTCTTTAACTTGGATTCAAAAAGCCAAGTTTGTCCCACATATACCCCCAGCTATGAACTTGGATCTTTCAAGAATGGTGTTTTCTCAGCCAAAATAGGAATTTCCCCAGTCAACCAGTGTACAGAAACTCTTTAGATCATCATCTCTAATTTGTCTGGATTGAGTCTACATTTACCTACCTCCTTCCCTCGTGCACTCCATGAAGCAGTCAAGCACTCACTGAGCAAGAACAGTGTTCCACTTAAAAAAAACAAAACAGATCTGGATATCAACAACATGCTACCAATACCACACTTGTAATCATAGAATCATAGGGTTGGAAGGTGCCTCATGGGCCATCAAGTCCAACCCCCTGCTCAATTCAGGATCTCCAGCTAAAAAATCAACAGCTTGTAGCTGCCAAGCCTCTTTTGGAAGCTATCCAGAGAACAAGACCTCATCACCTCTCTAGGCAATTGGTTCCATTGTCAAACTGCTCTTATTGTCTAGAGGTTCCTTCTAACGTTTAATTTAAATATACTCTCCTGTAACTTAAAACTATTAGAGCTGGTTCTCTGGGGCAGCAGAGAACAGGCCAGCCCCCTCCTCACTGTGACAGCTGTGGAGGTATTTAGAAAGTGCAATCATGTCACCCCTCAGTCTTCTCTTCACCAAGCTGAACATACTCAGCTCCTTCAACCTTTCCTCATATGTTTTGTTCTCCATACCTCTTATCATCCTTGCTGCCCTTCTGTGAACCTGCTTCAACTTTCTATATCCTTCTTAAAATGAGGTGTTGAGAACTGAATGCAGTACTCCAGATGATGCCTGACCAGCACAGAATGTAGTGGGACTATTACTTCCCTCAACTTGGAAACTATGCTTCTATTAATACAAACTAAAATAGCATTCACCTTATTTGCTGCAGCATAACACTGCTGCCTCATGTTCAACTTATGATCAACAATAATCACAAGGTCCTTTTTGCATGTACTACTGCTAAGCCATGTATCCCCATTCCTATACCTGTGTATTTTTGTGTGTGTGGCTTAAATGTAGAATTTTGCATTTGTCTCTATTGAATTTAATTTTATTAATTTCTGCCCTATTTTCTAGTTTATCTAATACTTTTTGAATCTGTTCCTATCTTCCAATGTGTTAGCTACCATTCCCAGTTTTGCATCATCTGCAAACTTGATAAGGATTCCCTCCACCCCATCAACACTGATAAAAATATTGAATAGTAATGGCCTTTCCAAAAGTTGTCCTGGAAGTGTTTAAATGCATGAGAAACAAAGTTAAAACACTGCAGAAGCCCCTACAGTTCCTTTAGATAGGAATAACAGTTTCCCAATATCTCTTCTGAGAATTATTACAGTATAGTATCCCCCAAGCTTTAATCCTGAAACTGAGTTCCAAAGGATATCATGTCTATCGTACTAAAAGTTGCTGAGCAATCACAGTCCCTCTGCTCCTCTTCTAGTATACGTCATAAAGCAGGATGATGAATACAGTTTGGGAACCAAAACCAGGTTGAAATGAGATTGAAATGGCTCCAGACAATCAGTTCCAACCAAGAGGATGCTACAAAGCATTGATTTATATCTGCAGTCTATTTAAGTTTCCACCACTCACAGACACACACAAAAATCCTTCCTCATCTGTTACTACAAGAAAGCATCTTCTAGAAATAAGAAATAATTACTGGCTGAAAATATAGCATTTTAAAAGCTATTTGGCTAATGAGTTTTGCTGGGATGTAGATGAAGAACATGTTTACCTTTACATGTTTCTAGGACATGAAGTGACCACAGATACTCTGTCTGCATTGTCTTTTGCTTGGTTTTGTTTGACTTGTGCAACTTTGTGTATTTCTTGTCCATGTTGCCCCAAAATGAAGGTGAACAAAGTGACAAGGAGAAAGCAGGTTGAAATAACAGGCATGGCTAGTTCATCCCAAAAAAATCCAACAAGACACTAGGAAGTAGAGACATAACATCACTGTGGTCATTAAAACTCAGAACCAGGGAGAGAAAGAGATGTCTGTGAGTACAATGAGAATTTCTTCTATTCTTCCCCACACCACTTTGCCACCCCCACCACCACAATTTTGAGGGTGGATGGAATGGGGGTGGGAGTTGTAGGAGGAATCATTCCCTTCCCAATTCCACTGATGGAAGCAATTTTATCAGCCAAATGGTTCTGTTCAGTCCCACCTGCAGTTATCTATCAGAAACAGGTGCTTTTGTTTTTCCCTTTGTACAGACAGTTCCATACCTGCCAAACACCCTGTTCAAGCCTTCTGCACAAAGGTTAAAGAAACACTCAAGGTAAGGAACACACTAGCTCTACCCCTTCTATTGTCACTTTGCATTAAAAACAGACGTCTGGGGTGGAGAGTGTCTTCTGTACATGGAGGGTTTTTTACAAGCCAGGTCTAAGGACAATCAAGATCCTGGCTCACATGAGAACTTCCATGGATAGAGGAGGTTCCATTCTTCATACCCATCTCTTTTTCTAAGAGCAAAATTATGTTGAAGGAGGTAGAGGTAGTGTTCTTCAATCCAAATCTACTTACTTAAATATTATGCATAAGATCAATATCCATTATCAGTCTATGGAGATTTTCAGACCTGCCAAAATGCATGTCTGCCGCGCGAGCAGCCTCCCGAAACTGCTGCGCGACAAGGGTCTACTTCGGACGACGCTGTGCCTCTCGCGAAACCGTCCGTGTCACTTCCGTGAAGCTTCGGACGGCTCGGCGCCATATTTCAATCTCGGGCAACCTCCGTGATTGAAATATGGCGCCGAGCCGTCCGAAGCTTCACGGAAGTGACACGGACGGTTTCGCGAGAGGCACAGCGTCGTCTGAAGTAGACCCTTGCCGCGCAGCAGTTTCGGGAGGCTGCTCGCGCGGCAGACATGCATTTTGGCAGGTCTGAAAATCTCCTATATCCAGAAATCTAAATAGTGATTCCCAAACCTCCAAACATAAGGCTTGTAAGTGCAATCATATTTATATACAAGAACCTCCTACTAGAATAGGTTTCTATAAACCGAATAAATTTGATTTTAAAAAAATACAATGAATGCACATAGCCAAAGTAACTTGTACAATATTTGCATTAGCTTTACATATGTGGCAGAGATCTGAGAACATGCTTGTTTAATGCTTCAGCCAAACTGCTATGCCTCAGAACACATTTTATTAGCTTGACCTCAGAGTTCATAAAAATTGCTTCTATTTAAGTGTTATGAAATTGACAGTATAACACATCTTTCCTGGGATGTTCTTATTTCTTTCAGAGGACAATCTACTGTGGCTACAGCATGCTAATTATAACTGCATTCAAAGAGTGTCTCCATGGAAACAAGAAGTGACAGAACAGTCACAGAGATGTTCTATTTTATATAAGAAATGAGGGGTTAAGCAAGTCAATGAATGTGTGATTGTGAGAAATACTTGCAAAATAAAATGTGTGCCCCCCCCCCAACTACTGTAATAATCAGAACTCCAAAAACAAACACATGCAGATCAATTTCTGCAAACTCTGGTGAAATGTGGGAGATAAACCAGTGTTAATTTCCTTACAAAACAATCACAGTTTCAGAACAAAAATGAATACACAAGATATACATTGATATAGATTTAGATGTAGATATAGCTGGAATAGCACTTTGCACTATGTTAAGGAAGAAGTGTGACACAGTACATTGTAGTTTTGTAACAGCTAACAGCAATTTAAAAAATGAAACTGCTGTATGTAAAACTAAATGTAAAGCCTCTTTCTTATTCAATATTTTTTGCTAACAGTGAGAGAGCAAAACAGAAAAGCAGGGATTAGCTCACTGAACCTTCCTAGCATTTCTTTTTTTATATAATTATTTTTTATTAATTCAAACAACAATAATATAATTACAAACATTCTTCAAAAATATATCACATATGAATAAGTCTCACCGATGTTTCCATACATAATAAGTATATGCAATAAAACAAATCACTTTCAATTTCCTCATTGAAAGAACAAGAAAGAAAATAAAAAATAAAGATTAGTATCTTAATAATTAACTTCTCTCTTCCTTTCCAGAGATAACTATATATTAAATAAGTCAGCAAGATACAGTCAAATCACAAGGTCCTTCAAGTTTTGTAACAATAGTAAAGTACTGTAGCAACAAACATAAAGTCCTCCACAGGGGTATTTTTAAAGACCAGTCAAGATATCCTTCCACAATCTGTTATGGCTGGATGGTGGTTGAGTCCTGTCCATATTACTGTTCATAAATTCTATTAAGGCTAACCATTTTTCTTGAAATGAGATTTTGTTGTGATTTCCTTGAGACTGTTCGGTCTGTTCTGAAAGTTTTTCCAGTAGCCATTTGTTCCAAAATCTTTTTCCACCAACTCCCCATTTTAAAAAATACCAGTTTTCCAATTTTGTGTGATTTCAATTCTTGTTATTGATAATAAAAAATTAATCAAATCTTTGTGTTTCACTGTGATATTTTCCTTAATAAAATGTGATAAAAGTGCCAAATTTAGGTTCAAGTGGATTCATTGTTTTAAATTTGAGAAATCAATTTAATAAGGTCTGGCCAAAACTTGAGTACAAAGGGACAGTGATACCACATATGCATATATGTGCCTTTTTCTTAACATCCTCTCCAGCAATTTGGGTTATTATTCTTAGTAATCTGGGCTAATCGGATAGGTGTTAGGTGTCATTTGTATGTCACTTTGAGTATGTTTTCTTTGATTATTGCAGGCTCCTTCCTAAAAACCGAGGAAGTCCAAATTTTGGAGCAGTCTGCATTTGTTAGAGGATGCATTAAAAGTCTGGTTCCCAAGCTGATTTAAATGCATGTCCTGTTTCGTAAGTGTCTTCTATCATGCAGTTGTATAGCTAGGTGTCCCTTTGTGTGTAGTTTTGGGGCCGCACCCAGATTTTCAAATCTTGTTAAAGGTCTAAGGGTGAATCTATTTTGGTGTAAAATAGATTTAAAAAATGTAAAATTTGAAAAAGTTGTAGCCAAGTAGGCCAAATTGGGTCTAATTCTTTTTAAAAGTTTTGTTTCTTTTGGGGTACCGGTACGTTATTTTTATATAGGTCTTTTATTGTATAGATACCTTTCCCCCCAAGTCTGCATATGATGTAAATTTCATTGGATCATAAAAGGCTGGATGAGTTTTAAATGGCCTTATGGGTGAGGGGTGGGGTATTAGTACTTGCTTCCATTGCTTCCAAACAGTTAAGGTCATACTTAAAAAGGGATTGTCTATTTTTTAAAGTTGAAAGTGAGATATATCAGAGAGAAAAAATCTTTTCTATTCAATTGGTCGGTGTGCTTCTCCTAAAAATCTGGATTGTGTGGGCTAGTTGTGAAGCAGCAAAATAATAAGAAATATTTGAGATTCCTAAGACTCCTATTTGAGACTTTATATGGATAATTCTATTTGGGAATCTCAGGTTTTTGGACATTAAAATGAATAATCTAAATAGTTTCTTCCAAGTATTAAAATATGAATTGGACGGTTTAAGTGATATTGTTAAAAAAAAAAAAAAGAAACAAAAGCTGTGGGAGTATAAACATCTTTAACAAAGCTATCTTCCCTAACAAGGAAAGATTAAATGTTTTCCATAAACAATTTTTTTTTGTTTTATCCATGTGGTGAGTTGTTTGTAATTTCGTGGTATTAATTGTGTAAGATCTTTTGTAATTGATATTCCTAAATACTTAAAGCCTGAAGGTTGGATATGTAACTTAGTCATCTGCTGCCATCTGTGTTGTGTCTGTAATGACGTGTTCAAACATAATAATTTAGATTTTGGTATGTTTATCCTGAATCCTGTATGGATGTCATAAGTAGTAACTATTTGTTGCAAAGAGGGAAAAGCATCTTCAAGATTTTCAATATATAGTAAAATATCATCTGCAAATAGACTGATTTTATGCATTTTTGATGCATTGTGGGCCCTTTAATTTGTTGGGAATTTCTAATGTCTTCTGCCAAAAGTTCAGTGGCAAGTGCAAATAATAAAGGGGAAAGTAGGCAACCTTGTTTGGTTCCACGATTAAGTTGAAATGGTTGTGAATCCACTTTGTTTACATAAATCGTTGCTTCAGAATTTAGGTATAAGTTTTAAAGAAATTTTACAAATTGTTGTCCCATGTCCATTTTTTGAAGTTGTTCAAACAGGTATGGCCATTCCAGGTGATCAAACGCTTTTAAAGCATCGAATGAAATTAAAGAGAAAGATGAGTGAGTGTTATTGCTATGATAGATAATGTTAAGAGTTCTTCTAATAGCATTAGCTAAATGATGGCCTGTCATAAAGCCTTTCTGATCTACATGGCTATATTTAGTGATAAATGAGTTAAGTCATTTGGAAAAGATGGATGTCATTATTTTAATATCACTGTTAACAGAGCTATTGGCATAAAAGCAGAGACTGATGGTGTGTCTTCTTCCATTTTTGGTACTGGGATAATATGAGATCTCTTCCAACTGTATGGATGAGGAACATTATTTAAAAGTGCATTGTATAGATTGTGGAGGTGTGGAATCAGGTCAGTTTTTAGCACTTTATAAAATTCAGTTGTATATCCATCCGGGCCAGGTGATTTTCCAAGTTTCTACTGGGAAATAGTCTGATCTATCTCTTGTATGGTGACTGGAGTGTTTAAGGTGGTTTTATGTTGTTCCTTTATTTTTGGTATTTGGAGGGTTTTGAAAAATTGAGAGTTCAGTAGATGAACAGTGTTCAGTGGAGTATAGGTTTTGGCAGAATTTACAAAACTTTTGGAGTATTTCAGTGGTTTTCATTATAATTTACCATCAGAAGATTTGAGTTGGATAAATCTCTTTTCTGCTTTTTTTTAAAACTAATCGTGTTAATAATTTAGAATTTTTATTGCCATGTTGGTAATAAAATACTTTTGTATATTGGATGGCTATTTGTATCTTTTTCAAATCTAATTCCTCTAATTCCACCTTTTTTTCTCATTAATTGTGTTAAAGTTTATTATTTTTGGTTTAGTTTGTGAACTTGGGTTAGTTTAATTATGTCATTTAATAACCTCTGTCTCTTTGCTTCTCGTATCTTTTTTTGTTTAGCACCTTCGTGGATCATCAGTCCACGTATGACTGATTTCATAGTATTCCGTGATAGGGATTCTTTAATATTTCCTATTTTATGTTCTTCATAAAATTGTTTTATTGATTGCTGTATGTAAGATTTAAATGTTTCATTAATTAACAGATGGGGGTTAAATCTCCATATTCTAGCTGGCTGAATGATTTCTTCCCAGGCCCAGTCCATAGTTAAGGGGGTATGATCCAAATGGCTGGCAGGGTGAATATCGACTGCTTGAATTTGGGAAATAAAATTTTTATTGATAAAAAAGTAGTCAATTCTTGAATAGGTATTATGGATTTGGGGGGAAGTATAATCCCTCATTGCAGGATTTAATGTGTGTCATGGATCAATTAGGTTCAATCTCTTAATATCGTTTAGAGGTATTTGTGAAGTTGAGGATTGCATTTTAGACATGTAGCAGGATTTGTCCAAATAGGCATTTGCATCACCAGCAACTATGACTTGCCCCTTAACCATTTGCTCTACTGTGTTCAAAAATGTGTTAAAAATAATTTTTGGTCTGTGTTAGGTGCGTAAAAGCTTGCTGGTATGACCTCTTTATTCAAAAGGAGGCCTTGTATTATGACATATCTACCTTTGGAGTCCTTAAGTATATTGTGTAAAAAAAGGGGGGGAGTCTGTTTATCCATAATTACTGCAGTCCCTCTTGTCTTCCCATTACCTCCTGCCACATACTGTTGTCCAAATTGAGATTTCGGGAAGACTGCGTTTGATATTTTGTTGTGTGTTTATTGCAAAAGAAGAAGAAGAAGAAGAAGAATGTTAGGGTGCAGAGGTTTGATCTGTTTTCGGATTTTTGACCTTTTAGTAGATGATCCCAAGACTCTAACATTAAAAGATAAAAATCTAAGATTGTTCATAGCTAACCAATTGGATATCATTAAGTCGTAGCTGTAATACAAATGGTTTCCTTAAAAATGTCGTTTAGGAAAGACGAGAAGGAGAGCACCAATAGGTTAGACCCATATAGATCTAGTTTCAAAAGTATTTTTTTTTGTTCCCTGTGGAAGAGAGGTAAAACTACCATTAAAATTAAAATTAAACAATAATTTCATTAATACAAAAATAACTAAAAACCTGAGGGGGAAAGTCACAAATAACATGCGAAACTTCAGCTAGGTCTTACTCTCTAGGCTTGTAAGGGAACAAACTATATTGGGAGGCTACCCAAAGCAATATAGTCTAGCCAAGGCTTCCCAATGGTGATGTGGGGGCAATTAGCCAACACACATTGGAAACTGCTTATTGTAGTGTAGATGTGTAAATAGCTATTGCTTAAAACAATTTGTAAGCTGCTCTGATAGCCTTGTGGCTGAACAGCGGGGTATAAATAAATAAATAATAAATAAAAATGTTAAAAGTCCTTAATACCAATTGTAGCACAACCAAGTAAACTTCAATAATTTAGTCATTACAAATTAACTGATACACATATGGGGACTTATCATGGTTGTCTAAGGTTGATGTTTCAACCATGAATTATTTTGGTAAGTCAAGGTGAATAGAAAGTCAAATGGAGCTTTTCAAGAAGTCAGGATGGTGACAAAGTCTCTAGAATATTACTATTGCCATTAGATGAGGTTTTCAGCTTCTTCGATGGTCTTTCATAGGGTGGGTTCTTTTTTGTTCATCTTAGAGACAAGAGTCCATGAGTTAGGGCATTTAATACAGTGGGGTCTAATTCGTATCTCTTGTCCTAATGATTTTGGTGCCTTGATGTTTACTGCAGTCAAAATGTAATAGTTGTGCTCTTGTTGATGCTATCATTGTTTTGTCATTATAGAAGACCATTATTTTAAATGGAAAGCCCCATTTATACTGAATTCTCTCTTTTTGCAGTAATGATGTTTGGGGCTTAAGAAGCTTTAGATTGCACAAAGTCTTAGTTCAAAGATCTTGGTATATTGATATATGGGCTTGACCATATTGTAAAGATGCTTGTTTTGAACAATTGAGATACATTTGGGGCAGAAAAATGTGCTAATGCTCTATGAGCATGTTCAGTATCAGATGATGTTAAGTTTAGATCAGGGCAATAACCTGTGATCCATTGTACTATAAAACTCAGAATATCTTTACCTTCCTCCCCTTCCGGAAAACCATGGTATCTGATGTTCAATTGTCTCCTCCTATTTTCCAAATCCTCCAGGTTATTATTAAGGATCCCATTAGCTTCTTCAAGTTTTTGTAGCCTGCATTCATGGTTTAATCCAGTCTGCCATGCTGCCATTGCAATTGCTGCCACATCATCAGTTTTCTCAGTCAATTCATCCGGTTTGGCTTGCAGGGGCATGAGAGCAGCAGACCAATCTTTCTGAAGGCTGCTGACTATTCTTTCCCTCAGTTTTTCCAGATGGTTGGGTAAGAGCTAAGTCATTTGTTTTGTTGGGCTCATGTGTCCCCCTCTGTTTGGCTTGTTGGCAGCAGGCACCATTTCTTCTTCAAGTTCATTGTCGCTTTGTGGTGGGGGGGTTCCTCTCTCTCTCTCTCTCTCTCTCTCTCTCTCTCTTTTGGCTTGGCAGTATTCAGAGATTGACCTTTCGGTCCCTCTTTTATTGGCCTGCATTAACCTAGAGGTTAAAATTGTAAAACTCCCCTGTTGCTTCTCTAATTGGCCTTTTGTTTGGGAAGACTTAGTCTGCTCTTGCTTCAGACGTCTGCCATCTTTGGCATCCGGACACCCCCCCTTCTTAGCATTGCTTTCTTTCTTTCTTTTTAAAATGATGATGGTGATACAGATGATAGTGAAATGTTGTTTAAAAAGACTGATTCTGTTCAGTGACAGGAATGTAGTCATTAAGGGGTATAACCTATTTCAGAGAAACAGACCAAACAGGAGGGGTGGTGGAGTAGTATTATATGTTAAGGATGTGTACATCTGTGAACAGATCCATGACTTAAATCCTGGGAGCCAGGTTGAGAGCATCTGGGTAAAAATCAAGGAGAGGGATGTCGTTGTGGGGTCTACTACAGACCTCCAAGCCAAACTGAGGACTTGGATGATGCCTTCCTAGAAGAGATAATTGCACATTCAGAAAGAAGAGATGTAGTAATAATGGGGAATTTTAACTATCCTGATATTTGTTGGAAGACCAGCTCTGCCAAAAATTTAAGGTCCAACAAATTCCTTACTTGCCTTGCAGACAATTTTATTGTCTAGAAGGTGGAAGAGGCAACAAGGGGATCAGCTATTTTAGATCTGATCCTAACAAACAGAGGTGATCTGGTTAATGGGGTGGAAGTGGTGGGGTCCTTGGGAGGGGACCATGTTCTCCTGGAGTTTGTTATACAGAGGAAAGGGAAAACCAAGTGTTGTCAGACATGCCTTCCAAACTTTAAGAAAGCTAATTTCAGAAAACTTAGGGAATTACTAGGGGTGATCCCATGGTCAGGAATACTAAAAGAGAAGGGAGTATATGATGGATGGGAGTTCCTAAAAAGTGAGGTATTGAAGGTGCAACTTCAAACAGTCCCAATGAGGAGGAAAAATGGTGGGTGTCTAAAGAAACTAGTATGGATGTCTAAAGAACTTTCAACTGAGCTAAGACTTAAAAGGATCATGTACAAGAAATGGCAAAAGTGAGAAATCACCAAAGAAGAATTCAAACAAATAGCCAACTCATGTAGAGGGGAAATCAGATGGAGCTCAGAGAGGTTTAAAAAAAAACATTAAAAGGGCTTTTGGGATATTTCCGTAGCAAAAGAAAGAACAAGAAAGTGGTAGGACTGCTGTGGAGAGAAGGTGGCAAAATGTTAATAGGGGAGAGAGAAAGGCAGAGCTACTCAACACTTTCTTTGCCTCAGTTTTCCCCCAAAAGGAGAACAGTGCTCAACCTGGAGAAAATGGAGAAGATGATGCAGTAAAGGAAATGCAGCACAGAATAGGTAAAGAGGTAGTTCAGGAATACCTGGCCAGTATAAATGAGTTCAAGTCTCCATGTCCATATGAACTCCATCCAAGAGTACTAAAAGAAGTGGCAGAAGTAATCTCAGATCATCTGGCAATAATCTTTGAGAAATTCTGGAGAATAGGAGAGGTCTCAGCAGATTGGAGGAGGGCAAATGTCCCCATCTTTAAAGGGGGGGGGGAGAAGACCCAAATAATTATCGCTCTGTCAGGCTGATATCAATACTAGGGAAGATTCTAGAGCAGATCATTAAACAGATAGTCTGTAAGCACTTAGAAAGGAATGCTGTATTTCATAATAAGGAAGGCATTTCAACACAGCAATGGTTGAGATATAAAGATATAAGTGTAGAAGAAGATAAGCAGACAATGAAATATCAAGTAGAATTGAAACAGGGAGGCCTTGACTGTCATTGGTATCTTTATACTCAAATGAGGGAGAGATATAAAATGGATGTTAAGCTAACAGGCATTATGACAAAGAATTCACTCTGGGAAGCTATTACGCAATTAGGGAATAGAAAGATGATCTCTAGATTCTATAAATTACTCCTACAATGGGATACAGAAGAAGACGTAATCAAGCCAAATATGATTGTATGAGCACAAAACATCAGGCACACAATACAATTGGAATCTTGTGAAGATATGTGGATAAAACAAACTAAAAGAATATTAAATCAAAAGTTAAGAGAAAACCTATATAAAATGTATTTTAGGTGGTATCTGTCACCCAGCAAACTCTCCAGAATGTATAAAGGAGCTCAGAATAACTGTTGGAAATGCGGAAACAAAAATGGAACATTTTTCCATCTTTGTGGAATTGTAAAAAAAATCAAATAAATTTTGGAAACAGGTCTGACAAACAATAGTAGAAATACTGAATATTCAACTGCAATGGAAACCGGAAGTATTCCTTTTAGGAATGATAGAAAAGAACTTGGAGAGAGAACATGGGAAAATAATCTTTTACATGCTAACAACTGCTAGAATCACATTTGCAACACTGTGGAAAAATAAAGAATGCCCAACAATGGATCAGTGGCTTGAAAAATTATATGAGTCCCTAAATTTGGATAGACTAACAATGTTATTAAAGGAAGAAATAATGGAACACTATGATAAAGATTGGGCAACCTTTGTTATATACCTAACAAACAGATGGGGTAAAATAGCAGCAAACTCCTACATTTGAATAAATAATATCAATGTAATGAGTGGAATAAGAATGAATAAGAACAAAATTAATAACAAAAAGGAACACTTTATTGTTATAATATCTAACTTTACTATTATCTACGATTTTTGTACAGGTTATGGGAACATATACAGCTAGGACATAACAGGAATATGATATATAAGGGAAACAGAGAGGGAAATATAGAAGCCGGGATTAAATGTATGAAATCGATGTACAAGATGAGAAAGGAAATACTAGGAGATGCCAGAATGGAAGTCAAGATATAACAGATAGACAGATAGATATTTTAAAGGAATTTATGTGCTTAGATTGCAAAAATGTTTGTTTATCAATATTTGTGTTGGATGTGTATAGAATTGATGATGAAGAAAAATGTAAGAAAATCTATGATGAGATGATTATCTCACATTTTTTAAAATTTTATGTATAATTTTTTTTGGTAATAAAAATAATAATTTAAAAAAAGAAAGGAATGCTGTGATCACTAAAAGTCAACATGGGTTTTTAAAAACAAGTCATGCCTGACTAATCTTATCTCTCTTTTTTTGAGAGTTACATACTTGGTAGATGAAGGGAATGCTGTGGATGTAGTATACCTTGATTTCAGTAAGGCCTTTGACAAAGTCCCCCATGATATTCTTGCAAAAAAGTTAGTAACAGGTGGGCTAGACAAGGCAACTGTTAGGTGGATTTGAAATTGGTTGATGGGCCGAATCCAATGGCTTCTCTTCATCCTGGAAAGAAGTGACAAGTGGGGTGCCACAGGGTTCTGTCCTGGGCCCAGTGCTATTCAACATCTTTATCAATTATTTGGAAGAGGGAATAGAGGGCATGCTTATCAAGTTTGCAGATGACAGCAGATTAGGAGAGCTAGCTAATACCCCAGAGGACAGGATCAGAAATGAAAATGACCTTAACAGATTAGAAAGCTGGACCCAAACTAACAAAATGAATTTCAACAGGGAGAAATGTAGGATACGACACTCGGGCAATAACAATGAAATGCACAGATATAGAATGAGTGACACCTGGCTTGATGGCAGTACATGCAAAAGGGATCTAGGAGTCTTAGTGGACAGAAAGCTGAACATGAGTCAGCAGTGTGATATGGCAGCTAAAAAAGCCAATGTGATTCTAGGCTGCATCAATAGGAGTATAGTGTCTAGATCCAGGGAAGTAATAGTGCCACTCTATTCTGCTTTAGTGAAACCTCACCGGGAATACTGTGTACAGTTCTGGGCACCACATTTCAAGAAGGATATGGACAAGCTGGAACTTGTCCAGGGGAGGGTGACCAAAACTTTTGAGAAGTCTGGAAACCATGCCCTATGAGGAGCGGCTTAGG
Source organism: Gambelia wislizenii (assembly GCA_030847615.1). Classification (NCBI taxonomy): domain Eukaryota; kingdom Metazoa; phylum Chordata; class Lepidosauria; order Squamata; family Crotaphytidae; genus Gambelia; species Gambelia wislizenii. The sequence goes on from JAUMIR010000004.1 coordinate 115,862,885, forward strand.
GAGCTGGGTATGTTTAGCCTGGAGAAGAGAAAGTTGAGAGGTGACATGATAGCCATGTTTAAATATTTGAAGGGATGTCATACTGAGGATGGGGCAAACTTGTTTTCTGCAGCTCCAGAAACTAGGACACGGAGCAATGGGCTCAAACTACAGGAAAAGAGATTCTACCTAAACATTAGGAAGAACTTCCTGACCATAAGAGCTGTTTTGGGAATGGAATGTGCTGCCTCAGAGTGTGGTGGAGACTCTTTCTTTGGAGATTTTTAAACAGAGGCTGGATGGCCATCTGTCAGGAATGCTTTGATTGTTTATTCCTGCATGGCAGGAGGTTGGACTGAATGGCCCTTATGGTCTCTTCCAACTCTATGATTCTGTGTTCCAGAGTGCAGATTCCTGGAGATTTTCATATACTTTGGGAGCTCAAACTCCGCAGTACACCTTACTGAGGAGGAACAAAATAAGAGTCCTCCTTTGCTACAGCAAATGGAAGACAAGTGTAGACAAAGAGACCAGTGGAAGAAGATACAGCAGCTGAAAGATTTCTCATTGCTTTGGACATTTCATGGTGGAAGCTGGATTTCTGAGTTGTAATCTAGCAGCTGAACCAGCATGGTGTGCTGTTTTGAGTGTTGCACTGGCACTCTGAGAGACCAAGGTTTGAATCTCCACAACACAAATCTGGCAGTTAAGGGTACTACTATTTTTAATATACAATTTCATTATTGGTCATACTTTGGGAGAGCTTTAATTGTGAATTCCTGCATGGCAGGTGCTTGAAGTAGATGGTCTTTACGATCCCTTCCAAGGCTCTGATTCTATTATTCTACCATAGTTAATGATATACAGACTTGCCATGTATATAGTACTTAGCAATATTATATCAGGGAACGGAAGAAACAGAATTCAGTGAGTCATTGTTAGTGCTCAAAACATTTTAAATACCTCATGGTCAAGAAACCTGAAACTTTATTCAAGTCTCTACGAATTAATTTTTTTAAAAAACACTGTGGTCATTGATATATAAATTCTACCCATGCCTAAAAGTGCATCTCTGGCAGTAACAAAATAATATATAATGCTTCTTCTTAGAACAGCATGGTTCCTAGTAACTGACAAATTACAATGTAAAATGCTAAATATTACTGAATTACTATCTCTGGGGGCTCAGCTAGACAGGAGAATTAAGTGTGGAAAATGTCAGCTTACCTCCCTTTCGCTCCAGTGCCCATTTGTTTACACAATTTTGTCTGAAAATGGATGGTGCAAAAAAGTACCAATTTTGCAACTAACAAAATTGAGGGGGGGGATCAGTTAGTGGTCTGGCGATAGGGCCACGGGTGGACGGCTGATGGCCCTGATGGAGCACAAACCCCCCCCCAGGATGTGTTGCCCTCCCTCAACTGTGACTGGATGCTCCCAGCCAGGCTCCCTCCCACCAGTCAATCAGCCAGCCAGCCAGCCAGCCTTCTCCGGCCCCTTCCACCAATAGCTCTGATGGGCCAGCTGCTGCTGGTGCCTGGTAACCTTACTTTTAGTCAGTCATGGAGGCCAAGCCCTCGCTACAGCAGCCTGTCCTGCCTGGTGCCCCGGTGGCTGCTGTGGCTGAGGGCTCAGCCTCTGTAACTGACAGTCATGGAGGCCGAACGCTTGGCCGTAACATCTGCCTAGGGCCAGGGCGCCTAGCTGGATGGGCTGCTGTGGTTGCTGCGGCCGAGAGATCGGCCGTCCATCAATCAGTCATGGGGAATGAGCCCAGCCAGGTGGCAGCAGGAAAAACTCGACTGCTTGGGCAGGTAGAAACAAGCAAGCCAGCAAGCTGGGAGGCAGGCAGCTAGGCGATCAGGGATGGGGAAAGCGCTGGGGTTGCCCAGTCTGTCATAACAACAATGGCGGATCCTGCATTGCAAGGCATCCCTTGCAAGCCCACCCCCTCCAAAGTCCAACCAATCACATCTCAGCTCTGCTGTGAGCCCATGTTTCGAGATGGTTGCTGGTTGATTAGACAACCAGTAGTGCGCAACCATAGGCAACTTTTTTTTAAAAAAAAGTCGGGAAAATAGCAAAAGTAGCTATTGCACTTTTCAAGGTTATTTTTGCTCCCCTCCTTCTGAACAGAGAGACTTTGGCCCAAAATGCCTGAGGACCATTAGGAATCTGGGCAAATTCTTTGAGGGTTCTTTTTTTTTCAGTGTAGACGTCCCCTGGGAGTAAGCAGATGGAGCAAGGTTTGTTGGAGGTTCAGTACTGGTAGCTGTGGTTCTCAACATGTTGTGGTTCCACATGTTGAAGGGCCACATGTTGTGGTTCTTGTGAGGTTTGGGTTTAGGGAGAAGCCATTCCCCTATTGATCTGTATTGTGAGTTAGGCTGCAGCATTTGCAAGCTGTATGTTGGAAAAGGTAAAGACAATTGTTTTATCCTCTTCTCACCCTTTCGGACCTTTAAAGTACACACACAGACACTTATAGCATCATAGTACACTAGTGTAATGGCATTTTTACAATGAAATGATGACTATTTCACCTATTCACTATGACTGAGAAAAATAACAAGAAAACATACATATCAAAAAATTTATGAACACACCTTAACCCCTACAAACCAAACCCCCAGTTTACAAAAAAAAACTTTCTCATCAAGGTCTGTGTCCAGCAACAAATAGTCCAATAAAAACAACAGAGAAGAGCCCAGCGACTGTCAAAGAATGATTGTGTAAGGAGGAGGCACAACTGGTAGTACCTGACAAAAATGAAGGAACTACACTGCAAGAGCTCATGCTTCTTTACAGCAGTCTGGAAGAGCCCTCTCTCTATATGAACAGATAGCACAGAATCAGAAATGCCAGGTACTGGTGAACCAAACTGGCTACATAATAGTACAAGGGCTCAGGTACATTTTCTCCATCATGCTAGCATGTCATATTTAGAGAATTAGAAAAATCCAAACACAAAAACATCACTTTCTACTTTCTACTTACCTAGGAATGTATGTGTTTCATCTAAGGGTGGAGATAGTTCTGAGTAAAAGCTAGACTTTTTTTTTAAGGGTATCAAACATTGCTTCTTTATCACACCATATTTGGAAGATTCCTAGAACTAACCTGAACTCGGACCCACGTAATCTGACAGAGATGTTTCCAGCATCCTGCCATCTTTAGATTGTAACTAAATAACTAAATATATACCTAAATATAGAATATATTCCACTCTTTCCCCCACATCCACTTTTTAAAACCTTGTTTACCATCATGCCTGATGAATTCTGGAAAATCAAAACTGGGAACACTGTTTTATGACCTTCAATTGGTCTAATAAAAACATTGTCCTTATATAGCTTTCAGTTTTCTTTCATGTGAGTAGCATGGCTGCTGTTGCTTTTATAGCTATGCACTTTTAGGGCACAGGGCTTATTTTTGCATTAAAATAACAGCAACCTAACATCTGAGCTCAAAACCTTTAGTTCCAAACTTAGTTCCAGGTTTCTTAACTATTGGACTACATGGGTCTCAAAGGCATATACTACATTTTGTACATAAAAAAATATTGTTTCCCTCCCCCAGAATTACCTTTTCAGAAATTCCAAACCATTCCAGTTTCACTGAACAGAAGTACAAAAATGGTTAAAGGTTTATGGTATTTCCCTTTTAAATTGTTCTAGTGCTGGTTTCTTTTTTACACATAAGGAGTAGTTTTTTAATTTGGGGAATATTTTTTAAAGAACAGTTTGGATGGAAGGTATAAAACTACCTCTGAGCATTTGTTGCCTAAGAAAACCCTATAAAATTCATGCAGTTGCCATAAGTCTCCAGGTGACTTGAAAACACAGGGCATTTAGTAGAAAATACTACTATTTTCAAATGAGTTTTTTATGTGGTAAAGTTGCCACAGAACTTTTTGGCACACCACTTTTGCATAGTGAATATTTTATTTGAATATATTTTTTGATAAGGCGAGGGCAGGAAAATCTCTTATAGGGGTGGAAGTTACATTCTAGAATGTATCTAAAACCATCAAATGTCTCTTGAGAAATCTAGAACAAAGAAATTAGTTGCTACTATTACCACAAGACTGTTAGCCCTGGAGTACCTCCTCAACCTACTGTCCTGGACAAAAGTCAGCAAGTGTCCAAGGAAGCAGGTGGTTGGTTTGTAGGTGCTGTCCAGTCCAGGTCAGTCATTGGTTATCTGAGTGAGATCAAGGTTAAAGCAAAAGGGTAGTCGATGACCAGACCAGAAGTTGTATCAGCAGGTAGGAAGTCCAGATATATAAGACAGCAAGGAGTAAACATAGTCGTCCAAAACGTATCCAATCCAAAGTCATGAAAAACAGGAACTCAAGAGCATACTGCCAGTCAACGAGATAAGACAGCTGTCAACACTAAGGCTGAGAGAGAACTGCAAGAATATTTATGGGCAGCTCCTTCTAGGCAACAGATGCCTAATTAATGCCTAATTATGCCAGCCTATATTACTTAACTGGCACTTGAATTGGTGTTTCTCTGTTGCTCAACAAAGCACAGGGGTGTGTCATCTCATGTGCCTGAAGCTTCTGCCAATCCTGCTGGGGAACAGGGTATCCTACTGCCCTAGCCTCCATCTCCTCAGACTCAGACAAAGTTCCATTATCAGGAACTGCAGCTTCCTAGCAATCTGGTGCCTCATCATCATCATCGGAGTCATCCAAGGGGTGAGTTATGACACCTGCCCAACCTAGTGCCTTCCAGATGTGTTTGACAACAATTGTGGAGATAGTTATAATCCAACATATATGGAGGGCACCAAGCTCAGGAAGTAAGCCTTAGATTGCCATAATATGTGCTTTGAGAAGTTCTGAGAACATTTTTTTAAACCGTACAGCTAAGAAAAGGATGTTAAACTTACTTTTATTGCACATTGTTACAGACAGAGCAAAAGGTATTCAAAAGAGAGGCAGAACCCATGACCAGTATGGCAAACTGAGAACTTCAACCCATCAGGACTCCTCCAGAATCTGGAGAATCAGAAATGTTGGGCAAACTTGTTCAGAGCAAAGTGCATGTTTAGCGCCACCACTAATTCTACAGGAACTACTATACTGGGAGCTGGAGGGATGCCTAAAGTTTGAACAGACATTTCTATTAGATTTCTACAGGGATAGAGTAAATGAGTCCTTTGCATCATAAAAAAAAGGGCTTGCATATATTAAAAGCCCCACAGGGCAAGCACTGAGAAGCTGAATACATTAAACAATCCTACTTCAGCCCAGATGTGTATGCACTAAAGCATTCTCTTTATGCTCATTAACTGTCAATGTCAATGCTTCACTCAGTACATTTAAGAAAGTACTTGAGTGTGAACTCATCATCATCAAGCGAGGAGTTAATAGCACTCAAAGCACATTCCTAAAATTAATCATGTGTTTAACTGCCATAACAAATTGAAATCTTAATGTGTAGCCTGTGCATTTTGCTCACCACTGACATCCAGCTTTAGATAGGAGTTTTTTCTTGCTTTCCTGGCCCCTTATTCATTTTCTTCCATTCTTTTTACTGCATACCATGCAGCTGTGGACAAGTTGACATAGGAACCACTAAATGCAATGTGCAAACACGAATCAAAGAACATGAGAGACACTGCAGACTGGGCCAGCCAGAAAAATCAGCAGTAGCAGAACATGTTATAAACCAACCTGGACACAAAATGCTATTTGAAAACACAGAAATTCTAGACCATGCCAACAACTATCATGTCAGAATGCACAGAGAAGCTATTGAAATCCACAAACACCTGGACAACATCATCAGGAAAGAAGAAACCTTAAAAGTAAACAAAACCTGGCTCCCAGTTTTGAAATATAATAGAATCAAAACTCAACACTTACAAAAGAATTCCACCCAGGGACAAGAGGATTTCCAGCAGATAATGGGCCATCAACCAACCATTAGCCAAACAGACACTAATCATCCTTGCATTTCTATAACCAGAAGCTAACCATTCAAATACACAAATTTACATATACTCCCCAACAGGGGTTCACAGCACATAAACTCCACACAACACACCTACCCAACCATTCTCTGAGGATGCCAGCCACAGATACAGGTGAAACGTCAGAAAGAAACTCTTCCAGAACACGGCCCAGAAAAAAAACAAGGAAAATCTTCTTCCATTCTAACTGCATCCTGAGGCATCCATTTTTAGTGTAAGAGGTACACAATAATTAGATCTGAACCTTCTTAAGTCCACTAAAATCAATGGGCCTGTTTGCCTATCTCCTGAATTAGTCTGTGACCAATTGTTATCCACAGTTTTAATGCCATCACTTCAGGTATCGTAATTTCTGAGCATCCAGTCCCCAGTGTTTTGTACCAGATAAAATGCAGTTTATCTCCAAGAGATTCATAATATTTTCAATAGCCATGGATGTTCTTCCTTGGGAAGAGTTGCATTTTCTCAGGTACAATAACACTGTGAAATGGATACTCAGAAATTATGATACCCAAAGTGATGACGTTGAAACTATATGCATTGTGGGACACAACATATGTGCATAAGGCAGAATCTAAGTGCCCTACAGGGTCTGACCAACAGCCTATCTTGTCCAGTATTCTGTTCACACAGTGGTCCATCAGTTAGCAACAGTAAACCCACCAGCAGATAGCCATTCTGGTGACATGTAGCCATCCTGAATAGTAGCCACTGATGGAGCCATCCTCCATGCAGTCAGCCCTCCATATCCATGGGTTCTTCATCCATGGATTCAACCAACCATGGCTCAAAAATATTCCGGGGGGATTCCAAAAAACAAACCTTGCTGTTTGCAATTTTATATAAGGGACGACATTTTACTAGGCCATTGTACATAATGGGACTTGAGCATCCACAGTTTTTGGTATCCACGATGGGTCCTGGAACCAAACCCAGTGGATACTGAGGTTCAATGTACATTGCAAATGTTTGGACTGAACTGTGCTCTCCTAATTTGCTCTAGTGACAGACAACTGAGAAGCACAATTCTATGCATGTTTAAAGTAAGTCCCACAACATTTACATGAGCCGCCCACATAAGTGAATTGCAGCCTAAATTAACATTTTTTACCTTCTGTTACAATGGCAAATTAAAGGTATCCTGATGTTTTACAAACCTTTTGTTTTTATTTTCACAGTTTTTATTGGATTGCTATTACTGTACATTCAAATGGGATTATGACACCATTCTCTGGTGATCTCCACTACTCCATTTCAGTCACATGAACAGAGTAATCCTACCAACTTGTTTATGTATTATTTTATTATATTATATTTATATCCTGCCTTTCTCCTGACAGGGGAGCTAAAGTGGCTTAAAATAAAGCTAAACCAAATCTTCTAGAGATGGCAGCAGCAAAACTTTCCCAGACCTCTTATTTATGCCAGAAATAAACAGGAACACAGCAGTGTGCATTTTTTCCTCCTTCCTAGTTACACCAAACCTTTTGCTAAAGTCAAGTATATCTAACCAGTCTTGATTCTTAACCATCATTATAGGGAAGAACTGACAGTCTGTGTGTCAGAGCTAGACCCCTTAAAGTATGCAAAGCTATACTTTTACTGGTACCATAGAGGCAAATTGCCACAAAGTGAATCAAAGTGGGAAAGAATAGTTTCCTTCTCTAATCTGCCCCTTCTCAGCTCTTGGGCATCCCTAACCAGCGCACAGCCTTCCCATATTCAGAAGATCACAGAGAGGTTAACTGAATTCATTTTTAGCTCTTTCTCTTGAGCAGCACTTAATGATCCTTTTCTTCAGCCACAGCCAAGAATTAACTTTACAAATGAACTGATCACTCATGGTGACTGCACAGCTGAAAGATTCCCTATACCACAGATGAAGCTGCCATTTGATACAAACAATTAAGAGTCACAACTGTATTTCATTACCTGCTAAGAATAAAAAGAACAGAACCATTAATATAAGGACCTGCAAAATAGTGACTTGTTCTTCTTTTAAAATGAGCTGTGTGGAAGAGAAATTACAGCAATTGAAACAAGAGCCTTCACCATCCAGCTCTGCAGATTGAATATGCCCTGGCCAAAGCTATCTCAGTACAAACAATTGACTCATCAATGGCTCTCTGCAATTTGGATTGAAACACTAGCACAAAAATGTTGGAGATGGAAGGGCTATACAGTTGGCAAGGAAACCTAAACTGAGGAAAGGAAACAACATATTTACAGAACTCAAGACCTTTGAATCCGCTGACATAATTATTGAGCATGCAACTACAGAAGCTGATCATTAAATACCAAAAAGTGCCAAATCATGTCCAAGTGCCAGTTTCTAACGCCTCCACTTACAGCATTCTACCAGCCATGTTAAGCTGCCATTATCAGTTGCTTCCTGAAACAGTCCAGATGGGAAATTTCTCCACATCAACCCAATCGCCTCTTCTTCAGAATCAGAAGGAATAGACATGGGTAGGCTAATCTGCAGGTCCCAAGAATATTATAAGATTATCATAAATGCAATATAGTACTGAGGATGTTAATTTTATTAAGGTACAGAATTGAGAAAATACTTCCAGTTTGCCAGGGCAATGAATAGGGAGGAAAACTAACACTTGATGAAGGAAGCATGATTCCCATCTTATCTGGGTCCCTGTTTGCACCCTGTAGGGCACAGAGTGGTACAGATTAGGATGAACCAGTTCCTAGGATTTCTTGTGACCAGAGCTCATGCTAGATCTTCTCTCCTGTCCAGCGAATTAACTTCTTGTTTGGCCTGGCCAGAGCGTAGGCTCCCTGGTTGGACCTGGGAAGGGTATTCCCTCTTTGCTCTGCCTATGGATCTTAAAACTATTCCATATCACATGGCTTAGCCTCCAGGATGATTACTCTCAATGTAGTATAATACTAAGTATGCTAACTTTATAAAGATATGGTGTGGGGAAAACCTAGTAACTAACATCTGTTTATCAGACTAAGGAGCAGGAAAGAGCTAATACCACTTGACCAAAGAAAAGACCGGCTTATGCAAATCATTCATCTGACTTTGTACTCATAACACCAACTGAGAGCAGCACATCAATGTAAACATGTGGGGGGAGGGGTCAACCAAGCACAAATATTATTATCTAGGCAGCTTTGGTCTTAAGGATCATTAGCTAGACACACCATGAAGAAACACATTCTGCCCTCTGCCATTAACTGTCTGGCAGTGTTTCCTTAAATCTCAATTAACAGAATTCAAAACAGCACACTGGAGCAGAACTAACCTGAATATCTTCTGTTTCTCACAACTATGGCTCTAGAATGATGTTCTGGACTGAATGACCCTTAATTTATTTTGTTATATTATTCTTTGCATTTTCATTAGTATAATTATGCACATATTCAAGATTATATAACAAGGTCGAAAGGATAGCAACCTGCTGAGGCTTTTAGTATTAGAATACTGTTAAACAGTTAAAGGCAATGCCGCCACAATTTCATAAGCTCTACTTTTTCTTAATCTATATATCACTGTATAATCACTCTACTTTGCAGCTCATTAATTAGAAATTGACTGAATCCTTCAACACTAGGAGTTTGAGAAATGGAATAACTTCACTTTCTTCACAATTGCAAGACTCCTGTTTTCCAGAAAATTATGTGCAGGATTTTACACAGATTGGCTTTATGTACCATGTTTAGTAGAGAGCAAAACCTTATTTGCACTTCCATTTATTGGCAAGCCATTTCCCCCATGACAGCAAAAAAAAAAAAAAAAAAAACTTTTAGATTTATACTGTTTGCTGGAGTATGATATATGTACTTTATGTTTTGTCTGTTGCAGCCTTTTATATATCCAATGTGTGCCAAATTAAAAATTTCACTGTTTGTTGTTAGCAGTAGCATTTTGTATTCTTCTTGCATTACATTACCACTGTTTAGATTCTAAATATTTTGGCTTTCTCCTGTAAGGATACTAACATGCTAAGAGATAAAAACACTATCATGTAGGACTGCACTGGTTTTTCAACCATAATAATGTGAGAAATGAAACAATGGTTTCAGGAGGTGAAAAGTTCACAAGCAAACACCCTGCTTGTTTCATTGCTCACTGCTCTTGCTTGCAGCTTTAGCACATGTGGAACAAGTTCCTATACACTTTCAGCATGGTGGCAGCAGAGTTATATATACCAGCATAATTAAGCATATTCCACACCTATGCAAATGACTAAACAATGAGTGCCACAGTCTCAACTCAGCTGTTGCACAACAGTTGCTCAGCTCCCAACCTACCAAGTCAAAAGTGTGAGATGATTGTCTGCACAAGGAACTGCATTTACACAACCTCTGAAGAAGTACAACTGTTTACATAAATTTTATGCTGTTTGGTGCCTCAGGAAGATACCAGCTACAGATCTCTTCCTGAAGCAAAGCAAACCAATTAGGAATTACAGTTGTCCCTCCACATTCACAGATGTGGCATTCACGGTTTTAAGTATTCACGGCTTGCAAATATTCTTTAAAAAATAATAATCCAAAAAGCAAACCTTTATTTTGCCATCTTATATAAGGGACACCATTTTGCTATGCCATTGCATATAATGGGACTTGAGTATTCATGGATTTGGGTATTCACGGGGGGTGGGGGTCCTGGAACCAAACCCCAGCAAATGTGAAGGGACAACTGTATATAGGCAACACGATGATATCACGCCTTTATATAGCCAACCAAAGTTGGCTACATGGAACTGCACTTGTTCTAAAGAGGCTTCTAGATGATGCCACACATATATCATGAAGCCAAATCAGGTTGAAAGCAATGTTACCTGGCCTCACTACAAATGGCAAAGCATTGCTTCACCCAATTCCATAGTCCTGTCCTTAAATAAAAACTAAATAGGAGGGGTGCATTTTGTATGGGAAAAATTAAGGGTTTCGTGAAATGTGTCGGACCTCCATTTCTTCTTGGCTCTATCATGTGAAACTTAAAACTAAACCAAACTGAAGCTTTCTTCTTTTTGTGCTTCCCACACAGCAGTAATTGTGTTAATCTTCTGCCTTCCCTTCCTTTGTCAACTTAAATTTGATTTGGAGCTAGATTTTTTTTATGCTACCTAATGAGGTAAATTCTTATTTGCAAATGCTTACATACTGGAGCAAAAATATCCTGATTGTTATAAGAAAGTATCTCATTTCAGTATGGGTGTCACAGAAACAACAGTATATTATTCAGTTAACCATCTGACTACAGATTTGATCAATATAATTGTGTTGAATTAAGCAAAGTAATAAGCAACTACAACAAAGAATCTGAATGGTGTGTTGAAATGCCTATTATAAGTCAGCTGCCAGACTACCTGGCAGCTGTTTTGCAGGGTCTGGAGGGTCCCACAATGATCACTCCTGCATGGCTGGCTTTGCCGGGGTGGGAAGAGGGATCGTAAATCGATCAATCAGGGAGAGGCTCCCTCTCCATGACTGACCAATTTGAAATTGCCACAGCCAAACAGGGGCCTTCTGATTGGCTGGGAGGGAGGACCTGCTCCAGGCAGCAGGTTTTCCCTCTGGTCCAGCAGTTGGGTATTTAATCCCAACCACAGCGCTGGACCAGGCAGTGGTATTAGCTGTTTCCTGCTCCTTAGTCTGATAAACAGATGTTAGTTACTAGGTTTTCCCCACACCATATATATAGAATTTTTTTTTCTTCTAATTTATATATATTTTAATTAATGCATGTTTTTAATCCTTTGCAATTTAATATTATTTTAAGGGGTGGGTGGGCTAGGGTATTGTGAGTATGGGGTTTTTATATTGTAAGCCGCCCCGATTGCGTTGCAGAGGGGCGGGATATAAATAAAATTTTATTATATATTATTATTATTATTATATAGTTAGCATACATAGTATTATACTGCATTGATAGTAATCTTCCTGGTTCAAGTTCACAGAGACCCTGGGGGAGGGGGTCCAGGATATGCATGTCATTTGGGGGCATTTTGGTCGTGGAGTCCCTCCCCTTTCAGGGAAGTGTTGGATCACAGTTTATGGTGGCCCACAGGGGAGGAGTGGAGGCAGGTAGGCGAATGGTAGGCCTGCAGGGACTCCTCCCCAGTGGGGCGGATGGCTGTTGGCAGGCGGGCCAACAGAGGATTCATTGGCCAGACAGGCGGGTTAGTCAATGACTAGGATTTGAACCCATGCCTATATGCCAACCTAAGCAACTGTCATCAAAGAAAGTTGTGTCCAATATTTCTGCCAATATTGAAATATATACCATCTTATGTTACCATATATTTCTGAAAGTATCACTGTGTCTGTGTCTTATTGGGATAGCGGTGAGCAGAGGGGGACCATTTCACACCTTGACATGCAATTGAAAACAAATACCCTTATATTTCTGTATATGTGACTTTGAGTCACCTGTCAACTTATGATGATTGCATTAATTTCATAGGGTTTTCTTAGGCGAGGAATGCTCAGAAGTGGTTTACCATTGTCTTCCTCTGAAATATAGCCTACAGAGCACCTGACATTCCTTGTACAAATCTGTATAATAATAGTATGGGAAATAAAAAATCAAAAGTTTATTTCATTGCTAGAGAATAATGACCACAAGAGTTACACATATATGCACACATGACTTGGGAGATGGACTCTGCATACAGTAAAGTTAGACAGAAATGAATGTTGAAAAATATAGTTTGCAGTCCAATAAGTGGAAATGGTTTTGCCATTGAAGGGTTAACTGAGAAGGCATATGAGATGAGCTGATGTAACTTCCTAAAGTTTTACTATTGGGCAATCTGGGATGAAGGGGGAGTGTCTGAGGGTTGTTCTTTGTTCCAGACGCCATGTTATCTTACAATCCTCATGGACCTTTGAACTGAGAGGACCCCGAAAGGGGCATCCTGAATATAGTTTTCTAACAATGTAGTTTTTAAGTATTTTTAACCAGTTTTAGTATGTTTTGATGGTGTTTTTTGTTACCTGCCAAGAATCAGCTCTCTAAACTGTGAGTAAAGAAACTTTTGTACTTTTTAAACTAACTTTGAGTCTTGAGTGGTTACTTTGGTAGTTAAACAACTTGGGAAAAGACAAAGGGTGTTTGGTTATAAGCTAAGCAGTGTTTTTACATGCATGCTAACATTCTGATGCTAGATGCTGCGTGTGCATTAAGCTTGCTATGCTCTGCTATAAATTTGGCTGCATTATCTACTAACGTGTGAAGTGCAGTGTGGATGTTTAAACAGGGACAAAATACCCTGGTATTTTAAACAGTGTATTTTTACACAATTTCCAACAATGAATGTAATTGATAATTATAACAGCAGCATGTACAGTTGGCTCTCCACATTCGCTGGGGTTAGGGGTGCAGGACCCCCTTGGAAACATAAAAACCATGAATACCTCTATGCCCACAAAGCAGACAAGCTAGGAGGGTGGGCCATTTACAGGAGAAGGGGCTGGTTTTGCATTTGCATCAGAGCCTTACAGAAGTCCATCCTTTTCCCTACTGTGCTACTCAATAACTACTGTAACCTCCATTATATAATCTGAACTGTTTGAAATATTTGGATACAGGCCATTTTGCCAAAGTACAAAGAGCTGTACTAGACTATTTTCTTCCTTGAGCACATCCCCCTTTTATTAGCATCTAGTAGGTGTTTCTTCATCTGCACACAGGACTTCAGAAACAGAGTCTTGTTTCCTCTCAAAATGCTTGGAGCTGGCAATAATAGTACAGTTGTCCCTTCATATTCACTTGGGTTTGATTCCAGGACCCTCTGTGGATATCAAAATCCGTGAATACTCAAGTTCCATTATATACAATGGCATAGCAAAATGGTGTCCTTATATAAAATGGCAAAATCAAGGTTTGCTTTTTGGATTATTTTTTAAAGAATATTTTCAAGCCATGAATACTTAAATCCGTGGATACCAAATCTGTGGATACGGAGGGCAACTGTAATAGGGTTAGATAGTCTGAGTGATCCAAAATGTCCTCCCTACTTGTTTACCTATCTTGACTCCTCTGTGATGTAAACTGATAGTCTTAGGAATGTTTCCACCTCTTATCCGTTCCTAGAATGAAGCTAGTTTGGATTAGCACCCTGAGTAATCTTCCTATTTTAGAATGGAGTTCCTATAATAAAGGCTTTAGTTTATTTCTCCAAGCCATTGGTATCTTTGCTCCTTAATCAGGATCTCTAATTGCAGCATGTCCTCTCTATCAGGGCTTTTACATTACTGGGTAAAAGAGATGTTGCTCTATTGCAGTGATGGCGAACCTATGACACGCGTGTCAGCACTGACATGCATAGCCATTTGGGTTGACACGCGGCCGTAGGCCTCCTCCCTCCCCGCACCACACCAATTGGTTGCCACTTTATGGATGGTGGAAGGGTGGAGGAAAGTGGTTGGTGGGGCTAGCTACAAAGCCCCAATCACCACTTTAGGGAGGCGGGGGTGGAGAATCCCCCTACCTGGCCACCCCCTCAAGGCCTGCCATGCTTCCCCGGAGCCACCTCGGAAAGGCTGGGTAAGATAGCAGGCGGGTGGGCAGGAGTCTGCCCGGCCTCTCCCTGGCCTTCCTGAGGGTGCTCCAGGGCTTTGAAGCCCCGGAGCCGCCTCAGGGAGGCTGGAGAAGGCAGAGGGAGGGAGGGAGGGAGTCTGCCCGGCCTCTCCCCGGCCTTCCCGAGGGGGCTCTGGGGCTTTGAAACCCCAGAGCCACCTCAGGAAGGCCGGAGAAGGCAATGGAAGGGTGGGAGGGAGTCTGGCCAGCCTTTCCCCGGGCTTCCCGAAGACGTTCTGGGGACTGAGAGCCCCATATAGCCTCTTCGGGAATGTTGGGAAGGGTGGAGGGAGCGCGACGTAGAGGCTTTTCAGCCACCCCCACTCTCCCAAAGCTGCAACAAGGCTTAGTAAGCTCAATAGTGGCTTTGGGAAGGGCGGGGGGGTTGCTAAAAAGTGCCTTTCCCGCCAACTCCCTGCTCTCCTGGAGCTTGGCTCTCCCCCCCACCATTGGAGCCAAGCCCCAGGAGAGTGGGGAGTTGAGCATCTGGCTTGCTCAGCAAGCACTCCATTTAAATCAGCTCCTCTTCCTTGAGTGGGAGGGAGAGAAGCTGATTTAAATGGGGTGCTTGCTGAGCAAACCACGAATAATCAAAACCAGAGTGAAAGCTGCGAATGTGGAGGGGCAACTGTATACATTTATGTTATTTAAACAATAAATATTGCGAAATAATGTTTTTTCCTCAAAGTGACACACCACCGGAGTTATGCTCACTTTTTTGGTGAAGTTTGACACACCAAGCTCAAAAGGTTGCCCATCACTGCTCGATTGTATCACAACTGGAGCCCTGGTGGTGCAGTGGTTAAATGCTGGTACTACAGCCACAGTGTTGTGACTTCGATCCTTCAGGGCCCCAAGGTTCACTCAGCCTTCCATCCTTTCACAGGTCGGTAAAATGAGTACCCAGCTTGTTGGGGGCCATTAGCTAACACATTGTAAAACCACTTAGAGAATTCTTGCACTATAAAGCAGGATAGAAATATAAGTGCTATCACTAACAATTTGCAAGCCACTCTGAGAGCCTTGGTGGCTGAAGAGCAGGGTATAAATACTCTGAATAAATAAAATGGTATAAGGATGTATTCTGTCTCTCTGCTAACAAACAACGTTCCACATGCCAGCAATACAAACTCACAGCGACTCAGAAATAATTGTGTATTTTTTCTGAAATCTCAGTAAACTCCAGTTAGCAGGGAAATCCATTGCATCTCTAACCAGAAATCACTATTAGTATGTTCAGTGGTGCTTGTGTTCAGACAGTGTGTTTTATTGTTTATTCACTTTTTTATCATTTCAGCTTAAATTAAGTTGGAACATTGTGGTCACTTCTTATCAATCTCCATTTTCTCTTGTTGAACTCTGCTGAGCCTTGATGTGTTGAACTCTGAATAACCCGCTGTTCCCCCTACAGATGAAATTAAAGAGGGGCAGACACTGATAGAATTCTAACTAAGATTGTATCTACACTCACAGTTATAACAGAATTATTCTACTATAACTGCCACAGCTCCATGCTGTGGAATCTTAGCATCTGTAGTTGGGCATGGTTCTCTGATAGATAACACTAGTTCTGCAGTTCAGGGTAATTGCACTATTGCTCTCTAGCAGAGAATTTTAAACACCTCACCAAACTATAAATCCCAGGATTCCGTGAGATGGAGCCAAGACAGTTAAAGAAGTATTAGCCTGCTCTATAGTGCAGCGGTCTCTTGAGATGTATGTTAGTCTGTCAATATATATTGCACTAGTAATAAAGAAACAGAAAACCAAAACACACATGCAAATATAAACAATGCAGCCACAGTCTCGTCTCTCCCCCTTTCTTGTTTTACACATGTACAGATATTAACTTACTAAAATGTACTAGTGGGAAGGAAGAATACAGGAACTTTTGGTGCTTTGTGTACACCTTCAAATCACGCATGCACCTTCAAATCACCTGTCAATTTATGGCGACCTCATGAATTTAATAGGGTTTTCTTAGGCAAGGAATCCTCAGAGGTGGTTTTCCCAGTTACTTTTTCTGAAATGTAGCCTACAGCACCGGGTACCTGTTGGTGGTCTCCCATCCATGTACTAACCAGAGCTGACCCTGCTTAGCATGCAAAACAGGATCTGGTGCCTTTAGGTTATTTATAGAAATGATCACTTTTTTCAGTGCTGATCATGTAGGGGCAAAGTGATTGCAGCATACCTAGAAAGAAAAAATTGGGATCACTAGTATGGAGAAGATAGAATCAAGGAAAGCTGTGCAACAGAAGACACACAAATCAGCTCAAAGAGGGAGAAGGAAAATAGAGGGATGTAACAAAATATGAGAAGAGAAATATGAGATGGCAAATGTTATGAGATAACCTGACATAATAGAAGGTGAGAAGTAAGGGAGAAGAAATTAATACAGACAAAAGCAAATAAAAAGGAAACAACCACTTATTTAATTATAGCTTATTTCCTATAGCTTTATGATGTGTGTCTGCAAGTAATTCATTAGCCCTTAGGTGGCACTTGTGTGTGGGAAGTGATGGAATAATATTACATTTATTTAGGCATTGTTGAACTCTGTTTGCTATTAGGTGTATTATAACTAGTGATACACGCAATGTAATATCACAGCATGATTACTTTTCTTGAATGCTAATTATGTTTTTTCTAATATTATAGCCTGGCCATACTGAGAACTGAAAATTGTAATGATTAATCCCATTTAGCCTATTTACTTCAACTGTGCTTACGTGTAGTCTCTCTTTCAATCCATAAAACATTGTAAGCTATACGCAATGACAAAATAAAAAAATGACATAGAAACTAAGTTACTTACATTCTGTGATTTTGTGCTGATATTCAACATTCCATTATTATCAACTGAGATTACAAGAACAGTGGGAACTCTCAGAAAACACATGATGATCTTAACCTACGGGTGCATCTACACTATGGAAAGAATGCAGTTTGACACCATTTTAAGTGCTGTAGCTCCATCCTATGGAATCCTGGGGTTTGTAGTTTTACAAGGTCTTTAGCCTTCACTTCCAAAGAGCACCTCACGAAGTTACAAATTCCAGGATTCTGTAGGATGGAGTCATGGTAGTTAAAGTGGTGTCAAACTGCACTACTTCAACAGTGTAGATGCACCCTAATTAAGTAAAATAAATCAAGACAGAAGCTGAAGAATCTGATCAATGTTATATACTGTGTAGGACAGTATATACTCTACTATACGATTATTTCTAGTAAAATACCTATAGCTCTACTTGTGGGTGTAGCTAAAGGAGGGGCAAAATGAAAACAATGGCAATGACATTTTCCTTTGCTCCCCAAATTTCTAGCATTGCAGTAATTTAGAAATAGAGTTTACGTATCCGAACCAAAGGAGCAGAAAACATTACCAAAGGAATGTAAACACAGCAAATATAGAAGTTCTAGATGTGAATGATTTTCAGTGCCTCACTCTATGCAATATGAGAAATTGGGGACTGAAGGAAAATTTCAGGACGGGGGCAGAATTCTCATTTGGAGGGCAAATACTCTTATCTCCCCCACCCATAGTTATAACCTTGGCTTTATTCTGCCATGAAAAATCTCCCTAAACCTTTATATCCTAAGTTCTTAAACTACTTAGAGGCATGAGATTCCAAACTGAAAATGGGGAGGAGAGGAGGTAAAACTCCAGGCAGAGAGGATGACTTTTGGCAGATGGCATTCTCTTTCCTATGAGAAATACTAAAATGCATGCACTTTGAGCAGAGCTTGGGAAAGATACGAGCCATGCTGGCTAAAGGATTCTGAGAGTTGTAGTTCAAAAGAAGTAACTGTGCTAAGATTTGATCCAGAGTAACAGCTTCCTACACAATCTATTCTAATAGCATTAATTAGATGGTAATTCCTGGGGTTGTCTAAATGGTAAAAAAAAACTGTCATGGAAGTCGCTGGCATCCCTACCTGTCTAAATGGGTTCCTGCACCAATCCACACTATTTGAAGGGGGTCCAAAATGGCAAAAACAATGCAGGAAAAGCCTTTACAGCTTTTCCCATATTTATAAAAAAACCACAAGGGGTGTGCATTGCTGCTTGTTAGGACAACTGAATGACACACAATTTGAAGGGAAGCACAAAGCTGATTGGCCAGGTGACAGTGTTGCTAACAGGGAAAGCGCCCACTGCCACCATGTTGGATTTTTGCTTAGCGATTGCTTAGTAAGGCAATAAAATGGGATGGCTATTTTATTTTATTTTTGCTTTCCTTTAAAATCGGAAAATCACTATATCACTCCACCACACCTTGGAAAACTTTTTTTTTTTTTAATGGTGGCAGCAAAGAACGAACGCTGGTAAATCAGTCATGGCAGCCATCTGGAATGTGAGGCTTATGGGGGCTTCCAAGGCCAAAAAAAACATTAAGACATGTTGCTGCTGCTGCTGCGAGATGCCATTACTATGAGGTAATCCTTTTTTTTTTCACACCATATACTTGTTATTTTGTGTCTTCAAGTCAACTCTCACTTATGGAAATCCTATCCTAGCGTTTTCTTGGCAACATTTACTCAAGGAGGTTTCCCACTGTGTTTCTCTAGGTCTGACTAGATTTTCAGACAATACTGTTATAGTGTTACTATTCCACTTTATTTGCTATGGCTGCCTCCTGTTGAATCCTGGGATTTGCAGTTTAGGGAGGGGCATTTACAACTCTCAGCCAGAGAGCTCTTAGGCCTCACTAAACTACAAACCCCAGAATTCCACAGCAGGAAGCCAGAGCAATTAAAGTGGAATAGTAACACTATAACAGTGTAGTCTGAAAATCTAGAGAGAGTGTGACTTGCCCAAGGTCAGCCAGTGGGTTTCCATGGCTGAGTAGAGATTTGAAAACTGGTCTCTCCAAACAGTATACACACTGGCTCCAATATATATTTACATTTGTGGTGGACTTAGGAGATTTTCACACTACACTGTTTTAGTGCTACTATTCCACTTTAATTGCTCTGGCTGCCAAATTCCATATTCTCCCTAAGAATGTGAGCCATTCCAACTTTTCTTTTAAAAAAGAGAAGCAAAAATTGAAGCATTCTGGGAATCAAAGAAAGACTTTTGTGTACCTACAGTATGCATTTTTACATATCTGCTGCTAATTTTGCAGGTGGCTTTGAAGTGCTTCTTCTGTAGCACATCAAGCAGTTAGCTACACAAAGTATGACCCAGCAACTGAAGCCACATTTTCAGCAAATAATGGGAGAAGTGGTAGGACTGGCTGCATAATTCCTGCTGAAGCTGTAACCACAAAAAGTGACAGATTTTTTTTGTATTACATACATTCTTATTCTATGGGTACTTTACAGAAAGGTGAGTCATAACATTTTGAGGTAACTAAACTAATTAGGTGTCAGCAACTGTGTTTATATACAAGGATAAACCAGCATTCTGGAGAATCCTAGCTTATGGCTCAAAAGTGGCATGCTGGTCCATGGTCTACTTTTGTTCGGGCTTGGCTCCTCCACAGAACGCCAGTTTGGACCCCTTCCTAGCTGGTTTATAGAGCAAGGGAGTGAAGCAGCAGCTTTTTTTTCTGCTTCTAAAATCTTGTCCATTCATGATGGTCTGGGCAAAAGGTATACAGTGGGCCCTTGGTATCTGCTGGGTTTTGGTTCCAGGACTCCCTGTAGATACCAACAACCATGGATTTCAAGTCCCGTTATATACGACAGTATAGTAAAATGCTGTCCCTTATATCAAATGGCAAAATCAAGGTTTCCTTTTTGGAATTTTTTTTAATGGAATATTTTCAAGTCATGGAATCTATGGATATGGAGGGCTGACTTTGTTTTTTCTCAGCTTTTCACCAGGCAAAGATTTATTCCTACTCACCAACCTCAGCTGTAAGCTATGGGAGAGATTTTGCTATGCCAGCTCAAGTTGGAGGGACTCAAGTTTTCCTGGAGCCCCCAGGGGACCAGAAGGGCAAGCTCCATCCTTTCATGGATGGAGCTTCTTGGGATTTCAGTGTGTCATACACAAAACTATTGTCTCCCAGTGACATCCCTGCTCTGCTTTTACAGCATACTTCATATAGCTATAAAACATTTATTTAAAATCTTAGAATCCATCTTCTGTCCTATACTGCTCAGAACAGGCTACTGAGAACCAATAAATCAGCTTTCACAGTTCAAAGGGAGTAGCTGGGTCATAGCCAGCTTACCAGTATGCAAAGTCAGTCTAGGAGCAAGACACAAAGAGTAACACAGTCCAGTCTTAAAAGTCAAACACAGAGAGACAACAAGCCAAATCAACAGTCCAACAGGGAAATCCAAAGATGAGGTCACGAAGGCAAAGGCAAGGTTCAAGATCACAAGCAGTCAGTCAAGAGTCAGAGTCTGGCACAGCTTACACCCAAGCAGGTCGGTTGTTAGCCATGCTGTTCTGGAGGACGTGCTGCCTAATTTATGAGCCGGCAGTGTCCCTCAGGTATTGCCTGATTGCTTCTTACTTCCTATTTATTCTCTCTTATCTCCTATGCCTTTCCTTGTTTCTGCTGAACCCTTTGTTCCTCAGCCTGCTGGTCACTCTGTCCCTGTATCTCGAGATCAAATTCATCTTCACTGTCCTCTGAGAGGCAGGACATGACATCTTCAGGATTATGTTAGCTTGTCTAGACAGGCAGTATACCCTGTCTTGTCCCTGTCTAAGAGCCCTTCAGTCCTGATGATGCAGGGCTTTTTTCCCCATTCTGCCCCTGGGCAGTCCTCATCACCCCCTGGGCAGATACAGGACTCAGGCAGGGGAAAGATGGGGTAGGACCCTTTACCACATTCTAAAATAATACCTGGTTTAATCCATTCCCACTAGGAAGGAACTGATCAGCAGGATGGCCTGTCACTTCAGCTGCTAGTCTCCCTCGCTCTTTCTGAGCAGGAAGGAGTCCTGCAGCATGTGACCAAGGCTGGTCACAAGCAGGGAGCCTTGGTTACATGTTGTGAACCGACGTCCTCCCAACCAGGAGATCCAAGGAGACAGTTGTGGTTTGTGGGAGGCATGCAACAGGGTACTGGGTACCTGCAAACAGTGTTTGGTTCTAATAGCTTGAATAGCTGTAGCAACAGTCTCTCTGGATTGAAAATGCTGCTAGTGAATGGTGGCAGCAAGTTGATGAATAGTCAAATTACGTTTGCGGAGAACTTAATCCCAGATATACATGATGACCTGGCCTGTATCACAGAAACCTGGTTGGATGGGGGTATAATATCTCTCAGCATTGTCTAGCAGGATTCATAGAATCATAGAATTGCAGAATTGGAAGAGACCACAAGGGCCATCCAGTCCAACCCCCTGCCACGCAGGAAATCATGATCAAAGCATCCCTGACAAATGGCCATCCAGCCTCTGTTTAAAGACCTCCAAGGAAGGAGACCCCACCACGCTCTGAGGGAGTGTGTTCCACTGCCGAACAGCTCTTACTGTCAGAAAGTTCCTCCTAATGTTGAGGTGGAATCTCTGTTCCTGGAGCTTGCATCCATTGCTCCGTGTTCCAGTCTCTGGAGCAGCAGAAAACAAGCTTGCTCCATCCTCAACGTGACACCCCTTCAAATACTTAAACAGGGCTCGGGTGCAGCAGAAAGTGAGATGGGGAAGGGTGCACAGGGAGGCAGTTATATGATTCCATACCCCTCACCAGGTGCCCTACCCTGCAGTCTGCTAAGTTTTGTGTCTGAAAGTATTCAGCTGGATAAATTAGGGATCCCACTATACTGCTCACCAGTTTTCCTTCCTGACTTTCTGGGGTGGTCTTAGGGGTAGTATTGTTCTTCTCAGTGGCTGCTCCCAAGCTCTTTTAAGGGAAACATTTTAAACTGCTTTTCATTCTATAAGTAGTTTGATTGCTTTTTTTAAAAGCAACTTTTGGTATATTTTTATCTACATGTGTTTTCCTGAATTGCTTTTGTTAATTACCATCAAGTTGGGCTTGACTTACAGTGACTCTATGAATGAGAGACCTCCAAGTAACCTTATGATCAACAGCTTTTGCAGACTCAGGGCCATCGCTTCCTTGATTTGAGTCAATCCACTGTAATGCAGTTTTCCTCTTTTCCTATTGCCTCCCACTTTGTTCAGTATTATTGTTTTTATCCAATTAGTCATGTCATCTCATGATATGTCCAATGTACAATATCCTCACATTTTGGCTTCTAAGGGAGAGTTCAGCCTTGGTTTACACTTGGATCTGTTTATTTGTCAGTTTATTTATTTTGGCAGTCAGTGGTATCCACAGAATATCAGCACCACATTTCTAATGAGATTATTCTCTTCCTGTCAGCTTTGCTTCGTTGTCCAGCTTTCAAAACCATACAATGAAATCATTTTTCTGTTTTAATTTTTGTAAGCCAACTCGGGGGCCAGCACTGAGGAAAGTATGTGGTATAATATACAAATATACATTCAAATATAACCAATTAATTAATTACAAAATTATTTATTCTGCCATGAGTTTGTTTTGCTTCAAGCATCCTTCTTTGTTCCTTAGGAAGAGCTTTGTTTTAAAAAAAAGAATTCATTCTATGCCCATTCTTGTGAACACATAATCAAATAGGTTATTTAATATTCCACTCCCCCACCAATGTCTACGGCAGTTCTTCTGTCAATAAATTACTGTTGTCAACCATTAAGGAACTCTTCTCTATTCACTAACCTTTCCTGGCTCATGTATTGGCAATATTAAGGCATTTTACTTAATATCTGCATTTATCCTTATCACATTTCACTTTAGTTTTGCTTGATATTTTACCATTTTGCTACTAAACATTGAGTGGATTTCGAATCATGCTGGATGACCTAGTTCACGCCTACGGTGAACATATTTGTTTGCTCATGTGTAGGGCAACAGCAGAAGCGGTGGCAAATATGCTAATCCATGAATAATCAAATCCATGAATGCAAATGTGGAGGGACAACTGTACAATTAAAACTAATCTATGTGTCCAGTTCTGGGCACAATTCAAAAAGGATATTGAGAAACTGGAGCGTGTGCAGAGAAGGGTGACTAAAATGGTGAAAAGTCTAGAAACCATGCCTTATGAGGAAAGAGGGAGCTGGGTATATTTAGCCTGGAAAAAAGACGGTTAAGGGGCAATATGATAGCCCTGTTTAAGTATTTGAAGGGGTGTCACATTGAGGATGGAGCAAGCTTGTTTTCTGCTGCTCCAGAGACTAGAAGACGGAACAATTGATGCAAGCTCCAGGAACAGAGATTCCACCTCAACATTAGGAGGAATTTTCTGACAGTAAGAGCTGTTTGGCAGTGGAACACACTCCCTCTGAGTGTGGTGGGGTCTCCTTCCTTGGAGGTCTTTAAACAAAGGCTGGAAGGCCATCTGTCAGGGATGCCTTGATTGTGTATTCCTGCATGGCAGGGTGTTGGACTGGATGGCCCTTGTGGTCTCTTCCAACTCTACAATTCTATGATTCTATGATTTGGGGAAATTTATTGCATTTACTCCATGGTTCTAATCTTAATTTGCTGGGTTTTAATAACAGTTTAAAACAATGCTTACAAGAATCAAGTAAAAACTAAACAGGTATTCAGTACAAAATAGGCAAATGACAGCTACATAATGATCGACAAAAAAGTTATATATGTGAAGATGAACACTATTCAGACTTTATACACTAAACAATACTGGGACTAAATTTCTATTGCATTAACTATGAATACAATAGTGCCTTTCTAATCTTGGTCTCAGATGCCATTTATACTCCCAGATGCAACAGAGTGAGGAAAAGAGCTCTGGGAAGAGACAAGGTCAAATGATATCCATTTTAAATTGCATTTATGCCTGCAGAATGTGACAGTTCTTTAGTGACAACTTTCTAGTTACAATGGAGGGGGGGGGATTGGAAGCTTCTAGTTTTCACACATCTTTAGGCACTGAGGATATTTTGCCCCAGACTCATAAAGTGTATCCACATAGCACAGCAGGAGTTGGCTCGATACCATATCTTATACCAATATAATTACATAAATGGGACTTTCGACAAAAAAGCTGCAGTGTATCATCAACCTCTAAGAAACTGGTGTTTTTGTTCAGGACCCTAGGTCTCCTGGAACAGAGGCCCTTTAAGTGTGTTCTACCCCTGGAGCAGAGGTGGAGATCATGTGGTCCTCCAGATATTGATGAATTGCATCTTTCTTCAGTGCTAGTCAGCATAGCTTACGTGCCCTCCAGCTGCCCCAAGAACAGTCCCAATTTATCATCTGTTGTCCCACTTTTTCAGCTGATTTTAAAATGTCCCACTTTCTGTTTTCTCCTGCTCCTGCTCCTCCTCCTCTCAGGTCTTGTCTATACGAGGGTGGGGGGAATACGAACACATACAAAAAAAGCAGGCATTTGCAATAATGCAACCTGTCTTCACAGTCAAAAGAACCTCCCTAAACTCCACATGACCCCCTAGCCAATATGGTGGCCACAAATGATTTACTTGCAATTTTAAATCTGCTGCTGCCAATTCTTTTTTAAAAATAGTTTCCCACGGTGCGCACAAGCGATAGTTTGTATTTACAAAAGAAAGAGAAAAAAAAGAGTACAAGATCGCTGTTTGATTGATTTACCAGACTCTCACTTAGCTGAAAATCCAACATGGTGGCCACAGGTGCTTTCCCTGTTTGCTAGCCCTGCCCCCCATGCTTGTCCAGCCAATCAGATTACACTGCCTGTTCATATCTGTGCAAATGTGAGTGTTCAAATGATCACACATTCGCATGTCGTACGGAACGTTTTTAAAAGTCCAGACAAAACCCCGGATGCGATGCACATGGACTTTGTGGTGTATTTAGTTTCCCCCTTCCAAATTACACATATTTATGTGCATGTCCATATGAACAGCTCGCTGTACATTTGCATGCTGTTAGGATTATTTTGACCATATAGACAAGACCTCACTTCCCCCTTCATCCTCAGCTTATTTCAATTGTTGCAAATTGAGTTCAAAGTCTCAAAATACTTTGCACTCAATTAATTCAGCATGGAGAAGGTGTAGTATGTGGGGAAATCATTATTGTAATGCAATACAATCTTGAGTATCCCATGCTAAGTTCAGTTAGGCATTTATCCTGCATGCTTCAGTTCTCCCACACCCCCTTCTCTTATTTCACTAGGCAATTTCAGCCAACTGGAGCAATGGGTCATTCATCACATGACCTAATTTAAATATTATGACACTTTGTTTAAGTTCCTTTTAAGTTAAGGCTCCATGTGGCTGTAGCTATGTTGTTGCTGTTTTTGAGTTCCTTTCAAGTCACCATGTAGCCCACACCGCTCAAGGCTGGGTGAGTCTTATCCTACCCTAAATCCTCTTAGTTAGCTAGGGACCTTTTAAGTTTGTTTTTAATATGTAGATTAAGATTGATATACCTTCAGTAAATTTTTGATATGCTGTTTAAACTGACTTCTTTGTTGTTTTAATGAGTCTAATTGATTGGGTGATCAGACCACACATTTAAATGTTAATTGAGCTGTGTCTGCATTCCAATGTGTTACTCTGCCTGAATTTGAAAGAAAAGGTTTTTACTTTTAAAGAAGATTTTTTTTTTAAAGGGCTAGATCCCTGGAATTTTTTAATACATTTTTAATTTTAGACTCATACCTCCCAACAGAAGGGAGAGATGGAATGGAATGGATGGAATCTTCTTCTTCCTAATAGGCTCAGGCAAAAGCAGGCTGCCCTAGCCTCTCCTAGGTTGTGTATTCTTCCTCATTAATAACTTGCCATCTTGACCACACTTTTATGTTTTTCAGCCATATGTGTCCCAGTGAAATGTTGGAGGGTATGTGTTATGGCCAGGTAGTCTGAGGAGACATAAAACAGCTTTCCTGACAGTTATATGGCTTTGGGATTTCAGAAATAGCATTCCTTTTCTTGGAATTTGTAAACTTACCTAACATTGTGTATTTAGAGAGTCCTCTAAGAATAAAGAAACTACACCTTTGCATTTCTAAATTGTCATCCATGTTAGTCCCCAAAATGACATCAATGATTTTATGATACCAAAATGGATCTCTAGTTTTGAGAATGGTTTTGTTTACCTTGAACACAAAAAAAATTGTGATGCCAAAATACACCTGGAAATGTTTATATTTTATTTATTTTTACAGGAAAACTCTACTTATTTGAGTTTTTCATCTGATCTCCTTTTAAAAAATGCTCAGCCTTTGTCTCAAAGAATAGATGTGAAAAAATATAGAAAAATAACTCTCCTTCCCACCAGAAAAAGAGTACCCTTTATGACTTCTGTCCAATGTTGATTTCCTGACACAGGAGGTAAAAGTAAATACAGTAGTATTTGGAAGGAAACGAAAGAACCCAAATGCTGCTAGGGTGGCAGTGGGAAGCATTAAATCCATTTGCTACTGCCACCCCCACCGCCTCAAGCTACTCAATCAAGGTCACAGATAAAGCCGCTGTAGCAACAAGTATAATCATTTGTACACAGCCTTACATATCCTCCATCTTGAGCACTGTTGGTACTGGAAAGGCACAATCTAAATATAATAAATTAATTAATAAATGCACCCTAACTTCTAACAGAAGTACATGGTATACCAAATTAAGAGGGATAGCTAATATCCCAGAGGAGAGGATCATGATTCAAAATGACCTTAACAGATTAGAAAGCTGGGCCAAAACTAACAAAATGATTTTCAACAGGGAGAAATGCAGGATGCTACACTTGGGCAGTAAAAATGAAAAGCATAGATATAGGATGGGTGATACCTGGCTTGATGGCAGTACATGTGAAAGGGATCTAGGAGTCTTAGTGGACCACAAACTGAACATAAGTTAGCCATGTGATGCGGTACCTAAAAGAGCCAATGTGATTCTAGGCTGCATCAGTAGGAGTATAGTGTCTAGATCAAGGGATGTAATAGTGCCACTCTATTCTGCTTTACTCAGACCTCACCTGGAATACTGTGTCTAGTTCTGGGCACAATTCCAGAAGGATATGGACAAGCTGGAATGTGTCCAGAGGAGGGCAAACAAAATATTAGGAGATCTGGAAGCCATGCCCTATGAAGAGCGGCTTAGGGAGCTGGACATGTTTAGCTTGGGGAAAGAAGGTTAAGAGGTGATACGATAGCCATGTTTAACTACTTGAAGGGATGTCATATTGAGCTTGTTTTGATCAAGCTTGTTTTGTGCTGCTCCAGAGACTAGGACACAGAGCAATGGACTATAGGAAAAGAGATTCCGTCTAAACATTAGGAAGGACTTCCTGATGGCAAGCACTGTTCAGCAGTGGAATGCACTGCCTCAGCGTGTGGTGGATTCTCCTTCTTTGGAAGAACTTCCTGATGGCAAGCACTGTTCAGCAGTGGAATGCACTGCCTCAGTGTGTGGTGGATTCTCCTTCTTTGGAGGTTTTCAAACAGAGATGGATGGCCATCTGTTGGGAGTGCTTTGATTAGGTATTACAGCATGGCAGGGGGTTGGACTGGATGGTCCTTGTGATCTCTTCCAACTCTATGATTCTATGATTCTATTACATGTTAGGAAATTTTCCATGTGCTATGCTAGAATATCTGGGCAGGCTCTGGGCCATCTCGGCCAACAAAGAAAATAACTATCCAAGACAGCCTGTTTTACAAGTTGGGTAATGTTACTAACATTTACCAGCAGATCTCTTTCTCCTCCCCTACTCCAATGTTCCTGACATGTTCTCAGAATCTAACATCAATGTGTATTAACTTCAGTCTAAGGACTTTTTCAATCGGGGGGGGGGGGGGCCTGAGGAGGTCGGGAGAAGAACAGGGCTGTTGCGCTTATAGAGCCCCGTTTCAATTGATGCAATCCTCATCCGATCTCCTCCCGACCTTCCCCCATGCTGTGGGCACCGCTTTTTATTGACAAAAAAACCTCCATCAATAAAAAGTAGCGCCCACAGCACAGGGGAAGGTCAGGAGGAGAACGGAGAAGGATGGCGCGGAGCTCTATAAGTGTGACAGCCCCGTTCTTCTCCCAACCTCCTCGGGGTCCCCCCCCCCATTTGAAAAAGTCCTTAGACAAGATGTTTTGGTATTATTGGTATGTAGAACATTCAACTACTGTATGTATGTAAGATCTGGTAAAAGAGCTGCGGATCAACGTCAGTGGAAATGAACTTGTATGTGAGAGGTCATTGTGTGGGTGGAAAGCAGTTTAAAAAACTCATGAAGTGTCATTCTAAATGCAGATTATTTAACGAGAGATTACTGATGAACATGTTAAATTTCAGGGGTTACAATGTTTGATGAGCATTATTTTAAAGTCATTATGATATACAAAATAACAAGGAGAGCAAAATGACTATGTAGATCTGTAGGACATACTAATTATGTCTCCTGACTTCACAACCCTCGTTTATATTTAATTAATGGAAGAATTGTTCATTTTTAAATAAAATAAGATCAATTAAATACACCACAGTGCTTCCCATTAGGACAATATTAACAATGAACAAATTAGTCAAAGAAGAAAGTAGAATCATTGGATGCAAACAAAAATCTATTCCTACAGTACAGTGATTGCTTATATGAAATCTATAAAGCTTCCATTCCTTGCTCTGCGACCACAAGATAACCATTATTTTCTCTCCTGTTGATAAAGAGACTGTTCCTCTAGGAATGGTGAGACTTTTAGTAAGATTTTGAGGGATTAGCCCTCCCCCAACTACTGAGGTGTAAACTACTAAGGCTTCCAAACCCACTGGCAAACTGTATTATACAGCCGAATGTGGAACGTGGGGGTAGTTTCATCAGCTCACCTCTCTCGTTTTGTTGCTATGCAGACTGAGATGTTGCTTGATACTTCTGCCCCAAACTCACTGAGGAGCCATATACCTCAATTAAAAACAATTGATAATTTCACTGCATAGCTGCCATCCTTTGTCTATAGAGATAGACCACAGCGATTGAGTCTGCATCTCTTGAGGTGAAATCTAGTACCATCACATCTCTAGTAGTTTACACCTCAGTAGTTGGGGGAGGGCTAATCCCTCAAAATCTTACTAAAAGTCTCACCATTCCTAGAGGAACAGTCTCTTTATCAACAGGAGAGAAAATAATGGGACATTAACTATGGATTCTATGGCTTTAACGTCTGGCCATGAAAGTAAGTAAGCAACCAGAAGTGAGGAAACAAAACAAGAGAGAGAGAGAGAGAGAGAGAGAGAGAGAGAAGAAACACAGCTATGGGGTCCATGAGCAAAACCAAAACAAAGCTGTGAACACTCAGTCTAGTTACAAGCAGGCTGGTAAGGAGTTTGAATCCTCCAGGGGTCTTTTGGCAGTCTGACCTGTCCCAGTGGATCAAATTCTTCAATATTATGTTTTCTTACATGACAGGGGATTGGCACTTCAATCCATTCGTACCAGATTGTTTGCATTAGCTTTTGCAGCCAAGGCACAGGGACTGTTGGACAATCCGGGAGATTTTTAGATCTAGTCCATTTCCAGTTTCCTTGTTGGACAACTGGGTGTTTCCAAACCCATGGGATCCTAAAACCACTCTTCTCAGAAAAGCTTTTTGGTGGGTTGGGATATATGGTGCTTGCCTTTTAAAAAATAGTTACAGTTTTTTTTAAAGTCTGCTGTCCAATAGACATGGAGCACCTCTCTGATCATTTTTAATTAATTAATCATTTAAACACTACAGGCAAATTACTGTTCACTTTAAGACAACTGTAAATGTCTTAAGAGCAAAAGATAC
This sequence comes from Gambelia wislizenii, assembly GCA_030847615.1. Classification (NCBI taxonomy): domain Eukaryota; kingdom Metazoa; phylum Chordata; class Lepidosauria; order Squamata; family Crotaphytidae; genus Gambelia; species Gambelia wislizenii. The sequence goes on from JAUMIR010000004.1 coordinate 115,893,124, forward strand.
AGCTAATTCACAGTGAGTTGTAACAATAAAGGCAATTTGCAAGATAACTTAATTAGCAAGGTGTATGGGCTATACACTGAAGGTGTATCTATCTGATTCTGGTCATTATTAGGGTACCACAGAACCTTTCTTCAACATGGGCTTTCCATTAAACATTTAAAGATTTCAAATTATTAATTAAAACACAAGCCTATTAACCATTAAAACCTCACAGCTTGCACCTTTTCTCATTGGGGAGATGTTTCTGTACGTTTTCCCTATCTTGTTCTCTGCTAATGAAGTGCAAAGTACTGTATTTACCCATGGCTGAAAAGGATAAAACAGGACATCTCCTTGCCATTTAAGTAGCAATGTTTAAAAAGAATAAAGACAGTTTGCAAAGAATTCTGAAAACCCTTCTATGTAATCTAGAAACTAAGACATCTTGCAAAAAGTCCGTTTGGAGACAGCTGATTTTGAGGGAATGGCACAGTCAAACTATACCTTCTGATTAACATTTGCCAGCCTGCTGCCAAACATTTTTTTTTTTCAATTCTGACATCATGGTTAAGTTTGTTTAATCATGGTTGGGTATGATGTCTACACTGAACCACAGTAATAACTTACTCTTAGCTTTAAGAAATATATGTTAAAACTCTATTTTCTCAATGCTCAGAGTTGTTTAGATAATTACTAAGAGTTTCTGAAAAGATATGAAGGAGCACTTGTTCACAGCAAACGTAGTTGATGTTAACAAATGCCTGTATTTGAAGCTTTAAGAAATATTTTAAAAACAAGCTTTAATTCCACATGCAAATTAACTACATTATATTTTCAAAACTTGAAATCGTTGTGGAAAATGCGATCAGATACAAAAACGTATGTGGGAATATATAATTGTCTTGGGTTCATAGCCAGAACACAGTCTGTTTAATAGCATCCTTAATCCAGTAAACTAATGCATTCAGCTTCATTCACACACAGACAGAGGACATTTTCAGACAGCAGAAGTTGCCAGTGATTAAAATATGGCTCTGCGGCTTCCGAAGCTTCACGGAAGTGACACTGATGGTTTCGGAAGAGGGACAGCGGCGTCCAAAAACGACCCCCTGCCACGCAAGAGCACCGTCCCTCTCCCGGGAGCTCCTCTCGTGGTAGGCACGCTAAAACGCTGTCTGAAAATGTCCAGACAGACACACACACACCTGTTTTGCAAACAGACCCTTGCTTTTTTTTTTTTTTTTTTGGTCACCAGAAACTGTGATTTGGTTTCTTTTCTTTCAGGCCTCGAATATGCTATAAATCATCAATATTGTTCAGTTCAATACCCTGATCAACAGCTCTTGGATACAGAATCCAAGAGAGAGCAACATGGCACAACTGAAACTACAAGAGGCTGTAGTTTCCCTGTGTCTAGGGGAAGGAGAGAGGGCTACAGCAATACATACAAAGACTATTTGTACAGATACTCCAATCTGTACTTGAGTGAAAGAGCATATGCTTTGCACACAAAAGGCCCCATTTCTAGTATTCCATATCTCAATTTAAGAGGATTCAAGGCTGGAGAGGGACCCATACCAGAGACCTGAAGAGTCACTGGCAAATACTTAGTAAAATTGGCAATGCAGGGCAACAGATCAATGCTCTGACTCAGTCCAAGGCAGCTTTACCTGCCCCGAATGGGAACAAGGTGAAGCAAATTCTACTTTTTGTCACTGAAATAATTCTTCATTTATGCTTGAAGAACAAACTAAGACAGAGAGGGTCCAACAATTTTTACATGATGCACCTCAAGGAAAATGTGCTTCAAAACATGTCCCTAAAACCATCCAGTACAAATGCTACATGTGTTGTTCATTTTAAACAGCAGTAATTTAAAATTATTTAACCTATACTTGAAAAAAGGCTAATTAGCTATTTTTTATGACTTGAGAATCTCATCAACACACTGCTTCAAAATAGTTACCAAAATAAGAGAACTACCACCCTTTCACAATTACATAGCATAAATCTTCACTCCAGCTCCAACTCTATAAACCAATGAGCTGAGAACATATTAGCATTGTTTTAAGTATTTGAAGGGGTGTCACATTGAGGATGGAGCAAGCTTGTTTTCTGCTGCTCCAGAAACTAGAACACGGAGCAATGGATGCAAGCTCCAGGAACAGAGATTCCACCTCAACATTAGGAGGAACTTTCTGACAGTAAGAGCTGTTCAGCAGTGGAACACACTCCCTCAGAGCGTGGTGGGGTCTCCTTCCTTGGAGGTCTTTAAACAGAGGCTGGATGGCCATCTGTCAAGGATGCTTTGATCATGATTTCCTGTGTGGCAGGGTGTTGGACTGGATAGCCCTTGTGGTCTCTTCCAACTCTACAATTCTATGATTCTATATGTTGCACTTTTAGATGCTGCAACACCACTGGTTGAGCTGAGGTGACTTCTCCCACGCATTCCCACAAAACTATGTCCCTATATTTGCCCAGTCAGCTTGTTATTATGCAGAATTAATGAACAGCACCTCAAGGTTAATAGATGATGCGTCTCATAAAGCAGTTCTAATACCAGGCACTTCTGCTATGCATTTGATCTAAAGCCTTTTCAAACATATTTAAAAGCACCTCTATGAAAGAACAAAGCATTCATTCTCTTATCTCTAAGAACTTCAAACCAAAGCATTAACATATGGTGTTAAAAAGCAAAGCTAGGAGCAGCAGCAATTAATAGGAAACCTAGGCCTCAAGAGCTCATAGTTTTAAACTGATATTCCAACCAGCATCATTTTTTAGCTCCTCAAAATACTTACTGGGTTCCTGACATGTTTTAGTTCAATATGATCCAGTAGTTTTTCACATAGGCATAACCTATTCTTCTGTAACCACCTGAACAGAGAAATGCTCATGCTTGACCATGTTTGAGTGAATATCATAAGCCCCATAACCATGGCTCAATAAATGTGCTGTTGAACCACACTCCATTTCCCTGCATTCATTATTTGGAGAATATGGTTTCCTATAATGCTAATCTATGCCAGGAAAGTCCAAATGCTGTGGCAATGTCATTCAACATTTTTTTCTTCCCAGGGAAGCAAAAAAATTCTAAAAACAAAATCAACTGTGCTACCCAAAAAAGAAAAACCTGAGGGAAAATGTAACAGCATAATAATATACTTAGTTTTAAAATGTAGGAGCTGAGAGACTGAAAAGAATTTAAGATTGTGAAATTAATAAGCTCTTTGACTGACACCTAGAGGATATCAAAAATGTCAGACAATCCTCCTTAAGCACAGAAATAAAGGACAAGAGTGTCACCACCTAAAAGACCCAGGGCCGGTTTAAGGGCACTGCAGAAGTCTTTCCTCCCTCCGCCCCTACCAGCAGGGCAAGCTGCAGGGGACCTCCTCCTAACCCTCCTCCTGCAAAATCTGGAGTGAGAAAAAGAAAGAGCGAGCAAGAGAGAAAGCCAAAAACCTCCTGCTGGCTTGAGGGATGAAGAAGTGACTATAGGGCCTTTTTAAAAAAGCAATGTCTGCTTCCTCCTTCCTTCCTCCACCCCGGCGGAGCAGGACAAGCTGCCCTCCATGTGGCTGAAGCTGGGAGGAGTTTGCTGCTCCCTCGCCCCCTCCTCCCAGGGGACCGTCATAAACAGCAAGCCAGGTGTGTGTTCCTATTTGTGTTAGAGAGGGTTGAGTGGGGGGGTGGGGAGTGTGAAGGTCATGACTTTTCCCTCTCTTTCTCCCCTGCTCTCTCAGGGAAAGGGTGGTCCCTTCCCTCTTCAGAAAGGGTTTCTTTCTGTTTTTCTTTCTTTCCCTTCCCTTCCCTTCCTTTCCGTCTCTCTCTTGTCTGATCTCTCTTCTCTCCTTCTCCTGCATCTACTGGGAAGAAGGGTGCCCCTTCTTCTGCCCTGCAAGGGTCCCCACTGGGCAGCCACACTCCATATATATCCCCTCCATCCAATCTTTCCAGCTGCTTTTAAAATCTCCTGGTTTCTCTCCCCTCCCTCCCTTTCCCCCTTGGTCTTCAGCTTACTCCCCTTACTGCCAACTGAGTTCAACTGCAAAAGGGATTTGTGTGTTTGCCTATGCGCCTTCAAGTGATTTCTGGCTAAGGCGGGTTTCCTTATCACTGGGTTTCATAGGCAAGATTTATTCAAAGGGGGTGTGCCTTTGCCTTCTTTTGAGGGTGAGAGAGTGTGACTTGCCCAAGGTCACCCAGTGGATTTTCATGGCTGAGTAAGGATTCAAACCCTGGTCTCCACAGTCATAGTGCAATGCTGAAACTTCTACAACACTCTGGCTCTTTTAACAGAAGAATATAAAGAATATAAATAAAATTTTGGAGTAATATTACTGGGAACAATGGTTTTACTGCTGTCACTAAAACACCAGTATCCCAGTAGTGTTATGTGAGAGCCATTGGGCTAGAACAGTGGTTCTTAACCTTTTCTTTACCAGGGACCCCCTTTAAATATCTTTTCTTGCCCCAAAACTTAACTCAAGATTTAAATTTCTAATAATAATAGCTAACAACAACAACAATAATACAATTACACCATCCATTAAACTTTCCCTCAGAGGCACTCTTGCTTCTTCCTGCAAGTCTGTGGCTGGAGTGGATTGAATGGCAGTGTACAGGCCAAGCTAGCCAGCCTTTGCCTTGGTTCCTTTTATGTGGCTGCTCCACTACAGGGAGGAGGTGGGCCAAGCAGACGTCAAGACTTTGTGGACCCCCTGTGAGGACGTGAAGGACCCCAGGTTAAGAACCACTGGGCTAGAGAATGCTGAAAAAGGAACAATGCAACCAGACCTTGAGAAGGGTGCTGGCAGGGAAATTCTGGGAGGTGTAATCCAAAAGTAACTTTCCCAGGCTCCGAATGCAGCCTAGAATCATAGGGCTGGAAGAGACCCCAGTGGCCATCCCATCCAATCTGCTTCTGCCCTGCAGGAACACACAGTCAAAACCCTCATGACAGATAGCCATTCAGCCTCAACTTAAAAACCTCCAAAGAGAATCTACCACACTCCAAGGCAGTGTATGCCACTTCTGAGCAGCTCTTACCGTCAGGAAGTTCTTCCTAATGTTTAGGTGGAATCTCTTTTCCTGTAGTTTGAACCCATTGCTCCATGTCCTAGTCTCTGAAGCTGCAGAAAACAAGCTTGCCCCATCCTTAGTATGACATCCCTTCAAATATTTAAACATGGCTATCGTGTCACCTCTCAACCTTCTCTTCTCCAGGCTAAACATGCCCAGCTCCCTAAGCCGCTCCTCATAGGGCATGGCTTCCAGACCTCCCACCATCCTTCTCAGCACCCTTCTTGAATTGTGGTGCCTGGAACTGGACACAGTGTTCCAGGTGAGGTCTGACCAAAGCAGAATGGAGTGGTACTATTACTTCCCTTGATCTAGACACTATACTCCTATTAATGCAGCCTAGAATCACATTGGCTTTTTTTGCTGCTTCATGACACTGCTAACTCATGTCCAGCTTGTAGCCCACTCTTTCTTTTCTTTGGGGAAATCTACACCATTACGTTAATTGCTAATAAACAAAAAATATTATATTAGTGCCTATAATATAGTTTTTTAAACTAAATTATTGATGGCAAATTATATAATACGGTAGCGCTCCCCCTTATCTGCTGGGGATTGGTTCGGGGGGGGCGTGGATACCGAAAACTGTGGATAATAGCAAACGCCATTGAAAATAATGGGACTTCTGGTTTAAAATACCATAGATTTGCCTTGGAGGACCTAGAAAACGGCTAGAGAGGACACATTTTCTAGGAAGACTATATGGTAGGTGTGCTGTTTTGTGTCCCATGGATAATGAATCAGTGGATACGGGGGTCCTACTGTAATCTGAACATCCTGTACTGTGAATAGGTTAGGTTACATTGACCTGAAATATGGGGCCCCCAAAATTCCTTAAACCAGCCCTGAGAAGGCCCTCTCCCAAGTTAACCCATTGTGGAAGAATTCAGAGGACAACATGACCTCAAAACACAAGTGAATTGGTTCAGAAGAATCTGTTACTTCAAATACCCATGTCCCGACACATCTAAAGCTTTATAGTCAAGCTCTTATTGTTGTTATGTCCCCTCAAGTTGACTCCAACTTATACGAATCACCCCATCCTAACGTTTTCTTGGTAACACTGGTGCAGTGGGACATCCAGTACCAGTTATTCATAGGAGGTTTGCCATTGCCTTTCTCTAAGGTTGAGAGAGTGTGTCTTGCCCAAGATCACTCAGAAGATTTCCATGGTTGAGCAGAAATTTGATTCCTGGTCTCTCAAAGCTGGTTGTGGCATTTTTCATTACCTTCAATTACCATCAGCTTTCCATATTAATATTTATGACTCTTCTGTGTTTGTTTAACTCTCCCTTCTTTCTCCTTCTTAACATCAGTCATACAGAACATGTGGCTTCCAAATAATTTAAGACTGAAAGTCCTTCATGGAAAAGTAAACATGCACTGTACAGTATACGCACAATCCTAAATATACACTGGACTGACTATGTGACGAATGTTGCTGTCCTTGAGCAAGCAGGGATCACCAGCATTGAGGCCATGATATTGAGAACACAGCTGCGCTGGGCAGGGCGTGTTTCTAGGATGGAAGACCATCGCCTCCCAAAAACAGTACTCTACGGTGAACTCGCCATGGGTCAGCATAAGAGGGGCGCTCCAAAAAAGCGATACAAGGACTCCCTGAAACAACATCTCAGGCTCGGCCAAATTGATCACCAACAGTGGTCCGCCCTGGCCTCACATCGGGAGGCATGGAGACGCACTATCCACAATGCTGCAGCCTTATTTGAGAACTCACACCGAACAAGTCTTGAAGAGAAATGACAACGCAGAAAGAATCACAACCCGGAAACATCACCCAAGGAGACCTTCTGCTGTGCTTTCTGCAACCGGACTTGTTTATCTTGGATTGGCCTTTTTAGTCATCAGCGCACTTGCAGAAAGCGTGGGATGAGTCCTTCCTGAATCTTCGTTTGTGAAGAAAAGCCAGAGAGAGAGAGAGAGAGAGAGATTCTGAAATGTAGTCTTAGTTTTTTATAGCCATTACTGAATGTTACATGTTATGCATATGTTTTCCAATTCATGTGAGCTTTCCCATTCATTAAAGTCCTCTGCATCAGAATGACCAAATAAAAAATGAGAAATACATGTATGCAATGGGATTTCAGTTTTTCCTCTCTTCCCATAATGAATTGTTGTTAGTACTTAAGTAATTTTTTGTCTAAATAGTAACTTAGATCAGTACTGCTGTTCTTTCCTGCTTTCCTATTAATTTTCATCCTTCAGTTCTTTTCATATTTATAGCTAAAATCAGTGACAATTCACATTGGAACATCCATATAATTGCAAAATATTCTGAATTTGTAAGCACATTGCTAAAAATATTAAAACAAACCTTTCTGAATGTATCATAACCATCCATGTAGGCAGTTGGACTGTTAAACAAAAAAAGGAATGATGAGAATACTACAGAAGATTAGAGATCATAGAGCAATCAATGAATGAGTTCTCCAAATCATTCATTATTGTTGAAGAAGTTGGACAAAAAAGCCCAAACTGGTTTTAGTGATGGTGAGGAAGGTATGTCTCCAAAAGTAAGTGTTGACAATAGATGCTGTTCCAGGGCTTACTGATTAAAAAACAAACAACAGAACTTTAAATCTGAAAAGGCACATTGGTCTTACCTGTGATACATTCATTTCTAGTAGATAAGGGAGGAACATCCTCTAACTTGGGTTGCTCCTCCCACTTATTCCAGTAGGTAGGAAAAAGACTTTCCAGTATCCCCACATGAGAGAGCAACCCCTAGAAGGTCTGTGTTCAAAAGAGCAAAAACTGTCACAATTTTATTTATATCTGCTTTGCCATGAACCAGGGAAGAGGAAAGCAGGAACAGGGCATCCATGAGGAGGAAGAATTGTAATGTAGACTCCACATTTGTGGAATAACAATAATTATTATTTTAAAATGTGTTGAAAAGAGTCTGTTGGAGGCGATGTTGTTCCAATTTTCAAGTTCATTTATTATGATCCAAAAAAAGAACTCAAGCATAAGACAGAAAATAGACAGACTATTAAAAATAAAGAAGATCTAAACAGTGAAACATTTACAACTGGCTTCTACCTAATACACAGAAAGCTCTAATCCTGGCCACCTCTGTAAGAAATTTAGCAACAGCCAGGGTCACTTTTGGAGATTTGTTTTCCAATAAAAACTTGATGTAAAATTGATAGGAGTTTCCTGGAAATTTGCTTAATAATGGATGGGTTGTTTAATGATGGGCCTGATTATAAAGGCTACAAGACAAAATAATATGTTTCATCAACTCAACTTCTGTACTACTTCATGGGCACCATCTTTTCAAATACAGGAGACTACCAAATTTGCTTCAAAATAATTCAGTAGAATAGATGTAACATCTGGCCTTCGGGGAAAAAATCTGTGGTAATTAACCACCAACAAGCTCTTCAAATAGTCAGCTATTTAGAAAGGCCTGATGTAATAGAAGTTCATTATGCTAGGGGAACAGGATATGTATGAATGGGAGCCCAGATTGCAAAAAGCTATGTGCCACAACCTTTGCTTAACAGCTTTGAGGGCAATATTCAAACCCAGATAGGAGAAGAAGAGGGAGGAAGAAAGACCAACTGAAGCTGCTTTTTTGCAAGAAGCTTGGACCAGCTGCTTACATAGCTGTCCTGGGACAGATATAAAACCAAGCCTAAACCCACACCAAAAACACTAACTTTCATCCGAAATTTTAAAGCATACCACCATGCCTTAGTCAAAAGAGGTCTTTCCCCTGTTTCCAACAGGAACACAGAATTAGTGACACAGTTAGGGAGCTGGAGAAAGGAACTTTGTCTGTTGCCTATCTATCTCGGGCATTAGTGCCCCTATCCAGATATTGGAAGCATATAAAAGTTGTGCAGTGGACTTGGCATTAAACACTTTGATGGCAGACAGTATATACATGTCCCCTTTAGTAAAGAAGAAATGTGTTATTGCAGCTGAACTGACTAGTGCTTTCTGGACAATAGTCGATCTATGACCATTCCATGAAAGAGTATGATGGAAAGACAGCCCCAGATATGAGAAGTTTTTAACCTGTTCCAGTGTACCCATGCTACATGGAGAAGAGGTTAAGAGGCACCCCTTCTGAGTCTGAGCCTCCTGCACCTACTGCTGGGGGACGGGGTGCTTGTGCGGTAGCTTCTGCCAAGCAGCTGAGAGACTACTTGCTTGTGAACAGCCCTTAGTCATGAGTAGATAGCTACATATGGCTTATAGTCATAAAACGTTTTAACTGATTAGGCCTGTTGGCTGCCAGCTTGTTCTATTCCTCCTTCACTATGTGCATAAAATCAGCTGGGGACAGAACCTCCTGGGGGAGATCCAGATCCAGAGGCTAGGGAGCCTCCAATGGGAGGCTGGGATCCTGTGATCTGACTCCCCTTCTCAGAAAAACTGGAAGGAAGAAGAGCAAGGAGGTGAGGACTGCTGTAACTCCCTTTCTCGCCTCTGACAATAGCTCTCCCTCTTTCCCTTTTGAAGAGGCAATGGAGGAATCAGCATCACAATATTCCTCCCCAGAAGAGGATATGGCATACAATATGCTATGCTTGCCATCGTGGAGGTATGGTGGGACTCTTTTCATTTCTTGGCTGGTGGCCTGGCTGAACCTTGTAGGCTACCTCAGAGTCAGAGGCTGAAGCCTCTGCTTCTGCTAGGCCTTGCTTAAGCCTATTTCTGCCAAGTGGCCAAGATGGCAGCCCTTTGAGATGGAAGAGAAGACCTCTGTCTCTTCCCACATGTCCATGGTGCAGGTAAGATAAAATTCTTTATTACAGTCATAGACAAGCACAAAAAGGGCAGAATACAATCAATCAATTAAAAACTATTAGAAACACAGACACACACACCCCAAAAAAGATTGAATATTTATCTGCATATACAAATACTATACATATAGAAAAAATGGGACAGTATACAGATATACACAAGCACTATTATGTTATATAAAATATATGAGATTGACAGATATAATGTTTTATATAGTATATAGATTATGGAGCCCTCCCATATATCAACTAGGTGTTCATTATTCTAGTCTGTGATACAAGTCATCATTTGACGAGTTTTAATCACTGCTGCACAGAATTTGGCCAGTTTATCTGATGTACTAGGACTGGTGTCTGAAAACAGCAGAGAGACATAGAACATCCTGGATACATGTGCAATATGGGAGAGATAAGATTAACACCTAAGTCTCTATAATACAGACACTGAAATAGCACATCATCTATTGTTTCTATTTGTTCAGAGTCACAGGGGTATTGTCTCTCCAGATAAGGATTCTATGACTACAGTTGTCCCTCCACATTCACGGATTTGGCATTCACAGTTTTAAGTATTCACGTCTTGAAAATATTCTTTAAAAAACAATAATCCAAAAAGCAAACCTTGATTTTGCCATCTTATATAAGGGACAACATTTTGCTATGCCATTGCATATAATGGGACTTCAGTAGTCACAGATTTGGGTATTCACGGGAGGTCCTGGAACCAAACCCCAGTGAATGTAAGGGACAACTATATAATAAAGAATCTTACCTTTACTTTACCATGGTGCAGGAGACTGAAACCAAATCAGTGTGCTCTTGTGTGCTTATACCATGCATTCCCTGAGCCACAAAATAATCCCCTCCGAGTGTTGAAGGGCCATGCACTACTGGCTTAGGGAAGGGGAGAGGGACCACTTGTCCACCCGCCCTGTCTCAGGGGCATTCATTTAGCTTGGCAGCATGAGCGTGCCTTCCACAGCAATGCCAGTGGCTTCCTGGGATATTACTGCCCAGAGACAGGCAACTGGTTTGGGAGGTTCCATCTTGGCCATGTGGGGGGTGGGGGTGGTATTCACCCCTTCCCCATCCTCTTCAATGTTGCTCACCTACTCGACCCCTTGTCCATTTTGAGCTGGGTGGTGGTGGCTGGTGGATGCAGCAGCACGGAGGGGTTTTCCCTCACACATCTGCTCCCACACTTCCTTTCCTGTTCTTGTGCTCTCCAAGGGGGATTTCTGATCTCCTACTGCAGGTGGGGAGAGCAGGGGTGTGCAAGAAATTCTCTTCTCCGCTCTCTGTAGCCTTGCCATCCCAATATTCCATGCTCCTGGACAGGGGAGAGGAGGTGGGAAGGCTAAAGACAAAATAGAGTCTAAGGTTTAAGGACTAAAAGTTAAAGCTAAAAGTTTAAAGAGTTTTTTTTAAAAATATATATAGGTGACAGAAACCAAGAAAGGCTGAAGAGAGGCAAAAAAATTACACGGGAAGACAGAAGCAGCTGCAGGAACAAAACAGAGCAGAAAACATGTCCTATCCAAGCAGTAGGTAGGGGAAAGATTGGCCTTCTAGGGGTTGGTCCCCCATGTGGGAATACCAGAAGGTATTTCTTTTTCCTATCTATTGGCACAAGTGGGAGGAGCAACACAAGGTAGAGGATGTTCATCCCTTCTCTGCTGGCAAATTTGATGTTGGAGGAGAGTTCTACAGATACCCTGGACTGCCAAAAAGACAAATAAATCAGTCCAAGAGCAAATCATGCTCTCCTTAGAAGCCAAGATAACTAAACTGAGGCTACTGTATGTTGGACATATCATGTGATGACATGACTCAGTGGAAAAGATGATAATGGTGGGAAAAGCTGGAGCCCTGAGTCAGCAAGATGCTAATGGCAACTGAGGCACTTAGAAGCCTCTCATTCATTGAAGGTCACGAAGCCATCTTGATGCCAAATAACAACAAAATTATACATGCTTTACTTTATAAAACAACATAAACTCAACGTGAAAAAGACAGAGAGAGATGCAAACTGCTGCATGCTATAGTGGCCAAGTGTCACAGTTTTTGTCACCTGGAAAGTAAGAAATTAAAAGTTGAATATAGAAACCATAGATTTTGTTGCAAACGTAAGGAAGTGTACTATAAAAACAGTTTTCTATGGTCATATTATTAAGGACCAGCAGCATATTTTAATAATAAGTTATGCTGTATAGTAAAATTTAAAACACTGAAGTTGTCAGTAGAGTATTATTACCATACACACATTATAGGATATTAATTCGGCCTAAAATCAGTCATGTTTAAACAACGTACATAGCACTAGCACTTCAAGTTTCTAATGAGAATCAGCTTCTACAAAATTAATGACTTCAGATTCTTACATAAAAATAATTATACTACACATTCTGAGTAACTGCAATCTTATCTTTAAAACTTTATTATTGATCCGAAAACAGAAAATATGTCATAGGAATGTTTTAAAAAATTGCTTCACAATTTCAAATTATTGTACAGATAGTCACATGGCCATTACTAGAAACATCACACCACAACTTATGGAGTCCTGGGTTTCATTTTCACGGGCCAGGATACGTTGGCTCCCTACCGGTGTATCCTGCCTGTGGATCAGGCCCATTCCTTCTCTGTTACCAGAACGAAACAGGCTGGAGGCCAGATGGGCATGCCATGGCTTGTCCCTGCACCCCCTGCACCTCACTCTCTGAATCTAAGCAGGAAGCCTGCAACATGTGAGCAAGGCCCCCTGCATGTGACCAGCATGGTCATATGCTTCAGCCCCCTTCCCAGATCTGGAACAGTGAGGCAGCTGGCAGCTACAGTGATGGGCCAGCAGGCCAGAACAGGGCCTGATATGTTTTATTTTGGCTAGAAAGCATTTAAACAAGTATTTTCTTAAAATGTTTTAGCGAGCCCTACCGTTTTCTCTCCTATCTTCACTCCAGGGGTTGTGAGGACTGGCCTGGGGCAAAACAGGGCAAAAGCCCTGCACTGTCAGGACTGCAGAGCTCCAAGATGGGGACAAGACAGGGTAAATTGCCCATGTGGACAAGACCTTATGCTCCTGACACACTTCAGAAATAATGCAGTTTGACACCACTTTAACTAGCATGGCTGCATCCTATAGAATCCTGGGATTTGTAGTTTGCTGTGACACAATAGCTCTCTGACAGAGAAGGCTAAATATCTCACAAAACTACAAATCCCAGAATTCAATAGCATTGAACCATGGCAGTTAAATGGTGTTAAACTGCATTATTTCTGCAGTGTATCAGCAGCCTTAATCTGTTAGGAAATGACTTTTTGTTTATATTTATTTAAGGATTTCAATTCAAGTGTTTGTGGAGCAGAGATTTATGAGTCTTTCTATTACAATGAATTTGGTGTACTTCCAGAATAATTTACAACAGGCACCATATAAAACTTTTGTAATTAAGCTACAAATTACAAACAACAGGAAGTTAGCAACACACTGAGAACACAATATGTTGTAATATGCTTCCTCACCTAGATCCCATGTATGTACCCATATATCTTTATAGGCAAGCTGTTATGGAGATACACAAACATCACATCTCAAGATAAGTAGCAGTAAATACTCACTGGCATTCTTCCTAGCCATATGAGCACTGTTCACTGTGATTCAAGAAAAGAAATTTATTCCAGCAGAGAGTACTGTATACATACCTCATCTCAGCTTCTGAATGATAAAGATGTTTTTCCATAATGTTTTAGAATACTCAGGAGATTGACAGCACTTTTTCTCTGCATGGATACATACCCAGAAGTCCACAGAATGTTGATAAACAAGAACAATAAAGAATCTTGAGGCTCTTTGAAGACTTTTTTTTTTTAATTTATCATAAGCTTCCTTGGATGAAAGCCCATTACAGACCCTTCTTCCATTGCATTGCATTGAAGACAGAGTATGGATCACCAAACTATCCTCTCAGACTAAATACCCTCATCATATAACAATGGATAAATGCCTGCCTGGACATGGACGTTTAGATCTCTACTGAAGTAAATAAAATAACACCTGAAAATACAAGAGCCACATTTGCATGGAGATATTTCTAGCAAAAATACAAGGCCTGTCTATTAAATAATGAGACTGTGTTTCTACCTTTCAGACAAATCAGGGAGAACTGATTGTGAACATTTGAGTGGTGACTTTGAACATGTCTGAACCTGCATGACAAACATCAATACTCTCAGCTGCTCAGTTAATTGTCAGTTGTCATTTAAAGCAGCTGTGTTGTCTGTTGTGTGCTGGAAAAATGCTAAGTTTAAAAGTCGAGCAATGTGTCAATTTGAATTTTTTAGTAAAATTGAACAAACCACCAATGGAATGTTTTCAAATGCTTACTGGGGCCTATGGGGAAGACTGCATGTCTCATGTGTGTGTTTGAGTGGCACAAAAGATTCAGAGAAGGACATGAGAATGTGGAAGATGATGAATGCCATGGACAACCTTCCACTTCAAGAACCAAGGAAATTGTAGGAAAAAACAGCCAGATTGTTCGAGGAGACTGCCAATTCAATGTCCAAATGATAGCTGAATCCATGAACATTGACAAAGACACTGCGTGGAAAATTTTGCATGAGGATCTCAACATGAGAAAAGTTTGTGCCAAGATGGTCCCTAGGGTTCTCACACAAGAGCAAAAAGAGTGCCACAAGGAAATTTGCACTGACATTCTGCAGCAACTTGACGCGGACCCAAACCTTTTTCAAAGAATCATCGCTTGGGATGAAACCTGGATCTTCCAGTATGATCCTGAGACAAAATGACAGTCAATGCACTGGAAAACACCATCATCACAAAGAATGAAAAAAATCATGTCAAAGCAAGTCCACATTCAAAGCCATGCTCATTATTGGGGGGGTGGTTAACATCAAGGGCGTAATTTTGGCAGAATGAGTTCCAGAAGGCAGAACAGTGAACCAGCATTATTATAAGGAAGTTGTGATAAAGCTGAGAGAAAGAGTAAGGGGGAAAAAGGCCAGAACTGTGGGGAAATTGTTTCATTGTTCATCAAGACAATGCACATGCTCACACAGCACTTTCTGTGAAGCAGGGTTTTTTGCTGATAAATGCATTACTATAATTGGATATCCTTCATATTCGCCAGATTTGGCACCATATGACTTTTTTCTTTTCCCTAAAGTGCAATTGATGCTTAAGGCAACACATTTTGAGTCAATTGATGCAGTAAAGAAGAAAACGGCAGATGTGTTAAAACAGCTGACAGAACTGATCTGCTCTATGCCTTCGACCAGTGGAAAACAAGACTGCATTGGTATGTGAGTATGAACAGGGAGTATATTGAAGGGGACAAGCATTAGAATTGTAATACATAAAAATAAATATGGGTTATTGTATCAGTCTTGTAATTTAATAGACAGACCTCGTACACCTCATAGAATTTGAGGAGAATACCTTTTGTCCCAATGGGATCCCACATCATTTCACCGTATTGAGACAAATGAAAGCTGCTGTGAATTGGTGTTAGTGAGCATCAATCCACATTTTATTGCCTTGTATAGAAAAGGTTAATGACTGGGAACTGTATGAACCATATATGTAAAATACCACTGCACAATGTTGCTACAACAGTTTGTGTTTAATTGTTTGTATCAGAGCTCTATTAATTGTATAATGGCACCCAATGTTGTACATACAGTTCCCAGTCATTAGCCTAGTCAAGTGAGGACCTAGCTTAGTCAGTGTTCTTGTATAGAAAAGCCCATAATAAGTTTTTTTTTGGGGGGGGGGAGAATACTCTTTTCCCCTCAGCACCAATATCTCTCTCTAAAGGGCTATTTGATTTTGTGCACTTTAGAATACAAAGGAAATCATACACATTCTCTCTCTATTCTGTGCCAGGCTACTGCAGTGCACTTTCTACTGTGTCTCCAGTGATTCCTGTTAAATTTCCCCTACCTATCTGCTATCCTTCCAAGAAGAGGGGCACTCCAAAAGGTCCCTGTCCATTGTGGTTGCCTTTCAGACTTCAGATTTAATGGGTGTACTCTGGACACACGGTATGTAGATAAAGAGGGATTTCTTTTGAGACAGTGCCCTGACTTTGGAATACCCTTCCAACCAACACTGATTCTGCCTTCTTTCTGGCACCAAATTAAAATAGCCCTGTTTACTGAGAAATTCTAAACTTTAAAATGCTATATGTTAGACTATTAAACCACATTCTTAATTTTTAGATTGCTTATCTTTTTGCTGATTGAATAATTTTATGCCTCTTCTTGTAACATTATTGTTGCCATTATATTGTATGTGTTTTTATAATTTTATGTGCACTCTCTTGAGATCCCTTGCAGATGGAACAAGAAATACCTGAATAAATACCGGTAAATATGGGAAAAGCATTCCTTAAGGTACTGCGGTCCCAAACTGATCATACTTCTTAGTAGATATGTTTACAACTGCATGGTAAATGATCTTTTCCTTCAGAATTATATTATTTTTCTCCACATTGATGCTAAAAAGTAATTTCCACCTGACAGAATTAAAGTGAACTAGGCAAAACGCCACAGAAAAGCCACAAGTGTTTAAGAAACATCTCATCTCAGACTTTCACATTGTTTGCTGGGATAAACATTAGAAGAATTCAAGTACGCTGTCCAGAGACACATTGCGTTTATTATCTTCTTGCTTGCTCTCTAGATACTAGCACAGATATCACATTGTTCTGAAACTAACAGAAGGGGGCATTCAGAGATATCGTTCATTGCCCTTTGTCAGCTACCAGAAAAGCCACAGTACAGAGGCTATTTATCATTCTGCTGCAAAGGCCCAAATAAATACAGTATCATTGCTATTATTTGTTAGTCAGCTGCTCTTTTAACATACCAAGCACGTCTGAGAAATCCTGTCAGTAAGAATTGTAAGAGAAGAAAAACCAATTAGTTTTACTGTACCATCCAGTACAAGCAATTCCACATAGCAGGAGCCAGAACGACATTATTCTAGGTTTTCAAATATCACCAAATACATTGATTATAAAGAAGGGACCTTAAACCATTTAGAAAATGCCACATTGGTTACTTACCGTGAAGGTGCATTCTTGAGGGAACGGGGTGATACGGGTCCTTTATCTCTGGGATTTCGTCAGTCACTGCCCAGGTGTAGCAGGAAGTTACATCAAGCCTTTAGATATTCAAATTTCTTTGTCCTTATCTCCTCCATCCTGGAGCCACGAGGCCAGTTCACTGACTAGCAAAGCCCTGTAAAGGATAAGAAATTGATTAATCTAGAGTAGAGCTACCACCAAATAAGGAACCGGATGAAGGAACTCTATGTGCAGTCACGGGGTGGGGGAAGGACCCGTATCACCCCGTTCCCTCAAGAATGCACCTTCACGGTAAGTAACCAATGTGGCATTCTCTGAGGGAGGGGTGATACGGGTCCTTTATCTCTGGGACGTGCCCAAGCATAATTCATTAGGGTGGGAGTGACTGCAGCTGAATTGGCATCCTTGAGGACCTCCTGGAGCACTCTCCGTCCGAAGGTGGCCTCGGCGGATCGAAACTTATCCACCTTATAGTGTCTGATGAAGGTGGATGGAGTGCTCCAGGTTGCTGCCCTGCAGATCTCTGCTAGGGACGCGTTGGTAAAAAAAAAAGACGGCGGAAGTGGCCGTCGACCTAGTAGAGTGCGCTGTAACCCCGGAAGGTCTGGGGAGTTTGGCGGAGTCGTAGGCTGCGAAGATGCATGTTTTGATCCAGGTGGCGATTGTTCTCTGCGACGCCCTGGACCCTAATGATGCCTGGGAGAATGACACAAACAGGGCATCACAGCGCCTGATGGGGGCCGTTCGATTAATGTAGATCTTTAGAGCCCTCCTGATGTCCAGTTTGTGCCAGAGCTTCTCCCCCGGATGTGAAGGATTGGGACAGAAGGAGGGCAGGATCATAGGTTGTGAAATGTGAAACTCGGAGATCACCTTTGGTCTGAATGACGGATCTGGGTGAAGAGTTACAGCCTCCTCGCTGAACTAGCAGAGGTGTTCCCTCACCGACAGGGATGCTAGTTCTGACACTTTTCTCGCCGAAGTGATGGTGACTAAAAAGGCAGCCTTGATAGTGAGAGTCTTGAGCGGTATCTTTTGTAATGGCTTGAATGGAGGCTTCATCAACTGTCTGAGGACTAGAGACAGATTCCATGAAGGAAACCGATGACGTACTGGGGGTGATACGACAGAGGCACCCCCCAAGAATCGCCAAACGTGTGGGTGCGCAGACAGCTGACTCCCGACTTGTGCTGTGAGGAAGGCTGAGAGCGCAGCCACCTGTCTTTTCAGTGTGTTTGGTCGGAGGCCTGCTTCGAGGCCTGTTTGTAGGAAGGCGAGCGCATGCTTTACTGAGGCTTCCTGGGCAGCTAAGTGTCGGAGGGCGCACCATCTTTTGAAGGCCCTCCACGTGGCTTCGTGTATCCTTCTGGTAGATACACGTCTTGACGAGAGGAGGGTACAGATGACCGATTCGTCGTAACCATGGTCTCTTAGGACTTGCCGCTCAATCTCCATGCTGTCAATTGAAGCCAGCTTGGATCTGGATGAAGAATCGGTCCCTGGTGAAGCAGGTCGGCTCTCTGAGGCAGGCGCCAGGGATCCCGAATGCTCATTTCCATCAGCTCGGAAAACCAAGGTCTCCATGGCCAGTGAGGTGCCACAAGTACCGCTTGTGCCCTCTCCTGGCGAATCTTCCGGCACACCTTCCCTATGAGGGAACTGGAGGGAATAGGTACAGCAGGCCTGCCGGCCAAGGGGATCGTAGAGAGACTGTCCCCTCGGCATTGTGATGGTGGAATCTGGTGAAGAACCTGTCCAACTTTGAATTTACCTGTGTCGCGAACATGTCTACGTCCATTGGTCCGAACCTGGGCTGGAGCTGGTGGAATACCTCGCCGTTCAGTTCCCATTCCCCCGGAAGGACTGAGTGCCTGCTCAGGAAGTCCGCTTGCTGGTTGAGGTCCCCTTGTAGGTACTGGGCTGTGAGGGACCGCACCGTCTTTTTCTGCCCAAGGGAGGATGAGATCCGCTTCTTGTTGCAGGGATCTGGATCTCGATCCCCCTTGTTTCACTATGTACGAGCGGGCAGTGGTGTTGTCCGTCATAACTGTGACGTGCTGCCCCTTGAGTACTGGAGTGAAATGTTGGAGGGCCAGTCGTGCTGCCCGCAGTTCCAGCCAGTTGATGCTGTGTGCTTTCTCCTGCGGGCTCCAGAGCCCTTGTGTTACTTGTCCTTGGCAGTGTGCTCCCCATCCCCGTAGACTGGCATCTGAGGTGACTAGGATCGGCTGGGATATCGTGAATGGAGAGCCTTTGCCCGTTGAGTTCTCCTGTGTCCACCAGGTCAGGGAGTCTCTCACATGCTGTGGGAGAAGAAGAAGTGGGGACTTCCTCATCGCAATCTCTTTTGATAAGGCATTAGAGAGC
Source organism: Gambelia wislizenii (assembly GCA_030847615.1). Lineage (NCBI taxonomy): Eukaryota > Metazoa > Chordata > Lepidosauria > Squamata > Crotaphytidae > Gambelia > Gambelia wislizenii. Next base: position 115,912,448 of record JAUMIR010000004.1, read on the forward strand.
TCTGCAGAGGCCTGCAGTGGAATCTGGCCCAGGGAACCACTCCGAAGGCCGAGATCATGAGTCCCAGTAGTCTGGCCCGTAAGGACAGAGGGACCTTCCTAAATGCGAGAACTGTTCGAGCCTGCCACCGGAGGACCTGTCGTCGTTCCTGCGAAAGGGTGATCCTGGAGTGTAGTGTGTCTATCTCCACACCCAGGTGGACAATAGAGCGGGCAGGAGACAGACTGCTCTTCTTGAAGTTCACTAGGAGACCGTGAGACTGCAGATAACGGATTGTGACCTGTAGGTCTTTCTCCGCCTTCTCTAGGGAGGAGGCCCGGGGGAGGATATCGTCCAGGTAGGGGTACAGGTGTATACCCTGAGACCTCAGATTGGTGATCAGGATTACCAAAACCTTGGTGAACACCCTCGGTGCAGAGGCCAGGCCGAATGGCAGTGCTCTGAATTGGAAATGTTGATCTCCGGAGGCAAAGCGACAATACTGCCTGCTGTTCTTGTGGATCATAGTGTGCATATACGCATCTGAGAGGTCGAGTGAGGCTAGAAAATCCTTGGGTTGCAGGGCCTCCCTGATTGATGAAAGTGTCTCCATTCGGAACCTCTTGTGGGTAACGCTTTGGTTGGTGTGTTTTAGGTCCAGGATAGATCTTAGGCTGCCGTCCTCTTTGGTACCGTTAAGAAGGAGTACACGCCTGAGAAGCGCTGAGAGGTCGGGACTTCTTCTATGGCGGGAATATCCCTTAGGTGGGCTATGGCTTCTGATAGGTTCCTTGCTTTCTTTGGGTCCTTGGGAACGGGGGCTGGGAGGAGTCTGCCCCTTGGTCTTGTGTCGAACTCGATTTGGTAGCCGTGGGTGATCGTCGATATTACCCACCTGTCGGTTGTCGAGTTCAGCCAGGACGCAAGGAACAGACTGAGTCGGCCGCCCACCGGGGGCGACACCGAGTCAGGATTGTTGGCGGGGGGGCCCCCGTTGCTGCTGGGTGGTCCCCCTTCTGTTGCCGTTAGGCGGTGGTCCTGAGGGCTGCCTGATAACGTAGTTCAGCTTGACCCAGGCTGGATGAAAAGGAGTTGTAGTTCCGCTGCTTTCCGAACCCTCTGACCGAACGAAAAGGACCGAAAGGGTTGAAAGGGACGCTTGCCACTCTTTTTGTTCGACTTCTTCAGAGTAGAGGGCATTGCCATCTTTTGTCCTTGGTCTCTACAAGGATGCCCTTTAGGGCCTCTTCCCCGAAGAGTTTCTGGCCCTTAAACGCAGAGGAGGCGAATGCAGCTCTGGTAGTGGCGTCGACCTGCCAGTACTTTAGCTACACTGATCTCCTGGCGAGCGCCAGGGATCCAATTGTGCGGGCAGAGAAGATCATGGCATCCTGTGCGGCGTCTGCTATAAAAAAGAGGGTGCGCAGAGACCTCAGGTGAGACTTATGGAGCACATTTGGGTCAAGTTCCTGGATCTCCATGAGTTCCTGCAGCCCAACAATAGCAGCTCGGGAGAATAGTGATATGGCCAGGGCGGACCTGACTCCGCACGCCGAGGAGTCGTGTGTCTTTTGATAGCCGCGTCGGTTCTTTTCTCATCTGGGTCTCGGAGGGAACCTTCTCCTTCCTTCGGAGCCAGACAGTTGGAGACAAGAGAGGCGACTGGATTTTCGACCACCGGAGAATTCAGTAGGTCTAGGAAACGTTGGCTGGTGTTGTAGTATTTTTGGGCCACGGTGGTACCCCTCCTTCCCAGGGATGGTTTTTCCCATTCATTGGTCACCAAGGACCAGAATGCCTCTGGGAAGTGTAGCTCAGGCTTATTTGGGCGGGAGGTGCGCATCACTGGCGCCACTTTCTCATTGGAGGACGACGTTGACAGAGATTGGTCCGAGTCAGGTGGCGAGATCTCCAGGGTTGACATCATCTTGGTTAGGAGAGGGACGTACCACTCCCCCTGAAAAAGACGATCCATGTATTCCTGATCCACCGCCTCGGAGTCGGTTATTTCACCCTCTTCCTTGTCGGTGTGGTCCCCGTCGTCCTGAGGTTCCGTGCCCCTTACTGCTTCTATAAGGGCACGTTCCTCATCTGAGCCTGCTGAAGACTCTTCTGAAGAGTGGTTGGAAGGGGGTTCCTTCCTATTTTTGCCAGTGTGCCTGTGGTTAGTGGCGCAATTGTAGTGCCCCTGTCCGAGGATTTGGCTTTCGCCTTTCCCGGTCCTTTGGGCTGATGTGGTTGCGCACTGGTCGCCCGGTCCTTGGGTAAGGAACCCAAGGCCGAGGCGCTGGTGCTTGGCTCCTCGGATGATTCTTCGTCCGAGAGGAGTGCCTTAGAGAGTAGTTGTAGGGCTGCCTTGATGGCCCCCTTGCGTTTCGTGCAGTGGCCCCGCTTGGTGGGCGCATTCTGACTGGGTTGGGTCGCTGGTGCGGCAACCCATTCAATATCAGATTCCTCCCCACTGGATGGATGGAGGAACACGGGAGTACCCTGGTTACTTCTGGCAATGTGGCATGTGTGGCCTGATATACTGGGGCCTGGACGGCTGAGGCCTGGTACACCGGGAGTTGGGGCCCTGTGGGCTGAATAGCCTGTGCCTGGTAGACCAAAGGTAGGTAGGCCGGGGCCTGGTTCCCTAGGCCTAAGGCCTGTGGGGACAAGGCCTGGAGGGGGGGCGGCTGGGTTGGCAGGGTCTGGTGAGCCGGGGCCTGATGGGGCTGTTGAGTCGGAGCTTGGGTAGGCTGGGCCTGGGGTGGCGCAAGCTGGGCCCCCGAGGCCTGTGGGACCACCGACAGGGTGGTTGCGGTCCGCAAGGGGGGGGCTTGTGTGCTCAGGGCCTGCAAGGCCTGTGCCCCTGCGTCCGGTGGCTGGGACTTCTGGGGGGGCTGGTTTTGGGCCTGAGTCCCAGGGGGGTCCGCCGGCGGTGGGACTTGGGGCCCGGAGGTCTGGGTGACTAAGGTGGCCGGTGGGTCCCGATCCGGGAGCGACCCCTCTCCCCCCGATGCTTCGGCCATGGTGCCCGGGAACGGAGTGGTCTCCATGGGGGTGGATGGGTCCCCATTACCATCAGAGGCCCCGTTTCGCATCCAGGTGGGAAGGAGGCCCGAGGTCCCCAGGAGTAGGGAGGGCACAATGCGCGGGGGAAGGGCCAGGTCATCCCCGCTCCCCACGGGGGGCCCCTGTACCTTACCGGGGACTCCTGCCCCCGTCCACGAATGGCAGCAGGGGCCTGGAGTGTGCCAGGAGCTCCAGAAGGGCGGGTGGTCAACCGCAGCCCCGGAGGAGTCCTCGGAGGCCGCCTTCTTCCTTGTCTGGACCGGCCTCTTCCGCGGCTTCTGGGGCGCCGATCCTTCCAGGGCCCTCCCGGCCGCGATGGCCTGGTGGGCCTTGCGGGCCGCATCCCTTTGCGGGACCCCTTAGTGGGAGCCGGCAGCGGCAGCAATGGCGACCGCGGCTCCCATGCCAGCGCTGGCCGCGCTCTTGGAGTGGCCGCGGTCAAGGATTGCATCCCCGGCCACTCCGGAGTCTTCTCCCGCCGTCTGCTGGGTCTCCTGGGCCTGCATGGCCAGTAGAAGCGGGGAAATCGAAGAAGGAGATGGGAGGGGTAAGAAGCAGGAGCAGGCTAGACTGAGCAGCCGCAAGAGGAAAGGCAGAGGTCTTTTTTTTTTTTTAAAGGCGGGAGATTCAAAGGGAGAAAAGAGACTGAGGAGTAGAAGGAAGTAAAATGGAGCTAAAGTAGAGAAGGAAAGGCAAACAAAGAACAGGATAGATGGAGGAGATTTCTCAGCTACCTACTGGGCGAAGCAGGAAGTTAGAACTGGCCTCGTGGCTCCAGGATGGAGGAGATAAGGACAAAGAAATTTGAATATCTAAAGGCTTGATGTAACTTCCTGCTACACCTGGGCGGTGACTGACGAAATCCCAGAGATAAAGGACCCGTATCACCCCTCCCTCAGAGAATATCTCTTAGACCTTCATTATTGAAGCATATGTCTTGGGGCCACCCAATGTTTCTGTGAGGCTTCAGATATAGCACAGGACAAAAAAGAGTATGAGTGACAGTGAAGAACTCCTCTCTCATATTTTATGTCACTTACTGTTATATGAAAGCTTATTAGTTGGAGTGCTGATTTCTCATAAAGTCTATGAGTTTTGAGTGGCTGATCCCCACCTGTGGAATGCCCTTCTAAGGAGGCTAGGCTGGTCTCCTACCTGTTATCCTGCCACCAAGAGGAAAAGACCTCTCTATTATTATTATTATTATTATTATTATTATTCAGGTGGGCTTTGGGCAAATGTTTTGCTGCTGAGGTATGGGATGTTAACAGACTGATGTGGCACTTTTTTTTAACAGTGCTTTCTAACTCAATAGATGTTAACATCATAACTGTATATTAATATGATGTTTTAATATCACCATTAATGGTGTCTTCACATTCTACATTTTCTCTGATTTTTAAAAATCTGCACCTGTTTTTATTTGCACCTCTTTTAACCTTTTTGTGAGCTGCCTTCAGTCCCACCTCTCAGTGAAAGGCAGGATGTAAGTTCAATGAATAAATTGAAAAGAACTTGCAGTATTACAAAAGCCAAAAGTGGCCAAATGGATTGCCACCATGACAGCATGCATATAGTTGGACTGCCCAATTACATGTTCTATCTCTCCCCAAGAATCTACCAGTCAAAATAATTTTGTAAACATTTGGGGACAAAAGCAACCTCCTTCCTTCTTTAGCTAAGGTCTCCTGCCACATTAGGAACATTATTTGTCTAACAAAATTAAGGCAAAAAGAGAAACCATTTTCCAAACATTATTCTACATGGTTCTTCATCCTAGGAAGCACTCTAATGTTAAAGTGATAGGGTTCTGAGAGAATAATCACAAGGGACTCAATACTTGAACACAGTTGAACACCTCTGAACACAAATACCTCTGTAATAATTTAATGAGTTCTTTTCCCAGGGTAATCATGCTTCAGCAATCTGCAGAAAGGTTATTGTAAGAGATTGGAAGGCTATTTACTCTTGTCTTCTCTATTCATCCTCAGAAAAGACATGCACAGCCACATTACCCCTTTCTCACTACTCCTAGAAGATGCAGTATTCCACAGATTTATTCAGTCTACATTTTTTGCCACAGGATTCTTTGCTATTTTGCTGCAACCAGCAAACACAGCTATTCTTTTAGAAAGCACACTTGTGGAATTCTAACAATAGCTCAGTACGATTGAACTAACAGGTTTTTAAATTATATATTTATTGCATTTATATTCAAAGCCTTGTTTCTAAGATAGAATTTAAGACAACGTACTGGGTGTTACCATGTGTTCGATCAAGACCTGCTTAGCGCCATCAAGATGGCTGTACAATATGACCTCGTAAAGGGCCAAGAAAGGACCGTATGCAGGAATCACTCTTCATTACAGTGCCAAGGATAGTATATTAATGTAATAGGGTCAGGGCCGGCTTAACCAGTCTGCCAAATCAGCATTTGCGGGGGGGCCCACCCAGCCAGGGGCCCCACCGGTCCTAACTCTCCTCCTGCAAAAATCTCCTGCTGGCTTAAAAAAACAGCATCTCCCAAATAGAAAGCGAAACTGATTCTAGAGGGAGTTTGCTGTTCACTCGCCCCCTCCTGCCAGAATCATTGTCAAAAGGCCAGCCAGCCAGGTGTGTTGGAGAGGGTGAGTGTGTGTGGGGGAGGTATCTCTTTCCTCTCTCTTCTTTCTTTCTTTCTCTCTCCCCTCTTTCTCACTTTTTATCCCCCCCCCGTCTCTCCCTCCCTCCCTCCTTTCTTTCTTTCTTTCTTTCTGATTTTCTCTCTCTCTCTCTCTCTCTCTCTCTCTCTCCTTCCTTCCTTCCTTCCTTCCTTAAACACACCAGTATCCCATTAGTGTTATGTGAGAGCCTTTGGGTAGAGCAGTGGTTCTTAACCTTTTCTTTACCAGGGACCCCCTTTAAATATCTTTTGTTGTCCCAAGACTTAACTCAAGATTTAAAACCCTAATAATATTAACAATAATAGCTAATAATAATAATAATAATAATAGCTAACAACAACAGCAACAATACAATTACGCCATCCATTAAACTTTCCCTCAGAGGCACTCTTGCTTCTTCCTGCAAGTTTGTGGCTGGAGTGGATTGAATGGCAATGTGCAGGCTAAGCCAGCCAGCCTTTGCCTTGGTTCCTGTCACGTGGCTGCTCCATTGCAGGGAGGAGGTGGGCCAAGCAGCCTTCAAGCCTTTGTGGACCCCCTGTGAGGACATTGTGGACCCCAGAGAATGCTGGAAAAGGAACAATGCAACCAGACCTTGAGAAGGGTGCTGGCAGGGGGATTCTGGGAGGTGTAGTCCAAGAGTAACTTTCCCAGGCTCTGAATGCAGCCTAGAATCATAGGGCTGGAAGGGACCCCAACAGCCATCCCATCCAATCGGCTTCTGTCCTGCAGGAACACACCATCAAAGCCCTCATGACAGATGGCCATCCAGCCTCTGCTTTAAAACCTCCAAAGAAGAAGACTCCACAACACACCAAGGCAGTGTATTCCACTTCCAAACAGCTCTTGTGTCAGGAGGTTCTTCCTAATATTCAGGTGGAATCTCTTTTCCTGTAGTTTGAACCCATTACTCCGTGTCCTAGTCTCTGGAGCAGCAGAAAAAAGGCTGTTCCATCCTCAGTATGACATCCCTACAAATATTTAACCATAGAGTTGCCTTGGAGGGCCTAGAAAATGGCTAGGGAGGACACATTTTCTAGGAAGACTCTATGGCAGGTGTGCTGTTTTGTATCCCCTGGCTAATGAATCTGTGGATAAGGGGGTCCTACTGTAATCTGAACATCCTGTACTGTGAATAGGTTAGGTTACATTGACCTGAGATAAACATATCGGCCCCCCAAAATAAAGCATTGCAGGGGCCCCCAAAATTCCTTAAACCGGCCCTGAATAGGGTACAAAATTATTTAGAAAGCAGAGAAATCTCCCCTAAAGCAATAGAAGTAACCAGGCTTTCTCTAATGTAGGGAGAAATGTAAGGTATTACATTTAGGCAGGGGGGAAAAATGAAATGCAGATATATAGGATGAGTTACACCTGGCCTAACAACAGTACATGAGGAAGGGATCTAGGAGTCTTAGCAAGCCACAAGCTGAACATGAGTGAACAGTGTGATGTGGCAGCTAAAAAAGCCAATGTGATTCTAGGCTGCATCAATAGGAATATAGTGTCTAGATTGAGGGATGTAATAGCACCACTTTATTCATCTTTGGTCAGGCCTCACCCGGAATACTATGTTCCGTTCTGGGCACAATTCAAGAAGGATATTGACAAGCTGGAATGTGTCCAGAGGAGGACAACCAAAATGGTGGGAAGTCTGGAAGCCATACCCTATAAGGAGCGGCTTAGGGAGCTGGGTATGTTTAGTCTGGGGAAGGGAAGGGTAAGAGGCGACATGATAGCCATGTTTAAATACTTCAGAGGTTGTCATATTGAAGAGATTGCAAGTTTGTTTTCTGCTGCTCCGGAGACTAGGACATAGAGCAATGGACTTAGGAGATTTTCACACGGGGGAAATAACCCCCAGGGAGATCGGGAGAGAAACGGGGCTCTTCCGCTGTCAGCACTCTGTTTTGCACGCCCCCTTCCTTCTCCCGATTTCCTGTCATCCTCCCTCCATCCTGCTTCCATTTCCCTCCCGGTATGTTCCGCAATTTTTTACTAACGAATAACTTTCATTAGTAAAAAATAGCGAGAGGGAAATGGAAGCAGGATGGAGGGAGGACGATGGGAGATCGGGAGAGGGAAGGGGGTGTGCGAAATGGAGTGCTGCAACTGGAACAGCCCGTTTCTCTCCCAATCTCCCTGGGGGTTATTTCGCCCGTGTGAAAATCTCCTCAAACTTCCAGGAAAATAGATTCCGCTTAAACATTATGAAGAACTTCCTGATGGTAAGAGCTGTTCGACAGTGGAATACGCTGCCTCGGAGCGTGGTGGTGTCTCCTTCTTTGGAAGTTTTTAAACAGAGGCTGGATGGTCATTTGTCAGGAGTGCTTTGATTTTATATTCTTACAAGGCAGGGGGTTGGACTGGATGGCCTTTGTGGTCTCTTCCAACTTTATGATTCTATTATTGTAATACACTTTGCTAATAGTATCACAGACAAACTAATCATTCAGCTTCACTGCTTAAGTGTTCTACTAGTTCTAACTCAATGTAATTTACATTATTGTAATCAATAGTATGGAATTTACTTTACTGGCCAAATAACCTTCAACAAACAGATTCATCTTTTCAATTTCTAGCATAGTAGCAAGGCAAGGAGAGGAGAGAGGAAGGTAGCTCCAATCACATAGCCTGCATAAATGCTATTTTTAAGGAATTTACTACCTTAAGGAACTTACTACCTGGGTTAGGCAGCAGAGCAACAAGAGGGAGCAGGTCTTCATATTACCACATGTAGGTAGTTAGGTGCCTTTGCACTTCAGAAGTGAGCACGCAGCAAACAGAGCATTTCCATGTGCAAGTGAAGATTGATTACTAAGCAAGAAGTGATTACAGGATCAAGAAGTATAGTGAAATCATATTTGGCTACAAGTGTCCTGTACTTGATAGAATCCACACATTTGGTTAAAGAAAGAAGGTGCACAAATATCTTTAACAACAGGAGAAAGAGCAGAAAGAAGGGGATCTCAAACTGCTTGGGAGTTGGAAAATCAAATGGGATAAATTTAACTCTCTCCTGGGATTTGGATATTCCAGTTCTAGCACATGGCATCCATTACTACTACATGGAAATGAGGACCACAGTACTCATAGGGCTCAATGACCTGGCCTATTTGCATTTGGAAGCACCACTGACACACCAAAGAGTGTTACAAAAGTACAAAACTTAAAACAAGTTGTCTTCATATTGTAGACAGCAAGATGGAATGTGCTACGATGCACAAAGTAATCAAATGCTTGGCTGAATGAGTCCACGCTTTCAAATAGGTTATAGATCACAGATGAGCAAAAGGTACCACTCAATTCAGACTGTTTTAAGTATGAGATACATATTAACCAGAATCAGCTAAGGCATTTTAGAACAAATGAGGGGGGGTATTTTTAAAAATTAGCTATTTTTAGCCACTCAGCATGTCAAACACAGACAACAGCATCCTTCTCCCATTAAAGCTCAAGCCCTAGTACATGTGAGACCAATTCGCATGAATGAAAATATTTTGACTGAATCATATCTGTTACTATTTTGATTGGAAAAACATTTTGCCCAAATTAAATACTATGGATACTTTAAATGGTTAAGTCATGAAAAGCAAACATCCATAAAATAGGTAACATAAATACATAATAACAAGTATTTAAAGACAGCCATAGTTAATACCTCCATATATACTAGGGGTCTATACTAGGGGTCTGGGATGGCTCAAGAATGGTCAGATACCTCTCACACACAAGATCTTATTTATTTATTTAATTATTCATTTCTTGAATTACTCATTTATTTAAATTACTCATCTATATATATAATTCTCTTGGGTATGTTGCCTCTCCCAGTCTGCTGATTGGCTGCTCAGGAAACACACCCAACTAATCCCCACCCACATGCAAATGCCCTCTCCACCTCACAATCCACTCCTGCCACTGAATTTGTAGCATAGGTTGGGACCCAGGCAGTCAATTGGCAGCAGCGGTGGGACACCGCTGCTGACACTGCAACAAAACCCAGGCAGTCAAATGGTGGCGGCTGCAGTGGAAGCAGGGCAACAGAGGGAGTCACCCTCAGCAATTCCTGGAAAAGTGTGGAATGCTGAGAATGGGGAGGAGGAATTTAAAAATCCACTGACCTAGCTTACAGGGTTCTTGTGAGGTCTACTGGGCATTGAGGGAGTTTTTCAATGGTGTATGGTACACCTGGTCCAGCTAGTTTATTTAAATTATTTATATTTGTCAACCACACCTATTCACAAGGTAACTAACAAAAACTGAGGTAAAAATGTGTTATTTAAAAAAAAAACTAAGATAAAGGCAATCAACAAATCTGCTCTCTCTGGCTTCTCTTCACAAAGAAAGATTCAGGAAGGACTCATCCCGCGCTTTCTGCAAGTGCGCTGATGACTAAAAAGGCCAATCCGAGATAAACAAGTCCGGTTGCAGAAAGCACAGCAGAAGGTCTCCTTGGGTGATGTTTTTGGGTTGTGATTCTTTCTGCGTTGTCGTTTCTCTTCAAGACTTGTTTGGTGTGAGTTCTCAAATAAGGCTGCAGCATTGTGCATAGTGCGTCTCCATGCCTCCCAATGTGAGGCCAGGGCGGACCATTGTTGGTGATCAATTTGGCCAAGCCTGAGATGTTATTTCAGGGAGTCCTTGTATTGCTTTTTTGGAGCACCCCTCTTACGCTGATCCATGGTGAGTTCACCATAGAATACCATTTTGGGGAGGCGATGGTCCTCCATCCTAGAAACGTGCCCTGCCCAGAGCAGCTGTGTTCTCAATATCGTCGCCTCAATGCTGGTGATCCCTGCTTGCTCAAAGACAGCAACATCCACTCTAGTAATATACAAATTCTATTAAAAGTTAAGTGGGGAAAGGAACTGCAGCATAACTCAGTGCATGTTTACTTTTAATTAGGTCCCACTGTGTTAAATGGGGCTTACTTCCTGGAAATCGCTACATAGTGCTCCTTCCGTTATTTCCTGAATATCAGCAGTGAGGAAGCTTTATGATAAGTGAAAGCGTAACAACCATGTACTTCATATTAACCTGAACAAGAATTGAAATCTACAGCAATTAACATGTAGTTAAAGGCTAAAACAGGTGAATCCTTTCATAACCTTCAAATCCCTCTTCAATTACGTTGATCTGATTTCAGCTGGGAGGAGGAGGGACAGAAATGTGTATGCAAAAAAAAATGGAAATTAAGCCACAATAAATCATTTCAAATGTATTCATAAACTGAGAACCAAAGGGGGATTAAGGACTACTAACTGACAGATAACTCACAGTAAATTATCTTGAGTCTATAGCCTAAGCATCCCTCACCCACCCAATGTCAAAAAAAGCTTCTATGATTGCCATGGTCCCTTCCCATCTATGTGCATTTATGAGTGAGAGATAAAGAAGAAAAAGGAGAAATTGAGAGAGAGAGACTCCCAACAATTGTGCTCCAGATATGCCGGATTACAGCTCCAGTCCCAGCCAGCATCATGGCCATTGGACATATCAACTGGGGAGGATGGGAGTTGTAGTTGAATAAATTTGGAAGACATTAAATTGGATGAAGCTGGTACAGAGTGAGATGGCGAAGGAAAACTAAATCTGAGGAATACACATGTCCAAGGAAGAGCTACACAGATCTGGCTATACAGAACTAAAGAATTGAGAGATAGAGAAAGGGGGGAGATGTTGACAATGTGTGCCACTGTTCCAATCTAAATAATCTCTGGAATACAATAACAGAGCTCTGACATTACATTTCTAGACTATAGCTCCCAGAATCCCGCAGCCAGCATGGCCAAAACACTAACTCATAGCAGCTCTCTCATTGGGTATTGCTACCCTTGACCTTTCCTGAGTTCCTTCCTTAAGTCAACCCTCTTGAAAACATAGACTACCTTGTCATGTGCTTCATTTTTCCTACTTGCTCTGAAAAAGACACATCTTCCTTCCTTCTGCTGTTGTTGGGAGCAAGCTGTCCTTTTCACCTCCTCCCCACTCCCTATGCAGAAATCACATTTCATTTCTTCATTTCCTGCAGCCTTCCAACCTGGCTGCCACCTACGTACTCAACTGCTGTAGCTTGAATACATAGGTGGAGTATGTAGGTGGAATTGGTGCTGCTGTGTTCTACAATATACTCTTATTACTCCTCTGTCTCTTTCAGCCCCGTACTCCTTCAAAGTTTCTGAAGAGCTGTTTTAGAGTACATGTGATGTTGGTCAACCCATGGTATTAAATGCTAAAGGTAGAATCCTAACAGCAGGCCTGTTATGCCAGTGTGTAGTGCACTATTTGCAGGGACTGCAGCAGCAATGTGTAGAAAGTAGAGAAGGCCATTGCTGTTGAGACAGAGAAATACTCTGGCAGCTCCAGAGCCACCTGTGACTATGCCGATTTAAGCTGTGCTGCTGTTTCTTCTCTTTTCTCCCAGTTAGGTAATCCCAGAGCTCAGATACAAGAAGATAAGGAGATCAATGCTATCATTTACAACATTTCTCTAGTGGCTGGTTATAAAGCTAAAGCCACTACAGAGTCTGACTGGCTAGCAGTTTGTGCCACGGGAGTAGGAGAGATGGCTGGAAGTATTCTCTGGCTTTGCCCCTGGAACACTGATTTCTTCATCTAGGACTTACCTAATATCTTTATCTTTTTTTTCTTGCAAGATGCTTACTGCTTACTGAAACAGTAGGGAAGAAGAAATCTTCTTTTAGCTCTCCCTAAGCCTTTCTTTTGTTCCCAAGTAAATCTCAAGGGCAGCAGAAATTTCACCAGTCCTCATATTCCCCCAAGTTTCAAAGTGGGCTAAAGATCAGAAAGGAAGAACAAAGCCAGCTTTCTTTGAACAATACCTCTAGCCATCAGCCCTACAACAGAAAGAGTGTGATTCATGCATGCCTCCCTCCCATGGGGCCCAGTGGGAGGGAGGCTAGCCAGCATTTCCTTGGAGTAAAAAATATCTGTTCAGAAACAGGCATTAGACATTGTATCACAAGGTTATCTTATCAGGTTCAAAACGACACCCAAGCAGAGCATTGTAGTCTCCCCTCACCAGGGAACCTGGCAAAAGGACAGCTGGCCATTCAGGAGCTATTATCATCCAGGATATAGGACATGTTCCAGATACTAAATATGGAAGTGGGATCTATTCTGTAGTTTTCCTCAGTTTCAGAAAAGATTGGGGGGGGGGTGGTCAGAGGATCACATTGATCTTTTAAAATACCTGAACAGTTGCATCAGTTTAGATTTGAGCACAGCTAATTTCTCTGGTTGGTTTTAGGGGGGGAAAGGCATTTGGCCTATCACTTACTGTTGTTTCTGTGTGCCTTCAAGTGGTGGCACAGTGGTTAAATGCCAGTCCTGCAAGCCACCACGTTGCAAGTTTGATTCCAGCGGGCTCCAAGGTTCACTCAGCCTTCCATCCTTTCGTAGGTTGGTAAATTGAGTACCCAGCTTGTGGGGGGCAATTAGCTAACACACATTGGAAACTGTTTAATGCAGTGTAGATGTGTAAATAGCTATTGCTTAAAACAATTTGTAAGCTGCTGTGATAGTCTTGTGGCTGAAGAGCAGGGTATAACTAACTAACTAACTAACTAACTAAGTGGGTTATGACTTATAGCAACCCTAAGGTGTATGTATCCCAGGGTTTTCTTGGTAAGATTTGTTCAGAGGAGGTTTGTCTTTACCTTTTTCTGAGGCTGAAAATGTGACTTGCCCAAAGTCACCCAGTGGGCTTCCATGGCTGAGCAGGGATTTGAACCCTGGTCTCCAGAGTTGTAGTCACACCACTACACCATGCTGACTCTCCTCTATCACTCACAAACCTAAATCCTATTATAGTCATATATGCATTCATTCTTTGTTGGTATGGAGCTTTCTTCATGTAGAACTAAACCACTGGAGTGGAAATTACTGGTGGAGATCCTCTTGTCCCATGTCTCTTCCCACTATGCATTCATTCCCTTGCAGCATACTGGAGGGTAGGATGGCTCTGTCTGCTTCTGCTAAGTTACGCAGTGCTTTTTACTTCGTATCTCTCGCCCTTCAGATCCAGTATGTGCTTTTGTTTTTTGCATATATATTATGGACAAAAAGAGGAGTTTCCACTTGATATGAATAACAAGTAGTAATGACAGAACTTTCAAAAATATTTAGCACCTACATTTTTGTCTATACATATCAAAGTCAATTGTAAGTTAACTCACTCAAGAACACAAGACCAACACAGTATCATTTTCACACTTTCATATTTATCGAGTATAAATTTTAGAAAACAGTGTATGAATGTAATGTTATGCAAAGCACAGGAAAACTTGGAACATAGTCTATAATTTCTCTGTATCTTGCGCTAAAAGAAATGAATATGCCACATCACCTTAGTATCCTTATGTATAACCTATACTCTGGATAAGCTGTAATGTTAAAACATGGCAAAATGGAATGGTTTTCAGTTTGCAAGCTTCATCTTATCACCCTCTCTGTTTTATATGCAGAACATATCATAAAGAATCAGACTCAGAGGAAGGAGGCCTGAAAACTTGGGGAATGAACATCAATAATCTAAAATATGAGATGGCACCATTTTGCTAGCTGAAAATAGCAAAGACTTTGAATGACCATTGATGAAAGTTAAGGAAGAAAATGCAAAAGCAGAGCTACAACTGAATATTTAGAAAATGAAACAATGACCACAGATGATTTACATAACTTTAAAGTGGGTGATGAAGACACAGAAATAGTCAAAGATTTTCTATACCTCAGTCATTAATCAAAACAGGGACTATAATCAAGAAATCGGAATAAGATTAGCACTTGGAAAGCTATGAAGGAACTACACAAGATCCTCAAGTAAAAAGATGTATCATTAAATACCAAAGTCAGAATCATCCATGTCATAATATATCCAGTTTCTATGTATAGTTGTGAAAGCTGGACAGTGAAGAAGGCTGATAGGAAGAGAATCATTTGAAATGTGGTGCTGGAGGACAGGTCTATGGATACCATGGACTGTCAAAAAGAAAAAGAAATAGTTCTAAGAGCAAATCAAGCTTGAACTTTCACTAGAATCCAAAATGACTAAACTAAGGCTATTATGCTTCGGACACATTATGAGATGACATGACTCACTGGAATAGACCATAACGCTTTGAAAAGTGGAAGGCAGACTGCATGGCAGGTGGATTGGCTCAATCAGGGAAGCCAGAGTAGCACGTTTATAAGAACTGAGCAGGGCAGTTGATTGGGGCTCTTGGAGATCTCTCATTTATAGGGTTGTCATACGTCAAAGACAATTTAACAGCAAATAGCAAGGAGCATAGTCCACTGAGACATTCCCTTGCACATTCCCTTGAAAAAAAATGTGATCTTGCATCTGAAGCACACAAAGTTGACACTGTTACACAAATTTTGTAAAACTAATAAACAAATTGTATTGTTAAACTTATGAACATCACTAAACACATTTTTCAGATCTAGTAGAAATAATAAATAGAGGCTTAGAGCTGTGAAGAAAACCAGTGTTTTCCCACTGAATATGAGTAATTCTAATGTCTGCTCACTAAATATTTGTGTCAACTGTATTTTTCTAAAACCAGGAGACCATTAATTCTAGCATGCTCATCTGTAAAGTCAATTGAACTGCTTTGTTACACAGGCACTATCATTAATACAATTGCCGTAGCAACCAGTGTTATCTTCGAAAGAGTAACTATGAGCGGTTGCTAAGGGTGCTACTGGATCACAAAGGGGGTTTGATTACTGGGACTTCATAACTATGCATGGTGACCCACCAGTAACTTAGTAAATTTCCTGCTCTTGTTGCTGGACTGGTACTAGGGGGGGGAAAGGGGAGTTGCCAAGCACAGAAGAGGTCATAAAATGAGCAACACTTTGTTTGCATGTGAGTGATCGCATATGTAGGCTTAGGCTCATGTCAATAAAAGTTGCCATAATTGATACTTTGATATGATTGTTTGTTTTTAATTATTAAAGGGTAACAAAATAAAGGTAACAGTTGGGAATGCTGCATTACAAAACTGAACAGGGCCAAATTAATGTGGGTTCTAAAGGATAAGCCAGCTGAAGACTTTTTTCTAGATTGGTTATTAGTGATTTTAATAGGATTATTTAGTGGAGCTCTAAAATAATCTGTAGAAGCCCTTCTCTGTCCCACCACACTCTTAGGCTTGCTTGGTAGGAGCAAGGGAGAGGGCCTTCTCAGTAGCTGCTCCCAGATTTGTAACTCCTCCCCAAAGGGGTCAGGATGGCCCTATCCTTGCTTGCCTTCTGGCAACAAGTTAAAACATTTTTGTGCCACCAAGAGAAGGGCTGGGCTTCTAAAGCTGTGCGGTGCCATTTAAAGATTTTTAAGGTTCTTTATAGAGTTTTCTTTCAATGCATTTAAATATTTTTAATGTTTAATGATTTAACTTATACATTGTTTCACTGTTTTTTTTATTTTATATTTACAGTATAATGTTATTTTTACTTTTGTATTATTTCTAACTGGTATTGTTTTAAACATGTTGTTAGCCCCCTTGAGTCTCATTATCAGGAAAGGTGAGATATAAATGAATAAAATACTAACAATCATAATAATTTTTTTTTACTTTTCTTTTGTCAGGATTGGGGGTAGGGTCAGAGCCCTACTGTGTATTACTTATATGCCTTTATTTTCTTTTTCTCCCCCCACCCTTTCTTATTATCCTTTTTCTTCTTTCTTTTTATTTTTTGAATGCATATTACTTTGATTGTAAATTACAGTGTGTTAAAAATTAATTTAAAAACCTGAAATTGAATAGGGCTAAGATTCTGTTGGCTAATATAACTATGTCAATGTAGGCAACTGCTATGATGGCAACAGGAGTAAAATGGCTCCAGCCGCAGCAAGGATGTGTGGGAAAGCAGAAAAAGCCATCATTGTCTGGAGAGAAAAGCTGCCCTTACATATTTCCATGCCTTACAATGTAACCATTACTGCATTGAGTTTGAGGAAATAATGTAACTAATGTCATAATTTTGAACATAATAGTAAATCAACATAATAAGTAACAGATATTTATTGTGCCTAAAACATTGCTTGTTGGGAGGATTTCTTGCCATTTTTGTATTTTGTTAACTGTATTTTTCTTTTTCTTTTTAAGTTTAGTGACTAAAAATCAACATGTTACTAAAGCGTAATTCAACCAGGTCCTCTCTTCTCAGCAAGGAACACTAAAAAATAAATTTTTGAAAAAGAGAAAATGGGGAGAAAAAGGAACATTGACCAACACATTACAAAATAGCATTCCAAGATCTGTGGCTTCACCATTTCTGCTGCAATGAATTTTCCATCTCACTGTGTGTAGGATTCCTAGATTGATCATGTGTGTGCATGTTTGTGCATGCATATGCCTTCAAGTTGCTTATTGACTTATAGGAACTCCATGAATTTCATAATTTTTTCATAGGCAAGGAATATTCAGAAGTCTTTTGCCAGTTCCTTCCTCTGAAATATAGCCTACAGCACCTGGTATTCATTGGCTGTCCCCCATCCAAGTACTAACCAAGATCAGACAGGGTCTGGTGCATTTAGGGTATTTGGAAAAACAATAGTTTAATAATAAAGTGACTTCATTCTCTCTCTCTGACTTTTCTTCGCAAATGAAGATTCAGGAAGGACTCATCCCATGCTTTCTGCAAGCACGCTGATGACTAAAAAGGCCAATCCGAGATAAACAAGCCCGGTTGCAGAAAGCACAGCAGAAGGTCTTCTTGGGTGATGTTTCCGGGTTGTGATTCTTTCTGCATTGTTGTTTCTCTTCAAGACTTGTTCGGTGTGAGTTCTCGAATAAGGCTGCAGCATTGTGGATAGTGCGTCTTCATGCCTCCCATTGTGAGGCTAAGGCAGACCATTGTTGGTGATCAATTTGAGATGTTGTTTCAGGGAGTCCTTCTATCACTTTTTTGGAGTGCCCCTCTTACACTGACCCATGGCAAGTTCACCGTAGAGTACTATTTTGGGGAGGCAATGGTCCTCCATCCTAGAAACATGCCCTGCTTAGCACAGCTGTGTTCTCAATATCATGGCCTCAATGCTGGTAATCCCTGCTTGCTCAAGGACAGCAATATTCGTCACATAGTCAATCCAGTGTATATTTAGGATTGTGCGTATACAGCGCTGATGAAAGCGTTCAAGGAGTCGTAAGTGGTGGCGATAGGTGACCCATGTTTCAGACCCATAAAGGAGAATAGACATTACAATGGCTCTATACACACTGATTTTTGTGCTTCGCCTCAGGTGTATATTACTCCAGACTCTTTTGTAAAGTCTTCCAAATGCGCTATATGCCTTTGCTAATCTGTGATCAATCGCTTTGTCAATCTTGGCATCTGAGGTGATGATGCTTCCCAGGTAGGTGAACTGCTGAACGGACTTAAGCACAGATTTGCCAATGGCAATGTGGGGATGGTGGTGTTCGTCCTGTGGTGCAGGCTGGTAAAGAACTTCCATTTTCTTCAGGTTGATTTCCAGCCCAAACAGCTCTACAGCTGTTGGAAGCAGGATGTTAGGTGCTGCAGAGCTGCTTCTGTGTGGGCAACAAGGGCAGCAGCAGCAGCGAAGAGCAGCTCGCGAACTAGATACTTTAGAGTCTTAGTGCAAGCCCTCAGATGGCTTAAGTTAAACAAGCTACCATCAGTACGGTAACTTATATAGATGCCGTCTTCTTCTTTGAGCTCTGCCGTAGCCCTTTGGAGCATCATGCTGAAGAAGATTGTAAATAAAGTTGGAGCAAGAACACAACCTTGCTTCACTCCATTAGTTATTAGAAAGGGCTCTGAAAGAGCATCGCCATATCTGACTTGACCATGCTGGCCCTCGTGTAGCAAGATAATCATTTTAAGGAATTTGGGGGGACATCCTAGTCTTTCCAAGATCTGCCACAGACCTTTTCTACTAGCAGTGTCGAAGGCTTTGGTGAGGTCGACAAAGGTTACATAGAGATCCTTGTTCTGCTCTCTACATTTCTCTTGCCGTTGTCTAAGGGCAAATACCATATCTGTAGTACTCTATTGGCTCTGAAGCCACATTGGCTATCAGGAAGAAGTTCTTCTGCAATAGCAGGAACTAATCTGTTCAGGAGTATCCTTGCAAGGATTTTTCGAGCAATAGAGAGCAGTGTTATGCCTCGATAGTTTGAGCAATCCAATTTTGCTCCTTTTTTCTTGTACAGGGTGATGATGACTGCATCTCGGACTTCAACACTCATTGAAAAAAGGAAAATATGAAGGCCTTTTCACTAGAAAACCCTGGGAGCATACATAAGGCTACAAGTTGTAGAGAAAGGAAATAAACTGGAGATGGATGTGGGAGTAACCAAAGCCAGGGTTTGGTTTCATTTTTTAGCACTGTCTCAGACAAAGATGGATGGAAGAGTATGATGTAGGAAATAACTTCTACTGAATAATATGGTCCATCTGATAACTCACACCACAAAGAGTAATTTGAAATCAGCAATGTGTACTCTATTGGAAGAGCTTACAATTCAGACTATGGGGCTGGTGTTTTAATCCTTTAGAGAAGGGAGATGCTTCTGAAGGGATGAATGTTTTCTTCCTCAGGGAATGGTTAGATTACGTGATCATGCAGCCATCTCCCTGAGTCTGGCTCCATTACATAATTCCTTTTGTGGAACTTCTCACCATGGGCTTATCTATACGGGCCAAATTCCCTGCCATGCCCCCATTCCAGAGCTCTGCAGTCCAGATGACACAGGACATTTACCCCAATCTGACCCCCAGGCATCCTTACAGCCCCTGGTTCCGATATAGGGCTGGAATGGGGGCAAGCCAGGATAGGGCTCTTTACAGTGATATAAGAAAATACCCAGTTTAATCTGATACGACTGGATAAGGCCCTGCATGTCCATGGGAGCCCATCCTAGCACACCATCCCTCGCTGCTGCTGCCAGCTCCCTGACTCTCCCTGAAGCTAGGCAGGGGTCCCTCATCATGTGACCAAGGCTGGTCACATGCAGGGACCCTGCAGTCATATGTTGTGGGGGCCCTTACTGACTTCCACATCAGTGGAGAAAATGGCAGTGGCTGCAGCAACAGGCTGACATTCTGTTTGGAGACCAGCCCATTTTCTCCAGGATGGGCCAGATATGGAGCCAGTATACGCCAGCAGGGAACTAGTGTATTCTGGCTACTGTAGATAAGTCCTAAGTAATCACCAGCTTTTGATTTCAAATTTTGTGGGATCCAAACTGTCAGTAATCCAATATAGAAGGGAAGTTCCCCTTTGTTCGAGGTGAGGCTGGTGGCAAAACAAGGTTCCCCTCTAAAAGATATGTAAGGAGCTCTGTAGGATGCTCAAAATAGAATAAGCTTTTATGGCAAAATCTATATCAACAACTTCCAACTAAAGTATCTTTACACAGGGGCATTATATGTGAAAAACTCAGCAAAATTTCTGTGAAAAAGGTATGGTGTATTTTTAGTTATGGTGATAAGTAAAGTCACACCAGACTGACAGTTACTAAAATATCTTGTTCTGTTTCCTCACACAGAATGATGAACTTTTATGTTCCAGAACTAATAGATAATTTTGCTGCTGAGAAAGACTGCAGCTGTGGTACATTTCTTATACTTCACACACTTCCAGATAAGCTTCTTGTGCCTTAGCCACATATGAGATTGAGGCTGATGACTATCAATACACTATATCAAGATATATGGATGTAACATATATGAGCTGCATATATCATTCTTACCAATGATGCACTTGATGATACAATCTTTTTGTTTACATTCTATGTTAGGATTTATTACCAACTTTTCATTTTTATTTTTCATTTCCTCACCCCTGACAAAAGTAAGATACTCCTGTCAAAAGTAACAAAAACACATTGATACCCAACTCTTATGAGTTTATATTTTACTAGTATGTAGCATTTAGGCTACAATTGTATGCATACTCATCCAAAAATACATCATCCAAAAATTCATCCCACAGAATTCAATTGGATGATATAATTGAGTAGTTATGTATGCATAACTGAGTAGTTAAGTATACTATCAGGCTACACAATATAGACATTTTGCTGTACTGAAATTGCCTGAATTATACCCTAAGTTCTTTAATATTAACAAATTATAAGCTATATCAAGATAACACTATTTATTTCCTGCTACAGGCTTTCCCATTGTGAAAGTTTAGATTTTTTTTTCAGCAGATACTTTAGAAAGCTTGAATGCAGCCTTCTACAGCTTTCTGCAACTGGACTTTATATCGGATTGGCCTTTTTAGTCATCAGCGTGCTTGCAGAAAGCGCGGAATGAGTCCTTCCTGAATCTTCGTTTGTGAAGAAAAGTCAGAGAGGGAATGCAGCCTTCTACAGTCTAGTGCTCCCCGGATACGTAGCATTCCCATCAGCCCCCATTACTATGGCCTCAGCCATAGACCTTTCTGATACTAAAATCCTTTTGGTAAGATGACTCAAATTAATCTTCCCTGCTGGGACTAATAGGTGGAATAGGAACAGGTGGGTGGAGAAAGGATGATTTGAAATATAGTCTTTACACACTGTCGCCCCAATCCCACTTCATTCTGTGGGTGATGTTTAATTAACAAAAACAAGTACGTTAAATGCTTACATACACTGAAGATCAGATGTAGCTTGGCCTTTACTACTGGTAGAAGATCAATGGTGATGCTAGCTGGGGCAATGGGAGCTAGAGCCCAGCACAGCTGGACAGGACTAGGTTGGGGAAGGCTACTCAGCAGGGAGGAGATAAGGACATACTGGAGATCCCTAGGTGATTTCCTATACATCAACAAGAATTTTACTTTCAATTACTTATCAAGAGCATTAAAAAAATTACTCCCCCATCCCGAAATTATGCTGTTGATATACAGCTTAGAATTAAGCAGGAGTGAATGTCTATGTGAAAGGACTCTGTGTTCTTTTCCACAATGATACTCCAAATTCCTGGGCTTATTTGTAAATTCTCAGTGTAAATTCTTTTGCACTGGGCTCCAGTTGGCTAATCTTAGAGTTCTCAAAGTCAGCAAAGTAGATCCCACAAGCTTGAAGTCTGCCCACTCCTGTTGTAGAAGTGGTAGGCTTTACAGCTGTGAAACAGCTATAGAAAGGACTACTTGGTAGGCATCAGGTGCAGTGCAAAGTCAGGCATGCCTAAGCCAAGAGAAATCAAAAGGCTCCGCTGTTCATAACTCTACCTAGGATCAGACGAGAGCTTGGTGTACTAAGGCAGGAAAAGGGACACTCTTGGCAACCCACACTACTTTATTTCTAAACAGAAAAGTACCAGGGCTTTTAGTGAAAGTCATCTGTTTACCTAGATTTTCCTCAAATCCCAGAAAGGTGGAGAGTGATGGTAGTTACTCAGACACATGTAAGGCACACTGATTTATTTCATACTAATGAAAGAACCTAGCTTCACATGGTTTGGAATAGCCCTTAATTTTGATGTAGTGATGCCTTCAAACAATGCTATATAATTGTTAGAGTTGGAGAGATTACGCACATTTTGTCTAAGTGAAGACACTGGTGATGATACTGTAGGCTTCAAACACATGGACACATTTAAATTAATTAAAATTAATTAATGCAAAATTAACAGGTTTTTTAAAAAAAAAAACTAATAGCTCCATAATGCACATTACAAGATTTCCCTTGGCATGCATGCAGTTCTCTAGAATTCATCTTGATTGATCTTAGTGCTATGGCTCTGACAGAGACAGGCCTCATTTATTATTATAGATTTATTTTACATATTTCTTGTCTAGGCTCTGGATGGTGGTAAAATAGTTATTGTTCTGTAGTAGGCAATTCACATTTAGCATAGAGACCATAATGGAACATCAGAGAGGAGTTGTTACTTAATATATGCAGGCCAGAAACTGAAGCTATTTAGAAATGTATAGGTCAAAACCATTAAGTTCTATTTGCCCTGTATGCTTCACAGTCTAGGTGAATTAAAATCGAGCTGCTCTTCCATGTGTTTCATTGTATGCTGAGCAGCATAACAACAACTCATAAATAATCAAGTACAGGCCATGGCTGGTTTCCTATTTTCATTTTTAATGTCTTTCTTTGCCTTCTTATGTGTTGTACCTTTGAACCATATCTTATCCTGAATCAGCTAATGGAGACCAAAATGTTTTCACTCTGTCCCTGAGTGTGGTGCTTGTCATTGAGTCAACAGGTTGATAAACTGTTTCTATGGGCCTTCTCCCAAAGCACAGGCAGCAAGTTCCTTGACCAACCACCTGCCCATCCTCAAAGCCAAGGCAGGTTGTCTAGCTTGCCTCCATAGTTGGGCAAGATCTAGGTGGAAGTGCCCAAGAACAGCACAGAAAATGTCCTGATCACATAAACAGTATATATGGATGTGAAGCCTGATGCATATCATAATGCCATGATGGCGAACCTATGACACGCGTGTCAGCACTGACACACGTAGCCATTTCTGATGACACGTGGCCATAGGCCTCCTCCCCCCCTGCCTGCAACCTCACCACCCTCCCTAAAGTGGCGATTGGGGCTTCAAATCCCCAGTCACCATTTCCTCCAGCCCCCCACCCTCCCTAAAGTGGCGATTGGGGCTTCGAAGCCCCGGTCACCACTTTCCTCCACCCCCTGCCTCCCTAAAGTGGTGATCGGGGCTTCGAAGTCATGGTTGCCACTTTCCTATACCACCACCCTGCTTCCCTAAAGTGGCGATCGGGGCTTCAAAGCCCCAGTTGCCACTTTCCTCCCTCTCCTCCCCTCCCCAAAGCGGGAATCCGCAAATATGTGGAACCGCGAATGTGAAACCCATGAGTGTGGAGGGACAACTGTAGTCGCAAATGTTTCATCCTCCCCTATTAGACACTCTGTGCCGGAGGTCTGTAGGCCAAAACAACAGAAATCTGGCACAGAGCGTCTAGTTCTGGGACTTCCAGTTAAGCCGGGATCTTTGCCCCCACTTCAGCTGGCAGAGATAATGTTTTTTCCTCAAGTGACACACCACCCGAGTTATGCTCAGTTTTTTTGGTGAAGTTTGACACACCAAGCTCAAAGGGTTGCCCATCACTGTCATAATGCCATACACACATTCATATTCCACACACACACACTTACAACCTTGTACAATATAAGGTCAAAAAGATACAGATGTAAAATAATTTTAGAAAGGAAGAAGCAAGGCAACAGTAAATTCTTTACATATTATGAGACTTCAGCATTCCACTGACAGAGAAGGCTTCTTTGTTTTCTAATGCTTTTAGTCAAGTAGCAAGCAAGTTGCTTGCATCCTTAGCCATTTTAAAACAATAAGCATAGTATCACTGGGACATTATTCCTTATATTAAATACTATTCTGAAATGTGAGGAGTGTTTACAAACTGGTAACCACTGCACTTATTACTAGTACTGTTATTAACAGAAGCCTGAGAAAATAATATTTTTATTACCTGAAACTCATCTTAATAATAGTGCATTTCTGCTGGTCTCGGTATACATGCCAGTTGTAAGAGTGTATTCCTACTTTTATTCATGAAGATTTCTAAATCAAGCCTGTTTATGTTGTACAACTGAATGCAAAAGAAAGCACTCTGCAAAGAAAACACAGGTATTGATAACAAGCACATAATTAAGTGATGTGAGAATTGTTTTTTAATGAAGATTTAAAGTCTCTACAGGTGCAAAACTAGATTTGAAATTTGTGTAGCTAATGCCAGGGTGGTGTAATAGTTTGAGTGTTAGACTAAGACTCTGGTAGACCAAGGTTTCAAACCCACTGGGTGACCTTAAGCAAGTCACACTTTCTCAGCCTCAGAGGAAGGCAATGGCAAACCCCTCCACTGAATACATCTTGCCAAGAAATCCCTGTGATAGGGTCACCATAGGATTATTTTAAGTGAGAAACAACTTGAAGGTATGCAACAGCAACAACAACAACAGCATGACTAAGGCACCACAGGAAGTTTCCCTCTTGATATTTATAACACCCCTAGGGCAGACAGGTTTTCTTGGAAAGACATGGTGAGTGGAGAAAAGACTGGGGGAATCCTCTGCAAGAACTATAGTCCCAATCTTGCTTGTAATTGGTTGTGTTGGTTTATTTATACCCCACCTTTTTCCCAAAATATGGACTCAAGGAAGCTTGCTTGCTTCCCAGGGTTGCTGTTTCAATAAATCTAAAACAACATGCATACCGGATGCTTTCATACACTGATTAAACCCTGATTTACTGAGGCAGTTGATGAGGAAAGATAAGCAGTAGCTGTCAGCAGCACATCTTCTACATGTTCTCTGCTATCTACCAGAAGCTTCCCTCTTCCTTCTCTCTTTCCTCCAACAATGTGCTGAAACCACAACCTCTGCCTTATGATCCCAAAGTATCAGTGTGGGGACAGACCCACGCATCCTCAAGAAATCTTTAAAGCCAAGGCAGGTTGTCTAGCTTGCCTCCATAGTTGGGCAAGATCTAGTTGGGCATAGTTGGGCAAAATCAGTGTGGGGATAGACATTTTGATGTCTCACTGAGCTTCTGCCCGTCTTCCAGGACCCATCGAGATGAACTAGAGGCTCACAACTTAAGACAATGAGCAGCTTTAAAGACTGACCCTGCTCAATATTCTGATTTTGACAGACACTGCAAGATACCCCAACCATACACCCCAGCAAGAATCACATGCAAGGCAGCTATACCACTCTTTGTCTGATTACAGGATATTTTTGTCAGATATTTATTGCCTCTGAACATACCTATTTCATTTAATGTGATTATTATGGTTAATGTTCATACATCTATTTCAGGGGTTGGCAGAAGGCAGAGGCCAGTATCTGTTGGTAGTTCTCCACGTTCTTTTCAAGAGATCTCCAAGACTTTCCAACTCCTGATTAATTAGAGTAAGAAAAACTGCAAGGGAAGAATTTTTTTTTGACATGGCTGCTAATTACTCACTCCTCAGAATCAGTGTTCCCCATCTCTAAAATAAGATATTAAATGCAATATGCAAGCCACCATTTTGTGGCTGGCTCTGATCGGCAGCCAGTTTTATTTTTATTTTTTTCAAAAGAAAACATTAATAGTGCTACAATATTTATGTGATAATTATCAATTGCAAGCTCTCTTGTAGCCTTCCAAGTTATCTGTCCATATCTTTGAGCAACAAAATTATTTTCTGAGAGTTGGATGCAGAGATCTGACACATTATTTGACTAAAAGCTCCTTAGGTGGAAGACCACCTCCTTCTTTACTGTATAAGGTGCATGTCAGTAAGAACAATTAGCCCATGAAGTACAAGTATATAAACATTATTGACTTGCAAAAGACACCTCATCATGGAATGAAATTATGTCATCATAATAGTAAGGCACTGAGTCCTAAATCCAATTGAATCTATGGATTTCAAAGTATTGACTGACCAAGTTTTACTGTTTCAAGGTATCCGCTGTTGTTGTAACTAACAGTTGGATCTATGCTTGGTTTTCTTCTTGTATAACATCTCTATTGTTCCTTTAGAGCATGCTACATGCGCCTCTGAATGGTTTCCCATCCAGGTGGTAATCAACTGCACCCTCCAAAAGGTGCTAGGTATGAATAAGGCATTCCTGGTCATTTGCCACAGAAGTAAAGAATAGATTAGCAAGTAAGAAAAGAGAGGGACCTACATGCAGTTTAGACACCTGATACTATGATGAATGCAAGTGGAATCTCACACAAGCCTATCTGACATATAGCACATAGTATACACAGGATACTGAAGGAGTACACAGTCTAAAAATTGAATACAGTCTTCAGAGAGAGGTGCAGATGGAATAATCAGAAATGGCACACAGCTGCCAATGTCACCCATGGTGTACTCCACACTAAATACACACCATTCAGACTCACAAGTCACATTGCTGTTTCATCATTGGGTTAGGCAGCCGTCATTTTATCTATTCACTTGTACTGATTTGAATAGCAAAAGCCATCATTGTTGCACTTCTATGAATGCTGATTAGTTCAATGAAAGTTGGTTTTTAAAAATGTTTAACAAATATTCTGCAAAGGATTAGCTGGTATTTTTGTTCTCTTTCTAGACAGTATAGGAAGAACAATTACACCCTATATGAAACAGAAATATTCAGAAAGTCTAACAGAACTATCATTATCCAACTGTTTTATTAATATAGTACTAATTATTAAGTATCTATACTTATGTCTTTGTTTCCACCCATTCCATTTAAAATAGGAGACTGAATCGAATAATAGTCATTGTAAGCCTATTACTGGACTGTGTTACTAACCGACTGTTATGTACAGTACATCTAACTGACTGTCATAGGATCTCAGAACGCTTCATCTATTTTGCCTTGCACCATGCTCATCACCACCACTACATGTGTAAAGAAAATAACTTCTAGGCTTCCCAATTACCAATATTAACTAGAGGACTTTTCTATGAATTAGATATTACAAGTAGCATTAACTAGAGGGCCAAAATCTTGCTAAATATACACAAATAAAGAGAGGATCTGCTACATCAGAAGACTTCAGTAAATCAAAAGAGTCTTTCTGATTGTAGAAATTTTATACTGAATCTAATCTATAATGATGGGAAATCCTCTATTTTTAACATGTTATAAATAGACAACACTCTGATTTCTACCTATAACTTTTTGTAATGTTTTAAAATAAAGCATACCTTCTTGTTGTTGCTGTTGCTGTTGTTGTTGCTGTATGCCTTTACATTTTTCCTACTTATGGCAACCCTAAAACAAAGCTATCATGGGATTTTCTTCATAAGATGTACAGTATTTAGAAGAGGTTTGCCATTGCCTTCTTCTTAAGCTGACTTGCTCAAGATCACCCAGAGGTTTCCATGGCTAAACAGAAATTCAAACCCTGGTCTCCCCAAATCTCCCAACACTCAAAAGACATCACCATACTCGTTCTCTAAGACTGCTTTACCATGAGTTACATCTGATGTCAGTCAGGCTTAGAGAAAATGCATTGAAGTCAATTGAACTTAAGCTAGTTGTGATTAATTTAAATGTATCTGACTTAAGTTAATAATGACAAACATTAAGTCCCATTTGTTTCTATTAGTCTATTTTGAGCACAACTAATTTTGAAACTAGCCCTGGATTTTTAAATAAAGAGGAAAAAGTTTTCCACATAAAAGTAATGTAACATTTAATGTAGGCACACAAAGATATTCAAAATTCTACACCCAATAGGTGCTCAGTGGGATTTCAGACACTGTGTGTCATCCAGCATTTTACTGATAAAAGCACAAACTTTTTAAAAACACAGTTCTAACCATATGAAGACCACTGATTAAGCCCCTAACTATTGTTCTGCTGAAGGCTCTACTCTTGCCTATTGCACACTGTATTCATGTGTTCTACTATAGCTTGTCTTGTACTAACATAAAAGCAAAGAGAAGAAAGTATCCAACACTATGTTTCTGCTGACACAAACAGTTTTGTCAATGCAACCATGAGAGGGTGATTCCCTATCTCCCAGAAACCCCTTCAAGCATGTAGATCTGTTAGTTTAAACCAGATCATAAGGGTCCAGAGGAACATCAACAGAAAAAGATCATGCAACTATTTTTTAGAAACAATTTCAACAATGGAATCTGCAAACTGTATTTTAAAAACACTATCTTTGTAATTTTAGCCCAGAGTTATAGGACCTGTATAATACAATTCAAGCTTCAATGGTTACAAAACAGATATTTGAGCTGTATTTCTGCAGTGCTGGCTAAATTCCACTTGGACTGCTCATGTGGGACTAAGTGCACATGTTCCGTAATCTCACCAATTATTTCTCTGAGTTTCTTGTATTAATTTTTTTAACAAAAGAACAAGACACTCAATAGTCATTATGACCTTTTGCACAGAGAGACAAAACGTTATGTGTTTAAAAGCTGGTTTTTACTATGTTGATCATTACTTTGAGCTTCCATCCTTTAAAAAGGTGCAAGTGAGCAATTCCATGACTAGTTGTAGCAACAAAAGTTGCTTATGTTCTCAACTATTTGTACACCTGAAGAAGATACCTATTACAAATATAAAGCAAGGTGGTAATATTGTATCACTGCAGATATTACTGAGTTTTATCTCTCAGCAGCCCTAAGCTAGCAGAGCCAATGGTGAGAAATGCTGGAGGCTGCAGTTCAACAACATCTGTAGTGTCACTTCCCACCTAGTGTAAAGGAAATGTTTACAGGTTGGTAAACACATTTATCCAGATACTAGCTGAAAGTTTGCAGTGTCTCAGGATTTTATCACATAAGGCTAGTATTGGGGCAATTGTTATGAAAGGAACCAGGAACATGCTGCTTTGAAAACATGTCTTATTATACCTTTCTTCTTTCGTGCAACTGCACTGCTTTGAAAAAACACACACCCTAGTGTGATATATCTCTTCACTGCAGTTCCTGCATTATAGCAGGCCGTCCATGAGGAGGCCTTAATCTCCTCCTCTCCTGCTCTGTCCCGCTCCTACTTGCTATTCCAAAGCAGGCTAACTCTGTGTGTCTTGGGTCTTTTTTATTTTTATCTTTACTGTGTTTGCACTCTTACCACATATTTATAAAATAAAAACAATGTTAATTGTTTTTACCATGGTTACACAAAGACAGCAAAGATAAAAAAAATTTAAAAACTGACAGACATGGAGTTAACCTGCTTTGGAATATCAAGGGGAAGGGAAGGAGAGGAGGAAATTAAGGCCCCATCATGGCACTGACTGCTGTAATGCCAGAACTGAAACGAAGAGACTATCACGCCAGGGCTAGCAATGGAACAATGCAATAGTTAGAGCTACTGATCAGCTTTTCACAACAGTTAAAAGGGATGCCACAGTAATAGTTTTAATACATGCCACCTACAGGACAGTCATGACATCGTGTGATGAGGTTCAGCCATAGATGCTACTATCCTGCTTTAATCCCACTTTTCTAGCCTTGTGTGATAATCTCCTCAGTCTACATCAGGGTGGGAAAACCGGGGCCTTCCAGATATTCTTAGACTGCAACTCCTAGCACTCTTCACCATTAGCTGTGCTGGCTAGGGCTGCTGGACCTTGCAGCCCAATATGTCAAGTACCAGACTTAGCCCACCCCAATTCAAACAATAAAAATAAACAAAAATTAATTTTTTAAAAAAATTAAGTCTTCCAGGGCTTTTTAAAAAAAAAAGAAAAACACCAAACCTTTTCCAAACTCCTCTACTGCACAGACATACTGAGAGTATAGGGAAAGGACAGATATCTCTGGATAGCAGATATAATGTTTCTAGCTTTGCAACACTCTTGACAGTTTTGCCAAGACATTACTACAATCATCAGTTTCCTCTGGAAAAGGCCTTCAGCATTTTCTGCTGCTATTTTCTTTGTAGCCTTGGGAATTGCTTGAAAGGACACTCTGAAGCAAAATTTCAAATTGCTGCTTTAGAATTATGTGTGAGAGAGAAAGAGTGAACATTATATTTGATTCATTTTCAGAAGATCGAGCTAAAGAAAAATATGCAAACCTGACAGAAATGTTAGAAAGAGAATTAACATCTATTTTGTGGCTGAAATGGATCTGATATGTTTCAGTGGGACACTCCCAAATAATCAGGTGCTTAGCACTATATCCTGTGAGACTAAGATAAACAATCTCATCATTAATCGGTGTTTCATCAATTCATGCAATGCAGTTGCAAATGTATCCTACAGACATGCTGATAAGTTGAATTCTATATACAGAAATGTAATATCTGATTAAGCCCATATACAGAACTATAATATCTTATTAAGTTCAAGGAGAAACAGCATTTCCACCTCTGCTACCATCTCTCTGGGAAAGCTGCTACCTGCCTGTTGAGGGAAGAAACACCTATTCACCACCAGGACCAAGCCCAAGCCTCCAGGTACTGGGCTAATCAGGACAGCCCCCACCTGCTCCCTGCCTTGAGGGGTGATATAAGGGGTTGCCTGGGTGGCTAGACGGAACCAGCATACCAAGGAGATTAAGCCTTTTTGACATCAGTGTTCATCAAGCAATGCAGCTATAATACTTCCAGGACAGGAAAAGGACCATTGCGCCGTGATAGCATTTGCTTTGGACACAGAAGGCTCCAGGATCAGTCCGTGGCATTTTCAGTACAAGTTCAGGGAACAGGTGGTGACAAAGAATCACACCTGAAGAGCTACTATCACCCAGACAGACAAGACTGATTCAATTCATATGAGATATATTGTTTCATTATAGAAAGCACTACTCTTATTTCCCCTTAATTCCATTTTACATTAAGAACCCTCACACAGAAAGTTAAGATACCAATGATGAGATCATACATCATAATATATGATCCAGAGACATTCACTAAAATTCAAGTATGTGAAATGGAGAGAAAAGCAAAGTGATGGTGGATAAAATGTTACTATTTTAGCAGTTTTGTAAGATGGTGTAATTAATCAGATACCTATGACCTCCTCCACACATATGCAGGTAATAAGTCTAAATGCAATAGGTCTAAATGTACACTTTCCAACACTACATTTTTGTTGTTATTTTTGAAAGAGCTGTAATATGCAGTATCAGCATGGATAGAGTAAGAATTAGAATGCATTAAAAAAAAGGAAGAAATAACTTTGGTTTGAACTAGGACACTGGAAACCCGCTGGGTGTCCTTGGTCAAGTCACATTCTCTCAGCCTCAGAGGAAGGCAAAGGCAAACCCCCTCTGAACAAATTCTGGCAAGAAAACCCTGTGACAAGTTCACCTTAGGGTTGCCATAAGTTAGAAATGACTTGGGGAAAGGATGGCTTCTGACAATAGAACGGAGCTGGGGACAAAGTGTTTCAAGTGAGTTTTTTTGTGGATATTTCATAGACAGATGTTTAATCTCTTCTTACTAAGGACACAGACAGTATGGTTTCTCTACAAGCTGTAGCACAGACATGTCTGCACGTTGGCCTCTCCACTCCAAATGGTGTAGGATGCACAGGAAAACTGGTGCTCCAACCCTACCTTTGGCAACTCCAGGACTTTATAAATGGATTTATTTCTTCAGCTGCACAACTATACACACCAAATTAACAGCAACTACACCCATGTCTTCATCTTTGTCTCTAGATGCAGAAAAAGTTGTCGTCAAGGATTGTTTTCTGGCCCACTATCCGGTAATGTCTTCTCCCAGATCTCCATTCCAGGCACTGAGAAGTCCCTAAAAATGCGGAGGACCACCCCTGGATCACACACTCCTGATTCATTGGGTCTTGCCTGAGCATCAGTAGATGTCTATGCCTATCAGACTCTAGGCGCCCCCGCCCACATTGCATCGCGGACTCTTGTTGGAGTGGCTTTCCAGGCTGCACAGCGAGCCCGAAAGCTGCATCAGCACCAAATTCCTCAACGGGCGAGTCACCGCATCCCAAATCCCCTTACGGTCCTCCTCACAGGGTCCAGCCCACAGATCCACTGCCCTCAGTCCCTGGCTCCGGAGACAACCAGTATTGAAACCCACTCACCCGAAATCACCTCGACATCAAGTTCCCACCCCAAATCCTACCATCCTGAACTCCTGGCTCAACAGGAGCCTCAGAAGCCCAGCTCCCATCAAACCAAGAAGGGCGAGGGTATATATATTCCCATCATCATCATCATCATCGCGCGCCTTGCCATATAAACGCAAAGAAAGGGACGTTGCCACAGGGGTTCGTTTAACCCTCCCCGCGTCGTCTTCGGGAAAGGGGACTTCCAACTCCCAGCTGTCCCCTCAAGAACTATTAAGTCCTTACCCTCGCACCAGGCACCCCATATTCTCGCACACACACGCCCCTCAAATCCGCACCCAGCCTCAAAAGCCCGTCTCCCCAAGTCACCCCAGCCACCGCCGCCGCCTCCGGCCTTCCCACCTCGTGGTCGGAATTAGAAAACAAGCCCCAGTCCTCCTCCTCCTCCTCTTCCTTCCCCTCAGGAGGCAGACAAAGCAGCCGAGATGCACCTGCACCCCGGCGCAAATCTCTTCGCTCCCCTTCCCTCCGAAGACCGAAGGGGGGGCGGGAGAAAAAAGGGGGGCCTTTCCCACGAAGAGTTCTCCCCTCTCCCGCCCTCGCCCACCCCCGCCCCCTCGCCTCAGCCCCAACTTTCCGACCTCCTCAAGGACGCAGCAACAAGCCGCGCTTGGCTAAGGAGGAGGAGGGGGCGGCGAGAAAGAGGGGAAGGGGAAGGGGCCGAGGAGGGGGGAAGCTCGCGGAAAGGGGACCCGCCGAGCCATGGACATGTCGCCGGGAGGGAGGGAGGGAGAGCGGCAGTCCCCCCTTGGCTCGGTTTCTCTCCCAAAGGCAACAAACTCCAGCAGCCGCTGCGCGCCAAAACAGGCCTGGCCAGGGAGGGAGGCTTCCGAGGAGCCCAGCGGCCGGACCGGACTGGGCTGGCTGTGTGGCGGTGCTGGGCTCCCGGTGTTTTGGACAGACCACCCCAGCTGGCCCCCCACAGCCCTCCCGGTGGCCCTCCTCCTTCCCCCACCTTCCTTCCGCTTACCGTAAGGCGAGGCGGCAGAGTCCCCTTTCCTAGCCATGGTCCCCGCCGCCTTTCGGGCTTTGCAGCAGAGAACCCTGCAGCCCGGGCGCCTCTCCGCCCCGCTAGCGCGCCCTTCGTGGCTCCGAGGGCATGGGAGAGGCGAGCGGGCGGAGAGGCTCCGGAGAAGACGCCGCGGCCGGGAGCTGGGCGCGGGGCTGGCTTCCTCCTCCTCCGCAGCCTTCCACGCTTCTTCTGCCCCGGCGGCTCCTGCGGAGGCAGCCAAGAGCGCCCCACCACCAGCACCACCAGCAGCGCTGCTCTCTCCTTTCGCCTCCGGGGTTCCAAGCGTCGCCGGAGGCGGAGAGGCTGCAGCAGGTAAACACGGCGGGCTCGAGCCCTCGACGACCCGCTAGCGGTGGCGGCAGCAGCAGGAGCTGCAGTTGCCGAGCGCCTTCCCCGGCCTTCCCATGCATGAGGGAGAAGGAGGGGGGCGCGTGGGACTGCCCCCCCAGCCTCTCAGCCCGCCTCTCTCTCCATATGCAGGGAGCCAGGCCGCACCGACGCGCCCGGAGGGCACCGCAAGCCCCTCCTTCCCTCCGTCCCCAGCCAGCGAGCAGCGAGCCTGGCTAACTTCGGGCGGGCGGGCGGGGAGCAGAGCCCAACTTTGGTCACGTGGGGGATGTCTGTGGGGAGGTTCAAACGCGGGTTGCCTTCATTCCCCAGTCCCGTTATGAGGAGGGGCGGATGGAGTTTCCACTTTTCCAAGCAGGGCAGCGAGAAGCCGGATTTTTTTAAAAAAAAATGTTTTTAATTTTTTCCTTTTCATGTTTTCTTTCTTTTTAATTTCTTCAGCCAAGCTGGTGGAGGTTTCTACACTCCCCTCGCCAGTAGCTTTGGGGGACTAAAATCAGGGTTTCTTCGCCCCTCACACACATACTGTACACACAGTTTTCCCAAGGACCTGTGGTCTATATTTTAAGGCATTTGACCTCCCAACAGCCAGCTCCCAGTGGGCCTTTGCCTTTAAAAAAGGCGCTTTTTTGTCTTCTTGAGCGAGTTAGGTTTTCGGGCCTGGAGCTGTCCATTTCCTCCCGTGCTGACGAGGAATTTTTTCTGCGGCAGCGAAAGATGGCACAAACATGAGGCACCTTCTGTTTGCCAGCTCTCAGGCCTGGGCCTCCAAGCGAGCAGAAACCTCCATTGTTGTGGATATGCCCTAACTATGGAAGATATCTGTTGCTTCTAAGCAGGCATAATATACTCTTCTGTCGCATTAATTTAATAAATTAGGCAATTGTTAAGCTATAGATTTTCCTTGGGCGTTTTTTCTGGGCTGTGGGGCCGTGCTCTGGAAGAGCTGTCTGTGTGTCCCAAAGAGCCAGCATGTTGTAGGTACTTAGTGTTGGACTAAAACACTTGGCCATGGAGACCCACAGCATGACCTTGGCCAGACACTCTCCAACAGCCTCAGTGGAAGGCTGTGGCAAACCCCTTCTGATCTAGGATAGGGTTGCCATAAGTCAGAGTTAACCTGAAGACAAGGGTAGGTAAATAGGACCTTGAGGCAGCATACTGTCCTCCAAGGCTATTTTTTTTTTTGGCTCTCCATACCTCCTGGCTAGCCAGATTGCTCTTTTCTTGGCTAAAAGAAAGATGAATTGCCTCTACTGGAAGTGGCCGGAACCAATGGTTCACCTTTAAATGGATCACAGGGGGAAGAAGGTGCCGCGCTATGTAACATTCAAAAAGATACCCCTTTTTCAAAACCACAAATGGGCTTCAAGACAATTTAAGGTTAATTTCATTGTTGTCATTTCAGGCTGTCCATGTGCCCCCTCCCAGAATTGGCTGACAGACACACTATAGTTGCCCATCCCAGTCTTTCACTATGGTTTAAAGGCACTAAATATAACAACCTAACCTATAAGAATTAAGCAGATTTGGTTCTGGATGATGCCTGCATGGAAAAATGGAACAGACTCGGAAGAATATGTAATGGATATATGCTAGCTGAAGCACACACGCATGTGTGCACACACAAAGTAAATGATACCCTTGCCTTTGTGACCAATTGTGTGTTTGTAGAAGAAGCAGCACAGACTTAATTTTCTTCATTAGTTTATTAAGTCTTTGCTCACACTATGCTGTGAAGGCTT
This sequence comes from Gambelia wislizenii, assembly GCA_030847615.1. Lineage (NCBI taxonomy): Eukaryota > Metazoa > Chordata > Lepidosauria > Squamata > Crotaphytidae > Gambelia > Gambelia wislizenii. The sequence continues at coordinate 115,947,802 of JAUMIR010000004.1, forward strand.
TTTAGTAAAGTTTTGAAAATGGAAGCTTTCACCTTTCTTGTACAGTATTCTGCTTTCCTGACCTGTCTATTTGGAATGAAAAGTTCAATCAGACTGTCTTTCTCACAATAGACACACGCACACATATATTCAACTCACCACCCATTTAAAAACTATTTGATTGATTCATTTGTCAATTACATTTGAATATACAGTTGTCCCTTCACATTCGCTGGGGTTTGGTTCCAGGACCCCCCGTGAATACCCAAATCCATGAATACTCAAGTCCCATTATATGCAGTGGCATAGCAAAATGGTGTCCCTTATATAAGATGGCAAAATCAAGGTTTGCTTTTTGGATTATTATTTTTTAAAGAATATTTTCAAGCCATGAATACTTAAATCCATGAATGCCAAATCCATGAATGTGGAGGGACAACTGTATTTAGATATTATAAAAATGTAATTTGGGACAAACAAATGAAACAGCTAAGGAAAGTGTAGCCTTACCTTTCAACCACACTGATTAAAACTGGCTTTTAACAAATAAAGATTGGATGGACTGATGTGGTGTTCAAGATACTGTTGGGCTACAAGTCCCATAAGTCCTGGCTGACATAGGCAATGGTGAGGAATGCTGTGAACTGCAGTTTCAAAACATCTGGAGGGCCATATGATTCCCATAACTGAAATAAACCTTTGACTGCTTAATCTACAAATTAACCCAGTTGCAGGATGCACCTCCATTTATGACTGATTTTCATTGCTAACATTTAAGAGTATTATGCTTAAGATGTTGATACTTATCATTACTGAACTAACTATAAACACCAGTGTTACCTGCAACAAAATGTTCCTATTCATCCATGGCTTTCCTGAGGAAATCCCAGTTCTGCACCCCATCAACCCAACAGATGTGATTCTATGGCCACTGATCATGGTCAGTCCATCCTTGATCAAAGGGTTTGCTCTCTTGGGGAATCCCCCCCACTCCAAAGCAGTGGCAAAGGTTGGTGTCACCCAGTGCAGTAACTCATGGTGTCACCCCCATGGACCTCCTCTAGTACCAGACCATACAGACTCCTTAGCAATCTATGCAATCTGTGCATGACTTTGAGGGTCACCAAAAACCTACATGTGGAACAAGAAGAAAGGTTCACCTGGCTGGACGTGGTAGCAGGGATATTTTTATTTAAAAATAATGTATTTCTGCTGAAACACTGCACAAACATTTTATGGACAGTCATTTTGGTGTCACTCCTTTTGATGTTGTCACCCAATGTGGTCCACACACCCCTAGGGACACCACTGCCCCCATGAATATAAAATATCTTAAAACCTCAGAGTTCTTCCAAGTCTGCTAATATTCATCTCTTGTGCACGGGTGCTAAGTAAGTGCCAAAAGCCTCCTGAAGAACAGAAACAGAATGCAAGAGATGTTGGCATTATGCCTGGTGATATAAAAGGTGCCATTTGTGGCCTTTAGGATATTGGAAACAGACAAAAACCAAAATGTATGCTGTAACAGCAAATGCTTCATCCATATTCATCACTAGGAAAAGGATCCCATTGTGGGAGTTCCAGAAAACAATGTATTCCATTTGGTTTGCTGGGTGTTTGAGCTCAGGTACAAGCAATCACCCCTTGAAGCTACACTCATCAAGTGCTGAAAACATCAAGCCTGGGTAAACTTCACCAGAAATCGAGATGGATAGTGCTATATTGCTGCCGTTATAGTATTCATCTTCTTGGGTTCACGTCTCTTAGTTAATGCAAATATTGTGAAAGGGAAGGGTTTATTTCTTTGGACCTTTAAACTCTGAGGTTTTTCTTGTTATAGTGATTATTTTTATTCTTCCCATAGAATGCCTGCATTGTTAATTCTTCTGAATACCTCCAATATTATGCTCAGCCTGAGTTTCTTGTAAACAGAATGAAAGGAGAGCATCTGTTATATCAAATGGGAGAATGCTGTTATTCTGGAAATAACTTATATATTTTATTGCTATAGTATACAGACGGTTCTATATTATTTTTCTTCAAAGTATAATTTAACTTTTCTATTTGTCATTTTCCACATGACAAATGATAAAATATCTTCAGATACATATTTTAAAATATACACATATTTGAATGCTAGAAATCCAGAATACAATCTCCTGCAAAAGCGCCCTCTAACGTTGCTGTACAATTTGACAGTTAAGCAAAGTGAAGGTGCTACTTAACAGATACTGTTTCCTACATTTAAGAGTGGAGATTGTGTGGCCCTCTAGAGGCTTTTGGACTGCATTCCCAGCATTCCTTATCATTAGTTATACTTGTTAGGGCTACTAGGATATGCAATTCAAAAATATCTTGAGAGGCACATGATTCCAACCCTGGTTGTAAAAGACGGGGCAGGTTTTTAGGAACTGATGGGCCATTGTCCCTTCAACTTTGAAAACAGCTAGCTTCCTTCCAGTTATTTTTCCTCTCCATCCTGACTGCATTAAGACTGAAATAATTTAGTTGTATAGTTGCACATTATAATTTCCTCCAAATATATTATAGATGATATAGTCACATTTCATAACAACTACATAAACTATCAATTAGCATGTTTTCTTTATTATAAAATAATATCTTATTGTTGTTACTTGTCAACAAGTTGACTTCAACTTATGATATCCCCATGACTGAGGTATCTCCAAGAGTCCTGGTCATCAACAGCCTTGTTCAACTAAAGGCCATGGCTTCCTTCCTTAAATCAATCCATTTGTAATGTGGTCTTTCTTACTGACTTCCATTCTATGAGCACTACTATCTTTTCCAGTGAGTAATGTAATCTCATGATGTGTCCAAAGTAGAATAGCCTCAGTTTCTAGCAAGAATATGGGCTTGATTTGTTCACAGGCCCACTTATTTGTCTTTTTGGCAGCCCATGATATCCACAAAACTCTCCTCCAGCACAACACTTTAAATGAGTTGGTTCTCTTCATGACAGTTTTCTTCACTGCCCAGCTTTTACAACCATATGTAGAAACTGGAAATATGATGGTATAGATGACCCTGACTTTGGCATTTAATGCTCTACTTTAATCCCTTAGGATCTTATCTAGTTCCTTTATACTTGCCCTTCCAAGTCTCAGTCTTCTTCTAATTTATTGACTACAGTTTCCATTTTGATTAATACTGAGCCAAAGTATAGAAAATCTTTTAACTATATTGATGATTCCACTTTTATGTTATGTAAATCATCTGTGGTCATTATTTTTGTTTTCAGCTTTTGCATTTTCTTTAACTTTCATCAATATTGTTCCAGGTCTTTGCTATTTTTCTGCTAGTAATATGGTGTCATCTGCATGTCTTAGATTGTTGGTATTCTTTTGCAAATTTTCACAATTTCCTTCCTCTGAGTCTAATCTTACTTTCCATATGATATGTTCTGCATATAAATTAAACAAATAGAGGGATAAGATTCAGCCTTATCTGACCCTTTCCCAATTGGAAACCATTCTGCTTCTTCATATACTGTCATGAGCAGGCATATAATTCTTCACTAAGTTTCTTTTCAAAGGTAACAAAAATTAATTTCAACAATTTTCTTCCCACTGCAAGAAAGTCTGTGCAAAAATTCACATGTGGTTGGTTTGCACGGAGAACAGCATTTTCTGCACACCCTCTGGCTTTTCTTCGCAAACGAAGATTCAGGAAGGACTCATCCCGCGCTTTCTGCAAGCGCGCTGATGACTAAAAAGGCCGTAGAGTAGTATTTTTCTGCACAGGAAATGCAGGAAACAGCATTTTGGGTGTGAAAATGCAGAAATATTAATTCACGTGTAGAAAATGCTGTTTTCAATACAAATCAACTATGCAAATTTTACACAGAACAAATTGCCAAATACAGATTTTTTTTTTCTGTGTAGGAAAAAAAATTATTATCTATGCAGGAATCAATATTTTCTGCATTGTATCATCATTTTCCACACCAAAAATGCTGTTTCCTGCACAGAAAATGCTGTTTTCTATGCAAAACAACCACATGCAAATTTTGTGCAGAGTAAGTCCCAAACTGTGAAGATTATCAATCCAGGATCCTTATTGTCAAGGTTTCTTGATACTTGAAAAATATGTTTTTAACCATTTTGTGGATATTTTCAAATAGTTTTTCATCCCTACATGACAGAGCCTCTTGTCCAGAGTATAGGCTACAGATTAGGACAATCGCTTACAGTGGTAAACCCATTTCTTTTACAGCAATCCATAGTTTTTCATGACCTACACAATCAAAAGCTTTGCTGCAATCAATAAAGTACAAGTGGTTTTCTTCCAAAATTGTTTGGTGTGCTCCATTAGCCACCATATGTTTGAAATATGATCTCTAGCACCTCTTCCTTTTCTGGACCCAGTCTGGGAATGCTGATTATTTCTAGCTCTATATGTAATAAAAAGTCTTTGTTGTAAAATCTTGAGCATCACATTGGAGATTAATGCAATGGTCCACTGATTACTACAATCCCTGCTATTACAATCTAATTGCATATATGTTTAAAGTATTTGTTGTAAAATCTTGAGCACTGATTTGCTTGCATGGAAGATTAATACAATGGTCTGATTGTAACTGCAATCTTTGTTGTCTCCTTTTCTGAGGATTGAAATATATATGAGCATTTCCAGTCTGTGTGTCATTGCTTTGTTTTCCATATTTTTGGTAGATTTTGGTTAGAATTTGAATGGATTCCATCTCTGTAATTTGAAACAGCTCTATTGGTATGCCTTCTGGCTCCTAGTGATTTATTTTTTCCAAGTACTTTCATAGCACCTGCAACTCCATTTTCTAAAACTTTGTGTTCATCACCAAAAAGCCCTTAATTGAAGGAATCTGTCATCCTTTCATCTCTTTTAGATGGCTCTTCCATCATATTCTTAATTTGTCCTGATCATATTATTTGTTCCACATTGGTCACATAGCATCCCTAATCTTGGATTTCTCAGATCTTGTGGAAGAGGTCTCTTGTTTTACCTTTTTAAATTTTTCTTCTGCTTCTTTGCATTGATTATTATAATAGTTCTCTTTGTCCCTATGCACAAGTCATTGAACAGTTGCATTCAAAATTCTGACCTTATTTCAGTCACCTTTTATTTTTGCTTTTCATATGTCCTTAATGGTTTAAAGAGTTTCATCAGTCATCCAATGAAGATTTTCGTTCTCTTGGGCTAAAAATTGTGTCTTTTTGCATTATTCCCCAGTAGTGTCCCTGGTTATGTTCCAGAGTTCTGGTTTCCAGTCAGTTATGCTTAGTAGTGCAAATCTGTCCTTTACATACTCTTTCAGTTCTACAGGGATGTTCTTAAAGTTGCATTTTGCCACTATGGTTGATTCAGTGTAATTATTTAGCATTATTAAATTTTTGATATTAGCAGTTCATAGACTATGCCACAATCTGCTCCTGGTCTTATTTTTGCAGACAGAATGAAAGTTTTCCATCTTCTGCTTCCAAATCATGTAGTCTATTGGATTTCTTTATTGGCCATCCAGTGACATCCATAGATATGAAACAACCATCTGTTTGGTCGCCTGAAGAATGTGTTTGCAGTGAATAAATTGTTGGTCTTGCTAAATTCTGTAAGTCACTCTCCTGCTTTGCTTCTTGATCCTAGGGCAAACTCTCCTGAAATGTTTGGCTCTACTCTGTTCCTAATGTTGTGTTCAAGTCATCTATGAATATCAACCTATTCTGTTTTGGTGTGTAATCAATTTACTCCTGGATGTGCATGCAAAATATTTTGATTTCTTCCTATTCTGCCTCTGTGGTGGAAGTATAAAATTGGATTATGCTTGTATTGATAGGTTTTCCATGAAGTCATATTGTTATTATTCAGTCAGATATTCCTGACTGTTCTTGCTACATCTCATCCCACTATTAAAACTACCCTGCTTTTTTTTTTTTTTAGATTGTCATTTCCAGAGTAAAACACTGTGGCTGGCATCCTGTTAGTCAGTTATGATGCTGTAAGCATCCCTGCTCATGCTTGTTGCACTACCACTTACTGGCCAGAGAGGGCTGGATATGTCATCCTTCAGTGCCCTGCTTACTAGTGTTGCAGAACTCCTTCACTTGGTACAACTGACTGGATTTTAAGATGCTTTTGCATGTTGGATTGGGAAATGGAGCCATTATAATGTGACTATGCATCCAATGCAGGACCTCAGCCTATGTCGTTGTCATCATCATCGTCATCTATTTATTTATTTATATAGGGCCATGGTACTTTACAAGTACTGTAAAAGAACAACAAAAAGTTCCCTGCCCTCAGGCTTACAATCTAATTAAGACATGATGCAAAAGGAAAAGGGGATGGCACTGTGGGAGGGGATTCAGTCCAGTAGATAATGCCTCTTCTCTGCCTCTGAGGCCACAGCAGTGGCAGTTGGGATGGAGGGAAGGCCTTTCATCTGCTTCTGGGCCTAGGCACAATGGAGCTGTGCCTGTTTCCATAATTATATGATTGAAAAGTCCTGTTTCTGCCCACTTTAGATGCCTCCCTCCAAGTATTACAATGTTTTATACATCCCATTTCTTATTTTACCATTTCTAGCTTCCCCTGATTCATGATTCTTACATTCCATAGTCTTATTCTATGTGTGGTGCATCTTCAGCCTTTTGTTCCACATCTGAGCATGTCAGAAGCTGAATGTTCCTTTGGCTTAAGCCCAGTTGTATCATTAGACACAATGCTATGAGTACTTGTCCTTTGCTCTTGCCTAAGTAACTGGTTGTGTGCCTTCTGACCTGGGAGTCCCATATTCCAGTAGTACCTCTTGCTTCATTTTTGATTGTCTCATCATAGAGTTTTGAAGCTAAAAGACATTCAGAAGTGGTTTACCATTGCCTCCTTCTCCATAGTACTAACAAGATTTAGCTAGAGTGCCACTGCCATTCTCTACGAGCAATTATCTACCAAAGTCACCCCCAGTACTGCTCCGCCTAGCAGCTTCACCCCACTAAAGTAAAATGTTTGGCACATTTCCTCTAGCTCCTCAACAAAAGCTTGTCTGACCTCCCAGTAGCACTGCTATTGTCAGCATAGCCTCTTGCCTCATGAGTGTATGCAGTCTCACCACCACAGAAAGATAGTGCCAAGGTGAGTTTTGCTGAATAATAATCCCAGTGAAGTCACCAAAACTATTCCAGTGTGAAAGCTGGTGTTGTGTAGTGGTTAGAATGTGGGTGAGAACCTGGGTAACCCAGGTTCTATTTCTTGGTGAGCTATTCATTATATTGGTTGACCTTGAGCCAATAGTTCTCTCTCAGACTGATCTAGTTTACAGGCTTATTGTGAGGATTAAGTGTGGAGCAGGAGAAACATATATGCTACCTTGAGTTGATTGAAGGAAAGACAGGATATAAATGTAACTAATAAACAAACCAATAGATAGATTTGTTGGGCTGTCTCCCCCTGCCCCCACTGGTTGAAACTCTGTACAGAGAGGCTAGAAAAATGTTGTTGAAAGGTACTAATGAACATCCTCAAGGCAAAGGAATTGGCATGATCTATAAAAGCACATTAATCAGACAGTATTAAAAAAAACACTTCAGTACATATTTTCATAGTAAGAGTAGCTCATATTTATCATCAGTGACAGGCTATCAAAGCATTCCCAACAGATGGCAATCCAGCCTCTGTTTAAAAAACCCCAAAGAAGGAGACTCCACCACACTTCGAGGCAGTGCATTCCACTTCCGAACAGCTCTTACTGTCAGGAAGTTCTTCCTAATGTTTAGGTGGAATCTCTTTTCCTGTAATTTGAACCCATTGCTCCGTGTCCTAGTCTCTGGAGCAGCAGAAAACAAGCTTGCTCCATCCTCAGTATGACATCCCTTCAAATATTTAAACATGGTATCATGTCACCTCTTAACCTTCTCTTCTCCAAGCTAAACATACCCAGCTCCCTAAGCCTCATAGGGCGTAGCTTCCAGACCTCCTACCATTTTGGTCGCACTCCTTTGGACACATTCCTTGGTGTAGTACCTTACATTTATCCCTGTTGAAATTCATTTTGTTAGATTTGGCCCAGTTCACCAACCTGTTAATGCCATTTTGAATTATGTTCCTGATATATTCATGTTATATAAACGTATTGTTATATTTTTAAAGAAACAGGTCTATTTCTGTTGGCCTTGACCTTGCACTGCTATGTACCATGTAGGTGGGATCCATGGATTATCCTTGATGAGCAGCAAGCTGTTGCATATGTAGCCCAATCATTCCAGCTTAGAGGAGGAGTGGCTAACAAAATGAAGACGTTCCATTTGTTGTTTGTTTAGTGCAACAGTTGGCACTTTTGTTCAATGGCCCTACTCTAGTCAGGAATAGCAATAGGATTTAGGTTTATAAATGGAAGGTTTATGAGCGTGTAGCTGTTTCTATTACAAGCTGGTGCCAGGGTAAACAGCACACCAGCTCAACAAGCCAGAATTCAACAGACTTGATCTGATGTCCAAATATACCCAATATGTTTGAACCTAGATAAATTATGTTTAGTATAAACCATATTTTATTGACTTAACCCAACTTTATACCTAAGTTAATGTTCTTGGCTCATTTCAGTAAACCACAACTGTAACACAACCCACAGTTTCCCATTCAAACTTTTTAAAATTTTTATTTCATTCAAACTTGATGAGAAAGAAGTTAGCTGGAAATGAAAACATTGTGACCACTCTACTGAAGGAGATGAAAGGAAAGCTGAGAGCACATAATGCAAAGCTCATGCATGTAACACTAAATTAGGATTTAGCATTGGGTATGAATGCAGCCAATGTAGCTTTTCTGTTAATTTACAAAAGGGGGTGGGGTATATTGATTTGTTGCATGCTTGTTGTTACTGTGTGCCTACAAGTCATTTCTGAATTATGGTGACCCTAAGGCTAACCTATCATGCGGTTTTCTTGGCAAGATTTGTTCAGAGGGGGTTTGCCACTGTCTTCCTCTGAGGCTGGGAGAATATAACTTGCCCAGACACTGTACATTTTTTTTTCAAATTCCAAAATAAGAATAGGAAGAAACAATATTTCCCTTCTGTTGAAAACATAGGCATTCTACTATTGCTACACAACTTCTGAGCTAGTGTAGTGGGGCTCATTGTATTATTAAATTGTTACTAAAACATTTTCTAATTGATATAACAGCTCTCCTTTCTTCCTGTTTTTCTAAACATTTGCTAGGGGTTCACCTTCAAATATATGTTTGTTGGTCTTTTTTCTTGAAGATAAGGAAATCAACATGCGCTCTACTCAGTGTTTGTTCTTCATTGCCAGCAACTTTGAACAAATGTTGTTTTATAATAACAAACAAGATGCAAGTGCCATTCCTTACTGGAGTGCAAACACAAAGCAATGTTTGAATCATCAAAGCACAACATAAAAACAGCAACTTAAAAATGCTTTTAAGCCATGCAGTGAATTACTTTCAAAGTCCAATCAAAGACAAATATGTAAGTTGTTTTTAAAATCTTTCCAATTAATTAAATCAACTCTGAACTTTACCCAGGATAAATTAATTACACATTTTATTTTAAAAGAGATACGTGATGGAGAACGAAAGAACACACAAAACAGCCAATTCAGAAACAGAACTCACAAGCCACTGCCTGTGAATGTGGCTAATGTATAAAGCAGAACTGCACTGAATTCTATATGTTTAGGTGTCATATGGGGTTTTTTTTGCTTCATTGATCACCACCCACACTGGTATTTACTGCACAAGTCCTTCCTGAATCTTCGTTTGCGAAGAAAAGCCAGAGAGAGAGAGACTCTTTGTCATACACTGTGGGAAGAAACTTGGCTTCTTTTTCATGCAATGCATTGGTTGGCGCAGTGGTTAAATGCCAGTACTGCAAGTCACCACTATGCAAGTTCAATCCCAGCAGGCTCCAAGGTTCACTCAGTCTTCCATCCTTTCGTAGGTCGGTAAAATGAGTACCCAGCTTGTGGGGGGCAATTAGCTAACACACAGTGGAAACTGCTTAACACAGTGTAGATGTGTAAATAGCTATTGCTTAAAACAATTTGTAAGCCACTCTGATAGCCCTGTGGCTGAAGAGCGGGGTATAAATAAAAATAAATAAATCTAGCCATCTGTTCCTTTCAGCATTCCCATGTCCAAAATGAATAATGGCCATGTTCCATGTAGCATACTGCACACTCTCAACTATTTTTGCATGTGCATTAGGACTTTCATGGTTTCCCTTTGTGGCCTCAGCATAGGCCCTGTTATGCACATACCCTGATCACAAGGCCTGTGAATGCTGTGCCCCTTTATTCACCCAATTCCATCCTCTACTGTAGTGGTAGTGGACTATTGACCCTTTATATATTTTGGACTACAACTTTCATATACCCTTGCCATTGCCCCTGCCATATGGGGGCTGGCTTATCTTGGAGTTAAAGTCCAAAGTATCTGAAGAATCAAAGCTTTCCCAATCCACCCATAAGCTACTGCAGGGGTTTCAATCCAGATGTTGTTAGACTGCAACTCCCAGCATTCCTCAGAATTTGGCTATTCTGGCTAGGGCTTGAAGTCCTTGGACTGCTAGGGCAGTATGATTCCTACTCCTGGTACAGTGTGACTTTCACAGAATTCTTGAGGATATAGGTATGGCATTTGTATTAATTTGTAAGGTGCTTTGAGTCTTGGTTCTGGGGAAAAGGTGGGATAGCCACAACAACAACTATAAGAGTAAGGTAGCCAATTTTCAAAAAGTTCTACAACAACCTGAATCATTTTTTTAAAATTTCAAGCCAGCTGCCAGTCCAAACAGGCAATATGAAATCTGGCTGGATTCTTCAGCATCAAAAGGGAGTGCTGACACTGATAGAATATCTGCATTCCGTACTGGTGACTACTGATGATTATCTAATCAACTTTGGGGAGGTAGAACAAACACTGTGCTGCTTTTGCAATAGAAGTCCTCAGCCCAGTAAGAAAAACCAAGACACTACTGATAGCTGCAGAATTCAACTCTGTCATCTTGAGAGCAATTTATGAAACTGGTAATCTGTTTAAGCAGATCTGTTCATGTTTTGGAAGTATGGAAAAACAAACAAAACACTGGTTCTTTCTCTTACTCCTCTTGGCAAAAAGGTAACATCATTCTGTAGTCACTTCCTGCCTTTATCATTGGCTCTCTGTTATTATATACCACAATGCTATCACCTTTGCCCAATCTCTGCTGCCAACTAACACCACTCCCCTAATTAATCATTAAGACCATGTCATATGATACCCCAAGTGTTCACTATGCACTCAAAATTTTCCATTGCCTTAGCACCTTCATCACATCCCAATATACCCCTGCCTGTGACTTTTGCTCCTCCAGTTCTGTCACATTCCACTGTACAAAGTCCTCCCTTAAGTTATTCTTCCTCTGTTTGCTCCTTATGTCTGGAACACCCTTTGAGAATGTTTGGGCAGTGATGACGCTCTTTCTTAAAATCCCAGCCTGAGCTAATTGTTATTTCTTTGGTTCTAGTCCATACTGAAACTAGGGACTTTATAAAACTACCCTCTTGAGACATTCTTTTGCCAGCATATTATTAAATGTTTTTATGCTGGCAAAAGAATCCCCTTTACCAGACCTACATATAATAGTGTCAGAAAAGCAGCCCCAGCAGTAATGGAGCGTGAACGGAGCTCCGTTTACTTCAAGGCTCGAAATCTCGCCGATTCTCTCAAGAAGACGTGAGCGCAACAAATTCAAAAGCTAAAGCAAGACAAAGACATAAAACATACACACAAGCACAGAAACATACTTTAAAAGTCCCAAGTACACAGGGGGGGGGGTTTCATAAAAAGAGCGTCCCCTACCTGGCTGTTGCAATCTCACCTGGAAGTGTTCCATCATTGAAGCTGTATTCCTGTGAGCACAATGATGTGAAGTTTCAAAGGCCAGCAATGCCAACAACAAAGTGCCACGGGACAGCAATTGATGGCATGTAAAAAGGAAGGGGTTTGGACATGACATGACCGCAAAAGGATCATGTCGTCTGGTATCCACGCCCTTTTGCGTTCATTAGGCATCATTATGATGCCATATTTGCCTGGGCTGATAAAGTCCTAGCTCTATTTATACTGCTTCTACCTGGGTTATCGTTGCCTCCATTATTCTCCCCTCACTCTGTTCTCTTCGCCTTTGAAAGTGTCCAGCTTTCGCAACCATACATGGAAATGGGAAATACGATGTCGTGGACAATCCTAACTTTAGTATTCGATGATATATCTTGACACTTCAGGATCTTGTCTAGTTCCCTCGTACCTGCCCTTCCAAGTCCTAGTCTTCTTCTAATTTATGGACTGCAGCTTCCGTTCTGATTGGTGACTGAGCCAAGGTATGAAAAATCTTATACTGTTTCTATGTCTTCATCAGCTACTTTGAAGTTGTGCAGACCTTCTGTGGTCATTGTTTTTGTTTTCTTGGTGTTCAACTGTGGGCCTGCCTTTGCACTTTCTTCTTTGGCTTTCTTCGGTGATCATTCCGAGTCTTTGCTATTTTCTGCTGGTGGTATGGTGTCATCGTCATGTCTTAGATTGTTGATGTTTCTTCCCCCAATTCTAACACCTCCTTCCTCCGTGTCTAATCCTGAGTTATATATGATATGTTCCACATGCAAGTTGTGCAAGTGCGGTGATAAAATACAGCCTTGTCTGGCTCTGCTGCTAATTGGAAACAGTTCTGTTTCTCTGTGTTCTGTCCTGGCTGTGCCCTTTTGTCCTGAGTACAGGTTACAGCATCAGGACAATCAAATGTTACATGTTACAGCCAAGTCTTGGGTTGCTTTTTTGCCTTACAATGTACTTGTGAGGATGGGAAAGAGAAAGATGCGCTAGGCCAGGAAGAGGGCTTGTGGAGATCTGACTGTATTAATCCAATTTGAGGTCTAAAAGCTGTGTTTCAAACTGGAAGTCTTCTCTTCCACCAGTGAGCAAAGAGCAGACGGTGTTTGATTTTCAGGCAGCGTCTTTGGCCTGGTCTTGCTACCTTCAGGCATATGCTTTGTGCCTGAGAAATATTAGAGAAGAAGTATTTGCAACGCTATGGGTTCTTGCTTTCGAGCTGCAAGAGGGTTCTTCTCTCAGGATTAAATATATAAGGTTACTGTCAGAACTTCCTGGCAGTAAGAGCTGTTTGACAGTGGAATACACTGCCTTGTAGTGTGGTGGAGTCTCCTTCTTTGGAGGTTTTTAAACAGAGGCTGGATGGCCATCTGTGGGGAGTGCTTTGATTTTGTATTCCTGCATGGCAGGGGGTTGGACTGGATGGCCCTGGTGGTCTCTTCCAACTCTATTATTCTCTGATTCTCTCTCTCTGATTCTGATTCTGAAAGACTGTGTTTAGAAGATGGGAATCATTTGGCTGACAAGATGTTGTTCCACTGCAAGTCTAAGCAATCCTAGCCAGCATAATCAATGGGAAGAATGCTGGGAACTGCAATTCAACATCTGAAGGACCACACGATTCCTGCCCCAATTTAGACTGTGTGATTATTCAAGAAATTACTTGTAGGTTAGGATTTTTTATGGCTTAAATCCTACAGCTAGAGCAAACCCACTGGATCAATGGGATTTACATAAGTGTTGATTTATCAGTACTTGAGTCAACAGGTTAGTCTATAGTTAGGTTAGTCTATACCAGTGGTTCTCAACCTGTGGGTCCCCAGATGTTGTTGGACTACAGTTCCCAGGAGCCCTCTGAGGTCTCACCTTGACAGCCTGGTGGTCCTCCCAGTTATTAGTGAGGCTGTGAGTTCAGTCCTACAGTCTCACTAATGACTGGGAGGACCACCTGGCTGTCAAGGTGAGAACTGTAGTCCAACAACATCTGGGGACCCACAGGTTGAGAACCACTGGTCTATACTGTAGTTAGAGCTGGATAGGCTTTTGGGCCCATGTATGCTCCTTGTATAATGGCGCTATAGAAGGAGCTACCTACTTTAGTAGTATATTACAAAAACAAATTTATTATAATAATATTTTGTAATATTATAAAACATCTTATTTAAAAATCTGTGTCTCGGCTTTATAAACCTTTTGTGCTTCAATGAAGTATTTCTAACCCAATTGGCAAAACTGGCACATTTTCATCTAATAATTATCATATATTACCATACTGTTTAGCAATGCTTTATATACCAAACAATTAATAAAAATAGAATTCACACTTAATACTAATAAGTGCAATAAATATTAAACATTAAAATAACACATTGAAGTGTCTAAATAAATGAAAAACTTTTTCCTTATAATGTATTATTCTTACTTCTACAGGGTTTACTTGCTAATTTATATAAGCTAGCAATAAGCAACAAATGTGTACCATTCATTAGAATAAAAAAAAAAAGGATTCTGCTATATTAATGAAACCAGCTAAGCAATATATATTCTAGACTGCAGAGAGAAAAGGCTTCATAAGACAAATTACAAGCAAAGAAATGAATTGCAGGTTTGTTAGTAAAATAGCCAGTATTCATTCAGAAGAGAGGACTAACCTAAATAAGTTTGATTCTTAACTCAACCTACTAAATTATTCTGTGACTGCATTCTTTATATTTATAATCCAGAGCAAGGTCTGGAAATATTATTTTGATTGTCATCTATGTTTTTATGGGGGGTTGTGGCTTTATTTTGATTTGCTGTTCACCAGCTTGGTGACACTCATGCAAAGGCTTTAATAAAAATATCATTTTTCTTTAGAGAGGCACCTTCAGTGAAGATGCCTTCTCCTTCGTCAGGCTTTGACTGACCTGAGTGGGTTGTAAGTTTGGTTGGGAGAGGGGAACTTTCTACACAGTCCCTTGCCAAGGGTTCAAAATAACAAAGGTGGGAGAAGAGAAGAGGCAAAGGGAAGAAGGAAGGTGGATGAGCAAAGCTAACTGGGATGAGCATTCAGCAAGACAGACTAGAAAAGGGCACTCTGTGCCCCCTTGGATCAGCTATTCTGTGGATATGGTAAGCAGTATGTGGCAGAGGAGATAATAGGTTTGCATTTTTCAGACACCCAGGGAGAATCCCAAGTGAACTGATATGTCATGCTGACTCCAGTAGTGATTCCCCCACACCCCATTGCTGCAGGTGCTACAGAAAAGGAGAGAAGACAGCAGAATTGACTGGGCTGTCACATGAATCCTCTAATGCAGGCATTTGCAGCCCAGGGGGTTAAGCCCCACAGTCCCTCAAAGTTCACATCCTTGTTTTTAAACACGTTTGCTTGGGATTAGCAAATAAGTTATATGCTACTTAACACTTAGTAAGCACACTTAGGGTTGTGATGTAACTTTGCTCTTTTTTTTCCATATACCCACCTGGCTTATTTGTCAAGCCAATACTTAGCTTGATTACTGTACACCTTATATCCATTTTCCTCCATGATTTCTCACATCTTTTTTTTTAAATGACTATTCTTCCTTTCCCAAATTTTGTGGCTCCCACTGCTCCCTCTTCCAATCTTAATTTATGTACTTTGTTCCAATCTCCCACCTTTGGCACATCTGTGAATCATTCCAAAATAACTACCATGATTTGGTTCTGCACTTAGTGTTACCTGCATTTGTTAAACCTGTATGTCTTGACAAGCACACGAAAAGAGGAGAAAATAACATTTTGGACTGACTTAGTGTTTAAAATGCTCGAAGCCTTCAAGTCACACATTTAATGCTTAGCCCCAGAAGGCCTTTCTGTAACTTTAAACATAGCATGCCTTGTTTATCTCCTAATTACCTAAGCTTCTGCTTCAAGCTGGTCCTTCCCATCTTGTCAATGAAAAGTCTGAAGAAATGGCTTAGTAAACACAGATCAAATACAACGCAGTAACCACAATAATCAGTCAGAACACAATTTTTTTCAACCTGTAGAAAATCCTGTGAATTGATTTCTATCACATTGAACCAGGATGGGCAAACTGCAGCCTGCTATATGTTCTTGGACTGCGGGTCCTGTCAGTCCTATAGATTTCATATCACACTACACTGTTATAGCACTGCTATTCCACTGCAATTGCCATGGCAACATCATATGGAATCCTGGGATTTGCAGTTTAGGGAGGGGCATTTAGAACTCTCAGCCAGAAAGCTCCAAAGCCTCACTAAACTACAAACTCCAGAATTCCACAGGAGGCAGCCATACCAGTTAAAGTGGAATAATAGCACTATAAGAGTGTAGTGTGGTGAACAGTCTAGCCAGCATAACCAGTGGTGGGAACTTCAATCTAGCATCATCTGGAGGGCCACAAGAGACCCGTGGTTCTTTAAAGAGTACAGTTGTCCCTTCATATTTGCTGGGATTTGGTTCCAGGACCCCCCATGGATATCAAAATCCGTGAATACTCAAGTCCCATTATATGCAATGGCATAGCAAAATGGTGTCCTTTATATAAGATGGCAAAATAAAGGTTTGCTTTTTGGATTATTATTTTTTTAAGAATATTTTCAAGCTATGAATACTTAAATCCGTGGATACAGAGGGACAACAGTTCTTGATCCACAGTGCTATTAGGTGCACTCATGAAACATGATAAGCCAAGGATCTAAGGGAGCCCTAGATTAATGTGGATAAGCAACATGTTAGTTCACTCTGCTTGATCACGCCTGTTTTCAATGAGAGTAGCTAAACAAACTGTTTACTGTTTTGTTTCAACCTTGGCATAGTCAGGAAAATTTAGTTAGTTACTTGATTACGGATTTATTGGATTTATGGAACTCAAGGGCAGGTAATAGGAGTAGCCAAAAATAGATCCCAAGGCACCTTTAATAATCTCTCTCTCTCTCTGGCTTTTCTTCGCAAATGAAGATTCAGGAAGAACTCATCCCGCGCTTTCTGCAAGCGCGCTGATGACTAAAAAGGCCAATCCGAGATAAACAAGTCCGGTTGCAGAAAGCACAGCAGACGGTCTCCTTGGGTGATGGATCTGGGTTGTGATTCTTTCTGCGTTGTCGTTTCTCTTCAAGACTTGTTCACCGTGAGTTCTCAAATAAGGCTGCAGCATTGTGGATAGTGTGTCTCCATGCCTCCCAATGTGAGGCCAGGGTGGACATTGTTGGTGATCAATTTGGCTGAGCCTGAGATATTGTTTCAGGTAGTCCTTGTATCGCTTTTTTGGAGCGCCCCTCTTACGCTGACCCATGGCAAGTTCACTGTAGAGTACTATTTTGGGGAGGCGATGGTCCTCCATCCTAGAAACGTTCCCTGCCCAGCGCAGCTGTGTTCTCAATATCATGGCCTCAGTGCTGGTGATCCCTGCTTGCTCAAGGACAGCAACATTTGTCACATAGTCCAGTGTATATTTAGGATTGTGTGTACACAGCGCTGATGAAAGTGTTTGAGGAGCCGTAAGTGGTGGCGATAGGTGACCCACGTTTCAGACCTGTAAAGGAGAATGGACAATACAATGGCTCTATGCACACTGATTTTTGTGCTTTGCTTCAGGTGTTTATTACTCCAGACTCTTTTGTAAAGTCTTCCAAATGCGCTATATGCCTTTGCTAATCTGTGATCGATCTCTTTGTCAATCTTGGCATCTGAGGAGATAATGCTTCCCAAGTAGGTGAACTGCTGAACGGACTTAAGCACAGATTTGCCGACGGCAATGTGGGGGTGGTGGTGTTCGTCCTGTGGTGGAGGCTGGTAAAGAACTTCCATTTTCTTCAGGTTGACTTCCAGCCCAAACAGCTCTGCAGCTGTTGTGAAGCAGGATGTTAGGCGCTGCAGAGCTGCTTCTGTGTGGGCAACAAGGGCAGCATCAGCATCAGCGAAGAGCAGCTCACGGACTAGATAGTTTAGAGTCTTAGTGCGAGCCCTCAGATGGCTTTAGTTAAACAAGCTACCATCAGTACGGCAATGTATATAGATGCTGTCGTCTTCTTCAAGCTCTGCCGTAGCCCTTTGGAGCATCATGCTGAAGAAGATTGTAAATAAAATTGGAGCAAGAACACAACCTTGCTTCACTCCATTAGTTATTAGAAAGGGCTCTGAGAGAGCATCGCCATATCTGACTTGACCGTCCTGGCCCTCATGTAGCAAGATAATAATTTGGGGGGACATCCTAGTTTTTCCAGGATCTGCCACAGACCTTTTCTACTAACAATGTTGAAGGCTTTGGTGAGGTCGACAAATGTTACATAGAGACCCTTGGTCTGCTCCCTACATTTCTCTTGCAGTTGTCTTAGGGCAAATACCATATCTGTAGTACTCCTATTGGCTCTGAAGCCACATTGCCTATCAGGGAGAAGTTCGTCTGCAATAGCAGGAACTAATCTGTTCAGGAGTATCTTTGCAAGGATTTTTCCAGCAATAGAGAGCAGTGTTATGCCTCGATAGTTTGAGCAGTTGGATTTTGCTCCTTTTTTTTGTATAGGGTGGTTATGACTGCATCTCAGAGATCTAATGGCAGTTCCTCGTTTTCCCAGCAATTGATGAGGAGTTCGTGGAATATATCGTGGAGTGCATGACCTCCGTGTTTCCAAACTTCAGGTGGGATTCCATCACTCCCAGCTGCCTTGCCATTTTTCATCTGCTGTATGGCCTTAAGGGTCTCTTCCAAAGTGGGAGCTATGTCTAATTCATTTTTCATCAGTTTTTGTATCATATGTTGGATAGCTGAGCCTTGGACTACTCGGCTGGCACTAAAGAGACTGAAAATGTTCAGCCCATCGATTCAGGATGGAGGCTTTATCTGTAATTAATGTTTGACCATCTGTACTGTATAAAGAGCTTTGGACCTGATAAGTAGGTCCAAACACTGCTTTAAGAGCTTCATAAAATCCTCTAAGATCACCCCTCAAATATAGGCCATTAATTCTTTGTCCACTTTTAAATCCGAGTTAAAGACCACCTTGTTCAGGGAGGCATTTCCCGGCTTTGTCTGATATACATTTATTTCTTCTGTCACTTGGGTTTATTGTGGATGTTGTTATTAATTGTTGTAATTATCCTTGTTTTAAATTGATTTTTATTATTTTGCCTATTGTTTTATTTAGATTGTATGCCTTTGGCAGGTTTCATTCTGCTTTATCCTTGATTGTTTTTGTACAGCGTTGTGTACACCGACAGCATTCTAGAAATAAACTTTAAACACGTGTAGGAGTAAAGTCAGAAACGCTAAAGCAGAGAATGAGCTCAGGCTTGCTAGGGAGGTTAAGAACAATAAAAAGGGGTTTTTTGGGGGGTATGTCCGCAGCAAAAGGAGGAAGAAGGAAATGATAGGGCCACTACGTGGGGAAGATGGCAAAATGCTAACAGGGGACAGAGAAAAGACAGAATTACTCAACACCTTCTTTGCCTCAGTGTTTTCAGAAAAGGAAAAAGAGGACCAACCTGAGAATAATGGAACAGAGGACACAATAGGGGAAATCCAGCTCAGAATAAGCAAAGAGGTAGTACAGGAATACCTTCTTAATCTAAATGAATTTAAATCTCCAGGACCAGACGAACTACATCCAAGAGTATTAAAAGAGCTGGCAAATGTGATCTCAGAGCCATTGGCAATAATCTTTGAGAACTCTTGGAGAACAGGAGAAGTCCCAGCAGACTGGAGGAGGGCAAACGTTGTCCCCATCTTCAAAAAGGGGGAAAAAGAGGATCCTAACAATTATCGTCCAGTTAGTCTGAAATCAATACCAGGGAAGATTCTAGAGCAGATCATTAAACAGAGAGTCTGTGAACATTTAGAAGGCAATGCCATAATCACAAAAACTCAACATGGGTTTCAGAGAAACAAGTCATTCCAGAATAATCTGATCTCTCTCTCTCTCTCTCTCTTTTTTTTTTTTGGATAAAGTTACCAGCCTTTATTTCAGTAAGGCCTTTGACAAGGTTCCCCATGACATTCTTGCAAACAAGCTTGTAAAATGTGGGCTAGACAAGTTAACTGTTCAATGGATTTATAATTGGTTGACCAGCCGAACCCAAAGGGTGCTCAGCAGTGGCTCCTCTTTGTCTTGGAAAGATGTGACCAGTGGGGTGCCACAGGGTTCTGTCCTGGGTCCAGTGCTATTCAACATCTTTATCAATGACTTGGATGAGGGAATTAGGGGCATACTTATCAAATTTGCAGATAACACCAAATTAGGAGGCGTAGCTAACACCCTAGAGGACAGGATCAAAATTCAGAATGACCTGGATAGACTGGAGAGCTGGGCCAAAGCTAACAAAATGAAACTCAATACGGAGAAATGTAAAGTACTGCACTTAGGGCGGAAAAATGAAATGCATAGATATAGAATGGGAGAGACCTGGCTGAACGAGACTACGTGTAAAAGGGATCTAGGAGTCCTAGTAGACCACAAGTTGAACATGAGTCAACAGTGTGATGCGGCAGCTAAAAAGGCCAATTCGATTTTGGGCTGCATCAACAGAAGTATAGTGTCTAGATCAAGGGAAGTAATAGGGCCACTCTATTCTGCCTTGGTCAGACCTCACCTAGAATACTGTGTCCAGTTCTGGGCACCACAATTCAAAAAGGATATTGACAAATTGGAGCATGTCCAGAGAAGGGCAACTAAAATGGTGAAAGGTCTGGAAACCATGCCTTATGAGGAGAGACTTAGGGAACTGGGTATGTTTAGCCTGGAAAAAAGACGGTTAAGAGGCAATATGATCGCCCTGTTTAAGTATTTGAAGGGATGTCACGCTGAGGATGGAGCAGGCTTGTTTTCTGCTGCTCCAGAGACTGGAACACAGAGCAATGGATGCAAGCTCCAGGAACAGAGATTCCACCTCAACATTAGGAGGAACTTTTTGACAGTAAGAGCTGTTCGGCAGTGGAACACACTCCCTCAGAGCATGGTGGGGTCTCCTTCCTTGGAGGTCTTTAAACAGAGGCTGGATTGCCATCTGTCAGGGATGCTTTGATCAAGATTTCCTGCATGGCAGGGGGTTGGACTGGATGGCACTCGTGGTCTCTTCCAACTCTACAATTCTATCATTCTATGATTCTAAGTATTCACGGCTTGAAAATATTCTTTAAAAAATAATAATCCAAAAAGCAAACCTTGATTTTTCCATCTTATATAAGGGACACCATTTTGCTATGCCATTGCATACAATGGGACTTGAGTATTCATAGATTTTGGTATTCACGAGGGGTCCTGGAACCAAACCCCAGTGAATATGAAGGGACAACTGTGCAGTACATCAATAAAAACAAAAACATAGTAGCCACCCAGTAAGAAGTCCCTTCCATAACACCTGAATTCAGTTGCTAAATGCCTGTTCTTTTCCTATGGATCAAAAGACATCAGAAAAGGAGCAAGCTGAGCTTCATTTGGTGGTCAACGAGAAAGCCTTCTCTTGTCTCCCCAACAGATGTGCTTCTGAGCATGGTGGGACAGAACGAAAAGTGTTTCCTGGGGACCTCAAAACACATGCAAATGTGTATGGGGAAATAGAGTTCTTCAGATACCCCAGAACCAAGTTATATAAGGTGTTAAAGTATAACCAGCACTTTGAGTTGAGACCAGAAAGAGTGGTAGCCAGGGAGCTGTAATATCAAGGGAGTCACAGTCTGTGGCTGTGCTTGGACAACAATCTAACCGTAGCATTTGGACCATCTGAAATTTCTGAATACAGACATTTCAAAGGCACTCCCATGTAAAGTGTATTGCAGTAGTACAGTTGCAACGTAACTAACGTATGTATCATCTTGGCCCAGTCAAATATCTCCAGCAATGAGCAGAATTGGAACACTTCAACTATGCAACTCACTTTGGGCTACCACTGAAACTCTGGCATCCAGATTCAGAACTGAATTCAACAGTACAGACAAACTGGAAATCTAGGCCATATAAGGCAGTGTAACCCCATCTACAAGTTAGCTTTATATTACCTGATTTGCCTTTTGATTGAGTCAAAGTTAGTGTGGCGGAGCGGTTTGAGTGTTGGACTACAACTGTTCGAATCCCTGCTTAACCACTGGGTGATCTTGGGCAAGCCACACACACTCAGGCCCATGACAGGTTGCCTTTAAGTCGGAAATGACTTGAAGGCACACAACTACAGCAGCAGCAGCAGCAGCAGCAACAAGATTATGCCTTCAATTTTAATTTAACAAATGGGGTGGGTGGGGAGAGCTACAGATTTATTTTAATTTCCAAAGATAGAGGGAGGCATGAACTTCTAGATTTCTGAATCTTAACTGAAATGGGCCATATCCTGAATTACAAAAGCAGGGTCTGAATCTTGTGATTGGTACAGACCCCTATCACTTACTTTGACACTCCATCTGGGATGCAGGACAGGGATGCTTAGAAAAATTTATCCTGCAGTAGGCTAGTCATGTTAAGCTTGTTGCAGCAAAGACAACAAAAAGGTTTTGTGACATCTTAAAAGATTAATACCTTTTATTTGGTATAAGCTTTTGTGCACTCATTAGATGCAAAACATATATACTGTAGCTGTTACAATAATTTGGTTCAGCAGGAGTGTGGACCCAAAGAAGAGGATCTGATCACAAATTACAACAGCAGCAACACTTCTTCATCCTCCCCCCCATGCCACTCAGAAAGGAGAGACAAAGCAAACACTGATCTGCCACATCTGCCCTCCAGTTCACCCTTCCCCATATAAACACCTATGACTGAAAATTGGGTCCACAGAGTGAGGGGGGAAAAAAATAAGAATCTACCAAGACATTTTGTGAAACGTGCTCCAAAGCCTTGTTATCACAACTTCATACTGTAAGGCTGAAATTCTCAACAGGAGTTTGGTCTGGAGAGGCTGTTAACTTTCAGCTCAGGGAAGCCCCAGCCAGCATGGCAAAAGGTGAGACATACCATGAACAAGAGACCAACAACATTTGAAGACAAGCTTCACTGTTTCAAAGCCATTGCTGTAATGCAGGTGTGAAGAACCTTTTGCCCCCTCCCAGATGTTTTCCACTACAACTCCCATGATCCCACACCACAGGCTGGGGTTTGTGGAATTAGAAGTCCAAAACATCTGGATGCTTGCCTGCTTCAGAGCCACTGCTCTAATTCAGGCATGGGGAAACCTTTTCCCCATTTCCAGATATTCCCCACTACAACTCCCATAATCCCACAACACAGGCTGGGGCTTGTGGGAGTTGACATCCAAAACATCTGGAAGCTTGCCTGCTTCAGAGCCACTGCTGTAATGCAGGCGTGGGGGAACCTTTTGCCCCCTCACAGATTTTTTTCCACTACAACTCCCACGCCCAAAACATCTGGAAGTGCTCCATTCCTGCGCTGCGTAGCTCAAGGCTGATTCAATCCGGCTTCAGTCCCTCTCCAGGGATATTTTAAATAAATAAATATTTATTATTATTATTATTATTATTATTATATTTTTGTATTATTTTGCATTATTCTTTTTATTAATAATTTAATTAATTTTCCCCTTTTCCAAATATGCATACAGTAATTGTAATGTGTAACTTCTAATTTTAGTATAAAGGTGTAAACAACATAATGTTCATTGGAAAAGAAAAAAAGAGTGATTATGGTGTGTTTAGATGAAGAGGAAAAATCTATTAGTGTTAGGATAGTTTTTTATTTTTGTATTAGTAAGAAAAGAGGGAAACTTTTTTTTTTTTTTTTTTTTTTGGCGTTATGGTTACGGCCTTTTGAGGTCGGGTGTATTTTTCGGTAGAATGGTCTTATTTCAATTAAAAAAAAAATCCTAATTCCCTCCACTCCCAAATTCCTTCCTGCGTTAGAGTTCAGGGAAGCGTTGGCAACCAGGCACCCGGCGGCCTCCTCACCTGGCTGGCGGCCGCCTCCCTGCCTCCCTCCCTCGGCCTCCGCCAGACCCAATCCCTGTTGGCCGGGGCGGGCCTGGGCTCGGTGCCCAGTGGGTGGGAGGTGAGGGTGCCTCTTGGCCTGCCTGAGGAGAAGGCCGCGCGAGAGGGAAGGAGCCGAGCAGTAAGAGGAGTGCCGTCATGGCCGCCCTGAAGGTCTCTCGGGTGAGGAGGAGGCGGCGGCGGCGGCTGGCGAGGGGGGAGAAAGGGGCGCGGGCGGCCCAAGTTGGGGCGCCTGCATGGAAGAGGCGGAAGATTGGGGGCCTGGCTAGCAGGGGGCGAAAGGAGCTGGCGTGGCTCGGACGGCTTCCCGCTTTGCAGGGGGGGATTTGGGGCAGGGCGAGGAAAGTCGGGTCAACCGGAGGGTCAGTGGGGTCCTAACCTGTTATAAAGTGGGAAGCCTGAGGGGCGTTGTAAAGATGCGGGAGGAAACTACCCAAATGTTCTTTTAAAAAATTTATTAAACACATGTTAAAATAAAGAAAGTAAAAATAAATACTCTTTCTCAGGCTTTTCTTCGCAAACGAAGATTCAGGAAGGACTCATCCCGCGCTTTCTGCATACAAATAAATACAAAACAATAATAAACCTGAAGAAAAAGACAGCAAATAAGTGATCAACAAACAATTAAACCACAAACACTACATAACTCTAACCTATCTCTATAAAATCCATCAACCACCCAAATCTTAAAACCTTGGAGGTGGCAGGAATTTCAGTAGGTTTCGGATTGATCAAGAGTAGTTAATGTTTAGGCCAGTGGTTTTTTAAAAAATTATTTTTTAAAAAATCAACAATAGAAATGTATCAGTGAAAGGTAAAATAGAAACCCGCAAAATAGATCTGATCTACACAACCTATTGTCGCTTGCAGGAACAGTGGCTCGTAATTTTTTCTTTACCAGGAACCCCCTTTAAGTATCTTTTGTTGCTGCAGTCCCCCAAGACTTAATTCAAGATTTAAAACCCTAATAATAATACTAGAAATAAAACCTGGTAATAATAATAATAATAATAATAATACAATCACACCATCCTTTAAACCTCTCAGAGGCACTGAACTGGGAGGAAAGACTTTTCTCCTGCTTCTTCCTGCAAGTTTGTGGCTGGAGTGGATTGAATGGCAATGTGCAAGCCAAGCCAGCCAGCGTTTGCTTTGACTCCTTGTCCCATGACCACTCTACCGCAGGCAGGCAGATGGTCTGAGCAGCCTTCACAGACCCGCTGTGAGGACATCACAGCCCCCTGGGGGGACGGACCACAGGTTAAGAACCACTGGTTTAGGAGAAGCAGGAGGGGACATCCTCACATGACCCTAGGAAAAGGTATATTAACCTCACATAGGTTGTCTCTGCAGTTTGTGTAAACTTAACCACAGTTCAGAAGCTAACTCAGATGTATGAGGCCATAAATCAAGAAGCATAATATTTTTTATCTGGCATTAACGATAGTATTTTGTTTTCCAAGGGGGGATTGATCCCTTTGTTTCATGGGCAGAAGGACAAAAAACAAAAGGGGATTGTACAGCATTGAGGAAGAAGATTGAAACATTCATTAGGGTGCTAATGTGTGCTACAGTGGTCTAAAATGGTGTTTCTCAATCCTTGGTCCTCCAGATGTTTTGTGGATTTCAGGTGCCAAAAATTCCAGCCAGCATAGCCAAAGGTCAGGGATTCTGGTAGTTGAAATCCCAAATATCTGAAGGGCCAAAGTCTGAGAACCACTGGAAGAGATTTTGCTACAGGCATGCCTCAGTTAACAAAGGCTCTGACAAAGAAGCTCCTTTGTACAAAGTATTTTTTATTTCCACCCAGGCTCCTTTTCCTCCATGTTCTCCATCTAGCTGGAAGTTTTTCTAGTGGCATTGGGAGGATAGTAAAGGAGAATTGGAGAGACGCAGACCTTTGGTGTCAGGTTCCAGTAGCATGTCTGTAGTAAACAATGCAATAAAATTTGAGCTGGGAAAGAGTGGGTTTCTACTGTAGCTGATCCTGTTGTATTTCAAAAGCAAGACATAACTGTATTTATGTTACACATACCTGGAATGACAGAGATGGAACTTTCCACTTTATTTCCATTTGTTTGTCCCCTTGCTGTTATTAAAAATCATGACAACAACAATGTTTACAGTTTTTCCAGATGCACAAGCTGCTGTAAGATTTTGATGTGTCGAACAAAGGGCTAGTCCAACCCATGTGCAAAATATTCACTGGTTTGGCAATGAATTTAAACAGTTTTAGCTTCATGTTTACTTTCTTGTAACCAAGTGTGTTGCTTGTGTTGGAAGCTCCCATCTTAGTTAAAATGTTTGCATATAAAAAGTATTGTAATTTTTAAAATATAGTGAGTTATGTGCTCTTACTGGCTGTGTAAATTAGATTTGGAGCCTATGAGAAGATCATGTAATTTCTCACTACAGCAGTTAAGCGTTCTTGTTCTATGAAGAAGTGTTGCTGTCTAAAAAGTACCCAGGAAACTAGAAAATAGGATAAATATCATATTTGTGTACAAAGATATATAAAACAAAGCAATTACTATGAGACTTTTAAAAAACCCAGAAGAGTAGGGAGAACAGGTACAGTACATGGAAACAGCCATAATGGAACACTCAGAACCTTAAAACCATTGTAACTTTGTGACAGCGACGGAACTTGGTGGAAGCAGTGAGCCAGCCTGTTTATTTTCAGAGTATGACATTTTAAGTAATGGATCAGTCCCAACCCTTCAAAACAACAGTGTGTCCAGTTTTGCCATTTGCACAAGGCATGAAATGCCAGCAGTTACCACTAGGGAATCACCTCCATAATTGTTTGCTGAACCATCACATTGGAGTGTGTGTGTTTGTGTGTGTGCAAAAAACACATTTTCTTTGGGGAGCTAACTCACGCACGCGCACACACGCACACACATACAATCCAGTACTTGAATACAGTTTATTTTAAAACAACAACAAATGAAGAAATGTTTCCAGAGGGGCAACCATGTCAGGCTGTTGCAGCAAAAACAGAGACTCTTGTGGGACCTTAAATAGTGTACTGACAAATTCATTATAACATGAACTATTATAACATGAGCATTTATTATGGACTGTAACTCCTTTCATCAGATACAAGAACAAAATTCAAGGCATACGAAAAAGCTAGTTATCAAGAACTTCAAGAACTTGTAAAGTTTCTAAACTGAAGTGGAATATATATATATTATTAACAAAATCTCTGTGTCCTTTAAGTTAATACTGTACAGTATTACACATCTAATGTTCCAGGAGCTTGTTTGCAGTCATACCTGATGCAAGGCATATCTACTTTATGTCCCTCTAAGCTTTTATTATATTCACTTACTCCTTGAGAATTTGTCCTCTTTGGAATATGTTTAGGGATTCGAGTTTGGGGGTGGGGGCTGTTGGGTTTTGTTGTTTCTTTTCTTTTCTTTTTTGTGTGTGCTAAACTCTTATTTTTGCCTTGTCTTTTTCAACTGGCCTCATCACTTTGCAATATTTTCTAGAAGATATGAGCCTGAACATTCTTTTTAATGTAGCTCTCTCCATTGACTGACATTACATAGCTATTCCAGCTAAGGGCTGTAGGTTTTCTTTCTAATAATTATAAACCTCATCTATTTTATCTATTGTTATTAAACTCCTTATTCAGATTCTAATTAATTTTTCATATACAGATTATTAAAATGTTTTGTTTAGTGGTCTTCCTGGGTTGTGGTCTCTTCCAACTCTGTGATTCTATGATTTTAAGATCTGTTCTAAATGCTACTGTCCACTTAATTATGTGGACATTATTCATGTTACATTTCTGTGTTTCTTTTCCCTGGCTTCTTCTAGTGTTTTGAACTCAGTTCAGAGTTCTTAACTTCATGGCATTTAAATCAATTGTTAGTTCCATCTAGAGTAGAGCCATTGAATCACTAGAGCTTACCTAAGAGTTGACTTAATAAGTTCCCATTGATTCAACGGGTTTACTGTACTGTATTTGGGACTAGCGACAGAATTTTGGGACTATATGTCTGCATGGTCCTGCCCCTTCTTTTCTAATTTTGTTCGCTTTTTCTTTTATTCTACTTGGATTTCTTTGTTCATTGAACTGTAATCTTACTGAACTTGTTTATCATTGTTTTTCTCTGAGCACTTTCTGCATGGAATGCTCTCCCTTTTCTATATTTGGCTTGTCTCCTCTTTTTTGAAAATAAATTATGAAGTCTTCTTTCATTTCTTCAGTGGTTTTCTGCTTGACTTTGTTTGCTTTTCTATTTGTCAACTAATCATTTTGTAGGTTTTACTTTAACTCTGTTTTGCTTGGTTTTAGTTTTTGCAAGATAGTACAGAGTTTTCCCTCTCCAAGTTCCCTCTCCTTTATTTTCATGTCTTTCATTTGTAAGTCAATGGGCAAGGATCTGCACTTTTAAAATGAGCTTTCCATTAAGAACATTTGCTCTGTTTAGAAGTATATAGTCTTGTAACAGAAGAGTAATGAGAAAATGTGTTCCAGATTATAATACGGTATATAAATCTTTCCAACTATTTCTGGCCTAAATATATTTCATCCTGTGTTTAAATAAATTGGTTTCATCACGCTTTCGTGCGTGGGTATGTTGGCACTTGCAGTAAGTTTAGAGAACATATTGGAAGCTTCTACCAGATGCATTCAGTTCTCTTTAAAAACAAATTTCCAGGTGATACGGAATATTGCTACATGCGGCTGGAGAGCACAGTCCAGTCAAGCTACTGCAGCATTACCAAAAAGCAAATTTGCAACTGGATTTAGTTTTGGTAAGTACTGAAAAAGCACTGCATTCCCCCCCCCCTATTTTATACTAAGGGAGAGTTTCTAGGACTACCATGCAGCTGCAGTATTTCAACTTTCAGTCAGTGGATATTTTTGTGTTTAGGGGAGAAAAATGGAGGAAACAGTGGGCAGACCCAGGAGAGTTAAAATAGAAAATATCATCAGGTCATCTGTAAAACTAGATACAATATGTATCTAGATGCAAGTAAGATTAATCAGGAAGGCACCATAATTCTTAAGCCTGAAATTGCATGAGAGGTGTAGGCTTTTTGTTTCTAAAGGATTCTAAAAAAAGGATTAGACCAATCAGTGGAAAAAGGCTATCAGATAACTACTAGTCATATGATGTATATTCCTTCCAGTACCAGAGGCAATAGACTAGCTGCTGGGAAACATAGGCTAGATTCATTTACTAGTTCTTGTACCAACCATGCTGGGTGGGAAATCCTGGGAATTGTAGTTTTAAGATGCAGGTTGCCCAACCTCTGCTTGTAACTGCTTGTAGACTTTGTTTGGCTCCTATGGGAAACAGAATGTTGGAATATTTGGACCTATGATCCAGTCCTCCGGGGTTGCTCTTAGATGGAAAAATAATCAGTCTGGAGTAAGACATGAAGCAACTATTGTGTTTTTTACTCTCATAAAGAAATGCTTTTGTAAGAGACCAATTAATAATCCCTTTCTCAAGTAAATAGAGACCCCTATTTTTATTCACTTCTCCAAACACTGTCCCATAATTATATTTTTCCTTAGTTGTAGTTTCCTTTTCAGCTGATTGTGCCTCATACACAAAGCTTAGAAAAAGTTCTTCTGTGACTTTTCCTGCTGTCTCTTGCTTCAAGCACCACTTTCCCTATATTGCCATCTGCTTCATATCTTCCTGGTCACTCAAAGAACTGGAGATGGTATTTAGATGCCCTTGTACCCTGAGCCTGCTGCTAAAGTAAAAATGGATAGAGTCCTGATCCGGCCTTGAATCATTCTGGAAATTTGAAGGTCATATTTTTAGGCATATTTTGAGGATTTGAAACTAAAATGCTGTGTTTTCCAGAACTTACTGAAGAGCAGAAAGAATTTCAAGCTACAGCTCGTAAATTTGCTAGGGAGGAAATCTTGCCTGTTGCTGCGGAATATGACAGAACTGGAGAGGTATATCTGCTATATAGTGGGGAAACATTTTAACATTTCACTGAACAAACTCCTCTAAATACAGAACCTCTGCATACAATGCTTTTGCATCTCTTTCTCCCCCCCCCCCTGCTCTAGTATCCTGTTCCCCTCATAAAAAGAGCATGGGAGCTTGGCTTGATGAATACTCACATACCTGAAAGCTGTGGTAAGTGAACTACCTTTTAAGCTATAAAACAAATAGAACAGAACAAATAGGTAGATTTTATATCTCTAAACTTTTCTGAGTCTGAAGAAGGAATCATGATTACCAGGATGTTTAATGCAAAATGAACTCGTGTACCTTGTTAGAAATAGCAAACTTCTCAAAACAACAAGGCTAGTTCACATGTTTAGGTGTATAATTTTTTTCTTTTTACCTCCCACTTAATGACTAGCAGATAAATGTATGAATAGACTTCATTGAAGGGCATGTTGTTGGTGCTAGACTGTCATTTTTTGTTTAAAGAGTTGTATCATGAAAGGACAGAGATGGAGTTCTATCAGTACAGTATTTGTGGTATGGAGTCTGTGTTAGCCCATTCACACATGCAAATCATATGATGGTCAGCCCTGCATTATTTGAGCTACTAGGATTACTCTGAATAGGCATATATCATATTGTGTTTTGTGTGTGTGTGTGCGTGCACTTTTGTTTAAAGGAAGTATGAAGAATGAATTGAACCTGGAAATACATTGGTCTTTGCTGTAGTAGGATATGGAAGTACTTAAATGTGTACCATACTGTCATAGGATACATTTTTATGGGCTAATGTGTTCAGTAATATTTTGTCTTAGGTGGCCTTGGTCTTGGCACTTTTGATGCCTGTCTAATTACTGAAGAATTGGCTTATGGATGTACAGGGGTTCAAACTGCTATTGAAGCAAATTCCCTGGGTGTAAGTATTTTTTTTCTTTTCTTTGTAGTATTTAATCTAGGTGATCACATCTTGCGTATTAAAGCCAAAACCTTTTTCTTATAGCAAATGCCAGTCATCATTGCAGGGAATGAGCAGCAGCAGAAGAAGTATCTGGGAAGAATGACAGAGGCACCCTTAATGTGTGTAAGTATTTTTCATTGTACTGTATATAGAATGATTTTTCCTTTTTGGTGGATATCTGTGCATGCTTGTATTAAAGTATATTTAGCTGTTCAGAGATCATGGAAATATATTTGTGTGTAGCAAATGGATTAGAGTCCAGTCTTGGTAAGAGGTTGCTATGTTGAAGTATTATGCATTCATCACTTATTGCCAAAGGATATGCATGGATTTTAGCAAAATCAATATACTGAAATGGCCTGTGAATTCTAAGTGTATAGCAGAAAAGTACAAGTGAAACATGATTATTTTTAAAGTTCCAGCAAAATTGACTATAATTCTGTTGAGTCCTTATTAGAGAAGTATGTATCCTAAACATACTGTAAAAAAACACTAGAAACCTGGTAGTCACTTATCTGTACTCAGTAGCAACTAAATATGATGGGTCACTGATAAAATAAACAGCCAGTTCAGCATTCTAAAAGCCCCAGCCAGTTTTTGTTAAGTAGTATGACCATGGTCGAGATATGTATATATAGCTTTTATGCATGCAAAGAACATGCATGTTTTATCTTGGTGAAGAAGCATTTGGGCCCACTCCTCAAAATAATGCTGTGAGCTGGTTTCCTTTATTGAAACATAAGTGATTTGCAGGGGCCCAGGATTGTAATGACAGGGACATAATTTAATTATTCAAAGCCTCTTGCTCCTGATGGCTTTGTATCATCCAAAAGATGATATGCTTCATACAGTCCATTTTTAAAATTCTAACTCTAGCTATTATTTTGTTATAAACACTGAAGATTTTTTAAAGAGTGGTTTACAAAGAAATAGTGAAACATCTGTACTGTGCCATCAGGAATCACTGGATCTTGTATTCATGTATTTATTTATTTTTTCTATTTTATTACATGTCTTCATGAAAAAATAGTGCTCAAGACCGCTAAAACCATGTTTGAAAAGGCATTTAAAAAAACACACCACTAATCATCACAGTAATCAGTCATCAAAACAATTCAAAACAGAGAGCATGGAAACTGATCAGAATGCATTCAGTCTCATACATGCTTGTCAAATGGGTCTCTGCAAGTAGTCTCAAGAGGGCCTTCCCTGCAAGATTTTAGCATCCGGGCAAGTTCAGATGGGACAAGTAGTAGCCTTTATCCTGAATTGTGTCTGGAAACCAATTGGCAACCAGTGCAAGTCTTCCTGTGCAGGGGCCATGTGATCTTGATACAAGTTAGCGGCTTAGCTAACTGAACTGAATCTCATAGACACTCTTCAAGGGTTAACACTATGCATAAATACATTGCAGCAGTCAAAACATAATACTGTAACTAAGGTATGGATGGCTATTACCAAGGCAGGTTGACTCAGGAAAGGTGTATTAGGACATCACAAGTTATATATAAAACTAGCTCTGTGATGATATGTAGCTTCAAATAGATTACACTCACCGTATCTCTTGACATGTATGATTGCTTTTTTTTCAGGCCTACTGTGTAACGGAACCTGGAGCCGGCTCAGATGTTGCAGGTCTAAAAACAAGAGCAGAAAAGAAAGGAGATGAATATATAATTAATGGGCAAAAAATGTGGATCACCAATGGTGGTAAAGCCAACTGGTATAGCAGTATTACTTAATTAACTTTACTATCTGTATAGTACTTTCCTTTTGACATATTGATGTGTCAATTATATGTGTACAAACCACTTCCCATCATTCCAGCCATTCTTGAACTATGTTCAGAATGGCCAAGAAAGAGAATGTTTGGAACTGGAGCTGGAGTAGGAATATTTGGTGTTGCCTTTGGTACTATACCAAATGGCACAACAGCCAATATACAAAGATGTCTCCCATATTCCTGACTACAATACAAGAGTTGGGTTGGGAAGGAAGGAATATGAGACTGTAGGTTAGAGAGGGAGGGCAAACATTTAAAGTGGGGGAGAGCAAGCTCCATGGATCCAGGGGCCAATTTTCACATGCCAAAATTTCATTAGCCTAAAAGTCCGCTTGAGGTTTTGTAAAATCCCTCCCCTTTTTGGTGAATGAGGGGAAGGAGAAGAGCTGTGTTTAATAATAATAATAATAATAATAATAATAATAATAATAGAAATTTATTTGTATCCCACCCCTCTACAAAATGCAATCGGGGCGGCTTACAGCATTTAAAATATACATTCAAGACCTTCCATCCCACCCACCCCTTAAGAACTGCTGATTTCCCTGGAGTCCTCCAAATACTGCATTTCTCCTTGATTTGGTGTTATGTATGCATATGTTTTGTTATATATTACAGTGTGGAGCATTCAAGGGTTCTGGTGGCCACACAGACATGCATCCCACATGTTGCTTGCTCCAGGTGTAGAGGTGAAGCCATCCCTTCATTTCATACTACCATCATGTCATTGTGAATGATGAGGGATCTTTTTCAATTGCATAACAACACTTGATTCTTCTGGTTTTATGTATAGTATTCAAGGGTTAGAATCTGGTCCCAAATATATTAAGACCCACTCAGTGGGTTATTTTTCTGTGTACATATGCTTAGGATTGTGCTGTGAGGCCCTTTAGTTACAATCCTCAAAGAATATTTAGTCTGTGGTGTAAGCATTTGTTACACTGAAAGTGAAATTTAAATTGCTCTGGTCTTTGTGTACTACTACCACTGTAGGTATTTTTTGCTGGCTCGCTCTGATCCTGATCCCAAAGCTCCTGCAAATAAAGCTTTTACTGGATTTATTGTGGAAGCAGATAGCCCTGGCATACAAATTGGAAGAAAGGTAAAGTTGAAATATTTCAGTCTTAACTGAAATATCAGGAATTGATTCTTTTTAATAAGGGGTGAAAAAAAGCACCAACTTCGAAAGAATACTGAGCTTAAGCTTCATAGAGATTGATCTAGAGCATCACTCAACAGATTTTTGCTAATGCTGTAGGAATGTTGTGGGGAGGCCATCTTCAGGATTCCTCCTTTCCCTCTGTGCGTCATGAAAAACAGCTCAGGAAGGCTGGAAAATCCTCTGAGGCAGCATGAGAAAGGTGGTTCCTCCTTGCTCGCTTTCTCAGGGGGAGCCCTTGCTGGATTTCAGTACCTTCCACAACCAAAAGGAAGCATTCTGTTCACAAGATGGCCAGCCTGTATCTAACCTAGAAAGTTTTGCTTGTCTTCTTGCAATATGATCCTAACTGTGGCACTTCTAAATATTTTTGATATGTAATCCCTGGAATCAAACTCACTGAAATGAATAGCATTTACTACTACCTATAAGAAAGTTTAAAGTTAAGGTTATGTGTTTGTTCACATTTCCATTGCCTAAGAGTTTTTCTTAGAAAAAAAGCATAGCTGAGTGCTATTTCTGCCTGGAAAGAACACTTGCACATCACATCCACAGCAGATGAATAAATATTAGAGCATGTCCATGAATTGGGGCGGGGGTGGGCAGCCCCATAAATAATTATTACACAGATGGTTACCAACCTACTTCTTCATTAACAAATGTTTATCTCACACTACATGTAAGCTATCTTGTTTTCTGAGAGGAGAACTTGCATGCCATGGCAATTGAGAGGCAGACAGGATTGTAGTCTGCTCGTGGGGTTGACTATTTTATTATCAGCCCTTAACAGAAGATCACCATTTTTCTGATGCATGTATAGTTCCTGTATATGGAAGGGCTTCTGTGTTCACTGCTGTGTTGGTAACGTCATAGCCATTTTCATCACATACATGGGAGTTCCATAGTGGAAATGGTGTCCATGCTTGCTAAGAATTCTGCATGGCCATTGAATTTCCCACCTGTTATTTTAAATCGTGCTCAGAGTGCTCAGATTCTTGGGAGAGCCTGTTTATGTGTAGTGCATTTCTATATGTCTACTCAGATGTAAATTCTGCTAAGGTCAATCAGGCTTGTTCTCCAGTAATCAGGTTTCCGATATCAGACCCAGCCTAGCATTCCTCCTTTATTTTGAGTTTGTATTTCACTTCAGTGAAATGAAAAAGGTCTTGATTTTGATACCTTTATATTGCTGAAATTCACCTAATGCTCATGGAATCTCTCTAATCTGTCAAAGCGGAATTGGACATTCTGATTACAGAAATATAACTAGTGGAAGTAAAATGTAGCATGGGACAGCTGAAGCAGAGAGAATTATATTTTTACTAGTCTAGTTTAAGTGAATACCTCCCTTTTTTCCTGGATACTAGCATATCTGGAAGAATAAGACTTTGATCCTGTATGAAAACATGACATACAACTGGGTCTTTTAAAAGTTTCATTTCTTCAGTACATATTGTTCTACTATTTCTCCTGCTTCCTTGGGAACGTCTTAGGACAGCAAGAAATAGATTTTTTTTAAAAAGTCATATGTATTGCATTGTAGTAGGTGGACATTATTATGAAGCCTCTAAAAGCCTTTATACATGTTTTACTTTTAATAATTTTTGTGTGTTCCACTCATACTAGTGGCATCTACAGTATCTTGTTCTTCCCACCTTTACTTAAAAAATGTGATCTGTTAGTTTTCATCGAACATTTTTTAATGAGTAATTACATCTTTTATAAATTTCCTCTTTAGGAACTTAATATGGGTCAGCGCTGCT
Source organism: Gambelia wislizenii (assembly GCA_030847615.1). Classification (NCBI taxonomy): domain Eukaryota; kingdom Metazoa; phylum Chordata; class Lepidosauria; order Squamata; family Crotaphytidae; genus Gambelia; species Gambelia wislizenii. The sequence goes on from JAUMIR010000004.1 coordinate 115,983,174, forward strand.
CAGATACAAGAGGGATTGTTTTTGAAGATGTAAGAGTGCCTAAAGAGAATGTTCTCATTGGTGAAGGAGCTGGCTTCAAAATAGCCATGGGAGCATTTGATAAAACAAGGCCTCCAGTAAGTATTGGGCAGAAGAAAATTGAGAAATTATAGAGTTCAAGAATTATAGAGTTCAAGTTTTATGATATCCCTCATTAAAACCACAGGTAGCAGCTGGTGCTGTAGGATTAGCACAGCGAGCCTTAGAGGAAGCTACAAAGTATGCTCTAGAAAGGAAAACCTTCGGAAGGGTAATTGCAGAGGTATGTGAATTTCCAGTCAATTTATATTAATTTCAGTTAATTTCTGTTCAGGGAGATCTTTTTTTCAAGTCTAAAAAAAGTTCATTTTAGCAAACTGAAAGTCACAATATGGATAACAAGGAAATAGCATTCGCTAATCTTTATTAGGAATTTGCTTATACTAGTTAGACTCGGCGTACCATACACCATTAAAAAAACTCCAAAAACACTCAGTAAACCTCACGACAACCCTGTAAGGTAGGCCGGTGAATTTAAATTCCTCCCCCCGCTTCTCAGCATTCCACACGTTTCCTGGAATTTCTGAGGGTGACTTGCTCTGTTGCCCTGCCACCACTGCCATCATCAGTTGACTGCCTGGATGCTGTCGCAGGCAGCCCATCACCACTGCCAGTTGACTGTCTGGGTCCCAATCTGGGCCACAGATTGAGTGACAGGAGTGCATTGTGAGGTGGAGAGGGAATTTTCATGTGGTTGGTTGGGTGTGGGCTGAGTGTGTTTCCTGAGCAGCCAGTCAGTACACTGGGAGAGGCAACATACCCAAGAAAATTATATATATATATAGATTTTGGAGCAGTGACACAGTTTAAAAAATCTGTGGTGTAAGAGGATTTAGGATTGCTAGATGTAGTAATTAAAAGCATTCAAACATCATATGGCAAAGGTGCTGCTAATTCTGTCACTGTGGAGTAGTATGCAAATCTGAGGAAGTACACTAAGTCTGCAAACACTCATGCTACAGCTTATTTTCTCAGTCAGTCTCAAAGGTGCTACAAGATTCTTTTGCGTACTGATATTCCAGGCTAACATGGCTATGTCTTTAAATTATATACCCTGTGGAGTAGTATGTTCTTGTTGATAAGAACTAAACTAAATAGACATGGGCATATGTGCTCTTCCAATGCCCATCAGTCCCAGCAAGCAAGGCCAGAGTTTGGAGATGATGGAATATGTAGTTCAACACTTTGCTCCCAGCCTAAAACAATCACCATCAGTATAACTGTGTCTTAACTCTGTTTCTTTGAACATATTGATTGTAAGCCATTTTAAAGTTTTCTTGTCTTTCTCAAACACCTGAAATGATTTACCTCTCAGTTTCTGTGTTATAACCACTAAGGATTAAACCCACATCAGTTTGTTATGTTATGATTGTAAGATAACTATAGCTGCCAATTAATATACAGTCAATTAGAAAACAGTGAGATTCAAAGTACAGTAGTATTATGAAAATTATTTTTTAAAAGCAATAACAATGTAATTGTTAATTTTGTGATATATAATATTGCCTAAATTATAGGGCTGTTCTTGAATGTAATCCCTGTCTTACTGCTTTTTGTTCTTGGAGAGTTCTGATCTGGCCGTGGTCATACATTCCTTAGTTAGTCCCATTTGGATTACTGTCAACGTGCTCTACTTGGTGCTGCCTTTCAAAAATGTTTAGAAACTGCAGCTAGTGCAAAGAACAGTAGCCAGATTACCGTAACTGGGGATGGCTACAGGGAGCACATGGCTCCCTTTTTACAACAGGACCACTGGCTACCAGTCTTTTTTTCAAGCTCAATGCAAAGTGCTTGTTATGATGTAATACCTATATATAGCTTGAATTCAGCCTATCTGAGCCTGTCCAAGTTTTCAGGGAAGGCCCTTCTCTCAGTCCCACCCCTACTCACAGCCTCTTCTGGTGAGAATGCAGAAGAAGCCCTTCTCAGTGGCTGACTCCATGCACTGGAACTCCCTTTGGAGGGAGCTTAGACTAGCACCCTCCTTGCTGTCTTATGTGGGCACATGAGAAATTCTCTATTCTTACAGCCTTTGGGAAGTTGCAAGGACTTTTAATAATAGGCTGTTATAATGGTTTTATGTTGTTTTACTTCTATAGATAGTTGAATTACATTTTAGCAATTGTATTTTGTGTGTTTTCACCTATACTTATCTGTATCTGTTTTAATGTTTGTAAACTGCCTCATGTCCTAGATTGGAGAAAAAAGAAGTGACATGTAAATGAATAAAACAAATAATATTCATCATCCCTGCTTAGGCACTCTACAGAGTTCCTATTTTTTTTCAATCAACAAATTATGTAGTTGTACATATTAAAGTGTACAGTAATCTTTTGGGTTTTATAACATATGTGGGTATTCCTTTCTCAACATTCATTGATGTTCTTCAATCATAGCATCAAGCAGTATCTTTCATGTTGGCTGAAATGGCAATGAAAGTCGAACTTGCTCGTCTAGCTTACCAAAGGGCTGCATGGGAGATAGATGTTGGTCGCAGAAATACCTACTATGCATCTATAGCAAAGGCATATGCTGGAGACATTGCAAATCAAGTAGCTTCTGATGCTGTCCAGATCTTTGGAGGAAATGGATTCAACAGTGAATACCCAGTAGAAAAGCTAATGAGAGATGCCAAAATATACCAGGTAGGTATCCTGCATGATGTAAATATGGGATATTGGTATCTTAAAGGATTCGTAGTATTAGTCTATTAATATACAACATTTTGTATGAGACATGGTAGTTCAAAAGAAAATTTTACTTTTAAAAAAATATGGTGCATAAATTAAGTGCCATACTAGCATGTGTGTTATGAGGAATTCTCATAGAAGAGAATTAAACAATTTTTAAGATGGCTCTTGCTGTTACATGTATTAAAAATAGTCAAAGGCATGGTATTTAGCCAGTCAAAATGTTTGTTTTTAAACTGTTAAACCTAACTGATTGACTGAAGAGTTTATCCTTGTAGGGACAATAAGTTTAGCTTCTCAGGCTTAATAATCTTAACTTGGAAGTACAGCCCACTTATTTTAGCAGCAGTTATTTCTATGTGAACTTGTTTGCACAGAGTGCTTCTATGTATATTTACTCGGAAGTAAATCCTACTGAATTCAGTTGTACAAATAAGATCATAGGATTACAGTCTTAGACATAAGTAGACTTCTAGATAACTATATGGTGTCTTGTTAGTGTTTAGTCACATCGTTTAAATAATATGCAAGCAGCTTGTACAGATGCAAAGCATATATGCAGTTATTTATAGCTATAGGTTTATTACAAAACTGCCATGTATTTGTAAACTAACCAAAAAGATCACTAACACAGGTATCATTTTCACACAAAATACACTGAAACAGAATGTTTGCCATGACATTTTTTTTCTTGTGCTGTAAGAATGCTGGCAAAAATCTGAAGAGTTGTACAGGTTGTTCTGTATATACCAGGGGGCTTCGGGTATGTTAAAAGCAGTCCTGATATGGAAACCCCTGTTGAAACTAAGGACTTGACTACATGTGGCGGGGGGGTAAAATCTGGCTGAGATTCAGACTACTTTGACCCAGAGATGTGGCACATGAAATTAGGCCTGGATTTAAGTGCCACACCTGCCAAAGCCTGAATCTGTATTTGGATTTTTACTTGGGCTTCCATTCAAAGCTGTTACTCACACTTGACTCTTGAGCTCTTCGAAAAGCAAAGCGCTAGCAATAGTCACCTCTCTGAAGCCAGATCGGGCAGCTACCATGGGGGAGGGGGACTGATTTTTCCCAAGAACTTGGAGGGGTGATTGTGCACTGGAAAAGCAAAGCCCCAGTGGTAGTCATCCCCTCTGAAACCAGAACGGGAAGCTAGCCTCGCAATGGCAGGGCTCGCTGGAGGTTCTGACCTCAGAGAGCGTGAATACCACTGGGGCTCTGCCTTTGGAATTAGAAGTGGTGCCAAGGAGGGTGGGGGGAAATGGTGGTGCCTCAGGCAGCACTTGTCCTTGCTCTCTTGCCTCCCCCCCCCATCAGATGTGGATGGCTTGTTCACACTGTAGTTTTCTCCAGTTTGCTGGAAACTCTGGATAAAACATCAGATTTTTTAAAACCTGGATTAAGGAGGTGTTCCCCGAGTTTAGTGCAAATAGGGCCTTACAGTTTGTGTCAGTATCCCACCATATTCGGGGAAAAGGTCACATAGAATCATAGAATTGTAGAGTTGGAAGAGACCACGAGGGCCATCCAGTCCAACCCCCTGCCACACAGGAAATCATGATCAAAGCATCCCTGACAGATGGCCATCCAGCCTCTGTTTAAAGACCTCCAAGGAAGGAGACCCCACCAGGCTCCCAGGGAGTGTGTTCCACTGCCGAACAGCTCTTACTGTCAAAAAGTTCCTCCTAATGTTGAGGTGGAATCTCTGTTCCTGGAGCTTGCATCCATTGCTCTGTGTTCTAGTCTCTGGAGCAGCAGAAAACAAATTTGCTCCATCCTCAATGTGACACCCCTTCAAATACTTAAACATGGCTATCATATCGCCTCTTAACCGTCTTTTTTCCAGGCTAAACATACCCATTTCCCTAAGTCTCTCCTCATAAGGCATGGTTTCCAGACCTTTCACCATTTTAGTTGCCCTTCTCTGGACACGCTCCAATTTGTCCATATCCTTTTTGAATTGTGGTGCCCAGAACTGGACACAGTATTCCAAGTGAGGCCTGACCAAGGCAGAATAGTGTGGCACTACTACTTCCCTTGATCTAGACTATACTTCTATTGATGCAGCCCAAAATCGCATTGGCCTTGTTAGCTGCCGCATCACACTGTTGACTCATGTTCAACTTGTGGTCTACTAGGACTCCTAGATCCTTTTTGCACGTAGTCTCATTCAACCAGGTGTTCCCCATCCTATATCTATGCATTTCATTTTTTTGCCCTAAGTGCAGTACTTTACATTTCTCCGTATTGAATTGCATTTTGTTAGCTTTGGCCCAGCTCTCCAGTCTATCCAGGTCATTTTGAATTTTGATCCTGTCTTCTAGGGTATTAGCTACTCCTCCTAATTTGGTGTCATCTGCAAATTTGATAAGTATGCCCCTAATTATGTCATCCAAGTCATTGATAAAGATGTTGAATAGCACTGGTTCCAGGACAAAACCCTGTGGCACCCCACTGGTCACATCTTTCCAAGAGGAAGAGGAGCCACTGCTGAGCACCCTTTGGGTTCGGCCGGTCAACCAATTACAAATCCAATTGGTTGTCATGTGGAATTATCGGGCCAGATTGAGGGGAGGATTCAAGGTTTGTGACTGGTGTAGTAAAGCCCAAAGAGGACTTTCAAAGTTCTTTGATGTGCCATGGTCTACGGTTCAGTGTAAAAAAAAAATCTCACTGTGAATGCCCAAGTTCTTAGTCTACTACAAAGTTCAGCCTTGTAGTAATTAATGAACATTTTATTATCCTCATTACATATATTGCAACTTGCACTTGGAATTGGTAGTGGAGTTGTTATCACTTCTGGTTTTCCTCCTGTTTTCACTGAAATTCTTTGTAGTTGCAAAGTGGCTCAAGAGTACATATTACTTACTGAAATTTTTTTGTTTCAGATATATGAAGGAACAGCACAGATTCAGAGGCTGATTGTAGGCCGCGAACATATTGGCAGGTTTAAGGGTTGAGAGAACATTGAAACCATATGGGATAAGGTTTGAATTCCTAGTATGCATTAATCCAACTCTACAAACACTTGTATCCTGGATGTTGGAAGAAAAAATTGCCTTCATAGTAGAACATGTTTTTCAGTTACATATCTATTTCTTATTTTTAATATATGAAAAAGCTGGTCACTTAACTATTGGAATTGGAGATTTCCTGAATCATTACATGTCAGTACTGTATATCTTAATGGAACTGTAAGCTTTTACCTAGATTTAAACTGACTCCAATGGTTATCCTTGATTTCTGAAGTCTTCTCTGCAGCATCTTTTAAGTGCCTGGATTCTGAAAATTTAAACATGTCACTGAAATGTATAGGATCTAATCTCAGTAGTAGCAGTTTGGGTTACAAATAATGTAATTGTGGGGAAGGGACATTAAAAGTCTTTTTGTGGAGTAGGAGGGTTACAAATTGATGATTTTATCACACAGTTTGCACCAATTCTGTGAGCATGTCTGCCTTTAATAACTACTGAATGTTATACACAAGATAAAATATTAAATGCATATTACTTACAATGACACCAAACAGGTTGTCCAATGATTTAATGCATACTTGCCTTTCTATGCACATTACTCTTTCAGTATTCAACATAACAATTCACAATAGTGTTTTGTTGGTTTTTTTAGCTGAAACCAATACCTTTCTTAATCCATGCTAGTGCTTTTAAAGCAGTACCTCAGAAAAGCCATCCATTTTTGTAGATATTATAATAACATCCCTAAAGTAATTCTGTTACTTTGTAAACTGTGAATATTAGCAGTTTTGTAACCAACTTTGTGTGTGGCAGTTGTAAAGTAAGAATTGTGAGGCCTGTTTTGAACATTATTTGAATATATATAACAAATGATTACAGTGCCTTTGCATTTGGTTATAGGAATGTTAATAAACTGGTATTTTGTAACAATCAAATATGATTAAAATGGCCATACAATGCAATATTTTTTCTAGTAACATTTATATTACTGGCATTATTTTTATTAGCTATAGTATTAAATTTAAAGCAAGATCTCCCACAATCAGAACTTGATATGAGTACTCAGCTTTCTTTATAACCTGGACTGTGAATTCCTTTTGACACTGTGGGTAATTATATTGGTGTGAACTCTTTAATTTTGCTTCAAATCCAATTCAGTTAAGTTAGGTCCTATGATGCACTTGCCTATAGTATTCCTCCTAGCTTACGGAGGTCATGTTTAAACCAGGCAAGGGAGTTGTGTACCTCTTTAGATGTAGGACTGCTGGAAGCTGCAATACAACAATATGTGGAAGACTATGCAATTCCCACTCCTGCTTTAAATTAAAATTGTAGATAGTAAAGATGTTTGTTTTTTAAAAAAATGGTACGTGTAAGACCTAGATAAATGTAGCTGTATTGTTGAAGCATATTGAAATGGAATGTTTTATATTGTAAACCATCTTGGAACATGCCTAAGAAATACATTAGACAAAGAAATAAATGAACATGTCTTGTGCATGGTGTCTGTTCTGAGCTCTGTCTTCTCATAGCTTAGATGGTTTCATTTATCTTTTCTTTCATTTTAGCCTTTAGTTTAAGACTGCACTTTATTGTACAGTATAACACTCAGTGTCACTGACCATGTTGGCTTTCTGTGAAAGTTGAAACAACTATCCATCTTTGTTTTGAGTTATCATTTTGTGAAACTTGCCTTTATAAAGAGCAAATGTTTCTGATGGTGAGAAGATGTAACACTTCAGCAAGAAGATGCATAAAGGAGTAATACAGTATTTTGAAACTTTTCACCAATACTACATCTCTAGACCATACATAAACACAGCCATCATTCCTTCCTAATACTAGTCCTTGATGGTAAGCTCATTCATACTTGGTCTGTTTCATATGTTGCAGCCACTGTTTTTAAACTTTCTTCATTCAAATTCAAATGCCTCTGAAAAACAGGATTAGAATGGTGGAAAATCTGTTTCAAATCTTTGCTCAGCTGTGAAGCTTATGTTGCCCACCTTGGGTCTGTCTCAATCCTGTGTAATACTTGGGTTCTGTGATAGTAAAAGGAGTTCCATGGGAAGTACAGGAGTTGAAAACAGTATGTTTAATAATTAGATGTCTCAAAGTTAGGTTGGGGATACATACATACTTGGTTGGTTTCAAAGCTAAGCAGGGTAGGGCTTAAAATAGTAAAAGTCTTCTGTGCTTTTAGAAGAGATTCATAACTCAAACCCTGTATTAGTTCTTTAAATAAGTGTGGGATGCCTGCACACTCTGTGACAGAACTGAAACTTGTTTTGAACTGATGGAGAATTAAGAGCTGAGTTTTTACAACTTCCTCAGATCAGTTCTGATGTAATCAAGTAGCACAAAAGTATACTAGGGCAGGAAGAGAAAGAAGAGTGAGAGAGGGAATGTGGTGCTCCGAACACACAACCCTGTCCTATACAATCCTTTTATGTGGGACCAGACTCCTCCATTCTTAAGTTAAATGGTCATTTACTGAAGTAGCCTTTACCAGTTTAATAGGCATGCAAAGTGTTAATCCTGTGTTCCACTGGCAGCCACACCACAGGTGCAAACAGTGTAGAGCAACCAGGGCCCACCAACTCACAAGAGATCAGGGATGCCCACAGGCAGAATGGGTTTTCCTATTCATTCACTCACTGGGATTTTTTTTTTTTTTTTTGCCATATTCAGGCAAGGATCTGCCTCTCCCTCCAGTATACATCAAGGCACAGATGGTGAATCAACCAATGTAAGTGCTAAGGTCAAAAGGCCAAGGGGATGCAGGTGAGACTTGTAGGAAGAGGACAAGGCTGTATTGTAAATTCACTCTACAGTGATTTCCTACAGTGATTTCTCATTTTCTGTCATTTATCTGACTTCACAACTAGTGCTTTGCTGTGAGATCAGGTAAGAAAAAACCTTGGAGAGGAGGGAATAGGAAAAGACGAGGCACAAAGATATGATAAACATCCTGCTTGCATCCTGGGAGAAAAATGAGTACTTAGTTCTGAGCGAGGTGCCCTTGCCCACCTTTCCTCAGTTAAACACAACAGTACCTTACTGTAGGACAATTGACCAAGTGGGGGGTGGGGTGAGAAGAAGAGAAAAATGTTGCAGGGTTTTGGAGTTTGTGGGGTGGGAAAAGAAGTGCCTATATACCTAACAACATGGGGAAAAGAGAATCCCATTTCATAATTACATCCAATAATCTAATGCGGTGGCTCTTAATCTTTTCTTTACCAGGGACCCTCTTTAAATATCTTGATGTTGTGGACCCCCAAGACTTAACTCAAAATTTACAACCCTAATACTACTACTAATAACAACAATAATACTTGATAATAATAATACAATTATACCATCCATTAAAGCTTCACCCAGCGGTACTGCAAATATACTGTAACCAATAGCTTACAGTCTATCTACACAATGAAATTAAAACTGTTCCTTCAAAATTAAATCTCTCGTGTACACACACAAAAGCTGCCTCTCTGCCATTCACGCTTTCACTGCTCTGTTTTAACAGCCCCATGCTCACGTGTCCTGAGACATCCTTTGAGAAACCTACATTTTAGAGCAGCTTCGAAGCAGGCCCCAGAGAGGACCCAAACCACCCTAAAGCAGTGACTCTTTTCTTTACCAGGGCCCCCCTTTAAATATCTTTTGTTGTCATGGACCCCCAAGACTTAACTCAAGATTTAAAACCCTAATAATCATAATAATAATAGTAATACAATTCTACCGTCCAGTAAAGCTTCCCCCAGAGGCACTGGTGGAGGAGGGAAGACTTTTCTCCTGCTTCTTCCTGCAAGGCCATGTCTACAAGAAGGAAAAAAAAAGCTGGATTGCTCCACAGTAATAGCAAGTCACAGCCACTGCAACCTGTCTTCATGGTTTTATAGCCCCCATAAAACCGTTTTAAAATCTGCTTCCGACAACCTTAAAAAAAACGTATTTCTATGGTGTGCACAACTGATATTTTACGTTTCCCCAAAAAGAGAAAAAAAGATAGCACAAACCTCTGCTTTATCACCTTAGTGATCATTCACTAAAGCGAAAATCCAACATGGCGGAAGCAAGCGCTTGCCCTGTAACCCAGCCCCGCGTGCTCATCCAGCTAATCAGGTTTGCACTGTGTCCTGCATGGGGAAGTGATTCATGTTGAATCGCCTGTCTTAACAAGTGAAAATATACATATCTCAGGAGGTTGGTTTTTTTTAAGTTGGGAAAAGCCGCAAAGGCTTTTCTCATGTAGTTTTTGCTCTTTTTGGACCCCCTCCACAATATGACGAGACAATGCGGGATTCCATTAAGAGCTTGTTTTCTGAGCGAATTCTCTGAGGGGTGTTTTATTTATTTATTTATTTATACCCCGCTCTTCAGCCACAAGGCTATCAGAGCTGCTTACAAATTGTTTTAAGCAATAGCAATTTACACATCTACACTGTGTTAAGCAGTTTCCAATGCGTGTTAGCCAATTGCCCCCACAAGCTGGGTACTCATTTTACCGACCTACGAAAGGATGGAAGGCTGAGTGAACCTTGGAGCCCACTGGAATTGAACTTACAACGTGGTGACTTGCAGTACTGGCATTTAACCACTGCACCACCAGGGCTCCATGTAGACTACCCCCAAGTTTGTTCAGTGTGCCTTAGGCAAGTATGGTGAAATGGGGACAGAGTTCATGCAGTGATCCTTGATATAGAGAAAGCTGTGTAGTTTTGGCAGGATCTAATAAAGGGATATTGAGTTTTCATTTCCAAAATCTATATTTGTGTTAATAACCCCATGTTGGTGTTACAAGGTCAGCCAGTAAATCCATAACTGAATATTGGGGTTATATTCAAACCAGGGCCAGTTTAAGGCACTTGCGGCATCAGCATTTGCAGGGGGCCCCATTGGCCCCCTGTCATGCAGAGGCCCCCCCCCCAGTGACTCCCTCCTCATGCAGGGGCTGGGGCGAGGAGGGGGGAAAAGAGAAGGAAGGAGGGAAAGAATTAGAGCGAAAGAAAAAAAGATGGAGCTGGTAAAAAGCTTCTGGCTCCTTCTTTTGCGCGCTCACTCACAGCCTTGCCTGGCTGGCCAATCTGCCCGCTCGTTTCTCTCCTTGCTCCTTTTTCTCTCCCTTCTCTCCGGTAAGGTGCCTCAGGCACCCACTCCATCGCGCCCGCCTCAGACCGGGCAGCCTCCCCTCCTCCCCGCGCCTACCTCACTGCTGTGCGGAGGAGGCTCCACCGATCTCTCCCGGCTGAGCCCAGCCCGCCCCCTTCGCTGGCTCTCTTAAATCTTCCCTCAGAGGCACTGGAGGGAGAGGGAAGATTTTTCTGCTACTTCTTCTTGCAAGTTTGTGGCTGGAGTAGATTAAATAGCAATGTGCAGGCCAAGCCAGTCAGCCTTTGCCTTGACCGCTCCACTGCAGGGAGGAGGTGTGCAGAGCAGCCTTCAAGCCTTTACGGACCCCCTGTGAGGACATCACAGCCCCCTGGGGGTCCACGGACCCCAAGTTAAGAACCCCTGCAATTAACCCAAAGTGACATTGCTTGGGACATGCCTCATCATCCCGCCATACCTCACTGATTTCCTAAATGCTTGGATAACATCAGAATCACACCAGAAACTTCAGTCAGTAACACAAAGTAGACAGTGAAACCATGATAACAACAGCAGCAGCATCTGAATCTTGCGGGGTGTGTGTATCAATCTAAAAAGAATGAGTTTCCTGTTAGGGCTTTTCCCCCCACTAAAAACAAAGAGAAGAAAACCAGCTGATAGTGCCCCCTGCCCTTTGGCTGAAGTTCCCCGCACCCACAATCAGGAAGCTTATTCAGGATTTAAAAAACAAACAAACAAAAACAGGTGTGTTCTTTCTGCCAACATCTGAAAATCTAAGGCTGGAAGGAGTGAAGTATTTAATAAACTTTCAATATTCTGGTGATTGACACACATACACAGAGACCAGTGGGATGCTGGGTTTTCTCGCCCTCAGTTTCCATGCTTCCTTAAATGTGCTGCACCGTGTTGAATTTCTGCATTGTCTTCAGGCTGCTAGCAGCAGATGCATAGCATCAGCCCTCTTGTTTCAGAACTGACCCACAGAATTTGCAACTATGAAGAAACTAAGAGTGCATGTGCAGGGCTGGTTTAAGGGCCCTGCTGCACCTGCAGCCACAGGGAGCTCCATCAATGTGGGGGGACCCCGTCATAACCCTCCTGCAAAAACATTATTAGTAATAATCTGAATATCCTGGACTGTGAATAGGTTAGGTTAGGTTACATTGACCTGAGATAAGCATATGTGCCCCCCTTTTACACTCTTCACTCTTCTCCCAAAGAGTTTAACTGTAGTTAAGAACGTTATGTTTGGAATGTATAGTTATATGAAACATAAAATCATGTATTTTATGATTATAAAAATTATGCATAAAAATAAAATGGGAAAAAAATAAGCATATGCCCCCCCCCAATTTTTGCTGGGGCCCCCAAAATTCCTTAAAGCGGCTCTGATTCAAACTAAAAGAGGGAGTGTACAGTATTGGATCTTTAGCACAAGGGCTCACAACAAGCCAGGTCGTGCGAGTTCAAGCGCCAGAGATGGAAAGTTGCCAAAGATTGATTCAAAAAGGCGAGTATCGGGCAAAATATCTAATTAATTAATTAACTAGTTAATTACAGGCAGTTGCCAGGACAGCTATCACAGGGGTCCTTTAACTGCCAGAGGCGGAAATACCGTCGTTGCTTCCCGCCCTTTAAGGTGAGCAAAGCGCGCAAGCGCAGTGGGCACTGGGTTGGATGCAGCGGATGTGCCAACATGGTAAGTAGCAACTTGGTTCTATTTTCGCTGCGGGGGGGGGGGTTGGTGGTGTGTGTTTGAAAACTCCTGTTGCTCGCGCGCTGTTTGCTCTGCCCCTTTGTTTGTTTCACCCCTCCCCTTTTTTCCGAGGGAAATGAGCCACTCTTGCCCCCGTAGCAGACAGGATGGGATTTTCTGAGGAGGGTTCGAGCGGAGGGGTCTGGCGCGCGAGCGAGACGGAAACCAATAGAACTGGGTGGAGGGGGGGAGTAGTCAGATAGGCCATAGGCTGGGCAGGGATTGGTCAGTCGGGCTGCCAGTCACGAAAGAGTAACGGACGGCTCTAGGTGGGGCACGTGAGCGCCTGAGAAAGAAGCAGCCACGAGGCTCGGCTGGGCCGGTCGGACTTTTCCATCCATCGGAGCCCCCGCTCGGACCCTGGTGGGCTGAGTGAGGCTTTAGTCATGGCTCCCAGCTCAGGCTCGGCGTGTCGCGGGTATCGTTACCCTCAGCCTCGGTTCGCCTGCTCCAAATACTATATAGGCCAGTGGTTCTTAACGTCCTCAGTGCCCTCACAGGGGGACCATGCAGGCTGCGTGGCCCACCTCCTCCTTGCAATGGAGTGGCCACATGGCAGGAGCCAAGGCTGGCAGGGCTGGCTGGCTTGGCCAGTAATCTCTGGGGCCTGCTTCGAAGCGGCTCTAAAAGGTAGGTTTCGTGATAGCAGAGATGTGGAAGAGTTAATGGCTTTTTTTTTTTTTGCTGCAAGCAAGAGGTACTTAATTTTGAAGAATGATGTTAAGTTTTAATTGCATCATGTAGATAGACTAAGTTGTTGATTACAGTATATTTGAAGGTAAGTGGTACTTTAAATAGTTTGTTCATTATCGTAGTGCTTTCTAGTTTTGTTCGTGCAGATTAGTCCATTTTCCTAATGTGCTCAAAAGTTTTGAGGAAAGATCAAGAATCTGTTTTCTGTTTCAGCCTGAACCCAAGTATTAGTCCTAGCTAGAGTTAGATCCATTGAATCAATGGGAATTTAGGAAATGAAGAACTATATGTCACTGATTTATTCTACTCATTTTTGTTTTCCTCTAGTTGGAGATTTGCCTGAGTTTTTAATGTTTTATCTAGAACAAAAAACATAAGTGTAGCTTAATCCTTGATGTACAATCAGTAAATAGCACTAAAGTACAAAATTCAGTTTGTATTTTAAGCTTCTCTTTGCAAAGCCTTTTTTTGGATTAGATTGACATACTTTTTTCTAGTGTATTAGCATATCGTAAACTAACAGCCCCCAGTTTTCCTAGTGAAGTGTGTATTAACTGCTGCCATCTTTTTCCTGCATCCACCCTACCCAGTGGCTGTGGAACCATTTTATCTTTCCTCTTGTTGTACAACTAAACTACTGTTAAGCTTGCTGGAGTGGTGTGTGCTCAATTTTGAATTTAAATTACCCCCCCCCCAAGTTTGGTAACAGAGAGGCTTTTGAAGACCACAGATTCACCTAAATTCTAGATTTGGTTTAGGTAAATGTTTCAATTTTAGTCTATTTAATAACTTCCCTTTAGTGTTTTCACTAAGAATTGCAGCAAAGTTTGTCTAGAATTGCCTGTAGAAGAAGACGACTAAATTGGTTAGAGTTTAGTTAGTACAGTAAGTAGTGTTAGAATGAGTAACACAACATTGGAAATTTATTATCATTTTGAGTGTCAGAAATGCTTTCACTGTCTTTTGAAACTTCTTTAGTAAATTGAGAGTGAGCAACTTGTGGTCCTTGTGTTATATGGCCTTCAGCCTAATTGCAGAACTCATGCAACTACTGTAATCATTTCAGGCTCAAGTCCACTAGGTGGGGAAAGAGAGGCCAACTGTATTTAGAGTTGTGCTAAGCTCAGTTGTCCCTTCATATTCGCTGGGGTTTGGTTCCAGGACCCCCCCCCCAAATAGATACCCAAATCCGTGAATACTGAAGTCCCATTATATGCAATGGCATAGCAAAATGGTGTCCCTTATATAAGATGGCAAAATCAAGGTTTACTAAGAATACTGTATTTTCAAGCCGTGAATAGTTAAATCTGTGAATACAAAATCCGTGGATACGGAGGGACAACTGTACACGTGTGTGCACAAATATTTTGCCAGTGGAGAGGCCTCAGAGCATCCTCAAGCTCTCTGGGTTAGTTCCTCTCACTCACTCCTGGTAGGCAGGTAAAAAAGACCTTTGTGTAGTCATCACATCTCCCCTTGAAAAGAATGTATCACAGGTAAGACCAACCTTCCTTTCAGCTTTCTATGTTTGTTTTACATTTTTTGTAACATAGAATTCAGCTGAAAGCCAGTTTTGAAAATAATTCAATCTAAATGTAATATTTTTCAGGGAACACCACAAAAAGATGTCATAATAAAAAATGATGCACCAGCTACCTTGCTCTTAGAGAAGCATGCAGACTACATAGCTGCTTATGGAACAAAGAAAGATGATTATGTGAGTATCACATTTAATATGCACTCAGTAGCACATATATTTATCTTCACCTAGTTTGTATAACAACTTATATATTAAGTATAAGAAAAATGTATTAGTCTGTAAATAGCAGGTGTTTCCTCTAGGTCAATGATGTAACCTGGCATGTATTATCTGATTGCAAAACTGAAGATTTACCTCTTTAGCTCTAGAATTACACTGAGACCTAAGAAACATCATTGTAAACTAGATTCAGATTGCATGTGGTTGTCTTCCTTTATAAAATAATTTGGTGTAATGTTAAATAATAATAACAACAAGCCAAACAGCTGTCTGTGTTAATGGTACAATCCAGAATAACCTTGGTGTTGTTATAGAGGTTACCTTATATACAGCAGTACATATTGTTATTTGCACATAAAGTTCCAGCATGTCTGTGATTTCCCCTTCACAGCCGATTGCTTGTACTACATAACTCGTTTAATCAGAGTAAGCAACAAAAACTAAAAAATAAAAGCACCAGTATATGGACAATACAGCTGTGGGCCATAGGAGGTTTAAGTGCATTCATCTGCAGACTGTGGTATTTTGATTGTAGCCTTGATACACTGAGATTTAGTGTTTTACATCATCCTTGGCCATGTGTTGTACCTACCTTAAACTTAGTCCATTAATGCCTTAGTGGCATTTCATTTTTTAAAATCTCACTATACATTTTTTTTTTAAAGTTAGAATTTCCTCGATATATTGCTAACTAGGCTGCACTCTATGTATTTTGAAAATCCAGTTTACTTGTAAGGCAGCAGTTGCTTCTGTCTTTTACATGGTAAACTTTTCCTGCCCCAATAACCTGTTATGCTTTAGATATATGACGTAAACTGTTTCATTTCTTTTAATGTTTACTTTTAATAGGTGTTTCCTAGCTTTCTGGAAATTAAGTTATATAGTCAGTGAGTATTTAGACTACTGTTCTGAAACCATGACATGTAGGTACGGTAAGTTAAAAAAGGGTTGAGAACTAAGATAAAAAATTATTTGTATTGAAGTACTATTAATAACAAGTAATTTTAATCAAAAGTAAACATGATGTGATGATAATAAGCAGAGGAAAAAAACTAGAAGCTTGATAATTGACTGTGTAGAACTGATAAGTATTCCATGGGCAAACATTGGCATAATAGACAAAATAGTTATTTGAGCTGGGTAAGGAAGCAATTTGAACCCTTTGAGGTGATTGGAGAAGTTAGTTAAATATGTGGTTGTCCTTTGCTGTACAGGATTCAGATTGCTTTAACTGTTCTAGAGACTTAAGAATCCTCCTGTTCTGCAACAGAAAATGCAGCTGTTACTAGCACTATTCCACTTTGTAAACAATCTTTTTTAAAAATTTAGTTCTTTGGAAGATGTGATTCTGTAGCATTCAAGTACTTATCTTCCATGACTTATTTTAAAAAGGCAAAAAAGGTACAGTAATTCCCTAGCAGCAAATACATCTGGCACTGGATTGGGATTAATATGAATATGAAAGTAAAGGGAAAATATGTTGTATCAGTGTTGTGTAAAAGTGCCTTTGCTAATAAAAAGAAATGGAATACATTTGGTGTGTTTGGGGTGTCTTTTAAATAATTGCATGCTTTTTCCTGTCATTTTAGGAACTAAAATATTATGCTTTTTTCAGGAGTACTGTATGTCAGAATATTTAAGAATGAGTGGTGTTTATTGGGGATTGACAGTAATGGATCTTATGGGACAGCTGCATCGTATGAACAAAGAAGAAATTTTGGCATTTATCAAATCATGTCAACATGAATGTGGGGGAATAAGTGCCAGCATAGGTCATGATCCTCACCTCCTATATACCCTTAGTGCTGTCCAGGTAAAACATACATGTGATTTACTTTTTTGAATTGACTTGTTATATCTAGTCTTCTAATTTTCTATTAACACTTGATACATTGTAGGGGTGTTAAGTATCAGCTAAATATTTCTCTTTCAGATTTCAGTGGAGCCTTATTGAGAGTTAGCTACAAAGTAATACTTTTTTTAAAGACTTAGACTACAGTTTTACAATAATACATAGGCTTTTGAATTCTCCAGGATTCTTCTCTAGGGTACTTGGTTAAAAAATGTCATGCTGCAACCCATAGAAGATTATCATACTACACTGTTACAGTGCTACTATTCCACTTTAACGGCTGTGGCTGCTTCCTGTGGAATCCTGGCATTTGCAGTTCAGGGAGGGGCATTTAGAACTCACCCAGAGAGCTCTTAGGTTTCACGAAACAACAAACCCCAGAATTCCACAGGAGGGCAGCCATAGCAGTTAAAGTGGAATAATAGCACTTTAACAGGGTAGTGTGATAAAGTCCTTAGTCTAATAAAGAGTTTTTAAAAACCTCAAAGTCTGCATACATTTGTGGAATTGTAGCTAATCCTAATAAAGATGTTATCCTCCTAGCTTTTTGATGTTTTGCCTTTAAAGATCAACATAGTACCATCATCTTTATATTGACAGAGTAGGCTTTTTCACAGCGCGCCAGCACTTCCTTGGGTCAATGATGAGTTCTGCATTTTTTATCTGAAACTACAATTGATGTGGTTTTAATCCTTAGCTCTAGAATTACTCTGAGACCTGAGAATGTTGCTGTGAATATCTTGTTTTTACAAGATATTCAGTATCCTGTAGAGTAGGAGTGGAGAACATGAGCCCCCCCCCATCCCCAGTGGGTGGGGATAAATTTTGCCCTGTTTTGGTGTATTTGAAGTCTAGGAGATGCATTTTTTTCTGATGGAAATTGACCCAGAAGTTTGCTGTCCTGGGCTTAAAATGGCTCCAGAAATGTGGCTAAATTCCCTTTATGTACACTAGTATTTTGGGGGGTGGGCGGATTTGTTAAAGATTGTTGAATTTTGGGAGTGCAGTGAGGGTGCTGACCTCAGAGTTCACTTGAGGTCAATGTGGCCTCCAACAGTGGCCTATTCCTGCTATAGAGGCCAGCCTAAACCTGATCGACAACCTCTTCATTAAAAAACACCATTGCAAATACAATAATCAACTATGGTTTCAGCCATTCTTCAATCTAGTGCTCTCCAGCTGTTCTTCAGCTAGCTTGGCTGTTGGTTCTTACATAAATTTTAGTCAAGATGTGTGAAGGGAAACAGACTCAGGAAAGCTGTGTTACGGAACAAGAGATGTGGCTTTAATAATTGGGTGGCCATTGCGTTTTAGTCATATCTGTTCTGGTTTTTACTCTGTATTTAATATTGGGGTGCATTTTTTGTTGTGTACAGTCGTCCCTTCACATTCGCGGGGGTTCCGTTCCACGGACCCCCGCGAATGTGAAAAATCCGCGAATAACGACTGCCCTCCCCCTCCCCCACCATAGCGACCATGGGGCCTCCGGAGGCCCCATAGTCGCTTACTCCAGCCTCCCCACTCCCTTCCTAGGCCTTCCCGGGGCCTCTGGAGACCCTCCCGAGGCCCCGTGGATGCCTCCCCAGCCCTCCCCCCTCCTGCCCAAGCCCTCAACGGGGCCTCCGGAGACCCCGCGGAGGCCTCTCACGGCCCTCCCCTCTCCCTCCCAGGCCTTCATGGGGCCTCCGGAGCGTCTCCGGAGGCCCCATGGAGGCCTCCACAGCCCTCCCCCAGGCCTTCATGGGGCCTCCGGAGCGTCTCCGGAGGCCCCATGGAGGCCTCTCCCGGCCTCCCCCCTCCCTCCCCGGGCCTTCGTGGGGCCTAGCAAGGCCCCGCGGAGGCCTCTCCCAGCCTCCTCCCTCCCTCCCCGGGCCTTCGTGGGGCCTAGCTAGGCCCCGCGGAGGCTTCTCCAGGCCCTCCCCCCTCCCTCACCGGTCCTTCGTGGGGCCTCCGGAACATCTCCGGAGGCCCCATGGAGGACTCTCCCAGCCTCCCCCCTCCCTCCCCGGGCCTTCGTGGGGCCTAGCAAGGCCCCGCGGAGGCCTCTCCCGGCCTCCCCCCTCCCTCCCCGGGCCTTCGTGGGGCCTAGCAAGGCCCCGCGGAGGCCTCTCCCGGCCTCCCCCCTCCCTCCCCGGGCCTTCGTGGGGCCTAGCAAGGCCCCGCGGAGGCCGCTCCCGGCCCTCCCCCTCCCTCCTGGGCCTTCGTGGGGCCTCCGGAGCGTCTCCGGAGGCCCCATGGAGGCCTCCCCGGCCCTCCCCACCCCCTCCCCGGGCCTTCATGGGGCCTCCGGAGCGTCTCCGGAGGCCCCATGGAGGCCTCCCCCGGCCCTCCCTGCTCCCTTCCAGGCCTCCATGGGGCCTCCGGAGCGTCCCCGGAGGCCCCATGGAGGCCTCTCCCAGCTTCCCCCCTCCCTCCCCGGGCCTTCGTGGGGCCTCCGGAGCGTCTCCGGAGGTCCCATGGAGGCCTCTCCCAGCCCTCCCTCCCAGGCCTTCGTGGGGCCTCCGGAGCGTCTCCGGAGGCCCCATGGAGGCCTCCCCGGCCCTCCCCACCCCCTCTCCGGCCCTCCCCGCTTCCTCCCAGGCCTCCACGGGGCCTCCGGACCGTCTCCGGAGGCCCCGTGGAGGCCTCCACAGCCCTACCCCAGGCCTTCATGGGGCCTCCGGAGCGTCTCCGGAGGCCCCGTGGAGGCCTCTCCCGGCCTCCCCCCTCCCTCCCCGGGCCTTCGTGGGGCCTAGCAAGGCCCCGCGGAGGCCTCTCCCGGCCTCCCCCCTCCCTCCCCGGGCCTTCGTGGGGCCTAGCAAGGCCCCGCGGAGGCCTCTCCCGGCCTCCCCCCTCCGTCCCCGGGCCTTCGTGGGGCCTAGCAAGGCCTCGCGGAGTCCTCTCCCGGCCTCCCCCTTCCCTCCCCGGGCCTTCGTGGGGCCTAGCAAGGCCCCGCGGAGGCCTCTCCTGGCCTTCCCCCTCCCTCCCCGGGCCTTCGTGGGGCCTAGCAAGGCCCCGCGGAGGCATCTCCCGGCCTCCCCCCTCCCTCCCCGGGCCTTCGTGGGGCCTAGCAAGGCCCCGCGGAGGCCTCTCCCGACCTCCCCCCTCCCTCCCCGGGCCTTCGTGGGGCCTAGAAGGCCCAGCGGAGGCCTCTCCCAGCCTCCCCCCTCCCTCCCCGGGCCTTCGTGGGGCCTAGCAAGGCCCCACGGAGGCCGCTCCCGGCCCTCCCCCCTCCCTCCCGGGCCTTCGTGGGGCCTCCGGAGCGTCTCCGGAGGCCCCACGGAGGCCTCCCCGGCCCTCCCCACCCCCTCCCCGGGCCTTCATGGGGCCTCCGGAGCGTCTCCGGAGGCCCCATGGAGGCCTCCCCAGCCCTCCCCCAGGCCTTCATGGGGCCTCCGGAGCGTCCCCGGAGGCCCCATGGAGGCCTCTCCCAGCCTCCCCCCTCCCTCCCCGGGCCTTCGTGGGGCCTCCGGAGCGTCTCCGGAGGCCCCATGGAGGCCTCTCCCGGCCCTCCCCCCTCCCTTCCAAGGCCTTCACGGGGCCTCCGGAGGGTCTCCGAAGGCCCCATGGAGGTCTCCCCTGCCCTCCCCGCTCCCTCCCAGGGCTTTCACGGGGCCTCTGGAGGCCCCGTGTCGCGGTTTTGGGGGGGCCCATGGGGGCCCCTCGCAAAACCACGAATAATCGAAACCGCGAATGTCAAGTTCGCGAATGTGGAGGGGCGACTGTACTTGAAAATTTAAAAGAAAACTAGAGTTGAGGTTTGCATTTTGTGCCACTGTGAGCTTAAGAGTGAGAGGGCTGAAACTCATTTGGGCTCCAACATTTAGAGGCCCATACTTTCTCTATTCCTGTGTTACCTGTATAATTGAAATTAGTATTTCAGATGTGTGAACTGAAGTAAACAGCTATATAAATGTGTGGAATTTTTTTTTTTTGTCAAATATACATTGACAGCTCTCCAAATTCTTCAAAATCTTGCTTAACCTATAAAAGTAGGAGGGGGGAATACTTCAATATAAACAGCTACTCAAAGGAGCTGGAAAAAGCCTGGGCTAAGTGATGTAATCTGGAATCTTGGTAGTGTTACATGTGTTTGGCATCTTCTGCCATGGGGTGGGGAGGAAGTGTGTCGTCAGGATTGTTTTGGGGCCTCTAGGCCCCAATTTCTTTGAAGAAAAATGGCACAGATGTACCCACATCTGATGTCGGGGGGGGGGAGATTTTTGTCATGTCCCCTTCCCAGCCAGTTGGGTCAGTTCCTGTTGGGGAATGGCCTCTCCTGGGTCTTAAAATAGGTCAGATGGGGCCAGAAATGTGACAGAACTGCCACCTATACTTTCTGGTGTGTTTGTGGTGCACTATTTTGGGCTAAAAATAAAATTTTAAAAATCCATTTTCCAAGGTCCCCTGGGAGGGAAGTGCATCCCCCAACACCTGATAGTTGCCCATCCCTGGTCTACCAACTAGTATACCTTTCAAAATATCCAGGATTTAAAAATTTCTACTTTTAATAAACCAGTGTGCCCCCAGGTTTAGTCACACTAAAAAGTAGACCTATTGAAATCATAGGACTTCAATTAGTCTTAAAAATTAGACTTACTGTTGTCCAGATAAAACACATGAGTGATAGTATACTGAAGTCCTGCTTATTTCAGCAACTCTATTTCAGGTATGACTATCGAATCGATTATATTTTGCTGATATTTCAAACTGTTTTGGAATTATCTAGGTAACGTCTGTGGAATCTTTTGATTCTAGAAAAGTTAATTTGACTGATTTTATTTTCCAGATTCTAACTCTCTATGACAGTCTCCAGGTTGTTGATGTAAATAAGATTGTAGATTATGTAAAGAACCTGCAAAAGGAGGATGGATCGTTTGCTGGAGATAGATGGGGTAACATTTTTTAAAATGTTTATAATTCTATTTATATTTTATTATGCAAAGAATTAAAAGGATACAATCGACATGTTTGTTTGTGGACTTTCCTCATGCAATTTGCATGCTGCTGCAAGTGAATGTATAGAAAGTAAGAGGGGTCCTAATTGTATTCCTGTGTATATTTTTGTGTGAATTGCTAGCTTCTCAGATCTATGATGACTTGTTAGTATTTTTCTGATTAAGGTTGATGTTATATCACATTTTTAGCTCTAGAATTACTCTGAGGTCTGGGAATAATATTTATTCTGCATGATGTTTGCCTTTATAGTTTCCCTAAGTGCATAAGTGCTATTTTAACAAATTCTAACTTAGATCAGAATGTTGTGTAATTATGCTGTATCAAAATATGATTATTTAAATTCTTTACTTCTTGACTACATAGTGTTAAGAATTATGAAAAATCACATTTTGTACCCAAATCTTTTATTTCCTCTTGCAGGAGAAATAGATACAAGGTTTTCTTTTTGTGCAGTAGCAACACTAGCCCTTCTGGTAAGCCTTTGTTCCCCCTGCAGTCTGATTTTGAAACAACTGATCAAATTGTTATGGATAAGGAAGGATTTCAAATTAGCCAACCATAGTTTAGGAAGCTACTACTTACTGTGAGGTGAAATGTTTCCAGAGTTGGGAGCAAGTCCTTCAGTATCTGATAGTTGTGCTTTACAGACCTATATGTTCATACTGAACATGGAGTTGGAAGAACAGTAATGGGTATTTATATCAAAAAGCAGAGTACAGTGGGCCCTTAGTATCCACTAGGGTTTGGTTCCATGACCCCCCATGGATACCAAAATCCGTGGCAGTGCAATGGCATAGTAAGATGGTGTCCCTTATATTAAAATAGCAAATAGCAAGGCTTGCTTTTTGGACTTTTTAAAAATATTTTCAAGCTGTGGATGATTGAATCATTGGATAAGGAATCCATGGATACAGAGGGCCAACTGTACATTGTTTTAATAAATTTTAAATACACCTCCAAAACCATAGTATACATATACAAATTGTCAGAGTGTGATATGTAGTGTTCCCACACTTTCCATCTCAAATGGACATCATATAACACCATGTTTCAGTTTCTATATCCCAGGCTCTTTTAGTTTGTCAGACAGGGGAGACACTGGCTTCTCATCAAATGGTGAAAGTGATAAAATACTGTTCACTGAGTCACAAAAATGCATGTTCTTGGAGTTTCCTGCCTATCTTCCAGTGGATGTTAGAAAGAACCTCTTTTCCATGCTCTTGTTTAAGATTAATTCCATATTGGGAAATGAGTCATAAAATAAGTAGAAGCTATCTGTCATGCATTGTAGTCTCAGTTTTATCGTCACAGTTTCATCTACTTTTAAAAAACAAAATGTACTTGAGGGTTAAGCTGAGCTTTTATTTACTACCAAATTTAGGGTTGACTCTACATTGTATTATAAGTACAGAAAATCAATTGCAAGGATTTTCTGCTTTTCAGGGGAAACTGGATGCAATTCATGTGGACAAAGCAATAGAATTTGTATTGTCCTGTATGAACTTTGATGGAGGATTTGGTTGTAGACCAGGATCTGAATCTCATGCAGGACAGGTAAGTAATGTGTTTTGTCAAGTAAAGCTTGCAAAAGATTATTTTCCAATTGGGTTTTGATTTTTCAAAAGTATTTATCACGTCTACAAGTATCACTCATGACTCAAAAATGTTGGATTCTATTGGACTGAATCCAACATTGTCCTAGTATTTGGGCACCAGCACAATACAACTGTCTTTCACCCTATCGTATCCCTCCGTGCCACCTGAAAACCCACTCCGGTATGTTTCCTAGTTTTCCAGAGTGTATTTGGGGACTTAGGTGAATGCGGGGCTGCAGTTGGGATAGGCGTCACCTTCCTCCTGATTGTGCAGTTCCAACAAGCAGAACTAATCATTGGATTCTGCTATAATGAGCAAGCAACTATTTTCCAGATTATGCTTAGAAATGAGAGAGAGAGAGAGAGAGAGAGAGCTTACAGTGGTGCACTTTGAAATATAACCAGATACTTTGTTTTCCATGCTGCTAAATATTACTAGCAGTTTGTATGAGGAAGCTAGGAACTGGAATCTGAAACATGGGCGTGAAAATAAAGCTGCTAAATTAAGCTATACGTTTTTCTTGTCATTATGACAAATATGATTAAATGGAAGGATTATGTTAGAAGAAGAACTAGCATTCTGGTCCTGATTCCTTTAGCTTTGGAAGTGGCTAAAACAGGATTGTCTCATTAGCTAGTGGAAAAACTGAATAGGGCATATGAGGTACTTATGTTTTCATAGGCAAAGCAGGAATTGGTACAGCACCACACATAATTGTTTGAATTACATTTTTTCTAATGTTACTAATGAAAATACATACTTGTTACTTAAAGCTTTCAATAAGCCCTTGTGATCCTTCACTGCAATCTTCCTTTGTTTTACCTGAATAGTTATATTTTTAAATAGACATGAACTTTATATCTGTAATTTTAGATCTATTGTTGCACAGGATTTCTGGCCATAACTGGCCAGCTGCACCAAATAAACGCTGATCTACTAGGCTGGTGGCTTTGTGAACGTCAGTTACCATCTGGTGGCCTAAATGGAAGGCCAGAGAAGGTATTAAGTTACTTCTTGTATTTTAAATTATAGGGATTGGGGAGTTGGGTGAACAGGGAAAAAGTGTTCCAGAAGTAGACTTGGTAGACAGTAAATATAATATATCTAGGTAAAATCAGCGTATCCTTTCTGTGAATGCAAAGGTCCCTTCCTCCACAAAACCTCCTCATGGACGGGATGTGATTATCTCTAATTTGTCCTTCCTTTCTCATGTTGCCTGTAACCCGCCACAAGTTTTTCCAGAGGTGGTAGGGGGATGGAAGAATTATCAGAAATTCTTCTTGATCTTCTATTACAGTGTTTAATGGATGGAGCTCTGCTTATGAGATATCTGGATTGCACTCTTTGGCTAGTTCAGCTGTACTCATAATCTACAAAACCAGATTTTTCTCCCAGCATTGTCAACATGCACATGTCTCAGTATTTAGCCAGAGTTGCATTGTTAACATGATAAGAAGAAATCACATATGTATTCTATTCAGAACGGGGTTTAGCAAAGAAGCTATTTCATAGACTTATAATTCTGTCATAATTTTGAAAACCTTCAGACCAATAGACACAAGTTGTATAGATGTATTATGATTACAGAGAACACTATTGAAACAAATTATAAGTGTTGATTTACTACTCAGTGCAAGTGTATGGGGGAAGCACTCAATACATGTTACAGCAATGCTTCAGAGTAGAGAGTGGGAAAACCTTCCAGTTATGCCCATGGAAAATGGGATCATACTCAAAGGAGTATTTTTCACTTTAAGGATGTGAGACAATATCAGTTTAAATTTGTATGTTTAGTCCGCTGTGATAGCTCCATTTAACTGTGGATATCATAAGCCGAATCCATTGATGTCTTTGCATTTATGATGTCTCATAAACTTTCATGGTGTAAAAGAGATTAAGAACAAGGAGGGAATTGGTAGGAGAGTTACGTAAGGAAACTTGTGGAAATTAAAATGCAGTTGAATTCATGTTTGTTTTTTTAAAGGAGAAAGTCTCAGCTTTCTGCTTAAAATCTTGCTGAGTGGGAAAAAGACCAGTCTTCCTCAAGGATAGACTTGAAAATTATGTTTTGAGAGCCTATTCAAAATACATAATGTTCGGATGTATTTTTGTGCAGTGCTAGTTTCTGATTTGGCAGCTTTTTTTCTTTTGTTGTTACAATATCCTGACATACTTCATCATTTTATCAGTTGCCTGATGTATGCTATTCCTGGTGGGTGTTGGCATCCCTGAAGATAATTGGCAGGTTGCATTGGATTGACAGAGAGAAATTACGCAGTTTTATTTTGGCTTGTCAGGATGAGGAGACTGGAGGATTTGCTGACAGACCAGGAGATATGGTAAGCTATCCACTTGAAGGATAGTTGTCTCTCCAAACAGGTAGTTCTCATTCAATAATATGGCCTGAAGACTACTGGTCTGATTTCATCAGCAAAGCAGACCAGATCTAAGACCTAATGTGTGATTGGTTCAGAAATCCATGTAGTCCTAAGAACAGATGGATATAGCTAGTAAAATGCATTCAGTAACTTGAATGCATTTTGAAATCTAATTGAATTTCTAAATTGAATTAGAAACTTCTTGAAATCTAAATTGATTGAAATCTAAATGACTACATGCACTGTACACTGAGGAGCTTTTTCCTTTTGTCAGTGTCTTGAAGACTTTGCTTTACTACATTTGAAGATCAGAGAATTAAGATTCAAATACTACTGGAAGGGAAATCGATGATTCCATTTTACGAAGCATGCATAGCTTTATCAGAATTCTGACTGTAGCATCTTGTAGAAGTGTACTTTTTCTGGGCCTCTACTGCCATCTAGCCTACTAAAGTTTATTTAGATAAATATTTCTCAACTGTATGAAACAAGAAAGCTATTTAGATGTTTCTCTAACTGGCTGATGTGCTATCTCTTGGCTAATCAGTTTGTATTTTGTATAGCTTCTACACTGGCTAAGTATTCAAGTAGATTCTGAAATTTAAGAGTAGCTAATACAATCTCTGTTGAGGCCCATTTCTAAGTTACAATCCCCAGACCTCTTTAATACATATCCATTAATCATTTGAAAGACATAATTTCATGTGAACCCACTGCTAACACTTTTTAATGTATATGTTGGTACATTATAGGTGGATCCATTTCATACCTTGTTTGGAATTGCTGGACTATCTTTACTGGGAGAAGAGCAAATTAAGCCTGTAAACCCTGTATTTTGTATGCCTGAAGAGATCCTTCAAAGAGTAAATGTACAGCCAGAACTTGTGAGCTAGGTTTTAATATGTGCAGCGTTGCCATAATCAGCTGCTTTGAATTTTTCCATCAGAAGACATTTCTAAATGTGTTTACATGATAAATCACCACTTTACTGTAAGCACTATCATTTTATATGTGGACTGTATCCAAAGTAAATAAACAATGTTACATGTGCTTGAGGTTTTCAGTAACAGATATATATATATGCATTTAAACTGTCTTTATAAACATGTTTGCCTCTGGGCTCTGTTCCAGTCATGTTGTACATCAAAACATACTGTATTAGGCACAGTAGATAAATACTTGAATTGTGTGACTTTATATTATGACACAATCATTTGCTCTTCTTGATGATAGCATGTACTGGACAATGAATTGTCCTGAGCACTGTTTGTATTGAGAGAAAATTACTTGCTTATGCCAGTGAGACTTTTTGCACTTGAGTTCCTGTTTAGGATCTGCTATAGTTTTTTATCCACTTTGAATCACATTTTCTTGTACTACATGACAGCAGAAATTTATGGTACTAGTGACATTGTTTAATGAAGATTAATAGTGTAATTATAACTTGGTTTAAACTAATGGCCTTGCTGAATTGTACAATTTTTCCTTTGCTTTAAAGTATTTATTGTAACTGTGATGAATCCCTGTTTTAGTAGAAGTTAAAATAGTTGTATATAGTCTAAAATAAAGCTATAAAAGAAAAATGTTTTCTACAGGATGAATTTATTATCTGCTTCTGCTGGAACTCTAGAAGTGCCTCCATTTCACATTTGTCACAATTGTGCATTTGTAACTTGGCTGAAATCTAAGTATGAAATGGGATTTTGCTTGAAACAAATTAAAGCTAATTGTAAAGTACAGGCTTAAATTGTCTATGGTCCATTGGAAGTGTAAGAAATCGCATAATTTGTGTTCTGCTAGCTAGGAATCTTGAGAAATTAGCTTTGAAATACTAGAATAAAATGGTTTCAAGTTGCATTTAAGGTGGTTGCATGCTGGATCTGGAGATGGGATTGTATGTACCTTCTAACAATGCTGCACTCTTTGACTTCACTCAGAAGTTCATTCTACATGTCAAGCCTGTTTTTGCCATCTTAATCGTTAGGAGCAGAAATGAAGGAAAAGCAGCTGAGGTTCTTAGGCTGTTGGATGCTGGACTTAGAATCATAGAGTTGGAAGAGACCTCAGGAGCCATCCAGTCCGACCTCCTGCCATGCAGGAATATCCAATCAAATCATTCCTGAAAGATGGCCATCCAGCCTCTGTTTAAAAAACCCCAAAGAAGACAACTCCACCACACTATGAGGCAGTGTATTCCACTGTCAAACAGCTCTTACTGTCAGGAAGTTCTTCCTAATGTTTGGGTGGAATCTCTTTTCCTGTAGTTTGAACCCATTGCTCCATGTCCTAGTCTTTGGAGTTTGTTCCATCCTCAGTATGACATCCCTTCAAATATTTAAACATGGCTATCATGTCCCTCTTAACCTTCTCTTCTCCAGACTAAACATGCCCAGTTCCCTAAGCCACTCCTCATAGGGCATGGACTTGTGCAGGACTTGATAACAGAATTATACATAGAGCTTGATATGTATAGTTGCATAATGCTATTAAGTTCATTAGACTAGAGGATGAAGCAGAACATAATGCAGTCCAATGTAATTAACATCTGGATGTTGCTGTGGAGATTAGACCATGATTTCAGATCAAGTTTTCATTACAGCAGATTTCTCGTTTTGTCTTGGAAGGGAGATAATGTGCTTCATCATAGCCATGGAGGGTATTTTCTTCTGGCATAATCAAATAAAAATCAGCTGCTTGCTCTTCTAATTTGCTGGTAATAATCTAAAATATATTTTAAATTACCATGCTTATTTTTTTTTTTTACTTCATTGAAAAGCAAAAAAGTTGATACTGAATAAAGATGACCTACATTGCAGCTGATTAACCTGTAAAAAGAAGTGGGATCTCTTTAGAGACAAGTTGGCTTAAAGGGGAAAAGTAACTTATTGATGGAAACTGCCAATGTGTGTTTGAAATATCTAACCATTATCTGATGGTGTAGCATGGTGGTTTTAGCTTCAAATATATCTTTGATTACATCACATTACCTTTTGAATTGCTCCTGTGCATAGCTTAAATCACAACATACAGGCCGCTTGTGGCCCTCTAAAGGATTTCCTGCAGCCCACAAGAGGGTGCGTAAGAGGGAGGGCCATTTTCTCCTGTCTTGTCTTCTCCGAAGCTCCCTCCCAAGCATCAGATGCTAAGAAGGGCCTTTGGAGAGGGAGGTGGGAAGGGCCACAGTGGCCAACTGGCCTAGGTATCAGCTTGCCCAATATCACATTATCCATAGTGGTGCAGCTGTGCACCCTCAATGTGGACGAAGGCGCTAACGCACTCATGGCCCAGAGGCAGGGTGGCAGCTCTTCGTGGTGCCGTGCAGTGGGCAGATGCTGACCAGGGGGGTTCTTGCTCAGCTTGTACCACCTCAGCGTTTGGGTCTCAGCCCAAGACCATGGGCTGCCTCAGCCCTGCGCAGCTTCACGGGTGCCTGTAGCTGGTGGTGAGGAAGAGCCCATCTTCTGAGCAGGAGGAAGAAGACTGCCCCCTCAGCGAGGTTGTCGCACCCACTCCCAGCATCCTCCAGCCCTCTTTACAAAGTCCACCTCCCTGTCAGCATTGGATGGACAGACCAGGTGAGGGTGAAGCTAGGGATGTCCCACCCCTAAGTTTTGAGCTTTGACCAGGTGAGGCTGAAGTTAGGGATGTCCCACCCCCCTTCGCACCATGAGCACTGAGCGTGGCTCATTACCGCCACTTATAAAATTGAGAGCCTCTCTGAACATGAGCAAAGTGAATGCTGAGGAATTTTAGCTTGCAGCACTCTTCCTGTATTTAGATAAAAGGCCAGTCCTCTGCCTTCAGCACAGGTAATTTACGGAACTCACTGCCACAAGCTGTTAAGTGGGTTTAAATGGGGAGATTGAGAGCCAGTATGGTGTAGTGGTGTGAGTGGTGGACTAGGATACTGGGAGACCAGGATCTGAATCCCCACTCAGCCATGGAAACCCACTGGATGACCTTGGACAAGTCATACTCAGCCTCAGAGGAAGACAACTACAAACTCCCTCTGAAATTCTGCCAAGAAAACTCTTGTAATAGGTTCTTAAAGTTGCCATAAGTAAAAAATGACTTGGAGGTACATAACAATAATTGTGTAGTGGTGTGAGTGTTGGACTGGTCTTCAGGAGACGGGTTTGAATCCCCACTGGGCATGTCAAACACTCAGCCTCAAAAAAGGGCAATGATGAATGAGTCTTGCCAAGAGATCCTTAGGGCAGGTTCATCATAACTCAGAGTTGACTTGAAAGCACAGAACAACAAAGGTGGGATTAGATAGGTTAAGGAAGAAGAGGTCTGCAAGTGGTTATTGTTCATGAGAATATGGAATTATACTGACTGATTAAAGGTGCCTGTCAATGGGGCTGCATTGAGGCAGTTTTTAAGATTCTTAATGATTTACATCTACCCCTTCCTCTACATTATGACTATTACTTTACTTCAAAAGTAAGCCAGTCCCAGTGTGTGTGTGTGTTTTCTTGGGAGGGGCTGAGTGTGGCATGCATTCTATTTAGGGGGCAACTGTTACCTGCTTCTGCTTGTGTAAGCAGAAGCATTTGGTTGGCCGATGTAAAGAAACACAACATTGGGTTCAACAGAGAACTTCTGGTCCAGAGAGGTTTTATATCCAGTTGGTTGGGGTTCCTTTGTCCCAGGACTAGAAAAAAAAAAAAGCTTTTCCCTACTGTTTAAGGCTTAAGCACATTAACAAACAAGTTCTATATTTAGCAAATATTTAAATGAGTACCATTAAGAATGCTAATTAATTCTTAATTCTTCTGCGGCCCTGAGGAGTTTAGCCTATTTTAATTTTGGCCCTTACCTACTGCCAAGTGCAGGTCAGGCTTAAATCCTTAACTAGAAATGCCTCAAGTTTTGATAAAGCTCCCCTGCCTTCCTAAGAGATTTCTAGGATTACTGCCCAGCTTCAAACAAATAGTGTCAAGTATGGCTAGTATATATATTTTTCTGCTCTAAATTAAACAACCTTTATGCCCTCTACATGCTTTAACTACAACTCTCATAGTTCCTTCCTGTTGGACATGCTGACTGGGGTTGTTTGGAGTTGTATTCTGTAACTTCTAGAAGGCAGCAAGTTGCCTAGTCCTGCACAGAATTTTGATGATTGTATCTCCCGCTACGTATTTTCCAACATCATTTGTATATTACTGGATATCGATCAACATTATTGTACCAGACTGTACGAGACCAGTCAGCATACTGCACTTGAAACTAATTTACTTGCTACTTATAGAAGTAGCCTTTCTTCCTTTCTCCTTTCAACCATCTACAAATATAGAATAGTAATGTGAGTGTCTGTCTTGGGAGCCAAGATTTTCTCTTCTCATACTTCTTATATAACTGAGGCAGTATTTATCTCCATACTGAACCCACAATAGTACCCTCAAGATCTCTCAAGCCCTGTCCATCAGCAAGTCAAGATTACCAACAAGGAAAGATCTGACTGGTCTGAACCAGATATGAATGCCCCCTCTAGAACACACCACTTCATTCCAGCATTGAAGAATTAATCCCCCTGACATTCCTCTTCCCTTCTGTATTTCATCTTTGTTTGTCAATCTGATGGCAAGGAATGCCCGCTTTATTCAAGTCATCTAGTTTGAATAACAATAATTGAAATTTAAGATAAAATCTGCAATAATTACAGAAATCTCTTCTTGTTAAGGCTGAGGTAGAAGAAATATTACAGTAATGGAAAACTAGAGCAAGATTTGGAAGACCTTTGGCAACATGTCTTTGGTGTCCTGTGATCCTCACACCTGAATATAGTAGGATCCCCGTATCCACTGAGGATTGGTTCTGGGCGGGTGGGGGGGGGAGGATACCAAAAACCATGGATAATCAAGTGAACACCATTGAAAATAATGGGACCTCCAGTTTAAAATACCATAGAGTTGCCTTGGAGGACCTAGAAAATGGCTAGAGAAGACACATTTTCTGGGAAGACTGGTAAGTGTACTGTTTTTGTGTCCTGTGGATAATTGAATCAGTGGATAATGAATCAGTGGATATGGGGGTCCTACTGTAGTACCAATCCTATGTACATACAGTACATCATAGCCTCCTCCCACTTAAATTGGTATAATCAACTTCACAGCCCCAGCTCAGTACAACAGAATGGATAACAACTGGACAGGCATACTTTTCAGGGTTGTCATATACTGTTCTGTTCCACCACCACTCCAGTAGAATGGGTATAACAACATTGGCTTTTGAAGTGTAACACTGCCAGAGCCCTGCTTCCTGCATTTTAGGTATAAGACCAATTGTCTCTCTCTGGCTTTTCTTCGCAAACAAAGATTCAGGAAGGATTCATCCCGTGCTTTCTGCAAGCGCGCTGATGACTAAAAAGGCCAATCCGAGATAAACAAGTCCAGTTGCAAAAAGCACAGCAGAAGGTCTCCTTGGGTGATGTTTTTGGGTTGTGATTCTTTCTGCACTGTCGTTTCTCTTCAAGACTTATTCGGCGTGAGTTCTCAAATAAGGCTGCAGCATTATGGATAGTGCGTCTCCATGCCTCCCGATGTGAGGCCAGGGCAGACCACTGTTGGTGATCAATTTGGCCGAGCTTGAGATGTTGTTTCAGGGGAGTCTTTGTATTGCATTTTTGGAGTGCCCCTCTTACGCTGACCCATGGCGAGTTCACCGTAGAGTACTATTTTTGGGAGGCGATGGTCGTCCATCCTAGAAATGTGCCCTGCCCAGCGCAGCTGTGTTCTCAATATCATGGCCTCAATGCTGTTGATCCCTGCTTGCTCAAGGACAGCAACATTTGTCACATAGTCAGTCCAATGTATATTTAGGATTGTGCGTAGACAGCGCTGATGAAAGCGTTCGAGGAGTCGTAGGTGGTGGTGATACACCATCCCCACATTGCTGTCGGCAAATCTGTGCTCAAGTCCGCCAGCAGTTCACCTACGTGGGAAGCATCATCTCCTCAGATGCCAAGATTGACAAAGAGATCGATCACAGATTAGCAAAGGCATATAGTGCATTTGGAAGACTTCACAAAAGTCTGGAGCAATATACACCTGAGTTAAAGCACAAAAATCAGTGTGTATAGAGCCATTGTACTGTCTATCCTCCTTTATGGATCTGAAACAAGACCAATTGACTTAATGTGAATACATCGGTGGATGTACATTTAAATTTACAAACTGTGGTGCATGGTCTTTCTTTAAAAAATAACATGTGGGTTAGATCATGAACTTATCTTTGCTGCTGGCTTTAGTTTAGAATTAGACATGCTAACTCTCAATGACATCCTGGATTTGTGAAGTCGAAGACTTTCATAGCCAGCATCCATAGGTTTTTCATGGTTTTTTTTCCGGGCTGTGAGGCCATGTTCTGGAAGAGTTTATTCC
Source organism: Gambelia wislizenii (assembly GCA_030847615.1). Classification (NCBI taxonomy): domain Eukaryota; kingdom Metazoa; phylum Chordata; class Lepidosauria; order Squamata; family Crotaphytidae; genus Gambelia; species Gambelia wislizenii. The sequence continues at coordinate 116,016,389 of JAUMIR010000004.1, forward strand.
TGACGTTTTGCCTGCATCTGTGGCTGGCATCTTGAGATGAATGGTGGCATAGGGGTGTGGGGGGTTTATATACTGTGAGACCCTGTTGGAGAGGACTCCTCTCCACCTGGACTTCAACAGGAAAGAAAAAAACCTTAAAGTAAACAAAGTTTACTAGTCCTGAAAAACACCAAAATCAAAACTCAACACATGCAAATGAACTTCACCCAGGGACAGGGGGATTTCCAGCAGACAATGGACCATTAGCCAAACAGACACTAATCCTCCTTGCATATCTCCCCCCAGGAGATAGCCATTCAGGAACTAGCCATTCAAATACACAAATTTACATATCCTCTCCAACAGGGACTCACTGTATACTGTACTGTACTGTACTGAAGATGCCAGCCACAGATGCAGGCAAAACTGTCAGGAATAAACTCTTCCAGAACACGGCCTCACAGCCCAGAAAAAAAACAAAACATGAAAAACATCCTGGATTCTTGAGTAGGATTGTTTTTTAAAAAATCATTTCCACTAGGCATAAAAAATAAAACTGCTTCATCACAAATCATGTAAGGTTAAATAAAAGTAAAAATGAACTAGGAAATTCCTTCTCCAGACATTGGGCACTTCGGCCATTGCTGACTTTACCTATTGGCTGAAAATAGTGAAAGAAGCAGGTTAATTCGTTGTGCACATGGAATGGTTTGATTGGTGTGTTTTGTTTTTTTTTAAATTAAAGCTGGGAATCAGTTTCAGGCTCATTGGATCCTGCCACATCTGCATCTGGAGCAAATACCCCATAACACTACACCCAGGAAGAGCAGGCAGGCAAGTGTTTTTTTTTTTTTAATCAGTCTGATTTGGGATTACTTTCACACTACACAATTATAGTGCTGTGATTCTACTTTAAATGCCATGGCAACAATTTACCATGCAAATCCTGGGATCTGCAGTTTAAGGAGGGATATTTAGCATTCTCAGATATCTCTAGGTCATTGGTTCTTAACCTAGGGTCCGTGGACCCCCAGGGGGCTGTGATGTCTTCACAGGGGGTCTGCAAAGGCTTGAAGGCTGCTCAGCCCACTTGACAGAAGCCAAGGCAAAGGCTGGCTGCCTTGGTCTGCACATTACCATTCAATCTACTCCAGCCACAAACTTGCAGGATGAAGCAGGAGAAAAGTCTTCCCTCCCTCTCCAGTGCCTCTAAGGGAAGGTTTCATGGATGGTGTAATTGTATTTTTGTTATTATTATCAGGCATTATTGTTATGGTTTTAAATCTTGAGTTAAGTCTCAGGGGTCTGTGGCAACAGATGATATTTAAAGAAGGTCCCTGCTAAAGAAAAGGTTAAGAGCCACTGCTCTTAGGTCATCACCAAACTACAGATTCCACAGGCCGCAGCCATGGTAGTTCAAGTGAAATCATACTACTTTAACTGTGCAATGTGAAAGGTGAACTTATTTTGCCCTTTTCTCCCAATGACCAGTAAGTGGTGTTTCGCTTGTTCCCGTGCTTCTCCTATTCAAGATCCAGTGGTGGCTGTTTCTTATTATTATTAGTTTTACAGGATGAAAGAGCAGGCAAGCACTACCTAGCCTCATGAATCTTAGAGAGAAAGGGCTGTGTCATGGGGCTCAGCAAAAATGGCCATATTTGCTTTCACACATCAACACTAACAGACCTAATGTTACCTCACCCAGCCCTTTGGAAATTTAGGGCTCGGGACCTGGTTTGCATCTCTTTCTGGATCCTATTAACATTCAGCTCCACTTCCACAACCTGTGTAAATAAATGTGCTTTATTAGCCCGAGGCTTTAACTATCACTCTGCACTGCAGCTGAAGGAGCGCGTTTATGTCCATTAAAACTCCTATCCCGAGTCCGCCTCATCTCCTCAGGGCTCCTTCCCTCTTCACCAACATACCAAGGCAACCCCTCCATTTTGAAACCCCCGCCCAGAGGTGGCCTTAAACCCCGCTGGGTTCTGCCTTGAGCCTGGAGTTGCTTAAATGTACTGTACCATTTAAGATTATAGGGGTGTCATCTTATGGGTTGCTTCCGTGTTTGGCTTTTTTGTGTGTGTGGAGGGGAAGAGGAAGCTCAAAGAAAACCCAACAATAAGCGGGCTCATTTGTCATTCGGGGACTAGTTTTTTTTTTAGGTAAAGAAGGATTTTTAATATATAATTAAATACACGGACCCCCTGTTGGTTGAAATGGTATAGCCCGTTCTCCTTATTCTTGCTCTTCCCGCTCTGCAGCTGCTGCAGTTCGACTGACTGAGGGAGGCGCAGGTTTGGTTTTTTCTCCCTCAGGTGAGATTGTCGACAGCTTGTTGATGGACGCCTCGGCTGCCTCCACCTCGTACTCGGGGCGTTGTTCGTCCTCACCTTCGGCGGAGCAACGGCCTCGTTACCGATTCGGCCTCCAACAGACTCCGGGAAGTGGCGGCCCTTTGTCTTCCTCGAACGACGAGGCTCTTCCCCCTCAGAGAGGGAAAGAGGCGGGCGGTGGTCTTGTGACAACCTTCCTCCCACGAGGGTTGGAAGGTGGGTGCTTGTTGAGAAGGACTCCACAACCTCCCTCCACACTGCACTACACAAAATAATCCATTTTGAAACTGGAATATTTGTCTTGGCTCCTCCCTATGGAACCCTGGGATTTGTAGTTCGGTAAAACTACAATTCCCAGGATTACATAGGAAGGAGCCAAATACAGTAGGACCCCCATATCCATTGATTCGATATCCACTGATTCAGTTATCCATGGGACACAAAACAGCACACCTACCATAGAGTCTTCCTAGAAAATGTGTCTTCTCTAGCCATTTTGTAGGTCCTCCAAGACAACTCTGTGGTATTTTAAACCAAAAGTCAAATTAATTTCAATGGTGTTCGCTATTATCCACAGTTTTTGGTATCCATGGGGGCCCCTAGAACCAATCCCCAGCGGATACAGGGATCCTACTGTAAAGTTTTAAACTGGATTATTTGTGTAGTGTGGATTTGGCCCTAGTTTCTTTCCCTTGGGAGAGAACAACACGCAACAGCTCAGCTCTTGAATATTAACACTTTGTTAATAATGATTACGTTAGTAAACACCATAAAGTTCCCATTCATATCTGTTAACCAGCTCAACCTTGTGCCCTTCTCATTGTGACTTCAATAATTACTGAACTGGCTAAAAATACATCAACAGTGCCACACAGATCTTAATTTTATTAAGTTTCTTCAGACCTCATTCTACCACCTCATACTGTTCTGTTGATCTCCAAATGCACCTTGTTAAATCAATACAAGTAAACAGTGCTGTGTTGAATTGGATTTTTACTTAATGAACATTATGCTCTGCTTGTCCTGCATCAATAAATGGAAATATACCATTTATAAAAGATAAGTATTTAATTAAAGTGGCTGTTTTCCGCTTTCTACCTTGCATTTACAACAATTGCTCCTGAACTTGGAAAGTGCATAAAAAGTTCAAAGACAAAAAGTTTCTGCATGTGGGAAAACTCAAAGCTCAATAAACCATTAAGGACACAGTACTAAATCCTGAAAAAGGAAACTTATTTCACGTTATCTAATTCCCAGCAACCCTAAGGCTGCAAAGTGTGCGCCTTCTTAGTAAGACTAAGGTTGCAACCCTTTATCTGCTTCATTGAACCAAATGAAACTTACTAATTGGTAGATCTGTATAGATCTGTTACCTAAATGTATTGGGATTCTCTCATAAGAAAACATACATAGGGTATGATCAGAAAACAAAGAATACTTTTTTGAGTGTGTATATATATATATATATATATTGTATTCCTTCCCAGCATTCAAACAAACTGCACCCCTCTTACAGAGCAGGCATCATTGCTCCAGAATTTTGTGGACTTTAACACTAAACTCATGCATAAGACTTTTACCCCATATGGAGTGAGAAATGCCAGAGGTCCAAGTTGGGTTCAGGAAAGGAAGAGGCACCAGGGATCATATTGCAAACACATGTTAGATAATGAAGCACCCCAAAGAATGAAAATCAGCCAGTGCTTTATATATTTTAGCAAAGCTTTTGATTGTATAGATCATGAAAAACTGTGGATTGCTCTTAAAGAAATGGGTGTACCACAACATTTGATTGTCCTGATATGTAACCTGTACAGTTACCCCTCCACATTTGCGGTTTTGTTTATTCGCGGAAAGCCGCCTGCTCTCCCCTCTCTCCACCCTGTCCCTTCCCAAGGCAGCAAAGGGTTTCTCACGAAGCCCGTCGCTGCCTTGGGAAGGGAGGATGGAAAACCTCCCTCCCTCTCTCCACCCCAGTCCCTTCCCAAGGCAGCGAGGGGCCCCCTTTGCCACCTTGGAACAGGCAGGGTGGGTGGGAGTGAGTGGCGATGGGGTGGGTTGTTGCAGGCGGGTGGGGGGAGGACTATTATTATTCGCGGTTTTTTCACATTTGCAGGGGTCTTCCGCCCCTAACCCCCGCGAATGTGAAGGGATGACTGTACTCAGGAGAAGAGGCTACTGTTAGGACAGAATACAGAGCAATAGAATGATTTCCAGTTGGCAAGGGGGTCAGGCAAGGCAGCATTTTATCACCCTATCTGTTTAACTGATGCTGAACAGATAGGTAAATCAGGATTAGAAGAGGAAAGAGGCATGAAATTCAAGGAAGGAACACCAACAATTTAAGATATGCTGATGGCACCATACTACTAGCAGAAAATAGCAAAGACTTGGAACAGTGACTAAAGAAAGTCAAGGAAGAAAGTGCAAAGGCAAGTTTACAGTTGAACATGAAGAAAACAAAAATAATGGCCACAGATGATTTACATAACTTTAAAGCAGATGATTAAGACATTGAAATAGTTGAAGATTTTTCATATGTTAGCTCAGTCATTTATCAGGATGGAGACTGCAGTGAAAAAAATCAGAAGACTAGGACTTGGAAGGGGAGCTATGAGGGAACTAGACAAGATCTTGAAGTGTCAAGCGATATTGAATACTAAAGTTGGGATTTCCCATTTTTATGTATGGTTGTGAAAGTGGACAGTGAAGAAAGTTGATAGGAAGAAAATCAACTCATTTGAAATGTGGTGCTGGAGAAGAGTTTTACAGATAGCATGAATGGCTAAAAAAACAAGTAAATGGGTCCTAGAGCAAATCAAGCCTGAACTCTCCCTAGAAGCCAAGATGACTAAACAGACTATCATACTTTGGCCTTATCATGAGAAGACATGACTCACTAGAAAAAACAATAATTCTTGGTAAGGTAGAAGGCAGGAAAAGAGGAAGACCACATTCCAGATGGATAGACTCAATCAAGGAAGCCATGGCCCTGAGTCTGCAAGAGCAAAGCTGTTGATGATAGGTGGTGACATGTAGGTTACCATAAGTCAAAGTCAACTTGACAATGACAACAGTGACATGCACAAGCAAGGCTATAGACATTAGGTATACATCTGTCCCTTAAAGATAACACGAGCAGAGAGGTTGTCCATTCCAAAAAGTTCAAAACATGTGCATCAGATTATTTGAAATCCTCAGCCTGGCCTTAGGGTATTTTGCCAAGAAGCATATTGGCTTATTGTTTAATTGGACTAATTACATTCAGCCATTTTTCATACTTTTCTGTAGAATAAAGCCTTCTCTTCCCTGAAAAGTATATTTTCCCTACTTAAATATTTTAAGACTTTAAAAATAATTTATTTTTTAAAAAAATATGTTCTGAACATTTCAAATACTCAGTGCTATGGAGAATTAGGCTGTAATTCTATAATCACCATCTATCTTTCATGCTGGGTGAGGATTATGCAACTCTCCTGATTTAAATAAATACTGTGTGCATAGGATATTTGTGGCCAATAGTTATAATGAAAAGTAAATAATGTTTGGATTTTAATGTTGAAAAGTAAAATGAGGATGAAATGACTGAAAGAGATGTAGCAATATATTACTGCAGAATAAAATATCTGGAATCTAGATTTATTTATAAAGCTGAACTTTTCTAGATTGGATCCACTTGTCATAATTTAGCCCTGTTGAAATCTTGGGTCTTCATGTAGCATTGACTTCCTTGCTTCATAGGGATTAAGAGTGGAATCCTTTGGTCTTTGGGGTGGCCAAAGATACTGCAGATTTTCCTCTCTGCAAGCAAATAGGAAGGTTTGCCTACAGAGAGAAAGGTCCACCTTCCCTCTTCATTCACCTTATGCCCTGCGAAAATCAAAGGGAATTGTGCCAATCCTCCCCTATTCTTGGGGAAGGGCAATCAATAAGAAGGAACAGTTGTAATACATAAATAATTTTAAAAATAGAGTACAAAAGGAGGAGGTATAAAAAGCTCACAGCTCTCAAACTAAACAGGACTTTATAAGTAGACACCTTTTCCCTCTTACTCTCTAGGATTCCTCTGTAAAGCATGATTAATTTGGTCTGGTTCCAATCCATTGACTACAAGAGAATAAAGATTATTATTGCTAGGTACTTTCGTGCTTCTGGAAAGAAAACATGCTGTCACTACATATACATGTCACTTTAAGAGAAATTTTTTTTTACATTTATTAGATTCATACTTCGGAGACAAGAGTTCTTACGCAGAAAACATTAGCACAGTGTTTTTGACAAGCCCTTCTTCAACTAGAGGGCAAAATATTCATCAGGTTCGGAAAACACCTCTCTCATCTAGTAGAACAGGATATAGAAACTCAACTCCTTTCATGGGATATTCAGGTATAGTTGACTTAACTACTGTTCTTTTAAAAATGTAAATATTAGCATTGTGTAGAAAAATACTCGGACTATTTGGGTTGGAACCCAACTTAGTTGTACTTAGGAGACACCCACTGAAATCAACAAGACCTAAAATATAACTAATTTAAGTCTAATTGATTTAATGGGTCTGCTTTAAGTTTGACCAAGTCTAGATCCATCCCCATAGTTAGTTTCATCCTGTATTAATATGCGTGCATGCACACAACAACAACAGCAACAATGATGGTTATGCAAAATGTTTTGAGATAAAAACCTTTACATCTGTTACAAAGTATTAAAAAGAGTAAATCTATCTTCACGACTATTAGAGGTTTAGAGATGTATTTATTATGTGTATCTCTGCTCAACATATTTCACAATAAGCTGACATTCTGGACAACAAAAAATAATTTCTCTGTGTTGGATTGACTGTTGGGAAAGCACTGGCACAGACTCTTCACATGTGTCCCAAGACTTCTGATATTACCTTAGGAGTACATGATGGGCAGTCATACAGCAGTTTCCATGCTGAGATGATAACATGAGAAGGAGCTCGGAGAGGTACATATTCAGCTTTCACTTCTGTAGTTTGCTGTCTTATAGCTTTTAATTCCTAAATTTTATCAGCTTTGGATATATGTTGTCACTGAACATTTAGCTATCAAAACTATATACTAATCTAATGTCTTTAAGACAGGAGTGAGAATTGCATTGCCATCCATCAGTTGTTGCACTACAGCTCCCATCATTCTTAATTATTGGCTATGTAGACTAAGGCTGATGGGAGTTTCAGTTCAACAGTGTCTGAAGGGCTGCATGATTCCACCTTTGTTTCAAGAATTCATACTTGTGTGGTCAGGAATTTACTACTGCCACACACAACACCTTGGGGAATCCCAGGGTTTGCAGAAGTACCAAAAAGAAAAAAAGAATATTTTGAAAGAAGACTATAAAGGGAGAAGAAAGAGAAGAACAGCCCAATGAGAAATGAGCACACCCATTGCCTATAGAATGCTATTATTTTAGTGCAGTAGTGGAAAAATGGTGAAGTTACTGGACTCCAACTCTTCTGCCATTAGTATGGCTAATGGACAGCAATCATTGGATGTTCAGAAGTTTCCCACCCCTGAGGGAAACTGAGGAGTAGGTGACTACAGTTCAGATGAGAGAAAGCAATGGAATGGAATGACTAGAAAAGGAAAAAATATTCCATGCTTATAGAGAAGGATCTCATTCTTTGGATGAGTCATTTCCTGGTTCTTACTGAGAAGATAATTTTAATCATCCCAAAGATGACAGTGAGAACTGTCCATAGAAATTAATTGAGAAATTAAATTTTAATGTAGTTGGTACTGGGTACCAATCTGTGCATCCCTCCCCCAAGCAAGAGTGCACTGAGGGTACTCATTGGGCATGGAATGCTGACTGACTTTTGGGGTGGGGGTGATAAGGGGATTGGGGTGGTTCAAAATATGAACAAAAGCATTCCTTTGCAATATTTTGTTTCTACAATTCTGAAATTCAGAAGGAAGTGTCAGTCCTTTTGTGGTCAAAATATCACCATCCATGCCTAGGAGGGAGATAGCTGTAGCCTCAGTGGTGGGGATATCACAAGATTTACAAAATACTAAAACATTGTTTGGGGTGTGGGAGTTCTGAAGGAGAGGGATAACTCAGAAATGGTCAAGTGAGGATTCAGTGTACTCTGTCAATAACATGCTAACTAATGGAGGGGTGTGTGAATGAAATGGATATCATGGGTGATGGTATCTCTTACAGGAAGTGTACACAGTGTAAACATGCTGCATACTGAAGAATTTTGTTACAAGAGCTGCTTCACACAGAATCATTCTTTACTGCTCTTTCACAGTGTATGCACATCTCTGCTGCTTACTTTCATTTGCTTGCTCTCTACATCTATGTACATCCAAAGCAAATCTCTTACATGTTCACTCTCATAAGTGGGTATACTGGATATTTATTGGGTAGACCTAATAAGCACTTCATAGGCTTCTGATTCTATCTTCCCCTCTACATGTGAATGTAGCACTAGTGTTACTTTAGTGTTAGTGTGGCTGTATTTCCCTACTTACAGCAGTAACTAAAATAGATTTTCCTTGGTTTTTTTCCAGGCTGTGAGGCCATGTTCTGGAAGAATTTCTGATGTTTTGCCTGCATCTGTGGCTAGCATTTTCAGAGAATAACAACTGTGAAGATGCCAGCCACAGGTGCAGGTGAAAAGTCAGAAAGAAACTCTTCCAGAACATGGCCTCACAGCCCGGAAAAAAAACAAAGAAAATTTATGGATGCTGGCAGTGAAAGCCTTCGACTTCACATGTAACTAAGATACATAGATTAGTGCTTGACTCCCTTTTGAAATAACAGTATAACATTCACTTTCAAGTTAAGGTAGGAATTGCTAATAATATGGACTTAAAATGGGTAGGGCGGGCTTGAAAATGGAAAGAGACATATTATTGAATAATGAAATAATGCCCTATGGAATTTGCAGATTTCTGTTATGAAGGCCTTTTAAAAAAAAACCTGAAAAGTGATGTATCTATGTAGCATTTTTGGGTTTCTTAGGCCATGTAAAACTTTCCTGGAAGCAGATATACATCATCTCGGCGATAGCTTACAAGTATTAGACCAGAGTTATTAAAGGTTTATGTGGTGTTTCACTGATGTTTGCTTGCCTTTAACTTTGGTAAAATTGTTCAAATGGACAGTAGAGGGCAGTGTAAAATTATATTAGAATTTTTGATTTGAAATGTGAACAGCTAGTAAAACTGACTAGTTGTTATACTAAGCAGCTACTTCATTATAATTTAAAATATATGTTGTCAGGCTAAGCTGTTCTAAGGAAATAATAAATATTAGCAGTATGAGCAAAATAAGTATTTAGCTTTGAATGCCTTCACCATTGGATTGTGTATAAAAGGTTTGGATCCAAAGATACCTAGCATAAGCAGAAGGGCAGTGCTCCCTAAATAGGGGGAGAAAAGTCTATAGTGTTTACCCTCCATCTGCAGTCCTCTGTGGTACATCCCGTACCAGTCTTCCAACCTTTGGGATTAGCTTTTCAGCAGCAAGGAAGAGATGGAAAAACTCAGTACTTGTGATCCAATCCAGTGTTTCTAAGACAGGATTTATAGAACCCTCTCAAGTATATAGTTTGAACATACTGTGTGATGAAATGTTTGTGTCGTTGCTGGTATAACTTTGTGCTGATTGCATGTTGTATTTAAATATATTTCCTTGAAGTCCTACATTATTTGGCTTCCAAAGCTTCCCATTAACACTTTTCTTTAGACAGATTAATTTGTACTGAAATAAAGCACCAGTAGGTATCCCTCATCCATAAGCGGGAAAACCCTGCTATAGTATTTGAACAGTTTCTTACTCCAGCTGTCTTCTGTGACACAGAGGAAGGGTGAACATTACTGGAACCTGCAGACCCAGATGGATCCAGCTTGCAATCATATGACCATGAATTAAAAAAATTATTGAGGCTGCATTGTAGATCATGCTTAAGGATATTTATGAAAAAATTCCTGTAGTAATCTGCCTAGAGATAGTCTGGAGTCAGTCAGAATTTATGTTAGAGCAAAACAAGTACCACTTTGAATCATGAACTTCTATCCCAGGCTCTCCTCCAGAACAGAATGTGTGCTTCTGTGTAATTCAATAAAGATTTTTTGATTGAGAGACAGGAACATTTCTTCTTGCCTGTATGTGGCATGTTCTCAGAAGAAATACCAGTCACAAAGTTCTTTATGTATAGGCAGGAGGAAGGGACAAATAACATTGGGGACAGACCACTACAGTAGTCAGGGACATTGCTCTGAGAAGGATAGTGAGAGCCAGTGATGCTGATGAGACCAAACCTAAAATATTGTTAACCTAAGAGGTGGGGGGATGGGGATGTTAGAGTCCCACTTGCAATGTCAGCATCTCCTTGGAATTTGGGGAAATTATGGCTTAAAAAGGAGGCATGTGAGAGGGGGGTAACTTTGCAGATCTTTTCACCTATGTATACCAGTACTAACTGTAGAGAACACTCCGGTTAAAGTTAAATGAAGTATTTTATTGGAATTAACACAGGGGTTATGCTGATATACAAGAACATATACAAGAACCATACAAGGCTATTTAGGAGTAAGTCGAGAAGAGCTGGATAGTGAGAAGTCAAGGGTGGAAGGGTGATAGTTACCAGTCTCAAAGAAAGAGGTCCATGCAGCAAAGGGATTCAGATAGCATCTGAGGGTGGCACAGGGGAATCCGATCTGTTGAGAAAGAATGGTGAGGCTCATCTTTAACACACTGGCTGTGATACAGCTGGCTAGAGTCAGAACTAGAATATTTATACCTCATTTCGTACCCAAGAGGGGTGCACTAGTTATGACAAAGCCTGAATGGCTTTCTCACAGAATGGATAAAAGGGTCTGGAACATGCTGATTGCCTTAACTCCAGAGAGACAAAACATTGATGGGATTTGCAACAATCTCTTAATGTTTGGACAGGTAGGGTATATAGGAAAGATTTCCATAGGGTATGGGTCAAGGATGGTCACTGATTGCATGATTGAAAGGATTAGCATACACCCATCAATGACTGGGTTTTCCACATAATCCTATCTGGGTTTTCCCACCAAAATTATTCTGGACACATCTCAGGTCATCGTGACCTTGACTGTCCTCCAGTCAGCTTGACCCTGAATGTCCCTGGTCAACATGACCCCAAAAAGTGTCCAATATGTACAGTTATGAAATCTCACAAGGAGGGGTAGTAGGGTATACTAACAATATGAGAAATGTCTGGTTCATATATAAACATCTACTTCAGTGTCTGATTATAAATATAAACCAAGTAACAATTCCTGAAGATTTTTTTAGTGAATGAATAAGAAATTAAGAACTCTTAAGAGCTGCTTTTGGAAAACACTATGAGTGCCTTGTGACCTTCTCACTTGTATTATTAAATAAAATTCAACCAAAAAGCCACTAATTTTCACTGAAGTATGCACAGCACTGGCTTTTTGTGTGTGCTGGATGTGACCATGGCAGAACTTCTAGCACGCTCGCATATACAGTATCAAAAACTACAAATCATTTCATAGTGGGGCAAGAAAGGTTAAGATGCCTAGCTGTTTTGTCTGTTGAATATGAATTCCTGGTTTATAGGAGAAATTGACTATGGGGAGATAGTTTGATGCAGAAATCATGGAACAGCAGACTCACGGATTGGAAAGTGAGTTTTATTACACCGGTGGGCCTGACTGGAATATCTTCCAAAGAGTCAGAACCCAGAGTTGTTGTTACAGAATATTTTTATACTGTATGCAAAAAGCAATTCCCCCCTCCTTCTCTTTGGTGTCAGCAGTTTCCCTTGAGTTTCCCTTGAGACAGTTTGTTGATAGTTCAAGGCAAGATAGCTTAGGAACATTTAGGTACAGTTCGACCGTTACTAGAGAAAGAATTTGTTTTCCTCATATGTTTATGGAACATAGGGTTGATTAGTAAGAACATTGACTAGGCCTGAGAGTTAAAGGAAAAAGACTTTGCAGACTTCCAGAGTCTCATGGGCTATCTAGTCTGACCCCAAATAGTAATTGTAAGTAACAGCATTCAGCAAATAGACATTAGAGTCTACATGGCCACTACAAGTTCATGAGTTTGGAATGTAAAAGGCCAGAAGCATAAAGTGACTTGGTATCTTCGTAACATGTTTACTTCTACTAACATAAAGGAATTAAAACAGATAGGATAATGCCCTTATTAGGATGAAATAAAAGTAACAAGTTACAAAACAATGGGAAATTTTCTAGACTTATATTTCAGGCTGGGTATTATGTTACATAAAAGTAGAGCAGAGCAAGGGGGTATTCAGGGCATTGGACAAAGACAATGTGGGCCATGGTGTAATTTCAAAAGTGTAGAAGATGTAATGTCATATTAAAAGATTTTTTTCTTCTTCTGTGACTCATGAGGGGAAGGCAACAGCATTTGTGGCCACAGAAGCCCTTCTACAGTACCTCAGACTTTCAACAACAACAATCATAACAACAATCACCACCACCAAACAGCCCACAAAAATGGTGGTTTCACCCACCAGTCTCGCAGAAGATTGCAACACCTCCCAAATCCCTATAAATGGCAAGGGAGAGCCCTGGCTGAAGAATGCAAAAATGGAGTCCAGAAATGACATTGCATCACTTGTGGTGTGCTAAGATGCAGGAGTGGCTCCTGCCCCCTGCAAGTTGTCCACACATTTTTTTTTTATTTAGTTAGTTATTTATACCCCGCTCTTCAGCCACAAGGCTATCAGAGTGGCTTACAAATAGTTTTAAGCAATAGCTATTTACACATCTAACTGCATTAAACAGTTTCCAATGTGGGCTACAGGTAGCTGTAGATAGGAGGAAGGGACAGGAAACTTTCCTCTGTGAACTTCCATCTGTTCACATGTCTTAGGGTCCATCTGTTCATGGTGTCTGATTTCTCAGAAAGGATTAAAATCAGCAATCTTTTTATTTTTAAATTCAGAGTTTTGAAAATAATATCAGGAATGTAAGAAGCAGCCTTATGCTGAATTTGGTCCACCTAGACCAGAATTGTCAATACTGCCTGTGGCTCTCCAGAGTTTTTGGCAGAAGTGTTTTCTAGTTGTATCTGGTAATACCAGGAATTGGATCTGGCATATGCTACATAGACAGCATGTGCTCTACCACTGACTTTTTTTTTTCTCTTTCATTTTTCCTGGCTTGGAGAAGACCATTTTTGTATCTGTGTCAGTGTCTGAAATACATTTATCTTCTCAGTCTTGTGTTTGGCTACTGGTTTTTATTTATGAAAACTAAATATATCCCCTGTATATTCCCCCACCCCTCGACTTTTACTGGCTCCCTTTTGCATTTGGAGTGCTGTGTTCCAAGAGCAGTATAAAAATAATAATAAATACTATTGTGAAGTTGAAGGCTTTCACGGCTGGCATCCATAGATTTTCCTTGGTTCCCTCCCCCGCCCCTGGGCTGTAGGCTCACAGCCTGGGGGGGGGGAACCCAAGGAAAATCAATAAATACTATTAATTTTATTTTGCAAATAGATGTATGACCAGATTTGTTTGCATTCTTGATGTACATCCTGCTACTTCTTTGATTCTATCATCTCACAGTTATATTTTAAGCTTTTCTTCTGTGGGTTGGGAGCAAAATATATCCTGCCAAAAATTGGGCAAACTGGCAATTTCAGGGGAAATTGGTCACAAAACTTTCTATGTATTTATGCTTGCTGCACCAACATTTTACATTGATACACCAGTTTGTTTCCCCTGGAAATTGTTCTTTTAATATTTACTTGCCTACTGTGGTATAAAGTACAATTCTAGTACTGAAATTGCATGATCCAATGGCTATTCATTTGGAAGTGAAGGCGTGCATAAACAAGGTAATTTTTGCATTCTCAGTAGATTTTTTTTTTAGGTATGTAGAAATGTATCAGTTTGTAAATTAAATGAAAATGAGATAGATCCCTGTTTTGTTAATTTAAGGAAGTTCATGGAAGGAAATTTTTTCCAGCCCCTCCACTTCCCACCAGTCCCCTCTAACCCCTAAAACCAACGTCGTATCTACTCCAGCATTCTCTTTTTTTCTATAGAGGCAAACACAATGCCTATTGGGCAGCAGGGTAACAGCCTTTCCTGCTGTTGTTTCCCAGCAACTGATATTTGAACTATACTGCCTCTGATCATGGAGATAGTATATCACCATCATGACTGGTAGCTATTTTCAATAGTCTTGTCCTCAATTTGTTTGTGTATGTGCCTTCAAGTCACCTGTCAACTTATGACTACCCCATGAATTTCCTAGGGTTTTCTTAGGCAAGGAATACTCAGATGTGGTTTTGCTACTTCCTTCCTCTGAGATAAAGCCTACAGTGCCTGGTATTTGTTGACAGGCACTGTATTTGTTGTCTCCCATCCAAGTACTAACCATAGCTGACCCTGCTTAGCATCTAAGATCAAATGGGATCTGGCACTATAGGGTATTTAGGTCCTTGTCTTCAATACATTTGTCTAATTCACTTTTGCAATTATTACATCCTGTGTAAAAGAATTCCTGGTTTCACAGTGTACAGTATGTGGAATGGTGCACAAGAGCAACTTGGGCAGTGGAGACCCTGACCCCAGTGCTCTATATGTGTAAACAGATAATGATATTGTGACAGTAAAGTTTTAAGCAGTTTACAATATTCTGATGCAAGTTGTGGAAGGGTGAATAAAAGGGAAAGTTGACATTGATGAAGTTGTTGACTGCTGGAATAGTGAGCTTGACTGAGAAATAAAAAATAAAGATTGATGAAGATGTTACTTTCTATATTAATATTTGATTTAAAAGATTGATGAGTTCTCTAATGTAATAATCACCTAGACAGCTTGTGTTTAAAGCAAAAGAACAAACAACAGAGTGGTATTTTGACTGTTTAAGGATTTACCATTAACATCCTCATGGTATGCAGCTGTATCATTTTAAGCATTATTTTTCTGCTTTAAGACTGAACGCTCTGACAGATAAAATGGACATATGAGCCACATGTATATAATTTTTAACATCAGTTACTTAACCTTATGATATTTTATACTGAAAATAATAATCTTGACACTGTGACAATTTTGAAAATTCAGTATTTATTCAGTTCAGTGGGAAATTCAGTATTAGAGGAAATTGTGATTAGAAAGCAGACAGTTCTATTCACGATAACCTAAATGTTCAGTTGTGGATAATTCAGGGTTTTTTTTACTATCGCACTTACAGTTTAAATCCCATTTTTATTAGAACAGGAGTGGGAAGAAGGTAGCTATGTAGCTACTGATAGAGCTCTTTGTGATTTGCTATAGATTAGCAATATCTTACTCCCAACTGTTAACAAAAGCAGCAATGAAATGACTATCCTTCCACCATAAATTATTGTGTTGAAATGAAGAGTGCTTGTGGTAACCAAGAAGGACTGTCTGCCAGGCCTGTGAACTGTGTTCAGTTTTAGTATTGTTAACCAGTTGCTGGACTCAGAATTAAATTCGATACGTATATCTATTGCACTTATCTTTGGTTGGTGTCTCTTAGGCTTCCAATAAAACGAGAACAGCAACAACCACAACAAAGCAACTAGAGCAAGCTTGACTTTTTTCCACTTTTTTTTTTTAAGAGGATAGCAGAGTTATTTAGACTTTGTTGTATCATTGTTGGGCACTGTCCTGTTTTTGTCTTTGCATGACAAAACTGTTCTGGAAAGAAAAGGAGTACTGGCTCATTCCAAGTTCAAAACTACTATTGAATTCGTCATGGGTGTGTGACTGGGTCTTCACATGGATGCAATAGGAAAGATGGTTTTCTACTGTGCTTGCTGTTTTTCTTATAAGTCTCACTGTAGTGGCTAATGGGATTCCATTGTTAGTGGGAATAAAGGGTATTGAGAAGTGCAGTGTAGTACACAATTCTGTAGGAAGTAATTCCAGTTAGATGTCCATCTAATAGTCTGCAACTTATGGAAACAGTTTTGAGAAATGCTTTTAGAAATTTTATAACCCAAAATATGAGTAGGTTTTCAACAAAGATAATTAGTTTTTTTAGTAGTCATTGCAGTTGAGTGTTAATTTGTACCAAGATGTCACTGTATGCATTTGGAACTTTCCTTCTGTTGTGAAACTACATGTGTACTGAAGCACGTATGGCTTTCTCTTAAAACATATAGAAACATTTCTTACTATAAGATAAATTAAAAAATGTTGGCATTATTGAACAGGTTCTGATGGAAAGCTGAAGATTGCTTTGTGTAACTAATATTGAAATTTCCTCAGTACTGTAATTTTTTATCAGTGATTTTTAAAAATAATGAGTTTAAGTCATATAGTGATATGTCTTTAAGATGCCACAAGACTTTATTTGATACTGAAACAGGTTAACATAGCTGTTGCTCTGAAAATAGAAATAATAGGTTAAACAGTATATATGCTTACTCAAAGTGCTGTTTACTTATTTTTATATTTATTCGAAGCAGTTGGTTTTACATAATTACAATATATATAGATTTATAAATGTTTCACAGTGATTTTTCGCCATTTGAATTATTTTGGAATTTTCAAAGTTGGATGTCCTGGGTAAGTGCATAATGTAAGCAGCAGAATGTGTCATCAAGTTCATGAACAGATGGCATTAATTCTTGTAGAATTTGCATCAGAGCAGAATTTGGTAGAATTCTAAATATATCTGATTGTTCTACAGTTACATCATCTTCAGCAGTCTCTACCCATAGTGTTGCTTCGGTTATTGTGGCTGTAATAGAAGGACGAGGCCTTGCTAGAGGTGAAGTGGGAATGGCAAGTATTGACTTAAAAAATCCTGAAGTTGTGCTATCCCAGTTTGCAGACAACACAACCTATGCCAAGGTAAATTTGAATTTCTTCTTACTGTATTCCTTCTTTAAAGTCCCTTAAAAGTAACAAAAATATGTGCCTTCAAGTCACCTGTCAACTTATGGTGACCCAATTAATTTCATTGGGTACTCTTCCACTGAAGTAAAAAGGAAAGCATTGTTTAGATGGGCTATTTACCCTGTTTTGCCCCCATCTTTGGGCTCTGGAGTCCTAACAATGCAGAGCTTTTGCCCCCAGGCAACCCTCACAACTCATGAGGCTAAGATAGGGTAAAGCCTGATAAATCTTAAAATACATGCTGGGGGGGGCGGACTGTTTCTCTTCGAAAGAAATGGATCAGGCCCTGTAGGACTGCAGGAGGCCCTACTGCCATGCTGGCCTGTTGCTGCAGCTGCCATCCATGTTGCACTCTCCAAATCCAGGAAGCAGGCACGCAGCATGTGACTAGGCTAGTCACATGCAAGGGGCCATGCTCATGTGCTACGGGCCTCCTACCTGGATCCAGAGAGTGGTGCACGGGAAGTAGTGGCTGCAGGGATGGGCTGGCATGGCAGTCTGGGCTCCATCTTGTTTCATTGCCTTCCTTACTTGCCTGGAAGACAATTTCATGGTCCAAAAGGTGGAAGAGGCAACAAGGGGGTCAGCTATTTTAGATCTGATCCTAACCAACAGGGATGACCTGGTTAATGGGGTGCAAGTGGTGGGATCCTTAGGTGAGAGTGATCATGTTCTCCTGGAGTTTGTTATACAATGGAAAGGAGAAGCCAGGCATAGTCAGACACACGTTCTCGACTTTAGGAGAGCTGATTTCAATAAACTCAGGGAAATACTGGGGGTGATCCCATGGTCAGGAATACTAAAAGAGAAGGGATCTCAAGATGGATGGGACTTTCTCAAAAGGGAGATACTGAAGGCACAATTTCAAACAGTACCATTGAGGAAGAAAAATGGGAGGTGTCTCAAGAAACCAGGATGGATGACTAAAGAAATTTCAACTAAGTTAAATTTTAAATGGAACATGTATAGGAAATGGAAAAAGGGGGAAATCACCAAAGAAGAATTCAAACAGATAGCGAACACGTGTAGGAGTAAAGTCAAAAAAGCTAAAGTGCAGAATGAGCTCAGGTTTGCTAGAGGAGTTAAGAACAATAAAAAGGGTTTTTTGGGGGGTATGTCCGCAGCAAAAGGAGGAAGAAGGAAATGGTAGGGCCACTATGCGGAGAAGATGGTAAAATGCTAACAGGGGACAGAGAAAAGGCAGAATTACTCAACACCTTCTTTGCCTCAGTGTTTTCAGAAAAGGAAAAGGGTGACCAATCTGAGGATGAAGGAACAGAGGACACAATAGGGGAAATCCAGCTCAGAATAAGCAAAGAGGTAGTACAGGAATACCTTCTTAAACTAAATGAATTTAAATCTCCAGGACCAGATGAACTACATCCAAGAGTATTAAAAGAGCTGGCAAATATAATCTCAGAGCCATTGGCAATAATCTTTGAGAACAGGAGAAGTCCAAGCAGACTGGAGGAGGGCAAACGTTGTTCCCATCTTCAAAAAGGGGGAAAAAGAGGATCCCAACAATTATTGTCCAGTTAGTCTGACATCAATACCAGGGAAGATTCTAGAGCAGATCATTAAACAGAGAGTCTGTGAACATTTAGAAGGCAATGCCATAATCACAAAAAGTCAACATGGGTTTCAGAGAAACAAGTCATGCCAGACTAATCTGATCTCTTTTTTTGATAAAGTTACCAGCTTGGTAGATGAAGGGAATGCTGTGGACATTGCATACCTTGATTTCAGTAAGGCCTTTGACAAGGTTCCCCATGACATTCTTGCAAACAAGCTAGTAAAATGTGGGCTAGACAAGTTAACTGTTCAATGGATTTATAATTCGTTGACCGGCCGAACCCAAAAGGTGCTCAGCAGTGGCTCCTCTTCATCTTGGAAAGATGTGACCAGTGGGGTGCCACAAGGTTCGGTCCTGGGCCCAGTGCTATTTAACATCTTTATCAATGACTTGGATAAGGGAATTAGGGGCATGCTTATCAAATTTGCAGATGACACCAAATTAGGAGGAGTAGCTAATACCCTAGAGGACAGGATAAAAATTCAAAATGACCTGGATAGACTGGAGAGCTGGGCCAAGGCTAACAAAATGAAATTCAATATGGAGAAATGTAAGGTACTGCACTTAGGGCGAAAAAATGAAATGCATAGATATAGGATGGGAGAGACCTGCCTGAATGAGACTCCGTGCGAAAGGGATCTAAGAGTCCTAGTAGACCACAAGTTGAACATGAGTCAACAGTGTGATGCGGCAGCTAAAAAGGCCAATGCGATTTTGGGCTGCATCAATAGAAGTATAGTGTCCAGATCAAGGGAAGTGATAGTGCCGCTCTATTCTGCCTTGGTCAGACCTCACCTAGAATACTGTGTCCATTTCTGGGCACCACAATTCAAAAAGGAAATGGACAAATTGGAGCGTGTCCAAAGAAGGGCGACTAAAATGGTGAAAGGTCTGGAAACGATGCCTTATGAGGAGACACTTAGGGAGCTGGGTTTTTTTAGCCTGGAAAAAAGATGGTTAAGAGGCGATATGATAGCCCTGTTTAAGTATTTGAAGGGGTGTCACGTTGAGGATGGAGCAGGCTTGTTTTCTGCTGCTCCAGAGACTGGAACACGGAGCAATGGATGCAAGCTCCAGGAACAGAGATTCCACCTCAACATTAGGAGGAACTTTTTGACAGTCAGAGCTGTTCAGCAGTGGAACACACTCCCTCGGAGCGTGGTGGGGTCTCCTTCCTTGGAGGTCTTTAAACAGAGGCTGGATGGCCATCTGTCGGGGATGCTTTGATCGTGATTTCCTGCGTGGCAGGGGGTTGGACTGGATGGCCCTCGTGGTCTCTTCCAACTCTGCAATTCTATGATTCTATGATTCATGGTGGTAACAGGGGAGGAATGGGCCAGATGCACAGCTAGACTACTCCAGCAGGGAGCTGGCATATTTTGGCCCTTGTAGATGAGGCCGAAGTGTATACATTAGTCTGTTAAGTTTATCTGATCATTTCTCAGTTACATTGTAATTAGATCTACCTGTAAAGCAGGGTAAAAGTATTTTAAGATTTCCAGTTGTTGCCTCATTAGCGAGAGAGGGGATCTAGAGGGAGGAGGGAGTCAAGAAGGAAACGATTCATATTCTCAGAATCCCAGGCATTAAGTCAGGAAATCCGCCATACCCAGCAACTGGAATAACATTCTTCCTGTCTTGGAGTTTTTCTGTTGAATTTCTGGAGCCTAGCAGAACTTTTTATTCCCACTGAGGCTGTAGTTTTCCTTTCCATGGAGTTTCGAATACACACCGAAGCAAATGTCTGACATCTGCATCCATTGTCTTTCTTTCTCCTACTGTATTTTTGGATGGTCTCACTGATGACATTTTGATTGGGGGGTATGACCTTTCCCATGGAGATTTTCTGCTGACCTTTGTTTCTTCATTACATTTTTGGTTATCAGTTGGAAAGTTTCTCTCCCCCGTCCCTTCTTTTTAGAGCTACAGTGTTAGTGGTATAGCCTTATATCACTTTGACATTATGACTACATATTTTAAAATATAGATGGAGAAACAGGGAATGTGGATAATCAAAGAGGAATATACAAAGAAAAGGTGTTCATGGACGGGGTGGTGGGAATCCACACCCACACCACAACTAAATTTTACCTCAAGGGAGAGAAAAGAGTAGTTGAAAAGAAATATGCAGATCAGGGGTAGTGCTACAACCAGTGACAAACCAGTGTAAAAATCCAGTATATTTAGGGGGACAACTGGATGTGGGAGCTGAAACATTAGAAGGTATAAAATACCAAAAAAGAATGCTCTGACATCCCATCTTGGGAGAAAGGCAGGATATAAATTCAATAAATAAATACATTTTCCAGAATTATTGGGTACTCATGAGGAGCCCAAAGTGGCATATATAGTTCTTTTTCTCTCCACTTTAGTATCCCAACAACAGCTCTGTGAGGTAGGTCAGGCTGAGAGGGAGCCTGACACCCACATTTTCTTTGAAGCCTATGGTGTGTACTTTTCATGCTTTGGAGGATCATGAGAGGAGCTGAAATTATATGCCACAGGTAGACTTGATTGAAGCCTATCACTCATTCCCACCCTAGTTTTGTCCTGCCTTGCTCCAGTCTTAGCCATCAAGCTGAATAGCTGAGTGCCAAGAGATTACAAAAACTATATAAGCCATTGGACAAAGAGAGAGGGAATCAATGAAGAGGGCATGGCAGCTGTGTTCTGTGCCACACCACACCACATCCCTGCAAAGGGGCTGCACAGGTAAGTCGGTGAATCACATTTGCCACCCTTGTGCCAAGTATTAGACTGAAAACCCTTAAGGGGAAGAGACATCTGGTTATTATACCTTAAAGAAGTAGGTATATAGATGGTATTACATAAATGGATCATGATTATGACAATGGGCTTGTCTACACTGACCAAATACCCTGGCTTGCCCCCATTCCGGAGCCCTGTAGTACAAACAACA
This sequence comes from Gambelia wislizenii, assembly GCA_030847615.1. Taxonomy (NCBI): domain Eukaryota; kingdom Metazoa; phylum Chordata; class Lepidosauria; order Squamata; family Crotaphytidae; genus Gambelia; species Gambelia wislizenii. The sequence continues at coordinate 116,038,093 of JAUMIR010000004.1, forward strand.
TAGGGCATTTACCCTGATCTGCCCTTGGGTAGTCCAAACGACCACCAGGGCAGATATGGGACTGGAACAGGGGCCAAGGCAGGATAAGGCCCTTTACCGTGATAGAAGATAATAGCTGGTTTGCTCTGTTTCTGCTGGATCGGGCACCGTGTGTCTGTGGGAGCCCATCCAGCACACCACTCCTCCCTGCCACTGCCAACTCCCTGGCTATCTGGCAGGGGTCCTGCAGTATGTGACCAAGGCTGGCCACATGCAGGGGGCCTGCAATCACATGTTGCGGGATCCCTGCCTGACTTCTGTGGTAGCGAGAAAATGGTGGTGGCGTCAGCTTCAGCGATGGGCTGGTGTTCCGTTTGGACTCCAGCCCATCTTCTGCATGTAATGGGCAGGGGTGGAATGGCCACCTCCGCAGCCAGGATACACCAGCAGGGGACCAGAGTATCCTGGTTAGTGTAGATAAAACCAATAACAAGTTGATGTGCTTTTAAAACTATGCAAATAAATCTCTTTACTAAGTTTCATTTGTTTTAGGTTATCACCAAACTCAGAATTTTAACTCCTTTAGAAATAATAATGTCAAATACTGCTTGTGATACAGGAAATGCAACAAAACTGTTCAGCTTGATAACAGAAAATTTCAAGGTAATCTTGAATTCACTTATTTAACATTTTAAAAAACAAAATTTCACATGTGCAATTATCAAGGATACATATTGTAGTCATATCCCAGTTCCTTAGAGAAGGATGCAATGTGAATGGTGCCGTTTACACGATGAAAATGTAGTGGGAAGAATGCGTGTCGAACCCTGGTTTTTTACACGTACATTGGGTCGGGCACGTGATTTTCGGAAGGGGGCCCACCTTTTATCCCACAACCTGCGGGACTTCCAGCTCGTGGTTTGTGGCAGTTTTTTAAAAAGTCACTGGAGGATTCAGAAAATCGGAAATGTAAAAAGCCCGGGACAAGCTATCTCGGTACTAGGTGATGACTGGAAATGGTGACCGGGGGCGGGCTCAGAAATCAGCAACCAGAAAAGGAGGGGTCAGTCACCCGTTCAACAGATTCAGCCTCACCAGCTGAAAACCAAGGCATCCCTTCCAGCTGCACGAAGGTTTGTGTGTGTGTGCATGTACTAAATCCCTGTTCAATGGATTTCTACAATGCAAACCCTTCAGCTTTAACCTGTTCCTCAACTGCATGTTACAAAGAGATCATGGGCGGAGGGTCGCCCATTCATCCCCTGCCTTGATCACCTCCCTGGGTCTGAACGGATAATCAAACATTCATCACCCCCCCCCAAGGCACAGTAAAATATGCCAGCATCTGGGTCTTTCAAAATGCCTTGTGTGTCACTGGCTTGAAACCTTCACACCACAGCTGCCTCTGCTTAAAGGGTTAACATTTTAAAGAGACAGGGCAATCACAAGCCTCTGCCCCCCTGCACTTGGCTTGTTCTGGCTTGGGCTGCATGGGCTCCAGTCCGCTCTGCTTTTGATCTCTCTCATACTCCCCAGCAACAACTGATCGCTCATCCCCCCCCCCAGTTTAGCTGGCTTTACATGGTGTTCTTTCAATTCGAAAGGAAAGCACAGGGTTTAGCCACTGATCGCTCCTGCTTCTCCCAGATTCCTTCCCTGATCCCCTCAGCACCTCATCCCAAATGCAACACTCATTAACCCCCTCATTCCCAACCAGAAGCCTGAACAATCATTTGAGCCAGCCAATAGCATCGCTCGTGGCGCGGAACTCTAAAGGAAGTATGTCACTAAGGTTGTGAAAACACAAGTAATCGCATCCTTGATTGACAGCCAATAAATAAATAAATCCCGGTACACTAAACATGTGCAAACAGCAAAAGCATGGGATATAAGAGTGCGGGATAAATGAAAAAATACAGGACCTGATGCCGTGTAAATATGAATCATGGGATCTTCCAGAATTTCCTTAAGAGGGACAAAAATCATTTAAACAGCGCAGGACGAATATGGTATCAGGAAGTCCTGGTATGCCCCGCGACAAAAATTGCCGTGTAACTGGCACCAATGTTTTGTGAAATGTTCAGGAAGTTATTGAACTAAAAAGTGGTGTATAAAGACATTCACATAAAAATATTCATAGATTTGTCAGAGTGTTATGTATAGGAAACTGCATGTACCTAAAGCAGGGTACCCACATTGTTTCTTCAGGGTTCTTTAGCAGCAGTTTCTGATTATGCTGCAGGGATCTGGTGATGGCAAAATGTTTAAAATAACTTAGGTCAACTATTTACACATGTGTACCTCTAAATCACACCCATAGCAAAATATAAATGCTCACACTGGATTTATACCAGTGTTTTGGCTTAAATAATTCACTAATTGGGGTGGGGTGGGGGAAATATTCCATTGTCAATTATTTTAAAACATTGGAAGAATACTGTAATAACTTTCTATGATACTGCTTTTTTTCAGAATGTGACTTTTACTACAGTTCAAAGAAAATACTTCAATGAAACTAAAGGCTTGGAATATATTGAACAATTATGTACACCTGAATTTAGCACTGTTCTAATGGAAGTTCAGTCCAAGTATGTGTGTACTAGAGATTAGTAATCTGCTTTTTGTATGCCACGCTGTTAATTGCTTCACAGCCAGTAGCCTTGCAATTTACTCACAAGTCTTCTTGGTCTTTAAGTTACAATCAGGCCACTGATGCAATGATAATACAGCTGATATTAATACAATGATATTAATATACATAACAGTTAAATCTAATATTAAAATGCATAAAATATATTAACACGCTTGATAATAGGTATTGATTTTGGATCAGTATATTGGGTAATTATGTATTTTTAGCTGACTTGAATCCAAGGAAGCATGAGTGTGAAATCCCATGGTTTTTCCTTTTAATCCCTTGGAACACCCTTGGAAGCTGTTTGTGACATTTGGAGATTGTCTGGATAAGTATGGGAGGGGATACAGAATAATACTCTGTGCAGGGGGGGCGGGGAAAGCAAATCAGCAGGAATTTTTTGGCCTGCTGTGCACAAAATCTTCTTGTCTTTGATCGAAAAGCAGGTTTGGATTCAGGATACTGTTTGTTTCCAGTGCTTCTGTAAGTATTTTTCGAACTGAAGTTTTCATTTACCAATACATTTTTACTTTGCTCTTGTTTCCCCTTATATCCCCTCAATCAGATAATTAGAGAGTAGCAATTATTACCTGTATTGAAATTCTGACTACAATAGCTTGGAATTAAGTTCTGTTAGCTCAATAGAACCTTCTTTTGAATACTGTAATTGCAGTTAGGATTTATCTATATATGTGTGATATAAAACAAAGTCGCATGGAGATGAGTTTGAAAGTCTTCCAGGTAAATGCTTTTAAGATCACGGAGTTAAGTAGCTGTAATAACAGGTAGAACTCCCTGGAATTTAACATTGAGTGATTCTTTCATTTCAGTTCCTTGATAATTCCAGATCAGGTTTCATGTTGCTATTTGTTACATTCATCTGGCACTTTCTGCCAAAAGAGGGAGTACAGTGTGACCCCTTTATCTGTGGGGGATATGTGCTAGGACTGGCCATGGATACATGAAACTGCAGGTAATAGCAAATGCTCTAGTTGCACACTTAGAGCAAAAATAGAGCATCTGCTATCCCCCTCCCCCCCCACTTACCTGCTGCCCCGTGGAGGGGAGAGTAGCTGATGTTCCTCTGCTTTGTCACCTGGGAGAGGGGGCAGCTTCTCCCCCCTTACTCCAGCAACTTACTCTGTTTCCTCTACTTCATCACCTAAGAGAAGGAGGTGCAGTTTTTGCCCATCTATTTGGCAATGGAGGTCTGCTTCCTCTACTTCATTGACTGAGAAAAGGAAGGGTAGTTTCTCTCCCCCCCCTCCAGCAATGGAGGTTTGTTTCCTCTGCTTCATCACCCAAGACAATGTGGGGTGGTTTCTTTCCCCCTGGCAACGGAGGTCTGCTTCCTCTACTTTGTCACTCAGGAGCAGCCTGAGGCTGTTTTACGAACAGCGGGTAAGTGAAACTACAGATTTGGGATCTGTGGATATGGGGGTCCAACTGTATATGCAGTTATTAGTTTCTGTTGAAAGTTTTTTTGCATAAGATAGTACATCTCTACTTATCTGTTCTCCTGGTTTCTTTGGTTTTTTTGAATTTTTATTCATTTAATTCATATACAGACATCTTCAGTACGTACTCATGTATAAGTATAACCCAAAAAACCTAGGTTGACTTATCCTTGGGTCAATGCTAGAAACAGATGATGATGATGACAGCTGAATGAGCACTGTACTCCCACTATTTTGTGTGCTTGAGGTGGAGCAGAACGGTGGTGGCCATTTTTAATAGGGGATTACTATATAAGCCTCGTGAGGCTTGGCATTCTCTCTGCAAGACTTGCAAGGTGAAGCTTATACAATGAGTCCTTATTAAAAATGGATGCAGCTGTCCAGCTCCACCTGAGGTCCCCAAAATGGTGGGCACGCTGCATTCTTCAGGCTCCCCCATGCTGCTGCTGCTGAATGCTGTTTGAACCAAAAAAGAAGGTGGGGAAGTAGAGAGGGCTGCCTTTCTCTGGTTTGGGCTAGGGAGGATTAATGGGATGGGAGCACTGCTTTCATGCCTCACCATGCCAAGAGGGCTTCTCACCCCTGCCTCTTGTCACTGCCTTCGCACTGGGTCCCTAATAAAGATTGCTTTCCTTTATTCCTCCCCCCCCCCCCGCCGCCTTTTAGGGCGTGTTGTCATTCTTTTCCCTCATTTATATTCCTTTTGCTATCTGCATTTGTATAGATGTAGACATTTTAAGATCAACAATGCCATTTGCACACACCCCATGTTGTCGTGAAATATAGAGCGCGCACTGGGTACCTAAACAGGTCCAGGCAGCAAAGATAAATAGCAGAGTATTGTTCCTTCAGGCATAAGAATAAAGGTACAGACACAGGCTTTGTATCTAAAAAACAACTTCTCTTTACTTGGGCATAATAAAGAATATTTCCAGTAATATACAGCATTCAGAAGAAAAATATCTTCACACAGTGAGATCCAAAACAGGACTACTTTAGCCCAATCCAGCCAAGCTCTGCTCAACTCAGCTGCAGGGCTGTGAGCTAATCAACACTGATACATTTACCCAGCTAGCTTCTGCAAACTGCTGCTATCTCACAGTGCTGCAAACTGCAGTCTGTTTGTTACATTTCAGCTCTGTACAGGATAAATCTACTGCATTCCCCAATATCCTGACACATGTAACCCCTCAAATAAATAGATCCTCTCTTTCTCTTTTGCTCTTCCTTAGTATGTTCCTTCTATGCATTTTTAAAAGGGGAGGAAAATATTTGTTACATACCCCTAAATTTTACCCTTAACTTTTCCACGGATAATGTCAAAATCCATAATTTTGGCCCAAAAACCTGCCCTTGACTTACACATCAGGTTGACTTCTACACAAGTATACTTAGTTTTTACCTAAATCAGTTCATTTCAGATAAGCCTGCTGTGTTTAAATTATCACCAAATACTCTACATTTTGCTGTGTACTTCATAGATTCAGGACTATTAAAATAGTTTGAATCCTTCTAGTGGTTCCAACTATTGGAAACAAAGAAGCATCAACACTTGTAAAGTGATTAGTGAGAAAGGGGACTCTAGAGAGGATGCCTGCCCTTTTGTTTCACCTCTCTGTTTCTTTCTTTGATCTATGTACTTAAGCCTTTTCTGCTTTCTTCCTGCCTGCAGAGGTCACTTCCCTAGTCCTTTGTCTCCCTTTGTCTGGAAAGGCAACATGCATGAGGCTCCAGCCTCATAATAAATGCTAGGCAACATCCACACATGACAGCCATTTTGGGGCTCTTTTAACAAAGCTTAGGTCAACTCTTTTGCCCATCTCCTTTCCTATCCCAAGATGGATTTCCTGAAACAGTAAGTGTAAGTCTCCCTTTAAAAAAAAAAAAAAAAACCTTATAAGAGCATCCTAAGTCATTTTTCCTGTTTCTACCACAAGCTCATATTGCACTGGCTCTGCTTCAGTATGCTTGACATGGTGGTGGTTGTGTGCCTTCAAGTCATTTCTGACTTGTTGTTCATTCTGCTTTGGAGGTTTTAAAAATTCTGAACTGTTATTACATATTCAGGACATAGATTAGCCATCTGCCTTAATTTTTTATTTTATTTGTTTTAGTTTACTCTCATGCCATCTTCCTTCCTGAAGTTTAGGGTGTATTTTCAGGCTCACAAGTAACAGTTTGAAGTAAGGGCTGAGTATTAGTGACCCACCCAGGATGGACTATATGGCTGAGTGTGGATTTGAAATTTATTTTATTATTTATTAAAATACTTATGCCCTGCTCTTATAGCAAAAGATTTCTGAGCAGCTTACAAGTAGCATCAAAACAAGTTAAACAGATTAAAAACAGTAAGTTAATTTAAATAAGCTAAAAACATATTAAACAATATAATGAGTTAAAAACAGATTTAAAAATATAGAACTTGTAAAAACTATATACAGTATAACAGTCTTTGGGTTAAATGAAGGAGGCCCAAAGGCTTTGATGAACAACCAAGTTTTAACTTGTAACCTAAATCACATGAGTGTTGGTACCAGTCAGGCCTCCATGGGGAGAGCATTCCACAGATGGGGCGCCACAGCTGAGAAATCCTTCTCCCATACCCTGACACAGAAGACCCCCCCCCAATCAGATCTTAATCTTCAGGCAGGCATGAATGAGGAGAGGCGCTCCCTCAGGTATTGAGGTCCCAAGCAATTTAGGGCTTTCAAGATCATCACAATTTCCTTGAGTTCAGACCAGGAACAGCCAGTACAATTCTTTTAAGACTGGCATTACATCCTGTTTATGTGATATTCCAGTCAGCAGCCGAGCTGCTGCATTTTGTATTAGCTGCAGCTTCCGAGTTTTCTTCAAGGGTAGCCCCAGATAGAGCACATTATAGTAATCTAATCGGGAGGTTACCAGTGCATGGAATACTGTGACTCTCTGTCCAGGAAAGGCTGTAGCTGGCACACCAGTTGAAACTGGTGCCAAGCAATACGAGCCACAGAGTCCACTTGGGCCTCCAGTGACAGGGATGTATCTAGGAGCACTCCCAAGCTACATACCTGCATCTTCATGGGTAGTGGAGCCCCATCCAGAACAGGCTGTTTACCAATTCCCATATCTGCAAGCAGGGATCACCAGCATTGAGGCCATGATATTGAGAACACAGCTGTGCTGGGCAGGGCATGTTTCTGGGATGGAGGACCATCGCCTCCCAAAAATAGTACTCTATGGTGAACTCGCCACGGGTCAGCGTAAGAGGGGCACTCCAAAAAAGGAATACAAGGATTCCCTGAAACATCTCAGGCTTGGCCAAATTGATCACCAGTAATGTTCTGCCCTGGCTTCACATCAGGAGGCATGGAGACTCACTATCCACAATGCTGCAGCCTTATTTGAGAACTCACGCTGAACAAGTCTTGAAGAGAAACGACAACGCAGAAAGAATCACAATGCGGTAACATCACCTGAGGAAACCTTCTTCTGTGCTTTCTGCAACCGGACTTGTTTATCTCGGATTGGCCTTTTTAGTCATCAGTGCACTTGCAGAAAGCGCGGAATGAGTCCTTCCTGAATCTTCGTTTGTGAAGAAAGGCCAGACAGAGAGAGATCTGAGAACTGCCAATCAACAGAACTTCTGTCTTACCAGGATTCAGCTTCAGTTTATTGACCCTCATGCAGCGCATTACAGCATCCAGGCACTGGACCAGCACCCGCATAGCCCCACCTGAGTGCACTAAGAAATGGAATTAATTAAGTCTGAGCCCAGTATTCTGTATAATGTAGTGCATTTCTAGAAGACTTGGAAATATTTGCATATTCTCTGTATCCAGACAAAATCCTATTTGCATACTGCCTACATTGTGTTTCCAAGTGTCTTACCTCAGAGGCTAATACTATTTTTTTTTTAATCATGTCCTCATAAGTGACAGATGGTTCTTGACTATAATCAGATGCACCCACGGGAAGATTTTATGTCATTCCTGCAGAACAGACAAACTTGATAACTTTATCTGCAAATAGAAAATTATTTCAGATGGTGTACCACCTGCAATTACTCTTTCCTCAGTGCATAATAATTAAGTAGTAAATCAAACCAAGGTCCATCTTATTCAGCATTTGCCTTCCAAACAGTAGTCAACCAGATGCTTCTAAAAAGCTCACAAGGCAGACTGCCCCCCATCTGATAAATTATATCTTTTGCCTGACAAATACAGCATTGCAGAACACAGGATGCTTGTCTGCAGTGTGGGGGTAAGATGATGTGTTGTTGCCTCTGAGTCGCAATCCGCAGCAGAGGAGGCTTTCTCAGTGATCCAAGTTTAGACAAAATCCAACCGGGAAAATTCCCCTCAGAAGAAAGGGGAAAATCAGCCATACGTGCCCCCAAACCCTAATTTACAGATTGGAGACTATGGAACTGGCACAGTTGGGCACAAAGTGTGTGTGTGTGTGTGTGTGTGTGTGATTTTCAGCTAGGTAGTGCCATGAAAGCAAGCCAAATTTGGTGGACTTCTGACTCGCAAAATCCTCATTCTCAATATATATGTGAATTAGTGGATTAAATTGAAGAGGCCTTTGATTCAATGATGGTTCTATCACTCTGGTGAGTTTTCTGATTCTTGTAAGTTAGAGATCAAAAGGGGAAGGAAGGGAGTGAAGAGGAGGAATTTACTTCAAACCAAACCATCTTAAAACTTAAGATAGGAAGAACTGGTTTTAAATGGACTAAGAGAGGACTGATTTTGTTAAAAATAAAGAAATAAGGATTTCTTACCATGGGAAGAACTCTGTTATGGAAGGGAAGAGATAAAGATGGATGCAATACTAGCTCTAGGTGGCTGACAGCAGACTAAACTGTATGCCATGTGTTATAGTATGAGATTTTATGTGGCAATACTACCACCTAGTGGACATTTGAAACATTGATAAGTTTTCTTCTAATGAATTTTGTTGGTGGTGCAATACTACCACCCAGTGGTCACCTAAAGCATTGCAATTAGATTTTTTTGGCTGAAATACACCCACCTAGTGGACACGTAGGACAAATAGGAGGGAGAAGCATTTGGATTAAGATTATTTGATGACATCTATGACTATGACTCCTGAAAAGCTGTCCAGAATATACAAAGGGAGCTTCAGATAAGTGTTGAAAATGTGAACAGCATGAAAGGACATTTTATCATATGTGGTGAACTTGTGGAAAGGTAAAAAAAAATTCTGGAGATCAGTATAAATTCAAATTTATACTTTGATATACAGAATGTTGAAGATTAAAATTTAGTTAAGACCAGGCTTTCAGATGATCAACTGAAAAGGAACCACGGAGGACTTTTTCAATATATGATCACAGCAGCAAGACTACTATATGTCCAGAAATGGAAGAATTCAGAGATTCTCATGGGAGAAGAATGATTGCTGAAACTAAATGAGCTATCAGAAATGGACAAATTATCTAATTTAATGAGAGAAGAATAATTACAGAGTTTTTTAAAAAAAATTGGAAACCATTAATAGACATTTTGAAGAAAGAAAAAGTGATTTAATAATAATGGGTTTCAAGAATTAACATGAGTTATCTATCTGAAGAAGAGTATGATGTATCTGTTAAAGAGTGGAGTTGAATTGTTACAGTAGTTGAAGAGAAGGTCAGAAGTCAAACTATCTTTGTTTATCTATATATTTTTCTATTATAGTATTTCTATGTACTTTCTTTTTCTTTGCTTCCTTCTCTTTTTTCTGTTTATAGTTTGGTATTTTTTATATTATGTAGAAAGAAATTAATAAAAAAATTGATACCAGCAAAACATAGGACACTTGATTCCCATGTGCTTTTATCATCAACAATAGCAGTAACTATTGCTCCTTCCCTCCTTCTCCTCACCCCCCTTATCATCATATTATTATTAACCGATTTTAAAATAATTATATCTCTCTCTTCCACTCTCAGTTCTGAAGGTGGCTTACAAACTTTATTTAAAATAATACTGTGTATAAAAATAATAATAATAATACTGTGTATAAAACACAGCCTATTTTTAAAAGTAATAAACATGATAAAGTAGTCCCATACCACTTCTAGAGCTTTAACAGAAACTTATTTATGTCACTGTGATCCTATAAAAAAGCCTTGGGTCTCATCTACACAAGCCCCCCCCCAAACATCATGCCCCGCAGTAAGAGCAAGTTGCAGCAGCTGCAACTTGTCTTAGTGGTCTTTTCCTCCCAGCAGCCCCCATAAGCTTCGCCACCAAAGATGACAGGTGAGAGGGACATGGCACAGGAATGGCGGGGGGAGCAAACTGGGGAAGGGTGTGAGAGACGTCCCCCTTCCTTGGTCCCTGTGGGCTCAGCAGTGGTGACGGGATGGTGATGGGGGCAGGGAACTGAGGAAGGGTGAAAGAGACCTCCCTCCTTCCTTGATCCCCGTGGGTGCAGCAGCACCGCCAGTGTGTGTGTGGAGGGGGTACAGGGAACCAGGGAAGGGGGAGAGGATGGTAGCTGCCCTCCTACCTTCCCTGATCCCCGTGACGGCAATGGCAGCAGCAGCCGGGGCTGGGTGGGTTGGTGGCAATAACAGCCATCCACCTCCCTTCCCCATCCACAATGGCTGTGGGGGGAGGCAAAATGGTGGCTGCAGGTGCTTGCCCTGTCAGCAAGCCCCGCCTCTGCATTTCTCCAGCCAATCAGGGTCATGGTGCCTTAAGGATGGGACAGCGATTCTGATCGAATCACTGTCCTAACGGGCAGAAATGCGCATCCGTCTGTGTTTTTTTTTAAGTTGGGAAAAGCCACAAAGGCTTTTCCCCCATGTTTTTTGCCTTTCCCTCCCCACCCCTTCACGATAGCTTGACATGTTGTAGGATCCCATTAAGACTGGTCATCTTCCCCTTGCATTCTGTGAGAGGTGTTTTCACCATTTAGACGACCCCTAGGTAGACAATAGCATTTTGACTTGGCCTAAGGCCATCAGTTTGGATACCAGTCAATGGAATATAAAAAATTCCAGAAACAAAGTACCGTTATAGAGAAAACTCTTCTAAAGATACAACAAACTAGAAGTGAACCTTGAAGTTTATCTTATTAGCCACACAGAGTCACATCTGTGAATCTTCATATATTTCTTTGACTTCTTATCCTTCAGAAAGTGACACAGGAACCTTTGCCTTCCAAAGGTCAGAACTGGATTTGGGATAGTCTGAAACCCCTATGTCAATTTATTTCAACTTTGCTACTACACACAAAAGCTTCTAAGCCAAATGTATACTACTAAATTTTTAATGTTTATTTATTTTGTCCTATTATTTCATAGGTATTACTGTTTGGCAGCTGTTGCAGCTGTGCTGAAATATGTTGAGTTCATTCAAAATTCAGTGTATGCGCCTAAGTCACTTAAGATTCGTTTCCATGGAAGTGAGCAAACAGCAATGATTGATTCAACATCAGCCCTAAATCTTGAATTAATAACTAACAATAGGGATCCTAGGTAAGACTTTTTGTTTCATATTTCTAATCTGTGGAGAAGGAAGAGAGCAGGATTTTATATTGGCAGTTTAATGCACTGTTAAATATAAATGTATATCTGGCAAAGCAACAAAGTTTATTTGTCAAGTGAAAATATATATTTAAGTCATTGCAATTTTTAAAGGACTAGAATGTGAACAAGTCAGGATTAGAGGGTCCACCCAACCCTTGTGAGCTGCAACCGCCATCATCTTCCTGGAGTTGGAAATGATGTTCCAGAGATGGGGGACAATTTTCTGATGTGTAGGGTTGGGGGCAAAAAAGTGTTTAAAAAACTGACATTGGTACATTAGAGATTGGTGGGGGTCTTGAAAGGGGCCCAAGGACTGCAGAGGACCCTGCAGAGGATCTATGCAATCCATGGGCCACAAAATTCCAACTCTAATGCAGTCTTTCAGGCTAGTATCCAATATGGGGTCTGTGGTGTCAGCCCCATCAGGCTGGCCCCGCAGATCCTAGCACTGGCTGCTTGTCACTCTCACCTTGCCCTAAGGGCCCCCCTTTCAAATCCCTTTCTGGATTTGGGTTTGGGCTTCTAGGTGACCTTTTTGTGGACAAGTCTGGCTAAAAATGTTTCTTCTGATGGTAAGCATGACCAACCCTTATTCCAGGGTGAATAAAGCCAGTCTGAGTCAGTGGTTGAGTAAGCCAATGTCCTGTAACTGTGTATAAAAGTAAGCTCAGTCCAGAGCTCATTCTCTTCTCGTGAATGCTGATGTCTGGCAAAGCAGTTTGTCTGTCAGTTGTAAATATTTGTACATATTGCAACTGCTTGACTTTGAAGATAAAAGTGCCTCCTGTTTATTGGACGTCAAAACACTCTGTGTGTGAGTATTCTTGGGAATGGGTTGCTATTAAGTCTGCTGAGGTATTTTTTGGCTTCTGCTGGGGATTGAGTGTCCTATCACCCCCGACATGAACAATCAACAAACCAGTCCAGATTATTTATTATAACCAAGCTTTAACAACTTCCAGGATTTAATATTAACTCTATATTAATGTTTCAAACAAATGGTATCACACCTTGCCTCCACTCAAATTCATACACCCAGTAACATTCAATCTCCACTGACTCTCACAACAGACTCATCCAACTGACTCTCTCAAACTGCCCACGCTCAACTGTCATTCCCAACTGACATTGTCACAGACTCTCTCACTTACAGGGGCCCCTCCCTCCCATCACAGGATTTTGTGCTGGGATTGGCTGCCTCTGTCCTTCCAAGCATTGCTTCACATCCATTCATCCAAGCATACCTCAGCCACAGAGTTGCAAGGTGGCTCTTCACAGGGTCATTCTTAGTTTAAAGAAAATGAGAGGAGGAAATCTAAGTATTTCTAGTTTTAAAATACTTAAAGGAGGAAGAATTTCATTAATTTTTTTGTCTTCTGCTTTGTTTTTCTGATTTATTACCACATTGACTTGGGAGAAAATCCCTCTAAAATTAATGGGGCATATCTCAGATCAGACTTGCATGGTATTACCCAAAACAGAATCCAAAATCATAAAAAAAAAGCGATACCTTTATTGACCAACAAAAATTTTAATCCTTTTGCAGCAATGAGACAACCTCTCTGGTATCCAGGATGTCCCTATTCCTTTGTGAAACCATGTGCTTCTTTGTTAGGCAGAGATCATAGGATTTTCCAAGAAGTCTCTGTACTGCTGCATCTGGAAACAACTTTTAGGTGCTCTATAGGTAAAACTAGCCAATTATAGTCTGGAAGAGAAGTTTTAGCTTTGTTGGAGGTAGAAACCTTGGAGAATTTAGTCCCAGTCCATATTTCCCTCTTGTTTACGATTCCCCTTGTGGCAAAATGAGGCATCTTACAATCCAGGAAACACATTCAAGGGTAGCCGTGGTGGCTGCGTCTCAGTCCCACATGGCCAAGAAGGGGGAGTGGCCTCTGTCTGCATGTGATCCCTGATGAAGAAGCCAGTAGAGCTTCGAAAAGCTTGCATTATGTGTTTTGCATTTTGGTTGGCCAATAAAGGTATCACTTTTTTATGGATTTTGGATTTTGTTTTGCTGCATGGCCAACACGGCTACCCCTGGATGTGTTTCATGGTACTGCCCAGTTAAACTCTGACTCCTCTCCCCTCATGGGGTGCTTTGTACATCTTTGGGTTCATTTTCAAATTACTTGATTGGTGTTTGTGTTGGTGTTTGTTTCCATCCTAGCTTTCTGTGTTAATCTCTCTTTCTTCCTGACCCCACTACATACACAAATGGTAAATGTGACACAGGGTTCAATATATTGCTAATGTAAATTCTTGTGAAGCCAGTTCTTATTTCACTTGATGAAGGAAACAGTTCTGGTACACTGCTAGTTCTTAATATCATCTATACAAATGATTAGTTACATTTTGTCTCACTTGTTCATATGTTCTAATCACAAAACTTTTATTTGGAACAGTCTGAGTAAATTATTTCATTTTCACTGAGAAACCAAGTTTATTCATCTGAACAAAGCTTTTGATATATTTACAATCACATACTAATAGGCAACATTCACAGCTTGAATCTTTAACAAATGCATATCTATATGCTGAAAGTGTTTTATTATGTTAGGTACTTGTTGCATAATAATTCTTGATTTCTCTCTTGTACTGATAGCTTTCTGCTCATAAAGAGCAGGTTTAGAACAGTTCTTTGTAGCAGGCCATCCTCTCTGTCTTACTTCCTCCCACCTCACCCCAAGTTGCTCTTTCGTTGAGTGCACTTAATGCAAAAGGGTATTAATGGCTGGCCCTGCATGCTTTTCCTTGTGATGCAAACATTCACATCTGAGACCTAGAAAGAAACCAGCTAGATGCCATCTCCATACTGTTTAGCTTTAAAAGCCTATTTAATATAAGTATGTATAGAGGTGTGCTATTAGCTACTGTACCTTGAATCCCATCTTGGGAGAAAGGCGGGATATAAATCCAATAAATATTGTTTTTTTGTTCAGAAGTAGGTCCTTTCTCAAAATTCTTTCAATGTCAATTACAAGTTTGTGGTTTGAAAATTTTTTATGTTTTACTGCTTCCCATTGAATGTTCTTTATCTATGAAAATGAATAGAACGAATTAGAAGAAATCAGTAGCAATACTTGCCTACCAGCCCAAAGGAATAGAAATGGGCACAGAAGGAATTAAGATGTATTTATCACTAATAAATCTATGATCAACTGGAAGCAGTAAAACAGGCAATACCCCCAAACAAGATGCTATTAGTTACAAGCACAGGAGCCCTGAAAAACATTAATAGCCATTTGCTATTGAAAACTGTTTTGGACTGGACAGGTGATTTTTATTGTCAAAAACCTACAAACAAACCATAAATCAAGTTGGGGGTTGGGAAGTTAATACAGAAAAACAGACTTCAGTGATTTAACAATGGTGCCATCTGGATTCATCATAAAAAGTATGTGAACAAAGGATGGCAATTCCAGAGAAAAGAGCTAGTATGGAAACAATCAAGGTAAGGTTCAATATAGTTACTGAACTGCCAACAAAACAAAAGTGAGTTTTGTGTGGAGGTGGCTGGGCAGGGGAATAGTTATGAAAACCTGGTGGGAGCTTCTCCACACACTGCTCTGCACAGATGAAAGAAAGTGTGACTTGTGCATATATTAGCTGTTGTGAAAAAAGATTTATATAGTAATATGTACATTTAGTTTGACTTTTGGCAACTTTATTTTGTGAGATTATTTTTCAAATGTGTGCTGTCTTTAAAGGAATGGTCATACTCTTTTTGGCGTTCTAAATTACACTAAAACACCAGGGGGAAGCAGAAGACTTAGGTCTAATATTCTTGAGCCTCTAACTGATCCTGATACCATTAATACAAGATTGGATTCTGTTCAAGAGCTTCTTCAGAATGAGGAATTCTTTTTTGGTCTTCAGTCAGGTAATCAAATACTGTTTTATAAAAGGGGTAAAATACTTCTGTTATTAAAGGATTGGTCAAAGTATCATACCTTGGTTTTCCATAAATGTTGGGAAGATTATGCATCATTAGATCAGTCTCAGTTTGTTATATAATTTAAGTCAAATGCAGGAGATTATGATTAGATCATTAGAAGGATATTTATTGCAACTTTAATGTGGGCACAGGATCACTAAATTTGATTGGAGCAAAGCAGTGGTGTTAAGGAAAAGGTTCCAACTCTTCCTCCTTAAACTATATCTGCAAACAAACCCTTGCAAACTGCTGTTATAGTACAATCCTAACAGTGTCTACTAAGTAGTAAGCCTACAGGATACAGAATTGCAACCTTATTGTATTGGAAAAAAATTCATGTATAAATGTTGTTACCATATTTCTCTGCCTGAAAGACTAATAGCTGCATTATAGCTGAACCAGTGTGAGGGAAGAGGGCTCGCCTTTACTAGTATAGCTACTTCAATAAAATTTAGAGTTTATTGAAGTAAAAGGTGGTGGTGGGGTGATCTAGTAAGGAATCTTCTGTGTTTTGTGTATGGCGACCTTAAAATAAAGCTTTCATAACCAGGTGGGGTGGGGTGGTATTATATTTAAACTACAAAAATTATTTGTGTTTCTGTATTATAGTATCATATGGTAAGTAAGGTTCTTCTTTATAGTTTCTGTGACTGATACATATGGGTTGCCTGCATCCATACAATGCATCATTTGGAACATTCTACAGTTGAGTGACTATTTTGGGAATAGCTTGTCCCTCCTCAAAATGAACATTTAGGGCCAGTTCTTGCTTCTTCCCTCAGTTGTTTGTCACCTACCACAGCAGCAGTATCAACAGGAAAACACTCTCTAGAATGTTTTCCTTCAGCATGGGTTGAATGACCAATTGAATTGATACTTGGTTTTGACTAACAGTTAGGACTATTCTCTTTTCATTGTTTGATTTATGTTTTAGTTAGTTCCACAATCACCCTTTTAAAGGCATAAGGCTCCAAAAGGGAACTTTAAGGAGTGAAGAAAAGTCCCACAATCAGTCAGTTCTGGTACCTGTTGTGTCTCAGCAAAGAGCAGAACATGGAGATTTGTTCTCATTGTCAGGAATTCACTATGTAGGCATGTAGCATTCACTGTTCAGCTGGATCTTGGAAAGAAGCAGAACAGAAGTAACACAAGAAAAAGATAGGCTCTAATGATATGGATGGGTCTCACTGATCCAGGCTGAAGGTTTCACCATGCTACTTTGTTTACAATCTTAAGTGATATCTGCTTTGGACCACTTGCATCTGCAGAGCAGACTATATCTACTCTGGACCACTGCATCTGTTGAGCTACCATCTACAGAGCTATAAAGCATCAGTACCATTGATAGTCTCAGTATTGCACTTCTCAGGCACCAAGAGATGACCAAGTTCTGCCAAACTAAGAATGGAATTGAGCAAGTCAATATGCTCTTCTATGGGTGGTTCAGCTGGATTTTGAAAAGAAGCAGAACAGAAGTAACACAAGAAAAAGATAGGATCTAATGAAATGGCTGGACCTCCTGATTTCAAACTGTCAAAACAGCAGGTATGGTTTCATTTCCATTCCTCAATATAGTCAGTGGACATTCAGCTTAAGAAAACTAGATCAGTCCTACATCATTTTCAACCTTGGGGTTCTTCAACTTAAAATACTTTACTCCAGAGTGAAGGACTGTCATTAATCTTGGTAGCTGTCACCTGTGAAACCCATTCCTAAATCTCCAGTATCAATATTCAAGAAGGTCCAAAAAGATCTGGAAGGGATAGCTCATGGTGATGTAGTGCCTGTAGCCACCTTTTAAATGAAGAGATTGTTGAAGTTTCTCCAAAAGAAGTACCACATGCTATGATGGCCATCACCTCATTGGTACCAAGAAGAGATTTAACAAATCCACAGCTGGGCTCTCACCATCAACAAGATGTTTTGAAGACAGCTCATAAACAAAAAGGGTGTTCTTACAAATGGGGCAAGTTTTGAAACTTCTCACTACAATTAACAATTGCATTATCTGAAGTTAACATTACTCACATCTTGAAATTTTTGGTCATTGTTAGTAAACAAGGTTATCATTTTCTTCCTTACAAAGGTTATTTGATAATGATTCCATTAGAGTTTTGGACTACAGATAGAGATCCATGTTTTACTCATCCATGGGTGATTTTTTTTAATGATTGTAAGAATTTGCACTCTCTGGTCATGGGCCCAACCCTGATTTGCACTCTGGAATTGGTGTTGTCACAGTTGTCCCATAAGCCTTTGAGCCTTTAGCTTCATTTGGCTTGAGGTTATTTATCAATAAGACAGTCTTTCTAGTAACCATCAGTTCAGGCAGCAGTGCTAGTGAACTTTGCACTCTGAGAGTGGACCTATCATACTTTCAGTTTTATCCTGATAAAATAATGCTGAAACCAGACACTTCTTTTCTACCAAAGGTAGTTTCAGCATTTCACATAAATCAAGATATCACTGTACCTACATTACCAAAGAATTCTTCCAGAGACCTTGAAAGAGCTCTGGGTGTACACACAGTGTTAGCCTTCTACATCAGCTGAATAGCAGGTTTCTACAGGTCCAAGAAGCTTTTCGTCTGCTGTTCAAATACTAAAAAGCATCGACCCAAAGATTTCAAAGTCAGTGCCCTCTATAATCATTTTAGACTATCTGATGGCTAAAAGCTAGCTTTCTTTAAAGTCCACTGAACAAGAATACTAGCAGATTCCACAGTTTTTATGAGAGGAATTCTCTACTTGACATTTGCTTAGCAGCTGTTTGGGCTCAACCATCAACATGCATTCACCACTATAAAGTGGATGCAAAGTCTAAATGCGACCTTTAAGAGAGCAGGTTTGCAGTTATCAGTAGCATGACACTATTGTGGTGAATAGCTAACTAATCTCTCACTGTCACAAAGAAGAGGAACAGGTTGCTTGCTGGTAACTGTGCTCCTTCAAGAGGTCATCTATTAAATCACGCTACCCATGTTCTTCCCTTTTACTACGTCTTGCAGTTTCCTCATTAGTTCAGGCTACTGCTTTGATGCGCCTTGTATTGAGAAAAGAAGCAGTAACTGATGCTAGGCATGCATACTGAGATGGTGGGATTACCACTGAAATGGTCACTCAGCTCTAGAAGGTTCCAAATGATGTACAAAGCGCGCATAGGCAACCCATATTTATCAACATTAAAAGTAATTGAAGCATTTTCATTAGAGAGGAGGAAGAAAACATAAAATAATCTGAATATTCTGGCAATTTAATTAAGGTAGATTCAATAAAGGTTTTCCTAATATCATGGTAAAAGAGGTAGTAAAGAAGAATGTGGGTCACTGGTTCAACTTGCCCAGAGCCACAAGGGCATCTGCACAGAAAAGGATTTTCTAAAATCCTTCCAGCTCTGTTGAGAATCAAGTTGTGCTAGTGTGAAGGCGCTTTGATGCTTTTGAATGGAGAGTGCTGAAATATAGTTTCTTCTTCGTGGTCTCTGTGGACTCACAAAACTGGGTTATTTCTGCACCCGCGTAGTACACAATCAGAACCTTCTGGAATAGTTATATAATGCTTTTTGGTGGTAGCTCCGCCCATCCCAATGGTTCCCCTCAGGCGTTTTTTTACTTCAGTTTCTTTTTGTTCGCCGCGTCAGCAGCACCTAGGAACTTTTTCTGCGTACTTGGTAGCATTTTCTCTTGGTTTTTGACTATGGTTTGGCTTTTTGGACTTCGCTTCTTTGTCTTACGGCTGATTTTCTCCTTGCACTTGACTTGGACTGTCTTTGGATTTTCTTTTGGTTGTTCCCTTGGTTTATTTCTACCTTTGATTTCTCAGCTACAACTCTGGTCTGTTTTGATGATCCGTTAGAGCTCCTCTGGCCTCTTTTAAACGGTGTGCAGAATGTGGGGCTAAATTACTGGAATGCGATGGGCATTCCCGTTGTCTTCTTTGCTTGGGTGAATCGCACAATGTGTCCTCCTGTCTTCACTGTAAGGCGTTCATCCCCCCAGGCCCGCAAGAACTGGCAATCGCATCTGAAGGCCCTCCTTTACGAGCAAGCCTTGAAGCCATCAGTGCCATCTTCTGTGACTGTCTCTGTGCCCCTGAAAGATCTGGGCAAGTTGACACATCGTCATTCTCCAACCCACAAATGAGCCCATACAAGCTCTTCGAGCCCAGACAAACAATGCCAGCTGGATTTTACCCATGAACCTGAATCCTTGAATCCTGGGGGTTCTTCTACTTTGCCTCGGCTACAGGCCGCTCCCTCGAAGCTGGGTGGGGAAAAAGAAGAAGGAGCACACTAAGCATTCCTCTGAGCACAGAACCTTCTGCCACTGTACTGTTCCTTTCGTGGCCTCTGTGGTCTGTGTTCTGATCCCTATTCAGGACCCTTCTTCTACGGGGTCTGTCCAGATTTGTTAATGTAGATACTCCTTCACTCTCTGAGGGTGAGATAGTTGAGTCTCCACCTGTTTGAAATCCCCCTCCGGTTTGACATTCTCCAGTCCTGGCAGTTTCTCAGGAGGAGCTCCTCCGATTCAACGACAGTGGGGTCATAGGCTCCCCCCGCCGAGACATAGCAAATTATCCACTCTCTTGCTGCAGGTTGTCTCTCCAGATTGAGGTCTCCATCCCCAAGGGGAGTGGTGCATCCACCTTCCCGATTGGAACACGAAGGCTTCCTGGGGGTACGAGATGCAGCACAACCTTGGGATGAATGGTCCCCCCATCTTACTGTCCATTTCACAGAGAGCTGCATTTCAATAAGACCAGGGGGAACTAAATTGTAGAAAACAAGACCATTTATGATGTCCCATCTCATTTGGATCCGCTGAGTTATCACGAACCTCTCCACTCACCAGCCTGGTCCTTCAACTTGCCACCTAATCCAATTTGACACGAGCCCTCCAGGCCTGTTTTGAAGGATGCCATGATTCAAGTCACACCTAAGCATCTAATGCCTGATCACGTGGGCCTTCTTCTGGGCTGTCCTCCTCCAGTCCCTCGTTGCATGCATTCTCTCCTTCCAGATCGACGAGAGCTTCCTCCAAACAGGTCCCCTTCACCTTCTCCCTCTATGGGGTCTTTTTCATCTGACCTGCCTCGCTACCCATCCCCTCCTTCCCACCTAGTGGATGGTGATTCTTCCTCCCCAACCAATGATGTAAGGGCATTCTCAGAACAAATGATTAGGATATCGAATGCCCTGGATCTTAAGACTGCTCAGGAGTCCAATCCCTTAGACCCAATATATAACCAGATCAAATCAAAAGCTCTGCCAGTGGCAACTCTGCCTATCCTGCCTCCACTTCTGAAGTTGTCCAAGAGCTCATGGGAAACCCCTTCTTCTCTTCCCTCAACATTTAGGAGGATCAACAACCTATATAGGGTATCGGGGGAGGAGATTGACTGGTTCCTGGAGCACCCAAAGCCAAATTAGGTGATTGTCAAAGTGTCTCAGTTTTAGATCTTCCAGCGCTCCCAAGTGACCCTGGCTGACAAAGAAGGCCGTAAGCTTGATATGATGGCCAAGAAGCTATACTCGTCTGCTGCCCTTAGCCTCTGCATTTCCAATTATTCAGCGAGCATGGGGGCATATCAGCAGGTTTTGTGGGGCCGCATCTCGCCCTTCCTAGACCGCCTTCCCGATGAAGAGAAACAGATCGCACACACCATCCAGATGGAGGCATAGCCATTAGCAGGCCAGCAAATTAATTCATCGTGTCATATGGCTGACTGCTCTGCTAAATCTATCACCGGCTTGGTTGCTCGCCGTTGACATGTGTGGCTCAGTTCATCTGGCCTTTCACCTCAGGCTTGCACCACAAGAGGATATGCCTTTCGACCACTCAGACCTATTCCATCAGTCGACAGATGAGAAACTAGAATTTACGCAAAAGATGCAGACTACGGCCAGGAAATATGGCATGCCATCTCAATCCCCCTTTGTGTCTTGTGATCAATTTGGAAGCCCTCTTCTTCCTGGAGGTCATGCTACCCTTCTCAGTCTTTTTCATCCTCAGGCAAAGGCTAGTCCTCTAGTCCGCAGCAATTCAAGCTGTGTGCTAAAAACCAGCCCAAACAGCGCCTTTGACTTTACCTGTTCTGCTGCTTTCCATCTCATGGTGAAGTTTGGGAATCATCTGTCACACTTATACGGGACCTGGTCGATCATCACAACAGACTGCTGGGTGTTGCAAATAATCTGGGATGGTTACTCCATCAAATTTGAGGATTACTCCCCACAGATCGAATTCATATAACATCGCCTTCCCCTGTCTTATTTGAGGAGGTACAGACCTTACTTCAGAAAGGCACCATTGAACCAGTGCCTCCTCAATTTTGACACCTTTGCTGCTTCTCGAGGTACTTCCTCATGACCAAGAAAAGCAGCGGGCTTTGGCCCATCCTTGATCTCCGTGGGGTGAATTCATACATTGTTCTGAAGCACTTCTGCATGGTCACCTTTTCCTCAATCCTGCTTCTCCTTCAAAGAGGAAACTGGTTTGCTACCGTTGATTTGAACACACACGCACATGCTGGCCAACCAGAGGAGGAAACAATTAGTGGAGAATTTGAGATAGTGCAGGCAATAACTTAGCAGTACTTAAAGAGCATCCTTGAAACTTGCCATGCAGAATCCATAGTCAAAGATGGTCCAAAGTCAGGGCAACAATCAGTGTGGTCTAAACAATCCAGGGGTTGAGGAATCCAGGCAACTTTATCAGGAAGTTGAGGGTCCAATGACAACAGTCCAGAGACAAGGAAGCTGTCCAGAAAGTTGCTTTTGGAACCCATCCTAAGCAGGCTTAGCTCTTAAATGTGCTGGCACCAGCTGCCTCTAATCACAGCCTCTCCTCTGCTGCTTAGCAAGAAGCCTGCCTGAGCTGCTCTGTGTGTCCTGTGTGGTGTCTGTACAGACTCTCCAGCTGTGTCCTCTGCCACATCAGCAGCAGGTGAGCCCTGCCTTTGATTCCCCTCTGGCTGAAGCTGCTCTTCAACAGGGAGAGCTGCCTGAGTCTCTTCTTCAGCCTCCTCTTCTGGCTCCTCATTCAGGTCCAGATCCTGGCCCATGACAACTATGATGTATTATCTGAACAAGCAAGGAAGTACAAGGTCCCGCTCCCTGATGCTGCTCACTCTTCAAGTTTTCAGAAGTGGGTTTATATCCACAAAAGCTCATATGAAATAAAAACCAGTTAGTCTTAAAGATGCTGCTACATTTCTCCCCCCCTTCCTCCTTTTTATACTACAAGAAGCTAACACAGCTTCTTCTTTGAAAACTACCTCAAGAGCAGGAAGGCTTGAGATTTCATCCAAATAATTGCAAATGGTTATGGATTGGCCTAGAACCTAGCTACTTAAATCTGGCTCTCCATTGCTGGAACAGCACAAATCCTTCTGTTGTGTAACTTAGTTGCTTTGTGAATCCTGCATATTCTTCACTCCAGTTGGGCTGGAGGAGATGAGAGAGAAAGATTAGAAAAGGTGGCTGATTCTGGAGGATATGGCCCCAAAAGTAATGTTTCCCTGTTCTGTCCTGTCTGGATTTTGGAAACAGTATAGGAAACTTGAGAGAGAGAGAGGGAGGGAGAGCTAGAATCTCCTGGTTCCGGCTAAGGGTGGAGGACAGAGGTCCCTCATCCCTGGCCTTTTGTCTGATCCATTTCCACCTGGCAGGGAAGGGTCTTTACTGATAAAGTCTGCTATTGATGCAGAAAGTGCTTGGAGAGCATCTAGCTGTGAATCCTGGAAAACCCCAGCCCTGGACTTTTGCCCAGGCCATTTCCACCTAACCTAGGAAGACAAGACCTTGACTGATTCCAGCTACAAAGGCTGCTGATTTAAGACCATGAGTATGAAGGCTTAGCAGACAAAAAGGCAGGACAAGCCGTAGGGTGGATGAAGAAAAAGAACAACATGAAAGAAAAAGGAGGGTGGATGAGAACATGCTGATATAAAGGTGCAACTAATGGTTTTTTAAATCAGGGTGAATCTGGGTACTGTGTTTTCACTTGTCTGTAATACAGTTATATTTATCATTTAACATAATTATACCTACTTTCTGGTCACTGTAACCAGGAGCAACTAACTAGAACAGCCTTATATGCAAACATAGAAGAAGTGGATAGAGTGAAGATCCTGGTTGCAGCAACACTCTAGAACAAATATAGAGATCTCAGGTGAAATTTCTACAGATAGTGGTTAGCAATGGGATCACAACAGTGCGATAAGTGGATAATCACAATGCATCTGCTGGAGGGCTGTTAGGGAGCCTGAAAAATAAAAGTAATATATAAATGAACTCTTTATATATAACGAATACAGAGAGTAAAGGTGGAGTGGAAAATATGGTTTTACAGCTTGAAAATTAACTGTTATAACTGCTGCTGAAGACTGTTGAAACTAGTTAATCTAATTTTAATTTTATATTACTGATCTGTACAGGCATACATGTTTCATTGATTGTTTATGGGCACAACAATATAAATATTTATTTACTATAGTCAGATATATATTTTGTAATGTTACAGTTATGTATTTTTATATATGCTGTGGTCTTTTTTGGATATGTTAATGCTTAGAATTCATGTAAAGCAGTTTGGAAGACAAATCTTTTTTATGCTGAAGTGGATTAGAACGGTACATTAGTGCCTCTCCACTAATAGAGAGGAGAAGAGGGGGGCGATCTGTCATGGCAGAGGTCTCTGCTATTCCCATTTTACTGCTCCCTATGCAAGGAGAATGCACCGAATCAGGGTTCTCTGTTGGCAGAGCAGGGAGGAACCAGTGAATCCAAAGCCTCACAGTTCTTCTAGACAGATCCTATATTGGCTGCTTAGCTATGTTAGCTCAACTGATGCCATGTAACACCATAGATCTCCGTAGGACTTGGAAAGTTATTTTTCTGTTAGTTATAACAGTGTTTAAAAAACAATCTGTTCTTGTTACTCATTATGATGATAAGCATAATTAATTCATCATGCTACTTTTGCATAGCTTATTACTTTCCTACTGCTTTCTGTTACATCTGTTACATTTTTGAGAGGACAAAGCCTTAACATCCTATGGCATAACACTTGGAAATGTCCTGTCAAATTGCCTGTTAAAATGCCCTCAAAAATAATTTCTGGGGGAAAAAAAACTAGACCTGTTACTCATTTCTCCAATAAAATAAGAATAAGCTGCTCTCATTTGCTACCTTGTTTTTAAAATGTTTATTTGTTGCAGTCCTGTTTTTGCCAAAAGTAGCTAGTTACAGTTACCAATTTTATTGCTTTCAAACTCTGGGTCTGTCCGTCTGAAAACCCATAGAGATACCTACCACCACCTTCCTCCCTAGCCGGCAGTGGCGGGGGGTGGGGGTAGGGTGCGGAAAGGCCAGACTGCACCAGGTGACACTGTCAGAAGGAGGGGTGACACTGGCCTTAGTAATGCCACAACAGGCCAGCACTAATCAGCACAGCTGGGAATTAATTAGTTGGTCTTTGTAACTCCCCACTAGTCCCACTCAGGTTTGTTTTGTCTGTTCCAGGGACAGCAATGTGATTACATTCAATATATTGGCTTAAATTTTTGTTGGGTGAGCTGAATGGTTTGCTTGACTTCTTTTTAGTTATTTCAAGATTCCTGGACACTGAACAACTACTTTCAGTTTTAGTTCAAATCCCAAAACAGGATACGGTATGTTTATGAATACTTTTTACTTGATACACAATAAATAGCTGATATCTCTCTTTGTTATTATTCACTTCTGCATTTATTGTGGGGAAACAACAAAGCCTTGAAAGGTGTGTGCTTAATTCAGAATTGATAGCATTGTGTATTTTGCATTTTAAATTTGTGTACTTTTATTACCTGAATAGGAATCTAAATTTTCCAAATGTTTAGAAGGTTTAGATATCAATATTAAAGATACCGGGTGTTAGAATATAATGCCATTCTTCATGAATGTACTGCAGTCTTAGAGACTACATTATTCTTTTCAAAGTATTTTATGCATAAATACTGGTTGTAACAATCAACACAATGTGCTTCCCTTTAACTCAGTTATACACAGCTATTCTAATTCAGAAAAATCAAACTGTTTTTAATGTAATTTTATATCTTATAATGTTTTTATGAGCTGACGTAGATACACTTTTGTAAACTGAAAGGTAGAATTTAAATTATATTTTAGGGGTAATTTTATATCTTCTGTTTTTGTGAACTGCCATAGATATGCTTTTGCAAATTGAAAGGTAGGATGTAAAGTATTTATTAAAAAATAAATAATGCATCCTGAAGTATTACTGAATTCTAAGTAATAACAAGAGTTGCCCATGTTATGAACCATTACTATTCTATGAAAGCATGTATTCAATTGTGTTATGCTGATTCCCAATCAAACATACCTGTTTAGAGCTTACAAGCACTATATCTTGGTTTTCATGTCATTAAGCTAAACAGTTTTTAAAGAACACTTTGAAGATGTTAATAGGAATGGTAAGTCCCACAAAGGAACTATACAGTAGATGAAAAGTTATTACCTTGGCCTGCATGGCCAAGGTAATAACCATGGCCTGCATGGAAGTTTTATAATCTGATTGAAGAGGTATGGGCCTAGGTGAGGGGTTAGCTGTTGATCCAGCTCCAAACTTTTTTTAACATATCTTTATTAAATTTTAATTGAATAGAATAAAATTAAAAAATCAAACAATAAACACATTAAATACAATGGACACAAAATAAAACAAAAAAGAAATATACAAAAACATAACAAAGCAAACAAACACATATGCATACACAAAAAAGGCAAAATTAATTAAACTTTAAAAAGACACATTTTAAAAAATGACTTCCAAGTTAACTATGGCTATATAATCTTAATTAAATTTCAATTCCTCTCTCTAATTTTTTATCTCTTTGACATATTACCTCCATCTATTTTTTTATAGGTTCTCTTACAAGTCAAAACCTAAAGTTATCCAGTCTCCATTGAGTTGTTTTACATGGTCTGTAAAGGGTCTCCATATTTTTAAATAGATCCAGCTCCAAACTTAAACATATCAATGTGTTGGGGAGATTCTTATTTTTACCTACCTACAGTTTGTGAAAGAAGTTGTGTGTGTATGGGGGGGGGGTGTTGGTTGCCACTGTGTATTTTATTTCCTTGTTTGTGAGTGGCTGTACTTTACTTCCTTGTCTGTGAGAGGCTCTATTTCACTGCTCCTGTGATAGCCATAGGACCATCCCAGTTCTATATAAGAAGTAAACAAATGGAATCTTGCACTACAATATTACAGCTCTAAGAACATTCCCAGCTCTAAGAACAACATTCCTGATCAGAGATTAACCTACCATAAACCTAACTAGGAGCCTTGTAAAACTGTACATAGAGAATGGAGGAATATTTGGGAGACATCTCCTTTTTCTTTCCTGTTCTCTGTATATTGTGTATCTGGTGGTGGAGAGGAAGGTTTTAATTGCATGGACCACACACCCACTCTTCTCAGTTTACTTTTTCAGGATTTGTTAAGCTGTTAAGGACTCAAGGCCACTGTCCTCTCACCTGCCATCTTTTTCCTCATTTGTTCCCCTTCCCCCCCCCCCACACACACAGTATTTTTCTGATCATTATCAAAGATGCAAGATTTCTAACTGATACCCAACATTCCAAGATCCTCACCTTCTCAAGTGATTTTAAAAATATTTTTTCTCCCTTATAATTTACAAATGAATATGCTTCTGTTTAGCTGTATACTACCCTGAGTATACAAAAATCATCTTATTTTTGTGTGGCTCTGTATTGTTTCAAGTGGGAAAACGGAGAGAGAATCACAAAGGTGTGCAACAGTAAAGGTTTAATGGCCTAGTATTCCCACAGGACACAGTGCTGTGCATTTAAGTACCCCTAAGGAAATTAGTTTTAACTGTGTTGGGTTATTAAACATCTACTGTTGTTGACCTTAGAGGCTGTGTCTCTTGTTCTCTCTCTGTTATTGATGCCTTCCACTTTGCTTTCCATTTTGCTTCAAAAGTGACATTTATAGGATCACCTGATAACAAGGTTAGGAGAATTATTATGATGCAACAGTGCCAACCCGGAAGAAGTAACAGTTTGTGGTTCATTAAAGAAAAGAAGTAAGTTAACATTTCTAATGAAACCTACAGAGGAAATATGGGTGACAACTGAGCCACAGGCAACAGTAATAGTAAGTACAAGAGAATCTAGGACACATTATATTAAAGGAGCAATAAAATGATGATAAAATATACACCTTGTTGCTTTCTAACAGTTTAATGCATCTGAATCGAAGATAACAAATTTAATTTATCTGAAGCATACCCTGGAACTTGTGGAGCCTTTGAAGGTATTATATTCTATATAAATATCAATTAAGGTTATCATTAGGCCTAGGGATCTCAAACCAGAGACTCTTGTAGCCTCTACCACTCTGTATCACTATTTTAGTTTGAGGAGGAAATTGCTAGCCTGCTATATATTGCATTTCAATGCCATCATCACAGAGGGTCAGACATGGGGCCCTATCACACTGTATAATTATAACACTATTGTTCCACTTTAACTATCATGGCTGCATCCTGTGGAATGCTGGGCATTGACATACACAGAGACGTCTAAATAGCCCTGCATAAACTGCAAACCCCAGGATTCCACAGTATGGAACCATGACAATTAAAGTGGAATCATAGCACTATAACTGTGTAGTGTTTTAGGCTGCAGGCAACAGCTTACAGAGGGATGGCAGGGTGTCACTTTGTCTTCTAAAGCTCTTTACTGTCCATTTTCAAAGCAACTCATTACTCGGGCAAAGATTAAGTTCATAAATTGCCCACTCCTGTAAATTTGCATCTCTATTCACTTCTTAATTATCTCCAGGTAGATGTCTCTGACCATTTTTAATGTGTGGATGCCTACACATAGGCCCCTATGCATACAAAGCAGACTAGAACCCTACTTTAGAACTTACTCCTTGGTGTATCTGGCATCAAATCATTCTTTGTTGCTCTCATATCTGTGTAGTAGCCCAATGTAGCCCTTTTAGATGGTGAGGAAACGTAAACACCCACCTTTGCTCCTGGGAGGTAAGAGCCAATGCTGATGGTAACATTGTTATTGATAGGGTCTCCCAAATCAGACAGAATTTTGCAGAGGCAGTAGTGGGGGTTATATTGGAGGAAGAACTCTCAGCGACAATGGTTGTGGCATTTTAGCCAACTCTTGTTAGTACTGAACAGAAGGTGACAAGGGTAAACCACTCCTGAATGTCTTTGCCTCAAAAACCCTGTGATGATGAGATCATCCAAAATAAAGCAAGAAATAGTGCTGGAAGATGAAACCCCCAGTTTGGAAGGCACTCTACCAGCTACTGAAGAAACAGCAGAGGATAAGTATGAGGAGTGTTGTGTCTAACGATGCTGCTGGACTCAAGCCAAAAGGATGTTCAGCTGCTGATATGCTGATATGTGAAAGGAAATTAAAGTCTAAAACTGTACAACACATTAGGAACAGTGAATGTGCTAAGCATGAAGTATGTATCAGGGAAAGCTGGAAATCATAAAAGAAGAAATGGAACAGATAAACATAACAGAACTTGATGTGGACACAAATGGGACATTTTCAACTAGATAATTACAGTTGTCCCTCCATAGTCACGGATTTGGCATTCACGGATTTAAGTATTCACAGCTTGAAAATATTCTTTAAAAAATAATAATCCAAAAAGCAAACCTTTATTTTGCCATCTTAGATAATGGACACCATTTTGCTATGCCATTGCATATAATGGGACTTGAGTATTCACGGATTTGGGTATTCACAGGGGGACCTGGAACCAAACCCCAGCGAATGTGAAGGGACAACTGTATACAGTGTTTTACTTTGGAAATGACAATCTAAGAAGAAAGTACTATGCCTAATTGACGGGGAACCAGAAGAACTTTGACTTGAAGTCAGGAATACTGTGTCAGGGAAGAATGCAAAAAGACAATATTGGTAGCCCAAAACAAAGAAAATGCTCAGCGGATGACTGATGAAACTCTTCAAACTTCAAGCAGAAAATGTAAAAAGTAATTGGAACAGGTTCCGAATCAGCAGCTGTTTACGCAAAGAGAACTATTATAATAATGCATGCAAAGAGATAGAAGAAAGTGAAAAAGATAGAACAAGGACCTCTTCCACAAGATCTAAGAAATCAAA
The DNA here is from genome assembly GCA_030847615.1 of Gambelia wislizenii. NCBI lineage: Eukaryota > Metazoa > Chordata > Lepidosauria > Squamata > Crotaphytidae > Gambelia > Gambelia wislizenii. The sequence continues at coordinate 116,067,819 of JAUMIR010000004.1, forward strand.
GGGAAATTTAAACCAAGAGTAGGGATACTATAGATCCAGCAGGGGAACACATTTTGTGATCTGCATAAAATAAAAAGACAATGGGAGCAATACACTAAGGAACTATATAAGAGAGACAAAATGATGACAGATTCATTCAAGGAAGAACCTTTTGAAGATGAACCCACAATTTTAGAAAGTGAAGTGGAAGAGACCCTTAAAGCACTTGGGATAAATAAATTACCCAGAACTAGTGGCATACCTATAAAGCTGATACAAGTTATATAGCGACAGAATCCATCCCAGTTCTAACAAAAATCTGCCAACAAATATGGAAAATTAAACAATGGCACACAGACTGGAAATATTTAATATACATTCCAATGCCCAAGAAAAGGAACACCAGGGATTGTAGTAACCATCAGACTATTGCACCAATTTCCCATGAAAACAAAGTGATACTCAAGGGTCATCCCCACCCACCAACAAAGACATCCAAGCTGAATTCAGAAAAGGAAGAGGCACCAGGAGTCATATTGCAAACATACATAGGGCTTGTCTACACCATCAAATACCCTGAATGCCCCCAAATCTACTGCTATCAAGCCACTTGTGGCATGGCCTTTTTCCTGAATCTAGGGCTATCCAGCCAAATGTGTCATGTCCCACATTTGCAGCCTTTCAGGGCATCCTACCAGGATGTGCAGTATGTGGGATTCAGAGTTTTCTGCCACAGCTGCTACCACCAGCAGCACATCCAATTTTAAAGCTCCAGAGCCAGTTCCTGGTGGAAGGGAGAGGTTTTCTCACTTCCCCTGGATTGGCAGTGCTACCTCTGCCTGCTCTCTTGCTTGCCCATGGCAGGAAGAATGGGAGTATGGATGCAGGCAGTGCTGCCAAGCCAGGGGAAGGGAGAAAACCTATCCCTTCCACTGGGAACAGGCTCCGGAGCTTTAAAATTGGTAGCGGTGGCAATTGGCAGTGGTGAACAAATCTCCACCAGGACAGTGAAGACACATCCCTGCAAAGTATAATAATGTGAAGGGCTTGGGGGGAATGTGGAGGCATGCAGACAAAACTCCATTCAGAGTTTTTATCTCACCTGTAGACAAGCCCGTAGAATCATAGAGATGGAAGGGTCCCCATAAGCAGTCAAGTCCCACCCCTGCTCAGTGTAGGAAATCCAGCTGGACCATCCCCAGCAGGTAGTTGTCTAGTCTCTTGAAGATGTCGAGAGAGAAAGAGACCCCAGCAGCACCCTAGGTAATTGTTTTCATTGTATACATTGGAAAAATTGGGGGAAGGAACATCAGCAATTTAAAATATGCAGGTGATATTATATTACTAGCAGAAAATAGTAAAGATTTGGAATGACTACTGATGAAAGTTAAGGAAGAATGTGAAAAACATGGCTACAGCTGAATATTACAAAAAACAAAAATAATGAACACAGATGAGTTATATAATGTTAAAGTGGGTGGTGAAGGCATAGAAATAGTTTTCGATACTTTGCTTCAGTAATTAACCAAAATAGTCACTGCAGTCAAGAAATTAGGAAGAGACAGACTTAGAAAGTTAAAAACAAACTAGGTAAGATTTTCAAGTTTAAGGACATATTAGTAAAGACAAAAGTCATCCACGCCATCCTATTTCCAGTTTCTTTGTATGGTTGTTAAAGTTGATAGGAGGAAAATCAACTCATTTGAAATGTGGTGCTGGAAAAGTGTTCTGTGGAATAAATAGGTCTGAAAACAAATCAAGCCTAGAAACAAGCTCCCTAGAAACCAAAATGACTAAACAAGCTATCATACTTTGGACATGCAATGAGAAGACATGACCCTTTGGAAAAGATTATAATGCTGGCAAAAGCAGAAGGCAGCAGGAAAAGAGGAAGACTGCATAACAGATGGATTGAGTAAATCAAGAAAACTATAACCCTGAATTTACAAGACCTGAGCAGGGCTATAGATAACCAGGATTGTTAGAGGTCTGCCATTCACAAAGTCACCAAAAGTTGAACACAACTTGATAGCAAAAAACAAGAAAAACAAATTGCATTTTTCTCTAACAGTAACTACATTGTACAATGGGAGGCCTGCTGTGACTTACTTGTTTTAGTTTAATTTAGCTTAGGGTTGTTTTTTCCCCATTACTTCTCAGGCTACCAGGGTGCCAAAGATGATGTACAGAAAGTAAAAATGGCTAATAACAGAAAACATTATTTTTAAAACATACACAAACCATCTTTGGTTTTTATGACCACAGGCTGTTTAAAGTACTGTAGTCTTGGCTACCTTCCAGATGTTAAAGGGGGATGGAACCAGGAAGAGAATTCTGTACCTGGAGAGCTGCTACAGAAAAAGCCCTCTCATATACTCATCAGCTTAGGGCTTATCTCTATGGCTGTATTCTGGCTATGGATCTGGCCCCTTCCTCCCCCATTACCTGACTGCCTTGCAACCTGTTGCTGCAGCTGCTATCCACGTTGCTCTCTCCGAAGCCAGGAAGCCAGCCCGCAGCATGTGATCAAGTCCCCCCGCATATGACCAGCCTTGTTCACATGCTGCAGGACTCCTTCCTGGCTTCAGAGAGAGGAACCCAGATGGCAGTTGCAGTGACAGCTGGCGTGCCAGTATGGATTCTTGTGGACCCGTGAGGCCTGACCTGTTTCTTCTGAAAATATATGTTTTTCCCTGGTCATTTTACTATAATGGTTTAACAGGCTTTACCCTGTCTTTGCTCCAGAGTTGTGAGGATTGCCCTGGGCAAAAGCCCTATGTCATGTGTACTGCAGGGCTCTAAGATGGGGGCAAGACAGGGTGAATAGCCAGTCTAGGCAAGGCCTTACTTTCTTGGAGTAGTGGCACACACATCAGGGAGTCCACTGAGGATCTGAAACAGGAGGCAAGCTTGTATGGGAAAACTGATCTTTGGAGCCATTTAATGCTTTCTGCATCAAATTGAGCACCTGGAGCTGATCTTAGATGCAGGCTGGAATCCAGTGCAGTCAGTGCAATATATAATTTTTAAACAATCAGGGCTGATTTAAGGGCCCTGCAGCACCTGCAGCCGCAGGAGCCCCCATCATTGTGGTGGTGGGGGCATTGTACCCCTTCTGCAAAAACATTATTAGCAATAATCTGAATATCCTGTACTGTGACTAGATTAGGTTAGATTAGGTTACACTAACCTGAGATAAATATATGGGGGCCCCAAAATAAAATGTTACAGCCTCCCCCCGTTCCTTAACTTGGCTCTGAGTCTGACAACAGTAGCTGTAGCTTCCAAACACTTTTCAAGGGCAGACCCACACAATGCATTAAGAGATATTAGCTATACCCGCTGTAACATACACTGTGTACACCCCCTGTGCAATATCCCCCAGGCTACACACGCTGCCCCCTGTGCTGCTGCCCCACAGGCACACGCTGCCCCTGTGCTGCTGCCCTGTCCCACAGACACACGCTGCTCCCAGTGACATCCCTGCACCCCGCAGACACACGCCACCCCCTTGTGCCTCCCCTGTGCTCTGCGAACACACAGTGCCCCCACGTCACTCCGTGCCCTGCAGGCACATGCTGCCCCCATGCCACCCCCACAAACATGCCTCTCCCCTGCACTGCCCACCCATCCTGGCACCCCCCCTGTGCTTTCCCCCCAAGCCCCGCAGGCATGCGGCACCCCCATACCCTTCAGACACATGCCGCCCCCTGCGCTGCCCCCACCCCCCGCAGGCACACACCACCCCATGCCCTGCAGGCACATGCCTCCCCCCCTATGCCATCCCTGCACCCTGCGGGCACATGCCACCCCCCGCACCGCACACACACACGCCACACTACATCCTACTCACATCCACCATGCCTGCAACAACGGAAAACCCCTCTGCCACTGCCATGTTTAGAAAAGACTTAAACTTCATGTTCCTGCCCCCAGTGTGCTGATATATAAAGATGCTTAGACGTAGAGTTTAATATATGTTAGTTATATAGATATAACTAAGGCATGAACTACTGTGAGCAAATCAGCCCTTCAAGAAGCAAGATGCAGTTAGCACACTAACTGAAACTGGACAAAGATACTCCTGGCCACAGCTGCCATTTGGCCTCCTAGGGGTAATGTTGGAACTAAGAGCACCTTCAAGTTATGAACCTGGTCTTTCAGTGGGAGTGCAACCCCAGCCAGGTTAGTCTGTAATCCCAATCACTAGTTAGTTTTCCTATTGACTAACATAACTGTTGTCTAGATTAAGCCTTATTTTTTTCCATCCACATCCCATCCCTCACTGCATCCAGATAATGATTTACAGTATCAATCAGTATATCTTCTTTGTGGTCTCTGTGAATACACACAGTGGGTTACTCCTGCGCCTGCGCAGAGCGTTTGGAACTATCTAGAATCGCTAGGCAGAACTAACTTTGCAACATTTTGGCGGTAACTCCACCCACCCTAATGGTCCCTATATAGGTGCTCCTGCCTAAATCCCCTCAGTTCCTTTCGTCTGCCGCGTGAGCAGCTAGTAAGGAACTGTCTTCGCTAGTGCTAGTCTTTTTCCTCACTCGTGTTTGACTCGGACTGGTTTTTTGTGTTTTTTTTTGGACTTGGATTTGGATTTTGGATTTGTCTTGACGCATCCCTGCTTCTGACCGGATGGTTTTTCTGACGACAATTTGGCTTCTGACGACGATTTGGCTCCTCGATTTGGCTTGACACTTGACTTCGCGACTGTCTCAGGTCTGATTGCGATGGCTTCTAAATTGGCGGGCTTCAAACGGTGCTCCGTTTGCCAAGCAAAGTTGCCGGCCTCTGATGGGCACTCTAAGTGCCTCATCTGCCCGGGCAAGGCCCATAATGTTGACGCTTGTTCCCACTGCCGCAACTTCATGCCGCAGGCTCGTAAACAACGTCTATCGAGGCTAAAATCTTTCCTCTATGAGAAGATGTTGAGCCTGCCCGCTACACCGCTTCCACTGGCGGCCGCTCCCCCGAGAAGGGCCAGGTCACCATGTTCTGGGCCCTTGGCCAGGAGGCCGAGTCCACAACGGGGCCGATCTCCTGAGGCTGGCCCATCAAAGAAACGTCACCGGGCCTCTAGCCCTAAGTATAGAGAAGCGGTGGCTTCTGATCCCAAGGCGGTCAGAAAATCCCATAAACATTTGATGACATCGAGTTTGAAGAAGGCCGACAGACCTTCAGGCTCGGGTTGGGATCGACCCTCGGTACCGGCCGTGGGACATGACCACTCTGGCCTCTCCTCCAAGGGGAAACCCAAGAAGAAGGCCAAATGTACCTCCCACAGGCCAGAATCTGCCACCTCGGCTACCGCTGCCTTGGTCCCCATGGAGCTGCCTCGCCCTTTGGATCCGACATCTTTAGCCTCGGTACCTGAACGCTCTCCGCGTCCTGCACTGCAAGCGACAGAGGGCTCCGCTCTTGCCGTCGGGACCCCTGAACAACATCAACCCTTGGGTCTGACACCCGTCCAGGTGGTCCAATTGGAGGAGGGAGAAATTTCTGATGAGGATCAAGCCCAACCTCATGCCAGGACTGACTCGCTGGCATCCCACGAGGAACTCCTCTGTACGGACACGATAGTTATCGATGTGGAATCCTCCTCCCAGCTGGCAGAGGGAACAAGCCGTACCCCTATGCCTTCTCCAGTCCATCACGGGATGGAGGTGGAACACGAATACAGCACCCACTATGCATATGGTGCCTTCGATGCAGCCTGAGCCACACTTGGCTCAGAATATCGGCCTCCTCCAACACCGTTCCACGGCCTCCCCGGGTACCACTGACCTTCCTTTGGTACCGGAGACCTCATCTAGGCAAGCTCCTTCCGTTCCCCGCCATGCCTTTCTTTTCATGTGCCGGATCAGTCCAGTGCTGACTGGAACCTATCCCGCAGACCTCTCCTTGTGGATATGGGCAGCCAAGCAGATCCAGCCATCGGACCGCGGGCTTCCACCAGGGTCGATACCGCGAGTCAAGTCTCCCCACTTCGACAGGAGCACAGGTCGTTACCCCCACTTCCTGCACCAGCCCCTATTGATGTGACACAAGCCTCCCATCCTCCATGGACAGTGTCACCGGCCAGCCGGAGCCCATCCCCATCTGCGGACTCATCTTCTGACTCGTCCAGCTCTTCTTCCCACTATGTCCCGAGACATCCGTCTCCACCTCTGGAACTGCTTGACAAAGATTCCTCATCTCCTATGGACGACATACGGGCGTTCTCGGAGCAGATGGTGCAGATGGCCCACGCCTTAGATCTGAAGCTGACGGAGAGGGACTCTGACCCCTTGGACCCGATTCAATGCCGGTTTAAGTCCAAGACACCTCCTATGGCCGAGTTGCCGATTCTCCAATCCCTACTGAAGCTAACCCAAGGCAACTGGGAGAATCCATCCTCCATACCACCCACCTCAAAGAGAATAGACTGTCTCTATAGAGTATTAGGAGATGATATTGGATGGCTCCGTGAACACCTGCAGCCCAACTCTGTAGTGGTGGAAGCTTCTCAACACCATCGCCAGAGTCGACCTCAGGCGAGCCCGGCTGACTCTGAAGGCCGCAAAATCGACATCATTGAGAAGAAACTATTCTGCAGTGGGACTGAGCTTTCGCATTGCGAATTACGCAGCATGCATGGGGGCCTACCAGCAGGTCCTTTGGGAATGGCTGGGACCCTTGATCCGGGACCTCCCCGACGAGTGTCGATGCATGGCCGAGGCCATCCAGCAAGAAGCTCAAGCCTTAGCGGGCCAGCAGATGAACTCGGCCCGACACGCAGCAGATTGTGCTGCGAAAACAATTGCCGGTTCTGTGGCGCTCTGCAGACACGCATGGCTCTACTCCTCGGGCTTAGCCCCTCAAGCTGCTTCCACCATCGAAGATATGGCCTTCGACCACTCGGGTCTTTTCAACTCCGCTACGGATGAGAAACTCGAGTTTACCCAGAAAATGTGCTCAACAGCCAGGAAGTACGGTATGCCCTCCACCACTTACAGATCCAAGGCATGCCCCTCCTGGCACCAATACTACCCTTCCTCCTCCCAGAGAAACTATAGTCAACAGGCTTCGAGATGGCCTCGGTACCAGCAACAGCCCCCCGCCACTCCTTTGGTGAGGAGTCAGTCCTCCACCTCTCACTTTCACCCATCCACAAAGCAGAGGTCCAAGGACCTGAGAAAGAGAAAGCTCTGAGCCCTGATCCTTATGACTCTCTCTATCTTTCCTTTTAGACTCAACTCTTCGGTTGTCGCCTGTCTCGGTTCCTACCCAACTGGCTGTCAATAACATCAGACCACTGGGTGCTACGCATTGTCCAGGAGGGTTATCGGATAGAGATCAACCAACTCCCACCAACAGGCTACATCCGGACAACCTCACCATCCCTTCCCCTCCTCGAGGAGGTCCAAACACTACTTCAAAAGGGTGCGGTCAAGATGGTCCCCCCTTCCCAACGTCATCTATGCTTCTTTTCCCGATACTTTCTGGTGAAGAAGCGAGGGGGCGGACTGTGGCCGATTTTGGACCTACGGGGAGTGAACTTCTTCATAACTCCAAAGAAGTTCAGAATGGTGACCTTGGGGACAATCCTGCCTCTTCTCCAAGAGGGCGACTGGTTCACCTCGGTCGACCTCAAGGACGCTTACTTCCATGTCGGAATACACCCCAACCACAGGCGGTTCCTGTCCTTCCATATCGGGGCAGAGTCCCTCTAGTTCAGGGTGCTTCCCTTCGGCTTCTCCATGGCACCGAGAGTCATTACCAAGTGTATGGCACCAATGGCAGCCTTCCTATGGCAGCAGGGCATTGTTGTGTTCCCGTACATCGACGACTGGTTGATAACAGCCTGGACTCGACAGCAACTGATCTTCGATGTCAAATTCATCCTGGAACTGCTAGACTCACTTGGACTCATAGTGAACATAGAGAAGTCCTACCTCCAGCCCACCCAGTCAATACAGTTTATCAGAGCTTGCCTCGACTCCGAGTCAGCGATCGCCGGTCTGCCCTCAGACCGCTTCACCTCTCTTTGTGCTGCCATCCATCTTTGCCGTCAATCCCAGAGAGTATCAGTGTTAGCGGTACAGACACTCCTGGGACACATGTCAGCCACGACATCTGTTACCCAGTTTGCTCGACTCAGGATGTGACCGCTCCAGTCTTGGTTTCTGGGAGTCTTTGATCCCCTCATAGACCCTCCTGGAACCCTCCTCACGATGCCCCGGGCTGTCCAACGCTCCCTGGACTGGTGGCTCGACCCGGGGATGGTGCTTTCCGGCATGCCCTTCGAGCCCCCTCAACCTCATGTCACCCTCACCACCGATGCTTCAATGATGGGCTGGGGGGCCCATCTCAACAACTGAGTGGTACAGGGGACGTGGTCCCTCAACGAGAAACAACTTCATATCAACATGTTGGAGCTTTTAGCAGTAAAGAAAGCCCTGAGAGCATTCGAGATCCTGGTATCGGGTTTGGTGGTCCTAGTCGCAACCGACAATACCACGGCTATGTACTACCTCAACAAGCAAGGGGGTACTCATTCTCTGCCTCTTCTCTCTCTAACCATGGAAATTTGGGACTGGTGCATCGAGAGGAACATCCTCCTCCCATCCACCTGCCAGGGGAGGAGAATCATCTTGCAGATGAACTGAGCCGTTCCTCTTTCTCCGTACACGAATGGAGCCTACACCCCTCTGTCGCTCGGACCTTGTTCCAGAAGTGGGGAACGCCAGACATCAACCTGTTTGGCACAGCTTCCAACAGGCAATGCCGCATGTACCGTTCCCGAGACTGGAGCAGGGACTCGAAAGGCGATGTGTTCCTGTTTCGGTGGTCCAGGCCCCTCCTGTATCTGTTTCACCGTTTCCACTCCTCACCCGAGTTATAGCCAAGATGCACAGGGATCGATCAAACACGATCCTCATCACACCATGGTGGCCTCGCCAGGCGTGGTTTGCTCCCCTTCTGTGCCTGGCCAACCGTCGCTTTCTGTATCTTCCACACCACCTGGACCTCCTGCCTCTGCAGGAAGGGAAGGTCAGGCACCCAGACCTGGACACACTTTGACTGACGGCGTGGAGGATCCTACCGTAGGGACGGCACCGGCACCAGGTGGCCTCCCGAATTCTCCGCTGCCTCCAGATGTTCAGGCTGGAGTGGATGCTGTGCTCTGACCGTCGACACGACGATCCTATTCCTATAAGTGGAAACGCTTTGAATCCTACCTTGCTGAAATTAATGTTTCAATGAGTTCTGTCTCGATACCGGTAATTCTCCGGTTTCTCCTACACCTCTCTAACTCCGGTCTCTCAGCATCCTCCATTCGTACCTACCTGGCAGCAATATCCATGGAACTTCAGGCAAGGGGCAAACCTTCACCCTTCAGAGATCCAACAGTGAAGAAGTTCCTTCGGGGGTACATTAACTTACACCCCCCGGTAGTAGAACCTACCCATGCGTGGAGCCTCGAACTGGTGTTGTCGCAACTCACAAAGAAACCCTTCAAACCTATGGCCACTGCCGACCTCAGGCTTGTGTCTTGGAAGACAGCGTGTCTAGTGGTGATCACGTCAGTGCGTCGAGCTGGAGAGATTTGTGCCCTCTGATCCGACACTCCTTTTCTGGTGTTCCATAAGCACAAAGTAGTGCTCAAGCCCGACCTCGCTTTCCTCCCCAAAGTTGTTTCTAGCTTTCACTTGAACCAATCCATCGTGCTTCCTGCCCTGATGCACGACCCCAAAGATGACTTTGAAAGAGCTCTGCACACCCTGGATGCAAGGAGAGCATTGGCCTTTTATGTTCAATGGACTGCTCAGCACTGGAAATCTCCTAAGCTTTTCGTCTCTTGCTCTGCCTCTAGACTGGGGACCCCTATCTCCTCACAGAGACTATCCAAATGGGTTGTCTCTCTGATTTAACTCTGCTATGAACTCGCTCAGAAGACTCCCCCAACTTGAGTTCGAGGACACTCCACCAGGTCGGTCTCCACCTCAACCGCCTTCCTTTCTGGGATCCCATTGGAGGATGTATGCAGGGCGGCGACCTGGTCCATGCTGATGACTTCTATTTCACATTATAGACTTGACACTCGATCCCGTGCTGAGGCAGCCTTTGGGAGGGCTGTGCTCCTCTCTTCAATTCAATGACTATTTTCTGTTATGGTATGACTTTCTCATGTGCATGTGTAATTGCTTTATGATTTTCTCTTCTGCAAGTGTAAATGCTTTATTCATGTGCTCTGCGGTAACTCCTTGAAATATACCCAATTTCATGTTTTGGGTTTCATGTTCATGGATTGCATTCATTGTTATTGATGACTAGTATCATTTTGCTGGTCCTCATCAAAACTCTTAGCATGACACCCCCCTCCTGTAGGTGAAGCTTGCTAGTCTACCCACTGTGTGTATTCACAGAGACCACGAAGAAGATGGACAGGTTGCTTACCTGTAACCATAGATCTTTGAGTGGTCTTCTGTGAATTCACACAGACCCGCCCATCCTCCCCTCTGTGTCCTGCTATGGCTTATATGCTTAATGTTCCTGATGCTGCTCTTCGCGGCGTCCTTTACGGAACAGAGGGGATTTAGGCGGAAGCGCCTGTATAGGGACCGTTAGGGTGGGCGGAGTTACTGCCAAAATGTTGCAAAGTTAGTTCTGCCTAGCGATTCTAGATAGATCTGAACGCTCTGCGCAGGTGCAGGAGTAACCCACTGTGTGAATTCACAGAAGACCACTCGAAGATCTATGGTTACAGGTAAGCAACCTGTCCATTTCCACAGTGCAATCCCATACAGTCTTCTCAGATGTAATTCCATTTAATTCAAGATCATGTTGCAATCCTGTTCAATTTAACTGAGAGGAAGTATAATTGAAATCAGTATAACTTACCTCTGAATAAATATGGATACAACTGTGCTATATGAGAACTAAAGGTTATAGAATTCATTAACATTTATGTACATTTGGAAATATAAACATTTCATGTTAATTTTAACAGGATGCTTTAAAAGTCTATAAGACACCATTGTTAAAGGCTTATTGTAATTCTTTGGAAGACAACAGGTAAAGTATTACAAATAAAATCTTGTTGAGTAGTATTGCTGTTATGTCTTCTGTTCCATATTTTATTACAAGTTTTACTTTTTACTTTAAAATTAAACTTTGAAGTACTTATTCTATATTTAATGCCATTGTATTCCTTGCTATGACGTTAATATATATATTTTACTAATAAGATTATAAAATCATATAAGTTTAATTAAAATAAGGAACAAATACTGATTGTTGGTACTATTTTTCAGTAGTCTTTCACAATAAAAGACTTTTCTGTAGTCTTACATCAATAAGAGCACTTTCTCTATGTTGTAAATGTAATTCAAAGTTGTTAACTTGAATTAAACCATTTTACTGATATTTGTTCTAAAACATAATGTCTCATTAAGTAAGTTGATTGATTTATATGAAGTTTTGATTAAACAAGGAACTCTGACAGAAAATATTACTCATTAGTTCTGAGTAGTCTTTTTAACTAAAAATGTTCCTAGCAATGTAATATTATCTAATATAACTTTAGATATGATAGTGTTATTATAATATCTTTTTAAAATATACATCTCAGATTTTTAAAACTACAGAGAATACTAAGGTATTCTTAATTAATTAGAAATAATTGTTTTAGATTTGGAATCATACTTGAAAAGATTAAAACTGTCATTAATGATGATACAAGATATACAAAAGGGTGTTTGAATATGAGAACTCAGAAGTGCTACGCAGTAAAGCCTAATATCAATGAATTTCTTGACATAGCACGGAGAACATACACTGAAATTGTGGATGATATTGCAGGTACTTTGTTATTTAAGTGCTTAATTTTAGAGTATTGAATGACAAATATAATTTACAAGAATGAATTCTCTTTCATGACATTTACAATACAATACTGTTGTTGTTGTCCTTCAAGTCATTTCCAGCTTATAGGCAAAGCCAACTCTATCATGGGGTCTTATTGGCAAGATTTGTTCAGAGGAGGTTTGTCATTGCCTTCCTCTGAGGATGAAAAGATGTCATTTGCCCAAGGCCATGCAGTTGATTCCCATGGCCAAGTGGGGATTCAAAGACCTGTGTCCCAGAGTCCTAGTCCAACATTCAAACCACACTGGCTCTCACAATGTTTGAGTACATATCTATTCAGAGATCCATAGAATCCAATAGGATGCACTCCCAGGACTGTATGCATACAAATGAAGCCTTAAATTGTCCTGATCATACAAAGTTTCTGAAATACTGTTAACGTGTGAAAAATCTTGAGTTCTTTTTCTATATAACTCTTGGTATGTAGCTCCAATGAGCAGGTAAAATAATCTTTGAACCAGCAGTACACTCAAAAGTAAAGTGATAGACAAGATGGTGAAAAACTATACTTGCTTATAAAACAGTGAATAATAACAGGAGTTAATAGTAATGATAATGGTTACAGTATGACAACTTAAGCAATAATAATAATAATAATAGTAATAATAAAATTTATTTATATCCCGCCCCTCTACAAAATGCAATCGGGGCAGCTTACAACATTGAAATCTACATACAACCCCTCCATTCCACCCACCCCTTAAAATACAATTAAATAATTAAACATTTAAAACACAATAAATACTAAACATACTAAAAACAACACAATGAAAAGCTGGATGGGATCGGACTAATTAAGATGGCCGGGTACCTATTCAGGAAAGGCCTGCCGGAAGAGATCCATCTTAAGAGCTTTTAAGAAGCTATTTAGGGTGGTAAGGTGACAGATCTCATCTTGCAGGCCATTCCATAATCTGGGAGCAATAGCCGAAAAGGTCCTCTGGGAGGTTGACTAGAGCCTAGTTTTTAAAGGACCTGTGCACACGGGGAGGATTATATGGAAGGAGGCCGTCCCAAAGATAGGTTGGACCCAAGCCATTTAGGGCTTTAAAGGTGATAACCAATACCTTGTACTGGGCCCAGAAACTAATGGGCAGCCAGTGAAGTGATCTTAACATCAGTGTTACATGGTCTCTTCTAGATGTACCCGAAACCATCTGGCTGCCATATTCTGCCATATAGATGTACCTGAGACCAATCTGGCTGCCATATTCTGTACTAGTTGAAGTTTCTGGACCAAGCACAAGGGTAACCCCATGTAGAGTGCACTACAGAAATCAAGACGGGAGGTTACCAGAGCATGTACTACGGTCTCAAGGTCCCCGACTTCCAGGAAAGGGTGCAACTGGCAGATCAGCCGAAGCTGATAACAGGCACTCCTGACCGTCACATTTACCTAATTTGTCATCTGGAGCGACGAGTCCAGGAGTACCCCCAAACTACGAACACAGTCCTTGGAGGAGAGTGTACTCCATCCAGGACTGGAGGTTGTATCCTAGTACCTGGGTTTGGGGCTGCTACCGTGAGAACCTCAGTTTTGTCTGGATTCAGTTTCAATTTGTTTTTCCTCTCCAGTCCATTGCTGCCCTAAGACAATCATTGAGAGAAGAGACACCATCTGAAGTCAGAGCTGAAGACTGAGACATGGAGAAATATATCTGGGTGTCATCAGCGTACTGATAACATCCCACCCCATGCCTCCGGATGATCTTTACCAGTGGCTTCATATATATGTTAAATAGCATTGGAGACAGGATGGCACCTTGTCACAATTAAGTTCCTTCCTTGCAGAGCAACTGTCCCGAGCATCACCCTCTGGAATCTACCTGAGAGGAAGGAGCGGAACCACTGCAATGCAGTGCCTCTGATTCCTAACCTTCTCAGGTGATCCAAGAGGGTGTGGTAATATTGTGTCAAAAGCCGCTGAGAAATCAAGTAACACCAACAGGGTCACATTACTTCTGTCGATGTTCAGCTGGAGGTCGTCAGCTAAGGCAACCATGGCCATCTCAACTCCAAATCCCGTCCTAAAGCCAGTTTGAAATCAATCTAGATATTCGGTTTCGTCCAAGACAGCTTGGAGTTGAAGAGCAACCGCCCTCTCGATCACCTTGCTCAAAAAAGGAGACTGGCCTGTAGTTCTTCATATCCAGAGGGTCAAGGGAAGGTCTTTTTAGGAGCGGTCTAACCACCACTTCCTTCAAGCAAGCTGGAACATGACAAGCTGGAATGGAAGGGACAAGCTGGATCCCTTCCCTAAGGGATGCATTGATAATGTCCCTGAGGAACATCCTCAAGGCATCACCCCCCTGCCATGAAGGGCTAGGGTCAAGAGAGCAGGTAGTCTTCCTCACTCTCCCAAGGAGCTTGTCCACATCATCAGTACTTACAGATTGAAACTTATCCAGTATAACTTCATCAATGGAGTTACTGGACACCTCGTCAATTGAATCTGCTCCAACCCCGGCACCCAAATTGGCTCTTATCTGAGAGATTTTATCTGCAAAGAAGTTGTTAAATGCATCACAGCAAGCCGTTGTTGGGTTTAGTAACAAGTTCTGCACAGGTGGAACCTGTGTCAATTCCCTCACCACCCTAAACAGCTCATCTGGGTGAGACTCTGCAGATGCAATCCGTGCAGAAGAGCAGGATTTCCTCGCTGCACGTATTGCCTCTCTATAGGAACGAAGAAATTTCCTCTGATGAGTCTTGTCAGACAAGAGCCAAGTTTTTCGCCAGACGCACTCTAGTCATTGTCCAACCCGCTTCAACTTCCTAAGTTCTTCAGTATACCATGGATGGCTATTTGAAGCGGGTTGGAGAGGACGCTTGGGAGCAATCGTGTCGATAGCCTCGGTAAGGTCGGTGTTCCAAGTATTGACCAAGGCTTCAACAGAATCACCGGCATTGCCAACCAATAAACCCTCTAAGGCTTTCTGGAATCCAGTTGGTTCCATTAGCCTTCAAGGGTGGACTGTTCTAATAGGCCCTCCACCCCCAACAGGATGGACAGTGGCTCTAAGTTCAGCCTTGATCAGGAAGTGATCCGTCCATGACAATGCGGTGGTTTTAGTCACCTCTGCCCACGGATATTCCTGTTCCATACTAAAGACTACATCGAGGGTATGACCCGCACAATGAGTGGGCCCGTTGACCAATTGGGATAGGCCCATGTTTGTCATGGACTCCATGAACTCCTGAGCTGCACCTGATAGGTTTGACAAGCTGGTCTCAAGTGGGATGCTGAATAATATGGCTAGAAAAACATACAATAGCTAAGGTACAAGTACTACAAAGACCTTAAGGGCAGCATCATAAATAATAATTAAAGCAGTTACAATGTGACTAGCCTAAATGACTATGATGAAATAATGAATGAAATAGTAATCAAGGCTTCATGATGACAATGAGTGTATAATAAAATCAGAACAGATCTCAAAGATTAAATCTTAGTTTGATCAAATATCCATGCTAGTCTAGGAAACCTGAGTATTTCGAATTTCCAGCTATAAAATAAAGTGATCTATACTATTCCCTTAGACATTTCAGGATTCTTAGGTGGTTGCAGGAGAAGTTTTTATACAGGTCAGATCTGAATAGCAAGTTAAACACAGATTATCTGTGTGCAGCCATGATATCATAAATGGGTCACCCAACCCTTAACAAAGACTTTGGATTCTTTAGCTCTAGCAATAGGATGAAGCAATGTAATTCAGTTACCAGTGACACGCATACTTAGATCAAATTGATTTAAAATAAAAAGAAAAATCAATTTAACATAAACCGTGTTCTCATTCTGTAGTGGTGTCATAGCATAAAGCAATAAAATATAAACTTGTAAGTCTTCTAACAGAAAACATTTAAAAAACAATTTTTTGACTTCCATGGTCTGCATATTTCATAGTCAAAGAGATGTTATGAAATACTGTACATTCTCAATTTGGAAGTATATTTTTAACTGAGGGAGCTTTCCAGTACAGGTGCCTTATCTTCAAATGTTCTTCATTAGTTCATCTGCAAATGGGCAACCCATTCTTCAATGGCTGTCTTCCAATCTTGTGTCCCATATTTCATCTTCAAGAACACACAGCCCTCACTACTGTGGGTTCACACAGCTGCAAAATTCCATCATGGAGTCCATGAACTAAAGTCTTGAACCAGGGTCTTTTTTTTTTTTTTTAAAGGAGTTTAAGGCTCCAGGCAGCCTTTCGTTGCTCATGGTACTCCAAAACATGCAAAGAATACAGTCACAATCATGTTCTTCTGGTAGGCTTCCCATACGTAACTGACTGACCACAGTGCAAATAGAAAACTGGACTAAAGAGGCCTTATCTGGAAATTATTTGTATGTTGTTATTCTTGGTAGTAGTTCAAAAAACAGCCCCTCATTTACAATGTAGCCCAATCTTTTGGAAAATGCTCCTTATCTTGCATTTTATAAACAGCTTTGGTTATACAGTTGTCCCTCCATATCCACAGATTTGGTATCCACGGATTTAAGTATTCACGGCTTGAAAGTATTCTGAAAAAAAAAAATCCAAAAAGCATACCTTGATTTTGCCATCTTATATAAGGGACACCATTTTGCTATGCAATTGTGTATAATGGGACTTGAGTATTCATGGATTTTGGTATCCACGGGGTGGGGGTCCTGGAACCAAACCCCAGAAATATGAAGGGACAACTATGGTATATTCCTTTACTTGCTATTCCCTAGATGGAAGGGTAAAAGAGGCTATTAATAGGTGTAGTAACAGTCATAACAAGCGAGCACTAGGTAATATATAAGAAAAATGGTATGTGAAAGGCTCCTATGTGAGGTAAATTTGGTTATGATAGGGCAGGTCAGCACATCTGGATCAAATATGACACAATTGCTACCAAGTGAGGATTGACATTCTGCAGCCTGGATTGCTTTCACCCCATCTCTTTTCTATGGAACTGCCATCCTTTCTTTACTCTTCTTTTAAAGCAAATCTAGCTACTGCTAGGTTTTTCTGTATTACTCCCCGCTCTATGTCTTTACAGGCCTGATATGTGATCACATTTTGAATGTTTGTTCATTATTAAAATGAGATATGTTACCAGGTTGTCAAATAGAATAGGCTAAACATGAATGATTCTTCTAAGGGCTCCTCAGCCTTTACTTAAAAGTAACTTTTTTCCAGGTCCTGCCCCTTTTATTGCTTCCTGTTGATCACATGTATGAAATAAGAGGAATATCCTCTTAGTTTCCCCTTGAATAGCCTCTCTTAGTTGTCAAGTCATATCACCTTCCATTCTTCAGGGGATTTTGACTTTTTTCCCTATTCATTTTAGTAAAAATGTCAAGATTTTTACTATGCCAATTATGAATTTTATTGTGCATATAATACAGTTGGTTGATTTTGTAATATTTAAAATGTTTCTGTTTTACATCTTGCTACTAAGGAATGATAACGCAGCTTGCAGAAAAATATAATCTTCCTTTGAAAACAAGTTTTAGTTCAGCTCGAGGATTTTTTATTCAGATGAATGCTGATTGTGCAGCAATACACAATGGTCAGCTTCCTTCAGAATTTACCAAGGTACATATTTTGGAGATGTTGGTTCTCAGATCTGTTATAGTTAATTAATTCATAGTAAAACTTATTGAATGCAGCTTTTCTTTATTTATATTATTTACATTTCTCCACTACAAGGCTTAGCACATACATTGTTTGACCTTATGTTTCCATGGTGATGAGACTGAAAAAAGTACAAACACAGTTCTTTAATACATTGGGATAAGCATATCTTGTAGAGATAGAGTAGCATTGTTACTTCTGTACAATGCTATTAGAGAAGCTACTTGTTACGGCTTACCATGGATAATTTAGGTTCTTCATTGTGGTCTCTGTGAAACCATGCAATTGGGTATTTTGCACCTGTGCAGAGCAGTCTTTGGAACATTCTAGAGCAATGTAAGGTCTTTTTGGTGGGAAACCCACCCACCTCCAAGGGCGATATAATAGCCTTTCCACCAAAATCACCTCAGTACCTTTTTGTCTGCCATGCTAACAACAGCTCTCATGATTTCTTCTTTTGTTTTGATCCTTTAAAAAAAAATCTGTCCATCATATTTCTGTTTGATTCTTCCCTTCTTTGGTTGTTTTCCTTTGGCAATGTTCAGGCTTTCTCATCAATGCTGCTCTTTCGTCGGTTCTTCCAGACTTGATTGCTGATTTCCACATCTTCGCTGTGGTGAAACCATGTTGTTCTCTTCTTTCAAATGCTGCACAACCTGCAGTTTTAAGATTTCTGGATGGGATGGCTACTAAAAATGCCTGTTGTGCTTGGATGAGTCACATTATGTTGACTCCTGCACCCATTGTAAGGCTTTCACTCTGCAACCCAGGAGGACTAGAGAGTTGAGGCTTAAGCCCTACTTTTATCAGCGGGCATTTCTTCCATCTGATATGCCTTTCTCATCCAAGTCCCATCTGAAGGCTTAACTTCTCGAGACCCTCCAGCACATTCTCATCTCTGAGCAAGATTCTGCCTGGCTTTTCCAACACCCTCAACCTAATTCTGTCATAGTCGTGGCATCCCAAGCAAGATCTCTCCATAAAACCCACACTACACCTTCTGATCATGAAGGGAAGAAGTTAGATGGCATGTCAAAGAAGTTGTATGCTTCTGCAGCTTTGGGACTTTGGCTTGTGAGCTACTCTGCATGCTTGGACGTGTACCAGCAACATCTGTGGGAACACCTTTTGCCCCTTCTTGAGAAGCTCCCTGACAAGGATAAACTGTTGGCTATGGCTATTCATTCTGAAGTGCATTCCCTTGCAGGTTACCAAATTAACTCAGCCTGCCATTCTGCAGATATTACTGCCAAGACCCTGGCAGATTTGATTGCTCTCCGGAGTCATATATGATTAAGATCTTTCGGCCTTATGTCTCAGACCAGATCAACTATCAAAGACATGCCCTTCAATGAGGATGGCTTGTTTCATAAAGAAACAGATGAAAAGATTGACCTCTCCCAGAAAATGTGCTCTATGGCTCAGAAGTTTGGATTTCCATCTCGAACTCATTTCCAACCTCAAGCTTGTTAAAGCTGGTCTGGTTATTCCTTGAATCGAAAATCATTTAGTCTTCCAGCATACTGTCGGCCTAAAGCCCAGCACTCAAATCCTCCCCTCATTTGTAAGTAACCTGCATCTCGCTGCCACCAGTCATTGCGCAAGAAAGGCCAAGAATCTGGCAACCTTTGACTCTGGGCTGGATCTTCTTCTCATCTATGAGCCCCCCTTTAACAACAAACAGTTTTCTGCTTCCATCATACCTGGCAGATGATTACTACAGACTCATGGGTAGTTTATATTATGTGATAGAGTTTATAGGTACTCCCCCCATGAGGAAGTTACACATCAATCTCCTGTCAAACATCCTGCTAGACATCCTGTGTCAACTCTTTTATGCACAATCAAACCTTTACCCTCGTCAGTGATTCCACACAGTTTTTATCTGTGTATTTCATTGTTGAGAAGAAAGACAGTGGTTTCTGTCCCATTATAGAACTAAGGGGACTCAACTCAATATATACAGAGTTCAGATGGTGACACTTTTGTCCATCCTGCCACTTTTACAGAAGGGAGACTGGCTGGCCGCTCTGGATATCAAGGTCATGTATTTCCATGTTGTTGTTCGAGAGTGTCACCATAGATTTTTATCATTCTCCATTGCAGAAAAGCTTTTCCAGTTTCAGGTTCTACCCTTTGGACTCTCAACTTGTTTACAAAGTGTATGGCCATAGTTTCTGCTTGATTGAGGTAACATGACATCGTCATCTTCCCTTAGTTAGATGATGGGCTTTTTGCCACTGCCTCTGAATGAGAACTCCAATCTGACGTAAAACTACTCCCTCACTGGTGGATAACTTGGTAATCAACCTCGACAAGTCCTCCTTGACATCCACCCAGCAGTTACAGTTCATAGACACTTGTATCGACACTATCACCGCTTCTGCTTATCTTCCAGAAGACAGATACCGTTGCCTTCTCAACACCCTCCACCACTGCAGAAGTTTCAGGAGAGTGTCAGCAAATACAATCCAAGTTCTTCTTGGGTTCATGGAGCCGTAACACCATTTGCACGGTTATAGATGTGGATGCTTCAGTTCCTCTCCCAATTCAATCCTCTGGTGGATTCCTAAAAACTTCACCCCATGATACCGAGGCAAATCAGAGAAATCTGCCCAATCTCCACTCTCATGTCCTGCCATTCCTTGGTCCCATTGATGCTGCTTAGGTGGCAGACATGGACATGGTGGGACTGGTTCCACGACAGGAAAAAGTTCGCAAGATTCCGGATTACCGTTCTTTCGCATGAGAAGAGTATAAATCACACGACTCCCCAGCATTTCGAAAGATGAGGAATTCTGCTTTCCGTATAGTACACACAGGCAAAGGTGGGGGGGGGGATCGCCTCCAGATGATTAAAGCCAGTCAGGAGGCGGGGAGGGAGCAAGGAGGGGGTCATGGAGACCATAAATAATGAGAGGGAAGAAAAAGTACAAACAAACAAAGGATCGAAAAAGCGATCTGTCAACCCCCCTTCCCCAGCCCCGAAAGGTTTCTATAAAGAAAGGAGTGAATGAAAAGACGAACAAGCAAAAGCATGCTGGAGCAGTCTGCTTTCCTTCCCTTCATGCACACACACACACACACACACCACACAGAAGCTTGCCTCATTCCTGATTGTTTGAATCCTTGAATGCAGGCAAGTGAATGGAAGGACAAACAAACAAAAGGACGAACATGCGATCGTCTTTTCCTCCCGCATACACGAATGCACGCACACACACACTCTCACAGCAGCGAAGCACAGGCTACTCCTCCCAATCATTTTCCAAACCCCAAAAGCCTTCCTTTGAAACAGTCAGGAAGGGCTCAGAGCAAATTTTCCAAAGTGGGTTGCAAGCAGAAGGAGGGTTAATTTTTTTCTCTTCAACCCCTCTATTCGGCTACAGCAGAAAGGTCACTCCAACCAATCAGGATTCAGCTCTGCTCACAGTAATTCGAAAAGGTAAACAATCGTTAGTTCCCATGACAAATTATGCGCTTTTTTGCGAACTTAATCAAAAAAGTGCAGAAAACTAGCGAAAGCTGATACTGCGGGACTTACGGGTTTTTTGCACCCCCTCCTTCTGAAAAGGGCGCTGTTGCTTTGAAATGCGTGGGAACTATCAGGCTTCTTGTCGCATTGTTTGAGGATTTATTTTGCCGTGGAAACAACCCCGGTGATTTTGGTGGGAAGGCTAATATATAGCCCTCAGAGGTGGTCAGATATCCCACCAAAAATCCTAACATAACTGCTCTAGAATGTTCCAAAGACTGCTCTGCCCAGATGACCACTCGAAGAACTACAGTTAAAGAGGTAAGTAACCTGTCCTTACCTAAGAGAATAAATTATAAATACTGGAATGAGTGCATGTTGTTTAAGGATGGAGAACTTGATGTGTTTAAGGTAGAAGAAAAAGATACCAAAGGGAAACATCTCAATCTACATATATATTAGAGAGTAACAGAGTAAAGAAAATTGTTTGAATGACAAAGATTGTGGGTACCAGAACTATGGCCACAGAATGGCCACTAACATATTTAGGTAGAAAATCAAGAGAGGATTGATGTTTCAGCTATAAAGCTACACAGTTCTGGAATGATCTCCCTAGAATATTGGTGAGTACAAAGGATCTCACTTCTAGATGTTTTGTGAATATTTATGAAAAATACATTGTTTTCCCCATTCCTTGTAGTGCTGATGTAGAACATTCTAGAGCTTGACATTAAACATTTTAGTCAACGGAATACACAGTTTGAGGTGAACACACATGACAAGAGTGGGTCTCCACCTTCCTTTCAGTTCTTTCACTGCACCTAGACCATCAACAGGAATGTTCTCTTGTTTTAGTGATAGATGTAGTCAGCTAAGCCAGTCTTCCTCCCTTTTATGAGTTGTCCCCTTTTTTCTTTTAGTTTTGCATTTTATTTTATTTTTTCATCACTCTGGCTCTGGCCAAGCAACCTATGCCATTATGTCTTCTTAGAAAATGTACAAGCATGGCAAAAACATTGGCATCCATTTCTCTTTCTCAGTTTGTGGAGTATTGGAGATGTTAGGGGTTGGCTGGATGCTTTTGTCCTTGTACAGGGCCTGGGTTAAAAAGTTTTTTTTTTTAAATAACTTGCAGTTTTAGACATGGATATTGTACAGAGTTACCATCACTGCACACACATATTTTCAATTTGTACCCATGCTTTATTACTTTATTATTTAGCTAAAATTATAAAAAGTTATAAAAGTAGTTTATCTCATGCTTTTCTAATTACACTTACTTAGTTTTCTAGAAGTAGTTTTATTTGTGCTTATCTAGCATACTTCACTGTTTGGTTTGAATTTTCCCTACAGATAACTAAAATGAAAAACATATATAGCTTTACATCACCAGATTTAATGAAAATGAATGAAAGATGCCAGGAGTCTTTGAGAGAAATATATCACATGACCTACTTGTAAGAATACCTCCAACATTTTCAATTTTTCCCTAGGTAAATTTCTTGACATAAATCCCATTTCTGGTCCTAGCAAGAGTAGACACATTGAATTTAGGGGGCTCAGTAATGGATTCATTGGGTCTTCTCTGGCTGGAAATAATGATTGGATTTAGGCTATTGTGCCAAATTTTGAAGCTTTGGGGCCGGTTTTCATGGGTAACTATAAACCTTTAAAATTAGGAGTGTGCACTTGCCTTTGGTTCTTTGGTTAAAGATTTTGACCTCAAAAAGAGATTTGGGATTCCTTACTACCTTTCTTGTGTTATTCCTCCAACTGCCAGTCTCATGCTCACTAGGTATGTATTTATATGGTTAGAAATAACTAGACATCAAAATGGCTGCTGCACATTAACAAATATTACAGTATCTGATGTATGTGTTTAGTTTGGTCTTCCCAGAAATTGTTGTCTCTCAGTAGCACCACCTGCCAAGGAAAAAAGCTACTACTGGAAGGCTCAAGACCTTGAAACCAAGAGGCACCTTAGCACGACCCTGTGTCATCTATACCAGCTGTCTCTAGGATGGATATTTTTAGTATGCAGGTCAAGCAAAGAACAGCTTGAATTCCACTCACCGCTCACAAACATACATTTCTAAAATGCCTGAAGAGGCTGAACCCAGGTCCACTGTCTTGATTTCAGGAAGCTCACAGGCAGGTGACATAACAAGAACCCTGCTTGGCTGTTCCCCCAAGGAATGTATTCAGTGATACATTCCTTCTGGATGTGGATATTATATTTACCTCTTGTGCCTAATATCTATTGATAGTCAATGTCAAATAATCTTTTAAATTCTTTTTCAAAGCCTTTTAGGCCAAAAGCTTTCTGTCATTTTATAGTAGTAAATTACACAGATTAATTATGCATTCTGTAATGATGAATTTTGTTTTACGTGCCCTGAGGCTTTCTGTCTGTCTATCTGTCTAATATCTTTACTTTCTCCCAGTATGGGACCCAAAGCAGCTCACAACATAGATTGAAACGAAGTACTGTATAGCTAAAAGACCCCAGTGATTATAATCTAAAAAACTGAAACTTTATTACTAAAATAGCCCTAGTTTAAATATGTTTAAAAACACTTAAAATATAACAATGAGAATAAAAAGGACAGCACACACAAACACACATTAGAAGATCCTTTAGAAACAACCAATAGCCAAAAGCCTATCTAAATCTTTGCCTGCCAGTGGAAGGAAGGCAGGGAAGGGGCCAGCCTAGCCTCCTGTGAAAGAGAAATGAGAGCCGCTTCTTCCAACATGATACCCAAGGCAGCTCACAACATAGATTAAATTTTACTGATGGTTAATGTTGTAACATTAAAGGAGAAGGGAGGGGAAGTCCTTTCTTCCTTCCCCCATACTATGCATATTTATATACACCTCTGTTCATCTTTTTTCTAAACCAAAAAGCTCTGAACACGTCAGCCTTTCCTTTATCGTTTTGACTGCCCTTTTTAAAAACTCTTTTTGTGGACCTAAAATAGCTTTGTTGAATTCTGGATGCCTATTCCATCACTAAATAGCTCATGTCAGATTATTTCCCCTCAAATATTCCTTAAAATGACACTTGGTAATCAGTGATTTTCTCAATGTAGAATGAAAATAAACAAACTAATGGAGTTGGTTGGATCAGAAAAACCTCTCAGAAAATCTGCCACCATGAACTTGATAGACACTGTTTATTCATTTATTTTCAATATCTCTGTATCACTTTTTGATCACAGTGATTCTTGAAGTAGTTTATAGAATCAAATGCTGGTCATGTATTTAGTAATTAATTTATAACTAAAAATTAATGCAGTACAGTTGGCTCTCCATATCCACAGACCCTGCATCCATGGATTCAACCAACCACAGCTTTAAAATATCCAAGGTGGGGGGGGGTCCTTGCTGTTTACCATTTTATATAAGGGACATCATTTTACTACACCAACGTATATAATGGGACTTGAGCATCCACGGATTTTGGTATCCAATGCGTGTGTGTAACCAAACCCCAGGGGATACCAAGGGCCCTCTGCAATAATGCATTCTTTTTATAGTTCCATCACAGCATGTTTGCTAGGATTAGTATAAATGATTTATGTAAAATGGGTGATTTTGCCATCATTATTTATTTAATAAAAGTAGTTTTGGAATACAACTGATATTTCAAGCAGTTATAAGGAACTCATAATTTTTATTTAATATTTTGTAAATTACTTTAAGTAATAAAACACATTGTGCTACTATGTGTTTGCAGGATAGTGTGTAAACTACTGAGTGAAATCTATGAACATATTCATTGCCTCTACAAACTCTCTGACACAGTGTCTATGCTAGATATGTTGCAGTCATTTGCCCATGCTTGCACACTTTCTGACTATGGTAAGTAGGCTCATTATCTAAAGAAAATATTACTAAAATATATACAGTTTGAGGATATAG
Organism: Gambelia wislizenii; assembly: GCA_030847615.1. Taxonomy (NCBI): domain Eukaryota; kingdom Metazoa; phylum Chordata; class Lepidosauria; order Squamata; family Crotaphytidae; genus Gambelia; species Gambelia wislizenii. The sequence goes on from JAUMIR010000004.1 coordinate 116,092,728, forward strand.
ACTAAAGAGAGGGGGAGTCTCAATGACAGACTTGTTCAGTGTTAGGAGTCTCCATTTTATCTGAAGTCCTGCCACCATAGAGGAAGATGGGGTTTTGTTATTTCTCCTTCAGGTCTTTTTTCCTCCAAAGGGAATATTATTTGGATGAGCTCCAGGGCCAACCTAGAAGTCTCCTATATTGGGAGTGCGGTGAACAGTTGTGAAAGTTGAGGATTCAGCACATAGCATATTGAATACTGGACTTCTCATCAACTAAATGATTCTACAAGCTTGACCAAAGTAAAGTTACAGTATACTTGTTAGTAACAACAAACAGTAACATATTGTATTATCTTACTCTCTTTCTTTATTCAGTACGTCCTGAGTTTACTGACACATTAGCAATAAAGCAAGGATGGCATCCTGTTCTTGAAAAAATATCTTTGGAGAAACCTGTTTCTAACAATACTTACATCACAGAGGGAAGTAATTTTGTCATAATTACAGGACCAAACATGAGTGGAAAGTCAACTTACTTAAAACAGATCGCTCTTTCTCAGATTATGGCACAAATTGGTATGCAATATCATGTTTAAATTTATATTGTTTTCTACTGAAGCAGTGAATGCATAGGAGGGGGAAAGTTTGTTGTTATTGCATGCTCTCAAGTGGCTTTTGACTTACAACAACCCTAAGGTGAATCTATCATGGGGTTTTCATGGCAAGATTCATCCAGGGGGGTGTGTGCCATTGCTTTCTTCTGAGGCTGAGAGTGTGTGACTTGCTTAAGGTCACCCAGTGGGTTTCCATGGGTGAGCATGGATTTGAACTCATCTTCAGTCGTAGTCAAATCATTATACTACACTGTAGTCAAACCATTATATACACTGGCTCTCAGAGGAAAGTATAGATATAAATATTACTTTTAAAATAATTTGACAACATTAAATTAGGAGCCAGCATGGTGTAGAGGTTTGAGTGCTAGATGGTGACTTTGGAGACCAGGGTTTGAGTCCCCACTCAGTCATGGAAACCCACTGCAAGCAAGTCACACTTTCCTAGCCTCAGAGGGAGGCAAAGGCAACTCCCCTCTGAACAAATCTTGCAAAAAAATCCCCATGCCTTAGGGTTGCCATAAGTCAGAAATGACTTGAAGACACACAATAACAAACAAAACATTAAATTGCAGCATTGCTATTAACATTTCCTCACACATTTGCTCTTTTTTTTTTTAATGTACAGGATCTTTTGTCCCAGCGGAATATTCTTCTTTTAGGATTACTGAGCAAATATTTACAAGAATAGGTATGGATGATGATATAGAAACAAATTCATCAACATTCATGCAGGAGATGAGAGAGGTATTATGCTGAGCTTAGTGATTTTTAAAAAAATCAATGGCCTCAATGAATATTTAATTGGTTCACGGGCTTGGTACATTTTTGCTTAGACATAAATATTAAAAGACCTCTGCTTCTGTTGCTCTTCCAAAACATCAAAGATTAGAAATAGGCTGAAATTCAGTGAATCTGTGCACACGCACCCAAGATTTTGAATTTCCCCCCAACATTTCAGCCTTGTCCCTACTGCATCCATCCACGTTCCACCTTGTAGGCCACTATTTAAATTTCTCCTAAGGATACATCCCTTTGGACCATGATAGGTGGTTTAATCAAAGAATACAAATCTGTAGAGTCTTCTTTTGTTAACCAGATCTTTTAAGGGTATACAAAGAACCTCAGCTTATGCAGGGAGAGATTCCCAATTTCTTCCAGTTTTCCACTCGAGTCTCCTGAGACACAACCCCTATCACTTCTGAAGGTACTCTAAACTCCAAGAGTTTCTTTTGGGGGTCAGTCAGCAGACTGCAGATTGAATGTCCTGTTCTACAAGTGGTAGTATGATCACTGCAGGGTCTCAGCCACTATGCTTGATATTATTATTTATTTAATTTATATCTCACTTTTCTCCCAACACAGGATCCAAGGGCTGAAAAACATTTTAAAAGCACAACACTGTACAATTACAAAACAGTTAATACAAAATTTAAAACACAAACTAAACTTATGTTTAAGAAACACATTAAAAACATTTAAAAGCAGCATTAAAAAAGTTAAAAACAACATCAAAAGATACTTAAAAACAAAATAAAAACACTACACCCCACATTAAAAGATTTATTGGCCACATACACTAAAAACAAAAAGCTTCCTTAACTAAAAAGGTCTTTGCCTCCCAGCCAAGTGGACCTCCCAGGGAACTTTTGAGAGCAACCACTGTGAAGGCCATCTCTCGTGTCCTCACCAGATATGTCTGAGATGGTGCTGGGACCAAGAGAAAGCCTTCCCCTGTAATATGGGTAGGGTTTTTTCAAATAGCCTGGACCTAAAGCCATGTAGGGTTTTAAAGGTCATAACCAGCACTTTGAATTCTGCCTGGAAACGGAATGGCATCTAGTGGAGTTTTGTCAGCAAGGGAGTCATATGATCCCTATAATCTGCCCCAGTCAGCAATCTGGCCATAGCATTTTGGACCTGCTGGAGTTTCTGAACAATTTCCAAAGGCAGCCCCATGCAAAGTGTGTTACAGTAATCCATTGGGATGTGATCAAGGCATGGGCACATGAATTTAGGGCCAATGTCAGCATATTCAGAAGGAGGGGGCCAAAATACCCACAAGATGCGCAATATAAGCTTTTTCTGTTTTTTTCCAACTTTTTTTGAAAAGTTCCGTAAAGTTGCGCACTATTGGCTATGTGAATTACCAGCAACAATTGCGAAACGGGCTCACAACAGAGCTGAGATGCAATTGGTTGGACCTCGGAGGGAGCGGGCTTGCAAGGGATGCCTTGCAATACTGGATCTGCCATTTTTTTTAGGACGGACCAGGCAACCCCAGCGCTATCCCCTTCCCCGTTCACCAGCTGTAGGGGTGGATAGACGGGCCTACGGGACTGAAAGTCACATAGGCCTGTCTGTCTGTCACTGCTGACTGTTCCTCCCTGTGCCCCCCTTCCCCATTCGCTGGCTGCTGGGGCAAACAGGGAAGGAGGGGTGCAGGGAGGAAGAGGCTTCAGCAGCGGACAGATGGGCCTACAGGACTGTCCCATAGGCCTGTCTGTCTACCGCTGCTGCCTCTTCCTCCCTGCGCTCCCCTTCCGTGTTCACCGGCTGCAGGGGCGGGTAGACAGGACAGTAGCCCATCTGTCTACCAGTGCAGCCTGTTCCTCCCTGGGGGCCCCTTCCCCATTCGCGGCTGAAGGGGCCCTGGACCTCTCTGTCACTGCTGCCCTTTCCACCCTGTGTGAGATATAGGCCTCTGTGACTGTCAGTCACAGAGGCCATGCCCCCCATGTGAACTGCAAAATGACTAATTTATCAGGATTTATTGTAACAGCTAAAATCGTGTAAACTGCTTGGTTCTGAATCGAAAGGGAGGTAAGCCGGCATTTTCTGCATTAAAAATGGTTGTGTAACCGACCCTCAGGATTGTGGTCCAGCTTGCATAGAGTTATTGTTTCAGAGAACTGATGTGGGATATAAATATTATTATTATTATTATTATTATTATTATTATTATTATTATTATTATCCTTCTCAGTGGGTGAAGTACACATAGCAGTTCTGATTTCTGTAATGGCAGTGATACTCTTCAAAAAGCTACAATATTGGAAATTTGGGTGGTCACTCATATCCTATCTGAGATGCTTTTTTACAGAAATTTTGTTTATATATGTGCTTGGACAAACAGTAAGCCCACAAAATCCAATAGATTTCCAAAATAATTGCATTGCAAGGAGGGGCTCCCTGTGAATGAACTAGCCTTTTGAATATGTGAATATGTACATAGTTACCAACTACTTCTTTGTAAACATGTATTTATCAACTCGTTATTTTTATTACATACTTTTTAAAAAATGTGCGGTTTTAAAAACTGAAAATTTAATTGCTCCTACCAGTCAGGATATTGTAGTACTAATGTATGAACAGCCTTTACATCTCTGCATTTAAAAGTACATACAGAGTTACAGAAGAGATAACTACATTCTTCAAGCATGTATGCATAAAATTGTTACAGCCAGTTGAAGCTTTTGTTGGCATCTTTGATTCATTCCCCTGCCTCTGCCAGGAGAGGCTCCAAATTTACCTGTTGCTGCTTCCCTCTTCTTGGCTTAGAGGCAGGCTTAGAGCTTCTAAACTGTGCTGTTTGTGTTGATGCATGTTCTGTTTTTAAGTGGCAGCTGGTGAAATGTCACCAAAGTAAATTTCCTAGCTTGAGATTTGGGCAGGAAATGAAAACCCACATTAACAGATTTCATCCTCACATTTAGTGCTAGTAATGAAATTTGATGTCTTTTTCTCTAGATAACATATATCATACAAAATGCTAATGACAGATCACTTATCATAATTGATGAGCTTGGCAGAGGTACCAGTCCTGAAGAAGGCATTGGCATATGTTATGCAGTCTGTGAATATCTTCTGAATTTGAAGGTAATTTTAATATTTTAATCAATAGGCACCTGTTTTTTAAACAAAATTGTTTTCTCTTTTTCTTCTTTCCCCAGTTTATATTTGATTTAGTTTCTTGTTTTCAATCTTCAGGCATTTACACTCTTTGCTACTCATTTCTTGGAATTATGTCAAATTGATACCTTATATCCCAATGTGGAAAACAATTACTTCAAAGTACAGCATGTGAGAAGTAGTTCTGATATTAGGGAGAAAATTGCTTATACCTATATGCTTTCTAAAGGACATACAGAAGAAAAAAACTATGGTAATATTCTAATATTGTTTACTAGAATTCTTGGAAATAAATATAACAATGTAAATGGTAAAAGCAAAAATATGTAAGTGTGGTCTGCATGTGCAGAGTATACATCCAACAGAGTATACATAGCGTACCCTCCAGAATCTGCTCTGGAGGATTGGGATCCCTTCTGGAGCTACTTTTGGGCATCTCCAAAGGTTGTAGGTAGGAGGAGAAAGGAGGTTTTGTCATGTTGGTGCTAAAGCACCAGTGTGACATTGAATTTAAGCCTTTACATTTATATGTGAGGTTCTTTTTTCAAAGCAGCAGTTTATTAAGATTTGTATTATCTACTCAGCATTACTGATTATTACTACTGTCATTAGCCTCTCCATTTTGCAAGATGTTCCACTTCATTTCAGTCTCACTTCTCTTTTTGAGTAATATTTGCAGTATCATTGTGAAGAAGGAAATGAAGGCTATAGTAAAAACATTGAGTCTTATGGGACCAATACATTTTAAGTCATAATCTTTGATGAACCAGGGTCCATTTCTTCAGATAAATGGAATGTTATTCTCAGTTGACAGGCATATTATACAGATGGATGTAGAGTGAAAAAAATGTTAGAAATGAGGATGTGGGAAATGAAATGCAGGAACAACAAACTGTGATAATGACATCAGAATTATAGTGTTCATCTTCTCTCCCCTATATCTGAGTAAAAAATTCTGTTCTCCCATCTGTTACTGGAGAAATATAAGTAAGCTAGAGAAAGACTCTGTCATCAGACTTTGATGTGGCTGATTGAGCCAAGCATGTGCCACTTAGATGTTGCATACCTTCAGGTCATTTCTGACTTATGGCAACCCTCATGCAAACCCATCATGGTGTTTTCTTGGCAAGGTTTATTCAGAGAAAATTTGCCATCCTCTGAGGATGAGAGAGTGTGACTTGCCCAAGGTCACTCAGTGGGTTTCCATGGCTGAGCAGGGATCTGACCCCTGGTCTCCCCAGTCCTAGTCCACTATTCAAACCACTACACCATGCTGGCTTTTATGTACCACTTACTCTGAAAGATTTGACTATAATGGTCCAATATCTTAGTTATGATTAAGAAAGTGCATCATGAGATCATGTTCTCCCTTGTCCCATATTCAAAATGAATTTCATCCTCCCTTCCTTTCTCAGCTGTCATTTAGTGTTACATCCATATGACTGCGAATTACAGTTAATTTTGTCCAAAGTTAGTTTGCACACTTGCAGATACTAATACTAAGTAAATGTTAATGTTGGTACCAGGAATCAGACAGGAATTTGAACTGATGCGAGAGTTGGAAGATTATTTTTATCTTATGCTCCTAGGCCCATATTCCACATTAGTTACGAATACAAATGTTCACCTAATGATTCCTTGCCTGATCCCCCAACCTACTTTTCCAGGCAGTAGCCACCCCAAGAGATGGAGGTGCTCAGTTGGCAAGTAGGGTGCAGAAGGAGGATGTTTCCACCCCACTCCTGCCAACAAACAAGGCTGTGACAAGGAATTGCGACAGGGCCCCTGCTTCTGATTGTCCCAGCATCACTTGCTGGCAGGAGTGGAGTGAAAACATTCTCCTCCTCTGCCCCAATTGCCAGCTAAACAAACTTCCTTTTCCATTGTGGTTGCATCATACACTAGGGTTGGGAGGGCTTTAACGATTGTGATAGTAATGCCATGATCATGACTACATAGTGTTAGTGAATATAGAACAGTTACAGTTGCATAACTCCAGGTTACAATCCATAGGGAGAAGTAGGTAAGAAATAAATGTTGTTGCTGTTATTGTTGTTGTTAGGACTAAAAGCTGCAGAGATTTCATCTCTTCCATCATCAATAATATGTGATGCCAAGGGGATCATAACTTTTATTTCTAGACAAATGTTGGTATGTATTAATATAGAATTCCAAGACATTATAGTATAACTGTTTCCTGAACGTATTTGCTTGAAAATAGGTCCTGTTGAAATTTATTTTGAAATGTAAAATATGCTTCATTGTCAGCCCACAGTATATAATACAAATAAAGCAATAAATAAAACAATTGAAAATTGAAACGACAATTTAAGCTCAAATAAAAAAATATACCCACTGAAATGTGAGTAAAAGTCTGGTAATAAAAGGAGATAGATACTCATCATCAGACACTATTTAATGTTTCCCTTACAATCTGGGTATTACTATTGTTTGAGTGCTAGGAAAGGTATAACCAATTTGCACATCTACTAGCAAGTTGTTTCAAAGTATGCATGCCACACATTAAGAAGACACAGCTTCAGATTTTCATCATCTTCACCATTCTAAGTAATAACAGAACAGTGGGTCATGACCCATATTACACTAGCTGAAAAAAATTGCAAGAAATGCCTTTGATCTTCTTCGTGGTCTCTGTGAATCCACACAGTGGGTTACTCCTGTGCCTGCGCAGAGCATTCAGAACCATCTAGAATTGTTAGGCAGAATTGACTTTGCAACATTTTGGCGGTAACTCCGCCCATTCCTAACGGTCTCTATATAGGCACTCCTGCCTAAATTCCCTCAATTCCTTTCGTCCGCCACACGAGCAGCTCATTAGGAACTATCTTCGCTAAGTGCTTTCCTCAGTGTTTTTTTCTCTTGGAATTTGACTCGGACTGTTTTTGACTACGAATTTGGATCTTGATTTTGGCTTTGCGTCTCACTGTGTTGACCCAGACTGTGTTTGACGATTCTTTCTGTGCATTTTGGCTTCATTCTGATTCTTGGACCCTCGACTTGTACAGGTCTAACCCCTCTTTCTAATGGCATCAACATTGGCGGGATTTAAATGGTGCTCCATCTGCCAGGCAAAACTACCTGCCTCAGACGGTCACTCCAAATGTCTCATTTGCCTCAGAGAGGCACATAATGTTGACACGTGTGTCCACTTCATGCTGCAGGTCCGTAAACAGCACCTATCCAGGCTGAAGTCTTTCCTATACGAGAAGACTCTTTGTCCGGCCGCCACAACATCAACGACCGCAGCCTCTCCTGATAAGAGGGCCCGGTCTCCATCCCTGGTGCCTTCGAAGAAACAATTGAGCCCGAGACGCAGACGCTCTCCAGGGGCCAGTCCCTCAAAAAAACGCCATCGTGCCTTGAGTCCTAAGTACCGAGAGGCTGTGGCTTCCGACCCTGAGGTGGTATGGAGGTCTCATAAGCATTCGACAGCCTCGGGCTTGAGGAGAGACTCCGCCAAACCCTCGACATCGAGCCGGGACCGACCCTCGACATTGACGACCAGTCAGGATCGTGCCGCCTCCACCTCCTCTAAGTAGAAAGCTAAGAAGAAGAAGGTCAGACATGCTTCGCCTAGGCATAAGACCCCTTCTTCATCCGTACTGGCCTCTGCACCAATACCAACGGGTGCATCACAATCCCCAGCTGCGACTCCTTTGACCTCGATGGCCGAACACGTTTCTTCATTGCCCGCTCTTCAAGTTGTTGAAGGATCCTCGATTACTCTCAAAGTCCAGGAACGGCACCAATCATCGGGTCATACCTCCTTTGAGGTGGTTAACTAGAGGAGGGTGAGCTCTACGAAGAAGAGCAGGTACAGGTCCAAGGTCATGCTGACTCCCCAGCCTTGATTGTGTTTCGTGAGGAACTTCTCGGCTTGGAGACAGTAGTAATTGATGTCGAGTCATCCCCCCAGGGAGCTATTGTAGGTTGTACCCCGATGCCTTCTCCAACCCATCAAGTATCGGAGGTTGAGCAAGCATATGGCATTCAGCATACGTATGGAGCCTTCGACACTGCATGGGCTGTGTTAGGGTCTGGACCCTGTCCCTCTCCATCAACAGCTCAGGGCTTCGGCATGCAACACCGACAGTCTCCGGGGACCGAGGACCTACTCCAACCCTCTGCCTACCACTCCCCGCCATGCCTATCGTTCCACGCTCTGGACCAATCCCACTCTGACTGGAACGCTCCTTGAAGACCCCTCCTGGTCGATATCGGCAGTCAAGTTGATACTGGAGGTTGGCCTAAAGGGCCCCTCCAAGTCAACACTGGAAGCCAAGTTTCTCCAGCTTGCCAGGAGCAGAGACCGCTGCCTCCCTTGCCTCCACCACCTCCTGCTCACACCTCGCCACTTTGCTGGGACCCTCAAACCTTGTCTCTGGCCAGCCACACCCCGTCTCCATCCTCAGACTCATCTCCGGATTCGTCAAGTTCCTCTTCACCCTATGTTCCCAGGGCACCCTCGCCGCCTCCAGAGCTATTGGACAAGGATTCCTCGTCACCTACGGATGACATACAGGCCTTCTCGGAACAGATGGTGAGGATGGCTCATGCGTTGGAGCTCAAGCTGGTGGAAAAGGATTCTGACCCTCTGGACCCCATCTACCAACGGCATAAGTCAAAGGCCCCACCTCTGGCCAAACTACCGGTGCTGCCATCCTTACTGAAGCTGACCCAAGGGAGTTGGGAGAACCCATCCTCCATACCATCCACCTCTAAGAGGATGGACTGCCTCTACAAGGTATCGGGGGACGACATTGGATGGCTTCGTGAACATCCACAACCTAATTCTGTCGTGGTGGAGGCATCTCAGCACCGCCATCAGCACCAACCTCAGGCTAGCCCAGCAGACCCAGAAGGCCGTAAGATTGACATCATCGGCAAGAAAATCTACTCAGCGGCCGGCCAGAGCTTTCTCATTGCGAACTACACAGCCTGCATGGGTGTCTACCAGCAGGTCCTCTGGGAACGATTAGAACCCTTGATCCAAGACCTCCCTGAGGAGCACCGTTGCATGGCTGAGGCCATCCAGCACGAAGCCCAGTCTCTAGCAGGCCAGCAGATGAACTCGGCCCAGCATGTAGCCGACTGCACTGCAAAAACTATCACTGGATCTGTAGCACTTTGTTGGCATGCATGGTTGTGCTTGTCAGTACTCGACCCCCAAGCCACCTCCACCATCGAGAACATGGCCCTTGACCACTTGGGCCTCTTCAACTCAGTTACGGATGAGAAGCTCGAGTTCACCCAGAAAATGCGGTCGACAGCCAGAAAGTACGGTATGCCTCCCTCCACTGCCTACCGCTCCAAGGGGCGCCCCTCCTGGCAAAAGTACTATCCTTCTTCTGCCCAAAGAGGCTATGGCCAACAGGTCTTGAGACGGTCTCAGTACCAGCAGCAACCCCTGCCCACCCCCTCAGTGAGGAGCCAGTCCTCCACCTCTCGCTTCCGCCCATCCACGAAGCAGAGGTCTAAGGACCAGGGAAAAAGAAGGTTCTGAGTCATGACTTTTCTGAATTCCTCTGTTTCCCTTTCTAGACTTCACTCTTCGGTTGTCGCCTGTCTCTGTTCCTGGCCAACTGGCCGGTAATAACATCGGACCTTTGGGTGCTTTGCATCGTCCAGGACGGATACTGGATAGAGTTCGACAAACTTCCACCGACAGGACAACACCGCCATCCCCTCCCCTCCTCGAGGAGATTCAAACAGTGCTCCAGAAGGGTGCCATCGAGCACGTACCTCCGTCCCATCAACACCTCTGCTTCTCCAGGTACTTCCTAGTAACCAAACGGGGAGGCGGACTTCAACCTATCCTGGACCTCCAAGGACTGAACCTCTTTATAACTCCGAAGAAGTTCAGGATGGTGACTCTGGGGACTCTTATGCCTCTTCTTCAACAGGGTGACTGGTTTGCATCCATCAATCTCAAGGTTGCATACTTCCACATCGGCATCCACCCCAACCACAGGCAGTTTCTAGCCTTCCAGATCGGGAACAAGCCCTTCCAGTTCCGCATGCTTCCTTTCGGCCTTTCTACGGCTCCGAGAGTATTCACCAAGTGCATGGCACCAGTAGCAGACTTTGTATGGCAGCGGGGTATCATCGTCTTCCCCTACATCGATGATTGGTTGATAGTGGCCCAGACTTGACACCAACTGATCCTCAATGTCGAGTTCATGATGGACCTGTTAGCCTCACTCGGACTGATCGTGAACACTGAGAAGTCCCATCTCCAGCCCACTCGCTCTCTGCAGTTTATAGGGGCATGCCTGGACTCAACATTGGCAACCGCCTGTCTGCCTACAGACTGCTTTGCCTCTCTCTGCGCTGCTGTCCATCATTGCTGATGATCCCGGAGGGTGTCTGCACTGTCGGTACAGACTCTCCTTGGCCATATGTCCGCCACAACCTCCGTCACCCAGTTCACTCAGCTTCGGATGTGACCTCTCCAGTCGTGGTTTCTAGGTGCCTTCGACCCGCTCCAGGACCCTCCTCACGATGCCTCGAGCAATCCAACGCTCCCTCGAATGGTGGCTGGACCCTGTGATGGTACTGTTGGGCATGCCATTCGAGCCCCCACAACCACACGTCTCCCTCATGACAGACGCCTCGATGTTTAGCTGGGGGGCCCACCTCGACGACTGTTTTGTACAGGGGACGTGGTCCACCGAGGAGAGGACACTCCACATCAATATGCTGGAGCTCCTGGCAGTCAAGAAAGCCCTCAGAGCCTTTGAGGTTCCAGTGATGGGTCGCGTGGTCCTGGTGGTGACAGACAACACCACGGTAATGTACTACCTCAACAAACAAGGGGGTACCCGATCTCCGTCTCTTCTCTCCCTCACCATGGAGATCTGGAATTGGTGTATTGAGAGGAAAATCCTCCTCCAATCCATTCATTTCCTGGGGGAGGAGAACATTCTTGCAGACAAACTGAGCCGTTCCACTTGCTCCGTACACGAATGGAGTCTACATCGGTCGGTGGCTTGAAGCCTGTTTCGACGATGGGGCATGCCGTCCATCGACCTGTTTGCGACTTCAAGCAACAGACAGTGCCGCTTCTTCTGCTCCCGGGCTTGGGATTGAGGGTCAAAAGGTGATGCGTTCCTATTCCATTGGACCGGCCTTCTCCTGTACCTATTCCCGCCGTTCCCACTTCACACCCGAGTGGTGGCCAAGCTGTGTCGGGATTGATCAAACGCGATCCTCATCATGCTGTGGTGGCCTCGCCAGGCCTGGTTCACCCCTCTCCTTCGACTGGCCAACCATCACTTCCTTCACCTCCCACACCATCCAGACCTTCTCACTCTTCGAGACTGCAAGGTCAGACACCCGGATCTGGAAATGTTCCGGCTGATGGCATGGCGAATCCAGCCGTAAGAACTGCATTGGTACCAGACAGACGCTCAGACCCTCCACTGCCACCAGATGTACAGGCTGTGATCGATGCGGTGCTTTGGCCGTCGATGCGACGATCCTACTCCTACAAGTGGAAGCGCTTCGAATCCTGCCTGTCAGAACTCGATATCCCCATCGTTTCTGTCTCGATACCAATGTTCCTCCAGTTTCTACTGCACCTCTCCAGTTCGTGACTTTCAATCTCCTCCATTCGGAGCTACCTGGCGCCAATCTCCGTGGAGATCCAGGCCCGGGGCAAGCCCTCACCCTTCAAAGACCCAATAGTCAAGAAGTTCTGCAAGGGATACACCAACCTGCACCCTCCAGTGGCTGAGCCCACTCCAGCTTGGAGCCTCGAACTGGTATTGTCACAGCTCACGAAGAAACCTTTCGAACCCATGGCCACCACCGACTTGAGACTCTTGTCTTGGAAAACTGCATTCTTGGTAGCCATCATATCAGCACGCCAGGCTGGTGAGTTCTGTGTCCTCTGGTCCAATGCACCTTATCTTGTATTCCACAAACATAAAGTAGTGCTGAAACCTGACCTTTCCTTTCTCTCCAAAGTTGTTATCAGCTTTCATTTGAATCAGTCCACTGTACTACCAGCATTGATGCAAGACCCCAAGGATGATTTTGAATGAGCCTTGCATACCTTGGATGCCAGGAGAGCGCTGGCCTTCTACGTGCAACAAACAGCTCAGCACCGGAAATCTACAAGACTTTTCGTCTCTTATGCTGAGGCCAGACTGGGAACTCCCATCTCTCCACAGAAACTGTCCAAGTGGGTCGTTTCTTCTATATCCCTATGCTATGAACTCGCCTGGAAGCTCCTGCCTTCTCAGGTTCAAGGACACTCCACAAGGTCTGTGTCCACCTCAGCTGCCTTCCTCTCACGGATACCCTTGGAGGATGTGTGTAAAGCAGCCTCCTGGTCCACGCCGTTGACTTTCTATAGACTGGACACTCGCTCCCATAACGAGGCAGCCTTTGGGAGGGCAGTGTTGCTCTCCACCATTCACTGATTGACTCAGGATTCATGTTTTATGGTATGAATACTTTCCTCTTATGCTTAAGTGCCTCGTTCCAGCGGTAACTGTTTAAGAAATGTGCCTGTGTGGTAACTGTTTAAGAAATGTGCCTATGCAACTTCATGTTCCTAGGGCTTATGATGACTAATTATATTCATTGGGTTAAAGGACTTGTCTCATTGGCTTGACTGTCCTCATCAAAACTTTTAGCATGACACCCCCCTCCTGTAGGTGAAGCTTGCTAATCTACCCACTGTGTGGATTCACAGAGACCATGAAGAAGATGGACAGGTTGCCTACCTGTAACCATAGATCTTCGAGTGGTCTTCTGTGAATTCACACAGACCCACCCATCCTCCTATATGTGTCCTGCTATGGCATATATGCTCAATGTTCCTGATGCTGCTCATTACGGCATCCTTTATGGACCTGAGGGGATTTAGGCAGGAGCGCCTATATAGAGACCATTAGGAATGGGCAGAGTTATTGCCAAAATGTTGCCAAGTCAATTCTGCCTAGCGATTCTAGATGGTTCCAAACACTCTGCGCAGGTGCAGGAGGAACCCACTGTGTGAATTCACAGAAGACCACTCGAAGATCTATGGTTACAGGTAGGCAACCTGTCCTTCTACTAGTACTGTATTTGGTCAGGTACTACTGAAAAAAGTAGCACAACAACAGCCAACATGTAGCTTCATGAAGTTGAAAAGATTTCAGAGACATCTGGAACAGATTCCTGGTGCAAAGTGGAATCAAAGTCTTGGATATAACACTTATGCAAATAGTTTCTGCAAGCAATGGAAGCTTTGTGCAAATAAAATTACAAAACTGGATACAACCCATTGTATGGAAGAAGGCTCTCTTGCAAGTAGCCTGGACCCAGGCCACGTAGGGCTTTAAAGGTTATAACCAACACCTTGTACCTTGCCCAGAAACTAACTGACAGCCAATGAAGAGATTTTAAGACAGGTGTTATGCGGTCAACTTTAGATGTACAGTTGCCCCTCCACATTCGCGAACTTGACATTCGCGGTTTTGGTTATTCGCGGTTTTGGGAGGGCCCCCCCCAAACCGCGACAGGGGGCCTCCAGAGGCCCCGTGAAAGACCTGGAGGGAGCGGGGAGGCCCAGGGAGGCCTCCACGGGGCCCCCGGAGGCACTCCGGAGGACCCATGAAGGCCTGGGGAGGGGTGGGGAAGGGTGGCGAGGCCTTCGCGGGACCCCCGGAGGCCCTCTGGAGGCCCCGCGAAGGCCTGGGGAGGGGTGGGGAGGCCTTCGCGGGACCCCCGGAGACCCTCCGGAGGCGCCACGAAGGCCTGGCAAGGGGTTGGGAGGCCTTCGCGGGACCCCCGGAGGTCCTCCGGAGGCACCGCGAAAGCCTGGCGAGGGGTCGGGAGGCCTTCGTGGGACCCCCTGAGGCCCTCCGGAGGTGCCATGAAGGCCTGGGGAGGGGTGGCGAGGCCTTTGCGGGACCCCCGGAGGCCCTCCAGAGGCCCCGCAAAGGCCTGGGGAGGGGTGGCGAGGCCTTCGCGGGACCCCCGGAGGCGCCACGAAGGCCTGGGGAGGGGTGGGGAGGCCTTCGCGGGACCCCCGGAGGCCCTCCGGAAGTGCCACGAAGGCCTGGCAAGGGGTCAGGAGGCCTTCGCGGGACCCCCGGAGATCCTCCGGAGGCGCCGCGAAGGCCTGGGGAGGGGTGGTGAGGCCTTTGCGGGACCCCCGGAGGCCCTCCGGAGGCACCGCGAAGGCCTGGGGAGGAGTGGCGAGGCCTTCGCGGGACCCCCAGAGACCCTCCGGAGGCACCGCGAAGGCCTGGGGAGGGGTGGCGAGGCCTTCGCGGGACCCCCGGAGGCCCTCCGGAGGCGCCACAAAGGCCTGGGGAGGGGTCTGGAAGCCTTTGCGGGACCCCCGGAGGCCCTCCGGAGGCCCCGCGAAGGCCTGGGGAGGGAGGGAGGAAGGGCCGGGGAGGCCTCCGCGGGGCCTTGCTAGGCCCCACAAAGGCCTGGGGAGGGAGGGGGGAGGGGAGTCATTATTCACGGATTTTTCACATTCACGGGAGTCCGCGGAACTGAACCCCCGCGAATGTGAAGGGACGACTGTACCCACAACCAACCTGGCTGCCATGTTTTGCACCGATTGAAGTTTCCAAACTTGGGACGAGGGTTGCCCCATGTAGAGCACATTGCAGAAGTCAAGCTGACAGGTTATCAGCCAAAGCTGATAACAGGCACTCCTGACCATCATATCTATCTGGGCTGTCAGCTGGAGAGATGAGTCAAGGAGCACCCCCAAGCCGTGAACACAGTCCTTCTGCGGAAGTGTGACCCCATTTAAGACTAGTGGGAATATTTCCATTCCTGGGTTGGGGTCCAATAGCAAGTACTTCCATCTTATTTGGATTCAGCTTGAGTCTGTTTTCCCTCATCCAATCCATTATTGCCTTAAGACAGTAATTCAGAGGAGAGATGCCATCCTTAGTCACAGCAGCAGTCCAAGACATAGAGAAATAGTTGGGTGTCATCAGCATACTGATAACACCTCGCCCCATGTCTCCAGATGATGTCTCCCAGCAGCTTCATGTAAAAGTTGAAAAGCATAGGAGACAGAATGGCGGCCTGGGGGACGCCAACTCTTAACTCTCTTTTGGAAGAGAAACTGTCTCCCAGCATCACCATCTGGAATCTGCCTGAGAGATAGGAATGGAACCACTGCAAAGCGGTACCCCCAATTCTCCCAGGCGATCCAGAAGGATACCTTGGTCAGTGGTATCGAAGGCCACTGAGAGGTCCAAGAGCACCAGCAGGGTCACACTTCCCCTGTCGATGCCCAGACGGAGATCATCGGCTAAGGCGGCCATGGCAGTTTCGACTCTGTATCCTGTCTTAAATCCGATTTGAAATGGATCTAGAAAATCAGTTTCTTCCAAGACTGCTTGGAGTTGAATTGCTCCTTCTAGTTCACTCAGCATTAGCAAGGGTGAAACCAGATGTTACAGGCATTGAGGCTTCCTAGCAAGGGGCAACTTCTTGTACCCTCTGTTCCCATCTCAAGCCAACAATAACAGTAAGCAGGCAGTAAGCTACTGCATTTAGAATTATGCCACTCAGTAATTCACACATGCATTATTATAAAAATACAAATAAGTACTGTAGATTTATTTATAATTACAATAATTAATGAGACTATATATGAATTAGGCAGTTAGTAATCAAAACAAAAAGCAGAGAACAGGTTAAGAATCTAAAGAGCAAGCACAAAACAGAAAAACTAACTAGCCTAGTTATTAAACAAGCCACAAACATAAGCATAGACTTGCTTGTCAAGTGGGATTGAAACCATAGGATCAATCTACACTAAACTGAAGGATCCACGCAGAAGAACAAGCTCAAGAATGTGCTTCCCCTAACAAATGAGCTGTAGTCTACTTTGCAGAAAAGACTGGCTCTGCTTCATAGGCCTGATCATTCTAGCAGATGACATGCATGCTGGCTTGCTCAGAAAGAAAACTAACAGGGAGACTAACAGGAAGACACAAAAAGGAAGACAATAGGCAGGCTGAAGGAGCAATCCACACAACTGGGTCAACTCCAACCAACCGGATCAAGGCAGGACCATGAGCCTTTTTCATTGTTCCTTTGGGCGTGTGTGTGTGTTAGTGAATGGGATGGCATAAAATAACACCCCGGCCCCTCCCTCCCTCCAACTGGAATTATTTTCCAATAGTGATACTTGTGGTCTTGTACCCTACCCAAACATTTTAGATAATTACAATATGCAATTAAAAATAGCATGCTGGAGATGTAAATCTTTAACCCACTAATCCTAGACTATTCAAGATCTTATTATTGCTACCCAGGACAGTGATAATTATGTGTGTAGCTATGACACCATTGCAAACCAACTTCCCTTGTAGTATCCCTGTTACATTTGCATGTGAAAATAACCATTTAATGCAAATGAGGCAAGGAAACTTTTCCTCAGATAATTTATAGCTGCTCATGGGCTTGGTCGCCAATCAAGTAAATGTCATTTAGCTCTTAAGTGGCCTTCTTTTATGTCCAGGAACCTCTGTAGGCTACCTCTCCTCCGCTGTTTCCGGAGCACCTCATCTATTAATACAGTGGTGTGTGGAGAGGCTGAACCACACCAGGTGACACTGTTGAAGGGAGGGGTGACACTGTCCTTAGTAACACCACAGTATTTACTTGATCCCACCACTTCCAAGTTTTCATGGCTTGGTTTCTGTCATGTTTAAACATTTCACTCCCCACCCTAACACAAGAAAGGGTGGGAGACAGGAATTGGAGGGAGCTGTAATCCCTGAACGGAACAGCTTCTGGTCTCTCCATTAATTTGATGCACAATATTTTTGTAGAAGTGCAGACAGTCCATTCATGAAATTTTAGGGGTTTTTCCTTCTTAGAAAGGCTTATACACACACAAAAATGGGCACAAGGGAGATTCGCCCTCATATTAGAAAATGGCCATAAGGGAGATTCGCCCTCATTGCTGCATGTTAGTAAGGCACCATGCCATCACGGATGGATAGGCAGGATGTGGAGAGGAAGCGGTGGGATGTGACAAGATAGGACCACCCCAACAACCACCATAAAACTAGCCGCTCCCTCATAGAAAGAAGGGTTGCATGAATGAGAGGGCATAGAAATACCCCTAGCAAGTCATTGAGGGAAAGAAGGAAACGTAACAGGATACATATGAATACCAAGAGTTATTTAATATGAGTTCTTACAGTACAAAGGAAATATTTGTCATGGTGGCATTTGAGAGTACAGTTGCCCCTCCACATTCGCGAACTTGACATTCACGGTTTTGATTATTTGCGGTTTTGGGAGGGCTCCCCGTCCCCCCAAAACCACGACACGGGGCCTCCAGAGGCCCCGTGAAAGCCCTGGGAGGGAGCGGGGAGGCCTCCACGGGGCCTTCGGAGACCCTCCGGAAGCCCCGCAAAGGCCTTGGGAGTGAGGGGGGAGGGCTGGGAAGGTCTCCGTGGGGCCTTGTGAGGCCCCGCGAAGGCCTTGGGGAGGACCGGGGAGGCCTCCGCGGGGCACCGCGAAGGCCTTGGGAGGGAGGGGGAGGGCCGGGGAGGCCTCCGCAGGGCCTTCAGAGACCCTCCGGAGGCCCCACGAAGTCCTTGGGAGGGAGGGGGGAGGGCCGGGGAGGCCTTCATGGGGCCCCCGGAGACGCTCCGGAGGCCCCATGAAGGCCCGGGGAAGGGGTGGGGAGGGCTGGGGAGGCGATCATGGGGCCTCCGGAGACGCTCCGGAGGCCCCATGAAGGCCTGGGGAAGGCTGGGGAGGCGATCATGGGGCCTCCGGAGACGCTCTGGAGGCCCCATGAAGGCCTGGGGAAGGGGTGGGGAGGGCTGGGGAGGCGATCATGGGGCCTCCGGAGACGCTCTGGAGGCCCCATGAAGGCCTGGGGATGGCTGGGGAGGCAATCATGGGGCCTCCGGAGACGCTCCGGAGGCCCCATGAAGGCCTGGGGAAGGCCTGGGGATGGCTGGGGAGACGATCATGGGGCCTCCGGAGATGCTCCGGAGGCCCCATGAAGGCCCGGGGAAGGGGTGGGGAGGGCTGGGGAGGTGATCATGGGGCCTCCAGAGACGCTCCGGAGACCCCATGAAGGCCCGGGGAGGGGTGGGGAGGGCTGGGGAGGCGATCATGGGGCCTCTGGAGACGCTCCGAGGCCTCATGAAGGCCTGGGGAAGGCTGGGGAGGCGATCATGGGGCCTCCGGAGACGCTCTGGAGGCCCCATGAAGGCCTGGGGAAGGCCTGGGGATGGCTGGGGAGGCAATCATGGGGCCTCCGGAGACGCTCCGGAGGCCCCAGGAAGGCCTGGGGAAGGCCTGGGGATGGCTGGGGAGGCAATCATGGGGCCTCCGGAGACGCTCCGGAGGCCCCATGAAGGCCTGGGGAAGGCCTGGGGATGGCTGGGGAGACGATCATGGGGCCTCCGGAGATGCTCCGGAGGCCCCATGAAGGCCCGGGGAAGGGGTGGGGAGGGCTGGGGAGGTGATCATGGGGCCTCCAGAGACGCTCCGGAGACCCCATGAAGGCCCGGGGAGGGGGTGGGGAGGGCTGGGGAGGCGATCATGGGGCCTCTGGAGACGCTCCGAGGCCTCATGAAGGCCTGGGGAAGGCTGGGGAGGCGATCATGGGGCCTCCGGAGACGCTCTGGAGGCCCCATGAAGGCCTGGGGAAGGCCTGGGGATGGCTGGGGAGGCAATCATGGGGCCTCCGGAGACGCTCCGGAGGCCCCAGGAAGGCCTGGGGAAGGCCTGGGGATGGCTGGGGAGACGATCATGGGGCCTCCGGAGATGCTCCGGAGGCCCCATGAAGGCCCAGGGAAGGGTTGGGGAGGGCTGGGGAGGTGATCATGGGGCCTCCGGAGACGCTCCGGAGGCCCCATGAAGGCCCGGGGAGGGGGTGGGGAGGGCTGGGGAGGCGATCATGGGGCCTCTGGAGACGCTCCGAGGCCTCATGAAGGCCTGGGGAAGGAGGGGGAGGCGGGGGAAAGCGAGTATAGGGCCTCCGGAGACCCTGTTGTCGCTTTGGCGGGGGAGGGGGAGGGCAATTGTTATTCATGGATTTTTCACATTCGCGGGGGTCTGGGGAACCTAACCCCTGCGAATGTGAAGGGATGACTGTATATGAAATATATATAACTGTATGATTCCACCCAGAAAAGGTATAATAAGGCTCCTAAATCTTAACCCTGTAAGAGAGTAGCCACAACATCCTGTCCTGTTTGCTTTGTGAGCTGTCTTCAGAAAGAAACCCCCATGGAGAGCACACTGCAGTAATCCAAACAGTAAATTATCAGTACATTGAATACTGAAGTAAAATCCTGTCTAAATTAGGCACAGGTTCCAGCTGGCACATCAGTTGAGGTCAATGTTGTCACTAGGGAATCCAGCAGCAATATGGGGACTAGAAGAACTCATATATGCACCTTGTCGTTTAAAGGGATTGTAACAGGAAAAATAAATTCAACAATACTATTGCCATAAATTGGCCCTCCATCAATATTGTCCTTTTCCTGTTGGTATTAAGCTTCAAATTGGAAACCCTCATCTAATCTAGGCATTAATACAGGTTCTAAATGGCTTCATCTAGATCTTATGGAAATGATAAATAGAGCTGGATGTCATCAGTATATTGATGCACGACCAAATCCCGAGACCACATCTATCCACTGAGTCTGAGAATTTGTTCAGCAGTGAAATATGTGACACACTGCCAATCTTCTAGTATGTTGTTCTAGCAAAGAGGCACTCTTAGGAAAATGTGTAT
The DNA here is from genome assembly GCA_030847615.1 of Gambelia wislizenii. Lineage (NCBI taxonomy): Eukaryota > Metazoa > Chordata > Lepidosauria > Squamata > Crotaphytidae > Gambelia > Gambelia wislizenii. The sequence goes on from JAUMIR010000004.1 coordinate 116,112,996, forward strand.
TGAAAAATGTTTATGGTTTTATCTTCTGACTTGCAAAAATGTCTTTATTCCAAGAAGAGATGTAACAAAAATTCATAATGATTTTTAAAGAGTTTTGTATTGTAGGAGTATGTTAGTGGACAATGCAGATTGTAAAGCAAAGCAGTATACTGTTTTATGTAGCAATATTAAGGAACAGCCCTTTGTTTTGAAACTGTATGTGTATGTATGAATAAAGGTAATTCTTGAATAGGCAAAATTGTCATCATTATGTGCTTAAAAGTCCAAATTAAAAATTATGAGTAAAACTCAATATTTGCAGTCCTTATAACTCTAGTGAAGGGCCTGGAGAGCATTTGCATGGGATGGCAGGCAAGTGTGAGGATATCCCCTGTAAATTTTCCCACGACATTTTACATAACAGTGTTGCCTAACATTGATGGAATGTATTGAAAATATAAAATACCAGTGATTAATTGTCCCCTGTAAATTTTTCCACAGCCTAGGTGTTTTCAAACTTCTTCAAGTAGAAATGTTTCAAGTGGAAATGTGGCTGGGGAGGGGGATTAGGGGTGCAGGGAATATTTGCAAAGAAGGACCAGCATATCCATTTTACCCACTCTTCTCTTCTTAAAAACCCCAACCTCCCTCTCTGTTACCTTTTACATTGGCAGATTCATGGTTGCCAGCAGGTATTTGCCAAAGTAGCTCGCACATCACTCACATTGGTTTACCCAATCAGCGCAAAAGTATAAGTGAAAGTACTGTGCCTGTTTAACTTACACTGTAAATATCACAACAATTCTGATTTTAACATTTGTCCTTTTAAATAACAGCAACAACAAAGAAATACTTCTGAAACATTAAAGGAGAGGGCTGTATATCGTTTAGCCAATATGTTGGTTCAAACTGCTCGCAACTCTCAACTGGATCCAGACAGCTTGCAAATATACCTGAAAGGTCTAAAGAAGAAGTATGAGACTGATTGCCTTGCTTCTGAACAAGTACCCACAGAGGACAAGCAGTAATTTATGCCTTGGTGTGATGGACTTGCTAATACAAAGTTTGAGTCAGAAAATATGCTTCTTGTCACATTCATTACAAGTTTTTTTTAAGTTCTTGTATCTATGGAGCATTCTATTTTATTGTTTGTACACACTAATGCAAATGCAATCTTATTTGAAATGGAAACATTAACAGGAACAGTAAAATTCCAGGATTATGAAATTATTCTTTTTCATTTTTTTTCATTTTATTTTTTATTATTATTGCATCATACAGATTATAAATGCATTGATATATACAATTCTTTGCAATTTCTTTTACTGTTTATCTATCGTTGCCATAAAGATTAATTTTATACAATACATCATAAGAAAAAAAAATTCCTTAGGGTGTTACCATTGTGTTTCAGCATAATCATAACTGACAATAATTGCAATATTTAATCCACCCTCTTCCCTCTTCTCCATTGACTTCCTAAAATTGTGCAGTTTTGGTGTGAGAGGATTGCAGCGATACACTTCTCTTTCCTTTGACTTTATTTTAATACTTTTCTCTTACTCCTATATGGCTCTGTATTAATTCTATATATATATATATATATGTGTATACATCTATAAATAAGCATATACACATCCAAATAAATTATACATTGTACATTATATATGTATTTATATTTTCTTGTACCCAGCTAAGGTCTTTAATTTCCTATAATAGTAGGCTAGTTCGTATCTCTCCTTTTTCTTCCCAGTAGTCTATTACCCGCCTCCACTCTTCTTTCAATTTTGTCTGTTTCTTATTTCGCAGTTTATTCGTAAGAATATCTAGTTCAAACATATCAATTACTTTATCTTTCCACTCCTCTATACTGGGACCTTCTTTCATTCTCTATTTCCTCGCTATTACAAGTCTAGCCGCTGTAATCAAATACAATATCGTCCTCCAAGTCTTGTTCCTTTTCTTATCTTTATTGTCTTTAATTATGTTTAACAAGTACAATTCCGGGGTAAATTCCATTTCCACCCTTAGAATTTGTTTCATTATTTAATGCACTTGATTCCAAAATTTTTTGATTTTCTTATATTGCCACCACATATGAATTAATGTCCCCTGGTTTTTTCTACATTTCCAGCATGTGCTCGGTGTCATTTTGTTCATCTTATTTAATCTTTTTGGAGTGTAATACCACCTTAATGCTATTTTCAAATAATTCTCTTTTAAGAGCTGACATGCTGTAAATGAGAAAGATCTCCTCCTCGCTAACTCCCAATCATCTATAGCAATAGATCTTCCTAAATCTTTTGCCCATTTTAACATATATTCCTTTACACAATCTTGCTCCATTTGTCTCATTAACAATATTTTATATAACTTCCCAATAGCTTTTTGTTTATTTTTATCCCTAAGAACTTTGTCCAATTCATTATCTCCCCCCTCAAAGCCTTCTTTTTTAAGATCTTCTGTGAATCGTTCTTTTAGCTGTAAAAATGAGAACCAGTTTATATTATATTTGGTCTGCAATGTGTCTTTGGATTCTAATATAATCTGGTTCTCATTTCCTTTCTTAACTATGTCCTCGTATCTTATCCATTCACTTATCTTATACCATCTGGACTGGAAGGCTTCCTGGGGAGAGATCCATAATGGGATTCTGTAATAGAATATCTTTTTAACTTTCTCCCAAACTTTCAATAATCCATTTCTAATACAATGGTTTGTAAAGCTCTTATTCGCTTTTGTTTTGTCATAAAATAAATAGGCATGCCAACCAAATCTGATGTTGTGACCCTCCAGATTCAGTAACCTATCATCACTTAGATTGATCCATTCTCTGATCCAATTCAGTGTAGATGCCTGATAATACAGCCTTAAATCTGGAAGGTCACAGCCACCCCTGAGCTTAGAGTCTATTAAATATGGCCATTTAAATCTAGCTGTTTCCTTCCCCCAAATGAATTTCCGTAAATCTTTATTCCAATTTTTGAAAGATTTTTCATTGTTCACAATAGGCAAATTTTGAAAAAGAAATAGCATTTTTGGGAGTACCACCATTTTTATTGCCGTGATTTTACCCAACAGAGATAGATTTAATTTGGACCATCTTTCCATATCCTTATTTATCTCTGTCCACATTTTTTTATAATTGTTTTCAAACAAGTCAATGTTTCTTTTTGTAAGCCATATCCCTAAATATCTTGCCTTTTTGCTTATCTTACATCCTGATTTGCCCCTTAGATCTTCTTCTTCTTTATCTGTCATGTTTTTAGTAATTATGATGGTTTAATCTCTATTCAGTTTAAATCCAGAATGTACCCCAAATTCATTAATCGTATTCAAACATACATTGATTTGATCTTTGGGTTCTTCCATAAATATTATCAGGTCATCCGCAAAAGCTTTTAGTTTGTACGTAAATCCTCTAATTTTTATTCCTGGGATTTCCTTACTAGCTCTTATCCTTCTATTTAATACCTCGAGTACCAGGATAAATAGCAAAGGCGAGATAGGACATCACTGCCTTGTGCCTTTGTTTATTTTAAATGTCTCTGTCCACTCTCCGTTAACAATAAGCTGCGCTGATTGTTCAGTATAGATTTTTTTCAATTCTATTACAGAATCTTTCACCTAATCCCGATCTTCTCATTGCCGCCATCATAAAGTCCCATTCAACGTTGTCAAAAGCTTTTTCTGCATCTACCATCATTAAAGCTAGTTTTTTCTCATTATGGACTTCAAAATATTCTAAGATATTTATCACTGTTCTGATGTTATCACTTATTTTTCTCCCTGGTATGAAACCATTTTGGTCATCAGTGACTAATTCTGTAATTATTTGTTTTAATCTGTTGGCCAAAATCATAGCATAAATTTTATAATCTATGTTTAATAAGGAGATGGGTCGATAATTACTAACTTCCCTACCATCCTTTCCATCTTTCAATATTAGGGATATATTGGCATTTTTCCAAGTCTCAGGGATCCCATCGGCTTCTATCTGATTGAACATTTTATAAAGCGGCATTGCCAGTTCTGTTTCAAATTTTTTATAAAATAATGCCGAGAAGCCATCCGGTCCTGGTACTTTGTTCTCCTTTAATTCATGAATTGTTTTAGAAATTTCTACCATTGAAATCGTACTGTTCAATTTTTTCAGTTGTTCATCTCCCAAAACCTTGAAATCTTGTTTGTTTAAATATGATATCATATTCTGTATTTCTTCTTGACTTTTTGTTTTTCCGCTAAATAACCCACTATAATATGTTTTAAACTCTTCTTTAATCTTACTTTGTTTGGTTGTTACTTGCTTTCCGCATCTTATTTCCGTAATCATTTTTTTCTCAGATTCTCTCCTTAATCTATAAGCTAACCATTTACTTGGTTTATTTGCGTGTTCAAAGTTGATTTGTCTTGTTTTTCTCATGTTCTTCTCAAGTATCGACATAGTTTCCATATTTAATTGCGTTTGAATAAGTTTAATTTGACATAATGTTTTTTCGTTAGTTGGATCTTCTCTCAATTTTTCCTCTTTTTCAATTCTTTGATCAGAAAGTTATACCTCTCTGTGTTTTGTTTCTTCTGCACCTCTTTTAATCAATAATCCCCTGAAAACAGCCTTTCCAGCATCCCAAATAGTTTTTAACGTACATTCCTTATTGTCATTTTCCTCAAAGTATAAAGTAATGTCCTTCTTTAATTTCTGCACAAACACTTCATCCTTGATTAAGTTTTCATTCAATCTCCAACATGTTATTCTTTTTGCCGTACTTAATGTTAATTTAATTGGGTTGTGATCTGACTCTGTCCTAGCCATAATTTCCATATCTAAAGTAATTGGCCACAGATTTTTCGATATTAAGAACATATCAATCCGTGACATGGATTTATGTCTTTCGGAAAAGAATGTAAAACCCTTTTCCCTACCATGTGTTTTTGTCCAGACGTCTTCTAGTCCAAATTCCTCTATAATATCAAAAAAACTTAAAGGTATTTTTTTTTAATTCCCTTTCTTTTTCTGTATGATCTATCCCTTTTTGGATCAAAAACTCAGTTAAAATCTCCTAATAGAATCATAGATCCTGTCACGTGCTTCTCAATTTGTTGATGAAGTTTTTTATAAAAATTTTGTTGCTTCATGTTTGGTGCATAAACTCCTATTATGATTGTTTTCAGGTTTTGAAAAGTTATCTCAACTCCTATATATTCACCCTCCTCATCTTTAAATAATTCTCTTGCTGAGTACTTCTGATTTATATATAACGCTATTCCTCTCTTTTTCTTTTTACCGTTAGCTGAATAGAACAGTTGACCCAATTTAGCATTTCTTAGCAATCTATGGTCTTTTTTTATCTTGGTTTCTTGAATGCATATTATATCATTTTTTTGTTTTGCTAATTCATAAAAGATTCGTCTCCTTTTATATTCTGAATTGAGTCCTTTCACATTCCATGAATATACTTTAATTGCCATTTTCACTTTGTTTAATTAATTCTAATTCCTCATCACTCTCTATGTTTTCTTCTGGTTCTTCTTCTTCTTCCTTTTCTAATTCTAGCTCCAAGTCTTCCTCCTCTACATCTATCTCTTCTTCTCTCTCCTCCTCCTCCTGTTTCTCTAGTTCATCTTGTTTTTTTCTCTAATTCTTGTTGTTTTTCTCCATCTAAACATATGTCCTTTTGATTTCTTGTCCTTCTTACTTCCTGATCTACCCTTTCTGGCTGCTCTTTCTGACATTTTTCCTTTCTCAAATTTCTTACAAAATTCTTCTGCTTTTTGAATTGAATATATTTTGTACCTCCTTTGTCTGAATGTGAGGGAGACCCCTTCTATTTTATTCCATCTATAGTATATTCCATTTTTAGTTAATAGCTGTGTGATTATTTTATAATTTTGTCTTTTTTTCAGAATTACATTTGGTATATCTTTAAAGATCTTTAATTCCTCTTCTCCAACCTTAAATGACTCTTTATAGCTTTGTTGCAGTATTCTGTCCCTTATTCTAATTTTATTAAACTGAATCACTATATCTCTAGGGAGTTTCCTTTCTTTAGCAATCACTGAATTGATTCAAAACAACTTTTCTGTCTCCTCCTCCAAGTACTCCTCATCCAATTCCGTAAATTTTGCTAATTCTGGAATCACCATTTCAAATAAATTTTCATTCACTTTTTCTGCTAAACCTCTTATTTTTAAACATTTTTCTCTATATCTTATTTCTTGATTTAGCATAAATTCTTCTCCCTTATTTTGTTTCTCTTGGATCTTATTTGTGATCTTTTCCACCTCTTGAGATTTTCCCTTTAATGTTTCTATTTCTTTCCTCATTCCTTCCATCTCTTTATTTATTTTATCTAACTTTTTCCCTAAGATCTCTGTTTCTTTTTTATAATCATGCTTAATTTCTTTTCTGATATCTTTTAATTCATTCCTTATTTCTTGTTTGAAGTTCCTAAGTTCTGTTCTCAGCTCCTCTAATATTAGATTTTGAATTTCTGGTGTTTTCGCCATTTCTTGTGATCCCCTCCTTGTGATCGTCTGTACTTGCAGTTGCGCTGTCGCTTTTCTTGTACTGTATGCCATTTTCTTTTGTTTTAATTTTTTTTCTTAACACTATTAACTTCCTCTTTTATTTGTTTGTCTATTTGTTTTCTCCTAATACGGATCTTTTTTTTTCTTTTTTCTTTGTTCTTGTTATTATCTATCTTAAATGTGTCTGTTCTACCTGCTATGTTTTCATCGTTATTTTATTCTATAGTAACTTTCTGTTTTTGCTTCTTGCTATTTCACAAATTATTCTCCACTTCCAGAATCCAACCAATTCAGATTTTGAGGTTTTCAAGCAAAAATATACTATAATATTTCATTAGCACCACCACCACGATTATAACTCTAATTCATTAAATATGAGGTAGATATTATCCCCCAGTTCATTCAATTTCTTCCACTTCCATCAGAAATAATAGATAACCAATAGTAATAACCGATATTAATTAGATCCTCCAATTAATCATTCAATATCTCATTCACACCATCACCATGATCCTAATTAATTCATTCATTAATTAGTTCTAACTGTATTATAATTATAATTAAATCAGTTCTACTGAATTTAGGTTATTTTAAGCCGTTTCTAACCTCTATTTCTATCCCCTTCTCATATAGTCTCTATATAAACAGTATAATCCAAATATTTTATTCCCTTCTCTTCCCTTCCTCCCCTTCCCTCCCACTTCCCTCTTATTTGCTGCTGTTTTCTGTTTTCTTAAGTCTTCTTTCTTCAATCCTCCTTCTTCTTCCACTTCTTCCTCTTCCTCTCAGCTGGTGTGAACAGTTAGTAAGATGTACGTATATAGTTATTTTTGTTTCCTTTCTTTTCTGCTTTTCTGCTTTTGGTGCCTTCCTCTTTTATAATTCTACAGTTTCCGTTATTCTGTTGTGTTTTTTTTTAAACTCAATTTAGCTTGTTTGTTGTTGTTTTTTACAACCAGTTAATGTCTTGTTCAGTCTCATTAAGGCCTTAAGTTCTTCCTTTCAAACTTGGAATTTAATATATAAATGCGTGTTGTAATCTTACTTTCTAATCTGCTTGCATCCAGCTGATCCTCATTAACCAACTCTCACACTTTGTTTTAGTTTTCCAGTCTCTCAGTAACCCAAATTTCCCCAAGTAAACTCAAAATTGAACTCAATTTGTAGCTTAGTCGCTTCTTGTTCCTTATCCTCAGAAAGAAGAACAGGGGATTTAAATACTAGTTTTTGTTTTTTGGAGAGAGGGGGTATACCGCGGAGGGCTTGCTTATTTCAATAGCTTTTCCCCACTTCCTCCCAGATGGTAACTCTCCGTCTTTCCACTTTTTTTTCTTCCTCCTCCTCCTCCTCTTACTTTTATTTTCCACTTTCTGAAACTGTCTCCAGAGCCGCTTTTCTGTTAAAGTATCCCTTTGTATCCTCCTCCGCCAAAACGAAACCAGCTTACCCTTGTTTGTTCTTCAGCTTTCCCTTTCCCTTTCCACAGGAGAAAGCCACTCTGCTTTTCAAATTGGAGCGTGGAACAGCTGATAGCCCTTTTTGGGCTCTACTGTGCTACCGGAGTTCCCCTTCTCCGCGACCCCAAGGGCGAAAGGAACCTCCGTTCCTACGCACCTGGAGCAACTGCAGAGTCTTCGAGGGGTTCCTCTTGCTCCCCTATCCTTCCCCGGGTAGGGGAACCTTCAAAGGGTCATTTCTGAAGCACTGGCAGCCGCAGTAGAACGGAGCTGGAACGGAGTTCAGCCTCCAGCGTCCGTCGCCTCTGTTCTCCAACTGGAAGTCTTCATTCTTTTTCATTTTAAAAACACTCATTTCTACAGCAGCAAATTTAAGATCAGGTCAGAGGTTTTATTAACAAAAAGACCCCATCTGCTTACAAAATCATCTGTTATTCCAAAAAATTACATATGTGCAGCCAACAATACCCCTTACAAGATTCAACTAAGGGAAAGAAAATAGCAAAATACTGATATATTATAGAAACCAAAGGACTTTCTTTCTCCACAGCTATGCAGAGAAAGAGAAGGGGAGAGAGAAAAATGTCGATTTCCTATCCAGTTCATTGAAAATACATAGATGTTTTGTTTATTGTTTGAATGTGTAGATTTGCAAGCTGGATAAGTCAACTCTTAATTTTTCTTTCCTTTTCTTTACTTGTTTAACGTTTTCTTATGCAACGTACACCTATAGTATTCATTTTCTTGTATTATTGGTAACTACACTGCCAGTTTACATTGTGCAGCTAGAAATAAAATTGGGGATTTGTATATTATATTTGTTTAATCAGCTCAGATGTAATAGTTTTATATAAAACAGCTTTTAACTGTGGTGTCAGTAAGGCTGGTGTCTCACACACACACACACACCCTGACAGTGTCACCTGGTGTGGATTGACCTCTCCGCACCCCCTAGTGCTGCCACTGGTTTTTATATTCCAGTTTCAGTAGAAAAGACTGATGTGTTTAGTTCCTTTCCTACTCCACCACCACATTTTACATAACAATGTTGCCTAACATTGATGGAATGTATCAAAAATATAAAATACCAGTGATTGTGCACATTCATATGAAGGCATGAAAAAGGTACTTATTAACAGTATATGCCAGTTTTTCATGCAGTGTGCATACCAACTGATGTTGGACAATATGAATTCATCTGAGGAATTTCAAACATTATTAGACAATATACCGGTATATAATTGTTAAGTGAAAACTATAATTATGTTTTGTATTCTGTGTTTATGCTGTCCATATGAACACATTATCCATATCTTCATGTGATTGTATGTTATTAGTGGTGTTAACAAACATGCAACATATATTTCCCACCACATGTGTATCTGTTTCTGATTGAAGTATTTCTTTGTCCATTGTAGTGTCATAAAATTGGTACCACACAAAATAGGGAGGTATCAGTAGACCGGGGCTAATCTCAAGATTTGCAGATGTGCAGAAAATCTTTTTTAAAGCCCACTTGCCTTTGTAGAACTCATTGAAGACCTGTATGGACCTGAAACGTTGACCGGGGTAGGGGACCAAATTAGAAAGATAAGGGAATTTGTACTTACTTAATTATAAAAAGGTATACAGAACCATCTTTGTGGCCTGCATATCTGGTTTTTTTGTTCACACTGAGGAGCTTCTTTTACATAGCCCTAGAGCTGGAAGTGAGAAAATCAGTGGATTTTTTTTAAAAAAAATATGCAGTTAGGACTGGACACCAATGTATCTATTTCTACTCCCCATAAATCCAAAATGGTGGGGAAATTCTGCAAAAATAGCCCAGTACAATTCAGTGGGGGGAAAGGAAAACTTGCAAGGATTGATGGGAGTCCCTGAAACAATGACCAGAAGTACTTCATGCTGCAATGTTTTGTTTTATTTCCTGTTCTTATTTTGTTCTTTATTTTTCTTACCTCCAAAGAAAATGTCTAACCCATCAAATTTACAGAGCAGCAATACCAATCAACACCATCACATTTCCTCCAACTACTCATCTTTCATGTCATGTTTACCTTGGCATGCTTAGATTTTAAAAAGAAACATGTTTTTCACAAAAGTCTCTCATCCACTTTTGGTCAGGAGAGATTTAATCTAAAGAAAGCTCACAGCAGTGCCTGAGTCCCTGAGGTGAATCAGGATCCCCCCCCCCCGATGTTATAATTAAAATGACATACATAACAATGAATTAGAACAGAAGTTACTTAGTCCTTAGTCTTTTCCCAAGTTCTTCAGGTGACCTATCCACATGGTTTTGTCTATTTAGTATGGGGAAATGTGGCTGTGTTCTCTAGATAATGGAAATACACTTTTAGAACACATTCCGACATCTCATGGAACTTTTCTGTCAAGGAACATGCCAAGGAACTTTGCAGTCAATAGTATTTTTCACACAGGAACTCATTAGCTTTTTTATTTGCAGTGATAAGAGACAATGGAGATTTTCAGACCGCGTTTCAGTGTGCCTAGCGCGGGAGGAGCTTTCGGGAGAGGGACGGCGGTCTTGCGCGGCAGGGAGGCGTTTTCGGACGCCGCTGTCCCTCTCCCGAAACCATCCGTGTCACTTCCGTGAAGCTTCGGAAGCTGCAGAGCCATATTTTAATCACGGGCAACCTCCGTGATTAAAATATGGCTCTGCGGCTTCCGAAGCTTCACGGAAGTGACACGGATGGTTTCGGGAGAGGGACAACGGAGTCCGAAAATGCCCCCCTGCCGCGCAAGACCGCCGTCCCTCTCCCGAAAGTTCCTCCCACGCTAGGCACGCTGAAACGCAGTCTGAAAATCTCCAATGTATTCTTTATCATAAATTCCAGCTGTATTGCCTTTAACACTTCAGAGACATGAAGTAGAAAATGCGTCAGAAATGTATCTTCTGTGTGGGCTGCCACAAGTTAAACTTGCTGGCATTGTTCAGGGTCTTTCTATTATAATTTCTAAGGATAATCCTAAAAGCCTGGTGATATGTAACAGAAACCATATCCTGCATTCTTACGTATAGTTATATTTACGGTATATTTAGAAGCTATTTTTATAAATGCACTATTCTGATGCTTTTCTACAGATTATGCTTTCCTTTTCTGTCATATGCTATTCCAATCTAGTACTTTTCCTTTTAATAAATATTATGTGTACTGTTGACTTCCTGTCTCCTATTCTAGCCCTTTAGAATGTAATGATGAAGTATTTAAGTTAAAGAGACTCATGCTGCAAACCTATGCATGTTTACTTGGATTCACGTCCCATTCCATATTTTCATACTTTTTGTAATGCCACGTAAACTGTAATCCTCAACTTGTCATCCTCAAGTCTTTTTGGTTCATGATAATGACTTACGTTAGCAACTGGATTTCTCTCATTATTTCCCCAATCATTTCCCTCTTTCTGATGATTATAGATACAGATAAGAAATTAGGTAAACATACATATAATTAAAATGTAATTGTTGAAATGTAATTAAACTATAGCATTAAAACCATTTAAAGCATAGCCATTAAAATTAATAAAAATTGATGGAACATTAAGCTTGCATTAGGCTCACAAAAACGTGTTAAAATGGAATAGTTTTTACCTGCTGATGAAAAGTCAGCAAGGAGGGAATCTCCCAGGATGAGTGTTCCAGGGCCTGGGCCCAGCCACTGAGAAGACATGCTCCCATACTCCCACCAACCATATCTGTGAGGGTAGTTGGAATGAAAATAGAGCCTCTCCCAAAGATCTCAGGGTTCTGATAAGCTCACATCCAAAGATACTATCCTACAGAAAGGCTGGGACCAAGCCATATATGGCTTTATATTACATAACCAGGAATTTCCATAGAGCTCAGGAACCCACCAGCAGCAAGTGGAGCTGTTGTAACAAAGGAATGATATACTCTCTGTAACCAGTCACAGGTCCTGTCTACACGATTTAAATAATATGTACGGCGTGCGGAAGTTCGCACTTCAGTACAAACGGCCGTTCGGATGCACACGAATGCAAAAGAGTGGGGGGGGGCGGTTTTCCACCCTGAAATACACACACGCAGCATTTGGGAGGGAAAGCGGATCGTGAAAAGAAATCCGTACGCCGTTCGGATGGCTGACGGGTCTGTATGGTCCGTTCGCACACATACGAACAGGCAGGGTAATCTGATTGGCTGGCCAAGTAGAGGGGGTGGGGCTAGCACGGAGGGGAATTGGGAGCGGCCGCCATGTTGGTTTCCTGGCTAGCGAGCGTCTGGTAAGTCCATGAATTTATATGTTTATTTATTTTTATTTTATATTGTAAATATGGAAAACCGACTGTCCGCAAACCAGGAACCTTTAAAAAAAAAAGTGGCGGGAGATTTAAAACTGCCGCTTGGCTTGCTCGCTGCAGCCAGCTTCGGGAAGAGGGAGTCATACGGAGCTTAGGGGGCTTAAAAATCGTATAGCCGGTTCGTATGCCCCCCATACGGATTTTTTTATGATCGTATAGCCGCACCCACAGTTAACCATCTTGTTGCAGTTCTTTGGACTACCTGTAGGTTCTGAGCATGTTTCAAGTGAAGCTCCACATAGAGTATGTTTCAGTAATCCAGTAAGTAATGTCACTGAAGCATATGTTACCAGGGCCAGATTAGCTATCTCTAGGAATGGCCATAGTGCATTGGTTTTAATGGTGCAAATGTATTCCTAGCCAGTGCTGAAATCAGAGGAGCCAGGCTCAGGCCTGATTCCAGGAGTACACACAAGCTGGTGTCTTCAAGGGGAAGCATAACACTGTCCAGCACAAGCTGCATCCAAATTCATGTATCTGCCTTTCAAGTTACCTAGAGCACTTGACTTGTCTGGATTACGCTCCCCCTTGCTCACATTTAGTCTATTACTGATGACAGACAATCGTTTAAAATTAAAACAGCTTCCTTTGGTTTAGCTGGAAAGGTAAAATGGTGTTGAATATCATCAACTTTCTGATGGCACGGGAACTCCAAAATCCAGACAGTGTCTCCCTGTGGGTTCATGCATGTGTTAAATAGTGTGGGTGCAAAATAGAACCCCAAGGAACTCCACAGACCAATGGCCAAGAAGTCAATCAGGAATCCCTCATCACCACATTCCTAGCTCGCTCTGCCGAAAAAAAGAATGCCACCACTGTAGAACAGCCTTGAAGTCCCTTCCCAGTGAAGGAGTCCATAAAATGACAACAACCAAGAGGTCCAGTAGGCCCAACAGGAAGACAGTCTCTCTTCATTTCCAAGCATTGGTCATTTACCAAGGTGACTAAAACCACCTCTGTTCCATGATCAGACCTGAAGCCATTTTGAAATGGATCGTGGTAATTGGTTTCAAATTCCCAGAGCTGTCATATATGATCCAGTACTTTGACCAGAAACAGAATATTGGTCATTGGTCAATAATGATCCAATGTAGTGGAGTTCATGGAAGGCTTTTTCATTACAGTATTTATCTTACAACTACTTTCTTGAAGTATCTTGCTATAAAGAGGCATGAACTACTTCCTTTATCCATTCAACCAGTCTCATCCTGGCCTTTGTAATGAGCCAGGAGGTGTGAGGATCTAGCAGCCCTGAGCTCTCCAAAGATCCTGTTCTCCTCTTCGGGCTGTACATTAATGGAAATTATACATTAATATTGAACAAGTAATAATTCATGTTACTGTTATGACACTTTGAACCTTGCCAGCCCAACATAATCTATTGTAGGTATTTTTGGACACTGTGATATGCAGCCACAACTAAAGGGAAAATTAATTGTATAAAAACTTCATTACAAAATATAATATTTGCAGACATCAGGAGATGACCAGATAAGTACTTGAAATAAAAAGAGGAGATGATTTAAGCCTAGTTAGCAGGCAAAAGATATATAATGGTAATATTATAGGGAGGGTTAAAAATCAACTGGCACAGACATCTTGTCTAGAGTTCCATTTGTGACCCAACAGATAGGTGGAAATTGGCTTTGTGTAAACAGCTATAAACAAGAATAGTCAGGAGCAGGGAAGTGTGAAATCAAGACACAAAGCAAGCAAAGGCTGAAAAGACACTGGGGATTGAAAGCAACATGCTAGGTGGAAATAAATGAGTAGTGAGACATAAATTATCAGTCATGTAAAGGAGAAAAAAGGCAATGGTGGAGCATGTTTGGGTTGGATTGCATTGTTTTGGCCAAGGAGCACCCTAAGAAGAGAGTGCTAGTATGTACAGTGGTGATGGTACAAACCTCCATTTCAGATCCTAGAGGAAGCCTAGCTTGAGAGTTAGGGGAGTTGTATTGTATAGTTTTGGGGTGTGGTGGGCAGAAATTTTTTTAATCATAGCTTTTAATAAATGGGACCTGAGAAGCATATGACTGTGGGTAGGGATATCTAGGGCACTAAACATAGGTTTCTCAGCATACATCACTTAGCTAGGTTGGTCTCCCATCTAGTCATTGACAAGACACAGATATGCTTAATTTTCAGGAGCTGCATCATGTTTCAGACTGTATGCTGGGATCTTGGTACTCAAGAATGCTGAATGAACTTCAGAATCTGTCTTACATCGCAAAGTTTGACAGCAGTCTGGATCTGCTGTTTCACACTATTAAGGAGTAGCACCCCTCCCCCACCCTTAAGTGAAGTTTGCTTTAGCAGCAAGGGCAAACAGATGGTTCTGACCATTTTTTAAAAATACAGTGACAAGTTAAGTATTCTGTCAGTTCTACATACATGAGAGGGAAGTATTTAAATATACAATTTACTACTAGGTTCAGATATCTGGTAATTAAACCTTCTTGTTTCAATTCAGTTTTGAAATATCTGCCATCATAACATTCAACAGTGCTATTTTTCCTGAGAAAAAGAATAGTTTCATACTTTGAAGAATCACACTGTTCAGAAATGCAGTACATGCTTTCTATAACCCTTTCCCATGAAAAATAACTCTACTGGATCAGACCAAAGTAGGGTTGCCAAATCTCAGGGCCTGGCCCTGAGTCTGCAGTTTTCATGGGCCATCTCTAGGTTGTAGACAAGAGTGCAAATTTCCAGTTGTGACAGGCTCAGCTCCAGGCAAGAGGACAAGGCTATGTGCAAAGCCCCTGTTCTGCTAGGGGAGGAGCAGCTTGCTAAAATTTCCAAAGCTCAATTGAGTGGTTGCTCCAGTTTGCAAAAACTCTCCAGGGGTCTATATATTTACTTAGTTTCCTCCTTCCCTCCCAGCCATTGCAGTGACAGAACTCACCCTCTGCTCTTCTCTGTATCCACCTTCTGGTTAGAAGCAATTAGGCTAGATTAAATGTTCCTTATCTTGTTTCTCTCAGTAAGTGAGAAGGAATAATCTCCTCATGTCATCTTGATCTTTATCGTAATTTTCAAACTGGAAAATATGGGGGCGGGGTTGTTGTGAATATATGTGTTTCAATTACAACCTGTGAGCAAATGTGGTTGATATTAATGCATAGTGTTTAATGACACTATCATCAGGGGGATGCCCCTACATCTCAAGTTTTGTCCAAGAAATCTCAGGGCGTGGGATGATCCTGAACTGGCAACCCTAGACCCCAGGCCTGTCTAGTTGAGAATTTTGTTTGTACAGTTGTTACCTGAATTGCATGGGGTCCGCAAGGATCCCACTAGTGTCTGAATATTAATATGGGAAAATTTTTTAATTAGCTCAAAATGGTAGCAAGAGGCTGGGTAACAGCAGGATCTTTTGGTCTATGTATACCAGTAGTAACAAAGGAGATTCTAAGCCAGAACTTACAACTGGAAATTAATATTAACAACATTCATGCAAATACTCATGCTTCAAGCAATCACACAAGGCTATTGAAGTTAGTAGGAAGTATTTGGATAGAGGAACAGAGTAAGGGGATTTTGGGTTATACTATACTGATCTTATAGAGTTGATATTGTGAAGTAAACTGTCATAGGTGAGGTCTGGAAGGCAGAATGGTGACACAAACTTGCACGGAGTCAAAAAGCAGAGGATTCATGCACACTTTGGTGGTGTTTTAGGGTGATATTTATATGTGATAATTCCCCTGAAGGAATGAGATTTAGAGTGGAATACAATGTCTCTTGGAGTTTCCCAGGACTAAACAAAGGGTTCTCCGGAAGAGTCAATGATCATTAATGGGTGACATATTTGGAATTGAATAGGAGCAGGCAAGATCTATTGTTGGAGGGGAAGGGAAGAGGAAAGACCCGTTTTGCAAACAGTTATGTCTTTGCTATTGTTGAGTAGATTAGTGAATGACTCATCTCAGGTGTTAACTCTGACCTGAGCATTACTTGTTTGGGGAATTTCCAAAGGCCCCTCCCTTGGTTATATGTGACTCCAACCTTGGTATCTGGGGATCCCTGGTTTACCTGCTAACCACATGGAAGGCCACATTAAGCCAAATGATTAAATATTGCCTGATATGTGATATTCCAAGATGGGGGCTGTCAGGGTAGGTAACACAGTCACCAGCCAGATGTGCTAATTGGAACCCTAAAAGCAGGACATGAGCATAATAGTAACTCTCTTCTCCCTTGGGTTGCTCAGCAACTAGTAGTTAGTGGCATATTGCCTCTGATCACAGAAGCCATCATGACTAGTAGGCATTGAAGGCCTTGTCCTCTGCTGTTCCACTTCACACAGTGTGACTTTTTTGTGTTTCACTTTTGACTAAATTTCAAGGTGACAATTTTATAACCTTTTAAAAAGATCCTATGTATTATTAGCCATTCCAACAACTCAGAGCTCCTATAGTGAAGAGGAGAGGAGGGAAATTCCATTGCTTCTGCATTTTAATAGGGTTGTGACCATGAATTCAACGCCTGCTAAACAGATCAAACAAATCCCTGTCTTAAATGATGACATGATGTGGCATTATGAGAACATGGCGATGAAACCTAATAACACCATCTCTCTAACTGACATTGGTACGTCCTCATTTGCTATTAAGCTGGTGCGTGACAGTGAATTGTCTAGTAATACTAAAGTGATGGTGTTATTAGCATGCAAAAGAATGTAAATTGTTTAGGATTATATTTAAAAGCCCTGAATTTCAATGGGCTTTTTACTGGTCTCATTATTTCAAGCTTGCTTCTACTACAAATTGCCAGGATATGAAATATATTCCTTTTTCTTTGCTTCCAGCCAGCCAAATTTATTAATCAGTATTTATTTTCCTGGTGTAATACCACTTAAATTAATTTTCCTAAAGAACTAATCTACATAGGCATATTATACTAATTTTTAAATTGTTTATTGTAGATAGTGATGGTGTGAATTTGCTTGTACTAACATCAACTTTATAATACTACTAGCTGGACCCGGCGTACCATACGCCATTAAAAAACTCCCCCCCAAATGCCCAGGAGACCTCATGACAACCCTTTGAGGTAGGCTGGTGGGTTTAACTCACCCACCTGATGCTCGTTCTGCCCCCACCTCTCCCCACCACTCATTCTGCCCCTCCCCCACTCATTCTGCCCCTCCCCCACTCGCTCTGCCCCCACTCATTCTGCCCCTCCCCCCACTTTTTCTGCCCCTCCCACACTCATTCTGACCCTCCCCCCACTCGTTCTGCCCTTCCCCCCACTCGTTCTGCCTCTCCCACCCCACCCCCTGCACTCCAGAACACACACGCACACACCACATCCACCCCCATGTTACTCACTCTCCAGTTCCAGCTCATGTTTGAGATCTACATGGTCCTACCCCCAGTGTGCTGATTGGCTGCCCAACAGACCTGTGATTGGTTGGCCAGTTCCCTAAGCAGCCAATCCGCACACTGGAAATGGTAACATACCCAAGAGAATTATATATATATATATAGATATAGATATAGTTCCTTGTAATAATACTTTTATATCCTTATACCAGAAGTGGCTGAAGAGTAGCCCATGAACTGCATGCATTCCCCAGGAGTTCCAGTGTATCTCCAAACAGTGTATCTTTTACAGGGTCAGAGGTGCCACACCAGGGCCCTGGGGGTGGGGTGTCACAGATGCCCCCACGTCAATCTTGTAATTATTAAAAAAGAAATGGCTAAAGGCTCCCATGGGAACAATTTTGCTTTATACTGGAGGCCTCTGGAGGGGCTTTTTCCTAAACCAGGAGTGATTTCCAGCCACTTTTTGGTTAAGGAAAAATGCCACTCCTTTTTTAAAAGGTAAAAGGTCTTCCAAAACATGTCATAATTGCCTCCCAGGACCCCTAGAGGGTACAATAAGATTTGCTTTTTTCCCAACCAAATACTTATTTATTTATTTATTGGCAAAATTGTTTTTGCAGAGACCTGGGAGGAGGTAGTGCTCTCCTGGGTATGGAAGGTGGCCTGAGTGGCCCCTAAATTGGGGTAGTTGCCCACCCTGTCTTACATGCTTATAACTGTAATCTCACAATAATGTATTTATATTATAAACAAATATAATAACACTATATCAATACATTATCATAACTTGTTTCTGCACCTGGGATAGCTGCGCACTCTGCCTTACACTCTTATAACAATAACCTCATAATAATGTATCTATATTATATACAGGCATAATAATACACTAAGAAGACATTATCGTAACTTTATAACTAACTTACACATTTCACAGTTCATTAGCAAGTTCAAATGAACTCTCTGATTTAAACAGGATCCCTGTTTTCAGGAATTTGATCTATCTGTAAATTCTACACAGTTGTTGCCTGTGTTGTTCATAATCTCTATTATCATCCTTTGCCTACGCACATTTTTTTCAAGTATTGCATCTGTTTTCAAGAGCCACACTACATGGGTAAGTAGTCATACTCTTGCAATTGTGCAGTTATTGTGATCACAAAAATGCATGCATGTGACCCTGTGTGCCTCATTCCTGTTCCCAGTTCCATTGCTCTTCATGGTCATGAACTCACATTGTCATATGTGACCACATGGAGAACAATCTGTCCGTTATCATGTGCAGTCCAATCAAAAGAAGAAGTAGTATTGGGAAATGAGATTTATCCAGGCCAGGCTGAGGACACCAGAGGTGCATGCTCACAAACCAGGCTATTTCTTGCAATAAGCTTGATTATATAAATTTCCAAAGGGGTAGCCATGCCAGCTTTTTTGCAGAGAATGGCAGCAAAGAGTCTTATGGCATCTTAAAAACTAATGCATTTTATTTAGCATAAGGTTTGTGTACTGTAGCCCACTTCAGAAGTGGCAGCATGGGGGGAGGAGGCCAAACTGCACCAGGTGACACTGTTGGAAGGAGGGGTGACACCAGCCTTAGTAATGCCATAGCACTTCAGCCCATTTATTTTCATGACATGCACTATTAATTGGCTCATCTAAACTAGGAAGATTACCAGATGAGCCTCTAAAAATGTTCTTGTCCCACTATATTTTAAAAGTGTAAGGACTTTTTTAGATAGGGGGGAAAAAAACCTCGAGGAGGTCGGGAGAAGAATGGGGCTGTTTCGCTTTCAGAGCCCCATTTCAGACAGCCTTGTCCTCCTCCGTCCTCCTCACAACCTCCTCTTGACCTTCCCCCGTGCTGCTCGTGCCGCTTTTTACTGACAGAGGCTCTCCGTCAATAGAAGGCGGTGCCAGCAGCATGGGGGAAGGCTGGGAGGCTGTCGGGAGGAGGACGGATGAGGATGGGGCTGTCTGAAATGGGGCTCTATAAGCGAAACAGACCTGTTCTTCTCCCAACCTCATTGGGTTTTTTCCCCTGTCTGAAAAATTCCTAAGTGTCCCGGCAAAATAACCCTTCTTATCACATGCTGCTGTAATAACGAGAAAGATCAGCCCCAGCATTATTGGAGCATGCTAGCCAGCACTGTTTACTTCCGTGTTCGCCGGGGTGCGTGATCTCAGTGGTTCTTGTGAGAAGACGCAAACATGCTTAAAAGTCTAAAAACAGCTAAATTAAAAAAAAAAAAACAAACAAACACACAAACACTGAAACACACTTAAAAACTTGCCCGCAAAATGAGGACATTCATAAAAAGAGTGTCCCATACCTAGTTTTCACATTATCACCTGGAAGTGTTCTGGCAGGGACTGCTCATTGACGCTGTATTCACGAGAGTATAATGGGACGCAGTTTCACATGCTTGTAGTACCATACCATGACAAAAATGCCACAGCAGATCAGTAGATGACTTTGGACCATCAATAAAAAAAGAACACCTTATTAGCAACTGCATAACGCCATAGCACAACGTCATACGATATGGGCGCCCTTTCGCATTCTTTTGGTATCGTTATCACACCATATTTGCCACGTCTGATAATCTCCTAGGATGTCAGTGTAATCATCCAACTATTGTTTGTTAATGTCTACTGTTTTTGCATTTCAGTTTTCTCAGCTCTCCTTCCCACCCATGCATGTGTATAATGATCTGCCAACTTCATCAACATTCCATGTTTTTGATGAAGTAGGCTGCAGTTCAAAAAAGGTTGTGCCAAATAAAACTTGTTAGTCTTTAAGGTTCCAAAAGACTTTTTGTTGATTTGATTATATAATAATTGACCATTTCATTTGAGTTTCTTTTTTATATCATATGGCTGGATTCAGCCACTTCATAGCCCCCAAAGTGTCATCTGCAATGCCAGTGTCCAGTATCTGTTAAGTACTGTGCATAGTCTCCCAAAATAATTTTGAGAATGGTATGCATAATCCAGGGATGCAGAGGTTCATCAACAGGTGCTTCATGAGCAGCATCCTCTTGTACACAAAGTTCTCAGTTCAACTGAGAATCTCTGTGCAGGAATTTTTATGTAATATGCATGAAAATTCCCCTTAACAAATCGGGACATGTGTAACTTTTAACTTTTAGCTTTCTTGTTTTAAAAGTCAACTGACATATGTATGAGCAGCATCAGTCTCACAAAGAAATATCGCTATTTTATTCAGAATCAGAATACCTATGCCTAACTTGCATGATTACAAAACTGACTTCCAGTATTTTTTTAAAAGTCGGTTTAAAGAAACAAAGAAGATTTCTCTTTATTTTTTGTTTCCCTTCTCTGTGCTTAAAAAGAAGTCAGAACAAGATGTAACCAGGTAGGCCTATGCTTCTCATAGCTGTGGGTGGAAAGCATAGATATATCTAGGTACATCTCATAAAGAAAAATCAATGCTAAAGTCAAAATCAAAGCTGAAAATTTGACCTCCTTGGCAGATATAAAATTGTCTTCTTATTGTCTAGAATTGTATTTGTCTCTTCAAAAAAGAATAGCCTTGACAAATGATATCCATGCTCTTCTTGATTACAACGATGCAATTATCCAAGGGACAAACAATTTCAGTAACATCTCCTGTTACAAAAGAAATATATTACTTTTGACAGAGAATCTATTCAATGTACCATGTGCCCAATGAGGTCATAAAATTTGCAAGGTCACCAAACAATGAAAAATTGACTGTCCCAGTTGCCTTTTAAAAATATGTTCAAATAGCAGTAGTCTGAAGGCATGGTAATCAAATTTTAATGTCTTTGTCCTTCAAATATCTTTAAAAGCTATCTTGAGATGTAATAACATGACCAAAACATTCAGGAATAAGGAGTACAGTTGCAGTTGTGGTGGAATATTCTCATAAAGGTGAAATGACTAATAATGGAACATTCTGCCTAACTACTGAAAGGAACTAGCCTCTTGAAAAGGAAGTTCTGCATGGCTAGATTTGAGCCAACCAGTCCTAAAGTGAATACTGGGAGATAATAGAGTGACATACCAGACCCACTTGCAGCGCCATATCAGAAAGTTCTGTTAAGAATACAATGTGAGATATGTCTACCCAGAAAAAAGTCCCTGTTGATTTTGAGGACTCTTTCTCCCATGTAAGTGCAGTCTTCATAATTACAGGCTCCTTTGATACAGGACATGGTGTAGCTCTTTCAAATCACCTTTCTCTCAGGAGAAACAATACTGATATCTCTCTTTTAGGGAATGAGTGAATTACACAACCATGCGTTATGTAAAGACATGGGAGAATCACCTGCTTTAAGAGGAAGTCCTCCCTCTACTGCTTGTTTGATAAATCACTAATTTCTTTAATCCTAAATAAATTATGTGGAAATTTCAATTCTACTGAAATCAGTTCTCCAGGTAAACATAGTGGCACTCAAGTTGCAAGTCCCAATGTTTTTGAATCAGGCTTAGTATATGTGGGAAAGACCACTGTATTATATTTGCACATATTATTGCTACATTAACTTTTTATGGAAATTTTGTGAGGTTTGGAAATACTGTTTTAGATCCAAAATGCCTGTGGTCCATTGCAGCTGTGACTTAAGTCCATAATGCCTTAACTTTTTTATTTTTTTTCTCAAAATTGTGTTATAAATGGCAAGTACTGGTATATTTCTGGAAGGTATATTTGTAGAGTATGACACTGGCTGCCTACTACAAAACTATGATAATGCTTGGTAAAGTAGAAGATAGTAGGAAAAGAGGAAAACCATGATACAAATGTTTGGTTGAATACAAGTGATTCAACCAAAGAAGCCAGAGCCCTGAGATGGCAAGACCTGAGTAGGGCAGTTCATAACCAGGGTTCTTGGAGATCCTTCACTCATAGGTTCACTCTAACTTGAATTCAACTCGATGGCAAATAACCACCACAACAACCCTATTACAGTCAGTCTCCATATCCACAGATTCTGCACCCACAGATTCAACCATCCACAGTTCAAAAATATTCCAAAATTTTAAAAATTCCAAAAAGCAATCCTTGATTTTATATAAGGGACACCATTTTACTACACCATTGTATATAATGGAACTTGAGCATCCACGGATTTTGGTATCCATAGGAGATACCTTGGTATCTGCTGGGGTCCCCACAACCACACCCCAGCAGATACCAAGAGCCCACTGTACAAAGCAGAGTTGAAAGGCACACTTCTGATATTGGGACAAGAACACTAAAAACAATAAGATACTTGTTTCATTGGGGTTGTCTACAAAAGCAGAAAATCCACCCACCCACCCCAAATCTGGTGTAATAAGACCACATGATATATGGCCCAATTACCTTGACCTTGATTTTAAAACCTCACTGTTTACTCAGGAGTTTGCTGGAAACTCTGGTGTTTTCGCCCTGGATGGGGGGTGGGGGCGGAGAGGCAGGACAGATTGCTGCCTGGCAGGTGCCACCATTTCCCTAAAAAACAGCCCAGAATGGTGAAGGTTTTTCCCTCCTTGGTGCTGCTTCTGCTGGAGCACAGTTGCTTGATCTGAGGCAAACAAGGTGCCCAGATCACATGGCTGGGCACCTCATTTGCCTCAGAGCAAGCATTGTATGCCAGCATGCCAGTGCCAAGGAGGGAAAAACCTTCCATTCTGGGCTAGAAACTGACATCCAGGGAAATATGCCTGCCAGCAGGGCCGGCTTAACCAGTCTGCCAAATCAGCATTTGCGGGAGGGGGGCACCCAGCCACCCACCCCACACTTCCTAACTCTCGTCCTGCAAAAATCTCCTGCTGGCTTAAAAAAACCACTGTCTCCCAAATAGAAAGAGAAAGAGAAAGACAGAGCTTTCTTTGTGTGGCTGATTCTGGAGAGAGTTTGCTGCTCACTCGCCCCCTCCTGCCAGAATCATTGTCAAAAGGCAAGCCAGCCAGCCAGGCGTGTGTCGGAGAGGGTGAGTGTGTGTGAGAGAGAGGGGGGGGAGGCATCTCTTTCCTCTCTCTTCAGAAAGGGCTTCTTTCTTTCTTTTCTCTCTCCCTTCTTTCTCACTTTTTATCCCCTATCTCTCCCTCCTTCCTTCCCTCCCTTCCTTCCACATAGATCCCCTCCATCCATCTTTCCACCTTCTCTTAACATGCCTGTTTTCTCTCCCCTCCCTTTCCCCCTTGGTCTTCTTCAGCTTCCTCCCCTTGCTGCCAACTGAGTTAAATCTGCAAAAGGAATTTGTGTGTGTTTGCCTGTGCACCTTCAAGTCATTTCTGACTAAGGCGAACGTGCCATGGGGTTTTCTAGGCAAGGTTTGTTCAAAGGGGGCGTGCCTTTGGCTATCTTTGAGGCTGAGAGAGTGTGACTTGCCCAAGGTCACCCAGTGGGTATTCATGACTGAGTAAGGATTCAAACCCTGATCTTCACAGTCATAGTGCAATGCTGAAATTCTACAACACTCTAGCTCTTTTAACAGAAGAATATAAAGAACATAAATAAAAAATTGGAGTAATATTACAGGGAACAATGGTTTTATTGTTGTCACTAAAACATACCAGTATCCCATTAGTGTTATGTGAGAGCCTTTGGGTAGAGCAGTGGTTCTTAACCTTTTCTTTACCAGGGACCTCCTTTAAATATCTTTTGTTGTCCCAAGACTTAACTCAAGATTTAAAACTCTAAGAATATTTACAATAATATTGTTGGGAGGTAATGAGTCTAAAAATAAAATTGCATTAAAAAATTCCAGGATCTAGTCCTTTAAAAACAACAAGAATTATTTCCTTTAAAAAGGAGTTAAAAACATTCAGTCACCTTTGACTTCACTCTTTATGCAGAGTGCGGTTAGCAAGCAGACTTAAGCTCAATTATCATTTGAAAGTGTATTCAGAGATCTGGGATCCCCCAGTTAAATTAGACTCATTACAAAACAAAGGAGTCAGTTTAAAATGCAAAACAAAGTTTACTGAAGATATATCAATCTCAATCTACATACTAAAACAAACTTAAGAAAAGGTCCTTAACTGACTAAGAATATGGTAAGAGAGACTCACCAGCCTACAGCCGTGGGCTGGGTTCCGATGCATCATGGCATGGTTACAGGAAAACTTAAAATGCATCCATTCTCATGGAGAGACAGATTCAGAAGGAGGGCAAATTACACAAAAGCAATAAAATTCAAATTCGGTCATGTGTCGAATCACTCAGCACTTCCAGTTGGCTAGAAGTGCTCAGTGAAGTAAGAGAAGGGAATTTTGGGAGAACAAAATGCATGCAGGGAAAAACCCTAGACTTACCTAAGATTGTGAATGAGGTACACAAGATTGCTTTTACATTACAATGATTATTTCCCCACATACAACAAATATCTAATAATAATAGCTAACGTCAACAACAATACAATTACACCATCCATTAAACTTTCCCTCAGAGGCACTCTTCCTTCTTCCTGCAAGTTTGTGGCTGGAGTGGATTAATAATAAGAATGGCAATGTGCAGGCCAAGCCAGCCAGCCAGCCTTTGCCTTAGTTCCTGTCACGTGGCTGCTCCACTGAAGGGAGGAGGTGGGCCAAGCAGCCTTCAAGCCTTTGTGGACCCCCTGTGTGGACCCCAGGTTAAGAACCACTGGGCTAGAGAATGCTGGAAAAGGAACAATGCAACCAGACCTTGAGAAGGGTGCTGGCAGGGGGATTCTGGGAGGTGTAATCCAAGAGTAACTTTCCCAGGCTCTGAACGCAGCCTAGAATCATAGGGCTGGAAGGGACCCCAACAGCCATCCCATCCAATTGGCTTCTGTCCTGCAGGAACACAACATCAAAGCCCTCACAACAGATGGCCATCCAGCCTCTACTTTAAAACCTCCAAAGAAGAAGACTCCACCACACTCCAAGGCAGTGTATTCCACTTCCAAACAGCTCTTCCTGTCAGGACGTTCTTCCTAATATTCAGGTGGAATCTCTTTTCCTGTAATTTGAACCCATTGCTCCATGTCCTTGTCTCTGGAGCAGCAGAAGGCAAGCCTGCTCCTTCCTCAGTATGACATCCCTTCAAATATTTAAACATGGCTATCATGTCACCTCAACCTTCTCTTCTCCAGGCTAAGCATACCTAGCTCCCTAAGCTGCTCCTCATAGGGCATCATGGCTTCCAGACCTCCCACCATCCTTCTCAATATCTTTCTTGAATTGCTGTGCCCAGAACAGGAAACAGTATTCCAGGTGAGGTCTGACCAGAGCAACATACAGTGGCAATATTACTTCCCTTGATCTAGGCACTATACTCCTATTAATGCAGCCTAGAATCACATTGGCATTTTTTGCTGCTGCATCACACTGCTAACTCATGTTTAGCTTGCAATCCACGCTTTTTTTTTTTTTGAGGAAATCTACACCATTACGTTAATTGCTAATTAACAAAAATATTATGTTAGTGCCTATAATATAGTTTTTAAAGTAAATTATAGGTGGCAAATTATGTAATACAGTAGGCCCCCCTTATCCACTGGGGATTGGTTCTGTGCGGACATGGATTCTGAAAACTGTGGATAATAGTGAACGTCATTGAAAATAATGGGACTTCTGGTTTAAAATACCATAGACTTGCCTTGGAGGGCCTAGAAAATGGCTAGGGAGGACACATTTTCTAGGAAGACTGTATGATAGGTGTGCTGTTTTGTGTCCCCTGGCTAATGAATCCGTGGATACAGGGGTCCTACTGTAATCTGAACATCCTGTACTGCGAATAGGTTAGGTTACATTGACCTGAGATAAACATATGGGCCCCCCAAAATAAAGCATTGCAGGGGCCCCCAAAATTCCTTAAACTGGCCCTGCCTGCCAGGCAGCAATCTGTCCTGGGTCTCCCCCCCCCCCAATACACCTACCCCACCCAAATCCAGGGAAATGACAGAGATGTGTTTTGCCAAGGAGCTAATGGAACAGAAAGGCAACGTTGGCAGACCTGAGCAACCTGTGGGTGTGGAAACACATGTAGACAATCTACCCGATGTTCCTATGGAATGGCAGTTAGCAGGGCAGCTCCGTGCGGCTCTGGGGCAGGAGTCTATTTAGATTTTTGTTCCTAGTGTAGGCAAGCCCTAAGACAAGGTTTGGCAAAGTATGGCCCTCAAGTGATTGCTGGACTGCAACCCCCAGCATACTTCTATTACTATACTAGGTAGGGGGGTGCAGTCTGACAGCATGTGGAGGTAGGTTCTCACTCCGGTCTAAGATTAAGGGATATATCTGCATTTATATGCACGTGTAGGTGATAGGGAAAGCAAGAGGATATAAAATTGTACCTCCAAAGGGTCATAATATTTAGTTTCATGGTCCATAGCCACTAAACATTAAATATCCATTACCTGTCTGTGTGGCAGAAATTCCTGGGGACAACATAGTTGATTGACTCTATTTGTTGCACTGAGCTGGTAATTTGCACCAAGCTAATATATAAAATCTATCCTGCTCTCTACTATCCCTGTGCACCAGATGTTTTCCATTAATAAGGCCCAGAGCTACCTCCTATAGCAGAATGTTGCTTGTCTGCCTGTCACTGGGCTCCTTCATGGCCTTCCAGAGAGTGTGACATGCACCTGGAGCTGTACAGATGCATGGGGAAGACAAGTAAAAGGGAAACGCCAGGAGTGTCGGGTAACCGTTTTATGCCATGCACATTTTTTTGACAGAGGCATTTGAGGGAATTTGGAATTAGCAAGGTTTCTGAAAGGCCTTTCGACAGAAAGGACAAGCAGGGCCAAGGAATTGCCACAGTGCATTAAAGGGTTGAGTTTGAGACCTTGCTCTTGACTGGCAATGCTTTGATTACTCAAAGCAAGAAGGATCAGTCCCTGCAAGTGCACCCAGCTGGTTCTCACCAGTGGTAGACATAAGAAGAGTGATATCTGTCCTGCTATCTTTCTGGTTTCTTGGAACATCATGTGAGATTGTTCATGGAACAATGGCTCAGGGCATTCATTGTGAGTGAATCATACTGTGGCAGCGCTTTGTTAACCCAGCTGAGGCCAGCTCAGAACTCACCAAGTCAGCCACTGGGTTGCAAATCATTTCAGAAAGGATGTTTTGTGAACACAGTGCCTCATGAGAGCATCAGAAATGTTTACATTCAGAATGTACACAGGGCCAGAAGATGCTATATAAGATACTGTATAGGATAAGACAGGAAATTATGCCCAAGCAAAGCTGAAGTTTGATTTCAAGAGAGAGGGGGAATTTTGAATAAAGATGGAAGAGAGGGATGGAAATCACTGGGAAGTTATAGTATGTCTAGCCAAACAAGCTGAAAGCATTTTGTACAAATATTAGGACTCTGACCTGCTTAGTTCTAAAATAAGTTTTAAAATGGTACATTCAACAGGCTAGTGTCCCAGGTGACAACAATTAAAGGTATATTCAGGCACAAAGCATTTTGCATCACCAAGATGTGGATCTTGTTCACTAGTCCTCAATTTCTTCTTCATCATGGTCTCTGCATCACCCCATGCTGGAGGTTCCATGGTACACAAAGTTTCTCTCAGAATGTTCTAATGCTCAGAATTTTAGTAGGTATACCCCATGGCTGCTCTAGAAGACATACATAAAGATTCTGGATTCCACTGTTACCACTTAGTTTCTTTTCAGTTCCCACAGTAGTCATATTGTAAAACACATTCCCTTCATGCCCTGTAAGAGTTACTATTTCTTTTTGTTGGTTTCCCCTCTTCTTGGTTATCTTACATATCTATCTTTTCTGTAGCAGTTTTTTCTTCTTTGTTTGATGTATTTTCTTATTGTCATATATCTTCAAGGCAACTCTGACTTACGGCAACCCTGTTGTATGGTTTTCTTTGCAAGGTTTATTCAGAAGAGGTTTGCCATTGCTTCCTCTAAGGCTGAGAGAATGTAGCTTGCCCAAGGCAACTGAGTGGGGTTCCATGGCTGAGTGGGAGTCAAACCCTGGTCTCCAGAGTACTAGTCCAACACTCAAAACATATATTCCATACTTATCATTCAGAGGTCAATGTATACAGGTCCCCCTATCCCCATATCAACTTGGGATACATTCTTGGACTTACCATATACAGTTATCCCTTCACATTTGCTGGGGTTTGGTTCCAGGGACCCTTGTGGATACCCAAATCTGTGAATACTCAAGTCCCATTATATGCAGTGGCATAGCAAAATGGTGCCCCTTATATAAGATGGCAAAATCAAGGTTTGCTTTTTGGATTAATATTTTTTAAAGACTATTTTCAAGCCGTGAATACTTAAATCCATGAATGCCAAATACGTGAATGTGGAGGGACAACTGTATAAGTGAAACTGTGGATAATAGCAAACCCTATTAAAATTAAGGACTTTTGGTACAAGCATACCATAGAGCTGTGTTGGATGA
This sequence comes from Gambelia wislizenii, assembly GCA_030847615.1. Lineage (NCBI taxonomy): Eukaryota > Metazoa > Chordata > Lepidosauria > Squamata > Crotaphytidae > Gambelia > Gambelia wislizenii. Next base: position 116,142,011 of record JAUMIR010000004.1, read on the forward strand.
CCTAGAGATTCCTAGAGAGGACACCTTTCTAGGTGTTTCCCAATGTGACTTTGTGGTATGTGTCCCTATTTTTTCAGACATTGTTGACAGAAACTGCAAATATTGGTTCCACAAATATGGGCAGGGGGCCACCTGTACATAGAAATTAAGCCATAATTGTCCTGATCATTCAAAGAAAGATTATGAAATGATATTCACATGTGAACAAAGGGATCTTGTTACGCCTCTGAGGCTAACATAATTTGTTCCTATGTGGCCCATTCTTTTGGAAAATGCTCCTTCCCTTGCATCTTTGAAATGACTATTAGATGTGCTAGAGACTGTCATGGACCAGGACTCAGCCTTGGACTTGGAGTCGGAGGAATGCCCTGAAGCTCTCCCTGTTGAAAGGCTACCTCACGAGACACAGAGCCAGGATCCACCAGCAGCTGGCCTATCAGAGGAATCAGCTGAGGAAGCAGCACAGCCTTCAAGTCCATGGACCCAGTGAGTGGAGAGGAAAGGAGAGCAGAGATGGTCAATGAGGCTCCTTACCAAGAAACAGGAGGAGCACTCATAATTACAGGCAGCTGGTTGCAGCCGTTTCAGAGCCAGCTTTGGCTGTGTCTGTTGCTGAAAACCATTGTTCATGACTCGCTTGACTCTTGGACTGCCTGATGGTCAAAATGCTTCTATTGGAATTCACTCAGTAGACTATCTGTCTTAATAGAAACTCACATCAATGCACCATATTGGGAAGAGAGGGACCAAAAAAGACCAAAAACTACACCGGGAAAACCTTTGCAGCTTTCCCCAGAGTTTTTAAAAAGCTCCATGGGGAATGCACGTTTCCACTCATTGGGACAAGCAATTTGATTTGAATCGCTTTTCCATATGAGAAGAAGCACAAACCTGATTGGTCAGATGAGCCCAAGGGGCAAAGCTTGCTAACAGGTCAAGTGCCCACTGCCACCATGTTGGATTTTCACCTTAACGAGCAATCACTAAGGTGATAAAATGGCAATTTATATTATCTTTCTTGCTCCCTTTTTGATTTTTCTCTTTTTTCTTGTGTGCACCATGGAAATAGTTTTGTTTTTTTTAATTCAGTGGCAGCAGATTTAAAAACATAAGTAATTCACTTGTGGCCACCATCTTGGCTAGAGGTCATGTAGTGTTTATGGGGGCTGTAAAACCATTAAGACAAGTCACAGCTTCTGGGAATTGTCTTTACTGTGGAACAATCTGTTTTTTTCAGGCTTGTATAGATAAGACCAGACCTAATTGCCTCCTCCCTCACAAGGTCTGTGAGTGAGATATAGCTGGGCCAGAACAGAGCTTTGATTATATTCATTTACTTCCTATTTATTAGATGGAAGAGTAAGGTTGCTGTCACACTGAAGAAATAATGTAGTTTGAGACTTCTTTAACTATCATGGCTCCATCCTATGGAATCCTGGGATTTGTAGTTTGTTTTGGCACCAGAGCTTTCTCACAGAGAAGGCTAAATATCTCACAAAACTCAAACCCCCAAATTCCATAGCATTGAGCCATGGCAGTTAAAATGATGTCAAACTGCATTATTTCTGCAGTGTGACAGCAGCCTAAGAGACTATCATTATTTTAGATTTGGAATCATACTTTCAAAGATTAAAACTGTTGTTAATAATGATACAAAATTTACAAAAGAGTGCTTGAATTCAAGAGCTTAGAAGTGCTATGCATTAAAGCTTAATATCAATGAATTTCTGGACAGCATAAGGAACATACACTGAAAATGTGGATGATATGGCAGGTACTTTGTTACTTAAAAGTACTTAATTTTAGAGTATCGAATAATAAATGCAATTTACAAGAATGAATTATGTTTAATGATATCTACAGCACAATATTGTTGTTGGGTGCCTATGAGTTCTTTCTGACTTATGCTGACCCTAAGATGAACCTATCACAGGGTTCCTTGGCAAAATTTGTTCAGAAGAAAGTTGCCTTTTCTTCCTCTGAGGCTGGGAGAGCATGGCTCACCCAGGACTACTCATTGGATTTTCATGGCCAAGCAGGGATTCAAACCCCGCTCTCCTGAACTTCTGGTCCAACACTCAAACCACTACACCATGCTGGCTGTCATTTTGGGTGCATTATGTATTTCAGTGTACAGATTGACCTCCAAATCCATGGATTCGGTATCCATGGTTTCAATTATCTACATCTGAAAAAATATGTTCTCTCTAGGATTTCTAGCTCTTCCAGTGTGCATCTATGGTTAACTTCCAGAGTTCATACCATTGAAAAATAATAGGGTTCTTTATTATCCATGGTTTTGGGTATCCACAGAGGGTCTTAGAACATATTCACTGTGGATATGGGACTCGACCTGTATTTAAATTCACTGCCTAGCCTTTGACTGTGAAAGTATTTTTCAGAAAGCAAGTTGCTCTGGCTGACAGGCCCAATCAAAGCCTGCTATGTCTGGCAGAAAGTCACTTAAATGTGGGCTAGCACCATCATTGTCAAAGTGTTACCAAATAATCCTGCAGGAACTGGTCTCTCAGACTTCAAGACCTGCTCTGGGGAAAGGCATTACAGTATAAATAGTAGGTTCTGCTTGCAAGCTAATACAGTGAGCCCTTGGTATTCACTGGGGTTTGGTTCCAGGACCCCCCATAGATACCAAAACCTGTGGATGCTCAAGTCCTGTTATATGTAATGGCGTAGTAAAATGGTCCCTTATATAAAATGGCAAAATCAAGATTTGGTTTTTTTGGATTGTGTGTCTGTGTGTGTGTAATATTTTTAAGCCGTGGATGCTAAAATCCATGGATGCAGAATTCATGGATAGGAGGGCCAACTGTATGATAGTCTGTTCTAGGTAAAGATTCCAGCAGCAGTAGCAAAGCAATTCTTTAGCCCAAGGAGATTTTGCATGACAGCAGTAGTCTGGAAGTCAAAGAAATGGGCTTATGCCTGTGCAGTGCTATGTTCTTCCCATTCCCACAGACTTGCCTTAGGCAATAGACAGAAGCCATTTGTGACTAATGCTTAGTTATTTATTATTATTACTGTAATTATTTATTATTAGACTAAGAGTAATTACATCTCAGTTCATTAAAGAATGCTCTTCTTCATAAAGAGCTAGGTAACTGCAATTAAAATAATTAATTTATAGTTGTTGATAAGATCCTACACTGAATAATCAGAAGTGATATTTAGTGTACTTGCAGAAGACATCAGGAATTGGATGGATTTTCTGTACGTTGCCAAGAGAATAAAGACGGGGTGTGTGTGTGTGTGTGGCATGTAAATATGATAAATAAAATTCAGGCAATGTTGTCACCATTAGGCAGCTGCTGGCTTTGTTTATGAATGCTGTAATCAGCAGTGGCCAGATAGTTATTAATTTATTTCACATGCTGGGACTTGGACTCCCATCTAATTAAGGCTCTGTGGTTTATTGTCATATATATAGCAACTAAACAGAAAATAATTCACAGTAAAACTCTTTATGACATTTAGGAAAGTATGGAAATAAGTGAGTAGCAGAGCTGCAAACATAATGTTTATATCCAACCATAATTCCATTAACATTCATATATACGGGACCAGACTTCTTTTAAAAAGATCTTGTTTGTGTATATGGCTTACACCTGTCTCAGCAGAACATTTTTTCCAGTCTCTCCTTAAAATGACATTTAAACTTATTAATGGATCTCATAATATTCCCTCTCAATATGCCTTCATAAAATGCTGAACTTTACTCCGGCAGTGGGAACTTGGAAAATAAATATTTCATTTACTTTGGCTGAATTTTCTTTCTTATTTCCCTTCCTTTAGAATTATAACACTTTCTCATTATTTTACCCTTTCCATTGGCTTCAAAATATTTAATTCAAGTGTTTAATCTCTGGAACTACTGTGTTGTCAACTAAAATTGATTATAAATAGTGCTTCTAGCAGTCTTAGGACTTTTTCGGACATTAAAAATACAACGCTAGCAGCCTCGCCACATTGCGAGGCTGCAGCGCTGCAGGGCGTTACACAACGTGGCAAGGCTGCTAGCGTTGTATTTTTAATGTCCGAAAAAGTCCTTAGAGAATATCCCACAATATTTTACAACTGGAAATAAGGACACACATGTTAGTATCTCTTTCATTATACCAAGGGCCAGTCTCAGAACATCTTCCCACCTCCTTATCACACCTGGCTAAAAGCTCTTCTCTGCCAGCTTTATATTGGGTTCACTTACTCTACAATTGCCAGTCACAAACTGAAAATAACAAGGGGATGTTTGTTCCTTAGGTTAATGATGCACTTTGAGTTGGGGGGGGGAATGAATTGTCCAACAAAGGCCTGTATCCAATAATGTCATGATCTGTTGTGTTAAAAGTTGCTTATTTTTAGAGTCAGCACAAGAGTGGTATCCAATACAGTTTTTGTTGTGTAAGGGTTTGTGAAACTGTTTATACATATGCAAAAGGATATTGTAGCACCTTTGAGGCTGAGAGAAAGAAGTTGCAGCATAAGCATTCATAGACTTCGTCTACTTCCTCCATGCATCTGATGAAGTAGATAAAGGCTGTGTCTGCATGGGTTAGAGTATTCTGTGTTCTGGCCAGAATATTCTGGACTCAGAGCTGCCCTGGATTCTCCCTGTTACTTTGTGTTCTATGGCAGGAACAGGCAACTGTCTGCATACTAACACTCCACTGTATCGGTGAGCAGCTCTACCTCCTCCACTGGTGTTGCTTGTCACACTCTCTGAGGCCAGAAATGAGGTGCCCAGCCTTGGTCACATGCTGGGGGCCTTACTGTGACTTCAGAGAGCATGACACCAGTGGCAGCGGAGGAGGCGCCTGCTCATACAGTGGAGCATGTGAGTACAGACAACAGTCCTTTCCCAACACAGAACGCTCTGGTTTTTCCTACAGGGACCAAGTTTCCCCAGGTATTTCTAAAAGTCATCTTAAGGCAGGGGGGCTAACACAGTTTCTAGTTGGAACTGCCTGGACATCTGAACAGTTCAGAGCAGAATCAGGGTCAAAACCCTGCATCGTCTGGAAAGCTGGGCGTGGCAAACAGGGGGCAGCCATTTCATTTGGTGCGTGTGGACAAGGCCCAAGTCTACAAAAGATTATGCTGCAACTTCTTTCTCTCAGTCTCAAAGATGCTACAAGATCCCTTTGCATACTAATATTCCAGGCTAACATGATTATGTCTTTGTTTATACAAACAGTATGTTTGTACAAGAGGTTGTAGAACCATTTACACAACAGTGCAACTGCACTAGTGGGGAATCTTACTACACTAGCATTATATTGGATTTAGGCTAATGTATTATCAATAATTTAGTATGTATCTCAGCTGCATAATGGTAGTCAATGGCTCTCATCTTAGTTGGGGCAATTAACCTGCTCCAGATTTTAATCTGAACATTAAAGGTATTACCCAAGGTGGTGGACCTTAATTTCAAAAACTATTCAACAACTTGGATACCTCCTTTAAAATCTGGACTAAAATCCAGAGTGGATTTACCATTCACTGATATTGAATTCAGCAACCACCATAGCAACTACTACAGTGTATTAAACCAAATGCGGGCCAAAGAATGTAGTTCTTTAGTGTTCATGCACACACATTGAAATCCATGTGTGCTATAGTTGGGAATAAACCCTCTCTGGTTCCTGATTTCATTACTGATTTTACCAGTCCATAGGAAGGGAACTGAACTCCAGCAAAATATATTAACCAAATTTAAACAAGAAATCACTAAAGGGTAAAAATAAGGAAAGCCAGTAAGGAAAATCAGAGCCAGAAGGGCTAAGGAACTTCTGGTGGGTACTGTTGAACCCTAGTACCATCAGTGCTAGCAAGTATGGAATGGTAAGGGATGATAGGAGTTATAATTCATGCACATCTGGAGAGCTGAAGATTCCCAACTCCTACTATAACCTACATTTTCATGGAGTGACAACCCCAGCATACCTACATCAAATTCATACTGTGATAACCTAGCATTCAGATCAAGAAGGCTAGCATTACAATTGTACAGGTAATCTTAAATTTCTCAACAATACACAGGGATTGGTCTAGTTGAAGGAAGAGAAAAATAGGCATCTCACATTCCCATTTAATTTGTTAAAGAATGAAAGAAGTGTCTGGTCTGATCTGACCAAAGACCTACCTGTCCCTGCCCCTATTTCTATTTTTATCTGGTCCTAACTCTATTTCTATCTGGTCTTATCTATTTAACAGACAAACCTCTGGTTTTATATATAGCTCCCCTCCAGTATTCAACAAGCTGTGATTGGCTGATTCTAAGCTTCTCTTCACAGTGCTTCTTTTTTTAAAGGAATGTATGACTCAAATGATTGGAAATCTAATCAATTGAACTACAGTACTCACTTATTTTATCAGGGAAGTGGATGGTAAATGAGGATTACAGAGAAAATTACATCAGAATTATTCTAGGAATGTCAGTGTCTAAATCACCATGGGCCTGGCTGAATGTGCACTTTTTGGGATTTGTTTTAATTTGTAGAGCTGAATTAAAAGTGGAATTTTAAAATGACATTGAGGTATTCCTTTACACTGTAGGATATGCTCTTTTTAATACCAAGAAGACAGCCTATGCTGAACTTGGACTGAAAGCTAAACTAGACTTTTTGTCTATAAGTAGAGTTTTCTGCTAGAAAGAGCTGCACTGCTGCTCTTGTTGGTATGGAACGCTACAGTATCTTTTAAGTTGCCTACAACAATTCATGCCATCTTCTAGACTAGGTCTGCAAGAACCGTATATTTCTGCACAATCTTCTCTACTAAGGACTTTATCAGATGAGTCCCTTAGAACATTCTTTTGCTGGCATTAAAAAAATCCATTTTTATGCCAACAAAAGAACACTCCCCACCTTTAATTCCAGCAAAAGCTTCCCCAGCAATGAAAGAAGTGAATGGAGCTCCGTTCACTTCCTCTTTCAAAATCCTGCAAGACTGTGGAGAATATCAGGTGCTGTAAATATGGCATGACAATGACGCCAGGAGATGACTAGCGGGCTTGTTTTTCACATGACGTCGTCTCCATGTCGTTATGCTCCCATGCTGCTCCTGTTCCGCCAGCAGTTCTTTTTATTGACGGGCTAAGCCATCAATAAATTGCCCAGTCTACTTCTGCCATGGAACGATGGGCAAGTGAAAAGGTGTTCCGTTATGCTGGCATGATGCCAGCGTCAGTGGGAGGTCCATACCAAACTTCCGGGCGCAATCGGGACAATGAGGTAAATGACATACTTTCTTGTACACTCCCTGGGTTACTTTTTTTTAAAGTGTGTTTTTGTGCTAGCTGTCACTTTTGTGTGTATATTTTTCTGTTAAACTTTAAATTTCCCGCGCACTCATCCTCTCACGAGAACAGCCTGAGATTTCAAACCAGGAAGTGAATGCAGCTCCATGAGAGCTCCATTCAGTCCTGGGCTGCTGAGGGGGAGGGGAGCATCATGCAAACAAGGTAGGAGTGAAAAGTTGGGTTGTTGTACTGGGATAGGGGCGGGAGAGGAGATTGCGAGACGGGGATGCTTTTTTTGTCCCCGCCTGGTAATCTGCTGTATCACGTGGGGAATTCAAAAAAAGACAGAAAAAGTTTTTAAAAGCACAGGAACACACTTTAAAAGTCCCAAGTAACCCGGAGAGGGTCATAAAAAGTGTGTCACTTACTTGGCTGTTGAGATATCACCTAGAAGTTTTCACACTGGACCGGCCATTCTTGCTCCATTCATGTGAGTACAATGGCATGTGGTTTCACATGCCAGCAATGCCGGCACTAAAGCGCCATGGCCAATGTATTGATGGCTTCTGCCATCAATTAAAAAGTATGGATTTTGGCAGGGACATAAATGCAAAGGGCAATGTCATGTGGTACATGTGCCCTTTCACGTTTATGTAGCGTTGTTATGATGCCATATTTAGTGCGTCTGATAAAATCCTAAGTTTCAGTTCCTGAATCATAACAGTCTAAGAAGTCACTATCCTAGGAGTTAGCTCCCATTGGTTAGTGTTGTTTCAGTCTCTTCTGATGATTAATAAGTTAATTCATCACCTAAATGAACTGAATAAATGGTAGCAGATACCGTCTCCTCTTGCTTTGTCAGCTAAATATTCCATTGTATTGGCAGCTATTCTTATATTGTAATTTAAAACAATCATTTTGTACTTTCCCCCCATAACATGAAAGCCTTATATCTTGGTTGGCATTTCTGAGCATTTCTCACAGAGATGTTGCTACTGGTCACACAGATGATCACAAAATTTCAAAGCACAAATTCTTCCCTGTCTCTTGACACTTAGGGTTTTCTTCCTCTGGTTTTATGAGCCCTGAAGACCTTCCATTTTAGCTGTTGTTGCTATTTACTATCGAGTCAATTTTGACTTATGGCAACCTATGCATGAGAGATTCCTGGCCATCAACTGCTCTGGTCAGGTTTGCAAACTCAGGGCCATGGCTTCCTTGATTGAATCAATCCACCTGTAGTGCTGTCTCCTACTTCCTTTCACTTTACCAAGCATTATCATCTGTTCCAGTGAGTCATGCAGTTTCATGATATGTTCAAAGTACAGCAGCCTCAGTTTAGTAATTTCCCCTTCTAGTGAGAGTTCAGGCTTGATTTGCTCTAATACCCATTCATTTGTCTTTTTAACTATCCACGGTACTGTATTTGTAGAGCTCTTCTTCAGCACCACATTTCAAATGAGTTGATATTCTTCCTGTCAGCTTTCATCACTGTCCAGCTCTTACAGCTATACACAGAAACTGGAAGCCTTTCCTTAAGCCTTTCATACTACGTTTCTCATTTGTTGATAAGACATTTGACTGAAGTTCCCTTATGTCTTCTAGTTCAAGATTATAACTACAGTAATGGGCTTGTCTACACCAAGCAGGCTCCACTGGCTCCACGCCAGCATATCCTGGCTGTGGAGGTGGCCTGTTCCCCCTCCCCCTGTTACCTGTAGAAAATGGGCTGGAGTCCAAACAGGACACTAGCCCATTGCTGAAGCCATTGTTGCCACCATTTTCTCACTAATGTGGAAGCCAGGAAGGTGGCCTGCAACATGTGACCAAGCACCATGCATGTGACCAGCCAGGGAGCTGACAGCAGCAGCGAGGAACAGTGTTCTTGGATGGGCTGCCATAGAAACGGATTAAACCTGGTATTTTCTTAAAACACAGTAAAGGGTGCTTGTCCCCATTCCAGCCCTGTATCTGTCCCAGGGGTCTTTTGGACAGCTCAGGGGCAGATCGTGGTAAATGCCCTGCATTGTTTGGACTGCAGAACTCTGGAATGGGGACAATCCAAGATAAATTGCCAGTGTAGACAAGCCCAGTGACTTTCCATGACATGCAAGGAAGCACAAGTAGATGCAATTTATCTGCCACAGAAATTGTTCTCTAAGTAGCATGCATACCTACTACCTTTTGTTAGAAATCTTATGATGCTGTTTATTTAATCAATCTGCAAGTTTCTCCAGAGCAGAAAGAGGGCACTAGAACCCTCTGTGTACATCCATGCAGTTGTAGAGCTTTTGCAGTTGCCAGCAGAATGTATACTGAACTAATTCTTTAGTCTTACTTTTGAGAGGTTCTGTGCTGCTTCTACCTTATGTCTGAAAAGATGCATTGCACAATGTTGATTTCTTTCTTGGAAGTGAATTCTTTGTAAGAAATAGCATAAATTAACTCAGCACACAGAAGTAATAAGCAAATATAACACTTGCTCTCACTCCCATGTAGAAAATATTCCATTATGTGTGATAGTACCCTCAATAGAAACATTTTGGCAACAAAGTAAATGTGTGGCTGATTCAATTTAACTGAGAAGGCAGCATTGTGTTGGATGTGTGTGTGTGTGTGTGTGTGTGTGTGTACATATACATATATTAAAAAGGACTGTGGCCATTGTTATTTATATCAAAGACATTTTATGGCGAATGAGCCATTGTGGAAAAGTGTGGTCTTCAATTTTCTGTTGATTCTGCAATCCCATCATCATGTAATAATAGAAAAATAAATAAATAAAATGAAGAGAATTGAAGCCACTAAATAGGACTGCAAATAAGACACGGCAGGAGGAGGCATAGTATCCTGACATTCTACATCTTCATAATGAGGTATAGGCCATTTATAATTTGTGTAGGAAAATAGATGGTTTTCTGTGCATTTTACCTTTCAAAAGTGGTTTGTCTTCCTTTCATTCAGTTGTAAAAGCATTTTTACTATCGTCATGTTTATTAGGAGAGAATTGGAAGGCTTATATTCCTTACCAAGCGGCACTTGAAGCTGTAGCTTAAGCACCAGGAAATCAAAATTCAATCAAATGCAATAGTTGTATTTCTTTGAGCAGACAGCCCATTCATTCTGAGCTGTTCTCATACTGCAATAAGCTTGGAAACAATACTCCACCTTGGTGTTGAGGATTCAGTAAGCCTGATGGAATGCATTTTGTAGAAATTTTTCAGGTCTGCAGACTGAATGGCTGTTTCTCATATGAGAAAAAGCAGGGTCAGGTGGATTTAATAATAACCTTTGCAGTGCTCAAGTTTATAGACAAATCACTGGAAAATATGTGGCTCCGTAAATAAATAGCTGTTAGCCATATTTGCCAGAAACAGAAGAAGAATCCTGAGAGGCACAATTGCATCTGATTACATGATATGAGGAACAGAAAGCAGTAGGTGATAGTGCTGACCCAAGTCATTACCATCATGAAATGGAGCATCAAATTGTCCCCTTCTATAGAGTGGAATAGTGGTTTGAATGTTAGACTACAACTCTGAAGACCAGGGTTCAAATCCCTGCTCAGCCACGGAAACCCAATGGGTGACCTTAGGCAAGTCAAACACTCTCTACCTCAGAAAACCCTGTGATAGGTTCTTCTTAGGGCAGCCATAAGTCAGAAACTACTTGAAGATACACAACAACAAAAATGCTGCTTAGTAACCAAAGCCAACCAAGTTATTCTGGTGCTGGAGGCAGAAAATCCCACAGGGGCTTCTCCCAATTCTTGAGAGTAAAAATACAACAATGAGTTAAACAACTAACAATGAGCTGCCCTTTTGGGACAACTAAAACCTGCCGCTTGTGGTGGTCACCTCACTCTGCCTAATGGTAAAGCCAGCCCTGGTTGACAACTAGATTTGTCAGTCATCTTTCTCAGTGGAATTTACTGGGCTCCTGCTGGAGGCAGATGCCTGCCATAATTGGTACTTCTCTGTGGCCCCATAGAGCAATTCTTTGCAGATCTTCTGCCAGCACTTCCATGCAACAGTCAAAGCTACTTTCAGACTTTGCAGCTTTATTATCTCAAAGCACTCTATCTGGCCCTAAAGCTGAGAATGTATATCTTCTATAACACATAGCTATAATATAGAGGTTTGCTATGAAAGGCCACAGATAGGTAATTGGCTTTACATTTGAACTGAATCTGAGGCTAACAAAATACAGCAGCATTGAAGAAAAATGTTGGACTCCTTCCCTTTCCCAGGAAGCCACAGAAAGCTCAAGGTTACCTGTAAGGTATAGTTCTGCCTGCAACTCATTTAGCTCACTGCTGTTGAATTGAGTTTCCTAGCTTCCAGTCTAAAATGAAGTTAACAATGAAATATTGAATATGTTCCCTGAGGTCATCTTGGTGAACTGGAGATGAACTTATATACTAAAGAAAGCTTCAGGACTGCAGAAGACCAAAGAATAATGCTGACTGAATTGGATTTGAGAATTCGAAGCACAAAAAATGAGACCTATGCCTCAAATCCCAAAGAGAAATTAGGTTCTAGTAGCAGCAAGGGTCTCAACAAGGAAATTGTAAGCCTTTACACAAATAGCAGGAAGGATTTTAAAGCTTCCTCTTAGGACAATAAAACATACATAACTTTGTTGCTGCCAAAAATTCCAGAACAGCTGCTCTCCCCCAGACATATTTGTGGTTTCATATTATTAGGTACTTTATCTATGAAGCTTGTCTCCCTCTGAATAATAATCCAGATGTTTGTGTCTTTCTTCCAACTAGAACTTTTGTTCCTTGGAGACACTCCAATGTGTCTTTTGTTCTGGAACTCAGCACACCTTTCTTATGCTTTGCCCATTATTCATAAAAGAATGAGTGCCTGCTTGGCAGCTTCTGAAATATGAATATGTGCAAAGACACTTCTAAAGGTTGCTTCCTAATTTGTGCTGTAGCTTCCATAGATGTTGCTTTTACTTAGAAATGCTCAACTATCTGTTGGAAGCTATCTTGGCACTAATGGAAACTCAACAAGTTGTGGGTTGAAAACATTAGTTTACTTTAGTTGCACTTGTGCTTACATACTGAGGTCACAGTCTGAAACAAAGTTTCTAAGGCAGGGGCCAGTTTTCACCCCTTGCCCCCACTCTTCTCAGGACACACCAGTGCATTGGTGGCACACCAAAACTAAGGCCACATTTTCTGGGGGTTGACAGTTGGGAGATGGTATTTGTGCATGATTTGGACATGTTTTCAGCAGTTTTGTTTTGTTTTAAAATGGGGGCTATAGGGCAGTATCATGTAGCTTTAGGAACCACAAAAATGGGGTTCAGGGGCCCCTGGCAGCCTGGCTTGTACTTTTCCCACCCATATTCTAAGGCAGTGGCTCTTTACCTTTTCTTTACCAGGGTCCCCTTTTAAATATCTTTTGTTGCCATGGATCCCCAAGACTTAACTCAAGATTTAAAACAACAGCAACACTTGATGGTGGTGATGATGATAATGATACAATTACACCATCCATTAAAACTTCCCTCAGCAGCACCAGAGGGGGAGGGAAGAATTTTCTCCTGCTTCTTCCTGCAAGTTTGTGGCTGGAGCAGATTGAATGGCAATGTGCAGGCCAAGCCGGCCTTTGCCTTGGCTCCTGTCATGTGGCCACTCTACTGCAGGCAGGAGGTAGGCCAAGCAGCCTTCAAGCCTTCGCGGACCCTCTGTGAGGACATTGCAGCCCCCTCGGGGTCCCTGGACCACAAGTTAAGAACCACTGTTCTAAGGAATAGACCCCAATTAAGTGGAATATAGGACAAGTGAAATAAGTGTAGTTCCCACCCCTCTCTCTTTAGACTGAGAGACAGGGTACTAACCAGAGCTGACTCTGCTTAGCTTCCAATATCAAACAGGATCAGGTGCCTGTACAATAATAATAACAACAATAATAATAAAATTTATTTTTACCCTGCCCCTCTGTTAAAAAAATTGGGGCAGTTTACAAAAATTAAAATACAAATGCAGATTAAAATCCCTAAACACCACGCACCCCCACCCTCCTCCATAAAAAGATATTAAACCGGTATACATTAAAAATAGCTAATCTAAAATCACATTAAAAAATAATAGATAGCCAGCAAGACTAAAAGAGGCCAGGAGCTCCTGAGGCCGGGATCTAATTAGGAAAGGCCTGCCGAAAGAGACCTGTCTTTAGTTCTTTTTTAAAGCTACTCAGGCTCGTCATCTGACGGATCTCATTCGGCAGGCCATTCCATAATTTGAACAGTGTTCAGACTGTTTATGTCAGTACCACTCTGAACCTTTACTTAGTTTGTTAAAGAGATTGCAGCAATACATGAAGGCAGGACTACCATCATGGGTCAGGAGGACTGTCATCATAGGACACCATTCAAGGTCCACAGGTTCATGGTGACCCAACTGCTGACCCCCTCTATCCCATTCTCTCTCTCTCTTCCCCATACACTCAATTCTCTAAGTGTGTGAATAATAACAAGGACAAGATGAAAGAACAGAAGACTTCCCTTCCTTTTGATAGTGGGGTGGAGTGGGGCCAGAGGATGACGCCAAGCCAAAGAGTAGTGCTGATAATGGGAAAGGAGTCAGAACCCACTGCAGGAATAATGTCCACTGAAGGCCTCATGTCCAGTCCCCCTCGTTCCAAACTAACATGCTCAGATCTCAGAGCCAGGCCCTGTCTTTCAAGACCTGGCCCCTCTTCTCTAGGCCTCAGACCAGGGAGGAATCTCAAGGTAAGAGGGCTGCCTTAAAAATAAAAAGGATTCTCTCTCTCTGTCTCTCATTCTCTCTCTCTCTCTCTCTCTCTCTCTCTCTCTCTCTCTCTCTCTCCCTAACCCTAACCCTAACCCTAACCCTAACCCGCTCCCCACTTTGTTCAATGCAGTGCTAGGAAAATTTAGTTTCCAACCATTTTTTGTCATCTGTCAGACTTGGAATTTTTTGATTTGAATGACATACTTTGAGGAACGATGTTTGATGGTTGGTATGTCATGTTTCTGCCAGGTTCTATCTCCTGTGACATCACAAGGACCTGCCTGCTAGTCTGTTAGAGCCTGGAACCTGCCTCACCTGGCAGTCCTACACCCTAAGTATGAAGCTGACACCACATGCAATTCATTAAAAAAAAAAAACCAAACAGGATTAGGCCTGTAAATTGGGGTGGCAACTGCAGTGGGCATAAGGGATAGTTTTAGGCTCCTGAGACACTCAGTTGTTGTTGTGTGCCTTCAAGTCAAGTATGGCAACACTAAGGTGAACCTATCACAGGGTTTTCTTGGCAAAATTTAGTCAGGGGGAGGTTGCTATTGTCTTCCTCTGAGGCTGAGAGAGTGTGACTTGCCCAAGGTCACCCAGTGGGTTTCCCTGACTGAACAGGGATTCAAACCCTGGCCTCCAGAGACCTAGTCCAACATTTAAACCACTGTACCATGCTGACTGCCAAAATGCCAAAACAGAAAAAAAGAAAATAAACTGGAATTGGCTGGTTTTCCTCCCAAGTAAACAGTCCAATTTATAGGTGAATTGTCATTTCTTGGAGCTTTGGGAACAGTCAGTTTGCCCTTTCTTGGCCAGGAAATGGATGTTCGGGGAAATCTGGAGATGTTAAAACAAAAACAGCAATGGGAGTCCATGCAGCCTCAGTAAAGTGTCAAATGTAGCTGTGATATCAGTAACAACCTGTTTCCTTTGGCTTCATCTCTTCACATATTGTTTTGGTGGTAGGTATATGATACCTCATAATGGGTTAGCTCTATAACTAATTTAGCCAGTGTATGTTTTTTTTTAAAAAAGAAAATCTTTATTAGTTTTGTCAGAACAAAAGTTTTCTTGCATGCTGTAATGATGTTTCATTGTACTTGAGCTCACTGAGAAATCCTTGCAATAGATTCTGAGACTGGAATGCATAAGAGGATTGTGAAATAAACCAACATTTGCTTATGAGACCATGATTATTTTTGGAGAGAGTGCATGAAAAATACTTACTGGGTGTAAAGTTGTTTTTCTTCCTCCCACAAAGGGAATTTATTTGAATGATGGACAAATATAATAAACAACAGCAGTAATCAGCATGAAACCATAGTATGCCTGCTTCTTAACCGCAGGTCTTGTTTGTTTGTGTGAACAAACTGCCAACAACACAGATGTGATAGGATTGCTGAAAAAAAGGGGGGGCAGGACATAGATTTATTTCTGCTAACAAAAGGGAGGATGTCATATATATGCAGAACTTGGAAAGTTATTTCTGAAAAGTAATTTCTTCTCATTACTCTTTCCAGTGTTTATCAGCAATTTGCTTACTTTCATTACAGTGGTTGAAACGTAAATACACTCATCCCTTCACATTTGTGGCTTTGACTTTTGCAGTTTTATTCAAGGCCTTTGGTCCCCCACCACAGGGAACACATGGCTTTTCTCAGCCTTCGTTCCTGGAGGTGGGGGAGAGCCGAAGCCTAAAAAACCACCACGATCACCGAAAAGCTGCTGAAGGTTTCAAGGCCTTTGGTTCTTCCCCCTCCCCCATGCTGCTTTGCAGCCAGTGCCGGGAAAGCTGAAGGCCAAACAAACCCAAACCCCTGCTGGCCACCAAGCTGCTAAGGGTGTGCTTGAGCTTTGGATCCCCCTGCACCACAGGGAAGGAGTGGCTTCACCACCAGTGCGGGTTTGGGTTTGTTCGGGCTTCAGCTTTCCCCACCACCACAGGGAAGGAGCGGCTTTGTGGCCAGTGCTGGGAAAGCCAAAGCCCAAACAAGCCCAAACCCACGCTGGCTGCCAAGCCGAGGGTGTGCTTGGGCTTCAGCTCCCCCCCACCCCTGTGCCACAGGGAAGAAGCGGCTTCATGGCCAGCACAGGTTTCGGTTTGTTTGGGCTTTGGCTTCCCCCCACCACAAGGAACGAGGCGGAGGAAACCTGTGGCAGTGGCCACAAAACTGCTCCTTCCCTGTGGCGCGGGGGGGGGAGCCCAAGCCCGAGCACAACCTTGGCGGCTTCACGACCAGCGCAGGTTTGGGTTTGTTCAGGCTTTGGCTTTCCCGGTGCTGGCCACAAAGCTGCCCCTTCCCTGTGGTGTCGGGGGAAACGAAGGCCATGAAATCCTCAGCAGCTTTTCAGCTATCATGGTGGCTTGTTTGGGCTTCAGTTCCCCCCTCCCCCAGGGAATGAAGGCCAAGCAAACCCTGGGGGGGGAGGGGGGATTTTATTCATTTTTTCCCCACTTTTACTGGGGTCTTGCACCCCTAACCCCCATGAAATTTATTCAAAATATCAACTATAGAGAGAGGATTCATGCCTCCATCTGAATAACATTTATGTGTGTGTGTGTATGTGTGTGCATGTCTTCAAGTTGCCTATTGACTTATGGTGATCCCATGAATTTCATAGGGTTTTCTTAGGCAAGGAATACTCAGAGGTGGTTTTGCCAGTTCCTTCCTCTGAAATGTAGCCCACAACACCTGGTATTCATTGATGGTCTCCCATCCAAGTACTAACCAGGGCTTGCCCTGCTTAGCTTCCAAGATCTGGTGCCTTTGGGGTATTTATGTTCCTGAAAAAAATGTTAGAGTGAACCAAATGCATCTAACAAAAATATTAAATATTAAACATAAATCCTCACTCCCTGTAAGAAAAATACTGGGGCAGTTAGGAGCAGGCAGGAATCTATCTACAGTACTTGAAAAGTAAGGCGCACAAACCATCTCTTTACATCATGGCTGTACTTGAAAAGAAAAAGATGTGGGTGCACAGGGAGATATTTCTGTGAAGTGGCCACTTCTGATGATTGGAAGATTTCTACTACACTCACTAACTCCTTAACTAAACCTAACAAGGACTATGGGTTGATGCATGTCACCATACCTCTGTAAGGGTTTACTCAGACAGTGGTTGATGTGCAGTGGTTATGGCTGAAGTCCTTCTTACTAGATTTTTCTAGAAAGTAAGACCTGTTGCAAATATGACATCCTTCTGAGTAGACAGGTCTATAAATGAATTGTACAAATATGAGGTGTAAGTCAGAAAGTGCTGGGCTGAGTCTTTTCTTGGCCATGAATGCATTATTATTTCAACTTCATTTGTTCCATCTGTAATATGGGGAAAATAATGCATGTGATTCTGAACATTCTGAAGCAACACAAAATGTGTGGTGGTGGTGGTAATAGTAGTAGCAGCAGCTGCTACCACTGCTCATAGATAATCAAGACTGTGGGTTTTTTTAAAAAATCAGATGCTGACAATAATGGGTATTTTATCCATTTTTAAAAGATACACACACATACACACACACACACACAGTTCAACCCCATGGGACTGATACCCGCAGTTTGACTTACCCATGCTGAAATGTGATCCGAAAATATTAAATGGAATTTAACAGAAATTAAATGGAAATACAGATAATACGCAGAAATGGAAATTCTTGTGCAGTATAAAATGGAAAATAGAATGGAAATGGAAAATTCCAGAAAAGCAGTGTTCTCTCGCACTGTCTCACATTTTCCATGCTGTCTCATGCTATCTCACTGTATATGTACTGTACACTACCCAGTTCTTTAGTAGCCCTCTCAGTTATATGATCTGATGGCAGTACAGTGTGCTTGTATAAAGTGCTTGTGCTTTTAAAATGCTTGTGTTGTTTACTTAATAATGGTCCCAAAATGCAAGAGTGATGATGCTGGCAATCCTGATAAGCCTAAGAGAATCCGTAAAGTGCTTCCTTTAAGTGAAAAGGTGAAAGTTCTCGATTTAATAAGCTTAATAATGGCACCCAGCCATCAACAGCCTCATGGCACTATAATCCAGGATCACCTTCTGATGATACCCTTTCTGATGATGCTCCACCTTCTGACGTATTGTCAGAAGGTCAACACTAGCCTAACACCATGGCATTGAGATGCTTACATTAGGATACTATTTTCTGCATATGAAAATATTTTGTTCCCATCTCTTTTTAGACCACATGCTGTTGTTAATTGTTATGTTTTTATCAGTTATGCACTGGTTTTGGCAGAAAGGTGGTATAGAAAGCCTACAAATAAGGTGGTAGCTGCTTCTTTATCTTAGATTCTAAAGTTCTGTCCAGTTTCAGAGCCTCCTCTCCAACCTGCATACTCTTCTCAATGCCTACATCTTTTGTCTCATTGAAAAACATACTGTTTTGCGACTACAGTATCTTTGGTTTTGAGTATCCACGGAAATTCCAGGAACCCATTCCATGCAGATAAGGGGGAGGGAGACTGAACTGTATGTAAGGGGTGGTCTAAACAGTGAAAATACTTCTCACAGAATGCGAGGAGAATTCTGCTTGTCTTAATGGGATCCCATATCATTTTGCTGCATTCGGAAGGAGGGGGACCAAAAACGTCAAAAACAGTGATTGGAATGTGCATTCCTGCTCATTGGGACAAGCAATTTGCTTTGAATCACTTTTCCATAGAGAGAAAGCACAAAGCTGATTAGCCAGATATGCGTAGGGGTGGACCTTGCTAACAGGGCAATCACCCGGTGTTGCCATGTTAATTTTTTGCCTTAGTGAGCGAGTGCTAAGGTAAGAGAATTGGATGTCGTTTGTCCCCTTTTTTTGGAAAGTCAAAATATTACTCCAGCACACAGTTGAAATAAGTTTTTTTTTTTTTAAAGAAAGTTCAGTGACAGGAAATTACGGTAGGAGAAAATGTGAGTAATTCACTTGTGGCCACCATCTCGACTGGCAGGCATGCGAAGCTTCTGGGGGCTGAAACACCATTAAGACAGGTCACTGCTGCTGCAAAATGTCATTACTATGGGGCACTCCGTTTTGGGGTGGCTTGTATAGACGGGCCCTAAAAATGTAAATGCAACAAATACATTCTGGGAAAGATTTTGCTGCATTCCTCAGAAATTTGCTTCAGCTCTTCACCAACTATGCACTCAGTGGCAAACTTGGGTTTTCTTCTTCACCACTGATATCATCAAATTAGTAAAGCGAACAATGGAGAATGGAGGTGGTACAGACAAGTACGGAAGGGCTGGGTAGATTCTTCACTTGGGCTTCTCCCCAGGCTTCTTAGTTCAGTTGTGTTTACTCCCAGCTAAGTATGCACAGGATTGCAAAGCCACTGATTGGCTGTGTTTATAGACACATGTGGTTCTACTTCCTGAAGCAGTCTCAAATCACTTGAGCAGTTCTCTACCCAAGGGAATGTGTTATCCCATGCACAGCATGGTTCAAATTTTGACCTGAATGCCTTCCTCTCCTGCTCACTTCCTGCTTTAATGAGAAGCCTGAATACATCCTCTTTCCAAGCAGTGCACTGGGGGATACCCAGTTTACGATTACTGCACCACTAAATTGCTATATATAATGTATGGCTATCTCTATTTACATCATTAAGCATTCAGTTAATATTGAATTATCTATGCTATTTGGTTATTTAAGATGTGTGTTTTAAGAAGCTTGCCTTATGTCAATATTATATCAATTTTAATTTTGATACATCTCTAAAAACAATGATTTGAAATTCCTACTGGGTCAACATATATGAATTTGAAATATATAGAGAAAGATAACTTGGACTGAGAGAAGAATTCCTATTCCCCCCACCCTTTTTTGACTATCCCTAAAAAATAATACTAAACACATGGAGGCAGATCTGATTATTTTTCAGATGGATAGACTCCGGTGCAAGATACATGAACCCACACCCTGTGAGTGTACACAGATAAATGTAAAGAGCTAGAGCCAGGTAATGAATACCAGGTATTGCAGGTTATATTTCAGAGAAAGGGACTGCCAAAACCACCTCTGAGTATTCTTTACCTAAGAAAATCCTATGAAATTCATCGGGTCATCATAAATTGGCAGGCAGCTTGAAGGCACATACACACACAGACCCAGGTGACATTGACTGCACAGAGGTCCCATTGAAATTCAGACCAACAGTCCTAACGATTGAAGCTAAGTCCATAGATCTTCCTTGGTTTTTTTCCGGGCTGTGAGGCCATGTTCTGGAAGAGTTTATTTCTGATGTTTCACCTGCATCTGTGGCTGGCATTCTTCAGAGAATGGTTGGTTAGGACACGTTATCTGAAGATGCCAGCCACAGATGCAGGCAAAACATCAGAAATAAACTCTTCCAGGACACGGCCTCACAGCCCGGAAAAAAAAAAAACCCACAGAAAATCTATGGATGCTGGCCGAGAAAGCCTTCAACTTCACATTGAAGCTAAGTCCCATTGACTTGAGGACTCTGCTAACATAGTTTAGATTGAAATTGGTGTTTTTATTAACTGCTTTTTAAATAGAAAAAGTATGGTTTTAAGCAAAGGACAGTCAGAACTAAAGTTTCTCACAGCAAGTCAGGAGGAGAGAATGCAGGGAGAAAAATAGAGAGCAGCCTCCAATGAAAGGGCAAGAGAAACTGAAGTGAAATGTTGATGCTGTGGGATATGAAGGGGCAGGAGGAGGGATGAGCATCAGATCCTTGGAGTCTATGAAAAGCAGGAGGGAGTGCTTCAAACTGTCAAAGACAAATCTGGTCAAGAAGGCTACAGTCTTGCTCTCTCATGTAAGAAGGGAAAGCCTATGTGGAGAATTCCAAGGGGGAAACTGCAAAGCTCAGAAAATAGAAGACAATCTTCCTTTGCTTGTTCGTTTTTAAAATTTTATTTTATTTTTTGGAAAAATGCTCCTTTGCCTGTGTCCCACTTTTATTCATCATTACCTCTTGGGAGCCAAAGACCGGGAGTTCACCAGACAACTATGGCCCTCCTGTCCATTATCTCAGTTATAAAAACCACAGGTTTTGCATGGTTAGTTTGGCTTCATCTATCCCAGCTAGGAATGTATATTAGCAAAAATATGTCTGCATACAGATTCTCTGTGATGTTCGTAATAAGGACTCAACCATTTGCAGCTTCTTATTTAAAGGATGGAGAGCATTAGATTCATAGCATTAACATCTCCCATGAAGAGGTGGTAGTTGAAAGTTGTGTTATGGCTATCACTTGCTTGTGTTTTAAAAATGCTTTTAAGTTCAACTGCACAAATGCTTTGTTAGCCACCTGATTGGTTCTTTTTCTGGTATAACAGTAGCACCCCTGTATCCGCAGGGGATTGGTTCCGGGGCCTCCTGCAGATGCTGAATTCCATGGATAATAGCGAATGCCATCCCAGGGTTCCATCCCGGGGGAAATGGGGGGGGAGGCAAGTTCGCTCCTCCCCCCTTCGCTCCCGCCATGGCCCTACCATGGTAGTGACCGTGGGGGCGAAGGGGGAAAGGGGGTGAGATCACTCCATCCCTTCCCTTGGGAGGGCTCCTGTAGCCACTGCGGCAATCGTGGAGGCAAAAGGGGAAGGGGAAGAGGTGAGATCGCCTGCTCTCCTTCTCCCTTCATCCCTGCGATCGCCGCTGTAGTGGGGCCGTGGTGGAGGTGAAGGGGGAAGGTGGGGGTGAGATTGTTTCTCTGCCCCTTCCTCCTTCGCTCCCGCAATTGCTGCTGCAGCAACAGGAGCCCTCCCAGTGGAAGGGATGGGGGAGGTGAGATTCCCTCCTCCCCCTCCCTCCCCCTGCCATCACCAACCACGGATAATTGAATCCATAGTTGGCAAATCAGCAAATACGGGGGTGCTACTGGACCTGTTTATTTTTCCAGTTAGTTTTTAATTATAATTTTAATTATAATTACCACATGCACTATTTATTTTGGGTATAATACTTAGTATTTGTATAGTGTTTTCAAAGCCCTTCACATATATGACCTTTCTATGCTCTTTCCTACAAATGTAAGTCAGTGTGCTTATCCCCCATATTGCAAATGGGAGGAGCACTGAGGAGGAGAAAGTGTGGCTTATGCCCAAAGCCATCTAGCCCATTTATTGCAAAGGTGAGATATGAACCAGGGACTTTCTGATCTATAGCTCCGTCTTTTACCATCTATAACACACAAGCTCATAAACTGTAATAAAAAGAAAATACAAGAGGAATTGTTGGCATGGTATCACATGTTGGTATCACTTTTGACCAGTGTTGTTCTGTTCTACTGCCCACAAGATAATTGGAAAGTTCTTGTATGAAATGATTTCAAAATCAATAGAACAATAAAAGTAATAATGAGATGCTGTGACATCACTAAAGCCAGTGTCACCCCTCCCCCTGATGGCAGAGATTATCAGTCAGACATGGTGGAACACAGCAAAAAACCACATTCCAAACCACATCAGAAGAACGCGACAGGAACAGAAAGGGCAACATTATCAGATGCCTATGTCCTTCAGCCATCTCTGGGTTGTAGCGCTGCTGTGGACGAGGGTTCCTTTTCATATTGACAAGGACAAGCCACTAATAGAAAGGGACTTCTTACTCAAGGCTGTGCTACAACCCAGGGATACTGGAGGATGACGTCGTCTGATAATCTCACCCCTTCCTCTTCTTCTTGCGAGCTTTTGATGAGGTTTTTGCTGCGTCTGATAATCTTCCTTGTCCGCTGGTGCAGTTTGGCCTATCCGTACACCACTAGTGCCACCACTGATGAGATGTCATCTTAATTTGGGGCACTGACCCTGGATATCACATGCTTAAACCTGGGGAAAATGTGTAAGGGGAATAAAGGTTCAAGGGCTTTTCAGACACATTTTGGACACCACTCAGAGATGATTTTAAAGTGTTATGTGCACTAGTTTAAACATATGATGACCTCTTGTTGTCTCTCTCTGGCTTTTCTTCGCAAACGAAGATTCAGGAAAGACTCATCCCGCGCTTTCTGCAAGTGCGCTGATGACTAAAAAGGCCAATCCGAGATAAACAAGTCCGGTTGCAGAAAGCACAGCAGAAGGTCTCCTTGGGTGATGTTTCCAGGTTGTGATTCTTTCTGCGTTGTCGTTTCTCTTCAAGACTTGTTGGTGTGAGTTCTCAAATAAGGCTACAGCATTGTGGATAGTGTGGATGGTCTCCATGCCTCCTGATGTGAGGCCAGGGCGGACCATTGTTAGTGATCAATTTGGCCGAGCCTGAGATGCTGCTTTAGGGAGTCCTTGTATTGCTTTTTTGGAGCACCCCTCTTACGCTGACCCGTGGTGAGTTCACCATAGCGTACATCATTCAAATCTGACAGTTTTCTATGTCATATTATCTTTCCTGCCACCAAACCTTGAAAAATGTGAAATATAGGATTTAACAACTTGGAGTTGGCCTTGTTGATAACCCTGGTCACCAGGGTTATCATCATTGTCATAATTGTTAATTCCATTTATACCTTGCCCTACCTCATAAGAGCTCAGGGAAGTCAGCAATTCTACCTAAAAACTCACACTTAGAATCACAAATTACAAAAATCTAAAATTACAAATCTAAAAACATGAATTATACATATGTGAAATTACAGTCATCTAAAATCACAAACTAAAATGTTACTACCATGTGATAAAAGCAAATCCCACAAGCAACAATTAAAAACAAATTAAACACTTGTCTATTATCTGAAAATGTGTACAGAATGATACATTTTTACCTTGCACCTGAAAAAGAAAAGTGTGGGTAACAACTGATTTTCTGATGGAAGACAGTTCATAACCGGGATGCTACCACAAAGAAAGTCCTGCCACAAGTAGTAGCCTTAACGAAATATCCTGTTTCAGAGCACAATAAGCAGGACTTCTTTAATTTATATATGGGCCAGACAAAGTGTTGTGTCTTCACAGAAAGTCAGGGACAAATTCCTGTTCCATTCTGGAGCTGGAAAGACAACTATCTCCACATTCACCTGCAGTTCCAAAACTGGAGCTATGGCAGTGTAGGGGGGATTGTTTTGGACTGGCCGGCTGAGTCATGTGGAGAGCCTCAGCTTTGGAGTGACACATCATCAAGGACCAATTTCCCCTTGAGGCTCCAAGCTGGAAGAGAAAACAGGTATAAATGCCATGTGCTGTGGCAGTATTTCCCACACCTTTCCCAGCTCCAAGATGACAAGAAAGGCAGTGGTTCCTCTTGTAACTCCCATAAGGAAATGAG
The DNA here is from genome assembly GCA_030847615.1 of Gambelia wislizenii. Taxonomy (NCBI): domain Eukaryota; kingdom Metazoa; phylum Chordata; class Lepidosauria; order Squamata; family Crotaphytidae; genus Gambelia; species Gambelia wislizenii. Next base: position 116,166,264 of record JAUMIR010000004.1, read on the forward strand.
GAAACACCATGTTGAGTGTGGCAACAGGAATTGCACACTTCCGTTAGAGAACAACTCTCAAGCTGATACCCTTGAGCCCTTGGTATCCGCTGAGGTTTCGTTCCAGAACCACCACCTCCCCATCAATACCAAAATCTGTGGATGCTCAAGTTCCATTACGTACAATGGTGTAATAAAATGGTGTCCCTTATATAAAAGGGAAAAATCAAGGTTTGCTTTTTGAAATTTTCTTTTAAGGGGGGAATACTGTATTTTCAAGCTGTGGATGATTGAATCTGTGGATGTAGAACCCATAGAGGGATGTGTGTACGATTGTTGCCACATCACATGCAATAAGGCTTAGGTTCAAGTCAGACAGTGATGAAGGTCCATAGTTCAGTAGTATCAAGGTGAGTCCTACCATTAATACTAGATCTTGTATGAAGGGGCAGCAAGCTGTTAGTTATTCTAGTTTTCTTGTTATTGTGTTTTTGCGCTCTTTAATTTCTTTCTTTCTTTCCTTTTTAAATGTTATAAAACCACTTGAGAAAGGCACATTTTCTTTAACATGCTAATATTTCTTTTTACCTCCATTTGTCTTTAGTCCAACAGGTTTTGCAAAGGTCTATACAAATTTAAAGCCATATTTAATAGACACAAGATGTTTTTTGGCTGGGAGACTGGGAAGCTTCTCTTCCCAGCTGCCTCCCAATCAACTCCCTGACATCCCCTGACACACTGTTTTCTCTCTCCAACCTTAATTGAGCCATAACAGTAACTACAAATGGTGCTAGTTCTCTGGGAAAAAAAAAGAAAGAAGCTTTATCTGCCTGTCACTGGTACTCAGGTGAAGAGCCTTCAAGAAATGCATTAAGAGTTGTGACTAGCACCTGCTCTTTCTATTCTCCTTAGTTCCTTTTTATTCTTGTTATATAAATCCATCCAACATATTCCTTTCATGAAAATGAAGGCAGGAATTGAATTGTACCATGTAATGAAATCACACAGACTAGCTGCTTAATCATTGGAGTAGAAAAGTTTGTGGGCTGAGGCCCCTACAATTTAGGTTTTATTCTTTGCTGCAAAATAGTTTGCCCTGGACTGTAAATCTCATGGATCCTCAATATAAAAGGGGTGTGTGTGGATGAATCCAGCAGCATCTTTGAGACTAACTGGTGTATTTCAGCATGAGCTTTCATGGGTATTCACTTATTCAGATGCACATCTACTGCTTTCTCAGTCCAGTCCTAATATTGTTGTCAGGGGACTACAGTATCATGGCTGACGTTGTCTGTGCAGATATTCAGTGGTGGACAGTGGCATCCATGTCACCATGGTGGCAAATCCACTCCAGCATTTGGGCTGGATAGTAAAGGAGCTACCCAGAGTGCTGAGCCTATTTTGCAGCCAAGTTCAGTACCTTGGATAGACCCTTTAAAGTCTGGACAAACACCTGGAGGAGAGGTTCACCACCCCAAAGACATGGAAGACAGTGCAGATGTTTTTGAAGATCAGAGGGAGTGAGAAGGCAGTTGCCGTACTTTTTCAGAAAGGGATAATGTCACTCGAATTAATTGAGGGATTAAAATGACAAAAATGGCCAATCTCAGGAAATGATCACAAAGTTATATACTGTGCCTCTCTATACATGTGTACCTAGGAGTAAGTTCTCTGGCAGTCAGCAGGGTATCAACCAGGAAGATATGTATAGAATTGCTGCAAATCTGTTTGGGACTGTATTGTGCATATTTTATAATTCCATAGTGGCTTATTTGGGACATAAAATTACCACTTTGCTAAACTACCTTGTTCACTACTGATTTTAAACTATGGTTTAGCACACTGGGAATTGTGCATCTAAACTTGACCATTTCTCCTTTTTGACTTCTAAATGAAAAAAAAAAACAAGCTACAGAAAAGGTAAGAGTAAGCAAGATTCAGCATATTTGGTGTAGCCCACACAGAAGGGTTTATGAATGCAAGAATAACAAAAGATCGCTATAAACTATAAACTGCATTAATGAAATCATTGGAACTGTCCTGAACATTGCACTGTTGTAGACCAATAAAGCCTATTTGAATTATCTTGAATAATGAGTTGTCAAATTGCTGTTCACATGGAGTTAGATTTGATATGAGAAGATGTGCATGCCTATCATTCTTTCAGCCAAGGATTTTGAGTATTGCTATTGGAAGAACATGCAATATAGTTTGAATAATTCCATCTTACATTCTTTGGATACACAGAGGGTTCATTTTAAATGTTACCTAGGTCAAAATTGCTCTTCCTCATTCAAATAAAATATACAATACCAGTATTTAGATTTTCTTATTCTGGCATCTAGAAAGACTTACTGTACAGTTCTGTCCTACCTTACTAGTGAAAAATCCAACAGAATAAGCCCCGCTATAGAATAAATGAACAAGAAGCCCCACATTTACCTTCAATTAGCATTTCCAATGAAATATTTAGTCCTAGCAAGTAAGACTTTGGAGCTATTATAACTGAACTTGAATCCTAATCCTGATCCAAAATGAATTAACTATTGGGTTGCGTTTAAAAAACAAAACAAAACTGTGGCCTTATTCCTTTTTTGTGAATGCAAATGAAGTTTCTCTGCAGTGTCTCTGCAGCTCCCATTGAAGGATGTGACATGCTGTGCTGCCTTGCTCAGTTAACCAAGTCTGAAAAGAAGCAAACTAGAGGAGACTTCAAAGTAAAACTTTGACACTGAATGGGGCCTTCTTAATTGAATGCAAAGCAGTTTATAACGAGTTAATGAAACCTTAGAAAAATCTACTGGATGGGCATGTTCCTTCAAGGTGCTAATTATAGCTAAATTTAATTGGAAAGATATATGCTGTATTCTTTGAAATTCCTTTTTAAAAAGCAAAAGGGTATATCTAACCAGCTAATTTATATTGGTTTTCTATATCAATAACTGTCATGGCTCCCTCATTTCTTGAAATAGCAAAAAAAAAAACCCAAACCCACATACCTCCTGGGGATTATAGTTTTCAGAAAGCGTTGAGAATTCTCACAAAACAGTAATTCCCTGAGTTCCCAGTGGTGAAGGAGTACTGTTCAGTCAATTTACATCTGCAGTAGAATTACATTTGGATGCAAAATTATGGAAGAAACTTGAGGCAATTTTGTACAGTGAGACATGAAAGAAAATGGTGACGATGCTACAAAGCTTACCCCAAGATGTAGTCCACATACTTGGTGAAAATTGTGGGGAAATTATTGTAATGCAATACAATCTTGTGTATCCCATGTTAAGTTCAGTTTAGGAATTTCTCTGCATGCATGAGTTCTTTCACTCCCCCTTCTTCTTACCCTAGACAATTTCAGACAACTGGAGCAATGGGTCATTCATCACATGACCTAATTTAAATATTATAGTACTCTTTGTTTAAGTTTCCTTTTAAGTTTGTCTCCATGTGGCTGTAGCCATCTTACCTTCTTTGAATGCTGTCTTAGAGTCTTGTTTTTTATCCTTCACCATGTAGCACTCATCGCTTAAGGCTGGGTGAGTTTTTCCTACCCTAAATCCTCTTAGTTAGTTAGGGACCTTTAAGTTTGTTTTAATATGTGGATTAAGATTTATATACCTTCAGTAAACTTTTGATATGCATTTTTAAACTGACGTCTTTGTTGTTTAATGAATCTAATTGATTGGGTGATCAGACCACACATTTGAATGAGCTGTGTCTGCATTCCGATGCTTTACTCTGCTTACTTTGAAAGAAAAGTGTTTTTACTTTTTTTTATATTTCTCCATAAAACATTAAAATCAAACATTATACATTCAATATACATACATATATTGTTTGCTTGTGTACACTAAACATTTACAATCATTTGGTGTAGTTCTCATTTTCTTCATTCTTTCATTCTTTCATTCTACTTCTAACATATCGCTCAATCATACTACATTGCACTTCCTTCCAACTACCCATGGTTAATTGCTCTTCTATACTCTCTTTCTTATTTCTTTAACAGTCTTTACAATGTATAACTTTATTTCACTATGTCATTGTCATTTTCCTTTACTTCTTTATCTGTTTTTTTTTGTATACGTGTGTTTTAATAAGTCCAAATGCTCTATCTACATTATTTGTTTTTCGCTTTCAGTTTATTGAGGATTTTGTTTATTTTATTTTGTTTTGTGTTGTTTGTTTCTCCTCTCCATTGTATTTATTTATTTATTTCCCCCCTTCCATGGATATTATGTATGATTTACTTCTCTCATAATGTTAATTTATGTGGGAATTGCTGCGAAGTTTCCCCATCTTTGTTCTAAATATTTAAACAATTTAGTCCAGATTTGTTGATTCTTATCTATGTACTTACCTTTTATAAGCATAGTTAAGCGATCTGTTCCTATCATTTCATATGTTTTTGTCAGCCACTGGTCTATTGTAGGTATCTCTGGATTCTTCCACATTGATGCGTATATCATTCTTGCTGCTGCAAGCATGTAAAATAGAAGTTTTTCCTTTTCTTGGTCTAGTCTCTCTTCTTGTATGCCCAATAGAAACGTTTCAGGTCTGAGTGAAATATTACAATCTAGTATTTCATTACAATTTTTTTGAATCCAACATTTTTTAGCTTTTTCACAACTCCACCACATATGGTAGAATGTTCCTGATTTTTGTTCACACTTCCAACATTTACTACTCATATTTTTATAAATTTTAGATAACCTTTGTGGGGAGAGGTGCCATCTAAAGAACATTTTGTAGCAATTTTCACGAATATTCTGACTTAGGGTAATTTTTATTTTATTTTTTTGTCCACAATACCTCCCATTTTTCCAATTCTATTGGGTGTCCAACGTTCTGTGCCCATTTTGTCATGTTCTCTTTAACCACCTCATCTTCAGTTTCCCATTCTAGCAAAGTTTGGTAAAATCTTGTAATCATCTTCTTATTTCCAGGGTTAACAATTTTATCCCATTTAGAATTTGCACTTTCCATACCTTCCAGTTTATCCATTTTAGTTCTTTCTTTAATTTGTCTGTACAAATACCAATGACATATTACTCCATCTTCTTCCATTTCTTCTTGTGTTTTGATTATAAATTGACAAATTTTTACCTTTAAAATATCCTTGTATGTTATCCATTTCTGTGACTGTGTCTTTTCTCTGCTGAACAGTGCTTCATGAGGTGACATCCACGTTGGTAATTTCGGGCATAATCTTGTCTTATGTTTTTTCCAAACTTTTATACGAGCCCTTCTGATAAAGTGGTTATTAAAATCTTTATTCACTGCCTCTTTATTGTAAAATAAATACACATGCCAACCAAATCAATTATTTATTCCTTCAAGTTTTAATAATTTCATATCCTCTAATGTTGCCCACTCTTTAATCCAACACAGGCAGCAAGCTTCATAGCATAATTTTAAATTTGGTACATCTAAACCACCTCTTTTCTTTGTATCCTGTAGGACTTTCATTTTTACTCTTGGTTTTTTTCCATCCAAATGAATCTGGAAATGTCTCTCTACCACTTGGTGAATACTGTATTGTTATGTATAATGGGTATCGTCTGAAACAGATATATCATTTTGGCCAAACAATTCATTTTGATTGCAGCTAGTCTACCAAGAAAGGATAACTTCACATTTTGCCAGTAGAAAAGTGTTTTTAGTTTTAAAGAAGATATTTTTATTTTTAAAAGGGCTAGATCCATGGAATTTTTAATACATTTTTAATTTTAGACTCATACCCCCCCCTACAAAAATTATGTTGTTCCCCCAAGCAGTTGCATCACCTGGTTTGAGAAGCACAACCCAGGGCCCCTTGCAATGTGACAAAAAACTCCTGTGCTCGCATTTAACACAACTTCCATGTTTTGTGCAACTCAATCTGTGGATGTCTCCAGACCCCAGATCACTATCTGGTTAAAAATTATTTGTTGCAGAGGGTGGACCATGGGGTGAAGCATTTGCCCTGCTTATAAACTACCAGTGGTTGTTCAACCCATCACTTCTTTCCTTTCCCCTTGCCTTTCATGCCATATTACATCTAGGAGGGAGGGAGTGACTAGGTGGGTCCTAGAAGTTGTGATTTCTTCCTGAAGAGAAGGAAGCATTCCATTCTTCACTCTTATTGGCAGGAATATCCCCTTCCTGGTCAAGGTGCCTGAGGGTGTGATGGCAAGCCAGATCCAGCCACTTTAAATCAGACACTGATTTTCTGAATCCATTGCAGTTGGGGCTTAGGCCTGGTTTTGGCACTGAAACTGCTTTTGGTCATCCTATGAATGGCGTATGCCAACAGAGACAGAGTGTGGTCCCAGGTGAGGCTTTTATCATGCAGTTACTCTGCATCACTCAGAGTTTTACAAACACAGCAGTCTCCTGCCCCTCCCCCGCCTGCATAATTCTCTTTTGTACTACTGCTTGCATCTTTTTTTTCTTGAAAAGAAGTCAGTTAAGGAATTAAAAGCAGAATAGCTGCACCATGTCTCTTGACTGAGCAGGAATCTCTGGCCCCAGAAAGCAAATGAGATCTTCTTCATTCTCCTGGACCTCTCAGAGCTTTTCATACCATCAGCCAAGGTATCCTTATGGAATGTTTCTTTGGGAGTGGGAGCTTTATAGTGGCTCTCCTCATATTTGGAAAACAGTATTCAGAATATGCTACTAGGGAATTTCTACATGACACCTTCACATTTAGAGCCTGGGATCTTGCAAAGTCTCTCCCCCACTATTTAACAGCTACATATAGTTAGTCAAGTCCCATCATGGCTCACCCTAACTCTATTGAATGCTATCTAGTAGGAACTGATTGTTGAGCTGCCACTTATGTATATACACAGAATTCTTGTACTGTACCTGGGAACTGTTTTTTTCACCTTGATTTTCCGCTATGTTCTGCTTTGGACCTTTTATGACTGATCTGTGATTATAATAAAGTTGATTGATTGATAACAGCTACATGAAACTACTAAAAGAGGTCATCTGGAGATTCAGAGTGTCTGTGTACTCTTCAGCCTCTGGGCCATCAGATTTTCACTGGTCTCACTTGGAATCTGATCACTGAACCATGCTTTGTGCCTCTGCTGCTGCTGGGTTCTGACACCCACAATCTTTCTTTGGCACCTCTAAAAACATTACAAGTGCAGGCAACTGTTTAGGTCACTTGCACAGCCAGGGTGATGTTTGTTCTGTATTATCATCAATCATCATCATCATCATCATCACGACTGCCACCACCACCACGATCATGTTGTCTGAATTGCTAACTGTTTGACATTACCTTTCTTTCTTTGTGCTGCAAGCTTGATGTGCCTAATGTTTACAACTGGTGTTTATGGATAATGCTCTGTCCATTGTGGTGGATGCCTCTTTCTGAAAAACAAACAGAAAAGAAGCACAAACACAACAGAAATGTAAATGTCACTGAAGTCACTCTTGGGCTTGAGGACTTTGAAGATTCACAGATCTGTGTTTACATTCCTCAGGCACTTTCTCTCCAGTGGCATTAAAACAACAATGCTGCACTTTGGGATAAGGTGTATGCCATTTCTTCCTTGAGTTGCAAATGTGATGGGACAAAAATGTGTCAGCTTTTCATCCATCAATTCCACCTTGATGCCATTCTGGTTAAATCCATCTTCAGTCAGCTGATCTTTCTGCTGTTTACTTTTCCAAATGGAAACTGATTTTTCCTTGGAGAAATTGTTGACACTGCTTATGTGTGTATCCTGGGAATATATTTTTTTAAGGAATAAAAAGGGACATAAACTGAGCTGGGGTTAAACAGAAGTTGTATCTTCACCATTTTCTCAAATGCCTCATTGTGCAAGAGGGTCCTAAGAATCCTAAAATTCCAGTTTCCATTCAAATCCAAGTTAGCATGAAACTATAATTTGCCATTCAGTCTAAATTGGGCATACTAATATTTTGACTGGAGCAACTACAGACTAATACCTCAAACATAGTTCAAATCATATTGAGGCATGGGTTGATATTACTTCTAAACCAACACTTAGGACTTTATCAGACAAATCCTTTTAAGATGTTCTTTTGCTGGCATAGAAAAACCCATTTCTATGCTGGCAAAAGAACACTCCCTCCCTCGCACTTACCTTCCTTTCCCAGCAAAGGCTCCCCAGCAACAAAGAGGAAACGAACGGAGCCCTGTTCACTTCCTCACTGAAAATCCCATGAGACTTCGTCACATGGGAAAATTAAAAATAAAAACGAAATATATACATAAAAAGTTACATTAAGCACCTAAGCACATTTTAGAAGTCCCAAGTACCTAGGGAGGGTCATAAAAAGAGCGAAACGTACCTGGATGTCCCAATCTCATCTGGAAGTGTTCGTGCAGGACTGCTCACTCTCGCTGCAGTGACGAGAATTAAATGGCTGAAGGTTTTGCATGCCAGCAATACTAGCAGAAAGGGGGATCTATTGATGGCTTAAGCCATCAGTTAAAAACTATGGGATTTTGACAGGCATAACCATGAAAGGGCGACGTCTTCAGATATGCACACCCTTTCACGGTTATGTGGCATTGTTATGATGCTGTATTTTGTCTGTCTGATAAAGTCCCAAGAGATGGTTCTTGATTATATTATTGTACTTGCTTTTTTGCTATTAATCACATTTCTAGTATATGAAATACATTGTCAGAATAAACTGTCACACATGTGAAAGTGAACAGATGCATTCCATCTTCTTACCAGACTTAGTCCAGTTGCACTACAAATTCTTCCCGCTACACAGATCTGAATTAAGGTTAATAAACACAGAAACAGTTTCAAGGGAGTGAGCATACAGACATTTACCCAAAGGCCACATCGATGAGACCAGAAAGTCCTTGAAGAAAAATGCCTGAAGCAAAGCTCTGTCCGACATAATAAGGTATTCTTTCAGAGATGATAGTGTTCTTGACACTTAAGGGCTGCATGTAGAGCTATTACTGCTTGGGGCTACACACATGTATTTATCTTTTCCCCATCTCATGATGACTTCTGGTCAAAGTAGCATAACAACGATTTAAATGAAATATACAGAATATAGGGGGACAGAAACAAAATGTTACAGTACTTATTCTCTCCAAAACACAGTATTCTTGTTCACAATTCTAGCTGGTCATTCCATTTGAGCAGGGTATTTCATTCCCCCCCCCACTTAAGTTACATTTTTTTTTCCTATCACCCTACATACTGTGTCTAATGAGCTTCCTGAGTTTTCACTGGGTTGTGTTTTTTAATTGCTCCTCCTTGGGGTTGTTTTTTTTAAAAAAATATTTGGACTTTTGCACAAAGAATCTCTGAATCCCCACTCCCAGAAGCTAGCTACAATCCTATCAGAACTGGTTTTCTCTGTTAGAAAGAGTGATAACACAAATGGATCAGTATCAGCCATGGAAACCCACGGGATGACCTTGGGCAAGTCACACCCTCTCAGCCTCAGAGGAAGGCGTAGGAAAACACCCTCTGAACAAATCTTGCCAAGAAAACCCTGTGACAGGTTCTCCTTAGGGTTGCCCTAAGTTGGAAACAACTCAAAGGCATGCAACAACAACAACAACAACAACAACACAGTAACATGGTGCTTTGAACCTAGCACATCAAAAGGCTTGTCTACTTGCCATTCATGGATTTGTTCAAAGTTTTGCTAATTGACTCTTACACATTACAACTCCTCTAGATAGCTTGCAGCATAGGTTACAAAATATTATAAAATAGATCAAATAGAAGGGCTCAGGATTTTAACGAAAGATGACTTCACGAAATTCAGGAACAAAAATGCCCCATCCTCCTTCCTCTTACAGCCAACCATTTTTGTACAGTTTGTTTATTTATTCATTCTTTTGTTCATTCATTAGATCATTTATATCCTGCCTTTTCTCCATGAGCTGAAGGGAGCATACACGGCTCCCCCCAATTCTTATAACAACTCTGTCAGGCAGATCAGACTGGGATAAAATGGCTGGCCCAAGATCACCCATATCCAGTTTCATTGGGATTTGAACCTCCAAAGTACCAGCCTAACACTATGTCTGCTATTCCACACATTCTGTCTAGTAGCTGAGATGGCTAGGATGGATGGGAATAGATTATTTAAGCAATGAATGTAGGAGATACTCATGCCTCACATTATTTCAGCTCCCTAAAGATTTTAAAGCCACAGGCAAGATCTCTCTGTGAGACTTAGGACTTTTTCAGACGTCTCAAATACACCGCAAGCAGCCTTGTCGCGTTGCGAGGCTGCTGCGCTGCAGGGCGTCGCTTTCGGATGATGCTCTCCCCTGACAGTACTGTTGTGGTGCCACGGGGACATTTGAGCATTATATTTCGCCGGTTTTTAATCACGATCAACTTTCGTGCCTAAAAACCAGCGAAATATAACGCTCAAATGTCCCCGCGGTACCGCAACAGTACCGGCAGTGGAGAGCGTCGTCCGAAAGCGACGCCCTGCAGCGCAGCAGCCTCACAACGCGACGAGGCTGCTTGCGGTGTATTTGAGACGTCCGAAAAAGTCCTGAGTATCTGCCTTTCAAGCAATATTTGTCTCTATTTTCTTAGCAAGGCTTAAAATTCTGCAGATGTCATACTTCTCCAAATGCTACTTTAAAAATAATCATTTTAAAGTTTATTTTAATCAGCACAGCAATTCTAATGATCTAAAGGCACATCTCAAATGATAACATGTGTTTCTTCTTATATTTTACAGAAGCGTAGAAAAACAACCCCTCCCCACCATTAAACATACTGCTGTCAGATCTTGATAAGAGAAATACTGGGATGTTTCAGAAATAATAAGAGTAGCGTATTTAGCAGTGCTTGAGTGCTTACAGAAAATTGCAGGCTATTTTTAAACTTACGTTTCATAGTTCCCTGCTTATGAAGCAACTTCGGTTAACTGATTTTGTTAATAATAAATCATGAGGGTTGAGTGTGGAAATAATTGAGGATTCTAATCCTGAACATTATGAGCAGAAATCATTCTTTTTCCAGGGGCTGTATTTTCACCTTCCTGTGCAAATGATTCACATTTCTAATTCTACAGACACTAATATGAGAAAATGCCCCTTGGCTGGACCCAAATTGAGTCCTATTAATAAAAGCTCCACGAAATTGTTGGGATGTAAGTTATTTCTGACAAATGTGTCACTGATCTCACTGGGTCTCCTTTACTATGTCTAGATTTAACCCACTGAGTTTTAATAGATATTTATCACTACAGTACTATGTGAGGGTAGGGTTGGGCCTATGTTAGACTTGCAGGATCTACCTTGTTTTTACTAAATCCTTGAGGTCCACTAAGCATATCTCTAAAATGAAAGAATTCTGAGTCCATAAATTTGTTCTGAATACCAGGATTGAATGGAGTTTATATCCTTCCGTACAAGAACCCAATTTCAATTATTCCTCAACCCAGCTTTCTCTATTTCAGGAGGTCATTTAGAAGGCAACAATCCCAGCTGATGTAGAACAAATTACACTGAGATCAGCCAGGAGACAGATCCCAGTTTACCTTCTGCTTACCTCTTTAGAGAAATCATAGAATCATAGAGTTGGAAGAGACCATGAGGGCCATCCAGTCCAACCCCCTGCCATGCAGGAATACACAATCAAAGCCCACCCCTGACATGTGGCTATCCAGCCTCTGTTTAAAAACCTCCAAAGAAGGAGACTCCACCACACTACGAGGCAGTGTATTCCACTTCCGAACAGCTCTTACTGTCAGGAAGTTCTTCCTAATGTTTAGGTAGAATCTCTTTTCCTGTAATTTGAACCCATTGCTCCACGTCCTAGTCTCTGGAGCAGCAGAAAACAATCTTGCCCCATCCTCAGTATGACATCCTCAGTATGGCATCCCTTCAGATATTTAAACATGGCTATCATGTCCCCTCTCAACCTTCTCTTCTCCAGACTAAACATGCCCAGCTCCCTAAGCCGTTCCTCATAGGGCATGGCTTCCAGACCACCCACCGTCCTGGTCACCCTCCTCTGGACACGTTCCTTCCCAATATCCTTCCTGAATTGTGGTGCCCAGATCTGGACACAGTATTCCAGGTGAGGTCCGACCAAAGCAGAATACAGTGGCACTGTTACTTCTCTTGATCTAGACACTATACTCCTATTAATGCATTACATGGCAGAAAAACAGAGTACCTTGCAGTAATGGCATTTTGCAGCAGCAGCAACTTGTCTTAACATTGTTTTTGTCCCCATAAGCTTCGCATACTAGATGGAAGCTATGAAAGATTTACTCGCATTTGTACTTTGCCACCACCAAACTTTAAAAAAAATGATGTCCAAGGTGTGCTAGAGTGATAGAGCAATTTTTCGATTAAACAGGACAGCAAAACAAACAAACAAAAAAAAGCCCACCCCATTTTATTGTCTTAGTGATCGCTTGCTAAGGCAAAAATCCAACATGGTGGCAGCTTACCCTATTTTAGCAAGCCCTGCCTCTGTGCTTGCCCAGCCAATCAGCTTTGTGCTTCCTCTCCTATGGGAAAGTGATTCAAAGTGAATTGCTTGTCCTAAGAAGCAGGATTGTGCACCCCTTGCTGTTTTAACAAACTACCAGAAAAGCCGCGAAGGCTTATCCTGCATTGTTTTTGCCATTTTGGGCCCCCCCTCCTTCCATATACAGCAGATTGATGCAGGATCCCATTTGGACAGGTCGTATTCCCAGCAAATTCCATGAGGGTTATTTTCACCGTTTAGACCACCCCCTGGGTTTGCCATAATGCACCTTCTCTTACCCAATGCTCTCCAGCAGAATTCCTATCACCTCCAGACTTCTTAGGAAAGGTTGACATGTATAGTTAACAAAACCTCTGACAGTGAAGCTCCTTTTTACAAAGGGGTTTTGTACCTTTCCAGCCCTCTTTTCCCTCTGTGTCCTCTGTTTAGACAGAAGGTTTTTTAGCAGCATCAACATTGGGAAGACAGTGAGGGAGGGCTGGAGAAACACACAGCCTTTTGGTGTTGGGTTGCAACAGCATGCCTGCAGTGAACAATGAAACAAAGCTTTAGGGGCAAAATAGTGGGATGTGAATCTAGCTGATCCTACTGTAACTGTGTGTGACTGCCTACAGCAGGCAAGGTTAACAGATGCTTCCTCCACAATTCCTTACTGAGCATGTGTGAACAGCAAAACAGAGAGAAAAGGGAAGAGCAGATAAGCTTACTTTACCAGCTACCCCCTGCCCATCTTGTTAAAAAAGGCACAGATCTACATGTTCAGTCACCAAAATGAAAATCTTAAGAAAAGTGGAATCTGCTGAAACAAAAAGTCATCCCTGGATGCATTTTGGAAGTAGCATTCAAGTGGACTTGTAGGCTCCATTTTTTGTTGTCGTTTACTTACGCAAGGCTTACCTGAGTTGGTTGTTTGATTTCACATGTGCATATTATGTGCTGTCAAGCTGACCCCATCATAGGCTCCCCCCCCCTTTTCCATTGTTTTCCTCCTAGGCCAAGAGAGTGTGATATACTCAAGCTCACCCAATGGGTTTCCATGGCTGAACAGAAATTCAGGCCCTGACTTCCCAGAGTCCTAGTCCAGCCCTCAAACCACTGTACCACACTGGCTTTCTGTGCATGTTGTTGGTTTTCCATAAAAAGTTGACTGAAACATGTAGAACTACTCTTCTTTTTTGTGATGTGGGAACTTATTCCTATTCTTTCTATGTTATTTCTGCCTGATGCCAACTTTTTATACCTGGATATGCTCAACATTATGCCATATTTAGGGTATCTGATCATCTCCGGTGACTCGGAGGTCTCTCATTTATAGGGTCACCATAAGTCAACTTGAGAGTAGTCAACAACAACAACAAATGTTCAAAGTGCAACTAAGCCACACTGATGACACTGAAATTAAGGTGTCTAACCCCATGCCATCTCCACTCCTGCTCAGGGTAGGCTTATTCATGTGTGTCTTCCCCAATATGCTGTACAAGTATACCTCAATTATCAAAACAGATGTGTTCTGGGATTTTCTTCTTTAAGAGAAACTTTAGTATCAGAGATAGAAATAAGATGGAAATAATACAGATGAGTTCCTACACCACAGAAAAGAAGAGCAGTCAACAAGTTTTAGCAAACTTTTTATTCAAAATTAAAGTTATACAAATAAGAAATGAAACAACCAGATCAGGTAAACCTTGCATAAGTAATCAAAAACATTTTGAATCTTTTAGAGACCACTTGAAGGCTTCTTCCAATATACATCCCAGGATGATTTCTTTCAACAGCCTCAGCTTTTCCTTTGATTTCCATTTTGGTGGTGAATCTTATAGATCTCTACTTTTTCAACTTGCCAGGGGAGCCGGCAGGGCCGGTTTAACCAGTCTGCCAAATCAGCATTGGCAGGGGCCCCCAAGGTCAAGGCTCCCCCTGCTGACCTCCTTATCTGTCAAAGGAGACAGCCAGGAAACAGCCGGGAAGAGTCACTGCTTTGTAGCCCCCTCCTACCCTCCTCCTCTAAAAACCTCCTGCTTGCTTTTTTTTTTTTTTAAAAAAAACCAGCATCTCAAAGACTAGAAAGAGAAAGAGAAAGAAGCAGCAGCCCTCCGTGGCAGAAGCTGGAGGGAGTTTGCTGCTGCAAAATGCAAGCCAGTCAGGCATGTCAGAGAGGGGTGAGTGTGTGTGTGTGTGTGTGAGAGAGAGGGGGGGGGAATTTGAGGGTTGTCTCTTTTCCTCAAAAAGGGCTTCTTTCTTTCTTTCTTTCTTTCTTTCTTTCTTCCATTTCCTTCCTTCCACATAGATCCCCTTCCAGCCCATCTTTCCAGCTGCTCTTAACACATCCTGGTTTCTCTCCCTTCCCTCCCTCCCTTTCCCCCTTGGTCTTCTTCAGCTTCCTCCCCTTGCTGCCAACTGAGTTCAACCTGCAAAAGGAATTTGTGTGTATTTGCCCATGTGCCTTCAAGTCATTTCTGACCAAGGCAAACCTACCATGGGGTTTTCTAGGCAAGGTTTGTTCAAAGGGTGTGTGCCTTTGACTTCCTTTGAAGCTTAGAGAGTATGACTTGCCCAAGGTCACCCAGTGGGTATTCATGGCTGAGTAAGGATTCAGACCCTGGTCTCCATAGTCATAGTGCAATGCTTGAAACTTCTACAACACTCTGGCTCTTTTAACAGAAGAATATAAAGAATATAAATTAAAATTTGGAGTAATATTACTGGGAACAATGGTTTTATTGTTGTCACTAAAACACCAGTATCCCATTAGTGTTATGTGAGAGGCATTAGCCTAGAGCAGTGGTTCTTAACCTTTTCTTTACCAGGGACTCCCTTTAAATATCTTTTGTTGCCCCAAGACTTAACTCAAGATTTAAAACCCTAATAATAATAGCTAACAACAACAATACCATTACACCATCCATTAAACTTTCCCTCAGAGGCACTCTTGCTTCTTCCTGCAAGTTTGTGGCTGGAGTGGATTGAATGGCATTGTGCAGGCCAAGCCAGCCAGCCTTTGCCTTGGTTCCTGTCACGTGACTCTGCTCCACTGAAGGGAGGAGGTGGGTCAAGCAGCCTTCAAGCCTTTGTGGACCCCCTGTGAGGACATTGCAGGCCCCAAGTTAAGAACCACTGGGCTAGAGAATGCTAGAAAAGGAACAATGCAACCAGACCTTGAGAAGGGTGCTGGCAGGGGGATTGTGGGAGATGTAATCTAAGAGTAACTTTCCCAGGCTCTGAATGCAGCCTAGAATCATAGGGCTGGAAGGGATCCCAACACCCATCCCATCCGATCGGCTTCTGCCCTGCAGGAATACACAATCCAAGAATCCAAGCATTCCTGACAGATGGCCATCCAACCTATGTTTAAAAAAAGCCAAAGAATGAGACTCCACCACATTCCAAGGCAGTGTATTCCACTTCCAAATGGCTCTTACTGTCAGGAGATTCTTCCTAATATTCAGGTAGGATCTCTTTTCCTGTTGTTTGAACCCATGGCTCCGTGTCCTAGTCTCTGGAGCAGCAGAAAACAAGCTTGCTCCTTCCTCAGTATGACATCCCTTCAAATATTTAAACATGGCTATCAGGTCAGCTCTCAACCTTCTTTTCTCCAGGCTAAGCATGCCCAGCTCCCTAAGCCGTTCCTCATAGGGTCTAATGGCTTCCAGACCTCCCACCATCCTTCTCAATATCTTTCTTGAATTGTTGTGTCCAGAACTGGAAACAGTATTCCAGGTGAGGTCTGACCAGAGCAGCATACAGTGGCAATATTACTTCCTTGATCTAGACACTATACTCCTATTAATGCAGCCTAGAATTGCATTGGCATTTTTTGCTGCTACATCACACTGCTAACTCATGTTCAGCTTGTAGTCCACTCTTTCTTTTCTTTGAGGAAATCTACACCATTACGTTAATTGCTAATAAACAAGAAATATTATGTTACTGCCTATAATATAGTTTTTAAATTAAATTATTGGTGGCAAATTATGTAATCCACTAGGCCCCTCTTATTCACTGGGGATTGGTTCTGGGGGGGGGTGGATTCTGAAAACCATGAATAATAGTGAACGCCATTGAAAATAATGGGACTTCTGCTTTAAAATATCATAGAGTTGCCTTGGAGGGCCTAGAAAATGGCTAGGGAGGAAACATTTTCTAGGAAGACTCTATGGTAGGTGTGCTGTTTTGTGTCCCATGGATAATGAACCCATGGATACGGGGGTCCTACTGTAATCTGAGCATCCTGTACAGTGAATAGGTTAGGTTACATTGACCTGAGATAAACATATGGGGGCCCCAAAATAAAGCATTGCAGGGGGCCCAAAATTCCTTAAACCAGCTGCTGGTGAGGCAGGCTAATCTGCTTTCCCCTTTTCTTTCAGTTTTCCTCTTCACACATGCCCAGTAAGTGATTCTGGAGGCAGTTGTTTACCTTGCTTGTTGTAGGCAAGCACACACAGCTACAGCAGGATCACCTGGATTTGAATCACATTCTTTCCCCGCTCAAGATTTATTACATTGTTATTTGGAGACATAATGCTCAACCCAACACTGAAAGTCTGCCTTTCTCAAGACCTCCTTCAAGTATCCTCCCAATGCCAATGCCGGAAAAAAAATCCAGCTAGACAGAAGACAAGAAAAGGAGGGGGCAGACTGGGATCCCATAACACTTTGTAAAAAGGAGCTTTGTTAACTGAGGTATCCTTGCATTAAAAATGGCAATAATTTCCCAAAAGTTGTATCCTATTAATAAATTTCTTGGCTTGTGACCCCATTCAAATCAGTACCAGTACCCCACTTTTTCTTTTTCTTTTTTTGGCCATGCTAGGTGGGTTCAGTAGCTTTAATTTTTCCTTTCCTTTCACAGCATTTAATAACCACTTGATTCTTGGTTACTTTGTTCAGTCACCCGCTACTGTGTTATTCAATATAATCTTAGTTTTTTTCAAGAACATTTGCACCAATAAACTGTTCCCTCACATGCAATTTAAATATCACCCATACAAATGTCAGAGCAACGTCTGATATAGTATTAGTAAAATGAAGAATCTAATTTCCTGCTTGAGACTTCCTAACATACCCTACTTTTGTAAAATACCATTATTTATAGTCTTCAGCTAAAACGATGTACTCAGCTGCTCTGGCACTGCCACCATGGCAATGTGTTCAGCATGCATCACAGATCTAAGATTTATTATTTATTTATTCATAAAAATGTTTATATCCCACCCTTTATTCAAAGATCTCAGGGCAGCTTACAATAAAATCAATTTAAAACAATAAACAATTACTAAAGTTTTAAAAGACTGAAAATCATATTAAAGTTTCTCAATTTAAAAAACAGATGATTTAAAATCAGTTAAAACAATCTTGAATAATAGAACCATAAAACATGCACAGCCTGGATAAAATCAGTTTGTCCTGAAGGCTTTAATAGAAAGCCAAGCTTTAACTTGGTGCTGAAATGATTCTAACGTTCATGCCAACTGGGCCTCCAGAGGGAGGAAATTCCACAACTGGGGTGCCACCGCAGAAAAGGCCCTCTCCCATGTCATTCCACAATGCATTTCCCCTACTGAAGCGACATGGAGGAGGGTAGCTCCAATAGATCTCAGTTCTCAAGCAGGCATACATAGACAGAGGCATTTCCTCAAGTATCAAGGAGCCAAGTCATTTAGGGCTTAAAATAGTATTGCTAGCACCTTGAATTCAGAACAGAAATGTATTGGTGGCCAGTGCAATTCCTTCAGAACAGGTGTGATATGATATCTGAATGGAATTCCAGTGAATAGTCTAGCTGCTGCATTTTGCACTAGCTGCAGTTTCTGAGTTGTCTTCAAGGGCAGCTCTATATAGAGTGCATTGCAGTAGTCCAATTGGAAGCTACCAGTTCATGGACTACCGTGGATAAGTTGTCCCTGTCCAGGAAAGGCTGTATCTGGTGTACCAGTCGAAGCTGGTCCCAAGCACTCCAAGCCACTGAGTCTATCTGGGCTTCAGGGGAGTGCAACCCCATCCAAGGCAAGCAACCTACCTAAATCCTGGACTCAAAAACCACCAACCCACAGAGCTTCTGTCTTATCAGGATTCAGCCTCAGTTTATTCACCCTCATCTAACTTATTACAGCATCCAGTCACTGTTCCAGCACCTCCACAGTGGCAACTGACTCCAATACCAAAGAGAAGTAAAGCAGAGCGTTGCTAGTATACTGATGGCACCCAGCCCCAAAACTCCTAATGACCTCTCCCAATGGCCTCATGTAGATGTTAAACAGATGAGACCCTGTGGCTCCCCACAGCACAATGGTCATGGGGATGAACAGAAGTCCCCCAGTGCCACTCTCTGGAACTGATCGTGCAGATAGAAGCAGAACCACTGTAAAACAGTGTCTCCTACTCCCCTCCATTCCAGTGAGTTACCATGATCAATGGTATCAAAAGCCACTGGGAAACCCAAGAGGATCAACAGGGTAGCACTGCCCCTGTCTTTCCCTGGAAAGTTAGAGGAACCAAGACTTTCTTCTGATACCAGACAAAAATGGGTCTAGATCATCTGTTTCCTCTAAGAACATCTGAAGCTGCCCAGCCACCACACACTGAAGCACCTTGTCCAGATATGGGATATTAGTGATTGGATAGGATAGAGTGGGAGCTATACTTTTGGGTCCAGAGAGGTCCTCTTCAGGAGAGGGTGCACTATAGCCCTCTCCAAGGTAGCAGGCACCTCTCCCTGACGTAGTGAGGCATTTACCACCCCTTGGATCCACCCAATCATTCTATGCCTGCTAGATCTTAGGAGCTAAGATGGACACAGGTCAAGATTACATGTGGTGGGATGGACCAATTCAAGTGTCTTGTCCATATCATCAGGCTGCAACAACTGAAAATGATCCCCAGAAAACTTACCAGATGCTGCACTGGATGCCCCTCTATACTCTGATAACTGTGGCATCAAGTTCTTGATAAATATGAACAACTTAGTGCTCAGAGTGGCTAGCAAATTGATCACAGCAGGCAACTAATCCTGGGCTCTCTAAGCCTGACCAATAGGCTCTTCACCACTTGGAAAAGGCATAGTCAGTTCCTTTTGCCACCTTCACTGGTATATACTAGGCACAATGAAAAGTCTTTGCCAGTTTTTGGTCATATTCACTCAATGACCTACACCATTTGCACTCTAGCCTTCATTTAGCCTATTTTATTGCCCATAGATCTTCAATAAACCAAGGTGAATGATGGGCTCCACAGCACTGGATTGGGTGCTTAGGAGTGATTGCATCTTTCCATCACACCATTACATAATGGGACCATTCCCTAATAAGACCAAAGCCTCAACAGAGTGGCCAGCCCTGTCCACCAGAAAATTCCCCGGAAGGAATTCTTTATATTCCATAAGTCTCTGAGGATTGACTGTCTTAATCAGTCTCCCACCTTGAAGTTCTGCTACTGCCAAACCAAAACGTCACAAGAAAGTGTTCTGACCATGACAACAGGACTATTGTACACCCCAATAGCAAAAAACAAGTCTAAAGTATGTCCTACCACATGTGTCATACCAAGGATGTACTGAGACAACCCCATGGTTGTCACGGTAGTTATGAAGTCCTGAGACTGTCAGGACAGTCTCAGCTTGGATGTTGAACCCCACAGTCCTGGGGTTTTCCAAAACCACCTCTGAGACCACCTTAGCCAGCTCAGGCAGGGAGGCTATGGTACTGCGGGATGGGTAGTACACCAGCAGCATCCTTGTTATGTCTCTTTGGCCCAACACAAGGTACAAACCCTCAAAGTTGGTGCTAGAAAGGATGGGCCTCCTTGTGAGAGTAATAGAATCCTTCAGTAACTCCTTCCCCCATCACCCCTAGTCTGGGCTGATGCTGTACCAAGTGACCAGGTAGACAAAGCAGGTACAAGTTTAAATATATTGTAGCCTTTATCATTTTTGATGTGACAAAGTGGTTAGTCTTTTGGGGGCGGGGGGTTTGAGACCTCACCTCTAATAGCTAACAATTAATGTGTGCTAGACCAACCCTGGGTGATAGGTTTTTGGATTATTAATCTTCTGTCACAAAAAGAAAAAAAAATAACATACTGGGAGGGAGTCTGGGAGGTCATTTAGTCTACTCCCAATCTTAGAACTACAGTTGTCCCTCCACAGTCACGGATTTGACATTCACGGATTTGAGTATTCACGGCTTGAAAATATTCTTTAAAAAATAATAATCCTAATAGCAAATCTTGATTTTACCATCTTATATCAGGGACACCATTTTGCTATGCCATTGCATATAATGGGACTTGAGTATGCATGGATTTGGGTATTCACGGGGAAGTCCTGGAACCAAACCCCAGTGAACGTGAATGGACAACTGTATATTCAAGGCATGAAATGCTGTAATCTTATCCACATTTATCTGGGTTAAACCCTACTGAGCAAAGATTTATTTCTGCTTTTATCATGTACAAGACTGAACCGTTAGTGGAGAAAGAGACAACAATCCTGATCATAAGCATCTCTTACCCCAGGCATATTTTGACCATAATAATTTCTTTTGTTAATATTCTAAAGCAGGCTGGCAACTATACCCCTCCAAATATTGTTGGATTGAAGCTCCCATCACCCTCAGCTACCATAGCCAATGATGAGGGCCACAATATCTGAAGGGCCACAATAGCCTATCCCAGGTCTAAAGATTTTGCCACAAATCACCCTGAAAAGTTCTCCAGACATCATACTAAAATATGTGTGGAATCCAAAGCAGAAATAACAAAAACTACACTAAAACCCCAAGAAAACACTACACTGCTATAGTGCTACGATTCCATTTTAACTGCCATGGATTCATCCTGTGGAATGCTGGGATCTATACTTCAGGGAGGGACTCAAGCTGTCTGTCAGAGGATTCAAAACACCTCACATAATTGCAGGACTTCATTGGATGGGTCATTCTTAACCAACCTCTTAAATATAATATATTTAAACTGAAAATATTCCATTTGGGTTTTGTATTTATGGACTGGCATGAGGTAGGAAAGGAATCTTGGGAATTATTCTGTTTTGCCAGCTGCTGGTTGTAATTAAATAGCAATCCCTACAGTCTATTTGCTTCAAGGTTTATCTGAAATGTAGGCACCAGAGAATGCATTTTCAAAATGATTGTGTCTTTCTTCTTTTATATGAAGAAAGGATAGTTGGATACAGTATAAAGACCTCCTTTTGTTTTAAGAGATTAAAGGAACTTAATTACCAGCTAAATCAACCCCAATATGGTCTGGTATCTGGCCTAAATTTCCATGATAATGCAACAGATGTGATTATCATGATGTTAACATTACTCTCCAAGAGCTGTTTCCTTGTTCATAGTTCATGCCTTCAAAAACCTAAAAATACAGCAAGTGTGGAGATATTTTCTGCATGCTGTGGCTTTTTTCTTTAGAACTGTTGGGAAATTCCAGCATTCTCTCCCTGCCCCCCACCTTGCTATTAGATTAGTTTCTTAGATAGGACAGGATTTCTTGCATGTTAAATCCTTCTGTTTCTCTCATCTAAACCTTTCTTGCTCTTACTATTTTTGAGATGCATCATTATAAATACTTTGTAAGTTAGCAACTAGGCCATGTGACCAGAACACTTCCTTGGTGATTGGTTATATAAAGATACAGTGGAACCTTGGTATCAGCTGGGGTTTGGTTCCAGGACCCCGCACCCCGCCATGAATACTAAAAGCCATGGATGCTCAAGTCCCATTATATACAGTGGCATAGTAAAATGGCATCCCTTATATAAAATGGCAAACAGCAAGGAATGATATTTTTTTTAAATATTTTCGAATCATGGTTGGTTGAATCCATGGGCGCAGAACCCGTGGATATGGAGGGCCTACTGTATAGCCCTTCTCAGTAGCTGCTTCTGCTCCAGCCATGTTTTGCTTCTCATCAAGGTGGTGAGTCAGATGAAGCAACTACCTTTTACCCAGCTGTCTTCATTAGCTAGTTAGGATACAGGTTCTCCATCCATATGTAAATTAAAGCTGTTAGTAAACTTCTCTAAGTTTGTAACCGGAAACTGCCTGCCTTGTTTGTTTTTGAGTCAGTTTCAGTTTGGGGGAAGCATAGTCAGGTTGAGCCATGCTTTGTCTGCTACGCTGCTAAAAGGAAGGCTGATTTCTAACCATTTCAGCTCCTGTAGAGTTTCCCAAAAAGGGATAACACCCTGGAACACACTAAACACCACATCTTGAGCTGTGAGGATAGTCATGGAACATCAGATGAAGATATGATAGCCCTGTTTAAGTATTTGAAGGGATGTCACGCTGAGGATGGAGCAGGCTTGTTTTCTGCTGCTCCAGAGACTGGAACACGGAGCAATGGGTGCAAGCTCCAGGAACAGAGATTTCACCTCAACATTAGGAGGAACTTTTTGACAGTAAGAGCTGTTCGGCAGTGGAACGCACTCCCTCGGAGCGTGGTGGGGTCTCCTTCCTTGGAGGTCTTTAAACAGAGGCTGGATGGCCATCTGTCGGGGATGCTTTGATTGTGATTTCCTGCGTGGCAGGGGGGTTGGACTGGATGGCCCTCGTGGTCTCTTCCAACTCTGCAATTCTATGATTCTATGATTCTATGAACCATCTCTCAAGTGAAGTCATGGCTGTTACCAATAGCTGTGTGACTGACTAACTGGGAATCATATGTTTGTTACTCTAAGCTCCTTCGGTGCTACCACTGCAATATTGCTACTGTAAGCTTCTTTGCTAGTGGTAGAATTCCCACCCAACCACCCTCCCAAATCAGTAATTTAATTCATATTTCTTTATTTATTGTATATAGAGACACATACCTATTCACGTATTTGATCTGGCAGTAATATATTTGTCTTCTATGAATGCAAAGGGATTCTTATTACTTAATATGTTTCTGAATTACCCCTCTGTACAATAGGTTGGGTTCAGATTTAGACATGTGCAAGTGTGGTGGCAGAAGCAGACTTCCTTACCCTCTCCTCCCAAAAACAGCCCCTCCAGCCCCCTGAAAATATTACATACCGGTAGAAGGTTAGAGGACCCTGCTGAATGGGGTGGGGGCGGGGACACACATTCAAATTCAATCTGAGGCGTATGTTGTGAACAGAGGCCTTCCACCCATGGAAAGCAGGTCTTGGATCCAAACAAATGAGTGCTTGAAGTGATTCAGAATAACTCATAAAAATAATAACATGCAGTTATTCCAAACAAAATTGAAACTAAAATTAACTGTTCAGAGGGCAATGAAACAGAGGAACTGTTTAAAATCAAAAGGCCCTTTTACACGGCAAAAATGTTCTAGGATGAACTTGTGATGAACCCTGGTTGTTCATCGTGACGATCTTGAGCTTTTCAGAAGGGGGGCCACCATATATCCTCTAAGAAGCGTGACTTTCCATCCTGTAGTTTGTCCCACGTTTTAAAAAAAGTTTCGGGAGGTTGTGGAAAATTGGATATGTGAACAGATCGGGACAAAATATCTCGGGAGTAGGTGATGGCCGGAAATTGAGGTGGGCAGGGGCAGGCACAGAGTGCAGAGAAGGCAGGGTCAGTCACCCTTTTCAATGGATGTTTACATTGCCAACCTCTTGGCTCCAAGAAAAGACTGTCCTTTCCCCCTCCCCTCCCAGGTGAAAGCAAAGTCTTTCCTCCCAGCTGCAAGGAGGCTTACGTGTGTGTGTGTGTGCCTTCAAGCCGCCGATCGATTTATTGCAACCCCACAAATTTCATCTGGTTTTCTTAAGTGGCTTTGCAAGTTACTTCCTCTGAAATATAGCCTACAGCTCCTGGTATTCAAGAGTGATTCTTGTGGGTTCTTAAAGACAAACAAGTTTTATTTGGCATTAACCTCTGTGGATTTACAGCCACGTTATTCAGTGTAAACAGAGCTAGAGACCCTAAGGCAAGCCCATCAGGGGATTTTTTTTTTGTCAGGAATTGTGCAGAGGGGGGGTTGCCTTCGCCTTCCTTCTCTAACCAATGCAGCAGCTTGAGCAAACATTTGTGGCAGCCAATAGCATCGCTCATGGCGGGAAACTCCACAGGAAATACATCACCAAGGTTGTGAAAAAACGAGTAATCGCATCCTTGACTGACAGGTAAAAAAATAATATCCCAGAACCTTTTCCTGTGTAAACAACAAAACAAAACAAAACACGGGATACTATGTCTCAGGATCTTGCTTTTGTCACAGAAAAGGTTGTCGTGCAAAGAACAATCCTGGGATATTGTTCATCCCGGGACAAATCGTATAAACAATAAGAGACAAACTTGGGATGAGGATATCTCGCTTCTCCTTGGGATAAAAACTGTTGTGTAACTGAGCCCAAAGAGTGGCATCACTCTGTATAAGCTTGGTGGAATAATATGGTGCTCATCATTTGCCTGAAAGCCAATAATCAAGGAGCCAACCTAGCCTTTCTGAGAAGAGAGAGCCATGGTTGGGGTGCTGTGACAGAGGAGGTGCTACCTTGCCTCTCCACTAACATCATAATTCTAGGAGGTGGGCCATTTAACAGTACTTTAGCTGAAGAATGTAGTCTCTGGAGACATGCAAACAAGAAGGGGAAACCTTTCTAATACTTTGATCCCAAGTCACTTGGGGTTTTGTAGAAAAGAGTTAGAGATATAAATCTTCATAGATTTCATTCTCATAGGGAAAAACAAATCATTTTAATTCTCCCCACTGTGAGAAAATCCTTGAAAACTGCAGTTTTTCAGGACTATGCACAGTTTAGGATTCATTCTTTTTTTTAAAAAAAATACAACCATTTTTTGTGTGCAAAACATGGCATTTTCTGTGCAGAAAAATGTGATTTTCTTTGCTAAAAACAAAGCACATTTTTGTGCAAAATAAGTTTCAAAGTGCAAAGATTTTTACCTGTCCAGGACTCTCCTCATCAGGGTTTCCTGATACTTGGGAGACTCATGTTTCATCTATTATGTGAATACTAGCTATATCCAGTGTAGTATACATCATTCCCCCCCCCGACGCCCTACACGCACCCCCAATGGTACACACACTGCTCCCCATGCTGTCCCCCCACCCTTCGTGGTCCCCCTGCCCCCCGTGCCACCGCACACCTTGCCCCCTCCCAGTGCCCCCTGCAGCCCCTGTACCCCCTGCCTCCCCCCTCACCCTCCACCCCCACCCCTGCCCCCCTCGCTGCCCGCCCCACCACCCCTGCACCACCTTGCTGGGTGTCCTGTGCCCCACGCCACCCCTCGTCACCCCCCATGCCCCTCGCTGACCTCTCCACCCCCCCTCACCACCTGCCCCCCCGCCCTGTGCCCTGTGCTGCCCCTTGCCACCCCCGTGCCCCTCACTGAACTTCCCACCCCTCACTGTGCCCCTCACCCCCGGCACCCGCTCCCCACTCCCCACACCCCTCGCCACCCTCCCCACACTCCATCCCACTGCCCCACCATGCTCCTCCCACCTTCCCAACCCCCTGCCATGCCCCTCACTGACCTCCCCACATCCCCCACCACCTGACTGCACCACCCCTGCACCCCTCCCCACCCTCCCCATGCCCCTCCCTGCCCCTTCCCCTTGCAGACCGATCATCGCCCCCGCACTCCCCATACCACCACACCACCACCCCTGCTCACACACACCATGCCACATCCCCCCTACTACTGGCACCTCCTCTGCTGGTGGCCATGTTTAGAAAGGACTTAAAGGTCCACCACATGTTCCCACCCCCAGTGTGCTGATTGGTTGCCCAACCAAGCTTTGATTGGTTGGTCAGTTTCCTAAGCAGCCAATCAGCACACTGGAAACAGCAACATACCCAAGAGAATTATATATATATAGATTTTAGAATATTCTTTCCATTCCTTGTCAGAACAAGCACCTTGAATTTGCCTCAGATACAAACAGCAAAGCTCTTTCAAAGCTAGTGTTATGTTGTCCATAAAACATTCCAATGTCTGCAAAATTGATGGCAGATATAAATGAATCCCTGGACATCTTATGGGTATAGCATTATTTCTACTTAGGGGGAAATAGGTTCTACAAAAAAAGGAAGCAAGCTTCTGAACAGACACCAGAATAGTTCATCATATTAGAACAGTATCACTGCTCTACAGTGTTCTCATATCCATTGCGTATCTGGAGACAATGCTACAGAAAGCAAAATCACATCCATTACTCTTTGCCCATGAGAGTGTGGCTTATTGCATACTGACAGATCATGGGATGGAAATGTATTGTCTTCTTGCTTGACTGGAAGTGCTGACTGAGCAAAGTGGTTGGGTGAAAGCTCACCTCAGAAAGATTCCTTCCTGACATGGCATTTCCTTCACCCACAGATCTCTTCTAGTAGCTCAGCTGGAGGGATGCTAGTGTAAGAAGAAGCCATATTGTGGATTTCATTCACATGCTCTGGGGCTTTCAGTGAAATGCTCATGCCTAGGATGGATTTCACTCACATGCTTATGCCTAGGAGAAGAAACCATATTATGTGATATTGGAAAGGCCATCCATGTATTGAGATAACATGACTTGTCTCAAGCCATGAAAATGCATTTCAGAACTGGAGTTAAAGGCTTCTGCTATGGAAGAGATGGGTGGGGATGTCCATCAGTTCTGGCAGACTTTTCTATTCAGATCTCTTTAGATTCTATACAAAGAAAAGGATCAGGGATAATATAACAGTCTTTGATAGTCTTAACTCTAGAGAGTCAGCATGGTGTAGTGGTTTGAATGTTGGACTAGGACTCTGGGAGATCAGGGTTTAAATCCCCAGCATGGCAACCCACTGGGTGACCTTGGCCAAATCACACTCTCTCAGCCTCAGAGGAAGGAATGGCAAACCCACTCTGAACAATTCTTGCCAAGAAAACAAGGGGGGGGGAAAGCCTTGTGTGTATGTGTGTTATGTGTCGACTTACGGCAAGCTCATGAATGTAGGGTCACCATAAGTTGGAAACAACTTGAAGGTACACAACAACAAAATATGGAATGCTGTAGTAGACAAAGTGTATAATGGTTCAGGATTCTGATCACTCCATATCTACGAAAATAAAGAGAGGGGAGGGTAGGAGGGAGAAGAAACTCTGCAGTCCTTAAAGTTAACTCAAAACAGTAGTTATATCCAGTAAGTTATTTAATGGAGGGGGGAACAAAAAACAAATGGGCATTGCATCTCTGGGAAGCGAGGAGCAGAGTGGCAAAACCCATCTAATTTATGAACAATTGGATTTGGGGGATTTTGTTTGTTTTGGGAGGCTTTCTTTGGTATGTTTTATAAAACATGGTAATGAGCTTCTAGGCAATAGTTTGCCTTATAATGCCTTGGGCAATCTTATTAAATTTCAGTAAAGGGACACTAATAAAGCTACAGATACTTCCATTAGTGGTTATGGATAGTTTTAAAAAACTATTAAGATCTATAGCACTCTGAAGAGCTTTCTCCACTCGTTTTTTTAATTAAAGAAAAATTATCAGGGAGGATGGACAATTGCCATTTGTCTGAAGAGCACAGCAATTCATATAGGCTTGCTGTGATTTACATGTATAGGAAGAATTTATTGTTCTTGTATTGTTTTAGTGCCATCCATGCAAAACAGGGAATAGTATAACTTCTTGAGCATTTTATAGAGGCCACAATTCAAGTCATCAGGCAAGGGAACTCTAATTAGCCATGGCTAAAAAAAAATTGGGCATGGACATCAAGTCAAGAAATCATGAATTAGAAAATGATACACTCCATGTCAGGTAGGAAGGGAATTGCATAGCCATCCAGATGTGGACTGCATCTCCCAGCCTTCTTCCAGCCATGCTGGCTAGGTCTGCTGCAAACAGCAGTTCAACAACATCCGGAAGACCACATAAACCCCACCTTTGGTCTTACTCCCTAAGCAAGATTGATCCAAGGCATTTTGCTGCCTGGGGTGGAGCAGCAAATGATAGTTCCATCCTTGGTTAAGGTTAATCTAAAGCCAGTTATCTATCCCACATGCACCTATGCCTATGCCTGAAAGGAAGAGAAAGAGGAAGAGGAGGTGGTGCCCCTTACCACTCTCAAGATCTCCTGCCTCACTCTGCTTAATAGAAGGACCTACCCTTCCCCCTGGTGTTTCACAGCTAAAATTGTCCAGACAATTGTCCTAACCATGGTTCACTAGGGTAACAGTTCCACTTTCTCCAGGGTTGTGAATGATCATTAAGGAAGGCAAGCAAAGGCCAAGATTCCCAACATACTATGTAAGACTCCTGCAGGCTTAGCTCTGCTACAACTCCCCGCTCACCATTCCCAGGAGGACTCATGGTTTTGCTGTGATAGCCCTTCTGTGACTGTTGTAGAGTTGGTTGGGGGAGGATCAGAGAAGTGTCTGGCTTTGTCCTGTAGCAAGACACAGATAAATGAAATCTCCCACCAATATCCTTTGGAGTACTCTAGACTAGAGGTTGCAGCAGATGATGTCATTGGTTAACATCTTCTATGGAGCATAACCAGATGCTTCTGCAATTCCCCCCCTGCTCCACAATAGCCACTGAATGGCCATTCAGAGGGTTATCATAGCAGAACTGAGTCTTGTGGGGAGAATGTTGAAGGAGGGTGGGATGAGAATACCAATTACAAAAATATATGTAGGCATAAGCTGGATTTATACTTGTGAATGTCACTAAGGATGCTGGCCATCATCTGCTGGCTCTGAACAAGTGAACAACCCATTTCTCCAATGCATTTCTTCCTCTGCGGCTGATGAATCCACAGCCCTTTTTCTTCCTGCCACCATTCCTTACACCTGCATAGTTACATCAGTGTAGTGCATCAGCAGGATTCCAAAAACCGACTCTTACAGTCAGGTATCTGGGATGGGAATCCATTCCACTGAGACTAAAGTTCACCCTGGCTAAGGCTGCTTCTCTCCTGTTGTCTGCTTTCAGTAAGATAAATGCATTGCACATCCTAAGGATAATTGCACATCCAAACTAAAAACCCAAAACCCTGAGTAAAGTCTGTTTCACACTACACACTTATAGCACTTTCATACCACTTTAACTACCATGGCTGCATCCTATGGAATCCTGGGATTTGCAGTCTTGTGGGGCACTAGAGCATTCAGGCAGCACATACTCTCCAACATTTCACAGATGGTTTTCCTGTGGCCAAGCAACATCAGAGTGTGGCAGAAGTTATTAATGAGGAAGGACACACAAGTTAGGAGAGTCTGTAGTAGTTTGCTCTTTTCTGAGCTTACTGGGAAGGGCAAGATTCTGCCCCTCCTCTCATCACCACCCTACTGAGTTAATTGAGCACTACCTGTATATTCCGGTGTATAAGATGACTAGGCGTATAAGACGCCCCCCCCCCCAATTTTTAAGTTATAATATAGAGTTTGCCCCCCACCCCAGCCAGCCTGCTCAGTGGCTGTAGATGATGGAATAGTCTGTGAAATTAAAGGACTGAGAACAACTAAAAAAGCATGGGATACTTTGAAAAATCTCTGTGGTGTTCAATCTTTGGAAAGTAAGATTGCATTAACAATTAAGTTGCTTAATATGAAGCTATCAAATCCCAGATTTTTGAATGAGCACATTAATGATTTTAGAGCCACTTGCAAACTCCTGGAGAGGAAATCCCCCAAAACTATGCAAATGGGAATCTTCTTGGCAAGTTTACCAAAATACAATCCCATAATAAATACCTTGCAATTAAAGAATGATTTAACTCTGCCAGAAGCTTTTATTCAGATAAGAGAATTTCACCATAGACAAAACTTGATGCAAAATGATAAGCTTGAATGCAGAAATTCTAATTTTAGGCTAACATCATTTTAATGGACTGTTTTTCTTCTCTCCTGAGCTAAATGGAGGGCATTTAACACTTCAAAGGCAAAACAGTCATTCTCACAGAGGGGGAAGGATCTGCTGGGAAAACTGCCCAGGGAATTTATCACTTCAAAGACAAGGCAGTCATTTTCACAGCAGGGGAAAAGATCTGCTGGGCCTATAAGAGGACCCCCCCACTTTTGAGGAGATTTTCAAGTGTTAAAAAGCAGTCTTATACACCAGAATATATGGTAACTACTTTTGCACTTTGAACTCACTTTGCAGCAATTGAAGTTGGCTGGGGACAAAGAAGGTGAGAGAGAAACTGTGCTATTTTAAAAGGAACCGAACAAGTAGGATGACAGAGGATTAATCATGACTGTCCCTGCCAAATCAGGACAGCTGGAGGGTATGGCTGAGAATTCTGAAAAACCCAAGGAAAATCTATAATTCTAAATATGTCAGGAAACTACAAACCCCAGGTTTTCATAGGATACAGCTCTGGGTGTTACAGTGGTACCAAAGTGCTATAATTTTGCTGCATGTAAGAGACCAAAATGTACCCCCAAGCAAAGCACGCCCCATTCTTTTGACTTTGCATGAATTCCAATATGCCATGAAAACCATGAGCACACATGTTCTAACTGTGCACATCAAATTCACTGCTCTTGTTCTAATCAGGTCCCTAGTTGTACCCAATTACTGAGGATTCTTTATATCTTTGTGCTCTGCCTCAGTTCAGACAAACTATTGCAAAGTCCATTTATTTTCTGCCTTTGTCACTCCCAGAAGAACTGGAACTCCTGATTTGATTAGCTCCAGCTTTTGTAGCCAGGGCTGATTAAAGGTTTCGGCTGTAGCTGCTGCTGAAAATCACCAGCTAGAGCCACCAGATTCTGAGCTAGGAGAACCAGGGGCTTTGCCAGAGAGCCTCACTAGTCTCCTCCCCACTGCCTGCATCAAAGCACCTGGTCCTCATTTTCCAAGGTTTCTAAGGTTTGTTTGTTTGCAGCAGCAGGCCTAATCCACCCTTTTCCAAGTTGCATTGTTCTTCCTCCCTCCATATCCTTATTTCTTCACATTCCAGCTTCAGGAAGAATCCATTGGGATCCCAAAAACGGTGATTCTGGCCTTATTCTGCTTCTGGAAGCAATTTCTTTATATATAGCAGCCTCCACCTCTTTTACCTGCTTTCCTGTCATGTGTTTGTACAAGTGTTGAAAGAAATTAGTATTGGAAATTGTGTGCACATGCTTGACTGCTTCTATTGCTTTGACCAGCTATTTTCTTACGATGGGTGGGTGGGTGGAGACTTTTTCTTCTGCTTTTTCCTGCAAGTTTGTGGCTGAAGTGGATTTAATGGCAATGTGCAGGCCAAGCCAGCCAGCCAACCTTTGTCTTGGCCCCTGTCACATGGCCGCTCCACTGAAGGGAGGAGATGTGCCAAGCAGCCTTCATGGACTCCCTGTGATGACATTTAATTAAGTGTTCTGCATGCTTACTGTACACAAAGATTATTCACTCCCCTCGGGTTAAGTAATTTTCTTTTAGAACAAGTATGTTTTTGTAACTGATCCATTTTCCAACCAAGCTGTTCCCTAAAGAGTGATCATTGTGTATGTCTGATTCTTGAGTGTTAAATTAACAGTCCACTGAGACATAGAACAAGTGTGACATATTTGCACTAATCAGGTAAGATGCTCTATTGTCATGGTTAAAGGATCCCTTAAATATATCTCTAAATATACATTGGCTTATAGAAAACGCTTGTCAACAAAACACACACATTTGTTTATTGGGATAACATTCCACTGGAAACGTATGGCACAATGCATTTCTTAAGATGTTTTCAGGCTCTTCATTGTTTATGCTTGTTCATGGATGAGTAAAGTGTGGCTTGCATACTGCATGTAACCACAGTCTGATGCTCTGAGGCTCCAGTCTTCAGCCTCTGATAACCAACTGATCAGAAAATCATAAAAAGTGTCAATTTCTGTAGTTTTTTTTTTTTTGGGCAAAATGGAGACACAAAACCACCCTGCCCTGCAAAAACAGGCATGTATGTATGCACCTTCAAGTCACCTGCTAGCCTGTGGTGATCCCATGAATTTCAAAGGGTTTTCTTAGACAAGTAATCCTCAGAAGTAGTTTTGCAGTTCCTTCCTCTGAAATATAGCCTCCTGCACCTGGCATTTATTGGTGGTCTCTCATCCAACAAGTACTAACCAGGGCCAACCCTGCTTAGCTTCCAAGATCAGATGGGGTCTGGTGCCTTTAGGGTATTTAGGCCCCTTCAAAGGTGGATACTCCACCCTTAAAACCTGGAAGTCAAGCTCCGGTCAGAGGACAATTGAAAGATGTCTAATTCTATGCTAGTTAAGAAGGTCTCAGCTGAACTGGTAATTTTCTACAATGTATTTTTATAAGCACACCTTTATACCTGAGTATGGCCATATTGTGCTGTCTATTGGAATCCCCCCTTCCCCACATGGTATAGGCATGTCAGTTTTTCTTCAGGAGTGGGAATCTTGTGGTCCTCCAATGTTACTGGATTGCAACTCCCAACACTCCTCACCATACACTATGGTGGCTGAGGCAGCTGAGAAACACAGTCCAACAATTGTGTGAAGAGCTACACAGTTCCCAATCATGCTTCAGGGTGGAATAGTGTTAGACCCAGATAGCCAGCATGATGTAGTGGTTTGAGCATTGGACTAGGACACTGGGACACCAGGTTTCAAATCCATGCTTGGCCATGGAAACCCACTGGATGTCCTCGGGCAAGTCACACTTTCTCAGCCTCAGATTAAGTCAATAGCAAATCTTCTCTGAACAAATCTTGCCAAGAAAACCTGATGATAGATTTGCCTTAGGGTCAGCATAAGTTGGGGACACCTTGAAGGCATACAACAACAACAAAGTACTGTATCACACCCATACCTATGTGCATGAGTTTGAAATGGATGAAATGGCAGTGGCTGTATTGTAAAGAATGATGCTACTACTGTAGTCCAGTACATCAGATAAATACATTTTGTCCTGTGGTTCACTGATTCTATAGCAAACTGCTTTGAAACAAAGGGATTCAAATTGATCCTCCCCCCTTTTTGTTGAAAGTAGTGTGTCCATGTGTGGAAAGAATCAGCACTGAGCTGCCAAAACCTCTGAGCACCCCAGAGTGGCTCTTTGGAACTCGGCCAATATACAGTATATTTGTGTGTGTGTGTGTGTGAGAGAGAGAGAGAGAGAGAGAGAGAGAATGCTCTTGGACATGTTCCACCAGCCAATTTCTCATTGGCAGCACATTGCTGTGAAGCTGCAACAGAACTCTCTTGGATGTGAGCATTTAAAACAATAGAAACAGCTGAAGCTTGGGAGGGCAGGGGGGAGGGAGAGGGAATATGACTTTTTGGGAGTACACTTCTTCCCGGGAAGCATGGCTGATGGAGTTGTAGTCCACAAATTAACTTTCCCCAAGGTCTGAAAATGACTCCAGAACAATGGGGGGGGGGGGAGGAAATGCTCTGGAGCCAAAGCTGAAGAGCATCTTGAAGCATTAAAATATCTGCTCAGCAAGGCCAGGTGGATGAGCTCACCAAGGCGCAGAAGGATTTGGGTCCCTTTGCTCAGCAGTTCCAGGAAACTCCAAACACTGCGGTGCTCTGGGGCAGATGGAATTTATTTCCAACCACCAGCAGGACAAAACTGGGAGGCATGTGTGTGTGTGTTACCGTGGTGAGAGACTCTTCCTTTCCACCGCAAGCAATTGCGGCAAGACTTTGGACAAAGGAAAGTTTGTTCTCTGGGCGAGGGAAGCTTACAGCGTGGCAACCGATCTCCCTTTGCAGATTAGTAGTTTGCGGAGGGGAGGGGTATGGGTTGTGTGTGTGTTTTTTTTAAAGAAACCCAATTGTATTTATGGATCAGGATGAAATAAGAACGAGTGTGTGTGCAAGTTTTTTTTTATTATTATTATTCTTTTTAACAGTTAAAAGTAACCAACACGATAAAGAAGTAGGTATTCCTTATTAGTTTTTTTTTGGGGGGGGCACTGGAACTCTACAAGTCTATGATTGTATGATAGGAAATGCAATTTAATGAGCATCCCTCCATGCTCTCCCCAATCTTTTAAGTCACAAAACAAGTAGTGAGGGATTTCTCATACCAGGAAGCTGAAAAAACACTTAAAAGCCCCCCCCCCTTTTTAAAGGTGTTTTTTTTTTTTTTTTAATAAAACCCCAACGAGGGAGAGAGAGCGCAAGCGAAGGCAAGCCGGCGGAGAGGCGAGCGAGCGAGCCCCATGAATCCAGCCCCGTCATGTGATGGAGGGGAGGTCCGGGGCTGGCGGCTGGCCAGTGGCAGAAGCTGATGGGTGGAACACGCGGGCCATGAAAAGAGTGGGGGGAAACGGAGGGCGAGAGCCAGGCTCCCCGGACTAACGGCTGGGAGCCTTGTGGCTCCTTCGGGGGCTCTCCCGGAATGTAGGCAACGGGCAGCCGGGCCGCGGCTCTTGCACCCTCCCGCCTCCGACTGGATCGCTCACCCAGAGCACAGCCCTTGCTGCTTTGGGGGGGTCGGAAGGCTAGGACATGGCCTGCGTTTGGAAGGTAAAGCTCTCTCTCTCTCTCTCTGTTGCTTGAATGGATTGCTTAACCAAAACAAAAAAAGAAGAGAGAGGGAGGCGATGCTGCTGCGTCTTAAGAGCGATTGTCCTTCGGAGCCCTCTCTCTCGCCTTCCCACCCCCCACGCCCGATGTTGGAAAAAAAGACTGCCCCCCCGAGTGGCTCTGGAGCGCCGAGCCGTGGCTCCTCTCCTCTGGCCGGCTGCGCTGTCGGAGCTGCAGGCTCCCCAGAGCCCATGGGGGGGGTGTTGGGATTGGGAAGGGGGGACTGTGTGCAGCGGAATAGACTCGGCAGGGAGGAAGAGAAAGGGGGGGGGGAAGGAGGGTCTGGCCTTGCCTTCTGGACTGGTTCCATTATTCTTGCTATTATTTTAAAGGCGGGCTTCCTGGAGGGTCCACCCTGCACCAGCAGCCGGAAAGGGGGCACGGGAGAGATGGGGAGGGGAGGGGGTGCCCACACGCGCGCCCCCTTCCCGCTCCCCCCCGTTAGGAGCTGCAGTGCAGAACTTCCCGGTGCCTTCCTCCAAGTTGCTCCACAAGCACCCCCCCATGCCTGTGCCCCCCCCCATCCCTTCCACAAAGCATCGCCTGCCTCCGGCTTCCTTTGAGCCTTCAGGCAGACCCCCCCTCCTCTCTCTCTTTCTCTTTCCTTTTCTCTTTTTTTTAGCCCAATGAATCAGTGAGACATTTGGGAACCTGGTGGGAGGAGGAGGAGGCGGCGGAAAAGTTGGGGGCAGAGCAGAGCAAGACCTCTTCCCAGCCCTCAAGGCCCACACATTTCAAAACTCAAGGACCATAGTTGACAAAGTGGCTTCGGATCTAAATCACTCACTTTCTCTCTCCCTTATCTGCCCTGCTTTCCCCCTGATCTCAAAATGCCTGTGCTTGAAGCCAACCTATTTCGATTGCATCCCTCATTACTGTATTCCAAGCAGGGTTGCTCCTAACTCCCAAGGAATCCTGACTCTGAGCTTTTGGTTCAGCTTAGCAGAGCTGCTGGCTGAAATGTATCTGCAATGTGCCCAAAAAACTTGAAGCACCCACTAATGAAAGCATTAGACTGCAAGTGTAGCAGAGAACTGTTTCTAGGACTGTTTTGCATGGCTTTCCGTGGTCTTCTTTTTCACAAGGTGCTGCCCACATGATTAAGGTATGCCCAGTTTATCTCCTGCCCTTTTTCTCTAATACAGTACAAGTAAGGGCCCTGCAACAAAATGTTGCAGTATGGAATAATTGTGTTCAGGCCTTCTGTACCTCCATTTCATCACCCCTTTCCAACAGTCAGCTAGCATCCTATACACTCTGCACCTGTTGGGCTATTGGAGATTCTGGACAGTGTCCTCTTTTTAAAAAATCTTAACAGCACAGTATGTTTCTGCTTTTGCAAACATTTGGGCTGTCGCTTGCCCAACTCAGATCAGTACTTAGACAGAACTTGGAAAAATTACTTTTGGGGATGATCATACACAGAATCCCCATTGGCCATGTTGGTAGCCCAAAAAAGTAACTTCTCCATGTACTGTTATCAGTACTTTATATGATGACAGATGGCTAGGTCTGTGAAGACCAGTCATTGAGAAATGCTGTTCTGCCTGGGGCAATAACTAGACCATACAAAGCCAGTCCTTTGGTTCATTTGTCTCAGTGTTATCTGCACTGGCTGGCAGTAGTGCTCCAGGGTTTCAGAAAGGGGTTTTCCCATGCCCTTCACATGCACTGAAGTGCACTGATAGCCACAAAAGGCCATGCTAAAATACGTAAGTTAGTCTCAAAGGTGTTCAGATACCCCCCCCCTTTATAAAGCTCTGTACTAAGTAAAAAAAGTATATCATAGGGCTTGGGAAAAGTTACTTTTTTGCACTGCAACAGCAGTGCCATACTGGTTGGGGAATTGGGGAGCTGTACCCCACAAAGTAACTTTTTGCAAGCATGTATCTATTATCTGTTGTCCTATTGTTACAGTCCACCCCTATTCAGAAAGATACTTGAACTACCAGGCTGCCCCTATCTTACCCTTTCAGGCAGCTCATGTTAGGGATCATGAAAGGACAGCAAATTATTAGCCATTTAACTGATCATCATTGTATTTTTAATTGGTTGGAAGGGGAGAAGCACTTGTGGGATTTTCTCCCTTGTATGCCAAAAATACTTGACTAGTCTTGAGCAATATGTCCCACAAGTGGAGCGGGGTGGTGGTGGGTGGGACGTGAGGTGGGTAATGAGGAAGCTTGTGTCAGAACTCCTGCTCAGGCAGCAAAATGTCTTGGGGTGGCCCTGTCAGCGATTAACTTTTTGGATTTTGCTCACCATTTGGGATGTTCTTGCTCAGATTCTTCCCTCTTTGCTTCCCTTCTTTTCTCCTGAGGCAATTTTGAGGCATCCCCAAATCAACCCAGATTTGCCATACATTCCTGTTCTGGTTTAAGTTTTTGTTAGGAAGTGGACTGGCTGGAGAGCCATTTGAGTAGACAACTGGATTGGTGTCAGAAGTTTTTAAATAACAACAACAAAAAAACTTTTGAAGATGAATTAACTTCTTTTTGTGTGGATTCAAAAGCATCTTACAGGGGGAGGAGAGTTAAGTTTTTTTTCTCCAAAGTCTGACAAGGTTATTTTTTTTGGATTATGGCTCCCAGAATCTACCAGCCAACATGCTGGTAATTTTAGTTCTGTTAATTTGTAATGAAAAGTCGCTAATGAAAAGTTAAGTGATCTGAGGAAAATCTGAGGCCTATCTGCACATTTTATAGATTAAAGTCTTTCCTTAAAAGAAGAAGAAGAAGAAAAGTTAAAGGTACAGTTGAGTTGATGGCTCTTTCCCAAGTTGTTCTGCTCTGTTACTTTCCTTTAGTATTAAAAAGAAGTGGGAATTGTATAACCAAATAGTATTGGCCAAGCTAATGCTTAATCTTGTTAATGCAAGAAGGTGTGAGGATAAAAAGACGAAGAGATATGGGGAGATTAGCCACAGCATAAGGCAAGCTGCATGCTTGCAGCTAAACATCTCACAGGGGGAGGGAATTCCAATAAGGAGATAACTCTTGTTTTTTATCAAGATGTTTTGACAGATGTGCACAAAAGGTTAGGGACAGTCTGCCTCCAAATCATGATGATTACATGGCTTTTACTGGGTGCCTTTCTTGCTGCTAGACACTTGATGTAGATAGATGAATCCATTTTTATTAGTCTTATCTCCATAATGAAAAGACTATCACAACCAAATGCACCTTATCACCTCTTCATCGCTTGTTGTTGTTGAGGACAGGTGTTAAGGGAAAAACAGAAATGGGTGACTGTCAATAATTACTTACATTTGTGTTTCCATGAAACTTTTGAGGCAATCCAGTTGAAAGGAAAGAAATTCACACTAACAAGTGACCTTTGGTGGAGGGAAGGGAAGAGTGGGCTCTGAACATGTTGGTGGATGTTGTGGCTGAGAGGTGGAAAATAATCCAAGCAGGTCTTTACAGCATTCTTAGGATCAATGTGATGTCGAAGGTTTTCACAGCCGGCATCCATAGATTTTCCTTGGTTTTTTTTTTTTGGGATGTGAGGCCATGTTCTGGAATAGTTTCTGGCTCCCAGTTTTGAAATACAATAGAATTAAAACTCAACACTTACAAAGGAATTCCACCCAGGGACATGGGGATTCCCAGTAGATAATGGCCCATCAACCAACCATCAGCCAAACAGACACTAATGAGCCTTGCATTTCTATACCCAGAAACTAACCATTCAACCACACAAATTTACATATACTCCCCTACAGGGGGGGTCACAGCATATAAACTCTATATACACTCCTACCCAACCATTCTCTGAAGATGCCAGCCACAGATGCAGGCGAAACATCAGAAAGAAACTATTCCAGAACATGGCCTCACAGCCCGAAAAAGCCCCCAAGGAAAATTCTAAGAATCTTTGGTAAAGCATCCACCAAGATGTTCCAGAGT
This sequence comes from Gambelia wislizenii, assembly GCA_030847615.1. Lineage (NCBI taxonomy): Eukaryota > Metazoa > Chordata > Lepidosauria > Squamata > Crotaphytidae > Gambelia > Gambelia wislizenii. Next base: position 116,205,075 of record JAUMIR010000004.1, read on the forward strand.
TTTACTTCTGTCACGTTATATTTGTGGTCAACAGATCAGGTCAACAAAATGGCATAATTCTGGTAATGCAACTAAATAAATAAATGTGCCCATGGGCACCTAGCTTGATATTGTAGGCCCTTTCACACTACACAAATGTAATGGTAGAGTTCCACATTAAATGCCATAACGGCATCCTGTGGAATCCTGGGATGTGTAGTTTGGTGAGGCACTATTGCTCTCTGAGTGAGAATTCTAAATGCCTCTCCCTAAACTGCAAATCCTGGTATTCCACATGATATTGTCAAAGTGGAAAGTTGAAGTGGAGTCATAGTACTATAGTATAACTGTGTAGTGTGGAAGGACCTTCAGTGCTAAGGGATAATCCAGTGCAACTTCCAGTTGGAGAAGGAATGGCATAACAGTTATACAAGCGGAAACATGTCTTGCTCTACCACTTGTATGAAGAAGCAATAGAACTCAGCTAACACACTATTTTCATCCATTTGCCTTACACTGTATTTGAGCTATTGCATGCCAGCTGTTAATTATTCATTTGTTTTCTGCAAAGAAGTGTAATTTTGTGATCCATGTAATCTAATGGGGCCAAAACATGCTTTTGTGTGCTTAAATTTTGATGATTTTATTTGAGCATGTGCTTGCTATCGCTGGATTGTGCACAGTGAGTTGACCAATGATGTGCAGGGACTGTTTTTTTCCTTGTACATGTCCAAATGCCCACAGCTGTGATGACACTGAAAAACATTTGATGTAGAGAATTCTTGACTCTTGTTCTGTGGGATAGGCAGATGAACCTGCACCATAACTGGATAATTGTGTAATACCTTTACAATATGAATACATGTGAATGTAGGTTCTTCACATGGACTTAGTGAGTAATGGGTTTGAGCCTGTATGAAACAGTCCAGTCTATCCCCTGTTCAGAAAGCAAGCATATTTAACAACAATTTCCAGAGGCGTTTCTATCCTGAATTTTGAAAATGCATCTAAGTAAATGGCTGTAGTTGTATGAAAAGCTAAATTCTGGGCTGAGTTCTGTAACTAGTAAAAAAAGAAAAATCAAATAAGCTACACCCTCTGTTCACACAGTTTCCTTCCCTGTTCACACATCTCAGGTAGGAAACAAATAATAGTGTTTAAGAACATTGAACTTTCAACAATAGAAGTTCTTTTTTGTCCATGGTAAATAGATATTTCATTTGTCCACTGTCATCAATGGTAGGGCAGGTTTTGTAGGCTTGTGAAAAATGACCACCTCCACCCCCAAACCCTGCAATACTAGTTTTCCAGAGACCAATTGTGGATTGAATGTGCACACTATAGGTACTGATGCCCAATGTTTCCAAAGGCTTTTTTGGAGTATGACTTCCAGAGTCCCCAAGCCAGCATAGCCAGATGGAGTTGTGGTCAGAAACACGAGCTTTCCCAAGCTCTGGTGATTTCTCTTTCATAACCTCTCCATTATTTTGAGAAAACAGTTCTCTCTCTCCATCCATTCTCACTTTATAAATATAATCCCCTAAATCTATTTTCAAAATGCAAGTAGGACACTATAATGACAAAATTGGCCCTTAGCATGATGATAGGGTGTATTCAGGGGACTGGTAAGTTAGAAAAGATCTGAGTCACAACACTCTTGACAGTTAACATCTGCTGCTAAGTGTAATGCGCTTTTCTGAGGTTTATGAGAGGTCAGCAGATTCTGTGGAAATCATTTGGCTCTTCAAAAACTTTTGTGGCTTATTAAATTCTTAGAAGGGGTATAGCCTCTTGCCTTTGAGACTAGTGTTAGCAGTCTTTTGTAGCAGCTTGGGGGAAGTGCATTTATGGGGGAAGTGTATCTTGCAGGAGTACATTAATGTTGAATTATGCACCCGTGTGGACAGTTGCTTCCCCATACAGCATGCCCCACAGTGGTTGTCTGCAATCTTTCATAGCTTTCTACATATTTATGAAGCCATGGATGATTTCTGTGATTTTTGCCATCTTTCTGTGACCTTCCCTATACTTATTACATACTTGGTTATAATCTTGGGGCTTGTCTATATGAGGGGGGAAAAAGCAGATTGTTCCACAGTAATGGCAATTCGCAGCAGCTGCGATTTGTCTTAATGGCTTTGTTCTTTTTTTGCAGGCATAAGCTTTCCACGCCTGCGGATTCAGATGGCAACCATGAGTGAATTACTTGAGTTCTTATTTATCTCAATTTGCTGCCACTGAACATTAAACAAATATTTCCAATGGGCGATAGAGCGATATTTCGCCTTTACAAAAAAGAAAAAAACAACACCCCATTTTATCACCTTTGTGCTGTCAAGACATGGCGGCTCTAGGCACTTGTCTTGATAGCAAGCTCCACTCTCCATACTTGTCCGGCCAATCAGCTTTGCACTTCTGCTTGTATGGGAAAGCAAATCAATTTATGTTGCTTGTCCGAACAAGCAGGAATGTGTATTCCCCCTGCTGCTTTTAAAAAACTCTGGGAAAAGCTGCAAAGGCTTTTCCTTCAGAGTTTTTGGCGTTTTTGGCCCCCCTTCTCCTGAATACAATGAAATGATGTGGGATGGCATTAAGACAGCTCGTATTCTCCTCATTCTGTGTGGCGTATTTTAGCAGTTTAGACAACTCTCTGGATCAGATCTGGGCTTATTCTCTTGGTTTCCTAACCAACAGTAAGCCAGAGCTCATCTGTTTTTAATGGGGCTTGGGAGATTCAAGTTCTAGTCCCCACTGGAACCATGACACTCACTAGATGACCTGGGGCCACTCAATTTCTCTCAGTCTGACCTAATCCTACAGGGTTGTTAAGAGGATAAAGTGGGGTGGGAGAGAGTCATGTGTGTTGCCTTGAGCCAGATCTTGGAAAAGTTAGTTTTTTGGTCTACAATTCACATTCACCAGGTACTTTTTGTGGTAGTCCAAAAAAGTAATTTTTATAAGCTCCTCCTTGAGCTCATTGGGAAAAGGAAGAATACAAATATCACTAAAACATAATAAGTAATCTTATGGCACACCAGGGTCCATCAGGTTTCAGCCACAAAAACATGTGGAATATTTATAGTATTTAAAATCATATATTCAAGTTATTGCAAACAACTTTTTCTGATGCTGTTTTTCCCACCATGCAGGAGTGGAGCAGTAGAATTCATACCACGCCCCTTCTAAGCTACAGCTCAGAAGCCAAATTCTGGGATAGTGTAAAAATTAGACCTCAGAGATCTATTTTCTACTCTTCCACTGGACCATGAATCTTTCTGAGTGACCTTGGGGCAGTCACATACTCCCAGTTGGACCTATTCCACAGTATTGTTGTGAAGAGAAAAGTGGAGTGGAGGAGAGTCACGTATGCTGCCTTGTGCTGTTTGGAGGAAAGACAAGATAGAAATGTAGCAAATAAAGTAATAATCTCCACTCTGAAGCCCCATGAGTGTCTGGGAAGCAAGAAGTGTGTAACCATGGCACTTGTCCACAGAATCATGTATCATGGCTCATGAGACTTCTGCTAATTGTTCAAATGCAGCCAGTGGGATAAACTAATTATCTTTTTGAGTTCCAAGGCACAGTGCAAGCCTAGGGTACACCATAGACATCTCAAAAGGAATTATCCTTTTTTAAAAAAAATGCTGGAAAGAAGGTTTTGTCCATTTTTTAAAATTTAGCATATTCAGGCTAGCAAATATTTTTATGCCAAGCAGGGTGGAGCTCCTGGGTGGTGGTGGTGGTATATATGGGTGGGCGGGCAGGGATGAGGACATTGCCCTCCCAAATAAGAATTCTGCCCATCCCATAAAATTTGCCTTCATTCTCCACATGTCTTGCATTGGACTAAATATCCTAATGATCCTGTCTGATCTTGGAAGCTAAGCAGGGTCAGCCCTGGTTAGTACTTGGGTGGGAGACTGCCAACAAATGACAAGTGTTGTAGGCTATATTTCAGAGAAAGGAACTGGCAAAACCACCTCTGAGTATTCCATGCCTAGCTAGCATGGTGTAGTGGTTTGAGTGTTGGACTAGGGTACTGGGAGACCAGGGATCAAATCCCCACTCAGCCATGAAACCCACTGGGTGACCTTGGGCAAGTCACGCTCTCACAGCCTTAGAAGGAGGCAAAGGCAAAGCCCCTCTGAACAAATCTTATCAAGAAAACCCTGTGATATATTCGTCTTAGGGTCTCCATAAGTAGAAAATGATTTGAAGGCACACAGCAGCAGCAGCAACAATAACAGGAAAACCCTATGAAATTCATGGGGTCGCCATAAGGTGATAGGTGACTTGAAGGCACACACAGATGCACAGTAACTTAAAAGTTCAGTAGAGCAAAAGGGCTAGGCAGAGTTACCAAAGGAATGCAAACACAGCAAATATAAGTGTTCTAGGTATGAATGATTTTCATTGTTTAACTCTCTGCAATGCTAGAAATTTGGGGAGTAAAGTAAAACTTCATTTTGGGAGACACAATTCATATTTGGGGAGAAATCCTCTCATTTTTCCCTCCCTGTAGCAACATCCCTGATGCCAAGTCTGAATAGTTTTTAATTGACCACCTCAAACACAGCACATCAACCATATATTGTGGTTTGCCAAAAGTTTAACAATGCCTTCCCCCTCATGCCAGTCTTGCAAACTCCCAACAGGTAGTAAAAATGAGTTACCTAACATACCTCTGGAGAGCTGCTGTAGATGGCTGAACACTCAGAATTACTTAGCTTGGTGAAATACAACCTGTGAAGGCCTGATATATACTGTAATATGCATTTGCAAGAATGAGTTCTATGTGTCTGTAGTTGTCTTTGTAACCATGAAAAAGGTATAGTCCCTTCAATTAACACACAAATACTGTAATCTCAATCTGTTTTCATTGCGCTCATTTCTCTTTCATGCAGACCATACGTGTCTAAGGATATTCTTTTTTTGTGGAAAATAGTATGGTTTATAAATGATCAAATTTGATTAGAGATGGCAATAGAGTGGGCCCTCAGTATCACTGGGATTTGGTTCCAGGACACCCAACCCCCATACCGTGGATACCAAAATACATGGATGGTCAAGTCTCATATACGAATAATAAAATGGTGAACAGCAAGGTTTGCTTTTCAGAATTTTCCTGAATAGTTTTGAGCCATTTGCTTGGTTGACTCTGTGGACGTAGAACCCATGGATATGGAGGGCTGACTGTATTCAGGAACCACTTTAGTCTACCAGAGCTCTGTGATGTCAGGAGGGCCATTCTTGAATAAAATAATTTCAAAGAGAATGCAGCATGAAACAATTGAACAAGAATTTGTGGTTTAACTCTATTTCCTTTAGTTTAAAAAATGCACTAAAACTTACACAAACTTTAAAAAAAGAATGAAAAAAAGAAACAAAGATCAAAAGAGAAGATGACTTCTAGTTTTCCTTGGGGCAGTTATAGTTATACAAACAGTGGTTCATCATTGTTTTCATAACAAAAACAGTGTCCTCGTCTTCCAGTTATCTATTCTCATTCATTATCAATCCCCCAAACCACGAGTTTTGTTGAATTTTTTTTAAAAAAAATTATATAGCTGGAAAAGAGCTATTGAAGAAGATGGAAAATTTAAATAAGAGCAAATAATTTATATTTCTTAAGGAAGAGGAATGGACACTGGAGTTGACAAATATAGTAGTAATGGATATATTAATTGATTTGATTAGAGAAAAGTTATGACAGATTTCTTAAGGTTTGCAGGCGGGGGGGGGGAGACTATATCTAGCTCTATATCCTGTGGCCTCAGTAGAGAAAAAGTCTTTTAATCAAACTACGTATCATAATATGTATGATAAATAGCCAATAACTTCAAATATAGCGGTGATACTATCCACATATAGCTTTGTAAATGAGCACTATTAAGGTCATAATTACTACTTGTACTGTTTGCATTTCAAGTACAGTTGTCCCTTCATACTTGCTGGGGTTTGGTTTCAGGACCCCCGTGGATACCAAAATCCATAAATACTCAAGTCCCATTATATGCAGTGGCAAAGCAAAATGGTGTCCCTTATATAAGATGGCAAAATCAAGCTTTGCTTTTTGGATTATTATTTTTAAATAATATTTTCAAGCCGTGAATACTTAAATCCATGGATACCAAATCCGTGGATATGGAGGGACAACTGTTACTTCTTACTCCATTTACTACAGTCTTCAACTTAACCAAACATGTGTAAAATAATCTGCCAATTGAGACAGCACTCAGTGTGAAGTAGACTTCAATCCACAAAAGCTTATGGGAAATAAAATTTCTGAGTTTGTAGTATTTTTGCAGCAACAAATTAATATGGCTTTTCAACTTCAGAATAATCTTTTCCCTCTCCCCCCCTGAAGCCAGGTCATAATGATAAGGGAAAAGTCAAAACCCTTGTATGCTTAAGTTGTGTAGCTTGCCAATGTGTAACATTATTAGCTGAGTTTGGGTCAGACTAGCTGACCCCCTGGTGTCCCTCAAAAGGGACTCAGCTAAGCGACAGAATATTTTCTTGAATTGCTGTCTTTGAGCTTTGTTTTCTCCATACCTTAACCACAAGCCTGCCAGCAGCTCAGACAATGGCTTCCTGGCCAAACCTTGCAGCTGCTGGCTGAAGCATAGGAAGGAGTTAAACCACAAAAGCTAGCTAGAAACACAGGTGGGGGAGGTAAAGGGGATCATAGGAGGGTTGCTATAGTTTAACTCTGATAAGTTTCTGTTCCTTGTAGTTGCTGTAAGTTTCCATTTTTCCGAAACTAGGTAGACTGTAGAAAGGGACATCTGTGCATGTCCTCTTTGTGGTCCAACACCTGTATCCCGTATTTCATATCTTGAATATTATAAAAGCTTATGCAAAATAAAGAAAGGGGGCAGTCTTTTCTGGTGAACCCAGACTGCACTTGGCATGCCAATAAATCTTTGTTATCCTGATTGACCTGCCTGAGAGTGGTTCCTGAATTTCCTCTAACAATAATATGGAAAAGCAAAAAAGACTGCTTAAATTTTTTTTGTTTGTGTTGGATGCTGCTCTTCCTTGCTGAAAATAGATTTAGCCAAAGTAAACTATGGTACTTATGTGATAAAGAAACCCAGCTGGCATGGCATTGTCTAGATATAATGAGGGCATTCTTCATAGATTATGCATTTCCTTTTGAAGGCCAGCAACTTCTCTTCTAAATCAAATTTCTTGTTCTCCTGATGTCAGTCTTCTGTAAAAATACAGCAGAAGATTATTCTTTGACAATTAGCTTCTGATCTTGCAAATCTAGATAGGCAGGAAGAAAAACAGGATCCATAAATGCGTTTCCATCATCTTTTAGATCTGGCCTTCCTGTGTATTGCAGGGTGTAGTCCTCCAAAGTCATGGTAGTTTATTGACCCCTTACTTTTGGGGGAGCCACCTTCTAGCCAGGTCCCTTATTGTCTCAAGGAGAGGGATGGGGTGGCTGTGAACCCTGCAGATAGGTCCCATGAGCTCTTCAAGGCACCTCTGATCAGTAGGATGTTTGGGAAGAGCAGGTCGCCATGATGGGTGGTAGAGGTAGAGCTCCATCCTAATAGGAGGGGAGGAGCATTCTGGAGGGGAGGAGCATCAGCCCGCCCAACATGCCCATTTCTTCTCTCCCTCTTGTGATCTGCAGCCAAGGTGGGACTGGCTTCTGCTTTCAGCTTCCTTCTTCCTGGTGCCTTTTGGTTGCTTGGCAGCAGTTTTGGCATCTCCCTTTTGAGCAACTGCAACAGGAATGTTGCTCTCCCATACTGCCCTAGTGTCTTTGCCAGGCCTCTTGTGACCCCTTGTTGCCTAGGGGGGTCTAGTCACTGCAGGAGGTAGGCAGCAGGGAGATTAAACTGTGCTCCTGGAAGGTCATTTGCTGAGCTGCAGTGTTTCTTGCAGCCAAGGTTTTGTTTTGTTTTTAAGCTATTGCAGCAGTAGCAAAAAAAGACCACTCTAAAAGCTAAGCAGCTGAAAAGAGGGCTGTTGGCAAGTTTTGAGCATGTGCTTGGAGGTGCCTTGCTTTGTCTGTGCGCTTTCCTCCCCACCCCCCAGCAATGTGATAGTAGTACATTCCTTAAAAGTCAGAACACTGCAAGGTTCTTAAATGGGCATTATCAGATGACTTTAATGCTGGAGATCATATCCAGAAGTTCCAATCTTGGTACTATAGACACAGAGCTGAATAAATAGTGGATTTTTGTTTTGTTACTATAGCTCCCAGTATCTCCCAGCCAGCATAACTAGTGATCATGGCTGCTGCCTTTCTTTGCTCCAGGCCAGTGATGTGAAGCAAGCATGCTGAAGATTTTTGCAGTTTCCTTTGAGCCATTTTGGCCTGGATGGTGATGGTTGTATGTATGTGTGGAAGAAACAGAGAGAGAAAGAGAGAGAGAGAATGCACCAGAACCTGAGGTGTGGGGTGTGGGGGCAGCATAGCTAAATTGCCTTTGCTTGCAGATCATCTAGTTTGTTCACATGGATTCTAATGCAGCAGAAGTGGGGGGGAATGGATGGGAGATACAAGATTTTGTTCCAGCAAAGAAGGTGTGTGTGTGTGTGTGAGTGAGTGTTTGGGTGGGGTAGGCAGGTATGTGACTATGGGGGGAGGATGTGGAAGGGGTGTGTGTCTGCATTTCTGAATTTGCTACTATACTATTTGTTGCATTCAGTGGTTGTCTTCTACTTTTTGGCGTTATTGTAAAAAAAGGGTGTATTTGTGATTTTTTTTCAGATAAAAAGTCATTGCTCAGGGCTTGCAACTGGTGGGATGTTCTTGGTGGCGAGAGTGGCACTATAACAATGTAGTGTGCTTATCTTTTCATAGGGCCCATTCACACAACACAATGATAGGGACTATGATTCCGCTTTTAACTGCCATGGCTGCGTTCTGCAGAATTCAGGTGGTTGTAGTTTGGTGAGGCACTGAAGAAATCTCACTGAAAATTCTAAGCACCCCTCAATAGATTACAGATCCACAGATACCGTAGGATGTTGCCATGGCAATTAAAGGGAAATCATAGTGCTATAAATATGTAATGTGACAAAGCTTTTGGTGTTTAAGGTGTCACAAGACTCTGGATGCTTCCGGGCAAGAGGACTCCTTCCACTCACATATCAAAGGCATTCAGTCACTGTTTTGATTGAACCTGTGGCATTAATAGTAAAAAGCCTTTTGTTTAAGCATTTTTTGTTGTTTTTACTACAACAGACTAACACAGCTACATTCTCTTGGTGTAGAGCGTGTACACCACCAAGAGAGAGTGAGGACTAGCAACTTGATGTTGCTTTCTATGGACAAAGATATATCCCAACACTGTGAGGGAAATATGTATTCATTCATTGGGGGTCAGTTTGGAGAGGGTGGCATTCTGAATTCCAGATTTTTTTCTAACAGAAGGAGATTTGTAACAGAGGTGCTGATACTACGGGCCCAGCTACACGAGGGGAAAAATCCCATATATGGTACTATACCTTATACTATTGATATCTCGCAGCAGCAGCGACATATCCAAACGGTTTTTCTGGCCTTGGAAGCCCCCATAAGCCTCACATTCCTGATGGTGGCCGTGAGTGATTTACTTGTGTTAGTTCTTCACTGCTGCTGGTTTTTTTAAAAAATGGTACAATAGAGTGATTCTCCAAAGCAAAACAGAAAATATTGATCCTTTTTTATCGCCTTAGCAAGTGATCGTTAAGGTGAAAATCCAACATGGCAGCAGTGGGCGCTTGCCCTCCTAGCAAGGCCCACCCCCACTCTCGCCCGGCCCATCAGCTTTGTGCTTCCCTTCATGTTTTTTTTATTGTTCAATAGTATATTAAAAAAAAAAGCAAAAATGTGCCCCAGCCTCACAGTTTGTAAAAGTATGGGGAAACTGGCGAATGCTTTTACCCCATTGTCATTGCCATTTTGGGCCCCCTCCTTCCAAATAGTGTGGATTGGCACTGGATCCTGTTTAGACTGATAGGATTCCCAGTGAATTCCATGAGGGTTATTTTCACCGTTTAGATGGGTCCTGGGTGATAGGAGAACAACCTCTAGGTAGATGGGAAAGGGCTAAATAAAACAACTCTTGGGGCAATTTGATTGTGCTTGACTACAATTCCCATCATGTTGGCTAGGGATGATGTATATTGTTACATCCAGTTGGAGATGCCACTTTGGGTCCCATCTTCGGAAAAAGGTGGGGTATCAAATAAATAAATAAATAAAGGTCTGGGATGAAACCAATGGGGAACCATAGTGCTTAGGAGAACTTAGAACTGGCGGGCTGGCCAAAAGTGGACCAGAGAGGGAACAGGACTTGATCCAGCAAGGCCATTTTCAGGGACTGTTGTTTGATTATATTGGTTAAAAATGTTTTCCCTCCTTGAGTGAGGATTCCAGCCTGGCAGGTGGGGGCAGCTTCATATCCTGGGACCATCATGTTGGTGTATCACAATATAACATTTATTTTGTATTAAATATAACAGTACTGTACTCTGTCAGTGTTTCACAAAATGTCATTCCCCCCCCCTCCAAACACAACAGTACCCTGTCCGAAAGTGCCTCCCCGCTTTCTCAGCTCTGGTCTTGAGCTGCAAAGGTGGGGAGGCACTTCCTGCAGATTAGACACTGAGCGGAGGAAATTCTGATAACTTTCTCTGGCAGGCGACTGATATTTTCATTATTCAAAAAAGCTGGCACAGGAAAAGGCTTTTCCCTCCCTGACAGCTTTTGCTGTTGTTTTCTCAGTGTGGCAACAGTCCTCCTTTACTTCAGATGACTCACAGGTTGGGGGATAGTAAGTTAGAAGTTTGTTCTTTTTCAAATAGTTTTGGATGCATATTTTCCTGCAGGAGCAGCATTCCTCCTTGGTCAGGGGTCATCTTGTCCCACAGTATATCCAAGGACCCTCCTTTACCTACTGATATGGCCTTGGGAGCTGAGAGCAGCAATGGCAAAAACTGTTTCAATCAAGGAAGGAAAGGGAGTGGTGTCTCTATTATTCTTATTACCACCAGGATCATCAAACAGCCTCTTGTTATTAACAGTCTCCTGTTATTATTTAACAACAACAACAACAACAGCCTTAGAAGTCAACACAACTTCTCTACATTAGACCCTTTCCCATTTAGCCTCTTCCTCAGTAAATATACTGGGTAAAAATATCCTGGGAAAGTTTGACAGACTTCCCCTACTCTTGTTACTCTGATAACAACTTCCATTTTCCATGAGGGATTCTGGGAGTTGTAGTTGAAAATGTAACTTTTCCAAACTCCCTCTGTATAAAGGGGTATGTGTTGTGGGTAGGTGGCCCACAATCCCTCACATTCACCTTGGACATTGTATTCTGGTTTCTGTAGGACCAGAAGCCTCTCACATCTGAACTGAGATTCCCATCTATATGAGGGGTGAAAAATACAAACATGTCCGAAAAAGCAGGCATTCCCAATGATGTGACCTGTCTTCACAGTCAAAACTCCGCATGACTCCCTAGCCAAAATGGTGGCCACGAGTGATTTTAGATGCCCTGAGTGAATTCTTTTGTGTGCTGGTAAAAAGTGACAGCTTGCTCCCTTTTGCGGATGACTACCTGTCTGTTAGCATTGAGGGGTGGTGGTGGTCAGATATTAGCTTGCATTTCTGTCCAGTCAGTTAAAACACACAACTTTTACATGCTTCTGTCTCTGCAGAATTTTCAAATATAAGAGCATTTCATTACCAGAATGATGGGATAATACAGCATCAAGAAATGACAAGTGTGTGTTTTATTGGCTTGTTATTGTGCATTCTAATATGGTTGTGAAGCCTCCCCAGGCATGTATTAATAGGCTTATAAAATCACTCCTGAATAATAATAATAATAATAATAATGGCATACTTTTGTGATGTGTGACTATGGGAGTGCATTTTTCTTCCCACATATTCCTTGCCTTAAATTTCACCATTCTCTCTCTGCAAGGTAAAGGTCTCCTTTCAAACAATTGTCTCATGCTATCTGTAGCATAATGGTTTGAGTGTTGGACTATGATGCTTGGCCATAAAAACCTGCTGGGTGACCTTGGACAAGTCACACACTCTCAGCCTCAGAAAACCCTGTGATAGATTCGCCAAAAGTCAGAAATGCCTTGAAGGCACACAACAACAACAAATCATAGAATTTAGTGGGAGGAAGGTGAAGAAGTAAAAGTGTTTTTTTTTAAAGGGGAGGCATCACGGTTTGTAGCCTTAAGGGAAGTCTGCTCTCCTACATAATCTGTTACTTCTGGGAGGAGTGTAAGGACAGAAATTATAAGGAAAAAAAGTAGCTTGATTTTTCTCATGATTGTTGCCTCTTATCTAGAAAGCTACTGATAATTGCTCATAACTGGAATAAAAATCTCATCATGTTCCTCTCTCCAGGGGTTTGCCATTATTATATGAGCTTGAAAGCTGTATGTCGGAGATAGAAAATAGTATTAAAGAGAGCTAAAGACAGAGACACCATTACCCATGATGCATATGCTCATTTCTTTTTCTCCCAGTGTCACTCCTGATTTGTAGTGAGAGCAGTGTGACACACCCCTGTTTATTTAAGATAAGTGTGGAAACAGTGTGGAAACCAGTAAGCGACACAGTCCATTCTATACTGTGTTCATCTTTCAAAAATAAAGCAAGCCAAACTATCTGCAGCCAAAGTGTTCTTCGGCAGTTATAAGAAACAAAGTCTTTAGCATAACATACTTTTATTTCTGACAATCAGCACTAATTTCTACACTTTAATTTAAAGTCCTCTGCAAATAAATATGGGTTGGGTAGGCTAGAAGATCAGGATAATTATATTTAATTTTGACGATCACTGGTAAAGATATATGAGTTTATTTTATTTTATCAACGCAAGGACAGTATTCATTTTTATAAATGAATAGGTAAAATAAGTAACTGTTTCAAATTCAAACTAGTATTATTGAAAGGAGAGCCAGTGTGGTGTAAGTCGGAAAGAACTTGAAGGCACACAACAGCAACAACAATTACTGAAAGTCCTAGCAGCTAGTGTTACTTCAATATATATGGGAAGCACTGATTTCATACAGTTTCAGCTTCACATATACCCCCCCTCCACCAGTGTTGCATAGGTTTGATAAAAGATTGCTCAAGTATTAAATACACTTCCTCAAAACTATTTTAGACTGTAATCCCATGAACCCTGGTAGGGCATCCCAGGGCCTCTGGACTTCGAATACCCAATCTCAGCTTCTGCAGGAACCTCCAGAATGGTAAAAGGGCAAAAGGGGACAGATTGAATGGTGTTCTATGGATATACCAGGAAAGATGGTGGCTCCACCATGGTTTTCATGCCTCCTCGGAATGAAGAGGGGAGAAATATATCCATTCTGGAGTTGGTACAGCTGATTTCCATTACTTCCTCCCTGGGGTAAGGTTGCAGCAATCAACTCCTAAACAATATGCTGCAACCTTACCCCATTTTTCTTCTAAGTATTTAGACACTTTTGACCAATCTAAATACTTTTCTATCATTTTCCCTTTTAATAACATTGTTACATTGTCCAGTTTTATTGTGTCGAAAAGTTTATCCAGCCATTGGTCCATTGATGGGTCCTTCCTGTTTGCTCTTCCGCATTTTGGCGAAGATTATTCTTGCTGTTACCAGCATATAAAATATTATTTTCCCATGTTCTTTTTGTATTTTCTTTTCAATCATTCCCAGTAGGTATACTTCTGGTTTTAATGGTAGATTGATCTTCAAGATATCTTCAATAATTTGCTGTATTTGTTTCCAATATTTTATTGATTTCTCGCAGCCCCACCAGGAATGGTAAAAAATCCCAACCATTTTTTCACATTTCCAACATGCATTTTTTGGTTCCTTTATACATTAGGGATAACTTCTGGGGTGATAAGTGCCACCTAAAAAACATCTTATACACATTTTCTCTTAAATTTTGGCATAATGTCATTTTGATTTGTTTAGTTGATATCATTTCTCATTTTGCTAATTCAATATTATATCCAGTATTCTGTGCCCATGATATCATATTTGTTTTTATTATTTCATCTTCAGTATCCCACATTAGAAGTAGTTTATAAAATCTTGATACCATGTGCTTGTTTCCAAGCTGGATATTATTAACCCATTCTGATTTGCTTGCTGTAATTCCTATAAGTTTTGTGTCCATTTTAAACCTTTCTTTAATTTGTTGATATAAATACCAATGGCAATTAATATTAATTTCTTTGAGTTCTATATTTTGAACTACAACTCCCATAACCCCTTACTATTGTCAACAACAACAACAAACAACAATAATAACAATTGTTATTATTATTTCTTAACTGCCTTTCCCTATGGATCGAGGCAGGGAACAACACATCCACATAAAACAATTATTATCAATTAAAATAATATTGGTTAAAAATACATAAATACATCAAAACACACAATATCAGTTTAACGAGTGCATATTAAAACAGTTTAAAATTCACAATTTAAAATCATCCGGATAGGCCTCCAGAAAGAGACTGGTCTTTAGTGCTACTTTAAATTCCAACAGCGTATTCAGCTGTTGTCTCTCTTCCGGCAGACTGTTCTACAGTCTAGGGGCGGCTGAAGAAAAAGTCTTCTGGGTGACAGTTGCCGGCCTAATTCTGGCTGACTGGAGTAAATGTCCTCCAGAGGACCTGAATGTACAGGGCAGATTATATGGGAGAAGGCGATCCTGTAGGTAACGTGGATCCAAACCATGTAGGACTTTAAAGGTAACAACCAACAGTTTGTACCTTTCCCAGAAACTAGTTAGCAGCCAGTTTAGTGATTTCAATATTGGTGTAATGTGATCACTCCTAGGTGTGCCAATAACCAATCTGGCTGCCATGTTTGAACTAATTGAAGTTTCTGAAATTGGTAATGAGGTAGCCTAATTTATAGTGCATTGCAGAAGTACCAGTTGCATGCACTACCATCTTTAGGTCCTTCAATTCTAGGAAGGGTGATGGGTGGGGGTTTATGGAGCTCCGTTCCATAACAGCTGGATGGCAAAAGGCTCCCCAACCATTCAATAAGCACTCAGCTGGGAGTATGCTATAAATCCAATAGAACTGAGTGGGGCTTACTTTTGATTCGCCATGCATAATGTTGCTCTGTAAGGCCCTTGCTGGTCATTTATATTTTTAAAAGGTTTGTTCATGTTCTGGAACTCTGTGAAATAAACCCCCCCCCCACATAAAACTGATTGTGGATGGAACTTGCCCATAGTGTTTGTGAAGTGTGTCTGAAGAAACATTGATTAATCTTGCCTTTACTTTAAAAAATGGATTTGAAATGGAGGAGGAATTCTGGAAGAAACATGGAACAGCAGCAAGTAAGATTAAAGAGAATGACAATAACCTTGGACCTGAACTGGAACATAGTTTTTGGAACCACTTGCAGCTTGTTTGTTGAAAGGCCAGATGTCTTCTTGGCGCTTAAGTTGCTTCATCAGACCTCTGACCTGATTCCTCATACTACATAGAATTGTTCCCTTCTTTCATGTAAACTTGCACTTCTGGTCAACAGACTTTATGTGTACAATGGAGGAACTTTTGTGTAGAGATCAGATGACTCTGTGAGCTCCATTAACTGTTCCACTTGGCCTCGATGCTTGGATTGTCTTATTGGAACTGGTGTGGGTCTTGGCTTCCTGATTGCATATCTGCCTCATTTCTCAATTAGACATCTTGCTTTGGCTCCCTCCATTGGGAACATTCATTTTGAGTGTGTTTATCTTGAGATAAACTTGAACTCAAGAGATCTTTCTACACTGTTCCACTTTAAAGTGTGGCAAGTAAGAGTGTGAGCCTATATATGTCCACTCAAAGTCATGACCCATTTAATTCAGTAGGAATTATCCTCACATAAGTGGATATAAAATGGCAGTCTTGGGTTGCATCCTGTTACTAGTTACCTGAAAACTGCATCGGCATGCTATAGCAATTTACAATTGAACTAAGTACATAAGTTCTTTTCTTGTGGGAATGTAACAGATGCATCATCACTGTCTTTTCTTATGTCTGTTATGAATGGTGGCACTGCATGTAGTACAAAAAGGCCTATAATGGCCCTCAGGGTTTAATTATCATTTCTCCATCCCCATGTTTAATAATTAGAATAGCAAAATAACATGTGACAAGGCTAATCGTACTATTGTGACAACAAGCCTTTTAAAATCATATCCACTTTGCCCTGTTTGACACTGTGAATGTTTGGATTGTCCATAATTTGTCAGGTAAAAGTTAATAATAAGTTAAAAGCTAAAATTAACTTATGGAATGCCATAAGTTTCCCTTTGATTCTTTGCCATTTTAGGCTCAGTTATTATACCTGGATTTCTTCCCCAGATCTTTCATGGCCAATGTAGTGAACTCAAAGCAAAGGAGACATTGCCTGAATAACCTGATGCTGAAATTCCCTTAGATGGAGTATGTCATTTTCTTGTATTGTCTTGCCATGTTCATTCAAAGAGTGAACATGAGATAATAAGATGCAGTTTTAGATCATTTTCATTGGATCTGTGTCTTTTGGTAAGCATGTGCACAATTTTGCATTTCTTTCTTTCTTGTGTTCATGTCCCATCATTACCTATATTGATATGACTTTACCATGTCCGTTTTTTTGTGTGAACTGTACTTTATTAGGTTTTTATAGCCATGATCACCCTTTGAAATTGTCCTTGCACAGTAACATCATAACATTGTTTATGTGAGTAACTAGGAGCAACATTTGGTCAGAGGAATAGTATGAAATTGAAGCGGTTGTCTCTAGTGTTAGTGCTAATGGTTTCTCGGTAATTGGGTCACTGGCCAAGAGAGTTCATTTGGGAGAGCAAGGTTTCATTTTCTGCAGGCTGCACTAAACCTGAGGCTATCTCACTGACATTCAATCTGCTTCATTTGCATCTATGATGACTATCTATTGCTTGCACTGATAAACTTGTTAATCATCTGGAAAGTGTGTTATTCTTCTTTTGTGGTTATCATAATTCATCGTTTCCCTGAATCTCTCCCCTCCCACCTCTGTTTCTCTTGGCAGAATTTGTAGTGTAAGGAAAAAAGTTTCATTTTGAATGAATTACTGGAAGAGCTGTCAGTCAACCCTCTTACTATTTTACTTTTTTCTCTCCCCATTCTGGAGGGGGGGGTGCCTTGAAAAAACAAAATCAGGGGGGACACACACTGTGGTGAAGAGTGAACCCAGTCTTCCTAGTCACTCTCTGTGCCCAGTAGGTTGTGGGCCTCAGGAAATGGAGTCTGTCTGCTTTCAAGAGCATCATGAAAATGTTGACAGTGAAAGCAGAAAGAGCAAATGAAATAGTTCTCCTCCGCTTCTGATGCCTGGCAAAGAGTCTTTCTCTCCACTTGTCAGCAAGGCCCAGGGCATTGCTGGTGATGCATCCCAGTGATGCAAGGAACTGTGACTGGCCATGCCCTCCTAATGGCTCTATTAACACTTATCACTCCAGCTTTATCTGAAAAAGTGCCTTGTGAGGCATTGCTTGAATGGAACCAGAGAGCATTTCATGGCAAAGTTTAATCCATTTATGAAAAGATGTATCCCTGTAGAGGGAAGCAAATGGAAAGTACATCAATAGTTCAGCTGTAACCCAGGAAAGGGCATGTACAGAAAAGTTGTAATACACTGGAACTATCCATACCCCGCTCCACCGGTTTTCTAATGGCAGGATAGTGTAGCTTGTGTAGATGAACAAGAGTGTAACTATGCAATCCTGTGCATGCTTCCATTGTATAGAATGGTCCTTTTTAGTGCACCACTGAACATACGTACAAAGGAGTAAACTGCACCGAGTGCAGTAGTACTGATTTCTGAGCAGGCTGGCATAGGATTGCACTGGAATCCTTTAAGACTAACAGTTTCAAAGGTGCTATAAGATCCCTTTGCATACTTTACATACTGATCCAGACTAAAACAGCTGTGTTTTTGAACAGGATTGCAGTTAGTTGGTGTGCCAGTGATTCATAGGAATGTACGCTTGACTGATAAACTTTGCAAATATCTTTTGTTTTGATCCTGGTCACTTTTGTGGCCTATAGAATCCAACTTACTTTGCTCTTCTTGATCTTGGTGGGACCTACTCAAAGCATACACAAACTAGGCTCCAGGGGAACAAACAGGATCTTAAAGGGTGACATTTTTGGAAGCGTAGAATACATTTCTGGTGGTGGTGATGGTCTTGATGTATGTATGAGTCTGTGTTATGGCATAGTTTATAAAGGAAACAGATTCTTGTTTTCATTTTTAAAAAAGTTTAGCTCTAGTTAAGTTTGCCCAGCACTGCCTGTATATTTTTAATCTCAGTAACTGGCAAGCAAAGAGAAGCATGAAGGAGTCTGAATAGGATGTGAACAGGTCAGGTTGGGAGTGGCCTTCTGTGCCCTGCATTGTTACTAAATGTTCTGAGTTTCTCTAAAGGTGTATGACATGTGTTCCTTCTTCTCAGGACTGTAAAAGCACAATATACGGTGCAGAGGTAGCACATGGTATAACACAGGGATGCACAAAATGCAGCTTGTGGACCAGAGGTTAAAATTCCACTTACTTCCTGTTGTTTAAAAGGTCTCTCCTGTGCCTCAAATGGCCTAAGGAGACCAAAAAACATGGTGAAAATGCCCCCACCCCCTACAGAGTGTTTGGGGGCATTTGGGGGCAATATATATATATGTGTGTGTGTGTGTGTGTGTGTGTGTATTTTAATACTTTAATGTTTGTGGCTTTAACTGTGTAAATTGTTTAATTTGTTTTTAAACTTGATATCTACATTGTATTGTCTTTAATGTGGACTGTTTTAAACTCATTCATAGCCTCCTTGAGAAAGGAGGCAGAGGCAGCGAGAGCGACTGAGGAAGCGGAGGTAATCCTCCTTATGCTCGTCGCCCAACCCCCCGCCTCCTGCTTGTGGCTCAACTTCCGATGGGGTTCGAAGAAGGGAGGCAAGCTCTCCTCCTCCCCTCCCTGTCCACCCTCTGCCATCCACCATTGCCAACCACAGATAATTGAATCAGCGGATGGTGAATCAGCGGATACAGGGCTGCTACTGTTGTACTACTACTACTACTACTACCACTACATGTGTGTGTGCATTTGTGGGGTTGCAGTGCAGTAGGTGGGTGCACCCCTACACATCTTCGGGGGGGGCTAATGTGGTACCCCAGGAGACCCCTAGCCTTCCACAGTTGCCCATCCCAGGTATATAAAAAATTAGGTTTTAGGTCAGCTTGGCACAATGGGTGTGTCTGTGTATGTTGTCTATGTGTGCGTGGGTGTGCACAGGTATACACAGTCCTTTCTGAAGTAATGACTGTGTTCCTGTCAAGGAGCCATGTACCTTAGGCCCTGGTCATGTACTTGGGGGATTATCTTGGAGCCTCTAAGGTACTTTTGGCTTTATGGTTATAACTTCACTTCCTATCCATGCCATTCTGAACTATGGTTACTTTGTTTCACGCTGAGCCTCTTAGATATCTACAATTCCGACAGGGTCTAATGCAAGGTGCACAGTCCACAAAGCAGCAGAAGGACATTCTGGGAGAGAAGGTACTTGCCTATACCACGCTATATTCATCCATATTGCAAGTTAGCCACCAGAGTGTCTGGCTGCTAGGAATAGTGTTGTTACCTCTCATTTTTTGCTGGCTTCTGTGACATTTGCAGATGTTCCTTATTAATAGCTTCACCTGTTGGTTGCTGCAGGTCAAGTTGTTGTTATAGACATAAGAGCAAGGCAGTTGGCAACCCTAACTGGCCATGCGGTTGCTTTGTTCCTACCTTTGAACTAGAAAACAAGTGCATTTGTTGGATCCACAATTGTAGCTTTCTT
Organism: Gambelia wislizenii; assembly: GCA_030847615.1. Classification (NCBI taxonomy): domain Eukaryota; kingdom Metazoa; phylum Chordata; class Lepidosauria; order Squamata; family Crotaphytidae; genus Gambelia; species Gambelia wislizenii. The sequence goes on from JAUMIR010000004.1 coordinate 116,224,905, forward strand.
AGCAATAGCAACAGTTGTGCTTTCCAAAGGCTGTCATTTACTGTGATGATCTTGAATGTAAAACGGAACTGACATAGGCTTTCACGGGTTTCATTAGTAACTTACAGTCCAAGTTCCCAGGAGGTGTGTAAACACCTTCTGCTCCTGTGAGTTTTCTTTGCTTCTTTCTGTTCAAGTTTTGTGTTCTCCTTACGTGAAACAGGGGTTTGTATCCACAGGGACACAGCTAGGAAAAGTTTGGGCAATATAGTGCCCAGAATCCAATGCCAGCATGATGGAAAGGAATTTTAGGAGTTGTACTTAAAACTTAGCTTCTTCTAGACTAAGCCCTGTGGGTCCTGTGCACAGCCCAATATTTTCCAGTGGAAATAAACTAAGCAGTACAGTCAAAAGAAAACAAAACGCACCAACAGAATGCCATTGGGGAAACCTGCATGGATGTTATGGCCCTGAGGGGTCATCATGAGGAACCATCAGTGCTGAGATATTGTTCAGCACTTTCTTGCTTCAGCTCTATAGCAAACTCCCAGTTGTTGTTGTTGTTGTTGTCGTCGTCATCATCATCATTTTTTTCTAAGCTCTGTTTGTACAGGCATATCTCACTTAGCAAAGCCCCCTTTCCCCTCCTTGTCCTCTGTCTAGCTGGAAGTTCTTTAGCAGCATCAACATAGGGAAGATTGTGAAGGGGGGACTGGAGAAGTAGATTTTCAGTATTAGGTTGCAGCAGTGTGTCTGCAATAAACGATGCAATAAAGCTTGAACTGGGAAGGATTCTACTCTAGCTTATCCAACTGTAGCTTTGTGTGCTGCCTACAAGAGGCTGAGTAAACAGCGGCTTCCCCTAGAATCCCTTGCTGAGTGTGTGTAAACATCAAAACAGAAAAAAGGGGAAAGCAGATAAGCCTGCCTCAATAGCTTACCCACCATATTTAAAAAGCATGGAAATTATAAGAAAAGTGGAGGCTGATGAAATAAAAAGGCTAAGCTGACCCGTTTCTTTTATTTCATTTGTGTATTTTGTAAACCTTTTGAATAGAAAGTTTCTTGAAACATGTTGAACTGCTCTTCTTTTTAGTGGTGTAAAAACTTAGCTTAATTACTTTGTGTTATTTCTGCCTCTGATACCAGAAATTTCTGGTTAAAATAACGCCCAGGAACACATCTGCTTCATTAACTGCGGTGTATTCCTGTATTTGTGAGTACTCTCAGCAGCATCAGACTCTTCTGTAGCAGGGATCTTTCAGCACAGTAGTGGCTTTCAAATTGGTGTTGCCCCTCACTTTCAAGATCACTACCATGGTTGCTTGTTTATTAATTTGCTTATGTTCAGATACAAGTGAAGTCGCTTCCTCCTTGGTTGGTCCCTCAAAGTAATTTGTTTTCCTTTTAATTCCAACCTTTCCCATCCAAGTCACAAAAGGAGGTAATGAAATATAATAGTTGTCATTCTCTTTCTGAAAATGCGGGAGGAAGTAATTTAATTTGGCTGATGTTCTTTGAAGCATAATGGCAGGTTCAAAGCATTGCAGCAAAGCAAGTTTAAGGCAACATATGTTTTGAAACTTTGGCTTCAAAAATCCATAATTAATACCACATTTTTAAAAACAACAGTCTTGTGGCTAAAACATCCTTCTTAAGTCTCTGGAAGAACAGATAATGAACTTCAAAGCCCTAGTTTAATTTATATGGTTTAACTACTAGAATGCCTCCCTGGCCCCCATGGGTTTATATTGATGTTTATAATGGGTTTCACCTGCTACTTCAATTTTCTGACTTATTACATGCTTTTCTGTCTCAAGATAATAAAGCAGATGAGCACCCCTTGCCATAACTATGTTCTTGTCATCTGTTTCAGAATTGGGTATCTGAATAAAGTCCTCCTGGAGATGCTCTCATAGACGAATTCTATTACATGTAGCATCTTTAGCATCTGGAGTAGATCAGTTTTCACATTTCGAAGGCTGGAGAAACTGCACTAATTAGGAGGAAATCAAATTACTTTTACTTAGAAACTGCTGCTTGACAGGTGTAAAGAGATTTTGTGATTATAACTCTGTTAGAGACTTCAGAACTTCAGACAATATGATCTAAAGAGTCTAAACTAGTTCTGATTTTGCAGTAAACAGGGAAATTTATAGATTTCCTTTGGTTTATAGTTTGGATGTGAAACACCTGTAATATGTGCATCTTTTTGTTTGCTGGATTTCAGAGTATTTTTACAACACAACTCTTTGCAAGATGAATTCAAGCAGGCATTCTTGCAGCATATATCTAAAACCCAAATGTTACAAAATGCCAGTTACGAATTCAGTGCCAGAACTTGGAAAAATTGCTTTTATGGACTGTATTTCATGGCCCTGCACACTGAGGGATTCTGGGAGTTGTAATCAGAGAATCCCCCCCCCCACAAGCTCTGTCCAATATTAACTTTTCAAAATTCAGCACAGGAGTTGATGAAGAAGGCACAAATCTCATCTGATATGTTTATTTTATTCTATCTCAGTGTTTTAGCCAAGATGTACTATTATTGAAGAATGAGTACTGTAGTATGGTTTCAGTTCTATTCATCACAAAAATTGCAAACTTTGTAAGATGGATGGTGAGTATCTTTAGTTAGAGCAGTGGAGCTGAAATTTCTGTCCCTCAGGGAATAATTTCTACATTGAGTTGGCTGATGTGCAATCTTTTGTGTGGTGTGGAAGTGTTTTTTTTTTTTTTAGTGCATGTGGGGCTACAGAATCCTGCTGAATCTTCATTTTCACAGTATTTATGAGCTTAACGGCCAGCTAAACCATTAGGGAGAGTGAAGTAGTTGGCTCAGATGGCAGTGGCTAAGTGGTAGTGACTAGACAGCGTGTCATGCTGCCTGCCTGTGCTGTCTTTGCTAGCTAGGCCTCAGGCACAATGGTGGACTCAGTCTTATTGTTAGTGTTAAAGAAAGACTGAAGCGCTAGGCTGACTGACTTTTGTACATGGAATGCTGCTGTTGCTGCTGCTGCTGGGTGCCTTCAGGTCATTTCTGACTTATGGAAACCCTATCTTGTTTTTGTTTTTTGCAATATTTGTTCAGAGGGGGTTTGCCTTTGTCTTCCTTTGAGGAAGAGAGAGTGTGACTTGCCCAAGGTCACCCAGTGGGTTTCCATGGCTGAGCAGGAATTCAAGCCCTGGTCTCCAGAGTCATAGTCCAACATTCAGACATTCAAAATCTTGGTCTTCATCTCAGGCAACAAAATCCCATTATGATGACCTTAACGGTCTGAGGATATACTTCAGAATGTGCTCAATTAATTCTTCACTCTAGTTTCAGATTGCAGAGGGAAATGGTAGATATGCTGCCCAGATAATGGTTTATCCACCATTACCTATCCACAGATTGAAAGATGTTCCACAAAGCCATTATAAAACCTTTGGATTAGCAACCCAGGAAGGGCAGACAATATGCTAGTGAACAGGGGCTCAGAGTCTTAAGTGAAGCTTTCTAAAGCCTAAAACATGTCTGGTGCAACTTTTGTGGTTAAATGCTGTGGGCTGCACCAGGTCTGGAAATGCAGCAGAATGTAACAAAAACATTTCTGGCTTGCAGAGGTGAGACTCAAAACTGGAAGTGACCGATGCCCACTTCTGGGTTTACTTTTGATATTTGGACTTGGAGTGTCTGTGTGTTTGGAGGGGGGGCATTGCACCTCTTCCAATGTGAAAAAATGGGTGATTTTTTTTTTTGAGAGGGCAAGAACCTGTGGATTCTGAGGCCTAGAATAATTATTGTGGTGGACGCATGCAGCCCATAGGTTACATTTGACCACCTCTTGTTTAAAGAGACCATGTTGCATGAGGATGATGGAGTTGTAATCCAACACATCTGGAAGACATGAGGTTAGTGGTTCAGGAGGGTTGGTTGGCTCTCTCTGGCACTCATGGCCTAAATGAGTATCCTTTGAACTTTGATGGCAACCAAAAGCACTGTCCAATTTTGATTATCTAGAGTGATGTCCCAATGAGCCACAGTTTGGGAGAGAGGAGACACAGCCTTTCTCTCTTCATATTATAAATGTATATTATTTTAAAATAAATATCACATAAGGCAATGCTTGGTAAATAGTGCCCCTGAAACCTCTATCAACTCAGGGAAGTGAGGAATGGGCAACGATAATATCAGAAGTTGATCTGCTGGGCAAAAGCAGTGGCATTGTAAAACCTGTAAACAAATAGCCCATCCCTTAATGCTGAAATGAGTATCTCTACAGTGATTATGAACTAGGAAAGCATGAGAGACCTTTGCTGGTCCTTACATGCAAGGATCAGTGTAGTGCGCTTGATAACACTGAGTCTGGATGTGACCAGGCTTATATCCTTGCTGCCCTATGACATTTGGTGCTGTTCCTGTACTAGTCTCTTTCTTTACCTTCAGATGGGCCTGTGAGGCTGCAATGAGGGGGAGGCATAGCAGCCTGCCCTTAATCCAGGGGTGGGAAAATTCTGAGAGCCATTTTTTTTGTCCCCAAGGCCTCCAAGGACCCCTCATGACAGATCCACATGATGCACATAATCCAGTTTTAAATGGAATTATTTGCCATAGCTCCTTCTTATAGAATCCTGGGATTTGTAGTTTGGTGAGGACCCAGCACTTTTTGGATGGGAAGGCTAATGACCTTGCAAAACTACAGATTTCACGATTCAATAGGAAGGAGCCATGGCAAATAATCCCATTTTAAACTGGATTATTTGTAGAGGATGAAACAGTCAAAGATAAGATGATAAAATGGGTGAAAGATATAGGGCACCCGATAGAATTGGAAAGGTGAGAAAAAGCTTGGGTTTATATGCAGAAATTTATGCTAGCTCAAAATCTGAAAGAAAATTATATAAAAATGCTCTACCAATGGTATGTCACCCCAGTGAAATTGGACAAGATGTACAAAACTGGGAAATCTTCATGTTGGAAATGTGGTAAGGCTGAAGGGACGCTATATCACTTATGGTGGTGGAGGTGTCTGAAAGTGAAAATATATTGGAAGAATATTCATATAATGATTAGGAAGATGTTAATGATAGAGTATGCTATGGAACCAGAGATCTATTTACTCAATATGGTGGATAAGATACAGGGAGAAAACAGGAAAGGTGCTGATAAAAAGAAAAAGATTCTTCTCTACATGATCACTACGGCAAGAATTTTATATGCCCAAACTTGGAAAGAGTCAACGATTCCAAATGTAGAGGAATGGCTTTTAAAATTGTATGCTAATTTGGAAGCAGATAGATTAACAGCCAGGTTACGAAATAGATCTCTAAATTACATAGAGAGAGAGTGGGAACCGATTAAGAAACTATGGAAAGAGAAATGGGATGTTGTAATGTAAGAATAAAATGCTTCTCTGGAGAAAAGAAAGCAAAAAATAATATAAATAATAAGCTTAGGGGATAAAATAAAAAGCACAAAAATATACTCACAAATAAACGCATAAGGAGAAATATTCAAACATTTGTGGTTGTGGCATATATATATACATATAAGCAATTAGAATAAGGAAACTATTAGAATGAAACAATACGCTATTGTAAAATATATAAGCACAGCAGCATTGATAACATATAAGAAAGAGAAACGGAACAGAATTAAGTTAGAATGTATTACATACTGCTAAAGGAGGAAGTAAAACAAACAAAGAATGGGTTATGATAAACAAAAGAAAAAGGAAAAAAATACATGTTAAATCTGTGTTTGTGGCAGTGTGTTTATTTATTTATTTATTTATTTTAATAATTAATTTTTATTGCGGTGTTTTTTTTTTATTAAAAATGGTTATGTGGTAAATTGTTTGGCAATAAGTTATAGAGTTTACATTGTATACGTATATGTAACCAAAAAAAAAATGAAAAAAAAAACTGGATTATTTGTGTAGTGTGGATTTGGCCTCAGTTTGCAGCAACTGAAGCAAGCTGAGGACAAAGCGGGAGGATGAGAAAGAAACTGGGAAATTTTAAAAGAAACTGAAAAACTGGGATGACAAAGGATTAATCAGGATTGTCCCTGCCAAAGTTGGAGATAAAAACCATGCATGTAAAAAACAAAAACCTTGGGTAGAAGTTCACTTCCAGTTTTTTTTTTAAAGTGTAAAATGGCATTGGGGGAGGAACCTGGAACTGATAAATGCAACTTCTATAGATATATGGGAAAGCAACTCACCTTTTTTTGTCCACCGTGCAGTACAGGGAGTGGTGGTGTCGAGGTGCAGGGCTGCAAAAATGACCTTGCAGCCCACACTTTGTCCATCTGTGTCTCAATCCTTGGCATAGCATAAGAAACAGCAAAGCATTGAATGTAGATTCCATTACAAAAAAATCTCACAACACTTTAGCCAGCACATAGGTTTTATCTTGACTCTGTTTCTAGCAACTTGACTCATCGGAATCATAATTTGGTGTGTTGTCTTTATGTGTTACGTTGGAGCCCATCTTCGCTTCCTCGCTTTCAGACATACATGATTATTTAAGAGCGAGGGAAAAGCTGCTCCAAATTATCTGTTTGAATCTCCCAATTAACATACTGTTCTGTTTGTTGGGCATGATGCGAATTCATCCCTCCACCACCTCTCTGAAATGAGGTGATGGAACCTTACGAGCAAAAAGACTGCCTTTTTTTGGACTCAGTTCAATGATTTGTAGCTGTATGCTGCCTTGATTTTCCCCTGGGCTCTATTTAAAGTCCATATTCAGGTTGATTAACTTTCTCATCGAGAGAAGATGGTCTTGTGAAATTATACAACAGGGAGTTTGCACAAGGGAGGTGTGCAGCTCGTTACTGGTAGACCGTTTCTGTGATGTTTCTTAAATATAAGGCAATGAATAAGGGATTTGCTTATGAATGTGATCTTTATTAAAACAGAACGTGATGAGCTAGGATGATTGAATGCAGCTGCCTGCCCCTGCTGAAAGCTCTGCCTATGAGCTCACCAAGTCTGAGACATTACTTTTTTTTCATCTATAAATACTTCTAGTTCAGCCTTTGCAAGTATATGCTCAAGTTCTGTTGAGTTTTGCCTGTAAGGGACATTATGCCAGGAACTGTTTGCCATTTGCAAGCCATTTTACCCTGGAGACAAACAACAAACAGTACTTGACTGACACTTTCAGGTGTTTGTTAGTATGTTTCCTGCATGTCATGTCAGCTCATTGTCTTGTAGCTGTCATGTGTGTCAGGCAAGTTGCCTTTCTGGATCAAGGCTAGTTCTGAAGAAGTATATGAGGAAATTTTAGTAAGCTGTGGTAGCAGCAGAGCTTAGAAAAGTTAATTTTTGGACTACAACTCCTAGATAACAGATCCTCCAATGTTTTATAGATGAAAACGAGGATACATAAGGCCAAGTAATATCAGAATGTGGTCAAAATGGCAAAAGTCATAAATGAGAAAGAACACGCAAACTAGAAGAGGGTGCAGTGATTGCTTTTGCCTGAATCTACAGGGGAGGGAAAGATTCCATCCCCTTCTATCCTTCCACTGAGTTAACTGAGTGCAAACTACTTTTGCACTTTGAACTCACGCCAGATCCACACGACACACATAATCCAGTTTTAAATTGGATTATTTGCCATAGCTCCTTCTTATGGAACCCTGAGATTTGTAGTTTGGTGAGGACTCAGCACTCTTTGGCCGGGAAGCTAAAGACCTTGCAAAACTACAAATCCTACGATCCAGTAGGAAGGAGCCATGGCAAATAATCCCATTTTAAACTGGATTATTTGTGTAGTGTAGATTTGGCCTCAGTTTGCAGCAACTGAAGCGAGCTGAGGGCAAAGTGGGAGGATGAGAAAGAAAGTGGGAAATTTTAAAAGAAACTGAAAAAGTGGGAAGACAAAGGATTAATCAGGATTAGCCCTGCCAAAGTTGGAGAGTATGAGATAGGACCACTGGCCATGCTGGAGGATTCTGCGAGTTGTCATCCAGACAGCTAACTTTTTAAAGTTCTGGCCCTTGCGGAAAGAAGACTGGGTGATTTCTGGAGTTGGTAAGATGTAAGATGGTGCCCCAGGCAGGATAAAAACCAGCAACTGGGACCAAAACTTAGATTTTAAATACTTTGTTTCCCCTTTCTTAAAAAAGGAAAAGAAAATAAGCCCCACCCCAGGTTAATCTGAATTCAAGGATGTCAGACCAATATCTATATTCAGTGACCTACTGTGTTTTTAGGTAAAGTTAAAAAAAAACACTACTTGTGAATAAAAGTAGGCCTTATCGGTCAAGGCTTATACATCTGGCACAATAAACTATGGTTTAAATGTGGAGTGGAAACTGTGCTGTGATGTTTCAATGCACCTCCTAGCAGCTTTTGCCAAGCATAGCCAGTGGTAAGGAATGTTGGGAGCTGCAGTCCAACATCTAGAAGAACTACATGGTTCTCAGCTCTGGTCTAAATTCACTTGTTAGTCCTAACTAGAGTACACTAAATAAATGAAAGGGTGATAAAGCAACAAATTATGTAAATTATTGTCAGGCTAGTCTGGAGGCTCTCGGTTTGGAACCCCCAGAATTAGCTTCCCTATAAAGGTAACCCTGAGCAGCCTCACTCAAGGGTACCCCCTACAGGCCAAAACGCTGCCACCACTCGTTGAGTTGCCCCTCCCCTTTTCGCATAGTGCAGCAATAAGCTCTGCGGGGTCTATGATTAACCAGTGGGATTACTCGCCAGTGTAGAACTAACCAATTTCTCCCTCCTACCCCAGAGAGAGAGAAAGCGAGAGAGAGAGAGAGAGAGAGAGAGAACTGAAGTAATGACCAAGAAATAAGGCATGTGCAGCATCAGCATATAGGAAAATTAGAAAAAGCTTATTTTATTCAAGCAAGTTCAAATCATGCAAATCTCTCATGAGGGCAAGCACCTTCCATGCCCCCAGGTACACTTTAGAGTTACAGAAATAGCAAAAGTATGGAATTACATTAAGCTAGCTTCAGCTGCGTTCAACTACATTCAGCCAAAGTTTAAGAAATCAAATAGAAATGCCCTGAGGCAACATCTAAACAGTCCCTAAAGATTCTACTCATAATCTCAAGCCGTCATCATAGGATGCAGTTTATATCCATCTGGAATCAGGGGAGTTGTGAGGTGGGCCAGCCTGCCCTGCTCTAACAGCTATCCCCAGCCTCTCTTTGCTCTAAAACATGGTGTTCGTTTCAGAGCCTCCTTTGTCGCAAACCTCATGGTTTGACGCAAGCCATGTGCTCACACAAAGCAGTTATACCTTATTTGGAATTCCCACTCTGGCATTCTTGATTGGTCTCAGGTGATCTGATGTCATTAATAATGCTATCTCAGGAGATTCTGTGGAGGTGGTGTTTTAGACCCTCACCTCCAGTTAACCCTTTCCTTACCTGATGCCATACTGACAAGACAATTGCTGTTTGCAGATAATGGGAAATGTAGTCTTTGCAGAATGATGGGAGTGCATTCCCCTGCAGGCAGGATGGTGGGAACTCCATCATGACAATTATATTGATTAAATATGTCTACTATCGTTGGGATTAACAGTTGGATTTAGGCCAATGTATTATATTTTTATGACTGCTAGGGACCTGTGCCAGGGACTAGTTTATAAGCACTGGGAACTAGCCCTTTGTCTTCAGGAGTTCACTGTGGCCCCCTGCATGTTCTTAGATAACCACATTTTCATATCCATTAACTGGAGTTCTAATACCCTTTTCTGAGAGTAAGTTCTACTGAACCCAATTCACTTGCATCTGAGTAGAAATTTGTAGAATTATTGTGAGCTCTATACTTTGCTCAGTTCTTGAATTATGAACACTTGCCCTGTGTTAAGAGTTTTAAGGGTAGCCTGGGGAATTTATTGGATGGCTTAAAGTTTATTTAAAATTTAATGCTGTTTACTTTAATAAAGTAGATGTGCTGGGTTTTGTATATGTGCATGGGAAAGAGAGAAAGAGAGAAAAAGAAAGATTTACTTTCCCAGAGCACTGCAGGTTGACATGTATAATGAGCCAAGTTATCTGTCCCCTCTGGAAATTCTGAAATCAGCAGTCTACCATGTAACACTTTCTAGAATTAGTAAAAAGTTTTATTTGTATGTGCATAATAAAGTTATACAACATATACTCTTCCTAGCAATCTAAGTGCTTTGCTTGTAAATTAACTCATGCTAGTAGACTACTGACTGGTTATTTAGGACATATTTAAAGGACCAAAAGGAATTTTAAATTTAAATTGTTTGTTGATATTTTGACTTAAGTCAATCAAGCCTTCAGAGAATCATAGAGACAGAACTCACATTGGGCAGAGTTCTACCCATAGCACCACCAGCATCCTCCAATAAACTTAACAAACATATCACAAGCAGAATTCAGGCACATAGTAGTCATCATATTCATGTTTTTTTTTTAATTGAAGAAATGGTACAAATAGTTTGGAACAGAGTGCTCCAGTAACAAAATTTGGAACTAATTTTCAGACAGAGAACTCGATATTGGCAGTCAGTTACTAATTTTGCTTACTTAGAGTTACATTTGTTGCTTTGGTGGCGTTGGTGTCCGTCCCTTCAAGTTGTTTCTAACTTATAGCTACTCTAAGGTGAACCTATCATGAAATTTCCTTGTCAAGATTTGTTCAGAGTGATTTACCATTGCCTCTTCCTTTCAAGCTGAGAAAGTGTGACTTGCTCAAAGTCACTCAATGGGTTTCCATGGCTGAAAGGGGATTTGAACCACTGACTCCCAGAGTCTTAGTCTAACACTCAAACCACTAAACCATATTGGCTCTTGCTTATCTTTATGTGCTTTCAGGTCAGCTCTTAACCTATGGCAACCCTTTCATAGGGTTTCGTTGCCAACATTTTTTCAGACAGGGTTTGCCATTGCCTTCCTCTGAGGTGGAGAGAGTGTGCCTTGTCCAAGGTAATCCAGTTGGTCTTCATGGCTGAGTGGGGATTTGTACACTGGTCTCTCAGAGTTTTAGCTGGCTCTGGGTGCTTTCTCTCTCTCTCATTCTCTTTCTCTTACTTTTTTTTTAAACTAACCCCCCGCACCCTTGCATTAAAATAACAACAACCACCTACTGAAGCAAGAAACAATCTGCCTATTATGAAAGCAGTGGCAAAATAATAAGTGATATATTTTAAATTAAGTAAATTTTAAAAAATACAATATTGAGCAAACCTTAAAAATTTGTAAGACCCTACGAAATGAATGCAAGGTGCCTGTAAAGTATGATATGCCGTACATCCTTCTGCTATACTACTACTACTACTATACACATAATACTCTCAAAAGAAAATGCAAAAACATTATTGATGTTTATATTAATGCAAAAACATGCATTCAAAGAACTGGCAGAAGTAATCACATAACAACTGGTGATAATCTTTGAGAAGTTGTCTCCATCTTTAAAGGGGGGAGGGGGAAGATGACCCAAACAATTACTGCCCAGTCAGCCTGACATCAATACCAGGAAAGATTATGGAGTAGATCATTAAAGCACTTGGAAAGGGATGCCATGATCACTAAAAGTCAACATGGGTTTCTCAAAAACAAGTCATGTCAGACTAATCTTATCTCTCTCTCTCTCTCTCTTTTTTTTTTTTTGACAGCGTTACAAGCTTGGTAGATGAAGGGAATGCTGTGAATGTAGCATTCAGTAAGGCCTTTGACAAGGCACCCCATGATATTCTAGCAAACTAGTAAAATGTGGCCTATACAATGCTACTGTTAGGTGGATTTGTAATTGGTTGACCAATTGAGTCCAAAAGGTGCTCACCAATGGCTCCTCTTCATCCTGGAGAGAAGTGACTAGTGGGGTACCACAGGGTTCTGTCCTGGGCCCAGTGCTATTCAACATCTTTATCAATTATTTGGATGATGGAATAGAGGACAGGGTTATCAAATCTGCAGATGACACCAAATTTGGGGGGGGGGTAGCTAATATCCCAGAGGGACAGGATCAGAATTCAAAATGACCTTAACAGATTAGAGAGCTGGGCAAAAACTAACAAAATGAATTTCAACAGGAAGAAATGTAAGGTACTACATTTAGTCAGAAAAAAATGGAAATGCACAGATATAGGATGGGTGACACCTGGCTTGACAATAGTACATGTGAAAGGGATCTAGGAGTCTTAGCGGACCACAAACTGAACATGAGTCCGCAGTGTGATACAGCAGCTGAAAAAGCCAATGTGAAGTCTGCATCAGAAGGAGTATAGTGTCCAGATCGAGGGAAGTAATAGTGCCTCTGTATTCTGCTTTGGTCAGACCTCACCTGGAAAACTGTTTCCAGTTCTGGGCAACACAATTTAAGAAGGATATTGACAAGATGGAAGGTGCCCAGAGGAGGGCAACCAAAATGGTGAAAGATCTGGAAGCCATGCCCTATGAGGAGTGGCTTAGGGAGCTGGATATGTTTAGCCTGGAGAAGATAAGGTTAAGAGGTGCTATGATATCCATGTTTAGATATTTGAGAGGATGTCATATTGAAGAGAGAGTAAGCTTGTTTTCTGCTGCTTCAGAGATTAGGACATGGAGCAATGGATTCAAAGTAAAGGAAAAGAGATTCCACCAAACTGTTAGGAAGAACTTCCTGACAGTAACAGCTGTTTGGCAGTGAAATGTACTGCCTTGGAGTATGGTGGAGTCTCCTTCTTTGGAGGTTTTTAAACAGAGGCTGGATGGCCATCTGTCGGGAGTGATTTGATTGTGTATTCCTGCATGGAAGGGGGTTGGACTGGATGGCCCTCATGGTGTCTTCCAACTCTGTAGCTCTATGATTTTATGTATATCTACTAAGTATGAGGTACAAAAAATCAGGTGTAAGGCACAGTTGGGCGCAGGGCAATTTTTTTCTCCCATCGAATATCATTCAATCATCCCTAAGTACAAAGACAAGCGCAATGAGTACTTAGAAGTTCCCTCCATGTGTTCAGTGTAGCTTGCTCCCAAGTAACAGTGTGTGGGATAAATGCATACAGTTTTTGTTATAAATGGGAGGGCTCAACTACAGTAGCTATCTTAATGTTTGTGTGTGTGCATACTTGATCATTTAGTGCACTTCTGATTGATAATTCAATCCTAAATATACACTGGACTGACTATGTGACAAATGTTGCTGTCCTTGAGCAAGCAGGAATCACTAGTATAGAGGCCATGATATTGAGAACACAGCTGTGCTGGGCAGGGCATGTTTCTAGGATGGAGGACCATCGCCACCCAAAAATACTACTCTACGGTGAACTCGCCACGGGTCAGCGTAAGAGGGGCGCTGCAAAAACGTGATACAAAGACTCCCTGAAACAACATCTCAGGCTCGGCCAAATTGATCACCAACAGTGGCCCGCCCTGGCCTCACATCAGGAGGCATGGAGATGCACTATCCACAATGCTGCAGCCTTATTTGAGAACTCACGCCAAACAAGTCTTGAAGAGAAACGACAATGCAGAAAGAATCACAACCCAGAAACATCACCCAAGGAGACCTTCTGCTGTGCTTTCTGCAACTGGACTTGTTTATTTCGGATTGGCCTTTTTAGTCATCAGCGCGCTTGCAGAAAGCGCGGGATGAGTCCTTCCTGAATCTTCGTTTGCGAAGAAAAGCCAGATTGATAATTCCCAAGGGGGCTCAAATACATAGGAGTCTTGCTGATCCAATTAGCCTGGGCATTTTTTGGAGGGCCCGCAGTGCCCCTTACCTAATTCAGGGGTGGCACCCCTCCATGTTCTCTTGTTCCAGGGACAATGCTGAGATGATTCAGTAACCATGTTGTCATGGAGTAGAAGGCATTTCTCGTCCTCTCCCCACAAAATTCCAAATCTATGTTTAGCAACAATTACCTGTTCTGGTGTGATCTGACACTACTTTCTAACTAGAGGAACTTGTGAAATTCCAGGCTGTTGTGTGACTCTGCTCCAGAATGCTAGAATATAGAAACCAAGCATCCCTGCTTGGTTATAAAGCTCACAGGGTTACCTTGGCCCAGTCACTACCTCTTGCCAAGCCTACCTTATGGGGTTTTTGTGTGTGGTTTTTTTTGTCATGTCTATCACTTCATGTAGACAAGATACTCAACACTGCAATGTTGCAAAATATTTTTATTGTGACACAAATGTTAAGCAAACAAACAAACTGGCACTTGATTTCATAACTGTTCAGGCCTCGTCCAATTAGTACTTGGTAGAAGTATATTTGGCAAAGTCTCCATCCGCTTGGCTTCCAGAAGGTATAGAGACTTCCTTTTAAAAAGAAAGCTTAGAATCCAGGAATGCTAATGATCCAAATTCGCTCTGGGCAGCACGCCTACAATCTTGGTAAAACCAGCCAGCCAGGTAATATGGCAACCCTAACTTGACCTTTCGTGGTAGGAGTGACAGTATGGCATGCTGGACTTGAATCTGATGGAAGGAATGCTGTGGCAATAAACCTGAGGCTGTGGTCTGACTGAGAGGGATCATCCTGCAGTCGTAGGATGAGGACTCTTCCATCCCTGGCTTGGAGCCAAGGGTATACCTTGAAAATGGGCCTGCTTCCCCTGATCCCTTTTCCTGACAGATGGCTGCTGTTGGCACAGTGGGCCTATGTGGCAGAAAACAGCCCAGTGAGATATTATCCAAAATAATCTTTTGGAGAGTGATGACTTACTAGGCACATGTACTTGGGGCTTATGGCTTGACTAAGAAATCTTCAAAGATGTACTTCTTACTTTGCAAAACTGAAAAAGAACAGATTAGTGCAACCTGAGGAATTTTATTTCCTGAGAGCTTGCCCTCAAATAAAGATGCTGTCTCTATGTGAAAATATTGACACTTTTTTCCTTAAAAAGCAAGCAAACTATACTAGTGGCAGCTGGTTGCTACTGGGAGTGGTGGGGCAGTGGGTGGGATCAGTAGGGATGGAGCCAAATTGATTGTGTATTCCTACCTCGATCAGGGAAATATAGCTTAGCAAAATGTGTTCTGAGACCAACCAACAATAAGGGCAACAAAGGGAAGCGGGGGAAGGTGTTTGAAGCAGCATAAATGGTTCCATGCTGGAAGAAAAGGGTGTGATATCCGTTGCCCATTATTAGGGCATTTTCAAAGAAATGGTTACTGGGTATCCATTTTCCCATTCAAAAGGTTCATGAGTGGAAGATTCTCCACTACATACACTCTTGACATTAAGATTGTGCTGTTGTGTGTGTTTTTTTCTAAAATAAGCAAGTCTGTACACACACATCAGAATCCTAGCAATTTTTATTTTTCTGCCCAACACCAAAATAAATAAATACCTGAATTAAGAACAAGGAGAGTTCCTAACACTGTTACCAAAGCTTAGAAAAACAGGTTTAAAACACAACTAATCTGGAATTGCAGAAGATATGTATTTGGGGATTATTTTTATTTTTGGTGTGCAGTGAGACTGCAGAAGGGGTGGGAATCATATACAGTTGTCCTTTTGTATTCACAGATTTGGTATCCACGGATTTAAGTATTCATGGCTTGAAAATATTCTTTAAAAAATAATCAAAAAGCAAACCTTGATTCTCTGAGGGAGGGGTGATACGGGTCCTTCATCTCTGGGTTTCATCAGTCACCGCCCAGGTGTAGCAGGAAGTTACATCAAGCCTTTAGATATTTAAATTTCTTTGTCCTTACCTCCTCCATCCTGGAGCCACGAGGCCAGTTCTAACCTCCTGCTTTGCCCAGTAGGTAGCTGAGAAATCTCCTCCATCTATCCTGTTCTTTGTTTGCCTTTCCATCTTTCTTTTTCTCTAATTTTAACTCTTGTTAATACTATTTCTCTCTGGCCTGACCTCTTCTCTCTTTGAATTTCCCACCTTAAAAAAAACCAAAACCCTTTGCCTTTCCTCTCACGGCTGCTCAGTCTGCTCTAGCCTGCTCCTTTCTGTTTCTCCCCTCCCATCTCCCTCCTTGGCCTCCCTGCTCCCGCTGGCCATGCAGGCCCAGGAGATCGAGCAGACGGCAGGAGAAGACTCAGGTGTGGCTGGGGATGCGATCCCCGACTGCGGCCACTCCGAGAGAGCGGCGAGCGCAGGCATGGGAGCCACGGTCGCCATTGCTGCCGCTGCCGGCTCCCATCAAGGGGGCCTGCAAAGGGATGCGGCCAGCAAAGCCCACCAGGCCATCGCGGCTGGGAGGGCCGTGGAAGGTTGGCACCCCCGAAGCCGTGGAAGAGGCCGCCCCAGACAAGGAAGAAGACGACCTCCGAGGACTCCTTCAGGGCCGCGGTTGACCACCTGCCCCTCTGGAGCTCCTGGCACATCCCAGGCCCCTGCTACCACACATGGATGGGGGCAGGAGCCCCCGGTAAGGTACAGGGGTCCCTTGGGGGGAGCGGGGATGAGCTGGCCCTCCCCCCATGCATTGTGCCGTCCCTACTCCTGGGGACCTCAGGCATCCTTTCCCCTTGGAAATCAAACGGGGCCTCCGACAGCAATGGGGGGAGCAGGGACCCATCCACCCCCATGGAGACCACTCTGTCCCCGGGTACCACAACCGAAGTGTATGGGGCGAGGGGCTTCCCCCGGATTGGGACCCACAAGCCACCATAGTCGCCCAGGCCCCCCGGGCCCCAAATTCCATCTCTGCCAGCCTCTTCAGGGACCTAGGCCCAAACCCAGCCCTTCCAGACAATCCAGACCCTGGACATGAGGGTGCAGGCCTTGCAGGACCCGACCACCCAAGCCCCCCCTTGCAGGCCATGGCCACTCCGGCGGCGGTTCCACAGGC
Organism: Gambelia wislizenii; assembly: GCA_030847615.1. NCBI lineage: Eukaryota > Metazoa > Chordata > Lepidosauria > Squamata > Crotaphytidae > Gambelia > Gambelia wislizenii. Next base: position 116,241,625 of record JAUMIR010000004.1, read on the forward strand.
CTTGGGGCCCCAGCATGTGCAACCTCAGACCTTGCCTACCCAGGCCCCAACTCAACAGGCCCAGCAGGCCATGGCTCACCAGGCCTTGCCTACCCAGCCACCTACCCTCCAGGCCTCGCTCCCACAGGCCCTAGGCATAGAGAACCAGGCCCCGGCCTACCTCCCTTTGGTCTACCAGACACAGGCTGCTCAGGCCACAGGGTTCCAACTCCCAGTGTACCAGGCCCCAGCCTTTCAGGTTCCTGCATATCAGGCCCCCACATGCCACAATGTCAGAAGCAATCAGGGTATTCCCACGTTCCTCCATCCGTCCAGCGGAGAGGAATCTGATATTGAATGGGTTGCCGCACCAGCGACCCAGCCCAGTCAGAACGTGCCCACTCAGTGGGGCCATTGCACAAAACGCAAGGGGGCCATCAAGGCAGCCCTACAACTGCTCTCTAAGGCACTCCTCTCGGATGAGGAATCATCCGAGGAGCCAAGCACCAGCGCCTCGGCCTTGGGAACCCTACTCAAGGACCAGGCGACCAGCGCACAACCACGTCAACCCAAAGGACGGGGGAAGGCGAAGGCCAAATCCTCGGACAGGGGCACTACGATCGCCCCACCAAGCACGGGCGCACTGGCTAAGAAGAGGAAAGACCCCCCTTCCAACCACTCCTCAGAAGAGTCCCCAGCAGGCTCAGATGAGGAAAGCGCCCTTATAGAAGCAGTCGGGGGCGCGGAACCTCATGACGACGGGGACCTCACCGACAAGGAAGAGGGTGAAATAACCAACTCCGAGGTGGCGGATCAGGAATACACAGATCGCCTCTTCCAGGGGGAGTGGTACGTCCCCCTCCTAACCAAGATGATCAGTCAACCCTGGAAATTTCGCCATCAGACTCAGAACAATCTCCTTCTATGTTGTCCTCCAATGAGAAAGTGGCGGCAGTGATGCGCACCTCTCGCCCGAAGAAGCCTGAGCTACCCTTCCCAGAGGCGTTCTGGTCCTTGGTGACCAACGAATGGGAAAAACCGTCCATGGGAAGGAGGGGCACCATCATGGCCCAAAAATACAACACCAGCCAGCGTTTCCTGGATCTACTGAAGCCTCCGGTGGTCGACTATCCGGTTGCCTCTCTCGTCTCTAACTGTCTGGCTCCGAAGGAGGGAGAGGGATCCCTCCGAGATCCAGACGAGAAAAGAACCAACGCGGCCTTCAAAAAGGCACATGAGTCCTTGGCGTGTGGAGTCAGGTCCACCCTGGCCATAACACTATTCTCCAGAGCTGCTATTGTTTGGCTCCAGGAACTCATGGAGATCCAGGAACTCGAACCGAATGTGCTCCATAAGTCTCTCCTGAGGTTTCTACGCACCCTCTTCATAGCAGACACCGCACAGGACGCCATGATCTTCTCTGCTTGCGCGATTGGATCCCTGTTGCTCACCAGAAGATCCGTATGGCTGAAGTACTGGCAGGTGGACGCCCCCACCAGAGCCACGCTGGCCTCCTTTGCATTTAAGGGCCAGAAACTCTTCGGGGAAGAGGCCCTAAAGGGCATCCTCGTAGACACCAAGGACAAAAAGCTGGCAATGCCCTCTACCCTCAAGAAGTCAGACAAAAAGAGCGGCAGGCGTCCCTTTCAACCCTTTCGATCCTTTCGTTCATTCAGAGGATTCAGGAAACAGCGGAACTACAACTCCTTTCACCCAGCCTGGGTCAAGCCGAACTATGTCATCAGGCAACCCTCAGGACCACAACCTAACGGCAACAGAAGGGGGACCACCCAACAGCAACGGGGGCCCCCCGCCAGCAATCCTGCTTGGGTCACCCCAGTGGGCGGCCAACTCAGTCTGTTCCTTGCATCCTGGTTGAACTTGACCACCGACAGGTGGGTAATATTGACGATCACCCACGGGTACCAAATCGAGTTTGACATGAGACCAAGGGGCAGATTCGTACCAGCCCCTGTTCCCAAGGACCCAAAGAAAGCAAGGGACCTCTCAGAAGCCATAGCTCACCTAAGGGAGATTGCCGACATAGAAGGAGTCCTGACCTCTCAGCACTTCTCAGGCGTGTACTCCTTCACGGTACCAAAGAAGGACGGCAGCCTAAGATCTATCCTGGACCTAAAACACACAACCAAAGCGTTACCTACAAGGGGTTCCGAATGGAGACACTTTCATCCATCAGGGAGGCCCTACAACCCAAGGACATTTTAGCCTCACTCGACCTTTCAGATGCATATATGCACATCATGATCCACGAGAACACCAGGCAGTATCTTCGCTTTGCCTCTGGAGATCAACATTTCCAATTCAGAGCCCTACCCTTCGGCCTGGCCTCAGTGCCGAGGGTGCTCACCAAGGTCCTGGTCATTCTGATCACCAATCTGAGGTCTCTGGGGATACACGTATATCCCTATCTGGACGATATCCTCCTCCGGGACTCCTCCCTGGAGAAGGCAGAGAAAGACCTGCAGGTCACACTACTCTACCTACAGTCTCACGGTTTCCTGGTGAACTTCAAGAAGAGCAGTCTGTCTCCTGCCCGCTCCATCGTCCATTTGGGTGTGGAGATAGACACACTACACTCCAGGATCACCCTTTCGACCTTGGTTTTCCGAGCTGATGGAAATGAGCACTCGGGTTCCATGGCGTCTGCCTCAGAGAACCGACCTACTTCATCAGGGACTGATTCTTCATCCAGATCCAAGCTGGCTTCAATCGACAGCATGGAGATTGAGCGGCGGGCCCTGAGAAACCACGGTTATGATGAATCAGTCATCAGTACCCTCCTCTCGTCAAGACTCGTATCAACCAGAAGGATATACGAAGCCACATGGAGGGCCTTCAAAAGATGGTGCGCCCTCCGACACCTGGTCGGCGAGGAAGCCTCAGTAAAGCGCGTACTCGCCTTCCTACAAAAAGGCCTCGAAGCAGGCGTATGACCAAACACACTGAAAAGACAGGTGGCTGCGCTATCAGCCTTTCTCACAGCACAAGACGGGAGTGGGCTGTCCGTGCACCCACACATCAGGCGTTTCTTGAGGGGTGCCTCCATTGTATCACCCCCGGTACGCCACAGGTTTCCTTCATGGAGTCTTTTTCTAGTTATCAGACAGTTGATGAAACCTCCATTTGAGCCATTACGAAAGATACCGCTCAAGACTCTCACCATCAAAGTCGCCTTTTTAGTCGCCATCACTTCGGCGAGAAGAGTGTCAGAACTAGCATCCCTGTCAGTGAGGGAACACCTCTGCTCGTTCAGCGACGATGTTGTAACTCTTCACCCAGATCTGTCATTCAGACCAAAGGTGATCTCCGAGTTCCACGTATCACAACCTATGATTCTGCCCTCCTTCTGTCCCAACCCTTAGCATCCAAGGGAGAAGCTTTGGCACAAACTGGATGTCAGGAGGGCCCTAAAAATCTACATAAATCGAACGGCCCTCATCAGGCGCTGTGACGCCTTGTTTGTGTCCTTCTCCCAGGCATCCTTAGGGACCAGAGTGTTGCAGAAAACCATTGCCACCTGGCTCAAAACATGTATTTTTGCAGCCTATGACTCTGCTAAACTCCCCAGACCTTTGGGGGTTACAGCGCACTCTACTAGGTCAGCGGCCACTTCCGCCGTCTTCTCTACTAACGCGTCCCTAGCAGAGATCTGCAGGTCAGCAACCTGGAGCACCCCATCCACCTTTATCAGACACTATAAGGTGGATAAGTTTCGATCCGCCGAGGCTACCTTCGGCCGGGCAGTGCTCCAGGAGATCCTCAAGGACTGATGCCAACAACGCTGCAGTCACTCCCACCCTAGTGAATTAAGCTTGGGCACGTCCCAGAGATGAAGGACCCATATCACCCCTCCCTCAGAGAATGCCACATTGGTTACTTACCGTGAAGATGCATTCTTGAGGGAACGGGGTGATACGGGTCTTTCCCCCACCCCGTGACTGCACATAGAATTCCTTCCTCGGGTGGTTCCTTACTTGGCGGTTGTCCTGTTCTAGATTAATTGATTTCTTTAGCCTTTGCAGGGCTTTGCTAGTCAGTGAACTGGCCTCGTTGCTCCAGGATGGAGGAGATAAGGACAAAGAAATTTAAATATCTAAAGGCTTGATGTAACTTCCTGCTACACCTGGGCGGGGACTGACGAAACCCAGAGATGAAGGACCCGTATCACCCCGTTCCCTCAAGAATGCACCTTCACAGTAAGTAACCAATGTGGCATTTTGCCATCTTATATAAGGGACACCATTTTGTTATGCCCTTGCATATAATGGGACTTGAATATTCTCGGTTTTTGGTATCCACGGTGGGTCCTGGAACCAAACCCCAGCAAATATGAAGGGACAACTGTAGTTCACACTAATTAAGTTGTATGTATCTGTTTGCCTCCCCTCAGTGTCCACAAAGCCTGGATTGGGCATCCATTTGGACACATAATCATTACTTTTAAAAATGCCTTGCTTGTTATAACTACCCTAATTCTCCAGTTAGGTCCATCACTCCTTGAACAAATGCTGTGTGCCCAAAGCTTACAGCCCTGGAAAAAGTAAGAAAAGGAAGAAGTAATGCACAGTAGAATTCACTTTGATGCAAAGCTCCAGTCCAGTGCTGTCCAAGAAACCGCTTTGCCGGCAAAGTCTGGGAAGGTTGCCAGCTTTTAATGAGCACACTGGAATACAAACACATTCAAGCAAAGATTTAGTCAGTAACACAGTCTAGAAAGTCAAGGGCTTACGGCAGGCAGTGTGAGTCTAAACCAGTCTGTGAGTCAGTAGGAAACAGGCAGCAGAGTAATCAGGAACAGTCCATGGTCAAGGCATGAATCAAGGCAGCAAGGATCAAGGCAACAAAGTCAGCAGGAAGCTTTCTCCAGGAAGATCAGTTGATCTCTGACAAAGCTTCCCAAGTATATATATAGCAATCAAGTATATATATAGCAATCAAGGCTTTGCCAGGTGCTTCTTAATAAGCAGGTTTTTCTCACAAAGTCTCAGAGATTTCCTTCAAGTTTCCTTTTGAGCTTGCTGCTGGGTATATGATGGTGGAGGTAAGTCTTACTCTTTTTCTTCATCCTTATCTGAATTGGCAGGACTCTCTGTCAAGACTGGTGCCAACCTACTAGGGCCAGGCTCCCTCTGCTTGAGCCTCCAGGTTGGTAGGGTTCCCTGCTGGCACAGTGTAGATAAATCTGTGCCAGGGTCCATAGGGCTGTTCCTGCCATATCCTCCTCCTCCTCTGATTTCATACCCTCATCTGACTAATGGGGCATGACATGTGCATACTCACATTCAAGTAAACCGCACTGAGCAAACTGGAATTTACTTCTGATTGAGAAATATAGGACTGTGTAAAATTCTAGAAGAGGCATTTAAAATAGCAGAAAAGGCCCTGAGAGCACTTCATGGGCACGTAAGGCTGAGTTGTTGGAAGGGAAATGAAAAACTTGTGTCTGCATGTGGGTGGAGTTAACCTGCAAAAGGGCCTGTTTGGCTTGTTGGAACTACGGTGGAATCCACACTACAGAAATAATCCAGTTTGAAACTGGAAATCCTGTTCCTCCCTGTGGAATCCTGGGATTTGTAGTTTTACAAGTTCTTTAAACTTCTCTGACAGAGTGCTGGTGCCTCACCAAACTACACATTCCAGGATTCCATATGAAGGAGCCATGCAAATAAACCACTTTCAACCTGGATTATTTCTCTAGTGAGTATGCCCCCCCTGCCCAGAATAGAAGTAATTAGTTTTGCAGCATAGTTATTAAAACAGAAGCAAGCTAATGGCCCAGCTTGAAAACAGAAAGGTCATTTGATAGGTTTTTTTTTTTATAAAATAATTTTTATTGCAATTATTATCCATTATCCAACACTTACATACAATCGCACTTTCCACACATTTCCTTTATACATTAAATTAAAATGCCTGACTTCCTCTGTAAAAATAACTAAGGGGGTTTTCCAACAGTTATCTTAGTGTAACTTCCTTTCTTGCTCAAGCCAGAGTACTCATAATTTATTATTTAGACTCCAGTGTAACTTACTTTAATCTCCTTTCATCCTTATTATTGCCTATGTTTACTCATACTCCATATTACGATCCTTGCTCTTGCTTCTACACCCTCGTAACAATATTCCACCTTTTTTTACAATAACTGGATATTGGGGCCCATTCGGTTTCTAATTTTTCTGACGTCCTTTTATTTAATATATAGGTTAATTTGTCATTACCCCTCATTTCTAAAATCTTTTCCAACCAGTCATCTATTTTTGGTGCTTCTTTGCTCTTCCATCCTGTGGCGGCTATTATACGCGCCGCAGTACACAAATACAACAGTATTCTCCAATATTTCCTCTCTGCTTCCTTTTCTATCATTGATGTAATGTTTAATAAGTAGAATTTCGGATTGAGATCAAATTGTATGTTTAATACCTTCTGTATTATTGTATGCACCTTTGACCAATATTTGCGCATCTCCCGACAGTACCACCACATGTGCATTAATGTGCCTGTTACTTTCTCGCATTTCCAACACATTTTTTCCTTTACTCCAAACATTTTATTCAGTTTTGACGGTGTTAAGTACCATCTATTGCTTATTTTAAGATAATTCTCCTTCAGAGCCTGGCACGCTGTGAACTTTGTTGTCTGTCTCCACGCCTTTTCCCACTCTTCCATAGTAATTACTTCCCGAACATCGTTGGCCCATTTGGTCATTGCCTCTCTCACCGTCTCGGTTTCCAGTTCTTGAGACAATAGCAAATTATACAGTTTGGCTACTTTCTTTTTTCCCTCTCCCCATAGAATTTTGTCGACTTCCGTCGGTTCTTCCAAGAAACCAAAACTCTCTTTATCCTGCTTATATCTGTTATTTATCTGTTGGTATGTCAGCCAATTTATTTCCCATCCATCCTCTTTCAGCTCATCTTTTGTTTTGATTTCTAGAGCTTGTTCATTTTTTTTGAGTAAATCTGCGTATGTCATCCACTTATTTGTTCGTCCTGTTGTTCCCCATCTACCAAGAAAAGTTTCCACTGGGGAGAGCCAGCCTGGTAATTTATTGTAGTACCTCAATTGAATCTTTTTCCAATTTTGTAGCAGAGCTTTCCTTATAATGTGATTGTTAAAGTCCTTATGTACCACAGCTTTATCATATCCGAGATAAGCATGCCAGCCAAATCTTAAGCCGGCGCCTTCCAGCGTAAGCAATTTATGGTCTTTCAGTTTAATCCATTCGACAATCCATATCAAACAACTAGCTCTATAGTATAGTTTTAGCTCCGGTAGGGCCGTACCACCTCTTTCTGGTCTTTCTAACAAAGTCTGCCATTTTATCCTTGGCTTCCAGCCATTCCATATGAAATCGCACAAGTCCCTTTTCCAAATTTTGAATGGCTTTTCGTTTGTGAGAATTGGCAGGTTTAAAAACAAAAACATTACCTGAGGGAGTACCGACATTTTAATCGTCGCTATGCGACCCAACAGAGACAGATTTAATTTTTTCCATTTATCTAATTCCGCTTTTATTTTTTCCCACGTTTTCTTGTAATTGTTCTCATACAAATCTAGGCTCCTTTTCGTGACCCAAATTCCCAGGTATCTTACTTTCTTTTCAATTTTACATTGTGAGAGTCTTTCCAAATTATCTTCCTCTTTTTTCGTAATGTTTTTAGTTAATATTAAGGTCTTCTCCCTGTTAATTTTAAAACCTGCAAATCTCCCAAACTCCACGATGGTTCTCATCAATCTATCTACATTCTCTAGGGGATCTTCCAGTACTATTGCCAAATCGTCGGCAAAGGCCATGACTTTGTATTCCTGGTTTTTTATTCTCAGTCCTTGGATTTCTTTATCCTTTCTAATTTTATTCATTAAGATCTCCAGAACGATAATGAATAGCAGCGGTGACAGTGGACAACCCTGTCTTGTTCCTTTTTGAATCTCTATCTCTGTTGTTTTTTCTCTGTTTATTATAATTCTTGCTTTTTGTTTTACGTATATTTTTTCTATATTTGCAGATATAATTTGACCAAATCCTATTTCTCTTATCGTTTGAGTTAAACACTTCCAATTTATGTTGTCAAATGCCTTTTCCGCGTCTGCAAATATTATTGCCGCTTTTCTCTCATTGTTTTTCTCCAAAAATTCCAATACATTCACTACATTTCGGACATTTGTTGCTAGTAGTCTTCCCGGCAAAAAACCATTTTGGTCTTTATGTATGATGTTTTTTAGCACCCCCTTTAATCTGTTAGCGATCATAGTGGCGTAAATTTTATAGTCCACGTTCAGGAGGGAAATCGGACGGTAGTTTTTAACCTCTGTTTTGTCCTTCCCTTCCTTTGGAATCACCACAATATTCGCTGCCCTCCACGTCTCCGGCATATCCTCTTCTTGAATTTTGTTTATTACCTCCAATAGGTGTGGCACTACTTCCTTTTCAAAAATTTTGTAAAATGTATCAGTAAAACCATCTGGTCCTGGTGTTTTCCCCTTCTTAAGGTCTCTAATGGCTGTCGTCATTTCTTCCTTACTGAATTGTTTGATTAGGGCCTCCCTTTGTTGCTCCGTTAATGTGATAAATCTGTTTTCTCTTATATAATGATTCAATTCTTCTCCCCAACTATCTTCCTGAATGTCTGTCTTGTATAGGGAGTAGTAGTATTTGATGAACGTTTCTTCTATCTCTTTTTGTCTCGTTGATAATCCTCCTTCTGTTTTAATTTCTGTAATTCCACTCTTCTCCTTTTCCTTCTTTAATTGATATGACAGCCACCTCCCGGTTTTATTTGCGTACTCAAAATGTCTCTGCTTAATTCTTTTTAGTTTTCTTCCTATTTCTTCGACCATTTCAGAGTTTATCTTATTTTTTACCACTGTTGCTTCTTTTTGTAGAGTTGGATTCTGGGGATTTTTCCTTAATTCATCCTCGCATTTTTTCAATTCTTGTAATAAGTCTTGGCCTCTTTGTCTCTTACTTTTAGCAATCTCCGCTCCTTTTTTGTAATAAAACCCCCCTGACTGTGGCTTTAAATGCATCCCAGATAGTGCTCACCTTAACTTCTTCGTTCTTATTTTCTGTGAAATATAATTTAATCATATTTCGAACTTTCTCTACAAATTTTCCATCTTTTAACAGGTCGTCCTTCAATCTCCAAGTATATTCCTTTCGTGGTAGCGTCATGCTCATCTTTATGGGGTTGTGGTCAGAAATCAATTTTGGTATTATTTCCATACGTCTTATCTTGGGGACCAAGATCTTCGATACCCAAAACATGTCTATCCGTGACATCGTGTTGTGGACGTCCGAATAGAAGGTATATCCTTTTTCTGTTTGGTACATTTTAGTCCATAAATCCTCTAAATTGAACTCCTCCATGAGCTCGAAGCATATTCTCGGCAATCTTCCTTGCTTCTCCTTGCTCATCCCTGATCGGTCTCGTCTGCCATCCATCACTCCATTGAAATCTCCTGTTACAATTATGTTTCCTTGTTCTAGTTTCCCCATCTCTTCTTGAAGTTTTATAAAGAAGTCTCTCTTGTTCTCTAGTGGAGCATAAATAGCAATCAAATATATCTTGACACCGCTAAGACTGAGCTCCAGGCCTAGCAAATGACCTTCATTGTCCGTAAATATCTGCTTGGCCTCGTACTTCCTATCCACATAGATTACAACTCCCTTTTTCTTGTTGTCTGCTAAGGAGAAAAATTCTTGCCCCAGCTTAAAGTTCTTTAAATATTTACTGTCTCTTTGACATATTCTTACTTCCTGTAAGCATGTAATCGTGGCTTTATTTTTCTCCAAGAGATGGAACACTCTGCTTCTTTTTATTGCTGTATTCAACCCTTTAACATTCCATGATGTTATGTTCAAAACCATTATTCTAAATCTTGAGCAGCCTCAGCGTCGTCTCCTTCATTTTCTGTTTCTTCTTCATTTTTGTCCTTATCCATCTCCTGTTCTTGAAGTTCTACTTGTGCCATCTCTAAATCTCCCCCCATTTCTTCTTCTTCATCTAAGTCATCGTTATTGTTACCTCCTCTTTGCCCCCTCTCTTCCTCTCTTTCCCCCTGCTTCTTCCGTCTCTTATTTTGATATCTCTGGTCGTCCTCGTTAAGTTTCCTCATCAATTCCCTTGCCTTGTCTATCGAGGTTATTCTGTATTTCTTCTGTCGGTATGTGCACGAGATGCCTTCAATTCGTTCCCATCTATAATTAATTCCCAACCTTGTTAGCGCTTGCGTTAACGGTCTGTACTCCTGTCTTTTCTTAAGGATTTCTATCGGTGTATCCTTATATACTTGAATTTCTTTCCCCTCTATAATTAACTTGTCTGTATAATTTTTCTGGATTATCCTGTCCCTATATTTGGACCTTATAAAAGAGATCACTATGTCTCTGGGCAGCTTCCGTTCTTTAGCTATGGCTGAATTCGCCCTAAAAAGTTTATCAATTTCTTGACTAAGGTGTTCCTCCGGTTCATTAATGTAATCTGCCAAGCAAGGTAGTATCCTTTCCTGCAAGTTCTCATACATTTTTTCTGGGAGACCTCTTAGTTTGACACATTTCTCCCTGTATCTAATTTCTTGTATAAGAGTGGCATGCTTCTCTCTCTCCAAATCCGTCGTGAATTTTTCTGTTTGATTTTCTAGTACCGTAGCTCTACTCTTCACCGTGTCTACCTCTGTTTTAATGTCCTTCAGTTCCGTAGACATCTTATCTAGCCTCTTGTTAATTTTCTCAAAGTCATGTCTTATCTCTTTCTTAAAATCTCTCAATTCTTGCTTTATCTCTGTCTTAAATGATCTCAACTCATCCAAAATTTGGGCACACATATCCATCTGCTTAGGTGTCATTTCTGTCGAACCCCTTCTTACTGTCGTCACCTGTGAAGTAGTATATGCCCTGGATCTTAACCCCGATGCCATCTGCTTCCCTCTCTTATGGACTTTATGTATTATTATAATAACTACTATCACCTATTGATTTCACTAATCCGTTACTTTCAGTGTCAGAGATTGCTTATTTAAGCGCCTCCTTAAGGAGTAGGTAGAGTTTGTGTTCCCGCTTTCTAAATGCCTCCTCCACAAGTTGCTACCCCCCTTCTCTACCCTATGTCCAGGCTCTCTCCAAAACACTTTTCTGTTATTTATCTTGTCGCGCAGTGTTAACTGACAATTATCCACAGCCAACAATCAATTATTCACAGTCAACTGTCAGTTATCCACCGCGCACTCTGACCATTCCGCCTCCGTCGCGTTCTGTCACTTCCAAAACACTCTTACTCCGTCTCTTCTATTCACTCTAGTCCAGTTTCTCTAGCAATGCCCTCACTCCACCGTTTCCTCCGTCTGCTCCGCTCCACTTCAGTACTGCCAAACACCCGAACTCAGCTTGTTCCGTCTGCTCCGTCCCGCTCTCCCACCATACGACTCCTCACACTCCGTCTCCTCCGTCTGCTCCGTCACGCTCCAAACCGCTCACTCTGCTCAGACGACCCGTCTGATTTCCCCTTGCTCAGCAACTCTGTCAGCCCTCTGTCGCACTCCGTCTGCTCCACTCTACCAGCCAAGAACCCCTCTCACTCCGTCTCCTCCATCCGCTCCCTCCTTGCTTCGTCTCGCTCTCCCCACGCACCGTCTCCGTCTTATCTGTATTACCTCCTCCGTCTACACCGTCCGCTGTCCCTCTCTCCAACTCGCACTCTGCTCACGCTCCCTCACGCACCGTCCGCTCCTCACTCCGATCCGACACCGTCAGCTCTCCTAGCAGCTCCCCGTCTCCGCCCTGTCTGCTCCGTCACTCCGTTCCGCCCAATCTCACGCACCGCCCCTCAAACCAATATATTTAATCCTTTCGCTTCCTACTTCCGCCTCCAACTTCACCCGACGTATTTAGTCCCTCCCACTTTCCCTTTCCGTCAGAGGCTCCTAAAGATTCCTCCCCACCTCCGTTTTTTTTCCTTTTTTTTTTCCGCCCCTCCTCTCACAAAGTCCCGTATCAAGTTCTACGTACTACAATCTGACGCAGCAAAACTCTAACTCTAACGGAGGTGAGTCTCTCTTTGTTTTAGAAGTTTGTTTTAAAGCCGCATTATTACACCCCCTCGAGTGGGTGATGAAGCACACTACAAAAGATTTTTTTTTCCTTTCTCTTATAATGTATGCTTTCTTTATTCCTCATTCCATAATTTTGGTTTCAAATGAAAGGCTTATGCTGGAAGTAATCCGATTTCCCTTAGCTATTTTTTGTCAAAGTCACTGAATTTTCAGCAGGTCTTCTGCTTTACAAAGTAGGGGGAGAATGAAGACTATCTGCCCAAAAGCTCCAAGGGCGGCAATGGCTGCTCTGCCTGCCGTTTGCAACTGGGGGGGTAGGACTCCCCTTGGCCCCCTCAGAACACAATTGGCAGCTACTGCAAGCCCCAATCCCCCTTTACCTTCCCAGGTGAAGGGGTTGTGGTGGTCTTCCAGCCAGACCCCCACTTGTCGCCCCTAGACGACCGACCCCTACGGAGCTACGTCTGAGCCGGTCCTGCGTCTTCGCTCCCCCTGCTGGAAGTCCCATTTGATAGGTTTTCTGTGGTTTTTTTCCAGGCTATGAGGCCATGTTCTGGAAGAGTTTATTTCATTTGATAGCTTCCTAATACATCTTTCTTAATGTGACTATCCAAAGTCATCTCTATGCAGAAAAGAGGATGAGAAACAGCAAAGGATAAAAATCTAGTTCATACAGGACTATTTCAGAGGTTGAAGGAATTAGTGGTTTGAGTGTTGGACTCAGACTCCAAGAGACTGTGTGGTTCAAATACCTCACTCAGCCATGGAAACCCACTGGGTGATCTTGGGCAAGTCACACTCTCTCAGCCTTAAAGGAAGGCAAAGGCAAAGGCAAACCTGCTCTGAATAAATCTTGCCAAGAAAACTCCAGGACATAGTTGCCATAAGCTGGAGCTGACTTGAAGGCACATAAGAACAACAAAGTATGGGCAGCACATTCTGATATCCAACACATTCCTCTCTAACATGACTACCTCATTCATATGCAAAAGGAATAGATTTTAGTGGACCAGTTTAGGCAGCCATACTGACAGTACAGACTCTCTTTCTCCTCAAGTAGCGTGGACTGTAAGGCTGGGTACTAGCTTGACATGAAGATCTGCAGCACATCCAATCAGTACCACTTCATTCATTGGGAATTACTCACAGGCAAGTGGGCATGGGGTTACAGCCTTATCGCAACTCAATAGCTACAATGTAGCAACATCAGTGGAAAAAGGGGAACCATCGTATGTTATGTAAGAGCCCCATTAATAGTCATACTTGTAGTACTTAGGAAAAAATAGGCTCTGATGAATAGTAGATTGGGGACTAGATCTATAACTGAAGATTTTGTTCTTTGGACAGGTTCCATTTCAGATAAAATAATACTAATTTATACACCTTATCTTGTCCATAAAATATCTTAGAATATAGGCTGTCCAAAATAATGGTGCTTAATTTCTAAAATAATTGTGGTCAGAACTCAGGTATGCCTGCAAGTCATAACTCAGAACACAGCAGTTGTTCAGTAGTAAAAGCATTCTATATGTACTAAAGCTCGCTTGCTTCTTTATTATTAAATACTTGCCCAGTACCTTGATTTTGCTCCCGTCACACTCTATGGCTGATGCCACCCACTCCTTTCTTGCTATATCTACCCCACAACCTGTCCAACCCTTGGATCTTTCCTCTCTGTCTCTGCACAGCTCATCCACACCCTTCTGATCTTGCCTTCTTTATCATACCGCAGCTCATCTACTCTTAGCTTGGTTGATCCCACCCCTGAGAAAACCTAACCACTCATCTTGTTCTTCTCATGACTCATTCCATCTCCAGTCTTTCCCTCTCCTAGCCACTTAATCTAACCTAACCACTAACTACTCATCCACTCCTGGATCCTCTGGATCCCTCATAGCATATCCATCCTGCTGGTCTTGTGTTTTCTAGCCCATTACAATTTTTCTAAACCCCATTTCTCCTTCCCCACTTCTGATTCTACCCATGATCTCATCCTTCCCCTCCCACGTCTAATCTTGCCTTTTCTACCTCCCATCTGCTTCTTGATCATGCCCTCTCTATCCCCCACATCAAATCCACACCATTGATCTTGTCTTCTCTAGCCCTGTGCAGTTTGTCTAAATTTTGATCTCTCTCCCCCCTACTGCTAATTTCGCCCCAATCTCATTCTTTCTGCCCACACTAATATACACTTTAACACTCATCTACTCCTACTCTTGACCTCTCTATGCTCCAATTTATCTGCCTCTCATTCTGTTTTTTTCCAGCCCAGATCTCTTTTCCTAACTCATCTAATGCTGACTCAGGACCTGTGCTCCCCCTCCTCCAACTCATCCACACAGCACAATCTTGCTCTTTCTACCCTCTGTACCATTACCCTGTGACTGCTGTTCCACCCACTCACTGCTTTTGTTCCAGGTCTGCTCATGTCTGAGGGCTGGATTCTGGGGACCCCAGATAGCAATTACATCAGCAGCCATTTTAAGATGAAAATCAGAAAGAGGGTGAGGAATCAATTTCCCAATGTGGGAGGGAGGTAAGCAGGGGGAGTAAATAAGCAGTCAGTGTCTTTGGGGAAGTGTTTTACATGTACTCTTTGTGGATTTCAATAGCTTCTCTTTGCATTCTGACTTGATAGTTGTTGGCCTGGTCCAGAATTTCTGTGATTTTAAATAGCATTTTGTGTCCAGGTTGGTTTATAACATGTTCTGCTACTGTTGATTTTTCTGGCTGGCCCAGTCTGCAGTGTCTCTCGTGTCCCTCGATTCTTGTTTGCACACTGCATTTAGTAGTCCCTATGTAAACTTGTTCACAGCTGCATGGGATGCGGTAAGCACAACCTCCAAATGATCTACAGACCAACCAAGAAAATCCAGGAAATGCTATACTCAGCGAAGAACAAAAGAGACCCTCTCACAGCTGCAGGAGTTTACCGCATACCATGCATCTGTGGACAAGTTTACATAGCCGCATACCATGTAGCTGTGGACAAGTTTACATAGGGACCACTAAACTCAGTGTGCAAACAAGAATCGAGGGACACGAGAGACACTGCAGACTGGGCCAGCCAGAAAAATCAGCAGTAGCAGAAAACGTTATAAACCAACTTGGACACAAAATGTTATTTAAAATCACAGAAATTCTGGACCAGGCCAACAACAATCATGTCAGAATGCACAGAGAAGCTATTGAAATCCACAAACACCTGGACAACTTCAATAGGAAAGAAGAAACCTTAAAAGTAAACAAAATCTGGCTCCCAGTTTTGAAATACAATAGTAATAAAACTTAACACTTACAAAGAAATTCCACCCAGGGACATGGGGATTCCCAGCAGATAATAGCCCATCAACCAATCAGCATAATAGACACTAACGAGCCTTGCATTTCTATACCCAAAAACTAACCATTCAATTACACAAATTTACATGTACTCCCCTACAGGGGTTCACAGCATATAAACCCCAGACACACTCTTACGCAACCATTCTCTGAAGATGCCAGCCACAGATGCAGGCGAAACGTCAGAAAGAAACTCTTCCAAAACACAGCCTCACAGCCTGGAAAAAGCCCAAGGAAAATCTAGACATAATATTTGTTGATGGATGCTGTTGACTTTTACTTCTGGTGACCCCATCCTAGGATTTTCTTGGCAATATTCATTCAGAGGAGGTTTGCTATTGCCTTCTTCTAAGGCTGAGAGAACATGGCTTGCCCATGGTCACTTAGTGAATTTCCTGGCTGAGTGGGAATTTGAACCCTGATATCTCAGAATCCTAGTTCAAAGCACTACACTATATTGGCTCTCATTGTTGTTGCTCTTATTGTCTAGTAACTCCCTTTTATCCCAGCAAGAAAAAGGTGGAGGGTGTGGAAGCACCAGCCAATAGTTCCAGTTTGGATACTTACTAATTTTATGGCATTTCAACATGTGAATGCAAGTTCTGTTTCATTAAAACAATAAATGAATCCAAATACGATGTTGTTACCAATACAGTATGCCCATGTTTAACAAGAGCCAGCTGATGGTTGCCAGCTGGTGCATGTACAACATACTAAGTTGATAATAAGCCTTAATAAAAAGCTAACCACAAGCCCTGACTTCTGGTGCTTTAAATTGTGTGAGAGAAGAAAATAGAAAGCAAACACTGGAGAAATGTGATGATCCTGCAAGATATCTTTGTGCGTAACTCAACACTGGCTTGTGGGGAAATCAATACTTACTTTAAAGACATTAAGTCAGTTTCACTATAGGGGGGAAAAAACTAAGCAACTGAACTTCCCAGAACACAAGATTAAAAGCCTAGAAAAATAACATAACACAGTCTTCTGGATGCAGCCCAAAATTTGAGAATTGACTCATAGGCACACAGATAATCCACATGAAAAGACATTTAGGGATCTCCTCTTCCCAAATGGTTGGATTTGTCTGAATAATGAACAAATGAAAATCTTTTATGCTAAAGCAGGTCACTGTTCCATGTAGCTCAGTATTGTCTACTTTGACTGGTTTAGGCTTGAGGTCTTGGGCAAACCTTTTGTGTAGCTCCATTGTTGCGATGCTCTTGCCTATGTCAGTATGTTATCCTAGTAATTGCTTTGCAACTCTAGATCTTCCCAGTTTATAGCCTGCATTTTAAAAAAATGAGTTTGGGAATAATGTGAGTATCAATGGAATTGGGAGCATTGCAAATGTTCCTCAGTTTGATATCATTTTTCTTGGGTTCTATGTGTCTTTATAGGTTTGTTTTAGCTTGGCTCGCATGGAATTAATTAGCCTCTTCTATGAGACTTGGCTTTCCTTGCATGCAAGAAAGTATCTTATTTCTTGTAGAATAAACGTCCCTTTCCTGGCAGCAGCATAATACAGGATATCTTTTTTTCTCCTTCTACTATTCAAAGATAATTGTATTCATAGTAAAAGTAACACAGTAACTGGAAATGGCTATGCCGAATTATTCACAAGCAAGAGTCGTTGTACCTGAAGAATAGGTCTGCACTTGGTTTCCTGGAAAGGCATGTAAATATATATATTTTTCTTCAGTAACCATACTACTACTGGCCTCAGCATAGAGACATATACCATTTTGCTTTAATGCATCGTAGCAGGCCTGAAAGAGTTAGGAGGGCATTTGATATACCTGTGTTTCTTTTTTAAAGTACAAGTTCCTTTCAGGAAAAAAAGAAACTTGGCAAATCCAATTTAAACGGAAACAGAACAAGATGGTTCAGGGGATCTGCACAAACTGGAACAGAGTGTTTTGGTATTCAGAACAGATTACCCTAACTCTCTGTGGAGGCTTTTACGAACAGGCTGGGAGATCTATATATACTGGAAAACATCGCAATGCTATAAAATGTGCAGCCTTTAAAACAGACATAGGGCTTTAAATGCTTTGTGTCTAGATAGTGAGGGTGCAAGTCAGAATTATACTAGCTGCCCTACTCATGTAAATGCCAAAACAAAGGCCCACCTTACCAACCCCCAGCTTCCCACTGAATATTGTAAAGCTTTAAGGAGTTTGGGGGGCTGCCTGTGTTGTTCCGGTGCACAGAACATCAGAGCTTGCAGAACGTACTGGAAGAACAGGTGGAAGAATTGTAGCGCTGTGAAAATAGATGGATAGAGTGAGCCAGATGACCATGAAAAAGACATTAAAAGGATGAGTTTCTGGTCCCTTTCACACTACGTGTTTATGGCTCTGTGATTCCACTTTAACTGTCATGGCAACATCCTATGGGATCCTGGGATTTGCAGTGTAGGGAAGGGTACTCAGAATTTTCAGCCAGGATAGCTGAGAAAGAGCATAGTAGATAGAAGAGACCAGGAATTGTAGAAGTGAGGAGGTCTGAAACCTATAGTAGCCAAACTTGTCATTATGAGAAGGGACTTGCATGGTTCTTGAGACTGTGTGTTGTCCCCTCCTTCCTTCCCCTTCATATGAAGACAAAAAACCCTATTGAAGTTTGGGCATTCTTGCATAAGTGCAGTCCCGAGTGCAGCCTGTCATTCCAAAAACACAAACCGAGCTCCTATCACACTTTTGACTCAGCCGGTGAGAAGCAAATCCACTATTGTACAGTGGGTAAGCTCAGAGCTGTAGCATTCATTGTGCAATTAGTTGCACAACTGTGGCATCCAGTGTAATGACACTGGTGTATATTTACATTGTGCTAAAAGTGTACAAGGCCTTGGCCAGATTCTTTCTACTTTGTTTTTGAACAAACCATGATTCCCAGTTTTTCAAAATGAGGTATAATATGTCTGTTCAAACATACCAGAATCAAACCCTGGTTTTATTCCACTAAGCCTGGTTCATTAACTAAACACAGACCAAAGCACACTTCTATTCATAGAAGATAAAGCTATCAGTGATTATGGTTGTATATTACTTCCAGTATCAGACGCAATCTGTTTCTGTAAACCAGTTGTTTGGAAGCACAAGCAGGAGATTGTTACTGAACTTGTTTCCTAGATATGAATTTGCCCAGAGATTTCAGCTTGGCCAGTGTGTGAACAGAATTCTGGACTAGATAGGCCTCTAGTCTGGCTCAGTATGGCTGATTGTATGCTGCCAAGTTCAGATGCCATGTGAGTGACAGAAAGCCAGTGGGATGATTTAAAGACCTGCATGTTTTTGTCAGCAGGATCAGGATGCATTAGCCAAGGGAACCAAGAGAAAGAGGTTGTCTGTATGGTGAAAATACCCCACACAGAATGCTCAGAAAACAAGCTGTCTTAATGGGATCCTGCATTGTCTCATTGTATTGTGAAGGAGGGGGACCAAAAAGAAGAAACGGCTTTTCCCAACTTCTAAAAAAAGCTCCAGTGATATGCATACTTTTGCTTAAGACAAGCGATATGACATAACTCGCTTCCCTATACAAGACAAAGTGCAAACCTCGTTGACTGGATGAGCACAGGGCGCAGGGCTGGGTTACAAGGCAAGTGCCCACTGCCACCATGTTGGATTTTCGCCTTAGTGAGTGACTGCTAAGGCAATAAAATGGTGATTTGTGATATCTTCTTTCTTTCTTTCTTTCTTTCTTTCTTTCTTTTTTTTTGGAAAAGTGGAATATTGCTTGTATACACCATAGAAATAGAGATTTTTTAAAAAATTAATTTTATTAATTTTATAATCATACATTATAATATCCAATTAATACTTATTTAGTAAAACACATATTACCATAAACATCAAAAAGTTTCTATTAACTAATTTCAAAAGTTAACATAAATCCTTTACTATGATTCTTTTCAAGAATATTACTTCCACAACCCCCCTCCCACCTCAGTGCTCCCCTTCACCGGAGCCATTATCCCTTACCTAATCTTTCCAGAATCTCATTTCTTCTTGTGGAGGTAACCTCCCATCTTTTGTCTATAATACTTTTTTAACAAATACTTTCCAAATTTTATCAAAATCACTTTCTTTCCAACTTCCTCTTCTTACTTTAATTCTACATGTTAACTTATCATTTATTGCCATTTTCCAAACTTCTTTATACCACTCCTCCACTTGTACATTTATTTGCATTTTCCAATATCTTGCTATAATTAATCTTGCTGCTGTTAATAAATTTGTTATTAAATCCTTTTCTGCTTGGTTCCCATTCTCTTCATTATAAATTGACATCAATGCTATGCTCGGTTTCCTTTCTATATTTCTATTCAGAATATTCTCTATTTCTATGAAAACCATTTCCCAAAACTCCTGTACAAATTTACAGTTCTACCACATATGCATATTTGTACCTATTTCTTGACAACCTCTCCAACAATATTTAGAGTTATTTTTGTCTATATCATGCAATCTTGCTGGTGTCAAATACCATCTCCATATTATTTTATAGTAATTTTCTTTTATCCGTATTGACATATTTTTTAGTTGTCTTTGTTTCCAAATCTTATCCCATTCATGATCTCCAATTTTTTGTTTCAAATCTTCCTCCCATATTCTCCTTATATATTCTCCTTTGTCTTTTTTATCCTTATTTTTTATCAATATTTTATATAATTCACTTGCAATACCTTTCAAACTTTCATTATCATCCCTTTTTTCACCAAATTTTCAAATTTTGTGAAATCCCTTGTTTCTTTATGATTCTTTTTCCAATTTTTAATCCATTGTTCTAACTGTATGCAATTAAACCATGAAATTTTCATTCCATATAATTTCTCTCTTATACTCTCTTTCTCACTCATCCATCCTATCCATTCCTCTATTTTGTCTAGTCCTCTTTTTTTAATTCCTTTCCCATTTTTTCCTTCAAATTATTTGGGAATTTTTTCCCCATTATAACCGGTGTTAATACTGAATCAATAGACAAAAATTCTTTCTCATATTTATACCGCATTTCCCATATATTTTGCAGAAATGTGTTCTCAATTCCTTTAATTTCCTGTTTTGTAAAATTACTAAAAAATATATTCCATATTCTCTTTTCTATTCTCCTTATATCTAATCTATCTCTAACCATTCTAAATCTCCCTGTCCTACAATTCCTTCTATAACATATCTCAATTGATTAGCTTCATAATATCCTTTTATATTGGGAAGGCCAAGTCCTCCCTCCTTCTATGATATATACCAAAATAATTTATTTAATCTTGTCCTTTTCCCTCCATTACAATATTTATTCAACATATTTTGCCATTTTTTCAGTTGTGCTTCTGATATTTTTATTGGTAACATTCTGAACAAAAAAAATATTTTAGGTAATATTTTTATTTTAACTAAAGCTACTCTTCCAAACGATGATAGTTGAATATTTATATTCTTCCAACTTCTTTTCCATTTCTTTCCTTAATACCATAATATTTTTCTCTTCTAATTCTTTTAAATCTTTTGTAATATTTATTCCTAAATATTTAATATTACCTTTTAATCTTACTTCTAATTTTTTCTCTTTTACAAATATATTTTCTTCTTCCTTAGTATAATTAAACAACAGCATGTCTGATTTATTCCAATTAACCTGTAAACCTGTCATCTCCCCAAATAATTTTAAATGTTCTTTAATTTTTTTCTATTCCATTAATCAATTCCTTAATTGTTAACAATGTATCATCAGCAAACAAACTTATCTTATGTTTTATTTCTAATCCAATTCCTTCTATACTATTATCATTTCTTATCACGTTTGCTAGAATTTCTATTACCATTGCACACAATATTGGAGAAAGTGGGCAACCTTGTCTTGTTCTTCTCGTTATTTTTATCTCTCTTGTTATTCCATCATTAACCATCACTGTAGCTGTGTTATGGGAATACAATTGATATATTAATCCTCTAAATCTCTTCCCCTTTCCAAATTCTTTCAATATTATTTTTAATGTTGGCCATTCCACACAGTCAAATGCTTTAAATATATCTAATGGTAATATCCCTGCCTTTAATTTTGTTTTGCCGATTATATGTATTTTATTTGACTCCCTTCCTATTAAATTTGACATTTGTCTTCCTTTCACAAACCCACATTGGTCCTTTAATATATATTTATACATACAACTATTCATTTCCCAGTGGGGAGGGCTCCAGAGCATCCGTCATGCTTGGGTTGTCCCTCCCCACTTGCTCCTAGTAGGCAGGAAAAGAGAGAGACCTTTGGCACTGCCCACCGGTGAGGTCATCTGAGAGGGACGACCCCCCGGCTGGTCAGTCTGTTTCCTGCCTACGCTCCTGGTAGGACGCTTTTCTTTGTTCTCTTCCTCCCTCCACGTGGCCAGAGCCATTTTGGCTGACCCCCCCCCCAAAAAAATATAATAATAATAATAATAATAATAATAATAATATATTAAAAAAAAAAAGAGAGAAAGAATTGCTCACCATGGGGTCTCCGGGCCAAGTGGAAGGAGGAAGTCTTTTGTCCACCTCTGAAGAGGTGGATGCTATCATCGCCGCGATCATCGGCGGCGAGAGGGCCAGAAGAGGCCAGCCGGGCAGCAACTTCGCGGCTGCCCAGGCTTCCTCCACTGGGAGGAAAGGGCTCCCGGCTCCTGCCGCCCAGAGCGGCAAGAGGAAGGCAGCCCCAGCAAGCAGCGGCAGCAGGAAGAGGCCGAAAAAGGGGGAGAAGACCCCCGCCTTGGCCGCTGCCAGCTGCGACCCGGTCCTGCTCCGCCCTGAAGGGCGCGTTAATGGACCGGGCGGTGAGCCAGCCCAGCAGCCCTCCCAGGCGGAGGAGGAGGAGCGGACCTCCCCCAGCAGTGGGGAGACTACCGCGACGGCGCGGGCAGGCCTTCCCGCCCCCAGCCACTCCAGCGCGGCAGCCGCGGCGGCGGCGGTGGCGGACCCAGGCGATCCCGACCTCTCGGGCGAGGAGGGATTAGCCTTGGCGGCGGCAGCAGACCCCGGTGACCCCGTCAGCGAGGAGGAGGTCGCGGAGACCCAGGAACCGCACGTGGCGGTAACCGTGAGTGGGGAGAACCAGGGGGAGGCAGCGCCGGGAGCAGAGGGGACCTCGGCGGCGATGCGGGCTTGGCTGAGGCAGGCTCTTGCGATGGAGGCCGCGCGCTGGATCACATCCACGCTGGGCCCTCCAGAGGAGGCGGAGGTCCCTAGCACCGGGGGGACTGGGGGCTTCCCCACAAAGAGACCCCTTGCGTCTCCCCCACTACCCCTAGCAACGGGAAACTCAAGCGGACACCCCCCCCAGCGGTCCAGGGGTCCAGAGACGCACAAAGGGGGGGCAAGGGCAATGGCAAGGATAAGGGCAAGGCCAAAAAGCCCACACCCCGAGTGGCCCCAGTGGAAGGGGGAAGGGCCGTCGCCCAGGCCTCTACTTCAGGCCAGGGCACTGGGCGCGCAATTTCCATCACGCAAGAGGCCAGACCCATCAGCGACGATGAGGATGGTCAGTGGGCGGACGGGATGTCCCACCCTACACTTCCCCCTAAGCGCCCCAGGCTAGGGGACCCCAATGACACCCAAGGGGACGAGGACGCAGTCTCTCTATACTCCTCTACAGGCGGGTTCTCTGACCACTCCGATCTCTCGGACAGAGAGGAAGGGGAGTTGTCAGAGGAAGAGGAAGGGACCCCAACGCCCGTCCCTACCCGCCCCTCCTCGCGCCACTTCGTGGCTGAGGATTTCTCTGTCCTCATTAAGAAGGCGGTGCGTACCCTGGGCCTCAAGCTTCCAGTAGCTCAGCAAGCCCAGGTGGATCCTGATTTACCAGAAATCTCGGATGAGTTTTTTCCTGATGCCCAACCGACAGCGTTGGAAATGCCAGTACCAGCAACCCTAATGCGCATGATATACGACGAATGGCGCTCACCAGCGGTGGCCAGACCTCAGCCCAGCCTGGTCAAGAGGCTATACTCACTTCCGAAGAAGGTTATGGATAAACTACAGATCCCGCTCATCGACGCGCCGGTTTCGGCCCTGGTCTCTTCCGCGATTTTCTGCAAGGATGGCGAAGATACCCTGAAGGTGCCAGAGGATAGGCGCATGGACTTGGCTCTCAAGCGCACGCACGAGGCCATCTCTCTGGCCATTAGGGCCTCAACTACGGCCACTATGATGGCGAGAGCAGCCATCCACTGGTCCAAGGACGCACTGGCGGATGTCCCCAAGTCACAAACTAGGATCAGACAAGACCTGAATAAGCTAACAAAGGTGTCCGCCTTTCTGGCCGACAGTACCTTGGACGCAATCCAATTTTGCGCCAGGGCCCAAAGCGCAGCTGTGGCAGCCAGGAGACAGGTATGGTTGAAGTCCTGGAACGCCGACTTCAAATCCAAACAGAACCTGGTGACGTCTCCGTTCCTGGGGGAAAAGCTATTCGGAGATTCACTGGAACCTGTCCTGGTAGAGGACAAGGATAAGAAGAAGAAGACCCTTGCTTCGGCTCGCAAGAAAGAGGAGAGGAAGTATACAAAACGGTACCGCTCCTTTCGTGGATCAGGGACCCAGCGATCCTCCAACACACCATCCACATCTTCGGGATCAAGGGACTTTCGCCCGACCAAACCGAAGTGGGGAGAGAGTAGATACCACCGAGGGAGCCAACAGGGGACGTCGGGAAAGAATTCCCAGTCCCAGCCTTCTAGAAGCACCAACAAGAACCATCAATGACAGGATCCCCCCGGTGGGGGGACGCCTTCAGGCCTTTGTGGGGGTATGGGAAAACTCTACCTCGGACAGGTGGGTCCTGCAGGCCATACGGCAGGGTTACCGGATAGAGTTCTCTCGGAGACCTCCACATTGGTTCATCCCCACACCACTGCAGTCGGATCAGGGAAAGCACGACATGATGGTCAGCGCAATCCAACATCTCCTACACCTCGACGCAATAGAGGAGGTGCGAGAATCACATCGAGGAAAGGGATGCTACTCCATATTGTTCCTGGTTCCAAAGAAGAACGGAACATGGCGAGCCGTCCTGAACTTGAAGGGCCTGAACAAGTTTGTAAGAAAGCGCAAGTTCAGAATGGAAACACTGCGCCATATCCTAGACGCCATCCAACCAGGGGATTACCTGACGTCCTTAGACTTGCAGGATGCATACCTTCACATCCCAATCCATCAGGACCATCGCCAGTTCCTTCGGTTCTTCTACGACAACAAACATTACCAGTACAAGGCCCTTCCGTTCGGTCTCTCCTCAGCACCGAGAGTCTTCACAAAAATAATGGTCGCCTTGGTGGCATACTGGCGACGCTCGGGCTTGCATGTCTATCCCTACTTGGACGACCTCCTGATCCGGTCACCATCAGCTCAGAGAGCCCAGAGAGAGACCTGTCAAATTCTCAGGGACCTCGAGGCGCACGGTTTCCAGGTCAACTTAGAAAAGAGCTCCCTGATTCCCTCACAGTCCATCCAGCATCTGGGGGCGATGGTGGATGCCTCCAGAGGTCTGGTAGCACTACCAGCAGACAGAATCAAAAGAATCCAGACAGCAGCGCGAGGGATAATATCAGGCACCAGAGCGGATCTAATGCATCTGGCCCATCTTCAAGGTCTCATGATCGCAGCCATCGACTGCCTGCCATGGGCAAGATTTCACGCCAGACGGCTGCAGTGGTTCCTGCTCCCCTTCCAAAAGGAAATAGCAATGAAGAAGCACCGACTGGTCAGGACCCCGAGGGAGGTCCTAACATCGCTCCATTGGTGGCTATCCCCAGCAATCCACAAGGGACACCTCCTGTGGGTTCAGGACCACGTTCAGATTACCACGGATGCCAGCCTCAGGGGCTGGGGAGCCCACTGCGGTCCTCACCTGGCACAAGGGCGCTGGACAGAGGTGGAGGCGGCGCACAGCATCAACTGGCTGGAGCTTCGAGCCATTCGCCTGGCCCTACTAGCATTCAGACACATGATCAGGAACAAAGCGGTCTTGATAAGGACGGACAACGTCACGGCAAAAGCGCACGTGAATCGTCAAGGAGGAACCAGGTCTTGGCCGCTGATGACAGAGGCAACGCGACTCCTAACCTGGGCCGAGGAGAACCTTCTGTCCCTGAGAGCAGAGCACCTCAAAGGAACACTCAATCTCAAGGCGGACTGGCTCAGCCGCACAGACGTCGATCAAGGGGAATGGAGTCTACATCCGGACGCCTTCGCAGAAGTCACCCAGTCGCTGGGGGAACCGGCGGTCGATCTGTTTGCATCCCCGGCGAACACAAAGCTTCCCCGGTTCTTCTCGCGTTACCTCACGGAGGGGGCAGAAGCAATGGACGCACTGACGACACCATGGCCTCAGGGCCTCCTTTATGCGTTCCCCCCTTGGCAACTCATACCGAGGGTCCTCAACAAGGCCCGACGCGAACGAGCAGAGGTGATCCTAATAGCCCCACGCTGGCCACGGAGATCCTGGTTCCCGGACCTTCTGGAACTGAGCTTGACTTCGTTGCCACTCCCGGACCGTCCAGACCTACTCCTCCAAGGGCAGATTCACCACCCAGACCCAACGTGGCTTCAGCTTCACGCCTGGAAATTGAGAGGCAGATGCTAAGAGACAGAGGCTACTCGCAGCAGGTGGTGAACACCATCCTAGCCTCCAGACGGAGCTCTACACAGCGGATATACGAATACACCTTTAGGGTATTCCGCAGATGGTGCAAACGTAAATCCCTAGACTTCAGAAAGGTGCAGACACCTTTACTCCTCCAGTTTCTCCAAGACGGCATAGAGGCCGGGCTGCGACCGAACACGATCAAAAGGCAGGTTGCAGCCATTACGTCTTTCTTATCACCTGAGAAAGCGACGAAGATAGCTGGGGACCCTCTTCTTCGTCGATTCCTAAAGGGCCTATGCAACTTGGCACCTCCAACGGTGCATAGATTCCCTTCCTGGGATCTACACACTGTGCTCAAGGCTTTGACGGCTCACCCATTCGAGCCTCTCAGGGAGGTACCCTTGAGATTCCTCACCTGGAAGGTTCTGTTCCTGGTGGCGATAACATCGGCACGCCGAGTGTCAGAACTGGCAGCGCTGTCGATCCGCAGGGACCTATGCATCTTCAGGCCGGACTCTGTGGTCCTCAGACTTCACCCGGCTTTTAAGCCCAAGGTAAATTCGGCCTTCCATAGGAACCAGGAAGTGGTTTTACCCTCGTTCTGTCCTCATCCTACGAGGGAACTTGACCGGATTTGGCATACTCTGGATGTTCGCAGAGCAGTGCGTATCTACATCAAGAGAACTAGACCTATAAGGTCCTCGGAGTCTCTGTTCATCTCACCTCATGTCAAGTACCTGGGGAGGCGAGTATCCCCAGCCACTTTGGGACGATGGATAAGGAAGTGCATCGTGACATGCTACGAATCGCTGAACTTGACACCCCCGGAGGGGATCACAGCGCATTCTACAAGGAGTGCCTCCACGTCAGTGGCATGGGAGAAGGATGCACCATTGGAGGAGATATGCAGAGCAGCAACGTGGAAGACTCCCTCCACGTTCATCAGACACTACAGGTTGGATAAGCTGCAGTCGGCGGAGTCGGCCTTTGGCAGAAGAGTCCTTCAACACGTAGTACAGTTGCAACCTACCGAACCTCGCGGGACCCACCCAGGATCTTCTGGATAGCTTTAGTACATCCCAAGCATGACGGATGCTCTGGAGCCCTCCCCACTGGGAAAAGGAACGTTGGTCTTACCTGTGATACGTTCTTTTCCAGTGGTGAGGCGAAGAGCATCCGTGCCCACCCATGGGCGAGGTTCGATATTCTAGATGAAACTACGATACTCTGAAGGATCCGGCTGACAACGACGAGGACGTCGCTAGGCTGTTATATAGACTGACCAGCCGGGGGGTCGTCCCTCTCAGATGACCTCACCGGTGGGCAGTGCCAAAGGTCTCTCTCTTTTCCTGCCTACTAGGAGCAAGTGGGGAGGGACAACCCAAGCATGACGGATGCTCTTCGCCTCACCACTGGAAAAGAACGTATCACAGGTAAGACCAACGTTCCTTTCTCTTTGCCATTATTGCAGATAATAACTTTGCATCTTGATTTATCAATGATATAGGCCTGTATGATCCAGGGTCCGTCAAATCCTTATCTGGTTTTGGTATCAATATTATCAAAGATTGTTGCCATGATGGAGGGATTTTATCTCCAGTTATTATATTATTATATAATTCTAATAATTTAGGTATTAACTTCTTTTTAAATACTCCATAATAATCTGGTCCTAACCCATCCATTCCTGGAGCTTTCCCACTTTTAAATTATTTATTGCCTCCTCTACTTCCATTTTCAGAAACAGAGGGTTTTTTTTAACAAAAAAAATTGGTGACGGCAGATTTAAAAATGTGATTAATTAACTTGCGGCCACTGTCTCGGCTATAGGCATTCAAACAGGTTGCAGCTACTACTTGCTATTACTGTGGAGCAGTTCAGTTTTTTTCCTTCAGGTAGACAAGCCCAAAGGGACATAATTTTCCAGTGTACAGGGAGTAGTGACATTGCTTGGAAAGGGAGTGTATATGGATAAACAAAGAAGAGTATGGAGTCAAAGATAAAAGTCAAAGCTGTGTGCTAGTTCAGGAGGAAAGATGGTGAGAGGGTAAAGAGAGGAGGGCTTCAGAAAGAAAATACAGAAGTTTAGTCTTGGTTATGCTACTCCTGCACACTGAGTAGAAAAACTGGAGAGTCAACTAAAGATATGGGATTCGATAGGCAGGTAAGGTTCTAAGGTAAGGTAATGGAGGCCAGTATCATCACTGTATGGGTGGTACTGAAAGACATGAGGATTGACGAAGTCACTCAGAGATAGCATATAGAGAAGGAAAATCTATGCGTTTATACACAGAGTGAAGAAAAGTTACCTTTTTGGGTTGCAGCCAACCTCCAGAAATGGCCATGCTGGCTAGAGGATCCCAAGAGTTGTTGTATAAAGAAGTGCTTTTCCAAGCTCTGAATATATCAGTGTAAAAAATCCCCATCAACAGACTTTTTCTTAATAGTAAACTCTATCATTACATGTGTTAATGTGCACTTTGGAATAAATATTTAATAATGTATTAGATTTAACTATACAAGCTCGTCAGTAGCACTTAGAGCCTTGCCTAGGGGTAGTTTTTATGAAACATTACCTATTTCCACAGTAAACAATTTCCTAAAGAATGGTCTGTATATATAATCTATGCAGAGTCTGTTTTATGAATGCTTCATTAAGTTGTTGATCAATAGCTTCTTTGCAAATGAATTTACGGCATTCACTAAAATTCCAAGGGCTGTCTATTTCATTATAAGTGACTTATTGAACATCTATAAAGCCATTTGAGAGAGATGGGCTGCCCTTAAAATAATGCATTTTTAGCAGTGATTGATATTATAAATACTTTGGAAATTGCTAGTACTGTGCTAGGCAATTTGCTGTGCATCATCTAAAAGTGCTTGTATATGGACAAATCTTTAGCACTCATTATTTGGTAATTTTTAAAGCACATAGAGTTGTGATCTTACTTGCACCATTGTAATCTTACACTCCATGAGATGATAGTGTAGAGGGGCTTGAGAATTGGGGCCATAGTAATAAAGCCTTTGTGAAATGTCACAATGAGAGCTTAAAAAAGTTTATACATCAATGGCATGAAAGTGGCTTCAAATACTATTTAAACATGAAATGAAAATGAGTACATGTTAGAAGTGACAAAAGGAAGGAATGCAAAAGGTAGAAATAAAAGAAAACCTATTCCTTTGGCCATCATACTGGTAGTTCAGTGATCACTGTTAACATGAAATATGTCTGGATTTTGCATCCATAGGCAAGAGGCAAAGAGAGAGGTCTGTTTCTCACCTTTAGACCTGGTGCATCCATTAACTGTGTGGGATAGGAGGAGCTGAGAAACCATTTCCTATGACACCCTAATTGCATCTTCACCTCATATGGTTACATTATTATGAGTGATTTAAATGTCTATTATCTTGGGCCTGATTGTGATACACATTCTGAAGGCCTGGGAGAGGTGACTGGTGAGGGCACACATTCTGAATAGCTTATCAGTCCCTAAATCCACCATAGAAGAAACTTGGGCCAAATCCACACTGCACAATAATCTAGTTTGAAACAGGATTGTTTGCCATGGTGCCTTCCTATGGAAGCCTGGGATTTGTAGTTTGTTGACACACCAGCACTCTTTGGCAGAGGGGGCTAAAGACCTTGTAAAACTACAAATCCCAGGATTCAATAGGAAGAAGCCTTGGCAAATACTCCAGCTTCAAACTGGATTATGTGTGTAGTGTGAATTTGGTTTTATACATCCAAATGCACTGCTATGATCTCTTTGTAGAGCAAGTTACCTCCAACAAGTGCCAGTTCATTTTTGTTTCCTTAAAGGTGGTCTCAATAAAAAATATTTTGCACCTTCATTGTGTTGAGTATCTTGTGTACACCAAGTGGTAACAATACTAATTAAATCCAGTTTTTTGTAAGTAAAACAATGCTAATTGAAGTTCTAGGTTTTTAACACAGCAAAATGTGGAAAGGCTAAGGTGTGTGCAAGCAAAGTAAATGCTGCAAGGCATTGTATAAAACAATGAAAAGCAGAACAATAAAGGCCCTTCTTCCCCACAGATGCATTGTTAGTTCATTTCTTGTTCTTGCTGCTATTGATTAAAATTTGACCACAGTTCAATGTTACTGAAAGATGCACAGCAGAAATTTCATTGAAAACTGATATCTATCTGTTGAAGAAGCTATTCATTGACTGCTGAACTCCAACATTAAAATTACAAAACAAAAGAACATGAGGCAAAGATCCAACCTTCTGGTTATTATGCAAACAAACTGTTAAAAGTAGGGGAATGCCATCATACCTTCCCCTCAATATTTGAGAAGATAGTACTGAACTTTAAAGCGTGGCTCCTGGGAGCACCAATGTCAGTCCAGCAATGAATCCTCTCCATTCCCTCCCCTTCTTTAAGGGAACAAGGTGCTGAGCCTATTTGGAGGATAGGAATCAAGACCTTGGAGAGCCACAGTAATTTTTGGCTAAAAATCAGGAGTGGCTTCACTACCACACTGACATTAAAAAGAGCCAGTTATGAGGTTTGGCCTATGCAGGTTGGACAGATGAGCAGCTAATTGAAATAGGTTTTTATAAAGAATAACCCCCCCACCCCCAAAGGGAAGCAAGTTTCTAGTGCAGTAGGAGGCAAGTCTTACAAAGAAAACCATTTCTGAAAGGAAATGTCTTTATCAAAGTGATCACAAGACCATTTTATCCAGGTGATGAAAGAAAGAAGATGACAATCTGATGCATTGGGATTTTAGAGACCTGCATTTAACTCGGGTACTGTTATCACTGATATCAGAAAAATAAGATGCAGCTCTGCTATTATCCTAAAAGTGTAAATCTTGAGCCCAAACTTTAAGGAAGTATCAAGGAGCAGAAAGATGCCACTGGAGATCTCTATGTGTACTAATGCACCAATGCTTTGGGCATGGCAGAACTATTTTCAGTTTTTAAAAAGCATCTGATTTCATTTCATCACTGGAGTCAGAAAAAATTTCATTGTCTTTTCTTGCTAAAAAATAGGTCTAAACTACACTTAACACTTTAAAACCTCAATCTTTCTATTGCTATGCATTCACATCTATATCTCAAACCAACTAATTTCCTTTTGGGGAAAATTACCAGTGTGAACACTGTAGAAAGCATACACAGTCAATTTTCAGATTCTGTGATCCTTTTACAATGAGATAAATGAATAGGTAATGGATATTTACAAAGCATATATCATTTTCATATTGCTTATAATTTACTATGTGTAGGAGGTTATGTGCTGTTCTTACAAACAATGAATTGTAAACCGGAGCCAAAAGCGAATTCTTGTGTAGATTTAAAGAGTTACAGGTGGGGCTTGCATGTATACTTAGTGACAATACCTTTTCATGGCTTTCTTCCCACCACCCCCATATGCTCCCAACATTTTTAGAATTCATAGGTACTAGTGGTTCCATTTAACGCAGAACTACAGTATCCATGGAACCAATATCCACAGTTTCAGTTATCCATGGCTTAAAAAAAATAGGGACACATACCATAGAGTCATGCTGGAAAGTGCCTAGCAAGGTGTCCTCTCTAGGAATCACTAGGTCCTCCAACCTAGGTCCTCCAACACAACTCTATGGTATGTTTGTACCGAAGTCCTTTATTTTAATAGGGTTTGCTATTATCCGTGATTTCACTTAAAA
This sequence comes from Gambelia wislizenii, assembly GCA_030847615.1. Taxonomy (NCBI): domain Eukaryota; kingdom Metazoa; phylum Chordata; class Lepidosauria; order Squamata; family Crotaphytidae; genus Gambelia; species Gambelia wislizenii. The sequence continues at coordinate 116,273,315 of JAUMIR010000004.1, forward strand.
ATGGTAACTCCAAGGACATATCCCTCATAGATAGAGGGCGACCTGTATACCCAGAGCTTGGAAAAGTTACTTTTTGAGATTGCAACTTCCAGAATCCCTAGTAGCCAGGCTGGCTGGGGCTACAAGATATTGTAATCCATAAAAGTACTTTTTCTAAGCAATGTCCATGTCAGCTTGTCTGTTCATGGAGGTCTCCTGGTCATCCTACTACCTGCCGATATACATCTGACCACAGTCTTGGCTGTGGTACCAGGCTGTTGGAATACCCCCTTCACTGCAGTACGTTAGATACCAAACCTGCTGACTTTTCAGCATCTGTTAAAATGCATTATTTAACAATATGTTTGTTTGTTAATTTCAATGCCTGGTTTAGTGAGTTCTTGCAGGGTTTTGTTTTGTTTTTTTTTGGATTTCCATGTAAGTCTAATTATTGTTCTAATTAATTTCTTGCACATTCTTATAATGCGTTAATGAAAGGCAGTATATAAATATTTTAAATAAATAAACGCACCACATGGTTGCTGGACTAAATAAATGTCATTTACTGCTACTTATTTTAAGTAAATAAAAGAATAACAAACTACACCTTTTTAAAAAAAACACACACACAACCATTTATCTTTCATCTATGCTGGTGTTTTTCTTTCTTCCCTAAGTATGCAGCTTTCACTTGCAATTTTGAAAAAGACCACGTGACAGTGTTCAGAAAACACTGTCAAGTGAGCATTTTCTTCTGAATAATTGCAGAAGCCTGTGTTAAAGCAGACATTGGAAAAGTTACTTTTTTCACTATATCTCCCAGCTGTCGTGGCCAGCATGGATGGTGGGATTCTGAGACTGTGAGTCCAACAAATATAATCTGCATGGAACTTCATTTGGGGGGCTTCTGCACAGTAATGAAATATGTTAATTTCAAAACAGAAAACTTAAAATGTGTTAGTGATTTACTGTATATATTCATGTATAAATCTAGATTTTAATCAAAAAATCAGTCCAAAAAGCCTGGGTCAACTTAAATGCAGGTCAGTACTGCACCTTAACTCTTATCAAAAAGGGAACCATCTCCTTCTCTGAGTTGCAAAAGGTGAGAGCTTGGTCCATCCTGGTAGAACCTAAAAGAAGCACCAACCCCCCCCCTTTGCCATGGGGCTATTTTTGGCCATTTTGAGTGCCTGGGTAGGAAAATGGTGGCGTTGGCTCTTTGTCACTTCCCCTCAAAGGAGTGCTGAGAGAATAGAGGGGGTCAGTGCTTCTTTTAGGTTCTCCTAGGTTCTCCTAGAGTCGCTTTTTGCCACTCTACTCCGAGAAGTGTATGGTTTATTTTTCAATAAGAGTTAATATAGTGGGCCCTTGGTATCCATGGTAGTTTGGTTCCAGGACCCCCCCATGGATACAAAAAAATGTATGCTCAAGTCAGCTGCCACTGCTCCTGCTCCAGGAACTGAGCATGCTTCCCAGAGCTGCTGCTGCCACTTCAGCCTCACCCACCCCAGCCAGTGGCATCATCAACATTTCCCCAGGCAAAACAGGAAAGTGAGGCAAACTGTGGCATGGAGGAAAGTGAGGTGTGGAGGGTGATATATTGCCACTGGTTGCCTGACGCTACAGAGACACACCTGGTGTGCAGCAGGAGGAGAAGGAATGGGAGGAACAGGACCCTGCAGGCTGGGGACTGGTGAGGCAGCTGAGGCAATGGTGGCACCTGGGGTCTTTTCCTCCTCCTCTTTGTTCTCCTCTTGCTGCATGCCACATGTGTCTTTGTTTTGCCTGGGCAACCAGCAGCAACATGTCTCAGTTTGCCTCAGTTTCCTCCATGACTCATTCTCCCCCACACCTCTTCTGCCTCCTGCTAACTGAGTCGTGGAGGCTACCACCACTCTGCCAGGGCCTTTTCTTTGCCGGGAGATGCCCAAATCTGCCCACCTCTGCTGCTGCACCCTCCTCCTGTGTGCAAGCGGTGTCTCCAGGTAGAGGCGTCTCTATGCACTGCTTATTGTGGTGTTTGATGGCAAGTGCAGACTCTTCCCTCAGCTGGAACTGGATTGAAGCCACCAGATTCTACTGGGATCTATTGCTGTTGCCTCTGGAGGAGTAGCATCTGCCAGTGATGGCATGTGGGGATGATGATGATGATGATGATGTGGGGGAGGAAAAAAGAGAAAGGACAGCGAGAGAGGTTGGAGCCCAGCAAATAGCCCATGGAAGCAGTGGTGGTGGCAGGAGACAAGTCCAGTGGGGAGCTGAAGCAGGTGTCCTCCTCTTCCTCCTCCTTCTAGGCCTGGCTGTGGAGAAATCTGCATCTGGGAATTAAGAGCAAGGGCAGTCGTAAAGTGGTAGTCAGCAGATGCCACAGTGCGGAGATGTCACCATCTTTCCTATGTAGCAGTCAGGAGCAAACTGAGAAAGAAGCAGAAGAGGATGGTGGTGGCATGTTGTCTGCCCACTGGGCTTGCTGAAACTACTGAAACTATCACCTAGTGATGATGCTGAAGGATGTGCTTGTGCAAGTGATGTGGAGCTGAGCCAGCCTCAGTGCTTATGGCCTCCAGAATTTACAGAGCCCAGCAAGTCCCCTTTGGCCAATGGAAGCTGCTCAGCTCGAGCATGAGGAAGGAATGGCAAAGTCTCTGCCCTGTGGTGTCCGCTGACTGCCATAGCCCTTGCTCTTGCTTTTCAGCTCACCATCCCTTCCTCGTGCTCAAACTGTGCCACCATCGCTGCCAGCCAAGGGGGACTTGAGCAGTTTCCTCCATGCCTTAGTTTGCCTCAGTTTCCTGTTTTGCCCAGGCAACGTTGACGATGCCACTGGCTGGGGCAAGCACGGCTGAGGTGACAGCAGTATTTCTGGGGAGCATGCTCCATTTCCTAGACAGGAGCAGCGGCTGCAGGATGAGTAGGAGACAACTGTGGAGCCCTGGCCATCTGCTGCTGCCTTCATGGAGATGCCTTTGCCTGGAACCACCACATGCACACAGGAAAGAGGGAGAAGAGGAGGCAATGGAGGATGCAGAGACACAGGTCTGGCCCAGGGCACAGCAACAGCCATACTTGGATACCTCTCTGTGAAGAAAATGCTCTGGCAGAGTGGAGGCAGGTGAAGGTGGGTGGGGGAAACTGAGGCATGGAGGGTGGTACGCTGCTGCTGGTTGCCCGAGTGAAGTAAAGACACATGTGATGTGCAGGAGGAGGTAGAAGAGGAGGGAAGGCCTCTGCAGGACAGGGGCCAGCGGGGCAGATGAGGCAGTGGTGGTGCATGGGGTCTACTCCTCGCCTTCCTGCTGCTGCTGTGTATCATGTTGTTGTTTTTTTGCCCGGGAACACCAACGACACTACTGACTGGGGCACACCAGACTCAATCCACTATTGCTCAAATCTGCAGATGCTGAACCCACAGATACTGAGGGCTCACTCTACTTACCTAAGCTTTTATCAGAAAAGGAACTATTCCCTTCTCTGAGTAGAATGGCAAAAGGTCTTTTTGAATGCTTGGGTGGAAAAATGGTGACGGTGGCAGGCAGGAGCAGCTGCCCCCCTGAGGCTGTGCTCACATTTCCCCTCTCTGTGGAATGACCTTCAGCTTATCCATGTGTCATATGAAAATCCATAATCCCCCCCCCCAAATCCTGCCCTGGATTTATACATGAGGTCAATTTATACATGAGTACAAATGGTAAATCGTTGTCAATCCACTTTGACAATAAGTGAGGTGCCATCTGTATTGGAGCAACCTGGGTTGTTTTGGCACTACTAGTTAAACATGCATCAAGTTGCCTTTTAAGCTGTTAATATTTAAAGAGTAACTAGAAATGGGCAGTTGCAGAGGCTGTGCTCTGTATGTGCAATGTACCTTTGCACTCATCATCACCATCTTTATTTCTATCCTGCTTTTTTCCCAATTTGGGACTCAAAAGCGGTGTACAATAAAAAAGATTGTTAAAATCAGGAAGATATGAAAGTTAAAACACTAGTAAACAACAAAAAAGCTAAAAACAGCTAAAAAATTTTAAAAACACACATTTCCCATACACGACCTCCACCTCTTTGCGATAATAAAAAGAAATGCCACCAAGCAGAGTCATAACTGGCTTATAGATCTCGGTTAGTGGCATCACCTTAGGAAAAGGCAGTAGATCAGCGGTAAAGTATAATGCTTTCCATTTGGAACCTCTCAGGTTGTCAGGTGTTGGCATTAGGTGTGAACCACCATGTTCTTGTCAGCAACCTACATTCTTACCAACAACAACAACAACAATAATAATATATTTATATTCCACCTTTTCCCTAGGGAATCAAGTCGGAGCACAACATAATTATAACAATAAAATATTATAACAATAAAAGCTCAAAGTTAAAAAACAATTCCATATCCCATTCCTCCCCCCCAATCATAAAAACAACAAAGAACAATAAAATAGAAATTTAACAACAGAATATATTAAAATTACAAATATAAATTCAATAACATTGTGGGTAGATTTGTTTTTTGTCTTGATCTGGAAAGCTAATCTGGAAAGGCCTGCCAGAAGAGATCTGTCTTAATGGACTTTTTAAAGGCTTCTGGTGTAGTAATATGACGGATCTTGACTGGCAGGTCGTTCCATAGCCTGAGAGTGGCTGATGAAAAGGTCCTCTGGGTCACTGCAGCCAATCTGGTCTTCTTTGGCTGCAACAGGTTCCTCACAGAGGACCTAAGTGTGTGGGGTGGACTATATGGAGGAAGGCCCTTCCGCAAGTAGCCTGGACCTAGGCCATGTAGGGCTTTAAAGGTTATAACCAACACCTTGTACCTTGCCCAGAAACTAATTGGCAGCCAATGAAGTGATTTTAAGACAAGTGTTATGTGGTCGGCTTTAGGTGTACCTGCGACCAACCTGGCTGCCATGTTTTGTACCAACTGAAGTTTCCAAACTTGGCACGAGGATAGCCCCATGTAGAGTGCATTGCAGAAGTCCAGCCAAGAGGTTACTAGAGCGTGTACCACTATTTTTAGGTCACCCTGCTCCAGCAAAGTTCTCAGCTGACGTATCAGCCGAAGCTGATAACAGGCACTCCTGACGGTCCTATCTATCTGGGCTGTCAGCTGGAGAGACGAGTCAAGGAGCACCCTCAAGCTGCGAACACAGTCCTTCTGGGGAAGTGTGACCCCATTTAAGACTAGTGGGCATATTTCCATTCCTGGGTTAGGGGTCCCAATAGCAAGTACTTCCATCTTATCTGGATTCAGCTTGAGACTGTTTTCCCTCATCCAGTCCATTACCAATCCATTACCTTAGTTGCTGTAGCAGTCCAAGACAGAGATGACTTTGGATTAGGGAAATCTGTAACAATTGATTAAATCTAAATAGAACTTTTATGACCATCTTGGAGCATAGTGCCAATAAAACTTGCAAAGATACTTTTTTGGACTATAACTCACAGAATTCCCCAGCTATGTGACATTCAACATTTAGTGAGGCCACACCTTGAAACTAGAGAAGTAACTAAAAAATTTATAGGCACAATACAAAGGGTTACAATAATTTACTTCCTTCCTTCATTATTAAAAAGGAATTATAAGCAACTCACTATTTGTAACAAATTACATGCATACCTACTATTACTACTACCATGGGGTGGGGGGTAGTATTTAGAGTCTACATCATTTTTCTAAAGGGATAAGTAAGTCTGAACAGGAAAGGAACATTTTCCCTCAGAACAGTGTTGAAGTTGTTCCTGCACATCTGACAGTAATTTGCCTTTTCTCTCAGACAAAGTGTGGGTGGGCAAGCCTCTGTGCGTCCCCAAGATGTCACAGGATTACAGTGTCGAGAGTTTGCCTCTTGACACCCTCTGTCAAGTGCAAGGCCCGTCATTACAGCATTGAAATCTAAAGCAGCAGGCTTCATACACTTTGCAGGATACAGTAATATATTTTAACAATGAAGAGTTTTTGCTCAAATGTGGGTTGGGGAGTTTTGAGAGTACAGTAGTGTCCATTTGCAAAGCAGACTTTGAAAAATACGGTATGCTAAGGACCATGCTCGCCTTGGCCTCAAACAGCAATGAGAATCATGCAGCTCTCCCGATGCTATTGAACTATAAATCTCAGCAGCCCTAGCAAGAATTGCCAAAGGAGAACAATGCTGGGCATTGCAGCCCAATGCCTTCTAGATCATGATTCCCACCCATGGTCTAAATATTTGTTTTCAAAATGCTTCATTAAAATCTAGTGTTGACTTTGGAGATGCATTCAAATCTCCATGTACTGAGTAAAAGATCAAATGGGAACACATGTTCCCCACCCCTGCCATCATGAAGGAAAAGGAAGAAAGGGAAAAGGAAGGAAGAAAGAGATAAAGAAAGAAAACAATTCTTCTTGGACAGTGAAATAAGTACTATTTTTGTCCTCCAAATAATCTTATTACACAGAAAAGCTTGTGCTGCTGTTTCTGGGTTGGGAAATGTTGTTTCCTAAGTTCTGTCACTGAATAAAATGGCCTGTTTTGAACTGAACAACTTCCTTTGCAAAACTCGGCTTTGAAAGAATACTGCTGCCACCCACACCCACACCCCCATGGGTTTCTTAATAGTTTTGGGATTTTTGAAGCCAGTAGCATAAAATCTATATTTTGTCCTTTGGCAGAAACACAGTCAGGTCTCTTCACTGAGGGCTATTGACTCCTAATTGATTCGAGAGACTGTTGGAAAGGAATGTGTTCTGTCTCTATTCTCCCTCCAGGGTTTCAGCCTTCTAGGCAGTTAGGTCAGTCTTGATAGGCTCCCCAGCTTCCTCACCTATTAATCAGATAGTGGTCAGGTCACCTTGCCACAACTTTCTCTGTGGCAATTTACAAGCTACAATTCAGTGCTATGACTAGGATTGACAAGATTAGAAGAATTTGGACAAAAAATCCTAGAGGGAACCCAGTAGGCTACTTATGTAGGAAACAGTATTTAAATACATGTTGAGTCCTCCCCCACCCCCAGCAAAATGTCTTCTGTTTTTAAAAAATGTCATTGTTATAGTAGATCAATTCTAAAATTAGAATTAGCCCTCAACCCAAATATATTCAGTGACCTGACACAATCTGCCTTCACCCTGCTGGGAAGATCTTTCTATGACGATATAAACAGTTTGAACTCTGACAGGAATTTGTAACCTGTTCATAAAAGCCAATCTGTTAAAATTTGTCACGAGAATGAAAATTTGAATGTGCATATATGAGACAATGCTTAGGGCTGGTCAAATTCTGATATGTTGCTAAGTGCAAATATTTGATGTTTGGCAACATAGCTGTGACATTGAAAAAGGCTAATATACTGACAGTTGAAACTTGTCTCCTTCCTGAAATTTTGTAACAATTGGGTACTTGGATATAACTGTTCTGATATTGTGCACTTGAACTTGGACACAATAAATGAAGATGGTCAGCACCAATGTACACTTTGGGACCAGTAGTTTAAAATACATAGGTGTCAAGATAATAGGGCAGGAAATAACTTTCCCAATTTCTTATCAAATCCCCCTCAATTGATGATTGGTGTCCAATAGAAACATATGTTAGATGACACAAATGGCACAATTATTATGACTGCTATTAAAGATGAATGGAAAAATAAGGCAACTCTAGTGGACAGTATATACTCTACACCTAAAAAATGCAGTGTTAGTGTTGCTGGAGGACTGATGAAATCTTGTAAGTTATATTGATTATCTCTGCAACACTATTCAAATGTGTATTTGTTTTAGAAAATGACTTGTTCCTCTGTATTTTAAGCCTCCTAGAGAAACAGCAACTATGACACTACCAGCATTCATTTTTATGACTACTGTGTTATTATGCTTGGTGGCTTTAATATGACCTCTGCTTCTGACCTCATCTTAAGCTCTTCTTTAAGTCTTAACAGCCAAATGTCTTATTTCTGAATCCTCAAAATTCCATATGCTTGTACTTGACCTAGATTTTTCTGGCAGTGCCTGATAGCTGGGGTGAGCTAAGCTATTCTCTGTTAAAGCCCTAAATTCCATCCTTTATGATAGAAAGATGGGTATTCTTTTATTTCCTTGTAGACATTTTTGTCATGGGAATCAGAATCAGGTGACTTAACATGCTCTTTGTTTTCTTGTTTTCATCAGGGATGGCAAATTATTTTTCCAAATCCAATTCACACTTTTTATACGTTTCCTTCCTTCTGTCCTTCCTTAAGTAGAGGAGGCTTCTGTCCTCAGATTGCTTTTCAAAGGTAACTGTAGCGCTTTTGGTATAAGTACTTGGAGACTTGAGATTTGCAGGGGGGGGGACTTTTCTTGAGGACTGAGCTGTGCTGTAAGAAATTCAGAAGGCATGGAGTAATACCTTGCAGTGCTGGAGTTGTCATTTTGTTAATGTTCATGTTTGGCACATATCCAAGTAGAAGAGTGAGAGTGTTCTTGATTGATCAGAAATGAGTGGTCCTAAGCTGGAGGTAGGCAACCTAGATGTTTTGGACCACAGTTTTCATAAGTCTCAGGCAGCTTGGCTAATGGTCAGCAGTGATTAGAGTTGTCCAAAACATTTGGAGGGCACCAGTATTCCTACCTCTACCTCAGGCCCAATAAGAGATGAGAGATATCACCAGTTGACTAGCAGCCTAAGAAGAACTATTCTTCTGTCTCTGTTCAAAAACATGGTTGCCCTTGCTTGCTGCTGCCTGGCTAGATGGCACTGTTAAAGTTTTCCACTTGCTCCATTCTGGGGTGGGGCTTGTTCTAGGAAGCTGAACCTACAATCACATGATTCCTCCTATTAGACCTGTGTTATTCCTAGATTAGATATTGGGTCAGTAAGGACCCACCTCTGAGACTTCACTACATGCACTGTAGCCTACCCAGAGCTGTTTGAGTAGATAAATGGTATTAGTGTGGTGTAGTAGCGCTAGCACTAGCCTGCATGCTGGAAAAGTAGATTTGGATATCCCTTGGTTAACATTGAGTAACACACCATTTCCAATGAATTCAAGATGCTTTTTCTCCTATTGCTGGTAGAATATAGATAAACTACATAGGGGTGGGGATCATAGAGGAAGCAAATGTGAATTCTCACTAGATGTGAAGATGACTAAAGTGAGGCTCTCATACTTTGGACATATCATGAAATTGACATGACTCACTGAAAAAAGATTATAATGCTTGGTAAAGTGGAAGGCAGTAGCAAAAGCAGGAGATGACACTATAGTTAAATCAACTCAGTCAAGGAAGCCATGCGCCTGAGTTTACAAGACCTGAGCAGGGCAGTTGATGAATGGGGAATCTTAGAGATCTCTCATGCATAGGTTTGCCTTAAGTCAAAGTCAACTTGATGGCAAACAACAACCAAAAGATGGGGAACCTGTCACCTTCCAGATGTTGCTGAACTCTAGCTCTCATCAGCCCAGCCAACACTGCCAGTTGGCAGAGATGATGAGGCTTTTATATGTTCAACATTCCTAAAGCTTGGTTTAGTTATCATTCAGACTGCTGTAATAATAACGACAATGAAACTTTATCTGTTATGAAGAAAAAGAGCATGGATCTTACACACTAAGGTAGGGATAGGAAGGCTGGTTCCATCCAGCTACTTTGGATTTTACCTCTTTTAACCTCTCACTATTGCCTATGGTGGCTGGGGCTTATGGGAGTTGCAGCCACAAACCAGACCTTGGAAAAATAATGTTTTCAAAGGTCTGTACAGAACAAACGGAGGGCACCAGGTTGCCTACCCCTGCACTAAAAAGATGCATAGAAAGATACTGACCCTTGTTTTCAATTCAGACGCTGCTTCAGTATTTGGTCAAGATTGTGTCCAGTACCTTTCAGAAATCACTCTCTCTCTCTCTGGCTTTTTTTTCACAAATGAAGATTCAGGAAGGACTTGTCCCACGCTTTCTGCAAGCGCGCTGATGACTAAAAAGGCCAATCCGAGATAAACAAGTCTGGTTGCAGAAAGCACAGCAGAGGGTCTTCTTGGGTGATGTTTCCAGGTTGTGATTCTTTCTGCGTTGTCATTTCTCTTCAAGACTTGTTCAGCGTGAGTTCTCAAATAAAGCTGCAGCATTGTAGATAGTGTGTCTTCATGCCTCCCGATGTGAGGCCAGGGTGGACCATTGTTGGTGATCAATTTGGCCGAGCCTGAGATATTGTTTCAGGGAATCCTTGTATCGGTTTTTGGAGTGCCCCTCTTATGCTGACCCATGGTGAGTTCACCGTAGAGTACTATTTTGGGGAGGCAATGGTCCTCCATTCTAGAAATGTGCCCTGCGCAGCACAGCTGTGTTCCCAGTATCATGGCCTCGAAACTGGTGATCCCTGCGTGCTCAAGGAAAGCAACATTCGTCACATAGTCAGTCCAGTGTATATTTAGGATTGTGCATATACAGCGCTGATGAAAGCGTTCGAGGAGTTGTAAGTGTTGGCAATAGGTGACCCATGTTTCAGACCTGTAAAGGACAACAGACAGTACAATGGCTCTATACACACTGATTTTTGTGCTTCGCCTCAGGTGTTTATTACTCCAGACTCTTTTGTAAAGTCTTCCAAATGCGCTAAATGCCTTTGCTAATCTGTGATCGATCTCTTTGTCAGTCTTGGCATCTGAGGAGATGATGTTTCCCAGGTAGGTGAACTACTGAACAGACTTAAGCACAGATTTGCCTACGGCAATGTGGGGATGGCGGTGTTCGTCCTGTGGTGCAGGCTGGTAAAAAACTTCCGTTTTCTTCAGGTTGACTTCCAGCCCAAACAGCTCTGCAGCTGTTGCAAAGCAGGATGTTAGGCGCTGCAGAGCTGCTTCTGTGTGGGCAACAAGGGCAGCATCCAGTGAAAAGCAGCTCACAGATTAGATGGTTTAGAGTCTTAGTGAGAGCCCTCAGATGGCTTAAGTTAAACAAGCTACCATCAATACAGTAACGTATATAGATGCCGTCTTCTTCTTCAAGCTCTGCCATAGTCCTTTGGAGCATCATACTGAAGAAGATTGTAAATAAAGTTGGAGCAAGAACACAACCTTGCTTCACTCCATTAGTTATTAGAAAGGGCTCTGAAAGAGCATCTCCGTATCTGACTTGACCGTGCTGGCCCTCATGTAGCACGATAATCATTTTAAGGAATTTGGGGGGACATCCTAGTCTTTCCAGGATCTGCCACAGACCTTTTTACTCACAGTGTCGAAGGCTTTGGTGAGGTCAACAAATGTTACATAGAGACCCTTGTTCTGCTCCCTACATTTTTCTTGCCGTTGTCTAAGGGCAAATACCATATCTGTAGTACTCCTGTTGGCTCTGAAGCCACATTGGCTTTCAGGAAGAAGTTCTTCTGCAATAGCAGGAACTAATCTGTTCAGGAGTATCCTTGCAAGGATTTTTCCAGCAATAGAGAGCAGTGTTATGCCTCGATAGTTTGAGCAATCGGATTTTGCTCCTTTTTTTCTTGTACAGGCGATGATGACTGCATCTCTGAGATCTGATGGCAGTTCTCCTTTTCCCCAGCAATTCACAAGGAGTTAGTGGAATTTAACATGGAGCACATGACCTTTCAGAAATACATTGATTATAAATGCATTTGTGTTTTTTGTTATTGATTTATAATTGGTGCACCAAATATGTTTTCTCTCTATCCATTTAGAGGTCTTGTATTCTGCTGCATATTGTCCTGTGTCTGTGCCTTAAAGTCACCTGCTGACTTATGGTGACTTCACACATTTGTTGGGGTTTTCTTAGGTAAGGGATTCTCAGAGGTGGTTTTGCAATTTCCTTCCTTTGAAATATACCCTACAACACCTGGTATCATTGGTGGTCTCCCATTCAAGTACTAACTGGGTCAGACCCTGCTTAGCTTCCAAGATCAGATGGGAACTGGTACCTAAGCAGTTTTTTGTTCTTTTTCAAAATATCATTATAAATAATCATGGGTGTGTATTTATAGTTTGGAGGGAATCATTGCTATGCTTAAGTGTCTTTTTTTTTTTTTACTTTGTCAAGAATAGTTTATAATCTTGCCCTAAAAACATACTTGGAAATCCCATCTGCATAATGAATTTTGGATTCAACATGTGTATCCCAGATGTTCCCAGGCATCTCACTTGGTGTATGCTTCTATAAAACAGAAGAATTGCCCCTCCCCAATGCCTCTGTTAATCTCCTTTGGCTTAGCATATGAGCATTACCAAAGCAACAAGCAGTGGTGTTGTAGTGGAGCCAGGTCTTATAGGATTGGAGTGCCAAGACATTTTTGGTTAGCAGGGGACCGTGACATCATCTGTCACCTTCCTCAGGCTCTCTTGTTTCCTCTGAAACTAAAGCAACCTTTTCAGTAGCTGTAGAGATAAGAATGGATTGTACCAGCAACCATAGATTTTTGTGAGCCATCCAATGAAGCATATTTTGGGGTAGTTTGGTCCTGAGTGGGCAATTAAGCTTTACAGAGAACTACTCCTGGTAGAAATTAGAACTTCTGAAACTGTGATTTGGTGAGATGGATTAACATAGCTACTTACATTTTTGGGCTATCCTTGGAGGCCTGGTTGTGGGGATTGCCTTGATGCATGCCTGAAAAAATTACCACTACAACACTCTGTGTGTGTGTGTGTGTAGAGGGGCTGGAAAGTCTCTGGGTAAATGAACATGGATTTAGTGCAGTTGCTTATCCCTGAGGAACAGGTAGCACATGTAGTGAAGAACTCTGCATTAAACTTCTGGGCTGAAGGCTGTTTCAGAATGCTTTTCTAAGTAGAGCAAATGCAAGCAAAGCTTCCAGCTGGTAACATTAGCAAAAAATCATTGTCAATCCAGCTCAGTCCCTGTAACATCAGGTGGTTCCATAACCTTGCGCTTTTCCTTAGCAAAATGTTTGTGGCCACTCTGTGGAGTTCCCCTGCCCTGGCTACTTAGTCAATACTTCTTTGCCCCGAGAGGTTATCCTTCACTTGATCTGTGTTCCACTACCAAAAGGACTCATTTCTCTTTAAACAAGCATTGGACTCAGTGCTTGCTTCATTTGTTTCACTGACTATGGTTCTCTGTGTTTATGTTTCAGTTGCTGCTTTTTGCATTTTGCAAATGTGTTTTGATGATCAGTTTATTGCTTTTATGCTTTATTATTTGTATATTGAGTAAGCTAACTGCTTTGTTTTAGATGGGAAAACTTGGGTCTCAGTTGCACAGATAAATATAAATAAAGAAATAATGGCATAGGAAGCCCCAGACAGTTCACTTCTTTATGCTCCAGTAACCTTGGCAGTCACTGAGTGGAACCTGCTGAGCCTTGTAGATTAAAAAGCTGTGCAGTCCCTAGGTTAGTTACAAAGTCTAGGCAAATATCTGGCTCTTCATATCCCATATGGAAGGGCAGAGCTTTGAATTAAAGCAACTAGTTGCTGATCTCCTATTTGTATTCTTTTGTCTCATATTAGTTAGGTTTAAAAAATGTTCTATTGGAATGGAATCATTCCATCCATATTTTGATAAAATCAAACCTATCTCTTGATCCTGTTTGAAGGCCCACACTGGTACCTACTTGTAGAAACCTCTGAATAAACCCTGCCAATAAAACCCTATGAGACGGTTGTCCTAAGTTGAAGTTGACTTAAAGGCAGATAACAAGAACAACAACAACCTACTTGTAGATCAAGTGTTGGAATCATGCAGGTCCCTAGAAACTGATGGACTGCACTTCTTATCAGTAATAACCAGCACAGCCATTGGTGGGGAATGCTGGAAGTTGGTAGTCTAACAACTTCTTGAAGATTGCATAGTCTCCACCCTCACTGTGGAAAGAGCTTGGCAAAGTTACATTTTGGACAGCACCTCCCAGAACATCCCAGCCAGCATGGATGCAGTGGACAAAGCTGGCTGGAGGATTGTGAGAGTTTGTCCAAAACCTGTTTTTCAGTACATTCAGATCTTCAGTAGAGGTGGTCCTACAGGTACCCTAGCCATCTGAGATGAGACTACTAGTGTGGGGCAGGAGTATATTTACCAGCGGAACAAGATGAGAGTCTTGGCTCTCAAATAAGCATTTTGCTACCCAGATGAAATTGTCTTTCTGTCATCAAATTTCTAGCATTGCAGAGAGTGAGAAATTGAAAATCATTTGCATCTAGAACACTTGTTGTGTTTGCATTCCTTCTGTAACTCTGCCAGATCTTTTTCTCTAGATGATTAAACTGTAGTTCCAAATGCTTAACTGAAGTTCTAAGTTACAGCAGTTTAAGAAATTTGGGGACTGAAGGTCAATTTAATGGGACACATAATTCTTATGAGGGTTGGGGAATGTTTGGTAGTACTCTCCTAGTTGTGAATCCCACTTTCCAGATAGGGCTGCCTTATTTCTATCTATCACACTGCCCCTTTGACTTCAAGCAAAGATTCAGAATATGCACACACACAAATATACAACCTCTTGAGTGTTTCACATGTTATTTTAATCCTGCTGAAAGTTTCATGTTGCTTTTGATTTTGTAGCTTTTAGCTTATTTCATTTATCTAAGTACTTTTTAATTGTTTAATTATTTTATTCTTTTGGTAAATCAACTAGCCTGCACCACAGGACGAACACCACCATCCCCACATTGCCGTCGGCAAATCAGTGCTCAAGTCCGTTCAGCAGTTCACCTACCTGGGAAGCATCATCTCCTCAGATGCCAAGATTGACAAAGAGATCGATCACAGATTAGCAAAGGCATATAGTGCATTTGGAAGACTTCACAAAAGAGTCTGGAGCAATAAACACCTGAGGCAAAGCACAATAATCAGTGTGTATAGAGCCATCGTACTGTCTATCCTCCTTTATGGATCTGAAACATGGGTTACCTATCGCCACCACCTACGACTCCTTGAGCGCTTTCATCAGCGCTGTCTACACACAATCCTAAATATACACTGGACTGACTATGTGACGAATGTTGCTGTCCTTGAACAAGCAGGGATCACCAGCATTGAGGCCATGATATTGAGAACACAGCTGCGCTGGGCAGGGCACGTTTCTAGGATGGAGGACCATCGCCTCCCCAAAATACTACTCTACGGTGAACTCGCCACGGGTCAGCGTGGGAGGGGCGCTCCAAAAAAGCGATACAAGGACTCCCTGAAACAACATCTCAGGCTTGGCCAGATTGATCACCAACGGTGGTCCGCCCTGGCCTCACATCGGGAGGCATGGAGACGCACTATCTACAATGCTGCAGCCTTATTTGAGAACTCACGACGAACAAGTCTTGAAGAGAAACGACAACGCAGAAAGAATCACAACCCAAAAACATCACCCAAGGAGACCTTCTGCTGCACTTTTTGCAACCGGACTTGTTTATCTCGGATTGGCCTTTTTAGTCATCAGCGCGCTTGCAGAAGGCGCGGGATGAGTCCTTCCTGAATCTTCGTTTGCGAAGAAAAGCCAGAGAGAGAAATCAACTGGGAATATAATTCAAGGATAGTATAAAAACACTTGGAACAAATTATTTCTTTAAAAAAAAGATTGTGACCATTGAGTGTGTTTATTTTTAAAGTTTACTTGGATATCTAGTTCTGTTTTGTTATGAGCAAAGCCTCTCCTGCATTGATGTTTTGGCCTTCATAATAATAGCAGAAATGACGAGACCACACACAGAAGTTTGGGTTGAAATATGGGCCACTTTATTGATAGAATTCCTATTTATTGTAGTTTCTTGAGGTATGCCGAATGTGCTAAAAGGGGGGAGATCCCTCATGGGGGGCACGCACATGGGCAGTTGGTCACAACCGACCTAACCCCCAGCGTCCCTGGGCGACTCACCTGAGCCCCAAGGGGGATCCCGATGTAAGGGGTTCCCCTTGGGCGCCAACTGCTGGAGGGCCCCGCGTCGGGAAGGAAATCCCTAAGCCATATGGCTTCTGGGAAGGATCTCCCACCAGAGGCTGACCCCAAGGATATCCTACATCCCTGTACCCTATCCATTAGGGACGCCGGTACAGTTCAGTGGAAGATATCCTACCACTCAACATGAGGTTGCCATAGGTGAACGCCAAGTTATAATCTCCCCGCTCCCCGCCATAGATAGGGGCAAGTGTCAACTTAGCCCCTATCCCCCCAAGAGGAGGCTAACACAGCCCTCACCCCCTGCTGCATACCCTCAAGAAAGAGCTGGATCCCCAAATCCGACAAGTGTACCCCATCAACCCGATAGAGTTCAGGGCGTTTGTATGAAATGCCCGGGTATTGTATAAAATGGCCAAGGCCTTCAGCCAGAGCCCTGTGAACAGCCTTGTTCACTTTCTTGCGAGCAATATCCAACAGCTTGGGCGGCCCGTCGCCTGGATAAGAAAGTCGCGGGATGATGTCAGACCACACCAAAGATGTTTTAGGCCAAGCCGCCTTAATCCGTCGCAAGTCAGCCAAAGCCTGCAATGCCAATGCTCTGCCCTTCAACAGGCCTAAATCATTGCCGCCGAGGTGGATGACCAGGACATGTGGAGGAAGTCCACGACGCTCCTGCAAGAGGAAAGAGATTAAACCATTCCACCTCAAGCCCCGTTTGCCGAGCCATTCGATAGAGGCAATGTCTCCCAGACCCAGCTGCGGACCCAACGGGCTCCTCTTGGCATATCTCGCTGCCCAATACACAAAGCTGTGGCCACAAATCAGTACCCGGTATCTCATATCTGGAAAGAAAGCAGAGACAATCGGCAAAGACAATCGAAAAGCACAGACACTCACTTGCATAGCGGATGAACGTAACCCTTGTAGGCAGCAGATTTCCATCGCCCCAAGCGCTTGATAGCCTCAGGTTGCATTCCCATGGCCGCGGCGGTCGAAGCCGCCCCGATCCGAAAGGAGTGCGAACAAAAACGCACACCTCCCAAGCCCAGACGCGATAAGGCTTTGGTGGTAAGGGACCAAAATTGATACTTAGTCAATGGGGACCCGTCCGCGTGACAAAAAAGGGGGCCGGGGCCAGAAGGGCGCAACTTCAAATACTCCCTAAGGGCCACAACTGGACAAAGAGTCGGGTCGTAGCACTCACGTAGGGTAATACTACTACCTTTGCCCAGCTGGTCAGTTTTGGATCGCCTAATCGTCAGCGTGACGTGATTAGGGCCAACTGCAATGTCACCCAGGCCCAGCGCAAGTCCCGCCAAGTCCTTTTTGGACGCCACCACCAGCTCGCTGATCCGTAAAGCCCCGAAGAAGGCCGTCAAGGAGGCAGCGTGGAGCAAGGCGGCCTCAAATGGGGTAGAACACAGGCTGGGCCATATCTGGTAAAGGCCTTTAAGGATGGCTGGTGAGAGGGGTTGCCTATCATCGTTCGCCCTGCCCCGCTGCCTGGCCCAACCCTCCAGCGCCTTCCGGATCCTAAAGTCGGAGGTGTTGTCCTGTAGTCCCTGTGCCTTACTCCAGAAGGCCAAGGCGGCCAGCCTGGACCGAATAGATTGGGGGGCAAGGCCTTTCTGTTTAAGGGATACACAGAAGTGTAAGAGGTGAGGGACAGGAATAGGCCAGGAATTCGGGAGATGCACGGAGTCTCTAAACTCGAAAAATTCCTGTATAGACCGTTTGTACACCTTCCTGGTGCTTGGAGCGATGGAGAGGCTAATGGCCTTAACTATCTCACCAGTCCAAGCTCCCAGAAATCCTCCGGCATCGGGTCCGGCATCTCGGCGGCGCCCGGAGCTAATCGCCTGAAGCGGTCCATCTGCGAACGGGAGAGAGCATCGGCAATGCCGTTGTCCACTCCCGCTACATGAGATGCAGTAAACAGAATGTTATACTGGAGGCATTGCAGGGTGAATGCCCTGACCAAATTCATCACCCTTTTGGACTTGGAAGTGAGGGAATTCACCACCTGTACAGTGGCCATGTTGTCGCACCAGAAGCGCACAGTGGAGTTTGCAAACTCCCTCGGCCACAGTTTGACGGCCACTAGGATCGGGAAGAATTCCAGGAAGGTGAGGTCAGCCGTAATGTCCGACCCAACCCATGAGCTGGGCCAACGCTCAGCGCACCACCTCCCCGAAAAGTAGACACCAAACCCCAGAGATCCGGATGCATCTGAAGACACCTTAAGGGCATCGCCTAAACGTAATTCATCCCGCCAGAAGGAAATCCCATTAAACTGTTCCAGGAAGGTATACCATACATCCAGGTCCAGCTTAATCTCGCGGGTGATCCGGATTCTGTGATGTGGTAGAACAACACCCCTGGTAGCATCGCATAGGCGCCGGAGAAAGGCCCTGCCCGGGGCTATAACCTTGCATGCGAAATTGAGGTGACCTATAAGTTCCTGGAATTCTTTAAGGGTGGCCTTGTTGCGTTGAAGGAAGGAAATGACCCTGAGCAGGAGATCATCTATCTTATCCGAGGGCAGGCGGCAAAACTGGTTAACTGTGTCAATTTCGATACCCAGAAAAGCCAATCGCTGACTCGGTCCCTCCGTCTTTTCTTGAGCTAGAGGAACCCCAAAGATCGCCATGAGGTCTTGGAATTGAGTCATAAGGTATTGACAGACCCCCGTGCCGAAACGCCCAACAAAGAGGAAGTCGTCGAGGTAGTGTACCACCCCACGATACCCAGTGTGATGCTTAATTGCCCATTCCAAAAAGGTACTGAACTTCTCAAATGCGGCACAGGAGACAGAACAGCCCATAGGCATAGCACGATCCATATAATAGAGGCCATCAAATGAAAAGCCCAGGAGCTCGAAATCGTCCGGATGAACCGGCAACAGGCGGAAAGCAGATTTAATATCACATTTGGCAAGTTCAGCGCCGAGGCCATGTCGCTTGACAACCCTGACCGCTGCGTCAAAGGAGGTGTAGTGAACCGTGCACAGTTCTTGTGGAATGGAATCATTTATGGAATGCCCCCTCGGATAAGACAGATGATGTATAAGTCGAAATTCGCCCGGTGTCTTCTTTGGGACAATGCCCAAAGGAGAGACCCTTAAGCATGGTGAGGGTGGGTGTTCGAAGGGGCCCAGGACACGACCCTCAGTGACTTCCTTCTGTATTTTTTGTCTAACAACGTGTTCCAATCTGTGAACAGATTTAAGGTTGGGCGCCAAGTAAGGCTTGCGAATACCCTGATAAGGAATTCGAAAGCCCTCGTGGAACCCATCGCGGAGGTACTGGGCTGCCGAGCGGTCCGGATACACATACAGCCAGGCAGCCAGAACGTCCAGCCTAATTGGACTGGGCCCCTTTTCCCTGATGTGTGAGGTTGTTGGGATTGTTGGGGCCCTTCCTACCTCCTGGTTGGTCTCTACCGAACTGTCCCCTCCCTTTAGGGCAATTGCGGAATGAATGGGGGCCCCCGCAGATGGAACATTCGTGGCGAAAGGCACACGGGCGGCGGGAGCACGAGCCTCTGTAACCAAACTCCCAGCATAACAAACGGCGATTGGGCGTCACCGACTGATTAGGCAGCGAAGTCTGGCGGGAAGAACTGCCAGGACGAGCATTTTGCAGCAGGTGGCCGCTCTGCGCTCGATCACCCAATATGGGTCGGCTAGGGGACATGATTTGCAACCACAGGTGCGAATTGATAATGTCCCACCGCAAGGTAGGGGAAGAGGCAGCCATCTGCCGGAAGGCTTCGTCGTATTGAAGCCAAGCCGGGCCTGCGAAATCAACATAAGCCCTGTAAACAATGTCTAGGTATCGGAAAAGGGCATAGGATTTGTGTGGCTGGCTATGAGAAACCACTCCAGCGTAAATGAGGAAACCAGCTAACCAGTTAGCCCAATTTCTGTCGACCCGCCTCTTCTTAATTTTTTCTTTTTCCCTGTCATCCAATTCATCCTTCTCCTTTTTCTCCAGCTCTCGGAAAAGTAGGGAAAAGATATCCACATACTCCCCCTTCAGGATTTTTTCTTTGGTAGCAGGGGCTAAATGCTCGCCCAAAGCAGGGGCCTGCTCCAATCCTACAGGAATGTGGGGAAGGCCCATGGTAGCCTGGCCACCCGGTGGAGGCGAAGCCAGAGGGTTACCAGTGTAAGGGGACCCCAATGGCATAGGTGGGTACCAACCGTACATAGTGCCAGGCGGGCTTCCTGGGAAAGCAGTAAAAGCCTGAGCACCAGGTTCGGTTTGGGGTTCTGGCTGGCTCCAAGGCCACGACTGGGAAGTGTAACCATGACTAGTGTCGTGATTAGACTCACTCTGAGGCAGCGACGCCAGCTGAGTGCTAGGACCTTCGCCTGGAGACTCGTCCTCATCCTGAGTGTCGCGAGGCGCCGCGTCCCCTTGGTCTTCCAAAGCCTGTATGCGAGCAAGAAGTTGGTTAGCTACTTCACTAGAAAGGCCCCCTTCATTGTCCCTGGCAGGACGTTTCGGAGGCCTAGGGAGGCGAACATCCTCTAAGGCCTGCAAGCGATCCAATATTTGTTGTAACACGTTCTCAATCCTGTCCCGCGGGACAGGACCCGCAGGCTCAACTGGGTCATTAGGGGGGGCAGGCACAACTGGTTCACTCGGTTCACGAGGGTGGGCTGGTTCCGCTGGCACCTTGCCTTTACCACCTTTCCTGGCTTTAGGGGCCATGAAGCTGTACCTAACGACAAGGACAGAAACTATTAGTGGAGGCCCAAATTCAAGGCCTAAAATCACAGGCAATTATAGTAGCAAAGCAATGACCTAAATACTGGAACAGTCTGAATAAGGCAAATGGCCTAGAAATTGAGACAACAATCGTGATAGCCAAATTGAATTAGCAACCCAGAATTAAATCAATTGAATCAATTGAGTAGAATTGAATTAATTGAATAAAATTGATTAAAACTATTGACTTGAATTAAATTATTTAAATGAATTAAAACTAGAAACACAGCAGGGGGCGCTCACGTGCAATAAGTTGAATTAATTGAATAAAATTGATTAAAACTATTGACTTGAATTAATTTATTTAAATGAATTAAAACTAGAAACACAGCAGGGGGCGCTCACGTGCAATAAGGTGGAATAAGTAAATCAAGTAATCACTGTAAAATATGAAGTAAAATTGAAGTAAAACTAATTAATTAGAAATCCAAAATTGATAAATTGAATAAAATTAAATGACAGGTTAATTGGATCAAAACTACAAATTGAATTAAATTATTTAAATGAATTAAAACTGATAAAATTGAATAAAATTGAAAATTGATAAAATTGATAAAATTGAATAAAATTGATAAAATTGAATAAATTGAAAATCGATAAAATTGATAAAATTGAATAAAATTGATAAAATTGAATAAAATTGAATAAATTGAAATCACAGCTTAATTGGATTAAAACTGGGTGGAGAGCAGACCAGCAGGGGGGGGGGAGGAGAGCAGACCAGACCAGCAGGGGGGGGAGAGCAGACCCGCACCAGAGAGCACGTGGCACTAGCACGTGGCGCAAGGAGGGCAGGGAGTGCGGTTGGCGGGCAGGCCGGAGCACGGGCTGCGGGCTGGAGAGCGGCGGGCGGGGAGAGCACGGAGAGGCGGCGGGGAGAGCACGGAGAGGCCGCGGGGAGAGCACGGAGAGCACGGAGAGGCGGCGGGGAGAGCAGGGAGAGGCGGCGGGCTGGGGAGCCGGCCGGAGCACGGGCTGCGGGCTGGAGAGCGGCGGGCGGGGAGAGCACAGAGAGGCGGCGGGGAGAGCACGGAGAGGCCGCGGGGAGAGCACGGAGAGCACGGAGAGGCGGCGGGGAGAGCAGGGAGAGGCGGCGGGCTGGGGAGCCGGCAGGGAGCAGGCCGGAGCACGGGCTGCTGGCTGGAGAGCGGCGGGCTGTAGGGCACGGAGAGGCGGCGGGGAGAGCACGGAGAGCACGGAGAGGCGGCGGGGAGAGCAGGGAGAGGCGGCGGGCTGGGGAGCCGGCAGGGAGCAGGCCGGAGCACGGGCTGGGCGGCGGGCGGCGGGCAGGCGGGCTGGGGAGCCGGCAGGGAGCAGGCCGGAGCACGGGCTGGGCGGCGGGCGGCGGGCAGGCGGGCAGGGAGCGCGGGAACGGGCAGGCTGGAGCACGGGCTGGGCTGCGGGCGGCGGGCAGGCGGGCAGGGAGCGCGGGCTGTAGAGCACGGAGAGGCGGGGGGGAGAGCACGGAGAGCACGGAGAGGCGGCGGGGAGAGCAGGGAGAGGCGGCGGGCTGGGGAGCCGGCAGGGAGCAGGCCGGAGCACGGGCTGGGCGGCGGGCGGCGGGCAGGCGGGCTGGGGAGCCGGCAGGGAGCAGGCCGGAGCACGGGCTGGGCTGCGGGCGGCGGGCAGGCGGGCAGGGAGCGCGGGAACGGGCGGGCAGGCCGGAGCACGGACGCGGAAAGCACGGAGAGGGCAGGGAGCGCGGGCGGCGGGCTGGCGGCGAGAAGCAAACAAACACACGAAAAGCAAATGAAAAGGGGGGAAGAGAGAGCAAAAACAGAGGGAAAATATCCACGAAAAGCAAACAAAAGTGAAATATCCCAAAAAGGGGGGGTGTGAAGGGACGGAGAGGGAAGGAAATTCAAATCCAAATAAGATAAATCGAATCCAAATTCAAATCCAAATATAAGATAAATCACAATAAGAACCAAATCAAATACAAATACAAATCAAATACAAATGAAAGGACTGAAATAAGCTAAAAACCGCCAAGTTACAGAAGGCCGAAAGGAGAGAGGAGCCCAAACAAAGAAACAAAGAAACTTATCCTAGTCCAGCGCAGCAGCTCTTCCTTTCGAAAATCAGGAAAAAGAGGAGGAGACCAGGGGAGGCAGTGGTTGAAATAGCCCCTTCTTTGTATTCAAAGAAGATGAAGAAAGTGTGGGTAACTAGGCAACTCCTAACAGATGGGAGTAGTGAGATGACAAAGCTTTAGAACATTCAAATGCCATCTTGTGTAACATGATTAAATAATAAAGGGGGGTAACTTTCCCATTCCTGTTTAGATAAGGTAAGATAGAATGCTTGAAAGGAACTGCCAGTTGCTTGACTAGAGGCTGAAAAACATCTATTACATCCCTAAATTGCATCTATATAATATTTAGCAGGATGATTTTGGAATAATTCTGGCATTATGCTTCATTTTTAATCATTTTAAGAAGACATTTTTCACTCCAATTTCATGGAATGGGGATTTCTTACTTTACTCCCACAAATATCTGGGGCCTTTTCACAATACAAATAGCTGGAGCCCTTTCACAATACACAATCATACCACTATGATTCAATTTTAACTGCCATCCATCCATCCTATTGAATCCTGGGATTTGCAGTTTAGGGAGGGGTACACAGAATTCTCAGCCAGAGCACTCTAGTGCCTCTCTGAACTATAAAACCAAGGATTTCATAGGATGTTGCCATGACAGTTAAAGTGCAATCATAACTGTGTAGTGTGGAAAGTCACATGGAAGTGGGATCCTTGGGAATAATGTGATCAGAACTTGGAAAAGGACCCAAGTTGGCTGGGGATTTGGAGAGTTGTATCTTTTCTAAACATTAGGTGTGACACATGGTACAGGAGGCAGCAAATGGAAAGGTAGTTGGTAAAAATCACGTTACTCTTATATAAAGAGTGAAACAATTCCCTTTACCCATGTACTTGTGTGTAAGATCTACTGAGCACAATGCAACTTACTTCTTAGTAGACCAGAGCCTAGAAGAGCTCCTGATCCTCACTGCAACAACAACAGAGGACATAGTATTAACCCTTCTCTACTTTCCAAGGGCACCAGATCTCGTATGATTTTGGAAGCTGAGTCAACCCTCATTAGTACTTGGACAGGGGACTGCCATTGAATACCAGGTGCTGTGGGGTGTATTTTAGAGGAAGAAACTGTCAAAATAACCTCTGAGTATTCCTTGCCTAAGAAAACCCTATGAAATTCATGGAGTTGACAGGTGACTTGAAGGTGCGAACACACACACACACACACACACACACACACACTTATGCTAGGATGCCAATATGGATCAGTCTTGCATGCTCACTTTGGAGTTCATTGTTGTTTTTGTGTGCCTTCAAGTCATTTCCAACTTATGGCGACCCCAAGACAGCCCTATCATGGGGTTTTCTTTCTATCATGGGGCAAGATTTATTCAGTGGGGGTTTGCCATTGCCTTCCTCTGGGGCTGAGAGTGTGTAGCACAAAAAGAGAAAAAGATAGAAATGAGAGCTATGGTCTAAATCTAATGTTGATCCCAAGTAGAAAAGACCCACTGAAATTAGGGTGAATTGTGTAAGTGATGACTAGCAAGTCCTGTTCATTTCATTGCTCCACTCTAGTTGAGATTTTGCTCTGTCTTTAAAGCAGTAGTCCCAAAACATGGATCCCATGAGTTTGTGGGACTTCAGCCTCCAGAAGCACAAGCCAGCATAGCTAATGATCAGTCATTCTGGAAGTTGTGACCCAGCAACATCAATGGGCAGAAAGTTTGGAACCACTGCTTTAAAATAATGTGCAGATTAAGTCTCAGTCCATATTTAGATTCAGATGTATCTTACATGTGCTAGCATACCATTTCAATATAAGATGTTGTAAGTAAATATTTGGACTGCAATGCAATTTACTATTACATTAATCTGAAATTTTGTTTTTGCTGTGACTTGCTATCTATCACCTGTGTGTTCAGATAGTCATTGGATGCTGCAGCTCTTACTGATGGTGACCATATTATTGAATATTTTTTATATTCTCAATTATTTTCACTTTTTAAGGGTCTTCCACCCTTCTTTTCTTGGGCTATCTTCATTTTCAGTCCTTCTGTTTGTGTAATTAGGGTAACATCTACTGAAATATGTGCACCTGCCTCTCTAAGTCTGGCTTTGCTTTTAGTGGTAACAGTTGTGAGGAGTAATCAGCACCTGCAGTTTTGAAATCCATGGCATTAGTCAATATGTTACCTCAGGGCTAGCGCTGCTGAGCCTTTCAGTTTTCATTTTCCTTTGTGCCAAATGATGCTCTCTTCAAACATCTCTGAGTAAATAGGCCATTATCCTCTGGAAATCGCCTACTGAAAACTGTCTGAACTGAAGACGGGAAGCAAGGAGCTGGGAAGCTTTTCACTTTATTTCTATTGTCTAAGATATTTCCCTATTTGTAGAGGAGATTTGCTTTGCTTTTCCTTGAGACCTGGTGCATCTCATTCCTCAAGACCTGGTGGCTCCCACAGCACAGAATTCAAGTAGAGAATCTTGATGAAGTCTTCTTCTGTCATGAGGGAGAAACAATATGGAATAAATGTCTCCACATTTGTTTGCCTCTGACTTCTCCCTGTGATACATTCACGTATTGTAGAGAATGTGAAAATACAGTGGAACAAACACAGCTAAAATAGAATAGAAATCAGCTAGAATAGCATGTCAGGAACAGGTGAAGATGTGAAATGGGAAGTGACATACAGAAAACATTGTAAACTATTTTATTGCAAAATGCTCATGTGAGTGAGATATCATGGAGTTGTTCACAGCAGAGGGCGCTCTTGGAACTCTGAACAGAAATATTGAAATCATTCACAAGGGCTGTAGAGGCAAGCTGAACAGATTGTATTGGCTTTGCTTTTTGTCGGATACTAGTAAATCTACATAGAAACTCTAAGCCACTTTGTGATTTATTATTATATTAGTATTACGTTTAGATAGTGAAAAGTAGTTCAGAAGATGTTTGTTGGTTTTATAATTTCTGCTTTTTGTTCTGTTGTGCTTTCAAAGCTGCAAAGCATACTCTAAGCTAGTGGTTAGCAACTTGTGGTACTGAAGATGTTGCTGGTCTGCAGCTTGCAGCATCCCCCACCATTTAGCTATGTGGAATAGGGGCTGATAAAAGTTACAATCCAAAAACAGTAAAAATGAAATATACAGACATAGGATGGGTGACACCTGGCTTAACAGCAGTACATGAGAAAGGGATGTAGGAGTCTTAGTGGACCACAAGCTGAACATGAGTCAACAATGTGATGCGGTAGCTAAAAAAGCCAATGTGATTCTAGGCTGCATCAATAGGAGCATAGTGACTAGATCGAGGGAAGTAATAATGCCGGTCTATTCTGCTTTGGTCAGACCTCACCTGGAATACTGTGTGTATTTCTGGGCACCACAATTCAGGAAGGATAGTGAGAAGCTGGAACGTGTCCAGAGGAGGGAGACCAAAATGGTGGGAAGTCTGGAGGCTGTGCCCTATGAGGAGCAGCTTAGGGAGCTGGGCATGTTTAGCATGGAGAAGAGAAGGTCAAGAGGAGATATGATAGC
Organism: Gambelia wislizenii; assembly: GCA_030847615.1. Lineage (NCBI taxonomy): Eukaryota > Metazoa > Chordata > Lepidosauria > Squamata > Crotaphytidae > Gambelia > Gambelia wislizenii. The sequence continues at coordinate 116,299,458 of JAUMIR010000004.1, forward strand.
CATGTTTAAATATTTGAAGAGATGTTATACTGAGGGTGGTGCAAGCTTATTTTCTGCTGCTCCAGAAACTAGGACACGGAGTATGGACTCAAACTACAGGAAGAGATTCTACCTAAATATTAGAAAGAACTTCCTGACAGTAAGAGCTGTTCAGCAGTGGAATGTGCTGCTTCTGAGTGTGAGTGTAAAAACCTTCTTTGGAGGTTTTTAAACAGAGGCTGGATGGCCATCTGTTGGGAGTACTTTGATTGTGTATTCATGCATGGCAGGGGGTTGGACTGGATGGTCCTTGTGGTTTCTTCCAGCTCTATGATTCTATGAACATCTAGAGGGCCAGAAGTTAACCACCCCTGTAGTAAGGAAAGGGCTAATCCTGGCCATTAATTGCCACATGACATGAAACAGATTGACTAGCACCTGATAAAATGCATGTGGATTACATCTACAGTATGGTAGATGCACAAGTTCCTTTTCTAAATGTTTCTCAATAAAATTAAGCATGTGTTACGGGAACATGAAACAGGAAATGTACTTCACTTGCTGCTTTGCTTCAAGTAAAAAATTCAGAGGTCCAGCGACCCCCGTCTTGCAGCATGTCCTATACTGGCTATTATTTCTGGCTAACCTGAGAAGAGGTTTGCCTCTGGTTCTTTAGACTGTCTGAGAGACTGCAGGGAGTTGCAGTACATGGCATCTGGCTTGCCCCGGAACACTCTTTGAAGAATGCTCAAAGGGCCTGGCTGATGCCAATCCCCCCCCCACCTCCAGGAAAAAAAGTGTTCTCTGTAAGGAAAGAAGTGTTGCAGACATCGGAGATCTCTGACAAAGATGGGAGAGGCTGATTGGGCCTCTCTTCCTTCTGGAGAGTGATGCTGTAAGTGTCTTTTGCCATTAGAAATTTTAGGGTTGAACTAAGGATGGAAATAATATTCTAGAATGGTAAAAAGAATGGCAAATGGTAAAAAGAATGGATTTCTCAAGTGTGGTGAAACTCTGACAAGGAGAATTCTGGACATGCAACGATCTTCACAGTTTCAAATTTCTTCTGTATGACGAATGCATTTGGCATGCACACATACATAACAGCATTCTCAGAAAACAAGTTCCCAGTACAGATAACAGTATTTTCTGCACAGAAATACTATTTTCTTTGCAGGAAACTTATCTTCTGCACAGAAAATATCATATTCTGTGAAACCCCTGCCCCCAACTCACACATTCATTTTTTGCACAGAATAAATCCCAAACTGTGAATAGTTTTTGAAAACTTCATGTTTTTTATCACTTTCTCATAGCAAGAAGAAATGTGGTAACATTATTTGTTCCTACCTCTAAAAATGAAATTTATGAAGATTTGCATCCCTAGGTTGTACTATACAATAGCACCCCCATATCTGCTGATTCACCATCTACTGATTCAATTATTCATGGATGGTGACAGCGGGGAGGGAGGGGAGGAGGAGCGCTCGAAACATTCCCGCCTACCGGCATGCATGCTGGCTGCAGGATGTGCGTGGGGATCCACAGTGATGTCTACTGACAGGTTGGGACCCAGGAGATGTTCGATGGGGGGCGGGGAGGATCTAGGCAGGATGCACAGAGGGTGCAGGCAGAGGTTTTCTGGGAGAGGGTGCAGGCTTGGGTGGGTGCTGGCCTACCGGGCAGAAAGGGGAAACCGCTGCCTCCCTACCTGAAACACAAGGAGTGGGTGGATCAGGCCCATCTGGAAGTCCGGAAGGACCACGTCCGCAGGCTTGGGTGGGTGGTGGCGGCATTCGCTATTATCCACAGATTTTGTTATCTGCGGTGGGGCCTGGAACCAATCCCCCGTGGTTATGGAGGTTCTACTGTAGATCTCGCTTCCTAAAGGTTGCCTTTGATATCTGCTCCCATAATCAGGCAGTACTGTATTCTTTGCCATATCTTGGAATGGATTTTAATGACTGGTGTATTTCCTTCCCAGAAGAAAAAAAAGATGTTGTTGGACTGCCAGGTCCAGAAACCTAAACCAGGATAACCAGTGGTAACGAATGCTGGGAAATGCAATCCAACAATACCTGGAGGGCTGCATGATTCCCACCAAAGAGCAGCTGACTGGTACACTTCAATTCAGCAAGGCTACTTTGTTCATTTTTTTTTCTTCCAGGCACGGTATGCTCTCATTCATTTGAGGCTAATCACAAGTGCAAATTTATTTGAACACACCTCTTTCCCCTGTTTTTAATATAATGCAGCTGTTTTTTTTGAAATAGTTACTTTAAAACACAAACAAAAAGGAAAGACAACAAAGTTGGTTATAGAAATATGTAGACATGGATTGTGATCCTCTCTTGCTTCCCTTTGCTTTGACAGAAAGGTTCAGAGCTAATGTTGAAATATTGGATGTGTCTTGCAGAGTGTCAGCACCTTCATTTATAATTCTGTCAGCTATTTATGCCAGCCACTAATGACTGGAGAAGAGGCAGCATTTTGTTACTGGGGGGGGGGGGGAGCCTAAATTATATTCCAGACAGGTTGACACTGATGCCCCAAAGTACAGGTTTGCAGGATAATTCCTAATCTCAGTAGAAAAGAGATGTCAAATTCAATTTCACTGAGGGACTGATCGTAATTTGCCTTTTAACTCCAGAAGTCCACTGAAGGAGGAGGAAAATGGCTTGACTTTCCTGCAAGTGTTTCAGCTGTAGCCTTCTGTGTTAGCAGTTTTGGTAGATTTTCAATCAAATCACAACTTGTTTTTCATCTTCTAAATGTGTGGCTGTATTCCCACCTTATATCCACTTGTACAGTGATAACACTGGCAAGTGGAGTGCACTGCTGAAAATAACTCAGAGGTGTCTCATTATGGTATTATGGGCCATGACGTTTATTTGAAAAGAAAAGAAAAATAAGATGGCGTATTTTGCTTCCCAGTTATCTTAGAGATGTAAGGTTCAGACACTGCCCTTGCAGTTGTTGGGAGAGTAAGGCATACATCTTTATGTGCAAAGTTTCCTTCTTCCTTGAAATGGATGTAGAATTCCTGATGTACAAGAATTCTGTATCTGGCTTGCTCTGTCTGTCTGTCTGGCATGTTGGGAGATACTACAATGAAAGGGCAACTTCCATGTTTTTCCAGTGATGTGTGCTGGTCCTTCTTTCTCCCACAGACTCATTTCAGTGCTTTCTGCTTTCACTATTAGGTTTGTATTGGTGAGCCAGCATGGTGTAGTGGTTTGAGTGTTAGACTAGACTCCAGGATGCCAGAGTTTGAATCCCCACTCTGCCAGGAAAACTCACTGGTTGACCTTGGGCAAGTCACACTCTTTCATGCTCAGAGGAAGGCAATGGCAAACCTCCACTGAATAAATCTTGCCACGAAAACCCAAGAAAAGGGCCACCATAAATCTGAGTAGACTTGTAGACACATAACAACAAAGTGCAGGAAAGCCCTGCAACCATTTTAAGTGCTGAATTGCCACTGCTGGATATGCCCAGAAGAGACAGTTCACCCTTCCTTCTTGAGTCCAGAAAAAGGATAGCCTGTTGAGTTTGGAGAGGCCAAAGGCCACAAAACCAGCCCTGAAGAGTTGCATGTGCTTTATTGCCTTATTTATTTATTTAATTTATATGTCGCCTTTCTCCCAGAATGGGACCCAAGGCAGCTCACAAAATATAAAATACAATTAAAATACAATAATTAAAACTAAAAACAATTAAAATCATGATAATTTAAAACATATAATATAAAACATATAAAAGTTGAAAGAATAATAATAGAAAACACCCCCAATAAAAAACTCTGTGCCAGCAGCTACAAATTTAATGCCTGCTGGAATAAAAATGTCTTTGCCTGCCTACGAAAGGAAAGTAGGGAGGGGGCCAGCCCTTTTTTAAGACTTAAAAAGGGCATTAGGTTTGGTATACTTCATATATCCCATAGAGACTCTGGCAAGAAGAAGGAGGTTACTCATCTAACAGGAGAGCAGAAAGGGAATATATTTTATTTCCCATCGGAAGTAATATGCATGCACATCCAATTAAAGAAGACAGTTTACAATTTAATGTTGGGAAAGAGGAGGTTAGCTAAGCTGGTGTGACACACACACACACACACACACAGAGAGAGAGAGAGAGAGAGAGAGAGAGAGAGTCCATTCTAGTCCATTTACTTTACACCATTCCCTATTGTCACTCTCCTTGCTTTACATCATTCAGGTAATACCAGGGATTGCCAATACTTTTTGGAAGTGAAAAATTCAAATGTCTTGTGGGAATTTACCCTCCTCCTTTGGTATGGAAAGGAGCCTTTTAGATTTGATTTCTCCCACCCTGTAGCCTTGTGCATAGCAGCAGGAGGGCTGCTCTTTTTGCTCCTGAGTAGCAACATGGATACTTCCACTGATTTGATGTATGACCTTGAATAGCTCATTTCTCCTTAATATGCCCAACTGTGTGTGTGTGTTTTTTTAAAAGGAGGATCACTGTAGCATTACACTTGCATTGTGTGGGTTGATTAGTTAAATTCTGAACAGCACTTTGAATGGATAAAGTGCTATTATTCTGGAAGCTGAAATGTCAGTCACTTTTTTACATACATATACAGAGAGGAGATGAAAATTAACCTTTGAAATTTGAAAACCACCTTGGTTACTGAATAGAATTTTGAGTATTAGAAGCTTTGTTCCACTCGGGATTGATTCAATGGGGATTTTTTTTTAAAAAAAAAGTTACTTAGCTTTGGCTGGAATGGCATAAATACAGGGCAATATTGGTAACAATTATGAATTATGATGGTCCCATTCTTTTGTGGCAGATGTATCAATGATGGCTTGACATAAACGTCTGTTAGCTGAACTCATCTTACATTGCTTAAAGATAAAGATACTTTAAAACCCACAAAATCTTCTTTTCTGTCGCGTCTGTGTGTGACTGGGGCTTGGGCCTAATGAGGGATGGAGAATGGATGGCTTTCTAGAGGTTGTTAGATTGCAAATGGTTAGGTTCTTTTACCATTGTCTGTGTTGGGTTGATGGGGGTTGCAGTTCATCAACATCTGGATGTCCATATGTTCTCTACTCTTGGCCTGAGTGGCAATGAAGCTGCAGGGTACATGGAAGCAGAAGAGACTGGATGGAGTGGGTATGTAGTCCAGTCAGGAGACAAAGTGAACAAACAGGACAGTTTCTGGGGCTGTGGACTTCTCTACACTGGCAAAAAAAAAAAACACAAAAAACCGAATCTGGGCTGGCAGTCCAGACAACGTACAACTATTTCCAGGGAGCAACTGCATTCCCCCACACCTGAATCCAACTTGGCTCCAAACTAGGCAAAGTCAGGGAAAACCTTGGGATTTCCCAGAAACTCTGAAATGACCGTGGGTTCTTTTGCTATCTGGACAACTGGACTGGGTCCAATTTGGCCTGATCCAGTTGTCCACATGCAAACATGGCACCATCTCCCTTACTTTGCACTGAGCAGTGCAGGGAAGGCGATGGATCTCAGTCAGAGCTGCTGCCTTGCCAGCCAAGCAGCTTCCTGTGAGAGCCTGGCCAGCATCTTCACTTCTGCTGGGGGCAAAATGGGGTGCCTGTGTAATCAACAAGTAGGGGGTAGAGTGACCCCCACCTTGTTGATCACATGTCTGGGCACCTTGTTCTGACCTCACTAGAGGCAATGACACCAGCCAGGCTCTCCCAGGGAGGTGCTTGATTGGTGAGGCAGCATTGGCAGTCGATGCAGTGTCAGCCCAGCTGGCCCATGTGGACGACAACTGTCACACTGGATTCCGCCTGGTGCATGTGGCCACCACTGTGGTTGATGTAAAGCCAGTCCAGAGCATAATGCTTCAGAAAGACACAGTAGACAAGGGAACCGGGGGGGGGGCTCATGAAGAAAGAAACAAAGACAACAGAGAGAGAGAGCCTCTTTCAAAGCATAAAAGAGAAGTGCAATGACTCGCTTCAGCAACAAGTGATGTTATTTTCTCTGAGGAAGCACAGGGAGTTCTGTAGCAAGTAATGTGTAGCACAGAGTTGACATTCCATGTGTTTACCTGTCTCCTAAAGGAAGATTTATGTCCTGGGTTGTTTGAACATTGTCTGCAATCACCTCTATTTTTGTCCTCTGACAAGCTCTTTTTCCTCACCCTTATGGTGGTACAGGACCAGCACTTCACTTGAAAGTTTCTAGCTTTGAGCACTCTTGTGCCAAGCTGTCCCCACGGTGAACAAATCTAGTTTATGTGCTTTGCAATACCTGCAATTGTTCCAGAGGAAATGCCCAGATTGAGGATAACTTGTGTTTGTGCCACAGGTGATCTGCATCAGTTTGAATCAACCAGTCTTTGATAGTTTTAGTTTTCTTAAGTATTAGTGATAATTACCTTGTAATGGTAGCTAATTATGCCACTAACCAGATAGCATTAATATAAAGCTTTTTTCTTTTTTTCTTTTGGACTATAAACCCCAGAATCTCCCAACCAGCAAGGGCAGCTTGAGATGAGTTGGTTGATCTGGAAAATAAACTGTTTGAAGGGTGTCACCCTCATTTTTACACCTCAGACTATGCATTCTTTGCAGGTTTATAGGCACAACTAAATACTTGGTCCTAGTTTGCTATGAAAAATGAAAAAATCCAAGGCATTCTAAGTTGGAGTATGTTTTATGGTTGTGACAACCACTCTCAGTGTACTTAGTGTGATTACTCTGCCACCATATATCATGCAATAAATACTCTAGATGATAACTCATGTCTCCCTTAATATGCTTTGGTGAAATATAGCTCTTGATCTGATCTACCAGACTTGCTCAGAACATATTTCACTAGGTCTTATGTATGTGACAATGACAACAAAATAAAAAAGGGTCATCATCTCCCTCTTTTTGTTTCAGATGATCTCCCAGGTATATACTTGGGGCTAAACTTTGGAGTTAGCCTGGAATTGATCGTTTGGTTCTGTTGACACCAAATTAGGCATTTGGCATGTGTTTGTTAAAACACGACATTGCGATTGTCACTTTTGTATATATCCCAAATCTGGAGAAATTACTGTAAGAGATTGTGGAAAGGACTCAGAAGTATAACGTACAGTTTCAGATACAGCATTGTGAATATGCTAGTAGAAGAATTATGATAACTATAAAAGTCAGCATGCGTCATGGCTAGAGTGGAATTGGGAGATCAGTGTTCATTCCTGCTAAACCCTTCAACTCATTGGGACACTCTGAGCCAATTCCAGCCTAAACCACCTCACAGGGTAGGGCAAAAGAATACACAAGAGTCATAAATATTGCTTTGATCTCATTGGAGGAAAGGTGTGATAGCTAATAACAATATTGGAAATATTGTTATGTTTCTAATAACATAAGAAACAACAAAGTGGCATTTCTTGCATTATGTTTGAATTGGAAATGTGCATCGCTTGCAGACTTGCATGTGCATGAACATATGCACATATGGAATGCACACAGTTCACTACAGGGGAGGTACACACATTCCTGCTTTACTGGACCCCGGAAGGGGAGGAGGCAAAGAGGGATTTTAGTTCTATCCAAGACCAGGCTGGGAAGGGGCTGAGATCCACCTGAAATGATCTGGCAAAATTACATAACCAAGACTCCTATTTAATTGCACCTGCTCGGGTATTGTCAAGGTCTACTAAGTGATCAAGCCCTAAGAAAAAAGTTGCTGATTGTTATTGCGCCCACCCAGGAATAGTAAAGGGTTCCTGCAATCTATTCTTTGCACACACACACTTGGGGGTCAGAGGTCATGTCTAAGTACACACTGTGCTTCTAAGAAAATATTTAAGTATGTTTGAATCATAATGGATGAGAAAAGAAATAGGCAAGTACCTCAAATTAGGCTAAATTAATAATAATCTGTTCCTCCAAATGTGGACTCCCTCCACCTTAAAAATAGTTCCAGTTTCCCTGTCTGGTTTCCTTATCACACAGGAAGTGCAAAAGAAAACGTATCACTCATACTTCTCCACGAGCAGATATCTGTAACATCCAAAGCTTTCTATTTCATTCTATCCCCCACAACATTTTTGGCACCCATCAACCACTGGTGTTTGTTTAGGTGATTGGAAGGGTTAATACGAGAACAGATGAATATGGATAAGACTCCATGAGACACTTTTACTTAGTTATTTTTGATAAACTTCCAAGTTTTACCCAAAACCCTAAAGAAGAGATTCAGTGTTTTCTTTCAGATTTCCCCTGAATCTCCCTTCTTCCTTCCCACAGCTGTCTTTCTATTCTTCCAGCCCTTTCTGATGAAAAGAAATTATAAAACTGTTTCTTTAACTTCCCTGAAATGAACAATATTGTGAAATATGTAGTTTTCTGAAGTACAGGAGGAAAACTACATTACACAGCAGCATCCCAGCTGTTTGGGAAGCTGCTGTGCTGTGTAATCCAAGTACCAGGGCGACTAGGTGGGCAGATGGACTGCAGTTGTTGTGGCTGCAATTGAACCAGATAAGTGGGTAGGTGACAGGACTAATTGAGTTCTTTTCAGATTCAGATCCCAATGAGATCCCAGCATCAACAACTGCAGGCACATATACGTACATAAAATAACAGAAACTGAAAACTCTGAGCTAGTGTCTACACCTGAAATCTGGGGGCATCTGTCTGTGCGAGCCTAGCAGAGCCCCATTCTTTCCATTCTTCCTCATACTCCTTCAAAACTAGGGACCGTTTTGATATCCCATATCATACTGCAGTGAGGATCTTCAAATACTGGTGCTCAGTACATAAGACTGATTTTCATGTTGGTCTTAGTCTGAGTCTCAGCTGGAACTGACTCAGTCTGGGAAGCTGGAACTAATATCCACATTCCAGAACTTGGAAATGTTACTCTTTTGGACTACAACTTCCAGAATCCCCCACCAGCATGACCACTGACTCGGGAATTCTGGGAAGCTTTATTTTAAAACCCTACCCTTTCTAAGGTCTGTGAAAGTAGGCAAGTGCTTGTCTTTGAGGTGACAGGGCAGCTCTCACTACCCATGAAAGCCTTTGTCGTCTTAATGTTGCAGTTAATTGGTCAAAGGCTACTTTCTGAAAGCTGTTCAGCCAAGGAGTAGATATCCTACCTTCCAAAATCACACTCAGAATAATCCGTGTTAAAGCCTTTGTCATCTTAATGTTGCAGTTAATTGGTAAAACGCTACTTTCTGAAAGCTGTTCAGCCAAGGAGTAGCTAGCTATTCTTACCTTCCAAAATCACACTCAGAATAATCCGTGTACCACACAAATAGGAACATGAGCCTTCATTTGAACAGGAATTTCTTCTCCTGAAATGTATCCTTTTCTCTGTGATGATGGAAATGGGGGCCTGGGCACTGCCCGACACTTTTATTCAAGAAAGTATTGTATTCAAGAAAGCTGTTGCTAAAGGTGTGCTATGTAAATATATGCTGATGTTACCCTCTACATTCAGGGGTCTTAAAGACCCTCAAAATATCGACATGAACACAATACTTAATTACAGCAGCAAGGTTGATTTTTTGCCCCCAAAGGGAAAGACCTAAATTCCCTTGAGTGAAGACTGGATTGTAAAGGTATTTGGAATTGGCAGACGAACAAACTAACTTCATTACTGAAGGAACAAAAAGAAAAAATAGAAACATTTTATAATGACTGGTAGCCATTTTTAAGATACATGCAAGAAAAAGGAGAAATAAATATTTCAATGTTTTGAGATGTAGTAATGTCATTGTATTCATGGTAGAACTATGGCTTAATTAAATGTGGTGATGATAGAGGAAATAGAATGGATTTATGTATAAAGACCTAAAATTAGGAAGTATATTTTTAAAGTGTTGTATTGTTTTGTGAAGTATTTTGTGTATTGTGGTATATAATGTATTACTGTACTGTACATTGTATTGTAAGGTTTTGTGTTGTATTGTGCGTAGAGCTGTTTTTGTCTTTATTTTGTTTTGTTTTGGATGTTTTGTGAAATAGAAATATTTAGATTAATAAAAATTTATATACAGTATATATAAAATATTATACACACACACACACACACATATACATTAATTTGGGGAATTAATTACTTGGCTTGGCTATGCAAAGAGGGGACAACCGATAATCGGGAGGAGACATTAAGCTAGATAGTACAACAAATTGATCTTTATTTGGGAATAATAATAATAACATTCACATATGCATTCAGGCTTCATGCATTCACGCAAGACTAATGAATAAAGTGGGAGATACTGAGACAGAGAGATAAAGAAGGGAGTTGTTTGCGTGCTATGACACCGGTAGAGATGAAGAGCAGAATGGGGATCCCTATCTGGAACGGCTGCACAGATGGATGTGCAGAAAGCCCACCTCCCAGAGGGCTTTCTCGGCTGTTGCCCCCAAATTGTGGAACGGCCTGCCGGATGAGATCCGCCTATTGACATAGTAGTAGTAGTAGTAATTTATTTCTATCCCGCCCCTCTGCAACGCAATCGGGGTGGCTTACAATATAAAAACTCCATAATCACAATACCCTAGCCCACCACCCCTTAAAATAATATTAAATTATGAAGGATTAAAAACATACAATAATTAAAAATATACAAGTTAGAAGAAAAAATTAAAACATACAATCACAGCCCAGAAAGGACAGCCAAGTCTTGGGCTGGGATAATTATTCAGGAAAGGCCTGCCGGAAAAGATCCGTCTTGACAGCTTTTTTAAAGCTATCTAAGGTGGTAATAAGACGACAGCTTTAAAAAGGCTGTCAAGACGGTTCTCTTCAGGCAGGCTTTTCTGGAATAGCTAACCCCGGCCTCAGGAACCCCCTCTGGAGGTTGCTTCTGGACCTCCAAACTGATGCTGCTTGCTCGAAAGGGTTTTTAATAAATTGTATTATATACTGATTTTAATTTGTATTAATTTAATAATGTTTTAAGGGGGGGAAGGGATTTTGAGTTGTTTTATACTGTGTACTATTTTATTGTTGTAAGCCGCCCTGATTGCTCGCAGAGGGGCGGGATATAAATAAATTTTATTATTATATTATTATTATGTAGTGTCCACAGGAAGGGGATCTGTGAGCCTGGCTACACAGTTTGACATGGAGTCGAGAGGAAGATGAACTGCACACTTGAGTGGGGTTTTGGAAGGGTTTTTATAGTCAATATTTGCCTTCTGGGGATGGGATTTAGAGTAGAAGACAATGTCTCTTGGAATTGCTCAAGGTGACAAAGGCACTCCAGATATGTTAATGGCATCTTAATGTGCAAATACTTTGCGATTGAAAGGGAGGAAGCAACTTCCTTTGTTTAGGGATGGGAGGAAGGAATGAGAGCTGTTTACAGGTATGCCTCTCCCAGCCTTGGCTGATGGGATTAGCCAGGCATACATGCCTTTATCTGCCTTGCAAATTAGCATTTCTTTAGAATGTAGGTGGCCCTTCTTAAGTGCATACCTGACTGAGTCTGAATGCTAATCTTTGCATTTTTTTGGAATTTTCCAGGGTTAATGGCTGCACTGTGTGGAAAGACACATTTGACCTAATTATTAAATATTGCCAATTATTAATATAGACATGAGGATGTGGGTTTCAGAGTTGGTAACACTAACCTATTTAAATTGATTTCAGTTTACTTATTTTCAAAATCTGGAGGGAGATTAATATGCTATGAGACGTTGAAGTAAAATCTTGTGGCTGCAACAGTTATACATTACAATGGATTACCCCACCCTTGCACACATTTTATTTATCTTTTGACACAGAACACCTAAATGCAATTCAGAAAATACTGTAGCATCTGCAAAGAAGCGTTCATTTTTATTCATTTTTTTGAGTTTCAGGCTAGACTGATACTATCTCAACAGTCTGGGATACATCAGTGTTCTGAGATGAACTTCTGGAGATAAGATTTTAGATTTTCAGTTATTTTAAATAGGAAAGAAAAGTCATATTTGTTGGATGAACACATTGACCATCTTAGTTAAAAAAATTACAAACTACCTGTAGGTCTGGAAACCAAGCTAGGTAAGAAATGGCTTGTGAAGCTGGATATATTTACCTTGGTAAAGACTGAGAGGTGACATGATAACCATCTTTAAATATCTGAAGGGGTGTTCTGTAGAAGACAAAGTAAGCTTGTTTTCTGTTGTTCCAGAGACAAGAACATAAAACAATGGATTCAAATGACAAGAAAAGAGATTCCATTTGGAAGAACTGTCTGACAGTAAGAGCTGTTAGACAAGTGGAATAGATCACCTCAGAAAGTGCTGAACTCTCCTCCTTTGGAGCTCTTTAAGCAGCGCTGGGATGCCTGTCTCTTTGGAGTGTTTTAGCTGTATACGCCTGTATGGCAGGAAGTTGGACAAGATAGCCCTTGAAGCCCCTTCCAACTCATTGGGCTTGTCTAGATGAGAAGGTATAATGTGGATTGCTGCATATTAATGCAAATTTTCAGCAGCGTTCATTTGTCTCCATGGTTTTTTTTTTTTTTGGCAAAATCACTGGTATGCAAAGCTATCCTTGTTTGATGTTCACAGGGCGCCATGCCTGTGAATTGAGATGGTGGCCAAGAGTGAGACACTCATGTTATTATTCCCCACAAGTTGCTGCTGCTGCACAGTTGTTGTTTTTTTTTTTTACTGTAAATGTAAGGTGTGTGAGCTTCTGTTTAAAAAGCCGTTTAGTCACCTCAACACAGCAAAAAAGCACACGAAATGGTGCTTCTAGCCACTTCGTAGCTGGCAAACCTGTCCCTGTGCACATCCAACCAATTGGTTTCCACTTCTGCTCTTATCCAGGAATGCACAGTGCTGCGATTCGGTTGTCCTAATGAGCAGGAGTGTGTATTTACCCTGAATTAAAAAAAAAACTTTCAGGAAAAGCCACGAAGGCTTATTCCACATAGTTTTTGACCCCCCCCCCCCGCCTTCCGAACACAGAGAATGACAGCAGAATCTCGTTGGGACAAATGGTATTCTCCTCGAATTCTATGAGGAGCTTTTTTGTGGTCTAGACAACCCCTATAGTTTTATGTTGATTCATTTGAAAGAAACCAGTATTATTTCAGCGTAGAAAATCCAGAAATAATACAGAAGTCTAATGCTTTACTCATGTTGATGTTTTTAACTGCACTTTGTAGCAAATTATAGTCATTTAGCAATAATTTCAATACGCTTGCAGTGGCTACTATACCCCGAAAATGGGTTCAGACTGAATATTCTTGGACTTAATTAGTGCTTTTCATGATAACAAATGACAGATGGGTATGTTTTATATTACAAAAACCTCAAATTCGTTAACAAAAATACTGTGACTGTTTTCCAAGCCCTTGTTCAATAATTGTTTACAGCTGTCTGTGTGACTTTTGAAAAAAACTTCATGTGCCACATTTTAGCTTTGGGTTTAAATTATAATTAATTATGAATATTTTAAGTCATCATCAAAAGAGTAATCAGTTAGTTAATGCTGTTTTCTGTCAATCTGAGATCTCTCTGGTTTAGACTTCTGTGAAACATGGCATTTATCATTTGCTCCCTTTACATAAAATCATAGAATTGTACAGTAGTTGGAAGAAACAAAAAAGGCCATATAGCGCATTTTAAAATGCATACTCCATTTTTTTTAAAAAGGACAGTAAATGACACAGTGCTTATTTTATCTATTCTGAGTTAAATGGCAATGCCACAGTACCTTTTTTTTTTTTAAATGCTATTAAGTTGCTATTTAAACTTGACACAAATGCAAAAAACATTAAATCTTTTGCTTATTGATCCTTTCTTTCTCCCAATTTTTCTGTAAAGGTCAGCTAGAAATTTCTCCAAAATATATTTTCTTCTCTTCTATTTTGTCATAAAACCAATGTCATTGAGGGTAATACTGGCAGTGTTTTTATGCTGGTATTTTAGCAGCAGTACAGCCAAAGAAAGAAAAATTGGAGAAAAACAAACAAACCCCTTTTTGTCTGTGTTACTTATGCTACTGATGGTCTGTTTTAAAGCTTTGAGAAATGAGAGGTCCCCAGCTGTACGTTCACTAATATAATGTCACTACCTGACAACAAAGTGTTTTTAGTGGTGTACAATGAGTGGCTACAAGTGGTACCAATAAGACTGGGATTCTACTGTTCATTAATTGGGGGTCCTACTCTGAGTGATCATGACCCTCCTTTTCACTATCTCCTCCCTTTTCTGTGTCAGATTATAAAAAAGGGAACGCATGATGGATTTTCCTTCCTGACCTTTTCATCTAGTATCCCAAATATTTTCTCCCAAAGGTCTTAAAGCAGGGCTGGGAATCGTGGCTCTCCAGATGTCATGGACTTCAAATCCCAGTATCCTTTCCCATTGACTACAGGGTGAGTCGCCCTTATCCCAACTCCAAAATCCAAAACATTCCAAAATCTGTAACTTTTCTGAATGCTGACATGAAAGGGCATTTTATCTTTTATGTGTTTTCTGATGGTTCAATGTACACAAACTTTGATTCATGCACAAAGCTATTAAAAAACATTGTGTATAAATTACCTTCAGGTTATGTGTATGAGGTATATATCAAACGTAAATGAATTTCATGTTTAGACTTGGGTCCAAGATATCTCATTATGCATATGCAAGTATTCCAAAATCTGAAATATTCCAAAATCAAAAAGCTCTGGTCCCAAACATTTTGGATAAGGGAGACTCAACCTGTATTTGATGTTTCCATTTATACTCCCAACTTTTCCCTAAAGCTGGAATTCAAGGTAGCTTACAAATTAAAACACAGATGATATATGAGAGGTCAGTACTGAAACTGTATTAAACTGTTAACAGCACTGAAAACAATTTAAAATATACAGTTAAAATATTAAAAAGCAGTTGAGAAATGCTCCAGTTAAAACAATGCAGCACACTCTTAAAAGCCCTTTTCCTTGAAAGCATTCTGTTTTCAAAAGCCTCTTGGAATAAAAAAAAGTCTTTCCTTCTGATGGAAGGACAGCAAGGAGGGGGCCTTTCTAAGGAAGGGATTTCTAGCGTTTAGAAGCAGCCACTGGGAAATCCCTGCCATGCATCCCTGCTAACCATGCCTGTGGAGGTTGTGGGATTGAAAGAATGGCCTGTGATTCTTATTCCTGGTCTTAAGCTATTCTACTTTTCCTGCAAGATGCTTAGGCTGGCCAATTGGAGCTTGATTGGTTGCTCTAGCCTGACAAAAGCCTTGGTAAGGCAGGCACGCTAAGATGAAAGGTGATGGTGGTTGTGGCAGTAGTGGTGGACCATGCTTACAGAGGGCTTCATGAATGAACAAGGTATTTGAACTGAAGTGTTATTTGTCCAGCCCTGACATATTTGTTACAGCAGTGATAGGAATTGTGGGGCCCTTCTGATGTTATTAAACTGCAACTCACAGCAATTCCAGCGAGCATAGCCAATTTTGAGGGATGCTGGGAGTTGTTGTTCAACCACATCTGTGGGGCTCTGTGAGACTTATCCCTGCACAACCAGGATAACACCATGTTATAATGATGAAATACAGATATTTTAATGTTGATTTTACTTCTGGAACAAAGAAAAGAGGCACATTAAAGCAAATAGCTCTACTAATGGGGAAGAGCAACGTGAATAAGTAAATGAATGCAAAATTTAAAGTTATCCTCTGTTTCAATGTCCATTCTTTGCTCAACACGTGATTTGTATTTAGTATTCAGTGGCTATCTTTGGCAGCTCTCCTTCATAAAGCATGTTAAATACTGATCCCCAAGTCAAATATCTGAAGTGATAACCTTCAGGCCAAGGAGGCTCTTTAATTTGCTCTTCCATCAATCACCTATGTGTCTTCTTTCTGGTAGAACTATTGCATAAATCTATCACTTCCAGTATACCTATTGGATGATGCGTATAGAGAGCTTTGTGGCCAGAGTGGAAGTGGAAGAACCACAGATGGGGACCGCAGCTTTGGAAATGAAATAGCCTGCAACTAACTCAGGAAAGAGTTTGGCCTTGATTATCTTTCAAGGCTATACTGCAGAAACCCATTGCCCAAGACCTCCCCTCACAAATAGTCAGCAACAAGTGTGCATGCTGAGCTTAAATGAATATAGAAAAATTAGCTGAGCAGCATTTAACAAAACATTTCCCAATCTACAGTGGGCATTTAGATGGGTAAGTAAACAAAGTAACCTTCCTAGGCTCTAGCTGGGAGGGAATGACAGATGCAAGGTCACCGCCTGGTGAGCTTTATGGCCAAGCGGTATTAGAATACCAGTGTCCTTCACTCTAATGTCTATGGTTAAAATAACCCACTTTCAATGGGGTGCAATATAATCATCCATCTCTCTCTTCTGCTTCCTCATTTTCATTCAGCAATTTATTTTTAGATTATATATGTGTTGACCTCTAGCTATAAATCAGTTGTGCAGTGACTGCATGCTGATTCAGGAACCAAGCTAATAACTCGCACTGAGTCAGTTGAGTACTATGATGTACAAGTGAACAATAATATCTACAGAGGAGACTGACCTGACTGCCCTTCCAGCATTTGAATTGGTTAAGGAACCAAGGTTTTCCATGCCATGCTGTTTCTGGTTGGAATGATACATTTATACGGTACCACTGGTGTTCATCGCACTACTATCAGCCAGCAAAAGTACAAAAACATCTTCATATAGTCTGCCACCTATTGTCCTTCTGCCCAACATCTTCTGCTTCATGATCACTTTGTCATACTGTCTCCTCACAAAGACTCATGCCTGGCAATTGGAGTGGGTAACTGTAGCACCTTCCTAGGCCCACACTCAGTGAGGGAGAGCATAGAACCTATGAGAGAATGTAGCAGTTTGCTTTGTCTGAGTCAACCAAGAAGGGCAAGATTCTGTTCCCTCCTGTCTTCTCCCTTCTCTGAATTAAGTGAGTGCAAACTACTTTTGCACTTTGAACTCACTTTACAACAAGTGAAGTAAACCAAGGATGAAGGGAGGAGGAGAGAGAAACTGGGACATTTTAAATGCAGCTTGTGGGGTTTTTCCAACCTTTATTCCATTAGCTGTTGGGTTTTCCCCTTGGGCAATCCCACCAGTTCCACCAGCTGTGAGGGTTCATCTCAGGCAGTCCCACCGCTGTAGCCAAATGTGGGGTTTCAACCCTTTATCCCACCAAATGTGAAGACTTCCACAGTGCTCACTGCAACTACTAACAGAGGACTTTCCTTGATCACCATCCCACCACAATGTAAGGACTTCCTCCTGTCCAACCTGTGTGACACTAATTGTGGGGACTGTCTAAATGCCGTCAAGGTACATATGAGGAGTTATGCAACTTCTGTCCTCAGTGGACACTGCTCTGAATTCAATGCTGCCACCACAAACAGCCTTTCTGAATCCAAGCTCTCAGATAGATAGCATTTCTGGAGGCTACTGTATAAAAACAAAAAACAAATCTGTATTTACAGAAGTTGAGCATATCAAAAGCAGATTAAATATTTATTACATTTAAAACACCTCATGTACACACTCACATTCCTCACAAGCTAATTGAGACCAACCAAACCAAACCCCCAATCAAAACTCTCTTCTCTCCTACTCTAACTAAAAACTCTATCTAACACAAAGCTTTGTCTAACTGAACTAGCTAACACACATTGGAAACTGCTTATTGCAGTGTAGATGTGTAAGTAGCTATTGCTTAAAAACAATTTGTAAGCCGCTCTGATAGCCTTGTGGCTGAAGAGCGGGGTATAAATACCTAAAAAAACAAAAACAAAAACAAAACCCTCTCAATTGTTCTTCACCAAGGGCTTGTCTACACCATTAAATACCCCAAATCCACATGCGAATGCCCCCGAATCTGCTGCATTCAGGCCACATGTGGCATGGACTTACCCCCAAATCTGGAGCTATTCGGCTACATGTGGCATGGCCCAGACGTGCAGCATTTCTGGGTATCTTACCAGGATGTGCAGTATATGGGATTTGGGGTTTTCTATGGAGTTTTGTCCACTGCTGCAGCTGCCATTGCTGCCCCCACATTCAATATTAAAGCTCTGGAGGCAGCTTTTCTCCCTCCCCCTGGCTCAGCAGCCCTGCTTCCGCCTGCTCTCCCATTTGACCATCACAGGAAGAGGTGCTTGAAGAAAGTGATGGAAGCACTTCAAGGAAGTGATAGGCGAGTGGGAGAATGGACGGAGGCAGTGCTGCCGAGCCAGGGGAAGGGAGAAAACCTCTCCCTTCTGCCGGGAACTGGCTCTGGAGCTTTGAAATAGGTTGCAGTGGTGGTGGTGGCAGCAGGTGAAACTCCACAGGGACAGTGAAGACACATCCCTGCTGAGTATAATAATGCTTAGGGCTTTGGTGGGGAATGCGGGGGCATGTGGGCAAAACCTTATTCAGAGTTTTTGCCCCACATGTAGACAAGCCCCAATTGTCATTCACCAGGCTTATGTGAATCTCCTCAAGCATTCCATAGCAGCCACTTCAACAGTCTGTTTTCTCCACCTGCCCACGCAACAGCTCCTTGCCTTATACATGTACTCTAATATACAATCAATAAATCAAGCAGCATTTTCAAATACAAATCCATGACATCACACAGCGGCAAAAGTGGGATGACAGAGGATTAATCAGGGCTGTCCCTACCAACTGTTGGAGGGTATACACCCCAAGCAATGTAAATCGGATGGGAACATTTATCCCAGATTTATCCTAAATCCTCCAAAGACTGACCACTCTAGACTGATTGCCAGGCCTGACTGATAATGTTATAATCCAAAGCTTGAGTAAATTGCCTTTATGATATCCCACCCTATGCAGAGGAGGGTTATTAAAAAAAACTCCTCCAACCATGGGATTATTATCATTTGCTTGAACTGAAACTACAAGGCAATTATGGCTGTCATTTGTAAGAGCAGCTGCTTGGCAAACATTCTGGACAGAATAATGGCATGTAGGGAGTACCTCTTCTGCATTTCTCTCTCTCTCTCTCTCTGAAATAGAAAAACATTTTTTCAATAAAAGAGCTGCCATTCCAATTAATAGGGGCCCACACTGTGCTGCGAAAGCTATGGTAGTAATTAAAACCGTCTCCAGCAGTAGCTGCCAGAACAAATCAAACTACTACTGTCCAGCCTAGCAAAAGAAACTAGAATCCCCCCCCCATCCACATCAAAATATACCCATTCTTCCTCAGCACCTGACAGAAGGAAATTTGTTACAGAACCACAAGGCATTGTCATAAAACACCTTGCCCATAGCCCATTTCCTCATTGTGAGACAGGAGCTCCAGCTGATCACCCACAGCACTGTGCTTGCCCAGTTTCTTTGAAACAAAAAGGTTGGATCTCACAGCATCCAAGCATGGCTCTTTATCAAATCTGTTTCCATGGCTATTGGTACACCCATTGTTTGCAATACAATAAATACCTGATGGACGTAATGAAAGGTTTGGGCCAGTCTGGTTTTGTAGATGGTTTATCCTTTAACCTCGCTACTTGTCTAGGATAGTTGGTGGAATGTACACTGTAATCCTATTTGTGTTTGCTTTGGAATTTGCACTGTTGCACATTGCTTGTCCTAATATAATATAATATAATATAATACAATATAATATAATGTAATATATATATAATCAATCAATAAATCAATGATTATCTGTTTCTTTAAAAAACATAAATATCACACCTCTACTCCAGAAAGGATTTCAGGGTGATGTACATTTTAAGTTTTCTATTGTAATGAGTTTTAAAATTTCTGTACAATAGGACAGTTTAAAATCATAAACAGAAAAATATATAAAGAAAACTAACATGTCTAGGTATACTTTCATAGGATTGGCCTGAGTGGATGTGTGCTTCATAGGTTACTGTGCTCACTCAGGATGTCTCCTAAGTAAATGTACATAGAACCTAATCCTTCATCTGTAATATAGGAGTAATGAAACTGGTATATCATAGACTAGTACTGCAAGAATAATGTCTTATTCTACATGTCAATTGGGATCTGCAACTTGTGTCCTTCCAGATCTTGTTGGATGATAACTCTCATCAGCTGTAGCCAGTGGTAAGAGATTTAGGGAGCTGAAATACAACAATATCTGGAGGATGACGCTCTCCATACTTCTAGAATAAAAACTGGGTGTAACTTTCAATCAATACATCTTCTCTCCCTAGCATTTGATTCATCTGACTCAGAAATGGGGATCATGTAGCCTTTTACATGTTGTTGGACTGAAACTCCCATCAGGCATAGCCAATGGTTTCAAATGCTAGGAGGTTTAGTCCAAAGGTTTCTGGAAGGCCAAAGGTTTCCCACCCATTATTTAAACAGAATATACAGTACAGCATATGTAAATTCTAGTTATCAGGGTAGGCAAGCTAGGGAACACTGGCATTTCCCCAGTTTTTGCTTATAGACCTCAAGGCAGTTTGGCATGCCATAAATGGTACCCCAAATGCTTAGAATATTTTGTTCTTCACTGGATTTTTAACCAGCATGATATGGCTCTAGAATTTAGGGAAGGATCACAATTCAGTGAGCACTTGCTTTGCTTGTAGATGATTCCAGGTTATTCCCTGGTGCCTCTAGTTAAAAGAATCAAGTGGCAGGTCATGTGGAGGACCTCTCCCTGAGACTCTGGAGAGCCAACATCAGGGTAGACAAGAGTTTGCAGAAGTTAGTTTTTGGGGTGATGACTCTCAGAATCTCCCAGCCAGTTGCCATGCTGGTTCTGGGATTCTGAAAGTTGTAGTCCATTAAAAAAAATGTAGATTATACTGTACAAAGTGGACAAATAGCCTGGTCAAGTGTAAAGCAATATCTTATATCTCTAGTTCCAACATAGCATAGCAATGAAATGAGGAGAATGCTTGGCATGGGCCTGGAAATCCTGTTAAGATGTTACTCAGCCATGAAGTTTATTGTCTGTATTCCAGGGCCTGTCGGCCTTAATCCAACACTGTGAATTGTTGCAATAATAAAATGAGTTAACCTGCCATAAATGCATTGTAGAAAAAGAGAGTACAAATGTAATGCATAATTAAACATTAAGTGAAAATAAATCAGGGAGAAAGTTTTGGTCCCCCCCCCACCTGCCCTACAAATAGAAAGTAAGTGGAAAGATCCTATTACACATTGACTCTTTTACATGACACAGTGGTGTAGCACTTTGATGCCACTGTCATGGCCATGGTCATATCCTCTGAGTTCTGAAGTTTGTAGTTTGGTGAGGCACTACAGCTCACTCACTGAGAATTCTAAACACCCCACCTTAAAGTGCAGGATTCCGTAGGATGTTGCCAGGTCAGTTAAAGTGGAATCATAGTGCTATAATTATGTAGTGTGAAAGGGGGGCTAGATGCATGAACTACTTGGAACTGTGGAGGCAGAGATGGCATTCTGTCAGTTGTTTCAGGCTATTCTGGAACTCTTCCATACCACACAATTATAATGTCATGAGTCCACTTTAACAACCATGGCTGCATCCTGTGTAATCCTGGAATTTGTACTTTGGTGAGGCAGTGAGGCTCTTGAGCTGAGAATTCTCAATGTCCCTCCCTAAACTGCAAATCTCAGGATTCCACAGGATGCTGCCATGGCAGTTCAAGTGGACTCGTAGCATTATAATTTTTCAGTGGGAAAAGCTCTTTTGGTTCTCATGCTAGGTGGTAAAGAGGCAGGAGAGCTGTACCCTGTTACACTGTGGACTGATTGCAGCAACAAATCAATTACACCTTGCAAATTGTAGCGTAGCTGCAGCTCTATTAATTGAGATGGAGCTTTGAACACAGGCCTTCTCTCTTGAATGGAGCTGAGCCCAGCAAAACTGGAGAATTTGCATCTTTGTCTCCTACCTGGAGATGACCCCCGAAAATTAGAGACTTATGGCTGGGCCCTAAGATCTAGCAACCCTGCCCCAGTGGAATTGTGGCCATGGTCCTCATATTTTAAGATTTCATTTTATTTGATTGGTATTGAAAGGGAGGATTCCTCAGTACCACTGGTTCACAAGATGATTTTGGAGTTTCCAAGAAGTAGGAGTACTTCTTCTGCAAAAAAGAACAAATGCTTGAAAGAAAAACTTTCTTTCTGTGATTGAGAGGCAAAGTTATTAGTACAAATCTGAAATTAAGTCCCGGTGGAAAGGGGAAAGGCATATAAAAGGAACATTTCTCTAGTTAATATGTCCAATCATGATGTATTTTATGCTTGAAAGAGTTGGGAATTAATACTGGCAGTAAGACCTAAATCTGTTTGGGGTGACTGACAGATTAAGCACAAGGGATTCTAAAGTAGATTAGAACTGCAGATGTCTGTATTAGTGCCCATCAAAGTTCTGAATGAAGTTGCCTTATGTTTCACATGCACACACAAAAATCAGAGTCAACTTTATTATATACTTATATAGTTCAGTCTCTCCTGCTCAGATACCTGCCCATTTTAGGTAATTCTTTTCAACATCTCATATTACCCACAATACTCTTTTACAGATACAAAATTTAAGGGCGGTCTTAAGGTTGTGCTATCAATAAAGCATATGAGATATTTTTGTTGTTTCTTAATGTGTAATAGATAAAAAGTAGGTACCCCAGAATGTTGGCCCCTCTTCTGTTGGGGTAAGGGAATGCAGCATTTGTAATTACACTGAATTTTTCATCAGGCAGAATGAAAATAGAGAGAGCGGAGGCAACAATTTACCCCCCCAATGTACAACCCCCGTATCTGCAGTGGATGCATTCCCAGACTTACCGCAGATAGGTAACCTATATTTCTGACAGAAGTTGACCATAGAACTGAGCCCTGGTGGTGCAGTGGTTAAATGCCAGTACTGCAGCCACAACATTATGAGTTTGATCCTATAGGGCTTCAAGGTTGACTCATCCTTCCATCCTTCCATAGGTTGGTAAAATGATTAACCACCTTGTTGAGGGCAATTTAGCTAACACATTGTAAACTGCTTAGGGAGTGCTTTGCATGATAAATGGTATACAACTATAAATGCTATTCCTAAATGCTTGAACTGCTCTGGAGAACTTCCAAATGCCTAGAAAGGTGTTCTCTCTAGGTATTTTGAGGTCCTCCAGTGTGACTCTGTGGCCAACCTCCACCAGAGGTTGACCATAGATTCATGCTAGAGCATCTAGAAAATGCCTAGAGAGAACATATTTTTTCGGATCCAGGTAAATGAAACCATGGACACCAGTCTTGCAGATACAGAGGTTGTACTGTATTACTTCATTGTGTTTATATTATAACACATTGTGCTTTTAGTTGTACAGTTGTCCCTCCACATTCACGGCTTTGGCATTCATGGTTTTAAGTATTCATGGCTTGAAAATATTCTTAAAAAAATAATAATCCAAAAAGCAAACCTTGATTTTGCCATCTTATATAAGGGACACCATTTTGCTATGCCATTGCATATAATGGGACTTGAGTATTCACGGATTTGGGTATTCACGGGGGGTCCTGGAACCAAACTCCAGTGAATGTGAAGGGACAACTGTATCTGTTTGTAATCATGTTGTGAAATGCCTTAAGTCCTAATAAGGCGGGGAATAAATAAAGTTAATTACATGAGCAATTAAAATCAGCACTTTTTAATTATGGTACTACTGAACAAGACTATTTTAAATGTTTTCCCCTAGTAGGCAATAGGAAGGTCATAGGGCAGGGCAGGATTATACCATGTAATAATGTAAAACAGTATTCTCAAGTTGGTGGACTTCAAATGGTTGTTGAGGATGATGAGTTTATTGTCCAGATACATTTGGGCCATTGGGTTTGGAAGGATGGTGTAAAGGAGTCCAGACTATTGTATGTGTGTGTGTCTAAGGACATTATAACACCAGCTTTGTGTCTTGCGACTATCAGTTTATTAAAGGAAACAGAAGCATATTGGTTGTAAAACATTTATTATCACACATCTCTTCATTCGCACGACTGTACTGCTTTGGCAACCCCTGGTGTGGTAGGTCTACTTCAGTTCCAGGATGACTGTAGTCACATGGTATGAGGGGGCCTGATTCTCCCCCTCTCCCTCTCCTTCTCCCTCCCCCTTGCTATTCCAAAGCAGGCTGCCTCTGTGCTGCTTTGGACTAGTGAGGGGAAGGGGGAGAGACAGGGAGAGAAGGAGAACCAGGCCCCCTCACACCACATGACTGCAGTCATCGAGGAACTGAAGCAAAGGGACCTATTCCATCAGGGACAGCAGCAGAACAATAGTCAGGTATTGGTAGGGCTTCCCCATCAATTGTAAGGGGTGCCACAGTAATGATTAGAATGTGAAGCACCAACAGGATAGCCATAATATCATTTGATAAGTACTCGCCACATTCAATTACTACCCTGATGAAATGCCGCTTTAGTGCCTTCGTGTGATAAAGTCCTAACTGCAGAACCTTACCTAAAGTCAGTTTGTAGGAAGTCAGAGTGGTTGGAGCAGTTGCTTGTATACATAACACTTTGCCAAGTGGTATTTTAAGTAATTTAACGGGTGATATTTTACCGGACATTTTCATTGGGGGTGGTCTTGATGGTTTTGAAAGGACTTCAGGGATACCCCCTCCTAATCTGAAGTAAGCATATGGCCCCTTGATCAGAATCAGGATCAACATCTCCAGGGAGGGGAAGGTTAAACCTTTTCCAGCTATTTCCTCTTCCTCTCCCACAATGCAGAGGTTTAAAAGGGAAAACTTGCCAGTGAAGGTCCCATGCTTTTAACTTCCATTTGTGAAGGCAAAAATTTCAGGAAACAAGCTACCATGCAAAAGATGTTGAACCCTGCATGTGGTAGAATCAAGTCCAGTTTAATGCCCCTCTCATCTAGTCTAATGCATGTGTGTATTTCATGTAGTGTGTATCCTCACTCTCTGGGCAATGAGACAAGGAAAGTTTTGCTAACTTAGATTGTCACTGTGTCAGAAATGTCTAATGAAAGCCTATGAGTTTTAAGTGGAGAAATTGTTTATCCCTTTAAATATCTTGTTTCCACAGACCTCCATGACTTAACTCAAGATTTAAAACAACAACAAGTAATAAAGTGTTAATAATAATAATAATAATAATAATAATAATACAATTACACCATCTATTAAATCTTCCCTCAGAGGCACTGGAAGGTGTGGGAAGACTTTTCTCCTGCTTCTTCCTGCAAGTTTGTGGCTGGAGTGGATTGAGCGGCAATGCACAGGCCAAGCCGGCCAGCCAGCCTGCCTTTGCTTTGGCTCCTGTCATGTGGCCACTCCACTGCAGGGAAGAGGTGGGCCTTCCAGCCTTCACAGACCTCTTGTGAGGACATCTTGGACCACAGGTTAAGAACCATTGACCTATACCAAAGTCATCAGTAACTGAACAGGGAATTTAACCAGTGGTCAATGTGGTAGCATCCTGCATATTTTTACTGTTGCTAAAAGGAACATCATGCTTTTAGATTGCAAAAAGCCATATTCCGTTGAGGTCTGAAAGTTTATCATCTAGCCTTCTATGGTCAGAAGATCTTAGTCTGTATGAACATGTATCTTATAGCTGTCAGCTTCAAGAATCAGAATTAAAACTTCACGAAATTATAATTTTTGGAAATATGATCCAGCTTATATTAATGTATCTATCTAGCTCAGAGTCATATACTGTGTACTTCCTCTTCCCCCTTTTCTTTTTCTTCTTCTTTTCCTTTCTTTCTCATTATTCTTTAGACAGCTATTATTTTTTCCCCAAAGTAACTGGACAGGTTCTGCCAGCTGGATGTGTGGCCTGAAGGAACGTCATGCCACAATCTGATTGAAGTTGAGGGGGAAGTCTGGGACGGGGTCTGTCCCTCAGTGGGAATTTTATATGCATTGTCTCGTGTTTCACTGTGGTAAAAAAGGTGGCATATAAATAGGATAAATAAAAATACATATAGAAATTCAGCTTCCTGAAGAGGAGATAAATATTAGAATTAATTAGGAATGTATAATCAGGGATGCTGGGAAATTATTTTAAAGTGTCAGAATGGTAATGGTAGGTATGTAAATATGTATTTGTTTTGTCTGTGAGTATATGTTTTCTTTTTCTATTTTTGTTTTGTTTTGGGTTTTTGCGGGGTGAGGGTTGCTATGTATTTTGGATGGTATGTCTTATGTCTAGTACATAAGTAATTTTGGAGTTTTAAATGTTTGTGTTGTTATTATTTTGTTTGATACATACATATATATATATATATATAAAGAAATCCAGCTTTCATGTGTTTGACTGTGATAAATGTCACCTATTTGGAAAGTTTGGGGTAGGGACATATCCTCCTTTCTAACAAGAACCTTTGGTGTCACCATTTGCAGCATCAACCATCCATTTAGTGAGTAAGGGAAGGGCCTTGCACTTATCAGCCTGCGAGCAGCTTGTAGCTACATTTGAGAATCTCTGGATTGGAGCCAGCTTGTTTACCGAAGCTAATGTGGCCAGTAGTGATACACAACAGATATATTTTATTGCGACTTATATATCACAACGTTTTGAGGTTCCTCAAAGATGTGAAAACAAGCTATGCCCTTTAGATAAGCAAAATTGAGACAAATGCTTCCTTGCTGACCTTTAAAACCACCCCAAAATACAATAGCACAGCTAATTTAAGCACATACACATACTTCCTCTCCCTCTCACATATAAAACAAGGTCTACTTTTTCGAGTGGTGAACAAAGCCACTCAGAATAACTGAAAGAATGGTGAGGAAGACTTTAACATGACCTGACCAGACTCTGAGAAACAAATGCTGGTTGACCTGTTACAGCAAAAGCAGGGAATCCTGTCTCAAGTTTCTCCTACAGTTCCTTTTCTTTCTCATCAGTATTTACAGCCTTGATAATGGCAGACCAGATAACTGTGTGAGACCTTGATTACCAGTGAGAACTGTGCCTTATGAATCATTGCTTCCTTGGAGTTTTTGTCATTTCCTAAACCTCTCGTGACCATAGTGAAAAATGTCAGATTAAGCTCTTTTTCTCCCAATACTGAGCCAACCAATGAGAGAAGCTGAAAGAGACGTTTGGAGAGTAAGGAACCATGTTCTTGTTATAATGGAACTTGAGGAGACAGATACTTTTCTTCTTTTGCTGTCTTAAAGGAACTTTTTGACCAGGAAGCCAACCCATACACAGAAGGCTGACACCCTTCCAACATTTTTAATAGTTCTAAATAAAGAAAATGTGAAATGTTTGTAGCCAGTCTGCCTCTTAGGACTTTATCACACCAGCCTTCTTTCTTGCTGCAACAGTGTTAGTTCAAGGAATGGAAACATACCATTTTGGGAATGTTCCTTATCATAACCCTCTTCAGTCATGAAATTGTACTTCTTCAGTGGTCTATAGTCATGTGATCTGTCTTCCGCACCGGCACCATAACTTTGCCTTTCTGATCTATGCCCTATACCCATTGTGACTTCCCATATTTTTTTCTTTTTCTTTTTGCCATAATCTCACAATTATGGCAATGTGATTGGGGGGGGGGAATAAAAAAGGAAAAAAAGAAAAAAGAGCTGCTTTGGAATAGTTAGGGGGAGTGGGGAGAGGTGGAGACCCTGGTGGCGCAGTGGTTAAGTACCAGTACTACAAGCCACAAGTTTATTAGTTCAATCCCAGAGGGCTCCAAGATTAATTGAATCTTCCATCCTTCCCGTAGGTGGGTAAAATGAGTACTCAGCTTCTTAGGGGAAATTAGCTAAAAATCATTGTAAACTGCTTAGGGAGTGCTTTGGCACTGATAAGTGGTATATAAATATCAATGCTATTGCTATTCTGATGCCACATAGCTGTTGGTATCTTGCTACTGCAGCGGAAAGGACCTATTGCAGAGAGGGCTGTCATAGAAAGGTAGCTAGACTGAGAGACAGTGATGGGTTGCTTCAACAGTGCATTGAATACAAACTGGCAAACAGGGCAGAGACGTCATATGATAAGGTACAGCCATAGATATTATTATACAACTGCAATCTTGCTGCACAAGCCTCGTGTGATAAAGTCCTTAGAAAATTCATTTTTTTGAACTATAGTTGTCCTTTCATATTCGCTGGTGTTTGGTTTCAGGACCCCCGTAGATACCAAAATCTGTGAATACTCAAGTCCCATTATATGCAATGGCATAGCAAAATGGTGTCCCTTATATAAGACGGCAAAATCAAGGTTTGCTTTTGGGATTATTATTTTTTAAAGAATATTTTCAAGCCATGAATACTCAAATCCGTGGATACCAAATCCGTGGATACAGAGGGACAACTGTACTGCTATCCAACTACAGCTGACCATATTGGCTAGGTGATTATCTGGGAGTTGTAGTCCAAAAAAGTAACTTTCCCAAGCTTTTCTGCTTCCTTCATACTCAGCCAAGGAGTTCCAAAACCAAAGTCTTCATATGTGCATTTTAAGTACATTTCAATAGTGAGAAAGTCCTTCTGTTATTCTCATTAGTGATAGGTCAGCCTCTTGTTACATTCAGGATTACCCTCTGGCTATTCACAGACAGCAGTAGTGTGTGTGTGTGTGTGTGTGTGTGTGTAGGTAGAGAGAGAGAGAGAGAGAGAGAGAGAGAGAGAGAGAGAGAGAGTGTTAAAAAAAGCAAGCATCAGCTTATAAAAATAATAACCAACTGTTAAAAACCATATGGTAGAAAACAATTTTTGTGGAAAGGAGGCCTGGCCTGTTGCCTTGGGAACAGAATTCAAATACTGTAGTGCCATAATTAATGATTTACAGTGCAATCCTATACAGGTATATCAAGAAGTAAGGCCCACCAAATTTTAGGGTTGCAGTTATCCAGGACTTATTTCCAGGTAAATGCACTCCTAAAATAGAAAGGAAAATATGTGCTTGAAATCATTGCATTTTAAGAATATAGTAGATTGAAAAACTGTTTCTCACAGGTGATAGGAGGATAGAAAAAAAAAATTGACTGAGAGCACAATGGGGATTGAAAGACATCCCGGATGGACCTTTTCATTGTATTTATCTCTCCATTGTACCATATTACCTGCTACTTCGACTCATCAGCCACAGTACATGGAGAATATTAAAAGGTAAATCTGATTCTATGCTGCTAATCTGGTAACCTATATAAATAAGTGATTGAACATGCATATATCAAATGAAAATAATGCTTGCTAGTGGGTGTTGCTCTGTCTTTGTTCAGTACAATTTAGGGGAACTTTAAAATATGGCTTTTATAAACAAGGTGCTATGACCATATTTGAAAAGGTAATTTAGATATGAGTTTATATTGCTGAGTTTGTGGCAGTGGATAAATTAGTAGTAATGGAAATAGATGTTCCTATTGTGACCACTGAGGAGTAACATCCTAATGTGACCTTCACTAAAGCATGCAGATTTGATTTAAATAGTGAAAAGGAAAGTGTAGTTAAGAAGTACAGTTTTCCCTCATATCCACGGATTTGGTATCCATCGATTTAAGTATTCATGGCTTGAAAATATTCTTTAAAAAATAATAATCCCAAAAGCAAACCTTGATTTTGCCATCTTATATAAGTGACAACATTTTGCTATACCATTGCATATAATGGGACTTGAGTATTCATGGATTTTGGTATCCACGGGTGTGGGGTCCTGGAACCAAACCCCAGTGAATATGAAGGGATAACTAATTTTGCTTTGATTTAAAATTTTGCTTTGATTAAGAAATCAAATTTTTGCTTTGCTTTGCTTTCATTTTTCACTATGGGTGAAAAATATGTGGGTCTGTTTGTGTTAGTTGATTTAGATGTACAGGCATATCTCAGTTAACAAAGCCTCTGATAGTGAAGCTCCTTTTTACATTTTTTGTGTGCCCACCCAGCCCCCATTTCCCTCATCCTCAGTCTCGCTGGACATTTTTTAGCAGCATTGGCATTGGAAGATGGTGAAGGAGGGCTGGAGAAACACAGACTTTGGGTGCTGGTTTGCAGCAGTGTTTCTCAATTAAATAATGCAATAAAACTTGAGCTGGGAAAGAGCAGGATCCTTCTGTAGCTGTTCCTGCTGTAGCCATGCATGCCTGCCTATAGCATAACTGACATATCTAAAAACATGCTGGGAGTAGCTGATAAGTCTAGTTCAGCTACTTCCAGCATGTTTTAAAAAACAAACAAAAACACACCAAACAAGCAGAAATCTATAGGTTTGGCTCCAAAATGGAAAGCATAAAAAAAGTGGAGTCTGGTGAAATAAAAAGTCATCCCTAGATGTATTTTGGAAGAATTCTTCCCATGGTCTCTAGAAATTTCTTCTTTAAAAGGCTTGCCTGAACTGGTTGTTTCATTTCACTTGTGCATTCAGGTCGACCTCCGTATCCACAGATTCAGTATCCACGGTTTCATTTATCCATGTCCGAAAATTATGTTCTGTCTAGGCATTTCTAGGTCCTCCAATGTGATTCTATGATCAACTTCCGGAGCTCATATCATTGTAAATAATAGGGTTCCCCATTATCTACAGTTTAAGTTATCCATGGGGGGTGGTGGAATCTAGAACGTATGGGGGTCGACCTGTACAGTTGTCCCTTCACATTTGCTGGGGTTTTAGTTCCAGGACCCCCCGTGAATACCCAAATCCGTGAATACTCAGGTCCCATTATATGCAATGACATAGCAAAATGGTGTCCCTTATATAAGATGGCAAAATCAAGGTTTGCTTTTTGGATTATTATTTTTTAAAGAATATTTTCAAGCTGTGAATACTTAAAACTGAATGCCAAATTCGTGAATGTGGAGGGACAACTGTATTGTTATTTTTGAAGAAAAAGTTTGCTGAAATATTTTGAGTAGTTTTTTTTTTTTTTTAATATGGTGGAGGCACCTATCCCTATTCGTTCTATGTTTTTCTTCCTCAGATACAAAATTTTGTGTTAAAGAAATTATGCCCAGGAACACATCTACTTCGTTAACTTGGGGATACCTGTATATATCAAAGGTTAATCCTCCAAGCTCTTATTCTTCTAACCAATTTGCAGTACATTTTTTTGTGAATGCTAATGTCAGTGCTACAGTACTAAAGTGAGTGACAAGCTCCATTCATAAACCACAAGGATTGATGATGGAAGCTATAGGTGTAAATTCAGTGGCATATGATGGCCTTTAAAATGTCTCCACTCTATCATAATTTTAAAAATTAATCTGTGCCTTAATAGGCTATTCTGTGCCCAGCAAAGGCTTCTCTTGGGTGGCTCACGTCCAATTATTCATTTCTTGTCTCTAATTTAATGACATTTTCTTTAGGTTTATGATTTTATAATAGCTTACCTTGTGCCTCTGGCAGGTTTGGCTTCTGAGATAACGATACAAGCTATGCAAACATTTTGTTGTTCTCTAATAACGCACCTAATTACTAGTGGAAGACTCATAATTTGTGTTCATGGGGGCCTGATTGGAGATGGATATGAAGACACATTACAGCTGGACACTAATGCTTGTTTAAGGTCTTGTTGCTTTAGGGATAGAATTAAAAATAAAAAAGAAGGTATGACTGTCTAAGTCCCATACATCAAATCAATGTGTTATTTTCAGATTTCTTGTCTGTGTTTTACATTTAGGTAAAAGATGTCTGTCTGGCATCCATAATGCTATGTTGAAATTTCTTCACATTTTTAAATGTCTTGGGATAGAGTGAGCATTTAAAATGGGAGCATTGGGTTGTATCTAGATTAAGAAGATTTCCCAGAGGAAGGTTTCTAGATCCATCTGTTTTATAGGCATGGGGTAACTCTGCCATCTCTTCTTCCTTAACAGATTATTTTTCTGGTAGACCAAAAAAATATATATGGAAGAAGTGGTAGGAACATAGAAGATGGCACCATCTGAAACCCACATGTCTGTTATTCTGTAAATGAGAACCAAAGCAAATATTACTTTAAAGATGTACCCAGTATCTGTGTCCTGTTTTCCTTTCTGTTCTAGAGCAGTGGTCCCCAAACTTTGGTCTTCCAGATGTTTTGGACTTCATCTTCCAGAATTCCTGACTGTTGGCCAAGGTGGCTAGGGTTTCTGGGAAATGAAGTCCAAAAACACCTGGAGGACCAAAGTTTGGGGATCACTGTTCTAGAATAACTGCAGGATACTGGGACCTTAGTGTGAACTAGGAGTAAGGGGGCTTTAATTAATTAATTAATTAATTAGATTTATACCCTGCCTTTTTCCCATGGTAGGACTCAAGGTGACTTAGAACAATTAAAAAATACAGCTAAAATATCACAATTTACAAACATTTAAAAAAGCATTAATTTCCACATAATTAAAAACACAACATGAATTAAAAACATAAAATCAATAAATATACATTAAAACATTAAAAGCAACATACCGATTAAAATTCACTTCTCAAATGCCTGCCTAAATAAAAACGTCTTCAACTGCTGGTGAAAAGAGAGCGGGGGGGGGCATCCGGACCTCCTATGGAAGGGAGTTCCACAGTCTGGGAGCAGCCACAGAGAAGGCTCTCTCCCGAGTCCTCTCCAAGCTTAGCTGTGAATGTGGTGGGACTGAGAGAAAGCCCTCCCCTGCTGATCTTAACACTCAGGTCAGCTTGTATAGGGAGATACGTTCTTTCAGATAGTCTGGTCCCAAACCGTTTAGGGTTTTAAAGGTCAAAACCAGCACTTTGAGTTCTGCCTGGAAACAGACTGGTAGCCAATGTAGCTGTTTCAATAGGGGGGATCACATGATCCCTGTAGCCAGTGCAGTCAACAGCCTGGCTACAGCATTTTGGACTGACTGCAGTTTCCAAACAGTTTCCAAAGGAATCACTGTAGAGTGTGTTACAGAAGCCCAGACGGGATGTAATCAAGACATGTGTCACTGTAGCCAGATCTGACTTGTTAAGGAATGGGCACAGCTGGCGCACAAGTTTCAACTGTGCAAAGGCACTCATGGCCACAGCAGAAACCTGATCATCCAAGTTCAGATCTGAGTCCAGGAGCAAGCTGCAAACCTGAGATTTCAGGGGGAGTGTGACCCCATCCAGCACAGGCTGAATCCCCATTCCCCGATCTGCCTTTCTACTGACCTGGAGCACCTCTGTCTTGTTTCGATTAAGTTTCAATTTGTTCACCCTTATCCAGTCCATTACTGACAGCAGACACTGGTTTAACACAGGCACAGCTTTCTTGGAGTCGGGTGGAAAGGAGAATTAGAGTCAAACTCCAGATGACCTTTCCCAGCCGTTTCATGTAGATATTAAACAGCATGGGGGACAAAACCGAGCCCTGAGGGATACTGCGGTGCAGTGGCCAGGGTGTCGAACAGGCATCCCCCAGCACCACCTTCTGGGTCTGTCCCTCCAAGAAAGACTGGAGCCACTGTAAAACAGTGCCCCAGAGCCCCATCCCAGTGAGGCAACCCAGGAGGATACCATGGTCGATGGTATCAAAAGCCACTGAGAGGTCCAGCAGAACCGACAGGAACACACTCCTCCTGTCTAGTTCTCTCTGTAGGTTCCTCAACCAAGGTGACAAAAGCTTTCTCTGTCCCATAGCCAGGCCTGAAGTCAGATTGATCTAGATAATCCATTACATCCAGGAACACCTCGAGCTGGGAGGCACTATACGCTCCAACACCTTGCCCTAAAAGGGGACATTGGAGACTGGCCAATAGTTCTCCAGTCTAGAGCTATCCACATTTTGATAGGGACTCTAAAGAAAATGTGAGGTATTTTGATGCACAGAAGATTAACCCCACAAGGGATTCTGGCCAGAGGCAAATTGAACCCTGTTCTATGCACAGTTGCCCATTCCTTTTCTGCAGTATGCTGAAAATTTTGCTCCTACCCACCCTTTTACCTTTGGCCTCACCCATCACTGAATTGTGGCCCCTGAGAATTTATCTGACATTGAATTTGGTACTTGTGTCCTGAATGAAGTTCTCTATTCTTGCTCTGTCATGGACCCTAGTGGAAAACATGTGCCTTTTGTTCTTATAAAGTGCTCCAGTGTTGTCTCTAATACTTAAATTTTAATTTTAATTGTGAGCACAGAACTATATGACAATATAAAGAGGGCTGGGAGAAAAGGAAACATGAATGGAATGGGTGTTGCTAGGAGGATCTCTTGCAAAAGTAGGAGGTAAACCTTTGATCCATGATGAATTCAGCTTTCTGTGTTCCTTTGACTGTCCATAAGAAGAAATATATTCCCACCCATTCCTTCAGCATGTTTTTCATATGGATACAATCTTAAATCTTGCTCCTAATTGTACAAATTAAAATGATAGCAGTCTAAACTGTGCTTCAGTTTTCTTCTAAACAAGATTGTTCTGTCGGGAAGTTTTATTTTTAAACGGTCATCTATTCAATATGTTTTGCTATTATCAGTACACCCTATGACAAAACAATCTTTTTTTTCTGGTTCTCAGCAGTCATTTTTTGTAAACCCAACTTTTTGTGTGGTCTTTCATGAAATGGAAGGAAAAATCTTCCTGGTGCTGTGTGTCAGAAATGACGGATAGCGTTCCAGAAAAAGAAATTGTGGGTCCCTTAACCTGCCCCAGCTAAAATTAATGGCAGTGTTCTGATTGATTTCAAAAGAAGAAAGATTGGTCTGTTATAAGCTGTGAGGTATCTCATAACACAGTTTCATTAGCTGTTTTCACCTGCCCAAGCTGATTAGACCAGCACTTCCACAGAATAAAGAACAACTAAAATTCCTTGGAGACACTTGTTGCTCTTTGCAACTTGATATTTGTGTAACTATCTCCACTGGCCATAAATGCAGATCCATGGGGCAGTGATGGTTGGATTCGTGACTGGTGTGCATCCATACATCAGCCATACAGTAAAGGGTATAGTCTAAACTGCAGAATCGTCAACCCATTTGTTCATTTGTGGTGTTGGTGCCGACAGCTACAGTTTTGGCACTGGCCTATTCCACGCTGGTTTGTATTTCTTTTAGTAGGTACTTTCTATCACATTATGACAACAGTAACAGAATTTTAGGTGTGAACTTAGGCTTACTTTTGAAAGTGTCACTTTGTGGTTCTCCTTGGAATAGTGAGCTGAATGCAAAATAGCACTTAGCAGCATTCCACTTATGCTGGGTGAAGGGGACAGAGAAGTAATCTTTATAATCCTCCTGCAATCACATTGGCTTCCTGAATGGCTAATTCTGGAAGGTGTGAGTGTATGTACCGTCTAGAACAGTATGAGAGGTGACACAAAGGACTGCAGGGGATGTGGGAAGTCAGCAAAGTTCTCCTTTCAGCTCCTTTCCTCTAATGGGATCCCAGTGCATTCTGTGAAGGAAAGGAGCTCTTACATTTGCCGGACAACCCAATCTGTATCCAACCCCGCTTTATCCTTCTTTCTGCAGTCTATGTCCTTGTCATAAATGATTGCTGTTTTTCATATGGAATTGACTCATCCATGCTTCCTACAGAGATGATGGCTGGGTCCACAAGGCTCAATAGCGCTTAGGCCATCTGATTTGGGTCTGTAGGAAATAGCCTTACTAAGATGGCAAGGTGAGTCTTGTGCTGAACTTTGGCTGATATATTGGTCTTTGGCTAAAGACAGTGGGCTTATCTACACCAGCCAGGATATGCTGGCTCCCCACTGGCATATCATGGATCTGGCCCGTTCTGCCCCCATTACCTGGAGAAAATGGGCCGGTGTCGAAACAGAATGCTGGCCTGGCCCTGCCACTGCTGCCGCCGCCACCATTTTCCCTGCTAAGGCAGAAGCCAGGAAGAGGGGCCACAACGTGTGACTGCAGGCCCCCTGCATGTGACCAGCCTTGGCCACATGCTGAGGGATTCCTGCTTGGCTTCTGTGAGGGATGGCATGCTAAGACGGGCTCCCGCAAACATGCAGGGCTCAATCCGACAGGAATGGATTAAAGCGGATATTTGATATAATGGTTTATGAGGCTGTGAAGGGCTAAACCTGGGTTCACTCCCTTGGACCCCCAGATTAGCTCTCCTGTAGGGGTAATCCTGAGTAGCCTCACTCCAGGATGCTCCCTACAGACCCCAAAACAACCAGTTGCCGCCACCATCCACTGAGTTAAACTGGGAGGGGTCCTTCTCCTTGGGACCCCCCTTTTCACACACAATGCAGTGGGAAAGTGTGCGTAGTCTCTGATAACCAGCGGCACTCCTTGCCACTATAGAATTAACTAACTCCCTCCTCTTAACCCCAGAGGAGACTCAAAGTAGCATAGTCAAGATGTAAGGCACATGGTAAGCATCGATTATAGGAAGATTAATAAATTTACTTTATTCCAGTGAAATCAGTCATGCAATCTCACATGAGGCAGGATTCTCCCATACTTCAGGCAGGCTTAAAGTTATAATAATCACAGAGTATTAAGATCAAAGCATTACATTACTCAAGTTACATTCAGTTACTAATTTAACTACATCCAACCAAAGTAAAGAAATTAAAAAGAATTCCCTAACACAACTAAACATGCCCTAATTTCTATTAAATACTATTTCTATTAAATACTTGCAGTTTGTTGCCCTAAGATGTTATCCAGGCAGCTGGGAGCCAAGCCGGAGGTGGAATGGCTTTTTTTGCTCCACCAGCCATATCAGTCTTTTCTTCACAGCCACATGGCCAATCTTCTTCTCTCCCCAAATCCCTCTCACATCTCTCAAAATGGCTTCAAACAAAAGCAGTTAAATCTTCATCAGTTTCAGGGTTTAGAGCTGTGATTGGTCAGTCCAGGTCAGATGGTGTCATGTCATCTCATTAGCTCTGTGGAGGTGGTGTTTTAGACCCTCCCTTCCATTAACCCTTTTCTTACCTGATACTATGTTGGTAAGACAATCTGTTTACAGACAAAGGGAGTTATAGTTCTCTAGCAGAATTATGGAAGTTGCACCTTAAGGCAGCATGATGGGACTCCAGGCCCTAACCTGACGTGCCTATGCTAGCCCTGTATCTGCCCCAGGGTGGTGAGGACTCCCTGCAGGCAGATCAGAGTAAGGGCCTTGCATCATCTGGACTGCAAGGCTCTGGAACAGGCAAGCCAGGGTATTTGGCCTGTGTAGATAAGCCCAATGTTGGAGCTCTATGGAATCACAGGCAGGTATGTAGTCCTCCTGATGAGGCAGATGATCAGATTCCAAAGCTAGCAATCCAGGGAAAGGACAAGGCACAGATATCTATATTAATTCTTTAACAATGATATAGTCACATTGAAGAAACAGACTTGAACCAACAATCTAGTTTCCTAGATCACCTGGCTTGGTGTGGCTGATGAGCTACAATACCTCTCTCTGGCCATGATCTGTGTGGCACTGTAGATGCTAAGCAAATAGCTTCACCAGCCCAACAGTTGTCCCAGTGATGCATGGAATAAAAGCACTGAGGCCCGTTGATTGGTATTCTTGCCCTTTACATGAATTGCTTTTTGAAGATCATGATGTCAGAATACCAATGAGACCAGCATTACAATAGACTAACTTCCAAGTGAGAATGGACAGTATTCACTGCTTGGGAGAAAGAAATGACACCAGCAAGGCATTGCATATTGTACAGTATGTACATTGTACATTATTTTCCCATTTAGTACAGCTTCCTTATACCAATTTAGTGTATCCATCTGGCATAATGAATCAATGAACATGAGAGACACTGCAGACTGGGCCAGCCAGAAAAATCAGCAGTAGTAGAACATGCTATAAACCAACCTGGACACAAAATGCTATTTGAAAACACAGAAATTCTAGACCTGGCCAACAGCTATCATGTCAGAATGCACAGAGAAACTATTGAAATCCACAAACACCTGGACAACTTCAACAGGAAAGAAGAAACCTTAAAAGTAAACAAAATCTGGCTTCCAGTTTTGAAATATAATAGAATCAAAACTCAACACTTACAAAGGAATTCCACCCAGGGACAAGAGGATTCCCAGCATATATCAGCCCATCAACCAACCATTAGCCAAGCAGACACTAATGAGCCTTGCATTTCTATACCCAGAAACTAACCATTCAATTACACAAATTTACATATACTCCCCAACAGGGGTTCACAGCACATAAAATCCACACACACACCTACCCAACCATTCTCTGAGGATGCCAGCCACAGATGCAGGCAAAACGTCAGAAAGAAACTATTCAAGAACACGGCCTCACAGCCCGGAAAAAAAATCAAGGAAAATCCAATAAATAAAAAGTGCAGAATTCTTCTCCATAACATTTTGCTCTTGTATTATTACTGTTGCACTCTGCTAAGGAATGAAAAGCAAAAAACAAAAAAAGGTGCTTTTTAGTTCTGTTTTGCCCTGGCAAACAAATCAAGGTTTGTTTCTAGGTGCTGACACAATAAACTAGAAATCAGCAGACCACAACACAGCTTACTATTATACATGAAAGTAGCCATAGTTTCAAAGTCTTTTGCATAGCCTTCTTTTTCTGACTCCTCTAGAAGAGCTACCTTAAGTTTAACATCACTTAAACTTACCCTTTGGCCCTTTCACACTACAAAGTTTCACACTGTGATTCCCCCTTAACTGCTCTGGCTACATTCTATGGTTTGTAGTTTGATGAGGCACTGGAGCTCCTGGGTTGAAAATTCTAACACTTGTCCTTAAACTGCAAATACCAGAATTCTATGGGATGGAGCCATGACACTCAAAGTAGAATCAACAGGTAACATTTTGTGTTTATTGCTATTTGTCAATAAACAATTATATAAATACAGATTTTAAAAAAATAATTATCTCTGTTTCTGAGTATGTATATGTAATCCTTGTGAAAAGCTAATCAAGTTCCCTTTCTATTTGCTGGTATAAAAGTAGAACAGATGACTTTATTAGTGCAAATATATTATGGCTGCCCTGACATTTATGTTTTCCACTGTGATAGCTGAATTATTTCAATGGGCGTAAATCATGTACACAAGAGTAATGGAGAAAAACGCCACAATAGGGTTTTTACACCCATTCTGACAGGCAATGGGGATTTTAAACTAATTTCAAATTTGACTTAATAGGATTTATTCCCCCCCCCCCATGCTCCCTAAACATTAACCTTAGGATAAACCACAAAATGTTTTTGAGACTAA
This sequence comes from Gambelia wislizenii, assembly GCA_030847615.1. Classification (NCBI taxonomy): domain Eukaryota; kingdom Metazoa; phylum Chordata; class Lepidosauria; order Squamata; family Crotaphytidae; genus Gambelia; species Gambelia wislizenii. The sequence goes on from JAUMIR010000004.1 coordinate 116,338,411, forward strand.
TGGGAAGGAATATCTGTTCCATAGAAAAAACATCAAATTTGTAAAGGTTTCTCTGCCTACAGCACTGAACTTCTGTACAGTATTTGTTACCTCTTAACAGACATCCCCATTCATCGACACAGCTAGATGATAATAGCAAATGTACTTCATTAGGAGTAATGCTGTGTGAATATTTCAACTACTGGGATGTATTTCCAAGGGATATTCTGGATTTCTAAATAAAATAGTCATTAATGTTTGATACTGATCCTTCTGTATTCTTACCTGCAGATAGCACGGGCCTAAACCCACTTGCTATTCCCATCTGAAATAGACCAGTTGACTCAACAGGATTTGTGTAGTGTTGCGATAACCTGCAGCAGTTAATTCAGTGAGTCTACTCTGGCTGTAATGAGCAATTAGATTCGTGGCAAAGGTCGTTGTATTAGTTTCTGTTGAACTCCTCAGATGATCTTGGGCATGTCATACTTTCAGCCTTAGAAAAAGGCAATGACAAACCACCTCTGAATGAATTTTGCCAAGAAAACCCTAGGCAAGGATAGCTATGAGTTGGATTCAGCTTGAAGGCACATAACAACAACAAACCATAAATTGGGATGACCCTGTTGTCTGTGGATTTCAATAGATGATTCAATTAACAAGAGCATGGAGAGTTCCTTTTAAGGAGAATGACTGTGATGGTATATTGAATCCATCCATAACTGAACACTGGTAGGATGAAATCATCATCCTACCCACTATTCAGCTGTGTGTGACTTCAGCTATCGTGATACTTATTCTGCTTTGAAGGAACCCTTCATGTTCGGTTTCAGTTGGTCTGGGGCAAATGTCTATACAAAAGTATAAAACCCACCAAGTGAGCCTCATGGTTCTGAGCCTCTAGCACCCTTCCGCCAATGGCCTGCTCACATACTACCTCCTCTCTGGAGACCCAGCAAGCTATTGCCTTGCTCTGTGCCTTGCTTTAAAAAATCACCACACTTGTATCAATCTGGCAATCCTATCCTTAGGTCAACTGTTCATGCAGAAGTATCATCATACTGGTATCTTATATGGAACTTGTTTATGCTAACCATGGTGTGTACTGCCTTTATGAAACTAGCTTGGAGTTGAACCACTGGCAATAAAAGAATTACAAGTTAGTAAGAGCTCTGCTTTTATTACAGTATTGAATGTTGTAAGTAACTGCTAAACAGATATCTTTGATCAGAGTTCACTTGTGTTTATTGTAGATGTTCTACTCAACCAGGCACCACTATGGTTCCTTCTGAGAAGTAATCCTTTTTTGAGAAATCACTTGCATAAAAAACAAGTTGAGAATAACAAATACACAGCTATGAAGGATTCTGTTGGAAACCTTATTTTCCATAATCAGAAAGGCACAGAGAAACCATTTAGCTGAGTACTTTGTCCACAGTTAGAGGAGAAACATTTAAAGGTTTTTCTGCCAAATCTCTTTGAGCACTTATTGTTTATGCATAATCATGGTTTTTAATGTCAATACATACATTTTGTTTCACTAACCCCATGACATTTTCCAGAAGTATTTCTGGTTCCAAGCTGTGAAGCTACATCAAAAGCTCTTATTATAACCACTGAGTATTCCAAATCACTTGCAACAAATTTCTAAATCCTTTGTGTAATGTAAATACACATAAATATATACATTTCTTTAAAACATATATAACTTATTTGCTCTGAGGGAAAAGATTTTCAAGAAATCAGGTAAAGCCACAGTTATGAATGAATGTTAAATTAGCAGTGGAGCCCACTCCCAAGAACATTGTGTTTCTGCTAGCTGGTATGCATGCAACCTGGAGTTCATATCATGGAACACCAGGTACCAAGGATAGTTTAACAGCCCACTAGGATTTTATTCCTCAACCCTATCCTACTGCCCTAGAATGAAAGGACATTGAGAAGACTTTGGTTAATCTGCTGCCCTAATGGGATTTTTAAACATTTGCAGTGATGTGTCTATGCAGAATTCTGCTTAACAATAACTCATCCATGGACCCATCTTGCTATGGTAGCAAGAACATGTCACCAGCAATAGTGATGGCCATTAGCTGAGACAATGTTAACAAAGCACACATTTGTGGAGGAACAGTTTGGTGACCATGATTAGTCAAAGTAGCTAGATGTCTGTAGGTGATATATTTCGAAGTAGCAGGTATCAGTGTGTGCTGGGTACAGATGAAGAACAACTGTCAACCCCAGGTCTTCATAGCGAGACTTCAGACATTAGAAAAAATGTTGAACTAGATGGATCTCTGGCCTGATCCTACAAGATTATTCTTATATTCTTTCATTCTATTGAAGGTTGAGACCTCCCTAAATTAGGCCAGAAGATTTCAGCATTTACTAGAAATCTATGCCATGGGACTAATATTTCAATGAGTTATTCTTACATTGTTCATAATAATTATTTGAAAGGCAGCATAGTAAGAAATTTTATTTTTAAAAAACCAAGCTCTTCAGGTAGTGATGTGACAGTCTCCTCATCTGCAACATCTCTGACCTGTGGAAAAAAGAAAAGGTGATTGTGGAAAATGTGAAATTAAAAAGGAAAAAGAAAAAAAAGCAAAGGCCAGAGTAGTAAAGCACTTGACTAAATGTCAATAAATGAATTGAGAAATTAAGATTCAGACAATGTACTCCTTTTAGTTATGGTAAGAGTGGAAAATAACAATGCAGCATATACATCTTCAGTGAGAAAGGATCGGTGGGGTAAAACCTTTTCTTAAAAGGATATATCTGAAAGCCTAATGAATGTCTTTGCAAAGAAAGAGGGAGAGCTAATAATTAGCTTTAATGTGTGCTAAACACCAACTGGCTAACCTAGGTCCTGTCCAGGTCCTGTCCATTCTCACTGTTCTAAGGCTAGGGGGTGGGATGAAAGATTAGTCAATGAATATTAAGTATTTGGGCCTCGATAGCTTCACTAAGGTTTTGCTTCATGCAAAACATGTGTTCTAAATTGAGAAATTCACTAAAATATAAACATTAAACTTTATTCTTTCTTACCCAAACAGTTAATGGCATTAGGGATATTTATTTGATTATTTATGGATTTGCATCTGGCTTTTCTCTAGCAAAGCAGAGCTGCCCACAGCAACCAACAAAACAGAAAAGCAGCATAAATGCCAACAATTGTTTTTAAAATATAAAATTTAAAACCAATAGCAAATAAAAACATACAGATTCGTGGTTTTGCACATTTGTAGTTTGTAGCTGCTGCTCAACTAGCTCAAACTCCAAGACCCCCCCTCCTCCCCTCTTCTCCTGTCCTGGCAACAAAACATTCCAACTTGCTTTCTTACCTTGCATCAAAACATCACTGCCTATTATTTTAAACCTTATTGTTTTAAATGGGCAGCGCTGTTTTGGTGCAAGGTAAGCAAGCTGGAGTTGTGTTGGTGTCAGGGCAGAAGGAGAAGGAGGGAGAGCTGGCGGGGAGGTGAGCAGGTATTGATTGGCAGTGCTGTTGGTGGGAGAGGAGTCTACAGTAGTGTAGTATGTATTTTGGGGGCAGGGCTTAACTTATTTGCATTTTTTTTTCATTTTTGCAGTGGTGCTCTGCCCCTAACCCTAGCAAATATGAAGGGACAACTGTAAAAGCAACCATTCATATCAAACAACTAATTAATAGTAAGAATAACCAGGATTAAATAACAAACCTTTATGGACTTTGAGTGTTGCCAAAATATTCTTTTTGTGTTACCCCGAAGGCTAAAATTGCTGCAGTTTGCTTCTCTACCATCTGAGAAATTCAAAACGGGCTAAGGACTGCAGCAAACTAGCTGCAGCTTCTTTCCCTGTTATAATCTACATACCTTGGTTAACAAGTGAAAATGAACTTGGGAGGGGGAGGTATAAGAAGGATGCTGGTTAGAAAAATAATATAGTTAGCATGATGTTCCAAGCCAACTGGTTGTATACACAGAAGTCTAAATCCAACATTATGCTAAGGACCACACAATACAGAACATTGAAACCTATTAAGTATATGAGGGAAGTAGAGGAATAGTGATGCAAGTATCTCTTTAAATGCTAGGTTATATTGAATGCATTTTGGAACCAGATGGCTGTACACCATCTGAGATGTTGATTTAATACCTCAGTAGCATAGTCCCTATGTATGTCTATTCTGAAGGAGCTCCTGGTGAGTTTAGTGGGGCTTACTCCAAAGTAAGTAGGTAAAAAGATTGCAGTCTAAGTGTAACATAAGTGGTTTCAACATTCATTCACTGTATTCTGAGACATTTATCTTAAAGGCAGAGAAGGTGTTTGTGATTTCTGCCACATTTACAGGTTTGTCTTTATGCTAACAGTTGACTCCTTCCAGTCTAATTAGTGAGATTTTAGATTGAGTCAGCTTAGTTTGTGGCTTGTATAGGATGTGGCTCCATTGCTGCTGAAAGGTGATTTTTCAGTTAGCATTTCAGTTAGCATGCAGAAGCACACATATTCTAAACTTCTTCCTCTGCTTTCAATTTCCATAAGAATACTATTAAATTATCATTTTAGTAGTTTCTTCTATTTGAACAAATAATAGCTAAGCCACACTTATAATTGAAGTTATTTCTGGATTGTTGATTGAAGGATCAACTTAGATTTTTAACATGTCAGGACAAGTATCTATAGTACAAAAATGTGAAAATGGAAACACACACACACACACACACACATCCAGAGAAGGCTAAGCCTCTGTAATCTCTGCTTAAATCCTGATATATAAAAGGAAACAACTAAAATGCAATAAGAAAACAAACTGAAAATCTAAACCATGGTATCTGCACAGACAGATTAATATGGATTCTAGTTCACTGGCTGCATTAGTCTATGTAAAATCTAGAGTTATGATATCACCCCAAGTTTGTAAAAGTTATTATTTTGGACTACAGCCCTAGAATCCCAGCCAGCATGGCCAATGGCTATTCGGGCTGCATGCTTCCAGGAATTGTAATCCAAAAAGGTAACTTATACTACCAGATATTCTTTGCCAGACCCCACTAGGTTTCACACTTAAAAATTAGCCAGTTTTGTTAGAGCAGCTGGATGTAGAGACCAGACTATCCCCCCCCCACACAATTTCTTCTTGAGCACATTGATATAGAGTATTCTGGCCCACATGTTCATGTTACGTGCTTACTATAGCAATAAGAAATGCTGCTGGTTTGTAGGCATCACATTGCAACATACAGAAAGAAGCCAAATACACAGGAAACCAATACTGTGGAGAACCGATGTGGTATGCTTACAGTAGGACAACCATATCAGGAACTGAAATTTTATATCTGAATCAACAGCAGTTTCTTAAAAGAAAGTGTACTGTGTACACATTGTGTGTACTGAACCCTGGTCTGGAGAATGAACCATTCTGTTTGCATGCAGTTGGGAAAGGGAGGAAAACTCTAATTGAAAGCCCCTTTGTCTCCATGCTGCTGGTCTGATCTGATGTTTTTTGCCCTGGTGTTGCTGTTTTTAAAATACAGCATAACACACAGCATATCTAAGTAATATCATGTCTTGTTTAGCCCTAAGGGAGTAGTTGTACTATTAGCATTCCATTCCAGTGATGGTCACATACAAATGTGAGTTTAAGCACCCTGGACAGTTCTAGTCTGAGGTCAGGCTAGAATCTCATACGAGTTGACAAATGTTGCTTAAGCAGCAGCAACCTTAAATTAAGACTTAAATGAAGCTAATCTGGATATCTGCTTCTGCCTTTGGCTCAGCTATGAGTTAAAGGGACCATTTAATTCATGGCAGTGTACATATTTAGCAACCACTGACTCCAGCAGTGTTGCTGAGACCAGGGGACCTTTCATTCTACACAGTTATAGCACTGTGATTCCCCTTTAATTGGCATGACGACATACTGTGGAATTCTAAGTATTTAGAATTCTCTGCCATAGAGGCTTAATTGCCTCCCCAAATTGCAAAACCCAGTAAGATGTATAGCTGTGGCAGCTGAAGTGGAATTATAGCACTATAACTATGGAGTGTGAAGGGGTCCTGGGTGAAGTCTTCTTTTGCTTCTCTAGCGGAGTGCTTGGATTCTGAGGAACATAGTACAACCTCCTCAGACTAATCCAGAAGGTTAGGGCATGGTAGACATCCCATAGTGGGGCAGTAGAACAATCTGGGGTTGTTGCTAAATCTAATTCCTTCTTTCCCTTGTTACCTCTTCAGAGTCCATCTCAGCTGACCAACATTAAAAGTTTGATCCCAGAGCCATGAGACTCAACAACAACAAAGATTCAAAGGGAGACTCCAGTGTAAAACTGGCATTCAATAGAAGTTGATTAAAACAATATCAACCAATTGTTAACTGGCTAATATCTCGATAAAATATTATTCATTCTCTGAGGGAGGGGTGATGCGGTTCCTTTACATCTGGGTTTCGTCAGTCACCGCCCAGGTGTAGCAGGAAGTTACATCAAGCCTCTTCATATTCAAATTTCTTTGTCTTCATCTCCTCCATCCTGGAGCCACGAGGCCAGTTCTAACTTCCTGCTTCGCCCAGTAGGTAGCTGAGAAATCTCCTCCGTCTGGAATTTCTATCTCCACCTTTATTCTTTTTCCTTTCTTGTTCCTTTACCTACCTTTTTCCTTCTCCAGGCATTGCTGCTTTTCAGCCCTTGCCTTTTCTCCTTTTGAATTTCCCGCCTATTTAAAAAAAAAAAATCCTCTCCTCTCTCCGCGCGGCTGCTCAGTCGGCTCCAGCCTGCTCCTCCTCTCTCTCTTCCCCCCTCCCACCTCTCTCCTTACTGTTTTCTTTTCTCCGAGGCCATGCAGGCCCAGGAGATTCCCCAGCAGGCGGGGAAGGACTCCGGAGTGGCCGGGGATGCGGCTCTCGACCGCGGCCACTCCGAGGACGCGGAGAGCGCTGCTGAGGGAGCCGCGGTCGCCATTGCTGCCGCTGCCGGCTCCCATGTGGGCGTCCCTCAGAGGGACGCGGCCCGGAAGGCACACCAGGCCATCGTGACTGGGAAAGCCTCCGATGGCCAAGCAGCAGCCAAGCCACGGAAGAGGCCAGCGCAGCCTAGGAAGAAGCTGGCCTCCGATGCCTCCAGCGGGACCGCGATGGAACCTCCGGCCCTATGGAGTGCTTGGCACGCGCCAGGTGCCTGCTGCCAGGACTGGCCAGGGGCAGGAGCCCCTAGGAAGGTACAAGGGGCCCTTGGGGGGAGCGGGGACGAACTGCCCCTTCCCCCACGCATCGTGCCCTCCCTGCTTCTGGGAACGGCGCGTATTCTACCCCCCTGGAGGCCAAACGGAGCGCGGGAGGGGGAAGGGGAGAGCGAGGACTCGCGCTCCCACGCGGAGCCCTCACCATCCACCGGGTCCAAAACAACCACCACCACTGCCTCGGGGGAGGGGGACACACCGCATGGGGAACCCCAGTCGCTGGCCAACCCCACAACAGGAAGCAGCCAGGCCCTGTCCCAACTGAGCCAACCACCACAAAGCCTGGGCACGGAGGAGCAGGCCTTACAGGCCCCAACTCCTCAAGCACCCCCCCCACAGGTTCCAGCCTCGCTGGACGGAACAACTAAGGCCATGGCCTCCCAACCTCCACTCCTCCCGACCTTGCCTGCCCAGGTGCCACCCCAGCAACACCAGCTGCCCTTGGTGCTCCAACCAATGCCTCAGCAGGCAGTGCCCATTCAGGCGCAGCAACCGTTGGTTTACCAGGCCCTGCCGCCACAGGGGCCGGTGAACCAGACCCTGGGCTTGGGTAACCAAAATCAGGTTTTCCTCCCACCAGTGGTCCAGCCTCAGCCTATGCAGGCGGTGGGTTTTCAGGCACAGCCCTACCAGGCCCCAGTCCTTCAGGCCCCGCCTCTCCAGGCACCCACGGGCCATACCAGCCAAAACCACCATGGCATCCCAGTGTTTTACGATCACTCTAGCGGGGAAGAGTCCGACATCGAGGGGTTGGCCGCTCACCCACCCAAGGCCAGGGGAGCTAGACCCACACAGCGGGGGGGTCGTAGAAAGCGTAAGGGCGCCATTAAGGCAGCCCTACAGCTACTCTCAAAGGCATTGCTCTCAGACGAGGATTCGTCAGAAGAGCCTGGCACGAGCGCCTCAACCTCGGGGGTTCCCCCTAAGGACCAGGCGAACAACGCGCAGTCCCAGCAGCCAGCAGGACCGGGCAAGGCAAAAGCTAAGTCCGCGTCCAAGGGCCCTAGGGACCCATTAAGAGGCACAGATGTCCTGGCCAAGAAGAGGAAGGATCCTCCCTCCACCCACTCTTCTGCAGAGTCCCTACCTCCCTCGGATGAGGAACGCGCCCTCACCGACGTCGTCAGGGCGTCTGGGACCCACGACGATGTAATCCTAACCGACAAGGAAGAAGGAGAAATCTCTGATTCCGAGTTAGCAGACCAGGACCACTCGGATTGCCTTTTCCAAGGAGAGTGGTATGTTCCTCTTCTTATTAGGGTGATGGCAACACTAGAAATTACTCCTACAGACACAGACCAAGCTCCATCGACATCGTCGTCCAACGAGAAGGTCGCTGCAGTGATGCGCACCTCACGCCCAAAGAAGCCGGAGCTTCCCTTCCCAGAGGCCTTCTGGTCCCTGGTAACTGACGAATGGGAAAAACCCTCAATGGGAAGGCGGGGCACCACTGTGGCTCAGAAATATTACAACACCACTCAACGCTTTCTGGACCTCCTAAAGCCCCCAGTGGTCGACAATCCTGTCGCGTCCCTCGTCTCCAATTGTCTGGCTCCTAAGGAAGGAGAGGGCTCCCTCCGGGACCCAGACGAAAAAAGAACCGACGCAGCCATCAAGAAGGCCCACGACTCCGCGGCATGCGGGGTCAGATCCACGCTGGCAATATCGCTTTTTTCCAGAGCGGCGATAGTGTGGCTGCAAGAGCTCATGGAGATCCAGGAGCTCGACCCAAATGTGCTGCACAAGTCTCTGCTTAGATTCCTGCGTACCTTCTTCTTCATAGCCGACGCGGCACAGGACGCCATGATTTTTTCCGCCCGTGCGATCGGGGCCCTCACGCTGGCCAGGAGATCAGTCTGGCTAAAGCACTGGCAGGTGGATACTCCTACCAGGGCAGCATTGGCCTCAGCGGCCTTTAAGGGCCTTAAACTGTTTGGGGAAGAGGCCCTAAAAGGTATCCTAGTCGAGACAAAGGACAAAAAGTTGGCCATGCCCTCCACACTCAAGAAGCCAGACAAGAAGAGCGGCAGACGACCCTTTCAGACTTCTCGTCCCTTTCGTTCCTTTCGGGGATTTGGGAAGCAGCGAAACTACAACTCCTTTCGCCCACCATGGGTTAAGCCAAACTACGTCATCAGACAGAACACTGGACCGCAGCCCAACAACAGCAGAAGGGGAGGCTCCAACGCCCAGCGTGGAGGCTCGCGACAACAATCCTGACTCGGGGTCGCCCCCAGTGGGCGGCCGCCTCAGTCTGTTCCTGCAGCTTTGGTCGAACTCGACAACGGACAGGTGGGTCGTCTCAACAATCACCCACGGGTACAAAATCGAGTTCGACTCAAGGCCAAGGGGCAGATTTCTCCCAGCCCCAATACCCAAAGACCCAAAGAAGGCGAGAGACCTGACGACAGCCATATCTCACCTAAGACACATAGCAGCCATAGAAGAGGTACCAGCCTCTCAGCGCTTCTTAGGCGTGTACTCCTTCTTCTTCACAGTACCAAAGAAGGACGGCAGCCAGAGGTCCATCCTGGACCTAAAATACACCAACAGACACATCACATACAGAAAGTTCCGGATGGAGACGCTTACATCCATAAGGGAGGCGCTCCAGCCAGGAGACTTTCTAGCCTCACTCGATCTCTCCGATGCGTATATGCACATCATGATCCACGAGGACAGCAGACAATACCTCCGCTTTGCATTCGGGGATCAACACTTCCAGTTCAGGGCCCTTCCATTTGGTCTGGCCTCAGCACCAAGGGTCTTCACCAAGGTCCTGGTCACCCTAATCGCCAACCTGAGGGCACAGGGAATCCACCTGTACCCATATTTGGACGACATCTTACTGCGTGCGTCCTCTCTGAACAAAGCAGGGAGAGACCTGCAGACCACAATTCACTACCTGCAGGCCCATGGTTTTCTGGTGAACTTCAAAAAGAGCAGCCTGTCTCCTGCCCGCACCATCGTCCACCTGGGTGTGGAAATAGACACACAACGTTCCAAGATCACCCTGTCCAAGGAGCGACAGGAGGTCCTCCTACGGGAAGTTCGCACCGTTCGTTTACTAAGGAAGGTACCACTGTCCCTACTAGCCAGACTCCTCGGCCTTATGATATCAGCCTTTGGGGTTGTGCCTTGGGCAAGCTTCCACTCCAGACCCCTGCAGAACTTCCTGATGCCTTACCAAAAGGAGATCGCATTGAGGAAGTCCCCACTCCTTCTCCTCCCACAGCATGTGAAGGATTCGCTGGCCTGGTGGTCTCAGATGAAAACAGTCAGCAAGGGTTCTCCGTTCACAGTACCCCAGGCGATCCTGGTCACCTCCGATGCGAGCCTACGGGGCTGGGGAGCACACTGTCAGGGACAAGTGACGCAAGGGATTTGGAGCCCACAGGAAAAGACGCACAGCATCAACTGGCTGGAGGTACGAGCGGCTCGTTTGGCCCTGCAACACTTCACCCCAGTCCTGAGGGGTCAACACGTCATGGTGATGACGGACAACACTACAGCCCGATCGTACATAGCGAAACAAGGAGGTTCGAGATCCCGGTCCCTGCAACAGGAAGCGGATCTCATCTTCCTCTGGGCCGAACGGACGGTGCAGTCCCTTACGGCTCAGTACCTGCAGGGGGAACGCAATCAACAAGCGGACTACCTGAGCAGATACTCGGTTCTACCCGGAGAGTGGGAGCTAAACGACGACGTGTTCACTCAGGTCCAGGCCAGGTTCGGCCAGCTGGAGGTGGACATGTTCGCGACAAGATCAAACGCCAAGCTGGACAGGTTCTTCGCCAGGTTCTTTCACCACAACGCCGAAGGCATGGACGCCCTACGATCCCCTTGGCCGGCCGGTCTCCTATACCTGTTTCCCCCACTTCCCCTCATAGGGAAAGTCTGTCGGAAGATTCGCCAGGAGAAGGCACAAGTGGTCCTGATAGCGCCACATTGGCCGAGGCGCCCCTGGTTCTCCGAGTTGATGGACATGAGGGTTCAGAGCCAGTGGCGTCTACCTCAGAGACCCGACCTTCTTCATCAGGGTCCGATCCTCCACCCAGATCCAAGCTGGTTACAACTGACAGCTTGGAGGTTGAGCGGCAAGCCCTAAGAGAACATGGATACGACGATTCAGTCATTAGTACCCTTCTTTCCTCTAGGCGCGTGTCCACCAGGAGGATCTATGAAGCTACATGGCGAGCCTTCAAGAGATGGTGTGCCCCTCGCCAATTGATCGCTGAAGAAGCTTCGGTGAAACATATCCTGGCATTCTTACAGAAAGGCCTCGAGGCGGGCTTACGACCAAATACCCTGAAGAGACAGGTGGCCGCTCTGTCGGCCTTCCTCACAGCACAGGACGGAAACCGCCTCTCATCGCATCCCCATATCAGGCGTTTCCTCAGGGGTGCCTCGATAGTTTCACCCCCGGTGCGGCACAGGTTTCCGTCGTGGAACCTCTCCCTAGTCCTCAGGCAACTCATGAAGCACCCGTTTGAACCGTTGCGCACAGTTTCCCTTAGAATTCTCACCATCAAGGTTGCCTTCCTAGTGGCCATCACCTCAGCGCGAAGAGTGTCGGAGTTGGCCTCTCTGTCAGTTAGGGAACACCTGTGTTCCTTTACCAAGGATGTAGTGACCCTACACCCAGACCCGTCATTCAAACCAAAGGTAGTCTCCGAGTTCCATGTCTCGCAGCCCTTGATTCTGCCATCCTTTTGCCCTGACCCTTCACACCCGAAGGAGAAGCTCTGGCATAACTTGGACGTCAGGAGGGCCCTGAAGATCTACATTAGACGTACTGCCCCCATCAGACGTTGCGACGCCCTATTCGTCTCTTTCTCTCAGACAGCCATAGGGTCCAGAGCTTCGCAGAAGACCATTGCTTCCTGGATCAGGGCTTGTATCTTCGAGGCCTATGACTCAGCTAGGCTTCCCAGACCTTCAGGGGTCACGGCACATTCGACTAGGTCAGCCGCGACATCCGCGGTCTTCTCCACTAACGCTTCCCTGGTAGAAATCTGCAGGGCAGCAACCTGGAGCACACCGTCCACCTTCATTAGACACTATAAGGTGGATAAGTTCCGTTCCGCCGAGGCGAACTTCGGTCGGAGGGTGCTCCAGGAGGTGCTCAGAGACTGAGTCCGCCAATCCCGCAGTCACTCCTGCCCTATTGAGTCAGCTTGGGCACGTCCCAGATGTAAAGGAACCGCATCACCCCTCCCTCAGAGAATGCCACATTGGTTACTTACCGTGAAGGTGCATTCTTGAGGGAGTGGGGTGATGCGGGTCCTTTCCCCGCCCAGTGACTGCGTGCGTTTTTCCTTACATGGCGGTACCCTTATTACTTAGCTCTGCTTAATGTTATTTGACTTAAACGATTTCCTTAGTCCTTACAGGGCTTTGCTAGTCAGTGAACTGGCCTCGTGGCTCCAGGATGGAGGAGATGAAGACAAAGAAATTTGAATATGAAGAGGCTTGATGTAACTTCCTGCTACACCTGGGCGGTGACTGACGAAACCCAGATGTAAAGGACCCGCATCACCCCACTCCCTCAAGAATGCACCTTCACGGTAAGTAACCAATGTGGCATTCTTTGGGTGTACTTAAGCTATAGAGCTTGCTATATAATTTCATAATGACTAGAGGTAAGTAGTTGAGAATGGATCGTAAAGATACTGGTTGGATCTGGTTGGTGCTTTCTTCTGTTTGTGCTGAGGGTGTATGTGTGTGTATGTATATATATATATATAATTACCCAGGTGACTACTTGGCACAACTAAGTGGGCTCAAATTTTGATTAGTTGACACAACCAAAATATGTTTCTAGTGATTAGACTCTAACCTATTGTTTGTGATACTTTGCTCTCCCCCTGCAGTATGGGTAGCATATTAAAGTCCTGATAAGGCATATCTTAATTCTTTGGATTTAATGTCATTTTCTCTTGTGACGCAGATGCCCTGTTAATGACTTGGCTGTAAATGTGGATCTATACTTAAATATCTGAACTATGAAATATCTGAATTTAGGAAAATAGATGGCACAAACTATTAATATGTTTTCCCTGTTATCAGTGTTCCTTCCTTTGTATTTGCCACAAAATCTATTCTATTGTGAGATCAAAAAACTGCAGACTTTTGAATGATCCTCCCCCCCCCCACTTTAAAAACCTTTTAGCCCTCTGTATTGTCAGGAAAAGCTGAAGGTACTGCCCTTTTAAGATCACAGAACCCTGTAGAGGCTGTTTTGCCAGACAGTGTGTTTTTACTCTGTGAGTTCCTGACCTCATTATGTTTTCTTTTGTGAAAAGGAATTTACCAGCACTTACTCTACATATATACTCATACCTACATATTTGTTTTAAATTTGTGTTATTCTTCTAGAAAAGGGTGTATGTTCTTAACAATCATGCAGTTTGTACTCTAGACTGAATTATCTAGATGTAATATGTCTATCAGATCCATCTATCAATGAAAAATATTCCTTTATTCCCTTAATCCCCAAAGCCCTGTGTAAGTGGAATAATGCATGTTGTAATGTCAATCATACTTATTATTTGAAATAATTAACCAGTATTCAGTTCATTAAGACTATATCTAGCCCATAAAAACAACCAGATATAGTGATGTATTTAATATTATACATCACATGGATGTAGTCAAGTTTAACCTTAAAGATGAATCATAATTCATAAAGTTTATATTATTTTGCCACAAAATAATACATATGAAAAAGAATACATATGAAATAGAAGAAGGTAGCAAAATATAGTCGATAACATTTGATGCTGCAAACGAAGCATGACACCACCATATTTGCTGAATTAGCAAGATGAAAATGCATCGTATTAGGGCAGGGGTGAGCAACTGGTAGACTAAGGGGCTGCATTAGCCCCCCAGGACCTTGGAGGGCTGTACCCCACTGTCATAGCTGCTCCCACAATGCCCCCCAATTTTTTGCCCCCAAATACCCTCTAGGGGGACAAGGACCATTTTCACCATATTTTTGGGCCTTTGGGGGCCATTTTATGCCCAAGGAGGCCTTTTTTTAAAATAACAGGAAATGAGCAGAAGTCACTTTCTGTTTCCAAAAGTCCTCTCTTGGACTTAAATTGGCCTAAGGTGGGCCCAGTTGGGTGAAATGCCCACCATACCCACTAGAGACCTTGTGGGGGGGCATTTTGTAAGAAAAAATGTCACTTTCCAACTCCTGTATTAGACCCTGCTGAGCATGAGGGGGGACATTTGCATCACCCTGTGCCAACCATCATGTGCTTCAGATGTAGATAGATCTTAAGCAGCTCACCATGGAGAAGATGCACAAGTTCTTTAACATTTGTTACACTGGAGCACCGCAAATCATGTGCAAGTGAATAGGGACCCTGCCTGTCCCGGACAGGGTTACACTCCCCCTGAAATCTCAGGCTCACAGCTTGGGTGTTCACCTGGACTCAGCACTGAGCCTGAATGCCCAAATTTCAGTAGTGGCCAGGAGTGCATTTGCACAGCTAAAACTGGTGTGCCAGGTGCACCCATTCCTTGAGACGTCAGATCTGGCTATGGTGACACATGCCTTGATTACATCCCATTTGGACTACTGTAATGCACTCTACATGGGGCTGCCTTTGGAAACTGTTCGGAAACTTCAGGAGGTCTAGAATGCTGTGGCCAGACTGCTGATTGGAGCCAGTTACAGGGAGCATATAACTCCCTTGTTAAAACAGCTACCGGCTCATATCTGAGCACAATTCAAAGTGCTGGTCATGAGTTATAAAGCCCTACACTGCTTGGGTCCAGACTACTTGAAAGACCATATCTCCTCATATGAACCTGCAAGGGCACTAAGATCATCAGGGGAAGGCTTTCTCTTGGCCCCACCACCATCATAGGCTTGCTTGATGAGGACTCGAGACTGAGCCTTCTCAGTGGCTTCTCCCACCCTTTGGAACTCCCTTCCATGAGACGCTAGGCTGGCCCCTTCTCTGCTTTCATTTTTCTGGCAGGGAAAAACATTTTGATACAAGCAGTCTTTTAATACATAGCTGAGTTTACAGAGGTTTTATTGGGGTGTGTTAGGTCGGTAAAATGAGTACCCAGCTTGTGGGGGCAATTAGCTAACACACATTGGAAACTGTTTAATGCAGTGTAGATGTATAAATAGCTATTGCTTAAAACAATTTGTAAGCCGCTCTGATAGCCTTGTGGCTGAAGAGCAGGGTATAAATAAATAAATAAATAAATAAAAATAATAAAAATAAAAAATAGACTCTGCTTACTGTAATCTTTTAACTGTATGTGTTTTATTGTGAAGTTTTTAAATAATTTTAAATTGTATTTTAAGGAATTTTGTGAGCCACCTTGGATCCCTCCTGGGAGAAAGGCAGCATATTAAATAAATAAATAAATAAATCTTTGTCAATTACGTATGGAACTGTTGCAAGTGGATTTGCTGGTGGATCCCTAATCCTGTAATTGCGTAGCATTATACGGTATTAATTAATCCACTGTGCCACTGGAAACAAGAATAGTTTTAATGTGAACACTAGGCTTGCTGTGGCATTGCTGTTCATATGGAACATGTGTACTAACAATACAGTACATCTAAGAAAGAGTGTGAGTAGCCTACAACAATAGCAGAAATGTTTATTCACTTAGATTCTAATCTTCCTTTTCTGTGTATTCCAAATTGCTTTGGAATCATTAGTTTTCTAATGCATATGAATCCTACAGTATTCACTGGCATGTACTCACTAGAAAATTGTGCATGGGACTACAGCCAACATTTTCACAAAGTAGAAAATTTTAGTACCAAAGATTAATTTTCAGGGTACCTGCATATGGATACATTTCTTGTTTTGTTTGTATAGTATGCGTGGTGTTGTAGTCAGTGGGTGTTCTTCAAAAGAAATAAAGATTAACTAGAAAAAAAAAAACCCTAATGGCTAGGTACCAAACCCAGGTTTGCATTATTGATCCCCCAGGGCATGAACCTGAAGCTCAGCTCACCTATTTATTTAGCAGATGGCACTGTGCCATTATTATTTTTTGTTCAGCCCTCTGCGCCCAATATTGAGATTTTAGGACTTGCAGACTTGCCTCATAGTTTTGTTAAAAAGTTTCTGAATAAAATATTTAAAGGCAAAGTACAAATTCAAATTATAATTGCTTCTGGATCTAACTTGTGCTTTTTATAACTCATTCTTTGATGGGCACACTATTATGCTGTATCCTGTTGATAATTCTCAACACCTTCTTCAGTTCTTTCTTAATTTGTATTTCATTTTAAAATCCAGGCCATGGATAATTTTATCTCTGTATATATATGTCATTGTCACCGTATCAAAGATCAATAAACCCAGTGACCTGAAGATCTATGTGAATGAGGCATATCTTCTTTCCTATGTTAAGACTCCTCTATTACGTTAGGAGCCAGTGTAGTGTTATGGTTTAAGTGTTGGACTAGGGCCCTGGAGAAAAGGGTGTGAAAAGGAAACCCACTCTGAATAAATTTTGCCAAGACACCCCCCCCCCCGAAATGACTTGAAGGCAGACAACAACCTTAGGCTTTGTTGGGAGTGACACATCAAGTAATAATAATTTTAAGTAGTAATTTAATGCCTTGGATTAAGGGCAATTTGAAGACATCTTGATTAAATATGACCAGGTTACATTCTTGTGTGATCTACCCATTATGTTTAAGCATATATAGCTTACAATGTACCGTATATCTAATAATAATAATAATAATAATAATAATAATATTTATTTTTACCCCGCCCCTCGGTTAAAAACAATTGGGGCGGCTTACAACAATTAAAATACAAATATAGATTAAAATCCCTAAACACCACCCACCCCCACAAAAAGATATTAAACCAGTATAAAATTAAAAAACAGTTAATCTAAAATCACATTTTAAAAAAATCGATAGCCAGCAAAACTAAAAGAGGCCAGGAGCTCCTGAGGCTGTGATCTAATCAGGAAAGGCCTACCGAAAGAGATCCATCTTTAGTGCTTTTTAAAAGCTACTCAGGCTCGTCATCTGACGGATCTCGTTCGGCAGGCTATTCCATAATTTGGGGGCGATTACCAGTTCGGCAGGTTGCAGACAGCCTAGATTTTTATGGTTGAAGCAAATTCCTCCCAGAGGACCGGAGTGCGCGGGGAGGATTTTATGGGAGGAGGCGGTTCCGAAGATAAGTTGGACCCAAGCCATTTAGGGCTTTAAAGGTAATAACCAACACCTTATACTGGGCCCAGAAACTGATAGGAAGCCAGTGGAGAGATTTTGATACTGGAGTTATATAGTCTTTCTGAAATGTTCCCGAGGCCACTCTGGCTGCCATATTTTGTGCCAGCTGAAGTTTCTGGACCAAGCATGAGGGTAGCCCCATGTAGAGCGCATTGCAGAAATCTAGATGAGAGGTTACCAGCACGTGCACCACAGTCTCGAGGTCCCTTGCTTCCAGGAAAAGGCGCAGCTGGCATATCAGCCGAAACTGATAACAGGCACTCCTGACCGTCGCATTCACCTGACTAGTCATTTGAAGTGATGAATCAAGGAGCACCCCCAGACTGCAAACACAGTCCTTAACGGAGAGCATGACCCCGTCCAGGACTGGAGGTCGCAATCCAACTCCTGGTTTTGGGGTCGCTACTGTGAGCACCTCCGTTTTGTCCAGATTTAATCTCAATCTGTTTTTCCTCATCCAGCCCATTACTGCTTTAAGACAGTAATTAAGAGGAGAGACGCCATCGGAATTTGAGGCCGATGATCGGGACAAGGAGAAAGAGATCTGGGTGTCATCAGCGTACTGATAAGACCCAGCCCCATAACTCCGAATAATCTCACCCAGTGGCTTCATATAGATGTTAAACAGCATCGGGGATAGGATGGTGCCTTGCGGAATGCCACAAGTAAGCTCCTTTCTGCTAGAGCAGCTGTCCCCGAGCAACACCCTCTGGGACCTGCCCAAGAGGAACGACCAGAAGCACTGGAGTGCAGTGTCTCCGATTCCTAACCCTCTCAGGCGATCCAAGAGGATGCTATGATCTATTGTACTGAAAGCCGCTGAGAGGTCTAGAAGCACTAACAGGGTCACACGACCCCTGTCGATGCTTAGACGCAGGTCGTTGGTCAAGCCAACCATGGCAGTCTCAACTCTAAATCCCATCCTAAAGCCAGTTTGAAATGGGTCTAGATAATCAGTTTCATCCAAGACCATTTGGAGTTGAAGAGCAACAAATCACCTTGCTCAAGAATGGTAGCATAGAAACCGGCCTACAGTTGTTCGTGTCCGGGGGGTCCAGGGAAGGTTTTTTTCAGGAGCGGCCTAACTACCGCTTCCTTTAAACAGGATGGAACACACCTTTCTCTGAGGGATGCATTGATGATGTCCTTAAGGAACACCATCAAAGAACCCCCCCCCCCCGGATGGCCAGCCATGAAGGGCAAGGATCGAGAGGGCAGGCCGTCTTCCTCACTCTCCCAAGTAGCTTGTCCACGTCCTCGGTACTCATGGATTGAAATTGATCCAGGAAAGTTATATCAATGGAGTTGCTGGACACCTTGTCACTTGTTTCTGTCAAAATACTGGCATCTAAGTTGGCTCTTATCCAAGCGATTTTATCTGCAAAGAAGTTGTTAAACGCATCACAGCAGGCCGTTGTTGGGTTAAGCAATGGGTTCTGCGCAGTTATAACCTACGTCATCTGCCTTACCACCCTAAACAGCTCTGCTGGATGGGACTCTACAGACGGAATACGTGCAGAGGAGAAGAATCTCTGCACTGCACATATTGCTTCTCGATAGGACCAAAGAAAGTTCCTATGACGAGTCCTGTCGGATAAGAATCGAGTTTTCCACCAGTTGTGCTCTAGTCATTGTCCAACCCACTTCATTTTCCTAAGCTCTGATGTATACCATGGTTTTCGGTTTGGAGCAGGTTGGAAAGGATGCTTGGGAATGATCATGTCGATAGCCTTTGTAAGGTCGGTGTTCCAGGTATTAATCAAAGCTTTGACAGGGCCACCAGTGTTACCAACCATTAAACCCTCCAAGGCTTTCTGGAATCCTATTGGTTCCACTAGCCTTCGGGGGTGGGCCATTCTAATGGGTCCACCACCCCCGGTGGGGCGGGAAGAGACTCTTAGTTCAGTCTTGACCAGGAAATGAACCGTCCATAACAATGAGGTGGTTTTAGTAACCTCCGCCCACAGATATTCCTGTTCCGTACTGAATACCGCATAGAGGGTATGACCCGCACAATGTGTGGGCCTTACGACCAATTGGGACAGGCTCATGTTTGTCATGGTTTCCATGAACTCCTGAGCTGCACCAGTCAGATGTGTGTGTGTGTATCTATCTATCTATCTATCTATGGCAAATTCATGCCATGCTATGTTATTCTCTATATGTACTCTAATTAAAACGCTGAGTAGTATTCTGCATGGTCAGATCAAGAGAGAACTAGTCAATCCAAGTAGATGGTAGGTAGAAACTCAGCAGCATTCCACCAACAGATCTTGTCTAGCTTTTGTCCTCCCCCATTTGACTATAAGTGCAACATATGTCTAGAGTTATCTTTCATTTCATTTTCTCTTATGAAGTGAAGAGATAAGCAGTAACAAAACTTTATGTAATTCATAAATAGTTTCAGAGGCCACATTCATTTGAAGCTAAATTTTGAATAATATTGTAACATAAGCAATCTTTGAGAAAAGAAGATTGCCTGAAATTAACCAGATAGTAGTTTGAACAAAATTCAGCCCCCTTTTAAAAACAATTAGAGCAATGGTATGTAATAAATAACTAACCTTTTCTTTTGTTTTCTAGGAACAGAAGCGTCAGTGCCTAATAAAAATTCTGTACAAAGACTAGTTCCCCACCCAAGTATCCAATTTATAAATAATGAATATTCCACTATTCCATTATTCTATAGAGTTTTTATATATTCAGAGTTGATTTGATGAGGGAGACCGAAGGCAAATTAAAATGTGAATAGATAAGTTTTAGTAGAGCCTATTCCGCGTTTTAGAAATTGTATTTGTTTTAGCCATGAGCCATAACAAAGTGGAGCTTAATAAGGATAACAAGTGAACAACGTTGTTCCGTGTCTCTGCTGGAAAGATTTATTATGCTGGTACTGAGAGCCAGCATTGTGTAGTGGTTTGAGCATTGGACTATGACTCTGGAGACCAGGGTTTGAATCCCCACTCAGCCATGGAAAACCACTGGGGGACCTTGGGCAAGTCCCACTCTTTCAGTTTCAGAGGATGGCAAAGACAACCTCCCCCTCTGAACAAATCTTGCCAAAAAACCCATGATAGATTCACCTTGTGTGTCTACATGTGCCTTCAAGTTGCCTGTTGGCAACCCCATGAATTTCATAGGGATTTCTTAGGCAAGGAATACTCAGAGGTGACCTTAGGGTCACCATAAGTTGGTAACAATTTGAAGGCACATAAAAACAACAACTACAGTTGTAGCAGTAAAAGAAGTAGTGGTAACAGTTATAAGGATAGAGGAGAGGGTGAGTTGTTCATTTGTATTTATGGACAACACCTAATTAAATATGGAAATAGTCCAATAATTAGAAACCAGGCATGAAAACACTAATCAACTAATCAGTGGAATTAAGTAGTCCACGACTTGATTGAACTGTTAAAAATAGATTCTCTTCTTAATTGGAGCTGATATTTCTGTTCTCCCACTGCTACCACCTTGACCTGATTGGTACTTTGGGAAACTGCTACTTCTCTATTTAGCTCTGAAATAAATCTTTGCCACTAAAATGGAAAGTCTTAAAGTCTTAATGGAAAGTCTTACATAGGACAGCAAGGGAGATGGTTGCTGTTTGTCTCTCATTGTTGTTATGCTTTGCTTCCTAATGTTGCAAAGATAGGTGCTGAGTTTCTCACTGGATTTTGGAATCTTCATTGGTATCAAAAATTCCTATGAGCAGATTGTGAGCAGTGGGCCATATTGTAGCCGATGTCTTTTTACATTAATATCCCTACTGTTACTGATGGAGTTTAAATTTTACCATCTTTTATCTTGGTCCTGACATGGCCAAGAAGGGAGTGGCGTCTGCCTGCATTGAGATCCCTCCGTACCAACTGAATGACAACAGAGACAACATCTGATACGTCTGACAGGGAATGGGTGGGAAGAACCAGAGAAGCATCTGGGTATGTGCCCGTCCATAGCCAGATGCTGACCAATGGCATCTTCCCCCAAGATTCACTGGGTGCTACAGAAGTTTCAGCAGATGATGTAATAATTCTACATCTGGCTTCAGTCATTACAGAGAATGGAAGAGACTATCCCACCCCAACAATATGCAATAGCAATAGCATAGCACTTGCATTTCTATACTGCTTTATAGTGCTAAGAACTCTGAGGAGATTATCATACTACATTGTGATAGTGCTATTATTCCACTTTAACTGCTATGGCTGTCTCCTGTGGAATCCTGGGATTTGCAGTTCAGGGAGGGGCATTTAGAACTCTCAGCCAAAGAGCTCTTAGGCCTCACTATACTACAAACCCTAGAATTCCACAGGAGGTAGCCATAGCAGTTAAAGTGGAATAGTAGCACTATAACAGTCTAGTGTGATAAAGTCCTTTAAGTAGTTTACAATGTGTTAGCTAATTGACCCCCAGCAGGCTGGGTACTCATTTTACTGACCTACGGAAGGATGGAAGGCTGAGTCAACCAGGAGCCCCGAAGGATCAAACTCACAATGATGTGGCTGGAATATTGGTATTTAAGCACTGCGCCATCAGGGCTCTTAAACACTGCGCCACCAGGCATAAGATGGATGCATGATTGTATTTGCTACTAACAGGATGCCAGTCAGTATGTAAGTGGGTCTGAAGATAAATTTGAATAGCAAGAGGGGGAGGACGCTTATTTAGGTGGCTTTGAAAAACTTTTACATTTGTGAGAAGATTTGAACATTAAGGGAAAATACAATCATTACAACATTATGATGCAGTTTTGAGATGTGGCAGGTCCCTGAAAAGCTCCATGCCTGACTCTAGAGTTGTGTAACCTTATTTACTAAAGGGACATGTTTTTCCACATCTGAGTTCTCTAACCTGGCAGGAGTATCCGATGTGGCTCTAGAAGTGCTCTTCTACCACCCTTGGCTGGTTCTCACTTGTTGGGTGAGTGCATCCTGAATATTTATAAGATGTATATTTCTGTGCATGATAG
The DNA here is from genome assembly GCA_030847615.1 of Gambelia wislizenii. Classification (NCBI taxonomy): domain Eukaryota; kingdom Metazoa; phylum Chordata; class Lepidosauria; order Squamata; family Crotaphytidae; genus Gambelia; species Gambelia wislizenii. The sequence continues at coordinate 116,360,823 of JAUMIR010000004.1, forward strand.
ATTTTTCTCCTTTTTTTTTTAATTGTTTGTTTACAGTTCAGTGATATTGCCACAAAACCAGCAACTCTTGGCTGTGGCAAACATAAATCCTTATAAATCTGTTTTCTTTATTGTGAAAGAAAACAGACAAGGCCAAGATGTTTTGCTTCCTGAGGCAACAAAATAGTACCTCATAGGCCAACCAAATTATTTTGGCATCTGAGACATAAAATCCAGCAAGCATCTCACTGCTCCTTGGCAATAAAACGAACATAATAATAACTTTAATAACTAACGAGTTGCTGCTTTTTAATGAAAGGCTACATGGAAATGAATGCAGAAGGTATGGCAAAGACTACATGATTCCACAAAATACACAAACATTTTCTGGGAATCAGGGAAAGTGAAATGCTTCTTCAAAAAGCATGTCCTTCTCCCACATGCCTCTCTCCTTTATGTTCTAAAAATAGTAGCAGCCATCTCATTGTACCTATTGGTAAGAACAGCTCTGCCTAGAAAGTTCAAGAACTTTGAAAAGATACTCTTTTGGACTACCAACTCCAGAATCCCTCAGCCAGCATTGCCAGTCATTCCCACCCCCCACCCCCCAACTTGAGGAAAGTTCAACACTTGAAATAGGGGTAGACGGACCAGTCCTTTTCAAATTTGTATGTTCATTCTTAAATCTGTTCTCTCTTCTTCTGACTCTGTGGATTATTCTTAAAACAGAAACATCTGCATTTTTTCAACATATATTGTTGAGAAAATATGCTTTAGTGCATGCATTTTCCAAAAAAAGAGACACATTATCTTGTACATATTTTATTCTAACTGCACATTTTATTATGCATTTAAACCTAAAGTATGCCTTTTAAAATGCATTTTTGATAGATTTTTGAGTCAAAAACTTCAGCATATTGCAAATTTGGGAACGGCAAAATTTGGAGAAGTGAAAAAAAGCCATAACAGTGCTCCATTCTTCATATTAGTCAGCATCACATACCCTTCAGCATTTCACAGATGACAACGGAAACACATGTGGTCAAGCAACATCAGAGTGTGTCAAGATGGCAAAAGTTGTTAAGGAGGAAGAACAGACAAACTAGGAGAGGCTATAGTATCTTGTTTTGGCCTGAGTCTACATGGAAGGGCACTCTGAACTCAGTTTGTACCTGCGCAGCCGGAGGGTGCTGTGGAGGAGGAGGCTGTTTGATGGCCTCCCCGAAGAGAGACCAGGATGCATTGTGCCTGGTGCTTTTTCACACCACACAAATCACTTGAGGGCATGGAGGCAGATGTTTCTTAAGCCTCAGTTGCCCCCTCATGTGCCCCCTGGTTCTTGTGACCTACCCACCCGCCCTCTGTGCAGTGTGAGTCCATCCGGTTGTTTGGGGCCGGTAGGAATTTCCTCCCTTCTTTGCCATTTTTTTGGCCTACCCCACACTGTATCTGTGGGACTGGCTTGATTGGCATGGGTGGGGACATTAAATACCGGTAGGTTTTCACCTAACAGGTAATGTGGGGAGAATTCTATAGCTGGTGTACACCTTGGCACCGTTTTGGTGAAGGGTTGGTCTCTGGAATTGCCTCCAGTCTAGGAGGTGGGGAAGGAGTCTTTCATATATTTGGGGGCTTTCAAAAATTGTCCAATATTTTTTCCAAAATTGTGCCACAATTAAAAAAAACACACCAAGAATTGGAGGATTGGTGGGGGGCTTTGGGGCCACAAAAATGGGGCCCAGGACCTGCATGCATGCTGCAGGCTTCAATATTGTTGGGATATGTAGTTTGCAATCCAGTAAGTTGAGATGTTTGACTGCTAAAGGGTTAACTGATAGAAGCAAACAGAATGCTTGATGTAACTTCCCACTGAAATGTAATTGGTTTTCCAGAGAAAGAGGTGTGTCCAAGTCCTTCTCTTTGTCTGGAAACTGCCATGAGGTTTTACCAGTCGCCACGATACCATTTTAGAGGCAGGAATATGACACTTCACTTGAAACTAACCTAATTTGCATTATTTAAGGCAAGCTGAATCCTCAAAACATTTGTCTATCTATGTACCCAAGTGAAATAATCGAGCTGTGTTTGATAGGCCTTTTCAAGGTTTGTGTACAATCAGTTGCAGAAATGTCCTGGCACTTGACTCCATTATGTAGCAGGAGAGTGTGTGTCTAACCTATGCCTGACATATGCATACATTACATTTAAACTTGTATTGGCTTCTGCTGATGGTTGTTGTGCTGAATACAAATGGGGTAATTCAGCAAAGAAATACTGGTTCTGCACTCAGTAAAAGGTCATTATGGTTTTCAGGCTGGCTTCCTTTTAGTCTGCTGAGATCCTCCCCTCTCCCCCCTCTGCCAAGTTGTGTGAAGGTTGTCTTAATTCTCACTTTGCAAGAGGGAAGGGAAGACTTAGAAAGCAGCGAGAAGTAATTTTCACTGAGCTTTTGAGAGCTTTGAGGAAGGCCCTTCATAGATTCTGCGAAAATGCCATTTTAAAAATGGATCGAAAAGTTCTGGGAATGGCAGATTGCAAACCAGGGTGCAGGCAGAGTCTCTAGCCCTATGTCTTGAATGAGCTTAGGCAATGACTTAGTGACCAATTAACTACTACCACCCCTGTGGCTATAATGTTTATTGGTCACTTATAAACAGCAAGAGCCTTACTGCCCTAGACCAAGAGCTCATCCTGCAAGTAGGGCATGAAAAGAACAGGACTGCTGGCTGGCTGATATGCAGGGCTACATTACCTTCAGTATTAGAGCAACTACTCTGGGCTTGTCTACATGGGCAATTTACCAGGTCTTTCCCCCATCTTGGAAGGCTGTAGAATGCGGCCCTGCTCGGGCAGTTCTCACAACCCCTGGGGCAAAGATGGAGGGGGGGGGAGATGAGGTAGGGCCTGATAAAATGTTTTTAAAACATACTGGTTTAAATCTGTCTCAGCCAAAATAAAACATGACCGCAGAACCCATTCTGGCATGTTGGCCTGTCGCTGTAGCTGCCAGCTTTCTCGCTTTTCTGGATCCAAGAAGGGGGACTTGCTCATGTGCTGTGGGACTCCTGCCTAGATCCAGAGAGTGAGACTCAGGCAGTGGCAGTGGCTACAGGGATGGGACTTGGCAGGGAGCCATATTATCCTGGCCCATATCCTTGTTAGACTGCCAATAAGAACAATCCTACTGGGCTGGATGGCTGACATTCTGTGCTAGAGTTACCACCACTTCCTATGCTTGCCAGGTTGGAAAGAGGGAAGTGGCCAATTTTCATTTCCCCCCTCCCCATTTGTCTTTTAGCCCCTCTCCCCTTTCTTCCAGTGTGAAAGGAAAATACCTACCTCAGCCCCACAATTGTTCTAGTTTGTCTTACCTTGTTAGGAGGGAAACAGGGGGGCTTTGTTATTTTGAAGACCTGGGGGCTTCCCTTCATCAGGTCTCCTCCACACATGATGTCACAGTGCTAGTGTTAGCAGAAGGATGGGAGAAGAGGTTGTCTCTGACGGTGGATTCTCACTTCTGCCTGCATATCTCCTTTGTGCGCTATGGGAAGACAGGTCTGCAATATCTGGTATCTCTGGGATATTTGCCAAGGGACCTTCAACCATTTTAAAACAGGCAACCCATAAGCAACATTGCATCACATAATACAATGGCAAATAAAACAAAACAAGATTATTATTACTTGTATCCAAAGCTTACTCTATTTTTGCTAATATTTAAACATCATTCAAACGTGTTGCAAGGTGGGCCATATGCATCATTTGCATATGTGCCCCCATGAAAGAGAAGGTGCTATTCTACCTCACTTTGAGACGTGGATCAGACAAAGGATTAATTTGGAAAAAGGTGAATCGTAGGTCCTGTCTAAACAGTGAAAATACTCCTCATAGAATTCAAGGGGAATGTGACCTGTCTAAATGGCAATTCGCCTCAATCCACCGTATTTGGAAGGAGAGGGGCTAAATCCCCCCAAAACTCCTCAGGGAAAGCATTCACGCCTTTCCTCAATTTTTTTTAAAAACTCCGCGGGGAATGCGCATGATCAACAATTAGGATAGGTGATCACATTTATTTGCATAGCTGCAGAAAAGTGGAAGTAGAAAGCTGATTGGCCAGACAGGAGCAGTGGGTAGGGCTTGCTAAGAAGGCAAGCACCCTGAAACCACTATCTTGGATTTTCATCTTAGCGACAATGTGCTGAGGTGATGAAACAGCCCTTTTCTTTAATTTTTTATGTTTATTTAGGCAGAATATTGCACTATCACACTTTTGTACCTTAGATATGCCTTTTAAAAAAACAGTTGGCAACAGCAACTGGTGAAAAGAAAAATGTGAGTTGCACGTGCCATCTTGAATCGCAGGCATGCTGTTGGGACAACAAAAGCAGATAGCCTTGCATGCCAGCGATTTTGCCAAACACCGTTAAGACATGTCGATCCTGCTTCAAATTTGCGAGAGTACACATCAGTTCGCATTTTCCCCCTTGTATAGAGAAGACCCTAGTGTAAGCTTCTTTGATACATTAAGACTGCTTAGAAAAATAGCATTTTTATAGACATGAAGGCTGTTTTTCTATTATTTTCTGATGATGTATGTATGTCTGCATGTTATGGTACACAGAAATGTAAAATGAGAGAGGTGGCACAGTTCTGATGTGCATATGCAAGGTCTGGTGTATGGTGTACTAAGCACAACTGTGGAAGCATTCATCAGTGTTGTTGTAGCAATTCTTTACCTCATGATTTCAGCTGAGAAAGACAGAAGAGTCTTCATATAAATGACTTGATGTATGTAGTAGCTTCTGCTTGTCTGCCTCTTAAGTAGCCACATGCATGACTGATTCAGTATACAAACTGAGAGAAGACATGCAGTCATTTAAATTCTGGAAACTGGTCCAGAGGTTGCCTTTATTACCTAGGAAATAGATATGTGTACATTGGGTTGTATGCACACTAAAATAATTGAACTCGTTGACACTGAATTTGGTGAGTCTTCAGTCACAACTGACTTGTCCCATTGATTTCAAGTGGGTCAACTCTGACTGTGTCTGGACTGAGCCCAGTGGGACCTAAGCTCAATTAACTTGCTCTGGAGCCAACTCAGTATGTTCAAGGAAACCGAAGGAGGGAATGTGACAATAGCAGAGGAGGAGGCAAAGAGAGAGGAAATATCAAAAGCACACATCCTAGCTCTTTTATAGACATATCTCATTTCTCAGTGAGTAAAACAGAAATAAAAATATATTGCCTCAGAAGGTGGCTGATGTGGTTAAAAATTTGCAAGACTAAAAGTAATATTAAAGTGATCTGCAGTAAAGATTTTTTAGAATTAAATTCAGACCCATACTGCTGGTGAGCAATACTGCTACTGGTGAGAAGTATCAAAACACCAGTAATTTGAGAAACAATCCAAGATGTAAACTGGCGGGTGGAGGGTTTGAGATGGAGAGGGCAGACAGAAAAAAATGCACTGGAGAATAAGGCCAGAAAACATATAACAAAGGCAGAATCAAATCTACTAATAAGTGAACTGTCAGACAGGAAAAAGGAAAGAGAACAAACTGAAGACATGAAGCTCACGAGAGCACATAATGAGATAGGGGAAAAGTAGATTCAAAATGAAATCTTGTAATAAAAGAACTGTCAGGCATATAATGAGCCAAACCAAGATAGAGAAGAAAAAAGTCTAGGAAAAGGAAAGAAGAGGTTTTCTTTTAAGGATGGAAAATAATCAGAAAGGGCCTCCAGAGGCAAAGTTTGAGAGAGAGAAAGCTTTGGATTTCTAAGGACAAACTGGAGCTAATAAAAGCAAAAGAAAATATCACAGCAGATATTTTACAAATTAATCAAAACAGGCATGTCAGAGACCAACAGGTGATGTTTCAGAAGAAATGTATTGAAACCTGGATTACTGGTTTTAACTCTGTAAAGCAAGTAGAAATTCAGCAGGTGACATATTTCAAATCTTTTCCTGTGAAGGCAGAGAAACTTTGCTTGCTGAATTTCAGCTCAGACCCTGATCAGTATCTTTTAGAATAAGAGCTGCTGTCTGGTGAGTGGGGGAAAAAGTATGATGGCCAGAAAAAGTATGATGCCCTAAAAGATAGGGTGGACATATATATAGTAAATAAATTTAAATCCATCAGTTGGGAACATCCTCTAAAATAAAAATGTCTTGTGACAATATGTGACCAGACCTTTTAAAAGCCAGCCCAAGGTTGTAGAACTTTCTCCCCTAAGTGCTTCATAGTGATCTTTGTTTTTAGACAGCAGGTCCAGAGAGTTGTATTTGAAAGGATGTCTTTGCTCAACTGGAGCTCAAATTAGTTGTTAAAGGGGGAGTGCGTATTCTCTATGATAAACTAGTTTTTCTTCCCACAATGGGAATTCCTCAGAGATAAATGCCTCAGCAGTCAGACTTTCACATTAAGCCTGTGTTTACTTTCCAGTGACAACTCACAAAATGAAGCATGTCAAATGCAAAATTCAGACTTAGGAAAAGCACATACTATGATAAACCAATGCCTTTTATCCCTTGAGGAAGTAGCCTTCCTAAAATTGTGCTAAACATGTTGGCTGGAATCCTAAATTAGAATGTAATTGTGTCTCCATAGCTATATACCCAGTTCTATCTCCCAACTCACCTTTTAAGAGATGAAGTCTTCTGAACACAGCCAATTCCATGACATTGGAGAGTGGAGGGATCAGCAGAGGTGCATTCATCTATTTACCTATAGCTGGACATGCTGCAACCAGTATTCACAGGGACCTCTGGGGGCCCTCAGGAGGTCCCTCCAGATGATAACTGGATGCATATCCACTAAACCCCTCTGTTCTCAAATGACATGAAATGGCCAGTGGGGGTGCAAAGGAAAGTTATGTTACTTAAAAAGTGAGTTTTTTGAAGGGGATTTTTGTTATTGTAAAGTTGGTAAAGAATTCTAACTTCCACAACAATCACAAAAGTGAGTTATGATAACTAAGTTGGACTTAAAACTATTGTAATTCACTAATAGGATGCCAGCCTTTGCCTACTTTGATCCTGAGTTTTGCTTGTTTATTGAACTACTAGCATTTGTGGTTTGCGCTTTGATTTTTTGTTTAATTTGATTTCTGTTTTAACAATATTTTTATGCCACTTCATGCACCCATTTGGATTAAAAAGCAGGAAGGTTCTGAATAAATACAAAGAAATCATATTTGAAATCTACCTAGTAGCTTGTGAATGAGAAATGAAAGTTGTGAATATATAGGAGAGGAGATTATTACCCCTTCAAACATTGTTATCCCTTCAAGAAACATTCACTGTGATAATGAGGAAATTAATATTAAAAGTGAAACTTTCATAGACCAAGGTGTTGTCTAGACAAGAGGCTATAATGCTGATTCCGCATTAATGCAAAATTACAGCAGAGTTCTTTTCTCTCCACAGCCCTTTGGCAAAATCACTGGTATACAAAGCTATCCATTGTTTGATGTTCACATGCATCCATGCCTGCAAATCAGGATGGTAGTCAGGAGTAAATCGCTTGCTATAATTGTTATTATTCTCAACAAGTTGTCTCTGCTAATCATTTTTTAAAAAAATGTAAATCTAAGGTGCGTAAGTACGACCTTCTGCTTTAATAAGCTGTTTGGTCAGCTCAGAACAGTGAAAAAGGGTACAATTGCTAATGCAAAACTTCAAAATGGTGCACCCAGCCACTTCATTGCTGGCAAGCCTACCCCATGCACATGCCTGAGCAATCAGCTTTCCATATCTGCCCTGTGTAGCGATGCGAATCGGTTGTCCAAATGAGTGGTAATCCTCTTTTCCACATATTAAAAAACCCCCAACAGCTCAGAAAAAGCCCTGAAGGCTTTTCCTGCATAATTTTTTGGAGTTTTTGCCTCCCTCCTTCCAAATATAGTGAATCACTGTGGGATCTTGTTGGGACAAAGGGTATTCTCCTTGAATTCTATGAGGAGTTTTCTCACCATCTAGACAACCCCCAATACTTCCGTTCGGAGGGGTATGTCAAAACCCTAGTCTTTGTTTGGTTAAAAAAAAAATTCTTCAGTTGCCCATTCACACAACACAATAATGCCACTATGATTCCAATTTCACTGCCATTGATCCATCCCGTGGAATCGTGGGATTGACAGTTTAGGGGGAGCATTCTCAGCTAGAGTGCTTCAGGCCTCACCAAACTACAGACCCCAGGATTCCATAGAACAGAACCATGGCAGTTAAAGTGGAATAATAGTGCTATAATTGTGTCATGTGAATGGATACCTGGTGTTGTATAGTTAGGTGTATGTTTAAATGTGAGAGCTATTCAGCAGAATTAAAATATTTCAGAAATACTACCAGGTGACCAGAGATGGCAGTCTCCTTTTATTTTACTAAATTTCTCAGACTCCATGGCCATGCTGGCTAGGGGATTCTGGGAATTGTAGTCCAAAAGGAAGCTTTCCCCCAAGATCTGCATATGACAAGACAGGAATGTACATTCTTCAGGTAACTTACCTGAAGAAGGATGTTAGACTCCTCTCCAGATTAGAGAATCCCTTTTCTCCTGGTCACTTCTCAAAGGACACGTCCCTTAGCAACAGTCCTGAGAAGATACTGACTCTAAAAGTTATTGCGGAGTGCAAACTTTTGGGCTCTAGGCAATACATGTCATATCTGGAGATGAAAAAGTTAAAAATTCATGTGGCTCTATTAGAATTAAGCTACCTGGGGTGCTACGTGATTTCAAAGAGGACAAGGGCATGGAGAATGATGCCTTAAGGATTCGAACTTTTGACGGTGACTATAAATAATGTACAAGATTCAAATACTGAATAGAAAAGAGACCTGCGTCAGCTACATCTTGCTGCAACTCCTTTTCACATCCTGCTATTCATGTTTCTTTCTGCTGATATTCTTAAAATTAGCAAGGCCACCTAGTGAGATTTTTATTGTAGAACTGTATATGCATTTTGATGGAGTTTGAAAGCAAATATCAAACCATTATTAAAAATGCAGGGAAAATAGAATCTGGCAGTGTTAAGCCTGAAGATGAGTTTCAGGAACATCATGCTTAGTTACTTACCATAATAATATTTATAGAAAGTGTTCCCAGAGTTGAATCCCCTAAAATATGAGCAGTGAGTGCTACACATGTTTGCTGCTTGGTTTAAAACAGCAGCAACATTGGCCTTTAAATAATACTGTATGTTCACAATCTGTAAGAAACTAGAAATAGCAAGGTCTAGTGCAAGGGCTAGCCAACTAATGCCCTCCAAAAGTTTTGTCTGCAACTTTCAAAATCCCAGTGGTTATGCTGGCCTGGGCTGAACTGTAATTCAAAATATCTGGAGAACACTAAATTGCCTACCCTCGATCTAGGGATTGAGTTACTGTGACACTGGAATCCTATACATTTATCTGTGCTTTATTTGCATTGTTCCAGAGGTTGGGAACGTTACTTTTTTTGGAGTACAGTTCACAGAATTCTTCAGCCACTCCATTTGGGACAATGAGTGACAAATGAATAGATTGTCCACTGTTATTTCCAGTCAGCGATCAGAGATAACAGCTAGGTTTTGCTCCTGTTACCTCCAATCAGTGGTTGTAGCAAGGATTCAATGCTCTGCTAAACTTCAAGGGTTTGGGCTTGAGGGAAGGGAGAGGAAAGATGTAGAGTCCCCTCAGACCTGATTTTAGAAGCTCTATGGGCCAGATTAGGCCTGGGAATCCTTCTCATCATAAACCAGTGTTAGAGTGTTAAGAATGCAGGTTGACAGGGGGTATAGAAGTAAACTTCTGTTACTTTTACCTAGAATAAAAAAATACCTTAAACCAGCCCTGATCTGAGGCCATTAAGAGTGGATGCTTCTAAACTGTGTAAATTACCCAGAGAGAAACATAAAACCTAACAGAGAAATCAGCAAAACAATTTATGAAACTGCATGATTCATACCTATCTTGCCAACTTCTGCATGATACTCTGATGGTTGAAGTTCCAACAGTTGCCCACAGTTCGAGGAACACTTTGGCCAACAACTTGTGGACTACTTAATTTAGGAGGTCTTACCATGATGCACAGTTTTTATTTCCAAAAATTAGTTGAGCCCTACAAATGGAGACCTTCAGAAAAGGAATAACATACTGAGCCATCCTGGTGAACTGCTGACAGACACAGGAATAAGACCAGACACAATAAAGAGACCACACATATAGCTGGGTTGTAAAAGGTCACTTTTATTGAGATATGACCTTAACCCCTTTCTGAGAGATCCGCAACAGGGTGCACAACCTAGTGTGGGAATAGTTGGTGTGTCAGGAGGTCAATACCCAAACCCCCTTCCCAGCCTCTCTTGGGTGAAAACACCTGAATCCCAGGGAGAACCCATAAGCTAGGTTGCATCCCAGCCAGCCCGCATCAGGAAGGCCACCCCAAAAGTCCCTCCCCCAATTTGCAGAAATTAAAGGGAGGGTCTATCCCTCAGGACAGCATCAAAGGAGGTCACTTTCCCCACCCCTCACTTCTCAGGATCTAAAGTGGCAGTTCCTAAAAAGGGGGAGGTGCCAGAGATACACACCGAGCTACCAGATCTCTCTTTCTACCTGCCACAGAAAAGAGGCAAGTGTCTGCTCATCCCCTTTCCCCCACCAGATTGATGAATTGGGACCTCAGCTCCCCGTTGCAGATCCCCCAGAAAAACTAAATTCCCTACATCTGACAGGTGAAAAGCAGGCTACTCAAAGTATATCAGGGCTGTGAATGCAAGGGTTCCTCCCCACCAGAAGTACAGCTGCACATACAAACTGTACTTCAGGCCATTCACTTAACTGTCCCACATGTCATGCAGCATCAAGACATAAGGACCATGCCATCTGCATATCCAGTGGAGGAACACAGGTGCTCCCAGCACAGAAGCCACCAGGTGGAGGCACACGGGCTCACCTGGCACAGAAGATGCACATCAGGTGGTGGCACACAGGCTCACCTGGCACAGAAATTGCACAGCAGGTAGAGGCATACAGGTGCTAACAGCAGGTCAGGCAGAGGCCCACGATACTCCTTGAAGAGCAGCATCAAGTAGGGCCCACTGCAGTCCTGAAACATAAGAACAGAATATCAGATGGAGGCCCAAGCCATGACAGCACAGGCTTCTCCATGCCATCCATCTGACAAGGGAAGTTGGCTCAAACTGGCCTGCCATACAGCCCATAAACCCTATAAGACAAATTGTACAGGTTAGAACTGAGACAGTCCACTAAACCCATGGCCAATACTGAGTCTCCACCCCAAAAGTCCATATAGCTAACAGCATAAGATAATTAAACAAATGACCTGGAATAGAAGAAAATCAATGCATTTCTCAATTGAATAATGAATAAAAAGTATTACTCCACTAAAAGTGTATTAAATCTATTAATAAATTAGTTAAAGTAAATATATGCTGCTGGTGCAAGCAATGGGCAATATGGTGTATAAGGAGGACAGGACAGAAGTTCTAGAGTCACAAGGTGGCACTGTTAAGAGAGTCAGGCTGCAACATAAACATAATAATGAACTGTGCAGGGATATAAATGATCTCCCATCCAAGGGTAAATAACTTAAGGCTACTGTATAAGAAAAGCCCATTAAAGGTCTCCCATCCAAGAACAAACCAGAGCTGACCCAGCTCAGCCCCCTAAGATCAGCCAGAATGTAGTGAAAACAATGCATATATGCATAAAAATATGTAAGTAACAAGTAATTAAATCAATTAAAGTAAGCCAAATCCAGCACCCATGAATAAATGAGATATGTAGTTTGTATATGGGGAATAACCAAGTCTAATCCCAGAGCAGACCCAGAGGTCAACTAATCATTAATGGAATTTAATATCAATGAATTGTTATGAGTATTGATAAGAACTGGTGTCACAATCTGAATCCATCAAATCAGTTAGTACTATATAAATTTATTAAGAATTAAATATCCAATCCAGTAAGGTATCCAAATAATTAAAGAGCAGGCAAAAGCCAGAATACCTCAAAAGCCTTACTGCAGCTGCTGCCACCATAAGCTGTATACTGCGAATCCCAATCCCAGAGCCAGCCCAGAATTCACCTAATCATTAATGGAATTGAATATCCTTGAATTGTTATGAGTACAGTATTGATAAGTATGGGTGTCATAATTTGAATCCATCAAATCAGTTTGTATAAATTAATTATGAATTAAATATCCAATCTAGTTAGGTACCCAAATAAATTAAAGAGCAAGTAAAAGCCGGAATACCTCAAAAGCCTTACTGCAGCTGGTGCCACCATAGCCTGTATATGGGGAACAGCCAAGCCAAACTCAGAGCTAGCCCAGAATTCAATTAATTATTAATGGAATTGAATATCAATGAATTGTTGTGAGTATTAATAAGTACTGGTGTCACAATCTGACTCCATCAAATCAGGAAGTATTATTAATTAAGAATTAAATATCTAATCAAGTCAGACTAAGTACAAATAAGACAGTAGAATTCCCTACATCGCTTCTATCAAACGATGTAAAGGCAGAGGAGGGTGGCCAGATTTAAATACCCTCTCCCCCCTGCTCTCCAAGTGATGGTGCAAGTGCCGAGGCCACGTTAAAGGCCTCCATCCTGCACTTCAGCAAAAGAGGTTTCTCTCCAGCACAGTTGGGACCACATTGGCAGCTCTATTATCTCTAAAGCTCAGAACACTATTTTGTAAAGGTAATTTGTTCAATTACTTGTTGGTCCCATCTTTCTTCAGGTCATTATGTTGTTTTACTTTTGAGCTCCACTTTACATTAGCTGTTGGGTGGAGCAGAGCTTAGCCTATTAATAATATACAAGGTGGCAGTAGCAAGCATATCTATTTTATGTCAGGATAATGGGATATGCAACCTGGTAAATGTATACTGTAAAGAGCAAGTATGACATGTAACAGCCTGCAGGGGCCAGTGGTGAGAGGGCTAGGCGCAGCTGGCCAGAGTATTATGATCAGGCCTGGAAAGCTAGCCTTGGAAGGAACTCTTATCTTTGTGAGAGAGTGCATCTGTGTGGGAACCACTGTCTCTGTATACTGTTAGTCTGTGCTATGTAACTATATGCAGTTCTGTTTGGACTTTGCAGTGACAGGACTGTACTGTACTGTATGCTGTGATATGTAGTCATCATGGAAGAGTCTCTGACTCACTGTAAATTTCATCTTATTATGCTGTAGTAAAGAGAAGTACAGTAGTTTAGACACAAAATCTGTGTCTGTGTGCTTATTTCCTCACCTGGAGAATGAAACTCTGCTACAGTAACTTTTGCTGCCTGGACCTCTTGATATGCTCAGAGGTTTCAGTGTACTGCCATGTCATTTTAAATTTTTAACTGTATTTTTGCACTGTAGAGCAGCACAAGACCTTGCTACTTGCTTCCAATCCAAAATAATCAGCAATGAAGGGCTTGTCTACACTATTAAAAACCCAGAATCCTCTTGCGAATTCCCCCAAATCTGCTGCAACCAAGCCACACAATGTACATCCTTTCCCCTAAATTTGGGGTAATCAGGACACATGTTGCATGGCTCAGATTCGGGGCATTCCAAATTATTTTACCTAAATGTGGAATTTAGATGATTCAGCGATTTCTCCGCATTTTCAGCCACCACTACCATGGCCATTTTGAAGCTCGGGAAGCAGTTCCTGGGCAATGGGGGAGGTTTTCTTCTTTCCCTTGGCTTGGCAGCACTGCCTCCGTGGGCTCTCATCTCACTCATCACTTCCTTCAAGCACTTCCATTGCTTTCTTCAACCACCTCATCTTGCAATGGGTGAACAAGGGAGCAGGCAGAGGCAGTGCTGCCAAGAAAACCTCTCACTCTAGCTGGGAACTGCCTCCTGAGCTTTAAATTAGGGAGGGGAAAAATTGCTCCTCCATCTCTCCTCAGAGTTAACTGAGCGCAAACTACCGTATATTCCGGCGTATAAGACGACTTTTGAGCACTCAAAAGTGCCCTCCAAAATTGACAGTCGACTTATACGCCGGATACACTTTGCTTCACCTGCCTGCCTATCTCCTGCCTCCTCGCAAACGGAGCGAAGAGGCAGGAGATCGGGCAGGGGGTGAAGCAAAGTGCTCCTCCCTGCCACCCGCCCACCCCCCGCGCTTCCACCCCCCCCTGAAAGTCACGGAACCGTGGCTTTGGGGTGGTGGCTAGGAAGCCCCCTCCTCCCTTCCCCTGCCCACTCCCCGTGCATCCAACCCCCTCCCTGAAAGCAGCGGAACCGCTGCTTTCAGGGAGGGGGGGTGGCGGAGAAGCCCCCTCCTCCCTTCCCCCTGCCCACTCCCCCTGCATCCACCCCCCTCCCTGAAAGCCGCAGAAATGCGCTTTCAGGGAGGGGGGTGGCGGAGAAGCCCCCTCCTCCCTTCCCCCTGCCCCCTCCCCATGCATCCACCCCCCTCCCTGAAAGCCGCAGAAACGCGCTTTCAGGGAGGGGGGTGGCGGAGAAGCCCCCTCCTCCCTTCCCCCCACCCATCCCCCGCACATCCACCCGGAGGGGGGCTGGGAAGCCCCCTACTCCCTGCCACCCTCCCACCCTCTGCCCAGCCTCCCCCCTTCCCCAAAGCCCTGTTTGGCCGCACAGCCTGCGGATCCCCCTCCTGCGCTCCCTCCTGGAAGGGAGCGCAGGAGGGGCATGCAGAGGCTGCGTAGCCAAACCGCGTTTCGCCCCTTCTTCCCACCTTCCTGGAAGGTGGGGAGAAGGGGCGAACGTGCCCCTTTTGGGCGCACAGCCTCCGCATCCTCCTCCTGCGCTCCCTCCTGGAAGGGAGCGCAGGAGGGGCATGGGGGGGCTATGCGTTGGAAGAGGGGGGTCATCTTATAGGGCGAATATATCACAAACTCTGCATTTTGCCTTAAAAATTGGGGGGGGTCGTCTTATACGCCGGGTTGTCTTATACGCCGGAATATACGGTACTTTTCCATTTTGAACTCTGATTGCAGCAATTGAAGTAAGCTGAGGACAAAGGAGGAAGTGGTAAAAGAAGATAAATGTGTGGATATTTTAAAAGCAGCTGAAAAGGTAGGATTGGAGAGAATTGATCTTAACTGTCTCTGCCAAATTGGGAAAGTTGGCAGATATAGACGAAACCTTTCTGGCTACTTCCTATACCTTGAAGATAAGAGACAACATCCCTCTCCCTGCCCTAGAAGAAGAAGGAACAAGTACAAAACATAACATGCTGTTTCTCAAGCCCAATGTTATTGTGGTTTTTTAAAAATCCCACATTCCTCCCCCTAAGCACCTCCAAAAGTAACTGATTGCAGGTAATGACTATGACTATCGTTGATTTTTCCAGAGTTCTGATTATAACTTACTAATATTACAACAAAGCCATGTGGATGATAACAGAACAGGCCTTCATTTGCTTATCTGGTAATTCAGCTACATTACTAGATAAAATTCCCATCTCATTGCATCTCTTATGAAAGCAGTTGAACTCAAATGCTAGCAACAACTGTGAATGACACTGCACAAGTGGTAATAGTCTTTTGTATGGTATTGATATTTACATATAGTGATTAGAAGAGATCCCCTAAGTCAGGCAGTTACAAAATTGCTTATTCCACCACCCAACCCTTCCCCCCATTTCTCATCTTGTATTCACATCTTATTCTTGCTGATGACACCTGGCATTAGAATTGAAAGAGAATGTGCAATTGTGTAAATGAAAATGGTCCTTTTTGTAGAGAAAAGGATATGTGTAATCAGACACTGAAGTACACCATTCTTTCCAAAACAGGGGAAATCTTTTTTTTTACTGAATTTTGTCCACATTATCTTCACCATCTGTGAGTCTCAGTGCTGTAGTCTTCAGAGGGCCAGCACAGTTATCAATCAAATTCCTTTATCAAAACAAGCCTTTTGGTTCCTGAGGAATGGTCCCCCTCCCCTTCCATTCAGGCTATAAAATGAAAAAGTGTTTTCTTCTCTTCAAGGCTCTTCTTGTCCCTGGTTTGTTATACACTAAGGCCAGTTTGCTGCTTTTGTGCCTGCTGTGAAGGAATACTTGAGATTCATATACTGTACTGTATCTTCACAAAATGTTTTTACTTGATGCCCTTCAGCAGTTGTACAAATCGGAAATGTAAGCCCGCAGGTTGTAATCCTTTAAGACAGCTTTCTCAATCTTCTGGGCCCAGGTATAATCAGCCAGTCTTTTGAGGACATACCAAACCAATTTTGAGCATGCCTTCCACAGCATACAATTTAAACCCCACTATTCCAAGAGTTTGCTGTAAACATTCTACACTCCAATGCTAATTGAGGAGCATCAGGCCCTCCTGTTCCCATTTCATTCACTTTAAATTAGTCTTAACAGTGAGAGCGTTTAAGAAACCTGCTAGCTGAAGCTGGGTAATACACAACAGTTGCCCCTGGTGAATTGAGTCTTGTTTTTCTTTCATTAATTCAATAGTCAACAGTTGTAGTGTTCTCATTTCTCCCTTGTTTGAATTAGATCAGCTACCATTCTCAAAATATTTTAATGCACCAGGCATTTGTAAACACATTATTGCCTTGAAAATGCATTTAGAACATCCATGGGAATACCAGAGTGGTCCATTCAATGTGTGCTTATTTGGCCCTAATTTAAAGATTACAAAACAAATATTATTTTTCGAATAGTAAATGTTTTACAACAATATCCCTGGTTACCCTTACATGTTAGAAAAATTCCACTGAAATCAATACCTCACATTCATGCAAACATGATTATAATTCAGCAGCAAATTCTATATGGGGTTTGATGCGCCATGGTAATGATTAATTCAGCTTTTCATAGTAAGTGTTCATACTCTACGAAATTTATGGCAATGGTTCTAAAGCTCACATATACCATACTGTTTTGGAAACACCTTCTGCTGAAAGGTTTCTGATGCATCTTGATACACCCACAATGAGAGTTGGTAAATTTAATTGTGTTGACCCTGCATCTTTATTGTTACATTCCTGCAATTGAAATATCTAAATCCTAAAGTTGTTATTTCACTGAAGGCAGTTTCTGAATCAGCATGAACATCATAGTCTAAGCATACTGTATCTAGCTGGTTTTCCCAAAGTAGTATTAGTTGAGGCATGCTAGCTTTCTCCCCTGAGTTATGGAGGTCCATGTCCTTTTAGCTTTTGAAATGTAGAGGTGTACAGTACTTCTATCTGCATCTATGAACAGATTTACTTTGTAGGAATAAAGTGTAATATGCATTTGAATAATGTTATTAAAGTAGTTTTTTAGTATATGAGTAAAAGCACACTTTATTTATCCCTTTATTTATTAAATGTATGAGTCACTCTGTTGCACAGGCTCTCAGGGCAGCATGCACATATTCTAAGCCTAAATCAAAAGGCACTGAAAATGCGGTCTGACTTTTACCCTGCCTACTTGGATTCAAGTCTCATTGATTTCATTGAAAGTGGGATTTCAGCTTAAGTGACAAATGGGGAAATGTGTTCAATATTATGCAGTTGTACATTTCCCAGAGCCTTTTTTGTAGCACACCAGCAGTTCTCTCAAGTAACACCTGTATGTCTCTGCACATCTCTTTGAACAACTGCCATACAGCCTGCCTTGTAGACAGGGCAGCCTGAGGCAGAATGCCAAATCTCAATCTATCCAGCCCCACATTCCAAATATAAAAAAGACAAAAACCATACTATCATGAACATGCATACAGCTAGATTTCAAGGTACATTCTGTTTCAGAGCTTCCGCCACCAAAGGTTTCAAAACTCCACATTTAATTTCAGAGAAACAAAGTAGAATTTTGTTTCAGATTGCTTGCCCCTCTCTAAAATGCAGTGGGAATCATTTTTTTTTAAAAGCACCATTTCTTAATATAAGCCTCATTTTCAAGAATGGTAGCTAAGAACGTTGTTGAGTGTTTGTCATGATTTCAGCAAGGTTTGAATGTTTCCACCTGTTCTGAGAAAAAAAGAGCTGGGTTTTGCAAATGTAAATGCATGCAATGATAGCAACACCTTTTTTTTTTAAAAAAAGAAATGTGTGTGTGTGTGTGTGTGTGTGTGTGTGTGTGAGAGAGAGAGAGAGAGAGAGAGAGAGAAGGAGCTGTTTTCTTCCCCTGCTTGTAGGCCTCTCAGCCTGTAGGCTTCTGATGGGCGTGTCATGGTTTATTCATTTTATTTGTTTACATCCAGCCATTTTCCCTATGGTGAGACCCAAGGAGGCTCACAACATTTAAAAACAACACTAGCTAAAAACACAGTACAATAAATAAGAATTAAAAGAGACTAACTCGTTATATAATTAAAATTCCACATAAATAATAAAACACTTTTTAAAAATGCCATAATATTTAAAATAAATCTTAAAAACAGTAGCACCATCAGTCCAACCTTCATTTGTTAGTAAAGGCCTGGTGGCATAAAAATGTTTTAACCTGCCACCTGAAAGAGAATAAAGATGGTGCCATCCTAACCTCTCTGGATGTGGGCAATCATCATGGAAGAGATGGAGAACAATATATTTACCATTTTTAAAATAAAAACATGCCTTTGGGATTCTTCGTAGTGGCTATGTTGCTACTGCGTTGCCTGCTATGATCCCAGGCATGTGTTCTCATAAGTCCCACTCATTTGAGTAGGCTTACTCTCAAGTAAGTGCACACAGTAGTCTCACAAGGTAATCTCATTCTGCCATCTACTCAGAAGTTAAATTCTATCCAGGGGAGGCTGATGGCTCTCATGTCAGTGGGGCTGTGAACTTGGATTGCCAGGGTGAAAACTGGACAGGGTTCCTGTACCTTTAATGGTTGTGTAAAGGAGGGGATTTTAGCAGGGGCTGCTTGTAACCTGGTTGAACGAATAGCAACACCCACTGAAATTCCCTCTTTTACAAAACTGTTAAAGGTATAGGAGCCTCCTCCAGTTTTCAATCTAACAAGCCTTCTGTGAACTTACTCCAGGCTTTAGTACAAACTTGAAAATAGCTCTCTATGGCACTGAAATTATTTAGGGAACAGGGTTCAGCACTTTGGGAAGCTCCTTTGAATTTCAGATTGAAACCTGGAGCAGACTGCGCTGTCTGACTGACATGGAAACACCAACCTCTACTGGTCCCATCACATTCAGTAGAACATATTCCCTTGTAAGTGTGTATAGGACTGCAGTTCAGCTTGTTAAAAATGTGTAGAGGAGGCAGGGAAGAGGATATGAAGAGTCACTGTTGGGCACCCTCAAGACAGAAGAGTGCAGATACAGAGGGGAATGGAGTGACTCAAGTTGGGGTGGGTGGGTGGCAGTACAGATAGGGTTACCTGCCTCCTTCTGGGATCCACTTGAGCTAATAGCATTTGCTTCATTTCCCCCTAGCCAGCAGCAATGTTTATGTGTCATGTGAAAAGGAAGCCAGCTGTAAAAGAAATATGCAACCATATGTATTTTTTAATTTGTTTACTTTATAGCTCACGTTTCCCCTAAAATGGGGTCCAAGTGGCTTACAACATATTACAATGAAGTACAGCTAAAATCTTATTATACAGAAATTTAAAAAATAATTAAATAAACAATTCTGTTAAAAGCACATAATTAAAACAATGCAAAACATAATTTTAAAAAGATGAAAGGACAGTACATTAAAAGCCCCTTCTGCCACATGCGTTAAGAGCCAAAAGTTGGCCTAAATAAAAAGGGTTTTGCATGCCAGCAGAAAGATAACAGAGGCTCTGTCTACATTAGTGAACCCCACTCACCCGCCTGACTAAAATCTGGCCTGATAAGGCCACACAACATGTGAAGTTATCCTTGAATCTGGCACGATAAGGCCACATGATGTAGAGTCCTATCTGCACCAAACTCAGGACATACCACCTTAATCTGGGTTTTTAAACTTTCAGTTTTCTCTTGTTTGCTTGAGAGAAGCTCTGGAGAAAACAAAGGATCTGCCCTGGATTTGGGGGGCTAGAGGGAAGGACAAGTGCTGCCTGGAAGGCGCTGTTATTCTCCCCCTTCCTCATTCCAATATTGCCTGGGAAGGCAGAGCCATGGCGCAGTCACTCAGAACAAGCAACCAGCCATATGATTGCATGGCTGGCCACCTTGTTCTGACACCAGAGTGAGCAATTGTGTGCTAGGAAGGCAGAGCCCTTGCGTAGTCGCTTGCTCTGAAGTCAGAACGAGTGCCCTGCCACACAGTTGTGTAACTGGCTGCCTTGTCCTGACTTCAGAGTGAGCTATTGTGCACTGGGAAGTCAGAGCCCTGGCACAGTTGCTTGCTCTAAGGTCAGAATAAGCACCCAGCCATGGGTGGCCACTTACAGTTCTGACCTCAGAGCGAGCAACTTCATGCTAGGAGTGGTGGTACTGAGGAGGGGGGGAAATGGCACCGTGGAAGTGCCTGGAAATAAAAACCCAGATGAATAACTTGTGTAGATGAGCAGCGCAGATTTGGGCATTGACCAGGTAAGGTGTGGTGCTTAACTCTGGGCCAGATTAGTCCAAATTTCAATTGGATTTTTACCCCCAAGTGCAGACAAGCCCAAAAAGAAGGCGAAACAAAACTCCTGCAGAATGGAGTTCAACAGCCAAGGAGCAGACATTAAGATGGCTCCTTCTTGTGTGATGCTGGTAGGATGGAGAGAAAGCCACACCCACTAAGGATATTAAAAATTTGGGTAGGCCCCAATAGGGAGATATGTTCTCCTTGGCACATTTAAACATAGCCTCCAGGAAGACAACACAGGAGGGGTAGGTACATGGCAACCTGGAAAGGTCAAAAGCTCTCTGCTTCCCTGGCAATTCACCTTCCAAGCTGTTCAAGAGAAGGTGGTATGTAAAACAGAAAGGTAAAGTACAATGTCCCTCTTACCCAGCTCCCTGTCTCTTTTTTACTACCTGGCCTGATGATAAATTCGGGATCACTAAAAAGCTTGCACACTATTGTAGAATTGTGATTGGTCCTAGCATGGCCAGCTGCACCCTAGCTGCCCTAGATCACCCTAGCATGGCCAATAGTAAGAAGAAATGGCAGGGAAAGGAAGGCAAAAGTGGTGACTGATGTAGTTCAGTTCCTTCCCTCTTTTCCACCAGCAGGCCCATTAGAGCAGTGCACTGCATTTCCCTTTCTCTCCAAAAAGAGAGGAGAGAGAAACTGGAAGCTACAAAGCTAGAGGGTTGCAGGATGGCTAAGGTAGCTGGCCGACCTTCTCATTTAAAATATGGCCTGACACAGGTAAGTCAGAAAAAACCAGCTGGCCATTGCTGAGGCTGCTGCTTGCCTGCCTTCTTGACTATTCCAAAACAAACACACAGGGCTGTCTGTGAAGCACACATGACAGTTATCAAACGTGCCCTACAGTGGTGATGAAATGGTAACTGGCTGGCGCAGGCAGGTGAGATGCTGCTATATCATTCCTATTCATCTGTCCCCCCACTGCCAAGATTGGAAGTAACTAGTTTAATATAACTAGTTAAGTGCAATACTTTCAGTTTTCCAGTAATGAAGGTATAACTCCATTACACTGTTCTTTTGAAATGAGTAGTGATAACTTCATTGCTCTCACATCATAACTGACTTCATAGTTACTTTTGTAATTATAGGGAGTGATCTGAGTACACAGTGGAGGAAAAATATCACATAGTTCCTCCACTGCTGCCTTATGCTGTTATTGGTGTTGAGATTATGGCAAGGAGAAGAGGAAGAGAGTGTTTTGTACCACAAGTCAACAGCTTGTAATATCCAGATGTTTCTTTGGTTATTTTTTTAAAAAATACATTGTTCTCCTTTTCAGTAATGGGAAAATAAAGAACAGAACACTGTTTTGATTCCACAGGTGAACTATACCTTTATTAGGACCAATAACAATTCTACAGTAGTGTGCAAGATTTTTAGTTATCCAAAATTCTTTGTCAGACTAGGTAGTAAAAAAGAGAGAGGAAGGTGGGAGATGCATGAAGTCTAAAATTTTGGCTTAATGTAGTTATGGGGTCTACATTTAAGGTTAAGCCCAAAGATGGAGTGTGCAAAGAAAAATTGCTTTCCTAAAAACTGCAGCTATAATGACAATTAATTATATACAGTACAACCCCCATATCCGCAGGACCCGTATCTGCAGATTCACTAACCCACCCACCCATCTGCTCAATATGGTCTCTCTAAGCATCCTCTGTCCTCCAGTGCAACTCTGTGTTTAGGCCAGAAGTTCATTTTAATAGAGTTTGCTATTATCTGTGGTTTCGGTATCTGCTAAGTCCAAGAATGTTTCGCCTGTGGATACGGGGGTTGTACTGTACCTTCTAGAGACTTTGGACCTATAATGATCACTAACTTAACTGTCACTGTTTAAAAGTAACTTTCCAAAGTGCATCGCCTATGGTTCAGCTTGGGCTGCTTGTAGAAGGCATATTTACATGCAGAAATTATCTTGTCCAGTTCCTGGCATCTGCCCTGAAGATCTGCTGCCAGTCCTGGCAGTGTGGACAATACTAAACTAAATGAACCAGTGGCCTGACTTGATACAAGGCAGCTTCCTATGTTCTCACACTTATTTGATACATTTTGGGATATTACTCCAGAATTTTGGGATTTTGTTCCACAAGAGCTTTGATTTCTTTTGTTCTCATGTTTCTTCCCCCTCCCCCAGTTCATTCCATCTAAAATGCATCACCCTGACTACACATTAGTGACTACTAATGGTTTCTATACAAGGCAACTTGATTTTTTGGTGGTAGTAGTGGTGATGGTGGTGGGAATATTGCCCACCAGATGGATCCAAGTTAACTTGCTGCTGTCATTTCCTAACCATTGGCTCTCAAAACAGTAAATATCTATAACATTCCCTTTGTATGTTATTGTCTTATTTCATATCTGTTAAGTAAACCTCATATATCCTTTTTGGAACTGACATTGACATATGCACATTTGCGAGGGAAAATACAGCCTAATGGAGTATGTATTTGATTTTTCATTTGGTAGTGTTAGACATCTGTTGGGGTTTTTTTGTTTTAAAAATAATGATCTGTGTACTCCCTTCCCTCAGCCCCTCTATGTGAAATGGAAGCAGAAACAGCTTGCTTAGCATTACACTCTCCTGGGGGATAGAATTAAAAGCAAGCCTTGGGCCAGGATTCTTTAACCATGGGTTGCAGCCCAGAACTGGGTCAACAGCAAGTGAGAAGAGCTGCAAACCTAAACATTCCAATGCACTGAACTGGTTTTACAATCGGATGCAATTGACAGGATGCCACTAGTGTGTTGCAGTGCATGTTACTTATTTACACATTTTTATACAAAGGGGTTTTTGTCACAGTAGAAGAAGCCAGTGACCAAAAGACAGGCAGAACTTGGCGTAAAAAATTTAAGTATTGCTTACAGTATATGCCCTGGATTCTTGTGGCTTTACAGAAAAATGAGTCTTGCTGAGAAGGGCCACAAACACTTCATAAAAGTATTGCAATATACGTTTTTGTTTCCTGTATTTGAACAGATGAGACCATGTGTCTGGTTGAAAACCTTTCCAGTCTGTCTTTATGACGGTTCCAAATGGGATGTGTGGTTCTTAATATTGAGATTGTCCTTAGTCTTTCAATAGAAAACTCTTTCCCTACTGAACGAAATGTGGACAGCATCTACTGTCAGGAGTAGCAGAAGGTGACGGAGGGTAGCGGGGGGGGGGGAGAAGAGGCAATGTACATATTGATTTCCATGTCAAAAACTAATATCTGAGTTGGAAAAGTCACTTCTTTGGACTACTGCTTCCAGAAGCCCTCAGCCAGCATGGGTTCTGGCAGCTGTAAACCCAAACATATTTTCTAAATATGTACAAAGATACTTTAGTTGCCTGGTCAGAGGAGGACTGTGTCTGCTCCTATACTGCCAAAAAGATGATGCCACATGGTGTGCATGAACCCAAGCTATAGTCTGCACCATCTTGTATTTCTAGGTACCAGTTTGTGTATGTATGTTGCCTGTCGACCTCATAATTTCATAGGGTTTTATTAGGCAAGGAATACTCAGGGGTGGTTTTACCAGTTCCTTCCTCTGAAATATAGGCTACAGCACCTGCTGTTCATTGGCAGTCTCCCATCCAAGTACTAATCAGGGATGACCCTACTTTACAAATGCCTAAAAAGTCTGGAAGATTTGGGCAAATTCTGTATTACGCTGGACCCGGCGTACCATACGCTGTTAAAAAACTCCTCCAAAATGCCTAGTAGAACTCATGACAACCCTGTAAGGTAGGCTGGCTGCCGAACTCACCCCCACGACCAAATTCGCCCCCACACCGGCGCTCACCTCCGCCTCCAAACTCGCTCCCACACTGCCACTCACCCCACCTCCAAACTTGTCCCCCCACTGCTGCTCACCCCCCTGCTGCTAAACTCACCCCCATCGCCAAACTCATCCCTCCCCCTGCTGAACTCACCCCTCCTGCCTCCGAACTCACCCTGCGGCTTGCCCTCAACCCCCCCCCCCCGCTCGCCCTCCTGCTACTGATCTGCCCCCCCCACTCATCCTCCTGGCTCCAAACTTGCCTGCTGCCATTGGGGAACTTGACCCCTGCCGCCGAATTCACCCCCGTCTCCAAACTCCCACTGCTGTTCACCCCCTGCCTCCAAACTTGCCCCCCCACCCCCTGCGTTCCAGCACATGCCATGCTACACACCACATCCACCCCCCCTGCTACCCACACTCCCTCTGCAGCCACCATGTTTACAAAGGATTTCTACTTCCACATGGTCCCGCCCCCAGTGTGCTGATTGGCTGCCCAACAGAGCTTTGATTAGTTGGTCAGTTTCCTAAGCAACCAAAGCACACTGGAAATGACAACATACTTAAGAGAATTATATATATAGATCTTAGGATGACATCAGCATGATCATGTGAAGAAGGGAACTCTATATGTTTAGGGGGAAAGCCAGAAGATACTTATAGGAAACAACCCAGTATACACACATGACCAGAATATACCTAGATGTTCTCCACTGTGGGAAACATTCTGCCAGTTTCTGACCATTTCCCAGAAATCATTGCCAGGCTACCATGAGGGTAGAAAGAAGTCCTGTGTGATGCTAAACAGGGAGGCTTCCATTTGTTTTGAATGGGTGCTATGGTTATTTATGTCTTCATAAAAAATCTGCTGGGACTGACAATATATTATAATATACTGTGTGACTCAATATAACATTGTTCTGGTTAGAGGAGTATGTTCAAATTAAATCTCAGCTGGGTATTAAAAACTACTTTGATGGAATGGTAATTACTTTAAAATCTCATTCCACTGAAGTTTGAAGGTTTATATTTAGGGAAAAGACATTAAAGATGAATGGCTCCCATGCCATTAATTATGAGTGAATATCATAATTAAAGCATTGTTCATACTTTAATTTAGCCTTGAAAGTAAGAGTTGAGAGTAAGGTTGCCAACCTTTCCCCCCACCCCCACCCCAGCAGGGTTTAATACCTGCATGATGGGCAAAAAGAAAAAAAATAATGATAATCAGAGGAAGTGTTTCCTGGCATGTAAAGCAAGAAATGGGTACATCTCTTGGGTTTCCAAATAATTGATGCATGAGAGAAAAGGATGGAAATCATACTTGAAAAATAACCATTCTTTCCTGCTTGTCATTTCCTTCTTGCTTCCATAAGCCTTAGAAAAATATGTGACTGTTCATTGAGTGATTTCAGCCTTGTATTGTGAATAGACAAAGAAAGCCAAATGAAGAGAGACAAAGGGGTGTTGCAGTGACCCCCTTTCTTTATGTACATGACTTGTATCTGACCGAAGGCAGAACAATGGCTGATGTTTCCATCTCACATTGCCCACCTGCTCCTTGGTCCCACTGACCACGCTCAGCATGAAGTTCATTACTGAGAAATGAGTTCCAAAAGTCAACATGGAATCGTATTTTAGAAGATTTCATGGTCTTTCCAGATGTTGTTGAACTGGTACTTGTATGAGCCACAATTCATTATGCTGGCTATGACTGAGAGGCGGTGTGGGCCAATAAGATCTAGAGGCCCATATGTTCCCTGCTGCTGAATAATACAAATGGAAAAGAAAGTCCAAATGTCTGTAATAGTCAAAGAGGGATGAAGAGGAGCAAGACATTGGAACTCTGGGGGCCAGTAGCAAGTCCTCTGCTAGGAGATGAGCCTCAGTATATTCCTAGCAAAGTGCACTCCTAACACCAGGTTCTTGACACAGAATCCCATAGGTGCACTTCCTCTTTTTTCTCTACCTGTTTGCCCACCTGTGGGGATCTGCTCACATTCCTCCCACAATATCAAGAAAGAAACTGAATACAAATTGTATATATTATAGATGTGGAAGTATAACACTGCTAAGCTGTAAATGTATGGTTGTGGGTGGGGGGAGCCTTGCTAGATGAAGGCAATGGAAGTGGTGAAAATGAGCTGGAAGGCCGTGAGTCAGCTCTTACCAACATGTTGGCAGTGATACACAGCAGTGACCATGATGATAGAGGCTGCTACTTCCTCCTTCCTTTCCTTACCCCTTCTTTTCCTATGGGATATGGGGTGAGATGGGAGCAGCCTGGGACTTACTGCTAGCACTGTTGTTGCCACCACAGCACCCCCTCGGAGTGGCAGCCAGGGAACTAGTACTAATCCAAAGGGGATCACAGTGATGATGTGTGATGATGCCAGTCGTGCCTCACGTTGCACTCCAATAGGTGGAGGGGGAAGCAACAGCCTCTGCCCTCATGGTTGCTGCTGTACACCCCCACCACCATGTTGCTAAGAACCAAGTTACTGCCTTTCTCCAAGTAGCAGTGCTTCACCTTTGCCTCAGGAGGAGCCAAGGCTGATCAGATGCTGCTGGCCCCCTGCCTGGGTTCCAGGAGAGCCAGGGAGCTGGCAGCAGCAGCAAGTGCTGGCGTGCCAGATGGACTCCTGTGGATAAGCAAGGATTGATCTGGGTTTTGGCTGACAGTAACAAATTAAACTATGCTAAAATGGTTTATCAGGTCCTATTCTGACTTGTCAACGATACAGCCCCATATCTGCCCCGGGGCTGGTGAGGGCTGCCCGGGGACAGAATGGGACAAATGCCCTGCATCATATGGACTGCAGGGATCTGAAATGGGGGCAAACTTAGGTGTATTTAGCCTATGTAGATAAGACCTTACTTAACTCAAGAGAGGGCTTTTGTGGGCTTTCCCGCCTCATTTGGTACTTTGAGGAATTATCTTCCTGCCTCTTTTTACTGCATCTGAGACCTTCCCTCTGCCCCATTCACATAAGATGAATAAATCAGCAGTTATCTTTTCCATTACAGAACATTAGGTTTTAGGAGATGGTTGTTGTTTTTGCTGAATAACGTGAGATGCTATTTGTCTATTGTCCCTTTGGCAGCTTGTCTCTCTCTGTGTGTAAAACAATTTTAAAACTCATCCATTGATAGACAAGGAAGAAGATAAATTATTTAGTATGGACTTTCGTTTTTTAACATACTGTACAGCAACTGAAAAGGAGGTTATATAATTTGACATGAACAATACTGTCCAACTGAAGTCTCTGCATGAATAGTTTCCCCTGGAGATTTTCAAAGTAGTGTCGCTTGGATATAGACGGTGACAAGATGTGCTTTCAGAGTGTTTTCTAAAATGGTGAAATATTTAAAGGCAAGTACTTTTTTGAGGTTGTGTGTGTGAGAGAGAGAGAGAGAGAAGAGAGAGAGAAAGAGAAAGAGAGAGAGAAAGAGAGATGGAGAGAGAAAGCATATATAACTCCTTGTGGGACAGATTTCTCATGACTGCAAATAAACTGTCTTACCTAGCAATGAATATGCCTCTTTTTATATGATCCAATAACTGGAGATCAAGGATGGCATCCTGTTAGTGGCGTATAAAAATGCAGGTTAAACCTACACCCTGCATATGTCTATTTTTTGTTGTAGTGGAGGTTGGTATTCCCTTCTTCCCTCTGCAACAAAAAAGCCCCCTTTTCAGATCAACAGTAGAGTTGCTGAAGTCTCCCTCCAATGGCCATTTGTGCCTGAGGGAAGGGGAGGTGGAATCAAAAAAGCATCTGGCTATTTCTATGTAGCCAGACCCCAAATGATTACCTCAGCCATTGAGATGCTGGAGGGCTCCAACAGACCTCAGGAAATGATGGGGACATAGCTGGATGCTTCTGCAATCCCCCCCCTTCCAGGTGTGAATGGCTGAGGGTCCAGTCACTCTGTCATAGACCTGGGGGTTGTAAATGTTTCACTGTAGCATAGTTGTATGAGGAGAACTACTACACTACACTGAGCTATTTCGGATTGCAGCCTAAATGTGTATCGGGACTACATAGTTATGATAGTTTGATACCACTTTACGTAATTGTGATGGTTCCATCCTACACAATCCTGGGATGTGTATGCTGGTGAGGTACTTAGCGTACTCTTCTCAAGACCTCTAATAGTTCAGGGGAGTACACTAGAGCTATTTTACAGAGAATTCTAAGCATGTCACACAACTACAAATCCCATCATTCTGTAGGATGATGCCATCACAATTAAAGTGATATCAAACTGCTAAATAGTGTAGCTCAGATACACTGTAAGTCAGGAATGAGTTTGGAAAAAGCTGCATCTGAGCCTTAACAAGGTGAGCCTCCTCAGGCCCCTAAATATTGTGGAACAAGCAGTAGCGATCCTTCCCAGAAGCTTTGGAACCACTATTGATCATTTTGGGTGTGAAACATTTTGAATCCCCCATTTTAGAGAGGGTGGATTCAGGAAGACCCGAAAAGGAGAGAAACAGCCTTGGGCCACACATCCTACTCCAGTTCTAAATCCTGGATTATTTATTTTGATATGACTATGTACTGCTCTATGAACTTCCACACCAGTCTGTGGGGGTACATTTTATTTTAATTAGAACCGACAACATCTAGTCTACCTTCATTCTAAAATGTATGTGGGATACTCCCAGGGATCTTTAGCGATTCAGGTAATGGGATATACAGCTGTGTCTGGGGTAGGAGCGAATTTTCGCCTAACACCTTTCTGGCAGGCTGCAGGAATGGATGGTTCTTGGCCAAACTGAAAGTGATTCACTTCCTATTTCTATTTTGGCTGAAAGCTAGCTGTTGAGAAGGGTGATGGCGCAATATTTTGGTGTGATGTGGAGCAGAAATTTACTCAAACTGCTACATTTTTGTGGAGGGTTTCCACACATGGGGAACAGGTTTCAGCTGATTTTTGTACTTTTTAATGGGGGAGGGGAGTCAAGATCTTTAGGGTTCTCCATTAGTAGGGGATGTGGGCCTTCAAAAATGGCCTGGTGGGAACTTGTAACCATAATAATCAGAAAGTGACTAAATGGCTTGGGACCGCGATACGTGAAGACGCGTCTCTCCATATACAGGCATACCTCAGTTAACAGCCTCTGTGAAAGAAGCCTCTTTTCACAAAGTCTTTTTGTGCTTGCCCAGTCTCCCTTTTCCTCAGCATTGAGGGCATGTGAAAGAGGCCTGGAGAAACACAAACTTTTGGTGTTGTGTTGTAGAAGTATGTTTGTAGTAAACAACAAAATAAAGTCTGAGTGGGGAAAGAGCAGGATTCTGCTCTAATTGACCCAATTGTAGCCATGTGTGTCTGCTTACAACAGGCAAAGTAACCAGCAACTGCCTTTGGAATCCCTTACTGAGCATGTGTGAACAGCAAACAAAAGGGGAGAACAGATAAGCTTCACTAGCTCACCCGCACCAGCATGTTAAAAAAGCATAGATCTATATGTTTGGCCATCAAAATGGACATTCTTAGAAAAGTAGAAACTGGTGAATTGGGGGGGGGGGGAATCACCCTTGGGTACATTTTGGAGGAAGCCTTGAAGTAGTCTCTAGAAGATTAGAGATGTTTTACTCCTACAAGGCTTACCTGATCTGTTGTTTCATTTCCCATGTGTGTATCGTTAGTTCTGATTAAAAAGTTTGCTAAAACATGTTCAAGCTTTTCTTCTTTTTTGTGGTATGGGAATCGATCTCTATTTTCGCCATGTTATTTTTGTATCTGGCACCAAAGTTTCTGTTAAAGAAGTAATATCCAGGAACACATCAATTTCATTAACTGTGGTATACCTGTATATACTTACCCCCAAACTGAGATGTGCTGGAGAGGCCTTCCTCATTGTCCCATCATGCTGTGGGAGGAAATAAGATAGGGCTTTCTCTACTGTGGCACTGCCATTTTGGAATACCTTCCCTTTGGATGCCTGATTGGTGTCAACGTTTCCTTCATTGTGCTGCCGAGTGAAAATGTAGAGCCTTTGGGCATAATTGGTTTTACACAAACCTTCACATCTACATAGTTTTAAATCATTTTGAATTATTTTAACCCTTTTTAAGTGGTCTTTTAAACTTACTGCATTGTTTAATAGGTTTTTAGCCTTCAAAAATCATTTCATTTTTACACTCTTATTAATTAGTCGGGTTGGTTTTATTGTACATTGCTGCCCTGCGAATTTAAGAGGGCAGGATAAAAATATGTAAATACATAAGGTTTGCTACCCCAGTATGCATATTTTCTCAGATGTAAGTCCTGTTGCCATAGGTAAGTGGACAGAAGATGGCAGCCTCAGTAACTTCCTATAGTTCTCTCTAAAAAAAACAGCAAATGTCTTCATTTATTATCTGATTGTTATCGTAGCTATTATGCACTACTGAAGTGGAATCTGCTGATAAGAAAATAAATCTAAACAGGGAAGCAAGCTCTTTAACATCCTGTAAACACAGGCATTAGCAATTTACCAGATACAGCTCTATTCTCAAATTATTCAGATTTAAAATCAACCTGCACACTAATGACCAGCTACATGAGTTTTAACGATCAGATTGTATCAGCACAAATCTTCAGAAAACTATCTTCCAAGGCCTAAAAAATTGTAGTGGGTCTAGATATCTCTTTTTAGCCATCCCTCTCAACAAATAATGCTGTTTATTTAATTTAAGACTACTCCCCTGAGAGAGATTAATGAGACAAGTTGCCACTAGTCAAGGGAAAGAACACAAGATCTATCCTATCTTATTTCATCACCAGTTTTAATCACTGTAACTGTTATGTAATGTGACATTCACACATTATTGGAGAAGTTAGGGAACAAATTGCATATCACTCATCAGCTGATCATTTTTCATTTGTTTGAGATGTCCAAAATTAATGAGGCCTTTACTTTTTCATTAGACCTATCTTTTTAGGTTGAAATTAAATATGTTAAAAATCAGGACCTCCCCCACTCCCCCCACCTTTTTTTGCTTTCAGACATTCAACAAACCCCAACAAAACTAGAATATAAGCTTAAACAGTACCCATATTTTCTGCTTCTGATTTTTAACATCTAAAAATGTTTTTAAAAACCCAGCAGTTTTGTGTTTTCAGTTATGCAGAATAAAATATTTGCTGCTATGTATATTGGATATTTGAATATTTCTTTTGTTCCCAGCATTATGATTTTTTTTCTTTATGAGAATATCCAGTGGCACACAGTTCAAGTTAGCACATTTAAGTCTCACTGATTTCAGTGGAGAATAGTTGAGCATGTGTGCGCACCAATTGTGTGCTTTTAAGTTATAAACAAAGCTTTCCTGCTTTTGGCTCTGGGGTCATCCACCACTGTTGTGCATCTGTCAACAGATTACTATAAAACAATGCATCCATCAAGAACAATAACACAATGTTGCCCATCCCCCCTCCTATTCCATCTTCAGGAATCAAGGCAGCTTCCAACAATTAAACATAGCTCAAATTTCACAACATACAAAAGTCAAACATTAATTAACTATGAAAAAATTAAAACCAGTTAAAAACAAATCATTAAAAGAGAACAAAGTTTAAAAATCCTGCACATTATACAAGGACTCTTTCCTTCTTTAAAAAAAAAATCATTCTCAAAAGCTTGCTGGAACTAAGTCTTCACCTTCCTGCAGAGGTACTCATATAGTAAGGAGGGTGCCTCTGGCCTTCCTGGGAAAGGACTTCAACAGCATGGTAACAGCCATAGAGAAGGCCCTCTCCTGTGTTTCCACCAGATGTATTTGTGAGGTTGGTGGGATAGAGAGAAAGGCCTCCCCAGAAGATCTCAAAACACAGACAGATTCATATGGGACAATTGGGTTTTGTTGTTTTATGCCTTCAAGTCATTTCCAACTTATGGTGACCCAGAGGACAGGATGAGAATGCAAAATGACCTTAACAGATTAGAAAGCTAGGCCAAAACTAACAAAATGAATTTCAGCAGGGAGAAATGTAGGATACTACACTTGGCAGTAAAAATGAGAAGCACAGCTATAGGATTGATATCACCTGGCTTGATGGCAGTACATGTGAAAGGGATCTAGGAGTCTTAGTGGACCACAAACTGACCATGAGTCAGCACTGTGATGTGGCAGCTAAAAAAGCCAATGCGATTCTAGGCTGTATCAATAGGAGTATAGTGTCTAGATCAGCATTTATCAACCAGGGTTCCCTGAGGGATCACTAGGGGTTCCCTGGGAGATACGATTTTCTCAGGTGTTCCCTGAGACCTGAAAATTATTTCAAGGGTTCCTCCAGGGTAAAAAGGTTGAGAAAGGCTGGTCTAGATCAAGGGAAGTAATAGTGCCACTCTATTCTGCTTTGGTCAGACCTCACCTGGACTGCTGTCTCCAGTTTTGGGCACCACAATTCAGGAAGGATATGGATGTGCTAGAACGTGTACAGAGGAGGTTGACCAAAATGGTAGGAGATCTGGAAGCCATGCCCTATGAGGAGCGGCTTAGGGAGCTGGGTATGTTTAGCCTGGGGAAGAGAAGGTTAAGAGGGGACATGATAGCCATGTTTAAATATTTGAAGGGATGTCATACTGAGGATGGAGCAAGCTTATTTTCTGCTGCTCCAGAAACTAGGACACGGAGTATGGACTCAAACTACAGGAAGAGATTCTACCTAAATATTAGAAAGAACTTCCCGACAGTAAGAGCTGTTCAGCAGTGGAATGTGCTGCTTCTGAGTGTGGCAGGATCTCCTTCTTTGGAGGTTTTTAAACAGAGGCTGGATGGCCATCTGTCAGGAATGCTTTGATTGTTTATTCCTGCACGCAGGAGGTTGGACTGGATGACCCTTGTGGTCTCTTCCAACTCTATGATTCTATAAGGTGAGCCTATCATGGGGTTTTCTATGTTCTTCAGATAATCTGGATCTGAGCTGTATAGGGCTTTATTAATTTGAATCTGATCATGTCCTTTAATCTATGTAGAAGAACATGGAATACTTTACGTTCACGTAATAGATGAATTATTTTCCATTATGGTTTATAGAGATCCTATTGTAGAAACAAAATTCAAAGTTGAAGTTTACTTTTCTTCAGAGGCTGAGAGTGTGCATTCCCTCAAAATAATATGCGGTGTTCAAGCAAAACAAATTTTCACAAAAAGCTTCCAAAATACCATAAAATAAAATCAATCAATCACAAAGCTGTTGTAATCTCACCCAACAGAGGGTAAATTTTTGAAATGTTTCATTTCCATGTGCAGTAATGAAGTAAGAAAAATTTGCATCCCTAGTACTGAGTTTGAAAGATGTCTGCTGGGCTAAATGGATTAGCTGCCTGATGTATATGAGGTAGGTTAATATGATTATGTGAAGTGTAAAGTAACATAATTTAAGAAGAAATGTGATTCAGCATAACTCCACTTACTATTGCAAATATTGTCATAGCATAAGATGGATGAGTTAGTTTGACCTCTTTTGTCCTGTTAATAGATTGTAATGATAGATTGGATTCAAGGGTTAGATTTTAATTGATCTAAAATTTGAATCAGGTATTGCTAGACTACAACTTTGATGGCCACTGGCAATTGTTGTCTTAATGGAGGAAGAGATCTGGAACTTAGAGGGGAGCCTGGGAGTTGTAGTCCAAAATGTAACTCATCTGAAAGCCAGATCATACAGGATAATCTGTTGGTAGAACTGAGCATTATCCTAGATTTTGAGCTTAGAGTTTCATCTTTGAGTGTGTGAGTAAATTTTACAGTCACAAAATACAAATAAGTATATGTTTAGAAAGAGTTGTGAAGACTACTGTTGCCACAAATGAATACATAAAGTAGGGAAAATTCTAAAATGTTGACCAATGTAGCCCAAGAAAACATATAGCTTGGAAAATAACTCTAAAGGAGTAATTAACTGCAGTTATTGCTCTAAAACTCAGAGTATGGTTATACAGTAGTTATTGCAAAATGCCCCCCCAAATAATTAATTTCAAGGAGTGTTAGTTCTAATGAGCTGTTTCCAAGCTTTGGGAAGTCAACCATTTGACTTCTGTATAGATTTCATAGAGGGGAGGACTCTGATCATCCACATCATTTTGTTTTCAGATGCAAAATGTAATCACTGTTCTGTCCAATTTTTCTACAAGAAACAAGTCCACCTCTCAGGCATGAGGGAAGGGAGATTGAGTGGTGGGAGAAGTGGAGTTCAAACTGCAAATTAAGGGCCATTTCAAGGGTGAAAGCTGAGGCAAAGGAGGGAGTAGGAAGGAAGGGATAGTGTGTGTTGAAGTAGTGGAATTCAAGAAACAAGAGCGGAATGCATTTCAAGGATATGAAGTGATGGTGAGTAGTGGAGTGCCAGAAGCAAGGAAGGTATTCATTTTGAGGATATGAGATGGGGTAAGAGAAGGAGGAAATGAGGCAAGGGAGGGGGAAAGGAGGAAAGGGAGGGAGAGAAGTGCAATGTCAGGGTGCAAGGAAAGAGAAAGGTAGGCATGAGGAGGAGCAGGTAGAAAGAAGTGGGGTCATAAGGTGAGGGAAGGAAGGAACAGGGTAGGAGATGCAGCGACAGAGTGCAAAGAATAAGAGAGGAGGACCTTGGGGAGGCGCGTGGTACATCCAGGTAAGAGAAAGAATGGGGTGAAGCAAGAAAGGAGCACAGCGAAAGACACAAGGCGATATGGAGGTGGGAGAAGCAGAGATCTTCCAGGAGGAGAGTGGTGCAATTTGTTGTTCCAGGTGCTCTGCTCCCTGAGGCAGACACCTCATGGTGCTACTCTGGAAAGGAAGAGTAAGCAAGAAAAGAGGGAGGAAACAAGAGGAGAGGACAGATAGAAGTTTATTAAGGAAGGTGCTTGATGCAGATCTTCATATTTGGGGGAAATTGATCCAAACAATAATTTAAAAAAATATTAATTCTTTTTGAAGGACAAACTCTGCATTTATTTGTTTTGAGAGTATGGTGGAGACTTTGAACTGTTTACTCACACATATGTCCTATTAAATGTGCATAAGAAATTTACAGTAGGCCCTCTGTATCCGCAGGCTTCATATCCACGGATTCAACCAACTGCAAATTCAAAATAGACAACACAACACAAGGAGTGTAGGCCATACTGTAGTTGAGAGGCTGGAGAGATACACAAGGCTGGAGAGAGATGGAGGATCTGTGAAATGTCAGGAGGTGTGGATTCGTGCCAAGAATTACACTTGGATTCCTGCCATTTTACGGATCCTTAGTCTGTCTCCAGCCTCACATCTCTCTTCAGCTTTATGTCTCTCTCCAGCCTTGCAAATGCAGTATGTACTACACTACTTGTACAGTTGTCTCTTCACATTCGCAGGGATAGGGGCGGAGCACCACCACAAAAGTGAAAAGCACACACACAAATAAGTCAAGCCCTGCCCCCAACATGCATACTACACTACAGTATTGTAGACTCCTCTCCTGCCAACAGGACTGCCAATACTTGCCACTGCGGTAGCAACACTTGCCCCCGGACACACAAACCATGCCCCTCACCCACACTTGCCTCCCTGCCAGCTCTCTCTCCCTCCTCTGCCCTGCCCACAACACAACTCCAGCTTGCTTTCTTACCTTGCACCGAAACAGTGCTGCCCATTTAAAACATTAAGGTTTAAAGTAACGGGCAGTGCTATTTTGGTGCAAGGTAAGAAATCAAGATGGAGCGTTTTGTTGCCAGGACAGAGGGAGGGAGAGCTTTGGGGGGGGGGAGGTGAGTGTTGGTGAGGTACAACATGATTTGTGCATCCGGAGTGGCAGGTGTTGCTACAGTTGCAACTTTTAGCTTTGGTTTGGGAAAGGAACAATCTTACTGTTTTAAACGGGCAGTGCTGTTTTGGTGCAAGGTAAGAAAGCAAGATGGAGTTGTGTTGTTGGCAGGACAGGAGAAGAAGGGAGGAAGGTGGTGTCTTGGAGTTTGAGCTAGTTGAGCAGCAGCTATAAACATCAAATATGCAAAACTGCAAATGTGAAACACACGACTGTGAAGGGACAACTGTATTGTGTATTGACTTGATCATCTGTACATTTTGGTATCCATGGGGAGTCGTGAAACCAATCGCCACTGATACAGAGGGCTGACTGTATTTAGCTGTATTTATTAGGATTACCATTTACCATTCAAATACACAAATTTACATGTCCTCTCCAACAGGGATTCACAGTATATAAACCCCACACACCCCTACCCAACCATTCTCTGAAGATGCCAGTCACAGACAGGTGAAATGTCAGAAATAAACTCTTCCAGAACACAGGCTCACAGCCCGGAAAACACCCATGGAAAAACAAGAACTGCAAGAGTGAGGGTGTAGGAAGGATTTACAATGGATCCTCTGGATCCATGGGGTTTTGGTTGCACCACTCCCCGCAGTTGGCAAATAACATGAATGGTCATGCCCCATGTTGTTAAATGGCGGCAATGTGTATGCAGACGAATCAGCGCATTCATGTGCATGTCACCACCATTTTAGATATGGGACACGATGATCCACAGGTAGTTGAAACCACAAATTGGGAGCCTGCAGATTGGGGGAGCCTACTGTATATTAAAAAGAAGTACAAGGATGGTGTTGAGGATAGGGGAAGATATATCTCCAGCTTTAGCCACTTGCTTTGAATTTTGATTCTTACACACATGAATGCTTTCAAAGTCTTCAGGGGGATATCCGTGTTAGTCTTTTGCAACAAAAACAACAGGATCTTGTATCTACTCTTATGTACCCACCAGTGTCTACCCTTAGAGGCTAACAAGGTTTATTTGGCATTCTTTGTCAGATGCTTGTATAGGTAGTTGGGTTGGGAAGATATAATTAGTAAGAGAAGAAGGAATGGAAATGTAAAAATCTGAATGGTAACTGGAAACAATAATGAGGTGGGAGCACAGCTCATCTCCTAGAATAGATGAGCTACATCTACACTCAGATTAAAAGTCAACTAGGTTAAAGAAAAGTAAACCAGACTGTTTTTAGTTATAATAAAATATTTAATCTCAATCTCTGAAAGAAATCTAACAATACATCATCATCATCACAACAATAATGAAAATAATAATACTTTCCCCTTAGGTAACTTTTGTTTGTCCTTATTTTCCTCTGCATTTTGCCTTGTGAATCAGACAGCAGTCTTTCTCAAGGGTCTTCTGTAGAATTTTCATGGCTCTTTAGGTTTTGCCATTAGTGAAAAACTGATGGCAAAAAAGTAGTCATCTGATGACAATACCATTGGAAGTGCCTCTTCATGACTATGTCAATACTAAAGGCATACCTCAGTCCATGAAACCTCTGAGAATGAAGTTTCTTTTGACAAATGCTTTTGGGTATACACCCAAAGTGGGTTCCTTTCCACTCTGCCCACCTGGTGGAAGAGAAAAGCTTCCCAGTAGTGCCAGCTCAGCTACCTCCCTGTCTGTAGCAATGGATCAGATGGGAGACAGACTCTTTAGGTAGATAGCAAAGGTTTAGTGGAGCTAAAATATATCCATTTTGAAACTCAGACACATACACAGACAGTATATGTGGCAGTGGGGAATTCCCAAAGCTGTCTCCTAATTAAGAGAGTTATAAGTTAACCCTTCATATTCAGGTTTTTGGTGACTCAGCCTGAGGCTTTTAACAGAAGAGAATTCTGTTGGAGAATTGAACTCATTTCAATTGCTGCAGTGGGATGTTATATAATAAAAGAAGAAAGGCAAGGCAGACATCCTTGTATTTTGGAAGAACTCTAAAGTTTAAGGCTCAGAATATTTCTTGTTTACTCATGCAACACTAGTGGTGTTGCAACACTAATGGTGGCCCAAGGTCTCATGCTAATACCATGACCAAGCAGATATTTGAACTTTGGTCTCCCTGTTCAAAGTTCAGCACTTTAAAAATTACAATACTCAGTACTGGTTTTCTCAGAGCAGTTGTAACGATAAAAAGTGGTTTGAAGGTTGAAACATAGAGGAAGGAACAAATACAAAAAATAATTTGCTGAATTTGCATAATATGCAAATGAGATGCCCAGATTTGGAGACATGTAATATGGCAACCCTAGTCACTGTTACTTGAGCTATTAATAGCTCAGAAGGGCAACTTGGAAGGCACCACCAGGAAGAGGAAAGCGGCAATGCTCTCCTGTCACGGGAAAAATCCTCAAGGTCCACTTTGGAAGTTCAGCATGATCAAACAATGGTAGTGCTAAAATACCCATTGTGTTCTTGAGTCCAGCCAAATATTAGCTGAGGGTAGAGGTGTGTAGACTCAACACATTTCACTTGTGTATTGAGCATATTATGTTTATCAACATTCCTTTGGTGTCCATATAAATTTCTTATAGGGTTTTTCTTCCCCCCTCCCCAATATTTTATTTATCATTTCAAAAAAATATATACATTCTTCTCTGGTATTTTCTTATAACATATTTTAGTATAAATCAACTTATGTTGTGTACCATTTCAATATTCAGTTTTCTTCATTCACTTTGTATCTTCTTTTCATATTACTGACTTCCCCTGGAATACAAACCCAAGGAATTTTTGAGTGTTTAATTAAATATAACTTCTGTTCTTAATTCCTTATTTCCCTTTCTCATTAGTAATCTAATCTGTTTTAAAGTATTATTTTAATTCTATCCTCTTCCCCCCCCCCCCATTCAACTGTCTCTAGTAGATATTTGTTTTTCTACTCCTGGGATTGAACATCTGATGTTTTTTCACTCAATGTCACTTTTAATATTTCATCTCTTTTTCAAATAGTCCTTAACTGGTAACCATTCTTCTCTATTTTTGTCTCTTATAGGATTTTTCTAAGAAGGAACCGCCTCATTTACTTTAGACAAAGTTTTATACCAAATGTTAGTTGGGTTTGATGGGAGAAGGGGGGGAGCAGGAAAAGTAGGTGACCATCCTGTACCAGTGAAACCAGTTTTTGTTGTTGTTGTTGATGATGCTAATTAAGTTTCTCACAATAAGTAATTAAAACATTAGAGCAGGTCTTCTCTGTGATGCTGAAACATCCCAGGAAGCTTTCCTTGGAAAAGGGAAATGTAAATCTTACATCTCATTAGATTAGTTCTGTGGTAACCCACATTGAATAAATCTGTCTTCCCTTTCTGTGGTTTGTCAGAGTTTATAGCAGGTTTGTACACACAGCTTTCACCATTACTTGCAGGGCAATAAAGGCAGCCATGCAGAAAAGCCACCCATAAATGTCAAGAAACAGAGATGTTTTGTTGCATTCCAAGGGCTTTGAAGGTCGAGTTCAATTCAGTTAGCTAGCCTGGAAGGACTATAGTGTGATATGATGATCGAATATGTGTTTAGGTGAGATATATATGTTTCTAGCTTTCTACCACTCTGTCAGGAGTTGTGAGAAATTAGCTGTCAGTACCTGGAGGAGTTTCTCTGGGAAAAACTCTATTAAATGTTGAGTTTTCTCTTGTTCTACGAAAATCATTATAGGAACTAATGAAATCATGTTTTGCCCTCCTCTTAGCATGTCAGCATCTTAAATTGATTTGAGCCTTTGGGCTGTTGTCATTATTTCAAAAACATGAAACTAATAAATAATAATGGAGGAAAATTATGCTTCTATACCACCTATTAAAACCAATGAGAATAAAGACTTGGTGTACATTCTAAACTTTACTGTTTTTCATGCTAGCAGAACTTGTAGCAGCTTTTACCACCTGATTCCTGGCATAGCAAAAAAGACCAACTGGTGAAAATAAGCAATTTAGAATATGGTTGAAGGTTTCATTAAGGTATTTTCTGTAAAACTTCCGAATACTGTTTGTCAGGCTAGTTCTACATATTGTGGAAGGTTTAAAAATTAGCTTTTAAAGGAGGGATGCTTCCAGCTTTTCACTCTGGGCTTGTGACTCAGTGAGTAGGGATGTCTTCATCATAACCTGAAGGCCTTCTGCTTAAAGCCCATGAAGTGACCTTCCATATAAGAGGAGAAGGCCATAGTTCAGTGGTAGAGAATATACTTTACATGCAGCAGGCCACAAATTTAATCTCTGGCATTTCCAGAAAGGGCTGGAGTGGGGAAGAAGTTCTGCCTGAAAAATCTAGAGAGCAGTGGGCCATTATTATAGAGAGCATAGACAATACTGAAATAGATGGACCAATGGTCTCCCTAATATAGCACAGCTACTTATATCCCATTTCTGTTCTTCTACTTTGTGTCCTAAAGCTGACCTTGGACATTTCCCCATCCCATGCAACCAGTTCAGTGAGACAACTAGGCCATTCTCACATCTGTAGACATGGCTCATATGGAGTAGCCCAGAACTGCAGAACAGTATAAGCAGAAAGTATAGGTTCCTTACTCTTCCTGTCTCCCATATTTTGTAATGTTCCACCACCCTCACAAGTACATCTGGTGGGAACTTGGGAGAGGGCCTTCTCAGTGGCTGCCCCCAGTCTCTGGAACTTTCTGCCCAGAGATACCAGACTGGCACCCTCCCTGCCTTCCTTCCAGAGCCAAGTAAAAAACTTTCTTGTTTCGGCAGGCCTTTGCCAATCTCTGCTAATGCTATAAACTGGAGTATATGTGTATGTTGTGTATGTGTATATTGTGTATGTTTTCAAAATTTTAGCTGTTTTTACCTTTTTTAGTTGTTTAATTGTGTTTTAACGTTTGTATTTTGCTGATTTTAACAACGTCCCAAATTGGGGGGAAAGCAGGATAGAAATGATGATGATGATGATGATGTCCAAAGATGACATAGCGATCACAATAGAAAACACCTTTTATACACAGGTTGCTGTGACCGTACACAGGTAGAACTAATGGTAAAAGTAATTTTTTGAGGGGGAAATTGATTCTATCATGCAGGGGCTGTAAAGATTCCTCCCCCTCCCTTTTTGCTGAAATTAGTTTAATAAATATAACATTTAGATGGAAGAAACAGACAGTTTGCATGCTTGCAAGCATGCCATAGAAATGCCATTTTCCTTTAAAAGGGAACTGTGATGAACTGACTTGCATTGTTGCCCTCCTCTCCTCTCCTCTCCTGTCCTCTCCTCTCCTCTCCTCTCCTCTCCTCTCCTCCCCAGCCCCATTTGATGTATAGTCACACAGAGATGCTTCTTTGGTAGAAAAAGGCAGAAAGTTTGTGACCAGTCTGGAACTCCACATACTTCATATTTGAACAGTACAGTTTGAATGTGTATAAGTCTAGTAGGTAGGAACCTGATCCTATGTTCTGGAAATCCATGACAAGGAGAGATTGGAATCTTGTGCTCAGCCCTTCTTGTCTTTATAGCTCTAGCCTGCATTCTGTGTGGGTGGGATGGTTAATAAATAATAAATAATCTTAATTAGTTAATTTTTCCTTTTGGGGTCTAATGTGGGATTCTACAAAATGGTCACCCTGCCCTATTCATATTAGTACTAGGACTATGCTTTCCTTGTCCAGAGGTTTGTAGGGGAAATTTGCCCATTAGGGTTCAAGAACGGAAACATTAGTGAAATGAAGATAGCCATTTATTTCACAGCACAGCACTACTCCAGATGTCACTATTCAATTCATGCTATCTGGCACTAAAGCAAATATATAGTTTACTATTTATATCATTTTTCAAAAATCTACCTAGGAACAAGATAGAACAAATCATAGGAGTATAGTCTCTCCCCCTCCCTCTCCCCCATGTGCGTGTTTTTATATTAGCCAATCATTAAGCAGCAGTCATTAAGTCTTAATGGAAAATTACTAAGCAAGCACCAAGTGATTATTTCGGATTATTATTGTTATTAGTAGAATGTG
This sequence comes from Gambelia wislizenii, assembly GCA_030847615.1. Classification (NCBI taxonomy): domain Eukaryota; kingdom Metazoa; phylum Chordata; class Lepidosauria; order Squamata; family Crotaphytidae; genus Gambelia; species Gambelia wislizenii. Next base: position 116,402,818 of record JAUMIR010000004.1, read on the forward strand.
CCAGTTAGTTGATAGTAGGCTCAGAATGGCCTTTACATGTTTAATATGCTTTTCCTTGAGATTCCATAAGAGCTTAATCACTCTGCCTCATTTCTGAAATTTTCCCTGGTTGAGGGTTTATCTCCTTCAGCATGGCTTTACTGTACAGTTGTCCCTTCATATTCACTGGGGTTTGATTCCAGCCTCGCCCCCCACCCCGTGGGTACCAAAATCCACAAATACTCAAGTCTCATTATATGCAATGGCATAGCAAAATGGTGTCCCTTATATAAAATGGCAAAATCAAGGTTTGCTTTTTGGATTATTACTTTTTAAAGAATATTTTCAAGCCGTGAATATTTAAATCCGTGGATAGGGAGGGACAACTGTACTTTGGTCTTATGTTCACCCTTTCACTTTCCCTTCAGGTTGCAGTTGCTATTGGAGCTCTGGAGGAGGGAACATACAAGCATGATGCACAGGACAAAGTGAAGTGACTGCCTCAGGCATTAGATTAGGAGTGCCAAAGAAGGGCAGGAAATTGTTAGGTATTTATTTTAAAGTTACTGCAGTTTTGCTGCTATAGATGGGAAGAAATACTTGTGGGATTTCTCAGCTCACCCACCCAAAACAACCTGGATGGTTTTGGATATTAAGCACCTTGACTTGAGTGTGGTGGGTGTTTCCTTTTTCTTTACACCCAACACCAAATGCCCCAACTATTTAAGAGGTTTTCTTCTGTGGACAAGCATCCCTTGGGAAACCCTGTGTCTGTAATACTAGTTCAATATAAAATAAGCATAAAGTCATAGGACCTGACAAGAGGTTATTAAATATGTGCCATATGCAGAGCAGTATTTGGCTCTCACTCCTACCACAAAAGCATCTTGTGCTCTGCATTTTTGTTCTCTTGGGCTTTCTTCCAGAATGAATGCTATGGCATCAGATACAACAGGAACATTGATGCCATATTTCTCTAAATTGAAAAAAAAAAATCTGTGGAGTGTCTTTCTTGAGGAAACTAGTGATAACCTTTAAACCAAACCCTCTGAGAATTAATAATGAGTAGTTTTTTAAATGCAAAATGAATGAGGTTGTGCACAAACAGCAGAAAAGGGAGCTTTGTGCTTCTACAGTTATAGCTTCCTACTGTGGTGATTATATTGGCTATTACAAGTTAAAGAGGTCAAGCCATGTCAGTACATAACTGTGGACCTCCAGGGTATTTTGTGGAAGCCTCAGGAACTGGTGATTCAGTAAGCAGTTTTCCCAAGCCTGTCAGTTCTAGACAAAGTGTTAGTGGACACTATACAGCAAAAACTACTTGCCTGCAGATAGAGCTTGATGAATGACCTCAAGCGGTGGATTTATAAATTCACTAAGACGCTTCTCCCTTTCACTTCCAACCTCCACCCTCTCTCTTTCTTTCTTAATCTCTAGGGGCTTGTCTAGATGGGCAATATAATGCAGTCCATACAATGCAGGGATTTGCCCTGTTCTGCCCCCAGGCAGTCCTCACCACCTCCGGGTCAGATACAAGACTGAGATGGGGGAAGGTGGGGTTGGGCCTGATACAACATTATCAGATCTCTCTCTGGATTTTCTTCATAAACGAAGATTCAGGAAGGACTCATCCCACGCTTTCTGCAAGCGTTCTGATGACTAAAAAGGCCAATCCGAGATAAGCAAGTCTGGTTGCAGAAAGCACAGCAGAAGGTCTCCTTGGGTGACGTTGTGATTCTTTCTGCATTGTTGTTTCTATTCAAGACTTGTTTGGTGTGAGTTCTCAAATAAGGCTGCAGCATTGTGGATAGTGTGTCTCCATGCCTCCCGATGTGAGGCCAGGGCGGACCATTGTTGGTGATCAATTTGGCCGCACCTGAGATGTTGTTTCAGGGAGTCCGTGTATCGCTTTTTTGGAGCGCCCCTCTTATGCTGACCCATGGCGAATTCACCGTAGAGTACTAGTTTTGGGGAGGTGATGGTCCTTCATCCTAGAAACATGCCCTGCCCAGCACAGCTGTGTTCTCAATATCATGGCCTCAATGCTGGTGATCCCTGCTTGCTCAAGGACCGCAACATTCGTCACATATTCAGTCCAGTGTATATTTAGGATTGTACGTATACAGCACTGATGAACGTGTTCGAGGAGTCATAAGTGTTGGCAATAGGTGACCCATATTTCAGACCCATAAAGGAGAATAGGCAGTACAATGGCTCTGTACACTCTGATTTTTGTGCTTCGCCTCAGGTGTTTATTACTCCAGACTCTTTTGTAAAGTCTTGCAAATGTGCTATGTGCCTTTGCTAATCTGTGATCGATCTCTTTGTCAATCTTGGCATCTGAGGAGCATTATAAGATAACAACTGTTTAAATCTGTTTCTGCTGGATGGCAGTAGATTGCAGGAGCCCATCCTGGCAGTCTGGCCCTTGCTGCTGCTGCTGGTCTGCCTTGCTCTCCCAAAAGGCAGAAAGGAGCCCCACAATAAGTGACCAGGGCTGGTCACATGCAGGGGGCACTGGTGACATGTTGCGGGGCCCCTTCTTGCTTTCTAAGACAGCTAGGGAAATGGTGGTGGTTGCAACAACAGGGTGGTGTGCCCATCAGTCTTCCTCCCTTTCTGTGCAGGGAATGGGGGAACAATGGGCCTGATCTGTGGTCAGGATATGCCCATGGGGAGCTGACGTATCCTTGCTTGTGTAGCTCAAGATCTCTTTCTCCCCATGTACCTTAAATGACAATTGTGTAGATATGTTGCCTTCTAAATTTGGGCTGGTTTATACAGTCACAAGTTGGAAATTCTGTATATTTAAAAGAGGCTGGGGCCCTTAGACCCCAATTTTGCACTAATACATACATGGCATAATCGAATATCTTGCCTAACAGCAATTTGTGAAAGTCTTTTTTCTTAAGTGTGATTTACCAAAGTGGCAAAATACAGAGGCAAGGCACTAATTTCTAGAATGGCTTTCTCTCCACAAGATTACACATGCACACACACACACACACACACACACACAAAATCTATATCCCCCAAATGGGTCTCAATGTGAATCACAAAAAAGACTGAATAGAAAAATATAATTAAAATATAAAACAAGTTCAAATATTTAAAAACTCCATTTATAAAGCACATTGGTGAAGAAAATACATCCTGCCAGTAGAAATCTTCCTCCCCTAGTAACCAGTCAGTTGGCCAAATCCCTACTGAATAAAAATGTCTTGGTCTTTCAGTGGAAGAAGAAAAGTGAAGGGCCAGTCTGGCCTCCCATAGGAGGAAGTTCCATAAGAAGGAATTGTGCAGTTCTCCAGATTCTATTGAACTGCAGCTCAGCAGTCCTCACCAAAGGCTATGCTTGCTAAGGTTTTGGGAGTTGCAGTCCAACAACGTATAAAGGGCCAGACAAGCCCCACCTCTGCCCTTCATTATTACAGAAGGTTTTTACCTTGAGGTAAACTTGAAAGATAATGGTTTCACAACATAGACAATATTTTCAATCTATGGTGATTTTTAAAAAATCACTGCAGTTTTTTTTTTTAATCCTCCCACATGGTGGTTTAAAACAGGCATCCTCACCCCTGGAAATGTGTGATTATGCATAAGTAGTGGCTACTGGAGAAATAGGGTTTGCTTCCCATATACCATAAGTACATTTCTTTAGGTTACAATTATTAAATGACCTCTAATTATCATTCTTTTGTAACAATACTAAATAGTTTTCAACAGGTGTAGAGCAGCAAGGTGTATTTCAGGTATTTAATACTTTTCAGCTTTCCTGGGGGGGGGGGAGCCATGTGCCTTCAGCCTTTGTTATACCATTTTAAAACAAAAAGAAAATCAAGATGTGCATTCTTTCAAGTTGCACGGAGATAGAACAGAGCATCCTGCTCATGTTTGTACCCTTTAGTGCAAACCTAGGTGTCTTACTGACTACAGCATGCATGAATGAGTGCCCATTTTATTGAGGAGCGATCGGGCAGGCTGCTGCCATACCCCTGAGGTCTCACGGATGCCTGGCCTTCCCCATAGATTCCATGTATTAGATGTGGAAATCTAATGAAAAGCCTATGCACATAAGCTTCCTCTGGATCTTTTGTAGCTTGTAAGGGCTACCATGTTTCTGGGGCCTAATCCACACCAACACAAATATTCCAGTGTGAAACTGGATCATTTCCCATGGCTCCTTCCTATTGAATCATGGGATTTATAGTTTTATAAGGGCTTTAGCCTTTTCTGCCAAAGAGTTCTGGTGATTCACCAAACTACAGATCCCAGGATTCCATAGGAAGGGGCCATGGCAAATTTCAAACATGATTATTTATGTAGTGTGGATGCACCCCTTGAAATGTTTTATGTCCTAAACAGCTACAATCTTTGAAACTATCTAGAGCTGGCCAGTCTTGTTTTCATGTCAATCTCTGTTTGACAGCACAGTTGCTATGGACGGTTATTTAGAGAGAAGTGCCAATAATGTCAATGGGGCTTCCTTCCAAGTAGGTACACAAAGGATTGGAACCCTAAAGTTGTAAAAGGGAAGAATAATTCAGGAGAGAGAAAAAAGAGCAAACATTAACATTTTTACCCTTCATCTGTTTATTTCCTGTGATCATTAATGAATATTACAGCAGTAACAGATAGCATGAAAAATGCAAATCTTGCATAAACAGCAACTTCACTTGCCATTTTGCTATAAATACTATGTTGTTGAAGCTGTAAATTATCAGTTTAGCAGACAGACCAAAGGTACGGATGCTGTTAGACCAGAGAGATGAAATGTCCTTGCATGTGTGTGTGTGGTATGCACAGAGGGAGGCAAGGAGGAAAAAGAAAAAGAATACAAGAGCTTGTCTATATTTCAAGCGAAATATGGCAGTTTTTATCCTCAGACGGCTACTAAATCTGGTTGTCTGTCAGAGAAATATGGCTCTGCCAATTCTTTTGAAGCCATAATAATCTTTTTGTTTTATTTCTTCTTTCAAGTCAAGGGTGCTTGCTGAAATGACCGCTTTCTCTCCCTCAGCTTTGAGAGCAAAGCTGCTAATCTGATGAACCTGTGAAACTCTTTTTAGCAAGAGCGGTGTTGACTGAGGGATATGAAAGCCAGAAGGAAAAATATGAAGAATGATTACTTGAATCTCCCCCCCCCCTCCCCAGTGGGACTAGATGGTAGTTGTTCATTTTGATTGCTAGGAAAGAACACTTGAAAAATTAGTCCTGGTTTTCACACACCATGTGGTGGAATATCAGGCTTCCATGTGCCCATACTGCAGACACTTCAGGGTTTGATTTAGCTCTCATTTTCAAGTGAACCAACCTGATTGCTGCACTAATAGTTTAGTTTGGAATAAAGTAATCCTTATGTTTCTCCATGCCTTCATAATTTTGTTATGTAGTTCTAATTTCCCACAGAAGGTATGCATACTAAAAAACATACCAAATTGTATATTTTCCAGCAGCGTGGGGAGGGCTCCACCTCCAGGCAGGGCAACCTGTAACAATAAAGAAAAGACCATCCCACTCAGAGGTGGAACCAACCCCAACCTCCCCAGTTCTGTTCTGCCTCTTGTAGGAGCACTCAGGGAAACAAAGGATCCAAGATGGCGGCCTCCATGCACAAGCATGTGCAAGGGGGTGATCTTTCCTCCGAAGAGGAAGATGCAGCCTTGGATCTAGCTGAGACTGGGTCCCAGCTGAGCCTGGCAGCCCAGGGACAAGTGCTGCCGGAGTGTGATGGGGCCTCTGGCGAGTGGGCGGACCACGCAGCTGGGGATGGCTCAGCACCACACGGAGCCCCGTATGGGGCATCCGTGCCTGGCGGAGCCAGGGACGAGGACAGCACCTTCGACGACGACCTCCCCCTGGTCATCCTAGGAGGTGAGACCCTGCTGCCTCAGCTCATAGAGTGGCTTGCGCTGGTTGCGTGATAGACCTTGGCAGCAGGTGTGAGCATTGGGGGGGGGCGCAGAACAGGGCGTGTGATCGTCCCTGGGGAGAAGTTCCCCTTCCATGCCATGCCTATTATATGGCCAAAAAAGAATTTGAAACATACTGCACTAAAGATAATTGTCTGATGATGCAAAAGCAGGATGGAACAGACTGTAAATGAATACATGTGAACAGAGAGGTCTAATCAATCCCTACCCTACACTACCACCCCTATGTATGTGAACACACTACACACAACACAGCCCAGCATGTGGTATGTTAGGGATGTAAGTCTTCCCTAGTTACATTCTTGAAGGAAGGAATGAGTAATTTTAGTAATTTTTTTCTAGCTGCAAGAAATATTTCAGGACTTATTCTGTGAAGAAAAATGCATGTGGTATTTTTGCACAGGAAGCAGCATTTTCTGCACAGGAAACAGCTTTCCTTTTCTTTTTTTGGTGCAGAAAATAATATTATTTAGTTTGGGTTTCTCCTCGTTAGGGTTTCCCGTCACTTGAGAAACATGTGTTTGACCATTTTCGAATATTTTTGAATATTATTCAATGCTCACAGTGTTTGTGTGTGTGTGTGTGTGTATGGTTGTGTGTGTTCATTCCACCACCACCCGCCCCAGTTCTTATCATTCTTCCATTTCTAGGGGGGAAGAAGGGTACAGGTGGGGATTTTATATTGCTATCTCTGCATATGCCCAGTGACACCCATCATGTGCTAAGGAATTTGTGTGGATATACCCTCAATGCATCAGTAGATCAATGTCACACTTGGATTATATATCTTGCAGAACCTGGACAGAAGTTCACTGTTGACCACATATTCAGGATTTCTGGATTACACTTGTGTGACCTTGTTATTAACCTCCACAAGTACTGGCTTTCCAAGGTCAGAGCGGGCATTGTGGTTTTTGCTTGTCCTTGCTTGTGCCACTTTTGAGGGTTGAGGAAGGAGAGTGTGTCCAAGTATTTTGCAAAACAACAGGCTATGAAAGTCCTTATTCTTGAGTGGCTTTTGAAAGGAGAATGAAGTGGAAAGCCAGTTTCTATTGTTAGCTACAAATCAGACATGCTTGCTAGTAAGCGTAGACAGAATATTTAAAGGAAAAGCAATCTTGTCCGGCTGGCAATAGGCAATTGCATTTCACTTGCTCAAGACTTCTGCTTTTCTTCACTTTCTTTTCTTACACAGCAAGTACAAACTATGGGCAATTGCATTTCACTTGCTCAAGACTTACTTTCCTTCACTTTTTCTTAGGCAGCCATTACAAACTAGCTGAAGTCAGAAGGTACTTCCTTGGCTGCAAATATTTTCTCACTGTATTTGGTTCAACTAAGAGATGTGTTAACTGGATGCAATTTCTTCAGATAGTCTACAGTGACAAGAATGTCTATTGGTTGTACAGTATTATCAGAAGATAACAATTCCTATTATGAACTGCTGGAAGCAAAAACCAACACCCCCCCCCAAACCCACACAAATATGTATGCTATTTTGCTCCTCTACCCACAAACCTTTGACAAAGGCAGCATCTGCACTGTACAGATAATGCAGTTTGACACCACTTTAACTTCCAGGGCCCAATGCTATGGATTTCTGGGATTTGTAGTTTTGTGAGCTGTTTAGCCTTCTCTGTCAGAGTGCTCTGTCAGAGTGCCACAACAAACTACAAATCCCAGGATTCCATAGGATGGTGCTATCATAGTTAAACTGCATTATTTCTGCAGTGTGACAGAAGCCAAAGTCTTCTTTCATACATTGACCTTGTACTACAATGAACTGTACTTCATAGTTAAGTTGGCAAAACCATGACTAGCTAATGCAGAGTAGTGATTTGACTTGGGGATGCAGGCTCAAGTATTCAAATAACCATGCAACTCACAGGGTGATATTTTCTCTCTGCCTAACCTGCCTTGTAGATTGCTATGAGCATACCAGAGAGAAGAGCCACATAGGCTGACTTAGAGCTAAGTTAGATTATAAACGAAACCTTTGGAGGTTTTTAAACAGAGGCTGGATGGCCATCTGTTGGGGAATGCTTTGATTGTATATTCTGCAGGACATGGGGTTGAACTAGATGGCCCTTGTGGTCTCTTCCAATGCTATGATTCTATGAAACAAATACATACATAAACCAGGAACTGGAACTGCATCTCTATTTAGGTAGGACCATTTCTGTGCCAGCTAGCCCCTGTTCCCCAAGCCCCAAATGGGGGAATTCTGTTTCTGGTGGGCAGAATTCTCATCTAAATCAAGGTGTGCTCCCTAGACCTTGTTTTAGTATAAAATCTGGTTCTTTTCCATTGGATGAAATGATAGTCAAGTCGTTTTCTATCGGGGGGCTGTTGTGGCCGCTGGAGGGACCCAGGCAGTGGGGGTTGGTGGCTCCAATGCCAATGGGGCAGTGAATTTGTTCTAGGTTTTAATACATGACTATGTGACGAAAGTTGCTGTCCTTGAGCAAGCAGGGATCGCCAGCATTGAGGCCATGATATTGAGAACACAGCTGCGCTGGGCAGGACACGTTTCTAGGATGGAGGACCATCACCTCCCCAACGTAAGAGGGACGCTCCAAAAAAGCGATACAAGGACTCCCTGAAACAACATCTCAGGCTCGGCCTAATTGATCACCAACAATGGTCCGCCCTGGCCTCACACCGAGAGGCATGGAGACGCACTATCCACAATGCTGCAGCCTTATTTGAGAACTCACAACGAACAAGTCTTGAAGAGAAACGACAACGCAGAAAAAATCACAACCCGGAAACATCGCCCAAGGAGACCTTCTGCTGTGCTTTCTGCAACCGGACTTGTTTATCTCGGATTGGCCTTTTTAGTCATCAGCACGCTTGCAGAAAGCGTGGGATGAGTCCTTCCTGAATCTTTGTTTACGAAGAAAAGCCAGAGATAGAGAGGGGGGTGGTGGAAGAGCATTGTTTAATGCAGAATTTGCACCTTGGAAAGCTTCTTTAAAGTTCAGGCTAAAACCAGGTGTGACTCCACCATGCCACTGACATTGGAGTCAGCACACTCCAGTATTTCTAGAGATGGAAAAATGACCCTCAGTCCCCTGAAGCTTGCCCACCTCTGACATAAATGTCAATGATGTTTTCATTTGATGAAACCGTATTCAGCATGGCTTGGGTATATGCTTTCCCCCACCCTTTCAATTTCTCCTGAGTCTTTAGAATGGATCAGGATATATGTGAAATGACTGCACATTTAAGCCCAAATCTAATTGCTGGTTCAAACAAAAGTCGACCCATTGAAGCAATAGGATTTATATATGTTGCTTTACAGTTGATTCAATGGATTAGTCAAGTTGGAACTAGCAATTGGATTTAGGTCTTAAAGTTTATCCACAAAATGAAAAATAGTAAGGTGGAGGTAATATGTTTCTTTATGAAGGCATTTCATTTCATACTCATTAAAAAAATATTCCTGTGATACATGGTAGCAATGGGATGAGAGACCTCTAAAGGAGAAAATTAAATAAAACAGGTTTTACCATATAGCAGGTTTTGAAATGAAACAAATTTACTAAGTGCAGCCATTATTGTTTTTAATGGATATTACACATGAGTAAAAATCAAATGAAGCCTGAGAACCTGTAGCAGGTTGATAATAAAAGTACTATAAATGTGCAGGAGTATTAAAAAGTGATTGAGTTCTTCATTACAGTCATAAAATAGATATTGTGAAACCAGTACAATATTATACCACATCATGTCATCAAAGAGACTAAAACATTTTGCATTAATCTTTACCTTTGAATTGTCCTTCTACGTTTGCTGTTATCATACATTCAGGAAAATAGCAGATAAAATAAGGCCCATAAAAACCATCTCATTTGTGTGTGCGCCTGTAGCACACAAATTTTTAGCTTCCGATGCTAAAAATTTCTGCATTGCATGTTAAGCTCCCTTTAGGGACTTTAGCTGTTTACATGTGGGCACAATAAAGGGAAAAGATTAGGAACACTAGCTCTTATGGACCACTCTGTGTCGGAAGCAATATTTTCTCATTTTCTCACTTCCTCCTCCCTGCCACTATATCAGTCAGTTGTAAATTATTTGTTTATTTGTTTTCTACCATATAGTCCATGTTTCTCCAATGATTTCCAGGTGGTATACATGGCTGTCATCCTCCCCATCTTATCCTCACAATAGCTGGACAGTGAATCCGTTCTTGGTTTTAATCTGCATTCAAATGAGTTGTCTAAGATAACACCAGGCTGAGAAAATTCAGCCTGAGAGAAGCCTGGCAGTGGAATTTTACTTCAACACTGGTAGTGGAATAGCATCTTGTGTCAGGGAATGATAGGACACGCAGTCCCCAGCAGAAGCCAAAAGCTGTCTCAGTAGACTCGGTAGCAGGCCTTTCCCAAGAATACTCACACACAGAGTGTTTGATGTACAAATAAGCAGGAGGCACTTTTATCTTCAAACTCAAACAGTTGCAATATATACAAATGTTTATAATCGAAGGAGAAACTGCTTCACCAGGCCTCAGCATTCACAGGAAGAAGGAAGTGAATCTCTGTTCTGAGCTCCTATCTATCTACAGGACATTGCCCCCTAGTGGCCTAACTAGGCATGAGTAGGTAGTTCATGCAGCACGGTTCTGCAGTTGTTTGGCCATTTTAAAACTTAGGGTTCAGTCACCAACTCCTGACAATCCCCTCCAAACTGGTCAAACTACTGCTCAGGACACATGTTATCATCACAACATAACATCATTAACATACATTGTTGGACATCAGTCGTCTGTCAGTTGACCTTCCCTTTTGAAACCTTTCACTTTACACACTAGTGACAAGGGCCAGCCTCTTTGCCAACTGTTCATGGCTTCCTGCTGGTAGGGCTTTTGTGAGCAGGTCTGCCACATTGTCCTCAGATGAACAGTACTTCAGACACGAGACACCATCTTTTATTAACTGCCTCACATTTTGGTAGCGTACCACAATGTACTTGGTCCTGCATTTCAGGTTTTCTGCTTCTGCCATAGCTATGCAGGCTTGTGAGTCCTTGTGCACCTCATCATGCATTTTGTATGGCTCCCCGAGGTCTGCACGCATCTGCCTAACCCATTGTACCTCCCTTGCCATCTCAGACAAGGCAGCAAATTCAGCTTCAGTTGTACTAATGGCTACACAGTTCTGTTTTCTTGATCTCCACACTATGGGTTCTCTGCATATCTGACCACCAACCCGGTCACTGACTTCCTGTTTGAAGTCTCAGCTGCAAAAGAGCTGTCTCTAGGGTCACCTGACTTCCTGTCAGCTTCAAACGCATGTCCCTGGTCCCCTTGAGAAATCTAACTAATCTCTTCAGGGCTTCCCAATCCACCCTCCTTGGCTTGGAGACTCTTCTGCTGAGCACCCCAACTGCAAAACTGATGTCAGGCCTTGTGTTGTTTGCAATAAACAACAGACTGCCTACCACTGACTGGTACAGATCAGGCCTTTCAAATTCCTATTCTGCCTCTAAGTTCACAAAGTCAGTGGTCATTGGTGTCCTGACCACCTTAGCCTCACTAAGCCCATCCTTGGCCACAAGACTGTCAATCTTTTTCTTCTGGCTTAGGAAAAATCCTCCAAGACTTTCTACCTCTACACCTAAATAACATTTCAGGCTGCCTAAGTCTTTCAACTTGAATGGGTTTTTTTAACTCCACCTACACTTTCTTGACATCACTGGCATTCTTTGCCGCCACACAAAGGTCGTCCATATAGGTAACTAGCATGACAGCACTATCACCTGCCCCCTTGGTGTACACACAGGCATCTGCGACACTCCTTGTGTAACCTAGTGACACCAAAACTTGGTGTATGCACTTGTTCCAGCAATGTGCACTTTGTTTCTAGACGTAGAGCGCTTTGCGCAACAAGTACACCTTGCTCTCACCTGCACAAGTACACCTTGCTCTCACATACCCTGGGGCCTGTTCCATGAATACCATCTCTTCAAGATCAGCATTCAGGTATGCTATTTTAAAGTCAAAGTATTGCACAACCATCTGCCTGTTGTCTGCTACAGCTAACACTAACCTAAGACTTTCTGGCTTTGCTGTGGGCAAAAAGATTTTGTCAAAATTGGTGTAGCGCTCCTGCGAAAAGCCTTTCGCAACTAAGCATGCCTTACACTTTTGTGTCCCATCAGGCATGTCCTTAAGCTTGTATACCCACCTGCAACCAACAAGCTTTTGGTCTTTGGGACTCTCAACTACCTGGAACACTTTCCTCTCAAATAGTGATTCGAACTCAGTGTCCATGGCTGAGTTCCACTTCTCCTGCCCTGCCTGGGGAAGTTTTAGGAGATACTGAAAACTTGCAGGCTCCTCTGCCATGACATTGCATAACCTGGCTTCCTGAACAACAAATCTGCCAGGAGCCTTTCTGACCTGCTTTGACCTTCTGGGGATGAGCACCCTAGTTCTGTCTGACTCATCCTTACTTGCACTGCTGCTGCTATCTCTCCCTGTGTCAGGCTCACTGCTTGTTTGTGGTGGTGTGTGTGTTGGAGTGGCACGTGAAGTGTCAGGCTTTCTTCCTGTACCTCCCCTTTATCATCAGGCATTACCACCCCCTCCATTTGTGGGACTTTGGGGAGTTGTTGACACATCCCTCCGCAAGGGAACAAACGCCTCCTGATTGCAATGCAGTCTGTCCCACGCCGAGTGCATTTCAAAGTTTGTACTCCTGGAGAATGTAACCTTTCCAGGATGGAGAGAAAACATGTACTTACTTATTACCCTCATAGCCTATGAAACACAGCCTCCTGGTTTTAGGCTGCCCAGCCTTCCTTAGGCTCAGGTGAATCAGTACATTTTCATACTGTCCAAAAATCCTCAGGTGCTTGAGGTTTGGCGCTCTACCATACAATTGACAATATGGGATCTGGTTGACAGTAGACGCCTATTTAAATGTTAAGCAGCAGTCTTCACTGCCTCCCCCCACAGCCCATCTGGGGCTTGTGCATCTTCCATCATGCACTCTATCATGCACTTCAATATCCCACTTTTCCTTTCTGCAAGCCCCCCCCCTGGAGACGCTGGGTTCATGGTCTTGTGTCTAATGTCCCTCCTATGCATCCAGGTCTGCAGACTGTTGGATAAGAATTCCCCTCCCCTATCTGTCACTCATAAGAGCAGGAAATTTGTGTTCCACTGCGTACAGCCAGTCACGGAACATGTCTGCAGCCTGATTTTTCTCCTTCAGTAAGTATACGTAGTTGTACCTAGTGTGTCTGTCCACTATCACAAATAAATATTGGTTACCTCCTTCAGTGGGCTTATAGGGGCCTGCTAAATCAGCGTGGACAACTTCAAAGTGTCTGTTAGTGACATATTGGGGTTTTTTCAGCAATAGGGAAAGCCTTCACCTTAACTTTCCTGCACACAGCACATTCTAAGAACATTGGGCAGTGTTTCATGCTTAAACCAGGGCACACTTTTGCTAGCTCCTTTAACCCTTTGTAACTAGCATGGCCCATTACCCTGTGGTAGTAATGAACACACTTATGTAGGGGCACATTGTCTGCAGGGTTCACATTTGCCACCTTCCCTTTAGGCAACGTGTAATACAACCCGTGTTTCTTTAACCCTTTTCCACAGACATTATTCATGTTATGCCTTTCTGTTACTATACAGTGTTCCCCCTCAAATATCACTTTATAACCATCAGTAGTCATTTGGGACACACTTAATATATAATTCTCTAGTTTGTTAACACATAACATATTTTCAAAATCTTTACCAAAAGATGGCACATATGCAGTGCCCATTTTCTGCACCTTGCTGGGAGCACCATCTGCAAGGGTAATATTGGTTATTGAAGCATTTTTAACATTGCTTAACAGCTGTAAAACATTAACCATATTGTGCGTGGCCCTACTATCAGGTAACCAAATTCTTTCCTCAGTACCATCAGGATGGTGCTGTGCTATGAAGGCATGGCTTGCAGCCTGAGAGGATGCGCCACTCCTATCTGGTGCAGGCATCTTACAACCCTTCTTAAAATGTCCAGGCTTTTTGCATCTGAAACAATGTTTCACATAGCTGCAGGCTCCCTCCTCCACAGGTGGCTCCGTTTGAGTGCTCTTCTGATTGCGTCTGATAATTTGTGGCTGTTTATTCCACTCCATCCAGGAATCAAATTGCTTGTGTTGGACCACTTCCAGAATATGCCTAGCTACCAGGTCTACAGATAAATCATTCTCCCTGGTGGTCTTCAGACTGTAAATTAAGAAATCCCATTCCTTTGGCAAACTGCCCAATAAAATAAAACACTTATGGGCTTCTGGAACGTCCACCCCTCTATTGGTCACCTCTTGCAAAAGCTGCCTCATTTCTTCCAAATGGGCTTTCACGCAGCCTCCAGTAGACAGGTTTGTGTTATAAAGTCTCTTAGTCCACATCATCTTTGAGAGGCAGGGCGAATTCTGATGAACCGTTTTCAAGCTGTCCAAAGCTGAAAGGCTGCCTTTGTTGGGGCCGCATGTATTAACTGGGAGGGGCTGAGCGATTAGAGAATTGCAGCTCTAGCCTTCTGGTCTGCTAGTCTGAACGCTGCTATTTCATCTTCTGAAGCCTCTGGAATCACACTTTCATTCTCTAAAACATGCCACAAATTGTCCTTAATTAATAAAGCCTCCAGGTATAAAATTCATGCTGAATAATTTCCATCAGCCAGATTTTCAAAGTGGACAAGACTATTATTTGCCATTCTGCTGATTGAGTCAACAATTCTCCAGCTATAAAACATAAACAGCTGGCAGATGGCAGCACATCAAGGTTGCTTGAAGATATTACAGGGCCTGGCTGAAACTTAACTGTTTCTCAGAAAACACTCAAAAGAGTTTCTGGGAATTTTTGTGTGTGCACCTTATCTAATCTGAGATCAATCATCTGGGCCCATAACCACTGTCAGGGGATGATAGGACACGCAATCCCCAGCAGAAGCCAAAAGCTGTCTCAGTAGAATCAGTAGCAGGCCTTTCCCAAGAATACTCACACACAGAGTGTTTGATGTACAAATAAGCAGGAGGCACTTTTATCTTCAAACTCAAACAGTTGCAATATATACAAATATTTACAATCGAAGGAGAAACTGCTTCACCAGGCCTCAGCATTCACAGGAAGATGGAAGTGAAGCTCTGTTCTGAGCTCTCTCTCTCTCTCTCTCTCTCTCTCTCACACACACACACACATATCTATATCTATCTATCTATCTATCTATCTATCTATATACAGGACATTGCCCCCTAGTGGCCAACTAGGCATGAGTTGGTAGTTCATGCAGCATGTATCTGCAGTTGTTTGGCCATTTTAAAACTTAGGGTTCAGTCACCAACTCCTGGCATCTTGCACAACATTTTATGACAATAAAGTAGGGATGTTGGACAGGCCATGAGGTGCACACAGCTCTGTTCACTGATATCACACTACTACTTCCCAGGATTCCTTACTCTGCCTAATAATAGGGTTGGTCCTGAGTACAGCCTATGTTGACTAGCTCCAGATCTCCAGAGCCTTAATCTACTGTCTTAAACAGTCCTCCCTGGAAATGGAGGTTCATGGTAGAACACGTAAATCAGGGTGAACAAAGTGTAACCCATTGGCCACATGTGGCTCTCACTATGGCCTCCACCCCCTTTCCCCACTCTACACTTACACAGTCATCTCCCTCCCCCCAATCATGCATGTCACTTCTGGGTTTTTTTGGGGGGGGGGAAGAAATTCTACTGGCCAAAAATAAGCTAGAGGATAGCTAAAAATGGAGACAATGGTAAATCTGTATTCCATAATTACATGCATGACAATTTGGGTGCAGAAAAATGGGTACATGTGCAGGGGGTGTGGAGGTGCAGGCATTACCCTCCAGTGTTAGGACTTTTGGAAGTTGCTTACCTATGAACTGTGTGTTTCAGGCCGCTTGGCAAGTTTACAAGATGGGTAAAATTTTCTAGGGGCAGCATCATCAATGTATCTTAGCAGAGCAATATCTGGATACAGGAAAATGGCCAGCTGACATTTTCACCATGCAGCTCCATGGAGTTGTGAGTGATGGTGGTGATAGGCTCAAGTCTTGAGGCACGTTATGACTTGTGCCTTTTCCCCCTCGGAAAGGGGGGAACAAAGGGTGTGCCCATGCGTACCAGTGCAGTAGGACCCCTGTATCTACTGGGTATTGGTTCTGGGGGGGCACGGATACCGAAAACCATGGATAATAGTGAACACCATTGAAAATAATGGGACTTCCGGTTTAAAATACCATAGAGTTGTCTTGGACGACGTAGAAAATGGCTAGAGGAGACACATTTTCTAGGAAGACACTATGGTAGGTATGCTGCTTTGTGCCCGATGGATATTTGAATCAGTGGCTAATGAATCAGTGGATACAGGGGTCCTACTGTAAACCCCAGGGAACCCCTGAGGAGTATGGTAGTTGACTGGGACCAAAGTGGGGGGAAAGCGAAAGAAAAAGTAATCAACTCTGCCCATGAAAATGGACACTAAGCCACAACCGTACTTTTTTTCCAAGTATATTTTCATTAATATCTAATTTGGATTTTAGTTGTAAAAGGCATCTTCAAACCAGTAGCTATTTTGAAGCTTTGGTGTGCTATCTGCCTTTTGAATTATTATGAGAAACACTGAGGATTATCTTTGAAGTGATGTTATTTTGGGGGACTGAAGGTAGAAAATCTTATCAAGTTATGTAAAAAGGGGGGGGAGTAAACTAAAAACTCCTGAATGGATGAAGATATGGAATTTGAGATGAGAAAAGTAACTTCTTAGATTAGGAAATCTGGCTTTTCTTTTCCATATGCTTTGGATATAAAGTTGGATTTATATGGGTGGAATATATGGGTTGTTATGAGAAAGTGATCTGTTTTGACTGAGAGTGGAAACAGGAGAAGTTAAACACTGGGGGGAACCAGAGGCAAAAGTTTTAACTCTTTAAGTGCTGAGATTCAGTTTAATGGAAGAATAAAGATTGGAACCACCTGAGGAGGAGATGGAAATGGTGACATAGAAGCAGATTTGGGAGGAAATATATTTGTTGAGAAATTTTATTTGGAACTGTGGTGTGCATCTTAATTTGATGGATGACAGCACTGAAGATACAGATTTGAAGAAGGATATGGGGAAAGTCCAAGAGCCTATTGGATTTCTGAAGGAAGATGAGATTAGTCCAGGAGGAATTCCTTAGTCAGAAGAAGAGGATGAGGGAGACCCAAATAAATCTTGGAGGACTCTGCCCGGAAGAGTATGAGGTGCTTCACTGAAGATCTGATGAGAAGAAGACAGAATATGAAGAGAAAGATGACAGATGGGAAGACTCTGGGGAGGAGTGTTGGAACTTTTTGTAAAGGGCAAGATACAAAGGGCAAAAGCATAGAAAGATATCTCATGGAAAGATATCTCACCCTCAGGTTAAATGTGGAGTTCTGAAGGATGCCCATGGTGTGCATGTTTGGGGACTTGGTGGGAAGCCAAGGGTGAGATTTAAGATGGATGATTTGAGGAAAGAAGATTTGATTATGTTGATTTAAATATTAATATGAGCTTTGTTGGAGTGATGCTGTCTTCGTCTAAAGGAAATGGTTGTTAAAATGAAGGGGATGGAATTAAGGATATTTAGGAGAAAAAATATAAATGGATGATTTATATATTTGGAAGAGATATGGATAATGGAGTGCATTGCATGGGGGGAATATAAAATTGAGTAAATTACAGGCTAACCTCTTTTAGTATTGTAAAAGGAGAGACATAATTGTTATTATGACACATGGTTGTTAAAAGAGAGAATAAAGAAGGGGGGTGGGAAGCAGCTGGCTCACAGGCTCATATCTTATTCGCGTTTTTTTCACATTCGCAGGGGTTGTCTGCCCCAACCCCCCGCGAATGTGAAGGGACGACTGTATATGACTACTAATGTTTGGCCCTGAACAAACTGTACCTAAACATGGCCCTGTCAGAAAAGTACCAATTTTAAAAATTAGCTGCTTGGAAAAGTAAGTGGTGGGCAAGTGGACTAAATCCCCCTCCATCAGCTAATTCACACAGCTAATTCCCCTAATCTAATTCCTATTCGATCCCTTCCCATTTTTCAGCTCCCATTTTTCTGTTCACTCTGGAACTGTCATTCTGCAGTCTCAAAAGCGACTGCAATCCATTACCTTTTTCTTTCCAGTTCATTTCACCTCCTTGCTCTTACTGAAACCTGGCTTCTGGCCCATGACACTGCTACCTCTGCTGCCCTTTTTTTTGGCGGTCTCTCTTTTACCCACACTAGCCGCCCTGAGGGTCGAGGAGGTGGGGTCGGTATCTTACTGTCCAAATCTTGCCAGTTTCAAGTTCTTTCCTTCCCTCCTAGTTATTGTTTCTCCTCATTTGAATTTCATTCCATCAGATTCTTTTTTCCTTTACAGCTTCAGGTTGCAGTCATCTATAGTCCTCCTGGTTCTGCTACTCAATTCCTGTCAGACTTTGAGTCTTGGCTGACAGTTTTTCTATCTGATGCAGTACCTACATTGATTTTAGGCAACTTTAACATCCACCTGGATGACCCCAGTAATCCTTCAGCATCTCGTTTTAGTTCTCTTCTAGCTTCTTTTGGCCTTCAATCTCATTCTACTTCTTCAACCCATTCTCTTGGTCACTGCCTTGATTGAGTTCTTGCTGCCAAGTGCGTCATTTCTGACTACTTGGCATGTGATTTTCCATTATCTGATCATCATTTAATTTCTTTTACTCTCACCTATATCCCATCTCCTTGCCATACTGCTCAACACCATTTTTGTGATCTTCAGTCTATTAACTGTGATCTTCTTAGTCAGTCTTTGGATTCTTCCCTCTCTTCCCTCTCTCTTGGGGACTCCGCTGACTCAGTGATGTCTTTATTTAACTCCACTCTTTCTTCAATTCTTGATAGTTTTGCCCCTGTTTCTGTTCATATGTCCTCCTCTACTAACAGGCCTCAGCCTTGGCTTACTCCCAGTTATGTTCCTCTGGTCTTGCTCTCGAGTGGCCAAACGTCTTTGGAAAAAGTCCAGGGAGTGGGCTGATTTTATTCATAATAAGTTCGTTCTTTTATCTTTCATATCCGCCTTGTCCATGGCAAAACAAGACTACTTTAAATCATTGATCTGCGACAACGAGAAGCGCCCGCAGCGGCTGTTTTCCTGCTTCAACACCTTGCTAAAACCTTCTTCCCCGTTTCTTCATTATTTTCCCCTAGCAACTTTGCTAATTTGTTTATCACTAAGATCACTACTATTAGATCTGAAATAGTTTTCCTAACTTGTCTTCCCCCATTAATCTTTTGGAACTGTCGACTAATCAATTCTCTATTTCCTCCTGTTTCTCTGGATGAACTTTCTACCTTGCTGCACTCTTCCAAACCTACAACTTGTTCTCTTGATCCAATTCCCCCTCGTCTCTTAATCTCTATAGCCCCCTTCTTCCTTCCTTCGCTTCTCTCTATCTTTAATCTTTCTCTCTCTACTGGTTCTTTTCCCTCTGACTTTAAACATGCTCTTGTTTCCCGTATTTTGAAAAAATCTTCTCTTGACCCCTCTTCTTTGTCTAGTTATCGCCCGATCTCTCTTCTCCCTTTTCTTTCTAAGGTTTTGGAATGGGTTGTTTATTCCTGCTGCCTTGAGTTTCTCGAAGCCAACTCCATCCTCGATCCTTTTCAGTCTGGTTTTTGTCCATGGCATTCCACTGAGACGGCCCTCACAAAGATCTCTAATGATCTTTTACAGGCCAAGGCAAATGGTTTCTATTCTGTGCTTATCCTCCTCGATTTATCTGTGGCATTTGACACCATGGATCACTGTCCTTTAGTTGATATACTTTCTGACATTGGGTTCTTGAACTCAGTTCTGAACTGGTTTAAATCTTATCTGTCAGATAGATCTTTTGCAGTAGTCACGGGTGGTCAGATCTCTTCTCCCATACCCTTATCTGTTGGAGTTTCCCAGGGCTCTGTTTTGGGTCCCCTATTGTTCTCGCTTTACACCTTGTATTTAGGAAAACTTATTAGTTCTTTTGGTTTTTCCTATCATTTGTACGCCGATGACACCCAACTGTACCTTTCCACCGCTGATCTTCAGGGCTTGAACAGCAAGTTTCTTCATGTCTTTCAGCTGTCTCTCTCTGGATGCGTCATTGGCAGTTGAAGCTCAATATGTCCAAGATGGAGCTTCTTGTCTTTCCACCTAAGTCCTCCCTTCGATCCTCTTTTTCTGTTTTTGTTGACAACATTTCTATTCATCAGGTCCAGGAAGCCCGCAGTCTCGGTTTTATTTTTGATTCTTCGCTGTCTTTTATTCCCCATATTCAGGCCACAGCCAAAGCCTGCAGATTTTTCCTTTACAAATCATCAAAATACGTCCTTTTCTTTCGGCCTCCACTGCCAAGACTTTGATCCACGCTTTGGTGGTCTCCCGATTAGATTATTGTAATCTCCTTTTAGCTGGGCTTCCCCTTTCTCATCTTCACCCTTTAATTTCTGTTCAACATTCAGCCGCCCACATCATTACTTCTGTTCGTCACTTTTTTAACCATGTTTCCCCTTTGCTGTTTTCTCTTCACTGGCTTCCCTTTCCTTTCCATATCCAATATAAGCTTTTGTTGCTAACTTTTAAAGCCCAGCATGGGCTAGCCCCTCTTTATTTATCTGACTTTCTCTCTTCTTACATTCCCACCTGACCCTTCGTTCTAGTACTCAAGGCCTACTGTCCCAACCTAAGATCTCCACTGCTCCATCCCGGATTCGTCCCTTCTCGCTTGCTGCCCCTCACTTCTGGAACCTTCTTCCCCCTCAAATATGGGCCATTACTTCTTTGTCCACTTCTAAATCTGAGTTAAAGACCACCTTGTTTAGGGAGGCATTCCCTGCCTTTGTCTGATATACATTAACTTTTTCTGTCACTTGGGCTTATTGTGGATGTTCTTATTAATTGTTGTAATTATCCTTGTTTGAATTGATTTTTATATTTTGCCTATTGTTTTATTTAGATTGTACACCTTCGGCAGGTTTCATTCTGTTTTATCCTGATTGTCTTTGTACAGCACTGTGTACACCGACAGTGCTCTAGAATTAAACAACAACAACAATAATAATAATATTTTTTTTCTTTTTTGACAATATTTCTCTTTATTGATATTTCTTTCTATGATTTCCATAAAATACAGTTGGACCCCTGTATCCATGGAACCAGTATCCACGGTTTCAGTTATCTGTGGGATACAAAATAGGGACACATCGCATATAGCCATGCTGGAAAATGCCTAGAGAGACATCCTCTATAGGCATCTTCTAGATCCTCCAATGCAACTTTAGGATATGCTTTTACCAGAAGTCCTTTATTTCAATAGGGTTTGATGTTATCCGTGGTTTCCGATATCCATGGTAAGTCGAGAACTGAACCCCCACAGATATGAGGGTCCAACTGTAATACATTGATACATGAAAGATTAAAGTTATATCATTTTGTTCGAAAACCAGTGATATATATAAATGCAACGTATGATACACATACAACTGATTATTTTTTGACTGGTCTACACAACTTGAAACTAGCAAATGACATCAACAGAAAACTCACATATTATATCACAACCAGTTGTACCTGTGGTTCCTAAGTGAGCTTCTATGTACACATAGAAGCTAGAACCTTAGTTCGAATACTTGGATAAATCTCACTCTGGTCTACACCCAGGCATTAGTCACAACTAGTATAAACCCATTGAAGCGAAGAACTTGTGTAAATATTGACATATGACGTTTTCTGTGTATTTAGTGGAATTTCTTCCAATTGAGATTAACAATTGGATTTAGACCTCAGTTTTCCTTGAAAGTACCAGAAAAATTGTAAGCCACATTATAGACTACAGTTGTTCCTTCATATTCCCTGGGGTTTGGTTCCAGGACCCCCCATGGATACCAAAATCCGTGAATATTCAAGTCTCATTATATGCAATGGCATAGCAAAATGGTGTCCCTTATATAAGATGGCAAAATCAAGGTTTGCTTTTTGGATTATTATTTTTTAAAGAGTATTTTCAAGCCATGAATAGTTAAATCTGTGGATACCAAATCCATGGATACGGAGGGACAACTGTACTTTGTTGTCTGTCTTCACCACCCATAAATTTAATCCTAAAAAGAGTGATTCATCATTTGCTACTTATTGATTTTGATATATGGGCCAAGCAGAGTGGTTCTGATTGCCTAGAACTAGGTGAGAGAAAAATTAGAATTATCTTATTATTGAGATAGAATTTTTAAAGATTTTCCTTGGTGTTTTTTTTTTCCTGGGCTGCGAGGCCGTGTTCTGGAAGAATTTCTTTTTGACATTTTGCCTGCATCTGTGGCTGGCATCTTCAGAGAAGATACCAGCCACAGATGCAGGCGAAACATCAGAAAGAAACTCTTCCAGAACACAGCCTCACAGCCCGTAAAACCCCCCAAGGAAAATCTATGGATGCCGGCCGTGAAAGCCTTCAACTTCAGAATTTTTAAAAATGATAGAAAAATATCAAATCCCACATGGATTGGCAAGACACACTCAATACACCTGAAGGTTATTAGTATGTGATATATATTTTTATGTGATATATATTAAACAATTTCATGTTCTTCCAGTTTTACCTTACGGAACAGATTAGATAAAGTGATTTTCAATGTCTACTTCAGTTATTTAGCAAAGTTAATCCATTCCTCAAAAAAACTAAAATGAAAAACAACCCACACCTCTTACCAGTTCTTCTATAAATATAATAATTTTATTTTAATGGATTGAATGGTGATATATGTTAGAGAATCAGAGCATATGAAAATTATTGTAATTTGCAAGTCTTTGAGCTATAAATCTGTTAAAAGAAGTCTCAGTGAAGGATTTTACTGTGTCTTCTTGGCAGCAGTAGTTTTTATAAAATATGGGCACAATTACTGCAAGTTCTCCCTGTGTAGAGCTCCATTGAAATTAAATGGTAGTTGCATCATGGTTAATGTCTACCCTATTCTTGTGCCAGCTATGTTATTGTACAACTTCCATTCATTTTAATGGAGCATTAAAGCTGGTGTCCCTAGTGAGCTATTTCACAGTTCTCATTCACTCAGAGTAGGCCCTCTTCCCATTTAGTGACTATATATTGGTTTTGCATTGTTCTAAATGATTAGTTTTTCTGGACCTTTATGCACACAGGCTTAGAGCTAACATTGAACAATACATTCAAAGTGTGCATTGGGATCAGTTGTATTTGATGTCATCTTTGAGCAATAGGTGTTGAAGAAGTAAGCATATAAACATTTCCACTGAATCCCAGTGAACAAAAGTTCATAGCATGACAGAGTTGGCTCAGCTATTAAAAGTGAAACAGGTGCCCTAGCCCAGGCAGGGGATACTGAGAGATGGGGAGAGTCAGTGGAAAGGCCATGGAGGTCAGATGTGGGAGGTACACAGCCTGACCAGCACCTACTAAGCTAGCTCCCTGTCTTCAAATGTGGTAGAGGTCATTTTCCCATCGCTACATTGAAGACTGAACTATAACCCTGGCTGACCTTTGTATGCTAAATAGTGATAGCCACCAATTTATGCTTTCCCCCAGTCACAAAAATGTCCTTGGCTGACTCAGTGTCATTGGTTGGGTTTACTAAATTCACACTTTAAAATGTGGTTATATAAGCCCCACTTATGCTCAGTGATGGTTCCTATACTAAATGGCTGGGCTGCCACCTCACATAGTGGCAGTCCATGTTCTACCTGTGTTTGTGCTGCTCTCAATCCTACCAATGCTTCTTTCCTGTTGGGAACAAACTATGCAGCAGCCACATGAAATAATTAGGTACCAAAACATTAGGAATTGCCTCCCAGTCCTGCCAGTCCTGACCTTGCATTTTCCAGCTCCTACTATTGCATCTATGCAATGGATGTAGCTACTAATAAGCTGCAGTAAGAGGAAGAGCCAGAGGGAAAACTATAAAGGCCCCACCTTCACCATCAGCTCTCCACAAGCTGCAGTAAGAGGAAGAGCCAAATGGGAAACTATAAAGGCCCCACCTTTACCATCAGCATTGAGCAGCAGTGAGAGGGGGCATGGCCAGGAGTGGCGGGCATTTTAAGCCACTCCCACACACCCCAGGAACACCAGCCAGCCAAGAAGACCTAAGCTTGCAATTGGAGTCAGCTGAGGCCGGGAATGGAGTGGGGGCGAAAATTGGAGTTGTGCTGGGGAAAGGGAGGTATGGTCAGAACAGAGTGAACAGATGTTACGAAAGAAGGCGGGATCACTGTTTGTTAGCTATCCCACCTTCAGTTCACCCTGTTTCCCGGAATGGATTGGAGAGCGTACCTACTATTCCACAGAACCTTACTTTGCTCCTCTGCAGTGCCAGGTCGGTTTAGAATAAAAAACTCTTCTTTGGCAGGCCTTTCCTAATTAGATCCCGGCCTCAGGGGATCCTGGCCTCTTCTAGGCTGCTGGCCATTTATTATATTTATTGTATTTATAGTTTTAAAAGTGATTTTAGATTAGTTGTTTTAATTTATATTTGTTTAATGTTTTTTTATGGGGGAGGGTGGGAGTGGGGGTGTTTAGGGATTTTATTTGTATTGTATTTTAAATTTTGTAAGCCGCCCCGATTGTTTTAACAGAGGGGCGGGGTATAAATAAATTTTATTATTATTATTATTATTATTATTATTCTTTTGGATGAGGATGCCGACCTGGCTTGGCTTCACAGAAACCTGGCTGGGAGAGGATAGTGCTGTCACATGGACACAGGCCCTCCCAGCCAGGTATTCTGTCAGCAAGCAAGTGAGGGGAAGTGGGCGGGGGGGGGCAGAGTGGCTCTAGTTTATAAGGACAATCTGACCTTGACCAGGATACCTGTCTGTATGTACCTTAGCCTGAAGACCAGGGATAGTTTGGGAATTCTGTTAGTATACCAACCACCTCGTTGTCTAGCAGACTCCCTAACCGAGCTGACACAGCTGGTCTCAGAGTCGCCCAGACTTTTAGTTTTGGGCGACTTCAACATTCCACTCGAGACCAGCTTGACAAATCTGACTGGTGCAGTTCGGGAGTTCATGGAAACCATGACAAACATGGGCCTATCCCAAATGGTCATCAGGCCCACACATTCTGCGGGTCATACCCTCAATGTGGTCTTCACTATGGAACAGGAATATCCATGGGCAGAGGTTATTAAAACCACCGCATTGTCATGGACGGATCATTTCCTGGTCAAGACTGAACTAAGAGTCTCTTCCCGCCCCACCGGGGGTGGTGGACCCATTAGAATGGTCCGCCCCCAAAGGCTAATGGAACCAGAAAGCCTTGGAGGGGTTAATGGTTGGTAACGCCGGTGACCCTGTCGAAGCTTTGGTTAATACATGGAACACCAACCTTACCAAGGCTATCAACACGATCGCTCCCAAGCATTCTTTCCAACCCGCTCCAAACTGTAAGCCATGGTATACATCAGAGCTTAGGAAAATGAAGCGGGTTGGACAATGACTAGAGCACAACTGGCGGAAAACTCGACTCTTATCCGACAGGACTCGTCATAGGAACTTCCTTTGGTCCTATCGAGGGGCAATACATGCAGCACAGAGATCCTTCTCCTCTGCACGTATTGCGTCTGCAGAGTCCCGTCCAGCAGAGCTGTTTAGGGTGGTAAGGGAGATGACGCAGGTTATTCCTGCGCAGAACCCGTTGCTTAACCCAACAATGACCTGTTGTGACGTGTTTAACAACTTCTTCGCAGATAAAATCTCTCGGATAAGAGCTGACTTAGATGCCAGTATTTTGATAGAAACTATTGACGAGGTGTCCAGCAACTCTGTTGATGTAAGCTTTCTGAATCAATTTCAATCCGTGAGTACCGAGGATGTGGACAAGCTACTTGGGAGAGTGAGGAAGACGACCTACCCTCTCGATCCTGCCTGTCATGGCTGGCCATCCGGGGTGTGTGTGTGCCTTGATGGTGTTCCTTAGGGACATCATCAATGCATCCCTTAGAGAAGGGTGTGTTCCATCCTGTTTAAAGGAAGCTGCCATTAGGCCGCTCCTGAAAAAACCTTCCCTGCACCCCCTGGACATGAAGAACTATAGGCTGGTTTCTATCTTACCGTTCTTGAGCAAAGTGATCGAGAGGGCAGTTGCTCTTCAACTCCAAGTGGTCTTGGATGAAACCGATTATCTAGACCCATTTCAAAGTGGCTTTAGGACGGGATTTGGAGTTGAGAGTGCCATGGTTGCCTTGGCAGATGACCTGAGTCTAAGCATCAACAGGTGTAGTGTGACCCTGTTGGTGCTTTTGGACCTCTCAGTGGCTTTCGATACAATAGATCATAGCATCCTCTTGGATCACCTGAGTGGGTTAGTAATCGGAGGCACTGCACTCCAGTGGTTCCGGTCCTTTCTCTCGGGCAGGTCCCAGAGGGTGCTGCTCAGGGACAGCTGCTCTAGCAGAAAGCAGCTTACTTGTGGCGTTCCACAAGATGCCATCCTGTCTCCGATGTTGTTTAACATCTATATGAAGCCGCTGGCTGAGATTATTCAGAGTTAGGGGGCTGGGTGTTATCAGTATGCTGATGACACCCAGATCTATTTCTCCTTGTCCCAATCGTCGGTCTCGAATTCCGATGGCATCTCTCCTCTTAATGATTGTCTTAAAGCAGTAATGGGCTGGATGAGGAAAAACAGATGAGATTAAATCTGGACAAAATGGAGGTGCTCACGGTAGTGGCCCCAAAACCAGGAGTTGGGTTGCGACGTCCAGTCCTGGATGGGGTCACGCTCTCCGTTAAGGACTGTGTTCGCAGTCTAGGGGTGCTCCTTGATTCATCGCTACAGATGACTAGTCAGGTGAATGCGACAGTCAGGAGCGCCTGTTATCAGCTTCGGCTGATACGCCAGCTGCGCCCTTTCCTGGAAGTAAGGGACCTCGAGACTGTGGTGCACGCACTGGTAACCTCTTGTCTAGATTTCTGCAATGCGCTCTACATGGGGCTACCCTCTTGCTTGGTCCAGAAACTTCAGTTAGTACAAAATATGGTAGCCAGCGTAGTCTCGGGAACATCTTTGAGAGACCATATAACTCCAGTATTAAAATCTCTCCACTGGCTGCCTATCAGTTTCCGGGCCCAGTATAAGGTGTTGGTTATTAACTTTAAAGCCCTAAATGTCTTGGGTGCAACTTATCTTCGGAACTGCCTCCTCCCATACAATCCTCCCCGTGCACTCTGGGAGGAATTTGCTTCAGCCACAAAAATCTAGGCTGTCTGCAACCTCCCAGAGGGCCTTTTCGGTAATCGCCCCCAAATTGTGGAATGGCCTGCCGAACGAGATCCGTCAGATGACGAGCCTGAGTAGCTTTAAGAAAGCACTAAAGACGGATCTCTTTCAGCAGGGCTTTTCTGATTAGTTCCCGGCCTCAGGGGCTCCTGGTTCTTTTTAGTCTGCTGGCTATTTACTAGTTATTATTTTAATGTGATTTTATATCAGTTGTTTTAATGTATTCGGTTTAATATATTATTATTATTACTAATAAAGGATGTGCCAAACTAGTAATGATGTTGCTTCAGTAATAATGCATGTAGTGGCTGGAGGTCAAGCTTCAGAAGCCATCATTAAGATATAATATGCATTTTAAAGAACATCAGGATTTTTCAAACTAATTAATTTATTTTCCCTTCCAGGAGTCTTTTTCCTGCCGCTGTTTGCAATCATGCAATTGCTTTCAGCCCAGTGATTAAATATCTGGTAATTCAATGTGGCCAACTGACCTGGGCATGAAAAATAGGCACATATAATTTACACACCTCCCTCTGTGTTCTCCTTCTGACACTCAGTATCTCTTTGTTCTCACATTAACCCAACCTACCTGCAGCTCACAGCAGTTTTGCCACCCTACTTCCCCCCCCCTTCCTGACAGCCCACATATCTCTCTTAGCTCATTTCCCTAAACCACATTGAATGGGTCAGCTATCCTCTATATACCACCCCTGCTCTCTTGTTTAGACCTGCAGAAGGGAATGAGTAGCTGTCAGTCAGGCGACTGAAGTTCCCTTAGGGCACAGTCATTACAAGAAACAATTCTCTTGACCTTAACAGATGATTCAGCCAGCCATAAAAATGCAGGGGTATAAATGGGAAGCTGTGAATGCTCCTTTTAAAAAGGAACACTCTTTCTTTTGGACTGTATCCAGATTATTGTTAAATTATGGTTTTTAAAGTATTTATTGATGAATTTTAATATGTATTGGTTTTATATGCTCTTTTAACTGATGTGATGTGTTGTGTTGTGTTATTTGTTGTTGTTTCCTGCCTCAATCCATAGGGAGAGGCAGGTAAGAAATAGTAATAATAATAATAATACAATAACGATGACATGCTATAACTTGGAAGTTTTGGGAACAGTAATCCAAAAAAGTAGCACTTCCAATTCTATATGACGATTCAGTTCCAAGTGGATCTGAAGACCCTATAAACATCATTTGTCCCATCTGTGTACTAGGAACAACAAAGAAGAGTCATCATTTCCTTTGTTTTCACAGTTTCTTTTAAATTAAGCAACAGTGGATGAGAGAAATAATCTTGAAATAAATGCTTTGTTCTTCCTCCAAAAACTTCCACCTAGTTCTAATTGGCAATGACGGGCAAGGGCTAGCTGAACCAACACTGGGCCAGTGCTGAATTCAAACCCTTCCCAGCCTAGAAGTGTTGGGAATTACTTAGGACTACCATCTTTCTGCTGTTAATGTGGCTGCTCCCCTGGCAGGAATGGACATCTTTGCTTATTTTATCCTTGCTTGCAAGAACAGAAAAGATTTTTTTAAAAAAATCTCCCAGCTAGGTGAGGTTAATGGTGTTTTCATGCATTTTTCTATTATTATTTTTTTTTTAATTTCTTGACTTCAGGGTGAAAATTATGAAAGGGTTGTTGTTATTGTTTTAGCACAGTGTTTTTTATGCGAACAACCCTTTACAAACATTTTGAATCATTGTCCAAGAAGGTAAAATCTCTCGTGGCACCCTGCCCCTCATGGGCTGTTTTCATGTGCTTAGCCACCCTTTCTTGATAAGCATCGAAAATGTGCTAATATTCTTTACAACCCCATTCCCTACATTTGAGGAGCAGAATTTAGCTATTTTGTTGCCCTGCCCTTCTCCTTTTTAGCTTTTCTGCCAGCAGATCTTAGTCAAAAGAGAAGTTCTGCTGGCAGATTGCTGCATCAGAAGGTCTCTTGGCAGAAGATGGTTCTGCCAGCATAACAGCATTGCTGCTAATAAGAGTTTGTGCATAATACTAACTTCCTAGAGTCTAGAGTTAGGATTGCCATGTCCATTTCTTATTGGATATTCATTAAAGTACAGATTTGTGAAACCATCTAGTTTCAGAAGCTGCTGCCACTTTAGGAAACAGTGATGAGTATTTTCAAATACTGGCCTGATACAGTTGCCATCTTGAATACCTACATGAAAGTCCCCTAGTTACAATGGCTTCCATATACAATTATAATTTGTTCATGTATTTGCTACAAATAGGGGATGAGAGCCCCCCCCCTCATTTTCAGAGCTTCATAAACATGTCAAAACACATACAGAATACTGAGTGGTCTGAAAAGCGCTTATTTCTAGTTAATTCCCCCTTTCTCTTTCCCATTTGCAGCGCAAGGCGATCATTGTGATAGGTTTTATAGCAGCATTTCTACTCCTGGTCATTTTCCGCCTTACAAATGAAGTCAACTTCCCTCTGATACTCAGCTGCTTTGGACAAGCCAGTGTGAAATGGATGCCATTTTCTTATACGCAAAGACGTCCTCTAAGAATACACTATGGATATATTAATGTGAGAACACAAGAGGTAAGAATTTGTATTAAAGTACCTTTCATACAACAAATATATTATCAGTAAAGTTGGTGATTCATATACAGAAGCCCTCAACTTTAGCAGGAGTTGGGGTGCAGGACCCCCACAAAAGTGGTAAAATTATGAATATCTCTACCCCCCGAAACTGTATTTATCACATTAAAAAAAATTGGCAGGGTGGCTGGACCTGGCCATGTGTGTGTTTCCTTGCTCACTCACTAACTTGGGTGGGAAGAGGGAAAAGGATGGGACACCTGTCCTATCCCCTTCCCTCTGCCTATCTGCGTGAGTGAGTGAGCAAGGGAACACTCGCATCCTCACACTCCCCCATCCCATCCTCTTTCCTTCACTTGCCCATGTGCATGAGTGAGTGAGTGAGGAAATGTGCATGCCCTCCCTCCCCATCCCACCCCCTCCCCCACCTGCCTGAGTCAGTGAGCAAGAGAATGCACGTGCCTTCCTTCCTTGAGCTCACCTGTACCACCCCTTCCCCCAACCTGCCCGTGTGTGTGTGTGAGTGAGGGAATTTACATGCCCTCCCTCTGCATGGTCCCCTATCCCCTCCCCCCCCCGTACAAGTGAGGGAACGCACATGCCCTCCTACCTCCTACTTCTCCCATCCCATCCTCTTCCCTCAGCCCACATGCACAAGTGACTGAGGGAATGCACACTCACTCACTCACCTCACTTCCCCAAGCCTCCCCCTTCAATCCTGCCTGCCTGTGAGAATGAATGAGTGAGGGAATGCACTCGCCCTCCCCTCCCTCCTCATGCTTCTCTCATCCTGTCTCCTTGCCCATGTTCCCCCTCGCTTCTCCCCTCCCACACCTCACCCACCTGCCCATCTATGTGAGCGAGCAAGGGAACGTGCGTGTGGCTGGGCTCAGCCACCCTACCAGTTTGATTTCCTCCCAGCGAAACCAGTGTTATCAAAATCCCTGTTAATAGGGTAGCAGTGGCGGCAGCAGCAAATACAGTAATCCATGAACGATCAAATCCGGGGATGCTTAACCCACAAATGTGGAGGGAGAATTGTATTGTAAAACTGTGTGCAAATATCATTATGTTGTCTTGTCCCGTGACTATAATACAAACTAGCTATCAATATGAGAGAATGATTAATGTGGTGATTGCATACATGGTTATGTCTCCTTTTATGAGGGTTAAAGCATTTATAGGCAACTTGAATGAGTCTTAGGGCCATTTTAACTCTCCCAGATGCCATTAAGCATCTCACACACCCTGCCAACTATTGACATTCAGTGGTGGAGCAACAGCCACAAGTGTGTATGAGGGGTCACATGTGGACCAGTTTAGAGATAGTTTTATAAGTGTCCAGTGGGGCTTGGTTTCTAATAAGAGTATTTAGGCTTTCAGTTGCCCTCAAACAGCAAAATAATATTTTGTCTTTCTAAAAACAGGACTGTATCACATGGGACCATTCTTGTAAATGCATCTCTCTTCTAAAAGCAATTCATGATAAAGTACAAGTCAATTTGTTCTCATTCATGACTGGTAGAAACTGCAGAAGAGAAAAAAAAATGCATATATCACTTAACTTTGATCAAAGCTCTTCATTATATCATGTGGACCAGGGTCAATTTCTCCTCCCCTGCAGCTCACAGTCCCGGTGCGTCTGTGCACACACATGTGTCCTCAAGTCGCCTGTTGACTTACAGTTACCCCAAGAAGTTCATAGGGTTTTTCCCCCCCAGCAAGGATACTCAGAAGAGGTTTTGCACGTTCCTTCCTCTGAAATATACCCTACACCAAAATACCTTCTGTCCCCTCTATGACCTCAAAGCAGTATCTGTTGCCATTTTTGGAGTGGGAAGTGAGTGGGAAAGGCATTGAGGGGTATTGTTTTGCATATTTGTTTGTGTTGGGGGGGGGGCTCAAGCGTGTTTTGGGGAGGCTGTTGCTCCAAAATAGTGCCAAAAATGAAAAGAATTTGCGGGTTTGTGGGGAATTTGGGGGTGAAGGCTGCATTTCCTCCCTCTATTGTTGCCTCCTGGAGTTGTACCTGAAGTAACAGTTGTGATATAGGTTTGTGTAGGAATTCTTATGAAATTGTCTAGTGCTGTGTCATCCCTTGGGTTTTGGTGGTTCTGTTGGTTAAAATCTAATGTAATTGCATAGTTGTATTATATTTAAATTGTTAAGCATTCATAGCAAGATCCAGCATAAACATAATAGAATTAAAACACAACCTTATATGTGTCTGCTGAGATGTAAGTCCCACTGAATATAGCAAGGCTTACTCTCAGGTAACTGTGGAGTTGTCCAAAGGGTGAAAAAAAAACTCCTCACAGAATGTGAGGAGAATCCTACCTGTCCTAATGGCATCCCATGCGATATAGCCCTATTGTGAAGGAGATGAGGCTAAAAAACTCACCAGAAAAGCCTTTGTGGCTTTTCCCATCTTTTTAAAAATCAGTGAGGTGGGGCACATTCCTGCTTGTTAGGATAAGTGAATAGATGTGATTGGCTTGCCCAAACGAGAGGAAGTGCAACCTTGATTGGCCAGACGAGTGCAGAGGGTGGGGCTTGCTAGCAAGGCAAGCAGCCCACAGCCACCATTTCCCCCCCAAGTGATTAGGGATGGGGAAAGGGGAGCACAGCTGTCATTCCCACCACCACCCCTGCTGCCAGCACCACTGCTGGGAATGGAGAAGGGAGGATGACTCTTCCCTCTTGGTCTTCTTTCCCTGGTTCCCTCCTCCCATCCTGCTGCTACTGCTTCCCCGGTTTCTCCTCCAGCCACCCACCCGTGGGGCTGAGGAAAAGGGAAGAAGCAAAAGAGGCCTCTTTACCTACCCTCAGCCTCTCAGCTTCTCCGCCACCTGCCCACCCGCCTGCCAGTGGAACCGAGGAAGGGACTAAGAGGGTGAAAGAGCCCTCTGCACACTCCCTCAGCTTCTGCACCACCGACCTACCTGTGGAACTGAGGAAGGGGGAAGAGGGTGAAAAAGGCTTCTCGTCCCCTTGAGTTCTCTGCCATCCACCTGCTCACTCCCATGGGACTGGGGGCGGGGGAAGAGGGCTCTCTTGCCTTCTTCTCCCTTCCTCAGATGTCATCTGGGAAGCAAAGCTTATGGGAGTTGCTGGGGATAAAAGTACCATTAAGACAAGTCGCAGCTGCTGCAACTTGCTTTTTCTGCTAGGCGCTACGTTTTGGGAGGGCTCGTTTAGACAAGCCCTGTGTATCTGATTATTGCCCTAGACCAAAAACCCAACTACAGTAGACCCACTGAATCAGTGAATACCTGTATTCTTTGAGTCAACTCTCATGATAGTTCCATGGATTCAATGGGTCTGCTCTAGTTAGAATTAACAATTGGACTTATGCTTTAGCTTTCAAATTAGAAATTGAATCTGTAAATGCACAATTATTTCTTCTGATGATACATATGATGCAGTGTTTGAAAGGAGTGTACTGTTAATTACCTTGGATTGTATTGACAGAATGTGTCCACTAAAAAGAAATTTTAAAAAGATAAAAATATCAATGGATACTAAAAAAAATTGAATTAAAAGTATTTGTTGTATATAAGAGCAAAGATGAAACACTGTAATTTATTAAATTCTTATTGTAAAAAAACCAAACCAAACCTTCTGCCAAAGCAGCATAGTTATTGTTATTGTTGTGTTACATGGGGACATGTGAGTTTCTAACACAGGAAACTGCCACTTATCTGATGGGTTTGGGACTGCAGCCCTGTCAGAACGTGGAATCAGTTGGAAAGTGGAACCCAGGTTTTTTTTTAGGTTGCAAATGCAAGAGTGAATATTAGATGGTGCCAAATTGACTGAGAAGGGGGGGGGGAACAGCACACCAAGTTGACTAAGAGAAAAAAAAGGCAGCATGCCAAGTCAACTGAGGTTGAAAGAGCAAAGTCGACTGAGGTTGAAAGAGGTTGAGGTCAAAAGTGTGGTACATGACTATAATTTACATCTGTCAAAATAGCACAATTTGAAAAATAAGTTTTTGAAAAGTGAGGGATGTGTGTAATGAAGTGTGGGGAAAACCCTGTGGGTTAGATTAGGCTCCCTGCTACAGATGTGTTCCTTAAATGTGTTGGCCCTTTGGTGCAGTGACAGTAATTGTAGGGCATTGGGACTAATAGGCATAGCTCTGCTCTCCTCTTAAGGTGAGAGGTAACACCCCCAAAGTACGACATGTCTGGGATAGACTTTGCATTTGATCTGCTGTTTTGTGTGTTAGGAGTTAATTTTGTAACATAGTTAGATGTGAAGGAAGATAACTCTGTGGACATGGTTAGTTTCCTTTGTCCGTCTAGAATTTAGGGAATGTTTTATTTAAATGTCTAAATGTTGAAAATACCTGGAGAAGTTTGACATTTATTTGTACAGTGGGCCCTCCCGATCCGCAAGCTCCCAATACATGGTTTTTGCCACCCATGAAATGGCAGTGACATGCATATGGACACACTGACGCCTTTTAATAATATGGGGCATGACCATCAGCATTTGTTGCCATCCATGTGGGATCTCAAAACTGAGCCCCCATGGATCTGGAGGGCCCACTATATAGTGAACCGCATTTATAACAATTGTTGCCTGTCCTGTTTAGAAAGTATAGAGTGTTTAAATATCTTCTCTCTGTTCTGTGATTACATAGAATTATATTGTATATGATTGCCAGATCATTATTCTGCCCTCCCATGTCTTTATTCCTAGGCTGAACATACCTCCCTCCCTCAGTCTTCCCTTATTTTTATTGCCTTTAATTCCATTTTATCACCATGTTAACTGATCTGTTGATTATTCGTCCTCCACACCATAATTTTCTCACTGTCTCCCAAACATAACAATTATGTGGAATTAAGGTCTTCCAGGAGAATGCCTTTGGAATGAGAGAAGATTTGCTTCCTACGACTGGATTCTGAATATAGAACACTTCTATATTTACCTCTGTCACCTCTTTTTGGGGTATAGAAATAAAGACCTTTCCCAAGATTAAGAGAAAAGTCCAAATCTCACTGTTGCTGTTGTTGTTTGCTGCTGCTGCTGCTTACTTCTCTAAGTTTTTTAAGTGGCAAAGAAGGAAAAGTTCTGAGATTATTTCACAGTTTCCTTCAAATGCAGTATTGGTTTTTGTCTGAATTAGCAGCCATTTTGTAAGAAATGGATAATCTTATTTTATAGAATAACCTTATAGAATTTATATTCCACTGCTCTTAATGCACTGTTAGTTTTAACATGCTAGAAGACTCATTTTGATGCTTTGATATTGTATCTCTGCATCTTTTTTAATGGCAAATTTTAGTTTTAAATAAAATTGTATAGTTTTATCGTTTGGTCTTTTTTTCCTAATAGGTGACATTCAACGAGAAGCATCCTACACAATCCTATTTAACATTTTGAGGCAGGGGGGAAATGACTGTCAAAAATTGCACTGCAACAGGAAACAGTTAATAAAATCAATACCTATATGTTTTGAAATTGCACTGGTATAGAATTAATTTGAAATCCTTTGATAACATCTAGTGCTATGTTAAAGGACTTTTTCAAATGATTGAAACCCCCCTCCTGAGGAAGTCAGGAGAAGAATTGGGCTGTCACTTACACAGCCCTGTTTCGGACAGCCCCGTCCTCCTCCGTCCTCGTCCCGACCTTTTACTGACCTTCCCCAATTCTGCGGGCACCACTTTTTATTCATAGAGGTTTTCTGTCAATAAAAAGCAGCACCTGCAGCATGGGGGAAGGTTGGGAGGAAGACGAAGCTGTCTGAAACGGTGCTGTGTAAGTGCGACAGCCCCGTTCTTCTCCCAACCTCTTTGGGAGTTTTTTCAACAATTTGAAAAAGTCCAAAGATGCTGGAAACTATATTTATTGTAATTTAAGTGTGTTTGCTGTGTTGATAGTGAAGATCTACAAGGGTGGTATAACTCTAGCATTTATGGTTACAAGTTGACATGACTAGGAAACCTGATTTATCAAGGGTCACAATCACATGGACTGCTGTATCTGCATCCAGCCGCTTATGGTTACAGCACCCTTCTCCAACAGCACAGAGATATTGGAGATGGAGGGGTGGAGCCAATGTGTCTCTGTCTTTCTCTCTACAATTACAGTATTTGTATATCTGAATATAGCCAATACAGCAAGACAATGTAAAGGAGGACTGGGCCTATTAAAGCAGTGAGGAAGAAGAGGTGCCCTCCCACTCTCCCTCCAGAACTAAACTGAACAAGTGCATTAGCTAAAAAGACAAATGGGAGGAGCAGTTGAAAGAGAGCCATCTCAATAGTTCAAACTGTTGGCTTATGGCTTTAAGGGGGAACAGGGGCAGGGCTAAGAATGAGTGTGGGGGGAAACACTTCTTGTTCACTCCTCAGGGGATTTCGGCTGGCTTCGTAGAAAACACAGAACATGGAAAAGTTACTTGGCTTGACTGCCATTCAGAGACAGCAGGACACTGGGCATTTGGCCTGATCTAACAGGGTTTCTATATTCTTCAACCCACTCATATCACTGCAACAACGGCTTGGTGAAAACACTGCATGATCATATCATACAAAACCTCTCTTCATCTCCTGGCCTATCAATTAAACAATGATCATTGTGGGAGGAAGCTAGGCTTCATCTTGCACAGCATCTTCCAGCTATACTTGTTTCTAAGGCTAGCATTTTTATAACTGGGATGGGAATGCTAATGTCTTTCATTAACAACAGAATCTCTTAATTCAAGGATGCTTAATAAATAATTGTGAAACACTTAGTACTTGTCCGGATATTGTATATCTTCCATAAGATATATGTAGCACTTAAGAGGGTGAAATGTAGTAGCACACTGAGGTGCTGATTTATAGAATATAGTACAGTGAATCAATATCTGTATTTTTCAACCATTTGGTAATTTTCTCTTCAAGTTAAGAGGGGCTTATGTCAGAAGAATGGTTTGATAATCTCAGTTTAGGTCTAGGGATCAAACCAGCTGAAGTTAAGAGGGCTCCTATGGGTTCTAGTTTGGAGATTATATGAAAAAAAGATGAAATACTATCCCCCTGCTATGGATTATGGTTCCTGGTATAAACCTAATGGCTGCACATCTCCCTTGTCTGTAAAAGCATGAAAGATCACAAATTGTTCATTCCACCTATGTATACAGGTCGTCCCCCATATCTGTGGAAGCAATACCAGTTATCTGTGGCTGAAAAAGTAGGGATATAGACCCATAGAGTTGTGCTGGGAAATGCCTAGAGATGTGTCCTCTCTAGGAATTGCTAGGTCCTCCAACGCAACTCTATGGTATGTTTGTACTGTAAGTGCTTTCTTTTAATAGGATTCCCTGTTATCTGTGGTTTCATTTATAAACAGTAAGTCTGGGAACATATACCCCACAGATATGGGGGCGGGGGAAGCAACCTGTAATATTAAGTTCTACACACAGTAGGAGGAACACAAAAGGACCCGCACTCCAGTATGTTTTTTAGATTACACATCCTGCTGGAGTTACCATAGAAAATGGCACACACAGGTTTTCCCACAAATCATAGTACCCAGGGCAAAGCTAGTTATTTTGGCATCTGAAACATTTCTTCCATCCCTGGATTTTTAAAAAAATGCAATAATAATAAATAAATCATTAATTTCTTGCCCTTTTGTGACACCCAAAATCTGTTGCGGTTTCCTCACTTTTGGCTGGCTGTAAGAAGTTATTCAACCTCCTCATCTTGCCGTTTGTGCAGTTTTTGTATTGCTTGACAGTTTAATCTGCAGTTACCCATTGTCTGATGCGCCAAATGACATAGTAGTCTCTTTTAGGTTTTTGCCATCATTATGCTTCCTCAGAGACTGTACAAAACAGAGAAAAATATCACTTCTAGCTTTTATGTGAAGTTATATGAGGATGGGAATAGAGTTGAGATGTGAGCATAACAGCCAGCATGGTGTAGTAGTTTAGACGTTGGACTAGGGCTCTGGAAGACCAGGGTTCTTATCCTTGCTCAGCATTGGAAACCCACAGGTGACCTTGAGAAAATCGTACTCTCCTGGCGTTAGTGGTAGGGTAATAGCAAACTCTTCTGAATGTATCTTGTCAAGAAAACCCTAGAACAGTGTTGCCATAAATTGGAGTCAACTTGAAGAGAGACAAGAACAAGAAGAAGAAGAGATGTGAAGGTCCAGGGGGATGGGGGGGGGGCAGAAAAAAAATCAGAGAAAATGGGTTTGTCTGTTTTATCCCAATGAAGCCTTGCTTTTCTGGGAATTAAAAAAAAATGGATTATGGAATATTTCCCCTTAGAATGGCAAATAAAATACTTAAGGCAAAATGTTGATAGGTTCACTCCCCCTACATCATTTCTAAAAATGATATAGAAAGTAGACTTTTCAATAGCTCTGAAACTCCCAAACTTGGAGGACTAGGCTGGGTCCTTCCCTATTGTCTTTCAGCTGGCTGGAAAAGTTTTATTTAAGAAGATTTTGACCATTGATGCCACTAAATGGGTGCTGTATTATTCTTTTATTGTGTGTGTGTGCGTATCTTCTTTAAGTATTTGTATTATTTTACGGTAAGCCTCCTTTAGTCCTATTTGTGAGAGGAAAGTGGAATATAAATTGAATAAATCAGGTAAATGGGGTGAA
Source organism: Gambelia wislizenii (assembly GCA_030847615.1). Classification (NCBI taxonomy): domain Eukaryota; kingdom Metazoa; phylum Chordata; class Lepidosauria; order Squamata; family Crotaphytidae; genus Gambelia; species Gambelia wislizenii. Next base: position 116,441,246 of record JAUMIR010000004.1, read on the forward strand.
ACCCTATGGTCCCTGAGATGTGGTCCCAGGGTCCATAGGTACTATGGGCAGAAAGTGAGGCCCATCCACTAAGAAGCTGGTTGGGCGCAGAGGACCAGTGATGGAAAACACTATTATAATTGACTCTTTATAGGTAGTAAGTATGAAAATGGGGAGTTCTGGTGCCTGTGCCAAGGCTTTGGATGTGCTCTTCAGCCAGAAATGCAAAATGGGGATAGGAAACCTAAAAGAAAGAGGTACAGAGCAACCACACATCTTTTGTTCTGGCTAGTTACTCTGCCGCAGACTCTTCCATGTCTATGACTTATGTAGGATTCCTCTATCAGGTAAGGAGGCAGGGACGTAGGATGGATTCTTGGGTATTTCCTCTGACATTTCCATTGACAATAGACAGGATTGGTCCCTGTTTCTTGTTAGACATGACTCCTTGGACTAGTAGTGACACAAAAGGTTCAGATATCTATGCCGTGTGTACTGTTCATGGAAGTTAAATTTTAAGAAAATATGCAGACTCTCTTTCTACATTACCCATGGAATATAAGGAAAGGCCAAATGTGTGCATCTGAAAACATAAGCATGAAAGATTTTTCTTCCTGGAGGTATTTCACTGAGCCCAGGAAGACGCACTTCTGGTTAAACAGGGTCTTATTCCTTTTACGAACAAAATGGGAAGTTCTTAGAATTTATACTGGCATTTTAAGCCTCCTGGGTTAGCTGAAGTATTTATTTTATTTATCTATGTAAATCTGATGTATGTTCTGGATTTGAAAACACAAGATAGGTAACATGTTCCCAAATAGATGAGCCATATAAAAATAAAATAAATATTTAGAGTATGATGTTTATTTACTGTACCACACTGGCTGTGTCATGCACTGGTTTTCTGGCATGCAATGAATAGCGTGATTATTTCATTCTCCATCCACCTATATCACATTTATTGCTCTAAGAATTACAGGGATGAACAATGCCATTTTATGCAACAACAACAAAAAGGAACGTAGAGAATATAATTTAGATATATCTGGCACAAGAACATAAATCTTCACTTATTTCATTTGTGCATAGAAGAACAAATAATTGCACGTTTTTTTCCCTTGCTAGGTAAATTTATGAGAATTTGCTACTTTTTAAGTAATTTTTTAACACTTTGGGTCTTGTAAAGGATAAACAAGAAAACTTAAGTTTTGCTCACAAAATGGTATATTTTGCACAAAATACATCCTTCTGTTTGCAAAAAAGAATTAAACGTTTTTAAAAATAAAAACATCCTGAAGCGTGTGCATGTGTATTGGGGGGGGGGGACTTGCAATCAACTATTTTCTTGTAGAGAATAGACAATTTGTGAATATTCCATATATATCTAGTGTGACACTGCCAATCATTAGGTGTGCTATTCCATTATCCTGTCCTATCCTTTCAGTGTCCAAATCCCTTTTTACCTCATACCTCATACATCTTTTCAGTTTCAAACCCTTCCCATCTTTCTTTAGTACAGAACCTCACTTGGCAACTGGCAGCTACTTTTAAGAGTACCGTATATTCCGGCGTATAAGACAACAGGGCGTATAAGACGACACCGAAATTTTTAAGTTAAAATATAGAGTTTACCCCCCTGCCATCCAGCCAGCCACCCAGCTGGAAAGCCTGTCCCCCACCAGCCAGCCAGCTCAGTGGCTGTAGATGATGGAATTTTCTGAAATTAAAGGACTGAGAACAGCTAAAAAAGCATGGGATACTTTGAAAAATCTCTGTGGTGTTCAATCTTTGGAAAGTAAGGTTGCATTAATAATAAAGTTGGTTAATATGAAGCTATCAAATCCCAAATTTTTGAATGAGCACATTAATGATTTTAGAGCCACATTGGCAGACTTGCAAACTCCTCTAGAGGAAATCCCCAAAGTTATGCAAATGGGAATCTTCCTGGCAAGTTTACCAAAATACAATCCCATAATAAATACCTTGCAATTAAATAATGATTTAAGTCTGCCAGAAGCTTTTATTCAGATAAGAGAATTTCACCATAGACAAAACTTGATGCAAAATGATAAGTTTGAATCCAGAACGTCTAATTTTAGGCTAACTTGTGCTGAAAAGAAACATCATTTTGACTGCTTTTCGTCTCTTCTGAGCTAAATGGAGGGCAATTTAACACTTCAAAGGCAAAGCAGTCATTTTCACAGCAGGGGGAAGGATCTGCTGGGAAAACTGCCCAAGCAATTTAACACTTCAAAGACAAGGCAGTCATTCTCACAGCAGGGGGAAAGATCTGCTGGGCGTATAAGATGACCTCCCACTTTTGAGGAGATTTTCAAGTGTTAAAAAGCAGTCTTATACGTAGGAACATACGGTAATACTCAGAAGAAGGCCAGAGCCAATTCATATTCCATACAATTAAATCTATCTATTTATTTTTTCCTTAATATTTTTGTGTTATTAAACACTTTTGTATTATTTAACAAGAGACTATAAGATATTGTTATGAATACATATTTAGATCTGTTTATATGTTGAGTGAAGAAATGAGCCAATTTTTCCTATTCTGTAGATAAAACTAATAGCGGGGGAGAAGAAGAGTTCAACCACAAGGAAGATGTGATCTCTTAGCCCCTGCCATTTGCCAATGTGGCTGCACTTTCATTTCTGCAAAGGTAGAAGCCACATGCCTTCACCGCCATGTTTGAGTTTGGGAAGAGCGGGGGGAGGGCAAGGGGTAGACAAGTTATTAATAGCCATTTACTGTCAATCATTCTGAATTTCAATGTTGTCAGAATCACTTCAGGAAAATTTAGCCCAATTCAATTTAAACTAGGTCAACTATATAACTATTACCTGAAGAATTAGCAATGGACAGTCTTACATTAATCTGTTTAAATGTAAATGGTTTAAGTTCACCAGCCAAAAGGTATAGAGTAGAATAATAGAATCATTGAGTTGGAAGAGACCATGAGTGTCATCTAGTCCAACCCCCTGCCTTGCAAGAATATACAATCAAAGCTCACCCCCGACATGTGGCCATCCAGCATCTGTTTAAAAACCTCCAAAGATGGAGACTCCACCACACTCTGAGGCAGTGTATTCTACTTCTGAACAGCTCTTACCATCAGGAAGTTCTGCCTAATATTTAAGTGGAATCTCTTTTCCTGTAGTTTAAGTCCACTGCTCCGTGTCCTAGTGTTTGGAGCAGCAGAAAACAAGCTTGCTCCTTCTTCAATATGGTATTCTTTCAAATATTTAAACATGGCTATTGTCATGATGGAGTTCCATCATCCTACTCCAGGTGATTGCAACTCCCATCATGGGGCCAGAACTACATCTGCCAGAATTGCATTTCCCAGTATCTGTAATCATCAATTCTTTGATCATCAGGGACAGGTAAACAAAGGGTTAAGATAAGTGAGAGGTGGGACTCATCTTCTAAGCTGACATCAGCATTACTTCACATCACCTGACTGAAGAGCCAATCAGATTTGTCTAACGGCATTTGAAGAGTTGCATCCCTTCGTTCTGAGACACATGGCTTTGTCTACGATGGGAGTAGACCTCTGACTCCCTCTGAGCATCCATAAATCTCAGAGGCTGTGCTAGGCCCGGCTTTGGTATAAGCATGGCGTATCCCAACCTGGACACTGGACTGATCCTGCTGGACTTCAGAATGTGAGTGGAACTTTTTTTAGTGTGCAGGGACAATATATTAGTTGGATTGCATTAGGATTATATGATTTGTTTTATTCCTTGACTGGATGAATTCTGTACTTGCTATATCTTGTAACTCTAAGCTGGACCTGGAGAAAATGCATTTTCTTCATTATATGATTTCTTTTTAACTGTGTTATTTGCTTGAACAAAAATAAAACCCTTTTTATTTTTCCTATCAAAAGCCAAGCTCCACACACCTATTGCTTTGAGAGTCATGCTACTGAATTCCCTCTGTTCCTGGAGAGAAAGGGAGGGGGGTTGGTAAATCTCATTTAAGGCTGGAAGACTACCACCCATATGATTGTCCTCTTGTAATCACATTTTTTAAAGGGTTCTCTGAAATCAAGAGGTGGTGGCAGCTTTTGGCCTCTAGCAGGCACCCTTGAGTGAGGCCAGTAAGGGTTGCCCTTAGAGGGGAGCTAGTTCTGGGGGTTCCAGGCTGAGAGCCGCCAGATTAGCTAATTTCACAAGGCGACAAGCGGTCTTTGGAACTGGCTTGGCAAATAGGATTTTTTTTCAAAAAGCAGCTTATTTCTGGTAACTCTGTTCTGCCTTGTCTCAGTCAGAGAAAGGGGGGTGGAAGGAACTTGGGGAGGGCTGTGGTTTGATTAATTGTTCAAATGAGGTCTTGTGGTTGTGTTTCATCCCTGTGAGGAGAGATTTTAGTGTTATTGTTCTAGTGAAGCGTGAAAGGAGGGGCAGTGCATTCCTTCTACCTGGTGAGGGTCTGTGCGTGATAAGGTTCTCTGCTCAGCTACCTTCTTTTTTGGGGGAAGGGAAGGAACTGCAGAAGCGTCTTTGTGTCTCTAGCGGCTGTGTGTTTTGCAAGACCTGGGAATTTTCACAGCTATCATGTCACCTCTTAACCTTCTCTTCTCCAGACTAAACATGCCCAGCTCCCTAAGCCGTTCCTCATAGGCCATAGCTTCCAGACCTTTAACCATTTTGGTCACCCTCCTCTGGACACGTTCAAGCTTGTCAATATCCTCCTTGAATTGATGTGCCCAGAACTGTACACATTATTCAAGGTGAGGTCTGATCAAAGCAGAATAAAGTGGTACTATTATATCCCTTGATCTAGACACTATACTCCTATTGATGCAGCCCAGAATCACATTGGCTTTTTAAGCTGCCACGTCACACCGTTCACTCATGGTCAGCTTGTGGTTTACTAAAACTCTTAGATCCCTTTCACATGTACTGTTGTCAAGCCAGGTGCCACCCATCCTGTATCTTTACATTTCATTTTTTATGCCTAAATGGATACTTACTTTTCTCCCTGTTGAATTCATTTTGTTGGTTTTGGCTCAGCAGTCTAATTTGTTAACGTCATTTTGAATTCTGATCCTGTCATCTGGGGTATTTGCTACCCTCCTAATTAGGTGTCATTTGCAAATTTTTCACGCATCTATATTCTTCAGAAATAGATAGAAATATGAATATACAGTCACCCCTCCACATTTGCAGTTTAAGTTTTGTGAATTTGATTATGCACAGATTATTTGCTTCTGCCTCTGCTGCTGCCCTATGCCATTTTTAACAGGGACTGCAAGCCTCATGAGACTGAGAGAGACTACTAATGCACAATGAGGCTTGTAAGTCCCTTTTAAAAGGTGTAGGGCAGCATCGGAGGTGGCAGCAAGCCCTGCAAGCCACCTGCTTCTGCCCTGCGAAGGAACCCCTTAGCAAGGCAGAAGCATCTGTGGTGGGTTGAATCCCAGTTGTACTTTTTGTGTGTGTTAAATATGGTTTTGGTGGGCCTAGTGATATTCACTGTTTTTCCGCTTTCACGGGGGTCCTGTGCCCCAACCCCAGTGAATGTGAAGGGCCAACTCTAGAAGGTTTTGTGAGGGAATTTTCAATTAACCTGATCCAAAATCTACATAAAGTTATATTAAATACTCTTACAACTTGAAAAGAAATAATGATCACAATTAATCACTTAAAATTCTGTTACTCACCTGGACCAGATGGGTTTAACACAATTTTTTAAAAAACATCTGCTGATTTGATCCCGCAATTACATACATTATTTAAGGAAATACTCTTTGGGGGAAAAATATCAGATTTTTCAGAATAGAGCAAAAATAGTAACTTTGTTAAAAGCAGGGGGTGATCCCCAATATCTGTTAGTTTATAGACTGATAACACTACTTAATCATATTAATCAAAATATTTACATCAATTATTAACTGTTTATAATGCTGTATATCCACCCAGACCAAACTGGCTTTGTGCCAGGTGGGACAATAGCTGACCTCATAAGAAGAGATTTAAATATAATCCATGTGAGCCAAACCCATAATAACCCAATAGCTATCATATCATTGGATGTGTTGAAAACTTTTGACTGCCTTGAGCATATTTATTTAGTAGAACTTTTAAAAAAAATGAATAGGGGTGACAAGTTCATTTCAATTATAAATAAATTATATAAAAATGCAAAAACCGTAGCAAGCGTAAATGGAATAAATTCTCAAGCATTCCCTCTACTTAGAGGAACTCAGCAAGGCTGCCCACTTTGTCTTGTTCTATTTGCATTAGTAATAGCAATAGCATTTATATTTCTGTACCACTTATCAGTGCAAAGTATTCCCTAAGTGGTTTACTGTGTGTTAGCTAAATTGCCCCCAACAAACTGGGTATTCATTTTACTGATCTATGGAAGGATGGAAGGCTGAGTCAACCTTAGAGCCGTGTAGGATGAAACTCACAGTGTTGTGGCTGCAGTACCGGCATTTAACCACTGCACCACCAGGGCTCCTAGAACTGTTACCAGTATTAATTAGAACAACCTCAGACAGGCAAGGTAGAAAACTTAAAAATGTAGAACATAAATTTGTTAGCAGATGATGTTTTATTATTCATAACAGATCTAAGACAGTGCATAGGCAAGTGTTAACAAGTCTAAATAAATTCCAGGTACCCACTGGATTTAAATAAATGATGAAATATATATATATATATATATATATATATATATGACAAAAGAAGGCCAATTAAAACTGAATAGAATATCTAATATTTAAACCAATAGATCCATCATGGTTTCAACTAATGCAAATAAATTCCTTTCAGGCAAAATTAAATAGAACAGATGCCCCTGCCCCAAGTCTTTAACTCTGAAACATACTGTAATGACAGCATAAACAAAACAAAAATACGAGTTTTAAAACTATATCATATCTTACAAGATGCAAAATCTGGTAAATCTAGAGGGATGAGATTTGTTTTGGAGTCAAATTTGGGGATAAAAATAATGGAAAAACAATAGGACTCAGTTTGGAAAGTGCCATCCTATAAATCAATATCTGCCCAGATCAGAGAAAATGAATTAAAATTATTCATTAATGGTATTACTATCCACTCAAACTTCAATAATGAAGTGTCAAAGCTATGTTGGAGACATGGTGGCAAAACAGGCGGTTGGAATCATATGTGTCAAAAATACGTAGATTCTTGGAGGGATATATTGGGATGGATAAGTCAAATGTTGCCCAAAAAGTCTATTTCAGAGAGGCACTATTGTTAATTTCTATATTCAAAAGTGAAAATGAAAACTTGCCTAATAAAGACCTAATAGCACTTACTTTAAGCGCTGCAAGGCTAGAAATAGGTAAAGCATGGCAAATATTATGCAATATTATACAATATAAACCATACAAAAGTGGTTAAATAGGATATGGTCTATAGCTCTTTCAGAAAAATTAACATACAATTGAAGGGTAGCACGGGAGGGACATAAAAGAAGATAAGTTTGGCAGTACAGTACTTGTAAGCCATTTAATGCTTATATTACTCAAAGCAATAAAGGACTTAGACCTCTTTTAGATCAAGAGAGATTTTGGAAAAATGAGTACAGGTTAAGTATCCCTTATCCAAAATGCCTAGGATCAGAAATGTTTTGGATTTTGGATTTTTTCATATTTTGGAATATCTGTATTTCCATATATGTACATATGTATATGTACATATGTATATGGAGATGGGACCCAAGTTTAAACATGATCATTCATGTTTCATATATACCTTATACACATAGCATGAAGGTAACTTTATACAATATTTTTTAAAAATAATTTTGTGCATGAAACTAGCAGAAAGCAAAGGTGTCACTATCTCAGCCACCCATGTGGACAATTTTGGATTTTGGAGTATTTCAGCTTTCGGAATTCTGGATAAGAGATACTCAAGCTGTATTGAAGGTTATGGTGAATACAGAAACAACATTTTACTATTTGGAAAACAATTCATATTTATGGTGATTGACAGGGATAAGGTTCATGACTTCATGTTTTGGGGAGGAGGGGAAGAAGAAAGGAGGGATGGAACGAGAAGAAAAAAATGAAATCACAATATCTGTATAGGAAGAAGGAATTATTGCATGTATCAGGATTAAAATTGTTAAAAATAAAAAAGGGTTAACTTTATTTATTTATTTATTTATTTATATCTGCCCTTCCCTCCAAATGGGACTGAGAGCAGCTTCACACAAGGCAATTATTTATTTACTGCCTTCAGTTACCCACAAGATAGCCAGGTTGTTGTGAAGGATTTTAAGCTGATTATGCCATTGCTTTGCATGGGACAGCCAACTTTGATGAAAGTGGTATGCAACTTTTTATGTGCTTTGTTTTTGGACTCCTCAGTGCTGCATGCCACCCTGCACAAAGCTGGACTTTGAGATAGAATTAAACCTGACACAATCAACAAGGAGCAGAGGCAGAAATGGGAGTGTCTTTTAAGCTATTACAGAAGAGTCCAGAATTCCAGTGGGAAAGAGCAGCTGTACTAGTCAGGCCAAAGTCAGACCAATGAGATAGTAATGTCCTGCTTCCAACCCAGCATGTAATGGGAGTGCACCACAAAAGGATTATGTGAAGTGATGTGAATGATTGTGGAGGTGCACTATCACTTCACATTCCATTTCTCTCAGTTGACTCTATCACAACTGCTTGAAGTGAGTGCTGTGTTCCAATGTGGGCAGGATATTTGATAGACAGAGTGACAGGACCTAGGAACAAGACCCATAGATTGAGTCACAGGGCTATTCAGTGACTGCCCTGATGAGGTTGGCAGACAGGTAGAAAGCAGAAGGATAGTCAAAAATAGTGCAAGGTCAACCGGACTCCTACTGGAGAATAACAAGAACCAGATAAGAAGGATCCAAAAGCTGAAGAACAGTCTAATACAGTGGCTCTTAACCTTTTCTTTACCAGGGTCCCATCTTTAAATATCTTTTGTTGCCATGGACCCCCCAAGACAACTCAAAATTTAAAACCATAGTAGTAGTAGTAGTAGTAGTAATAATACAGCGTCCCTTCATATTCACTGGGGTTTCATTCCAGTACCCCCTGTGGATACCAACATCCATGAATACTCAAGTCTCATTATATGCAATGGCATAGCAAAATGATATCCCTTATATAAAATGGCAAAATCAAGGTTTGCTTTTTGGATTAGTATTCTTTAAAGAATATTTTCAAGCCGCGAATACTTAAATCCATGAATACCATAATAATAATAATAATAATAACAACAACAATAATACAATCACACCATCCATTAAACCTTCATTCAGAGGCACTAGAGTGGGAGGGAAGACCTTTCTCCTGCTTCCTCCTGCAAATTTGTGGCTGGATTAAACGGCAATAAGATGGCCCAACCAGCAAGCAAGCCAGCCTGCCAGCCTTTGCCTTGGCTCCTGTCATGTGGCTGCTTCACTGTGAGGAGGAGGTGGGTCAAGCAGCCTTCAAGACTTTGCGGACCCCCTGTGAGGACATTGCATCCCCTGCAGACCACAGGTTACGAACCAGTGGTCTAATCCATTAAGATCCTAGCAATGAACTAGCAGGAAGATTCCACGAGGCAAAGTCAAACACAGTCCAAGGTCATACATCAGCAAATCAGTTGCAGCAGGATTTCAAGGTGGAAAACATAGCAGACAGGAATTCAGGAATGGCATTGTTACTAACAGTTTTACTGCTCCAAGAATAAGGCCTATATTGCTGAGCTACTGGACCCCAGCTAGAGCTCCGCTGCTGACATCCTGCAGTTCTAAAGAAGTCCCTACTGTGGTAGAGTCCTTCCTTGCAGCCGAGCACTTCACCTGGCCACCATGTAACAGACCTTATATCTTCAGGCACCACCAGCACTTTCATGGACTGAGAGAAGGCTGATCCTCTTCTTTGAACTCTGACCTCTCTCTATTCAGGAGTGCAGCCTCAGGTACCCTGGAGAGTCCTGGGTCTATTGAGGCAGTCAGATTCCTTTCCTCTAATTTGAGGGACTCCACCTTCTGTTCACTGAACATATCCTCAGCAGTGAGGAATGACATGGAAGGGCTGAGCCAGTGGTAGGTACATAAGAAGATGCCTGTTGGATTAGACTGATGACCTGGCTGATCCAGCATCTTGTTTTCCGCCGTGGCCAAATAGGAAGTCCTGGGAAGCCCATTAACAGGGCTTCTCTTGGTGTTGCTTCCCTACAAATGGTAATTACAAACATACTGATTTTGAACCTGGTGACTGTATGTAGATGTCATGTTAAACCATAATACAGGTGACATCTGCTGTTGATAACAATAGCAATGACTAAGAATGCATTGGTGTGCAAGGTAGGTTCCACAGAGATAGCTAAAGATTCAGATTCGTTAAACTAGAACATTATAGCCCATTTTACATGTAATTCAAAGTGACTTCACTGGAACAACTTCTCCATGCTGCTGTGTAATTGTGAAGGGCAGGCTCTTTAGACTATTCATATAATCAATACAAACATGCTATTGCAGAAGACTGGTTGAATAATAATACCTGTAACACTTTGCTGACATCAATCACTCCCTTTCTTATAAAATTTTTATCTCTGTTGCTCTTTAAAAACTCTCACACATTTTTACTGAAGTGGAAAATCATCTTTCATAATTTATTATCTTTTATAATTTAACCTCCCATCCCTAAGGCATGTCTAGTTTGCGTTGTTCACCCGTCACATTCCTTTATCTTCAGAAATTTCTGTATTATTATAATTGAGTCAGAACTGTACATTGTACAACATTCCACTGTGAATGCTTCATGACTTTCATAGATATGGGGTGGGGGAGAGGAAAGTGTACTGCATCTTGCAGAGTGAGTCTTAATAAATAACACTGGAGATGTTTAATTTAAGAGTAAATTAGCCTGTCAAGCTCAGTGGAGTTCAAGCTGCTCTGCAGCAAGCCTGAAACTTGCCCATCAAATAGTGAACCTCATGCAGTGTAATTGCATTTGTTTTGAGAATAAAATCCAAGAAGAGGGTAGTACAAACCTGTAACAGTGAACATTTTTTTAAAAAATGACTACAATTGGCCCATGAAAGCATTGAATGGAACAAGGAGCAGGAATCACATATCCCTTCTGAGGCGATTGTTAAATACTGACATTTGACTTGTTTCCCTCATCTCAGTTACAAGGTTGATTTTCATGTAGCAGGAGAATCTTAGAAGGAACAGGTTCTGACAAAGTAATGGTCTCTTATAATTTGTAATGAAGAGAGGAGTAGAGACAGCCTTGTGAGTCACTCATGAGGGAGATTCACAAGAAGGTACCTAAAGAGATCTCTCTAAAAGATAAAAAATAGTTTCTTGAAGCCAGGGAAATCAGTATTTGTTTTTCTTGTTCCTCAACAGCATCAAAAGCTCTGATAGCTCTAATAGTTTTTTGAATAACTATTCATGGTCTGGTATACAATAGAGGCTGCTGGTAATCAACAACTGTGCTCTTGTATGTCTCCTGTACATTTTAGCAAACAAACAGCATTCCTAGAAGACTGTACTGCTGCTTCTGTGTCACTATGCCATAAATCTAGGGGTGGTAGTGGGGGGGGGTCTAATTTGCTTTATCTGTATACTCCAAGATTTCCATCTCATCTTGACATCATGATAATTCTGGCCACTGCTCATTTGACAGATAGAGACTGAGCTCACTCAGGGTGCCATTGTTTTTTGTTATGTCTTCAAGTCAATTCTGATTTATGGCATTGGGTGTTCTTTGCAAGATTTATTGAAAGGGGGGGGGGCGTTGTCACTGCCTACCTCTAAGGTCAAGAGAGTGTAACTTGCCAAGTCACCCAGTAAGTTTCCATGTCTGAGTGAGTGTTGGCCCTGTTGGTAGGCCCTAGCCCAAAAGGTTCATATTGGATGAGAGAAGCACTAGGGCTTGTTTTCTTCTGAGAATAGTTCAAGGAGGGGTTTCTACTCACAGTTGGAAATGGGAGGGAGAGTAAATGAGTGTCATTCCCCTGCCTAAGAGATAGAGATGTTTGGATTTTATTGCACCTGGCAGGACTAATTGGCCTGAGAAAGTTTCCCCTTGCTAAGTTTCAAAGGGGGATTTGGGGTGGTGCCTTCTCCTCAGCATGCGAAGCCCTGAAGGGTGGCTGGATTTTTCTCTTGCTTTTTCCTTTTCCTATATTGGTCATGCCTTTTTGCTTTTCTATGTTATTCTCAATAAAGTAGCTGACGTTGTGCCCAGAACTGTTGCATAGTTATTTCTGCCTGCTTCACATCCTCAGCCCAGCAGGCCCCCAAGCCAGTGCAGCACTGCCAGTGTGTAACAGTGAGGATTCAAACCATGGTCTCCCAGAGTCATAGGTCCCGTCTACACGATTTAAATAATACGTACGGCGTGCGGAAGTTCTCACTTCGGTACAAATGGCCATTCGGATGCACACGAATAAAAAAGAGGGGGGGCGGTTTTCCACCCTGCAATACGCACACGCGGCATTCGGGAGGGAAAGCGGATTGCAAAGAGAAATCCGTACGCCGTTTGGATGGCTGACGGGTCTGTACGGTCCGTTCGCACACATACAAACAGGCTGTGTAATCTGATTGGCTGGCCGAGTAGAGGGGGAGGGGCTAGCACAGAGGGGAATTGGGAGCAGCCGCCATGTTGGTTTCCCGGCTAGCGAGCATCCGGTAAGTCCGTGAATTTATATGTTTATTTATTTTTATTTTATAATGTAAATACGGAAAACCGACTGTCCGCAAACCAGGAACCTTTAAAAAAAAAAAGCGGCAGGAGATTTAAAACTGCCGCTTGGCTTGCTCACTCCAGCCAGCTTCGGGAAGAGGGAGTCATACGGAGCTTAGGGGGCTTAAAAATCGTATAGCCGGTTCGTATGCATACGAACGACAGGCTGTTCGTATTTTTTGCCCCCCATACGGATTTTTTTATGATTGTATAGCCACTCCCCTAGTATAACACTCAAGCCGTTATATCATGCTGGCTCTTGATAGGATATAATTACATAACCCTTAAATGAGGAAGCTGCTTGCTGTAGCTGTGGAGGCTGGTGGTATCAGGAAAATTAGTTGGGCAAAGCAGAAACATTTTAAGTAGGCCTTTGGTCAAAACATATGCTGTACCACATGGAAAACTGTTGTTCTCCCTTGCTTGGTGGACCACAAACAAAATGTGATGTTAGGAAGAGGTAGAATGTCAGTTGATTATCATCTGACAATTAGTATCACAGTGCAACCTCATATTGCTCCTAAATTTTACTGTTATGTCAGTTACGTGTTTGTTACCTGCTTTTTCTTTTGCTGGAGAAGGAATGCCCTTGAGTAAGGTCAATTCAGCTTAAACATATGATGATAATGCAAGTATCTTCATAGAAGTTTCCATTTTTTTGAGTATTCACTAGTAAAATACAGTAGTTTATAGCCCCTTAGTCCTTTAAGTTGTGCTTCTGATTGCAATTTAGATTGGAATGGTGCTTTGGGCATGCCATCTAATTGTCAAGTTATGGATACTGGGGATAACCAACTGGTGACGTGGGAGTCACTTACCTGTTAAGAGTGTAATTGTTACTAACTTCCAATCAAGTAAACACCTCAAGGGAGTGACTTGCTGTTGTCACTTATACATTTCCTCTCCCACTCTTCTTCCATTGGCTAAGACAAAGAGTCCTAGTAAAACACTCAAGCCACTATGTCATGCTGGCTCTTGATAGGATATAATTACAGAACCCTTAAGAGAAAGAGAAATAGGGAGAAGGTGTGGTCTCCTAAAGGCACCTTTTCTATTTGGTACTTATAAAAGTGAATTCCTAAGTAGGGAGATAGAAATCATTTTAAATTGTATTAATGCATTTTAATGGATTTTTTTTGAGAGCCACCTTGGGTCTCACTTTGGGAGAAAGAAGACATATAAAATAAATAAATAAATAAATAAATAGTGACGTGTCAGTGGTAAGAACAGTTGTGGTGGGTTTGTGGGACTCACAAGGAGAAGCTGTGAGGGAGGCCATTTATAATACAGGGAATATAATTGGCATTATTTCTCATCCAGTGAGTTCAGCTGAAAGAAATACTGTATACAGGTAAGTAGAAAGGCCACCACTTTTTCTAGACAAAGACGTTTTATTTGATCATTACATTTTATGTGTACCAACATTTGCTTCCACGAAAAAGAAAATTTACTGCCATACATTGTTGCATAATACAAAATTATGCAGTGTCCACCTCTGGATCACTATTCAGAGGTCTGATCACTACATCTCAAAAAGGATGTGATAAAGATGGAAAATGTGGGATCGAAGTGATGGGGAGGACTTGACAATTTGTTTGCAAAGGAAGTTCTTTTCCAGTGGTGCGGACTGACAATGCCATTATGAGGAAAGTTTACCAGGGTTGGAGTTAAATGATTCATTAAACAGTGAATAAGGAGGGACATAAACATTTATGCATGGTGTGGTGCTGTAAAGAATTATGCATGGTATGGAGAGAGTGAATAGAGACAGGTTTTTCTTCCATATTTTTAGAACTTGGAGTCATTCAGTGAAGGTGGATACTGTGAGATTCAGAACAGAGAAAAGGAAGTACTTTGGAACATAGTTTGCCTGATGGAACCAACTTCCTCAGGATTTAGGGACCTGCAGTGTGTTCAGCATCTCTTGTTCTTGATGACAGAAGGTGTTTCAACACTTCAAGGCAGCCTGAGCAGAAACAGCCGGCCTCCATGAGATTTCTCACATCCAGCTTGAGGATGAGAAAAGTCCTTTGTGTGTGTGTCAAGGTTTCCATAATTTGCACAAAACTGTTGTCTTATCACTTTGTAAAACAAAGCACTAAAGAATGGGCTGCTTGATTTTTTGATGCAAACAAGTCATCCAGTGCTTCTAATTTTAAAATGTTCACACAATAAGGCAGCAACCTATGAAGTTTATACAATTTGTCCATTTTACACAATTTGCACAAAATGGTTTACACAAATGTGAAAACATTCTTGAGACCAACTATCTTCCCCAGAGTGTCTTATTCTGACATGCAAAAACAAGGCAAATGAGGATTTACATTGTGGAAATGGCCACTACCTTACCAGGATTTAGAAGGAAATTCAACAGCTTCTTGGAGGGTAAGCTTGTCCATCCATGGGTACTGATTGTGATGGTTATTGCCTTCAGTATTGTGTCCCTGAACATCAGTTAGTGGATAATAACAGTGTCTGAAAGTTATTGCCTCCTTGTTCTACTTGTAGGCTTCCCTTAGTTATTTGGTAAGTTATTGTGAGGAATAAGATGGTGATTACCGGTAAATAGCCTGATCCAGCAAAGCTCATGTGTTCTTAACTTTTTAAATACACAGACATGTGGTGATACATCATGTATCTCTTTTGCTTTCTACTAATTTTTATACTAAAAGGCTTTGGCAAAGTCTGCTGTTTTATAATCATAGATATACTTGAATTTTGTTCTCTTGAGGGTGTTATTGGTACATACAAGATCCGTCTATTAAATAACAAGACTGATAGAATAACCCATCTTTATATATATTACAATTCTAATGCTTGCCCCTTTCAATATACTTCCCATTGGTTGAAGGCATGGAGCAGATCAGTTTCTGTCAGCTGTTTCAACACATCTGCTGTTTTCTTCTTTACTGCGTCAGTTGACTCAAACGTGTTCCTTTAAGTACCAATTTAACTTTATGGAACAGAAAAAAGTCACATGGTGCCAAATCTGGGGCATATGGAGGATGTTCAAGTGTAGTAATGCATTTATCATCCAAAAACTGCTTCATAGAAAGTGCTGTGTGAGCAGGCACATTATCTTAATGAATAATGCAACCATTTCCCCACAGTTCTGGCCTTTTTTCACTGACTCTTTCTCTGAGCTTTGTCAAAACTTCCTTATAATAATGCTGGTTCACTGTTCTGCCTTCTGGAACCCATTCTACCAAAATTGTGCCTTTGATGTAAACAAACAAACAATGAGCATGCCTTTGAATCTGGATTTGCTTTAATATGCTTTTTTCATTCTTGGGGATGATAGTGTTTTCCAGTCCATTGACTTTTGTTTTGTCTCAGGATCATACTAGAAGATCCAGGTTTCATCACAAGTGATGATTTTTTTAAAAAAGGTTTGGGTCCGGCTCAAATTGCTGCAGAATGTCATGTTGTTCAACTTTTAAACTTAGCATTTTTGCAGCACACAACAGACAACACAGCTGCTTTAAACAATGACCATCAATTAATTGAAGGACCAAGAGTGTTGATGTTTGTCATGCAGGTTTGGACATGTTCAAGGTCATCACTCAAGCATTCACAATCAGTTTTCCCTATTTGTCTGAAAGGTAGAAATACAGTCTCGTTATTTAATAATCAGATCTTGTACATTTGGTGTTAGGCAACTATTATTGCACTAAATATTGTTGGCACCTGTTTTTTTCACAGAAGAAGGCTATGGTTTTAACAGATTTGGTAACAGGATTGAGGATGCTCATTTTGAAATGTGATTGCTCTTGAAGTTTTGTCTCCTCCTTGATGGATGTGACATCCTTGCCTCAGTTTTTGTATGGTTCCATTAATTCCTGCCAGCATCCTTTATTACTTGACATACTATCTACAGTTTGGTACTCCAACCGTAGCAACCATCCAGATATATCTCCAAAGGCCTCTCTGGTTTGAACATGTGCACGTATACTTGAAAGGGTAGAGAAAGGCTGTTCTGAGGCTCCTAAGGTCATCTAGTTTTTGATTTTTTAACAAACTCAAAAATGCTTCCTGCTCCCTAGAGAATCTGTGGGGCTATTTCACTATGTGTTTTATGAACAGGAGAGACTTTTGAACACTAAGAAATAAAGTGGAATTTTACTTCAGAGGTCAATTTGACTAAATCGTAATAAAAATAAACAGTTTTAAAAACTGATGATGGGGCAGTACAGCGGGGGAGGGAGGCGGTGAGGCAGTGGCTGCTCTCTGAGGTTACCAGCTACAAGTATATGTAGTCTGAGGATGTTGGGTAGTTGGCCATCCCATTGTAATATTGTATTTGCATTTAAGGAAGTGGGTTGTAATCCATGAAGTTCACATTCTAATAAATCTAAAGGTGTCACAAGATTCTCTGTTAACTTTCTGCAAAAGATATTTGAGGCTTGATCAACGGTGCATAAGAGCAAGGGACTAGGGATGTGTGTAGTGTGCCATTCAGTGAGAGAGTGTGTAGGTGTGTAGGAGAAAGGTAAGTGTGTGGCAAAGAGGTGAAAGTAAAGTAGATTAAACTCACCTCTTTGTTTTTCCTCACAGAATAGCTTTGAATATTCTAGCTTTTCTTTAAAGGACTGTTCTTATGTAGCTCCAACTGTTGGATTGGGAAACCTTATTTACAATAACCATTTGTCTCCAATTCCACATCTGACTAGGGACTCATGAGTGTAAGTTAGATTAAGTTATTTACACACCATGCTCTACATGTCCTAAGTCCCATGGCTAATGGTTTCATGCCCACTACATTTGTGATACTATACATGTTTTCAGATGTATGAGGCAACTTCCATTTGAAATGTAGTCACATTTACTACTCTGCATTAGATTTGAAATTCACTATTTATCTCCTGATTATTTAAGATCAGCAGTAATATTAATGTAGATCCTCAAGTGCTATTTGATGCCCGATTTAATTTTCAACCTCAAAATAAAGTTGGCGTGAGCTTTAATCCTTGTATAATAGCTTCCTGAAGGCTTACTCGGTGTTGCTTTCAGTGGAACTTTAATCTGAGAAGCTGGTGCACTAAGAGCTAACTGGAAATCCAACCTGTCTTGTAAAGATATATTTGATCTTAACACATCTGAAGGCTATTGAATGGTTTATTATAAAACACACTAATATCTTGCCGAATTTATTATTACATCTTCCCATGTGATTAAGGATGAAAGCTTATGAAAAATATTATCTCATCATGAAAGATAGCATGTGTGATTTATTCAGGGAAATAGCAATATCTATGCAGAACTGATCAGTTTTATAAAAAGTCCTTCTGTAGAAAAATAATGAATCTAATCTAATCTTTTCAGGCTTTTCTGGGTTTTGTACAGGATGCACATCTTTATTGGCTGATGCCACATGGCAGCTACTTGTGCCACCCAGCTGTTTGGTTTCTTTGTTTTCAATCCCAAACATTGCAATAAATGATCTGTTTTGTATACTTTTAATCCTGCTTAGTTATTAAACCTACTTTATTCTTTTGAGGACATTATGACAAAATCACCAAAGAGCCCTATTATCTGTATCTTATGCATCAAACTGTGTGTCTTCCTACCTATTAGACAAGAGTTATGGTCTAATAATATATTAGATATTTGGATCAAATATAAAAAAAGTATTGGCTCCGGGAATATCTCCATTAATACCAGTGCCATTGCTGGAGGGTTTTCCAGTGAATTTAAGAAATGAAGTAGAAATAAAACTGGGAGGACAAGAAATAGTAAGATTGAAGGAATGGTTGGAAAAAATGAAAAATAAGAGTTATTTGTAAAAGCATTAAGAGAACAAGAAATTACATGGTTCAAATTAATACAGTTAGAGCAGTGGACAAAAAAATGGTTAAAGGGGAGAGGTTGTAGAAAATATACAAAATTTGAAGAATTAATTTTACAAGCCGCCCAAGAGAAAACTACTATAAAACGTATTACAAATAAAATTTATAAAATATTATTGGAAAATGAGGATTTGCAAGATTATCTTAAAGATTTATGGGAAACGGATGTAGCAGTTGTAATAGATAGATGTAGGTGGAAGAAAATATGGAATATGTGTAACTTGAAAACATCAGTAAGAATAAAAGAAAATTATTATGAGATAGTATGGAGATGGTATCTAACACCAATAAGATTGAACTAAATAGGTAAAAAGTATTCAGCACAGTGTTGGAGGGGATGTCAAGAACTGGGGACGTATATTCATATGTGGTGGCATTGTGAATATGTGCAGAGTTTTTGGCAAATGGTAATGAAGGAGATAAATGAGATAATAGAGATAAATATACCTTTATGCCCTGAAATAGCATTACTATCATATTATGACAAAACACAAGAGTCCTAAGCTATTAAGGATTTATTAACAAATTTGCTGACAGCAGCAAGATTAATAATAGCAAGGAAGTGGAAAACACAAGGCAAATATCAAATAGGAGAATGGTACAGTGCAGTATGGGATATAGCTATAAATGAGAAATTAACAAACAGTATTAAAGAAAAAAGGGAATGCTCAATAAGAAAGGTTTTGGAGGGAAATGTAGCAAGTTTTTAGAATTTGTATTAATAAAGGGGAGAGGGAACAAACCAGTGCTGGAAACAATGCGATTTTGGAAAGAGGGATGAATGTAAGGTTGAGGTCCCAGGGTGGAGGGAATCACTTATATGTTAATAAATATTAATTATTGTATTGGTTGGGTTTATCATTTGTATGTATATTATTACAGTAAAAAAAATTAAAAAATAGAGTTATGCTCTCTCTGTTGTCTGTTCTGACTTCTTTCTTTCTGTTCAGACATCCGTCCACATGTCATAGTAATAAAATAAACAGGAATTTAACAAAACCAACACACTGAATTATGTACCAGTCTTACAATGCTTTAAGCAAAAATGGAAAATGTGGGGAAAGAGAAATTCTGTTGCTGGGTAGAAGGTTGTTAAGGTAGGTATCACAGATTTTTAAATGGATGTTTAGTTTTTCCAGCTTATTCTGATGATAGATAATTGTGTCTATTTAAAAAATCCAGAATTCCTAAAACTATGTGTTACCACAAACAGGAAGGGAGGTGTCTTGATCTCTGGTGTCACTATGTAGCCTTTCAGATCAGAGAATCAGATTACATGGGGAAACCCAAGAATGTGTCTGGACACTCCAAGAGGCAGGAGAAAGCAATCTGAAAATAGAAGTGGGTCTGTGTTTTATGCTATCTTGGAAAATTAAATTTCAACTCCCTTTTTATACAATAATTTAGCCTCTGTGAAGTAAGAGAAGTCTCATATTCCTTCACCACCCACCAATTTTCACAACCATCAGCCTTTTTCTTTTCTTTTACTATGATGAGTAGTCAATCATAGTTTTAAGAGTAGAGACAGCAAGAGTTGTATTGCCTCAGAGATTTATCCGTTGGCTTACTGGGGGGAGGCAGATTAGGTTACAGCCTGGTGATACTTCTCATACTTAATTCTAAATCTTTCAAGTTTATTTATTTTATATCTCATCACATGGAAATAGAGGGTTGTTACCTTTTGAGGAGGTAATTGGACAAACATGAAAGGGCTAGCTGAAAGGATTTATAGTATCTTGATCTTGAGGATGAGTACAAATTCTCCAGCAATTGAGGTTAACGTTTAGAACAAAATGAGGAAAATGTTGTTGATGAATTCATTTACTGCTAAACTGAGAAAACATAATCTTAAATTTGGGAATTGATGGTGTTTAACACCTGTCAAGTTAAATTATATCAATAAGGTAATTCTAGATTAGTGCTGTTCATGTGAGGAAGTAAGGGGACCTATATTCATACGTGATGGTTTTGTCCTTTGATGCTTCAGTTTCAGTAAGTAGTGTTGGTTGAAGTGGGGATAGTTACTAATCAAAACATAGGATTATTTTCTATTTTAAATTCTTGACTCTTTATAGATATTAATGAATTTCTATTGAATAAGGAACTGATTAGGATTACTGCCTACCAGTAAGACTGAATCAAACAAAACCAGAAATGTTACAACTTCTTGTCCATTTCACAATAGAGAGGGATCAAGCCTGTTCCATAACACTTAATACAATGCTAACATTTATGCAATATGGTGCCCATTAACTGTATTTCATATGCAAGAAGAAACCCAGGTAACTTTCACATCCCTGTCTCCCCTGTCGACCTTTGTTGCATGATATTCGAAAAAGTTTTGATGTTAATATATGCCTATTATATTTCCTTATTTGGAAGGACTTGTTACATGCCCTCTGATGTTTTGTGTTGGTTTGTTTTTCTTAATTTTTTTTAATTTATAAAAAGGGGAGCAAGAGAACCGTCTTAACAGCCTGGGGCATTTTTGCTGTTCCTCTTTTGATTTACTTGTTATTTAGGAGGATGAGATATCCCCCCCCCCGCATCTCCAAGGTCCTGCAAAGAAATTTGAGGGATTAAAATTTGAGGAAAGGAAAATAATAAGGTTCAAGTGCCATGTTCATCAAATTTATGGATTTTTAATTTCATCCCAAAATCAGTGGAAAAGAAATCAATGAAAAGAAACAGTTTAGGAAGATAAATGTTTATCTGAGAAATATATCTCATCTAGTTGCTGGCTAAACAGAATGGATACTATTTAGACTGACTTAATCAAAAGTGTCCAAGATAATATCTGGCTCTCAGATACAAAATCGCTTCCCCTCCCTCAAAATACTCAAACCCAAATGCCCGTGATGAGAGATAATCGTGGTGATGGATTGGTATGACCATGACAGTTCAGCCAGAGAGGATGAACTACTCTAAAAGGATGGCAATATTACCCATGACTCCACTGAATCTTGGGCTCAAGACAGGGATAAGAAATGCATAACACTCCAGTATTGTGGATAGCAGTTCCCATCATGCTTCGCCTCTGGCTATGCAGGTTGAAGCTGTTGGGAGCTGCAGTCCCAAAATGTCTGGAGGGCCATATGTTTCTTACTGTTAAGGAACATGGGCATGACTCACAATTCAGTATAGAATGTACTAGCTGGTGGGTCTGATGCTCATGATGCTGCAAGCTGTACAGTGCTTTCAGTTGGAGAAATTATTTTTGTAATAGAGAAGATAGTTGGATTTAAACACAATGAACATGCTCACATTTTTTGCATGTTTCCCATAGCAACCAACTAAAATGGAGGTTTTTTGTTTAGACTTGATGCTCTCTTGCTTCATTGTGCTGCTTTGATTTCTCATTCTACGGTGCTATAAATACACAGAGTGAGCAGGTTTCTGTTTACTAACCTATGGCTAAGGAAACAAAACACCAAACATCATTTTAGCTGGTAATGAGTTAAACTGGCCGCATAGTTGGTAGTTCAGTCAAAGGGTGAGTGTCCAAGTAGAGAGGCAGGATTATTCCAGTTTGCTAACCTGCTTCTATTGGCATTGAAATGAGGGGCATGAATAGCCTATGGCGGGAATGGGGAGAGTGTAGCCTATAGGCCATAATGGCCCAACCCTTTTTTGCAGCCAAGGGCATTCCCCAAGCCACCACATCAACATTTATGAGGTGGGTTTTGGGGTTTTTTTTGCCCCCAAATGCTCAGAACTACCACAAAGTGCTATATTTTGCTCCCAGGTGGTCCCTTCTAACTGAAAGCACACAAAAAGCAGGAAAGCCACAAATGAATCCAGAAGTGTGGCCCACTAGTGGTACACATGGTGATGGAGAGACTATTGGAAGGTGGGAGACAAAAATGAATAGGGTGTTCTTCTCTAAAGTTGGGGAATCCCAGTGAAGTGAATCCCAAAGTCCCTTTTTCATTTCCCCGAAATTTTCAAATATACCTAGAGTATTTTTCCAGCCCACTCACACTCACTGTTTTCCTCCCCACTGCCTGACAGGACAACATGTATTGTCTGGAGGAGGATATGAAGCAGCTGAGGATTGTCTTCCAACTATGTTCCTATAGCCAGTGCACAATGGCAACATCATCTTCAAGGATCTCCCAGGGGTGTTCCAAAGTTCTCACAGAATGATGTTGTGGTCATGTGCTAGTCAGAACATAGCTGGACCATGATGCTCAGCTGCTCTCTGCCCTTTCCCTGGCCACTGTATGGCTATGTTGGGAGGGGCAGGTAAACAATGAAAGTGTACGTATTTATGGGGATTTTCTCTCTGCTGTGAGAATGGCCTCCAAAATGGCAATTTTCAAGAATGTCTTTGAAAATTGCATCATTTTCAAACACATTTGTGCAGCAGGGAAGAAATTGATGAAGTTATCCCTTCTCTTCGGTGGATGGATAATAATCAGAAACAGATCCCTAGGTGCTTGTGTGTGTACAAAAAAAAGTCTCCATTCGCTGATGCTGTTCACCACTCGGGTGCATGGAACAGTTGTGTGTGAGTGGGAAATGAGTAATTTATTTATCTGTTACTTTTAAACATTTATACTTAATTTCTTCTCCAAAAAGCACTGCAAGCTAATAGCAAATACACAATTAATAGTTTAAAACGCCCCTTGGAGTATAACATTAAAATACCACAACTGGAATTCAGGTTGGGACATCTGCATGCATACATGTCCATTAAGGGTGCGAATGTGCTTTTTCAGGCACTGCAGAGGTTGGTATTCCCATCTGCTTTGTGCAGTACCCAAAGCCCCCCTCCTGTCTTCTAAAAGCTCCAGCGCTGCCTCATACAGGCATTCCATACTTCAATGTGAACTGGCAGAATCGGAGAAGTGCCTGGCAAATCCCATCCCCAAACTGGACACACAATTATTACAGAAGTTTTGAGACCTTCAGGGTCCCCTGAGGAGCACAGCCTGATGTCATTGTTGTGTGTCTGGGTATAAGGGGTGTAGCCAGACCTTTTCTGATCCTGCCTGCTCATGTTGCAACACAGAATGTTTGTGTGAGGCAGCTTAAGGGCTCTACTGTAAGTTGAGGGATGGTATATAGCGCAGCATAGCATAATGTCCTCCTGTGCAGGGCCGGTTTAAGGAATTTTGGGGCCCCCTGCAATGCTTTATTTTGGGGCCCCCATATGTTTATCTCAGGTCAATGTAATCTAACCAATTCACCGTACAGGATGTTCAGATTACAGTAGGACCCCCGTATCCATGGATTCATTATCCATGGGACACAAAACAGCACACCTACAATAGATTCTTCCTAGAAAAATGTGTCCTCCCTAGTTGTTTTCTAGGCCCTCCAAGGCAACTCTATGGTATTTAAAACCAGAAGTCCCATTATTTTCAATGGCACTCACTATTATTCATGGTTTTCAAAATCCATGCCCCCCCCCGAACCAATCCCCTGTGCATAAGAGGGGCCTACTGTATTACATAATTTGCCACCAATAATTTAGTTTAAAAACTGTATTATAGGCAGTAACATAATATTTTTTGTTTATTAGCAGTTAACGTAATGGTGTAGATTTCCTCAAAGAAAAGAAAGAGTGGACTACAAGCTGAACATGAGTTAGCAGTGTGATGCAGCAGCAAAAAATGTCAATGCAATTGTAGGCTGCATTAATAGGAGGAGTGTCTAGATCAAGGGAACTAATAGTATCACTCCATTCTGCTTTGGTCAGACCATCTACTGGCAGCTATATTGTCTGCACTGTACAGCTGTTTGTAATTGTCTGCAATGTTTGTCTGTATTGATTTCTGACTTGTATAAAATTTGTATAACCTACTTGTATTGTATTGTAATGTATAACTTACTTGAATTGTACTGAATTGTATGTGATGCATTTTGATGTTGTACCCTGCCCCGATCCTGAGGGGAGAGGCGGGTAATAAATAACTCAGTATAATACTGTTTCCAGTTCTGGGCACAACAATTCAAGAAAGATACTGAGAAGGATGGTGGGAGGTCTGGAAGCCATTACGCCCTATGAGCAATGGCTTAGGGAGATGGGCATGCTTAGCCTGGAGAAGAGAAGGTTGAGAGGTGACCTGATAGCCATGTTTAAATATTTGAAGGGATGTCATACTGAAGAAGGAGCAAGCTTGTTTTCTGCTGCTCCAGAGACTAGGACACGGAGCCATGGGTTCAAACTATAGGAAAAGAGATTCCACCTGAATATTAGGAAGAACTTCCTGACAGTAAGAACTGTTCGGAAGTGGAATACACTGCCTTGGAGTGTGTTGGAGTCTCCTTCTTTGGCTTTTTTAAAACATAGTTTGGATGGGCATCTGTCAGGAATGCTTGGATTGTGTGTTCCTGCAGGGCAGAAGCCGATCGGATGGGATGGCTGTTGGGATCCCTTCCAGCCCTATGATTCTAGGCTGCGTTCAGAGCCTGGGAAAGTTAGTCTTGGATTACACCTCCCAGAATCCCCCTGCTAGCACCCTTCTCAAGGTCTGGTTGCATTGTTCCTTTTCTAGCATTCTCTAGCCTAGTGGTTCTTAACTTGGGGTCCACAATGTCCTCACAGGGGGTCCACAAAGGCTTGAAGGCTTCTTGGCCCACCTCCTCCCTGTAGTGGAGTAGCCATGTGACAGGAACCAAGGCAAAGGCTGTCTGTCTGGCTTGGCCTGCACATTGCCATTCAATCCACTCCAGCCACAAACTTGCAGGAAGAAGCAAGAGTGCCTTTGAGGGAAAGTTTAATGGATGGTGTAATTGTATTGTTGTTGTTGTTAGCTATTATTATTAGCTATTATTATTAGGGTTTTAAATCTTGAATTAAGTCTTGGGGCAACAAAAGATATTTAAAGGGAGTCCCTTGTAAAGAAAAGGTTAAGAACCACTGCTCTAGGCCAATGCCTCTCACATAACACTAATGGGATACTGGTGTTTTAGTGACAACAATAAAACCATTGTTCCCAGTAATATTACTCCAAATTTTAGTGTATATTCTTTATATTCTTCTGTTAAAAGAGCTAGAGTGTTGTAGAAGTTTCAGCATTGCACTATGACTATGGAGACCAGGGTTTGAATCCTTACTCAGCCATGAATACCCACACTGGGTGACCTTGGCCAAGTCATACTCTCTCAGCCTCAAAGGAAGGCAAAGGCACACCCCCTTTGAACAAACCATGCCTAGAAAATCCCATGGTAGGTTTGCCTTAGTCAGAAATGACTTGAAGGCACATAGGCAAACACACACAAATTCCTTTTGCAGGTTGAACTCAGTTGGCAGCAAGGGGAGGAAGCTGAAGAAGACCAAGGGGGAAAGGGAGGGAGGGAAGGGAGAGAAACCAGGACGTGTTAAGAGCAGCTGGAAAGCTGGGCTGGACGGGGATCTATGTGGAAGGAAGGAAAGGAAAGGAAAGGAAAGTAAAGGAAAGGAAGGAAAGAAAGAAAGAAAGAAAGAAAGAAAGAAAGAAAGAAAGAAGCCCTTTCTGGGGGAAAGAGACAACCCTCAAATTCCCCCCCCCTCTCTCACACACACACTCACCCCTTTCTGACATGCCTGACTGGCTTGCATTTTGCAGCAGCAAACTCCCTCCAGCTTCTGCCAGGGAGGGCTGCTGCTTCTTTCTCTTTCTCTTTTTAGTCTTTGAGACACTGGGATTTTTAAAAAAAAGCAAGCAGGAGGTTTTTGGAGGAGGAGGGTAGGAGGGGGCTACAAAGCAGCGGCTCCTCGCTGCTGTTTCCTGGCTGTCTCCTTTGTCAGATAAGGAGGTCAGCAGGGGGGGCCCTTGACCTTGGGGCCCCCTGCTAATGCTGATTTGGCAGACTGGTTAAACCGGCCCTGCTCCTGTGGATCCTTATGCCACAATGAGGGGATGTTGAATTGTGGCCAATGTGTGGGAATTCTGTTGGTGCACTACACTGGTGTAACTATGCTTGTCTAAGTGGAGGAGGAAAAGACCACAGGCACTGTGACTGCAAAGGGAAGAAGGCATAGGAGAAATGTACTTCTCAGAGCCAGCAGATTTTGTCTGCCTCTCCTTCCCATCACTGAGCAGCAACCCCGGGGAAAGTACAAATGACCACCAACAGGAATCTGGCCTGAAAACAGCATCTCAAATAATGTAATGCCATTTTTAATAATTCAAAATCCATAGACTGTTAAAATCCCAATATGGTTAAGACAACAATTCTGAGCCCAAAATGCCATCCAAAAATAGGAAGGGCTTTTTTTAAAATCAATTTGTGGAAGACTGTTAAAAAGAAGGCAGAATGAGCTTTCTTTGGAAGAGAGTTCCATACCCTAAGCACAGCCATCAAAAACACGTGAATGCAATATGTATGTGTTCTGTGTTCAGCTAGTGTGTTATTGCCTGCCTTGACTGAAAGCAGCTTTCCATTCAACCGAGGACCCTCTGCATGCAAAAGCCTGTGTACCACCTCTGAACTGTGGGCCCATTTCCTTAAACCAGGACTGGAGATCATGAAGCCCTTCAGATCTTGTTAGACTACAACTCCCTTTATCCCTGACCATTGGCCTTAGTAAATGACTGTAGAAAATAGAGTCTTACACAATTTGAGGGCTATATATTCCCTGCTTCTTCCATAAAAAGATGGAAAGGTTGGAAAAATGCAGGTGTGTTGATGGGTAGATGACTCTTGCCCAATCTTTATACTGGCTGAAACTGATAGGCAATGCTGTGTAACAATATCTGGAGCACCACAGGTTCCCTGTTTCTGCTTTAAAGGATGTCATGAAGGTGAAATTGAAGAGTGCAGGCATGTTAATGAGTATATGACTATGTGAGTTTACATGGGCTATTTAGGAATGTTGAGTGTGAGCAATACATATGTGTGAATGGCGTGTGAGTGTATGTGAATCAGGAAAGGACATGTAGATACAGTATTTCATGCAAAAAAAATGAATTCATTCATTTTGTCAGATATTTGTAAATAGATTTGTAAATAGATTTCAGCATTCAGAAAGGCAAATCAACATGAATCAAGTTCTATACATTGTGCAGTGATTCCAGTACCTAGTAGTACCTAATCTCTGTGCAGTGATTCCAGTACCTAGACCGGCGATGGTGAACCTATGACACGTGTGTCAATACTGACACGTGTAGCCCTCAGTGGTGACATGTGGCTAGGTCGCTCCCCCCTCCCCCTCCCCACCCTCCCTAAAGTGGCGATCAGGGCTTCAAAGCCCCGGTCGCCATTTTAGGGAGGCAGAGGAAAGAATGAAAGTGGCGGGCGGGGCTACGAAGCCCCGGTCACCACTGGGAGGAGGCTTTCCAGCCAGCACCCTCCCTTCCAAAAGCTGTGATTGCAGCTTTGGGAAAGGAGGGTGGCTGGTCACTGGAGAGGAGGGGCTGGAGGTGGGAAAAGCCCTCCCATTCAGAAAACCCCTCCCATCCAGCCCTCCCATCTAGCCAGCGATGCTCTCCCCCCCCCTGTGCAGCCTCGCTGAAACGGAGGAGTGTTCTCTGTGACTCAGTCATGGAGAACACCCCTCCCATTCAGTGAGGCTGGACGGGGGGGGTACATACTTACTGGCTGGGGCCTTTCCCAGCCAGCGATGCTCTCACACACCCTTCCCCATGCAGCCTCGCTGAAAGGGAGGGGTGTTTTCTGTGACTCAGTCACGGAGAACACCCCTGCCCTTTAGTGAGGCTGGACGGGGGGGGGGTAGAAGCTCGCTGGCTGGGACCTTTCCCAGCCAGTGATGCTCTCTCTCTCACACACACCCCGTGCAGCTTGGCTGAATGGGAGGGGTGTTCTCCGTGACTCAGTCACGGAGGGTGGCTGGAGGCTGGAGGGCAGGGGCTGGAGGGGAGTGGTTGGAGCGGGGAGCCTTTCCAGCCAGCACCCTCTATTTCCAAAGCCGCGATCGATCGTGGCTTTGGTAAGGGAGAGTGGCTGGCTGGTTGCTGGAGGGGAGAGGTTGGAGGGGAGGGGCTGGAGGGAGGAGGCTAACCAGAAAGCACCCTCCCTTCCAAGGAGGCTGCCATGTTGGCCTTCTTCTTCCTGGCAGCCTCGGCTGCTGGGGGGAAGGCGGGAAAAAGGGAGCCAATCGGGGCTGGTCAGCTGTGCCCCGATTGGCTGCCCGGAACAGAGGGGAGGGCCATCCGGCCGCATTTCCGGCGCAGCTGGATGATGCGGAGGCTGGCGACGGGGCCGGTATAAATAGGCCGGCCCTGGTGCGAAGTCTCCAGTTCGGCCCCAGCAGCACTTTGGACACCACCACCCCGCCCTCCCTGCGCATTGCTAAGCTAAGTGCGAAAAGTGAGATCATTGCTGAGATAAGTGAGGGAAGTCTGGGAGAGGAGAGGGCCTGTGGCATGGTATGGGTGCCATTTTCTGCCATTAGTGGTAGCCGTTGTTATTCACATAAGGAACAGTATCTTGCTCCATAGTGCAGACTCCCCCTAAATAATATCAAGACCAACAAAAGAAATCGACTGACGGATGAACAAAGAAGTGACTAAACAGGTAAGTTAAATAATTAGTTTTTGGTTTATTAAATACAGTTATATATAACAATTATACATTTATGTTATTTAAACAACAAATATTGTGAAATAATGTTTTTTCCTCAAAGTGACACACCACCCGAGTTATGCTCAGTTTTTTGGCGAAGTTTGACACACCAGCCTCAAAAGGTTGCCCATCACTGACCTAGACCATGGTGGATAAGATATTTACAACTTTACAGCTCACATTCAGAAATACAAACAGCTGTGCTTCAAACAGAAAACACATGTCTTGAGTAAGAGAAGCAGGCTGAACATTATTTGCTGGCAGTTAACAATTTTATTTGTACACACTGCTATGCAAAGCTGCAAGGAAATATCACTCTTCTAGGATTAATACATTTTGCAGCATAAATGGAGAAAATAGACTGTCAGCAGAGAAGGTTTTTGCTGATTATCAATATGTTTTTTCCTGTTGCTCCTTCAGCGTTCTTCTAAAATGACAACAATCAATACACGGAAGCATTTGTAGCCAAGTTAATTGTATTTCCCTGGCAGTGTGGGTGGCCATTTTAATAATATTAGGAAGCCAAATGGATCTGCTTTCCAAAAGAGAAAGAGCCAATTGTAACAGTATTTGGAATTTTCTATATTAAATTTCTAGGATGTCTATATATCCTAGGCAACAACTGCAGTGCATAGTATATGTTACCCTCAAATCTCATCCCTTATTGGTGCAACTATGGACACTGGGTTGCTTAATCATTTGAGAAGGTATCTTAGAATGTGCATGTTTATAGGGATCAGGTTCATTTGACATACACGGGGCCCTCAGTATCTACTGGGGTTTAGTTCCAGACCTTAGCATGGATACCCAAATCCATGGTTGCTCAAGTCTCATTATATACAATGACATAGTAAAATGGCATCCCTGATGTAAAATGGCTAACAGCAAGGTTTGCTTTCTGGAATATTTTTCCCTGAATATTTTTGAGCTGTGGTTGGTTGAATCTGTGGATGCAGAACCAGTGGATACAGAGAACTGACTGTATACCGCACAGACCCAAAGCCAGTGGCTTAAGCTATTTCATTTGTAGTCCTAAGGAAGTGTCTTTACCATCTGTTCTGGGTTCTCTGAAGTCCAAAAGACCAGGAAGTCAAAATCATTGCTCTGCTAATTTGGTTATGAAGGAAAAAAATCTAGGATGTCTACACTGATTTCAAAAGGTCTTCTGTCAATCAAGTGGACAAGATGATTTATTCCCTGGAATGTACCACCTTCAAAGATGCCATTTGTTTTTATTTATTTATTTACAATATGCACATGTAATCCAATATCACAAGGCCTCTGGCATCCTACAGTAAAAGTTGAAACAAAAGAATTAGCTGCCACATATAAACTAAATCTGACAAAAGATATCTTTAAACTTCAAAAATACCTGAAGGATCAAAGAGTTGAAAGATCACAAAGGTTTTAAGACTGAAAGCCTTGCAAAATACAAGGTCTTGACCTGTTGCTAGAAAGATCAGAACAGGGGTAAAAGGTGAGCCCTCTCTGCAGGGAGGTTCCATAATCAGGAAATCGCCAATAAAGAGAACATTTCTCCACTAGCCTCTTGCCACACCTCCTTCACCAGATACATCTAGAAAAGGGCCTCAGAAGATGAGCTCAAGGAGGCATGTGTGGGAAGAGGTGACCATTCATGAAACTAAGTTACTAGTCATTTAGAACTTTGATGGTTCATACCTGTAGTTTGAAATGGACTGGAACCCTGTGCAAGTGACAAAGCACTGACTTGATGTGATCACAATGTCCAGTCCCAATCAACAGTCATGTTGCCCAGCCATTGCAGTAATCCAAGTAATTATTTTGCTTATGTGCCACACTTAGAAACATTACTCCAAAAAGGTAACATATTAGTTGTTTGCTTTTTTAAAAAATACAACACTACTTGTGAATCATAGAATCATAGAGTTGGAAGAGACCACAAGGGCCATCCAGTCCAAACCCCTGCCATGCAGGAAATCACAATCAAATCATTCCCGAATAATGAGCAAAGTAACACTTTGGGCTTGTCTACACTGGCTGCTTAATCGGGGGCCAGTCTGGAGCATTATGCTCCAGACTGACCATGCTGGTAGCCGCACGCACCAGGCCAAATCCAGTGCAACAGCACATCGTTGTCCACATGGGCCAGCCGGGCCAACACCACATCGTGCCTATTGGCCCATCCTCTGATTTTGGAGCTGCCACCGCCTCATTTGCCAAGCAGCTGTGTGAGCCTAGCTGGAGGCATCGCTTCTGCTGAGGTCAGAATGGGGCAACCAGATATGTGATCAACAAGGAGGGGTCATTCTACCTCCTCCTTGTACATCACACATGCACCCCATTCTGTCTTCAACAGAAGTGACAGTGTAAGCCAGGCTCTTACAGCTGGCTGGTGAGGCAGTTTTAGCAACAGCTCCAACAGGGGTCCATGGTCAGCACAGGGTAAAGGAGATGGTGCTGTGTTTGCACATGGACTGGATTGGGTCGAATGAACCCCAATCGAGCTGTCCAAACAAAAGAACCCTAGGTCACTCTGATGTTTCTTGGAAATCTGGAGTTTAGCCCCGACTTTGCTTAATTCAGAGTAAAGTTCAGAGCAAAAAAATGTGGTTCCTCCCCAGAAGTAGCCATATGCCATCTGGATTGCCAGCACCAGATCTAGGTAAGTCTGCATGTTTTTGCCAGTGTAGCAAGCCCTTTATTACTTTACTTTATACTTCTTTTGAGTTAAAAAATGGCAAAAAGCAAGCAAAATCTCACCAGCTTTTTTTCACTAACAAATAAGCATTCCTTATTATGCAATTATCCTTATTATTATGAGGGTGAGAAAGCAGAATCTTGAAACATTTTAAAACTATTATGCCACAGCTCTGACTAGGTGCTTTATGTGTCATATGTGATAAGCTACATGTATATACACTGATATTTCCACTGCAGATGTGTGATGGGTGTAAGTCCCTCTTTAGGGACACTGGTCACATCAGGGCTTTGTGACATCTATTATTAAAGATGTATAACTATCTATGCGTCTTGGCTATACTTTACAGAGTGACAGAACCTAACAAAATAAATAAGTAAATTTGCAGCTTGAAGCTGTGTTTGTGCTGTTGGGCATTTCTCCTATTGCTGTTTTCACTGGCATCCTATTTATGATGCAGGATCTGATATCCATACTAAATTCGCTTGTAGAATGAGATCAACAAGACTGTATACAGAACTGTTAATAATTATATTCCAAACAAGTACAGAATGATGAATGTTAGGAACAGAAGGAGTGCTTGAGGAGTGGTTCTAGAGAACAAGATTTACACCATGCATTTAGTTAAAATCATAGTGGGGAAAAACACTGTTTTTGGACTGCAGCTCCCATAATCCCTAGGAATTTCTGGGGCTCTAGTATAAAAAAAAAACTTTTCCATGGTGTAACCTAACTTTTCAGTCACTACAGAACAGGTTTACACATGTTTGATAACCTGACTTTGTACCCTCCAGAATGACTTTGTACCCTCCAGAATCATCCGTGTGGACTAAGAAAGTCTTTACATGAAGAGAAAATCTGGTCATCCAAAGTTTACCAAGTGCAGGCTATTGATACCTGATTCCTGCCCCACTCCGTTACCCCTTTCCAAGAAACAGGCTCCCGTTGATATGGATTATTTCTTTGACAGCTGATGATATTCTAAGCAGAATGTTGTTTCTTCTGGCTAATCTGAAAATAACCCATGTCAGTGGAGTGCATTTAATGTTATGACTTCAGTTGGCTGGATCTTTGCCCAGTGAATAAAAATGAAACCACTGACTGTTAAAATGGGATGGATCTCTTTCCCATTTTAGAAGTGATTTTCTATCAGGTTTATCAATCATCACTTCTGTGGCCCAGGAAAACACACATGCAGTCTATGCCATATGCACAAATGAACTGCCAGAGGAAAGAAAACCTCCTACTTCTTTCCAAGCGTTGTAAAAGTTCAAGGTGGGGTGGGCAAAGTGTGTTCCATGGTCCATATGTGTCTCCCAGGATTGCTTTTGTGTCTCCCAAGGCCCTCCAAGAGTCAACAACAATTCTTTATTACAGTCCAGAGACCCAGCTAGTTCAAATTCACAACATATAAAATACATTAAGATGAATTCTATAGCTTAAAAGTGGAAAGGTTCTAGGTATTGATCATATTACTGCTGAACTTATTAAAACTAACCAACATTGGTGGGCACCATTGCTGGCTGCTTTCTTTACCAAGATTAATAATTTTAGCAATGCCCCTGGTAGTGGAAGCAAGCAATTGTGGTGCTGAGAGAGCCAGTGGGATGTAGTGGTTTGAGTGTTGGACTACAACTCTGGAGACCAGAGATTGAATCCCCGCTTAGTCATGGAAACCCACTGGGTGACCTTGGGCATGTCACACTCTCTCAGCCTCAGAGGAAGGCAATGGCAAACTTCTGAACAAATCTTGCCAAGAAAACCCTCTTGTAGGTTCACCTTAAGGTCACCATAACTCAGAAACAAGTTGAAGGCGTACAAAAACAACAACAATTGTGGTGCTAATCTATAAGAAATGTCAAGTCACTGATCCAGGGAATTACAGACTTATTAGCCCGCCATCAATAATGGGAAAGTTATATGCTCATTTCCTATGTAACAACTGACTTCTTTTTGAATTCTAATCATATTCTTACTGAGGCACAGGCTGCATTTAGAGAGAATTACAGCATTCAACTTTTGGTCATTGTTTGGTCTTCTCTCACCTTGCTGAAAAATATTCTAGATCTCTGCAAGGTAAGCTGTTTGTTACTTTTATGGACTCAAAGTCAGCTTTTGATTCCAGCTCCAGAACTAACTTATGGGAGAAGTTGGATAATACAGTATTTTGGTTGATAAAATACTTTGGAGGGGGGCATTATTAAGGCTTTATGTAGTAACAGCAAGCTACAAGTAAGATGTAGTATCCAGGGCCAGCTTTCTAGATAAATATCTATATCCAGAAGGGTCAGACAAGGCTGTAGTCTTACACCAATCATGTTTAACCTATTTTCAAATTACCTTGAAGATGTCTTAATGGACCCTAATGGTCATTTGCCCAAACTTGGAGACAGGAAAATCCCCACTCTCCTCTATGCTGATGATGCAGTTATTCTTTCACATTCTGGACCTGGGCTAAATTATCTACAAAGGAAGTTTTTGAATTAATGTCTACAAAATGATCTAAAATTAATTTTGGGAAGTCTAAAGTTATGGTTTTTGAGAAAAAAAAATTCTCAATGCGGATGGACATTACATGGTCACATTCTGGAACAGGTTAGAAGTTTTCAACACCTGGGGCTGATATTTCATCACATGATGTCATCACAGATCTGCTACCTATCAGAAAACACAAGTTAGTCGGTCTGCCATTTTGCATTATTTCTGTACCAAATTGGGGGGGGGGAATATATACCACCTGTTGTTAAAAGTCTTTAATGCCAAGAAAATTGCACAATTGCTCTAGGCCTCTGCTGTTTGGATTAGGGGAGTAACATCAGAGTTAAATAATCTTCAAGCTAAATATTTGCAGACTCTTCTCCAAATCCCCAATTCTATAGTTAGAAACAAGGAAATGCCCTCTATTGACAAGGGTTTGGTTGGCAGCTTTAGAATTTTGGCTTAAGGTTAATATTTTTAAATTGGATGCATGTCTCTACCTATCTATATGCTGCTAGCAAAAGCTTCCCACCAAAAAACTGCTTCAATTGGTCTGTCATCATCCCTCCTTTCACATCTGGGCTATGTCACTGCTCTGAAATCAGTTAAAAAAGACTGTGCTTTCTGTGGCCTTCAGGCTTATCGTACTCATTCGTATTGAGCTCGTTGAATGCGGAATATGTCGGGCATTTTCATCTAGCCAAGTATTTAAAGAATTTGACTCTTTAATTATTGTAGACTTTTTACTAAGGCTAGATTTAATGTTTTTCCCTCTGAAATGTTCTGAGGTAGATTTTTCTGTGTCCCTCATACCACAATGTTATTGTGGTATATACCTATAATAACCAGGCAGTAGAATCCATGAAGCGCATTCTTTCAGCTTGTGAATTCTACAAGCAGGTTCGACAACACATGATTAATACATTAGTAGTCAAATAAAAAAATTAAATCTGCTCCAAATGCCCCCAAAACACCCTCTGGAGGATAGGGGGCATATTTGTTACCTGGGGAGGGGGGCATTTAGGTGAGGCTTTCTTGTTATAGAAACAAGAAAGAACCAGGAAGCAACTTCATTTCATATTGTTTAAAAAAAAAAAAGGACTCTTTGGGCCTAAAATGGCCCAGCCGCCTCGTCCCCAAGCATGATGAATATTCTCCCACACCCCTTCAGGGCATTTGAGGGCAAAATGATTTTTTCATGGTGGGACTGCAGCCCCTCAGGGTCTCCTAGGGGTTTATGGCAGTTGCTTATCCCTGAATTAAGGGTATCATAGCTCAGTTGTAGATACCCACCTTGCATAAAGAAGGTCCCAGGGTTACCCTTTGGCATTGCCACTTGAAACGATCAGGTGGCAGCTGATGGGAAAGGCTTCTTCTTGCAGTCTGAGAACACAAAACAAGGATGGATGGACAAATAGTCTGACATCATATACAGAGCATCTGCTGTGTGTATATGTGCTTTCAAATCACCTGTCGATTTATTGAGATCCCATGGATTTCCTAAGGCTTTCTTAGGCAATGAATACTGAGAGGTGGTTTTGCCAGTTCCAGCCTCTGAAATATAGTCTACAGCACCTGGTATTCATTGGCAGTCTCCCATCCAAGTACTAACCAAGACTGCCCCTGGTTGGCTTCCAAGATCATACAGGATCGTCCACTATTTACTTACCTGCCAGCAAGTCCGACTGAACTCAGCAAGGCTTGCCTCTGAGTAGACATGTAAAGGATTAGATCAATGGTTCTTAACCTGTGGTACACGGACTTCTAGGGGGCTGTGATGTCCTCACAGGGAGTCTGTGAAGGTTTGATGACTTAAAGGCTGCTCAGCCTACCTCCTCCCTACAACAGAGTGGCCATGTGAGGAGCCAAGACAAAGGCTGGCTGGCTGGCTTGTTAGACCTGCGTGTTGTTGTTCAGTCCACTCCAGCTTCAAACTAGCCAGAAGAAGCAGGAGAAGTGATGCTGAGGGAAGGTTTAACAGATGGTGTAATTGCTAATGGTTCAGTGTTCAGGTATTTTTGTTGTTATTGTTGTTTTAAATCTTGAGTCAACTCTTGGGGGTCTGCAGCAATAAAATATATTTAAAGGGGGTCTCTGGGAAAGAAGATGTTATGATCCACTGAATTAGACTATTAATTTCTCTTCATTCCATTACTGAACGTGCTTTATGTGTTAGCCTGCAGGCAGAGAGTCCAATATCAAACTGCAGAGTTTTCAAAGAAAACAAATGTCTGGGTTTTCATTTATTAAATGCAAGCTACATTGTTCAAAACTCAGTATGTGTTGTGTGCCTTCAAGTTGCCTGTTGATTTATCGTGACCCTATGAATTTCATAGGGCTCTCTAGGGCAAGGAATACTCCAATATGGTTTTGCCAGTTCCTTCCTCTGATATATAGCCTGCAGCGCCTGGTATTTGTTGGTGGTCTCCCATCCAAGTACTTACTAGAGCTGACCCTGCTTGGCTTCCATGAGCAGATGGGATCTGGTGCTTTTAGGACACAGGGTATATTTCCCTTAATGTCTTGTCTGATTGCTAGTTACACTATTTCATTTTGCATGTTGTGCATCCAACTCTTAATGAATGTGGTCCAAAGCCATCTATGTCAGTGCTTGTAACATTTTCAAATACAAAGAAGTGCAGTGTGAAAATAATTTATTTCTGGGGGGGTTGTTTGTTTGTTTGTTGGTAAAGCAAAGGCCCCATCCATAGAAGACTAAGTAAGTTTCATTTCAACACTTCAGTTGAGTAAGCAGCCAGGGATAAAATAATATCTGAAATGATGAAGAATAATCCGACAACACCTTTTTTCATGTAATTGATTGAAAAATCTATTTTAGTTTACTTTGGGTCTCTTTCAGCTGTAGTTGCTATTAATTATTTGTCACTTACTAATATTGTTCATTCTGCCAGTCTAAACCTGCATTCGTCTGCAAGATATTTGTAGCCAGCAAAAATGAATGGGTAGAAATTGGTAAAATCACACTGACTTTTAACATCGTATTTTAATTCTGTTATAGTGCACTTTTAATTTTTTTTTAAAGAAGACATGCTCTTTACTTTAGAAATGATTTGACACTGGTTTGATGTCATTTGACAATGAATTGCATTGTGTGTATCTTAAAATTATTGTTTTTTCTCTCTCTCATGAAGTGTGAAATGTTAGCAGCTTTCAGTATGTTTTTTTTCCTCCTCAGAATTGCATTGATATGGGATGTGACAATCTTGGAATGATATGTAGACTTCAGAAGCTGTTTTCATTTGCTCTATTATTTTGATATATGTGGCAGTCCTATTTTGGGCAGTGCTATCTTCCCCCTCCTCTTTAAGAGCTGTGAGGGGTTTGTGAGCTCACACATTGGGGTCACATGCTGTTCATGTGAATTAGGATGGGAAATGTGTTGAAATAACACATAGAGATGTCCAGCTGGCAGCAGACTCTGAGTAGTGAAAGGAACAAAAAGCATGGAGGAAGCCTTTGTTAAAGCACTCATTTCATAGCTCATTTTTGTTGTTCTCATTGTTGCAATAGCCTCTTCCTGCTTTCAAGATGACCAGCATGCAAAAGAATGGATATAACATTTCTTTTAGTACACACATGCTTTCCAGCTTTACATTTCGTCAACCTGTCCTCTCAAAGCTGTTCCCAAAGGTGGGGAACCATTCACAGGCACCTCCTATTATGTGTACACTGACAGGCCTCTTTGGATCCCATCCCAGTTCATTTCTGTAAGATTTAAAATTGTATCTATTTATTTTTTATTAAAGCATTCACATATATACATGGATGCTGTGTTGAGCGGTCATGCCTATCATTGTTTATGCCTGTGTATAGATTATTTAATTATGACAGGAAAAAAGATGAGGTCCGTGGGCATAAAGTTTAAGCATAAACTTTCTTTAAGTATAAAAAAGTAGGTTTTCTTTCTCTCATAAAAGTTAAGAAGCTGAACAGTGGGAGACTGAGGACACATAAAAGGAAGTACTTCTTCACATCTCTCTCTGGCTTTTCTTCGCAAACGAAGATTCAGGAAGGACTCATCCCGCGCTTTCTGCAAGCGCGCTGATGACTGAAAAGGCCAATCCGAGATAAACAAGTCCAGTTGCAGAAAGCACAGCAGAGGGTCTCCTTGGGTGATGTTTCCGGGTTGTGATTCTTTCTGCGTTGTCGTTTCTCTTCAAGACTTGTTCGATGTGAGTTCTCAAATAAGGCTGCAGCATTGTGGGTAGTGTGTCTCCATGCCTCCCGATGTGAAGCCAGGTGGACCATTGTTGGTGATCAGTTTGGCCAAGCCTGAGATGTTGTTTCAGGGAATCCTTGTATCGCTTTTTTGGAGTGCCCCTCTTACGCTGACCCGTGGCGAGTTCACCGTAGAGTACTATTTTTGGGAGGCGATGGTCCTCCATCCTAGGAATCGACTGCCAAGATGCAGTTATGGCTGCCATTTTGGATGGCTTTGAAAGGGTATGGGCTAAATTCATGGAAGATGGACCTAGTCAGTGCCTACTAGTCAGACAGGCTATGTATCATCTCCAGTATATCAGTTGATGGAGAGTGTGAGATGGAGGTGCTGTTGCATTCATTTCCTGCTGGTGGGCTTCTTATGGGTGACTGACCTGTGTGAACAGAATGTTGGAATAGATAGGCCATTCGCCTGATTCAACATGGTTCTTCTTCTCTTCTATGCTCTTAGATACAAAGACCCAAATCCAATTGTTACTTTGGATTATAGTAGACCTGTTGAATCAGTTAAACTTACATAAATGTTGATCTAAAAATGTTCTCATTAATTCTGTGAGTCTACTTTTGTGGGGACTAACAATTGGTTTTAGGCGCAAAGGAAGATAAAAGCTTCTGAGGGCATCAAATGTCCCAGGTATAATCACTGTCTTACAATCATATCTTGCATAGTTCTCATTTTAGTGCTCTACCAGGCTGCCTGGAATGCTTTAGGGGTAAGTACAAATTATTTTAAGGAAGCATCACTCTTTAGATTACCTTCAGAACTCTAGCACACCTCAGGATAACTCATTCCTTCAGGCTAGACCAGCCTTTCTCAACATTTTTATCCTGGAGGAACCCTAGAAATTATGTTTAGGTCTCAGGGAACCCCTGCATAAACATTATTTTATATACTGCTATTGCTTTCTCCCCACAATCACAATCTCTTGGGGAACGCTTAGCAATGTCTTGGGGAACCCTAGGGTTCCAGGGAACCCTGGTTGAGAAATACTAGGCTAGACCAAGCAACTATGCCTTCTGTTTTCTTCTTCTTTTCTGTCAGAAGTGATGGATCATGTCCTCCCACCCCAGCTTTGGAGCAGATCTGTCTTCCCTCCTTTTTGTTTTCCATGGTACTGTTTGAGAAACTAATGTTTATGTGCATATGCTTTGTTGGATCAGAACTTCAAAGTACAAAGAGATAGAGGCAAATGTGTAGTTTTGCTTACCTTTGCCATAATTTATGGTCCTGTGTCATTTTGGTTGACTTTTTCACAAACATGGAATGAAATTACACATGACACCAATCCAAGTAGAGTTCTGAGTCATGCCTTTGAAAGTCAGACTTCAGCTTCTGCTAAAGATACATGGTACAGATGGTTTTTTAATGTATAAAGCACTGTGCAGATGGTTTTGATGTATAATTCATGATCACTACTGAGTTTTCCCACTGCTAAGGGCACTCTATTGTTCATCCTTTCTTTTTTAATGTTTGAGCTTATATGATTGTTATTGCCCCTCTGCCTTGCTTACAATCTTCTATATTGCTCTACAAAAGTCATTTATTAAGACATGAGTTATGTCTACCAAAGTGCTGTGCTTTTCTATATCCCAGCTTGGCACAATGACACATGTAATTTAGGAATGAGTGCTATGTAAGAAGCAGATTTTACATATTGGATTTTAGAGGAAGGCTGCAGCTTAGAAGGTATTAGTGCAGAGATTTATGATTGTGCAGTGCTGTATTGTGGTGTAGGTTTTAATTTGTGGAATAGGTCACTGAAGCGCAGGAAAGGCACCTGTAGCTATTTGTGTTAATTTGAGGAAAGAGTCCTATAGGGTATTACTCCATCACTTCATTGCGTTGAGTGGAATATTTCAGCTAACATTACTATTTGCACCTGTACTGAGTGACTGGAAACTGCTTCTGTTCTTTATATATATATATATATGTTTAAGTAATTAATTATTTATGTATTAATGCTAAGGCTATGAAAACACAGGCATTGTCAGTAAACACAGAGCAGGTGACACACTGAAAATTTGGCCCATGTGCCTGGGCTTTGTCTGTCTACCTGCTTCCTTGGAGTGGTATATGCCTTCCTCCCAACAAAGAGGTGTGGAAGCTTCACTTGATGCTGAATTCTATGACCCAACTCTTCACGGGGAAGATATGGGCACTTTGGTGCCCATTCTAGCTCCTGATCATCTCTTGGCCATATTGTAAAGAACTGATTTCAGCCTACATAGCACACACCAATGCACTTGTTACCTGTCTTCCACTGCATTCTTCAAGGTACATATACCCAGACCACCTTTTAGGATTAGGATAGTTACAGCATATCAGTTGTTCAGCTGAGGCATACATTTCCATTGATCTTTAGAGACTTCATGAAACCTGAGTGTCTTTCTCCATGGACTTTTCTGTTTGGTGGTGGAGAAGCAATTTTAAACTAGCAGTCGGTTGGAGGATT
The DNA here is from genome assembly GCA_030847615.1 of Gambelia wislizenii. Classification (NCBI taxonomy): domain Eukaryota; kingdom Metazoa; phylum Chordata; class Lepidosauria; order Squamata; family Crotaphytidae; genus Gambelia; species Gambelia wislizenii. Next base: position 116,482,167 of record JAUMIR010000004.1, read on the forward strand.
AAGAGCAACCTTCTCCGGTTTGCAAATGTCAAGTTTTCAATTCAGACATGCAGGAAGCAGAACTCCATTATATGGATGCTTCAGTGCATGAAAGGAAGAGATTTTTCACTGCAGGCTTTCTGCTGTAGCTACCCAACCCCTGCAAAGCTGCTCTGTAGGATTCTGGGACCATATGGAAGACCATGGGAGATGATACTAGATCTACATAAGGAAAGAGAAAACAAAGAAAACTGCTTCCTCACTTTTTCCAGTGTACATCTTTGCTAGTTTTTGAGTCCTTCTGTGAATGGAAAGAACTGTTTTGTGCACAGAAATGCAAGCCCTGGATCCAACTAACCATCATTTTTATTCAACTCACTCCTAAATTGACAGCAATGATCAGCTGGGGACAATGGCCTTTCTGTTGCACTTTCTGAAGTGTACCTTCTTCTCTTGGGAATACAGTAAGAGAAAAGTTGCTTACCTAGCATCCAGCAGATGTTATCTCTTCCTTTAGTCAAAGACTACTTTGCATTCCCCTGAGACCATTGCTTGATGTTATCTGTTTCTTCTCTGTAAAATGGCAATAATCCTTATGAAATTCTGTTTCTACACAGCCACTGTAAATACAAAATCCTTCACAGATCATGCTGATAATGAATATTGACGCATGCAAAATACTTCACAGATAATGCACTATATTAATAAACCACTTTTATCTAACTTGTATCAAAAGCTACCTCAAAACCTTTCAACACATAATCAAACACCCTTAGTGCAATCCTATTCACATTGACTAAGACCCCACCTATGCGAGGCAAAACCTCTGGATTACTCCGCAGTAATTGCAAATCACAGCAGCTGCAATTTGTCTTAATGGTGTTCTGGCCCCCCAAAGCATCACATACCCACTGGTCAACATCGTGGCCATGAGTGATTTACTCACATTTTTACTTGCCTTAATTTGCCATTGCTGAACTTTTTTTTTCTTTTAAAAAAAACCAACAATTTTCCACTGTTCACTTGAGCGATGTTTTGCCTATAGAAAAAAACAAACAAAAAAACCCTACCCCATTTTATTGCCTTTGTGATCACTCGCTAAGGCAAAAAACCAAAATGGAGGATCCGGCACTTGCCCTATTAGCAAGCCCTGCCCCCGCGCTCATCTGGCTAATCAGCTTTGCACTTCCTCTCCTATGAGAAAATGATTCAAAGCAAATTGCTTGTCCAGGAATGCACATCCCCTTGCTTTTCCGTCTGAGCTCTTGACGTTTTTGGCCCCCCTCCTTCTGAATACAGTGAAATGATGTGAGATCCCACTAAAACAGGTAGGATTCTCCTTGCATTTTGTAAGAAGTATTTTCACCATTTAGACAGCCCCTTAGAAGTCCCACTGAATGCAGTGAGGCTTACTCCAGGTAAGTGAGTATAGGCTTGCAGCCTTTAGCTGGAATCCTGTTGATACACTGCTCTAGTAGTTGCAGTTTTTCCAGGGCTCATGGGGTGTGGGGAGTTAGGGCAACTTGTTAGGGCCCAGAGATTTGGAAGGGGGCCTAGAGCCTGACTATATAGCATACATTTTTGTCTTTGGAGCACAGCAGCCACCAATCCTGTATTTTTTAATCCAGTGAGAGCAGGAAGAGCAGGTGCTGGATCCATCACTGTACATGGTGCTTTACAAGTACAAGAGCAACCAAAAAAACCAAAACAAAACCCAACCCTAGGTCCCTGCTCTTAGGTTTGCAATCTAATTAAGACATGACACAAAAGGAAAATGAGAGGGCAGCATGGGAGGTGATTCAATCCAGCAGATACTGCCTGTTCTACTCTCCCTCCAAGGCCATGGCATTGACAGTTGTGATGGAGGCAAGGCCTTTCCTCTGCTTCTGGGCACTAGGTAGGATGGTAACAAGCCAACACTTGAAAATTTGGTATTCAGCAAAATAGTCTCAAATTATATCCCAAATGCTGTGGGAGCCCACTCTTTGTGCTCTCAGCTCTGCAAGCCCAGGTGACTGAGGTAACACATGAGGCAAGCCTATGTATTATTATTATTTTATTAAGTCCGTTCAGCAGTTCAGCTACCTGGGAAGCATCATCTCCTCAGATGCCAAGATTGACAAAGAGATCGATCACAGATTAGCAAAGGCATACAGCGCATTTAGAAGACTTTACAAAAGAGTCTGGAGTAATAAACACCTGAGGCGAAACACAAAAATCAGTGTGTATAGAGCCATTGTACTGTCTATTCTCCTTTATGGGTCTGAAACATGGGTCACCTATCGCCACCACTTATGACTCCTCGAATGCTTTCATCAGCATTTATGCACAATCCTAAATATACACTGGACTGACTATGTGACGAATGTTGCTGTCCTTGAGCAAGCAGGGATCACCAGCATTGAGACCATGATATTGAGAACACAGCTGCGCTGGGCAGGGCATGTTTCTAGGATGGAGGACCATCGCCTCCCCAAAATAGTATTCTATGGTGAACTCGCCACGGGTCGGCGTAAGAGGGGCGCTCCAAAAAAGCGATACAAGGACTCCCTGAAACAACACCTCAGGCTTGGCCAAATTGATCACCAACAATGGTCCGCCCTGGCCTCACATCGGGAGGCATGGAGACACACTATCCACAATGCTGCAGCCTTATTTGAGAACTCATGCCGAACAAGTCTTGAAGAGAAACGACAACGCAGAAAAAATCACAACCTGGAAACATCACCCAAGGAGACCCTCTGCTGTGCTTTCTGCAACCGGACTTGTCTATCTCAGATTGGCCTTTTTAGTCATCAGCGCACTTGCAGAAAGCACGGGATGAGTCCTTCCTGAATCTTCGTTTGCGAAAAGAAGCCAGAGAGAGAGATTAATTTATTTCCCACATTTCTCCCCATAATGGGACTCCTGGCAGCTTGCAACATTTTAAAAAGCAATACAGATTAAAAACTATACAAAATCTTCAAGAAAAGTATAAATATAAAAGTTGTTTAGAAGACAAACAATTTTTGTCACATTAAAAACATTAAAATTCATTAAAAGACTGTATACAACCCATAAAACAGCACAGCACACCATTTAAAAACCATCCCAATCAGTTCCTAAAAGTCTGATGACACAAGGGCGTTTTAACTTTCTGGCAGAGGGTGAGCCATCCTGGCATCCCTAGGGAAGAGCCACCAAGAAGGCTCTCTCCCTTGTTCCCACAAAACGAGCCTTAGAATGTGGTTCAGGCCTCAAATCTCATCAGAAGCGGGCCTCTTACCAGAGTTGCAGGTAAGAGTCGCTTGGTGTGCAAGAGCTTTAATTTTGTGGGATCTTATAACTCTTGTGGGAGGTCTTCTTACACCAGTTGACAGAAGTATTATATAGGCGTGCCTCATGTGTACTAGCCATCTTGAGCTGACCTGGCAACAGAGAGGGCTGTCCCACATCGTGGCATGGAAATCTTGGCAACCCTAACTGTTGGGAGGTGGACTTTTTACTGAGATCCAAACCTGCTGTTGGTGGCGTTGGTTACATCCATGTGCCAACAGAATTCTAGCCTTAATTTCTCATTTTCAATATGCTTGAATGCACCTAGGTTTATCTAAACTTTATAGGTCCTGTAGCATTTCAGAATTCCTGTATCTGTTCGAAGAAACTGTTATTCTTCACTAATGGCATGCTATCACTGTGTGATAGTACCTGAGGAAATCTACAATCTACTTTGAATTCAATCTATTTTGAATTCTCTATATGATTTATTTTAACCACAATATCAACAGGATACAATTCAGGCAGTACAATTCAGGCAGTACATGCCCTTTCCTCTACACTGCTGTATAAGTATCACATTTAACCCCAATGCTGCTCCTTCTTTCTGATGTGAATGTGTCTGATATGAATGTGAGAACTGAACAGAATACACTTACAGCCAGTAGTCAGTTGACACTGTCTAAAAATTATCAACCACTGCCTCTAAAACCTACAAAATACAGATGTTTTGACCTGTAGGAAAGGTAAAGTATTAAAGGTTGTTAGTAGATCACTATTATCTCCTGCAGCTTGCATGTTTAACATTTCTAGGCTATACGGTAACCCTTTTCTTCATTAAAAACTACAGCCAACACAATTTGACATTAAATGGCTGCAGCAGGATCTTTGTGATGCAACATATTTCTGTGCTCAAACCTTGAACTGTTTCCCCCCTCCCCCAGACAGCTTCTGTTTCTTCATTTTGTGAGATGATTTACAATGCATTCTGCTTGGCCTCTTCTTCAATGCCATGCTTTCTTTCATTATAAATCAATCGAGTAGGTGAAACAGTATAAAATCTTTTCCTGAAATCCAGATAAATTATGTTCACTCTTCTACCAGTGTGGAGATGCACTCAAGAAATTCAGTTGTATACAATCTTCCTTTAAATAACCTATTCTCAGTGACCCTTGACTGTTCACTGATACCATAATGCTTTATCATCTTGACAACTGATGAGTGAAATTTTTAAATCAGAAATCTCTCTGAGGAAGAAACTTGGATGTGATAGTGTCTCAGAAGAGCCAAGGATGCTAGTATGGGTATACATGGCAGTGGGATTCAAAGGAATATCTACAAAGTGTAGTTTTGGGCATCTTGGCCTCTGGACCAGCCACAGGTAACTCTAATTACCCTCCCTTCAATCTGATGCTACCATGGCAAATGGCATTGGCCCTTGGCCATGCTGCTTGGGGATAGAGGGAGCTGTAGTCCAAGATATCTGGAAGGCATCAGGTTGTGGATGCCAATTCACTTCATAAGAGTCCATATTAAGAGGAGAACTTTGCAAGCACTCCAGGTCCTGCATTTGAAACAAAGACCTCTGGTTTATTGTGATTAAACACAATTTCCCCCTTTCCCTGATCCACGTTCCCAGGACTCAGATCAGTATTGCCCTTAGAATCCCTTTGCTGTTCACTGCTATTCAGTGCTATTAATGATTCCTTTGTTGCTTCGCAATTCAGACATTTTTGTAACCGCTTCTGTTCTTGCAGCATGCGGGTTCTTCCCTTGCTACCTGAAGCCTACGCAATCTTGTACCAATTGTAATAGTGATGGATGTGTAGACCATCACACCCTCTTTCCCTCTTGCACTTGCTTAGCAATGTCTCATTGGTCTAACTCATTGTCTCCAGCTCTGCCTCCCCGGCCCCCATATTCTGAATTCAATGACTCTACCATCTACTTGTGCTGGTTTCTAACCTTTACTTCTCCTCTCTGCTTGCCTCACACTATCCCCATATCCCTTTGTCCCTCTCCTCCACATTCTGCTTTATCCTCGACTGCTTCCAGCCCCACTGTTAGCTGGCAGGGGAGTTAATATGGGGGAACAACTTGGACAATATGAGGCTCATGCTGCTTTTAAACCCTGATTTCTAACATCTTCAACATACTTGCAGCTCTTAGGGTTCTATAAACCTACTTTCACAAATTGCAGACTGAACAAGCTGAAATGTCACAACCATCCTCTAGATATCACCAAAAGGACAATTCCCATGGTCACACCACACAGTTGATACATGAATCTTACTATGTGTTTGTACAAATGTGTGATCCATATTCATCTGTCTCTTGGGGTTCTTAGCACTAGGCAGGGTTCATATGGAGATGGTGCACACATTTGGTCCAGTACATAGCATAGAACAAGAGGCTTACTGTTACATATCTACTATGGGGAACCAACGCTTTAGGGCCCTGACTATCTGTCCTGGTTGTGATTTTAAACTCACAAGAACTGTAAGAGGTTAACTTGGTAACATGCTAGTTCTTAATCCCAGAATAGTGATATGGTTTAACAACAAGTAAAGGGTCTCAGTTCCACCAATAAGCATAAACTAGAGTGGCACAAAGTCCACATATTCATTTCTGGTGGAATACCAATACTTTCCAAATACTGGGACTTTTAAATCTACTTCATTTTAAAATTTGCATATAAAAATTATTCTTTGTCTACTCTTAAAAACATAACTGTGTATGACATATATGACACCCCACAAATCACAGTTGCCATTGGAATTAACCTTGTGGAGTTGGGGCCTGAGTAAGTGAAGCTGATGGAAAATGTTTTGTTTGTTGTCTGAGCTAGCTGAACCAATCAATTAGAGAAAACAGGTCAAAAAACTGATGAAAAACATGGAGCTGGGACTTGCACCAAACCCACCATGTTTCACAGAACTCATTAGTTCTCTTACTTAGTAGCGAGTCATGTATTTATGTACTAGGTATGTGTGCAAAACAGTGAGCATGGTATGAGTGTCGGACCAAGGACTAAGGTCAGGGTTTGAATTGCCAGTGAGCCAGAGAAACCCAGCGGGTAACCTTGGGGAAGCCACCTTCTTTCATCCTTAGAAGAAGAAAATGGCAAACCCACTCTGAAGAAATTTTACCAAGAAAACACTAGGATTGCCATAAATCAGAGATGACATAAAACATGTAACAATGAATGTATGCAAAAGGCATAAATTCTTATGGTTTTAAAGAGTGGGAGGGTTCTGTATTGAAATTATACAGGTCAACCCCCATATCCACAGGACCAGTATCCACAGTTTCATTTATCCACATCCAAAAAAATATGTACTCGCTAAGCATTTTCTAGATCCTCCAGTGTGATTCTATGGTATGCTTCTGCCAGACTTTGGGCCAGAAGTCATTCATTTCATTAGGATTCACAATCATCCATGTTTTCCAGCAGTGTGGGGAGGGAATCCTTCCATGGGTATTGGCTCCGCCTCTGACCAATCACAGGCAGGATATCCTATAACAAAAGAAGAAACAGCCATCCCCCTTGGAGGAGCCAACCCAGCCTCCCCAGTTACGTTCTGCCTCGTGCAGGAGCAGGCACGGATTACTTTGTGTTCCAGGGATACCTACCAAACAAAGGATCTAAGATGGCGGCCCCCTTGCACATACACATGCGGGTGGGTGATCTCTCCTCTGAAGAGGAGGATTCGGCCTCGGATCCTGCTGGGGTCGACTCCCAGCTGGCGGACAGAAGACTCCGTGACCCTTTAACAGGGCTCACATTGAGCCTAGCGGCAGCGGACCAACCACTACCAGAGCACAGTGGGGTCTCCGACCAGGAGACAGACCGCACAAGCGGGGATGGCGTGGGACCCTGGCTGGCGTACCCAAGTGGGCCAGAACCGAGGAGGAGGACAGCGCCGGTGAGGAGGACCTACCCCCGCTCATTTTGGGAGGTAAGACCCTGCCGCCTCAGCTGACGGAGTGGCTCGCGCTGGTGGCGCGCCAGACGCTGGTTGCAGGAGTGACCATCGGGAGCCCTGCGAGGCAAAGGGCATGCTCCTTTCTGGGGGGGAACACCCTTCCAGGCCACCCCCTGACAGGGCGACTGAGGCCAAGGACGAGGGCCGCAAATGCGGTGCAGAATCCGCGGCGCAGGAGCCCCAGCTGCCACAGCCAAGCCGCGCGGTGACTCTCGAGCCTAGTAAAGGGGGGGAGGACGCTCCTCCACGAACGAGGACAAAGAAGACCAAGCATACCCAGGGCCCCAACTGGGATGAGAGGGCCAGGGATTAGGAGGATGAGGCATCTCCTAGGGAGGAAGGGGAGCTCTCATCAGAGGGGGATGAGGACCATGGGGAGGAACAAGTCTCTTCTAGGTTGTTTGAGGTGGCCTCCTTCTACTTGTTAAGAAAAAAGGCCTTGAGGGCTTTGGAACTGGAGGTCCCTGATGCACCTTCTGGTGAGAATAAACAGAGGGTTCCGGAACTGAGACCCTCGGGGAAAGGGTCAGGCAATGTGTTACCATTTCGTGAGATTCTAAGGGATGCCATGTTAGGGGAGTGGGCCCACCTAGGAGTTTCCAGGACCACCCCTACTTATGTTAAACAATTGTATTGCCTAACAAATGATGGGATGGACCTTATTAAACTGCCGGCTATCGATGCTCCAGTGGCCAGGCTGGTCTCTGGATCGCTTTTTCCATGGGATGGCGATGAACACCTTAAGGCCCCAGATGATAAGCGCATTGATACCTTTTTGCGCAGAGCTCATGAGGCTTCAGCTTTGGTCATTAGGGCTACAGCAGCAGCGTCTATTTTTTCCAGGGCCATAATTAGGTGGTCCAAGGACATGCTGACCAATGTGCCAGATGATGAGGTTAAATATCGCCAGGGCATGAATAAAATAGCCAAGGCATCTGCCTTCTTAGCCGACGCCAGTCTTGACGCGTTACGTTTTGCTTCGAGATCCATGGGAGCAAAAGTGGTGGCTAGGAGACAGCTCTGGCTTAGAAACTGGAATGCAGATAGCAAGGCCAAGGCGAATCTGACTTCTTGTAACTTCAAGGGAGGAAAATTGTTTGGTGAAACCTTAGAGGACGTTTTGGTAGAAATGAAGGGTAAGAAGAAGTCACTACCATCTCTGCCCAAGAAGGAGGACCGTAGGCCCTTTCAGTCAAATTTTCGAGACTTTCGAGGTTTCAGAACCAGCAACCAGAGAGATTACAGGCAGTCTAGAACCACCTGGGGTTCCTCAAAAGGTCAACCTTTCTACAGAAGCAGATCAAACCAACCCAGCAAGTCATCTTCCACCCAGACCTCCAAGCAGGGGGGCAAGGGCGGTCAATCACTATGACTATGGGGCGATTCCAGTGGGCGGCAGGCTGGCCAACTTTGCCAGGATCTGGGGGGTTACCTCCTCAGATACCTAGGTTCTCAGAATGGTCAGTTTGGGTTATACGATAGACTTCACGGAAAAACCACCCACACATTTCGTGCAGTCGTGCACGACCATGTCACTGGAGAAGCAACAACGGATGGAGACAGCCATTCAGCATTTCCTACAGATTCAAGCAATAGAACAGATTCCATTAGCGGAGACGTTCACCGGGACCTACTCCCTCCTTTTTCTGGTCCCCAAGAAGAACAAGGACTGGAGGGCCATTCTAAACTTGCGAGGCATCAACCGTTGGGTGATGAAATGCAAATTTTGAATGGAGACACTTCGGTCAATTCTGGAAGGGATACAGGAAGGCGATTACCTGGCATCTCTGGATTTACAGGAAGCATATCTCCACATTATGATTCATCCGGCCCACAGGCGATTTCTCCGTTTTGTGTTCAAGAAGAGTCAATATCAGTACTGGGCCCTTCCATTTGGCCTATCGTCATCCCCCAGAGTGTTCACCAAAGTTCTGGTAGCATTGATATCACATCTAAGGATCCAGGGGGTACATCTCTTCCCGTTCCTTGACGATATCCTGATCAGGGCCCCTTCTCGCAAGAGAGCGGTACAGGATGTGAACACAACTATTCAGTGTCTGGAAGCCCACGGCTTCGTTGTGAACAAGGAGAAGAGTAATTTGGAGCCGGTTCAGAGGCTGCAACATCTGGGGAGTGTGTTGGACACCGAGACTTATCGGGTCTTTCTTCCAGAGGACAGGAGGATGAAGATCAAGGAGTTAGTGGAACTGGTGTTGAACCAGCCCAAAACACCTCTCATGTCCCTAGTGAGATTACTGGGACTGATGATAGCTTGCATAGACTCTGTCCCGTGGGCGAGGTTCCACCTTAGGGACCTTCAATGGTTTTTGCTTCCCTTTCAGTATCTCATTGCCAGAAGGGCATGCAGATTTCTAAAGGTTCCATCGGAAGTGAAACTCTCACTGAAATGGTGATTGTCAGAAAAACTGAAGGAAGGTTTGCCGATAGTGGAACCGTGTCAGGTCATTGTGACAACAGATGCATCCCTGCTAGGCTGGGGAGCCCATTGCCAGGATCAGATGGCACAACGGATGTGGTCCCCGCAGGAACGAGAACTCAGCATAAACCTTTTGGAGTTACTTGTTGCGAGGTTGGCTCTGAGTGAGTTCACTCATTTGGTGAAGGGGAGACACGTTCTGGTCAGAAAGGACAACATTTCTTCCAGATTGCACATAAACAAGCAGGGAGGGACCCGCTCTTGGTCCCTCATGCAAGAGGCCAAGAAGATGTTCAGATGGGCAGGGGAGAATCGATTAAAGGGGAGTACTTGCAAGGGAAACTGAATTTCCAGGCCGATTGGTTGAGCAGACACACACTGGGGCACAGCGAATGGAGTCTCAACAGCTTGGTGTTCCAGATGATTGTGTTTCATTTCAGGGAACCGATGGTGGATCTATTTGCATTGGAGGAGAACCGCAAGGTCCCTCGATATGTGTGCAGGTTTTGGACTCAGGGGGCTTGGGCATTCAATGCATTGACCATAGAGTGGCCTCGGGGGTTGTGCTACACCTTTCCACCAACGGCACTTCTGGCAAAGGTGTTGCGAAAAATAAAAACAGAAAGGGCAGAGGTCATTCTGGTGGCGCCAAAGTGGCCAAGAAGACCTTGGTTTCTGGATTTGATCCATCTGCAGGTTCAGGAGCCGTGGCCTCTTCCACCATGGCCGGATCTATTGACACAGAACGGGCTTCTACATCCAGATCCGAACTGGTTACAACTCCACGCGTGGAGGTTGATCGGTCGAGACTGTTAGAGAAGGGTTATGATCCTGAGGTGGTTGAAACCATGCTGGCGGCTACGTGTCCGTCGACCATTCGTCTTTACGAGGTCACTTGGAGATCTTTCTGCAGATGGTGTCGGAGCAGAGGGATCAAACCCTTGCGGGCTTCTGTGGGGTCAGTTTTGGCCTTTCTTCAGTCGGGGTTGAAGAAAGGCTTGGCAACAAACACGTTGAAGAGACATGTGGCAGCCTTGGGTTCCATTTTGAGGGGGTTAGGTGGGAAGCCGTTGGCTTCACACCCACATATGCGCAGTTTCTTGAAGGGAGTGGCGTCCTTACGACCTCCTGTGATTCACAGATTTGCTTCTTGGAAATTGAATGTGGTATTGAAGGCCCTGACACAGAGTCCCTTTGAACCACTGAAGAAGGTGGATTTGAATTTTGTGTCTTGGAAAGTAGCCTTTTTAGTTGCAATCACATCGGCTAGACGGGTTTCGGAAATCAGTTCATTGTCAATAAGGTGGGAATTGTGTGTATTTACGAAAGATTCAGTCACTTTGAGATTGGATACCTCCTTTGTACCTAAGGTGAATTCAGTTTTTCACAGGGCTCAGGAACTGGTACTGCTGTCTTTTTGTCCAAAACTGGGAACAGAAGTAGAAAAGTTATGGCACTGTCTGGATGTTAGGAGGGCGTTGAAGGTGTATCTTCAGAGGACAGAAGCTTTTCGGAAACCAGATGCCTTTTTTTGTAGCCTACACAGGTCGGTTCAAAGGGAAGAGGGTCTCTTCCTCAACAATTGCACGTTGGCTAAGGTGCTGTATTGAGCAGGCTTATGTCGCCAGTAAGTTGCCAGTACCAGAGGGTATTCAGGCACATTCAACATGTAGTGCTTCAACCTCTGCGGCTTTGGGATGTTTTCAGTCGATTTTGGAGATTTGCAGAGCAGCGACATGGTCGTCAGCATCGACGTTTATTAGGCATTATAGGATTGATGCTTATGCATCAGCAGATGCAGCCTTTGGGAGAAGAGGTTTGCAGCAGGTTATTCATTAAAAAAAAGCATAGGGTCTGCAACCAAAAGACTACCGCTTCTGTTCATAAAAATGAAATGCAGCAACAGTAAAATAAGACATAATACAGTACAGCTTCTCCCTATACCCCAAATTTAACCTTGAGCATTTCTAAAAATGATCCATTCTTTTGATGCTGTCCTATGAAATGAATTAAGGTCCCACCTCATACTATAACCTGAAATAGAGCCACTGGTTGAGAGACATGGTTGCTCACAATTCAAACACCTTCTTCCCTTTCAGCTCCCTTTCCATGGTACACCAATTCTGCCCTTGCTAAGAAAGTGAAAAATCCACTTTGTCTTTTGCTTTTTATATTGGACAACAGTAGGGATTCTTTTAGACCACAGGGCAGGTTGAATAAAAGAAACACTTTTCAATAGTGCTGACAGTGTTAGAAAGCTTACTGAAGCAATTGAAGGCAGAACCATTTCCCCAAGAATCCATGTATGAAGGTCAGTTTCCACCTTGACTTTCTCACTGCTTTAAAGAAACAGGGAAGGAGGGAGAAATGCGCTCTCTTACTGAATCAACTATGACATCAATCCCTCAGCATAATCACTGTGCTATGTGTTCAGAGAATCACTTGCCTTTCTTTGTATTCACTATAGTTTTATCTTAAAGCCTATAAAAACATGGGCAGTTCTTTCCTAGACATTGCTTTTGTCCTTTGTTTATCAGCTTACCAGAAACCTTTCGATTAATTAGATGGATCTTTGGCCTGAGTGAGCAGGCATGTCTGGCAAATCTCATACCCTCCAACATTCCACAAGGACATGTGTGGCCAAACATCATCAAAGTGAGGTCAAGTTGGCATGAATGAAGAATACTCAAAGCTAGGAGAGGCTGCAGCAGTTTGCTTTTGCTTGGCCTACTAGGAAGGGCACTTCCCCCCCCCTTCTACTCCCCCCCCAGTTAATTGAGTGCAAACAACTTTTGCACTTTGTACTCAGCTTGCAGAAATTGAAGTAAGCTGAGGTCAAAGGGGAAAGTGAGAAGAGAAACCAGATCATTTTAAAAACAACTGAAAAAGTGGGACTATATAGGTTTGTCTCTGACAAACTGGGACAGTTGGAGAGTATGGAGATTTTCACACGGGCTATATATCCCGTGGCAGGAACAGAACAGGGTCGGGAAAGGTTTTCCCTTTCGGACGATGTTGACCCCGTTCTGTCCTTGATCTATCCTACTCCTGTGACTGTTCCAGAACAATGTAATCACGATTTTTCATCGTGAATAGACCTCCCGTTCCGTCACTATCACGGAATCACAGGTGTGTGAACAGGAGCCCGTTCCTGTTCAGAAATGACAGCCGTGGAGGGGAGGTCCGTTCCGAGCACTTCCTGGTACGATCTGGACATCGAGGTAAGTGGCACCCTTTATTTTACCCTCCCTGTTTTGATTATGTGATTTAAAGAGTGCTTTTGTGCTTGGTGAACTGATTTTATGTTTGGGGGAGTTTTATTTTTTAAATTTACTGCCCGGCATTATCACGTGATAACGTGATAACGTGATAACGTTTCAGATGGCCGGTCGTAAAAGCAGCCTTACGACGGCTGCATTTACCGCCAGCCAGCAAGGGGAGGGGGAGCCCATTCCTGCTGCGGAATTAAGGTGAGTGTGTGAAAGATTTATGTTATTCCGTGGCAGGAACGGGAGAGGAGCTAGCGGGGCAGTAACGGGACATTTTGGCCCCGTGTGAAAATCTCCTATGAAAAACTGTGTATGGGATTCAATCTGTCATACAAGATTACATCATACCTTAAGTCTTTTCTAGCTGGGCAATATACCCCATCTTGCCTCCGTCTCAGAGCCCTGCAGTCCATACAACACAGGGCATTTGTCCTATTCTACCACCAGTCAGTTCTCACAAGCCCCAGGGCAGATCCGTGGATGAGATAGGAGGAAGGTGGGGTAGGGCCTGATACAGCATTTTAGAAGACTACCTGGTTTAATCCATTTCTGCCAGGAGGAAATGGATCAGGTCCTGCAAGACTGCAGGAGCCCATCCCGGCAGGCAGGCCCTTGCTGAAGCTGCCAGTCTGCCTCACTTTCCTGGAAGGCAGGAAGGAGTCCTGCAGCATGTGGACCTTGGTCACATGCTGTGAGCCCACTTTCTTCCTTCTGAGACAGTGAAATGGGAAATGGCAGCAGCAACGGCAGCTGCATCGATGGGCTGGTGTGCCCATCAGGACTTCTTCCCATTTTATAGATGAGCTGATGAACAGTGGGCTTGGTCCATGGCCAGGATATGCCAGTGGGGAGCCGCCATATCCTGGCTCATGTAGATAAGCTCTTAAGCACCCCTTTAATTTTTATGAATGTCTTCCCCTCATTTCTGTATGTGTGTGGGGGGGGTGGAGTTGTAAAAACTGACACATAGTTTTACACTGGGAGGAACAATGCTGAGATTTGCGCACATCTTCCTGTATACCTGTAATTAAATAGATAAGTTCTCTCTCTCTCTGGCTTTTCTTTGCAAACGAAGATTCAAGAAGGACTCATCCCGCGCTTTCTGCAAGCACACTGATAACTAAAAAGGCCAATCCGAGATAAACAAGTCCGGTTGCAGAAAGCACAGCAGAAGGTTTCCTTGGGTGATGTTTCTGGGTTGTGATTCTTTCTGCGTTGTCGTTTCTCTTCAAGATTTGTTCGGCGTGAGTTCTCAAATAAGGCTGCAGCATTGTGGATAGTGCATCTCCATGCCTTCCGATGTGAGGCCAGGCAGACCATTGTTGGTGATCAATTTGGCCGAGCCTGAGACGTTGTTTCAGGGAGTCCATACAATGCTATCTTATGTGTCTCAGGAAAAAGCATGTACAGTTCCCTGGAGAACATGTCTGTTTATTTTCAGGGCAAGTTGGTTTTTAAAAAAATTCAAGGGGGAAGAGAATCTGTTTGAAATGGTGTCTCAGCTATTAATGATTGACGCATGAAATGACGAGACCACACACATAAGATTGGGTTGTAATATGGGCCACTTTATTGATAAATGTCCTATTTATTGTGTTATTCTTGTGGTATGCCAAGAGTGTCAAAAGGGGGGAGATCCCTCGTGGGGGCACACACATGGGCGGTTGGTCACAAGTGACCTAACCCCCAGCGTCCCTGAGCGACTCTCCTGAGCCCCAAGGGGGATCCCGGTGTCAGGGGTTCCCCTTGGGCGCCATCTGCTGGAGGGCCCGCATCGGGAAGGAAATCCCAAGCCATATAGCTTCTGTGAAGGATCTCCCACCCGAGGCTGACCCTAAGGATACCCTACCTCCCTGTACCCTATCCATTAGGGACGCTGGTACAGTTCAGTGAAGGATATCCTACCACTCAATTTGAGGTTGCCATAGGTGAACGCCAAGTTATTATCTCCCCGCTCCCTGCAAGTGACCACCTATTTAAAGAACCGCACCCGGAGCCAATTGTCAACATCCAAAGCGACAGTATGGGGTAGGCAAAACACCCCTCAGAAAAGAGCAGGTAAAAATTCCTACCCGGCCCATAATGCGACCAGAAATGTCATACTGTAGCAGAGGCAGGGTGGGTGGGTTTCGAAAAGATGGAAAAGAGGAGGAGACCAGGGGAGGCAAGGGGTGAAATAGGTCCTGCCTGGCGCCTCCCCTGACTCCTCCCGACCAGGGCGTGTCCATGCCCAGGCCAGCCCATGGGCTCGCCTCCCTGCGCATCATTAAAACACCTCCCCGGATCCACCATTCTTCAGGATCCGGGGGGTTGTCTGTTACTGTCTGCAAGACAAATTTTCAGACCAACACAGGGTGTTGATGGTTTGTGAATGTGTACTTTTGATAATTATTGGGATTGTAGCAGCTAAAGAAGGCTGCAGCATTGTGGATAGTGCCTCTCCATGCCTCCCGATGTGAGGGCATGGTGGACCATTGTTGGTGATCAATTTGGCCGAGCCTGAGATGTTGCTTCAGGGAGCCCTTGTATCGCTTTTTTGGAGCACCCCTCTTAGGCTGACCTATGGCGAGTTCACCATAACCTGTAATTAAATAGATAAGTTGTACAGTCATTTTGAATGGCAACCCAACTGGATTTCAAGCACCTCTAAAATAGAACAGTATTTGAAGCACCTTTAGAATTCAAGTCCTAAGAATTTTCCATGCCTTACTTTTGGGTCAACATGTGCCAAATGTAAACAAATCTGCTTAGATTGTAAATTTGGGGAACTGGCAGGCTCATCTGTATCTTCTATCTGTCTGCTTATAATACAGTGGGCCCTTCTTATTTGCTGGGGTTTGGTTCCAGGACCTCCTCTGGATACCAAAATCTGTGGATACTTAAGTTTCATTATATACAATGGCATGGTAAAATGGTATCCCTTATATAAAATGGCAAACTGCAAGGTTTGCTTTTTGGAATTATTGTTTTTTAATATCTTCAATCTGTGGATGGTTAAATCCACAGATATGGAGGGCTGACTGTACCTAGTACAGCCTTTTCAAAACTGCCCCTCCCATATGTATGGGACTAAGACCCCATATGACCCCCAGTGATTGGTCCCAATGACTGGAATCAATAGAGCTTGTAGTTCATTGCACCTGAGAGCTCTGGGGTGGGGAAGGGTGGCCTAGTATATTATAAATGCTTTACAATTACTAAATGGTACAGTAATTACTCCACTAGATTAATTCATTTAGATTTGTTGGATTAGAGCTAGAAATTATTTTGTCTTGTCCCATTTCTGTTCCAAACTCCCCACCACCAGGGGCACCCCACACACAGTTACATTAATAGATGCATATATTTCAGCAGGTTATATATTTTGGCAGATCTCTAGCTTGACATTTTTCATAGGGGCCGTCCTGCTAAAATTAATACAGAAGGAAGGTGGGTAGGATCTGGTTTCCAAACCTGTTAAGTATTATTACACAGTATATTTTAATGGAATTACATTTCCTTGTACTGATGTAGGAGTGCACTTCATAAGATCTTAAAAGTGTCTGTGCATACCTGCAGGCACACACACACACACACAGAGAGAGAGAGAGAGAGAGAGAGAGAGAGAAAGAGAGAGAGAGAACCTCTTGTGACTACAAAAAGACTACTGGTTGTTTTGCAAGCTTAGAGCCACTAATGTGCTTGTTGGCCAACTAGTTTTTTTAAATTATTTTTATTTTAAGCACCTTATAATTCTGCACTGAATGCTTGCATTTCACTTGTAAAAACAAAAACAGGTGGTTTTGAACACTTTTGCAAGAGGAGCAGAAACTGGGAAGCGTTCAATTATATCCACAAAAGTATCTGGAGAAACATCTTAAGATGTGCAAAAAAAAATTTTTTTAATGGTAGTTTTATTAGTCATTACCATATGCTTGCATGATTTTTTTTAAAAAAAGAACCTTCAGCCTTTGCTTACATGTTTTCACTCATCCAATAAGTGGATTAAAAGTTCCTGGTCCACAGCAAAGGTGGAAATCGATTTATTGTTACTAACTGATGATTAATGGTTAAAATCCATATTACTTATTAAAGGAAAATAGGGGATATTACGACTACAGAATAATAATGGATTCATATAAAACCCAAGGTAACAGTTAGTTGCAGAAGTTGGAGTTGAGATACAAAATACAAAAATAAGTTTCTTAATATTTAGCATAACAGGGGAAGTTAGAGGAAAGAACTATGTGAGATAATAATTGTTAAAATGAGCTACAAAGGAAATATCATCGTGTTATTCCAAATTTTAAGAAAAGTTGGAATTACATGGAATGTGAAATTTGAAATTTGAATGATGTAAAGAAATGTAATGAAGATGAAAATAATGTGTTTTTTTAAAAGTTCCTGGTCCAGAAATATCAAAATGTCAATTCTCAATAGGCATGCACAGGCCACAGGTGATGTACCAATGTAATTGTGATGCAATGTGGTATCATGAATTTATGTTTGGTCCTTTTAGGATTTTATATAGCCCCCTAAAAAAGGACAAGCTGAAATGCATTGAGCTTTTTGAGTAATAAAAGAACCATCTTTTTGAGCATCTTGAGATATATCTCCAACTTGTTTTGTACATTTGGATGCCTTTGCCCTCACCTATTAATGCAACACTAACTTATTTGAAAACTAATAAAGTTTCATCACCACCACACCTAAACAATTGCTCCTTTCCATTCAGGATCTTCCATCTCACATGCGAATGAATAATTTCAAACAGAATATAAACAACTAAAATTGCTAAAGCTGTAGACCTTTCTGGAGTTAGTATGAGAACCAGGCTAGCTAGAATTTAGCTACTATTTCAAAATATATGTGCCCTGCAGGGGATCTTTCAGTTGACTTTGCTAAGTATGAATCATGTTATTTGATTGATTATGAAAGTCTTGATCTTGCAAAAAACCATATGCAGCAATTACTATGGAAAAATCATGTCAAGATACAGTCTTTGAAGATTTGCCAATGATCCAGATTTGATGACGAAAAAAAAGACCACAGATTTTTTATAGTACAGCATTTTTTCAGTACCTTTCTGTCACTGCCACTGATGCCAGCCTGCTGGCTACAGAATGTACTCATGGGCCACATCCATGTAAACATAGCAAGAACATAAACCAGTTTATCATGTGCCAGCCTGGAAGGGACTTGGGGACTAATAATGGCTTTAGTTCCAGCGAACTCTTGTATAGGGAAAAGGTTGGTAAGCACAGCATTTACTTGACTTATGGTTAGACCCAACTAGAAGAGACCCATTGAATCACTGGGATTTATATAAGGCTCACATAATTGATTCAGTGGATCATACTGAAGATTTATCATTCTGATTTATTTACATCAGCTTCATAGATTTGGTTATATAGTTGGTTGTTGCATACTGATCACTTTAGTGCAGCTGTAATGCATCTTTACTCAGAAGTAAGACTTACTGTGTTCAGTGTGTTTTGTCTGGTAAGTTTGCAAAACAATGCAACCTAAGTTGCACGAAAGAGACCTCCACACAAGGTCTATCTATTAAATAATGAGACTGTGTTTCTACCTTTCAGACAAATCAGGGAGAACTGATTGTGAACACTTGAGTGGTGACCTTGAACATGTCTGAACCTGCATGACAAACATCAACACTCTCGGCTGTTCAGTTAATTGTCAGTCATCGTTTAAAGCACCTGTGTTGTCTGTTGTGTGCCAGAAAAATGCTAAGTTTAAAAGTACTTGATTCATGTTTGCACACTGCATTTAGTGGTCCCTATGTAAACCTGTCCACAGCTGCATGGTATGCTGTAAACTCCTGCGGCTGTGAGACAAGTTTACATAGGGACCACTAAACGCAGCGTGCAAACACAAATCAAGGCTATGTTGCAGAAATCATGGAACAGCAGACCCACAGATTGGAAAGTGAGTTTTATTACACTGGTGGGCCTGACTGGAATACCTTCCAAAGAGTCAGAACCAAGAGCTATGATTACAGAATACCTTTATACAGTAATGACAGTTATGCAAAAAACAATTCCCTCCTCCCTTTCTTTGGTGTCAGCAACTTCCTTGTGACAATTGTTGATAGTTCAAGGCAAGATAGCTTAGGTACAGTTTGACCGTTATTAAAGAAAGAATTTGTTTACATCAGCATATCATATGTTTATGGAACATAGGGTTGATTAGTAAGGAACATTGACTAGACCTGGGAGTTAAAGGAAAAAGACTTTGCAGAGCCCCAGAGTCTCATGGGCTATCTAATCTGACCCCAAATAGTGATTGTAAGGTGACAGCATTCAGCAAATAGACATTAGAGTCTAAATGGCTACTATATTCCCCCCTTAAATTAAATGATTAATTTCAAAGACAATTAATACATTTCACACAAGTAAATCCCTATTTAAGCCATCAAAGCATATCCAGTATTGATCTGTGTAGGATAGCAGGCAAGAAACAGAAGATACATGATATGAGCATGCATAGCAGAACAACAATGAAACAATGCCACCAAGAATAACATAAACCATCCTTTTAACCATCCTAGATCCATTATAATTAATCTTTTTGAATGAAAACAATGAAAAAATTCACCCCTGAAATATTTGCCAATTTTAACCATAGGTTTTCTGGAAGCTTTTGTAACAGAGTCCTCCTTTTGGCTATAGCATAAGACAATAAAATGAACATTACAGCATGCAGGTTAATTTTGTTTGGGATCTGACCGTACATTGATGGAATTTCCAGTCATCTGGTCAGCTGCAGTAAGGTCTAGTCCCGTCTTCTTTCCTCTCCAGTTGCAGGTTTCGATTGTACGTTGAGTGAGCAGCCTCCGGATGCTCCACAGTATAGTCGAACCTGAGTCTTCTTGCTGCCTCTTCATGATTACCTTGAGTTTTTAACAAGTGCAATATCCCCGCCACAGTGAACTAACCTACTGGGTCTGTACATAAACAATTGCTGTGAATATGGGAGTGGGGAACAAGGACTGACTTTTTGGTTTGGCTGCTTTTGCACTCTGAGGGGATTCTTGAACTGCATACAGTTAAAATTTCACTCAAGTTATTGCTTTTTCTGTAACAGGTGTGGGGCTATGGGACTTTAACTCATACCTCATTCCCTGGTTGGAAAGTGTGAACTTCTGTGATGGGTATTGGGTCATGTTTTTCTAACACATAACAGCATTGGGCTTGCAATACCTTATCCAGCATTTGCACCTCTTGTTGCAAGCTAACTCTTGTATGTTCCCCCTTTAACCCAACCAAAATCTGGGGTGTCCTACCATACTACAGCTACCAGTCCTGAAAAACACCAAAATCAAAACTCAACACATGCAAATGAACTTCACCCAGGGACAAGGGGATTTCCAGTAGACAATGGACCATTAGCCAAACAGACACTAATCCTCCTTTCATCTCTCCCCCCCACCAGGAACTAACCATTCAAATACACAAATTTACATATCCTCCCCAACAGGGGTTCACAGTATATAACCCACCCACACACTCCTACCCAATCATTCTCTGAAGATGCCAGCCACAGATGCAGGCGAAATGTCAGAAATAAACCCTTCCAGAACACGGCCTCACATCCCGGAGGAAAACCACGGAATACCTATGGATGCTGGCCGTGAAAGCCTTTGACTTCACCATCAACCATTGTTTCCCAGTTTCCTTGTTAGAAGTAGCTGGTTGCTGTAGTTAGCTATGATTTACTGTCTTGTCTGCTTATTTACCTAAAGAAAAGAGCAAAGTAGATCTAAATGGTGCACATTCTCTCATATTGAGACAGGATAATACTGCCAAAGTGAGCTAATTCATATTCTATACTTCTAAAGAGTTTATTTCTGGAAAAATTAATTTAGAAGTTTAAATACTTGTACATGTTCCTGGTTGGCCCCAGTAGTGGTGAAGCTATTAAATTTGCAAAGTACAGGATTTTCCTTCCAGTCAGAATTACTTACTTCCATATGAGAAGCAGTAAAAAGGTTGGTGGGTGGGTGGCAGTGGAGGAACAGATTTGATTGGCTGCTATGTATGGTTCTGGTTTATTATGAATCTACTATACCTGGTTTGTTTCAGTCATACCATTTCACAGCTGAAAGACAACCAAGTGCCCTTCAGATTATTTGTATTGTGTCACCTGTTGACTTATGAATTTCACAGTGTTTTCTTAGGCAAGGAATACTCAGAGGTGGTTTTACCAGTTTCATCCTCTAACATATAGCCTGCAGCACCTGGTATTTGTTGGTGGTCTCCCATACAAGTACTAACCATGATTGACCCTGCTTAGTTTCCAAGATCAGATGGGATCGAGTGCCTTTAGGGTATTTATTATAACTCCCATAATTGCCCCAAATTTGTTATGGTCACTGCAGCAGATGGCAGTGGTAGTCTAAAACATATGGAGGGCACCACAATGCCTATACCTGATTGGCACTACTTTTGAAGATCTGAGGTTGCACTCCAGTCTATAAAACTCTGGATTTTTATTACAACTCCCATAATCCCCTAAATTAATTCTAACTTCTAAATGGCCACTAGAGTGGATGTCAGTGGTACCCCAAAACATATGGTGGGCACCACAGTGGCTACAACTCATTGTCAGTACTGTTGAAGAGCTGAAGTTGCACTCCAGTTCTTAATGTTCACAATCTGTTAAAACAGAGGCAGGTACACACACATATTTAAGCATTCCATTTTAAGTGGTATTGGAAGTGACATCTGGCATATCAGAGTTAATTGAATCCCTGAAGAGTTTTATGGGGTTAGTAGAACAATCTAGAATAGGTGGAAAAGACTGTTGTGATATTCAATATATATTTGTTATTCCTTTTCAAAATACCGTCACAATTCTGTGTCTTTGGAACAGCAGAACAAGCTTAATGACATTCTTATTTATTTCTTCATGTAGCAATTTACTGGTTTTGCATATCAAATATCAACAGCCTGAAAAACAAACAATGTGTGAAATGCAAATGTAATCTCTCATCTACATTTTGTAGGTCAAGTGGCAGAGTTACGTGGTGATATTAAAAGGCTCAGAGATGCACAGTTGTTCATTAATACATTTGATACATTAACTGCTGAATGACATTTTCCAGTCAGCATATACCTGGGTTCTGGCATTAGAATGCAAACATAAACTAACCATTTAAAGAGAACCCTGTGAAGCAGATACAATACAGAGTGTGACATTCCACACTCAAAAATGTTGAAGCACTGACCTTTATGACTCCATTTTCCACAAGCAATTAATAACATAGGATCAATTTTGCCATCATTATTTTCTCCATGCAAGTAAGCAGATGCAGGAAGCTATATAAAGCGATATAGCAAAGATCATTCTTATTACAAACAAATGGAAGATATATGCACACACAGGCATATGTCTTTGGGCATGGAACCAAATGTACAGCTGTTGAGTATACAGGCAATCTGAGAAGAAACAGAATGAATTTATGTGCACAAATGTCAATTCATGCGTTCCCCTTATAATTCAGCCTATAATGTGATTGCATAGAGCAACAATGGGGAATCTTTTCCAACAATAAGGCTGCATTGCCTCATAACAAAACCTAGGTGGGGAAGGGTCTCATACAAACAATGGTAAGCCTACTGCCACAAACCTAAAATGCTCTTAAAAACTGAATAGCTGCACAGAGGATGGGCAGGGGTAAGAGGAGGCTCCATGGGTTGTGTCCAGCCCAAGGAACAAAAGTTGCTAATGTAGAGAAGACTCTGTTTTGATCAGACAGAAAACACCTACTTGTCCATTCATTTTTTAAAATTGTTAAATGTGTCATAAAATGCATTTTTCTAGGTTTTCAGTACAGTTTAAAACCAGATGGTAGGAAAGGGGCAAATTTCAACACAGCATAAAACAGAACGCAGATTTAAAAAAGTACCATCAGGTACCAGAGTTAAAAAAAAATCACTACAGAGAAATTGCACTGCAGAGATAGAAATGTGTGTCAGGCAATATTCCAAAGTAAGGATAGGGACACCACAGATAAATGTAATTTTACATTCTGAGCCTCTTAAAGTGGGGGTACTTGAAGAAGGCTTCTTTTTAAGCCTATGAATGCAAGAGAAGATCATTGTAATCTGATGAGCATGCCTGGTCTATATGTTACACTAGCAGAAGTTCCCAGACCATTTTTAAATGCAGCCTGTGCACACAGGAAGGCATGGATAGCTGCAGCTAGGTGATCTACTTCCAAGTAGGGTGAAAGCTGGGTTGCAAGCTGAAGTTGGCCAAAGCCCTCCATGCTACAATTGGGCGGACCACAAGTTAAGAACCACTGCCCTAGAGGGCTATGCAGCTGGACTTTCAGAGAGAAGACAATCCCTCCAGAACAACTTGAATCCTTTTCATCTGGTTTCAGGGGCCACCAACTAATAATTTCTCCATTTTTTTCTGGACTGGGGCCCATCCAGTTCATTAATGCAGCTCAGCAGTGACTGGGTATCACCACAGCCACACCTGGCTCTGAAGCTGCAGATTATTCCCATATTGATGACAACACCCTCAGTATCTTTGGATTACATCAGTTAAAGAAGGAATTACCGTATAGAAGTTAAGCAGCAACTGAAATTTGGCAAGATCAAGTGTTTCAGTATTAACTTGCAATGCTAAAGCTACTTTTATGTATTTCAGTGGTCATATACAAACTTTCTGATAAAAATGTTTACTGACTGTTACATTCATACATTCTGTCACTGTCCATAACTTGTGGTCCTGCTTGCCATACTCTTCAACTGTAGCTAACACACATTGGAAACTGCTTAATGCAGTGTAGATGTGTAAATTGCTATTGCTTAAAACAATTTGTAAGCCACTATGATAGTCTTTGGCTGAAGAGCGGGATATAAATAACTAAATAAAAAATTAAAAATAGCATTCTGCAAGTTGACTCCCAGAATCACAGGCCTGCCCCAGTTAACAAAGCCTCTAACAGTGAAGCTACTTTTTACAGAGTTTTTACAGCCACCCAATAATCTTTTTCTCTTCATCTTCTGTCCAGCTGGACATTTTTAGTAGCATTGGCATTGGGAAGATGGTGAAGGATGGTTGGAGAAAATAGAGATTTCCAGTGTCAGGTTACAGCAGCATGTCTGCCATAAACAATGCATTAAAGCTGGATCTGGGAAAGAACAGGATCCTGTTATAGTTGTGTGTGCCTGCCTGCAACAGGCAGGAGAAATAGCTGCCTCCAGAATCCCTTGCTGAGTACGCATGAAGACCAAACAGAGAAAAAAAAGGGAAGAGTAGATGAACCTGCCTTTACTAGCTACTCCCAAGCATTAAAAATAAAAATAAAATAAAAGTACAGATCTATAAGTTTGGCCATGAAAATGGAAACCATAAGAAAAGTGGAAGCTGGTGAAATAAAAAAAATAAAAATCCCTGGGTGCATTTTGGAAGAAGCCTTCAAGTGATCTCTAGAAAGTGACCTGCTTGTTTCATTCACATTTGCTTATTTTTAGTTCTGAATAAAAAGTTTGCTGAAACAGCTTGGGTTGCTCTTCTTTTTGCACCGTAGAATCTATCCCTATTCTTGCCATGTTATTTCTGCCTATGGTTCCAAATCTCCTGTTAAAGAAGTAATGTCCAGGAACACACCTACTTCATTAACTGAGGTATATCTGATCCATCATGATGACAGTATTGTGGTTTCACTCCAAAAAATTATTTTCAGTAAACTCATATTGAGCCTGCTCACATAAGCTGCAAACAGAAAGGTGGTAACCTCAGGGAACAGAGGAACAGCTGGGTTCTTACTGGTCACAAGTAGTTCTGGAGGCCTTGCTATCACTCTTCACGACACAAAGGAGTGGGTGAGGAGCAGATTTCAACTTCTTGCTTAATGGCTGCACAGTTGGCAGAGAGGGGTGGGGAGAGACTGGAAGAATGCAGGGACTGTAATGAGCAATGACTTGCAGTGGCAACAGATGGTTCATATGACGGCACTCATTAGGAATTCAGTGAGTAATGGAGAATAGTATTGCCCATCCACATGCCTTACCATTAGGCATAATGCAGCCTAGTTTCCCATTCTCCCAGTTGCTGTGTGGTCATATGGAATTCCCCTTGATGACTCTGTGTAGGAGGGGGAAAGGCTGCTATCTGGATAGTACTCAGCCATGTGCTGTGAGGAGCATTGCTTGCTCCATTGCATGTGTCTTGCTTCCAATGCACACTATACCAGAGTGGTGTTGGGTTTTGGGTGTTGGTCTATATCCCTGGAGACCTGGGTTTCAACCCCCCCCCCCCAGTCTCAGCTTCAGAGGAAGGCAATGGTGAAACCCCCTCTGAATAATTTTTTCCAAGAAAACCCAATGATAGGTATTCCTTAAGGTCACCATATAAGTGGAAAATGACTTGAAGGCACACAGCGACGACGTCAACAATGCTTATTTGGCCAGTAGTATCAATGGAATTGATGTGCTACCCATCACTTTTTGTAGCATAATATGAGGATACTAGCTGGACCTGGCGTACCATACACCATTGAAAAACTCCCCAAAACTGCCCGGTAGACCTCACAGCAACCCTGTAAGGTAGGCCAGTGGGTTTTTAAATTCCTCCTCCCTTCTCAGCGTTTCACACTTTCAATTGCTGAGGGTGACTCGCTCTATTCCCCTGCTGCTGCCACCAGTCAACTGCCTGGGTTCTTTCGCAGTGGCAGCAGCCTGTTGCTGCCGCCGCTGCCAGTTGACTGTCTGAGTCCCAATCTGGGCCACAGACTAACTGGCAGGAATGGATTGTGAGGTGGAGAGGGAATTTGTATGTGGGTGGTGATTGGTTGGGTGTGTTTTCTGAGCAGCCAATCAACACACTGGGAAAGGCAACATACCCAAAATAATTAAATATATAGATACTAGCATTTGAGGCTTTGCATCCAACAATATTTACTGTTCATTAGCCTATCATCATGTTTATTTCTACTGTTCTTTCCACAAAGGGCAGAACATCAAAAATATACAACCAAAGACAAAGACAATAAAATATAACACTATAAATATACATAAAATCCCAAATATCCTACCAGCTTACACCCACCCCAGCAACCTTAGGCACAACTCAGCAGCTTAATCCAGTGAATCAATGAGGAAAATCTTCAACCCCTTACAAAAATGGATGAGATCCTTGTCCAGCTAGAGGTCCAAAGGAAGATAATTCCACAGATGCAAAACCAGGTCTTGAAAGGCTCACAGTTTTGACAGAGTTGTGTGCTTTGGTAGAACAGACAATCACCCTTTGCCTGTAGATCTTACTTTTCTGGATGGTACATACCATGCTAGCCAAGCTGCCAGGTACTGGGGGGAAATTAGAGAAAAGAGCCCAAAATACATGAACCAAAAGTTTGAAACAGGCCCTGGCCTGTACTGGTAGCCAGTAGAGGGATTGACAGGGAGAAGAAATGTAGATATTTAGGGAGATTTAAAACAATCTGGATGACACTGTTCTGAATTAAAGCCAGAGGAAGAAGAGAACTAGAAGGCAAACCCAACAGTAGGCTATTACAACAATCCAGGTGTGATATAACCAAAGTGTAGACAAGCAGGTGGGCAATGTCAATGTTTAAGAACCTACAGATCCTACAAATGTTCAAGAGATGGAAATTATGTACCTGTGCTGTTGCCCCGTAAAGGCGCAGGGACAAAGAGTCCTCCATCAGGACTCCAAGGTTCCTGGTAGCCGAAACAGGAGCCATTGAGCAACCCTGTAAATGCAGTGGAGGGCATGACAGAGGGGCTTCTGGATGGCCAGGATGACACATGAAGATTTCCATTTTTTCCATGTTCAACTTAAGATGGGTAGACATCCACAAAGAAATAATAATAATAATAATAATAATAATATTTTATTTATACCCCGCCCCTCTGCTAAAAACAATCGGGGCAGCTTCCAACAATTAAAACATTATAATCATGACTAAAAACACCACCCACCCCCACCCTCCCCCAGAAAAAGACATTAAACACTATAAAATTAAAACCTTCTAACTAAAAACACATTAAAAACAAATATATACATAATTTTAAAAAGCCAGGAGATGCAGCTCCTGAGGCCGAGATCTAATCAGGAAAGGCCTGGCAAAAGAGATCCGTCTTTAGTGCTTTTTAAAAGCTACTCAAGCTTGTCAACTGACGGATCTCGTTCGGCAGGCCATTCCATAAATTGGGGGCGATTACCGAAAAGGCCCTCTGGGAGGTTGCAGACAGCCTAGATTTTTGTGGCTGAAGCAGATTCCTCACAGAGGACCAGAGTGCGCAGGGAGGATTGTATGGGAGGAGGCGGTTCCGGAGATAAGTTGGACCCAAGCCATTTAGGGCTTTAAAGGTAATAACCAACACCTTATACTGGGCCCGGAAACTGATAGGCAGCCAGTGGAGAGATTTTAATACTGAAGTTATATGATCTCTCCGAGATGTTCCCGAGACTACTCTGGCTGCCATATTTTGTACCAACTGAAGTTTCCGGACCAAGCAAGAGGGTAGCCCCATGTAGAGCACATTGCAGAAATCTAGACGAGAGGTTACCAGCACGTGCACCACAGTCTCGAGGTCCCTTACTTCCAGGAAAGGGTGCAGCTGGTGTATCAGCCGAAGCTGATAACAGGCACTCCTGGCTGTCTCATTCACCTGACTAGTCATCTGTAGTGATGAATCGAGGAGCACCCCTAGACTGCGAACACAGTCCTTAACGGAGAGCGTGTCCCTGTTCAGGACTGGCGGTTGCAACCCAACTCCTGCACTTGACAAGCCATCCATCACAGACTTCCACACAGAGGCATCAGAGGCGAATTTAAAACGTTGGAGAACCTATGTGTCATCTGCATAAATGTGATACTTAAAAACCAAATCTGCAATTAAAATATCCAAGAGGGAGGGCATATCATGAAAAAAAAAGAGAACTCAAAACTGATTCTTGTGGCACTCCTACAGGCACAGGAAAAGCTTTTGACATAGATTCCCAAAATGAAACAAAAGAGGGACAAAGAGGAACAAAAATGTTCCCTATTATGTCAGGATACTGGACCTTGCAGTCCTAGGATCCTAGCTATAAATTGACACTGTGGACAAATAAAGGCCTGTCTTACTTTCAAATCAGAACAGGCCAAACTCTGAAGGTTAGCTAATGTAAACAAATGGTAGTTCACAGCACTTCACAACACCAGCTGACTTATCTTTCTTGGATGCCAGCCCATGTTATGGAGTTCTAACTACTGAGCTCCTGTGAATGTCTTGTGTTTTGATTTCATGTTATCTGAGCTATTGTGTCTGTGAGAAACAGAAGCTGTTTTTCACTCTGTAGAGATACAGAGAGACACAGAGCTGATTTTTTGCTTTTAGCTAGAAGGCTGCATTGCTTTCATGCTACCAAGTATGTAGCCTGTTTGTAGTGAATCTAGAAGTTTAAATAAACAGTAAATAGCTTATTTCATTTGTCTCTATGTTTCATTTACCTGGATTATGCTTGGGTGCAACTGGGAACATTTTTTCTGCTGTTCTGCTGTTGTTACCTACTGAGCATGTACAGATGCCTAGAAGGACTGACTATCCTGACATGTTATTTCCAAAAATAATAGTAAAATCTAATGGCCCAAAGTGTCAAAGGCAACAGATAGCTCCAACAGGATCAATGCAGATGTTTGATTCTGAGTCTTCACCACTATATTATCTTTTACTACATGAGTCAAGGCAATTTCAGTGAAGTTGCCTATAAAAAACCCTGGTTGAAATGGGTCAAGAAGATCATGTGTACTCAAAAGAGGCATCAATTGGCAAAGTGCAGGTCTATCTAAAATTTTGGAAAGAAATGGAAGAAGAGACCCATGATCATAATTAGCACAAAGGGAAGGATCCAAAGAAGATTTCTTTAACAGAAGATGGAAGACAACGTGGTTAAAGAAGGAAAATACCCCTTGAAAAAGAACAATTCACCAAGTAGGTTATATAAAACAGAAGTGGAGGCAAGAAGACTGGATAAATAAAGTAAGGGAAAGGTTTAGTAGGGCAGGAGATGGGGGAAGAAGACAACACAATCTGACCCATAACTCACTCTGTAACAGGGGAAAATGAAACTCTGTCCATGATGGTAAAGACGGATTAGGCCAAGAGTTATGGTAAATCAACTGATGGCAGTGGAGGTGGAGATCTCATTACCAAAAATGAATTAACAGTTCAGGTCACCTTCTGATCAAAGGAGACCAAGGGCTTATCTACACTAGTAAGGCTACACCAGCTCCGCGCTGATATATCCTGGCTCCAGATCTGCCCTGCCCTGCGCATGTCACCTGGAGAAAATGGGCCAGCATCCAAATAGAATGCCAGCCTGTCACTGCAGCTGGTGCCATTTCCCCTGCTGATGCAGAAGCCAGGAAGGGAGCCTGCAATATGTGGCTGCAGACCCCCTGCATATGACCAGCCTTGCTCACAAACTGAGGGACTCCTGCCTGGCTTCTGGGAGAGTCAGGGAGCTGGCAGCAGCAGCAAAGCATGATGGGCCGGGATGGGCTTCCATAGACATGCAGGGATCGGTCCATTCCATCCAAGCAGTAACACATTAAACTGGGTATTTACTTATATCTCTGTAAAGGGCCCTATCCCAGCTTTCCCCTGTTTCAGTCCCATATCTGCTCTGGGGTCATAAGGACTGCCCAGGGCAGACTAGAGTAAATGCTCAGCATCATATGAACTACAGGGTTCTGGAATGGGGCAAGCTGGGGTATTTGGCCCATGCAGATAAGTCCTAAGTCACTTGCAGATGTGGACCCACTGATGCTATCTGAGGGAGGGAGGGAGGGAGGGAGGGAGGGAGGGAGGAAATAAATGTTAAGTCAAGATTCTCTACTTTCATAGGTTGAAAAAAGGGTAACAACGTCTGTCAACTTTAAGGGGGTGGACTCCCTGCTTGCCACTGGCGCTCCTCCCTGTAGCTGCCAAGTGGTGGAGCCTGGGTTTTTTTCTGCCAAGAGATTCCTTTGTGTGACCCTTTACCATAACATGAAGGTCAGAGCATCACTCCCAGGGTGCTAGGGAGTGAAAGAAAATGACAGTTTGTCAATCATTTGTGTACTTGTCATACTGGTCACCTTCCTGTTTCTTGTTCACTCCAAATATTTTAGCTCTGTCATTTGTAAAATAAGCATTACTCTTCCCATGTCATTATGGTTCCCCACCCAAATGCCAGCTGGATACTTTCTACATGGCATTTCAACAAGGGAAATGACTTTGTTCTCCTTTAGTCAGGGAAAGTGCAGGGAGAGCAAAGCCTTTTGAGCCAATGGATTGGCATGAAATGTGATGAGGACCAACACACCAAAACAGATTTGAGGGTGGTCAAGATAAGGCAAAGCCAATGGTGTAAAAAAATTGCTTGCATTTTATCAGTACATCAAGTATTTTACAGCAAAGAAAGTCTATCTTCTGTAGTGGCAAGCCCCCACCCCATGGAGAGAGCATCCTTGGAAGATACCATTTCTCTCCCACATATGTGTGTAACCCTCACACTAAGACAAGGCTGAAAGCATGGTTGAAAGCAAGGGTACAATACGAAAGTATATTATGGCCAAAGACCAGCTCTAGTTTACAGACAACAGAACTATGTACACTAATATGGAACAAGAGATTGGTAAAAGCACAAAGCTTAAAACAAATAAAAAAACTAAATAAATACACAGAGAAAGCACAATATACAATATTACTATTCAAACTATTTACTGTTCATAATCACTTTGCTACAAGTAATAGCAGATGCACAAAATGTTGCCACTTTGTATGTAAACTGAAAATTCAAGTCTGACAATATACATACAGTAGAACATCTCAGATTTCCCTGGATGTTTCTAGAGAATTGGGATAATAATATCAAGATGCAAATCACAATAATACATGTGCAATAATACATGTCTTACAGTTTCTACAACACCAACGTTGTTGAGACATCTCTCTCTGGCTTTTCTTTGCGAACGAAGATTCAGGAAGGACTCATCCGTGCTTTCTGCAAGCGCGCTGATGACTGAAAAGGCCAATCCGAGATAAACGTATCCAGTTGCAGAAAGCACAGAAGAAGGTCTCCTTAGGTGATCTTTCTGGGGTGTGATTTTTTCTGCTTTGTCATTTTTCTTTAAGACTTGTTCGGCGTGAGCTCTCAAATAAGGCTGCAGCATTGTGGATAGTACGTCTCCATGCTCCATCCTAGAAATGTGTCCTGCCCAGCGCAGCTGTGTTCTCAATATCATGGCCTCAATGCTGGTGATCCCTGCTTGCTCAAGCAATATTTGTCACATAGTCAGTCCAGTGTATATTTAGGATTGTGCATAGACAGTGCTGATTAAAGCGTTCAAGGAGTCGTAAGTGGTGGCGATAGGTGACCCATGTTTCAGACTTGTAAAGGAGAATAGACAGTACAATGGCTCTATACACATTGATTTTTGTGCTTCGCCTCAGGTGTTTATTACTCCAGACTCTTTTGTAAAGTCTTGCAAATGTGCTATATGCCTTTGCTAATCTGTGATCGATCTCTTTGTCAATCTTGGCATCTGAGGAGATGATTCTTCCCAGGTAGGTGAACTGCTGAACAGACTTAAGCACAGATAAATACTGTTGAAAGGGATCTTTTAAAACCTTCCTTCTAGCAGCATAGAAAGTAAGATATTAAGCCTAACCAATATAAAAGCCCATCTGTATTTCATAACTGTAAAATTTGACATATAGTTCAGGAGTCTGATAATGGCCCACTTTAATGTTGTCTTTTCTGCATATTAACTTGTACACACACACCCATTTTGAGATGTGGAGTATCATTTTATGCACTACAGTATCTGTTTCCAAGTCCCTTTATAAAGACCAATGTTACTATAACTTGGCTTTCAAAAGCACCATGACTTAGCCTTGATTGAGAATGTCCTGTCTGAGTCTCAATCATAGTATTTGCAAGCTTGGATAAGAGTTCTTGGCTATGAGCTCCTTTGTTTTGACTTGGGTAGGTCCAAACCACCACCATCCTGGAAAATGTATGGCTATTTTTAAAAATAAATTTACCCCATTTATTGATCCCCAGCCCTCTCACCCAGACCAAAACAATTGTCTAAACTATCTTTGTGCATATTTATTTCAATTATGCCCATTTTAGCTCTTCTCTGTTTAAATTTCACCTGTTGTTTTGAGTGTACTTTATTCCCTTAAAATGTCCTGTGAAAACCTGGCATGTGAGTGAATTATAGCAGCAAGGAGTCTTTCCTCTTCCAACAAGTCTTGAGAGGTGTGAAAAGGCTACTTTCATCAAGACTGTCAGATCCAATGAAATTCTTTTCTTATTTCTATCCACTAGAGCTATAGTTCTGTCCCTTCCCCTCCTTCTTACACCACTACTCTTATGATGGTATAACCCTGACTTTAAGGTTGTGCTATTGTATGTTGGCACTATGCCATTAAAAACTGGACTAACTAGAGAATATGCATTAAAGGATAAAATGCATTAGGCATTAACTGCATTAAAGGATTAAGGTTATGCATTAAGTTAGCAAAAATAAAATAATGCACCTTATCTGAATGCTCTGGGTTCATGCGAAAGGGACTGTAGCCTTGTAGCAGATTGCTAAGGTTCACTAAGCACTACGAAGCACATTTTCGGTGGTAGCCTTTTTTGTGTGTGCTGTGCTACAAGCACATCAGCCGTTGGATTTTCTCCAAAACAAAGTGCACTGATGGACAACTCTTTTACTCCTAAATTTTCTTCTACCATGCTTTGTGCAACAGTTCCGGAGTTCTGCCAGAGGGGGAAAAAAAGGTTGGCAACCTTGTTTTTGCCACTCAGCAGAGAGGACAGAAAAAATATTTTCTGACAGATGGTGAAAAAAAACCAAAGGTCACATTCAGAAATGTACTATAGAGTTATGATTTCACTTTGATGGAATGATTATTCTGGGCTGGAGGGTAAAAGGCAGATGGCAGCTGAAGGTTAACCTGGTATCTGTTACAGAAGATCATCTATGGGTAGGTGATGCATATCTTTCTTACACAGCAAAATAGGGATTTTTTAAAAAAGAATACCATTTTAAAACTTCAAAATGAATGTGGCAGGCAGAGATGAATGTAGATGGAAACTCAAGCATACCTATTAGGGTTTGTTTTATTCCACTCCTCAGTTCCCAAAACTTATCATAATTAGAGGGAAAAAATACAATACAGCGGGGGGTTGTTTAGATGAAAAGATATAATGCTGATTGCTGCACATTAATGCAAAATCGCAGCAGTGTTCATTTGTCTCCACGGTCCTTTGGCAAAATCGCTGGTATGTGAAGCTATCCGTATTTGAGGTTCTCATGCATCCATGCCTGCAAATCAACATGGTGGCCAAGAGTGAATTACTCGTGTTGTTATTCTTGACAAGTTATCACCTCTGCACAGTATATTTTTTTAACTGCAAGTCAAAGGTGTGCAAGTGTGACCTTCCACTTAAAAAAGCTGTTTAGTTACCTAAAGACTTACTATGACTTACTAAAGACTTACTGTGAGGCAACATGTTTAACATGGATAAGGCAATGGATAAGTTTAGAAAACAGAAGAGATTTAGATTTAGAGGGACACGAGATAAGGATGGGATGGCATGGATATCTCTGGTATGAAAAAGTCAAAATTAATGCAGAATTTAAGAATCATATTGTTAGAAAATCATTAATCAGGATTTGGAATAAATATAAAAAGAGGTTATGTATAAATATGCCAGGCTGGTTGTCACCACAAGAAGCTTTCTGTAAAATGGAATTAAGGACAGAGAAATGGTTGAGATATAGAGATATATTGGGGGGGGGGAAAGAGGGAAATTGGATAATTAAAGATAAGCAACAATTAGAAGATGAGGGAATAAAATTGCCATGGTTGAATTATTATCAATTACGAGAAAGAACTAGAGAAGATTTGAGACAATTTCAATATGAGGGTCAGAAATCAGAATTTGAAAAATTATTATGTTCAGAGGAAAACCATCTGATTAGTAAAATGTATAAATTACTATTAAGATTTAATATTGAGGAAGAACAGGTAAAACAATGCATGATAGATTGGGCACAGAATTTTGGATATCATATACAATTAGAACGATGGGAAGAAATATGATAGAGAGGATTGAAATTTACAAGTTCATATAGTATCAAAGAAAAATTTTACAAAATGATGTTCTGTGGGGTATTTAACCCCACAGAAATTAGCAAAAATATACAAAGGAAATTCAAATAAATGTTGGAAATGTCAAAATCAGATAGGGACATTTTACCACATATGGTGGAAATGCAGAAAAGCAAAAAAAAAAAAAAAATCTGGTTCAAAATTAATAAATGGATAGGGAAAATACTAAAATTTAAATTGGAACAGAAACCCAAGTTATATCTATTGAACATGATAAATCTGGAAAATGAGATGGAGAAAAAATATAGAATATTAATTTGCTACTTAGTAACAGCTGCCAGATTGTTCTACGCAAGGAAATGGAAAATGAATAATATGCCAACGTATGCTGAATGGATGGGAAAAGTAATAGAATTTGCATTTATGGATAAACTCACAAACTTAATGAGAAATAAGTCAAATGAGAAATTCACTAAGAATTGGGAACCTTTTATAGAATTTATAAGGCAACATAATGGAGATATTGGAACTTTAGGGTTTGTATTATAAGGATTATAGTGTTGATAACAAAAGGTGAAAGAAATGTTTTTGATTATTATTAGTGTATAAAGAATGATTTATTTACTTAGTTTGTGATAAAAGAGAGAGTGAATAACCTATAATGTACAAAACAATCTGAGAGAAGTGGGAAGTCAACTCTATGTATATAGTTGTTGCTTTGTCTTTGTCTAGTTTTAGTTTAGTTTAGTTTTTGTTTTGTTTTTATGTCTGTTATTTTTGTTTCTATGTCTGTGTAATATGTTAGCTTGTCTATTTTAATAATAAAATATTATTACCAAAAAAAAGCTGTTTAGTTACCTCAATGTAACAAAAATTGCATGGTCAGCAACACAAAGCTCCAAAATGGTGCTTCTGGCCACTTTAGTACCAGCAAGCCTATCCTCCGTGCATGTCTGACCAATCAACTTTCCACTTCTGTCCTTGCTGAG
Source organism: Gambelia wislizenii (assembly GCA_030847615.1). Lineage (NCBI taxonomy): Eukaryota > Metazoa > Chordata > Lepidosauria > Squamata > Crotaphytidae > Gambelia > Gambelia wislizenii. The sequence continues at coordinate 116,517,222 of JAUMIR010000004.1, forward strand.
AATGCACTGCAAAGTGATTGGTTGTCCAAACGAGTGGTAATGCACATTTCCACACATTATTTTAACCCCCCCACTGTTTTTGGAGGTTTGGGGCCCCTCTCCTTCTGAATATGGTGAATCACCACAGAATCTTGTTGGGACAAAAGGTATTCTCAAATTCTATGAGGAGTATTTTCACCATCTAGACAAACCCTGGGATTCCAGCATGTTCTTTCTAGTGCCTTTAGGTGTTGGTAGTGAGAAAGGCTGAGGATGGTTCAGAGACAGTGACTGTTGGGTTTGGTCCCCTTTTTTTGATAGTGGGATCTTAGTCTACTGATATTTAGCCTGCCAGGGGTTTCATCACATGAAAGCGTACACTGACAAAGACTGCATTTTGTATTGCTGGCAGCCATCACTGCGGGTACGGCTGTCCTATTCTTAATAAAAAAGGAATAAAGAAACTGGCTTCTTTCCTTGAATAAAGTGATCTCAAAAAAGCTGAAGGAAGCAAAAGCTCAAGGGTACCAATCCATGCATAGATCTAAGAAAAGTAGAGGTGAAAACATCAGGGACCATATATCTGCCCATTCCCTCCTCCTATTTATTCATTGATACAGCCATTGGTTTCTTTTTGCTAGCTGACACAGGAATAAAGAGACCAGACACATAAAATGGGTTGTAAAGGGCCACTTTATTTAACTATAACCTATTCACACATTTTGTGAGAGATCTTCAAGGGGGGAGCAACCTAGTGTGGGAATTGTTGGGACAGGAGGTCAGCTTGAAAAACCCCTCCCTAACTTCCCTCGGGTGAAAACTCCTGAACCCCAGGGAGAACCCATAAGTTGGGTTGCACCTCAGTCAGCTCACACCTGGAAGGCTGATCCAAAAATCCCTCCCCAAGTCACAGGACTTAAAGAGAGGGTTTATCCCTCAGGCCAGCCCCAAAGGAGGTCACTTTCCTCAGCACTCAGTTTGAAGGACCTAAAGGGGTAGTTCCAGATTCCCCTTCACCTCCAAAAAGGGAAGGCGCCAAAGGTGTTCAGCAAACTACCAAAGTTCCTCTTCTACCTGCCAAGTGGCTACCTGTTTAAAACACCACCCTAAGCCAATTATCCAGTCTGCATTCACAGTGTGGGGTTGGCAACCCCCCCCCCCGAAAAGGGGCATATAACTTACTTGGGCAAAATACCTGAAGTGGGCTTGTGATTCTCTGGGCTCATCTATATGAGGCAATGAAATGTGGATTGCTGTGCACTAATGCCAATTTGCAGCAGCTTTCATTTGTCTCCACTCCCCCCCCCACCCCAAGATTGCAGACATGCAAAGCCTTACACATTTGTTGTTCAAATGGGCATGCCTGCGAATGAAGATGGAGGGCGCACAAGTGAATTACTCACATTTTTATTGTCACCAGTTGCCACCCCCGAACAGTATTTTTTTTAAGTAAATCTAAGATGCGGAAGTGCAATCTTCTGCTTAAATAAAAAGGGGTTTATCATCACCTCAGCATGCGATCGTTACAGCGAAAATCCAACATGGCAGTTCTGGGCACTTACCTTGCCAGCACATTTGGCAAGGTGTACCCTATGCACATCTGACCAATCAGCTTTCCACTTCCACTCTTATCAGGAATGTGCAGCAAAGCAAACTGGTTGTCCCACTGAGCAGGAATACATATTTCCTTTGGAGTTTTTTTTTAATATGGGAAAAGCCATATTTAAGGTTTTCTGCCCCTCTCCTTCCAAATAAGGTAGATTGATGTGGGATTCCATTTAGACAAAACAAATTCTCCTTGAATTCTATGAGGAGTATTTTGGCCATTTAGACAAGCCACTACAGTTCCTAAGAACAATTCTGCTGGATTAAACAATGTCCCATCTAGTCCAGCATTCCTTTAAAAACAGAAGCAGCATCAAAACCAACAGCAGCAGCAGCAGCAGCTCCTATTTATAGGATGCTTCTGGGAAGTTTAAAAGTTAAAAAACCAACAACATCTCAATCCTATTGCCTCTTTCTATCATTATTATCTCTGAGCATGGATATTCAGTAGCTTCTGTGGCTAGTAGTCATTGTCAATGAATTTGTCTTATTACTTTTAAAAAGCTGTCTGTGCCAGGATCATCACTACACCATGTCAAAATAATTTCCTTGAGCTAAATAACATGCCTGTCAAGGAGCGGGCTTTCTATCAAACTCAAGTAAAATGCAAGTTACATTGCAAGCCAGCATTAACTTCTGATCCATAAATTACGAGTGCAATGCTTTCCCAAACGTCCCTTAAATTAATGATGAGAATTAGGATTTCCACATATCATGCGATGGTACTTCTGTGTGGGAGTCAACTGCACAGAGTAAAAGGGAATTTTCTAAAAGTTTTTTTCAGTGTAAGGAGAACAAAGCATGTTGATGATATCCTATGTTTTTGACTGATTCTTTTGTGTGTGATGTGAAAGACATAGCAACCACTTTCTCTCCATTAAAGGAAAAGTTGAAAGAGAACTTTTAAACAGTTTCCTCATGTTTTATAACCTATTTATATCAGTCAAGGAGAGAAAGCCATGGCCGGCGGGAGAGGGGGGAAAGAAAGTCTTTTATTTTCAGTATGGATTGATGTTTCTAAGCTGTGATTGAAGTTAAAAAGTTCAAATGAAAAAAAAATCACACACAGAGAAAGAAATGACCACTTTTATTCTGTAGGATCTGAGGCAGCAGGCATTTGAGAGCTATAGGGTCTCACATTGTCATGGTGGCAGCAATGGTCATCAGCACAAAGTCCAATCCAACAGTTGCAAAAAAAAAAAGGGTGGGGGTTTGGCCAGCTATAGAATAACCATGTTCAAGCAGGAACTCATTGAAACCCACCTACATATGGGGGGGGGCTCAAACCCCATTCAGTAAATGAAAGTATTGGTTAAAAAAACCTGCAAAAACTTTATGCCTGGGACATTTTAAAAACAACTGAAAAAGCGAGATGTCAGAAGATTAACTGGGACTGTCCCTGTCAAATCAGGACAGTTGTAGGGTATGCTGTTTCCCTGGTCTGTAGTAGGGTCTGCAACCTGTAACAGGTATTGAGGGTGCCATGGGAAAAGGGTCCTACAAGAAGAAGAAAAAGGGAATTCTTCTCCCTATCATGACTCTACGGATGGAAACAGTTCCATCAGCAAAATGACAGCATTGTCAGTGGATCCCACCCACGTTGGTTCCCACTTTGCCAAAAATGGAAAAAATAAAACATTTACATTATAAGCAATATAAGTAAAGCCATGTTTCCATGTTTTATATGAGCCAAAAGCTAAGTACAGAGAAGAACTGTGTGGATCCATAAATGTGATGAAGATCTTAATTGCATCCACCTATCAAAATAAGTAACTAGAAAAGGTTTTTTCATCTGTAAATTTGTCTAATTCCCCGTTAAAGCTTGTGGCCATCTTCCTGTCTTCTGGCAGTCAATTTGTGTTCCTGTAGTCGTGTGGCCAGAGGGTACTGTGGGGGAGGAGCAGTTATGGCCTTCCCGAAGAAAAGCCAGTGTAGTACATCACACTTGGTGCATTTCTTACCAAGCAGATCACATGAGTGGGGCAGAGGCAGATGTCTATTAACCACAGCTGCCCCTTCGCTTGCCTTGTTTGGTCATCTGATTAGGCAGGACTGACTTCGGTTTGGTCAAAGGCAAGGCTTTTTATTTACAGGCTCTGCATAACTTGTGGTAGTCATGGCAGATGCCTGCTTGTGTATTGGGAGTGCCGTGGGCCTCCACCATATGTCTGCTCATTCACCAAGATGGGAATGATGTTGGCTTGCTCAGAGGCAAGGCCCTCATTCCACAGCTCATGGGCAAGACTCTCAATTATAAGCATTGCTTTATTTTGGACCGGTGGGTTGGGTCGCTATTTTCAGAAGTTTAGTTATCTGCTTGAGGGATTTGCAACAGGGGGTAAGCACCTGATTGGCTAGCCTGGTGGGGGGAAGGGACTAAGCAGATGCTTGTCCCTTGTCTGTGGCAGGTAACAGGGAGAGAATTCTATAGTCTGGTGTAAACCTTGGCACCCTTTTGGTGAAGGGTTGAGCTCTGGAACTGCCTCCACAGGTTCCACAACCTAGGAGTTAGGGAAGGAGTCTGCCCTTGGGGCTGATCTGGGGGTTTGCTCTCTCTTATAAAGTCTTGTGTCTCGGGCGGGGGCAACCTGGGTTTTGCCTTCCAGAATACAACCAGCTGGGGAGCTGCCCCATTAACTGGGACTGCCCTTGGGTGTTTTGCCCAAGGGAAGGCTGAGGAGATAGTCACCAGGATGACGCCTGGCCTCAGCTGGACCTGCATCAGGTTGCTTTCCCTCTTTTGCTTATCCTCAGATTGTTACATTTAAATAGGTTTAGGTCAAATAAAGTGGACCTTATTTAACCTGTGTCTGGTCTTGTTATTTTGGGGTTGGTCATAAATATATATTTGCAGCCCCAAGATGTAGCAATGGTTGCTAGTTTACATAGCTTTAAAGGGGGGTTAGACAAATTAATGGACAAAAATGCTATCACTGGCTGAAGACATTATTCATCTTCCAGATTTCAGAGTCACTTTACCCCATAGAACCAACTGCTGGAGAGCAATAGTGGGAATGGAGCATTGCTTTCATATCCTGCTTCAAAAAGAAAATCCCAGAGCAATAGGTGTGTGTGTGTGTGTGTGTCTGTGTCTGTTTGTATGTCCTGGGATTTCATTTTTGAAATTATATGTGTGTGTGTGTGTGTGTGTGTGTGTTATACTTGGTGACAGAAAAAGAAAGTTTAGTGGATCATAGAGCAAATGGCAGGATTAAATCCCACAACAGGTCCTAGAGCAGGTTGGTTGTAAGTTTAGCCTGTGTACCCAAGCCTGGCCAACAGAAAAATCTCAGAAAGGTGGCAAGTCCACAACATCTCTTTGACATCCTTTCACATACTATACTAATATTTACAGAGAAAGAGTTTTCCCTCATCTGCTGCTCTTTCCAGACTGTTTCTCATTGCTCCTCCATCACATCCTTAATCCTGTTCTTTTTCCCTCAGCTACTTCCCATCCTTACATATATTTACCGTTGCCATGGTGCATTGTTCTACTGGCTTCCCTTGGGTCCCAGTGCCTCTTACTTTCTCCCAGTCCCCAAGTCATTTTTCTTCTCTTTCCTTCTCTGCTGCAAGGTACAGTGATACTTCCATGTCACACTCAGCTCCACTCATGAGGCTGACCTTTTACAGCATCAAACCGTTATTGTAATAAGTAGTATTTTCCCCACAGCTTGAAACAAAGTGGTAATATTGTCTGTTCTCTTCCCTTCCCTGAGAAAATTGCTTTCAATAAGCAAACTAAATCGAGGCATTTAAGGTATTTTTTTTCTTTCATTCATAGAAATGATGCTTAAGTAATTAAGGCCACAATTATCTCTTTCAAATATGGCACACTCTGTTGTAAACTCGCTGCAATGCCCTAGCGATAGCAGCAGCTAATTAAATTTTGATTTGAAATACATACAAATGAGTTAGGATAGGCAAGCAACATGCTGGAGCATTTGTCATCCTGTCTGTATAGCCCAAACAACATTTAATCCAGTTCATGTCAAATGGGTACAAGTGAAAGGTATCATGGGAATAGGCAGCTCTGCCAAGATAAGAACCATGCTCTCTGCATTGAGCTTATTAATGCATAGGTAAAGCAGAAAAGCAGGCCTTTGACTGATCAGGTCGCTAAGAGCAGCCGCTGGGTGCTTTGCCCTTTTCAAATGTACTCAGAATAAGAATGAAACCACACGACTTGTTTTGGCCATTAGATAGCATTATCTTTATGGAATGCCAATTCATATCTCTTCATGCTATGTGTGGTTTTCACATATGGGATTTTAATAACCTTCATGCTGCGCTATGAATGTGTAAGTAGGCCCAACAGAGCGAAAGGCACCACAGGACTTTATATTCCACCTCGCACCCATTATTGCTGCTATGGAGAAGATGGAAGGAAGGAAGGTGTGGCCATTCCATAAGTATAGTGTGGGGGAGTTTGCAATATTTTTGCTGCCTGTGTGCATTTGCTGCAAAGGGAAAGGTAGATAAGCACAGCTTTTATTTGCAATGTATTGTTAGCCAAGATCAATTCTTTTTCACAACCCTCCATAACAATCTACTGTGTTGCACTTGCAGCTTCACTATTCTGATGGCATAAAATATCTATTTCTGTCTTCCCACAAAGTAGTATACACCACATCCTGATTTTGTACTGAATACATCTGTTTAACTATGACTTCCCATTTCCAAACTAGGGACTTTATCAGATGCTCTAAAAAAACACCCGCAGATGTCAGGAGGAAGACACCGCTGTCCTGCTTCCAGCGGTCGATACCACACACATCGTCTTCTTCCTGTCCTTCTTCCATGCTTCCTCTGTGATGGAGGGATGAAAAAGGTGCCGCTTTTCATTGACAGAAGTTTTCCATCAATAAAAAGCGGTGTCTTTTCCGTTGCATGGAGGAAGCACAGGGGAAGCATGGAGGAAGGACAAGAAGAGGACGGGGTATGCGGTATCGACCGCCGGAAGTGGGACAGCGGCATCCTCCTCCCGACCTATTTGGTTTTTTTTTTTAGACCATCAGATAAAGTCCTAGGTGTCTACCCTAGTGATAGATGAATGTGGGGTTGTTAGGTGCCTTGATTTTGCTTTTAGTATAGACTGAGCTCCCCACTCTTGACTGTGTGATAAACATATGGCCTTGGTTGGAAGCTGGTACACAAGAAAGTGACTCTTAACTTTTCACATCTTTAAATAAGTAATACTTCTAGCATGTATCTTATTCACTTGATAAATTATTGTGATTGCTTACTGTCAAACAGGGCTTGAGAAAACTTATTGGGGGGAGTGGGGCTATGAGTAGAAGGGGATTTGAGAGTCGTGATACAAAAATAACTTTTATTTTTAATTTTTATTTATTTAGTTATTTATACCCCGCTCTTCAGCCACAGGGCTGAAGTTCTGTGGTATTACATATCCTCCAGCTCTTCTGATTTGGCAGGAAAGTCTCAGTTAAACCTCTGTCATCCCACTTTTTCAGCTGCTTTTACAATTGTCCCAGTTTCTTTCTTCTTTTCCCAGTTCCTCCCTTTGTCCACAGCTTACTATAGTTGCTGCAAACTGATTTCAAAGTGAAAAAGTAGTTTATATTCAATTAACTCAGCCGGGTGGGGGGGATTAGAGTAGAGGGCAGAATCTTGCTTTTCCCATTAGGCTCAGGCAAAAGCAAACTGCTGCAGTCCTTCCTAACTTGTCTGCCCTTTCTTATTAATGATGTTTTCAATCTTAACCACAGACTGATTTTACTTGGCCACCTGTGTCCCTGATCTCATCTGTGAAATGTTGGAGGGTATGATATTACTTGAAATGTGTGATTATATTTAATGTATCTTGTGGTATTGCTCTAAATGTGTGAATATATTTCATGTATCTGGTTTTTGTTGTTGTTGTTGTTTTGTTGTTGTTGTTTTTGTTTTTGTGAGGTTGACTACCAGAGATCAAGATCAGGACCTCACCATTATAAAAATCTGCCCAAACTGCTTTCTGTGTATTGTTCGTTGACTGAGTCATAGTATTTGTATCTTATCTTTCCTCTAAGGAACTCAAGGTGACATACTGAGGCCAAATCTACACTACACAAATAATTCAGTTTAAAACTGGATTATTTGCCATGGTTTCTTTCTACTGAATCGTGGGACTTCTAGTTTAACGAGGTCTTTAGTCTTCTCTGCCAAAGAGTGCTGGTGCCTCACCAAACAACAAATTGCAGAATTCCATAGGAAGGAGCCATAGCAAATAATCCAGTTTCAAACTGTAGTGTGGATTTGGCCATAGTTCTCTGTCATCCTCACAAGGGTAAGTTAAGCAAAAGATTTTGACAGGACCAAAGTCACCCAGCAAGCTTTATGGCTGTGTGGCAATTTGAAACTGGGCAATCTCTGTGTATCCTCTGACCTACTTTATTTATTTATTTATTTATTTATTTGAATATCTACACTCTTATTGTGGGATTTCAAGACAGCATACAGATAAAACAATACACAATTTAAAACAATTTTAGATTAAAACAACCCCCCTAGTTTAAACAGGATACAAATGTATCAAGCAGGACAGGAAGCTGAAAATAGTTTAACAGGCTACAGCAATTAAAAACTACATACAGTACATGTATATTTAAAGGAGCCAGCATGGCATAGTGGTTTGATTGTTGGACTAAGACTCTGGAGACCACGGTTCAAATCCGTGCTCAGCCGTAGAAACCCACTGTGTGACCTTGGACAAGTTACACACTCTCAGCCTTAAAAAGCCCTGTGATAGGGTTGCCTTAGGGTCATCATAAGTCAGAAATGAATTGATTCATAGAATCATAGAGTTGGAAGAGACAACAAGGGCCATCTAGTCCAACCCCCTGCTATGCAGGAATAAACAATCAAAGCATTCCTGACAGATGGTTATCCAGCCTCTGTTTAAAGACCTCCAAAGAAGGAGACGCCACCACACTTGGAGGCAGTGCATTCCATTGCCAATCAGCTCTTACTCTCAGGTCGTTCTTCCTACTGTTTAAGTAGAATCTCTTTTCCTGTAGTTTGAGTCCATTGCTCCGTGTCCTAATCTTTGGAGCCACAAAAAAACAAGCTTGCTCCATTCTTAGTATGACATCCCTTCCAATATTTAAACTTGGCTATCGTGTTCCCTCTTAACCATCTCTTCTCCAGGCTAAACATACCTAGCTCCCTAAGATGCTACTTATAGGGCATGGCTTCCAGACCTCCCACCATTTTGGTCTGGACATATTTCAGGTTGTCCATATCCTTCTGGAATTGTGGTGCCCAGAACTGGACACAGTATTCCAGGTGAGGTCAGACTAAAGCAGAATAGAGTGGCAATATTACTTCCATTAATTTGGATGCTATACTCCTATTGATGCAGCCTAGAATCACATTGGCATTTTTTAGATGCCGTGTCACACTGCTGACTTATGTTCAGTTTGTGGTCCACTAAGATTCCTAGATCCCTTTTGCATGTACTGCCATCAAGCCAGGTGTCACCCCTCCAATATCTGTGGTTTTCATTTTTACTGCCCCAATGTAGTATCCTACATTTCTACCAGTTGAAATTCATTTTGTTAGTATTGGCCCAGCTTTCTAATCTGTTGAGGTCATTTTGGATTCTGATCCTGTCCTCTGGGTTATTAGCTACCCCTCCTAATTTGGTGTCATCTGCAAACTTGATAAGCATGCCCTCTATTCCCTCATCTAAGTCATTGATAGAGGTGTGGAATAGCACTGGGCCCAGGACAGAACCTGGTGGCACCCTGCTGGTCACTTCTCTCCAGGATGAACATGATTCATTGGTGAATACCCTTTGGATTCGGTTGGTCAACTAATTACAAATCCACCTAAGTCACATTTTGTAGCCCACATGTTACTATCTTTTTTGCAAGAATATCATGGGGGACTTTGTCAAAGGCCTTACTGAAATCAAGATACACTACATCCACAGCATTTCCTTCATCTACCAAGTATGTAATTCTATTAAAAAAAGAGATAACATTAATCTGGCATGACTTGTTTTTCAGAAATGTATGTTGACTTTTAGTGATCATGGCATTCCTTTCTAAGTGCTTACAGACTGTGTTTAATGATCTGCTCTAGACTGTTTCCTAGTATTGATGTCAAGCTGACTGGGTGATAATTATTTTGGGTGTTCTTTCCCCCCTTTTTAAAGATGGGGACAACATTTGCCCTCCTCCACTCTGCTGGGACCTCTCCTGTTCTCCGGGATTTCTCCAAGTTTATTGTCAGTGGTTCTGAGATTACTTCTGCCAGTTGTTTAGCACCCTTGGATACTAAAGTACCCTAGTTCTTCTGGCCCTGGAGTTTTGAATTCATTTTTACTGGCCAGGTATTCCTGAACAACTTCTTTACCTATTCTATGTTTCATTTCCCCTACTGCATCATCTGTTCCATTTTGCCCAGCTTGAGCACTGTTCTCCTTTTGGGAGAAGACCGAGGCAAAGAAGGTGTTGAGTAGCTCTGCCTTTTCTCTGTCCCCTGTTAGCACTTTGCCACCTTCTGCCCACAGCAGCCTTACCACTTCCTTGTTCTTTCTTTTGCTACGGACATATCCAAAAAAGCCCTTTTTATTGTTTTTAACCTCTCTAGCAAGCCTGTGCTACATCTGTGCTTTTGCTTTTCTGTTTTTCTGTCTACATGAGCTGGCTATTTGTCTGGATTCCTCTTTGCTGATTGTACCCTTTTTCCATTTCTTGTACATGTCCCTTTTATGTCTTAGCTCAGTTGAAAGTTCTTTAGACATCATTCCTGGTTTCTTTAGACACCTTTCCTCCCCATTGAAACTGTTTGAAGTTGTGCCTTCAATATCTTATTTTTTTAAAAAAACTCCCATCCATCATATACTCCCTTCTCTTTTTGTATTCCTGACCATGAGATCACTCTCAGTAATTCTGTACATTTTCTGAAATCAGCTTTCTTAAAGTCTAGAAGGCATGTCTGGCTCCACTGGGCTTCCCCTTTCCTTTGTATAACAAACTCCATGGTCACCACCCCCCTAAGGACCCCACCACTTCCAGCCCATTAACCAGATCATCTCTGTTGGTTAAGATCAGATCTAAAATAGCTGATCCCCTTGTTGCCTCTTCTACCTTCTGGACAATGAAATTGTCTGCAAGGCAAGTGAGGAATTTGTTGGACCTTAAATTTTTGGCAGAGTTGGACTTCCAACAAATATCAGGATAGTTAAAATCCCCCATTATTACTATATCTCTCCTGTCTGAATCTCTTCACAAGTGTACACATCCTTAATGTATAATGCTACTCCACCACCCTTCCTGTTCGGTCTATTTCTCTGAAATAGGTTATACCCCTCTATTACTACATTCCAATCAGGAGACTCATCCCACCAGGTTTCAGTGATGCCTATTAAATCATATTTGCTTTGTTGTGCTAAGAGTTCAAGTTCATCCTCTTTATTTCCCATGTTTTGTGCATTAGTATAGAGACATCTAAGACCATGGGCCATTCCCCCATCTGCATTTTAAAGAGTTTATTCCTCCTACTGTTGGGTTCTTGTACTATTTGTCTTGTTCTCTCTGTAACATATGGGCTATTATCTCCAGCCCTTGATGATCTCCTGTCCTCAAGAATACTCCCTCCCCACACAACTCAGTTTTAAGCCCTCCTGATCAGATTTTTCAGAGTTTTAGCAAAAACATTCCTGCCAACTGCTGTGAGGTGCAACCCATCCCTTGCCAGTAGTCCACCTCCATGAAACTGCACACCATGGTCCAGGAAGCCAAATTGTTCTTGGCAGCACCATCTCCCGAGCCAGTTGTTCACCTCCACTGTCTTCTTCTCCCTTCCTGGGCTATGCTCTTCCACTAGAAGGACAGGCAAAATGGCACACAACAACAACATATAAAGTAGAATAGGCCTCAAAAGCTTTAATAAAATGCCATGTTTTGACTTGGTGTTGGCATGGCACCAGTATTGGCAACAATTGGACCTTGAGGGAATGGTGTTCCATAACTGGAGGTGGGGCAGCAGAGAAGGCCTTCTCTCATATCTTCCCCTAATCTGTTTTGCCTGACTGATGAGACACAGAAGAGGACTCTTCCTGCAGACCTAAATCTTTGGGCAAATACATATAGGGAGAGATCCCACACCATTTGGGGCTTTAAATGTCATTGCCATTTAAATGTGAATTCAGAACAAAAAATGATCTGGCAGACAATTTAGCTGTTTTTAAGACCAGTTTAATGTGTTGTTTATAGGTTTAAAAAAAAAAAAGGCACCGTGCTGTTACAGCAGAAATGTTGCTATTACAGTCGTCCCTTTGTATTTGCGGCTTTGACTTTCACGGTTTTATGCATTTGCAGTTTGTTCTCCTTCTCCTCCCCCTCCCTGTCTATGGGGACTGCAGCGATGAGGGTGCTGCGAGAGGAGGAGCAGCAGCCACTGCCTTGGCTGCCTGTTTGACTCAGAGTCATTGGCAGTGGCTGGGAAGTGAGGGAATTCCAGCCGCCTTGGGAGCTTAGCTCTGTTGGGGGGGGGAGCTAAGGCACCGAACTCCCCACTCTCTTGGGGCTTGGTTTCATTTGGGGTGGGGAGGCAAGCTCCGGGAGAGCGGCGAGTTTGAGTCTAAAGTGCCAAATGACTTGGCTCCGTTTGGGTGGGGGCAGCTGCAGGGGCATTGTGCTTGGCGGCTGGGGCATTGTGGCAGTGGTGGCAGCAGCACAGGTGGCATGGTGGAGGTGGCAGCAGCAGCTGCTGCATGTCATGGTGACAGGGTGCATGGTGGGGGGACATGGTGGTGGTGATGAGGCAAGCGAAGGTGGTGGTGGTGGTAGCAGAGGAGTTCTGGGAGGCTTATTTTATTCTTTTTTTCACTTTCATTGGGTTCTTAAACCCCTAACCCCCGCGAAAATGAAGGGATGACTGTAGATGCTTCAGAGTGCCATTAGTGACTGAATTATGGTCTGTGCATGTATGTGTGTGTAGATGCCCTGTGGGCTTGATCTCTGCCCCCAACACACCTGTATCCTAAGAACAATTAGAACAACATGTTTAATACAATTTCTCACCTGATGTATCATGCTGGTTCGCCCTGAGGAATGAGTATGACAAGCGCAACCTTCCATAATGCCAAATTTTGCCATGGTATCATCTGGGATAGTATCACACCAGCATCTTGTCTCATGGCAATCATGTTATTCAAGGAAATGGGAACATATCAGTCGTAAAATGTTTATTATCACATCTCTATTCATTTGTGGAACAGTACTCATTTGGCAACCACCTGGTGTGATAGGTTCCTTTGCTTCAGTTCCAGGATAACTGCAATCACTCGGAATGAGAGGACCTGATTCTCCTCTCCCTCTCTCTCTTCACTCCCCACTCCCCCTCACTGTTCCAAAGCAGGATGACTCTGTGCTGCTTTGTAATATCAAGGGGAGGGAGGAGAGGAGGAGGAGAATCAGACCCCCTCATGCCACATGACTGCAGTCATCCTGGAACTGAAGCAAAGGGACCTATTGCACCAGAGGCAGCAGTGGAACACTAGCGATATTGGAAGGTATTGATGAGATTTTCCTGTCAATTGAAAGGGGTGCAACAGTAGCTATAAGAATGCAAAGCAGCAGCAGGATAGCTGATAAGTACAGGCCAAAATTCATTACTATTCCACTAAAATTCCACTTTAGCAGTCTCGTGTGATAAAGCCCCTGCTCTCATATACAAGGAGAGTCCTGACCCTGTTATTCATAATACAGCACTAAAGTTTCATGTAACATGCCTTGTCCATTCAGGGAATACAGCTGTTTATTACTATATAGAACTACAGAGAAGACTATTTCTGCTAATAACATAACTTCTGAAAAGTTGCATCTTTGCCAGGTGTGATTATACAGCATAACTTTCAGCAAGTCATTCACCCAAAGTTGAAAGCAAGGAAATAATCAAATACTACATTTTCAAAGCTTTCATATTCTTCAGATGTCAGAAGTAGTGATTCATCCTCTTCCTGGGGTTCTGCAGGAACATATATTCACATCCTACAAAACCTTAATCCTACTCTCAGTGTTGTGCCCTTCACCCATGTGCTTTGCTTTTGGATTCTTCCTGACTCCCTTCCTCACAGGTGATGTTGGCAACCAGTAAAGCAACACACTGCATGAATAAACAAGAAACACATACTTTAGTTCCATATACTCTCATACTCAGTTAAAAAGAATCAAGAAGAAACAAGTATCCTGTACTTGTACTGTGTATCTATAGTTTAAATGATTACACTTGCTTAATACTTTCTTGGGACAGTTTTATTAATGAATTTACATTTTAATTTTTTCAGGGGGGCAGGGTTCAAGGGATCCTTGGACTCACTGCTCAACAAGATTAGTTCATTTATGAAGGGGTCCTTTCACACTACACAAGTTATATGATTCCACTTTAACTGCAAAGGTAAGGTATTGTGAAATCCTGGGATTTGCAGTTTAGGAAGGGGAATTTAGAAATATCAGCCACAGAGCTCTATTGCCTCCCCAAACTACAAACCCAAGGATTCTATAGGATATTGTCACAGTAGCGACAACTGAGGGTTGTCTAAATGTCAAAAATACTCCTCATGAAATGCAAGGAGAATCCTACCTGTTTTAAGGGCATTCTGAATTGTTTTACTGTATTGGGAAGGAAGGGGACCCAAAATGTCAAAAATTCTGCAGGAAAAGCCTTCGTGGCTTTTCCCAGAGTTTTTAAAAAACAGCGAGGGGAATGTGCTTTCATGCTCATTGTTACAAGCGATTCAATATGAATTGCTTTCCCATAGGAGAGGAAGTGCAAAGCTGATTGGCTGGGTGAGTGCAGGGGGCAGGGCTTGCTAACAAGGCAAGTGCCTGCTGCCGCAATATTGGTTTTTTGCCTTATTGGGTGAGTGCTAAGGCAAGTAAATGGGGTGGGTTTTTTTGGGGGGGTTGCTTTTCTGTTAAATTGAAAAATTGCTCTGTAACACCTTGGATATCATTTTTTTTTTAAAAAAAAATGTTCGGTGGTGGCAAACTGAGGTAAGTACAAATGTAAGTAAATCACTTGTGGCCATCATCTTGCATGCAAAGTTTATGTGGGCAAAAACACCATTAAAACAAGTTTCAGCTGCTGCGAAATGCCAATACTGCAAGATTTGTTGTTGGGGTTTGTTTGTTTGTTTTGCCTCGTATAGACAAGCCCCTGGAATCAAAGTGCCACAGTTCTGTAGTGTAAATGGGCCCAAGTTGTAGCAAATTAAAACCTTAGAATTTTTTAATTTTTAGATACACATAACTTGTCATGCATTTAGTGTTGGTTCTGTGGACTGGGGGTAGCTTTAATTTTCAGGAATAGCCAAGATATCTGAATATAATCAGATAATTCCTTGTTATTCCTTGTTATTCTTATTACATGGAATACAAATTATCAGTGGTGCTTCCCCCACACATACCATACATGTAATAACTACAATTACCTTTTTATTATATCTATAACTCCACATGTATGTAAACTATAGTCAAGCTTGATTTTTTTTCCAAAATTGCTTTTTTCAATAGAGACACATTTCTGACTCTGTTGTCTTCCCTTTGATTTCCACCCCTTACCTTTTTTTTAATGGTCACAAGAAGCTAATTTTAAAAACTCACCAACAAACCAACAGCTGAATGGTGTTTCAGGGCATAAAGTTTGAGCTGTTTATTTTCCTTTCACATCAACCTCCCACAGATTCATTTTGGCATTTTGCCTAACTTCAGGGTGAAATTATCTTTGCTTCATTATTTATAACGAATCAGCAGTCATTTAGGACTTCACGCTTGTCACCTTTTTGCACATTACAACTACTCAAAACTCCATGGGGGTATTGTGGCATAACAGGGATCCTCCCATCCAAATGTAGTGGTCCAAAGAATCTGATTTGAAGGAGAGTCCTGTTAACCTTTTGCAGTGAAATGCAAGCAACAGCCATGAACAGGTTGGTAAACTGTGCTTCACATGACATTTTTGTCCTGAACAACTGCACTTAGTCTCATAGGCTGGCATTCTACATCAACTGCTTAGTCAAATATACTTAACTAAATAAATTAGCTTAGACCATCTCCACCCCCTCACCCCAAAACCTGATGGAAACATCATTTACCCATACGCCAAATGCCAGCAGAATGGACCTTCTTCTCCCCATGCAGCTGATGCTTAGTAAAGTAGATTGGTGGGGGGGAGTTGGAATTGTGGCAATCATGTTACAGTTACAGCAATCATAAATATAGAACAGTTACAAATGAGTAAATCTAAGAGCCTTACTGCACTCTGAAGAAAAGTGTCAAAGTAGCAGGAATGTTCCAGCTTTCCTGCTGCCTTATCACACGATGTTGGTGTTCTTTCATTCTGGTCCCATGGGGGACTGAGGTAAAATCATGTCCATTTGCAAAATTATGTGGTTTTACCTCGGTTCCCCACAGGACCAGAAGAAAAGAACGCCAGAAGAATGTGACGCCATGTGGTAAGGCAGCAGGAAAGATGGAATGTCCCTGCTGCATTTACCGCTTTTCTTCAGAGTGCAGTAAGACTCTAAGGAACAGTTCCATATTCATGATCACTAATTAGTCACGATTGTGATGTTATTGCCACAATCTTAACGCCTTTCCCCAAGCTACTTTCTGGGCATCAGCTGTATGGGAAGAAGGACGTTCATTCTGCTGGTGATCAGAGAACAGGTGAATGACATTTCCATTAGAATTAGGCAGAGGGGTCAGACCAGGAGAGGTTATTTAGTTAGTTAGTTGTTTGGTTAAGTAACTAAATATTTAAAGTAGTTAGGTTTAGTAAAGTAGCTGCTGTGGACTACTTGGCCATAGTTTACTGTGGAGAAAACTATTGAGACCTATACCTAAAGGACAAATAGAGTATAGCTGTCCCTTCATTTTCGCTGGGGTTTGGTTCCAGAGCCTGTGGATACCAAAATCTGTGAATAGTCAAGTCCCATTATATGCAATGGCATAGCAAAATAGTGTCCCTTGTATAAAATGGCAAAATCAAGGTTTGGGATTATTATTTTTTAAAGAATATTTTCAAGCCATGAATGCTTATATCCGTGGATTCCAAATCCATAGATACGAAGAGACAAATGGTTTGATATGGGAATATTTTATTGGTGCCTACATTCCTTTTTTCTTCTTTCCCCTCCTCCTCCTTTTTTTCATTTTGTGGCATGTCTTTTTAGGTTATAAGTTTCAGTTTAGATTGTAAATGGAATATAATATGAATACAATTTGAGACTGTGAACTGAAGGGCAGAGATCTTCTTCTTTTTACTGATCTGTAAGCTGTTCAGGGGAACCTTCCCACCTGAGGGGGGTATAAATGCTTTAAATAAATAAATATGTCATGATATTGATTATAGTTTTTATAAATGTAAACTGTCTAAAATTACATTTTTTGTTTGAAAGGTACTTGAAGAATATTAAAATAAATGTGGGGGAACAACACAATGGGGGCAGTGGCAGCTAGTGAGGTTTTTGGTAGCCAATTTGTTATTCTGAGGTGACAAAAGAGTGAGTTGCTTGGTTCTTTTAATTTACAATAAGTGCTATTATGTAAAATGCCTCAACCAGCACATGAAAATACACAGTATGCAAACGGATCTTGTAGCACCATGGAAACTAACTGAGAGAAAGAAGTTGTAGCATAAGCTTTCCATAGACTTGGGACTTTATCAGACGCTGCGCTTAAAATGTTCTTTTGCCAGCATTAAAAAACCCCATTTTTATGCTAGCAAAAGAATGCTTCCCCACACACTTACCTCCTTTCCCAGCAATGGCAGCCCCATTCACTTACTCGCTTAAAATCCTGCGAGACTTCGGCGGCGGGAAATTAAAAATTAAAAACAAAAATAAAGCATTTAAAGTTTAAAAAGCACACACACACACACACACATTTTAAAAGACCCGAGTAACCCAGGGAGGGTCATAAAAAGAGCAAAACTTATTTGGATATCCCAATCTCACCCAGAAGTGTTCGCACCGGACCGGCCATTGTTAGGGTAAGTACGATAGTTAAATGGCCCAAGGTTTTGAATGCTGGCAATGCTGTCACAAAAGCGGCAGGGGGATCTATTGCTAGGTTAAGCTATCAATTAAAAGTTATGGATTTTAAGGGGTTTGCAGGGGTTTGGCTCTGGGACCCCACACGGGGGGATGATCATGTCCCATATTATTAAATGGTGGTGATGTGAATGCAGATGCTTCAACACGTCTGCATTTATATTGCCGCCATTTTATAATACAGGATGTGACAATCTATGGTTGGTTGAATTCAATGATCCAGAGCCCGTAGATCTGGAGGGCCCACTGTACATTAAATAATTCATCTAGATAGCAGTGAGGTTCAACTGAATTAGAGGTTATCTTTTCAGTTTGTTCACTGAGTATTTGTGGGTCTATATTCCCCATTTTTAGCTTTCTCCAAACATCATAAATGGCTTGAGAGAATAACATAAAACTTGATAAAATCCTTCAAAGTGCTTCATAAAATATTTTTAAAACCCTCTTTAAAACTAAATTCTAAAATAAATAGAATACATTACTTTATTACTAGGGATGAAAAGAATACTTGAACTTTGAGTGGTGGGGGGGATTAAAAGGGATTTTTCAAGTGACAGGTAATCCTGATGAGAATAATCCTCTTGAGGCTCCTTTTTGATTCTTCCCCCGCCCGAGTGTTCAAATAGATATGCAGACTATTCTCACCCTCAATATGGGGACTGTTTCCACCTTTTCCCTACTCTCCAAACACAGCCATGTGGTGGCCAGTGGGAGTGCTTGAAGGCAACAAGTGAGGAACATCATCACTAAATGTGTTCCAACAAATGATGTACAACAATTATATCATCTTCTGAGATCTTTAGAAGAGCCCCTGGGAGGTCCTACATCATATGCTGAGTTTCAGAATACAGGGATTTTCCATGCTCAGCAATACCCTGCCCTTCTACCAAACATTACAAGGCTGGGTAGACAGGGCAACCTAGATTGGAGATGGGTGGTGCTGGGGAGGACAGCTGAGAGAGGATAGCTTCCACAGAGGACAGAGGCTTTATATGAAAACATCTTCAGCAGGGAGAAAAATGATTACGGCTTTGTCTAGATGGGCTATTTACCCCATCTTGGCCCCGTCTTGGAGCCCTAACAATGTGTGGCTTTTGCCCCATTTTGCACCCCATGGCAGTTCTGAAAACACCCAGGGCAAAGATGGGGTTTCAGCAGAGCTAAGACAGTTAAAGCCCATTACACTGTTGTATTATAACACCTGCAAAAAACCACCTCAGCAAACCAACCAACCAACCAACCACTGGATCGGTCCCCATGGGACCACAGGAGTCCATACTAGCATTATGCCAATTGCTGCAGTCTCTCTCTGAAGCCAGGAAGGAGTTCCGCAGCATGTGACCAAGGCTGGTCGCATGCAGGGGGCCTTGGTAACATGCTGTGGGACAGCTTCCTGGCTTCAGAGAATGTGACATGGGCGGTGGTGACTGCAGGGATGGGACAGCATGGCGGTCTGGACTCCATCCCATTTCATTCAAGTAATGGGGAAGGAATGGACCTGATCCAAAGCCAGAATATCCCAGTAGGGAGCCGGTGTATTCTGCCTATGTAGATAAGGCCTAATTTATTCATTTGCCTTTGTGGGAAAGAATAATACAAAGCCAGGTTCTTAACCTGTGGGCCACGGACCCTCAGGGGTGCACAAAGTCTTCACAAGGGGCTTGCTTCCTCCTTTGGCTGCTGGGAAGCAAACCATTCTCATTTACCTCTGCCCTTCCTGCGGTCCTGTGCTTCTAGGCCTACAAAGAGCAGCTTGGCTTCTCTGTCTTGAGAGCCTAGCAGGCAGGCTGGGCAGCAAGGGATGAGCTCTGACTTCCAGCAGACAAAGGAAGGGAGGGAGGGAGGAAACAAGTAAAGACAGCAGTGGTTCATTCTCCTTTTAGTCCCTTCTCTTGCTCAGACTTCTTGCTCACAGGGGTGAGGAATGGGGGAAGGGAGAAAGAAGCCAGCAGTGCATTTGGTTTGAAGGAGAAGAGGAAAAGATTGATCTGTAGGATTACTTCCTACTAGGAAGTCCCATATCTCTAGGAACCATAGCTGAGAGAGTTAGTATCAGAGGTGGGCAGGGTTATGGAGGGGGCTATGAGGCAGCAGGAAAGGCTGGTTGGAAAATGTGCCTTGATTGAGGAAGGTACTTCACTGTAAAGTATTTAAAAAATAATCAAAGGATATTAGGGAATGTGACAGGGAGACAACGAATTGGGTGAAGGTTACGATTGTGAATTATGATTGTAGGGTAATAAGGGGTGGTATTGTGAAACCGGAGCCAGTGTGGTGTAGTGGTTGAGTGTTGGACTATGATTCTGGAGACCAGGTTCAAATCCCTGTACAGCCATGAAAAGCTACTGGGTGAGCTTGGGTAAGTCATACTCTCTCAGCCTCAGAGGGAGGCAAAGACAACCCCTCCTGAATGAATCTTACTAAGAAAACCTTGTGATAGGGCTGCCTTAGGGTCCCAATAAGTCAGAAATTACTTGAAGGCACACAACAACAGCAGCAAGCAAATGCCTTTTGTAACATCATTCTCTGCTCTGTTTATCTTAAAAATAAGTATAGAAATCATTTGAAAAATATAGTCAGAACTCAGAATAGAAGTTTCAGCTATTAAGCCTGATATAACAAGGCTTGTAAGTGAAATGCAGCACCAGCCTTCTCAATAATTAATTAATTAATCAAAAATAACAAGTAATATTAGGCCAAGGTTCAGTGTTCTGGAATTAGTATTATTGTTGCTCTTGTTATTTTAAATTTGTATGGAATCATGCCAATAAAAATATTATGATTGAAGTTTGTGCATTTACTTATTTTTCCCTTGTCTCCATAGTTGCAGATCCTTGATGAGCAACTTTAAATAAGTATTTGATGCACTTTAGGGTTTTAAATCTAAGTCTTGGGGGTCCGTAGCAACAAAATATGTTTAAGGGGGGGTCCTTTGTAAAGAAAAGGTTAAGCACCACTGTTATAAAGTACATCCCTACTCCTCAGCTGGAAACAGCTAAAGCTGTTACCATTTGTTATGTTACTTTTGAAATATAGCTCTGTTGTGCCTTTGTTACTACTGTACTAAAAAAAAAAAGTAACTTGTTACACGTAACTGCATTAATTCCTTACTCGACACAATCCTATTTGGGATTAGGAATCCGTGTTCCTTTAGTCGCATGTGAGCAGAGTTTATGTAATTAAATTTGAAGCTACTTGTTCTGATTACAGTTGCAGTCCACCCACCAAAAGAGATGTGGGCTACTTTAAAGTGTCTGGGTGCCAATTTTCTGACCCTAGGATTCTCTGGAGGCGGCATATTCTACCAAGAGTATCCCACCAAAATACAGAGTAAGAAAGAACCATGAGGCTGTGGTTCCGTGGTTAATTGTGTCATCTGACAGTAGACACTGAGTATAGTTACTGAGTGCTTATAGAGAAAGAGCCCACATAATTATGATCACGTAGCTGTGATCAGGAGCTTCATAGGCCGTAGTTACATGTACAGGCTCTGTGTTTATTTGTATTTGATTACATCTTTTTGCAGTTATGCTGAATACCTTTAGAGGCAGGACCAGGGGACATGAGCTCACTCCTCTCAATCTACCTGCAGCCAGTAACCAGGTTTCCACCAGTCCTTCTCCAACAAGCAACATGGTCATTGCATTCATGGAAGCAGTTTATGCAAATGTAAAATCTCCTTTCTTCCTACAGTTCTCCCCCCCCCCACACACACACACAGTGCCTGGAAACCCCCTTTAAAAACTATTCAAGGGAGCTGGAAACTCTTTGCAGCAGGTTTTGGCACCAGAGAAGGCTGGGCAGGGTGTGGGTGGGGATAGGAGCTAAAACTCCCCACACCACCATGACTGTTGCAATAGATTTAAACCAGAGTTAGGAAAATATGTGGACCACGGGCCATTTGCCATCTATGAACTCCTCAATGCTATTTATGCAGTCCCTGGGCCTTCCCAAACCACCTTCATTAAAGGGGGCGGGGAATGGAGAATTATGCCTCCAGGAGAGGAATATAAAAATGTGCACAGTTTGTCCAGTTTGCCAGCCTCTACAAGATTTTTCATCTCTTCATGAGAGCAAAAGGTTTGGGACATATTGACATCTTTCTTGGTTTTTGCATTAACAAAATGCATCTGGAAGAACACGGTTGTGTTTTGTGCACAGTATAGTTTTATCCAAAATCCAGTGTTTTGACACCAAAGAGGTTGAAAATATGTTGCAGAAAGCATAATGGCTTTGGGGAAGGGCACCCTTTAAGAAATTTTCAACCAAAAAGATCCCAAAATGTGAAAAGCCATTAAAATATATAAAAACTCCTGTAATCTCACCTATTGGACAGAAAACCTTTACAATTTTTACATTTCTACTCTAGGGATGCAGCTACACTGTAGAAAGAATGCAGTTTGACACCACTTTAATTTCCATGGCTCCATCCTACAGGATCCTGGGATTTGTAGTTTTGTGAGGGACCAGCACTCTTTGGCAGAGAAGACGAAAGACCTTGTAAAGACCTACAAATCCCAGGATTCCATAGGATGGAGCTACAGCTCTTAAAGTGGTGTCAAACCACATTATTTCTACATTGTAGGTGCACCCCTGAGGAGAAATGATTCTCCAGTCAAACAAGCTGTGGAGAGCATGTGATGATGGCATGTTGATAGGTGAATGGAAAGGAAGCATGAAGGAGCCAGTCCTGTGACAGGAAACTGGTATGGGGAGGACTCTGAGAGTTGAAAGAGGTGCATGACAGTTGAAAGGGGGAGTTGAAGATGTGATGTGAAGGGGAGAGGGCTGGAATGTGTGTATGGCTGTGAGTGGAGGTGAGGGAATGTACCGGTATGTGCAGTGAAAATCAGTGTTAAGAGGAATAGAGGCTGATTGGAATACAATATAGAGTGAGAGGAAAGAAAGAATCTCATAAGTTGTTATTGAGTCTGGCAGATTCTGAAGTTATCTGGTCACCACAGACTTGGACTAGCAACCAGTTTGAATTTAACCAAGTTGAAGACAAAATTCAAAGCATTTCTGTTACACTGATTACACAATAAATCAATCTTTATGTTTTGTTTATCCAATACAGTCTCCTTATGAATTATTTCCCTTACTAGTATTTATTTGACGTACTAGCCCTGTAATTAAACACACACAAATACAAGTGCTATCCAGATTAGTCAAACCCCAATCCCAGGATGGGATAAGGGGGAAGTTTGACATACAGGTGGCAACTGCGGTCCCTACAGATATTTATTTGGTGGCAGCATAAGTGACGAGGCAGCCAGGTTGAACAGTGACACAAATTCAGCTTGTGCACATGAGCATCACAAATGCCCTCTTCCTTTGTTTCAATTTAAAAAAAAAAAAAAAAAAAACATTTGCTGAAAGGGGCCGGTGCAGTTCTCAGGAATCCAAGGGGTGGGAAATGGCTCCCAGATTCTCTATGGCTTCCCACCCTAATTGAAGCCATTGTGTTGATAGTCCTGTTAATCCATAGTGATATTACATGTTCTCTTTTCAAGGAGAAGCACTCTAGGATCCCTACTCCTCTCATATTACTTGCTACCTGTTTTCACTACCTTCTAGGGAGGAAGCCCATTTAAACAGCAGCAATGGAGAAGCCATTTGCAATGTGATCTTATTGATCAGACTGGGGAGTGCATACAATCATAGAGTTGGGAGATACCAGGAGGGCCATCTAGTCCAACTCCCTGCCATGCAGGAACACATAAAATCCAAGAACTCCTAACAGATGGCCATCCAGCCTCTGTTTAAAAACCTCCAAAGATGGAGACTCCACCACACTCCAAGGCAGTGCATTCCACTGTCGCACAGCTTTTACCATCAGGAAGTTCTTCCTAATGTTTAGGTGGAATCTCTTTTCCTGTATTATGCTGGCCGTATATGGTTCTATATGAGGTACCAATTTTGCTATATTGTTGATATAACCTCTTCACATGGTCATTGGGAAATAACAAAGTCAATTTGGTAGAGACTGAAGGGGAAGTAACGAATCTCAGGAGAAATGGCGTATGGCCCTGGACATGCCCGAACTTTAATTCTGAAGTGCTAAAAGTTTATATTTTTTTACTTGTATGATATTAATGTTTAATAATTGTGTTTAGAAGTTCTTGAATTTTTATTGTAATTGCATTGTATTGTACCTATAATTTTGATTCTGCTGGTCAATGACCGAATAAATTTATACTACTACTACTACTTTTCCTGTAGTTTGAGTCCATTGCTCCATGTCCTAGTCTCTGCAGCAGCACTGTTGGAGCGCAACCAAAAGGAGTAGGGGAGGAAACCATGCTAGGATGCTTTGTCCCAAGTTCAAGTTGGAAATACAAAGGGATTACAGTAATTGAGAGTTCTGAATAATTGGTATTTGGACAATGGGGGGATTCATCTACTGTACTTTTAAAAAAATTAAAATGTATTTATTTATTAATTTTTAACACTAACAAATTCAGAAACAAACATGGTAACATAAAAAATATACATTCAGAGAGTAGGGAAACAGAATGAAAGAAACAGGAGAAAACATAATTAAAACACAGCAGGGCTCTTCTGCTGTCTTTTTTTTGCACACAATAACATAACATCTGTCTTTGTGCTGTTAATATCTAGCTGGCTATTATTGAGTGAGGAAGAGAGAATTCAGGATGGCATAGGGTTCCATTGTGCAGTATACTGTTTAAGAAAGGTTTACAATCTGTATGTTAGAAACATATTGTGCTGCGCTGCAAGATATTAGAAGTGAGAAACTATTTTGGTCCTCTCCTGTTGAGAATCATTCACAATTCAGCCCATGCACTAACAGTATGTTCCTTCTCACCATGTTCCTTTCAGCTGCAATTGACATCTTACCTCCTAGTGTTTTCAGCTATTTGTCAACCTAATATGCTTGACATGGGAAGGAAAGAATCTTTGAGCAAAAGACTGCCCAGCCTGATTCCTAAAGCATATATAATTCTGCTGCTAATAAGCACACAAAGCAAAGCAAATTCTACCTAAAAATTGCATTGATCATTATTTACTGGACCCAGCAGGCCCTATCTAAGTGGCACAAAGTATTGGGGAGAATATTCTTGCAAAATTTTTTTTAAAAAGTCCCTTAATAAAAGAAAGTCCCATTTTGGGGATCGTGGCTGTCCCATATTGAAGGCTGATTTAGTATTTGTGTAGCCCTAGTTGAGTGTAATTTGATAGAACTGCTTCTTGCTCAAATTGTATATTATTGTTGGCTTTGCCTAAACAGCCATGTAATACTAATTAGGGGCAGGTGAACAACCTGGTGGGTTTTTAAGATGAATGGCCTCTTGGCTTCAACATGCAGCATTTGTTTGGAATGACTCCCAGCTCTTAAACTGTGCAACTGAAGAATTCTCCAAATGCTGTGTGTCTTCTGTTTCAATTTATTTTTGCAAATAGTTTGAACTCTCTCTTTGTTTTTCCCCATGCCTTAGCAAAAACCTTCTAATGAACTTAGGGTTGTTTTAGAAAAAAATCAGTTTGCTAAATTTAGGGAGAGAGACAGGTTGTCAGACTTCCATTTTTTAAAAAAGGTTTGTCTCCCAATGCATACTCATCCCCTCTAGCAGCTGCACACTATCAGCACAAGATGAATATTTTGTTCAGATTCTGAAGTCGTGTCTTCTGCTACAATCTGGGGGAAAATCAATATAGATGAAGTCCATAACAATCCATATATATAATTCTCTTGGGTATGTTGCTATTCCCAGTGTGCTGATTGGCTGGTTAGGAAACATACCCAACCAATTGTAGTGCTCCGTTGGCTGGCCAATCAGCAGCTTGAGGGCGTTTTTCAGCACCACCTCCCTGGCCTATAGCCACATATTTGCCTGTTGAGCTGCAGTAACTAAATACTCAGCCAGCTCCCCTTGCTGTCTTAATATGCATGCATGGGGGAAAATAATGTTGTTTCTATGCATCCCTCATCCTCTTTCTTCTTTTTCCTCCTGTCCTACCTTCCAGGGTAGGTTTCCTCCCCCTTCCTCTGCTTTTCACCCCTTCTGCACCCAAAAACTTGAGCCCTTTCCCCTCTCCTTCTGTCAAGGTAATATTGCTTTAAGTGCAAAAGGAAAAATGTTGGAGCAACAGACCACAGGCTAGCACAGCTGAAGTGGGTTTGTTTGCATCTCTGGCTAGGCAGAGGGATGACTAGCAAACACTCCTATATAGCCAAAGCACACAATTTATTGTGTGTGTGTGTGTGTGTTGTGGTGTGTGTTGTGGTGTGTGTGTGTGTGTGTGTGTTGTGGTGAAAGAGGGGTGTTGCTGTTGAGTTTGTTAATGATGTTTGCTGTGGATACACTGTGTGTATTTATACTGAAACTGAAGATAAAGACCTCCAGATATTTTTGGATGAACCTTGCTGTCTGTAAGTTTTTTTGTGTGTGAAATTTGGGTCAAAACTGTAGAACGGCTGCTAGCTGAAGCCTTTTTGTTTGTTTGTTTTGTGCCCTTTCTGTGCAGTTCTGCTGTTTTGGCTACTCCTGGGTTAGTTTGTCTCCAGACTGTGCCTGGTGCCTCTCAGTGAGCCTATACTGAGTGAGCACATTCTGCCCTGAGGACCTTACAGGCTGAAAAAAACAAAAAACTGGAAAGGGGTAGGAAGGAGGTGGGAGGCTGCCCTGGAGTTCCAGGCACTCTTTTTCTTCTTTGGAGGGCCCCTTGGGGTTCTCTGGCCATCCCAGGTTCTGCTTCCCATGGGGAGAAAGGCTGTCTTTGCAAATGCTGCATTGGACAGGCTGCTGCCTGCTAAAAAAACCTCCTGCCAGTGGGAGGAGCCAAAGCCAGGGAGGAGAGGAATAGAATGGATCAAAGTGGGATCTCATTGGCTGCCAGCCTCCCCCCAATGGGAATCCAGCATGCTGACCTTGAAGGGCAGCTGGTATCAGAGTGGAAGGTTGAGGCTCGGCAGTCTGTGGGTGGGGCAAATGCAAGCCCAAAGACTCATGAAAAAGTTAGAGGTGACCATCCCACCCCTTGCTGGAGAGACTCCTTTGCTCCCTTTTCAATTCATTTCTGTTTTAACAAGTGGTAGACAAGGGTCCCTGGACTCCCTCTTCTCTACCTAAGGCAGAGCTTTTGCATGCTACTTTCGTCAAGTATCTAGACCAGTGGTTCTTAACCTGGGGTCAGGAGACCCTCAGGGGTCCTCGGGGTCCTCACAGGGGGTCTGTGAAGGCTCGAAGGTTGCTCAGGCCACCTCCTCTGCTCTGCAGTAGAGTGGCCATGTGACAGGAGCCAAGGCACAGGCTGGCTGGCTTAGCCTGTGCATTGCCATTCAATCTACTCCAGCCACAACCTTGCAGGAAGAAGCAGGAGAAAAGTCTTCCCTCCCCCTCCAGTGCCTCTGAGGGAAGATTTCATGGATGGTGTAATTGTGTTGTTGTTGTTGTTTTAAATCTAAAGTCCTGGGGTTCCATGGCAACAAAAGATATTTAAAGGGGCCACTGGTAAAGGAAAGGTTAAGAGGCATTGTTGTAATTGTATTATTATTGATGTTATCAGGTATTATTGTTATTATTGTTAGGGTTTTAAATCTTGAGTTAAATCTTGGGGCCCATGGCAACAAAAGATATTTAAAGTGGGTCCCTGGTAAAGAAAAGGTTAAGAGCCACTGCCATAACAGTATTAGTATTAGTATTAGTATTAGTATTAGTATTGGTGTGCCCGGTGTAACATACACTGTTATGTGCCCTGCTGGGATTTCAAATGGTAGTTGCAGTGTGGAGCTTGGAGTGGCAGTGTTCCTTTCACACGGTTCAGCTCCATGGGGGCCGTTTACATGACGAAAATGTTGTGAGATGAACTTGGGATGAACCCTGGTTGTTCACACGTTCACATGATGATCACGAGAATTTCAAGAAGGGGGGCCTCCATATATCCTCCAAGGAGCATGACTTTCCATCCCACAGTTTGTCCCGTGTTTTTTAAAAAGTCTCGGGAGGTTGCAGAAAATCAGATACGTGAACAGGTCGGGACAAAATATCTCGGGAGTAGGTGATGACCGGAAATTGAGGTGGGCAGGGGCGGGCTCAGAGTTCAGAGAAGGAGGGGTCAGTGACCTTCCCCGTATGTCTGTGCCATCAATCTCCCTTTAAAGGGACATGTGTTTTTTAAATGGATTATCTCACTGCCAACCACTCGGCTTCTCTTCCCCTCCCCATCTTCCCTCCTGGATGAAAGCAAAGCAGGCACAGGTGTGTGTGTGTGTGTGTGTGTGTGTGCCTCAGTAGATTGCAAACCACTCGGCTTCTTTTCCCCACTCCAACTTCCCTCTCGGCTGAAAGCAAAGCAGGCACGTGGGACGTGTGTGCCTTCAAGCTGCCTAGGTGGCTTTGCCAATTCCTTCCTCTAAAATATAGCCTACAGCTCCTGGTATTCAAGAGTGATTCTTGTGGGTTGTTAAAAACAAACAAGTTTTATTTTGCAATAGCCTCTGTGGATTTACAGCCATGTAAATGGAACTGGAGACTTTAAGGCAAGCCCATCAGGGTTGGGTTTGTTTTTTAAAGGAATTGTGCAGAGGGTTTGCCTTCGCCTTCCTTCTCTGACCAATGCTGACACTTGAGCAAATATTTATGGCAGCCAATAGCATCACTCGTGGTGGGAAACTCCACAGGAAATACATCACCAAGGTTGTGAAATAACGAGTAATTGCATCCTTGACTGACAGCTAAAAAAAATATCCCAGAATATTTCCCTTTTACACCTTTTCCTGTGTAAACAAAAAAACACTCTGGGATACTATGTCTCAGGATCTTGCCTTTGTCACGGAAAAGGTTGTCTTGTAAACAAAAATCCCAGGATATTGTTAATCCTGGGACAAATCGTGTAAACAGTAAGAGACGAACTCAGGATCAGGAAATCCAGTTTCTCCCCATGATAAAAACTGTTGTGCAACTGATGCCATTGTATTATTTTAGGAAAAAATATTGCATTTTTTAACATGTGGGTGGTGATTGGCTGAGGGAGTGAGGGGATTGATTGGGTGGTTTCCTAAGCCACCAATCAGCACACTGGGAAACGAAACATACCCAAATGAGATGTGTGTGTGTGTGTGTATGGAATTGTAGACATTATTTATTCTGTTATAGAACTAGACCAACTTTTGATATGAGTTTTGATATCGCCCGGGCGCCCGAGGGAGTCACGCCATCGCACCGCCACCCCTGCTGCTGCTATGATGTGACTCAGGAAGTCAACTGGTAGAGTCGGTGGCAGTGGGGGTAGGGCAATAGAGCAACGAACCCTTAATGCACCACCAACATATCATCAGGTACAGCTAGTTAGATGTGTTTCTTTAACAGCACAAGTTCAATTAATACAATTTGCATCTTATTTCCAAACTTCGTGTGGGGACTACTAAGCATGGCAGCTATACATTTGGCAAGAATGTGAAGAGGTACCTGGAGCTTGTCTAGATTGGCAATTTACCCTGGCTTCCCCCCATCTTGGAGCCCTGCCTTCCAAACAACACGGACTCACCTCCGGACAGTCCTGATGATGTCTGAGGCAAAGCCAGGGGAAAGCCAGGGTAAACCCATTTAAAACTTTTTTTAAAAAAACCTGGGAAAACGCATATTATGTGGGAAAACACAGATGGGTCTAGCATGGGAATGCAGGCTACTTTCCTGCTCGCTTGGTTGCATTGCTAGCCACCACTGCCATTAGTGTCACTCTGAAGCTGGGAAGGAGGTCCTAGCACTTGATCACATAGATGCTGAGGGCCTCCTTCCCAGCTTCAGAGACTGTGTCATGCCCTGCTTCTAGAACTTGGAAATGGACTCTGACTCAAGGACTGAAGCAGTGGACATGCCAGGACCTGCTGAACCAGAGCAAAAGGATGTTCCAGAGTCACAGGCCTCAGACACAGGCAATAGTGCAGTACCAGTTATGGCAGAGGGTCCTGCCATTTCAGATATAGAGGACAACTTACATATACCCACCTTCTCAGCATGGAATATCGTATACCTTGATTTCAGTAAGGCCTTTGACAAGGTTCCCCATGACATTCTTGCAAACAAGCTTGTAAAATGTGGGCTAGACAAGTTAACTGTTCAATGGATTTGTAATTGGTTGACCAGCCAAACCCAAAGGTGCTCAGCAGTGGCTCCTCTTCGTCTTGGAAAGATGTGACCAGTGGGGTGCCACAAGGTTCAGTCTTGGCCCAGTGCTATTCAACATCTTTATCAATGACTTGGATGAGGGAATTAGGGCCATACTTATCAAATTTGCAGATGACACCAAATTGGGAGGAGTAGCTAATACCCTAGAGGACAGGATCAAATTCAAAATGACCTGGATAGGTTGGAGAGCTGGGCCAAAGCTAACAAAATGAAAATCAATACGGAGAAGTGTAAGGTACTGCACTTAGGGCGAAAAAATGAAATGCATCGATATAGGATAGGAGAGACCTGGTTGAATGAGACTACATGCGAAAGGGATCTAGGAGTCCTAGTAGACCACAAGTTGAACATGAGTCAACAGTGTGATGCGGCAGCTAAAAAGGCCAATGTGATTTTGGGCTGCATCAATAGAATTATTGTGTCCAGATCAAGGGAAGTAATAGTGGCACTCTATTCTGCCTTGGTCAGACCTCACCTAGAATACTGTGTCCAGTTCTGGGCACCAAAATTCAAAAAGGATATGGACAAATTGGAGCGTGTGGAAAGAAGGGCGACTAAAATGGTAAAAGGTCTGGAAACGATGCCTTATGAGGAGAGGCTTAGGGAGCTGGACATGTTTAGTCTGGAAAAAAGACGGTTAAGAGGCGATATGATAGCCCTGTTTAAGTATTTGAAGGGGTGTCACACTGAGGATGGAGCAGGCTTGTTTTCTGCTGCTCCAGAGACTGGAACACGGAGCAATGGATGCAAGCTCCAGGAACAGAGATTCCACCTCAACATTAGGAGGAACTTTTTGACAGTAAGAGCTGTTCGGCAGTGGAACACACTCCCTCGGAGCGTGGTGGAGTCTCCTTCCTTGGAGGTCTTTAAACAGAGGCTGGAATGCCATCTGTCGGGGATGCTTTGATCATGATTTCTTGCGTGGCAGGGGGTTGGACTGGATGGCCCTTGTGGTCTCTTCCAACTCTGCAATTCTATGATTCTATGAAAAGAGGGGCTTGAGGCGGTCTCAGTGTATTTATAGAAAGCAGCAATTAGCTAAGCAGCTAACACAGCTGCTCTATAAATATGTAGCACTGCCCTTCAGAGGTTAGCAGAGAATATCTGACCTACCTGAATACCTGTGGTGTTCCTGCTCAGTGTGTTTAACCTGGGCTGTGTTTGTTTATTCTGGACTTTGTTTGCCTGACCTAGAATCTGCTGGACTATCTGAACTCTCTTTGCTGGACCTGGACCTTGTATATTGGACTTTGTTTATGGACTTGTGTTTTGCTTGGTAGTAAAGTAAGTGTCTGGCTTCACACTGTCTTGATTCCTTTGCCTGTAATTAGCTCAACTATGCTGTGCCTTTGCTATCAGCTGTATAGTAATCAGCCTTTGCTTGGTTGCCCAGACATTGCTTGGACAGACTGTGACACATGACAGCAGGGGAGGCACCCACTGATACTGGACGGTGTGTGTGTGTGTTCACTTCTGTCCATTTTGTCATGGTAACAGGAGATCCAGGCCAGCTCTGCGGCCAGAGTATGCCAGCTGGAAGGTGGTTCTAACTGATGTAAACAAGCCCCTGATTTTGCAGGTAGTAATAGGTGCATAGTATATTATTGTTTGACTTTGTTTTAAAATGCCAATAGCGGCTCGAGGTGATGGGGAGCTGATTGTTGTTGGGATCTTATATGGAGGGAATGTGAGCCTGCTAAAACCACTCCTCCAAAGCTGCTAATTCTATTGGGCTGTGGTGAAACTACCACTGGCATCAAAGGGTTATTTCCTTCTTAGTGTTGCTGCATGTTTGTTTTTTATTATTTATTTATTTATATCCCGCTCTTCAGCCGAAAGGCTATCAGAGCGGCTTACAAATTGTTTTAAGCAATAGCTATTTACACATCTAACTGCATTAAACAGCATCCAATGTGTGTTAGCTAATTGCCCCCACAAGCTGGGTACTCATTTTACCGACCTACGAAAGGATGGAAGGCTGAGTGAACCTTGGAGCCGGCTGGAATCGAACTTGCGACGTGGTGGCTTGCAGTACTGGCATTTAACCACTGCGCCACCAGGGCAGTTGTTTTTATTGTTTCAATTTATCAGATTCCCTTTTCTAAAGATAACCAAAGTTGCAGCATCACAATAAAGCAACAAAACCAACAACTTTATTTTATTATTATATATATTGACATAGCTCCAAATAGTTTGATTTTTATCTGAGCCACAGCCATTGAGGCTTCTCTTCTTTAGCTGCTAAAATCCCAATAATTATCAAAAGTACACATTCACAAACCATCAGCATCCTGTGTTGGTCTGAAAATTTGTCTTGCAGAGAGTAATAGCTGAGGCACCATTTAAAACAGATTCTCTTTCCCCTTGAGATTTTTTTAAAAATCCACTTGCCCTGAAAATAGACATGTTCTCCAGTGAACTGTGCATGCTTTTTCCTGAGACACATAAGATAGCATTGTATTAAACTTGGAGTTGGAGGATAATTTAATTCCCTGTCCTACAGCCAGCATGGGTTCATCAGAACTCCTGCTCCAAAAGTCCTAAGTAGCCTTACTGAAGCTGGAGCATTAGATCAAATGGTTGTCCTATCCAACATCTAAATATCAATGTATTTTCTGATTATTTACTTTGTAGGAATTACCTGGCAAAGAGTTATCATGTTGCACTTGTTTTGGAAACTTGAGACCCATGCTGACAATTTGCTTATTGTTAAATAATTTCCAAATGTTAAAATTTTGATGAATGTGAACATTAAATTTTATGAAGGCTGGGATGCTTTTAGCAGTGTGAGCCAATTCATTTTTTGTAGCTTAAAAATGTAGGATGAACAGGGGACTGAAACTCAAACATAAGTAATCAGATGCATCTCTCTGTGTGTGTGTGGCGTGTGTGTGTGTTTGGGAAAATTTCATGTTAGCTGTAAGTTGTGATTTATATATAGTGCTCCTGAGAGCTGCATTAAATTGCAATGTCTGCTTTCTGAACACTCAAGCAAATAACAACATCTCATTTTATTCCTTTTGTTTGAGTGTAGTAAGTTTTCTCTACTGTAAAAGTCTTTGCTCCCAGGTTGAGGTCCGTGAAAAGTAACTATGTGTGGATGAAAACAGCTTGACTAATTAAAATACTTTTTCTTGTTTGCATATAAAGTACAGGCAAGCAATAAAAGTAATGCCAGACAGTTAATGGCTCTTTTCTACCTTTCATTTGAGAGTCCTTAAAAGAACATCAGGAAAAATCAAGGAAAATGCTATTCCCAGCTGGTATCATTAAACATGTTGCATTCCCTAAAAGAAAAAAGAAAAAAAAAAAAGCTCTGCTGATATTCTGGAAGAATCCAAGAATAAATACCGGTAGCTCTACAATGAAGTATGCATCTCTGGAGCATTGGTACCTGCTTTGCTAGAATTCAAGCAAATTGGATAATTACAAGAGAAGCTCAAATTAGATGACTAAATTAATGTGTGGTATGAGTTGCTAATAATTTCCCCTCTCAGACATTAAAAGGATTAATAGTATATTGTTTCAAATTACAAAAATTAAGATAGCAGCTGAACTGACAGAATTTTGAATTTCCTGAATGCCCATCATTTCATCATGAGACTAATTTTGTATGCAAAACACAGAATGGCAAAGAATTTGCTATCAATGGAATGACAATAGTGGAGATTCATGTTAGTCTTTTGGACCAAATTAATTCCTACCCACACCCCCAACCATGGGAATCACATAAATGTAAAGCTCTGCCTCTGTTTGGCCACACACAGGTAAACAAATGGCAGCTATTAGAAAGTGCTAGTTGGTCTTCCTGATGACCTTTTCCAGCTTGGTCTCTTTCATTATTTAATAGTATAACCTTTGATTCTGTGGAGCTACTTCAGTGCTAAATAAAAAGATTTAATAATTGGGATTGCTTGATCGGTGACCTTTATTACAGAGCTATCTCTTTGCAAGAGAAACCACATTGTTTTTCAAGTCCTAATTCATCATTTTAATTATGCTTCCTCCTGACCGTAAGTTTTTGTAGAAAAGTGGAAATGTCAAACATATTGTTGTTCTGTAGAGATTAAAATGTAAGTTCTTTGCAAGTGTCATGTGTGACGTTCACAAATAATGGGTCTTTTTGATACACGTTCAGAGTCAGTCAGAGTAGTAGCATCTTATTATGGAGTTCTTTTTACCAGCCAAGTTCTACAGCTGCAAGAAAATGACTGGAAGAAAGACATTAAAGGATACCACTAGTAACTTAGTGTTACACTATAAGCCACTGGCAATTATGATCTCCTAAGTGGAGTAGGGGGTTAACTTTCATAGGTTTGATTGTTTTTGGTTTTGGATCAGGAAAGGCAGGAACAATAGAAGAGCTCTTTACTAGAAGGGGCCAGGCTGGCATATCTTGTTGACGTGTGTGTTGGTAATCTTACACACACAAGCCCACATCTGTAAGAGCGGTTCAAGCCAGCAAGTGTACACAATAGTATACTGCAGAGCCATTATAGTGTTTTCCATATTTTGCACCTGGTCTTGAGGGAAGTTAAAAAATCAGCAGCATCTCTATCCTATTGCCTCTTTTCATCATTCCTCTCTCTGAACATGGATATTCAATAACTTCAGTGTAGGCCTAAATACCCTAAAGGTACCAGATTCTGTCTGGTCTTGAAAGCTAAGCAGGGCCAGCTCTGGTTAGTACTTAGATGGGAGACTGCCAATGAATACCAGGTTCTGTAGAGGAAGGAACTGGCAAAACTACCTCAGAGTATTCTTTGCCTAAGAAAGCCCTATGAAATTCATGGTGTCGTTATAAGTCAACAGGTGACATGAAGGCACATACACATGAACACACACTTTAGCGATTTACTTCATGAGTAAGATTACCAAACTCTGACCCATATTTATTACATTTCTATAGATCTACAGGTGGCCCTCAAATTTCGCAAGAGCTAGGGGCGCAACAGACCCGTGAAAGTGGAAAAACTGTGAATATTGGCCTGCTATTATTATTTTTACCTGAGAGAATACTTCCTTAGGCATTTGAAGGTCCTTCAGTGTGAGTCTACAGTCAACCTCCAGGAGAAGTTGGCCATAATATTATGCTGGAGGACCCACAAATGCCTAGAGAGAACATATTAATCAAATCCACAAATAATCAAATCTGTGAATGCTTAACCTGCTAATGTGGAGGGATGACTGTAACAACTTTTGAATTTCTGAAAAAGAAATTAAATTGGGCCTTACATTGGTGACACATCGTCATCATCAGTCTACCAAGTCTTTGTCAGTTTTGGACCATCAATGATTTATACTCTATCCAAGAATCTAGGAGTTGGCATAATATGGCTTGTTCCAAGTAGCGTCACTTTTGGGACTGTCCCATCTGGCAATTTTATTCAGGTATCTTGTCACTCTATTTGGAATTGCTCTTGAAACACTTATCACCACTGCAACCAAGGTTGTTTTCTTTTTCCAAAGGTGCTGAGCCTCAAGTTTGTAGATCTTGATATTTCATAATTTTTTCTTTCTCTTTGTCTTC
The DNA here is from genome assembly GCA_030847615.1 of Gambelia wislizenii. Classification (NCBI taxonomy): domain Eukaryota; kingdom Metazoa; phylum Chordata; class Lepidosauria; order Squamata; family Crotaphytidae; genus Gambelia; species Gambelia wislizenii. The sequence continues at coordinate 116,552,557 of JAUMIR010000004.1, forward strand.
AGTTCTGCTATCTCCTGGGATTGCTGCATCTATAATCCAAAGTGTCTTTTTTTCAACCACAGTTCTCAACATATGGCATATTGTGTTCTAATTGCTTATCAGGTTGAATCCTAAAGTCTCACATTTTTTTTCTTTATCATTTTCAACAACCTTTTCAAATATATGTTCCCAACAGTTCTTTGTAGGTGGTAAATCATATTTTTTGCATAGGTTCCAATGCATCACTGGAGATAACAGTAACCATCTAGGTTACTAATAACAAGCTACTAACAACTACAAACAACTACAAACAATGAACATACAACTCATGTCATTGCAAAAAGTAATAAAAATTGGAAATACAAAGTTCATCACTGACTTCTATATTCTTTCGAGTTAAAAAGTAGGTACCTCATTTGTGATTATTTGTTCTTTTGGCTCTATTGGATCTGTGACTTACTGGGATAGGTCTTCTTTCATTGTCAGTTCCAAACTTTTTTATACCATGGGTCCAAACAAAATGTTGCAGGATGTGCATCACTGAGTGCTTGAAAATAATGTATTTAGTTCCTGTTCTCAACAGGAATTTATTGTCTTTTTTGGATAATGTGAAGGGAAACCACCATGATGCAGCCAGGGACTAGAGACTCAATTCTGTTTGTAATCCATATCAGCTCAGAAAAATAAAGATGTAGATACAGTAGTTTTGGAATGCATGTTATACATTCTCCTAAAAATGTAGGCCAAATTAAATTATTCCACATCCCTAGACACAACTAACAAAATCTATCCCAATGCTGAAGTATTTTTAGATTTTATGTAATGTTATCATTTCCTGCACCTAAGTAGTATCTTGTTCAGTTACCTCTTCTGGGATTCAATCCTTCTTCCCAAAACAGTGCACTGAACAAATTAAAAAGATTGTTCACCATCTGAACAAAGCAGTATTGATATTTCTGCATGCTTTGGGGCCAAACATCTTTAACTGGATGAAAGGAAGAAATCTATTTTTACAGAGTAGCTATTGCAATAGCAATCAGTTTAGGATGCATCTTTACAGTTGATAATCCCAGCATTTTAGAAGCCTTTTAGACAAGAGTTTCCCATCTCACGTATTTTTTGCGTGTAACAAGATCTACTCTCAGCATTGTTATTTAGGTCTTTCTAGGCTTGTTGGACTCTTGACATCATGGTTTCCTCAGTTGTATTATCACCACCTCTTGTCACAAAGTAGCTTAGTAATGTGTTTGACCAACTCCTGAGAGTGCAATCTTCAGTGTGGCACTACTTATGTCAGTGAGATTGGTCGGGGATAGTGACTCTGATTGGGGATAACTGACTGCATGAATTAATATAGCCTATTTATGACCTGATGTTTAATAAGCTCACTCCATTTATTTATTCATTTAGATTTATAATCCTACAAAGACTCATCTGAGCTTTTTCTCACTAATAATGTGTGTTGCATGGAGAAGAAGTGCGGAGGCTGATCAATATAGTACATGATGGCAGTTCCATACAAGCTTCAGAACATCCATGTATTTATTTAATTTACATGTCCCTCCCAGAGTGGGACCAATCCGACTCCCAAAGACAATCAATTAAAAAATATTCACAGTATAATTTTAAAAACAATTGAAATTACCACATAAAAACAGTATAAAACAATATAAAATCATTTAGAAACCTGCCTAAACAAAACATTTTTGCCTGCCAGTGAAAGGAAAGCAGGGAGATTAAATGAAATGTAACATGAAATTAAAGACTTTATTTATCAGTTCACCTAAGGTCTGTACTTGCCAAATGGGATCACGACTTTGATGCTCATCACTTAAATGCTGATGCCAAATATTCATTTAATGATACAGTGGGCCCTTGGTATCCACTGGGGGTTGGTTCCACGACCCCACATGGTACCAAAATCCATGGATGCACAAATCCCATTATATACAATGACATAGTAAAATGGTGCCCCTTATATTAAATGGCAAAATCAAGGTGTGCCTTTTGGATTTTTTTTTTTCGGGGGTGGGGGCATGATATTTTCAAACCGTGGGTGGTTGAATTTGTTGATGCAGAATCTGTGGCTATGCAGGTCTGATTGTATATGGTCTGAGAACTATTTCTTCTAGGATGAAGATAGCACAGATAAATTCTCATAAAACCGACTGAGTAGTTGCTTGAGTTTCTAGTTTAACTCTTGTGTATCCTTTTATGATAATATGCATGTATTTTTCTCCAGGCAAATTAATATAGCCCAATAACGAGAAAATACAACAAAAAATATCAAGGCTACCCACAATTTCAGTAGCAAAAATTACCATGGCCCAATAATAACAAATGATAATAAAATGTAGGGGTTGTTGCATTACCTGATGGTAAGAGCTGTTGGGCAGCGGAATGCACTGCCTCACAGTGTTGTGGAGTCTCCTTCTTTGGAGATTTTTAAACAGAGGCTGCATGGCCTTCTGTTGGGAATTCTTTGTGTATTCCTGCAGGGCCGGGGTTGGACTAGATGACCCTTGTGGTCTCTTCCAACTCTATGATTCTAATATAATTTCCTGTTCCCCTATGATCTTTTGGCTTCTCTCAAAAGGATCTGGGATGGATAGTGCATGCAAGAGGTTTACGACTGTACAGGACCACACGTGGGAACTTAGGAAAAAGCACATTACAAGGTCCCCATTGATTACTAGGTCTAGAACTCAACAATACATTCAAAACAAATAACAACATCTATTTTTTGAATGTGTAATAAAAAATGTAATTGCTTTAACATTATAAAATTCTTAATTCCAAGGTAACAGAGTTCTTAGATAACGATTATTCAAATACAATAGCACCCATATATCCACAGGAGATTGGTTCCAGTCCCCCCCCCACGGATACTGAAATCTGTGGATAATAGCAAACACCACCCACCACCACCACCCCGCCACTGCAGGAACTCTCCCAGGGGAAGGGAGAAAGGAGGCGAGCTCCCCTCTTCCTCTCCCTTCTCCTGCTTCCAGTGCTGCTGGGAGGGGGGCAGCAAAGTGGAGGAAGTGAGAGAGGCGGAGGGCTTTTTCCCAGGCAGAGCCATGCTGTCACACTGCTGCCAGGCGATGGGTAAGGGAGAGGAGCCCCCCCCCCCTGCCACCACTATCCCCACTCTTGCCACCACAACTGGAGCTGTACTGGGGGAAGGGAGCGGGAGGCAAGATCCCTCTCCCCTTCCCCTTTCGCCCCTGCCATGATGGAGCCCTTCGGGGGAAGGTGGAAGGGGAGGTGAGATCCCTCCTCCCTTCCCCATTCTCCACCGCCATCACAACCACGGATAATTGAATCAGTGGTTGGTGAATCAGCAGATATGGGGGTGCTACGGTAGTAACTTTTTCCTGTGTTTTTAAGCATCTTAACAACCGTATATCCTTTTCTTATGCATCTGGTATTAAATAACTTTTATATCTCCTGAATGTATTATATGTTGTATATCTATTCCAAAATTTCCAAGATTAAACCAACAGGATTTTCCAAGACCACACCAGCCAGAAAACTTTTTTCAAAATCTAAAGCACTCTGTTTATCTTGTCCTGCAAGCCTAAACACATTTACCAAAATCTCAAGGAACTCGTTGAGCCCTACTTTTGAATAAGCATGTACAGGATTGAACTTGAGAGTTAATTTCAATTCTTTTTTAGGGAAAAACATGTTATAGCGTGTGAAGGAGAATGCAAACAATTACTATCTCTGAATGGATTTTATACATTTTATAATGTTTAGTGAGAATATAGATAACCAACCCCCCCCCCCAAAAAAAGTCCTTGTTGTTGTCATCTGGTTCCAACCTATCTTTGGGACCGCCTCCTTCCATATAATCCTCCCCGTGCACTCAGGTCCTCTGGCAGGAATCTGCTACAACCTTTAAAAACTAGGCTTTCCTCGACCTCCCAGAGGACCTTTCGGCTATTGCTTCCAGACTATGGAACGACCTACCGGATGAGATCCGTCACATTTCCACCCTAACTAGCTTTAAAAAAGCTCTTAAGAAGGATCTAATCTGGCGGGCCTTTCTTGAATAGATACCCGGCCGGCCATCAGAAAGAAAAACCTAACTTGGCCGGATCGTTCGTTTTTAGTATTTATTAAGTATGTTTTAAAATTTTAATTATTTAATTGTATTTTATGGGGGGTTGGTTGGATGGAGGGTCTTGTATGTATATTTTAAATGCTGTAAGCCACCCCGATTGCTGTTACATATTATTATTATTATTATTATTATTATTATTATTATTAAATAGGTATACTAGCTTTTCCATGTGTGGAGGGTCTTCTTTCATGCTGCTACTTTGTTTTATTTTTCTTCATTATGCTGTTGGAACTAGACACTATGAATTCAACCGTGTACAGTGGGCTCTCTAAAACTGTGGGGTTTGGTTCTGGGACACCCCCCCATGACAAAAAACATGGACGGTAAAGCCCATATTATTCAGTGGTGGTGACGTGAACGCACATGCTTCAGCATGTCTATGTTCACACTGCTGCCATTGAATAATATGAAATATGGTGATCCACAAACAGTCCAATCTGCAGACTGGGAGCCCACGAATAGGGAGGGCCCCCTGTATTATCTAAAAACAGCATATAATATTTTTGATCATCCAATAACAATTAGCTGTATTATTTAGCTGTATTATAATGTATAAGGTATGTTGTTCTCCCAAATACTCCACAAATCCATTGCTTATAGCCCTTAGCATTTCATTTCTACAAGCATCAAGCTTCCAAAGTCTCACTTTCATGCTGACCTTCTCTCATTGCTCAAACTGTCCTCATTTTCTTTGGACACACAGCTGACATGCTCCAGCAAGAAATGCAATATGCTGCCTTCTGCCATTAATTCAAAGTGCTGGTTATGACCTAAAAAGCTCTATATGGCTCAGGTCTAGATCATCTGAAAAACCATTGTCTCCCTATATGAGCCTTCCCGTGTCTTGAGATCTAGTGGGGAGGCCCTTCTCAGTGGCTGCTCCAAGGCTATGGGACTTCCTTCCTAGAGAGGTCAAACTGGCAGCCTCCTTTCTGTTCTTTTGTTGGCACACGAAGACCTTTTTATTCTGGCAGGTCTTTGAGAGCTGGCTGCTTTATGGGGAAAAGGGCTTTCATGTACTATGCCATTTATGTCTGTTGTTCTTTTTAATGGTTTGCTTTTAACTGTTTTTAATGTTATTAATTCTTTAATTATATTTTAACTTTTTGGATGTAAATATTTAACTGTATCCGTTTTAACTTTTGTAAGCCACCTTAAAAATCAGATTGGAGAAAAGGTGGGATATAAATAAAAATGATAATGATTGGTCGATTGATCTGTTTCATTGGCCTATTTATTTATTGAATTAATAAATCCCAGGGTGAGATCGAAGGCAGCTTCTAGTAATTTAAAACAAAATTGAGTTAAAATAATATTTTTCATATTTGAAATTCTATTTTTAAAAGAATTAACAGTATTCTTTTAAAAATAGTTAAAACACATTTAAAACATAATTACTAATAAAAGATAAGAAATAGAGTTGTCCCTCCACATTTGTGGGTTAAACATCCATGGAACTGACTATTCATGGATTACTAAATATGTTCTCTCTAGGCATTTTCTAGGTCCTCCAGTATGGTTCTATGGTATGCTTCTGCCGGAGGTTGACCATAGAGTTGCACTGGAGAACCTAGAGATTTGTAGAGAGAACACTTGTCTAGCATTTTTAGGTCCTCCAGTATGATTCTATGGTCAACTTCCACCGGAAGTGTTTCCTCGGGTAAAAAAAATAGTGTGCCTATATTTGAGTTGTTTCTACTTTCACAGGGTCCTCAGCTCCAAACCCCTGTGAAAGTTGAGGGCTGACTGTACAGCACAGCACAGCACAGCACAACACACCACTTCATACCTATTACTGCTACATAATTTAAATCTCAAAGGGACTGCCTGAATAAAAAGGTCTTCACCTGCCAGAGGAAAGAGATCAGGAAGGGGCCTCCCTATGGAAGAGAGTTCCATAGCCTGGGAGCAGCCACCGAGAAGGCTCTCTCCCATCTTCTCACCAAATGAGCTTGTGAGGGTGGTGGGACCAAGATAAAGCACTCCCATACTGATCTTAAAACTTGAGCTGGCTTTTAAATAGTCTGGTCAAAAGCTGTGTAGGGCCTTAAATATAATGTATCATTAAATTCTGTCCTACTCCTGTATCAGCTCCACCACCACCCCACTTTTGACAGATCCCTACCTCTCCTGTGTTGCTTCTCCTGCTGCTGCTGCTCAAGATTTTGCTGCCTGTGGCAGAGCAGCACATCCTCCCAACACTGCAAGAACTTGTTAGCAGGTTTCCTTTTCATTTGTTATCTTCTAGCGCCCAGTGGTTATAGTAGTGATGTCCCCTTCTAAGGTCCATAAAGAGAAAGCAGCAATGGCAGTCACCAAAGCATCCTGGCATTTTTATGTATGATTCTCCTCAATCCCTCTAGTTCTGGTACCCTTCCAATCATAGACAAGATCACCGTGCATAGGTTATTGAGATAGTTGTCTCTTGGAATGCCCTGATCATGATTGAGTTCCATATCTCATGTTGATGTTGGTTGATTTGTTCATGGGCAAAGAGTGGCCTCTTATATTTGTTCTCTTCTTTTCCTCCCCGTAGCCTCTACAACTGGACTGTGACATCTGTGCTATTATTTCAAATTCAGGACAGATGACCAAGCAGAAAGTAGGATACGAAATTGACCAGTCATCATGTATATGGAGAATGAACAATGCTCCCACCAAGGGCTATGAAGATGATGTTGGGAAGCGGACAACAGTGAGAGTTGTCTCCCATACCAGTGTCCCCCTTCTGCTTAAGAATCCCGAATATTTTTTTAAGGAAACCAACAACACAGTCTATGTGATCTGGGGACCTTTTCGGAACATGAGGAAAGATGGCAGTGGCATTGTGTACAACATGCTAAAGAAAACTGTGGACAGCTATCCTGAGGCCAAAATCTATGTGACCACAGAAAAACGCATGAGTTATTGTGATGAAGTCTTTAAAAAGGAAACAGGAAAAGATAGGTAAGTCCTGCTTTGCAAGCTGAAAAATTAATACTGAAGAATAAACCAGAGATGGTCTTGTTGAATTTCTGACTTATATGTGTCAATGAGAAAGTGAATGCCCAAGATCCACTTTTTAAATTGTTTATTATAGGCTTTTGACTGCTGTGAGCACTTGATGAGGCATCAGCCAAGCACCATTTACTCCAACTCCATTACCATATGTTCCATCCATTTTTGTTGGTTTGGGTCTCAACATAAGTTAGTTACCTGAAGCATTTTCAGCACAATGTGTTGTATTTTAGTTTAGTTATCTGTTGATTAAGGTGATGTTTTACTCAAGGAGTAAGAACAGTATGTTTGTTTAGTGCACTTATTTATAAAGTTTCTGGCTAACCTTATTTTTTTTCTGAGAAAGAAGAGACACAAACAAAAACATTTTCAACTGGCTGTTGGTTACAAGTGTGTCTTTTCCATTCTGTTTTTCCCCCCTCCTTCACAATTGTGAATTATTCACCAAAATAGTACAAAAATTTGAGAAAACATCAAAAATATGCAAAAACACTAAAAAAAACCCCAAACCTAGTGGGATTAGAATAATGTTTTAAAAATTATTCATTCTTGCATCTGAGAATGAAATAAGCAAAGCTTTATATTCCTAATTCTTAAACTCTTGAACAACTGTGTAAAAGTCCTGCCTTACCAAAATTAATCTAGCGTTCTACCATCCAGACATTGCAGCAAATAGTTTTAGTTCTCCTTCCCATTCAGCAACCTCTTTTAGCAGTGTTTGCAGCTACAGCAGAAAAATAGCATTAGGCATCAGTCCACATATTTCTCACAATATCTTGGAAGTTGGTCAGTAACCTCCCTATTTATGGACAGGGAATTGAGGGTTAGTATAACAATTTAATGTTGGCCACCTGGTGAGTCTGTGGCAATTCTGAGAAGCAAATCCAAGATAGTGTTGTTGACCAGTTTATGTTGAATCTATCCCTCTGTTCCATATGTTACACTTTTAGTTCCTGTTCCACCTAGAGGCTTGAGTATGACAGTGATGGGTGTTCTGTACCTGAGCCATTGGCTGAGCTATCAAAGAATAACTGAGCTCCATATGTGAAGGAAACAGTCACATGTGCCATGCCAGACCACTAGACATTTGTTCACTGTTTTTATCGCTCCATATCTCTTACGTTGTTACTTAAGCCAAATACTTTTCTTGGAGAAATAGCAACTTTTGCTTCTACTGTTGGTTTAAACAGTGCTCTCTTTTTAGCAGTAGACAGGATTAGTAGGAAGCCAAATGACACTCAAATGGAATAAAAATTTAGAGCTTGAATTGGAAGTGGATATTGTGGAAGGGTTTATTCCTCAAAATATTATCTGTGCATATGTTATGAACTGTCAATATATGGTGATAGTTTAACAGATTTCTAGCTTGTCAAGCCTTTATCAGTTTTCTATGACACATTGATGTCAGATGAACGTGAGAAATTAAATATTCCTATTACCAGAGTATCTATATTCTGCATTGCCTGTTGGTGATGAATAGTTAATAGGCATGTGTTATAGCCATTCCTGTGATGCAAAGAACTCTTGCTTTTAAAATTCAGTCATGAACATTAGCTGATGACAGTCAAGGGCAGCCTCTGTGAAGGAGCTAATGACCATCGACCTCTCAAATTCCCAAACAAAAGCCATGTTTTTCTTATCTGAGCTCAAAGTATCTTCTAAAATGGGCTGTTTGAATCTGATGATTGTTCCTGACACCCTAACAGTGGGAATGAGAATGCTGGTTTGTTCTTCGTAGAGACCTTCATTAGTGAAGTACTTATGTGTTTAAGGCAGTGTGAACTCTCCTCCTTTCTGAATAATTGTTGTGCATAAATAATATACTTTGGCAGACACTCGCTCCTTCATACTAATGCCTTTCAGTTTGTGTGATCCTGGAGGTACTCTAAACTGACAGCTCCTTCCCATACTTCATTAGCACTTTTGGAGCTGTGTTATGTACACAGAGTCAGATGAAAAGAGAATTTAAGCGATGTTTGAAGGGATGCCAGCCAATAAACAAATGTGAAAAGGATTTTGCTCCCTCTGTTGTTGTATGTTTACCTGAACTCTGATGTGCCACACAGTTTCCTTGAAGTTTAAAAACATAAGTTAAAAAAAATCTTATAGCATCATTTAATTAGTAATAGCTGGAGGGGGGAAATCTTTATGGATTCCATTAAAACGAAAAGAGTTCATTCTGGTCTGATAAAATGCACTGAGAGGAACTCCAAATAGCATTTAATTAGCTGGCACCAAAGCTCCCTCCACCCTCAGGGATGTGTAAAAGTAATGAAGGTTAGGAGCAAATAGATCAATGCTCCCATGCACTACAGCCTTACCTGAAGGTGAGGCAAAGGAAGGAAGTGGTTAAGTTGCAAGGTTCCATTTGAAAATCATTTGCCCTTGAAAAACAAAAACAAAAGTCACTTTCAGAGAAGCCCTGCTAAAAATCAGCAGCATGCAGTGCCTCTGTCTGACAGGCCTCATCTGAGACAGTTTGTGAAGCCCAGTCTTTGTTTATCCTGCACAATACAGATTAACAACGCACACTGGTACCACATTGTGCAGTGTCTTAAGCAAAGATGCTTGGCAACCCACTGTCAGGACCAGTGCCTTGACTAGTGAGTCTCTATTCAGTTACTCCACTAGTCTTCAGTTAGTTGTATCAAATCACTTCCTCTGTTTAGTAAACATAACTATTGGAAACCAGCTTGTTGGCAGTGCAGTAGTTAGACTGGTCTTCTAAAGTATTTCTCAAAGCAATGTACTGAAGTTACCAGCTGTGCACATACCTTTGTTCGACAGTGGAATGCACTGTCTCAGAGTGCGATGGAGTGTCCATTTTTGGAGGTTTTTAAACAGAGGCTGGATGGCCATTTGTCGGGAGTGCTTTGATTGTGTATTCCTGCAGGGCAGGAGGTTGGACTGGATGGCCCTTGTAGTCTCTTCCAACTCTATGATTCGTAAATGGCATTTGCACCAACAATTCAGCATAATGCTAGTTTACTTCTACTCCTAGCAGTGAAATTCTCAGCATGTGAAATGAATTATTGGTGCTGCATTGTGGCCTACTGAACTCCTTGGGTCTCAGCTGAAATTTCCAAAGAATTTGCTGGCAACACATGGATGGATAAGAGCCAGAACAAATTGAAAGGCAAGAAGAAAGCAGTAATGTGAAATACATAGCAAGAACAGAGACTAGAATATGGAAATAAATAGGTAACAGAAACTGAAGCCCTTTTATAGTTCAGTGTCCACATGGAGATTCAATTTAAACTGGAACTGTTTCTTTTGGGATTGTTGGATGTACAGCTGAAGAAGACCCATGGGAGACTACTGCAATATATGATCACAACAGCAAGATTAGTTATATGCACAAAGATTTACCAGCTATGGAGAAATGGTTGGTTAAATTAACCGATTTAGCAGAAATTGATAAATTGTCATGCTTGATTAGAGAAAGGTCATTAGTGGCATTTCTTAAGGAATGGGAACCCCTTATGGGCTTTTTACAAAAAAGAAAATGACTTGCTAATTTTTGGTTTTGATGATTAGAAAGGATTAGTTATGAAAGGAAGTGAACTTGTGTTAATACTAGAGAGGAGGCATGAACAAAACAATTAAGCATATGTTATATATAACCCATGAGAGGAATGTTGGAAGTCGTCTTGTTTTCTTCTCTATCTTTTTCTTTATTTCTTTTGTCTTTCCTTTTTCTTTATATCTTTTATTGTATTGTTATAATCTGTAATAAAATTATAAAAAGTGAAAAGGTTAATGGGCTTGTCCATCTTCATTCACAGGATGACTAATGATCCCCTTTTCAGTTAAGAGTTCTTTATTGGTTGAAAAAACAAAGGGTATAAAGCATAAAATGTTAATGAAAGAAATAGATTTTTCATTATAATACACTAAAGCCCTATCCTGTAACATTCTTGGATACTAGCAACATGCCTGATTGTATTAGGGTGTGTGGGTGGGGAGGCTTTCAAGAATTAGCTTAGTTCAGGAATGGGTTGGCTATCCAAGTGGCCTATTATTAGGTACATTTATGTTTCTTTTAAAAAGTTGTTCTTAATGAATATGACCATTCATCTGTATAAGGCAGATGGAATTCTGGTTACAGTCTCAGAAATGCACAGATGATGTTATGAAAAAATATGGTCTTTTGGTGCAGAATGAAAATCAAAAATAACAAATTTGTAAGATGCACGCCCATCCATCTTTTATTATAAAAAGTTCAACTTTGCATTGCATTTCCTCACAGACAAGAAAGATAAGGTTGAGGTCCTTTGCATACTTACTTCCATGTGAATCAGACTATTTGAACAAAGTGGGATTTACTTCAGAGTTAATATGCATAACAGGCCTGAATACTCTAAAGGCACCAAATCCCATCTGATGTTGGAAGCTAAGCAGAATCAGCTCTGATTAGTAGTTGGATGGGAGACCTCCAACGAATACCAGGTGCTATGTGCTCTATTTCAGAGGAAGGAACTGGCAAAACCACCTCTGAGTATTCCTTGCCTAAGAAAACCATATGAAATTCATGGCATTGACATAAGTCAACAGGCAATTTGAAGGCACATACACATACATAATATGAATAGGTTTATATTGTTAATAGATTTTGTTGTTGTTGTTAAACAATGAGGAAGAAATCAAATTCTAATTCTTTAGAACATGTGTGTGTGTGTTGTAAGTGCTGAGGACATTGTTTCAGATAAGCAGTAAAACAAAGTTCCGCTGAACACGAGAAAGAAAGATAGATGGAGATGGAGAACAGGAGTTAGGTTGCATGAGTCAGTCAGGGGGTAAAGGGTGCTGCCCGCGTTCTCCACCAATCTTGTTACCCAAATAGGTGGCGATGCTTTAGGGCTCCACTCTTGGTGTCAGAGTTATATTAATATTTTGGGGAATTATAATTGGCTTAAATTGAATGTTTCAAGAGGCAGGTAACTTCGGGATCTTTTCATATATGTATACAGAGAACGCCAGGTTAAAGTGAAATACAATGGATTTTATTCAAAAATAACATAGAAGGCAATCACACATGCAACACACACTAACAAGAATCACACAAGGCTAGTGAAGAGTTTAAGATAGAAAGGTTGGATAGAGGAATAGATGTGGGAGATAGGGCAATAGTTACCACTCTGAAGAGGAGCGAAATGCTCAGATGGAAGTCTGATCCGGGGGCATGCCAACAGAGAGAGTGGCCGGATGTTGTCCACAGTGGCTCATTTACTATTGTTTGGGGCTAGTATTTATACTATATTTCATGTCTATATTTCATGTCTAGACTATATTTCATGTTAGCTAACACACATTGGAAACTGTTTAATGCAGTGTAGATGTGTAAATAGCTATTGCTTAAAAAAAAAAACAATTTGTAAGCCGCTCTGATAGCCTTGTGGCTGAAGAGCGGAGTATAAATTAAATCTTGAACAATCTTGAGCAGTCCAATTCTAGCTCAAAAAACCCTGCTAGGGTGCAGTGGTTAAAGAATAGGTAGAAGCTGCTTCTGCTGGAAAAGCTGTCTTCTGCCAGTTTATTTCAGAGACCTCCGTATCCATGGGGATATGTTCTAAGACCCCCATGGATACCTGAAACTGTTGGTAATAGGGAACCCTATTTTCAGTGAGATGAACACCAGACGTTGACCATAGAATCATATTGGATGACCTAGAAATACATAGTGAGAACCCTTCCCCCCCCCAGATGTGGATAAGTAAAACTGTGGAGACCAAATCTGTGGATACGGGGGGGGGGGGTCGACCTGTATGTGAGCAGAACTGAAGCAGAAAGGCTAAAAAAAAAAAAAGTGCAGAAAAGATAGAGCTAGGGAGAATCTGGGTTACCTCCTCTTGCTCTCCTCTAGCTCAGGACACAGTGCTGACACAAAGACAGACCACGACGAGGGTGGTCCTAAATCATTTCCAGTATTCCTAGGATAGGAGGGAATTGATCCACTACAGCCTCAGCTGGCCTAATACTAAGTCAGGTAGCGCTTGGCCATATTGGCCGGTTTGCACTCTTAAGCTGGCAACATGTAACCATGCCTCGGAAAAGAACACTTCATGGTTTGTACATCATGAATTTTCCATGAAGAAGTGGTTGTTTTTAAAGTAATGAAAATAGTTTCTTCTTGTATATATTCCTGATATAGCAAGGGGAAGACTTAGTCACAAGTAACTATTCCGTTTTATGTGGACTGCAAGCATGTACAATAGACTCATGAACATCATGAGACAACTAGGACTGATGTAGCAACAGATAGCGCCAGAGTTAAGAGTCCCCTGGTATTTTAAATTAAAATGCAGTGGGGTATATTAGCTATTGCTGAAAAAAATTAATATATAGCTATGTTAGGACTGTATAAAGCCATAGTCCAAATACAAATCATGTAATATTTCTATTATAATATTAATATTTCCCCCCAGTATTGCTGACCTCTATCCATTCCATCATTTACTCAAGACAAATGATCCTATCAGTTACATGTTAATAATTAAAGTGAAGTTATGTGTTAATGATTAAAGTGATTGTAAAATAAATAAATAGATACATCTATAGTCACATAATGGCTACTTGTATGTTGGCTCTCATTAATATTTTCTGTCCTTAAACTTATGTTTAAAAGTGTGAATTTGTACAAACTAAATCAGAGCAGGCACAAATTCATCCTGAAGCGCTATGCCTAATTCAATTCTTTCTTTCCCTGTTTGTAACCAGATTGTAATTTGCTGGAATTATAAACATGGTCTAGTTTATTAATTCACAACCTATTCTGTGTCCGTGGAATTGACATGCACACCATGGCCATAGATATAATGCAGAAGCATTAATAATTTGGCCTCTATGGGCAGACAGATTATTACAGGAGGCTTAAGAAATAATTGCCCACTAATGTGAAAAAATAGAAATATGTACAGTATTATATTGCTCATAATGCAATCATTAATATAACAATTATGTGATAATGAAAGCACTCATTATGCTTACGTTTATCTTTACATAATGTTAATAACTAACGAAAACTGCAAAGATTATATCTAATTAAACTGAACAACATTACCAAAGACTGCTCTGTAGAAAGATGATCTTTAGCACAGAATAGCACATTCATAAGGAGTGTAGCTCAGTGCCATTTGTTATGTATTTAAAAATGTGGCCATTTTGTAATCAACTGTAACAGATTCTTTTCTATTAAATGAATTGGAAATGCATTCACTCAGGACAAATCCATTAAACGCACTTGAAATTATGTTGATGAGAAGTCCCTGAATAAATGACAAACAGAAAATTACACAATAATTTGTGCCATTATTATTATTACGGCCTGTCATTCCAAAATTACTGTGAAGGTCTGGAGCTGATTGCAAACAGTTCTTCAGAGGTCAGATGGCCCCAGCAAGAGGGCATCAATTGATAGAGCCTTGGGAAGTCTCAGCCAAGGAGTCTCAAGTTCCCCCCACCCTAAAACCACTATTATGGTGTGCTGGGAACCAGAGCTTGTGAACACCCAAGTTTCCTTTGAGTGTAGGGTTGCAAGACTTCATAAATTTTGTTCTTATAGGCAAGAGCAAATTATTTAACCATTTTCTCCCTACTGAAACAAAGTCCTCAAAAACTGCAGTTTTCAGGATTTATTCTGGAAAAATCTACCAATGCATTTTTTGTGCAGAAAATGGCACTTTGTGTGAAGAAATATTTTATTTGTAGAAAATCATGTTTTCTGTGCAGAAAAGTGTGTCTTCTTTGCAGAAGTTAGCATTTTTGTTCAGAAAATGCCATTTTTATCACAAAAAGGTATGTTTTTCATGGAGAACAAATCCTAGACTATGCAGATTCTTGTCCATCCAGAATTTTCATTGACACTCAGGAAAACACTTTTTTCATCTGGGATTCAAACATTTATAAACATTCATTCCATCTCAAGACAGGACTAGTAATGGTAAATTTCAATTTTCCAAGTCTCAACAGATGTCAGGAAAAACAAAACCATTTTTAATCCTGTGGATTTGAAACAATAAGGAGTCCGTCCCCCCTTGCAATGATGGAAAGCTCTGCAGCTTGCCCCCAAAGCTGAGCAGCTTGCCCAGAAAACTGTATATAGTCTCCCTGAAAGGTAGAAACAGGACCCAGTGTAGTGCAGCATCTTAAGTTCATAAGCTGTAGAAGCAATCTAAAAGTATTGCATGGTCAACATTTTGAAGGCCTCTGAGATGCCCTTTGCTGTCTCCAGTAGGCAGAAATTCAGAGAACAGTGGAAGCAACATTTATTTTATTTTTATTTAAAGCATTTATATATTGCCTCTCAGCCCACCAGGGCTCTTGAGATGATGCACATAAAAACATTTTTAAAAATAGATGAAAACATTTTAAAACAAACTAAAAATACTCCTTAAAAATCATTTAAAACCAAATAGTTAAAACAGCTAGAGCAGCTTCAACAACCAAAGCCCATATGAAACACCCTCTTAGCTGTGTGCTAGAAGTTCAGAAGAGACGGAGCCAGTTTTAATGTCCATTGGCATTGAGTTCTAGAGTCAGGTTGTGCTACAGAGAAAACCCTGTATGCTGACATTTGTGTCTCCAGATGCATTACACCCAGTATACATTCATTCATCTTCTGTTTCTGAATTAATAGATTTTTATTGGTGCATTCATTTGTATGCCCTGTATAATGGAAACCTGCTCCTATAAATAGATTCTGTTACCTGGGTCAGGAGGAATACCTTGTAACACTCTTTATGCATAAGGACTACACAGAACATATTGGAATAACTAAAGGAAATAATTAAATACATTCTGAATAGTTTGTTCGTCAACTGTGAGCACTGTAGCTTATGGTGCTCTAACGACCTCCCTAATAATGGAAGGAACTGATTTCTCTGTGATGATTATGACTGTCGTATGCCATAAATACAGATTACAACATTGATTCTTTTAAAAATTAATGTAGCATGAGTGAATGGGCTTTGTAGCAACAAGATATTTGCCTGTTGTTTTTGGAGAACGTAAGAGTAAGTGGCTATTATTTTCTAAACACCACCAACAAACATGCTTTTTTAATTTTTGTTTTAATGGACAACCTTTCTGGATCATCCTTATGCTTTATCCTTCTGAGATGTCTCGGAGATAGCACTGAAGGCTGAGCATCTGTGCAGCTAAGCAGTTTTGCACAAAACCAATTGAATAATTTTGATTGCGTAATCTCTCCCTCCCTCCTCTCTCCATCAATATTCAATTTTCTGGAACCAAACTGATTAATAAGTACAGTATAATGACTTAATAGTGTGCTGATCCTTAAAGTGTTCCAGCAGTACAAATCCACTATTCGCTTCAGCGGTCTCTGTGCCACTGCAGCAGTGCTTGGAAGATTAGACTAAGGCTGTTTGGATTGTAAATGCAGTAGGCCGGCTAAAGGGCTACAGCGATGGCAATGGGGAAAAGGGTGGGTGGAAACTTGGTTTGGTAACTTGTCAGACCGTTTCATGTTCAGTGTATTGAAACCAGCAGGAATCATGAAAGATTTAGAATAGCAAACATATTGTTCTGTGCACCACATGCAAGAAAGCTGATATGCTTTGAAATTTCAATTGTGAAGTCACCATTGAAAAGGATATTTTCCCTCCTTCCTTTTAGGAACATAGATAGATATGAGTTTCACCCCTCATACACCCTGCTGCTAGCATTGTTGCTTTGCTTCTGCTGCTGCTCTATTTTTAAAAAATAGTAAATACTGAAATGTGCATAAAGGCATTTAGAAGAAAAAATAATGAAAAAATATTAATTAAAGCCATCCACTGGAAGTAAGCAATTTGAATACCATTCTGGTTGAAAACTGTATTTTCCCAGAGTAATTACGTCAACTTCGGAAAAGTCTTGCTTATAAAATGCAAGGTTTCCATGACAGTCAGAGGACAGGTTCAGCTATATGTATATTTAAGTGGAATTATAGAGCCAAATGAGCTATGGGCATTTTCCTCCGTTTGACATAGATGACAACTGTATTCATCAAGGTAAATGACTGATTGTGTAGTAAGGAACATTATCTGTATCATTGTGGGGGAGGGTTGGTTCCCCCCCCCTTGAACTAAATTTCCAGAAAGAAAGGCATAACAGCCCTGCCTAGCAGATGCTTTTCATTCCAGCAATGTGATGCTGGCTATAGAAGGACCATCCCCTGTGTAAGTGATGATCGACACTATCAACTCTGACAGAGGTGATCACTTGTTGATTGAAGGAGACAGGAGCCATCAAAAAGTGGCTGTTCAAAGTCTTTTTCTCTTTCTTGGATGCTGATGACCACATTCTGAAGGGGGCAATCCATGCAAAATAATAAAATAATAAAATAAAAATCCATTGCATCTGCTGATTGCCCTCCCTGGATGTTTGTAATAGTTTCTCCCCTCCTATACAATGATTTCATCCATAAACATTAGAGGACTTCCCTTCCCTTCTCTTCCCCACCCCAACATACTTTTATTTTTTGGTTGGAAGTTTAGGGTTTTCCCTGAGTTTTATAGATAGGACAGTTCAACAAAGATATACTGTTAAGCTGATTACTCAGTAATTCAGGCAAGTTTTTCTTCTATTTTAAAAACAGACTTGACTGTTCTATTGGTTTTCAGCAGCTAACAGTACTTTTTATCCACTTATCAGTTGAGGAGAAGACATCTTATTCCTGTTCTCTCTTCTAGTTCATTCCTTAGCCTGACAGCTTCTGGATACCTTACTAGCTTGTCTTTGGGTCTGGCGGTGCTGCCGCTTCTATTGTTGTTTGATTCATTTCTATCCAGCCCTTTTCCCATTTAGGGACTCAGGGCAGCTTTCAAATGGTTAAATGCTGATTCACTTAAAAAAAAACAACACCCCTCATGACTTATGAATGAGAAAGGTGATCTATGCTGTATTATTATGATGGATGGGGGAACTGGGGAGGAGGTAGTCTCTCCTCCAGGCCTGGTCAATTTAACAGACTTAGCATGTGAGCATGAGTGAGCACCAGCTATGACTCCCTTTTGGCCCAAAGTTTGTAGCAGGGTTAACCTTATATTCATGTTCTCTTCTAAGATCCAGGAGCTCCATGTCAGGAGAAGTCAGTTTTAAGAAAAGGTAACAAAAGCAGTTGTGCATTTGGGATATCTGAGGAAAGAACATTAAAAGTATTGGGGGTGGTGGATTGAAGCTGTACACAGATTAGATGACAACTAGTACCTGTCAGAGTGAGGTGTCAATACTGACTTTAAAATAACTCAGGAGCATTTTGGATAGGTTTGCCTTAGGGTAGCTGTAAGTCAGAAATGGCTTGAAGGCACACAACAACAACAATTTTGGATTGTGTATGTGGTCTGTGCTTAATTATTTTATGCAGTAATGTACACGGATAAATGTAATATTTTATGTTCATATACACACACATTTGATATTTATAATATTATATAAAAGTAATTAGATTAACAGAGAGATAGACTGTAGGTGAATAAAGCAAATGAACAGCTTCAATTATTTTCAGGCAAAACCTAGATCTCATACAGCTACAGGAAGCCCACACTTATCTGACAGGTTAGCCTTTTCCCCCTTCTCAGTTCACTTTCCAAGCAGTATGCTCATGCACATCCAATTCCAAGCAAGCCTCCATAGGCAAGAAGAACTGATGAAACAGCAGACGCCTCATCAAATTAATGGAACTTCCCTAATTTGCAAGCATTGAAAAAGTGTGTCATCAGATAACAGGGCATCAAAAGGCGGGGGCTTTCAGTGTCATACATTTGAAATATATTTAATAAAATGATAGAAAGCAGGTCATTTTATGACTTTTCAGCTTCTCTTGCCTTCTTTGGTGATGGCAGTAGGAATGGGGGTGCCAAGTAGTATCCAATGGTAGTTATAGAATTCCCAGGGCCCAGGCACAGAATTCAGAGGATGTCTCTGGAGGCAAGAATTGTAACGGCCTCCAGAAACTGTATTAAGGCCATACAGTTTCAAAATGTTGAGTCTGAAGATTCAGAAATCCCCTCTTTTTTTCAGTAATGGTTGGCTCACAGGGGTTCTCTATTGCAAATAATGTATGTTGTAAAGTCTGTGTCCCTAAGAATTAGAAAGTTTTACAACAGGTTGTTCCCACTTTTTGATGATAATTGCTAATTTATGGTTCCTCAATCCTGTGTAAAGTTCAGAGACATTTTTTTCTACATATTGCAAGTTGCATCTGGAATACTGGCTTTCAATCATATATATGACTTTGGTGGCATTACAAGTCATGGTTTGTTTACCAGTGCTTTGCCTTTTCAGTGCTGTTGTTCCATGCAGATATACACGAGTGATGCTCAGATGCACACTGATATAATTCAGGAATACCACTGGGGCTTGATTTCATCTCTCACCAGTAGCTTCTTCACTGTAGGTGCTATTAGAAAGCAACAATAGGAGGCTTATTAATAGGTTTAGACGGATAAGGAGCTAATCAAGGGGTAGCTTACTTTGATTGTTAAGTGGGAATCAACCATAAAAATGTCTGTCCCCATTTTTTGCTGCCTCCTTTTTGTAGAGAAGCGATTCTATAATTCTATCAGCCTGATGGATGTTGCAGTCAATGATATGAAGTGGACATCCTCTTAAGTGTGGGTGGGGGAAAGAGGGATAAGGAATGTGAGTCTATGGGGACATGGAATTTGATGGTACATAGGGTTATACATATGGTCAAAAAATCAATGAAGTGTTAATAAAGAAATTCAACGTCATCATTTAGGGCTTCATCTGGACCTCACTTTGACCTTGGATGCGCTGGATCCAAGAGTGCCTTTGCCCAGGCAACTGTACCAATTGTAACCAATCCTGGAAAATACAGATTTGACCAAGGTTAAATGTGCCTTTTGTGGTTAACATAGGGCTGCTTTTAAAGAATATCCAGAAACTACAGTTAGTCCAGAATAAAGCAGCCCATTTGTTAGCAGGGGTCATGTATAGGGAAGCATGCTACTCCTTTGCTGAAATGGCTGTACTGACTTCCTAAGACTCCATGAATTTCATAGGGTTTTTTTTAGGCAAGGAGCACTCAGGTGTTTTGCCAGTTCCTTCCTCTGAAATAGAGCCTACAACACCTGGTATTTATTGGTGGCCTCCAATCCAAGTACTAACCAGGGCTGACCCTGCTTAAGTTTCAAGATCAGACAGGATGAGCCACAGCAATTGGCTTTTCAAAGAATGATGGAAATTGGGAGAGAGATTGCTTTGTTGTTGTTAACTGGTGTTGACTTTGATTTATGGTGACCCTACCAATGAGACACCTCCAAGTCTCTATAAATATAGACATAGCATCAAAAACTGTCACTGTGCATTTTCTGCCCCACTTTGATGGAACTGATGTGTGAAGCTGGCCATACAAGATATTCAAGTGGCTCAGTGTACCATTGCCCAACAACTCAGAAGGACACAGTCATCAAGAACTGTTCCTTCCTTTGATGCCCCCAGTGCTGAATTTTTGCAAGCTGTTTCTTTGTGTTGGTTTCACTGTAGTCATAGGTCTATAGCCTTCTGTCTACCCCACTCCCACTCACTCAGGGATACGGAAATAATGAGAGGCAAGAGCAGGAAACAGAGAGTAACAAAGAGTTAAGCAGCCAGTGTGAGAAAAGTTCCCAGACTCCAAAGAGGCTGTTTCCCAGGAATTCTCAGGGAGAGCAGTTCAGTTGTTGGCTTCTGTTGTAGCACATTCTGGTCCTCAAATCTGGGAAACAGAAACAACCAAAAAAGCCTTTTCATGTCTCCTCCACTCTTCCCTACCTCTCACTGATCTCATCTGTTCCATCAGCATAAGTGTTATTTGTAGTCTGTTACTTCAAAGTGAGGTCTGTGGCTGAGCCTGTGTGAAAGGAGAAAAGGTTTTGCTTTCTCTATTGCCTCTTCTTCTGCCACTGAAGTAGGAGAAAAGATCTTTGCCTGGGTAATTTATATCTACTCACTTTTATTTTCCCCTCATACACAAAACTAATTTTATTCTGTGCAGAAAGTTCAACCATTTTTCATAGGATAGCTGCAGGAACTCATTCTGCCTTAAGTGCTTAATAAACGTGTTTAATTCCCCCCCCCCATGTTTTTCACCAGCACATTGTCAGTTTTCAAACTGCACAATTTTTTCACAACTGCACATGTTGTGTCCAACTGCACATTGAAAAAGGACCTCAGTGTTGCAAATCCGCAAACAGTTGGCCTATTTTTCTACAAATAAGGATGGGAACACTGCCAAGACTCACAGATAGGTTGATGTTTTTGTACCCCTGCCCCAACAATGATCTTATTCAGCAAGAACATAGTGGCACCTGCTGTTAAATGTCACAGACAAAATTATTAAGATGGTAAGCACATTTCTATCACAATAAATCAGGCAGATATCTACCACCTGGTCCCAAGACAGCAATAGTGAGAAAAATGTTATTTACTTCAATCTCCCTTTGTAACTAAAAGATTTTTTAAAATTTCCAAATATTGGCATGGTTTTAACAAAATGCATTATCTCTGCATGTAGGAGGTATTAGCTCTGCCAGTTCTTTACTGTTTGTTGTTTTCCTTAAACAACTATACAGGAAGAATAGACAGACAGACTGATGGAATTGTAGGAATGCAGAGATGTCCTTGCTTGACGTTACCTGCCTTAAAGCAAAGCTTGGAAAAGCTACTTTTTGGACTACAACTCACAAAATTCCCAGCCAACATGCTTAGAGTTGTAGTTAAAAAAAATCCCTTGTTGAACTCTTTTAAAAAATTCATACATATTTAAAAAATATTTAACAACAAGTAGAGCGCAACTGGCGGAAATCTCGACTCTTATCCGACAGGACTCATCATAGGAACTTCCTTTGGTCCTATTGAGAGGCAATACATGCAGCGCAGAGATCCTTCTCCTCTGCACTTATTGCATCTGCAGAGTCCCGTCCAGCAGAACTGTTTAGGGTGGTAAGGGAGATGTCACAGGTTTTACCTGCGCAGAACCCATTGCTTAACCCAACAACGGCCTGCTGTGATGTGTTTAACAACTTCTTTGCAAATAAAATCTCTCGGATAAGAGCCGACTTAGATGCCAATAATTTGACAGAAACAATTGACAAGGTGTCCAGCAACTCCGTTGATGTAAGTTTACTGGATCAATTTCAATCCGTGAGTACCGAGGACGTGGACAAGCTACTTGGTAGGGTGAGGAAGACGACCTGCCCTCTCGATCCTTGCCCTTCATGACTGGCCTTCCAGGGGGGGGGTGCCTTGATGGTGTTCCTTAAGGACATCATCAATGCATCCCTAAGAGAAGGGTGTGTTCCATCTTGTTTAAAGGAAGTGGCTGTTAGGCCACTCCTGAAAAAACCTTCCCTGGACCCCCTGGACATGAACAATTATAGGCCAGTTTCTATGTTACCATTCTTGAGCAAAGTGATCAAGAGGACAGTTGCGCTTCAACTCTAAGTGGTCTTGGATGAAACCGATTATCTAGACCCATTTCAAACTGGCTTTGGGATGGTACTTGGAGTTGAGACTGCCATGGTTGCCTTGACCGACGACCTGCGTCTAAGCATCGACAGGGGTAGTGTGACCCTGTTGGTGCTTTGGGACCTCTCAGCGGCTTTCGATACAATAGATCATAGCATCCTCTTGGATTGCCTGAGTGGGTTAGGAATCGGAGGCACTGTGCTCCAGTGGTTCCTGTCCTTCCTCTCGGGCAGGTCCCAGAGGGTACTGCTTGGGGACAGCTGCTCCAGCAGAAAGGAGCTTACTTGTGGCATTCTGCAAGGTGCCATCCTGTCCCCGATGCTGTTTAACATCTATATGAAGCCGCTGGGTGAGATTATTCGGAGTTATGGGGTGGGTGTTACCAGTACACAGATGACACCCAGATCTATTTCTCTTGTCCCGATCATCAGCCTCGAATTCCGATGGCGTCTCTCCTCTTAATGATTGTCTTAAAGCAGTAATGGGCTGGATGAAGAAAAACAGATTGAGATTAAATCCGGACAAAATGGAGGTGCTCATGGTTGCGGCCCCAAAACCAGGAGTTGGGTTGCAACCTCCAGTCCTGGACGGGGTCACACTCTCCGTTAAGGACTGCGTTCACAGTTTGGGGGTGCTCCTTGATTCATTGCTTCAGATGACGAGTCAGGTGAATGTGAAAGTCAGGAGCGCCTGTTATCAGCTTCAGCTGATAGGCCAGCTCCGCCCTTTCCTGGAAGCAAGGGACCTCGAGACTGTGGTGCATGCGCTGGTAACCTCTCGTTTAGATTTCTGCAATGCACTCTACATGGGGCTACCCTCATGCTTGGTCCGGAAACTTCACTTCGTACAAAATATGGCAGCCAGAGTGGTCTCAGGAACATCTCGGAGAGACCATATAACTCCAATATTAAAATTTCTCCACTGGCTGCCTATCAGTTTCTGGGCCCAGTATAAGGTTTTGGTTATTACCTTTAAAGCCCTAAATGGCTTGGGTCCAACTTATCTTCGGAACCGCCTCCTCCCATAAAATCCTCCCCGCGCAGTCTGGTCCTCCCGGAGGAATTTGCTTCAGCCACAAAATCTAGGCTGTCTGCAACCTCCGAGAGGGCCTTTTCGGTAATTGCCCCCAAATTATGGAATGGCCTGCTGAACAAGATCCGTCAGATAACGAGCCTGAGTAGCTTTTAAAAAGCACTAAAGATGGAGCTCTTTCAGCAGGCCTTTCCTAATTAGATCCCGACCTCAGGAACTCCTGGCCTCTTTTTTAGTCTGCTGGCTATTTATTATCATTTTTTAAAATGTGATTTTAGATTAGTTGTTTTTAATTTATATTGGTTTAATATCTTTTTATAGAGGTGGTGGGGGTGGGTGGTGTTTAGGGATTTTAATCTGTATTTGTATTTTAATTTTTGTAAGCCGCCCCAATTGTTTTTAACACAGGGGTGGGGTATAAATAATAATAATACTACTAATAATAATTATTATTATTATTATTATTATCCAGTGCAAGGCGGTCAGACTTTCTGCCCCTCAGGCTCACATCTGAGAATTTGCAGTCAGTCAGGAGCTGTATATTAGTGATCCAGATGAGGCCTGGTAGTGGGTCAGACTCGCCTTACCTTCCTCCAACACAATTCATACTGTGCATTTCCAGGTGTAGCCCCACAGTTCCAATCCTTTCTCCTGCCACTTGTCCCGTCCTTTCACCTTTAAGATCCCTCCCTAGATCTTGTACTCGGGTCTCAATGTAACCATTACACTGAATAAGTGAGTATGTTGTTCACTGGGTTCAATGTGGTCAAGTATGGCCTGTCTTCCTTGTTAATTATTACATTAAATCCCCCAGATAGAGATGCAGAAAATGAAAACAGTAAAGATTTATTGTAGAACAACTAAATAAACATCTAGCCTTGTGCTGGTTCCACACACAGTATGCTGTAACACCTCCCTTTCAAACAAAGTAACATTTCTCCCTGAGCAACTTCCACACTCTCAGCTCCCCAAAACCCTGCTGAGATCTCCTCTACTCTCATTTTCCTAACTAGCCCTATCCAACTATTTTCGAGATTTAATCTTTCCCTACCTGACCTGCTCCCTATCTCTATTTAGATCTCTGTTTATCTCTATCCAACTTTTGCTTAACAGACAAACCTCTATTTTATATCCTTTTCCCCGAAGCCTACCCTTGCATTGCAAAGGCTGTGATTGGCTGGTTCTTCAATACTCTAAATAAATAAATTAATTAACATACACAATCAAGCCTAATGTTATGTGTTGGAAACTACCTAAATCCTGTTGATTAGTCTTTGCTAGAGTCTTTGCTTGGATCAATTGGATTTTGCTATGTGTTGATACACTATTTAATAATTTATTAATTTGGTCTGCTCTAATGAAGACTTGCCTATAGGATTCCAGCCATATACTTATTCACACTCACAGGCACCCATCCTTCATCCTTCACACATAAGTAGGTGAAGTTTATTAAAAACATAATCTTGTAGAACCCCACAAGATCAGACCAAGGTCCAGAACCTGTGCTCATAGTGATCAACCAGATGTTAGAGTGGGAAGCTTGCAAGTAGGAAGGACATATGTACAACAGAACTCTTCTATTTTTGTTCCCAAGCAACTGATATACAGAGGCATATTGCCTGTGATACTGGAGATAGTACAGATCCTTTATGAGCAGTGGTCTTTGGTAGACTTATCTTGTTCTTGGACTGTTCTGTTTCCAGCTGTAGATGGGCAGCTGCCTGACTGAATAGTCTCTTATTTATTTAAACACATTGGTCATATTTATAGGCTGTTTTTGCAGCTCGGGCATTGTTAAGGCACCTTCCAACATATAAATTCAAAACAAACAAACAAACAATAAGCAATTACAACCATAGAACATCATAGCAATAGAGTTACTAACACCAGCTATATCACTAAATCACTATAAGCACAATACTAGGAAAGATCTATAAAAAATATGTGTGGGAAAGATCCACAGACATGATACCACCACTCAGAAAGCCATGTGCCTCATGGCTGCCTATCTAAGGTTTCTCACAAGTGAGGCAAATATTAGCGTTTCCAAAGCTAATCTGTAGGTCATCTGCAGTTTATATGAACCAGGCCTATGACTGTAGTTGCAAAGAAGCTCAAAAGAAAGGATGATATACAGTTATTTATTTGTTTAGAGGATGTTGAGGACTGAAGTCTCAGTTCATGGGGATGTTATGGAAATAAAGTTAACAACAGTTGCTTAGATAGAATAGCATGCCATACTTATTATATGTATTTAGCTATCAAGAAGATGAATTCGGTAGCAAATGTGCCACAAAATGAGAAGATAAGCCCTGCAATATATGACAAACATAGCCCACCTACTCAGCTAGAAAGATTTTAGGCTGATATATTAGTGAAATATCCTAAATACCCTAAAGGAATGAGATCCTGTCTGAATTTGGAAATAAAACAGGGTCAGCCCTTGTTAGAACTTGGATGGGAGACCACCAATGAATACAAGGTGCTGTTGGCTATATTTCAGAAGAAGGAATTGGCAAAACCACCTCTAAGTATTCCTTGCCTAATAAAACCCAATGAAATTCATGGGGTCGCCATAAGTTGACAGATGACTTGAAAAAAAAACCCAGTTATCTGTGGGATTGTGACTGTGTGACATAGAAGTACCTACCTATGAAATCTGCTATAAAACTATTTCACACAGATCATGAAGTAAGAACAATTCTGCATCTCTAATGTGTTGCTTTTTCAGGTATTGTTCTTCTTGCTGTTTGAAAGATCAACACATTGAAGAGCCCGCACACTGGATTATTATGGCATGGTTTCTGCAGAGATGGTGGTGATGGTGATGGTGATGATGATGATGATTTCTGCAGAAATCATCACATAATTGACTACTGCCAGACTTGAAATGGTCTTTTTTGCTTATGGCAGGGTAGCGTGCAACTATTATTGAATCAATAGAAATCATCCTCTATTTCCTTGCTAAGTAAAGTCTTCTTTGAGTCACTAGAATGAAGCTTCATTGGATAATGGAGAAAGAACCTCACATGAGGGTTGGGATTTTTGTTTTTGTTTTAATGAGGTTGAGTGCTTTAATTGATGTGAGTTTCACCTTAATCTTCCTACATAAAAAGTCTCATATGTGAAACTTGTAGTACCTACTAGTGTTTCACAATAATTCACATACAACAAGAACAGTAGTTTTGAACCACTAGTAATTTTCAAGTAGAAAGTACTATGGTATCCCCTCAGTGTGTTACTTGTGAAAGCTGTGAGATGTACACACACATGCGGTATATAAACTGAAAGATACATATTACACTAAGATATAGTAGAAATGTTTGGAAATCAGTCTCAAAAAGTTATTTACATACAGGCTCGTAAAGCTTCAGAGCTTGATGTGGAGCAGCAGTCCTATTTTAAAAGGTGCAGATGAAAGCAATATCTGAAGTATCCAATATGCAATCATTGATTTTTGAAGTTCCTGTGGAGAGGTGTTACTGTTTTCAGTCCAATTGAACTTAAAATTGTCTCTCCGTTTTGCACTTTAGAAAGTCATGTCTGTTGCTGAAGGAGTCTTCTGGATTGCGGGCTGAAAATAATGGCTAAGTCCCCTTTCTCATAGTTAAAATTGATCAGATACAAAATTACTAGGCTTGGACTATCTGAATCACCAACTCTCTCTTAATAATAAGCATACTGTTCTCTGTATGCCTCTCAGTTTTTCTGATTCCATTATGAAAACAGTACTGGGAGTGGCAAGGGGTGGGTTTGGAGAGTGATAAATCATAATGACATGCATCGTTTGTATTCTCTGATGCTCTAGCAATGGGTTCTCTGATGTGATTGCAGGGGGAGGGCTCAGCAGTTATCTGATGGAAAATGAAATAACCTATTTTTCATTGCAACTTAAGCAAACATTTGGAAGGAACAACATGGAATCCTACAGGGACCATTAGCTTTCCTATCACCACACCAAGTATTCATATAATTCTTTGTATGAAAGATAATACAGAAAAATAAGTTTCATATCTGTTTTTTGTTCTTTGTGATGCATTATGGAAATACCTACCTTTTAAAAATAATGTTAATATCTGGAGAATTAAAGTTTGACATTCCTTCTGCATATTTCATAAGATACTTGGAATAAAGGATATAACTGTTTTGACCTGTCTACCAATGATGGATATAGAATGACAGCCCTGTCTCCAGTGTCAGTGGCCTTGCCAGCTCTGCTCTCTGTTATTACAAATTCTGAAATTCTACAAAACTCTGAACTCCAAGACTGTGAGCATACAGCTATATGCGGGTACACTCTTCCATGTTTGGGAGCCTGAATATATAATAACTCTCAGATATAAATGATGTAATAAACAGTGAAATGTAATTTTTAGATGTATTGGACTACAAATCACGTTTGTCATGCTAGCTGAGAGTGACATAAATCCAAAAGGGCACTTCATTTGAGTTGACCTGCAAAGATAATCTGATCCACTGCAAAAAGTAACAAATATGCGGAGCTCCATTCACTGGTGGATGCATCAAGCAGTATATCTACTTAATAAGGCAATACAGGAGAGGGACAAAGTGGAGCAACTTTGCCAATCCAAAAAACCACCAATCTTGATTTGGCCTGAAAGACCAAAGCAAAATAACGTGTGTGGAAGGTGATTTAAGGGTAAGCACAATTTCTAACATTGGACAACACCATTCCTGGCCTCGTGGCACGTCTGTTAAGGAATCAGCTTTTGTTTCCCATTTTGGGGCTTTGTAGAGCTTGAGTCAACATGTGATAGCCTTAACTCTGGTCTTAAATCAGCAGGGGTTCTTTTTATCATTGAATTTTGTAATTTCAGCAAGGTAGAGGGGAACAGATTTGGTGGAACATAAAGTTCCAGCAACATATTTATACTGGGCTTCCCCTCCCTCCCTTGTCATTCAGTTTGATGGTGCCAGGTCACACTCTCATGGCCAGGTAGAAGCCAGGAGAGAGTCATAAGGAAGAGGTGTCTGGACAACATTGCCTGCCCTTGTGCAGCCAGGAGAAAGGAACAGCCAGCACCTCCCTGGATCTCAAGTGGCATCATCAAGCTGTGGTTGCCCTGGGGCAAGGAGGCACTGGGTATTGCCTACAACTTAGTCCCATTAGACAAGAAGATACTGGATACCTCCTTCCACAAATCCCCCCAAAGTACAGGTGTTTGTGCTACTTTCAGTTATGTCATCTATAGAATTCTGACCAGAGGAAACAATTTTATACGTATCAGACCACTTGTCCATGCACCCTGTATAGTGAACTCTGACAAGCAATAATTCCAGAGTTTCAAGTAGAATTCTTTCTTGGTCCTACCTGGAAATGCTTGAACCCAGAACTTCTGTAAGCAAGATATATGAGCTTTCCCTGAATTATGGCCCTAACTAAGCTGTCATCCTTACTGAGATCATTGAGAATTTTCATGTAGTAGTGCTATTGATTTAAAACGTAACAATGGTTCTGTTTATAGTTGATACAGAGGAATGTTTTAAAGTACATTATGCTGTACTGTGTTATGATAAATCAGACCAGCTTTGAGTGGCTTTCATATCAAGTGCTAGGAAGAACTTGGGCACAAAATGCTTAGGTTATTTTAATGTCATAGGTTATGAATCTTTGACACTGAGCATTAATGTAAAATGCATTAGCACTGCCGAAAGCAAGCACTTGAAACCCAGAGCTTTCTCTGAGGAACTGAATTTAGTGCAATTCAGCAACTTGTGTAGTGTATTTATAATTTCAAATATAAACTATAGATACCTCAATAAAACACAACATTTAAAGGGGAAAAACACATTGGGAAGCAGTGCCAATAATGCAAATTCAGTTTCACTTCAGACTATCAGACTAATAATATGTCTAGTCTTCTTTATTAGTGTCCTAAACCCTGAAATATTTTGGATACAAGTCAATGGTTCCAGGGCCACTGCAAAACCCTTACCAGGAGGCATGATGCTGTCAAAGCATAAGTACATAAGAAGACCCCTGTTAAATGAGGCAAAGACCTATCTGGTCAAAGGTCCTACTTTCCAGAATGGCCCACAGGATGTTCCAGGGAAACCTACAAGGAGGACATGAGCATTGTTCATCAGTTCATACAAATACTTCTTTCTTTAAAAAGAAATAGTATTAAAAACAAGTACAAAAACTAAAACTTCAGTTGAATAAAACAGTCAGCAGGCCAGAATAACACATGTCTTAAAATGGATTAATCAGTTTAAAACAGGATGGCAGCCATTTGAAGTGATTAAAATACCCAGCATTTTATCTAAAAGCAGAACACAAAATTTTAAAGACCAATCTAAAAACTGTATTCCTATAGACTTTGAAAGTAGTCCAACTGCCATCACCAAAGAAGGCAAGATAAAATATTTTAAACCACTTTTAAAATCCAGTTAAAGCTTTAGCTGAGAGGTACTCTATACTTAAGAGAAAATGAATGAATGAATAAAGTTCAAGTCCAACGAAGAGGTTGGAAGGTTACTGTTTCAGACTAGAGCTCCCACACTCCTATTAGCAAGAGAGGCAAGTAGGCATGTTAGCTAGAGGATTCTGGGAGTTGTGGTAAAAAAAAATGTAGTATTTTTATGCTTTTCTTCTGTGCCCCTAAATGTAAATGTTGACTACACTTGGTATTATTTGAATACCCATAATGATGGGACTTCCATGTTGTTAGTTCATTTATGCCTTGTATTAATTGATCCAGTGGTCATTTGGCTCAGCTAAATTATTACAGTGTTAATCATGCTATCAGTTATTTAATATATCACTGGCAGTGTTGGCTTTGAGTATTTCTGATTCCTGTCATCAGGAACAGTTCGATGATCTGTTGTCATTTTGGACTAATGTAAAAAGCAGACCTGATATGCAGATGAGCAGGAATCCCATTAATCAGCCACACCTGCCACAGATAAAGCAATTATAACCTCTGTGATCATGTTTATTTGGACGTACAGTATAGCCCTTCATCAGGACAATATTTACTTACTTAGTTAGACAATTAGTTAGTTAATGTATATTCCAGCTTTCTCCCAGTACAGGATTCAAGGTGGCCATAGCTTATCTGTGTTATATCCTGAACTTGGCTGAGAGGGGAGTGTTTTCCATCATGTGATAAAACTTTGTGAGCTTTTTAGCTTTGGTTGTTGGGCTTGCAGGTTATTCCAGTATACATTTAGTCCAGTGTGCTGTAAATAAGTTACAGATGTATAAGATATATGATCTGACCTAGCTTGCCACTCATGAAAACATTCTTATATATATATGGGATCTCTCAAGATCTGTAGTGGTCAGCCAAAAATCTTACAAGAACATCACTTACCTCCTTAACTAAATTATATATTGATTCCTCAACGGCAACTCATCATTTTGCCAGTTCATCCCAGAGGAAGGAAATAAATAATTCCAAGACTATAATTCCAGTCATTTGTTGATTTGCCACTGAAGGTCTAGAACTCTTTTTTTTCTACATTAATCAATGATTATCAATTCGTGGCTATTAGGAGAGACACATAGATGAGTCAATTTCATGTCTGTGACATTTTTTCTTTTTTCCCCTCTTTATTTCCCCTTCCTTCCTTCCTCTTTTTTTTTTTTATTGCCAAGAACTTGTGTTGAAGAATTGGGAGAAATGTGATAAAAAGGTAACTGCATTCAATTGCATTCGAAGTGCAGATTGGATCAATTTGGACTAAATGAAATTCTTGAGCATCCCTAGCTGTATACTAACTGAAGAGGTAGATCCTGACAACAAAGAACTGGAATGGTTTCTTCATTGTTCTTTTTCACAGAGATTATTTTAGCTTCACAGATTTGGCTTCTGTCTGGAGAAATTACCTCCAATTGCATTTAATTTAAAGTGTATACAGCCTCGTCTATGCTGCTCCTAAGTACCAAGAAAGCTGGGTCCATTTGCACTTTTTTTTTTCTTTTGTCAATACAAATTAGAGTCCTCCCATTTGACACAGATTGAATTCTCACATAGCTAGAGGAAAGGGAATATGCTTTAGCAATGGTCTCATTGATCTGAGACCACACATCTTTCCAGCAGCATTAGAAATAATTTTTGGCATCTCCAAATATTTTTTTTCTTGCATTTATTGCAAGAAATTGATCCTTTTTGACCCTTCAAAAATGTAATTTTAGTTGAATAAACAATGGCATGGCCTAATCAGATTTTAAAAAAATCCTTTCGTTTTGTGAAAGAGGGAGCAAGAGAATGTATTTGTTGAAAAATCAGATGAAAGCATTGGATGGTTTTCAAGATATTATTACATATTTGATTATTAAGTTTGCATGTGTTTCCTTCTTTTAAAATAAAATAAAACATTATTCAAATTCAAATTATTACCATTGGTACTGGTACAAATCCTTCCTCTTTTTCTTAATGAAAAACATTCATTTCTGCAACTGAAACTCAGCAAGACACATGAAGACAAGTGATTGTAATGTATCAGAATGATGGGCCTAACTCTGCTATAATCTGTCTCTTGAGTGTATTAACAGTATTATTTAAGAATAAAGGTAGTAGTACCATATCCAAGCTGAGTTGCCTTCTTTCACATCTAATTTACTCTGCATTTACCTCTTTTAACAGCTTTCCCTTCATATAAGGCATGCACCAATGGTATTACCATTTTGTCACATGCTGAAAACTGACCTTTTTTGGTAGACATTTTGTGACCACTGATATTCAGAAGGGTATACTTCTCCACTCCATTCATCATCTGGGAGAGGAGAATAGTCTTGCCGATGGACTGAGCCATCCGAATTCATCCATGCACGAATGGATGTCACATCAATATGTGGCACAAGAACTGTTTCAACGCTGGGGTACTCCGCAGGGCTGTTACGAACACAAGTGGTGGCCAAGCTGCGCAAGAACCAATCAGACGCGATCCTCCTCACTCCGTGGTGGCCTCGGCAACTGTGATACGCCTGGACCATTGGCGCTTTCTGCTCCTTCTGAGCCGTCTGCATCTATTGACCATCCAGAATGGCAACTTCAGACATCTGGACCTCAAGATGCTTCAAGGGTAGCATCTCAATGGCTTGGAGGGTACTGCCCTGAATCTGTCTTCGAATCCAAGGTGTTCCGTGTGTCTACCACTGCCAGCCGGCATACAGGTAGTGCTTGATGCCTCTCTCTGCCCTTCTACACATTGATCCTATTCCTACAAGTGGAAACGCTTCGAATCTTTTTTTAGACCATGGCCTCACCGCTGCTTCCTCCTTGGTGACCACCGTCCTCCAATTCTTACTGCATCTTTTGGATTCAGGACTATCCTTCTTGTCCCAAAAGTGATACCTGGCGACTCCCTCCGTTGAGTCCCAAGCACGGGGTTGACCTTCTCCATTCCAAGACCCATTGGTTTGGAAATTCCTGAAGCGCTACATCAACCTTCATCCACTGGTTGAGCCTACCCCAGCTAGGAGTCTCGAACTAGTCCTCTCTCAACTCACGAGACACACCTTCGAACCCTTGGCGACAATTGATCTGAGACTCCTGTCATGGAAAACAGCCTTCCTCATAGCCATCATGTCCGCCCATCGAGCTGGTGGGCTTTGTGCCTTGCGTTCTGATGTTCCATACTTGACATTCCACGAGCATACAGTGTTTCTGAAACCGGACATGTCCTTTCTCCCGAAGGTGGTCTCCAGTTTCCATATCTTCCAATCCTTCATTCTCCCTGCTCTAATGCAGGATCCAAAGGATGACTTGAACAGACTCTGCACTCCCTGGATGCTTGGAGAGCCGTTGCCTTCTATGTATAGCGGACAGCTCCATTTCAAAAGTCACCAAATCTGTTTGTGTCCTATGCAAACTTGAAGTTGGATGCCCGTTTCTCCACAGTGCATTTCAAAGTGGGTGGTATCCACCATCTCCCTCCGTTACGAACTGGCTCAAAAGCCCCTGCCTCCTTGGGTTCAAGGGCACTCCATCAGAGCTGTAGCTGCTTCTGTATCCGTATTTATTATGAATTGTATATTAATTTGTCTTTACTCTTGTTTTATTGTTATAGTAACTGTTATCATTTATTGTTTTTATTGCTGGTTTTTCTATTTTCTTTGTTTTTTTATACCTTGTACAAAGCTTTAAATATTTAATAAAATAAAATGGTATGAAATGTTTTTAAATGAAGAAAATTATCTCATGAAAAACGATATAAGGAGCTATGTGGAATGGTGGATGCATCCAAGTTCTGCCACATGTCAAGTGTACCATTGGCATGTGTTCATGGAAATCAGGGGAGAAATTGAGTGGTAACACTGTGCTTAGTATGTTGGAAGCAGCTACATTTGACTTCTTTTCCATAAAACTGATGGCCTCCATGTTGTTATGTGGCTGCCTCAGGGTTTTTAGTCATCTCTTTCCATTCCCTCAGTCAGTTAGCTAAAGGTCTGTTTCTTTGTGGTATACAATCAGTTGATCCATAGCTAATTGTATACAGCAAAAAGATGCTCGGTAATGTTGTCATCTCTTGACATCCCTGCTAATTTTCCATGGTGGATGCTTTAGAAAATGTGTGTGTGTGTGTCCCATATTCTTTCTAAAAGTGCTGGAAGTGGGCAGGAATATTCCTTGAGTTTCTTGGCCATAAACTATTATCAACAGTAGTAGAACTGGTTATGGATAAATACTAGTAGAATATTTTCCTGAGAAATAGTTGAACTACTCATGACTTGAGCTGGGCTGTTAGTAACAAGATCTACTGAAAGTCTCTCATTCATTGGGTTATCATAAGTCAAAGCCAAATTGACAGTACTGTACATAAAAACATTTTTTGAAAAAAAACACTGTATCAAAATAGGTGTGGCTTAAGATGAGCATGTCCCATTCTCATAAGGGTGTTGGAATAGGTAGCCAATGAACAAAGATTGACCAAAAAAAAATATAGATAGCTAAATGTATCTAGCCACTACCTTTCTGAGAGAGGCTACTATAACTGTCACACTTAGGCTTCTGTTGATAAAATGTGACATTTAAAATTAAAATGAAGAAAATAATCCCTAAACCAAGGCATTGTGATGTTGGTCATTTGTGCCACCAGTTTATATTAAGCATTGAAAGGAAATAGAAAGAATGGTGAAGAATTGTTTTCCATTAAAGCAAGAATTAACATTCTGGCAGCTGGACTAAATAGGTTTTCATAAGAGTTGCTATTCTCAATTATTTGGAATCCTATTTTATACAGAGAAATTATAATTTTGAGTTATCATCTGAAAGACTTTCTTCCTCTTCCAAAGTAAGATTATAATAGTCACTGGGGATTTTGATTAGGTGCCATACTTATGTATTGCTAACCTTATCTCATCTCCAATTCTTTTCAAGTGACAAACTGAATTAATGCCATATATTAAATGCAAAGAGCTAAGTAGATGCAGCACTGTGACTGAGATTTTTTTTAAAAATACTGCATATATATAAAGATATTTAAAGTTACATCCAATACAGTCCCTTCTAAAGAAAATATACAGTATTATGAACACTAATCTAATGTAGATTAGTACATGAACACTAATCTAATGTAGACAAAATACAGAAACTCACCTGGAATCAGCAAATGCGATAGTTGGAGAAAGAAGCACGTTTTCTCTGTGGAGTCAATTGCTCACTTTAAATAACTTAATTTATCATGACTTTCTGGTTGTGTTACTTATCCATGATGATCTAAAGCAATTTTGAATGCCAAACATCCAGAACTAACATACGTCCTTTTAGTTGTCATGTACCTGTAGTCTTATGTTGCCTGGTGTTTCTTTACCATTGTGGTGTCCTATGTCACAGGGAACTATTTCAGTATGCTCTCATCCTAAGCTGTGTCACAGTTCCATGGGTGAGACCCACAGTTAGTTCTCACATCATCACATTTTTCACACCTTCGGCATCTGATTGCACTGAAGAATTACCTATTGTGCAGAAAAGTCTGTGTACAGACCGTGTAGTTGAGAGCAGGGATGTAAATCCTCAACTTTTTCATCCTTGAATGTGTGGTGTATAATTATAGTAGTTTAATGGCAGAAAACAATATATATCTGCAGTACATCCTGGTGTTCAAATGTCCTGAAGTGTTGCGGAAGACTTACTATATTCTGTAGCGAAAAACACATGGGGGAAGGTTGTGCAGGAAGCCCAAATGGTGGTTTGCCCCCCAAAACACAGTTATTGTCTGCAGAATAATTCCTCCACATCACTTTGAAATGTTCAAATACCAGGAGGAAAATGTGCAGAATCCCCCTGGTCTATTCTTTTTCTTTATTGTCAGAAAACCCATTTTTTTCCAACTAATAATTACAAATATTCTTTCATCACTAAGTGATAGCACATGACTACCTGGCATGAATGCTGCAGGTTGCAAACACAGTAGTTGTTGGCAATACATATGGAAGGGAGCAGCCAGATCTACAAATCTAGCTATGGCTGCTAAACTCAAAGAAAACCCTCACCCAGGATGTGGAAGTTTATTTGGAGCCTTGTGCAGGTGTTTGTCTGCTTGTACAGTTAAATTGGGAGTAGGAACATGGTTTGCATATACATTCTGCCTCACAAATATCACTATGTACTCTGCAGTTTCCCACATCTTCATGTGGTTGTAGGGTTCTGTAATCATGTTTGGTCGAATGTGGTTACAGAGCTCCCATATTTGGAAGACCAAGCTTATCAGGGCAGATCTGTAATGGTACTCAACTGAAACCAATTAACACAGCCCTTTATGGACCCTCACAGTCAATGCATGCATGTTGGGAAGCTTCTGGACTTGCAGCAGTATTTGAGGGGAGCACTTGCATGTGTGCTCAAATCCTCACCACAGATCCCCCACCTAGGTTTGAATAGGACTGTTGTGGCACAATCTACTATTTTTGTATTGACTTGATGGTACATTTTCCAAAAAGGGTTATTTAAAAACACACACACATACACACAGAATGAGAGAGAAAGAGAGAGAGAAACTGAAATAAGTATCTTACCCCAATGGCAAAATAGCTTTGGAGGACACCTTCTTTAGGTGTACACTTGCAAAATATAACCTTTTTTTGAGAGGGGTGTGCCCTTGATTTCCACTTAAAATCCTTGGGTTTACTATTAAAATAAGACACTTTTTAAAACTACTGTAGTTTTATCCATTTTTTGCTTGCACTTTGCTTTGTCCTTATTTTTGATTTTTGCAACTGTTACATTGGGTTGCCACCTCTGCTCCTTCTGCTGCTTTGATATTTTATTATCCAAAATAGATAACCTCCTGTTTCAGTATTAAATTTCAGATCAGCATGCTGTCGATAAGAGGCATATTCCTCTATGGATAATACAATACCTAATATTTCCAGATGATTTTGGTTGCTTGCATAGCAACCAATGCCAAGCAAATAGAGCAATTGCCTATAGAAATATATACAACTTCCTTGTTAAAATAGCTTCACTGCCTACCAGTCTGCTTCCGGGCACAACTTTAAGTGCTAGTTATTGTCTACAAAGCCCTATATGGCTCATGTCCAGGTTATCTGAAGCACTGTATTCTCCCATATGAACCTGCCCAAGTTTTGAGATCTTCAGGAGAGGCACTTCTCTCTGTCCCACCATTCTCAAAGGTACATCTGGTGGGAACATGGGAGAGGGCTTTCTTGGTGTCCCAAGCCCTAGAGTGTCCTTTCTGGAGAGGCTAAACTGGCACCACCCATGGTGTCCTTCTGGCAGCAGGCAAAAACTTTTTGTTTTTGTTTTGACAGACCTTTGGGAACTGACTGGTCACAGGGAAAAAGCTTTTAATAACATGCTATATTGTCTGTATTTGGGTTTTTTTAAAGGGTATGCTTTTAAATTGCATTTATTGTTAGTATAATTATATTTTTGAGAGCCAGTGTTGGAGTTTTAGACTGTGACTCTGGAGACCAGAGTTCGAATCCCCACTCAGCCATGGAAACCCACTGGGGGACCTTGGTGAAGTCTCATTCTCTCAGCAAAGACAACTCCCCCCCTAAGGTTTCCCTTAGGGTAGAAATGTCTTGAGCACACCCAACAACAACAATTATACTTTTTTTTTTAACTTTTCTGTGTTTTTAGTGATATGTAAATTTATCTGTATCTGGCTTAACTTTTGTGACCTGCCCCTCTATGACTATCAGTCATACATCAGTATTTACTTGGAACCAATGCATTAATGCTGACAGCTAGCCTTGCCATAGTGTTCAATAAAGTTACACAGCCTTGCTCTAACATCTATGAAGGATGATGTCAATTACAGTAGTTGTTCTTTCTAGTTAGCTTTCAGGATCTTTCTTCCCCAATATAGTTGTATAGATGCGGCTCATAATCATATCCAGGCTAAGTGCAGCAAAAGACATCTAGTATGTATGCAATTCATTCAGCTCTGGTATTTTTAAATGCATCAACCCAGTGCTGTATAAATGTCACCAGTGGTTTCTGTCTTGTTTCTGGTCTCAATTTTCAGTCTTGTTTCTGGTCCCAATTTAACGTATTGGTGTTAAGCCTAAAAACCCAAACAGCTCAAGGCTGCTCTGCTTGAAGAAGAAGCACCTTCTCCCGTAAGTTCCTGCCCAGTCCCTGCTCACTTATTAAGAACATCTTCAAAGTGCCACTATTCACAGTGGTCCAAAGGGCAGCTGCCAGAAAAATATCTTTCTTGGTATCATTCATGCATTTATGAAATGAGCTCCCAAAGGACATCTGCCTGACATCCTGATTAGTAATATTTAGATGCTAGATTAAAATTTTCCTTTTTGGGTAGGGAATTCATTTCAGTCAACAGAGCATGCTGGGGTGATTTTTGGGGTCCCCAGGGACCAAAAAATTGTTGTTGTTTTTTTAAGTTGCCCCTAAATGCTTTTTAGGGAGTGTTGAGAGCCCCATCAATACACTGGACAAAATGTTATTAAAACCAATATGTTAGTGTTTTAATACCATTTTATCCAGTGTATTGTTGGGGCTCTCAACACTCCCTAGAGAGCATTTAGGAGCAACTTAATTTATTATTATTATTATTATTATTATTATTATTTGCTCCCTGGGGACCCCCAAAATCACCTTGGCAAGCCACACACAGCCCACAGGCTAGAATTTTTCTGCCCCTATGACAGCAGCTATGGAAATGGATAAAATTATAAATTTACAAGAGCCCAGCCATAATTTCATTGCTTCTATCACTTCTGCAGCATTTAATGGTTTTGTGCTCAAGGCATGATTTCGGTGATACTACTAGCTGGCATTGACCTTTGCTGGATGGCAACTAAAAAGAAAGGAAAGGGTGGCAACCCAGTGCCTCAGTCCCCCCAATTTAAAGTGGGTCAAGAACACCTGTAGGTTTTGTTGCCACTGAAGATACATTTGACACAATTCCTTCATTCCTAGCTTAGCAACTAAGAGGCTTATACCATGCCAAAGTAAAGCATCAGCGCAGCCCAAAGGTTCCATCTTCCATGCTCACACCTTATTGCACGATGTTGTTCTTCCATTCTGGTCCTGTGGGAGACCAAGGTAAAACTGCACCTTTTTGCTGCCTGGACCGGAATGGCAGAACACCAGAAGAATAATGACATCATTCAGTAAGGCAGGACGGAACGCAGAACCTTCTAGCTTTACTTTGGCATGTAATAAACCTCTAAGTTAGGAATAGTTTGAGGATCAGGGGATGGGTTTGGCCCAGAGGTGTCCAGCTTTGTGAGAGGAAAGCGAATATATATTTACCATCAGGGCTTGGCTGTTTTCATCTGCTAGCCTCTCCTCCTCCCCAGCTCTAGGAGTTCTCATAAGCAGTGGAGGCTGGTGGCTTCCAGGTCAGTGGGGTGATGAATCCACTCCAAGTTTTAGTTTTAATTCAAAAGGAGCTTTCCTTGGTGCTGAACCCTATACCCAAGATAGGTATAGCACCTTGGATACTTCCTTAAAACAAAAACCTGCACCTGATTCACCATCCTAGTGATGTGGAAGTCAAGAGCTGACATTTCTCAGAAGAAAGCTGTTGCAATTTTTGCTACCTCCAATGAAAACTTCCTCCCTGTAAAATGCTGGCTACCCCAAGTCTTGCTTTTCCTGCCACTTTGCTCAGGGCTTGAGACCCAGATGAGAAGAGGGTCATTCTCTGCTGATTGAACATGACCTTTTGAATGTTCCTCCTCTTTTTAGCTAGAAGTGTAATGTGGGGAGAAGACCTTATTAACAATATGAACAGTTTAGTGAATTACTTAGTGAGAGTATAATGTTGATACTATTGGGACTCGTACTATTAATGGACCTGCTGTATTCACTCGCCTTACATTAATTTATTTGGTATGCCTTATACTACTTTAAACATCTGATATGTTCTGAATAAACTGTAATTTAGGGGTTTCAAGGGAGAGTAGCCATGTTAGTATGTTGCAGTAAACACAATAGAGTCTTGTGTCACTTTAAAGACAAACAAGTTTTATTTGGCCTAAGCATTGTTTGTGAATTCCAGCCCATGTCATCAGAGGCCACTGATGATATGGGCTGGAGTCCACAATATTTATGCCACATAGAAGTTATTATTTGTATAGTGCCACAAGACTACTCAGGACATGTCTTTCAGTATATTATAATTATGTTATTGTATTTGTTCTGTGAACAGAATTAAGTAAATGTATTATGGAAAATATGGTACACAGCTAAATTGACTATCCATATGGATTAGAGCTGAGGTAACTGAAGAAAGAGAAATCAAAGGCTAAACAGTACAAATGGGAAACTAATATTTATTACACACAGATGATAAGAGAATTAACTCTGAGGTGAAGTATTTTGGCCAAGATTCTTCGTTTGTTTTGTGGAGAATGAAACAGCCTCCAAACATCAAATAACTTC
Organism: Gambelia wislizenii; assembly: GCA_030847615.1. Lineage (NCBI taxonomy): Eukaryota > Metazoa > Chordata > Lepidosauria > Squamata > Crotaphytidae > Gambelia > Gambelia wislizenii. The sequence goes on from JAUMIR010000004.1 coordinate 116,593,015, forward strand.
TGACAACTTGCTGAAACCTCACTTCAGGGACAGTGGGGTTACCATGCCACAAGGCAGAGAATGGTAGGGGGTTTTCTCCTCACAAATAAAACAGTGTCATTGATTCAAGTGATGATGAAACAGCCCAAGAGTGTTGCTCCATTTGGAACAGAATGCCTTCATAATAAACACAGGATGTCATGAAAAAATGTCATTCTTGAAAGGGAAGGGAGGTGCTTTCCAACATATGCAAGAACTGGAGAATCTGTACCTCAACAGATGCTAATTTCCATCATCTTTGACCAGTGGCTATCCTTGATGGGGCTGATGGGAACATGAGTCCATCAATAAGGGGCCATAGGTCCATTTCTCATGTGGGTTTTCTAATCAAAAAGGAAATTTCGTGGGGAGCAGACCCTAGGTATAGTGTGACAAAAGCTGGGAAGTTTGATGATCCATTTCTGAAAATAGAAAAATTTATTTGTAAAGAGATTATAACGATTTTTTAAAATCATTCATAAAGACAGGCTAGTCTTTTGAGAATGTTGCTGAAAGATTCCATAACTGACTGTCCCACAAGGGGAAGGAAGGTAGTGCTATCTGATTCATCCGATATGGCCTATGTCTCTTTCTGCTATATGCCTTCCTATCCTTTGGTACTTTCTGCTTTCCATTTGGCCAGCTTTGCTTTCTACTGCTGAACGTGTGTAGCTTGATCTCTTGGTTGTGAATGCTTTTTCAGAACTGGTAGTTCTGCCACCACCCAGACCAAGCTCATTCAGGCCAGTGTTTGTGCTTCATCTTCACAGATGAGAGTCTACCAGGCCGCCACACACACACCCTTCACCCATCTGTTTTGGCTTTTATAGGGAAATTGCTTGCTTTTTTAGAAGGCATTAACAGGACCTGTAGTTAAAAGCAGCACATTAATAGATGGCACTGATTTGCCTCAAAGGTAAATTACCCTTCACATAATTGCTCAAAACTCAGTTGTCTTCAGAGAATTGCAACAACAATAACCCCCTTTACGGAATGTTAACAAAGCAGCCCTCTTAAACTGCTTAGCCATCTCAGGCCTGGGCTGTTTGCTTGAATGAAACCATTGCCAAGCAAGCATTGTCAGTAGGAGAAGAATCTTGCAGCACTTTATGGACCTCTTCAGATGTTACAAAATGGAGTGAGTGGGAGGCAGACGGGAATCTGCCTAGTGGCTCTGCCCTCTCCAGCTGTTCCCCATGTTGACAGGAAAGATCTGTACTGTAGTGAAGCAGTTAGAGTCCTCCACTGAATTCAGAACCCTGCTTTTGCAGTGATGGTCATAACACAACCTTTCTCAAGACTGCTAAATTGTGTTAGCTCTTACTGCTGATTTATATTTTCTTCCACTAATTCTGTTGTATGTAGCTTGCACACCTTTTGGAGTTGCACAGAAATTTCAGACCTCTTGCATTATAACATCTTTAGCCCCTCTGTATGTGCATACATATAAATATTGCCCAGTTTAGGAGAGCTTGGAAAAGTTACTCTTTGGGGCTACAATTCCCTTGATTTCTCGGTCACACAGCTGGCCATAGTGGTCAGGATATTCTCGAAATTATAATAAAACAAAACAAAACGAATCCCAGTTTTCCAAGCTCGGTATCATACCTCCAAGTGGGTTCTAGAAAAGCATGTGCCCCAATAGGTCTGTGCGTCACAAGATTCGTTGTTGTTTTGCTGATTCTGACTAATACAGCTTTCCCTCTGGAATTCACCCAATAGAAGCTTTTGATTAAGTGACTATCCCACAACAAACTTAATTAAATTATGCCCAGCCTGCAGGTCTGATTGCCTACGGTGCAGTTGGACCTTGATTGCATAGCAGCAGCTTGATTGCCTAGCAACAATTTGATTGTGGCAGCAAGTTTTTTAAACAGGGGACCCACTAAGGAGTGTCCTCTGCCTTTAGCCTTTGTGTTGCCAAGGCAAAAGCTCCTGTTGATATGGCAGTGAGGAATTCCCAGGAGGCACCCCTGGAGGGATATGCCTGTGGAAATGCAGTGGGCTTATCTGCTTTTACCATGAGCCCTGGAAATGATCCCTGTCAAAGAATTGCCCTTGATGCATGAGAAAAAAGTTACTTCATTTGGATGATTCCAGCCTCACTCCAAACCATCAGGTCCTTGACAATTCACCCCTATCCGTAATTGGCATCTCAAGTCAGCACAATTAGATGATATAGATGAAGACCCTTTCTTTTCCCCTGTGACCAGATGATATGAATGTACAGTAACTTCAGCTCTATGCCTTCTTTTTAATCGTGAAAGTTGCTCTTCTCCCCATTGCTCAGCATTCATTGCTCAGGTGTCCAGATCTACCAACAGCAACTCCTCCTTCTTCCTCCTGATACCCCTGTTGCTGCTGCTACCACTGCTATTCCTGTTCAGCACCCTATGTTCTGATCAAAAATAAAATCCAGACTTGGATGGCTCTTGTAAACTTCAGACATGGGCAGTGGCACAATATGCCCATTTTGGTCTTCCTTGATAATATCTGTCTCTGCATTCTAGCTGCCTGGGGACTTAAGGAGCAGTCTGTATTTAGTGGGTAATGTAACCCTCAAATCACCACACAATCAGATTTCACGTGGCTGCACCACCCATGATTTGGATCCATTCTTCTCTGTGCCTCCAAATCCAGCACAACATGTGCCCCCTCTAGCACACAGGAAACTCTTGGCTTGTCTATACAAGCCCAAAAAACCTGGAGTGCCCTGCAGTAACAGCATTTCACAGCAGCTGCGACTTGTCCTAAAGGTTTTTTTTTTGCACCCCCCAAAGCTTCGCATGGTGGTCACAAGTGAATTAGTCGTGTTTCTGCTGCTACCAAACTTAAAAAAAACTATTTGCACTGTGCGCTGGAGCGATATTTACAATAAAAAGGTAAAGAAACAACATCTCATTTTCTCACCTTAGCACTTGCTTAACATGGCGATTCCAGGCACTTGCCTGTTAGCAAGCCCCGCCCCTGCGCTCATCTGGCCAATCAACTTTGTGCTTCCTCTCTTATGGGATAGCGATTCAAAGTAAATCACTTGTCCCAACAAGCAGGAATCTGCATCCCCCTCGCTGTTTTTTAAAAACTCTGCAAAGTCTTTGCCCTCAGAGGTTTTGATGTCTTTGGCCCCCCTCCTTCCCAATACAGCGATATGATGCAGGATTCCATTAAAACAAGTAGGATTTTTCTCATATTCTGTGAGGAGTATTTTCACCATTTAGACAGCCGCCTTATGTTGAATTTTGTAATTTATGTATTTATTTATTGAATTTATATCCCTTCTTTCTCCCAAGATGGGATTCAAGATGGCTTACAATCATTTTAAAAGATCAAGCTAAAACATTAATTTACAAAAATTAAAAAAGACTTGAACAACAAATCTTGTTAAAAACATGCTTAAAAATGTTAAAAGCGCTTGAAACATATCTAAAACATAATTTCCAATAAAGATTAAGAAATACAGCACATCACTTTACACATACACTACTGCTCCATAACTAAAATAAAAACATCTTCACCTGCTGACAGAAAGAAAGCGGGGAGAGGGCCAACCGGATCTCCTGTGGAAGGGAGTTCCACAGCCTGGGAGCAGGCACGGAGAAGGCTCTCTCTTTAGTTCTCACCAACTGAGCCTATGAAGGTGGTAGCACTTCCATTGTACAAAATTACTTACCATTCTTCTTACCTAGAATTGCACCAACATCTCACCATTAATTTGGGCTAAGTGACCTGTAATGTGGTTTTGCTACAGGTTTCTCACTAAAATCTGTTTTTTGTAGGAAAGTCTTCTGTTGCTCTTTTCAGGATTATTTTGCTGAGAGTGTCACTGGCATTGCTGAGGTGGCTTAGGACAAGCATTCCTCTTGTACTCCATTTTGAAAACCTTCACAGTGACACTGATATGTAATCATGAGGTTCTCCCCCCCCCGCCCTTTGTGTTGAAAGCGGAAACCTTTGAGGAAACCAATGCTAGACATTTTCTGCAAAGGTATGCATTCTTAACTCATCCATGTGAAATCTACCTGTGGTGTTACATTCCCCTGTCCTTGGCCTAATTAGACAGCAAAGACAAACTGTTAAAATGGATAGCAATGATGGGTCCAGCTTCCAAAGTTTCCAAAACTGTTGGAACTTTGATTAGATGAAGTGGTGGGCATGGTAGAAGCCCTCACATAGCTGAAATGTGGCTATGAAATTTCTCCATGCTTTGAGTAATGGGTCCAATATAGTACATACTTGCTCTTTCCACACTCAGGGCTTGTCTATATGAGGCAACAAAATGTGGCTTGATGCACAGTAACACCAACTTGCAGCAGCTTTCATTTGGCTCCATGATTTTTTGGCAAGATTGCAGGCATGTGAAGCAATCCACATTCATTGTTCAGATGGGCATGCCTGTGAATCAAGATGGTGGGCACGAGTGAATTACTTGTGCTTTTATTCCCACCAGTTGCTGCTGCTGAACATATTTTTTTTTAAAAAGAAGACACAAATCCAAGGTGTGGAAGTGTGATCTTCCACTTAAATAAACACGGGGGAGGCTATTTCATTGCCTCAGCTCATGATCGCTATGGTGAAAATCCAACGTGGAGGTTCTGGGCACTTGCCTTGCCCAGTGAGCTCTGCCTCCTGCTCACGTCCAACCAATCAGGTGTCCACTCAGAATGTGCAGTGATGCAAATCAGTTGTGCTATTGAGCAATAGTGCACATTCCCACACATTGTTTTTTTAAAAAATACGGGAAAAGCCGTGAAGGCTTTTCCTGCAGAGTATTTGGCATTTTTGGCCCCCCTCCTTCTGAATGCAGCAGATTGATGCAAGATCCCGTTTAGACAAAATGTATTCTCCATGAATTCTATGAGGAGTATTTTCACCGTATAGACAAGCCCCAGGTTTCCCCAGCTCTACAACATTAAACTTTTCCTCTTATTGGGGAAACCTCCCTTCTCCCCTACCTACTCTTTTTCTTTCTAATTTTCTCTCTGTATAGATGGCAAATAACTTGTGCTAGAGTTTTGTAAACAACCATTATTTTGTGCTAGCCATTTGTAAAAGCCACTCCTACCACAATGCTACAGTTTATAAAATAATTAATAAAGTAAGTGGACCTTGGACACAGAACTGTATAAACGAAAGAAAAGCAATTTTTAAAATGTTGATTTTTGTTTTGTTTTGGTAAACATGAAGAATTTGTATTCATTAAGTGGGACTTAAAGATGCGTAAAATCAGAAAGCCCATCACTGAATGTCCCTGGCCATCAGATCTGGAAAAGTGTCTTTTTTATAACTCCGTTTTCAAAACATTTTTTAAAAAAGAGTGAGCCTCTATCCTTACATACTGTGTGACATACAAATGTGGAGAAAATTCTGTTTTTAATAGTGATGCTGCTTAGGATAGATGCACTGGTGACTTGGCACTATAGTCTCTTCCAGATTGGTCTAAAGAAGCATGAGTTCTCAGTTATAGCTCTTTAGGTTTTGCCAGGTTGTTGCCATTTCTGTGTCCTTTCATTCCATCCTTTTCCAGTGCTGATTGTAGCCATGTGGCTTGGATCTGCACTAGAGTTATCTACAGGTTTGCTTGTTTTTCAAATGGGGAGGAAGCATGGTTTGCTGAGTTGATCCTGTGTTTTAAAGGGTAAATTTTCTCCTAATTTTTTTTCCTTAGAGTTACAGTGCAATAGTGCAAAAATACCATTTCATTCATGCACTCTAGCTCTACAACTCTAAAAGACACACACAGAGAGAGAGAGAGAGAGAGAGAGAGAGTGAAAGAGTTGTCCCTTCATATTCACTGGGGTTTGGTTCCTGGAACCCTCATGGCTACCAAAATCCATGAATACTCAAGTCCCATTATATGCAATGGCATAGCAAAATGGTGTCCCTTATATAAGATGGCAAAATCAAGGTTTGCTTTTTGGATTATTACTTTTTAAAGAATATTTCCAAGCTGTGAATACTTAAATCCATGGATACCAAATGTGTGGATACGGAGGGACAACTTTGTATCTGAAAGAAATAAGAGAAGGAGACCCCCTCCCATGTGCCTGAGAATTAAAACTAAGCCTTCTTAAAAGTGGAAATAAAATGTTACAGCTGGTTTTGGGAATTGTCAAAATTGCAAATATATATATATATATATATATCTCCAGGAAAATACCGCACATAATTATTAATTGTTATTAATTTATTAACTGTTGTAATTATCCTTGTTTTAATTGATTTTTATTATTTTGCCTATTGTTTTATTTAGATTGTACGCCTTCGGCAGGTTTCATGGGTACACCGACAGCGCTCTAGAAATAAACTTTAATAATAATAATAACAGAATCTTAACTTTAAAAAGGAAAACAAAACTGAACAGGACAACACATAGAGGAGAGACACACATACCAGTTGGTTAATAAATAAAATACTGTGTCTATAAAGATGGCCAGAGAAAACTAACTTGGCACCTTCCAGAAGTTTTGGATTATATATCCCAACATTCCTGATCATTGACTATGCTTTCTGGGACTGATGAAAGCTGAGGTCACTTCAAAGCTCGTGGACAGTGGGTATTAGAAAATTACTGTACTTTCACGTACGAGCCTTAACACAGCTTGTTGTAATACTTTTTAAGGGATGAGACTCTGAGGTTCAGTTTTTGATCTTCCTTTTATTCCAATAGAAAATAAAAATAATTGGACAAGGATGAGAATTTCCAGTGAGTAGCTGCAACCTTGTTGTTGTTGTTGTTGTGTGCCTTCAAATCATTTATGACCCTATCACAGGGTTTTCTTGGCAAGATTTGTTCAGGGGGGTGTTGCCATTGTCTTCCTCTGAGGCTGAGAGTGTGTGACTTGCCAAGGCCACCGAGGGTTTCTGTGGCTGGCAAGGATTCAAACCTAGTCTACCAGAGTCCTAGTTCAACACTCAACATCTCTTTCAGCCGCAACCTGAAGTCTAAGGAAATGGCTGTGATTCTTAGGGGTTGTCAGGAGCGTCTCACTTAATAGCAAGGAGATGCTCAATTGAGAAAGAAGAGCACTAAGATCGATCTTATGGATAAAATGGAAATGTGTATGGCCTTTTTTTCTCCCTACCTGTTGCATACCTCATTCTAAAGTATAATTAATCCATTAAAATCAGCATAGTTTATAATCAATTCTAAGTGAGATTGATGTGCCCTATATTAATTGTACTGTTCACATAAAAGATGTCTGATATCACAGGCTCACCCTTTATGTTGCTGTTTATACTGGGTTGCTTGCAAACCCTTAATGATAGGAATATGTTATCATTTCGTTGAGGAAAATGGCACTGCACAATATGTTTTGGATCTTGCACACTCTAGTTAGAAGACAAGCGTTGTCTGTGATGTATCCCCCTGCTCTTCCTGCTTGGTTCAATAAATGGCAAAGTAGCCCATTTTCAATGGTTTTCTGCTGCTGTAGTGCAAGAGGTATAATTAAATTGTGTCCCAGTAGTGAAGGTTTCTAAATGATGATGAGCCAAAACTAATTGTATTGATTTGTTTATTACTGGCTTAGGAAGCTCATCAAACAAATGGACTGAAACTATTTCCATATTCCTATCTGTTTGCTAAATGAGAAACAAATAACACTTCCATATGTCTGTTGCATGGTGTCACCACACTAATACTAATACTGATGATAAACTCAAGCAAAAAAACAAAACAAAAAAAACACCAAGATTATTTACGCTGCTGTTACTGAGATCCTAGAATGCACCAAATTTTTAGCAGGCTGGAAAAACATAGATATGAAGCAGCTTTAAGACTCAGGGTTACTTTTAACATGACAGTGTAAGTCAAAGACACCTGTGTTGCAGTCATACACTGCAGTCCCTGGGGGATGTTTGAGGAATAAATCCCCAATCCTGTCCCCATACCATTTGAAAGTAGTCATGAATGATGCATTCCACATGGAACAAATACAGATTAGCCACAGCCATAGTTTTCCAGACCAGCATGGCAAGTTTATCTGCTCTGGAGCATCAGCATTGTCCAGCCATGCCACTCCTAGCTCTAAATTGAGTTATGCCTTTCTCCTAATACAGGAGTAATAATACAGGAGTAATACAGTTACTCCTGTATTATTAAGGAAGGCTTGTACATGTTGGTCCCTTTTTAGTGGCCATCTGGCTCAAATAAGTCCTTTGCAAGGTGCTGAAGTAGTGCATGAAGCACTATTTCTGACCTGCCAGAAGTGAGAAAGCTCCTTATCCCTTAGGAAGACAGAAGGCCAGAGCAGAAGTTTCACTTGAAATCTACAGTAGGATGTGTAGGTTGATGGGATGGGTATGCAAAGATGGGGCAAGTGGCTGGACCCAGTTGGCCATTTTCAGATACTTTTAGCTTCAAACTGTAGTCCAGATCTTGTTGGCTTATGCACTGCTAAGAAGTATATTTAGCCCTGTGCTCCCCCACCCGAGACACTTTAGCCCTGTGCTCCCCCCCCCCCCCAAGAGCTCAGGTGTGAAGCCATACTAGCCATAGTCAAAGGAGACAGACCAGGAGTGGCCTGGGCAGGTGGTAGATGAAGCCAATCTAGTTGCTTTTTTTAGATTGTAAACGCTCTGCTATTTTATCATGGTTGAAACAAACAAGTAGGACTTTACCCTTCATTGAGTAGTGGCATTGTTCAAACACATCCATAAAAACATAAGGACATCCATGTTTGATCAGACCAATGTCCTATCTAGCCAACATCCTGTTCACACAGTGTCTACCCAATTGTCCAGGCACTTGCAGGATCTGAGTGCAACTGTGCCCTGTGCAACTAATTAATACACACACACAGAGTGGTGGCACTAGGGAGTATAGAGAGGCCGAACCGCACCAGGTGACACTGTCAGGGGGAAGGGTTGACACCGGCCTTAGTGACACCACAGTATGTATAGAGTTACCCAGCAACTGTCCTACAGAGGCTTCTGATATTGGAGAAGATAGATAATCCTCCTGAGCAGTAGACATTAACGTCCCAAAGTAGGTGCCAGCTGCATAGTCAGACCAAGGTTTGTATCAGGATAGCACCTTGATTCCTGATTGTAACATAGTTTATTTTTAGCAGTGGCTTCAAATTTTACTGCTTATGACATCAGTGGACAACCAGTCCAGAAAAGACATCACCATTTGTTCTATAGCAGAGTAAAGCAACTGGAATAAGTCACCATCTGAAACTCGTTTCAAGGTTTTTCACCTGTTCCAAGATATAGGAAGGTTTTCCACCTGTTCCAACATATAGGTAATACTGCCCTTATTTGAAAACGGAAAAAAAAACCTGAGTTCAGAACGTATCACATCTTATTAAAAAACAAATCCTGAATGTATCCACCTACAGCCTATCCCACAATAAAAGCTATACATTTCAGAATTTTGCCAAGCTGTGCCCATATAAATAACTCCCTGTTATCTGAGGCTGCAGTTCTGTGGCTGCTTTCCTGGAAGTCGGTCCCATTAAACTCATTTGGGTTTGCTTCTCTATAGATGTATATACAATGGTGTTGTTCATGTCTGATTGGCCACGGGCCTGTCTATACAAGGGGGGTGGGATTTGGGTTGATGCACACTAATGCCAATTTGAAGCAGCTTCGATTTGTCATAATGGGTTTTTTTTTTGCAAAATCACAGGCATGCAAAGTTATCCGCTTTTGCTATCCCAATGGGCATGCTTGTGAATCAAAATGGTGGGCATGAGTGAATTACTCATGTTTTTATTGTCATTAGTTGCCATCGCTGAACAGTATTTTTTAAAAAAATCATATATAAGGTGCAAAAGTGTGGTATTCTACCTAAATAAACGAAAAGAAAACAAAAAGGCTATTTCGTCACCTGAAGGCATGATTGCAAAAGCAAAAATCCAACACGGTGGTTTCAGGCGGTTTCCTTGTTAGTAGAGTCCACTCCCTGCCCATGTCCAACCCATCAGCTTCCACTTCCAATCTTATCAGGAATGCAAATGAATGCAAATCAGATTGTTCCAAGGAAGAGGAGTGCACATTCCTTATGGAGTTTTTTTAAAAAACTGGGAAAAGACATGAAGGCTTTCCTGTGTAGTTTATGGTGGATTTGCCCCCCCCCCTTTTCTGAATATAGCGAATTGATATGGGTTCCTATTTAGGCAGATTGTATTGCCAACAAATTCCATGAGTATTATTTTCACTGCCTAGACAAGCCCCAGGTGTTCGTAAACAGCCCAGCACGTATGCTATGTGATTTGCTGTTAAAAATATAGTTAAATTGCGAATGTGTGGACACTGTGTTCACATTTTGCCTAATACCACACACTATATATTTTGGCAACTTGGGCTCAATGAGCAGGTTTTGCTCATGAGAGCCTTCCATAAACCTAGAGGCTGAATCTTTCTTCTGTCCCTTGAGAAGCTGATCCTGCCAGCTTGGCAGAGCTCTGCTCCAGCTGCAGCACTGCCTACTACATCGAGAGGCTGGCGATAAGTTAATAACATACTGGAAGTGGATCTAAAGATAGAGGGAATTATATGCCACAGTTATTAATCTTTCACCTTCCACATGGCTTTAAAATCATAAAGCCCCTTTTAAAAAGGGTTATAGTACATACGAGATGGAAACTGCTGGGGAGGAAGCTGCTTTTTAAAGCCATGCAAAGTTCAGGTGTCAGCACTTGTCTTCATAGTCTGTTTTCTGCAGACAGCAGGGAAGGAACAGGGCTTGACCTCCTGTGTGTCAGCTTCTCTCCAAATGTTTACTCACTGACTTAAATCAGAGGAGATAGAGGTTAAAACTCCAATTTTCTCCACACCATTGGAAAGCCACATTTGGCTGGACTTGCTGTGGCATGACAAAAGTTGTCGCTTGTGTGTGTGACAAATGACTCCCCATGCTGAGCAATCTTCAGGTGGCGGGATGTAAAGTGGTCACCTCCCAGCTTCTCAGATAGTTGAATCAGCCCAAAATGCTGTGATACAGATGCGTTATTGAAGAGACTGCTGAAGCCCCTTTATTGTACAGTTGTTCGTGTGTAGCTGTTCTTGTGTAAAACCTGATTTTGCCTCTCTTTTAAGGTTCAGGAAATCAGCACTGAATATCAGGCACAAATCAATGTGCTTTTGGTGAACTCCTGTAGATTATAATAATTTTCTCATTTGACTGGGACGATTTATCCCAGTTTATACATTGTCCACTTGGCATATTACACATGCAAACACATACAGACAGAGAGGGATTTTCTGAAGCCCTGTTCAGATAGTCAACCAATCTATGTTAAATAAATATGTGAGGAGTGGAGTATACTAGCCCTGCCCCTCCCCTCGGTCATCGCTGTCTTCATGGAGAAGAAAGCCTACTATGTACATGGAAGCTTTCCATGGAATTGGGAACCCTGAAATCACATTGTGAGTCTCCATAAACTTCTGAGATTGCCTCTTCAGACTATTGTTCTGTAGGAGGTATGAGTCTAAAAATAAAAATGTTTTAAAAATTCCAGGAATCTAGTCCTTTTAAAAAGCAATAAAAATATCTTCTTTAAAAAGAGTTAAAATCACTTCACTTTCAAAGTCATGCAGAGTGACACTTAAGAATGCTGACTGACTGCTCAATTAACATTTAAAAGTGTATTCTGAGGTCTGTGGTCTGTTCTGATCACCCATTGAATTAGACTCATTACAAAAACAAAAGAAGTCAGTTTAAAAATGCAAATCAAAAGTTTACTGAAGATATACGAATCTTAATCTACATACTAAAACAAACTTTAAAAAGAAAAGGTGTTCCTAACTAACTAGGAGGATTTAGGGTAGAATGACTCACCCAGCCTTTAGCGGTAGAGGCTGCATGGTAAACATCATGGCATGGATTCATAGCAGCAGCATGGCTACAAAAGATGGCTACAGCCGCATGGAGACTCTAACTTAAAAGAGACTCATGAAGAGCAATAAAATTTAAATTCGGGCATGTGTTGAATGACCCATCACTTCCAGTTGGCTGGAAGTGCCCAGTGAAATAAGAGAAAGGGAGTTTGGGAGAACAGAAGCATGCAGGGAAAATTCCTAGACTTATCCTAGGATGTGAATGGGGTACACAAGATTGTTTTATATTACAAATAATTATTTCTCCACATACTACATGTTCACCTACCATGAAAAGTGAGGACAGAAGGGAAGGGACAAGTGTACTCCCCCTTTGCTTGCTTACTTAAAGTAGATTACCAAATACCCAAATAGAGCTTCTCTGTGTGTAAATCCCACAGGATATGAGAGCTGTGCTGAGTGGGATTATCCTGTTCATGCCTTTATTTATCACTCCAGAATTGTCAAACCCAATGGTCATGTAGGATTGTGGGTGATGACAGGATTACAAATTTAGATAAAGCTTCCATGTGATTTTGATGCAATGTGGAAAAAACCCACAAGGAAGCAATTTTTCATTGGCTACCAAACACCTCTACTAACATATTATGCTTATATTCTAAACTGCTAAGATATTACTGTATGGAAATGCTCTGTGACAGATACACAGATATAATAGAAAACAATGTGCTGTAGTGTATATATTCTAGGATTGGTGGAAAGCAGTGGTTTGTGCAAAAAATCATGGAATTTCTCTAATAATATGAAGAGAAATGCTTTTGTAAAATGGCCTTTCCTAGCTTTATTCCTCTGAATGATTTTGCTGATTCTTCAGCAACCTTACATGGCAGTAAGTAATATTTAACTCAATATAGCTTTCCTGATTAGACATTCATAGGATTACAAATGTTAATCTCTTATCCCCTATTGGAAAATCAGAGCTCTTGCTTGTGTAGAAACCCTTCATGCAAACAGGAATTCATCTCTTCAAAAGCATCCCTGTTCACAGGAGGAAAGCAACAATGATGGAGTTAGATGCTCCTAGAAATGTTTAATCTGGAAATGCTGAAGACATCAAAAAACAAATGTTGTTCTCCTTAGCCTGATGCCTCCAGACCCACCTTAACAGCCAGCAGCTGCACTGAGTGAAGGATGCATGCCCAGGGTACTGACCAGGGTACCAGGAGGATGAGATTTCCACACACCTACCAGTGAGCAAGGCTGCAATGAGACATTGCAACAGGCGTCCTGCTTCTGACTGTCATAGCGTTTCTTGCTGGTGGGAAGGGGCAGGAAACATCCTCCTTCTTGCGTTCTGATTGGCAGCTGCTGGCTGTTGGGGTGGGGATTATGATCATGGCAATAGTACCACAATTGTGAGTATGTAGTGCTACTGAATATGGAGCAATTACAGATTCATAACTGCTATAGAGAATTACAACTTTTCTTTCTTTCTTTCTATTTATTTATTTTGCTACAAATGGAACTAGTGTGTCCTAAACTTTAAGAACATCTAAACTATAAGGAATTGTTACCATGTCCTAGTACCCCCTGCCTGTAATATCTCATAATTGCCAATATTGGACACTTCAAGGGATCTAGTAGAATGGGGTGATCCAAAGTGAGGTCAGATGGCGGTCACAAGGACCTGGGAAGGTGTCTTAGAAATATTTTAGCAAACACACCCAAGATAGGAATAAGGAGAGCTCCTAGTAAGGAGGTGTGTGTTAATTCCTTCTGGAGCCCCTTGGAGCCAAAACAATCAAGTGACCTACACAACTCATATTCCCAGAAAATATCCCTCAGGCCCCCACCTCTTGTCCTACAATGTGAGGTTGTCATAAACACATCAGTTCCTATATCCCAGCCATCTAAGATAATCTGTGGAGTTTTGTTCTCATTTGTTCCTTCTATGATAGAATCATTTAGCCATTGTTGTACCCAAAACACGCCTTCAAGGCCCAAAATGGGATGTGTGTGTGTGTGTGTATTTTTTATATATATATATATATATATATATATATACACACCAGCCTAAACAACTATGTGTGCCAATGTGGATGAGACCCGGGCACTCTCTGTCACCGTGCCCCCATATTGGAACTTCCAGTGCCACCCTCAGAATTTGGTCTGAGAACTTTGCTCCTCTTCCAGACTGTTAATTAGTGCCCTATCTCCCGAATCTATTCCTCTATCCAACCTTTCTGCCTTAAACTCTTCGATAACTTTGCATGGATCTTGTGAACATGTGTTGTGTGTTATGCTTTTTGTGTTATTTCCAATAAAAACCATTTATTTCACTTTAAACTGGAGTTCTCTGAAGTCAGTACTGGTATACATAGGTGAAAAGGTCCCAAAGGTACCCGCCTCTTGCAGTCTTCCATTTGAGCTAGTAATAGTTTCCCCAAATATTAATATCACAAATGGGGCTCTAAAGCACCCCCACTTCTTTGGGTAACAGAATCTCTTTGTTTTTGCCATTTTGAAGAACAGGCAAAGACCCAGTAAAAGCAGAACAAAACAACAACATTAGTAAAACAGAAAATTATTTTGTCTCCAGCATTTTTCTATAGTGTCAGGCAGATATAATGAGCTCACTGCTGTAAAATGAGTTTGAAATGGTCAGTAGGCTAATTCAATAAAATGACATATCTATTTATCTGTAAAATGAACCGAGGAAAGGAAACCAAGGGCAAGAATCATAGTGGTCTGATACTGTACATACTCTTACATAAAAGTCTTACATAAAAATCTTATCCTGTCATAATTTTTAGAAATGATTTTGGTGCAGTAAATAGGTGAACATCTGTCTTAAACATTTTATTAATAATTCTAAAAAGAGCTATTTCGTCATACATTTTTTCCAAATTTTCTGGAGAAAGGACTTGGGGCGGGGGGGGGGGCAGGAAGAATACTTTCCCTCACAAAAAAATTTTTTTAGGTTTTTCCCACCGAGGCCTTCACATTTGTAGGCACTGTCTTGCTCCCATGTTCAAGAAAGTGGGCAAAGTACGGTAACAACTGATAAGGTCTATACTTTTTGCCAATTTGGTACAGTCCTAGTACATTCTGCCTTCACCTGAAGCATTTGACAGTATTTGATGCCCAATATACATGGACATTTTAGAGTAAGAGATGAAAATGGTGATTACATGATTTAGAAACAGTACTTCCAGCAACTGCTTCAAGCAGGGTACAAATCAAATCTTCAAATTTACATTCAAAACCATATCTATAAAGCCACACTCTGAAAACAAAGAGGATAGCCATATAAGGAATAGTTGGGATTTTTAAGGGCTCAGAAATACCTTAAATCACTGTTTTTTTAAAAAATCAAATAAGGAAAACTGAAGGTCTAAATAAATATTATTTCTTATGGGAGCAGGGAGAAGACATGTTTATTGGCAGGAGGAGGCAAGCCACTTATAAAGCTAATTCTGTAGCCTCAGCTTTCCTATTTCACCTTGCCTTCACAGCCTCCTCTTCCTTTTTTAGTTGTCTCATTAGCTTAAGGCTGAAAGTAATTCTTCAGCCTTCAGACCTACCTGTAAGGTTTACTTAGCAGTATTAACCCTCATCCCTCTGCTGGTGAACCCAAGATGACATAACAGAAGAGCCCTTTATACAGAGTCTTAGAGTCAGCCATCTGGTTACAGTCAAGTATACATTTGATGAATGTCTATGGAGCAACAGGTCAATAACCAATTAAAGAGAACCATAGAAGTAAAGGCACTGATCTAGAAAAGAGAGAAATTTATACTCTTAACTTACCTTTCTTAAACTACAGAGAAATAATAAAAAGGAAAGCAGGACAAAAAACTTGATGCCTAGATAAACTCTGAAAAGAAGAAGCATCAACTTTCCATGAAGTACAAAGTCAGTAAAATAAATTAATCGTATTAAGAGTTGTTTGATCTCATGCCAACGATGATATTCACAGATGACTCACAGAAAGTTAATTGGAACCAACACACACACACACACACACACACACACGTAAAGCCTTTCTGTTCATAGGCTGAAAAACAATCAGTGACAGGGAGAAGGGCAGTAAACATCACTGTGTGGTATAGTATCAGCAAATACTTTAGGCAGGGAGACTGGTCAAGATAAAATTAGCCATTTATTTAGTCCTACTAAAACAATTGGATGACATTAGTCATAACTAAACTCCCATTGGTTTCAATTAGACATAGACAAGAGCTCACTGCTGAAGAAGAACTTTGTTGCTTTGGCAGTTTAATGTCATAATCCCAGTTTAAGAACATAAGAACCAAAGGCATGTCTATTCCAAATTTTTATTCAACCAAAGCCAATCTGTTTTCCTACCAGCTGGACAGGAATGCAGCTCCACCCTTCATCTTGTACTCCCACCTAACTGACAAAGAGAGGTAACCTGTCTCTGATACTGGAAATGATATAGTCAATCTCACTAGCAGCCATTGCTGGTCCCATCCTCTAACCCCGTTTCAATGTTGGACAAGATGGCAACCAATTGCCATATTGCAGCAGTAAATTTCATAGCTTAGTGCTTTGTGAAATATTACTTTTTATCTGTTCTGAATCTCTCACCATTTAGCTTCTGTAGAAGATCATGGATTCTAGGATCATAAGATCTTTCTATCTCCTTTGTGGACTCAACAGTGAGCAAGGCTTGGCCCCAGGATGGGTCTGGATCCAAGAAATGGGTAGATATACATCTGCTGGATAAACTGGGATGAGAGACTTGGAATTGAAGATAGGCAGAAGCCACCATGTGGCTCTCCTGCTACAACCACTTGCTTCTGAGTTGAGCATGGCCCTGGTTGCCCACATCCTCAAGTTCCTTTTTTTAATTGTTATTATGATTTTTATTCATCCAAAATTAACTCAGTTTTTCAGACATAACATAATTTCATATTTACAGTTAGATCTTCAATAACCAAATGTTTCATTATGTAAAGTTGTTCCTTTTTTTGCTTAAAAAGAAATAGTTTCTGTAAGATTTAACATGAATGTCATAGTAATATTATATATATAGCTATAAACAAACAATAAGCACCTCTAATATACATTCCTTGTTCCATATTATGCTAACTTCCCATCTGACTTATACAGATATCAACTAATATGATCCATACATCTTTCCTTATCTTTGTTAGGTTTCTTTTAATCTTGACTATAATATCTAATTTCATATAGTTACTTATACATAAATCCTTATTTTTCATCACTCCATTATTATTTATAATTCAACAGCCTTTAAGTAGTTAATTATCCCAAATTGATTAAGAGTTGATTACTGCAGCCTTACTCCATTTCTCCTAGACACTTCTCAGCCACCACACCCACATTACCAAAGCTGCTCTCCAAAGAAAGCCAAGCCCCGAGAGAGCAGGGAGATCGGGTCTAAAGCACCCACCTCCCTGCTCTCTCGGGGCTTTGTCTATTCAGTTTAAATGGAGGCAAGCCCCAGGAGAGCGGGATGGGCGCTTTAGACCCAATCACCCCCCTCTCCCTGGGCTTGGCTCTGTCTGAAATAGAGAGCCAAAGCCCCTCGAAAGTAGGGAGATCGGGTCTAAAGCACCCACCTCCCTGCTCTTTCAGGGCTTTGGCTCTCCAGTTTAAACAGAGACAAGCCCCAGGAGAGCAGGAGGGATGCTTTAGTCCCGGTCTCCCCCCCTCCCTGGGCTTGGCTCTGTTTGAAATGGAGAGCCAAAGCCCCCCGAAAGTAGGGAGATCAGGTCTAAAGCACCCACCTCCCTGCTCTCTCAGGGCTTTGGCTCTCCAGTTTAAACAGAGACAAGCCCCAGGAGAGCGGGAGGGGTGCTTTAGACCCGATCACCCCCCTCTCCCTGGGCTTGGCTCTGTTTGAAATACAGAGCCAAAGTCCCCCGAAAGTAGGGAGATCGGGTCTAAAGCACCCACCTCCCTGCTCTCTCGGGGCTTTGTCTCTCCAGTTTAAACAGAGACAAGCCCCAGGAAAGCGGGAGGGGCACTTTAGACCCAATCTCCCCCCTCTCCCTGGGCTTGGCTCTGTTTGAAATGGAGAGCCAAAGCCCCCCCCCAAAGTAGGGAGATTGGGTCTAAAGCATCCACCTCCGTGCTCTCTTGGAGCTTTGGCTCTCCAGTTTAAACAGAGGCAAGCCCCAGGAGAGCGGGAGGGACGCTTTAGACCCGATCTCCCCCCTTTCCCTGGGTTTGGCCCTGTTTGAAATAGAGAGCCAAAGCCCCCCGAAAGTAGGGAGATCGGGTCTAAAGCACCAACCTCCCTGCTCTCTCGGGGCTTTGGCTCGCCAGTTCAAACGGAGGCAAGCCCCTGAGGTGGATGGAGTTCCCTCCCAGAGAGGGGGTGGAGAAGGAGGAGAAATCGTGAATACTCAAAACCGCGAAAGACAAAGCCGCGAATGTGGAGGGACAACTGTAATTTATAAAATCTTGATACCATGTGCTTGTTTCCAAACTGGATGATATTATCCCATTCTGATTTGGCTGGTGTAATTCCTATAAGTTTTGTGTCCATTTTAAACCTTTCTTTAATTTGTTGATATAGATACCAATGGCAATTAATATTTACTTCTTTGAGTTCTTCCTGGGTCTTTATTGTATTTCATTCAGCTTCTATATTCAAAATGTCTTTATACTTTTTGTCTTTATACTTTTTTGGGTCGGGATGCCTTCTTTACTGAATAAGGCTTCGTGTGGAGAAGCCCAATTTAGAATGTTTTGGCATAGTCTCTCTTTGTATTTTTTCCGCATCTTTAGTAAAGATTTTCTGATATGATGATTATTAAACTCTTTATTTACTGTACCTTTATTGTAGAATAAGTAGGCATGCCAGCCAAACCAATTTTGATCGCCTTCCAATTTTAGTAATTTTTCATCTTCTAAATTAGCCCAATCCTTTCTCCAAGTCAGACAGCATGCTTCATGATATCCTTTATCCAAGTTAGACAGCATGCTTTTCAGGTTTGGTAAACTTAATCCCCCTCTTTCTTTCGTGTCTTGCAAAGTCTTCATTTTTACTCTTGGTTTTTTGCTGGACAAGATAAATTTTGATATGCTTGCTTGCCATTCTTTGAAAGCCTTCTCGTTACCAATGACTGGTATCATTTGGAAAAGAAATATGATTCTTGGCAAAATATTCATTTTGACTGCACATATTTTACCTTAAAAAAGATAATTTTAAGTATTGCCAATTGTTGATATCTTTTTAAATTTTGTCCCAAACTTTCTTATAATTGTTTTGAAACAGGTCAGCATTTTTATTTGTCATATTGATTCCAAGATATGTAACCTTTTTCATTATTTTAAATCCAGTTTTCTCCATTAATTCTTTTTCTTTTTTTGGTCATATTTTTAGTAATTATTACAGTTTTATCTTTATTCACCTTTAGACCAGACAATAACTCAAATTCTTTCAATATATCCAGCAGGGGTATGATTTCTTCTTGTGGTTCACTCTATGATATTACATGGTAATCTGCGTACATCTTTAGTTTAAATCTATAATTGCCAATTTTTATTCCTTGTATTTTTGTTTCCTCATTGATTCTTTTGCCTAAATGTTCCTTTACTAATAAGAATAAAAGTGGGGAGAGGGAGCATCCTTGTCGTGTACCTTTTTGTATTTGTATATTCTCAGTTTTTTCTCCATTTACCAATTCTTTCGCTGACTATTTATCAAATGGTTTTAATCCAATTAGTAAACTGATCACCTACTTTGATTCTGTTCAAAATTTCAAACAGTGTATTCCAATTAACATTGTCGAAGGCTTTTTCAGTATCCAAAAATAACAAAGCCAATTTTTTTCTTTGCAATTCTCATGATATTCAATCAGATTCAGCACATGTCTTATATTATCTTTCATAAACCTTCCTGGTAAGAATCCTCTCTGGTCTTCTCCAATCCAATCTGCTAATACTTTTTTGAGTCTACCAGCCAATATTGAAACAAATATTTTGTAGTCCACATTGAGCAACAAAATTGGACGATAATCCTTTGGATCCTGTAGATCATGGTTTTCTTTGTGAATTAGAGTAATGTTTGCTTCTTCCCATGTTTTAGGGTAAGCACCTTTCGTTATCGCTCAAGGATTTTCTAAAGTGGTAATAATAGCTGGTCCTCCATCACTTTGTAAAATGTTGTTGTAAAGGCGTCAGGGCCCAGTGCTTTCTCTACTTTCAGCTTCTTTATTGCTCCCACAATTTCTGCTATTGATATTGGTTGGTTTAAGATCTCTCTTTGCTGGTTTGTTAATTATGGTAATGATTTATT
Organism: Gambelia wislizenii; assembly: GCA_030847615.1. NCBI lineage: Eukaryota > Metazoa > Chordata > Lepidosauria > Squamata > Crotaphytidae > Gambelia > Gambelia wislizenii. Next base: position 116,613,113 of record JAUMIR010000004.1, read on the forward strand.
CTTAAGAAAGGATTGGAGATCCCTTCCTTCTTTATCTTGTTCCTTATATAGGATAGTGTAAAATTTTCTAAAGATCTGTTTGATTTTCCATTGGTCTGAATAAGTCTGATTTTTTTCTTTAATTTTGGTGATATAATTCCTTTCTCACATTTTTCTTAACTGATATGCCAGCCAGCTACCTGGTTTATTCGAATACTCAAAGTGGTTTTTTTAATATACATTGTAGTCTTTTTTGAATTTGTTCCATTGTTTCGGATGCTATCTGTTGCTTCAAGATTTTTATCTCATCTATTAAATTTTTGCTTGAGAAGTCCTGTTGTAGTTTTATTTCATTATCTCTGATCTCCTCTTTCAATTTATCCATTATTCCTGTTCTCTTTCTTTTTAGCAGTATATTCTATTGTATAAAAAAACCCACGCATCACCACTTTGAAGGCATCCCATACTGTAGTGATTTCCATCTCCCCTTTAAGATTTTCTTCAAAGAACCATTTTATCTCTTGTCTGGCTTTTTGGATCATTTCTTCTCTTTGCAATAAATTATCGCTCAATCTCCAATTATATTCAGTATTCCTTTGATCTTTTATTTCAAGTAATACAAGATTATTATCAGACCAGATTCTCAGTAATATCTCTAATTTATGAATTGTGTTGCATATGTTCTGTGATATCATAAAAAAGTCAATCCTGGAGAAGGAATTATGTCTCTCTGAGTAGAACGTGTGATTTACCATTGTCGTATTTGAATCTTCAGTCATCAATTGATGTCATATTTTGTTTTAGAGTCTCAAATGACTTTGGTAATTTTCCTTGTCCTATCTTTATTTTCTTCTGAGATTTTCTATCCAATGCCGGAAAAATCACTCCGTTCCACTCCCCACATAAAATCAGTCTGTCAAGATCACATTCTAATATCTTGTCTATCAATTCTTTGAAGAATATTCTCTTTTTTTACAAGGGTGAATAAAGACCCAGGATTAACATTTTCTTCTGTTGTATAATTGCTGCAATTGCCACATAGTGCCCTTTCGGGTCATTAAAAAGTTCTTCTGCTTGGATTCTCTGATTTACATATATAACCACTTTCTTTTTTTCCTTTGTCATTAATATATATTCTTTCCCCAATTTTCTGTTTATTAGCAAGTTACTATCATTAAGTTTAATATGAGTTTCTTGTAAACAAATTATGTCATATTTTTTCCTCTCCAAAATATGAGATATTTTTCTTCCTTTTTCTGGTGAGTTAAGTCCTTTAACATTCCACGTTATGATTTTTAAATTCATTTTCTTATTTCATATTTGAATTCTTTAACTTTCCTTTATTATCTTATCTGTGTTTTAAGTTTTAAAAAAACTCCTTCTTAATCTTCTTCTTCCCACTGTGATCCTTCCCCTTTGTCCTCTTCTTCTTCTGGGTTCAGTCCTTCTGCTCTTTCTGCTTGTCTTTGTCCTTCTTGTCACCTCATTGCGTTCCCTTATATTGTGATTTCAATTCCTTCTTGTATTTCTCCATAAATTCTTCAGCCTTCTGGACAGTGTTGATTTTAAAATTCTTCTGTCTAAATCTAAAGGACATCCCTTCTAGTTTTTCCCACTTGTATTGAATTCTGTTTAGTCTCAATTGTTCTGTTAATGTGCGATAATTTCTTCTCTTTTTTAAAATCCTCATTGGTATGTCTTTAAGTATTAAGATTTCACCACCTTAAATTTCAAATTTTTCATAATTTTTCTGTAGCACAGCATATCTTGTCTTCTTTCTTACAAAGAATATTATAACATCTCTGGGTAGGTTGCTTTGTTTTGCTATTTTAGATGATAATCTATATATTTTGTCCACTTCCCACTCAAATTGTGATTGTCTTCCCCCGAAATTTAGCAAGTTTCAGAATCAGATATTTATACAAGTCTTCATCAGCTTGTTCCTTTAGACCTCTTATTTTTAGGCAATTTTCCCTCCATGTCATTTCATGGAGAGCTTGTTCATCCAGTTGTTGTTCTTTGTTTTCTTCTAGAGCATCAGGGTTTTTTTTCCAAAATTTCAATTTTATTTTCTACTGCAATAACTTTGGCTTTCAGTTGTCTTGAGTCTTCTGTTACCTTGTCTAATGATTCCTTAATGCCCTTAAGTTCTCTTTTCATCTCCTTTTTAAGTTCAGTTCTCATTTCTCAGAGTTCTTCACGCATTAATTTATTTTCATCTAAAATTGGATTTTGACTTATCTGACTAGAATCTGTTGACGGTCTTCATACTGGTTGTAATGTTGATTGTACTACTTTCTTCATTGTTTGTATTTCTTCTTTTTCCTTTTCCTTTCCTTTTCTTTCTTTTCCTTTTATGTTGTTTTTATGTTCTTAGTTGTTCAGTTCAATTTAATTTTCAAGTATATTTTGACATTTACTTTTGTAACTTAGTTGCAGCAATCAAAACTTAAAATAACGAAAAAAATATATGTATGTATATTTGGTACCACACTTCTCTCTATATTCAATAGAATAGTTGATTTACAAACTTATTTGTACTTCCTTAATATCAACTAAATGAATTCAAAACTTTCTTGATTTACCATCATTGACAGTCATATTATACTTTCTTAACTAATTAATTTATATACACAATAATGTACTATACTATATGTATAAATGAAATTATAGAATTAATTATTTATACAATTGTCTGTTCTATTATTATTTGTTAATCAAATAACAATAATTTTTTTCTTATTATTTTCTTACCCCCCCTCTCCACCTTAACTTTCATTCAGTAGTTTATTCGTCTTCTTTCTATCCTCAGGATTTTTTCTCCCCCCCCCACCATCTCTCTTCCCTCTGACTTCTATCTATAATTCCATAATCCTTCTATCTGTCTTACTGCTTCTGCGCTTTTTCTTTTATCTCTTCTTCCTACCTAAGCCTGCTTCCCAGAACCCCCTTTGGTCTTTGATACCTTTCTGTTTTCCTCTCTTTGCTTTCTTCCAAACTTTGTTTACTTTGCTAGCCTCTCTCTCACTTCCCCTCTCCCTCTCCCTCCTTTTCTCTACCTCTTCCTCCTCCGTTCAGCACCCTCCCTTCTTTCCTTCCTAGCCCAACCACCTTCTCTCCCCCTCTCCTTCCTCCATCTAACACTATCCCTTCTTTTTTTCTCAGTCCAACTACCTATTCACCCTTCTTGCCTTAGCTCTGATCACCTGCTACTTACTCGTACCTACTTCAACTTTCCAAAGCCTGCTACTATCTTTTATTCTTTCCTATTTCCCCTCTTAGGGTTCTCTTCCCGTTTTGACCCCCTTCACCTTTTTCTTTCTCCCTTCCCTTCCCTAACAGCTCCTTCCATCTCTTCCTCCTCCCTCTTCTCCTCTCCTGTCCATTTTTAACCTCCTTTATTCAAACACTTCCCATTTGCAATCCCTCCTTATTAATCAATTGATTGACATTAACTCTTATCAATTTATATAAGTCAGAAAAGCGGATAGAATTTAGCCAAGAGTTCGTTCAAGTTTGCAACTGTATCTCCGCTCTCTGTTTCAAATCTTCCACTTTAAATCCTCCGCAGCTTCTTTCGGCTTCTGCCTTACGTTTCTGTCTCATTTTCTATCTCACTTTCTCTGGTCCTCCTGCTCCCTCTTCTGCTTCTCAGGTCTAGTCTGATCTCCCAATTGACTCAAGTATCTGCAGAGGAGAACAAAGAAGAGAGAGAGAGAGAAAGGGGTGGAGAGAGAAGAGAGAATAACAAAGGAAAAAAGTAAAGTAAAGGGAGGAAGGGGAGGGGAAAAGGACAGCCACCCACGAACACCAACAAGAGAGAGACAAGAGAGCGCTTTCCTTTATATCAGTTCATGCTTTCTCTAAGTGGCCCTTCAAGGCTCAAATCAGTTTTCGGATTTTCAGTCTAGCCATGAGGCTCACAGCCTATACTTTAATTTTGAGTTGCTAGCCCACTTTCGAATCTGCAGCCTCCAAATTTTAATTTATAAATTAATTAATCCAAGGGTAAAGAAAAGGGGGGAAAAAACCAGAAACCAGGTCCCTTTCCTCCTGCTGATCAGAGGAAGGAGGGAAAAAAGTCAAAGAGAAAAGGAAAAATCCACATGTACAGAGATTGCTCCTCAGTCCAGTCTAGTAATGGCGACCTCCTTCTTGTTCCTCTTACATATATCAAATAAGAAAGATTAATTCAAAGCAGGAGAGCAACAAAATATAATAATCCAGACACTCAATTCACTTTTCACAATCTAGTCTCCAAATCTTTCTTGTACTTAGATCGTCAGATTCGTTTCTCCACTTCAGTCTGGTTCTTTCGGTTCAGAGACTATTATGTTTCAATTTCTTCAGGCTTTCCCATGTTTCTTCCCTCCCCCCCGCCATCCCAGACTTTCCTTTCTCAAAGGCTGATATCTAAATTCTCATTTTCCAGTGTCGCTCTCTTTAAGTTTCAAAATAACCAGCTTCTTAACATTAAAGTTAGAATAGTTTACAGCTATTTAGTCTAATTTTTATTGTTTACTCATTGTTCGTAGTTCAATACTTTAAAGCAGCTGTTTATGTCCAAGAAACCTTTATGTCAGATGTAATCAACATAGTCTCTGGTTTCAGTCAGAATCTCCAAAATAATTGTCTTAATTATCTCAATTAGAAGATTAAAATTGGTGGCAGCACTGTGACAAGAAACTCGGCTGCACATACACGGCGGTGGTATGGCTCCGGTCTCCTCTGCTCAGCTTCCCTCTCAATCCGCTTTCCAGCAAGATTTCCAAGGTTTATCCAGCAGGAACCAGTTCTCCGTGAGCCCCCTCCAATTTCCCTTACCCTGGGAAATGTTTCTAACCTATCCACCAAGTACAGGGTTAGGTTAACATCCCCGTGTGGCCAGACTTTCCTGAGAGCTTATTCAGTGAAAATCTGATTGCGATGTCATAGCCAACTGGAAGTCATCCTCAAGTTCCTTTAAGGGGATACCTCAAATGGTGTTTGCTAGGTATCTTGATCCTGTCTCCTGCCAAATTATACCTGGGCTGAATGCTAAAACTACCACACCACGGGGGAGCACTAAGATGTTGTCCACTGTGTTCTTTTGTGCTGTTGCAAGCCTGGGCCTGGTAGGTCTGGAATGCTATTCAACAAAATGTGCACCATTTTCTAAATCTCTATCATGTTTTCCCTTGCTCACCTTTTTTTTCTAAGCCAAACAGCCACAAACATGTTCTCTTATGGGAGTTGCTCCACATCATTGAACATTTTGGCTGTCCTTTTCTGTACCTTTTTTAGACCAACAATATCCTTTTCCAGGGGGAGTGACAACAGAACTGTACAAAGGTTCCCGGTGTTGCTACAATAGGGATTTGTATAAGGATGTTTGATATCGGCATTTTTATTTTCAGTTCCCTTTTTAATTTTGCCCAACATGGAATTTAACTTTTTACAGCACCCTTACACTGGGTCACCAGTTTCATCAAACCAAAACTTCACTATCCTTTTCTTGATCAGTCATTACTGGGTCAGATCCCATCAGTGCAATTGGGCTTTCCACCCATAGGCTTTCCCCCCATAGGCTTACTTACATTGTATCCCATTCACCATTTTACTGTTCTTCTAGTTTGAAGAGATTCCTCTGAAAGTCTTTACAATCTTGTTTTTTTTTCCCCTCACTACCTTAAAATCATTTAGTGTCATCATCCAACTTGGCCACCTCACTACTCACCACTGACTCCAAATCATTCATGGACTGGTTTTTTGTTTTTTGTTTTTTTAAAAAATTGATTCCAATGCAGATCTCACTCTTCACCTCTCTCCACTGGGAAAATTAAACATTTATTCCTACTCTCTGCTTCCTATTCTTTAAATAGTTTTCAGCCCATAAGAGAACTTCTTCTCCTATCCTATGCCTGCTAAGTCTTCGGTGTGTAGGACTTTGGAAGTTGAAGTAGACAATGTTTATTGGAATGTTGTTGTCCACATGTTTACTGACACCTTCAAACAACCCTAAAAGGTTAGTGAAACAGGACTTAACCTTTGCTGATGCTGTTTTGATTCTTTTTTCAGCTAGGCTTGTTTTTCCATATACTCAACCATTTTGATTTTGAGTTACAAACTTTTGGGTGGATGCCATCTGGACCAATTGATTTGTTGTTTTCTAATTTGTTGATGCCTCAAACATTCTGTCTTGCCTCTACCATCTGCCTCATCTCTCTCCTCTCCTCTCCTGCCAACATTAGTTCAAGAATGGGTATTCTCCCTATATTTTTGTGAAGACAGATGAAAAGAATTTATTTAGCTTCCCTGCAATCTCCTTATTCCCCTTCAGAACTCCTTTGATTTCATTGTCATCCAATAGTCGAGCTGCTTCCCTTGCTGGCTTCCTGAATAACAGGTTAAAAGCAGAAATGTAGTGGTCTGAGACTTAGAATTCACTTGTTGGTGTTGTTTTTTTAAGGGATTTCTGCCAACTACTAGATTCCCCAAATTACACTGAAGTTAACAATGTGCTTTATTGAAATAAGTCATAAAGGTGGGTGCCTTACCCTTTGTCACATTCAGGAAAACAGAAAGGCCTGCTGCCTCAGAAGTAGTAGTATTAGATTGGAGGAAATGTATCACATGGATCTATGGTTAGGCAGGCTAATTCTTAAATTATTTAATTGTATTTTAAGGGGTGGGTGGGATTGAGGGTATGGATGTATATTTTAATTGTTGTAAGCTGCCCCGATTGCATTTCATAGAGGGGCGGGATATAAATTATAATAATAATTATTATTATCATTATCATTATCATTATTATCTATGCAATTTCTTTGGGATGACATCAAGAAGTGAAGGAGAGGGGGGAAAGAAACTTTCTGGAACCCTTGTCAGAGCAGAGGAGAAAGGTTTGTGAAGAGAAAAAAGAGCTGAATGGGTGGGGGGAGAATGGGAAGAAAGAAAAAAATGAATCTTGGAATGGAAAGAGTGTGAGAGGAGTGGCTTTTTGTGCTTAGCAAGAGATCAAGGCTCTCAAGCAGCCAAGGCACTTTCAGATGTTACACCTTTTAGACCTGAAAGGCAGGTGTCCCACCATAGACCTGTATGGAAGGAAAGTGTTTGAAGTCTTATTAGGAGTGGTGGCCATGCATTGTGGATCTCTTCTATGACTTCTCCTGCTCTATTAATTATATTCTGGTCTAGTTTCTAATGTATATCATGGAATAATACACAATTTTATACAATATTCTTTAGGGAGAGCTACAATGGATATCTCTGTAATCTCAAACAGTGTTATACACTTGAATAACTATGTGGAAAAAAATCCTTCAACCCCCACTATTTCTTTCTCTCTTGGATTCCCCCCTCCCCACTCTTCCTGTTCTACTTTGTTTTACTCATCATTTCCTTCTCTTCTTACTCCTTTTCTCCCACCCCATTTTAATTATATAATTAAGGTGAATTTGAGTTTCATGTAGAAAATAGTAGGTTTGTCAGATACCTGACCATGAAAACTGATGATGCCACAGATTGAATTTGGGATTCCTCACCCCTGCATACAAAACATGTACTATACTACTGATCTCTGCTGATCACATTCCTTGATTGGGAGTGGGGAGGCAAAAAATATGTAGTAATTATGTTGTATAGTAAGACTGTTCTGCATATGCTCAGAGGCTCTCAAAGCATATCTGAGTCTCCACTTTTGACCCACTGACCAATTGTTGTAACTATCAATTTATTGCTGTATGTGTAATGGATTGAGACCCTCTGAATGATATAAATCACTCTTATTAACCTTTAATATGCAAGGCATTTGGAAAATTGTTGAAGTTTTGGCTATTTATAAAGCAATACTAAGGAAATGCATCCATTGTTAACCTGGAGGGGCAATATTGGCTGTTAGCTCGAACTAAAGTAGATCCATTGAGTCAATAAGACTTAGATGTGTGATGACTCAACAGGTCCTTTTGATTCAATGTTTCTCCTCTAACCAGAACTGAAAATTGAATTTAGCCTTATGTCTTTCGGCCCATCAAGCATTTGGCCCATCAAAGCTAATTCTGCTCTGTACTGACTTGTGCTATGTGGTATCTCAACAATGGACTGGTCATTCAGGGGAAGGAGTTGAGAAGTAAAGCATTTTCCCAGAGAGAGTCCTCAGGGATTCATAAGAAGTGACCCACACAGAGGCATGGAGAGACTAGACTACTTTTGGTCAGTGTCAGCATCTTATGAGTTCATTTCTAAGACTTTTTCTGTCTCCTTCCACATTAATCTGTGGTTTGTTTCTGTTCTGTATTAAAATTGGTATGCATTTGAGGTACATTTTATAGGAAGATATATATTTTATATGTATTTTATACATGTTGTCATAAAATATACGTACACAGTTTATCATAGTGCACTTTTTGATGGTATATTATACAGTTAGCTGAAAACGGTATCACAGAATTCAGAGGAATGTGGAACTAGACATATGAATGTGTTCTGGTCCACACATTAGTTTGAGAGGCCTGAATCAGATTAGTTGCAGACTAAATTAAATCCTTGGGCCATACACTGATTTTACACTGAGGTAAGCTTCTGAGAAATCCCAACTTCCACAGGATAGAGCAGTGGTTCTTAACCTTTTCTTTACCGAGGATCCCCTTTAAATGTCTTTTGTTGCCGTGGACCCCCAATACATAACTCAAGATTTAAAACAACAACAAACCATTAACAATTACACCATACATTAAACCTTCCCCCAGAAGGAGAGGAAAGACTTTTCTCCTGCTTCTTCCTGCCAGTTTGCAGCTGGAGTGAATGGCAATGTGCAGGCCCAGTCAGCCAGCCTTTCCCTTGGCTCCTGTCATGTGACCAATCCACTGCAACGAGGGGGTGGGCTGAGCAGCCTTCAAGCCTTTGCAGACCCCCTGTGAAGTCATTGTGGCCCCCTGAGAGTCTATGGACCACAGATTAAGAACTACTGGTATAGAGGTTGAAAGCCACTGCTGTGGGATATTAGGTGCCATGTTTCATTTGACTTGAATACAGTTGCACTTGAGTGGGCAAGGCTTCATAGAATTACTCAGATATTACTCATAAATATTTGGCACTGAAAAAAACAATATTCTTGGGAGGTTGTTTGCTTTGGTTTGGGTTTGCTTACAGTGAGGGTCACTGACATGACTCATTCTGTTTTGCAGGCACATCTCTCTAAAATACCTGCTCTCTGTTTAATGCATGCCAGGATCTAGACTACACAGGGCAATCTACTATGGGAAAGGAGCTACATAATAGTCCTGCCTTGTCATGGAAGAGGAAGCTAGACTATCATTCAGTCTCTTCTGTCAATCTATGTAACACTCCCCCATTTGGCAGGGAAAATATATTGTCATTCCTATAATAAGATTCTCCCCCCCCCCGCAAGTTTGTTCAACAAACTTCCAGCAAACCTGATTTGCAATTTAAATTGTTTATAAGTATAAGATCTCCTGTGGTGTTCCAGCACACTTCCTTCATATTTAATTGCTGCAAACACTTCAGTTACTAATTAAACTGTATTGTTTATGACACCACATTTTATTAATAGCTGTGATAAAACTTACGAATTCTAGCCTATTCCTCACATGTTAAAATCCATTGATGTCCAAAAATGGCAGCAAGAATATTTGCTGGACTGGTAAGAAGATCTGCAAAACATTGCAACAATGGGTCACCGTCGTCCATTAGATTTTTTTTTTTTACCACATCTCCCATCAGCCCTAACCAGTGTTGAGGGTTTTATAGGAGCCTAAGGCCGAAAGCATATAGGCAGCCATAGTTTCTCACCTCAGTCATAGAGCAAAATGGACAAGGAATGAAAAGATAGTGCTACCTGGCTATTGGATGATACATCTATAAATTTGGACTAATTTTCACCTTCTCCCCCAGATTAACATTAAAATGGGACTGAGCAGTTGTGGAATACGTGAGAAAGTGGCACACACCAAAACTGACAGTTTTGTCTAACCTTAACTTGCAAGTGTGTTTGGAAAGGGATCCTATCTGCTATAGCTATCCATCTAAAAGTCTTGAAAGACACAATTTCCAGCCAGCATAGTACCTATTATAATGGGATGCAACATCCCTTCAGTGTTTAGGCTTAGTGTGTGTATGGCTGCTGTTTTTAACCACGATCTCCCTTTATGATGTTCTTGTGATGGGGACAACAATGGATAGAAAATCTATTTTCCTAAGAGTTTCTCTATCTTCTGCTAGAGAGCATAGAAGGTGGCACACAAAAGGCATAATGCCCTGGTGGCACAGTGGTTAAATGCCAGTACTGAAAGTCACCACGTTGCAAGTTCGATTCCAGCGGGCTCCAAGGTTCACTCAGCCTTCCATCCTTTCATAGGTTAGTAAAATGAGTACCCAGCTTGTGGGGGGCAATTAGCTAACACACATTGGAAACTGCTTAATGCACTGTAGATGTGTAAATAGCTATAGCTTAAAACAATTTGTAAGCCGCTCTGATAGCCTTGAGGCTGAAGAGCGGGTATAAATAAATAAATAAATAAATAAAAGTAATCTGCTAGTTTGTACCATATAATTCTTCTTCTCACTCCAATAGTGGCTGAGGAGAGGCCAGGGTTGGAGAGAAACCATAAAGTTACAAAGGAAATAATCTTCCCCTTACTTTAATCCTCACTACCACAGATATTCAATGGCAACAGCTTATCAGCATGAAGTAAAGGCTTCAAAGTTACTTTGTTTCCTGTGAAAGGTGATGTGGGGTAAAATTTATGTGAACCATCATTTACACAAATTTGCATCAATTGCACGTGATTAGAAATCACTACATAGTGTGTGGTTCAGAGAACATTGTGAACCTAGAGATTGATACAATAGGCTGTATCCAGCCACTGAGCTTTGAATCATGATCCAGTGTTGAAGGAATGAAGCCCTCAGTTCCCCACCTGCATAATGGAGGTCTAAGGACTTCTGATAAAAAATCCATAAGTCTGTAGAGATAACACTGTCTCCAAATTGTCCAGTTAATTGATTCCAGCTCAGAAAATGGTGGAAGGTACCTTACTGGTTCAGTGGAGTTATTGCTGGGGATAGGCCATCTTCTGCAGACATCCAGTGTTGATCTAGTAAAAGGATTCAGTATGGATTCTATAGATATTTTTAGACTTTTTAGTGAAGATCAGTTGCATCAGTTCAGTCTTCTGTTCATATAGAAATTCCAATTGAATCCATAGTTTTATGTCAACTTCCAACATAAATACCCTTTCCCCCCATTGAGATGCATCAAAATAAATTCTCAAATAAGGGACAATTTAGTCTATTGGCCCAGAACAGACTCTTAGAGCATCCTGGAAAAGATGTGCTATGCATTGTCTTCACAGCCCTGGGGATTTTGAAGAGTGTGTGTGTGTCTTGTGGACTGAATGGGGTCCCCAGGCCACACTTTGCCCACTCCTGACTTATATGTTGTTTTACACATGTCAGCTATATTCATGTTGTCCATGGACTAGTTTCTCTGAATATAAGGAGCATTTTGCCACCCCACAGCTTTTCAGAAAGCACCACATTTCCAAGAAAATCGTGGCCTTCTGTTGTCTTAGCAACCCTTATAATTCCCACCTTTTTAAAAAAAAAATCTTTTGTTCTTTAGCTGAGAGCAAATTTCAATAGATGTGATAACACCATTACATTCAGCACATACAGATCACTGGATATAAGCATAGAAGGGACTGTATTTTCATTTCATAGACAATTGCATTTTGAGCCTGTTGCTCTGCTGCTGTTGTAATAATGCATCAGCCTTAGAGTTTTCTTTCCAACATAAATATATTGGTGCTTCACACAGAGGATTCCAAGAACATCTATTATTTCCCACTAGCAAAGGAATACAGAAGGATATGTGAAAAGAATAAGTTGACTCTACAGAAGGAACATAATTTAAGGAAATGAATTAGCTTCTTGAGAAGAATTCATTCCTCAGTTTATAAGGATGGGTCCTATAGGAAAGACTTCACACCTGATACAGAAAAATAATTTGTATATATGTTTATATAACATCCCTCTTTCTTTTCTCTCTCTCCCTCCTTCTCCCTTTGTATGTGTGTAGAGACAGATAAATAAATAGATATTGATGTAAATTTTTCTCTCTCTCTTTCTCTTTGTGGTATTCTGAAATTCTGGATCAGAAAGATGTCGTGTTAAGTTCTGCATGGCAGAACTATGCCACATCTCCTCTCCTATCCACCCAAAAAGCTTATCTGCTCTACCCACCCACCCCAACACTGGCAGGTGGAAAACTGGGGGTGGCAGAGAAGCGTCCAGCTATGTTCCTATAGTTGACATACAGTCAACCCCTAATGTTCATGGATTCTGCATCCACGGATTCAACCATCAATGGCTTGAAAATATTCCAAAGGGAAAAAATTCCAAAAGGCAAACCTTATATAAGGGACACTGTTTGACAATGGCATTGTATATAATGGCCATTTTGGTATCCATGGGGACCCCACTGTACTTTGGTATCCATGGGGACCCCACTGTACTTTGACAGGGCATCCTCTGACATTTCCCAGGGGTTCTCTGGAGATCCAAGAGGGTCACATCACTGCTGTGCATCCAGGCATAGGAACATAGCTTGGATGTTTCTCCATTGCCACTCCATTCTCCACTGACCAGTAATTTCCATGTTTGGAAGCAGGGGGGGCAGCAGCAGGGAAAAGGTGGGTAGTGGTGTTGATCATTGTACAAGGTTGGTAGACAACAACAACAACAACCATGGCATGTGTAGGCACACGTTGGCCTTACATAGGCATAAACTGGACTTAATGCATGCAGAAGTCATGGATAGGATGCCATCCCATCTCACTAGTGGAGATGTTCATCTTTCCCTTGCAAGATTGATTGATATCCTAACTTTCTCCCAAATGAGACTCAAAGGAATTTACAATATACTACTAATGATGGAGAAATGGCTGTTGAAGTTGCTAAATTTAGTAGAAATAAACAAGTTGCTTCGTTTGGTAGACAAAAGGTTGTTTGTGAGATTTCTTAAAGATCTGAAACCCCTAGTTGACTTTTTGCAGGAAAAAAAAAGAAAGAAAATGAATTGGTAGTCTGTGGTTTTTGATGATTAGAGAGAATAGGTTACTGAAGGTAGAGGATATGTTATAGTTTGTTGTTGTTTTTTAGAGAAAGGGCCATGAATGCATATATGAAACTGCTGAAAGGAAGACTGGAGGTCATTTTTCCCCTTTCTTTTCTTTTTCTTTTTCTCTGTTTTTTCTTGTTTCTCCTTTCTTTCTTTAATCTTTGTAATCTGTAATTTTAATGTATTTGTAAAATTTTAAAAAGAGACTATATAAGTTAAAACAAAATAGCTAAAATATGTGTACAACACTTTTTTTAAAAAAAAAGTATTAAAACATGTGAAATACATTTAAAAAACTGCACACCTAATTGCATGACCCTCTACCCCAATCATTTAAGACTGAAGGTCTGTTTAAATAGGAAGGTCTTTGCATGCCATCAAAAGAGAGAGAGAGAGAGAGGGAGAGAGAGAGAGAGAGATAGCAGAAAGGTGGCAAACTAAACCTCTTTTGGGAGGCAGATCCATAGCTTAGGAACAGCCACCGAAAGGGATCTCTCCTGCATCCTCACCAGATGAACCTTGGAGGGTGGTAGGATGCAGAGAAAGCCCTTTCCCAAAGATCACAAGACTTGACCAGGTTTACGGTGGGAGATGTGGGTTTTCAAGTACAGTTGTCCCCCTGTATCCACAGATTTAAGTATTCACGGCTTGAAAATATTCTTTAAAAAGTAATACTCCAAAAAGCAAATCTTGATTTTGCCATCTTATATAAGGGACACCATTCTGCTATGCCACTGCATATAATGGGACTTGAGTATCCTTGGATTTTGGTATCCACGGGGGGGGGCGGGGGTCCTGGAACCATACGCCAGCGAATATGAAGGGACAACTACAGCCTGGACCTACAATGAGTTTTCCATTTTATGGAAAACATCCCTATAATAAAGGCTGCTCACGTATTTCTCCCTGGCAGGTGATCAAAACAAGGTATCCCATCCCAGCCCTTGAAGCTTTTACTTTCTTCCCAGTGTCTGCCCTGCAGTAAGAAGTAAACACGTAGAGCAGAAGACAACCATATTTGCCTACTTTCATGGTGAGAGTAACTACGGAGGAAAGGAACAGAACCTGTACATTCACACAAACCAAAGGCCCCCTCCAAATGTCTAGGAGCAGCAGAATTGTAGGGAAAGGTGTTCCGTCTGGGTGGGAAGGGATCAGCTGTCTTACTGCATGAGCAGAAAGAGCACAGCTAGCTAGAGCCAAAAGGATGACCTACTCACACAGTTTATCTCCAAGGCAAAATAATAATAATAAATAAATAAAAATTCAGAGCAGTTTGAAAACATTGATTTGGCAGGGTTTGTGCTTGCAAAAGGCAACAAAAGAAATCCTTCAGTGTGCTGTGTCGTTTTCATATTATGTGTTGGGTGTGTGCAGCTATTTCTCTGTGTGTGGTGAATGAAGGGTAGTGCATGTTCTACATAAATGTGGGAATGATGGGGAGCTTGGAAATTTTACTTTTTGGACTTTCCGGCCACTGGCCATGCTGGCTGGGAGAGTTCTGGAAGCCATAACTTTTCTGAGCTCCAAGTGTATGATGGAGGAGAGAGAGACAGAAAAAAAACTGCTCATAACATAAGAGCATCACCACACACAACTTTTCTTTCTTGTCTCCCATTAATCTCTAAATATTTCAAGAAAGAGAAACAGAAATAGCATAAGGAGGTGGCCATCACCTTAAAAGAGAGAGGGAGAGAGAGAGGTCAGGTGGTTTGGAGCTTTCTCACTCCATGGCTTGTATTCAATGAGGGATCACTTTTAAGGAATGGGGGCCTTTGGAGGGCAAAAAGTAAACAATCCTTTAACTCTTTTCCTGCCTGCAACTTTACTCCTGTCATCCTTTCCCAAACCACTGTCCTCCAGGGAACAGGATCAGACACATATTTGGGAAATTTGGGTGTTTACCCCCTAAGCAATGCCTTCTTTTTACATGTTCACTCCTTGCTCTTTGTTCATTCTGTCAAGGGATGCAATTGTCTACGTGATTCAGAGAGTGCTGTTCCTTTAGCGTGCAGTAATCAATGGTTAAGGGCCATTGGAAAAGTTAATTTCACTTCTCAGTTCTCTTGGGCTCTACAAGAAAATGAATGACCTTATTGCTAAACAATGGGTTTGTTTAAACGAGACAATATAATGTGGATTGGTGCACAGCAGTAATGCCAATTCGCAGCAGTGTTCATTTGTCTCCATGGTTTTTTGTCACGATCGCTGGTTTGTGAAGCTATCCATGTTTGATGTTCACATGGAGGCATGTCTGCTAATCAAGATGGTGGCCACAAGTGAATTACTCGTGTTTCTATTCTCCACAAGTTGCCGCCGTTGAACAGCTATCCCACAATCTGGTGCCCTCCAGATATGACAGCTCCCAGAAGCTCCATATCATCTGCTCTCCAAATCTGGAGATTAGAGAAGTCTGCGTTAGCCACATACTGTGGCCCTGTCTACACAAGATAAACATCCATTTTTTTTGGCGTTCGAAAGATCAATAATGTGTACATATGGCTGTTTGGATGCATTTGTGTCTTTCGGAAGAGGGGTGAGCAAATCCCCCGTAAAGTCCGTGAATTTGGAGTTCGGGAGGAATAGCGGATCTCAGCAAAAAAATCCGTACAACCGTTCAAATTAGTGATCATTTTTACACCCTGCTTGCACACATACGAACAGGCAGTATAATCTGATTGGCGGCCAAGCAGAGGGGGCAGGGCTAGCAAAGAGGGGAATTGGGAGCGGCTGCCAAGTTGGATTCCCGGCTAAGCAAGTGCCTAGTAAGTCTATGAACTGAGATTTTATGAGTATTCGTTTTTATTTTATGTTGTAAAGGTGGAAAAATGACTGTCCGCATCACAGGGAGCTTTTTAAATAATAATAAAAAAAGTGGCGGGAGATTAAACCCACTGGGTAAATTGCTCGCTGTGCCCAGCTGGCTAAGCAATCATACGGAGTTTAGGGGGTCTAAAAAATTGTGTAGGCAGATCGTACGCTTGCAAACATCTGCCTTTTCGGATTTTTAACCCCCTGTACAGATTTTTTATCCATCATGCAGATGGGGCCTTCAACACACCCAACTGCCAAGGCAAGTACATTATCTGTTCTCCAGATCTTGGTAAATGCCTTTGTTTATTTTGCCTTTTAATGGTTTAGCCACACTACACATTTATAGCATCTTGATACCACTTTAACTGTTATGGCTCTTTTCTGTGGAATCCTAGGATCTGTAATTTGGTGAGGGTCTTAGGCTTCTCTGCCAGAAAGCTCTGATGCTGTAGTTCAAGAGAGTGCTGGGGAATTCTAGTACCTCACCTAACTATAAATCCCAGCATTCCATCAGATGAAGCCAAGGCAGTTAAACTAGTGTCAAACTGCTATAATTATACTGTGTGAACACACCCTAAGAATGCCTTGCGAACGCCTCTCAGAAATGTCATTACACTGCACACATATACCCTGTAGTTTTGCAGGCTTCAACATCCTTCTTTGGGTCTTTTGCTGTTCAACTGTCTTTTCTAATCACATGCAAACACACACTCACATAAACACACATGTATCTAAATGCACAAATACAGAGGCACAAAACTAAGCACACACAGACAACACTTTCTTTCCAAATTATTCCTTCCCCCTTCCTATCTCCACCTATGCCTCTGAATATAGGAATGCTGTTGACATAGCTGATTTAGTCACATATTCACTTACTTATTTACAGGTGTCTTTTTTCTTTGTGCTAAGGATTTGCTAATAATTATCTAGGAACAAAATAATTTCTTCTATTTATAGGGCCCTTGCACTGCAGCACTTTCTGCTAACTCACTTTTTTGTTCATTTACTGACATAATAAATAATACCAGCTAAAAACAGTGTCCACAAAATAGCTACCTGCTCAGAATCCTAGTAACATCTTACTACCACAATGGATGTGAAATTGATACTGTCCTATATACATTGCTCCTTTAAGCTATACCATAATTCTATACCTACTTCCTTGGAAGTAAGTCATATTGAACACAATACCTTTCTGCCCCTTTTTTTTTTTCATTCTCTTGTACCATAGCTTAGTGGTAGATCACACACTTTTTTAGATTCAAGCAGGTTTTCCCAGATTCAATCCCTAGCATTTCCAGATGGGCTTGGGAAACTCCTATCTAAAATTCTGGAGAATTGTTACCAGCCTGTGTTAACAAGGATTATTCTATATACGTTGTGAATACCAGAGAACTGTGTGTGCGCTGTCTATTTTAGGTGCTTTTACCAATATAAAGTGATGATAATTATGTTGGAGGCCTGTTCAAATAACTATATTTTCTTCTGAAACTGACAAAGCAGTTGCATTTTTGGTTACAACAGCACTGGAAAGATGTAGGCAATTCACATAATTTTGTGCTGCAAGTCATCCTTGGGGTGCAGTACATCCCTTCTTTGAGAGCAATATGGAAGCTGTTAAATACCCTAAAGGCACCAGATCCCATCTGATCTTGGAAGCTAAGCAGGGTCAGCTCTGGTTAGTACTTGGATGGGAGACTGCCAATGAATACCAGGTGCTGTGGGCTATATTTCAAAGGAAGGAACTGGCAGTGCCACCTTTGAGAATTCCTTGCCTAAGAAAACCCTGTGAAATTCATGGGGTCGCCATAAGTTGACAGGCAACTTGAAGGCATAGACACACAATCATATATTGATTACTACTTTGGTTTTTGGTTTTGTTTTTTTACAAAAAACATTCACTGAATGCTGCTCAGCTACCCAACCTGACAGAATTTCTATCCCTCTTTGCATTTACAGGCAGCACATTTATCTGAATTCATATTGCAGAAAGGACGTCGCTTTTTAGTCTATACTTTGTCTTTATTTTGACTGCAGAGAGGAAATTTTACAAGAATTCAAATGTGAGCTAAGAAGGAGGCTGGGGGTCTCTTATCAGGGGGTGTCAGGTAGTAAAACCTACTTCAGTGCATCTGTGAAGATGAAAGAGAGCTGCAAGCTCCGGGATAATAAGCATGAAACTACAAAGACAATCTGGAAATGGCAAAATAGTTCTGCTTACCTTCACTGGGTTGTAAGTACTCTCATATGGCTGCTTATAATGTATTTTTATGTGCCTTGGGATAAAATTCACAAGCCATGGCTCACAGTAATAGTTCCACATCTTTTCGCTGTTCAGGAACAGGAGTTGTATTTAGAGCACATCTCTACTGGATCTTGAAATATTACTAATTTCCTTATTGGGCCAGGACCAGTGGGAAATTACATAAAAGTGCTGAAGACAACTGGATTTACACATGCTGATGGCTGGGATTAATTTTGCATTTGTCATTTGAACCTGCCAGCATTTCCTTAAAGTTTGATTTCCAGTGGGAAAAATAAATCGCAATAGGGTTTAATGGGTGTTCACTATAACAACAGAAAATTATTCTGTGAAAAGATTTATGCAGTCCCTGTTCTTCTTTTTCTTTTCTTTTTTAAATGGAATTCTACATGTCTGACAAAACTGTTCATGTTTGGTACCGCACCAAATATTGCTCCTTTTCAATTTTTGGCCCCAAAATAGAGCTGACAGGTATGAGGGATAAACATCTTCCCCAAACTCTTTAACAGTAAGAATATTTACATTCCTCCTCCTCCCTGAATCTGTTTGTTCCCATTGTTTATCTGCTGGTACATTTTTTCCTATAATTAATACTTCCTACCATTATTAGACACATAAGCAACTCAAACTAATGAAAGATTCATATAGTGAATAGGATGACAGGACAACCGTAGGTACCTGGTAATGGATGTGCTCATTAAAGTCAAGAGTGAGTTACTGGACTGGTTCAGACAATCATATTTTAGCTTAGTGGGCTAAGATATGAACAAGCCTTTTCAATGCATGCACAGTCCCTTTACTGGGCCATTTGCAAACAAACTAGGAACCCTCAAATTTCCTATGTCACCCAAACTAAGAAAGCGGAAGCTGGGTTAATATCCTCACTTGTTTAGAAGTGTTTAACCACTTAACCATAGCTTTGTGTGCTGGCTTGTTCCTATTATTTTCTAGTTCATAAGAAATGAGAAACTGTTGGCAATGCTTTAATCGTTTATTCCTGCATGGCAGGGGGGTGGACTGGATGGCTCTTGTGGTCTCTTTCAACTCTTTTTTATATGATTCTATGTAAGACTGCCTAGTGTATTTCCTCACTGGTGGAAATGGAGAAATGAAAGGAGTACTGAAGGAATCTATACTCCTTTCCTATTCATTGGAAAAGTTGCTTTTTTTGGATTACAATAGCTCAGATGAGCTCAGCCCACAGAATTGCTTAGCCCTTGGCTGGCTGGAATATTCTGGGAGTTGTAGTCCAAAAAAGTAATTTCTCCAAGCTTTGCTCAAGAGGTTGTCCATAGTATATTAGGTTAAGGTATTATTATTGAAGCACAGATAGAAAGTGAGATAGAGTAGGAGGCAGTATGCATGAATAGGCATATATTTATAGAAAACTGTTGTAAACCTGTTGAAATAGGATAATACTATTAGTTACTGCCAGCAATGTTTCAGAGATACAGTTTTTTCTCCTGCCCAGAAATTTAGAAAGTTGAGTACATGTTTGTGGTTATTAATTGCTCTCAAATTAACCTTGACTCATGGCAACGCTGTGAATGAGATATCTCCAAGACACCCTATCCTCAACAACTTTGCTCAGGTCCTGCAGACTCAGGGGTGTGGCCTCCTTGATTGAGGAGATTACCAGACACTCTAAATGTGGTGTGACAAGGATGCCAGGAGATTGCTAAAGGGCTTGCCTTTCAGATGACGTCATCCCCATCTCGTTATGTTCCTGTGCTGCTTCTGTTTTGCTGGCGCTTCTTTTTATTGACGGGCTAAGCCGTCAATAGATCCCACATTCTGTTCCTATCATGGAATGACGTGTGAGTGAAAAGGTGCCCCATTATGCTGGTGCAATGCCAGCATCAATGGGAGGTCTGTGCCAGAACACTTCCAGGTATAATCAGGAGATTGAGGTAAGTGACACAATTTTTTGTAGCCTCTCCGGGTTACTTGGTATTTTTAAAGTATGTTTTTGGGCTTGCTGTCAGTTTTTAAACTTTTTTATTTTATTTTCAAATTTCCCACGTGCTCGTCCTCTCTCGAGAATGGACAGGAGTTCCATCCCAGTAAGTGAATGCGGCTCTATTTGAGCTCCATTCACTCCTGGGCTGCTGGTGTGATGAAAAGGCAGCTCCTTTAACCAATCTCAGAGCAGCCGGTGCCCAGCCAATAGGAAGGCAGCTGGGCATGGCTATAAAAAGGCCTGACAGAGAGTGAGTGGGGGGTTAGTTGTTTTGAGGTTTGACTGGAAAGAAAGAGTTACACTGAAGGGAGGGTGTGCTCTTAGAGTTCCTGAGGGAACTTTTCAGTCTCTTGACCACAGAAAGGTCTTAAGGGTCCAGAGAGGGACTGAATAGACTTGGAGAGTCTTAATAGGGAGAGGCTCAGAACAAGTCAAGTATATAAAGGGGATTTAGGACTTTGTGCCTGAGTTAGTAGTGCTCGTGTGTCTAGATTGATGTTATTTTAAAAGGAATCTGATGTAACTAAGTCTTAAGAAGATTAACAACTTTAATACTCAACTACAGTTTATTTATTTTATATTTTCCAATAAACTTTCATTATGCCTCACACATATTTTTGGTGGCAGAGATGGGATAGGAAAGGCCCCCACGCCACTAGGAAGGAGCCTGGCACCACACATATTTTGGGGGGCAGTAGTGGGATGCAAGAGAACCCACAGGACTGCCACCCTAAAGTCAGAGTGTTAAGGTGGTGGGTTGACTGTGTATGGGTCACCACACTGGCAAGGTAGGTGTGAAACTTTTAGTTTTCATGCCGGCACGGGGGCGGGAGAGGAAATTGCGAGACGGGGATGCTTTTTTGTCCCCATCTGAAAATCTCCTGAGTCTATCTATCTGGAACGTGGTCTTCCTCTCTTCCTCCTGCCTTCTACCTTTCCAAGCATTATTGTCTTTTCTAATGAGTCATGCCTTTTCATAATATGGCCAAAGTAAGATAGTCTTAGTTTGGTCATCTTGGCTTCTAGGGAGAGTTCAGGCTTCATTTTTTCTGGGACCCATTTATTTGTCCTTTTAGCCACCCACAGTATTCGCACATATATCAGTACTAATAACCCTATTGCAACAGCTAAACAAAATTTTACCTTTCCATTCCCATTAACGTGATACTCTGATTACCCATGTGCTTATCAGGAATAAAATAAATCTTGCTTTCCTTATCAAATGTCCCTGATCAAAACTGTTGTCTTTTTAAAAAATAATTTTATTATTTTTTAAATACATTAAAAATTACAAAGATTAAAAACAAAGAAAAGATAGAAAACTGAAATCCATAAAGTAAAATATTGATGAGTACAACATAAAAAGAAAGAATGAAAGAAAGAAAAAAAAGTGACTTCTGATCTTCCTTTTGGCAGTTATATATGCATATAGTTATTCATACCTACTGTGATATACCAGGAACACACGCTCTCATTTACTCAATAAGCAAAGCTTTATTCAGTAAGGACACGTATGTCACGAACATGGCCAAAGCCAAAACTGAGAGGCTAGCACAACCCCTTCTCCAGATAAAACCCCAAAGTGTGGGAATGGCACGCAGGGAGGGCTCTGGTGCCCAGACACCGCCAGGTGGTTGACATTGAGATGCTCCAGAGAGCAGCGTTCCCACGCCGAAAAGGGCTGGCTGGCTTTCGCCCAGGAGTTGAGGGGCCCATACTAGGGGAACAGGCCCAAGGCTTTACCAATGTCATGTCAGAGTCCTCCATGAAATCTGAATAACACATAGACTTCATGGCTGGGCTGACACCTCTTTCTAAAATTATCATATGATCCCTTCTTTCAACAGCCTATTCTTTCTAATCATCAAAATCAAAAGTAAGTCATTTTCTCCCCTGCCCCCCCAAAAGCCTATAAGGAGTTTCCAGTCTTTGAGAAATGTCACTAATAACCTTTATATGATTTCAGGGAGCTCCCCCTGAAGACACAGGTTTGCAGCTTGGGGAGTGCTCCTAGATCAACTCTGAACCTGGAAACCCAGGTCTCAGTGGTGGCTAGGAGCACATTTAAACAGTTAAAGCTTATGCGCCTGCTGCACCCATTCCTTGAGACTTCAGACCTGGCCATGGTGACACATGCCTTAGTTACATCCTGGTTGGATTACTGTAACACGCTCTACGAGGGGCTGCCTTTGAAGAGTGTCCAGAAATCAACTGCTTCAAAGAGCTGCATACAGATTGGCTACAGGTATCATACAACCCCCTTGTTACAGCAGCTCCACTGGCTGCCAGTCTGTTTCTGGGCATAATTCAAGTGCTGGTTATGACCTTTAAAGCCATACACTCCTCAGGTCCAGGTTATTTAAAGGACCGTATTCTCTCTTATGAACCAGCCTGGGGTCTTTGATCTGCTGGTGAGGCTCTCCTCTCTGTCCCACCACTCTCACTCTGGTGGGAACTTGGGAGAGGGCCTTCTGAGTGGCTGCTCTGAGAACTGAAGTCAGATTGGAACCCTGCCTGCTTTCTTTCCAGAGCCAAGTAAAAACTTTCCTGTTTCGGCAGGCCTTTGCTGATCTTTGCTAATGGCAGTGCTGGGGTATATGTGAGTGTTGTGTACATGTGTGTATATATGTATATGTGTGTGTTTAAAGTTTTAGCTGTTTTTAACCTTTTTAATTGTTTAATTGTGTTTTAACATATGTATTTTGCTGATTTTAACAATGTCTTTTTATTATTTGAGTCCCAAATTGGGGGGAAAGCAGGATAGAAATGATGATGATGATGATGATGATGATACAGTTTGTCCATTTCTGCTAACTATCAATTTCATCAACCATTCCTTCTTAGTGGGTAGTGTTGAATTCTTCCATCTTTGCACATTCAACAGTCTTGCTGCTGTAGTCATGTACTCAAGTAATCTTCCGTGATTCTTTTCCAGCTGTATGCCCATCAATCTCAGGAGCAAAAGTTCTGTTTTAATTGAATATTAATCTTTAAATTCCTCTACATCAATGCATGTACAGTATTTGAACCCCCCTTTTTTTCTTTTAGCTTTTTCACATGTCTACTGCACATGATAAAACGTCCCTCCATGTTCACATTTCCAACATACATTAGGCACACCTTTATACATTCTGGACAATTTCTCTGGGGTCATATACCAATGATACATCATTTTATATTTTAAAAATTCTTTAAGATCATAACATAATGGAAATTTCAATATCTTTGAATACATATTTTCCCATTGATCCATCTGTATGCTGTAACCAAATTTCTTAGCCTATTTAATCACACTCTTTGATTTGTTCTTCCATTTCAAGTTTCAACAAAATACATTTTAGCAATTACATGTTCATTATCTGTATGCAATTGCATTTCAAATTCTGATTTATTTTGTCCAAAACCATAGGTTTTTGTAGCCATTTTAAATCTTTCCAATAACTGTATGTAAGAGAACCATTGAAAACTGCACCCCTCTGTGACTAACTGATTTAATTTTGTATTCCCCTTGATCAGTCTCCAGGAGTCTTGATACCTTAACTACCTTTCCTACGCTGTTGTTTCTCTTCTATAGAAAGTTTCTTGTGCTTCATAGAGGCATTTTCAGGCAAAACCTGGGTTTATATCTATTCAGTGAAGACTGTGGTCTTAACAAGTGTCCATGGAGGGGATAGATGTGATTTTTAAAATGTACATTCCCAGTACAGTTTTATACAGGTAAGGAGTTATTAACCCTAATTTTCATTTTCACACCATTGTTCTGCAGCTTCAGATGATATAGAGCAAACATGCCCCATGTTGATGCTGGAGGCTAGGCAGTGAATACGTAGAGAACCAGTTCTGTACCAGCTGTACTGGTTTCCAGTATGTTTCTGGGCCCAATTTGAAGTACTGTTGCCACTTTTAAAGGTCTCGGGACAAATGTAAGTATCAGGGCCTGCACCCATATCATCATTGTGGGATTGAAAGATTGGCCACAGAGGCCTGGCCATCCTTAAGCTCGGTTAGCATGGAAGGCAAGGGAAATAGTCCCTGTCTCTCTTGCCTTTCATCGCAAAGGAAGTTATTCAGCCTTTTCTGTGGTAGCCCCAACCTTAAGAAATACCTACTCAGGTATGTACATGTGGCTCTCTCCCTGACTTTGTTTTTAAAGTTGGCCTTTTTAAAACTAGTTGCTTCAGACTACTTTTAAATAAAGCTCATTTTTTAAAAAAATTGATTTTAAATGTGTTAGACTTCAGTGAATTGTTGTTATATTTTATTGTTTTATCTTTTTAGTTGAGGGCTGCTTGCATGTGGTGTTAGTGGGAACCATTTATTTATGCACAGGTGTGTGCATGCGCACACACACACACACACACGTGGGATGGACATAAGTTTTATCATATCCCAGCAGTCTTGTGCTAGGCTAGGGACAAAGCTTCTTTGGGGTCACCAGTGATAGCCTGGGAGAAACCCTCCACCTCACCTAGCACAGCTCTTTCAGCACTACCATTAGTGGCTCTGAAGTAGGCATGCTGGATGCGTGTCAGGATCTGCCTCTCCCTGCAGGACTGGGCCCCTGGCTGCTAAAGTTGGCTCTGCCTCTCTGTGTGGGACTAGGCCCTGGTTGTGGAAGTCTTGAAAGGAACCAGGGCCAAGGTGTCAGGCACAGCCGGCTCCACTCATGCAGCACACCTGGAGCAGCCAGGGGAACTGCTATTTAAGAGCAGCATTCTCCCCTCAGCCTTTGCCACAACACAGCCTTATGTGCTGTCTGTAGCTGCTCCTTGGACCTTGCTACTCAGGTTTGGACCTTTGCTTGCTTCTTGGACTGCCCTCTGGATGCCTAGTATGTGTTTGACCTTGGCTTGTATTTGGACTCTGGCTTCTTTGGACTCTGGATTCTGTCTCCTGTATACCTGACCTGGCACTCCCTTCCTGGACCTGCTTTTGCTTCTGGCCCTCTGGACTCCTGATACATGCTTGATCTCAGCTTATTTTTGGACCTTGGCTTATTTTCTACCTGGACATTGGACTCTGTCTTCTGTGCCCCTGACCCAGCCCCTGCCTTCTGGACATGCCTTGCATCCAACCCTTGGGTCTGGTTCTCCATCTCCCTGCCTGCCCTGGCATCTCTGCTCCAAGATCCTGTTGCTTACACCCTGGATCCTGACAGTGCTTTAGCTAGACTCTGATGCTTTCATTTTACTAATAGAGGCATGGAGGCAATGCTGACTGGTTGGGGGGGGGGAGTATTTGGCAGTGGAGCGAAAGCATGTCTGGAGGTGATGTGTAGCCCATGGGACGTGAGCTGTGCATCAATGTGTGTATCATTGTAGCACTAATGAAAGAAATGACTTTTTATACATAAGAAGATAGGTCATCGGGGGTGGGGGAATGAGGTTTAGAAGTACAGACAAGTAGCACACAAAATATAATCATTTAAATTTATTTTGTGTGTATCATACAATGGAAGAAACTTAGCATGTTAACCTGTTACTTTTTATTCTTCTGTCTTAATCCTGTTCAATTTTGTACTAATTTAACTTAATAAATTGATTTTTTGTAGTGTTTTAATGGAGATGTGGTGCAATTATACAAGCTAGATCCCAGAGGTGGTCTGCATATACAAGATCTATGTTCATAAAAGGGAATGCCACTCTATGTGGACAGCAGTATTTGGCTCACCTAACCTAATAGCATTTGCTTGCACAAGCTGATTATTTAAGTTCTCCTGAAACTAATTCCTTCCATGCAGAGTTTCAGTCATTGCTAGGAGATGTTGTTTCTTCAGAAGTGCTGAACATTTTTTCCTCACACCAAAGACTTAAAAAGTCATCATTATGGGTGTGCAGGTGACTTCAGGTTTGGTGCCACTGGAAGGATGCTCCAGAAATGTGTGACATGAAATTTCTCAGAACAAGGTTGCCTTGTGCCCCTTGTTATAATGAAGTCAACAGGTAAAATTATGTGAAAGGCTGTTCTATCCAAAAGGTCAAGGTGATGCCATGAATGAATGGAAGGGAAATTAACAATTAGTGCATCATAACATTTTTGGATCCGCCAATTACATTTTGTTTTCTCTTGTACCCATGCATTTATCTGTCAGCTGAGGAATTATAAATACATATGACAAACATAGCTCTTGTTTACATGGCACAATAAATGGGCTGTCATTTTTATGGGGCTTCAGGACTATGGGAAACATATGCTAGATACTTTATTGTACAAATAAATTTTTTAAAGCTCTACCAATTCGCTGTTGGTTGCAGAGGATTAGTTAACATATTACCGTGGAATCCTAGCCATGTTTGCTCAGTCAAGTTGAATTCAATTTGGATTTACTTCCTAGTACTTCTACTTAGAATCACAGTCTCAGCCTTTTACCTTGGCCATATATATCCCCGCCCAGTTATGTTTGTTCTTTATAAATACATTTTGGTGGAGATCTGGAATAAAATGGAAGAAAGTACCTCCCTCCATGTAAGGACTGCTTTGATTTCATTATTCTTGTTCCTAACAAGATATGCTTAAGCTTTCTCCTATGTATGTGTCAACCAAATTTATGCACTTATACTAGAACTGGGAATAAGGGCACCAATCCCACGTGGTGAAACAACAGCGTAGTGTAATAGCCAGTGTATTGTAATTGAGGACCTTCCTGAGCTGGTACAAACATGAAACAATTTGTTCTGCCAATTTCAGTAGCAGCAATGTGAAAGCACTATTTTCCTTGCTGCAGCGAGGGTTCATTTATCTTAGAGATGGTGAACATTTCACCTTTCAGATGTTGTTAGACTGTAATTCCCCACCACTGGCTGTGCTGGCTAAGGCTGATGGGAATTCCACTTCACCAACATCTTGAGAGTAACCAGTAGATCATGACATACATGATCTTCCTCTTGGTTAGGAGTGATTTCTTCCAAATATTCTAGGAAAAGGGCTCATGAGCCATTTTTTTGAGCTTGCCTTTTCCTATGATTTCAGACCATTTACTGGATAGAGCAGCTGTGTCCATTCAGTCAAACACACAGGTGGAAATTATGTGGGCCTCCAGATGTTGGTGTTCCAATTTCCAGCATTCTTCACTACTGGCTAAACAGGCTGGGACTGCTGAAAACTGCAATCCAACGACATCTGGAGGACTGCACCATTCCCAGCCCTGTCTAATGCTTCTACTGTACAATGCTAAATTGGAAGGCTGGTAACAAAGCTCCAGCAACCTGCTGATTGATCCAGAACCACCCTGTCTGAATTGCTGAATGACAATACTGTCAAAATGGCCTCTTTTGTATTTCCTGTGGCAGAACTTCACCAAAGTCCTTAGGCACAATAACACAGCTAAGTGTCACACATGCAAAATGACACTGGTTGTTTTATTGCTCTCATTTTATTGAAATACAATTGTGATTTGTATTATATATTATGTGTTATGGCAGAGTTTTCACAGTGAATGTGCACAAATGAATTACAAGACCACTGATATAGAGGCTAAGCTGCTTGGTCTCTCCAGCTGTTATGCTAGGTTAATGGAAAGGAGCAGACTGCAAGAGCATAGAATAGAAGGTAGTATTTGTGAAAATGGGAGCCAACCAACAAAATTAAGAGGTCCAACTAAGGCCACCACTTCTAATGGTGTCATTATTTTTTTTTAGTCACTTGGGGACAAATTAGATATTATATATTAAATTTCTTTGCATGATTGGTTGGTTTCTTTGTAAAATAATGTTGGAAAACTGGATATTGAGTGAGAGAAGGTGGAGATTATCATGCTTAACCTTGTCTCCACTGGCCATGTTTCCCCTCAAAATCATCCCTCCAATCTGCAGGGTTTACCTCCCACTGAACTGAATCATCCTTTAAATTACAGGCAAGCAGCAGTTGCTGCCTTGAAAATTCCTTTAAAAATTGAACAACTCTTTCCTTGGGAGGCCAATGCAACAGACGATCACTCATTGAAAATACTTCAAGTGCTCATATATGCTTCCTGTGCCAGTGCTTATGAATTGGCCACTGCACACGATGCTGCCAGAGTGAGCAAGTTACTGTTGTTGGAAGGAAGGCATAGCTGAAGGAGAACTAGAGGAAGCAGCAGGAGATACTAGAACAAAAGAAATGATGATTCTGTTCCTGCAGTTCTGCTCTAGCTGACTTGCATTTTTCTTGGTTATGGAAAACAAATGGGTTTGCTGGATTTTGACAGATATTTCTCTTCAGAAGAACTGAGATCAATCATTTTGACTATTTTGCTTAATCATGAGTGACCCCCTCCAAACCAAACCACTGTTTGCAACTGATTTTTCTCCCTTCTTCAGAATCCCATTAAACATTTAACAAGTGTTCCTAAATAATATAATACAGCCGACAGTACTGTGTTTGGATACAAATAGGAAATCAATCCATTTCTTCTCCAGTTCAGCAGCCTTCACTCTCAGGCCAAGCTTCCGAATGCTATTCATTGAGATGAAAGCAAACTGCACTTTGAACTATAGACAGATTTAGATCAATAGGTGCATGCATGTTCTTCTCTTTTTTTGTATTTA
Source organism: Gambelia wislizenii (assembly GCA_030847615.1). Lineage (NCBI taxonomy): Eukaryota > Metazoa > Chordata > Lepidosauria > Squamata > Crotaphytidae > Gambelia > Gambelia wislizenii. The sequence continues at coordinate 116,641,774 of JAUMIR010000004.1, forward strand.
AATTGCCCTTGATCAGTATATATCAACAGGCAAGTTCAATACCAAAGTATTTGATCTGGAACAACAAGTCCTCAAGTTCCATGTCTGCAAGGCAGTAAATCATTTTTAAGAGCTGGGCATGGTAAGCAAGCAAACAAAATAGCCTGTTTCTGAGAACTACGGGAGATTATATACCCGCTGCTACGTTGGCTGCTTTACCCAGGATGGGAGAATGGATCCCTATAGAATGATCAACAATTTAGTTCAGATATCCCCTTCTTCAGATCAATGAAATCCTCCAAATCAAATAGGCTGTAATGGCTTTTTAGTGAACCTTTTTATGGGGCTGATTGTATGTTGTTGATTGTGTACTTGTGCAGAAAGAACCCAGATGGAGTTATAGCATTCACTAAGGTGTTGGTTTGTGCCTGAGTTCTACAGGTATAGGTGCAGGCCACTGAATTGAATTGTCATTCACCCCAAATCAAAACAAAAACAAACAAAACATATGCAGAAAGAAAGCTAGCATGTCAGGAAGACATTCTCCCTCCCTTCAAATGCTAGCTTTTTTTTAAAATGAGGATATTGTTGCATCATCCTTCCCATCTGCAATCTGAAATGGTACAAGCCTGTCACAGATACATCACTTCATTTAGAAGAGGGCTCCATTCTGTATTCACCTGCTGTACCTCACTTGCTGATGTGAAGGACTTGATTAGTTTGATGTTTAGGGCATGATATGAATGAAGTCAGTTAATCAGATTAACATTTTCACGTGTACTTTCCCTGGTTTATTGTACTTATTTTCTCCCTTTTTTTCTTTTTTGCTTTTAAAATAGGTTACATTGGATTAATCTATTACATTGGCACTATAACAGCTTTTTGTCTGTAGCTGCACTAAAATAATTATGTGAATATGGATGCTCTTACAGATAACTGATAGGGGAGATCTGCCCTGTTTTACTGAAGTAAATATTCCTTTAACTCAATTAAGACAAGATGGAAGACATTTTAACAGGCACCGCAGAACTGATATGTACATATAACCAGGACAAAGATGCCTTGAGTCAGATGCAAAAACGTGTGTGTGTGTGAGAGGGAGGGAGGGAGGGAGGGAGGGAGGGAGAGAGAGAGAGATGCTCAAATTTAGAATAAGAACATTGAATGGAAATCCCAGGGATTTTCATTATTGTTGAAAAGAGGTATTGGAATAATTTATTTTTAATACTGCAAGGGGGATTTTAAAAAGAAACAATGAAGGGGTGGAGCTTTTGTGAATTTGAATTTTTAAAAAACTTTTGGGAGAGTGTGCTTGTCACTCAGGGGGTGGAGCTTCTGTGTGTCTCAACTGTGAGTCACTAGGGGATGGAACTGGGAGCCTAGCTCTATATAACTGCTTCCAGAGGCTTTCCAGGCCAGTTTCCTGCCAGGGAGAAGAAGGAGAGCAGTTTCTGGGCAGCCATTTTGAGTTGGAATTTTATCAACCAAGCAAAAGTACAGCATACGCAGCACTGATCACCTAAGACTTCTCAGCATGGACACTGAGGGAACTCCTGCAGTCACCTGCAACACTTGTGGGATGTTTGTCTTCTTGTCTACAGATGTGGGGAACTTCACATGCAACAAGTGCAAGCTGGTAATGCTCTTGAAGCTAGGCATAGTCAAACACGCAATCTAAACTTTAGAAGAGATGATTTCGATAAACTCAGGGAAATACTGGGGGTGATCCCATGGTCAGGAATACTAAAAGAGAAGGGACTTAAAGACAGATGGGACTTTCTCAAAAGGGAGATACATAAGGCACAATTTCAAACAGTACAAATGAGGAAGAAAAATGGGAGGTGTCTCAAGAAACCAGGATGGATGACTAAAGAACATTCAGTGGAGCTATGTTTTAAACGGAACATGTATAGAAAATGGAAAAAGGGAGAAATCACCAAAGAAGAATTCAAACAGATAGCGAACACATGTAGGAGTAAAGTCAGAAAAGCTAAAGCGCAGAATGAGCTAAGGCTCACTAGAGAGGTTAAGAACAATAAAAAGGGGCTTTGGGGGGTATATCTGCAGCAAAAGGAAGAAGAAGGAAATGGTAGGGCCACTACATGGAGAAGATGGCAAAATGCTAACAGAGGACAGAGACAAGGCAGAATTATTCACCTTCTTTGCCTCAGTGTTTTCAGAAAAGGAAAAGGGTGATCAACCTGAGGATAATGGAACAGAGGACACAATAGGGGAATTCCAGCACATAATAAGTAAAGAGGTTGTACAGGAATACCTTCTTAATCTAAATGAATTTAAATCTCCAGGACCAGATGAACTACATCCAAGGGTATTAAAAGAGCTGGCTAATGTAATGTCAGAGCCATTGGCAATAATCTTTGAGAACCCCTGGAGAACAGGAGAAGTCCCAGCAGACTGGAGGAGGGCAAACGTCCCGATCTTCAAAAAGGGGAAAAAAGAGGATCCTAACAATTATCGTCCAGTTAGTCTGACATCAATACCAGGGAAGATTCTAGAGCAGATCATTAAACAGAGAGTCTGTGAACATTTAGAAGGCAATGCCATGATCACAAAAAGTCAACATGGGTTTCAGAAAAGTCATGCCAAACTAATCTGATCTCTCTTTTTGATAAAATTACCAGCTTGGTAGATGAAGGGAATGCTGTGGATATTGCATACCATGATTTCAGTAAGGCCTTTGACAAGGTTCCCCATGACATTCTTACAAACAAGCTTTTAAAATGTGGACTAGACAAGTTAACTGTTAAATAGATTTGTAATTGGTTGACCAGCCGAAACCAAAGGGTGCTCAGCAGTGGCTCCTCTTCATCTTGGAAAGATGTGACCAGTGGGGTGCCACAGGGTTCTGTCCTGGGCCTAGTGTTATTCAACATCTTTATCAATGACTTGGATGAGGGAATTAGGGGCATACTTATCAAATTTGCAGATGACGCCAAATTAGGAGGAGTAACTAATACCCTAGAGGTCAGGATCAAAATTCAAAATGACCTGGATAGACTGGAGAGCTGGGCCAAAGCTAACAAAATGAAATTCAATACGGAGAAGTGTAAGGTACTGTACTTAGGGCGGAAAAACGAAATGCATAGATACAGGATGGGGGAGCCCTGACTGAACGAGACTACGTGCGAAAGGGAGCTAGGAGCCCTAGTAGACCACAAGTTGAACATGAGTCAACAGTGTGATGCGGCAGCGAAAAAGGCCAATGCGATTTTGGGCTGCATCAATAGAAGTATAGTGTCTAGATCAAGGGAAGTAATAGTGCCACTCTATTCTGCATTGGTCAGGCCTCACCTAGAATACTGTGTCCAGTTCTGGGCACCACAATTCAAAAAGCATATTGATAAATTGGAACGTGTCCAGAGGAGTGCAACTATAATGGTGAAAGGTCTGGAAACCATTCCTTATGAGGAAAGACTTAGGGAGCTGGGCATGTTTAGCCTAGAAAAAAGATGGTTAAGGGCCATATGATAGCCCTGTTTAAATATTTGAAGGGGTGTCACATTGAGGATGGAGCAAGCTTGTTTTCTGCTGCTCCAGAGACTAGAACACGAAGCAATGGATGCAAGCTTCAGGAACAGAGATTCCACCTCAACATTAGGAGGAACTTTCTGACAGTAAGAGCTGTTTGGCAGTGGAACACACTCCCTCGGAATGTGGTGGGGTCTCCTTCCTTGGAGGTCTTTAAACAGAGGCTGGGTGGTCATCTGTCAGGGATGCTTTGATCGTGATTTCCTGTGTGGCAGGGGGTTGGACTGGATGGCCCTTGTGGTCTCTTCCAACTCTGTGATTCTATGACTCCTATGATTTCAAATTTCAATATGACCACCATTATAGAATGCATCTATAACAGCTGCTACTATTAATTGTCTCTTTCAAAGTTGCAAATCTGCTTTTAAGTAGGGTGTTTGCTTACAAAAATGTCTACCACAATAAAACAGTGGTTGAACAGAAAGTTGTTAGCTATATACCTAGAAGGAGCCGTGTCCATACATGCAGCTCCATCTAAAATAGCCAGTAATAGGAATCCCACTCCTCTGTCTGGGGCATTACATGCTCTTTTCTTCTCCTACAAAGAAAAATGGCTGGTAGCTGGAATTTAAATAGACATAGACAGGAAAGGTTCATACCATTAATGCAAGGCAAATCTTTTTAGTCATTTCAGATATCTGAGACTGTGGAATCCACTGTGATGAAACACATAGTTTTCAGAAATGTCAAATCAAGCTCACAAAAGGTTCCAGGTGCACTAATTCCTAGAGTTTGGGATAATTACTTGGAGGAGGGGGGTCCTGGATAACCAGTCTACTGGAATAGCTGGGTACCTTGCTGGCTGGTTTGTAGCCCCCAAAGTAACTTTCCCAAGCTGTGCTTCTGCCCTCTCCAGTCCAAAACAAGAAAAATTACCTTTTTGCCACCCCCACTAGGAAGATGACAACAATTGTCCTTTCCTGCTAAGGATGAGGTAGACCCAGTCCCATCCCACTGGCTAAAATGTGCTTTTCTCTAGCCCTTGGAATGCAGACGTGAGTTCTCATAAAGAATTGGTCACAGGGGAAGTGAAGGTGGCAGAATATTGCTTTGCTTTCCCCCAGATCTCCTTGCAAGCATTCAAGCAGGAGGACATTTGCTTTCCAGGTTCTTCTAATAAGAATGTTAATGGACACAGCATCCTAAATTTTTATACAGACATGCAACTGAATACTATTACTTCCAGTGACTTTGAACTGACATGGGTAAAATCTTTTATTCATTAGCTTGTTTGTTTTATATCCTGCCTTTCTCCTAGTACAGAACCCAACATAGGCAACTTGCCATATAGTTGTAAAAAATACAATTAAGCCCCACTCACAATAGCAAAAAACAAACTATTACTCATAATAGTAAGACAGTTATGAAAGGATATTTTCAGTAGAAGTATCCTACTGAAAACAGCATTAAAACAGCACTAATTTAAGACCATTTAAAAGTATTTCAAATGTATGGATGAGGACAAAAGTACAGCACACACACACACACTAAAAGACCCTTGTGTAGCAACCAGCTAGTAGCCAAAAGCCTATAAAAATCAAATTAAAAAGCCTGTCTCTTAGCAGAGGGAGAGGGAAGTCCACAGTTTTGAAATAGCTTCTGAGAAAATGTTTGTCCTGCATCTGTACCAAATGTGCCTGTGATGCTGGTTAGACTGAGAGAAAGGTCTTCTTATCTTTCAGTCTTTGGGGAGGTTCATATTGGGAGTTCTGGTCTTTCAGACACTCTAGCCTTATACCATGTAGAGTGCCATACACCACATGTATTGCATTTTGAGATGACTTAAAGAGAAATAAACCCATGGACAGAATGTTTCTGGTGGGTCACCCACACATGGAGTTAAAATTATAATTGGAATATAGGTCCCGATTTAAATAATACATACGGCGTGCGAAAGTTCACACTTCCGTACAAACGGCCGTTCGGATGCACACAAATGCAAAAGAGGGGGGGCTGGTTTTCCACCCTGAAATACGCACACGCGGCATTCGGGAAGGAAAGCGGATCACGAAGAGAAATCCGTACGCCGTTCGGATGGCTGACGGGTCTGTACGGTCCGTTCGCACACATATGAACAGGCAGGGTAATCTGATTGGCTGGCTGAGTAGAGGGGGCGGGGCTAGCACGGAGGGGAATTGGGAGCGGCCACCATGTTGGTTTCCCGACTAGCGAGCGTCCGGTAAGTCCATGAATTTATATGTTTATTTATTTTTATTTTATATTATAAATATGGAAAACCGAATGTCCGCAAACCAGGAACCTTTAAAAAAAAAAAAGTGGCGGAAGATTTAAAACTGCCGCTTGGCTTGCTCACTCCAGCCAGCTTCGGGAAGAGGGAGTCATACGGAGTTTAGGGGGGCTTAAAAATCGTATAGCCGGTTCGTATGCATACGAATGACAGGCTGTTCGTATTTTTTGCCCCCCCATACAGATTTTTTTATGATCGTATAGCCGCACCCATAGTTGCATATGAAAACCAACCACTGTTCAAGGAGTTTTGAATCTTTTTCAGCTCTGGGGCTAAATTCTAATTTGAGAATGGCCTCGGAGGACATCATTCAAGTAGGAGGTGGGGCTAAGGGCACAGAAAGTGGGACCAAGAATGTAGCATTGGGCCAAAGCTAATAAAATTGGGACCAGATATAATTCTTACAAGTATGGACAGTTCCATGTCTACATAAGAAGCACTAGTGAGTGCAACAGTTTAAAGGCCTGAGCCAGCGTGGTGTTGTGGTTTGAATGTTGGACTAGGTCACTGGGAGACCAGGGTCTGAATCCCCTCTCAGCCATGGAAACCCACTGGGTAAACTTGGGTAAGTCACACTCTCTCAGCCTCAGAGGAAGGCAAAGGCAAACCACCTATGAACAAATTCTGCCAAGAAAACCCCGTGATAGGGTCACCTTAGGGTCTCCATAAGTCAAAAATGACTTGAAGGCCCACAAAAACAAAAGCACAGCTCAGATTTTTTGCATGCCTATTCAGAAGGTACTTCAAGTTTAATTATCCTCCTGTTTATAAGAGTGAGGTATTCAAAGTTTACATGCTTTTAAATTCCTTCTGATCACCAATCATTGATCAGCAGTAACAGGAAGATTTCTCTGCCCAGATGTGGGACTCCCTTGAGTCAGAGGTTTGTCATCTCTCTCTCCCTCTCTCTCTCTCTCTTTTTTTTTTTTTTTGACAACTACGTCTCAGTTCAGAGTACCAGAAATGGGTAATATGCACACTGTTGCACCAATGGACTCTGTGTGGAATAATGAATGCATTTCTGTAGGCATTATTGGAATATTAGTTGCTGCCTGTATATGGAAACCTATACATATGCTAATTGCATTTGTTGGATCAGGTTGGCAGAGAGCAATTATGCATATTTCTGCATTATTTACACATTTAAGATACATATATTATTTATAAAACAACCAGATTGGATTTGATAATTTATTTTTGATTAAGTTATTTCTAAAACAACCTGAAAGAAAGCTGCTCTGTCTTTCTCTTTTAGAAGGCACAAGGCAGCATAACCAGCCATATTAAGCAACATCAGTGCCAACTAAACCAATGACTTTGTTGAAAATATTCATCTTAATATTGTGCATTTTGTTAAGTGAAAGGGGAGAAAAAACAATCCACAGATAAATGTAACATAAACCTCCCCCACCCCACTCTCATTATTGCAGAGTTGGCAATTCAGTCTTACTGACCCAGCAGAATTAAATCATACTGATGTCTTGTGGGAATAAAATGGAATAACTGAGCTTGTCTCTTTGGGAAGGCTGTTTGTGTATGTGTGTGTGTGAAAATACTACATTAACCTGCACTAATCATTTTCAGTGAACATCTTCAAAATCTCAAAGAGTTTAAATGGAATTTTAGTACCTTCTAATCATGAGCTCAGACAGGCAATGTGCTTGGCTGTAGTCCCTTTATTGCATGAGAACTCAAGAAGTAGAACCCCAACAGGCTCTGGAGCCAAAAGATGTAGACGGCCAAAGGTTTCTCGACCTCTGCACTGGATCTAGGGCTCACATTGAGGTATGCTTCAGGCTGCAGAGAAAGCCTGATAATCCTTCTTTGAAGCCAATCTGCCTACACTTCTAGGACCCATAGTGCAATTTTATCCCTAGCTTGAAAGTTCATGTTAATCTCTTTCTCTCCCTCCCCATTTTAACCAGGCCTGTTAAGGCTTCTGGCATACTGCTCTGCCTGCTAGTGCCTATACTGAAGAATCCTCAAGGTACTACTCATCAAGTGGTTGAGATTCCCCTCATCCCAAAATGTATTGGGTGCATCTGCACTGTAGAAATAATGTAGTTTGACACCACTTTAAGTGTTGAAGCTCCATCCTATGGAATCGTGGGATCTGTAGTTTTGCAAGGTCTTTAGCCAAAGAGTGCTGGTGCCTCACAAAACTACAAATTCCAGGATTCTGTAGGACTGAGCTACAGCACTTATAGTGATATCAAACTGCATTATTTCTACAGTATAGAAGATGAACCTGTTGTCTCCCACCTGTATTAAAAAGGACAACTGTCAAGCTCCTATTACTACATTTTCTTCAGGTAGCCAGATATAAAAGAAAACAAGGCTCCTGCATCTTTAATATCTTAACAGAACTTTGAATTTGGGCAGGTGTAGCTTATCATGCAGTGCCTGGTTCTCTTTTGCATCTGGATATCCTCCCACTTCTGAAAAGTAACACTTTATGACCTATCAAGAGGATTCATGCAGTTAAGCTACTTGCCTCCTCAATGGTTATGCTAAAACATACCAACTGCTTTATATGCAGGATAAATACAAGGAGGGTTTTCTCTTCCATCCCAGCTAGGTCTCCTCACCATTTTCAGTAAGACCAAATGCAAGTCCCCCTGCACAATCCCATTTGTTGCCGAAGCCAAGATATCATATCTCCAGTTCGAACTTCTTTTTTTGAAGCTTTCACACTGTCCCAGGACACGTTCTAGGGGAATATCTGTGCCTGGGAAAATACTTCCTCTCATTGTCCCATCACACAGAAATGATGTCTGTGTGAAAGCTTGTGCCAAAGTAAATTTGTTAGGCTTTAAGATGCTACAAGATTCTTTCTCATTTTTTTCTCCAGCTACCTCTTGGTATTGCTTGTTTGTAAGGCTAGCAGGTTGGCAAACTTTAATTTCTCCTCCTCACCCTTGGAGGTTTCAAGGTGTACAATTTATCTAGCCTTTCCTAGAGACTTCAAGCTGTACAATTTATCTAGCCATTTATCTGGCCATATTCGGAGGAAAACAAACATGAGGAAAACATCAAAGATAAGCCCAGAGCAAAGCCCTGCCATTTTGAGGCTTTTCTCTCTGGTGTGTGTGGTGGTTTTTAAAAAAATAATAAAACATCTTCAAGACACCTTTTTTGATCAGTGCTGTGCTTTGCAGAACAGCAAAGTTTATGTATAATGTTTTCCCAAAAGAAGGGGAAACAACAGCAAAGGTATTCTCTAAAACAAGGCTAGTCTTTCTTTTTTCATTTTACCAGTGTGCTATTGTTTCTCAAAGGGACTTGCAAGGCTACTGTGCAAAGGCTAAAGTGTGGTTGTGGCATATTGACTGATGGGGCAAAAATGCCTGTAAGGTATGTTCAGTCAGGTAGAATTCAGTGGAAACATGCTTTATTAAGAGCACTACTCTGTTTTGTGTACTCAGTTGCTCAGTCCATCTCCTGCCCAGCATGAGCAGAGTCTATAAACTTGCTGAAACTGCATCATAATTTGGATCTCTCTACAGGAAGACAAACTCATATCATTAGACAGCTTCAAACCAATGCGTATATATCAAACCTACCTAGCTGCCCTATGTATTCTTTTGTTCTAGGCTGATGCTGACAGACTGCAGATAAATTAAACAATAAGAAGAATAGGGGCATTATTTTCTCTCAAATGTATAGAAAGGGGAGCAAAGAGAACATGACAGTGGGTTGGGAAGCACACAGGAGAAGGACACAAAGCCATATTACTTAGGGCTGTATCTGTACTGCAGAAATAATCCAGTTCAACACTGCTTTAACCATCATGGCTCCATCCTGTGGAATCTTGGAATTTGTAGTACCAGAGCTCTCGGACAGAGGAGGCTAAATATCTCATAAAACTACAGTTCCCAAGATTCCATAGCAGTGAGCTGTGGCAGTTAAAGTGGTGTCAAACTGGATTATTTCTATAGTGTAGATGCAGCCTTAGGGCTTATCTATGCCAGCCAGGATATGCTGTCTCCCTACTGGCATATCCTGGCTGTGAAAGTGGCCTATTCTGCCCATGTTACTCCCATGGAATGGGTCAGAGTCCACATAGGAATGTCAGCCTGTCCCTGCAGCCACTGCCACCACCATTTTCTCTGTAGACTGGACACCAGGAAGGGGGCCCACAACATGTGACTGCAGGCCCCCTGCATATGTGACTAGCCTTGGTCACATGCTGCAGGCTCCCTGCCTGCCTTGCATGAGAGCCAGGGAGCTGACGGTGCCAGCAAGGGCCAGTGTGCTAGACGGGCTCCTGTGGACACACAGGACCTGATCTGCATTTTGGCCTCTGGTACTGGATTGAACTGGGTATTTTGCTATAATAATTTATTGGGCCCTACTCCACCTTTCCTCTGTCTTAGCTCTGTATCTGCCCTGGGGGTGGTAAGGACTGCCTAGGGGTAGATAAGCCTCTTGTCTCATTCTCACATTAGTACTACTTCAGAGTGTGGGTAGAAAACAATTGCACAACTATTTCCAAACACAGAGAAAATGAAGTCCCTTTGCATTAGGGATGTGATTAGGCACTAATTTTCTTCTTGAAGGAAGTCATGAGTAACATAAGCAATTTTCTTCCCACTGCAAAAAAAAAAAAAGAAAAGAAAAGAAAAGAAAAAGAAAAAAAAAGAAAGAAAAGACTTCAAAAAACACATGGTTTTTTCAAGCCTGTTTGCAATTTGGGAATCATACAGTGCAAAATTCACACTTGGTTGTTTTGTACAGTAAATAACGTTTTCTCTGTGAAAAAAAGTATTTTCTGTGCAGAAAAGGATGCTTTATGTACACAAAAGCTGTTTTCAGTGAAAATCAACCAGGTTCAAATTTTGAATGGAATGTGGGCCCAATTGCAGCATTTTATGGACAGGAAACATGCAGAAACATTATTTTCTGCACAGAAAAAGCTGTTTCATGTGAAGAAAATGTTGTTTTCTGTGCAAAACAGCCATGTGTGAATTTTCCATGGAATACGTCCTGAGCGACAAAAATTCTTGTCTGTCCTGGATTCTTCTTTCCAGGTTTTCTCAGTTCTCAAAATAGGCATTTTTGATCTACTTTTTTTGTGGGGCAGGGGGTATTTTTGAATATATTTCCCAACTTCTCTCTGCACTAAGGGTGTAAATCATTGTACATTTCATTCTTTCAGGCAAGAGTGAATAATTTTACCATTTTCCTCCCATCTGTGAGAAATAATCAAAAACTGCAGTTTTCATAGAATCATAGTTGGAAGAGACCACAAGGGCCATCTAGTACTTAACCCCCTGCCATGCAGGAATACACAGTGAAAGCATTCATGACAGATGGCCATCTAGCCTCAGTTTAAAAACCTCCAAAGGAGACTCCACCACACTAGGACTATTTGCAGTTTGAGACTTAAAACAAAACGAAACAAAAATATTCTGTTTTCTGTGCAGAAAGATTATTTACTGTGTAGAAAACTTTCTGTGGGAAGCTTTTTTCAGGGGGGGCACAGAATAAGTCCCAAACTCTTTCTCAGCTCTTAGGATTCTTCTCATATGGCTCTCCCCCCCCCCCGCATGACATGTTAGATTTCTGTGTGCAGAGAGATGTTGTTTTGTGCCTTGAATCATTCATGTAATTTCTTTCCATGTGCTTTTCTGAAGTGTATAGCTCTGAAGTGAGAACAAGAATTTCTGTGCTACTGCTATAATTACATATACCTGTATTTCAAAGTTGCTCTATACTTTCATGTTATTAAAGATTAACTAAGATAGTTATTTTAAAAGTATAGATGGGCAAAGTGCACCCCCAAGATGTTGGACTGCAACTCCAAGAAACCCTATGCACAACAGAGTTTCCATGTCATGACTATCCCAGGCCCAAGATTTCAGTGCCAAAGCAAGAAACCTAAGGATGACTCCAGGTGATGTCACAGAGGACAGCCCTGGGGATGTTACAAGGACAATATTACAAGGTGTTACCTGAAGAGGTGGACGGGAGGTCCACGAGAGCCCACCCGTGATGCCAAAATCTCAGTTACTAATTGGGGGAATTATTAGCTCAAATGGATGGCTGCAAGAGGTTGGGTAACTTTTGGGACCTTGTGCACCTTTATATATCAGTACTCACTGCAGATAACTCCAGTTAAAGTAAAATAAATGGTTTTTATTGGAAAATAACTCAAAAAGCACTCACACACGCAACACATGCTCATAGCATTTAGCATTTATATTTCTATACCGCTTATCAGTGCAAAGCACTCCCTAAGTGGTTTACAGTGTGTTAGCTAATTGCCCCAACAAGCTGGGTTCTCATTTTACCAACCTACAGAAGGATGTAAGGCTGAGTCAACGTTGGAGCCCTGTGGGATGGAACTCACAACATTGTGGCTGCAATACTGACATTTAACCACTGTGCCACCAGGGCTCCTATAGAAGGCTAATGCACAGTTTAAGGCAGAAAATCTGGATAGAGGAATAGATTCTAGAGATAGGGCAATAATTACCAGTCCTGGAGAGAGGAGTGAAGTTTCCTGCCAGAGAGAAGGAGAGCAGCTTCTGGACAGCAAGTTTCCTGCCAGGGAGAAGAAGGAAGCAACTTCTGAACAGCCATTCTGACTGGGGAGATTGAATTTTTAAAAAAAAACTGTTGGGAGAGGCTGCTTGTTGCTGAGGGGCTTGAACTTCTGACCTTCCCCTTTTACCCTCAAGAGCCTTCCTGTGAGTCACACCTGTGAGTCACACCTGTGAGTCATTAGGGGGTGGAGCTGGGAGCCTAGCTCTATATAAGTCCTTGCAGAGGCTTTCCAGGCCAGTTTCCTGCCAGAGAGAAGGAGAGCAGCTTCTGGACAGCAAGTTTCCTGCCAGTTTCCTGCCAGGGAGAAGAAGGAAGCAACTTCTGAACAGCCATTCTGACTGGGGAGATTGAATTTTTTAAAAAAGCTGTTGGGAGAGGCTGCTTGTTGCTGAGGGGCTTGAACTTCTGACCTTCCCCTTTTACCCTCAAGAGCCAGAAGCAAGCGCCTAACGGCGCGCAAATTTCAGTAACCAAACAAAAATACAGCAGACCTAAAAGTACAGCTTAGCATTCTCAGCGTTAACGAAGAGTTCTTAGATTACCTAAAAGCTCTCATCATGGACACTGAGGGGACTGCAGCAGTCACTTGCAACACATGTGCGATGTTTGTCTTCTTGTCTACAGACGTGGAGAACTTCACATGCACCAAATGCAAGCTGGTAGCCCTCTTGGAGGAGAAAGTACAGCAGCTGGAGACACGGGTAGCTACACTTCAACAGATTCGTGAGCAAGAGGTTTTCCTGGACAGAACAGAACGAACAGTCTTGGATGGGGACCGCACAGAGGAAGTGGCTGTGGAGGAGAGGGTCACTTCACGGACACAGGAAGTAGACAGCTGGAGGAATGTCACACACAGAACAAGAAAATCCAGGGATTCTTCCAGCAGCTTGCAGCTACAGAATCGATTCGAAGCCCTTTCCCTTATCAAGGACAACGAGGAAGAACAGCATGGACAGACTTCAGGGGTAGAGCAGGGGACCTTGAGAGGACCACCGCAAGGAACAGCAGCTGCGAAGCCTCAGCGGAGGCGTGTGGTGGTGGTGGGGGACTCCTTGCTGAGGGGTACAGAAGCAGTGGTATGTGGGCCTGACAAGATGACTCGGGAGGTGTGTTGTCTCCCTGGGGCAAAGATCTGTGATGTGACCGAGAGGCTGACAAGACTCATCAAGCCTACAGATCATTACCCCTTCCTTTTGGTCCATGTGGGAACCAATGATACTGCAAGGCACAGCTTTCCCAAGATCAGAAGAGATTATGAGGCCCTGGGGAGGAAGGTGAAAGAAATGAACGCACAGGTGGTCATCTCGTCTCTTCTGCCAGTTGAAGGGCATGGTCCAAGAAGGGAGAGGAAAATAGCCGACGTAAACAACTGGCTCCGTAGATGGTGTCGCCGGGAACAAATTGGATTCTTGGATCATGGACTGCGCTTCCATGCGGGGGGACTTCTGGCAAGAGATGGGGTGCATCTTACAACAGTTGGAAGAAACATTTTTGCCAACAGTCTCAAGAATTTGATCAGGAGGGCTTTAAACTGAGTCAAATGGGGGAGGGAGACAGTATTCTGGAAGGCAAAAGGGCTGGAGAAAATAGTCAAACTGTCATAGAGGGAACAAGGCAAACAGCGCAAGGACCCAACAGTGGGAGGCAAAAAAACTTGCACAGGGAGCAAGTAAAGGGAACACATGGTCTCAGATGTCTCTACACTAATGCACAGAGCATGGGAAATAAGCAAGATGAACTAGAACTCCTTGCACTACAAAACAAATATGATATAATAGGCATTACTGAAACCTGGTGGGACGAGTCTCATGATTGGAATGTAGGAATAGAGGGGTATAACCTTTATAGGAGAAACAGGCCAAACAGGAAAGGAGGAGGAATAGCATTATATGTCAGGGATATTTACACCAGTGAAGTGATCCATGACATCAATACTGGAAGCCAGGTGGAGAGCATCTGGATAAAAATTAAAGGGGAGGGAAACAACAGGGATGTTATTGTGGGACTCTACTACAGACCCCCAAATCAGACGGAGGAATTGGATGTTGCCTTTCTAGAACAGATGAACATACATGCAGAAAGGAGAGATGTAGTAGTGATGGGTGACTTCAACTATCCTGATATTTGCTGGCAATCTAACTCAGCCAAAACTACAAGGTCTAGCAAATTCCTTACATGCCTGGGAGACAATTTCATGGTCCAAAAGGTGGAAGAGGCAACAAGGGGGTCAGCTATTTTAGATCTGATCCTAACCAACAGAGACGACCTTGTTAATGGGGTGCAAGTGGTGGGATCCTTAGGTGAGAGTGATCATGTTCTCCTGGAGTTTGTTATACAATGGAAAGGAGAAGCCAGGCATAGTCAGACACGCATTCTTGACTTTAGGAGAGCTGATTTCAATAAACTCAGGGAAATACTGGGGATGATCCCATGGTCAAGAATACTAAAAGAGAAGGGACCTCAAGACGGATTGGACTTTCTCAAAAGGGAGATACTGAAGGCACAATTTCAAACAGTACCATTGAGGAAGAAAAATGGGAGGTGTCTCAAGAAACCAGGATGGATGACTAAAGAACTTTCAATGGAGCTAGGTTTTAAACGGAACATGTATAGGAAATGGAAAGGGGGGGAAATCACCAAAGAAGAATTCAAACAGATAGCGAACACGTGTAGGAGTAAAGTCAGAAAAGCTAAAGCGCAGAATGAGCTCAGGCTTGCTAGGGAGGTTAAGAACAATAAAAAGGTTTTTTTGGGGTATGTCCGCAGCAAAAGGAGGAAGAAGGAAATGATAGGGCCGCTACATGGAGAAGATGGCAAAATGCTAACAGAGGACAGAGACAAGGCAGAATTACTCAACACCTTCTTTGCCTCAGTGTTTTCAGAAAAGGAAAAGGAGGACCAACCTGAGGAGAATGGAACAGAGGACACAATAGGGGAAATCCAGCTCAAAATAAGTAAAGAGGTAGTACAGGAATACCTTCTTAATCTAAATGAATTTAAATCTCCAGGACCAGATGAACTACATCCAAGAGTATTAAAAGAGCTGGCAAATATAATCTCAGAGCCATTGGCAATAATATTTGAGAACTCCTGGAGAACAGGAGAAGTCCCAGCAGACTGGAGGAGGGCAAACGTTGTTCCCATCTTCAAAAAGGGGAAAAAAGAGGATCCCAACAACTATCGTCCAGTTAGTCTGACATCAATACCAGGGAAGATTCTAGAACAGATCATTAAACAGAGAGTCTGTGAACATTTAGAAGGCAATGCCATAATCACAAAAAGTCAGCATGGGTTTCAGAGAAACAAGTCATGCCAGACTAATCTGATCTCTTTTTTTGATAAAGTTACCAGCTTGGTAGATGAAGGGAATGCTGTGGACATTGCATACCTTGATTTCAGTAAGGCCTTTGACAAGGTTCCCCATGACATTCTTGCAAACAAGCTTGTAGAATGTGGGCTAGACAAGTTAACTGTTCAATGGATTTGTAATTGGTTGACCGGCCGAACCCAAAGGGTGCTCAGCAGTGGCTCCTCTTCTTCTTGGAAAGATGTGACCAGTGGGGTGCCACAGGGTTCTGTCCTGGGCCCAGTGCTATTCAACATCTTTATCAATGACTTAGATGAGGGAATTAGGGGCATACTTATCAAATTTGCAGATGACACCAAATTGGGAGGAGTAGCTAATACCCTAGAGGACAGGATCAAAATTCAGAATGACCTGGATAGACTGGAGAGCTGGGCCAAAGCTAACAAAATGAAATTCAATACGGAGAAATGTAAAGTACTGCATTTAGGGCGGAAAAATGAAATGCATAAATATAGGATGGGAGAGACCTGGCTGAATGAGACTACGTGCGAAAGGGATCTAGGAGTCCTAGTAGACCACAAGTTGAACATGAGCCAACAGTGTGATGCGGCAGCTAAAAAGGCCAATGCAATTTTGGGCTGTATCAATAGAAGTATAGTGTCTAGATCAAGGGAAGTAATAGTGCCACTCTATTCTGCCTTGGTCAGACCTCACTTAGAATACTGTGTCCAGTTCTGGGCACCACAATTCAGAAAGGATATTGACAAATTGGAGCGTGTCCAGAGAAGGGCAACTAAAATGGTGAAAGGTCTGGAAACAATGCCTTATGAGGAGAGACTTAGGGAGCTGGGTATGTTTAGCCTGGAAAAAAGACGGTTTAGAGGCGATATGATAGCCCTGTTTAAGTATTTGAAGGGATGTCACGCTGAGGATGGAGCAGGCTTGTTTTCTGCTGCTACAGAGACTGGAACACGGAGCAATGGGTGCAAGCTCCAGGAACAGAAATTCCACCTCAACATGAGGAGGAACTTTTTGACAGTAAGAGCTGTTCGGCAGTGGAACGCACTCCCTCGGAGCGTGGTGGGGTCTCCTTCCTTGGAGGTCTTTAAACAGAGGCTGGATAGCCATCTGTCGGGGATGCTTTGATCGTGATTTCCTGCATGGCAGGGGGTTGGACTGGATGGCCCTCGTGGTCTCTTCCAACTCTGCAATTCTATGATTCTATGATTCTATGATACTCAGACTGAAGTCTGAGGGCGGCACTCAAGTCCAATCTAGGAATGTGCCGACAGAGAGAGTGACCAGGTGTCATCCACAGTGACACACCTTGCTATTGTTTGAGGACTAATATTTATACTGTATTTCATGTCCTGAAGGGGTATTTGGGCTCAGGACAATGCCTGAGAGATAGGAATTGATGGGTTTATGATGACCTGATATTGTAGGACAGGGAGGGGCAATGAGAAATACTTTCTGGGGATAAGGGTTTTTTGGTCACTTGTTTATTTGTGATGTTTGACTCATTGCCAAGGGTGCCCAAGAGGGGATTAGCACATGCCGCCTTAATGGCATTGTTTACCAGGGGTTTTGCTTAATCCTATCTTGGGTGTGTCTGCAATTATTTTTCCACAATGCCTTCCTAGGTCCTTGTTGTAACCTCCGTTTGACCTCATCTTTTGGTGTACCCCAGTCTATTAAACTCCATGAAGTGTCTTAATATTGCCAATTTATGAGATATTATAGGGAGGGGTGTAGGGCATGGTAACAAAGGGGTGGCCTGTAGTGATGTCATTAAACATAATACATTAAGCATCAACTTCAGTTGCACACATACAAACGCTATAAGCTACTGGTCTGTGGCACAAAACAGAGCTAAGTAGTGGGTCCACAATCCTATAATAACTATTAAAGTAATTTAAATCAGTTAGTGTTAAACCACAAAAGGAATGGAATCCCTATTGTTTCATTATGTGACAGTCAGAATGTAATCCAGCCAGTTCATAGTTAAATTGACTTGGTTACATGTAGTTTGTTATTTATACATGAGTTACATCCATGCCGAGGCTTTGACACAGGTTTACCACCTCAGCAACTAGGCCTTAGTGTGCAGCTGCATTGAGCCATTTACCTCAAACCCCAAGTGTGCTGACAGTGACACTATCTGACTTTCATCAGGGTAGAATGCACAGAACGTCTCTCTGAGAAGAGTGCTTGACTATCCTGACCCAGTATTTCCTCTGGCCCACAGCAAATGGCGTATGTGTAAATCATAATTTCTTTATTTAATAATGACTGGAAAGCCACGTTTGCCAAACAAATGGTGTTTAAACCTCTCAGAGGGCCTGGCTTACTTCCGAAGGAAGCAAGACTCTTTCTTGAGCCAGCGGATGTTCTTTTAATGTGTGGTTGCTTGTCAGGGATCATTCCTGCCAACTTGCTGCATAAAATAGCAGTTTGCTGTGAGTTTCTAAAACAGTCTCTCTTTTGAAATATTTGAGGCACCGCACTAGTCTCAGATACACAAAACAGGCACTCATTTGAGCCGGGGGTGGGTGGGGACATTAGATGACAGATTTTTTTCACTGTCTCTGTCTTGCTCTCTTATTTTATTTATTTATTTATTTATTTATTTATTTTGGTTGCTTGCCTGCTCTTTGACAAGCTGTGTTAGGCCTATATGTAGTAAGCTATATCATTTCACATCAAGGGAAAAGAAGGGAAAGGAATCGTGCTGATCATTAGCTTGAAAATCGCTTAAGTGAGCAAGTGGCAGAACCAAAGCAGGGCAGGTCACACTGCAAGCTGAGAGGAGGGCCAGGAGACATCTGCTTGTGACATGGTATCCCACAGAAATCAGGCTTTGGCCAGAGACCTCCTGCCTTCCCTCCCATCAGGGCATCCAAAGGAGGCCCCAATGAAAATCAAAATGACAAGTTCAAAACAAAAGTATGCTAATGCTTTCCTCCTCTGCCCCACTCCCCCTTTTTTTCTTAAAAGGCTGCCTCTCTTTTGCCAAATGCAGCTTTATTAATGTCAGGTTTTGACAAGCACAAGCGCTTTATGAACATGGTTGTCTGAGACTGCAGCCCCCAATTACTTTCAACTAAAAAGCTGGTATCAGCCCTTCAGAGGACTCTGAACTAAAAATCTAACCATCAGAGAAACGTATTAAATAGCTTTGTCATTAAAGTGTTCCTTCACCACCATCTAAAAAATAAAACAAAAAACCCCTATTTATGTTGTGTACTGCTAGTGGTTATGTTATAAGCCATTTTGTAGAAGAAATAGCAAATAATTGCACTTGTTGCGGGGTTCAGTACAGTCTTATGCAGAAGCCAATGGTGTTTCTATGCTATGGGAGATTTGACAATATGATAGAAATCCAACTGACATCTGTTTGATGATCAACCCTGAAATAACAAGGCCAGACACAGAAAATGGGTTAAAAGGGTCAATTTATTAATGTAAAACCTATTTAATCAAATTTTGGCCTGGGGATCAACCAAATGGGAGAGAGCAACCTGATGTGGGTCCAGCTGAGGAACAGGTGTCACCTCGTGACCAGCCCCCCCCCCAGCCTTCCCTTGGGTGAAACACCAGACCCCCGAGAACAGTCATTTACTGGAAGGCAAACCTAGGGGGCTCTCTAGAGAGGGTAAACCCCCAGGTCAGCCCCAAGGGCAGACTCCTTCTCCAACCTCCCAGTTCCTATGACCTGAAGAGGCAGCTCTAGAGCCATGCCCTTCACCAAAAAGGTGCCAAGGTGAACACTGGGTGAGAAGTGGAGCCACAGAGCCTTATCATGCTACTCGTTTGGTCAACTGTCAGGCCTCTAATCAGGGAGGCCATCAAATTGTTCCTCCTCCAGCATGACGCTTCACTTCATGCTTTTGGAGGACTGCACACTTTAAAAGGCTGTCAAATGCCAGCTGAATGAGGAGTGCCCATGCCTTGTGCATTTATTTGCAGGAGATGCCATAGTTTAGTGGCAAAGTACAAGCTTCGCATGCTCCAAGTGGCAGGTTCAATCTCTTGCATATCTTGTTAAAGGAACTAGGGGCAGGCAATGTAAGAGACCCAGAGCTTTATCTCCCCCCCCTTTTTTTTGTCATCCACAGAAAAAAATGTCAGCTCCTGAGAGATTTTTCATCTCTGCTTGAAAGTGGAAAGACCAATGGGTTTTTTTTTAATCAGCAGCAGCAATAGCAAAAAACCAAAAAGAGAAGCAATTTGTGCAAAACACACACACACACACACACAAAAGAACCTTCAAATTTTTGCACCCTAAAATAGCCCAACCACTACAAAATCATTTTAGAATGTGGGAGCTTAACTAAATTGGCCCTCCAAGCCCCAAATAAAGCATCTGATCTTCAGCCGAAAATAGAGCAGGAAGTGACATATCATCATTTCTAATTCTTTTGAGATGTGACATGTGGCCCACCTTTATTGCAATGAACTCATGGTTCTGAGGATTGATTTTCTCAAGTTAACAGTCCACAACTCTATCCACTATATCACACCACATATATTCATATTTAATCAAAGATTTTTTTAAAATATAACCCAGTTTCTTAAATTTGTTGTATGTGTAGGCTTTCCTGAGCTTACTGCACATTTCTGGAACTTTCAACCCAGCTGTAGCCAATGCATGTGTAGAGATCCTTGCTCAAGCATGCTAATCCAGGTGCTAATCCTGATACCAGAATTGGAAGAGAAATAGACTAACATATCTCTAATCTAAGAACATTGCACAGAAAAACATCATAAGGATAAAGGATCAGCTTTTCCCCCTCTCGACCCCAGTCCATTCTGGGAAGGCTGCTGGGTACTGAGACCACACTGTTTTAAAATGGCTTTATAATTTTCCCATATCCCCTGTAATCCATTCATATCAAAACATTCTTATCAGTGATAAGTTTAAATTAAAAATGTGTGCAGAAAAATGCTACATCTGTCTTAGGAAAATGAACTACCTAAGTTAATGCAGATATGTTCAGAGCTTTGAACTATGAGTAATGAATCTTTCAGACAGTTTATTCAAGCAGAACTGAAATAGAATCTACTTAAATGCATCCAGCAGTTGGGCTAAAACTCCCTAGCATGAATACTTTAAAAAATTCTTAGAAACTGTAATTGGTTAAGTCTATAGGAAAAAATTTGTTGACTTTAAAAAGAAAGTTATAGAACTAGTCAGAATACGAATATGAGTGAAGTATCTTTTTCGGGGTGTTTTCAGTCTATCAATTGCTTTTTAAGTGATTGATTGCTTTATTAAATGATTGATATCAATATAATTGCTATTTTGCAGCTATTTAATGAAGATTGCTTTTCAAACTAAATAAAACAGACAAATCATTTATTTTTCATGAGGATATCTTAGATGTTTTCTAGAAGAATATTATCTACCTTAAACCATTTCTTCAAGGAGCATTTCTTATTAAAATGTATGTAAATCCTTACCTGATTCCAGGTTAATTGACTGCAGGGATTAATCAGCACTGGTTAATGCTTTTGGCCTTAATTTGCACGTTTTCTTTTTTCCTTATGTACTGTAATAAATCAGTATTACAGAATAGATTTACATTCTCTTCACTGCCACATACATATGAGGCTTGAGCAAGTGAGAAATTGGAAAGACTTTACAAAAGGTGCTAAAGGGCCAGTGACTATGTGCCTTTACTACATCTGGGTCAGTTGTTCTTTTGGCCAGTATTACCAATGGTCAGAAATTCTAGTAGCTGAAGTCCAAAACATTTGGAGGATGAAAGGTGAGAACCACAGATCAAATTGTTTAGAGGGGAGGATATAATGCTGATTCCTGCTCAATATTGCAAATTCTCAGCAGGATTCATTTGTCTCCATGGTCTTTCAGTAAAATCAATATCTATGTTGGAAGTGCACATGCCTGCGAATCAAGATAGCAGCCGAGTAAACTATCATGTTATTTTTCTCCACACATTGTTGCTGCTGCACAGTATTTTTTTTAAGCAAGTACGACCTTCTGCTTTAAAAAGCTATTTGGTCAGCTTGGAGCAGCAAAAAAGAGCACAATCAGCAACACGAAACTCCAAAATGGCACTTCTAGCTGCTTCCTTGCTGGCAAGCCCGCCCCCAACACACGTCTGACCAATCAGCTATCTACTTCTGCTACTCTTCAAGAACGTGCAGCATGCTGAATCAATGTCCAAACAAGCAGTAATGTGTATTTCCATGCATTATTTTTTAAAAAATTGGGGAAAGATGGAGTTTTTGGCCCCTCTCCTTCTGAATAAGGCAGATCACTGTGGGATCTCATTGGGACAAAAAGAATTCCCTGTGAATTCTGTTAGGATTATTTTCATCATCTAGACAATGTCCAAGGCTTTACAGAGCTGCCTTATACTTAGCCAGACCTTTTCTCATCTGCCAAGTAGCTACAGATTCTGGACTCTCTTCTGTTGAACAAGCATCCTAATACTTGATGTGCCCAGTCTCCAACCATGCATGTTCAATCAGGGCTCTGGGGCTATTTTTAAGATGGGGGCAGGTTGTTCTAGATTGACAAACAAGTTGCCATAACTTTCTCCTACCTGCTGGTGCATTTTTATAAAACAGTTAAAAAAAAAAACAACCACCAGAAGACACTGCATTAAAATACGAACAATAATAATTAATGATAATGACAATGATTGTCATCATTTAATAACCCCATTCATCACTGAATGTCACCATTCAATGTCATCACTTGAATAACATCATATTACTGCCTGAAAATAGCAAGAACTTGGAATAACAGTTGATGAAAGTTAAGGAAGAAAATGCAAAAGCAGGGTTACAGTTGAATATTAAAAACAAAACAAAAAGAATGGCTACAGATGATTCAGAAGAAGAGTACAGTTGTCCCTCTGTATCCATGGATTTGGTATCCACGGATTTAAGTATTCACAGCTTGAAAATGTTCTTTAAAAAATAATAATCCAAAAAGCAAACCTTGATTTTGCCATCTTATATAAGGGACACCATTTTGCTATGCCATTGCATATAACAGGACATGAGTATTCACAGATTTTGGTATTCATGGGGGGTCCTGGAACCAAACCCCGGCAAATATGAAGGGACAACTGTAATCCTAAAGAGCACTATGAAGGAACTAGGTATTACTGTTGTATATTTATATAGTTCCATCTATGTTCACGGCACTTTACAGTAAAACAAGCAAAAAAACCCAAAAAACCATTGGGTCCTGCCAATCCTCAAGTGTAAAGATATTGAGCCAGTGTGATGTAGTGGTTTGAGTGTTGGACTAGGACTGCAGCAGACCAGGGTTCAAATATCTATACTCAGCCATGGGAATCTACTGGGAGACCTTGGGTAAGTCACACTCTCTCAGCTTCAGAAGAAGGCAATGACAAATCCCCTCTGAACAAATCTTGCCAAGAAAAAATCCATTATAGGCTCACCTTAGGGTGGCCATAAGTTGAAAACAATTTTGAAGGCACACGACAATAACAACAAAAACAGCAACAAACATATAGCATCAAGTAATAAGTTCAGAATTATCCATGCCATCATATTTCCAATTTCTATATGTGCTTGTGAAAGCTTTACAGTGAAGAAAGTTGGCAGGAAAAAAACCTCATTTGAAATATGGTGCTAGAGGAGAATTCTACAGATACTACGGACTGCTAAAGAGAGAAATAAATGGGCCCATAAGCAAATTAAACATCAACTCACACTAGAAACCAAAGTGATTACACTGAGGCTGTCATACTTTGGACATATGATGAAACAACATAACTAATTGGAACATGCAATAATGTTCAATAAGTAGAAGATAGTAGGAAAGGAGGATTGATGGGCTTACCTTCTGAATTAGAAGAACAAATTTAACTCTGTATCAGGGATGGTGAAAGTGTGACCTGTGGAAGGAAGCCATGGCCCTGATTTTTTGAGGCCAGAGAAGGGTGGTTGATGAACAGGAGTCTCGGAGGCCTCACATCCATAGGACTGCCATAAATCAAACCTGAAATGATGACAAATGACAACAATAACAAAAATTACAGTTGAAGCAGTTAACAAAGTAACCTTGAAGGCAATGACAAAATAATAAATGAAATATTACAAAACTGATTAGATCATATAATCAACTTGTCAAGCAAAGGGGAAAACATTTAAACCTCTATTCAGTGAATGCAAAGATGGCACACAAAGTCTCCTAGCACACCCTCCCTGCCAGTACAGTACATTATCTTAAGAACAAAAGCTGCATATATATGAACATGCAGAATATTGAGAGAAGACAGTCTCAAAAGAAAATGCAAAACATATATATATATATATATATACCAAGCCCCAAATATAGAGAATCTCCTGGTGCAAAACCCAGAGCATGACTAATTTGTTGATGATACTAAATTGTTTAAGGTATGATGATCTTTCCTTTTTTATTTTTTTCTCGAGCACATAGAGCAGGATGGAAACAATTCTGTGCCTCCCCCTGCACTATTGCATTTTCAGGCAAAATCAGCCCAAAGTGTGGCCCAGAAATACTATAGCTAGAGATCACTTCCAGGTTTAATTTTCTGTATTTGGGGCAAGAGAGGCAGTGTGGTGTAGTGGTTTGAGTGTTGCACTGTGACTCTGGAGACCAGGGTTTGATTCCCTACTCAGCCATGGAGACCCACTGGGTGACCTTGCACAAGTCACACTCTCTCAGACTCAGAGGAAGGGAAAGGCAAAACCCCTCTGAACAAATCCTGCCAAGAAAACCACATGATAGGTTCCCCTTAGGGGTGCTATAAGCCAGAAACAACTTAAAGGCACACATCAACAACAATTTTTGGCAGATTGACCTTTTGGGGAAGGTTAATTCATAGACAAAGGTAAACTGCCATGTTTGCAGGTGGTCTTGAGTCATTTGGGGCAATTTTCAGGCAGTCTTCCCCCCCCCCCATGTAAATCTTCTCTGTGGGAATCGGGAAGGATCTTGAGGAAGCCACAAAAAGGCTGAATGTAGACCATAGGTCAGACTTTCCCCACCCTGATACAGAGTTAAATTTGTTTTCCTAATTCAGAAGGTAAGCCCATCCTTGACTCAGTGAAACAAGTCTAAAAGAGTATGGATGGCTCCTAGGATCACTGAGAAAGAACCAACTACTACCTGCAGTAATATGAAACTAGTGAGACAGTAACTGAAGGCGCTGTCACGGGGAGAACAAATTACTTCTCCATTCTCTTATTTTTCAATCAGTCTTGATAAAGAAGCCTTACATTCACAGCATCAACTTCGAAGTCCCTTCCATATGGTCAGTGGCTAATGCCCCAACAGGTATGAATAAGATAGATTGTGTGCATCTTGTGTTACTCACAGTTGGACTCAGTGTCAATCTCTGGAGATTTTCAGACTACACTGTTATAGTGTTACTATTCCACTTTAACTGCTCTGGCTTCCTCCTGTGGAATTCTGGGGTTTGTAGTTTAGGGAGGTCTAAGGACTGTGGCTGAGGGTTGTAAATGCCCCTCCCTAAACTGCAAATCCCAGGATTCCACAGGAGGCAGCCATAGCAAATAAAGTGGAATAGTAACACTATAACAAGTGTAGTGTGAAAATCTCCTCTGTCTTAATCCTTCTTGTGCTTGGTGATATCTAGGGAGACTCAGTTACACAGCAGTCTTGGTGGTCCAATTTTGCCTGATCATTTCAGGAGCACTCAACTGCACCACCATAGTCTTAGAGTGGGTTTGGCACCACTTCCTACCCCCTCTCCATTCTGGGATCCATGTGGTTAGTCCTTAGTGGTTCCATAGAAGAGAATGTGGAGTCGCAGAACTAAGATAGCTGCACCATGAAGCTGGTTACTCATGGAAAGTCTGAAAAAAGAAGAAACAGCTGGTACCCCTATGCAAGGTTTTCAGGGACATTATTGCAGCAAGGGGCAAAATTCACCAAGCTCTAGACTCCTCCTTTTTTTAACATTCTGGGTTACAATGTCGGAATGTACCTTCACAGATACATCTAGTGATAAAATAGAAGAGGGCATTCTCAGTGGCTGCTCCAAGGCTCTGGAATTCCCTTCCCATAGAGGTTAACTGGTATACTTTTCTGTTTCAACAGGCATTTGATATTGATTGTACAAGCCCATCCCATTTAAACAATGTGCTGGATTTTCCTAACTGTTGTGTTGGTGTGTACACATGTATTTAATGGTATATGTTTTAATCTGGTTTTAATTTTATTTATCATTTAATCTCCTTTTAACTTTTGTATTTTGTGACTTTTTAAACTATGTGTTTTTAAATTTGTTGTAAGCCACTTTGAATCCCAAACTAGGAAAAGAGCAGGATATAAATACATATTATAATAATGGAAATATATTCATATTTTTTCTCATTCTTGATGCATGTTGAAACTCTCATTAAAACAAACCCAGCTGTCATGGGATTTAATGCTTAAGTGAGAGTGTAAAAACTGCCTCTTTTTTATTGGTTTTGTTCCTTTGTTTTTGGTGATTTATTACCAAAAAAAAAAAGAGTATTTTGCATGCAAAAGTATATCATCCAAAATACAGTGTTGTGAAAAATGTAATTTTTGCCAAAAAAAAAAAATGCAAATTAATTTTTCATTTAGAAGTCTCAAATGTGAACAGTCATTGATTATTATTTATTTTTTTAATGCAAACATTCTTGCAATCTCACCCAGCAGGGAGAAAACTTTTGAAATTTTTCATTCTTCTGTGCAAGAGTGAAATAAGCCAAGATTGACATCCCAAGCATGATGCAAAGGCATTTGTTTTAAAAGCACTTGTGATACTTATTTGCCCCAATTAATACTGCAGCATTTGAAAACACCATACGTGAACACATTTTTTACTGAAGCAAAGAGATTTGTGCTTTTGGTGTGTTTCCCTTCTACATGGGCTCATCTTGTGCACTAGATTCTACTTGTTTACAACAGCAATTATCATGCACAGCCAGCGAACTAGTTAGAGATGTGGTGTTCCTGATGAGTGAGCACATCTTCTGAAGCACAGCAGAGAACTTTGTCTTCCCCATCCATGGCTCCCTGATACCTCCCAAATCAGCAAGATGTACAGTACAGTATTTGCCACCCCAATTCAAATGTATTTTCTACTGAGAAAATATTGTGCTGAATTTTACTTGCAAATGTTGGGTGTGGGAGAGAACAGGTGAATGTGATTAAAAGTAGATTTGTTTTCCCTGATGTCAATTTTTCAGAATTACTTGGGTGACATTGAGCTTGGAAGAAAGAAAATCTTCCTTTATCCTTTTATTTCAGAATGGCATTCTGTTATCCTATTATAATCAGATTTATGGCAACGTTTCACAGTCACTAATAGTTGTCTTAAATAGTGAGACTTTTCTCAAAACAGCTTTGTTGTACCTCCTGTTATCAAAAATGGGGTTGCATTTCAGTTTTCACTGTGGTATTTGTCTAAACAAAATACAGCTGTTAACATCACTGTACATTTCAGTAACAATAAACCAGGAAAACACTACTAAAAACAGGTTTTCCCATATCACTTATTCTGGCATGTGTCACATATCGTTACAGTACAGTTGTCCCTTTACATTCGCAGCTTTGACTTTCGCGGTTTTATGTATTCGCGGAAATTCCTTTCCCCCCCCCCCCCCGCTCTCCCCAATGCAGCCTCTGAGCATTTAAGGAGGAAAACTTCCTGCACACATACACACACAGGGAAGATCCCAGCAAGCAAGCAACCTCCACACCAGCCTCAGAGGGTCTAAGGCGAAAGAAAATCACAGCCCCATGCTGGGAGCATGCAAACAAAGTCCCCCCTTGCCACTCCCCTCTCTGTGTTTTAACAAACTGAATTGCTTCTTTAAAACTCACATTTCACCCCATGTCTCCTCATGGCCCAAAGAAAAGCACAGCCGCATGCTTACTACCCCCTCTCTGTGTCTCAACAAACTGAATTTAAAACTCTGCTTCTTTAAAACTCACATTCCGAACTTTTCCTATACACATTCACACACAGGGAAGGTGTGAGTGGATCTCCCAGCAACCCAGCCTCTGAGCATTTAAGGAGAAAAGCTTGTGTGCTTACAGTATGGGGCTGTGCTTTTCTTTCGGCCAGCAGGAAACTTTCCTCCTTAAATGCTCAGAGGCTGGGTCCGGTTGCTTGCTGGGAGATGCCACCCGCACCTTCCCTGTGTGTGAATGTGTGTAGGAAAGGTTCGTAATGTGAGTTTTAAAGAAGCAGTTCAGTTTGTTGAGACACAGAGAGGGGGTGGCAAGCATGCAGCTGTGCCTTTCTTTGGGCCATGAGGAGACATGGGGTGAAATGTGAGTTTTAAAGAAGCCATTCAGTTTGTTAAAACAAAGAGAGGGGAGTGGCAAGGGGGAGACTTTGCTTGCGTGCTCACAGCATGGGGCTGTGCTTTTCTTTCCTCCTTAAATTCTCAGGCTGGGTCAGTTTCTGTGTGTGTGTTTAGGAAGGCTGCTTTTATTCGCGTTTTTTTCACTTTCACGGGGGTCTTGTTCCCGTAACCCCCGCGAATGTGAAGGGACGACTGTATTTCTTTGATTTCTGTTGTAAGGAGCAGAGATTCCAGTTAGCTATTATTTCTATTACAGTAAGCTTTTGGAAGTTAAACTTTCCAACATAATGTAAGTTTTGTACTTCTCCATAAATAACAGTGTTATGATTATTCTACATCTGTACATGTTAGAGTTTATTCCCAATTTGGGTATTATTTTTGGGCAAAACCTGTAGAAATCAGCCTTCAGTTGTAATGCATCGAGCTTGCTTTTTTGCAAAAGGAAGCCCCCCCCCCCAGCCCACAAAAATGCTCACAATAATAGCAAGCAGGGAGTATGGTTGGGGGAAAAAAGATTTCATACATGCTGTGTTTGTCAAGTTATTTTCAAACTGAATATTTGTCCTATTGCCAAATGATGCAAACTAATATAGCCCATCAGATAATACAGAGCAGTCGGAAAGTTCTTTTCCCCTCTTGTGGGTCCATTGGAACAACTTTCTGAAGTCCAGTCCAGACATTACTTGCCAAATTTGGCAAAGGCAGTTTTTTGGGGGGCGAGAGGGGATGAATAACAGATGTATTTCTTTTTTTTGAAAAAATGTTATTTTTTAATTTATTTTTTCAAAAAAATTTAAACATACAAATTATAAACCCAACCAATACAACAATCAATAATTAACATATAAGTTATTCCCTCCATCCTGGGACCTAAACCTTACATTCATCCCTCTTTCCAAAATCCCATTGTTTCCAACACTGGTTTGTTCCCTCTCCCCTTTATTAATACAAATTCTAAAAACTTGCTCCATTTCTCTCCAAAATCTTTGTTATTGAGCATTCCCTTTTTTTCTTTAATACTGTTTGTTAATTTCTCATTTATAGCTATATCCAATATTTCACTGTACCATTCTTCTATTTGATAATTGCTTTGTGTTTTCCACTTCCTTGCTATTACTAACCTTGCTGCTGTCAGCAAATTTGTTAATAAATCCTTAATAGCTTGGGACTCTTGTATTTGTCATAATATGATAGTAATGCTATTTCAGGGCATAAAGGTATATTTATCTCTATTATCTCATTTATCTCCTTCATTACCGTTTGCAAAAAAACTCTGCACATATTTACAATGTCACCACATATGAATATACGTCCCCAATTCTTGACATCTCCTCCAACACTGTGCTGAATACTTTTTATCTATTTGGTTCAATCTTACTGGTGATAGATACCATCTCCATACTATCTCATAATAATTTTCTTTTATTCTTACTGATGTTTTTAAGTTACACATATTCTATATTTTCTCCCACCTCTCTCTCTCTCTCTCTCTGGCTTATCTTCGCAAACAAAGATTCAGGAAGGACTCATCCTGTGCTTTCTGCAAGCGCGCTGATGACTAAAAAGGCCAATCCGAGATAGACAAGTCCAGTTGCAGAAAGCACAGCAGAAGGTCTCCTTGAGTGATGTTTCTGGGTTGTGATTCTTTCTGCATTGTTGTTTCTCTTCAAGACTTGTTTGGCGTGAGTTCTCAAATAAGGCTGCAGCATTGTGGATAGTGTGTCTCCATGCCTCCTGATCTGAGGCCAGGGCGGAACATTTTTGGTGATCAATTTGGCTGAGCCTGAGATGTTGTTTCGAGGAGCCCTTGTATTGCTTTTTTGGAGCGCCCCTCTTATGCTGACCCGTGGCGAGTTCACCATAGAGTACTATTTTGGGGAGGCGATGGTCCTCCATCCTAGAAACATGCCCTGCCCAGCGCAGCTCCCCTACCTCTATCTATTACAACTGCTACATCTGTTTCCCATAAATCTTTAAGATAATCTTGCAAAACTTCATTTTCCAATAAAATTTTATAAGTTTTACTTGTAATACCTTTTATAGTAGTTTTCTCTTGGGTGGCTTTTAAAATTCATTCTTCAAATTTTGTACATTTTCTATAACCTTCCCCTTTAACCATTTTTTTGTCCATTGCTCTAACTGTGTTAATTTGAACCATGTAATTTCTTGTTCTCTTAATGCTTTTTCCAAATAACTCTTATTTTTCATTTTCCCCAACCATTCCTTCAATTTTATTACTTCTTGTCCTCCCAGCTTTATTTCCACTTCATTTCTTAAATTTGCTGGAAAACCCTCCAGTAATGGCACTGGAGTTAATGGAGATATTCCCGGAGCCAATACCTTTTTATATTTGATCCAAATATCTAATATATGTCTTGAAGAGACATATATTACTGTCTCTTCCCCTAAATTTCTTTCCAGATTTACAAAGAAAAAAATGTTATTTAATGGTGACATAATCTCACCCTTTTTGCTATAGCATCTTTGAGGAATCTTATCTAGAATTACCATCTTTCCCCAAATGGCCTGGTATTACTCAGATTCTGACTAACACCTCCAGTGCCTGTTCGCCCAACCAGCTGGCCCAACTGCCAAAAGAGCTGTAGAGATGCTGTTCTTCCAGTGGTGGCTGACATGTTGTAAATATGCTTCAGAAGGAGGTGAAGTCCATGTCAGGAATGCAGTGTGTCTGTTCTAGGATTTATTCAAGACTTTAAAGGAGCAAACTATTTTTTTTTGGGGGGGGGGTAGGGACCAGCACCTTCAACACCAATAAAACCTAGTGTGGATTCACTTCCGCCCCGACATGAAAGCTGCCTCACCTTTAGGATTATCCCAAACTTTAAAGCAGCTATTGAAGGTGTTGAAGTCATTTGGTAGATAGGGAGCAGTAACCTAGACAGTTCCTTTAACATTAGATACACCTAGAATAGATTTATTGCCCTATTTATAGGGAAGCCACCAACTGCCACTAGGTTTTGCCTAGGGTTGGGTTTTAAAAAAAACCAACAACAACAACAGCTAAGAAATGACCCAGTTCTTTCCTTCCAATTATTACCAGTTCAGCCCAAGGAAGTTTTCAGATCCTAGCAGCCTTAGGAGCACTATGTTGTCTTGATTTGATCAAAGTGACATCATAGATAAAGAAAAGGACACTTCTCTTACGCTGGCTTTTGGGGTGACTGAGTATAGATTGGGGAATGCATCTTTCTTTTGAAATAATTCTCATAAAAGTAATTAATTGTCACTGATGCCTAATTAGTTCCCTCTCCTAATGTTTCCTTCCTGTTGGCAATGCATGTTTGTGTAACTGAAGAACTTTGCAAGAAAACAAAAATATTAGGCTTGTGAAATATTAGCAATATTTGACTTGCACCACCACTGATGGTGTACCTCCTAGCTGTTCCATGCACCACCACCATCACCACCCTGCATCCAAGCCTCTGCTAGCATTTCTACAGCTTCTGCCACCACCACAATAATCCCAGTAATTCTCCTGGACAACCTTTCATAGGATAATGCACACTTCATTTTACAGGGGAATCATGATCCGAGTGGTCTCTAGGGAGTTCAGTTATGTTGGGAAACAAGACATGTGCTCCCCACATGCCAGGCTTTCTAGCAAAGTTGCGGGATTCAGGTGTCACAAACAGAAATGTTGGAGCTGGCAAGTCAGCGTGTCCGCCAACAGGTTTTGGGTGGGCCCCTCAAACCAGTTTCAAATTCACAATAACATCCTATTTAGAATTTGTTCTGATTAACCCACAGTGATTACCATTGTGCAGGGAGCAGGGATACATGATACTGCTTGAAGCTATCGCATGCCATCTGGAAGCACTTAGTCCTTTGATAAAATACAGCAACCATTCAAGTGACTTAGAAAATCATTATAATGGCGAGTTGGGACCTATTTTTCCTGTTTGTTCTTATATCAGGTCTTTTTGATAAAGTGTCTTAAGATGCTGAATCCCTACCTACATAAATAACAAATAGGAACATAATGTAGGGCTTCAAGATCCAAAATGTGGGCAGGAACATAAAGTTGGCCTTTAAAAGCAGCCAGAAGGATCAGATTTATTACCATATATTCCGGCATATAAGATGACCTTTGAACCCAAAAAATATCCTCCCAAATCGGGGGTCGTCTTATACGCTGGATACACTTTGCTTCACCTGCCACCGATCTCCTGCCTCTTCGCTCCCTTCACAAATGGAGCGGAGAGGCAGCAGATTGGGCGGGGGGTGAGGCAAAGTGTTTACCAGTTCATTCTCCCCCACTCCTCTGCCTTCCCCCCCTTTGGGGAGGAATCAAAGACAGAGGAGGGGGCCGAACATTGCAGTTTGCTGCAGCCACCACTCGATCTCCTGTGTGTTCATTTCCCAAAAGGAATGAACACACAGGAGATCAAGCGGCAGCTGAGGCAAATCAGGTACGTTCAGCCCTTTCTTCCACCTTCCTGGAAGGTGGAAGAAAGGGGGGAATCCAGTGGTTTGCAACGGCCGCCCCCTTCCCCCATCTTCATTCCCTTTGCGAAGGGAATGAAGATGGAGGGAAGGGGGGCGGACGAGGCAAACTGGGTATAGTGGTTTGCAACAGTTTGCAACTAGCGGTTTGCAATGGCCGCCGCCCATTCCCTCCATCTTCATTCCATTCCAAAGCAAACAAACACACAGGAGATCGAGCGGCGGCCGAGGTAAACTCAGTACGTTCGATTCCCGGAAGGTGGAAGAAAGTGGCGAATCCAGCGGTTTGCAACAGCCGCCCCAACTTCCCTCCGTCTTCATTCCCTTCACAGAGGGAATTAAGACGGAGGGAAGGGGGGTGTACGAGGCAAACTGGGTTTAGCAGTTTGCAACGGTTTGCAGCTAGCGGTTTGCAATGGTCACCGCCCATTCCCTTCATCTTCATTCCCTTCTAAAGGGAATGAACACACAGGAGATCGAGCGGTGGCCAAGGCAAACTGGGTACGGTCGCCTTTCTTCCACCTTCCTGGAAGGTGGAGGAAAGGGGCGAATCCAGCGGTATGCAACAGCCGCCCCCACCTTCCCTCCGTCTTCATTCCCTTTGCGAAGGGAATGAAGACGGAGGGAAGGAGGGCGGACAAGGCAAACTGGGTATATTCGCCCCTTCTTCCACCTTCGAGTCAAGGGTGACTGGAAGGTGGAAGAGAAGGGCGAATACCATGGTTTGCCTTGGTGGCTGCCCATTCCCTCCATCTTCCTTCCCTTCAGAAAGGGAAGGAAGATGGAGGGAATGGGCAACCGCCGAGGCAAACTGGGTATATATTTTTTTATTTAGTTAGTTATTTATACCCTGCTCTTCAGCCACAAGGCTATCAGAGCGGCTTACAAATTGTTTTAAGCAATAGCTATTTTACACATCTACACTGCATTAAACAGTTTCTTTCCAATGTGTGTTATCTAATCGCCCCCACAAGCTGGGAACTCAATTTACCGACCTACAAAAGGATGGAAGGCTGAGTGAACCTTGGAGCCCGCTGGAATCGAACTTGCAACGTGGTGGCTTTCAGTACTGGCATTTAACCACTGCACCACCAGGGCTCCTTTTTTCAACCTTCGCCCCTTTTTTCCACCTTCGAGTCAAGGGTAACTGGAAGGTGGAAGAGAGGGGCGAATGCCGAGTTTGCCATGGACGCCACCCATCCCCTCCATCTTCATTCCCTTTGCAAAGGGAACGAAGACGGAGGGAATGGGCAGTGGCTGAGGCAAACCAGGTTCATTCGGCCCCCTCCTCTGTCTTCACCCCCTTTGGGGAGCAACCAAAGGTGGAAGAGAGGGGTGAATGTAGCGGCTGGGTGGCTGGCAGAGCCCTGCCAGCTGACCCTGTTTGCTTTCCAAACTCATGAGGAGATCCTCGGGAGTTGGGAAACAAAGAGGATCAGCTGGCAAGGCTCCCCCAGCCAGCCAGCCAAATTGGGGGGTGGTCTTATACAGCGAATATATAACAAACTCTATATTTTTACTTGAAAATTGGGGGGGTCGTCTTATATGCCCAGTTGTCTTATACGCCGGAATATACGTATTTAGGAAACACAAGTTAACACTGCAGTATCTCTACATGCCAGATGTATTCCCTGTGGAATACAGTGAGACTTAATGCCCATGTAAGTCAGGATAGGATTGCAGCCCTAAATGGTTAAATGGAGCATTTCCCAACCTGGCACCCTCAAGATATTTGGGGACTTCAGTCCCCCTCAGCTCCAGCCAGTATTAGTGGTCAGGAATGCTGTGAATTGTAGTTCAAAACATCTGGAGGACATCTGGTTGGTGAGATCTAGTTAGAGGGAAAATGCATAAAATCATCCCCAAATCACCTTTCCATTCAGCCTGACAAAAGCTAGCTGGGACTGAATTGCCACCCACTGAAACTACAGCCAGAGCAGCTATCATAAGAAGATAATAATTTTGCCAGGAATTACAGCTGGCTTTTCAAATGGAGATCTCATGGTGTTTGGTTTGGCAGATGCAACTGAAAAAAAGAAAACAGTTCAGCATTAGTTTAATCTGTTTCTACCTGCTATTTCTTCTTATTGAGTGGTTTCCCAGTCATTTCATAATAATCTTCCCTCCACTTCATAATCAAGTTGATAACAGTGCTGAATGTTCAAGAAGATTTCCCCAGCTCTCCTCAGTTTAATAAATTATATTATAAATTATATTAATTTAATATGAATTAATAAATTATTATACATTATTAATAAATTAATAAATTGTTAGAAACCATAAAAAATTATAATGCGGACATAGCCTTCTAGTACCTCCTAGAATATAACTCTATGCTAAATGCAATGCATATAATTCAGGTTATATTAATTACTGACTGAATCATGAAGCACGATGAAAGAAAGAAAGAAAGAAAGAAAGAAAGAAAGAAAGAAAGAAATGTAATCCACAAATTTCTTTAAAAAGCAAATATTCCATGCTGTATAACAGGGATAGGAAATATCTTTCAGCTCAGGAGCAACATTTTAGTTAAAAATAAATAGCAATAGCACTTCTATTTCTATACTGCTTATCAGTGCCAAAGCACTCCCTAAGCAGTTTACAATGTGTTAGCTACTTGTCCCCATCAAGCTGGGTAATCATTTTACTGACCTACAGATGGATGGAAGGCTGAGTGAACCTTGGAGCCCTCTAGGATCAAACTTGCAATGATGTGACTTTAGTACTGGCATTTAACCACTGCGCCACCAGGGCTCCCTACAAAAAATGTTGGGGGGGGGTAATATTTCATCTGTGGATGGGATCAAAGGCATGTGCTGGATCCAAAAGTGTGTGAGAAAAGATGTAATTCTTATTACAACCTGTACCCAACATAACATACACCGGTGGTGTGCTAAGGGTGAGTTGCTCTGTTGCCCTGCCCCTGACACAGCCACCAGTTGACTGATTGGGTCCTGTTGCATTGGCAGCAGGGGCGGTGGGGTGATGATGTGACCCCCTGGGCACCCAGGCGAAATCAAAACCTATGTCAAAAGTTGGTCTAGTTCTATAACAGAGTAAATCATGTCTATTTTTCAAAATATTCGAACTATTCAAAAATATTTGGACTATTCAAAAAATCCAGTTAATTAGTTGGGAGGTCTGTCTTCACGGACTCAATTCTTAAAAAATAAACCATCTATCTATCTATCGAAGGTTTGGGTATGTTTCCTTTCACAGTGTGCTGATTGGCAGCTTAGGAAACATCCAGCCAATCCCCTCACTCCCTCAGCCGATCACCACCCACATGCAAATTCCCTGTCCACCTCACAATCCACTCCTGCCACACAATCTGCATCTACACCCCCAGCCTCGCAAGGGCCCCTCCCTCCTCTCACTCCCTCAACCAATCACCACCCACATGCAAATTCCCTGTCCACCTCACAGTCCACTCCTGCCACACAATCTGCATCTACACACCCAGCCTCGCAAGGGCCCCTCCCTACTCTCACTCCCTCAACCAATCACCCACATGTAAAAAAATGCAGTTTTTTCCTAAAATAATTTCATGTAGCTGAATTGTGATGTAGATCTGTCACTCTAAGCTGCAACCAAGTCTTGAAACCCCAGCAAGGAACATACCAGTGTATGTTACGCTGGGCACACCAATACTAATACTAATACTAATGCTAATACTAATACTATTACACCAGTGGCTCTTAACCTTTTCTTTATCAGGGCCCCCTTTAAATATCTTTTGTTGCCATGCAACCCAAAGACTTAACTCAAGATTTAAAACCCTAACAACAACAAAATGATGCCAGTGGCTCTTAACCTTTTCTTTACCAGGGACCCACTTTAAATATCTTTTGTTGCCATTGGTCCCCAAGATTTAACTAAGATTTAAACCCTAACAGCAATAATAATAACACCTAATAACAACAATAATAATACAATTACAACAGTGCCTCTTAACCTTTTCTTTACTAGTGGCTTTACTAGTGGCTTCTTTAAATATCTTTTGTTGCCATGGACCCCCAAGACTTTAGATTTCTAATCATCATCATCATCATCATCATCATCTCCTCTCTGGCTTTTCTTCACAAATGAAGATTCAGGAAGGACTCATCCCGCACTTTCTGCAAGCGTGCTGATGACTAAAAAGGCGAATCTGAGATAAACAAATCTGGTTGCAGAAAGCACAGCAGAAGGTCTCCTTGGGTGATGTTTCCAGGTTGTGATTCTTTCTGCTTGTTCGGTGTAAGTTCTCAAATAAGGCTGCAGCATTGTAGATAGTGCGTCTCCATGCCTCCCAACGTGAGGCCAGGGTGGACCATTGTTGGTGATCAATTTGGTCGAGCCTGAGATGTTGTTTCAGGAAATCCTTGTATTGCTTTTTTGGAGCGCCCCTCTTACGCTGACCCATGGCGAGTTCACTGTAGAGTACTATTTTTGGGAGGCGATGGTCCTCCATCCTAGAAATGTGCCCTGCCCAGTGCAGCTGTGTTCTCAATATCATGGCCTCAATGCTGGTGATCCCTGCTTGCTCAAGGACAGCAACATTCGTCACATTGTGCATAAACAGAGCTGATGAAAGCGTTCGAGGAGTCGTAAGTGGTGGTAATAATAATAATAATCTCTCTGGCTTTTCTTCGCAAACGAAGATTCAGGAAGGACTCATCCCGCGCTTTCTGCAAGCGCGCTGATGACTAAAAAGGCCAATCCGAGATAAACAAGTCCGGTTGCAGAAAGCACAGCAGAAGGTCTCCTTGGGTGATGTTTCTGGGTTGTAATTCTTTCTGCGTTGTCATTTCTCTTCAAGACTTGTTCGGCATGAGTTCTCAAATAAGGCTGCAGCATTGTGGATAGTGCGTCTCCATGCCATATGTGTATGTGTGTTTATGTGTATATATATATGTGTGTGTGTGTGTGTGTGTGTGTGTGTGTATGTGTGTGTATGTGTGTGTATGTGTGTGTGTGTGTGTGTGTGTATAAAAAAGATTTTGGCCATTTTCTCACCAACCACATTAAGCATGGTTTGAATCACACCTGAGCTATTTCTTCTTCTTCTTCTTCTTCTTCTTCTTCTTCTTCTTCTTCTTCCTCCTCCTCCTCCTCCTCCTCCTCCTCCTCCTTCTTGTTAACTTTATTTATATGTCACCCATGATTCAAAGCAGTTCGATCTTGTTTTAGTTCCACAGAACTAAATTGCCATAGCCTGTTATTGCTAATGGTAGATAACAGCAAAAGAAGCTTAGGGTGGTTGAACCCCATGGGTTGCATATAGCCTGCAGGCCACACATTCTCCACCCTTGCTTTAAAGAGTGAAAAACCCCAGAATCTTCAGATAAACAAGGAAATTACCAAGAACTCCCAACCAGATGGTTTACACTGGGACTATATAGATAAATGAACCAACAGTGACAGCCAATATGCTTCACACCAACACAGTGGTACAGTAAACCTGCTCTGATATCTGTCGCTTGGCACCCAAATGTAAGGGATGCTATAGAAGCATCCAATGGATCATATTGTGCTAGAATCAAGCAGCTAGATTCATCAGCCAGAGTTGTTGGCTGTGGCAGTGCTCATCTCCATGAAATGTAAATGCTTAACTGGAAGAAGGATAGCAAAAGAAGGGATGGAAGAATGTGAATTAATGGTAGCTCATACCTCAGATATTGATGTTAGATGGCACAGGATTTCAGTGGACAAGCTGCATCACAAATCTATCTCCTCTCCTTTATTCATCCAAAGTGTTTTTGTGGTTTTCATGGTACATTTCATTCAGTGCCTCTCAAATGGCTATGTTTGATTGATGGGGCTGGAATTCGCCAGCACAACAAATTCTTCATGTTTGGGAATTCTGTGTACGTGACCAGGATCAGGCAACATATGAAACAAGCACTCACGAACGATCACCCCACTAGTTCATTCTTGTACATTTCCACAGTGCTGCCAGCCATCCCTGGATGGGACACATAGAAGTTTCTTAAGGTAGTATTCATAAATTATCATATGTTGCTGTGATGTGACCATCTTTCAGGCCATTCATTTCTTACTAGGTGCCTCTGGATATCTGTGATGGAATTCTTTTTGTAGAAATTTCTGGTTCATATTGTAGGGCATATTTTCTATTCACATGGGAACTCCTGAGTATTGGGCCTCTCTGGTGCCTCATGTGAACAATCAGTGGATTCTCCTGTAACTCCACATTGCTAGAAAAGATCAGTATTGTTTGGCAAGCTGTCCTTCAGAGAAGAATGTTTGTCTTAACTTATCTTCTCATGACAAGCTTCCAAGGTTGCCCAGGGTGACTTAGAAAAAAAAGAAGAAGAAAGCTGTTTGTTTCTTTGTTTTGAGTATTTATGCCCTGCCCGTTATCCAAAAATGCTCCCAAAGCACCTTACAAATCATTAATTTGACAGGCTAAATATCTAAATGAGACAGGACACACACAAGGAAAGGGGAATGACACTGGGAGAAGGCATTAAGTTTATTAGATACTGGCTGCTCTCCTCCTTCCTCAGAGACCAGAGTGATGGCAGTTGGAATATGGAGGGAGGGGCTCTTACCAACCACTGAGGGAGATATGATGGAACTGGGCCTAGCCACTCTTCTCCCTCAGACGCCAGAGCAATGGCAGTCGGAATATGGAAGGATGGTTTCTCCCAGGCATGATGGAGGTGTTCCTTGCTGCTCTTCTCTCCCACAAAGGCCAGAGCAATGACAGTTTGAATACCAATACCAAACTCAGACCAAGAGCTTCCGTTGAGATCTGCCAGGGTCTTGACAGATGATATCTTTGGTCAGCATCTGGCTGTGAGGCATAACCAGATACTTCTCCAGTCTCCCCCGCCACTCTCCACCAGCCACAGAATGGCCATTTGAAAGGGCTGTTGCAGCAAAACCATGAGTTCTGTGGGGCAGGGAATGGTCAAGAGTGTAAGAGAACACAAACCTCAAGGTATATTATTACATATGTCACTAACAAGATGCCAGCCATTGTCTGTTTTTCAAATGGGAATGCTATATCATAAAGGGAAGTCTGGATCACTCTTACATCCACTTCATATTTATTGGTGTTCTCAGATACTAGCTATACCTGGTGTAACATACACCGTCCCCCCCACACACATGCTACACCCCCTCCCAGCGGTACACATGCTGCCCCCATGCCCCTCCCTGTGCCACCCTCCCTGCATTCCCCCGTGCCCCCCCGCTCCCATGCCACCCTTGTGCCACCCCTGCGCCTCCTTCCCTGCGCTGCCCTCCCCATGTTTCCCTGTGCCCGCGCTGTCCTTACACTGCCCCCTGCGCCCATGCCACCCTCCCTGTGCCGCCCTCCCCTCGTTCCCCCATGCCCTACCCAAACCCACGCCACCCTCATGCTGCCCTCCCTGTGCCTCCCTCCCCGTGTTCACCCGCACCTCCCTCCTGCCCTCCCCAAACCCACACCACCCTCTCGTGCCCTGCACCACCCTCCCTGCGTTCCCCTGAAGCCCTTCCTGCATTCCTCACACCCTCCCCGTGCCTGCGCTGCCCCCTGCCTGCACCACCCTCCCAGTGATGCCCTCCCCGCCTTTCCCCACCCCCACACTGCCCTCCTGCCCCCCACGCCCACAACACCATCCCCGCGCTGCCCTCCCCGTGTTCCCCCACGTCCTCCCAAACCCGCGCCACCCTTGCACCACCACCCCACACCCGTGGCACCTTCCCCAAATTCCCCTGCCCCCATGCTGCCCCCTGTGCCCACACCACCCCTCACTCCTACCACCCTCCCCACACACTGCCCTCCCTGTGCCAACCCCCATGCCGCCCTCCCCCCTGTGCATGCGCACACACACATGCTACTCACACCTCCTCTGCCCTAAATGTCCACATGGTCCCACCCCAGTGTGCTGATTGGCTGCCCTACCAAGCTTTGATTGGTTGGTCAGTTTCCTAAGCAGCCAATCAGCATACTGGAAACGGCAACATACCCAAGAGAATTATATATAGAGATGCTACCATCATTGTTCTTTTTTAGAGTACAAGAATAATAGCTATTGAATAGATCTTTGCTATATAATTCTCCAATTATCACTTCATTTACATTAGGTCCATGCAGGAGTGAAAATGTTCAGGACTTTATCAGATGTTCCCCCTTGAAACGTTCTTTTGCCGGCATAAAAAATCATTTTTTTATGCCAGCAAAAGAATTCCCCCCACCCGCACTTACCTCCTTTCCTGGCAAAGGCTCCTCCGGTAATAAAGAGCCTACATGATGAAGTTCAAAAATAAAGATTAAGTCAAAAGGTTAAAGTAAGCACACACACACACTTTAAAACTTACAAGTAACCGAGGGAGGGTCAAAAAAGGTTTGTCACTTACTTGGATGTCCCGATGTGACCTGGAAGTGTTTGCGCTAATCCAGCCGTTTTTGGGGTAAGTCCAAGATTTAAAGGGACAGAGGCCTCGCACGCCGGCAATGCTGGCAAACAATCAGCAGGGAGATCTATTGACGGCTTAAGCAGTCAATTAAAAGGTATGGGTTTGGGGTTGATTTTAACCACGAAAGGGTGGCATTGTCTGATCCGTGCGCCCTTTTGCAGTTATGTGGCGTCCTTTTGATGCCATATTTTCTGTGTCTGATAAAGACCTCAGTTGGGTTTCTTCCTTTTACTGCTTTTTAAAAAATGTTTTTAAAGAGTTAATAGTGAAGGCCTTGAGGAATCTCTCTCTGCTCACAGTCCAAGTAACACAAGTGCTATTAAATTAACTTGCACAGGCTTGGGCAATAAATCTTCCTTTTTAAATGGCATGGGAAATATAAGCATGTGATCATTGTCCTCTCACAGGAACTCAGCTATGACAAGTAGGACTGAAACAACCCATAGATAACTAATTCATACCATGTTGGCCAAAATTAAAACATTAAAATTTCATAGATATAATCATATAATGAAAAATGTTCCTTTTCCTTTTTAGCCCTTGGAAGTCAAAGACTTCTCCTTGCTACAGCTATTGATTTAGGCTGCTGTGATTTTATTTTATTTTATTTTCCCTTCATTTTATGAAGAAGGAACTTTCAGACAAGTCAGAGGACATGAACTATTAAAGTGGACAGAGCACAGGGGAATATGCTATGGTGGGGAAATGGGCTTGAGCAAAGGACTGAGCATGGACCTAATTGGCTTTTTCCATCTCTTTGTCCACTGACATGATGACAACTCTTCTGAAATTTATTTTCAAGCAGACACACATATAAATAACATCTGTGAGACGTGTGCACATGTAAGACAGAGAAGGCAGATCTCTGAAGAATAGAGTCAAATAAAACATGCTGTTCTGAGTGTTCAACCGCCTCATATTTCAAACTTGTATTCAGACGAGAGAGCAACGTTTCTCTGGGTGGCTGCTTAACTGCTTTTCAGTGAAGTTCAATGAAAGAGGACAGAGTAGGATCTCATCATGTTTTAAATTCTGTACCATGGAACATGAAACAATATATTCTATATCACATTTGGGTAGTAAAGTGTGTTAGGGAATATATTTGATTTTGCCTTCACATAGTAAATTGCACTAGGGGGCATTTTCTATTGAACGTTCTATAGCAGGTATAGGGAATGTATGCCCCCCTATATGTTGCTGGACTGCAACTCCCATCAGCCTACCCACAACATCTGGAGGCCTACATTTTGTCCACCCCGAGGTACTGTATAGTAACAATTGTACCTCTAGTTATTCATACTAACAAATGATTACTATTCAGAATTAGCTAATTTTATTTTTAAATATTCAGAGCTTGTTGATAACTTTCATGCATTATCTCATTCATTTTAAATGATGGTTGAGAAAAGTAAAGTTTCATTAAAAAAATGGGTGAAGCTGAGATTCATGAAAGAAAATTTAGAAAGAGGTGATTGTGAATGAGCAAAGAACATGGAAGTGATGACTGTTCTGTGTGCATAGCCACTGTTAACAGTATACATCTTTGTCTATTATAAAGAGAATCTACATTATCAATGAAAGCAAGCCAGGATGCTATGCAGCAGGGTTTGGTCATTCTGCACGATTTTTGTGCATTTTTCAAGCCACCAAAAGGTGGATTTGTTTCCATAATCGGTTTAGCAGGGCTTTTTCACTAGACCGTTGTTCTCTTGTTTTTTAGGTGGTCTGTTATTTTACAAATGCTTTTGCAAGGATGTATCCTTCTGCAAATTTGTCACACAGACCAATATTAGTAACCCAGCAGCTGGTACTTAATGCTTATATTGAAGAAAATTGTGAAAAGACAACACAAGCACAAGGTTGTTGTTTTATTTTCTGAGTATCAAACAGGCTGTTGACAATACTTTTTGATTCACAGTCTGTCTGTTCATAAGGACTTCTAGATGAGTAGATTCTTAGTGACTGTTCTGTTCTTGTGTGTATACTTGTCTGTATGCTATCTATTTTCTGGCATCCCGTATGGACTCTATATGGGCTACATGTTTTCTGTCACTATCTTCTATGTTAATTATAATACAGAATTTTGTACAATTTCATTTGTTTTCATTTTATAATTCATTATTATTTCTTCTACAGTTTCCTTCTCTTTCTGTTTATCAGTTTGTGGAGCCTCCTCCTTCATGCATATGGTAAAGGAGAATTACAACCCACATCACTTGTCCTACTGAAATTACACATGCCTATTTCTTCCTTTTTAAAAGAGGTATTTATATACCCTAGGATAATAGCATCTTCAAGGAGTGTGTCTAACAGCATAAGAAATATTGTATTAAAAGACAATTGAAACCCATTTTAAGAACAGTTTGAAAATATTCTCTGTAAGCAATTATAAGAAATAAGGCCAACAACCTAAGGCAAAGTTGTCCTGAAAGAATAATGTAATTAGAGAGCCTGTGTTTCTTGTTTCATACCATGGAAGGAGGACGAGGGTAGCATGGAATGCTAGAAACTACGTTTATGTTGTAGTAATTGTATGCATGATCTGGAGTCAGTGATAACTTTAAAATGACTTCAATAGAAGTATAGTGTCTAGATCAAGGGAAGTAATAGTGCAACTCTAGTCTGCCTTGGTCAGACCTCACCTGGAATACTGTGTCCAGTTCTGGGCACCACAATTCAAAAAGGATATTGACAAATTGGACCATGTCCAGAGAAGGGCAACTAAAATGGTGAATGTCTGGAAACAATGCCTTATGAGGAGAGACTTAGGGAACTGGGTATGTTTAGCCTGGAAAAAAGATGGTTAAGAGGCGATATGGTAGCCCTGTTTAAGTATTTGAAAGGGTGTCACGTTGAGGATGGAGCAGATTTGTTTTCTGCTGCTCCAGAGACTGGAACACGGAACAATGGATGCAAGCTCCAGGAACAGAGATTCCACCTCAACATTAGGAGGAACTTTCTGACAGTCAGAGCTGTTCGGCAGTGGAACACACTCCCTCGGAGCATGGTGGGGTCTCCTTCCTTGGAGGTCTTTAAACAGAGGCTGGATGGTCATCTGTCAGAGATGATTTGATCGTGATTTCCTGCGTGGCAGGGGGTTGGACTGGATAGCCCTCATGGTCTCTTCCAACTCTGCAATTCTGTGATTCTATGACAAGGTCCTAACCAGTAGTGATCAAACAAATGCAGACATATGGAGCATGTGCTGTTGCCCTGTGCTTTATCTGTAGAAGCTTATTTAATTTATATGTAGGTTTGGCCTATAGAAGGATCAGAAAGAGTGTTCACCTAATGTTACTTTCTTCGTCTGCACCACGTGCATATATCTCTGCCAACTACATATGACAGCACATACCCAATGAAGTGCACTCTGTTCCACAAAAGCTGATGCCATAATAAGTATGTTACTTTCTACTAAATTGTTTTGTATGTGTTTCTGTTTGTGTGTTTGTTTCCTCAAACAGAGTAATATCTGGATTTTTTTTTAATGGTTGTGGATGGATATAGCAGTAAATGATGGCTTCTTATGTGAATGACCTTGGGAGGCCCTTACACTCACAGGTTGCCTCTCCTGC
Organism: Gambelia wislizenii; assembly: GCA_030847615.1. Lineage (NCBI taxonomy): Eukaryota > Metazoa > Chordata > Lepidosauria > Squamata > Crotaphytidae > Gambelia > Gambelia wislizenii. The sequence goes on from JAUMIR010000004.1 coordinate 116,686,199, forward strand.
CTCCTCCTCCTAGTACTGCAGCAAGAAATTCAGAAGCTTTGCTTCCGTTGCGAACACAGTGTGGTGTTATGTATGAATCCAACTGAACTCTGCTTAGTCTTCACTGTCATTTTGCTGAAACACATCAGCTTCAAACCTTCATCTCAAAAAAACAGAGCTTTCATTGTCCAGAGCTGAGGACTCAATAAACTTTGGTGAGTCAAAAATCAAAGTAAATGCTTACAGTACACTCGGGGCTGTGCTGGAAGAGGAGAGGGGGAAGAAGTGGGATAGCTTGAGGCTTGCCTAAGCTCATTCTTGTTATGATAAAGTATAGACAGTGTTATGTCTAAAATTAGTCTAAATATAGCCATGGGCTAAACAGAAATCTTGTGCAGTATAGTGTAAGTCCACATGAGAGCTGCAAATGCTATATTCAAACACACATTCACGTATAAGCCATCTACAATATGGATCTGTGGTACAGAGTTCTTCTAAGATTTATTAGGAGTGAAACCGAACAGACCTTTTAAAATTTGGGACAGTGACCTGAATAGACATTATCTAAAACCAAATGCCTTTATTCTCAAGGTAGAGAAAGTATGTTCAGAGCACAACTCACATATTGTAGAATGTCTGTCTGCATTTGCAATATAATTAGATGTTCTGTGTAAGTAATAAGCCTTGTGTTTATGATTCAATTGTTTATTCATTTTGCACACTGTTCAGTTCCTTTTAAGCAACACCCTTATCACAAGCATACAGCTCTTCACCTTTACTGTATATCTCATTAGATCTTGCAAGCAAAGCATTTCAAGTCTGGTCAATACTTGGATAAGAGTTCCTCAAGGGAAACGCGGGATGCTTTTTTGGAAACAGTTCAATAGGTGACATTCTCTTTAAGTCAGCACAGCACCAGTCACCCAGCCTGATGACAGGAGACTCAGATGAGTGCAGTGTCCTCCTTTAATTCCTCAGCTGCCACATCATATTGTTATGATGATAAACCATTTCAGCTTGAAAGTTAAGAACAATCGGAGGGTAACACTATTCTGGCACTCAAACTCCCAACTAGCAAGTTTGCTCTGTGTCCTTCAAGGTGAAAGGTAATACATACACAAAGCTAGCAAACAACGCTTTGGAGCATGTTGTTAGGGAGACCAGTTTGAAAAAGTTTCATTCTGTGTCATCTCAATGCCAGACCAACTCAACTTGCTTTCCAGTATCACATCAGTGATCCCACATCACTGGAACATGCACGTACTATTCAGGGATTTCCTGCTGGTACATTCACAAAATTATATGGCATACTACTAGTTGAACAGACTTTGTGGTAGATAGAGATCTGCAAAGCATCAGGGAAAATCTGGCACCAAGTAGTACAAGAAGGGGTAGCTTATAGAGAAAAGAGTCAAGGCAAACAGCCAGATTGGCAGAGCTTGGAAAATGTATGTTGTTAGACTATAAATCCCAGAATATTCTAACCATGGGGGATTTTAGCACTTCTTGTCAACAATGTAACTTTTCCAAGCTGTGCAAATAGGCACAATCAAGTTCAGACAGTAGCCAGTGTGACCTAGAAGTGCTACAGCTCCCAGCATCCCCCATGTTGGCTGGAGGATTCTGGAGGTCATAGTCCAACAATGTAACTGTCCAAAGCTCTACAGACAGACAAAATCAAACTTGTCTCTTGCCCAGAGAATAGCCAACCCAGCTTGAAAGCTGTGGCATCACTAAAGCTGGTGTCACACACATACTGGACGGTGTCACCTGGTGCAGTTCAGCCTCTCTGAATCCCCCTAGTGCCGCTACTGCCTGATAGCCCTTGTAGCCTGTCAAGTGAAAGGAAACAAGTAGATTGACCAGTTAGATGTGCTTGCTTTGGAAAAAGAGAGAACCTGATAGGACAAAGAACTTTTGACTTGCAGTCTGAAGTGACTTAACATCTGGATTTAATCAAAATGAGAGATGGAATTGAGTTTCACATGGATATTGGTGAGGCAGCAAGTCTATGCCCTTTATCTAAAAAAATGAGGACAACTTTTCAAGAATCCTGTTTGTCCATTCCATACTGTGGCCTCTGATATTGGCTGTAGAAGCACATCTGCACTTCTTACACTGCAGAATCTAATTGTAACCTCAGTATTGATCTTCTAAGACAAAGTGTATTGTTTCCTTAGACATTTCTGGGCAGCCTGTGGGGGGCAATTAGCTAACACACATTGGAAACTGTTTAATGCAGTGTAGATGTGTAAATAGCTATTGCTTAAAACAATTTGTAAGCCGCTCTGATAGCCTTGTGGCTGAAGAGCAGGGTATAAATAAATAAATAAATAAATAAATAAATAAAAAATTTTAAAAAATAAGTCATTTGTGTATCCAGTTCCTTATTCTTGGGACAAGTATTAAAACTCCAAGTCTGCCAAGAGGTGTCCCTGTTCCTTTAAGGACAGCTGTACATAAAGAATTCAGATTACTACATGCTTCGTATGTTGTGCTAATATTAAAACACAACCGGATGCTGTCTGTCTTTGTACTTCTGCACCTTTTCATTTTTTCCCTCTAGCATACATTTGTCATGCTTTTAATTTTTCCTCCAAGTAGATCTCTTTTATGTTTTCTATTTACTCTCCTTGGCAGAGTCATTGAGCACAGGAAATACGCTATCTGCAAAATGCCAAAAACACTTTCTTCTTCGTGTTCTGGTAATAGGTAACTGGATAGTTATAGGAAAGGATCTGAACTCCATGCTTTCCCTATTCATGTATAGGGTTTTGATTTTATTTGAAATGAAAGGCGTAAACTCCAGGTCTGAAAACTAATAGAATTTCAGCATTTACTTGCTGATCCATAGCCTTTGGGTTAGATTGTGTGTCAGCCAGCAGCCAGCTTGTAGAATGAAGAATACTTTAACACAAAAATGAAAAGATTTCTGTTAGATGCACACCAGGTACTAGATACAGAGAATGATTGTTGTGGATTATTATTAGAAATATTCCACTCTCTCTGAGTTCTGAAGAAGTCACGGGAAGAAAACACATCCAGATAATACTGGCTTGTGAACCGCTATGGGGAAAAATGCTGTTTTTTCAGCATAAAACTGTTGCTTCTTGAAACACTTAAATTTAAGGATTGCAGGCTCCTATGGAAAAAACTAGCACTACATCTTGTTGATTTTAAAAATGCTACTGTACTTAGGCTGCAGCTGATATTGATTAGCTGATTGAATGATTGGCTGATTTTATCATTTATTTATTTGTTTCATTTATATGCTGCTTTTTCTAAGTGTGGGATCCAAGGCGGCTCACAAACAATAACACAAACTTAGCTAAAAACATAGTAAAACAATTAAAACACAATTGAAACATTGCCATATTAAAACCATAAATTAACAATACAAGATCATTTTTAAAACATTCAAAAGTTAACACTAGAGTACCCACCCGCCCCCATAAGAAGGCTCTCTGCAAGCAATTACTCATTAAAAGTCTGCTTAAACAAGATCTTTGCCTGCTAAGAAAAGGAGAGCAAGAGGGGGTGAGAACCAACTATTTATTATCAAATTAGACTTCAGAGCAGTGTACAAAAACATAGATAATAAATTATTTAAAAACTATATAATACAGTACAATCAACCATTGACAGAAACCAGGCACAATAAAATATAGGAAACAAATATTACAAGACAGATTGAAGGATTCTATAAACTAGAAGGGCTGAGTAAATAAAAATTAATCAATCTGGTACCCAAAAGATTGTAAAGCAGGGGCTAAACATACCTATAGGGAGAAGGCATTGCAAAATTGGGATGCCACCACTGAGAAAGTCTTATTGTTTATTGTGAAGCCAAAGGCTTTCATGGCCAGCATCCATAGATTTTCCTTGGGTTTTTTTCCGGGCTTTAAGGCCATGTTCTGGAACAGCTTATTTCTGGCGTTTCACCTGCATCTGTGGCTGGCATCTTTAGAGAACGGTTGGGTAGGAGTGTGTGTGGGGTTTATTTATGTAAACCCCTGTTGGAGAGGATATGTAAATTTGTGTATTTGAATGGCTAGTTTCTGGGTGGAGATATGTAAGGAGGATTAGTGTTAGTATTCGCCATTCAAATACACAAATTTACATATCCTCCCCAACAGGTGTTCACAGTATATAAACCCCATACACACTCCTACCCAACCATTCTCTGAAGATGCCAGCCATAGATGCAGGTGAAACGTCAGAAATAAACTCTTCCAGAACATGGCCTCACAGCCTAGAAAAAAAAATCCAAGGGAAATATTATTGTTTATATTTACATGATGCACTTCCAATAAGGAGTGGGGCTTTATTTGGAGTATGACCTTCATAGAAGATCTGAGCCGAAGATCTTAAGACATGGGCAGGGTGATTTGAGAAGAGACATTCCTTCAGGCATCATTTATTTGCCCCATGTTGTATAGACTTACATGCTGATATACATGTAGAAGAGATACAGTAAAATATATCTTTCTGAAGACTTGTTGGCCAAACTCCATTCGAGAGCCAAGAAACAGAGGAGGTCCAAGAAATGGAGCCCAAGGCAAATTCATCTGCATTGGATCCAAAAGTTGTTGAATTACAATTTATTGGAAACACCAGAAAGCAGTCTCTGTGCTGCCCATGGATCTGGGGAACATTTTTTAGTCTGAGTAATTTCTCAAGGACCATATACCTAAGATGTTGTGTCATTTCGTCTCTCCTCCCAGCTGAAGGACATGGCCTAGGAAGGGATAGAAGAATAGTGGTGGTGAACAATGGGCTTTGCAGATGGTGCAGCTGGAACACTTGGCTTCTTGGACCATGTCTGCAGTTTCATGAAGATGGACTTCTAGCAAGGGATGGTTTGCACTTCACAGCAGTACACAAACAAAGTGCACACATTTAGGATGGGTGACACCTGGCTTGACAACAGTGCATGTGAAAGAGATCTAGGAGTCTTAGTAGACCACAAGCTGAACACGAATCAACAGTGAGATGAAGTAGCTAAAAAAAAGTCCATGCAATTCTAGGCTGTGCCAATAGAAGCATAGTGTCTAGATTGAGGGAAGTAGTGGTACCACTCTATTCCACTTTGATCAGACCTCTGACCAATACTGTGTCCAATTCTGGGCACCACAATTCAAGAAGAATATGGACAAGTTGGAACGTGTCCAGAGGAGATCAACCAAAATGGTAAAAGTTCTGAAAATCATGCCCTATGAGAAACAGCTTTGGGAGCTGGGTATGTTTAGCCTGGAGAAGAGAAGGTTAAGAGGTGACATGATAGCCCTGTTTAAATATTTGAAAGGATGTCATATTGACGATAGAGCAAGCTTTTTTTCTGCTGCTCCAAAGACTAGGACACGGTGGAATGGATTCAAACTACAGGAAAAGAGATTTCACCTAAACTTTAGGAAGAACTTCCTGATGGTAAGAGCTGTTCAACAGTGGAATGTGCTGCCTCGAAGTGTGGTGGACTCTCTTTCTTTGGAGGTTTTTAAACAGTCTGGATGGCCATCTGTCAGGACTGCTTTGTATTCCTGCATGGCAGGTGGTTGGACTGGATGACCCTCGTAGTCTCTTCCAACTCTATGATTCTGTGTGTAGCCTAATAGAAAGGAATGAAGCTTAGCAACCTTTTAAAGTGTGTGTGTGTAATTGACCACTTTTCCTCCTGTGTTGCACTTCGTTTTTATATTCAAATTTCATCATTCACAAATGAAATGACCCACTAATATATATATTAGTGGTGGAAAAGTCCAGCCTGTGGGCCACATGTGCCCTCCAACTCTCACCAGCATTCCCCAAGCCTCTAGATCACCCCCTCCTATTTAAAAACAATCACTGACAATTTTGACTCAAGATTGACCAAAACAAAAACAACTCAAAAAAACCCACACCCTTGCAAAAATGTGGCAATTTTGTTCCTCTCCCCAACCTTCTCCCATAGACTCAAACACCACCACCTCCCCCCTCCAAAAAAAAGAATAGCTCAAAGCCAGGCATGACCAAAAATGAAATCACATCACTTCCAGTGGTGCTGTGGCCCACCAGGAATACGGGGTGAACTGACCCCAGTGCAGTTGCCCACCCCAATATACCTTAACGGTATCAAAACGGACTTTAATTAATATGGTACTGATTTTGAGATTGATTACTGAATATTATATTGAGCATGAGAATTGGCTATGCCATTTACAACTAAACACACTACAGCCAATGAAATAGTCAATATCATAACATTAAGTTCCTGTCCCATTGGCATTTTGGTGGATAGCCACCAAATTTCAGTGGCAAGCAGTGATGTCAATTAAAAGAAATTCTTAGAAGCACTATGGGCCTAAAAATGACTTGGTACATGGCTCCAGGACATGTTTCCAGTTCTCCAAGGGCAGAACTCAGGACCGGTTTAAGGAATCCCCCCCCCCACAATGCTTTATTTTGGGGAGGGGCATATGTTTATCTCAGGTCAATGTAACCTAACTCAATCTAAGCTATTCACAGTACAGGATAGTCAGATTATTACTAATAATGTTTTTGCAGGAGGAGGGTTACTACAGGGCCCCCACAATGATGGGGCCCCCTGCGGATGCTGACACCACTCGTGCCTTAAACCGGCCCTGGCAGAACTAAAGGTGATGGCAGCAGATCCATTGTTTTTAAATCCTGGCCACATGGAAAATAGACCCTCACAGGGGTGTGGGGTCCATTGTTTTCCAGCAAAGGGAAGACGCTGGTGAGAAGTGCAAATCTCTTCTGCCAGGGTCCAGTATCAGATATAGTCTTGTAAAGAAAGGAGGAGAGATACGCAGCAGTAGTTCAAGCACATTTATATGCTTCTTTTGGCGTATGAGTCACACACACACCACATTTTCCTGGTTTCTACATAACCAAGTTCATATTAATGTTTAGAGGAGCTACTGCTTTCAGGTATCTGTAAGTAAGCAAGGGAATGTGTAAGTAAACAAAAGCAGACCATAAACTCAAACTAGCAGCCCAATCAGCCTGGAAGCCTGACACAGATGTTTGCCACATTTTCCCAGAAGGCTTGATAATAGTTCAAGAGGCAGTCAGACCATATCTGATCAACAAATAACAGGTATCCTTGTAATGCAGGACAGGAGTTAAAAATCACAACAATGTTTGTCATGACAAACAAAAATAACTTTGTGTGACACTTACAGAAAAACCAGGTCACTAGCTTTAGTTTCTTTTAGGTGAGAAAAACCATACCTGATAAAGAGAGTCCAGAAAAAATGTCAAAGGAAATTTATTCCTACCTAGTAAAAATTACATTTGGCCCTGTCTTCTGCCCATTGCAAAGCCACAGCATGCCTCACTCTGTCACATACTATTCCAAACCTCTTTATGAGTACTAAGGACATTTACACATCTGAAGCTTAAATTGACTTTTCCTTAAACAATCTGCAATGCAAATTGTGACACCTACATTGGAGAGAATGCAGAATCACATTTCTCTTCTGTTTCTGCCCACATTAACATGTCAGAGCCTCTGAGGTACCTAGGTTCTGTTCAGAGATGTCTTTTTAAAGAAGGCAAAGGAGATGGCCAGGGGATGATGTGCAGCCATAATATATGAACTGTATTAGCTGGGTGAGTTGTACTAAGCATGCATAATCAATGAGCAAGCCATCAGAATGACAGAAAGCGGGGGGGGGCAGGAAAAATACGAAATGAAGGAAAAATTCACTGCCATGATCCCTCCTTGCTGGTTAGTAAAGAAAAAAATGAGACAATATTTTGGGATAGAGGATGGATGTGGAAGTGCAAGTGCGATGGAGGGAAGAAGACCTCAGAATCCTTTCTCCCACTCAGACTTTTGATCCAAAAATGGAAATGAAGCTATACAGGTTGTTGTTGTTTTCTGTCAAGTCAACTTCAGTTTATGTCAACTGTTTGAATGAGAAACCTCCAAAATTCCTGGTCATCAACTGCCTTTCTCAGGTTTTGCAAATGCAGGGTCGTGGGTTCCTTGACTGAGTCTATACATCGCAGTGTGATCTTCCTCTCTTGCTACTGCCTTCCATGTTACCAAGCATTGTTGCTTTTCCAATGGGTCATGTTGTATCGCAATATATCCAAAGTATGACACACCTCAGTTTGATCACCTTCATTTCTAGTGAGAGTTGCACTTTGATTTGCTCTAAGACCTGTTCATTGGAGGGGGGGGTAGGAATCTGTAGTAAATTATGCAGGGGTATGTGTATAAAAGCTTTGTGTCCTTCAAGATGGACTTTAAGAAGCTCTGAAGTTCTTTTCCAAGTCCATCTGAGGAAAACTGCACTGCCACTACTAATTTCCACTAGATTTCAATCTGCTCTTTTGCTAAAATTTGCAGCTGGACCAAGACAGATTCTAATAGATGATAGACTTATAAAGATTCGCCATATGCCAGTCCACATGGTATTATATTGCTGATGCCTAATTGCCTCTAATAATATGTGTCATGTAGTATGTGTGTGTGTGTGTGTGAGAGAGAGAGAGAGAGAGAGAGAGATTATGACATTTCTGTACTTTTTTGTGATACTTAATAATCCACAGGCAATGAAATGAGTAGCTATTTACATGGTTGTTATCATCATTGTTATTATTCATACCCCAACTTTTCCTAAAAATGGGGCTCAAGGCATGTTACAAATTAAAATGAGCACTGTATCCAACTGAAATATACAAAAGATCAGCATTAAAATAGAATTAACCTATTCAAAAATATAAAGCTACTAACCATTAATACATATAATTAAATATAATGAAACACAATTTAAACGGTATATTTGGTAATATATTTATGGTACAATTAAACCAATACAGCACCCTCTGAAAAGCTCTTACTTTAAAACCTGTTGATACTGCAAGTTCTAACAAAGTGATATTATGGGTTCATATAGGACCACATTCATTTTGCAATGAGTCATTACCTTCTTTATGTTTCCTATTAAATTGAATATTTACTCAGTGGGATTTAGATTTTAAGGAGATCAGCAAATTTCAAAACTGGTTAAAGAATTTTATTCTTTATTTTCTCATTTTTTTAAAGGGTTTTTGCCATCTCTGTAGCATATTGTTTTGCATGCCATTAACAGGAATCTTGAAAATGGCCATGGTCTGCTCTCGGGCTTCCATTTGTTGTTTTCTTTAACTGTATGTTTAGGACACAAATTGAAGCATTATTTCTACAAGGTGAAATCAATAAATCATTTATCAGTTGTTCCAGTTTGTGTAGTAAATTGTAATTATCACAATCCCTTTGCTGGCACAAGCTTATCAGACAAACAGGATTTGGGAGTCAAGAAAAAGCTTCCTAAACAATAATAGAGTTACATAATGTCAATTGTGATGCTCCTGCTTGCATCCTGTGTGACTGAAGTGTTAATGTTGAATCTGGTGTCTCCATTAGTGTGTACCTTGACTACCCAGCAAAAACATTGAGTAATCAGTTATGGGGGCAATAGATATCACTATTGAATTCAGCAGGCTTGGCTGTGGTTGAGAAGCCCTTTGAAGATATTTCAAAAAGACCAGGCATTTCTCTTTTTTGGGGGGGGTGGGAATTAAAGCAAAGCCTAGGCTTAATTTAAAAAAAAAAAGATGAAGAAGAAGTAGACTTTCAAAGGCAACTTTGTATTTCTGCCAGTTCAGTTCAGCATCCTAATTTTTCAACGTTCAGAAAAATCACTTTCATGGTTAGCAGTTCTGCAGCATGTCCAATATTGCTTTGAACAACACTACTAATAAATATATTGGCTGTGATTCTAGATCACCTACTTAACCATGTAACCATCTTCGTTTACATAGCGAAGTAGTGTCTCCTAACCCAACCATCCCCAATCTCCACTTACTGGGCATCAGCCACTGCAAGTGACAGGGGTCTGTTCCCCTGTGAATTGAGGAGCAGCTGACTGATGTTTCCACCCCCTTCTGTAAGTGATCTTTGATATGATAGTCAGAAGCAGGGCCCCTGTCTCAATTGTCCTTTGCACTGGAGATCACTTATATGGGGGGTGGGTTAGAAGATTAATCTATGGCTTCCAAGTTAACAAGGAAACAGGCTCCTTTTGTTCATAGTAGCAGCTACCTGATAAATCAGGATTAGAGGTATTTCACAGTCCCTACATACTCCCTAAACTAGTGAATATGTAAGTATTGTGAATACGAACCAATGATAAATGCGTAACTCTAGGTTTGCATTCAGAACTGCCCTAGTGAATTCTGGTCATTGTGAGCACAGTTCATCAGAATGTATTCAAATGCACAAGCTGCTGAAAAAGTGAGGAAGGTCTTCCTTTCGGACATTTAATGTACAGTCAGTTATTGGCTTCCATCTTAACACTCCTGACATGAACATTTAGAGTACATTCACAGAACTCCAGCCTCTCTTGTCCTTCTGCAGCTTCCTCCAGAACACTTTATCATCTCCTAAGGACTGGGGAAACACTTTGCAGTGGAACACAATATCATAGAATCATAGAGTTGGAAGAGACCACAAGGGCCATCTGGTCCAACCCCCTGCCATACAGGAATACCCAATCAAAGCACTCCCAACAGATGGCCATCCAGCCTCTGTTGAAAACCTCCAAAGAAGGAGACTCCACCATACTGCAGGGGGCTACAGATTGAAGGAGGAGTTGGTAGAAATTGTCTCCATATATGAACAGAGAAGCAACTTAAGACCCAAGCCCTTAGGGATGTAAACCCTTGACTATTTCATCCTTGTGTGCATGGATGAATAATAAAGTAGTTTTCTTCCCACTGCAGGAGAAAATGAATGTTCCAATGCAGTATTCTCCCTGTATTTAAATATGCTGAAGTGTTGCACAGGGATTATTCTGCAGAAAAAATCATGTATTTTTTTTTGCACAACCCCCCTGTTTTCTGCATTGAAAATGTGTGTTTTTTCTCCACAGGAAACAGTGTATTCTTTGCAGGAAATCCTTTGTACAAAAACATGTGTTTTTTGCTGCGGAATAATTCCTGTGCAACACTCCAGGACATTGAATATCAGGAGAAAATTGTACAGAATTCTCACTGGTCTGTTATTCTTTCAGTGGGACAGGGGGTTGGTCCTCGACAGTCAGAAGCCATTTTTCAACCTGGAAACAAATAATTGCAAATATTCTTTCCATCCTTACAAGTCACTGTGTTTATTGTTTCTCACTGATATAGAAAACAATCCATAAAGATAATTAAAAAGGCCATATCTATGAATTATGTGTAATAAATTAGGCCAGAATCTAATTGAATTGATAGAAGAAGCCTACCAAGAAATCTCTGAGGAAGTGAATTCCTTCTTCCTCCTCCGACAACCTCTGTGCACCCTGAATATCTTCTTTAGAGTGTTGGGAAACCTTCCAGGATAGAGTTTGAGTGATGAGGAGGAGTGTTTGTGGGATATAGAGAAGGATAGCATCCCAGTGCACATATGTAGAGTCTGCACAGGCTGGAAGAAATTGCCTCCTCCCAGATCTACCAGTAGTAACAGGCTGCTTATACTCATGTGGGAACAAAGTTGGATCTGTCCAAAATCTGTCCTGCTAGTTTTAATTTTTATTCCACATTTTGTCCAAATTAACCTTCAGGTTGTCTTATATTCATTAACAATAGAAAAGTCACATGAATCATGATATAATGAACTCTTTACAGAAACCTTTTTATAAAAGTAGAGTCAGCAGCAAACATACTCCAACAATAGGTGATTTTACAAGTGTGTATATTGCCCTAATGAAGGGTGTTCTAGATAAAATAAATCTGTGTCCATTGAATTTATTCTGCAGAAGAAATAAAAGAGTCCCCCTCCCCAGTATTACATCCACGTATATCGCTACTTCATTATGTTCTAATGCCTTTCAGTCATTTAAAGAATTGTGCTACTTAAACAAATTCATTGATTGATTCAGTGAGATAATTGGCTTTTTCTGACAGGGCTCAAGAAAGATGGTCCTCTTGATAATTCTGGGCCAAATTATTTTGAAGAGTGGGAATGCAAACAACTTTCAGGACAGTGTTTTGTTCCTCATGCAGGGTGGCAGATTTGAAGTCAATGGATGATGAATCTGTTCCAGATTTTAATTCAGACTTCAAAGGAGCTGTCCAGCATGCTGAAGACTATCCCCAAAATAGGTTCTTTCAAGTTCAGTTCCTGTGCTGTGTGCATAATTGTATATAATTACTGTGTGACCAATATGTGGGAGGCCCTGCTACAAAACAATTCCTTAAAGGTGGGTTATTGACTAATAACAATGGCCAAGACCCTACAATGTCTACTTACTTACAAATATGTAACTAAGTAATGTCTCCTGACCCAGATCCACCTGAACAGCCAGCAGCCACACCAAGTGATGGAGATGTATTCTGCTGCTGATTGGTGCACAACAAAATGACATTTCCAGCCCTTGTCTGCCAGTGAGGGAGGCTCAATCTATCAGAAGCAGGACAATTGTCACAACTCCTCATTGTAGTTTGCCTTCTGGCAGAAGGGGGCTGGACCCTGATCATCAGCAGAAGAGACTTCCATCACTCAGTGGAGCTGCCAGCTGTTAAAGTAAGTTGGGGGGGGGCATTTATGACCATAACATCTCTATATTCACTCTTACAACATATTCACGATTGTGGCACTATTGCCACTATCTTGAATACATCAAGCTAGGAAATACAGATCAGTTATGTACCTGTAACTCTAGATTAGGTATCCATAACTGTAATACAGGATTCAATATTTCCCCATTGCAACGCCATTGCAGAAGCTGTTCTAGGTTTAAACCTTTTTTTTTAACAGAATGGGGGCAAAAAAAACTGAAGCTTGATCCAATCAAGAGAGAGACTAAAGTGATCCTGTTCAGAAAAAAGGCAGATTTTTAAAAGGGAATCACACTGTGCTTCCCCTGAAGATGGAGGCTTGCAGTTTAGGTGTGTTGTTGAATTCAGCCTTGAACCTGGATGACCAGAGTTTGGAGGTAGCCAGGACTGCATTTGTACAGCTGAAGCTAGTGTGTCAACACAGGAAATTTGACCATGGTGATGCATGGCTTATTTACATCCAGTTGGAACAACTCTAAAATATTCTACATAGGGTTGTCTTTAAAGAGTGTTTGGAAATTGATGTCATGAACCCCCTTGCCAAGGATGAGGAGGAGGTGGTGGCAGGGAACGCAAATGAGGCAGCAAAGGAAAGCATGGCTCAGCCTGAAGAAGCAGAAGGGGAAAGCATGCCCAGCCTGCAGAAACTGCCCAGGCACCCTCTGAGAGGGTAGCCAAAGTAGGTAAGAAAAACATTTGTCATTCTGAAGAACAAACAGTCTGCCAACCAGTGATGGGTGATCCAGATGATATGCCTCCTTCCTTCTCTGAACGCAGAAGGGAGAAACACCACACCCAACACCATTGTTTAAAACAAAACGCTGGCTTGCTTCCTCGCTAATGAGCTCCACCTGGTTTGGAAACTTTGGCTATAAATCTGAAATCAGTTTTCCTTCAAGGTTCAGTGCTGACTACTGCTAATCTTAGCTGCTGCATTCCTCCTGTGTTCCTGCTTGCCTTGGTTTTGGATGGGCTTCTGGAGTGTTGCAGTCATCCCTTGCTGATTACAGACTTGGACCTTGGACCTGACTCTACTGAACTCAGGACTGGCTATTGGTTTCCCTGGCATCTGGTGTGGACACCTTGGTAACTGAACTCTGCACTGGCTTTTGATTATTCTTGCATCTTGTATGGTTTATTGGTGACTGACTTCTGGAGTGGCTCTTGACTTCTCTTGCTTCTATTGTGGACCATTGGTAAACAGGCTAGACCTGCACCCCTTCCCTATTGCTCCTCAGGCACTTGCCTTTGTGAGTTCAGGACAATTTCAGCTGGGTCAAAATGCTACAGCCAGACTTTTCAGACATTACACGGGAGGCACACCACACAGAGAAAACTCCATGCTAAGAGAACTCCATTTTGTCTGGACTGGGCTTCAATTTATTAGCTCTCATCCAGTCTACGATATTGGTCAAGCACTGATTCAAGACATTCTCTGTCTTGCCAGGGTAAATGAAATGGACAAAATGAGTTGTCTTGTTTCGGTAAATTACAGATAAGACTAAACACAGTTTGTCTGAGTTCACACTAAACCCATTCAATTATAATGAAAGTTTTTGTTCTCAAGACCATGCTGGAGTAGGAGAGAAAGAAACAGGAGTGCAGACACCTATGGTTCACTCATGTAATTCTTAACCAAATTTAGCATGATGTTTGAAAGAAGCCAGAGTGATAGACAAGTAGATAAACTTTGGTCTGACCCAACAAGACAATCCTCATTGCTAGTACAAATGTAGCTCACTATCATTCTGCATCTATCTAAAACTGAATTATCCTGTTATTTGAAAGAATACACTAATATGCTGGGTGTCAAAAAAGGTATTTTAATAATTAAAGTTGCATTCTAGACCTCTCGCTAAGACATGCAAGAAAACATTTATTACAGCATTTGTACTATGGAATATTGTTTATTAACGGCTGCATATTGGTAATGAATGTAATCTATTCATGGTTTGATCAGTTATTTTAACATCACAACTTTGGCAGTGTGGCAAGAGGCTTGATCCAGTTTCAGGGAGTAAAGAGATGGCATGCCTTCTTAGTCCCCTCTTTATATGACCTCTTTATCTCCATTCTCTCCAGCACCACATTTCAAATGAGTTGATTCTCTTCCTATATGCTTTCTTCATTGTCCAGTTTCCAAAACTCTTTATATGGATCCTATTAAGAGACCTTGGGAATGGGTATACAAATTCAAGCCTACCTTGGGGGCTGTTGAACATGCCTTACTCCCACTTAGGGGACCACACAGTGGCTGCTCACTCACATGGATTCCATGACTGTCTTTCCATGTTGATCCTTGGCATACAGGATGGGGGGATGGGTTATTAGTTAATAATAATAATAAAATTTATTTATATCCTGCTCCTCTACGAAATGCAATCGGGGCAGCTTACAACATTTAAAATATACATCCAAAACCCTCCATCCCATCTACCCCTTAAAATACTATTAGATAAATCAGAAATTAACACACTCTTAAAAATACTAAAATTAAACATCTCTTCTGGATGCACCTGAGACCAATCTGGCTGCCATATTCTGTACTAATTGACATTGCCGGACTAAGCATGAGGTTAGCCCCATGTAGAGTGCAATACAGAAATCAAGACGAGAGGTTACCAGAGCATGTACCATGGTCTCAAGGTCCCCAGCTTCCAGGAAAGGGCGCAGCTGGCAATCAGCCAAAGCTGATAACAGGCACTCCTGACTGTCGCATTTACCTGATTCATCATCTGGAGCGACTAGTCCAGGAATACCCCCAGACTGCGGACACACTCCTTGGGGAAGAGCATAACCCCATCCAGGACTGGAGGTTGTATTCCCAATGCCTGGGTTCAGGGCTGCTATCGTGAGTACCTCCATTTTGTCTCGATTCAGCTTCAATTTGTTTTCCCTCATCCAGTCCATTACTCCCCTAAGACAATCATTAAGAGAAGAGAGGCCATCTGAAGTCAGAGCTGAAGACCGAGACAGGGAGAAATATATCTGGGTGTCATCAGCGTACTGATAACATCCCACCCCATGCCTCCAGATGATCTCTCGCAGCGGTTCCATATATATATTCTAGTCATTATCCAACCTGCTTCATCTTCCTAAGTTCTTTGGTATACCATGGTTGGCAATTAGAAGCGGGTTGGAGAGGATGCTTGGGAGTGATCATGTTGATAGCCCTGGTAAGATCAGTGTTCCAGGTATTGACCAAGGCTTCAACAGACTCACCAGCATTACCAACCAATGAACCCTCTAAGGCTTTCTGGAATCCAATTGGTTCCATTAGCCTTCGAGGGTGGACCAGTCTAATAGGTCCTCCACCCCTGACAGGATGGACAGTGGCCCTGAGTTCAGCCTTGATCAAGACATGATCTGTCCATGACAATGCAGTGGGGGGACACCTCTGCCCATGGATATTCCTGTTCCGTACTAAAGACTGCATCGAGGGTATGACCCACACAATGAGTGGGCCCATTGACCAATTGGGATAGGCCCTTGTTTGTCATGGACTCCATGAACTCCCGAGCCACACCTGATAAATTTGACAAGCTGGTTTCCAGGGGGATGTTAAAGTCACCCAGAACTAACAGTCTGGGCGACTCCAACAGCAACTCTGAGACGAGTTGTGTCAGCTCGGTTAGGGAGTCTGTTAGACAACGGGGTGGACGGTATACTAACAGAATCCATAAACTATCCCTGGTGTTCAGGCTCAGGTACATGCATTCGAAGTGGACCGTTTTCTGAATAGGTATCCTGGTCAAGGTAAAATTATTTTTATGAACCAGACCCACTCTGCCCCCTCACCCACTTTCCCTTACTTGCTCACTGACAGAGTACCTGGCTGGGAGGGCCTGCGCCTAAGTTATGGTGCTATCCTCTCCCAGCCAGGTCTCAGTGAAACAAGCCAGGTCAGTGTCCTCTTCCAAGAGAAAATCATAGATAATGGATCTTGTTTTTTACTGACCTGGCATTGCAAAGGAACAAGGCAAGGTTCTGTGGTATGGTTGGTACAAATAGTTGACAGGCATTTTATCCAGTCACTGGATCTAGGCTTCATGCCAGGCCAACACTATCCTGCTGTAATGAATGATGTTGTGGCCTTTTATCCTCAAAATGAGATATTTGTTACAGTTGTTCTTAACCTGTGGTCCGAGGATACACAGGGGACACACAGGGTGTCCACGAAGGCTTGAAGGCTGCTCAGCCCACATGGCAGCAGCCAAGGCAAAGGCTGGCTGGCTTGGCCTGCTGTTCAATCCACTCCGGCCACAAATTTGCAGGAAAACAGGTGAAAAGTCTTCCCTCCCCTCAAGTACCTCTGAGGAAACAGTTAATAGATGGTTTTAATTGTATTATTATCAGGTATGACTGTTATTATTGTTAGGGTTTTAAATCTTGAGTTAAGTCTTGTGGCTCCATAGCAGCAACAACAAATATTTAAAGGGGGTTTCTGGTAAAGAAAAGGTTAAGAGGCACTGGTTTGTTAGGTTCTCTCCATCCATAACTCCCTCTCAATGATGTAAACTGTAAGCCATGTCTGTATGAAGCCTGATTCACAGAGAACTTTCCTCATGCTGGCTGAGGGAGGAGGGGAGCTGTAGTTCAAAACAGAATAAGCTCTGGTTGCAGTTCCAATATGCAGTTTTTCCTTTCATGTGTTTTGTTTTGGTTTGGTTCTTTTTGCACGTCCCATGGATGCCTGGAAAAGAGGACCCATTAGAGTAGAGTATGATTCAATATACAGTTGCCCCTCCACATTCACGGGTTTAGCATTCATGGTTTTGATTATTCGCGGTTTTGGGAGGGTTTAGCATTCGCGGTTTTGGCCTCCCCCACCCTCCCAAAAGCAGTGACTGGGCTTTAGAAGCCCCGTGGCCACTTCTGGGGGGGGAGAAGCGGTGAGGGGGACTTCCAAGGCCCCATCACCACTTTGGGAAGCTGGGTGGGGGTGGGTGAGAGAAGCAGCGAGGGGGCCTTCCAAGGCCCCCCTCACCACTTTGGGAGGCTGGGCGGGGGGGTGGGAGAAGCGGCTAATAAAACCACGAATAAAAAAATGTTACACTCCCGCCCTCCTTCAACCCCCTCACTGCTTCTCCCACCCCCAACCCGGCTTCCAAGGCCCCCTCGCCACTTTGGGAAGCCGGGAGGGGGTGAGAGAAGCAGCGAGGGGGTTGCGGGAGGGCGGTGGCATAACCTTTTTTATTCACGGTTTTTTCATATTCGCGGGGGTCTTGCGACCCTAACCCCCACGAATGTAGAGGGACAACTGTAGTTTGTATGGGACAAACATGTTTCACTTTAGAAAACAGCCTGGAAATTGTGTACTGGAATGTTTCTTCTCATCATATGTGATGAGGTATTTAATGTGCAATGCTATCTCATCAGAGGAAACATTTCAAACCTGAAATTCTATCTTTCTACATACACGTAATATAGGCCAGGACAGGCAAATTGACAGGTTTTTCTTTCTCCCACATTAAATTGTATGACTGGCATTAAATTTTGATCAAAAATGTACTGAAAAGAATGTTTTTATCTATCCCCAGTCATATCCCCAGTAAGAAGAGACATCTATCCCCAGTAAGAAGAGACATATTTGTCAGGCTGGCTTTCCCTTGCATTTGAATTTTGGTCAAAAATAAACTGAAGCAAAATTCTAACTCTGTGCTTCTCAAACTATCTGATGTTGAGGGCTGGCATCCCCACTCCACCTCCAGTATGCCAGGGACCAGCACCATGTTTGTGCCATGTTATTTCACATTCATAGTAATATTAATTTATACCAGAAACAATAATATATATATATATATATATGTAATGTAGTATTCAGTTAGAGGGCTAGGGAAAAGGTGGGATAAATAAGTAATATAACTATTTTAACAATCCGCAAAGTCTTCTTTCACACACACATATGTGTAATACAATCTCTCTCATACACACACACGTGTGTGTGTAATAAAAGTAAAAACATTTCCTAGCCCTCATATGACTGATTGAGTTAAACACCTTACAAACATAAGGGGTGGTATCAATGGCTTTTTGATAGTGGAAGGAAAGTCACTATTCCCAGTAAAATAGTGGGATTTGGAAGATTCAGTCGGTGTCAGGAAAAACCTGATCACTATACCTTACTGAAACTGGAGTTTCGCCCAAACCCCTTTCCACCTCACTAAGGTTAATCCTTCATGTTCAGATTTTTAGTGACTGCAGTGGGACAACCCCCTTTACTAGCAGCTAGACCAGTTGTTCTTCACCTGTGGTCTGGGGAGCGCCAGGGGTCCGTGATGTCCTCACAGAGGGTCCATGAAGGCTTGAAGGATGCTTGGCCCACCTCGTGCCTGCTGTGGAGTGGCCATGTGACAGGAACCAAGGCGAAGGCAGGCTGGCTGGCTTGGCCTGTGCTTTGCCATTCAGTCTGCTCCAGCCACAAACTTGCAGGAAGAAGCAGGAGAGAAATTGTCCCTCCCCTTACAGTGCCTCTGAGAGAAGGTTTAATGGATGGTGTAATTGTATTATTATGATCACCAGCTATTGTTGTTGTTGTTGTTGTTGTTTTTAACCTTGGGTTAAGTCTTGGATGCCCACAGCAACAAAAGATATTTAAAGGGAGTCCCTGGTAAAGAAAAGGTTAAGAGCCATTCAGTCAGACCATACACATCTTCTTGCCCCACCATGCCCTCATCATCCATCTGGAGGAAATGCCTCATTTGCCTCTAGTTTATTTTACCAGCCCCCTTATGGGAAACTTCAGCCCCAGCTGGTGCAAGCAGGAGACATGCATGCACTTCCAGTTAACTTGTTCACTGCAAGCTTCTTGAAGGAAGGAGGCAATAGCTAATGGACCAACAGTGATCTGCAGACCACCACTTCGAGAAGCGCTAACCTAATTCATCCCTGCAGCACAGGCATGGACAGGGAGCAACACTATACAATGCAAACTCAAGTGATATAGTCCTGGGAAGGTTAAGTTGTGTTTCTCTCTGCATATCTGTGCTGGCAATAAGGAACAGTGACAATCACTCACTTTATGGCTTCTGTGATGATGATAAATAAAGCTACCCCATTAAAAAAGCAATATCTGCTCAGAAACTGAGTTGCAAATACTTAGGGGGGGTAGCAGGAAACGTTACTCCTTGTTCTAATTCTTTTCTTCTTTAAAAAAAATAATCTGGGGAAGTTATAGGAGCAGAAAAGATGCATGGCTGTATTGTAGCTAAATGAGTCAATGGCTCCTCTGAAAGGAGTGACTGATGATTTGCATTAAAGCTCTCAGTTTCTGAATTAGGATTCTAGACTGCATTCTGTCTCTTTCATATCGGAGCCATCTATCCTGATTTCACCTCACTGTCCTTAAAAATTAATTGGTAATCCATTTGTGTGTGTGTACATATATCTTTAAGAATGAGACCCCATAACCTTGCAGCCAAAGGCTGCTGTGTGGGAGAGGGTGGTTTGATGGCCTCCCCAAAAGAGGATTGCCTCCCACACCAAGCAGCAGAACACATAAGGGTAAGGTGAGAGTGTATTTAAGCCTCAGCCACCCCTTCCTGTGCCTCTTTCTTTCCATTCTCTCCAGCAGCACATTCAAATGAGTTGATGGGTTCTTCCTATATGCTTTCTTCACTGTCCAGCTTTCACAACCATACATAAAAAATTGGAAGTACAGTGGCATGGACAATCCTAACTTTAATGATTCAATGATATATTGTTACACTTGAGGATCTTGTCTTGTTCCCTCATAGCTCCCCTTCCAAGTCTTAGTCTTCTGATTTCTTGACTGCAGTCCCCACTTTGATTAAGGACTGAGCCAAAGTACAGTTGTCCCTTCATATTCGCTGGGGTTTGGTTTCAGGACCCCCTGTGGATACCAAAATCCGTGAATACTCAAGCTCCATTATATACAATGGCATAACAAAATGGTGTCCCTTATATAAGATGGCAAAATCAAGGTTTCCTCTTTGGATTATTATTTTTTAAAGAATATTTTCAATCCGTGAATACTTAAATCTGTGGATACCAAATCCGTGGATATGGAGGGACAACTGTATAGGAAATCTTTCACTAAGTCACTGTCATTATCTACTTTAAAGTTATGTAAATCATCTGCGGTCATTATTTTTCTTTTCTTCATGTTCAACTGTAAACCTGCCTTTGTACTTTCTTCCTTGACTTTTTTCAGTAGCAGTTTCAAGTCTTTGCTATTTTCTGTTAGTAGTATGATGCCATCTGCATATCTTAAATTGTTGATGTTCCTTCCTCCAATTTTCACACCTCCTTCCTCTGAGTCTAATCCAGTTTTGTGTATGATACATTCAGCATACAAGCTAAAAAGTTAGGATGATAAAATGCACCCTTGCCTGATCCCCCTTGCCAATTGGAAACCACTCTTTTTCTCATATTCTGTCCTGACCATAGCCTCTTATCCTGAGTACACGTTACACATTAGGATAATACAATATTGTGGTACACCCATTTCTTTAAGAGTGATCCATAGTTATTCATGATCTACACAATCAAAGGCTTTGCTATATAAACCTCAGCCTGATTTTCCTCTGGAATCATTTGGTGCACTCCATTATCCAATGTATGCTAGCAATATGATCTCTTGTGCTTCTTTGATTTACATGCATTAGATTGCTCAGTATCAGTCAAAGCAAAATGAGAACATAATTATCCTGGTATGGCACTGCTCTTATTCTAAAAAGAGAAAAGGAACAAACATCCTTTTAATTTCTCAGTATTAATCTAATTAAAGTGAGTAATACTGATACACCAAATAGGGAGGAAAAGAATATTCTGTATTATTCATTTTCCAGTTGAAAAATGAGTTTCCCAACAGTCAGGAAATACCATTGGGATTGCAGGAAGACTTTTGTGCAGTTTCTCCCAGTTTTTGAACACCCTATAGTGTTTCAGAGTTGTTGTTTTTTCTGGGCAAAAAGGCATGGGAGGGTTTTTTTTTTTCCTTGTGCATCAAAAAAGTTTTTGTGCAGAAAATGTGTGTCTTTCACCAAAGCACCCATATCTGTCTCTGCAGAAAAATATCCTACAGAATGCTTTGGGTTGTTTGAATATGGGGAGAATACTATGGGAAAAATCTACACCCCCCCCCCACAGTGAGGATAAAACTACAGTAGTTATTCATCCTCACATGCAATCCTGTTCCTGGGAGCAGTGTGCACTCAGGTCTACTGTTAAGTAGATGTGTATGGGACTGACCTGTGATCAGCCAGAATCTGAAATACCACAATATAGCCTGAAAAAGTTATACTTTTTGACTACAACTCTCAAAATCTACATGGCAATGGCTCTACTGGTAGGGGATGAGTTCAGCAAATTGGGGTCTAAAACTAACATTTCCAAACTCTGCTGTATGCATTTGTAGTCATGTTCAGCTACATGCACATAATAGCCTTAAGAATCTACATTTAAAAAAAAATCCAGGCACATCAAAGCATACTTGGTTAGACTCTTGTGACAAGATCCTTATCCCTGTCAGCATACATGGAAGCCTATTTATGGAACCCCCTTGAGGTTTATGTACATGGGTTCAGAGCAACACTAGAATGCATGAATAATTATTTTTTAAAAATCAGGTGTTCACCACTCCACTCTTCTCATTTCCAATATGTCCTTCATGTTTGACCGAGAACTAGTTGCAGCTAGTGGCTCCCCATTTCAGAAGGGCACTGAATTTCTCTGGGTTTTAGTTCAAACCTTAAAGGAGCTATATCCAAGGCCCTGGATCCTATTCCCAAAATAGGTTTAACACTTCGGACATCTCCTGTAAAGTTTGGACTGAAGCCTGGAACAGCTTCATCTCCCCAGTGACGTGGGAGGCACTATTTGCCACTTCTAATCACTGTTGATTTTCCTACCCTGCAGGGATTGCCTTTTCCTGAGCTTCTATAATACATTCCCTTGTATCTTTTTCCCTCTGTAGATGAGGGTTCTAAAGTTAAAGCAAGCTTTTTGATGTGACTGTTCCACAATAGCTCTAGTGGTTTAGCTTTGGGATTTGGAAATGCATCACCTCATTCTGATTTACACATTCAGGTCTAAATCCAGAATTAGTCTACCTAGAGTAGACATATTAAAATGAATATGATTTGTTAGTCACAACTTCATTAAGTTCCATTGAATTCATTGACTTTAATCATTTTTGTTACCCGCCTCTCCCTATGGATCAAGGTGGGGAACAAGAGATTTCTCTCTCTCTCTCTCTTTCTCTCTCTCTCTCTGGCTTTTCTTTGCAAACGACGATTCAGGAAGGACTCATCCCGCGCTTTCTGCAAGCGCGCTGATGACTAAAAAGGCCAATCTGAAATAAACAAGTCCGGTTGCAGAAAGCACAGCAGAAGGTCTCCTTGGGTGATGTTTTTGGGTTGTAATTCTTTCTGCATTGTCATTTCTCTTCAAGACTTGTTCGGCGTGAGTTCTCAAATAAAGCTGCAGCATTGTGGATAGTGCGTCTCCATGCCTCCCGATGTGAGGCCAGGGCGGTGATCAATTTGGCCGAACCTGAGATGTTGTTTCAGGGAGTCTTTGTATCACTTTTTTGGAGCACCCCTCTTATTCTGACCTGTGGCAAGTTCACTGTAGAGTAGTATTTTTGGGAGGCGATGGTCCTCCATCCTAGAAATGTTCCTTGCCAAGCACAGCTGTGTTCTCAATATCATGGCCTCAATGCTGGTGATCCCTGCTTGCTCAAGGACAGCAACATTCATCACATAGTCAGTCCAGTGTATATTTAGGATTGTGCATAGACAGCGCTGATGAAAGCGTTCGAGGAGTTGTAGGTGGTGGCGATAGGTGACCCATGTTTCAGATCCATAAAGGAGAATAGACAGTACAATGGCTCTATACACACTGATTTTTGTGCTTTGCCTCAGGTGTTTATTGCTCCTGACTCTTTTGTGAAGTCTTCCAAATACACATAACGTATACAGTGTTTCCCCGCTGCTTGCAGAAGAATAGGGTATTAGCATCTGGATTTACTCTATTCAATAAGAGAATTTAGCAGTGCTCATCATTGTTATTGTAAAAAAACACACACATCCCATCCTAAGACTGTGACTGCATATGCGACGTTGCCAACATCACCAACCTCTTTTTCTTCCTTCCACTTCCTTTCCTTTTCTTGATGAAGCACCCTACAGGCCCCAAAAGCTTACATACAACTTTGTGACACTTCAGTTGACCTAGTAAAGGTTTTACCCTAATATGGATTTTAATATTATATTAATGTATTATCCTGTTTCAATATATGTTTCCCATGCAACTCTTGCAGGTTTAGCTTTGACCTACATGGTCTGGACAGCTAAATTCAAGCTTGAGTCAGATCTTGGAAAATTCAACTCAAAGCTAGCATGGACAGAGGCCATACTGCTGGGGTATTCTGCCATCTGTAGACAGAAGAATAACTTTTGCAAGCTCTGGACTGGGACCATGCAGCATATCATGCCCCTGAACAACAGCTTCCTGTAAATAGCAATTGCTACAGTGCCTTTCTTTTCCTTTCATACAATCATGGAATCTTAGAGTTGGAAGGGGCTTTAGGGAACATCTTGTCCAACCTCCTGCCATGCAGGAATACACAGCTAAAACACTTGTAAAGATGCCTGTCCAGCATCTGTTTAAAGACCTCCAAAGGAGGAGAGCCACCTTCTAAGGCAATCTATTCTACTGTCCAACAATTCTTACAATAAAGAAGTTCTTTCTAATGTTTAGGTGGGATTTATTTTCATGTAATTTAAATCCATTGGTTCTCATTCTACTCTCTGGAGTGGCAGAAAACAAGCTTGCTTCATCTACATGATGACCCTACAATTTTTTAAAGATGACTATCATGTCACCTCTCTGGATTTTTTCAAATGGTTGAAAAAACCCATGAGATCGGGAGAAGAATGCCCCGTTTCAGATGATGCAGTCCTCCTCTGTCTTCCTCCGTTCTCCTCCCGTCCTCCTCCCGACCTTCCCCCATGCTGCTTGCACTGCTTTTTTATTGATGGAGGTTTTCTGTCAGTAAAAAGTGGCGGAGGAGGGCTGTGTCATCTGAAACAAGGCTGTGTAAGCGCGACAGCCCTGTTCTTCTCCCAACCTCCTCATGAGTTTTTCAACTGTTTGAAAAAGTCCTCTATCTTCTCTTCTCCAAGCTAAATATACCCTACTCATGATGTTCCTCATAAAACTTGGGGACCATTCACACTTTGTAAAAATTTGGATTAAATTGGACTACTTTGGCCCAGAGCAGTGATGCATGAAATCTGGGCTACTCTGGCCCAGATTTAAACACCACAACACTGGCCAAAGCCTGAATCTGAATTCAGATTTTTACTTGCTATCAGCAGCTTCAGAGAGAATGGCTACCACTGGGGCTTCACTTTCCACAGTGCTCAGAGGGGCAATTGTGTCCCGGAAAAGGAAAGCTCCAGCTGTAGCAGTTTTCTCTGAAGGCAGAACACGATGGCTGGGGTGCTGCCTGTTCTAGAGCAACTACTGCAGAGACTTTGCTTTCATGGAGGGGTGAGTGAGCTCTATGAAAGCAAAGCCTCAGCGGTAGCCACTCTCTCTAAAACCAGAATGGGTGGCACCCTCTCCCCATCACAAGGCTAGCTTCCTGTTCTGGCTTCAGAGAGAGTGGCTACCGGTAGCTGTGCTCGCTCTCTCTCTCTCTCTCTCTCTCTCTCTCTCTTGGCAGTATGGGCAGTTATCCTCATGATGGTGGGGCTCGCCAGGCATTCTTACTTCAGAGAGTGACTCCCTCTGGGGCTCTGCCTTTGAAATGAGAAGTGGTTCCTCAGGCAGTGCTTGTCTTTCCTTTCCTTCCCACACCCCACAAATCCAGAGTGGATGGATTGATCACAGGGCAGTTTTCTCCAGAGTTTCAAGCAAACTCTGTAGAAAACAGCAGTTTTCTAAAACCCATATTATGGGAGGCATTCCCCATGTCTGGTGCAAATAGGGCCATACGTTATGTGCTTTTTTCACACCAGATTCGGGGAAAGGCCATGTGGCATTATTAGGTCAGATTCTGGAGGAATTTAATTTTTTTTAATAGTGTGAATGCCCCCTTGGTTTCCAGCCCTTTGGTTATCTTGGTTGCTCTCCTCTAAATACTCCAGCTTGTTAATATCCTTCTTAAATGGTGGTGCTCAGAACTGGACACAGTATTCCAGGTGAGGTCTGACCAAAGCAGAATAGAGTGGTACTATAATTTTATTTTATTTTTATTTGGGTACTATGCTTCTGTTGACCCAGCCTAGAGCTGCATTGGGGTTTTTTGGCCACTGCATCACACTGTTGACTCAAGTTTAGCCAATGGTCTACTAACACTCCTAAATCTTTTTCACATGTACTTCTTTCAAGCCAGGTGTCACCCATCCTGTAAAATCTGTGTATTTCATTTGTCCTGCCTAGGTGGAACATTTTACATCTGTCCCTGTTGAAATTCACTTTGTTTTTTGGCCCAGCTTTCCTTTCCTATCCTTTCTATTTATCTTACAGAGTAGCACACTGCTGTAGAACAATGCTCCCAAAAGTCACAACCAGGTTCTTCCTTGCCCAATGCCTCTGGGCCCACACTCTTGGCGAGAAACTTGGCTGGCAAGAGTGGTTGGCACCTCAGTCCACAGCAGCTAATGGACCACCTGGCAAATAATTTTTAAAAATTAAAAAAAGGTAAATTCAAAATAGTATGCTGTTGCTACCTAAAAATCCAGGTATGGGGCACCACCACAGGAAGGGATCAGATGTGTCCCCTTTCTTTTTATTTTTTCAAAATGTTTGACAGAACAATCACTCATCTTTGTAAATTGTTTAGGGGAAAAGGGGGGAAAAAAAGGACCTATTCATTTCCTTCATAGTTGATAAATTCTGAAGTATATGAGCTCATGCCATATATCATTAAATACGAAAGTTAGAATTAGTCATGCCATTGTATTTCTTGTTTCTGTGTATGGCTGAGAAAGTGAAGGACACTAAAAGGAAGAAAATCAACTCACGCAAAATGTAGCGCTGAAAGGAGAGATCAAGGAGAGATTCTACGGACCTCTACAAAGACAAATGAAAGCAAAACAAGCCCAAACTCTCACTAGGCCAAAATGAAGACATTGTGATTGGACATAGTTTCTGTGCAACAGAGATTTTGAACAAAAACCATTTTTGCACAAAATAAATTCTTGTGCACTGATTTTTCTCAAAAAAATATCGTCAAGTGCAAGATATTATCAAAATATCACACAGTTTCTATAATTTTACCCAACAGGAAGAAAATCTATTAAAATTATTATTCTTCCATGCAAGATTGATATATGCAAAAAGATTTCTATCCTTAGTGTGAAGCCACTGTTCGGTTAGACACAGCTACCCCTCTATCATCTACGCTACTGGCAGTAATAGGGTTGCCAGCGCGGTTGCGACTGTGCTGTAGGAATCCCTTGTGAGGGAGCACAGGATGGAGACCTGCAACTTTGCCCTGTGCTGTTGCCAGGAGAGTAGAGGGCAGGGCTAGAAGGTATTTAAGCTCAACCCCCTCTGCTTCCTATTTTCTGTGAGATCTGCAATGGGGATTTGAAATCCCTATTGGATGATCTGGTGGGGGAAATGGGCTAAGCAGACACTTGCCCCTTTTCTATGGCAAGTACAAGAGGAAATTTTGGTAGTTTGGTGAGCACCTTTGGCACCTCCCCCTTTTGGGGGTGAAGAGGAGGAGCTGGAACTACCCCTTTAGTTCCTGTGAACTGAGGGGTGGGGAAAGTCAACTCCTTTGGGGCTGGCCTGAGGGATAAACACTCTCTTTAAGTCCTGCGATTTGGGGAAGGGGCTTTTGGTAAATGCAGATGCAGACTGACTGGGGAGCAACCCAGCTTATGGGTACTCCCTGGGGTTCTGGGGGTTTTGCCCAGGGGAAGATGGGGAGGGGTTTTTGGAATTGACCTCCTGCCCCAACAATTCCCACACTAGGTTGCAGATCTCTCAGAATGGGGTTAAATAGGTTATAGCTAAATAAAAGTGTCCTTTATATATCCCAGCTATATGTGTGGTCTCTTTATTTGTGTCTGGTCTCCTTATTCCTGTGTCTACCATCAAATATTGTGGTGCAAGTATCTCTAATAATAATGTGTTATTCCAGTTAAAATACTAGACACTGGTTTTCTAGTTCCTCTTCATCACAAAGCCCAGTGTGTCCATCACAGTTTCTTCTAGCCTTGCCTTCCTGAGAATGTTGTGAAGGTAAAGTGGAGAAAGAACTATGGGCTTAATCCAGTTGCTTTTCCTTCATAGAATAGGCCCACTCAGTTAAATGCTGAATTAAACACTTATTCAAATCCCATTGATTCAATGAAGCTACTCTAGCTGGGAGCAGAAGTTGGATTTAGGCCTATGTATGCAACCCTTAATATCTTGTGGGATTTTTTAGAATATGTTTATTAAACATTTTTCAGTTAAATAAAATCACATGTTTCATTTTTATCCATTCTCATCCATTCTATACATTCATCTCCATCTTTCCATGAAACATCAACATTTACAACAATTACTCCCTCTTTACTTTCTGTCTTGTGTTCTAATTACATACCTCTTCTCCCCCTCTTTCCTACTTTACTATATTTGATTCTGTTGCAGTTTTACTTTACATTTAAATCTCTTTTCGCATTAAATCTCAGTATTTATAACTATACAATCTCCCCATTTTTCCTTCCAGAGTGAGATTACAACTTCCCAATCTTCATAGCTTTTATTAGTTTTTCCCCCTTCCAACAACAACGTCAACCTATCCATTTCAAACATCTCGTATAATTTTAAGAGCCAACTATCTATAGTCAGAGTTTGTTGATTCTTCCAGTTTTTTGCAATAATAATCCTTGCCGCTGGTATCATGTATAGGAGAATCCTTGAAAACTTCCCTTTCTTCCATTGTGTTACTTTATGTAGCATATTTAGTAAATATACCTCTGGCTCACAACTGAAATCCACTTCTAACGTTTTTGTAATGATCTTATTAATCTTATTCCAATATTTCTTTATCTCCTCACATCTCCACCACATATGGTAATAAGTACCTCTGTTTTTCTTACATCTCCAGCATATTTCTGAGGAGTTTTTATATATTTTTGATAGTCTTTCTGGTGTCAAATACCATCTGTACACTGATTTATAGTAATTTTCTTTTAGGTTATAACTTCTCGTAAATGCTAGATTTTTACCCCATGATCTTTCCCAGTGTTCAAGTTGGATTTCATGCCCCATATCTTGGGCCCATTTTATCATATAAGTTTTTATTCTTTCTTGTTCTAAATTAATTTTCAGTAACAATTTATAAATTTTAGCCACAATTTTCTCCCTTCCTCCTTGCAAAATTTTATCTAATTCTGTTATTTCTGATTCCATCTCTTCTACCTTGACATCCTTCTTAAACTTCTCTGTTAACTGTCTATGGAGGAACCAATGACAGTCTATATCCTCTTCTTTTAATTTTTCTTGTGTTTTTATCTTAGCTATATTTCCTTCCCATTTCAAAACTTCTTTATAAGTTAACCATCTATTATTATATAAGTTTTCCCTTTTATGGAAGGCTTCATGTACTGACAACCATTGTGGTATCTTTGGACAGAGTATTCTCTTAATTTCAACCAGACTTTTATTAACGGCCGTCGTATGTAGTGATGACTGAATTCTTTATGAACTGAAGCCTTATCAAACCATACATAGGCATGCCAGCCAAACCGTAAATTGAAACCCTCCAATTGCAACAGTCAATTATTTTCTAAGGTTATCCATTCTAAAATCCATGCTAGACTGTTTGCTTGATGATATGTTCGGAGATCTGGAAGGGCTAGCCCACCTCGTTCCTTAGCGTCAATTAGAATCTTCCTCTGTACTCTGGGCTTTTTCCCTGCCCATATAAATCTTTGTAGGTCCTTGTTCCATTTCACAAATATATTGTTACTAGTTATAATTGCGATATTCTGGAACAGATATTGTAGCCTTGGCATAATGTTCATTTTTACCGTAGCTATTCTGCCTAGCAGTGAAAGTTCTAATCTACTCCATTTATTTAAATCCTCTTTTATTCTATTCCATATTTTGATGTAATTATTCTCCAGAAGATCAGAATTCTTATTTGTTAGTACTATTCCTAGATATTTTATTTTGTCCTCTATCTTAAATCCTGTTAGTTCTCTCATTTTTTGTACTTCTTTCTTACTTAGATTCTTATTTAATAACACTGTCTTTTCTTTATTTATCTTTAGCCCCTCTAGATTTCCAAATTCTTCTATTATTGTCATTAATTTCTGGACATTCTCTAAAGGATTGTCCAAAATGAACACCAAGTCGTCCACGTATGCTTTATACTTAAACTCTTGTTTTTGTACTTTTAATCCTTTTAAGTTGTGATCTAATCTTATTTTACAATTCAGTACTTCCAATACTGTTATAAACAGTAAAGGTGACAGTGGACATCCTTGACGTGTTCCTCTATTGATTTGACATGCTTTCGACCTTTCTCTATTTATTATTATTTGTGCCTCTTGTTTATCATATCTTTTTTGCACCCAATTTATATAGTTTTCTCCTAAGTTCATCTGCTTTAACACCTCAAAAAGAAATTCCCATCGTACGCTTTTTCCGCGTCCGCAAATATGAAGCTCAACTTCTTTTCATTATGCTTTTCATAGTACTCCACTATGTTTAACAATGTTCTTATGTTATCCTTTGTTTGTCTTTTTGGCAAAAATCCATTCTGATCCTCCCCTATCCATTATCTTAATACCCCTTTGAATCTATCTGCTAATATATTTGTGAATATCTTGTAATCAATATTTAAGAGGGATATTGGTCTATAGTTTGCTGTTAAGGTTGTATCTTTTCCCTCTTTTGGTATTAAAGTTATATTGGCATATTTCCAAGAATCTGGAATTTTCCCTTTATTTATTTTGTTAAATAATCCATGTAATGGATTTATCAATTCCTCCTCAAAGACTTTATAATATAAGATTGAAAACCCATCTGGTCCTGTTGCTTTACCTATTTTCATTTTTTTGATCGCATTTCTTATTTCTTCTTTTGTAATTTGTCTATTTAATTCTGCTCTCTGTTCATCTGTTATTGATGGTATTTTTTCTCTTTGTAAGTATATTTTTATATCCTCTTCAATTTCTTTTACATTTGGATATTTTTCATATAATTTTGTATAGTATTCATGAAAGATCCTCATAATATCGTTTTGCCTAGTGAAAGATCCCTCATTAGTTTTAATCTCCGTTATTAATTTTCTCCTTCTCTTTTCTCAATTTATACGCCAACCATTTCCCTGGTTTGTCCGAATGTTCAAAATATCTTTGATTGATGTATTTTAGTTTTTTGCTTATTTCTACCATCATTTCTGTTTCTAGTTGTCTCTTAAGAATTTCTAATTCGTTCTTTGTTTTATCATTTTCTGGTGATAATTTTAATTCTTTTTCTTTTTCTTTAATTGCCTCCATCATCTTATTCTCTAATTCTTTCTTTTTCCTTTTCCTCTCAGTTTCTTGTTGTATAAAATGACCTCTAATAACTGCCTTTCCAGCATCCCATACTATACTTATCTCTGTTCCTTTATCCAAATTATCCTCAAAATATTGTTTCAATATTTTATTAATTCTTTCTATTACTGTGTCATTTTTAATTAGTATATCTTTTAGCCTCCAATTGTATTGTCTTTCCTGCCATCCTAATTCCATCTTCACTGGACAATGGTCTGAGATTATTTTTTGCTGGATCTCCACTCTTTTCACCTCTTTTTGGAGTGATTTAGATATTAAAAACATGTCAATTCTGGACCAACATTTATGACGGTCTGAAAAGAATGTATAATCTCTTTCAATTCCATGCTTTAACCTCCAAATATCGTGAACTACTAATTGCTCCATCATTTCCAACATTATTTTTGGGAGTTTCCCTTGTTTACTTTTCTTTAATGAGGTTCTTATTGATCTATCTAATAATGTGTTCAAGACCCCATTCCAATCTCCTGCTAATATATATTCTGCGTAATCATATTCCTGGATCTTTTCCAATAATTTCGTGAAATATTCCTTTTTATTTTCTTGGGGTGTGTAGATGCCCACCATCAATATTTTCCTCTCTAGCAATTTAATTTCTATTCCCAAATAATATTCATTCACATCATTAAAGATCTCTTTCGATATAATTTTTTTATTAACATATATTGCCACACCCCTTTTTTTCTTATCGTAATTCATTGCATATAACTCTCCCAATTTTACATTTCTCAAATATCTCTGATCTTGTTTCCTGATATGTGTTTCTTGTAAACATGTGATGTCAATCTTCTTTTTTTCCAAGTAATGAAATATCTTCCTTCTTTTAGTTGGTATATTTAGACCTCTAACATTCCATGTTAGTATTCTTTCTATCATCTCTATTTCTTTATTATTACTGTTTAATATCTCTTGGATTTCTACTTATTACTTATTCAAATACCTCCTCCTCTGAGTTTTCTACTTCCCCTATTTCTTCTTGTTCTGACTCTTCTGACTCATCTTGTTCTTCTACTTCCTCCTCCTCCTTTCCCTGTTCTCCTCTTAATATCGCCTTTTCTTCCTCCTCAATTCCCTTATCCTGTGCACTTATCTCTTCCTGACTTCCTTCCCTTCTTTGTTCTAAATCCTTCTCCTTAAATCTCTTTTGTACGGTCTGTTGTGTTTGTTCTATTCGTTTACTCTTTTGTTCTATCTCTTCATCAATGTTTATACAATCTCCCTCAGTTTCCTTAAGAATACTTTTGCTTTAACTATAGAGTTTATCACAAAGTTCTTATTTCTATATGTAAGCGTTATTCCTTCCACTTTATTCCATCTATATGGAATTTCTTTCTTACGTAACACCTATGTTATTATACTGTAATCTTTCCGCTTCTTCAAGACCTGTTTTGGTAGGTCTTTATACATTTTAACCTCTTCTCCTTCTATGTTTAAGTGTTGTTTAAAGCTTTGCTGTATAACTATATCTTTTACTCTTTCTCATAAAAAATATCACAATGTCCCATGGTATTTTTTTTTCTTTCTTGCTATCCACGCATCTATCCTATACAGCTTATCCACCTCTATATCCAACTGCTCGGGGGACCATCCAATAAATTCAGCTAATGCAGGTATAATTCTTACTGATAACTCTTCATTTTGTTGTTCCTTTAGTCCCCTTATTTTTATACACTTTGACCTGTTCCTTATCTCTTGAATTATTTTCTTGTTATTTTCTTGTTCCGCTTGGGATTCTAACTGTTTAGTTAATTTTTCCAGATCTTGTAACTCCTGACAATTACTTATTCTATGTTTTTAGTAGCCTCTTCTAGTTGTGTTCCAAATTTATCTAATTGGTTTTGAATATCAACTCTTATTTCTCCTTTTAGCTCTTTCATTTCCGTTTTTAATTCTCTGCTCAATTTTTTAAACTCACTCAGCAACATCTGGTTAGTATCCGCTATTTTTGTTGCCATATCTATAGATGTCCTTCTTGTAGTTTGTATGTGCGCTTGTGCCTGTGCTAATGCTTTTCTCGATGTCGGCATATTTTGGTTAACTTCTTTCTAGCCTATTTCTGACATTTCACTTCTTTCTTTATAATGTTTCAAAATTTTCTGTTTTCCAAATTTTCAAATTTGCAAAAACACCACATATATCCCCTTCACAACTCTATTCAGTATTTTATCATACCGTATTTCTCCAGTCTGCCTTACTACAATTTGGCTTATTTCTATTCACTATTTTATCTTCTTTCCCCTTACCATCAATCAGATTCTACTGAAACATCTCTATCATTAAGAGCAACTATCATAAAGTTTTTCTATTTGTCTCAATAATAGTATGAGTGGATCTTTCTACATATATCAATACCTTATCATCACAATATTCAATATACATTTATTAATTAAGCCTTATAATGCCCCTTATAATCCCCACTCCTCTTAATTAAATTCCTTTAATCAACTTAGATTATTGTCGTTAGCCCAAATCCACTTTTTCAATATTTCAGTACTCAATACTTTCTTCCAATTTGTGAAATTACCTTATAATTCACCAGTTTTAAATTTTCCCTTTTACTATATAAGTTTTATAAGTATCTTGTTACCCCTGAAATTTCTTCCTTTCAGCCTTCCTCAAGTTCTAAATAAATCTTTCTGTAAATTCTGTAAATTCTATAAATTCCAATTTCTGTAGGTTCTGAAACTCCAATTCGCTATTTTTAATTTATATCCTTATGTCTTTAAAGTTATCTCACCAATAACTATAATTCCCCCCTACAATTTTAAACCTCTTAGAAGAACATTGATTATATACGTGTATAGCTTTATGAATTTGTTAACATTCATTAACATTAACATACAACACGCCACTGTATTAATTCCTCCCTGTATTTTCTCTAACCCCCCACCTTTTCACCCAGTCCATTTGCCAATCCCTTTTATCTTCTCCATACTTCTTCCTCCTCTCGTCTCTCTTGCTCTTCTTTTCCCAGTTATCAAATATCCTTTTATCGTCTTAACAGTTCTCTTCTGTGTCTTTTCCTTGTTTTCTTTATTTCTTTTACATGTCTTCCTCCTTTCTATCTCTACTCCCACGTTTTGTCCTCCGTTTTCCTGCTCTTCTCTCCCTAGACTCTGATGTTTTCTATTTCTCCAGCTTTTGCTTTCTTCTTTTATTTATCGCCTTAATTTATTTGACTTATTTCTTCCTCTGTGATCCCGTTTCTGTAACTCTGTCTCCGCGACTCCTCCTCACCCTGCTCTCCTGCTCACTGTTGCTTTATTATTCAGTTACTCACAGAACTGTTCGCTTTCACCCCGCAGCTGAAATTGAATTTTAGGGTGTTTCCCACGTAAACAGAAAATAAAATTGCTTACTTGCAGCTTCTGAGTCTTTAAAAATTTCTTTTAAAAGTGGTGGTGTCATTAACTGCCTAAAATATAGGCTGCGGCAACAGTGTGGGTGTGGCAGGCCAACCCTCCCAGGCGTCCGTGGCTGGAGTTGTTTAGATTTTTCTCTCCCTCTACAGCTCACTAGCCTGGTTCACCGAGGTTTCCGCTGGCCCCCTCCGGTTGCCTGTTCCCCAGGCAAACTTCGGCCCTTCTTCTTAGGTCTTTTTTTTTAGGGTTTTCCCCCACCCTGCGCTGTCGAGGCTCGCGAACTCCGTGCACCTCGACCTCTCACAATGCCCTCGCCACCGGAAGTCCAACCCTTAATATCTTGGATGAGTAAAATAAAAAATAAAATAGGCCTAAAACCTATTGTTAGTCTTTTCTTGACTATTACAGCCATTGAGTCACTCAATGGGTTAAGCTATGAGCAGATAGCTCATAGCAGATGACACCAAATTAGGAGGAGTAGCTAATACCCTAGAGGACAGGATCAAAATTCAGAATGATCTGGATAGCCTGGAGAGCTGGGCCAAAGCTAACAAAATGAAATTCAATACGGAGAAATGTAAATTACTGCATTTAGGGCGGAAAAATGAAATGCATAAATATAGGATGGGAGAGACCTGGATGAAAGAGACTACGTGCGAAAGGGATCTAGAAGTCCTAGTAGACCACAAGTTGAACATGAGTCAACAATGTGATGCGGCAGCTAAAAAGGCCAATGCGATTTTGGGCTGTATCAATAGAAGTATAGTGTCTAGATCAAGGGAAGTAATAGTGCCACTCTATTCTGCCTTGGTCAGACCTCACTTAGAATATTGTGTCCAGTTCTGGGCACCACAATTCAAAAAGGATATTGACAAATTGGAGCGTGTCCAGAGAAGGGCAACTAAAATGGTGAAAGGTCTGGAAATGATGCCTTATGAGGAGAGACTTAGGGAGCTGGGTATGTTTAGCCTGGAAAAAAGACGGTTAAGAGGCGATATGATAGCCCTGTTTAAGTATTTGAAGGGTTGCCACGCTGAGGATGGAGCAGGCTTGTTTTCTGCTGCTCCAGAGACTGGAACACGGAGCAATGGATGCAAGCTCCAGGAACAGAGATTCCACCTCAACATTAGGAGGAACATTTTGACAGTAAGAGCTGTTCGGCAGTGGAACACACTCCCTCGGAGCGTGGTGGGGTCTCCTTCCTTGGAGGTCTTTAAACAGACGCTGGATTGCCATCTGTCAGGGATGCTTTGATCAAGATTTCCTGCGTGGCAGGGGGGTTGGACTGGATGGCCCTTGTGGTCTCTTCCAACTCTGCAAATCTATGATTCTATGATTCTATGACTTACTATTCAACAATTTACTCAGTGGGTTTACCATGTTTGGGACTAACCAACAGGAGTCCAACCATAACAATTTAACAATACTGTTCTACCATACAGGAAGATTACTAATATACTGATTGAATGCATGGGAACATTGGTTGCTGTATAACATCTGCTACATAAATTCTTATTCCTATTGCAGTTTCTGAACATTTCAACTGTTTCCCATCATTCTTCACAGTTACCCAGTTTTATAAAGATGTGCAGAGAAACACTGGAGATTTGTCTCTTTCCTGTTCATTTGTTCACTTATTTAATTAACTTAGGGGGAAAGAAAGAATGATGAATACAGTTCCTGGCTTTCACCCATGAGAATATGAGCCCTTTTCAATAGTTAGCCTTGACACAGTTAAGAGCTAGCTGGTATGTTTCTCCTGTGGTTGTATACCATAGCTTTCAATCAAATATGCTCTTAGCAACTGTACACTGAATGTACTTCCAATTTTGAAGGGAAAAACAAGGGTGAGGAGAGATGCCTAATTAATTGTCTCATGGGATCCTGGATTAACCTGAGCTCTGTTCAGTTTACATTCCCAACAAGACACGAAAAAGCAAGCATCGGCTAGAATATAAATTTGAAGAAAGTATTATATTTACTTGTGTATCTGATGTTTTCACATCTTAATGCAGTTTGGAACACAGGCTTTTGAACATTGATTACAAAGGATGTTTGAAGAAAACATTCCCTTTCTTCACAACATGGTTTTAAAGAAAATGATACCAGATGTACATATAGTTCATCATTACTGAGGCAAGGTCACACAAAATAGTAAATCAGGAATCCATAGGAACCCTGGCTTCCAAGGATGAGCAGTATGCTAGTTCATGTGGTTCAATCACACCCTCTTCCAGTAGGAGTGGGTAAGCAAACCATGAAACTTTGCTGCATGGTTTATTGTGTCATCTGAGCACAAGTACAGCTATGCAGCTGCTGCTCTAATGTATCTCTCAGAAAAACCAAATAAGGACTCTAGAAACAACATTTAGAGAAAGATCCGAGAAACCAAAATAAAACAAACTGTGGATCTTCTCTGGTTTATTGGAAAGAAACAAACCAAAGCATCAACTGTACCCAAGTTCAGACAACACAGAAAAACTACAGAACAAAGCGTTGTGGTTTATTTAGCTGGGTCCCACTGTAAGCAGGAGTTTCATTTGCAAACTCACCTTTTCCAGTTAATCCTGTTTCTCTCATCCTCTTTTGGATGCGAGTGATGATTATTGAATTTGTACACTACTCAAATCAACCTACCAGACCGATTGTTCCTACATGCAGTATAATCCAGGTTAGTGGGTACAAAGTATAGATTATAAGCAACATGCAAGCCAGTAGAACCACCCATAGTTAATAGATGCCAATTTTGCCCGGTTAGTGCATGGTGACAGATTTCAGAGAGCCAGTTCACACATACCGTATATTTCTGCATACAAGACTACTTTTTAACACTTGAAAATCTCCTCAAAAGTGGGGGGGTGGTCTTATACCCCCAATAGACCTTTTCCCCTGCTGTGAGAATGATTGAAGTGTAAAATGGCCTGGGCAGTTTTCCCAGCAGATCCTTCCTCCTGCTGTGAGAATGACTGCTTTGCATTTGAAGAGTTAAATGGCCCTCTATTTAGCTCAGGAGAGTCAAAATGATGTTTCTTTTCAGGACAAGTTAGCCTAAAATTAGAATTTCTGGATTCAACTTCTCATTTTGCATCAAGTTTTGTCTATGGTGAAATTCTCTTGTCTGCCAATGTGGCTCTAAAACCATTAATGTGCTCATTCATTAATGTGCTCATTCAAAAATTTGGGATTTGATAGCTTCATATTAACCAACTTACAGTATTAATGCAACCTCACTTTCCAAAGATTGAACACCACAGAGATTTTTCAAAGTATCCCATGCTTTTTTAGCTGTTCTCAGTCCTTTAATTTCACAGACTATTCCATCATCTACAGCCACTGAGCTGGCTGGCTGGTGGGGAACAGGCTTTCCAGCCAGCTGGCTGGCTGGCTGGGGTGGGGGCAAATTCTATATTTTAACTTAAAAATTGGGGGGGTCGTCTTATGCGCCCAGTCGTCTTATACGCCGGAATATACGGTAAGTACACCACTTGATTTCTCAGCACTTGAGGACTCTCACTAAACAATGTGTGAACTGAATAATTAGAAAATAAACCCTGAGGTAGTATGAAAGTTCTATATGGAATGCTAGATCTGAAGTGCCTTGTTTGTATAAACAAGTTACCACTTGATGTTGCAATGATCTAATTATGTGTGTATGGACCTAGAAATGTGGACCTACATGGTCCTTTTGACCCATCAGCAAAATTAGATTAGATCTAAATACCTGCAAGAAGGTAAAACAAATACACTATTCTGTTTTATTCTGAACTCCCCACAAAATTCTTCTAAGGAAAATTTATTTTTCTCCTTTATTGTCCTCCGTATAGTGCACATAGTGCAGCCAGAGGCAAAAGAGGCTCCTTTACCTTTAATAAGTGAACCCCTGATGAATACTGCCTTCTACACAGTTATTAAAAGTACACCTGTCCTTTTTATATTTGGCCACAACTACTATCTTACAAACCAACATTTGCAAGTCATTTGAATGCATGCAGTACATTTTATTATAACAATTAGAGCATTCTACTTTATCTGAAACAAGAGGTGGATGCCCTCAGGAATACTTTTATTCAGTCCTATCTATGATTAATTGATATAATGTTTGTTTGGGTCAAAGGAGTCCTATCTATCAATCTTTTTCTTTTTAGTAATTATTGTGTAACTAAAGTGTACTCCACATCACTGAGCTCTTTCAATTTCATTCACTAAACTGGAATCCCTGTGTACACTTGCCTAAGAGTAAGTCCATCCAACATAAGAGAACTTACTTCATAATGAAATATGCCTAGGATTTCTGTCTACCATTTCTAACATGCAAAGCATTGACATAATGTGACCTTCCTATGGTTTCTTCTGGTGCAGTCTATGTGAAAGAGATAAAGGGAGGGAGGGAGGGAGGGAGGGAGAGAAATGAGAAAAACTGTTTGCATTAAAGTTGCTTAGCACTAAAGTCTCCTTCCATGTGGAAATAAGAAACACAGACTTCCTATCTGTAACCTAAAATATGGAGTTCCTTTGTTCCTATAGTGCAGTTTTCCATTTCTAGTTCAGTATTTATATTTGAAAATGCAAAAAGCACGACAAATTATCCACAGCTATGGTATGAAACTTCTGAGGACCAACTGGATGTCTGAACTGTAGCTTCTGTTTTACTCAATAATAAGTGCAAATGATTGCATTTTCTGTTCCTCATTTCCCCACAAAATATTGGACTTGTGCTAATCAGAAAGCAACTTTCTAAGATTATTTCATTCTTCCTTTCTAGGAAGGGAAAGAATATTTTCAATTATTTCAAGAATAATTTTAAAAAAACACACAAAAAAACCTTCCAAGAGTTTGAGTGTTAAGAAACCCTGATGAGATAAATCCTGGGCTGACAATAATCTTTGCAGTTCAGGATTTGCTCTGTGCAAAATGGAGAAATATTGTTTTCTGCGCAGAAAAAAACTATTTCCTGTGTAGAAGATGCTGGTTTTTGTGCAAATCAACCAGGTGTGAATTTCACACAGAATAAGTCTCAAAGTGCAAAAAGGTTTTGCAAATTATGTGGTTGTTGAAGATTTTCTCAGAGGAGGAAGAAAATGGCTAAAATTACTCATTGCATTCTTCAAGAAAAAATGAGTGAAGAATTACATCCATTTTCCTGTCTTCATGTTGTGTTTTTAAAGCAGGCTTCTGTGGCTATTTTTTATATACAAGGTCTCTCTTTCTCTTTTGTCCTTCTGTTTAAGCATAGTGCATTTGTTCTGAGCTGTCCCATTGTATTTGGTTAAAATAATTGTGTCCTCTTGTCACTTGA
This sequence comes from Gambelia wislizenii, assembly GCA_030847615.1. NCBI lineage: Eukaryota > Metazoa > Chordata > Lepidosauria > Squamata > Crotaphytidae > Gambelia > Gambelia wislizenii. The sequence goes on from JAUMIR010000004.1 coordinate 116,725,969, forward strand.
ATTCATGAGTGAACAGGGACACATCAAAGTCAGGTCAAGAAATTGGGAACAAGGAAACTATGCAACCAGATGGAGCAGAAGCTAGTCTCTTGACTTGGATTTGTGGCTGGTTGGTTGGTTTTCTCCTTTTCTGTACAGCCCTGGGGAAACAAAATACAAAGAAATATTCAGTACAAAAAAACCAACCCAACTGTATGTAAAAGAACAGCAAAAATCTATCTGTAATGGCAACCTTGAGCTATTTCCACATGTCCTGAAGTTTATGATGTCTTGTCTTCTTAGCTGTTTCAAATTCCCAGTAACTTTTTGAAGGTTGGGTGTTTGTTTGTTTTTTGTTTGTTTGTTTCTTAAAAATATCAATAATTTATTTTTTTAGAATTTATATAGTATGCCTCCTTAAGAGTATAATAATAATAATAATAATAATATTTATTTATACCCCGCCCCTCTGTTAAAACAATCGGGGCGGCTTACAAAAATTAAAATACAATACAGATAAAATCCCCAAACACCCCCCACCCCCATCCACCCCCATAAAAAATATTAAACAATTATAAATTAAAACCAACTGATCTAAAATCACAATTAAAAACAATAAATACAATAAAATACAATAAATGGCTAGCGGACTAAAAGAAGCCAGGATCCCCTGAGGCCGGGATCTAATTAGGAAAGGCCTGCCGAAAGAGATCCGTCTTTAGTGCTTTTTTAAAGCTACTCAGGCTTGTTATCTGACGGATCTCGTTCGGTTGTCCCTCCATATCCACAGATTTTATATCCACGGATTTAAGTATTCACGGCTTGAAAATATTCTTTAAAAAATAATAATCCAAAAAGCAAGCCTTGATTTTACCATCTTATATAAGGGACACCATTTTGCTGTGCCATTGCATATAATGGGACTTGAGTATTCATGGATTTTGGTATCTACAGGGTGGGGGAGGGTCTGGAACCAAACCCCAGCAAATATTAAGGAACAACTGTTACTAAGAACAGCACAATGAAAAGGGGAAGGAAAAAAATGAATCCTGAAATCTTCTTTGACCCAGCCAAGGAATTATTATTTCTGATTGTTAGAAACTGAATTTAGGTGAAGTAGTTTTACCTGGTATGAATTTTCTCAGTTCAAGTAATTAAATAACATTTGCTGAATTCTTTCCAGGATCTACAGTTAAAGTATTAACTTACTTTAGCCCATATATATATATATATATACATACATACCAGCATTAAAAGATTTATGCTTCTTTCATTACTTCAAGGCAAGAAGGTGAGGGAACAGTTTTCATAAGATGAGCTGAGCTGGATCACATCAAAGGCAGATTTAGTCCTGTATTCTTTTTCGGTAGTATCCAACTACATGCTACAGGAAACCCAGAAGTAGGATACGAATGTAATAACACTCTCCTGCATATGTTCTCCAGGAACTGGAATTAAGATGGAAAATAGCTGTGGTACATATAGTCATCATTATTACTAACAGCCATTGATAGTTTTCTCTTCCATGAATTCATTGAATCCTCATAAAACTGTCAAAGTCAGTAGTCACATTATTATGTGTTATGGTAATGAATCCCACTATTTAACTAGAGATGTGCTGCCCTGAATCTTCCAGTATTTGGCTTTTTTGTATGGCTCTGGATTCTAGTATTATGAGGGGAAGAGAAAAGTATCTACCTATAACTATCTCTACACTATGCCTAATTTTAAACTTTTAAATTTCTGTTATCACACACATACACATCTTTGATGAAGATCTTTGCTTCTCCTGCAAAAGGAAGCATTAGACATAATTAAGTAATTAACTGATTCCTTATTCCAGAATTTGTCTGGATATCTTCCATTCTAAAGGTGGATCACACATACAGCAGTGGAAAAGTTTTAATAAATATCTCAGTGTTTAGAAATAGTACATCTGTAAACTTTGTCAAATGGGATAACATCCATATTAAAGTTGCTCCATACAGAGGGCTTGAAATGATGAGATGGAACAGGTCTTCATGAGAAGACTTCCACCTGAGTAAATGAAGTTTTGAACCATTCTCAATGTAAAATTGAGGTGAAGCGCTTGTCTACATGGGCAGTGATGTAGGGCTTTTGTCCTGATGATGCAGGGCTTTTGCCCCGTTTTGCCCCCAGACTGTCCTCCCGACTCCCCAGGCAAAAACAGGGCTAAATTAAGGGGAAGACGGGTATGGCCCATTGCAGCATTTTTTAAAAAATAATACCCGGTAAAATCCATTTCAGCTGGCAAAAAACAGATCAGACTCTGCATGACCACAGAAGCCTATTCCTGCACACCGGCACATCAGTGCAGCTGCCCTCTGCCTCACTCTTCTGTAGCAGGGAAGTGGGCCCACAGCATGTGACCAAGACTGTTCACATGTAGGAGGCCTTGCTCATGTGCTGTGGGCCTGCTTCCTGACATCAGAGAGTGTGACGTGGAGGGTGGTGGCGGCAGCTGCAGGGACAGGCCGGTGTGCTTAGCTGGACTCCAGACCATTTCATGCCAGTAACAGGGGAGCAATGGGCCAGAACCGTGGGCATAATATGCCACATATCCTTGCCCATGTAGATGCACCCTCAGGAAAGTAATTTTTTGAACAAAAAAGTTTCAGAATCCCCCAGCCAACACGGTCAAGTGGTCTTGCTGCTTCAAGGATTCTGAGAATACAGTTGTCCCTCCATATCCACGGATATAAGTATTCACAGCTGGAAATTTTTTTAAAAAAAATAGTAATCCAAAAAGCAAACCTTGATTTTGCCATCTTATATCAGGGGCACCATTTTGCTATGCCATTGCATATAATGGGACTTTTAGTATTCACGGATTTTTGTATCCACAGAGGGTCTGGAACCAAACCCCAGCGAATATGAAGGGACAACTGTAGTAGATTAAAGATTTCCCCGCCCCCTCAAGTATTGCAACTTGTAAACCATTTCTATGTTGTTGTATGTTACTATAAAAGGAAGGCTGGGAAATATTACTTTTTGGACTAAAGTTGCCATGCTGGCTAGAGGGGGGTTCTAGGAGTTATACTCCAAGGAAGGTACTTTTCTATATTCTCTGAAGTAAGTCACTTGAAGATAGCTGCAGTTTCCTCAGTAGGCTTTTCATAAGATCTGCTTTTATTATGTGATTACACTGCATCGTCTGCTTTGGGGAAGGTGCTTTTGCTTTTTGTTAAATATAAGGCTTTAGAGTTAGCTAAATTCATTCATTCATTTCTTTGTGGAGTCCCAAATCTCAAGAGAATAGGGAGAAAAAAGCTTTTGAAAAATGTACACCATTTTCTTTTGTTATGTTGAGATACTTTCTTCAATAAATACAGAGTTTCATTTATTTCAGAACAGAATATCTCTGTTCTCAAACTCTGAGCTATTGTTGCTGGTAAAATGCTGGTGTGTATTGTGACAGCTATGCCTATGGATCTTTGGCAGGTTAATCTTGACAAATCCGCATTTTCCTCATTGTTGCAGTTTATTCTTCCTGTAATAGTTTTTCGTACGTTTTAACTGTACTTTTATTCTGTGTTCAGGCAGGGAGAAAAAAATACTTGGGTTAACTTCCCAGTGTCTTAACTTCCCAGCAAAAACTGTTTCTTAATTGCCACTAGAACATATGTTTAATAATATCAAGAAAAGAAAGTCCAGTGACACTTTAAAGAATAACACATTTCTTATAATGTGAGCTTTCATGAATTATCAAATGCATGGACTGTCATCCAGAAATTCAGCTGTACATGTATACAGTTCATATGATTGAAGGCTGGACTGTAGACAATGAAGTCAGAGGAAAATTAAATGCAGAAAATACTGACAGTGACAATTATGTTATTATGGAATTCATAACAGGCTCATAAGACTGTTTCAGATAACATAAACATCCTGAAACTGGGAAACCCAATTAATACATCTGGTGTGATGAGAATCTATTATCCTGATTAAAACCTCTGCTAATAGACTAGAATTTCCTATTCTGATTTTTTAAATTATCATTATTATCATTTATTTATATAGTGCCATTGATGTACATGGCCCTTTACAAAAGGTTACAGAATAAAACAATTATCACTGTTCCAATAATATAAAATACTAAAATACAATAAGAAAAGGGGGGGAAATATACACATAATGCAGAATAAAACAAAATAATCATACAGGCAATCAAATACAATAACAATATAAACATTAATCCAAAATTCGAAAGGTTTGAGAGAACAAAAAAGTTTTCAATTTGGATTTAAAAACAGCAAAGGAAGAAATAGTCCACAAGTTTACTGGGAGGCAATGCCAGAAATAAAGAGTGGCAAGAGAAAAATGATGAAGTCGGGCCAAGGAGCAAAGATTTCTAACAGGGTGGTAAAAAGAGATAAGAGTTGCAAGGTAAGGAGGAACTAGGTTATGCAGGGCCTTGTGTCAGAACAAGCCGCTTATACTGAATCCTAGAGGGAATAGGTAGCCAATGAAGGGATATCAAAAGTGGGGTAACATGATCAAAACAATGGGTCAAAAAGATAATCTTAGCTGCAGAATGAAGAATGAAAACCAAAGGACTAAGATGAGACAATGGAAGACCAGTCAAAAGAAGATTGCAGTAATTAAGTCAGGAAATGACTAAAGCATGAATTAAAGTCTTGGCAGAGCAAGCAGAGAGGAAAGGTCTAATGTTAGTGATGTTATAAAGGAAAAATTGACACGACTTTGCTACAGCCTCAGTATGAGGAACCAAGGATAACTAGGGGTCAAAGATAAAGCCAAGACGTCGTACTCCATTCACAGGATGGATAGGAATATTATCGACAGTAATGGAAAATGTATAATATAAAGAAGGTTTTGGGGGAAGGATGAGTAGTTCTGTCTTTGCCATATTAAGTTTAAGGCGGTGATGAAGCATCCATGCTGAGATACTGGAAAGACATGCTGTAGTGAGATGTTCAAAATCTGAAGAAAGTTCAGGAGTAGAGAGATACAGTTGAGTATCATCAACATAAAGGTGATATTGAAACCCATATGAGCTGATAAGATTACATAAAGATAGTGTGTAAAGAGAGAACAATAAGGTGCAGAACGAAGCCCTGAGGAACCCAACAGAAAGGGGAAAGGAAGAGGATTCATGACCACCAGCTACCATGCTAAATGACCAGCCTGAGAGATACAATGAAAACCAGCTAAGAATGGAGTCAGTGAACCCTAAATAACAAAGTGAATCTAACAGAAGAACATGATTGACTGTATCAAAGGTTGCAGAAAGATCGAGGAGAATAAGGATGGCCCTTTTGACTTGGCCCGGAGGAGATCATCTGTTATTTTTGTGAGAGCTGTCTCTACAGAATGTAAAGGGTGAAATCCAAACTGGAAAGGATCCAATGTAGAGGCCTGAGAAAGAAAGGTAAGAAACCATGCATAAACAGTGCATTCCACAACTTTCGAGAGGAAAGGCAACAGTGAAATAGGGTGATAATTAGAAAAAGAGGATGGGTCAAGTGAAGACTTCTTGAGGATTGGAGAGACGATGGCATGTTTGAACTCAGAAGGAAATGAACCAGAGGAAAGGGACAGATTTATAATATGACAAAAGAAAGGAAGAATAGTTGGGGGAATAGTAATTAAAAAGCAAGAAGGTACAGGATCCAGAGAGCAGGTAGAAGGATTTGAAGACTTCAATATTTTAGATAAATCATCTAACTTGATGGGGGCAAAGAAGATAATTTAGAACAGCTGGGCAGTTGATATGATAATGAGGAGAGTTCAGGAACAGGGAGAGAAGAATGGGTGGTTTTGATTTTGGTACTGAAAAAAGTTGCAAAATCAGCAGAAAGTGATGGAGGAAGAAGTGAAGGAGAGGGCTTTAGGAGTGAATTAAAAGTAGAGAAGAGACGCTGTGGACACCAAGAATTAGCATGGAATAGTGATGTATAATAGGTCTGTTTGGCCAGAGAAATGGCAAAAGAGGAAGAAGAAAGAATAAATTTATAATGAGTATAATCTGCCTACTCTCTGGTCTTCCTCCACAGATGCTCAGCTGTGCGAGAGCAGGAATGGAGATATCGAATAGTGGGAGCAAGCCATGGCTGAAGCTTAAGAGGGAGGGACCGTGTGTGTTGACAAAGGGGTAAAGCTATCAAGAGTTTGTGGATAAAGTTGAGTTAAGAAACAGCTGAATCTAGAGAACCAACAGAATTAAAGGGAGGCAGCAACAAGACCAAAGCCTGAGAAAAGGCTTCAGGATCAATGGAATGAATATTTCGAAAGGAACGAGTAATGGGATGACAAGATGGTGATCAGACAAAGGGAGTTCAGTAACTGAAAACAAGAGGTGGAGCAATTTTTAATAAGAACAAGATCGTGGCAATGGCCAAGGAAATGAGTAGATGAGTCAGAACAGAGCTGGAGTCCAAAGGAAGACAGTAAGGAAAGAAACCACGAGACAGAGGGATCATAGGGGTCATCCATATAAATAGTAAAATCACTCATAATAAGAGTGGGAACATCATCTGAGAGAAAAAAATCAAAATCTGAAATAAGGGCCAGGTGGACAATAAATGACTGCGAACCACAGGTGTAAAGGCAAAAAGAGTCTCACACTAAGGGTCCGTCTATACAATTAAAAAAAAATCTGTTTGGGGAGTAAAAAAATACGAACAGGCAGTCGTTCGTATGCATACGATCCACCTACATGATTTTACCCCCCCCTAAACTCCGTATGACCCCCCCTTCCCCAGCTGGCTGGAGCAAGCAAGCCAAGCGGAGGTTTTAAATCTCCTGCCGCTTTTTTCCCTTTAATTTAAAAAGGTGCCTGCTTTGCGGAAATTTGGTTTTCCCTATTTACAATGTAATATATATATATATATATATATATATATAAAATTCATGGACTTACCGGACTCTCACTTAGCCAGGAATCCAACATGGTGGGTGCTCCCAATTCCCCTCCTTTCTAGCCCCACCCCCTCTACTCGGCCAGCCAATCAGATTACACTGCCTGTTCGTATGTGTGCAAACGGGGCGTACAGACCATCAGCCATTCGAACGGCTGTACGGATTTTATGCCAAGATCCGCTACTCCTTCCGAATGCCGAATCTACGTAGTTTACAGGGGATTTGCTAGCCCCCCTTCTGAAGATGACACATATGAATCCTAACGGCGTTCTTTTTTTTTCTTTTTTTTTAACCATGTAGACGGGCCCTATGAGCCTCAAACAAAGAGAAACAGTGAGTTGGTGTAAAAGAGAAAAGTTGAAACTGGCACAAGCTAGATAACAGAACACCCCCCGCCCCCCCCCCACCCTCATGGCAACTAGTCTGGGACAAGGAGAGTTCTCCAAATGAGAGGGCAGCTGAAGTGGCAATATCATGGGTAGGGAGCCAGGTTTCAGTAGGAGCAAGAAGGTGAAGATGTCTTGAGAAAAAGAGATCGTGGACAGCAGTGGCTCTGGGAGCAATTGAGTGAGAGTTCCATAGAGAGCTGAAGAAGAAGAAAAAGAAGAAGAAGAAGAAGAAGAGGAAGAAGAAGAAGAAGAAGAAGAAGAAGAAGAAGAAGAAGAAGAAGAAGAAAGGCAGCGGATAGGTATCAAATTAGGAGAAATAGAAGAAGCAGGAGCCATATCAGAAGAGGGGGAAAGAGGTTAGAAAAATGATCTCCTTTTAAGGTTTCTTTGCTTCACAAGGTTTCCTTTAAGGACAAAGTGTCCTGAGAGACTGAGATGTTCTACTGGTTTTTAATGTTGCCAGTTCTGATGTCAGATGTGTGCCCATTTATTTATTTATTTATTTTGTTTGACCTGTTTGCACTAGACAGGCTAAGATGCTTCTCTAGCAATGACCTAGAGTCCTATTGTTTCTGAGGACCTGTCTACTCTGCAGAAATACAGAAATTTGACACCACTTTATCCACCATAATTCTACCCTATGGAATCCTGGTATTTGTACTTTAGTGAGGCATCAGAGTTCTCAGATAGAAAAGACTAAATAGCTCATCAAATTACAAATACCAGGATTCTGTAGGATAGAACTGTGGTGAATAAGATGGTGTCAAACTGCTGTATTTCTGCAGTGTGGACAGCCCTAACTCTATCCTTTTTGAGATAACTTATAACAGTTAAAGGAGTCTTGGCAGCAGGGCCAGCTTAACCATACTGCCAAATCAGCATCTGCAGGGGGCCTCACAGCCAGCCCCCCCCCCTCCTGCTGGCTTTAAAAAAAAAAGCATCTCCCAAACTAGAAAGAGAAAGCGAAAGAAGGACCTGTCCTCCCTGTCTGGCTAAAGCTGGAGTGAGTTTGCTGCTCCCTCACCCCCTCCTCCCGGGATCACCAAAAGGCAAGCCAGCCAGGCGTGTGTTGGAGAGAGGTGAGTGTGTGGGGGGGGGAAGCAAGTGTGAGGGTCGGTCGTCTCTTTCTCCCCTGCTCTCTCTTCAGAAAGGGTTTCTTTCTTTCTTTCTTTCGTTCTTTCGTTCTTTCTTCCCTTCCCTTCCCTTCCCTTCCTTCCACATAGATCCCCTCCAGCCCATCTTTCCAGCTGCTCTTAACATGTCTTGGTTTCTCTCCCCTCCCTCCCTTTCCCCCTTGGTCTTCAGCTTCCTCCCCTTGCTGCAATTGAGTTCAACCTGCAAAAGGAATTTGTGTGTGTTTGCCTACGTACCTTCAAGTCATTTGTGACTAAGGCCAACCTACCATGGGGTTTTCTAGGCAACGTTTGTTCAAAGGGGGCATGCCTTTGATTTCCTTTGAGGCTGAGAGTGTGACTTGCCCAGAGTCACTCAGTGGGTCTTCATGGCTAAGTAAGGATTCAAACCCTGGTTTCCACAGTCATAGTGCAAGGCTGAAACTTCTACAACACTCTAACTCTTTTAACAGAAGACTATAAAGAATATAAATAAAAATTTGGAGCAATATTACTGGAAACGATGGTTTCATTGTTGTCACTAAAACACACCAGTATTCCATTAGTGTTATGTGAGAGCCTTTGGGTAGAGCAGTGGTTCTTAACCTTTTCTTTACCAGGGCCCCCCTTTAAATATCTTTTGTTGTCCCAAAACTTAACTCAAGATTTAAAACCCTAATAATATTAACAATAATAGCTAATAATAATAGCTAACAACAACAATACAATACACCATCCATTAAACTTTCCCTCAGAGGCACTCTTGCTTCTTCCTGCAAGTTTGTTGTTGGAATGGATTGAATGGCAATGTGCAGGCCAAGCCAGCCAGCCTTTGCCTTGGTTCCTGTGACGTGGCTGCTCCACTACAGGGAGGAGGTGGGCCAAGCAGCCTTCAAGCCTTGGAGGAACCTCTGTGAGGACATCGCGGACCTGAGGTTAAGAACCACTGGGCTAGAGAATGCTGGAAAAGGAACAATGCAACCAGACCTTGAGAAGGGTGCTGGCAGGGGGATTCTGGGAGGTGTAATCCAAAAGTAATTTTCCCAGGCTCTGAGTGCAGCCTAGAATCATAGAATCATAGGGCTAGAAGGGACCTCAACAGCCATTCCATCCAATCGGCTTCTGTCCTGCAGGAACACACAATCAAAGCCCTCACGACAGATGGCCATCCAGCCTCTGCTTAAAAACCTCCAAAGAAGGAGACTCCACCACACTCAGAGGCAGCGTATTCCACTGCCAAACAGCAGCAGAAAACAAGCTTGCTCCATCCTCAGTATGACGTCCCTTCAAACATTTAAACATGCCTAGCGTGTCACTTCTCAAGCTTCTCTTCTCCAGGCTAAACATGCCCAGCTCCCTAAGTCGCTCCTCATAAGGCATGGCTTCCAGACCTCCCACCATCCTTGTTGCCCTCCTCTGGACATGTTCCAGCTTGTCCATTTCCTTCTTGAATTGTTGTGCCCAGAACTGGAAACAGTATTCCAGGTGAGGTCTGACCAAAGCAGAATGGAGTGGTACTACTACTTCCCTTCATCTAGACACTATACTCCTATTAATGCAGCCTAGAATCGCATTGGCTTTTTTTGCTGCTGCATCCCACTGCTAACTCATGTTCAGCTTGTAGTCCACTCTTTCTTTTCTTTGAGGAAATCTACACGATTACGTCAATTGCTAAACTAAATTATTGGTGGCAGATTATGTAATACAGTAGGCCCCCCTTATCCACTGGGGATTGGTTCTGGGGGGTGTGGATATTGGAAACCGTGGATAATAGTGAACACAATTGAAAATAATGGGACTTCTGATTTAAAATACCATAGTGTTGCCTTGGAGGACCTAGAAAATGGCTAGAGAGGACACATTTTCTAGGAAGACTCTATGGTAGGTGTGCTGTTTTGTGTCTCATGGATAATGAATCCGTGGATACGGGGGTCCTACTGTAATCTTAACATCCTGTATTGTGAATAGGTTAGGTTACATTGACCTGAGATAAACATATGGGGCCCCCAAAATAAAGCATTGCGGGGGGGGGCAAAATTCCTTAAACAGCCCTGCTAGGCAGTAGCAGAATTACATTCCCTAGGGTGGTGCCTTCATTTCTTCCATATGTATAGCTAACAGTTCTCAAGAGGAAACAGTAAAATGAGGGAGGGCAGGACATTTTGGGATTTGTAGGTAAAATCATTTCTGAGAATCTGTGGTGAGATTGTGCCTTCTGGTACGTTTTGTGGAAATGGCTTCCACATTCAGTCTTCCTCTGTTCTCAGATGCTTAATAAGGTGATAAGAACTTCAGTTCCTGGGCTGTTACACAGAAGGCCAAGGCAATCAGCAATAAGCACTACCATTCATTAGAATCATAGAATCATAGAATTGCAGTCCTATGTTCAAATCAAGACATGTTTTATGTCTTAAATTCTGAAAAAGCAAGAGGAGCCAGTGACATTAGCCTGACCCTAGGTGGTTTGAGAGGCTTGGACAGTGATGGCTGCTAGTCCATATGGTTTAGCTTTGTCCACTAGACTGTACCTGCAGTGGCATTAGTATAGCAGATACTCTGCTGCCTACATTGGGTGACTACACTCTAAGGTAGCACTTATGCATTACTGAAAGAGAGAATGCATCAACAGGGCCTATAAGGAGCCCTGGTGGTGCAGTGGTTAAATGCCAGTACTGCAGCCACAACGTTGCAAGTTCAATCCTACAAGTAGCTTGACTCAGCCTTCCATCCTGCTGTAGGTCAGTAAAATGAGTACCCAGCTTGTTGGGGGCAATTAGCTAACACATTGTAAAATGCTTAGTGGGTGCTTTGCACTGATGAAGACATAGAAGTGCTATTGGAATAAGAAGGGGGGTTCAGCCAGTACATAGTTCCAGGGTTTGGACAGCCTGTAAATTTCTGATGCCCCCCCCCGACCAAAAAAACCCAGCCCTCTTCTATTGCATTATTTTACAAAGGTTAACAAACATGTAGCTCTTCAGGTATTTTCTTGGCTTTTTACCCGGTCCTGTTTATATTTCCTATGAAATAAACAGATAATTTCACCATTCTGAATTCTGGTTACCAATCACCCCCCTGGGCTCCAAAAGCAGTCTTGTTCTGCTTTTCCTTGGAGGCCCTGTGCATCATATACACATTTACTTACAAGCCAGGATATATTTTCCTAAAATGTGCATATCCCAGCACACTTATAGATGGAAATTTAGAAATAATTGCTGTAATTAACATAGAAATTCATCTTACCATAGTTTGGGAGACTATGACCAGAGTGTCAAGTTATAATGCTATTTGTTCCACATTAACTGCTATAGTTCCATCCTGTAGGGAAAAGTACTTACAATTATCTGCCAAAGGGCTCCAGTGCCTCAACAAACTACAAACCCCAGGATTCCACAGGATGTTGCCATGACAGTTAAAGTGAAATCATAGCGCTCTGATTATGTAGTGTGAAAGGGCCCCTGGTGTTGTGCGTGCTGCAGATTCTGCTATCCAGGTGCCAATTGATAATGGGCCACTTCAAGATCTCTGCTGTCCCTCCTTATGGTTCTTTATCTTTAAAGTTAACTTGGACTGAACAGCCCTTACAGAGGACTGTCCTCTATAAAGGAGGCCACATGGCTTCCTACTGAGCCTTGCATTTTGCTTCTGTCTTATGTAAAACGTCCTACTCTCCACCTCATATATTATGGTTCTGCAGCAATGTTACAATTCAGTGTTTCAGTTGGCAATGGATTGGCTTCTATGGATTCTGATTGGTCATGGGAGGGATTTATTATTTATTTATTTTTGCCATGGCACATGTCTAGTACCAGTAATACCCACCCACCTAAATTTAAAAAAAAATATCTCTTAGCAATGTGGATTATGCTCTTTCATTGCAGTGTCTGCTGTCATAACTTGGGCCTACATGGTGCTTCTCCAAGTTTATCCTACAGACACGAAGCTCAAGCCGCCTCCCAACTGCTGGATCTAGGCCAGAGTTCCTGCCTTCATAGGCAAACAAGCTAATATGATGGTTTGTGTAGTTTTGGTTCTGTTTTCCCTTTTCTTCACCATTTTGGAAACAGTCATAGCATATTTTCCTTGGTTTTTTTCCGGGCTGTGAGGCCATGTTATGGAATAGTTACTTTCTGACATTTTGCCTTCATCTGTGGCTGGCATCTTCAGAGAATGGTTGGGCAGGAGTGTGTGTGGAGTTTATAGATTGTGAACCCTTGTTGGGGAATAAATGTAAATTTGTGTAATTGAATGGTTAGTTTCTGGATATAAGAAACTATTATACGTCAGAAAGAAACTATCCCAGAACACAGCCTTACAGCCCGGGGGGAAAAAAACAAGGAAAATCTATGGATGCCGGCCGTGAAATAATAATAATAATAATAATAATAATAATAATAAAATTTTATTTCTATCCCGCCCCTCTGCAACGCAATCGGGGCGGCTTACAAAATAAAAACTCCATAGTCCCAGTACCCTAGCCCACCCACCCCTTAAAATAATATTAAATTATAAAAGATTAAAACATACAGTAATTAAAAATATATAAATTAGAAAAAAATATTAAAACATACAATAGTTTTTAAAAAATCTGATTACAGCTCAGGGAGGACAGCCGAGTCTTGGGCTGGGATAGTTATTCAGGAAGCCTTTGACTTCACAGTCATAGCATACTTAGGAGATTTTCACATGGGGCCAAAATGCCCTGTTACTGCCCCGCCACCTCCTTTCCCATTCCTGCTGCAGAATGGAGAAAATGTTCACACACTTACCTCCATTCCACTGCAGGAACATCCTCCCTGTCCCCAAGCTGGCCGATCATAAATGCAGCTGTCGTAAAGCTGCATTTATGACTGGGAACTCAAATCCCAGCTGTTCTTGCGAGAGAACAGCCATGCGGCAAATTCAAAAATAAAAAAAACCCCAAAAGTCAAAACAAGAAACAAAATACAAAAATAAATTTTAAAAAATACAAGTAACCCAAGGGGCGGGGAAAGGGTGCCACTTACCTGGGTGTCCCGTTCTTGCCCAGAAGTGTCCAGAACGGAGCTCCCCCCACAGCTGTCATCATGGGAGAGGAACGGGACACCTTTCAGACCGCCTGTGATTCCATGATAGAAACAGAATGAGTGGTCATTAACAACTACTCCCCGTGATTGAAATATCATGGGGAGACAACAGAACAGTCATGTTGAGGGCACGGAATTGGGTGACGTCTTCTGAAAGAAAAATCTTTCAGCAACCCTGTTCTGTGCTTGCAACAGAACAGATAGCTAGTGTGAAAATCTCCTTACTCATGTTTTCAGTCACTTCATACACATGCAGATCTGTGGGCAGAAATGCATGGAAAAACAGATTCAGTTTGCACTGTTAAGGGCTTCTTTGAAGAGGGCCCCAAATATTTCCATACAGGGCATTTACATGAATCCTACGTGTAGGGTTTTTTATGTGTCATGAATGCACCCAGTAATATATACACACATGCTGTCTTTTCCTTATTACTTGAATTACAGCAGGATTTAACACAATTTCTTATACAGACATGTCTTCTTTAGAGGAAATTGTCTCATGAGACATGGCTAGTGCTATCATTAGCAGAACTAGTGTTATTGCAACTTTGAAGAGTGGCAGATCTATTGCTTATCCATTCCAAAATATGTTTGTTGGAGAATGTTGTCAATGATACTTACAGTCTTTATGACCTTTCGGGGAAATCTAAAATTGTTTTCACACTTCCAGCACAGCCTTCATTAGCTTGTCATAAACAAGTTTACAGTATTAGATTGAATTGTAAGGTGTTAAAAACCATCCCACTTTTTGTTGTATTCCTTCATTAGCTGAATGTCTTTATAAGAAAGGTAAAGTAGAAAGTGGAGTTTTGCTTTTAACAACAGAATTTGTATTCAGTTTTGACTTCCATTTCCCAGGAAAGGTATCTGAGAATTTACTTGTCTGTTTCTATTTATCTTCCCATGAAATATATTGATGAGAAGACTAAAGACCAATGCTGTTAAAACAAGACATAAAATATTGATTAATTAAAAAAAAACTGTTTGCTCCTGAGCTTAACTGTTTTTAGATGGTACTGTCAATAGAGTGCTCTCCAATAGACCTGCATTATCAGAAGAATCCTTTCTTCATAGTAATTTGGTAAAATGCCTATTACCATCCTAAACTGACAGCTTTAAAAGTTCATAGTAGCAGGTTTCTGTTCCTGAGGAAGGAAACTGGGTAATATTTTATTTATTTATTTATTTATTTAACATAATATCTCTAAATATATTTATTTATTTATCATTTAGATAGTTAACATGATTTCCCTAAATATAGTTGTGTCAGGCAGTATCTGTCTTCTGTTCTCACACCAGGATTTGGCTGAGAACTATAAGTGTGTTTAGGAGTAACTATTCCAGGTGGCTGAGGGAAATGCTTTTCTGAATATCCATTAAAACATGGATAAATAAAGAGGAGGATCAAAGGAATGGTGCAAAGCTGGCAGTTGTAAGCACTAAGGAAAAGTTCAGCCTCAGTGTGACTTTCTTAAGAGTTCTCACATCAAAGTGAAGGACATCTACAGCCTAATCTCTCACAGGTTTTCATGGAAGTAAGCCCCATTGTGTTCACTAGGACTTACTTCTTGATAGGATGGCGTTGGATTGTAGGAACAGCTGCATTTTCAGAGGTGGGGGAGAATATAAAAATGCAGATTCTGGCATTTAGCATAAAAGGCGGCACACCTTTATAAAAGAAACATGGCAACAACAGATGAGATATCAAGACTAGTATGGTGGTCACAATAAATTCCATGCTTTACAAATCTTGAAATGTTTGCTTTAAAAATTAATTCAACAATCCTAAGTGTCAATAATATGAAAATGTAGTTACATAGCCACCAGCACTAATACCTGAAATGGTTAAATTTATTGAGCTATCATTTTGACTCATTATTGAAGATGTTAGTTCTTGACATAGGCTATGGAATTTACAGAGAATGGCAAGGTAGTTTGTCACAATTGACACTTAGGGGCCCATTTAGTTATGGATTCTTTCAAAGTGCTCTTTTTGTTATTTTAAAGTTGCTTTCCTCCCCCACCATGGATTCTCTTCTGCCACCCACCCCCTCAGGATAGCTAACAGAATCCATAATGTCATTGTTACCTGGGATTGATATGAGCCCAACACATCTGTCAGGTTGGGGAAAGAAGTCCTAAAATGGAATCTCATTTTACAACCTGTTCAATTACATTTTTCACTGGCTTGTATCTCTCCTCCTTTTTCTACCCACCCTCATTTTCACCTAGAAGCTATTGAGCCACTGAAAGTGCAGCATAAGTGCTGATCAGTCAGTGAATCACAGGTGTAATCCTCTTAATCAGAAATGTTTTGACTGCCTCAGAACATATGCAGAACATTTTCTGTACAACTGCATCACTCCATGTTCTTTGCCTCTCCACTCCCTATCAAGAAACATGTTTTGCAAAGTTGAGTGACAGGACACATATTTTGTTCCTATTACTAAATGGCACTTTCTTCTGAATAAATTTTTAAAAGAAAAATGTATCTTTTTAAACATCTTTGTTTTTTCAAAAAAAAGTTTTTCTTTTAAAAAAGCACGACATTTCTTCTAGAGATGGGAGTGTATGGATTTAGCTTGCTGTATTTTCTGGCTCCAACCTTACCAAAATCCTCAAAATGTGTTATCCACTGAAGGCAGTATGAAAAAAAGAATAGGAGGTGTGGGGAGAGCACAAAAAGAGGGGGAGGCGGAGAGAAGGGAAGGAGGGAGAAATTGGATGGACTGAGAAAAACCTTACACTTAATTTTTCAAGTTGACAGCACTGTATGAATAATAATAAACACACTAAAGGGTTACTTCCACTGGACTTGAGCATATGTATAGGAAAATGAATAAAATACCTCAAACTTCACCAGTCCTCTCAAATTATGTGACTCCCTAAATCATAGAATGGATGGAACACATACTAGAGAAAGAAAGAGGGTGAAGAAGCAAAGACAGGCAAAATGAGGAGATGGGCTGGTGTCATTCATGCCTAAAAGGCCTAGTATTCTGTAAGAACCATTGCTGCTTGGTCAGTCCCCTACTGCATTTTAGGTCATACCAAGATTCCTTTTCTTATATTGTTTCCAAATCCCATCTCTCTCATTGCTTCCCAACTATTCCTTCTTCATCTCACGCTCCAGTAATGATAGAACAAGGAGAGTATCCTGCCAAGCAATAGAATCATGTGATCCATTTCTTCCAGTCCTAATCCTTGCCCTCCTTAGGGCTCCCTGTTTTATAGGATCTACCAGAGAAACAGACATCCATTCTAATAAATGTCAAAATTCTAAATCAAATAACATTTTAGAGTATAGGGTTAACTTATGAATTAATCAGGCAATCTAGTGAGTTAAGCCAAATCACCATAAAAATTCAACATGTTAATAACACGCACGTGTTATTTCCAAGCTGCGTCTCATACACAGGCAAACAGATGACACAGTATTGAATACCATCTGTGAACACCACTTCCCTCTTTTATAATACTAGAAATCAACATTATCCAATTGAGCTAAATGAAGGGATTGTCAGGATTGGTAAAAGAAAGGGCTTCTTCAGGCAGTGCACAGTTAAGCTATGGAATTTACTACTTTATGTTGCAGCAATGGCCACTTACTTAGACAGTTTTGAAAGGGACTAGAATAATTCATGGATTATAAGGCTACCTTGGCTACTAGTCCTAAAAACTATATATTGCATTATATACCAGAGGCAGTAGGCCTCTGAATATTGACCTCCAGGGAGCCTGAATAGGACTGTGCTACAGAGCAGGACTAGAACTGGCTCCGAGTTTCCTCACTGGCTCCTTCACATCTTCAGTATCTGCAACTAAGCACCTAAACAGGGTTGAAATTTCAAGTTTTGATCCCAAGGGGTATGCAAACTTTCCAAATTAGTATTTAGTTAAAGCACTGACTTGGGACACATGCTGGTTCTATATATTCACTTCACATTTGTAGTTAAATAGCTTTCTGCATTGTGTTTTATTATTGTTGTTGTTATTATTATTATTATTATTATTAGTTAGTTATTTCATTTATATGCTGCCTTTCTCCTAGAGTGGGACCCAAGGCAGCTCCAGAGAGTCAATTAAAAGACATAAAAATTTAAAACAGCATAAAATCATTTAAAAGACATACAAAAGTTTGAAGCTATAAATGTAAGAAATTCCCCTTGTTATACAAGAAGGAAGGGTAAATATGGCCCTCTAGACTGCAGTTTCCAATGAATGGTGTCTGGTGGCTTCTGTATTGGGGTTCTGCTAAATCCACTCTACGTTTTAGCTAGACTTCAATTATCCAAGGTGCTGAACCCTATCCTTAAAAAAAAAAAAAAGGATTCACCACCTCTGATAGCTCTGTTAAAGATCAGAGTAAAACCTGGAGCAATTTTGTCATGCCACTCATATGGAAGCCATGAGCTGCTACTGCTCCCAACAACATCTGGAGGGTCACATTTTATGCACTTCAGTGATGAAATGTATGCTTTCATTTTTTGTAAGCTTATTGTATAATCGTATGCATATTTACTCATAAGTAAGCCCAATCATGATCTATAGAACTTAGTCCCTGATGTGTGACACCATTTTATGATAGAGCCAGTCTTTCCTTGAGAGGTCAGTTCAGAAGGTGGTGCTTGGGAACTCCTGTTCAATGACAATAGCATTGGCCTATGGTGTCCTTCAATGTCCCTTCTTGTCTTCCAAACTATTTTACATATAAGTTACAGGCTGCAGTGAAAGGGCTATAGCTGGCTGGATGTTACTCTTTTGATTTATTGGTGTGGTTTAATCATGTCTTTAATCTGTTTTTATGTTTTAATTATATCTCAACTTGTATTTGAGTTTTGTTTCCACTAGCGGCATCAAGTGCCAGTTATGGCAGAAAGGTGGAATAGTAAATAAATAAAACCACAGAATTAGCATACAGTATTTCTTTTGCTGGCTAACACAGAGAGCCTGAGCAAGCCGGCATAATAGGACAGCTATAGATAATGCAAAACAAGATATTTTTGATGATTTCTCAAGTTGCTGAATGCTTTTTTGTGTCATGTAATAGATGGTGTATTTTTTGAGAAAGTGGATGCAATTTCTCAATGCAGTCTGCTGTGTCTTTTACAGAATTCAGTCAGGATCCTATCTCAGCACCGGTTGGTTTACCTTAATTCTGGCCATGGATGCTTGCTACAGAATACATGTCTATGGGATGATAAATGACACCTACTGCAAGTAAGTTCACAGGAAATTATTTTCATGCATCTACAATTCAGATGCCTTGTCAAAATTTCACAATTCATTTTAATGCCATAAATCCAAGAAATGGATTAGGAAAGCATCACCCATACCCCACCCTAGCAATCTGTATTGATGTGGCACTTTATTGTCAGTGTATTTAGTCCCCAGATGGCATGTGGTATTGATTAAATAAAAGCATTTACAAAAGTTTAATGTCAAATGTCACAAAGAACTTTAAAAATCAAAGACTTTCTGCCAAAGTGGAATGAAATGAGGGAACAGGAAACATTTCTGTTTGCTTTTGAATAACTCTTGTGCTGTTAGAGTGTTACGCCTAAGAAGAACAAATCTATTTTCTCCCAGAATCCAGCAAACAGATGGAAATAATATGAACTGATTTGCCCTGATTCAGCTCAGCAGATCTGCCCATACAAGCAAGCAGACTTCCATTGATGTGCTCTACTCCTTAGCAGATCAAAACCACAGGCATAAATCAGGTGCATATTAAAATGCACATTGGAATGTACACCTGAGTGTGGATGCTTTCTATTTTCATTGCATTGCTTTGCTTTCCACTGGATATCAGCACTGTTTGGATACAGTTTATCATGAGTACCAAAATACCTTTTTGAAAAGTGCAATGTGTGCTGATTCAGGGCAATTGTCTGAAGTTAGCTGCCTGCAATTAAGCTTCCCAAGAAGAAAGAAGACAAAAATATCTTGGAAAAAATTCCCTGCTTGCAGACAGAGTGGGGTGTTTGTAGTTTGGTAATGGCAGAACTAAATAAGGGAGCCTATCCAGACATTGAAATGAGTATTTTCAGCACTCCAGTCAAAAGCTGAAGCCTCATGGGTTTGTGACACGGAGGTTTCAGGGAAAGCTTGGAATTACATTTTGGGGCTACAGCTGCCAGAAGCCATTCCAGTCGTGGTGGCTGGGGCATTGTGGAAATTGTAGTCCAAAAGTAACACTTAGAAAATGGGAGGGGAACCAGGAAAAATTCTCAGAGCCTTGTCATCTGATTCATTTAATGGGTGCGGCTATACGATCATAAAAAAATCCGTATGGGGGGCAAAAAATACAAACAGCCTATCATTCGTATGCATACGAACCGGCTATACGATTTTTTAAACCCCCTAAATTCCATATGACTCCCTCTTCCCGAAGCTGGCTGGAGCGAGCAAGCCAAGCGGCAGTTTTAAATCTCCTGCTGCTTTTTTTTTTTAAAGGTTTCTGGTTTGCGGACAGTCGGTTTTCCGTATTTACAATATAAAATAAAAATAAAAAAAAACATATAAATTCACGGACTTACCGGACGCTCGCTAGCCAGGAAACCAACATGGTGGCCACTCCCAATTCCCCTCTGTGCTAGCCCCGCCCCCTCTACTCGGCCAGCCAATCAGATTACACAGCCTGTTCGTATGTGTGCGAACGGACCGTACAGACCCGTCAGCCATCCGAACGGCATACGGATTTCTCTTCGCAATCCGCTTTCCCTCCCAAATGCCACGTGTGCATATTTCAGGGTGGAAAACCAGGGGGCCCCCTCTTTTGCATTCGTGTGCATCCAAACGGCCGTTTGTACCGAAGTGCGAAATTTCACACGCCGTACGTATTATTTAAATCAAGTAGACAGGACCGAAGTTCAGGAACAGCAGAATGGATAGTGACTGTTGAAACTGCAATCAAGTGGTTGTCTGGATAATTCACAACATTGGACCCAGGTGGCAAAACCTACTTCAGCCAAGCAATCTTACAAATATTTTCTATTATACAACAACAAAAGTTGATGGCTATACCCATGTGATAATCCATGTTTCCAACATGATACTTGTATTCACTGCATTCATTATGTTCTGGAATTGTACAATTTGTGTGTGTGGGGGGGGGAATACCTGTTTGGATTATAATTCCCATGTATTAGAGGCTGTGCTAGCTGGGAATTCTGGAAGCTGTTTTCCAAATTAGTGACCACCCCCCCAGGCAAGCTCTGATTGTACAGTTGTCCCTCTGTGTCCATGGATTTGGTATCCACAGATTTACGTATTCACGGCTTGAAAATATTCTTTAAAAAATAGTAATCCAAAAAGCAAACCTTGATTTTGCCATCTTATATACGGGACACCATTTTGCTATGCCAATACATATAATGGGACTTGAGTATTCATGGATTTTGGTATCCATGGGGGGTCCTGGAACCAAACCCCAGCGAATATGAAGGGACAACTATACATGTAAAACATATTATGTGTGCTGGGTTATGAGTCTTTATACATAAAACTATGTGTGGTTATCGATAATGTTTATAGCAGCTCTGTGTAGACTTAGGGTATATCTACACTGTAGAAGTAATGCAGTTTGACACCACTTTAAATGCTGCATCTTCATCCTATAGAATCCTGGGGTTTGTAGTTTTACAAGGTCTTTAGCCTTTTTTGCCAGAGTGCTGGTGCCTCACAAAACTAAAAATCCCAGTATTCTGTAGGATGGAGCCATGGCAGTTAAAGTGGTGTCAAACTGTGTTATTTCTACAGTGTAGACGCACCCTTAATATTCATTGTTATACTCCTGAATATTTTACTGCCTTTTTGCAATGCATGCTAAACTCTCATTCTATAGTAAGATCCTCTCTCTTTCTCATCCTCTCTCTCTTTCTTTTCTTTTCTGTCCCAAAGCTTTTACCGTGGCTTTGATGTAACTGGCCATGCAGGCTAATGGGCTATGGAAGTGGTAGCCCCACAAAGTAATATTTCCAAGCTCCAATACAGACAGATTTATGGTGAATTCTTTTAGGTGTTACCAAAAAATGTATTTCATTTTCATCATTTTGTCTTTGCTCCAGGTCAGAAGGTTTTAGGAAGGTTCCTTATCACTACTATGAACCTGGAAGAGATGAATGTGATGAGTACTTCCTGCATGAAAATGCACCCTATGGAGGCCACAGGTTTATTACAGAAAAGAAAGTATTTGCTGAATGGGCTAAGAAGCATTCAATCATATTTACACATCCCAACTGGACATTGTCTTGATATTGGTTCTCAGAGTATGCCACTAGTGGTGTCATATTCCATGCAAGACATATCTTGGTTTACAATGATATTTGCAACTGACTTGACTTCTCAACTTAGGTTCTGGCGCATATAATAAACAAGATGGTTACAATCTAGGACAAGATGAAAAACCTACCAACCCTCAGAGGACATATAAAATGCTTATTCTGTCTTTTAGGATTATAGATATAAAATGCATTTTACTTTTCAATAGGATTTTTCTTAATTCCACATGGCAACTGTTTAGTTTTAAGATGATAATGTTCTTAGGGCAGGGGGACACAGTCCCATTCAGGCTCAATATTCTGGATATTTGGGAAATTTCTATAGATACTTGAATTTAGGTTGTAGGAATCAGCTATGTAGATGATTTTGGTTTGGTTTGGTTTGGTTTTAAATGTGTGTATACACATTCATCATGGAAAGGTTAGAGGTGGGCTAAGAAATATTCCTGAACTCCACTTAATTTCTACACAAGAGGATTCCGTATGTCTGAAGCCCAGGGGTGATTCATATGCTGTGAATGACAACCTGCTTCCATAGCAGTGAACAATTCAAATGTTCTGGACATTGACTCAAATTCTCTAGTCATTGATTAACACAGCTACCTTCTGCACTCAGTTATGCTCTCTTTTGGAGCAGAACTTTTATTAACTGCTGTACAAGATCTTAAGGAAGGTCTGTAGGCCTGATTAGAAATAGACATATAGAATTTCATACCTCTCAGATTGTATTGAACACTGAATCCTTTGTGGTCTTGAGAAGTTTGGCTCAATTCTCTGCCTCAAATTCTCCATGTTTAAAAATGGAGATTACACCTACCTCAAAAGGATGTTGGTAAAATAAGTGAATGCACCTACCTACAGTGCTTTTTCAATAAGTGATGCTTTATTTGTACTTCATGTACCTACTCATGGGATTCTGACACACATTCCTCTGTGTTCTGTACTTGAGGAGTACTGAACCCACGGTGTGAAATTAGTGCTTTGAAATACTGAGTATATTCATTCCTACTGCAAATCTCAATGTTCACTGACTTCTTCTGAAGGTTTTTCTCACAAAATGATCCCTTCTATGGATAGAGCTCTGGAATGTTTAGTACTTGCCTGTTTCTAACTGAGGTACAGTACACTCTGATTTATCTGTTGGCACCAGGACTGCACAAAATATTAGATTATGAGGTCAGCAAGAGTAGTGCTATAGGTTTGTAATGAAGAAAGGGATGTAAAATACAGTGAGGGGGGCTAAGAAAGGTATTGAGTCCAAGTTTGGAAAATGAGGCATCTGCTGTACTCCTGGAACTATTTCAATTTACATTAGAAGTGAGTGGGATTTGTCAAGATTTTAAATTTAGATGAATTATCTAGACTCTAAATGACATATTCAGTTCTATGTCATGTCAACAGAATCTCTGAAAATAGGACATCAGAACTACAACACTGTAATAATACTGCTAAAACTTGAAAAGAAGTTCATTGACTCTTACAAATGTAGAACTCTCAAAAAGCCTGAACAGCCACCAGACATTTTGCATTGCTCAACTTAATCATGAAATGGCAGTAGCAAAATCATATTTTTACATGTAAGTATTTGTATAAGGATTGTATTTCATACTGTATATTTGTATATGGAGGTCTATATTTTATATGTCCACAGTGTATACATTTTCATTCCATCATCACCATACTTAAGTGCCACCTTCCTCTAGTATGGATTTGTGCACATCATACTTTACCGCCAGGCAGGTGTGATAGAGGTAAGCTCTTGTTTCTCCCCAGTAGGTTCTCGCCTACCTCTTCTCTTTCATTTGTGAGCTTGTAACTACCTCACAACCAACACAATAAAATCCTCTTTGTTCAACAAGCAAGTTATAACAGAAAGTGTGCACAAACCTTGGAAGGAAAACATCACTCACCAGCAGTGTGACTGAATTTTCTACTTTTGTTATTGTTGTTGGTGTTCCATTTATTTGTCTCACCCTTCTTTCTCCTGAGACAGTTTTCTTTCTTGCCAGTTCCAAGGCTGTCCCCTCTTTCGGTCTGTTGGTCTTTCCAGAGCATAGTATTTTGCTCTTTATTCCTCATTCAGCTCCACCTAGGTGTGCCTTGCACTTGGTAGGCATATCACAGTGAGAAGATACCATTAAGACACCACAGTCAGATTTTGGAAACTAGGGGCAAGTGTACAGAACAAACATATATCCATTTTATACCAATATGAGGTAATGGCTACTGACTTATAGTTTGGTGAGGATGCTAAGAATACTTTAGTAGAGGTTGCTAAGAATACTTTCTTAGGCTTGTCTATATGAGGCAATAAAATGTGGATTGATGCACAGTAACGCCAATTCACAGCAACTTTCATTTGTCTCCATGGTGGGTTTTTTTCAAGTTCACAGGCATGAGAAACCATACTCATTTATTGTTCAAACAGGCATGCCTGCAAATCAAGATGGCTGGCGCAAGTGAATTACTCGTCTTTTTATTGTTTCCAGTTGCCACCACTGAACTGTATTTTAAAAAAAAAAGCAAATCCAAGGTGTGGAAGTGAGATCTTTTGCTTCAATAAACTTAAAAAATGAAGAAAAAAGGCTGTTTCATCAGCTCAGTGCACAGTTGCTATGGCGAAAATCCAACATGGCTGTTCCAGGCACTGCCTTGCTGGCAAGTTCCACCCCCTGCGCATGTCCAACCAATCAGCTTTCCACTTCTGCTCTTATTAGGAAAGTACTGTACAGCAAATCGAATCAGTTGTTCCAATGAGTAGGAATGCGCACTTCCTTAGGACTTTTTTTTTTAAGTCAGGGAAGCCGCAAAGGCTTTTCCTGCAGAGTATTTGGAGTTTTTGCCCCTCTCCTTCCAAATACAGTGAAATAATGTGGGATCCCATTGGGACAAAAGGTATTATCCTCAAATTCTATGAGGAGTATTTTCACTGTCTAGACGAGCCTTTTGAGATTCCTGGTTGACCTTAGAATTTCTAGAATGTCTTAGGATAGCAAATTCACTGTTCAGTCACTTTCAAGCCTATGGATTGGATAATCTTTGAATCTGATAGCACGTGTCCGAAAATGGAGCTTCCAAAGCTCCAGTTAGAGATTTTAGTATTAAATCA
This sequence comes from Gambelia wislizenii, assembly GCA_030847615.1. NCBI lineage: Eukaryota > Metazoa > Chordata > Lepidosauria > Squamata > Crotaphytidae > Gambelia > Gambelia wislizenii. The sequence goes on from JAUMIR010000004.1 coordinate 116,750,809, forward strand.
GAAGTTCATTCATTGGTATTCACAAAATAAATGGCTTTTTAAACACACACACACTTTGATAACCATCCCTCATTGGTGATGTGCAAATTGGGCTAATTTGGGCTAATTCAGAAAGTAGTTACCTGCAGTTCTAGGACTATATACAGCCTTTGGCCCAATTTTGTATGCTTCTCCATCTGATTTCAGAATCCTCTGCAGATGACAGGTTCCAATGTCTGGTAAGAGTTATTTGTCTTTCCTTGTGGTTGAAGTGAAGTAAAGAGGGAGAAAGGGTAGGAAGGGGATGTCAGAGAGAGGAGGGAGAGATGGAGGTTGGGTTAGCAAAAAAAGAAAAGAAAACAGGCAGTATCACTTTTGGTTCTGTCCTTACTCCACTGGCCTTATCATTATCTCCTGCTGAAATGTAGTTCCCAACAGATTATCCTCAAGTGAATGTAGCTCTCTACCTGTGGATTAGTTGGTGAAAAATTAGCAAAGAACCAACATGTAAACTGTGGGTCTTGGATCTTTCTAGTGGTCTAGATGGTGTTCCCTAGTGGTTTTGTGATCTCTACAACTCTGCCCATGTACATGTCTCTGTCCAGGTTGTTCAGTATTACAAGAAACTTAGTGGCCCCCTTCCATCTTCTCAGCTCCATGCCCAGTTATTCTAAGGCACAATCATTTATTGTCACTAGTGTTTATTTTTTTCTTTCCTTTAACATGACATGAACATACATTTACTCAATGAGAAGATAAGTCAAAACACCCAAAACGGGAGCAACCTTTTCTGAGCATATAGGAGGTGGGGTGAGATCACAGTATTCCCAGTAACTTGTAACAGTGTAATTTGTTTGACTTGGTATATGTACCCACAAATTCTATGACTAAAATTTTCCTCCTAAAATAGGAACTTAGGAAACAGCCTTACAGCAAGTCAGAACATAAGTCCATCTAGGCCACAAGTGTCACCTATGACTGGCAACAATGGGTCTCCAGAGTTTCAGCCATAAATGGAGATTCTGAGGTTGAATTTGACATTCTGCACCCAAAGCATGTGCTGAACCATTGAGATGGAGACATAGGCCAAAATCCTACTGCTAGCTCCAAAATGTTGATTTAGCAAGTTCGCATTGATTTAATGGTCCTACTCTAGTGGGGGACTAACAATAGGATTTAAGCCAGGTGCAAGAATCCCAAGGCCCTCTAGATGTTGTTGGACTATAGTTCCCTAGCCAGCATAATCAATCGTGGGTAATGCTAGGAGGTGCAGTCCCACAAAATCTGGAAGGCTGTATGAATACATGGGAGGCATAGCATCTGTAACAAGATTATGATTTGGACTGAGGTTGGTTATGGTTTGAATTGAGAAGCAGAATGCTCCCAGGATGGAAATCTTTGCCACTTCCTACATACTTCCATGTAGATATGCATAGGTTTGCTCTTTCAAGGGGTTAAACTGGAAATTCAGTAGCTTGATTTTTAAAAATGGATGAATGAAAAAGATAAAACAGGAAATTGGTCTTTTCTTCTATCAATGAGACAACCAAAAGTAATTGAGGACACTTTTACAGCTTAAATGAGGGAGCAATTTGTAAGTGCAAGTGTGCATTAGAAAAAAGAATGAAATGAAACTGGAAAAAGTGAAAGTAAAAATACAAGAACTGGAAAAGATAGACAAAAAAATAGTAGAGCACTTAAAACACAAATTGGATAGGGTCATAGCTAATCCAAAGCTAACTGATACTATTACATATACAGTGTTATCAATGTTATATGTACAACTTAGGTATGCAGGAATTAGAACTGGGCAATTTTGTAATGTCCATGTCCAATAGACGGCTGCTGTTATGTTATTACATAATAGAGCCAGCAAATACACAATGGGACCAATGCACATCAGGCATTTCTGCCGATGTCCCAGTACACATTCGCAAATCACTAACAGGACTTCTTAGCACCTCTGCCACTTAGCTAAATATACATAAAGTTACATTAAGTAAAAGGGGATACAGGATGCCAGCAGTTGTACTTAAAACAAATATTGTAATATAGAATTAAACTTGGGGAAATTATTAGTTCAATTGATAGCTTGAAATAAAAATGTTATTCTCTGGGTTAGTTAGACGAGGAATCCATTACACTTGGGTTCCTCCCCTTTACCACACAGAGAGGCAAGAAGAAGATGAAGTCTTGTAACAGGGATGCTGGCTCCTCCACCTCAGCTCTCCAGGACGCCAGTTCTTCCTGCCTTTGCCCAGAGCAGAGCTTCCATTGTTCTCTCTGATCTGTTTTCCAAGTCTTTGTTCCTTCATTCTTTCTTGTGCCTTCTAGTCCCCTCTAGTCCTGTCTCTCACCTATTAAGTCTCCAGCTCCTTTCCTCCCATATATATCTTTTTAAAAAAACATTTCCTTACCCGTGCATTTTCGCCTGTCCTTCCCCTTTACTTTGGACCTAAGAAATAAGAAACAGAATAGGCAAAGTTGATGGAGCCGGAAAAAAATGTTAACAGTACAATTCTGTACATATCTACTCAGAAGTAAGCCCATTCAGTGGAACTTACAAACAGAATCCTATAGATCAAGGTTGTTGTTAAATCAGAATTGTAGGTTTATTGTTATCATAGAAAAAAAAGACTGCAGCATTCTAATAAATTACTTATGTTGTGGATGCTGAGAAAGCATTTTTATAAATAAGTGAGACATCTTAAATACTGAAGATGTTTGGTTGGAGGATAAATTTTGATACATTGATTAATCTGTTGTATCATTTGCCATCTGTGAAGATTATGATTAATGGCCAGCTACCGGGGGAGGGGAATCTCCCCTAAATTGGGAGGAGAGGGACAGAGTTGCAAGTTCGCTCTTTTGTTAGCTAATCTATGTACAAATATTAGTGATATTATGCTATCAATAAACTGGTACTCTGTATCAATACACTGTTTTCCCACTCCCATGAAGCTTGTAAGACTAGTTAAATAATTCAGACTATAGAGTTAATCTAGGGATATTACATTTCTTAGAAACAAATACGGAATTTCCAGTGAAAATGGAGATCAGCAACATGCCAAATGAAAGAAATTTGGTCCTAGGTAACTAAAGGTAGTATTGTCAAAAAGCAAAATTAATGAATAGTAATAAAAATGAATCAATCTTGAGTAAGACTTAATGACATTTATAAACTTTGCATGAAGTCTTCAGTTTTGTAATACTTGGTTACCATGCCACAGAAGAAATTCTAAGTTCTAAGAAGAAATTCTATGTCTATGCAACAAAATTATCTTGAGAAAAGTAGTGTTTAACTATAGAGTTATAGCAGTTATAGCGGCATTAACTATTTTCATGATCATGACTCCATCTTATGGGATAGATCTTCAGTTTGTTGGGATACTTAGAATTCAGTCCTTGAGACCTCTGGTCTGCTCCCTGAACTAGAGCACTCTAGCAGAGCATTCTTACCACCAAACTACCAATCCCAGGATCCTGAAAGACGGAGCTATGACAGTTAAAGTGACATCAAACTACTATACCTCTGCAGTGTAGATACACTTTGCCACCAATACAGAAGCTCACAAAAGAAAATGTACCATATCTAATGTCTCTGGCCACTGATGTTTTTTGGTTAAGTTTTGTTGAAGTTAACAGCACAGCTTACATGTGAACCACAGTGGCAATCAACAGTTTACAGTGCTAGGGATGAAATGGAGTTGAGAGATTTTGGGATAATTTTAAATGGCTCATATAAAAATGTTGGAGAGACTGAAGAACCATATGAAGATGAACCTCCAATTTTAGAAAGTGAAGTGGAATCTGCACTCAGAGCACTTGGGAAAAACAAATCGCTAGGAACCGATGGCATACCAATAGAGCTGCTTCTGCCTACAGAGACAGAATCTACTCTAGTTCTAACTAAAATCTATCTGTCAACAAATAAGGAAAACAAAGCAATGGCCCACTGATTGGAAATGCTCAATATACATTCCAATCTCAAAGAAAGGGGACACCAGGGATTGCAGTAACCATTAATTTCCCATGCAAGTAAATTGATGCCCAAAATTCTTCAACAAAGACTTTTACCATATATGGAGTGAGAAATTTCAGATGTCCAAGCTGGGTTCAGGAAAGGAAAAGGCACTAGGGATCATATTGCAAACATACGTTGGATCATGGAGAGTGCCAAAGAATTGCAGAAGAAAATCAGCCTGTGCTTTATAGATTATAACAATGCCTTTGAGTGTATAAATCACTCTTAAAGAAATGGGTGTGACACAACATTTGATTGCCCCGATGTGTAAACTGTATTCAGGACAAGAGGCTAATGTTAGTGTAGGACACAGAGAAATGGAATGGTTTTTAATTGGCAAGGAGATCAGGCAACACTGCATTTTATCACCCTATCTGTTTAACTGATGCTGAACATATCATACGTAAAGCAGAATTAGACTCAGATGAAGGAGGTGTGAAAATTGAAGGAAGGAACATAAACAATTTAAGATATGCAGATGAACGATTACTGAAGAAAGTCAAGGAAGGAAATGCAAAGGCAGGTTTACAGTTCAACATTAAGAAAACAAAAATAATGACCACAGATGACATAAAGACATAACTTTAAAGCAGACAAATGAAGGCATTGAAATAGTTCAAGATTTCCTGTACCTTGGCTCAGTCATGATTCGGAATAGAGATGGCAGTCAAAAAATCAGAAGACTAGGACTTTGAAGGGCAGCTTTGAATGAACTAGACAAAATAGTTGGAAGAGACCACAAGGGCAATTGAGTCCAGCCCCCTGCCATGCAGGAATGTAGAATCAAATCATTCCTGACAGATGGATATCCAGCCTCTGTTTAAAAACCTCCAAAGAAGAAGACTCCACCACACTACAAGGCAGTGTATTCCACTTCTGAACAGCTCTTACTGTCAGGAAGGTCTTCCTAATGTTTAGGTGGAATCTCTTTTCCTGTAGTTTGAACCCACTGCTCTGTGTCCTAGTCTCTGGAGCAGCAGAAAACAAGCTTGCCCCATCCTCAGTATGACATTCCTTCAAATATTCTCTGTTTAAAAACCTCCAAAGAAGAAGACTCCACCACACTACAAGGCAGTGTATTCCACTTCTGAACAGCTCTTACTGTCAGGAAGGTCTTCCTAATGTTTAGGTGGAATCTCTTTTCCTGTAGTTTGAACCCACTGCTCTGTGTCCTAGTCTCTGGAGCAGCAGAAAACAAGCTTGCCCCATCCTCAGTATGACATTCCTTCAAATATTTAAACATGGCTATCATGTCACTTCCTAACCTTCTCTTCTCCAGGCTAAACATACCCAGCTCCCTAAGCCGCTCCTCATAGGGCATAGCTTCCAGACCTCCCATCTTCCTGGTCACCCTCCTCTGGACACATTCCAGCTCCTCAATCTCCTTCGTGAACTGTAGTGCCCAGAACTGGACACAGTATTCCAGGTGACATCTGACCAAAGCAGAATAGAGTGGCACTATTACTTCCCTTGATCTAGACACTATACTCCTATCAATGCAGCCTAGAATTGCATTGGCTTTTTTAGCTGCTGCATCACACTGCTGACTCATGTTCAGCTTGTGGTCCACTAAGACTCCTAGATCCCTTTCACATGTACTGCCATCAAGCCAGGTGTCACCCATCCTATATCTGTGCATTTCATTTTTACTGCCCAAGTGTAGTATCCTACATTTCTCCCTGTTAAAATTCATGTTGTTATTTTTGGCCCAGCTTTCTAATCTGTTCAGGTCATTTTGGATTCTGAAGTGATCCTGAAGTGGAAAGATGTATCACTGAATACTAAAGTTGGAATTGTCCATGCCATTGGGTTTCCCATTTCTATGTATGGTTGTGAAAGCTGGACAGTGAAGAAAGCTGATAGGAAGAAAATCAACTCATTCAATGAAAATCAGGTCATTCAACGGATACCAGGGCTGCTAAAAAGACAAATAAATGGGACCTAGAGCAAATCAAGCCTGAATTCTCCCTAGAAGTCTAGATGACTAAATTGAGACTGTCATACTTTGGCCATATCACAAAAAGACATGACTCACTGGAAAAGACAATAATGCCTGCTAAGGTAGAAGACAGTAGAAAAAGAGGAATACCGCATTCCAGGTGGATAGACTCAATCGAGGAAGCCATAGCCCTGAGTCTGCAAGATCAGTGCAGGACTGCTGATGACAGAGTGTCTTGGAGGTCTCTCATTCATAGGAGCACTGTAAGTTGAAGTCGACTTGACGGCATTAACAACAGCAAAAGATTATTTTTATGCCTATCCAAGTAGGGACAAAAGGTGGTTGGTTTAGGCTGAGGAATATGACACTGATGTAATAAACATTTTACAACATATTCTGGTAGAAACCTAGTAAAAGACAGATCTAGCTATGGGTTTCATATTTGCTTGAGCTATATTGGGTTCCCAACTGCTGAACCTGACTACTGTCTGTCAGTGTGCAAAGGGATCTTGTAGCGCCTTTGAGACTGATAGAAAGAAGTTGTAGCATAATTTGGTCTACTTCTTCAGATGCATGCATCAGAACCTTCTTTCTCTCAGGATGCTGCAAAAACCACCCCAGGAGCATGCGACGTTACTCTCACGTGAATGGGTCCCAGTTTCAGACAACATTGTCACCCTCACGTGCTGCTTCTGTGCTGCAGCCGTGAGTAAGGTGTTGGTTTTCATCAATGGGACCTCCATTCGCACCTCAGTAACATCATCCTAGTGTGCTACTGGGGTAGTTTTTGCAGGCATCTGATAATCTTCTTAGTCTCAAAGGTGCTTCCCTTTGGATACTGATATTCCAGACTAACACAGCTATGTCTTTGAATTCTACTGTCTGTAAAGGTATCATATGGTATTGTTTAGTGTTAGCAATGCTTGCTATAAAGAGATATCATATTATTTTACACTAGCTGGTTATTAAAGAATACACAAGAGGTTTACTTCAAAGCAGCATAAGAGGTACTTCTTGGAAAACAAATGTACAGAATGATTTGAAGCATTTAGACATTTCTGATAGATGGGAATGCTGGGTTGAATTGTAATGGTCTCCAATGACCTGTTACTAAAAAGATCCCGATGCAACGTTTTCTTTTTCTTCAAAAGTTTCAGAAAAGAGTAAGGGGAAGGGTAGCAGATGAACTGTGAATGCTGTAAAATTGTGAATGAGTTTCACTGGCTTCCCATAGGTTTCTTATACCAACTGAAGGAAAGCTACATTTAGAAACATGTCTCCAAACTTTCTTCACAGGAGAAGATATGTATGACATTGCCCTTATTTAAATTAGGCAGTCTGTAACATAAACTCAGCGTAGATTTTCATGATTCATACCACCTGAACAAAGAAGTGTGGTATGTGAACATATGTGTGTCTAATGATTTAATAAAACAATTGCTCTGTGTGTGGAAGGAGAGGCATTATTAATCTGTGGTAGAATGTGGAACAGAATAACATAGTATGATTGCAACAGAAGCTTTTGTTGCCTATCTGTTCCATTCTTAGAAGACTCACTTGGTCTACTCTGCATAGTATATTTATGCATATGGGTTGCATATGTTAGTCATATGTCTAAGGATTCCCACAGGCACAATTCTTATTCAAAAATACTGGGACATGATGTTTAATGCATTCTGGGGATGAATATTGTACAGGAAATGAGAACTACCCACCTGGAAATCTATGATTACAGGTTTCATACAGTGTCACCTGCTGCTTCTTAGGGGAAAAAAAGTACAGAGCATAATATCTGAAGGAGAAAAGCTTAGCTGGCCACATTCCTGGTCCCTGGTTTCAGGATCCAGACATAGTTTTTAAAGAGCCAAAGTATCAGTATGGTAGTGGCAGAGCTTAAAATGTTGAACAGTTTTTTCTAGCTTGCTCTTATGGTAGAAGCTGCTTAGCTACATTGGCGCCTTTGCTTTTGGAAGATGGAGAAGCCTACTGTGGAAGGAAGATAGCCACACACCTGATGGGTGGTGATTGGAAAAATCACCTTGCTTCTACCTCTTTCAATAAGGACAATAAAGACAAAAGTAAATTATTTCAACTGGTTTAAAAAAAGAAAGAAATGTAACCAATTTGTGATCAATGAGACTACAAACTAATGTGTTCACAAAAAAATTGGTTGCCCATCAATGGAAAGAATCCATAAGCAGCAGATTCTTCTCCCTCTGCCCCATCTTTGAATTATAGTATAGATGAAAAAATCTGTACAACTCAAAATTTGCATTTGTGAAAAATGTGCATAAGTATGTTTTAGTCAATGTGTGTGTTATGGGAAAAGTATGCATATTAATCAAATATGGATTTCCAAGTTGGGGGGGAGGTCTCACAACCTGAATACGCAACAAGGAAAGAAGGGGGGATGCAGGTGGAATTCAGAGAAAAACAACAAAATCAAGTCGAAGAGCTTCTCACATCCCTGCTTTTCAGTTGGATTCAAACAAGCTGATGACTAAAGTTTCTTATGAAATTTTGTCTAAAATCCAGGTGTTGTGTCTCAACCTTTTTCACAATCTTATGATCAGGCTTTCAGCTGTACTGAAAAAGAGGTCTGAGAAGGCATGAGTAAGAGAAAAATGGGATTTGTGTTTCTGTTGTGGACAGCAGAGAGGAAATGATGGGGCCTATATTAATGGCAGGGAAATTGATTTGTTGGTATCTTGGAAGGAAATTAATTTGGAAGGGAAATTAATTGAATGGGAAGGGAGAATCTGGTGTTTTAAGGTGGATAAATTGAAGGGAAATTGATTAGCGAAAACCTGACTGTTTTAGGATAAATTAATTTAAGAACTGTGTTGGGTGGGTATAGATAGTAACTGAAACGAAAATAATGTGATGTTGGTTAATTTCTGGATCTCCCATCTCTGTCTTGGACTCACTTTGGTCTTGGATGAGTACTTGTCCCTTACTCTGCTAGCTTGTTTTCTGAATATGGCATCAAATTTGATGCATAGTTTGGGGCTTGGGTAGAAATGAATTTCAACAGGGAAAAATGTAGGATACTACACTTGGGCAGTAAAAATGAAATGCATAGATATAGGATGGGTGACACCTGGCTTGATGGCAGTACATGCAAAAGTGATCTAGGAACAAGCTGAACATGAGTCAGCAGTGTGATGTAGCAGCTAAAAAAGCCAATGCAATTCTAGGCTGCATTGATAGGAGTATAGTGTCTAGATCAAGGGAAGTGATAGTGCCACTCTATTCTGCTTTGGTCAGATGTCACCTGGAATACTGTGTCCAGTTCTGAGCAGCACAATTCAAGAAGGATATTGCGAAGCTGGAACATGTCCAGAGGAGGGTGACCAGGATGGTGGGAAGTCTGGAAGCCATGCTCTATGAGGAGTGGCTTAGGGAGCTGGGTATGTTTGGTCTGGAGAAGAGAAGGTTAAGAGGGGACACACACTGCCTCGGAGTGTGGTGAAGTCTCCTTCTTTGGATTTTTTTTAAACAGAGGCTGGATGTCCATCTGTCAGGAATGATTTGATTGTGTATTCCTGAATGGCAGGGGGTTGGATTGGATGGCCCTTGTGGTATCTTCCAACTCTATGATTCTATGATTCTACCTCCTCCAACGAAGGAGACTTCACCACACTCCGAGGCAGTGCATTCCACTTCCAAACAGTTCTTACTATCAGGAAGTTCTTCCTAATGTTTAGGTGGAATCTCTTTTCCTGTAGTTTGAACCCATTGCTCCGTGTCCTAGTCTCTGGAGCAGCAGAAAACAAGGTTTCTCCATCCTTAGTATTACATCCCTTCAAATATTTAAACATGGCTATCATGTCCACTCTTAACCTTCCCTTTTCCAGACCAAACATACCCAGCTCCCTAAGCCGTTCCTCATAGAGCATGGCTTCCAGACCTCCCACCATCCTGGTCGCCCTCCTCTGGACACCTTCCAGCTTCTCAATATCCTTCTTGAATTGTGGTGCCCAGAACTGGACACAGTATTCCCAGTGAGGCCTGACCAAAGCATAGAGGCACTATTATTTCCCTTGATCTAGACACTATACTTCTATTAATGCAGCCTAGAATTGCATTGTCTTTTTTAGCTGCTGCATCACACTGCTGACTCATGTTCAGCTTGTTCCTAGATCCTTTTTGCATGTACTGCCATCAAGCCAGGTGTCATGCATCCTATATCTGTGCATTTCATTTTTACTGCCCAAGTGTAGTATCCTACATTTCTCCCTGTTGAAATTCATTTTGTTAGTTTTGGCCCAGCTTTCTAATCTGTTGAGGTCATTTTGGATTCTGATCCTGTCCCCTGGGTTATTAGCTACCCCTCCTAATTTAGTGTCATCTTGATAAGCATACCATCTATTCCCTCTGTGGAACTCTGTGGTACTGTGGAAGATGCCCAAAATATCTACATTGCCAAAAATATCCTTCCATTTTAGGGTTTAATGTTTAGGTCTTAAAACCCTGTTTCTGCTTTCTTTTTTATTTAAGAAAGGTGATTGAACATAGTCCATCCAGCAATGCACTTTCCAAGTGACTAGGAAATTTACAAGCATCGTCATTCCTTATTGCTGCAGACACTGGCACTTACTTCGGTGTAGGTTTATTGTGAGTAAGATGAATAAGGTTGCACTATTTCTCCCAAGGAAGTCTGCTTAGGATTTCAGCTACACATTCAGCACAAAGGGGAGCACACTTCAGCCCTTCCTTTTCATTGTGTTTTGGATTGTGGCCTGAGTATAGTCAGGGAGAAATGTGAGGAAACTATGAAACAAATGATGAGAGGCTACTGATGCTCATCAAAGAGAAATTACTTTTAAACTTGGGGTAGGTGAGAGAGAGAGACCTCCCATGAATTATAAATGTGGATCTCCCTAAGAACATAAATATCAAAAGACATTTATAAAAAACAGTCCTCAGTTAAATAATAGTTTCCAGTATTATCCTGTAAATAGAATACTTCTGATGCTAAAAGTGTTCTAGCTATTTATTTATACCCAGTCCTCCAGCACTGGTCAAAATGTTCCGTGTTTTGCCCCCATACTCATAAATTAAATAAAAGATATAACAGATGGATAGCACTTTTAACGCCCCACCATTTGACTTCATAGATGGAAGTTTTGCCTTTTTTGAGGATCCTTTGCTGATCATTTATTTCTTGAAGGATCCCAAGCTAACGTGGTTTCCAAACATCATGAAGACTGTCTTGATGAAAAAATAGCTAGACTTTGTTTGTTTCCTATCACTGGTGCTCTGTGAAGCCCTGTTGTCTCCTTTTGTGTTCATTCCATCTGTCCTAGAGTTGCTTTCCTTTTTCCAACACAGTGCTAAATAAATGTGAAGCAGCAGCTGGAGAACTAATGGCATTTACAATGCCTTTATATGATGTTTTCCAAGGGGAAGATGCCTTATGATTGGTTGGCTCCTCTCATGTTACCCACACAACCATTTTTCCCTGGGGTGGTATTGCCCTTTCCTGTAAATATCTTATGAAATGTGGGAGATGTTGGCCCCATGATGTGTTAGATTTTAACTATACTGGCGCCAGAATTCCTCCCCTCCCTTGCCTTATCCCCCTGCACTTCATCAATACAGAAAAGGCTGTTTTATTCAGGAAGGCAGGATGGGCAAAAGCCCTGGGCCTCACTCAGATGGGAGGCCAGAGAAGAACAACAGTACACTCTTAAAAAGATCCTCCACCAGGTACTTTGCCCTCTAATTTTGGTATCAGTTTTTCTCCCATCCTTTACATTAAAACTTGCCCTGCTCCAGCATCAAAGTTAAATTCTTAGCCTTTGGATCTAGTGGTGATGGAGGCAGTTCACAAGGTCAAGTGAGCAGAGATGTACTTGACTCACTCCTACTCAAATCTACATTACACTTACACCACAGCACATGCGGGTTCCATCACAGGCCTCTATCAAAAGGAGGTGCATTGAGGAAAGCTGGACAGACAGACAGACAATTTCAGTCTGGAAGAGCTTAAAAGTAATATGGTATAACAAAAATACTCATACAAAGAGGAGGAGCATTTATTTTTAATATGAGGAGCTATACTGTCGCCATAAATGAACTGATACAACAGGTGTTAAAGACAACTGAAAATAATAAGGAATAAGGGGAGGTTTACTGTGTTGTTTTACTGATATATGACTCAGGCCTATGACCTCTTCCATAAAAATATGCTCCATTGAAATCAAGGGGGCTCATGTAACTTCAAAAATTTAGGTTGCCCTCATATATACACTGTATAATATTTCTCCACTCATTAGTCTCTAGGGCTAGGTTTTATTGCTACCCTGCTTTCTTTACTTTGCTTGTGTATACATTATATATGCAACCCAATGTGTGTGTTTTTAAATTGCTAATATGCATTGTTAACAGAAATTATTTACAAGTCTCAATTATGTTCCTACATTCATTTGAAGTTTTGCTAGTGCTGACAGATGTATGCATAATAAATTTCCCTTTAGAATTTTGTGTCGCATACCATCAGCATTTTAAAATGTATTTTTGACATTTGCCTGTTTTCTGTCTGTAAGTTATTTTGCCTTTCACTTTCCATTTCAATATTTTTGTGTATTTTTCATTGAGTTTTCATTTTATTTTTTAAAAATGTGCTTGGGGTATTTTAAAGCTTAAATAATAAAAATATACATTTTGTTTCAAAAGTTCTCCTTTCTGTTCTCTGTATCAGCAACATTATGTAAAACTCGTTCTTGTTGTGTACTTTCAAGTCATTTCCAGCTTATGGCAACCCTAAGGTGTACATATTATGGGGTTTGCTTGGCAAGATTTGTTCGAAGGGGGGGGTTATCTGTGCCTTCTTCTGAAGCTCAGAGAGTATGAGTTGCCCAAAGTCTTCTGGGGATTATAATCCAAAAAAGTAACTTTACCAAACTCTGGTCATAGGATATATCAGCGCTTGCCCTGCAAGGATGAAGAGAAAGGCCTTGGTGGAAGAGAGCTGCTTCCTTGGTGGAAGAGAGCTGCTCTCAGAACCACTTTCCCAGCCACAAACAAAACTTCACCCCTGGACCTTTTGTGAAATCAGAACTCCAGCCCTGGAGAAGGGGAATAGAGATGCCAGAGATGTATGATAGAGAAGGTTGACATTATTCAGAGCTGTACTGGCTTCATGCAGAACCACAACACAACAGTAGTTCTATGGCAGCTCTGAAGCTGATGCTGATTAATTCCTCAAAACAAAACAGGCCAGGAAGGAAAGCAAATGGCAAAAACACTGCTAACTTCCTCATTTCTTCCACAAGGCCACAACATTTTGGATTAGTTAGAGGTGGCCATGCTGAAGCTATCCAAAAAGGCAAATATGGTTGTTAATGTACATGACAGTTTGGGAAACAATGAGATTCTATAGAGTCATGTAAGAGTCCTTCTAGATGGCACCTTTATCAAAACGAAAGCTTCCACTCAATTGGCTTTTCATGCTTCTGCCATAATGTACAGCACTCATCAGAATGCAGCTTTCCCATGCATTTACAATGACATGTTCATACATTTCATACTTGACAGAAGAACATCCTAACTATGCACTACATGCTACAGCTCAAGTAAACACAGGGAAGCTATTTCTGATACACATAGCTGGAGGAACTATTCCTTCAAAAGAAGATGTAGAGTGTTTTTAAGGAGTCCAGCTGACAAATGACTGCATATTTAAAATCCAGTTCCTTTAAATAAGTTACAGTTCCCTCCCAAATCACAAATAAATAATATATAGCAAAGTATTGTATGTTTTAGTTCAATGCAAACCATGTTCTAGACAAACTTATGTATTACCACAACTCTGAGGATTCTTCAAACTGTAATGTGTCAATGGATCTGTTAAGAATGTGGATTTCTTTTCCAATTTTTTTTTCCTTTAAGTTTTCTTCACGATCAGTAGAATATGAGCAGGAATGAGAGAAGACAAACAGAAGAAACCTAATAGTGTCCCAACTATATTACAAGTTCCCCATTTCCAAGTTTATCGGTGAGTTTGGTATGTTCTCCTTCATCTGTGCCGTTTCTGCACACAGGGGAATGAATGTCAATCCAGGCCATCAGGATCAGGCCGTATGGAATCACATACTATTTGTATAAGAAAGCTTATTAAAATTATTATTATTAAAATGAATTAATGCTAATAGAAAAGCAAACTTCATACAAGCATGCATCAGGGTTCTAGTGCATTAATAATGGTCATGAATAAAACCCCTGTTTTTTTAAGTGTTTTGTGCTGTTCAGGAATTTAAGCACATTTTCTGATCCATCCTGAACTCAAGGTGGCACAAATGATTCTTCCTCCCATCCCTTTTATCTTCACAACAATCTTATGAGGTGTGTTAGGCTAAGGAGATTTTCACATGGGCTATATATCCCTTGGCAGGAACAGAACAGAGTCGGGAACATCGGCCCTATTCTCTTCCTGCATCCCTCCTACTCCCATGCCTGTTCTGGAATAATGTATTCACGATGTTTCATCATGAATAGACCACCCGTTCCGTGTCTGTCATGGGTGTGCGAACAGGAGCCCTGTTCCTGTTCCAAAATGACAGCTGCGGTGGGGAGGTCGGTGCCGAGCAGTATGCAGTAATGGGGGTCCCAGGGGTCACAATTGGCCCAGGTCTCATGGTTGAATAGGGACTTGAACCAGGCTCTCCCTGTTGCTTGTCTAACAATTTAACCACTACAGTCAAATGTGTGATGGGAAATCCCCTTTTGCAATAGTCTGTGTTTTCAATGGAAACTATTCTCATGGAGGTAAAGAAATTATTCCTGTAACTCCATCACTTATGGGTTTCAAACTATTTATTATTTTGAGCCCAGTATTCCATTATTATCATTGTTATTATTATTTGATTGTAACAATTTTTAATCATTGTGACTTCTTTGTTAAATTTATATCTCACTTTTCCACCAAATGGCCTCAAAATGGCTAACAATAACAACACAATACAACGCAATCAACAGCATTAAAAAAAAACACAAGACAGATGACTCATCAATAAAATCAGTAGCAACAACCATTTTTCCCATTGTTAAAGCTGAACTTATTCACACAGTTATGTTGGTAGCCACAGTTCTATGTTAAATAAAAATACCTTGGCCTGACAACAGCAGGTCGTCTGATACAATATAAGCAGGATCTGTTTTGTGTGGACTAGAAGCACAGTCACACAACCAAGGATTACTGTTTTCATTCATTTGTGGAAATATATATACAGTTACCATGTAAGGACATGACAGGAGACCCCACCTCTGATGTATGCATAATATAATATTGTCCAAAAAGACATCTGTGTGTATAGCGGAATATGCAGAGAGTTTTTCCTTCTTTTCCAGATTTTCTAAGCATGCAGAGAAGAAGTCTCTTTCATCCTCTCAAACATTTTCTAGATAAAAACCAGGACACATCGGAATGTGCACAAGATGGCAAAAGTTGTTAATGAGGAAGAACAGTCAATCTAAGAGAGGTGGCAGCAGTTTACTATTGTCTGAGCTTTATGGGAAGGGCCAAATTCCACCCTCTCTGCTCCTTTCCCCCTGATGAATTGAGGGCAAACTATTTTTGCACTTCGAACTCAGCTTGAAGCAATTCAAGTAACCTGAGGAGAAAGGGGGAAATGGGAGGCGGAACGAGAAACCAGGATATGTCCAAGAAGCTTTTCAGACACTAAAATTAATTCACATCTACTGTGGATGAAGCCAACCACTATTCCCTTTCCTGGGTGTGTTCATTGCAGAGCTTGGAATCATAGAATCACAGAGTTGGAAGAGACCACAAGGGCCATCCAGGCCAACCCCCTGCCATGCAGGAATACACAATCAAATCATTTCCGACAGATGGCCATCCAGCCTCTGCTTAAAAACCTTCAAAGGAGACTTCACCACACTCCGAGGCAGTGTATTCTACTTCCGAATAGTTCTTACTTCTTCCCATCCGCAAACCACCACAGGTTTGAACCCTATTGATGCAATGTTCATGTCGGGCCTGCCAATGTAACCAATAACAAGTTATTTCTTTGATCCAGTGGGTAGATAAACCTTAAGGTAGGGGCTGTACAGTTGGCCCTCTGTATCCACAGATTCTGTATACATGGGTTCATTCATTCATGGCTTGAAAATATTCCAGGGAAAAAGTCCAAAAGGCAAACCTTTATTTTTCCATTTTATATAAGGGACACCCTTTTACTATGCCACTGTATATAATGGGGCTTCAGTATCCACAGATTTTGGGATACTCAAGGTTTGGATCCTGGAACCAAACCACAGCAAATAACAAGGGCCCACTGTATTTAACACATTTCATTTCAGCAAAACTGGTTAGGAAGGAGCTATGATTGCCATGGGATTAACATTCACCCCTTCTCTTCTTGATTTAGGCTTTAAGGTTTTACCTTCAGCAAACACTGATCAAACAAATCCCACTTTGGTGCCTCATTGGGTGTATGGAAAATTTGAATATGTTCTGTATTCGGTTTTGGAATATGTTGTATCATTGCAGGGTTGTTGGTTTTTTGTATCAGATTTAAAACTGTATATCTTTTTAAACATTGTAATTGTGTTTGTAATATTCATTTATAAAGTGGCACCATAGAATCCAAGGGAGTAAGTACTTTGCTTAGGTCTGTGTAGAATTCTTTCCTTCCTATGGGGCTCTGCTTCTGCCAGCTCAACCAATGTATTTGTCAGTATGGGAACTGGCCCTGAATTAATTGATAATAAGAACAGCTGACAGCTAGTTACAGCTAAGGAGCTGAGTTCAAACACTGCATACGGCCTCAGGAGAAAATGTGTTTACCTCCAAGATGGCAAATTTAAGTTCACTAAAAGTAAGGAAAAAAACACTTTATTTGTTACTCCATGGGTCATATATGTTTCTGGAGAAATATGTTTTAACCTTATAGTACAGTATAGTTATAGATCCAAACTAATAAGATTGCCATCAATGATAGTCAGATGGAACAGGTGTGGCTACTCTTCCTTATAGGAATTAAGTTGCAGAGATAGTAAAACTCCATTGTTATTTGGTTGTGGTTATACAACTATTCCTAACTGTCATGCAACCCAATTGTCAGGCATTCAACTATTTTTATTTATCTCCTACATCTATGTCCTATCTTTCTTCGAAACGCTCAACAATTACATATATGAAGTTTCCCCAGTTTACCATCAGAGCAAGCCAGGGGCTTAGAGAAATTTACCATTAGGGCCACAATACAGTAGAACTTCCTGTCTGTACATAAACTGGAACTGGGCTGCATACGCCAAGTGTGGGGATCTACATCTTGGAGATATTTATACGAGTGTATATAGAGAGAAATAATTGTTTTTATAAGCTGCTGCAATAGTTTAGGATCTAAAGGGCTGCTTTCCTTTGCTTTGAACAGCATTCTTTTAAAATATTATCATTCTGTTGCAGCGTTTTCTCAACTCTTTATCTTCTAAATGCTTTTGGACACACAGACCATGGGATTAATTACATATCGTGAGCAACAATTCATGAATATTTAACACTCTCATTTATTCTTAATGAAGAATTATGCATTTTGACAGTGTTATTTAATGTGTTTTAAAGAAATACTGCTCATTACATTTCTCTCTCTTGTGTGCATGTTTAGATTTGAGGAATGGCATCAGAATGTTAAGGTGGATAGATGAAACAGCCTTTAAATGTCATTATTCACATGTTTGTGTTTTAGTTTTATTTGAATGAACACCAGCACAGTTGGAGGCAGAGATATGAAGCTTCTGTCTGAGTCATACCTCACCTGTTATCTCTCTCTCTCTGGCTTTTCGTCGCAAGTGAAGATTCAGGAAGAACTCATCCTGCACTTTCTGCAAGTGCGCTGATGACTAAAAAGGCCAATCCGAGATAAACAAGTGCAGTTACAGAAAGCACAGCAGAAGGTCTCCTTGGGTGATGTTTCCGGGTTCTAATTCTTTCTGTGTTGTCGTTCCTCTTCAAGATTTGTTTGGCGTGAGTTCTCAAATAAAGCTGCAGCATTGTTGATAGTGCGTCCCAATGCCATCCGATGTGAGGCCAGGGTGGACCATTGTTGGTGATCAATTTGTCTGAGCCTGAGATGTTGTTTCAGGGAGTCCTTGTATCGCTTTTTTGGAGCGCTCCTCTTACGCTGACCCGTGATGAGTTCACCGTAGAGTATTGTTTTAGGGAGGCGATGGTCCTCTATCCTAGAAACGTGCCCTGTCCAGTGCAGCTGTGTTCTCAATATCATGGCCTCAATGCTGGTGATCCGTGCTTGCTCAAGGACAGCAACATTCGTCACATAGTCAGTCCAGTGTATATTTAGGATTGTATGTATACAGCACTGATGAAAGTGTTTGAGGAGTTGTAAGTGGTGGCGATAGGTGACGCATGTTTCAGACCCGTAAAGGAGAATGGACAGTACAATGGCTCTATACACACTGATTTTTGTGCTTCACCTCAGGTGTTTATTACTCCAGACTCTTTTGTAAAGTCTTTCAAATGCAGTATATGCTTTTGCTAATTTGTGATCGATCTCTTTGTTAATCTTGACATCTGAGGAGATGATGCTGCCCAGGTAGGTGAACTGCTGAACAGACTTAAGCACAGATTTGCCGATGGCAATGTGGGGATTATGGTGTTCATCCTGTGGTGCAGGCTGGTAAAGAACTTCCATTTTCTTCAGGTTGACTTCCAACCCAAACAGCTCTGCAGCTGTTGCGAAGCACGATGTTAGGCACTGTAGAGCTGCTTCTGTGTGGGCAACAAGGGCAGCAGCATCAGCAAAGAGCAACTCATGGACTAGATAGTTTGGAGTCTTAGTGCGAGCCCTCAGACAGCTTAAGTTAAACAAGCTACCATCAATATGGTAATGTATATAGATGCCATCTTCTTCTTCGAGCTCTGCTGTAGCCCTTTGGAGCATCATACTGAAGAAGATTGTAAATAAAGTTGGAGCAAGAACACAACCTTGCTTCACTCCATTAGTTATTAGAAACGGCTCTGAAAGAGCATCGCTATATCTGACTTGACCGTGCTGACCCTCATGTAGCAAGATAATCATTTTAAGGAATGGGGGGGGGGGACATCCTAGTCTTTCCAGGATCTGCCACAGACCTTTTCTACTCACAGTGTCAAAGGCTTTGGTGAGGTCGACAAATGTTACATAGAGACCCTTGTTCTGCTCTCTGCATTTCTCTTGCAGTTGTCTAAGGGCAAATGCCATATCTGTAGTACTCCTATTGGCTCTGAAACCACATTGGCTTTCAGGAAGAAGTTCTTCTGCAATAGCAGGAACTAATCTGTTCAGGAGTATCCTTGCAAGGATTTTTCCAGCAATAGAGAGCAGTGTTATGCCTTAATAGTTTGAGCAATCGGATTTTGCTCCTTTTTTTCTTGTACAGGTGATGATGACTGCATCTCTGAGATCTGATGGCAGTTCCCTTTTTTCCCAGCAATTCACAAGGAGTTTGTGGAATTTATTGTGGAGTACATGACCTCTGTGTTTCCAAACTTCAGGTGGGATTCCATCAATCCCAGCTGCCTTGCAGTTTTTCATCTGCTCTATGGCCTTAAGGGTCTCTTCCAAAGTGGGAGCTATGTCCAATTCATTTTTCATCGTTTTTTGTGTCATATTTTGGATAGCTGAGCCTTGGACCACTCGCTTGGCACTAAAGAGACTTTGAAAATGTTCAGCCCATCAATTCAGGATGGAGGCCTTATCAGTAATTAATGTTTGTCCATCTGTACTGTATAAGGAGCTTTGGACCTGATAAGTAGGTCCAAACACTGCTTTAAGAGCTTCATAAAATCCTCTAAGATCACCCGGATCTGCACAGCATTGTGTCTTTTCTGCTATATTGATCCACCACTTGTTCTGCATATCTTGGAGTTTTTGTTGAAGTTTACTACATGTGAGACAGAAAGCTGCTTTTCTTACATGGCAAGTTGGCTGGGCGAGGTATGCCTGGTGAGCAGTTCTCTACTTTGCCAACAGCTCCTGGATCTCTTGGTTGTTTTCATCAAACCAGTCTTGATTTTTCTTGTGGGAGAACCCAAGGGATTCTTCCGCAGACTGGAGGATACTGTTTTTGATATGTTGCCAAAGCACTGTAGGAGAAGGATCTGTAGGATGGTCTTCAAGTTTTGTTTGCAGATTTTTCTGGAAGTTGTCTCTCATGGTAGCTTGTTGAAGATTGTTGACTTGGAGTCTCTTCTTTAAGATATCACCCCTCTAAGATTTGAACTTAAGATGAAGATTTAGTTTACATCTTAGGAGGCGATGATCTGTTTAGCATTCTGCACTGGGCATCACTCGAGTATGACGGACATCACGAATGTTTCTCTAGCAGACAAGAACATAGGCAATGAGGTGCCAATGTTTGGATCAGGGATGCATCCACGTTGTCTTCAAGCTATCTTTCTGCTGAAAGATTGTGTTTGTAATAGTCAGCTGTTGTTCTGCACAGAACTCTAGCAAGAGGCGTCTGTTATCATTACAATTTCCAACACCATGCTTGCCTAAGACACCTTTCCAGGCTTCGGAGTTCTTTCCTACTCTGGCATTGAAGTCACCAAGGATAATAATTTTATCTTCTACAGGGACTTTTTGTATGAGTTGGCGTAGGTCTGTGTAGAATTTGTCTTTCTCTACAGGGTCGGCTTGCATAGTTGGAGCATATATACTAAAGAGAACAACATGAGGGAGGCGTAAGGAAATAATGTGATCAGAGTGTCCTGTTGGCAAGGTTTCAAGTTTGGAGGCAATGGAGTTTTTAATCATAAAGCCTACTCCTGAAAGATGCTTTTCGGTTTTGGGTTTGCCAGACCAGTAAAGTGTATAGCTGGCACTGTGTTCTTTAAAGCTGCCTTCCTCATGGAGACGAACTTCACTAAGAGCAGCGATGTCAATATTAAGTTGTGATAGTTCATGGGCTATTAGAGCAGAATGACACTCAGACCATCCACTATCTGCAGAGTCTCACATGGTTCTGATGTTCCAGCATGCAAGCGTCAGTTTATTTACACCTTTGGAGGCCGGTGTGTGCCTTTGTTTCTTTGCTTTGGTTTGACCGCATCAGAAGATGCCTGTTGGCTGCGGCTAGCCAACCAGGTGGATGGGGATCAGCTTTCGTTAGGCCACCTTTTCTAGGCCTCTCTCCATATGGAGCAAACAGTGCTCTCCTTAAAAAAGGCTGCTTGGTCGTTCAGGATGCTGCCGAACAAGACTGTCATCTCCCGGGTCAGCCTCAAGCAACAAAACTTGTGAACCGCCTGCATGCAGGGTTGGGTCTGCGGCTTCCAGTACATCTTTACACCTGCCATTTTGTCTCTCACCTATTGCTACAGGGCTTTTTCGGAATTGGATTTGTCCTTTGAGCCTGTGCAATGGATTTTTCTGGTGGAGCGCAGCATGCACAGAACTGGCCTCACCCTTTAAACCAAAGGTTCATCTGCTGTGGCCTTGCAAGCATGGACGGTAGCAGCAAGGTCCTCGGGTTTCCTTCTCTTAGATGGTTGACCTTACATGGTTGGACGAGCACCATCTGCCCAGGTTTGGGATTAGAGTTTTCCTTCTCCATAAGGCTAGAGAGCCCATCCTGCCCTTTGACGCTCTTTGTCAGACCCTTCAGTTTTGACCTGTCTGGCATGGGAGACCCTACCAGTGGCTATTATGCCACTGCCAGAATAGCTCAAAACATCATTAGGGTACGCAAGCCTCTCTCCCACGACAAGGGGGTGTCAATGGAGAGGTCACCTGTTATATATAAGCATATATATGCAATCCTATAAATCTTTATCTGAAAACGTATTGCACTGAACTCCCTTGAGCTAACTTATGAGTAGTGATGCCAGTAAACTAATACAGTATTCCTAGTTGCAGACAACTAAGAAACAGCATATGGCATTCTTCCTGGTGCTTTTATTGGGGGGGAGCTGCAATGGGTCAGGGTGCATAGACTAGTTTCTAGAACAGAGATGGGAAACATCCAGCCCTCCAGGTGTTTTTGGACTGAAAGTCCCAGCATGCTTCACCATTGGCTGGTTTAGGGTGGTGGGGGTCCAATTTTCTCCCGTATTCTAGAAGAACTGTGTTTACCCAAATGTCAGTGGAAGGTAATGCCAGTCATGACCCAATCATTGTAAAGCATCATTGTACATGGTGCTTTACAAGTAAAAGAACAACAAAACAGTTCCCTGCCCTCAAGCTTACAATCTAATTAAGCTGTGACACAAAAGGAAAAGGGGATGGCAGTGTGGGTGTGGATTAAGTCCAGCAGGTACTATCTCTTCTTCTCTCCCTCTGAGGCCACAGTAGTGCCAGTTGGGAGGGGGGAATGACCTTTCATCTGCTTCTGGGACTAGGCATGATGGAGCTGTGCCTGCCTCTTTTTCTCTCCCTCCAAGGCCAGCTTTGATGACTCAAACGAACTGGAATGATAGAACAGAAGTGCCTTTCAATATCAATTGCCATATATTGAAAAGCAATATAATTATCTCAATAGAGATTTGACCTTTCAGTCAGTTTAAAAGGCTTTCTTTCTAAGCAGGTATCTCCATGAATTAAATAGCATTCCTTGAGTAGCAAACAGTCTACAGACTAGATGCTGAAGAAATGCTAAGTGAGAATATCCTACCATAAGTACATATAGTACACATTCACTTTTTTTTTTGTTTTACCTCACCTGTTATACATGCTGCAACCAATAAAAAGAGTTAAATTTCTATGCTACATTATGCCAACATCAGCTATAATTGGAGGCATTTCTCGATTTAAGGCATTTGTCAGGAGACTTGTAAAACTATGAAAAGAAAAACACAATTAAAATTGTAAGCTTGTAATGGAAAGATATTGTATTCCTACACACACACACACAATTTGTTTTTTAACCCTTCATGTATTATGGGTGTTCCTTATTTCCATTATACAGAAGCTTTCGAACATATCTTTATTCATTTGGCTAATATAACAATAAAATAACTTTTTCTAAGATAACTGAGTTTTATGTTGAGATGATTTATTGGAAAATCAGGTTTTTTTAAAAAAATATTTATGTATGTTCAAACACAAATCATAAAAGAGATTCAGGAAACCCAGAACATCTTGCAGGTCACTTCCTTTGTAAAAGACTTTAGTAGTCTTGCCAAATATTTAAAGGTCTGAAGGCTGTAAAGATGCTTGCTTCCTATTTTGCCCCAGCTGTCATCTGCCAATGCAATGCAACTCTGAAAATGGTACTATCATACCAACTAATGGAGCAAGAACACATCAAGTTTGAATGAGGCACATATGCATCTCATTCTGATCATACATTGTAGGGCATTCATTGCCCCAATCAGTAAAAAGGAAAATATTGTTTCCATGTGCCAACTCCTTTATTTGCCTGGCACTATCCCTTTCATTTAACTGGATAGTATGTTTGCATGCAAATTGTGGCATCCTGTGTAAATTTCAGTTAGCATACCTTGGATTAAACTTAATACAAGCCTATTACAAAGATTCCATAGAAGAAATTGCTGTTTTTTAACATTTGTCCTACAGTTAAACACAAGACCAGTTCTTATGTTCTACATAAGATTATAAAATGCAGTCTTAAACACTGAAACAAGGAAATGTGAAGGAGAGAAGACAATGAAAACAAAATCTACAGAGAAGACAGATTAGGATTTTATCTAAATCCCCATTAAAAAAAATATTATCTTGCAATTAGATTTCCATTCCTCTTATGAAAGTGCTTTTACACAAACATTTATGTAAATAATACAAATTTCTCCAGGATTTATATTGTGAAACAATGAGAATTTGAAATGTGGATGGTATAAAAACACTAAGCTATCCATTCCCCCCACCCCAAAAAGGATATAATGTTGTGAATGTTGTTTGGTTCTTTCCACTCCTCTGGTCCATTAAATTATACAGTTTAGCCCTGGTGTTATTATGAGTTCTCCACTAGCAGGGACAGTTGCATACCTAAGCTGAGCATTGGCTTCATGGAGGTTGATTGTAATGCTGTGAAACTGATGTAGCTGACATCCAGACTCAGGAACAGGTTTGGGGAGCTTCATAGCCAAGAAGCAAAACCTTAAGGTATTGACCTAAAATCTATCACCAGCTACTCCCATCCAATTGCTATCCTGCCCTTTCCTGCTACACTTGGATGTTGCAAAATTAGCCACCAGGCAGCCAATCTGGTGCCAATTTGTGAAGGTAAACTATTTCCTACATGCAGCAGTACAATTTCAGGGAAAGCGCGTTCAGATCTCAATTATGTTTCCTAGGCTATTTGCTGCTCAAATCACTTCTGTCTGTGCTTCCATTTTGATAAGGAAGGAAAGCAATAAAAAAATTCCAATCTTTAATCCTTTTGCCATAGGGGAAATCTTGAATTTGTGGTATGGGGTGACTGATTATATGCATCACGAAACAAAATGCATAATTAAACTGTAGCAACTCTCTCAACATAATCTACTCTTCTTCTGAGCAGCTGAAGGCACTGGTGTTCACCATCACTAAGCATTAAAACTCTTCTCTTGCAATCAGCCTGGAAACTCACCAGATAAAAGGTATTTGCTGAACAGACATAAAAGAAACCACTTATGCTCCCTAATGCCACACCTCAGTGTGAGCCCAGAATACTATCTTATTAAAGAAGAACTTAAATATGTATGCAGGGAACAGGCAACAAGATACATGGGGGAAAGTATCCCATCTGTCCCACTTGGTGAAGATGCCTTCCATGTAAGCTGGCAGAAAAACATCAAAGTCAAGATTAAACTCGTTTTTCCATCTCATCACTTTGATGGTCTGAAGTTTGCCTCTGTGTCTTTTCTGCATATCCCCAAAGGAAGGAAAGAAGAGAGGAAAGAAAGAGCAAGAAAGAAAAAATTAATAATAAATACATTTCTAAACTGCATATGCTTAAAGCAAACATGCCCCTCCACCATGCTTCACATTATATCCTTTGTGAAAGATCACTGACATAATATTTTTTCCCATGAGGCGAAAGGTAGTTTTATTGCACAAGGACAGACTTTGGTTGTTTTATTTAAAGGGGAGAGAAATGTATTTCTGTACTGGAAGAGGATGGGAGGTGCACAGTCCAACTATTAGTGTGTGTGTGTGTGTGTGTGTGTGAAAATGAAACGTGGGGGCTCAAGATTCATAAGTGGACTCTACATTGTAGAGGACCACTGATGCAAGCATATGGGGTAAACTTGCTAGTGTATCAAAAAATTTTTGTACAGGAACACTTTTATAGGTATTTATATATTTAATTTACATTCACTTTATTTGCTAACCTGAAAAAAGGCTGTATATTGTAATGACACTGTAACTGAAAAAAAAATATCTGTGAACTTATTCCAATTCATAAATAATATATTTAGCTTCCTTTTCAAAGAGGAAATCAATCACTTTTGTGCCACAGTGGAAAATTTCTATAAAGTCTTCTACCTAAGGGAAAAAATACACATTGTAAAGCCCTATACCCGGGCAATAAACTATACCAATGGCACCATTAACTGCAGTCTTTGAGGCATAGAAGTAGGGCCGCACATGCTGAATTGCACCCAAAATTAGTGCCATAGACAGATGATGATGATGATGATGATGATGATAAAATTTATTTATATACCGCCCTTTGGTAATCCAATCAGGGCAGTTCAGAACATTAAAAAACCATACAAGTAAAACAATATACTCCCTCCCCCCTTAAAAAGTTATTAAATCAATTTACAAATTAAAACAATAATTAAAACATTTGATAAAAACACATCCCTACATTTTGCAATAACAGTAGGTCCCCAGCGATATTTAGTTCTGTTAACAAAGGAGGCTGTGGGGACTCTCCTGAAGGAGGGGGGTTCCCGAGGCCAGGATAATCTATTCTGGAAAGGCCTGCCGGAAGAGATCCATCTTGACAGCCTTTTTAAAGCTGTCCAAAGATGTCAATTGACGGATCTCATCCAGCAGGCCGTTCCATAGTCTGGGGGCGACAACAGAAAAAGCCCTCTGGAAGGTAGCTGAAAGCCTCGACTTTTGAGGCTGTAGCAAATTCCTCCCAGAGGACCGGAGTGCACGGGGGCGGGATTATAAGGGAGAAGACAGTCCCTGAGATAGCTTGGACCCAAGCCATTTAGGGCTTTAAAGGTGATAACCAACACCTTATACTGGGCCCGGAAACTAATAGGCAGCCAGTGGATAGCATCATCCCTTTAAAAACTCCCAAGTGAAACATTGGTTGAGTTGGTTTCAGTCATTTTTGTTGCTTCTTCATTTCCCAGACTGCCCCTGGCCTCACATTCTGAGCAGCATCCTGTATCTGTGATATATGAGAGAGGGGAAGAACTCTATCACAGTGCCTTACCTTGATACGTGGAGATGATAAAGGAAGAAAAACAGAATGGCAAGCATGGGTGAAGCAGTTGTTTTGCTATTCCATGCCCCCCAACACCTTAACAAACAGTATTGGAAATGCCTTTCTTAATCAAAGGGTACTTTTTGGGGTAAATGGATGTGCAATTGTATATGCTGATAAGATATAGGGATTGTAGGCAAGTATGAGCCAAGAGTTGACATGACTAGAAAGAAAAGGCTAAGGTGGCTTTATGCTACATTGATAAAATATAATCTCTATATCATAGGAAGCCTTAATTTCACTTCAGAGCCACACTAGTCAAGGCTTTTTTTTTCTTTCTTTTTTGGGAAGTACTGTGTGCAGTCATTGGCACTATACATTAAGAAGGACAAATACAAGTTGAAGCAGGTTTGGATGGGAGGCAACAAAAATGGACAGGTGAATGGATACCAATTCCTATGGAACTAGATACGGAGGGTTTTTTTTCTTGTTTATGGTATTAGGAATATGGTAAGGCATTGTTTAATTATGGTTTAGCCTGGAGAAGAGAAAACAACAGAATACATGACAGTGATCTTCAAATATGTGCAAGACTGGTATGGAAAAGAGGGCAAATATTTGTTCTCTGTTGTCCTGCAAGAGAGGACTAAATTTAATGGATTTACGTAGAACATTAGGGGAAGCTTCTTGACAGAGCAGATTGGCAATTTAACCATTTAACTACTTTCCAAAGGAGGTGGTGGGTTCTCACTCATATGTCTTCAAGTAGATGCTGGACATATGTTGGAGGTGATGTAGGTTTCCATTACATGTACAGAGCAGAGAGTTGGACAAGATGGCCTAAAAGGTTCCCTCTAAACTACAGTCTGAAGCAATGCCTCTTAAACACTATGCTTCACTTGCACTGTTTCCTTGTTTTGATTAAGATGACGTTAATTATATATGGACCAGTGGTGAAACTCTGAATATGATAATAGTTTACAAAGCTTATGCATTATTCACATACCATTTGCACTATAGATTATGACTTAAGTCATCATATTCTGAATAAAAATTTGGAAGGTCACATAGCTTTGTAGCAATGAGACTTTTATCTCTCTAGAGTATTTGTCTCTTTGCTACTGAATTTCATCTTAATGAAAGATTTTTCTTTCACACTGTAGGTGTTCTTAATAAGAAATGTTTGAATTAATATGGATATCATTGTGAACACTCTGGCTGACTCTTAACAATGGTTATCTGTGAAAATCTTCCCTCTGTGATTTTAACTGATAATTTATTAGTCCATCAACCAGACTTCCTTGGAATCATTTGACAATATGGAGGAACTGGAAATGCTACACTGATTTTGCCAGCCAGACTTAGAAAAAGATAACATGATTAAGTCTTAGCTAGGCAACACATTATATTGTCCCTAGCCCTAGAAAAGTGGACAGCTGTGAAATGTACTGTTAGTTAATGCTAAATTATTTATATCTGGCCTAATTTTTATAGGAGTTCAGCATCTTGCAGCTTCTATGAACATTGGTAAAAGAACTTTTAATTGAACCATAGTCAAAGGGTCCAGAAGTTTACAAGTTCATTTTATGCTGCTAATATTGATCGCAATGGCTTGTGAGATGCCTTCTATGAGCTTGTCTACAAAGGCCGGAATACACTGGCTTCTGACTGGTTTATTCTGGCCCTGGATGAGGCCCGTTGCCCCCCCCCTTCCATTAATTGGAAGAATCCAGAGGAAGTCCACACATATACGCAGGCCCATATATGCAGCCACCTCTGCTGCCATCTGTGTGTCTCCCTCTGAAGCCAGGAAGGAGGCCCACAGCACATGATCAAGACTCTCTGCATATGACCACCTTTGATCACATGCAGTGAGCCACCTTACTGGCTTCCGAGAGTGCGAGGCAGATGACAGAGGAGATAGCTGCAGATATGGGCTGGCAGGATGATATGGACTCCTTCATTCCTGTGGGGCACAATCTGTTTTTTTTTTCTAATGAGGTAGGTTTTCCCAGGTGTTAAAATATAATGTTTCAATGGGCTTTACCTTATCTTCCTCCCATCTTTTCCCCAAGCATCATCAAGACTGCCTGGAGGCAAAACGAGGCAACACTCCTGCATCGTATGGACTTCAGGGCTCCAAGGCGGGGGCAAGATGGGGTAAATAGCCCATCTAGACAAACCCTATGTGACCATGATGCACAGCCCATAGGACTGTGTTCGCACACAGCTCAGAAACTTCAGTTGGTTCAGATTTTGGACCCAGATTGTTAACAAGCATTTGCATTCTGAGTGTACAGAGACAGGACTTTTAGTAGAAAAGGATGAATCATAATAAACTTTTTTAAAAAGCTAACATATGTTGGGTGAAGAAAAAGATTAATCATTACATTTATGTTAAATTGCCATTTAATTTAAGTTAAATATTTGCACTAGAAACTTTACCAAAAAGAAGCTTAAAATGTTATCCATTACTTTACTCTTCACTACCAAATTCATTTTGAGTTTGAAAGAGAAGGAAACTGTTATATGAATTTTTGAAAACTCAATTTTTTATTCACTTCACAAAAACCCCTTCTTTTACTTTCCCATTCTGTCTTTTTTATAATCTCCTTTCTTCACTTTCTTACTTTAGCATACTGATTTCCATATAGATCCCACAAAAAGTTGCGTGGTTAGAAGCTTCCAAATTCTGTTTCTGGGGACAGATGAGTTTCTATGTAGTGTCTCATATGGAAAATAGGAAGACCATCTGGATCCAAAGATCATAACCCCTTCCAAGCTATTCTTACTGCTTGTTGGTTTAAAATCTTTTAATTCTGTAATTAGATAAACTCAGCTCCAGAAGTAAAATAAAGATTCCTATTCCTATTTTCAAGGTAAGTAAAATTAAAAAGACCTTGTGTGTTAACTGCCTTCAAGTTGACTTTGACTTATGGCAAACCTATGCATGAGACATCTCCAAGACACCCTATCCTCAACAGCAATGCTCAGGTCTTGCAGACTCAGGACTTTTTCAGGCAGGGTAAAAAAAAACCCATGGAGGTCAGGAGGAGGATGGTGCTGTCCCGCTTCCAGCGCTCCATTTCAGACCACACTGTCCTCCCGTCCTTCATTCGTTCTGCCTCTGTCCTGATTTCGTTTCACCTCTGCCACTTTTTATTCATGGAGGTTTCTGTTAATAAATAAATTAACAGCAGTGGTGGCAAAATGAAAGCAGGGTGGAGGCAGAATGAACAAAGGATGAGAGGAGGACGGCGTCATCCGAAATTGAGTGCTGGAAGCGGTACAGCACTGTCCTCCTCCCAACCTCTACGGGGGTTTTTTATGCCATCTGAAAAAGTCCTCAGGGTCATGGCTTCTTTGATTGAGTCTATCCATCTGGAATGTGGTCTTCCTCTTTTCCTGTTGCCTTCATCCTTACCTAGCATTATTGTCTTTTCTAGTGAATTATGCCTTCTCCTGATGTGGCCAAAGTATGACAGTCTCAGTTTTGTCATTTTGGCTTCCAGGGAAAATTCAGGCTTGATTTGTTCTAGGACCTATTCCATATTCATCTTTTTAGCAGTCCACAGTATCCACAGAACTCTTTCCCAAAATCACATTTCAAATGAATTGATTTTCTTCCTATCAGCTTTCTTCACTACCCAGCTTTCACATCGATACTGATGTCACCTTTTGAGACTATGACCTAACCCCAGCTGCTAATCCCAAATACAGTAGAATCAATAGTACGTAACTATTGACTGACAGTAGAGGTGGGCAAGTGCAATGGGTCCAGGAGGCAGTTTTCTGACCCTCAGAGCCTTTGAGGGCAGCACAGCCAACCCTCCCCCCCAAAAAATACTGGAAGTGGGCATAAGTCCATTTCTCTTTGAAAAACACATTTTTTAATATTAAATAGTAGGAGGCGCCCTGCTGCCTATTTGAATTACTATTCCTGGAGGGTCCCACATGAGTCAACTCACTTTTGGGGAGGACCACAAAAAGGTCACTCTGGGAAATATGCAGGGGAGGCCAAGGACCACAAAGACAGCCTTGGAGTAGCACATGTGGCCCAAGAGCCACACTGTGCCCACACCTGACTTATAGAAATTGATTTAGTCAATCTACTCTAGTTGGGACTAGCAGCTGGATTTAAGCCAAAAGTGTTTTCTAAATTAAAGGAAAAAGTTGTTAGAAATTGTATTCTTGAGGTTTTTGCTTTTCTTTCTTTGGTCTTTACTTCACATAGATTTCAAGTATTTCTGCCACTTTTCAAAGTCCTCCAGATTTATATTGAGATATAATGAAATGTCTAGTTCCACTAAAATGCTTTCCTTTTTATTGTTAGAAAAGGGGCAGGATAGGGGAGGATTATTTGCTGAAATTGTTAACCTCAAATACCCTTTGCACAATTCATTTCACTGGAACTACTCTTAAGTAAACAATTTGGCTCTTATGACCTAAACACTGAGGTCCTGTCTATACAGTCAAAATAATATGAACAAGATGTGAAAGTTCGGTGATCCGTTCAAACAGGATTTCGCACAAATGCATGTCATTCGGAAGAGGGGCAGCCAAGTCCTTGTGCGCTGCATCCGGGACTTCGTACAGATTTTCTGAAAAACTCCATATGACTTCTGAATGTGTGACCATTTGAACACTCACATTTGCACAGATACAAACAGGCAGTGCAATCTGATTGGCTGGATGAGCACAGGGGGTGGGGCTAGCCAAGAGGGAAAGTGGCTGCAGCTTCCATGTAGGATTTTTGGCTAAATGAGGGTCTGGTAAGTTGATCAAACAGCAATTTTTACTCTTTTTTATTTCTTTATTTGTAAATAAGAAGTGTTGCTTGTGTGCACCCTGGAAAACTGTTTTTTTTTGTTTGTTTGTTTTTGTTTTTAATGGTGGTAGCAGATTGAAAATCACAAGCAAGTCGCTCACAGCAGCTAGCTGGCTAGGGAGTTATGCAGAGTTTAGGGGGAATCTTTTGTCCATGTAGACAGGTTGCATCATTGCAAACACCTGACTTTCCAAACATGTTCGTATTTCCCCCACACACACCTTGTATAGACAAGACTGCAACTCTGGGGGACTGATAAAAAAAACAAGAAGCAGTTTTGCCAAAAGAAAAACCCAAGAGAACCATGGTTTGGATAAAGAATAATCTAGAAACATAAAATCTGTTGGCTCTTTAGAATTCTCTCATTTATATAATTAATAACACCATCAATAATTTAATTCTGAGTTAAATTCATGCTGAAATTCCAACTTAAGTCGATTCCTTTAGTTAAAAATAAATTGAATGCCAGTTACACTATCCTTTTCTGTTAGACAATTGCCAACATAATTGTTAATTTAATTGTTTTCAGTTAGTTAGTTCCAGAATGAATATATCCTATGCTGAAAGTTTTGTCCTGACTTCCAGTTTGTTTCAAGGTATTAATCAAAAGTCTGATTTTTAAATCCCAGTGTCTTGAAAGAAGGGTATGTAATAGATGCCCACCCACCCCTTATTAACTTCTTTATTACATTCTGTCTTCCTCAGAAGCTCTTCTCTAGTGTCTGTGCCCTTTTGAGGTAAGGTAGGTGACAACAAGAGGAGGAACATTCTCATACAATTCAAAGAGAGAGCTGTGTGTGCATGTTACTCACCAAGACTATCAACACAATAGCTCCCAAACGTCCTTTCCAGCCTGCTCCTAACTGTAAGCCCTGGTATTCAGAGGAGCTTAGGAAGATGAAGAAGGCTGGACAATGACTAGAGTGCACCTGGCAGAAGACTCGACGCTTATCCGGCACGACTCGTCATAGGAATTTCCTTGATTCTTATCAAGAGGCCATACGTGCAGCACAGAAGTCTTTCTCCTCTG
The DNA here is from genome assembly GCA_030847615.1 of Gambelia wislizenii. Classification (NCBI taxonomy): domain Eukaryota; kingdom Metazoa; phylum Chordata; class Lepidosauria; order Squamata; family Crotaphytidae; genus Gambelia; species Gambelia wislizenii. The sequence goes on from JAUMIR010000004.1 coordinate 116,782,967, forward strand.
CACGTATTGCGTCTGCAGAGTCCCGTCCAGCAGAACTGTTTAAGGTGGTGGGAGAGCTGATGCAGATTCCACCTGCACAGAACCCCCTTACTCAACCCAACAACGGCCTGCTGTGACGCGTTTAACATCCACTTTGCTGATAAAATCTTTTGGATAAGAGCCGACTTAGATGCTAGTGTTATGACAATCTGTAGACAAGGTGTCCAGCAACTCCGCTGGTGAAATTTTATTGGATCAGCTTCAATCTGTGAATGTCGATGACGTGGACAAGCTCCTTGGTAGAGTGAGGAAGACGACCTGTCCCCTCAATCCCTGTCCATCATGGCTGGCCACCCAAGGGGGTGACGCATTGAGAGTATTCCTTATGGATCTTATCAATGCGTCCTTCAGGGAGGGGTCTGTTCCATCCTGTCTGAAGGAAGCGGCGATTAAGCCGCTCCTGAAAAAGCCTTCCCTGGACCCCTTGGACAGGAACAACTATAGGCCAGTCTCCTTGCTGCCTTTTTTAAGCAAGGTGATCGAGAGGGCGGTCGCTTCCCAACTCTAAGCTGTCTTGGATGAAACCGATTATCTAGATCCATTTCAAACTGGCTTTAGGACGGGATATGGAGTTGAGATTGCCATGGTGGCTCTGGCTGACGACTTCTGCTTGGGTATCGACAGAGGTAATGTGACCCTGTTGGTGTTACTGGATTTCTCAGCGGCTTTTGATACAATAGATTACCACATTCTCTTGGATCGCCTGAGAAGGTTAGAAATTGAAGGCACTGCCTTACAGTGGTTCTGCTCCTTCCTCTCAGGCAGATCCCAGAGGGTGAAGCCCGGGTACAGATGTTCTACTAGAATTGAGCTTAACTGTGGTGTCCCTCAGGGCGCCATTCTGTCCCCGATGCTATTTAACATCGATATGAAGCCGCTGGGAGAGATCATGGTGTACAGTGTCATCTGTATGCTGATTACACCCAGATATATTTCTCCATGTCCCAGTTGTCAGCTTCGACTTCAGATGGTGTCTCTCCTCTCAATGATTGTCTTAAAGAAGTAATGGACTGGATGAGGAAAAACAAATTGTGACTGAATCCAGACAAAACAGAAGTACTAACAGTTATGGGCCCGAAATCAGGTCTGGGAATACAACTTCCAATCCTGGATGGAACTACACTCTCCTCCAAGGATTGTGTTCGCAGTCTGGGGGTGCTCCTGGACCCGACGCTCCAGATGTCTAATCAGGTAAATGCGACGGTCAGGAGTGCCTGTTATCAACTTCGGCTGATACGCCAGCTGCGCCCCTTGCCTGGAAACTAGGGACCTCGAAACTGTGGTACATGCACTGGTAACCTCCCGTCTGGATTTCTGTAATGCGCTCTACATGGGGCTACCCTTGTGCTTAACTCGGAAACTTCAATTAGTTCAGAACATGGCAGCCAGGTTGATTTCTGGTGTTTCTAGAAGAGAGCACATAACACCTGTGCTAAAAGCTCTCCACTGGCTGCCTATTCGTTTCCAGGCACAGTACAAGGTGTTGGTTATGACCTTTAAAGCCCTACATGGCTTGGGTCCAACTTACCTCTGGGACTGCCTCCTCTGGTACAACCCTCCCCGCGCACTTTGGTCCTCTGGGAGGAATTTGTTACAACCTATTAAAACAAGCCTGCCAGTGACCTCCCAGAGGGCCTTCTCTGCTGCCGCTCCCAGATTATGGAATGGCCTGCCAGACAAGATCCGTCTTATTACCACCTTAGACAGCTTTAAAAAAGCTGTCAAGACGGATCTTTTCTGGTAGGCCTTTCCTGAATAACTATCCCGGCCCGAAAACTCGGCTGTTCTTTCCCTTTGAGCTGCCATTGGATTTTTTTTTAATTATTGTATGTTTTTAATCTTTTCTAATTTAATATTTTTAAAATTATTGTATGTTTTTAATCTTTTCTAATTTAATATTATTTTAAAGGGTGGGCGGGCTAGGGTATGGAGTTTTTACATTGTAAGCCACCCCAATTGCATTGCAGAGGGGCGGGATAGAAATAAATTTTATTATTATTATTATTATTATTATTATTATTACTATTACTTGGCACCAGGTCAAGGTGACTCTTTATTCCCACATTTGATACAATTATGATTGTAGTATGATTGTACCTCACCACTGCTTGGGTGCTTGGCCATTATGGCTGCTGTTTTAGGAGGTATCATTTGTTCCTTCAGTTTACAGATGTAATGATTATGTTTTGTACATTGGTTTTAAGCTCTGAAAGTGACATATGGCAGAAGAGTGAATACAATGTTTAGAATATATAGAGGCACCTGGAAGAAACAAATTTTTCCCTTAGCTATTGAGATGTTAAGCTATTGGAGGCACAACAGAAGAGGAATTCTGGTCAAAATTCTAAGTACTAGTAAAATTGCAAAAATGTTTTTGTTCCAGAGTGTCCCCAAATATACTCTACGGGAGTGAAGATGTTTCCACCACATTTGATACCCCCCAGAGGCCAAAAAGAATTTTTTCAAAAAAAATTAAAAACTTTTTTTTGCCTTGAAATGCTTCAAAATCTCCACTAAGTGTGTTGGGGGTGCATTTCCATCACATTTGTGGGTCACGTGGGTTACTTTAGGCCCAGTAGAGGCCTTTTTTGAACCCAAAATAGTCTTAGATGCATATAGGGGGCAATTTTTTGGTGGCAACAAGTGTGGCCTTCCAAGTTTTCCCGTGGCTAATGCACCCCCCTCCCCATAGCTTTCCACAGTTGTCCAACCTGATTTAGGACCTGACTGTGGGTCTTCAAACTGAGCCCTCATTGTCCAAAAAAAAAAGGAAAACCAATTAAAAGGAGATCTGGGATGCAATAAACTATTGGCTTGAATAAACTTCCTTGGTTTATATATACATGCACACAGGTGAAACAGCTGTTTGTTGACAGGGCTACAATAATGGAGGAAACAACATTACTTTTAGCATTCAATTAACATCTAGGTCCTTACATCTGACAATTTGTCACTGAATTGAAGCCAAGACAAAAGACACCCTAGTTAGTGTCCATTTTACAAAGTGAAACCTAATTAGTCAAATGTATGGAAGTCAATGAAAAATGCAACATGTCAGAAACAGTGTTCTAATGAAATATGACCTTCTGGTACACACTGTCCCAGTTGTATTCTCTTTCATTGACAACTCATTGGAAATACTAATAAAGTGGTGAAAGAACTATAACCTATTTGACAACAAATGACAGTTTCCCTCATGGGTTGTTTTTAGACACAAATGAAGTCTTCCTGTGTCATTAGCTCCCAAATGTCTTAATTAAGGAAGCCATTTAATTATGACTCAAGGGACAGCTGGGGTGGCAGAGAGAACCTGTTCTGTGTGGGAGGAGCAGAGCTGCTTCAGAAACCTTTAAACTCAAAAGCAGACCTCAGATATATCACAAATAGGTACAGAGGCCAGAGGCCTCCAAATTAGAGCTAAATCTGGGATTAATCTGGGATATACAGTTTAATTCATGTGCAGTTTGGGAAATTAACACATCTTTAAATTTTTCTGTAGAATGTCCTAATATTTGGTAATTCTTTTTTATTTGGAAGGAAACTAACTTTGGGCTTCATGGGTTGAATGTGCCATGAAAAGGGTTCTGCATTCCAATTTACTTCTGTAAGTGAAAAACTAATTATTTCCAGGTGTTATACTGAGTGACCAACACAGATTGTTCATTAAAAGCCCACAAAGAGGTGCTTTTATATAATTTTTTTTAAAAAAAAAACTTGATTCAAGCACTATAGTTACTGGTTCCAGTGTCAGATATCCCTTTTCCATACAACGGATGTGTGCAAAGAATTCTAGTATGTGGTTTGAGACTTTACATAGGGCTGTCTAAACAGCAAAAAGAAAAAGGGAAAAAAAATGTCATGCAAACAAACGGCAATCCGTACAAATGGCTGTTCACATAAATACGTGTCATTCAGAAGGGGGGCAGCAAAAATCACCTTAAACTCTATTCACGGCATGTCCAGGGCTTCATACGGCTTTTTCTAAAAGATCCGTATGATGTGCGAATGTGCAATCCTTTGACCACTCACGTTTGCACACATACGAACAGGCACCGTAATCTGATTGGCCAAATGAGCACAGGGGGAGGTGCTATCAAAGAGGCAAATCAGTTGTGGCTGCCATGTTGAATTTCAGCTTAGCGAGGGTCCAGTAAGTTGGTCAAATGGCAATTTTTACTCTTGTTTCTTTCTTTTTTGTTGCAAATACGAAATAATGCCTGTGCGCACCACAGGAAGCTTTTCAACACACACACACACACACACATATATATATATATATATAGGCAGAAGATGTAAAATTGTGAGTAGATCACTCACAGCGGCCAGTTGGCTAGGGGGTCATGTGGAGTTTTGGGGGGAGTTTTAACCGTGTAGGCTGTTTGCATCGTAACGAACATCTGGCTTTTAGGATGGGTTTGTATTTTCCCCCCTCGTATAGACAGGACATTAATTTGTGTTTACCACTTCTATGATAAATGTATTTAAAATGTAAATATAGATACACAAAATGTTTATGATAAATTAATGCTCAGACTAACACAAAAGCACTGATGTATTTTGTCTTCAAAAGAGAATTTTGACAGAATGAACTGTTAAATTCAAATAAGCATTTCAAATGGATTTCTGCACAAGCAAAGACCAACTTACACGGGACATTTGTCAGTTCTGCTCTTAAAATCAGAGAGGTATACTTTTGCTTAGAATTTTCAGGAAATTCCAGGAAGTGGGCTCTGATTTAGACCCTGGATCTGGATCCTCTCCTTTCTTCCACTGCAATTTTAGGAGATTATCAGATGTGGCGAAAACCACGTAAAAAGATCACTAGAAGAACAGGAAAGAGTAACCTTACCAGAGGACGTCATCCTCCAGTAATCCATGGCCATAGCACGGCCATGAGTAAAGTGTACCTTTTTATTAGTGGCTTCTCCCCATCAATGCTACACCCCCATTGTAGCAGTGCTACACCCCCAGAAGGACATGAGTGTCTGGTAAGGTCCCCCTTTCTGTTTTTGTAGCAATCTTATGGCGCAGTTGGGAACATGATTTTTGGTGCGTTCCCTCACATCTGATAATCTCCTCAATCTAGATTGGTGCAATTTCAAAGGGGACTTTCTTGAGAGATTGGCACCACAGTGATGCTCAAACACTTAAACCTGCGGATGCAGGTGCACATGTGGAAGCACAAATGCATTTGGTGGTGCATTTGAATATCATCTCAGGCTCGGCCAAATTGATCACCAACAATGGTCCACCATGGCCTCACATTGGGAGGCATGGAGACGCACTATCCACAATGCTGCAGCTTTATTTGAGAACTCACAACGAACAAGTCTTGAAGAGAAACGGCAACGCAGAAAGAATCACAACCCGGAAACATCACCCAAGGAGACCCTCTGCTGTGCTTTCTGCAACCGGACTTGTTTATCTCAGATTGGCTTTTTTAGTCATCAGCGCACTTGCAGAAAGCACGGGATGAGTCCTTCCTAAATCTTTGTTTGCGAAGCAAAGCCAGAGAGAGAGAGAGAGAGAGAGAGAGAGAATATCCATGCAACTGTGCAATCTTACCATTAAACACACAAAGGCTAGAATCTGCAAAGGATTTATTTTTGGAGCATTGCAGGGACTGGGATTGCAGTCCACCCCCTGCAACACCCGAAGACCACCCCTTGCCAAACAGCCTCTGAAGTCCCCTGCACAGCCACTCTATGCTCCATGAGGAGCAGGCAGAATCACAGAAGCATATGGCTACATCCCCATAGCCAGGTGTGAAATCATGACATCAGCACTGAGATCTGCCAGGGTCCTTCAGAGGTCTCAGCACTGGTATAATCAATTTGCATCTGACTATGAGGATGGAGCCAGTTGCATCAGTGATCCTCCCTGCTCCCTGTGAAGCAGGAAACGACTGTGCAGGGGGGACTTTAGTAGGTCAGGATGTATATGTCTCAGCCTAGTCTAGGCCTGCATGCGGATCTACTATACTACACTGAGCCATACAGAATTGTGGGCAAGGGTTTTGTAGTACAATCAATGCCTAGAGATTTCTGCTACATGGCCCCAATGTAGGATCTCAGGCACCATGTATATTCATGAAAATAGGTTGCAAATACACATTTACGTTATACCTAGGTTTTCATTTATCACACAGTGTAAAACAAAGTTGTGTGAATGCTTGACTTAAGTAAGAAGAGAATTCTATACAAACTCAACTGGAAAGAAATGCCTTCAAACCCAAGGGAGCTCACTTCTGACTAGATACTTCTAGGACTATACTTTAGCAGACTGTTGCCAAAATGTTCCAAACCACTATTGTAGTCTGAACACATAGGGTGATTGGTTTGTTCGAAACAGGTTAACATCACCAAAAGTCTGGCCAACCTATTCAAATGCAATGTTCAGTTCATCATGAATTTTTTTTTAAAAATGTGCTCCGATTGGATACACATTCACAGTGACTGGTAAGAGAAAGAACGACTACCTACATTCTTATGCTAACCTTTGTATACAATTCTTACTACTCAGTCAGTATTTGGAATACTATTGCAAAGGTTTGGTTGTGAGGTGAGGATATTAAAGGAATAGTTTATAACTGTGATAAAGGTTGTATTCTGGAAAGAGGTGTGCATAGCATCTATTTGACTTTTTAATATAACTTTTGCATTATACATTTGTTTTAGCCTGCACAGTAAGCTGCCTTGTGTCTCATACTGAGAGAAAAGTGGGGTATAAGTTAAATAGCTAAAGCGTTCTCTGGTGAAGGCAGGAAGATGGACAAGAAGATTGTAAATCCCGGTTTAACCTTGTTGTAAGCCACCTTGTGTCCCATGTCAGGAGAAAAGCAGGATATTTGAAATAAAATAAATCTACTGCTGGAAAGGCTTGTACATGTACTCTTTGATCCCAAGGGCACATGACAGAAAGGCCCTGAAGTATACATACAAAGCTATCATAACAATAAAGAAGAAAGGGATGTTGTGAAATGGTAAATAAAATAAAAATTTGAATTTATTTTTGTCGCTGCCTATTGTGTAGAATGCACTACACTGGGATGCACTCAAGGGAAATCCAAATGTGATGTAGCGTTAAGACCTTTCCAATCAGCTACTAAATATCACTGGTGTGACTCAGAGATCCAGCTGACAGAGCATTTATTCTGCCAGTTAAATACCTGATGCTTGAAGAAAAGAGTTGGAAAATTACATTTTGGATGTTGGTAATATCTCAAGGGAAAGAGCTGTGGTACAAAATGAAAACTCTGTGTTATTAAATATGAAATTGGCCCTTTGCACTTGGAAATTTTAGTATGTTTATCAGAAGAATCCAGGGAAGCCTGACACGAGGAAGGCACGCTGAGAGCAAGGGGTAGTGAAGGCATTTGACTTTGCACACTCCATTGGTCCATGGAGACTGAGACAAAATTTGTTAAGCCTAGAGAATGATGGAAAGCTCATTTTGTTGGACTGTATGTCTCCTAAGCCCATCCATTTTTCAAAGTGAAAAATGTTGCCTAACTATAACAGGCTTTTAAATTAATCAGGAAACAAATCTGGTTTGTTTTTTCCTTAAAAAAAAAAAAACCTTTGGTATAATACTTTTGAAAAATAGATGCTTAGTTGCCCAGCTCATATAAACTAGCAAGGCCCCACTGAAGTTAAATAAGGTTTTATCCAAACATAGGAAAAGCCAAAATTCAGATGTTGGAAGTACGACCCACTGAATTATATGAAAATTACTACCAAGTAAGTATGACTGCCTAAATACCCTAAAGGCACCAGATCCCGTCTGATCTTGGAAGATCAGTTGGGTCAGCTCTGGTTAGTATTTGGATGGGAGACTGCCAACAAATACCAGGTGCTGTAGGCTATATTTCAGAGGAAGGACCTGGCAATTCCCTCTGAGGATTCATTGCCTAAGAAAACCCTATGGAATTCATGGAGTCACCATAAGTTCACAGGCAACTTGAAGGCATATTACACACATAAGTATGAGTAAGAAAGATTGTAGCATCTGTTCTCTATGAAAAGACTATTTAAAGAAACCTGGAGCTTAAACTACTGCAGAATGGACAATTTCTAGCAACTCTTATAACATTTCAGAATAATTATTCTTTTGTGATTGTGTCTATTGACAGACAGATGAAAGGAAGGGAAACATGAGATAGCCACGTATTTCAGGAATGAATTGCCTACAGAGGTTTCTAGAATTAGCATTGTTTCACCCTACCTTCTGTTATTGAATCATAAAATGGTTCACTCATTTACTCCATCACAGTCACCTTTGTTCTCTGAATGGGTTACTTCAGAAGGGGATGTTTTTATATTGTACAAAGCTGAAGCACAAATGCTCTGTAGCTTTTATATTCAAATTTCATTGCCCTGTAACATGGAATAGGTTTCAAAGTCAACTTTTCTATTTTTAAAAAATATGCAAGGATGCCATTGGCTGTGTGTTCTGATTTTCCCATGATGTATTTTCCCTGTGATATATTTTTCATGAAATCATATTATTTCTTTACCTATTTCTAATGTGTATCTTATCACCAATCGTTCTCCTTTTTGTTCTCCTTTTCTGTCTGGGGTTCCCCTCATAACTGACCGGCTGATGACTTAAATGTGGGGTTTATATTTGTGGTATTGTTGATGTTGTTACTCATTTAATAGTTTTAAGCTGTACTTCTTTACAAACCTGCCTTTTCCAATCTTGGAAAAGCAGCAGCAGGTGAGTTGTGTGTGAGGGGTCGGCCTTCATTTTTCAACTGTCTTTTTAAAGGCTTGCTGGGGGCTTGAGTTTGTTTTTGGCCATTTGCTCTCCCTGAGCACATGGTCTGGGGGGGGTGGCTTCTGCTGAGTCACTGGCCTGCCTGGGGAAGGCATTAGCAGCCACTAGCTCTATATAACTGCTGCTGCAGTCTTTCTAGGTTAATCTTGAAAAATCAGTGGCAAGCGCCTTGTGACGTATGCAATTCTAACATAACAGGAGCATAGGAGCTCTTCTGATAAACAAGGTCAACAGGCATTGGGTGGAGGGGGGAGACCAGAGGAGTTTTGACAGGGAACCCCAAAGTTCTCTTTCAGTGATTACTTAAGAAAACTAAATATTGACAGTGAAGGAGCTGCTGCAGTCACCTGCAACACCTGTGGGATGTTTGTCTTCTTGCCAGAGGATGTGGGGAGCTATATCTGCACCAAGTGTAAGTTAGTGGCCCTGCTGGAAGAGAAGGTCAAGCATCTTGAGGACAGGGTATCTACTCTTCTGAATATTAGAGAGTGAAAGATTTTCTTGGACAGAGTGGAGAAGACTATCCTGGATGCAGAACACACTGGGGAGGTGTCTGTGGAGTTGGCCATCTCCCATACACAGGAAATGAAGACTTGGAGGAATATGACACAGAGAAATAGAAGGGCCAGGGCTCATTTGGCCAGCTTGAAGCTACAGAAGCGATTTGAAGTTCTCTCTCTCTTTCCAGAGAAGAGGAAGCGCACTAGTGCCAGGCCTTAGGGAACATACAGGAAACCTTGGTAAATCCAGCACATGCAGTGGTCTCTGTGGAGACTCAAAGGAGGACGGTGGTGGTGGTAGGGGATTCCCTGCTGCGAGGAACAGAAGCAGTAGTTTGCAGGCCTGACAAAATGTCTTGGGAGGTATGCTGTCTCCCTGGGGCAAAAAATCAAGTTGTAACAGAGAGGCTGACAAGATTCATCAAGCCATCTGACCGTTATCCCTTCCTTTTGGTCCATGTGGTAACCAACAATACTGCAAGGCATTGTTCAGAAGATCTTCAGAAGATCACAAGGGATTATGAGGTTTTGGGTATGAAGCTGAAGAACCTGGATGCACAGATAGTCATTTCGTCTGCCCTTCCAGTAGAAGGGCATGGCCCAGGAAGGGAGAGAAGAATAGAGGAGGTGAACAACTGGCTGTGAAGATGGTGCCGTTAGGAACAGTTTGGCTTCCTGGACCAAGGAGTGTGGTTTCAGGGAGGTGGACTTCTGGCAAGGGATGGATTGCACCTCACCGCAGCTGGCAGGAATGTTTTTGCCAAGAGTCTGAAAGAACTTATCAGGAGGGCTTTAAACTGAGTTGTATGAGGGAGGAAGACAGTGCTCTTGAAGGCAGGAGTTCAAGTGCTAGAGATAATAGCCCAAATGTTATATAGAGAACAAGCACGACCAACAATAGGAGGAATAAACCATTTAAAAGGCAAATAGGGGAAATGACCCATGGTCTTAGATGTCTCTATACAAATGCACAGAACATGGGAAATAAACAGGATGAACTTGAACTCTTAGCACAGCAAAACAAATATAATAGGCATCACTGAAACCTGGTGGGATGAGTCTCATGATTGGAATGTACCGGAGAGGTATAACCAGTTTCAGAAAAATAGATCAAACAGGAAGGGCGGTATGTTAAGGATGTGTAGTCCTGTAAAAGATCCATGACTTAAACCCTGAGAGCCAGGTTGAGAGCATATGAGTAAAAATTAAGGGGGAGAGAAACATCAGGGATGCTGTTGTGGGGGTCTACTACAGACCTCCAAGCCAAACCAATGACATGGATGATGTCTTCCTGGAACAGATGACCACACATTCAAAAGGAGAGATGTAGTAGTAATGGGGGATTTCAGCTATCCTGATATTCATTGAAAGTCCAACTCTGCCAAGAATTTAAGGTCCAACAAATTCCTTACTTGCCTTGCAGACAATTTTATTGTCCAGAAGGTAGAAGAGGCAACAAGGAGATCAGCTATTTTAGATATGATCCTAACCAATGAGGATGACCTGGTTAATGGTGTGGAAGAGGCAGAATCCTTAGGGGGGAGTGACCATGTTCTCTTCGAGTTTGTTATACAGAGGAAAGGGGAAGCCAAGCATAGTCAGACATTCATTCTAGACTTTAAGAAAGCTGATTCATGTTCTCTTCGAGTTTGTTATACAGAGGAAAGGGGAAGCCAAGCATAATCAGACATTCATTCTAGACTTTAAGAAAGCTGATTTCAGAAAACTCAGGGAATTACTGGGGGTGATCCCAGTGTCAGGAATACTAAAAGATAAAGGAGTGAATGGGAGTTTCTTAAAAGTGAGATATTGAAGGTGCAACTTCAAACAGTTCCAATGAGGAGGAAACATGGCAGGTGTCTAAAGAAACCAGGATGCATGTCAAAAGAACTCTCAGCTGAGCTAACACTTAAAAAGGACATGTACAAGAAATGGAAAAGAGTGGAAATTAGCAAAGAAGGATTCAAACAAATAGCCAGCTCATGTAGAGGGAAAGTCATAAAAGCAAAAGCACAGGTGGAGCTCATGCTTGCTAGAGAGATTAAAAACAATAAAAAGGGCGTTTTTGGTTATGTCCATAGCAAAAGGAAGAACAAGGAAATGGTAGGGCCACTGCATGGGGAAGATGGCGAAAGGCTAACAGGGAACAGAGAAAAGGCAGAACTACTTAACACCTTCTTTGCTTCAGTCTTCTCCCAAAGGGGGAAGAGTGATCAATCTGGGGGAAATGGAGCAAATGATGCCATAGGGGAAATACAGCACAGAATTGGTAAAAAGGTAGTTGAGGAATACCTGTCCAGTATAAATGAGTTCAAGTCTCCAGGGCCAGATAAACTTCATCAAAGGGTATTAAAAGAACTGGCAGAAGTAATCTCAGAACCACTGTCAATAATCTTTGAGAAATCCTGGAGAACAGGAGAGGTCCCAGCAGACTGGAAGAGGACAAATGTTGCCCCCATCTTTAAAAAGGGGGGAGAGAGAAGACCGAAATAATTACCGCCCAATCAGCCTGACATCAATACTAGGAAAGATTCTAGAGCAGATCATTAAACATTCAGTCTATAACCACTTAGAAGGGAATGCCGTGATTACTAAAAGTCAACATGGATTTCTCAAAAACAAGTCATGCCAGACTAATCTTATCTCTTTTTTTGAGAGAATTGCAAACTTGATAGATGAAGGGAATATTGTGGATGTAGTGTATCTTGATTTCAGTAAGGCTTTTGACAGGATCCCCTATGATATTGTTGAAAAAAAGTTGGTAACATGTGGGCTAGACAATGCAACTGTTAGGTGGATTTGTAATTGGTTGACTGACTGAACCCAAAGGGTAGTCACCAATGGCTCCTCTTCAACCTGGAGAGAAGTGACTAGTGGGTTGTCAAAGGGTTCTGTCCTGTGCCCAGTGCTATTCAACATGTTTAGTAATGACTTGGATGAGGGAACAGAGAGCATGCTTACCAAGTTTGCAGATGACACCAGATTAGGAGGGGTATCCCTAAGAACAGAATCAGAATCCAAAATGACCTGAACAGATTAGAAAGCTGGGCCAAAACTAACAATTTCAACATGGAGAAATGTAGGATACTACACTTGGGCAGTAAAATGAAGTGCACAGATATAGAATGTGTGACATCTGGCTTGATGGCAGTACATGCGAAAAGAATCTAGGAAGAAGCTGAACATGAGTCAGCAGTGTGATGCAGTAGCTAAAAAAGACAATGCAATTCTAGGCTGCATTAATAGGAGAATAGTGCCTCGATCAAGGGAAGTTATAGTGCCACTCTATTCTGCTTTGGTCAGACCTCTGACCAATACTGTGTCCAATTCTGGGCACCACAATTCAAGAAGGATATTGAGAAGCTGGAACATGTCCAGAGGGGGACGACCAGGATGGTGGGAGGTCTGGAAGCCATGCCCTATGAGGAGCAGTTTAGGGAGCTGGCCACATTTAGTCTGGAGAAGAGAAGGTTGAGAGGTGACAAGATAGCCATGTTTAAGTATTTGAAGGGATGTCATACTGAGGATGGAGCAAGCTTGTTTTCTGCTGCTGTAGAGATTAGGACACGGAGCAGTGGGTTCAAACCACAGGAAAAGAGATTTCACCTAAACTTTAGGAAGAACTTCCTGATAATAAGAGCTGTTCGGAAGTGGAATACACTGCCTTGCAGTGTGATGGAGCCTCCTTCTTTGGAGGTTTTTGAACAGAGGCTGGATGTCCATCTGTCAGGAATGATTGGATTGTATATTCCTGCATGGCAGGGGGCTGGACTGGATGGCCCTTGTCATCTCTTCCAACTCTATGATTCTAAGATTCTAAATAACTGTGCTGAATTCAGAGGGATTTTCAGAGCACACGTATATAGAATTGTGTTTTTCTTTTCAACTGGCATTTTCAAAATGGGGTACATCATTTATGAATGGTGGACACACCAAGGAAGACATACTCAAAACAAAACAGGCATCCCCATTGGAACTGAAGTCAGCATCTGATGTTCTGATGTGTGCAGCCTACAATAATATGAGGTGAAGAGATAGAAGAATTTCAGGCTACAACCCTATGTATACTGTACTTACTTGGCAGTAAGTCTCATTGAACTGAATCAGATGGATTTTCCTTGGGTTTTTTTCTGGGCTGTGAGGCTGTGTTCTGGAAGAGTTTATTTCTGATGTTTTGCCTACCTCTGTGGCTGGCATTCTCTGAAGATGCCAGCCACAGATGCAGGTGAAATGTCAGAAATAAACTCTTCCAGAACACGGCCTCACAGCCCGGGAAAAAACCAAGGAAAATCTATGGATGCCGGCCATTAATGCCTTCAACTTCACCTCAGTCAGATGGTTTCTGAATAAACAATTACAATACTGCACTGCATGAACATGCACCTAGTATTTGTATTTTCAGTTAGTGCCTAGCTGAATTTCATTTAGTGCCACAGGAGGTCCACAAAGTGCTGTTCCTGCAACTATGCTATTAGTCATATTGACCCAATCTGCTAAATGAAGTGCTTCTCTTTGCAGGGGGCTCATGTGTCAGATAAATCGTCATACTAGTTTCTTGCCTTCTTTTCTTGATAGGTTTCATTTTGATTGGATTCCTTTAAAGAAATTTGAGTTCCAGCATGGGATTTCTTATCTTAAATTACTAGTCAGGCGCCTGGAAATCATTGTTTTCTGGCTCTCTTCTGGTTGTTTTATATTTTCACTATATTGTGACTCTATGTGTATTGTGGCTCTTCAAGTTGCCCATCAACTTATGGTGACCCCATGAATGTCATAGGATTTTCTGAGGCAAGAGATACTTAGCGGTAGTTTTGCTAGTTCCTTCCTCTGAAATATAGCCTACAGCACCTGGTATTTATTGTTGGTCTCCTGTCCAAGTACTAATCAGGGCTGTCCCTGATTAGCTTCCAAGATCAGATAGGATCTGGTGCCTTTAGGGTATCTAGGCCCTTGTTGTGGCTTTCTTTGATTTCTTTTCAAGTAAACATAGATAGACTGTAGGTGTTTCAGGTTTGTTCCTGTTCTCATTGCATTATTATTATATTTCTATCCTAGCCATCTTCAAAGAGTTTCCCAGTTTATCTTCACATATTGTGAAAACTGAGATGCAGGCTAGCATACAGTGACTGGTCCAAAGTCACCCAATAGGTTTAATGACAGAGCTGGAATCTGAACCCATGTTTTAGCAACCTAAACTAATACTGTATTTATCATATCACAGAGTTGTTGGGATTTCTATTAACCATCACAGTGCAAAAAAATGTTACAAAAGTCATGTGCCATAAACATGTTGCTTTACATCAAAATATTTTTTATATGCAGCAGAGTAGAGTTTTGTTATTGCTGTAATTATCAATCTCACAGTAGCAATTTCAGGTGAAGTTAGATGATTGGATAGGGAGGAAGCATTGTTATTTTTACCAGGCCACTCAATTGCTGCATGGCCTATGTGATTATTACTGCACAAGTTAATAGTAGATGGTGCTGGTACCAGCAGATTAAATGAATGCAGCAACAAGTGTGAGTAATATATTCAAGGTCAGAAAGGTTTACATCTTGGTAACATGAGAACTGGAAAGCCTAGAAATGCTTACAAGCCAGCTATAAATGTCACGATTGATGCTTGTTATGAAAATTAATCTGCCTAACAGTAGACTAGGGAAAGTGCCTTAAACAGCACAAACTATTTCTTTGAACAGCATATCAATGATACACCAGACAACCTGAGACCTGAGCTTGAACCTTGAAACCAGCTTGTCTCGATAAATGTTTCAACTGTGTTCTGCTACTGCTCTGGAAGTGGGTGTGACATCTTCCATTTATCTCTGTTTCTGCAGAGGGAACTATTATTCTGAAATATTCAAAAACAGAGGAGTGAAGCAGGCAAGATGAATGCTGATGTATGGGAACTCTGTAGTTGTACTGTATATGAATTTTTATTTCCTCCTGATTGTGTAGGCTGGCTTGGCTTGTTCTAAAGGATGTGTGTATGTATGAGCATTGGAAATAAGACTGCATAAATAGTAACTGCCATTCATATTCATAGGCGCTCCATCAGTGAACCTTTGGACTGGCATCTTTAGGGAATTTGTCTGTCACAATCTACTTGAATCGTAGCGTTATTCAGAAAAATGCTTGAACATTCATTAATTGACAGCCTTATATGTTGATTAAGAAATATGTTCAGGACTTGTAGCTCTAATGGATCTTCTGTTTTATAGATAAAGCTTTCCCTGGTAAAATCTCCTAATTGCTTCCTAAACTACTCATGCATTCAACTGTGGGAAGTTGCTGATCAACACTTTACATCTCCTAATCTCCATCCTATCTCACAGTACACTAATCATTTATTTCCCACAGAAGCCTTCCCCCTGAGATGAGCAGTTAAAGGATGTCCCCTCTATAGGATGAATTCTTCCCAATGATCACAGCAGATGGAGAAAATGGTGCCTCCACAATGGAAACAGATGGGAGACATCTCTATGTATTCCCCATTCACATTGCAAGTCCTCCACAAATGGCTGCAAGGAAACAAAATGCCACTTAGATGTAGGGCACAGTGATGCTTTATATGGTGTTTCTTCTCTCAGTCCCATATAAAACTCTTTCAGTAAGAAGTGTGGTGCTGTAATTTGACAGGACATCATAAATAATATGACTGTACAGCAGACTGGTATTTCACCTTTGATTTTGCAGTAGTACTTGGATGGGATAATGCCAATACATACCAAGGGCTGTAGGCTATATTTCAGAGGAAGGCAATGAGTATTCCTTGCCTAAGAAAACCCTGTGAAATTCATGAGGTCATCATAAGTCAACAAGCAACTTGAAGGCATGCACACATGCACTCCAAGACAGATGGCTCAATGAAGTTTAGGTCTAGAGTTTAAATGTAATGATAGTATAAGTCCTTTGACAAAAGTAAGGCATCACTACCGTCTCACTGTCGGAAGTGGATCCTATATGTATATTACTTTAAAGACATTTCTTTATCAGTGCTATTCTAGTACACCAAGGTTAGGCATAGGGAAACTCTGTCCAATGGACTGAATACAACCTAGTGGTGTTTCCCCAACTGTTTCAGCAGTTTCTTCCTCAGGCCTTCTGATCAGCAACTGATCAGAAAGAAGAGTTTATTTTCCTGCTAAGCACTGTAAGAATCACATTTAGCCCTAATGGACATCCATTCTTGAGATCTTCACAATATTTGAATTCAGCTCTTGGACTGAAAAGGCTTGTCTACTCCTGGTATAAGAGTTTGCCATCCCATAATCTTTTATAGTAGGCTTTTACTTTTAAAATGATAGAAATGTGACATCAGAAATCAATAACAATAAATAAAATATATGATTTAGTAAAGTTAAATGTTGGTGCTGTAATGTACAAAATGTGTTTTTCCCCCAGGCATATTTGTAAGTCCAATTAGTAGATATTAACTTCTTGGGAACTCTGTTATGCCAATCAAGAAAAAATAACAGGGATTTTTTACCCCTCTGAAAACAAATCTGAATCAAGAAAGCAGCGTGTTAACTATCATGGGTATGTGATAATGAAAAAAATGCATGAAATCTATTGAATTATAATGAAAGCAATTGATGATTTATCACACAAAAAGGGGCTTGTTAGATTTCCTGATTTTCAGAGGCTAAATTCTCCCCATTCTTTTGACAACAACATCTTGTATTGTTCTGTACCAATCCTTGTCTTTCTTGGTTGATTCCTAATCTGCCTCTATGCTCTTCTGACATCAAGAGCCTGGGAATTTCTCAGAGTCAGATGAATAGACTATCCTATCTCCCCCTTTATAAACCTCTCTCCAAAATCCAAGAAAAAAATCTGAATGTTAATATTTGTTTTCCATGGCTTGAATTCTTGTTAATTCTAAAGCTGAATCCTCACTATGTGAATGCTATTTCAAAGACAACACTTACTCATCTCTAATCTCCCATAACATGCTTCAGCATTGTGAAACCAACTCATTTGCAGGGGTCTCTTAGAATGATTCCTTCTCCTGGAAGCTATAAATCATTCCTTCAAGTGAAATTTAACTAATACTCTTTATTAGTGATAAATGAGTAGATAGCTAATACCTGATTACAGCAGCAATGGTCTTTTTCTTTCTTTTCTTTTCTTTTTTGCTTTTTTCCCTTGACAGCTCTCATTTCAAAGTAGAAAACCTGAGGCTATGTTTATTTACTACACTGAACACACTCTATTCCCAGCAGATGACAATGAAGGCTAACGTCCTACCGTAATGGAAATTTTCATGGCATAGTTTCTTTTCACTTTACCTTATTAATCGCCCTCCTGGATTTTCTGTTTGTTGCTGGTTTCTGATGCACATATCATTACTAATCAAATGGGTTATGCCTCTTAAGTATACCTGGCTCGGTCTCCAAACAGGCAAGACTGTTCTGAATTTGTAGAAAGGATATATTCTTCCAGAAAAACCTAATAGTTAGATTCAAGTTGTCAGTATAAACATGAGCTCATTTCACTTTTTTAAAAAATGGCCCTGAAGGCAAAATTGGCACTTGTGTTGGGAAACAGAGGACTATTTCACGTATTACACAGCACCAGCTTCTGTCTTTCTATTGTTGGTAGATCCAACACAAGCAACCCCAGTACTCTGAGTACACCCCTATGATACACAAGGTTTTGTGCATCTTTCTAGCACATTCACACTTCATATTTTGTGATCAAATTACCTGTGGTTACCAACACATCTTGTACTGATGTGTGTTCAATTTCTTCCTGGACTCCAGTGTAGAATTTTTAAATTTCTTCCTCTTCTACCTCTGTGATTGCAGCATAAACTTGGATTATGGTTATACCGATGGGTTTTCCCTGAAGTCTTACTGATATGATTTGGTCAGAGATTCAGTATATCCCTTAACTGCTACACCTCTTCTCACTATTAATGCCACCCCATTTCTTCTTAGATTTTCATTTCCTGAGAAAACACAGTGTAGTTATCTAACTGAAAATGTCCCATTTCTGTCCACTTTACTTCACTCAGCCCAAGTATTGCAATATTTCTATGTTCCATTTTTTCTTTTACTATGGGCTTGTCTGCACTATTAAAAACCCTGAACCCTTCCTCAAATCTGTTGTGATCAAACGACATGATGTATGTCCTTTTCCCTAAATCTGGGGTGATCATGGATGCATGGACCAGAATTGGAACATTTCTGGGTATTTTACCTTGATGTAGAGTTTTTAGGATTTTGGGTTTTCTCTGCATTTTCATCCACTGCTGCTGCTGCCACCACAACCATTTTAAAGCTCAGGAGGCAAGTACCCTGTCAAAGGCGGAGGTTTTCTCCCTTTCCCTGGCTCAGCAGCACTGCTTCCACATGCTCTCTGCTCACCCATTGTTTCCTTCAAGCGCTTCCGTTGCTCACTTCAAGTGCTTCTTCCTGCAACAGGAGAGTGGACAAGGAGGTGGAGGCAGTGCTGCTGAGTGTGGGGAAGGGAGGAAAACTCTCCTGAGCTTTGAAATGGTCACCATGGCAGCAGCAACAGTGGCAAACGAAAATCCACAGGGACAGTGAAGACAAGTACCTGATGTCCCTGAGGAGAATAAATTCTGTGCAGGGCTTCAGGGCAAATACAGGTACATGAGGAGAAGTACATTCTTCAGACTTTTGGCCCCACATGTAGACAAGTCCTACGTCTAGCTTCCCCTGATTCATGCTTCTCACATTTTCCTACATTGTGTGTTGTGCAGCTTCAGACTTTCCTTTCACCTCTGAGCATGTTGACAGCTAAACATCCTTTTGGATTGTTGTACCATTAGCCACAGCACTACACATAGTTGCCCTCTGCTCTTTCCCAGTAGCTTGTTGAGTGCCTTCCATGTTGGGATATGTAGTTTGCAATCCAATAAGTTGAGATGTTTGACTGCTAAAGTGTTAACTGATAGAAGCAAACAGAATGCTTGATGTAACTTCCTACTGAAATGCAATTGGTTTTCCAGAGGAAGAGGTGGGTCCCAGTCCTTCTCTTTGTCTGGAAACTACCATGAGGTTTTCCCCAGTCGCCATGATACCATTTTAGAGACAGGACCTGAACTGCAGGGTTCCTGTATATTTTGTTTGTAAACACGTAGTTTTTAGTCATTTTTACTAGTTTAGACTTTACTTATCATTATGCTGCTGATGTTCTGTGAGAAATACTCTGAGACTGTGAGTAAAGATGTTTTTATCCTTTTAAACTACTTTTAAATGTTTCTGAGTCCTTTTTATGCTAGAAATATAACTTGGGGAAATTGTGTGGTGGTTATCTTAAGCTTGCATGCTGGAATCAATACGCGTCTGCTGCATATGTATTTTAAACAAAGAAACTCTGCTGATTTACTGTGCTTTCTAAGGAGGTTAAATGCCATCCGTTTTATGGCTGCCTGTCTTGTAAAGGTACTTCCAGTAAAGTACAGGGGGGGGAACATTGCTAAATGTTCAGTACTCCCAATATTCCAACCTGGGAGTCTCATCTTCTGGTACTATCTCTTCCTTCATTTTGGTTTTCAAGGTAGAAGGCTTCAGCAATGATTTACCATTGCCTTCTTTTGCACAATACTAAGAAATGTTAGCTATGGTGCCATTGCTGTTATCTCTGCAAGATCTTCCACCAGTTTCACACCCCATCCCATCACTGCTACTGCCCAGTAGCTGTTTGGCACATTTAGTCTGGATCCTCCGCAAAACCCTGTCTGACATGGGAGACCCTGCCAGCAGCACTGCTACCATCAGCATAGCTTCTTTATTCACAGGAGCATGCAATCCCACCATCACAGAGAAGTAGTGCCATGCTGGGATCATATGTTCATTATATTACTGTATATAGCAGATAAGATGTTATACTTTCATATGGACTCAACCATTATACATTATACATTTCTATAGCAGGTTTTTCTATATTTAAGTCATAGAGGAATGTATGCCTGGCATCTGTGACTACATTCACAGTTATCCAGATGGTTAATTACTGGACATTGCAGTATATGAATGCAGCAGCATCCACTGTATCTATAAATGTCCATAATGGGTATCCATTATAATTAGACTAGAAATATATCTATTTAGCACAGCCTGAAAGCAGATGTTCTGTCTTACCAGCATGCTTTGTCTTTATCCACAAAGCCGGGGTAGTTATCATCTGGCAACAGTGTAACTGTTTATCAACAATTGCCTTCATATGGCAGAAGCTGGCATTTAGGTTGTCTCCCATCTGTCTCCTCTTGACCTGTGTTATATCTTTCCTAGCCTATCAGCTGACATATTTCATCCAATAAGATTAAAGACACTTACAGGTCCCTGTTTATATAAACAATTAGTCACCTCCTCAGATGTGATGTAAAATACCAGGTACATTTAGCTCTTTGGTGCCTTTCATGAGATTGCACCAGCCTTCTCATCTGAACGTGTCAGTCATTCCCTTTAATATGGCTCCTGTCTCAGGTTCTTTATAGGTCACTTCACTGTTTATATTTTCTTATAATTGTTTATAGTTGGGTTGGCTTCATGCCCAGAATTAGTCAGTGCCACGCATTCCACAACACACGTATCTTTCTATTTAATATTATATACTTTATAAACACTCTATTTTCATTTTCTGGGTCTTAAATTTTGCAAGCTATAACCCAAATCAGTGTGCAGCCTGTATCAGTGGGGAATGGAAAAGAAGAATGAGAGAGACAGAGATGGAGAGTGGAACAAGTGATAGCTCCAAGAGAAGGAAGACAAAGTAAGGAGATGGAGGAGATTATCAGATGCAACAAATGTGGTACAATAATGATGTCAGCAGAATGCAAAAGGACATCAATATTAGACAATGACATCCTTTTGTGTTCTGCTGGCATTATTCTGGCATTTATTTTTATTGACAGCTGAAGCTGTCAATAGATCCCCTGTTATGATTTGGTGCCAGAATTGCTGGTGTGAAAAACCTCAGGCCATTTAACTCCCATGAGTCAAAGGCCAGTCTGGTGCGAACACTTCCAGGTGAGATTGGGATGTCCAGGTGAATTTTGCTCTTTTTATGACCCTTCCTGGGTTACTTGGGACTTTTTAAGTGTGTCTAGGTGCTTGGTGTTACTTTTTAGGCGTTATTTTTGTTTTTGAATTTCCCATGCGATGAAGTCTCATGGGATTTTGAATGAGGAAGTGAACGGGGCTCCCTTCACTTCCTCTTTATTGCCAGGGCTGTTAACCATCAACATACCTGTGATACAAGACCCTCTGCTACAAAAATGAAGCATCCTGTGCCTTCCCTGAAATTCTGCAGGCCATTTTCTTTGGTAGCTTTTCCTACTACCTTTACTACTTTGTGGTTTGCATTTGCTTGTAAATCTTTGCTTTTTATAGGGCAGGGATAATTTAAATCTGTGAAGGAATATCTGGAAATATATTTCCTTTAAATAGTAAGATCCATCACTTCTAAGCTTCGATGTCTGATCATCAAAAAGCTTCATTTCATTTCTGAAACAGGAAAAAAGAAAAGAAAACCACTTCTGTCACAGTAAACAGAATGCACTCTCCCTCTTTAATAACCACTTTTAAGCATGCTTCTGTATTACTTTTTCCCACAGCTGTATTGCAATAAGCCTTGGAGTAATTGCCAGTTCTTTTCTCTAATAGGTTCATTATTCTTTTGCCATAATTGCAGCCATTAAACGACCAATTGTTAAATTTCTACTCCCACATTTACTTAGCGCTACATTTTATAATGGGGTATATCATTACGGTACCCCAGTGGCCACAGCAATTGTTCAAAGTGTTTCTAAAAAGTCAATGAGATCCATTTGAAATATGTTGAGATTTTTGATTTCCCAATAATCTCTCTCCTTTCTCTCCCAGTTCCACTCCACTGTATGGTTGTCTTTTTTTAGCCATTCCTAAGATAGCAACTGCATTTAGGCAGCTTTTACTGAAAGCACAAGAAGCTGACCTATTCAGGAGGATATAATGGTATGACTCTAATATTTCTAAAGCACCACTTTCTTACGTTTCAGTAATGATTCATATATAACAAGGTGACAGAGCAAAGATTTAACCAAAGAAATTAACACTTATGGCTTAATCGCTTTTTGAGGGCTCTGATTTATCTTTTCCCATGTTAAATTTGCTGGGCTTTCGTTTTACACAGTAAAAGTGATCTAGCTGCTGGTCTTAGTTACAGTCACGGTAACAAAATGATCCATTTTATGCCTCTTGCAATGTTGTTCAGGATTCTGAGACAAGCTAAATAGCTTATGTCAAGTCTTGATACTTGGAAGGGGTGATTTGTGGGTTTTTAAGTATCACAGTAACAAAAATGTTTTAAGGAAATGGTAAAGGCACTTGAAACATTTTGTTTGCAGTTATTAGCATGGCTCTTCTTTGTGTCTCATAATAATATTTCCCATGTTTAATGGCACTGAAATAGCATTGCTCCAATGAAGTGTACATTCTTTCTTTGGAAGCATCTCATTCATCTAAATACATGGCAGCTTCCATACATAACGCCCCCCCCCCTGCCCCTCTAACTACACATGCAAAGTGTCTGGGGCTTTTAAAGTGGAGATTACATCTAACATTACTTTGGAATTCTGTGTTATTTGCATGCATGTAGTTTTATACAGTACAGTGGATCCTCTATATAATGCTTCTGAAGTGTTTGAAATGATAATAATTTCTAAACTGGACTCTTAATATGGGGCAGCTCTGGCCTGTTTCAGAGAATACAGGCATTGCATAACATACTAGTTAGGTGCCATAGTGGGGTTTCCTACCATATAACCTCTAGGATTGGAAGTTCTATGTTGGCAGCTATTTAGCTATCAAGCCAGGGCCCTTTTTCACATTAAACATACAGCACTGTAATTCCACTTTAACTGCTTTGGCTGTATCCAAATGGAGTCCTAGGGTTCATGGTCTAGGGAGGTATTAGAGTTCTCTGGATGAGAATTCTAAATACGGTACGCCTCCCTAAACCACAGATCCCAGAAATCCATAGGGTGGAACCATGGCAGTTAAAGTGGAATCATAGCACTATAATTGTGTAGTGTGAAAGGGCCCCAGGTTCAAATTGTTAATATTGTTTTCTAAGCCCCTAAACCAAAGGTGGAAAACTGTGCCAGGACCAGGGATATGTTAGTTTTATTTGCAGCTGATGTTCAGCTGTTTTTCCCCTGATTTGGGGGTGGTTTGGAGGTTGTGGTTGGGGCAAGTAAAGCCAAAGGGTTTTTAGAAACACCTGTGATGTCCGAGTTTAAGAGATTAAACTTTAGGGTCTCAGATTTATGGCTGAATCACTGTTTCTCACTGTTCTTATGATGAATGGGGCAGATAGGAAAATTTGCATTTTTTTTGGTCCCAGCTGGTGCTGCTACAAGAACTACTATATTGTCATTTATCAAGCCACAGGTGAGCATTGGTGGTGGTGGAAATGGAGCTTAAAACCTTGTTGACAACAGGGTTACTAGACATCAAGGTCTGACCCTGAGTCTCCAGTTTTCTTGAGTCACCTTTCAGGTGGGAGACAGGGATACAAATTCTCCAGATTTGGGGAACTCAGTTCCAGGCAAGAGGAAAGGGCTGAGTGGATCTTGCAAATGAGTAAAGATTCTTCAGAGTGTATGGGTTTCTTTTAAAATTAGCTTTCTCTTTCCCTCCCATTCATTGTGGCATCTGGGCTCACCCTCCACTCTGCTCTACATTCACTTTCTGGATAGAAGCAAGTAGGCTAAATTTAAACATTCCTTATCCCATCTTCCCAAGTAGATGAGAAGGAATAATTCCCTCATTTTACCTTGATATGAGAACAGCTCCTTTAGTTAAGATTTCTGTCTTAATTTGCAAACAGGAAAATATGTTCTCTCTCTCTCTCTCTCTCTCTCTCTCTCTCTCTCTCTGCTAATTATTTTGAAAGATACCACTGCATATTCCATTTCCCCTATTTATTATTAGCAACTAAATATACAATTTCCTGTTATCTCAATATAAATTTATCAAATATGGCCTCGAAATCACTTATCTCAGGAAATGCCAAGGGATGCTAGTTGAATGTCATAAACTGGAATCATATGGTAATTTGTTTTTAGAACTGCATATTTCAATTTGAACTTCCCACATCCTCATCACTAGATCAGTTCTAGGTATTACTATTGTTACTCTACCTTAATGAGCATTTGATCAAAACTCAGACTAAAATGGCGCTTTACGATCAAAGAGAATCCTGACTAATGAATGTGTTAATAGAAATAATTTATCTACAGCTCACTTTCTAGTCAACACTGGCTGCTCCTATAATGATAGTGGGACATGGCCACATAAAATATATAGAGTACAAGATCCATCATGATAAATATATTTTCTATGTTAAAAGAACAGTCCATTTTGTCAAGTTGCTGAGATTTGGCTGTAGCAGGAACCATTCTGGGAAACTTCATCAATATCATCATGTATTTATGGAAGGAAATTTGGAGGGCAAAAAGAATCCTTACTGGCCGAACTTGCAGAAGTCACCTTTTGGACTACAGCTCCCATGATCCTGTTCTAGAATGGTCACACTGTCTGGGGGTTGCAGTAAAAAAAAAAGCAAAATTTCTCAGTTCTGCTCATTAGCAGAGAATAAGTGTAAATGATGCACTCACAAATTAAGGCATTATTTGGCCAAATTAGGGCCGTCAGAGTGAAAACTGGAGATGGCTCCTGTACCTTTAAGAGTTGTGTAGAAGAGGGATTTTCAGCAGATGTTACTTGCTATGTGGTTGCTGCTGAAATTTCCCCTTCTATACAAGCCTTAAATGTACAGGGGCCATCTCCAGTTTTCATTCTGGCAATCCTAAAATTCATGCAATCAGTATGCTTGCTAATGTCTACAAAGGTTTAGAATATTTGTGAGCCTGCAAAGCTATCAATCTCTCTTCCACAAAAGGGAAGGTCCAGAGGTTAAGAAAGTGATTCAAGATGGAAGCTAAGGAAAATGTGTTAGCAGGAGGTTGCATCTATCTGGTAACTATTTGCATTCACAAAGTGTGTTGGCCCATTTTCTTCCTAAATAGAAAGAATTTGTTTTGACCTGTCGGCTATAATTCCTGGTTTGCTCTGAATGGATTGTTATAAAAGAAGGATGGTTTTAACCTGCTTAGAAGCATCTGTGTCTCTCACCTGACTTCCAAAGCTCCTCCAGATAAGATACTGCAGAATTGTTCTGAACTTCAACACACACACATTTCTTTGCAGCCACCCCAAGGACGAACGAACAACTCCTGTCTCTCATCAGAATGCCAAATGTTAGATTCAATTTTCAAAACTATTCCTCAACCTAAGGGAAAGAGTTGACACAGTAGGTAATAGAATCGCACATTTGGGTGGTTGTAATTTAGATAACTTCCATCATTTCCTTGTGCTATTTATATGTAAAGGAAAACCTTTGCATTTAAAAAATGTCAGGTGACTGGAAACAGCTTACAAACATCAGAAGGTATTAAAAATCACATTCAACACCCAGGAACAAAGATGTAACCCAGGCCACCAACTGGATGTAGCACTGGCAAAAGAAGAACTCTATTACTGTTTTTTTTAAATGTATATTTTTGTTAACATAAAATTCAAAACAAAAAAATCCCAGCATAAATTTGTTATATATCACATAAGACATTATACAGAACAAAAAGAAACATATTAAAATAATTTACAAATAAACTAATACAATAGAACAGAACAACAAAAATACAGACATTGAGCTTCTCGTATGTTGAGAGAGCAGCTAAAAAAAAGATGAATAATTATATATTTTAAAACTTTATGAAGTTTAAACTAAATTTCTGCTGTATAAGATCTTATACATTTTGGCAGAGTAGCTTATTTCTTTCTAGTTTGAAGTTTGTGTTATAAATTATATTCATAATATTTATTGTCATTATCATTGCTGCTTATCTTTCCTCTTCCTTCTATTACTTCCTTGACTCTTTTTTCATTTTGATTAACATATTAACATATACAAAACTATTTTATAGAATAAACATTTGAGCATAACTATATCAGATATAAGGAATTTTACTCCATCTGTAGCCCCCTTTACTCAATCTAAATAAAGATCTAAAGAAGAAATCTATTTCTGTTAATATTAGTCATGGTTGATGATGGCGGTTATGTTGATGTATTATTATGAGGTATTATCATTCATTGATCTAATTGTACCATGGCTTCCTGTCTTCATTTCCTTCTTGCTTATTTTTCCCTTGGTGTTATTTTGTGTCTGCACTTTTTCCCCTTTCACTTTCAAGCATTCTCTCAACTCTCCTGCACACTTAATAAACTGTGCACTTTCCTATTAATTATTATTCTGTCTCCCTTCTTTCTTTTGGATCTAGCCTATCATCATGTTAAGACAGTCCATATACTAACTTAGAAGCCCATGGCCTCTACTTTCTCTTCTCAGTAACAAGGTGATATCTGCAAACGTATCCCAAGGTTTTCAACCCAAGTTGGTTAGTTTTACTTTTGAAGGGAATTTCAACTATCAACATCTACACCAGTGTTTCTCAACCAGGGTTCCATGGAACCCTAGGGTTTCCCCAGTGACTGCCAGGGGTTCCATGAGAAAACAGCACTGTATATATTCCGGCGTATAAGACGACTGGGCGTATAAGACGACCCCCAAATTTTCAAGTAAAAATATAGAGTTTGGCATATATTCGCCGTATAAGACCACCCCCCAATTTGGCTGGCTGGCTGGGGGAGCCTTGCCAGATGATCCTCTTTCTTTCCCAACTCAAGAGGATATCCTCATGAGTTGGGAAAGTGAACAGGATCAGCTGGCAGGGCTCTCCCAGCCAGCCGCTACATTCGCCCCTCTCTTTCATCTTCGGTTGCTCCCCAAAGGGGGTGAAGGCAGAGGAGGGGGGTGAATGAACCCAGTTTGCCTCAGCCACTACCCATTCCCTCCATCTTCGTTCTCTTTGTGAAGGGAATAAAGAGAGAGGGGATGGGCAGCGGCCATGGCAAACCGCGGCATTCGCCCCTCTCTTCCACCT
Source organism: Gambelia wislizenii (assembly GCA_030847615.1). Classification (NCBI taxonomy): domain Eukaryota; kingdom Metazoa; phylum Chordata; class Lepidosauria; order Squamata; family Crotaphytidae; genus Gambelia; species Gambelia wislizenii. Next base: position 116,810,306 of record JAUMIR010000004.1, read on the forward strand.
TCCAGTCACCCTTGACTCGAAGGTGGAAGAAAGGGGCGAATATACCTGGTTTGCCTTGGCGGCTGCCCATTCCCTCCATCTTCCTTCCCTTTGCGAAGGGAAGGAAGATGGAAGGAATGGGCAGCCATTAAGGCAAACCGTGGCATTCGCCCCTCTCTTTCATCTTCCAGTCAAACTTGACTCAAAGGTGGAAGAAAGGGGCGAATATACCCGGTTTGCCTCATCCACCCCCCTTTCCTCTATCTTCATTCCCTTTGGAAGGGAATGAAGATAGGGGGAAGCGGGGGCGGCTGCTGCAAAGCGATAGATTCGCCACTTTCTTCCACCTTCCAGGAAGGTGGAGGAAAGAGGCGAAAATGCCAGCTTGCCTTGTCTGCCCCCCCTTTCCTCCGTCTTCATTCCCTTGGAAGGGAATGAAGACGAGGGAAGCGGGGGCGGTCGCTGCAAAGCGCTAGATTTACCCCTTTCTTCCACCTTCCAGGAAGGTGGAGGAAAGGGGTGAAAATGCCCAGTTTGCCTCATCCGCCCCCCCTTTCCTCCATCTTCATTCCCTTTGGAAGGGAATGAAGATGGGGGAAGTGGGGGTGGCCATGGCAAAACACAACATTCACTCCCTCCTCTGTCTTTGGTTGCTCCCCAAAGGGGGAGAAGGAAGTGGAGGGAGGTGAATGAACCGGGAAACACTTTACCTCACCCCCCCGCCCGATCTCCTGCTTCTTTGCTCCGTTTGTGAAGGGAGTGAAGAGGCAGGGGATCTGACTGCGGGGTGAGGCAAAGTGTATCCAGCATATAAGACAACCACTGATTTTGGAGGATATTTTTCAGGGCTCAAAGATCGTCTTATACACCAGAATATACGGTAATAAATTAATAAATCATGAAGAAGTGGTGAGCTGAAACAGCTTATCTTTCCCCTCCACAACAGAGAAAGCCAGGGAGTAAATGCTACTATTGTCAGTGCACCTACCATTGATATTTGTAAACTATCCCCCAAAAAGGGAGAGAGGGGTTCCAGTTGTTAGAAATGACCTCTGCTAATGTTCAGAAATCCTTTCCTTTAGTAAACAGAATTTAGACAAGAAATGATGCACAGTTAACGAAAATAAGTTGGCATAAATGCCCTTAAACATGGCCTACAATTTAGCTTCAGATATTCCATAGCGATAATGAAGGTTTTGCACTCATTAGACACCAGATTGGCTGCTATCCTATGATAATATTTTTATATATTATACAAATATTTCATGCAGCTTTTCTCCAATCAAGTGTCTATTATCAATGTCATATTTGATGTTTTCTGACATCACCAGCTTTATCATAATATTCACAATTTCATGTTACTTGTCAGGAGAAAGATTCCTACCTTCTTGAATGATTCCTTTAGGACATTATCAGATGTGGCAAAAATTGTGGGATTACAATGTCATGGTAGCGTGAACAGGCCCCACTACTGCACAACATCATCGTCTTCACATTACTCCATGCTCCATCCATGAAAAAGGTGTTGCTTCTAATTGAAACAACATCCCATTGTATCCTTACATCAGCTAACATAAGACATGTTTTGCTTTGTTTGAATTGTTAAACTGCACAAATGTTCTTTGGAAACTGCACATTTTTTTTCTTGGAATTTCACACTAATCATTGGTCTGGTTGCACATGTCTAACAGCCTGAGGCTTTAACCACCATATTTAAGCATGATTCCCCCCTGTGTAGAGTTATCCTAGACAGCCAGCATGGTGTACTGGTTTGAGCATAGGACTACAACTCTGGAGACCAGGGTTCAAATCACTTCTCAGTCATGGAGACCTGCTGGGTGACTTTAGGCAAGTCACACTCTCTCAGCCTCAGAGGGAGCAAAGGCAGCCCCCCCAGAACAAATCTTCCCAAGAAAATCCTGTGATAGTTTTATCTTGTCATAAATCAGAAATGACATAAAGGCATACAAACAGCAACTGAAACAGGGTTACCCTAAAACCAGTGGCATATGAACTGACCCACTCCGTGCCAAAATGAAAACATTGCTAGGTTGCCTTTTTTTCAATAGTACTGCTTTATGGAAGAATGCATATAGCAGTATCACTGTATTTTGATTAAGTATATATGAGTACTATTTTCAAGTATGCTTCAAGTTTCTTTGTCATTTCTCTTTGGCATAGGAGTCTACAGGCTTGTCTACACCAACCAAATACCCTGGCTTGCCCCTCATTCCAGAACCCTGTAGTCGAAATAATGCAGGGCATTTACCCCAATCTGCCCTCAGAGAGTCCAAACAACACCCAGGGCAGATATGGGGCTGGAATGGGGGCAAGCCAGGATAGGGCCCTTTACCATGATATAAGATCATGGTAAAGTACCTGGTTTACTCTCTTTCAACCAGATTGGGCCCTGCTGCCGCCGCCAGCTCCCTAGTTCTTCTGGAAGCCAGGCAGGGGTCCTGCGGCATGTGACTGAGGCTGATCACATGTAGGGGGGCTGCAGTTACATGTTGTGAGACTCCTTCCTGGCTTCCACATTAGCAAGAAAATGGTGGCGGCAATGGCAGAGGCTTTAGCGACAGGCTGGCACCCTGTTTGGACTTTGGCTCATTTTCTGCAGGTAACAGGGGAGTAACAGGCCACCTCCACAGCCAGGATATGTCAGCAGGGAACCAGCATATCCTGGCTAGTGTAATAAGACCTAAGCTAGACCAAAGTAAAGTCTGCAACTAGCCATCAATACCTGACTGCTGTTCTATAGGGAAAATGTGGAGCTTTGACCTGAATCCTTCCAGAGATTTTGAGTAAACTGAAGGGAGCTAGATACTCTAAAAAGTATGTTACATCAAAATTACTAATAATTAATAGCCTACAACTAGAAAAGTATTTATCAAAATAGGTGACAAGCTCCACATCCTTTGCATAGTATTTCATATGTGGAGTACTCCTCAGGGAAAGCCTTTCCCACAGTTAGCAGTCATGTAAATTCCCAAAACAACAGTTGTTCCTGTAGTATCTCAAAGACCATGGTTCTTGTTGTACAGGTTAACATGACCATGCAGTTCTAAATATAAGACGTAGGAACATCTGGAGATGGAGACCTCAGATGATACTAACAGGTGGGCAGATTCATGTAGAAACAGCTCGACATTTATATGATGGGGTTTTGTTCTGATCCAGAATCTCTAATTCTAGACCTGAGCACTTCATGCTTGTTTAACATGTGTTTTTCAAAGCAAATATGACAAAGCTCTCTCATGAATTTCCCTGTGTCTTTTCAATGACAAGTTTGGTTAAAGGCCATGAAAATAGGCTCTTTAAATGCTGAAGAATATTGCTTAGTTCTGCTTCATATCTGAAATGCTGAAATCCTCCAAGAAAATGGTGTATAAAGTTCATTATCAGGAAATGAACATTACGAACCTTCCTTTCAAAACATATCTCAAAATAATACGCAGAACACCATAATGTTTATAGTTTTTACCACAATTGATGTTGTCATGTTCTGATTATTTTGGAGGTTCTGTTGGAAGTCTGGTAGCATCTTCTCCCCCCGCCCCACCATTTCTTTCTCCGTTTCTGAAATTGTCATGGCTTTCTGGAGAAAGAGATGAAATCATTAAAAAAGTCATATTGTTGATGTGATGCAGCCCAGATAAATTCCAGATAAAGTCATATCTCTTTCCAGCTTGTCTTAGTCACAAATGCAAGCTTTTTATATGTTGCAGTTTCTTGGAATGAAATCTGAAGAGAGAGCTTAATAGGAAAACAATCTCCTTTAGGAAGGGCAAAGGCAAAAACCTCCTCAAGCCAACAGAAAAAAAATCACACTGACCTTTGCACTAAGAGGAATAAACAAAAGGCACAACACAAGAAATGAATGTAACTAGGCCCACATTTTTTAAACGTAGCCAGAATTTGTAAAGGGCTGGAGTCTTTTTGAGAATTGCATTCATGCAACAAGAGTAAAGAAACAACTGTCTGAGTTAAATGCAGGTGCAAAGGAAGATGCCAGATGAACACTCTTTCCCTAGGCTTACATCAGTGCTGCTGTAGAGGGCTCTCGCATGTAATCCCAGACCCTGTGCCTCAGAATTCAAAGGGGAAATTTAGGGTGCATCTGTACTGCGGAAATGATCCAGGTTGACACTGATTTAAGTACCAAACCGAGGACTTGGATGATGCCTTCCTGGAACAGATGACCATACATTCAGAAAGGAGAGATGTAGTAGTAATGGGGGATTTCAACTATCCTGATATTTTCCTTGTTTTTTTTTCCCCTGGGCTTTGAGGCCATGTTCATGAAGAGTTTATTTCTGACATTTCACCTGCATCTGTGGCTGGCATCTTCAGAGAGTTATCTGAAGATGCCAGCCACCGATGCAGGTGAAATGTCAGAAATAAACTCTTCATGAACACGGCCTCACAGCCTGGGGGAGTGAGGGGAACAAGGAAAATCTATGGATGCTGGCCATGAAAGCCTCCGACTTCAAATATCTTGATATTTGTTGGAAGTCCAATTCTGCCAAGAATTTAAGGTCCAACAAATTCCTCAATTGCCTTGTAGACAATTTCATTGTCCAGAAGGTGGAAGAGGCAACAAGGGGAACAGCTATTTTAGATCTGATCCTAACCAATGGGAATGACCTGGTTAATGGTGTGGAAGTGGTGGGATCCCTAAGGGGGACTGCCCATGTTCTCCTGGAGTTTGTTATACAGAGGAAAGGGGAAGCCAAGCATAGTCAGACATGCATTCTAGACTTTAAGAAAGCTGATTTCAGAAAACTTAGGGAATTACCGGGGGTGATCTCATGGGACTTTTTCGGATGGCAATTTGTAACGGTCAACTTCTGTGATCAGGATATCACCAAATATGATGCTGCAGCCTCCCAGGTCTTCCGCAACAGTATCGGCGATGGGACAGCATCATCCGAAACAGCCTCCCTGCAGCACAGCAGCCTCGCAACAGGGATGAGGCTGCTTGCGTTACAAATCGCCGTCCAAAAAAGTCCATTGTCACAGAAATACTAAAAGATAAAGGAGTTCATGAAGGATGGGAGTTCCTAAAAAGTGAGATATTGAAGGCAGAACGTCAAACAGTTCCAATGAGGAGGAAACATGGCAGGTGTCTAAAGAAACCAGGATGCATGTCAAAAGAACTCTCAATTGACCTAAATCTTAAAAAGGACTTGTACAAGAAATGGAAAAAGGGAGAATTCACCAAAAAAGAATTCAAACAAATAGCCAGCATATGTAGGGGGAAAATCAGAAAAGCCAAGGCTCAGCTAGAGCTCAAAAACAATAAAAAGGTCTTTTTTGTTGTTATGTCCGTAGCAAAAGGAAGAACAAGGAAATGTTAGGGGCGCTGTGTGGAGAAGATGTCAAAAGACTAACAGGGAACAGAGAAAAGGCAGAACTACTTAACACCTTCATTGCTTCACTCTTCTCCCAAAGGGGGAAGAGTGCTCAGTCTAGGGAAGATGGAGCAGATGATGCAGTAGGGGAAATACAGCACAGAATTGGTAGAGGTAGTTCAGGAATACATGGCCAGTATAAATGAGTTCAAGTCTCCAGGGCCAGATGAACTTCATCCAAGGATATTAAAAGAACTGGCAGAAGTAATCTCAGAACCACTGTCAATAATCTTTGAGAATTTCTGGAGAAAAGGAGAGGCCCCAACAGACTGGAGGAGGGCAAATGTTGTGCCCATCTTTAAAAAAAAAAGGGGGGGAGAAGACCCAAATCATTACTGCCCAGTCAGCCTGACATCAATATTAGGAAAGATTCTAGGGCAGATAATTAAACAGACAGTCTGTAAGCACTTAGAAAGGAATGCTGTGATCACAAAAATTCAACATGGATTTCTCGAAAACAAGTCATGCCAGACTAATCTCATCTCTTTTTTTGAGAGTTACAAACTTGATTGTGCGTAGACAGCGCTGATGAAAGCGCTCAAGGAGTCGTAGGTGGTGGCGATAGGTGACCCATGTTTCAGACCCATAAAGGAGGATAGACAGTACAATGGCTCTATACACACTGATTTTTGTGCTTTGCCTCAGGTGTTTATTGCTCCAGACTCTTTTGTAAAGTCTTCCAAATGCACAATATGCCTTTGCTAATCTGTGATCGATCTCTTTGTCAATCTTGGCATCTGAGGAGATGATGCTTCCCAGGTAGGTGAACTGCTGAACAGACTTGAGCACAGATTTGCCGACGGCAATGTGGGGATGGTGGTGTTCGTCCTGTGGTGCAGGCTGGTAAAGAACTTCTGTTTTCTTCAGGTTGACTTCTAGCCCAAACAGCTCTGCAGCTGTTGCAAAGCAGGATGTTAGGCGCTGCAGAGCTGCTTCTGTGTGGGCAACAATGCTTCTGTGTGGGCAACAATCCTAAATATACACTGGACTGACTATGTGATGAATGTTGCTGTCCTTGAGCAAGCAGGGATCACCAGCATTGAGGCCATGATATTGAGAACACAGCTGCGCTGGGCAGGGCACGTTTCTAGGATGGAGGACCATCGCCTCCCAAAAATACTACTCTACGGTGAACTCACCACGGGTCAGCGTAAGAGGGGCGCTCCAAAAAAGCGATACAAAGACTCCCTGAAACAACATCTCAGGCTTGGCCAAATTGATCACCAACAGTGGTCCGCCCTGGCCTCACATCGGGAGGCATGGAGACGCACTATCCACAATGCTGCAGCCTTATTTGAGAACTCACGACGAACAAGTCTTGAAGAGAAACGACAACGCAGAAAGAATCACAACCCAAAAACATCACCCAAGGAGACCTTCTGCTGTGCTTTCTGTAACTGCACTTGTTTATCTCGGATTGGCCTTTTTAGTCATCAGCGCGCTTGCAGAAAGCGCGGGATGAGTCCTTACTGAATCTTCATTTGCGAAGAAAAGCCAGAGAGAGAGAGAGAAACTTGATAGATGAAGGGAGCACAGTAGATGTAGTGTAACTCAATTTCAGTAAGGCTTTTGACAAAGTCCCCCATGATATTCTTGCAAAAAAGTAAGTACCATGTGGCCTAGACAATCTGACTGTTAGGTGGATTTGTAATTGGTTGACTAACCGAACCCAAAGGGTAGTCACCAAAGGCTCCTCTTCATCCTGGAGAGAAGTGACAAGTGGGGTGCCACAGGGTTCTGTCCTGGGCCCAGTGCTATTCAACAGCTTTTCCAATGACTTGGATGAGGGAATAGAGGGTATGCTTATCAAGTTTGCAGATGACACCAAATTAGGAGGGGTTGCTAATATAACCCAGAGGACAAGATCAGAATCCAAAATGACCTCAATAGATTAGAAAGCTATGCCAAAACTAAGAAAAGGAATTTCTACAGGGAGAAAGTAGGATACTACACTTGGGCAGTAAAAATGAAATGCACAGACATAGGATAGGGGAGACCTGGTTTGATGGCAGTACATGTGAAAGGGATCTTGGAGTCTTAGGGGACCACAAGCTGAACATGAGTCAGCAGTGTGATGCAGCAGCTAAAAAAGCCAATGCGATTCTAGGCTGCATTAATAGGAGTATAGTGTCTAGATGAAGGGAAGTTATAGTGCCACTGTATTCTGCTTTGGTCCGACCTCACCTGGAATACTGTGTCCAGTTCTGGGCACCACAATTCAGGAAGATTTTGACAAGCTGGAATGTATCCAGAGGAGGGAGACCAGGATGGTGGGAGGTCTGGAAGCCATGCCCTATGAGGAGTGGCTTAGGACGCTGGGTATGTTTAGTCTGGAGAAGAGAAGGTTGAGAGGTGACACGATAGCCATGTATAAATATTTGAAGGGATGTCATACTGAGGATGGGGCAAGCTTGTTTTCTGCTGTATCAAAGACTAGGACATGGAGCAATGGGTTCAAACTACAGGAAAAGAGATTTCACCTAAATATCAGGAAGAACTTCCTGACAGTAAGAGCTGTTCAGAAGTGGAGTGCACTGCCTCGTAGTGTGGTGGAGTCTCCTTCTTTGGAGGTTTGTAAACAGAGACTTGGATGGTCATCTGTCGGGAATGATTTGATTGTGTATTCCTACATGGCAGGGGGTTGGACTGGATGGCCCTTGTGGTCTCTTCCATCTCTATGACTCTACCACAGCTCAATGCTATGGAATTCTGGGATTTGAAGTTTGTTGTGGCACCAGAGTTCTCTGACAAAGAAGGCTAAGTATCTCACAATAATAATAATAATAATAATAATAATAATTTTTAACCCACCCCTCTGTTAAAAACAATTGGGGTGGCTTACAACAGTTAAAAATACAACAATACTGGCTAAAATCCCTAAGCCTCACCCATCCCACCCTCCCCGATAAAAAGATATTAAACAAGTATCAAATTAAAATCCACCTAAACTAAAATCACATAAATAAACAAATACAAAAATCAATAGCCAGCGAAACTAAAAGAGGTGAGGTGACACAGCTCCTGAGGCCGGGATCTAATCAAGAAAGGCCTGCTGAAAGAGATCCGTGTTTAGTGCTTTTCTAAAGCTACTCAAGCTCATCATCTGACGGATCTCGTTCAGCAGGCCATTCCATAATTTGGGGGTGATTACTGAAAAGGCCCCCTGGGAGGTTGCAGACAGCCTAGATTTTTGTGGCTGAAGCAAATTTCTCCCAGAGGACCAGAGTGCGCGGGGAGGATTGTATGGGAGGAGGTGGTTCTGAAGATAAGTTGGACCCAAGCCATTTAGGGCTTTAAAGGTAATAACCAACACCTTATACTGGGCCCAGAATTCTACAGCATTGAGCCATGGCAGTTAAAGTGGTGTCAAACTGGATTATTTCTGCCATGCAGATGCAGCCTTAGTGCTAAAGGTAATGTCCTGTTTTGCCATGGGCTCAAAACTTTGAGCTGTAGGACTGAGGATCACCAATTACCTCAAAGGTGCCTCTGGGGATTCACTGAACCTGAACCCTATAAAATTCCTACAAATTTCTCTCAAACATATCGAGATCAGTCCAAATCAGTTTTAACATTAATAACTGATAGTTATGAGAGAAGTCCCAGTAAGAATCCTAAAAAAAGGAAGGATTATGACTTTCTAGTCTCTAAGCTAAAGGCAAATCAAATATTGCTTAGATGGGACCGCTTAGAAGGAGTAATTTTTAATTATCAACAGCAGAGGTTCCGGATAAACTCTATTGAAAAAGTGAGACACTTCCTAAGTAAATTTGGGTCATTGTTAAGAAAGGAAAGGCAATCCACACCAAAGACAGACAAGGCTATGGGAAATCAAAAAGATGAAGAGGTAGAGAAAGAATTTGATGTGTTAGAACAGTTAGCAGGTGATGGTAAAGGAAAAAGGAATTCAAGAGAACATAAAGATAAAAGGATTAACCCAGATACCAGTCTATTGGATTTGGATATTGACGAATTAGCTGCTTTGAGTAATAAAAAACAATGAAATGCACAATTGTCTCCTGGAATGTAAATGGTCTGAACTCCCCAATCAAATGGGGAAAAAATAGCACATTGGTTAAAATAGATAATCCGGACATTAGTTGTCTCCAAGAAACACATATTAAAAATAAAGATGAAAGAGTATTGAATTTCCCCCAGATGGGAGAAATATTTTGTGCTTCAGCTAAGGAAAAAAGGAAAGGAGTCATATTAATTATTAAACCTAATCTCTCCCCAAAAATGATTTTCAGTGAAGAGGATAGATTTCTGGGAGTAGAAGTTAACCTATATGGACAGCATATCCTGCAGATTGGTATGTATATGACATGTAAGGAATATAAAAAAAAATTATGAGGATCTAAGGAAATACTTGGGAAAATATTCTTATGAAAAGATCTGTCTTTTAGGAGACTTTAATGAAGTGGGGACTATAAATTTAGAGATAAAATCCTCAAAATTGCAAAGTAAAGAGAAAACTATAGGCAAACTTTCAAAAGAATGTTCTCAAATGATTGAAGAATACCAATTGAAGGATGCATGGAGAACTTAACATCCCAGAGAAAAAGATTTCACATTCTATTCTGACTGACATTGTTCTTGGTCAAGAATAGATATGGTGTTGTTATCGAGCTCTTTAATTCATATGGTTAGCTCTTCAGAGATTTTACCCAAATCTTTTAGCGGCCATAATGCAGTCAAGATTCAAGTAGAGAGGAGAGGGGGATTAAGAAACTGGAAATTAAATGACTATTTGTTGAACCAGGAAGATGTGGTTTCATACTGTTGAAAAGAGCGTAAATAATTTTTTATTAACAATGTCAATAAAGATGTTGGGACACTGTATGGGACACCTCAAAGGCAGTAATGAGAGGTATCCTCATTAAGAAAACAGGTGAGTGGATGAAGCAGAAAAGGAAAAGGATGGAGGATATTACTGAAAAAATAAAAGATTGGGAAGAGAAGCTTAAACAAAACCCAAATAACAAGAAATATGCAAAGGAGATCAAAATATTACAAAACCAATTGTCCTTATTAATGGTAGAAGAAATGGCCACAAAATTGAAATTTGTGAAAAGGAATTACTTCGAGAATGCGAGCAAAGCCAGGCATATAAAGTACGTGTATAAAGTACGTAAAGAAAAGAAAAAATGTATGATTAACGGATTAAAGGAAGGGACAAGATATGTAGTTAACAAAAAAGGAATACGGAAAATCCTATATAATTATTACTAAAACTTATATGGGCTACAAATACCTGAAGACAAAGAAGGAATAAAAAAATTCATAATATCTAAAAATCTGCCACAAATAGAAGAAGAATACAGAAATATTTTGAATAGACCAATTTCCATATCGGAGGTTGAAGAAGCTATTGGAAAATTAAAACTGAATAAAGCCCCGGGTACAGATGGCCTAACGGCAAAATATTATAAATGCTTCAGGGATCAACTTGTGAAACCATTACAAGAAGCAATGAATATAATTAAAGACACCAAACAATTACCTGAAAGTTGGAAATAAACAAATATAGTTTTGATCCCAAAAAATGAAGAATACCCAGTGGTTAAAGATTTTCACCCAATCTTACTCCTCAACGAGAATTATAAGATCTTTGCCTCTATATTAGCTCTGAGATTTAAAAAAGTGCTACTGCATTATATAGGGGAAGACCAAACTGGTTTCCTTCCGGGTAGACAGATGGGAGATAATGTAAGAACTACATTAGATATTATTGAGTACCTAGACTTCCATATAGAGAAAAGAGGAGCTCTGTTATTTTTGGATGCCGAGAAGGCATTTGACAAGGTGAGATGGAGTTTTTTAATAACAACATTAGAACTGATGAGATTTGGGGATAACTTTATATCATGGATTAAAGCCATTTGTCACGAACAAAAAACCTACCTAATTGTCAATGGAGAAAGATGGAATAGTTTCAGCATCCAGAAAGGTACTCATCAGGGTTGTCCCCTCTCTCCATTGTTATTCGTATTGACATTGGAAGTGCTCTTAAGAGAAATTTGGTTTAATGATTTAATCAAGGGCGTTAAAGTCAGAAAAGAAAAAAATTGTATATAAAGCATTCGTAGATGATGTGGTTCTGTACTTAGAAAACCCACTGCAACAAGGAATGAAGATAATGGAAACAGTAAGAGAATTTGGAGAATGGGCAGGTTTTAAGATTAACAAAGAAAAAAAATGAAATTTCTAAGTAAAAACCTAAAGAAAGAAGAAGAATCTAAGTTGGGAAAAAAGTGGGGAATCAAATCAGCAGAGAAAGTAAAATATTTAGGAATAATAATCTTGGGCAAAAATAGACAACTTTTTCAAAATAATTATGGTCCTGTGTGGTCACAAATTAAAAATAAAATGGAAGTCTGGAAAAAGTAAGATTTGACTCTAATGGGGTGAATTTCCCTGATTAAAATGAGCATTTAGCCCAGGATTTTATTCTTATTCCAAATGATCCTAATTTTAATCCCACAAAAATGGTTTAAATAATATAATAAAGATTTAACGAAATTAGTATGGCAAGGGAAAAAACAAGAATTATATTTAAGCTGTTGACGGATATGAGAAGCAGAGGAGGAACGGGTATACCAGATTTGAGGCTCTATTATGAAGCAAGTGGCCTGATGTGGATCAAAACATGGTTCAACTTAGATGACCCAAGACTCCTTTTATTGGAAGGCCACAAACTTCATTTCGGATAGCATTCCTTCTTTGGTATCAAAAAGTTAAAGTCCAAAAACAGTTTAACAGTCACTCTATTTGAAAATCTCTCTATAAAATATGGCTTAAATATAAAAGACATTTGTTTGCAAAGTTACCAGGCTGTGTGTCTCCAGGGGAAGCTTTATCAATTAAAAGCTTAAGAAGCGAATTGGTTTGGATTACTTATAAAGAACTGGTTACGGGTACCAAAAATAACCTCAATTTAAAAGATAGCAAGCAATTAAAGCAGGAAGGTAGGAATCTACAATGGTTTCCATACCTTCAAATAAAAGAGAGATTTAAGAAAGACATGGCAGAAGGGGGAATTGAGTTAACAAAATCCAACTTTGAAGACATTCTAGAAAAAGGGAATGTACATTTGTTGTCCAGAATATATAAACTATTACTTAGGATGGAAACAGAATCAGAGATAATCAAAGAATATATGGTAAACTGGGCCATAGATATAGGCCGGAATATTGACTATGAAGGACGGGAAGCATCATGGCATAGAATAGCAAATTCTCAAGCTCTTACAACTTGCAAGAAAATGCCCTAAAAACAATGATGAGGTGGTAGCTTTCCCCTGCAAAAATTGCAAAAATGGTAGGAGGATCCTCCAACAAATGTTGGAAATGTCAAGGAAAAAAGGGATCTTTTTTTCATCAATGGTGGGGGTGCAAAAAGGCAAAGAAATTTTGGTGGATGATTAGATCAAAAATTTAGAAGATCTTAAAAAAGGAAATAGATATGATGACAGAAATTTTCTTGCTAGGCATCTAGAACACTAATATTGCAAATGAAAATGGTAGACTAAAAAAGGTTATTATGGCATATGTGTATCACAGCTAGAATTGTATATGCAAGGCACTGGAGAAGAGAGGAGATCCCATCTGAAGTGTAATGGATAGAGAAGTTATTAGAAACAGCTGAAATGGATAAACTTACCTATCTAGTAGAGAATAAAATGGACAAATCCTTTATAGAAACGTGGGGCCCTTTGTGGTCTTACATGCAGGAATGGAAGGATAGAGATAAGTTGACTTAAGAGGTATAAGAGGTTTATTTAAAAAAGGAGGAGAGGAAAAAAGCGAGAGTTTGAAATAAAAGGCACAAAAATGCAGATTTGTAAAAAAAAAAAAGTGGGAATATATATGCACCCACATAAATTGGTAATAGTTCATGATAATGAGAGAATAAGAAGTAAATATGGTAATAAGAGTGTAAAGATTGTTATAAGTGAATAAGATATAACGATTTATGACAAAAATGAAAAAGTAATGAAATAAGAAATGTAAGAGAGAAAAGATTTCACAATATACATAATGAAGGATATGAAATGTAAAGCAGCAAGAAGTGAAAATTATAATAAAAACAAACTGGGAATTGACGAAAGGGGAAGTCAATTTTTTCAATGCTTTTTAAAAAGTTTTTTATTTATTTTTATTTTTATGGTTGTAAAATAGACGATGAAATGAGCTAAAGATGTTTGATGGAATTGTGGAATAACATTGTGAATTGGAACAATAAGAAAATGGGAAATGTTTGGAAGCTTTGTGATGATACTGTTAATAAAGATTAATCCATAATAAAGAGATCAGCCCAAATCAGTTTTAACATTAATTTTGATAGAAATCAGGTAATGACCATAGTGACCTAGCCAATATTAGCATTAAATAGCAGATGAAATCAAGACCAAATCAACTTAATAGAAAGAACCATTCCTTGCCTGGTAAACCAGGGTAGAGTTGGCAAAAAGTCCTTCACCAAAATGAATGAAGGCCAATAATTCAAAATGAATGAAGACGAACAAAGCTTGTGCAGAACAAAGGGAGGATGAATAGATGCTAGTGCTCCAAAAGCACTGAAAGCAGGCAAGGCTAGGCTCTAAGCACTCACCCATCATCCACTGCAGGAAGATATACGTGCACACCTGTGTAGTCACATCACACCTCCTACTTCTCTGCCTGCCTGCAACTTTTGCCCATCAGCAGGAGATTCATAACTAGCAAGTATTCTTGTCCAATTTTTAAAAAACCTATTACAACGACAGGAATAAAAATGAATCCTGCGGCATGAAGTCCACCTTTGTTTTCAAATGGACTAATAACGTAATAACTTTAAATAAAACAACCTTTGCTTCCAGTGGTGAAATGAATGCATATAGATGAAGTACAACCTGCTTCTTTGCCACACACCTTTTGTGATATTTACTTGTACTTGTGTGCGTATGGCTTCCTCCCAAGTGGTTTCTAAAGGGCCTTAAAGATCTGGTTGACTCAGGACTTTTGCAGATGCTCTTAAAAAAAACATGGAGGTCGGGAGGAGGATGCCGCTGTCCCACTTCCAGTGGTCACTTCTTCATGCCCCGTCCTCCTCCCATCCTTCATTCGTTTTCCCTCCGTGCTGGAGCAACAGAAAAGGCGCCGCTTTTTATTACGGAAACTATTGACGGGTTTTTTTTAGAGCATCTGATAAAGTCCATAATCTGGTTTTAATAAAGTCCATAATCTGGTTTTAATTAATCTGGTTTTAACTATAGGCCCATCTTTTATGTTGTTTTTGTTTACTGCTGTGGTTCTTTTACATGTTTATTTAATTGTGTTGCATACTTTGCTGTTTCACATTCTATTTTGTGACTGCCTTGGGGAGGCTTTTCTCAAAAGGTGGTACAGAAATATTTTAAATAAATAAAAAAAATTGAACATCTAAAAAGGGGTATCAAGGGGCATGATCACACAGAGAGAGTCTTCCCCTCCTTCCTTGCCCAGTGGTACCTCATGTCTTTTTCAGACACATGCAAACACATTCATGTAATGTCTAAATAAGGGCCTCCATTTGTTTGTGATATTTATTTATTTATTTATTGTTATTTATTTATTTATACCCCACTCTTCAGCCACAAGGCTATCAAAACAGCTTACAAACTGTTTTAAGGAATAGCAATGTATACATCTACGCTGAATTAAGCAATTTCCAAAGTGTGTTAGCTAATATGATAGTAAGATCTCAGCATAATGTGAAGTAATAATATTTTCACACCATCTACACAAGCCAGGATATGCTGGCTTCCCACCGGCATATCATGCCCACAGATCAGGTCTGTTCCTCCCCTGTTACCACCTCCAAATGGACTGGAATCCAGACAGTCACACTGGTCCGTCGCTGCAGCAGCTGCCACTACCATCTCCCATGCCCTCCCGGAAGCAAGGAAGCCAGCCCGCAACACGTGACCAAGGCCCCCTGCATGTGACCAGCCTTGGCCACATGCTGCAGGACTCCTTCATGCTTTGGAAGAGCAAGGCAGACTGGCAGCTTCAGTGACAGACCAACGTGCCAGGATGGGCTTCTGCGAACACATAGGGCCTGATCCATTCCTTCTCAGCAGCAATGGATTAAAGCAGGTATTTTTTAAAAATGTGATAAAGGGCCCTACCCCATCCAACTTCCACCACCCACATCTGAGACCCATCTTTGCCCCAGGGTCTAAGGGCTCTAAGACGGGGGACAAGATGGGATATACTGCCTGCGTAGACAAGCCCTTGGTTGATGTTATGTAGATGATAACTGTTTTCTAGCAATATGCTTAGAGCCAGTGTGGTGTAATGTTTTGAGTGTTGGACTAAGACTTAAGGAGGTCAAAATTCAGATCTCCACTCAGCCCTGGAATTCCACTTGAGGAGATCACACTGTCACCCTGAGAGGAAGGCAATGGCAAACCCTCTCTGAATAAATATTGCCTAGGACTACTATTACTACTACTACTACTACTACTACTATTATTATTATTATTATTATTATTTCTTATCCACCTCTCCCTATGGATTGAGGCAGGGAACAACAAATTAACATATAAACATAATGTTGGGTAAAATCACCTATCAGTTAAAAACATATCAATTTAAAAGAACAAGAACAAGACATTTTAAAACAATCAATATACAATTTAAAATTCACAATTTTAAATCATCTGGATAGGCCTGCCAGAAGAGACTGGTCTTTAATGCTGCTTTAAATTCAGACAGCATGTTCAGCTGTTGTATCTCCTCTGGCAGGTCAATCTCCAATCTAGGGGTGGCTGAAAAAAAGTCCTCTGGGTGACAGTTGCCAACCTACTCCTGGCAGACTGGAGCAAACATCCCCCAGAGGACCTACAGTAAGGAGATTATCACATGGGTCATGTCTATCACGCTACCCCCACCCGCCCCACTCCCATCCTTGTAACACTACAACAAAAAACTGTTAAACACCTACCTTATAGTGGAATAGAAACGGCTCCCCCTCCCCTCGGCTTCACTGCAGTAAAGGCAACTGTTGTAAAGCTGCTTTTACTGCAGTGATGCCAAATCCCACTCGTTTTTGTGAGAAATTTAAACCCACAACCCCAGCCAAACATCAAAACATAAAACAAAGGCCCAAAACATATTTTTAAAATTACAAGTAACCCAGGGGGAGGGGTGTCACTTACCTGGCCATCCCAATTGCACCCGGAAGTGTCCAGCACCTCCCAGTGACATCACATTCCATCATCATTCCGGGAGCAGAACGGGGCTCCTGCTCATTCACCCATCATTCTGTTATGATAACGGAACGGGCTTCTTATTCACAGATTTTTCCCATGAATAAGATGAAGCAGGGGAGGAACGGGAACAGAACAGGAGCATCCCAGGACAGGGACAATGTCGTCTAAAAGGTAAGTCTTTTAGCAATCTCCTATCTTCCCTAACCTGGGATATTTTACCCATGTGATAATCTTCTAAGTGTCAAAACAAATCAAGATGTTTGCAGGTCTAGTCAGTTAAATATGACCAGTTAAATTGTTTTAATTTGTACAAAGATAACACTTCTTAAAATGTAATGTTTCAATTGTCAATCTTTTGAAGTGAATTTATTTATTGCACACCATTCTGAGATATGCTGCTATAGGACAGGCTAGAAATACTTGGAGCAACCAACCAACCAATCAATAAATTAGAACAATTACAAATTCAGTGTTTGGAGTATAGAACGGTTTAACTGATCTGCTTCTAATCATGTTTCCAGAATTTGCTTACAATATTTTTCAAATGACATACAACAGAGTTTGGCTACATTCTATAAATCATTACCACACTAAGTTTCATGATGCAATTATAGCTTTATGCAGCATACATATTTATGTGCCTTATTATGTTCCAATATAGTGTTATATGCAGCTATTTTAATGTGCTTTCTTTTATTTTGTATATATGAAAGATGCAGAAACAGCATCAGTTTGCTATAGTTGCACAGTAGGCAGAGACAACAGGTAGGTACTTTAAAAAAACTTGCTGTTTAATCCAGGGATAAATTGGTTTCATAATATAGTTAAGAGCTTTGCATTTGGGAAAGTAATTACAATGCTGTGGAAATTGAAAACATGGCTGGCAGATAATATAAAGGCAAGAATGTTAGCAGTCCCAGCAAGGTGCTTGTATATATGTATACACATAATATATAATTTTGATAATTTGTGCAAAAACTGGGCACATATTTTAGCCATACCAAATGTTTGGCTAATTTTGTTGTACCTGCAGTGACTACCATGGTATAGATAACTGGAATCTAATTGCACAGATCCTTTTGTACCAATTCCTACGTGAAATCAGTGGTATGACATGAAGAAAATTTACTTAAGTTTGCTTTTACATCACATCCCCCTTCCCCCAGGTGTGCTTAGAAACAGTATAGAATCAGGGAGATCATCAAATATACAGTCATCCCTTGGAATTTGTGGGTTTGGAATTTGCGGTTTTGTGTATTCACCGAAAGTCACTGAGGCTTTGCTTGGTCTTCATTCCCGGGGTGGGGGGGGGAGCCGAAGGCCAAGCAAAACCTCAGGGCTTTGCAGGGAAAGGGTGGCTTTCCTCCGACTTTGTTCCATTTGGCAGGGGGGATCCTGGGCTGAGGAAAGCCGAAAGGTTTTCATCAGCCCTGGCTCCCCCCTGCCAAGCAGAACAAAGTGGGAGGAAATCAGGGGTGGGGGGATACGGGCAGCAGTGGGGAGGCTTTGCAAGCCTCCCCACTGCCTTGGAAGGGGTGGGGGACAGTGGGTGGCAGCGGGGAGGGTGGCGGGCAGCAGCAAGGGAGGCTTTGTAGGCCTTCCCGCCACTTCAGAAGGGGCGTAGGGGGATCAGGAGGGCGGCAGCAAGGCTTTCCAGGCCCCACTGCTTATTCGCGTTTTTTTTCCAAATTTGCGGGGGTGCTCTGCCCAGAACCCCCATGCATTTGTTGGGAGGACTGTATTCTGTTCTTCTCTGTGTATCATCAGCAACATATTGTCAAAAAATTTTGTTACCAGCAAGAAAAAAAAGACCCAGGAAGAATAAATCTTAATTTGTCTTTTTACACATTATGAATTGCTTTCCACTGGAGGGGGAAAATGTTATCTATCTTTGTAGGGCTCAAACATTGACACATTCCTTTTGTGACTTGTAAGCAGAATATCTCCATCTTTGAAGACAATATACAGTTCGATGGTGGGTTTACCCTTGCTTGTACTGGTCTTTCCAAAACGATTATACGATAGCAATTTTTCTGGCTGTGGATTTCTTTTTGCACTGGTTCTTGTATCTTTTTTCTTTCCCTCACAACAGTGTAGCAATACAACAGGTATAACAAACATTAAGATGGTTTGTGACACATCTTAACCATCTTTAACAGCTGTGTTATGCATTCAGTATTTTGCTATCTTTTTTGGCTAGTGCTCTCTAGTAGAAATGGTCACTAAATAAGAAAAAGTGCCTGTTTATTGCTATATGTCATCTAAAAGCAATCACTCAATACAAAGTATTAGATGATCTCCTGAAGACAAAAATGTTTTCAGTGATGAAATTTGTTGCCACAAAGCACAAGAGCAAAGGCCAGTGTTTTTGATGCTTCGTGAATGGATTTATTTCTTTTTGCAGTTTTTATTATTATCTCATACCTTGAACAAGTAGGTTTCTTCTCAAGGTGCAGATAATGTTTTCCCTAGCTTACTTTGATAACAATCTATAACAGATGCAAAACTCAAAGGTGGGGAAAATGAAGCAAAGGACATATTGTTATCTGTAACATGTCAGTAATCATTGCCTATTTAAAGTACAATAGAAAGCTATGGAATGAGATTCTTTGATTCCATTACACTACTAGTAGTGTTGTGATCAAATAAAGCAGAGTGTGGGAAAAGCTATATAAAGTCTGCAGTTACAATAATTCACATTAATGTAACTATATGTAATATATAGTGAAGGCATTATTTTTCTTCCAAAGCAAAAAATATTTCCCTGTTAAAGCTCATTTCTTTTCAAAAAGGTTCCCATTAATAGTTGTTTTTTAAAAAAGTCTTGTTTTAATTTTATCATTAATGAACAGTAGACCCTTGGTTTCCACTGGAGTTTGGTTCCAAGGCCAACTGTGGATACCCAAGCCCCATTATATACAATGGCATAGTAAAATGTTGTCCCTTTTATAAAATGGCAAAATCAAGGTTTGCTTTTTGGAATATTTTTTAAAAACATTTTCAAGCTGTGGATGGTTGAATCCTTGGATGCAGAATCTGCCAGGATAATATCCCTTTAAGTGCAGAGAGAAAATGTTGGAGCAACAGACCACTCTGATAGTACAGCTGAAATGGGTGTGTGCACAGCTGTGGCTAGGCAGAAGGTGACTAGCTGAACACTCCTATAAAGATACACTCTGTGTGAGTTACTGTTGCGGGTTGGTGTTAAGGAGTGTTGGATGTTTGGAGAATTGCTGTTGGATTTATTATTGAGGTTTGCTATATATATATATTCTGGAACTGAAGATAAAGCCTCTAGATATTATTGGAAGGACCATTGCTGCTTGTAAGTCTTCTTATTTTGGTGAAAGTGGGTCAGAGCAGTGATAAAGTCTGCTAGCTGAAGCCTTTGTTTTTCATTTTTTAAACTTTTTTTTTATATTAATTCCCATACACCCCCTCCCAGTGCTCCCCTTCACCGGAGCCATTATCCCTTACCTAATCTTTCCAGAATCTCATTTGTTCTCATGGAGGTAACCTCCCATCGTTTGTCTGTAATACTTTTTTAACAAATACTTTCCAAATTTTATCAAAATCACTTTCTTTCCAACTTCCTCTTCTCACTTTAATTCTACATGTTAACTTATCATTTCTTGCCATTTTCCAAACTTCTTTATACCACTCCTCCACTTGTATATTTATTTGCATTTTCCAATGTCTTGCTATAATTAATCTTGCTGCCGTTAATAAATTTGTTATTAAATCCTTTTCTGCTTGGTTCCTATTCTCTCCATTATAAATTGACATCAGTGCTATACTCGGTTTCCTTTCTATATTTCTATTCAAAATATTCTCTATTTCTATAAAAACCATTTCCCAAAACTGCTGTACAAAGTTACAATTCCACCACATATGCATATATGTATGTATTTCTTGACAACCTCTCCAACAATATTTAGAGTTATTCTTGTCTATATTATGCAATCTTGCTGGTGTTAAATACCATCTCCATATTATTTTATAGTAATTTTCTTTTATCCGTATTGACATATTTTTTAGTTGTCTTTGTTTCCAAATCTCCAATTTGATCTCAATTTTTTTGTTTCAAATCTTCCTCCCATAATCTCCTTAAATATTATCCTTTGTCTTTTTTATCTTTATTTTTATAAATAATTTATATAATTCACTTGTAATACCTTTCAAACTTTCATTATCATCCCTCTTTTCACTTTTTTTCACCAAGTTTCCAAATTTTGTGAATTCCCTTGTTTCTTTATTATTCTTTTTCCAATTTTTAATCCATTGTTCTAACTGTATGCAATTAAACCATGAAATTTTCATTCCATATAATTTCTCTCTTATACTCCCTTTCTCACTCATCCATCCTATCCATCTCTCTATTTTGTCTAGTCCTCTTTTCTTTCATTCCTTTCCCATTTTTTCCTTCAAATTATTTGGGAATTTTTTCCATTATAACCAGTGTTAATACTGAATCAATAGGCAAAAATTCTTTCTTATATTTATACCATATTTCCCATATATTTTGCAGGAATGGGCTCTCAATTCCTTTAATTTCCTTTTTTTGTAAAAATACCAAAAAATATGTTCCATATTCTGTTTTCTATTCTCTATCTATCTATCTCTAACCATTCTAAATCTCCCTGTCCTACAATTCCTTCTATAACATATCTCAATTGATTAGCTTCATAATATCCTTTTATATTGGAAAGGCTAAGTCCTCCCTCCTTCTGTGATATATACCAAAATAATTTATTTAATCTTGTCCTTTCCCTTCCATTATAATATTTATTCAACATATTTTGCCATTTTTTCAATTCTACTTCTGATATTTTTATTTATAACATTCTACACAAAAAAAAATATTTTAGGTAATATTTTCATTTTAACTAAAGCTACTCTTCCAGACCATGATAGTTGAATATTTTTATATTCTTCCAACTTCTTTTCCATTTCTTTCCTTAATACCATAATATTTTTCTCTTCTAATTCTTTTAAATCTTTTGTAATATTTATTCCTAAATACTTAATATTATTTTTTAATCTTACTTCTAATTTTTTCTCTTTTACAAATATATTTTCTTCTTCCTTAGTATAATTAAACAGCATCATATCTGATTTATTCCAATTAACCTGTAAACTTGTCATCTCCCCAAATAATTTTAAATGTTCTTTAATTTTTTCTATTCCATTAATCAATCCCTTAATTGTTAGCAATGTATCATCAGCAAACAAGCTTATCTTATGTTTGTTTCTAATCGAATTCTTTCTATACTACTATCATTTCTTATCACGTTTGCGAGAATTTCTATTACCATTGTAAACAATATTGGAGAAAGTGGGCAACCTTGTCTTGTTCCTCTCGTTATTTTTATCTCTCTTGTTATTCCATCATTAACCATCACTGTAGCTGTGTTATGGGAATACAATTGATCCATTCCAAATTCTTTCAGTATTATTTTTAATTTTGGCCATTCCACACAGTCAAATGCTTTAAAATATATCTAATGCTAATATCCTTGGCTTTAATTTTGTTTTGCTAATTATATGTATTTTATTTAACACCCTTCCTATTAAATTTGACATTTGTCTTCCTTTCATAAATCCACATTGATCCTTTAATATATATGTATACATACAACTATTCATTCTCTTTGCCATTATTGCTGATCATAACTTTGCATCTTGATTTATCAATGATATAGGCCTGTATGATCCAGGGTCCATCAAATCCTTATCTGGTTTTGGTATCAATATTATCAATGATTGTTGCCATGATGGAGGGATTTTATCTCATTATTGTATTATTATATAATTCTAATAATTTAGGTATTAACTTCTTTTAAAATATTTTATAATAATCTGGTCCTAACCCATCCATTCCTGGAGCTTTCCCACTTTTAAAATTATTTATTGCCTCCTCTACTTCCATTTTCGTAATTGGCTTTTTCTAATAAATCCTTATCTTCCTCTTCTTTTTTAATCTTCCAAAATTCCTGTACATATTTTTCTATTTGTTCCACTGGTTTATTCCCTGATTGGTACAAGTCTTTATAAAACTCCTCAAAAATTGTTAGTTTTTCCTTCATTGTTCTACACATTTTACCTGATTTATCTCTAATCCCATTTATCATATTTTCCATTTTCTTCTGTGTGGATCTAGCCAACATTTTTGAATTTTTATTACTAAATTCAAAATACTCCCTTCTTAAATAAATTTTCCTGTACTTCATCTACTTCCATTTTATCCAATTCCTCCCTCTTTGCTCGTAACTCAATATAAGTTTGTTTTTCCTTATCTAATACATATTTACTTTCCAATAATTCTATTTCCCTTTCTAATTTCCATTTTCTTTCTTCTTGCCTTTTTTTTAAGTTAAAGGTTTCTTTTATGCATATTCCCCTTGTCACAGCTTTCATAGTATCCCACAAAATTCCTTTTGATACTTCTTTATCATTTAATTCCCATAATTCTTGCCATTCGTGCTCAATTTTTTCTACTATTTCTCTATAATTTAAAATCTTTGTATTCAACCTCCACCTTTTCACCTGTTCATAATCTCTCTTCATTATAATCTCCACATTGACCAAGGCATGATCTGTTACTTTTATACTTGCTATCTCTGAATTTATAATTTTATCAATCAAATTTTTTGATACAAAAACATAATTCTTGAATAACTCTTATGTACCATTGAAAAGCATGTATATTTCCTTTCATCTTCCTTTACCAATCTCCACACATCTTTCAACCCTTTTCTTTTTATTATTTTATTTAAATTTGTAATATTATCATATTTATCCCTTAATGAGTAATTTGATTTATCTTTTATTCTTTCCATTTGCATGTTAAAGTCTCCTGCTACAACAATATTTTATTCTTGCATATTCTCCATTTCTTTATACACTTTCTCTTAAAATTCCTCCTGTTTTTCATTTGGAGCATATACATTCATTAGAACATATTTATCTTCTCCCATTTCACCTTGCATTATAATATATCTACCATTTTCATCTTTTTTCACCTTTTTAATGACAAAATTACATTTTTTGCTATTAATATTGCTACCCATCTAGCTTTTGAATTTCCATGTGTTTTTTCATAAAGTCTTACCCAATTCAACTTCAATTCATTTACTCCTTCCCTTTTTTGATGTCTCTTGTAAAAATATTATATCCGATTGATCCTTCTTCAATAATGCTTCAATCCTTTCTTGTTTTATTACCGTGCCAAGGCCATGAACATTTAAGGTTGATATCTTTAATTTATTAACCATTAGATTCCTTATTACATTTTCTATAAGATCTTCTGGCTCCAAAAAATCAACCTCCCTTCCCCATACCCACCCCTTCCCAATTCTTCCCCATTCCCTTCCCCCCTCCCCCCTTTCCCTTCTTTACCTCCCCACCTTTTCTTCCCAAGGCAAATTGCCTTGCTCATGACCCCCAGGTCTTCCAGGTAAGGAGTGGTGAAGAGATCATCCGATGGCCCAAAACAACTCCCTCCCCCCGAGTGCTCGTAAAAATTAAAAAATATTTCCCCTCTTTCCCCCCACTGTAATTTTAGTCTTCTTCCTTCTGCTTTCTTCATCTGTCTAAACTTTTCCATCTCCTCTGTCCACTCCTCCATCAGCTCCATACTCCTCCTTATGTATTCCCAACTCCTCCAACAGTCACAGTCCTTCTTCCGGTGTTTCCATTCTATATCTTTTTCCTGCCCACTCAAATTTCAAAAATACTGGATATCCCCAAGCATATTTTATACTAGCTTTCAAAAGAGTAGCATACAAGGCTTCATCGATTTTCTCCAAATTACTATTTGTGGACAGTAGTCATTATATAATTCCACCCCTACATCTCCATACTTCAGTCTCTCTGGGTGTTTCTTGACTCTTCTCATCAATTCCTCCTTGTTATTGTAATTAATAACTCTAACAATAACATCTCTTGGCAAAATACTTCTCCTTCCTGTCAGTTCTCTATGTATACACTCAATGTCCTCTTCCCTCCATTTCACAGCTGGGGTCACTTGCTGTAGCCATTTCAACACTTCATATTTCAGATTAGATCCTTGATCTTTCCCCACAGATTCTGGCAGGAACCTTATTCTAAAGTTATTCCTGCATTGATAATCTTGCATGTATATCAATTTTTTTTCATATCTATAATTTTCTTCGTATTGTCCTGAATCTGACTGCCTTGAAGTGTTTGAGTTTTAATTATTTCTTTGTTCTCTTTTACTATATTAAGAATATCTCCTTGTATTCCTTGTATTTTTGTACTCATTTCCACAAATCTTTCTTCAGATCTTTTCCTCTCCTTCTGCATATCTTCTCTTATGCCTGCAAACTCTGAAAACATTCTCTTTTTGTCTTCTCTAAATTCTGTCATCATTTTTGTAAAAAGAGAATCCATATGAGTTTTAATATCCTCTGTGCTTTCTCCCCTTCCTTCCTTCCCCCTTGGGGATGGAGGCTCTGGGGCAGAGGCACCTGAAGGACCACTCTTTGGAGGGCTTGTTTCCTTTTTCATCCTTAGCCCTTCTGGTTCACCCTTGTTATTTTGTGCTTCAGGAATTATCCTTTGCAATCTTTTATGAGATCTATCTGATGGTTCACCTAATGTTTGTAGCCCCAACCAACTTTTTTCTGCAATATTTCTTCTTTTTTTAGACATAAGAAAATCAGAACACTCCAAATTTTCATTCTTTCCCTTCTGTTGATGGCCCCTCCTTCCTCCACCATTTATATTATTTTTCTAAAGTTTTCCACTTATTCTCCAGTTAGCTCAATTAATTCTTCCCCTGTTAAATCATCCTTTTTATTTGCTCTCAATTGTTCACTGCTTCGCCCAACCTTAGTGATTTATTAGCAAAATGTTCCTTTTAGTAATGGTGGAGGCAGCTCCGAGATCGGTCAAAACCAAAAGTAATTATTTGTTTACTTTAGACTTCTTCAAACTGCAGTTATCTCCTCTATTAACATTCCTTAGTAATTCACGGCCATAAATATTCCCTCAAAAACTCTCCTCATGCCTTTTTGAAGGTAAGTTATTCTCTCTCTGGCTTTTCTTCGCAAACGAAGATTCAGGAAGGACTCATCCCGCGCTTTCTGCAAGCGCGCTGATGACTAAAAAGGCCAATCCGAGATAAACAAGTCCGGTTGCAAAAAGCACAGCAGAAGGTCTCCTTGGGTGATGTTTTTGGGTTGTGATTCTTTCTGCGTTGTCGTTTCTCTTCAAGACTTGTTCATCGTGAGTTCTCAAATAAGGCTGCAGCATTGTGGATAGTGCGTCTCCATGCCTCCCGATGTGAGGCCAGGGCGGACCACTGTTGGTGATCAATTTGGCCAAGCCTGAGATGTTGTTTCAGGGAGTCTTTGTATCGCTTTTTTGGAGCGCCCCTCTTACGCTGACCCGTGGCGAGTTCACCGTAGAGTAGTATTTTTGGGAGGCGATGGTCCTCCATCCTAGAAACGTGCCCTGCCCAGCGCAGCTGTGTTCTCAATATCATGGCCTCAATGCTGGTGATCCCTGCTTGCTCAAGGACAGCAACATTCGTCACATAGTCAGTCCAGTGTATATTTAGGATTGTGCGTAGACAGCGCTGATGAAAGCGCTCGAGGAGTCGTAGGTGGTGGCGATAGGTGACCCATGTTTCAGATCCATAAAGGAGGATAGACAGTACGATGGCTCTATACACACTATATACGCTACCGTACTGATGGTAGCTTGTTTAACTTAAGCCGTCTGAGGGCTCACACTAAGACTCTAAACTATCTAGTTCGTGAGCTGCTCTTCGCTGATGATGCTGCCCTTGTTGCCCACACAGAAGGATCTCTGCAGCGCCTAACATCCTGCTTTGCAACAGCTGCAGAGCTGTTTGGGCTAGAAGTCAACCTGAAGAAAACAGAAGTTCTTTACCAGCCTGCACCACAGGACGAACACCACCATCCCCACATTGCCGTCGGCAAATCAGTGCTCAAGTCCGTTCAGCAGTTCACCTACCTGGGAAGCATCATCTCCTCAGATGCCAAGATTGACAAAGAGATCGATCACAGATTAGCAAAGGCATATAGTGCATTTGGAAGACTTCACAAAAAAAAAAATCAGGTAAGTTATTAATTTAATTCCATTACCTTGAGCACCTGTCCTGGGAATTGTCCTTACGCCATGGAAGCTAGCTCCTCCCCCCCCCCCCAGCCTTTGTTTTTCAAGCCCTATTCTGCTGTGTAGTTTATCTGCTGTTTAGCTACTCCTGGGTCTAGTTCATCCCCAGGCTGTGGCAGTCACCTCTCAGTGAGCCTATACTCACATGGATATGAAGGGCTGACTGTAAGAACATGGCATGATGCAACATGGCCATGGAACTTGTCCACTAGCTGCAACTGATTCAGAAAGCCCAGACTTCAGTGAAGATGTGAAATGGGAGGTGGGGATGTGTTCCCATTCCTACCATGCCTAAGGCCAAACTCAATTGGATGTTTGCCACATAGCCAGGGCTGTGTAGCTGATATTTGTTAAACTAGTAACTGGTGCCAATCCAGCTTAGGACTGTGGCATGAAAACAGGTTGGTGATGCTTCCAAGCCTCCAAGGTCCCAGTCACGCATGGGGCACAATGTCTAGCTCAGAGATGGGAAACATGTGGCTTTACAGGTGTTTTGGACTATAATTCCTATCATAACATTATTAACTATATTGTATGAGAATATAGGAGTTGCAGTCCACTACCATGGGGGGGGTAAGTTTCCCAGTCTGGGTGAGATGAAAGTCCTCCATTGGTGCCAATTGTAGCTTTTCATCTAAGCCTTTTAGCCATGCTGGGAGGTGGTGTGTCAGTCATGTTGGGAAGGAAGAGATAAACTTCCCCTCCAAGTAAGTTCTTTCTCCCCACCTGTAATTAAAGGCAAACAAGATATGTAGAAGATATTCTATGTATCAAGGGAATAACTGCTTTGGCCCTGAGGTGTCCCACTATCATGTCTGCCATGATGACAAAATTTCCAGTGTAGCAGTACTTCCACCAAATCCTAGTCCATCAGTCAGTGGAATTTGGGCATAGGATTGATTATACTCCTTAAAAAAAAAATGTATATATTGTATATAAAAATAGAACTGCTACTAATGCTAATGCATTGTAGAATAAATTTTATCTAAGGTAAGTATCATTATTACTATATTACTATCACTAATGCCTTTGCCATGTATTAGAATGAACCATAATGTACTCTAATGAAAGAAATCATAGATGAGGCATTTTGTCACTTAATTTCTGGTACTAAATGAATCTTCAGGAGTGTGTGGTTAATGGCCGCATCTTCGGCTATCAGAAACTTTTCCCTTATGAGATTTGACAGTCTATATGAGTGGCTAGCGACTGATCAATCATCAAGCTAATCAGATGATATATTAGAAGTCCAACCTGTAAATGATTTATATTACTGTAATAAAGAAACAAGTAGATTTTCATAAAAGCATATCCTAGTTTTCCTGACTCTGTCTCAAATCTGAATTCAACCACACAAACACATATACATACACAATGGTCCCTAACAAATGTTGCTGGCCAACTACTAAGTTTTGATTTTTCTCTGGTGATTGAAGAACTGAGCATGGCTTTGCTAATTTGGAGGGGGAAAAAACCACCCTCAATTCTCTCATCTTTCTATACCCTCTTACATTCCTTCAGCAACAATGGCAGGCAATGCCTGGAAATGTAGCCTTTGGGGAGACAACAATAACAGAGCGTGGTCAAGATGGCAACAGTTACTAATTAGGAAGAACACATAAACTAGGAGAGGTTTCAGCAGTTAGCTTTTGCCAGAGTCTGATGGGAGGGGCAAGATTCTGCCCCTTTCTATCCCCTCCCCTTGCTGAGTTAATTGAGCACAAGCTACTTCTGCACTTTGAACTCAGTTTGCAGCAATGGAAGTAAGTTGAGGTCAAAGTGGAAAGGGAGGAGGAGAGCTGGAAAAAATGACAGCAGAGAATTTATCAGGGTTGTCCCTGCCAAACAGGTACAGTTGGAAGGTATGTGGGTAGAAACTGAAATAACAATCTTATCTAAAGGGACTGTTCCCAGAGCCAGCTGTATCGGCTTCACACAGGCACACACCAAACCCATAGTCTATAGGCTTGGGATGTGATGGGGCCGGTATTCCAATCAGACAGAAAATGCAGAGATTGCTGGACTTTTTCAGATGGGCTTTTATAATGCGAGCAGCCTGGTCCCCGTTGCGAGGCTGCTGCGCTGCAGGGCGTTCCTTTCGGATTATGCTCTCCCCTGCCAGTACTGTTGCGTAACCCCGGGGACACTGCAACGTTATATTTGGCGGTTTTCTAATCACGATCAACTTTCGTGATTAGAAAACCGCCAAATATAACGTTGCAGCGTCCCTGCGGTTACGCAACAGTACCGGCAGGGGATCAGCAGAGGAGAGCATCATCCGAAAGGGATGCCCTGCAGCGCAGCAGCCTCGCAACGGGGACCAGGCTGCTCACGTTATAAAAGCCCATCTGAAAAAGTCCAAAGTCTGGATACCAAGTGATAGAAACAACAGTGTACGAGCAGCAGTTTTCTTTATTTACATCTTCCCTTCTTCTTAGCACTGAAATTCAAAGCATCTTAAATTAAACATAAAACAAGTGATTCTGCCCACCCCCAGGCCATACATGCAAGTACCAAAACCCTGGGCGTAAGGCTTGGAATATGTGAGGTGTGGTCCACCCAGAGCAAAAGGTCAGAGATTTGAGCAGAGGCAAGCTGCTATTATCCAAACTCAGCCAGACACCAACCCAATCTGCTAAATTTATCAGAATAATAATCTTTCCACAATCTTCTTCCACTCTCCTTTCCCCCTTCAACTCTAGCCACCCTGCTCTTTTTAGTCCTCCTGCACTCCTGCCACATCATCACATCTGCTACCCTATAGCCCTATTCTAGCCCCAATCCCACCAAAACCTCCTATCCATTATCCTCTTTGCCAGTGGTGGTAGTTTCCTCTCCTCCAAACTAGAAATAATTTTAAAATAATCTACTATATCTCTACATTCTCCATCCCTTCCTCCTTACAACAATCCATCTAATTAATATAACATAATAGTAATATCTCAAATGATCTTCTCTCCAGTTTCAGCAGAATGACTCCTCTTTCCCCCACCCCTACCAACTCTATCAGTCAGCCTAGAGTGGATCAGTATCCCCCACCCTATATCATTCCCAGTCCTCAAACTTTCTATTCCTTTTCTTCTTTTCCTGTCCTCCTTCCTTGGCCCAAACTGAACAAACCATCCATCACAACCCACATACCTCATTCTTTCCCTGATCTCTGCCTCTTGTCTCCAGCACTCTCCTCCTCTCCAGCTCCAGTCCAGACTCCACTGGAGTTTCTTTCTCAGGACTTTATCAGATGAAGCAAATATGCCATTGTAATGACTCCTAATGAACACGAAAGGGCATGCATACCATATGACGTTGTCCTTTCGCAATCTTGTCTTGTTCTATTTTATTGATGGGTCAAGCCATCAATTGATCTCCATGGTGCTTTGTTGTCGACATTGCTAGTGTTTGAAACTGTGCACCATTGTGCTCACGTGAATACAGCGTCAATAACAGAACACTTCTAAGTGAGATCATGACAGCCAGGTAGCAGATGCTCTTTTTATGAACCTCCCCGGTGTACTTGGGACTTTTAGCGTGTGTTTCTGTGCTTGTGTCTACATTTTATGTCTTTGTCTTGCTTTAATTTTTGAATTTACTATGCTCATGTCTTCTCACAAGAACTGCTGAGATTTGGAACCCAGAAGTAAACACAGCTCTGTTTGTGCTCCATTACTGCAGGGGATGCCTTTCTGACGCTGCCGGAGGTAGGTCTGGTAAAGGGTTTTTTTTCTGGAGGGTGGTCTGATAAAGTCCTCAGTCTCTCTAGTCCTCAGTGACTGGCAATGCAATAACAGCTGGCCAGGAAACAGCTTCCAAGCATTAATTTTTTTTTTCTGGGCCTTCACTTGTGTGCTCTCATCCCAGTTTGCCACTTCTGGAGGCCCACTCAGATTCACCCCACTCTCAAAGATGTATGAACTCATGACCATGCATCTAACCCTGCCAGAGCTTCCTGAACTGAGGAATCCCTGAGATTTTGACCAGCACCCTGAAGTCTGGTAATCCTATTGAGAAATGTGTGGTTTCCCAAAAATAGAATTCTGCAGGTTTATTGGTACTGGGCAATAAGGGAGCTGAGGAATTGCTGTAACATCAGTAGGAGCACACCAGTGCCTGAGGTAAAAAAGGAAAATCACTAAGGATTGTGCAAATCATACTGCTACCAGGCACTCCCTGGAGTGAAGTTGTCTTCTTCTATGAAAGAACAAAGGGGTGCTAGAGGATGCTAAAGTGCCTCCTGTATGAAAGTATGTGTGTGTGTGCGCGCGAGCGCATGCCTTCAAATCTCTTGTTGAAAGTGAGTAACAAAAAAAGGGGGGGGAGGAAATCAGACTCTGAATCTTTGAGACAAAGGGGTTATGAAACTGATAATGTGGCATCCCTGCTTGCTTATCACTTAGCACTGTGTTATACAAATCAGATGTGCATGACATTCTGTGAGCATCAGTATTCCAGGATTTGTATAACAAAATGGAATTTCTGTCTTGGGTCCCATTCTGAGAGAAAGGCAGCATACAAATGCAATATATAAATAAATAGAAATGTATTCAGTATCGGAAATCTATGAGAGATTCTACCTTTGAAGTGGCAGAATATATATTTTGATCCTTGTATATATTTTGTATATAGTTTGATCCTCTAGAGCTATGCACCCCAATGGGACTACACAGATATTAGTCAGAAAAGAGGCAACAATTCTTTCCCTCCATCTCTTCTCCTTTCAGCTTGCAAAAAAAAAAAAAAAAAATCAAGGTTCTCTCAGAACACTATCCATCGCACTTCCAGCATAAAACGGGCTGAGATATGAAGTATAATCTTAAAGATTAACCAGAGAGGCCTTGCCTCAGCAAAGTTAATAACTACAGATATAATACCTTTGATGTGTAGTGATGCAAAATTACCAGCTAGCAATAAAAATATGAAACAGGAAGTTGTCGTGAATATCTACCACTACCACCTCTGTCAGTTTTCATAACAGATGGCATGGTACAAGGAATGAAATACTGTATTAGCAAAGAATGCAGGGCACCAGTGTTGGCTGACTTAGGACTTTTTCGGACATTAAAAATACAACGCAAGCAGCCTCGCCATGTTGCGAGACTACAGCGCTGCAGGGCGTCCCTTTCACATGACACCCACCCCTGCCGGTACTGTTGCAGTACCGCAGGGACATTTGAGCATTATATTTAGCCGATTTTTACTCACGAAAGTTGATCGTGAGTAAAAATCGCCTAAATATAACGCTCAAATGTCCCTGCGGTACTGTAACAGTACCGGCAGGGACGGGCGTCGTGCAAAAGGGACGCTCTGCAGCGCTGCAGCCTCGCAACGTGGCGAGGCTGCTTGCGTTGTATTTTTTATGTCCAAAAAGGTCCACAGTTCCTACAGCGTGACTGGAGTCAATCAAAAAGCAACGGAGTCCTATAATACTTTCAAAGACCAACACATTATCATGATATAACCTTCCATATGGGCTAGAGCCTCCTTCCTCAGATGCATGAAATACTCTCCTCACTTGGCATATTGATTGAAGAGGAAATAAAATATTAGAAGCAAGGAAGTCAGAGGGAACTGAAATGCTGAGGGGTACAGATTGTGACAACTGCATTAAAATGGAAAGCTGGAATCCTATGTAAACTTATCCAGAAGTTCCATTAAACTGGACAGAGGTTACTTTGGACTAGACAGGTATAGGATTGTAGTATTAACTATATAAAATATTTGTTTATTTAATGAGCAGTTTTATACCAAACTCCCTAAAAATCCTTTGCAATAGAAACAGAAACTAGTAGCTATAAATAATATAGTCATCCCTCTTCATTCGTGGGTTTAACTTTCGTGGATTTGATTATTCACAGACTATTTGCTGCCATGTCTACTGCTGTCCTCCACCATTTTTAATAGAGATTTATAAGTCACACTTCACATTCACAGTCTCTCTGCAAGCCTCACAAGACTGAGAGGGTGTCCAAACACACAACGAGGCTTTAACTCCCTATTAAAATAGTACAGGGCAGCAGTGGAGGCAGAGCCAAGCTCTACCAGCCACCCACTTCTGCCTTGCAAAAAAATCCTGCCACCTCAAAGGCAGAAGCAGGTATCTGGCATCCTTCCCACCGTAGATTCAAATGTATTATATACTGTGCATTTGAATCCATGGTATATTGAATTTGTGGGCTGTACTTTTTGTGAGTGTGTTAAATAATGGTTTGGGGGGGACTATAGATATTCATGGTTATGAATATGGTTTGGGAGGGGCTCATGGTTTTTCTACTTTGCGGGATTCCTGTATCCCTAGCCCCCACACATATGGAGTGAGGACTGTAAAATATTTTTCTAAAAATTAAAATTCATTAAAACAAAGGTAACTGATATTGGCTGCTATTCTACATCATCTACTTAGGATATTATCAGACAGGAACAAAAAAAGCATTCCTGTCTCACAAAAGTTTTCACACCTACCTTAATCGTGGCTTGTTGCCTTGGCAGGCAGCCCAGGGATGAATGGAGCTCTAACGGAGCCCCTTTCACTTTCTGGATTGAAATTCTGGCTGTTCTCGTGAGAAGATGAGAGCGTGGGAAATTAAAAAATAAAAAGCAAAATACAACAGTAAACGTGACACTAAGCACCAAAACACACTTAAAACTTAACAAGTAATCTGGGGAGGGTAAAAAAAGTGTGTCACTTACCGGGATGTCCCAATCTCACCCGGAAGTGTTCTGCCATGGACCTCCCATTGACGCTGGCATTGTGCCAACATAATGGGCCACCTTTTCAGTTACAGGGCATTCTGTTACAGAAACGGAATGGGGAATCTATTGATGGCTTAGCCTGTCAATAAAAAGCAGCGCCAGCATAACAACAGCCAAACAGGAGCAGAACGAGAGGGGAACACTCCTTTAGTGATCTCCTGGCATTGTGATAATGTCATATTTAGAGCATCTGATAATCTCCTTAGTTATGTATGTATGCATGACTAAGTAATATCTCATGGGGCCTATCTACACTGAAGAAATACAGCAGTTTGACACCACTTTATCCACTGTAATTCTATCCTATGGAATCCTGCTATTTGTAGTTTTGTGAGGTATTTACCCTTTCCTATCAAATAACTCCAGTGCCTCACCAAACAGTATTTTGAGATGCACACAAAGAAACTTATAAAGAAATATGCTCACCTATGTCTAGGGAGATTTTCAGACACGGAAAAATCGTCCCTTGCCGCGCGAGCAGCCTCCCGAAACTGCTGCGCGGCAAGGGTATTTTTCGGACGACGCTGTGCCTCTTGCGAAGCCGTCCGTGTCACTTCCGTGAAGCTTGGGACGGCTCCGCGTCATATTTCAATCACGGAGGCTGCCCGTGCTTGAAATATGGCGCGGAGCCGTCCCAAGCTTCACGGAAGTGACACGGACGGCTTCGCAAGAGGCACAGCGTCGTCCGAAAAATACCCTTGCCGCGCAGCAGTTTCGGGAGGCTGGTCGCGCGGCAAGGGACGATTTTTCCGTGTCTGAAAATCTCCTAGATATCATTTCAGTATGTATTCATGTCATTTGGCTAGTTCTGATTCAGTACAGTACTATTAACTAAAAAGGGCTATTAAATCTACTGAAACAAAGGCATTTTTAAATATCTGGTGGTTTTACTCTACTGTCATTTGTAATGGTACTCCCTTCTATCTCCCTATTTATTATAATCTGATATATTGTAGTTATATATATTTAATTCTAAATGCATCATAGCTGCATTTATCTCTCCTGTTTTAATTCTGCTGCATTTATCTATCCTGTTTTAATTCTGATTGTACATTGTGTTGAAATCCACCTTATTTAGCAGCAAAGCACGATATAAATGTTTAAATGAAGAAACCTTCCTTCATTTTTAATCAAGATCTACTGACATTTCTCATACCAACTGTGTCTCAGTCTTCTTTCTTCATCTTTTCTTCCTATCACAACTTTTCCATCTCAGAGTACTTCTATTCTCCTCAGACAAAATTGATTTATAGTGAAGGAAAAATCAAACCAACCATCCAAAGACACATTCTATCTGCTTTCATTTTCCTTCTGCTATTTTTTACTAATGGAAATTCTTCATTAGTTAAAAATGGTGGAAAATAATGGAAGGAAAATGAAAGCAGGATGGAGGGAGAACAAATGGAGATCGGGAGAAGGACGGGGGTGTGCGAAATGGAGTGCTGGCAGCGGAACAGCCCCATCTCTCCCAGTCTCTGTGGGGGTTATTTCCCCCATCTGAAAGTCTCCTTTGTCTAAGAAAACCCTGTGAAATCCATGGGGTCATCATAACTCGACAGGCAACTTGAAGGCACACACACACATGTTACCATATTTATCATTGTGTTATTATTATACAAAATTTTAAATGATAATAAACATCAAAAAAGCGATACAAGGACACCCTGAAACAACATCTCAGGCTCGGCCAAATTGATCACCAACAATGGTCTGCTCTGGCCTCACATCAGGAGGCATGGAGACGCACTATCCACAATGCTGCAGCTTTATTTGAGAACTCACGCTGAACAAGTCTTGAAGAGAAACGACAACGCAGAAATAATCACAACCCGAAAACATCACCCAAGGAGACCTTCTGCTGTGCTTTCTGCAACCGGACTTGTTTATCTTGGATTGGCCTTTTTAGTCATCAGCGTGGGATGAGTCCTTCCTGAATCTTCGTTTGCGAAGAAAAGCCAGAGAGAGATTATTATACAAAATTTTAAATGATAAACTACTGATATGAATAAATTTTAAAATCAACAATTCTTTTTCCCTCACTATTTTGTTCCAACCCCAGAGAACTGCCAGCCAAAGGCTGCAGTGTACAACTGAGTCTGAGATGGGGGTTGGTAAACCAAATTGCTACCAGAAAGAAACATATATAGCAGGAGTGGACAACTGTGGCCCTCCAGATAGTTTTTGTAGTGCAGCTCCCATCATACCTTACCATTGTCTGTCACATTGTCCCAGTTTGATGGGATAGCCCTGGTTAATCTTCTGCTGTCCCAATTCCTCAGCTGTGTTTTAAATGTCCTGATTACTCCCTCCTCCACCCACTCTCCTCCTTTGTCTTCAGCTTATTTCATTTGCTGCAGACTAAGGACTTTATCACACAAGGCTAAAATCATGCAGTTACAACTGGATAGTAGCACGAACAGGTTCCTGTTATTGCATGACTCTATGGTATATGTCCCCATTTTTTCAGCTGTGGATAACTGAAACTGTGGATTTGGGGTGACCTGTAGAAGATATTCCCAGTGCTTCTCTCTCTCTTTCTCTGTCTAGTCAAAAGTAGAAGCTGGAAACACTGGCCTGAATACTATTGGTAGCCCCAACTAGTACAGATCCATTAAATCTGAGGGATTTACCTATATCATGACCCATTTTTCAACTATTTATTGCATTTGGACTATGCAATAGGATTTACAACACTGTCTTTATGCTAGCTTGGGTATTCTGGAAACTGTAGTCCCCAAAAGATCCCTTTACATGGAGAGAGAGAGAAAAAGAAAAAACGAGAAGATAAATGAATTCAATGGGATAGGCTATCTCTGTCAGTTTAATAGACATATCTTGCATTAACAAAATACATTCTGTGTGATTATTTTTTCCCCATGTTGTGGGTCTTCAGAATATTTTTATTTCATTGTGATTTTTAAAAGCCAACTGCATTGTTCACCACAGTAGGTATCAATTTAGCATGTAGAAATATGCATAAGGGATTCTTTGTTTTCTTAGAAATAGTTCAAAGGGCGGAGGAGATCAAGTCCATAAAAATATGAGACAGAATTTGCTACTTTAGTATAATACAAAACTTACTGCAGTATAATGCAGGTGGCATTTCTGCTTTCATACTGATAATCCTTCAAATATAAAATTAGACCTGAGCAATCCTCTCAATATGCTAAATTGCCATTTATTCCCACTCTTTGTTCAAGGCCCTTCAAGCAATTCCAACCCACCATGGCAATGCATTTATCTAAGTTAACTGTAATTAATTTTGTACACAACATTTTAAATAAGGCACTTATAAGAAGTGCTTTGCTAAAAGCCATCTTGTTTAGCCATTGCATTGTATATATTTCAGTGTTATTGTTTTCAACTGAGTCAATGTGCACAAAATTTCCTAACAAAGAACTAAAATGAGTAAAACACAAATTCTGGACCAAGCTGACAACTATCATGTCAGAATGCACAGAGAAGCTATTGAAATCCACAAACACCTGGACAACTTCAACAGGAAAGAAGAAACCTTAAAAGTAAACAAAATCTAGCTTCCAGTTCTGAAAAACAATAGAATCAAAACTCAACACTTGCAAATGAATTTCACCCAGGGACAGGGGAATTTCCAGCAGATAATGGGGCACAAACCAACCATTAGCCAAACAGACACTAATCCTCCTTGCATATCTAAACCCCAAAACTAACCATTCAAATACACAAATTTACACATATTCCCCAACAGGGGTTCACAGTATATAAACTCCACATACACTCCTACCCAAGCATTCTATGAAGATACCAGCCACAGATGCAGCGAAATGTCAGAACTATACTCTTCCAGAACATGGCCTCACAGCCTGGAAAAAAAACAAGGAAAAACTAAAATGAGTCTTTTAAAGGCACATCCAGACTGCTTTAAAATAACAAAGTCCTAGGTTTTGTTCATGTTCTTTCAGGTTTTATTTTGGAGAGCCATACACATTTTGTTTGCTCCAGAATATTTTCTGTCACCTCCTGATACGATCAGTGACTCGTTATGCCAGCTCTCCAGGTTAGTTTAATTTAATCCAGTATAAAATCAGAAAGAGCAGGAACAAAATCTGAGACTTTTCAATCAGTCTGGATGCACCCTTAAGTCTAGTTTGTTATAGGCTTTGGGGATGCCATCATTTTAGAGCACTTAAACCAACTGCCTTTATTCACTGTCACTTTGCCACCCATTTAAAAATTTCAGGTTATAATGTGGTAGCCCTATTAAGGAATTTGCAAAAAGTATATTTTAATATGCCTTTTCATATGCTATGTTGCTAATTGCTAACCAATAATAAGATGTGCTGAAATTGCAATGCTAGAAAGAACTGTGTCTGAGGTGAAGCTTAGCTGCCAAACACTGCCAAGGTTTTGTAAACATTATGGTCACAGAGACCTCAGTGAAATTATTGCAATGTTTAGCTTGCTTAGTCTGTAACTGAGTTCCTGAAGTGTAAACAGTATTGCAAGAAGGGAAGTGCCAAATTTGGACACGGAAGCCACAATATGGGAGGAGGGGAGTGCTCTTGTTTGTATCTCATAACACACACTGTATGTTCTATAAAAGATAACATTCAATGTGGCTTGGGGTGCCTTGGTCTTTCGGAAATTATTCCACCAAGGGCCCGCGCATAATTGGGAATAAAGCTCACTTTCTCAACTTCTCTGTGGTCCTGAGTCTGGTTCCTGCAACAATAAACACACGACAGTAATTTTCTTGGTAGGTGATTGCTCAGTTATTCAAGTATTACCTTTACAAATAACATGCTGTTTGTCAATTATCACTCTTTAAGAGTTTAGCACCACTGTGCAAAGGGAGAAAAGACAGTTCTGCCTGTAGAAAATTCTAGGTTGATTCCCTGGCTTCTTTGCGTGCAAAAAAATCACTGCATTCCCTTGTGTACTATTCTCAGAAGCAACGGCCTTGTTTTTGGAATGTTGCTTTAGGCAGAGTAGAGAGTAATGAATTTAGCAGACTGATGATCAGTATAAAGCAGGTTCATATTTGACCCAATGAGTTTATTTACACTGCACAGTTATACCATTTGGATACCTCTGACACTACTTTATCCTGTAGATACAAATCCTGTGGAACCTCAGATTTGTAGTTTGGTGATGCACTTAAAATGCTGTTAGAGAGCTCAAGGGAGTAGTTCTGGGGAGCAGAACAGAACTCTCTAAGAGAGAATTCTAAGTACCACAACAAACTATACATCCCCCAAGTTCCCATAAAACAGAGCCATGGCAGTTAAAATGGTATTAGATTGAATTAATGATGCAGTGTTGCTACATTCAATAACTTAAATTGTCATATGGATGGATGTTTATTCAGGAGCTGACAGCGTAGAAATACTTGCAGTTAATGGACAACATATGATAACAACCACTGTCTAAATCTTCCCAAATATTTATACTGCCAGTAAGTATTAAACATATGCCAGTACTGATTAGTTTATAGACTGAGAGCTTTCAATCTAAAGTTGGTCAACACTCATCATTATAAAATCTCTCTGTATGTACCTACTATTAAGTTAAGAATGCCATTGTAGACTTGACTTTTGTTTAGTGTATGTATCTTGTGAGGCTTGCTGTGATCCAACATCCCCATTATTGAATCTCATAGGTTTTCTATTCATCCCAAGTTCTGATTATAAAAAGGTAAATTGTATCTGCAGTCCTTAGTATAGCAGTCTTTCCTTCTTTACCATGCTCTCTTGTTGAAAGAATCTGCTGAAAACAATATAATTGTTCCTGTTGTACTTCCTGAAGGAAGCTTCTTATTGATCAGAGCTCTTGACTGCAGAGCTCAATGTTATTTTTAATCTTTAAGTAATCAAGCTATAAAAGATGGTGTATATCGCTGCAGCAGCAGCTCACAGATCAGGCAGGACTAACTTGCTCCTCAAAAATTTAGTGAGATTTGCCTTTAAATATTGCACCTTTTCTTCCCAAAAGAATAGACCCATTTGTCTTCATGAACTCTCGGCCAGATTCTGTATTGGAAACATCTTTAATTGAAGATTGCACACTTCTTAGTTGTGTAAACCGTATGTACTGTACCAGGAAAAGCTGTCACTTAAGTAACTCACGAGAATATCACATGAGACAAAAACTGTGTCAGAAGATCACAAGAAGAACAGGAAGAAGTGAGATTATCAGATGATGATGTCCTTCAGTGTCCCTGGATTGTAGCTCAGGTGTGAGTAAGGTGTCCCTTTGTATTAGCAGATTTTCCCCCGTTAATACAAAAGGGAAGCCTCATCCATGGCAGCGGTACACTCCTGGAATGGCTGAAAGACACGGGCGTCTGGTAAGGTCACCCTTTCTGTTCTCTTCCCATTCTTCTGACGTGGTTTGGAACACAGTTTTTTGCCATGTTCTTGTCAGGAGTTAGAAACTGAACTCCATTATAAAATGGCCAGACAAACTGCAGAGTCAGGCTGAGTCAAAATGGCTGACTCCATGAACTGTCTAGTCTTCCTTAGCTACAGAAGGAGGGTTCTTATTGGTGTGTAAGATCATGTGATTGAGTAAGCCAATGCCCTGTATCTGTGTGTATAAGAGAGCTCAGAACAGAGCTCACTGTTTTTCCCGTGAATGCTGAGGCCTGGTGAAGCAGTTTTTCCCTGAATTGTAAATATTTGTATATATTGCAACTGTTTGAGTTTGAAGATAAAAGTGCCTCCTGCTTATTTGAATGTCAAACACTCTGTGTGTGAGTATTCTTGGGAAAGGGTTGCTACTGAGTCTACTGAGGCAGTTTTGGGGCTTCTGCTGGGGATTGCATGTCCTATCATTCCCTGACAGTTCCACCTTGTCTGATAATCTCCATAATTAAGGAACTGCAAATTTTGAGAACCAGGAAGCTTAACTCCTTAAGTATTCTCCTTTCTGTTCTGTTTTAGAACCATGATGATTAAAAATACCAGTGGGCAGCACTATCTACAAAAAAGAATGTTAATTTTGATGAAATGGCAAGGTAGTATCACTTGCTGAGCAATCCTGAGCAATTCATGATAGAATGCTATTGTCAAATTTATGCCTACATGTATTTCTATAATATTTATTGGTCTGCTAGTTTTTCAAACAAACTTTATATTTGGACTGCAAGCCAACTTTTGAGCAATTTTTCTTACAGTACTTTTCATTACATTTTTGATAAATAGAAATGTTGAACTATATCTCATAGGCTGAAGAGGAAGAATTAAGATTGGTTTGTTTGTTTGTTTTACCCACTGTACAGAGAAACAATTCTTGCAATACATGTAAAATTGGAGCAGCATTATTGTGAGGATACTAGGTGATATATTGCACTATTACTGTCCTACCAGTTTTAAAAGCATCTTGTTTGAATGGCAGAGCTCAGGTTCAATCAAAGAATATAATTCTTCAGTCCATAAGTGTGTATATAGGTTTCACTGTTCACTTCAACTGAAAGAACATCATCAAGCATACAAAATGTTGTGTCTATGCATGTAATTGATGAATTGGTGTGAATGTTCTATTTTAATTTCCTCCTTAAATCTTGTCCTCATTGTTCATTGAAAAATGATGCGACTGTGGCGATTATCAGATGCGTTAAAAGTGGAGTTACAGGAACACTAGGAGATCGCAAAAGGGCTCCCTTTTCAGACAATGTCGTTCCCCCCTCGTTATGTACCCATTCTGTTGCTGTTCTGCCAGCACTGCTTTTTATTGATGGGAGAAGCCATCAATAGCTCCTCCATTCCGTTTCTGTCACTGATGTTCCTGCAAGTGAAAAGATACCCCGCTATGCTGGCAAGATCCCAGCATCAATGGGAGGTCCATGCCAGAACACTTCCGGGTGAGATTGGGACATCCAGGCAAGTGACCTACTTTTTATGACCCTACCTTTTACTTCTACCTTTTCTTCTACCTTTTAAGTTGTGTTTTTGTGCTTGCTGTAATTTTTTTTTGTGTTCTTTTTATTTTTAAATTTCCCGTGCTCGCATCTTCTCATGAAAATCTACGGGATTTCAATCAAGGAAGTGAAGGGAGCTCTGTTAGACCTCCATTCACTCCTGGGTTGAC
Organism: Gambelia wislizenii; assembly: GCA_030847615.1. NCBI lineage: Eukaryota > Metazoa > Chordata > Lepidosauria > Squamata > Crotaphytidae > Gambelia > Gambelia wislizenii. The sequence continues at coordinate 116,851,913 of JAUMIR010000004.1, forward strand.
AAGAATGACAGGAGAGGAGGTAAGTGCGGTGGTTAGGGTGATTGTGGTGTGACAGGGACAGGACAGATGCGGGAGTGGAGATGTGGGACAGGAATGCTTTTTTCATTCCTGTCTGATAATCTCCTGTGTATCTTATACTAACAGCACAATCATGAAATTGTGTGTAGTTTGCCATTTACAATTTTCTTCTTTCTTCATGGTGGCTGTGAATGGAGCACATTTTGAAGCAGACAGGCTCCTAATATTTGTTATGCTCCATCAACTGTTTATGCTCCTTGTGATGCCTGCTAAAATCTGTCACTTGGAATAGTTGCCATCCCAAGGGGAAACATTGAGCACAACGTCTAATTCTGCCTCTCTGAGCTTTTCTCACTGGCTCAACACTATTTCTCTAGAAGAGATAGGCCTTCAACAGACTTTCCCTTAGGAGTGGGTCAACTTCTCAAAATACCAATAGTTTATACTTCACAGATCTCCAGATACCTCCCAACCATTGGCTTATATTGGAAAAATATCAACCAGCTCCTTTGGGCCCTTTACATTCGATCTCCTGGGTCATTAACAAGGTATCAGCCATGACTGCATATTTTTGTTAGTCTTTGACAAGTGCTATAGTGCAATATATTACTTAATCACTAGGTGGAGTGGAACTTTTACTCTGGACAGGCTCCATTTTTAGAATATGATATGGATACAATGCTATATGTACTGCCAGAGAGAAGGAGAGCAGCTTCTGGAGAGCCAGTTTCCTGCCAGTTTCCAGGCCAGTTTCCTGCCAGGGAGATCAAATTTCAGTGACCAAACAAAGATACAGCATACCTAAAAGTACAGCTTAGTGATCTCAGCATTACCTAAGAGTTTTTAGATTACCTAAAAGCTCTCACCATGGACACTGAGGGGACTGCAGCAGTCACTTGCAACACTTGTGCGATGTTTGTATTCTTGTCTACAGATGTGGAGAACTTCACATGCACCAAGTGCAAGCTGTTAGCCCTCTTGGAGGAGAAAGTTCAGCAGCTGGAGACATGGGTAGCTACACTTCAACAGATTCGTGAACAAGAGGTTATCCTGGACAGAACACAACAAACAGTCTTGGACGGGGACCGCACAGAGGAAGTGGCTGCGGAGGAGAGGGTCACTTCACAGACACAGGAAGTAGACAGCTGGAGGAATGTCACACACAGAACAAGAAAATCCAGGGATTCTTTGAGCAGCTTGCAGCTACAGAATCGATTTGAAGCCCTTTCCCTTATCAAGGACAATGAGGAAGAACAGCATGGACAGACTTCAGGGGTAGAGCAGGGGACCTTGAGAGTACCACCGCAAGGAACAGCAGCTGTGAAGCCTCGGCGGAGGCGTGTGGTGGTGGTGGGGGACTCCTTGCTGCGGGGTACAGAAGCAGTGGTTTGTGGGCCTGACAAGATGACTTGGGAGGTGTGTTGTCTCCCTGGGGCAAAGATCCGTGATGTGATGGAGAGGCTGACAAGATTTGTCAAGCCTATGGATCATTACCCCTTCCTTTTGGTCCATGTGGGAACCAATGATACTGCAAGGCACAGCTTTCCCAAGATCAGAAGGCCCTGGGGAGGAAGCTGAAAGAAATGGACACACAGGTTGTCATCTCATCTCTTCTGCCAGTTGAAGGGCATGGTCCAAGAAGGGAGAGGAAAATAGCCGATGTAAACAACTGGCTTCGTAGATGGTGTCGCCGAGAACAATTTGGATTCTTGGAACATGGACTGCGCTTCCATGAGGGGGGACTTCTGGCATGAGATGGGGTGTATCTTACGACAGTTGGAAGAAACATTTTTGCCAACAGTCTCATGAATTTGATCAGGAGGGCTTTAAACTGAGTCAAATGGGGGAGGGAGACAGTATTCTGGAAGGCAAAAGGGCTGGAGAAAATAGTCAAACTGTCATAGAGGGAACAAGGCAAACAGCGCAAGGACCCAACAGTGGGAGGCAAAAAAAAACTTGCACAGGCAGCAAGTAAAGGGAACACATGGTCTTAGATGTCTCTACACTAATGCACAGAGCATGGGAAATAAGCAAGATGAACTTGAACTCCTAGCACTACAAAACAAATATGATATAATAGGCATTACTGAAACCTGGTGGGATGAGTCACATGATTGGAATGTAGGAATAGAGGGGTATAACCTTTATAGGAGAAACATGCCAAACAAGACAGGAGGAGGAATAGCATTATATGTCAGGGATATTTGCACCAGTGAAGAGATCCATGACATCAATACTGGAAGCCAGGTGGAGAGCATCTGGATAAAAATTAAAGGGGAGGGAAACAACAGGGATGTTATTGTGGGACTCTACTACAGAGCCCCAAATCAGACGGAGGAATTGGATGATGCCTTTCTAGAACAGATGAACACACATGCAGAAAGGAGAGATGTAGTAGTGATGGGTGACTTCAACTATCCTGATATTTGCTGGCAATCTAACTCAACCAAAACTTCAAGGTCTAGCAAATTCCTTACTTGCCTGGAAGAGAATTTCATGGTCCAAAAGGTGGAAGAGGCAACAAGGGGGTCAGCTATTTTAGATCTGATCCTAACCAACAGAGATGACCTGGTTAATGGGGTGCAAGTGGTGGGATCCTTAGGTGAGAGTGATCATGTTCTTCTGGAGTTTGTTATACAATGGAAAGGAGAAGCCAGGCATAGTCAGACATGCATTCTTGACTTCAGGAGAGCTGATTTCAATAAACTCAGGGAAATACTGGGGGTGATCCCATGGTCAGGAATACTAAAAGAGAAGAGACCTCAAGACGGATGGGGCTTTCTCAAAAGGGAGATACTGAAGGCACAATTTCAAACAGTACCATTGAGGAAGAAAAATGGGAGGTGTCTCAAGAAAATCAGGATGGATGACTAAGGAACTTTCAACGGAGCTAAGTTTTAACCGGAACATGTATAGGAAATGGAAAAGGGGGGAAATCACCAAAGAAGAATTCAAACAGATAGCGAACACATGTAGGAGTAAAGTCAGAAAAGCTAAAGCGCAGAATGAGCTCAGGCTTGCTAGGGAGGTTAAGAACAATAAAAAGGGGGTTTGGGGGTATGTCTGCAGCAAAAGGAGGAAGAAGGAAATGATAGGGCCACTACGTGGAGAAGATGGCAAAATGCTAACAGCACAGAGAAAAGGCAGAATTACTCAACACCTTCTTTGCCTCAGTGTTTTCAGAAAAGGAAAAGGAGGACCAACCTGAGGATAATGGAACAGAGGACACAATAGGGGAAATCCAGCTCAGCATAAGCAAAGAGGTAGTACAGGAATACCTTCTTAATCTAAATGAATTTAAATCTCCAGGACCAGATGAACTACATCCAAGGGTATTAAAAGAGCTGGCAAATGTGATCTCAGAGCCATTGGCAATAATCTTTGAGAACTCTTGGAGAACAGGAGAAGTCCCAGCAGACTGGAGGAGGGCAAACATTGTCCCCATCTTCAAAAAGGGGAAAAAAGAGGATCCCAACAATTATCATCCAGCTAGTCTGACATCAATACCAGGGAAGATCATTAAACAGAGAGTCGGTGAACATTTAGAAGGCAGTGCCATAATCACAAAACATCAACATGGGTTTCAGAGAAACAAGTCATGCCAGACTAATCTGATCTTTTTTGATAAAGTTACCAGCTTGGTAGATGAAGGGAACGCTGTGGACATCGCATACCTTGATTTCAGTAAGGCCTTTGACAAGGTTCCCCATAACATTCTTGCAAACAAGCTTGTAAAATGTGGGCTAGACAAGTTAACTGTTCAATGGATTTGTAATTGGTTGACAGGCCGAACCCAAAGGGTGCTCAGCGGTGGCTCCTCTTCGTCTTGGGAAGATGTGACCAGTGGGGTGCCACAGGGTTCTGTCCTGGGCCCAGTGCTATTCAACATCTTTATCAATGACTTGGATGACGGAATTAGGGGCATACTTATAAAATATGCAGATGACACCAAATTAGGAGGAGTAGCTAATACCCTAGAGGACAAGATCAAAATTCAAAATGACCTGGATAGACTGGAGAGCTGGGCCTAAGTTAACAAAATGAAATTCAATACGGAGAAATGTAAAGTACTGCACTCAGGGCGGAAAAATGAAATGCATAGATATAGGATGGGAGAGACCTGGTTGAACGAGACTACGTGTGAAAGGGATCTAGGAGTCCTAGTAGAGCACAAGTTGAACATGAGTCAACAGTGTGATGCAGCAGCTAAAAAGGCCAATGCGATTTTGGGCTGTATCAATAGAAGTATAGTGTCTAGATCAAGAGAAGTAATAGTGCCACTCTATTCTGCCTTGGTCAGGCCTCACCTAGAATACTGTTTCCAGTTCTGGGCACCACAATTCAAAAAGGATATTGACAAATTTGAGCATGTCCAGAGAAGGGCGACTAAAATGGTGAAAGGTCTGGAAACCATGCCTTATGAGGAGAGACTTAGGGAGCTGGGCATGTTTAGCCTGGAAAAAAGATGGTTAAGAGGCGATATGATAGCCCTGTTTAAGTATTTGAAGGGATGTCACGCTGAGGATGGAGCAGGCTTGTTTTCTGCTGCTCCAGAGACTGGAACATGGAGCAATGGATGCAAGCTCCAGGAACAGAGATTCCACCTCAACATTAGGAGGAACTTTTATACAGTAAGAGCTGTTCGGCAGTGGAACACACTCCCTTGGAGCGTGGTAGGGTCTCCTTCCTTGGAGGTCTTTAAACAGAGGCTGGATGGCCATCTGTCAGGGATGCTTTGATTGTGTATTCCTGCATAGCAGGGGGTTGGACTGGATGGCCCTTGTGGTCTCTTCCAACTCTACAGTTCTATGATTCTATGATTCTATACTGTAATAAATTTTTGCAGGCATCTGCTTTTTATTTCACTAGCCTGTTCAGACTGGTGCTTTACCAATCACATTAGGGAGACAGTAACACTCAAGACATTTTAGAAAGATGACTTTAATTTCTGAACAAGGATGTTTCTGCCCATGAGTGCAAGAAAATTGTTACATCATGCTCTGATGTTGTTTATGATCCATTATATCTCATAATTACTGAAAAAGTAAAAGAGGTTATATACTTTTACAGCTACAAATTATTTTAAGTTAATGAAAATGTTAATATACAGTAAATGCAAATTAAAGAACCTGATAGCCACATTCTATAACTTTTCTCACTTAAGTAGCTATTGCACAAAGGGCAAACAAATAATTTGTCAGTTATGGTTCCAGAATAGTAGGATGTTTAAAAAGTAGTGATGATTTTGCCTGGCATGTAGATGTTCCACGTTTTCAAAGAGGGGTTTCATCTTCTGCCTCCTGAAGGTCAGGAATTGGTATCCATGAGGCACAATGGTCTTCTACTACCTCATCATCATTATCAATTCTTTTTTTAAGATTAAGGTTGGTGAAAGACAATAGCTACAAATGTAAGCATACTGGGAGGAAAACCCAATTTAACCAAGTATGACTCACATCCAAGTAAAGAAACATAGAATTGTGCTGTAAATATGTCCACTTTATCTTTCATTCACTGGACAGAAAAAGCTTAGCATCAGTATATGATCATGAGGCGCATCTTTTGCAGAGTGGTACACCAATCTTTTACTTTGTGGGGGGGGGGGTTTGAAGCATCCCATACAGGTTCTGAACCAGGTGTGAAATGTAATCCCATGGGATACAGTCTACTGGCAGTCTGCTTATAAAGCCTCAGGAGTTCATCTCAGACACTAATTGTAAATTACCATAGGTCAGGGTGGGTCTTGTGTGGCTATCCATAAGTTTGGACTGTACATCAGCTCTGAGGAGCCACATGGTCCTCATCCCTGCCATAAGTGAATATAATGGAGACAGGGAAGCAAAGTTGCAGTGGTCTATTGGGATTCCATCTCCCACACCGGGTGCCCTGTCCCACAGTCTGCTGGGTCTGAATGTGTCTATTTAAAGGTAGGTGTCAGGGACAGAATAGGGATTCTGTTGGTGTACCACCCACCTGCTCAAGAGTCTCAATTCCTGAGCTGATTGAGTTGGTCTCAGTGGTGGGGTTGGAATCCCTTTGGCTAGTTGTGCTCAGAGGCTTCAACATCCATGTGGAGATCTCTCTATTAGGAGCAGCTCAGGACTTCATGTCCTCCATGACAACCATGGGCCTGTCCCAAGTAGCATCTAGTGCCACCTATGCTGCAGCAGGACAAACTCTGTTTTCTGTGCTGGGCAGGATGATGGTGATCTGGGTGTGGAGGAATTTTCAACAGTTCTGTTGTCATGGACAGGTCACTACCTTGTGGGTTTGTTTTAGACTTACTGGAACTCAGAGCCTCTACAGGAATGGGGGACCAATTAAATGGTCCTCCCCAGGAAGTTTATGGATCCAGGCAGATTCCTGATGGCTCTTGAGGAGTTTCCTGTTGCCTTGGCAGGTGATTCTGTTGAAGCCTTGGCTGATCTCTGGAATAGGGAAATGGGCAGAGCGGTGGACACAATTCCTTCTGAGCCTGGATGCTCAGGTTTTGACTGTGGCCAGGAATACGTTTACAAAGTTAAAACTAGTGCGCCAGTTGTGCTCATCCGAACAAGATCCGTCAGATAACAACCCTGAGTAGCTTTAAAAAAGCACTCTTTCGGCAGGCCTTTCCTAATTAGATCCTGGCCTCCGGGGATCCTGGCTTCTTTTAGTACACTGGCCATTTATAGTATTTTATAGTATTTATTGTTTTTAATTGTGATTTTATATCAGTTGGTTTTAATTTATAATTGTTTAATATTTTTTTATGGGGGAGGGTGGGGTGGGGGGTGTTTGGGGATTTTATCTGTATTGTATTTTAATTTTTGTAAGCCACCCCGATTGTTTTAACAGAGGGGCAGGGTATAAATAAATTTTATTATTATTATTATTATTATTATTCCTTGACAAGTTAGATCTGGCTATGGTGACACATGCCTTTATTACATCCCATTTGGACTACTGGCACACACTCTGCATGGGGCTGCCTTTAGAAACTGTTCAGAAAGTTCAGCAGGTCCATAATGCTGTGGCCAGGCTGTTGACTGGGGCAGGCTACAAGGATCATGTGACTCCCCTGTTGAAACAGTTGCAGTGGTTACCAGTCTGTTTCGAGACAGAATTTAAAGTGCTGGTTTTGATCTTTAAAGCCCTAAATGGTTTGGGTCCAGACTATTTGAAAGACTATTTCTCCCTATACAAGCCAGCCCAAGTATTAAGATCAGCAGAGGAGGGCTTGCTCTCTGTCCCACCACCTTTGCAGGCATGGTTGTTAAGGATGCAGGAGATAGCCTTCTCCATGGCTGATCCCAGATTGGTTGGCTCCCTCCCTGCTCTCTTTTTGCTGGCAGGTGAATACGTTTTTTATTTAGGCAGGCTTTTGAAATGTCAGTTTTAATTATGGGATTATATGGTGTGAGTAATTGGTGTGCTACTTTTAATGTTTGTATTTTTTTATTGAAACTAAGTTTTAAATCTATGTCTTGCTTTTAACTATGTTTTAATAATGGTGATTATTTAATTCTTTTTAAAGTTTTGTAATGTTCTAGTTGCATTTTTTAATTATTGTAAGCCACCTTGAATCCTATCTCAGGAGAAAGGAGGGATATAAATCCAATAAATAGATAGATAGAGGACCAGACTTTAAAAGCAGATGTAGCTGCTGACCATTTGATAGTTGAGACTCCTGGCATGCTCTGCAACTTGTGCCTGGGAATACATGCACTGAAACTCAATGTCTGTTTACTGAATGTCTGGGTACCACCTGGGCTGCTTTCTTCCTTTTTTATTGAAGCAAGAAATAATATTTCACATAGGTGAAAATGACTTTACAAACTCTAAGGCACCGGAGGGTCAGGGTTTAAGTCAGTTTATCTTATAGTTTGAGACTGTCAGCAGTTTTCATTTATTAGTTTTTAATTGTTTTGAAAAGCTGGTCTGCCTTGAAGCACCAGAAGCAATTAACTCACAGCATATGCTAATGGCACGACACTTTAGAAAAAGGTTGCAGGGAAACTCAAAAGTTTCCAAAACAATCACAGCAAGCAGATTGCAAAACAACATCAACACAGGCACTGTACACCCATTTTCAGCTATAATTTCACTTAACTGCTATCAGCTGCTATACATTCTTAGAAATAAAGGTGCTCCTAGTGGAGCATTTGATAGTTACTAAAACCATACTGGTATGATCTAATTATCATGGGACAAATGGGTAAAAAGAAATGTAGTGTTCAGCCAGGGTAGATTAAAGAAGCTCATGTGGTCTGGTGAATAGATCAGGGTTGGTGGGTAAAGGAGATACACTTACATTTAGTTCTCATTTAACCAAGGTGGCACATTCCTGGGCTTTATTTCTTTAAGAGAAAATTTGGTACCAGAAACAGAAATAACATGGAAAGAATAGGGATAGTTTTCTACTCCACAAAAGACCTGTTCAACATGTTCCAACAAACGTTTTTATTCAAAATTAATAATATGCAAGTTTGAAATGAAAAACCAGAACAGGTAAGCCTTGTGTTTTGAGCCTTCTAGAGACCACTTGAGGACTTCTTCCAAAATGCACCAAGGGGTGGCATTCCCCCTGCCCCCAGTAGCCGCTTTTCTTAGGCTTGCTATTTTGGTGGCCAAACTATTCTTTTTTAACACATTAATGGTAGCTAGTGAGGTGGATTTATCAGCTCTTCCCTTTTCTGTCTGCTTTGCTATTCACACATGCTCAGGAGGCACTGGCCTCGTGATAGGCTGATACAGCCAGACACACGTGGTTACAATAGAATCAATTAGAGTAGAATCCCACTCTTTCCCAGCTCAGGTTTAGTTTATTGCACTGTCTGCTGCAAACACACTGCTGTAGCCCAGCTCTGAAAGTCTGTATTTCACCATCCCTCCTTCACCATCCTCCCAGTTACTGATGATGCTAAACATCTTCTAGATAGACAGAGGATGAGGAAGAAAAAAAACCTTGGGTGAGTGAGACAGAGGATGAGTGAGACAGAGGATGAGGAAGAAAAAAAACCTCCTAAAAGACTTAGGAGATTTTCACATAGGGAAATTATTCCCCGGGGAGATCGGGAGAGAAACAGGGCTGTTCTGGGAGCAGCGCCCCGTTTTGCACGCCCCCTTCCTTCCCGCTATCTCCCGTTGTCTTCCCTCTGTGCTGCTTCCATTTCCCTCCCAGTATTTTTTACTAATGAACATTGTTCATTAGTAAAAAAATCACAGAACATACCAGGAGTGATATGGAAGCAGCATGGAAGGAAGACGACGGGAGATCGTGAGAAGGAAATGGGGCGCTGCTCCCGGAACAGCCCCGTTTCTCTCCCGATCTCCCCAGGGAATAATTTCCCCGTGTGAAAATCTCCTTGGTTAAAAAAGGAGCTTTGTTGTTAACTGAGGAATGCCTGTATCTAGTAAATAGGGGAAATCTTCAAATCACTTCATTACAATAAGCACAGCTTGAGAGCCAGGACATTTGGTGTAGTACTAGTTTAAGGTCACAAGTGCATAGCATAAAAGGCCAGCTCTTTTCTGCATTCTTTAACTGTAAAAGCCATGTACTAATAAAATACATATGTGTCTGTACAGGATGGCCTCTAAGGGGCTGTACCTCAATTCGAACCTTTCTGGCACCAGTATAGTATATGTAGACAAGAAACAGTAACCATACTCATACTTTTTGTTAGGATAAAATATGGCTTTGTTTTTCTGTTTATGCCAGATTTTCTCTTGTTCAAAGCTTGCAAAGCTGATGTCATTGTCTGTGTAGCTGTAACTGGCATTTCCTTGACAGGTTGCATAAATATCTTGAAAGATCAGGTTTGCCCTCCTGCTTATCGTTATGTGCTGGTGTTCCTGACAGTGGTGCAGGGCTGTGTGGGTGGAGATTGGAGCTGTCATTCCTTGTTAATGTTGATAGGGTTGTAGCAAGCATCTGAGTAGTTGTTTCTTTCAGTATGTTCTTCATCTTCTGTTCTTCCCTGATATAGTTGTAACAAGCATGCCGACTTTGTTGTTTTTTTCTAGCAGATTCTTCATCTTCCCAACTGCCAGCTTTTAGCACCTGAAAATGCTTTTAAGAACCACCACTTATGCAAAGTCTCACACATGGTTCTATGCTATAGCCACATGGGGAAAAATGCAAGCTGGTGCACTATATACTTTCAAGGGTAGCTCAAAAAAGAAAATAAGATTCAGGAACTTTTCTACTTGAAAAGTAATTGGTAGGCTTGTTTAGAAAAATAAAGAAAAGAACCATTTGAATTTTAAAAACATGTTAAAGAGATCTTCTTGGCAACACCATCAAATAATTCAACAAAAGAACAGCTTTTACCAATCAAATATGTATTGGTTTGATTTGTATTATACTTTTTTTAATGAATGGAACTCATGGAGGCATGCAATAAAATAGTGCATAAAGTAAATAAAAGCTTAAAACCTTTTTTTTTTAAACCAGGGACCCTCTTAAAAATTTTTTTTTGTTGCTGCAGACCTCTAAAACATACATTTAAACCCCTAACAACAACAAATAAATAAATAAATAATCCAATTACACCATCCATTAACCCTTCCATGAGGTACTGGAGGGAGAGAAGACTTTTCTCCTGCTTCTTCCTGAAAATTTGTGGCTGGAGTGGATTTAATGGCAATGTGCTGGCCAAGCCAGCCAGGCTTTGCCTTGGCTGTCATGTGGGATGAGCAGCCGTCAAACCTTTGTGGACCCCTGTGAGGACATTGTGGCCTCCTGGGGGGTCCACAGATTAAGAGCCGCTGGCTTAAAACACAATTTAAAAATCCTTCTGCAATGAGTGAGGTCAGTTGCCAAAGGTCTGGCTGAATTCTTTTTTAAAGTCTTTACTTTCTGGCAGAAGGTTAACAGGGCAGGAGTCAACCTAATCCTCCTATGTGGGGCATTCCAAAACCAGCGTGCATCCACCAAGAAAACCCTCTCTTGCATCCACACTAGATGTGTCTGAGAAGGTGGTGGAATAGAAAGAAGTACCCTCCTGAAGACCTCAAGGCCTGGGCAGGTTTGTACAGGAGACTATGGTCCTTCAGATAGCCTGGACAAAAGCTGCTTAGGGTTTTATAGATAATAACCAGCACTTTGAATTGTGCTCGGGAGCAAATTAGTAACTGGAAATGCTTGTATAATGGAGTCATATGTGACTTGTAAACTGTTCCAGTCTGACTGCAGTATTTTAGACCAACTGAAGTTTCCAAATGTATTTGAAAGCTTCTTTACATAGAGAGTGCTATAATAATTCAAAGGTGATATAATTATAACATGCATCACCATGGCCAGATGTGAGATAACTTTCCTCAACTCTCAGTGTGTAACATAAGGAAATATTATATCTTTCTCTGGAGAGCATGGCCAATCTAGTGTAGTGCTATCTTTTTGAGACCCAGCCAGATAAAGAAAAATCTCATTAAGAAAAATTAGCTTTAGCATGGTGTGTTAAGGCAGAGTTACATAACTTTGGCAAGCCCAATGGAGGCTGTACATACTGTATTGCCAAAGCATAGAGAAAAACAAAATCAGAACTGGCTGGAGGTCCAGTTAAGCCCAGTTAACAATGAATGCCTTTCCATGCTTACTAATGCTCCAAAATGTAGGGAAATGGGTATGTGGGAGGGGGGTGTCACACCTTAACAGACACACTGTTTGGGCATTATGGATATGGAATGGCATGGTTAGTTACAGCTTCACCACTTCATTTGATCTGGATGATCAAGGATAGCCCTAAGTTTCAGATTTTTCTCTTCACTGAAACAGACACATAGAGCCTGTGCAACTGGAGTTACCATCCAATGTTTCAATTACCCAATAGGGATCCAATACTATCCACAGAGAAGTGTGTGTGTGTGTGTGTGTGTGCGTGTGCGCGTGCACGTGTGCATGAATGAGAGAGAGAGAGAGAGAGAGAGAATAAGTTTGCATTTGTTTGCTACATATGATTGTATGAATATGTATATGTGAGAGAGAAAGAGACACTGATTTGAGTGTGGACCTGTCCACTGCTGACATGCAGCTTCTAAAGGGCTTAGCGCACTCCAAAGAAAAGCAGGAGGGGAGTGGGAACATTCTGTCCTCCATGCTGCCCTACCACATGACGTCATTGGTCTTCCTGTGTTCTTTCATTCTCATTCCATGGGGGACTGGGGTAAAACCATGTCTTTTTGCTAATTCTTTTTTCAAAAAGATGCCGTTTTACCTCAGCAAAAAGGTAAAAAGGTTAGCAAAAAGATGCAGTTTTACCTCAGTCCCCAATGGGACCAGAATGAAAGAACGATGTGTTACCTAACCTGATAGCACCCCCCCCTATCTTGGAATACCTAATAAATGGGTATATTTAATAAGCTGGCTAAGTGTGGCCATCCACATGGTTACAGGTAACCCAGGAACCCACAAATACCAATACTGGATTCATGCAAGACCAAGGGAGGGGTCTTTGGAAATTCCCCAAAGACCAAATATTCAAATCAGGACATGATAGCAAGAAACCTTAATGCTTAAAATGGGTCCTTCCTCTCCTGCTCCCATTGTGCTTCACTCAAACTCCTATCCCTTCAGGGGAAACATCTCATATAAATATCACCCTAAAACACCACCAAAACACGCACAGATTCCCTTCCTATTCCCTCCATGACAGTCTGTGTTGCTGGGCACACCATTCATCTTCCTCTCAACTTCATGTCAGACTGTGTAGCTGTCCCATCTTCCACACCCCCTTGCTCTCAGTGTACTTTGTGATCTCCATTCTGCAGGACTGGTACAGTATAACCCACGATCCCCAGACTCTATTACTCTATCCAAATATTTCCTGCTGCTTTCAATAGCCTTGAGTGAATGTCTGAAGCCTGAGTGTTTGTGTGACTGCTGTTGATAATAATTTCCAATAAAGATAATTTAATTGTACCCTTTTCACTTAGAATCTCCTCTTTTATTACCAGTATATATAGGTTAAAAGGTCCTGCCATTATCTGACCTCTCCTATGCCAAGTTGAGTTAGCTTAATTTCCCAGTTTAATATTAGGACACCAGATCCCAAGCAATTCATGTAAAAGATGACACTGTGTGGTAAGGCAGCATGGAAGATGGAACGTTCCTGCTCCCCTGCCACTTTACTTTGGCATGCACTAAGCCCATAAGGTGCTTATCAGAAACAGTTGGACTTTTTGGGAGGAAAAGTCCACAACAGACCAAATATTCAAACTTAACATGCGTGTGAGCAAATGAGTGGGGAGTATGTGTGTGATTGCGGGACACACTCTGGTCCAATACTTTATTTACTTGTTTAATATTATTATATCTGCATATCCTACTCTTCTCCCAGAATGTGGCCTCCAATCTGTTTTCTCAGGCCCTCTAGGACAAATAAATTCTCCCACCTTTGCAGTATAACAACAGTATAAATCACTTACCGGTAGTACCCTAGAATATGAGAGGGAGAGAGGGAGGGAGGGAGGGAGGGGGGAGAGAGAGAGAGAGAATAAAAGATTGAAAGAATGGTGGCTGGTAGGTCCCATGTTAGTGGTGTAATGAATCTGCTCTGGCTTTTAGTCCAAAAAATTAAAGATGATATCTGATGTATTTAACCTATTTGGAGTCCCTCTTGGAGACTGAAGCCTGTTGTGGATTCTCTGTCCCAATGTCATGGAAACTACTATCATCCACTGGGGATAGCAGAAGAAAGCTGCTGAATTCACAGTTATATGTAACAAGTCTGCCACATTCAGCATTTGCCTCTGTTGTTGTGAACTATTTGAAAGGGTTTGAAGATATGTGGCATTAAGAGAAAGATGCTAATAACAAGAGCTTAACTGACAGATTTTTATTATTTGATTCAGAAATGTGTCAAACTTATTATTTCCTACAGAGAGGAAAGGCGTACACAACCGTACAATATGTATTTTACTGTCACATGCACAGATTGTACATGTACACACATCAACAAATGTTCAGCTGGCAAATATATGGGAATTTAATTAGCATTAGTGGTGCATTATGCAAAACTCTAAAACAAAAATTTAGTAAGCAATTTTCTGCCTTCTTATGGGAAACTTTTAAGCCACCCAGAGACAAAAACAGGCATTTCTTAGATTTTACATTTTGCCTTCCCATCAGAAGCTCAAACACTTGTCATAATTCTGAGCAGAGTTACCTCCAACTCCATGGGATATCACCACCAGCAGCAGCACCACATACACACCGTCCCAGGAGAGAATGAAGACAAGATGCCAAAACTGGATTTCAAATAAAAGCTCACTTTATTTAAGTTGAACCGGTCTGAAAAATAATTGACCAACCCCAAACACTGAAGGCCTAGTGGCCATCCCAAGAGCACAGTTTATAAGAAATGGAAATACAGTCATCCCTTCACATTTGCGGGAGTTAGGTTCCCCAGACCCTCACGAATGTGAAAAAATCCGTGAATAACAACTGCCCTCCCCCTCCCCTGCAAAAGCGACCACGGGGCCTCCGGAGGCACTATAGTCGCTTTCCCCCACCTCCCACCTCCCTCCCAAGGCCTTCATGGGGCCTCCGGAGCATCTCTGGGGACCCCGTGAAGGTCTCCCCGGCCCTCCCCCTCTCTCCCAGGCCTTCATGGGGCCTCCGGAGCATCTCCGAGGGCTCCGTGAAGGACTCCCCTGTTGGAAGATATAGTTTGCAGTCCAATAAGTGGAAATGGTTTTGCTATTGAAGGGTTAACTGAGAAGGCATATGAGATGAGGTGATGTAACTTCCTGAAGTTTTGCTATTGGGCAGTCTGGGATGAAGGGGAGTGTCTGAGTGTTCTTCTTTGTTTCCAGAAGCCATGATCCTTAACAATCCTCATGGACCTTTGAAGTGAGAGGACCCCGAAAGGGGCATCCTGAATATAGTTTTGTAACAATGTAGTTTTTAAGTATTTTAAACTAGTTTTAGTCTGTTTTGATGGTGTTTTTGTTTCCTGCCACGAATGAGCTCTCTAAACTGTGAGTAAAGATGCTTTTGTACTTTTTAAACTAACTCTTGAGTCTTGAGTGGTTATTTTGGTAGTTAAACAACTTGGGAAAAGACAAAGGGTGTTTGGTTACTTACTAAGCAGTGTTTTTTACATGTATGCTAACATTCTAACGCTAGATGCTGCTGTGTTAACTCTGAACTTTGCTAAAGTTAGCTGTATTCTCCACTAACGTGTGAAGTACAGTGTGAATGTTTAAACAGGGACAAAATGGCATGATATTTTAAACAGTGTATTTTCTACACAATCCAATATCCCTGGCCCTCCACCTCCCGCCCAAGGCCTTCATGGGGCCTCTGGAGCATCTCTGGGGGCTCTGTGAATGTCTCCCCAGCCCTCCCCCTCCCTCCCAAGGCCTTCATGGGGGCTCCGGAGCATCTCTGGGGACCCCGTGAAGGTCTCCCTGGCCCTCCCCCCTCCCGCCCAAGGCCTTAACGGGGCCTCTAGAGGCCCCGTGTCGCTGCTTTTGGGAGGGTGGGGGGGCCTCCCAAAACCCGCGAATATTCAAAACCGCGAATGCTAAGTTCGCGAATGTGGTGGGGCAACTGTACTTTGACTCCAATATGCCGATAAGGCAACATCCCATCTAACCTCAGTCACGTTCCCGATGGTTTACACAGAGGGATGCAGTCAGGTGGGCTGCAGCAGGGTAGGCTAGTCCTTCGTGTGGATAATCTATTAGGTCCTAAGGAGAAACCCCTTTCAGAGTCCTTTTGATGGATGTCTATGAGGACAATTCTGGGTGGAAAAATGCTTCATCACATAATTCCTGACAGGTGTTTAACAAGGAGGCTAAACTGGTATACCAGTCCTTGTCCTGCACCGTACTGGCCCAGAAAGGAGCTGGGTATGCTTGGCTTCCCTTTTCCCCTCACTGAACAAGAAATAGCACAGGCCCCACAGCATAGCAAGGTGAAGAGAAATCACAAGAGTTGTTGGACAAATGAACCAGGACCTGACAAAGAAAATTGTCTGTAGGACTTTTTCGGATGAGGGTTTATAACGCTAGCAGCCTTGTCCCCGTTGCGAGGCTGCTGCGCTGCAGGGTGTCCCTTTCAAATGACGCTCTGACCTGCTGATCCTCTGCCAGTACTGTTGCGTAACCGCGGGGATGCAGCAGCGTTATATTGGGCGGTTTTCTAATCACGATCAACTTTCGTGATTAGAAAACCACCAAATATAACGCTGCTGCGTCCCTGCAGTTACACAACAGTACCGGCAGAGGACCAGCAGGGCAGAGCATCATCCGAAAGGGACGCCCTGCAGCGCAGCAGCCTCGCAACGGGGACGAGGCTGCTAGCGTTATAAATCCTCATCTGAAAAAGTCCTATATGACAAATCATACTCTATTCAGTATCTGGTCCCAGATTAGAGGCACTGAAATTTAGAGCCATGTAATAGTGTTGAAGAGCTGTATGACTGTAGAGACCAGAGTTTGAGTCCCTGCTCAGCCATGGAAACCCCTTGGGTAATCTTGGGTAAGTTTCACTCTCTGCCTCAGAGGAAGGCAAAGGCAAACCTCCTCTGAACAAATCTTTCCAAGAAAATTCTGTGAGAAGTTTGCCGTAGGGTCGCCATAAGTCAGAAATGACTTGAAGACACACAACAAGTATCTCAGTGTCAAGCTTGGTCCAATTATTTGGAACAAATGTCCCCTTTACAAATTACTGGTATTCAGTGAAATACATCCAGGCCTGGGTCACAAAATGTAGCATTTCAAGCTCTCACCACACCTGTTGTGATAAAGCAAGACCCACTGCCTTCTTCAAATTTATTTAACCCCAAATGAATAAGAACATGAAGGGGATCACTGAGCACAAATTATTGCTAAAACAGGAGAAGGAGATGGTCCCATCACAAGCTATATTTGCTTAAACCATCAATATGTACCAGGAGCCCTGGTGGTGCAGTGGTTAAATGCCAGTACTGCAAGCCACAAGCTTATGAGTTGTATCCCAGAGGGCTCCAAGCTTGACTCAGCCTTCCATCCTTCCGTAGGTTGGTAAAATGAGTACCCAGCTTGTTGGGGACAATTAGCTAAAAAACATTGTAAACCGCTTAGGGAGTGCTTTGGCACTGATAAGCAGTATATAAATATCAGTGCTATTGCAGGTCACCAATAGTGAGCTGAGTGCCCATCCTGGTGTTGCTCACTTTTCTGTGAGCCGAGACCTCTTAATCCCCACAGATGAGTACCCAAACAAGCCTCCAGCAAAGTGGACCTGGCAAAGAACAGTATTAGTTCTTTAGATCTCAAGAAGGTAAGGTGTAGCAAACATCCTATCAGCGATCTGTGAAGGTTTGATCACTGATTTATAAAGGACGGTATACATCCAAGTTGCAGCAGATTACAGCATAAGCCACTATCCTCTCCTTAAGAATGCATTTTCCTTTCTCTTCCTCTTGGAGGAAGAATGGAGACAAATGGCTGCCTTTAGCTGCTTTTACCTGCCTTGGGCAAGGCCAGCCAATGGGGGATTACTATAGGTTGGGTGATTAGCAATAAGGCAGCCCCCATCTCCTTGCACTTTAGAGCGACTTTGTACCCATTTAGGTTTCTGAATGGGGTATTGCCAGTTGCATTGTTTGGAGCTAAGTAGGAATATCTGAGAGGGCTATCAGAATTGGCCAAGAGCCATTTTTTTTCCTCCTCTAAGCTTACTTCATCTGCATCAGGGATGGGGATAGAGTCTTTCTTGGAACTATTAACTTGGTTATTTGTGTAGTTGTTCAATTGGCATTGCAAGAGCTACTTTAAAAACACATTGCCACTGTTTTATATATGTGGCATCCAAACGGATTTGATTAGTATAATTTTGGGCCTGCTTTGGAAAAGATGATAGATAGCTAAACGAAGGCTGCATGCTCTTAGGTATCATCAGTGGCATCACTAGAGTTGGTGTCACCCAATGCGGGAACTCATGGTGTCACCCCCATGACCTCCTCCCATATCAGACCATACAGAATGCTTAGTTTCAGTGCCAAGAGGAGGTTCTGGAAACTATATTTCCAAGCAATCTACACAATCTGTGTGCAACTTTGACGGTCACCAAAAATCTACATACTGGAGACAAACAAGAAGGAAGGCCTGCCTGGCTTAACATGGCACCAAGGATTATTTTTAATATAAAAATAATAAATTTCTGCTGAATCACTGCACAGAAATTTTATAGACTTGGTGTCACCCCCGCTGATGGTGTCACCTGTTGTGGTCCGCACCCCCTAGTATGCGTAGTATCATAACATGGGCTTACCTTTGTCACCCTGTACTAACGAGAGAACTGAGCTGAAAGTCTTAAAGCAATGCGGTTTAGACCACTGGTATTTATAATCCAGCACAGCCTATCAAGTATTTGTTGAATTGTATGGACTTAAATTTAATACATATACTGAATAATCATATGTGTATATAGTACATCCTATGTCTGTTTACTTAGTCCAGTGGGGTTTACTTCTAGGTAAATAGGGATAGAACCACATCCTTAACCTTTAAATCCTTTAGGTGCATTGGCACTAACAAAACAGTAAATTCCTCAGAACAGCAGAAACCCAGACTATCTATGAACAGAATTCCGCTCTTGGAATATTCCTGCTTAAGGTATGGGAAACAATTGTCACCAATGCCACTTGGAATCATGAGTTTTGGCAATGTGAAATGATAATTAAAAGATCCAGTCAAACATCTTGATGATTTTAAAAGGTTTTGCTGTTTAAAATCCAGTAACAATAAAGTTTCCTTACTCCTCCACCTTAAACAATTGTGTCACCTTTTGTTCCCTTGTCATTGGTCCTTGATGTGTTGTGTGTACAGATAATAATAATAATAATAAGTATTTATACCCCGCCCTTCTGTTAAAACAATCGGGGCGGCTTACAATAATTAAAATACAATACAGATAAAAATCCCAAAACACCACCCACCCCCACCCTCCCCCCTAAAAAGATATTAAACAAATGTAAATTAAAAGCAACTATCTAAAATCACATTTAAAACTATAAATACAATAAAATATAATAAATGGCCAGCAGCCTAGAAGAGGCCAGGATCCCCTGAGGCCGGGATCTAATTAGGAAAGGCCTGCCGAAAGAGATCCGCCTTTAGTGCTTTTTTAAAGCCACTCAGGCTTGTTATCTGACGGATCTTGTTCGACAGGTCATTCCACAATTTGGGGGCGATTACCGAAAAGGCCCTCTCGGAGGTTGCAGAGAGCCTAGATTTTTGTGGCTGAAGCAAATTCCTCCCAGAGGACTGGAGTGTGAGGGGAGGATTGTATGGGAGGAGGCGGTTCTGGAGATAAGTTGGACCCAGGGCCGGTTTAACCTGTCTGCCAAATCAGCATTGGCTGGGGGCCCCGAAGTCAAGAGAGGGCCCCGTGTTGGTCTCCTTAATCTGACGAAGGAACAGCCAGGAGACAGCTGGGAGGAGCCCCCTCTTACCCTCCTCCTCCAAAAACCTCCTGCTGGCTTTTTTAAAAAAACAAACAAAACAGCCTCTCCAAAACTAAAGAGAAAGAGAAAGAAACATCAGCCCTCCATGGCAGAAGCTGGAGGGAGAGGCACATCGGAGAGGGTGAGTGTGTGTGAGAGAGAGAGACAGGGAATTTGAGAGTTGTCTCCCTCAGAAAGGGCTTCTTTCTTTCTTTCTTTCTTTCTTTCTTTCTTTCTTTCTTGCCCATGTGCCTTCAAGTCATATGGGGGCCCCAAAGTAAAGCATTGCAGGGGGCCCCAAAATTCCTTAAACCGGCCCTGGTTGGACCCAAGCCATTTAAGGCTTTAAAGGTAATAACCAACACCTTATACTGTGCCCAGAAACTGATAGGCAGCCAGTGGAGAAATTTTAATACTGGACTTATATGGTCTCTCCGAGATGTTCCCGAGACCACTCTGGCTGCCATATTTTGTACCAACTGAAGTTTCCGGACCAAGCATGAGGGTAGCCCCATGTAGAGCGCATTGCAGAAATCTAGACAAGAGGTTACCAGTGCATGCACCACAGTCTCAAGGTCCCTTACTTCCAGGAAAGGGTGCAGCTGGTGTATCAGCCGAAGCTGATAACAGGCACTCCTGACCATCGCATTCACCTGACTAGTCATCTGTAGTGATGAATCAAGGAGCACCCCTAGACTGTGAACACAGTCCTTAACGGAGAGCGTGACCCCGTCCAGGACTGGAGATTGCAACCCAAATCCTGGTTTTGGGGCCGCTACTGTGAGCACCTCCGTTTTGTCTGGAATTAATCTCAATCTGTTTTTCCTCATCCAGCCCATTACTGCTTTAAGACAATCATTAAGAGGAGAGACGCTATCAGAATTTGAGACCAACGATCAGGACAAGGAGAAATAGATCTGGGTGTCATCCATGTACTGATAAGACCTAGCTCCGAATAATCTCACCCAGCGGCTTCATATAGATGTTAAACAGCATCGGGGACAGGATGGCACCCTGCGGAACGCCACAAGTAAGCTCCTTTCGGCTGGAGCAGCTGTCCCCGAGCAACACCCTCTGGGACCTGCCCGAGAGGAAGGACTGGAACCACTGGAGTGCAGTGCCTCCGATTCCTAACTCTCTCAGGCGATCCAAGAGGATGCTATGATCTATTGTATCGAAAGCCGCTGAGAGGTCCAAAAGCACCAACAGGGTCATACTACCCCTGTCGATGCTTAGATGCAGGTCGTCGGTCAAGGCAACCATGGCAGTCTCAACTCCAAATCCCGACCTAAAGCCAGTTTGAAATGGGTCTAGATAATTGGTTTCATCCAAGACCATTTGGAGTTGAAGAGCAATTGCCGTCTCGATCACCTTGCTCAAGAATGGTAACATAGAAACCGGCCTATAGTTGTTCATATCCAGGGAGCCAAGGGAAGATTTTTTCAGGAGCGGCCTAACGGCCGCTTCCTTTAAACAAGATGGAACACACCCTTCTCTGAGGGATGCATTGATGATGTCCTTAAGGAACACCATCAAGGCACACACACACCCTGGATGGCCAGCCATGAAGGGCAAGGATCAAGAGGGCAGGTCGTCTTCCTCACCCTACCAAGTAGCTTGTCCACGTCCTCGGTACACACGGATTGAAATTCATCTAGTAAACCTACATCAACGGAGTTGCTGGACACCTCATCAATTGTTTCTGTCAAATTGCTGGCATCTAAGTCGGCTCTTATCCTAGAGATTTTATCTGCAAAGAAGTTGTTAAACGCATCACAGCAGGCCATCGTTGGGTTAAGCGACGGGTTCTGCGCAGGAATAATCTGCGTCATCTCCCTTACCACCCTAAACAGCTCTGCTGGACGGGACTCTGCAGACGTAATACATGCAGAGGAGAAGGATCTCTGCGCTGCACGTATTGCCTCTCAATAGGACCAAAGAAAGTTCCTATGACAAGTCCTGTCAGATAAGAGTCAAGTTTTCCACCAGTTGCGCTCTAGTTCTTGTCCAACTCGCTTCATTTTCCTAAGCTCTGCTGTATACCATGGCTTACGGTTTGAAGCGGGTTGGAAAGGATGCTTGAGAGCGATCGTGTCGATAGCCTTGGTAAGGTCGGTGTTCCAGGTATTAACCAAAGCTTTGACAGGTTCACCGGCGTTACCAACCATTAACCTCTCCAAGGCTTTCTGGAATCCTATTGGTTCCATTAGCCTTTGGGGGCAGACCATTCTAATGGGTCCACCACCCCCAGTGGGGCAGGAAGAGACTCATAGTTCAGTCTTGACCAGGAAATGATCCGTCCATGACAATGCGGTGGTTTTAATAACCTCTGCCCATGGATATTCCTGTTCCATACTGAAGACCGCATTGAGGGTATGACCCGCACAATGTGTGGGCCCAACAACCAATTGGGATAGGCCCATGTTCGTCATGGTTTCCATGAACTCCCGAGGCGCACCAGTCAGATTTGTCAAGCTGGTCTCAAGTGGAATGTTGAAGTCGCCCAAAACTAAAAGTCTGGGTAACTCCAACAGCAACTCTGAGACCAGCTGTGTCAGCTCGGTTAGGGAGTCTGCTAGACAACGGGGTGGCGGTATACTAGCAGAATCCCCAAACTATCCCAGGTCCTCAGGCTAAGGTACATACACTCAAAGTGGACTGTGTTTCGGACAGGTATCCTGGTCAAGGTCAGATTGTCCTTATAAACTAAAGCCACTCCGCCCGCCCCCACCCACTTCCCCTCACCTGCTCGCTGACAGAATACCCGGCTGGGAGGGCCTGTGTCCATGTGACAGTGCTATCCTCTCCCAGCCTGGTTTCTGTGAAGCAAGCCAGGTCGGCATCCTCATTCAAAAGATCGTAAATAATGTGAGTTTTATTCTTAACCGACCTGCATTGCAGAGGAGCAAAGTAAGGTTCTGTGGAATGATTGGTACGCACTCCAACCCATTCTGGGAAGCAGGGTGAACTGAAGGTGGGATAGCTAACAAACAGTGATCCTGCCTTCTTTCGTAATATCTGTTCACTCCGTTCCGACCATACCTCCCTTTCCCCAGCACAACTTCAATTTCCGCCCCCACTTCATTCCCGGCCCCAGCTGACTCCAATTGCAAGCTTAGGTCTTCCTGGCTGGCTGGCTGGTGTTCCTGAGGGGTGTGGGAGTGGCTTAAGATGCCAGCCACTCCTGGCCACGCCCCCTCTCACTGCTGCCCTGCTCCAAGAAGTCCTCAGGGCTCTCCACAGCCCTCTAGCGCGGTGGAGTGGGGAGAAGAGGCTGCTTCAGGCTTGGAGTCCTTCTGGTTGCTGGCTGGTGTCTTTTTTCAGATTGGAATAAAATGTCAGTATGCTGCCATTGCTTGCCTCTCTGGAGGTAGGATGCCTCTATCTCACAGCCATTCTGTTCCTTGGTGATCAGACAGAAACCTTCTTTAGTCAATGTCATTTCCCATGAGAATGGATAAAGTCCCATTTCAAAAAAAAAATTCCTTCTAGTCCTTCAGTTCTACCCTTCCTTCCTTCCTTCGCTTCCTGTTTCATCCCCATCCTATTTATCCTGTTTATTTAGGAACTATGTTTATCCTATGCCTCAGGTGTTTCGTCCTGGCAATCCTAAAAAGCTGCTCTCGTGAGCAGAAGTGGGAGGACATGGTGTAGAGATTGATGGGCAAATCTGTAGAACCACTTCCTCCTTTCACCTAGCAGGGCTCTGGTGGATTTTATTTCCTTTCTTTAATGGAAGGAGCCTCTTACATTTGTGGTTCTGTGCTATTTGATTAATTTGCAATGATTTCAGATGCAAAAGGTGAGTACAATTAATGGTGTTTGACTGATTTATGTTGTTTTAAATTAAAGATTTGAAACAGCAGTGTGATATCTTATTCAAATGAAAGACAAATTATAGAACATTTTAGGTAAGTTGCTTTTAGTCGGCCATATTTCTCAACAGTATGAAAGGACTCAGGTTCATAACATAGTTATTTATCAATGAAAGTATATTCTAAAATAAAACTCAGACATTTGGAATCTCCTGTATGATTCAGATTTGCTATGCAGAGTTGCCAATGTAAACCAACCTTGCTGTTGTGTCCCTTCAAGTCATTTCCTACTTATGGTGACCTTAAGGCGAACCTGTCACTGGGTTTTCTTGGCCAGATTTGTTCAGAGAGGTTTTTGCCTTTGTATTCCTCTGAGGCTGAGAGAGTGTGACTTGCCCACGGTTTCCATGGCTGAGTGGGAATTCAAACCGTGGTCTCTAGAGTCATAGTCTAATACTCAAACCACTACACCACACTGGCTCTATGCAAGGTCACTGATCTTACAAATATTGCCAAGAAAATGAAGTGATAGGCTCTCGTTAGGATCACCGTAAGTCAGTAACTGACCTTACATAGCAAAACATGTTATTCACTATTTCCCTTCTCTCTTGCATATGAATGGAGGAGTAAGAGTGACCATGTCACAAAGCTGGTGGAATGGAAAACTGGAAAAAGGTTTGAGTTTGAAAATGGACCTCTTATATGAACCTCATAAATTGGGGAGGGGGGTTGCAACAAAATTATAGCTTATCCTTGTTATGAATCAAATAGATTGTTGAAATAAAAACAAAAAGATAGTTGTCAGAAAGGGTTAGATCTAAGTCTTACTGCAGATGGCAACAATAAATTGAAGGCTTATCTCAAGATGCCGGAGCTGGCATGCTTTGCTGCCAACAACTCTCAGAAAATCAAGTAAAAGAAAAAGAGGAGGAAAATATTTCCTAAAAAGAGATTACAAAGCTGGAAGATTCCCAGCTACCTACCTTCTTGCCCACCTACATGCAGCTGTCACTGTAAACCAAATAGCAGGATTGCAAACACATACTAAATTAGGTCTTTCCCTGAAGAACTGGTGTTAGCCACAGGGCTCCAAGTAAGCACATGTGTTTTGACTTGTATAAATATATATATCTTAATCACTTGGAGCTGAACCACTAAAACAAACTAGCTGAACTAGAAAACAACAGAAAGAAAAGGCACCACTGCCTACAGCAATATGGATTTGATAGATGAATCCTCTGCTCATTTTTATTCTGAGCTAAGCCTGGCTCTCCAATGCCATCAATATAATCAGTGTTGTTACTGCAACTGCTGACTGAAGTTGATGCAATAAGTATTAATTAGATCACTCAGTCCTTTTGCAAAAGCAAAAATAGGCCTACAGTTTGTCCTGGAGTTTACTTGAATCCACTGTAGCTTACATAACTCTCAAAAGTACCACTAAACACAATTGTCCTCTTAATATGAAATATTCACCACTCCAATTTGCTCTTACAACATCACAAATAGACATGAGATGGAATTTTTCAAACATCAGAGTTCAGGTTAGGGTTCAGCAAAGTTGCACTGGATGCGGGGGTGGGTGGGAATCATTTTCATTCAACTGGGAAACAAGTTCTTGAGTTCATTCTATAGACCAAGGTGTCTCCTCCCACCCTTCAACTCTGGAGTATGTTCTCCATGTAGATTATTCAGATAAGTGCCTCCAATCTCAAAAGCAGCAAGTGTATGATCTCTTAAGAATACAAAATGAGTTTTGAAGTTAATTGACGTGCAGTTCATTTTCTGCTCATTCTACAGACTGAGATATGTTTCTCTTCTGACAAGGCTGATCTTTGACTGAATGACAGTGTTATCTTTCTGGGCTGTCTTCCAAAAATCAGGACTAACCACAGTCTTGCACTATAAAAGATTTGCCTTAATTTGTATAAGGGAATTGGAATCATAATGGTACCATAATAATTCAAAATTGCACTAAGTTCATAAGCTGTGATGAAAAATAAAATCTATATATCCCTTGATGCTTAATATCTTCAGAAGAGTCCTAATAATAAATATTAATAATTTGTAGTGACATGGACGAATACATTTTTATAATTATAAAAATAGACAGTCTGGCTTAGTGTTCAAAATTAATTATTGTAGGGAAATTAGCATTCCATAAGGGAGTTGCATTTACACATCAGAGTCACTTCATCTTGAGTTTCAGTTTGCCCTTGTTAAACTTTATTTAGTAAAAAAAATGTATTTAACTTAGAATCACTTAAAGCATCCTGTCCTGGGCCCAGTACTATTCAACATCTTTATCAATGACTTGGATGAGGGAATTAGGGGCATACTTATCAAATTTGCAGATGACACTAAATTAGGAGGAGTAGCTAATACCCTAGAGGACAGGATCAAAATTCAAAATGACCTGGGTAGACTGGAGAGCTGGGCCAAAGCTAACGAAATGAAATTCAATACGGAGAATGGTAAGGTACTGCACTTAGGACGGAAAAATGAAATGCATAGATATAGGATGGGGGAGACCTGGCTGAATGAGACTACATGCAAAAGGGATCTAGGAGTCCTAGTAGACCACAAGTTGGACATAAGTCAACAGTGTGATGCGGCAGCTAAAAAGGTCAATGCGATTTTGGGCTGCATCAATAGAAGTATAGTGTCTAGATCAATGGAAGTGATAGTGCTGCTCTATTCTGCCTTGGTCAGACCTCACTTAGAATACTGTGTCCAGTTCTGGGTGTCACAATTCAAAAAGGATATTGACAAATTGGAGCGTGTCCAGAGGAGGGCGACTAAAATGGTGAAAGGTCTGGAAACGATAACTTATGAGGAGAGACTTAGGGAGCTGGGTATGTTCAGCCTGGAAAAAAGACGGTTAAGAGGTGATATGATAGCCCTGTTTAAGTATTTGAAGGGATGTCATGCTGAGGATGGAGCAGGCTTGTTTTCTGCTGCTCCAGAGACTGGAACACGGAGCAATGGATGCAAGCTCCAAGAACAGAGATTCCACCTCAACATTAGGAGAAACTTTTTGACAGTAAGAGCTATTCGGCAGTGGAACACACTGCCCCGGAGTGTGGTGGGGTCTCCTTCCTTGGAGGTCTTTAAGCAGAGGCTGGATGGCCATCTGTCAGGGATGCTTTGATTGTGATTTCCTGAGTGGCAGGGGGTTGGACTGGATGGCCCTCATGGTCTCTTCCAACTCTACAATTCTATGATTCTATGATCCCACCCCAACAAGAAGTCTAAACATGCACACGCACATGTACACCAGCATATCAAAATTGCATCAAAATGTGCTTTGGGCCTTCTGCCAGTCCCCAAACACCAACATCTGTGGGATAATTTCAATAATTATTCTGGGTAGCATTTGTATCCCTCACCTTACCCCCAAAGAGAGCTTGTTTTCACATGTTTCATTTTAATTACAGACCGGAGTTTTAGCATACTCACATTGGTTTTCATTAGAATCAAGGCACTAAAGTGTTTTATCATTATCTCTATAAGTGCATTGTATTTGGGCGTATAGGCAAAACACCATTAACAGGGCAAAAAATTATCTTTATGCTTCACGCTTTAACAGGAAAACTCATTTGGAATTTACATCCAGTATGTTTTTGATACATATGAGATACAGTTGGGCTTTGCCCATGTGAAAAAAAAAATCATCTTGGCCAATGTGTTATAGTCTTTATTCAGTTTGCTTTTTATTTGTGACTACCATTTTTAATTATAATAATATATAATAATAAAATTTTATTTCTATCCCGCCCCTCTGCAACGCAATCGGGGCGGCTTACAATATAAAAACTCCATAGTCCCAGTACCCTAGCCCACCCACCCCTTAAAATAATATTAAATTTTAAATATTAAAATTTTACAGAGTAAAATTATTACTCTGTAACATGTGAAAGTGGGACTCACAGATCTCAACTCCTTGTATGAAGCTACCAGAACCTTAAGGTGTAAAGGGATGGGCTTTCTCTTGGTCCCACCACTATCACAGGCTCACTTGGTGAGGACACAGGAGAGATCTTTCTGAGAGGCTGTTTCCACCCTCTGGAGTTACCTTCCATGGGAGGTTAAGTTGGCCTCCTCCATTTGCCTTTCACTGGCAGGCAAAGACCATTTTGCTTCAGCAGGCTTTTAATATGAAATCACAGGGAGGCTTCATAGGACTTTTTCAGACAGGGTAAAAAAAAAAAAACCAGGGAGATCAGGAGAAAGATGGTGCTGTCCCGCTTCCAGTGCTCTGTTTCTGACAACGCCATCCTCCTTCTGTCCCTCGTTTGTTCTGCCTCCGTCCTGCTTTCGTTTTGCCTCTGCCACTTTTTATTAATGGAAGTTTCCATTAATAAAAAGTGGTGGTGGCAAAATGAAAGCAGGACAAGGGCAGAACACACAAAGGACGGGAGGAAGACGGTGTCATCTGAAATGGGGCACTGGAACCGGGACAGCACTGTCCTCCTCCCGACCTCCATGAGGTTTTTTTTAACCCATCTGAAAAAGTCCATATTGGGATGTGTGCTTAATTTATTATTTAAAAAAAAATGTTTGTATGCTTTTTAATTAATTTTATACTGTTTTAAATGTGATTATTTTAATTGTTTTAAAAACTGTATTGTCAGGTTTTAAATGATTCAAAACTAATCTTATCTCTTTTTCCTGACAGAGTTTTACAAGCTTGGTAGATGAAGGGAATGCCGTGAATGTAGTGTATCTTGATTTCAGTAAGGCCTTTGATGAGGTCCCCCATGATATTTTTCCAAACAAGCTAGTAAAATGTGGCCTAGACAATGCTACTGTTAGGTGGATTTGTAATTGGTTAACTGGCCAAACCCAAGAGGCACTCACCAATGACTCCCCTTCATTCTGGAGAGAAGTGACAAATGGGGTGTGATAGGATTCTGTCTTGACCCGGTGCTGTTCAATAGCTTTATAAATGACTTGGATGATGGAAGAGAGGGCACACTTATCAAATTTGCAGATGACACCAAATTCGTAGAGGTAGCTAATACCCCAGAGGACAGGATCAGAATTCAAAATGACCGTAACAGATTAGAGAGCCGAGCCAAAACTAACAAAATGAATTTCAGCAGAGAAAAATGTAAGGTATAACACTTAGGAGATGATCAGATAGGCCCTTAAAACCCATCCCTGCCCCGGTACCCTCCCCCCACCCTCCCCACTCTCATCCCTGTTCCACTTTACAGAAAAAGTTTTCATACACTCACCCTAATCCCGATAGAGAAACTGCTCCCCCTCCCCTCGGCTGGCCAGGAGTGAATGCAGATGTCGCAAAGCTGCATTCACATCCTGTAAAGCAAATTCTGCCCATTCTCATGAGAGAATGATGCACAGGAAATTTAAAAATTAGAAGAGAAAGAAATGTCAAAAGTAAAAAACAAGCACAAAAACACAGAAAATCCCAAGTAACCCATGAAGGGTTAAAAAAAAGGTGTCACTTACCTCCTCATCCCGATTGCACTTGGAAGTGTTCTGCAGGGACCTCCAGTGACATCACAGTGATGCTGGCATTGTGCCAGCAGAATGGGGCTCCGTTTCAGATGCCCTTGATTCTGTTACTGAAACAGAATGGGATTCTTATTAATGGCTTTTCTCCGTGAATGATAAAACATGGGGACAGAACGGGGGCAGCACAGAGAGAGACTGGGAGAGGGACAACATTGTCTGAAAGGTAAATCCTTTCACAACCCTGTTGTGTCCCTGTCCCAGATTAAAAAGCCAGTCTGATAATCTCCCTAGATAGAAAAAATGAAGTGCACAGATATAGGAAGGGTGATACCTGGCTTGACAACAATACATGTGCAAGGGATCTAGAAGTCTTAGTAGATAGACCACAAGCTGAACATGAGTCAACAGTGTGATGCAGCAGCTAAAAAAAGCCAATGCAATTCTAGGCTACATCAATAGGAGTATAGTGTCTAGATCAGGGGAAATAATAGCACCACTCTATTCTGCTTTGATCAGACCTCACCTGGAATACTGTGTCCAGTTCTGGGCACCATAATTCAAGAAGGATATTGACAAGCTGGAATGTGTCCAGAGGAGTGTGACCAAAATGGTGAAAGGTTTGGAAGTCATGCCCTATGAGGAACAGCTTAGGGAGCTGGGTATGTTTAGCCTGGAGAAGAGAAGGTTAAGAGCCATGTTTAAATATTTGAACAGATGTCATACTGAAGGTGCAGCAAGTTTGTTTTCTGCTGCTCTGGAGACTAGAACACAGAGCAATGGATTCAAACTACAGGAAAAGAGATTCCATTTAAACATTTAGGAAGAACTTCCCAAAAGCCTTCGACTTCACAACTTCCTGATGGTAAGAGTTGTTTGACAGTGAAATACGCTGCCTTGGAGTGTGGTGGAATCTACTTTTTTTGGAGGTTTTTAAACAGAAACTGTATGACCATCTGCCAGGAGTGCTTTGATTGTGTATTACTGCATGGCAGGGGGGTTGGGTTGGATGGCCCTTGTGGTCTTTTCCACCTCTATGATTCTGTTCTATGATTCTATGGAGATTATCAGACACAATGGAATACAGCAAAAAACTGTGTCCCAAACCACATCAGAAGAACGTGAGGGGAACGGGAAGGGCAACATTATCAGACGCCCGTGTCCTCAGCCATTCCTGGGGCACAGCACTGCCACAGACGAGGCTTCCCTTTTTTATTGACAGGGACAAGCCACCAATAAAAAGGTATGCCTTACTCACAACTGCCCTACACCCCCAGGACACTGAAGAATGATGTCACCTGATAATCTTGCTGGTTCCTGTTCTCGTCACAATCTTCTGATGTGTTTTTTGTCACATCTGATAATCTCCTATGATTCTTTTTTGAGCCACCTTGGGTCCAACTCTGGGAGAAAGGCAGTATTTTAAATACATACATACACACATACTATATAGTGAGTTATATATATGGCATGTGGAATTCATTATTTTCATAAAGGAGGAAGCGCTACACAGGACATATGATATCAAGATTGTGTGATGTTATAAATTCAATACTATTTTAAATTATACGGAACAAAATGGCCATCACTTAAGTTACATATGTAAACTCAACATAAATGACATTTCTAACCAATATGAAGTGCCCTGAAACAGTATGTGAGAAACCAATGTTGAAATTCTAGCCACATCATTATTTAGGCATTCAGATCCCATAGATGCTGAAGGAGCTAGTGTAGACCAGGACAGGCTATATACTAACAGAAGTACCAGTCGCAGTGCACAACCACTGTATGATGAGCATTGTCTGAACAGGAGGATATGTATATGCACAGGAATTCCTCCCCAGAGAGGGAGGGTTTTCTCTTCCCTTGTATTAGCCTGGGTCCTCTTTGGACTGATGCTGATCATGCATTAGCTGGAGTACAACAGATGAATGGGACTGAATATAACCTGTGCATTCTTGTAAGCCCTACCATATATCTGATACCCATGAATACAAAAGACACAAACTGGGCTTTGGAGTCGAGGCTTCCTAGATTAGACATAGTGGATGCTTTCTTGACTAAAACACCAGGTTGAAAGAAGGGCATAGACACTTAACAGAAACTTTTTCTGTCCAGCTTCATTCCTACTTCGGTGTGAAAACAGAAGAAAAAGAAATAATACAGTAATGGCAGCAGCAAGAACCACAATTGTTTCACTGCAAGGTAACACTACAGCTGTGGACCACTTCTGCTATTTATCAGCTGTTCCTGAGTTCAAGGCATTGTTGATGATAAGTATAATTAACTGTACAGTATGGAATGCAGAGAAACACTTACAAGCAGCCCACAGCTATTTTCCTTCATCCCCAAGATCTTTGATTTGGTACCTTACTTATAGCTGGAGGGTTGCCTTAAATTTGTAATTATCTCCCAAATAAGCCATTGCATCTCCTAGTGAAAGGAACAGCATTAAAATAAGTGTTTTGTCCTTAGAGCATGCCACCATGGCAGCTCCACTTATTCTTGTTGAGAATGTTTTATTTACAACAGCAAAGAGGCCACTGCAGCTGGGCATATTTGGCCAGCCCGCTCTGGAAATAAAAGCAGAAAACAATATTGTATCATTAGTATGCATCTTTACTCAGAAAACTGTCACTGATGCAATACGTTTACGGCAAATGTTAGAACTTCCATCACAGTAAAAAGAGTAACTGCCATTCAATTCGGAGAAATGCTTTCTCAGCGTCAAAAGATGCTATTACCACAGGGCTGGCATCATTTTTCATCTTAAAGAGGACATTAAATAAGCACAGCAAATTCGTACAGGCAAACTTTCTGCACTAAACATAAAATAAAACCCCATGTTGTTCAGGATGAATTATTTTAATACTTATGCTTCAGCTCAATTGGCCAATAACTTTTCCAATTTATTAAAGCTGACATTTTGAAGCAAAATGGGCCTATATGACCCTCATTTCTATATACTTTAGCCTAATCTTAATATTGTTGTAATCAGAACAATGCAGCTTGGGCAGCATCTGTTGGTCAGTAGCCAATTTGCATAATCCAATACTGAAGTCATGAAGAGAGAAAAGAACACTTTCAAAGTATCCTTCACTGAAAGCTAAAGCTCCTTGTCAAAATGACCAATGGATTTAATGAACCATGCAATGGTAATAGAGTGGAAAAACAGGCAGCTTGCCTGGTCACAACATTGTCATTGTCACTATTGTTATCATCATAATCTCTGTCTCCATCATGTGATTTGATTAAACTTAACAAATATAGAAGACTGTGTGCCATGGTCTACAGGAAAAATAGTTACATGTTGTAAAATCACATTTTGTGGATAAAGAATTCCATAAGTTTCATGAATGATGATTGAGCACCCTAATTACATATTAATTTAAATGTATATGTGTAGTACTTGAATTATGGGGACAGGAGCCCTATGGATTCTCCTGCCCAAGACAGGGAGGAGAAGGAGGAGGCAGCAGCAGCTGACAGTTCTTCACAAAAAGTAAGGTGGTCGGAGCTGAAGCTGAAATAGTGCATCCAGCAGGGCAAGGCACACCTGAGTACATCAACTCTTCTCCAGAGACAATGCCAAAACTTTATTGCATAGGAAACAAAATCCACAAAGGAATAATACCTTTCTGCATTTTTGTGCATTTTGGTTCACCAATAAAGATATTGGTCTTTTGTGGATTCTGTTTCATTTTGCTAACTAGCCAACATGGCTACCCCTAAATATGTTTCCTCTATTGTATATGAACAGAGACCTTTGCACATATACAAAGAAAGTAAAAGGACAAGCTCAACCTGTTCAACATTTGAATTTTGAACTTAGCATATCCATATAAACCTAGCACTATAGTATCCTGAGCAGATGAAACCAAATAAAGATAGCTACAAACATAGAAAATTATGGGTATGTTTTCTTTCTTTTTTTATCAGCTGTTTCAAAGAATATCTTTTTGCTAGAAGACACAGGAATAAAGAGACCTCAGACCAGACACAAATAAAGAAACCACACATATAGAGTTAGGTTGTAAAGGGCCACTTTTATTTAGCTATGACCTATTTAACCCCTTTCTGAGAGATCTGCAATGGGTGAGCAACCTAGTGTGGGAATGGTTGGGGCAGGAAGTCAAGTCTAAAAAAACCCCTCCCCAACTTACCTTGGGCGAAAACACCTGAAGCCCAGGGAGAACCCGTAAGCTGGGTTGCTCCCCAGTCAGTCCGCATCTGGAAGGCCAACCCAAAAGTACCTCCCCCAAGTAACAGGACTTAAAGAGAGGGTTTATCCCTCAGGCCAGCCCCAAAGGAGGTCACTTTCTCCATCCTTCAGTTCACAAGACCTAACAGGGCAGTTCCAGCTCCCCCTTCACCTCCAAAAGGGGGAGGTGCCAAAGGTTCTCACCAACTACCAAGTCTACCCCTCTACCTGGCACAAAAAAGGGGGAAAGTAACCCTCAGGAACTATGAGTAATGGCTGAAAGAAAATCCCAATACCAACCCACAGAATTTTTAAAAAATAAGCAATAAGAGCAACAGCCACCAGATGGCACTAGACCAACTGCTGCTCACCTACTGAAAAACAACTATGCAGCAGGGTAAAACCAACTGCCTTTAAAGTTATAAAAATGCTGGGATGACTGGACAACTGAATGCGTAGGGGAAGGGGAGAACAGGGCAGGGAATTTAGCAAGAGAAATCAATCAATTAAGAACTTAATTCATTAAAACAGTGCCAATGGGCGCCAAAGGTAACCCCCAGACAACCCCCCTGGGAGAACTGTGGAAGTGCCAATGGGCGCAAACAGCACTTAAGCCCGGCCACCAATCACCCTGGGAAAGGCAAAGCAGCAGAGCCTAATGCCTCTGCCACTTTGCCTGCCCCAGAACAAATGCCGACACAGCCTGCTGTCAGAACAACAGCTAAGCAGCAGAACCAACCCTGCAGCTGCTCAGAGTGTCGACAGATTGACAGATCACCTCAAAAGGCAGTATGAAGGCCCAGATTGCAGCAAGAAGGCAGCACAGCGAAAAGCAGCACTTCTCCTCTCTCCAATTTGTCCAAGAGACAGGAGGAGGCAGAGGAGGGTGACTGGGCTTAAACAGCTTCTGTCTCCACCTTTTGGTCTCCCAGCAATGGCGCAGGCACTGTACCACATTAATAGCCTCTCTCCTACTCCTCAGCAAAGGGGGCTCAGCTCACAGTGCTGGGAACTGAATTCTAAGCAATTAAAAATGGTTATCTGCTAATAAGAGTATCACAATAGTATGTGGTGTATTATGTTACAAGAGAATTTTTTTTATCTTTTGAATTTATATCCCACCTTTCTCCCACAATGGGATTCAAGGTGGTAGAATATATCACAAAATATCTCACCCCTGGGTTGGCATACAGTGGGTAAAATTATAAGTAATGGATTATACCTTCAATATGATTACATCCAAACACAAAATTTCACTGCTCTTGTAGGATACCAGTATATTTTTCTTCATGGTATGCAGATGGCATAATATGAACCCATAACTCTATAAAATCTCTATCCTGCTGGGGAAAAGTTAGTGCTTGCTCTGAACTTCCTTGATAATGGTATTCCACCAAGAAAATGTCTTTCTTTCTTTTTTTTTAAGG
Source organism: Gambelia wislizenii (assembly GCA_030847615.1). Classification (NCBI taxonomy): domain Eukaryota; kingdom Metazoa; phylum Chordata; class Lepidosauria; order Squamata; family Crotaphytidae; genus Gambelia; species Gambelia wislizenii. The sequence continues at coordinate 116,886,276 of JAUMIR010000004.1, forward strand.
ACTGTAGTATCACCCTGAACATTACAGTCAAAAATTCTTTCCTTCAGGGTTTGATGGTAGTCACTTGCCATAAAATCTGCAGCTGATAGATTTTTAACCCCTAGGTGTATTTGAGCAGCCCTGTGCTCAGATATCTCCCCCTCAGTTGGGCAAACCAGCATAGCTCCGTTTATGATCACATTACACTGTTATAGCACTATTAGTTCACTCTAATTGCTATGGTTGCCTCCTGTGGAATCCTGGGATTTGCAGTTTAGGGAGGGGCATTTAGCATTATCAGCCAGAAAGCTATTAGGTTTCATTAAACTACAAACCCCAGAATTCCACAGGAGGCAGCCAGAGCTGCTAAAGTGGAATAATAGTGCTATAACAGTGTAGTGCAATAAGGCATTCGGTAAAGGAGGTACTCTTCATTGCAGTTAATTTCCCTAATCATCTCAAACAGACTAAATAGATGCTAACGATGATGGATGGTAAGAAACTGGGGTCAGAGGAGGTCAAATGGAATCATGGGGGCATGGCAGAGAATCAAAAGTCTTTGTAGAAAACTATTTTGTGAGAATTCCGAATTCACTGTAATCTTCTCCCCATATCTCAATCTCCAGTAGCCTTTGGGCCAAACCTTTGGCAGAAGAAAAACAGGAATAATTGCTCTCCTTTGACATCAAAAAAGTGAGTGGACTGAGGCCATCTGCCTCTTTGTAATATGAGCAAAGTTGGTGCAAGCTCATCTACTTTATGTAGAACAGGCATGGGCTAAGTGCAGCCCTGGGCCACAAGCTGCCCCTAGAGCTGGTTTTAAGATATGCAACACCCCCCTCTTTTGACTCCTTCAGAGTAAGGATGCCAGTGAAATCCACCATAGAATCCACTCTAGTCCAAGAGGACAGTATCCAGCTTTGTCCCAACAGAATTATCAGTCCTAATACCATCATGAGTGGACTCAGGCCAAGCTGAGAATCTCTGCCATTGCAAGACTTTATCAGGAGAACTCAGATGAGATCTCACACATAATCTCACACAACTGCAAATCATGTTAGACTACATAGGATTAATAGGAGAAAAAAATCTGGAAGGGGGTTGACAGAATCAACAAAAACACCTGACTTGCTGAAACACAAGTGAGATGGATTAAGTTTGACAGACCATCTTTTGTCTGTCAAAGAAGGGGTGAATTGCTTCTCCTGGGTAAAATCCACACTACATAAATAATCCTGTTTGAAATGCAATTATTTGACATTGCTTCTTCTGATTGAATCCTGGGGTTTGTAGTTGTACAAGGGAGATTATCAGACATGGCAAAAACCAAAGAAGATCGCGATGAGAATAGGAAGGTGCAACGTGATGACATCCTTCAGCGTCCCAGGGGCGTAGCACGGTCGTGAGTAAGGTGTCCCTTTGTATTGGTGGCTTGTCTCCATCAATGGGAAAGGGAAGCCTCATCCATGGCAGCACTACACCTCAGAACGACTGACGATGCGGGCACCTGATAATGCCACCTTTTCGGTTCTCCTCACAATCTTCTGATGCAGTTGGGAATATGGTTTTTGGTTGTATTCCCCCACGTCTGATAATCTCCAAGGTCTTTAGCCTTCCCTGCCAAAAATGCTGGTGCCTCACCAAAGTACAAATCCCAGGATTCCACAGGAAGGATCCACGGAAAATAATTCAGTTTCAAACTGGATTATTTGTGTAGTCTGTATTTGACCCCGGAAGCCTCTGAGAACAGCAAGTCCTCTTTTTAAATAGTTGGGAAGCTATTAAACAGCACGTGTGCACACAGAGCACATTTTTCAAAACCAGAAATGGATTTCTGCTTCCTTCCACTTTGGTGTTTGTTTTTTTCATTTTCTGGAATTTTTGGCAGTCTGCACGGCCACTAGGTGGTTGCAGGAGTAGAAAATTTTGCTGAAGCTGCCCGTACCTGCTGTAGAGGACTATTCACTAAATGTATGATGGTCAGACTAGAATGATATGATTCTGCTTTTGTTTGTTTATATATTTTGATAAAGGGTATTTATTATTCCTAGCAATTAGCATGATTTTCATTCTGATAATGGGATTTCTTTTTAGATGCATGCCTCAGCAATCAGACTTCTAATTAGACTTGCAAATCAAGCCCATCTCTACTTTCCAATGACCACAAAATAAGGCACCTTAGAATGAACGGTACTGAGATAAGACAAAGCATGTACAACAGATGTCTTTCACCACTTAAGGGAGCACTACTTTTAATTATGTGCTAGTTTGGCCCTGAGTGTACACTCTCGTATGCAGTGTAACACATCAAGATTTTAAGGATTTCCACACAGCACACATTTTGATGTCAACATGTTAACTGTGAGATTTAACTTTTTTATACTGGTGTTGGTGGCAGACTTTCCCCCCTCTCCTTTAGTTTTGCTATGCTTCTGTTTTCATTAATTAATATATTTTATTAAAGATTACAAAACAGCCATTGAGAAGCTAAGTTTAGATCCAGATATGTAGTTCTTAAGATCACAAGCTTCCTTTCATTTGGTTCAGATGACTTTACTGCACCCTCTACTTTTCCTAAGGGATTTCTGTGATTTTTACTATATGGGCTTACTGTGATTGCCAGCTTTATTATACAGGCTTACAGTGTGTGTCAGCAAGAATCATGAAAACTTGTAATTGAATTTGCTGTTTCCACTGAGCAGCATAAGTACTCCATCTCTAGATATGTTGGATGAGCTTTGTCTAGTATATGAAGTGAATGTAATGCTAAAGCTCAATTTGAATATAAAAGTTTAACCTAGTTGTATGCCTTCAAGTTGTTTCTGTCTTATGGCAATCCTAAGGTGAACTTATCACAGGCTTTCTTTCAAGGAGGTTCGCCCTTACCTTCCTCATGAGCTGAGAAAGTGTGACTCACCTAAGATCACCCAGTAGTTTTCCATGGCTGAGCAGGGATTCAAATCCTGGTCTCACAGAGTTCTAGTCCAACACTCAAACCACTATACCACACTGGTTTTCAGAGTTAACCTAGTTACTTGGGGAAATGATTGCTCAGACCAGGATGGGGCTTAGATGCTGTATGAAACTGAGAAGAAAGCCCCTTACTCTGTGCATACAGAGGACTGTATACCAAGTGGTAACTTTCATAGTATGCATGTAAACTCTTGGTAATCTGGTTTTCTAGATATTTATTTTATTCCCTCTATTTCCAGTTTGCAGAGGTGAATGGTATTTCTATGGAAACAAAACAGCTCAAAGCATGCATAAGAGGGGTTATCAGCAGATTTGGGAATACTTCAAGATTTGAAGAACTAAACATGGAAGGAGGTTTGAAGGGGTGTCTTCCATTATGAAGGACTGAGCTATGATTATTGAGAGAGAAAAGGGGAAACTGGCAAGGAAAGAGAACTGAAAGGTATGACTGACTGACTGACTGACTGACTAGAACATGAAAGAGAAGCACTTCATATTCCAAAATGTTGTTATAAAATATTTCTATACTGTACATAAAATACTTAAAGGTACTTAATATCTCTTTAAGTTTCAAGATGGCATAGAAAAACTTTTTTTAAAAAAACACCTGAAAATACAGCAACTTAGAAACAAGCACAAAGACCCAGTGACCCAGAAGAAAAAGTATCAGAAAATGTATCAGTATATTCACCAAGTCCAAGGGCAAAATCTTACACAGTGTTTACATGTGATCTGGAAAAGCGGATATTACATTCTCTCCCCCTCCCCCAACACTTTGGCAGAATGATGTCAAATGGATAAGTGCACACAGCAATGCCTTGCTCTAGGGAAATGGTTAGTTGTATTCAGAAATGAATGCTTATGAGACAGTACACTTTATTTCAGTGTCCTCATATTTTATAGTACGGCTTTCTTTCATGTTTTGAACCCAGTGAGAAATTCCTGTTTGCAAAACACTGTCACACATAACATCCCAGAACTCCACTGGATTCCATCCCTGTTATCTTATTAAATCCCTGTTACCTGATTTCAAATTTCAGATGCCCCAGTCACACACAATGAATGGGACTTTCACTCTCCCTTCCTTCTGTGACAGAAATTGTACAGTTCACCCATAAGCCTATTCTAAATAGTATTGTTGGTCTTTTGGCCTTCTCTGATAATGCCAAAGACTTTGGGGGCGGGATTCCCTGGCAAGCCCCCTAAAATCTTGCTATCATACCTGAAACATCCTGTATTCATGTTAATTCCTTGCAAGTTTCCACATCCTTTTCCACCACACATACTGCATTTTCTAGGGCTGGAAAACAATGCAGTAAAGGACTTCTTTGTTCTCTCTCTCTCTCTCTGGCTTTTCTTCGCAAACGAAGATTCAGGAAGGACTCATCCCGCGCTTTCTGCAAGCGCGCTGATGACTAAAAAGGCCAATCCGAGATAAACAAGTCCGGTTGCAAAAAGCACAGCAGAAGGTCTCCTTGGGTGATGCTTTTGGGTTGTGACTCTTTCTGCGTTGTCGTTTCTCTTCAAGACTTGCTCGTCGTGAGTTCTCAAATAAGGCTGCAGCATTGTGGATAGTGCGCCTCCATGCCTCCCGATGTGAGGCCAGGGCGGACCACTGTTGGTGATCAATTTGGCCAAGCCTGAGATGTTGTTTCAGGGAGTCTTTGTATCGCTTTTTTGGAGCGCCCCTCTTACGCTGACCCGTGGTGAGTTCACCGTAAAGTAGTATTTTTGGGAGGCGATGGTTCTCCATCCTAGAAACGTGCCCTGCCCAGCGCAGCTGTGTTCTCAATATCATGGCCTCAATGCTGGTGATCCCTGCTTGCTCAAGGACAGCAACATTCGTCACATAGTCAGTCCAGTGTATATTTAGGATTGTGCGTAGACAGCACTGATGAAAGCGCTCGAGGAGTCGTAGGTGGTGGCGATAGGTGACCCATGTTTCAGATCCATAAAGGAGGATAGACAGTACGATGGCTCTATACACACTGATTTTTGTGCTTTGCCTCAGGTGTTTATTGCTCCAGACTCTTTTGTGAAGCCTTCCAAATGCACTATATGCCTTTGCTAATCTGTGATTGATCTCTTTGTCAATCTTGGCATCTGAGGAGATGATGCTTCCCAGGTAGGTGAACTGCTGAACGGACTTGAGCACTGATTTGCCGACGGCAATGTGGGGATGGTGGTGTTCGTCCTGTGGTGCAGGCTGGTAAAGAACTTCTGTTTTCTTCAGGTTGACTTCTAGCCCAAACAGCTCTGCAGCTGTTGCAAAGCAGGATGTAAGAAAAGCAGCTTTCCGCCTCACATGTAGCAAACTACAACAAAAACTCCGAGACATGCAGAACAAGTGGTGGATCAATATAGCAGAAAAGACACAACACTGTGCAGATCTGGGTGATCATAGAGGATTTTATGAAGCTCTTAAAGCAGTGTTTGGACCTACTTATCAGGTCCAAAGCTCCTTATACAGTACAGATGGTCAAACATTAATTACTGATAAAGCCTCCATCCTAAATCGTTGGGCTGAACATTTTCAAAGTCTCTTTAGCGCCAACCGAGTAGTCCAAGGCTCAGCTATCCAATATATGATACAAAAACCAATGAAAAATGAATTAGACATAGCTCCCACTTTGGAAGAGACCCTGAAGGCCATACAGCAGATGAAAAACGGCAAGGCAGCTGGGATTGATGGAATCCCACCTGAAGTTTGGAAACACGGAGGTCATGCACTCCACGAAAAATTCCACGAATTCCTTGTGAATTGCTGGGAAAAAGGGGAACTGCCATCAGACCTCCGAGATGCAGTCATCATCACCTTGTACAAGAAAAAAGGAGCAAAATCCGATTGCTCAAACTATCGAGGCATAACACTGCTCTCTATTGCTGGAAAAATCCTTGCAAGGATACTCTTTGTTCTACACAAAGCACATATTAAAAATACCAAAAAAACACAGTACAATGTATTTGGAATTTGAAAACACTGCAATTAAAAAAAAAATCCCTAGTGCTTCCTCTCCCTGATCCCTGCCTTTGTGTTTAGCTCCTTTCTGCTAACTCTAATCAACAGAACTTGATTACAATTCATTTTTTCTTAGGGTCCCTGGATATTTTATTTCCCAAAAGTATAATATGGTCTCATTTAACAAAATGGGCAGAGGAATTTTCCTTTTTAAGTAAGATAATCAAAATGAAGATTGGAGACAGTACACCGAAAGGGGAAATGTTGTCGTTGTTGTCGTCATGTGCCTTCAAGTCAACTCAGACTTATGGCGGCCCTATCGTAGGGTTTTCTTGGCAAGATTTGTTCAGAGGAGGTTTGCCCTTGCCTTCTTTAGAGTCTGAGAGAATGTCACTTGCCCAAGGTCACACAGTGGGTCTCCACAGCTGAGCAGGGAAAACCAGGACCTAAACCAGGGATGGGAATCAAGTGCCCAGCTATAGATGTAGTCTAGTTGTAGATGTAGACAGATATAGCTGGACTGCAATTCCCAGTATTCCTCATCATTGGCCATCCTGACTAAGCCTACTGGGAACTGGAGTCCAACAACACATATAGAGCCCAACAGTTCCCACTCAACTAAAGCAGATCCATTGAATTAAATGCTGAATGGAAATTTAACACGTATATGTAAAACACATTAATTCAGTGGGTGCATCTTATTGGGATTAGGTATTGGCTTTTGGCTCCAAAACACTGAGGCACTAGCTAGACAAATTCCCCACAGGGCACAGCCACCACTGGTACCAAATTCCCACAATTCAAAAAGGATATGGACAAATTGGAGTGTGTCCAAAGAAGGGCGACTAAAATGGTGAAAGGTCTGGAAACGATGCCTTATGAGGAGAGACTTAGGGAGCTGGGTATGTTTAGGCTGGAAAAAAGATGGTTAAGAGGCGATATGATAGCCCTGTTTAAGTATTTGAAGGGGTGTCACGTTGAGGATGGAGCAGGCTTGTTTTCTGCTGCTCCAGAGACTGGAACACGGAGCAATAGATGCAAGCTCCAGGAGCAGAGATTCCACCTCAACATTAGGAGGAACTTTTTGACAGTAAGAGCCGTTCAGCCATGGAACACACTCCCTCGGAGCGTGGTGGGGTCTCCTTCCTTGGAGGTCTTTAAACAGAGGCTGGATGGCCATCTGTCAGGGATGCTTTGATTGTGATTTCCTGAGTGGCAGGGGGTTGGACTGGATGGCCCTCGTGGTCTCTTCCAACTCTGCAATTCTATGATTCTATGGTAGTTCCTTATCATGAGCAGGGCTAATTTCAGGAATCCCACAGATAGCATATGGTAGCATGGGAGACTATATGGAAATATCCATTAATCAGGGTTAATTTTTAAAAGAGTTTAGAAAGGCATAAAATGCAGCTATAATTATGCAGATGATGTGGTTCAGTTGAAGCTGTGCTTGAATATATTTGGGAATATGCTTCTAAAATGGACATTTTCGTGTACTGTACTCTTTTGTTTATTTCTTGAGATCAGATACGTATCTCATGAGATTTTGTGTTAAATATTTAATGATTCAGTGGTGGTTTGAAGTTTGGTGGCTCTACCCCCAAATGTTTATGAAAACATATCTTCCAACAGTGTCAGAACATAGTCATATTTTGTGACATTATGGTGGTACATAAGTAGAAGTGTGCAGAAACAGAGAGGAGGTTATAAATATAAACAAAGGAGTCAGTCACTGGGGATAGCATATGAAAAACATACACTTTAGAAATATGATTTATAATGATGTAAATACATAATTCATAAGCTGTTGCAAGACAATAACTGGCACAATATAATAATAATTATTATTTTATTCATTTATATACTGCCTTTCTCTCAATAATGAGACTCAAGGCAGCTAACATATTTAAAAACAATGCAGATTAAACTATGTAAAAGCTTCAATAAAAGTCTAAATATAATTAAAAACAATTAAACAATCAATAAAGGTAAAAACATTAAACATTAAAAGCATTAAAATTCATGAAAAGACAACATACAAATACAAACAGCATTAAAAGTCCAGCCCAGTCAGTTTCCAAAAGCCTAATGGCATAAAAATATTTTAAGTTGCTGACAGAAGGACAGCAAGGGTGGGGTCATTCTGCCTCCATAGAAAGGGAGTTCCAAAGTCTGGGAGCAGCCCCTGAGAAGGCCCACTCCCTTGTTCCCACCAGACAAGCCTGAGAAGGTGGTGAAAAGAGCATCTCCAGATTATCTGGGAGCTCTAATGGGCTCATAAAGAGAGATACGGTCCTTCAAATAGCCTGGACCCAAGCTATACAGAATTTTATAGGTTATCACCAGCACTTTGAATTGTGGCCAGAAACGAACTGGCAGTCAGTGGAGCTGTTGCAGCAAGGGAGCTGGGTGTTCCCTGTACCCAGTCCCAGTTAACAGTCTGGCTGGTGCTATTTAGACCAACTGAAGTTTCTAAGCACTTTTCAATGGCAGCCCCAGGTAGAACACATTACCATAATCCAAACAGATTGTAACCAAGGCATGTTTTACTGTGTCCAGATCCCACTTCTCCAGGAATGGGCACAATTGGTACATTTGCTTTAACTGTGAAAGGAATTGTTCTTCTCTTTCCCCACTCCCTATCCCCAAGCAGGGTGAAGTCATGTTGCTATTACTCCATTCCACAGTTTTGATTTTTTAATACATTTTGCCCTAATTGTGCAATTGCGCTGCCATGGCAGGTCACCAGCATGCCACAATTTTGCAAATCATGGCAGCATCCTCTATTTAGGAAAAGCATTGAAAATTCACAACTGTACAATTGCAGCATTAAAAAAAAAATTAAACAGCACATATGCACTACATAGGGTGGACACGAGTAGGAATGCGGGATCAAGTGAGGCAGTGCAGAAGACTGGTTGCAGGAACATGTATCACGAATGCGGCACCATCACACTATTGGAGAGAAAGTGTGAAATGTATTGTTTCCATACCGGTATGTTTCTGTTTGCTTAAATAATGTGATTGCTGCAAGACAATAGGCTGGCGTGATAAAGCCCTCAGTGTGATAATGCTATTAATGAAAAGAGAAATCAGACATTGCAGAGCTGACAGGAATTCTGAAGTAGACATTTGACTCAGTCTAGATTTCCTATATGCACTAAGGTGTACCATGGAGCTTTGGGGCAGGTATTCACCCTGGAGGTACCCAATCCATATATATAGTTCTTTGTACAGTTGTCCCTTCATATTCGCTGAGGTTTGGTTCCAGGACTCCCCATGAGACCAAAATCTATGAATACTCAAGTCCCATTATATGCAATGGCATAGCAAAATGGTGTCCGTTATATAAGATGGCAAAATCAGGGTTTGCTTTTGGAATTATTATTTTTTAAAGAATATTTTCAATCCATGAATACTTAAATCCGTGGATACCAAATCTGTGGATATGAAGGGACAACTGTACATGTAGAGATGTGGTCCCCACATTTAAATGATTGGAGAAACTATTTATTTAACAGGTGAGAAGAATCCATGGTTAGCATCCTGGTATTCATTAGCAGTCACCCATTCAAGTACTAACCAAGGCTAAACTGCTTAGCTTCCAAGCTCAGGCAGGATCCGGGGCCTTTAGGGTATTTAGTGACTTGTGTGTGCTTAAGTACAGCTTAATGCAGTCTGAATCCACTCTGGGATTTAGTCCCAAATTTAAAAGAGCTAATCCAAGAGCTTTTAAATTAATTCTGTCCCATAATAAGACAACACCTTGGATACCCACTTTAAAGTTTAGATAAAACTCAAAATGAATTAATTGCCCCACTAACATGGAAACCTCTAGCTACTACTTGTGCCCTAAAACATAAGGAAAATCATGAACCTGAATCATATTGGTTAGTCTCAGCTAGAGTAGACTCACTGAATCAGCTATGGAATGGTGAGTCAACACATAGGAAACTCCTATTGATTCAACGTCTAGCCTAGCTGAAACTAACCAATAGGATTCAGATAATTATTAATACATTATCTTCACTACTTTTCCTCACCTAAACTGCATTCATCCAAATATTTTACTGAGAACAGACACTACAGTACTTATCTCCACAATACAATAAAGAGACATATTTAAGATCAGGTGCACTGATTTCTCTCTATCCATCCGCAAAATAGGTAAATATGTCTGTGTCATGATAGAAAACAGGACTTTTCCAAAATCCATACACACAGACAAAAACAGTAGTTGCTAGGCTGATTTCAAGACATTTGATGAGCCTCTGATGTGCCCCTGCTTGGATTTCACTGTAACAGATTCACTTGTTGTCAGTGTTGTGGTTCAACCTGTCATCGTAAGTGATATTTGTGTTTGTGTAAGTAACAGCAGGAGAACTCCCTCTGGGCTATCCTCTAATACACAAGGCTCTGGAAGCGGCACCATAATATATTGTTATCTTTAAGTCATTTCTCATGCTTTATTAATGCCTTCTTCTGTGCATATTAGTTAGACGAGCCTATCTACTTAATGCTAATTTGTTTTCCAGTGCAGCATTGTTCTACCATATTTCTTAGCCAGAAAAGATAAAACAAATGCAGTCTGCAAATCTGCAAAAAACAGAGAAGAATCCAGTTTAGAATGGGTTCTTTTGTATATAATATCCATCTGCTAACACTTCTGAAAGTTACCCAGTTATTTTAAAAAATATATTTCATAATTAATTTCTGTAGCATTTCATTAAATTAGCTAAGTCATACAGCAGTGACCTCTAGGTTTCCAGGTGTTTTTGTACTCCAGCTCCCATCAGCCCCAGCTAGAACAGGTGGTACTCAGGAATGATAGGGATTTGAACACCAAAACATTTGGGGAGCCTCAACTTGCTCACTCTTGCTCTAGGCAGATTTTTTTTTTAATACCCAGGCATATAAATCAGATGTCAAATCTTTAAATAAAAAACATACACACACGCCACCTGTGTTTCATTGATCAAAATGTTAAAAAGTGTCTCTTTGTCCTTACGATGCATAGGATATTAATGTGTTAAACTAATACTGAATTTTCTTTTTTTAAAAAAAGAAGAGAGAATGAGAGAAACAACTTGCATATGATATCTTGACTGGTAAGTTTCTTCTGTACTGCTTGAAAATATTTGTTCTCAAATAGCCAATGCCTTTATTTACAATATTCAGAATAAGTAGAAACTCAGGAAGAAAGTGTACTAAATTGGCTGAATCAGCAGATGTTATCTTGTTGCCCCCCATGCATTTTCATTTGCAGTTCTCCCTTCTCTGCAATATTTCATTCTTGAGCTGTTTGCTTCTGTCAGAAGTTCAAAGACAGCCCAATTTCATAAAAGGGAGATCTTATTGATTGATCCAACATATTGTTTTCCCCCCACCTGCATTTAGACCAGTTCTTGATGCACATTCCCAATTTTGAAAACCATTTCATGAGTCAGTGTGCAGTTTGGAAAAAATCTATAAAATGAGCTCATTACGATGCTAGTTGCTGAATATTTTCCTTTGGTTCTTTGCAATGCAAAACTAATTTCACTAGCCCTTTATCTCTCAACAAAAAAAGAATAAAAGTTTTCATGCATGCATAAAATATACAACATACAGAGCACATATAGATGTGAATGTTGTGCATCATAGTCCTCATATACTTTTTATGAGCTCTCTACTCATTAACGTGCTTGCCACCAAATTTTAAACCTCTTTCCTTGCAGTTTCTAAAACTCACAATTTCTTATATGTCACAAAATCAATTCAGCTTGGAAGTGCTTCTTCATTTATCCATACTGTCATTTTCCCCAAATACAGAGAATGGTAGGCTATATATTGTTATGCTTAAGTATAGAGTTCGGTCGGCAACATCCTGAGGTCTGAGTAGCATATTTGCTTTTCGCTGGCCCTCAGACAACTGTCCAATTTAAAAATGGAGTGGATTTTAATTAAAAAAACAAAAACAAACCCTTCTTCACCCACTAAGTAGTGCAGGTAAGAATAGTTTTGCTTTACCTTGCCTGTTTTAAAGCCTTTTTTTTAAAATAAAGATTTTGAAGAGGCGAAAAAAGCCCCCCTGCATATAAAACAGCATGGGAGGAGGGAATATCACAAAAAAATAATGGATTTTTAAAAATTCAAAAATGGGGGATGGTATTTGGAGGCCACTGAAACAGCCTTGAGATATGCAGCCCACAAGCCATGGTTTTCCCATACCTGGTTGAAAGAGCCTGTTGTCTCATAGAGCCTGCTGTGTGAGAAATGGGCTAGCTCCGTCTATCCTACAGACAAAAGTAACTGGGTCCATACTAATTACTGTTGGAATTAACATGACACAGATTGTGGGTTTTGATGGCTAAAAGATAAAGAGTTACCTTCACAATAGCTGACTCTGAAATATACAAAAACTGCTAAAGAGCTAAAGACTCATTAGCTGAAAACAGGATTCAGTCTGCATGGGATACAAAAACATCATTGTCATCATCATCATCATCATTCTAATCCCACTTTTACCCCATCCAGGATTCAAAGAGGCTTGCAAAAGTTAAATCAGATGCAGCTAGAAAAAGGTTTATATCTACAAAAGTTAATAGAGTGCGGCTATACTATAGAAATAATGCAGTTTGACACTACTTTAACTGCAATGGGATCCTACAGAATCTGCAATCCTACATCCTACAGAATCCTGGGAATTGTAATTTTGTGAGGCATCAGCCTTTCGCACAGATGCCCAAAGTAAAACTACAAATCCCAGGATTCCATAGGATGGAGGTACAGCACTTAAAGGGGTGTCAACACATATTATTTCTACAATGTAGATGCACCCATATATATATAAAAAATTAAAGTCATTCAAAACATGACCATTAAAAAGAACAAATATAACCAACACAACACATTACAAAAGGTCCTTTCCCCTATGTATTCAGACCTCAAAGCCCTGCCAAAACACAAAGGTCTTCACTCACCTACAAAAGAATAGCAGAGAAAGCATCACTCTAACCTCTCTAGGAAGGGCATTCCAGAGCCTTGGAGCAGCCACCTAAGAAGGCTGTCTCCATGTTTCCACCATATTTACCAGAGGGAAGGCCCTCCCCTGAAGATCTCAAAACACAGGCAGGTTCACATGGGAGAGTACAGTACTCCAGATAACCTGGACCTGAAAGATCAGAGAAAAGAGATTATTTAAAATTCAGGAAGGTGCTGCATGGATCTGAGTTCTGCTTTGAAGCCTAGGAATGTGTTGCTATATTCTAGAGCTTATACTGAATAGAATTGAGCTCCGGTTTGCATACTTAGTGGGAAAATGTCAACAATGGAAGCTGCGGGACTTACCCCGCGGCTTGGGTTGTGGCTGGGAGAGCCCCCGCCATGGCGCCAACCTCGTGGCGGCATGGGGGCCGCCATCTTCCCACGAGCCTTCTTCCAGCTGGCTCTGGCTGGCTGGAAGAAGGATCGTAAAACAACCAATCGGGAAGAGGCTGCTCTTCCCCGATTGGCTATCTGGGCATCACCTCGACCAATCAGAGAGCGAGGCTTTCTGGCTCTCTGATTGGTCGAGGGGACGGAGACTGCACCCTGCAGTCTTCCTTCTGGTCCGGCAGCTGGGGATATATTCACAGCCCCTGGCCGGACCCAGGCAGTTGGCTCCAAGGAGCCAAAGACCCACCCCACCCTCCCTAGTTAGGATTCTATTGTATTAGCCAGATCGTTGCATGCTTGTTGTTTTTGTATTCATGTCACAACTTGCATGGGGTTGGTGGTGAGCACGGGGGACTGATTTAGTTGGGGGTCACAGGGGGGCTTGGATTCCAAGCCTTTGCCATTAGGAGCCGTACGACCCCCCCCATTAGGGGGAGGGAGGGCTTGTTTCACCCCTCCCCTTCTCGTGACCCGCTCACGTGTTTCCGGTCACGTGCTTCCGGTCACGTGGCAGTTAGCCAGTGGGCTAACTCGATGCTTGTTCCGCCCGGCTGGGCGTTTCCGTTTCCCCCATGCTCATACGCCAACCAGGCAACCACCATCACCAAGTTGTGGCCATTTCTGCCAGTACTATCTCACTTTGTACCAATACATCTTTCTGTGCAATTATGTGCTGTTGTTGTGTTTTCATTTCGGGGATTGGGGGGGGAGGTAGGGTGACCGGCGGGGATCAGTCTCACTCCAGCACGCAACTACATCTCAAAACTTGCCTTTCACCTCCCTCCATACACTTAGCCTTGCTCTCTCCTACAGGCAGGCCCATGACCCTTCTGAAATTGGGATTTGGGTCAAAGCCACAAAAAGGTATCTCACACCTATATTAGGGCACTAAGCCTACAGGACTGTAAAGATAAGGTCTCAATGAACCAACATACCACTCTGAAAACACTTCATGCTGGGTGATTTTTGGAGTTAAGCTGTATCTGGACTAGTTAACACTTCAGTGGAAGACCACCAGAGAATATAAGGGATCTGCAGGTAGAGTAAAGGGGGGGGGGAATCCTATCTGAAAGTCCTGCCTCTGGATAGCCACTTCCAATCAGAATTGATAATACAAGGCTAGATGGACTGATGATTTGATTCAGCATAAGGCACTTTTCTATGTTTTCATGAACAGCAGGTCTTTTGAGATCCCTGACTCAGATGGCTAGATAACCTGTTCCTGGTTAAAGAATACTGAACCAGGTTTTAGAATCTGAAGTTTCCAAATTTATGTGGTTGATTTTAAATTGGAATAAAATCATATTTGAAAGTTACTTCAAGGTCTGGTTCTCCACTGTTTAGTGAAGATACCTCATTGTCTCCAATTGGAAAGGCACTTAGAGGTGGGTGAAAATAAGACTGTTGGGCAGCTGATAGCCACCCAGCTTGGAGCCTGCTCTTTTAAAAATCACTGGCAAAACTGTGTAGCTGTCTGGCTGGTCAGCTAGATGAATGCAGGTCGACATGCTGGTGTGGCACCTAGAGTGAACCAGAGTAGAAACTCTTCTTCAGTTTCCACTTGAGCACACAGATTTAGGAGAAAGCCCAGCATGCATTTTATCTTTCCTGTGGGCTGTCATTATGGAGATTATCAGATGCACTAAATACAGCATTATCATAATGCCAGGAGATCGCTAAAGGTCTCCCTTTTCAGATGACATTGTTCCTATCTCATCATGCACCCATGCTGCTGCTGTTCAGCTACCACTGCTTTTTATTGACGGGCTAAGCCTTAAATAGATCCCTCCCATTCCGTTTCTGTAACAGAATGTCCCTGCAAGTGAAA
Source organism: Gambelia wislizenii (assembly GCA_030847615.1). Lineage (NCBI taxonomy): Eukaryota > Metazoa > Chordata > Lepidosauria > Squamata > Crotaphytidae > Gambelia > Gambelia wislizenii. The sequence goes on from JAUMIR010000004.1 coordinate 116,901,431, forward strand.
AGATGCCCCATTATGCTGGTGTGATGCCAGCATCAATGGGAGGTCCATGCCAGAACACTTCCGGGTGAGATCAGGACATCAAGGTAAGTGGCACACTTTTTTGTATCCTTCCCAGTTACTTGTTATGTTTTTGGTATGTTTAGGTACTTGGTGTAACTTTTTGTCTTCTATTTTACTTTTTATGTTTGAATTTCCTGTGCTCTCATCTTCTTGCGAGAACAGCCGGGATTTGAAACCAGGAAGTGAAAGAAGGTCTGTTCAAGCTCCATTCACTCCTGGGCTACCCTGCTGAGGGAACGATGCATGATTAAGATAGGTCTGGAAAAAAATCTTTTACAGGGACAGGAGAGGGGTGGGAGAGGAGATTGCGAGACGAGAACACTTTTTTTGTTCCTGTCTGATAATCTCCTATGTCGCAGTTGACAGAGCCAAGGAAGGAACATAACCAGGCTGCCTGACAGGTCAATCATGGTTTAGGGCCTTTGTCAGTTTTCTCTCATTATATATTCAGGTATTGGTTACAGGAGATTTTTTTTCCTTTTTATTCTATCACAACTGGCATTTGGGTACCTGACAGTGCATACAGTCAGAGATAAGTCAAGTGGGCTCTTTTAGAACCAGCCATAGGATCTGTTGAAGAGGCTTTTGGTAGTCTTCACCATGAGGACTACCAGACTGCTAGAAAGAGGCAGTAATAAGAGGCTCCCACCATTTGCTGTTTTCAACCACTCTTTTCTAGTAATCAGAGTAGGTTATTTCCACTGTCAAAAGACAGTCATGCTTGCATCCCTTCCCCGTGTTGTTCTAAATTAATTGAAGCTGTGAGTAATAATGCTGTGGTGTGTTTCAGCTCAGTTCCATGTGCATATCCCATCTTTTGTTTCTTGGTTTTGCTCCCCACTGTGGGCACAAATGTCATTCCTCTCCTCCTGTAAAAGCGATGGCTAAAGAGAACAAAATAATGCTGTGAGAAAATGCAAGATGCTGAAGCTTTGAGTTCCTTCCTCCTCCCTTTTTGAAATATCACAAAGAAATCATCTGCAACAGATCATTCCACACCCTGTTCCACACCCATCTATCCAGTATTCCTCAGTGCTTCAAGACACAGCTCAGTCCTGCACAGGGGCAGGGAAAGGCATTCAGCAAAGAAACTTATTTTATAAATGCCATTCAAACAAAGGAATATATTTCTCCTCCAGAATACTAGGATCAATATTCTTATATGACAGTTAAAATGTGGTGCACCATGGGAGGGCACAAAATAGTTAAACATTTAAGAGTAAGATCTAGGTTTACAAAATGAGGAGGGTGAAGTTGAACAGCTGTGATCTCTGCATGGCAATAGCTTGGAGGCATTCTGAATGCAGCGGACAGATGCTGACAGGCTGACTCTGGGGTTATTATGGAGAAAGTATTTGCATGCTCAGAAACTGAAGCCTCAGTGACACAATAAGAGTAGTGTATTGCAGGCAATATGTCCATCTGAGTCACCAAGGAAAACGACAGTTTTTATCAAATGTACATGTTGCAGGAGGCTGTGTAAGGGCTAATGTTTTATTTATATACTGGTACTGAGAATGAGCCAGTGTGGTATGGTGGTTTGAGCACTGGACTACAACTCTGGAGACCAGGGTTTGAATCCCAGCTCGGACATGAAACCCTACTGGGTAATGTTGGGAAAGTCACACTCTCTCAATTTCAGAAGAAGGCAATGGCAAACCACCTCTGAACAAATCTTTCCAAGAAAACCCTGTGATAGGATCGCCTTAGAATCATCATAATTTGGAAACTATTTGAAGGCACACAACAGCAAGAAACTGAAAATGAGTGGAACCTTTCTTTTCCCTACCATTCTCATCATGATATCCATCCCAAGCCATCACAGGAGCACTGAAATTAATTCAAAGCTATTATCCATGTTTCCACTCTGCATTTGTCTTTAAGTGGTTTAGGAACATATCTCCCTCTGTACTAAAGTGGTGGTACTATGTTGCATAGGATTTTATCAGACTAGCATCTAAAATTGCTGTAATTCCACGAAAGAGGAAAGGGGAAACATAGTGGAACTATTACACTTATTATCGCAAGTCACTGTAATCACACGAAAGAACCACCACAGAATTATTGCGTGACCACCACTACACCACTAGCACTTTAAGAGTGGGACTTTACTTCCATGATTTAGCATGAGCGAGATTTCAGCAGTTCTCGCGAGAAGATGCAAGCACACTTAAAAACCCCTAAAACCCCTTACCTTAATTTGCAAAGTAAACAAACACACAAACCCTTAAACAAACCTAAAAATGAGCAAACAAACCAGGATAGTTCATAAAAAGAGTGTCCCATTGATAGTTTTCATCTTCTCACCTGGAGGTTTTCTCACTGGGAATGGGGAGAGGGGGAAGAGAACCACCCATTCATGTTGTAATCTCATGATTACAACGGGACATGTTTTCACACACTCTTCAATGCCACGAAAAAAGTGATATTGAGAGCTATTGACAGCTTGTACTGTTAATTAAAAGCAATGCCTTATTCATGGCTGGAGTACAGTTTGACCACACAAACATTACAACATTATGCAATAGCTGAAACCATTCACACTACCATGATGTTGTAATTGTGTGATTTTTGCTGCATCTGATAAAGTCCTTAGACAATGGAAGGTTTCTATATATTTGATGGACTGTTTTTGCACTATAGAGAGGTGATACATTTCCCCTCTCCACCTCCACTTTATAGGATTAACTACCGAAATCAAATTATTTGAAATGTGTCACTGGAAGAGAGTTCTATGAATACCACAGACCACCAAAAAGATAAATAGACAGATCCTCAAGCAAAACAAGTCTGACCTCTCACTAGAACCCAAAATAACTAAACCAAGACTATCATACTTTGGACATATCATTAGATGACATAGCTCATTGGAAAAGATAATGGTGGGGAAAGTGGGAGGCAAAGGGAATAAAGGAAGCCACAGCCCTGAGTTGGCAAAACCTGGGCAGGGCTGTTGGCTGTGGATCTTGGAGGTCTCTCGTTCATAGGGTAACTAGCAGTTGAAGGCAACTTCATGGCACTTAACAAACAACATTCAGTTTTAGTGCTAACAGCTAGGCAAAACAGGAACAGTGAACAACATGCCATTGTAGGAGGCATAGATTATGATCTGTAACATATAACTGTTAATACAAGAATGTGTAAACATGTGTAAAAAAAATGTTGGCCTAGGTGGCAAATAAGATTACTGACCATAAATTATTTGTATGTAAGATACTGGAAACAGTTCAGAACAGCAAGTAATTATTTCAGTGTCCACTGCATTTTAAAAAAAGAAATTATAGCTGTTATGATTCACTTTATACTGAATCCAGCAAGTTAGATGAACTCTTTAAAATGCTTTATTGACTTGTTTCCAAGTCAATTAAGTGTTTATGAACTCGGTCTATACTGGTACTTCTTGCAAATTAAATTATTAAGAGGAATGTTATCTGTTCACTTTTCCATGTGCACATATATGAACACACCATTAAGTATCACCAGTGCTTGTTTTTATTTTTTAAAAAAACCTTTTCTGTTTTTGAGAGGTGACTTGGCTCTTTTCCAGCTGATTTAGAAATATCCTTTGAAACAGCAGGTCTATACAATAAAAACTGCAGCATGTACACTGCACTCTTTATTTGTAACCGTACCACCTGGGCTGCCAAGGATTGTATCTATGACCATCATGGCAATCTAATTAAATATCTGAGAATCAGACAACTGGACATGATTCAAGGCAAGCTCAGCATTAAATTACAAAATTTAGCCTGGCCACTTAATCAATAGACTCAGCAACTAGCTCTAGCTAGCAATCACCCTAACTCACAAGCTTGATGACTTGGTTAGACATACTGTGTAACAGATGTCCAACATACAGCTATGAGCCTTAATCATAAATATGATACTTGAGTCTGGCATGGGATAATACAGAGAAAATGTCTCAGTTGCCAGCAAACTGCTTGCTCATCATGGAAGAGAAAATACTTTTAAACGGGCGAGTGGTCTTCTGTCTGCTATTGCAGAAAACTTCAAGAACCTTCACTAATTTGCTTTCAGTGATTCATCAAGATGGCCCTTTGTTTCACTAATCTGAGAATCAAGTGATACCACAAGACAAGGAATTACCAAAATCTGATAAGATGCTTTTCATGTTGCATCTCCTGTCTGGTAGTACTGTTCCGTTCTAAAGCATATATAGAATAAGCAGCAAGAATATTTCCATTGCCAGCAGTCTTCTTCATAATAAGATAAAACATGTTCACCACCTCAATACTGAAGTATCATACTACATGTCCACCATAAATAATTTTGACTTTTTAAAAACAGTGTGAACTGCATTGCCCTCTGCTGTATCATCCGATCCTAAACTGGGTAGTTCAGCTCCATCTTTGCCCAGCTATGATCCCACGTCCATCTTCCTTTCTCATCTTCCTGTCTGCTTCAGCAGACTTCTTTTTCACAAGCTAAAGTTCCAGTCCTACACACACTTGCCTGTTATTGTGATAACACTAAAAATAGCACTTGTTCCACTGTTGGCCCATGAGTGGATTAGTAAAGATGAAAAATGGATGTTAGCTGCAATTTCAGCCTTGAAAATACACGCATGTGCGCGCGCACACACATATGCACACATAATTTGTAACCATGGATGAGTTAGCCAGCTCATAGTTTTCTCCTTAATGTAATATTTAATACTGCATAGCTTATTGTTTTCTATGAACACTTTGGGGAGAATTTTGTAAACAATTAAGATGTAAATATTATTTTAAGGGATATCATACAGCCACTTGCACTGCTTCAAAGGAAGCCAACCTGAAGGGTACAAATTTATATGTGGAATCCCTGAAACATAAAAAGCCTATGATTTAGTTTAATTTATTAAGGCTTATACAAATTAAATACACATCATTAACAGAGCATAATTGGGGAAAGAAAATATGACATGAATAAAATACACAAAAAGGGAATTTCTTTTATTTACAGGGATATGTATTATCTAAAATTAGGATAATGGAAACATTTTAAAAATTATGATATATGACATGAAAGATAACAGGATATGCTATGGCATGAGTGAGCACTACACAAGGATGGTAAGAATATGATACATAGATTATTTTTGTTTATTTATTTATTTATTTATACCCCGCTCTTCAGCCACAAGGCTATCAGAGCGGCTTACAAATTGTTTTAAGCAATAGCAATTTACACATCTACACTGCATTAAACAGTTTCCAATGTGTGTTAGCTAGTTGCCCCCACAAGCTGGGTACTCATTTTACCGACCTACGAAAGGATGGAAGGCTGAGTGAACCTTGGAGCCCTCTGGAATAGATGTTTTCTTCATAGACTTAAGATGCTACACATAGATTTAAGTTACTATGCAAAATTTGAAACTGCAGTTATGAACAGAGAAGAAATGTTTTCCACAAAAATAATTTTAGACTGTTGCTATGAAAGCACACTAACAATGCAGCCCTATAGCTCAGTGTTACTGAAAGTGGGGCCTATGGACCAGTGTCCACAAGCCACTGGCTGCCTGTCCCTGGCTCTGAATCATGGTGGGGGGAAGGATTTGCTGGTCCTCTACATCAGACAGCTTGGAAAGTACTGCTTTGATGATGACTATTCAACAGCAAGTCACACTGAGTTTAATGAGCCTTATTCCATAGGAGTTCAATACAGAGCAGAACTCTTCAGAAAGAAGGTGGGGTGATTGTTAATGTCCAGAAAATAAAAGGCAGTGAACGTTTAAGCCAGAATAAAGGGAAATGACACAGTTAAAGAGAATGATGTTGAAAGCAGGGTTTTTAAAAAGATAAGCTGCTATCAGCCAGCCAGAATGTAATGCTATTGTATTTCAAAGCATGGTATTTCTGTTGATCAGGAGACCACCCACTGATTAAAGAGGACACGGTAAAGCTGTGAGTGCAATACCGTCGGATTTATTTTTCTGTCTCGGCCTTCTGGGATAGTAAGTAGCTTCTCTTACAACCTCAGATTTCTACCACCCAGGAATCAAAACCGCTAAAAGAAGCACAACTGCCCGCCTGTCTACGTGCGCTTCCAACTACGCGTTTGAGTCTGAGAAGAAGAGCAAGGCAAGCGGAGAGGTTTAGGACCCAGAAAGCGCCGTCAGGAGGCAGTAGTTGTGCAGATAGATCACTGGGAGACTCTAAAAGGGTCCAGTTTTAATGCTGCCTCTAATCTCTGCAACAGCCGCGCTTCTCACAGCAGCTCAAGGTTGGGCTGATCCCGGCCAGGGTTTGGGTTTGGTTGGTTTTTTAAAATTTTGATTTCTCCTTCGAGTCCCTGCCAGAAACCATGTCACTGGCTCCTTGGCAATGGAAACCAGCCTAGAGGGAAAAAGTGGCTTCAGCTGATCGAGCCTGACTGAGAGCGGCGCGGTGTCATAAAAGGAGGTGCCCGAAAATGAAGACGCTGATGGTAAGTCAGTTGCAAGTACTCAGAGGGGATCCCACACCTCCGAGGAGAAAGAAAGCGAGCCAACCTCGCCAGGCAGCTGGGTCCAGAGAGCCCCTCGGCTTTCCCCAGGCGGGCGGACGGGCAGGCAGGTTTCCTCTCTTGCCTGGCTCTGGGGCGCTTGGCTTGTCCTGTCAAGCGATGGCCGCGTTGATCAAAGGGGCGAAAACCTGCGGGAAGGAGGCGGAGAACTTTCCCGCCTGTTTTTCTTTAGGGTTTCTTGCGGGGTGGGTGAGGGAAGGAAGTTCTGGTGTTTGGCGATGGTGGCGACCAGAAATAGGCGAGCTGTTTAGGAAAAGGTCTATGGGGTGGATAAAGAAACTCGAGGCGCTCAGCTCAAGGCGCAACGCTAGCATTTCAAAGGCAGAAGAAGAAATACATGTGTGTGTGTGGGGAGGGGGGAGAAAAGTGATGTCCTACCAAAGTGGAACAGTGGGGCCGGGCAGCCCACGAAATAAGGGGAAAGGTGGGCCTATGAGGCTGAGAAAAGGGAGGAGGATTGAGGGAGAAAGGGAGCAGTAAGAGCGGGAGAGTGGTTTCTTCAGCGACCAACCGCGCTTTTCGTAAGGCTCCTCTGCTTTTCCGAAGTGGACACATAGTAGGTTTCAAAAGTCGAAGGCTTTGAAGGCATTTTCTGAAGATGCCAGCCACAAACGTCAGAAGTAAACTCTTCCAGAACACGGCCTCACAGCCGGGGGCGGGGGGAACCCCAAGGAAAATAGTAGGTTTTCTCGCTCCCCGCAGGGCCCAGCCGAGAATTTAAAATGTCAGTTCGGGGGCGATAGAAAGAAGCCCCCCACCCCTTTCCCCGCGAAGGAGTAGAACCTCTCAAGGGAATAAGAAAGAGGGAAAGTCATTTTTTAAAAAACAAAGTCAAAACTTGGAGAGATCACAAAAACAAACAGTAGGGGCTTCGGCTCAGGAATGCCAGGGCGCGTGTAGAAGGAGAGGGGGTCCTCCTGATTCTCACACATATACCTCCCCACGCCTCAGGTGAGGAATAGCCCGCCTGGCTGAGCCTTGGAAAGGAAGAGGACAGAAAGCAGGGCGCACGGGCTTGGCGAGTGACTCACGGCGCTGGCAAGGGGCAAGCGGGGGGAAAAGGTTGGAGGAAAGGAGCGGCGGGAAGCGAAGAGTTAAGGCTGTGAGGCGGAGGGCTACATCATTAAAGATACAGGAGCCCTGGCCTTATACCTCACGAGGCCACTCGTCGTCGCGACGACGAGTGGCCTCGTGAGGTAAAAGGCCAGGGCTCCTGTATCTTTACCAACTGTGTGTGGAGAGGAGGGTTCGGCCGATAGCATCCACACGCACCCATTAAAAGGTACACGAGCCTTGTCTCCTCCTCCTTCACGGGGCCACCTTGGCAGCAGCTGAGCCCCAGACCTCGAGGTCGCCGTCACCCCCACCCCCCCCCGACTGGGCTTGTGGTGGTCCTTGCTCGCCTCCTGCTCCTCAGCCCTCCTTCCCTCCCTTCCTCCCTCCTCCCCCTGTGTTGCGTGGGTTCTTCTCAGTGTGTCTCCTTGTCCCCCCTTGCAGCGACATGGGCTGGCTGTGTCTTTAGCGCTCACCACCACCATGTGCACTAGCTTGTTGCTCTTGTACGGCAGCCTCGGCGGTGGTGGTGGTGGTGGTGGAGGCGGAGAAGGCCAGAAAGAGCAAAGCCCGCAGCAGCAGGTGGCAGTGACAGCCAGCCAGAAGCCCGCCGCGAGCCAGCCGCAGCTGACGAGTAGCACCAGCCAGCGACGCCTACCTGGCCTCTCCTCCGGCCGCCCCTTGGAGGGCTACATCAGTGTCCTAGACCACAAGGTGAGCGGGGTGGGGGGAGTGGGGCGGGGCGGGGATGCTGAAGTGTCATTGGACGCCAGACAAATGATTGACACCTGCGCCGGGGACGGAGCACCCCTTCTCGACGACCCCACCCGGCTCTTGAGCTATCTGATAAAATGGTTTGGAAAAGATACGATGCCCGGGGGCAGGACCAGTTTAAGGAATTGGGGGGGGGGCTGCAATGCTTTATTTTGGGGGACCCATATGTTTATCTCAGGTCAAGGTAACCTAACTCAGCCTAAGCTATTCACAGTACAGGATGGTCAGATTATTACTAAGAATGTTTTTGCAGGAGGAGGGTTACTGCCCCCCCCCAAAAATGATGGGGCCCCCTGCAGATGCTGACACCGCTGGTGCCTTAAACCGTCCCTGCCCGGGGGGGGAGACCAGAGGTCTGTAAACTGTGGAGGAAACAATGGGGGGGGGTGTTAGAAAATATTATTTTGTATGTATGTGTGTTTTAAAGATGAAGCTGTCTCTGTTCTTAAAAGTGTTGACAGCAGAGTGGATGTAGCTTTGTGGGACGTTTGTCTTTTAAAGGTTTGCTTTCAAGGACCGGTTTAAGGATTTTGGGGACCCCTGCAATGCTTTATTTTGGGGGACCCATATGTTTATCTCAGGTCAAGGTAACCTAACTCAGCCTAAGCTATTCACAGTACAGGGTGGTCAGATTATTACTAAGAATGTTTTTGCAGGAGGAGGGTTACTGCCCCCCCCCAAAAAATGATGGGGCCCCCTGCAGATGCTGACACCGCTGGTGCCTTAAACCGTCCCTGCCCAGGGGGGGGGGAGACCAGAGGTCTGTAAACTGTGGAGGAAACAATGGGGGGTGTTGGAAAATATTATTTTGTATGTATGTGTGTTGACAGTGTTGACAGCAGAGTGGATGTAGCTTTGTGGGACGTTTGTCTTTTAAAGGTTTGCTTTCAAGGACTGGTTTAAGGATTTTGGGGACCCCTGCAATGCTTTATTTTGGGGGAGCCATATGTTTATCTCAGGTCAATGTAACCTAACCCAACCTAAGCTATTCACAGTACAGGATATTCAGATTATTACTATGTTTTTGCAGGAAGAGGGTTACTACAGGGCCCCCCACAATGATGGGGTCCCCTGTGGATGCTGACGCCACTGGTGCCTTAAACCGGCCCTGCTCTAGTCTTTTAAAGGTTTGCTATTTATCCCTGGATAGTCACCAGTCCACAATAAATGGTATTATCATCTCATCTCATCATTACACTGCCTAGTGGAATCTGGCAGAGCAAACATCACATCTTTCCCCTAGCTTTTTTGGTGGAGGTTTACAAGAAGTTGTGTTTCCTTTTGTCCTTCTCTTAAGAATCCAGGCAAAGCAGAGGCAGGCCTTAAATGTTCTGGACATGTAAATAGTCTTTGATCACTCTCTTTGAAGGGCAGCATTTAAAGGCATCTCTTAATTTAAAGCAGGTCTATCTGGTGTGAAACACCAGCAATAATAATAATGATGATGATGATGATGATAATAATAATCCATTGTGCCAGGTATTGACTGCAATTATGTTGTTTTTTCTATAATGGAAACTTGCCAGGGAATGGCACTGGTCCAGGGACGACCATTTTAAGTAGCACTGATCTAAAGTAAGCCTCACCTGCAGATGTAAGTCTATCTGTGATGGGCACTTTCTGCCTCTTAGCAAAGTCTGTAATGTTTGTTCTTGGAGCTCTATAGAGTCTGGAGAATCCATACACATAAGGCACAAGGAGAGATGATAACAACTGATGCTTTATTTCCCCGTCTTTTTATAAAGCCTATGCGTGCAGTTTAAGACTTCTCCATAATGGCTTGGATGAATGATGCTGAAGAGGTGATGTTATATATACACAAACAGTCTCTTCACCACAGCAGTCTCTGAACAGAAAGAAAATTTGATCGCCTGGATAAGTTCAGAATAACATTCTTGTCGTTAATAACATTTAGTACAGCCAAGTTGATACTTTCAAGACCCAGAAGCAGTACTTTATAGTATTTGAACAGAAAGTGAGCAGAAAGATATTTATTAGTGCAGGAAGTGGTATGGAAAGAATTTTTGGATTGTCACAGTATGATGTGAAGTAAATTGTCCTGTATGAAGAACAGCATAACATATTTGTATCGAGGCATCTGGTGGTGGTGGTTGTATGCAGACTGGTGGTGGTGATTGTATGCGTTCAAGTCATTTCTGACTTACGGTGATGCTAAGGCAAGGTATGTTCAGAGGGGATTTGCCTTTGCCTTCCTCTGATGCTGAGAGAGTGACTTGTCCAAGGTCACCCAGTGGGTTTCCATGGCTGAGCAGGAATTTGAACCCTGGTTTCCTGGAGCCCTACTCCAACACTCAAACCTCTACACCATGCTGGGACAGTACCACTTCACAAAAAAGATTCTATCCTATGAATAGAATAATGAGTTTCTTCTCAACTTTCTTTCATGTTTACATCACAAGAGATTTTTTTGAAAAAAAATATTTAAGGTTATTGGATGTAATTGATGGAGGGTAGACCATTCTAACATAAAGCTTTAACTTACCTGAATGTAAATTCATTTCAAATTAACAAAACCTAAATAAAAATATTCCAACTCTGGAGTCCTTTTTTAGTACCATGGATCCATTGCCTTTATATAATAACTTACACATGGAATTGAAGGAGGAGTTCCATGCAAAACTTTATGTCCTGAATCCTAATAGTGAGTTCCCCTCTGCACTAAAGTAGACTCACTGAATCAATGGGATTTACCTGTGTGTTGACTCAACATTCAACAATTGATTCAGTGGGTCTGCTCTAGTGGGAATTAATCAATTTCTTGTTAATATGTTGCTGTATTGTTCAATAATATTATTCCTACTGTGACAATCCACTGGTTTGAGACAGACAGGTAAAGTTCAGTGCTAATGCTAGTTTTAAACCTCCTGTTTTTAGTTTTAGACAGTCTTATTGCTTGGAATAGTTTCTTGCAAATGCCTCAGGGTCAATTTTTTTTTCCTGGTGGAGGAAAAACTTCAATTACTTATTTTCCTTTCACTATTTTCTTTTAAAATTGTGAAATATCAATTTTATTTTAAATAAGGCATGGAAATTGGTAATTAATGCCCTCACCACCCAATACAGGTAGATGAACTGACACTGGGAAAAGCTATTCATCACAAATCTCAGGCAGGGATGAACAGGAACTAATAAAGTAGGAAAAGCTGCAAAGGAAGTATTCAGTATAAATGTACAGAAGCCTTGAAAGCTTTAATAGCATTTTGACTGCTACTCAGACAAATTGGTGATGTAATTCCATTTTGTCCACAAATCAGATCTCAAGAAACATAAGAGAATTTGCCCAGAAAACACTCAAATGCAATTGGCTAACAATGGCATAATGTCAATTCTCCATGAAAAGCAAGTGACTAGAACATGGCAGTTCCAGAGAAAAGAAGATGTGGAAATAACTGAATAATATTTGGAAGTATGTGTATGTAGTATACAGAGAAAAACAAGTATGTGGGAAATGAGTCAGAGTTTCTATCACAATTTCAGCTGATTGCTGATTATCTACATTATCATTTCTCTGATTATAGCATGAAGGGTACTTTCCATGGGTGCTAACTATATTTCAAAAGGAACTGGTAATTTGTCTCAATTTCTTTAATGAAAAACTATAACCTTGAGCTTCATTGCCTTGATCCAACAAAAGTGGGGTTGTTCATTCAAAAGAAATGTAAATTTTAACATATAGGTAACTGAATAAAAATGGTGCTGTCTGGCCAACAAAACTAAAAATAATGCTGATAATTTACAAGTAAATATGTACAGAACTGCGGTGGAGAAGATGGTATATTATTATGCTGAAAACATGCATAAATAAAGGAATCTGGTTATTCTACAATAAACATTGCTATGCTTGTTAAAACCTATCTATCTGCTAAGGAATCAGCATCTAGATTGTATTGTGAAATGTAGCTTTTTTAAATGGAAATAATTGGGGGAAAGCTGCCAAACATAAAAACATTTTCATTTTCAGGATAGAACCATACCAAGAAAAATTCTGAATACTTTACAATATATTCCCAAGTACTTTCAGCGAACATCCTGGTCAGTGTATTACATTTAATTGAATCATGGTGATTCAAGTATGTGTCTGTGTACATGTGCATAGAAATAGAGCAGAGAACAGTACAGTTAATTAAGTGTTTGATGAAGAGTCATTCTGCAAATAGTTCTGTACCTCCATAATCACCATTATAGTAAAACATAGTTGGCAACATAATTAGTTTGTGTGAATCAAGGGGTCCTGTTACTGGAATTTGAGAACAAAGAAAATACCATTCATTTTGTTCTATAGAGACCCATTTATAATAGACAGAATATATATTGTAGTTGGAAATCTACTGAAAATTGCTGCTTTGTCTCTTTTGGTGAAAGTAAGGTCATTATTTAATGAAATATAGAATATAACTAGTACTTAGTTGAAGCATCACATCAGGGAAGAAGCTGTGAAGCCTGTAGATAACAAGTGACCCCCAAGCCACTTCTTGTGGCCTTCCAACCCCCCCCCCACATTGCCCCCTAGTCTTCTTCCTACCAGCAGATTCAAATTGCCATTTTCTCATCAAAAACTACTGCTGTGATTTGTCACTGAATTAGGTTGGGAAATCTTGACTTCTGAAACAACCTGTTTCCCCAAAATAGGGTTCCCAGCACAGTCGTGACTGTGCTGTAGGAACCCCTTTTGAGGAAGCGCAGGATGGAGGCCTGTAACTTTGCCTCAGCCCCTGGGCTGTTGCCAGGAGAGCAGAGGGTGAGGCTAGAAGGGATTTAAGATCAACCCCACTTGGTGCGGGAGCGCCCATGTGCCTCCCTGGTGTGGGAGTGCTCCTGTGCCTCCCAGGGGTGGGAGCGCCAGTGTGGCGTCTCTTCATATCCTGGCATTGGGTTAATTATACTCTTCGCAAGACAATGGAGAAGGGTTTGAGGCATTATCTACCCCTCTCTGGTATAGTTATTTAAGAAGCCTGCTCTTCATGGAGCTGATGGGATTTTTCTGTTCAATGAGGGCATTTAATTTTCTGGGAGATATGCAGTGGGGATTTGAGGTCCCTGTTGGATAATCAGGTGGGGGAAAGGGGCTAAGCAGATGCTTGCCCCTTATCTATGGCAGGTAGAGGGAAGATTTTGGTAGTTCGGTGAGCACTTTTGGCACCTCCCCCTTTTGGGGGTGAAGGGGAGAGCTGAAACTGCCCCTTTAGTTCCTGCGAACAGAGGGTTGGGGAAAGTGACCTCCTTTGGGGCTGGCCTGAGTCATAAACTCTCTCTTTGAGTCCTGTGACTTGGGGGAGGGACTTTTGGGTTGGCCTTCCAGATGCGGGCTGACTGGGGAGCAACCCAGCTTATGGGTTCTCCCTGGGGTTCAGGTGTTTACGCCCAAGGAAGTTTGGGGAGGGGTTTTTGGTGATGACCTCTTTCCCCAACAATTCTCACACTAGGTTGCTCCCCCATTGCAGATCTCTCAGAATGGGGTTAAAAAGGTTATAGCTAAATAATAGTGGCCCTTTACAACCCAGCTATATGTGTGATCTCTTTATTTGTGTCTGGTCTCCTTATCCTTGAATCTACCATCAATAGGGTTCCCAGTGCAAATCAATCTGGAATAAGTTAACACTACCAAAATCCTGTTGAAACAATAGGTCTACTGTAGTTAGGTCTAATAATTGGATTTAATCCTATCATCTCAACCACTGAAAGATTTACCTCCCAAACATTTTTTTTCTGAAATAAGACTCCCCATGGCATATCTTTTATATACAACATGTTCCATTAATATGTGCCAAGTCATCTGTCAACTCATGGTGACCCCATGAATTTCATAGGGTGGTCACAAAAATCAACATGGATTTCTCAAAAACAAGTCATGCCAGACTAATCTTATCTCTTTTTTTTCGATAGAGTTACAAACTTGATAGATGAAGGGAATGCAGTGGATGTAGTGTCTCTTGATTTCAGTAAGGCTTTTGACAAGGTCCCCCATGATATTCTTGCAAAAAAGTTAGTAACCTGTAGGCTAGACAATGCAACTGTTAGGTGAAGGTTTTAAACAGTGGCTGGATGGCCATCTGTCAGAAATGATTTGATTTTGTATTCCTGGATGGGAAGGGGTTGGACTGGATGGCCCTTGAGGTCTCTTCCCACTCTATGAGTCTATGATTCTTAGGCAATCAATATTCAGATGCAGTTTGCCATTATGTTCCTCTGAAATTGGTATTCCTTGGTAGTTTCCCCATCCAAGTATTAACCATGCCCTTATCCTGCTTAGCTTCCAAGATCAGAAGGGATATGGTGCCATATACAGTGTCAATAATGAAATGTCCCTTATGCATTTGAAAAGCTTCACATTCTAACAACATGAAATGCTTGATGTAAAGCTGGGGTGGGAATACCCAATAGCTCCAGGGGTCCTGTTTCCAGTTTGTCAATTGGCTGAGGGCAGCACACGAAAAGGGGGCATGGCTTAAGTGCAAGAGGTAGGGGCTAAAGAGGTGGTAGGTCTTAGGGTTAGCATAGGGTAGAAATACAGTAAAGAAACTCCCAACCATTGTATTAACTTTTCAAATGAGATTATTATTACATCCATTAGAATTAGGTTGACTAATGTATTAACTCACCCAAATTACTGTATCAACACTATTAATAATCATTGTTGCTATAATTAAATGTATTCGAATTCAAATTAAATTAGTAATAAAACTATTTAAAATGTTATATTATGACCAATTCATAATTCTCACTCAACCCATTCAGAATACATTACTTGAAAGTAGTTGTTTTCAATCTGTTAAAGATTAAATTTATCAGGAAAATCTCCCTCATCAATTTAAAAAAAAAACCATGTAAGTCATTTCTATATAAAGATTTTTTTTTTTTTAATGACCGCTGTGGATACCAAAATCCATGGATGCTGAAGTCCCATTATATACAGTGGCATAGTAAAATAGTGTCCTTTATATAAAATGGCAAAATCAAGGTTTGCTTCTTGGAATTTATTTTTTGGAAAATATTTTCAAGTCATGGATGGTGGAATCAGTGGATACCAAATCTGTGGATACAGAGGGCCAACTGTCTTTACTATATAAATGCTCCTGATCTTCTTACCATTTTGCACAATATTAATTGATTTATTGAAACCATTTTTATGATGGTTTTCATCCCAAAATGACTCAGAGAGCACCTTACCAAAAAAAAAAAAAAAAAAGTAACAAGATAGTCCCAGATCTCAGATTTACAGTCTAAAAGCCCCAAAACCAAAGGTGAAGGATTGGAAGGAAGAGGTGAAAAAGCCAATTTATCCTCTTGTCTTTAATTACCGACTTCTTGTAATAACCAATTGGAATCAGAACAGGTCAAGGACAAGAGGAATCCAAAGAGGAGGCCATTTTTTTTCTCTCCACTGCAACTTGATGGAACCACCATTGCTCAATGACAGTTGAAAGAGAGGGAAAATCTCATGGATTAGCTTCCCATAGAGTTTATCAGATGCTCAACTTCCCTTTTTCTGTCTGCCAGCACAGATAGCCAATGTCTACTGTGAGGGTCTTAAGGCAGCACTGAAGAACCTTTGGCCTTCCAAATGCTTTGAACTATAACTCCCATAGTACCTTGCCATTGTCTATACTTGATTCAGGCTATAGACTTCAAAGCCAAAGCTTCTGGAAGGCCAAGTGTTCTCTAGCTCTCATCTCAGTAGACAAATTTGTATTGGCTATTTTTTGTACAATAATTTGTTCATAGGTTTCTATTTTATGAATACAATCTCCATTTTAAGGAGCCAGCATAGCATAGTGGTCTGAACATTGGACTTTAGAGACCAGGATTTGAATTCCTGCTCAGCCATGGAAATCCATTGGGTGACCTTGGACAAGTCACATAATGTCAGCCTCAGAAAACCCTGTGATAGGTTCACCTTAGGGTTGCCATAAATCGGAAACAACTTGAAGACATACAACACCACAATAATCTCCCTTTTATGGCTCTTTCATACTGAATTGCCTTGTTTTTATTTTGACAAATCTCAGTTGAATTAAGATTTGAAAGTAATATAATATTCAAGAGAGGGAGGGAGGTCGAACCGTCAAGGATTAATTTGGCAGGTTAATTATTTTGTGTTAAGATTGATGATTAACAGTGAAGTCCTGAGCACATTTACTTGGTCAGTTTTCCTAATTTCATGGGATTTTTTCCCTAGGATGTGTGCATTGTTCTGAAATTTAAGTATCCATTTCTTTACAGAATAAATTTTGAGTACTTTAATGAATATGACATTTATTTTTATCAAATAGCAGAGGCAAGACATTGTTGGGGGATTGCATTACATGAAGAGAGGGCATGCAGAGAGAATGTTTACAGCAACAGTGCAGGTTTAGTAATTGATTTGGGCATATCCAGAAATTTATTCTGTATTCTGCTGTATGCAGGACGGGTAAAAAGATTTCTGTATGCATAAACAGTGCACAGTAGGGCTAAAGACTGGGAGGAGATCACAGTTATATTCATACATGGGGATAGAATTCAAAGACATAGCCGGGCTAGTCTGGAATATCAGTAGGCCAAGGGATTTTGTAGCACCCTTGGAACCAAGGACTTTATCACACTACGCTGTTATAGTGCTATTATTTTACTTTAATTGCTTTGGATGCCTCCTGTGGAATTCTGGGGTTTGTAGTTTAGGAAGGCCTGAGAGCTCTCTGGCTGAGAGTTCTAAATGCCCCTCCCTAAACTACAAACCCCAGAATTCCATAGGAGGCAGCCATCCCAGATAAAGTGGAATAATAGTGCTATAACAGTGTAGTGTGATAATCTCCTCTTAGAGAGAAAGAAGTTGGAGAAAAAGCTTTGGTAGACTTAGGCTGCTGCCACAGAAAAGCACAGGTACAGGATGGGTGACACCTGGCTTGATGGCAGTACATGTGAAAGGGATCTAGGAGTCTTAGTGGACATGAGTCAGCAGTGTGATGCAGAAGCTAAAAAAGGCAATGTGATTCTAGGTTGCATTAATAGGAGTATAGTGTCTAGATCAAGGGAAGTAATAGTGCCCCTCTATTCAGCTTTGGTCAGACCTCACCAGGAATACTGTGTCCAGTTCTGGGCACCACAATTCAGAAAGGATATTGAGAAGCTGGAATGTGTCCAGAAGAGGGCAACAGATGGTAGGAGGTCTGGAAGCCATGCCCTATGAGGTTTAGGGAGCTGGGCATGTTTAGTCTGGAGAAGAGAAGGTTGAGGTGACACGATAGCCATGTTTAAATATTTGAAGGGATGTCATACTGACGATGGGGCAAGCTTGTTTTCTGCTGTTCCAGAAACAAGGACACGGAGCAATGGGTTAAAACTACAGGAAAAGAGATCCTACCTAAACATTAGGGGAAATTTCCTGACAATAAGAGCTGTTTGGAAGTGTAATATACTGCCTCATAGTGTGGTGGAGTCTCCTTCTTTGGAGGTTTTTAAACAGAGGCTGGATGGCTATCTGTCGGGAATGATTTGATTGTGTATTCCTGCATGGCAGGGGGTTGGACTGGATGGCCATTGTGATCTCTTCCAACTCTATGATTCTGTGATTCTTGCAAGAATACATAACATGGGAAATTCAAAAATAAAAACAAAAAGAACACAGAAAAGGTTTTTAAAAGCACAGGACCACACTTAAAATGTACCAAGTAAACGGGAGGGTCATAAAAAGCGTGCCACCTATCTGGAGGTTGCGATCTCACCTGGAAGTGTTCTGGCTGGATTGGCCATTGATGCTGTGTTTTTGTGAGTTAAATGGCATGAGGTTTCATACGCTGGCACTAAAGTGCCACGGGGATCTATTGACAGCTTAGGCTGTCAATAAAATAGGATGGGTTTTGGCCAGGCATAAATGCGAAAGGGCAATGTTGTTTGATATGTGCACTTTTTCGCATTTATGTGGCATTGTTATGACGCTGTATTTGATGTGTCTGATAACGTCCTTGTTCTACTTCCTCAGTTACATCTTCCTCTCCATGCATCTGAGGAAGTCTACTAAAGTTTATGCTCCAACTTCTTTCTCTCAGTTAGTCTCAAAGGTGCTACAAAATTTCTTTGCACATTGATTATCCTCTTACAGATAGCTACAAATATATATCCATTCCTGATTCTGGATATTATGGCTTATCCACATTAAATTATTACATCTGTATTAATTGCACAGATAATTCTTTCGTTTGTGGACAGTTCTGCTTAGATGTCATTGTCATTAGTGTAGGATTTATAAAAAGAAGTCTTTAATTCCTACTAAAAGGTTATCTTTTAAATAAAAAGATAAAAACTCTTACATTTAAATCTCATGTATCAGATAGCTAAGTAGACTTTTCATTAATGAAGGCATCTGGGTTTGAGTGCCATTGCTTTTCCGAGCTAGAGTAAACCCCCAAATCAGTTGGTGAAATTATATCTCTTTCCATCTTGGACAATACAATTGAGCAAAACCATGAATTAAAAAATTTAAATTAGGTAGATGGACTTACTGAAACAAGTGACTAAAATGTGTTTACCATTGAAGGGTTGCATGTGAATTGTTAATTAGCCAGGAGAACAGATACTGCTAATAGATTCCCCCAAATCCATGCATCCCCTGTCCCATACTCCCCAAATCTACTCTGAAGAAGTAGCCCACTTGGGAGCTTTCTGTATATTTTAGTCACATGACTCAGGCTCACCCAATATCTATGCCTATTCAGATGTTAACTGTGCAGGTGTGTGTTCTTTTTGCTCATTGCAGCATTAGCTGTTTCTCTCAGCTGGAGAAATTGCATTACTGGTTCATTTTATTCCTTTTTTTTTTTTTTTGGTTTAAACTTTCAGTATGCATTAAGTGATGGCATTTTGTGTATATTACGAAGAAATGGAACAACTATTGAAAATGGTACCTTTTGCTGCATGGCAGATTGCTAGTTTCTTTGCAAACAGTTGTCAGTCTTGACTTGGCACTAACTCTGTTTATAATATCTTGAATTTCTCTGTCCATTATTGCTTTTCACTATAAGTGAATCATCTCAGCATGGTGTGCATTTATAATTTTATACTACTATGCATTTACTATAGAAAAATTGGCCAGGATCCAATGGTGTACCAGGATTGGCCAGGATCCAACACCTACCAGCCAGCCAGCCAGCCAGAAGAAGACTCTGCAGGGCTGTGAGGGAGCCTTCCTTCCTTCCCCTTACACCGGGGTAAGGGCAGCTGAGGCAGCTGAGCAGAGAGTTGGGGTGTGGCCAGGAGTGGCTGGCCTTAAAAGTCACTCCACCACCACCACCCCAGAACACCTACCAGCCAGCCAGCCAGCCAGAAGAAGACTCTGCAGGGCTGTGAGGGAGCCTTTCTTCCTTCCCCTTACACCGGGGTAAAGGCAGCTGAGACAGCTGAGCAGGGAGTTGGGGTGTGGCCAGGAGTGGCTGGCCTTAAAAGTCACTCCACCACCCCACCCCAGGAACACCTACCAGCCAGCCAGCCAGAAGAAGACTCTGCAGGGCTGTGAGGGAGCCTTCCTTCCTTCCCCTTACACCGGGGTAAGGGCAGCTGAGACAGCTGAGCAGGGAGTTGGGGTGTGGCCAGGAGTGGCTGGCCTTAAAAGTCACTCCACCACCCCACCCCAGGAACACCTACCAGCCAGCCAGCCAGCCAGCCAGAAGAAGACTCTGCAGGGCTGTGAGGGAGCCTTCCTTCCTTCCCCTTACACCGGGGTAAAGGCAGCTGAGACAGCTGAGCAGGGGGTTGGGGTGTGGCCAGGAGTGGCTGGCCTTAAAAGTCACTCCACCACCCCACCCCAGGAACACCTACCAGCCAGCCAGCCAGAAGAAGACTCTGCAGGGCTGTGAGGGAGCCTTCCTTCCTTCCCCTTACACCGGGGTAAGGGCAGCTGAGACAGCTGAGCAGGGAGTTGGGGTGTGGCCAGGAGTGGCTAGCCTTAAAAGTCACTCCACCACCCCACCCCAGGAACACCTACCAGCCAGCCAGCCAGCCAGCCAACCAGAAGAAGACTCTGCAGGGCTGTGAGGGAGCCTTCCTTCCTTCCCCTTACACCGGGGTAAAGGCAGCTGAGACAGCTGAGCAGGGAGTTGGGGTGTGGCCAGGAGTGGCTAGCCTTAAAAGTCACTCCACCACCCCACCCCAGAACACCTACCAGCCAGCCAGCCAGCCAGCCTGAAGAAGACTCTGCAGGGCTGTGAGGGAGCCTTCCTTCCTTCCCCTTACACCGGGGTAAAGGCAGCTGAGACAGCTGAGCAGGGAATTGGGGTGTGGCCAGGAGTGGCTGGCCTTAAAAGTCACTCCACCACCCCACCCCAGGAACACCTACCAGCCAGCCAGCCAGAAGAAGACTCTGCAGGGCTGTGAGGGAGCCTTCCTTCCTTCCCCTTACACCGGGGTAAAGGCAGCTGAGACAGCTGAGCAGGGAGTTGGGGTGTGGCCAGGAGTGGCTAGCCTTAAAAGTCACTCCACCACCCCACCCCAGGAACACCTACCAGCCAGCCAGCCAGCCAGAAGAAGACTCTGCAGGGCTGTGAGGGAGCCTTCCTTCCTTCCCCTTACACCAGGGTAAGGGCAGCTGAGGCAGCAGGGAGTTGGGGTGTGGCCAGGAGTGGCTGGCCTTAAAAGTCACTCCACCACCCCACCCCAGGAACACCTACCAGGGGCCAGGAATGATCTGGGAGCGGGAATCGAGGTTGTGTGGGGGAAGGGAAGGTATGGCGGCAACAGAGTGAAAAATTGTTACAAAAGAAGGCAGGATCGATGTTTAATACCTATCCTGCCTTCAGTTCACTCTGTTTCCCAGAATAAATTGGAGAGCGCACCAACCATTCCACAGACCCTTACTCTGCTCCTTTGCAATGCCAGGTCAGTTAAAAACAAGACACATATTATCCATGACCTTTTATTGGATGAGGCTGCCGACCTGGCATGCTTTACGGAGACCTGGCTGGGAGAGGCCAGTGCTGCGACTTGGGCGCAGGCACTCCCGGCCGGGTACTCAGTTAGTGAGCAGGTAAGGAAAAGTGGGCGGGGGGGGCGGAGTGGCTCTGGTTCATAAAAACAATCTAACCTTGACCAGGAAGCCTATCTGGAACACAGTCCACATCGAGTGTATGTACCTAAGCCTGAGGTCCAGGGATAGCTTAGGGATTCTGTTAGTATACCGGCCACCCCGTTGTCTAACAGACTCCCTAACCGAGCTAACACAGCTGGTCTCAGAGTTGCTGCTGGAGTCGCCCAGACTTTTAGTTCTTGGCGACTTCAACATCCCACTCGAGACCAGCTTGCTAAATCTAACTGGCGCAGCTCGGGAGTTCATGGAATCCATGACAAACATGGGCCTATCCCAATTGGTTGTCGGGCCTACTCACTGTGCAGGTCATACCCTCGATGCGGCCTTTAGTACGGAACAGGAATATCCGTGGGCAGAGGTGATTGAAACCTCCGCATTGTCATGGACAGATCATTTCCTGGTCAAGATGGAGCTAAGAGCCACTGTCTGCCCCACCGGGGGTGGTGGACCCATTAGAATGGTCCGCCCTCGAAGGCTAATGGAACCAATTGGATTCCAGAAAGCCTTGGAGGGTTCAATGGTTGGTAACGCCGGTGATTCTGTTGAAGCTTTGGTTAATATTTGGAACACCGACCTCACCAAGGCTATTGACACAATCGCTCCCAAGCGTCCTTTCCAGCCTGCTCCTAACCGTAAGCCCTGGTACTCAGAGGAGCTTAGGAAAATGAAGCAGGCTGGACAACGACTAGAGCGCACCTGGCGGAAGACTCGACTCTTAGCCGACAAGACTCGTCATAGGAATTTCCTTAATTCTTATCGAGAGGCGATACGTGCAGCGCAGAAGTCTTTCTCCGCTGCACGTATTGCATCTGCAGAGTCCCGTCCAGCAGAACTGTTTAGGGTGGGGGGGGGGAGCTGACGCAGATTCCACCTGCGCAGAACCCCTTACTCAACCCGACAACGGCCTGCTGTGATGCATTTAACATCCACTTTGCAGATAAAATCTCTTGGATAAGAGCCGACTTAGATGCCAGTGTTATGACTGAATCTATAGACGAGGTGTCCAGCAACTCCGTTGATGAAATTTTATTGGATCAGCTTCAATCTGTGAGTACAGATGACGTGGACAAGCTCCTTGGTAGAGTGAGGAAAACGACCTGTCCCCTCGATCCCTGTCCATCTTGGCTGGCCACCCAAGGGGGTGACGCATCGAGAGTACTCCTTAGGGATATTATCAATGCGTCCTTCAGGGAGGGCTCCCTTCCACCTTGTCTGAAGGAAGCGGTGGTTAAGCCGCTCCTGAAAAAGCCTTCCCTGGACCCCTTGGACAGGAACAACTATAGGCCAGTCTCTTTGCTGCCTTTTCTAAGCAAAGTGATTGAGAGGGAGGTCGCTTCCCAACTCCAAGCTGTCTTGGATGAAACCGATTATCTAGATCCATTTCAAACTGGCTTTAGGACGGGTTATGGAGTGGAGACTGCCATGGTTGCTCTGGCTGATGACCTCCGCTTGGGTATCGACAGGGGTAGTGTGACCCTGTTGGTGCTCTTGGACCTCTCAGCGGCCTTTGATACAATAGACCATTCCATCCTCTTGGATCGCCTGAGGGAGTTAGGAATCGGAGGCACTGCTTTGCAGTGGTTCCGTTCCTTCCTCTCGGGCAGATCCCAGAGGGTGAGGCTTGGGGACAGTTGCTCTACTAGAATAGAGCTTAACTGTGGCGTTCCTCAGGGTGCCATCCTGTCCCCGATGCTATTTAACATCTATATGAAGCCGCTGGGAGAAGTCATTCAGAGGCATGGAATGCGGTGTCATCAGTATGCGGATGACACCCAGATATACTTCTCCATGTCTCGGTCATCGGCTTCGACTTCAGATGGCATCTCTCCTCTGAATGATTGTCTTAAAGCAGTAATGGACTGGATGAGGAAAAACAAATTGAGACTGAATCCAGACAAAACGGAGGTACTAACAGTTACAGGCCCAAAACCAGGTCTGGGAATACAAACTCCAATCCTGGATGGAATTACACTCTCCTCCAAGGATTGTGTTCGCAGTCTGGGGGTGCTCCTGGACCCGTCGCTCCAGATGACTAATCAGGTTAATGCGACGGTCAGGAGTGCCTGTTATCAACTTCGGCTGGTACGCCAGCTGCGCCCTTTCCTGGAAACTAGGGACCTCGAAACTGTGGTACATGCACTGGTAACCTCCCGTCTGGATTTCTGTAATGCGCTCTACATGGGGGCTACCCTTGTGCTTGACTCGGAAACTTCAACTAGTCCAGAACATGGCAGCCAGGTTGATTTCTGGCGTTTCCAGAAGAGAGCATATAACACCGGTGCTAAAAGCTCTCCACTGGCTGCCTATTAGTTTCCGGGTACAGTACAAGGTGTTGGTTATGACCTTTAAAGCCCTACATGGCTTGGGTCCAACTTACCTCCGGGACTGCCTTCTTCCGTACGACCCTCCCCGCACACTTCGGTCCTCTGGGAGGAATCTGTTACAGCCTATGAAAACAAGGCTGTCGGTGACCTCCCAGAGGGCCTTCTCTGCTGCTGCTCCCAGATTATGGAATGGCCTGCCGGACGAGATCTGTCTTATTACCACCTTAGACAGCTTTAAAAAAGCTGTCAAGACGGATCTTTTCCGGCAGGCCTTTCCTGAATAATTATCCCGGCCCAAGACTCAGCTGCCCTTTCTAGGCTATGATTGTATGTTTTAAATTTTTTTTCTTCTAATTTATATATATTTTAATTAATCCATGTTTTTAATCCTTTGTAATTTAATATTATTTTAAGGGGTGGGTGGGCTAGGGTATGGTGACTATGGGGTTTTTATATTGTAAGCCGCCCCGATTGCGTTGCAGAGGGGCGGGATATAAATAAAATATATTATTATTATTATTATTATTATTATTATTATTATTACCTCCTCTTGATCCCACCAAAACTGGCAACAGTCTTCCGCTCCTGCAGCGCACCCCCCCCCCCCAGAATCATGCTGTAGAGAGCTAGGAATCCTCATATAGTAAGTTTTGGTTCTACAAGGTACTATAGTTGGAAAGAAAGTCCTAGTTCTCTAGCATTGGACACACAAGTACACCATTGGATCTTGGTCATTGGGCCATCTTCTGTCAGGGGATGATAGGACATTCAATCACCGGCAGAAGCCAAAAACTGTCTCAGCAGACTAGGTACCAACCCTTTCCCAAGAATACTCACACACACAGAGTGTTTGGAGTCCAGAAAACAGGAGGTGTTTTTAATCTTCAGTAGCTTCAGTATGTACGGAGACAAAGTGCTACGCCAGGCATCAGAGGATCATAGGAAGAGAATGAACACTGATCTGGCTTTTTTATATGCAACTCAGCACACCATTGGCTTACTCAAGCACATGGTTACATTGCATCAGATTTCCATACTACATGGCTTTGTACTTTAGTAACCCTTCTTCTGATGCAATCCTCATGCAGCTGTAGCATGATTAGCATGACTGGCAGTTCATGGAGTCAGTCATCATGACTCAGCATGATTTCTGCAGTTGTTTGGCCATTTTAAAACTTAGGGTTCATAGAATCATAGAATTGTAGAGTTGGAAGAGACCACAAGAGCCATCCAGTCCAACCTCCTGCCATGCAGGAAATCACAATCAAAGCATCCCTGACAGATGGCCATCCAGCCTCTGTTTAAAGACCTCCAAGGAAGGAGACCCCACCATGCTCCAAGGGAGTGCATTCCACTGCCGAACAGCTCTTACTGTCAGAAAGTTTCTCCTAATGTTGAGGTGGAATCTCTGTTCCTGGAGCTTACATCCATTGTTCCGTGTTCCAGTCTCTGGAGCAGCAGAAAACAAGCTTGCTCC
Organism: Gambelia wislizenii; assembly: GCA_030847615.1. Classification (NCBI taxonomy): domain Eukaryota; kingdom Metazoa; phylum Chordata; class Lepidosauria; order Squamata; family Crotaphytidae; genus Gambelia; species Gambelia wislizenii. Next base: position 116,926,701 of record JAUMIR010000004.1, read on the forward strand.
ATCCTCAATGTGACACCCCTTCAAATTCTTAAACAGGGCTATCATATCACCCCTTAACCGTCTTTTTTCCAGGCTAAACATACCCAGCTTCCTAAGTCTTTCCTCATAAGGCATAGTTTCCAAACCTTTCACCATTTTAGTTGCCCTTCTCTGGACATGCTCCAATTTGTCAATATCGTTTTTGAACTGTGGTGCCCAGAACTGGACACAGTATTCTAGGTGAGGCCTGACCAAGGCAGAATAGAGTGGCATTATTACTTCCCTTGATCTAGATCCTATACTTCTATTGATGCAGCCCAAAATCGCATTGGCCTTTTTAGCTGCTGCATCACACTTTGTTAGTTTTGGCCCAGCTCTCCAGTCCATCCAGGTCATTTTGAATTTTGATTCTGTCCTCTAGGGTATTAGCTACTCCTCCTAATTTGGTGTCATCTGCAAATTTGATAAGTATGTCCCTAATTCTGTCATCCAAGTCATTGATAAAGATGTTGAATAGCACTGGGCCCAGGACAGAACCCTGTGGCACCCCACTGGTCACATCTTTCCAAGACGAAGAGGAGCCACTGCTGAGCACCCTTTGGGTTTGGCCGGTCAACCAATTACAAATCCATTTAACAGTTAACTTGCCTAGCCCACATTTTACAAGCTTGTTTGCAAGAATGTCACGGGGAACCTCGTCAAAGGCCTTACTGAAATCAAGGTATGCGAAATCCACACCATTCCCTTTATCTACCAAGCTGGTAATTTTATCAAAAAAAGAGATTAGATTAGTCTGGCATGATTTGTTTCTCTGAAACCCATGTTGACTTTTTGTGATTATGGCATTGCCTTCTAAATGTTCACAGACTCTCTGTTTAATGATCTGCTCTAGAATCTTCCCTGGTATTGATGTCAGACTAACTGGACGATAATTGTTGGGATCCTCTTTTTTCCCCTTTTGAAGATGGGGACAACGTTTGCCCTCCTCCATTCTGCTGGGACTTCTCCTGTTCTCCAGGAGTTCTCAAAGATTATTGCCAATGGCTCTGAGATTACATTTGCCAGCTCTTTTAATACTGTGATGTACCACACGCACGTTCACATTAACTCAATAAGATTTCTTTATTAAGCAAGGAAACGTAGACCAGTAACATAAGCAAAGCCAGAACTGAAATCAATCCAATACAGACGCCAGATAAACCCTTACATTGTGAGAATGGCATGTAGGGAGGGCTGTAGGAGTGCAGCCACCGCCAGCTGCTCTGGCCTTGAAGCCACCTGAGAAACAGGATTCCCAGACCCAAAAGGCGAACTGGCTGCCATCCAGAGACAAAGAGGCCCAGGCAGGGTGAGTCAGGCCAGGAACCCAACTCATGTCAGGCCTAAAGCTAAACTCATGTCAGGATTTTCCATGGAGTCTACTCGAATACCCAGAATCCATGGATGAGCATGACATACCGCCCCCACAAGGAGAAACCTCCCTCCCCAAACCCAAACCTGCAGACAGAGGAAAAATCAAGCAAAACACAGGACAACCCCCCCCCCAGTCAGCCAGGCTTATCGGGGAAGCAGGCATGGAACTTCTTCAATAAGCGTGGAGCCTTGACATGTTCAACATTGACCCATTCAGCATGACCCATGGCCAAATGCTTCCATTTTACCAGGTACTGCAACCCCCCCTCATCCCACTGCAGTAACACCCCCCCCAACTCCTGACATCTTCTCCTGCTCTTAATGAAGTATTTTTTATTCTTTACTTTTTGCTGTATTTATTGGGTGCTTTGACATTAAAGATGAGGCTTAGTGAAAGCAAAAAATGTTTTGGGTGTGATAGGTAAGATGAATGCTACTTAATTAAAGTCAAGTGATGTGGCTCAAATTATATGCACAGTAAAGTACTGTGGCCAAAAATATGGATCCCATTTCTCAAACAGAAGTGGATGTATTGATAGCCGTCTATGGAGCAAGCCAGTATTTGGCATTCAGAAACCAAAAAGGGAATTTGGTGCAAGGCAAGGTGGCAGCACACATAACTAACAGCAGGAAGATGAAGTAGTAGTCTCAGATTACTCAAACATAGGAGCAAGGGTGATCCCAGAGGTTCTACATAATGTAGAGCTGGTCCCCATATTTCTCTTGCTGCTACGTGGAAAGAATTTTTATTTCTCCTCTAGCTGCTAGGGCAAAGAGTTCTACACTTGTTCCTCCAGCAGCAATAACTTATATCATCAAAAAGTAGAGCAATGCTATATATGTGAACTAATCGGGTAGTTACAGCTACTCAGCCTGTGGCCATATCATATATCCAAGGCATAATGTTATCCTACATAAATTCATAATCTGTAGTGTGGCTTAATCACCACCCACACCTGCCCACAAGTCTGAGAACATGCTAGTTACTGGAAATATAAAGATCAAAAGGTTTGAATTGCCTCAAAAAATTGAAAACTTGACAGATGCATCAGAATTGCCAGAAATGTGTCTTGCATGATTATTAGCTAGATGTTCTTTCTCAGTGTGGTATAGATGTCTTTTCTTTCATACTATATATCACAGGTAAGAGGTGAAATAAATTAAAGAAGCATTGACTGTATTTTAATGCTGTCTCATGGCCCAACAGCTTTTTCCTTAAGGAAAATGTGGGCTTCAGCTATGACTTTCTTTTTGTGACTGCCCTTCCACTTTAATCTGTAGCACATACAGATAATGGCATGACATCCATGCAACAAAGGTGGCATTGATATTAAGGACCATGGTGTATTAATTTAGCTCCTAATTAGTGTAATCAACTCATCTGAGCTTCAGTGCTGATATAAGCTGATGTGACAGTGTAAGGTCACTCTCAAGGTGAGGTTGAACACTGGCACTGTCTCTTGCTTGTGCCCTGAGATAGGTCCCTAGGTTTGTTGTTTTTCCTGTTGTTGTTTGATCTGGGAATCTTTGTACAAAAACTAGTACTATTTATGTTTTAAACACCAGCAGAAAGTTTGAATGAGGATTTAGAGATACAGTGGTGTGTGTGTGTGTGTGTGTGAAATAGATGGCTATAGGATGAGAATTTCTTTAGTCTATTACATCACCCCAAAGAGCTGTGTAACTTTAGAGACAGATTACATCATACACCTTTTCGTTGGTTCTCTGGGATGACAAAATCCATAAATAAGAATCCATTGGTAGACATGCGGGTTGTCTAGATGGTTAAAAAAAAAAACTCCTCATGGAATTTGAGGGCAATTCCTTTTGTCCTAATGAGATCCTATGGTGACTTGCTGTATTCAGAAGGAGGGGAGACAACATCTACAAAAACTATGTGAAAAAAGACTTTGGGACTTCTCCCTAGTTTTTTTCTTTAATGCAAAGGAAATAGCCATCTATTTCATGCCCACTCCTGCTCATTAGGACAACCAAACTGCATCACAGCACATTTCTAGATAAGAGCAGAAGTTGATAGCTGATTGGTCGGATGTGCACAGGGGGCGGGCTTGCCAGCAACAACGTGGCCAGAACTGTCATTTTGGATTTTCACAGTAGTAATCATGTGCTTTTTTGTGGTTTGAGGCGATGAAACAGCTTTTTAAAGCTTTTTAAGGTGGAAGGTTGCACTTGTGCACCTTAGATTTACTGCTTAAAAAACTGTTCAGTGGCAACAACTTATGGAGAATAAAAATATGAGCAATTCACTTGTGGCTACCATCTTGATTCACAAGCAGACCTCCATGTGAACATCAACACAGATAGCTTTGCATGCCAGCAGTCTTGCAAAAAAACCCAACAACCATGGAGACAAAAGAGCGCTGCTGCAAATATGCAATAATGCACTTCAGTCTGCATTATATTGCCTCGTTTAGGCAAGCTCCTAGTTCCTTTCTTTTATCAATCAATGGTTCACTTGTATAGAGGGTGCATACTTCAACTCCAGAAATTTATGAGAATTGGTATGTATATATTTATATATTTAATAGAAACTGTAACATTCTATTCTCTTGGGTATGTTGCCGTTCCCAGTGTGCTGATTGGCTACCAAGGAAGCGTACCCAACCAATCACCACCCACATGCAAATTCCCTCTCCATCTCACAATCCACTCCTGCCACTCAATCTGTGGCCCAGATTGGGACCCAGACAGTCAACTGGCAGTGGTGGGGTGCCACTCCTGCAGCTACAAGAGGACCCAGACAAGCAACTGGCAGTGGCGGGTCACATGTGACAGGATCCAGGCAGTCAACTGGTGGCAGTGGTGGCAGGGCAACCAAGTGAGTCACCCTCACCAATTCTGGGAAAAGTGTGGAATGGTGAGAAGGGGGAGGATGAACTTAAACACCCACCAGCCTCATTACATGGTTGTTTTGAGGTCTACCGGGTATTTTGGGGGGAGTTTTTTTTAATGGTGTATGTTATGCTGGGTACAGCTAGTTTTTTATGAAAAAGAGGTTTTTAAAGAACTGTACCTGTGTTGTCTTAGACAATAGAGTAGATGTATTTGTTTTTACAATAGCCCCTGAAGAAGGCCAGTTGGTGTCAAGGCCGAAATGTGTTGGGCTTTTTAAGAAATAAAAGTTTTTTAAGAAATAAAATAGCATGTGGAGCTTTGTCTCCTACTTGAAAAAGGAACTGTGCCCATTCTATTGTTGTTGTTGTTGTTGTTGTTTTCGTCATCATTGGAGCCTACTTTCACTTAGGCAGAATAGGTGGAATTCTTCTTCGGGCTCTGAAGGATGAGAGTGCATTGAGAGGTTCTCCATCATAGCAGGGGAGTTTTCATGGCAGCACTGTAGAACAATGTATGGGCTAAACAGACTTAGGATCTCCTCTTTAATAACTAAAGAGGCTAATCACATGAGTTAAGTTTTTTTTTTCACTTCTCATTGCTCTTTGAAAGCACTAGAGCAATTGAAGATACAGTCCAAACAACTATTATGCAATTTGTTATTTGGTAAGAAATAACCTAGAAGATTGAGATGATAATATCTTGCAAGAAATGATGAACTGTGACTACGCCTTGCTTTCTTTTTCTTTCAGAGTCTAACATTTGCCTTCCCAGCCGTGTCAAATGTAACCTCCAGTCTGTAGTCTATTCAACTGTGTTATTAGTACTGTATATGTTAGATTTGCTATGGCTTTAGTATCCATATAATAAATATTTTGCAACACCCACCCTCTGCCTTATGTTAAACTTGAATAAATTTTGCCCTTTGGTTACAGGAAGGTCAGGGGTTGATGAAACAGTTGTAATAACACTGGATAGCATGTTAGTAGCTACATTTTCTCTAGGGGAGAATAAAATTCAGCACCAAAGAGCAGTCAAAACATGTACTTCTGTATGTGAGGCACAGGATACATAGAGACCTTTAGGGAAAAGTGTTGTACTTGGGAAATTGTTTAGTGAGGAATAATCAGGTTTTAAAAGACACAGTACTTCTGAAGATAGCATTTGTTATTAGGAAACATGTTCCCTTTCTGGTACTCCAAATAGTGATAAAACACTTTTTATCCAGTTGCTTGAAGCTCCAGAGTGTGTTTCTCAACCTGTTTTTCCATCCCTTTGTCTTTCTTAATGCCACCACCCCAGCCACTTACCTACATTTAATTCTGATCTCTGTGCATACACCTCTCTTCTGTTTCTTTAAATGTCTACCTCCATCGTCATCATACAGCATAATCTAGTTGTTAAATCTGTGGCCATAATTAACCTCAGCAAGCAGGATAAAGCATGTGCACACACGTGCGCACATATACACAGAGAGTTGGACTATGGGCCACTGTTGATGGTTTACCTTCACTCTGTTTAATATTATCCAGGGCATAAAATCAAAGTACAGAATTCTAAGCAGCCATGGGGCAAGACAGGAGGTTTGAAAGTAAAAATGAAACAAATAAGCAAGAGGCAAACACTTCCTTTATACCAGGAGCTTATGGCAAACAAGATGGTTCCAACTGGCCCATCGTAGCACCTGATGCCAAGATCTTTCCAGAAGTTTGGTGATGCCTATTTTCCCATGCAAACCTAATTGGGGGGGGGGTATACCAGCTGTTATGCCTCACTGTGGCCTTAACCAAACCAAAACAAGATATGGGAAGTACAGGTCTCAGACTGTTAAGAAATGCTACTGCTAGAAACTCACAGAAAACTAGCTTTTATGACAATAACTTACCAAAGCAAAACTGTGGCCTCCAGAAAAGTGGCTGTTAAGGTCTGATGGGTTGTATTTTCCATAGTGCAGGAAAAGGCAAAATGCAGTATTCCAGATGTTGTTGAACTGCAGTCCCAGCATTCCTCATGTTTGACTGTGCTAGCTACGAATGATGAGAGTTTCAGTCCAGTAACATCTGGGGCTGGACTTGGCCTATTGCACCATGGTGGGGTGCAAATGGCACAGAGATGCTATAAATATCTATTTCATGACCCTTTCTTTCAAAGCTCTTAGTCCCCACTTCATGGTTTATGATCCATCAGACTGATGGACTCAAACCTGGGTTACATTTAAAAGATGACTACTAGATAGATAGATAGATAGATAGATAGATAGATGGATGTAGACCCTGAAAAGGTGTTTTGGGAATACAATAATCTTAAACCAGTATAGCTACTTTTACTGTTGGTTGGTTGATTCTGGAAGCTGTAGTCCAGACAAGTAACACCCGGAATCCGGTATCAGCTACTTAGTTAACTAAACTATGTACTTAACTGAACTATATACTTAACCTGGTCCACCTGCCCCCACCTGACAGAAACATCATTCAGATGTGCTCCAATCACTGACAAAATGGATCACCTTCTCCCCATGCAGCTGATGCCCAGTAGGTTGGACAGGGAGTTACAATTGCAGCAATAGTGTCACAATTGTGACTAAGTGGTGATTGTGAATAGAAGAGTAAATCTAAGTTACTGTGTCATACTCACAATCACTATTTAGTCATGATTATGGCACTATTGCTACAATCTAATCCTCCCATTTCCACCCCAACCTATTTTTCGGTTCATAGGGAGGAGATTCCATTTTGTCGGTGACTGGAGCGAGGGTGTCCTTAATTAAGTAGCCGACACAGGATTCCGGCCGACTGTTCCAAGCTTTGCCTAGATGGATAAAACCTTGTGCTGTCACTCCTTTAAAGTGATCTCATTTCAATAATTGTATGAGTTTTACTTGATTATTTTATTAAACATATAATACCAATATTTCCAAAGAAAGAAGAATGCTTTGTTTTAGATGATGCATGAATGGTTTGTAGGAGGCGTGATGTTCGCTTTTAAGAGACAACTTAGCTTTTCTTTTCTTTTTTTTACAAAGTGGGCGCTTGTCAATATTTCTAAATGCTTACATTGTTGTTATTTTTTTAAAAAAAAAAACACCTACTTTCCAGCTAATTGAGGAACTCTATCAGTTGTTAATTAAGGTATCAAACCAATTAATTGGCAAAGCATTACACCCATAATAAAAACTAGTTGTTGAAGGACTGATAGACAGAAGGGATCATTCATGCCTGATATTTAAATACCTGAATATAAAGCTGGTTGCATCTAGGAAGGTTCAGAGTTCACATTCTTGCTTTTGCATGAATTTTAGAGGAGGGCTTTATAGTATTGGCAGATTTAAAACCTTTTGAAATGGAATGGATGACTGACAGAAATATAAACTTTTAATGCTACTGTGCTACACATGGATATTTCTTTTGTATTACAATACAAAAGAAGGGTTGGCTCTTGCTAACACTTTCAGAAAATATATTTTGCATTGACGTATTGAATGTGGCTTTATTTTCTGCAGCTACCACAGCTTTTTGTACTTTATGCATGAACATGTTATATCTTATTTATGTTAACAGTAAGTGAAAAACAATGTTTCAAAGAATAATTCATATTTTAACTTTCTTTTGCCTTGATAATCTTTGAAAAGCCAGTAACAGATGGGAAAGGAAGATTAATGCCACTTGAAAGCCTCAGACTCAGATGTAAAGGAGGTTGCATTAAACACCGTCTCAAAAGCTCTTAACAGACACTTTTAAAAATTGTTCAGTGCACTGATATAAAAGCTGAGGGGGAAAAGGTAACAATATTAAGAGCATAATTTAAGGTAAGACCTTTGATGAGAGTAATACGAAATGGTTTGTTATGTTTAGATGTAACTGCTGACAAAGGCTACTTTATTTTTGTTTAACTGAAACTGTCCATTTGTAGCAAACTTTTCTAAGTGTTTTTATTTTATATAAGGAAAATATTTTTGCAATGGCTGTAATAATTACATTTTGATCTGTAGAGCTGTTTGTAAATTGTTATTTCTCCCTGTATTCTGAAGGGGATGTTTCAAACATTATACTATACTGGGTTTATTAAAGTTATTCTGTAATGCTCATATGATGTTTTATGTGCCTTAAGGATAAAGTTAAGCTTCTTTTTCAAGCACGTTACTATGGCTGGGGTGTTAATCTTCTGCTGTGACAGCCTGTCTTCCTGTGGTCTTAGTCTAAACAGATGCAAGTGCAAATAAATTAAAAGGGATCAAACTCTTAGATATTTATGGCTTACCATACTCTGGGATAGCAAAGAATAAGAAGGGGACACTGTATTACATATCTTCTGTAAGAAGGCTGGAGCTTATACTTTGGTGCATTATACAGTAATTCTCTTTATGTGTTCATGTTTGGAAAGGAAGCTAAATTTGCAAGTGGGGAGGGGAATCCATGAAAATGAGATGTATGCTTGGGAACAGGAAAATCGTAACACAGTCTGCTTTCCCCTAATTAAAATTCCATGGTGTTGTCTCTAGTATGCTCATGTTTTATTACATCAGTAATTACTCTTTTTTTCTTACAAATTGCACATTAAGTTACTAAGGAAAAGTGTGCTGTAGTTCTACAGTATATTTCACCAAGGGCTTGGCTAGACAGATTATTTACTCCATCTTGACCCCATCTTGGAGCCCTGTAGCCCGGACAATGAAGGGCTTTTGCCCTGTTTTGTCCCCAGGCAATCCTCACAACCCCTGGGGCAAAGACAGGGCTAAGACGGGGGAAAGATAGGGCAGGGCCCAATAAAACATTTTTGAGAAATACCTGTTCAAATGCATTCCAGCCAAAATAAAATGGATCGGGCGCCACATGACTGCAGGAGCCTGTTCCAGTCCATCGCTGTAGCTTCTGGCTGCCTCACTCTTCTGGATACAGGAAGGGGCCTGCCACAAGGCTGGTCACATGCAGGGGGTATTGCTCACATGCTGTGGGCCTCTTGCCTGGATCTGGAAAGTGGAGAGCAGCTGCAGAGATGGGCCAGCGTGCCCATCTGGACTCCGGCCCATTTCATGGAAGCAACGGGGGAGGAATGGTCCTAACCCATAGGCAGGATACAGCTGGTGTATCCTGGCCCATGTAAATGAGCCCCAAGTTGTTATGTACCTTCAAGTCATTTCTGACTCATGGTGATCCTAAGGCAACCCTATCACAAGGTTTTCTTGGCAAGATTTGTTCAGAGGGGGGGTTGCCATTGCCTTCCTCTGAGGCTGAAAGAGTGTGATTTGCCCAGGGTCACCGGGTGGATTTCCATGGCAGTGTAGGGATTCAAACCCTGGTCTCCAGAGTCGTAGTCAAACACTCAAACCACTACATCATGTTGACTGTCCATTTCAACAAGGCAGTATATGTTAAAAGGTTTGTAATCCCACCCCCATGTTATTGGAATAGTCAGAAAGAAAATCTTTGATATAGAGTTAAATATTAAACTTTTAGTGTTTAGATGTCACAGGGCATAGTGATATTTATAGGTTTGCCTTCATAGATTTACCTTCATAGACTTATGCATACTGCATATATTGCAGATTCAAAGTGGGTAAATATAATGTTCTTATTTGTAACGGCCCATAGCTTCAGCTTTTTGGAAGAAATGTCTATGCGAGATTTTTCTTTTTTAAAAGATGACATCTACAAGTGCATCAGCAATCTAATTTTACAAATGAACTGGAATAACTGAAGCATAGGAGCAATTCTAATGATCCCCTCTCTCTAGAAGCTCAGTCTGTGGAAGAGAAGAACGTACATCCAGTTTCTTCCCATTCACACCTCTGTATATACAGAGATGGATCATTGGCTCCCACATGTGTCCAAATCACAATGCATAATAATCACAGTGGAGCCTAGGAATTCCACTGTGTGATCTGAAGTGATTTATTACATGCATAGGAGACAACTGTGTGATCCTTTTTCACATGTGCAAGCAAGAACGAGCATGACATAATGTTTGTACCATATAGCTGTTTTATTTTAACTGATATTGTGATCTGCTATGGGTCATCCCATATTGAGAGAAAGGCAGGATATAAATCAAATAATAAATAAAATAAAATTGTAGTATGTGGGGAAATAATCATTGTAATGTAAAAGCAATCTTGTGTACCTCATTCACATCCTAAGATAAGTCTAGGGTTTTTCCCTGCATGCCTTTGTTTATCCCAAGTTCCCTTTCTCTTATTTCACTGGGCAGTTCCAGCCAACTGGAGTGCTGGGTCATTCAACACATGACCTAATTTGAATTTTATTGCTCTGTGTAAGTTTTCTCTTTTAAGTTTTGAGTCTCCATGAGGCTGGAGCCATCTTAGCCATCTTAAGCGATATTTGCCATCCTCATCTGAAAGCATGCCATGATGCATCGGAAGCCAGCCCTACTGCTGTAGGCTGAGTGAGTTTTATTACCTAAATACCTTTAGTTAGGGATATTTTTTTAAGTTTGTTTTAGTATGTAGATTGAGATTGATATACCTTCAGTAAACTTTGATTTACATTTTAAACTGACTCCTTTGTTTTGTAATGAGTCTAATTTAACTGAGTGATCTCAGACCTCTTGAATACACTTTTTAAATGTTAATAGAGCTTAAGTCTGCATTCCTAAACGCACTCTGCATGAAGCATGAACATGAAGTCAAAAGTGAATGGATGATTTTAACTCTTTTTAAAGGAAATAATTCTTGTTGTTTTTAAAAGGACTAGATCCTGGAATTTTATTTTTAGACTCATTACCTTCCCACAAAAATGCTGTGTGGGGAGGGAGGCATGCTGATGTAAAGCCTGCTGCAAGGGATTAGGTGTGCATATCCAGTCCCCCACACTCCCATTGGGCTGGATAGAGCGGGGAAGTGTCATCTTATCAGAATTGTTCTTATGCTTATATTACTGCAGTGTGATTGTGGGAATATATCCCAACCACCACAGACTTTATCACATTACATTGCTATAGTGCTATTATTCCACTTTAACTGCTGTGGCTGCCTCCTGTGGAATTCTGGGGTTTGTAGTTTAGTGAGGCCTAAGAGCTCTCTGGCCGAGAATTCAAAATGCCCCTTCCTAAACTGCAAATTCCAGGATTCCACAGGAGGCAGCCATAGCAGTTAAAGTGGAATATAGTTGTCCCTTCATATTCGCTGGGGTTTTGTTCCAGAACCATCACCCCCATGGATACCAAAATCTGTGAATACTCACGTCCCAGTATATGCAATGGTATAGCAAAATGGTGTCCCTTATATAAGATGGCAAAATCAATGTTTGCTTTTGGGATTATTATTTCTTTAAGAATATTTTCAAGCTGTGAATACTTAAATCTGTGGATACCAAATCTGTGGATATGGAGGGACAACTGTAATAGTGTGGTAGTTTCTACTAGTAGATGACATCTTTAAAAGCTGTCAAGATTGTCCCTTAGGAGATTTTCACACGAGGCCAAAATGCGTTGCTGCCCCGCCACCTCCTCTCCCGTTTCTGCCATGGAATAACGTAAATCTTTCACAGACTTACCTTAATTCTGTGGCAGGAACGGGATCCCCCTCCCCTCACTGGCTGTCCGTAAATGCACATATTGTAAGGCTGCTTTTATGACTGGCCGTCTGAAACGTTATCACATTATCGCATGATAACAGCCAGGCAGTAAATTTAAAAAATAAAACTCCCCAAACATAAAATCAGTTCACCAAGCACAAAAACACACTTTAAATCACACAATCAAAACAGGGAGGGTAAAATAAAGGGTGCCACTTACCTGGATGTCCAGAACGTACCAAGAAGTGCTCGTAACGGACCTCCCCTCCGCGGCTGTCATTTCAGAACAGAAACGGGGCTCTTGATTGCACACCCGTGATTGAGTGATAGTGACGGAATGGGAGGTCTATTCACAATGAAAAATCGTGATTACATTGTTCCGGAACAGTCATGGGAGCAGGATGGATGCAGGACACAACGGGGTCAACGTTGTCCGAAAGGGAAAAACTCTCCCGACCCTGTTCTGTTCCTGCCACGGGATATATAGCCCATGTGAAAATCTCCTTAGTCTCCTCATTTAGCAGAATGAGGAAATAATACAGTGGTAGAATAGACTATAGCTGAAGCAAAGCTTAGAAACAATGCTTGGGGATGTGTCATGGTCTGTGTGTGTGAGGGGCATGATTTCTGGGAAGTCTAGTCCCAATATTATATGTTTTCAAAGTTCTGGACTCAAGATGAGAAGGCAGGTAGAAAAGTAATTTTTTTTAATGTTCTCTGGTGTTAAAATCTTCCTGCAAATAGTGCAACTAAGACTAAGCTGTGCTAGAATCTTATAATGAAATCATTTGCTTATTTCTCTTACTTAACTGATAGTATTTTTATCATGGTAAAAATAAAACCTACCCATGTCTACAGTCTATGGTGGTATGATCCACTCACCCTTCTTCACTGGTAAACCTTACTGTCACAAGCTTATTGGTTTGTTCCCCAGGAAGTTGTTGCACTGTTGGTCCTTGGTTCCATATAATGGCTGAAGTACAGCCTCCTCATGTGCCAGTAATTTGCTTGGTGTGAAATTGGGGTAATTTTAAAATGTATATGCACATTCTTCACCAAATACCTCACAAATTAAAAATCAAATAATCACTGTGTGCTGAACATCATGCCACAAAACTAGCTTTCCTCTTTTCACAGTTCTCCACTTCTCTCAAAAGTGTTTGAACTTTATTTTTATTTTTAATGAACTTTATGGGGGGGATATTCATAACCCACTCTTCCTTTTTAAGAGTAGCAAACACACACTATAAGCTACTGCACTCTCTGATTCTATGAACATAAATACAATCTAATAGAAACATACGGAAGATCATCATTAAATTGAACGATCAACAACATGCAAACATTTTTAAACAGACAATATACAAATGGGGGGGGAAAAGCTTTAAAAAGTACAATTAAAACAATGCAGAACCCTCTTAAAAATCCTTTATTTAAAAACCTTCCTGTTGGAATAAAAAAAGTCTTTGCCTATCAATGGAAGGACAGCAAGGAGGAGGCCATTCTAGCCTCTCTAGTTCCAGAACCTGGGAGTGGTCACTGGGAAGGGCCTTTTGTGTGTCCTCACTAGATGTGCCTATAAAGGTGGGACTCCAGAGGATCTCTGGGCCCAGTCAGGCTCATTCAAGGAGATGTGGTCTGACAGATGGCCTAGCCTTAAGTCATATAGGGTTTTATATGTCATAATCAGCATTTTGAATTATGTCTGGAAGCAGACTGGTAGCTCGTGCAGCCGTAGAACCAAGGTTTGTGTAACCAACCCAAGTTAACAACCTGTCTGTGCATCAGCTGATGTTTCTGCGCTCTCTTCAAAGCAGCCCTATCCAAGGTGTGTTACAGTAATCCAAACAGGACGTAACCAAGGCACGTGTCACTGTGGGTGAGTGTCTTGAGCAGTAAGTACAGTTGGCAGGCTTGCTTTAAGTGTACAAATACACTCCTGAGCATTGAAGAAACCTGGGCGTTCTGGCTCAAGGCTGAGTCCAGGAATACATCCAAACTGCATTTTGAGGAAGAGTATACTCTCACCCAGCACAGGCTGAACCCTGTTCCTTTATATGCATTGGACTTCAATTGGTTCACCTTCATTCAGTCTATGACACTGGCTTAGCAGCGAAACAGCTCCCTTAGAGTTTGGTGAAAATTTGAAATAGAGGTTGGTGTCAACATACTGGTGGCACCAAACCCCAAATCTCTGGATAACCTGTCCCTGTGGTTTCATTTGAATAGCATGGGCAACAGAATGGGGCCCTGAGGGACTCCATAGGTCAGCAGCCGGGTCAAACAGGAATCCAACAAGCACCGCCTCCTGGGCTCGCCTCTCCAGGAAGGAACAGAGCCTTTGTACGATAGTGTCTCCAAGTCCCATCCCAGTGAGGTGGCTCAGAAAGAGACCATGGTTGATGGTACCAAAAGCTGCCAAGCAGTTAGCAGACCCAACCAAAATGCATTCCCCCTCTCCAGTTCCTAGAGAAGGCCTTCTACCAAGGCAACCAAAGCCATCTCACTCCTATAACCAGGCCTGAAACCAGATTCAAATGGATCAAGGTAATCCATTTTATCCAGCAATTGCTGGAACCTGGAGGTCACCGCACATTCTTACATCTTGCCCCAAAATGAGATATTTGACACTGGCTGATAATTATCCACCATAGAGGGATTCAGGGAAGACATTACAGATGTCTTGAACTTTCTATCTGCCATGGTGCAAAAGTGCTGCTGGATTAGGGTTGTCAGCTCAATATTCTCCCAGGACCTGAGATTCTAGTGCTGAAATCTAAGGCCTAAGAAGGACCCTTTGTGATATCACAGGTGGGGGGGGGGAGCCTGGTGATGGCACTAAGGATAACATACTAAATAACAACTACAATTGCATAGAGTATGCCATTCAAACAAAAAATGTCAAGTCTGCAAGTTTGCAAAATATACATACTGTATACAAACTTCTTAAGGCAGTGGGCACTCTCTCTCTGTCTCTGAGATACTTCTTTCTTCTGAGAATCAGAGAAAGGGGATCTGGGAATCCAATGCAGACCATAGAATCCTATTGGTTATTCCCAGGTAGAGTAAATCTATTGAGTCAATTGTTGAATAGAGAATCAACATACAGATATATCCTATTGATTCAATTAGTCTACTCAGCACATGAATAACAACAGGCTTTAGGCCAATATCTGCAGCAATACAACTGGATCCAGAGTAGCTAATTATATCTTGATGCCTGTATTCTCCATGACCACAGGTGAAGCAGTCAGATTGATCCCAATAATATACTAGTAATTTGACATTATGAAGACTGAAAGGTGACAGTAGCCATTTTAATCTTCCATTTCTTTTTCTTGTTGCACATTTTATTTGTCTGCTGCATATTGAAATAATGTCTGCTCAGTAGCAGGTTCTTTCTCCCTCCCCAAACCCAGATGTTCTACAGACATTTTTATCCCCCTCCTCTCCAGGTCATCCACTTATTTTCCTTTTGAGGAATCAACCAGTAGGTCAAAGCTTAGATGAATATTAGAGGTGCACTTATAATGCAGGTGCTCTTGCATTTTCTTCTCTCAACCTTTGTTCAAACTTAAATTTCCCACACCTTCTAGGCTAAAGTTCATGCATGGTTGCTTGAATTCATTCCTGGACTTTCATCACAGGAGTAACACATAGCTGTAACAAAAAGTGAGTGGTGTTAGGTTTCTAGCTGGCTGACAAGGGACCATGGAATCCCAGCACTTTAATTCTTCAACCTAGTGCAGGGTGCAACCCTGGAGGTTTACTAAAAGGTCAGTGCTTTCCTTCATAAGCCACTGACCTTTCTTCTTGATTATCTTTGTGAATTGCTGCTGTCTTTGGGTTAACAGAACTTAGTACAATCAAAGAGTTGAGACTGGGGGGAGGCAGCTGGTGTAGATGTGACAGTTTGGTTAGATGTGTGGCAAACACAGGGAAAGAGAGCAGCATTGACATTAAGGGAATGTAAACAATAATATCCCTCTCTTGGAAATTCAAAGGACTTTACAGCATTGTGACACAGAAGTATTCAGCTTCTTTGAGAGTTTGCCAGAGATAAATATAACCTATCCTAGTAAATATCATTATATAGGGATTGCCTTATGCTGTCCCCAAGCTTGTAGGTAAAGTATTCTGTACATCCAATAAGAGGTGTTCATTTCTTGGACTTTTCCATCTGAGGATAGCCACAGATTATGAGAGAATTAATTTCCTTGGACTTTTAAAGACAAATCATTTTATTTAAACTTAAGGGATTTGCAGCAGTAAGACAATGAGTCAAATAGAAATAATCCCCTTGCTCTGGTGCGATTGCTCTGTCAGACTTTTAGAGGAACTTTAATTCTTCTGCCCTGGAATTTTTAGGTCAAGTTCCACAGGGCTAGGACCAACAGCTAGCCTTTCACAACCTGCCCTTGAAGTATCAGTAAAGGGCCTGCCTGTTTCCCCAGCCCTGAGCCCCTTGGTTTTTATGGGTAAATGAGACAAACCCATACAACAGAGTTGGGATTCATGTAGTCTTCCAGACATCATTGGACTGCATTTCCTGCCAGCTTTAGCCAGCACAGCCAATTGTGTAGAATTGCAGACAAACAACATCTGGAGAGCTGCATGATTGCCACTCCTACCATACAAAGAGGCTTAGAACTGGGCATCTTCCACAGAATTGGGCTCAGTTTTCAGATTGGGCAGGGGCTTGAGAGCTATATGCCCAAGGGATGAGTCCTAAGGTGAAGGGGTGGTACCTAACAGAAAAATACATAAAATAAACTGCTTTGTCATTTATATATTTTGTGTAAATGTAATTTTAAATCAAAACATAATTGAATATTTATAATTTACTGTGTTTTATTGAGACTTTCATATGTTGTAAGCCACCTTTTGTCACAACCTTGGGGAAAGGTGAATTGCACGTAAATTAACAAAATAAGGAATAAATCCCCCACTCGTTATTAATAAAATTCCCCCATACATTCTTGATTAAATAGTATTTGTACAAATTAATTTCATTATTAATAAATAAAATTCTTCCATTAACTTAATGTTGAATTTTAAAAAAAATCATTCATGAACAAGCTGGCAGTTTAATGCATGTATTGTGTGCTGCTAATACTGTTTACTCTTTCCTTCAAGTTGCATTTTTCAGCACTTAACTTCCATTCTTCAAGTTCTCAGGATAGGTTGCATTCAACATCCCAACAAATAAATGAAAGTCCTAAAGGAGCTGTTGAGAAACCATAGGAAATGGAATACTATCAGCACCTTCATCTTATGGGAAATTTAACAGCTCCCCTACTGAACACTTATTTCTCTGTCTTAAACAATTTGCTCAAGCATTCCTCTAACCTCTCACTGGGGATGTGTATGTGTGTTGGACCAACACTGAATACAGGACGCAGTTATATCAAAACAAGATTGTGATAAGGAGCTGTTCTGTTATAAAGTGAACCTTTATATTTTTGGTAATTGTGAGTTACAATTTAATCTCATTTGTAAACCATTGTTATCTAAATGAAAATAGTGAGATAAATCATACAGTCAAAGAGGAGTTGATTTATCAGAATGGCTGTTATAGGTCCACCATGTGTATGATATTCAGTATGTTTCACAGAAGTCAACAGGACTATTCCTAGCTTCCGTGAACTGGGAAAGTTGCCTCTTAACAGAAATTCATTCTTGTTAGTGTGTTGCAGTATTTGAAGGGTATTAAAAGAACTGACAAATGTAATCTCAGAACCATTGGCAATAATATTTGAGAATGCCTGGAGAACAGGAGAAGTCCCGGCAGACTGGAGAAGAACAAATGTCCCCATCTTCAAAAAGGGAAAATAAGAGGACCTGAATAGTTACTGCCCGATTAGCCTGACATCAATACCAGGAAAGATTCTAGAGCAGTTCATTAAACAGACAGTCTGTAAGCATTTAGAAAGCAATACCATAATCACTAAGGAAATTTTTACACGGGGGAAATAACCCCTGCAGAGATCGGGAGAGAAACGGGGCTGTTCCCGTTGCAGTGCTCCATTTCGCACACCCCCTTCCTTCTCCCAATCTCCCTCCATCCTCCCTCCGTCCTGCTTCCATTTCCCTCCTGGTATGTTCTGCAATTTTTTACTAATGAAGAACTTTCGTTAGTAAAAAATAGTGGGCAGGAAATGGAAGCAGGACAGAGGGGGGACTACGGGAGACCTAGAGAAAGAAGGGGGCATGTGAAACCGAGCGCAACAACTGGAACAGCCCCGTTTCTCTCCCAATCTCCCTGGGGGTTATGTGAAAATCTCCTAAAAGTCAACATGGGTTTCACAAAAATAAGTCATGCCAGACTAATCTGATCTCTCTCTCTCTTTTTTTTTTCTTTTTCTTTTTCTTTTTTTTTTTTGATAGAGTTTCAAATGAAAGGAATGCTGTGGATGTTGCAATCTTGATTTCAGTGAGGCCTTTGACAAGGTCCCCCATGATATTCTTGCAAACAAGCTAATAAAATGTGGGATGGACAATGTGACTGAGAGGAGGATTTGTAATTGGTTGACCAGCCGAACTCTAAGGGTGCTCACCAATGCCTCCTCTTCATCCTGGAGAGAAGTGACTAGTGGGGTGCCACAGGGTTCTGTCCTGGATCCAGAGCTATTCAACATCGTTATAAATTACTTGGATGATAAAATATAGGCATGTTTACCAAATTTGCAGATGACACCAAATTAGAAAATACCTCGGAGGACAGAATCAGAATTCAATATGACTTTAACAGATTAGAAAGCTGGGTCAAAACTTTTTTTAAAAATGAATTTAAACAGGGAGAAATGTAAGGTGCTACACTTATAGGATGAGTGAAACCTGGCTTGACAACAGTACATGTGCAAGAAATTTAGGAGTCTTAGTAGACCACAAGCTGAACATGAATCAACAGTGTGATGTGGCAGCTAAAAAGGGCAATGTGATTCTAGGCTGCATTAATAAGAGTATAGTGTCTAGATCAAGGGAAGTGATAGTACCAGTCTATTCTGCTTTGTGCAGACCTCACCTGGAATACTGTGTCCAGTTCTGGGCACCACAATTCAAGAAGGATGTTGACAAGCTAGAGCGTATCCAGAGAAGGGTGACAAAAATGGTGAAAGGAGTGGAAACCATGCCCTATGAGGAGCGGCTTAGGGAGAGGAGTATGTTTAGCCTGAAGAAGAGAAGGTTAAGAGGGGACATGATAGCCATGTTTAAATATTTGAAGGGATGTCATATTGAAGATGGTGCAAGCTTGTTTTCTGCTGTATCAGAGACTAGGAAATGGAGCAATGGATTCAAACTACAGGAAAAAAGATTCCACCTAAACATTAGGAAGAACTTCCTGACCTTAAGAGTTGTTCGACAGTGAAATACATTACCTCAGACTGCGGTGGAGTCTCCTTCTTTGGAGGTTTCTAAGCAGAGGGTTCATGGCCATGTGTCGGCAGTTCTTTGATTGTGTATTCCTGCATGGCAGGGGGTTGGACTGGATGGCCCTTATGGTCTCTTGCAACTCTATGATTCTATGAAAAATACTCAGTTGTCATTACAATGTTGACAATGTAACTGGCTCCAACTACTTATTGTGCTGCTTGTTCATTTTTACAATACTTTCCATTACTCTTTATTAAAAGCTTATGATTGATAATAGAAGGTTATAAAAACTTCATTGAGTTCCAAGAGTAAGGGCAAGCTATATGGGAGGGGTGGGAAAACTGCAGCCTGCAATCCACATGTGACCCTCCATCTCTCTTTTCTGAACTCTAAAGCCCTGGAAGATTCCAAAGCTTCCAGGACCCCTCTCCCCAAACATCCAGGACTCCTGAGATTTTCTGTGCTCTTGGGGAATTGCTTTCCCTCACACTCTCAGCCTTAGAAGAAGTTGATGGCAAACATTCTCTGAATAAATCTTACCAAGAAAACCTAAGCTATATTTGACTTGAGAGTGCTTAACAGATAACTGAGACCCAGCATGGTATAGTAGTTTGAGTGTTAGAATAGGACTCTAGGAGACCATGGTTTGAATCCCTGTTCAGCCTTGGAAACCCACTGGGTAAGTTTGGAATGTCACATTTTCTCAGCTTAAGAATAAGGCAAACCCCCTCTGAATACATGTTGTCAAGAAAACCCCCGGAAAAGGGTCACTTGAGGGTGGCCACAAGTTGAAAATGACTTAAAGGCACAGAACAGCAAAACAACTGATAACCATATTACTTGTGACTCATTACTTTCAAGGTCTGCATAAATGTATGTGTAGGATTGCAGCCTTAGGGTTTGGCTATATGTATCAACAACAAATACACAGAATGTATTTTATATTCTGCACTTCACATATCTATATGTCTTTCCGGGTGGGGGGTGTTTTTATTTGGGGGGGCGTTAGTAATATGTTTTTAGGTTCCTGCAAATATAACCAACAATGATAGGGATGTCAATTTTGACTTATTTCATTCTTGTATGCAAGAGTAAATAAATGTAAAAGTTTTCTCTCCACAGGCTAAAATTATGAAAGTTTTAATACATTTTCCATTTTTTTTCCACTTTGGGCCTTTTTTGTGAAAAGGTTATCCGCTAAAATACTTCCATGTGTCAGAGGGGAGATAGCCCAACACCTTTCTTTTTTGAGCAAACATGTTGGGATTTGTACACAAAAATAGTTTTTCTATGAATGATCCCCCTCCAAAAATCCTGAGGCATGGGGGGTGGGTGGGTGGAATCTCATGCTAGTTCACTATTCAAGGTCAAGAAATTTTGCAACTATTCTTCACACCCCTACATAAAGATTTGTGCATTTTAACGATGCAAAAACAGTCTTAGTATTTATTCTATGGTTTGTATGCTTTAAATATTGCATAGAACCATTGTATAGCCTTGGTGTTCCTTCTCCAGTCAAACTATCAACGAAACTCCTAACATCCCTATGAATTATTTAGAAGGTTTGACATGGACTTGGGTATCCAGGTTCAAGTTCCCATGGAGCTATGAAACTCATTGGGTAACCCTGAACTAGTCACTTTCTCAACCTGAGAGAGAATCCTGTATCACATGGTTGTTGTAAACTAGGGAGGGGGAAAGCCATACTGTGATGAACTCTGGCAACAGCTACTCACTACATAACCCATAGTCTAAGGCACCAGGACATGACACATACACGCCACCTTCCCAGATTTAATTGGTGGGCATCTACTAGTGCAGCAGAACCACACACACACACACATGTACATGAACACACACGCTGAGCTGGTTCTTGGGTTTCCCAGGTCTCTGGAGCAGACTTTGAGGGTGTATAAGAGGCTGTATGGGGAGGAAGCAGGTTTTGGTTCTGCTGATGGAAACAGGTCCATTAGTAGATTTACCCGGTTGGATCCTGCCCCAAATTTCCCACTGATATTTTGCTGATGATGATGTTATATGCCCTCAAGTCTGCCCTCAAGTCTGCTTCAACATATGGCATGAGCCTTGCCATCAACAGCTCTGGTCAAGCCTTTCAAGCTCAAGGCCATGACTTTCTTTATTGAATTAATCCATGTGTAATGTGGGGGTTTATCTGCACCAGCAAAATAATTCAGCTGCAATACACAGCATTCTTCCCTGGATTCATCCCATTAGCACCACACCAAATAAACTGGGCTGTAGTAGCCACACATTTCCCACACCAAATTCAAATTGGTTCAAAAGAGCTGCACTTTCCCCCTATTCTCAGGATGCACAAACCTATCAACCAATAACCTTTATTGTTTGCCTGTCAATCTAACAACCCACCTTCCCCATCCAATCCCCTTTCCCCCTTTGTGCCCCCAGTGAGTGATCATCAGTAATGGAGGGAATTTTAAATGTCTCTCCCCACCACCACCACACACACACAGGGTAGGGAAGTAAAGAAAAAAAATGTTTCTTTCTTCTTTCTCCTTCTCAGGGCTGATGCCATCATCTCCCTGGCCAAGCTCAGTGCAGGGATATGAATAAAATAATAAATATAATATATACAATAAATATAAAAGGGGTTTACTCTGTGTCCACTTTTTTTTTTAACTTCAGTGAATGTATTTCTGCATATCTCCACCTGAGTGACTGGCCAATTCGGGGCAGGAAGGTGCATCTTCCCTCTGCCTGGTCCTTCCCCTTCATGCCAATCAGCCACTCATTTGGCTGGGAAGGTGATCAGAGGTGGGAAGGAAGAGGGAGGATGTGTACTCTCCCCCCCCCCCATCAGCCACTCACTTCAGCAGAGATATGCATACATGCATTCCCTAATGTAAAAAAAAGTGGACACAGGGTAAACCCCTTTGGGATCCTTCCCACCATGATCTTTGACCACCTCCCAGCCATACATGCACATGTTAGTTCTGAAAGGGAGGCATCCATTTCAGAAGCCCTGCTAGCCTTTGGTAATATGCACTGAATGTTTTTTTAAAAACACAACATGGTGACACACACCAAGGTTGCCAGACTAATAGTAACCACCTACCAATCTGTCCCACCCTCCAATTAGCCCATCCATCGCTGATTCTACCCTGATTCTGACACACATGCAAAAACTCTGTTTTTTCCTAAAGCTGGAGAGTAAAAAATGAGGTTTTAAAAATCGCTTTAATGCCTAAAAGAAGTGTTTTTACAGTGAAACTGGCCTTACGTTGTCTGTTCCAATAGTGCTGAAAACAAGGTGAATAAATCCCCCCACTGCATGTGCAGGGCCGGTTTAAGGGTCCTGCAGCACCTGCAGCCACAGGGGGCCCTGTCATTGTGGGGGCCCCTGGCGTAACCCTCCTCCTGCAAAAATATTATTAGTAATAATCTGAATATCCTGTACTGTGGATAGGTTAGTTTAGGTTAGGTTACGTTGATCTGAGATAAACATATGGGGCCCCCAAAATAAAGTGTTGCAGCCCCCCCCCAAAATTTTTTAAACCAGTCCTGCACATGTGTAGACAACCCCATGGTCTTCCTCTTTTTCTACTGCTTTCTACTATATTGAGCATTATTGCCTTTTCCATTGACTTGTGTTGTCTCAGGATATGTATTAAGTACAATAGCTTCAGTTTAGTGATTTTGGCTTCTAGTGAGCGTTCAGGCCTGATTTGCTCTCAAACCCGTTTACTGGTCTTTTGGGCATTCATATATTTCATAAACAAAAGTGAGACCATTTAGCTATGATAATTTACAGCTCAGTAAGTTAAGAATGAAAATATAGAAATCCATGCATTAGATTCTTTGTTTCAGTATTTCCCCTTTCTGACTTGGTTCAGCCCCACTCCATCCTCAGAGAAGCAAAGTAGAAATCAAAAATGAAACATCCATGACTGAGAGGTAAAACTAAGGTCTGATGGTTGCTGGATAGACTAAGGACTTTATCAGAGTATAACTTTAAAGTGTTCTTTTGCTGGCATTTAAAAATCCATTTTTATGCCAGCAAAAGAACACTCTACCCCGCACTTACCTCCAATCCTGGCAAAGGCAGCTCCAGCAATGAAAGAGGAAGTGAACGGAGCTCCGTTCGCTTCCTTCTTTGAAATCCTGCAAAATATTACAAGACTTCATCGTGCGGGAAATTCAAAAAACCAAACAGAAATAGCATGAAAAGGAAGTGTTAGCACCAGACTGGCCACTGACGGGGTAAGTACGGGGGGAGGGGGAACAATGCAAGGTTTCACCCGCCAGCTATGCCAACAAAAAAAGATAGGTGGGATCAATTGATGGCTTAAGCCATCAATTAAAATGTATGGGTTTTGGCAGGGACATAACCGTGAAAGGGCAACATCATCTGATATGTGCACCCTTTCGTGGTTATGTGGCCTCATTATGATGCTGTATTTGATGCATCTGATAAAGTCCTAGAGCTTGTTGTTCTCCTAAGATGAAAATGAAGTGCTTATACTATTTTGTAGGTCGAGTGTAATAATCTACATTGAAGAAATAATAAAATTGGTTCTTCTATTTTAATGGGAAAATCTCCATTAATATGTCCTGTGGAAGTATTGATCCAGTTTGGAGATCAACATTTGGGTTAACCGGCTTATATCTAGAGTATTTAATATTAATCTAGTTATTCTTATTGTTTAAGAGAAACTTAGCATTTCTTTTTTTAATGAAACCTCTAATATAAAGGCTAAAAATTCATTTTTAAAAAATCACAAATTTATATAGGTTAATTCTTATTATGCCTACTTCATCACTAATAAACATAGTGACTTTCATAGCTGAGCTGAGATTTGAACTATGTCTCCCATCTGAGCTTTTTAAAATCAGTGTCCTTTCATTGGCTTTATTTCTGTGCATTCATAGTTAGTGACTCTGTATTACTACTGTCATATTACTTTACTTGAATTTTTTCATCTTTTTTATAAAGCATTGTAATGGAACTTTTACGATTTTCTCCTCCTGCTTATAGATGATTTAGCCATTGATCTTATCAGGAGCTTAGCGAAACCTTGTCAAATGTATTGGATATTACATTTTCTGTACTATATTGGGACATTTTGCCTGAATTTCCCACTAAAGTGTTAGCAGTTTAATACATTTTGCACAGGTTGTTTATTTTTTAGTGTATTTGTAAGGAGCAGTTATATTTTCATCATAAAAGTTGGTGTGGAAAAATCAACCTTTTTGAAGACTGCAATACTTGATACAGCTTAATTCTTGTAACAAAAGTCAATCAGACATGCTAAACCAACATGTAGCACTATAGATCATGTTAAGATATGGGGGGGGGGGTTTAAAACCAAATATTTTGTCTTATGTGGGATCCCAAAAATTCAGACTATGTACTACTGTTTTCATCAAAGCTGCATAACTGAATGATATCAGGGGTTACTCTAATATGGCTAAGTATAATTTAGTCTTGAAAACTGGAAACGGAACAGCAAATAGTGTAATTTGTATCATAATAAAGCCGTCTTTCATTTATTTATTTATTGCAAATATTTACATACTGCTTAGATCCAAGTAATTTCAAAGTGATGTACATGAATAAGATGTAATATATATATAAATAACACGTACACAAATGTATTCATTATGAGGTCCGAGAAAAGATGTCAGATTGGTCTAAACAGATTCATTTGAATAAGCATGTTTTTAACATTTGTTGAAAATTAGGAATATATGGAACATGTCAAAGTACTAATGAAAGAGCATTCTATATAGTAGGTGTCACTCTTCTAAATGCCCTGCTTCAAATAACTGCCAAGTTAAGATCAGAAGCATGTGGCACTTGCTTGTCCAGATGATCTCCAGGACTGAATGGATGTATGAGGAAGAAAACAGTCTCTTAGATAACCAGGGCCCAAGTTGTTATAGGTATGCTCAAGCTATAGAAATCCATGCACATTGATTTCCTCATAGCTTTTTAGTTCCAAAGCAAGTCTCGCTGTAAAAGAACAAACCTAATTTTTCTTGGCCATTGATTTGAATCCTTTTTTCAAAAAACCAGATCAGCTGAAACTGTTTTTCAAGTAAGAACAGCAGTGGCCAACCACAGCTTCATTGTGCTCCTGTGTCAGTGTCCCTTGACCTTGTGACATCCAGGTGTGGTTTGGCTGCCACTCCCCTCATTCTCATCCTACATGGTCATGCTTGCTGGGAATGAGGTAAGTTGTAGTGCAACACAGCTGCCAGACAACAGATTGGAGAAAGTTGCTTTGGTTTATCTTGGATAGTCAGCTATAGTGAGGAAGGTGATTCAGGCAAAAGGAAATCCTCTGAAGAGAAACTAGGAAAGAGGCTTTGTCTCCTCTAAGAAAAAGGTATAATTTAATCACATGATAAGCTAATTAACTAAAGTGTTAAAGTCCTATTGTAGGTAAAGCCATTGTATTTTTAACATGTCTTAGAAGAAGTAAATCCTATTCTTTACTTTGACCAAGAAATAGCAGTTCAAGGTGCAGTTTCCTGAACTGTAGTACAGCTTTATTGTCCTAAAAAAGTGTACACCACAAATTCAGCAATTAAAAAAAAAACACTTTTAGTTGGACAACTGAGAATATGTGGGGAAAGAATAAGATGAATAAGAGCTAAGGCAAAACTAGAGGGTTTAATGTATCTTCTTGTAATAGCATTTTCAGCACATTTTTTCCTGCGTGGGCTGGACATTGAAAGCAATGACTTCTATATATCTACTGTTTCCATGATCCTGTTGTTATCTGTAACTTTTCATTATTCTTTTCTATTACTTGATTGCCCAGTTAGTCAGTTATTCCTTCCTTCTCACCCCAGTGTAAAACAAATGAATTCAATCAGCGTTTGGTTCATCCTTTTTCTTTCCCTCTTAACTTAATTAACTCATAGTCAATTAATGGAAGTAAATTATTCTCACTCACACTCCAGAAAATTCTTTCCATCAAAATTATTAGCCCTATCTGTCTGTTCATCCCTCTCCATAATAAGCTTTATGTGCTTGATTGTGCAAACTTTAAAATAGCATGAAATCTCTTGATGTTATTCCCAACATCAGGAGAAATGATGATAAGAATGAACTTTGTGGATGCTATTTGGGCATAAAGGAGTAGGTGCATGATTGCTCAATACATACCTCCACTCTACATGGTCAGTATCATGTTCTGAACAAACAAAACTTACAGAATGCTTTTTCCACATGATAAGCTAGTAATCTTAAGCTTTCAGGGAGACTTTTAAGAAATCTTTTAGAAATAGGGCTACGGATTTTTTCCAGACCTTATATTGAATATGTGAAGCTAGCCTTCTTTTCACACACAAATTCAGTCTGATTATTGCTATTGTGGATGGATTTAGGAGACTTTAAAGAAAGTGGTAGAAGTCTGCCAGTGTTATTTTTATGTACTTTGCCTAAATCTGAAGTTTCATGCCAAGGTCTTGCACAGATCTAAAAGGGCATTTGTGGGGGGAAACCAGGATTAATTGAAGGAGAGAAGTTGTATGTACACCTGTTTGGTTTATGGTCTCATCATTCAGTTTCAGAGATTAGTTCGGACCTTGTTGACGTGACTCAAATACAGCAAGAAACCTGAACAATATGGATATATAACACCCACAGCTAGCCATTTGTGACATTGTGTGACTTTTACAATGCCAACAAAATCTGGCCATGTTTGGAAATTGCCCAAAACACTTTGTCAGTGGCATGTTTATGAGCTCATGTGGCTTGGAATCCCAGTGGCAACCTTGCTGTTGGGCTAGCATTTCAGTTGGCACCCTGTCTCCAAGATCTGAGTAAAATCCCTCTTAGCCTTGACATATAATCCTCTTAAAGTGGTTATGCCTATAGAGGAGTTTAGAAGCAAATAGTCTGTAGATTCCTAAATTCTTAGGAAGTTTTATTTCTATTTCTCTTATTGAAGAGAGGTGTTCTGTGTTCAGACTATTTAAAAAAAACTGTTATGCCTTTCATAATATGCCTTTACTAGCATCACTCGGACATAGTGTGTGCAAGGGAGAGTTCTAAAAGGCCGTCGTCTTTATCTTAATTTGAATTGTTTCCAATAATCTTGTTTTCACTCTTGGTTAATCTTGACAGAATATGATTATAAAGTATGATTTACAGTACACACATGGAAATCAATGTGACTTTGGTGGGGGGACTCAACCCAGAGAGAATTTTTTTTAAATTAAAAACAGAACAAGAAAATAAGAACATTTGTCCATTAGTATTCATGTCATGCTGAATGTATTGCATTGGCTGTTTAATATAATTTATCAGACATGATACATTGAATCCTGTTAAAATCAATGAGAAATGAGTATAGGACTGCCCGCTGTGCTCATTTTGTTACCATTTTGGCCTCCTTTGTGTTGTGAGGTGCAGGAACTTTATCACCTGTTATTCACTTTGTATGCATTGTTGTAAGTTTTACTAAAGAGGAGATGGTTTCTTGGACAGAGATGTTTGTCTCAATATAGGTTGGAATAAACTTGCACAGGTATTGAAAGTCGGTGTATGCATAGCCTTAAAAAAGGATATTGGAAAGGTATCTCAAGGCACATGTCAAATATTGCTAGATAAAATAACACACGTGCAGGTACAATTAAGCAAAATGTTTTTGCTGAATAAACATTTATTTAGGGGACCCAGTACCCATGCTTCTTTTGTAGTAATGTTAATCTCTATCAGTATACGTGAAGTAGACTAAATCTAGGAAAGCTTGTGCTACAAACTTGTTACAGTTACGTGCGACAAGAACACGTTGTGCTCTTTCTAAGTGTGTGTGTGTGTGTGTGTGTGTTGCACATGCAGATGCAGCTGATAAGATCACTCTGCTTTGTTTCCCAGATAGGGACCTATATATGGCAGTTGTCTGTGCATATGTGCTTTTGAGTTGCCTGTTGACTTATAATGACCCCATGAATTTCATAAGGTTTTCTTCGGCAAGGAATCGTCAGAGGTGGTTTTGGTAGTTTGTTCCTATGAAAAATAGCCTACATCACCTGGTATTTGTTGGTTTCCCATGCAAGTACTAACCAGAGCTCACCCTGTTTAGCATCCAAGATAGACGGTATATGTGCCTTTAGGATATTTAGGCCCTTAAAGACAAACAAATCTCTCAAGTTCATTGTTTTCTCCATTTCTCACTTTTCCAGTTCTCTATTAATTCTACTACTTCAACATGGTTTTGTGTCTTTAAAAAAAAACAAAACAAAAAAAAAACAAAAAACAAAAACAAGGCAAACATTTGTATGAATTTCCATAAACTTTTTTCTAGCATATTCATTTTGTATATATTTTCCCCTGATAACACATTTTGCAAGTGGTTACCCCTTGTATTGCTGTGTGTGTGTGTTTTATCCACAGTCATGTAATTTTGTGAATCTTTCCTTACAGTATGTGTTTTTGCATTTTGCCCCCAACAAGATCTGCTTCACAAAATTCTAAGCACAAATAGCAAAGAACAACTCTGTTCTAGTTTGTGTATTGATTTGAAAAGTGTAAATTAGGTACATTCTTATAAAAATGCGAAGTAGCTGAAATTCTCCCCCACTTTTTCATGCAGTCACATAAAGAAACTAAGGACTTTATCAGACTAGCATCTAAAAATGCTGTAATTCCACTATTGACAAAAGTGGAAACATAGTGGCATAATCAAGTGATTATCACACATTGACATAACTGTGCAACACTACACCATAATTGTGTGATACTAACATGCCAGAATCATTGTACATCCACCACTAGCAGTTTAAGAATGGGATTTTACTTCCATGATTTTGTATGGGCGAGATTATGGCTGTTCTTGTGAGAAGATGCAACTTTGTTTAAATGTACCAAAAACACATAAAAAATGAAATAAATTAAGAAATAAACACAAAAAATGTACCAAGAAAAGGTGACAGTTTATTAAAACAGAGTCCTGTGCATCCTGTGTTTTCATTGGGAAAGGGGAGGGGTTTGCACACTCATCAACACCACATAAAGAGCAATATTGAGGGCTATTCACGGATTTTCCCGTCAATAAAAGTGATGAGCCATTAATGGGTGGAGCATACATTGACCATCGGAGGACAACATTGTGCAATAATGGGAACCCATCTGTGATACTGTTGCACTGTAATTCTGCAATTACAGCCCCATCTGATAAAGTCTTAAGAATACTCCGAATGAGGGAGGCCAAGTATGCTGTTGTGCTTCATTGGTTATTCTCATGCCTGCTTCTATCTCCCCCTCTCCCAGAACAGAAATTGTGTGGCTCATGTATGTCACCTGTGACCACTCTGCAAGTTAGGGTACTGCCACTTTAGATATGGGTAGCACATTTTAAGCATGGGTGGTGCCATTTTAGGTATGTGGCGGTACCATTTTAGGTATGCAGTGACGATCTATGAATGCTTAATTCAGTGGATATTGAAACTGCAGATACGGAGGACCCACTATAAAATCTAAAAAGAGAACATAGGTATAGATAAGTTATTTACATCTGTCATTTATTTATACCTGCATATCTGCTGCTGTTTTAGGACCTGAACATGTCACTAAATATAAACATAACAATATATGAAATTACTTAAGTAATTTTTAAGATTTAAATTTAATTACTTATTTAACTATTATTTTATTACATTGTAATGATCTGGCATTTAAATAATGCAATTAAATGTATACTTAATTATAGAATAAGCTCATACCAGAAGGTTAGTATCATATAAGGTGTGCATAAGGTTCATGTACCTGATAAACTTTTGGTTCCAAGTTTGTTGTTAATATGCAATTTAATGAGACCTTGAGACTTCTTTAAGAGCCTTTTTCTCCCCAGAACATGGTTTGCATTCTCAAAATACACTAGTTACCTTGTATCTTACAATTCTAATCCATGGCAAAGCGTGCTATACTTTATTGCCAATTATATCACTACTCCTAAGACTAGTTGGACCATTAGACAGAATACTCTTACCACCTGAAGGCAGAGTAACAGTGAGTTGTGTGTGCCATGTAGTCTGTACTGTGCCCCATAAATTTGCCCTACAGTAGAAAACACTGTCCCATCATCACTACTGAAATCAAAGTCAACTGCCATTTCAGTGAGCTTCTGTATGTGAAATGCGGGTGTGCCATCTTTTCTTCAAACAGCAAAATATATTGAGTTCTTTCTGTCTGCCATGCTTTTATTCTCTTGATCCTTGCTTCATACATACAAGTATGCTTGAGTTGGATGGAACTTCTTCCAAGGTTGAGAGGAGAAGAACCATTTGGAACAAGAGAGGTAATTCTGCAAGTGGAGTCCCTGGATCCAAAGCTAGGAAGTACACTTTCCCTTTGATCCCTATTAAATCCAAAGACATACACACACACCTTGCATGGGCCTGTTTCTGACAGGATTTTCAACAATCACTTGTTGAATCACTCACAGGCAGACTCACAAAAAGAGAGATAGGGCAGAATCCTAAAACACGATCTATGAGGTCTGTCTATTAAATGACAAGGCTGATACAATAACCCATCTTTATTTGTATGTAGTACAATTCTAATGCTTATCCCCCTCAATATACTCCCTGTTCACACTCACACACTGGTGCAGTCTTGTTTTCCACTGGGTGAAGGCATTTCTGTCATCTGTTTCAACACATCTGCCATTTTTTTCTTTACTGCATCAGTTGACTCAAAATGTGTTCCTTTAAGCACCAATTTCACTTTAGGGAAAAGAAAAAAGTCTCATGGTGCCAAATCTGGCAAATATGGAGGATGTTAAAGTGTAGTAATGCGTTTATCAGCCAAAAACTGCCTCACAGAAAGTACTGTATGAGCAGGTACATTGTCTTGATGAAGAATGAAACCAGTTTCCCACAGTTCTAGCCTATTTTTTCTGACTCTTTCTCTGAGTTTTGTCAAAACTTCCTTATAATAATGCTGGTTCACTGTTCTGCCTTCTGGAACCCATTCTGCCAAAATTATGCCTTTGATGTAAAAAACCCAACAAGCATGGCTTTGAATGTGGACTTGCTTTGATGTGTTTTTTCCATTCTTGGTGATGGTGGTGTTTTCTAGTGCATTGACTGTTGTTTTGTGTCAGGATCATACTGGAAGATCCAGGTTTCATTACAAGTGATGATTTTTTAAAAACGGTTTGGGTCCCCCTCAAGTTGCTGTAGAATATCAGCACAAATTTCCGTGGCGGCACTCTTTTTGCTCTGGTGTGAGAACCCTAGGGACCATCTTGGCACAATTTTTTCTTATGTTGAGACCCTCATGCAAAATTCTCCACGCAGTGTCTTTGTCAATGTTCATGGCTTCAGCTATCATTCAGACACTGAGTTGGCAGTCTCCTTGAACAATCTGGCTGATTTCCCCCTCAACAATTTATTTGGTTCTTAAAGTGGAATGTCATCCGGGGCATTCATCGTCTTCCACATTCTCACGTCCTTCTGTGACTCTTTTGTGCCACTCAAACACACAGACACACAAGACATGCAGTTTTCCCCATAGGCTTCAGTAAGCATTTGAAAAGATTCCATTGGTGTTTTGTTCAATTTTACTAAAAATTTCAAATTGACATGTTGCTTGACCTCTGTATCCACAGATTTGGCATCCACGGATTCCACCATCCACAGCTTGAAAATATTCCTAATAATAATAATAATAAATTCCAAGATGCAAACCTTGATTTTGCCATTTTATATAAGGAACACCATTTTTACTATGCCATTGTATATAATGAGACTTGAGCATCCATGGATTTTGGTATCCACAGGGGGTCCTGGAACTGAAACCCAATGGATACCAAGGGCCCACTGTACCATAACAACAGTCCTATACTGGATATAGACATTGCAGAACTGCCCAATTCTAATCCTCACATATATACATCCAGCTATGAAGACATGATTCCCCAACAGGGTTTTTACCATGATCTTTCAGATAGTTTGTACCCAAGCCATGTAGAGCTTAATAGGTCCTAACCAGCACTTTGAATTGTGCCCAGAAACAGGCCAGTAGCCAGTGAAGTTGTTGTAACAAGAAGTTTCTGTTGTCCCCCTAACTAGTTCTTATCAGCAGTCTAGTCATAGCATCTTAGATCCACTTAAGTTTCAAAGGCAACCCCCCTTAGAGTGTGTTACAGTTGTCCAAATGGCCATGGGTCTCCATGATCAGAGCAGATGTCTCCAGAAACAGACATATCTGGCTCACTAGTTTTAACTGTTCAAACATACTCCTGGCCACTGCCAAAAGCTGGGCACGTAGACCCAGGTCTGGGTCCAGGAATATACCCACATTGTAAACCTGAGATTATAGGGGAGTGTAAGCCCTCCAGCACAGGCTGAATTGTTTTTCCCTGATCTGCCTTTTGACTGACCAGGAACACCTCCATCTTGTCTGGATTGCATTTAAATTTGTTCACTCTTCTTCAGCCCGTTACTGATGCCAGACACTGGTATAGCACCGAAATTAGAACAGAGTTTGATGTAATCAGCATAATGATGGCACTGAACCCCAAACGCTGAAAACCATTCCCAGTATTTTTATGTGTATGTGAAATAACACGGGAGACAAAACTGAGACAAGACAGGCCATGCAGGCCACTGGTTAGAGTGTCAAACAGGAATCTCCCAGCACCATCTTCTGAATTTGCCCCTCCAAAATGAACTGGAGGCACTTTAAAACAGTGCCTACTAGTCCCATTGTAGCAAAGCCTAGAATATTCATAATCAACCTGTGTTTCATGACATTGACAGCCTCTGAGATCCAGCAGAACCAATAGAAACACACTGCCCCTGTTCAACTCCTGACATAAATCATCCACCAAGCAACTAAAATTGTTTCTAGCCTATCACAAATCCTGAAACCAGGTTGAAGTGGATCGAGATCACTACTTCTCAACCTGTGGTGCTTTACATGTTTGGAACTTCAAACCGCAAGCTCCAAGGCAGCATGGCTAGTGTTTAGGACTTATGGAAGGTGATGCCCTAAGCAAAGATCAAGATTGCCAGGTGTCCCTTATTATAAGAACATCTCTTATTAGAGGTCTGCAAACTTGTCCATTATTATAAGGGATGTTCGGGAGTTAAAAACTTCTTTTTATATAAACTGAACAAGTTGCCAAAAAATTCCAGTATTTGTGGGTGTGGGGCCTTCATAAATGGGGCCTTATATATTAATTTGTGGGTGTGGGGCCTTTATGCATCATGTAATTTACAAATGTTGACAGTAGTTAATTTTCCAGAGGAATACAAGCCTAAGGAGATTATCATATGTGGCAAAAACCACATCAGAAGTTCGCAATGAGAACAGGAAGGAGCGACATTATCAGACGACATCCTTCAACGTTCTGGGGGCATAGCATGGCCATGAGTAAGGCATCCCTTTTTATTGGCGGCTTGTCCCCATCAATGAAAAAGGGAAGCCTCATCCGCAGCAGCGCTATGCCCTGGGAAAGGCTGAAGGACACAGGCTTCTGGTAATGTCACCCTTTCTGTTCTCCTACCGATCTTCTGACGCGGTTGGGAAACACAGTTTTTTGCCTTGTTCCCCGTGTCTGATCATCTCCTTAGTTAATGGAAATGAATATCTTCTTTCGGTATTTAGGTACAGCACAAATTTGTTAATTGCTATTTCCTGATTGTCAGCCTTTCATGTCATGAATTTCAGCTGTCCATTATTGCTATTTTGAAAACCTGAAAACAGTAAAAACCACTAATATTCTAAATAAACTGTCTAATCCAGAATTCTCTGAAGCTCAGAGGCTACCACATTCTCTAGTACCTTGTCCCAAAATGCAATATTTCAGAATGGCCATTAATTGTCAAGGACAATGGGTTTGAGAGTACTCTTGCAGAAGAGGTCTTACCACCACCTCTTTTATACAGCCCAGAACTTTGCCATAAGGAGGTGCTCTTTGCTTCCCTCCTCTGTTCCACCCACTTTCATGAATCGGGAAATGCAAGGATCCAGCATGCATGTGGTGATTCTCATCTCTCTGAGAATGTTGTCCAAACCCTCTAGGTGCCCAGACTGAAACATATTTAATAACATGGGACAAGCAGGAACTAAAATTATATCCATTGGGTCTGTGTGAATCTGCTGTTGTTAACTGCCTTTGAAACAACTTTGACTCATGGCAACCCCATGAATGAGACACCTCCAAGACCCCCCTGCCCTCAATCACACTGCTCAGGTCCTGCAGGCTCAGAGCTGTGGCCTTCATCTGGTATGCAGCCTTCCTCTCTTTCTACTGCCCTCCACTTTTCCAAGTGTTGTCTTTTCTGGAGAAGAGAAGGTTGAGAGGGGACATGATAGCCATGTTTAAATATTTGAAGGGATGTCATACTGAGGATGGGGCAAGCTTGTTTTCTGTTGCTCTAGAGACTAGGGAGATTTTCAGACAGGCAAAAATCGCCCCTTGCCGCGCGAGCAGCCTCCCGAAACTGCTGCGCGGCAAGGGTCTTTTTCGGACGACGCTGTGCCTCTAGCGAAGCCGTCCGTGTCACTTCCGTGAAGCTTGGGACGGCTCCGCGTCATATTTCAATCACGGGCAGCCTCCGTGCTTGAAATATGGCGCGGAGCCATCCCAAGCTTCACGGAAGTGACACGGACGGCTTCGCTAGAGGCACAGCGTCGTCCGAAAAAGACCCTTGCCGCGCAGCAGTTTCAGGAGGCTGCTCGCGCGGCAAGGGGCGATTTTTGCCTGTCTGAAAATCTCCTAGGACACAAAGCAAACTACAGGAAAAGAGATTCTACCTAAACAATAGGAAGAATTTCCTGATGGTAAGAGCTGTTTGGCAGTGGAATATACTGCCTTGGAGTGTGGTGGAGTCTCCTTCTTTGGAGGTCTTTAAACAGAGGCTGGATGGCCATCTGTCAGGAATGATTTCATTGTGTATTCCTGTGTGGCAGGGGGTTGGACTGAATGGCCCTTGAGGTCTCTTCCAACTCTATGAGTCTATGATTCTATAATTCCAGGGAGAGTTCAGGCTTTATTTGCTCCATTTATTTCTCTTTTTGGCAGTCCACAGTATCCACAGAACTCAGATAAACAGAAAGAGTTGGGATATGAATATAAAATGTGTGTGTGTGTCAAGAAAAATAACAAATATAATAATAATAATAATAATAATAATACAATTTATTTCTATCCTGCCCCTCTGCAACGCAATCGGGGCGGCTTACAATATAAAAACTCCATAATTGCAATACCCTAGCCCACCACCCCTTAAAATAATATTAAATTAAAAAGGATTAAAAACATACAATAATTAAAAATATATTAAATTAGAAAAAAATTAAAACATACAATAATTAAAAAAAAATCCAATGGCAGCTCAAAAGGAAAGGACAGCCGAGTCTTGGGCCGGGATAGTTATTCGGGAAAGGCCTGCCAGAAAAGATCCATCTTGACAGCTTTTTAAAAGCTGTTTAAGGTGGTAATAAGATGGATCTTGTCTGGCGGGCCATTCCATAATCTGGGAGTGGCAGCAGAGAAGGCCCTCTGGGAGGTTACCAACAGCCTTGTTTTCATAGGTTGTAACAGGTTCCTCCCAGAGGACCGAAGTGCGCGTAAATCACTAAAATAATAAATTATTCAAATTAAACACTACACAGTTCACACTATAAATAGCAGCATGTGTGTATACGTGCGTGCACACGCTCACACATTTTATATTCATATCCTAACTCTGTCTGTTTACTTTCCATTATTTAAGTGAGTTAGGTCATATCCTTTTGTTTTGTTCTATGTGAACTACAAGATCAGTCAGAGCAGATGTGTGCAATTTTGTCTGCAAAGTGCTATGCAGATTTTTCTAAGTGGGCTATCAAGGATTCACTCAGCAGTGTGATTCTGAAAATTCTACTTCTGAGAAAGAGATCCCTGCAGGGCCGTTTTTACTCTTGCAACACAAAGAGTGACCCTACCAAACACACTGTAAGAATCTTCAGCTGTTGAATGGCTAGTGCTATAGTGACACCCATATTGCCTTATAATGCTCTTGGCTAACATGTCAACAGCTTCCTTTCTATTTTAGCAGGGAGTTTTAGTTCTAGTCCTCCTTCCTTTTCTCTTTCCTTCTTGGGACTTTATCAGATGCGGCAAATATGGCATCATAATGACGCCTAATGATCACAATAGGGCCCACATACCAGACAACGATGTCCTTTTGCAATCATGTCAAGTCCTAAAGCTGTTCTTTTTTATTGCTGGCCCAAGGCATCAATAGATCTGCCCTGGCACTTTGTTGCCAGCATTGCCCACATTTGAATCCTTGCACCATTGTGCTCACGTGAATACAGTGTCAATGGGCAAACACTTCCAGCTGAGATTGCAACAGCCAGGTAGGGGACTCGCTTTTTATGAACCCCACCCCCCATGTACTTGGGACTTTTAAAGTCTGTTTCTGTGCTTGTGTGAACTTTTTGGCTTTGTTTTGTTTGCTTTTCAAATTTGCCGCTCTAGCGTCTTCTTGTGAGAATCACTGTGATCAGGAATCCAGAAGTAAACGGAGCTCTGTTTGTGCTCTGTTACTGCCAGGGCTGCCTTTTTGTGCTGCTAAAGGTAGGTCTGGTGGTGGTCGTGGGTGCTTTTGCTGGGACAAGTTCTCTTTCAGATTTAGTGGCATAGGCACGTTAATGAGGGTTAGGTCTGATAAAGTCCTTGGTCCCATTTCATGTTCTTGTGATTCTAAATTTATAGGCTTTAAAGCAGGGGTGAACGACAGCAAGGGGGGCAGGGTCAATTAATAGAATCATAGAATTGGAAGTGGCCTCATGGCCATTGAGTCCAACCCTCTGCTCAGGACCCCCAGCTAAAGCATTGTTGGCATGAAAAGTATTACCGGGTCCACCATGACTGGGTCACATAAGTTAATCATTTAATTATTTCTCATAAAGCAATTATTTGCTTATTTCATTAGCAAGGCTTCTGCTGACTAATCTTTATAATATTATTCAGAATTGCTGTAACTGCATATGTCCCAAGGGAAGAAGAGACATCAGTCGTAATCGCTCTGATAAAGCACTCAACTATGATGTATACAAACAAGCTACACACTGTACATGTCAGGGAGGTCTTTGTCCTCCTGTTGACAAGGAATACCACGTAGACAGTAGAAACAGAAAGTACCCTTTTGCTCACACAGTTTGTGTCTTCCTTTCTTAAGCTAAAAAGACTTATAAATGCCTGTGACTTTCAGAACAAGTTTGTCCATCTCAA
This sequence comes from Gambelia wislizenii, assembly GCA_030847615.1. Taxonomy (NCBI): domain Eukaryota; kingdom Metazoa; phylum Chordata; class Lepidosauria; order Squamata; family Crotaphytidae; genus Gambelia; species Gambelia wislizenii. The sequence continues at coordinate 116,964,076 of JAUMIR010000004.1, forward strand.
CTGCTGCTACCTCTTGGTTGGATTGAGAGTTGTTTTGTGCTTGGTGGAACCTTTGACCAAAAATCTTGTACTGTATTTGCTTTCCTTCTTATTCAGATTCAGAGCTCAGTCTAGCTCCGTGTCTTATCTGGGTTGACATGCTGTGATCAATATCTTTATCTCAGAATCAGCAGGTATCTGTGCCCTGTCCTGACCTTCCCTCTGTGGGTTGCAGCCCTCTACCACAGTAAAGGGTTCTGGAGTGTCTTTGGAAATGAGGTGCAGTATATTTTGATATGTTGGGGGAAGGTTTCTGCATGGCTTGGGACCAAAAATCGACTTAAAATCACACTAGCTTTTAAAAAAAAAATATTTGGGAGGACTGGGTAGGCTTCAGGGACCAAAAACATGGGGCCATGGGGCCACTTGCAGCCTATATCACCTACTTTGCCCATCTGCTCTAAAGGAAGAAATATAATCTACACTTTAAATGATCTGTACATGGTTGTCATGATTTGTTAGATCAGTGGTTCTTAACTTTTTCTTTACCAGAGACCCCCTTTAAATATCTTTTGTAGCCGTGTACCCCCAAGACTTAACTCAAGAATTAAAACAACAACAACAACAACAACACCATCCTTTAAACCTTCCCTCCGAGACACTTGAGGGGGAGGGAAGACTTTTCTTCTGCTTCTTCCTGCATGTTTGTGGCTGGAGTGGATTGAACTGCAATGTGCAGGCCAAGCCAGCCAGCCTTTGCCTTGGCTCCTGTCACGTGGCTGCTCCACTGTGGGCAGCAGGTGGGCTAAGCAGCTTCCAAGCCTTCATTGACCCCCTGTGTGGACATTGCAGACCCCTGGGGATCCATGGACCCCACATTAAGAACCACTGTGTTAGATCAATTGGTTTCTTTGCTTGAAAAGGACTTTGCATTTCCTGAGATGTCTGTGCTTTGTTGATTTGTGGAAATCTGTGTTTTTGGAGATAGGAGTACATCTTCTGTCTGCCTTTTAAACAATTTGGCTTTGTCTGGGAGTTCAGAATAGTACTGGGTCCAACAAGCTAGAATGCTAGACAGTGAGAATATTTACCTCTGCAACAATCATAGAGCATGTTCTTCAATTAACTGACCTGTATCCCAGGTTCACACAAACACTTAACAACAAGAAGTTACTTTAAGGTGAAATAATAATAATAATAATAATAATAACTTATTTCTATCCCTCCCCTCTGCAACACAATTGGGGCGGCTTACAGCATAAAAATTCCATAATTACATTAGTACCCTAACCCACCCACCCCTTAAAACAATATTAAATTAAAAAGATTAAAAACATACAATAATTAAAAAGAGAAACAAATGGAATAATTCAATGGCAGCTTAAGGGAAAAGACAGCCGAATCTTTGGGCCAGGAAGTGTCATTACCAAGAGGTAAATGAATTGTTAAACACATAGGAGGAGGTGGAAAAGAACACATAGGATTATAAAGGCTATTATTCCTTGAGATTTATTTTTTTATTTATTAGTTATTTATACCCTGCTCTTCAGCCACAAGGCTATCAGAGCAGCTTACAAACAGTTTTAAGCATTAGCAATTTACACATCTACACTGCATTAAGCAGTTTCCAATGTGTGTTAGCTAATTGCCCCCACAAGCTGGGTACTCATTTTACCGACCTACGAAAGGATGGAAGGCTGAGTGAACCCTGGAGCCCTCTGGAATTGAACACTCTGTATTGTATGATCACTCTGTATTGTATGGGGTCACCACTAATTATTCCTCTGGTACTTTCTTCTAATAGGCAGCCTTTCCTTGGTAGTTTTCTGCCCTGCTGAAATGCAAGGTGGGCCTTGCCTTTCATTCCCTCTTGCGTCTTAACCTGTATTTGATGTAAAGCATAAAGAAAAGCTGAAGATTCTTGCTTTCCTGTACACTATAAATATCAACAGTCTTTCTAAGGCATACTGGAAATAAATACTTCAATTTACAGACAGCGCTTCCCCCCTTACCCAAGCTGTTCTGAATCATGACCATTTTACTTGCAGTTTTTGAAGTTTTCTGTGTGATTAGGCGCTATCTGTTCAACACGTTAAAAGTAATGGTTCTTTATTTTCTGATGGGCTTTGAAACTGATCTCTGCACAAACGTTGGCTCTGACCTATATTTGAGCAAGTATGAAGTTAGAGGCAATAAGAGTTCTACATCTGTGTTCTTAACAGCTTTGATGTGCAAGTAAGATGCAAATTATTATTTGTATTTTGTTAAGAATGTACAGTACTTCTTAGATCTGAATGCCTCTGGAGTCCTTTGGGACTCTTATCCATGGTGGCTTTGGGCTTTTTGCATGATGCAGAATGGTACCCTAAAAAGTATGTGCTACATGAAAGGAAAGGAAGTTTAGTCTTTCCTCTTACTTTCTTCTCATTGTGTATTTTGGGGGAGATATTATATGGGATTCCACTACCCCTCCTGTATAAGTCCCATTTTTGTACACAAAGAGCTACACTTGTGCAAGGCCTATCTTTGTACACACAACATACAAGGCAAATATTTGTTGGTACTCCCTATAAATTGGGTCCAAGTTAGGATCAAACTACATTTTTGGATAATTACATAGGGTACAACTGACCCTCTATATTTTTAACTTCAAAGTAAGCACATGGTGGTTCAGGAGGAAATCCCCCCTTTAAAAGTAAGAAACAAAACAAAACAAAAAAATTGGTGTTGGTGGTGGGTTTTCCCCCCAACCCCTATTTGTGGTTGGGGAGGGGATTCATAAAGGAAACAGCTGCAGGGAGAGGTTTAAACCTCCTTTCCTGGGACACAGTGGTCAAGACCAGGATGCTTACTACAACATAACAAAAGTCAGTTGTGACATAATATACAATTTGAAACATGTTCAAGTAGTTTCCAGCTTATGGCAACCCTAAGGAAAATTTATCACAGAGTTTACTTGGCAAGATTTGTTCAGAGGGGGGTAGTCTTCGCCTTCTTCTGAGGCTGAGAAAGTGTGACTTACCCAAGGTCACCAGTATGTTTCCATGGCTGAGCAGAGATTCAGACTCTGGTCTCCAGAGTCATAGTCCAACACTCAGAACACTACACCATACCAGTTCTCTTGTTTGAAACATAGCCATGCTTAAAGTAGCTTTTTTGAAAAAGATAGGTTAAGTCAGTCATGATAAAGACTTAGGGCCACTCTACACAAGGGAATAAAATATGAATTGGGGCACAGAAATGCCAATTCGTAGGAGCTTTCATCCATCTCAACAACTTTTTCACAAGATCGCTATTGTGCAAAGCTCTCTGTGTTTCCTGTTCACACAGAGACATGCCAGTGAATCAAGATGGTGGGCACGAATGAATTACTCACAGTTTTGTACTCCTCAATTCACCCCCATCAAACAATTAAAAAAAAACTAAATGCAAGGTATGGAAGAGCGATTTTCTGCTTAAATAATGAACAAATAAAGGAAAGAAAGACTGTTTGATCACCTCAGTGCACGATCACTCTGGCCACAATCCAACATGGCGGATCCGTGATCTGCCATCTTAGGAAGCTCCTCCCCCTGCGCATTTCTGACCAATCAGATGTCCTCCTCAGCAATGCAATTCAGTTGTCCTAACATGCGAGGGTGCGCATTTCTGTCGGAGTTTTTTAAAAACTCAGGAAACAACCCGGAAGCTTCTGCTGCGGACTTTCCCTGACTTTTGCTCCCCCTCCCTCCAGAAAGGATGGAATGCTGCAGGATCCCATTTGGATGCATGGGATTCAAATGCAGAGGGTTTTTTTTCACCATCTGGACTACCCCTAACTTTCTTGAGATTTCTTAGTGTGATTGAGCCAACAGCTTGTACTGAATTTACATGAAAGTAAGTCCCATTAAACTTGAGGGGCTTGCTTCTGTATAGATGTGTATAATTGCATTGTTAAGTCTTGATCCTATAACTTTAAAATGGTTGTAAATTTGATTTAGTTTGGGGAATTTGGGGCATATTGGTTATGGTAATACAGATTGAGTATCTCTTATCTGAAATGCTTGGGACCAGAAGTTTTTGGATTTCATTTTTTTTTTTTCAGAATTTGGAATTTGCATATACATAATGAGATATCATGGAGATGAGACCCAAGTCTAAACATGAATTTCATTTATGTTTCATTAGACTTCATACACATAGCCTGAAGGTAATTTTATACACACCATTTTTAATAATTTTGTGCATGAAACAAAGTTTGTGTACATCAAACCATCAGAAAGTAAAGGTTTTACTATTTCAGCCACTCATGTGGACAATTTTGGAGTATTTCAGATTTCTGCATAAGGGATATTCATCCTGTATTAGGAGACCTAATTATCAAAGGGCAAATATATATCATACATAAAGCACGCCTAATGGATTCTAGCAAATAAAGTACTGTACAGTACTTTAGAAATTCCAGATACAAACTCAGCTAAATTCCTTGTTCCCAGCTAGATTTCTCTCTTAACAATATTTCAGTAGGAGAGGAGGAAATCAAATGGACAGGTGTGTCCCTTGCAGAAATCAATGGTGGATGCAGTCAAACTGAGGACATGGATCATGCCTTCCTGGAACAGATGACTGCACATTCAGAAACGAGAGATGTAGTAGTAGCAGGGCAGATATGCTATCAGACGGTTCGTCTGATAATCTCCTTGATTTCAGTAAGGCTTTTGACAAGGTTCCCCATGATATTCTTGCAAAAAAGTTAATAACCTGTGGGCTAGACAATGCAACTGTTCGGTGGATTTGTAATTGGTTGACTGACCAAACCCAAAGGGTAGTCTCCAAATGGCTCCTCTTCATCCTAGAGAGAAGTGACCAGTGGGGTGCCACAGGATTCTGTCATGAACCCAGTGCTATTCAACATCTTTTTCAATGACTTGGATGAGGGAATAGAGGGTATGCTTATCAAGTTTGCAGATGACACCATTAGTTTGCAGCTAATACCCCAGAAGACAGGATCAGAATCCAAAATGACCTCAACAGATGAGAATTCTGGGCCAAAACTAACAAAATGAATTTCAACAGGGAGAAATGTAGGATACTACACTTGGGCAGTAAAAATGAAATGCACAGATATAGGATGGGTGACACCTGGCTTGATGGTAGTACATGTGAAAGGGATCTAAGAGTCTTAGTGGACCACAAGGGGAATGTGAATCAGCAGTGTGACGCAACATCTAAATAAGCCAATGCAATTCTAGGCTGCATTAATAGGAGTATAGCGTCTAGATCAAGGGAAGTAATAGTGTCCCTCTATTCTGCTTTGGTCAGACCTCACCTGGAATTCTGTGTCCAATTCTGGGCACCACGATTCAGGAAGGGTATTGAGAGGCTGGAATGTGTCCAGAGGAGGGTGACCAGGATGGTGGGAGGTCTGGAAGCCATGCCCTATGAGGAGCGGCTTAGGGAGCTGTGTATGTTTAGTGTGGAGAAGAGAAGGTTGAGAGGTGACACGATAGCCATGTATAAATATTTGAAGGGATGTCATACTGAGGATGGGGCAAGCTTGTTTTCTGCTCTATCAAAGACTAGGACATGGAGCAATGGGTTCAAACTACAGGAAAAGAGATTTCACCTAAATATCAGGAAGAACTTCCTGACAGTAAGAGCTGTTCAGAAGTGGAGTGCACTGCCTCATAGTGTGGTGGAGTTGCCTTCTTTGGAAGTTTTTAAACAGAGGCTGGATTGCCATTTGTCAGGAATGATTTGATTGTGTATTCCTGCATGGCAGGGGATTGGACTGGATGGCCCTTGTGGTCTCTTCCAACTGTATGATTCTAACGGAACTTTGAAGTTAATAATAGAAAATAACTAGTTCCTTGTTATTGTAATCCATTTCCCAGTAATAAAGCTATAATGGCACAATGGTTGTAACTAACTGAGGGATAACTATTCTTTAGGTACTATAACTGTAACTTTTAGTTAATTTTGTAGTTAGAGGACTGTGGTGTCACCAAACAGTGAATGAGGAATATGACATGCTTCAAGTTCTGTCTCATGCTCTATTGTGTTGAGGCAACAAGGCTGGAAGGAGAGTATGTTTTGAATCACACCCCTACAGATTGTAACAGCCACATTTTTTCTTAAAAAGTAAGTTACTTACTTTTGAGAAATAGCATGCAAAATATTGTAAAATAGTAAAAAAAAAAAAACCTAATTTGTGGGCTTGAAATTATAGCTTAACATAACGAATTACTGTTAAGGTAATTTTCTTAGCTTTGGATCCAAATAACTATTCTGCACAGCATGTGTAGTTAGGTAGCAAAATTCATTGGTTTTGATGATATTCTTAGTCTGTGTGCATTTTTGTTAGCAGAGTTTTGAAAAGGAGTACTGTCCATTTTTGTATGCATGTAGTTATTTCAAATAAGCATAATATATTTTGAAAACAATGCTATAGGAGATACAAAAAGAGGTGAGACCACAATGAATATTATAATACCCATTAACAGAACAAATGAACAGCTGGTACTTTCTCAGTTTTTCATTAAAGCTAATAAGTAGTACATAACAGAATGTACAGTTCCTGTGTTTGAACAGTCTCTTTATTGATGAAGTATATTAATGCAAACCCCATTCTTTTTGGTGGGGTACACAAGACAGCAGACCTGAATAGGTCTCAGTTTGATATGTTTGGCTTTAAATACCAGGTTTATAAAATTGCATAATATCCTTCGTTTAAAAATTAATTACAACACAAATCAATAAAGTTCCTTATTTTATCTGTAGACAAAATAATTTCAGATTAACATTCAGCATGGTTTATTGAGACTTAGGTTGATCTATATCTTACCAGATTGGACATTTTAGTATTCCAGAATCAAAGGCTGTTACAGAATTCACACAAAACTAAACCTAGAATTCATTTTACAATTTTGTCACTTCAGTAGTTTTAAACACTGTCTCCAAGTTTCAAACACTGGCCATGTACATTTTTTTTCTCATGAACAAAACCAGTAGGGATAATTGTTCCAACAAATGTACTGAATGCCATGCGGCATAAAATTCGCAAAAGTGCATGTTGCCATGGGGTCCTTTGTGTCTCTCCCAATTTAATGTAGTAGGACAAAAAATGTTCCATCCCTTTTGTGTTTGAAACATTGTGCAAAGAAGTTTATGTGAGTGATTGGATAAGATACAACCACTTCCCCTTTTCAAAGGTGGAAGGGTAGCAAGTTCACACTTATTTGATCTTGTCCAGGAATGACCCAATGCAGACAGTGATGTCATGAAGTAAGGATGGGCATTGTGCAAATATCCATAGACAGTTCACTGTAGAGCAGCCAGAGACATCATTTGGGAACGCCCATGATCAAAGTAAGATAAAAACAAAGAGCAAGTACTAGAAACCTATGAGTTGATTCCTCATGTATTTTTCATGTATTTTTTATTATTTATTTATTTATTTATTTATTAGAGTATTTACATCCCACTCTTCAGCCACAAAGGCTCTCAGAGTAGCTGACAAATTGTTTAGCAATAGCACTTACACATCTACAGCACTTTTTATAGCACACTAGGCAATTTCTAAGTGGTTTACAATGTATGTTAGCTAATTGCCCCCACAAGCTGGGTACTCATTTTCCCGGCCTATGAAAGGATGGGAAGGCTAAGTCAGCCTTGGAGCCCTGCAGGATCGAACTCACAACATTGTGGCTGCAGTACAGGCATTTAACCACTGCACCACCAGGGCATGTTATGTGTAACAGATTGAAAAGCATAGTGGGTATCCAGAGCATGGAAAAAGATGAACCCCAGCAAAATCAAAGCATGGAAACTTCTTGACATCACTGAGGAGAAGGTATACTTTGGGCTACTGCTCCTGGAGTGGTAGCATTGATAACATAAAGTCTTGAAGGAACTATGGCATCCAGTCTCAGGTGTTGCCTCTTCAAACCAATAATGAGTCTGAAGAGGGTTTGTGTACTAATAAAATACTTGAGGTTTTACATGTACATGAGTCAATATTTGCATGAAATGTCCACCAGTAACGTCATATAGATATTGAATAACATAGGACAGGGCAGGAGATTGTGAGACACCATACCAAAAGCCATTGTGTTGGATAGTGATGCCCTAGCACTCCTTCCGAGTACAGTCCAAGGCCGAAAGCAGTACAGTTTAGAGCCTGCCCCCATCCCCCATTCTCAGTCCAGCCAAGTGATCCAGCAAGATGCTGGGGTCAATGACACTAAAAGCAGACTGAAAGTTCTAGGAGAATTAATAAGGCTGCACTCCCCCAACCAATCCCTGGTGTAACTCATCAACCAAGGTGACCAAAATAGTCTCAGGCACATATCTTCATCAAAAGCCCAACTGAAGTGGGTCCAGATAAACAGTGTCAGCACAAGTGTCTGGTGTTTTATTGCCACAGTCTTCGCAATTACATTGGTTAATCATAATATATTCAAGACTTGCTTACTATTAGTTAGGGCTTCTGGTTCAAGGGGTCTTCTTCAGTCAAGGATTTTTTTATCAGTCTTCCCCCATAATCACCCCTCTTAACCACAGTGGCAATAACCACAGGGAGCCCTGATGGTGCATTGGTTAAATGCCAGGACTGCAGCCACAACATTACAAGTTCAGTCCCAAGGGCTGCAAGGTTCACTTAGCCTTCCATCCTTTTGTAGGTCAGTAAAATGAGTACCCGGCTTGTGGGGGCAATTAGCTAACATACATTGGAAACTGCGTAATGCCTAGCATGCTATAAAGCAATGTAGATGTGTAAGTGATATTGCTTAACAATTTGTAAGCCGCTCCGAGAGCCTTTGTGGCTGAAGAGCAGAGTATAAATACAATAAATAAATAAATATCCCTCTTAACCACACTGTCACTATGAATCACATTGGTGTGGATTATAGTTAAATTCGTTTTCCTATTTATAATGTGACTGTGTAAAACAATAGATTAAAATTTAGAACTGTGCACATTAACAACTAAGTAGCAGAAAACTTGTATTACATACTAAATACACTTTTTAAAAAAACACAGATCTCTAAAACCTTAGACCATGTCTAAATAACATTTTAATTATTTGGCAGTTCTATATTATTTTTTTCTGCATTTAGTTGCAAATATTGTCTGAGTCTGGCTTCTCTCTCTTTTCCTCTCTGTCCCATACAAGCCAGCTGGAGATGAAGGAACATCAAGTCTCACTATAGTGCCTGAGCAATTCTGGAAATGGAGCCAAATTATGTACCCAGAGTGGAAATGGCTTTTTGACAATGACAATCCACTGCTCTCTTCAGTGTTTAGGTTGAGCAGCAACTGCAGAAATTTTAAAGACCTTAGCTTGAGATAGGAAGACAAATGTAAATAGCCTTGGCAATGTATACATGGCAAATGGTGGTGCCAAAGGAAGTTGGTACAAATTACCAGGGCCTGTAGTGTGGAAGAAGGACCAGGATGTCATTATGTTGTATATGTTTTTTGTTTCTCCTGGTAATATCATTATTTGTCATTATTTTTTTGACATTCATTGGAAAATAAGTGAATTTTAAGGAAAATAATAATGATATACAAAATTCTCTATTACAAAATACTAAAGATATTATATAGTCTGTCCTTGCCATAAGCAGAGCAAGAGTGGGGCCTAAGTAAGGGAAAGGGAGACAGTAGCACCAACAAGTGGGAGGAAAGGAATAAGAGGGGTGAGTGGTCCGTGTCAGAAGAAGCCATAGGTAAAAGGCAAGACCTTAGATGACAGTGGCAGTAGCTGGAAATAGAAACCTAGATGCTCTCAGCTCACTTTGGCCTCAGCTTCTCAGAGATGAATCCACAATTCCTCCTCCATGGCCCGAAAGAATGCCACTCCAAGTTCTTCGCTAACTTCTCTGCTTCTAAGAACCATTGCTGGGCATCTCCTGGCTGGCCCAGATTGGCTACTGAAGGGAATGTGACAATGGGGTGGGAGGTTTAGCCTCTGGGTGTGGGTCAAGGAGTGAACTTGGGATGGTAGCAGGGCAGGGGCACTGGTTGCAGTCAGTAGTAACTGCCCCCCCTCCATTGAGTAAATTAATTAATGTATTTCTGGGATCTGGAAAACATTTTTACTAGGTCCTGAATCTGCTCTCAGGAACCCTGAGTGCATATGGAAAGATAGGATTACCTAATAAGATGTGGAAATATGTAAGAATAGTTGTGGAAAGTACCTTGGTTCCCTCCAGGAGAAAAGAAGCCAGAACAACCATTGGCAAGAAAGCCAGTGAGTGGAAAACTGATTGACCCTGATCACAAGGGAGTCAACAACTGACTACGAGGAAGACAGCAGTAGCTGCTGCTGTGGCCTAAAAGATATTTATTGAATTTCATTCTACCTCTTTATTTATTTTTGGGAGCAGAAATCAAACTGTTCCAATTATCCAACTGCCTTTAGAGTTACCACATAGCACACTGACCAACCACATTTCATCTTGTTATAATTATTATATCAGTGCTATGCTGTTTTAGTATTATTAATCTATTGCATGTTTATTCAAAAGAAGTCCATTGTATTCCATTTTAGGATTGAAGCCTGAATGTTTTAATTACTATTTGGTTTGTCTTCAAATTCCAAAGATTATTTTTTTATTAAATATTGGTTAGAAAGTGAGCTTTGTAAGAGTAAATTACAGTACTACAGATTTTGAAAATAGCAGCAGATGTGAAAAAGAAAAGGTCTCCTATTTTCTGGAACATTACATGTCTTTCAGTAGGAAAAGTACTGTACAATGGGTTGTTGTTTCTTTATGTGTTCTTTTACAACACCATAGTGGTTGTGCATTCCATTGAGCATTTCTCCATCATGTATAAGGACAGAATGCAGCAAGATGTTGGGGACACTGGCTTGTAATTGTATTCATTTCCCAGCAGGATGTGCCTTCTCACCATCAGCCATTATTGGCTTCAATGAATGAACTGACTAGACATTTTTGGACTTGGTTCAAGCAGCACCATCAGTTGCATTGAATAGTTGCCAGCTTGAAGAATGGCCTACAATTACAAGTAAAGTCTCCAGTTCCAAAAGATGCAGAAGCATGTGGCTAACCTGGAGCACAGAAATACTCCCTCTGCTTAAAATTATGTGTGTGGTTGATTACCTTGCTGGCTTGGGAACTATAATGATGAGTGATGAGCTGTTTGTTATGCTAGGATAATATAACCATTGTTTCATCTTCCCATAGTGAGTGTAGATTGCCTTGGACAATTTCAGAATAGTTCAAATGAAGTCCAAGTTTTCCAATAAAACAAGGTACTATTGAGACCTAAACATTCACAGCCTTTTGTTAGTTCTCTTTCCACGTGTTAAAATACAGAAAAAGGTTGGTGATGAATGCCTGAAGCTAGTAAAGTGGAGAAGTCCCAACATCATAAAAAGCCTAATCTTTCCCCTGCTTTTTGCATTTCATACAATAACATCACTTTAAAGTATGCAAATGTACTTAGTATATTCTGCATAGTAATAACTAATTTATTTTGAAGTGCTGTTGTAGGCTTGGAGGAAAGGAAGTAATTCAGTTTTACCCATAGCTGCTTCTTGTTTTTAGAAAATGGAGAAGCGCTTTCATATGCACTGATTAAATGAGGGTGGAGCATACAGAACTTTATTTTAAGGATGTTTAAAATCTAGTTATTGCAATTCAGCTTCCTGGGCACAATATCTTTGACCTTTCCTGTTTTGGAAAACGAATACTGTGATTACTAGTGAAATAGGAGGATTGTAGAGCAGTGGGCTCAGAACCAATAAGACAAAGAGAAATTTACACTTCTTAGACAAGCAAAATCAAGAATCATTCATATACATATCCTTTTGCATCTGCTGCTTTGATGCTTGAACTTGACTGTGCTGTTCAATAAACAAACAAAATATGCCAACAATTGACATGATTTTACCAAAAAAAAGTAGAACAAGTAATATCTAGTATTTTGAAGAGAATGGCAGAAAATGCCCGTCTGTGGACAGAACTGCATACTGGGATAACAAAGTTAACCCCAACATATCTGATAGATATTATTTAAAATTATTTTCAAGTTATTTTTTAAACTACAGCATTTAAAAACACTTTAAAAAATGTATCTATCTATATGTATATCCATTCCACCACTGATTTTATTTTTTTATTTTATTTTAGGTATTTATACCCCGCTCTTCAGCCACAAGGCTCCCAGAGCAGCTTACAAATGGTTTCAGCAATAACAATTTACACATCTACACTGCATTAAGTGGTTTCCAATGTATGTTAGCTGATTGCCCCCACAAGCCAGGTACTAATTTTACCGACCTATGAAAGGATGGAAGGCTGAGTCAACCCTGGAGTCCTCTGGGATCAAACTTGCAACATGGTGGCTTGCAGTACTGGGATTTAACCACTGCACCACCAGTGATTGAAACACTGAAATTCAGAAAACTGATGTGAAGTCGAAGGCTTTCACAGCTGGCATCCATAGGTTTTCTGTGGGGGTTTTCCGGGCCCGGAAAACCCCCACAGAAAACCTGTCAGAAAACTGAATAACTAAGTAATGCCATTATGTCATGGAAATATAATCTGCAATAGAAATGTTAATGGGCTTGTCCTTCAAGCAGTAAATTTTCTTTCCCAGAGTGAATTCTGTGCCAATGAAACTAAGTCTCTGTTAGCAGAATGTTTTACAGAATTGATGATTTGAGGGCGGGGTGTGTGCAATATATACAGTTCAATGGTCCTTATTTTGGCCCATTCTGTCTTGGGGTTGTGGTTTCTTTTCAGAACAAGGAAGAACAGATTCTTCCATCTTTGTCATTGTTTGTTCTCATTCTGTGTATCTGCAGTCAACACATGCAAAGGACCTCTTAAGAAATCCAGAAATAAGTTATAAGTAGTCATGTTATCAGGAAGGGGAGGTTCTAGACTGCTTTTTTTCTATATGATTGGCTGCAGCACTTCCTTGCAGGCAAAAGGAAAGGCAACAGTCATCTTTCTTGTGTAGATTTTGCAGATAAAGACTCAGTCCAACTACAGTAGAATCCCCTTATCTGCTGGGGATTGGTTCTGGGGTGGCCATGGATACCGAAAACCATGGATAATAGAACAAGGTTTGTAGGACAAGGATAACTCTGCCTCACAGTAGGATAAATGTACAAAGGTAGAGAAAGCCTAAGAGGACAAACAGTGCAGCAGCTTCAAGCCTAGTTAGAGTTTTCAGGTGTCCTGTTTTGTACAGGGTATCCCATATTTGGGGGCTTGAAGTCTGGCCCCATACAGAACACCTCAGATCCAACTAATCCCCAAATATTCAGTATGCCGCAAAATAGCCTAACATAAGAAATGTGAGGATTTACCTGCTTGGGACTGCAGCTGGCATGGTACTTTTCTTCTTCCTCCTCCTTAGCTCTCCAGGCAGATCAGCTCCAAATCATGGCTCACATGCTTTTCCCTCAAGTTGTTTGTAGAGTTGAGAGTAGGACAAACAGATGCCACCTAAACTCACAAAGAGATGGAACCCTATCTGAAGCCATTTTGCTGTATATCAAATGCTTCAGGATTGGTCCGTTGTGAGTGTGGCTAGCATCTGCCCTTTTTTTCAAAATGGGTGCCTACTGCACTCAGAATAGACTAACCCCAGAGCATTTGGTATGCAGCAAAATAGGAATCTGTATGTTGGAGGCACAGCTGGTGTCCATCCTCCTGCTCTTAGATGTACAGGTGACTGAGAGAGGCACATATTAGGCAGGCCTGCCCACCTCAAGTCTTGTAAGACAAGGACCTCTCATGAGAGTTTTGAGTTCCTGTGAGATCTCGGGTCTTGCGGGAGCCTGGGAGACACATGGGGTCTTCCTATCTCAAGACTTAAGCCAAGTTTTATATATGAGTGTATCTCACATGTATGAACCAGTCTTGAGCTGGCCTGGCAACATATTGATATCTGAAAAACGTGGCAACTCCAGACTTAGTGGCTCTAGCTGGCATGGTTGGGCAACTGCGTTTCCTGCTCCTGTTTACTCTGACAATGCCCCATCGACTGTCTCCTTTCTTTCACAGTGGGTGGGTGGGTTTTGCTTATCTGCTGCAACCTGACCTTTTTATGGATGGAAGGGCAAGAGGAGAAGAGAAAGTGGAGGTGGGACTTCCCTCTGTCATAATGGAGACACATAAACATAGCAGGAGGCCACACAAAGAGCCCATTCTAACCTGGCCCTGACCCCCCCTCCAGGTGTGGCTTCTTCCCAGTAATTTAAGAGGCATGCACCATCTCTAGGTGAAGCTCCAGCAGCCTTAATTTCAGTAAAGTATTTTTCTTTAGATGGTATGACCTCAATATGTCAATATGTCACAGCAAACTTAAGTGCAAGTTCTCCAGTTTAATATACTTCAGATTACAGTATGAGAGACTTAAAGCATAATTGCAATTGCTGAGTGATTGCACAATACACCGAAATAATTAATTCAAATGTATGTATATTCATTTAAGACTTTCAGCTTAGATTTCAAGAAATGAAATAGTTGCATGCTGACATGTGACCAATCACTGGTTATTCACTTCTAATGGTTGACAAGTCAGCTGACAGCACATATATCTAAACAAAGCAGTGGCTGTTTCTGACTGAAATCCATAGGATCTACTAACACAGCACATAATATAGTGTATATCTTACTGCTTGTGCATCTATATAAGATATACAACTTTCCAACAAGTATTATAATGTAATATCCAGAAAAAGTCTGTGCAGATACACTCAGTGTAATACTGTACATTACGGCCTTGGCCTGGGTGTAATTGATTTCTACATGAATCAGTGAAGCCAAAGTCTTCCTCAGCATATGCAGATTTGTATGGGATGGCTCACAGACAACCAAAGTGTTTTTGGATGCCTGAACAAAAATGTGTCTAATAACATTCAATGAAAATAAAGAATGCTTTAGTACTTCACATTAATATCAAGCAATTATCTCCAGCTGGGATGAAATGGGGGTCAAGTCTGGATTTAATGAACAAAGATTGAGTGTTGCCTGCTTGTACAAGGTATAAATGAAAGTTAGGTTTGAAAGAAACAAAGAGGAAAACTGGTCTCTGTAGAAGGTTCCAGTGTGATTTTGCAGAACTGATTCTTTGAATCTGTGGTGATGAAGGGTCTTTTATTTTGTTTTGATTTTGTTGTTGTTGATTCAGGTGATTCTCTTAGTGCAGAATGTAAATTTAAAACTGAGCGAGCTTACTTCTGTGTGTGTGTGGCTCTTGTATTTGATTTTGTGTTCCAAGTTTAATTCTTCTATCATGTTGAGGGTCCTTTGAAATGTAAAGAGCAGTTGCTTAAAGTAATGGCTTGTTGTTGTTGTTGTCATCGTCGTAGTTTGTCTTCCAGTCATTTCTGACTTACAGCAACCTTAAGGCAAACCTGTCACAGGGTTTTCTGAGAATGAGACGTGTGTGACTTGCCCAAGGTCACCAAGTGGGCTTTCACGGCTGAATGGGGATTCGAACCCTGGGACATTATCAGACCACCCCACTTTAATGTACTTTTGCCAGCATAAATTGTGGTGTTTTATGCCAGCAAAAGACCCCCTACCTCATACCAGACCTACCTTTACTGGCATTAAAGAGGTTTCCCCGGCAGTAACAGAGCTCAAACAGAGCTCTATTTACTTCTGGGTTTGAAATCTCCCAGATTCTCGCAAAAAGATGCTCATGTGAGAATTTCGAAAACAAAACAAAGACACAAAAGGTTAAGGAAAGGACAAGAGCACACTTTAAAAGTTCCAAGTATTTGGGGTGGTGGTGGTAATAAAAAGAGTGTATCCTACCTAGCTGTTCCAATCTCACCCAGAAGTGTTTGCCCATTGACACTACATTCATGTGAGTACAATGGCACATGGGGCTGTCAATAAAATAGGACAGTTTTTAAATCATATATGATTGTGAAATGGCAATGTCGTCTGGTACGTATGCCCTTTCGTGATCATTAGGCATACTTATGACACCGTATATGTCTTGTCTGATAAAGTCCCTGGTCTCCAAATAGCAGCATTGAATGTCAACCTCTAAATCTGGACTCAAATCCAACACATAGGCTGTAGATAGTAATAGATCCATTCAGTCAATTGCAAATCAGTCATATGTAAATCCCTTGATTCAGTGGATGTACCCTAATTGGGTTGAGACACCTGTAGGTTAGATCCAAAGTAACGTAGAACCTGTGGCATTTCTAAGGCGAGTGTCACCCCTTCCTGTGACAGTGTCACCTGGTGCCATTCGGTCTCCATTCATTCTCCCCCCCCCCCATTGCCACCACTGTGTAGAAACTTAAAATGTACATCCAAAGTAGAATTCAGCAATACTCTTGTATCCAGTTTATTCACGGTGCAGGCCTTCATCCCAACTTCCAGCTCTTGTCTTTAGATTAAGGGACCAGCCTTGAATGACTTGGAATAGGCTTTGGGAGAGACTACAGCAGGAAGGTGGTATCAATTAGAAGTTAGGGAGCCACTTTGCATGACAAATGATTCCAGCTTGTGAAAAGCACCTTTGATTCAACAGGTTACTGTCTGAGTATTAATCTACCACTATAAGTTTTTCATGGTTTTTTTCCGGGCTGTGAGGTGGTGTTCTGGAAGAGTTTATTCCTGATGTTTTGTCTGCATCATGGCTGGCATCTTTAGACAATGGTGGTGTAGGGGTGTGTGGGGTTTATATACCGTGAGTTCCTGTTGGAGAGGATGTGTAAATTTGTGTATTTGAATGTCTAGTTCCTAGTGTGGGAGGATATGCAAGGAAGATTAGTGTCTATTTGGCTAATGGTTCATTATCTGCTGGAAATCCCCCTGTCCCTGGGTGAAGTTCATTTGCATGTGTTGAGTTTTGATTTTGGTGTTTTTTGAAACATCAGGAATAAACTCTTCCAGAACACGGCCTCACAGCCCAGAAAAAAACCACAAAAAAATCCTATGGATGCCAGCCATGAAAGCCTTCGACTTCACAATCTACCACTGTGTTAAACACTGAAATAATGATTTTGTTTAAACTCTTATCATAATATAAAACTGATATAGGAGGCCCAAATTGCTTTCCAAGAATATATAGAGCTACAGTAGCTCTTAAAAATAAACCTATAATAGAGCACTTCCAAAACTATGTTATGGTATTTTAGGAACAAAAAAAAACCCCACCTTTATTCTTTTCCACTAAATTAATACAAAATTTGAGACATCCCCAATGAACATTTTCATTGACCTTCCGTATTTTATATTGGGTCTAGGTGCTGGCAATTTGAATTTTAAACTAATGTTATAAAAGAAAAGCCAGCTAAGCAAATCTGGGAAGCCAGCCCACTTTATGAAATAGTGCACACATTCAAATTCACTTTGATAAATATAACTATTAATTGCTAACCAGCCAAGACTTAGATTTCTGGCTCTGAAAGTAGTATACTGATGCAAGATTTGTGATCCCTTTTGCTTTTGGAATGGCTCTTTAAATTAGTATTCAATCTGGATGTATTCCATCTTTTTTTATCATAATGGATTTTATAACCCCAAAAGCAAAACTATTCCCTCCTTTATTTATGTTTCTTTGTTTTATCACATAGCAGTATGCTTTAGAACCCTGATTTGCATCAAAATAATTCAAAGGGCAAAGTTTGGTTCAGGGTTATTTTATTTCCTGAAAACCAATCTTCTAAAATAGCAGTAGGAGAATTGTGAATATCTCTTGTTTTTTCCAGGATGTTTTGTCTAGTGCAGCTGAAAACAGAACAGAGAATCTAGGGGATTGCCCACAGTAGAAGGAGTCCTATGCCAAGGACACATAAGCAGCTAAGGACAGGCACATTAATTTATTCTGAACAGCTTTTAACAAGGTGTGTGTGTGCTATCCAAACATCTTATCCGTTGAAGGCTAATAATGCAATTCTTGTGAGAGTTTATGATATAAAAGATTTCAGATCCAAAAGTATTTTTTAAAGTTACTGTCAATCATGGGAATATCTAGCATTCTTTGTATTGTAATAAGCAAATTGTTAATTATAACACTGTTCACAGGTACTTATAAAATGCTACTAGATACGGCATCCTAAGATAATTCAGTAGTCAGTTGAATTATCTGGTTTGCCCTTTATTGTAAATGTAGCTGTTTTGAGAGGGCAAACAACTCATTAATCTGACATATTTCTTTCTGTGAGTACAACTGATCATAACCACTCTTTTCTTCTTTCTGCTGCAGCAGTGACATTTCCCCTCCTCACACTCCTCCTTGACCCAGGTAGTCAGGGCTCACATAGTTGATATGCTGATGGCATGCAGTCACTTCCCCAAATGGGGCTATATGTCAATATCACTAAAGGAATACAAAGCAGATTTTAGAGTGAAAGTAATACTCCTTGCACTGGCCATGTGGGCAATCCTAGACAATCAAACTCTTTTGCAGCAACTGCCAGAAGTGGCAAACAAGGGACTTTAATGCTAACAAATATGTTCACAAAAGGGGATTTTAGTTCAGCCCTGAAGATACACTGCACAGATAGTGCTGTCTGAAAGCCTTTTCTGTCATATTCTCAGAGTTTTTACATTGTACATTATTCATATCAGTAATGACTGCCACTCTGTTTGAACAGTAAATTCTGCATTCTGCAAGGAAGTTACATTTGGAATTGCTCCATATGTTCTGACAATATACTCTAAATTGTATGGCTACATAGTACAATTAAATAGTACAATAAATTGAAACATAGGAGAATGCCTTTGTTATGAAGCTACCAGAACTAGTATAAGTAAGGACATTTTCAGACACCCCTTACCATGCAAGCAGCCTCCGGAGCAGTAACGAGGCTGCTGCACGGCAGGGGGTCGATTTCAGATGATGCTGTCCTTCTCTCGGCATCGTCCGTGACTGTTCCGGCTAGCATTGAAGGCGGCTGCGCTATTTTTTACTCATGGACAACTTCCGTGAGTGAAAAATAGTGCAGCCGCCTTCAATGCTAACCGGAACAGTCATGGACGACGCCGAGAGAGGGATGTTGTCATCCAAAATCGACCCCCTGCCACGCAGCAGCCTCGTTACTGCTCCGGAGGCTGCTTGTATGGTAAGGGGCATCTGAAAATGTCCTAAGTCTTTTTTAAATTCTAGAATGGCTTGGAGGTCTGTGAAGGCTTGCAAGTTGCTAGGCCCACCTCCTCCCTGCAGTGGAGTGGCCATGTGACAGGAGCCAAGACAAAGGTTGCCTGGCTGGCTTGGCCTTCACATTGCCATTCAATCCGCTCCAGCCACAAATGTGCAGGAAGAAGCAGGAGAAAAGTTTTTAAATCTTGAGTTAACGCTTAGGGGTCTGCAGCAACAAAAGGTATTTAAATGGGGTCCCTGGTAAAGAAAAGGTTAAGAGCCACTGGCCTAAGGCACAGTAAGGAACCTCCAAACTCAGATTTGCCTCAAATGTCACTTCTTTTCAGTATTTGGTTGTACCACTAAATGATATGTGACACTCCCGCACTGTTAATATTTGCTCACCTTGTTTAAATTCTATTATTTCCCTTGAATCTCTACTGACGTTTAACCCAAGAAGGAACTTCCCATGTTGAATGTTGATGACAACTGCCCATATAGGAGTGTGCTTGTAAACCATTCATAGGGAAACACTTAGTGCTTTCTTTGTACAGGTTATTAAAGGTTAAGTCACTTTGCACATTTTATAGGTTGTTCTAGTTACTGTTACATGCAAATAATACATTTTTAAAATATTTATGTTCTCTCTCTCTCTCTCTCTCTCTCTCTGTGTGTGTGTGTGTGTGTGTGTGTATGTGGATGGGTGAATGGATAGATAGACAGACAGACAGATCGATTTGAAATAGGGTTGTACAACAACCTATCTTAAGATTCCTTCATGCAACAACCCATCATAAGATTCTTTCACCTGTGAGTTTTGTATCAAGAATAATCACATTGTTTATCACCATGTTCACTCTTTTGCCATTTCAAATTATACTCATGCAATTCAGTTTTAGAACATTTTATTGCATTTAACTCTCAAGAATTTCACTTACATGCTGGCTGCTTGAGAGTGACATTTTTTCAGTTGCTACCAGAGGCAGATGGCCCTTAAGGACAGGTGGCCTGACTATTGGATTTGAAAAACTGGCTATTGGACAACCCCTGAGGAGTTGACTGTACTGTGCCAGACTTTGGATTTCACTAGACAGTTGAAGGAAATAATTGTCGTAACATATCAGCACTTAGGCAGTAAGTGTTACAGTAATGTTACCCAAATTGGGGGGGGGGTGTCTGTGGGGAACCCACTTCTGTTGCCAAATTTATATTATTAATTGGGGGAATTATAATAGCTGAAATGAATGGGTGCAAGAGGTCAGGTTACTTGCTCCTATTACTAACTGCAGAGACTCCAAGTTAAAGTGAAATAAAATGGTTTTTATTGGAAAATAACATGGAAGCATTCACACACACATACTCACAAAAACCACACAAGGCTAACAAAAAATTAAGATAGAAAGGTTGAATAGAGAAATAGATTCGGGAAGTATGGGTGATAATTATCAGTTCTGAAGAGTAGAATTTTATGCAGCAGAGAAGAGTCAGACTTGAAGCTGAGGGTTGCACAGTGATCTGACAGAGTGATGGTGTCCAACTGGGGCACGCATGGCTGTTGTTTGGGGAGTAATATTTATACTGTATTTCATGTCCTGAAGGGGTAGTTGGCTTAGAACAAAGCATAGGATGGGTTTCCCAGCATTAAACAAAGGAAACCGTGTTTCTGCTGATTGCTGTTAATGGCTAAGATATTGGAATTGATAGGATTATGACAATCTCCATATTGTGGGATAGGAAAGGTATGAAGAAAGGCTTTCTGGGGGTAATGGTTGTTCTGGTCATTTGTTTGTTCATGATGTGACTCATCACCAAGGGAGTGCAAGAGGGGATTAGCACATTCCACCTTGATGACTCTGTTTAGTGGGAGCTTTGCTTAATTGGGTGTGTCTATTGGTAATTTTCCATGACACCTTCCTTTAGGTCCTGGTGACCACCATCTTACCTCAATTCTGGTCCACCCCAATCTACTATTCCTCATGGAGAATCTTAATATTGCCAATTATTAAATAGTATAGGGAAGGGTGTATAAGGCATGGTGACAATAGTATCAGATTAATATCTATGGTTAAACGAATCTTTCAACTGTGCTTTGGTTGGCATTTTATTGAGGAGGAAAATAAATTACTTTCTCTGTGCCTGTACCTATGTAGTAATAATGGTAATGATTAAGGTATTGTATACATTTAAGGGTGGGTTTATGGTTTAATTTTTGTCTGGTTGTGAAGGTTCATTAAATGGTTTCAGGAAAGAGATGACAGTTAGTGTCATAGTCTCACAGTCTTAGTACACCATGGTAACTGTGGTAATAGCGTGTTTGTGCAGTACAGTCAGACCCCCATATCCGTGGAGCCCATATCCATGGTTTCACCTATCCGCTGTTGACAAAACAGCCTCAGGTTGCGCCTGAATGATGAAAGAGGAAGCAGACCTCTGTTGCCAGAGAGAGAGGAGAGAAACTGCCCCTCCTTATCTTGGGCAACGAAGCAGAGGATCTTCAGCTAGTCTCCACAGCACAGCAGGTGAGCAGGGGAGGAGGGATAGCCAACGCTCTATTTTTCCTCTAAGTGCAAAAATAGAGTGTTCCTTATTACCCGGGGTTTCACCTGCCCATGGGAAGTCCTGGAATATATCTCCCATGGATATGAGGCTCCAACTATACACTGGTGTAACTTTTCAAGATCAGTATAGTTCTAATCTATGCAAGCAAAAGCATACTCCATACAGCACCAATGTCCTCTTGACCCAAATCAAGAACTGCATAAGGTGTTCTTGCTGCATACTTAACTGTTACGAGTTTTCTGGCATCCACCCCACACCATTCAAGGGGCACAATAGGTACTCTGCATCTCTTTATCTTCAGAATAGCAAACTTGGATACTCTAAAGTACTCCCACAGTGGAAACTACTAGGCTTTTTATCCCTTGTCCTTGACCAATGCAGCAACTTTTAAGTTCAACTCTCCTGAGAACAAGATCCTGTTCTGTCTCCCTTAGGAGTGGCAGCAAATAATTTCCCAAGATAGCAGCCAAAAACTCAATTAAATTTAGATTAAAGAACAGAAGGATTTATTGGCTTTCTATAGGACAGACAGAGTGAAAGAAAATAAAAGATGGTAGATATTAAACCTCCTAAAGAAGAGAAACAGAACATCCTGTTGCTAGCATTACTCTTTAGCTTATGAAATAATTGGGAGATTTGTAGCTATTTCACTGCAGAGCAGTAAAAGTTTGGCTCTCCTACAGCCTAAAGCCACGTCTGTCTTTTTCTGTCAGAACTGCAAGCAGAGTGACATGCCTTCTTGAGGCTCTGTATGAGCTAGAGTAACCTCTCTTCATGCTAGAATTCAGTGACTTTGACACAGAGGTGTCAGAAATTAGAAAACGTGTTTACTTTTTTGTAGCATGCCAAATTTGAGATTAGATTAGATCAAACCTTCTTTATTTAGAAAGTCAGAGAAGTTGTCAATGTTTAGATTGTACATCTTCTTATGTACACACTTAACAATCAGATTCCAATTAATTTCTTACTGTATTCTTATTTGCTACTATCCAGCATCTATTATCTTTCAATTTATCTCTTGAAATGGAAAAAAATGCTGAATAACTGTAGAGACTGCATTATTGTCAATGTCTTCCATCACTGTATGCTTAAGCACCTAGATCCTAGCTTTTCTATATAGGTAGATTCTGGCTTGTTTCAGTGGCGTTTGCTGAGTTTTATAGACAAACTGTGCTAACTTTCCTTTGATCATGTACCTGAGAGTAGGCCTCATTGAACACAGTGGGATTTGCTTCTAGTTAAACCTGCATAGGCTTGCACTTGTTGTTGTGTGCTTTCAAGTCATTTCCAACTTATGGTGACTCTAAGGTGAATCTACAAATCCTCAATCTGTGAGACATTTGAGAGGACAAAATATTGAGATAAGCAGGGGAAGATTTAATAGTTCTTCAAAGATGTGTCATTTCTGTGTTCTGCCAAAGACATTAATATCTAACAGGTGAAGAGGATAAGAAGGAGTACTGAAAGCCACCCATTAACTGGACAAAATTCCAAGTATATGGGTTGGATATACTGTAGTATGAAAATATGTAGAAAAATGTTTTGGTTTTTATCTCTAACATTTTGGTGATCTTAAGGCCCCTTGCTTGTGGGTGACGTAGTTACCACTGATTCTTTAACTCACATAAGTCCTGGAATTTTAAAAAATGGCTAAGATGTGATTCCAGTTTACACTATATTTGTATAACATGCCAATAAGACACCCTGCTGTTTATTTCCAACCATAATATTCTGTTGTCACAAAGCACATATACCATATTCTTTGTTTTGTGAAAGCACATTCCTCCCCACCCACCCCAAAACCTAGCACCATTTTTTTAAGGAGAACTTTTATAACATTAGAAAACCAACTTTCAGTGAGTTACTGGATGACCATAGATGCATATAAAATGAAATGATAGGTTGCTTGATAGGTTTATGCCCACTGATGCCCTGCTGAAGGTTGTACCTGCAGAGCAGCTCTCACAAGCAGTTTCAAACTTTGTAAATGTAGGTTTTTCAGGCTTGTTCAAACCTTCAAATGAACATCTGGAGAAGGAGACACCAGGCACACTCGTGATTCACCCAACCACTCTGTTCATTCATTGAATGTCAGAAAACTGGTTGGTGCTACGCCCATATAATGTCATGATTAGAGATGCTGCATTTGATTCGCTGTCAGCTTTGTATTTTCAAGGTCATCTGGACATTATGCCTCCCATAATGGCAACACCCCCTTCACTACTACACCTTCCTGTTGTTATGGATTGCCTTCTTAAACAGAAACTCAGCAAGCCAGCAAGTGGTCATACATCTTGCTCGTTGTCATCAGCACCATTATTATTTGATTGCTTGACTCCTTCTGGGCCAGATGGAGAAGGCAGCTAAGGGGTAAGCAGTGCTGTGGAGAAACAGCAGATTCAGGAGCTCTTGAATGTGGCTTCCCTGTGAGTTGTGGGCCTGACAGGTTCCTGAGCCTATGGATTGATAATGGACATCAGTCCTGGTTTGTACAATATTCAATATGGCTCACTCCAAGATTATTTTTGCTGGTGTTGCAAGTGTAAGCATTTTCTGCTGTTGCTGTGTTATGGTATCTAGTCATTGATATCTGTTTCCTATGGGAAAAAAATATTTCTGTGATTATTTCATCACTTCTAAACCAAAGTTTCTTACTTTCCATGTGTGTTAGAATATTTTTAAGTTTGGCCACAAGCCCGTTGAAGGTGATCACACTAAAGTTCATTTTATTTTATGGAGATGAGAACTTTACTTTCAAATGGTAAGACATAGTATATGTTTACCTTTGGCTGAATTTTGCTTCCACACAATTTTGTGGGGATTTTTTTATTTATATGCCTATCAGTCACATTTTGATAATCACAGTTCCATTTTGTCATTTTTGAATGCCCGCTTTAAATCACAAAGGCATTTCAATGCTATTCAGTTATAAGCAATTCATTTCTCAGTATTTTTATATTAATATTTACATTTACTCTAATAGAATATGTAGACTGAAAATTGCAAATCATTGTTCAGCCACTGCTGCTGTAGAGCTACAGAAGAAAGGTCTAAAATCAAGCTATGGAATTACAGCAATGTTATATTCCACCTCCTTTAAAAAAAAAGGCAGTAGAAAACATAATTGAATGTTTGTGGCAGAGGTCTGTGTTCAGACACAGGTTCAATCACACAAGGTAACAGCAACTTGTGCAGCTGTTATTACCTTAGCATGAATGATGTAAGTGGTCTCAATCAAAAGAAATAATGCCTGCAAATCTAGGCCAGCCACTCAGAATTGCCTAGCAAGTGAGGAGATGCAAGAGGCTTTCTGACTGGTCATGTGTTTTCCATTCATATGATTTTATGGCTTGTGCATTAATACTTTGTTGAATAGAGATGTAAGAAGAAGCAACAGATCTTAATTAATAATTCATGAATTTTCATGTTATATTCAAGCAGTTTATAGCAAAACCACTTTTTTTGTTGCACTTTAGGCTCTGTGAACTCTCACAGTGCTTTCCAAACCTGAATTCAGGACCCCTCCTGAATTATGTCTCAGCATAATTGTGTCTTTATCCTAGAGCTGCTTCTTTTGGAACTAATTTCAGTTCTGCCCTTTTGTACTGCCCCATCCCTAACATGTGCTCTTGGTATACCAATTACGCATCCAAAAAACTTCTGTAATTCCTTATATTTAAGTAACATTGACAGTTCAGCAGTGGAACAATGGGTGCATTAAGCACAGCTGGTGCTTTATTGTTCTTTAGCTAGGGAATAGCCATTTTGTGTAATAAAGACTAGTAAGTAGCAGACCAGCACATGTCTAGAATACATCACTTCAAAATAGCATTCCCAGTTTCCATAACTACCATTACATGGGTGACCATGACCGGTTATCTAGTGGAGACTGCATTTGCAGGGTCAATATGCAAGCATGAAAGACCTGACTTACTGTGTTAGCAGATTTGTGGGGCTATGGTTGATGTGACTAAGAGACTGCCTCTTCTCTCAGCAGTGGTTTCATCTCTTTTTTGGCTGCCAAGATTTTGTTTTCATGGCCTCTGGAGGAAATAGAGTATATGTAAATGATCCACTTGTGGTCTCTGGCATTTGGTGTTTGGTTGTGTGAAGAGAGAAACTGGGCAAGCTTAGCTGGTGCCATCCAATCACAGCTCAGGGAATGCTGTGAAGGGCAGGCCTATGTGGGAGAAAGGATACAAAACTTAGGCTTGTCTCTGACAGGAGGCAGATGGGAAAAGATGGCCTAAAGATGGGGAAGGAATGCAGAGAGATAGGGAAAAGCTGTAATAAAGATAGGACAGTCAGCTATGGGGAAGAACTGAATAGGGGTTTGGGGAGTGTGAAGGAATAAATAATTCAGGGATTGATGCCTGGTCTAATTGTGTATTGTTTGTTTGTTTATTATATTTATTAATAAGCTTCCACTTGTTTATTCATTTTTACAACTGTTTCTGGCCATTCCTGTTGATAGAGAATCTGGTCACACTTACCACAGTAAACAGCACATCCACTGGTCCATCTAGAGATCACCTTGAGGACCAAGTACCAGATCCAGGGAGGGATCTTGCAGAGGAAATGAGCAATGTGAGTGATAGGAGCCCAAAGGTTTGGAACTGTGGGGGCAGCTTGGAGATGGGATCTGTCACAGGTTGCTTCAGCAAAAGAAGAGCCAAAAGTGAGAAGAAGAGGAGCAGTGGCAGAAGAAGACAATACATAACAAAGATGGCCAGTGTTGGATGATGTGAAAGAGTGGCAGTTGACTAGGAGTGTGGTGCATAGCTTGAGGAGAGCTTGGAAAAAGAGAAGCAGTAGAATGAAGTTGGTGGTAGGAGAAAGAAGAAAGGGGTGGCAGTGGGAAGGAGAAAAGGTGAGAACAAGGTGAGGGGGCAGGAGAGCCCCAAGAGGCATTGGAAATCAGTGGCAAAATTCACAAACTGAAGCAGCTCTTCAACAGAGGAGCTCTCTTAAGAGCTACATTAAGCTAAATTATAGGGCGGCGTTTTCTGTATTAATTATCACTAATTATGTAGTCATTATCAATAAGACTCAAACAGGAGTTATATAATTAAAACCAAGGAACTTTATTTAAACAAGTCTGCAGTCAACTACAATCTCCTTCCCTCCAGCACAGTCTAGCTACTGGTGTGTGCTAAGTCACTTCCTGTTAACTGTTCCCTTGCCCTGTGTCTTCCCTCTGTGTCACTAGGTTTCTCTTCCTGCCTGCAGTCTTGATCTCCCCACTTAGTTCCACATATATGAGCAGGGCAGGGACTACCCATGCTCACACTGGGGGAGTGACTCTTGCTACACTACAGGGATCAGGTGACAGACCAGGTGGCTGGGGTCTGTATCAGTTGTACTATTGGACATCACCTGGGTAACTTTAGGAGCAGGAAAAAAATGGGCAACTTAAGGAGGCCAACAACTAACAAAGGGTCTAATTTAGTCTGACAATCTCATTTTTCTTGTTTCTGTTCTGAATGCAATAAGTCTAAAGCATAACCCTGTCGTATGGAGCTGTCATCACTGTCTCTGTGTGATCTCTCCCAAATTAAATTCCTGCTTGGGGACTCTACAAAGAATATTATTAATCAGTGCCAACCATAAGGCCCAAAGGCAATTGTAAGTAATTGTGGGTCATTTGGGAACACTTATTCAGCTTCCTCCTCTTTTACCTTCTCAGGTTGCTCTGATCAGTAGCTCTATTCTGCTCTGTTCTCCAGCTGGTGGGGCATCAGCCTTGCATGCAAAAGAGCCGAGTTTATTTGCTACCTATTGACATGATGCAGCTGTGATTTTGTCTGTTGAATGTATGCAACAACAGTTGACCAATAGATACAGAAAGATGTCAACTAAGTCAAGGAATTTTCAACAGGTGAAAGGAGGCTGCCTTCTTGTGCCCATAACCAGAGAGCAGTTGGGCTGATCCTGGAAGTTGTGTGCTTGAACTAGCATGGACAGGAGGCCAGTGCCAGTGAAACACAAGTGCAAACCAGCAGCCAAGTGGGCAACTTCCAGTAAACTTGACAGCAACAGAATTCAACAAGGCCTCTCCACAAAAACATGTGGAGTAGGTAGAGCAGTAGGCATATTCAACTTCTTAGGCCCCTGTCATCCAAGGAGCCCGGAATACCCGACAAGATTTTGGCTTGGCCAAAAGTATGAACTGGGCAAGGTGCAAGATGAGATTGTCTAGTTGTTCCAGTAGTATTTGCTTCCTATATCCATGAGCAAATCTTATCAGGAATGGTAAATCTGCCTAAGAGGAAGTGAGAGCCAAGCAGCAGAAGCAGCAGAATCACATGGATGCCAGGAGACTGATAGCTCCAAGACATCTGTTGAATCTTCCTCATCTAAATGTGAGCTTTCCAGTGAGAATTGGCATAATCAATGAGGCTTGAGTCCTCAGAAAATGGGCCAAGGGAGCCAATCATCAGGAATGACTTGGGCAAAGGAGGACAATCCCAAGCCTTCCACTATAACACCAATCAAGCACAACTGCAACAGTGGTCATGAGCTGCATCTGAGGTTGTCCTGCCCCTGCATCCCAGGATCCATCAGCCTTTCAAGTCAACACCATCACCACCACTACCATCCCTGCAAAAGGGAGGGAGGATCTGCCAGCATAGATTTGTAATAGACTGCTTGCATGGTAACATCTCTTTCTCAGTATGACATATTCCAAGTTTAAAGAACAATACTGCAGAAACTCTGTCTTGGTTGCAGGAGAGAAATTTCAGTCTCTGGAGCACCATGTAGGGATAACTTGGCTGGGATATAGGAGAATGCTGTGGAGCTCTCTCATATTAACTATCTGTAGTGTTGCTGATTGTGTTGGGGCCCCACAACCTGGATGAAACAGGCTGATAAGAATGATTTTTCTTCATGCAAGGTGCTGGACTTGACACAGGCAACTAAGACTGATCTGGACACATTGTGCAAGTGATTCCCTCACAGTGCTTTTTTGGTCAGACTTACTGGAGCATAACTAGAAAGATGCCATCAAACCAGAGAAGAATGATGTAGCTAAATGGAAAGTCACCAACACTTTGGTGACTGTATTTCTACATTTGGGAAACATCTAATTCAGCATTTGGATATTTCCTTTCAACTGGAGGTTTGGCATTGGCTAGATGGGATGCAGCTGCCTTAATATTAGCAGGACACATTATAAGATATTAATATGAAGTCCGGTATTCCTGGGGGACATTTAATGGGCTCCCTGGAGCAACTCTGAATGTTTGTTCACCTTCCTACTCACCCACAAGATATTTAAAGTTTTGATTGTCAGTTTAACTCTTGCCTTATTTGCTAGCTCCTTATTTGGCTGATTTGTACACCACCTATATGTCTCATCTTTAACTGTGTTCTGGATCCAGTTTTAGGGAAGATTGAGCCTTGTGATAATCCTTCCCCTCCTTTGGGAGGTCTGCTTGAGGGCCCCCAGGGTCAGGTAGAGTTCAGACCTACTGGATTTACCTTACTCCCACATGATAAGGACATCACACTGAAGATTTTCAGATGACCCCAAAAAATCCATTACAGGGATGACAGGAGATCATGAAAGGGCTTCCCTTTCAGATGGCGGCATCCCTGTCTCGTCCTGCTCCTGTGCCCCCTCTGTTCTGCCTGTGTTCCCTTTTATTGACGGCTTTTTCTCTGGCTTTTCTTCGCAAACGAAGATTCAGGAAGGACTCATCCCACACTTTCTGCAAGCGCGCTGATGACTAAAAAGGCCAATCCGAGATAGACAAGTCCGGTTGCAGAAAGCACAGCAGAAGGTTTCCTTGAGTGATGTTTCCGGGTTGTGATTTTTTTCTGCATTGTCGTTTCTCTTCAAGACTTGTTCGGCGTGAGTTCTCAAATAAGGCTGCAGCATTGTGGATAGTGTGTCTCCATGCCTCCCGATGTGAGGCCAGGGCGGACCATTGTTGGTGATCAATTTGGCCGAGCCTGAGGTGTTGTTTCAGAGAGTCCTTGTATTGCTTTTTTGGAGCGCCCCTCTTACGCTGACCCATGACAATAAATCCCCTCCTTTGGTGGGGAATCACAGGCTTATGAAAAGGCACCCCATTATGCTGGCGTGATGCCAGCATCATTGGGAGGTCTGTGCCGAACACTTCTGAGTGCGATTGGGACAGCCAGGTAAGTGACAGCCTTTTTTGTACCCTCCCCGGGTTACTTGGTTTTTCTAAAGTGTGTTTCTGTGCTTGGTTTTTCTTTTTGGTGTTTATTTTTCTTTTTCTTTTTAAATTTCCTGTGCAATCGCCCTCTTGCGAGAATGGCAGGGATTTTGTTTCCAGGAAGTGAATTCAGCTTGGTGAGAGCTGCGTTCACTCCTGGGCTGCTGGAGGGGAGGACTTTTAATTGCATGATTAAGTTAGGTCTTAAAATGTTTTATTTTAAACTACTACAGGGACGGGAGTGGTGCGGGAAATAGCTGGCAAAATGGGGATGCTATATTTGTCCCCATCTGTAAAAGTCCACTGTGTGAGTGCCCACATGGGTTCTATGGATATCAGTCAAAGGTTGATCTTCAGCAGCTGGATTGTCCAATATGTTAATTCATTGCCATATGTTAGGCCAAGCCTATTCAGCTGTAATTGTTAAAATTTTGACCTTGTTTTCTGTAACCAAATTGTGTGTCTGTATTGCTCCCCTGTGCCCTCAATTGCCACCCACTGCTAGGCCCACAAGGAATTATTGATTAGCAGAGACAATAGCATTAAGCTTCCTCATCTCTTCTCACATTAGTTGCATCTTCACAGTGCAGTAAAAGGTGGGGAGGGATAGATTTCCCCAACAATAGTGTCTTATTAGGAGCTTTCCCTGCTGTAATACAAAGCATTTTGGGTGTGGCTTGGTCTTCAGTGGACATTTAGGGCCTTTTGTATAACAGAATAATATATCCTGTTGGAGATAAAAGTGGTAGAAATGGATCAGTGCTGTTGACTGCTTCTTGGACTCTTGGGGGTCAGAGTTTTATGGATTCTCATAAAGAGAATGTGCCCTTCAAAACTAATCACAACACTCTTGGACATGATATAGTAGGGAAATAAAACTGGACAGATTTTTTAAATTCTACATAGTAGAGTCAGTAAATATGTAATAGATAGTATGTTGGACTAGGAGATTTGGATTCATATTTTTGCTCAGTCAGGAATCTCATTGGATGATCATGAGCCAATCATTATCTCTTAATCAAACCACCCTTTTGAAGATAAAATGCGATAAATCCCATATAGACTGCCCTGAGCACGTTGAAGGAAGTCTTGTGCAAATGTGATAAATATTATTTCTTGGTGCTTAAAAATGGTTATGTTTTACAATATAACATGTAGAATTAAAAAAACAGCAAAGAATTGCCTGTGGGTTTATAATCTAAACAAATACATCTCCAGATGAGTGAAGGGGTGATGGAAGTTCACATCTTTATACCTGCTTTTTATGTAATGATATTCTTAGTCAATAAGTGCTGAAACATCATTCACAGTCTCTGAACCAAGATCACATTTCCAGCTTGCATATCAGGTACATTTTTTTTAGAAAAAATAAAAATAAAACACAGGTTGTTGATGGTGTGTTTTGCTTGGTGATGCATTTGGTTGATATCCAAAGTGACTGGAGATTAATAATTCCCTATTAGTAACTTGGGATCAAGTACTTATACATTTCTAAGGTCAGGCTCCTGATGAGTTTAATGAATTTATGGAAAACAGGAGCTGAAGTAGATTAATGTCATTACCTAGGAATGTCCAATCAAGTTATTTTAATTTGTGGTTGAAACATTCCCTTTTCTTTAGGAAATGTCCATGGTTGGTATTAAAGCACATGCTCTGCATGCATAAAATTGCACACTCAGTTTTTGGGATTTCTTGCTGGAAGGACTTGGACCTTCAGGTTGAGAAATATGTCCACCTTATAGAGTTGTTTGCCATGTTGCTAAATTGCCCAATAGACTAACTTGCTACTGGACAACATCATATGTTGTTAGTAGCCATATAAATGGATTTCAGTCTGAAGAGCCTAGGACCCCAAATGTCCAATTACCTGCTGAATGGATACTCCCTTGTCTACAGATTAGAGGAATACCACACAGATTGTAAATGTGTGTGTGTGTGGCTGCCTGTTCCCTCCAAGGGCTGTTCCCAAAATAACAAGGCAAATGTTCTGCCTTGTTAGAAAGTTATGCACTTTGTATCTCAGGAGGATAATAAATATTGTATCTTGTTGATACATATCCTCAACAGATTTGGGCTTGATAAAGTTGGGGGGAGAATGTTTATGCTAGAGAGATTCATGAAAAGGTGAAAAGGGGTTCATGAAGTGATGGTTGTGGCAAGAAAGGGACACATCTTTTGCAAGCATACCCTGATCAATTAGAGGTAGAACATGTGGGGGAGGGGGCAGGGAAAGGTGGATGAAGATTGAGCCACAGTAAAAGCTGGAGAGCTGAGAAGAAAGAAGATATTGAAGAGATATGCATGCATGCACGTATACACACACACACCAAGCAGCATTCTGGGTGAGTCACAGGATACCTTCGAAATAAAGAACAGTCCACTCAAATGCCACTGGGTGGGTGGCCACCCTAGATCCTGGTGATGTAGCTGAATTCATAAATTAGCCAGCAACATACATACCAGCCCAAACCAGGACCAGTCAGTCAATTTCTTCCCATTGTTTTTGGAGTTACAGTGGGATGAGGGGGGATGAGAAATATCTATGATAATACTGAGAAAGGAATGATCTGTAAGCAGTTATACATACATACATACATACATACATGTATATACACACACACACATATATAAATATACAACCCCAACCAAATAGAAATGGTTTTAATTGCATTTTCTTGACAATATTATCAATAATCAATTTATATGAAAGCAGAACCCTCTCATACTGAAATGGTCTTACTGAAATGACCTCACTGAAACATCCTAGACCTGAGCCCATGATGTGTCAATTAGTAGTTTAGTGTTTAGTTAAGTAGGGTGTGTTAGCTTTAGTGTTAGGTTAGGTTGGTTTTAAATGTAGAGTGATATACAGTCAGCTCTCAGCTTTCACAAGGGTTAGGAATGCAGGATCCCCATGAAAGTGGAAAAACCACAAATAGAGGACACTAATTTCTTTAACCTGACCGAACACTTTTGCCAGACGTTCACCATAGAATCATGCTGGAGGACCTGGAAATGCCTAGAGAGAACATATTTTTTCAGTCACATATAGGGCATCAGTGGAGAGTGGCAGCAAATAATAAAATCTGTGGATATTTAAACCACAAATGTGGAGGGACGACTGTTTACATGTACATGTGTTTGTATATGTTCTCTTGTCTTCCTTCTTTTATCTTTTCTTCTCATTTTTTTTCTTTTCTCCCATTACTTTGAATACTTAGTATGATTTGTACTCTTGTGTTGTATAAACCTTAAAAATAATCATAGAATCATAGAATTGCAGAGTTGGAAGAGACCACGAGGGCCATCTAGTCCAACCCCCTGCTGCGCAGGAAATCACGATCAAAGCATCCCCAACAGATGGCCATACAGCCCCTGCCCAAAGACCTCCAAGGAAGGAGACCCCACCACACTCCGAGGGGGCGCGCTCCACTGCCAAACAGCTAATAAGTAAAGCAATGGTCATTGAAGGAAAAAATATAACATCTGATATGATTGCTTATTTGAGTAACAGAGATACTAAAGAAATTCTAAGTTTAAAATCCTTGATCCAGAAGTGTGTCCCAGAAGTATTACACCAGGAAAATACTTAGGTTTTTCTTCAGAGCAGGGTGGGAATTTCTTAGAGCCACTGAGGGTAAAATGTGCAGCCTTCAAAGGTGTTTTTGTGGCCCTCATCTTCTCCACTGCCCTTTTAATGCCCATAGTGTGTGTATGTATGTATCAGTGTTTTAAAATCTTTTTTCATCATTGGTTTACCCCTTCTTTTCCAGCAAGAACCCAGAGCTACCCTTGGTGAAATATCAACTCAAACAAAATTACAGTGGCTGTCCTAAAGCACATATCACTGGATCCCTGTCACATTCAGCAGCTTGAGTCTTTCTTAGAGCCACTCAGACTAAACAGTGAAGATTGCCTGGATTATATAGTATGTTACAAAATGAATCTTATTTGATGGTTTATTTCAAACTAGCATGAAATGAAGTGAGAAATAGGAAGCACTCAGAACAAAGGCAATATGTTTAAAATTTAAGCATCCTAAATTGTATGTTGGTTTGGTTACCCTATGAGATGTTATTGCTGTCGCAGTACTTAGCTTTGCTTAGACTTGTAGGACGTTATCAGATAAGGCAAATAAGGTGTCATAAGGATGCCTAATGATCACAAAAGGGTGCGCATACCACATGATGTCACCCTTTCGCAATCATGTCCTGTTTTAGAAAAACGTTTTTTATTGATGGCTCAAGCATCAATTGATCCCCATAGCGCTTTTGTGCTGGCGTTACCAGCATTTGAAACTTTGCACCATTGTATTCACATGAATACAGCATCAACAGCCAGTCCAGCGAGAACACTTCTGGGTGAGATTGCGACACCCAGGTAGGTGACATTCCCCAGTTTACTTGGAATCTTTTCAGTGTGTTTAGGTGCTTTTTGTAACTTTTACTTTGTTATTTTTGTTTTTATTTTTTACTTTACCACACTATGTATTCTCACAAGAATACACAGGATTTCAAACGAGGAAGTGAACAGGGCTGCTTTCACTCCTCATTCATTGCCGGGAAGCCTTTTGCCGATATAGGAGGTAAGTATGGCATGGGGAGTTCTTTTGCCAGCAAAATGCCAAAGTTATGCTAACAAAAGAACAAGGTTTAGGGGGTGGTATGATAACATCTAGGATGGAAAGAAAGCTATATTCATTTAGAGCTTGTTACTAAAGTAATCTCTGGGACATTGTAAGTTTGTTTGTTTGTGAAATAGTTTCACATTAAGGGAAATTTGTACGGATTAGTGCATGTTTGATTCAACTGTGTTGTTGTAGTTCTTGTTTTGATTGCAGTATTAGAGGGAGTTATGAACATTTTAGACAATGTTAATGGTATTCTATAGGGAAGTGATGCATAAATACTGAAAGCACAGGATGGAGGATGGACCATGAGAGCTGTTGACTGTAACAAGTTCCTTCGATGAACAGTGAGGTCTTTGCTTCGCTGCTTGAAAGCTTATTACTTGAATAAGAGTAATCTCTGATTATCCTGTGTTAATTTCAACATGCAAAAATGGTAAAATATTACCTTGTCATACTTTACTGATTTCCCACTGAAAGAAAAATCTCTGTTCAAGAAAATCCATTTAGAATTTTCCTTGAGCTGTAGATATCTTGTAAAATACCTGGATTTTTCTTTATCCACAGGATCCTGTTTTATCATCCTGCTAAGGAGTTGTCATTTTTATAGCATTTGATATGCAGCTTTAGCCAAATGAAAAACTGTCAGTAGTTATTAAAACCATTAGACAAGAAAAGCAGCACTAGTCATCTGAGGAATTAATGTGTAAAACTATTCAAGAATAAAATTTATTATAGATATTTATGTATTGTTTTATGAAGAAATTGTGCATGTATAAAGTATTTGTGTATGCTCTATTTCAGACATAACAAAACTCAGCATTTTCCTATACTGGAGGCAAATTTGTTTTAAAAGGCTTGTCTGCCCTTTATATAATATACATTATTGAATGTCCACCAATCAGTCTAATAAATGTAACATCTTTGGCAGATGTGCGCCTTTGAAATAAGATGAGTAATATTCAGACACCTTTTTTTTGTCTAACAGCAACAATAACAGCTTCATGTAGAATCTGGTCTGGAAAAGATTTTAAAGCTCTTTGCTATCACAAATTATCAAAGCAGACATCAGCCTTGCTGAGTGCCATTGGTGGCCAGATGCTTGTTCATGGATACCTTTTCATTTTCCCAGTGAACTCAGTAGGTTTAAAGTATTTAACAACTTGGGTATTGTGCAGAACAGCTTCAAACACTGGTTTTAAGGAAAGTGTGTTATAGACTTTGATTTGGGCTACCCACTATAGAAAGTGGGGAGCTCTTCAGAACTTCCATAAACCCTTACCATTGGACATGACCACAGGGGGTTAGGAATTAAAAAAAACACACACATTCAAGGACCAGAGATTCTCCACTGTAGGCAATGTTTATGACGTTATTTTTAACTTTGTATATGGTGCAGAGTCATGATCAAGGAAACAAGAGCTACAGTATTTATCTATGGCATACCAATGACTGGAGAATGCGGGAGGAGGGTGGGATAGGACATACATGCTCTTAAACAGACCTTTCAAACTCATAGCCCTCATATTTCTTCACACAGCATTTGTATTCTTTTGTATTGTTTGGTATAGAGCTTCGGTCAAAAGCAGTAACATGTTGGTATAATTTCACAAATGTGATACTCAGGATTTGCAGCTTCATTTAAATATGGGTTGACAGATGGAATCTAGATTGGTGTAGTGAAAAGGGGTATGTGGGATATGGGTTATTTTCCCCCTCTCTGTGGTGTTCTTATTTGTTGAATAATTCCTGTTTGTATGCCTTCAGGAAACAGAGAGTTATCAGTTATGCTTTTCACTGGAAGTCAATATACATTAGCCCTGATCCTTTGCCTTCTATTATGACCATGCTGTGGAGCATGGAGTAGTATTTGTGTGATTCTGAATTAATGTGGATTAAATATTAAGATGACATAACTAGAAGGAATCAGTGGAATTGTAACATCTGTATCAATTACTATGCAAAGTCTTAAATTTATAATGAGTTGTGTAGACACTTCCATGTAAAACGGGCAGCTTAGATAAGTGGTTTTCTCTAGCAAACACTCTTATCCTAAAAAGAGATTCATTTCTCTGTCAATGATGAAATGCCCATGTGGTAGCCTTGTAAAGACACATCTCTATCCATGGTTATATGTACCCTTTCCTCCTCTATTATACCTAGAAGATGACCCATGTTTCAGACCCGTAAAGGAGAATAGACAGTACAGTGGCTCTATACACACTGATTTTTGTGCTTCGCCTCAGGTGTTTGTTACTCCAGACTCTTTTGTAACTTCTTCCAAATGCACTATATGCCTTTGCTAATCTGTGATCGATCTCTTTGTCAATCTTGGCATCTGAGGAGATAATGCTTCCCAGGTAGGTAAACTGCTGAATGGACTTAAGCACAGATTTGCCTACAGCAATGTGGGGATGGTGGTGTTCATCCTGTGGTGCAGGCTGGTAAGGAACTTCCGTTTTCTTCAGGATGACTTCCAGCCCAAACAGCTCTACAGCTGTTGCAAAGCAGGATGTTAGGTGCTGCAGAGCTGCTTCTGTGTGGGCAACAAGGGCAGCATCATCAGCGAAGAGCAGCTCACAGACTAAATAGTTTAGAGTCTTAGTGTGAGCCCTCAGACGGCTATCGCCAACACTTATGACTCCTCGAACACTTTCATCAGTGCTGTATATGCACAATCCTAAATATACACTGGACTGACTATGTGATGAATGTTGCTGTCCTTGAGCAAGCAGGGATCACTAGCATTGAGGCCATGATATTGAGAACACAGCTGCGCTGGACAAGGCACATTTCTAGGATGGAGAACCATCGCCTCCCAAAAATAGTACTCTACGGTGAACTCACCACGGGTCAGCGTAAGAGGGGCGCTCCAAAAAAGCGATACAAGGATTCCCTGAAACAACATCTCAAGCTTGGCCAAATTGATCACCAACATTACACCAGTCCGCCCTGGCCTCACATCGGGAGACATGGAGACACACTATACACAATGCTGCAGCTTTATTTGAGAACTCATGCCGAACAACTCTTGAAGAGAAACGACAATGCAGAAAGAATCACAACCTGGAAACATCACCCAAGGAGACCCTTTGCTGTGCTTTCTGCAACCGGACATGTTTATCTCGGATTGGCCTTTTCAGTCATCAGCGTGCTTGCAGAAAGCACAGGATGAGTCCTTCCTGAATCTTCATTTGCGAAGAAAAACCAGAGAGAGAGAGAGAGAGAGAGACTCGGGAGATTTTCAGACAGGCAAAAATCGCTCTTTGCCACGCGAGCAGCCTCCCGAAACTGCTGCGCGGCAAGGGTCTTCTTCGGACAACGCTGTGCCTCTGGCGAAACCGTCCGTGTCACTTCCGTGAAGCTTGGGACGGCTCCGCGTCATATTTCAATCACGGGCAGCCTCCGTGCTTGAAATATGACGCGGAGCCGTCCCAAGCTTCACGGAAGTGACACGGACGGTTTCGCCAGAGGCACAGCGTCGTCCGAAGAAGACCCTTGCCGCGCAGCAGTTTCAGGAGGCTGCTCGCGCGGCAAAGAGCGATTTTTGCCTGTCTGAAAATCTCCCTAGAAAGAGGTGATTTGAAGCACTTCTTTCTATTATCAACTGACCAAACCAGCCTAAACCAGAAATAACTGGTGTGAGTGGCCCTGTCCACCACACCGGTTATTTTGTGGCCCTCTGTTACAACCATTTTTTGGAAGTGTCCATGATACTTCTTAAAATCTCCTTTGACTCAAAGACTACAGACTTATAAAGACAATCTATTTGGAATGGAACTTTGTATTTCTCATTCTTCATGATGATGTCACTCTTCTCTGCTTCTCTGTGTCTGTTGCCTTGTAGCTTTAACCCTGAGGCTTATCAACATGACTTTGTGCTAAATATAGTTAAGAACCCACACCATGGTTTGAGCCTCTGGCTGCACAAAATGAGTTCTGTAGCTTGAAGTTGCTGTTCTTTTTTTGTTTCCCATTTAGTGAGCACTCAGATTCATTATGTTCTCTTTCATCTCCATGAAGCATCAGCTTCCTGATTCAGAATTTTTCTGTGTTGGTTACTGTGGTTTGTCAATGGTCCATGAATTTTGATATAACAGTAACCACAAGTAGGATTTTGTAGGATTTCCAGGTCTCAAGCCTTAGCCTTGTTTCAGTATCTCTGGCTTCTCTGGTCCTCAGGACAAAGAGGTGGAATTTCAGGGCCAACCTTGAAAATTACATGTATGTTATATTATGAGTACTTAGGTTGCAGGCTGTCTGGAGTAGCCACTGTAGACTGTTCAAAGCAGAGCTTGGAAAATATTTTTCAAATGGATTGTAGCTCCCATGTGTTCTTAAAAGCAGGACTTGAAATGTGGTAAAAACAAATTGGGGGAAAATGCTTTTTTCTGTGTAATGAAGAGCTCAGAAAATTAATTCTAACTGAGAAATATTTTCTCATTTTTGTTAGACTTTGTTTGTATTGGTTGAATTACATCCTCCGAGCAATTGTGTTTGATGCTGAATTTATCATGCTTAGTAACATCACCAGGGTTGTCCCCACGCCTCAGGTCTTATCCCTGAAACCTCAGGTTCTAACCTAGTAGCTGTACTAACCACAGTTTGCTGGAATTCAAACAAAATGTGAAGCTCTGGTTAGTTAAAACTGAAGCAAACTCTCATTTGCTGGTGGTCATGCTAGAGAGGAAGCTGAGACAGACAAGCTTGGATTTAATGCTAAACAGTAGTTTATAGTGTTATGGCCAAATGCATTCATTAAAACTATCCATGGTTCTGTGTTACCTCACAACTCACCCTAACACAGTCTTGAAATAAAAGAACAGGAATAGCTAATACAAGAAATGGAATCACTGACAGTAGTTATAGAGACAGATATATCCCACTGTTAAAGTCAAATATACACTGCATAAAGTGAAGCATATTTGGGACTTCTGAGTTTTACTTGCACAATTATATTTTGATGATAAGGCATAATGACCATATAAGTGAACAGAAACCAATCAAAGCTGAAGCTTCACAATGATTATCATTTTTGCCTTGAGGACATTGAGCAGGCTTACCAGTTTCTCACACTTTAAACTAATTATTCAGTCAAAAGATTTGGCAGATTGGTCAATAGAAATCCCGCATAAAGTAAATAAAAACTGATCACATTACCGTTCCTGTCAATAGTTGGGCCAAAAGGCAGATAGAATTATGTTTGGATCATTTCAAGTCATATTAGGTAGAAGCTTCTCTTGTTGTGTTGTATAAGCTGTACTAATCAGTGAGAGAACATGTTCTTTCATGTTAGTGAATGAATATTTGTGTCTTTTAAATGCAGGTTGAAACTAATTCCCAGACCTTTATTGATGCTTCTGAGTAGTCCTCTAATTGCCCAACCTTGTCAGACTGTCCCCACATGGTGATGTGATTTTTAAACCTGGTGGTCATTACAGATAATTTACTTTTCCATCTGTTAAAGTTCAGCCATAATATAGCAGGAATTCTCACTTAAGAGTTCTTGGAATATGTCAGACCTTGCCTTTTGGATAATCTTGTGGAATGTGTTCCTTTTGGTGATTTAGTGGCAATTAGTTAGAAGGACTTGGCAGATTTATTAAAACCCTTCAAAGGGTGATGAATAAAGAATACATGATGACATTAAAAACAGGTTTCCTTCCTACACTTTTTCATTAATAGAAGAAAAAAATTCATACAACATCAGATAATTCATCCATTTAAATAGTACCTTGAGAATGGACAATATAATAGAGTTAAAAGAAAAGTACTAGAAAAATGATGGTATGGAAGCAGCATACATTCAATCCTCCTGGGACATAGATTCCAATCTAGGTGTTCCTCTTAAGTTTTATTGCTGAGACCCTCACAGTGTGCTCTATCTTAAGAACCTACTGCCCATACTGTTGCAGGGTGGAAAATTCCCATTCTAAAAATAATTCATACAAGGAAGCAAGAGCAAGCATCTTATTGGGTGGTTATCCAGGGGATTATAGTACAGCCTTATTGCAACAACTGCTGTGGTTGTCATTTTGTTTTCAAACACAAGTGAACATGTTACTGATGACCTTTAAAACACAAAAGACACCACCTTGCTCTCTTCTGACTAATTTGAGTGCCCCCCTTTTAATTCCTGTCCAACAATTTCTCTTGCCTGGTAGATAATTTCAGAATATATTTATCTTCTGATCCTGTTTAACATTTTTATGATTTTTTTAAAAAATCTTTTATGGATAGTTTTGAGTTTAATTCAGATTTGGGAACCTTCAGCCTTCCAGATATTTTAGCCTCTATATTCCATCAGCTCCACCTAACAGGGCTAGTTTCTTATAATTGTGAGAGCTCTAGGCCAAAACAAATGGAAGGCCAAGGATTTGCCATCCTGGCTGAATTGTTGCAAGTTGCCCAGAGTGAAGGTAACACACTGAGGAAGGTGATCCTTTACTATGCTGGTAACAACTGTTGGAAAAAGTAGTACAAGAATATGCTGTTACCGGTATACTGCTCCTAGTATAATAGGTAAAGATATTTTCAGAGTAATAACTCTAAATAGCAGAAAGATTTGCCACCAAGTTGCTTTATCAGTAACATGGAGCCATCCTATCCTTTCAGTGCCCCTTACAGGTTTTTGGAAGATAAAAAAATAACTGGGAGAGGAATGCTTTAGGAATAATATAGTATGCTATAACAAAGAAAGAGTTATACAAGTGAGAGAAATACTGTATGTTCCTACTTCCTAGCAGCAAGAAACAACAAGCAGATGAACAAGATGTGTTCTTCTGTGTTCACATCAGTGGAAGCAACAGGGTTTCCAAACTGCATAAAATGCATTGCAGAATAAAATTAAAAAAAAAAAAAGAAAGAAAGCCTGGTAAGAAAAACTAGTTTTTTAAAAAAACAATAAGACCAGATATCTTGTTAAACTGATCAGTTTTAAAGGTCTTACCTGAAAGGACCATACAGATTAAATTGTATGCAGTTGCATTTAACTCCCTTCAAAGGGCTTGTCTACACTGCCAAAAAAAATTGTACTTATTTAATCACTGCGATTATGACATATGTTCTTAACGATTTGCTTGGAATGTGGTTCTTTTTGATGCCTGGGGGCTTTAACCTGATTTTTAAAACTTGTCTTTTACCCCACACTTTCCTGCAAAATCTGGATAATCGTATGTGTAGGCAGCCCTCTGAGGTGGCTTCAGTATGGAGCCAGGGGCTGGGGTTTTGGGTCACGTGCTCATTCCCACCAGGAATGGCTGCTTCTCCTGTTTGTATTTACATTTTGCTGGTGTGCAGTCGCTATTATTTTTTGAAGGTGCATTTGTGTAGATACTTGTGTATCCTTATTAGTGTACCTTTGCCTATTTTCATATTGGCATATTCAAATGCATGATGGGAAGAAAAAAAGTGGAGCAGCCATGGCCATGTGGATGAAAATAATTCGAGGTATAGGACATGTGATCATACTTAGCAGGACCACCCTTTTACAATGAAGTTTGTTCGCCTAGAGAAAATGTGTGACTGTTACTACCGCTCTCACGTCACTTTAACAAGATGTATATGGTGTTAATAAGATGTGTGCAGGGTCATTGCAGACCAGGAAAATGCAGATTGAAGCAGAGTTTTTTCATCTGTGTAGACAAACCCAAAGAGTGATATTTTGAAAGTGTTCTGATGAGGAGTATGCATGTTCTACTACAAAGCAATACACTACTGAGTTGGTGATAAGTCCTATGAAATAGTAAACTGATTGGAGACTGTCTACATCACTGTTTCAGGCAATGTTTTGTAAATAGCTATATATAAGGCATTCAAATTCTGAAAATATGCTCTGGACAGTGTTTAGCTTTTCAGCCATCTTGTGTAAAGAAACATTACTTCTTATTCAGGTAGGGCTGGGTAATTGGGAGAGCTCAGTCCGGGTCTACAAACCATATTTTGTAGAGCACCAACTCATCCGCCATAAAAATGAAATTTATGGATGATAAGTGCAACTGTTCTTGTTCTTGAGTGCCTTCAAGTCATTTCTGACTTATGGCGGTCCTATCGTGGGGTTTTCTTGGTGGAATTTGTTCATAGGAGGGATGCCCTTGCCTTCCTCTGAGACTGAAAGAGTGTGATTTGTTCAAGATCACCCAGTGAGTTTCCATTGTTCAGCGAGTATTCGAACCATGGTCTCCCAGTGTCCTAGTTCAACACTATGGGTGGATGGATAGATTTCCCCCTCTAATAATACTAAAACCAAGTGTAATCTAATGTTGATGAATGGTGGAGAATTCAGGACACGCAAAAGGAAATTTATATTTCACACAATTGTACTCTGGAATTCACAAGGTGCCATGTTGGTGATTAGACAAATTGATGGGAGATAGGTCCATCAATAGCAAGACTCATGAGTTCTATATATATTACCTCCAGCATCAAAGGCATTAGTTGCTGGGAATATAAGTGAACTCATGTCTTGCTTATGGACTTCACATAGGCATGCCTCTGACCATTTTGGGAACGGATCCTGACTAGACAGTCCTTTGAGCTGATCCAGAAGCAGTTCTGATGTTTCTCATTTTCTCAGGATACTTTTCCAATTCCTGGTGAGAGAACTTAACTGCATGTTTTTTGCATACTTAGTTGATAGTTGGTAGCTTTATTGCATTCCAGTGCTATTTATTTGAGCTATAGAACAAAAGTAGTGCAGTTTTTGATGTAATATGGATGTCTATTTCCAGTCTTTTAAAGATAAACATTAGGCTATAACCATTTCTTCAGAGCCTATATACAGCTCATGTGATTCTCTCTCTTGTATATCAGTTCATCTTCATCTGCATGATACATTCCTCCCTGAATCCACCCCTCCTCTTTCTTTCTCATTGCAAGAATTCTTTTCTCTTCTCTGATTGCTTTTCCTCCTTAGACCATTACTCTTGGTTGATAGCTTCAGGTTATCACTGTATCCTATCTCCCTCTCCAATAAACTCATGATTGATACTAATCTTCCTCATGGGACACATTTATAGGATGCTAGATGGAAACTACTCTCTAAATCTTAGCATTATATCTACTGACAATTTACAAGGTTACACCCTACATTATCATCAGGTGGTTGGGGCGGGGAGTGAGAAGCATCACCACACTGGAATCATGCTGCTTGCTTATAAAACTTTGCTTCCTATGCCTTTTCAAAATTGCATTCTGTTCTACTTTATATTTCATTGTTTCTGCAAATACAGCTGAGATCTTGCACTGGGGTTTGTCGTTGTTGTGCGCCTTCAAGTTGTTTTCAACTTATGACGACCTTAAGGCGAACTACATGTTGATCACCTAGCAATATCTCTGTAGCTATGTTTCCCAGTGTTACCCACTCCTAGCTTACCTTCTAAGCAGTACAGCCTGTACTGTAGGGGAGGGGGTAT
Organism: Gambelia wislizenii; assembly: GCA_030847615.1. Lineage (NCBI taxonomy): Eukaryota > Metazoa > Chordata > Lepidosauria > Squamata > Crotaphytidae > Gambelia > Gambelia wislizenii. Next base: position 117,007,917 of record JAUMIR010000004.1, read on the forward strand.
GAGTAGGGATGTATCCAGCTGTTTTTGTGTAGCTGGACATACTGCAAGGGGCATCTGCAGAGACTTCCAGGGGTTGTTGCAAGACCTCTGCTGATACAGCTCGTCCAAGAGTCCTGGTGTCACAGTGGTTAAATGCCAGTACTGCAAGTCACCATGTTGCAAGTTTGATTCCAGAGGGCTCCAAGGTTCCCTCAGCCTTCCATTCTTTCATAGATTGGTAAAATGAGTACCCAGCTTGCAGGGGCAATTAGCTAACACACATTGGAAACTGCTTAATGCAGTATAGATTTGTAAATTGCTATTGCTTAAAGCAAATGGTAAACCACTCTGATAGCCTTTGTAGTTGAAGAGCGGGGTATAAATACTTTTTAAAAAATTCTGAAAAACCACAGGAAAACCTCTCTGTTTTCCAACAACATTGAATTGGATGTATTGGAGTGATGGCTGCACTGCTTACAAAATGAGTTTTTTCAGGGGAATTTTGTTTATTGTATGGTCAGAATAGAATTACAATCTATGCAATGATTATGAAAGTGATGGGCTAAGTCTGACTTAGGTCATCATAATTCACGAACGGGATATCAGCCTGCCTTTTTCTTGGGATCTACTGTTGGATCTCTGGGAGTTTTGAAGTAGGTCTGCAAACCTAATTCCATAGATCTGCAAGGCTAATTTAACCACAGCCACTACAAAAAGGCTTCCTCTGTCACTTAGGCTGTTTGAATGTTTAGAAAAAACTGAAAATGGATTGTTTTGTCCAAATTGGGCGGGAATCAGGCTTCCCTCCAGATGTTGAATTGCAAGTCCTAACAGCCTTGGCTAACACAGCCAATGATGAGAAATGATGATATGCAATCTGACAACATCTAGAGGACAGCATGATCCCCAGCCCTTCTCCACAAGGACTCTCTCTCTCTCTCTCTCTCTCTCTCTCTCTCTCTCTCTCTGGTTTTTCTTCGCAAACGAAGATTCAGGAAGGACTCATGCTGCACTTTCTGCAAGTACGCTGATGCCTAAAAAGGCCTATCTGAGATAAACATGTCTGGTTGCAGAAAGCACAACAGAGGGTCTCCTTGGGTGATGTTTCCATGTTGTGATACTTTCTGCGTTGTTGTTTCTCTTCAAGACTTGTTCGCCGTGAGTTCTCAAATAAGGCTGCAGCATTGCAGATAGTGTGTCTCCATGCCTCCCGATGTGAGGCCAGGGCGGACCATTGTTGGTGATCAGTTTGGCCGAGCATGAGATGTTGTTTCAGGGAGTCCTTGTATCGCTTTTTTGGAGCACCCCTCTTACGCTGACCCGTGGCGAGTTCACCGTAGAGTACTATTTTGGGAAGACGATGGTCCTCCATCCTAGAAATGTGCCTTGCCCAGCGCAGACGTGTTCTCAATATCATGGCCTCAATGCTGGTGATCCCTGCTTGCTCAAGGACAGCAACATTTGTCACATAGTCCAGTGTATATTTAGGATTGTGCATATACACCGCTGATGAAAGCGTTCGAGGAGTCATAAGTGGTGGCGATAGGTGACCCATGTTTCAGACCCATAAAGGAGAATAGACAGTACAATGGCTCTATACACACTGATTTTTGTGTTTATTACTCCAGACTCTTTTGTGAAGTCTTCCAAATGTGCTATATGCATTTGCTTAACTGTGATTGATATCTTTGTCAATCTTGAAATCTGAGGAGAAAATACTTCCCAGGTAGGTGAACTGCTGAACGGACTTAAGCACAGATTTGCCGACGGCAGTGTGGGGATGATGGTGTTCGTCCTGTGGTGCAGGCTGGTAAAGAACTTCCGCTTTTTCAGGTTAACTTCCAGCCCAAAGAGCTCTGCAGCTGTTGTGAAGCAGGATGTTAGGCACTGTAGAGCTGCTTCTGTGTGGGCAACAAGGGCAGCATCATCAGCAAAGAGCAGCTCACAAACTAAATAGTTTAGAGTCTTAGTGGGAGCCCTCAGATGGCTTAAGTTAAACAAGCTACATCAATATGGTAACATATATAGATGCCGTCTTCTTCTTCGAGCTCTGCCGTAGCCCTTTGGAGCATCATGCTCAAGAAGATTGTAAATAAAGTTGGAGCAAGAACACAACCTTGCTTCACTCCATTAGTTATTAGGAAGGGCTCTGAAAGAGCATTGCCATATCTGACTTGACCGCGCAGGCCCTCGTGTAGCAAGATAATCATTTTAAGGAATTTGGGGGGACATCCTAGACTTTCCAGGATCTGCTACAGACCTTTTCTACTCACAGTGTCGAAGGCTTTGGTGAGGTCAACAAATGTTACAGAGAGACCCTTGTTCTGCTCTCTACATTTCTGTTGCAGTTGTCTAAGGGCAAATACCATATCTGTAGTACTCCTATTGGCTCTGAAGCACATTGGTTTTCAGGAAGAAGTTCTTCTGCAGTAGCAGGAACTAATCTGTTCAGGAGTATCCTTGCAAGGATTTTTCCAGCAATGTTATGCCTCGATAATTTGAGCAATCAGATTTTGCTCCTTTTTTCTTGTACAGGGTGATGATTACTGCATCTCGGAGATCTGATGACAGTTCCCTTTTTTTCCCAGCAATTCGCAAGGAGTTTGTGGAATTTATCGTGGAGTACATGACCTCCGTGTTTTCTTGTACAGGGTGATGATTACTGCATCTCAGAGATCTGATGGCAGTTCCCTTTTTTCCCAGCAATTCGCAAGGAGTTTGTGGAATTTATCGTGGAGTACATGACCTCTGTGTTTCCAAACTTCAGGTGGGATTCCATCAATCCCAGCTGCCTTGCCATTTTTCATCTCCTGTATGGCCTTAAGGGTCTCTTCCAAAGTTGGAGCTATGTCCAATTCATTTTTCATTGGTTTTTGTATCATATGTTGGATAGCTGAGCCTTGGACTACTCGGTTGGCACTGAAGAGACTTTGAAAATGTTCAGCCCATTGATTCAGGATGGAGGCTTTATCAGTAATTAATGTTTGACCATCTGTACTGTATAAGGGGCTTTGGACCTGATAAGTAGGTCCAAACACTGCTTTAAGAGCTTCATAAAATCCTCTAAGATCACCCAGATCTGCACAGCATTGTGTCTTTTCTGCTATGTTGATCCACCACTTGTTCTGCATGTTTCGGAGTTTTTGTTGAAGTTTACTACATGTGAGACGGAAAGCTGCTTTTCTTACATGGCAGGTTGGCTGGGCAAGGTATGCCTGGTGAGCAACAGCTCCTGGATCTCTTGGTTGTTTTCATCAAACCAGTCTTGATTTTTCTTGTGGGAGAACTCAAGGGATTATTCCACAGACTGGAGGATACTGTTTTTGATATGTTGCCAAAGCACTGGACTGTAAGCTCAGCTAATACTGAAAACAAATTCTGGATTTAAGCCACATACTGAGTGACATCTTTTTGACTGTTCCCTCCTTACCAATATTTTAAACTTGCCTCTGACTGGTAGACCTGGAGTGTTGTTATTTATAAAACGACAAAGTAGAAGCCAAAAACATGCCCACCAATACCCTGAAATTTGTCAAAAGAATATTCTACAATGCAATTCAGCATTGTAGTATATTGATTATTCCCATACTGCTGTATTAATCAATTGTCCATACTTATTGTAAGTGTATCATTTTTTATCCTACTAGTTTTGCTCTATCCATTTAATTGTTTCTTTGTTGATGTTACTTTCTTATTATTATTTCAAAATTATTGAAGTATTTCTTTTAAAGCTGTGTGTTTGCCTTGCAAACTGCTCATTTTTAATTGAATGTTCACATAAAACATAGGGCTCTATCATACTACACAATTATAGTGGTATCTTCCACTTTAATTGCCATGGCAACTCTGGCGGAATCCTGGGTATTGCAATTTAAGGAAGGTATTTAGAATTTTCAGCTAAAGAGCTTTAGTGCTTCACCAATCTACAAACCTAGAAGTCCATAAGATGTTATCATGGGATAATGTGGACTATAGTGCTATACTTGTCTATTGTGAAGGGTCTCATAAATTAAGTGTCCCTTCCCATAAATAAATAAATCTATGCACCTGGGTCCAATAAGAGGGACCTGAACACACCGCTGATGTGGTCTATATTTATACTGTCCCATTAATCTGGCAAAGGGTGACATGAAATTGGATCTGGGACCAATGATCGGTAGATATGACTACAGGTGTTCCTCTTCTGTTTCTGATTACACTTTCCCAAATGCTTTGGGAACAGCAGCCTTTCCTAGAAACCTGACTTATACATGTATTTTCAAAGTGGAGCTGTATTTTAATTATTCTAATGAAAGCTTTAACTAGCAAGCAAACCCTTTAAAAGGAATTAATGTGGCAGAAAACACTTTCTCTTAAATGAATTACTTTTCCTTGCTTAACAATACTTTAAAAATAAATAAATTATTGCACAGAAAGCTTTATGATGCATACCCATTTATCACATTGAGATAAGGGTTATGGTCTATAACTGGTTCATACTGGTCAATAATAATGTGTCTTCAGAAGGTGCAGTAAATGAGCCTGTGCCTCAAAGTATTCATAGAAAGGGGGAAATCAGAATACTAGGTTGGGATTACTCCTGGCTTAAATAAAGTGATGATCAACACATATATTGTTAAATTATTAAATCAGTGTCCAATCGTACAATCATGTTAATTGACATTCAGCACTAAAGGAGAAGAAGGTCTTATTTCAGTATTTGCATATTCTTAATTTGCAGCTAGAAAAACACAAAGGAATCGTGAGAACTTAGCTACATATTTTATCTCTTCAAAACAGACATGGAGCTTTTTTAAAAGCCCTGCGTTTATATATCAGGATTATCGCTGTTAAAAAAAAAAAGCATTCCTTCTAACATCTTATGTTTAGTCTGCTAGTGATTACAAATGTGATCTACAGTCCATAAAAATAATGAGGCATCTACAATTACTTCTTCATAGCAAAATCCTAGAATCCCATTCTGCAAAACTAAAGAGAAGTATGATTGACTGGTGAAGGTAAAAAAAATTATCATAGAAGCTTTATGTCCCATAGAGTATTCAATGGAATATTTTGCCAAGGTGTCCCCCAGTATTTCTGACCAGCATGTGGTTTGGTTTTCCACAGTGAGCTGTATCAGCAAAGTACCTAATTGTTACAAGAATACTTAGTAGATCTTAAATCATCTAATCATATCTGCCACTATAGTAAGAATTGTTATTGGAGCTTAAGAAAAAAAAGTAGCAGCCTATTAAAAAGAGATTCATTTTCATGCGTCTAGTAAAACATTAGCAGAAAATGCAATCAATTATCAGTTTTCTTAAGGGAGAGAAATAAACAGCAAGAATATATATATATATATATATATAATCTCAGATTTCTATTCCCTATTTCAATAACAAGTGTGTTCCAAGATACCTAACAATAACTTTTTAAAAAGCAGTAAAATGGAACAGAACAAAATAGCAGATGACCTTGCAACATGAAACTAATATAAGTAGAATAAAAAGACCTGGGATTTTATTTTAATTTTATTTTTTTATTATTTTATTTTTTTAGTTTTTGCCTGACACTGAAAAATATTCTGCCCACCAAACTACACTAAGTCAGACTGTGAGAGAGTTTCAAACCTTGAATTCTTTGAGGTTTCTACCTCCAACAAAGTTAAAACCTTTTCATTTGGACTATGATTGGCAAGTTTTATGTATACAGCACCTAAACGTTTTTCTAGATACAGCAGTACACAGTCTTCTCAGGAAAATCAATGTTTTCTGCCTAAGAAAGGGGCCTGTGACTTCACAAAGGACAGAGACAACCTGGATCCCAAGAAAAGTTATTTATTGCTGTTCATGAAGTTTAAATGTTACTGCCCTGTGTCACAGTCACCACATGGTCAAGAAGGGGAGGTACCTCTGTCTGCATTGAGATCCCTCCAGAACAACTGAACTACAACATAAACAACATCTGATACAAAATGTAGACCTGTGACTCAAACAACATCACTTTTCTTATCCTCTATTATTTTTTTAAAACTGTCTTTTGCCTGATGAAGACATTAGTGAAGCTTCAAAAGCTTGCATGATGTATTTTCTGCATTTTGGTTGGCCAATAAAGGTATTGCTGTTCTGTGGATTGTGGATTTTATTGTATTTTGCTGAATGGCCAACACGGCTATCCCTGAATATGTTTCCTGGATTTGAAGATATTGAATTTAGCCATAACAGGGGAATCTAAACAAAAGGGAGTTAAGGACTAGGGCATAATTCTTTGAAATTTCTACCTCCAACAAAGGTAAAACTTTTTCATTTGGGCTATAATTGGCACGTTTTGCCTATGCAGCACCTAACTGTTTTTCCAGATGTAGTAGTACACAGACTTCTAAAAAAAATCCAATGTTTTCTGCCTAAGAAAGGGGCCTGTGGCTTCACAAACTACAGAGACAACCTGGATCCCAAGAGAAGTTACTTTATTGCTACTAATGGAGTTTAAATTTTATTGCTCTGTGTCTCAGTCACCACATGGCCAAGAAGGGGAGTGGCCTCTGCCTGCATTGAGATCCTTCCAGAACAACTGAGCTACAAGAGAAGCATCTGATACAAAATGTAGACCTATGATTCTAACATTGTCTCTTTTCTTCTCCTGTATGATTTTTTTAACATCTTTTGCCAGTGGCCCTTCAAAAGCTTTCATGATGCATTTTATATAGTTCAGTTGGTCAATAAAGGTATTGCTCTTTGTGTATTTTGTATTTTGTTGTATTTTGATGTGTGGCCAACACATCTACCCCTGAATATGTAAACTAGGATTGGGAATACCCAATATTTCATCCTAATCCACCTTACAGGGTAGTTGTACATATAAAATGGGGCCGAGAAACATGTAGGACCTGGCTCTTTGTAAAGGTAGTTCCATAAGGCTGTGCTTAGGAGAATCCATTACACATCTTCACCTGTATTCCTCCTGTGGTTCCATCTTGTCCCTATGCCATTTAATATCTGCATAAGAACACTGACAGAAACATATTGTCTGGAGTTTGGGGTTTTACAGTTACCAATAGCATGAAGTCAGATAGGTTTTGTGTTTAGTCCACACCTACATCCATATCAACTATTCAAGAATGGCATTCCCTTATGACTCCCAAGGGTGGAAATTTCCCAGAGTTGAATGCTTTTTGGTACCATGAACTATCAAAATTTCATCAGCTAAGAATTCACATATTTTTCTTCTCAAATGACAGGATATTGTATCCAGTCTTCTGCATTACTTAAGCCAGGGTTGCATATTGAGCCCAACCTACATAACTTAGAAAGATGACCTTGGATGATCAGCAGATATAACTCCTTGAAGGGAGGGAAATTCATTTCTGAATATTTTTACTTTGAAGAACATAGGATGGTTATTTTGGTCTTTTCATTATGGCATAAAGAAAACCTCAGAGTGACTGATTTTGCAACCGGACTGAATTTTATGTGAATTTCTTGCTGTTTGCTCCAATGTTCTCAAAGCAATTCCTCCTCTCTAAAAGGCTTGCCAATTTGCAAACCATAAGAGAGCAGATTGACAATTTAGGAAGTACACATCGTGACCGATTCACAAACATCTCTTGCTTTTATGGGAAGGGAGACAGGACAGAGGACATTTTCAGACTGGTTATTTATTCTGTGGGAGACATGGAACAGGGTCGGGAAAAAGTCTTCTTTTCAGAAGACGTCGACCCTTTTCTGTTTCTCCCCCGTCCTCATTCCGCATTTCCCCGTGATATTTTCATCACGGGGAAACATTGTTTTTGGATCACCCATTCCGTTGTAGTAACGGAATCACAGGTGGTCTGAAAGGTGTCCCATTCCTCTCCTGCAATGACAGCCATGGGGGGGGGTCTGTTCTGGACACTTCCTGGCACGAGTAGGACACCCAGGTAAGTGGCACCCTTCTCCCCCCTCCCTGGGTTACTTGAGGTCTTTTTAATGTGTTTTTGTGCTTAATGTAGTATTTTGACATGGGGGGGCTATTTTTAAATTTCCCGTGCGGTCATTCTCTTGTGAGAACGAGCAGGATTTCAGTTGCCTTATGGCGGCTGCATTTATGACCGGCCAGCTTGGGGAGAGGGAGGACATTCCTGCAGTGGAATGAAGGTAAGTGTTTGAACATTTTCCCTTCATTCTATGGCAGGAACGGGATTGGGGCTTGCGGGGCAGGAACGGGGCATTTGGCCCCATCTGAAAAAGTCCCAGAGGCTAGGAATGATCTAGTTCAGCACTGAGCTATAGGCTCAATTAAGTTAGCAAAGTGTTTCCAGATAGCATTAAAGCAAACCATCTCCCGGTATTAATGGGAACAGCTGCTAAATCCCCATCAGGAAAACTGTCAAAAGTCACCTTTCTTTTATGAATCTAGGTATTTTGAACTGAATATTTTCTGTTAAGTTCATACATTAATTTATTCAGGGACCAAGTAAATGAGATCAAGATTAAAAAAAAAAATTCTGAGGGTGCAACTACTACAAAGGAGAAAATATTATACATCACATTTGATGCCTTTTATCAATACTAATGCATAGTTGTTAGAAATCATAATCAGGTAGATAATGGGAGAAGACAGAAGCAGCACAGGAATTTATTCTGTAGATGTCCAATAAGCAAGGGAAATGGTGTCCTTGACTGAAGTTATGCCAAACTGGGGATGTGAATTTTAAATACCAGCTAGATTCAAGGCATCAGTTTATTTTTGTGACAGTAATTCATCCCCATTCCTTCTTTCTTTACTGCAATGTATACTTCCTCCTCAACTAACTGATTATGATACTTCATAGACTGGCTTGATGGTTTGGCCTGCTTTCCTGAAGCCTACCTGGTACCTTAAGGAGATTTTGAGAAGGGAGGCGGAAGGTTGACCGGCTGCCATTTTTCTGTGGAGGTGGTGGTTTCCCCCTCCTCCTCTTCCCAACCACACTATTTGCCACCTTGGTGATCAGCATAGCAATGGAGGTATAAATTACAACTTGTCTTCGTTCCTTAGTATGTGAGTCCTTTATCTCTTTAAAATATTTATGTACTCTGCTTCCCATTTTAAAAATTGGAAGTAGTTTACAACAGTTTGCAAAACAATGGACCACTGGGGGAGGGGAAGCAATCCAACACATTAGAAAGCTCTGCAAGACAAGGCTTGAAACACCTTAATCAGTTAATAGTTGGGAGAAGCTCGTATTTTGCTCTGGTGAAACTCTAAAATGATCCACTCAGTCCCCCCACAGTGTTGGAGGGGCTCTCAAAGTAAAGTGGTGTATCACAGAGGGAGGGTTATTCCAAAGTGTGGGCATCAATACAGAAAAGGCCCGTTGCCATGTTGCTATCACATGAAAGTGTGCACAAAGTGGCATGGACAAGCCCCTCTCCTTCCCCCTCATTATTACAGTCTAATGACCTAATCTTTTAGATAACCTAGTTCATCAAAACATTTGGGAGTTGGACTAGATGCCCCTTGTGGTCTCTTCCAACTCTGTGATTCTATGATTTGCCTCTGTGCAATATTAATGGCACAAAAAAGGAAAACTGCACCATGTTTTCTGGCTAAGCCACTGCATACCTGGCTCCACATGTAGGAAAGTCTGTAAAGGGAGGTTTCCTGCAAAATCATAGGCCGATGAATTTGAAACCCTTACAGCATAGTTTTCCAAAGACTGTGCATGCTCTTCAGATATCTCTTTAGAGACATTCCTTTTGAATGCAGTCCCGCTTTTGCCTTCCAAATGGAGAGCACCTTCAAAGTACTGCAAGTCACCATGTTGCAAGTTGGATTCCAGAGGGCTCCAAGGCTCACTCAGCCCTCCATCCTTTCATAGGTCAGTAAAATGAGTACCCGACTTGTGGGGGTAATTAGCTAACACACATTGGAAACTGCTTAATGCAGTGTAGATGTGTAAATTGCTGTTGCTTAAAAACCAATTGTAAGCAGCTCTGATAGCCTTTGTGGCTGAAGAGCGGGGTATAAATACCTAATTAAATTAAATTAAATTTAAAAAAGGACTATGCTACTAAATACATGTAAGTGATGCTGAAGAGGGCTCCAGGGATTATGTGTTATTCTAAAGAAGATAACTAAGAAATTAAAGTTGGCATTCTGTTTTCAATAAGAAAAGCTGATTTATTCAAAGATATTGTCTCTAGTTTGTTTGTACTGAGAATAACATTGATCTGAAATCATCAGCTTCTCGCATCAATCCATCATTCAGTGGTAAACATCTCACAAGATCAATCAGTTTTGATTACTTAATCAACTCTGATCAGTTCTATCCCCAAGCCTTTTATACAAATTATGCCCAATGTCTTCATGACTTTGATTGTTTTACTGTTTGATGATCTTCAAACCATGTTATGAAGGTGCACTTCCATGATGCTGTGGGGAAATATGCTTGCATTTCAAATAATTACAAGCTTGCTTTTATTAACACTTACAAGCTTATTTGTTTACTAATTGAAATACTACTATTGCCCCTCTTGTGCCAGACTCTGGTAAGCAGGGCTGTTCTCTTTGATGGAACTAAAAGCCAGCATCCTGTTGGTGATATGCACATGCATAACTGAGGATTACACTTGCATATGTACTTTTTCAAACCTGACAAAAGGAGGTATCTTGTACCTCCTTCTACAACCCCATAACCTAATGTACATTAACAGCCAGGGAGGCTACCAGGTGCACCTCCATCTCCCCAGTCACCATTTCAGCTGATCTTCAGCTGATCTTCATATATCTTCCATATGCAAGTGATCAACAACAGCTAGGAACATCCATGAAGCTCATGAGTGGCCAGGGACATGGAGCTGCATCCAAAAGCCCCACCCTACCCTTCCCAGTTGTTGCTGTACACTGGGGTAAGCAGCCAGATAGAGGCAGAAGCTTCCTCCATTTCTGATAAGTATGCTAGTGAAGACCTACACTTTGGAATATGCTCAAAGGCTCAACCAGTCAGCAGCAGGTTGCTCATGCATTACAGTTTGCGGGAGTTAATAAGTCAAAACCAGGACCTTTTCAACTGGTCATGGTGGAAACCAACTGGAAGGCAATGCAGATGTTTCTGAATTTTGAGCTAATGTGCTCAGTGGCTCACTCTACTTGATAGGCTAGTGCAAGTGTTCCCAGTGTAGGGAACTGAGTGCCATCCAAATGTTTTGTACCATAATTCTCAGTCCCTAACCATTGGCCATATTGGCTGAGGTTTGTGGGAGCTGTCACCAAAAACATCTGGAGGGTAGCAGGTTCCTGACCCCTGGCTTAGTGCCTACATTTTATATATTTTGTCATATCAGAAAACCGATGGCTGGAATTCATTAAAGTGATTATGAATGTATAGTTACACAACACCTTAGTTACATAACAATGTAGTGTCTTCCAGCCCCCCCCCCCAATCCTTACTTACTGGGCAACAGCTGCTGTAATGACAGGGGTCTGCTCTTCCAAAGACTGGGAAGCAGCTGGCTGACAGTTCCACCTCTCCTCCCATGAGCAGTCTCCAGTGTAACAGTCAGAAGCAGGGGCCCTGTCACAATTTCCTCCTCACACCAAAGATGCTTACATGTGGGGGGGGTGTTTGAAAACATTAGTCAGTTGCTTCCCAGTTAACAGAAGAACAGGCCACTGTCACTCTCAGTGGCTGCTTCTCAGCAAGAGAGGATTGGGGACCTATGTATTCTCTAAACTAGTGAATATGTAAGGATCATGAATACAAACCAGTTACAAAGGTGAAACTCTAGATTACACATTTGTAAGTGCCTTAGTGAATTTCCACCTTTCAAAGTCTCCACAGAGTTATATTACAGCTGAGCAGGCAAAGGGAGGGGGGATTGTTTAAGGAAAAAAATGTTACACAATTACACCAGCTCCTGTTAATAGTTGTGCCAGTTACATTTTCCTTCACCTGATGAGCACTTCATCTTGCATTTCCAAGCATCATAATAAAGCTTCTAGTTTACCTTTCTACCTTCTGGTATGTAATTTATCAGTGTGGCATGTGAGGGTATAAAGGGAAAACTATGTAAGTACTGTACACAAGGCATGAGTATTTCAGTTCCCAACAGTAGCTCCCCCAGGAATATAGGAATGCTTATTTATTACTTTATTTGTTTATTTGGGCCTGGATCAGTGAGAATGTTCAGACTAAAAGTCTACATTATGAGCTTGTGATAAACAGTTGTGCAAATACTAAATATTCCTGTACAATAATCTTAATTAAATTATAATTTAATGTTTAAACTAATGTTTAAATTATGGTTGTAGTTTGAATCCTGTTTTATTATACATAACATATATTGGTAGGTGTGTTTTTAAAATGGAAGATTTTTTTTTAAAGTCCCCTATCAGAACATAGTAAATGCTTTTTCCAGAGAGGATATGTCTCCTTGCTTTCTTCTTCATAAAGCAAAACCAGCCATCGTTGCTAATTTACACCATGGAATAAAATTATATGTCACCATACTGACTTCAGCTCTTTTTCTGTTAAGAACGGTAAGGGACACGTGGAATTAATATATGGAGACATGCTAGCTTTGTGTCTAATGACATATAGATAATTCACTGCCACAGGAAATCATGGGAGCTAATTTCATAGGGTATTAAGATCCATTTGTCATGCTCTGAATATACCCAGTACCTTGCAAGACCAGGCTTTTAATGCTGAATATGCAGCAGGAGCTTTCTTGTCACTGGTGTGCCCAAAGGACAGTGATTTGTGTCACCAGGAATTGCACTTGCAGTATCAGGGTACAAACCAAACAACCCATGATCTTTCAAGCTAATAAGGCTCAACTGTAGCCTGGTGTCCCTGATTAGCTCTTTGTAGGCCCTAGAGTGATATCTGGTGGCAATGCTGTGTCACTCCTGAGATTGCAGACAGATTTTTGCCTTTTATTCTTCCACATTTTAGAGTGTCTGTTCAAAGCACACAGGTTGCTGCAGGGCAAGGTAGGGGGCAAGTTCCAGCAGTCCAGAAGGCACTGCATCACTCCCCAAACACAAAATACTCTCATTTTTAAATCAAAACTAAAAGTGATCATAAGTTGATTTATTCATTGTTGGTGATGCTGGCTCTGCTGATGGGACCTTCAGTCCAAAATCTAGAGGGTTTGTCCTTTACCCAATAACAGCAATTCTTCTTTCTCAGTCAAAATGTGGCGGTTCTGAAATCAGCTTGGGGTCCACAAAGAAAGCCTTAGGAGGCCGTGTGCAACCTGTAGGCTACATAATTTCTGTCCCTACCCTAGCATGAGTTGAATGTCAGCCACTACTCTAGATCCAACCCCCTTGGCCTTCCATTGTGTTTACATTTCTTGGATCAAATAAAACTGGTTTTCACAAGACTGAGAGAGATCTGACAAGCTATGTTGATTCTTTGGAAGAAGGGGCAATGAAGGGTTCACTGTTCCTAATGATACTGGAATCCTACCATTTCTGTTCGTTCATAGCCCGTTCAGAGTTTCCTCATGTTTTGTTTTAAATCTCAGAGGATTTGGGTGCATGTTGTACTGAGACATCTCTTTCTCCTGCAGCCTTTGAAAATGCATTGTGCAAGCTGTGCCCTAGTAACAAGCTCTGGACACCTTTTGCGAAGCCAACAAGGCAATAAGATTGACCAGACAGAGTGCGTAATACGAATGAACGATGCACCCACACGGGGTTTTGGAAAAGATGTTGGAAACAAGACAAGCCTGCGAGTCATAGCTCACTCCAGTATCCAGAGAATTTTGAGAAATCGCAATGAACTTTTAAATATGAGCCAAGGGACTGTATTTATATTCTGGGGTCCCAGCATCTACATGAGAAGAGATGGCAAAGGATTAATTTATAATAATTTGCAACTGATGAACCAGATACTACCTCAGTTGAAAGTATACATGATATCCCGGCACAAGATGCTTCAGTTTGATGATCTCTTCAAACGGGAAACGGGAAAAGACAGGTAAGAAAACAACCTTAGGTGAATATATTAGAGATCCATTTCCACCAGTTCAATTGAATGTGTACTATATCTAAGCTATAAGTTCATTGATGGGATCACCATACTTACTTGCCTTGCATTTGTTTATACCAACTTGTAAAATTATTTCATTTTGTTCGTCAAATAATCACGGTTAACTTTTACAATGTAAGTGACAACCAGGCAATCAAGTAATGTATTTGCATGTCAGCTTTTAATAACAAAAACTGATGCATGTGCTGAATACATTCAGCTTACAGGATTCTAGAGCAGTATAGTAAAAAGGTAGGCATTGAGTCTAAATCTCACATTAGGTAACAGATTTTTACTGGTTTTGAAAAATTAGAATTGATAGCTTTTGCTTTATGGAGCCAGTGCTTCCATTCTATGAATTATAATGGCTACTTATTGCATATAAGCATTCTTGGAACATTGCAGCAGTAAAGCTTCTTGTAAAACAAATACACATTATTCATACATTAGGTGCTTCTGAAGTGCTCATCCTCCACTTCCAACTGGGAAAAGGCAAGTTATGATACTTACCTTCTTTATGAGCCCATTTATGGGTTATAAACAGATCTTTAGATCATTTTTTTTAAAAATAAGTGACCCTCTATAGGAAAAACATGTTTCTACAGACAGTTTTAGAAATGAATTTGCCCCTCCGCCCTCCCCCCAAAAGATGCATATATTTTTATTTCTTATAGAATCATTATGGTGTTTCATACTAAAACATGATAACAGCACAAGTGCCACTTAACACATTTATGTATAAATTAAGAGATCACTTTGGGGAGGAATAAATCTAATACAAAGTTACGTGCTCTTTTTATTTCAATGCACCGTTATCCTAATTTGAAGTTCTGTGAAGAATTACAGATAAGTAAAAGCATGATTTCTACAGCACAGGCTGCTGTGTACTTTGGAGAACCATGTCATTTAAAAGTGATTGCATCTTCCTATTGTTGTTTCTTTAAAGAATTCCGGGCAGGGTACCACAATAGCTAAAATAGTAGCCAGTGGACATTACAGTATTAAGCTTGCTGCACACTGGCTTAGTTTGGGCAGTCATTCCAGGCTTCATTAAGGATGATAACCATGGTTTATGGAGGCTTCCGGTCGGAGAAGAGGGCGTGGTCGGACGTGTGAGGCGCGAGCTCCGCTCTGAGACTCGCGTCCGGCGCTCACTGAGTGAGAGGGAAAAGTACCTCCTGCGAAAGAGGTAGCGGAGTGGGCTCGTCTGGGTCCCAGAACCCCCAGGGGAGCTCCCCCTTTCCGTGCTACTTCGGTGGTACGGAGGGAGAGCGGACGCTGAGGGGGGACCAGAGCCATCAACACCCTCACTCAGTACCCCTCGTGGATCCTGAGGGGCTAGCGTCCTTGCCGACTCAGGTAGATTTTGAAGCAAAGCAACGTGGGCAAATACTCACAGTAAGTTTGGTGAGCTCAAATCTTCTACTCCAAAAGCTATAAGACATCGGGGAAGACTGAGAGGAAGCCGGAGGGGGGACGGAGGAGAGAGAGAGAGACGCGGAGAGAAGAGAGAGGACGAAAGTCAGGAGAGTCTTAGACGGGGGAACACGGAGAAAGGAAGGAAAGACGAGTGAAATAGAAAGACAGACAGTGTGGAAAGAACAACTGGCTAAGCTTGACGCAGATATTATCTGCATCCAGGAAACGCATATCCGACTTGAAGATCAAAACCTCCTGAAGAATAAGAGATTAGGAAACGAATTCACAAATCTGGGAAATAAGAAAAAAAAAGGAATAGTCATTTATGTAAATAAGAAATGGACAGTTAAGGAAGTCTTGAAGGATGAAGACGGCCGCTACATTGCTCTAGAGGCTAATTTCCTAGGTACAAAAACACTAATCCTCGGGGTCTACGCCCCTTTGGAGGGTAAATCTAGATTCTACAAAAATATGATGTCTAAGTTATTGCATCTGGACTTTGACAATATGATAGCCTTGGGGGATTGGAACGGAGTTCTGGACCCATTACAGGATCGTACTCAAGGTAAAAAGTCCAAGATCAGTGAGAAGCAAGGAAAGTTACCAAACTCTTTCACACAGTTCATGAACAATCTGTCTCTATTGGATGCATGGAGATACCTATATGGTAATGAAAAAGAATATACATACTTTTCAGAATACCACAAATCATATTCGCGTATTGATATGTTTATGATTTCGAAGAACATAGCAACAAAATTAAAGAGTATAGAGGTACAACCCAGAGTAATATCTGATCACAACTTGATATTGTTAAGGATTGAAACTAATAGCAGGGAGTACAGTTGGAGATTCGATGATAAACTCCAGAATAACAGTAAATCAAAAAAAAGAATAAAGCAGGTAATTGAACACTACTTTAAGGAGAATAGAGAAGAGGAAACATCTATACCGACAATATGGGATGCTAGTAAAGCGGTTGTCAGAGGAATAGCAATGCAAATAAAGTGGGAAAACAACAAAATGAAGAAGGAAAAAATGAGGAGACTACAACAAGTATTAATACAAAAAGAGAAGCAGCATAAGAGTGACCCGTTAAACAAAGAGCTAAAAAATGAATTAGAGACAATACAGGAACAAATGAAGATAGAAATGGTAGAAGAGATAGAAAAAAAGATGAGATATGTTAAGCAGAACTACTATGAACATGGCAACAAGATTGGAAGGTGGTTAGCGTACAAATTAAGAAAGGAACAAGAAAAAAGACAAATTTTGAAAATTAAGGAGAAAGGGACTGTGCAAACAAGACAAGAAAAAATAAAAAGCGCCTTTCAAGGATATTTTAGAGAATTATACAAGGCGCCTCAGAGAGAAGAAAGAAATCAATCTATGATAAACGAGTTTTTGACTCAACAATACATTACTAAGATGACGGAGATTCAAAGAGGAGACCTAAATAGATCGATTACAGTAGCAGAAGTGGAGAATGCTATTAAGTCGCTAAAGATAAACAAGACTCCAGGTCCGGATGGTTTTACTTCAAATTTCTATAAGACTTTTGTGGAGACGTTGAAGATTCCACTAACTAAAACTCTGAATAACATATTGATGGGTGGTGAAATGCCATTATCGTGGCAACACGCCAACATTGCATTAATATTAAAGGAAAACAAAGATCCGGAGGATATGAGAAATTATAGACCGATTGCACTTCTGAACACTGACTACAAAATCTTCACAAATATCCTGGCTGAAAGATTAAAGAAGGTACTAATTGATTGGATTGACAGAGACCAGACGGGTTTTCTCCCAAATAGACATATAAGTAATAACATCAGGAGGATACTAAACCTTATTGAATACTTCGACAAGCACCCAGATAAAAAATTCAGTATGATAGCATTAGATGCAGAAAAGGCCTTTGACAGCGTTAATTGGAACTTCATGTTTCAACTGTTAGAGAAAGTAGAAATAGGAGAACAGTATTTAAATGCAATTAAAACTATATACAAGAAACAGACAGCACAAATTATAATCAATGGTCAAAAAACAAAGCCCATAAGCTTGGAGAAGGGGGTGAGACAAGGCTGCCCTCTCTCCCCTCTGCTTTTTATTATGGTCTTGGAAGTGCTATGTAACAAGCTTAGAAAAGAAACAGAGGTCCAAGGAGTTAGAATTAAAAATCAAACATATAAAATCAGTGCCTATGCAGATGATCTAGCAATTTACTTAGAGGATCCACTGAAATCCATATTACCATTACAGAGAATATTGGAAGACTTTGGAAGACTGTCAGGTATTAGGATAAATAAAGAAAAAACCGCATTACTGACAAAGAATATAGATAAAGAAGAAGAAGATACACTCAAAGTGCTGACGGGCTTTAAAGTAGAGAAGAAAATCAGATATTTGGGAGTTATAATCACAAAAAACAACATGGATCTTGTTGATAACAACTACAAAAAGAAATGGTCAGAGATTAAAAAAGATATGGAAAATTGGAAATACTTAAATCTATCTCTTCTAGGAAGAATAGATGCGGTGAAAATGACTGTATTGCCAAAGATGATTTACTTATTCCAAAATCTCCCCATAGTATTAAATGACAATATCTTTAAAGCTTGGAACAAAGATATAACAAAATTTATATGGCAAGGCAAAAAACCGAGAATAAGATATAAAACACTACAAGATGAAAAGGGGAGAGGTGGGCTGGGACTACCAAATCTAAAGTTATATCATCAAGCAAGTGCTATTGGTTGGTTATATGAGTGGTTTATATTGAAAGACAATAAGCTATTGACGCTGGAAGGCGTGGGTATGAAATTTGGATTTCATGCATACCTATGGTATGAAAAAGAGAAAACAGATAGGAACTTTAATGACCATTTCATTAGAAAATCCCTCCTTAGGATCTGGAAAAAAATCAAGGCACAGATTTACATGAAGCTTCCTCTGTGGGTGTCCCCACAAGAGGCATTTAGGAGAACGGAAATGATTCATAAAGAAAATTGGTGGACATATAATGAATTGTTATTGGCTCAACAAACGGGGTGGAGACTTAAAACCAAGGAAGAACTAGAACAAGATCAGAAAAAATGTACTTGGTTTCAATATCGTCAACTTTTAGAGAGGTTTAAAATAGATAATAAAAAGCCAGGGGTGGAAAATCTAAAAACTGAACTAGACCTCCTTTTTGCTGACTATAAGGGGATTAAGATATCAGGGGCTTATAAATTGCTGTTGAAATTGGAAACAGAACAGGAAACAGTGAAGGAATATATGATAAAATGGTCTAGAAATGTGGGGCGAAGCATTTCAATGGAGGAGTGGGAGACCCTGTGGAAAAAGAATATGAGTCTCTTTACCAGTATGGAATTAAGAGAGAATTGTTACAAAATGCAACATCGCTGGTATTTAACCCCAATGATATTGGCAAAAATGTATAAACAGGTAAAAACAAACTGTTGGAAATGTGGGGAGGTAAATAGTTCATTCTTCCACATGTGGTGGACATGTAAATCGGCGAAACAATTTTGGAATAATATACATGAAGAGATTAGGGGAATTCTCAGGGAAGATTTCAAACTAAAACCAGAGCTGTACTTACTAAACATCTTTGATGAGAACTTCCCTTTAAAATTCAAAAAAATTATGCTGTACATGACCACCACGGCCAGAATAGTTTACGCGAGATATTGGAGGCAGGATAAGATCCCTGTTAGGGAAGAATGGCAGAGGAAAATGGGAGAAGTGATTCAAATGGAATATTTAACATGCTGGATTAGATATAAATCAGTGGAAGATTTTAGAAAGGAATGGGAAAGGGTAATTAAGTTTTGGGAGGGAAAACGGAATGGATATATGACTTTTTGGATTACAGATTAGAACAGAGTAATGAATACCCCAATAACACTTTCCTGATACAGATAGGATCTCTAATAGATACCTGAAATCTTGAAACTTTACTCCTTCGGGGTGAGTTAAGAATTATAGCATCAATGTATTAGATTCTTTTTTTCTTTTGAAGATATTAAGCTGAAGCCAAAGTAGATATGGTAAACTGACCCAAACACTGCGAAGTTGGAAGTCTTTTTGTTTTTTATATTGTTAATGTAAAATGATTGTGTTTAGTTTTGTGTATATTTTGTAAATTTTGTGTATATATTTGTGCGTAGATTGTAATTTTGTGGAAAATTCTAATAAAAAGATAAAAAAAAAAAAAAATAACCATGGTTTATGAAGCCAGAAATGAGTGCTGGTGCCAAGTGCTCTCTCTCTCGCGCGCCTCCTGTCATGTTCTGGCTTTAGTGCAAAGATCTATTCAGCCAAAGTTCCCCATTATATTCAAAATCAGAAATGTTGATGCGATGTGAGTTAACAAACCAGGCTTATGAAAGCTGGAATAATTGAAGCATGTCATGTTCTTAGTATCCCTGTGCAAGAATGTCACAGGATTAGGTGTGAGCAAAAGATGTGTATGGTTCTCTGAATAATCCTTACCATGTTCTTTCCGTTGCTTGATGAAGATGAAGTAGCTGTTCAGACATTGCCCAATAAACGGATACACCAATGTCTTTGTTGATCACATTTTCTACATTCTTTAGAAGAGAGAGTATATTTTATAGGATACATTCTATTGCCTTTGCATATACTCCATCTCTGACTACCACACACACATACCATACATGTAAAACATTTTATGCCACATATGAACACTCAAGATGGAAATTAGATGACTGCTAGATTTTGCCTATTAATCTACAAAGTCCATTGCTTAGTCACACACTGCCATCTTCCAAACTGGAATCTACTGTTCCTATGCCAGTGAATGAGCTAAGTTATTGAATCTGAGTGTTTATTATATTCTTACAGAATTTTTGTAAGGGCAGCATATTTACAGTCAGTCAACAACCCAGAATAATACACGAGGTGAGGAAACTGCGATAATTAGAGACAAGCCAGAAATAATACTCCTTGCAGTTGGGAAGGTCCACATAGCTGTTAGTGCTGGGAGTGGAGAGTTCAAAATGAAAGTGGGCTGCTGTGAGTTCATATAGATGAGCATTGAGCAAACCTTTCCATATGTAAACATTTTTGTCTCTCAGGCTAGACTTTGTAACTTTCAATGAAATAGTGACTGATGCAGGATCTGCTGCCCACTACTGAACAAACATGCAAACCTTTTCTGTGATGCTTTGTGTGTCAAGTTCTGAATTTGTTTACAGTATCTCTCTACAGCATAGTGCCCGTTTCACAGACAGATTGGAGAAGTGGTGAACAGCCAGTGAGTCATTGTTGAGTAGTGATTTTGATCCACATCACCCTGGTTTAAGTCCAATACTCTGTGTCCATTCCTCAGAAAAGATTCAGGGCCACCCTAACCATACCCTTCCTATTTTCTTGCTCAGAGGTATGTCTGATTCAGAAGATGGATAGATATAGCAATGTTTACAAGTCCAGCATATTGATATATCCTGCAAACATATCCATCCACAGTGAATTTAGCTTTTAGGTTGGGGTGGTCAACTTTACAAGGTTTGGTGGGTTCTTTTCAGTCTCTAGGATCCATGGTAGACTGCATTAGGTCGAAAAGCAAGCCAAAAAAATCATATCCCCAGTTAAAGTCTTCTGATATTGATTTTGGGGGTCTTGCTGGGTGGGCTGATACCTGTTCCTTTGCAAACTTTCTGGAGGTTCCCTGCAGCAGAAAAAGCACTCTAGGGTCTAATATTCACCCTGCCCGCATTACAGGGAAGTAGACCACACACAAAAAGTTTGGGGGTGCCCATGGCTTATGGGCTATACTTTGCCCAACCTTGTGTTGGAAGTATAATATATTTGGTAGGACAAGTAAGCTCTTTGATATAAAGATAGTAATGAATTATATTGAAACTAGCCCTTTAGAATGGGCATTGGGCCTACATGAAGTATTTCAATGATGAGAGACAGAATTATCTGAGGGTAATTAAAGGAGGTGAGATTAAGGAGAAGAAAAACTAGTAACATACTGTACTGCATATAACAGGTTCATTTTGGATTAGATTTACCAAGTACTCAATTGCCACACTTATGTTACGAACATCAAGGTGCAACGACAGAATAGCTGACACCTCAGTTTCTATAATAATCTTTAGTACCATGGCTGAAAGGACTAACTGATGCATTATATCCTGTCCGAAAGGCTTATTTTAAAAATGTGGCGGTAACATTTAGAAATTATCGACACTTAAGCAGAATAGTGAATGAGACAGGCTTCAGAACAATATACTTTCATATTGTGGAGTAACTGTACTTGAGGATAAGTTTATAATTGAATAAAGTCCATTAAGAAAATACGATTCAGAACCAATATTACAGTAATTAGATAAAAAGAAGCATAAATGAAATAACTTGCAGGAAGAACATTTCCATCAAGATTATAAATGAGATTGTGATGGCACAGAAAGGCCTTTAATTGTAATTTAGTATGCTCCGTAGAATTATCATGACAGTCTGTTACTTTGTCACATAAAAGAGTATATGATTTCCTCTAATAAGCACATGGCATGCCTTCATTTTCTTTCTTTACAGCTTAGAAGGTGTAAAACTAGAAGGTCTTCTGCAGCTCTTTTAGAAAGAAATACAAAAGACGATAAGCATTGCTGCTTAGCTTTTAGGCTTCATAGGCAGCATCTTTGGAAAGAAATGAATTTTAAAATGTTCTTTAATGGTCTTCCATGTTAGATTCTTTATTTCCACGGGGGGGTTAAAAATAAGGGGATATGCATACCTCCTTTATCTATTTAAACTATAAATAAGTGGTGATGCTGGCTGTAAGTTGTATTCCAAAAAAGTAACTTTTCCAAGTACAGGTTAAAGACTTAATCTTTTCCAAGCACAAATCAGACAAGATCTTACTAGTTCACCAGGAACTAGACCAAGGGCAAATTAGGCAGGATCTAAGGTTTGTTAGCTGTGTTCTGCATTTGCATGCTAAGGCCACCCTGACCATCATTAAGCAAGGCAGCTGGCTCAAAAGGAGTAGCAGCTAGGTGTTGGGAGGGGAAAGTTGTATGTTCCATACAACTTGTTTCACCACATCACACCACAGGATATTGGTGGAGGATGCTGTCCCAACATGAGGATTCAAGTAAGATTCAGTTATACAGTCTGATCAGCCCTTGTACACAACATGAGGGGAAACTGTCTTGTTCTTTGCCTCTGGTAGAATAATATCTTGGGCTGATCCTGTCACATAGGAACATATAGGGTTTAGATAAAATACTGATTTCTTTCAAAATTGTTCCATTTGTGTTAGTAGTCATCATTGACACCAGTCCTTGGACTCTTTTCAATGGGTACGGTACATTTTGAATGCATGCCTTTCCTTCCGAACATCAACCACTCTCCCCTGATTGTAGATGTTATATAAGCTTTGGAATTAGTCATTCTGTTAATATGTTTTCTACTCTGGGCAGAATCTAACAAAAGTTTCTTCTTGTTGAGAGGTACAAGGTGTCATGATGGAGTTCCATCATGTTGCCACAAGGTGCAGCTCCCATCATTCTGCTAGAGAACTATAACTCTCTTTGTTTGTAAACAGATTGTCTTGCCAGCATAGTATCAGGTAAGAAAAGGGTTAATGGGAAGGGGCTCAAGCACCACCTTCACAGAGCTAATGAGAGGACATCATTAACATAACACCATGTGAATGGACTGACCAATTACAGCTTTAAGCCCGGGAAATCTGGAGAGGTTTTAATTGCTTTTGTTTGAGACCAGTGTGAGTGAGATGAGTGGGACTTGGAGAAGGAGATTCTGAAAAATGTGAAGGAACAGAGACTGCTATGCTGGTAGAGCCCAGCCATTCCATCTCTGGCTTTTGCTCCCAGCTGCCTGGACAAGATCTCAAGGCAACAAACTGCAAGTATTTAGAAGAGATTAGGGCCTGTTTAGTTGCATTAGGGAATTCTTTTTAATTTCTTTACTTTGGTTGAATGTAGCTAAATCAGTAACTGAATGTAACCTGAGTAATGTAATGCTTGATCTTGATACTCTGTATTGCTATCACTTTAAGCCTGCCTGCCTGAGGTAGGGGAGAATCCTGCCTCATGTGAGACTGCATGACTACTTCTCTTGAGTAAAGTAAACTTCTATCTTCCTATGCTGATGCTGACCACGTGCCTTACTCTTGACTATGCTACTGTGAACCTCCTCTGGGGTTAGGAGGAGGGAGTTAGATGATTCTATAGTGGCAAGGAGTGCCACTGATTAACATAGACTACGCACAACTTCCCATTGCGTTGTGCGTGTAAAAGGGGGGGTCCCAAGGGGGAAATAAGCCCCCCCAGTTAAAACCCAGTGGGTGGTGGCAGAACGATGGTTTTTGGGGTTTGTAGGAGGATCCTGGGGTGAGGACACCCAGGACTAACCCTACAGAGAGAGGGCTAGCCTGGAGCTCCTGGGAAGGGAACTCAGGTTTGAGCCCTTGACACAAGGTTATCCTCTTGACAGCATAACAGAGAATGGCTTGTGTAGTATTTTGAAAATACTGAAGCACTGTTTAGGATAACAGAAATTTTTGACAGCCATGAACATAAAATCCAGCTTTATGGAAATACATATTTACCTACTTAAGTCACATTTTACCTCTTAGGATAACAGTCTTAGGTCACACCCCTTTATAGCTAATGAGAATAAGATAATGAGAATAAGAAGTTGGGCCAAGTTTACATTTGTCACAACAGAACAGGGGAAGAAAAGATCCATCTTCATCTCATGTCCTTGTTAATTCATGCTCCCCCCCCACACACACAGTTATGCTGTGATAAAGGACTTTTTCGGACAAGTAAAATGCAGCGGAAGCAGCCTCGCCATGTTGCAAGACTGCTGCGCTGCAGGGTGTCCCTTTCGGATGACGCCCGTCCCTGCCGGTACTGTTGCTGTACCGTAGGGACATTTGAGTGTAATATTTTGGCGATTTTTACTCACGATCGAGACTGCTGCGTTGCAGGGTGTCCCTTTTGGATGACGCCCGTCCCTGCCAGTATTGTTGTGGTACTGCAGGGACATTTGAGTGTAATATTTTTGTGATTTTTACTCACGATCAACTTTTGTGAGTAAAAATCGCCAAAATATTACACTCAAATGTTCCTGCGGTACCGCAACAGTACCGGCAGGGACAGGCGTCATCTGAAAGGGACGCCCTGCAGCGCAGCAGTCTCACAACGTGGTGAGGCTGCTTCCGTTGCATTTTACTTGTCCGAAAAAGTCCAAAGTTTATGTGGAACTGCTCAAGTATGTTGTGCTAGCTGAGTCTGGTAAAAAAGTTTGTTGTTCAGAAAGTAATTCTATCTGACTCAGAATTCTTTAACAGGACCCTGCAACAACCAATCTCCGTATGGAAATCATTCCTTAAGAAGTTTTTCTAGAAGGGACTTAGTGATTAGTGAGTTGATGTGGAGATTAAGAGATCAGGGGTCAAGCTTTTACTGAGCCAGCCAGTGACCCCGCACTTTCTGCAACTAGGCCTTCTTCACAGGGTTTCTAGGAAGATAAATGCAGAGAGAAGGAAATCTATGTACCATTTCCTTGAGCCAATTAGAGGAAAGGTGAAATATACATGTAACATACATATTGCGCTAGGACTCAGGAGGCCAGGGTTCGAATCCTCACTCAACCTTGGAAACTTACTGGATTAATTTCAGCAGGTCACATGCTTTCAGCCTTAAAGGAAGGCAGTGTCAATCCCACTCTGAATCAATCTTGCCAAGAAAACACCATGACAGATAAGTTGGAGACAACTTGAAGGCACGTGAGAACAACAACAAATATTGCAATCCATATGTTGAGTATCGCTGTGATTGGTCATTTGGTAGTGTACCTCAATACTGCTACAACAAAGACCCACACTAATCAAGTAGAATAAAGTTCCATATCTCTTCTAGTAATATTCGCAATACTCCAGCATATACTCCAGGATTTTATAACAGACACAGTTGTTGACTTCTGTCTACTGCTAGAAAGAAAACTACAAGATACTTAGACACAATATCCGAAGTAACTGAAATGTCACTGCAGGACAATGGAATCATTGAGCTGTATTTCTGCAGGATCAGTATATCAGTATATTACATCCTGAACATGCCTTTTCCTGGAAGAAAGTGTATATTCATCTAGTAATTCTTCCACTGACCAGATATAGATACAAAGACTTTCCTTTTTCCCCTTTAATCAGTGGGAGTAATGCAAGTACACAGCTTGAAGCTGACTCTTATTTAACAAAAGGCTCAGATAAATAATAATATTTCTGTCTGTGTTATTAAAATGAAAAATGCAATTACCAAGTACATTTGTTCACAAGCAGGAGGACATAGTTAAGCCTATTACATGGTGGGGGAGTACAATAAATGTTGGCTACCCAATGTGTATAACCTTTTCTATGTATTTTAAT
Organism: Gambelia wislizenii; assembly: GCA_030847615.1. Taxonomy (NCBI): domain Eukaryota; kingdom Metazoa; phylum Chordata; class Lepidosauria; order Squamata; family Crotaphytidae; genus Gambelia; species Gambelia wislizenii. Next base: position 117,033,728 of record JAUMIR010000004.1, read on the forward strand.
ACATAACCAACAAAAAACGAACTCCTGCCTCAGCATTAATTTATCTTAAGTATTATTTGTCACCCTCAGAACTGAATTGTTGTTTTTCCCCCCCAGGAAGATATCCAACACTTGGCTTAGCACTGGATGGTTCACAATGAGTATTGCATTAGAACTATGTGACAGGATAGATGTTTATGGAATGGTGCCACCAGATTTCTGCAGGTAAATTTTAATCTGAATTTTCGTTTTAGCTTGCAAAACTCAGCATAACGGGTAAATACATGAATCTATTTATACAGTCCATAAAACATGTCTGGTTTTCCTGAAGCTCTTAATTAGCAGATCCACTGATTGGGTTCTGAAAACAACAAACAGCATTTAATTACGTTGCATAAATTATTAAAAGTTTTTGTTTGTACTGTGAACAAATTAATCCACATCTTGTTCATTCCTTTTAGGCTCTGAATATTTATAAGCTAAAACAAAATGATGCAGTGGTCATGAAATTAATCTGATGTGGGAAAGAACTGGGGAGAGGAGTATTTTAAATAATTTGATAAATAGATTCTTTGTTCTTTTAGGATAGTTCCTGTTTCCAGGCTTTTATGTGGGGAATGGAGGAGGGGAACTACTTCATGTAGACAGTTTATCCAAACAGTTTCCCATGCATAACTTTTTAATTTCCACAATAAACCTCTCCTGGTCGAGGTTAGGATCTATGAAATGATGCTTTCCCTTCCCCATATTCCATGAATTATGAAGGCTATATTGGGGTTAGAACCATTAAAACAATATTAAAATACACATTAGATTTGTATCAATGCAAATGAAATGTAGTTTAAAGTATGTTTAGAATAACTTCAGTGGTTGCAAGATTTGCAAACAACCCCCCCCAATGCTTGGGCAAAGAAACTAAGGGTAGTTTTTCCCCCTTTTTCTCATGTGCCCATGCAAATGGATCTTGTAGCACTTTGAGATTAACTGGGGGCTTGTCTACACTGGCCACTTAATCTGGGGCCAGTCTGGAGCATTCCAGACTGGCTATGGATCGATCATGATGGTGGCCAGGTCAAATCCAGTGTGATGGTGCATTGTTGTCCACACGGGCCAGCCAGGCCAACACTGCATCAGCCACGTTGACCCATCCTTTGTTTCAGAGCTGTCACTGCCACCTCACAGGCCAAGCAGCTTCCTGTGAGAACCTGGCTGGTGTAGTCACTTCTGCTGAGGTCAGAATCGGGCACTCAGACATGTGATCAACAAGGAGGGGTTGCTCTGCCCCCTCCTCATTAACCCCATGGGTGCCCCATTCTGACCTCAACAGAAGCAACACCACCAGCTAGGCTCTTGCAGGGAGCTGCTTGGCCAGTGAGGCAATGACGGTAGCTCTGATGGGGATCCATCCCCTTCCTTGCACTGCTCATTGCAGGGTAAGGGAGATGGTACTGCGTTTGTCTGCTGACAATTGAATCATGGGAAATTGAGGCCAGTCCAGCTGTCCAGACAGCAAAAGAACCCAAGGACTCTGGAGTTTCCAGGAAACCCTAGAATTTTCCCCAACTGTGTTTCATTTGGAGCAAAGTTGGGCTAAGGACAAAAAATGCAGTTCCTCCCCTGAAGTAGCCACACATCTTCTGGACTGCCAGCACTGGATTAGGGGTGAATCCACATTTTTTGCAAGTGTAGACAAGCTCTAAGAAAGTGAAGTTGGTAGCATAAGCTTTTGTAGATTTGTCTACTTCATCAGGTACTTGAAGTGAAGTGCCTAGGAACAGACCTTTATAGCTGTTAATGAGCAGGTGGTATGTGGAAACAGCAATAGAAAGGCAAAACTTGTGGGTATGGTGATGAGGTGACAAGTTCAGTTTTAACTATGGTACTTGGCGGACAAAGGCAGAAGGAAAGATGTTGCCTAAAGCCAAGGTGAGTAGAAAATCATATGAATGGTAGAGGGAGTTATTGGAATGTAGTGTCATGGTGGCTGGGAAACAGAAAGGAAATGTGATAAACTGGCCAAGAGAGCCCCCATGAGTCTGGGGTGTTAAATAGTGTTATAATATATAGTGTGCCAGGTGTTACCCAAAGAGCTCTTGGAAATTCCAAGAAAATACCAAGTTTCTAATATGTTGGGGAAATTAGCAGCAACTCGACCTTAGCAATGCAAGAGGGGGCAATAGAGAGAGGGATCTGTACACCTTTGTATACCCCAACTATGAACAGAAGCACACAAACACAAAATGAAAAATTAACAATGATATTTATTAAAGACATAAAAATAATAACACCAAGCACGCACACATTCATACAAGAAAACCTCACACAAGACCACTAGGAATTGAAGAAGAGAGATTGCCAGAGGGATAGATAGGGACACCTATCTTGTAGTCTGAAGTCACTGAGCAAATTAGCAGTGTGGCTAGATGAATCTGGAATGGCCAACACACACACACAGAGAGAGAGACGTAGTGTCCCCAAGCAAAGGGTCTGTGCACCTTGGCTACACAGAGGGGCAGAGTAACCCCTGGAAATGGAATCATTGCACAATGAGGTATGAGTTGTGACTGGTATTTATACCAAAAATATGCCCTGAGGTGAGGAAGTTTCATGGGTTGAAACAATAGCTTGTAGGTGTCTCTAAAGATTACACAATGAGTTTCAGGAAAACTCCTGGCCTTGACAATAGGTGTTAATGTGCTGCAACTGCCCTAAATGTTCTGATGATTGGATTCACAAAGCTGGAGCTGCCTCTTTTGATGGTTAGGTAATTGGGGAAGGGAAGCTCAGTACCTTCAAACAAACAATACTCCACCTGTCTGTACTAGGATCAATTGTCTGTCACCTGGGTGTGTGGTGGAGGCAATGTCCTTTTGACCTTATCTTTCCTCATATTTTGTAATTTGTTAGTAGTTCTTCCTTTGGGCGATGCATGGCTTTCAGTACATGCCTTCTTAGGGTATTTCACTGCTCTTCCCAGTAGAAGACCACATTAATAAACCAAATTATTAATAAGCCAATTTGGGGGGGGTCTGGGGGGGCTCATTAGGGGCACTAACACAGGAAACCAGTGTCTCTATTTAACCCACTGTTGATGCTGGAGTTTGTGGGTGTATTCCAATTCTGCCATTTCTCTTTCCAATCTTCCTTTTAGTTTTTGTTGTTGTTCAAGAACTGCTGTTCTGAGGTCCAAAATCAAATGCCCAAGAAAATTGAAGGGTTCTGCAACTGGTGTTTAGGTATTCTCATTCCTAATGTCTGATTCATGTCCATTTATCCTCTGGCACAGAGAATGCCTTGTTTGCCCTATGCTGAAGGGCAGTGTTGACAGAGGATGTGATATATGACATTAGAGGATGAGCAAATGAAAGTTCCTCTGATATTGTGGGTGATGTGATTAGGTCCTCTGATGATATTTCCTGAGTAGATGTGTGGGCATCTGGGTTTGTGGCAAGGACATGTACCCTTCTCCCCATCAGTGTTGTTTGTCCTCCTGTAGGTAAGTAACTGTTTGAGATTAGGAGGCTGCCTGTAGGTGAGTAATGACAGACATCACGTGCCCATGTACATGTGCATTGTTATTGTTAACTGCCATCAAGTCAACTTTGACTTGTGGTGACCTTATGAATGAGAGACCTCCAAGACACCCTGTCATCAACTGCCCCTGCTCAGGTCTTGCAGATTCGGGAATGTGGCTTCCTTGATTAAGTCTATAATGCCATCTTCCTCTTTTTCTACTGCCTTCTAGTCAGATCTGTGAATCAACACTGGTAATCAATATGGTGACAGATGTTGCAGCTAGATCGCCCTCACATACTTCTAAACTTCTAGGGAGAATTCAGCCTTAGTTTGCTCTACAAACTTTTTATTTGTCTTTTTAGCAGTCCATGGTATCTGTAGAACTCTTTTCCAGCACCACATTTCAAATGAGCTGATTTCCTTCTTATTGATTTTTTTTATTGTTGAGCTTTCACTACCATACATAGAAATAGGAAATATGATGGCATGGACAATCCTTACTTTAGTATTCAATTACGTATCTTGACACTTCAGGATCTTGTCTAGTTGCCTCATACCTGCCCTTCCAAGTCCATGGTCTTCTGATTTCTTGACTACAGTCTCCATTCTGATTAATGACTGAGCCAAGGTACGGAAAATCTTGAACTATTTCAATGTCTTCATCCTCTCCTTTAAAGTTATGTAACCTTCTGTGGTGATCATTTTTCTTTTCTTTGCGTTCAACTATAAATCTGCCTTTGCATTTTCTTCCTTGACTTTCTTCAGTATTTGTTCCAAGTCTTTGCTATTTTCTGCTAGTAGTATGGTGCCAACTTCATATCTTAAATTGTTGATATTCCTTCCTCCAATTTTCATGTCTCCTTCCTCCATGTCTAATCCTGTTTACATTTGATATCTTCAGCATACAAGTTAAACAGATAGGGTGATAAAATGCAGCCTTGCATGACCCCCTTGCCACTTGGAAACCATTGTGTATCTTTGTATTCTCCCCTGACAGTAGCCTCCTATCCTGAGTATAGGTTACACATCAGGACAATCAAATGTTGTCAAACACCCATTTCTTTTAAGAAAAATATCTCGTTTTTCATGATCTATACAGTCTAAGACTTTGCTATAATCTATACAGAACAGATCGATTTGCTTCTGAAATTCTTTGATGCATGCCATTATCCAATATATGTTTGCAATATGATCCCTACCTGCCTCTTTCTTTTCTGAACCCAGTTTGGACATCTGGCATTTCTCACTCAATTCTTCACTGATGTAACCCTATGTCCCAGATACAAATTAAGGCTAGAATCCTTCTGGTCTTATAAGCAACCAGATTGCATATGTCAACAGCAGAGGTATAAAGGTATAAAATTGGGGAAACTGTCCCCCCCCCTCATTCCCCCTAAGCCTTTTGGGGAGGGAATTGAAAAATGGATAATGGGAAATTTTCTTTTAAAATGATTATTACAGTATTGAAGAGAAGGTGTTCTTAAATGTAGTCCCCACACATTAGTTCTAAAAACTATGTAGCAGTTAGACTTCTAGGCAAGACTACATATAACATCTCACCTCATTGCAATTCCTTGTCTTGGTTTCATTTTCTCAGATCTTTTTATGGGAATGAGTGTGTTTTTTTAATCTCTTCGTCACCACAGAGGACTAGAAGAGACAAAATAACTTGCTATATTAATAATGATGATCTCTTCTGTTTTTATTGGCTGGAATTCACAGCAGCAGTTATGAATGTGTAACCTAGACTTACTCATCTATGACTGATTTGTATTCACAATCCCTGTGTATTCTGATTGTGGTAATAGTGTAAGGAATATGTAAGGATCATAATAGGCCCACAGTCCTGACTTACTGGGCATCAGCCACTGCAAGTTATGGGGGTTTGTTCTCTTGTTGATTGGGATGCAACAGATTGCCATTTCCATCCCTTCTCACCAGCAATCTCCAGTGCAAGGAGGAATTGCAGCAGGGATCATGCTTCTGAGACTACTGGTGGGAGAGAGGTGGAAAAGACAGTGTGCTGTGTCCCAATCAATAGGTGAGCAGACCTCTGTCACTTTCAGTGTCTGCTGCCCATTAAGGCAGGATTTGGGGGTTGGCGTGGGCTAGGAAATGCTACTTATGAAGTAGCTGATCTAGAATCTCAGCCATTGGTTGTGCAGTGGTTAAATGCCAATACTGCAGCCACAACATTGTGAGTTCAATTCTGCAGGGCTCCAGGTTGACTCAACCTTCCATCCTTCCATAGGCCGGTAAAATGAGTACCCAGCATGTTGGGAACAATTGGCTAACTTATTGTTAACCACTTAGAGAGTGCTTAGCACCAGAAAGTGGTATAGAAATGTAAGTGCTATTGCTATTGCTACTGCTATTTATTTATTTATTTATTTATTTATTTATTTATTTGGCCAGCTCCTCATAAACTGTCAAAACCAAAGAAGTTTAGGCATTCCTGACAGTTGAGGATCTTGTAGTTCCATTTATTTTTTTTTAAGGTAATTCAATTTGTAATTATTTCTGATTAATCATACTTTTAATTTTTTAGCCATGAAAAATGTATGTCAAACCATGTTATACATAATGGGGGGTTTGTTGTTGTCATTGTTCCTAAAGTAAAAAAGTGATTTGCAATCTGTAAAGAGTACTAACATTGCATTTTTTTCAGCTTCTCTGAATAATCTTCATTCTCCGCCCCCACAAAAAAAAAAAAAAAAAAGGAAGATCCCCAGTTCCCCTGTCCCATGGATTCAAAATTTCCAGAAATGTTATCTCTCTACTCAACAGGATTTGTTACTACAAACCCTATTTTGTGCCTGCATATATGTATTCTTCTGGATTTTTTGAAAAGACATACATTGTACATCCTTGTGCAAGCCCTCTTGTCCTAAGTGTGCAATGACAGCCAGGGTGCTCACAAGCACAACTCAATCTCCTCAGCCACCAATGGGCTTTAGGATGCCCTGGGTCTATTCTGGCTGCCCTCACATACCTAGGGAAGGAGGAGCAACCTTATGCTGGAGCTGGAGGCTAGGATGCTGCCTCACTAAGTGCACAAAATAGCTGAAATAAGCTTAGTCACACACCCTGCAGGTGATTTGCAACAGAGGGGATGAAGCTCTGCCCCCCCCCCATTTTGAGATGATTTCATGAGTACATGGGTGGAGCCTTGTGCTCTGTAAGCATGCTTATTGGATCTTGGTGTAAAATGTCTTAAGAGGTTTCTGTATGTTGGTGTTGCCCTCTCACTTCTCAAGGAGAGTTCCTCAGTTGTGTAACAGCCACTGAGAAGGTCTTCTTTCCCTGGCTTTCCTGACGTGGTGCCAGAATACTACAGCTAAAAGGGCATTCTTGATAAATGACAGAAATGAGAAGCCTCATTCAGTCGCACTCATTCATGCATGCATTATGAATCTGCCTTATACTAAATGCCATTTATAAATTAAGAGCAATACTGTATCCAAATAAATTAAAAACATAGCAAATTAAACACCGGGGGGGGGCAAATCCAGTTAGAACATCCAGAGGGGAGAGTAATTTAAGCAAAACTATATAGTATGCCTCCAGCTAGACAAAGACTAAGCTAAGCTGACTTACCTAGGAAGAAGTTCTACACAAAAGGCCTTTGCCCATGTCCTCCCAGACTCAGACTTGTATGATGTGGAGTATGATTAAGGGATGGAACACTGTGGTCAGATCTGCCTTCTCCAGGAAGAAGCACAGCTGGTACACTAACTAAACCTGGGGAAAGCTATTCTTGGCCTTGACAGCATATCTGAGCCTTCAATGGGCATGCAATCCTAGCCAGAAGAGGTTGTATTGACAAAGTTTGATGGGCTTCTCTGCTAACCACTAGAACCTCCATCTTGCTTGGACCAAACTGGATATTTTTAAGGGTTAAACATCTACTCTATCTCCTTATACATACAATGATTCAGGACAGCCACATAATCCCCTTGGCAACAATTGAAGAAGAAATGTTGCTGATCCTTGGAATGTTCATGTAAATGGCATCTTTGTAGCACATCCAGCTATGGGAAAATAGCTTAATATATCCTTCCTGATTCCCCCTGCTCTCCAAAAACATGGAAGTTGGGGTGTGTGTGTCTGTAGTGCTTACAAAGTTGGTTTGGGAAGATTTTGGTTATTGCATGGTTGGGATGTAATTTCAACTGAAAAAAGTGAGTTCTGACAGTGTAAATCTGACTTACACCAACATATTTTGGTAATAGCTGTTATTTTCCCAATTAAGTTCTGCAAGATTCCAGAGGCTGCAAAAATGAACAGGACCATATGTGACCCGTAATGCACATATTCTTCATCCCAATCTGTATGCTTGCCTCATCAGAAAACCAAGGCACTTAAGCTCTGTATGCCAAGAACAATCTTGAGGTACACTGCACTGAGGAACAATCATAATTTGCCAGGTCCTCTCACCATTCCATGAAGCAACCAGGGCTTTGACAGGATCACCAGGTCTTACAGCTGGAAAATCTCCAGAGCATTCAGGAATTCTTCTAGGTCTGTTAGTCTCTGTAAGTGAACCATTTGAATAGATTCTGCACCCTTGCAGAGGTTAAGAATCGAACTGTTATTAAGTTGTGATGTGTCAAGCATTATTAGGTCCTGAAGTGTCCATAACAATGTATCTCTTTCAAACTTCCCTATCCCCAGATCACTGTCATCTCAACTAGCAAAAACCCAGTTCAAGTGTCTATTCTCCTATATGGGTAGTGTCAAAAATTAACCAAGACAACCCCCAGATTGTCATGGAAGCCATGAAATCCTGATAAGCAGGCTTCAACATGTGTTCATATCTTCTCAACACAATCAGTTGAAGGGAAATTAATCACCATCACCTCTTTCAGCACAGGAGCAAGACAACCAAGTCACAGGCTGCTGGTCCAAGAAGTGATGTCTTCATGACCCATTATGAGGTGCCATAAACATAAATCTTGAAGACTGTCAGATAGGTGACGTCAGAATATTAGCACAAAGCCAGATGAAAGTGTCCAATGGAGAAAGATCTCATCTGCTGGCTTCTGACATTGCTGGCAACCCTCTGCTATTTCCCAACCAAGAAGGGAACTGGATCTCCATAGTTAACATCTAACTCTGCTACTGATCTGGATCCTGCATCTATGCTGTGCTGTTTCTTAGAGATATTGGGAATGAGCTGTTGGGCTGAAAGAGTTAGGGACAAATATAGAAGCCCCAAATATTTTACAAGTATGTCCCCCCACCTATGTTTAATCATAATAATAAGGAGTCAGGATTTATTTCATCCACAGAGACAGTTGCTTCTTCACAGGAATAGTGCATACATTTCTGTATGAGTTCTGTTCTCAGTCAGATAAATGAAAGAGATACTCGAGTTGCCCTTTTTTCTGCCCCCATTACTGGAAGAGGGGAGGGATTTGTTTTAAGTATGTTTTAAATTTGAATTATTTAATTGAATTTTAAGGGGGAAAGGGGAGGGGTTTGGATGTATATTTTAAATGTTGTAAGCCACCCCAATTGCGTTCTGTAGAGGGGGGGATATAAATACATTTTAAAATTATTATTATTATTATTATTGGCATTGTAAACACGGCTGTATATATGTGTATACTCTCAGTGGAAGCACTGACTGTTGCATGGCAGCACTTGAGAAACCAGTAGTGTATTTCACAAACTGCCATCTATAAATGCCTCCCAGCTGTGATATTAATAAGTACGTTAACTCTGACAAAGTACTGATTAATGTCCAGTATCACAGAGTAGTAAAAGAGCATCTGTTTTAATATTAATAAATGAGGATGACTTTCAACTTCCTCATATAAATTGCTCATGCATTTCATTTGGTAGCATCAAATTTTAATTGCAAAGCGGGGAGTTAACACACTATTCTTAATCTGGATTATTCAAACTGGAGAGATAAAAATTCTTAAATTTGTCCCAACTGTATTTGAAGGTGTTTAGGAAGTGGGTTGTCATCTGGTCCACAACACACACAGGAGCCAAGTCTTGTTTCTGAGATGGGTGAAAGTGGGTCATTGGTACAGGTTAGATCTCTTCTGGATGCATCCTTTTGTGTTCCAACTAGAGGTGCTGACAGCTAAGTGTTAAGCTAGTTAAAACTGGTCCCACTTGTTCAGAAGATCACTTTTTTGTGCAGTAAATACACATTTTGTGGGAGGGTATCTCATGGCATAGTGGTTTGAGTATTGGACTATGACTCTGGAGACCAGAGTTTGAATCTCTGTCCAGCCATGAAAACCCACTGGGGGACCTTGGGCAAGTTACACACTTATCCCTCAGATAGCTTTGCCTTAGAGTCACCATAAGTCGGAAATGACTTGAAGGCACACAACATTTATACATAGCTTCTGTTAAAGGGATGGCTGCAGTTAGCTGAGAAAATGTAGTTCCTTTAGATGCAGCTCCAGAGAACGAGATGTTATAAGCAAGACAGTTCTTCCTCTACCAGTAGTAACTGCTGGCTTCCATGTCAGTGGGGTTGTGAATTGACTCCTATCCTGAATTTTAAAGGCACTATCGAGGGTGTTGATCTATTGGGGGGATAGAGTTCAGCACCTTGAACAGCTCTCTTCAAGTTCAGACTAAAACCTATAGAAGATTTATCACTGCAGAGATCTGGAAACCACCAGAGTCCATTGACTCTGTTTTTTCTTCCTTGGACTGTACAATGTAATACAGTGCATTTCTACACCATTGTGCCATATCACTAACTGTTACTAGTGGGGACAGAAATGGACACAATGCAAAGCATTTTGTACTGGACCAATCTTCCCCAAAGTGTTGTGCACCTGGGTTTTGGGCTATATCTTCCAGGATTCCTGACAACTGGCTATAAGGGCTAGGACTGATGGGAGCGGAAGTCCAAAACACCTGGCTGTACTCGACACCAAGTTGAAGGAGAAGGATGAAACATGAAGTAGTGGCATTCTAATATTTCTTGCACCACCAAGTTGTATCATGATGTGCTGATGCTGATTCTCAACTAGGAAACTATAGATAGGGCAGAGAACTAGTACTGTCAGAGTTGAAGAACCAAATTACATCTACCTGCTAGATGTGTATGTATCACACTCACACAGATACCCAAGCACCTCCTTTGTGTATTGATAATTTTCTCTCTTGTGTGTATATCCATGTTCATAGCAAAATACAGCTTTTACAGATAAAAATTTATATAAAATCTGCATTTTGCAGCAAGGTAATATATACTAAGTTCTGAAATATATATATTCAGAAAAAAGCAATGTTAATACTAATTGTACAATTCATGTCTGTTATTGGAAAACTAGATGGAATGAATTAACCTGAAACATGGCATCTACGGTCTACCCATAAAGATTTTACAAATGTGCCTATACTGATAAACAAAAATACAGTGACTTAAAAATGCAGAAAGTTGAAACATGTAGTCCCTTTCCTCCAGATTTTGAAAAGAAATGTCACACATTTTAAATCTAATTCAGACTTTTCAAGGAAGGAAATCCTTGGCTTGGTGAAGTTCTCAGCAGTGGTTCAAAAGTTACTAAGAATTTCATACCTAATTAAACCCTATAGCAGCAACTACTGACAAGTTATGTCAATCACATTAAACTAGAAGCTCAACTCTTGCCAGCTTGTAGGGAAATGTTCTGATTAGGAGTTCATAAAATCAAACCAGAACAGTACAACAATAGTGCACGAGAGACAACAATCTACACTTGTTGAACTGGTAACCTCTATTTTGGTATTTTATACAGTTTTCCCATTATAAAAATAGTGGCTGCAATTCTATATTGCTGTCTGCATTGCAGAGCTTTATGCATACTTAGCTATGTAGCTGAGCTGGGAATGGTTGGCATTGAACAGGATCCTTGTTCCAGTATGCACTTTGAAAGGAAATAATGGGTCACTGGCATCTATATTATGAGATTATGAGGCCCTGGGGAGGAAGCTGAAAGAAATGAACGCACAGGTGGTCATCTCGTCTCTTCTGCCAGTTGAAGGTCATGGTCCAAGAAGGGAGGAAAATAGCCGACGTAAACAACTGGCTCCGTAGATGGTGTCGCCGAGAACAAATTGGATTCTTGGATCATGGACTGCGCTTCCATGCGGGGGGACTTCTGGCAAGAGATGGAGTGCATCTTACAACAGTTGGAAGAAACATTTTTGCCAACAGTCTCAAGAATTTGATCAGGAGGGCTTTAAACTGAGTCAAATGGGGGAGGGAGACAGTATTCTGGAAGGCAAAAGGGCTGGAGAAAATAGTCAAACTGTCATAGAGGGAACAAGGCAAACAGCGCAAGGACCCAACAGTGGGAGGCAAAAAAACTTGCACAGGCAGCAAGTAAAGGGAACACATGGTCTCAGATGTCTCTACACTAATGCACAGAGCATGGGAAATAAGCAAGATGAACTTGAACTCCTAGCACTACAAAACAAATATGATATAATAGGCGTTACTGAAACCTGGTGGGACGAGTCTCATGATTGGAATGTAGGAATAGAGGGGTATAACTTTTATAGGAGAAACAGGCCAAACAGGAAAGGAGGAGGAATAGCATTATATGTCAGGGATATTTACACCAGTGAAGTGATCCATGACATCAATACTGGAAGCCAGGTGGAGAGCATCTGGATAAAAATTAAAGGGGAGGGAAACAACAGGGATGTTATTGTAGGACTCTACTACAGACCCCCAAATCAGACGGAGGAATTGGATGTTGCCTTTCTAGAACAGATGAACATACATGCAGAAAGGAGAGATGTAGTAGTGATGGGTGACTTCAACTATCCTGATATTTGCTGGCAATCTAACTCAGCCAAAACTACAAGGTCTAGCAAATTCCTTACATGCCTGGAAGACAATTTCATGGTCCAAAAGGTGGAAGAGGCAACAAGGGGGTCAGCTATTTTAGATCTGATCCTAACCAACAGAGACGACCTGGTTAATGGGGTGCAAGTGGTGGGATCCTTAGGTGAGAGTGATCATGTTCTCCTGGAGTTTGTTATACAATGGAAAGGAGAAGCCAGGCATAGTCAGACACGCATTCTTGACTTTAGGAGAGCTGATTTCAATAAACTCAGGGAAATACTGGGGATGATCCCATGGTCAAGAATACTAAAAGAGAAGGGACCTCAAGACGGATGGGACTTTCTCAAAAGGGAGATACTGAAGGCACAATTTCAAACAGTACCATTGAGGAAGAAAAATGGGAGGTGTCTCAAGAAACCAGGATGGATGACTAAAGAACTTTCAATGGAGCTAAGTTTTAAACGGAACATGTATAGGAAATGGAAAAGGGGGGAAATCACCAAAGAAGAATTCAAACAGATAGCGAACACGTGTAGGAGTAAAGTCAGAAAAGCTAAAGCGCAGAATGAGCTCAGGCTTGCTAGGGAGGTTAAGAACAATAAAAAGGGTTTTTTGGGTATGTCCGCAGCAAAAGGAGGAAGAAGGAAATGATAGGGCCGCTACGTGGAGAAGATGGCAAAATGCTAACAGGGGACAGAGAAAAGGCAGAATTACTCAACACCTTCTTTGCCTCAGTGTTTTCAGAAAAGGAAAAGGAGGACCAACCTGAGGAGAATGGAACAGAGGACACAATAGGGGAAATCCAGCTCAAAATAAGTAAAGAGGTAGTACAGGAATACCTTCTTAATCTAAATGAATTTAAATCTCCAGGACCAGATGAACTACATCCAAGAGTATTAAAAGAGCTGGCAAATATAATCTCAGAGCCATTGGCAATAATATTTGAGAACTCCTGGAGAACAGGAGAAGTCCCAGCAGACTGGAGGAGGGCAAACGTTGTTCCCATCTTCAAAAAGGGGAAAAAAGAGGATCCCAACAACTATCGTCCAGTTAGTCTGACATCAATACCAGGGAAGATTCTAGAACAGATCATTAAACAGAGAGTCTGTGAACATTTAGAAGGCAATGCCATAATCACAAAAAGTCAGCATGGGTTTCAGAGAAACAAGTCATGCCAGACTAATCTGATCTCTTTTTTTGATAAAGTTACCAGCTTGGTAGATGAAGGGAATGCTGTGGACATTGCATACCTTGATTTCAGTAAGGCCTTTGACAAGGTTCCCCATGACATTCTTGCAAACAAGCTTGTAGAATGTGGGCTAGACAAGTTAACTGTTCAATGGATTTGTAATTGGTTGACCGGCCGAACCCAAAGGGTGCTCAGCAGTGGCTCCTCTTCGTCTTGGAAAGATGTGACCAGTGGGGTGCCACAGGGTTCTGTCCTGGGCCCAGTGCTATTCAACATCTTTATCAATGACTTAGATGAGGGAACTAGGGGCATACTTATCAAATTTGCAGATGACACCAAATTGGGAGGAGTAGCTAATACCCTAGAGGACAGGATCAAAATTCAGAATGACCTGGATAGACTGGAGAGCTGGGCCAAAGCTAACAAAATGAAATTCAATACGGAGAAATGTAAAGTACTGCATTTAGGGCGGAAAAATGAAATGCATAAATATAGGATGGGAGAGACCTGGCTGAATGAGACTACGTGCGAAAGGGATCTAGGAGTCCTAGTAGACCACAAGTTGAACATGAGCCAACAGTGTGATGCGGCAGCTAAAAAGGCCAATGCAATTTTGGGCTGTATCAATAGAAGTATAGTGTCTAGATCAAGGGAAGTAATAGTGCCACTCTATTCTGCCTTGGTCAGACCTCACTTAGAATACTGTGTCCAGTTCTGGGCATCACAATTCAGAAAGGATATTGACAAATTGGAGCGTGTCCAGAGAAGGGCAACTAAAATGGTGAAAGGTCTGGAAACAATGCCTTATGAGGAGAGACTTAGGGAGCTGGGTATGTTTAGCCTGGAAAAAAGACGGTTTAGAGGCGATATGATAGCCCTGTTTAAGTATTTGAAGGGATGTCACGCTGAGGATGGAGCAGGCTTGTTTTCTGCTGCTCCAGAGACTGGAACACGGAGCAATGGGTGCAAGCTCCAGGAACAGAGATTCCACCTCAACATGAGGAGCAACTTTTTGACAGTAAGAGCTGTTCGGCAGTGGAACACACTCCCTCGGAGCGTGGTGGGGTCTCCTTCCTTGGAGGTCTTTAAACAGAGGCTGGATGGCCATCTGTCGGGGATGCTTTGATTGTGATTTCCTGCGTGGCAGGGGGGTTGGACTGGATGGCCCTCGTGGTCTCTTCCAACTCTGCAATTCTATGATTCTATGATATTGCAGTTACAGATTCATAACCTAGAGTTACAGATCCATAACTGCTCTGTATTCTCTGTAGTCACAGCCTACCTTAAGAATAAGCAGTCCAAAGCCCACCTTGGCAGTTAGCAGCTCTATAGGACTCCTGTCACAAATCCTTCTTGAAGCCTCACATACTGGCATGCCATCCTCCTGGACTCTTGGTGCAGCTGCTGCTTGTAAAGTAGGTTTGGGGGTATGTGTGTCAGTCTAGGAGACATTAATTAGTTACATATACATATCTAAATAGCTGGTGTAGATATAGAATATCTACATAGACACAGATACACACACATATATAATATAGATGCGGAATAGATAATTATCATTACCTAAGTCTTTATAACCTCATGTATCATATAGACTAACTTCTAATAAAAAGAAGATTTAGGTATATTGAGGGTAATAGGCGACTGCTAACATTGTAATGGTGGGCCTCCTTTTCAGAAAACCAGGAAATTTTATTATCAAAAAACCTGCCAGTTTAAAACCAGAGTAAAATTATTTGATGTTAGCTAACATTTATACCATCTGGCCTGAAAGACCACCAGAAAATATGAGTACTTTGATGTGGAAAGAAGGTAAGTGTCATAACTCACTCTATGGAGTTGGAAGATTTAGACACTGAGTCAGATTTCCAAGGAACTTATGGCTCCTGATGATGGTAGCCTCTCCAAAGAGTCCAAAGAGCTGGGGGCTGAGGCAGTTGGGGCACCTCCCCAGCAGGAGGTGGCAAATGCTGAGGACACAGTGTCATCCTTTGTAGATTGTGGAAGAGATAAGAAGAGACTACGACGATCCCAGCAGCTATTAAATAGGAGATGCTCCCTGGCATCTTTGTTGCTTGCAACCATTCTATCTTGCTGACTTCAGGGTATTTTCTTGAACTGGACTGGATATGATTGACAAGTCTGTTTTACTCCTTGCTGTCTTTTGTTTATCTGGACTACTGACTTGCTGTAACGACTTCTGGACGGCTGACAACCACCCTCTTGTTTCTCCCTTCACCTTACTGGATAACCTGTGACTGACCTGGACTGGATTAACTATCTGAGAGCTCTTGTACTAAAACCGCTTGACTCCTAGGTCAGTTGTTGGCTGGAGCATAGGATATCAAGTCCATAAACAAACACACTCCATGACACTTTGCAGCTTCATTCCTGACCAGAGGATATCCCTGTTAAGGCAAGAATATTAGTTTTCATTGTGTAGGCCTTAGGGAGTAGGAACCAACCTGAGATAGGTATACCTCTGGTCTTAAACTGACATGGTTATTAAAAAAATAATTGAATATTGAGAGTGGCCAAGTAATACAAGAAACTGCAATGTACAATTTGGTGTTACACCAATAATCAATGAAAGTAATGTTGACTTATAAATAGGGGCTGGAATTCATTAGTGCAGTCATGAAAATGTAATCTAGAGTTATGCATTCATAACTGATTTGTATTCACAATCCCTACATATTCCATAGTGTGGGAGTATGTAGGGATCGTGAAAATCCCCCAATCCTGATGTACCAGGCAGCAGCCACTGTAAGCAGTGGGGATCTGTTCTCTTGTTAATCAGGATGCAGCAGACTGATGTTGCTACCCTCCTCCCACAAGTGATTTCTGGTGCGAGGGGGAATTGCACCAGGGATCCTGCTTCTGACTGTTGCAATGGATATCACTGGGGAAGGAAACGCAAGTCTGCTGTGCCCTAATCGACAGGAAAACAGACCCTTCCTCATCATTTTCAGCAGCTGCTGCCTGAAAAGTCAGGCTTGGAGGCCAGGCGGTCAGGCTGGGAGAAACTACTGTACTTAGCTACACAAGTAAGGTAGCACATCTAGAATATCAGCCATGGGCTTTTGTGTCTTTTATTTTATTTCATCCTCTTACCTAAACTATTTTCATAATTGCATTATTTTCATATTGGTACAAACACAGGTGTACAAGCATAGACCTTTTTAAACAGTGATTCGCTAGTTTCCCCTTCCACGGTGGTCACTTGTCCATGTTCTTTTCTGCCAGATGGACTTTTGTTTTGTCTTGTTTGAATTGGATATGTCTATGGCGAAGTGTAGCAAATTGTTCCAAAACTACCCAAAGGAGAAATAATCAGGATTGAGTACAATTCATTATTTGTCAGAATTTAATTGCAGACTTTTTTTTTCTGTTTAAGAAAGTACAAGTGATATGGAGAGGAAAAGTGTTTGAGTCAAATCATGGCTAAAATTAGCACTATTTAGGATTAATCTTCTGTACACTGTATGCAAAATTATATATATCCTGCAGGATAGCATGGGTTGAGGTTTACAATTTTTCATTGTGTTAATATTAAATATTAAATACATTATTTAAAGTGAGTATTGTTAAATAAAATTATTTTCTTTGTGATTCACTTCCATTTCATTTGAGAGCAATACAACAATGTCTGATTGACAGACCATAGCCTGGGGTTACAAAAGAGTGTGCTTTTATCCTATATGCCATGCTGGCAGGATTTTCATGTGAGTGTGAGTCACAGCATCAAATAGCTGGGATCAGCTTCCTGTTTGACAAACCTATTCATCCCCCTTGAATGTCTCTGCAGGTTCTTTTCTCAGCACAAGCAAGATATACACACCGAGCTTCATATGCTCAATGTAGCAATGTGATGCAGTTCAGTGCACTCAGCTGCTTTGTTATAGATTGCCAGTGTTTTAATTAGACCAGGTAAGAGTATTTCAGGGCTGCTTAAACTACTTTTTTTTTCCTTTTGAAAAATGATGTGAATTTAGATTAAAGTGAAACAACAGCAAAAGGACTTTGTTCTTTGACGTACTAATGATAGCATTTCTCTACGATCAGTAAATTCAGTATCCATGTGCTCTCCCTCTATTTTCTCTTTTTTGTTTGCAGGGATCCTAAGCATCCTTCAGTACCTTATCATTATTATGAACCTTTGGGACCTGATGAATGTACAATGTACCTTTCACATGAACGGGGAAGAAAGGGCAGCCACCATCGCTTTATCACAGAGAAACGTGTGTTTGAGAACTGGGCCCGGACATTCAATATTCACTTCTTTCAGCCAGACTGGAAACCAGAATCACTTCCTCTGAATCATGCTAAGATTAAACTGGTATTCTGAGGAATGAATGCACAAGGCTGTAACCACAATCACCTACTGTAGCAGGCTTCAGGGGAATGAACACGAGATCGCAGCAAGCCAACCTAAAGAAGAAAGGTTAACAGGGTTTGCAGATGAAAATTGCTACAATATTCAGGAAGTTATTGCAAAGGAATACCTAAAAAGGACACCCGGTATCCAACTGTATCTAAAGCAAATATTTTAACTTCTGTCTATTGTACACGCATATATGTATGTGATTTTGTTAAGAAGAAAACGATGAAGAAATCTGTGGTATTATGAGCATAGTTCAAGAGATTTTAATTCATCATGTTTTTAAGGCACGTTGCCACTGGGTTTTCATAGTGACATTTAACAGTTCCTTACTTAGTGAAGGTTTTTAATGCAATCCAGTATTTTTCTATTTCACAATGATATGGTTATTTATCTTTCATAATCCCTCCAAAACTGAGGATTTATATTGCTGCTGGTTTAAGGCCCAGCTTCTTGTTTATACATTTTTCTCTTTGAAATATAGGATGATTCTATCTTTAGCATGTAATTAATATTTGATCTGGAAGTGATGTATTTTATTTTTTTATTTTTATTGTTAGGCTCTGTTCCAGCATCAAGCCATTTGACAGCAAGCGCATCCTCATGTGATGCTGTAGCAGAGAATGAAGGCCACAAATATAGTCGGTGGCATCATGCACACATGGAACAGAAATATGGAAGACTTCCTATATCCCAATGGTTTTTAGTCTTTCGGTATTCAGAGTAACTAATAAGGGCTGTGGCATTGTGGCCTTGAGCTGGCCAGGCAATCCTTGATTCACCTCATCAAAAGGTGTCCTAGGCGAGTCAGACTTCCCTGTGAGTTGCAAGGTTGTTTTGGTGCATTGCTTTGCACATGCAGTCTGGACAGTTGCTTAGTTCATCAATTTTAGATTTCAGATTAGGCTGCAATCCTATAACATAATTTATGTGGCTATTTGTTTAGTCTGTTGCAGCAAAAAGAATGAAGAGTCCTGTGGCACCTTAAAAGACTAACAAATTTATTAAACTATTACATGAGAATATGTGCCATTGAAGTCAACGGTGGTTTATGACATCTAAACATGCATGGGACTGAACTATTTAAAGGTGAATACATATATGAGAGGATGAGTCACATGGATCTGCCTAGGCAAGATGGGGTGAAATGGCAGTGAAACTAAGGAAGTCTGACTGTAGCCTTTTCTGGGGATGGCAGAGCCCAGTCACATGTAAATATAGGTTTTGTGTGTAATTAAATAGCAGTTGAAAGAAAGCAGGCAAAGGTAAAGGCAATTTCTGGCCTGCAAACCAACACCATGTGTGTTTTGAGGTACAGGAAGCAAATTGTGTGGTTCTGTTCTCAAATCCAACAAATCATATGGCTCTAACATTGCTTTTCTCCGTAAAAATGTGCCAGTTTCTTTGAGATGCACTGAGGATGTCTAGTTCCTGCCAAGTTGACTGAACGGCACTAATAGTTATGTATATGGATAGTTGCACATTATGTTGTGGGATTATACCTGGCTTGTGAATAAAGAGGATTTCATTTGCAGTGTTATTTGTCCTTTCACCTCACAAAAGCTAGATGCCAAATGACTTGTTCAAAGTAATTGCCAAGAATTACTTGACCTGTTGCACACTGCCATACATCAGCAATTCAAATAATAAAATCATTCCATATCACTGGCACTAAAAATAGAGTTAAGTCATCATTAAGAATGCAGGCTATTTTAAATTGCTCATCACAGAAAAACCACAATACATGACAGTCTGGACTAGAGGTAATATGGAGTTTCTCTTTCTAGCAAGAAATCAAATGGTTGTTGTTGTAAGATTCCAAATTCGATCCCAGTAGAAACCATTATCTTCAAGGTCGTGTGACAGAAATGTTAATTTACTCCTGTTCACTCTCTGCCCCTTGGGGCATCTTGAGGGGAAACATCTTTTATGCTGATATCTGTTCCTGACAACTGGATGGAATATTATGAACAGGAAAGAAAATAGGCAGCTGTAGGAAGTAGGAGGACACCACCATATTAGGGAGTTTGCATACAAGTTATGTAGAAATGTGTTGCTGTGGAATCTTCTGGAAGGTTGCATTAGCTCCTTCACTCTTTAAAGCCAGCAATATAGGGGATGCTTGCTTTTAAAGAATGAAGGAGGAATTGCAAGCATAAAATAAGGGTGGACTTGATGTAAATGGAAGCTGGTGTAAGTGGAAGCATTCCTCAACATACCAGCTGGGGCCACAGGCTGCACCATATAGCAAAAGTTGATGAACCTTGTCAAGCTGATTTACAGGTCATTTTTAATGTCACTGAGTAAGATTTAATTATAGATTGCAGTGGTACTACTGCTACCATAATGGCCTAGCTCTTAGCAATTCAGTCATTAGTTTAATACAAGGAATGATGATGCATGTACAGCAGCAAGACATGATTGCTGGGTCTCTACACTAAATAAGAAAATGGCACCGACAGCAAGATTGACCTGTTATCAAGTCCCAAGACAGTTTCATTTGTTAGTTAGACATCTGGACCTGTATTTTAAAAGATAACAAATTAAAGAGTCTAATTGCAGTAGTCCAAACTAAACAGAGAAGCTTCTCTTCAAAAAGCAGTAATCTCATTGGGCAGCTATTTGGTAGAATTAGGAGAGTAGGAGGACTAAATCTCATGTTCTGCCTTCAGCTAAAAGGATCCAAGAGATTACTGCTTTCTGAAGAGGATTCTATGTGCGTAAACCTAGCTGCTAGAATGAGGTAGGGGACAATACTTCTAGGACTAATACAAGTTGATATGCTTTCCGAATATCCCGCCCTGTCTGATTTTAGTTTCCTCTAAAGAAAAACCAAATGGATAGGACATGGAACTGATAGCAGCTTGTGAGAGGCATGGAGAGGGCATGAAAGTATCTCACAGAATGGTACTTTTCTGATCTTCAGAGGAGTCCACACTACTCAAGCGTAGTATGAACAAAAATACAGGAGATCCAACATTATGTCTACTTTTCCACCAAGACTTTGTTTTTTAAAAATATAATGTGATTTGTGGTCTGAAGAAAATGAATAGGCCCATCTAAGAAAAGTTAGATGCTGTCATAAAGCCTCTTTTCTTTTTTGAATAGATCTAATTAAGGTTAATGAAATTAATAGAACATTCAGAAAGCATGCACTTCAGGAAATGAACTTGTTCTTTTGACTGTGGCAGATCAAAATGCTCCAAGCAGAACAAAGCTAGTTGTCAGCTGCACAGTCACCACATATGATAAGTCATAGTAGAATGCAAGGGAATTCAGAGCCCAATACACCTAAGGATTTTTATCCTTGAAAACACAAATCATTGTCACAAAGGATAGAGTTTATTATTTTGAAATGAGGTCAGCTTTTCCTCCACAGAGAAAAGGTGGTGACAGTGTTCATGCCTGCAAAGTGCACTGGCATACTGTTTGTTTTCATCAATCTTGGCTTATTGTCAGAGATCTGTAAACGATGACAGCAGAAAAGGGAAAAGTGAATTGTTTACTGAGAAACATACATACATATGTCCATTGCTACATGGACTTTTCTTTCCTCAGCTTTTTTAAATGTTTGTATTGTTAAACGTGCTGGCTTTTCTGGATAGATAGCCTGAGTTTTTATAATCTTTGCAGCATGGCCTTGAAAATACCTTTTATTTTTTGTATTTTATGTTACTAAAGCAAAAGCACAGGAAAGATGTACAATATAAACTTTTAGAATCTAGATGAACAAAAGCAATAGTTTTGGGGGAAAACATAAAGCGGTATCTTGAAACACAGAAGGTCACTGTAGTCTACTTTCTTTTTTCCCCTCCACCCCACCCCATCCCACAAACTCAATAACCCTTCTGAAAATTCAGCATTACGTTAATCTAAAAGAAGTTAGCCTCCGTAAGTGTTTACTAGTGCAGTGGCTCTTAATCGTTTCTTAACCAGGGACCCCCTTTAAATATCTTTTGTTGCCATGGATCCCCAAGGCTTAACTCGAGATTTAAAACTATAACAATAATATAATTACATCATCCATTCAACCTTTCCTCAGAGGCACTGGGTGGGAAAGTAAGACTTTTCGCCTGCTTCTTCCTGCAGGTTTGTGGCTAGAACAGATTGCATGGCAATGTGCAGGCCAAGCCAGCCAGTCTTTGGCTTGGCTCTTGTCACATGGCCACTCCATTACAAGGAGTGGGTGGGCCAAGTGCCTGTGAGAACATTGTGGCCCCCTGGAGGTCCCCAACCACAAATTAAGAACCACTGTACTAGTGCATAAAAGTTTCAAGGACAAAAAACCCTGAAACCTCACCATGCTATGGTCAGATTTTTCTGTGTGAATCTGTTTTAGAGCTATTTAGATTTCACAAGTTATTAAAACACAAGACAGGCACTGACAGTAGCAGGAGATATGTGTGGGTGTGCATGTATGGCTGCGATCTATCCAGTTTAAAACTATTTAAGTCAGAGTTTGGAAATATTACCTTTCTGAACTACTATTCTGGCTGGGAGATTCTGGCAGCTATAGTCCAAAAAAGTAACTTATCTACACTCCTGGTGTGACATTTTGGATGCATGAAATGAAAAACATATTTGGGGAATATGATGAAAAGAAGAGCTTTTTGTCAGAAGATCACAAAATCTGAACTGAAGACCTTATAAGCTATCTGATGCATGCCCTGGCTGAATGTAGGAATTCCAGGCCAGGAATATGCCCCAACGGATGGCTGTCCAGTCTCTGCTCAAAGACTGGCAGTGAAAGAACCTCACCACCTCTCAACATAATTAAGTTTCACTGTAAAATTTCACCATAAAAATATGTTCTTACCATCAAAATATTTCTCAAAATATTCAATCACATTTCCTCAAGTCTTGGAACTGTTAATTCTATACCTGCTAGAAAAGCAATGATAGAACTATCCTATGATGACTTTCTGGAGTTTTGTTTTTTTTATATCAAAGGAAGTAACACTAGAGAGCAGAGCTGTGAAATAAAAATACAAACTAGAACACAAATTTCTTTCTCAGTTTTATATGTATAAAGCTTGGGTAGGAATCATGCATCCTTCCAGATGTTGTTGGGACTACCGCTCTAAATATTCCTCATCATTAATTATGCTGCATAGGAGCAACAGTCCAATATTATCATCTCTTATCTAAAGTAACCTTGTGAATTATCTCAAAACTATCATTCAGACAAAAATTCCCTCTATATGTTAATCACAGAGACCGTGAAGAAGAACCACCAATACCTGTTTTTATTATTATTATTTTTTAAATCCAAGCTATAGCATTCAACTAAATCTTGAATTTCCTGCAATCCAATCTCCTTTAAAGTTCTTTTTGCTTAAATGGGTAAAGAACTAACAACTGAGAAAAATGTCTATTAGGGAAATCTGAACCAAGCTCCCCTACCCCCAACTACCAGCTCTGTGGCATGCCTGTCCTTTGACATACTTTATTACAGAGAGTTACCATGAACAGGCTCTAAGACGCCCCTCACTATTAAGCTGCTGGACACTGTTGGAATCTGAGGAGATAGTAGATGTTACAATCCAATTGCTTTCCATTCTGAGTGCATAAAGAAATCTTACCCTCAAATTCAATGAGCATGGATTGCTGCATTTCAATCTAATTGCTTTCCTCACCTCTGTTAATCAGCTTTGCTGGCATACTTACTGCTTTTTCCGTTTCATAAATTGCATTTTAATAACCCACCTAATTGCCTCTTTTCCCTAAGCAGATTATCTTTTCAGAAGGACGTCTTGACTTGTATCTCTGTGTCTCCTCAGAATCCATCCAAAGTCTGTTGCTTTTACTCAGATGGATAGTTTTTAGATCAAACAAGAGGTCTCTATGAGGTCTACAAAGTGAGAATGACAATTAAAACAGAAACAGGATCTGTTAATGTTATCTTAGGTATCATTTTCAATGTGACAGTTTCTGCCTGTAAGTCAGATCTACTGTTAGATTTAATAATATGATCGTTTGATAGAAGATGGGGGAAACAAAGTAGAAAAACAGTTACCTAAAAGAAGGAATGATTCATATAAAGGCCCTTAAAGAGAAATTCAGTGAAGAGTGGATAGAAATATTGATATATTTTAAAACAGTAGACACACTGCTTTGAAACGTACACTCTTCTAACCATTTCTGGGTACCATTCCATTTTTTAAAAGCAATTCAGTGTGAGTTAACTGCCTTCATAGAATTTGGGGCCAAATAACACATGCACAAAACTAATGACATTGCAGGTGCCTCTAGCTGTAAAAGGATGGATTGTTTTACAGAAAAGAATATTAATGCCTATGGTTGGCATCCCATTAGTGAAAGTCACACCTGTGTATGTAATCTTTTTTGTCATCAGGATGGAGAAACTCAGCACCTTCAATTAGTACAATTCCCCTCTTGAGCCACAAAACTTCTCTGGCTGGACCTACCCCCACATCTATTTAGTGGCTGGGAATAAGGAGTGAGAATGAGGGGCAACCAGATGGCCATTTAGCAGCTAGGAGGAGTAAGAAAAAAAAAAGAATGAAGCCAATTGGTTTCATTGCTGCAGTTGCCCAAAGGAAAACAAGACATTCTCCTGGGACTCCTCCAGAGGTTTAGGAGGATTGTATCTTCTGCCTGCTACCAGCTATAGGAACAGAGCTGGCTGACTGCTCCTCTCCCTTCCTTCATGCATGCCTCCCAGTGAATGGCTGTGGGAGTAGGGTGCCAACCAGAAAACAGGTAGGCCGAGCATGCAGGGAGGGAGGAAAACTCAGAACATTACAATCAGCCAGAGTGATGCAGGGTCTCAGCTTATGCCAGCCACACTTACTGTTGAGCCAGGACAAGACTCTACTTGTATTCACTATAATTAGAACATCATGGGTACAATTTTCTTGAAGTTTTTCTGGTCAGGTACTGATTCTCTGCAACCATCCATGTATACATTATCAAGAAGTAGAGGAAGAAGGCTATCACTCCACTTCCAAAGTAACAGATGCATCAGTGATATTCTGCTATATCTGAAAAAGTCATTCTGTGATTAGAAGTCTTCAATGCTTCATAAACAGAAGTTGGCAGTAGATGTCTATGCGAATCACCAACTCCCCTGTGGGCCTCTAGTTCACTCAACAGCATCAGATTAAACCCCCACAGGTAAGAATCAATGTCTGACATGGAGCCCATTTTGTGTATTTCAATTTCATCTCACATAACAAGGATGGGCTACTTACCTATTGCTTGTGCTTCTGGAACAAAACACCTACTGAGTACAGAACTATATTAATTATATAAACCAGAAACGTGTAATGTAGTGATTTACCTCAGGTGTACAGCTTTTTGCCTAACATCTTTATCACAACACCCTCAGCACAAGAGCAAAGAACAGTTCTATAGATTGCATAATATGTGGCTACCTTCTATATATGACATTTATCAGGTCAGACCTGATAAATGTCATATCTGTAGCCATGGCTTATTATAAGCACACCAAAACTATTTTGAGGCAAGTCATTCTTATCCATACCTTTATTTTCATTGGAAATACTGTAGATTTAATTCCTCAAATACCAAACTCCAAAAGCAAATAAATTATACAAGAGAAAAAGTACAGCTCTGGTTTTATGTACATAAAATATACTTATTATCATTATTAACATGTTTTTCAATGCACATAGCCAGGATATTAGAACACTGTTAATCTCATACACCAGACTCATTTCAGGACATAGCATGAATTTGGAAAGATTCAAAGTGTGACTGAACATGAAGGTGCCATATTACCAGGCTATTGGTGGGCTTGTCCATCAAACAAAGTCAGGTAGGTCACTTTGTTGTTTTCAGTTCTAAATGATTCATGGAATCCAAGAAGCAAAATTGCCCTAGGTAAAAGGATTGATCTAAAGGGGCTGTATTTAACAGAGGCGATCAATATTCCCTACAGTATTTTTGTTTCTGTTGAGCAAGTGTTCAATATGTCACAGCAAAAGCCCGCAAAGTGACTTAAGTTTATATTGATAATATGACATCTTAAATAAGGTTCTGCATGTTGTCTAGACCTTCATTTCACTGGTGGGGTAAACTATTTTATAAGTAGTAGTGGTAAGTGGTAGTAGTAATACTAACACACTTGGAACTAAGAAGACACTTTAACTTTTAACAATATTTCTACAGAACACTGAGTCCTCTGAACCCATTCACACAGCCTAATGCAGAGGCTTTCATGTACAATAAAGAGAATTGCCTCACATTTTCTCATTACTGACATTTTGTGTCTGCCCTTTCAGAATGCCCATGCATCAATATCTCAGTCTGTCCATTTCACTGAAGAGAACAGGTCATCTTCTAGGGGGGGGGTTACCATACCATCTCTAAATGCTTATGAAATTGTGTTCTAAACAAGTATTAAACAATTTCTTAATCAAGACAAAAACAAGACATAAATTATGTGAAGATCATAACAGGGAGTGGAGTCAAAATGCAACATAGGAAGAGTTTTTAGGTAGAAGACCTCAACACACTTTATCCACGAAAAAAATGTATTTTTCATACAAGGATGCAGTTAAGTTGAGCCACTTTGGTTGCTCTGAAGTTCTAGAAGATATGCTTCATGTGCTTGATTCCATAGCTTTTAAAGAAGACCATAATAATGAGCGCCCACAGGCCTAAAATAAATCCACCTGGAGGGTGCCAGTCCTTCTGTTTTGGTTTCTGTAAAATAAAAATGAATTTTAAAACATTAACATTCATGACCAATTGCTGGTTAAAAATAACATATGAAAAAGTCTTTGTGTTTCCACAAACACACACACATATACAAATGGAAGAAAAATGAAAACTTAGGCATATTTACTCTGAAGCAAATTTCACTGTATTCAATGGGGGTTACTCCATGTTTAGCACTGCATCTTAATCATTTTGCAACGTGGCAGTGCTGTACTAACATTTCTGTTGACCAACTGTTTCTGAGTTATAGTTTTCTTTTTCAAGTGCAACATAATTAAATGCCATGTTGGTGTACATATGTACCTATGAGTCATCTGTCGACTTATGGCGACCCCATGAAATGCTGTACAGTATCATTTTAAAACATTGTTTCTGTCCTACTCAGAGAAAATGAGTTAGTCTTCTGGGTATCTTAGTTTCAAACAGTATGGGCATTGTCACATTTCCATGAAGGTTCTCTTTCAAACGTAAAAAGTAAAACATATCCTCCCTTAAAAGCATGGCAGAGCCAAAATAAATATTATTGTTTATTATGATTTAAATACATTACTAAATACATACTAAAAACATAAGGATGTAATTTTGGCAGAATGGGTTCCAGAAGGCAGAATAGTGAACCAGCATTATTATAAGGAAATTTTGACAAAGCTGAGAGAGTCAGGGGGGGAAAGGCCAGAACTGTGAAAAAATGGTTTCATTCTTCATCAAGACAATGCGCCTGCTCACACAGGACTTTCTGTAAAGTAGTTTTTGGTCAATACATGCATTACTCTACTTGAACATCCTCCATAGTTGCTAGATTTGGCACCATGAGACTTTTTTCTTTTTCCTAAATTGAAATTGGTTCTAAAAGGAACACGTTTTGAGTCAGCTGATGCAGTAAAGATGAAAACAGCAGATGTGTTGAAACAGCTAACAGAAAATGATCTGCTCCATCCCTTCGACCAGTGGAAAAGAAGACTGCATTGGTGTGTGAGTGTGAATGGGGAGTATATTGAAGGGGACAAGCATTAGAATTGTAATACATACAAATAAAGATGGGTTATTGTATCAGTCTCTTTATTTAATAGACCTCATAAATGGCAATAGTGCACAATCTCAGGTAGTACTTTGAATCTGTAGAAATCTGGTTGATGCTGGGAAAGGGGGATGGAACTGCTGCAAAAAGTAAAGAGGAAAGTGATTCAGTGAAAAAAAAATTCTGTTAAAAGAATGTATTTCAAGCAATGAAAAATGCAGATCGCTTGTGGTATATTTTAATGAGAACAGAGCTGACAACAAAAGAATGTATATTCACCTTAAAAATGGCTAAGCAACTCTCATTAACAATAAAACGTATGCAGCACTGATCACTTGCCTCATTGGTATTCACAGACACTCACTTCCCACTAAAATATCGCAAGGCATCCAGCCTAAATATACAAGGCTGCCAGCACAACCCTGTACTGAAAGTAACAGCTCCTACTTCACACAAAGGAAACTTTCTGTTTTAAATTTTCCTAATTAACCCAGAACTTCATATGCATATTGCCTTGCTCATTTCATCCATCTCTTTGTGCTATCAATCTTCCTTCACTTGGATCTCAGACAAATCCTCACCATAAAGTGGCACCTGACCCTCCTAGACAAATGACTTCAATTTGCAGTCAGTGACACTAAAAGCCTTTCTCGTCTATTTTCTATAGAACACATAATTTAATTTCTTTAAAAGAATTTATAGGAATAAATATTTATAGGGTGACTTCGGTGGAAGGTTTTACATCTTGTCATACAGCATGCCACAGCGTCCACCCCTCTCCTGACTGCTTAAATTCCAAGGGAGACCTGGCTAAAGGAACACTTTTTATATTTGAATTCAAGAGCGTGCAGGTAATCTGTTCAAAGCCCAGCAGTGGAGCTTTCAAATGCACATTATGGACAAGGCAAGTAAAAGAGAAAAGACTAAGGCAACAAAAAGAAAAATAACTGGGAAAGGTAAAAATCCTACCTTCTAAGAAGCAGGTATATCTTGATACGATACTTGTGATTAGAGTTTAATGGGAAAATTACACAGAGGGCCACAGTCTTACAGTAGAAAAGGTCTTGCTCTTATAGAACAGTGGTTCTTAACCTTTTCGTTACCAGAGAGCCCCTTTAAATATCTTTTGTTGCCCTGAACCCCTAAGACTTAACTCAAGATTTAAAACCCTAATAATAACAACAACCTGGGAAGCATCATCTCCTCAGATGCCAAGATTGACAAAGAGATCAATCACAGATTAGCAAAGGCATATAGCGCATTTGGAAGACTTCACAAAAGAGTCTGGAGTAATAAACACCTGAGGTGAAGCACAAAAATCAATGTGTATAGAGCCATTGTACTGTCTATTCTCCTTTATGGATCTGAAACATGGGTCACCTATCGCCACCACTTACAACTCCTTGAACACTTTCATCAGCACTCTATACGCACAATCCTAAATATACACTGGACTGACTATGTGACGAATGTTGCTGTCCTTGAGCAAGCAGGGATCACCAGCATTGAGGCCATGATATTGAGAACACAGCTGCGCTGGGCAAGGCACATTTCTAGGATGGAGGACCATCGTCTTCCCAAAATAGTACTCTACGGTGAACTCGCCACGGGTCAGCGTAAGAGGGGTGCTCAAAAAAAAACAATACAAGGACTCCCTGAAACAACATCTCAGGCTCGGCCAAATTGATCACCAACAATGGTCCGCCTTGGCCTCACATCGGGAGGCATGGAGACTCACTATCCACAATGCTGCAACCTTATTTGAGAACTCATGCCAAACAAGTCTTGAAGAGAAACGACAATGCAGAAAGAATCACAACCCAAAAACATCACCCAAGGAGACCTTCTGCTGTGCTTTCTGCAACCGGACTTGTTTATCTCAGATTGACTTTTTTAGTCATCAGCGCACTTGCAGAAAGCGCTGGATGAGTCCTTCCTGAATCTTCGTTTGCGAAGAAAAGCCAGAGAGAGAATAACAACAATACTACATCATCATCATCATCATTTCCCACTGGGTGGGGAAGAAAGACTTTTCTCCTGCTTCTTCCTGCAAGTTTGTGGCTGGAACAGATTGAATGGCAATGTGCAGGCCAAGCCAGCCAGACAGCCTTTGCCTTGCCTCCTGTCACATGGCCACTCCACTGCAAGGAAGAGGTGGGCCAAGCAGCCTTCAAGCCTGCACGTACCCCCTGTGAGGACACTGAGAACCCCTAGGGGATCCCTGGACCACAGGTTAAGAAACACTGTCATAGAGCATGTCTGGAGCCCGCGAATATATGAGGGATTTCCCCCCATTTCCCTCACCACTGTATGGAGCTTTCTCTTTCTCTATAGTTTTTAACAGTGCTTTACTGCTTATCTATTTTACTTTACTGTTTTTAATGATCGGATCTTAGTCACTCTATAGAGCTTTCAGCACAAATTCAAAAACCGTATACAGTTGTCCCTTCATATTCGCTGGGGTTTGGTTCCAGGACCCCCCATGGATACCAAAATCTGTGAATATTCAAGTCCCATTATATGCAATTGCAAAGCAAAATGGTGTCCCTTTGCTTTTTTTAAAGAATTTTTTAAAGAATATTTTCAAGCCATGAATATTTAAATCCATAGGGACAACATATCATATCTGAAGTTGCCTTTAATTCTCCCTTTACTTTTCCACTCCTTCAGAAGGACTTTGGTGAAGCTTTCATTTTCATCCTTTGGGTCTCTGCTAAAGGAACCCAATGCTTCATGTTCCCTGGCTATAACACAGTGTTAAGGTGCTGCTTCAAGAGAATACTTTAGAGTAGGGTGGACGTAGGAGGTATGAGGGAGAAGAGGCTGCATTGTTCCAGGAGGTAGTCTGAGCACCTAGAAGTCATAGTGGGCCTCGGAGAGCCATAAACAGAAAGTTAGGGAAAGTGGCCTGGGTATTATGCTTTTGGATGGTAAACGTTTTGAGACTGTATCTACCTCAGGCATACATTTACAATAGATTGAGGGAGAATGATAGTGTTGTTTGGTCACTTTCTGTTTTGTAAATATGCTTTTCCCCCCAGTCTAAAACAGGTGGTGGATTTGCAGTTAAACAGCAAACTGTGCCCTTCAGCAGATTCTAGGGGCATGGTATGCCATTTGGAATCATTTTTTTTTTTTGCAGAGATGAACAGTATTGTTGGGGGGGGGGAACCAAGGTCTGGGGAGGGGGGACCCTCAGAAGCTTCCCACTCTTGCTCTATGGCTAACATGGAAGAGCTGAGATGTTTGTTTCATTGAGTTGAGGAGATGTTCTTTATTACCTCAGGCCCACATTTAGTTTAGGTCCTAAATTACAGCTACATTCACCTTCCCCCAAATTAAAATTTTAAATTCAGGGTTAAGGGGTGCAACCTTTAGCTAGAGAAAGGTGCTGTAGCGCATACTCTAGCGCATAAGCAGTTACCTCAAGAATGGGTTCAGCTTAATTGGTTTATGGAGTAAATTCTTTGTTGATATATGAATGCTTAGATATTAGGGAATTTTTAGGGAATTTTTTATTGGAGTAAGACCATTCTACTAAAAAAATACACCCGACCGCAAAAGGCCATAACAATAATACAAAAACAATACTAATTATTTTCCTCTTTTCTTACTAATACAAAAGTAAATCTATCCTAACACTAATGTATTTTTCCCGTTAATCACATTATATTTACACATTATAATTATACCTACTTAGAAATGGAAAAAAACCAATAAAATATTAATTAAAAATAATAATACAAAATAATACAAAATTAATAAAATATTTATTTAAAATATCATTTTATGTTATTGCTGGGGTCGTCTCACTAAACCACGGCCAAAACTTTTTCCAACGATAGCTTGGCAATTTCTCTTTTTCACTCAGAGCTAAATTTTCAATTACATTCTTCACATAATAGGCAGTGCCTTTTACATCCTGCAGATTTTGACTTTTCACCTCCTTTTGTCTCTGGAAAACTAACCCTAACATCACATAGAGGTTTACCAAGCGCACTGTGGACCAGGGCACTTTCCAAAACCTCTCAGCCATGGCGGAACCAGGTTCCTTCCTCTTCCTCTTTTGGCCCACTGACTTTCTGGGTCCCCTGACACCCTCTGGAGGTTCAGTCCCTGAAAGCACCGTCTCCCAAGCCTGCTGTGCCAAATCTGGCCAATCCAGGACCCGGGCCACCTCCTCCCATGTTTCCCGGGCACTTGGGCAGTCCTGGACAAAATGTCTGATCGTCTCCTTTTGTGCCACGCCACTCAAAATCTCAGCCTTTTTACATTTCAGACGTGGACAGGTCTGCTCATCTTCTGCGGTCCATGGTCTCTTTCCCCTCAGATTAAGAACCTGATGATAGAGCCTCCACCTCAAGTCCCACAACTTTTTGGGGACCCTTTTGTCCATGAAATACTCAATTGGGTTAGTCTGGTGATGTAGGTATTCTGATAAATCTAGTTTGGCCTGATGCTTTTGCAAAAACGGGTTAACATAAATCTCCTCCACTATTTTCCTGTACAAACTCCTCTTGATGCTCTGACCTGGTCTGTCTTCCCCCTTCAACTCCTCAGCATGAATTTTATATTTCTTTATGTAAAAAACAAAGTCTTTCAAATAATCTGGTGCTTTCAATTTTTCAGGTAAAGAAAACCTAAAACTTAATGAGCCTTCCTCCCACCAAGTCTTTCCCCATCTAGTCCCTATCCAGCACTCACAAAACAAAACTAGCCAAGCCTGAGGTTGAATCTGACCCTTTTGTAACAGTTTACCCATTTTCTGGTTATGTACCAGATCTTGTTCATGTGGGAAAGATTAAGTTCATATCTTTACTCTAAGACATTCTTCACTTTCTAAAGTTGTCTCTCAAGCAGTCACATGCTTGAGGAGAGAACAATATCACTTTTAATTTTTTATGTGTGACAATTAGCTTGTAGGGGAAGCCCCATTAATATTTAATCCCTGCAGTGAGGAAAGGTGTATGTACATGGTTTAAAGGTGGGTCTCTTCTTCAGGGTTTCCAGAGCAAAGTCATGAAAAATCCAAACATTGAATCCTTCATAGTTCAGCTCCTATATAGCTGAGAATTTAGTCATAACTTGGTTTTAAGTTAATATTAATGGATCTGTGTATGCATTCAATGCCAGTTTTTTCCAAGGCTAGGTCTGGACAGGCTTTATTTATCTAATTAAGGATAAATTATTGTCAATTTCCTCATTCTCCCTGTTCTAGGACCATTTTAAGATGCACGTTGAGGTGTCCCACACTGTTCTCAAGGTCTTTGACCTTGTTTTGAAGGAAGGTGTTAGATTCCTCTAATGTTTGGATTCTATTTTTGTGAGAAGACTCTTGCTAGAGGAATGTTAGCACTATCCCCAAAACAATGAATATGTCTGGTAAGAGCTGAAAGTTTAGAATCCAAGGTCTCTAGATCTGATGACCAATCTTTCTGTATTTTTTTTTTTTTTACTAGGTTCTCTCAGTTTCTCCAGTAGCCCAGAAAAAGATAAGTCTATCGCTGGAGATCTGCTGTTCTTCCCTCCCTTATTTGTTCTGTTTGGTCCATGCATCATATTTGGTGTGAAGAGATTGTTGTCCTCTTCAACTAGAATTTTGGTTCTATTTTTGATTGACTGATCCACTGCTCTTTTTATTCTGTGCATCAGAACTAGCAATCTTGGGTTGTTTTTTGATAAGATTTCCTGCTCTACCATTTAAGAAT
Source organism: Gambelia wislizenii (assembly GCA_030847615.1). Lineage (NCBI taxonomy): Eukaryota > Metazoa > Chordata > Lepidosauria > Squamata > Crotaphytidae > Gambelia > Gambelia wislizenii. Next base: position 117,067,037 of record JAUMIR010000004.1, read on the forward strand.
GTATTGAGGCTATACCCAGCTTACTCTCTAAATAATTCCCTGGGGGGAAAAGGGTTACAACAGTATTTAACACTTCTTGATGTAATCCTACATGAGTTTTTGTTCTATTCCAAGACGACAAAGGTTTCCTTCCAAAGTGTTTCTCTTCCCGGATCGCCAGCATTGAGGCCATGATATTGAGAACACAGCTGCGCTGGGCAGGGCACGTTTCTAGGATGGAGGACCATCGCCTCCCAAAAATACTACTCTACGGTGAACTCGCCACGGGTCAGCGTAAGAGGGGCGCTCCAAAAATGCGATACAAAGACTCCCTGAAACAACATCTCAGGCTCGGCCAAATTGATCACCAACAGTGGTCCGCCCTGGCCTCACATCGGGAGGCATGGAGACGCACTATCCACAATGCTGCAGCCTTATTTGAGAACTCACGCCGAACAAGTCTTGAAGAGAAACGACAACGCAGAAAGAATCACAACCCAAAAACATCACCCAAGGAGACCTTCTGCTGTGCTTTTTGCAACCGGACTTGTTTATCTTGGATTGGCCTTTTTAGTCATCAGCGCGCTTGTAGAAAGCGCGGGATGAGTCCTTCCTGAATCTTCGTTTGTGAAGAAAAGCCAGAGGTTTCTCTTCCCAGATTTTTTATAACAAGTCATTTTCTCAATCACCAAAGTCTACCAACACTTATACACTTAAGGTATAATTGTTTTTTTTCAATATTTTAAGAACTAACATATACAGGCTGTGATCACTAAACTGTTTGCCAACTACCAAAGTTCCTTTAAGAAAAAGAATATCTAAACAGTCAATTTAGAGGTATGATTAAACCTTTTTGATCAACTCTACTAATACGGTAATTTTCAAGATTATATGTTTAACTAATAGCCAAAAAACTGCCATTTGTAGGAGAGTCCTTTTTCTAATATCCTGGGCAAGGGAACATTCTTATGAATTATGTAGGCTAACATTCTGCTGGTGAATTACAATGGTGTAGCTCAGACTTACACATTCACAAGTCCCCCCATCACTGCAGAGGTCAGAGTTCTCTACCAACAGTACACAACCAAAATCCACCCACCCACCCCCTCCTACAACCAGTCAGTGGAAAGTGGGGGGAAGAAGCAAACAAGTGTCTGTTTTCCTATAGCTGGATGCAGAGCAATGACATCATCTTCAGAGACCTCTGAAGGATCCATGAAGGTCTCTATGGATGCTGGCTCCTTTGCTCTACACACCTGACAAGGATTTTGCAGACACTGGTGTGGGGCTGCATGGAAGAGTCAGCCTGCTTCCATTGTAGTGACAGATGGTGTTCTATCAGTGAACGAAACACATTTTATTTTAAAAAACAGAGATTAAAGTAAACTATCCATTCTCCTGTGCATATACCACTATTTTGATTGTATTAGATGCTACTTGTTGCTTTGCAGAATGCCTTCAACTACCTATTTAATTTTTAATACGGTAGATTATCCAAAGGCGAGCTATAATTTTGACAATGGTAACCCCATTATATTATAGCCTCAGGGATTTTGGAGCTATCTAGCTCTTCATGACACCCAATTAACACCTGTGCTTTGATTATAGAAGCTTTATTTGAATTCCTAATATATTTCATTTTTTGAAACATACCATTATAATTTGCAGAGACACTTTCAACAGATATCAAATCTGAATGTTATGGGTACCTAAGTGGTCTCAGCGTGGCTCTACATAAGGAGACACCTTTCTTGCATGGCTGGCTGGGAAGGATCTGGATTATTTTGAGGTCATGTTGAATTAAAGCAAAGCAATAGATGCTAAACAGTGACTACCACCACACATATTCAAATGTTAACTGAATTAATAAGGTTCTCTCAGACTGTATGGCAACTGTCTTTATTTTCTACTATGTAAGGAAAGGGGGCAGAGACTGTCATCAACATCTACACTGCTTCACTTAATCATAAACAGTGCCTTTCCCAAGCCAATTACAAACTGGGGAGAATGAAATTCCACGTCTTCTTTACTATATTCCTAGATTTATACTGTCTCTACTACTATATTCCCATAGAACTTGTCTCTCATAGCACACACAAACTGGCTGGTCTCTGCTTAGCCATCACCCACTGGCAAATAAGCATGTGTTTTCTCCAACTTCATAAGCCACATTCAGAAAAACCTTTCCTTTTGAGGATGTTCTCCAAGTCTAAAGATCAAGAACTGACAGCAGTGCATAGATGGGTGTGTAGGTGGATATCTGTGCTGTATGTCTAGCCCTGTTCATATGTTCATTCAACTAACTATGGTACAATTACAGAACCACTGTGTTGCAGTAATTTTAAAAAAGCACCTACACACACTGGGTGCCAGTGACATGACAGCACTAGCTTTTGAGATGAGTAAATAATTACTGTAAGCAAGATGAATGTCAACAGGAAAAGTCATGATGGACACTGTGGCACTTTTCACTTTTACCCATGTCCTAGTGTATAGGACCTGGATTGGGGTAGGCAAAGTCTTAAACCCCTAAAAGCCAGCCAGCTGAGTCTTTCGTAACTCTAAAACTACCGGTATTTCCAGAGTGAGTCACAAACCTTGAACTCTCTCTCCAGTATCTATCAGCCACTGACAGTCCTGAGCACTGTATTTCCTAAGCCTTGAGAGTACCCAGTGACTGTTATTGACCCCAATTGTTCCGCTTGTTATGTATTGCAAATTAAAAACTTGTAAGTTTTCTGCTGATTTAAAACAAACAAACAAACAAACAAACAAACAGAACAGATGGCCAGAAAATCCATGAATCCAAACAGTAGATGTTCCATATCAGTTCTGTGGTAAGAACATCACAAAAAAAGAAATGGCTTTATCTACATTTTACTCAGTTCATACAATATCTCCCCATGAGATTTAATAGGTGGGCATGAAGCAACCACACAAAATGTCCATATATGTTGACCCAGCAGCCATCTTTACAATTACAATTTCTGGGAAAGTGCTCATGCTATCACCAAAGTGCCTGCTTTGCACTAACTCTTCTTAGGGGGTCAGTAGTCTTACATATACAGGAGATGTCAACCATGTGAGCAAGCTCCATCCCCAAACACAGTCTAGTTTGCACTAAGCAACCTTCCAGAGAAGGTTAATCAATAAATCCAACACTGCCCTGATGCAAAATTGAACAAAAGAAGATTCTTTTAGATCTAGTGTGTCTTTATGCAATATTCAACCATCCTTAGGTTGTGAACAAAGAATGTGTGAACAAAGAATGTATGGATAGAAGGATCTTGTGCACAGTTATCAGCTACTGCTCCAATACCAGAAGCTGAAAATGTGACACTGCTGGGTATGTTAGTCCAAGGAAGGCTAGGAGGGCTTGCATGGAATCAGAACTATACTTTATGAAGCAACCATCAAGACATGACTATTTCTTAGTCATCACAAAAAAAGTCCTCCAAAACTTTTCACTTTTAATTTGTTATATGTCCCTCATTAGGAAGGTTACGATTTCTGTTCCTGCGAGGTAACTACATTCTAGATGGCTGTCACATGTACTGCTAAGACCCCTTTCTGTGTTCCTGGCTTGTCTGCAAAATATCCTTACCAAGGAAGGGTGTTGACCAAGACCTCCCATTTTTTAATGAAAATGTTAGCCCTGGAGGTAGAATAAGCAAGCCCCATTGACACCTGTTGGACTGGATTCATGTTGTTTTTTCCAGTTTTCTGCCTGACGATTTCATTGGTGTGGTTTCCATGTTGCAACTTTATTGGGCTTTACATGCATTTTTAAAAAATAGAGTCTGGGTTTATACCACACATTAATACCTCTGTAAAGGCACTCTTTGTCCCAGTATAATTGCTGTTAACAGGTGAAAAAGCACACACAAAATGGTACAATGTGTCCTGAACAAATACATTTAGCAGCTTAAGGGCTGGTTATTATTAAATTGGAGGAGATTCTGAATTAAAAAGCTAGGTAGCTAAGCAACAGCTGGCTTCCAACTGTGAATAGGTTTCTGTCATACTCTTTATAGTTGGGATAGAATCATTATTCTGTGGAACTTCAAACAGTTAGCAGAGCCCTGCTCTGTGTATTGTAATTAAGGAAAGGATAAAACAGAGTATTTTCAAATTGGATGGGCCTGTAGGGATCCCAATGGAAAATGTCCAAGATTTCCAGCAAGGGCTTTTCATAAAGCACACAGCATGTGTAAAAGGGCATTGTGTGAGAAGAATGAGATAGAAAATGTGCTAAAGACAATGGCAATTAAACATGTTAAGTTGCATATATATACACACACACACACACAATTTAGGGTAAAAGTTTAGAATTACAGTCTTTTCCATTCAAACTTCACAGGCAGAAAAACTGTACTGTACATATAACAGAGTCCTAACACTTTAAATTGTATTCTCAATGATTTAACAGAGATAGCCTTAAAATGGATTAAAAAATTAGGCTCTAAATTTCTGGGTTAATGCAGGCAATTAATCCAAAAAGATCCATACAGCCACGCTAATGCAGCACATGATAAGAAGACCAATGATGATTTGTAATACTTAGGGCATCATCCAGTCAAATGTATACATACTTTCCCACTGAAATTAAGGGCTTCATCTGGTTACTTTCAGACATTATAGTGTTCCACTGAACTGTGCTGAGAAATCACATATGCAAGTACAGTATAACTCCCTCGTATCCGCGGGACTGGTACATATGGTTTCACTTACCTGTTTCCAGAAAAATATGTTCTCACTAGGCATTTCGTAGGCCCTCCAGCACAATTGTATGCTTCCGCCGGAAGCTGACCACAGAGTTTCACTGGAAGACATAGAAAATGCCTAAAGAGGTGTTTTCTTTAGGAATCTCTAGGTCCTCCAGTGTGATTTTATGGTATGCTTGTACTGGAAGTCATTTATTTCAATAGGGTTCGCTATTATCCCCAGTTTCGTGTTTCCAGTATAAGTCCAAGAACATGTCTCCTGTGGATATGGGAATTGTATTTTATTGTATGGACGCATTCTACGAATAATATACAGTAATGTCATATAATTATACAACATGCATCATGAGCCATTCCAAGTCATGTCTCTACTGAAAGCAACAGGCATATAACTATTCAAAAGGGATACAGTTCTTAAAACTTTGCCCCTGAGGTCACTAAGAAAACATACAGGGTAGAAACCTGTAAAAAGGATAACCTGCTTATATAAATATATAATATAATATGAAAAGTCAGAAGAGTCTTGAATCCTCTACATATAACCAATTTGGAAATGAATGCCCTAAAACATAAGGGTAGAATATCTACTGCTAACATCATCCAAGCTGAATGACCTGCTACTCCATCATATACAATCTTAAAATCAGACACTGCAAAAGCTATATTAGAATCATCTCATAAAATGTGATAGATATGCTTACATTCTGGAAATATCTAAAATCTTCTGATGAACTCCCTTGCATATTTCGGGAAAGATTCCTGGGGACTGGATGATGATTACCTGTCTACCATGGTTACAGAAACATTATTCTCCCCATGACTCACTGTGGTTATTGACTTAAGTTGGTATACCACATCAGGGCACAATCAGTAATTTAGGATTGCAATACTATACATACTAACGTAGGAGTAAGTCCTACTAAACACAAGCACCCTTACATCTGAGTAGTATGTACACTAGCAGTAAATTACACTGTTATAGTCTAGGAACTACAAGTCCAAAATCTAATGAGCACCTGATTCTAACATAGAAAATCCAAATTATTCCATGAACTGAACGAATAAGAATTACACAACTATAGATAGTATGCTGCAATGAAAATATACATTTCATTTAAAGGCAGATAAGATATGTCAAGCAAATGCCAAGGTCTTCAAAACAGTGAAGTAGAATTACAGGAAGATTTTAGAATTACTGAAGTTTTAAGTATGCAATCATCGCCTATAAGATCAAAACAACAAGCCTTCCATGTAAACCCATGTTAATGTAGCCATGCAAAAACAATGATTTCTTCAAACTAATTAATTATGTAGCTTTGATATGTTTGGGATATTAATAATTCAGCTTATAAAAACTTGTTAAATACTGCATCAATTAAGTTGATTTGAAATGTGGGTTCAAGGTATTTTTTCTGTATTGGGCATGTTGGCAAAAATTAATGTTTGGTGAAAATTTAAAATGCCCCAGGTTCTGATTTAAATTTCCAGTATCATTACTGAACACTACATATATCAAGGGTAAGGGAGTAGTTAATAGAGCAGATTCAGATATAGGTACCAAGAAACTTCAGAGAAATAGTTTGTCTAGTATAAAGTAAATGGCAAAACTGAGTTTAAACATCTGGAGCCACTCACTATGAAACAGAAAAAGGTTCAAAGTTCAATAGGGAATGTCTGCAGGGAAAAAAGGATACAATGGAAAGACAAACTAAAATTGACTGTAACTCGTATTACATTGCCCAAATGGGTTTTGAGGCACTTTTCATTCCGGAGGAGGGGGAACTGGAAAATTAAGCAATGTTCCCAGGGAAACTTGTAGGACCTCAAATTATATGAATTATGCCCACTATTTGTAAACAATGTAATTAGGTGACACATCCTGAGTTATGACTGCTGAAAGGATATTTTTATGACATTTTGGTTAATAAGCAGAAATAGAGGGATTAAACAAAAACTGTTCCAAATTATTTCATAGATTAACAGGCATCTTTTATGCTGGAATTCTGTTATGACTCTAATCTTACTATGGATATGAAAGAGGATTAAGTTATTAGCAGATAGCTGGAATTATTAATTTTTCCCTCATGACCCAAACCCCACACAAAATGTAAGCTTGAACTTATTACCACAATATGTGAAGTGTTGACATCTGTTGCTTTATTTATTTATTTATTTAAGATGGAGAGAGGTAATGGCAAGGATCTTTTTGTTTTCTGGGGGAAGAATAAAGCCAACGGCCACCAATATATTGCACCAAATATTGTTGTTAGAACCAAGTAAATACTACACGTAGGCATCTGAATGTTGGTGGGGGGGATGAAAATCCTTTTTGATTGATTGGGGATTGGGAATGTGCTGCGTAATGTAGTTGGCTACACTTAATCCATTTGATATGCGTAATTATTACTAAAACTGCTTTCCCATTAAAATCTACATGCAAAGACCTGAGATAATTCAGACTAGGTAGGGAAGAGATAGCAGACAGGAAAGCGTAGCTTTCCTCTTCATCTTCTGTCCCGCATACATGTCTGTGGAAGCCCAGCAATCTGTGCTCAGCCAGTTTATCTCCCAAATCAGGTTTCTTTGTGAGTTACTCTATGGATATGCAGAAGAACAGCACAGTGACTGCCATAAACTTGCTTGATCCAATATTTCCCTAGGCCAGAGTGGCTGACTTTTTCTGGTTCCATGAGCACTTCTGAAATTTTGAGAGCATGTTGTGGGCTCTGTCACATGCTCTCAGGGCATGGCCACTCACAAAATGGTTGCCTTACTGCAACCAAGAGGGAAACGGTAAAACCACACACATGTAGAGCTGGAAGGGATAGAGATTGGAGGGAGGGCCGAGAGAGAAACCACAGTGACAAATGAAAGTCTGATGTTTCAACTCCATCAGGTAGACAGGATACTGTACACCCTTTCAGAGGTAGGGCTACTAACATACATAATAACTCAGTCTGAACATGTTGAAATCTTGCAACTTCAGAGAAAAAGAAGCACCTTTTGCAGAGCTTCCTTTAATCTCATAGCAACCATGATAGAATACAGTAAGTGATGTATTTTATTTATTTATTTATTTTATTTATACCCCGCTCTTCAACCACAAGGCTATCAGAGCGGCTTACAAATTGTTTTAAGCAATAGCAATTTACACATCTACACTGCATTAAGCAGTTTCCAATGTGTGTTAGCTAAGTGCCCCCACAAGCCGGGTACTCATTTTACTGACCTACGAAAGGATGGAAGGCTGAGTGAACCTTGGAGCCCCCTGGAATCGAACTTGCAATGTGGTGACTTGCAGTACTGGCATTTAACCACTGTGCCACCAGGGCTCCTATATGTAGGAGGTATGTAGGTGGTATGTGTGTGCCTTCAAGTCACCTGTCAACTTATGGTGACCCCATGAATTTCATAGGGTTTTCTTAGGCAAGGAATACTCAGTTCCTTCCTCTGAAATATAGCCTACAGCACCTGGTATTTGTTGGAGGTCTCCCATCTAACCAAGCTGACCCTTCTTAGGTTCCAAGATCAGATGGGATCTGGTATTTAGGCCCTATATAGGTGGTATGTTGTTGTTGTGTGCCTTCAAGTCATTTCCAACTTATGGTGACCCTAAGGCAAACCTATCACAGGGTTTTCTGAGGCTCAGAGTCTGTGACTTACCCAAGATCATCCAGTGAGTTTTCATGGCCAAGCAGGGATTCAAACCCTGGTCTCCGTCATAGGTGGCGTAGGTAAGGCCAATTCAAGTGTTGCAAAAGAGGGTAGAAGCACAGAAATGCTAAGTTTTTCCCCTTCCTTTCTTTCAGTCCTCAGGTTGCTATAGTCTTCTTTTCTTCCATATATGCTTCATAAGATTTTTGTTTCTTTTTCTATTTTCCTATATTTTCACATGGCAACTATCTACTTCCTCACTCCATTTTCTTCTTAGCTGCTTACCTCAGCCTGGAGAAATATGCAAAGATGAGACAGGAATGGGTGATGCTCTTATCTCCATCATTTACTTTTCAAGGCTGAGATCTTCTCTTCCCATTTCCAAAGCAGAGGATAAATGTTAGGAAATACAGAGGCTAGCAAGGAGCATCAAGAGTTGGATAGCTTCTTAAGTGCTATTGTCATGTATGCTAATACTAAGGACCCCAAACTGAGTAGGTCTGTGATGCAATAGTCCCTCTATAATGGGTTGGAATAATTCAGTTCATGGGACACCCATTGACTCCTACAAGTCCCCAGCAGCCCTCCTTGCAAATTTGGCCCCCAACACATTTTTTTGGCCAAAAGAGTAATCAAAGGGGCCTTAAAACATTAAAATAAATAAAAAATAAAATTGTTTTAGGAGTCCCCTACCTTGAAAAGGCAGCTTTAAAAGTGTCCAAGAATGAGGCAATATCATTTGTAGTTACCAAAATGGTGGCAGCAAAAGGGCAGTATCCAAAGCTCCAGAAAGGCTGAAAATCAGGTTGCCCCCTTATCTATGAGCTGATTCTATGCTGGTGGCTTTCATTTTCTGACTGAAAAAGCTGACACTTTCTGGCTTCATTTCCCTAGGTCAAACACAGTTGTGGTGGCACAACTCAACCACAAGCCACCCCACGTAGACCATTCTATCTTTAGCCCAAGTGAAGCTTTTTTCAAATGTACCAAATAACCCAATAATCTGTAGTATTAGAAAATATTATGTTTCCTGTCGTCTTTCAGATTATAGTTAGCTATGTCTGACCACATTTAGTCTGACTCCTAAGCAAAACAAAACAACAACAACAATAACAACAAAAACTGTCCGACATGGGAGAGCCTACTAGCAGCAATGCTACTATCGGCATAGCCTCTTACCTCATGGAACTATGCAGTCCCATCACTGTGGAAAAGTAGTGCCATGGTCAATAAGACTTCAGGGAAACCCATCAATAACCATAATAACAATATAATAGTAATAATGTAAGTTGACTTGACGGCAGTTTATGCTCAAACTACAGAGGCAGAAGAAGAAATTGAAAGATTCTATGCTGGAGTCTAGGAGGAAACTGATCACACATCAAAAAAGGACTTCTTGTTAATCATGGGCAATTGGAATGCAAAAATAGGAAATAGAGCAGAATGAAAGATTGTAGGAAAATTTGGCCTAGGATAAAGAAATGAAGCAGGAGACCAAATGACTGAATTTTCCGAGGCCAACAGTTTGTTCATTGCAAACACACTCTTCAAGTGCCCAAAGAGGCAACTGTATAGATGGACATCACTTGAAATCAAATAGACTATATAATGGGAAGCAGAAGATGGAGAAGCTCCATTCTCTCTTGCAAAGACAAGAGCAGGAGCAGACCATGTACTGTTAATATCAAAAATTAGAGTAAAGCTAAAGAAGAATACTAAACCAACTATTATGCCAAAATACAACCTGAAGAAAATCCCTATAGAATTTAAAGATACTGTAATATATATATATATATATATATATATATATATATATATATTGCATGCACTATTAAGCCTAATTGATCAGGAGCCAGAAGAACTCTGGACTGAAGACAGGGAAATTGTCAGGGAAGACTGCAAAAAGACACTACCTGCAGCTAAAAAGAAAGAGAAGCTTCAATGGATGACAGATGAAACTCTTCAAGCAGTTAAGGATAAATGAGAAGAAAAAGGAAAAGGTGACAGAAATAGGGTCAGAACCCTGAATGCAGCACCTTGTGCACAGGGACAAAAAGAACTACTATAATAATCAATGCAGAGAAACAAAAGATGACAACAAAAAAGGAAGAACAAGAAACCTCTTCCACAAGACCTGATAAATCAAGGGGAAATTTAAACCAGTAATTTAAAACACTGCATTAATCTCCCATGCAAGCAATGTGGGAGATCGTGAAAAAATATGGATCTCTCTTAAAGAAGTGAGCATGCCACAACACTGGATTGTCCTGATATATAACATGTACTCAGGACAAGAGGCTACTGTCAGGACAGAATATGGAGAAAACAGAATTGTTTCCTATTTGCAAGGTGCATCTTATCATCCTATCTGTTTAACTTGTATGCTGAATACATTGTATGTAAAGTAGAACTAGACTCAGAGGAAAGAGGCATGAAAATTGGAAGAAGGAACACTGACAATCTAAAATGTGCAGATGACACCATACTACTAGCAGAAAATAGCAAAGACTTGGAATGATTACTGAAGAAAGTCAAGGAAGAAAGTACAAAGGCAGGTTTACAGATGAAGATGAAGAAAACAAAAATAACGACTACAGATAATTTTTATAATTTTAAGGTAGATGATGATGCCATTGAAATAGTTTTTAAAAATTCCGTACCTTGGTTCAGTCATTAAGCAGAATGGAGACTGAAGAAAGCAGTAAGAAAAGAGGAAGACTGCATTACAGTCCGCGAGGCCGCGTCCCCCTCCGAGGGGTTAAGCCTAATGGCTGCATCCTGGCTGTTTCCCGGCATAATGAGCTGGGGTGCAGGCAAGGGAACCTCGTTGGTCGAAACGGGGGGCTTCTCCCCCTCACTCGACTGGGGATCCATCAAGAATGGCGGAGGTCTTGCCCCCCTCTTTGGATCCCCTCCATATATCCCTCTTTGTTCTTTGTTCAGTTGAGTCCAGCGGCCACGTGGCCACAAGAGAACAAATGCGGCCACCAGGAGCGGTAGGCAGGAAATAACTGGCCAGAGGTGGGTCGCTCCCCCCAGATGACATCAGAGGAAGGGGCCTACCAAAGGTCCTTTGTTACCTGCCTACCAGGAGTGAGTGGGTGGAGCTAACCCAATGATCTACAGGATGCTCTGATATCTCTCCACTGGGAAAGAGGAAGACTGCATTACAGATGGATAGATTCAATCAAAGAAGCCATGACCCTGAGTCTGCAAAAACTGAGCAGCGCTGTTGATGATAGGGCAACTTGGAGGTCTCTCATCCATAGGGTCACCATAAGTTGAAGTTGACTTGACAGCAGTTTATAGTGACATAACTGACCATGTGAGATCAGTCATCATTTGACCAAAGAAAGCTTTTCAACAGGACCATAATGAGAAAGTCATCTCATTATTATATAAATCACTACATAAATTTATGAATCATTACATACATTTATCCTAAATTATTCGAAAGCATGTGGTTAAAAGCATGACCTCACATATGGAATCTTTCTAAGGGATACAAACAACTGCAGTATACAACTGCTACAAACATTCTTGCTCACATGAATCTAAATGTTCATTTGAGTATACAGTTGATGTGGGGGCCAGCAGGCAATCTCTCTCTGTTTTTATTCTTATAAATATACAAGACTCCCCACAAATCTGATGAGGAAAATACATGCCATTAAGTCACTCCTACAAAAATGGCCTCAATCAAAAACATAAAGATTTTTAGGAACCACATTATAAACTCAAATCAGAATTCTATGAGCAAAGCAGCACCTCCACCATATGGCAGCATCAAATAAAGCTGCTATTAACCTTTCCAAGGGAATTTATAGAATTAATTTTGAAGCAAAGCTCTCCTATTTTATTTCCTAATCTCACTAAGACTAACACTTATTTTGATACCTGGTGTCACATTGTTAATGGAATATATTAATCCTCATCTTACCAAATAGAACATTTTAGTATCCAAAAAATCATATCTTGTTGAAGAATTCACACAGAACTAGGTCTACAAAGTAAGCATGGGCATTTCCACATTGTCACCTCAAGAATTTCATATAATGTCCCTATGTGTCAGATACCTATCATATACAGTGTTGTTTTTAAATTACGAAAATATCCCTAGAAATGTTGTCATTGGGGAACTTTCTGATCTCACACAAGGTAATGCAGGAGTGTGAATTCTACAGCCCTTTAGATGTTATCAGAATGCAACAGCTCAACATCCAGCATAGCCAATAATACAGAATCCTGAGTTGAAGTTCAACAACATCTGGAGGGTCACACAATTACCATCCCTGATGTAATACTTTGGGACAAAAACATGTTCCATGCTATGTTGTGGTTAAAATAGGATGCAGAAAAGCTGGTGGTGCTTGGATGGGGGGGGGCGTGACTCTCCCCCTGACCAAAGTGTATGGTCACCAGATCCAGTACAGGAAGGATCCAATAGAGATATTAATATCATGAGAGGCAAGAACAGATACTCCTAGTGCAGACATCTACAGGAAGTTAACCATGGGGGAGCCTATGGTTTCCAGAATACCCAAGGCCAAAGAAGGATGTTAACAAAGAAACAGTGATAGAAATTTTTGAACTGCTCCTTACAGAAATCATTATTTATCATTTATTCCATGAAACCAGTAAAGACAGAAGTATTCATGCATCTGGCTCATGTCCTGAGATCTTCAGGGGAGGACCACAAGAGAGAACCTCCGCAGTAGCTGCTCTCAGGCGCTGGCACTCCCTTCTTAGAGAAGCTAGGTTGCCCCCTACACGCACACCCATATCCTTTTGGTAGCAGGCAAAGAGCTTTCTGTTTTGACAGACTGCCACGTTGGTACTTACTGTGAATGTGCATTCTGGGGTTGTTTTTCTTCCCATCTGTATTGGATTTTGGATTCCTCCTCTCACCAACCCAGAGAATTTGGAGGACTAAGAGCTCATGGGAAGAGGGATTTTAATAATGTGCTATACTGTCTGGATTTTTTAAAAAGAAAAATGTTAACTTTTTAAAAAATAAAATTGCTTTTAATTATATTTATAGTTTATATTTTAAGTTTTGAATGTCTTAATGATGTGGATTTTATCTGTACTTGTTTTAATACAAAAATAAACACACCTATAAATCATTTATAAATCTATATCACCATGTATGGGGCATACTAGTATACATTTATATGACCTCACTGACTCCTTGGACAGAATCCAACTCACAAATGGTCCACAACTCTAGTCAATAACACCCAACACAAAACTTTGAATAACCATGATATCCATTCTCAAGGTGCTGCCACTTCAGAGCAATGACAATTTTGTGCATTCACAAGGTACCAGAGGTTCAACAAAAAGGAAAGTAGAAATGATTCATGATAACTGAACTGTTATCTTTAGGAAATCATCATAATCATTTATCATCATTTATTTATATAGGCCCATCACTGTACATGGTGCTTTACAAGAAAAAGAAAAAGAAAAAACAGTTCCCTGTCTTCAAGCCTACAATCTAAAGACACAACATGACACACAAGCAAAGGGAATGGTAGTGGGAGAGGAGATTAAGTCCAGCAGAAACTGGTGCTGCTTCTCCCCCTCCAAGGCCAGCACAGTGGCAATTGGGGTGGAGGGCCTTTCATCTCCTTCTGGGCCTAGGCATGAGGGAGCTGTATGAACATATGGTCCACACATATGGACTGCTTCCTGATCACAGGACAAATTTATTTTGTTTTAAAAACACAGACATTCTGGACCAGGCCAACAACTATCATGTCAGAATGCACAGAGAAGCTACTGAAATCCACAAACACCTAGACAACTTCAACAGGAAAGAAGAAACCCTGAAAGTAAACAAAATCTGGCTTCCAGTTTTGAACAACAATAGAATCAAAACTCAACACTTATAAAGGAATTCCACCCAGGGACAGGGGGATTTCCAGCAGATAATGGGCCATCAACCAACCATTAGCCAAACAGACACTAATCATCCTTGCATTTCTATAACCAGAAGCTAACCATTCAAATACACAAATTTACATATACTCCCCAACAGGGATTCACAATATATAAACTCCACACGCACTCCTACCCAACCATTCTCTGAAGATGCCAGCCACAGATGCAGGCGAAACGTCAGAAAAAAACTATACCAGAACACGGCTTCACAGCCCGGAAAAAAAACAAGGAAAATCTATACCTGCTAACCATTCCCAAGAGTACAACCACGTGGAGATGTATGACATGGACTCTCAGAAGTAAAAACTGGATACAAGGCTAAATAATTGCCAAAAACATAGGTGGCAGCTATTAAATACAGAAATTCATTAAGTGAGATTGACACCATGTGTATTTGACAGCAGCTCTTGGTTTTATATAACAAGAGTTCAAGCTGCTTGGAGCATGTGAATTAAGCTGGTCCTTAGCTTTCTTTGGGCCCAACATGACAATCTATTGGTTGAACAAGATCTAAACTCTGCAACCAACCTCCAACAGGATGCCCCTCAGATTTTAGAAAATAACCACCAAATTAGAAAAGAAAAACCTCACTGGGTTTACTTGTCACAGTTCTTATACTTCTGGTGTCATTTATTCACCAACTTCCCTAACTCTCTATGCCTCTTGCACCTCAGACCATGTTCTGTCAAGCTGTTCCATTTCTTCTGACTCCTAAATATCTCTTCTTTTCATGCTACTCCAACTCTAATCTGAGTACCTGATTCCACTCCTCTGCCCACCAAAACACACACACACACCCCACATTTCGGGAACGAGTGAGGTTTAAAAGTTTTCAGCCTCTTAAAACAATAGAAATATATCCTTTAAGAACTGAAAGTACAGTTGTCCCTCCACATCCTCGGCTTTAAGATTCACAGTTTTGGGAAGGCCCCCCTGCCACCCAAAAAACTGCAATGGGGTCACTGCTCCTGGAGAGGGTGGGAGGGGGTGGGAGGAAGCAGCGACGAGGCTTGGGTAGCCCCATCACTGCTCCTGGGGGGTGGGTGGGAGGAAGCAGTGATGAGGCTTGGGTAGCTCTATTGCTGCTCCGGGGGGGGGAGAAGCAGCGGGGGTTGCGGGAGGGCAGTGGCATGACCTAGTTTTTATTCGTGTTTTTTTCACATTTGCGGTGGTCTCACGCCCCTAACCCCCGCGAATGCGGAGGGACAACTGTACAAACAGGAAGTCAAGATGGTAAAATACAAACCTACAGTAAAAATAATGAAATTGTTTTCTCTTTTTTGAAATAAAACTTTGGATGGATTTGGAAGAGGGGGAAATAGTAAATGTGAAGGTAAGAGGAAGAGGAAAAGTGAAGCTCTATATAACTCCTTGGAGAGCCATGCGTCCAACCAAGCAAAAGTACAGCATACCTAAGAGTTCTCAGCATTACCTAAGAGTTCTTAGATTACCTAAAAGTTCTCAGCATGGACACTGGGGGAACTGCTGCAATCACCTGCAACACTTCTGGGATGTTTGTCTTCTTGTCTACAGAGGTGGGGAACTTCACATGCAACAAGTGCAAGCTGGTAGTCCTTTTGGAGGACAAAGTCCAGCAGCTGGAGACCCAGGTAGCTACACTTCAACATATTCGTGAGCAAGAGGTTTTCCCTGGACAGGAGAGAACAGTCTTGGACGGGGACCACACAGAGGAAGTGGCTGCAGAGGAGAGGGTCACTTCACATACACAGGAGGTAGACAGCTGGAGGAATGTCACACACAGAAATAGAAAAACCAGGAATTGTTCTGGCACCTTGCAGCTACAGAATCGATTCAAAGCCCTCTCCCTTATCAAGGATAACGAGGAAGAACAGCATGGACGGACTTCAGGGGCACAGCAGGGGACCCTGAGAGTACCACCACAAGGAACAGCTGCTGTGAAGCCTCGGCGGAGGTGTGTGGTTGTGGTGGGAGACTCCTTGCTGAGGGGTACAGAAGCAGTGGTGTGTGGGCCTGACAAGATGTCTCGGGAGGTGTGTTGTCTCCCTGGGGCAAAGATCCGTGATGTGATGGAGAGGCTGACAAGACTCATCAAGCCTACGGATCATTACCCCTTCCTTTTGGTCCACGTGGGAACCAATGATACTGCAAGGCACAGCTTTCCCAAGATCAGAAGAGATTATGAGGCTCTGGGGAGGAAGCTGAAAGAAATGGATGCCCAGGTTGTAATCTCATCTCTTCTGCCAGTTGAAGGGCATGGTCCAGGAAGGGAGAGGAAAATAGCCGATGTAAACAACTGGCTCCATAGATGGTGTCGCTGAGAACAATTTGGATTCTTGGATCAAGGGCTGCGATTCCATGAGGGGGGACTTCTGGCAAGGGATAGGGTGCATCTCACGACAGTTGGCAGAAACGTTTTTGCCAACAGTCTCAAGAATTTGATCAGGAGGGATTTAAACTGAGTCATATGGGGGAGAGAGAAAGTATTCTGGAAGGCAAAAGGGCTGGAGAAAATAGTCAAACTGTCATAGAGGGAACAAGGCAAACAGCGCAAGGACCCAACAGTGGGAGGCAAAAAAACTTGCACAGGCAGCAAGTAAAGGGAACACATTGTCTTAGATGTCTCTATACTAATGCTCAGAGCATGGGAAATAAGCAAGATGAACTTGAACTCCTAGCACAAAAAAGCAAATATGATGTAATAGGCGTTACTGAAACCTAGTGGGATGAGTCTCATGATTGGAATATAGGAGTAGAGGGGTATAACATTTATAAGAGAAACAGGCCAAACAGGAAAGGAGGAGGAATAGCATTATATATCAGGGATATTTACACCAGTGAAGAAATCCACGACATCAATACTGGAAGCCAGGTGGAGAGCATCTGGATAAAAATTAAAGGGGAGGGAAACAACAGGGGTGTTATTGTGGGACTCTACTACAGACCCCCAAGTCAGACGGAGGAATTGGATAATGCCTTTCTAGAACAAATGACCCCACATGCAGAAAGGAGAGATGTAGTAGTGATGGATGACTTCAACTATCCTGATATTTGCTGGAAATCTAACTCAACCAAAACTTCAAGGTCTAGCAAATTCCTTATTTGCCTGGAAGACAATTTCATTGTCTAAAAGGCGGAAGAGGAACAAGGGGGTCAGCTATTTTAGATCTGAACCTAACCAATAGGGACGACCTGGTTAATGGGGTGCAAGTGGTGGGATCCTTAGGTGAGAGTGATCATGTTCTCCTGGAGTTTGTTATACAATGGAAAGGAGAAGCCAGGCATAGTCAGACACGCATTCTAGACTTTAGGAAAGCTGATTTCAATAAACTCAGGGAAATACTGGGGGTAATCCCATGGTCAGGAATACTAAAAGAGAAGAGACTTCAAGACGGATGAGACTTTCTCAAAAGGGAGATACTGAAGGCACAATTTCAAACAGTACCAATGAGGAAGAAAAATGGGTGGTGTCTCAAGAAACCAGGATGGATGACTAAAGAACTTTAAACGGAGCTAAGTTTGAAACGGAACATGTATAGGAAATGGAAAAAGGGGGAAATCACCAGAGAAGAATTCAAACAGATAGCGAACACGTGTATGAGTAAAGTCAGAAAAGCTAAAGTGCAGAATGATCTCAGACTTGCTAGAGAGGTTAAGAATGATAAAAAGGGGTCTTTTTGGGTATGTCTGCAGCAAAAGGAAGAAGAAGGAAATGGTAGGGCCACTACGGGGAGAAGATGGCAAAATACTAACAGGGGACAGAAAAGACAGAATTACTCAACACCTTCTTTGCCTCAGTGTTTTCAGAAAAGCAAAAGGGTAAGCAACCTGAGGATAATGGAACAGAGGACAAAATAGGGGAAATCCAGCACAGAATAAGCAAAGAGGTAGTAGAGGAATACAAGCCAGAGGTTCTCAAGCCTTCAGCAGGCTTTCACCCCACTCCACCAGGCCAGAAGGCTGTAGTAGGGCCCTGAGGACTTCTTGGCAGCGAGGCAGCAGTGAGAGGGGGTGTGGCCAGGAGTGACTGGCGTCTTAAGCCAATCCCACACCCCTCAGGAACACCAGCCAGCAGCCACAAGGACTCTAAGCCTGCAATTGAAGTCAGCTGAGGCCGGGAATGGAGTGGGGGAGGAAATTGGAGTTGTGCTGGAGAAAGGGAGGTATGGTCGGAACAGAGTGAACAGATGTTACGAAAGAAGGCGGGATCACTGTTTGTTAGATATCCCATCTTCAGTTCACCCTGCTTCCCGGAATGGGTTGGAGAGCGTACCAACCATTCCACAGAACCTTACTTTGCTCCTCTGCAATGCCAGGTCGGTTAAGAATAAAACTCACATTATTTACGATCTTCTCTTGGATGAGGATGCCGACCTGGCTTGCTTCACAGAAACCTGGCTGGGAGAGGATAGCGCTGTCACGTGGGCGCAGGCCCTCCCAGCCGGGTATTCTGTCAGTGAGCAGGTGAGGGGAAGTGGACGGGGGGGCGGAGTGGCTCTGGTTTATAAGGATAATCTGACCTTGACCAGGATACTTGTCCGAAACACAGTCCACTTTGAGTGTATGTACCTTAGTTTGAGGACCAGGGATAGTTTGGGGATTCTGCTAGTATATCGACCACCCCGTTGTCTAGCAGACTCCCTAACCGAGCTGACAGAGCTGGTCTCAGAGTTGCTGTTGGAGTCACCCAGACTTTTAGTTTTGGGCGACTTCAACATTCCACTTGAGAACAGCTTGACAAATTTGACTGGTGCAGCTCGGGAGTTCATGGAAACCATGACAAACATGGGCCTATCCCAAATGGTCATCGGGCCCACACATTGTGCGGGTCATACCCTCGATGCGGTCTTCAGTACGGAACAGGAATATCCGTGGGCGGAGGTTATAAAAACCACCGCGTTGTCATGGACGGATCATTTCCTGGTCAAGATGGAGCTAAGAGCCACTGTCTGCCCCACTGGGGGTGGTGGACCTATTAGAATGGTCCGCCCTCGAAGGCTAATGGAACCAATAGGATTCCAGAAAGCCTTGGAGGGTTTAATGGTTGGTAACGCCGGTGACCCTGTCGAAACTTTGGTTAATACCTGGAACAACGATCTTACCAAGGCTATCGACACGATCGCTCCCAAGCGTCCTTTCCAACCCGCTTCAAACCGTAAGCCATGGTATACAGCAGAGCTTAGGAAAATGAAGCGGGTTGGACAACGACTAGAGCGCAACTGGTGGAAAACTCGACTCTTATCCGACAGGACTCGTCATAGGAACTTTCTTTGGTCCTATCGAGAGGCAATACATGCAGCACAGTGATCCTTCTCCTTTGCACGTATTGCGTCTGCAGAGTCCCGTCCAGCAGAGCTGTTTAGGGTGGTAAGGGAGATGACGCAGGTTATTCCTGCGCAGAACCCGTTGCTTAACCCAACGACGGCCTGCTGTGACGCATTTAACAATTTCTTTGCAGATAAAATCTCTCAGATAAGAGCCGACTTAGATACCAATAATTTGGCAGAAACAATTGACGAGGTGTCCAGCAACTCCGTTGATGTCAGTTTACTGGATCAATTTCAATTTGTGAGTACTGAGGACGTGGACAAGCTACTTGGTAGGGTTAGGAAGACGACCTGCCCTCTTGATCCTTGCCCTTCATGGCTGGCCATCCAGGGGGGGACTCCCTTGATGGTGTTCCTTAAGGACATCATCAATGCATCCCTCAGAGAAGGGTGTGTTCCATCTTGTTTAAAGGAAGCAGCCATTAGGCAGCTCCTGAAAAAATCTTCCCTTGACCCCCTGGACATGAACAACTATAGGCCGGTTTCTATGTTACCATTCTTGAGCAAAGTGATCGAGAGGGCAGTTGCGCTTCAACTCCAAGTGGTCTTGGATGAAACCGATTATCTAGACCCATTTCAAACTGGCTTTAGGACGGGATTTGGAGTTGAGACTGCCATGGTTGCCTTGACTGATGACCTGCGTCTAAGCATTGACAGGGGTAGTGTGACCCTGTTGGTGCTTTTAGACATCTCAGCGGCTTTCGATACGATAGATCATAGCATCCTCTTGGATCGCTTGAGGGGGTTAGGAATCGGAGGCACTGCGCTCCAGTGGTTCCGGTCCTTCCTCTCGGGCAGGTCCCAGAGGGTATTGCTCGGGGACAGCTGCTCCAGCAGAAAGGAGCTTACTTGTGGTGTTCCACAGGGCGCCATCCTGTCCCCGATGCTGTTTAACATTTATATGAAGCCGCTGGGTGAGATTATTCGCATTTATGGGGCTGGGTGTTATCAGTACGCTGATGACACCCAGATCTATTTCTCCTTGCCCCGATCATCGGCCTCGAATTCCGATGGCGTCTCTCCTCTTAATGATTGTCTTAAAGCAGTAATGGGCTGGATGAGGAAAAACAGATTGAGAGTAAATCCAGATAAAACGGAGGTGCTCATGGTAGCGGCCCCAAAACCAGGAGTTGGGTTGCAACCTCCAGTCCTGGACGGGGTCACGCTCTCCGTTAAGGACTGTGTTCGCAGTCTGGGGGTGCTCCTTGATTCATCGCTTCAGATGACGAGTCAGGTGAATGCAACAGTCAGGAGCGCCTGTTATCACCTTCGGCTGATACGCCAGCTGCGCCATTTCCTGGAAGTAAGGGACCTTGAGACTGTGGTGCACGCGCTGGTAACCTCCCGTCTAGATTTCTGCAATGCGCTCTACATGGGGCTGCCCTCATGCTTGGT
Organism: Gambelia wislizenii; assembly: GCA_030847615.1. NCBI lineage: Eukaryota > Metazoa > Chordata > Lepidosauria > Squamata > Crotaphytidae > Gambelia > Gambelia wislizenii. Next base: position 117,088,041 of record JAUMIR010000004.1, read on the forward strand.
CCGGAAACTTCAGTTGGTACAAAATATGGCAGCCAGAGTGGTCTCGGGAACATCTCGGAGAGACCATATAACTCCAGTATTAAAATCTCTCCACTGGCTGCCAATCAGTTTCCGGGCCCAGTATAAGGTGTTGGTTATTACCTTTAAAGCCCTAAATGGCTTGGGTCCAACTTATCTCCGGAACCGCCTCCTCCCATACAATCCTCCCCGCGCACTCCGGTCCTCTGGGAAGAATTTGCTTCAGCCACAAAAATCTAGGCTGTCTGCAACCTCCCAGAGGGCCTTTTCGGTAATCGCCCCCAAATTGTGGAATGACCTGCCGAATGAGATCCGTCAGATAACAAGCCTGAGTGGCTTTAAAAAAGCACTAAAGACGGATCTCTTTCGGCAGGCCTTTCCTAATTAGATCCCGGCCTCAGGGGATCCTGGCCTTTTCTAGGCTGCTGGCCATTTATTATATTTATTGTATTTATAGTTTTAAAAGTGATTTTAGATTAGTTGTTTTAATTTATATTTGTTTAATGTTTTTTTATGGGGGAGGGTGGGAGTGGGGGTGTTTAGGGATTTTATTTGTATTGTATTTTAAATTTTGTAAGCCGCCCCAATTGTTTTAACAGAGGGGCGGGGTATAAATAAATTTTATTATTATTATTATATTATTAGGATTCCAGAAAGCTTTGGAGGGGTTAATGGTTGGTAATGCTGGTGACCCTGTCGAAGCTTTGGTTAATACCTGGAACACCGACCTTACCAAGGCTATCGACATGATTGCTCCCAAGCGTCCTTTCCAACCCGCTCCAAACCGTAAGCCATGGTGTATACAGCAGAGCTTAGGAAAATGAAGCGGGTTGGACAACGACTGGAGCGCAACTGGCGGAAAACTCGACTCTTATCCGACAGGACTCGTCATAGGGACTTTCTTTGGTTCTATCGAGAGGCAATATGTGCAGTGCAGAGATCCTTCTCCTCTGCACGTATTGCATCTGCAGAGTCCCGTCCAGCAGAGCTGTTTAGGGTGGTAAGGGAGATGACGCAGGTTATTCCTGCGCAGAACCCATTGCTTAACCCGACAGTCTGCTGTGATGCGTTTAACAATTTCTTTGCAGATAAAATCTCTCGGATAAGAGCCGACTTAGATGCCAGTCTCTCTCTCTCTCTCTCTCTCTCTCTCTCTCTCTGGCTTTTCTTCGCAAACGAAGATTCAGGAAGGACTCATCCCGCGCTTTCTGCAGGCGCGCTGATGACTAAAAAGGCCAATCCGAATTAAACAAGTCCGGTTGCAAAAAGCACAGCAGAAGGTCTCCTTGGGTGATTTTTTGACAGAAACAACTGATGAGGTGTCCAGCAACTCCGTTGATGTAAATTTACTGGATCAATTTCAATCCGTGAGTACCGAGGACGTGGACAAGCTACTTGGTAGGGTGAGGAAGACGACCTGCCCTCTCTATCCTTGCCCTTCATGGCTGGCCATCCAAGGGGGGACTGCCTTGATGGTGTTCCTTAAGGACATCATCAATGCATCCCTCAGTGAAGGGTGTGTTCCATCTTGTTTAAAGGAAGCAGCCATTAGGCAGCTCCTGAAAAAATCTTCCCTTGACCCCCTGGACATGAACAACTATAGGCCGGTTTCTATGTTACCATTCTTGAGCAAAGTGATCAAGAGGGCAGTTGCTCTTCAACTCCAAGTGGTCTTGGATGAACCTGATTATCTAGACACATTTCAAACTGGCTTCAGGACGGGATTTGGAGTTGAGACTGCCATTGTTGCCTTGACTGATGACCTGCATCTAAGCATCAACAGGGGTAATGTCTCCCTGTTGGTGCTTCTAGACCTCTCAACAGCTTTCGATACAATAGATCATAGCATCCTTCTGGATCACCTGAGTGGGTTAGGAATTGGAGGCACTGCTCCAGTGGTTCTGGTCCTTCCTCTCGGGCAGGTCCCAGAGGGTATTGCTCAGGGACAGCTGCTCCAGCAGAAAGGAGCTTACTTGTGGTGTTCCACAGGGCGCCATCCTGTCCCCGATGCTGTTTAACATCTATATGAAGCCGCCAGGTTAGATTATTCGGAGTTATGGGGCTGGGTGTTATCAGTACACTGATGGCACCCAGATCTATTTCTCCTTGTCCCGAGCATCGGCCTTGAATTCCGATGGCGTCTCTCCTCTTAATGACTGTCTTAAAGAGTAATGGGCTGGATGAGGAAAAACCGATTGAGATTAAATCCAGACAAAACGAAGGTGCTCATGGTAGCGGCCCCAAAACCAGGAGTTGGGTTGCAACCTCCAGTCCTGGACGGGGTCATGCTCTCCATTAAGGACTGTGTTTGCAATCTGGGGGTGCTCCTTGATTCATCGCTACAGATGACTAGTCAGGTGAATGCGACAGTCAGGAGCGCCTGTTATCAGCTTCGGCTGATACGCCAGCTGCGCCATTTCCTGGAAGTAAGGGACTGTGGTGCACGCGCTGGTAACCTCTTGTCTAGATTTCTGCAATGCGCTCTACATGGGGCTGCCCTCATGCTTGGTCCGGAAACTTCAGTTGGTACAAAATATGGCAGCCAGAGTGGTCTCGGAAACATCTCGGAGAGACCATATAACCCCAGTATTAAAATCTCTCCACTGGCTGCCTATCAGTTTCCGGGCCCAGTATAAGGTGTTGGTTATTACCTTTAAAGCCCTAAATGGCTTGGGTCCAACTTATCTCTGGAACCGCCTCCACCCATACTATCCTCCTCGCGCACTCCGGTTTTCTGGGAGGAATTTGCTTCAGCCACAAAAATCTAGGCTGTCTACAACCTGCCAGAGGGCATTTTCAGTAATCGCCCCCAAAGAGTGGAATGACCTGCCAAACGAAATACATCAGATGACAAGCCTGAGTAGCTTTAAAAAAGCACTAAAGACGGATCTCTTTCGGCAGGCCTTTCCAAATTAGATCCTGGCCTCAGGGGATCCTGGCCTCGTTTAGTCTGCTGGCTATTTATTGTATTCATTGTATTTATTGTTCTTAAATGTGATTTTAGATCAGTTGCTTTTTAACTTATACTTGGTTAATATTTTTTTATGGGGGAGGGTGGGGGTGGGAGTTGTTTAGGGATTTTTATATGTATTGTATTTTAATTTTTGTAAGCCGCCCTGATTGTTTAACAGAGGGGCGGGGTATAAATAAATTTATCATTATCATTATCATTATTATTATTATTATTATTCTAAATGAATTTAAATCTCCAGGACCAGATGAACTACATCCAAGGGTATTAAAAGAGCTGGCAAATATAATCTCAGAGCCATTGGCAATTATCTTTGAGAACTCCTGGAGAACAGGAGAAGTCTCAGCAGACTGGGGGAGGGCAAATGTTTTTCCCATCTTCAAAAAGGGGAAAAAAGAGTATCCTAACAATTATCGTCCAGTTAGTTTGACGTCAATACCAGGTATGATTCTAGAGCAGATAATTAAACAGAGTGTCTGTGATCATTTAGAAGGCAATGCCATAATCACAAAAAGTCAACATGGGTTTCAGAGAAACAAGTCATGCCAGACTAATCTGATCTCTCTCTCTCTCTCTCTTTTTTTGTAAAATTACCAGCTTGGTAGATGAAGGGAATGCTGTGGATATCGCATACCTTGATTTCAGTAAGGCCTTTGACAAGGTTCCCCATGACATTCTTGCAAACAAGCTTATAAAATGTGGGCTAGACAAGTTAACTGTTCAATGGATTTGTAATTGGTTGACCGGCCGAACCCAAAGGGTGCTCAGCAGTGGCTCCTCTTAGTCTTGGAAAGATGTGACCAGTGGGGTGCCACAGGGTTCTGTCCTAGGCCCGGTGCTATTCAACATCTTTATCAATGACTTGGATGACGGAATTAGGGACATGCTTATCAAATTTGCAGATGACACCAAATTACGAGGAGTAGCTAAGACCCTAGAGGATAGGATCAAAATTCAAAATGACCTGGATAGACTGGATAGCTGGGCCAAAGCTAACAAAATGAAATTCAATACGGAGAAATGTAAGGTACTGCACTTAGGGCAAAAAACCGAAATGCATAGATATATGATGGGGGAGACCTGGCTGAACAAGACTAAGTGCTAAAGGGATCTAGGAGTCCTAGTAGACGACAAGTTGAACATGAGTCAACAGTGTGATGTGGCAGCTAAAAAAGCCAATGCGATTTTGGGCTGCATCAATAGAAGTATAGTGTCTAGATCAAGAGAAGTAATAGTGCCACTTTATTCTGCCTTGGTCAGGCCTCACCTAGAATACTGTGTCCAGTTCTGGGCACCACAATTCAAAAAGGATATTGACAAATTGGAGCATATCCAGAGAAGGGCGACTAAAATGGTGAAAGGTCTGGAAACCATGCCTTATGAGGAGAGACTTAGGGAGCTGGGTATGTTTAGCCTGGAAAAAAGAGGGTAAAGGGGCAATATGATAGCCCTGTTTAAGTATTTGAAGGGGTGTCACATTGAGGATGGATTAAGCTTGTTTTTTGCTGCTCCTGAGACTAGAACACGGAACAATGGATGCAAGCTCCAGGAACAGAGATTCCACCTTAACATTAGGAGGAACTTTTTGACAGTAAGAGCTGTTCAGCAGTGGAACACATTCCCTCGGAGCGTGGTAGGGTCTCCTTCCTTGGAGGTCTTTAAACAGAGGCTGGATAGCCATCTGTCAGGGATGCTTTGATTGTGTATTCCTGCATAGCAGGGGGTTGGACTGGATGGCCCTCATGGTCTCTTCCAACTCTACAATTCTATGATTCTAAGTGTAAAGAGAGGAGAGTAAGGAAGAGAAGGAAGATCGAGAGGTAGAATGAAAAAGTGCTAAGAAAAGTAGAATTAAAGGAGATACAATATGAGATCGAATGGGTATAGAATGTGTATTAAGATGGAAGAATATTTAGAAAATATATACTATTAGTAAGGTTCTTATAGGAGTTCCAAATGTTTTTTTCTTTCCTATTTATTGATATATGTTACATTTAATGTCGTACTCAAAATTGCTAGATCTCTGTATTGCATGTTTTATTTTGTATGTTTGAATTGGTTTTTTTTCTCTTAAATAAAAAAAGTTTCCAGCCTCTTGCTAATAAAACATGAAAATCATTAGACCCTGTCCTCCTTAGTGTCTCATTCACCACAACAGCTGTGTATTAATATCTGTTCATGTCTGAAATAAAATACTGCATCTTTGAAGAGCCACAAGGAATGCCTAACAACTATGCACTTGGTGGAGTATAAGAACTCTCTCCTTAAGTATCACTCCCTCAGGATCAACAAAAATACACCAAACAAACAAACAAAACAAGAAGGTATGAAATTAACACGACTTAAATTTGAGGACATCAATACAACGAACAGTGCAATACTATTCTGCCTGTTCAACAACACAAATGCACACACTCTACTTCTGGCACCTCTATTCACTTATTCCTTCCTTTCCCCCCAAAAAACAGAAATAATTTGATGAAAATACCAGCCGTCCTAAATTATTTAGGAAAACAATGCCAGAGGATGCAGTCCTGGTGAGCAGCTTGCCAATACCTTTCTCCCTCTCTATTCATCAGTTCTGTCAAGATAGGCCTCTATGTTGCATTGCCACAGCTCAACAGCAGACTATGGAAAGATAAATAAAAACAAGGACAAACCAGCATACCATCTCATTAAGATTACACAATGGTTAAAGTGTGATTAATGTGTGTATCTACTTGGAACTAGACTACTTTGTATTTCACTAATAATATGGAAAATGGTAAACTGCCAACCCAGCAGTTTAACTAACCCTCCTCAATTAAATTGCTGAAATGCAAATCAAATACATGATCAATACTAACATACCCACTGTATGGATGTAGCACCAGCATCCTCTCATCAATAAAGATCCATAAGTAACAATTATATTTATATTTAATTGTTATGGTTTCTCCTCAGAAGAAATGAAGTGTTTATTAAGAACATTAGAAAACACCAAACTTCTCAAAGGTTTTTGTACCTCTTCAATTTATCATTTACCATGGTCAGCCACGTTCAGAGACAGAATACCGTGAATACCAAATGAAAAGAGCAAAGCAAGAGGGGATCATTATAAACAGCATGCCTTGCTTGTGAATGACATGTGACACCTTGCTGGACTCAACTAGAGAGAGAATACTAGGCTACATGAACTTCATGTCTTGACACTCCCCTGGAAACAAATTAAAAGATGAATACAAGCCCTATCAGCTAGACAACACCAGTTATGTAATGCTGACTAAAATTTCAACTGATTTGCTAAATACAATGAAATATTTGAAAACACTCAAACACTTGACATTTTCTCTTCATTTACAATAGTTTGGAAATAACATGTCAATTAATTCCCCAAGATATCAGTTAATTGGCTTTCCCCCTAGCAATTCCTTCTAACACAAGATTCCCCAATTAATGCTTATGTTAAATTAAATATGTTTCAATAAACTTGGTTGTTAGAATTCATTAGAATTTATTACGGTGGATGCCTCTCCCTTTTTCAGATTCAGGAAAAGGATTAGAATTGGAGGAAATGCATCACATGGCTCTGTTATTACATGGCTCTGTTATTAGGGAGGGCAGAAAGAAAGAGATACTTTTCTGAAGAAGAAAAGGGTCTCTTAGAATGGGGATTGGAGGAGAGTGACTTGTTTGGAGATCAAGGTCTCCAAGCTGCCAGAGCCTTTCAGGAAATTAAAACTTTTAGGCCTGAAAGACAGGTCTGCCTCCCACTGGCTCTATGGAAAGAAAGTCTTTCAGGAGGGTGTCTCTTTCAGGAGATGTGACTCTTTTCAAATAATTCAGATTGAGTCTGACTGACTGAAACAGGTTACAATTTATCTGAAGGCATTCGGTGGAGCAATAAGGGTAGAAATTTTCTTTTCTGGCTAACACTATTGCATTCACACAGAACCATTCAGTGGAACTGTTTCAAGTGGTCAGGAATATATTACAATCTGGCCCAAAAGAGAATGTAAGCTACTCAACAGCCTACTTTGAAGAATTTGCACACCACTTTATAGATAAAATTTCTCTGACTTGGACGTTGGTGTTGATGCAGGTCTGGTGGATGTAACCTTGGCCCCTGCTTGTCCAATGTTGATGGATACTTTTCAAATTGTGCAGCCTGAGGATCTGGACAGGATCCTTGGCAAGGTGAGAGCCATCACATGTGTACTAGACCCTTGCCCCTTCCTGGTTTCTTAAACAGGCCAGAGGAAGACTGGCTAGGTGAGTAAGGAAAGTGATTAATACCTCTTTATAACAAGGCAGGATCCCAACAGACCTGAACGAGGCTGTGGCAAGACCTTTTCTAAAAACACCTTCCCTGGATCCCACTATAATGGATAACTAGAGGCCAGTCTCAAACATTCCATCTTTGAGCAAGGTGCTAGAGTGTGTGTTGGTTTCTCAACTCCAGGGGCTCCTGTATAAGAAAGATTATCTGGTTTCAGGCCTGATTATGGGATGGAGACAGCTTTCGTGACCTTGGTGGATGACCTATGCCAGGAACTGGACAAGGGGAATGTGTCCCTGTTTGTTCTGCTGGATCTCTTGGTGACTTTTGATACCATTGTCCATGATATCCTTCTGAGTTGCCTCTCTGGGGTGGGGTTTGGTGGTACTATTCTACAGTGGCTCCATATTTTCCTGGAGCAGCGTTATCAGAGGGTGGTGCTAAGGGTTCCTGCTTGACTCCTTGGCCATTAGCCTGTGGAATCATTCGAGGTTCTGTTTTGTCCCCTGTGCTATTTAACACACACATGAAACTGCTAGGAGAGGTTTTGATAAGCTTTAAATCTAAACAATTAAATCTACCTTCTGAAAATGACTATTGAATCCCTTTTGAGTGAAAAACAAGGTGAAGGCCCCATATAGACTTTCTAAGTATAGTACTAATTTACTGGAAATAAACCTTAGGAAGATACAGTGAAATTCTTTGAAAAACATATGATATGATAGAGCAGTCATCTTAGCTATATTAACCTTACCCCAAATACTTAATCTGAATGATGCCTAGCTATCAAAATTATGAGATATTTCAGCAAGCAATGTGAATAAATTCAGTTTAATTATTTGAATAATATTCCAAGGAACCAACATGCCTAAATAGCCAATAGCTTGAGGACACAAGCAAAACTGCCAACATGAACCTATATGGCCAATTAGTCCCAAGAAGCACACGCCATTTTTTAAAGACTGAGAGAGTATAGGGGCTTTGAGGACTTCAAAACAGTGTTGTGTTGTGTGTTGAATTACAAAGAAGCTCCCAGTTCCTAAGGGCTACATGATTCCCACTCCTGTTTTAAGCCATCCGGTTTATTAGCATACCATGAAAAACATTATCATAAAAGTAGAAAATATGAAATGACTACAAGGTTTCCTTTCAACTTTCAAGAACACTTATGTTATATAGATAGAAGTGACAGTCAGGAGTGCTTTGGTTATTAAGCCAGCTGCGCTGCATCCGTTCCTAGAACTGGAGGACCTAAAGATTACACATTGGTAGCCACACTGGTAACCTCAAGGCTGGACTTTTGCAATGTGCTGTACATTGGGCTGCCTCTGTACCAAGTTCAGACACTTCAATTAGTTTAGAACATGGCAGACAAATTGGTTACTGGTACATCTAGGAATGATCATATTACACCAATATTAAAATCACTTCACTGATTGCCAATTAGTTTCTGGGCAAAGTACAAACGGTTAGTTATTACCTTAAAAGCCCTACATGGTTTGGTTCCTAGTTACCTACAGGATTGCCTTCTCCTGTATAACCCTCCCCAAATGTTCAGGTCCTCTGGAAGACATCTAACTTCAGTCAGCCAAAACTAGGCTGACTGTTACCCAGAGGACATTTTCTTTGGCAGATCCAAACTGTGGAATAACCTGCTGGAAGAGAGATTCATCCCCTCAAAATGCTGTCTAAGTTTGAATCAGCAGTAAAGACCAGCCTCTTCTGGCAAGCCTATCTAGACTATATTTAGATCATGGTTTTTAAAATAATTATTGATGGGTTTTAATATGTTTAATATATATATATTAAACATATTTTATTTTATTTTAACTGATTTTATATGCTATGTTATTTGTTGTTTGCTTATTTTTTATTATTACAGTATTTATACCCTGCTCTTCAGCCACAAAGGCTCTTAGAGCGGCTTACAAATTGTTTTAGCAATAGCATTTATACATCTACACTGCATTATAGTACACCAGATACTCCCTAAGTAGTTTACAATGTGTGTTAGCTAATTGTTGTTCTGTCTCTTGATCCACAGGGATAGGTAGGTGAGAAATAATAATAATAATAATAATAATAATAATAATACCTCTAAATCTGGAGGCTACAGAGAACAGGATTAGTACTGCATGGGGAGTAGGGGGTCAATGTCCATTCCCACTCCCAGGCCATGACACAGACCACAAAAGTGGGGTTTATGGGTCACATGTGACACATGGGCTGCAATTTTTCCATCCTCAGGTGAAAATTGGGAGCAGAAACTTCAATCTCCTCTCTGCACCGCATGAAAGAAGAGAGCAGAATTAGCTCAAAGTTCAACATGGCTTGTTCACACCTGTTAAAACCTTAAACCTAAAATATTAAAGCTCTGGTCTGCAAACGTGATCAACATGAGTCTTTAATTTTCTTGGAATTCATGTAACATTTTCCCTGTTCCCTGCTTGCAGAGCTAAACTGCAGTGAAATTGTTTCCATATACCCTTTCAGCACGGCTCCTCAATCAACAGAAACTGCAGAAGGGAATTGAAGTAATGCAAGTGACACCTCCAGAACTAATAGGTACCTTTAAAAGTGCTCTGATAATGTTTAATTTGTGTATCACCTCAAACTGATATCTGTAAATAGATGTAATTAACAATAGGATAAATTTGTTCTGTAGTGTATTATTCAAGGCCATTAGGCAAATTTTCTCCCCACAATATGAAAAATGTCAGTTACTTAATTAGCATACCTACTTAACATGAAAAACCTTCTAGTGCATCCAAATAAACTTTTTGTTTTGGTGAACTGTGGGGAAAAACAACATCAATTAAGCTTGTTCTAGGACTATTTTTAAATGTTCAAACAGCTTGCAGAAAATTGAGAAGTTACAGCAACTAACTTGATATTAAGTAAAACATGGATTTTAACCCTCACCTTTTGAGACAAAGTGGATGTGCTCTGACCAAGCTACCATGTAACCCTGTCCATTTTTCAAGATAACCTGCTGCTGCCTTCTTGTGTGCCACTGCTTTCTGAGCCACAATGAGGGGAAAGTTGTTTTTTTTAGGCTACAACTCCCAGAACCACCTCCTGGCCAGCATGGCCACTGGTACCATCAATATGCAGAACTTGCTGTTCTTAGAGGTTAGGTTATCTCCTTTCTTTGGCTCCACCGGCAATTTAAAATTTTCTTCTTAAGTTTTTGGTTCTGTTATTACTGAATGCAACTTATTCTTTGGAGGTGGGACCCTTGTTTTGTTTTCTCTTGATACTATTTTCAGCCCAATAATTTTGCTGTAATGATGGATCATTGTTACTATTCATTTCTGCACTAGCTTTTATATTTCTTTAGCTATTCCAAATCTCCTTTTGGGGAAAAGGGGTAGCAATATCATTTTTTAAAAAATATAAATAAAATAAACATATCTCTGATCTGAATAGTGGAAGGTGCTGCCTCGGATTGTGGTGGAGTCGCCTTCTTTGGAGGTTTTTAAAGAGAGGCTGGATGGCCATCTGTCAGGTATGCTTGGCAAGGGGTTGGACTAGATGGCCTTTGTGGTCTCTTCCAACTCTATGTTTCTATGAATAATCTAGTCTAGGGCTCAATAATCAGAGCTGGAAGTCAATGCGCTCATTTTACTTATTCGGGTTTATTTGACAGCTGGCCTAAATCAGTAAGATCTATTTGCATTAATTATCATCCTAGTTGAGAAGAAATATGAAATAATTTGAATAAAATTCAGTTTTAGAAAAGCTCACTGGAGAGCAAGCCTTTACACACAGAACTTTAGTGGCTAGGTTTTTCAATAAACAAAAAGCAACTTTAGAAATCTTGAGCATCTTTTAAAAGAAAACAGAACATCTTTAACAAGGAAAAAAAAACCTTCTTTTGAATACTAGAAAATTATTGGCATGATCCAAAATGGAATTTATCATATTGGACTTCTTTTTTTAGGTTTAATCTTCTTCTCTATGCATGGGAGAGCACTGCCAGAAAAGCCAACTAAAGTGCTAAAAGCTAAAGTGATAAGCATCTTCAGCTTTATTATTGGTGCCTAATGTTATTCCTGTGGCTTATGCTGGCAAGGTAAATCAGACCTACTGCTGGCTTTAACACTTTTGTACAGTACAGTATGCTGCTGACATACTAAATTCTCAATGTTAAAGTAATGTTTTGAAATGGATTCTTGTGCCCTCAGCTACAGTAGGCATATATCTCTCCAATGCCTGGCTTACAACAGCCGATGGTATATTAAGATGCTGTCATAGCTATTAAGGTCATTAACACTTGCACATATATTTGAGTATATTCCTGTGCAATTTCAGAGCACATTATTTGCATCCTATTATGCACCAGCAAATCTATTCCTCATATTCCCACAGGAAGCCACTCATAGGAGCGACCTACATAGTATTCACTATTCTGATTCAAAATATGAAGCAGCAGCAAAATAAATGAGAAGCAATGCAGGACAGATGCAGTGACTATGAGAACAGTTAAGCAAGAGCTCCAGCTAATAAATGACAAATGCAGATGAATGCAGACAAATGTAGCATAATGAGTCTCAGAGGAACAAAGAATAAATTGGGGGAGGGGGATAAATTATATACCTAATGGGAAAGCTCAACTACAGCTGAGAGGAAGAAGAGAGACCTAGGAGGTATTAAACCTGAGTGCTGCCACAACCCCTAGGACAAAATGGATAAGACCTAAATGCTCTTGCGGGTAATGTTACATATAGCCTTTCCTACAACAGCTCTAATAAGCAGAATTCAGTCCATAAAACGGGGGGGGGGGAGTAGCTGAAAAACTCACATTGACTTTGGCTACATCTTATTGTACAATGAGAATCTGACAGCATGGGCAATTTCTTACGTTTCATTTTCAGTAACTGAGATGCCAGCACCCAAATCTGCCTGGAAGCTGTAGTTTCTGATGAAACACTAACATTCAGATCCAAGATGTATGTGAGCCAAGTAGGTCTTCTGGACCTACTCGAGAGCACTCTTTTAAATTACTATTTTACTTACGGTACTTAAATTGCTATTTTACTTACGCTACTCCAGAGCTAAGCTCTACAAGTGGTTCCAGTTTCCAGAAGTAGTTTTACAAGCTTTTGGAATAGAACACATTCTGAGTAGGTAAGACACTCCTAGAGATTGTCTTTAAATGGTTAAAGAAACAATCATGCAATTAACTGGGAATCCCACCTGTCTAAATGGGTTCCTGCACCAATCCACACTATTCGGAAGGAGGGGGGGCCAAAACAGCAAAAACAACACAGGAAAATCCTTCACGGCTTTTCCCATACTTTTTTTTAAAAAAAATGTGACAGGGTGTGCATTCCTGCTCTTTAGGACAATCACACTACAAGAAATTTGAAGAGAAGCACAAAGCTGATTGGCCAAGTGACAGCGGGGGCAGGGCTTACTAACGGCAAACGCCCTCTGCCACCACATTGGATTTTCACCTTAGCGATCACTCACTAAGACAATAAAACAGGATGGTTATTTTTTGTCTTGATTTCCTGTAAAATTGGAAAAGCACTATATCGCTCCAGTGTACCTTAGATGACTTAAAAAAAATATAATAATGGCGGCGAAGAACTAATGCAAGTAAGTCACTTGCGAGCACCATCTGGAATGTGAGGCTTATGGGGACTTCTGAGGCAACCCCCCCCAAAACCATTAAGACATGTCGCTGCTGCGAGATACGATTACTATGAGGTACTCTGGATTTTTTTCCTCTTGTGTAGATGGACCCCTAGAGATTTCTGATGCTACAAACATTTCTCCTTGAAATGCAGATTTCTAGAATATAGTTTAAATGTGGCTCCCCACGTTCTGTGTAATGAAATCATGAGTTGTTCCAGTTTCTGCACAGGCCCCCCCCAAAAGAGAGGAAGATTTAGGCTAGCCCTGGAGTTGTTCTAAATGATTTCCCTCCCACTGTGATCAGCAGTAGTCAAACCAAGCCAAACCGAGAAGTAGATTCCAGAAGAAGACTAACAACTACCATTCCTTTCCCCCTTCCACCCTGACGGGAGGAGTCTAGGAACACTGTGGACTTTTTGAGAGCTCTGAGCAAATGGGCATAACTGCTCTGCTTAGCTGTAATCAGGAGTAAACCACACCAAACTCATAGGATTGCCTTATTAGTTAATATAGGTATTAATAATGGATCTGCTCTTTTGGCATAAAGTGGTGGGTGGCTGAAAACAAAGCCTTAAGTTTAAATTAGCAGAAGGGCCACTGTATCTACAATGTCATTCAACTGTAACATTAATGATGGCTCTTATTGGCAAAATAATTACTTTTTTAAAAATATAACAGTCTACTTAAAATGATAACATGCGAGGTTTCTATTTTCTGAGTACATTTTTTTTATTCACAAATGTCCGAACTATATAAAACAAAACAATAACAATACATAATAGAAAGTAAGGGGGTCTTGTAGCACCTTTGAGACTGAGAGAAAGAAATTGTAGCATAAGCTTTCACAGACTTGATCTGAGGACTTAACTGAGGAAGTAGACCAAATCTATGAAACTTATACTACAATTTGTTTCTCTCACCCTCAAAGGTGTTACAAGAGCCACTTGCTTACTGATATTCCAGACTAACAGGGCTATGTCTTTGAATACATAATAGAAAAGAAGAAAACAAAAAAGAGAGAAAAGATAGACAAGTCAGAGCCTAAAAATAGAAAAATAGAAAAAAAAAAGTGACTTCCAATCATCTTTCAGTGGTTATTAAGACATAGAATCAGTCTAGATCTCCCTCATCTCAATAAATCCTCCTCCTCCTTTTGCTCATATATTCTTATTAATAATCAAAATCAAAACTTATAAAATCACACACACATACATATACATATACTGTACATATATATATATATATATATATATATTTCAAAAAAAGTCAATACAGCATTAGTAATTTATATCAACTACTATTATCAATCTTCCCAAAAGTTAAACTAAACAAATTGCTCCTTCTCAATAACTCATTCTGTTTTAAGAACAATCTATAATAATATAAAAAATATAAAATCATTTCATCCTTATACTTGGACAATTCTCCCATCTCTTTTCCAGCTGTGTCTCCAAACTGCCCACTAAAAGAAAGTTAAATTCTACTTAATCCTTCATCTATAAGACAAATCTCAACCTTATTATAATTTTTAAAAAATTATTTCCCCCTTAATTTCCTTTACGCCCATTTCCGTTATAACCTCCACATCCGTGAGACTGGTACCCACAGTTTCCACTTACCGTATATTCCGGTGTATAAGACGACTTTTGAGCACTCAAAAGTGCCCTCCAAAATCGACAGTCGTCTTATACGCCGGATATACTTTGCTTCACCTGCCTGCCTATCTCCTGCCTCTTCGCAAACGGAGGGAACAGGCAGGAGATGGGGCAGGGGGGTGAAGCAAAGTGCTTTTCCAGTTCATTCGCCCCCCTCCTCTGCCTTCTCCCCCTTTGGGGAGCAACGGAGACAGAGGAGGGGGGTGAACGTTGTGGTTTGCCGCGGCCACCGCTTGATCGCTTCTGCAGCGGCCAAGGCAAACCGCTAGATTCGCCCTTTTCCCCCACCTTGCTTGAAGGTGGAGGAAAAGGGCGAAAATGCCCCGTTTTGCTCCGCGACCCCGATCCCTCCTTCTGGGCTCCCTTCCGAAGGAAGCCCAGGAGGAGGACGCGGGGCCGTGGAGTCAAACCCCGGGATTCGCCCCCTCCTCCCAGCCACCCGTCCACCCTCCACTCATCCACCCCCCTTCCCCAAAGCCGCGATCCCACTGGAATCGCAGCTTTGGAGAGGGGGGTGGCTGCAAAGCCCCCTCCCCCTCCCTCCAGCCACCCCCTTCCCCAAAGCCGCGCTTTGGAGAGGGGGGATGGCTGCGAAGCCCCCTCCACCCAGCCACCCTCCGCCCAGCCACCCTCCTCCCCCAAAACCATGCTTTGGAGAGGGGGGGTGGCTGCGAAGCCCCCACCCCCAGCCACCCTCCGCCCAGCCACCCCCCTTCCCCAAAGCCACGCTTTGGAGAGGGGAGTGGCTGCGAAGCCCCTCCCTCCAACCATCCTTCCACCCTCCCCGAAGCCCCCTTCCGCCACCCCCCCAGCCAGCTGGCCATCCCACATTCCCCAACCCACCAGGAGGCTGGGCAGCCTCCTTGTGGGTTGGAGAATCGTGGGAGGAGGAAGAACCCCCCTTAGCCAGCTGTCCATCCCGCATTCCCCAACCCAAAAGGGGGCTGGGCAGCCTCCTCATGGGTTGGGGAATCGTGGGAGAAGAGAGAACCTCCCCAAGCCAGCTGGCCATCCCGCATTCCCCAACCCACCAGGAGACTGGGCAGCCTCCTGTTCGTTGGGGAATCGCAGGAGGAGGGAGCCCAGAAGGAGGGATCGGGGCTGTGGAGTTAAATCCCTAGATTCGCTCCCTCTCCCTTGACGATGGGGAGAGGGGGCGAATCCCAAGGTTTGGCTCCACGGCCCCGCGATCTCCCTGTGGAGCCAAACGGGGCATGTTCGCCCCTTCTCCCCACCTGAAGGTGGGGAGAGGGGGCAAATCTAGGGGTTTGCCGCAGCCGCCCTGCTTCCCCCGCATTGGTCCCCTTCGGAAGAGCCAAGACAGAGGGAAGGGGGCTGCTGAGGCAAACTGGGCATTTTCGCCCCTTTCCTCCACCTTCGAGTCCAGTTTGACTGGAAGGTTGAAGAGAGGGGCGAATGTTGCCCTGCCAGCTGATCCTGTTCGCTTTCCCAACTCACGAGGAGATCCTCATGAGTTGGGAAACAAAGAGGATCAGCTGGCAAGGCTCCCCCAGCCAGCCAAATTGGGGGGGGGGTCTTATCTGGCAAATATATGCCTAAGCCTAGATTTTTGGCTAGAAATTGGGGGGTCTTATACGCCAAGTCGTCTTATACGCTGGGATATATGGTACACACATCTGAAAAATATGCCCCTTCAAGGCATTTTCTAGGTCCTTCAGCATGATTCTACAGTATGCTTCCACTGGATGTTCACCATAATGTCATGCTGGAAGACCTAGAAAATGCTTATATAGGTGTTCCCTCTAAGAATCTCTAAGAAATGCTTATATAGGTGTTCCTCCAGTGTGACTCTATGGTATGCTTGGGCTGGAAATCAGTCATTTCAATAGGGTTTGCTATTATCCATAGTTTTGCATTTCTATGTTAAGTTCAGGAACATACCCCAACAGATATGAGGGTCATACTGTATTTCCAAAACACCCCTTTTCCTTTGCATCAAAAACCTCTGATGTCCTTCTCCCTCCAACATCACTTCAAAATCTCCAAACTCATCTTGGTCTGGCTGACAACCTCCCATAATGTTTTCTTCTTAATATTCTGATGTCTCCCCTCATTCCTCATCCTCCATCCAACAGTCAATTATTCCATCTGATTCTCTAACTTCCAGCATTTCAGTCATCACTAATCTGTAATTCTTGCAGTTGTTTTTCATCAGTTTAAATTCATTTCATATCCCTTGCCAAACCACAGGATCAAATACATTTTCTTGGGATTGAATCATTGTCATTCTTCTATTGATCACAAGCTTGGCATATACAAGTTAAAAATTTCTCTCCACAGGAACTCCTCAGATACAGTGTTGCAATGGCATAGCCTGACTGTTTAGCTTCTCTTATTATTCAAATTGCTTTCAATGGGATACCTCTACCAGAAAAAACAAATCCACTTTCCCAAAACAAACCAATCTCATTTGTTAAAGTCTCTTTCCTCAGTCCATTTTACTTGCAAAGTGTTCACAAAGTAAACTAATCTTCCAACTTTTTTCTTTTTAAATCAAAATCTTATTAACCTTTCTGATTTAAGAACCTCAAAGATTCTTAAAAGTAGTCCTTAATGTCTCTCGTATAGTACAGAAAGCAGGAAACTCACTGAGGCATTCTTGTCACCACTGAGTCAAAGATTTCTTTTTGTTAAGCAAATTTAGATTTCAAAAAGTAATTGGAAAGAAAGTGACATTGCAGGCTTAATGTACTTTAAAGGCTTGCGTACAGCTGCATCATCTTGATGGATTTTTTTTTTCTTGTGGTCCCCCTCTTCACTTGCAATCAATTACTATGGTCCCTGCAAATGTAGCAAGGTTCGCCATTCTCCCCATCTCCAGGGAGAGAATAGCCAGCTGGAACTTGTGTCTGTGCCAGTAATCTTTGCCACTGCAGCTTTCCCTTCATGGAGCTCCTTGAAGGGATGTCAGGCCACCATCCCATCACCCAGAAGTCCCATGAGGTTTCTATTTAGAGTCACATCAACTATAATGTGTCTTTTTCATGCAGTTTTTATCTGATTAAAAGTAATTCCAAAATGAATCCAAAAAGGAGAATTAGAAACATACATCATGTTTTACGTCTTAAAGTACTGATAAAGCTCTGCAGGAGAACAGGTTAGCCCTCTTTTGGAAATCTCTTAATTTGAAATGTGCCAACAGTGGTGAAGCCACACTTAACCCTTTTCCTACCAGCCATTCAAGATTTCAGTTTGCCCAGAAGGGGAAAGATTTGTATCTGTGTAAAGAGTGAATGAGTTTTCTGTTTTAGTGGCACTAACAGACTGACTAAGAAACTTAACAACAAAAAAAGATGGAGAACCGCAATGCATGATATGGGAGTTACCTGGGCCAGTGAAGCAAGAAGTCTTAAACTGCTGAGGTAGCGTTGACGTATCCTAGGATAAACAGGATGCTGCTGCCTGCTTATCTAGGAAGGAACAGATCCTTCATATAATATGGACAGCAAGTAACAAGTTACCAGAATGTTTGGACACAAACTGATAAGACTTGAAGTGTTTCTGAAACATCAGCAAAAGACCAGAAAGAGCAGGGCAGTGGCTGTTCGATGCGATGAAAAAGACTTTAAAAAGATGAGACTTTCGAACCAGCAGTGCGTTCCTCATCTGCAGCAATGGGAACTCCCATGGCCTTCATGAAGTCTGTCTGATCAACAATCTCCAGTGAAGAGCCACTTGGTGTGTATGTGAGTATATGTCTGTGAGTGCATGGTTGGAATGAGAGAGCTCTCTTGGTACTATATGTTATGTGTATGATCCTATGAATAAACATTACATACAAGTGAAAAAATCCAAATTTGGTGTCTCTGCCTCTGTATCAGCCCTATTGGGGTGTCTTCTCTGGGGTATCTCCACTACACGTTTTCAAAATTAAATGAACAGCCTTACCACCTCGGCCGTGACATCTGTCCTTCCAGAGATAGAAAAGTGGGTGTAATATTGCTAACAGTGAAAGGATTAATCACACATACTCTTTACTTCTTCAGAGAGCAACAGGCACATACAGTATTTCAAGCATTTAACTCAAACCTTAATCCCCCCACCTCTCTCTCTCTCTCTCTCTCTCTCTCTATATATATATATATATATATATATATACAAATATAAAAGAACTTGGTATAGGATAAAGAGAATAGCACTGGTAGACTTGTTTGGCATAAGGTCACCCGTCACAAGGGTGGGAAATGCTCTAGCCATTACTTATTTCACAGGTGAACATCTAAGACCTACAGTTCTCATCAGTCAGGTCCATACTCCCAGAAGAAGGCTCATCTTTCATTTTTTCAAAAGATCATTCCTTGGTAAACCACTTTGTTTTGTGGTTTGTCTCAAGTTTCTCTATGGCAACCTAGAAATTCTATTAAACCTTTATTAAACATTCACATGCCCTGAGATTCTACATGAACTGGTTGCCAGTAAAGGAAGATCAAACACCTTTCAGAAAATGAAAGTAATTTTAGAATTACTTATATAGTAATATAATATATAATATTATATTACTATAATAATATAAAGATATAGAAATAGCTATATCATAGCATTGTACAGTATATTGAACCAGTAGCTTTATAAGATTTAAAATAAAGCCCTTGTTATATGCTGTGAAACTCATGTAAAGCAGAAATTTTAACAAATTTAACAATTACTATACAAAAACACATTTGCCCTTTCACATACAGTGTAACAACTGGTGACTGACATTGATCGATGCTACAGTACATGCTATATCAGAGGGTTAGCTTGTCATCTTCAATGTACATTCCAGTTTCTTTGGCACTGATGAAGACAACAAAACAGGAGTAAAGACAACAATATAACTTGGGAGCGCGTGACCTGGGAATGATGGATGAGAAGTGCATCCAACATTTCTTGCTCTTCTAAACTCCTTAGAAAGCTGGAGTAAGTCAAAGCAAAGTCATCCTAGCTTTAGCTGTAAAACTACTTAATACTATATTTTCTAAACAAAGCATCTCAATTTAAGTGGTGATAAAGCAATGCATTCAAGAATTTGTTTGTAAATTCTTCAAAAGAAAGACTAAAGCATATTATTACAGATCATTTCACACAGTGGGCGCATTTAAAGGTTATGGCAAACCAGAATTCTTCAGCATTCTACAAGCAGGATTGACTAAACAAACCAAGGATCTTCTGTCTGTAGTTGTTTCTTGTGATATCAAAAGGTGGCAATCTGGCTTGTGTGATTTCTCAAAAATCCAGGGTAATATCCCAGGGTTTATTTTTGACTTGTCAGAAGAGAGATGTGTCAGATCTGGATACTACAGTAAACAAGCCATGGTTTGTTGAACAATTATTGTGTGTTCACAGTAAAAAAATGAATTCTGGTTTACCATGATTCTTAAAACCCAGACATTATTTACACTTGTAGAATGAATGCACATCCAACATACCTGTCTGGACAGCAAGCTTTACTTTCAACTACACATACATTCACTGAACGCTTGATTAGAGCCTCTGTATAGGAATATGAAAGTTGTTTCATCAGTCAATCATTATGCATAGGTTAGGGCAGGACCTATTACTTCATACCAGTTACCTTTATGGCCATTCATTCCATATGTGGATAGTATCTGAAAAAAGCTTAATCTCTGAAAAATTATGTCTGAACAACACAAAGGGCAAAATCTCAAATTTTAAGCAAATCTGATTCGCGGGCCGGGGGGGGGGGGAACAATGGTTAATGTGACCTGGGCCATCCCTATATGGTACAGGGAACAAATTGCCTATGCCTGTTATGATGACTGAAGTAGTCTTTGAATTAATACTCTAAAAAGCAATATAGAACAGGGGTTGGCAATTACCAGAGGTACGGAGCCACATACCCCTGCCCACCCCATCCTATGTTTTTTGCTTGGCTTTAGGCTGAAAGAAGACCAGCACACTAAAAGCACAAAGGAAAGTAGGTGCTTTGTAAGTTCAATGCTTGTGGCTCCTTACATGCTCCCAACTAATTGCTCATCTATCATGCTACACTGACAAGCCACCCAGAGAATGGTGGCATATAAATAATATTATTTGAGTAAACTGAATGGAAATTGCCAAGTCTGGCCAGACTCTTATAGATACACTGACAGAAAAGACCATGAGAATTTTTAAGGTACTCTTGAGAACTCCTTATCCTGAATGGAGAGATACTAAGATTTTAGAGACTTAACCAACCATTCCCTCAATCCTCTAGTGGCAGCAATGACTCTCTCTCTCTCTCTCTCTCTCTCTCTCTCTCTCTCTCTCTCTGTGTGTGTGTGTGTGTGTAGATAAAGATAGAGATATTTAGCTTGATTGCTTATATGGAACAAAGCAGAAGAAAATTTTCTTCACTGAATTGTAATAACTAGAAATATGTATCTGTTTGGTAAGGGATTCCTCTTACTGGGACAACTGGAAATTCAAATCCATTTTACAATAACATTTAATGCATAAGAAACAAAATCATCCATAGGACATAAACAAGCCTCTATAACAACATAGGGTCCTATTTGTATGTTATCAAATATATTTGCTTGATTTTGCACACAAATGTCCCATTTTTTGCTCACTCATTCCCACATTGGCACCTCCTCCCCAGTCACAGAACCTCTTCCATTCTACAAGTCCACAGAACTGTCTGGAACTGGCTTCTTATTTTTGACAGCAAGTTTGTTTGGGTGCTCTTGGACATATAAATAGACACTAGGCTGGGTAGATGGAGAAGTCGCAAAAAATGTCACATAAAATGCACCAATACAAACAAACAAATACATCTCAAGCCGAAGTAGAAACAAAAATGTTTTAAATGCATCATTCAGGAAAATATTATTTTGCCTGTTTTTCTGTTGTGTTCCTGCAATTACAGACAAAGTGGATTTTTCTTCTTTTTTATCCTACTTTTTTTCCAACAGGTCCAGAAGGCAGCTAACAATAATAAGTTAAAGACAATATGAACAAAAATCAAACATAATAAAGCACATTTAAAAAAAAAAACCCTTTCATTTATCAGTTAATATGTCTACCATTTTTCCAGCTCAGAACCTGAGGCTTGCTCTGCATCATCATAAAACAAAAAAGAGTAGAGGTAATTTTTTTTCTGAACCATATCCAGCCACGCAACCTGTTCTCCTCTACATATTCAACGTAATGTATTTATTTAGAGTATCAGTATACCATTCTTTCCATTCACTGTGGTCTCACTGGGTGGCATACAACTGAGTTAAAACATAAAATACAAGAAACGGCATAATACTTGTGGGGGAAAGAATGCATCCTAAAAGATAACACCAACAAAACAAACAAGATAAAGACCACTGTATTTCATAGCCCAAAGGATCTTTGGAACAGCATCATCTTCACTTTGAGTTGGAAACACAAAAAGACAGGACTGAGAATTCTAAATGAAGAGCTCTGTGATTTAGTGTCACTATAAGAAAAGGCCCTCTCCCACTTAACTACCTACATTCCAGACAGACTGAATAGAAAGGTCTCCTAAGATTATCCAAATAGCTAGACATGCTTGCACTATATGTGAAAATGCCTCTGGAAACAATCCCATGTAAGCTGAAAATTTCACTTTGGCCTAAGTCCCAACTAGTTGCAAGCTAGTCCCAACTGCAGCAGACTCAATGAATTAATGGGATTTACAATAGTGTTGCCTTACCAATTTCCCATTAATTTGCTGGGTTTAAGCAAATTGGGAAAAGCAGCTGGATTAGCCCTTTAGCTACAAAAGCTCCTGATTCTGCAAGTTCTTAAAGACCATTCAACGTGAAAGACCTGTCCTAAAAGACCTGGGGCCCACCTAAATAGTGAAAATGCCTCTCATGGCATTCTCTGGGAATCCTACCTGTCTAAACAGGATCCAGTGCCAATCCACACTATTTGAAAGCAGCGGGGGGGGGACACAGCAAAAACAATGGGGACAAAGCCTTTGCAGATTTCCCTGTACTTTTTCACAAACTGTGTGCATTTTTGCTCGTTTGGACTATAGAACAAAAAACTCAAAGGGAAACACAAAGCTGATTGGCCAGGAGAGAGCGGGGGCAGGGTTTGCTAGCAGGGCAAGTGCCTGCTGCTGTCATGTTGGATTTTCGCTTTAGCGATTGTTTGATAAGGCGATTAAAGGGATCAATATTTTCTGTTTTGTTTTCTAATAAAATTGAGAATCGCTCTATCGCACCAGCACACCTTGAAGTAACTTTTTTTTAAAAAAATGGTGGTGGTGAAGAACTAACACGAGTAAATCACTCGCGGCCACCATCAGGAATGCGAGGCTTATGGGAGCTTCCAAGGCCAGGAAAAGCCATTTAGACATGTTGCTGCTGCTGTGAGATGGGGTTTTCCCCCTAGTGTAGATAGGCCCCTAATTTGTGCTCTCTGATTGACTCATTTCCAACTGGCCTGACTGATTCCAGTTACAAAGGTAACCCCTGCTGATGAAGGTGTCCTAAACAAATCAGGGTAGAGTCTTGATAGAAGCAACATTTGGCTTTTGGCAAGTTCTATTATTTTTGCTGCTATTTTAGTAGGCGTTTGTATGTCTATTCTTAGGTCTTAACATGAATTATTAGAGAATTTTTTAACCTTAGTGTATATTTATTAAATGTAAGATAATAAAAAAATTAATACTAATAAAATTTATTTCTATCCCGCCCCCCTGCAACACAATCGGGGCAGCTTACAGTATAAAATTCATAATAACATCAGTACCCTAACCCACCCCCCTTAAAATAATATTAAATTAGAAAAGATTAAAAAAATACAATGATTAACATAGAAGATAAGAAAATAAATCAATGGCAGCTCAAGGGAAAAAGACAGCTGAATCTTCGGGCTGGGATAGTTATTCAGGAAAGACCTGCCGGAAAAGATCCGTCTTGACAGCTTTTTAAAAACTGTCTAAGGTGGTAATAAGATGGATCTTGTCCGGCAGGCCATTCCATAATCTGGGAGTGGCAGCAGAGAAGGCCCTCTGGGAGATTTCAACACGTCTGTTAGTATTTGGTATGACTATTCAAATGTTATGATTGTCAGTGAATTATTACGGAAATGTGTTATTATGTAACATTTCTGATGTTGTGAGCCACTAAAAATGATTAACTATGGAAAATGGCAGCACACACACTGATGATGACATTTCACATTAAGCTTTTTGAAATTCTTCAGGACCAGATATGTAGGATTCCCCCCGTCTCCCACACACACTGAAAAAAATGGGACATATCATACAGGACATTCCTTTTCAGATCAGAACTTTGAATGGTACAGTAGGTCTAACATAGTGGCAATTGCTCAGAAAGGGCCACCAAAGGCAAAATAATAAAAAGCATTAAAAAGTCATGGACCATTCCAAACAGGATAAGATAGCAAGCATTGTGTGATTCATACTGGAGGGTCAAGGATGGATGTGAATGTCATGAGAAGAAAACATAACCCAGTAGCAACTCTGTTAATTACATCCAGGGCAAAAAAAGATACAGCTAATATGATCGAAGAAACCAAAGCTGAAACAAACAGGGCAACAGCATGTTCCTAAAGCAAAATCTAGGCAGTAAGTCAGCACTGTAATAGAAGACTGGATTGCAGCCAATCAGGTTATGATTCACACTGGAGCAATCAAAAGCTCCAGAGGATGGACTGGATAATTTCATGAAAGGAGACAAAGATTCAGGGACAACAAGGGCACCACCTTGATAGCAAGGACACTGTTCAGAAACCTACAATGAAGTCCCAGTGCTTCTGACAATGGCCATATGCTTTTTACAGGAAAGGAGCTTCAATCTTGCTTGAGTGTACAAATTTGACATGACTAGACTATTCACTTGAGTGGCTATTTCCAAAAGTCACCCTTTAGGCATATAGCTGGAACCAACTCTCCAGAGAAAGAGATCAGGGACACGATTTGAAAAAAAAAAAGAGGTGGCTTACAGAAGTGAGAGATAGAATTGAGCAAGACAGCAGATGGCTGCCTGTCCATCTGCATTCAGCCCAAGACTCAAGAGGATCTCAACTTTTGTACATTCAGGTCTAAGAGCAATAACCAATTCTGACAGAGGTCTGCTTACATCCAGCCTCAGAGAAATGGCTAAAAGAAATTCAGGCTTACTCACCAGCATTGCTCTAACCTTTAGAAATCTAGTTTGGTAGCCTGTTTTTTGGCAACTGGGCCAGATAGTTGTGTGGTCAGATAGTCAACTGACTCTTGCTGATATTATTATATTTACATTTTCTATACTTTTCTGTAACTATATTCCCTATACCTCCTTCATCTTCAAACTCAATTCATGTACCTTTTTCTCATATAATGTCAAACCATGTTTGGAGCTATGGCAATGAGCTTTCTGGATATATAGTCCTCCCAATGTGAGCATCACTTAATGTGTTACATGTTGGTGCCAGGTATGAGACAGGCCTGGGCAACCTGTCCCAGTTGCTCCCACAAGAAAATGAAGAGGGCAGCAAATGAACATACTGAAAATAAAGACAGTGGCACCAGCTTGACATTTACTTGACATTTTCTTTTTCGGATGGGTATCACTAGCTATTCCTACTGCTGCCCTCCTCCTGCTGCCTGCACAGCTTGGTAAACTAAACTAGGCAGATGATGGGCAGTGTTGAGAACAGGTAATGACATTCAAAACAAGGAAGTTCCAAACAGAGAGAGCAAAGCAGAGAAGTTCGCCACCATACTGGGTACTGATGCCAAGGCTTCAATTTGTTGCTGTTGTTGATGTCGTATGCCTTCAAATCAATTCCAAGTTATGATGACCCTTTCATATGTTTTTCTTGACAAGATTTATTTAGAGGATGTTGTTACAGTGCCTTCCTCTTAGGATGAGAGAGTGTGACTTGCAAAAGGTCACCCATTGGGTTTTTATGGCTGAATGGGCATTCCAACCCTGGTCTCCTGGAATCCTAGCCCAACATTCAAACCACTAGCTTAGGTCTCACTACATTACATCAAATTTTTGTGTGGCATTTATACCTGAACCAACAATGTACAGAATGATTTGTATTTGCCCTGTAAATGAGTACTTGGTCCCAATTTGCTAAATTTGTCAGTTCAGATAACTGATGCAGACCAGGAAACAATTGATTAGTTGGTGCCATAAGAGGAGAAGAGAAAATGTCTAGCACACACTAAAGTGGGCCTTGCTTCACAAAGCAAAATCACAGCTTGAGATCATATGTGAACCCTGTGACTAAAATGTTGTATATTTGCTAGCCAGCATGAAGCAGCCAATAGTGCAACTATTCCTGAAGAAGGAATTCTTTGATCCATACGACTTTAACAACTAACCAGCGTACTGCAAATATTCTCTTCCTGGGCAAGATGCTCAGTTGAGTGTTGGCCACCTAATTTCAGGCTTTTTAGCCAAAAAGTGGAGAAAGAGCATCTTGTGAGACACAGGTGCCCCCAGAGACTCTTTTTTTGGCAGTCCCACAGGTTTCCCCAACACTGAGCAAAAGCCCCTACAACACAAAGAAAGGAGAACACTTCAGGTGATCCTCCCACCACCACCATTGGTTTATGTGTGTGTATACAGGTGAACTGATGCAGAAACCCAGCATCAGTTCATCTACACACACACATACCAATATCAAACCCCCACAAAAGCTCAAAAGTGCCCTACCCCAAACAGGAAGTCACTGCTGGTTTTGTTTTTAGAAAAAGTTGGCCCAAAATATGGTGGTATAGCTCACCATGGGGACAAAAACTAGCCATGCACCCACCACTGGTTGCCCACCACTGCTCTAGACCTATTCAAGTCCAACTTTGGACTAGGTTTCTGCACAGGAACATATAAAAGAAAGCATACGCTTTGTGGATTCTCCTTGAGCTTTTGAGGGGTTTTGATACCATTCACCACACTATCTGCCTAGATCACCTCTGTGTGATGGAAGTTAGAGTACAGTGTTACAGAGATTCCTCCACACTTGTAGGATTATTTTCAGAGCTTTAATGTAGAAATCCTGCTTCTTCCCTTGACATTGCTGTTATAGGTCCTGTAAGGTTCCATTTGATTCCATGCACTCTTCCCCCCTCCCCCATATGAATCCATTAGGAGAAGTCATCCTTATATCTGAAGTAAAGTGTCTGCTCTTTCTTGTCCTCTGAGCCAAGGAAAGCTGTTGAAATGTTGAGAACCATGGTATCTGGGTTCAATAATGGGCCAATAAAACAGACATTATTCTCAGAAAGACAAGGTCATGTATGTAGATGTTTTACGAGTGTCGTGTACTGGCTTCTTCAGGCTAAGTGATCAGCAGTTTCAGGGTTAAAAACAGAAAACTTTATTGACACAGTAATCTAAAGAGCTAACCCTACAAGTTCGTTGCTCAGAATGAAACCTAACTAGCAAGCTGTAAACTAAAAGCATTCTACAATCTACAAGATCTGGCGGACTATACAGTCATTGGCTATCCATCATCTTCACACTCAGTTTCCACCGGACCTGGGCTCAGCCTACTTTTCCCATAGCTGAGGCCAAGCACTGGCTTTATCAAACCATTACAAACACAGAACCTTTCCCCAGTTAGACTACATACTCGTTAACAAGTACAAAGAAATGTAAATACAATTAGACACAAAGCAACACATCAGAACTGAATTTGGAAGGAAAAGGTCATATCCAGGACCAATCCTGACAACAAGTTCAAGGAAATTGAATTCAGCCAGTTCTGGATGGGACTTATTTATAGAAAAACAGGTTCCCATTTTAGGGGTAGCCATTGATGCAGCCTTGCCTCCAGATGACCAGAAGACAATAGTAGCATGGAGTACCTTTTTTACACTGGTATGCAAACTGCAACTATTACTCCTCGCAGATACTCTAAGTACAGCCACCCACAGTAGGGTCTTTCAGCCAGTACACAGGAACAGGTTGTTATTGTTCAAAAATGGGGAGGCTGAGTAAGTTAAAAGGAGAGCCAGGAGTAGTGAAGGCAAGGAAGGAATAGCAAATGGAGTGGACGAGGAGGATAAAGAGGGTCATAGGGTGGGAAAGACTAGATCCTCCAGAGGCAGAGGGGAGAGCCAGGATGGGAACTGGTTGTTAATTATTTGGAATGATACTACTGGCTACCTATTTGCAGCTAGCGGATTACATGTTATACATAGGTTGCCTCTGAAAACTATTCAGAAACTTTAGTTAATGAAGAATACAACAGAAGGTATTTTAACATGTACTGTTCCTTCCTTTTGAAGACATCTTGCCAGGCCAAAAAAAAAAAAAAAAGGAACTTAGCTTCTTCCAGGGCCCACAATTCAGAGGAGCTGCCTATACAAGAAAGTGCCACTGCCCAACAGAGGTGATAGTTATTACAATGCAGGACAGGGATTTTTTTGGTGACAGCACCCCATCTTCCAAATGCCTTTTCCCAGGGAAGTACACTTGGCCAAATTTGATCTCTTTTACTGACCTTGCATTTAAAAAAAAACAAAAACAAAAAACAACAGGGATTTTAAAGCATTTTCCACCATCTTAAATATTTATAATTCTGACTTGAGTTCCTATGTTGGGAGAAAGGTGGGACAGCAATCAATCAATCAATCTCAGATCAGAAAAGTTTCTGCTGTTTCAAGAAAGAGTGGCTTGGTTCTTTAAAACACATAACAAATTATTATACTTGTAAATATAAAGATGGGTGGGTTTTAAAACCCCCCACCATAAACCTAAGTTATTATACAATCACTAATCTGAAATTTATCAATTCTTCAGTGTTTTTATCAGTGTTTCTAGTACATTTTTACCTACAGGGTGAGTGTTCTAACCTAAACATATCAGTGCTTCCATCTAGCTGAAACCTGTACTGCTTTTGTTCACTTATTAAGCTCTTTGCATGCTTGATTAAAGTTTTAAACACCCTTAACTGATTTTATAAGAGATGAATAAAAATCTATAGCCTGCTAATCACCATTTTATTTTCAACAAATTAAAGTGAAATGAACCTGTTAATGTGTAAACAAATGTATTCTGACCCATCTGTGTGTTGTCGTTTAACAAAATGGTAAGAAGTGTTAGTATTTTTCTACCATAGAAGGCCAAAATTCTTGATTCTACATAGTATCAGGGAGACGGATTATCTTTAATGTAAATTAACATCTGTTAAGAAGTTGCAAGATAGAATTTCTTTAGAAATCTGTTTCTCCTTTTATTCTCAGTCCCCCACTGAGTAAATTCTGTCACTATATTGCACTGCTGACACTGCCTTCCCAGCAGATAAGCCCAGTAAATGCTGACAAGATTAAAATGGGAAGCACTAATGCATTCATGCAAAGCTGATGGGCATCACTTCCCATTCATGTATTTCATCCTTAGGAGAAAGCTTTCTGAACACAGATATCCTATCCAGTATTACAGAGAATGTGTGTGTGTGTGTGTGTGTGTGTGTGTGAAATGTAACCACTTAAAATATTGAAAGCAAAATGTTTGCCTATCCATGGAATCAATATGCTTCACAGACAAATTTAAGCACACTCTGAACGGACAGAGATGTGTAAGAAAATATGAACATATCTCTTTTACATTCTGAAATGGAGTACTGCCATGGTTTTACAAGTATTTTAATGGCGATATCATGAGCACTGTTCCATGCCTAATCCAATAGGAATGGAGTAAGAAGCTGACCAACTCCCTCTCTATGTAGAACAAAGTAGGAACAGGTGTTTATGGGGATTCCTGCTTATATCCCACCACAACCTACACCAAATGTGGGGTTTTCAACCCTCTGTCCCACCTCTGTGATCACAAAATGTGGGGTTTCCACCCCTTATGTGAGGGTTCTTCCATTTATCTCACCACTGTATACACCAAGCATGGGATTTTTCATTCAGTAAATCATACCAGTGCCACCAAATATGAGGATTCTTCTCTGGCAATCCCACCACTGTGGCCAAATGTGGGGGTCTTTATTCTCAACCCACCAAATGTTCCCTGCAAGCAATCAGTGTGAGGGCTTTCCCTGATCCCCATCTCTGCAATACATAAGGACTTCCTTCTTTCCCGCACTTGTGTGACACCAACTGTAGGGTCAGTATAAATGCCTTCAAGTTTACTATGAGGATTTATACTATTTTTATTCCCCAACATTACATCATTTACCACTTTCAATGCTGCCACCAGACACCTTGAGTGATTCTGGTGGCCAAAATCGGCATCCACTTCAACACTCCATTCTCTTCTCCTCCCAGCAGCTATTTACCTTATACTTGGACAATAAAGCAAGCAACATTTTTTAAATACAAGCCTATGACATCAGTGTTCTCCAAATCACATTTGCTTACATGCTTATATAAAGTACATAATGTATTCTCTGTGTAACTGCTTGTTTACACACAACTTTCAGGTTCAAACTACACTGCCCTCAGATACCTGGAGGAAGAATAAGAGATACAGGTAGGTGTGTAGGGGAATGAATTTGGACTGATACTGCAAATTCTATCCATTTAATTTCTTCAGTTGTAAGCTGGCCTGCATAGGCCAATTGGCACCAAAAGTGTGCAACAAAAAACTTTAAAAAAACATGAATGTCTTGCCATATATTCATGACGTTTATATTAAAATTTGTCATGGGTCTTGGAACTGAAGCTACAGAAACAGCTTACTGGTAAGAAAGCATTATTTTCTAAATGCAGTTTGATCTTGTTCAAAGTTAATGTAACAGTATTTGTCATCCAGAACTTTGTTAGCCTTCAGCTCTTATGCTAGAATTGCTTATCCAGTCCTGGTGAAAGAACCTGGTATTTGATTAAGCTGTCGAGAAAAAGCTTGCTAAAGGATTTTTGAATTAGGTTAAATGTTGCTTTACCTTTAGGAATCTGAACACTGGCAGATCATGTTTTATATATTAATCAATAATTTGTATCCAGCTGAAACCAGAAACCATTCTACAAATAGTTTACTGCTAACTCTGAGGAAATACATGGCACATATTAAAATTAATAAATAATCTAAAAGTTTACTTGTGTATCTAAAAAGGGATATATCCTGAAGCCAGAAACAGAGAGACTTGCCACCTCTGAGATGTAAAGCTGCATAAATTTGCTTACATTTTTTTCTATAGCATATGAAAACTTTGTCATCATATCTGATTTCTCCACAGAGAGGGAATCAGGTGCTTAGTTTATGGTTGCTACACTATGAGGAGTTATCCCATGAGGCTTACATTTTAAGGCCTGTATCCAACTAGCTCAAGGCTTCTGGTAGCGGTTACACACTTGCATTGTCAGAACAAGGGGCGTAGACAATCGTTTTTGTTGTCCAAGCAGTTGTGCAAGTGGCTTATGTAAGCTGTTGCATAACTGCTTGCACATCTTCTGCCATTACTGTGTAACGGTGTAATCTAAGTCCCATCTATACAAGGGGAGGAAATACAATCGCCTCCAGAGAAACAACAATTCACAGTGCTGCAACCTGTCTTAAGGGTTAATAGAGTCCCCCTAAACTTCGCATGTCCCCTAGCCAAGATGGCGGCCGTAATGGTCTGCACATGCAATATTTCATATTTATAAAAGAAAGAAAAGAATAAAGAGAGTAAAAGATTGCCCTTTTATTGACTTACCGATCTCTTGCTTAGCCGAAAATCCAACATGGCAGTAGCAGGCACTTTCCCTGTTTGCTAGCCCTGCCCCCCATGCTTATTCAGCCAATCAGCTTACACTGCCTCATTGCAGCAATGTGAATGCGACTGTTCTAAAAATTTCACATTCACACCCCCTACGGAACATTTTTAAATCTCCGAGAAAAGCACCCAAGGCTTCCTTTCAGAGCTTTATGGTGGATTTTGCTGCCCTCCTTCTGAATGAGATGTATTGATGTGAATGTCCATTTGGACAGATCGCCTTCCATGCAATTTCCATTTGGATTGTTTTCACCATTTGGACAGGACCTAGAGTTCTTACGTTCATAGGGATTTTCACTCTGCAAGTATTATGTTGGATATAGGTCTACGGCTGCTAGCTAATTATGCCAACTATCTTAGTAGTAGTAGTAGTAGTAGTAACAACAACAACATAAATACTAGCATTGGGTCCCATATTGGGAGAAAGGCAGGATACAAATGAAATAAATAAAGGATAGCTAAGTAATTTGAGACAGAAATGTAAACAGGCTTACTTCATAATACTGCTGTTGTTAATTGCTGTCAAGTCAACTTCAAACTTATGGTGACCTTATGAATGAGAGACCTCCAAGTCACCCTGTTATCAACAGCTCTACTCAGTTCTTGCAAACCCAGGGCTGTGGTTTCATAATATAAAACATGACAAAAGTAGTGAGGGCGGGAAAAGAGAGGGCATTTTAAAACTCAATGAAAGGAGTTATAAACAAAAGGGAGGAAAGAATCAGCAAGCCAACTACTGGGGGAAAGGGAAGCCTTAAAAAGTAATTGAACATGCAAAGAAGTGAAATAATGAATATGTTTAAAAAGAATTCTAAAGAGCAAGAAAAGAAAGGATGAATAAATGGAAGAACAAAAGCAAAATATGCCTTAACAACAAGAAATGCACTATAACTGTGGTTCCTAGCCTTATGTTTCCAGATGTTGTTGGACTATAATTCACATAGTCCCTGACCATTGCCCATACTGCATGGGACTTCTGGGAACTGAAGTCCATTAACATCTGGTGACCCAAGCTTGGAAGCCACTATACTAGAAGAACAAAAAGAATGAGACAGAGTCTACAGATGAAGAATAAAAGAAAGAAAAATGCTGGCTATAGTTATTAGTGAATGAAGCAATGTAAAAGCTATGGAGAGAAAAAACTGATTTAAAAGAAAAATATGGAAGATCTGTAATTAGGGCACCCTGCTATTTAAAATGAATTGCAACCACAGGATAAGTGTGTGCAAATCAGATTACAATCGTGTCTTTGGGGTGAAGAATGGGAATATTCCTGATACATTCAACACTACCCACTATGGAGGAATGGTTCTTCAAATTGAAAGAGTTAGCAGAAATGGACAAATTCTCTTGTTTGATCAGATAAAGGTCAGTAGTGACATTTCTCAGACTGGAAACCCCTTATAGACTTTTTGCAAAAAAAGAAAGAAAATGACTTACTTTTGATTTTGATGATTAGAAATATTATTGAAAAAAGGGATCGTGTGCTAATTTTGAAGAGAGAGGTATGAATATCTATATGCATATATAACCACCGAAAGGAAGATGGGAAATCTTTCTTTCTTTCTTTCTTTCTTTCTTTCTTTCTCTTTTGCTTTCTTTACTTTCACTTTGTAGTCTGTAATTTTTACTTTATGGTATTTCAGTTTTCCATTTTTTTTGTTTCTAATCTTTGTAATTTTTAATGTATTTTAAAACTATTAATAACAATTATTTTTTAAAAAAAACATGTATTTGGGGGAAGGGATATGGGCTTTAACATTATTCCATTGCCTGTGCATTCCTACATCAGCCTCCTCTCTCTTTTCTCTTTCTGCTTGTAGGCAATGACCTCTGTTTATTCTGTTTGCCACCCAAATCTTAAATCATGACCTCCAAGTTCTAAAAGTCTCTCAACTCTAAGCAAAATCTATTCCTTCAATCACACAAAACAACAGACCTCATAATACAATTTAATATTGTGGTGTTTTATGTTTCATTCTGGGTTTCCTTGCCTGCCAGACAAATCTGGAAATTTCTTTTTGCCATTGCACTAAAGGTATCCCATTTCTTATGATGAGGATCATTTGGAAATAAAATAAAAGTCTTGGCAAAAAATTGCCTTTATTACTACAATTCCACCCAAAAGGGATAAATTTAACATTCCCCATTTTTCCAAATCACTTTTAATTTCTTTGCTGACTTTTTCATAGTTATTTTGAAACAATAAACTGTTGTTCTTCATAATTATAACTCCCAAATATTTAATCCTCCTTTTTTTCCACTTTAAAATTCAGAAGTCATATTTTTAGTCAATAGTTTGATTTTATCCCAGTTGTGAGAATTGTGGGACAGGGAGGAGGGCCTCCCCAGCAGATCAAAGAGACTGGTCCTTCAAACAACCTGGACCTGAGCCATGTAGGGCTTTAGAGGTCATAACCAGCATTTTGAATTATGCACGGAAACAGACTGGCAGCCTGTTTAAAACCAGAACATGCTCCAAACACCTTAATTTTTTTTCCAGGAGAAGGGGGCAGTGGCAGGGCGGCTTCTCCCCAGCGATGAAGTCCTTGCTGTATTTCATCGCCCAGAAGAGGCAGTGGCAAGGTGGCTTCTCCCCAGCTGTGGTGCAGCCCTCGCCTCAGTGTGCGCTCACTGCCCCTTCTTTTATCTAGCTGCCACCACCCCTTGATCCAAATGAACTCCTTAAAAGCAGCCCAAGGGGACGCTGCTGGGTTTCCTTTTCTACTTCCTGCCACTGCAGAGATTTACCCCCCCCCTCCTGAAAGAGAAGAGTAACGACCAAGCAAAAGGCATGTGTAAGCATCAGCTGGAAGAAAGATTAGAAAAGCTTCTTTATTCTAAGCAGAGTTCACAACATGAGGTTATCTCTTTCACTGGAAGCTCCTCCCACCCAAGTACAGTAGTTAGAGTTACAGATAGAGTCAGTCATTCAGCCAAGTTAGAAATAAACATAATTCCATGATGCAAAGCTACACATTTCTCTAGTCTACTCACTAGTATGGAGTCCAGTCTGTTGAATTCAGGGAAGGTTGTGAGCCACGGCCTTCAGGCTCATCTCAAAACAGCCTCCCCCGCCCAGCCGCCAAGAGGTCCCCCAAATCAGGACTCTTTGTTCTCTCTCTACCTGTGATGAGGTTCCCTCTATCTCAGGATTCCTTTGTCCTTCCCTTGCCTTGTGGCCCTGAGGCAGTATTTATACCTTGTCCTGGAAGTTTCTGGAAGATTGCCACTCTGTAAGTCTTGATTGGTCATTTGTCCCTGCTGACCTATGACATCTGTGACGATGCTGACCCCAATAAGGTCTAACCTTACTGCTCAGTACCTAGTTAACCCCTTGTTTACTTGATTGTTGTGCTGGCCAGATAATGAGGGGACCCCATTATCACACCAGTGATGAAGTACTTGCTGTGTTTCGTTGCCTGGGAGAAGGGGAACAGTGGTGTGGCTTCTCCTCAGTAATGAAATGCTTGTTGTGTTTCTTCACCCAGAAGAAGTCAGGGCAGCTTCTCCCTGGTGATGAAGCAATGGTGGCAGGGAGGGCAATTCTTCCTGCTTCCTCTCCCGAAGTCTGAGGCTGTTGTGTGAACAACAGATAAGTGAAACCACGACATGGGATCAGCAGATATGGGGGTGTTACTGTATTCTTCTTTTTTCTTTTTTTACCCTCACTCCATGGATTCTGTCATCTTATATAATATCTCTCAATAAAGTCTCCAGTGCTAAAATAAAATGCAAGGGTGAAAGAAGACATCCATTTTAAAATATTTTTGATCCCTACCCTGAACACACCTATATTGTCAGAGAAGCTAAGTAGCGTTGCACCAGGGTAGTGCTTGGATGGGAAATCACCACAGAATACCAGGGATCTCTAGGTAGGCCTAGGAAAGGACAGGTTGCTTACCTGTAACCATAGATCTTTGAGTGGTCTTCTGTGAATTCACACAGCTGGGTTATTCCTGTGCCTGCGCAGAGCACCCGGAACCTTCTAGAATCACTAGGCAGATGTTTTTTGGCGGTAGCTCCGCCCACCCTAACGGTCCCTCCTGAGGTGCTCCCGCCTAATTCCCCTCAGTTCCTTGAAGGATGCCACAATTAGCAGCACCAGGAACATTAAATCATATGTCAGAGCAGGGCATAGAGGGGAGGATGGGTGAGTCTGTATGAATTCACAGAAGACCACTCGAAGATCTATGTTACAGGTAAGCAACCTGTCCATCTTCTTCATGGTCTCTGTGAATCCACACAGCTGGGTAGACTAGCAAGCTGTACCTTCAGGCAGAGGGAATGTCATGCCAATAGGTAAGATGAGGACAACCATGGTCCCATAAAAACTATAGCCACCTTTATTCACAACAAGAGATAATGGTAAATACACTCACTTATTGAATGGAGGATAGAAGAACAGCCCTCCCAAAAGCAGCTTCACTGTGAGCACGAGTGTCCAGTCTATAGTAGGAAATGAAGGTCAGTGGTGTGGGCCAAATAGCTGCATGGTAAACGTCTTCCAAGGGAACCCCAGAGAGAAAGGCAGCTGAGGAGGAAACAGCTCTGGTGGAGTGTCCTCGAATCCACAAAGGCAGAGGCTTCCAAGACAGTTCGTAGGACAGGGAGATGGTCGAAACCACCCACTTGGACAGATGCTGTGGAGAAACAGGAGCGCCCAATTTAGAATCTGCATAAGCTACAAACAGTCTCGGAGACTTCCAGAATGGAGCTGTCCGCTATACATAGAATGCATTGCTCTCTGAGCGTCCAACGAGTGGAGAGTTCGTTCAAAGTCATCTTTTGGATTCTGCATCAGAGCAGGAAGTGCTAAAGATTGGTTGAGGTGGAAGCTGGAGACCACCTTCGGAAGGAAGGACATGTCTGGCTTGAAAACCACCTTGTGTTTGTGGAACGCCAGGTATGGAGGGTCAGAATGCAGGGTGCAAAGCTCACCAGCATGGTGAGCCGAGGTGATAGAACTACCAGGAAGACTGTCTTCCAAGACAGGAGTCTCAGGTCCGCAGTGGCCATGGGTTCGAAGGGTCACCTTGTAAGTTGAGAGAGGACAAGTTCAAGGCTCCAACCCAGAGTGGGCTCAACCACCAGTTGATGGAGATTAGTGTAACCCTTCAGAAACTTCTTGACCACTGGATCCTAAAAGGGAGAAGGCCGACTCCTCACCTGGAATTCGATGGAGATAGCCGCCAGATAACACCTCAGAGACGAAATGGATATACCTGAGCCCGAAAGGTGTGACAGGAACTGGAGGATGGTGGCAACTGTGGAGGAATCAACAGTGAGGCCACTGTCCGACAAGAAGGATTCGAAACGCCTCCACTTACAAAAGTAGGATCAATGTGTCGAAGGCTGGAGTGGTGCATCAACCACGGCTTGGATCTCGGGAGGCAGCGGTGAAGCTGCAACCTGCCTCAGATCTGTGATGGGTTTAGGGCTAGATTGTCCACGCAGTCAACTGGAGCGTCTCGAGATCCAGATGTCTGACCTTGCCACTCTGGATGGTGAGAAGGTCAGGATGGAACGGAAGTCAAAAGAAGCGTTGATGGACCAAGTGAAGAAGAGGAGCAAACCATGGTTGACGAGGCCACCATGGGGTAAGGAGGATAGCATCTGATTGGTCCCGACGGAGCTTCGCCACCACTCTTGTCAGCGATGGGAACAGAGGGAACAGATACAGCAGAGGACTGTTCCATTGGAAGAGGAACGCATTCCCTCTCAAGCCTCGAACCCAGGATCTGGCACAAAACTGATGACACTGCCTGTTGGCCGGAGACGTGAAAAGATCCACCTCCGGAGTACCCCAGCAACGGAATAGGTCTCGTGCCACGGTCCAGTGCAACATTCATTCGTGGATGGACAAATTCGAGCAGCTCAGTCCGTCAGCAAGAGTATTCTCCTCCCCTGGAAGGTGAATGGAGTGGAGAAGGATACCTCTTTGGATGCACCAGTTCCAAATTTCGAGGGTAATCAACAGAAGAAAGGGAGACCTCGTTCCTCCTTGCTTGTTCAGGTAATACATGACGGGGATGTTGTCCATCACTAGCAAGACAGTCTTGCCAGTCACCAATCCATCAAAGGCCCGGAGTGCCTTCTATACCGCCTTGAGCTCCAGAACGTTGATGTGAAGTTCCCATTCCTAGACATCCCAAGTGCCCTGAATGGCGTACATCCCAAGGTGGGCTCCCCAGCCGAGTAGGGACGCATCTGTGATGATGGAAACCTGTGGCTGCAGAGGCTCGAACAGCATGCCCGATAAGACCTTGTCCAGGTCTAACCACCAATCCAGAGACCACTGGATCACGTGGGGCATCTTGAGAAGCTTGGAAGGTGGGTCCTAGAGCGGGTCGAAGATGCTCAGAAACCAGGACTGGAGCAGTCAAAACCTCAATTTGGCAAAGCGGGTGACCGACGTTGTGGCTGCCATATGGCGGAGAAGGACCTGAACAGAGTGTGCTGCCACGCGTCAGGATCGGCAGCAACGATAGATCAGAGCTTGTAGAGTATTGAAATGAGTCTCTGGCAAGTAGGCAGTAGCAGTTATCGAATCTAGACAGGCTCCAATGAACTGGATGGACTACGTGGGTTCGAGATGAGACTTCTCCAGGTTGATGACCAGACCCAGTGCATGCAACAAGTCCAGGGTCAGGTTAATGACCTCCAGGATTTGCAGATGGGAACCTGCCACCAGGAGCCAGTCGTCGATGTAGGAAAGATGATCACTCCTTGCTGCCGAAGGAAGACTGCTACTACCACTTTGTGAAGACCCTCGGGACCATTGCCAGGCCGAATGGCAGGATGCAGAACTGGAAGGCCTCGTCCTTGATTTGGAATGCGAGAACTGCCTGTGGGCCGGGTGGATTCTCATGTGGAAGTACGTGTCCTTGAGGTCGATTGACGCGAACCAGTCGTCCTGCTGGAGAAGAGGCAGGATTGAAGCCAGTGTGACCATTCAGAAACTCTTTGGGATAATGTACTCGTTCACCCCACGGAGACTGAGGATCAGATGGAGGCCTCCATTCTTCTTGGTCACAAGGAAGTACCTCAAGAAGAAGCAGAGGTGTTGCTAGTTCGGGTCCACTGATTCGATGGCCCCTTTCTGGAGCAACGTCTGCACCTCCTCAAGGAGGGGAGGGCGATGTTGTTCAGATCCAACCTGTTGGAGGAAGTGTTTTGAACTTGATCCAGTAGCCATCCTGGACAACGCAAAGCACCCAGCGGTCCGATGTTATCAAGGACCAAGCGTCCTGGAAGGCTGACAGGCGGTCTCAAAAAAGAGGGATCTAAGAAAAAGAAGAAAGGGAGAAGAGGAGGCAATTAGAATCTTCTCCTGCCTTGGTCTTTCTGCCATTGCTTGGTGGTCGGTACCAAGAGGTGGATGCCTGACTCCGCACCGAAGAGGCAGATGACAATGGCGGCTGGTACCGGGTAGGCCTGGATGAGTGAGGCGTATACCCCCTCTAGACGGTCTGGGTATAGGATGTCGACTGCCACCCAGACCGGCCCCTCGACCGATACGCAGAAGACAAAGATGATGCATACCGTACTTCCATGCGGTGGTCCTCATCTGCGTAAACTCCAGCTTCTCATCAGTTGAACTATTGAAAAGACTGGAGTGGTCGAAGGGCATATCCTCTATAGTGGCGGAGGCCTGCGGGGCGAGCCCTGATGATCGTAGTCAGGCATGCCTCCTAAGTGCCATGGATCCAGCCACCGTCTTCGCCGCACAGTTGGCTAGTGTCTAGCAGAATTCATCTGCTGACTGGAGAGAAGCTGGGCCTTGGCTTGGATCGCCTCCACCATCCGCCACCACTCCTCAGGCAGGTCTTGTAGAAGAGGGCCCATTCGCTCCCACAGGACCTGCTGGTAGGCCCCCATGCAGGCTAAGTAGTTGGTGATGCAGAAACTCACTCCAGCAGCTGAGTAGATCTTTTTGCTGATGATATCGAGCTTCTGCCCCTCGGGATCTGCAGGTGTAGTTTGGGACCACTGCTGCCGTCTCTGCTGTGAGGCCTCCACCACCACCAAATTCGGGCAAGGATATTCCTGGAGCTAGTCAATGTTATCCCCTGACGCACAGTACAGACGGTCAATTCTCTTCAATGTCAAAGGGATCCACGGGTTCTCCCATGAACCCTGGGTCAGTTTCAGTAGTGATGGCAGCACCAGGATGTTAGCAACCAACGGAGCCTTGGAAGTGATCCTGTGGTATATGGGATCCTTTTCCAGGGCCTTCAAATCCTGACCATCTCTTCTGTGAAGGCACATACCTTGTCTGTGGGGGACAAAGAATCCTCATCGAGCAGATCTGGTGGTGGAGATGGAACCCGTGGCACATACGAAACCAAGGAAGCTGTAGAGATTAGGAAGATGACGAAGGCCCATGATGGAGCAAGATGAAGGAGCGAGGTCCGTGGAGGCGCTGAAGGAGGCACAGGAGGCAGAGGGCAAAGCTCCTGCCACAGAGGGAAGTTGTCTGGGGTCTGCTAGGGCGAAGCTCCTCCAGAGGCGTGTGTTCCAATGCATGGAACAACAGGTGAAGAGGCGAATGGTAGCCACCACGCTCGGTACCAGCACCCATGACAAACTGCGGTCGTTGGACGAAGGTCAATCCATGTGGTCTTGGAGGGGACAGTATTGGAATCACAAAAGCTGAATGGGCGAGGTCGCATGCCCCATGTGAGAGAATGATCTCCAAGACTCGAGGTGAAGGGATGGCAGGCTTCTCAGCCACTTTCTGTAACATGTCTTCAACATCGACCTCAATTGTGTCTCTTCCAAGCAGCTCCTACAAGGAGCGTAGGGGACTGAGCTTGTGGTATAGGGGAAGCCTCCAGTTCCCCTTCTGATACGTCCCTGATCTACACCTGGATGATCTTCAATGAGAGAGCAGGAGTCACATCTCGAGATGGGGTACAGCTTCAAACTCGAGCTTCGGTTTCCATTGAAGGAACCGGGACCAGCGTTGGAGTTGGGTCTCGCATCACGGTGGCCTCCTCAGTTGGCTGTGGGTGCTCAGCAGGCTCACGTGCCAAAGTAGCCACCGCAGTGGACAGAGGGCACCCAGAAGGCCTCGAAGAAGAGTGCTTGTCCTTCCTCTTCTTCTTTGATTTCTCCTGCTTGGACGAAGCAGAGGAATCTTGGTCCCAACTCGAGCCAGAGGGCTTGGAGGAGAGAGGTCGGTCCTGACTTGAGCCCAACGTCTTCCCGTGCTTATGACTACGAGCTTTGGCCTCTGGACCTGACGCAACGGATCAGTGTCAAGACGGACCGGGTGATCGGTGTCGATGTTTAACAGTCAGGCTAACTGACGGAGACCGACCTCTCTTCTGCTGAGCCAGAGGATGAACCGAACCCTGGGCCCCAGAAGTGGATGCCGACAACAGAA
This sequence comes from Gambelia wislizenii, assembly GCA_030847615.1. Lineage (NCBI taxonomy): Eukaryota > Metazoa > Chordata > Lepidosauria > Squamata > Crotaphytidae > Gambelia > Gambelia wislizenii. The sequence continues at coordinate 117,128,609 of JAUMIR010000004.1, forward strand.
ATGTCTTCTCGTAGAGGAAAGACTTCAGACAAAAAAGATTATGTTTGTGGGCCTGAGGGGTAAAAGCCCGGTACTGAATGCAGGTGTCCCCACTGTGTGTCTCACCAAGGCAGATGAGGCACTTGGAATGACTGTCCGAGCTCGGAAGCTTGGCTTGACAAATGGAGCACCGTTTGAAAGCAGCAGACCTCAAAGCCATTTTCAACATGCAAGTAGGGAATAGACAGAAGAAGAGTTAAAAACAGTCCAGGGTCGTACCAGAATCCGAGACCGAAGCCAAATCCAAGGGGCGAGAGAAAGAGAAGTAGAAAGCCACTCCAAGTCCAAAAGCCAGAAATATTCAACAATAGTTAAAGGGGAAACCAAGACGAAGTCAAAAACAGTCCAAGTCAATCCAAAGGCCAAAAAACTGAAAGTGAAAGAGAACTCTGAAGAGAGAAGGTTCTTATGTGCTGCTCGAGCAGCGGACAAAAAGGAACTGAGGGGAATTAGGCAGGAGCACCTCAGGAGGGACCGTGAGGGTGGGTGGAGCTATCACTAAAAATCATCTGCCTAGCGATTCTAGAAGGTTCCAAGTGCTCTGTGCAGGCTCAGGAATAACCCAGCTGTGTGGATTCACAGAGACCATGAAGAAGATATATCCTGCCTGAAACTCTGTAAAACTGTGTCAGTCAGGGTTGACAATACTAAAGTCTAGACAGACCAGTTTTAACACCATATCATGCAGGATTATTATGTTTCTATATTCTTAGAGTTTCAGGAAAATTAATATACCTGACACTGATTAAAACATCTCTTATCAGTAAAACCAATTCATCCTGTTGTGTAGTTGCAATGCTATATTAGATGCTTGTAGACTTCACAACATCTCTGGATTCCATTTAAGCAAAATGTAGCTCAACAGTTTTGCAAGAGCATGGACTTAACTACAGTTCTGTGGTGGGGTTTTTTAAATGTCTGAAACAGAGTTCAGACAACAGAGTTTCAGAGCCATGAAATCCATCTATCCTATGTTGTGTTTACTTGAAGCCAAAGGAAAACAGTCCCTGATATCGAAATATCCCCATACCATGTGCAAAAAGGAACATATAACAACCATTTGTTTCTTCATGAATGGTTTTAAAATATTATTTTTTCTTCATCGAATTTTAAAACAAATGTTAAGATTCTATTTAAAAAAAAATAGAGCAACATATTCAATCATATGATTGGGTTATGGTTTAAAATATTTTTAAGCAATTCATTCATTTTTTACAAAATATTTGCCATGGTTTCATGCTGGTTTCTGCCCCTTCAGCTATTGCCTATTTAACAGAGGCATGTTTCAGTATTATGACCCATAATGGTTTATGGTTTCAGGCCTGGTTATGGGACTGAGTCAGCTTTGGTCACCTTGGTGGATGACCTACGTAGGGAGCTGGACAGGGGGAGTGTGTCCCTTTTGGTTCTACTGGACCTCTCAGTGGCTTTCGATACCAAGGACCATGGTATCCTTCTGCGCTGCCTTCCTGGGATGGGACTTGGGGGTACTGCTTTACAGTGGCTCCATTCCTTTCTGGAGGTGTGAACCCAGAAGGTTGTGTTGTGGGACTCTTGTTTGACCCCTTGGCCACTGGTCTGTGGGGTCCCTCAGGGGCTAGTTATGTCCTTCATGCTGTTATGAAACTGCTGGGAGAGGTTATTCAGAGTTTTGGGGTCTGGTGCTATCAGTATGCAGATGACACCCAACTCTATTACTCCTTTCCACCACAAGCCAAGGAAGCTGGTTTGGTCCTAAACCGGTGCCTGGCATCAGTAATGGACTGGATGAGGGTGAACAAATGGAAACTTAATCCAGATAAGACAGAGGTGCTCCTGGTCAGTCGATAAGGGAATAGGGATCCAGCCTGTGCTGGACGGGGTTACACTGCCCCTGAAGACATAGGTTCGCAGCTTGGGGGGGGGTGCTCCTAGATCCAACTCTGAGCCTAGAAGCCCAGGTCTCAGCAGTGGCTAGGAGTGCATTTGCACAGTTAAAGCTGGTGCACCAGCTATGCCCATTCCTTGAGACATCAGAGCTGGCCTTGGTGACACATCCCTTAGTTACATCCCAGTTGGATTACTGTAACATGCTCTACGTTGGACTGCCTTTGACGAGTGTTTGGAAACTCCAACTGGTTCAAAGAACTGCAGCCAGATTGTTAACAGGAGCTGGTTACAGGGATCATACAACCCCCTTGTTACAGCAGCTCCACTGGCTGCCAGTCTGTTTCCGGACACAATTCAAAGTGCTGGTTATGACCTCTTAAAGCCCTACACAGCTCAGGTCCAGGTTATTTTAAGGACCTGAGCCGTTATGTTAAGGTTATTTTATTTGATCTGCTAGGGAGACCTTCCTCTCTGTCCCATCACTCTCACAAGTGCATCTGGTGGGAACTCAGGAGAGGGCCTTCTCAGTGGCTGCCCAAGGCTCTGGAACTCTGCCCAGAAGTCAGGTTGATACCTTCCCTGGCTTCCTTCTCAAGCCACATAAAAACTTTCCTGTTTTGGCAGGCCTTTGCCAATCTTTGAGAATGGCAGTGCTGGGGTATATGTGAGTGTTAGCTGTTTTTAACTATTTTAGTTGTTTAATTGTGTTTTAACTTTTGTATTTTGCTGATTCTAACAATGAATGCCACTTTGAGTCCCAAATTGGGGAAAAAACAGGATAGAAATAATAATCTATTTCTCTTGGGTATGTTGCCATTTCCAGTGTGCTGATTGGCTGCTTAGGAAACTGACCAAACAATCAAAGCACAGTTGGGTAGCCAATCAGCACATTGGGGGCAGGAACATGTGGACCTTTAAGTCCTTTCTGAACATGGTGGTGAGGGGGTGTGAGTAGCATGGGGTGGATGTGGCATGGTGTGTGTGTGTGTGTGTGTGCGGGGAGGGCGGCACGTGACACAGGAAGGGTGGCGTGAGCTGGCACAGGAAGGGCGGCACAGGCCGCAGGGAGGGCGGTACAGGGAACGTGGCACGGGGCATGGGGACAGTGGCGTGGGGCGCAGGGAGGGCAGCATGGGGCATGTGGAGAACAACACAGGGTGCGGAGAGGGCGGCGCAGGCCGTGGGGAGGGCAGCGTGAGTGTGGGGGCAGCGTGGAGGAGCAGCGTGTGTACTATGGGGGGTGTAGCACAGGGGTGACGGTGTATGCTACACCAGGTATAGCTACTACTAGCTATACTACTGCTAGTAGTAGTAGGAGTAGGAGTAATAATAATGATGATGATGGTGGTGGTGGTGGTGGTGATGTGGCAGCCACTAATAATGCATACCTGTTTTCATGAATGTGTTTTCACCATAGCATCAGCTGCCATGCCAATAAAGAGAAGCCAACTAGAAACATAATATATCCATTAATGGGCGTGACAGTAGATGGCCTAAACAGAAAAGCTGGTAATGAACCTTCTAGGCAATGCTCAAACCCACATTTGACACAAAAGCAGCACTCTTAACTGCATTCACAACAATTTCAATTTAATTCTGCAATGAACTGGGCCAGAATACTGAAGTAATGAGGTCCAGGTAGGTATACTGTCAAGGAAGCATATGAGTAAACATTTACTGCATGAAATAGTCAAAACATACAAAGCCCCATTTCTGATTCTGTTCAATGAAGTATTCCGTTGCAATACAGCACAAAGCAGCCAAATGAACCCCGCAGCGTTAGATTACTTTTTTGCTGTAAAAATATTATTGTGACATTTCATCTGGTCAACCATCTCAAAGGTTAATTCTGTTTCCTATACCATATATTCCTTTAAGTGAGCCATCCCATGTGGTTCCTATTTACCTATTCCAAACAATCTTCAAACTGTTTCATTGCTCACTCTCTCACTGTTAAGAACATATTGACTTACTGCCTGCTCTGCTATTTAATTCATTTATGCTGAGAGTCAGGCATGAAGACAGAATTTTAAATGTGACATTTGCAGGCTGCTGGGTCATTTGAAGCTCTGACAACACCAAGGGAGTTCCTGACATACAAACTGGTCCTGATTTCCAATCTTCCATGTTCTGAACACATCAGATAGTCTTCCCGGAGGTGCAGATTTCAGCCTAAAGTTTTAAATTTCCTCTGGGTTTAACATCTTGCAGGAAAGGCCTGTACACTTGAAAGTTTTAAAATAAACCCTGTGTTTCCTTTAAGCAAAAGCTGGCATTGCCTCCAGCAAGCAAATTCAACTGCAGGAAGCCACTTTGATTGACAAAGATATTTGGAAACAGTCTTACAATAATAATTAATACCCAGAGGATATTCCAAGCAACTTTGTCACTTGGTAGACTTCCATTTTTCCTGTTGCTCTACCCTGGTTCAAAAGCAGCTGCATCTGAAGGCCCCAGCTGTAGATAATGGGCCATTTAAAGAACAGCAGCAGCATCCCGCCTAGTATGCCAGCAGTTAAATGTGGTCACAATTAGAATGAAATACCTACACACAAAACCCTGCTTCTTCTTTTTTTTTTCTTTTTGTTTTGTAGTGAAAATAACTGTGCTGGAAAGAAATTAGAACTGGTCAAGCAGAAACTGCTTGTACCTGATTAAGCCTTCTGTGGATCTGTTCTCCCTGCTTTTTGGCACTACCTACAAGCCACCCACCTTGAGTTCAAGGTTCCAGTTTTGGGATGTCTTCCCTAAAGATGGTGCTGTCTTCTTTAGATTCTGTTCACTGCCAAGCCAAAACGTTTTTATTTTCCTGGGTGTTTTAACTTGTATAGTCCCTCAGTGTGCCTCACGAGTTTTATTTGCTGTCTTCTATTGTGGTTGTCAGATGTTAGTATTTTAGTATTCTGTTATATTGCATTAGATTTTAAATAATTCATTATCTATGTTGTACACCATCCTAGGATCTGACTTGACAAAGGGCATGTATAAAAATGTTTTAAATAATAAATAAACCAGTTCTTTAGGTTTCCAAAAGAGGCTGGCTATACAGAGCACACTGGTTGGCTGATATTTGTGACAATCATTAATCTGCTCCACTTCTCACATCCAGCTGTGTAGGATGCTAATTTGCTGGCCCTTGTAGAATTCACCAAGCCTCTCTTGCTTTTTAATCTTGTTTTTTAAAGAGGCGCTGGCTTTACTAAATGAATGGTTTGGGGTTTTTTAAAGCACTGAGTAAACAACACTTCTAGCTAAATGTAATCTAGCTTGGGATACATCTAATTTAAGACTGAAAAACTCTTTTGTTCTCTAAAACATGGAGATGCAAATGATGCAAATGATAGAATAACAAGGCAAACAAGCCACAGAGTTAAGAAATACTGGCATTGTAGTCCATGCACTGTGTGGACTCCTAGGCAACTGTGCCTAGGAGGGAGTGGTGCTTCTTGCCTGGCTACATTTTACAAGAGACACAGAAAGCCAGTTCTAGAGAAGCAGGAAGGGGAGTAGGCCTAACTCTATGCCATGCTTACTATTCCTGCCCAGGTGTGCCACAAACTCTGCCTCTTCATAAATACCGCAGGTTGACTCCTGATATGAACAGTTTACAAGCCAAAGGTCAGAGACTGTATCCTCTTTTATCTTTCCTACAATAGCTAGAATGGTTAACAAGAATGGAAATTCTAATTTGGATGGTGCAAATCCCTCGCTAAAATCAAAAAGATTTTCCTGTTGTAATGCTTTCAGTAATGTTGCAACCTAGACAGAAGCATCTTCTCTTATACTACTTCAGAATATAAATTACAGTGAAGTCAAGCTTTTATCAAGTAATAAAAGCTACCAGAAATAGTTTATTTCCAATACTGAAGTGCTTACTTATTCTTGAGGCAAATATAATAAAAAAAGTTATAATTAATACCTGGTGTATTATTTGTGCTACCGGAAGCTGTTCTGCATATTTTAATGGCTCTACTGCTAGTTCATCTTCCACATGCCTGGGGAAAAAAAAACATTTTAATCAGACATTGAGATTAATATTGGACAGGACAAAATCACATATCAGTAATTATCACTTGCCTTTAAATGTACAAGTCCCCAAACACTGATTCATTATCCACTGATTCAATTATCCACGGGACACAAAGCAGCACGGTTACCACAGAGTCTTCCTAGAAAATGTGTCTAGCCTCTCTAGCCATTTTCTAGGCTCTCCAAGGCAACTCTATGGTATTTTAAACCAGAAGTTCCATTATTTTCAATGATGTTCACTATTTGTATGGTTTTTGGTATCCACGCCCCCTCCCCAGAACCAATCCCCAGCAGATACGGGGGTCCTACTGTACAATGAAGAAAAAGGAATTGGGACCTCCAATCTGAAATGTACTCCAGATCAGGCCTCTGTGCTGGTTTTCTGCTGAAAATTGCCACTCATCTGTCTGATATTTTCTGCTAAAGATGCCATTTACAGTAATCAACTCTTTTTGGTTAGCAAAAAGCAACCAGGAAGTTTTCCGCAAAATAAAATAAAATAAAAACCAGCGATATATGTTCCAGAACACAGTCCTACGCCTGCTTTTTCTCCAAATACAAGTGAGCAGGTTAAGTATTCTTTTTACACAAATGTCTGATGTCACATCTAGTTTATCTACTGAACAACTGAAGTATCTGAAACAAAAGCATAAACCTCTCCATAACAAAACAGTTGAAAAGGAGAAAAGGTCACTTCATCCTCTTTCCTTCTGCTAAGATGGCCAATAACTATTCTAAATAGTGGAAACATTCTGAACGTTTCTACTTTTTCTGAGAGACAGAGTAGAACAATTTAGAGACAGGAAATGCACACTTTGAATGCTTTCAAATGTGGAATGTTTCTCTGTCCTGCCATTTACCACTCAAACTTCAATGCTTTTGGGTGCTGTTTTCATCTTTTCCTCATGTACAGTTTTGAACTTCCCTGCTTTCTCAGAAAAGAGACATGAAGGTATTTCTTCATCAGGGGCAGTTACGGACTTTATATGTAAAAGCCAATCAGGAATTGCAGTAATCAGAGTAATATGACTAACCCACTGTGCAATTTCTGAATAATAACTTCAGTGATTATAGAAATTCTTGCAATTCTGATTGGCTGCTAGCCATTATTGGACTGTCAGGGCAACAAGATCTGCATTTTGCATAATTATTCAGAAACAACAGTAGTGTGATTATGTAAATCAGGCATTCTCAACTAGAATACAGGGAATTTCCACAGCTGCGGGTGGTAGGAAGGAGTGGTAAAGATACAATACATTCTGGACATTCAATATTTTAAGCCTAGAGTTACTATCTCGGATTGGCCTTTTTAGTCATCAGCGCGCTTGCAGAAAGCGTGGGATGAGTCCTTCCTGAATCTTTGTTTGCGAAGAAAAGCCAAAGAGAGAGTTACCCTCAGACATTTCACAGACATTTTGTTTGACAGCTCATGAGCTAATTGCTCAAGACATATGGTCACTTCCTCAGTGGGAGGGCACTACCAATTTTCCTTACACCTAAGGTAGTGTGAGTAACTGTGTGGGGGCCTCTATGGGTCACATCCCAACAAGCCCAAATACCTCCATTCCCCTCAAAACAGCCATTTTGAGAGGTACTGCAGACATTTGGGGGCTGTCCTATCACCATTTTGAAAGGGACTGCAGTGGAATTAACTTATGATACAGGGCATTACCAATTAATTTAATAACAGTATCTAAACATCACAACTGAATTGTGGCTTCATTTTAGGAGCTATCTTTGCTCCAGCTTTTGAGCTGAAGTAAACCACTCAAAAAAGAAGCAAGGTTTAGTCTTGTTAGTGCAATGGAACACAGGAAAATGTAGCATAGGACACTTAAAGGTTCCCTTTGCTAACATGTATATTTAAAAGGAAGAAAACCAGGGAGAGAGAGAAATTAATTTATAGCACTGTAAGTATTTACAAAAGGAAAACTAAGATTATGATTATGGATTATCATTAGGAAGGGGTGTACATTCTTAGAGGAAAGTGATATGTGCTAACTTCCTATGTTTAAGATCAAGGAAGCCTCTTCAGCAACTCTAGCTAAGTTTAAGAGGAGATACAGATATTCAGAGTCTAGTGACTTCTGATGTCTGAATTTCAGTTCTAACTCCTGCCAGCAGCTGGACTTGCAAAGCCAGATGATACATAAAAACATCGGGTTTTATATAAGGGAGTTAAAATACTATGCCACTTAACTGAAAGAAGCCTTCTTTTTGTTTCCCTTCAGGGTCATATAACTGCTTAATTATTAACAGGAAGAGGCCTCCAATGTCTGACATTATATCCAATTACATCCAATTACAGGGTCTTAAGATCATTTCAATGCCATATTTGGATCTACATCAAACTTAGAAGACCTGCTATATCCTTACAACAATAATGTTGTACTCACAACACGCTGCATCCATTTAGTAAAGCCATCTGAAAAGAACCAAAACCTCTAGATGAAAGCCACAACCCTCTAGCAAAGCAGATGTACAGAGGGAATCATGGAGATATATATATATATATATATATATATATATGGCATATTGGGGATAGGGCATATTGGGGGTGGGGAGGTTTCTCTCTGATCTCATATACACACACACACACACACACACACATACATATATATATATATATATATATATGGCTTTTCTTCGCAAACGAAGATTCAGGAAGGACTCATCCCGCGCTTTCTGCAAACGCGCTGATGACTAAAGAGGCCAATCCGAGATAAACAAGTCTGGTTGCAGAAAGCACAGCAGAAGGTCTCCTTGGGTGATGTTTCCGGATTGTGATTCTTTCTGCGTTGTCGTTTCTCTTCAAGACTTGTTCGGCGTAAGTTCTCAAATAAAGCTGCAGCATTGTGGATAGTGTGTCTCCATTCCTCCCAATGTGAGGCCAGGGCGGACCATTGTTGGTAATCAATTTGGCCGAGCCTGATATGTTGTTTCAGGGAGTCCTTGTATTGTTTTTTTGGAGCGCCCCTCTTACACTGACCCATGGCGAGTTCACCGTAGAGTACTATTTTTGGGAGGTGATGGTCCTCCATCCTAGAAACATGCCCTGCCCAGCGCAGTTGCGTTCTCAATATCATGGACTCAATGCTGGTGATCCCTGCTTGCTCAAGGACAGCAACATTTGTCACATAGTCAGTCCAGTGTATATTTAGGATTGTGCATATACAGCACTGATGAAAGCGTTCGAGGAGTCGTAAGTGTTGGCGATAGGTGACCCATGTTTCAGACCCGTAAAAGAGAATAGACAGTACAATGGCTCTATACACACTGATTTTTGTGCTTCGTCTCAGGTGTTTATTACTCCAGACTCTTTTGTAAAGTCTTCCAAATGCACTGTATGCCTTTGCTAATCTGTGATCGATCTCTTTGTCAATCTTGGCATCTGAGGAGATTATGCTTCCCAGGTAGGTGAACTGCTGAACAGCCTTAAGCACAGATTTGCCAACAGCAATGTGGGGATGATGGTGTTTGTCAACTTTAAGAAAACGGAAGGATTAAAAGTAAATAGAGATAAAACGGTGATGTTAACAAAAAATATAAGAAATCAAGAGGAACAAGAACTAGAGAAAATAACTGGATTTAAGATAGAGAGGAAAATCAAATATTTAGGTATTATTATCACAAGTAAGAATTAAGAATTATTTGAGAATAACTATGGGAAAATTTGGAGGGAGATCAAGAAAGATTTAAAGAAATGGGAAGAGCTAGATTTATCGTTATTGGGAAGAATATCATCAATCAAAATGAATGTGTTACCAAAGATGTTATACTTGTTTCAAAATTTACCAATTGTAAGGAATGATAAGGTGATGGAAATATGGAAAAAAGATATATCAAGGTATATTTGGAAAGGCAAAAAGCCTAGAATAAATTGGAACACATTGACAGAGATAAAAGAAAAAGGAGGTTTAACATTACCGGATTTTCAATTATATTATCATGCCAGCGTACTGACTTGGTTATTTGAATGGATCAAATTAGGAAACATCAGATTGCTAACATTAGAAGGATTTAACACTAGGTTTGGCTGGCACGTGTATCTGTGGCACAATAAATCAACAGTGCATAGTGAATTCAAACACCACTATATTAGAGTAGCAATGTTAAGGACTTGGATAAAGTTCAAAAGGAAACTTTATACGAAAATGCCTTTATGGTTGTCGAATCATGAAGCGTTTTATAAAAGAGAAGATATATATAAAGGAACCTGGCTGACATATAAAGATATATTGAAAAAGGAAGGAAATATATATGAAATGAAAACCCAGGAAGAATTAAAAGCGGATAACAAGGAATGCCACTGGCTGTTATATAAACAACTACGTGAAAAATTTAAGATGGATCAAAAACTTGTGGGCATAGAGACAGAAAGAACACAATTTGACGAAATCATTCAGGGAGATAACAAAAAGTGTTTATCAAAACTATATAAGTTATTAATGAAATTAAAACTGGAAAAAGAAAATACAAAACACTATAGGAAAAAATGGGCACAAGATCTTGGCTATGAGATACCATTGGAACACTGGGAAGGCTTATGGGGGAAAGGTTTGGCCTTTACAAGAAGCTATAACGTAAGGGAAAATATCTATAAAATGTGGATGAGATGGTATCTGACACCAGCAAACCTAGCAAAAATATATAAAAATATGACGAATGAATGTTGGAAATGTCAGAAAGGCACAGGCACATATTTGCACATGTGGTGGAAATGTGACAAAGCAGTTAAATTCTGGGGAAGAATTCATAAAACAGTATTACAAATATTTGAAACAAATTTTCCATTGGACCCAGAGATTTACTTGCTTAACCTATTCCATAAGATAGACAAACAATTACAAATGAAGTACTGGAAGGTATTATCATATATAGTGACAGCAGCAAGAAATAACGTATGCTAAATATTGGAAAACACAAGAAATACCAACGATAGAAGAATGGTTAGAGAAGCTCCATGATATGTTTGAAATGGATAGACTTACGATGTGGGTAGATGAGAAGAAAACTCAAAAAGGTCTGGAAGAATGGGAAATTCTAAAACCCATCTGGAAAGAAAGATGGGGGATAGAATGGGATATAAGAGAGAACTGAATATATATATATATATATATATATATATATATGAGACAAAACGAAGGAAAATAGAGTGGGGTTGAGATTGAAGTTAGACTGGGATATAAGAGAGAACTGGGAAAAATTATTATTAGAGACAAAACAAAGGAAAACAGAGATGAATTGAGATTGATGGTAAAAAAAAGGGGAAAGTAATGCATAAACTAAACAATATGGTTAAAAAGGAAACAAGGAAGTAATGTGAGAAGTGTGTAATAGGAAATTGTGGAATATGTAACATGAGGTATGTGAAACATAAACAGGTTGTGCTATGTAGAACCTGTCTAAAGTGTATGTATTAATATCTAATTGAGTGAATGTATGAATGGTTTTAATGTTTGAAAATATGAATAAAAATAATTAAAAAAAAGAAAACGGAAGTTCTTTACCAGCCTGCGCCACAAACACACACACACACACAGTAAAGTAAAGTGGAGGGAGGACCTTGTGAAGGGTGTGTGTGTGTGTGTGTGTATAGTTGATATCAGAGAGAAACCTCCCTACCCCAAAATGCCCCATTCTGGGTATGACCACTACATGCACTTTGGACCACTACATGCAGTTGGTCTCTAACTCCCATCATTCCTACTAGTATTACCAATGGCAACAATTGTGGGAACTGTAGTCTAATATCTACAAGAACTACCCTTGTTGCTGTGTGTCTTCAACTCACTTCTGACTTATGGCAACCCTAAGGTGAACGTATCACATGATTTTCCTAGCAAGATTTGTTCAGAGGGTGTTTGCCTTTGCCTTCCTCTAAGGCTGAGTGTGATTTGCCCAAGGTCAGCCAGTGGGTTTTCATGGCCAAGTGGGGATTCAAAACAGAGTCATAGTCCAATACTCAAACATCATGCTGGCTTTCTCAGCACTACTACCATATCCCCTTAAATAAGCTGGATGTACAGTACTCTTAAAATTACTTAGTTCTTAAGCAAATTCCAGTGCACAACTCTCCAAGGACTGATATCTAGGATTAGGACAGAAATGTCTTGCAATAGCAAAGCAGCAATTTATGCCCATGTTTCATTCATATAGATTGCTAAGACTATCAAGATAAGAACTTTTCTGCCTGATCATGCCTGATCCTAAGACGACTACTGGCTGATACAGCATCAGTTACCCAGGAATGGGAGATATATACATTCCTCTTTTAAAACCCATATTTTTACTCTCTGTATTTAGGGGAAATATGCTAACCAATCTCCCATTTAACGTTTCTGTGATCTTTAATAGGTTTTCTCTACAAACTAGGAGTGAAGTGGGGGATCACAGCTCATTCTGAAAACTGCACTTGGCTGCAGTTGCCCGTAACGCATAAAATTGCTATAAACTGAAACATAATGGGAAAATTTTCTTTATTTTTTTTCCAATTTACTTTGTACAATTGCCAGCATTTGGAAATATAGCCAATTTCTGCTTCTTCCTGCATTGTCAATCACTTTTTACCTGCTGGCAATATACTCTTTATTAAGATGTGGAAGGGGGAATGTTTATTTTTTAAAAGTTTCATTTTCAAAACAGACTCATGTTTATAGAGAGCTGTATCAGAATGAAGATTTTAATTAATCTTTTAAATAGCATGATAAGAGCACTTCACATATTCATTAGAAGAAGCTATTTCTGTTCATATCTTTGCTCGTCATCCTGAAACTTAACTAGTTGATTCAATTTCAACATGAACCAATACATACAATTGCCTTGGAGAAAAACAAAATGCATTTTCATTTGAGATCCATGAAAACTTATTTAAAATTCTATGTTGTCATTCTCCTAGCACAAGCATTTGCAATACTGCATTGATAAGTGACCGTTCTATTCTGCTTTCTAGCTCGCAACTTCCAATTCAGAGGAGCATCTATTACCTAAATGTTGCATGAAAGACATTCCTTCAAAGAGAACCCCACAACCCAAACATTAATCCTGCTGTTTGAAAACACACTAGAGGTTCATTTCAGTTTAACAAATGCTCACTAATAAACCAAGGGACCCACAGAGAGTTTATGAAATTTAAGGACTCCTACTGATGGAATGAACCGTTAACGCTATTCATTTGGGTAAGTGTAACAGTTTTTAATTATTTAGGCTCTACACTCATCCGTATCTTAGTAAATAATCTGCATAGCATTTTGACAATTTAATGCTTCTTTCCTTACAGCTTTCACAAAAACAATCTAGAGTCTTAATGAATTATTAGCAGCAGAAGTTCTTATCAGCTTTCTACAACTATTACATTTTGCCTAAAAATTGCTACTTTCTAGTTTGCTATTGTAATTGCATTGGTAAGGAAGGGAATTTGTTTTTTTTAACATTATCTGTTGCTTTCCCCACCCATTCACCCCTGAAAAATATGCTTCCCCTTCTTAGCTCATGGCTATTGGGTGCCACTCTGAAGTAAGTATCTTTCAATAAGCAATTTTCCCTTAAGATTTACAGCTAATATCATTCATTACTCAATGTGCATAAAGCATGATGAAGAAAATGAGTTTTTACATAAAGTCACTTGTCTCTCTGAATTAACAGCAGGTGTTAGGTGGGAACTCTAGAATAAGAAATCCCTTTTCTGCATTATAACAGAAAGTGACCACTGGTAAATAGGCACTACCTATTTACGGTTCTAATTTTGTCAAAATTAGAACCATTAACCAATTAACAGATTTCCAGTTGATTTAACAGTCTTAATTTAAACCAACTAGTACAGTGACAAACTACCTTTGACACAACCTCTGGTTCCATGGCTATATTTATTTTGCCAGTGGAAAAACTCTCGGGAGAAAAAGTGGAGGGAGGACCTTGTGAAGGGTATTTTTGTGAAATTCTGCAACAGATCATTCAACTAACTGGCTTCTTTGCAGTCTCACAAATGGATTTATGACGGTCATTATTTTTAACACTGGCATTAGAAATAGTTTTCTGCACTCTTCAAGTCCCATGCCTCTTCCATTCTCTGATGAACTCGGGAATGCTTTAATCAAAGATTGTTGTACAATGGTCCCATTTTTCGGAGTAACTGCAGTAGAGCTATAGGCCAGCCAGTAGACAAACTATTGTTATGTTCAATAGAAACACACAGGCAAGTGGTATGAGCTTTTTGTATCTACTTTGCTACAGAAAGCATTTATAATATTGAGAGTCACTTGATTTGATAGCAACATAGATGAATCAAAACAGCCAGACACATGAGCAGTTGACATTCATGTCAGATGCTCTCTATCTAGGATACATTCAATTTAAAACCAATTTCACAGATCCCTGATTAATGACAGAAAAGGGGAAGCAAACCCAGAACAGTGTCTCCTACATAAAAATAGAGGACTGAATCTGATGTCTATTAGTTGTCTTTGTTATTGACCTTCCTAAGAGTAAAAGCTAATTGTAGATGTCTTCCGATGGTAGATGGAAGAGTGACCGACACATCTGGTTCTTCAAGAGCTTTTGCAGAGACTTCCAAAAATGTTGATGCTTATGGACATAAGGATGTATTTAATTTGTTTCAGCACAGCTATTTTGTGTTGTATTTCAGCACAAACAGCTACTTTGCATTAAGCAGCTATACAGAAACATAAACAAACCTTTCCTGCTGAATAAAAATAACCTACAGGATCACTATTTCCCAAACTCATTTGACAGAGTGTAGAAATAACACAGCCAGATCACCTAATCACCTCTCCCCTTTCAATTTCTTCCCCTCCTGCTAACTTTCTCCCACATCTTTTCCATCTTGAAGTTAGGTTTGCATCAGCATTTTTGCTAACAGGAGTCAGTGAAATGCAGTGGCCAATTATACTTCGCCAAAACTATAAGACAAAATAGGACACCTGTTTACGTAAAATATGCATATGTGAATTTATAAGTCTAGCTGCAGATTTGGAAATACAGGTTGAGTATCCCTTATCTGAAATACTTGGGACCAGTAGTGTTTTGGAGTTTGAAATTGGGGGTTTTTTTTGAGGGGGAGATTTTGGAATACGTACTTGCATATACAGTACATAATGAGATATCTTGGAAATGGGACTCATGTATAAACATGAAATTCATTTATGTTTCATATACACCTTTTACACCTAGCCTGAAAGTAATTTTATACAATGGGGGGGGGAGTTTTATTAAATTTTCAGATATATAAAACATAACACTAAGACTAGTGTTGTGTCTTAGTGGTGACACAAAACCAGGAGCCCTGGTGGCACTGTGGTTAAATCCCAGTATTGGGATCTTGCAAGTTCGATCCCAGAGGGCTCCAAGGTTCACTCAGCCTTTCAGTCTTTCCTAGGTCAGTAAAACGAGTACCTGGCTTGTGGGGGCAATTAGCTAACACACATTGGAAACCACTTAATGTGGTGTAGATGTGTAAATTGCTATTGCTTAAACAATTTGTAAGATGCTCTGGGAGCCTTTGTGGCTGAAGAGTGGGGTATAAATACCTAAATAAATAAATATAAGACTACAAAAATCAAAAAGGGGAAAAGGGTACACAAAGAGAAAAGAAAAAATAGAGAAAAGAAAAAGAAGACACACAAAGAAAAAGTAAAGAAAGAAAAAGTACAAAAGTGACTTCCAAACTTTTCTACAGTGATTATAAACCTGTAATGTTCAATATACAAGCTGTTGATGCTTTTCTAATACAATAAATCGTTTACCATCTTTCTATAACATATAGTTGTCAATTATCATTCATTTAATCTTAAATTCATATCCTACAGAAAAATCAATAAAACAGTTCTATAAATTATTTTAAAATTATTAATAGTTTTAGTAACCTTCCACTAATTAATAACTGTTAAGTCCTCCACTAACCTAAGTTAATATAAAACCATATCACTTTGCTTCTTAGCTATATATACTATAATTAAGCTAAACAACTTACCTTCTTCGTTCTTTTATTTAACCATCATCCATCCTATCAATATCTCTTTTTGCAATACAAACAAAAGTTAGCATATAATTTTCTATGCATCTCACTCCAATATTTATGTTTCTATACATATAAATCATCCTTTTATTTATTATCTTTCTTTCACCCCCCCAAATAGCCATGAGTCCACCTATTTCATTTTGACAACCAGTTCCTTTAGACTAAGACAGCATCCCTCTTACAACACCCATATTAATATCTTGAACAAAAATAATCAAATCTTATTTTCTCAGTTCTGTTCTCTTAAATCTCAACCTTGTTTTCAGGCCAAATCTCCAGACATGCAGACTTTGGGCATCATTCAAAACACCACACATAATCTGAGGGTGACAAATCTCTCCATAAAAAACAAAGCTTTTGCCCTTTTTATCTTTGTTTATTCCCTTTAGTAAAGGGAATAGAGTTCCCAACACACCTCTCCAAAGTCTCATCCTCCATCATCCTCTACATATTCAATGTTCTTCTCATCTGAATCTGAATCTTCAACAATGCCCCCAACACTCTCCCTAGCAGAATTGTCCAAAATCTCTTCTGGGTCTTCTTTATTTCCCATTTCATTCTCCACATGTCTGCCTTCAATGTTGTCAATGTTAAAACCTCAAGGCTCCATGCTGGATTAAAAAAAAAAAAGTTTTTCATGAAATAAATTTCCTTCCAAATCTTCTTCTCATAACAAAGCCTGTCGTCCCTGCTTTTCTTAAGACCTACTTTAATTGCAAAGCGTATCAAGAAAACCAACCAAATTTCCAAAATTTAAAAGTTATTTTCCTCATCTCAAATTTTATGTCTTTGACCATTCAGGTGGCTGTATTCCCCCCTTTTTACATAACTTTAAAAGCTTCCTGTGTTCAATCTCAAAAAAGCACACCACTTCAAAAGTTTTCCTCAAAATTTCTCATAGAAATCCAAAGGGCAGATGACTCACGAAAGTATCCATTAATCGCTGTGTTGAACATTTCTTTTGTTCCTTAGTTCCAACTATTAAATGTTAATAGGAATATACTTAGAAAAGAGAGTGTCCTTTATTAGGTTCATGGAAGTGGGTAGAGTTGGTTATTTTGTCTCTTGATCTCCCCCGTCTTCAGTCCCAGTCAGCTATTATAGCCCCCAGGAGCTCCATGAGGTTTACCAATCTTCCTGGGCAGATTCTACATTCCCCCCTTACTAAAGGGGGAAAGGCACAGGTTGGCACTTGCCTCTGAACCTGTGCCTATCACCACTGCCACTCTCCTCTCCATGGAGCTCTGTGTAAGAGGTGTCAGCTGGCCATTTTCTGCACCAGAACTCCCAATTTTATACAATATTTTAAATATTTTAATATTTCAGATTTTGGGCTATTTCGGATTTCCAGATAAAGAATACTCAATCTGTAATTATTATCATTTAAACAGAAAAACAAGACAGCTCATTATATGGGGGGGGCTGTAAGCAGGTAAACTTTATACCTATTCAGATTATTATGGGTAACTTCAATCCCCTTCCCCTTCCCTGTTCTAATGGTTCCTTGTATATAAACTGGTCATGGACTGGATTTTCATTCAAACAGAAACATCTTAAGTATCATATTCTCTGACAGTCCTTCAAATAGAAGTCTGTCCTCACTGAAATAGAACACTGGGCATCCAAGTTACAAGCCACACTGTGTAACCAGAGGGCCGCAAACTATGGCTTAGGCTAACAATACAAGGCAGAAACACTGGTACGTAACTCACATATTACCATCAGAGAAGATCTTTCAAGAACTGATTATGTGTTTCTACACCTTTACACCTGTTCCCATTTTATTCTCATGTTTTATTCTCTGCTGCCAGTTTCATCTTGGTTTTAGATTCTGCTTTTCCAGCCATTATGTGATTGCATTATTACTATATTTTATAATAATTGTTGGATTGAATTGGTTTAGTTTTGATCATTATAACGAAACCTAGAAAACCTTCATTAGTGAGTTGTTTAAAAGCACAATAAGCAAACAACTAAATGTATAAATAAATCATATTTTGCTCCAAAAGCTCAAAAAGAAAGAGGGATAAAGGCCTGTGGATCTTTCCCAACTGCTTAAAGGTAGTTCTGTAACTGATAGACATACATATATGTCAAGTGTAAGTCTGGATGTAAATAAAGGCAATGGATTCTTTTAAAAGGCTGCATGCCAAGATATAACAATATTGGCAAACTGCACAATGTAAATCAGAACATACCCATTAACTAAACAGGATTGCTTTTAACTATATGATTAACATTACGTCTCATCTTCAACACCAAACTAAGAAATGGATGTGGCTAAGAAGACAAGAAGTTATGGAAAGAGAAAAGTGGTACAGTACAAATACAAACCAGAGCAGCCTAACTGAAGCTTCAGTCCTAAACAGGAGGTCAAGTCCCACTGAATTCATTTCTCAGTAAGCATGCTGTGTATTTACACGGAATGCAAACCTCATTGATTTTAATGGGAAATCATAACACCAAGATTGACTTTCAAGTAAATATACTTAACAGTTTAAAACTCATGAAATTATAAGTAACAGTTGAGGACTTCTCAGAGATAAGGCAGCAAAGGTTGCCTTCAGTATCTAGAGTGATATGGTGCATCTCAGTGAAAGAAACATGAAGAAATGAAAAAAGATTCTTTCAGAGCTACTCCTTGGTGGTGCTTACAAAGGAAACAGAAAATCTGGGCTTTAGGGGACAAATTCAACAAGAAATCTTTAGTTGGGTGCAAGCAAAATAGTCATTCAAGTGTCCAGAATTATAGTATTTGGTTTTCATTAGAGTGACATTTCAGATTTCCAAACATCAACACTACATCTCTAGCAAGTTAGCCACACTGGATTTTTCCATCAATTTCCAGTTCCCAAGAACTGGAAGCACGTGTCTTGTTGCTTCACTTCTGACCATTATTAATTAAAGATAATTATCAACCATTTACTACATTTAAGTAGTTATTTCTAAGTGTGCAAAGAGCTTTGTATATTCATTCTCTTAGCATGACTGTTTGATCTTAATATTTTCACTTCTTTTATTGTTGTATATGCAAGCAGCCCTGGTGAAATGTGTAATGAAACAAACAACCCTGTAAGGTAGGCAGCTATTGCACATGGGGAATCTTCTGAGGATAAGATATATTGCCGTGCCCTGCTGGTGCAGTGGTTAAATGCTGGTACTGCAGCCACAACATTGTGACTTCGATCCTGCAGGGCTCAAAGGTTGACTCAGCCATCCATCTTCTCGTAGGTCGGTAAAATGAGTACCCAGCTTGTGGGGAAAATTAGCTAACATACTGTAAACTGCTTGGAGAGTGCCTGGCACTCTAGAGCAGTGTAGAAGTGTAAACAATTTGTAAGCCACTCTGAGAGCCTGTGTGGCTAAAGAATGGGGCATAAATACTGTAAAAATAAATAAATAAATAAATAATAGAAACCTAGCAAGCTGGTGATGGGGCCTAGATTTGGTTTAGGGATTTTCCAGCTCATGGCTTACAGCCTGGGCCACTCCATCAACAACAGAGTAAGGCACCCAAGCCAGATCTGTCACATGCTTATTATACACACTTGGCAGTTGTATGATGCTTCTGTCCTACTGTAATCTGTAACAACCCTGTAACATTCTTGCTATATCCTTGTAAGGTAAATCAGAATTATTACAGTATTCTCACACTTGGGGGGGGCGGACCAAGCTAATATGGCTATTTTTAGGCTACCTAGTGAGTCCTTACCCCCCTCGCCGCCATTTTATAGTATAGATTGTTAGCTAGAGATGCACAACAGTGAGTTAGCACAGGCCCTAAATGGATTTTAGAATCAATTGAGCACTGAAGAAGGTTAAATAGATTTAAATATGGTAATGTTAATGATAAAGCAGCTCAGTTAATCTGGATGGCTCACACACATCCCTTAGTCAGATGCTGATTTGACCATCAGGACCATGCCTTGAATTTATGTGCTCCCTTTCCCTCAGTACACCAACATTTCCTCCCTTGTGCTTTACAGAAAGGATAATTTGCCTTCAACCCAACATCGGAAATCCAAACCATGGTTTTTAATGCTACATTGGAGGAAAATTATGGTTGGTTCAAACCAGGAAGCAAATCAGAGCAAACAAGGAAGGGATAAAATCAGAGCAAACAAGGAAGGAGGAGAAGAAAATGTACAGGCCCAAAACATTGTTCAGTGGTCAAATATGGCTTGACAGTTATGTATGAACTAAATGAGCATGCAACTCTATTCAGAAAAAGATGTGCATGTGTCTTTAGTATAAAATTGAGTACTTACTGTCTTAAGAACAGACACAATAAATAACTGGCATCTGTTGCAAGTAGACTATTTGATGAAACTCATTTCTTTCTCTTATCATTCAATCCAATTGTCTAGTAAATATAAACACTTGTACCATGATTAGAATTTTTTATCAGTATGGCAAGTTTTTTTTTAAAGTCACCTCACATTCTCTCTCTAATGTATTATCATTCTTGCTGTGGTTAAAGACAATAAACATTGGCGAAAAGCAAGAAACATAATACTGCAATATATTAGTTGAGATGAAAATAAAAAAAGAAAAAGGGAAAAACTGAAGATGATTATAGGTGAGTGATAGGCTATAAGAAGGAGTAGGATATACCAAGGACTATAAAATACCAATTTAGTTCCCTGGGTCTTTTAGGGGCAACAATAAGGAAGTGTTTTTGTTTTAACTTTGATAAGTACAACGACATTAACAGATAAGTTTTATAAGAAGAAAATGTAAATGCATGTATTAGAAAAGGTAATATTGGTTATAATCGTGATGTTAATAAAAAAAAGAAACATAAGAAAGCCTACAGATTTAGCAGGCAAGACAATAGATTACTGACACTTTCGTGCTAATTTTAAATACAAGGTCATAACTACTGTGGACATGACAAAAGGAAATATTTGACTAAAAAGTCATCACAACATTTATACCCATTTCGATAGGACTAAACTATATTATGGTAGCAAAATCTCATTACTGTCTTGAAGGTTCAGTACCATAACCATACACTATGATTGTACTATAGGAATGCCACTTATGCAGTTTTGTCTGAGTCCATATCCAAATGCTCCTGTGAAACCAGCACATAGAAGTAAGACACTATAGACCAGAACCTATATAATGTTTGTGATGAAATAGCCACTATGGATCTTTCTCCCATCACTTTCCTCTGAAGCACAAATTTCTCTCTTTTGTTACTGTACTAAAGGTTTACAGTGGCTCCACTGCTGCGTACAGTTAAGGTTAATCAAGGTTCTCCTTCAGCTAAGTTTTGAAACTAGCTGGCAAACTAACCAAGAGGAAACCTGCTAAGCCTTAACCTCACTGAACATTGGTACTGATGAATCAATTAATAATGGTTCGGACTGGCAGGATGTGGTTAGTATTCAAGAAGCAAGACAGGGCAGGACAAATACAGGGCACAGTTCACCCACAATTATTTAATCATGATTAAGCATTCAGGAATGTTAATGTGTACACCGACCCCACACGATGAAAGCATGCCAAAATATGTCTTTCCAATGGATCATGTGGGCCAATAAACATTTTTTTCTAAAACTAAGAGAGACTGCCATCCTGTTGGTTAGGTCTAACTACAGTAGACCTATTCAATCAACTGTTAAATTGTAAGTTAACATGCAGGTAAATCCCAATGGGTAAATAAGTCTAAAGACCAATGAAAGAACATAGGCCAGAATCTGTCCTATTGTGTGTGTGTGTGTGTACACACACACACACATCCATCCCATTTGTTTGGCTGTAATGGAAAATTTCTCTCTGCAGTAAAATACAGGAAAGATTGTTTAAGTAATACAATGCTACAGTTGTAGGGGGAGAATGTCACTATTTACAACAAGATTCAGGGTTTTCAGAGTAGATGGGGACAGGAAGTATTGAAATTATTACTTTATTAAATCCATTTATGCCACTTTCTCACCTATTATAAATAAAAACAAAATGACAGCACTAAATAATAAACAGCCATCAAGTTTTCCCATAATGCAAAGACTAAAAACTGACCACCCATAAATGTACAGAGGATGAGGAATTAGGCTTTAATGTATTGCTATAAATACATGGAAAGAACTAGGTGTTAAGATTACAAAAATACACATAAATTCACAGCTCTGGAAAATACATACTGAGAGAGGTCAATCATAAATGCTTACTGGTCTCCATTCTATTCTCTATCAAAAGGTGTATTAACATTTACAGTACCTACAATCTGCTTGTCCACATTACTCATGACAAAACCAAGAGGAATATTCCATCATAAAAATTGTGTTTAACAAATATTTGAAAATCAATCAAAATCAACCCAGGAAGAGAAAGCGTTCAACAATGATAAATCAGCCTGTGTCAAAAAGAGCCATACTGCAAAAATTACAGTTGCCCCCAAGGTAATTAAGAATTTAAAATTTGAATTCTGCTGCATCTATGTGGGAGAATAATTTTAGCCACTTTCTGGCACTGTACAATGGCAAACTGGACAGCTGGTAGCTTACCTCAGGTGACCTTGGAAGTCTAGCTAGTAGAATGCTAATGTGTATCTTCTGCAGATCATTATGGTGGAGCTTGAAAGTCATGTCTTAATGGGCAAACAATTAATGCATATTCAAAAAGGAAGAGAGGCAGGAGATACTGCTGCCATGATAATATGTATATGTATGCTTTTCATGATCCATAAATACAGCCAAGCATACCAATTGCTGTTTGTAGGATGATGTGCAATAAACCATCCTCAAAACACTCATCAAGACTTGCCCTGAAGGCTGTTTAAAATTACTTTAGTATAAATAGGTAGATACTGTTTTGCATACTACTGGCCAAAAAAAAATATCAGGTAAAAAGAAAAGGAAATTCTGTTAGAAAATAAAATAATGCTATAAGGTATCTCTCCACCACCTGAAAACATCTAATGAGGCCCTCCAGAATGTCCTTTATCTCTGAAGTGTGCTTTATGTGAAGATGAGATAGGGTCTCTTCTTCGTACCAACTCAGTTCTTGTGCTCCATCCTAAAGGCATTCATTTGTGAACACTGCACAGTGTTTTCTTTGTGTTCTACTCTTGGCTCTTTTTGTTCTTACCTTATAGGCACTATTTTTTAAAATTGGCTCTATTATTTATCAATACAGGTCACCACCCCCGTATCCGCAGTATCGGTAACTATCATTTCATTTAACAGTAGTTGGGTGGGGAAAGGTCTCTCTAGGCATCTGGAGGTCCTCTAGCATGACTCTATGGTGTTCTATGGCGGTTCGCTATTATCCGCTATTATGTAATATGTCATGTGTTGTTGTTTATCTGAGGTTGTACAGTAGGACCCCCGTATCTGCTGGGGATTGGTTCTGGGGTGGGGGCGTGGATACCAAAAACTGTGGATAACAGTTTTTGAAAATAATGGAACTTCCAGTTTAAAATACCATAGAGTTGCCTTGGAGGACCTAGTGGCTAGAGAGGACACATTTTCTAGGAAGACTCTATGGCAGGTGTGCTGTTTTGTGTCCTGTGAATAAGAACCAGTGGATAATGAATCAGTGGATACTGTATTTCCCTAATTTTAAGACCTGCTAAGGAACAGATGATCGTTATTATGTCCTGATATGTAAACCCATAGAATTCAAAGAGGGTGTACTTTCTTTTTCACACAACTGTACATCTTTTGAAAGAGACAAGACTTCTGCTCCCTTAGGACACAGGTACAAACCACCAGTCCAGTGAACAGCTGTTAAATAACTAGGAATTAATTTCCTCCAATTTCTCCTTGGTGTTTTCATATGTACAGAAGCAAGGCATTTCTCAGTACTCAGCCATGGAACACTTGCCACAATTTTCAGAAGGAGTACTAAAAGTGGATTTATTAATGTTTTTATAAGCTGAACATTCTAATCTCTGGCTTTGTAAATGGGATAAAACTGGACCTTTAGGAATCTTTCCTGAATAACCTGACTGACAGAGCATGCAATTCCCATTCTTTAATCTCTTAGTAATTTCTCACCTGGAGAGCAGCAAGTGATTAATTTTTGCCAATCCATTTATCCTGAACCAGCTCAAGCTCCCAAGATAGGATGGAAAACTATAAAACCCTACAATACATTTTCATCAATAAAAAATACATTCACCTGCAGTTTCCAATCCTCAGGGTTTCTTTACACAAACTCTGCAAAATTACACGCTTAATCTTTATTCTCAAGGGCCATGCAAGAAAGTCAGTGTAATAATCAGTAATTTATATCACCTCCACAACCACAACCCTAACAAAGAGAAGAATTTTGTTGTTGGGATTGGATATATTAGGAAAAAATGTGTTTTCCTGAGTCAACAATACCCAATTTTGACTTGGTAATATTTTTTTAAAAAGCTGCAAGGTTCAGTAGCCACACAACCGTGAGAAAATGCCAGTGAATCTCTGTAGTGTTGTGTCTCCTCCTTGATGGAGTTCCACCAGTGTAAGGCTGGTAATGGGGGCATGGTCTGAGAGGAAGGGAGAGGAGATGGCTTACAGCAAATCAAAGACCCCTTCCTACTCCTAATGTCAGCATAGATTTTCCCCAAATCCAGAGCTGGTATAAATACAAGTAACATAATATTCAAGGAAGAGAACGGAAAATAAACACACATACTGCCCCCTGCTCTGCCCCCACTTTCTGTTGATACTACTCCAACTCAAGTTTCCAATCACAAGCACCCAACTGCACCCTCCACACCACTCAAACTTATTTGGCAGCTACCCACACAGATGAGCAAGGGAAAAAAAGGCTCCCATGTTCTAAAGACTATCCCTTGTGCTCTTATAAATGAAAGCCATGCCTTCATTGAACTGCGTGGCTGAAAGTACCTTTGTGGCCCAACCAACAGCAACAGTGCTTCCCACTCATGAGACACAAAGGCAAGTAAGCATCCTCGTATACTGGCATGCTGTCTAATGGCAAAAATTCACTCCACTTCATTCACTGCTTCACTGGCCAAATGCTGATGAGCCCCTTTGTCTTGCAGTCTGAATATACTGTAACTGCATACACTGAAACTAAGCATTATCTCAGTCACTGCAGATGCCACTCCAATACCTTGAGGTGGGGTGGCGGACTGAAGCAAATCCACTGCCAAGGGTTCTTGAGTATTATCACTTTCTTCTTTTGCTTCCTAACTCACAACACTGGGTCACAGGACATGTCTTCTAGCTGCCAACCATTACATGCTACTCTCTTTCTATTCTTATGTCTATTGGTGAATCCAAAAGGGCCTAGTCTGCACCCAGTCCAGACTACTTGGGGAGGGAGGATATTCATGACCAACAACAGCAAACAAGAGCACGGCTACCTGTTTATCTGTGCAGTTGCCAACCTACTTGCTCCAGACATACTCTAGCACCCTTGCAAGCTACATGATAGATATAAACAGGCAGTTCCCTTATCTCAACACTCTTTATCCTGAGAGGGTACAGAATATGATGCACACTCACAAAGGAAACTCTCCCCGCCCCATTATAAATTGAATATAGAATTGCTCAGACCACTAACTAAGGTTTCCATTCTATTCATATGAGGAAGCTCCATGCAAATTGGTAGGGCTTCCTTCTCAATAAATGTGCATCTTGTTTACTTTGTAGTCTCTCACATACACTTCAACAGACATCTTCAATGATTCACTAAGGCTGAAGAGTGGAGAGATTCCTGCTTTCAACAGAATCCTACTTAAGGATTCAAATTATCTTTACCTACCTCCTGATGCCCAAATGTGAACTACTATCTGCTGTTTTTTTATTTGTTTGTTTCTCTCAGAACATAAATTAAGCTGCTCCTTCATAAAATCCTAAATGCATGAGCCAACTTATTTCCACCCCCTGCTGTCCAGGCATATCACAGTCAGTTAAATTCATTTGAAAATGAAAATAGCAGCATGCTTAACACTAAACAGCTTTACATTTTTTTGCCATCAAAGTCAAATTAGCAGAAAGAGTATTAATTGGAAATACTAGGATGTTTTACCAATATTTCAAATCTCTAAGAATTGGGGAAGGGATATTCTTCCAATACAAATGATGTAATGGTGATGGTGAACTTTATATCCCACCTTTTCCCCAAGACTGGAACTCAAGCCAACTTACAAACTAAAATGATTACAATACAATTCAAATACACAAAATGTAAATATTGAAATAGAATTAAACCAACAATCATATTAAAACAATTTAAAACATCTACTTTAAAAAGATTAAAACAATATAATTTAAGTGGTGGACAACTGTGGGAGGCTAGGGCACTGCATTATTCTCCCTCCAGGTTATTTTGGAGGGGTGCGTCCCACCATTGCACCACCCACCCACCCCCCAAAAAAATCAAAACAAAATTTTGCCCCCAAAAGTCCTCTAGGGGGCATCAGGAGTCATTTTTGCCACATTTTTATGTGCCACTGGGCCATTTTAGACCCAAGGAGAGGCTGTTTTAACAGGAAGTAACTGGAAGTCAATTCCTGTTTACTTCCTGTTTTAAAAAATGGTGCCTCTTGGACCCCAAGACATGGTGAAAATGCCCCCACAATCCCTAGATAAAAAATGTTTGACCCAGGAGGCTACACCAAAGCCTCCGGGGAAACTACACATTGCCAACAGGCCACAGTGTGCCCATCCTTGATTTTTAAAAAAACAGATTTAAAGCACCCTTTTACACCTCTTTCCTTAAAAGCCTTAAGTGCTAAAGGACTATTTGAATAAAAAAGGCCTTCGCTGGCTGATGGAAAGACAGCAAGGAGGGGGCCATTCTAGCTTCCCTAGGGAGGGGGTTCCAAAGTCTAAGGACAGTCACTTAGAAGACCTATTTTGTGTTCCCACCAACCACACCTATGAAAGTGGTGGGATTGAAAGAAGGGTCTCCCCTGTAGATCTCAATGTTCAGGCATCCTCACAGGGGGAGCATGGTCTGTCAGATACCCTGGACCTAAGCCATACAGGACTTTAGAGGTCATAACCTGCACTTTGAATTGCTCCTGGAAACAAACCAGCAACTGGTGGAACTCTTAGAGCAGGGGAATTGCATGATCTCTGTAATCAGCTCCAGCTAACACTCTAGCTGTGGCTCTTTGTACCAAATGATGTTTCTGAACACTCTCCAAAGGAGGTCCTATATCGAAAACATTATAGTACAGTTGTCCCTCCATATTTGCGGATTTGGCATTCATGGATTTAAGTATTTACGGCTTGAAAATATTCTTAAAACAACTAATCCAAAAAGCAAACCTTGATTTTGCCATCTTATATAAGGGACACCATTTTGCTATGCCATTGCATATAATGGGACTTGAGTATTCATGGATTTGGGTATTCACGGGGGGCCCTGGAACCAAACCCCAGCAAATGTGAAGGGACAACTGTACTCCAAATGGGATGTAAGCAAAGCATGTGTCATCCTGACCAGATCAGGCATCTCCAGGAACAGGCACTGTTGGTGCACAATAGTTTTAAGTGTACAAAAGCACTCCTGGCCATCACAGAAACCTGGGCAACCAGGATCAAGGCTGAGTCCAGAAGTACACCCAAAGTGAAAACCTGCACCTTCAGAGAGAGTGTAACCCCATCCTGCACAGGCTGTATCCCTATTCCCTGATCTTCCTTCTGACTGACCAGGAGCACCTCTGTGCTCTCTGGATTCAGCTTCAATTTGTTTGGCCTCAATCCATCCATTAATGATGCTGGGAAGTGCTCTAGAACCAACCCAGCTATCATAACTCACTCTCTGCAGTCAGAAGACTGAGACACAGAGGAGGAGGCAGATTGCCAAGGATCTACAACTCCTGATGATGGTGAACTCTCTGAGTCCAAGGAGCTGGGGGCTGAGTCAAAGGGGGGCTTTACTCCCCAGCAGGAGGTTTCAGACACTGAGGAGATATTACCATCCTTTGCAGAGCGATGAAGAGACAAGGAGAGATTACGCCAATCCCAGGAGCTGTTAAATAGGAGACAGTGACTAATTAGGCACCTGGCATCTTGAGACAGCTGTCTATAAATCTCCCAGCAGCTCTCTGGCAGCTTTGTTGCTAACAACTGTTCCCTCTTGATGATTAGCCATACTCTTCAGCATTTGTGTTTTCCTGAACTTGGACTGCCTACGATTTACTACTTTCCTTGCTGGCTTTGTTTATCTGGACTACTAACTTGCTTTACAACTTCTGGACCAGCGGAGGACCACCTTCTTGCTTCTCCCTTCATCCTGCTGGATACCCTGTGACTGACCTGGACTGGATTAACTACTTGACAACTCTTGCATTCTAGCCACCTGATTCCTGGGGCACTTGCTGACTGGAGCACAGGACACCAGCTTTCTTGAATTTAGGTGAAAAGAAAAAATGGAGTTGGATGTCATCAGCATAACAGTGGCACTGAACCCCAAATCTCCAAATGATTTCTCCCAGCAGTTTCATGTACATATTGAATATCATGAAGAAAGAGCAGAGTCCTAAGGGACCACACAGACAAACAGCCAAGGAGTCAAACAAGAATCCTCCAGCACCACGTTCTGGGCTTGCCCCTCCAAGAAGGAGCAGAGCCACTGTAAAACAGTGCCTCCAAGTCCCATCCTTGCAAGGTGCCCCAGAAGGATATCATGGCCAAAGCCTGCCTCTGTCCAGGTCCTACTGTAGGCTGTCCACCAAGCAGACCAAAGTGGTCTTTGTCCTACAACCAGGATGGTGGTGGTGGTGATATAAATATAAATAATGAAGATATTCTGTTTCACCCAAGAGCTGAGAGGCAAACACAAATTCTATTACCTTGTCCAAAAATTGAATGTTGGACACTGGCCATTAGCTATCCTTTATGGAAGGATCCAGAGAAGGCTTTTTCAACAGAGATAATAGAACTGCCTCCTTTAGGCATGCTGAAACTCTGTCTTGTTGTATAGAGACACTATCTACTCCAGTGATGGCGAACCTATGACACGTGTGTCAGCACTGACACGCGTAGCCATTTCTGATGACACGCAGCCACTGAGGTGGCCACATGCTGAGAAGGATGTTTCACGCACCCCCACCCTCCCTAAAGTGGTGATTGGGGCTTCGAAGCCCCGTTCGCCACTTTCCTCCACTCCCCCACCCTCCCTAAAGTGACAATCGGGGCTTCGAAGCCCTGGTCTCCACTTTCCTCCCCCCTCCCACCCTCCCTAAAGTGGCGATCAGAGCTTCAAAGCCCTCGTTGCCACTTTCCTCCCCCCTGCCTCCCTAAAGTTTTTTCCTCAAAGTGACACACCACCCGAGTTATGCTCAGTTTTTTGGCAAAGTTTGACACACCAAGCTCAAAACGTTGCCCATCACTGATCTACTCCCTTCATCCACTCAGCCAGTCCCTTTTAATGAGCCAAGAAAGGCAAGGGCTCAGTGGCCATGTAGTGGCTTTCACTTCTCCAGGAATCCTATCCACATTCTTCAGCTGTACAATTAAAAAAAAAAAAATTACCGGACAAGCAGTGGCCTAGGTTACATCTTCTGTGACTGTATAAACTATGGCATCAAGTCAGAATGGATCTGAGCAATTTTATCTGTGAAGTGCCATGCAAATTCTTCACAGCGGGTGAGTTAAGAAATACTTCTTAAAAGGGCAAGATTTAACTGCTCAAGGAAATGGGGGAACACAGATCTGAAGACCTACTGGTAAACCTTATGTCTTCAAATAGCACTTCTTACTAGAGGCATCACGGAAAAAAGTGAAACCACCAAGAGTAATACATACTTCTAGAACACTTGGAACAAAACTAGGAGCTACCCTTCATGTCACTACATCGACTGTCAGCATTACCAATTTTACAGTCACCCATCTTTGAGTGCTCTACAGCTAATCTAATCAAGCTCCTATCCTGTAACTGTCAAAGATGCCCAATACTTCCACAGATAGAATTAATAAGGTCTGGTGTGTCATATGTCATCTTCCAAGGTTTGTTTGGGTTTGGGGTGTTGTTGTTTTTTGCAGCAACCAGACCCCTCCCTTTCTATTAAAAAGGAGAATCACATCTCCAAGTGTTCCCCTGCACCCCACAGTTTACCAACATGTGAGTTAGATCCTGTGCGAGTCTCACAAATGAAAGCTAATATGTTCAACCTGTTGCGAAACACAGGTCTAAATCCAGCAACCAAAGTGATAAGATGTAAACCCACTGGGTTTTAGGAATGCTCCATACCATTTAGGCTCTCCAGACAAAGAAGCAACCTGAGTGCATGTTAAGATTTCTAGTTTATGTGGCTGATGAGAAATGTGCGGTAATATAAATCAATATACAGAAGATTACAAGAGAGATGAAATACTGTGGTAGTGTACAAATTAGTACGTGGATAAGAAGTTTACAGAATTCATTGGTGTGGTCTTTGTGCTTAAGTGCTTTCCTTTCTGGGATGCACATCTTCAAATACATAGGAGAGGAAATTGCTTTTTAAAAGGCACAAACAACATTTAGCAATCTAAAGAACACCTACCCATAAAGCCACAGTGTGCAATTTCTGAACATTCAGACTCAGCAAAATCAAAAGTAGTTGCCTCCAGAACAAAGCCAAACACTCTGCTTAAATACAGTGATCAGACCAAATTATATACATTCAGACTTCAGTCTTTCCAGGTAGCAGCCTCTTCAAACAAAAAGGCATTTTTGAGATTGAGAGAGAAAGCGCGCACGCAAAAGGGGGGGTGTCAATTTTCTGGTATTGCCCTCTCACTCAGAAAACAGCTTGACTGTTTATTTCCTGAAGCCCAGCCCTTCTTGGTGATCAAATATATTTCAGGAGCAGTAAAATATAGACCATTTCATCCCAAATGAGAATTATGGGCTTGAGAATATATGACATGGAACTGTAACTGCTTAACTTAACTGTAACTGCTCCTGCCTCTTGTACAATTAGTACAAAACTTAACATTTATCTTTTTCTGATAGCATCCCATGCTCTCTTCCTAATATGGTTACAACCCACAGAGAAGTACATTAGTGGAAATGCATTACAACACAACACATGATTCTAGAGCCAAGCACAAACCCAAAATGAAACACTAAGCTAGAAATGGCTGGGAAAATCACATACACCTCATAATGTGCTGTATTTGCTACTTAAGAGTATGTGTGTGGGGGAAGAGAGAGAGAGAGATGAGCTAGGGTCACTGGACTCACCCTGGGATCCCATTTATGCCATGGGGGTATAGTGGGGGCACAATAGAAATACCTCTTGTCTGGACACACCAGTGTCCTCTTCCCAAAGGCCTATGGAGTATTTGTGGCCTTTGGGAAGGAGACAGCATCTAAACTAGGTTGGACAGGGATGGCGTCTTCCCAGCAGATGTTGGCACCAGAAGTCTTGGGTCAGTCCACTGAAGGAGCATAAAATTGTTCATCCAGTATGCAGCAGCCAGTTTCTGGATTTTTTTACATCTTCCTACCCTTTGGTGTTGTATAAAAGTCCCAGGCCATTCAGTACATTGTTGAATTTATTTGTTTGTACTTACTGATTCATTTTGTCACAGCCTGGACACACTAAATTAGGAGGGGTAGTGAATACCCCAGAGGAAAGGATCAGAATTCAAAATGAGCTTAACAGATTAGAGAGCTGGGCCAAAACTAACAAAATGAATTTCAACAGGGAGAAATGTAAGGCACTACATTTAGGCAGAAAAAATGAAATGCAGATATAGGATGGATGACATCTGGCTTGACAACAGTACATGTGAAAGGGATCTAGGAGTCTTAGTAGACCACAAGCTGAATGCGAGTGCACAGTGTGATGCAGCAGCTAAAACAGCCAATGTGATTCTAGGCTACATCAATAGGAGTATAGTGTCTAGATGGAGGGATGTAATAGAGTCAGACCTCACCTGGAATACTGTGGAGATTTTCAGACTACACTGTTAGATTGTTACTATTCCACTTTAACTGCTCTGGCTTCCTCCTGTGGAATTCTGGGGTTTGTAGTTTAGTGAGGCCTAAGAGCTCTCTGACTGAGAGTTGTAAATGCCCCTCCCTAAACTGCAAAACCCAGGATTCAACAGGAGGCAGCCAGAGCAAATAAAGTGGAATAGTAACACTATAACAGTGTTGTCTGAAAATCTCCTGTGTCCAATTCTGAGCACCACAATTCAAGAAGGATATTGACAAGCTGGAATGTGTCCAGAGGAGGGCAACCAAAATGGCAAAGGGTCTGGAAGGCATGCCCTATGAGAAACAGCTTAGGGAGCTGGGTATGTTTAGCCTGGAGAAGAGAAAGTTAAGAGGTGACATGATAGCCATGTTTAAATACTTGAAAGGATGTCATTTTGAAGAGGGAGCAAGCTTATTTTCTGCTGCTCCAAACACTAGGACACGGAACAATCATAGAATCATAGAGTTGGAAGAGACCACAAGGGCCATCCAGTCCAACCCCCTGCCATGCAGGAATACACAATCAAATCATTCCCAACAGATGGATTCAAACTACAGGAAAAGAGATTCCACCTAAACATTAGGGATAACTTCCTAATGGTAAGAACTGTTTGACAGTGGAATACACTGCCTCCGAATGTTGTGGAGTCTCCTTCTTTGGAGGTTTTTAAACAGAGGGTGAATGGCCATCTGTCAGGAATGTATTTGAATGTGTATTCCTGCATGGCAGGGGGGTGGGCTGGATGGTCCTTGTGGTCTCTTCCAGCTCTATGATTCTAGATTTCAGGATGAGACAGGATCTGGTTGGAGGAAAGACTGTGTCCAGGTGCCCATCATCCTCAGTTACAGGTCCCCTTAAGGCAGTGCTATTTATCACTAGAACTAAAATATCACTGAACATTTATGGGATGCCATAAATGACAGAAACAGAAATTTTTAATAACCAGACTTTTCTTTGCTTGTCTTATTCACATACAAAAAAGTGGGAATCTCTTAGGTACACACAACATGGCTAAAAAAATACACAAATAACAGATCAACTGGAGATACATAGTTCATAAGTATAGGAAACAAATCCAAAACAAACAAGCACAAAGGAGAAAGTTTAAAACCCAAAACTAATATGTTCTACATGACTAAGAACACTATACATTACAGTACATACAAACTGTGAAGCAGTTAGATTAACACAAAACCTCTAGAGATGGGAAGGCCTGGAATCCCCCACCCTAATTGACAAAGAATGGATTATGAAATGGTTTCTTTTACAATGATAAATAAAGTGTTTAAGTGAAAGTGCTCATAGATCTACCCCATAAACAAACATACAATTCTAAAAACTATCTAACAGGAATATTTTTCTGTAAAGCTATGTACAGAATGAAATACCGTAATTGCAATTCCTGGCCTTGGTTTCCTTTTCTTGATTCTTTTTATGGAAATGAGTGTATTGTGCCTGCTTGACACTATGGAGGACTAGAAGAGCCAAAATAATTATCTCTGTTCTGCTAACACGGATGCCACCTTCCAATTTTATTGGTGTGTTTTTTCCATCCTCCTCATTAATTGGCAAAACCAAAGAGGTTTGTTGCAGTTCTGGTGCACCTTACAGTTCAGGCACTATAACAAATTTTGTAATAAAAAATGCATTTGTAACCAAAAAAGAAAACGTAATTATTGTCTGACTAAACTGTACTTTTAATATTCCTAGCATGATCATATAAATGCCAAATCAAATCACACAATACATGTTATATTCCTAAAGTAACAAATTGGTTACTAATATCACTTTTTAATTTTTTTCTGAGGGGTCATTTACACAGCAAAATAAATCTTCAAAGAATGCGACAAGAAGCCTGATAGTTCCCACGCATTTCGAAGCAACAGCACCCTTTTCAGAAGGAGGGGGTGCAAAAAACCCATAAGTTGCGCAGTATCAGCTTTCGCTAGTTTTCTGCACTTTTTTTATTAAGTTCGTGAAAATGCGCATAATTTATCGTGGGAACTAACGATCGTGTAAACTGGCATCTGCCTTTTCGAATTACTGTGAGCAGAACTGAATCCTGATTGGTTGGAATGACCATTCTGCTTTATTTGAATAGACTGAGGGGTTGGAGAGAAGAAATTCAACCTCCTTCTGCTTGCAACCCACTTTGGAAAATCGAGCCATTCCTGTCTGTCTTTCGGGGTGGGGGGGTGGGAAGATGCTTCGCTGCTTCGCTGGTGTGTGTGGGGGGGGTGTATGTGCTGGGAAACAGCCGATCGTATGTTCGTTATTTTGTTTGTTTGTCCTTCCATTCACTTGCCTTTATTCAAGGCTTCAGAGGGAGGGAAAACAAATGAGGCAAGCCCTAGTTCTGTGGTGTGTGTTCGTGTGTGCATGCATGAAAGGAATCGAAGATCCCACCATGCTTTTGCTTGTTCGTGCTTTCAATGACTCCTTTCTTTATAGAAGACTTTCGGGGCTGGGGAAGACAGGGGAGTTTGACAGATCGCTCTTTCGATGTCTTGTTTGTTTGTCCTTTTTCTTTCCTCTCATTATTTATGGTCTCCATGACCCCCTCCTTGCTCCCTCCCCGCCTCCTGCCTGGCTTTAATCATCTGGAGGTGATTCCCCCCCCCCACCTTTGCCTGTGTGAATTAAGCAAAACAGAAAGTTGCTGGATCTTGCTTCATCATCCGAAAATCCCAGGCATCGTGTGATTTATGCACACCTGATGCGAAAGGACGGTAATCCGGAATCTGGCGAACTTTTTCCTGTTGTGGCACCGGCCCCTGAACATTTAATCCTGCCCCCCACAATGGGAGAAATGGCTCTCCATCACACATGGCTTCAAAATTTCCAGAAATTTTATATCACTACAAGCCTTCTCAGAATATCATCACCAACATGTTTCCTTCAAGAGAGTTACATTTGTTTCTTTTTAAAATGACAACACTACCAAATTTTATTATCAAAGTAATAGGGATATAATAAAAAGACTGATCCAATAAATCAGAAATAATAAGCCTATACCAAATGTGAGCCATCAGCATAATGACAGCTAAAGTCAAAAACCTATGGTAAACCTCAGAATTATGGTAGTCTTAGAACTAAGACTGCTATTACTCTAATAATCCAACCGCCAATCATGGTGAAAGATTCTATGGTTGTGTTTGGGTGTTTAACACTTATCTACAGTAGGACCCCCTTATCTACTGATTCAATTATCCACGGGACACAAAACAGCACACCTACCATAGAATCTGCCTAGAAAATGTGTCCTCTCTAGCCATTTTCTAGGTCCTCCAAGGCAACTCTATGGTATTTTAAGTCCCATTATTTTCAATGGTGTTCGCTATATCCACAGTTTTTGGTATCCATGCTCCCCCCCGAACAAATCCCCTGTGGGTACGGGGGTCCTACTGTATTGTTTAAACCAGTGGTGGACAACTGCAGAAGGGCAGGGGGCTGCACCTAGTTCTGCAAAAAAAAAAAAAAAAAAAAAAAATCATCATCATCATCATCAATTTTTTTTTTGCCCCCAAATCCCT
Organism: Gambelia wislizenii; assembly: GCA_030847615.1. Lineage (NCBI taxonomy): Eukaryota > Metazoa > Chordata > Lepidosauria > Squamata > Crotaphytidae > Gambelia > Gambelia wislizenii. The sequence goes on from JAUMIR010000004.1 coordinate 117,164,004, forward strand.
CTGGGAACAAGGGGACATTTTCACCATGTTTTTGGGCTTCCTGGAGCAATTTAGGCACAGGAGAGGCCTTCTGTTAACAACAGGAAGTGAGAAGAAGCCACTTCCCATTCACTTCCTGTTTCAAAAAAGGCATCTCTTCCATCTAAATTAGCCCAGGTTGGGCCCAAAATGTTGTGAAAATGGCCACACATATATATTCTAGAGGACATTTTGGGGAGAAAAAAGTTTGAAAACTTTTGCAAATTGTTATATAACCCCTGTGAGACCCGGGGGGGGGGGCCCCTCCAAACATGGTGAAAATACCCTCCACGTGCCCCCTAGAGAGCTTGGGGGGGTTGGAGCAAAAAAAATTTAACCTCCCCCCGGATGGCCTGGTAGCTACAAAAATGGTCCTAGGGATCCCATGTGGCGCAGGGGCTTGTCCCTCTTATTTCTTCCTCCAGCATGGCCACAAAGAGTTCAGAAACTTTGGTTTCTATTTTTATTAATCACAGCTTACTGTTGCATCCGAAACAAACTCTAGCTTAAGTTAACTATGGACTGCTAAAATAAATCAACTTCATGAACTTAACCATGTTTAGACATGACATTAGCCTGAAGTTAGTCATAAACAGAAGCAACAACAACAACAAAAAAATACTGTGTGATGCACGCATTCCTGAAATACTGGAGTAAGGTGCACCATTTACTGAAGACTACAACCTACAGGTAGAAACAAAAGCTTCCAAACTCCTCCTCGTGGTTATGTCTGAAGAAGGAGAATATTACAAATCTAAGACTTGCATATATCCATTTTCAAAATGTTAAATCAAATAGAATGTTTTAAACTGGAAAAACTGGAATTACATCTAACTAAAGTTCATTCACACAACTGAATATTAAATTGTGGGTTATTGATTCTGTGTTGTTTAGATTAACCACTGCTAAAAGTGCAATTCCTGACTATTAAGATATAAGACTCTATCTCCCTATTCAAACCTGCCAGAATCTTAAGATCTACATGGGAGGGCTTTCTCTAGACCCCACCACTGTCACAGACTCACTTGGTGAGGATGTAAAAGAGGCTAGGCTGGCCCCCTCCCTGCTCTCCTTTTGCCAGCAAGCAAAGACCTATTTGTTTAAGTGGGTTTTTGATATGTAAGCACTTGCAGGGAGGCTTCTCATGGGTGTGTGTGTTTTTTTATATATATTATACATACATATAACTTTTGTATGCTTTTAAATAATTTTATACTGTTTAATGTAATGATTTTCATTGGGTTTTTTTAAAATGTATTGTTGGGTTTTATTGATTCCTTTTGTGAGTCACCTTGGGCATTGATTCCTTTTGTGAGTCCCACTCCAGGGCAAAGTTTGAATATTAAATACATAAATAAATAAATATGAATACAAAATAATACTACAGTACTTCCATATTCTACTTTGCTTACACTCATCTTAAGGAAGCTCACACAACATCCACGGTATGGTACTACTTTGTGTAGCAGGGAGAAACATCCTGGAAGATGTGGAGAGAGCAGTCTGAAAAGGCGCCCATTGAGCCAATGCCACCTTTACATGGGTGGTGGTGCAGAGGCAGGGCTGAAGGAACACTAGCCGGCTGGAATAATGTAGTCCAGAGGGGAAAAAACAAGGAGGCTAAATAAACCTGCTGATGCTGCCAGTGTGCACAGTAGAAGTGGCTTGTAAACAGAGAGAAGGGATTGGTTATGCCACTGACTCTGGTTCGTAATGCTGAATGGGTTAATGGGCTTTCATTGAAAAGACATTCCCTATTCTTAATCTAAAAGACCACAGTAAGTATCCAACAGTTTCCTCCTTGAGTGAGCAGCTGTTCTAACAACAGTCAGCAGGGTGTTGAGTTAAGGAAAAACAACTGTGATGTCCAGACAAGAGGCTTGATAGTTTTGAGGGAAAGGCTCTCTACAGAGGAAAAAGAAAAAATGTGAATTATTTGCTTGCACCATCTTGTGGATAGTGATTGAAAGTGGAGAACAGTTGATATCTTTCTTCTTTGGTGAACTAATTCCCCAGCACCCCCAAAGAAGTATTACAATTCTCGGTAAAGTATGGCCATATGAGATAATAATAATGACAACATGGAACTGCTAGTGTTATTATTATTGCCAACAAGTAATATTGTTTCTATTCAGAAGTATAAAAAAACTATTATGAACAATTCCAGTTTTGCATGACAATATATCTATCTCCAGAAAGGAAAGTGGTTTGAATACTAAAACCATTATTTTAAACACACACAAAAAAGGTTTGAAATGTGTATATACATACATACACACACACACACACACACACACACACATATAGCATTTTCAAACCTTTTTTGTGTGTGTTTAGTGTGTTTTTTTGTGTGTAAATATATATACACAATAACAAATATATATACACAATTAACAAATCAGTTAAAAGATCTGATTTTTTAACATCCGCTGAAATTCAATGGAATAGGAGCAAAATGACTTTATCAGAGTGGCTGGGTTTACTACATTTGTGTACCAAAGCAACATTTCACAACATAATCCCAGCAAAATTCCTATAAAACATAACCATATTTCACTAAGTGTCACATATCATGATGGTGTCTCAGATCTGGCTAAGCCTCATTTACCCCTTGAAAAGTTGTTGTTAACAAGATAGCTGCAAGTGAGAATTTGAAAAGCCCAGGAGAAAATATACCACTGCAAGCAGTTTCTACAGCAGATTCCTAGCAGCAGCTGGCAGTGCCCTGGAGACTCACCCAGAGGATGAATATGCATATACAAACAATGCAGAGCTAGGAAACTTTTTTTCTATTATTATTATTACAACTCCCAGAATCTCACAGCTAGCATAGCTAGCAGCCATGCTGGCCAGTGGATTCTAGAAGCTACGGTTCAAAAAATAACTTTTCCAGGCTCCACAAACAAGTCAATCTCATGTGGCCTGTGGCATTAAGACACACATGTCACCATGGCCCTCCAACTTGCAGTGGGCAAACACAACAGTTCTTCAACCAAAGACCAACCAGCAAGTTTTAATAACAAATATCCCTGAGGGGATTTGGCAATGAGGAGCAAATACTGGCAGGTACTACGCTGTATACTACCCTTGGTCCCAAAGAAAAGAAAGCCTCTTTTGGGAAAGAAGTCAATAGGCAGGGAATGGCTTCATAACACAGAAGAGGAGCCAAACAGGCCAAAGTCTGCTTTTTTCAGCCAGCAGGACAAGCTGTGGTCTTTCTTCTTTGTATAACGGAGCCATCAGCTGCGTGCTATTGCTTCCTTCCTTCACAAGGCAAGGTCTGGGAGGAGAAGAAGGAGAGATGGCTGGGGGGGTTCAAGCAGAACTGCAGGGCCAGTCACACTTTTCTGTGCCTGCCTCATTTTTGTTCTCTTCCACTTGAGCTGGGGCCTTCTCACAATACACAATTATAGTGCTATATTCCACTTTAACTAGCATGGCGACATCCTATGGAATCCGGCGGCTTGCAGTTTAGGGAGGGGTCCTTTGGATTCTCTGCCTGAGAGCTCTAGTGCCTCACCAAATCTTCAATCCTAGGGTTCCATGGGATACAGCCATGGCTGTTACTGTGGAATCACAGCACTAGAACTGTGTAGTGTGAAAGGGCCCTTGAAGCATTTGTAAATCCCACATTTCAAACAAAAGTACCATCCTGGCCTCCCTCCAATGAGCCAATGAAGAAATTCTCAATGCCCTGAAGTATATGTGACAATGACAAGGCCACTATTACACACACTTGACTCCTCCAACCCATCTACACAAATATTATCAGATGCTTACTTATATATACGTGGACAAGCTATTGATGTCATGGCCTAGTGAATGTATACCTTCAGTGATATAAGCAGACAGACAGCAGCAACCAAAAGGATAACAGCAGCTGCCAAGTCCCACCCGCCCGCCCGCCCCCCCCCAAAAAACACATAGCTAATTATGAGCCAACACTGTAAAACAGTAGAGGTAATATATCTAGTCTGCAGTATCCTTAACCCACTCTATATTTTTCCAATCCTACCTCACAGTAGTCAAGTCCAGTGGTAATTCTATTTCATTATTTTAACATGTTTATATACCAGATAATTTTCCACATGATTTTTCTCATTAACTATGTGGTGCTAAAATGCTTGAACAGAAATCGGCAGTATGAGTTTTTTTTGGGAGGAGGGAATGAGTTTTGTCACTTCATCTGCAATTCTCTGTCACCTGCAATCTTGAAAGTGCCTGTAGGTTTTCAGTATATTTTAGCTTCACAAAAGATTACAGTGGCTGACAGTACAGCAACAAACTCAGTTTGTATTCACGGATTAAGCAAGAGGTTCAAAAGGCAAAGAACATTCTGCATGTTCCCCTACGCTTCAGTGCAGAAAGCAAGCTCTGCAGGTGTATTTTCTAAGTAAATTCAGCACTAATGCTTCTTAAACCCGTGCAATGAATAAATTAGAGAACAATCATCAGCCCTTGTGCAGAGGATGTCACATACACAGACTGGTATAAAGGAAGTTCTTAGAATGAACAGATGCAACACCATTGCTCCACTCTCTCACCCATGCAGTTAAGTATGCAGTATTACTGAATGACCTTATTCGTGCCTGTATGCAAATCCACCCTAATAATGTATACCCAATGAACCCAGAAATATTGAAGAGACATGGTGTGCCCACAGTAGATTGTATACTCTTCTAAAAACAAAACAGGAAAATTAGTTTGGGGAGACTGACAGTTGAAACACAGAAGTTTTATTTTACCACAAGAAGTTTGCAGAAAGAAAAAGTCTGATTACTACACCAGTTCCAAGTACTAGACCAGAAAACAATTCCAGTAAGAACAACAGCCAGTATGGTGTTGGGGTGTGAACATAGGACTACAACTCTGGAGGCCAGAGTTCAAATCCCTGCTCAGTCATGGAAACCCACTGGATGACCTTGGGTGTGTCACACTCTCTCAGCCTCAGATGAAGGCAAAGGCAAATCCCCTCTGAACAAATCTTGCCAAGAAAGACCAGTGATAGGTTTGCCTTAGGGCCGCCATAAGTTGGAAATAACTTGAAGGCACACAACAATAACAAAGAACAATCTCTCTCTCTCTCTCTCTCTCTGGCTTTTCTTCACAAACGAAGATTCAGGAAGGACTCATCCTGTGCTTTCTGCAAGCGCACTGATGACTAAAAAGGCCAATCCGAGATAAACAAGTCCGGTTGCAGAAAGCACAGCAGGTCTCCTTGGGTGATGTTTCCGGGTTGTGATTCTTTCTGCGTTGTTGTTTCTCTTCAAGACTTGTTCGGTGTGAGTTCTCAAATAAGGCTGCAGTATTGTGGATAGTGCATCTCCAAGCCTCCCAATGTGAGGCCAGGGCGGACCATTGTTGGTGATCAATTTGGCCGAGCCTGAGATGTTGTTTCAGGGAGTCCTTGTATCACTTTTTCAGAGCACCCCTCTTACGCTGAACAATAGAGCAAGAAGAAAGAGCAAGAGGCCATGAGTTTGGTCAACGAAAGATGACACATGGAGAGTGCTAAGAAAATGATGAGGTGGTCTTTGAAGGGCTACACATGGGTATCAATGGCAAAGGGTAGGCCACATGAGGAGCAGAACTGATAGATTTAAAACAATTCCAAGACAAAATAATTTTTATGAATATATTTACTTTGTCTGAGAAACTTCATTTGTTGGTTGGTTACAACTGTTTGGAAATCTTTGGTGGGGAATGGGCTATCTTGGCTTTTGCTGGCCTTTGACCATTAGTTTTTGCCTTGATTTGGATGGCACTGGAGAACACAACGTGAGACACAATTCACATAATGGCTTATATCTGAAGATAGTATGACTCTTGGCCACCAGACCAGGGAGACTGGAAAACTAGTTTAACAGTTATTAGGGATCCTGGAGCTCCACACAAATGTAAATGCAGTTCAAAAATAAAATTCAGAATGAAAAATCCAAAAGCAAGGTCTCTCCTTGAGTCCTACCTACTCCTAACAAGATAACAAGAAACTTAGGGGAGAGTGTAAAGGAAGGAAACTAGCCAAATATAGGTTGGACTTGGCTCAGCACAATGCATCAGGTTTCCTACTGGTCCACTAAAACACAGAAGGAGATTAATGACCACAACTTTAATCACCCCATCATCAAATGTGAGACAAAGTTTGCTGGTAGAGGCAAGACAGCAAGCCAAAGAGACAGATAGCCCCATGCTACACATCTTTCACATAACTCTGCACAATATTCCCTGCATTGATGTTAGCAGAGCTTGAACCAAGGTTCAACTACACTGAACATTTGGGCAGGGTGTGTATGCTTTTTTCAACTAAAAGAATATCCTATCCAGCATAGTCAATGATTCAAAAAACTAACTTTTCCAAGCTCTGACTACCTTAAAATATGACTACGAGTGAGAACATCATTAATTTTGCAATGTGACTACCTCTTTAGGTGTTTATTTTTGTACAGAGCCATCGTACTGTCTATCCTCCTTTATGGAACTGAAACATGGGTCACCTACGACTCCTCGAGCGCTTTCAGCTGTCTACGCACAATCCTAAACATACACTGGACTGACTATGTGACAAATGTTGCTATCCTTGAGCAAGCAGGGATCACCAGCATTGAGGCCATGATATTGAGAACACAGCTGCGCTGGGCAGGGCACGTTTCTAGGATGGAGGACCATCGCCTCCCAAAAATACTACTCTATGGTGAACTCGCCACGGGTCAGCGTAAGAGGGGCGCTCCAAAAAAGTGATACAAAGACTCCCTGAAACAACATCTCAGGCTCAGCCAAATTGATCACCAACAGTGGTCCGCCCTGGCCTCACATCGGAAGGCATGGAGACGCACTATCCACAATGCTGCAGCCTTATTTGAGAACTCACGACGAACAAGTCTTGAAGAGAAACGACAACGCAGAAAGAATCACAACCCAAAAACATCACCCAAGGAGACCTTCTGCTGTGCTTTTTGCAACCGGACTTGTTTATCTCAGATTGGCCTTTTTAGTCATCAGTGCGCTTGCAGAAAGCGCGGGATGAGTCCTTCCTGAATCTTCGAAAGCCAGAGACCTCTTTAATATTATCTTTTTGGTTACAGGGATGTGTTCTCCCTAAATCATAGAGGAGGAATATCCCATGGTTCATGTGCTGGCTTGGCTGTGCCTCTGTTGAGGCGACAGTGATGTCAGTGGGAAAGAGAATGTGTTTTGTATCTGAAGCCAGTAACTTGTAGAGTTCAGATGGTGATTTAGTAACTAAAATGTATCTATTTTTATTACTTTGGGTAAATGAGAAAGAAAAGAGGTACAATTTTAAAACTATAACTTTAGCAGTAGCAGTAACTAATCCTCCACTCCTAGATTATAACTATAACAAATTACTGTTGAAAACTAAATTTCCAAGTCTGGTTGTAAGTATACTAAACTTGAAAGAAATCAGAGAAAGTCTTTTGATTTTTGTGTACTTTGCCTAGCCAGTGAAGAGAAGGTACAACCTCAGCACACAAAATTTCAACAGGTAATCAAAACACATAAAAATTCAGCAGCAATTATTTGCAAATAACTATGAAAAAGTATGGAAAGAAATTAGAAGGGACTTACTGAGATGGAAAGATATAAAGCTATCACTGATGGGTAAAATATCGGTAATTAAAATGAATGTGTTACCAAGATTAATCTATTTACTGTATTTCAAACCATACCAATAATAACATCAAATGAAACATTCTTAAGATGGCAAAGAGAACTGACTTCATTTGGAATGGAAAGAAGCCCAGGATTAAATGGAAATTAATGACTGATACGCGAGAAAGGGGTGGCCTAGGATTACCGATCTAAAGATATATTATGAGGCAACAGTCCTAACATGGTTAAAACAATGGATAGTGTTAGATAATAAGTGAAATTTGGACCTAGAGGGGGATGAATTAAGAATGGGGTGGCATGGTTATCTATGGTACAATAAAGTTAAAATTAATGCAGAGTTCAAAAACTATATTATTAGGAAATCTTTAATTAGAATTTGGAATAAATAAAAGAAGAGAATAAATCCAAATATACCAGGATGGCTGTCTCCACAAGAAGCCTTTTGTAGAAGAGAGTTAAGAGAAGAACAATGGCTGAAATATAGAGATCTATTAGAAAAAAGAGAAGGCCAATGGAAATTTAAAGAAAAACAACAATTAGAAAAGGAGGGAATAAAGATACAATGGTTAAATTATTATCATTTGAAAGAAAGAGCAAAAGAAGATTTAAAATAATGTCAATATGAAGGTGAAATATCAGAATTTGAGAAATTATTATGTACGGGAAAGCATTTGATAAGAAAGATGTATAAATTACTATTAAGATTTGCTACAGAGGAAGAACAGGTAAAAAATGTATGGTTGATTGGTCGCAAAATTTGGGCTATCAAATATAATTAGAACAATGGGAAGAGATATGGAATAGAGGCTTGAAATTTACACATTCATATAATTTAAAATATAATTTCTATAAAATGATGTATAAATGGTATATAACACCTAAAAAATTAGCTAGAATATATAAAGGATACCCCGAGGATTGCTGGAAATGTCAAAAACAGGTAGGAACCTTTTGCCACATTTGGTGGAAATGCGAAGAAACGGAAAAAAAATTGGCTCAAAATTAACAAAGGGATGGAAAGAACATTAAAAATTAAAATAAAGACCCAAATTATATTTATTAAATATGGTAAACTTAAAGGATGAAAAGGAAAAAAAATACAGGAATTTAATTAGTTATTTGGTAACAGCTGCAAGACTGGTTTTTGCAAGAAAATGGAAAACTAATGATGGCCAACACAAGAAGATTGGATAGAAAAGGTCATGGAATCAGCAACATTCAATAAGTTATCAAATTTAATGAAAAATAAGACAAATGAGAATTTTGTAAAGAACTGGGAACCTTTTATAGAATTTGTGAGACGAAATAATGGGGAAAATAGTACGTTGGGTTTCGAAATATAACGTTTTAAAATGTATATATAAATATAGGTGATGTGAAAGAAATGCTATTGATTGGGATTGGGTTATGTGGGAAAATAACAGGAAAGATTATGGACAAGAGAGGGTCAGTAAAATCATTATAATAAACAAAAGCAACCAGGGTAAAGTGGGAAGCTAATTTTAAACGGGGGGAGGGGGGAATTTGTTGATTTGGATTGTGTGTGTCGATATGTCATGCTTTTTATGTTTGTCCACTTGTTTGTTTCCTTTTTTTTTCTTTGTCCATTTGTTTTGTGTTTTTTTATTTAATAAAAATGTAATTACCAAGAAAATTCAGCTCAATTGCACTTCAAATAAATACTTCATATATGTTCACTCCCTCTTATGTGACAAGTAATCAAGAAACTCTGTACTAATTTACAATATGATAGTTACTGTTCTCCCTGCCCTGGCCAACATCCTAACCAAATATCTAAAAGAAATAATAATTTAATAAAATTGAGGTGGTAATAACTGCAGATTATGTTCTGTGAAACTCACTTTGCTTCTATATAGACACATTTTCCTACTTTAAGAGCTTTTACGCAGGGATTTTTTTTTCTAAAGCACTGGTAGTTGCTATGGTAACTGTAGCTCTCTTCCTACTCCCTACATTCACACAGATTTCCATCAAATCCAGTAACTTTTATTTTTACAAAGTTTCATCTCATTCAGTACAATTGTTGTTTGAGGAAAGTACATTAACCATCAGAATCTCACTGATTCACTTTAGGGAGATTACAATGCTGAGAATAAGGAACAGAATTGATCCTGCCTCCCAAAAAGAATAGGTGGCATATTCCTTAATTTAAATTTGGTAACCCAGCATGGTACCACTACCAAATGAATGGCAGCATAAGTTGTAAATGGCATCTCATCTTCAAACATGATGTAGGCCCTTGTTATACCTGAAAAGAAGCCCTGTTCAGTTGCCTTGGACTTTTGGTACCAAATGTGTGAGGGGCTTCTGATAACTTGCCAGGTAGAGCCATCCCCTGGACACTGATGACCATAACAGCAAGCACCTTGCTGGCATCCTCAGGCCACACCAACTGGAACTGATCCTAAACACTATGTGTAGCCCAGGTTCCATTCACAGGAGTAAAGATTAGTAACTTGGACATCCATTCATTTCCTAGTCATGCACCTACAAGGAGTGTTAAAATGTTGGATTATCAAAGTATCCTCTGGGGTTTGGTTCCAGGATCCCCCAAGGATACCAAAATGGCAAAAACAAGGTTTGCTTCTTGGATTATTGTTTTTTTAATGTAACATTTTCAAGCTTTGGATGGTGGAATCCCCGGATGCAGAATCCGTGGATATGGAGAGCCGTGTACACGTGGAGTACAGATTACAATATCTGCATATGTAACAGAGTACATATCTAGCATGCACTACTATCCCTGTGAAAAGAGAATATAACCTCTTTCCCCACAACTTACTTTCTCTAACCTTCACTAGTGATTTTGGTGATTAGTGATTAATAAGAGGCAATGCTGGCTTGGCCACTATTCAGTGCAGCAATGCCCTTCATACAGGGGACCAGACAGAATCATATTACTTGTATTGTTCAAAGAATGTCAGAACCCCATAATGGCACCTGATGGAGGAGTTTGCAAAGGATGCAAATATGGGACCTTGGTTACTGAACAGCAATTTTACAACAACAACAAAAAAGGAGTAAAATCTGAAATCTTATCAGCATCGTTCAATATGTCACAGAAAAGGTGAGAAATGATGAGGTGGAGATTAACAATGTTCCTCAGTAGCTTTCAAGTGCAAATGTTTAATCCTTCAGTTATCTCTGCAGATAAATGTATAGTGTTCATGCTTTCCTCGCCATAGGAAAAAAAATCAGACTTCATTCTTGTAAACTGTAGCATTTTATAAGGACAACAGTAAAGGCTACACTGCGATGAATGACTTCTTTTTTTTTTTTAAGGCACACTTATTGACAATTTGCTCAGTATGTGATAATTGGGCTTCAAAACACTTTCAAAAATGGCCTATTTACTCAAAACATTAGAACTAAGTATCTTGACAAGACTAGATAGGGCAACCTGATAACAGTTCGGTAGTCCTCTAGATGCCCAAACAAGCAGAGTTCCTGGTCTAGTTGACTACTGGATCACACATAATCTTGCATCTTCAACTCTATTTGTGCAGTGCCACTCTCCATCTGACCTACATAAAGACCTTGCACACTACAATTCAGTTGTACCATAGTGAATTGACACACCAGTCTGGGAGATTTGCTTAACCAATACAAGAATCCTAAGACGTGGGTTTAAACATTTAATGGCTTATGTTTCAGACTACAGGATCAAGCTTCCACGGAGATCTGGATTTGAAGGAAGAAAATGAATGTCCTTTATCACTCCAACTTCAGCAACCATTAACACTCTATTTACCAAAGCAAATCATTATTTTATTGCTGACTAACGTAGCTTATTGCTTCTTCACCTTATTTGCAGATTCTGCAAATAAGACCCCTTCACAAGTGCTTCCAGCTGCGTGGGAACTACTTATTCCATGCTGTAATAGCACACACATGAACAAAAGTATCATATAGATGAGGCTGTTGTTGTTGTGTGCTTTCAAGTTGCTTCCGGCTAATGGTGACCCTAAGGTGGATCTATCACAGGTTTTCTTGGCAAGATTTGTTCAGAGGGGGGTTGTGTTTGCCTTCCTCTGAGGCTAAGAGAATGTGACTTGTCCGAGGTCACCTAGTGGGTTTCCGTGGCTGAGCAGGTCCAGAGTTGTAGTCCAATGCTCAAACCACTACACCACAAGGCTGATGACAGCTGCTTTTTTCATGGATTGGGGAAGTAAGGAAGATACAATAAGTTAGCATGGACACGACATGCCGTGGACTCTACTGATTTTGGACATCCTGCTGGGAGCACATGTGAAAGTGGCCTGTGAAAGCCAATACTCCAGTGTAATTAAGCTTTCTCAAGTGAAAATGTGGTAAGCAAGATATTATACAGCACATCTAATTTTAATAATGTCTAAGAGATCATGTGACAAGTGAAACTCAGTCATAATCTTAACGAAATTAATAGTTCTTCATATATAACGGGATTTAAAATTTTGGGGTGAAATGAGGAGGAAACAGTCAGTTCACCAAAACAAAACAGAGCAACATCCACAACTGAAAACACTCTTAAACCTGGTAGAGATGGAAAAGAATCTTCTTTCACATACTGTTGGACTGAGCCATCTTTCACGTAACTGATCATGAATGCCTGCCAAACAGGATGTCCAAAATCAGTGTGGACCTGAATCAGAACAGCATAAAAGTCAGTCTGGAAGTCCATAGGAACTTGGGGTTGGATAGAGAGACAATAGAGCATGATCCTCCAGAACAAGTTGGACAATGGCCAATGCTTCTGAAATCACCCACGCTGGACATCTGGATAACTGTGCCCTCTCTGGGTCTAAAGGATTTTGTGTCTATTCCACAGGGAACAGCACCCAACAGAATGTGACAGATAATGAAATGTACCAGCCACACATAAAAATGTAATCTGTCATATTGCCTAATTCTCACTGCATGCCAGAAATAAGCCAGTCACTTGTTATCTGTGTCACCAGTGAGCATCACCTATCATCTGCTCCATGGGCTCATTAAAAAATAATTCTGAGAGATTTATTCATAATGTAACAGCTTGTGAGATTTGTTGGTGATCTCTAGTTTAAATTAATTAATCTTATGAAAGGATATGATTGAACAAAGCTTTGTTGCAAACAAAGGGCAGCCACAGTACCCCCTTTTCACCTTGAAAAACCAAAATTGCACCCAAAACGAAAAGGTAATGCATGTGAAATGCTTTGAATATACTAAAGTGGTATACAAATGCTAAGCATTGTTATTACTTAATGTCTAAAGCATTTAAGAAAGTGAAATACAATGGATATTCCAAAGCTGTTTTCCTACCTCTAATTGAGATTATTAAGACATCCACTGCATTTATTAAACTGTGCTAGAAAACAAATGTACCTGTACACAAAGCTCAAGACAGCATTAAGAATAATCATTCTAAAAAAACACAATTTTAGTAGCTCCATTTTTTCTAATATATGTGACAAATACAGCTATAACATCTCATCTTGAGCACTGCATGAATAATTGTGTTTATCCATAATTTAGATTATCCCTCACATGTGACTAAAAATGAATCCATCCTTTCTGGAGCTCATTTATGCTTGAATAAGACATGGTTATATATTGAAATAAAAATATAGCCAGCCATCTAAATTCCACGTTAATGTAAGTTGTCCTCATGCTATAATTCCTCCCTCCTCCCCACTGTTCAATGAATCACCCCAATGTGTGGTGATGTGTGGAAGATGAGTAGGACCACACGCACTGACTCTGACTGCATTGTGTCCACGGGAATAAACTTGACCCTCTTGCACGGGTATCCAAGAGCATTTGGCTTAAACACATTTAGAATCCTCTCCACAATGAGCAGGGTTCTTGAAGGAGGATTCTAAGTGTGTTCAGCTAAACATGAGCCCCTTCAGAACTTCCTGCTCAATGTGAAAGGTGAAACATAGAGCAAACATGTCCAGGGAAGTTGAGGTGGGACTACTGTACACATCCACATTCCCACACCCCCACATGTTTGCCCTGAAAGCTTTATTCAGGAGGTTTTGGCATGGTGATTTCTATGGTAATGGCAGGTATCTCAGTTTTGCTTTGCTTTCTAGGAAATTGACCCATTTTTCTATTCCATAGTACTCTGAAGTACTGTATCTACAGGTCAATCCCTGTATCCATGAGACTGTAAAGGTATCCATGGTGTCATTTATCCATGTCCAAAAAATTATGTCCTCTCTAGGCATTTTCTAGATCTTTCAGAATGATTTTATGGTATGCTTCTGCTAGAAGTTGGACCAGAAGTCATTCATTTCAATAGGGTTTGCTATTATCCAGTTTCATATGTCCATGATAAGGCTGGTAACATATCCCCCATGGATACAGGGGGATGACCTGTATTCAATTTCCTACTGTGTTGAAAAAAAGTTATTTTATCCCTCCTTTCTCTGCTCATTCCCATAATCTAAACAGCAAAAAGGAATTATTTATGCTTAATTCATGTCACCAGCGCTGGGAAACCTTCCACCCTTGCCTACCATAAATTTTTTAAAAATTAAAAATACATGATTACTACCTTCCCATGCCTTTAGTACATTATTGCAGGATTGGGTGTGAGGCATATCCAAATCTGCTGGCGGATCTTTGATTGTTATACTTTAGATGCACAAGGATTTCTGACTCCCTGTTGTTTCAACAGAAAAAAACAAAAATGTCCTTTCCCCCTCTTTTCTAATCAAGGAAAGTATGGGAGCAAAATTACCAATGAGAGTACAAGTGTCTAAGTGTACATCATGCATGTGAAGAAGGACTGTGAGTAAATCCTGGACTAAGTTTGTTCTTAGTCCTGCCCCTTAATTCTAAATGTAAGTCTTTGTTGTTGTTAATTGCTGTCAACTCAACTTCAACTTATGGCAACATTATGAGAAACATCCAAGAGCTCCAGTCATCAACTGCCCTCCTCAGGTTTCACCAACTCAGCACTGTGACTTCCTTTATTGCACCAATCTATCCGTAATGTAGTCTTCCTCTTTTCCTACTGCCTCCCACTTTTTCTAGCTTTATTGTGTTTTCCACTGAGACATGTTGTGTCATGATACATCCAATGTATAATAACCTTAGTTTAGTCAACTGGCCCAAAGAGCTGCAGCCAGATTGTTAACAGAGGCTGGCTACAAGGAACACAACACATAAACTCCTTTGTCACAACAGTTCCACTGGTTGCTGGTCTGTTTCTAGGTGAAGTTCAAAGTGCTAGTGATGACCTATAAAGTCCTATATGGCTTGGGTCCAGGCTATTTGAAGGACCATATCTTCCTATGTGGGCCCATTATTGCTCTATGATCTTCAGACAAGTCTCTTCTCTGTGTCCCATTTACCTTCTTGGGCTCATTTGGTGGGAACAAGGGAGAAGGCCTTCTTGGTGGCCCTGTGGACGGGGGTAAAAATTATGGCCCCAAAGCAACCATTAGTATCACAGTGTATTAGTGGAGGGTGGGTGGGTTGAAGGTTTAAGGAAGAGGAAAAGGAAGAAGTGAGGGGTGGCAGGGCCTTAAATAGCCTCTGTCTCTGCCCCTCATGCTTTTGTACATGGGGCAGGCACCACAGTGCAGTTAACTGGCCGCAGCTTCCTGAACAGCCAGCAAAATGTGCCTCACCCTCTATTTGGCTGTGCCGTGTGGGGGGTATCCAAAATATAAAAATGTGTATCTAAATACAGATGTGGTTTGACATGTTAATGTGGTTTCAAATTCTTTGAAAATAGGTGGAATTACACATTCAAGTATACCTTGAAACATGTATCTGGATGCACTTCTGACAGATGTTTGGTGCCTTATATGCACACATAATGGTTGCTTCCAGTGATATAGTTTCATGATGTTAGACCCAGATGTTAAGGCCTTTAAGGACCACTTAAATTGGACATATGTGTATGACTTCATATGTAAAACACACATTTAATTAAAAATTAACATTTCTCTTCTTCCAGTCCCACTTCATTAGCATCTTTTACAATTGCTTCTGCATTCTTAATATTTTACAGCAAAATCCACAAACAAATATTTTCTGTGATTAATAAAGAAGAGAGAAGTATACTGAAAATAAAGTTTCTCATTTTAAAGTCTTTTAAACCAAAACACTGGACTAAAGTGGAGTTTGCTTTGGCTACCTTGATGTTAAGGAGCAGTATTTTGTTATAGAGAAGGATAGTGAATTTTATAGGGAAAATAATAAAAGGATTATTGGTGACCATGTGTGTGGCTATTTATCAATCCACTATATATGTACTGCAATGTTTTTCAAACTAGAAAAAAAAATACCAAGGTGATCTGAGTTAGCCTGAACATGTCAGGTCAGGTGCTACGTCTGCTTGCCGCTGCCCCTGTCATCTATTGTTCTCTATTGGCCCTTTCCTTGTTCATAGAATCATAGAACTGTAGAGTTGGAAGAGACCACAAGGGCCATCCAGTCCAACCTCCTGCCATGATCAAAGCATCCCTGACAGATGGCCATCCAGCCTCTGTTTAAAGACCTCCAAGGAAGGAGACCCTACCACGCTCTGAGGGAGTGTGTTCCACTGCCGAACAGCTCTTACTGTAAGAAAGTTCCTCCTAATGTTGAGGTGGAATCTCTGTTCCTGGAGCTTGCATCCATTGTTCCATGTTCTAGTCTCTGGAGCAGCAGAAAACAAGCTTGCTCCATCCTCAATGTGATTATGGCATTGCCTTCTAAATGTTCACAGATCTGTTTAATGATCTGCTCCAGAATCTTCCCTGGTATTGATGTCAGATTAACTGGACGATAATTGTTGGGATCCTCTTTTTTCCCCTTTTTGAAGATGAAGACATTTGCCCTCCTCCAGTCTGCTAGGACGTCTCCTGTTCTCCAGGAGTTCTCAAAGATTATTGCCAATGGCTGAGATTACATTTGCCAGCTCTTTTAATACCCTTGGATGTAGTTCATCTGGTCCTGGAGATTTAAATTCATTTAGATTAAGAAGGTATTCCTGTACTACCTCTTTACCTATTCTGTGCTTGATTTCCCCTATTGTGTCCTCTGTTCCATTATCCTCAGGTTGGTCACCCTTTTGCTTTTCTGAAAACACTGAGGCAAAGAAGGTGTTGAGTAATTCTGCCTTTTCTCTGTCCCCTGTTAGCATTTTGCCACCTTCTCCTTCTTCCTTTTGCTACGGAAATCCCCCCAAAACCCCTTTTTATTGTTCTTAACCTCTCTAGCGAGCTTGATCTCATTCTGCGCTTTAGCTTTTCTGACTTTACTCCTACACATGTTCGCTATCTGTTTGAATTCTTCTTTGGTGATTTCCCCCCTTTTCCATTTCCTATACATGTTCCATTTAAAACTTAGCTCCATTGAAAGTTCTTTAGTTATCCATCCTGGTTTCTTGAGACACCTCCCATTTTTCTTCCTCACTCGTACTGTTTGAAATTGTGCCTTCAGTATCTCCCTTTTGAGAAAGTCCCATCCATCTTGAAGTCCCTTCTCTTTTAGTATTCTTGACCATGGGATCATCCCCAGTATTTCCCTGAGTTTATTGAAATCAGCTCTCCTAAAGTCTAGAATGCATGTCTGACTATGCCTGGCTTCTCCTTTCCATTGTATAACAAACTCCAGGAGAACATGATCACTCTCACCTAAGGATCCCACCACTTGCATCCCATTAACCAGGTTGTCCCTGTTGGTTAGGATCAGATCTAAAATAGCTGACCCCCTTGTTCCTTCTTCCACCTTTTGGACCATGAAATTGTCTTCCAGGCAAGTAAGGAATTTGCTAGACCTTGAAGTTTTGGTTGAGTTAGATTTCCAGCAAATATCAGGATAGTTGAAGTCACCCATCACTACTACATCTCTCCTTTCTGCGTGTGGGGTCATCTGTTCTAGAAAGGCATCATCCAATTCCTCTGTCTGACTTGGGGGTCTGTAGTAGAGTCCCAAAATAACATCCCTGTTGTTTCCCTCCCCTTTAACTTTTATCCAGATGCTCTCCACCTGGCTTCCAGTATTGATGTCATGGATCTCTTCACTGGTGTAAATATACCTGACATATACAGTTGCCCCTCCACTTTCGCGGCTTTCACATTTGCGGTTTCAACTATTCGCGGTTTGCTCAGGAAGCACCTTATTTAAATTAGTTTCACTCCTTTGCACACAAGGGAGAGGAGCCGATTTAAATGGAGTGCTCCCTGACCAAACCGTGCTGCCTAACTCCCCACTCTCCTAGGGCTTGGCTCCGTTTGGGGTGGAGAGCCAAGCCCCAAACAGTTTGGGGCAGAGGCGCTTTTCAGCCACCCCCCGCCCTTCCCAAAGCAGCAATGGGCTTCTCGTGAAGCCCATCTCTGCCTTGGGAAGGGGTGTGTGAAGAGCGACCCATCCCTTCCCTTCCCTTGGCAGATCTCTGCATTGGGAAGGGGGGTGAAAAACCTCCCTCCCACCCCTCCCTTCCATTCCCAAGGCACATCACTTCCTCGGGAAGGGGAGGTGAAAAGTCTCCCTCCCACTCCTCCCTTCCATTCCCAAGGCAGATCGCTGCCTCGGGAAGAGGTGTGTGTGAAGAGCTTCCCTCCCACCCCTCCCTTCCCTTCCCTACCCTTCCCTTGGCAGATCACTGCCTTGGGAAGGGGGGAGTGAAAAGCCTCCCTCCCACCCCTCCCTCCCATTCCCAAGGCAGATCGCTGCCTTGGGAAGGGGTGGTGGTGAAAAGCCTCCCTCCCACCTGTCCCTTCCCTTCCCAAGACAGATCGCTGCCTTGGGAAGGGGGGTGAAAAGCCTCCCTCCCTCCCTCCCACCCCTCCCTTCCCTTCCACCCCTCCCTTCCCTTCCCTTGGCAGATCACTGCCTTGGGAAGGAGTGTGTGAAGAGCCCCCCTCCTACCCGAGATCACTGCCTTGGGAAGGGGGGTGAAAAACCTCCCTCCCACTCCTCCCTTCCATTCCCAAGGCAGATCGCTGCCTTGGGAAGGTGTGTGTGTGAAAAGCTCCCTTCCCTTCCCTTCCCTTCCCTTCCCTTCCCTTCCCTTCCCTTCCCTTCCCTTCCCTTCCCTTCCCTTCCCTTCCCTTCCCTTCCCTTGGCAGATTGCTGCCTTGGGAAGGGGGGGTGAAAAACCTCCCTCCCAACCCTCCCTTCTATTCCCAAGACAGATCGCTGCCTTGGGGAGGGGGGTGAAAAGCCTCTCACCCCACAGTTCATTTCTTATTCGTGTCTTTTTCACATTTGCACGGGCTGACTACCCTAAACCCCGCGAATGTGAAGTGATGACTGTAATGCTATTCCTGCTCCTTTCCTGTTTGGCTCTTAAAAAGGTCATACCCTCTATTCCTACATTCCAATCATGAGACTCATCCCACCAGGTTTCAGTAATGCCTATTATATCATATTTGCTTTGTTTTGCTAGGAGTTCAAGTTCATCTTGCTTATTTCCCATGCTCTGCCATTAGTGTAGAGTCATCTAAGACCATGTGTTCCCTTTACTTGCTGCCTGTGCAAGTTTTTTTTGCCTCCCACTATTGGGTCCTTGCACTGTTTGCCTTGTTCCCTCTATGACAGTTTGACTATTTTCTCCAGCCTTTTTGCCTTCCAGAATACTGTCTCTCTCCCCCATATGACTCAGTTTAAAGCTCTCCTGATCAAATTCTTTAGACTGTTGGCAAAAATGTTTCTGCCAACTGTCATGAGATGCACCCCATCCCTTGCTAGAAGCCCCCCCTCATGAAACCTCATGAAACCACAGCCCATGATCCAAGAATCCAAATCGTTCTCGGTGACACCATCTACGGAGCCATGTGAATGCAGGCAAATATTTTCTTTACTGCTCTTCTTTTTCAGGGGAGGAATGCAAAATGCAAGAGTAAAATACCGTGAGAAACTTTTCACAAATGTACCCTTCTGAGATCTGTCCATATGACTGATAGAACTAGAAATGCATGGGTATATTGTAGAAAAACATTGCCTAGCAGGAGATGCTTTTAATATTGTAAGGCTGCAGTCCTACACATATTTCCCTGAACGTCAATCTCCCAAAACAAAAACAAAAACAAAAAAACAAACTTCTACTGAATCACTTAAAAGATGTTGTCATCTTGAAATTGTATGTCCTCCTAAGCACAAGTTGTCTTTCATCTTCAGCCTCTCTATGATAAGCCTCTGTTATTCATACAATAATGCAGAGGTTGGCAAATACCTGTATTATATGATCTATTTTTGTTTTCTTATTCCAAACACCATTCCTACCCTGAGATTCACAAGCCTGAGCTAGGTGTGAAATAATCCTGGGTTAGACATAGGACTTTTTCGGACGTTTAAAAAGCAACGCAAGCAGACTCGTCAGCTTGCGAGGCTGCTGCGCTGCAAAGTGTCAGTTTCGGATGACGCTGCCCTCTAGCGGTACTGTTGCGGTACCGCGGGGAGAGTTGAGTGTCATATTTGCTTGATTTTTACTCACGAAAGTTGATCGTGAGTAAAAATCAGGCAAATATGACGCTCAACTCTCCCCGCGGTACCGTAACAGTACCGCTAGAGGGCAGCGTCATCCGAAACTGACACTTTGAAGCGCAGCAGCCTCGCAAGCTGACGAGTCTGCTTGCGTTGCTTTTTAAATGTCCAAAAAAGTCCATACACTATCCATGCCATAGTATTTCTGAATTCTATATGTGGTTGTAAAAGCTGGACAGTGAAGAAAGCTGACATAATAAGAGGATCAACTCATTTGAAATCAAGTGCTGGAGGAGAGTTCTACTGATAGCATGGACTGCTCCCAACTCATCCCCAACAAATAAATGGCTCCAAGAGCAAATCAAGTCTGAACTCTCCCTAGAAACCAAAATGACTATTTATTAATTTTATTCATTTATATCCTACTCCCCCCACTCCCTAGGGCTCAAGGTGACTTACAACTTCTTAAAACAATATGGATTAAAAACTATACAAAAACATCAATAAAAAATATAACTATAGAAGTTATTTGTAAAGTTAAACCCAACCCAATAAATTCATTAAAAGACTATATACAAACCAACAAAACACCAGAGCACACCATTAAAAAAACAGTTGATTTCTAGAAACTTGGCCGATTAAGAATGTTTTTACTTGCTGGTGGAAGGAGAGCAAGGAGGGAGCTATCCTACTCTCCTTAGGGGACGGAAGAGTTCCAAAGTTTGGGAGTAGCCACCAAGTTTATGTGCTGTGAACCCCTGTTGGGGAGTATATGTACATTTGTGTAATTGAATGGTTAGTTTCTGGGTATAGAAATGCAAAGCTCGTTAGTGTCTGTTTGGCTAATGGTTGGTTGATGGGCCATTATCTGATGGGAATCCCCCTGTCCCTGGGTGGAATTCTTTTGTAAGTGTTGAGTTTTGATTCTATTGTATTTCAAAACCGGGAACCAGATTTTGTTTACTTTTAAGGTTTCTTCTTTCCTGCTGAAGTTGTCCAGGTGTTTGTGGATTTCAATAGCTTCTCTGTGCATTCTGACATGATAGTTGTTGGCCTAGTCTAGAATTTCTGTGTTTTCAAATAGCATTTTGTGTCCAGGTTGGTTTATAACATGTTCTTCTACTGCTGCTTTTTCTGGCTGGCCCAGTCTGCAGTGTCTCTCATGTTCCTTGATTCAGACAGGGGGATTCCCAGCAGATAATGGCCCATCAACCAACCATTAGCCAAACAGACACTAACAAGCCTTGCATTTCTATACCCAGAAACTAACCATTCAATTACACAAATTTACATATCTTCCCCAACAGCGGTTCACAGCATATAAACTCCACACATACCCCTACACAACCTTTCTCTGAAGATGCCAGCCACAGATGCAGGTGAAACGTCAGAAAGAAACTATTCCAGAACACAGCCTCATAGACCGGGAAAAAAACAAGGAAATTCTATTGATGTCAGCCGTGAAAGCCTTCGACTTCACAAAATGGGAAACACTAATGTAGAAGGAAGAAATGGGGAGTTTTCTCTATTATACTTCTCAAAGAAATGGTTGAGCTATATCTGAGATATAGTCAGATAGCAGGTAGGGGCAAGCATCTTATCAAATATATGATAAAAATCTCGCATATTTAAAACTAGATAATAGAGAAATGATACTGGGATTAGTTTTCTTCCTGACTATTCAGTTTATTAGTATCTTCATGCTTTCTTCATGAAGAAATGTTCCCTCAGGCACCAGCCCATGAAGTTGAATTAACACATTTGAGACCCCAGTTTACCACCTCTGTGAAAACTAGGCCTCTGTTTGACAGCAAAGAAAAAAAAACTAAAGTTATGTCTTGAAAGACCGAGACTCTGTCACAGCGGATAACTGTTCTGCTCCAATTCCCCAGATAAAATTTAGACCTACAGGCAGCAGTCTTCATTCCTATTCTGCTCTAGCAGAAAATACTTACGGTACGGATACTTAAGTAACCAACAGAAAATGTTCAGTGGGGAGCTACAAAGCCTATGCGTTACATTAGACCTAAATTGGGATAAACCATACAGTTATATAGATGTTATTACCAAGTTCCTCAGTAAACTAAACATAATCCATAAATTGCTAGATGCATGAAGACAGAAAATTGTCCCCAACAAATTCAAATAGAAAACAATATTACATAGACTTCAAAAAGCTTTTGAGATGCAGCAGCAGTAGTTTTGTATGCAAGACAGGAACAGAATCTAAGTCAGCTGTGCATTGCATTTTGAGCCTTGCATTTTCCATTTTCTATTCAGGTGACTTATATGCAATTATACATACGGTATTTAGTAAATTAATATATGATACTCATAGTCCAGTTTAATCTGATTAAGCAGTGCTACTGTAACTCATACATCCTTCCCTCACTCTTTCATGACTTACATATAAGCTTTGCCCACTGCTTAGTAAATATGGTTTTCATTGTTTTATTCTGAAACACTAACATGCCATCATATTAAAAACCTTGGGAAGTATGAGCATTTGAGATGACATGATCAAAACAAAATACACATTTAACTTTAAAATTGGTTAAATTTGGCTAGATTGCATCCCTTGGATATAGTACACGAGTAACTTCATACATAGAAAGTTTGCCTACCCACAAGAGCTTCTCGACTCATTTCCATGTCCAGCAGAATACATGGAGGGTTCCCAGTAAGTGACAATAAGAAAAAAAATGACTTCAAAACACTAGACTCAATTTAAGTGATACTTAAAGTGCAAACCAATGCACACTTTACATAGAAGTGGTCATCACTGAACCTACCACTTAAGCATGCTGTTGCCATGTTTTCAATAGTAGATTAAATTAAGGTAAATGAATCATAGAAGTGGCTCATTCTTTTTGTAATGTTGAGTCCTCATTTACAATACAGAACAAATTCACCTCCCTGGGAGAAAAGAACACCTATGCAGAACCAAGCTCAAGACATTTTGCTGCCTCAGGGAAAGAGCAAAATGGTATATGTGCATTATTCTACCTATAGATGCTGCTTGGGCTGTGAGGTGAGTGTTTCCTCACACAGGTGAAGGGACAACAAACTCTGCCACAGCTGAAAGCAGCAATGTTAGCTGACTGGGTGCAGGGCAGGCTGCTAGGAACATTTGGCTCTGTAGTCTAACAGGAAAGAATGGCCATCTGATTCAATATTTGTTCCCTGAAGCAACCACCTCACTTTGCCTGGTGGCAGATCTGGCCCTGCATTTGTCATTACGATCAACATATCATCTCCAGCAGAGATGTAAAGTCTTGGTTATTTTGTCCTCACATGCAAGGATAAATAATTACTGTAGGTTTCTCCCTGCTACAGGAGAAAATAAACAATTTTGTGCAGTATTCTCCCTATATTTGAGCATCCCAAAGTGTTCCAGAGGAATTTCTTCCCAGGAAAACAAAAACCACATTTCCTGTGAAAAACACATATTTCTTGCACAGAAAACACTGCTTCCTGAACAGGAAACACATTTTCTGCATAGAAACCAGTTTCTCCACCAAAAATGTCATGTGTTTCTCTGTGCAGAAAATTCCTCTTAAACACTTTGGGATGTTCAAATATTGGGGAAGGGGGCTGCACATAATTCTCGCTGCTCTGCTATTCTTCCCAACAGAGCTACTTGACTGTAAGGAAATCTATTTTTTGATTTTAAAAAATGAATAATAGAAAATACATTTTCCATCACTACCCCCTAGCAGCTACTATCCAACAACCAGAACCACAGTCTTTTTTGCAGTAGACCAAACACTTAAGTTAAATATAAAATATCTTGCTCAGAGGAAAGTGCCAGTAATGCCTTGTACATACTATAATACAAGTCACAAATATGCCCCTGTAACTATTTCCTTGTCCAGGTTGGGCAACAGAAAGTATTTTCTGAATCACCACATCTATAATTTCTTTGTTCAAAAAGAATCAATGTCAAAGTTAACATCCAGCGCAACGCTTAAACTTCTGACATTAAGCATTAAGGCATTAATAGTATTTTGAATACAGTACATCAAAGCAAACACGACCATGTCCTACATTTTTCCTCCAGAGGAATTATACACATGGTCACTAATGACAAAATGTCATACGCTGTACAAGTACTGAAAAAAAAATATTTCAAAGGGGCTGGATCACATCATAAAGAAATTATCATGAAGGTCTTAATATACTAGTACCCTACAAAGGCCAATGGATCCAGTAAGTAAACCTACAAAAATACATTTCACTTTAGAAAGACATAGCTCACAAAACTATAAACTTCAATCCAGATGTACTGGAGTTCTATAATAATGTCAGTGCTAACTGCAAAAATGTGTATTTTGACTGGGACACTGAAAAATGTGATTCGTTCAGTTAGACTAAACTCTTATTTCATTGTTAAAGTGCAGGAACCATTAGTGGAACATATTTCCATTTCTGGATAGTGAAGACTATGGGACTTGCCCCCCATCCGCTTCTAGGATAAGGGTGGAAATCAACAACCCACAAACCACGTGTGGTCCCAATGCTGTTCTTGTGAGACTTTGGGGTCTCCATCACCCCCACCCACCCCACCTTTGTCAAAAACTCAGGGGAACCACACATCTAGAAAATGTAAGTACCTAAAACAATTTCCCCCTGCATTTCCAAACCCTATTTTTTAAAATTAAGGGGCTGGTATAAACCCTAGTGGACGCATGGTGGTGAAAAATAGCCCATGAGCTCTCCAGAGTTGCCTAGCCCAACCTATGGCCCATACACAACCCACAGACCACACATGATTGTCAGTCACTCTTTATGTGGCTCACGGTACCCTGGGGCACCCTGTTCATCCTTCTTTGCCACTCAGCTGTTAACCAATCAGCCTTCCCAACAATTCTGATGGTTACTGGTGATCAAGGGGGTAAGAGGAGACAAAGAACTAAATGGGTTTCTGTGGGAAATAGAATGACCACACCCAACTCTGACCTCAAGCAGATACTGAAGGATTTTACTGCATCCAGTGCATACCTCACACACATTATCACACACGCACCAGAATTTAGCTGTTGTTGATTAGAGACAATAACAGATCCCATGTCAGCCTGAAGCTGTGGAAGAGTTTCAGTTCTACTAAATGTAGTAAAGACTGTTTGCTTGGACCAACTAATTTAGCCTTGAACTCAAGAAAGGTAGGTCAAGATCTGAACTCAAAAAAGGCAATTTAGGGCTCTTTTTTTGCTCCAAAGTGGGAAGGCACAAGAGCCATATTAAATTTTTATGTAGACATTGTGCTTAAATAAAGGTTTATTAACAGATGACCTATAAAGTGCCCCAAATTGTATACACCAGCATCTATCTATTTGCAGGCACAGGTTAAATCAAGAAAGGTATACACATTTAGGAATATCCAACATTGCAGGTGCCCTAGCCTAACCTGATAATTAAATTAAATACAAAGATTAATATCAATTATTAGACAATAACATGAAAAATGTCCATACCTTTTCTCTTGCAGAACGCTCAAAAAAGTTAGTTCTGCTAAACTTGTGGTGAAATGTAATTAGAGAATAAGCACTTTATTCTGAGTGTAGCACAGATTTATGACTACTGAAATCCCTGTGCACCACAGATTTTTGGTCAAGCATGAACTGCAGTCATAGCTCACTCACAGTATTTAACACTGAACTCAAAATTCCACCTAGGATATATGCTCCACAGATTAACTTTGACCTTTGATCTGACAGTGTGAAATCCTTTTCTCAGTCTGTAATATCAGAGTTAAATTTCAAAGGGTTATTAATGGAACCTATTCAGCTATTAAGTGAATTGCTGGCCAATTTAGCCAGTTCCTTTAAAGCTGCAATTAGACCCTACAGAGACAGTCAAATTTACTTTAGCATAAATGCTAATAACTATAAATGTGGTAAACCTAGCTGTGACTGCATGCCCTTGCTCACAAGCATAGTCACATTTTTCTTGTGACTATATGCCATGTGACCCAATCAGGCTACAGAATGTGATGATCAAACTGGGTGCAATATGAATGGTACCTCAGCTCTTAAGTGTTCATAGAAATTCTCTACCCAACAAACATCCAGAACTCAATCAGATTCATTTCTAAAACATTTTAGTTGAAGATGAAGCAATATTATTAGGTACTAATGTTCAAGACTATTATTTTAGAATGACCATTTTACTCTGGATTTTCATAGGCAGAAGTTGGAAAATTCTTTTTGAGAAGAATAAATGTGACATCCCAAAGTTATCTGTTACAGACTAGACAAATTTCAGTTGGCAACTCCTCAGCCTGTTTACATAACATCAAAAAAGGGCATACAGTGGGCCCTTCAGATCCACAGGGGCTCAGTTCGGGGAGGGACAGTGAATGGCAAAAAACACAGATGGTCACACTCCATATATTATTAATGGCAGCAATGTGTGTGCAGATGCATCAGCATGTCCACATGCACATTGTCACCATTTTAGGTATGGGACATGGCACTCCATGGGTGGTTGAAACAGCGGATTGAGAGCCCGTAGATCAGGAGGGCCCACGTATAACTTGGTAAATCCTATAGACTGTAGAATATAGAGCATTAGATCAGTGACAGTGTCTGCTGATTTGCTGTCTTAGAATAAAAGAAGGGGGGGAATCTGATTAGGTTTCTAGTCTGGAAAGACTGTCAGATGTTCCCTTAAAATATGTAAACATAAACCACAAAGGTTGACCAGAGGTAACCCTGAGAGTTGGTGCATTAGATTACACTTGATGAACAGTTAGTGTGGAGAATTATAAAAGCACAGTGTGCACTAGACAAAGATTTTTACTATACCAAACATAAAGATTCAGGCTTCTGATTGGATAATCAATGTGTTGCGTGCATGGCAGGAGAGAATAAAGAGCTAAGTCAGAACCACAAAAATCAGGCTTTTTAGCATGCCTCTAATGCTAAGAAGTTGTTTGAATAAAAAGTGGAAGATCATTCCTGATTGCCCTGACATGCCACTCTAAAATGCTGATTCATAATGGCAAGGCTAGGATAGATAAATGCCTACATGCTATTAATATAGTTAAGATTTGTTCAAGAATTGCTCGGCTGTTTTTAAAGCTTTTTTAAATCTTTTTTTAAGTTTTAAATACTTTTAAGTATACAGTATTTTATTCTTTTGAATATTTTGCTGTTGTTTTAATGATATAATTGGTTTAATTCTGCTTTAATGTGCACTTTTTGTAGGTTTTAATTGTCTGTTTTAAAAACTGTGAGCTGCTTTGTGTCCCAGCCTTGGGAAAAAAGTGGGCTATAAATAAAGATGACGATGATGATGATGATGATGGACTGTAACTCAGTGGCGGAGCACATGCAGTTGCATTTGTGTTCTGCTGGTGTGCTTCCCATAGACAACCAATTGGACATTATTTAAAGGGAATGTTAGACTCAATAAACCTTTGGACTAGATAGAATTGCTTGAGAAGATTAACGCTTGAAGGCAACAGATGAGATTTTTTTTTATTTAGTTATTTATACCCTGCTCTTCAGCCACAAGACTATCAGAGCGGCTTACAAATGGTTTAAACAATAGCTATTTACACATCTAACTGCATTAAACAGTTTCCAATGTGTGTTAGCTAATTGCCCCCACAAGCTGGGTACTCAATCCATGGTACTTTCTCATGGATAAGGGGTTATGTGTTAAGATGAAATGTCCTGACGAACATCTTGATAGCTATATGACTTAATATAACATGCCTTACCTATAACGTTATGCAAAATAACGAAGTTGAAGTGTCCAGATATTGCTATGTCTGTGTTTCTTCCTGAGGGGAATGTACAGTTTTCCCTCCACATTCGCGGCTTTGACTTTCATGGTTCTGCCTATTCACAGAAATACTTGGCTCTCCCCCCCTACAGGGAAGGCGTTTGGGGGGTGGAGCAAACCTGAGGAAAGGCCCACATTCACCGCAAAGCCGCTGAGCCTCCAAGTACTTGGCAGCGAGGGCATGGCGGACGCAGCAGCGGAGGCCCCGGAGGTATGGTGCCGTTCCATTTGGGGAGGAGGCCAATCCCGAGCAATGCCGCGCGTTCTGTGGCTTTGCCCTGAACGCACGGCATTCCCCAGGCTTGCCTTCCCTGAACCCTGAACCCTGAGGAATGGCCGTGTTCAGGGCAAAGTCGCTGAACACAGCCGCTCTTCAGGCTTGCCTTTCCCACCCCAACCAAATTCGGCTAGGGCGAGAAAAGCAAGCCCGAAGAGCAGCTGCATTATGGGCCAAGTCACTGAACGTGGCCGCTCTTCAGGCTTGGCTTTCCCACCCCAATTGAATCGAACCCCCAGGAACTGTTGAAAGTGGCAGTTCCTAGGGGTTAAATTTGGTTGGGGCAGGAAAAGCAAGCCCGAAGAACGGCTGTATTAAGGGCCAAGTTGCTGAACATGGCCACTCTTCGGGCTTGGCTTTCCCACCCCAATCAAATTGAACCCCCAGGAACCGCCGAAAGCAGCGGTTCCTAGGGGTTCAATTCAGTTGGGGCGGGAAAAGCAAGCCCAAAGGGTGGCCGCATTAAGGTCCAAGTCACTGAATGCAACCGCTCTTCGGGCTTGCCATTTGGCTCGCCACCCATCCCTATTTTTTCAGTGGCGACAGCGGCAGCTGGGGTGGGCCTCTGGTATCCCCCTGACCATAGGGGTGGCAAGTCAAGTGGGTCTGAACGGGGGCTTTTGGGCAGCAATGCCGGTGGCTTGCCACCGCCTTTTAAACAGCTTTGGAGGGGGGAAATCCGAGCGCCAGGCAAGCCATGGGCATCACTGGCCAAGAAGCCGCGGTTTAAACCCATTGGGCTTGCCACCCTGATCCTAGTTTTTCAGCAGTAACAGCGGTGGCCGGGGTGGGCCTCTGGTGCCCCCCCAACCATGGGGGTGGCAAGCAAAGTGGGTTTAAACGGAGGCTTTTTGGCAGCGATGCCGGTGGCTTGCCACTGCCTTTTAAACAGCTTTGGAGGGGGGAAATCCGAGTGCCAGACAAGCCACGGGCATCACTGGCCAAGAAGCCGCAGTTTAAACCCATTCAGCTTGCCACTCTGTCCCTAGTTTTTCAGCAGTAACAGCAGTGGCTGGGGTGGGCTTCTGGTCCCGTCCCCCCCCCGACCATGGGGATGGCCAGCCAAGTGGATTTAAATGGAGGCTTTTGGGGCGGCAATAGCAGTGGCTTGCATGGGCTTCGACTTCCCCCTCCCCAGGGAACAAAGGACGAGCAAACCCTGGGGGGTGGGGGTGGGAAGTTTATTTGCAGTTTTTCACATTCGCAGGGGGCTTGCACCCCTATCCCCTGTGAATGTGGAGGGACAACTGTATATGTATATCAATTTCTATCTAAGGAAGCCAGCATAGTATAATGGTTTGAGTGTTGGACTATGACTCTGGAGACCAGTGTTCAAATCCCTGCTCAGACAAGGAAAGCCACTGGGTGACCTTGGGCAATTCACAGTCTCTTAGCCTCATTGGAAGGTGAAGGCAAACCCCCTCTGAACAAATCTTTCCAAGAAAACCCCGTGACAGGGTGCCGTAAGTCAGAAACTAGTTGAAGACACACACCAACAATATCTATCTATATTAGTATTTATAATAAATAGCCTAAAATAGTAACCAAAGAGTCTGTTCATTTCCATGTAAATTTCTTGGAACTCTTAAGATTTGTAAATGTCTAAGTGGAATGTTGATATTAATCTGGCCTTTCTTATTTAACCAATATCATAAGTTGGATGATCAGACGTTAACAAAGGTGACCCCAGACCAAAAGAAGAATTAGCTTACAAGTGGCAAAGACCCTCGATGCCCCAGTATAAGAGACAGGGGTGGAGGACCATGCCTGTTTCACATCCATAACTGACCAGTGGCTTCAACATGACATTATAGTCACCATTCTGTGTATTCCTGCATGGCAGGGGTTGGATTGGATGACACTTGAGGTCTCTTCCAACTCTATGATTCTATGTTTCTGAGATGTAACTTTTAAAGCTCTGACCAAGTGCTATATTATCTTGCTTGTAAGGAGAACCATCTTCCAATCCTGGTCACCTTTCAGGTTCTACAGCTAGAATCAACGTATAGAAGCAGTGAGTCAGTGTTGCCACCATCACTTGCAATAAGCCATCTACTACATGGTTTATGCCCATAATGTGGGTATTTCACTGGAAGCTGTGTGCAAATGGGAGTTGATTACATTGTATGGATCTGCTGCAGTACACAAAGTGTTACCACCAGTTGTAGTACAGACAGCAATGTTCCTTCATGTGCCAGATGACTAAATGTACAAGCATGCCAACAAGAAGCATATTTCTGTAAGGGGTTTCATTTCTTAGAAGAGGTGTCTTCTCAGCTAGTTAACACAACCCATACTTTCAGGAAGCAAAGGTCTGCTGTATTTTTCTGTTCTATTTTACCAGAGTATGCTTCTTTTGCCTTTGGGGTTATTCCATTAGAAGTACTGGTGGTTAGAAGATCCTGTCTCGCTACATGATTTTGAAGACATGAGGCATGTCTAGGCCATGTTATTCTGACTGTAATATAGGCACCATCATTTACAGTGCTGAGATCACTGAAACAAGATGGTTTTGCAAAAGCAGTATACAAATGAAGACACATTTTCATGTAAGTTTTTTATGTCTGCTGATGACATTGATGACTATTGGTAATACTGCAATAGCAAGAAAGTTAACTTCACTGATTATCACAAACTGAAATAAGACAAGAACCCTATGGAAGCCGAAGAGAGAAGATCAAGAATCTATACATCTGCTGACTTTATGCAAGCACTTCTCAGGTTGCAAATCACAGGTAGAAGTCAAATTACAGACTGTGCCACACCAACTGTCCATTCCTAAAACACCCAATATGCAATTTGAGGTTCAGTTTAGAAGAGGAGGGGTCCAGGATACTTGGCTCAAGCTACATCTGGAAAACCTTTCTTATTCTGGCAAGAGCTGTCATTTTGGATATTGCCACTCTACATATGTGGAAATGGAACAAGACACTTTCTTTCAAGCCAAGCTCTGACAGCATACATACCCAATAATTGTTTACCTAGAGATATAACCAGTAATTGTTGTATCTGAATTATGGAGGGTCATGGAATTGTTCCCACTCCCCACAAAGGTGGACAAGCAGCCTTTTGCTGCTTGTTCGGAGTGAATGAGAGGGACAACTTGCTACAGGATATTCTCTGCCTACTATAGGAGAAATCCTGCATATGCAAGAACTCTAAACTCCATACATATTATTATTTGGATACATTGCTTTTAATTATACCAATGCAGCAATTATCAAATCACAACATGTGGGTTTTGTATAAGTGAAGCTGTACCTAGTATTTATTCTTTCACCCATTTTGTAACTTGGAGAACAGAATACACCCCATCACCAATCCCATCAATATAGCAAAATATCTAGAACCGAGAGATATCTTGACAACCTCAGTTGTCTTTTACCACTTTTTAAAATCTACATTTATAATTCTCTTTCAATTTTTTAAAAATCTCAAAGCATCTAGAAAGAAAGTCACTATGTTTTCACAATGGGAATTACATTATATTTCTCCTCTGAATGCAAACTAGGATGAAAAGCCATCTTTTAAATTTTGGCAAATGGGAGACCATCATATGCAGGAATGCCCTTCCATCTCAAGCCCATCAATTAATCTATCAGTACTGCAGAGAGGAATAGGAAGGAACATTTTCTCATTGGCCACTCCCAGATTTTTGAACCTCCTGCCATGAAAGGTTAAATTGACACACACAGCTCTCCATCTATCAGCCAGCTTGCAGGCAAGTAGAATCATAGAATCATAGAATCATAGAATTGCAGAGTTGGAAGAGACCACGAGGGCCATCCAGTCCAACCCCCTGCCATGCAGGAAATCACGATCAAAGCATCCCCGACAGATGGCCATCCAGCCTCTGTTTAAAGACCTCCAAGGAAGGAGACCCCACCACACTCCGAGGGAGTGCGTTCCACTGCCGAACAGCTCTTACTGTCAAAAAGTTCCTCCTAATGTTGAGGTGGAATCTCTGTTCCTGGAGCTTGCATCCATTGCTCCATGTTCCAATCTCTGGAGCAGCAGAAAACAAGCTTGCTCCATCCTCAACGTGACACCCCTTCAAATAATTAAACAGGGCTATCATATCGCCTCTTAACCATCTTTTTTCCAGGCTAAACATACCCAGCTCCCTAAGTCTCTCCTCATAAGGCATCGTTTCCAGACCTTTCACCATTTTAGTCGCCCTCCTCTGGATATGCTCCAATTTGTCAATATCCTTTTTGAATTGTGGTGCCCAGAACTGGACACAGTACTCTAGGTGAGGTCTGACCAAGGCAGAATAGAGTGGCACTATTACTTCCCTTGATCTGGACACTATACTTCTATTGATGCAGCCCAAAATCGCATTGGCCTTTTCAGCTGCCGCATCACACTGTTGACTCATGTTCAACTTGTGGTCTACTAGGACTCCTAGATCCCTTTCGCACATAGTCTCATTCAGCCAGGTTTCCCCCATCCTATATCTATGCATTTCATTTTTTTGCCCTAAGTGCAGTACCTTACATTTCTCCGTATTGAATTTCATTTTGTTAGCTTTGGCCCAGCTCTCCAGTTTATCCAGGTCATCTTGAGTTTTGATCCTGTCCTCCAGGATATTAGCTACTCCTCCTAATTTGGTGTCATCTGCAAATTTGATAAGTATGCCCCTAATTCCATCATCCAAGTCATTGATAAAGATGTTGAATAGCACTGGGCCCAGGACAGAACCTTGTGGGCCCCCCCCCACTGGTCACATCTTTCCAAGATGAAGAGGAGCCATTGCTGAGCACACTTTGGGTTCGGCCAGTCAACCAATTACAAATCCATTGAACTGTTAACTTGTCTAGCCCACATTTTACAAGCTTGTTTGCAAGAATGTCATGGAGAACCTTGTCAAAGGCCTTACTGAAATCAGGTATGCGATGTCCAGAGCGTTCCCTTCATCTACCAAGCTGGTAATTTTATCAAAAAAAGAGATCAGATTAGTCTGGCATGACTTGTTTCTCTGAAACCCATGTTGACTTTTTGTGATTATGGCATTGCCTTCTAAATGTTCACAGACTCTCATTTGTCTCAACCACAATTAAAACACCTAGATCTGCCAAAGGATAGTATGTCAAGCATGTGCCACTAAACACATTTGAGTATGTGCCACTAGACACATTTGAGAGCTTATACTTGAATTGCAAAATGTAAACTTTTTACATCTGACCATAAGCTTAATCCCCAAAAGGGATTAAACAAATTCATGGAGAAGATACCTGACAACGACTGGGAAAAATGGCACCTAAAAGAGCAAGTATATCACTCAGTTCTGTTTGGTTGGGAGCAACAGCAGGAGAAAACTACTCCTGCCACACCCCATTTGTTGTCTTACCACTGGCATCTGGATACCTGCTGTGCAAACGGTTGATAGGTGGACCTTTGGTCTGATCCAGCAAAGTTCCTTAAGTTCTTAAACCAATATTACAGCACCATAGACAGTAGATTCTTGGCATTCTACCCATGTAGTTGGCCCAAAGATTATTGCTAATCCACACAAATTGTAAAAGAGAAGCTATGTCTATTCCACAGGAGATCTACCAGGAATGAGTGCTGTTGTGATAATTATGTCAACTTCTTGACACTGTTTGGCAAAAAGTTTCATTTCAGCTTCAATGAACTCTTTGGACATCTCTTTTGCATAACCCCCCTGACCTTCCCCAGATTCTTTGAGGTCAACCTCCAAAGGCTCAGCTCCTAAGGATTTGAATTGTTCCAGTGCTGCAGCTCTCGTATCAAACCCACGACTTTATTCAGACAGGCTTTTTACTTTTAAATTGAGTTCTTGTTGAAGAGCTTTTAAATGTTTGGGTACTGCTACTGCATTTCTTAATTAGGTCTTTTTAGTTGTGTGTTGAATCCTTTTTAATGATGTAACTGTGTTTGGTTTTTATTTGAATTTTATTACTCTGAGTTCCTTTGAGTGCCATTTTTTGGCAGAAAAGCAGGATCTAAATATAATAATTAAATAATTGATCAGCATATAAAGTCTGAGTTACAAATTAAAATTTTATTCATTAATTTATACTTAAAATTTAGTTTGCAGCTCCCAAAAAACACAATAATCACAAGAAGAATACTTAAGTGATACTTCAGTATACAGTCTGACTTCAGTACAAGAAATTTAAGACTAACTAGACAATAATCCTTTAGGTACTCAAAAAAACAGAGTATAAGCTTTTCTACAAAACTGAGAAGGGCAAAGACTCAGCGCACTTGCATATGGTTTAATGCCAAACAGAAAAATATTAAAGTTGCCTATACCCTGCAGCTCTCTACAATTTATAGTTATGAGCTCAGTTCCATTTTCTTCAGGCAGAAAGGGATAGCATTACACATGCTGACTGCCAAGAAGCCAGAGAATGAAAGAATTAAGTGATCAACCTCACCAGCCTACTCTTTTCTTTTAATTCCACAATACAAATACTCATCATTCCTGTACTCTTGCCAGGAGTTCCAGTATAAACATCTTACTCCTACTAACAGCACCACAACAGGGATAGGCAACTAGCAGCCCACAGGTTCAATCCAGCCTGCAGTATTTCCCCAGTCTCCAAGAGATTCCCCCCTCATATCGAACCTCAGCAGTTTCTTAGAACTCCGGGGACGAACGAGGAGCTGAGATGTACAGGGATGGAGGCTCTGCCAAAGTCTGTTCTGCAGTTTACACTGAGGAGAAATGGTTTAAAGAAGCCTTTGCCTATAGCTTCCCTAGTCCATGGGAGAAACTAGCTGAAATTATGTATCACACTTCAAAGGTGCTATTGGCCACTTAACTCTGCTACATGGAATTTGGAAAAACAGACAATGCAGCAAAACAGTAAGAGGGAAGTGTTCAAGGACTGCTTTTAACTACAGTACGTTAACTTTTGGGGAGTGGCATATATATCTTAAGATAAGTTGAGAACGTCAGGCTAAAACTTCCATATGCCTTTTCAATGTGGTGTAGGAAACCCATATAAGCACTAGAGTATTTTTCAGACTCTTTTTCTTTTAATTCCAATACATGAACCACAGAACCAACAGTACTAAACACATATAAAAGTAGTAAAATACAATATTTAAGAAAACTCACATCCTTCTAGGTAGCCCTCTTCAAAACGAGTGTGGGGTCAATGTATTCCTTGCTTAGATGGCAAACCGTGAAATACTGTACACAGACTTTCATTTTGACATCTCAGTTCCAAGGCTCTCTGGCTTTGCACTGGCTACGTTCACATTGAGCACATTTTGCTTCCATCTTCCTCCTATACAGTCAAGAGAGGAGTCCTACAACTTCAATTTCGCATCCCATGATTCCTAATTTCTCATTACATATGAACCCAGAATTGTGGTTTTAAATGAATTCTGGTGAGCTGCTAAACAGGAAAACTCAACAAACTCTGAGGTGGAAAGAAGTAAAATTAGACTCAGCAGGAGTCCTCCTCCTTACCTTGTAAGAGAAAAAGGAAGAGGAATATGGAATGCAAGAGTCAAAAGGTCTCACAAAGGTTTATTCAGGTAATGCTAAATCCAAAGGCTCATCTACATGAGCCAGGAGACACCAGCTCCCCGTCGGGGTATCCTGGCTGTGGATCTGACCCATTGTTCCTCCATTACAGCCTCTAAACAGGCTGGAGTCCAGACAGGCACACTGGCCGAACACTGTAGCCACCATTTCCCTGGCTCTCCCAGAAAGCAGAAAGCAAGCCCACATGTGACCAAGGCCCACTGCATGTGATCAGACTTGTCACATGCTGCGGGACTCCTTCCTGCCTTCTGGAAGAGCCAGGGAGACCCATGGAAGCAATGACAGACGGCCTGCTGGGACAGGCTCCTGTGGACATGTGGGGCACAATCCATTTCCTCCTGGCGGATATAGAGTAAAACAGGTATTATTGTAAAATGGGATATCGTGTCCTACCCCATCTGAGCCCTGTATCTACCCCGGGGTGATAAGGGATGCTCAGGAGCAGAACGAGCCAAAAGCCCTGCGCCATCAGGACTGCAGGGCTCTAAGATGTGGGCAAGCAGGGTATACTGTCCATGTAGACAAGCCCCTGGAATAAAGTTATGTGCAAGCTGGAACACTGAGTTTTACTGTTTTTCTCGCTTCTTTGCAAATGAATGTGGAAATCAAATAAGAGATTTCTACCCAAAACATATGCACCAAGCTTCCCTTCAATAATTTCAATGTTCATTAGAGCTAACACATTAACAAACAAACCGACAAATTACAACTGGAAAGCCAAATGAGCAAGATAAACCAAAGGCCTAAATTTGTGCAGTTAATGAAATTTTTAAAGGAAAATGTACTAAAAAAGTGGGGTCAGGAAAAGAAATGCAACAATGCACAGGAAGGGGGAAAGAAACAAAGAATAACAGCTTTCATTGTCCGTGATCTGCTTTGTTGTATGCTGAATGGAGCATGGGACACTTCATGTAGCAAATCTGCACAGAAATCATACATATTGGTTTCCCAACACAGTATAAATACAGGGCTTATACAAACACTGCTTCATCAGCTAGGCTAACAAGTTTCCAAATCCTAACATACTTAATTGAGTATTTCTCTAGTGAACAGAGGTTATTAAATCTTAAACACAATCTTATGTAATCATCTACCTTTTCCCTTGTCTCTATAAAAAGTTTTGCAAGTTAAAGGAAAGATAATCGCAATGTGGTAAAATGAATACATCAACTATCCCTGGGGGTTTTGCATGAAACTCTTTTCCAAGGTATCTTTGAACAGCTGTTATGAGGTTCATACGGCTTTTGATTATTTTTAAAGTTTATACCCTCAACAAAGAGTTACCTCAAAGTCACAAGAATGAGAGATAAAAACCTTTTCCTAGTCACTACTCTGGCCTTTTATAGGCTGAATTCACATGCCACATTAAACCAGGTGTGGGCAACTGTGGAGAAGGGGGCCATTTTATGCCCTCATACCACAGCAGGCCACATTGGTGTACCCAAGACAACTGGAAGTGACATTGTGTCACCTGTGGTTTCATTTTCAGCCAATTTTTCAACCAATGTTGGTTTTGCTGGTTTTTGCTGACTTGGAGTATGTGGGGCTCAGGGGTGAAGGAAGAAAAAATGCTCCATTTTGCAGCAATTGTGGCACATTTTGAGTATGGGGACAAAGATGCACTCAAAAATTTCAAAAATTGGGGTCTGGGGGCTTTCAGAGGCAGCACTTTGCGCAGCCCTGTGTTAAACCATAGTTATGACCACCACAATAGGCTGCTTTAGCCACAAACTATCCCACAAAGAACCCATCAAACCAAATATTAGGAGTTTCCCCCATTTTTGGTCTGTTTTTCTCCTACCGTTTTTGTTAGTTTCTGTTTCAGCACAAGGAGTTAGGAAAGTAAGATAGGGACAGCTCATAGTTCTAAATTTGAATTTAACAACTCATGGTTTAAATGATATGATACGTAATACAACAACAACCTATGCTAATTATGGTTTGTAGTATGGGCTTAAACACAAGTCAAAATTCTAAGAAACCAGAACCTGGCTTATCATCACATGCAAAGCCAGACACTGAGTTCAAATTTCCTATTCTACACTTAGAAGACAACACTTTTTTGGGGAGGGATACTTTTGCCATGATGTAAGCGGCTGCTTGAAGCAGTAATTTTGGTAGGGAAAATGCCCTTTTGTACCACTACAGCACTTTAAAAAATGGCATTCATTTACAGATGAATTTCAGTAAAAATCAATACATTGAAGATGACTCACATAAGGATCAGTTTGTCCCACATCTCTTCACCAATGTCCAATCAACGGGTGTGTTCAAATGGTAAAAGATGCAAAGCAGGTCAGTGATACTTGTTAATGACCAGCCTCTCAGTAGAGGAACACAAACTTGTGGGCTACTAAGATGCCCTCACCAAACCCTGAGTGCCTCGGGGTTCTGTCTGAGGGCCACTACTCTTCAACATTTTTATCAAAGACACAGTGTGGCACTATGGGAATGTCATGATGGAGTGACTGCAACTCCCATCATGGTGCCAGGACTACATCTGCCAGACCTACATTTCCCATCATCTATAAATTTCCATTCCCTGCTTTCCATACAAAAGGTAATACAGAGGGTGGACCCTCATTTGCTAAACATGACACCACATCACCTGACTGGAGAGCCAATCAGACTTGGCTAATGGGATTTTGAGCTTCTGCAGTCTTTTGTCTGCAGCCACATGGCTTAGGAGTCATCAAAGAGCCACATGGTACTTGGGATCTGAAGAAGCTGACTGGAGACATGGCTCTGGGGTCATCAAAAAAAGAGCCACATGATTGTGGAGGTCTGAGGGAGCAGACCTCCCATATGACTCTGAATTCCATCATCATAGACTAAGATAGCCCAGCTTCTGATAAGCATGAGGCCTATCCCATCCCAGTTGGGACACAGACTGATACCATGGACTTCATAAATATGAGCTGGAATCTTCTTAGCTTAGGAAATGTGTTAGCTAGTGTGTTAGTTTTTGTGATTTATTTTAATCCTCTGACTGAATGCTATATCTTGTAACTCTAAGTTGGCCTGGAGAGAAAATCTTTTTTTCTCCATGTTATGATTACCTCTGTTAACTACTTAATTGCTTGAACTGGAAAATAAAGGGTGCTCACTGTGGTCATAGGACAGACCCCAGATTCACCTAGAGTTAGAAGGCACCCCAAGGACAGCCACACCAAGTGACCTGAGACAGGGAACATTGGCAGCAACAGCAGAAACTCCATGAGCCCTGGAAGACCGAGGCGGCGAGCTGGAAGGGGAGGAACTGGATGATGCAAGAGAAGGGTGGGGAGAGGGAGAAGAGAGTGGGGAACTCAAAAGGGAAATGATCCTACAGAGCAGGGGGGGGAGGAAGAGGTAGACGGAAACAAAAGCTTTAGTAGTAATGAGGGAAAGGTGGACTGGAGAAGGGGGAAGGGAGTGAGAGGCAACAGGGAGGACAGGTGGCCAGGGGAAGGGAGAGAACAGGCAGAGAGGAAGTCCCTTCTGACCAGAGTCTGAGACTGCCCAGCCCTGGGGAGGAAAAAGAGCCTCAGAACTACCTAGCCACCCAGGTCCCTTGTCTGAAGCTAGACTGGGAAAGGTAGCTGAGGAAAGGGGAAAGCATAAGAGGACCTGTGGCAAAAGTATAAAGCTTAGAGAGAAAGCAGAGTGGGGGGAGATGGAGAAAGGGCAGAAGGGGCCAGAAATCTATTGGTAGAGGAGGAGTTGATACAATTTGTGTGAACCCTGGAGTTAAGGGCTTTATGTTTTGTTCCTGTAAGACATGTAAGGGGGTTAAGAGGAGGGCGGCCTGAAGGGAAGACCTGTACTGTATCTTCTAATTGTTTTGTTACTATGTATGCTTTTGGCTGCAAGTAATAATTCCAGTAGTAAATTGCAGATATTGTGCTCAACGTTTCTGTCAAATTTGTATGGAGGCCAAGGGAAGAGGAGACCTCCTGCCCCACGTTGTTGTGTGGGAACAACTACACTTAGATGACACAAAACTAAGAAGAGTGGCTGGCACATTGGAAGACAGGAATAGTATTCAAAAGGACCTAGATAAACTAGAAAATGGGGCAGAAATCAATAAAATGAAATTCAATAGAGATATATGCAAAAATCTACATTTAGCCCACAAAAACCAAATGCACAAATATAGATGTGGGATATATGGTTCAGCAGTACTACACGCAAAAAGGATGTTGAGATTATTGTTGATCCTAAATTGAACATAGCTAGCAGTGTGATGTTGCAGCAAAGGAGGCAGATTCTATTTTAGCCTGCATAATTTCCAAGTTGAGAAAAGTAATAATCCTACTGTATTCTGAGCTGCTCAGGCTTCATCTGGACTGTTCCTTTCATGTGTTCCTTTCTGTGTCTCATTTTAAGAAGGGTGCCTCATTTTAAGAAGGATATAGACATGTTGGAGCAGGTTCAGAGAAGGGAAACAAGGATAAGAGCTATGGTGAGCAACACTTATGAGAAAAGGTTGAAAGACATGGGCATGTTCATCTTTGTGAAGAGACTGAAGGGTGACATGGTTGCACTCTTCAAATACCTCAAAGGCTGTCACAGAGAGGAGGGGGCAAGCCTGTTCTCTGTTGCCCTAGAGGGCAGGACCAGGTCTAAAGGTTTTAAGTTACAGGAGAGTATATTTTGATTGAACATTAGAAGGAACATTTTGACAGTAAGAGCAATGGGACCAATTGTCTAGAGGGGTGGTGTGGTCTCCCTTTCTGGATGTCTTCAAAAAGAAACTGGACAGCTACTTGCTGGGGATGCTTTAGTGACAGATTTTGCATTGAGCAGGGAGTTGCACTTGATGACCCACTAGGCCCCTTCCAACTGTATCATTCTGTGAACATGAGAAACATGTGTGGCTGCTGATGTGCACACACCCAAATCCACATGTGTTTTGCTCTACAATGGTCTCAAGAAAATGAGAGGTGGCCATGCAGAAAAGATTGTGGATTTAGTAAAGCCTTTTAATTCTTCAGCTATCTAAACTTAGCAGGCCTACAGATATACTGTACACACACTTAGTCACCTACACACCACAATTTCAACATGCATGGATGCCAAGGGTGGGTACTTGTTTCTCTGAGCATATGAAGAGGACCAGGCAGCGAAAAAATCGTGTAGTAGATGCAGCAGACATCAGACTGATGAAATGAGCACACAAACAGAGATTGTGTCTAAACTACAGTAGGATCCCCATATCTGCTGGGGATTGGTTCTGGGGGGCCCTGAAAACCATGGATTATAGCCAATACCATCAAAAATAATTGGACTTCCAGTTTAAAATACCACAGAGTTGCCTTAGAGGACCTAGAAAATGGCTATAGAGGACACATTTTCCAGGAAGACTCTATGATAGGTGTACTATTTTGTGTCCCATGGATAATTGAATCAATGAATAATGAATCAGTGGATACAAGGGTCCTATTGTAATGTTCATTACTTGAGCATACTAAAAAAATATATACAATGAGTCTGAGACTCCAAATACATAGGCTACCTAGCACAGTAGTCACAGCACTACTGTTTAGTACTGTCAAGGATGGAGGGTGAAACAGACAGAGAGCAGTGAGGGCTGGACATAGGATTATACCAGTACATGTTTACATCACATTCATGTGCCATGTAGTTGCCCATTCCCACACACATGGTTTATCCAGTCTTTCCCAGGGTGATAGAGGCTGTATCTCTTCCTCATGCTTTGCTTCTCACACAGACTAATGTAAACAACAGTCCGTTGTCAACACCAGCTGTGTTTTGCTAGCCCTCACTACTAGCTCCTGCTGGCAGCAGCTCTTTACATTTATAAAATTCACAGTGATTGCATGTCTCGGAATCCTGACATAAACCTCCTCCCATGCACTGAAACTGTTGGTGTCAGCTTCAGTAACCCTGGCTTTGAAAAGCATTCTCCACTGAGACAGAGAAAGGTAGACTCCTCTTCATCTCAACAGGGAAGTAATCACCCTCCTCCCAAGCCAGCAAAGAGCTGACTCCCACATATATCTTCCTCCCCATTGACAGGGGGTGGGTCTTGGGAAACTGCATGGGCCACATGCACCCACGAACCATGTATTTGAGAATTGTGTTTTAACTTGTGGTGAAAGTCATCCTGGGTTTGTAATGGGGGAAAGGTGAGATATAAAATAAATAAATAAATAAATAGGCCATGCATGTTCTGCAGTGATCAATGTAAAACCAATGTCACCTCAAAAAACGACCCTTCTGATTATTTTCAGATTGTTCTTCTTTTCAACCCAATACCCCAATGTAAATTATCTTAGTTACTAAATTAAGCATGGTAATAGTTATCTTTAATATCAAGAGGTATTCAGCATCCAAACAGTGCCTTCATTTTCTCTGAAAGCTCCTGAGGGTCTTTTCTGTCATTCCTGTCACTTTATGTCTCTTGACTTTTTGCTATGTAAATTCTACTCTATAGAATTAATTTTGCAATTGAATTTGTTCTATAGATAAAATTGTTGCTCCCCAA
Source organism: Gambelia wislizenii (assembly GCA_030847615.1). Lineage (NCBI taxonomy): Eukaryota > Metazoa > Chordata > Lepidosauria > Squamata > Crotaphytidae > Gambelia > Gambelia wislizenii. The sequence continues at coordinate 117,206,145 of JAUMIR010000004.1, forward strand.
ACGAATATCTCCCCGTTTGCCATTATATGTATAGTGCTACATACAGGCAGCTTCTAAAGCCAATTAACTGCCAATCAGGCAAACAAAAAAAAACAAAAAAAAGAAATTCTTCTGTATTATCAGTGCTTAAAATTTGCAGGTTTTTATGAATGCTGCACTGAACAAACACTTGTAAATTAATTATCAAATTCTGCACATTAGTCTTTAAGAGTTTGTTATAAATAAGAATGATTACCACCATACCACCCTGAACACATCTGATCTCATCAGATTTCAGACACTAAGCAAGGTCAGGTCTGGTTAGTATTTGGGTGAGAGACAAACAATAAATATTATCTTCAAGAAATGCTAGGATGTAATCCTATTTGAAACCTACTAGTCAGGGCTGAAAATACTGGGCTATATAGAGCACTGGCCTGAAGCAGTATAAGGCAACTTCCTATGTTTCATTCACTTTGAAGGCAACAGGATGGGGCATCCACAGGTGTAGCAAAGACTGTCAAATGGCAAACCCAAACACCATAACATAGCATTCCATTTTAACAACATATCTGGGCACCAACAAAAAATGAGATTCCCTATCAATTCCTCATAGGTTCATTACCCAGCAGAGATACAGACCTTTTCTATTAAATATATTTATATAGTTACCATCACCTCAACAAGATGTCAACTTGGACAACTCTGGAGGGGAGAGCACCAATCTGTAGAAGGCTGTACTACAACAAGATATAGGCCTCACGCATACCCTGTCCGTGAAACTAATATCCACAGTTTCAGTTATCTGCAGCTGAAAAAATAGGAACACATGCCATAGAGTCACACTGGAAAATGCCTTGAGAGGTGTCCTCTCTAGGAATCGCTGGGGCCCCAACACAACTCTATAGTATATTTGTATCAGAAGTCCTTTATTTTAATAGGGTTAGCCATTATCCATGGTTTCATTTATAAACAGTAAGGCTGGTTTTGTGTATGGGGGTTTGATCTATATTTTAATTCTTCCAATGGTCCAGCTCTGTGGCTACCACTGTGAGCAAGGGATCCATAAGATACGATGTAAGGTACAATTTTTCTATTAAAGCCAATACCAGAGGGGACACTGCAACCTTGAAGTGGCAGGATCTCTCTTTAAGGCCCCTGAAAAGCAACTTCTATATCTCTTAAACCTATTGGAATTTCATCAATCAACTCAAGTGTTGTGCTTACGATGACTTTTAAAAAAAAAAGAAGAAAAAAGAGGAGATTTTTGTGTATTCTGTATGTAGACAAGCTATCCTGCCCATCCTCTCCCCACCTCACAACTGTACAGACTAGTGCAGCCACAATTTTTACTTTCATTGTTGTTGTTGCTGCTGCTGTTGGTGGTGTGTGCCTTCAAGTAATTTCTGACTTATGACGACCCTAAGGCAAATCTACTGGCGGGGGATTCTTGGCAAGATTTGTTTGGAGTGGGGTTACCTTTCCCTTCCTCTGAGGCTGAGAGAGTGCTTGCCCAAGGTCAGCCAGTGGGTTTCCGTGGCCAAGCAGGGATTTGAACCATGTTCTCTGGAGTTGTAGTCCAATGCTCTAACTATATTACATTACACTATGCTGGCTCTCTTACATGTTACTGATCCAAAATGACTGAGATGTCTGGAGTATGTGCACTTTCTTTTAAACAACTGTGAGCAGTTTCTAATTTTGAGTCCCATTTACAACAAAACTGCTACTCATATTAAAGGTTTGTGATGGGATAATACAACAATTATTTTGTATTTCTAAAAAAATATACAGATTTATGTTTTTGCTGTACTGCACACAACATTCATAGACACTTCAATCTTGCAAGGCTGTGCTTGGGCTTGAAATAAAATCCAAACTAAAATGTTAAGCTTTGCACAACTGCCATCTTCTGGTAAAAATCTGACATCATTTTCCAACCTAAAGTTATCAAACATCTATGAGAAATGTGTACATTTCTTCTCCATTACAATAATAATAATAATAATTATTATTATTATTATTATTATTACCCCCGCCCCTCAGTTAAAAACAATCGGGGCGGCTTACAACAGTTAAAATATAACAATACTGATTAAAATCCCTAAGCATCACCCACACCCACCCTCCCCCATAAAAAGATATTAAACTAGTATCAAATTAAAATCTACCTAAACTAAAATCACATAATTAAACAAATACAAAAATCAACAGCCAACGAAACTAAAAGAGGCCAGGAGAGGCAGCTCCTGAGGCCGGGATCTAATCAGGAAAGGCCTGCTGAAAGAGATCCATCTTTAGTGTTTTTTTTAAAGCTACTCAAGCTTGTCATCTGACGGATTTCATTTGGCAGCTCATTCCACTCTTTGGGGGCGATTACCGAAAAGGCCCTCTCGGAGGTTGCAGACAGCCTAGATTTTTGTGGCTGAAGCAAATTCCTCCCAGAGGACCAGAGTGTGCGGGGAGGATTGTATGGGAGGAGGCGGTTCCAGAGATAAGTTGGACCCAAGCCACTTAGGGCTTTAAAGGTAATAACCAACACCTTATACTGGGCCCAGAAACTGATAGGCAGCCAGTGGAGAGATTTTAATACTGGGGTTATATGGTCTCTCCGAGATGTTCCCAAGACCACTCTGGCTGCCATATTTTGTACCAACTGAAGTTTCCGGACCAAGCACGAGGGTAGCCCCATGTAGAGCGCATTGCAGAAATCTAGATGAGAGGTTACCAGTGCATGCACCACAGTCTCGAGGTCCCTTACTTCCAGGAAAGGGCGCAGCTGGCATATCAACCGAAGCTGATAACAGGCACTCCTGACCGTCGCATTCACCTGACTAGTCATCTGAAGCGACAAATCAAGGAGCACCCCCAGACTGCGAACACAGTCCTTAACGGAGAGCGTGACCCCATCCAGGACTGGAGGTTGCAACCCAACTCTTGGTTTTGGGGCTATTACCATGAGCACCTTCATTTTGTCCGGATTTAATCTCAATCTGTTTTTCCTCATCCAGCTCATTACTGCTTTAAGACAGTCATTAAGAGGAGAGACGCCATCGGAATTCGAGGCCGATGATCAGGACAAGGAGAAATAGATCTGGGTGTCATCCGTGTACTGATAACACCCAGCGCCATAACTCCGAATAATCTCACCCAGCAGCTTCATATAGATGTTAAACAGCATCGGGGACAGGATGGTGCCTTGCGGAATGCCACAAGTAACCTCCTTTCTACTGGAGCAGCTGTCCCCGAGCATCACCCTCTGGGACCTGCCTGAGAGGAAAGACAGGAGCTACTGGAGCGCAGTGCCTCCAATTCCTAACCCACTCAGGCAACCCAAGAGGATGCTATGATCTATCACATCAAAAGTCACTGAGAGGTCTAGAAGCACCAACAGGGTCACACTACCCCTGTCGATGCCTAGACGCAGGTCGTCAGTCAAGGCAACCATGGCAGTCTCAACTCCAAATCCCGTACTAAAGCCAGTTTGAAATGGGTCTAGATAATCAGTTTCATCCAAGACCACTTGGAGTTGAAGAGCAACTGCCCTCTCGATCACTTTGCTCAAGAATGGTAACACAGAAACCGGCCTATAGTTGCTCATGGCCAGGGGGTCCAGGGAAGGTTTTTCAGGAGCAGCCTAATGGCCGCTTCCTTTAAACAGGATGGAACACACCCTTCCCTGAGGGATGCATTGATGATGTCCTTAAGGAACACCATCAAGGCACCCCCCCTGGATGGCCAGCCATGAAGGGCAAGGATCGAGAGCGCAGGCCGTCTTCCTGACTCTCCCAAGTAGCTTGTCCACATCCTCGGTACTCACGGATTGAAATTGATTCAGTAAGCTTACATCAACGGAGTTGCTGGACACCTCGTCAATAGTTTCTATCAAAATACTGGCATCTAAGTCAGCTCTTATCCGAGAGATTTTATCTGCGAAGAAGTTGTTAAACGCGTCACAACAGGTCATTGTTGGGTTAAGCAATGGGTTCTGCGCAGGTATAACCTGCGTCATCTCCCTTACCACCCTAAACAGCTCTGCTGGACAGGACTCTGCAGACACAATACATGCAGAGGAGAAGGATCTCTGTGCTAAACGTATTGCCTCTCGATAGGACCAAAGAAAATTCCTATGACGAGTCCTGTCGGATAAGAGTCAAGTTTTCTGCCAGTTGCACTCTAGTCATTGTCCAACCCACTTCATTTTCCTAAGCTCTGATGTATACCATGGCTTACAGTTTGGAGCGGGTTGGAAAGAATTCTTGGGAGCGATCGTGTCGATAGCCTTGGTAAGGTTGGTGTTCCAGGTATTAACCAAAGCTTTGACAGGGTCACCAGTGTTACCAACCACTAAACCCTCCAAGGCTTTCTGGAATCCTATTGGTTCCATTAGCCTTCGGGGCAGAGCATTCTAATGGGTCCACCACCCTGGTGGGGTGGGAAGAGACTCTTAGTTCATTCTTGACCAGGAAATGATCTGTCCATGACAATGCAGTGGTTTTAATAACCTTCGCCCATGGATATTCCTGTTCTGTACTGAAAACCGCATCGAGGGTATGACCCGCACAATGTGTGGGCCCAACAACCAATTGGGATAGGCCCATGTTCGTCATGGTTTCCATGAACTCCCGAGCCGCACCAGTCAGATTTGTCAAGCTGGTCTCGAGTGGATTGTTGAAGTTGCCCAAAACTAAAAGTATGGGCGACTCCAACAGCAACTCTGAGACCATCTGTATCAGCTCGGTTAGGGAGTCTGCTAGACAACAGGGTGGTCGGTATACTAGCAGAATCCCCAAACTATTCCTGGTCCTCAGGCTAAGGTACATACACTTGAAGTGGACTGTGTTCCAGGCAGGTATCCTGGTCAAAGTCAGATTATCCTTATAAACCAGAGCCATTCCGCCCCCCCACCCACTTCCCCTCACCTGCTCACTGACAGAATACTCGGCTGGGAGGGCCTGCGTCCATGTGACAGCCCTATCCTCTCCCAGCCAGGTTTCTGTGAATTCAGCCAGGTTGGCATCCTCATCCCAAAGAAAATCGTAAATAATGCATGTTTTTTTTAAACCAACCTGGCATTGCAGAGGAGCAAAGTAAGGTTCTGTGGAATGGTTAGTACGCTCTCCGATCCATTCCAGGAAAGAGGGTGAACTGAAGGTGGGATAGCAAACAAACAGCGATCCCGCCTTCTTTTGTAACATCTGTTCACTCTGTTCTGACCATACCTCCCTTTCTCCAGCACAACTCCAATTTCCACCCCCACTCCATTCCCGGTCTCAGCTGACTCCGATTGCAGGCTTGCGTCTTCCTGGCTGGCAAGCTGGTGTTCCTGAGGGGTGTGGGAGTGGCTTATATCACCAGCCCTCCTGGCCACACCCCCTCTCACTGCTGCCCTGCTCCTGGAAGTCTCAGGGCCCTCTACAGCCTTCTAGCCCAGTGGAGTTGGGGAAAAGAGGCTGCTGCAGGCTTGGGTCTTCCTGGCTGGCATTACTAGGCAGAGAAGTGTGATCTCTGTGGTATGTGGCTAGCAAAGCCCTACTGCTTAAATTAAAGTTAAAGCACCATCTTGGACTCAAAAAATAACATACAAATATGCACCTGGTTTGGCTTCTTTTTAAAAAAAAAAAATCTAATAGAGCCTCTTTCAGACATGAACTTGACTGACCTTCTCTTTCACCTCTATGTATCCAAATGCAATTATTATTTGTTTATTATTATTATTATTATTTAAATAATAAATAATAAAATAATAAATAAATAATAAATTATTATTTGAAAGTTTTAAGACATCCTTGGGCACTTTTATAAAAGGGCAGATTCAACATTTCTAAAATGAAATAGTGCCCATCCCTGACTCATGTTGTAAAAATTCCTAAAACTCATTCCACCAGAAAAAGCTTGTCATGTATCAAACCATGTGTGTTCTGTGCCTTCAAGTCATTTCCGACCCTAAGGCGGACCTATCACCAAGTTTTCTTGGCAAGATTTGGTCAAATGGGGTTGCCTTTGCCGTCCTCTGAGACTGAGAGAGTGTGACTTGCCCAAGGTCACCCAGTGGGTTTCGATGGCCAAGGATGCAAACTCTGGTCTCCAGAGTCATAGTCCAATGGTATGGCAATTCACATGTATCTTAAGTTTTAGTGAAACATACAAAATGAAATGTAAACCTAATCAGCAACTAATATTTATATGATAGTAAATGAGCCAAAAACTAAAGATCTAGTTTTCACACCATACTGTAGCAGATACTGATCACTGCAACATGTGGACAAGCCTAATTTTCTTGTATGTCTGTTAATTGCAATGACCTTGACAAATGTGCTTTGTCTTAAATTAATTATCATATTACCATAGGGTTGCTAGATGAAATACAGGACAGGGCCCCTATATCTTTTACCAGTTGTTAGAGAGGGGAATTCAGCAAGTGTGGAGAACCTGCTATGGGGAATATTAAGACTGGTGCACTTTTAATGCTAAACATACAGTAGTTCCACTAATGGAAGAAAGAGTGGAATTTACTGAGGGAGGGAGGAAGTAACCTACAAAGCCATGGCTTAATCCTAATCACATGAAGATTGTGCAGTGTTATGTCTTTACTAGGCCAGAAAGTGTCTATATCTTAGTATAATTTGAAATATGTCTTAGTTCTGTAAACTGAAAGGACACGAATTGTCTCATCTTGTTTGCAGCTATCAAGAAATTAAGCAGAGTCTCTTCCTTTATCAAGGTTTCACACAAATTTAACAGGCAAAAAAATTGGGTACACAAACCTTTAGCAGAGTACAAAAATGTAAAGCTGTATGAAAGAGTGATTAAATTTTCCCCCCAAATGAAGTTATTAAGGACTAGGAGACTGAGACTAATTTGCAAGGGAAATGGCAGAGGTGAAGGCAGAAGGGAGGCAGTTGTAAACATTTTCCACTGAAGTGCCTCCACTTTTCTGTGTTTTCTCATGTGTGGCACTTGGAGAGGTGGGAGAGATTGTATTAGCCCTTTGCTGAGAGAACAAGAACATTTTTATGCTTCATTAACAGACTATAGACTGGATCCAGATTTAGGTGCATCAAACTGGAAGAAACAATCTCCCCCCGCTTCCTATAGCAGTTCCTCCAGTCCTCTTGAAAATATTACACAGAGAACCTGGGGACCCTATTGAATAGTATGAACGGTGATGTGAGTAGGATCCCCCAAAATGGGGGGAACAAGCAACGTTTCACTAGTGTAGGGGTGATGAACGTGTAGACCTTCAGGTTCTGTTTAACTCAAATGTCCATTGGTCCTAGCCAGACTGGCCAAAGGTGAGCTATGGTAGAAGTAGTCATGTCAACATCTGGAAGAATGAAAGTTCCCCACCCTTGTGATACCAGAAAATAGATCCTGGCCCATGAAATGGCTACCATTGCACAGCAAAGGTAGATAAGAAATACTGTATTGGCCAAGCTCTCTCTGCAACACTCAGCAGCACCAGTCCATTCAGAGTCAGCTTGTCTTTGCATAACACAACAACCCATGAAACCTGGTAGAGCATTACAGGAAACCATATGAACTTGCAGAATGTTAATTTCAGACCAAGAAATGTGAAGAAAAACAAAAATATAATCCAAAGGCCTAAAAATCAGGATACAGACAACAATGTAAAACTTACTATAGACCCACTGCTTATGCTATGAAAATAATTTTTTTATTTCCCCATAACTCTCCAGACTCTCCAGACTCAAAGGGAATAAATAAGACAGCCCACTCCTTTTATTCTTTGCATTCTCTGCATGCTTTCTTTATTGTTTTTCTTCCAACAGTTCCTGCATCTGAAAGAAAACAATAGATTCTACCTACTGTATACTCTTTACATATCATTATTAAAATTAATATCCCACTCCTCTGCAGACTATTTAAGACTGTTTTTACAGATAATACTACACTGTACTTTAGCACTATGTGCAAATTCAGAAAGGAGTCCATACAATGTCCTATGTGTATGTGCTCCTTATCCACTCCATAGGCCACTAGAAAGAGGAATAATTCAGAACTCAGTTTCACTTTAGTAGATTATAATCTGTTACAACATGCAGCATGCAAACCAGGAATTATACTTTAAAACAAATTTGAGCCAGCAACACAATCCAGGGGTCCTAACTGGCCTGTTTAACAACTAACTAGAGCTTAGTTTAAACCATGATTCCTGGCCAGCACATACTAAATGAGTTAGGGATATGTCAAAGTGAAATTGCATTTTATCCAAATTTATACATGATTTATTGTTTTAAATTATTTTAAACTATTTTCATTGATTTTACTTCTCTTCTTTTAACTTGCCAAACTGGATATGTTTTTAGTCTGTTTAAATTGCTTCATACTTTTTAAACTATTTACATTGATTAAACGGATTTTATTGTATGCCATTCTGAGAAGATATGATACACAACATGGCATAAATCTTTTAATACATGAAATAAAATACACAAGGCAATCCTATAACATGCCCACTAGGGAGTAAGCCTCACTGAACACACAGAAATTGTACAGGATGGCATTGTTAGGCTTGCCTTCCTTGATCTCCCTTCTGACAATTTCAGCAACTTGGTTGCTGTCACACCTATATTTTAAGTCACCAATGAAGACAGTCATTCAAAGCACCTCCACCAATACACAGCTTCAAGCTGTGCTATGAAGAGTTACTTTATCAGAAGACAATCTCAGAAGCCTATTTTTAAAATTCTACAATCATGTGTTTGAAAATTATTAGAAAGTTACAGCTCTTCCCTACAGAGATCAATAATCCCTTTTCATTTAAAAAGTTTTTGAAAAAGTTATCTAAGACAAGCATTAAAATATGTTATTCCCTACAGACTCCTTTCAGAATTTGAACACACTCAAAAATACATCCAAGAGAAAATGATATGTACCACATGAATAGAATTCACAGCTCAGCAAAGCAAATGTATAGTTCAAAGACCTGGAAACTGTTGCTAATTCTGCACAGAAACAAAACATGGTCTAGATATCATTGTGCAGCTTTTTGTAAAATGTACAATTCAGGGAGCAATATTTCTCTTAGTAAAAGCTTTTCTGCTTCATAGAATTCTTCTTCCCACTTTGCTCCAATAATATTTAAATGCAGCCTCTGGATCAAAGTTTGCTTTTTTCTTTGCTGTCCTTCATGTACTCTACGCAGGACTACAGAAATTTAAACAATGGCAAATTAAATTTGATGTTATTCTTTCATTATGCTTTTTCTCCCCAGAAGTATTTTCTATAAAGGTTGGCACAAGCGAGAAGGCACAAGTGGGAAGAATCGCATTTACTGCAAAACTGATTCAGAAGGACTTTGTTGTTGTTGTTGTTGTTGTTGTGTGCCTTCAAATCATTTCTGACGTATGGCCACCCTTAGGTGAACCTATCACAGACTTTTCTTGGCAAGATTTGTTCAGATGGAGTTTGCCATGGCCTTTCTTTGAGTCTGAGAAAATGTGAGTTGCCTAAGGTCACCCAGTGGGTCTCCATGGCCAAGCAAGAATTTAAAACCTGGTCTTGTCCTGAACTCACAGTGGCAAGTGCCTGAGGAGCAACAGGGAAGGGGTGCAGGTCTAGCCTGTTGCCAACTGTCCACAATAGAAGCAAGAGAAGTCAAGAGCCACTCCAAGTCAGTCCCCAATGGTCCATACACGATGCAAGAATAGTCAAAAGCCAGTCGAGAGTTCAGTTACCAAGCATCCATACCAGATGCCAGAGAAACCAATAACCAATCCAGAGTTCGGTAGAGTCAGGTCCAAGGTCCAAGTCCGTAGTCAGCAAGGAATGACTGCAACGTCCGGTCAAGGCAAGCAGGAACACAGGAGAGTGCAGCAGCTAATAATAGCACCAAATTAGGAGGAGTAGCTAATACCCTAGAGGACAGGATCAAAATTCAGAATGACCTGGATAGACTGGAGAGCTGGGCCAAAGCTAACAAAATGAAATTCAATACAGAGAAATGTAAAGTACTGCATTTAGGGCGAACAAACGAAATGCATAAATATAGGATGGGAGAGACCTGGCTGAATGAGACTACGTGCGAAAGGGATCTAGGAGTCCGAGTAGACCACAAGTTGAACATGAGTCAACAGTGTGATGCGGCAGCTAAAAAGGCCAATGCGATTGGGCTGTATCAATAGAAGTATAGTGTCTAGATCGAGGGAAGTAATAGTGCCACTCTATTCTGCCTTGGTCAGACCTCACTTAGAATACTGTGTTCAGTTCTGGGCACCACAATTCAAAAAGGATATTGACAGATTGGAGTGTGTCCAGAGAAGGGCAACTAAAATGGTGAAAGGTCTGGAAACGATGCCTTATGAGGAGAGACTTAGGGAGCTGGGTATGTTTAGCCTGGAAAAAAGACGGTTAAGAGGCGATATGATAACCCTGTTTAAGTATTTGAAGGGATGTCACGCTGAGGATGGAGCAGGCTTGTTTTCTGCTGCTCCAGAGACTGGAACACAGAGCAATGGGTGCAAGCTCCAGGAACAGAGATTCCATCTCAACATGAGGAAGAACTTTTTGACAGTAAGAGCTGTTCGGCAGTGGAACACACTCCCTCGGAGCGTGGTGGGGTCTCCTTCCTTGGAGGTCTTTAAACAGAGGCTGGATTGCCATCTGTTGGGGATGCTTTGATCAAGATTTCCTGCGTGGCAGGGGGGTTGGACTGGATGGCCCTCGTGGTCTCTTCCAACTCTGCAATTCTATGATTCTATGATTCTATGATTGTCAGCACTGGAGCTCAAAGGAAAATTGCTGCCAGATTTATAGCCAGAATTTCCAGACCAGGTGGACTTCATCAGAGAGGAAGTAGATCAGCGTTTTGTATTTAAATGGCAGCTTTGGGCATGGTGTTTCTCTCTTCGGCGTTCAGAGAAGGGAGGTGGCATACTGTCTGAATCATCCATCACTGGCTGGCAGACTGTTGGTTCTTCAGAATGAGGTATGTCTTCCTTATCTACTTCGGCTGCCCTCTCGGAAGGTGCCTGGGCAGTTTTTGCAGGTTAAGCCACGGTTTCCCTTTCTGCTTCATCTCCATTCTCTGCTGCCGCTGTCTCCTCAGCAACGGGGTTCATGACAGGTCTACCGAATCATAGTCCAATGCTCAAACCACTACACCATGCTGACATAGTGGTTCAGAAGGCCTAGCATTTGCTAAAGATGCAAGGTGCAATCACTACTGTGGGATAACTGCTATAGGAATAAGCTATCCCTGTAGTATTACTGATATTGTAGGAGGATGAGGCATTTTATGGATCCAAAAAGCATGTGGTCAGAACTTCAGTAAAACCAGTGAAAACACGCAGCAGAAATGCAAACTCCACATATATTCAGAATTAAGTGAGCAAATTATTTTTCAAAACATTCACCATAGTGGCATGTTAGCTCTCTCAGAAGAATTACACTGACCTATTATAATCTCATTTATTATATTTCTATATGTTTATTATACTGCATAACACTGTAGACATACATATACCTCCAGGCAATCTTTATATACACCCACAGAGGCTCACATCAGTGATGAAATATTGATATCAACAGTACAACTTAATGAAGAACAGCTCTCCTCATCCAGTATAACATCATGTACTGTAATGCACTCTTTCTCCAGAGGTTACACAATTTATGGGCTGTAGCAAGAAGGTGCAAAGACGTAACATTAAGAAAGCTGCCAGAATCCCAAGACAGAATTTTTGTGCTTTAATGAGTTAGAGCTACAGTTGTAAACAATCCCAGAATTGCTTTTAACAGAGACTTGCTGGGTTGGCCAAGATGCACATATAGCTCTACACACTGTAACTTTACATACATTTACCTGGGAGAAAACCTTACTGAACTCAATGGGACCTACTTCCCAGTCGACATGCATTGGACTGCACTGATATATCCTCCCCACCCCCAAGTGGCCCATTATTACCAGAACCTTGACGCAAAATAGAACAAACAAGGGACAGTAATAAATCTGCAGTTACTGATTACAGAGTGGGGACAGGAGAACTGTATTCCACCATTATACAGTGGGCCTTTGGTATCCACTGGGGTTTGATTTCAGACCCCCCAATGGATACCAAAATCCGTAGATGCTCAAGTCCCATTATATATAATGGTGTAGTAAACTGGTGCCCTGTATACAAAATGGCAAAAGTATTTAAGTATTCACGGCTTGAAAATATTCTTTAAAAAATAATAATCCAAAAGCAAACCTTGATTTTGTCATCTTATATAAGGGACACCATTTTGCTATGCCATTTCATATAATGGGACTTGAGTATCCACAGATTTTGGTATCCACGGGGGGTTCTGGAAGCAAACCCCAGTGAATATGAAGGGACAACTGTACTCTCTTTTGCCCCTTGCTGGCTTTGTTTATCTGGACTACTGACATACTGTAACAACATTTACAGTATGGACCACCTGATAACCACCCTCCTGTTCTACCCACCATCTTGCTTGGATAACCTGTGAGTGACCTGGACCAAATCCACCACTCATCAGCACCTGCACTCCAACCACCTGATGCCTGGCAACTTGCTCACTGGCACATAGGACAGAATGTTTGCAATATGATTCCTGGGGCCTCTTTCTTTCCTGAGCCCAGCTTGGATGTCTGGCAGTTCTCGATCTGTATATGGTCAAAGTCTTTGTTGTAGAATTTTGAGCATCACATTGCTTGCATGGGAAACTAATGCAATGGTCCTGTGGTTACTGCAATCCCTGGTGTCCCCTTTCTTGGGAACTGGAACGTACATTGAGCATTCCCAATCTCTTTTATGCAGTTCTTCCATATATTATTTCCATCATCTTTTTATTTCTACTGGGTCATGTAATGTGTTCCCCTGCTGGTCACAGACCATCCTCATTCTTGGATTAAATTTCCCCTTGATTTTTCAGATCTTGTGGGAAATGTTCTTTCTTTTTTGTTGTTTCCTTCTATTTGTCTGCATTGTCTATTATAGTAGTTCGTCTTGTTCCTGCACACAAGTTGATGAACAGTTGCATTCATGGTTCTGACACTATTTCTGTCACCTTTTGCTTTTGCTTCTCATCTCTCCTTAACTGCTTGAAGAGTTTCATCTGTCATCCATTGAGGCTTGTCTTTCTGTTTGGCTACTGATACTGTCTTTTTGCATTCCTCCTTAACAATGTCCCTGATTTCAGTCCAGAGTTCTTCTGGCTCCTGGCCAATTAGGCTTAAAACTGCAAATCTATTTTTTTTCAGTAGCTTTAAATTCTATAGAGATGTTCTTCAGGTTGTATTTCAGTATGATGGTTGGTTTTGTGTTCTTTAGCTTTACTCTAATTTTTGATATTAGTAGTTCATGGTCTTTGCCACAATCTATTCCTGCAGTGGTAACATTAGGGGGGTGCAGAGAGGTTGAACCACACCAGATGATACAATTGGAGGGAGGGCTGACACCAGCCTTGGTGATACCACAGTGTTCCTGATCTTGTTTCTGCAAAGAAAATGGAGTTTCTCCATCTTCTATTTGATTTCTATATTGGACATCAGGTGATGGCCATTTATACAGATGCCTCTTTGGTTGCTTGAAGAATGTATTTGAGATGACCAAACTGCTGGTATCACAAAATTCAGTCAGTTGGTCTCCTGCTTCATTTCTTGATCCTAAACCAAATTTTTCCTACAATCTTTTATTCTGCTGTTCCTATCTTTGCATTCCAATTGCCTGTGATTAACAAGAAGTCATGTTTTAGTGTGTGGTCAATTTCCTTCTGAAATCCAGCAAAGAATCTTTCAATTGATTCTTCTTCCTCTTCGATAACTGGAGCATACATTTGATGGGTTTTCCCTGAAGTATTACTGACATGATTCAGTCACATTTTACACTGTATCCTTTGACTGCTTTTGGCACATTGTAAATGTCTCCCCATTTCTTCTTAGATTTTCATTTCCTAAGAAAACACTGTGTAAATTATCTGACTCAAAATGTCCTATTCCTGTCCACTTTAGCTCAGCCGCCCCAAGTATTGCAATGTTTCTACATTCCATTTCTTGTTTTACTATGTCTAGCTTCCCTTGATTCATGCTTCTCACATTCCATGTGCCTATATGTGTTGTGCAGCTTTGGACTTTCCTTTCTCCTCTGAGCATGTCAACGGCTGAACTACTATGGCTTATGCTCAAAAAATTGATCAGCAGAAACTTGGTAGGGTACAAACAGGAGGTCTGAGAAGAGTCTGCAATGATTTTAAGATAACCATTTTAAGATTATTTTGCTTCCCTCTGTTGGAGAGCAAGTGTTTGCTTTTGTGTGCATGTATTTTGGATTTTTTTAAAAGGTGACTACTCTCAAAATTAGGAAAACCAACTACTTTTTGAGATATATATCCAAATGTTGATGAAAATTTACTAATTTATCTGGTTCATAACTGTGCCTTGTTGCTGCTGGGGACTATCCCTGTTTGTCTCCTGCATAGGCATATCCCTCGGCCGTCATTTCCCTGCCAGAAGCGGCCCCTGTGTCCCAAGAGCTAAGCCTAATACCCTCTTTGTCTGTCTCACTGTCTGTGTCATAATCCAGACCAGGGGTCGGGGGGGCATGACATGAGGAGTGGTTTGTTTGGAATAGACAATCAGAATTTCTGGGTTTTTATGGAGGCTCTGTGATTTGTTTAGGTACACTTTAAGGAGACAAGGAGAAGCAGTCAAATACCATGAACTAGCATACTTGCTCAATTATGATAAACAAAGATTCTTTAACACCTTGATTTATTATGATGTGGGAACCAGCCCATTCTGTGTCTTCAGATCATGATCTCAATCATAAACCTATTGCCACTAAGTTTACCCAGGTTCTTATTCCTAGTTTGGGTGGAAATGTTAAGAATTTAGATGTATTATCATATACCATATATAAGGAAGATGAAGTTATTACAGTACATGCTTTCTTTTCTTGGAATATCAGAACCTGGGATCACCCACTGAAATTGACTGGCAGGAGAAGCAAGAGGGAAAAATAGAAATACTTCTTTATACACTACACAACTAATGTATCAAATTTAGTGAGACAAGATGAAGTAACAGCCACTACTAATTCAGGTGGCTTTAAAGGGGGAATTAGATTATTTTTTGGAAGAAATGTCTATCAATGTTTACTCACCTTTAAGGTTATAAGGAGCATCTCTTAGTATCTGTAGCTGAAAAGGGGCTATCTGTTCTTTCTTCTTAAGTTTCTCATCAAATTTTGACATACTTGTTCCTTCCAATTTATATATTTTATACTTTGATGCTTAGAGTATAAACCAATATATTTAAGATTAATAATTCTGACTATACAGTTGCCCCTCCACATTCGCGAACTTGGCATTCGTGGTTTTGATTATTCGCTGTTTTGGGAGGGCCCCCCCGCCCTCCCAAAACCGCGACACAGGGCCTCCGGAGGCCCCATGAAGGCCCTGGGAGGGAGCGGGGAGGGCCAGGAAGGCCTCCACGGGGCCTTCGGAGACCCTCCAGAGGCCCCGTGGAGGCCCTGGGGGGAGGAGGGAGGGCCGGGAAGGCCTCCACGGGGCCTTCGGAGACCCTCCAGAGGCCCCGTGAAAGCCTGGGGAGGGAGGGGTGAGGGCCGCGGAGGCCCCACGAAGGCCTTGGGGGGAGTGGGGAGGGCCGCGGAGGCCCCGCGAAGGCCTCGGGGGAGGAGTGGGGAGGGCCGCGGAGGGCTCCACGGGGCCTCCGGAGACGCTCCGTAGGCCCCATGAAGGCCCTGGGCAGGAGGGGAGAGGGCCGCGGAGGCCTCCATGGGGCCTACAGAGCGTCTCCGGAGGCCCCGTGAAGGCCTTGGGAGGGAGTGGGGAGTCCGGGGAAAGCAACCATGGGGCCTCCGGAGGCCCCGTGGTCGCTTTGGCGGGGGAGGGGGGGCAACCAATATTCGCGTTTTTTTCATTCTTGGGGGTCCGTGGAACCTAACCCCCACGAATGTGAAGGGACGACTGTATTGTCAAACTTAGAGTAAGGGGAAAGATGGGTTCGTTTTCTCTCTCTCTCTCTCTCTCTCTCTCTCTCACACACACACACACACACACACAGTAACACCAACATAACTAGCTGTGAATAAAAATGATAGAAGAACTGTGTATGTGTGTGTGAATTGTGGCTTGCCTTTTTTTCAAATGAGTGGACAATGGATTTAGAGAAATACACAGGAACAGAAAGGATCTGAACAATGCCTTGGGTTTCCTCATCCCTCACTCTCTGTCTCCCACACAGCTAGGATAAGAAATAAACCAGAATTCAGCTTTCCTGGCTTCTTGTTACAAACAAGCAGGTATCGTGGATTAAACTGCAAAATGGCCTTGTTATCCCCACCAATAATGCTTTTGGTTAATCACAGTCAATGAGGAAGCACATTGGTGGCTCACAAGTCTTCTTCTTTCATCCTTTCATCTTGTTTATTTAGATGTCACTCTTAAACCTCACTAGCTAACAGAACTAACTCCACAAGACCATTTGGATACTCATCGCCCTGAGACAACCATTCTAAAAAGGTTGCTCTATAGCTCATCCATCCTTAGGGCTCCACTGTAGAATCAAGAAACAACTGCTATGACGTAATGGTCAGACTGCCCAGCTAGATCTTGAAAGATGCAGTGAGCCACACAGCTCAGTTTGCAAACATTCTCAGCCTTGCCTACTTCACAGTTTTAAAGATAGAAATGGGCTGAAGAATCACATGCATTATTTTGAATTTCTTGAAGAAATGCAGAGACAAAAGTACATCCATTAAATATAGCAACATGCAAATTATGAGGAAGATTCAAATATGCTGCAAAGAATAAATACTACATTAACATCAGTAACCACAATCTAGACAAAATTTGATTTATCACTTTGAATAAGAACAGCACGTTATGACAAAAATGCAGAACCATAAAATGATTTCTGTAAGCATGAGGCAGATTGTTGCAACACCTGACCTAGTTACTTGCAGATAGGATAGGGTTGTAGAATCCATTCAATCAAATTCTTGTTAATCCCAAGATTTTCCAACAGATGGCAACATAACATCATGAATAAAATCTACATGCTGTTGAAATCTACATTCTGTAGATGCTAAGTACTTTAGAAGAACCCTTTTCAAACCTTTCATTTTCCCCTCATACACACCACTATAAGAAATTTTAAAAAAAGACTTAAATTGTGATTCACATAATGCTGCATACACAGTGTATCTTCATTCATGTATGCTGATTCTATGTGCAGAAGTTAGGAAATGATTCATTCAGACATTCAAACATTTTCTTCAGTATCTGTTAAGTTCATGCCATCTAGCTGCATATGTGAACTGCCTCCCCTGAAAATATTGATTCTACAGGCATGGCAACATATTTGAAAGCTCTGATTGTGGTGTTTGATCTCTAATTCACACATGCACGTCACCTTTCCAAACTTCAAGCAAAGAGTGTGAACTCTCCCCACAATCTTTCCAACTCTCTAAACATATTTTTCTCCAAGTATAAAATCACTATGCTCTTCTACTCTGCATAGTAAGTTCCTAGCTCCCCTCTTGATACAACCTAAAAGCTTTTCTGGCTTACTGGATAGTACCTCAATCATTACCTTAGCATTTCAGTCATACACAGTTCCAACCCTGCAGCAATGCGGTTTAGCTACTGCCAGTTGCCTTAAACCCTTTCCACCATATTATTTCAAGGACTCTATGCCAGTTCCAACAGACTGGTAATTGTCAGCAATTTATCATTCAACTTCAGTCCTGGGTCTTCTGTAGTCTTTAAATACTCGCTTCTGATCCCACTGCATCTCATCACGTGTACAGTACTTCTTTGTATCCATACAACATCAAGTTTTCCATATTTTCACACCCCTAACCTCCCTGTAGCTGCTGAGATCCATAAGTATAAATGCCAACATAATATTAAACAGGAGGAACTCATTCAAAGTGCCATCTTACACATTACCTAAAGGTGCTTTGTAGCAATGACAACCCAGTTTATAGGCACATAAACATTTTCAGTCTTCCCTTACATAGGTAAAGTCATACAAACTCAGAAACATTTATCCATATTTATGATTTATCCAACTGTGAAAGTGAGAACCAAACATCAAAATACCTGATCTCCTCATCAGAAGCTAAACTAGGATCCAGAGAAATCGTCTCAGTTGTAATCTCCACTTTACGTACACTTCCAAAGAAGTCAGTAATCAGGACATTTTCAGGATCTCTCTGAAACAGATCTGTCCGATGCCCAGGTGTAGACACACATAAGCTTTTAGGACAAACCTGAAACTATAAAGGAGACAAAGTTACATTAATCAACCATGTCTGCAAATTCAATAAACAATGGTTTCGTCCATAGCTAAGGTAATGAGAAAGAAAATTCAAATTTCAAATCAGTGAAGTAAATATGCTAAAGGATTAAGTTCTAGAATCCAAATGATGTGGTAAATATTTGACTGTAATAAATATTTACCTTACTTTACCTTACCTTACCAAATGATGTGGAGTGAGCTAAGGTAGTCTACCAATCCTATGCAGATTTAAGTCCCACTATGTTCAATCAGATGCACAAGATTATACCTTGGTTTCTACTAAATATTTTTAAAAGTAGACTTTAGAGCTATTTAAAACCAAGTGCTTTGAAATCTGTTGCTCCATTAGCTGTTTCTACATTAGAATTCTCACTGGTTGGTGCATTTCTTCCTATTTCCCAAATGGTTGTTCACACACTTTTAACTGCTGTTGATTCCGGGTAAGCTAACAAATTGCACCAACTACAACGTGTACAAGCCACATTCATTCAAAATGGCAATTTCTTGTTCTGGTACATGTCTTGTTCTCTTACTCATATCAGACTTGAACTCTGTTAAGACAACCTGTCAGAGTATTGCAAAATTAATGCCACCTTATCTAGCAATAAGGTTGCACCAGCCTCCTCAGGCAAAATACTGACAGATGTTATTACATAGCTTCTTGCTCCCTCTTAAAAACTACAATTGGAGATTTAATTTTGTGTGTGTGTGTGTGTGTACATTGCTCATATCTTTTGAACTAGTACACCACAACAAGTCTTAATTTAAGCTAATGTCCATACCTGGAGTCTACAAAGTAAGATATCAATGTACCGTGCATGGGCAAGTACATAGGAATCTTTTGCTCGGGGGGGGGGCACTTTCATGTCTTTTTGAGACAAAGCTAACTCTCATCCAAAAGGATGTACCTTCTGTATTTTCATATAATTCCACTGTATCTTCATGAGTAGGGAAGTCAACTTTTAGTTTCACTGCTTAGTTTTGAGCATTTGCTTAGATGATAGAATCAGTTTCCAATACTAGTGCCAGAGATGTGAATTGCTGGGGAGGGGGTGTTTCCCTGTCGTTGTTGTGTGCTTTCAAGTCGTTTCTGAGTTAAGGTGACCCTATCACAGGATTTTCTTGGCAAGGTTTGTTCAGAGCCTTCCTCTGAGGCTGAAAGAGTGTGACTTGCCAAAGGTCACCCCGTGAGTTTTCATGTCGAAGGGGGGATTCACACCCTTGTCACCAGAGTCATAGTCCAACAGTCAAACCACTATACCATGCTGGTTCTATAGAGTTCCCTAGTCACCAGGTAACTTTTTTGAGACTATTTGGGCTAGCCAGCAAAGTGAACACCTCTGAACATATGCAGAATACAGCAGAGTTCATTCTGAACTAGGATTAAAGTCCTTCTAAAAGATCCATATCAAGATTAGCATGAAACAGTGGTGTAAAAGAAGATTTTATAGGTAATTAATGAATGTAACAGGTGTTTTATTACAGAAAAAAATATTCCCCATGCCCTGGTGGAGGGAAATCAACAGCCAATGATGTGTTGAGTCCCTGGGAAGCATCAGCACAGTCCCAAGGGCCAGCCAACTTCCACAGGCTGGTGGCATAATTTTCCCCAACCCCCCCCCACCAAAGGTGTGGCCACAAACCAGAACAAAAGTTTACATAGCAAAAGGTTAGACAAAGAAATCCCTACTGTGCAGAAACAAGCTAGAAGCTCTGAGCACAGAAAAACCAAGTAGCTCCAGCAAAATTCCTCTCTCACACCCCTCACAGTTTGGCCAAAAGACGGGGGCACACAGGCCTTGATGGTCTCATAATAAAGTTTGTAATCTCATGTTCTGATCTCCTGAAATTTCACAGTAAGGTGAACAGTGTATGTGTGTGTGGGGGGGTGCTTTCATCTAAGCAAACTATAAAGTAACTCCTTCCATTTAGATTTTGAGTCGTGCAATATTAGCATTCTGTGCACTGTAAGGGTATCCCTAACAAGTTCCCCTGATAGCATAAATAAATAAGACTCCATAAATAACACAGTAAGAAAGCTTCTAGCAGAGAGGCATGGGATTCAGATCTGCTGGGCAGCTACAACATTTCACTGTTAATCTAAGTATCTAACGTACACCTAAACTATAATCCTAAACATATGTATTAGACCAGTTCCTACTGAACCCAGAGGAATTTGCTTTCAGGCAATGATATTTAGGATTGCACTATTACAGCTGCAAATTGTTAACTTGTGGCTCACATTCAGGAGTATGCTTGCTCTTCTTGCTACTTTCTGAAGCAACAATTATTTGTACAAGCCAAACATATGAATCTGTCCATAGGTTTTGAACGTCAGCTTCTAGAATACCTAATCACTGGCCATAGCTGGCTGGGCCTTCTGGGAGTAAAAATCTGAAATATGCAGAGGATCAAAGGTTGAGAACCTCTACATTATACTGTCAGAGTCTTTGTCCAGCCAGTAAAGTACTGCTGCTGATAGCCAACAGCTCCCCAGGCTCTCAGGCAGTGGTCTTGCCCATCACCCACCCACCTAATTCTTTTTAACTGGAGATGCCAAGAACTGAACTCCAAGAATCTCTGCATACAAAGTCTGTACTCCATCTCTGAAATTTACAGCCTCAAAATAATCAATACACTGGCAGCAGTGGGCTAACGAGACTTCCAACTTAAAGTAGGAATTGACACACCTATTTTGTCGCTTCCACAAAGCCATTCATTTTTCCAATAATTAAACTAAAAGATAATATTACATGTAATGAACTGACAGCTTCCTAAACTGCTGTGTACAATGTTAGTAAAGCAAAGCAAAGCTTTGTTGCCAAGATTTCATGAATAAAAAGGAATAGTTGTTTGTTTGTTTGTTTTTTGTTTTTGTTTTTTACCAGTAAACAAAGAGAATGCTGGATTTGAACCTAAAGTAAGAACCTGAACAAAGCTTATTTCTCAGTCTTACAACTGGGTGGGAGGGGGTACTCACAAACCTCCCAGGTGGTGAAATTCAATGCTGTGTGAGCAGATGTTTATCTGAACGCCAAGACATTCTCCATCCTGTATGCCTTCCAATCTGCTCCAGAGTGTGGCCAACCCTCTGGAGCAGACTTCAAGAGCACACAGGGTGGAGGCTGAAGGGAAGAGGTTCCATTAGCAGGCATACTGCTAATCAATGAATCAATGAAAAAGAAACTGTGCATGACTGATTAAAGGACAGTATAAGTTAAATGCAACAGCTTTACAAGCACTGTTAAGTCAACACTTGATAAACTGAATGAATTAGTACTTACAAGGTCATTCATATTGGTCTGGCTAGCTGGATGAATCTCTTCCAAGAACTCCAAGACATAAAATGTATACCTGTCCATCAAATGAACACCAATTCCAAGATCTGGTTGATGCTAAAAAAAGGAAACCACCATCACAAGCATTACCAAATATGCTATATTATGGAGTATGCAATTAAAAAGCAATAATGTTTAACAATGAACAAGAGCATACTATGTAAACACAAAGCGTGTAAATTATAATTTGTGGACAACCTAATTATCCAAAGACTGGCCAAAGAATGAGAGAGAGAACTAGCTAATAATTAAAAGGCCATCATGGGAAGTGAAATGTAAACCAATCAGCTTCCTATATAATGATGTTCACTGTCGGCACAGAATATTTCTTAATTTCCTTGCTGCTTAAAACATGCCAGTAACTGAAAAATGTTACCATGGAAAGTGTTGCTGTTGAAGCTTCCAGGCATTTTGGCTGGATAATTCATCACATTCTTGCCTGCTCCCTGTTCTCCATTTCACTCAGTCTTGATTGGACTGTTTTGGAAGCTCCCCCCCCACTTTAAGTTTTTTTGAGGGATAAAATATTTTTCTACCTGTACATAGTTTCAATCCAACCCACCCATCTCCCTGCAATTCTGATGGTATCTTCTTCTTGAATACAAAAAGCACTTTTTGGCTATATAACATGCATATAACTCTCTGTGAAGACTGGAATCAATTATATGTGATATTTAAATCATCCTCCATCTGGGGATAAGAGCAGTCTGCCTATGAACTGTCAGTGTTGGCACTCAGACAAAGATGCAGCAGGTTGTGGCAGCTGTGGGAACTTGGAGGTGGGAATGATAGGAAGACTAGAATCACATATTGAGCAGTGGCTGTGCTCCCATCCTCACACACCCTCTGCCTATTCAGAGCATATCAGAAAGGACTCCCCATGTTTATCAACAGAGACACACAGAACTCTTTGCAACAGACTCTGAATGTGTGGATGGGGGTGGGTACAGTTACCAGGGGATATGGGCCTAGCCCACATATCCCACAGTCCTTTGCACATGTTCTTTCAATGTAAGGATGGAGTAATGCCCAGGCCCCAAGATCCTCAGGAGAGACCCTTCTCTCAGTCCCACCACCGTCACAAGCACAGCTGGTGGGGATGAGAGAGAGGGCCTTCTCAGTGGCTGCCCCTAGACTCTGGAACGCCTTCATAGGGGGACCAGAATGGCCCTCTCCCTGCTGTCCTTTTGTCACCAGGCAAAGACCTTATTATGCTGCCAAGCTTTTAAAACTGAGAGTTTTAAAAGGATGGGCTGGGGGTGATGTATGGTTTTTAGACTGGGCTGTTTAAATTGCTTTTTTATCTTTTAATGGTATTTTATCTTTTTAAGCGTAGTTTAAATTCATTTTAATACTGTCAATAGCTTAAATCTGTTTTACTGTTCATTTTTGTATGTTTTTAGCAGTAGTTCCCCCCCCAGATATTTTTTATTTCATACAAGATTAAAACATCTTAACAAGCATACAAATATCTCAACATTTTATATATTTAAAAGAAAAAAATATAAGTTGTTTCTTTAGTTTCTATAATAATTGATTTCCCTCTATTGACTTCCTATCTGACCTATTGGTATATCATCTACTTTAAACAGTACATGTTTCACTTTATACATTCTTAATGATTTCCTTTATTATTTTTAGCTGTAGTTTTTTAAGTGAGTTGCCTTGAGTCTCAATTTTGGAAGAAAGGCAGGATAGAAAAAATATTATAATCATCACCATCTCAACTCTTGTTTACATAAAGGAGACTCACTGAAGCTTTATTTTCACCACCAGAAGGAATAACTCTCTTCATTTGTAAATTAGGTCATGCAAGGTGATTACGAAAGTGGTGAATTTGTAGTCTCAATGTCCTTTTGTGGCTCACATAAGCAGTCTGAGCTTTGATGTTCGTTCCAGGGCTCCCCACTGCTGAAAACTCACTTCCAGCCTCCTGTGAGGAGCAGCAATCCTGAGCACATGTAGGATATCTCACACACTCTCCTTTATCTGGAGAGAGTTCTGCCAGCTAATTAGCCAGCTAATTAGCCAGCTATCCTGCTGCTTAGCTTTCTCTGCCTCAGAGTGCAAGACAAAGATATCATCCTGCCATAGTCTCCACCTGGAGATCATAATCATCATCATCTGACCCACTGACCCCAAACTGAACCTGCTTACAGACTCTCTTTTCTGCATCTGCTAACAGTATACGCAGTACCAGACTGAAAAAGCAGAAACTTAGTGTTCTAGATGACTGGAGGCAATAGGAAGAAAAAGCTCCCTTTAAGCTTCAGAGTGATTAAAGTGGCTAACAAATCTTTCTCCCTTTCTTTAAATATTATTTGGGCTTTTTTAGGATTTTACATTCTCCAGAATTAGAAATCAAATAGACCCATGTTCCCAGAGTCTCCTCTGAGTGAAACACAGTCCTTCTAGCAGCGCTTTCTCTTTTTATAAAGTAAAAAGCTCTCTTATTAGTTTCTATTAATGTATAGAAATGTTACACAATGTATATGCACATTATATAATATATACTGTAGACACACACACACACACGTGTTAAATCATGTGTCTATACACATAGACACACATTCACATGTTACATAACACATACCTGTAAACATACACCTGCACAGTTCTTGCAATTACCGGCCTTTGCATTACATGGCTTTTGCTAAACTGGACAAAGACAAGTGTCTAGGGATGCTTCCCCTAATCCAAGAAATGAACTCATCCATCACTGTTCCCACTAATCTGTTCCCCTGCCCATGTCAGAGTCCTGCTTTCTTTATATCCTCGTTATCTCCCAGCAATCTATCCTTTATTGCTCTTGAGTACCAATCTATTATTGTTGTTGTTTTAAAAATGACAATTTATCTTAGTGTTTAAACTTAAAAGAAACATGAACTCCAATCATATACCTCCATCATCCTGACAAAGTGAAGCTGAATCCAGACAAGACAGAGGTGCTTACTGTCAAGGATCTTAACCTGGGGCTGGAGGTGTGTCAACCAGTCCTGGATGGGGTTACACTCCCCCTGAAAGACTGTGCTTGCAGCCTGGGAGTGCTTCTGGATCCAGCTCAGATAGATGTGACAGCCAGGAGTGCTTATTACCAGCTTCGGCTGTTACACCAGCTGCTCCCTTTCCTAGACTTGGAAGACCTAAAGATGATAGTGCATGCACTGGTAACCTCAAGGCTGGACTTTTGGAATGTGCTGTACATTGGGCTATCTCTGTACCAAGTTCGTAAACTTCAATTGGTTCAAAACACAGCAGCCAAATTAGTCACTGGTATACCCAGGAGTGATTCATATTACACAGATATTAAAATCATTCCACTGGTTACCAATTAATTTCCGGGCATGGTACAAAGTGTTGGTTATTACCTTTAAAATCCTACATGATTTGGGTCCAGGTTACCTACAAGATCGCCTTCTCCCATATAATCTGCCCTATACAGTTAGGTTCTCTGGGGGACATTTGCTTCGGTCAGCTAGGACTAGGTTGGCAACTGTTACCCAGAGCACTTTTCTTTTTCAGCTGCCCCTATACTCTGAAACAACCTGCCGGAAGAGATGCAACATTTGAATACACTGTTGGAATTCAAAGTAGCGCTAAAGACCAGTCTCTTCTGGCAGGCCTATCCAGATTATTTTAAATTGTGAATTTTAAACTGTGTCTGATTATTTTAAAATGTCTTTGTTTTACTTGTTTTTTCAAATTGATAAGTTTTAACTGATATGTGTTTTTAACTAATATTATGTTGATGTTTTAATGTGTTGTTCCCCACCTCGATCCACAGGGAAAGGTGGGTAAGAAATCATAATCATAATCATAATATTGTTATTATTACAGTCATCCCTCCACATTCGCGGGGGTTAGGGGCGCAAAAACCCCGCGAATGTGAAAAAACCGCGAATAAGATACACCTCCACCCACCCACCCACAACCCCCCCTCCAAGGTGGTGACCGGGCTTTAGAAGCTTCCTAGACACTTCTCAGCTGCCACACCCACCTTTCCAAAGCTGCTCTCCAAAGACAGCCAAGCCCCAAGACAGCAGGGAGATCGGGTCTAAAGCACCCACCTCCCTGCTCTCTCGGGGCTTTGGCTCTCCAGTTTAAACGGAGACAAGCCCCAGAAGAGCGGGAGGGGCGCTTTAGACCCGATCTTCCCCCTCTCCCTGGGTTTGGCTCTGTCTGAAATGGAGAGCCAAAGCTCCCAGAAAGTAGGGAGATCGGGTCTAAAGCACCCACCTCCCTGCTCTCTCGGGGCTTTGGCTCTCCAGTTTAAATGGAGGCAAGCCCCAGGAGAGCGGGAGGGGAGCTTTAGACCCGATCTCCCCCCTCTCCCTGGGCTTGGCTCTGTCTGAAATGGAGAGCCAAAGCTCCCAGAAAGTAGGGAGATCGGGTCTAAAGCACCCACCTCCCTGCTCTCTCGGGGCTTTGGCTTTCCAGTTTAAACGGAGGCAAGCCCCAGGAGAGCGGGAGGTGGGCGCTTTAGACCCACACTCTCTGCTCTCCCTGGGCTTGGCTCTGTTTGGAGTGGAGAGCCAAAGCCCCCAGAAAGTAGGGAGATCGGGTCTAAAGCGCCCAACTCCCTGCTCTCTCGGGGCTTTGGTTCTCCAGTTTAAACAGAGGCAAGTCCCAGGAGAGCGGGAGGGGCGCTTTAGACCCGATCTCCCCCCTCTCCCTGGGCTTGGCTCTGTCTGAAATGGAGAGCCAAAGCTCCCAGAAAGTAGGGAGATTGGGTCTAAAGCACCCACCCCCCTGCTCTCTCGGGGCTTTGGCTCTCCAGTTTAAACGGAGGCAAGCCCCGGGAGAGCGGGAGGGGCGCTTTAGACCCGATCTCCCCCCTCTCCCTGGGCTTGGCTCTGTTTGAAATGGAGAGCCAAAGCCCCCAGAAAGTAGGGAGATCGGGTCTAAAGCACCCACCTCCCTGCTCTCTCGGGGCTTTGGCTTTCCAGTTTAAACGGAGGCAAGCCCCAGGAGAGCAGGAGGGGCACTTTAGACCCGATCTTCCCCCTCTCCCTGGGCTCGGCTCTGTCTGAAATGGAGAGCCAAATCTCCCAGAAAGTAGGGAGATCGGGTCTAAAGCATCCACCTCCCTGCTCTCTCGGGGCTTTGGCTTTCCAGTTTAAACGGAGGCAAGCCCCAGGAGAGCGGGAGGTGGGCGCTTTAGACCCACACTCTCTGCTCTCCTGGTCTTGGCTCTGTTTGGAGTGGAGAGCCAAGCCCTGAGAGAGCAGGGAGATCGGGTCTAAAGTGCCCACCTCCGTGCTCTCTCGGGACTTTGGCTCTCCAGTTTAAACAGAGGCAAGCCCCAGGAGAGCGAGAGATGGGCGCTTTAGACCCGATCTCCCTCCTCTCCCTGGGCTTGGCTCTGTTTGAAATGGAGAGCCAAAGCCCCCAGAAAGTAGGGAGATCGGGTCTAAAGCACCCACCTCCCTGCTCTCTCGGGGCTTTGGCTCTCCAGTTCAAACGGAGGCATGCCCCTGAGGTGGATGGAGTTCCCTCCCAGAGAGGGGGTGGAGAAGGAGGAGAAACCACGAATACTCAAAACCGCGAAAGTCAAAGCCGCGAATGTGGAGGGACAACTGTATTACTAAAAACTTGGAAAATATTACTTATTACTTTTTGGGCTAGAACCCCCAGAAACTCATGCCAGCATGAAAAAAAAGTTAATTCTCCATGCTCTTCCTTCATCCGTTTATCATTTATGAAGACAATGAAAGCTATATACTTACTGAAAGTGAGTCTTCTCCAACTTGGCTGCTCGCCAAAGCCATTATATTAGGAGAATAAAACCGTTCATACATGGATGCACCTTGGCATGTATCAATGATAAACAGTAACTCATTGTACCTGGAAAGAAATAAGCATTTCTCTCATTCTGGGGCCACTATTCAAAGTGCTGGACATTTTAGCCATTCTACAACTATCAAATACTACAAATGGTCTAAGTCCCTCTAATGCAGCTGTAGGTAAAGTGCAGCTCTCCAGATGTTGTTGGACTGCAACTCCCATGAATCCTAGGAAGTATAGCCAATGATGAGGGACAATGACACGTGTAGACCAACAATTTTGCCCTCCCTCTCTAGTGGGTTAGAAAAAAGAGATTTTTTTCCTCCCCCTTCCCTTAGCAACACTAGTTTCATGTAGCCCAGAGGTGGGCAACAGCAAGGAGGTGTGGAACGATTTTCATCCTTGCACAACCCAACCAAGCCACAACAATACATTGCCCACTAAACAGAAATGACATCATATTGTAGACCAATAATGAAAAAGCTACTTCAAAGTATCTAAGTCCAAATCATATTGCATAATATAAAGCACACACCTTTACAATCACTCGACTTTCCAGACTGAAAATTAACAAATGCAAGGGTGGTTGAAAACCTAATCCTGTGATACATGTCTATTCAGAAATAAAACCTACTACAGTGGGCACTCCGGAACCATGGGGTTCCAGGAGACACTCCCCCCCCCATGAACACCAAAAAACATAGATGGTCAAGCCCCATATTATTCAACGGCAGCGTCGTGAATGTGAGACTTCAGCATGTCTGCATTCATGTCACTACCACTGAATAATATGGGGCATGGAGATCTGCAGATGTCCAGACCGTGGATCGGGAGCCTTCTGATACAGAGGGCCCACTATAACTTACAAGCAAGCATGTACAAGATTGTAGCCTGAAGTATTCAAAATCTCACTTTTATGATATGTGAATAATTCTCTAATTAATTTTTATCGGAAACTACCTTTACTAATGATCCTTGTAAACCATTAGGTTTTTTTAAAAAGTGTGTATGCAGGTTTGCTGTGTCATTTTATGCAATCTACGTTTTTAATATTAACATTTTTTCTTCAAAGTATATGGGGGGAAAACTACTCTTGAGCAATACCCAATGTAATTTAATGTTACTGTATTATGAAAAGGTGGTAAAATTAAGAGTCTGATACACTGCAGTGCAATTCCTGCTTAAGAAACATTGTGCTATTGTAGTGTATTAATGAAGATTTATGCGTGCATTCCTGGTACAATGAAATCAAAGGAAAGGAACCACAAGAGAATAACAACTCTGTTCCCTGTAAATTAATATGCCTTATTTTTTTATTATTTTCATACAGTCCAGAATGTTTTGAAGCAGGAGAAATACGAACAGACACATGTAATCACCTTTAGGTAAAACAGAGGAAACAGAAGTTTGTATGTGTGCCTATAATTTTCATAAACCTCAGTAATGGAAAGACAGAGATAAAAGAGTACCTCCTTTTCTGCCACATTTGTTCAAAGGCATCTGCAAGCTCTACATTTGTGATTTCTTCAGAATCCTGAAATTTCAAGAAGCCATTCCCACCATGACCTTGTGAGGAAAAAAGCATAAATTAGTGTGTTTTAAAGAAATGTTTATTTTACATTATACTTATTAAATATTTGACAGAAAATTTAGACAAGCAGTAGGCCCTGACAGAAAAGCAATGGGCCCTGGCACACATCTCATGCACAGTTGTTAACTCTGCTTGTATATACTATGCTTGTCTGCTGGACTTGATTCTTTCTCTTTTTAGAGATTTCCAGTTCATGGATATGTGCTACATGAAGTCTTTTGTGCTCAACAAGAAGGTCACCAAAATCAGTATTTTGGAAATGTTTCTCTGAATACTTTTTTTTCTAGATTTTGATATGTTCAACCAATGACTTGACCTGACAAAACAAAATAGGTTTGGGTTTTCTTTCTCTGGTTTTTGTAATTTGTGTAACATCACCCTTTATCTTCTTAAGCCTAGCAAACCCTATTTCGAGGTGAAGCCATACAATACGATTAAATATACAGCTCACAATGTAAAAGACCAATGTGACAGAAACTGTTTAAATGTGTCCTGGTGATTACTATGGGACATGCTGAGGAAAATATAATTACCTGTCATATATATCAGAATATTGCTTCTGTCATCAGAAAGAAGACGCTTTGAGCGAGGTGCACTTGCTGGGATTCTGCCCGTTAATACTCTCAAAAAGTTTTCCACAGTAACCTAAAGACAGAAAAGTAATAACTTTCCTAATTATCATACCATATGTACATTTAATACCCTCAGACAAATTTGTTGAAAAGAACTGTCCTGTAAAACATGCAGAAATGCCTAGTACAACTCATTAAATGATCAATAGACTGAACTCTTGATTTCCTTAGGTTTTTTTCATCCAGTGATTTACATACTTTTTATTACCAAGGAGTAATAACATTTATTAGAAAAACCTACAATATCTGGCATGTGCCGACCTCCATTCTAGTTTTCCTAATATGCCTTCATTAATTGAACACCTGTCATATTCTGTAGCTCTATCTATGTGAATCAATTTACGCATTTGCTTACCTAGCAACATTACTATGTGTTACCATGGCAAAATGTTAATAAATATATTTTTAGGCTTTAAAAAAACTAGAAAACTCAAGAAAATTAAGATGCTGGTGGATGAAACATTTGTTCAGAGACTGTCCATCTGGATAGCAAATAAGAATAAAAACTTCTACAAAACACACATCTGCTAACGCTGAATACAGCAGGACTTCCGTATCCACTGACTCATTATCCACTGATTCAGTTATCCACGGGACACAAAATAGTATATCTACCATAGAGTCTTACTAGAAAATGTGTCCTCTCTAGCCATTTTCTAGGTCCTCCAAGGCAACTTTATGGTATTTTAAACCAGAGGTCCTATTATTTTCAATGGTGTTCACTATATCCACTGTTTTCAGTATTCATGGGGCCCCCAGAACCAATCCCCAGCAGATACAGGGGTCCTACTCTACAGATGTATAAGGCCCAAAGAGGGCTCACATAATCAGGCTCATGACAGCTATTACCTGAAACCAAAATCTCAACACACACACCATAACAGATCAATTATCCTGTAAATTTCTTCCTACAGAAGAACATATTCTAATCTACACATCCCTGATGTTTGTTCAGGGACTGCAAATACTGTACAATATCTCCAAAAGATATAACAAAACTGTATAGCTGTGCCCATTATAAGCAACAGGAAGAATGACTCATTGATTTCTTAGGCAACTCTGTGACACTCAAGACACACATACCTCGTTGATTAACTTTCCATTTGTCCAAAATCATTTACCAGGTAAATGTTTTATTATCAGGGCACCTGAGATGCTTAAAGTGCTCTCATTACCAAATTACTTCCACACATTGTATGTAAGTTTGAATGAGCTCCAGCTTTCTCCTTATACTGAACAATAACTTTAACTCTTGCTCCAAGAGAAGTCAATTAACCAAAGAATTATCCTCTCCTAAATTTCCCCTTTTCTGAAACCAATGCAGACACTTAAGAGTTTACATCAGTTAGGAGTTCCTTGTGTTATAAAGTAATTACTGAGGCATAGAATCATAGAGTTGGAAGAGACCACAAGAGCCATCTAGTCCAACCACCTGCCCTGCAGGAACACACAATCAAATCATTCCCGGCAGATGGCCATCTAGCCTCCAAAGGAGGAGACTCCACCACACTCCGAGGCAGTGCATTCCACTGTCGAACAGCTCTTACCGTCAGAAAGTTGTTATCTTACAAAAAATAAACTGTATTTTGAATCCTTAAGTTTAAGTTTATATTATTTAAAACAGAACACAAGCTTATGAAATAGCTCATTGCCATAATGCCTAAAAAGAAAAAGAAGCAAGTACAGCAGAGAAGGAAAGAAAAATGTTAGTTGACAGAAAGCTGCTGCTTCTTCCTCTTCTTCCAAACTGGTAATGCCCTAAAATTATTAGCTGAGGTACATGTGGGCTAGCAAATTTTAGACATATTTTCAAGGCTAATATAATATGGTTTTAGTCATATTAGGATTACATTTGAATGCCATTATTCTCACTCCTTGTTATGAAATGTGAAGGAAGTTTAATAAAGAACACTGCAAATGCCAATATAGACTAATATTTACAAATGCTACTTTTTCTGAACCCTCAAAAATCATTTATTACAAAGTTATAAAGATTTTCAATATAGCAGTCCTGCAACACAAAATAAGAAAACTGTTCTTGTAAGGCACTGATACCCAAACTTTGATCCTTTTGTCATGTTTTGTTTTAGACATCGTCTCCCAGAAATCCTAGCCACCTTGGCCAATAGTCAGGAATTCTGGGAGATGAAGTCCAAACATCTGGAGAGCCAAAGTTTAGAAAACACTGTTGTAAGATAATAGCTTTTTTCAAAGATCATATCTATTTATTATAAAAAAAATGTTGATATAATTATTGAGCCAGTAATTTAAGCGTTTAGAGGACCAGCCAGCAGAATTTTGGAAAACTTCCATCTACTGACAAAGGGAGGTGGTGGTGAAGGTGACATTTTGAGCAGACAGACTATAAATTGTCCTTTTCAACCAGCCTACTAAAGTAGCAATGCTCTATTCAGAATTTTCTCAATACTTAACCTCATAGCTTCTGTAATCCACTTCCACGTCATCTCCATAGACATTCAGTTCCATGTTTTTGTGACTAAACACAGTAGCTGGGCTTGGATTTCGTGGGTTGCAGGCCATATCATCCGCCAGCATCAAGACTATATGGCTGATGGAGAGGAAAATAATGTATAATATTTGTAATTAGGTCCAAAGGGCAAACATGAGATATCCACTTATGATGAAAACACTTTCACCACTCGCTATAAGTCTATTTTATATGCAAAGCTTTTTGTGACTAAGCAGACATGCAAACAAAAACAAGAACAAACTTTAAAATTTAATAAGGACAGTGTTATTTGGACAACAAAGAAAATGCGGTGAGGTCAATACAGCTCACTGAAATAAAGACAGCTTAGCTTAGAAATTATTGCAAGAACCAATACATGGCTAGGTCACCCTGAGAATAATGCTATGGAAATCAGCCAGTCATGTTTGTTCATCACCTCAGCATTGCTAGCAGTAGTGGCTGGTGGCTTTCTTGTCAATAAGGTGTTGACCTCTCTGACACAGAAAGCCCAAACCTTCAAGTCCATACTCTGAAGGAGCTATTAAATGTATTGACCTCCATCCCCAAAACAGGTTTAGCACTTTGGATAGCTTCTTTAAAGTTCAAACTACAATCCAGAGCGTATTCACTACACTGACATGGAAGCCATCAGATATCATTATTACATGCCATAGGACTTTTTCAGATGCTGTAAAAGTCCTCTGCAGAGGTTGGGAGAAGGACGCAGCTGTCCCGCTCCAGCCGATTGGTTTTGCGTGACACTGTCCTCCTCCTGTCCTCCTTCGTTCTCCTTCTGTGCTGGATCGATGGAAAAAGCACCGCTTTTTACTGACAGAAGTTTTTTGTCAGTAAAAAGTGGCGCCTTTTCCATCGATCCAGCACGGAAGGAGAACGAAGGAGGACAGGAGGAGGACAGCGTCATGCAAAACCAACTGGCTGGAGCAGGACAACTGTGTCCTTCTCCCGACCTCTGTGGGGGGCTTTTACGGCATCTGAAAAAGTCCATAGTGTTTTGAGTGTTGGATGACAGCTCAGGAGACCAGGGTTCAAATCCCAGCTCTGCCATGGAAACCCATTGGGTGACTTTGGGCAAGTCACACTCTCTCAGCCTCAGAGTGAGGCAAAGGCAAACACCCTCTGAACAAATCTTACCAAAAAAAACCCCTGTGATAGGGTCTCTTTATATATTCACAACATATACAAAAAACAACTATGGAGAAGGTAGTAGAAAATGTTTGAATATGGAAAGTCCTATACTGAACTCTTGACATCTCTTGTTTTTTTATTTTATTTTATTTTATTTTAAATTCAAAAGGGATCTCAGTTGAATGCAATATTGTCCAATACAGTTGTCCCTCCACATTTGTGGGGTTAAGGGTTCAGGACTCCCACAAAAGTTTAAAAAATGTGAATATCCTAAGCCCTCCCAAGCACTCCTTTCTGGCCAAAAGCCCAACCACTTAACTCCCTTTCCCACCCTCCACCATGAAGCTTCATCTAGGTTTCCAGCACCGATCCACTTTCTCGCCCTGCTCCTTTACCCTTTAACTCCTTTTCCACCTTCCTCAAAGATGCTGATCCAGGTTTCCAGCCCCAATGCAGCTTCTCACACCACCCCTTCACTACTTAAGTCTCTTTCCCAGCTTGCTATTAATTCAATCTATTAATTCAAATTAGACTGAATTAATAGAATGTGATAAAATGAATAAAGCAGTCAAAGAATGAAAGAAAACAGAGAAGAGGAATTAAAATAAAGCAAAGGAAGGAAGGAAGGAAGGATCAATCCATAAAAGTCTGGGACTGGAATGGGCTATTAGCTCTTAAGCTGAGACTGGCTCAATAAATATTGACATCAGCTTGGTTGTGGAAAGGCTTAGGTAAGGTTCGGCCTAGGATTAAGCCTTAGACCTGGTTTTAAGCTCAGTCAGAAAAGATTCTGCTGCTTCAGCTAACTGATTTTTTTTTAATTCAACAAAAACATAAAATATAGCCGGATGCTGGGTGCAATACTTTGAATTTAATTGCCTTGCAAGCAATTGTCTTGCAGACATCTCTAGTTAAAAGAATGTGATAGGGCTGGGTGGAGGAATGTGGCCCCAAAGACCACTTTGAAGCCCCCAGGGTCTCTCAACCCCATCACAATTTTTTAAACATATATACGAGTATTTTACCCCCCCAAAATGGAAAAATGTTTTGCCCTTGTATTCCCCTTATGTAGAATGGGGGCAATTTTGTCACAGTGTGGAGCTGGAAAATTTCAGGTCCTAGACAGCACAGTTTTTACAACAGAACATAAACTAGAAGCTGACTTCCAGATCAACTTCCTGTTTAAAAGAAACCTTTCCTGGGCCTAAAACAGCCCAGCTATCTCTGAGGATGTAGTGAAATTGCACCCCTCCAGACCTCTGTAGGGGCCCTTAGTGAGCATTCAGGGCTAAAAATGTGTAAAAAAAATCAGGGGCGATTAGGGCAGCCCTCCAAGATCTCATAAGAGGCCCATGTGATCCCCAGCTCCTGACAGTTGCCTACCCCTGTGACAGAAGTAGTGAGGATCTCTGCCTAAGCTCCTTCAGAGCTGCTGTCAATAAGGACTGATTGTGGTGGTATAGATGGGCAAACAACCTGACAGAGGGCTCTTTCACTCTACAGTACATAGTTATAACACTATGACTTCCCTTCAGCTGCCATTGCTGATTCCTATGAAATCCTCGGGTCGGTAGTTTAGGGAGGCACTAGAGCTCTCTGGCTGAAAATTCTAAAGACCCCTCCCTAAACTGCAAGTCCTAGGGTTCAACATGATGTTGCTATGGTAGTTAAAGTGGAATCATAGCACTGTAATTGTGTGATGTGAAAGGGCCCCTGGTATAAAACAACTTCCTGTGCTCGTAACTATAATGACAACAAGAGCAAACATGGGAAACTTAAATACATATTCAAAATCATAATTGCACTAACCCCTGGTGCATAAACCTCTGACCAATGCATTTCAAAGAATCCTGACTAAGAGAGAAAGAGAAGGCAGGGTGGATCTCACAAAGTTGTTAGAGAAGGGGCTTGTTTACATAGGCTAAATGCTCCATTTTGCCTCCATCTCAGAGCCCTGAAGTCCATATGATGCAGGACATTTGCCCTGTTCTGCTCCCAAGCAGTCCTAACCACCCCCAGGGCAGATTGGGGACTGAGATGGGGGGAAGGCAAGGTAGGGCCCAATAAAGCATTATAGTAAAATACCCAGTTTATTGTTGCCGCTGGCAAGATGCGAATCGAGCCCTGCGTGTCTGCAGGACCCCATCCGGCACACTGGCCTTTGCTGCTTCCACCGTCTTCATGGCTCTCCTGGAAGCCAGGAAGGAGACCCTCAGCATGTGACCAAGGCTGATCACATGCAAGAGGCTCTCAGTCACACCTTGTGAGGCTCCTTCCTGCCTTCTGAGTCAGCAAAGAAAATGGCAACAGCTGCAGAGATGGGACGGCACGCCTGTTTGAACTCTGGCTTGTTCCGTATAGGTAACGCAGGGAGAATGAACCAGCTATGCAGCCAGGGTATGCCAACAGAAAGCCACTGCATGCTGGCTCATGTAGATGAGCCCAAGGCTAGGTCCCAGAAGAAAAATAATGTTAAAATGCTACAGATTTTTTTTAAAATGGAATAGATCATACAGATAGCTAATCAGTAAAAATATATCCTAGTCCTTGATCTCTATATCCAGACTGTCCATAAGCTCCCTGCCCCCGGCAGCTACTGAAAGTTTCATTTTTGCTTTTGATATGTCCAACCATAGTCAGGATCAAAAGTAAACCCCACCAGCTCAGCTTTATTTCTCTTGGTTTGATTACACTTGAAGAGTCACCTATCTATTTATAAAATCCTTTTTCATTGTCAGGAACATTTCATGACATGCTGACAACCTTGGAGAGCCTTTGAACCAAATGATTATTATTACCACTGTTTGGACATCTCTATGCAATTTGGTCACACCTGATTGCTTTCAAGTCCTTTACAACCTTACAAATATGTATGTTCAAGATCCTCACAAAGGAGAGACACAAACTGTGCGACTGGGGTGGGACTGTTCCTGAAGTATGAAGCTGCTAAACATACTGAACACTTTGCATTTAGGGAAATAATTTAATTTTGATAACCTGGAATTTATCTGGCTGAAACATGAGTCCATGCTGTTTCAGCCTGTTATTTCCCAAACAAGAGTGAATAATGTCATAATGGATATATTCCCAATAATTAGAAGTGACCTGATTTTATTCTGTTCTGTTTTATAATAGAAGTTGGAGGAAGAGGGGAATAATACACACACTGGAAAGTAGGAGCACAATGCAATGCGTCAACAAGAAGCATAGGCGGTTATACATGGAACTAAAAAGCATTCTCCTAATTGCTTTTATTGTTAGATAAGACAACTTTTCTTTGATGTACTGAAGAAAACCTGCATTTATATAGAAAACCTTTTTTTAATTTAAAAAAAGTTAAATGATCCTAATAAATTATACCATTGAAACACAGCATTGTTATTGTTTGACACTCATTCTCTTTTGATATGTTCAAAATGCACATTGGGTGGCAAATGAAAGTGATTCATGGCCCAATCCCATTATCTCACAACTAGGTATTATGGAAGATTCAAAAGAAAAAGTCTAGCACCTCATTTTCATCTGTCCTCCAAAAATATAAAGCACATGACATGGCATCAATGTATTTCAAATTTCATAATTATAAAGGAGTAGCCAGTGAAGTGGTATTTAGGCACAACTGGACTTGAGAAAAGTGTAGCACAGTGACATGTCAGCACATGTTTGCTTTATGGAATATTTGTTGTGTCCCTTCAAGCCATTTTTGACTTATGGTGATCCAAGGCAAGCCTATCGAGGGGTTTTCTTCATTTTCTTGTTCAGAGGAGGTTTGTCATTGCCCCCCCCCCGAGGCTGAGAGCATGTGACTTGCCCAAGGCAACCCAGTAGGTTTCATGGTGGAGGGGGATTCGAATCCTGGCCTCCAACTCCTAGTCCAACGCTCAAACCACTACACCACACTGGCTCTCTTATGGGATACTAGCAGGCTAGAAAAGTGGAGGCCTCAGTACATTATTGATCCAGTAACAGTCACCCAACTTCTATAATAGTTCTGCCTTGAGTGACTGTACGCATAAATGGGATTTATCCAGCATTCCTATCCTACTTTTCTATATCAACATAGCCATGGCAGTAAATAAAATAACCACACAATTAAAATTAAAACACCCCAATTTTTTACAGTTTCAAGTAAAAAGGCACTGTATTTCACAATTGCTATAGGAACAATCAGTAAGAGAACAGAATAGACAGGATTGGTAAATTATTCTACTGCTGAGCTAGCAAACAATCACAGCCATATTACAAGAGCATGATAGGCCAACAAAGGGAATTACCATGCCAAAAAATGCTGTCATTTAACAGACATGGGCTAAGCTGGGGATGAAAACATGTGGCCCTCCAAATGTTGTTGGCCAGCAGCTTTCATGGTCCCTTGCCACTGTCTATGCTGGTTAGGTGTGATGGGAGTTGAAGTCTAAGAAGATCTAGAGGACCACATGTTCCCTATCCTTGTAACCATCTACAAAAGCAGTGCACATTTTTGGACACAAGAAGTCATTTTGGGATCATCACTGTCATGATCTGCCTTGCAACCTAGCATCATTTTCTGACTATCTATTGATTTGCCTCAGCTCTAGGATTTTATGTTTAGCTTCTTTCTATATCTCTCAGACTATGGTGCTTAGTCAACAGCCTCTGGCAAAGTCTATCTGCCTCCGCTAAGAAAACGAAGATGATGCCTAAAAGAAAAAGGATTTAGCAAGGCTATTAAGACTGTGATTGGCTAGATGCAGGGCAGCATTTCACATCAGTAACATTGGCTTGTGCAGAGGAAATGGGTTTTCTCCCCTCAGTCAATACCCTAGATAGGTGATGCAGGGGAACCAGAACATTTCATCCACTACACCTGCTATTAAAAGCACAACCCAGGAAGTGGTAACTTCATTATCTTTTTGACAATAACAGAAAGGATGAACAGAAAAATAACCACTATACCAAGATAACACAAATGTTCCTATCATCAAATGTGTTCCTTGAACATACATCCTGGTTTGTGATAAGAATTTGGACATGAAATTTCCATTCTTGAGTCACCAGGATCAGTAGCTTGAACTATGGAGCAAGACCACTGTGTCAGAAGATGTGACTTTTGCATAAATTCTGACAACAGAAATCCTCCCTTTGTAAGTACAGTTAAGTATTTGTATTATTATTATCACCACCACTATAATCCAACTGCAAACAGCAGCCAAACTATTTAATCCTGGCAGTTTTCATCAGGTTCCTGTACAGCCCATATTCCCAAGTACTCTCCACCCCACATTATACAGCTTACCCATTTTCCCATTAGCATACATAAAGTTAGCCTTATTCTGCCTTTTAAAAAAAACTGCAACAGAGATTTGGAAGAAAAAAAAATCCCTTTATTCTGCATCTTTGCAGCAGGTTTTTTTTTATGCCTCTCTTTGCATGTGACAAGGAATAGAGGCTTTGTCTGAGTTTCTAGCTGCATATTCCTATGAAAGAATCTAATCACAAGATCACAGGAGTCAGCCACCAAGGTCAACAAGATTTAAGACCCATCAATATCTCTGCTAGTCATGCTGAAGAAGTTAGACCCTTTACCGGTGAACACGCTAACAACAACTAGTAAATGGAGAGCGATAATATTGATCCTTCAGCTCTTGATCAATAGAAAATATACCTTTGGCTGTAGACGTCTCCTACAAGTCCATAATCACAATGATTTTAAAATATGTGAGCGGAATGCTTACCTTTTTCTGTCCACTATAGCTGCCTGTGACCCCTGAAAAAATATTTGACAGTTAAGGGACCCTCCAGAATGGAAGGAGAATGGAGCATGCAGCAGAAGAAAGGGAAGGGAAATCAAAAGAAATTGGGAGACTTCCTCACACATGGCAGTGTGCTAGATACCTCTGGATCTAAGCCACCATCTTCATTCCCTACAGTTGCAGGGCTAGAATTTGAGCAACATGAAATATCAAGCCCAGCAGCTGCATACTATTTCTAAGTAGAGCCTTTCCATTCAAATCCCAAAAACATAAAGGCAATTAATACTATCACAATTATTAATTTCTAAAATCTTTCCACTGTAACCTATCTTGAACTTTTAGAACATTATGATTCTATGATTCTATGATTTCCTCTCTCAGTACATAACCCTTTAGGCAAAATAATCTATTTTTAGATTCTGAAAAACAATGACAAACTGTGACAGAGCTTTCCAGTCTGAAGCACTTAATCATGAGATAAACCTCCAATATGTACCATTGCCAGAAGTTTGATATTTCCTCTTTAAAAGCATACACTCCAGATTATTAGCCTTGATTACTAATAGGACTCTGTGCTATGAAGCATGGAGGTACAAAGAAATGGGTATAATCAATGCAAAAAGTGCAAGAAAACATCCTATATAGTTTTCTTTTCAATGTATATGCTGCTATTCCATATTTTTTCACATCAAAGTCAGGTCTGCAACATCTAAACTACGGTAGAAGGAATCATGCAGCCTTCTGGATGGTAGTAAACTGCAACACTCAGCGTTCCTCATCACTAGCTATGCAACTGGGATTTGCAGTCCAATCTTATAATTGCCATCCCAATGTGAACAAATAATGTCTAGATAAATTCACACCATCAACAATGACAATAAAAATGCTGGAACTTGAACAGTAGCCGCAGGTTAAAATTTCCAAACACTATTTCCTCCAATAGTGCTCCAAACAGCTGACCTACACCAGGAGCAGCCTAGTGTTGCCTTTCAGATGGTGTTGGACTGCTAATCTGATGATTTCTCAGTTTCAGCTATGGTTGCCAATTGGGCTGCCAGCTGATGGGAGCTGGAGTCCAATAACATCAATAGGAATACAGTTGCTCACTCCTGACTTACAGAGCCATCGCTCACCCTTTTATGATTCATTAATCTAGCTGCATTAAGTCTATAGGAACATGAAATAATATTTCCTTCCTGCTGGCTTTAGACTACAGTACTCTTTTTACACAGTAATTCAGCAAATCAGGGAAATAGTATTAACACAATGGAGGAGGAGCTGCTTCCTTTCTCCCCGGAGGCCTCAAAAGTAGCAGATGCTATCTGAGAGGGAGCCTTTCACCTGGAGGTAGATCTAGCAAAGGATACCTGCAAGAAATAATATTTGGATCCAGGTAGAATGCACTCGATTTTTTTACAAACCTATATATACTGGATAGGTCAAGCTACATAGCCCACTGCTCTTTCACACTACACATTTATACAACTGTGATTCTTCCTTTAACTGCTATGGTTACATCCTAAGGAATCTTGGCATTTGCAATTTAGGAAGAGGTCCTTAGAATTCTCTGCCAGAGAGCTCTCGTGCCTCACCAAACTATAAATCCTACGAATCAATAGGATGTAGACAGGGCAGTTAAAGTGGTTTCAAACTGCAGTGTGAAAGGGCCCTTGGACAGGCCAACTTGATTACTACAATACAGGATGGACCAAAATTAATACCTGGAATAGGCCTTTGCAGGCAGAAGCCAAATTGCTGTATCTACAGTGGGCCATTGGTATCCACTGGGGTTTGGTTCCAGCCACCACCACCCCCAGATATCAAAATCTGTGGGTGCTTACATCCCATTATATATAATGGCACAGTAAAATGGTGTCCCTGATATAAAACAGTGAACAGCAAGGTTTGCTTTTTGGGTATTTAAAAAAAAAAAATCCAAGCCATGGTTGGTTGAATCCGTGGAAAAAGAATCCATGGATAAGAAGGGCCAACTGTATACCTTAAGTCAATAAAATGCTTTTATTAAACTGATTGTCAGTGCTGCTGCAAATTTGGCCAGGGTTTCAGTTTATTCACAGCTTTAGTTCTATGAAACGCTAGCTTCTGGCTGTTTTTCATAGGTTTTCCAGGTGAAATACAGGACAGGGTTCCTGTATCTTTAATAGTTCTACTGAAAAGGAAATTTCAACAACCCTAATTTTCCAAAGATAGGGGCCAGAACCCTGTTGGTGACCTCCACTAATATAATAGTTTGTTATGTTAACATAAGCCACTTTTTAGAGTAGCGTGAAAGGGGCGGAGATAGCTGTCTCTGTCACCAAAGAAAGCTGCTTTGCCAGCCCCTAAGTAGCTAGGTTTGACAGGTAAAATTCAAGAAATAGTTCCTGTGCCTTTAATGGTTATACAGAAGAGAGATTTTCAGCAGATGTTGCTTGCACAGATGTTTCCATGAACAACAGTTTTGGAGTAAGTAGGCCATATTCTAGTCTTTCCAGTTTGTTGTACTACAGATCTGTTGAACTACATACTCCAGATTCCTGGAGCTGTAGTCCAAAGTCTAGAAGACACCAGGTTGGAGAACAATATTACTAGCTCACTTGATATTTCTTACACTCTCATCTGTTTAATGTTCACATCATGCAGAATCTGTCTCAGCTTCATAATAATTAATAAATGTCCCTTTACAGGGACAGTTCCAATTAATATCCACATTTTTTAACAAGTCACTATATGGATTTACTAACTAATCCAATTATTTCAGC
This sequence comes from Gambelia wislizenii, assembly GCA_030847615.1. Lineage (NCBI taxonomy): Eukaryota > Metazoa > Chordata > Lepidosauria > Squamata > Crotaphytidae > Gambelia > Gambelia wislizenii. The sequence continues at coordinate 117,247,874 of JAUMIR010000004.1, forward strand.
CCTACACAAAATGTAATTGGGGTCTTTCCTCAAAGCTTGGCTTCTTCCTTTATATTATTTTAAATATTTTATTCCACAGCCTCAGACAGCTCCCAAGACACTTCACAAGTGAGAGATGACATAAAATCAGCAACTGGCTACTAAAAGAGCAGTAAAAACACATCTGAAGCCAAACAAATGAAATTCTTTTTTGAAACAGGAATACCTCCACAGTGTTTCTTGAATCCTGTAGAGCACAAGCTTTCTGGTATGATATTCCATAGTGGAGGAGTGGGTGTATGTGAGCACATGTACACGCATGCATGCATGCATGCATGCAACAAAGGTCCCTGTCAACCCTAGTACAGTTCAAGCAACCAACAACTTGTAGCCCTCCAGATACTGGAGTACATCTGCCATCAGCCCCACTACCCTGTACAGAAATGATGAAGAATAATGGCAACTGAAGTCCCAACAACATATGGAGGACCTCAATTTTCCTATATGAACAACAAGAAAGTGGGAGTGAGCTCTGTGCACACGCTTACTGTCAGAATTAATTCTTGCATGTCCTTCTTGACTCCTCAAAAAGGAACAGAAGGCACTGAGGCCCTTGCTGTGCATTTCTGCCTTTAGAAAATCAGCACAAGGACTTGAATCCCCATGTTTCCCTTTCCCACTATAAAAAAAAAAGCAGAAACCCAAGCTATACTATTTAATTGTGGAAACTCACATACTAAAGGAATAATATTGCATAAATGCAATAAAAAGGAGATTCTTTTCTCAAAGGTATAATGACAAACCTGTGTAAGGGGGGGGCAGCAACAAGATAGGATTCCGTTTCTTAGAGAATTAGATCCAACAATGTCATTCTGCTGATAGAACTGTTTTTATTGATGGAAACAACTGTACCCCCTAGTTACAAACAATTCCTCAAATCTGCTCCAGAGGCCTCTGGAGCAAATTTTTCAGACAGATTTTAGGCTGAAGAGGGTCTTATGGCACTATGAACTCACTATGAGTGACTGGCAGACTAACCTGGTACAACAGCAGACATCTGCACACTGGTCTAAACAATCTCATGGTTCATGTGCCAATCACTGGCCATCCAATGTATCATTAGGACCAACAAGGAAAACAGTAATAGTTCCCAAAAAATGGCATGTACAAAGTGGGCAGGTGACTTGTTAAGGATGGGAGAGTAGAAAGTCAGCAGCAGAATCATCAAGAAATGGAGGCTTAGGCTAAAAATTTAGAAATCTGGAAAAAAAATGTTACTTGAGATGTTCAGATCAGTACTACTCAAAGAGGTGCTCTGTGGAAGGGTGCTGATCTGGAAGCTATTAGATGCCGGTCTGCAGCAAGTTTACAGGAAAGAAAGAAAGAACAGTTGTAGCCACTGAGCACAGATATGGTGGCAGTCCCTGGCACAATGGGGGGAAAACACTGCCAGTCTCCCATGTCAGATAACTCTCACAAGTAGCACTGGTTTAGTTGATCTCTTCTACTCACCAAATGCCTTTGAACTTTCAAGATTTTGGTAAGAGTACCTCTGAATCTCAATCTTAGTCAGTGACATACTTCTAAACATGGAACTGATTTTCTCAGCCACAGAACTTTTCAAAATACACATATCTTCTTTGTGAAGTAAACATTGTTCCTATGTGAGAATTCTACTTTGCTTATGACCTTTCCAACGGATTGTTTAGCTTTGTTAATTAAGAGGAAACCTTCACTATTCACAGCATTTTAAAAGAAAATATGTCTAGGGACTCATCTACACAGGCCAGGATACATCGGCTCCCCACCAGCATATCCTGCCTGTGGATCAGGCTCGTTCCACCCCCTTTAATGTCACCAAATGGAAGGAAGTCCAGAAGGGCACGCTGGCCCATTGCTGCAGCTGCCGCCACCACCGTTTCCTTCTCTCCTGGAAGTTAGGAAGCAGGCCTGCAACACATGACCAAGGCACCCTGCATGTGACTAGCCTTGGTCATATGCTGCAGGACTCCTTCCTACTACGGTAGAGCAACAGCAGACCAGCAGCTGCAACAACGGGGCAGCCTAGCAGGTCAGGCTCCTACAGTCATGTGGGGCCCAAACTGTTTTTTGCTGACTAAAATGGAGTTAACCAAGTATCTTTTAAAAAATGGGCTTTAGCCCATCTTCCCCCTATCTTAGCCCTGGGGGGTCATGGGGACTGTCCTGGGGCAAAAAGGGGTAAATGCCCTGTGTCATCAGGATTGCAGGGCTCCAATGGGAGCAAGATAGATTAAACTGCCCATGTAGATCAGCCCTAAAAAATTAACCTCAAATACAGTGAATTATATTTACATTCCGCTAAAACACATACCACTTATGAATAGGTAAAAGTTCGTGCCCAGACTTTAAAGCCACCTGACACAATAAAATAAAACTTAATTTTCCTCTAAGATGTCTTGCTGTGAAATTTGTTTTCACATCTGGAGACTCAGAGGTGCACAGCAATTCCTTTATCCTTCCCTGAGACTAATAACCCTAACCTACTCAACAGAAAGTGATCAACACCTGGGAATCTCCCAAGCCAGACATAGAGTCTTCATCTTCAACAGCAGCAAAGACTCAGACTTGAAGAAATGTAACCAAAAAGTTTTTTAAAATCCCTGAGAGAGGGAATTTCCTAAACTTTATGCATTTCCTAAGTGTTCTGGTCATTAAATGGTATGCTAGCACTTGAGGTGGGGGTAAGCTTTATTTCAGAAAGGGCTGATTTGCTTGATAGAATGATACTATGGTACATAATAGTTTTCTGGGGTTTTTTTTATTACTGATGTCATTTTTAAGACTAATATATTATATTTATTGATATATATTCTCAAAAGAATAGTGTTGGGGGATGATCTTGCCATTAACTGACTTTTCTTTAATATCTGTGTCTGCATGGACACAGAGATGCCTTGCACATGAGTGTCAGAATTTTTTTTACTGAAATTTATAATTATGGCATATTTGTTAAGAACTTTTTTTTTAGAAGCAAACAAGGGAAAACAGAGAAGATAGAATGTAGGTTGATGAGGATGGTAACAGGATCCCTTGATGATTTCTAAAGGGGCATCTCAAACAAAAAATGGCAAATAGGATTAAAATTACCTCTTGCAATGTGCATGGCTTGTGCAATCCCATAAAAGAGAATCTGAATTCAAACAATTATTCCTCAGGAAAACCCTGGGTGCCAGTTACACGACAGAAATTGTCACGGTGCTTACTGTGACATTGTGATCCCGAATCCGTCCCTCGCTGTTTATACGATTTATGTCACTGATCTGGATATCCCGGGTGGTCCCGTGACTGATATTTACATGTCCAAAGTTTCGTGTGTTTTTTTAGGTTTTATTTTTTTTATTTTTTTTTGGCTGTCAATCAAGGATGCGATTACTCGTGTTTTCATAACCTAGGTGACGCACTTCCTTTAGAGTTCCGCGCCACGAGCAATGCTATTGGCTGGCTGGGGGGGAGAGGGGGAGGCAGAGGTTTGTTATTCCCCTTGCTTCTTTAAAATGTTAACCCTTTAAGAAGAGGCAGAAAGCATTTTGAAAGATCCAGACTGAGATCTTTCACTCAGACGCAGGAACGAACGAGTGCTTTCCTTTTGAAATCAAGCCGCTTGGGTTTCCCCTTGCCTCTTTAAAATATTAACCCTTACAGCAGAGATTTAGCTGAAGAGTTCAGGTTTCAAGCCAGCTACAGACAGGCGTTTTGAAAGAAACAGACACAGAGAGGGGGAATTAAAGGGTGTTCATTCGCTCAGAGGCTGGAATATTTTACTGTGCCCGTTCAGACCCAGGGAGGTGACCAAGGCAGGGGATGAATGGGCGACCCTCTGCCCACCACGATCTCTCTGTAACATGCAGTAGAGGAAAAAGTAAAGCTGAAGGGTTTGCAGTGTAGAAATCCATTTAAAAAGGTGATTGAGTACACACGCGCGCACACACACACACATCAACATTCGTGCAGCTGGAAGAGATGCCTTTGTTTTCAGCTGGTGAGGCTGGATCTGTTGAATGGGTGACTGAGCCCTCCTTTTCTGGTCGCTGATCTCTAAGCCCGCCCCCAGTCACCATTTCCGGTCATCCCCTACTACCGAAATATTTTGTCCCAGGCTGTTTACATTTCCGATTTTCTGAATCCTCCAGTGACTTTTTTAAAAACCGGCACAAGCCGCGGGACTGGAAGTCCCGCAGGTTGAGGGATAAAAGGTGGCCCCTCTTCCGAAAATCACGTACCCGACCTGATGTACGTGTAAACTGCCAGGGATCGACACAAATTCTTCCCACTACATTTTCATTGTGTAAACGGCACCCTGGTGTTTGTTTCTTCAAGAAACTCATCGTAGTGAAATTCAAAATCATTAATTTTGTGAACTGGTTTAGACAACTGCTATGACACGGTTGACTTTTCTAAATCTGGAGGTGTGGTAATTATAGCCATATTCCCAAGGTTTAATTTTACGTGACAAGATATTTTAGAGGATTGGCAGGGAATATTCATTTTTGTAAAAGGGGTGCTAGGAACTGATAAAAATACCTTAGGCTCACTTAACAGCCCCTACTTTGAACAAACAGAATTTCTCCAAGAAATACCTTCTTAGCCTCATTCAAAGAAGGCACTATAATTCTATTGTAGATCTGAATGTGTAATAAAAACTAGTAAGCCAAATATAGGTTTGATTACAGGTTCAGATCACTTTTCAGGGAGTACAAAACCCCGGTTACCAAGTCGCGAGCCAAAATCATACTCAGCATCATTAAATCTAATTGTGTTACATAGACAAGAATCTAAAGTTAAATCTTTCATATATAAAGTTAAGCAGATAATTGTGGGCTACTTTAACGAATACCATATGGAAAGGCCATCAATTACCATTCTATTGGACACCAAGAAGACAAGGAGAATGTATTTAAGACACAAGCTCCATCAAAAAAGAACGAATTCAGCTTACTAAACAGCTCGATTCGTTAGATAATATAAAAACAGCTGGAAATTCAACATAAGAAATCTGAGGCACCTAGAATTTTACATGCTGAATGAGAAAAGGGCAGAATTCAAATCTTTATATAAAATAGTAATAGGGATACAATATCAAACTTTATGAGTTTGATAATAAAAATGGAAAATTGTTAGCAAATTATATTAGGTGGAAAGTTAGCTTGTAATCATACAATGATCAAAAATAACTTGGGGAAAATAATTTTAATTAAATTAAAATAGTCACAGATTTTTTTAAAAAAAGATATATTTCCTGGATATCAAGCTCATCTACCATTCTATCCTAGTACAATGACTTGTAGAAATGTAACATAAAAAGAGAGGATGGAATGGACCACTATCTGTTTTCCAGAAACAGGACCAATGATTTAATGGCTGGTAAGCAAGACGTCTCAAAATAAAAGACTGTAAACAATTTATCCACAGGACACAGATAACTGCCTGCCACAAATACAGAGGAACAAAATGGGTTATTGAATAAAGAATTCACTTAGTAAAAAGTTTCCCAAGGCTTGATGCAAAGATACCATGTCCAAGCTACACAGAAAGAACAAAGAAACTCAGCAAGTGAACCCAAACCCAAAAGGAGGAGGGAGGGCTTTTCTGCATCCATCAACTTAAGAAAATTAGTAGTTTGACCACTTGCCTGGTTGCCACTGGTGACCAAGAATTCTACACAAATCAAAAAGGTGAGTGAGTGGGCAGAAAAAGAACCAGAGCAATCTGTCCCTCCTTTGCCAGCTGCTTAGCTTCCATGCTGGCTGCTGAGGAAATAAGGCTGTGGAAATGAAGTGGGCTGGCAAAGAAGGAAAAGAGCACTCTGTTTAGCTTTCCCAGCCCACTGCACTTCTATCGTGCAATTATTGTTATTATTATTTTTACTAGCCAGCTTATTACTCATAAGAGATGCTTACGTGATCAGTTTAACAGATAAGCAATTTTTTTCAGGCTAATAATTAGTAGAGTAAAGATACACAAATGAAATACTTTCATCCAGAATCCAAACAAATAGTTCTACAATTCTTTAGCTGTATAGTTCCTGCGTTTAAAAAAAAATGTAGCATCTGTTTTAAAAATATGGTGCATCCAGTCTTCTTTCAGAGTAAAAAGAAAGATACACCTGATGCTACTTTATCCTACATGAGAGCGTGCTATGTAGAATAAATTGTTTATTTGATCTAGCACATGTCATGTCCTCAGTTGTATGACTAAGGCTGGATTGCAGGGTAGAAATCCAGGTTGCTGTGTGCCTTCAAGTCATTTCTGACTTAAGGGCGACCCTAAGGCAAACCTATTACAGGGTTTTCTTGGCAAGAGCTATTCAGAGGGGGTTTGCCATTGCCTGAGGCTGAGAGAGTGTGACCTGTCCAAGGTCACCCAATGGGTTTAGATGGCCAAACAGGAATTTGAACCCTGATCTCCCAGACTCACAGTCCAATGCTCAAACCACTCCACTACACTGGTTCCTACCTAGAGCAAGAGGACCCCTGAAATGACTACCCAGAGAGTTTCAGGTGATGCGGGCAGTGACAAACAGGACTCATGGCCAGCAAGAACATGTCAGAGCTAACACTGCTTGCTGTAGCATTCCTTCTTCTTACTTGGACAGTAGAGACTTAGCTAATAAGTACATAGTCCAAATGTTCATTTGTTTACTTTTGCTTCTGAAATATCAACCACACAAAATGGTGATTATTCCCAAGTATTATTCTTTTTTAGCATCAGCGCAATGGCAGCAGCAAACTGCAGTCATAAGGGTCTGATGTTGTTGTGTATTGTAAAGTTGTTTCCAATTTATGGTGACCCTAAGGGAAACCTATCATGGGATTTTCTTGGCAAGATTACTTCAGAGAAGGTTTTCCATTGCCATCATCTAAGGCTGAGAGAGTGTGATTTGCCCAGGGTCACCCAGCAGTCACCCTTGCACACGAGAAGAAGAAAAAAACAGTAAGAAAATCCTAAAAAAGACAGTAAAAAAGCAGACATATGCACAATATATGTTGAACTCCACCAGTGATGAAATGAATCAGTGCTGCTGCTTACAGCCACTGTTTTGAAGCACAAGCTATCTTCAGTCATTATTCCCAACTAGAGTAGACCTACTGAATAAACAGAACTTTGATAAATGATGACCTCCCAAGTTCCCACTGATCCAACGAACCTGCTATTTTTTGCTGTTGTATGTCTTCAAGTTGACTGTGTTATAGTGACCCTATCATAGGGTTTTCTTGGCAAGATTTATGCAGTCTCACCCTTCTCAAAGGCTAAGAAAGTGTAACTTGCCCAGGGTCATGTGGGTTTCCACAGATGAGCTGGGATATGAACTCTGGCCTCTCAGAGTCCTAGTTCAACGCTCATACTACAGCAGACTACACCACGCTGACTCACAATCATGATGGTATTATGGATTTAATTGAGTTTAAAAGAAGAAGCACACGTACTCACAGTATTTTCTTTTTCTAATCAGGGTTAGCCAAGAGTTCTGCAGGTTTTCATTTTGTTTTGTTTCTGGTTTTGACTTTAATATATCTAGTATATCAGGAACGTAAAGCATAGAGTAGCATTTGTGGCTTGACAACTGATGTCACACACATGACTACCTAAAGGAAGCCCCCATAAGATGATTATGTGTAATTTTAGATTCTAGACCTGCTTAGCTTTGCCACTACAAGTTCATTCCAGGGGAACCAACAGATTGCAAGTGCTTAATGTAGTACTTTATTTCAAGAGTCACCTCTTACCTATCAGGAATTCCAAGTCTTTTGACACTCCTGTAAACTGAAAGGGTATTGGCCACATGCCGGTAGTTAAACCAGAATCGTGATGTGCATACCTAAACAAATCAAGAAAAACAGGTATGCATGCATATGTACAGAAATAAATATAAATAAAAAAACACAGCCTAAAAGTGCTACAAGAGTGTACAGCAAAGAACTCTGCAAGCAGTGAGAGGGTTTGCTGAAGTTTTGCCAAGTGCTTCTTATGATTAAGGAGCAAGATTATTTTATAAGGAAGAATAGCTTCTCTCTTCAGCAGAGTAAAAGCCTGCTGTAGACTTCAGAAATCTGATTTATCTGAAATTTTTCAACATATACACATAGACAACAATAAAGTAGCACACACAGCATCACTAGATTTTAGTCATTCATATTCAGGACATTTTTTTCTGATTAGATTTAATTTTTTAAAAATCACTGGTGACAAATACTATTTGCAATGTCTTTACTTAAAACTGTTCAAGACTCTCTGCTGCTATGTAGCTCTGACCTTTGGGATCCAATCCAGTCTGTCCCATCCAATCCAATCCAATCCCTCATGCAAAAGTGAAAAGCAATCAATGCATCATGGGAGAAGCAATATTTCTTTCTTGTGGCAACTATTTGTGTATCTCAAGCTTAGGGAAGTGGTATTTGGGCAAGCGTGGAGGAAGAAAATTTAGAAACTTACCAGAACTGCCCAGTTGTTTGTATGCCCACTTCTGAAAAATTGTTCTGCCTGCTCCTGAAAGAAAAATGTTCAAAATAACTGAAGGGGAAAACAAACAGACAAGATCACTGTTGCTCACCAGAATTGCATCTGGAGGGATTTATGCTATGGTAGTTTGTCATAAAAATCAATTTCACAAAGGCTCCAAGATGTCTATTGCCCAAAGAAAGAGAGAGATTGAGCAAGGAGAGGACATTTTAAGTGCTTGAGCTCATTCTGACAATTCCCAAGCAGATTCTAAAGATACAAGTGTTGACCCATGTAAACAAACCAGTTCTAACAGTATTCATCTCCACTAGGAATAGATGCCTTGTAAAATTAATGGGTCTTAATTGCTTATTCAAGGTAGCATTACCCCAAAATATTTTTCATTACAGCAAGTCGGGTACTCTGCTTGAAGGGGGTGGCAATGACATGATTTTCTCTGCTAATTAAAAATGGCTCACATCTCACACCACCATAGCACTACCTTTCCGTGGTGGTGGGATTATATGCTGCTGTGGGGCAAGAGAATATGCTAACTGGTAGGGTCTGCCATGTCAGACAGGCTTTTGCTGAGGAGCCAGGCTAAATGTGCCAAACAACTACTGAGCAGCACCTGTAGTGGGGAATAGGCAGGGTAAACCTCTTTTGAATGTCTTTTACTATGAAAATCCTACCTATGATGAAACAATCCAAAATGAAACAAGAGACAGTGCCAGAGAATGAGACCCCCAGGTCAGAACGCAATCAATGAGCTACTGGGGAAGAGCAGAGGACACGTACAATTAGTTCTGTGGCTAAATATGCAACTGGACTGAAGCCAAAAGACATTCAGCTGATGACATGCTCAGAGGTGAAAGGAAAGTCCAAAGCTGCATAACACATATTATAGGAACATGGAATGTGAGAAGCATGAGTCAGGAGGTTGTACGTAGTGAAACATGAAATGGAATGTATAAACATTGCAACACTTGGGGTAAAGTGGACAGAATTTTTATTTATTTATTTTAGAGTATTTATATCCCACTCTTCAGTCACAAAGGCTCTCAGAGTGGCTTACAAATTGTTAGCAATAGCACTGACATTTCTACACTGCTTTATAGTGCTAGGCACTCTCTAAGTAGTTTTCAATGTGTTAGCTAATGGGATAGGACTTTTACTCAGGAAATGAAAATCTAATAAGAAATGAAGTGGCATTAATAGTGAGAAGAGATATAGCAAAAGCAGTCAAAGGATATAATGCAAAGTCTGACCAAATAATATCAATAAGATTTCAGGGGAAACCTATCAATATAACCATAATCCAAGTTTATGCTCAAACTACAGAGACAGAAGAAGAAGGAACAGAAAGATTCTATGCTGGAATTCAGAAGGAAATTGACCACATGCCAATCCAGAATGTCTTGTTAATCACAGAATGCAAAAGTAGGAAACAGAGCAGAATCAAAAATTGTAGGAAAATATGGTGTGGGATCAAGAAGTAAAGCAGGAGAGTGACAGATTGATTTGTGCAAGGCCAACTATTTGTTCATTACAAACACATTCTTAAAGCAACCCAAGAAACAACTATATACATGAACATCACCTGATGGCCAATCAAGAAATGAAATAGATTACATAATTGGAAGCAGAAGACAGAGAAGTTCCATTCTCTCTGCAAAAAGAAGATCAGAAGCAGATTGTGGCACAGACCATGAACTGCTGATATCAAAACTTAAAGAAGAACACTAAACGAACCATTTTGCCAAAATACAACCTGAAGAATATCCCCAGAAAATTAAAAGATAATGTAAAAATAGATTTGGACCATTAAATCTAATTGAACAGGAGCCAGAAGACCTCTGGAGTGAAGCCAGGGACATTGTCAGGGAGAAATGCAAAAAGACACTATCTGCAGCCAAAAAGAAAGAGAAGCCTCAACAAATGACAGAGGAAACTCTTCAAGCTGTTAAGCACAGATGAGAAGCAAGAAGAAAAGATGACAGAAATAGGATCAGAAACCTGAATGCAACTGTTCAGCAACTTGCATACAGAGACAAAGAGGACTACTATAACAATCAATGCAGAGAAGTGGAAGATGATAACAAAAAAGGAAGAAGAGACCTCTTCCACAATATCCAAGAAATCAAAGGGAAATCTAAACCAGGGGTAGGGGTGTTCTATAACCATCAGGGGAACACAGTACATGACCAAGTAGAAATAAAAAGACGATGGAAATAAAACACTGAAGAACTATATAAAAGAGATGAAGAATGACAGAATCTTTCAGGGAAGAACCATTTGAAGATGAACCTACAATTTTAGAAAGTGAACTGGAAGCTGCATTCAGACCACTTGGGAGAGATAAATCACTAGGAACAGATAGCATACCAATAGAGCTGCTTCAAGCTACAGAGAGAGTAGCTACTCTAGTGCTAACTAAAATCTATCAACAAATATGGAAAAATAAAAGAACAGCCCACAGACTAGAAATGCTCAATATACATTCCAAAGCCCAAGAAAGGGGACACCAGGATTGTAGGAACCACAGGACCATTGCATTAATCTCCCATGCAGCAAAGTGACACTCAAAATTCCACAACAAAGACTTTTACCATACGTGGAGCAAAAAATATTTGATGTCCAAGCTGGGTTCAGAAAAGGAAGAGGCATGAGGATATAGAGGTTATAAGAAAGCTATAGACAAGCTGGAGTAGGTTCAGAGAAGGACAGTGAAGATGATAAGAGGTATGGAGAACAAAACATATGAGGAAAAGTTAAAGGAGCTTGACATGTTGAAGAGAAGACTGGGGATGACATGATTGCACTCTTTAAATGCCTCAAGGGCTGTCACAGAGAGGAGGAGGCAGGCCAGATGTAATGATTTGAAGTTACAAGAGTGTAGATTTCAATTGAATATTAGAATGAACTGCTTGACAGTAAAAGCAGTTTGGCAATAGAACCAATTGCCTAGAGAGGTGGTGAGGTCTTCTTCTCTGGATACCTTCAAAAAGAGGCTGGACAGCTACCTGCTGGGGATACTTTAGCTGCAGATCCTGCATTGAGTCAAGGGTTGGACAAGATGGCCCATGAGGCTCCTTCCAACTCTATCACTCTATGGGTCTATAACACATTTCCCAAGAGTGAATCACTGTGCCTTTCCCTATCCCTACCTCGCCTGTTTCTAAGGGAAACCAGCCACTGGTGAAGATCAAGAGCAGGCCTCCTTCTGGGCCACAGTACAGAAAGCCAGCACACTGTTTCTCCAAAGGCCCGTGCCCTGGAGCATCTACTACCCACTCATTCAACCCCTCAACACCCCCCTCCACTGCCAGGATTGGGCTGGTGAAGGGGAGAGGAAAGAACTGGGGACCCCGTCCCCCAAAAGAAACAATCCTTGAAGGGCTCTGCAAGCTTCAATAGGTCATGTAGATCAGATCTCTTTTGCCGGTTAATTTCCACTACGTTTCTATTCTAACCTTTCAGTGATGCGTTTCTATTATTTACATTTTTCCTCTCCATTGATGCCCCCTTGTCGTGGGAGAGAGGCTTGCGTACCCTAATGATGTTTTGAGCTATGCTGGCGGTGGCATAATAGCCACTGGTAGGGTCTCCCATGCCAGACAAGTCAAAACCGAAGGGTCTGACAAAGAGCGTCAAAGGGCAGGATGGGCCCTCTAGCCTTGTGGCAACCGTCCTAGGAGAAGGAAAACTCTAATCCCAAACCCGGGCAGATGGTGCTCGTCCAACCCTGTAAGGTCAACCATCTAAAAGAAGGAAACTCTAATCAAACCTACGACCCGAGGACCTCGCTGCTACCGTCCATGCTTGCAAGGCCAGCAGACGAACCTTTGGTTTAAAGGGTGAGGCCAGTTCTGTGCATGCTCCGCTCCACCAGAAAAATCCATTGCACAGGCTCGAAGGACAAATCCAGTTCCAAAAAAGCCCTGTAGCGATAGGCGAGGGACGAAACGGCAGGTGTAAAGATGCACTGGAAGCCGCAGACCCAACCCTGCATGCAGGCGGTTCAGGACATTGGTCGCTCGAGGATGACCCAGGAGATGACAGTCTTGTTCGGCAGCATCCTGAACAACCAAGCAGTCTTTTTTAAGGAGAGCACTGCTTGCTCCATATGGAGAGGGGCCTAGAAAAGGTGGCCTAACGAAAGCTCATCCCCAACTACCTGGTTGGCTAGCCACAGCCAACGGGAATCTTCTGATGCGGTCAAACCAAGGCAAAGAAACAAAGGCACACACCGGCCTCCAAAGGTGTAAATAAACTGACACTTGCATGCTGGAACATCAGAACCATGCAAGACTCTGAAGATAGTGGACGGCCTGAGCGTCGTTCTGCCCTAATACCCTACGAACTATCACGACTTAATATTGACATCGCTGCTCTTAGTGAAGTTCGCTTCCATGAGGAAGGAAGCCTTAAAGGACATGGTTCCAGCTACACACTTTACTGGTCTGGCAAACCCAAAACCGAAAAACATCTTTCAGGAGTAGGCTTTATGATTAAAAACTCCATTGCCTCCAAACTCGAAACCTTGCCAACAGGACACTCTGATCGCATTATTTCCTTACGCCTCCCACATGTTCTCTTTAGTATATATGCCCCAACTATATACAGCCAACCCTGTAGAGAAAGACAAATTCTACACAGACCTACGCCAACTCATACAAAAAGTCCCTGTAGAAGATAAAATTATTATCCTTGGTGACTTCAATGCCAGAGTAGGAAAGAACTCCGAAGCCTGGAAAGGTGTCTTAGGCAAGCATGGTGGTGGAAATTGCAATGATAACGGACGCCTCCTGCTAGAGTTCTGTGCAGAACAACAGCTGACTATTACAAACACAATCCTTCAGCAGAAAGATAGCTTGAAGACAACCTGGATGCATCCCGATCCAAACATTGGCACCTAATTGACTATGTTCTAGTCCATCAGAGAGACATTCGTGATGTCCGTCATACCCGAGTGATGCCCAGTGCAGAATGCCAAACAGATCATCGCCTCGTAAGATGTAAACTAAATCTTCATCTTAAGCTCAAAACTAAGAGGATGGCATCTTAAAGAAGAGACTCATAAAGCCTCCATCCTGAATCAATGGGCTGAACATTTTCAAAGTCTCTTCAGTACCAACCGAGTAGTCCAAGGCTCAGCTATCCAACATATGATACAAAAACCAATGAAAAATGAATTGGACATAGCTCCCACTTTGGAAGAGACCCTTAAGGCCATACAGCAGATGAAAAACGGCAAGGCAGCTGGGATTGATGGAATCCCACCTGAAGTTTGGAAACACGAAGGTCATGCACTCCACGAAAAATTCCACGAATTCCTTGTGAATTGCTGGGGAAAAGGGGAACTGCCATCAGACCTCCGAGATGCAGTCATCATCACCCTGTACAAGAAAAAAGGAGCAAAATCCAATTGCACAAACTATCAAGGCATAACACTGCTCTCTATTGCTGGAAAAATCCTTGCAAGGATACTCCTGAACAGATTAGTTCCTGCTATTGCAGAAGAACTTCTCCCTGAAAGCCAATGTGGCTTCAGAGCCAATAGGAGTACTACAGACATGGTATTTGCCCTTAGACAACTGCAAGAAAAATGTAGGGAGCAGAACAAGGGTCTCTATGTAACATTTGTCAACCTCACCAAAGCCTTCAACACTGTAAGTAGAAAAGGTCTGTGGCAGATCCTGGAAAGACTAGGATGTCCCTCCAAATTCCTTAAAATGATTACCGTACCTTGCTACACGAGGGCCAGCGTGGTCAAGTCAGATATGGCAATGCTCTTTCAGAGCCCTTTCTAATAACTAATGGAGTGAAGCAAGGTTGTGTTCTTGCGTCAACTTTATTTACAATCTTCTTCAGCATGATGCTCCAAAGGGATATGGCAGAGCTTGAAGAAGACGACGGCATCTATATACGTTACTGTACTGATGGTAGCTTGTTTAACTTAAGCCGTCTGAGGGCTCACACTAAGACTCTAAACTATCTAGTCCGTGAGCGGCTCTTAGCTGATGATGCTGCCCTTGTTGCCCACACAGAGGCAGCTCTGCAGCGCCTAACATCCTGCTTTGCAATAGCTGCAGAGCTGTTTGGGCTGGAAGTCAACCTGAAGAAAACAGAAGTTCTTTACCAGCCTGCACCACAGGATGAACACCACCATTCCCACATTGCCGTCGGCAAATCTGTGCTCAAGTCCATTCAGCAGTTCACCTACCTGGGAAGCATCATCTCCTCAGATGCCAAGATTGACAAAGAGATCGATCACAGATTAGCAAAGGCATATAGTGCATTTGGTAGACTTCACAAAAGAGCCTGGAGCAATAAACACCTGAGGCAAAGCACAAAAATCAGTGTGTATAGAGCCACTGTACTGTCTATCCTCCTTTATGGATCTGAAACACGGGTCACCTATTGCCACCACCTACGACTCCTCGAGCGCTTTCATCAGCGCTGTCTACGCACAATCCTAAATATACACTGGACTGACTATGTGACAAATGTTGCTGTCCTTGAGCAAGCAGGGATCACCAGCATTGAGGCCATGATATTGAGAACACAGCTGCACTGGGCAGGGCACGTTTCTAGGATGGAGGACCATTGCCTCCCAAAAATACTACTCTACGGTGAACTCGCCATGGGTCAGTGTAAGAGGGGCGCTCCAAAAAAGCGATACAAAGACTCCCTGAAACAACATCTCAGGCTCAGCCAAATTGATCACCAACAGTGGTCCGCCCTGGCCTCACATCAGGAGGCATGGAGACGCACTATCCACAATGCTGCAGCCTTATTTGAGAACTCACGCCAAACAAGTCTTGAAGAGAAACGACAACGCAGAAAGAATCACAACCCAAAAACATCACCCAAGGAGACCTTCTGCTGTGCTTTCTGCAACTGGACTTGTTTATCTCGGATTGGCGTTTTTAGTCATCAGCACGCTTGCAGAAAGCGCGGGATGAGTCCTTCCTGAATCTTCGTTTGCGAAGAAAAGCCAGAGAGAGAGAGAGATTTATATTTTTATTTAAAATACTTTTATCCTGCTTTCAGCCAAATAGGCTGCCTGGGACAGCCTACAGGAAAGCAATAAAAAGAAGATACAGTCATGGTCCCCACAAGGGGAGGGCTGACAGGGCTCTAGCCTGGGGGCCTGGGATTAGGAAGGGGCCCCTGGCATTATATTATTGTAAGTTTTTATTCTATAAACCCATTTAGTTTTTAAAAAAATAAATATAAATATTACTTTGGTGTCATCATCTACACCGACTTATTTTAATTCTTACCCTAAATCCTGTAGAGCAGTGGTTCTTAACCTGGGGTCCAGGGACCCCCAGGGGTCTGTGATGTCCTCACAGGGGGACCATGAAGGCTTGAAGGCTGCTTGGCCCACCTCCTCCCTGCAGTGGAGTGGCCACATGACAGGAGCCATGGCTGGCTGGCTTGGCCTGCACATTGCCATTCAATCCACTCCAGCCACAAACTTGCAGGAAGAAGCAGGAGAAAAGTCTTCCCTCCCCCTCCAGTGTCTCTGAGGGACAGTTTAATGGATGGTGTAATTGTATTATTATTATTAGCATCAAATATTATTATTATTATTATTATTATGGTTCTAAATCTTGAGTTAAATCTTGGGGGTCCATGGCAACAAAAGATATTTAAAGGGGGTCCCTGTTAAAGAAAAGCTTAAGAGCCACTGCTTGAAGGGCCCTGCAAGCGGCAATAGGTCATGTGGATCTGATCTATTTTGCTGGTTCGTTTCCACTAGGTTTCTATTTTATGTGAAGTTGAAGGCTTTCACGACCGGCATCCATAAATTTTCCTTGGGTTTTTTTTCAGGCTGGGAGGCCGTGTTCTGGAAGAGTTTCTGACGTTTCACCTGCATCTCTATCTGGCAACTTCTGAGAATTGTTGGGTAGGAGTGTGGGTGGGTGGGGGGTTTATATACAGTTGTCCCTCCACATTCATGGATTTGGCATTCACGGTTTTAAGTATTCACAGCTTGAAAATATTCTTTAAAAAATAATAATCCAAAAACCAAACCTTGATTTTGCCATCTTATATAAGGGACACCATTTTGCCATGCCATTGCTTATAATGGGACTTGAGTATTCACGGATTTGGGTATTCACGGGGGGGGGTGTCCTGGAACCAAACCCCAGCGAATGTGAAGGGACAAATGTACTGTGAAACCCTGTTGGGGGGGATATGTAAATTTGTGTATGTGAATGGCTAGTTTCTGGGTGTAGAAATGCAAGGAGGATTAGTGTATTTAGAAATGTATTTAGAAATGCATGGACGATTAGGTTAAATTTCTATTTTACCTTTCAGTGATACATTTCTATTGTTAACATTTTTATTTAAAGTATTTGTATCCTGCTTTCAGCCAGACTACCTAGGACAGGCTACAGGAAAGCAATAAAAACAAGATACAGTCTGAGTTTTTTCCTCTCTCTTTTAAAATAGTAATAATGAGAGCCTCGGGCTGTTTTCATCCATTCGTTCTTACTCCATCCGCTCCGCGGACAGGTAGCGAAATCTCCCCACCCGCTGTGGCCTACCTGGGCTGAATCAGCGACCGCTAAAGTCCAGCAGCTGAAGAAAAGGGCTACTGCTATTGCCGCAAACCCACGACCACGAACGACCATGGAGGCAGCCATCTTAAGCAGCCCTCATGACCACAACGGAGGAGGAGCAGTCGTGGAAACCTGCTTCCTAACTCCGCCTTTGCTTCCAGCTCCTCAAAGGCTGCTGCTCCTGCTGCTGCTCCTGCTGCTTCTGGTGTCAAACTGGTGTAGGATCGATCCGATCCCACAATTCTTCACTATCTTGCTAGTTCTGATCGTTAACGTCATTGGGACTTTGGGCTGAAGGGGCAAAAACGAGCGCAAGAACCTGAGCGTTTTCCTTTCGTTTTTCATAGTATAATTCAGTGGTTCTTAACCTTTTCTTTACCAGGGACCTCCTTCAAATATCTTTTGTTGCCACTTGGACCTCCAAGGCTTAACTCCAGATTTAAAACAACAGCAATAATACCTGATGATGATAATAATAAATAATAATACAATCACACCATCCATTAAACCTTCCCTCAGAGGCACGGCGGGGGGGGGGGGTAAGGAAAGACTTTTCTCCTGCTTCTTCCTGCAAGTTTGTGGCTGGAGTGGATGGAATGGCAATGCACAGGCCAAGCCAGCCAGCCAGCCAGCCTTTGCCTTGGCTCCTGTCACATGCAGAGAGGAGCTGGCCAAGCAACTTACAAACCTTCATGGACCCCTTATGAGGACATCATAGACCCCTGGGGGTCCCCGGACCCGAGGTTGAGAACCACTGGTATAATTCTTTCATGTTAATTTAATTGTCCGATTTGTGTGTCCATTTGCCACCCGATTCATTTGCAAACTGTGTCTGTTGCACATTCTGTATGTCAGAGGAGTGGAACCTATGGCTTTCCAGAGGCTGGGGGATTACAGTTCTCATCATCCCTGATGGTTGGCTCAGGCTGGCTGGGAGCTAGAATCCAACAAGGAACCCAGGTTGCCCTTTCCTGCTGTGCATTTATATGTACTTAATTGGGAATAAGCTGCATTCAGCAAATAATAATAATAATAATAATAATAATAATATTTTATTTTGGAATAAGTATGCACAAGAATAAGACTTAATAATAAATCCTTTTTATATCCTGGAAAGCCATTAGGGCTTAGCACACTATCTACAGTTCTAGACTGACTTACTGGACCAGGCACAAAAGGAATATTAGGCAACCCAGTTATTTTCTTGTGTACACAAAAATAGCTCCCAACTGTGTGCAATGAGGCTTTCATGTAATACGATGAGGAATATTTGGTCAAATCTTGCTTCCCCCCCCCCCATTGTTTTAAAAACTAAAACCCAGTTCCTAGTCAAAAAAGTTGGCAACACTACCCTGAATAAATTTTAGAATGTTTCAGTATACAAAATAAGAAGTGGAGTCAGAAGTATCATATACTGTACCAGTTATATATGGGGGAGGGTGGGGTGGGGGTGTTTGGGGATTTTATCTGTATTGTATTTTAATTTTTGTAAGCCGCCCCGATTGTTTTGACAGAGGGGCGGGGTATAAATAAATATTATTATTATTATTATTATTATTATTATTTTCAAGCTATCTGACTGGATGGTCTGGCATTTTTTTCCCCACAGTGTGCCAGAGACCAGTACCATATTAGTGCCATATTATTATTGTATTCACAGTTTCTTGGAAGCTATGTTTCTATGCTGACAGCTGACAGTCCTGGGCCTGTCTATACAGAGAAAATACTCCTCATAGAATTTGAGGAGAATCCATTTTGTCAAAATGGGGTCCTGCGTCATTTCTCTGTATTCAGAAGGAGGGGGGCAAAAACTCCAAACAGTCTATGGGAAAAGACTTTGCAACATTTCCCTTTTTTAAAAAAAAACTCCAAATGAAATGCGCATTTCTGCTTGTTGGGACAACCGATTTGTTTTGATGCACTTTCGCGATAAGAGTAGAAGTGGAAAACTGTTTGGTTGGACTTTTGCAGGGGCGGGAGCTTTCTGGCAAGGCAAGGGCCCAGAACCGCCATGTTGGATTTTCACCGTAGCGGTTGTGTGCAAAGGTGACAAAACAGCCTTTTTCTCCCTTTTTTTCTGATTATTTAAGTGGAAGATCGTACTTCCGCACCATGGATTTGCTTTAAAAAAAAATACTATTCAGCGGCAGCAACTGGTGGGAATAAAACACAAGTAATTCATTCACACCCACCATCTTGATTTGCAGGCCTGCCTGTATGAACAACAAAAATGTATGGCTTTGCATGCCTGAAAACTTGGGTGAAAAAACCATGGAGACAAATGAAAGCTGCTGCGAACTGGTGTTACTGCGCATCAGTCCACGTTTTATTGAATTCTATCAGGAGTATTTTCACTGTTTAGACAGTCCCACAGTCTTATATCAAAGGTGCTAGCTTGCATTTTTAACTATTGAGGTTGACCAGATGCCACAGGACAGACTCCTGGTCCTTTAAAGTTTAAGCTTTAAATTTAAAATAATGGTATGAAAAGAGAATAGCTACATTCCAGGTTAGTAAATGGTAAAATGGCTACCATCCAGAACTTGCATGTATTACAGATAACAGAGACCTGGGTGGATGAGGCTGAGTTTACAGGTTAATCTCTCTCAGCTTTGTCCACCAGGATTCTCTATTGCAGCAATATAGATGGGGGGAGCAGGGAGATGGAGATGCAGTGGTCTGTCAGGATGATATATCCCTGATCAGGTGCCCTATCCCTCAGTCTGCAGGGTTTGAGTGTGTTTATTTGAAGGTGGGTGGCTGGGACAGATTATGGATTCTGTTGGTGTACCACCCACCCCAGTGCTTAACAGTTTCCCTTCCTGAGCTAGTATCAAGATGGTATTCAAATCCCCATGGCTTGTGATGCTGAGAGACTTCAACATCCATACTGTGGCTACCCTGTTGGAGTGACTCAGGCCTTCATGTCTGCCATGACAACCATAGGTATTACCCAAATAGTATCTGTCCCCACTCATACTGCTGGTCACATTCTAGACCAGGGTTTCTCAACCAAGATTTCCTGGAACCCTAGCATTCCACAAGAGGTTGCTAGGGGTTCCACAAGATATCGAGATTGGAAAAAACACCATTTTTTTAGCTGTAGATACAATATATTTTAGGCAGGGGTTCCCTTAGATTTGAAAATTGTTTCAAGGGTTCCACCAGGGTAAAAAGGTTGGGAAAAACTGCTGTAGACCTTGTTTTCTATACAGGATGGGATGATGGTGATCTGAGAATGGAGGGCCTCTATGCTGTTGTCATGGCCAGATCACTTCTTTGGTCAGGTTTAGACTTGCTGGGACTCAGAGCCTCTGCAGAGGTGGGGGCCCTATTAAGATGGTCCACCCCAGAAGGCTTATGGATAAAGATGGATTCTTGATGGCTCTGTAGGAGTTTATTGCTGCCTTGTCAGGTGATCTTGTTGAAGCCTTGGCCAATCTCTGGAATAGGGAAATGACCAGGGTGGTGGACATGAACACTGATATGCATCCCTTCTCACAGAGTGGAGGTAAACTAGCCCCTGATTTTCTGAGGAATTGGCAGCAATGAAACAAGTGAGATTGAGACGAGCAACACTGGCAGAAAGGAACTGAGTAAGTCTGACCAAAAATAGAGTAATGTCTATCTGAAGGTCTATGGTAGAGAGCAATAAGAGTAGCAAAAAATATTTTTGGGACTGCCACCATTGCATCTTCACAGAACTGTCCAGTGGAGTTGTTTTGAGTGGTTGGGGATCCGTTACAGTCTGGTACAAAGAATTTTAGCCACTCAACAGCCTGCTGCAAATAATTTGCTCACCATTTTGCAGATAAAATCACTTGGATCCTCTTTTACTTAGATGCCAGACTTGATAAAGGTCCAATGAATGCATCCTTGGCCTCTGCTCATCCAGTGTTGATAAATAATTTTCATTTTATGCAGCCTGAGGATGTGGACAGGATCCTTGGAGATGTGAGAGCCACCACATACGTTCTAGACCCTTGTCCTTCCTAGCTTATTAAACAGGCGAGAGGAGAACTGGCTGAGTGGGAAGGGATTAAGGCCTCTCTACAACCTGAAGGAGGCTGTGGTAAGAGCTCTTCCTTAAAAATACAACCTTCCATGGATCCTACTATACTGGATAATTATAGGCCAGTCTCCAATATTCCATTCTTGGGCAAGGTAGTAGAGCATATAGTAGCTTCTCAACTCCAGGGAGTCTTGAATGAGGTAGATTATCTATTTTCATTCTAATTTCAGGCCTGGTTATGGGATGGAGACAGCTTTGATCACCCTAGTGGATGACCTATGGCAGGAACTGTACAGGGAAAGTGTATCCCTGTTGGTTCTTCTGGACCTCTGAGAGGCTTTTGATACCATTGTCTGTGGTATCCTTCTGGTCACCTCACTGGGATGGGTCTTGGATAATAAACTATAAAAATAAACTATTATTTTATTTTCACTGTTCTACAGTGGTTCCAATCTTTCCTAGAGGGGCACTCTCAGAGGTTGGTGCTATGGGTTTCCTGTTTAAGTCCAAGGCCATTAGCCTGTGAAGTCCCTCGGGGTTCTGTTAAAGTACAATAATATTACTCCATTCTACCTAATTCCAAGGAAGCTGGTTCTGTGCTAAATTGGTGCCTGGGAGATGGATGAGGGGAAACAAATTGAATCTTAATCCAAACAAGACTGGAGGTGTTCCTGGTCAGTTAAAAGACATGTCTGGGAATAGGGATTCAGCCTGTGTTAGATGGAGTTACAGTGCTTCTGAAAATGCAGATGAGCAGTTTAGGGCTACTCCTGGATTCAGCTCTGAGCCTGGAGGCCCAGGTCTCAGCGGTGATCAGGAGTGCATTTTTACAATTAAAGCCTGTTTGGATTATAATCAGCCCTCTATCCATGGATTTGGCATCTACAGAATCTACCATCCACGGCTTGAAAATATTTCCCCACAAAAAATTTAATTCCAAGAAGCAAACCTTGATTTTGCATTTTAATATGCCATTGTATATAATGGGACTTGAGCATCCACGGATTACGGGGGGTCCTAGAACCAAACCCCAGCGGATACTAAGGACCCACTGTACTGTAATTCCACTTTACATGGGATTGCCTTTGAAAAGTGCTCAGAAACTTCAGTTGGCCCAAAAAGCAGGAGCCAGATTGTTAATTAGGGCTGATTACAGGAAGCACACAACTCCTTTGTTGCAACAATTCCACTTGCTACCTGTCTGTTTGGGGCAAAATTCAAAGTGCTGGTTTTAACTTATAAAGACCTATACAGCTTAGGTCCAGGGTATTTGAAGGACTGTATTTTTATGAGCCCCTCAAAGCTCTAAGATTATCTGAAGAAGCCCTTCTGTCTGTCCCACCACTTTCTCAGGTTTGTTTGGCGGGAACAAGGGAGTGGGCCTTCTTGGTGGCTGCTCCCAGACTTTAGAACTCCCTCCTAGGAGGGAGCCCATCCTTGCCATCCTTCTGTCAGCAAGTTAAAACATTTTTATGCCGTCAGGCTTTTAGAAACAGACCGGGCTGGGCTTTTAATGCTGTGTGGTGCTGTTTGTAAGTTTGTATGTTGTCTTTTAATGAATGTTAATGTTTTTAATGTTTAATGTTTTTAGCTTTATAAATTAATTGTTTTTAAATAACCTTTATACTTTTATTGAAGGTTTTGCATGGTTTCAATCTGTATTGTTTTAAATATGTCATTAGCTGCCTTGAGACTCATTGAGAGAAAAGTGGGATAGAAAGGATGATGATGATTCCAGTGCAACAGCAAGGCACATGTAGCATTAAACCACAGTTATGTGACTAAATCAGTGTTTCTCAACCAGGCTTCCCTGGAACCCTAGGGTTCTCCAACAGGTTGCTAGGGGTTCTTCACAAGATTGTGATTGGGGGTGGGGGGAAGCAATAGTAGTATATAGAATAATGTTTATACAGGGGTTTCCTGAGACCTGAAAATTATTTCAAGGGTTCCTCCAGGATAAAATGGTTGGAAAAGGCTGGACTAAATCATAATTTAATGCTATATGAATGATCCTTAGACTCATGTGCTCCCACTTTTCCTCTGTTTTCACTGCACAGCTGCAAGGTAGAGATCAGAAGTATTTACCTTCATTTTCAGCTAACAATACTTTGTTATTGTCAGTATTCAGATTACACATCATAAAAAGCTCCTTTGAAGAAGAATAAATGTAATGGCATGCTAGAGCCATCTGCAACTGAGTGGTGGTAGAATGGTGCTTTGGATCCATCATGCTAGTTCTTAAACTATTTTTTCATTTTAAAAGAAATTGTGTTTATGCAAGTACAAATTGTTATAAAAAGTTAATAGCATCTAAAAATAGTGCACAGAATTCTTGAGTTTTCCACCAGCATGCTGTTTTTAGTTTTGTCAACAGCAAGGAAAGAGAAATGGAAATGCTAATTCTGAACAAAATGGGTGTGTGTGTGTGTGTTGGAATCATTGGCATCAACTTGAACTCTTCAGATGCTCAGATTTTTCCTAGCTCTGGAACATGACTCTGAGCATGTTGGTACTCAATGAGCCGTTTGTATTCCATACCCGCCAACTGTCCTGATTTGGCAAGAAAAGTCCCAATTAATCCTCTGTTGTCCCACTTTTTAAAATGTCCCAGTTTTTCTTTCCTGTTCCCACTCTCCCTGCCGCTTTGTCCTCAGCTTATTTCAATTGCTGCAAACTGGGTTCAAACTATAAAAGTAGTCTTCATTCAGTTAACTCTGCAGTAGGGAGAGGAGGGGTCAGAATCTTGCCTTTCCCAGTAGGCTCAGGCAAAAGCAAAGTGCTGCAGCCTCTCCTAGCTTGTGTATTTTTCCTCATTAATAATTTTTGCCATCTTGACCACATGTTTTCCAATTTTTATCTGTGAAATGTTGGAGGATATGGTATCCCTTACTGATCCAAGAGTAAATGACTATGCAGCAATATGGTTGCAAAAACAGACCTAAATACAGGTACAGAGGAAGCGTTGGATGGAATTCTTTACCACAAAACCTAGACTGAGTTCAAAATTTACTGTTTTTAAAAGTGTTGGGAAGATTGACAAATAGCATGGCTGCCTTTCCTTTCTTTTGGATGTTAGAGCAACAGGGGATTAACATGGTCTTTGTAAATTCTTCTTTTTTACACATACACAGAGCCTATTGGAAGCAAGCAGGCAAGTAAACCAAAGCAAAATTCCCCAAGACCAGTTTGTGGAGATTCCCATCTCTAAGGATGTGCCCACAGCTGTCTGTCAATTTTTAGAAAGAAAACTGTTGCTTCTCATATTAGCCTACAAAACACTGGTTTCAAAGCCTTCTTCCCCTGTAAGCTAATTCCACATTCAAGAAGCCATACAAAGTTATTAATAAACATTAAGAGTCTTCTGTAAGGTCTCTAACCACTTACCTACTGTACTTTGTACAGCCAAACTCATCACATTGTTTTTCTGTCTGCACTCATACTTTTATGTATATCCAAAGTGTCTGTGAGAGAGAAATCCAATTTTTTTACTTCATATGTATAGACCATAAGACATTTTTTACCAGTCCACTCTTTTGAATTTTTGAAATTCTGATGGATGCAGTCGAGCCAAAATATGTTAATTTGGTATGATCAAGTTGGTGTGTTTAAGTGAGAACTGTTCCAAATTTATAAGAAGGATTCCTTTTAGAAAGCACATTTTTACATATATACCAGACCCTTCTGAAATAAAATTTCCAACTAGTAGTGTCTCGTTTACATGAGCTGACATTTCAAGTTGCCAGGTCAGGATCCTCTGAGGGGTTCGTTCTCTCTCTCTTTCTCTCCCGGTATGTGCATGTATCTATACAGGTATGCATTTATATTTATATCATTTACATCTCAATATTACAAAGTGAAATACTTCATGAAACATACAATATGGGGACAAAATGGTGACACCACATGCACTGCCCTGAGTTCAAGACATCTGTAGATGCTCTAGTAGGACTGCTCCCTCCCTGTGCTCCAAGCCATGTTCTGAATCACACCCACTGCTCTGTAAGAAGGAATCCAGGAAACAGAGCTCAATGGACAAAGACAGCAGGGCTTGTGTTTTGTTTTCTGTATACAGGTCAACCCTCTTATCCATGGGAGATATGTTCCAAGACCCCCATGGATACCTGAAACCATGGATAATAGGGAACCCTAATAGGGAACCCTGTTATTTTTCAATGAGACAAATGCCAGAAGTTGACCATAGAATTGCATTGGAGGACCTAGAAATGCCTAGTCAGAACATATTTTTTCAGACATGGATAAGTGAAACCGTGGATACTGGATCCATGGATACGAGGGTCGACCTATATTGCATTTAATGTATCCATTTCATTAATGCTGTGAACTGCTTTAAGAAGTTCTCTGAAGATGCCAGCCACAGATGCAGGCGAAACATCAGGAATAAACTCTTCCAGAACACGGCCTCACAGCCCAGAAAAAAAACCAATGAAACCCTATGGATGCCGCCATGAAAGCCTTCGACTTCATACTGCTTTGAGAACTTTGGTTTAAGAAAAAGATACAGTTCTACAAGATAAATAAATAAATGAAAGACATCTAAAAGTTACATCCACGTTCCCTTGCTGTTGTCCCTCTGTTCTTTAGAAACCTGGAAGATACTTGGAAAAGTGTGGAAGCTGGCACAGGACATAGCAATGGGAGAAGTAATAATGAAACTAGATGGAGGCAGCTTGCATTGGCAGGCAAATAACTGACCAAGTTTTGCAGGTTGAAATTAAGAGAGATAGGCAGAGAACCAAGAGGCATACATAGCTGGACTTGGGTGAAACTTGTTCTCTGGGTATCCGAGGCAGAATTAGTAGTTGTAATACCTAATGAAGCAACCTATGGCTGAGATCCTATTCAGTTCTGGTGGAACAGATTGTGCCATTGGTGTTATTAGACCAAACTGCTTGACATGCATCTCCCAGCAAAGGCCAGCTCTATTCAGAGCTGCCTGTCTCTTTGAAGGATTCTCAGAGCCAAGGTGTTTTGGATGGGGTTGCTTGTGAAACCAGCTGTGCCTTTTCAGGGAAACTTGAAGAGACAGATGGTACTGGATAGTCAACCTCAGTCAGGAGGGTTATGTTTTCCTCTGATGACCTCATACAAGTGCAGTGGGTGAGTGGGTTCTGTTCATCATTGACATTGTTCTTGCTGCTGTTCATCATCAACACTCTTTTTCCAGTCACAGAGGAAAGTCTTATTTTTCTACATGAGCAGCAAAACTGTAAAAGCATTTGTGTTAACCGTTCACTGTGAGTGATTTGGTGTTATAGGATTCTGACCTATTTGTTCCCACCAGTAGGCTCGACTTGTATATTGGAACACAAACTGATATTAGAAAGGCACTAAATTTCTTTAGTGCTCTGTAATCCAAAACAAACAAACCCCAGTAATACTATAAGTGGAACATCTCACTACTCAGGAAAGGGGAACATGCTACTTGACAGGCAGTTTTGAGATGCAGAGAATACACCATTGTCCATGCAACTTTCCTAGTTTGCATCAACACACAAGGGGGGAGAGCTTAGCCCACCCCTTCCATTATTGCTTTCCACACATGAAAAGCGACAAACCTAAGGAGGAAACGTTCCTGTTTGCATGGACGCATGAGCAAGGTTGCTGAAAAATGAAGGTTCTTGCTTGTGTGGAAACTCCATATTAACAGGGACAGATCTTCTTTGGACTTCTTGTCCCTTTGTGAGGAGAGTAACAGTGGAGCGGGCAGGGCTAGCTACTGCTTTGTCTGGGTTGTGATTCAAACTGGGGTAAATAACACCCAAATAAGGTTTGTGTATTCTGCAAATATGTATAATAATGTTTTGGGCCTTCCAAAAAGTCCTAAGGATCAATTCTCTTAAGAGGTTTATTTTGACTTTGTGATCTTTAGCTAATGAAGAAAGAACTACTATCTGCTTATTATTTTGTACTATATTCATCCTGGTCTCCCGCCCCCCTCCATCCCTTCCTTTTGTATTTTTATTGCATGCTTTCAATATAACAATTGCAATCTGCTCCTTTTCATCTTCCATTAAAAGAAACGAAAGAGTCTATCATAACCTCTTGAAAGATAATGGGAGGAAACTGAAGGGGCAAAATGGAATCAATGACAATAAAAGCTTTCGGTAGTGTTTCTGCAATTTACCTGGCACCCACTGACGTAGTATAAACAGAAACTATAACTTCATAAGCAATGTATAGAAAAAATGTAATTACAAATATGTTCAATTTGATTGATATATGTCCAGATAATCAGTTCTATTTGTTGCTCAATCAACATTTAATGAGGACCTTTTCTAGTTCTTTAGTAGGGTACAGGTTTGTCCTGAAAAATGGCTTTGCAATATAATTCTTTGAATGGCTGCTCAGAAGTATGTTTTACTGAATTCATTGGGACATATTTTCAGGTAATTGTATATAGATTTTCAGGTAATTGTACCCTTTTAGAGCAACCATAAATGGGGTGCAGGAGAGCTAAGTGTTGAACAGTCCTCCACCTCAAAAGCATGCTAGCTTTCTTTGTACAAGTTGGAAGATGCAGGGGCAATCTTCTTTCCTTTTTGTCTTCCCACTGGCTATTTGTTTTTAATTTTTTCCTTCTGTATCTTCCAACTGAAGTGGGGTGGGGGAAGCGAGCGATGTAACTTAAGTCCAAAGTCAAAGCCAAATCAGGCCCCATTGGACCAGTTCTGGTGGCTTCCTGAGGTGAACCAGGCTCCTCTCCAAGGTGACCAAAACTGAAGCTGGCCCCGTGATGAAGCCTTATTGGCAGTCTGGACTTCTAAAAAGGACAGAAAAGAAGAAAGGGAGCAAGGGTTTGCATTTTGAAAAAAGCCTTTAAGGTTGAGGCTGTCATAACTCACCCTCCAGATTCAGAAGATTCAAACGAAGAGGAGGGGGCAGATTGCAAGCTCTGACTCCCCAGCACGAGGTTGCAGAGAGATCGTGTTATTTCCAGCAGTTGTTAAGTAGGAGACACTGACCGGATTAGAATCATAGAGTTGGAAGAGAACATGAGGGCCATCCAGTTTTACCCCCTGCCTTGCAGGAATACACAATCAAAGCACTCCAAACAGATGGCCTTCCAGCTTCTGTTTTAAAACTTCCAAAGATGGAGACTCCACAACCCTCAAAGACAGTGTATTCCACTGTTGAACAGCTCTTACTGTCAGGAAGTTCTTCCTAATACTTAGGTGGAATCTCTCTCCCTGTAGTTTGAATCCATTGCTCCGTGTCCTTGTCTCTGGAGCAGCAGAAAACAAGCTTGCTCCCTCTTCAATATAACATCCTTTCAGGTATTTAAACATAGCTGTCATGTCATCTCTTAACCTTCTCTTCTCCATGCTAAACATAGCCAGCTCCCTAAGCCACTCCTCATTGGGCATAGCTTCTAGACCTTTCAGCATTTTGGTCACCCGTTCCAAATTAGGCACCTGGTATCTTGAAACAGCTACCTATAAATTTCTCAGCCACTCCCTGATTGTTGCTTTCAACCCTCCTTCTTGGTAACTAGCAGTACTTTTCAGTGATCTGTTTTCATGACCTTGGACTGGCTGCGATTTACAACTCTTTTATTTCTTGCTGAACGACCTCTGGAGTGACTATTGTTTCTCACTTCATCTTGCTAAATACCCTGTGACTGACCTGAACTGAATTAACTCCTCAGCAACTCTTACACTCCAACCACCTGGTTCCTGGGTCCTTTGCTGACTGGAGCATAGGACAAAAGCCAAGTGGCTGACAGGCTCATCTTCTAATCCTGGGCACTGTACCTGAGGTTTTCCGATGGCCTTGGTTTTCTAGAGAGATTGTGTTTTTTGTGAAATTATCATTGCAGATTCTGTTACCTTTGATGGTAACCCTTATTATTACCCCTTATCAAACTCAGTTTCACAGACACTGTCACTGCTGAAGATCCAATCTGATGCCAGAGTTCTCAGATCCTACCAGCAACCTGGGTCTTCTGACAGCCTACCGGTCTCCCCAAAGTCAACACTGACCCAGCTAGGTAGACTGCCATCACCATTCTGTATGTCCATTCAGAGAGGATCAGAAGAAACCCAGACTTACACTGGACACTTTAAGATTCCAAGCACTAGAACAGCACTCACTGGTCTAACAACTTAGACATGAAACCTAAAACAGTATCATAGGACCAAATGGCCAAGACTGAGTTTAGTACCAAGGCAAATCCCAAAATAGAGACCCCACACATCAACAGAGGTACAATTGTTACCTGCCCTGATACCTCCACCCTTCCAATAATTCATCAGTTGGCTAGATTCCATAAATTGGCTTATTTATTGGCCTTCCACATGGTTGGTAGTAAACCAGGGCCTCCCAAACGTAAGGATTTAATGCGTGCTCAGAAAGCCTAAAGAAAAAGCCAACCCAAATTCCTAAAAGGCATGTCCAGGCAGTAATTATGGGAGGGGGGGCTTGAACTGGTGAGTTAGGGTAGAAATGGGCTAATTCTCCTGGACATACCTGGAAGTGAGTTATTCACTAATTCAATAAAAGTGGCCGGACAATCTTTGCCTTGGAATACTGGTTTTCCTCTCACACTCCTCCTAGAATAATAGAAGGTTGTCTGACACCCATCAGCCTTAATGTTTCAGCCATTAGCGATCGTTAACACATCCGGAGCTTCCATTGTCTAACTATGGGAAACTCCAGCAAACATTGTATTCCACTCATAATATCCCTTCAGTGGGAATATCGAGTATAAATATCATCCCTAAACAGTCAAAATGTGCACAGCCTCCTTCATTTCGTCACCCATCATCCCAAATTCTAGTCCTCTATCCCAATACTTCCTACTTTCTTCAATAGCCTTGTGTGAGTGCTTGAAGCCTGAGTGTTGGTGTGAATGTTTCTGAGATTATTTTTCAATAAAAAAACATTTTAATTTTATTTCTTGGCTGTGAGTCTCATCAGTTAGTACCAGTATACATAAGTCAAAAGATCCCGCAGTTACCCGGCTGCCATATTGAGCTGATTAAAATTCCCCATATTAATATCACGAGTGGGGTTCCCATGAACCCCCAGTAATTCGGGTAACACAATGACTACCACAATTAGCACAAATGCAGGTATTTTGTGAAGAACAAAGACAAAGAGAATGGGCAAAGGGGGGGTCTTTTTTTCCTTTTGCATTGACAACCAGGTTGTGTCTAAATAAATCAAGAAGCATAAGACCTATTTTATTTATATCCTGCCTTTGTCTTAATTTAGACATATGATAGCTGATACCATAAATTAAAACAAAGTACAGCTTTAAAATGATAATAAAAATTAAAGACAAACAGTCCTATTAAAACATCACTAATTTAAATCAATATAAAAACGTTTAAAAACAGAACAATAAGAATAAAATTACAGTGCACACACAAACACACAGGAGATTATCAGATGGCAACAAAAAAAAGTGTTACCATCCCACAATCTCCTCTCCCGCCCCGGCACAATAATGTAAACTTACAGACCTACCTTGTTCGCACATGCTGGTCTGCCCAGGAGTGAATGGAGTTCGAATGGAGCTCCATTCACTTCCTGGAAGGAAATCCTACCAGTTCTTGCAAGAAGACGAAAGCACAGGAAATTAAAAAATAAAAAGCAAAATAATACATAAAAAGTGACAGCAAGCACAGAAACACTCTTAAAACTTAACAAGTAACCTGGGGAGGGTACAAAAAAGTATGTCACTTACCTGGATGTCTTGATCTTACCTGGAAGTGTTCTGGCACGGACCTCCCATTGATGCTGGGATCACACCAGCGAAATGGGCACCTTTTCACTTGCAAGATATTCCGTTACAGAAACAGAACAGGGGATCCATTCACAGCTTAGCCTGTGAATAAAAAGCAGTGCCAGCGTAACGACAGCCAAACGGGAGCATGACGACACAGGAATGATGTCATCTGAAAGAGAAGCCCTTTAGCGATCTGCTGGCATTATGATAACACCATATTTAGTGCATCTGATTATCTCTGATCTCTCTCTCACATACACAAGACCCTTCTTGTGAACTCTTTAGTAGAAGGTACATGAAGTTTTGTACGGCTGTCCCCAATGGCCAAATTGTTTACACAAGGGAACACAGTGACTCACAGGGGGTGATAATGAAAACACAGGATGCAAAAATGAAGAAACAGCTGAAAATAACAAGGATGATAAAAACATAGCTGCTTTACAGGAAAGGGGAGACACTGTGACGATAGGTTCTGACTTATAAAAAGGAAATGTTTCTTATATTATGAGGAAAGATAATAAATACAATGGGTGTAATTTAGGAAAGTGGATTATTGTACATATATGAATATCTGCAGTGAGAGAAATACAGGAAGTGATTTTAGTGCGGTGGGAGGGATGGGAGGATTGGGAACTAGGCTTTGTGTATTTGTTTTTTCTTCTTTGCTTTCTTATTATCTTCTTTGTTAGGTATGATTGTTGTTTGGTATAATTTTCTTTTTTGTTATTGTCTAAATATTCATAAAAATCTGGATTCTGTGACAAATCCTTTCCCAGTAGCCTGCTTCTTCACTTATTTTCTGTTGTTTATTATTACTAGATTATTTATTAGAATTTTTTTTGGTGTGTGTGTGTGCCTTCCTTGGGGTGGCTGGTGGATCTGTCATTTCTGTGGGGGAGGCAAATCCACTTTTGGTTTTATGGCCACTCCTCTGGGTTGTAGTGAAGTTCTCCTGGTGCTGAACCTGTGTCAGCAGTTGGCTCCAGCAAGTGGATGGTGCCCATACAACCCACAACAGCTGCTGGAGAAGAGGTCATAAAAACCAAAGCTGGATTTGCTGCCCTTGTGGTAACAAGTTCACTAGGTCTCTGGGTCTCCTTTAATGTTCGGCTCACCTAGAATCTCCTACTCACCAATTTTCCCTTGAGTTAGGAATAAAGCTTATTGTTTCATATATATATTTCCATATTCAGTCCTTTCTGTTCCCTCCTCTTGCCCAGCTATCTGATATCTAGGTACAGAGGCTGTAACCAGAAGACCTACCATACCTTCTGCCTTTTAGCACTTGTGCTTCTACTCACCATGAGAGTGGGGTTGCTACTGGCCAT